>OV702297.1:144233474-154233474 GCA_916181665.1 Avena sativa
GTTTACATAGTGGCCTAGTTCCTTGCATTTGAAACACATCACTTGGCTGATATCTTTCTTTTCCTTTGATATTATTGTCTCTTGTTTGTTTCTTTGGTTCTTCTTCTTTTCTGGGCATTCATTGGCATAGTGTCCCATCTCTTTGCAATTGTAACATTGCACTTGAGTAATATCCTCCTTGTTAGGGTTGGGGCATTTCTTCTTCTTCTTCTTTTTGGGTCTCTCCAAAGCTAGGAGTTCTTTTAGTTCATGCTCTTCAAATGTGGAAATTCTTTCTCTCTTCTTGGGGCATTGGTCTTCATGCTCCTTGGATGTATGCTCCTTGTCTCCACAAGTATTGCTAGCTTGGGTTCCTTCTAGATTAACATCTTTGTAATCCTTGTTGTCATTAGCTCTTTGGGAAAAGTTTTCTCCCATGTTGATCATTTGAGTAACCAATCCTTGCAGCAATTGGGATTGAAGTTTCAAAATCCTTTGTATGGCTGGGTCTAGCCCATTGTTGTTGGCTAAAAGTTGAGTTGTCTCTTGGCTCAACTGGTTTTGGGTTGCTATAAGTTCTCTCATGTTGTCCACTTGGTTGTTGTTGTTGTCATCAACCTTGATGTTGGAGTCTCTTGGAGTAGTCATCTGTTTGGGTTGGATTGGAATTAGAATAGGCAAAAGATTTCTAAGAGAAATAATTCTATTCACACACATCACAATTCACACAAGCAATGTGCAAGCAATCACAAACAAACATTTCACTCAAACAACAAAGTTCAAGCACATTTTTAGGCAACAAAATATTTTGTTACACCACATAAGGCGTGTTTGACTTAACTAAATATGGTGGTCCATCTATATGGTTCACTTGTGATCTTTCCATCTTACTTTGGTTGAATCTTCTTGCATGAGATCATGGTTTCCTTGAAAAAAAAACTCTTGGTCACAAAGCTTCAAATGATGTGGGCTCCTTCTAACTTTTGCATTCCCTCAGTCTCCATATCTTGAGCAAGATTTCCTGGTCTCTCTTGTAGTCCTTAGTAGTATCCAAGTTGGAAGTCCTTGGTGAATATGCTGAAGATGTTGAAGTCATTGGAGTTGAAGAAGCTGAAGTCATTAGAGTTAAAGAAGTTGAAGTCATTAGAGTTGAAGAAATCCTTTGCACATGGTGAAGTCTTTGTCCATAGGGTAGGCTTTTCCATCAAGTTTGAAAATAGATGACATGTAGAGTTGAAACCAAAATGGTTGAGGAAGAGTTTACAAGATTGTTTGTAAATAGTTTTGGAACAAATACAACTCCTATTTTTCTAAGGGTTTTTGTCAAATCCTAGGTTTACAAATCCTACAGGCAACACAATGGTCTGATACCATCTGTAGAGGGAGTGTCCCAACCTTTATTAACATAAGGTGGTGTCCCCTGTGTTTACAATGCTAGTCCCTGGATCAATAGCTAGCATCCACAGTTTAGATGTAATATCAAGAAACAAAGGTCATAATATAGCTTTATAACCAGGAATAACATAATTTTATTACATCGTACATAGCTCATTTGGCTATTACATTACATTGCAGTGGAATATCTATAGTCATGGGTCCTTCATCTTCAAAAGTGCCATAGGCAGATGTTGGTTGTAGACTTTGTAATCCTAAACATTCAATCTTCACTAAAATCAACCAAACCTGCAACATTACAAGTTACAGCCACAAGGGTCAATACATTTGAATTGTATTGGCAAGTGATACTATGGTAGTATAGTGGAGTCTAACATCTACATGCATTTGGCTAAGTGGAGTTGAGGCTTGCATTGCTCAAAATAGATTTTCCTTATCATTTTGAAAATACTAAGTTTTTGTTTTGCAAAATCATTTTTCTCAATCAAAGATTGTAGATCCTTTAACCAAGGCATCTCTCAATCAAAGATTGAAGATTTCAAATAACCCTTGTTCAAACCACAAGTTTTTATCTTAGAAATTTGAATGATGAGATCCTTGATTGCTTCCATGTCTTGATGCTCAAATTGTCCTTTACCAGGGACATGGCTAAGTACTTAGATTTTTCACTCTGCAGAGGTGGTGCACTTTCCCCACAAGACTTGGTTTCCCAAGACAAGATCTTTCAAAAGCCTTCCCTTAGACCAAAATGGACGCGTTCCAACCTATCAAACTCTACCACCAACTGTCCATATGGCTAAGTTTTGCAACCTATGTGATCCAGGCAGAGCCCATAATGCCAAGTGGTTGCACTTGAAGCTTCTCAACATTTGACATCTCAAATCTCTTTGTTCCTGGGTGGTAATCCACAAGTGAGATACACAAGGTCAACCATTGACATGGGCCTTGTGAACCACTCAACCAAAAACCACCAAATCAAGTCCCATTCCACCCAGGTGATTCATTAACTTAGTTGTTTTATTAAACAAAACACAAGTCCTCAGACTTAGAAATTTTTCATAGTATGAATATATTTCCACCCTTGTTTTCTATTAGCAAAGCTAAGCATGATAGTAATAGGAATCTTGACTTAGGAAATTTTTACTAAGGTTTCATCTACTAGGTTTTCCTATAGCAAGGTTTATACTTAGCAAAATTCCATGCAAGTTTTACTTAGAAAAATCACTAATGCATAGTGAAAGTAATGGGACAAAAAGTATGAAGCATCACTTGCCTTTTTGGTAGAGGGTATAAGTTCACTCCTTGTACTTGCAACAATCACACTCTTCAAGTCACTACAAATCAATCAAGCAAGGCACAAACTCAATCTACCAATCAAGCAAAACAACACATAAAATCATAGAAGTAAGATAATGCATGCAAGCATGCCAAGCTTTGTTTTATTTAAAAAAGTGGTTCCTAATGGGTCACAAACATTTGAAAACACCTATTGGTCATTTTGTAAAGTGGCAAAGTCATTTGCATGAAGTTTCACTTCCTAAACCATTTTCAAAAAAAAGTATCATTTTATGTGGTGTAGAAATATTTTCACTAAGGCATTAATCTATAGGGTTCACCAAATATGTTTTCAAACTATAAAACTTGGTGTTTAGGGTCAGAGAGTTTAAAACAAAACATTTCCCAAAGGTTTTCCTTCCAAATCATTTTCAATAAATAAACCACATTTCTATTTGGCTAGAAATGGTTTTAAATCAAAGAATCATTATTTTGTTTCACCAAATATATTTTTGAAACCACAAAGTGTTTCCCAATGTTAGTAGGTTCAAATCACACCATTTGCCAAAGATTTTATCCCCAAATTCATTTTTAAACAATTTTCACATCCTTAACAAGCATACAAATGTTTCTGTAAAAACAAACACTCTAACAGATACTATTTGCTAAACCAAGGGCATGGTTGGCTAGGGCTTGTTCCACTGATAACAATGATACCAAATTTGCAATTTTTGGACGTGTGGTTCAAAAGTTACATGAGTTTCAAATTGGAATTCAAATCTGGTTTCAATCTGTTTTTTTAATCAGAAACCTGGCCACGCGTCGTTATTTCATTGGTCGATACCGGTTCAGTGTGGATCACGCTGCAGACTGTTGGATCTAAATAGATCGCGTGGCCCAGATCACGTACCCCTTTGCTGTTAAGTTATTCTATCCTATCCATCAGATCGGGATCGGACGGCTGTGGGGTGCTCGACCCTAAACGAGCGGCGCTGCGGTGGTGGCTGGCGGCGAAGCGGCCAGACGGTGGCGGCGCCGGTGAAATAGGAAGCGAGGGAGGAGGGGAAGGTGCTCACCGGAATCGTTGACGCTTGCTGATGCTCAACGTGGTACTGGTTGGTGAAGGGGCGCACGGGGCTGTCCTTGATTGCTTGCCGGAGATGAGTTGCGCCTCGGGCGGCTCTGGAGGTCGTCGAGGGCGAGGATAGGGGGCACCCTAGGACAAACAGGAGGCACAGTTAGGTTCGCAAAGGCATAGCGATCATCATCATGTCCACGGGGAAGAGAGGGGAGGTCTGGTTTACCGGGGAACGTCGCCGTAGTTGGAGCAGACGGCGGCGCTGGCTCGGGGTAGATGTCGCCGACGCTCAGGGACGCGCGCGAGCGAGATGCGACTGCAGAAAGGTCCACTGGGGAATGCTGAGCACAGCTGCGTGCTCGAGGAGGCAAGAGGTGGCGTGTGCTGGCCGGAATCCTCGCCGGAGTATCGTCGGAACAGAGCTGCTCGGGGAGAAATTGGGGCGGCCTGGGGGCGTGCTTGGGGAAGGAGACAGAGGGGAAACGGAGGAGAGTCATTGGCGTTTAAAGGGGCATGGTTACTGCGAGTGATGGTGGCTGCGTTATGACGAATTCAAGCCGCGAAATCAAAGCAGAAAACAGGGATGAACTGGTCGATGTGGTGAGGACGATGAACAGGAGAGGGTGGGGTCCGCTTGGCAGTGAAAGAAAGGGAGTGGAGGTGGGGTCCAGTGTTTAGTGACTGTGCGGGTCGTTCCGCGAGTGAGGGAAAACGTTTCAGGGAAAAAGAGGAGGTGGGCTGCGAGTGGGCTTATTGGGCTGGCTCAGTTGGGTCAGGTCCATTTCATATTTTTTCTGTCTGTTTGTTTTATCCTTTTTCTTTTTCCATTTACTGATTTGAAATTCAAACAAACAATTCAATCAACCAATCAATTCAAACAAACACCACACTTCACAACTTTGAACTTTGTTCTGTTCAGTAACATAATCCAAAATTCCAAAATAAAATAATATTTTTATTCTTTTTAGGATCCATTCATTAATTAAATAAAATGAACCTTTAGTTATTTAATAAAATAGGGTTTGATTTATTTAATAAAAACTCCATTTGAAATCCAAATATTATCAAACCCAAATCAGTAGGTTTTATTTTGAACTATAAGATACTTGGAAAACTTGTTTAAATAAAATAACATTTTATTTTAGGGTCCATTAATAATTAAATAAAATGGTCCTTAGTTATTAAATCAAATAGGTTTTGTTTTATTAAAAACTTTATTTTGAAATCTAAAATAAAACCAAAACACTTCAGTAGGTTTTATTTGAGAATATAAAATACTTTGGAAAACTTATTTAAAATAAAATAAAATAAATTAAATAAGTTTTGGTGTTTCTTTAAAATGGGAAAAACCTTTACTTAAATAAAATTGGTTATTAAATCCTTATTATTTTATTGAAATAAACCTTTGCCCTTTTAATCAAAGCAAACCATTTTAATTCAAAAGATTGGCCAAGGTTTAATTTGGCTCTATAAAATAATCTTTATTTATAAATCCCTTTTCTTTTGAAAACCAAATCCTTTTATTAAAAGATCAGAAATAGTAATTCCAAAATATTTTATTTTCCTTTAATAAATGTTTTATCTTTTTAAATCCCTTTAGGATTTTATGTGATCCAACTTGGTTTGAAGTTCCAATTGAATTCAAAAAGTTTCTTCTGGCCCTGAAAATCAAACAAAGTTTTATTTTTATTCATTATTTTTCACATTACAAGATTTGGAAAGTCTTGGGATGTGACAAAGGTGGGCCTAGGTTCACTTTCACTTGTTCTAGCAAGGGGTGAAAAAATGGAATTGTTTCTGTTTGAAATCTTGTACTAGAAACACTCAAAGTGGTCTAGTGAGCAAGATTGGCAAAAATGACCATTTGCTTGTTTTGTTTGTTTTTTAATTTCTCTTGATTTGTTTCTGCTTGGAATTGATTTATATGATGTTGTTTTCATATTTAAACCTTCCTTGCTATTCACAACAATCACACAAGTCCATTCAAGCATTCATACATTCACCACATACACACATGCATTCATATGATTTTAATTAACAAAAGTTTTTGTTAACCCTAATTTTGGTGATTGGAATTTCATAACCTTGATCAATATTTTTGGGATGTTACAGTATCCACCGATATTCAGAGTAGCTATCGCAGGGAGTGCTTCAAATCTTATTTGCCCTTGAGATCCGACTTGGTGCAGTCGTGCAAAAGAAACATGCATAAACGGTTTTTTATCAGTATACTTGGTATGTGGTACACCTCCCATCGTCCGACTAGCGGAATTATTTTTTCGAAAACTAACTCGTGCTTTTCTGAACACTTAGCCACTTACCCGTCCGCTATGTTTTTTATGTTGTGTCCTTGCCGGCAAGCCAGGTTGCGGTCTGGATCCAGAACCGAAGGGGAAGTTGACAATACATTGCACACGGTACTAGGGGCTTTGCATCCGTAAAATACCAACTAGGCACATGGCCGGAATGTCCGATCTATCGCATCTTTCGCCGTTTTTTATGTGGGATGCCTCGGGCTTTTGCTCTTGCTAGCCGTACAGTCGGGTTGCAGTTTGTAGCTGAGACGAAGAGTGGGCCTCCGACATCGTCGCACACTACTTAGTCAGTTTACATAATTAGCTGGTCGGGCCAACCAGCGTGCCCCGGGTTATGGGTCGACGAAGCCGGAAAAACGTTGCAGGATTAATCGGAAAAGAACAACAACCAAAAATCTGGCAAGGAGCCCCCAAGCATCAGTCGGGGTTCCACATCTTTCATTCATTCAAGGTTTCGGATACATACACTGGTTTTCGACTAAGTGTAAAATAGACGGAGCAGGTCTGCATTCCACGACAGCTCCGTCTCCTCGTCTGACTTGTCCATCTTGTTCTTGCACGGCTACTGCGCATCGATGAGGTAGTAGGAGTTGTTGTGAAGCGCCTTGCTGATGATGAAGGGACCCTCCCATGGAGGGGATAGCTTGTACATGCCCTTGGTGTCTTGCACCAGCCGGAGCACCAGGTCGCCTTTGCGGAATGTGACGGGCCGGATTTGGTTCGAGTGGTACCGGCGCAACCCCTGCTGGTATATGGCCAATCTAGACAGGGCTAGCTCGCGGGCCTCCTCGAGGAGGTCCACACTGTCCTGCATCGCCTCCTGGTTCTCCCTCTCCATATATAGGAGCTTGCGGGGTGAATCGAACTTGATGTTCACCGCGAGGACTGCTTCTGAGCCATAAGTGAGGAAGAACGGGGTGAAGCCGGTTGAGTGATTCGGGGTAGTGCGCAGGCTCCACAACACATCCGGGAGTTCTTCAATCCAGCAGCCGGGCGAGCGCTCTAGTGGCTCGATCAGCGGGGGCTTGATTCGGCTAGCACCAAGACATTTGCCCTCTCCACCTGCCCGTAGGACTGCAGATGTGCGAAGGACGCGAGGTCCATTCGGATCCCCTTGTTGTGGTAGAACCGGACAAAGGCTCCCTTGGCAAAGTTCATGCCGTTATCGGTGATGATGCTGTGGGGGTACCCGAACCGGATGACCGGATGATGATGTCCCGGAAGAAGGTGACGA
Organism: Avena sativa; assembly: GCA_916181665.1. Lineage (NCBI taxonomy): Eukaryota > Viridiplantae > Streptophyta > Magnoliopsida > Poales > Poaceae > Avena > Avena sativa. Next base: position 144,240,751 of record OV702297.1, read on the forward strand.
CCATGGCACCATCCATCTTCTGGATCGGCTTCGCCTCGATCCACTTGGTGAACTTGTCCACCGCCACCAACATGTGGGTCATGACGCCTCGAGCTCGCTTGAAGGGACCGACCATGTAAAATACCTAGACAACAAAGGGCCACGTGATCGGTATAGTCTTGATCACTGAAGTCGGCATGTGCCTTAGTCGACCGAATCGCTAGCACCCATTGCATGCACGAACTAGCTGGTCTGCGTCCTCCGAGGAGGTGGGACAGTAGAAGCCATGGCGCATTGCCTTCACGAATAGGTCATGAGAAGAGGCGTGGTGGCCGCATTCCCCTGGTGAATCTCCTTCAGCAGCCGGTAGCCGGTTTCTATGTCGATGCATCGCTGGAAGATTCCCGAGGAACTGTGCTTGTACAACTCCTTGTTGATGATGGTTTACGTGTATGTGCAGTGCCAGGTTTTCCTTGCCTCCACCTCGTTGTTCGGAAGCTTGATACGTCCAAAACACATCTACTTTCCTGAACACTTTTGATATTGTTTCTCCTCTAATTTGTGTGATTTGGATACAACTAACACAGACTGATGCTGTTTTCATAAGAATTGCTTTGGTGGCTAGTTTTTGCGCAGAAAATCAACTTTCAGGAAAGATCCAGGAAAATATCACAAAACTCCTATTTTCCTAGAAGACTCACAGAGCCAGAAGACGAGACGGAGGAGGGCCACATGGGGCCCACACTCCCTGGCCGCGCGGGCCAGGCCAGGCCGCGCCTGGGGGTGGCGTGGCCACCTCGTGTACCCCCTTGGTCTACCCCTTCGGCTACATAAGCCCTCTGACCTAAAAAACAGAGGGGGGTTCGACGTTTTTCCAGATAGAGTTCCGATGCGCCGCCACCACCAGAAACCGTGATACGGGACAGAAACTCCGTTCTCGCACCCTGTCGGGATGGGGAATTGGAGGATATCATCGCCATCGTCATCACCGATGCCTCTCCATAAACCATCCATGTTTCCCCCATCCATGAGTGAGTATACCCCCACTGTAGGCTATGGGGATGGTAGGGATTGGATGAGATCTATCATGTAATTGCATCAGATTATTAGGGCATGGTGCCTAGTATCTTTGTTAGTGCTTTTTGACATTGTTTCAACTTCTTATGATTAATGCTTATCACTAGGGCCCGGGTGCCATGATCTCAGATCTGAACATGTTATTGATTCATGATGATAGTATTGTTTGTGATCTTATCTGCAAGTTGTTTACACATATTATTGTCCGGAACCAAATGCCCCGAAGTGACAGAAATTGGGACAGCCGGAGGGGATGGCTGTGATATGAGGATCACATGTGTTCATGGAGTGTTAATGCTTTGCTCCGGTACTCTATTAAAAGGAGTACCTTAATTGTCAGTAGATTCCCTTGAGGCCCCGCTGCAACGGGCTGGCAGGACAAAAGATGTTGTGCAAGTTCTCATTGCGAGCACGTATGACTATATATGGAACACATGCCTATGATTATTTAGTACTTGGATGCTTTATCTTATTTATCTTCAAATGCCCTAGATCTTGATATTACATGAATAGTCTTGTCCATGCAATGCCTGCCCATCCATCCCTATGCCTACCGCACTCACATCCTGTTGTTTGCTACTATTGTTACTACTGCCTTTGTTTTACTGCTGCTGTTACTTTGCTATTGCTACTACAAAACTGTTGCTACTGATAAACTACTGTGAGCAAGACTATTTCCAGGTGTAGCTGAATTGACAACTCAGTTGTTAAGGCTTATAGGTATTCTTTGGATCCCCTTGTGTCGAATCAATAAATTGGGTTATACTACCCTTGAAGACTGTTGCAATCCCCTATACTTGTGGGTCATCAAGACTATTTTCTAGCACCATTGCCGGGGAGCATAGCTTTGTAAGTTCACTTGGATTTAATTGTTCCCTTCTATCCTTTTCATCATGGGAAAGTCTCGTGATGGAAAATTTCCTATTTTACCATCCACTACAAGAAGAGGTATAGTTCTAAACACCTCGGCTGCTCTTGATTCACCATATGTTATAAGTAAGCTTGTTACGCCACCACCACATACACATGCTACACACACTGCTACTACTGCTGAATCTGAAATTGCTTTTGATGATCATGATGTTACTTCTACTGTGCTTGATGAGAGTGGTTCATTAGGTCCTTTCCTAGATGCTACAAATTCTAGAAATATATTGGGGAAAACTGAAACTCCTAGTGAGGACACTATTACACCTGTTAGCTCACCTGAGTCTAGAGAGAGTTATGATATCAATGATGGTTATATTGAAATGACTGATGAATTTATTGAAGAATATCGAAACACACGAGGTGCTAGTGCTATTAAGAGTCTTCTTGAGAAACATACTATTATACCTAAATTATTTCCTGATGCTGAGTTTGCCACTTGTCCAGTAAACATTAAAGATAAAGATTCTGATTTCTCTCTTGGTCTATCCTACATAACCATTGTGGAGAAAGAACCTTTTTGTGGGACTGAGAATGAAAGTGCTATGGCTCATATGACTGAGCTTTCTACTATGAGTGGTTTATTTTCTGATGATGTTAAGATGCGCAAGTACTTTGTTGCTAAAATTTTCCCTTTTTCACTAAAAGGAGAAGCAAAAGCTTGGTTTAATAATTTACCTCCTGGATCCATTGATAGCCCTGATTGCTTGATTGCTACTTTATTTTATAAATATTTTCCTCCTAGTGCTCGACATGCTATTTTGCAGAAACATTTTGATTTTAAACAAGGAGAAGAGGAGAAATTGCCCGAGTCATGGACAAGGTTCTGTGCCTTGATTCATGCACATCCTGGATGTCCATTACCTAAAAATGAGCTTCTTGATATATACTATAATGGACTAATTGATGAATCTAGGACATACCTAGATAGTTCTGCTGATTGTGTTTTCAGGAAAAGAACTCCTGTAGAAGCTAAAGAATTAATGGCTAAAATAAGCAAGAATTATAATGATTGGACTACAACTGACCCAATAACACCTGAGCCAACTACGCCTGAACCAATTGTGCCTGAACCGACCCCAATACCAACACCAAAGAAGAGGGGAGTGATTGAATTAAATGATGAAGTGATGAAAGAAGCTAAGAAATGTCTTAAGGAGAAGGGTATTAGATCTGAAGATGTGAAGAAACTACCTCCTATAGAATAATTATGTAAGCCAATCTCCCACTCATCCACTATTGAGGTACACTCTCTCCAAAACTTTGATGAAGGTGATATTCCTTATGGTAAACCTCCTGATCAATGCTTAGAGGAACTTGATACTTTTATTGTTAAGCAAGGTAATTTTAATAAACAAGTTCAGAATCATTTATAGGAAAACTCTAGAGCTATTAATGAGTTGAAAGATATTGTGGAAAGAACTTATAATGATGTTAAAATGCTTGGTAAACACTTCCAATGGTTCAAACACAAATTTATCAACTTGCTAAAGTACTAAAAGATATGCTAGTGAATGCTTCTGGAGATAACATGCCTATGAAATTAGAACTAGGAGTGGTGCTACCACTCAGGATCTTCTATATCCTAAGGTACATCCTAAAAGAATTGAGCAGGATTCTCAACAAGCTAAAAATAGTCGTACTTCTTCTAAGAGAAATAAAAAGAAACATAAAATAGTTGAGGAACCTTCTAAACCCGCTATAGATCCTAATAGTATATATGTCTCTGATGCTGAAACTGAAAGTGGTAATGATAAAAATGATGCTCCTGACAAGGAAGAAACTGAAGAGGAACCTGAGAGGCACACTAAGAAAACTAGGTACACTAAGGAAGATCTTATTGCTAATGAACATGGTAGTGAAAGAGAACCTTGGATCCAAAAACCAATGCCTTTCCCTAATAAGAAACACAAGTCAAAGGAGGAAGAACACTATAACAAGTTTTGTGAGTGGATGAAACCTTTATTTTTGCAAATTCCTTTGACTGATGCTATTAAGTTGCCTCCTTATTCAAAGTATATGAAGGATATTGTCTCTAATAAAAGGAAGATTCCTAATGAGGAAATTTCTACTTTGATTGCTAATTATTCCTTCAATTGTAAGGTTCCAAAGAAACTTGGGGATCCAGGTATTACAACTATTCCTTGCTCTACTAAAATTAATTATGTTAGGACTTCTTTGTGTGATTTGGGAGCATGAGTTAGTGTTATGCCTTTTTCTCTCTACAAGAGACTTCAACTAGAAAAATTGATACCAACTGATATATCTTTGCAAATGGATGATAAGTCTACTACTATTCCTGTTGGTATATGTGAGGACGTTCCTGTTCAAGTGGCTCATAATTGCTTGGTTTTAACTGATTTTGTTGTGCTTGAGATGCCTGAAGATGATAATATGTATCTTATTATTGGGAGACCTTTTCTTAATACTTCAGGTGTTGTCATCAATTGTAATCAAGGAAAAGTAACTTTTAATATTAATGACAAAGAGCATACTATCTATTTCCCAAAGAATATTGATAAGATTTATGGCTTGAATTCAATTGAAAATATTGAGGGCATCAAGGTTGGAGAAATATATTGTCCCATTTCACAAGAAAATTTTGAAACTATTATGATTGGGAATATTGCTATCAAGATTGAGGTAACATAATAATTTAGTGAAATGAAAAGTTTTGTTTCATATAAAATTGTTTTGGTAACAAGACTTGATCAACCTTGTCAACAAAGGGAATTTAATGGACAAAACAATGCTTTCACAATGATTATCCTTGCTCCCTTTTATTTTTCTCCATTCCAATCTTTGTTTTCCCCCTTTTTAGTCTTAGTTTTGCTAGTTGCTTGCTTTCTAGAGTGTTTTAGAACTTATGTAGTTTTAGTTTTGGTTTGCTTTTGTGTCTTTCAAAAATATTTTTCTGCGAGAAAATCAATTTTCATAACCTGAAAATTGCCCAAAAATAAAGTTTCCCGAAAAATTCCTGAAAATTCATATTAAATGTTTTCATGAAAAAAGGGGCAGAGGGGCACCTAGAGTGACCTAGGGTTACCCACCAGGCCGGCACACCCCCTGGTGGCGCGGCCAGCCCTAGGGCGCGCCTGGCCCAGGTGTGGGCCGCCCTTGGCCCTCCACTTAGCCTCCTTTCAGCCACTTCTTTCTCTCTCCCGAAAAACACCGGAAAACTACTCAAAGCTCGAGTTCCTGTTGTTCTTTCTCCTGATTTTCGATATCCTTGCTTAGCCCATCTTTGTTGCTGATTTTTGGAGGGGTTGCTCTCCGGTATGTGCCTCCTCCGCTTGTCCAATTAGATTTTTGATTGGTGGATTGTATTTTGAGTATTTTGCTACTGTAGGTGATAGGTTGTGTGAGCTTGCATGCTTTTTCTATGCTTAGATATTTCATTTTGATGCCTGTTTATCCCTCTAGAAAGTTCCTATAGTAGTTCCCCATCATTCATTAACTTGGAAATCACTTGGTTTGATGTTTGTCTAAAAATTTCAGAAAAAGGGCCATGGACAACCATACCTTTGGAGAAGTGTTTGAAAGTTATGCACCTAGGAGGACAAGGCCTTTGAGATCAGCCTCTCGAGCTAGGCCATCATACAATGAGGATCTTATTGCTCCACGCTTTGGCAATGAGGGAGATGAGGGAGATGCGCACCCTTCTACCTTCCCTTGTTTTACCTTTTTACAAGCTGCAGGGATCCTCGATGATTTCTTAACTCTGGTTAAGAGGGTTGGTTTAACCTATTATATGCAGGATGAGAGTGAGCAATATGCTTTGCTCACCAAAACTTTTGTGGAGAGTTTCACTTTCACTAACACCCCTTTCAGGACAGATGTTTCATTCAAAATCTATGATAGGCCTATCACCATGACATTGAAAAGATTTTGCAGCATTATAGGTATTGGCATGGCTGGGACGGTGAAGAAGATTGAAGGTCGACCCGCTGATTTGTTGGAGCTCTACCGTGGGGTAACAAATGATAATGACCGCATAGGCCAGTGCGGGTAGATAAGAAATATTCAACTCCCAGCTCTCAGATATTTTGCTTATTATCTTTCCACTAGCATTCTTGGTAGGGAGAAAACTAGCAATATTTCCAACTATCATTTGGCTTTTCTAGCTGCTACACTTAACAATGAAACCAGGTACAATCTTGGTTCTCTCACTACTCGCCGCCTAGCTGCTAAAGGACCCATTTATGGGGGTATTATTGCTGCACGTGTAGTTGTTTCCTTAGACCTTTCTGTTGATCCGAATTATACAGTGCTGGCACCACAAAGGCTCGATCTAGCTGCCATGAAAGCACATCACTTTGTTACTGGTAGCTCTAGCCTTGAGAGTTTAGTTTAAAGGATGATGTTTACTAACGGGGATGACAGGGAAATTCCTTTCCCACAGGCTGCTTTGTTCAGTATTTGCAGGGGGCCTTGGTCACGCTCCAAGGAGGAGATGGACGATCAGCTCCGCGTGCTTGGTTTCCACGAGCACTACTAGGGGGACGCTCCCTCTTATGACTACTCTGTGCACTACACAGGGGTTTCCTCGAGCATGTAATAGGACGAAGGCGCCTCTTCATCGCATTATGGAGGCACTCCTTCTTGGCCAGGCTGGGATTGATCTCCACTTAGGCCAAAGCCTAAGATTGGGGGAGGTACACCGACACCACAGTCATGTACATATCATGTTCTGTCGGTAATTTTCATATCCATGCTTTGCTTTCTTTTTAGTTTTTGTTTCAGCTTTCCAAAACACATGAAGACAAAAAATATTTTTGGTGTTTCTCTTTGTTTGTTTCTTTGCCTTTTAGTTTTGGTTTTCTATAAGAAAAAATCCAAAAATATTTTGCTTTGTTTTTTTTCTTTGAGTGCTTGCTTTAAAGAAAAAAATTGAAAACCCAAAAATATTTGTTCTTCTTCTGTGGTTTTGTGAAGTTCGTTGCAGGGTTCAGCGGTCCTCAGTGACTCTTTTAGAGTTTGGTTTCATGTTATTATTCAAGCCACACAAGTGAAAGGCAATAATGATGATTAATGACAACTCGAGGTGTGGTAAGAGGTTGGTAATGAGCTCTAATTGTCTTCATTCTTGTACATATGCTCATCATTATGGGCATGCTTAGTCGGTTCATGTAAGGTTTATGTTATTTAATGGATGCTTAGTAGTTCTTGCTCTCTTATGATTAGCTCCAGCTTACTAATACTTTGAAGCATGTCATATGAATGTTTTCTTGCATTGTTCTATTTATAACTTGGTATGACATGATGGTATTCTCCTCTAAATGCTTCATTTGAATCGACTTGGCACATGCTCACGCATGCATATGGCTGAACAAAAGTCAGTTAAGCCTCGATGATTTATTTTGCCTCACAGTTGTTGTATCACTTTTATGCCATAATTAATTTTGTTTTGTTGCAAGCATGATTATGACAGTTAGTTCTCTCGTTTGTCGCTCTCTTTCTATTGCTAGCTTTCACTTGTTGGGAATATGCCCTAGAGGCAATCATGTATGATGAGATTTCCCATTGTATTCATAAAAATATTTAAGTAGTCCTTGTATAAACATATGATGTGTATCATTGAATATGTGATTCGGTTGTGGAACTATGCATTCATGTTGTTTGTACTAAATATCCTTGGTCATTGAGGTTGTGCTGGACACACAACTTAGATCAATGTGAAAGTTGGCTTGATGACTCGGTTCCACTTGTCATGGGCATGGAGATGTTATTCCAACTTACACAGACTCGGCTAAAGAGTTTAGCGAGTCGGATTGACCTATATTGAGGTACAACGAACAAGTTGTCATTTGTATATCTCAATCAATGTAATCCTTAGACCTGAGGTTATTGCATAGTCCGAGTTGAGGATCACCGGGACTTAGGTTCTGTCAAACGCTGATCCGTAACTGGGCAGTTATAAAGGAAGAGTTCGGGTCGACTGAGAATCAAGCTGTGTGATGTGAATAACCAAGATGGGATTTTGCCCCTCCACTCGGAGAGATATTCTCTGGGCCCTCTCATGAGATATGATTCGGAAATCATGGCCATGCACGACTCGGTTAAGTGTTAACCGAGGCGATCGACTAAGAGTTAGTCAGGTGAATCACTTATCTCGGATCGAGAAGAGAGTCGGACTATTTAAGGGATGACAATTATTCGCCTATAGTCTGACAAGGTATATCGTGAGGCAAAAGGGACTCGTACGTAAGTCGCATTGGAAAGGCAAGTCGTCATGACTCTTTGGTACTTGGGAGTCGGGACGTTCTGCTAGGAGTCGCTACCTACTGATCGATTGAGAGTCGGACTCCAATCGTGTCCAAGTAGACATGAGCCTGCGGGGTCACACACTTAAGAGCGGGAGCATGTTCGGATTGGATCTGAACCTGTAATCTGGTTAGGTTGGACCTAAACCGGATTAGGACTAAGTTAGTGAGTTGGACTCACAGTGACTAGTGTTATATGGGCTTTAGTGAATGGGTCGCGCGAGCAGAGCCCACATTCACTCCCTATATATAGTGGAGCATCGTAACCCAGAAAGGTTAATCGTTGTTCAGTTAGGTCATTCCATGTGTTGGAAACCCTAGCTACACAGCAGTCCTGCCGCCGTAACGAACCTAGCAGTTCGTCGCCGGCGCTCCTCCTTGTACGTGTGGATACCAGCAGAGGTGTTGTGCGATCAGCACCAGGACGATCGGATCGTGAGGACTGCACTGCATCAACTGACGCACTTCATCAGTAATCCGCAAGTGCGCGTCTAGTGGTAAACCTCGTGGCCTTCTACCTCAGCTAGATCTTGGTATCACCACGTTAGAGGAAATTTTTTGTTTTATCTCTACGTGGACCAACATCACTTGCACTGAGTATGTGCTCTACTCGTTCATCCGACTCACCAAAACCAAAATTGTCAAAAAGTGTCCACCATATCTACCTACTAGCATCATTGCTATTCCGTGCATATTTATTAGGCCTCGTTTTCTTCCAAATAAAATGTTTGCTTGTTATGAGAAAGTTAGTTAGGAAAGCTCTCACGAACTTGATGGCACACCTTATTTTCTTTTACTTAATAAACTTGAACCATTATGACTTTCCATGAAAGTTATATGCTTGCAAATTATAGGCTGGGAGTTAGCAGAACTGTGCTGTCACGGGGAACACTTATAACACATGTAAATATTATCCAGTTGATATCATGCTCTTTTGTTTACGGATGTCGGTGGTATGAAATAAAAGGGGAGCCTGTAATTCCATGGAATTATGTATATGTGTTAGAGAAACGCCTGGGTCGCTAGACTAAGCCATGCCTAATCATGGTGGAAACTTGCAGCATAACCATAGTGAGCAATATATGAAGCATCCTTAGAAAAAATATATGGAAAAAAGAGAAGAGAAAAATTATGCACCATGCTTATGGTTAATAAAAGTATCACTGAGATGCCATGTCATTTTGATATGGGATAGCTCATGTGTCATAGGGCAAGGGGTACCCCGTTGGCGGTTCTCTATGATACGCATGTACTTACGATGACCAGAATTTACCGATAAATAAAGTTGAGTAGCATGAGGAACGGCCCTCATACTCAAGGGACATGAGATTTCCAGTTTATGATATGTCAAGCATATAACTCAAATTGGACCTCACTTTAAACTTAACCACTTAAAGATGCTTGAGATAGGGGCAATGAGGCTCAAATATAATGAGTACCATACTTTCAGCATTTGGAAGCCTTTCAAACTTTTCAAAACCTTTTCACTTCCTTGTTGACTCACCACTTATTCTATGAGCACTTTCTTGAGAGCATAGTTGTCATTCTTAGTGTAACGTGCTTGTTTTCAAAACTTGGTTAATTATGAAATAACTTTGATGCTTGTATTTTTTATATCTTTACTTCTAGTCTTCACTTGAACTTCAGAGGTGCCTTGGCATTTATGTTTTGCTCCACAATCAAAGGCAAGAGAGATACCACTTCAGAGGAGGGCCACGAGGGGCCCACAAATCCTGGCCGCGCCTATGGGTGGTGAGGCCACCTCATGCACCCTCTCGGTCTCCCCCTTCGGCTACATAAGCCCTTTGACCTAAAAATAGAGGGGGGTTTGATGTTTTTCCAGATAGAGTTCCGCTGCGCTGCCACCACCAGAAACCGCGATTCGGAACCAGAAACTCGGTTCTGGCACCCTGTTGGGACGGGGAATTGGAGGAGATTATCGCCATCATCATCACCGATGCCTCTCCATCAACCATCCATGATTCCCCCATCCATGAATGAGTAATCCCCCGCTGTAGGTGATGACCCACAAGTATAGGGGTGTATCGTAGTAGTTTTGATAAATAGGAGTGTCGATCCCAACGAGGAGCAGAAGGTGTTGACTAGTGGTTTGGAAGAGGAAATCTCTGTAAATACTTAGCAAACAGATTTTTATGGTTTTTTGATAAAGAAAGGAAATAAAGTGCAAGTAAATAAAGACAGCTAGTAATTGCAGCAAGTGGCCCAATCCTTTCTTAGCAAAGGACAAGCCGGTGATAATACTTATGAGGACCAAGCGTTCTTGAGACACATGGGAATACTATCAAGTGCTTTCGTTCCATATAATTGATTAATCTTCTTTGGTTCGATAAGTGTTGTGTGGGTGAACCTATGATAATGTACCGACCTTACTTGGACTAATACATACTTGTGATTAAACCCCTTTCAAGCATCCGCAACTACAAGAAAGTAATTAATATAAAAACCTAACCATAGCCTTAAACTATGAGATCCTACACTCCCTTGTGCAAAGGTTTCCTAACGGGGGTTCAGGTTTCTGTCACTCCGGCAACCCCACAATTAGTAGCCAAATACACAATGCATTCCCCTAGGCCCATAAATGGTGAAGTATCATGTAGTCGATGTTCACATGAAACCACTAGAAGAATAGCACCACAACTTAAATATTAAACCATTGAATAATACCTCAACACAATTCCACTACTAACAACATGACTTCTCCCATGTCCTCAAGAACTAAACGAACTACTCATGAGACATCATATGGATCAAGATCAGAGATGATATAATGATGGATAACAATCTGAAGATAAACAATAATTCAATGGTTCCACTCAAAAGGATCAACTACAATAGTAATCAATATCGGGAAAGTTTCCCCTAAGAACTATGCAAGATTCAACACAATTGTTACAACCGGATGGAGTGGTGAGGATGGTGCTGGTGGATATGATGGTGTGGATGATGATGATCCCGATAAAGTCTAGCTTGATGACGGTGTTGATGGCGACGATGTCCCCTCTCCGGAAACGAATTTCCTCGGCAGAAATATGTCTGCCAGAGAGCTCTTAATGAAAAAAGATGCAAAAAATCATCCAAGATGCAAAAAGGATGAAATAACATAAATATCACATCTTAATAAGGAATATATCAATGAATAGAAGCAAATTATGATATAGAATGGTGATTCAAAATGGATGTATCAACTCCCCCCAAGCTTAGACCTCTATTGTCCCCAAGAGAAAACTGAGCTCGGTAAACATGTCCACAGGTTTATGGAGTGAAGTGTCAATAAAAATAATACGGACAAGAAGCATCACACTTACCAATAAACAACTCAAAGTAGAAAGCAACTCACCATTATATAACTTAACTTGCAACAAGTATGGTAGTGACAATAAAGATGCATAAAGATAAATCATAATTGGGAATGGCAGACTTTGTTCTTGGTCAGAGAACAGTTGGCAAACAGTTTTCCAAGCAAAGCTTTTTATAAAGAATTTTATAACAAGAGTACTCTTTGCTCAAACATAAAAGGCTTTTCACAATGATGGATTTCAAAGTAATAATCATTTAGATAAGAGTCTTGTGCAAAAACAAGGAAGATAAGAAACATGATTGAATAAATCATAATATGAATGATTGAATCACAACAACTCAAATGCTTACTGTAGATAGAGAGGAATTGGTTTACTGACTCAAGTTAGAAGTAGAAGAGAGTCCCTTCACAGAGGGAAGCAGGGATTTCAAGTTCATAAAGAGCTTTCAAAAGATTATGGTACTTACTAGCTTTGATCTCTCATTGCCCCTATCATAAGCATCTTGAGGCGATTAAGGTTAAAGTGAACAAAGATGGAGTATATGCTTGACGAAGTATATGTTGGCAATCTCATGTCCCTTAAGTACGAGGGTTGCTCCTCATGTTACTCAACTTTAGTCACCGATAAGTTCTTGTCATAGTAAGTACATGTGTATCATAGAGAACCACCAACGGGGTACCCTTTGCACATGATACATGAGCTATCCCATATCAAAATTACAAGGCTAGCAGACAGTGAGCATCTCAACAATCTTTTTATTTACTATTTGCATAGGTTTTTATTGAGGATGCTTCACAGATTACTCACATCCCTCGAAGCCGGAAATGAGAAGCTGGATGTGTAACCGGTACAAGGCCATGTTTGCATCCCGGGCATCCCACTCTCCTGATACTTGCTGCACCACCAGATCCGGATTCTCGAAGCAGAGGATCCAGCGAATGCCGATATATTTTGTGAGCTGGAGCCAGTGTGACAGTGCTTCATACTCGGCGATGTTATTTGAGGCAGTGAAGTGGATCTACAACATGTATTCCAGCCGGTCTCCCTTGGGCGAGGTGAGCATGATGCCGGCTCCCAAGCCCCCTCGCATCTTTGAGTCGTCAAAGTGCATCTTCCAGTAATCTGAGTCGGGAACCGGTGGCAGGTACTGGTTCTCCGCCTAGTTGACAAGGAAATCCTCCACCGACTGAGACTTGATGGTGATACTTGGATCGTACCGGATGCAGTAGGTGGCCAGCTCGATGTTGCTAGCCTGTGGCGTCCTTGTTGCCAAAGATCTCCCCCAATGGCACGATGGACACCACCATGATCGGATGCTTCAGGAAGTAGTGCTTGAGCTTTTTTGCATGCCAAGTAGATGCCGTAGCACATCTTCTGGTAGTGGGCGTAGTTCTGCTTAGAGAGGTAAAGCACCACTGAGGTAGTAGACGAGTCGCTGTACCGGCTGAGCCTTGCCTTCCTCGTGGCGCTCCACCGACAGGACAACACCGACGACCCGGTTGGTGGCAGCTATATAGAGCATCGTCGGTTCCTTCTCAGTCGGCATGGCTAGCACCGGTGCTGTGGATAGCATGCGCTTGAGGTCATGGAAGGCGGCATCCGCCTGCACAGTCCAGGTGAACTTGTCCATCTTCTTCATCAGCTGGTATAGTGGAACTACTTTTTCCCCAAGTCGATTGATGAATCGGCTGAGGGAGTCCAGGCATCTGGTGAACTTCTGGATGCGGAGCAGGCTCTTAGGCGGCTGCATCCTCTCAATGGCCGCGATCTTCTCCGGATTGGCCTCGATCCCTCAGTGCGACACAAGGAAACCGAGGAGTGGTCTGGTTGGCATGCCGAAAACGCACTTCTCTAGATTCAGCTTCATCTGGTACCAATGGAGGTTCGCGAACATCTTGCCCAGATATTTGAGCAGGGTCTACTTATCCTTCGTCTTGATGACCACATCATCCATGTAAGCATGCACATTCCGGCCGATCTACGAGTGCAAGCATTTTTGCATGCAACACTGATAGGTAGCACCTACATTCTTTAGGCCGAATGGCATGGTTACATAACAGTAAGCCCCATACAGGGTGATGAACGATGTTTTCAACTGATCAGCAGAATTCCGCCGGATCTTATTTTAACCAGAATAACAATCAAGGAAGGAGAGCAAGTCATAGCCGGCCGTAGAGTCAATTACTTGATCAATACAGAGAAAAGCAAAAGGGTCTTTCGGGCAGGCCTTGTTTTAGCTGGTGTAGTCGATACACATGCGCCATCTCTTGTTCTTCTTCAACACCAAGACTGGGTTGGACAACCAGTCCGGGTGGTATGCATCCATGATGAAGCCGACAGCAAGTAGCCGGACGAAGCAACGGAGTGGCTGCTTGACCGGCTTGGCATCCGGCGCACATGGACTAAGTGCTCGGCGAACTCCCTCGGCACACCCGACATGTCCTTGGGAGACCATGCGAAGATGTCCCGATTCTCATGGAGGAAGTCGATGAGCACGCTATCATATTTGTTGTCCAAGACAACACCGATGGTGACGCACTTGGAGGGGTCAGCCGGGTCGAGCGGGATCTGCATGGTCTCCTTGGACGGCTGGAACGCCATGTTCCCAGCCAGCTTCAACCCAGCCGGCACCTCTTGCTGCAGCATTGTGACGTTGCACATCATCTCGCGCTTATCCTTGGCGATGAGCAGGGACTCGGCTATCTTCGCTCCCTACGCCGCCCATGCCATTGTCCGCCTGTAGTAGCCGGACACGGCGATCACTCCATTCGGCCCTGGCAACTTCATTTTGAGGTATATGTAGTGGGGGACCGCCATGAACTTTGCAAGGGCATGGCGCACAAGAAGAGCATGGTAGGTGCTGGCTAGATTCACCACCTCAAACCAGATCGGCTCGCGCCGGAAGTTCTGTAGGGTTCGTAGCATAGAAGACAAAAAATTTCCTATGATGGAAATAACTATGTACCAAGATCTATCTATTAGATACAAGGAACGGGTGGATATACATCCATAGAGAACATATCCTTGTAGACCGACAAAGTTTAATGAGGTTGTACTCGTGGATGATATAGACGAACGCTTTCCGATCTCAAGATCGAGAAGAAGTCCAGCGCCGCAAATCAGCGGTGCATCCGTGCTTGCACACACGCCCAAGCAACCGAGAAACATTCACCTCCTTTCTCCAGCGATGCAGCAGAAGCAACAACTCTTTCTAAATGAAAATCCACCAGGAACATGTATCTCGCTAGTCTGAGACCATGGGGGATAAACTAGAGGGGGAGAGAGATCCTTCGCGAGGAGGTGTGAGTGTGAGAGAGGGAGATTGAGAGGGGGGCTTTATATAGGAGGGAGGGAAGGCACCCCAAGGTGTGGCCGGCACATGGTGGGGCTACCCCACCCCTTCCTCCATTCATGTGGGTGGATCTCCCACTCACAAAATCCTCTTCATGTCTCCACTCAAAATCCCACTCAAAAAATCCCATTAAATTTCCACCAAATTTAATGCAATCTCTCTTTAAATAAAACTCATTTTATTTATTTATTCAGAATGTTGTCAATTACATTAATTAACAAACATTCACATAAAACCCCTTGCTAGTATTTCTATTTCACATGTAGAAACACTTTCAACAATTTCACCCGAAACAATTCCGGTGTCTAGTGAAACAAATTCCTGCGCTTTGTAAATCTTTTTGTTTAGAAACTATTTGTTCCAAATGGTGTCGGTGTCTCTTAAGTGTGTCACCCTACGGTTCGCGAATAAAGAGGACATGATCGAGACCCCTCTTGGATGAATAATTAGAAGCGGGACCTGGAGATCCATACTGACTCCCACACATTCAACAATGACTTCTTGTGATCGTGAGAACCTTTTATGCTAGAATTCTAATCCCTTTGTCTCGCGATATATTACATGTCCGAGATTTGATCATCGGTATCTCTATACCTAGTTTTATCTCGTTACCGACATGTAATCTTTTCTTGTTACCATGATATAAAATTCTAGTGATCAAATCACTTGCTTGCAAGCTAATCAATGTGATATCACCGAGAGGGCCCAGCGTATATCTATCCGTCATCGGGATGGACAAATTCCACTCTTGATCCATGAGCCTCAACATAACACCTTCGTAGCACTGAAACCTGAAGGAAATATGCCCTAGAGGAAATCATAGAGATGATTATATTTCTTATGTATCCATGAGTTATTGTAATGTTCCTTGAATATCCATATTAGGAAACTTGTATGGATTGGCAATTATGTGAATTGTTTGTGAAACTCTATACTTGTATGGTTATCTAATAGTTGACCCTAGTCGGAGTTCATGTGAGGACACACGTGAATATTAGACTAGCACATCGATTGGTTGATGACTATGTTTCGCAAGTCATGGACATGGAGATGTCAAACCAATGATGTGGATACATGTTATGAACATGGGGTTGGACTGAACCAACTTGAGACTGGTAATTAGACTTGCAGCTCTCTCTACACATCATGTACGTTTTGTCCTTAGTCCTGAGATTGTCGCATGTACTTGAGATGTGCATTGACCTACTTTGGGGCTATCAGACGCTACTCTGTAACTGGGTAGTTATAAAGGTAGCTTTCGGGTTTGTCCTGAAGAATGCTGCAAGGCATGGTCAATCAAGATGGGATTTGCCCCTCTCTACTTGAGAGAGATATCTCTAGGCCCCTCGAGTGAGCGGATCCAGAAATGCATGGCCGTGCTACATATGGTTAAGAGTTAACCTAGTAAAGGGATTCCGAATCACAGTTTCGAGAAAGGGAGGTCAGCTTGGAGCTAGACCAAATATCATGAGGCAAATCGAAAGACATGTACTAAACCTTGTGATGGTTCATTTGATATGATCTTTATATGCGTTTGGGAGTTGGCACGTCTTGCTGGAGGCCGCTACAACTATTGATAGAATAAGTGTATTTGTATATGAACCTATAGAGTCACACACTTAAGGGGCTGGAAGCCTGATGAGGATTAGATCCGAATTACACCAGGATTAGGCTACTAATGGGATGCTAATGTAGAAGCCCACTAGGGACGCCTATATAAGAGAGGATGGGGCGAGCTAACCAGGGTTAGACCATTCTACCCAGCCGCCACTCCTCATGCCTGTGTTGCACGTGCAGACCTAGCAGTCCGGCGTCTGACGCATCCACCCCGCACGTGTGGATACCTCGAAGGTGCTACATCTGTTGCACTTGGACGAGCCGCGCAAGGGGAGCTTCTCGTGGGATGAGGACGAGGAGGAGACGTAGAACATCTACACTACCTCGACACGCTTCATCAAGTTTCACAACTGCGCGTCTAGTGGCAATCCCTTGATCTATGACAAAAGTAATCCTGGTTTATGCGGTAGAAATTTCTTGATTTGCGCTAGTGTAGCCTACCCGTATCCCTTTAGTGGTATCAGAGCCGATGCTATTAAGTTATAGGTTCGAGATGTTTGCATATGGTGATATGAAGATTGATATGAATGATGCGATCGTTTATATGGCGGTGGTTCAAGATTGATATGTGATCTTGCTTTCCGTGGTCGTGATTCTGAGGTTGTCAAACGACTTACCCCTACCGGTCGGTTTCCGCCATCGGGGTAGACAGGGACACATAAATCCTATTGAATCACGTGAAGATCAATATAATTGATCGAATTGGAACCTAGATCTAAAATCGATGTACCGTGATCAAAGGAGTTTGATCGAATCAGAACAATAGTCGGTTCATGGTAAATTTGATTTGTTGATCAAAATCCTTATAGAAAATTGTATAGATACCGTGAGGGGCACTGCCCCATCGAACTCCGCAGGGGGAGACCCCCTAGACCCCCCTTAATCATAGCCCCTTTTGTATCTTGTTAAGGTAACTAGGTGCTACGATGTCACATGATCCGGTAGAATGCGATTCTACGCATAACTTGTTTTTGCAGGATGTATGTGATCAGTATGGCCCATATATGTATGTGATGCATGTATAAAATTTATCATGACTTGCGTGTCGTGAGTAGGGCAACACGGCTGGAGCCATATGTGTTGTCAATTATTGTAATGGCATGCGTTCCAACTTGTGATGATCCCAATACTATGTAATTTTTGATTACTAGCTGTTAGGAGTAATAGCTTGTATTAGTTCTTGGAGGACTCATCACTTGTAGGATGGCTCACATGGAACATGAAGATGGAGATCATCATGGTGGACAGGTTCTATGGCGATAAAGATCACCATGAGAAAATGGGCCATACTGTGTCACATCATATGTGAATGCTATTCTTATGCGTTTTACTACTATGCATGCTTAGATGATAGAAGTAGAATGATCCCTCACAAAGTTTAAGTTAAACCATGCCCTCCCAACCAAACCTTTCACCAACTTATGCCTTGTACAATCGTTCGTGGGCCTATGAAATTAGGGTGCCGCGGTTTTCCTTGGCTGGATGGGTTTGTATCGGATACCTACATACAGAAGGGTTGGTGAGCTTGACAAGGTCATCTTAACAGTTAAGGACCTTGGGGCATAAATGTTGGGCGCCTAGTTTTGACATATAGATGTCACCCAACAACAAGAGTCATATGTGATATGATTAGCAAGTGTTGCTTCCCGATTTACCTTGTCTTCTAGCAGTGATGCTAATGCTCACTAGTCGACTTGCTAATTGTCGATCTTGAATCACTTAGTATCAATAGAGGGATATTGATTTAAGTGGGAGTATATGCTATTAAATTGTTTAATATGTTTTACTCTTTCATCGTTACATGGCTTAGTATTTTGCATGTTTTCTGTTGTAGATCAATGGCACCGAACACTGCATCACCTTTTTCTTTGCGTTTGATTCTTGACAAAGATAAACTAAATGGAACAAACTATTCGGACTGGGTCCGTAACCTGAGAATTGTTCTCAGGTCTGATAAAAAGGAAACAGTTCTGGATACCCCAATCCCCGATGAACGTACTGATAATGCATCGGCTGCCCTTAAGAATGCCTACAAGAGAGCATGTGATGATTCTCTTGAGGTTAGCTGTCTTATGCTTGCATGCATGGAACCTGAACTCCAAAAGAAGTTTGAGCATCAGGAAGCGTGCGATATGATTGTCGCGCTTAGGGACATGTTCCAGAATCAGGCCAGGACTAAGAGGTACAGTGTCTCCAAGTCCTTTGTGGAATGCAAGCTGGCGGAGGGAGCAGGTCTAGGCCCCCATGTTATCAAAATGGTTGGTTACAGTCAGACATTGGAAAAGCTTAGTTTTCCACTAGGCCAAGTGTTGGCTACTGATTTCATTTTGGTGTCTCTTCCATCTAGCTATGGGCGGTTCATTTCGAACTACCATCTGCATGGGGTGGAGAAGGGCCTTAATGAGTTATGCGAGATGCTAAAAACAGCAGAAAGTGACATGAAGAAGTGTGTAGGGCATAGCCATGGGATGGTTGTGCAGAACAATCCTAGCTTCAAAAAAAGGGAACTTCTTGGAAGAATAAGGGCAAGGCTAAGGATACGATCCCTAAGTCTGCACCCAAGCAAAAGGCTGGACCTACAAATGACACTGAGTGCTTCTTTTGTCATGAACATGGCCACTGGAAGAGAAACTGCAGTAAGTACCAGGCTTCTTTGGAGAAGAGTGGAAGTAAGAGTACTTCCCACTCAGGTACGCTTGTTGTAAATGTTGTGGACATTCTTCTCATTGATTCCTATGTTAACTCTTGGGTATTTGATACCGGATCGGTTGCTCATATTTTCAATTCGATGTAGGGGCTAATAAGGACTAGAGAAGTGCGGAAAGGCGAAGTGGATTTTCGCGTCGGAAATAAAGCAAGGGTTGCTGCATTGTTCGTCGGCGTCATGCAACTTCACCTTCCGCCAGGATTTATTATGGAGTTGAATAATTGTTATTACATTCCAAGTATGGGTCGAAACATTTTATCACCTTCATGTTTGATGAGGGATGGTTATTCATTCACGAGTGCAAACAATGGTTGTGTAATCTCTAAGAATGCTATGTTTATGGTTGATGCTCCCATTATGAATGGGTTATTTATTTTAAAATCTTGATGATGCATCTGTTTACAATGTTAGTGCTAAAAGGCTTCGTCCTAATGATTTGAGTCCTACCTATTTATGGCATTGTCGTTTGGGGCATATAAGTGAAAAGCACATGAAGAAGCTCCATGGTGATGGTCTTCTAACTTCGTTTGATTTTGAATCAAACGAGACATGTCAAGCTTGTTTACATGGAAAGATGACCAAGTCGCCTTTTTCGGGTTTACCCGAGAGAGTGACAGACTTGTTGGAACTCAGACATACTGATGTATGTGGACCAATGAGCACGACATATAGAGGAGGATATCACTACTTCATTACTTTCACTCATGATTTCAGTAGATATGGTTATGTCTACTTGATGAAGCATAAGTCTAAAACTTTTGATAAGTTCAAGGAGTTTCAGAGTGTAAGACCCCACCTTTATAAAGGTAAAGGTCCCTGTGATTTCAATGCTAGTCCCAGGATAAAATGCTAGCATCCACAGTTTAAGATGAAGTACACAGAAACAAAGGTCATTATTACATCGTCATTCCAGAGATAACATAGTCTTTTACAACTCCATAGCCATAGGCTAGTACAAGAGTTTATCTTAACAATATAAATAAAAGTCTTCATCTTCATGTGCCACAGGCAAGCATGTTGAGTGTAGACTCATAACCCTAATCCTCATCAGAGTAACCTGCAACATCACAAGTTACAGCCACAGTGGGTCAATACATTGGAATAGTATTAGCAAGTGAGACCTTAGTAGAATAATAGTATCTAGCGTCTACATGAATTTGGCTAAGTGTAGCTTAGGCTTGCTTTGCTCAAAATAGGTTTTACCTATCAGTTGAAAACACTAAGTTTTTGTTTGGCAAAAACTCCCAAGGAACCACCAATAGACATTGGTGAACCTTCACCCTTATTCAACCACAAGTTTTAACTTAGAAATTGGGATGAGGAGATTCTTGATAGCTTCCATGTGTTGATGCTCAAGTTGTCCATTACCGGGGACACGAATAAGTACTTAGTTTCTTCCTTCTGTAGAGGTGGTGCACTTTCCCCACAAGACTTGATTTTCATCAAGACAGGACCTTTCAGAAGCCTTCCCTTAGACCAAAATGGACGCGCTCCAAACCTATCATCCCCTACCACCAACTGTCCATTTGGATAAGTTATTGCAACCTATATGATCCAGGCAGAGCCCATAATGCCATGTGGCTACACTATAAGCTTCTTAACATATGGCATCTCAAATCCCTTTGTTCCTGGGTGGCATTCCACAAGTGATATACACAGGGTAGACCATTGGAAAATGGGCCCTGGTAACCACTCAACCAAAATCCACCAAGCAATTACCATTCCACCCAGGTGTTTCATTCACTTAGTTGTTTTATTAAGCAAAATCACAAGTCAAAGACTTAGCAATATTTTCCATAGCATGTATATGTATTACACCCTTGGTTGCTACATGCTAGGCTAAGCATGGCAATAGCAAGTATCTTAACTTAGACAAATTTCTAACAATTCTACAACTACTAGGATTTCCCAAGCATAGCATGGATACTTAGCAAAAATTATCATACAAGCCCTATACAAAATATTTCTAATGCATAGTCAAAATATTGGGAAAAGTATGAAGCACCACTTGCCTTGGTAGTTGGGGGAGTAACAACAATCCTCACAGTCACAATCACCACTAGCACCAAACTCTACACATAAAATGATAGCACCAAATTCACATTCCAAATAATCATACAAAAATATATGAATGCATGCAAATGCCACATGATGATTTTTCTAAACCAAGCAAGACAAGTGAAACAGTACTGAATCATAAAAAAGACAATTATTCACCAAATAAACTTAATTTGCCCTTTAGAATATTTTCCAAATAATTTTTATACACAAAATATGCCTACAACTGTCTCTGCATAAAATTCCATTTTAACAGAAACAAAATACGAAACTAAGCCCATAGATGTGTAGTATTTCTTTTGGTGATTCCAATGGTATATTATTTGTATTTTTTGGATAAACAGAACAAAAGTTATTAAATTTACAAGTTTGAATATCTAATAGACGAAATTCCAGATTTTAAATCTAAACCTAGACACGCGGCGCTTCCCGATTGGACGGTACCGCTTCGCGCGGATCACGCACGCGCACCGTCAGATCTAAATGAGATCCGGCAGCTCAGATCTGCCCGTACCCTTTCGGGCTGGCGTGTAATCTAGACCACTGGATCTAGATCCAATGGATCTAATCGACCTGACACTAAACCAGCGGCGCAAATGGCCAGAGCGGCGGCGACGCGTCTGCCGGTGACATTCCGACGAGACCAGAGGGCAAGGGCGATGGTGTTGGTGCTTACCGAGGTCGCGGAAACACGGCGGTGCTCAACGTGCAGGTGGTCGGGGTCGGGGTGCACGGACACGGCGGGGATTCCTCGTCGTAGTTGCAGATGGCCTCAGGTGTGCTCGGTCGTCGTCGCTAGGGGCGCTATAGGGCACAGGAGAGGAAATGGGGACAGTGTTAGATATGCACGAGCCTGGCGAGTGTGTGAGCATGAACTAGAGAGGGAGGGGAAGGCTAGATTTACCGTGCGATCTCGTCGGAGTTGATGGCTTCGTCGGGTATGTGCAGTCATCGATGTTGGCGAGGTTCTGGGTGGTACTAGCACACACCAGTGGTGTTAAAAGATGCGCAAGGTTGTAGTGATCATTCTGGCAAGACTAGGAGGCAAGGGGCGGGGAGTGCTCACCGGAATTTACCGTCGGAGATGCTCGGTACTGCGACGGCGCGAGCTCGATTATGGACAGCCTAGCGGCTCTGTGGTTGGTGAGTGAGGGGAAAGGAGCGGAGTGGGGAGGGGTTTAAGTAGCCGAGCGAGGAGGAGGAATTACGCCCGCAGTAACGCGTAATCAAGCGCGAGATCGTCGGGAAGAAACGGCCGCGGCGGAGCTGGTCGCGGGCGTGATTTGGGGACAAAGAGATGACGTGGCTGCGGGGCCCAGTGGTCAGCGAGGGGGTGTGCGCGGGAGAGGTGAGAAATAGAGAGATAGGGAAAAACCCGGTGGGCTGCATCTGTTAGTGGGCCGAATAAGTGGCGCCGGCCCTTTTCCTTTTCTTTTCTCTTTTTCTTTTTCTAATTGATTTTCCAGGAATCCTTTTCAAATGATTTCAAATGAGTTTGAATTCAAACTCTTTCTGGATTTTTGTAAAGTGAAACATGTACATTATTGTGTATAAAGTATTGCTGTTCACTCAAATTTACATTGGCCCATTGATATTTAAAATAAACCTTGCCTTTATTATTTATTTATATAAGACATAAGAATAGTTTTGAATTCCTATTTTGTTTTGAAAACTTTGACCAAGCTTTGGAAACATCACTCAAACTTATGTTCAAATCTTTTCTGGTTAAAACAAGTATTCTCATATTAGAGAGTAGCAATAAGGCCATTGCCTTGCTTACATAAAATAGTCGACAACATTTGCTTCTGTTTTTGAAATCTTGATTGAAAATGATCCTAAAATGATTATGAATGCATGAATGATATGCAAACTTTGAAATCATGATTTTTGGGATGTTACACAGAGTGAGGTAGAGAATCAACATGGCAAGAAAATAAAGGCCTTGTGATCTGATCATGGAGGTGAGTATTTGAGTCACGAATTTAGCAATCATCTTAAGGGTTGCGGAATTGTTCCAGAACTAATGCCGCCCGGAATGCCTCAAATAAACGGGGTCTCCGAATGGCGCAATCAAACTTTGTGGGACATGGTTCGATCAATGATGAGCCAGTCGGATTTGCCATTATCATTTTGGGGTTACTCTCTAGAAATGGCAGCTTTCACACTTAATAGGGTACCATCTAAATCCGTAGTTAAGACACCATATGAGATGTGGACTGGAAAGAATCGCAGTTTGTCTGTTCTAAAGATTTGGGGTTGTGATGCATTTGTCAAGCGATTTCAGACGGACAAGCTAACACCCAAATCGGATAAGTGCATTTTCGTGGGATATCCGAGGGAAACCTTGGGGTATTACTTCTACAACCGAGAAGAGGATAAGTGTTTGTGTCTCGTAGTAGTGTTTTCCTAGAGAAAGAGTTTCTCACAAAGGGAACGAGTGGAAGGTCGGTGCGACTTGAAGAAGTTCAAGATGAGCCAGTTGATGACCCACAAGTATAGGGGGTGTATCACAGTACTTTTGATAAATAGGAGTGTCGATCCCAACGAGGAGCAGAAGGTGTTGAACAGTGGTGTGGAGCAGGAAATCCCTGTGAATACTTAGCAAATGGATTTTAGTGGTTTTCTGATAAGGCAACAAAACAAAGTGCAAGTAATAAAGAACAAACGCGGCAAGTGGCCCAATCCTTTCATAGCAAAGGACAAGCCGGTGGAAATACTTATAAGGACCAAACATCATTCTCGAGGACACATGGGAATTTTGTCAAGTGCTTTCGCTTCAAATAGCTGAGTACTCTTCTTTGGTGTTGTAAGTGTTGTATGGGTGAACATGTGCTAATGTACCAACCTTACTTGGACTAATACATACTTGTGATTAACCCCCCTACAATATCTGTAACTACAGGAAAGTAATTAAGTTATAAATCTAACCATAGCCTTAAACTCTGAGATCCTATACTCCCTTGTGCAAAGGTGTCCTAACAGGGGTTCAGGTTTCTGTCACTCCAGCAACCCCACAATTAGTATCCAAATACACAATGCATTCCCCTAGGCCCATAAATGGTGAAGTGTCATGTAGTCGATGTTCACATGACACCACTAGAAGAATAGCACCACAACTTAAATACTAAACCATTGAAAAATAACTCGACACAAATACACTAATAACAACATGACTTCTCCCATGTCCTCAAGAACTAGACGAACTACTCACAAGACATCATATGGATCAAGAGGAAAGATGATATGATAATGGATAACAATCCAAACATAAACAACAATCCTATGGTTCCACTCACAAGAATCAACTACAATAGTAATTAACACCGATAAAGTTTCCCCTAAGAACTAAAGCAAGATCCAACACAATTGTTACAGCGGGACGGAGTGGTGATGATGGTGCTGGTGAAGATGATGGTGTGGATGATGATGATGATCCCGATGAATCCTAGCTTGATGACGGTGTTGATGGAGACGATCTCCCCTCTCCGGGAAGGAATTCCCCTGGCAGAAATTTGTCTACTAGAGACATCTTTCTCTCTCTCGGTGTTTTCCGCCCCTAGAGGCGGCGGAAATCTATCTGTGGTCGCTCCCCTATCCTTAGGGTTCTGTAGGGAAGATATAGGCGAAGGGGTGGAGTCGGGAGCTGGGCAGGTAGGCCACACCTGCCCTAGGAACGGCCCAGAGTGGGCCCGCGCCTAGGGGGTTGTGGGCCCCCTGCAGCCCTTCTTCTCTCCTCGTTCTGGCTTCCTCAATCTTCTGAAAAAATAATTTTCCCATATTTTTCTGGTATTTTTCTGTTCTTTGTGAAATTGCATCAGAACGCCATCTTTTCCATCAGAATCCAGACTCCGGCAGTCCATCCTCCAAGAATCATCCAACATGCATAAACATATGAAAAGCCATAAGTAATACCTCATAATAAGACAAATATAGATCAATAGAGGTAGATTATGATATAGAATGGTGATGCAAATTGGGCTTATCAACTCCCCCAAGCTTAAACCTTCGCTTGCCCCCAAGCGAAAACTGAGCTCTGTAACATGTCCACAGGTTTATGGAGTGAAGTGTCGATAAAAATAATACGAACAAGTAGCATCACACTTACCATTACACATCTTATAGAAGAAAGCAAGTCACCATTATATAACTTAGCTTGCAACCAAGTACAGCAGTAACAATAGAGATGCATAAAGATAAATCATAATTGGAATTGGCAAACTCTTGTTCTTGGTCCAAGAACACCTGGTAAATAGTTTCACAAAAAGCTTTTTGTAGAAGTTTTCACAACAGGAGCACTCTTTGCTCAAAAAGTTTTTTCAATGAAGGATTTCAAAGTAATACTCAATAGATAAGAGTCTTGTGCAAACAAGGAAGATAAAGAACATGATTGAATAAATCACCATATGAATGCTTGAAACACAACAACTCAAATGCTTCCAAAATGACAAGGCAAGCAGACAATGAGCATCTCAGCGATATTTTTATTTACTATGTGCATATCTTTTTATTGAGGATGCTTCATAGATAGCTCACTATGATGATGCTGCAAGTTTCCACCATGATTAGGCATGGCTTAGGCTAGCGACCCAGGCGTTTCTCTAACACAAAATACAAACTCCATGGACTTACAAGTTCCCTCTTTATTTCACAGCATTGACATCCATAGACAAAAAAGAACGATATCAACTGAGTACAAAGTACATGAGCAATGTTGAAAATGTTCCCCGTGATAGCACGGTTCTGCTAATTCCAACGTATAGATGCAAGAATATACAACTTCAATGCCACAATGGTTCAAGTCTATTAGGGGCAAGAAAATAAAGTGTGCCATCAAGTTTGTGAGAGATTTACTAACTAGTTTTCACAGAACAAAATACTTTTTAATTCGAAAGGTAAATGAAGCTTTAGAATTTGCTTGGAATAGCAAAAGCTACTAGGTAGATATGGTGGACACGAGTGGAAAAAGTTTTGGTTCAAAGGGGTTTGGAAACATGAGAGGTATACCTTCTCAAAACAGGTTTTTGGCTAGCAAGGCTAGGTAGCAAGCAAGAGAGTTGAAAGAAACAAGAAAACATACGAGTAATAAAGCCAAACATGCGATCTTCCTTGAAGGCACAAAAGATCTTAAATAAAGAATACTAAGCTTATGAGCCACCAAGAAAGAAAACAAATGATGCCAAATACTTGTAAGCTTTTTTTCTCTTTTTCTTTCAAACTTGAAGAAGTGTTGCTACTGACCAGAACTCAGTTTGCCAAAACCAATTTATATCCACTTGATGCTCCCAAAGTGATGTCAATACTGATCAACAAGATCCATCATATAATAGAGATTGCAAACTAAAATAAGGAGTGCAAAAAGTAAAAGATGAAACTTCTCATTAATATTCCAATAAAGGCACTCACACCAAGGGATACATAGATAATCAACTAAAGGAGAGATACTTACACATGCAAACCAAACTATAAGATAACTCCTCTACCAAAGATATGAATCCACTAAAAAGGTAAAAGATAAAAGATAATGGTGGTGATACCGCGGCACTCCCCCAAGCTTGGAACAGGCCAAGGGGATGCCAAACCTGATGACGAATTACTCCTTTGGTTGTGGTGGTGTTCTCTTGATAAGCTCTTCAATAAGTTCCTTCAAATCCTCAATATCGAAGGTTATAGTGCGAATCAATTCTGAATTATGCTCAATGCAGCTCATGATTAATTCAGACAGAGGATTCCTGTACATCCCTAAAATCATGTTTCAAAACTTATGCATATAATCCATGCATCTATGATCATTTAGGGTTCCTTTTCAAAACCAATTCAAAAACAGGAGCATCTGATGCTCATTATTTTATGTGAGCAACTATTAATCAAATGCCACTCTCAATTGAGAGTATAATTGTTTTAAAACAAAGCTTTGTTGGTCTCAGATTGTTTTGGTTGAATGTTAGTGCTTGGACCAAAATTTACAAAACAAATATGGTTTTAAAACCATTTTCAAACTTATGCAAATCAAGTGCTAAGACACTGTTTATTTTGTTTAATCAATGGGACCAAGCTAGTACAGATAAACCACATGGTTTTATGCCCAAAAATATGAGTGTTACACTCTACAAAAATCCAGAAAAGATTTGAATTCAAATGGCTTTTGAATTTATTTGATTTTGGTTCCTGAAAATCAAATTAGAAAAAGATAAAGATAAAAGAATAAGGAAAGGGTCGGCGCCACCAAACAGGCCCAGCAACAGAAGCAGCCCACGAGCCCACCCGGAGCAGCCCCTTCCCTCTCCCTCTTCCACGCGCGCAAACTTACCCCGCAAAGACTGATCAGTGGACCCTCTCCACGTCAGCTCCTTCTTCCCCAAATCCCGCACGCAGACTCCATCGCCGCCCATTTCATCCCCCTTCACTGCCGCGATTTCAATCCACTTAATTGGCGATGAATGCGAGCGTGATCTCTGCCCCTGCTCCGGCTATAAGATCCCCTCCCTCACTCCGCTCCATTCCCCTCACTCACCAACCACAGAGCGCCGCTAAGCTGTCCACAATCGAGCTCGCACCGCCGCTGTCCCGAACCACTCCGGCGACCGATTCCGGTGAGCTCCGACCGCCCCCCTGTCTCTGGTTCAAACAAACGTGACCAGCATGTCCTTGTGCGTTCCCTGATGCCTTTTGTTTGCTTTCTCGTGACCTAGGTTGCCGTCACCGTTCGTGCCCGCAAACATCAGAACCGTCGCTCGACTCCGACGAGCGATTGAGGTAAAACCCGACCGCCCCTCGACTTCTCCTTGAACTAGTAGTGTTCGCCATAGCCTTGCGCACCCCCTGATACAATGGGTTCATGCTAGGGTGATCCAGAGCGTCACCAAGATCTTCGTCACCGAGCACCCGACGCTGCGCTCAACTCCGACGAGTTCCTACGGCCACATCAACGCGCCCCTATCCACGCCAGCAACATCTCGAGCTTCCTCGCAACTTTGCGACACCGGTAAGCATCACCACTGTCCCTAGCCCTCGCTAGAATCGCTGATCCATCGCCGGAAGAGTCGTCGCCGCCGCCAGCAGCAATTTGCGCCGCCCATCTTTGGTCAGAGCATCGAGGATCGTTGGATCCAGATCTAGAGGCTAGGATTAGATTAGAGGGCGAAGCGATATGATTTAATCTGAGGCGTGCATCGTCACTTAGATCTTACGGCTCGCAAGCGTGATCCGCCCGAAGCGGTACCATCCAATCAGGAAGCGTCGCATGGCATGTTCTTCGTTTTAAAATTCTGAATTAAATCTATTAGATGTTTAAACTTGTTCATAACTTTTGATTCCCATGACCAAATTTGACAAATTTTATATCAATGGAATCAGGAGAGAAAAACCTTTCTGTTTATGCAATGTGTTTAAAGTTTTGCCTCTATTAAAATGGTTGTTTTTGCAAAAAAAATTGTAGGCATAAATTGAGTATAGTAATTATTTGGAAAATGATTTGTTATTCAAATAAATTTTATTTAGCTTGTTTTGTACTTGTTTATGATTCAGTACAGTGCACTTGTCTTGTTTGGTGTAGAAAATCATCACATGGCATATTGCATACAATCATGTATTTTTGCTTGTATTAATGGTGTATGTGATTTTGTGCCATTATTTTATGTGTAGATTTTGGTGCAAATAGTGATTGTGATTGTGAGGATTGTAACTACTCTCCAAACTACCAAGGCAAGTGGTGCTTCATGATTTTATTCCTATGTTTTCAAGTATGCACTAGAAATATTTTGCTAGACTTGCATGAATATTTTTGATCTATATGCTATGCTTGGGAAATCCTAGTAGTTGTAGAATTGCTAGAAATTTCTAAGTTAAGATGCTTATCTATGCCATGCTTAGCATAGCTAGTAGCAACCAAGGGTGGTTATATATTCATGCTATGAGAAAATATTTCTAAGTCTTTGGACTTGTGTTTTTGCTTAATAAAAACAACTAAGTGAATGAAACACCTGGGTGGAATGGAAAGAATGGTTTGTGTTGAGTGGTTATACAAGGCCCATTTCATTGGTTTACCTTGTGTATCTCACTTGTGGAAAGCCACCCAGGAACAAAGGGATTTGAGATGCCAAATGTTAAGAAGCTTCTAGTGCAGCCACATGGCATTATGGGCTCTGCCTGGATCATATAGGTTGCAATAACTTAGCCATTTGGATAGTTGGTGGTAGTAGGATGATAGGTTGGAGTGCGTCCATTTGGTCTAAGGGAAGGCTTCTGAAAGGTCCTGTCTTGGTGAAAATCAAGTCTTGTGGGGAAAGTGCACAACCTCTGCAGATGGAAGAATCTAAGTACTTAGCCATGTCCCTGGTATTGGACAACTTGAGCATCAAGACATGGAAGCTATCAAGAATCTCCTCATCCCAATTTCTAAGTTAAAACTTGTGGTTGAACAAGGGTGAAGTTTCACCAATTTCAATTGGTGATTCCTTGGGAATGTTTATCAAAGAAAAACTTAGTGTTTTCAAATAATAGGAAAAAACCTATTTTGAGCAAAGCAAGCCTAAGCTACACTTAGCCAAAATGCATATAGTATCTAGACTACTAATATTCTACTAAGGTATCACTTGCCAATACTATTCCAATGTATTGACCCACTGTGGCTATAACTTGTGATGTTGTAGGTTATTCTGATGATGATTAGGGGTTATGAGTATACACTCAACATGCTTGCCTATGGCACATGAAGATGAAGACTTATTTATCTTATTATATTTGAACTCTTGTATTAGGCATGTGGCCATGGAGTTTGTAAAAGACTATGTTTGTCTCTGGAATGATATGTAATAATGACCTTTGTTTCTGTGTACTTCATCTTAAACTGTGGATGCTAGCATTGATCCAGGGACTAGCATTGCAATCACAGGGATCCTTACCTTTATAAAGGGAGGGATCTTACAGATGGTATCAGAGAACTATGTTGCCTGTAGGATTATGACCCTAGGATTGGAAACCACTAAGGAAAAAATTTCAACAACTTCTACACTTGTCTTTTCTTCTCGTAAACTTTTCTAATATTCTTCCTCATCTCTATTTGTAGATAAACTCCATCAACGAAGCCGTGAAGAAGGGACCACTCATGACTATGACTTTGGAATGTGAGAAAGAATTCCCCAAGGCTCTCAAGGACCTCATGGTTGCCATGGGAATACATGGTGCAGCTGTGTACAAAGGTTTTCCTGTGATGGATGAAGGAGTTGAATACTGGTGGGTGCAACTGCACTTGTATAAAAACAAGGAAGACAACCACAAGGAGTCAGGATTCTGTATGGTCACCAACTCAGTGATGCACACCACATTCTTTGATTCAGCAAGGGATGCAGCTTGGAAAGCCATCAAAGAGCTTGGTGATAGAATCAAGTGCAGAATGCTCAACACCCAGAATGACCTTAAGGAAGAAAAGAAGCATACCCAAGAGTTGGAGGCTACCAACCAAAGTTTAAGGAAGGACATCATAGACTTAGCAATGGAGTCATGTGATCTAGATAGACAGATTGCCTCTAGGGATGCCCTGTTAGCCAACTTGGCAAGTGAGATGGGATTGTAACGTACGTCGTTAGTTGGACCACCACACTTATCATTTTATTTCCCAAAATGTTTTTTAAAATAAGTTGAACCTTGGATGCTTGTAATGGTTTTATGTATGCCATGACTTGAATGTTTTGATTGTCAAAGATATGCATGTGATGCCTTGTCTTGTGATTCTATGTATGTTGATTCTAACTTTTTCTATCTTATAAAATAGATGCCTAATGTCACTATCAGCATGGCTGAAGAGTTCAAGGGAACTCGTTTTGGCACTCGTATTATTAGCTCACTAGTTTTCTCAATCTCCCACTTCCTACCATCATGATGCTTCCTGTAGCATCCCAATTGTCTAACAATTGTAATGCTACTTGGTCTAGTAATATAATGGCTACTTCAAATATATAATTGTTGCATTATCATTATATCATGCTCATGTCATCATGCCACCTTGCATTTGAGCACCATATAAAACCCTTTTTGATTTGGTTCTTCTCTCATATGCATTATTAATTGTATTTGCCTCTTGATATTGTATTTGGTTGTTGATATATTGTTTAAATGCCCAAGTTGAGTTGGGGGCATATCTTTTATTTAACTCCACCACCTTTCTTGTCATCACCCCATCTTTCCACCATTCCATTATCCATGAGCTTGCAATTGTTTTTCTTTTGGGTTTTACCTCTAGCTCATATGGGTTGGGATGGATCCAATTCTATTTCCACATGCTCTCATCTTAGCATCATGTTGTTTTCACATTATTGATATATGAGAGCCACATGGCCACCTTTGCATGCCTTGTGAGTGGGACCCTTTTTCCTAGCTTCCATATGGATTATTATGGATTGATGCTCATGTGGGAATATTTTTGGGAATAGTAAGCATCTAGTGGAATATACACACTAGCAAGTCCCAACTATAATCAAATGTGATCATCTCCATCTACTCCACTTGGAACTTTCTTTTAAATTCTTTTGCTTAGGCCTTACTCCACATTTTGGAATGCATAAGAATAATGCCATGTAAATAATTTTGTTTTCACAAAAATAAGCATGGTATTAATTATTATGCATGGGCCATGCAAAGCATCACCATTCCTTCTCTTTTGAGTTTTAATTTGAATCTTGAGTGGATCATCCCCATATCTCTATACCCCTCTCCCTTATTCTTTCTCCAAACCTAACCTCTCTCTCTATCTCTCACCACCTTGATCTCTTTCTCTCTTTTGGCTAGCTTTGTTTGATCTTGGCTTGATCTTGACAAAAACAAACCCTAGCCACCTTACCCCTCCTCTCTCTTCACCCCCCCTCTCTAAACCACACCCCCATCTAACCTAAACCGAGCCCCCCCTCTCTAACTAACCCTAGTTCCCTCTCTCTCTCGGCCTCTCTTATCTCCCACCATGACCTACCCCACCTAGCCAACCCGAGCCCCAAACTACCCTAGCCAGAGCTACCCCTCACCTTCTCCCTCTCTCTTGGCTTCCCCCTCTCTCCCTACCAGGCAGGCCCCACCACGGCACACCCCTCCTCTGCCCCACCTCTTTCTTTGGCTTCAAGACAAGGAGAAAAAGGAGAGAAGAGAACCCTAGCCCGATCACCCCTCCTCACCTTTTTCAAAAAACACCAACCCCCCCTATGTGCCTCTCCTCTCTCTCCCTTATCACCCCAACCTCCCAGTACCTCTCAGGTCGAGACCAGGAGCCCCAGGCACCCCACCTTCCTCCCTCCTTCCTCTACCAGATGGCCATAGCCACCACCTCGCAAAACCCTAGCCACCTCATCCTTGATCACGATATGCGCGACCTGTTGCTCTCTGAGGCCCCCCAGGAGCACCGACGAGTTCCTCTGCGTCCCCTTCTTTGGCTCGAACCAGTACCTGGGCCAGGACCTCGCCGGAGCAGCCTAGCACCGCCGTGCACCACCGCAGGCCGAGCCCAACGTCCCCGAGCCCGCCGCCAGATCCCCTCCACCTCAGCGCCAACGACCACGCCGACGACACCGCGGTGAGTCCCTGCATCCCCTAGACAAGCCCGTCCTCCTCCTAGCGCCCTAGCATCGTCGGACGCTCCGTCGAGCGGCCTCCGCGCGCCGCCACCGCGCGCCGTGCTCTGGCAGACAGCGTCAGACCGCAGCAACCGCCCCTGTTCCTCACCCTGCCCCGCGCGCTGTAGACCACCGTTGACGCACCTCCTAAAACGAAAGTCGTAGCTCGATGTCCCCTCTGCGTTTTTCCTTTTTGCGGCTTGTCGAGTTTCACCGCAGATTAGTCGCCATCGTCGTCTGAATTCCGGCCGCTCCGCTATGCTCTGCAGATCGGCGCGCAGCCGCAGGCCGGCGTCGTCGTCGTTTTTGCAGGAAACCCCCTGCCCTTTTTCCCGCCTCAACCCGCCGTCCTATGAGCCCCACCTGTCATCCTCGGTGCCCTTTTGCAAGGAAACCCCTGGAAAATCACGGCCATCACGGACAGACCCTCCCCGCGCCTGGGATCGCCCACGTGTCACGCCCCAGCTGGGCGACGCGTGCGCGTGGCCCCGCTGTTCCCGGACCCACTTGTCATCGGTGCGGTTAGGAAGGGCCCGAGTGAGAAAAGCCCTGCAGCCCTCTGTGGCCCCACCCGCTGCTGAGTCAGCGCGAGCCCCACCTGTCATTGTCTGTGTCTGTATCTGCCTGGGTAACAAAAGTATTTTTCTGTATATCTGTTTTAATTCAAATCTTTTCAAATTTAATTCAAATTCAAATTTAAATCTGTTTTTAATAACTTTTAAAATATAAATCCAAATAATGCAAATAATATATGTTTTGAAATCAGAAAAATGTGAGGAATTCAAATATGCCATTCAAAATATATTTTGGACACTTAAAATTTCAAGTTGATTTAAATTACAATAAAATGCTCTTTTTCCTTAATAAATTAATAACTTTTGTTTTATAAGTCCAAATTTAACAAATGATATGTCTAAAATGATTAGCTCGATGAGACCTTTCTGTTTATGCATTCCTTTATCTGTTTTGCAGCATGCATCATATAAATATAAAGTGTACAACAACTAATATGAGGTTAAAATGTGATTAAAACCCAATAAAAATGTTTATTCTTGTATTCCACACCTCACCCATGCCATGCTACTTTATTGCCATGCAAATTGTGCATCATTCATCATGGCATGATTGTTTGTTTGTCGCATTTGTTCATATGCTTGTGCACTTTATTTATGTTGGCCCTTGTTTGTTTGGTTCTTCTTCGAATAGACGCTGAGCAGGGGATATACCAAGAGAACCAGGAGCACTACCTAGATCCTTCTCTCGCTTCAACTGAGCTGCCAGGCAAGCACTACCACATGCTTGCATACATATAGTACCTATTGCCTCTATCTTATTCTTGCATCATTGAGTCGCGATTGAATTAATCTGAATCCCAAGTATTGCATAGCCTTTACTTTTAAACCCCACCGAAGCTTGTTCCTCCATCCCATGAGCCATTACTACAGGAGTTGTTTGAGCCATGCGAGTCGTAGAACAGCATGTGTAGGGTATGTGAGTGTCTGATGGATAACGAGGTACCTAAACAACTTAACCTGAGTAGTAATGGGATAACTAATGAAAGTGGCATCGGTGAGCCATATTCGCTTTTTGGTTTTTCAGTCTCACTTGTGTCCCGTAGGACCCCGAGTACTTGATTCCTGTTCCTTGAATATTCGCGCTATCCACATCCGGGAGGCTTATGAACCCCCCTGAGCCAGAGCTTGATTCATTCTTATTTCTTGGGGCCACAAACTAGTTTGAGGTTTTATTTACTATCATGTACTTATGCCATGCTTTACTGCTTTATTTAAATTGTGCGAGGTACTGCACACTGTACTATTTAGGTAAGCGGAGTGTTTTCGCGGTATCGACAAGCCCAGTCACATTTTCGGGTTCCCAGTCATTTACAGCCATTGACGCAAACCTTGAGTCCGTCTCGAAGTCGGCCAACTTCGTCGCGGGTAGCTTAATGGGGTGGCTCCCTGAAATATTTCTGAATCCTGTGATCGCTTTGTCGTGACTGCCTCGTTGGGTTTTGATTTGGTTTTTCCGAGGTTGATCGAGTGTGTGTTGATATTTGTGCACCCTTGCAGGGTAAAACTTTCTGAAAGCCGTGTCCGCGGTTATGGACGACTTGGAGCACAGTTTCTAGATCATAGACAAGAATAACTAAAGTATCGCTTTTAATTTGACTAAGTAACTGACTAGTAAATAGTGCAACACTCATGGAATGGTTAATAAAACTGCCAACGGATGGGGGGTTGTTCGTCCGCTTCCTCGTCGGTAAGCGAGGAGGAGGATGGATCTGTTAAGATTACCGTTATAACTGTTGTTATTAATTCACGGACATCCTTCTGTCTCTGGTTAGGCGGATGGTTAGCGAGTATCTATAGAATTGTTAGGGTTTATCTTTTGCTGCAATTGCGTCACCCCAGGTTGTGTCCCCTTTAGAGGCATAAAGTCTTGCTGAGTACCCCTAGGGTCTCACACGATAAATTATTGGTTCAGATGAACAGGTACATTCGCAAGATGGATACTAGGTGGAAGAGACGGACGATGTGGGCAACGATCATTCGGTGTAGAGATTCCGAGAACGGGGATCCGTGAGATCTGTGGGCGGGATCTGCTTATTTATGGGGCATCTTATGCCGATTTGCTTCTTATCCGTACTCAGATTGTGTCTTCCGCTTCCGCCTGATACTCTGTTGATTGATGTATGAGGAGATATCCTAAACTATTATATCTATCTAGGATATTTGGATCTTGCCGCATGGCGTTGCTATATTTCCTTTCTTTTTAGATGGAATGGCTCTGATGTACTGTTGTATGGTGGCTTGCATACATACTCATTTGTGTATGTAGTTGATCCCTTCGCCTGCCGATTACGCCGCCCGTTCTTGTCCCGATGTTTGGAAATGGTTGGGACGGCCGAAAGGTCTACCTATGAGTGGCATTTGGGCCCCACCGTACTATTTTAACCATTTCCGCTCATCCAGGCTTGTAACTAGGAGCGTAATTCACCAAGGTAGTTACAATTGGTATCAGAGCCATCCCGCCCTTCAGGGTCTCAGCCAAATGGTCGTTGTTAGTCTAGCAAATATTTTTGGTAGCTATGTATACTAGGGAAAATAAAACGCGAGAGTAGGACTGCTTCCACTTTTCTTCTTACCCAACCACCACCCTTTTCTGGTAAGGAAGTGTAACGTTTTTCAATCCTCTTCTTAAAATTCAAACTAGGATTCACGTGTTCGGGGTTTCCGTAGTACCATAGAAAGTGTGTGTGTGTGTAATTCCTTGTCTATCTATTGCATCCTATTTGTTATCACAATCTGCCTTTGGTTATCAACTGTTGGTACATTCCATACCGTCAGGCTTTTGAAAACCGGTGCGATCTATCTGACTCCTTGTTAACCGGTGTCGTCTTCTTAAGGGTGTCCTTCCTTCTAGCAACTCCACATTCTGTGAAACCATCAGTTGCTAATCGCTACCCGATAAGTGATTTTGCGCATCTATTGGTATTTTAATGCCGAAAAATGCGGAAAAATTTTCTTTGATACAGTTGTGCTTCCACACTCCTTTCCAGTCGTGTGTGAAACATTATCTATCTTCCTTTTATCAGCATGTCCATGCTAATTCATTCTTTTGTCACCGGCGCTTAATCCTGGAGTTTAATTTCATCTCCAATTCTCTTGGGCTAATTACATAACGTGTGTCGATCCGATGCTGGTGATTGTAATTTGGCTCTCGGCATAGCTATATTCCACTCATGATAAGCGACGATTGGAATATGGAAATTGCTATCAACTTTATCCTCCAAATGGTGACGGTTATCTCCTGTGATTTTGAGTACACCGTGATCATATCTATGCATATTCAAGCATCTTTGGCAATCCGGAGTTTCCCAAAGCACTACGGCGGTCTATCATCTGTCCATCATGCTGCACATCTTTTTGAACCCCATATCTGCACAATTCTCCTGGATACGAGGGAATTGCATCTTTTCGCTTCTGATAGCTTTGCTTAAGGTATGAGCTATCATCGGTACTTAACCAAGATCTCTTTATCTTTGTAACCGGTGATCTGATCGACAATGTAAACCAGGTGGCATTTCCTGTTCTCTTCCGAAGGTCCAGATAATCTATTCTTCCAGTGCATCTTCTTCAACACGAACCCGTGCTCTTAATATTGATCTTTCTAAGAGCGTTGAGCTCAGGAAGTGTTCGAGCATTTGTTCGTTTCTCTCGCCTTTTGAACTTGGTATTCTGGGAATATCTTGTTAATCCATGGTGGTATATGTTGATAATATGCTTACCTATTCCATATCAATGGAAGGACATGGAAGATCATCTGTGTCTCTTTCTCTCAAGCTTCGTGAGCACTGCCTGTGTGCAAAGTCTCAAAGTGAGAAATCTGGCTCCTTGGAGTCACCTATCTCGACCACGTCCTTCTGCTACATACATTGCTTCAATTCTGGAATTAGCAAGTCCATTGTTAATTCCATCCTCCATCTTCAACCAATCCGGAGTTGTTCCTTGTTGGCAAGTTATCATCGTCGTTCCGCTAAAGATTTCCTCAAGACCGCTAAATCTCCCCCAATCATTTCAAGAAGAACATGGAGTTCTTTCACCTCAGTCTCGTCAAGTGATCTTTTGAAACCCTCTCGTTCTATCATCTATGCTCAATCCACCGGAGGCCATGAAGACCTTCCAGATCTTGTATTCCTTCTGTTCAAGTGGTGCTATCTTTTCCTTTGTCTGTGGAATCTTGCAGTTGTTCTTATCCGTAATCTTCCTTCATATCTTTCCGGTGGCCTGGTACTTGTGATATGACGACAACATCATCACCCTTATCTATCTTGGATCCGGTGATTCGTTTGCATCTATCCTTGTTTGCTAACGAAGTTCCATGAGCTCTTCTTATCAATACCTTCAGTCTGTTTCCGTAGTGGGTTGCATGGTTTTCTTATTCATGTGCAGAGTAATGCTTTGAGTGCGGGATGGAGTAGCTACCATACCACTACTCTTATCATTCGCTCTTGTACATTGAATTGGTGAATTAATGCGATTTCACTCATTCCACGGAAGATAAAAGTGGACTTTATCCCTCGATACTTTTACTTCCGTCTTTGTTTTTTTTTTCCGGAGTGCTCTCTCGAAGAAAATATTCAATAATCTCTTGTTGGTGGTCTGTCTATTCCAGATGGAGCAAAATCTTCAATTATCTGGTGGAAACAAACGCAAACTCTTTTCTATCCTCGTCTTTCTACCGGTGCTCGACATCCACAAACAAGATGAAAGGAAACTATCTCTCCTTGTTTCAACAATTCTTGGCTGTGGTAAAGCCAATTATGGTTGAGGCCATCAGCCGCAAATCTATTGCGTTAGCCTCAAGGCTAAAGAAAGCAATAAGTATCTCTACAATAAACTCCAGATCCTCCATATTCTTTGCTTCTCGGGATTCCACCATGATCTAGCTTCACATCCGTCTCTGGAAATTATATCCGCGCACCTCAATTGCGTGATCCTTTGGTTCTTACCGGCGCAAGAAGAATTTAATCCGACGATGTCTAACTAAATCTTTCTGTTGATATCAAGGGACTCTATTGTTTGAAGGCAATATTGTTTCCGCACTTCCTTTCTCAAATCCGAGAGAAGATACGATGCTATTATCATAGTGGTTCAAAACCTCTCCAATCTAGCTCTTTTCTTCCGGCGACACAAAGATCCATCCTCTCTAGTATCGGTAAATCTTTAATCTTAACGGTGTGTCCTTTCTTTATCCAGGATACCTCATCTTTTCTTTTTCTTTCACAAGTGGTTCTGTTCTTTTATCATGTTTCTTGAGAAAACCGGAGCTATGTTCATTCTACCCTTCTTGTCTCACGACAATCCTTCAACTTTTCTAACCCTTTGTTTCTCTAGCAAAACGCAAGACTCGCAACAAGTCTAGCAAGTTTTGCAAGGTGTAGTGGTCGCACCATTCCGTTCTTCATCATCTTGGGAACGTGAGGGTCACCTTCGTTCGAACACCCGCCTCTCCTTGTGTTGTTTTCTTTTCCTAGGAATCTCGGGGCGAGATTCTTGTTAGTGGGGGAGAGTTGTAGCATCCCAATTGTCTAACAATTGTAATGCTACTTGGTCTAGTAATATAATGGATACTTCAAATATATAATTGTTGCATTATCATTATATCATGCTCATGTCATCATGCCACCTTGCATTTGAGCACCATATAAAACCCTTTTTGATTTGGTTCTTCTCTCATATGCATTATTAATTGTATTTGCCTCTTGATATTGTATTTGGTTGTTGATATATTGTTTAAATGCCCAAGTTGAGTTGGGGGCATATCTTTTATTTAACTCCACCACCTTTCTTGTCATCACCCCATCTTTCCACCATTCCATTATCCATGAGCTTGCAATTGTTTTTCTTTTGGGTTTTACCTCTAGCTCATATGGGTTGGGATGGATCCAATTCTATTTCCACATGCTCTCATCTTAGCATCATGTTGTTTTCACATTATTGATATATGAGAGCCACATGGCCACCTTTGCATGCCTTGTGAGTGGGACCCTTTTTCGTAGCTTCCATATGGATTATTATGGATTGATGCTCATGTGGGAATATTTTTGGAAATAGTAAGCATCTAGTGGAATATACACACTAGCAAGTCCCAACTATAATCAAATGTGATCATCTCCATCTACTCCACTTGGAACTTTCTTTTAAATTCTTTTGCTTAGGCCTTACTCCACATTTTGGAATGCATAAGAATAATGCCATGTAAATAATTTTGTTTTCACAAAAATAAGCATGGTATTAATTATTATGCATGGGCCATGCAAAGCATCACCATTCCTTCTCTTTTGAGTTTTAATTTGAATCTTGAGTGGATCATCCCCATATCTCTATACCCCTCTCCCTTATTCTTTCTCCAAACCTAACCTCTCTCTCTATCTCTCACCACCTTGATCTCCTTCTCTCTTTTGGCTAGCTTTGTTTGATCTTGGCTTGATGTTGACAAAAACAAACCCTAGCCACCTTACCCCTCCTCTCTCTTCACCCCCCCTCTCTAAACCACACCCCCATCTAACCTAAACCGAGCCTCCCTCTCTAACTAACCCTAGTTCCCTCTCTCTCGGCCTCTCTTATCTCCCACCATGACCTACCCCACCTAGCCAACCCGAGCCCCAAACTACCCTAGCCCGAGCTACCCCTCACCTTCT
Organism: Avena sativa; assembly: GCA_916181665.1. Taxonomy (NCBI): domain Eukaryota; kingdom Viridiplantae; phylum Streptophyta; class Magnoliopsida; order Poales; family Poaceae; genus Avena; species Avena sativa. The sequence goes on from OV702297.1 coordinate 144,280,852, forward strand.
CCCTCTCTCTTGGCTTCCCCCTCTCTCCCTACTAGGCAGGCCCCACCACGGCACACCCCTCCTCTGCCCCACCTCTTTCTTTGGCTTCAAGACAAGGAGAAAAAGGAGAGAAGAGAACCCTAGCCCGATCACCCCTCCTCACCTTTTTCAAAAAACACCAACCCCCCCATGTGCCTCTCCTCTCTCTCCCTTATCACCCCAACCTCCCCAGTACCTCTCAGGTCGAGACCAGGAGCCCCAGGCACCCCACCTTCCTCCCTCCTTCCTCTACCAGATGGCCATAGCCACCACCTCGCAAAACCCTAGCCACCTCGGCCTTGATCACGATCTGCGTGACCTGTTGCTCTCCGAGGCCCCCCAGGAGCACCGACGAGTTCCTCTGTGTCCCCTTCTTCGGCTCGAACCAGTACCTGGGCCAGGACCTCGCCGGAGCAGCCTAGCACCGCCGTGCACCGCCGCAGGCCGAGCCCAACGTCCCCGAGCCCGCCTCCAGATCCCCTCCACCTCAGCGCCAACGACCACGCCGACGACACCGCGGTGAGTCCCTGCATCCCCTAGACAAGCCCGTCCTCCTCCTAGCGCCCTAGCCTCGTCGGACGCTCCGTCGAGCGGCCTCCGTGCGCCGCCACCGCGCGCCGTGCTCTGGCAGACAGCGTCAGACCGTAGCAACCGCCCCTGTTCCTCACCCTGCCCCGCGCGCTGTAGACCTCCGTTGACGCACCTCCTAAAACGAAAGTCGTAGCTCGATGTCCCCTCTGCGTTTTTCCTTTTTGCGGCTTGTCGAGTTTCGCCGCAGATTAGTCGCCATCGTCATCTAAATTCCGGCCGCTCAGCTGTGCTCTGCAGATCGGCGCGCAGCAGCAGGCCGGCGTCGTCGTCGTTTTTGCAGGAAACCCCCTGCCCTTTTTCCCGCCTCAACCCGCCGTCCTATGAGCCCCACCTGTCAGCCTCGGTGCCCTTTTGCAAGGAAACCCCTGGAAAATCACGGCCATCACGGACAGACCCTCCCTGCGCCTGGGATCGCCCACGTGTCACGCCCCGGCTGGGCGACGCGTGCGCGTGGCCCCGCTGTTCCCGGACCCACTTGTCATCGGTGCGGTTAGGAAGGGCCCGAGTGAGAAAAGCCCTGCAGCCCTCTGCGGCCCCACCTGCTGCTGAGTCAGCGCGAGCCCCACCTGTCATTGTCTGTGTCTGTATCTGCCTGGGTAACAAAAGTATTTTTCTGTATATCTGTTTTAATTCAAATCTTTTCAAATTTAATTCAAATTCAAATTTAAATCTGTTTTTAATAACTTTTAAAATATAAATCCAAATAATGCAAATAATATATGTTTTGAAATCAGAAAAATGTGAGGAATTCAAATATGCCATTCAAAATATATTTTGGACACTTAAAATTTCAAGTTGATTTAAATTACAATAAAATGCCCTTTTTCCTTAATAAATTAATAAATTTTGTTTTATAAGTCCAAATTTAACAAATGATATGTCTAAAATGATTAGCTCGACGAGACCTTTCTGTTTATGCATTCCTTTATCTGTTTTGCAGCATGCATCATATAAATATAAAGTGTACAGCAACTAATATGAGGTTAAAATGTGATTAAAACCCAATAAAAATGTTTATTCTTGTATTCCACACCTCACCCATGCCATGCTACTTTATTGCCATGCAAATTGTGCATCATTCATCATGGCATGATTGTTTGCTTGTCGCATTTGTTCATATGCTTGTGCACTTTATTTATGTTGGCGCTTGTTTGTTTGGTTCTTCTTCGAATAGACGCTGAGCAGGGGATATACCAAGAGAACCAGGAGCACTACCCAGATCCTTCTCTCGCTTCAACTGAGCTGCCAGACAAGCACTACCACATGCTTGCATACATATAGTACCTATTGCCTCTATCTTATTCTTGCATCATTGAGTCGCGATTGCATTAATCTGAATCCCAAGTATTGCATAGCCTTTACTTTTAAACCCCACCGAAACTTGTTCCTCCATCCCATGAGCCATTACTACAGGAGTTGTTTGAGCCATGCGAGTCGTAGAACAGCATGTGTAGGGTATGTGAGTGTCTGATGGATAACGAGGTACCTAAACAACTTAACCTGAGTAGTAATGGGATAACTAATGAAAGTGGCATCGGTGAGCCATATTCGCTTTTTGGTTTTTCAGGCTCACTTGTGTCCCGTAGGACCCCGAGTACTTGATTCCTGTTCCTTGAATATTCGCGCTATCCACATCCGGGAGGCTTATGAACCCCCCTGAGCCAGAGCTTGATTCATTCTTATTTCTTGGGGCCACAAACTAGTTTGAGGTTTTATTTACTATCATGTACTTATGCCATGCTTTACTGCTTTATTTAAATTGTGCGAGGTACTGCACACTGTACTATTTAGGTAAGCGGAGTGTTTTCGCGGTATCGACAAGCCCAGTCACATTTTCGGGTTCCCAGTTGTTTACAGCCATTGACGCAAACCTTGAGTCCATCTCGAAGTCGGCCAACTTCGTCGCGGGTAGCTTAATGGGGTGGCCCCCTGAAATATTTCTGAATCCTGTGATCGCTTTGTCGTGACTGCCTCGTTGGGTTTTGATTTGGTTTTTCCGAGGTTGATCGAGTGTGTGTTGATATTTGTGCACCCTTGCAGGGTAAAACTTTCTGAAAGCCGTGTCCGCGGTTATGGACGACTTGGAGCACAGTTTCTCGATCATAGACAAGAATAACTAAAGTATCGCTTTTAATTTGACTAAGTAACTGACTAGTAAATAGTGCAACACTCATGGAATGGTTAATAAAACTGCCAACGGATGGGGGGTTGTTCGTCCGCTTCCTCGTCGGTAAGCGAGGAGGAGGATGGATCTGTTAAGATTACCGTTATAACTGTTGTTATTAATTCACGGACATCCTTCTATCTCTGGTTAGGCGGATGGTTAGCGAGTATCTATAGAATTGTTAGGGTTTATCTTTTGCTGCAATTGCGTCACCCCAGGTTGTGTCCCCTTTAGAGGCATAAAGTCTTGCTGAGTACCCCTAGGGTCTCACACGATAAATTATTGGTTCAGATGAACAGGTACATTCGCAAGATGGATACTGGGTGGAAGAGACGGACGATGTGGGCAACGATCATTCGGTGTAGAGATTCCGAGAACGGGGATCCGTGAGATCTGTGGGCGGGATCTGCTTATTTATGGGGCATCTTATGCCGATTTGCTTCTTATCCGTACTCAGATTGTGTCTTCCGCTTCCGCCTGATACTCTGTTGATTGATGTATGAGGAGATATCCTAAACTATTATATCTATCTAGGATATTTGGATCTTGCCGCATGGCGTTGCTATATTTCCTTTCTTTTTAGATGGAATGGCTCTGATGTACTGTTGTATGGTGGCTTGCATACATACTCATTTGTGTATGTAGTTGATCCCTTCGCCTGCCGATTACGCCGCCCGTTCTTGTCCCGATGTTTGGAAATGGTTGGGACGGCCGAAAGGTCTACCTATGAGTGGCATTTGGGCCCTGCCGTACTATTTTAACCATTTCCGCTCATCCAGGCTTGTAACTAGGAGCGTAATTCACCAAGGTAGTTACACTTTCCCTCACCAAGTTTGAGAGGAAAGACCTTTGCGGCTTCAAGGTTAATTAGCCCGGACGCCAGACTGAGCCTACCACGGAGGCAATCATCTTCAAGCTCATGCATGATGACAAGGAGAGAGGCCTAGAGGTAGTCATGCAGGATTTGCTTGGACGTTTACTAGGGAGACACTCTCGAGAGATTAGAGGTACTCACTTCCATGCCTTCGGTAGACGTGATGAGGATGGTGAGGCCATTGACTTCGAGGATACTTCGAGGGAGACGGCAGAGCCGATTCGTCTATACCTCCAGGACTTAGAGGTTCTTATTAGGCACCTAGATACTGATAGGACCAACGTCATGCTCAACAATGACGAACTCCAGGTGTAGCTTCGTGAGAAGGACAAGCTCTTCGCAGAGAAGGATGAGAGATAGTCAAATAAATGGAGGCCAAGTTTGAGAGTCAGGACAGAAAGTTCAAGAGTCAAGAGAAGAGAGTCCAAGATAGGAACAAGAGGATTCGAGACATGACTGCAGAACTAGAGGCCAAGGACTTCGAGCTCGAGCATCAGCAAGGTGTGATTGAGAGGCTTCGTGCACAGAAGAGGGCTCTCAAAGCCAAAGTAGAGACCTTGACCACCAATGTCGAGGAATACAAGACCGTAATGGAGAATGCAGGTCTTACATTTGTTGATGAGGAGGTTGATGCAGAGGAGTAGTGATGACTACTCATTTACCTTTATTTATCATTCCCTTGATTATTGAGTCGCAATGACCATCCAACATGTGGATGGCTTGCTATTGGTGTGTTTACTTTTCAAAACTTGTTGTCTATGTTGTTGAACTTTTATTATTATGATGCATGTTTGGTGATTGTTTATGTGATGTATTGTGCATGTTAGCATCTATGGGTATCTTATTCTTATCTCCATTGAACAACCACAGATGCCTCCCCGACGTGCCAATCCCAACCCCAACAACAACAACATCACCCCCTGAGATGCAGCAGATGATGACAGCTCAGACTCAGTTGATGCAAATGATGACCACGTTCATCCAGAATCAGAACAACAACAACAATAATAATAATAATAATAATAACAACAACAACCAGAACAACCCACCGGGTTTTTACATGCTTACCAGGTTCTTAAGACTGAGGCCAGCAAAGTTCTCAGGAACTACTGATCCTATGGTGGCCAATGATTGGCTACGCTCGGTGAACAAGGACTTGGTAATTGTTGGTTGTACTGATGAAGAGAAGGTCAGATTTGCAACACACTTGTTGGAAGGACCAACAGCCACTTGGTGGAATAACTTCCAAATCACCACTCCCATTGAGGATGTGACATGGGCTATCTTTGAAGATGGTTTACGTACTGCTCACATCTCATCCGGGGTGATGAGTTTGAAGAAGAAAGAGTTCCATAACTTGAAGCAGCGCCACCATAGCGTGGCTGAATATATTGAGGAGTTCAACAATCTGGCGCGATATGCACCGGATGAAGTTGACATTGATGCTAAGAGGAAGGAAAAGTTCCTTGAAGGATTGAATGATGAATTGAACCTGCAGTTAGCTGTGGCCTATGTTCCCACATACCAGTCTCTTTGTGACAAGGCTGCTATTTTGGAGAGCAAAATGAAACAGGTTGAAAGCAGGAAGAGGAAGCACTCTGAAAAGCACAGCTCGGGATCGTCTCGCAAGCGTTCCCATTATGATGACAATGGGAATTCTGGATTCCACAAGCATGGAAAGTATAACAAGCACCACAACCACAACCGTCATCATGACAACAAGCACCACCGTAGTCATGACAATGACAAGTATAAAAATCACAAGAGTGGATATAAGAGCCACCACAATGGAAGTGGAAGTGGCAGTGGAAGCCAGCCTGTCAAGAAGGATCTTAGTCAGGTTGAATGTTTCAAGTGTAAGAAGATGGGGCATTATGCAAATGAATGCCCAGAAAAGAAAGTTGAAGGACCCAACAAGCCCAACCCTTTCCAGAAGGGGCAAGTGAACCACATCAATGTGGAGGAAATCTATGAAGAGCCAGATGCTGTGGCTGGTAAGTTCAAACTCAATTCTATTCCAGCACTTCTTCTTTTTGATACTAGAGCATCGCATTCATTCATATCAAAAGCATTTGTTGATAGAAATGGGTTTTCAACTGAAAACATTGGGTGTCCAATAAAAGTAAGTTCTCCAGGTGGAGATATGATAGTAAGTCTTGGATGCCGGGATCTAGTGATAGAGTTTGGAAAACATAAGTTTCCAGTGAGTCTGATAATCCTAGATTCCCAAGGACTGGATGTAATTTTGGGAATGGATTGGATGAACAAAAATGAAGGAGTACTAGATTGTGCCAATCGTACTGTCGCACTCACAACCCCAGAAAAGAAACGGATAAGATTCAAGTCCAATTTTGAATCGAAAGGGAGTAAGCTTAATTCTCTTAAGGGGGTTAGCATAAACAGCGTGCCAATTGTGAGTGAATATCCGGATGTGTTTCTGGAAGAATTGTCGGGAATGCCACCAGATAGAGATGTGGAGTTTCTTATTGATTTGCTACCAGGATCTGGACCAATAGCAAAGAGACCGTACAAGATGTTAGTGGATGAGTTGAAAGAACTCAAGAAGCAACTTGGAGAACAGTTGCAGAAAGGTTTTATCCAACCAAGTTCTTCATCTTGGGGAGCACCAGTTTTGTTTGTGGAAAAGAAAGATAGGAGTCAAAGGTTATGCATAGATTACCGTTCACTCAATGAGGTGACTATCAAGAACAAATACCCTTTGCCTAGAATCAATGACTTGTTTGATCAGTTAGAAGGAGCTTGTGTGTTCTCAAAGATAGATCTCCGGTCAGGTTACTTCCAGCTCAAGATAAGGGAACAAGACATACCAAAGACAGCTTTCACCACAAGGTATGGATTGTATGAGTATACCGTGATGCCATTTGGTTTGACCAATGCACCAGCATACTTCATGAATATGATGAACAAGGTGTTCATGGAGTTCCTTGATAAGTTTGTTGTCATTTTCATCGATGATATTTTGATCTACTCCAAGAGCAAAGAAGAGCATGAAGGACATCTACGTTTGATACTTGAAAAGCTTAGAGAGCATAAGCTGTATGCCAAATTCAGCAAGTGTGAATTTTGGTTAAATGAAGTTGGTTTTCTTGGACACATTGTGTCAGGAGATGGTGTAGCAGTTGATCCTGCTAAAGTTTCAGCTGTAACTGAATGGGAGTCTCCTAAGTCAGTGAAAGAGGTTCGTAGTTTCCTTGGCTTGGCAGGATACTACAGGAGGTTCATTGAGAATTTCTCCAAGGTAGCTAAGCCAATGACAGAGTTGCTAAAGAAAGACGAGAAATTTGCTTGGTCTGAAGGATGTGAACTCAGTTTCCAAGAACTGAAGAAGAGACTAGTGACTGCACCAGTCTTATGTTTGCCAGATTTGGAGAAAGATTTCCAAGTGTATTGTGATGCATCACATCATGGATTAGGTGCAGTACTTATGCAAGAAGAGAAAGTTGTGGCTTACGCCTCGAGACAACTCAAAACTCATAAGGTAAATTACCCTACTCATGATTTAGAGTTAGCCTCTGTTGTCCATGCACTCAAAACATGGAGACACTATCTTTTGGGAAAGCGATGAGAAGTGTTCACAGATCACAAAAGTTTGAAGTATATCTTCACCCAGAAAGAAATTAACATGAGACAAAGAAGATGGTTAGAACTCATTAAGGACTATGATTTGAGTCTGCAATACCACCCCGGTAAAGCAAATGTTGTAGAGGATGCTCTAAGCCGTAAAGTTTTTGTGAATGGCCTTACTAAGGGGGAATTGCCAGATGATCTGTGTGCCCAATTTAGAGATCTCAGATTGGAGATAGTGCCTGAAGGACATCTCATGTCATTAGATGTTCAACCCACTTTGTTGGACAAGATCAAAGAAGCCCAAAATACAGATAAGGAAATTGAAGAGATTAAGGAAAAGATTGGCAAGGGAAAAGCCAAAGGATTCCATGAAGATGAACAGGGTACGTTATGGTATGGAAAACGTATATGTGTTCTACAAGATCCAGAACTTCGGAAACTGATTTTACAAGAAGCCCACAACTCACCATATTCCATTCATCCGGGTAACACCAAAATGTACATGGATATGAAGGAAAGATTTTGGTGGAATAATCTCAAGAAGGACATCGCCGAACATATTGATTTGTGTGTTGTATGTAATAGAGTGAAAGCGGAACATCAGAAACCAGCAGGATTGTTACAACCACTACCCATTCCTGATTGGAAGTGGGACAAGATTGGTGTGGATTTCATTACTGGATTGCCAAGGACCAGGTCAGGATATGATTCTATTTGGGTAGTAGTGGATCGCCTAACTAAAGTGGCTCATTTCATACCCATGAATACAACTTATACAAGTGCTAAGTTAGCCAAGATCTATATGAGTAGAATTGTATGTCTACATGGAGTGCCCAAGAGTATTGTGTCTGATAGGGGAACTCAATTCACTTCTCATTTTTGGAGGCAACTACATGAGTCATTGGGAACGAGGTTGGAATTCAGCACTGCTTTTCACCCTCAAACTAATGGACAGACAGAAAGGACCAATCAGATACTTGAAGATATGTTGAGAGCATGTGCTCTAGACTATGGAGCCAGTTGGGATGAAAGTCTGCCTTACGCAGAATTCTCTTACAATAACAGCTATCAAGCCAGTATTGGGATGGCACCATTTGAGTTTCTCTATGGGAGAAAGTGTACCACCCCATTGCTATGGAATGGTGTGGGAGAAAGAAGTTTGTCCGGACCAGAACTAACTAAAGAGGCTGAAGAGAAAGTCAAGCTAGTTAAGGACAGATTAAAGATAACACAGTCCCGACAGAAGAGCTACGCAGATCCTAAGCGTAGAGAAGTCACCTATGAAGTAGGTGATAGAGCTTATCTTAGAGTGTCACCACTTCGTGGAGTGAAGAGATTTGGAGTCAAAGGAAAATTGGCCCCAAGATATGTTGGACCGTTCAAGATTCTGAGTCGTAAAGGAGAAGTAGCTTATGAGATTGAATTGCCAGAATCGTTGTCTGTCGTTCACAATGTGTTTCATGTGAGTCGGCTTAAGAAATGCCATCCAGAAATGGAGGAGACTTCTTTGAAGGATACCATATCTTTAGAGGAGGTTCAATTGGAAAGTGATCTCACTTACGAAGAGAAACCTATCAAGATTCTTGAGACTGCAGAAAGAGTTACACGGACTAAGACTATCAAATTCTGCAAGGTTCAATGGAACCATCATTCTGAAGAAGAAGCAACATGGGAAAGAGAAGATGATCTTCGGAAAGACCACCCTCACCTATTTGCTAGCCAACCCGAATCTTGAGGGCGAGATTCACCTTAAGGGGGTTAGATTTGTAACATCCCTAAAATCATGTTTCAAATCTCATGCATATCATCCATGCATCTATGATCATTTAGGGTTCCTTTTCAAAACCAATTCAAAAATAGGAGCATCTGATGCTAATTATTTTATGTGAGCAACTATTAATCAAATGCCACTCTCAATTGAGAGTATAATTGTTTTAAAACCAAGCTTTGTTGCTCTCAGATTGTTTTGGTTGAATGTTAGTGCTTGGACCAAAATTTACAAACCAAATATGGTTTTAAAACCATTTTCAAACTTATGCAAATCAAGTGCTAAGACACTGTTTATTTTGTTTAATCAAAGGGACCAAGCTAGTACAAAGAAACCACATGGTTTTATGCCCAAAAATATGAGTGTTACACTCTACAAAAATCCAGAAAATATTTGAATTCAAATGGATTTTGAATTTATTTGATTTTGGTTCCTGAAAATCAAATTAGAAAAAGATAAAGATAAAAGAATAAGGAAAGGGCCGGCGCCACCAAACAGGCCCAGCAACAGAAGCAGCCCACGAGCCCACCCGGAGCAGTCCCTTCCCTCTCCCTCTTCCATGCGCGCAAACTTACCCCGCAAAGACTGATCAGTGGACCCTCTCCACGTCAGCTCCTTCTTCCCCAAATCCCGTGCGCAGACGTTGTCGCCGCCCATTTCTTCCCCTTCACTGTCGTGATTTCAATCCACTTAATTGGCGATGAATGCGAGCGTGATCTCCGCCCCTGCTCTGGCTATAAGATCACCTCCTCACTCCGCTCCATTCCCCTCACTCACCAACCACACAGCGCTGCTAGGCTGTCCACAATCGAGCTCGCACCGCCGCTGTCCCGAACCACTCCGGCGACCGATTCCGGTGAGCTCCGACCGCCCCCTGTCTCTGGTTCAAACAAACGTGACCAGCATGTCCTTGCGCATTCCCTGATGCCTTTTGTTTGCTTTCTCGTGACCCAGGTTGCCGTCACCGTTCGTGCCCGCAAACATCAGAACAGTCGCTCGACTCCGATGAGCGATTGAGGTAAAACCCGACCGCCCCTCGACTTCTCCTTGAACAAGTAGTGTTCGCCGTAGCCTTGCACACCCCCTGATATAACTAGTTCATGCTAGGGTGATCCAGAGCGTCGCCAATGTCTTCGTCACCGAGCACCCGACGCTGCGCTCAACTCCGACGAGTTCCTACGGCCACATCAACGCGCCCCTGTCCACGCCAGCAACATCTCGAGCTTCCTCGCAACTTTGCGACGCCGGTAAGCATCAGCACTGTCCCCATCCCTCGCTAGAATCGCTGATCCATCGCCGGCAGAGCCGTCGCCACCGCCAGTAGCCATTTGCGCCGCCCATCTTTGGTCAGAGCATCGAGGATCGTTGGATCCAGATCTAGAGGCTAGGATTAGATTAGAGGGCGAAGCGGTATGATTTAATCTGAGCCGTGCATCGTCACTTAGATCTTACGGCTTGCAAGCGTGATCCGCCCAAAGCGGTACCATCCAATCAGGAAGCGCCACGTGGCATGTTCTTCATTTTAAAATTCTTAATTAAATCTATTAGATGTTTAAACTTGTTTAATTCATAACTTTTGATTCCCACGTCCAAATTTGACAAATTTTATATCAATGGAATCAGGAGAGAAAAACCTTTCTGTTTATGCAATGTGTTTAAAGTTTTGCCTCTATTAAAATGGTTGTTTTTGCAAAAACATTTGTAGGCATAAATTGAGTATAGTAATTATTTGGAAAATGATTTGTTATTCAAATAAAGTTTATTTATCTTGTTTTGTACTTGTTTATGATTCAGTACAGTGCACTTGTCTTGTTTGGTGTAGAAAATCATCACATGGCATATTTCATACAATCATGTATTTTTGCTTGTATTAATGGTGTATGTGATTTTGTGCCATTATTTTATGTGTAGATTTTGGTGCAAATATTGATTGTGATTGTGAAGATTGTAACTACTCTCCAAACTACCAAGGCAAGTGGTGCTTCATGATTTTATTCCTATGTTTTCAACTATGCACTAGAAATATTTTGCTAGACTTGCATGAATATTTTTGATCTACATGCTATGCTTGGGAAATCCTAGTAGTTGTAGAATTTCTAGAAATTTCTAAGTTAAGATGGTTATCTATGCCATGCTTAGCCTAGCTAGTAGCAACCAAGGGTGGTTATATATTCATGCTATGAGTAAATATTTCTAAGTATTTGGACTATGTTTTTGCTTAATAAAATAACAAGTAAATGAAACACCTGGGTGGAATGGAAAGAATGGGTTATGTTGAGTGGTTACACAAGGCCCATTTCTATGGCTTACCTTGTGTATCTCACTTGTGGAAAGTCACCCAGGAACAAAGGGATTTGAGATGCCAAATGTTATGAAGCTTCTAGTGCAGCCACTTGGCATTATGGGCTCTGCCTGGATCATATAGGTTGCAATAACTTAGCCATTTGGACAGTTGGTGGTAGTGGGATGATAGGTTGGAGAGCATCCATTTGGTCTAAGGGAAGGCTTCTGAAAGGTCTTGTCTTGGTGAAAATCAAGTCTTGTGGGGAAAGTGCACAACCTCTGCAGATGGAAGAATCTAAGTACTTAGCCATGTCCCTGGTATTGGACAACATGAGCATCAAGACATGGAATCTATCAAGAATATCCTCATCCCAATTTCTAAGTAAAAACTTGTGGTTGAACAAGGGTGAAGGTTCACCAATTTCCATTGGTGTTTCCTTGGGAAAGTTTTGTCAAAGAAAAACTTAGTGTTTTCAACTAATAGGTAAAACCTATTTTGAGCAAAGCAAGCCTAAGCTACACTTAGCCAAAACGCATATAGTATCTAGTCTACCAATATTGTACTAAGGTATCACTTGCCAATACTATTCCAATGTATTGACCCACTATGGTTGTAACTTGTGATGTTGCAGGTTATTCTGATGATGATTATGGGTTATGAGTCTACACTCAACATGCTTGCCTCTGGCACATGAAGATGAAGACTTATTTATCTTATTATATTTGAACTCTTGTATTAGGCATGTGGCCATGGTGTTTGTAAAAGACTATGTTTGTCTCTGGAATGATATGTAATAATGACCTTTGTTTCTGTGTACTTCATCTTAAACTGTGGATGCTAGCATTGATCCAGGGACTAGCATTGCAATCACAGGGATCCTTACCTTTATAAAGGGAGGGATCTTACAATTCCAGTCCTTATTATTCTTTCCCCACTCTTCCTTCTTAGTGTGTTCCTCCCCTGCATGGTTAGAATGAGGCATATCCCACATAGAGGGCAAGTTCCCTTTGGGCACATGTTGAAATTGACGTCCATGAATAAGAGTGTGGAAGGGTTTCCTGGTACTTGGAGGAGGGGAAAGTGGAGTGAGGGTATGACGTCGAGATTTCCCTCCTGTAGACATCCGTGCTGTCCTCTTAAGCTTGATAGGTTTTGCCACTACTTAAATGCTTGCAACGGTAGTGCGGGTGTCCGGTTTATTGTCCTCCTCCATGTCTCCTTGATAACCTACCAAAATCTCCTCCTCCTTTGGTTTGTGAGGATCGTCTTCCTCGGTCTTCTTGCCTTTGTCGTTGGTGGAGACCATGGTGATCTAAACTTGTGAAGATTTCTTGACAGAAACAGATCGAATATAAAACACGATGAGAACATGATGCACAAACCTCGAGGGATCCGGGGGTTATATATTACGAAGTTTCAATTCATAAGGAAGCTTCTGACATGGAAACGAGGCTGAGACGGAGACGGAGTTCGAGGGTGGCACACCCCCTCAGGCGCGGCCAGGTTGGGCCCTCTCCTGGGGTGGGTTTGTCCACCCCGGACTCCGGTTCCTCCTCTATTCCGTCTCGTAGTCTTCCATATGTATTAAAAAAATCAAAAATATAAAAAGATTGTGGTTTCACGAACCTTCTGTTTTCACCACTTTTACCTATGCAAAGACGAACTCTGGAGACTCCTTTTCTCCTTCTCCTGAAGATTTCCTTCTTACAAAACCCTTGCACAAACTCAATGGCAACATTAGTATAAGAAAAAACAATAACCTTTAGGTTAACACTTCAACTGAAATCCATCAAAACAAAGGCTTCTGAAAGAGGCAAATGCAAATGATAGCAGATCTGTCAAAACAGACTAGCAGGTAAAGATTGATTTTTTTGAAAACCTTTTGTTGCTCAAATCAAAAAGTGCAGAACTAATGAAAGTTGGGTAACCAACTTGGAGAACAATCTCAAAATAATACAGCTCCATCCGACATACTGAGCTCCCTCACGAATTTTTACAATGCAGCACAAAAATCTGTCCCAAGACAGCCACTTTTCACAACTCCTCTACTTCACAAAAGTAGTCGAACTTTACAAAAAACCAAAAAAAGGATAAGGAGCAGTTATTACTGAGGTAATAACTTCCAAGACTCAACCAAAAACTTGGGTTATCTCCCAACAAGTACGTTTCTTTAATGCCTTTAAGTTAGGCTTGGAACTTTCAAAGATGCTCACAAAGGAGATATATATTTGAAGTGAAAGAGAGCATCAAGAAGCAAATAACCAACACACTTGAGTCTAACCCACTTCCTATGCATGGGGGTATCAAGATAAAACGAATTGTTGAAACAAAAAGCCACTAGCATAGGAAGACAAAACAAATGCATCTTCAAAGCTTTCAACATAAAACGGGGAAACTTAACATTATTGAGATGCATAAAACCGTGTTTCCCTCTCTCATAATAACTTTCAGTAGCACTTTGAATAAAGTTGACAATATAACTATCACTGGCAACAACTTTATCATCATAATGAGCATACTTACAGTCACCAAAAAGAGGTCCAAGGTCATAAACCGGATCAATAGAAGCAAGTTGTTCCATCCTGAAATCTTTATTAGGAAAGCTGTTTTCACAAGGAGCTTTAGCAAATTTGGAAAAATTAAAAACATAATACTCCCCATCAAAATTAGTTAAAACTTTTTCTTTCTTACAATCTATAATAGCTCCACAAGTGTTCAAGAAAGGTCTACCAAAAATGATAGGACAAGTTTTCCTAGCTGCTGAAGTAAGCACTAGAAAATCAGCAGGATACTTGATATTACCACAGAGAACCTCAACGTCTCTTACAATACTAATAGGGCAAATGGTTTCCTTATTTTCAAGGTGAATAACCACATCAATGTCCTCAAGCTCACAAGGACCAATTTCATGCATAATTTCCCTATAGAGCTCATAATTAATAGCACTAGAACTAGCACCAATATCACATAAACCATAGTATCAATGATTACCAATTTTAACAGAAAGCATAGGAACACTAGCTTTTCTAGCCTTACTAGGATGAGAGATAATATTAGAAGCGTCTTCATACAAGACAATGTGCTCATCCTCTTAGCGTTAAGATCTTTCACAATAGCTACCATAGGTTCAATATTCAATTGCTCACCAGGCTCCACAGTTTTCTTTGTGCTTTTGCTAACCACATTAGCTATAATATAATGTTCCCTTACCTTGGAAGGAAAAGGGATTTTATCAACATAAGGTTCCGGAAAAATAGGATCAACAGTATAAATCTCTATGTTGGCAGGAACATGGGTAACATTGTCTTTATAAGGAGCATGCTACTTGTCCCACTCTTTGTTGTGAATTTCAATGTAAGAGGCAGAGGCCTTAAAACATTTTGCAAGAACATGAGGGTCAAGATCAAACTCATTACTAATATCACGGAAACCATCAGTTCCCATAAAAGATTTAATGCATTCATAATCATAGTTTTTACCTGACTTTCTTCCTTTGTCATTCTCCCAAAGCTTCAGTGTTTTCTTGAATACGGTCTAAGAGATCCCATTTAGCTTCTTCCTTCATACGTGTGAATGATCCAGCACATGAAGCATCTAGTAAATATTTATCATGAAGAGAAAGCCTAGCATAAAAGTTATTGAGAATAATATTGTTAGGGAGTTCATGAATAGTATATTTAAGCATTAGTAACTTCAATCTCCCCAAGCTTGAGCTGTACTCTCTCCATCAAGAGGCCAAAAGTTACATATAAGATTTCTATCCTTATGAATTTCACTGGGAGGATAGAATTTAGAGTAAAAGAGAGATGCCATCTCCTCCCATTCCATGGATTGTCCATTCTTCAACAGCTTATACCATTCTTCAGCTCTCCCTTTCAAGGATATGGAGAGTAACTTCTTCTTCACCTGTTCAGTTGTGATACCTACACACTTAAACAACCCACATAATTCATGGATAAAAAGCAACTGATCACCAGGATGGACTGTTCCATCCCCTAAATAATAATTATCCATAACACAATTAACAATACTTGTAGGTATCTTAAAAGGATCTATCTCAACAGGTGGTGGTTCATCTACTACCCTACCAGCGGTAGTAGTTTTCCCAAACAGAAAACCGAGTGGGTTATCCATGTTGGAAACAAAGTAACAAGCAGTCACAAAAAACAATACTCACAGTAGAAGTTTCTTTTACCAGTTCCACTCTTCAATAGCGCTTCACTCCCTAGCAACGGCGCCAGAAAATAGTCTTGATGACCCACAAGTATAGGGGGTGTATCACAGTACTTTCGATAAATAGGAGTGTCGATCCCAACAAGGAGCAGAAGGTGCTGAATAGTGGTGTGGAGCAGGAAGTCCCTGTGAATACTTAACAAACGTATTTTAGTGGTTTTCTGAAAAGGAAACAAAATAAAGTGCAAGTAATAAAGAAAAAACCCAGCAAGTGGCCAAATCATTTCATAGCAAAGGATAAGCTGGTGGAAATACTTATCAGGACCAAACATTCTCGAGGACACATGGGAATTCTATCAAGGGGCCCACAAATCCTGGTCGTGCAGGCCAAGCCAGGCCGCACCTATGGGTGGTGAGGCCACCTCATGCACCCCCTCGGTCTCCCCCTTCGGCTACATAAGCCCTTTGACCTAAAAATAGAGGGGGGTTCGATGTTTTCCAGATATAGTTCCGCTGCGCCGCCACCACCAGAAACCGCGATTCGGAACCAGAAACTCCGTTCTGGCACCCTGTTGGGACGGGGAATTGGAGGAGATTATCGCCATCATCATCACCGATGCCTCTCCATCAACCATCCATGATTCCCCCATCCATGAATGAGTAATCCCCCGCTGTAGGTGATGACCCACAAGTATAGGGGTGTATCGTAGTACTTTCGATAGATAGGAGTGTCGATCCCAACGAGGAGCAGAAGGTGTTGACTAGTGGTTTGGAGGAGGAAATCTCTGTAAATACTTAGCAAACGGATTTTTAGGGGTTTTCGATAAAGCAACGAAATAAAGTGCAAGTAAATAAAGACAGCTAGTAATTGCAGCAAGTGGCCCAATCCTTTCTTAGCAAAGGACAAGCCGGTGATAATACTTATGAGGACCAAACGTTCTTGAGACACATGGGAATACTATCAAGTGCTTTCGTTTCATATAATTGATTAATCTTCTTTGGTTCGATAAGTGTTGTGTGGGTGAACCTGTGCTAATGTACCGACCTTACTTGGACTAATACATACTTGTGATTAAACCCCATGCAAGCATCCGCAACTACAAGAAAGTAATTAAGATAAAAACCTAACCACAGCCTTAAACTATGAGATCCTACACTCCCTTGTGCAAAGGTTTCCTCACGGGGGTTCAGGTTTCTTTCACTCCGGCAACCCCACAATTAGTAGCCAAATACACAATGCATTCCCCTAGGCCCATAAATGGTGAAGTATCATGTAGTCGATGTTCACATGAAACCACTATAAGAATAGCACCACAACTTAAATATTAAACCATTGAATAATACCTCAACACAATTCCACTACTAACAACATGACTTCTCCCATGTCCTCAAGAACTAAACGAACTACTCATGAGACATCATATGGATCAAGATCAGAGATGATATAATGATGGATAACAATCTGAAGATAAACAATAATTCAATGGTTCCACTCAAAAGGATCAACTACAATAGTAATCAATATCAGGAAAGTTTCCCCTAAGAACTATGCAAGATTCAACACAATTGTTACAACCGGATGGAGTGGTGAGGATGGTGTTGGTGGATATGATGGTGTGGATGATGATGATGATCCCGATGAATTCTAGCTTGATGACGGTGTTTATGGCGACGATGTCCCCTCTCCGGAAATGAATTTCCTCGGCAGAAATGTGTCTACCAGAGAGCTCTTAATAAAAAAAGATGCAAAAAATCATCCAAGATGCAAAAAAGGATGAAATAACATAAGTATCACATCTTAATAAGGAATATATCAATGAATAGAAGAAAATTATGATATAGAATGGTGATGCAAAATGGATGTATCAACTCCCCCCAATCTTAGACCTCGATTGTCCCCAAGAGAAAACTGAGCTCGGTAAACATGTCCACAGGTTTATGGAGTGAAGTGTCAATAAAAATAATATGGATCAGAAGCATCACACTTACCAATAAACAACTCAAAGTAGAAAGCAACTCACCATTATATAACTTAACTTGCAACAAGTATGGTAGTGACAATAAAGATGCATAAAGATAAATCATAATTGGGAATGGCAAACTTTGTTCTTGGTCAGAGAACAGTTGGCAAACAGTTTTCCAAGCAAAGCTTTTTATAAAGAAGTTTATAACAGGAGTACTCTTTGCTCAAACATAAAAGGCTTTTCACAATGATGGCTTTCAAAGTAATACTCATTTAGATAAGAGTCTTGTGCAAAAACAAGGAAGATAAGAAACATGATTGAATAAATCATAATATGAATGATTGAATCACAACAACTCAAATGCTTACTGTAGATAGAGAGGAATTGGTTTACTGACTCAACTTAGAAGTAGAAGAGAGTCCCTTCATAGAGGGAAGCAGGGATTTCAAGTTCATAAAGAGGTTTCAAAATATTATGGTACTTACTAGCTTTGAGCTCTCATTGCCCCTCTCATAAGCATCTTGAGGCGATTAAGGTTAAAGTGAACAAAGATGGAGTATATGCTTGACGAAGTATAAGTTGGCAATCTCATGTCCCTTAAGTACGAGGGTTGCTCCTCATGCTACTCAACTTTAGTCACCGATAAGTTCTTGTCATAGTTAGTACATGTGTATCATAGAGAACCACCAATGGGGTACCCTTTGCACATGATACATGAGCTATCCCATATCAAAATTACAAGGCAAGCAGACAGTGAGCATCTCAACGATCTTTTTATTTACTATTTGCATATGTTTTTATTGAGGATGCTTCACAGATTACTCACATCCCTCGAAGTCGGAAATGAGAAGCTGGATGTGGAACTGGTACAAGGTCATGTTTGCATCCCGGGCGTCCCACTCTCCTGATACTTGCTGCACCACCAGATCCGGATTCCCGAAGCAGAGGATCCAGCGAATGCCGATATATTTTGTGAGCTCGAGCCAGTGTGACAGTGCTTCGTACTCGGCAATGTTATTTGAGGCAGTGAAGTGGATCTGCAACATGTATTCCACCGGTCTCCCTTGGGCGAGGTGAGCATGATGCCGGCTCCCAAGTCCCTCGCATCTCTGAGCTGTCAAAGTGCATCTTCCAGTAATCTGAGTCGGGAACCAATGGCAGGTACTGGTTCTCTGCCTAGTCGACAAGGAAATCCTCCACCGCCTGAGACTTGATGGTGATACTTGGATCGTACCGGATGCAGTAGGCGGCCAGCTCGATGTTGCTAGCCCGTGGCATCCTTGTTGCCAAAGATCTCCCCCAATGGCACCGTGGACACCACCATGATCGGATGCTTCAGGAAGTAGTGCTTGAGCTTTTTTGCACGCCAGGTAGATGTCGTAGCACATATTCTGGTAGTAGGCGTAGTTCTTCTTAGAGAGGTAAAGCACCTCGCTGAGGTAGTAGACGAGTCGCTGTACCGGCTGAGCCTTGCCTTCCTCGTGGCGCTCCACCGACAGGACAACACCGACGACCCGGTTGGTGGCAGCTATATAGAGCATCGTCGGTTCCTTCTCAGTTGGCATGGCTAGAACCGATGCTGTGGATAGCATGCGCTTGAGGTCGTGGAATGCGGCATCCTCCTGCACAGTCCAGGTGAACTTGTCCATCTTCTTCATCAGCTGGTATAGTGGAACTGCTTTTTCCCCAAGTCGATTGATGAATCGGCTAAGGGAGTCCAGGCATCTGGTGAACTTCTGGACACGGAGCAGGCTCTTAGGCCACTGCATCCTCTCAATGGCCGCGATCTTCTCCAGATTGGCCTCGATCCCTCGGTACAACACGAGGAAACCGAGGAGCGGTCCGGTTGGCATGCCGAAAACGCACTTCTCTAGATTCAACTTCATCTGGTACCAGTGGAGGTTCGCGAACGTCTTGCCCAGATCTTTGAGCAGGCTCTACTTATCCTTCGTCTTGATGATGACATCCTCCATGTAAGCATGCACATTCCGGCCGATCTGCAAGTGCAAGCATTTCTGCATGCAACACTAATAGGTAGCACCTACATTCTTTAGGCCGAATGGCATGGTTACATAACAGAAAGCCCCATACAGGGTGATGAATGATGTTTTCAACTGATCAGCAGAATTCCGCCGAATCTTATTGTAACCATAATAACAATCAAGGAAGGAGAGCAAATCATAGCCGGCCGTAGAGTCAATGACTTGATCAATACAGGGCAAAGCAAAAGGGTCTTTCGGGCAGGCCTTGTTTTGGCTGGTGTAGTCGATAAACATGCACCATGTCTTGTTCTTCTTCAACACCAAGACTAGGTTGGACAACCAGTCCGGGTGGTACGCATCCATGATGAAGCCGACAGCATGTAGCCGGACGAAGCAACGAAGTGGCTGCTTGACCGGCTTGGCATCCGGCGCACATGGACTAAGTGCTCGGCGAACTCCCTCGGCACACCCGACATGTCCTTGGGATACCATGCGAAGATGTCCCGATTCTCATGGAGGAAGTCGACGAGCGTGCTTTCATATTTGTTGTCCAAGACAGCACCGATGGTGATGCACCTGGAGGGGTCAGCCGGGTCGAGTGGGATCTGCCTGGTCTCCTTGGACGGCTGGAACGCCATGTTCCCAGCCAGCTTCAGCCCAGCCGGCACCTCTTGCTGCAGCATTGTGACGTTGCACATCATCTCGCACTTATCCTTGGCGATGAGCAGGGACTCGGCTATCTTCGCTCCCTACGCCGCGCATGCCATGGACCGCCTGTAGCAGCCGGACACGGTGATCACGCCATTCGGCCCCGACAACTTCATTTTGAGGTATACGTAGTGGGGGACCGCCATGAACTTTGCAAGGGCATGGTGCACAAGAAGAGCATGGTAGGTGCTGGCTAGATTCACCACCTCAAACCAGATCGGCTCGAGCCGGAAGTTCTGTAGGGTTCGTAGCATAGAAAACAAAAAAATTCCTATGATGGAAATAACTATGTACCAAGATCTATCTATTAGATACAAGCAACGGGTGGATATACATCCATAGAGAACATAACCTTTTAGACCGACGAATTTTAATGAGGTTGTACTCGTGGATGATATAGACGAACGCTTTCCGATCTCAAGATCGAGAAGAAGTCCAGCGCCGCAAATCAGAGGTGCATCCGTGCTTGCACACACGCCCAAGCAACCGAGAAACATTCGCCTCCTTGCTCCAGCGATGCAGCAGAAGCAACAACTCTTTTTAAATGAAAATCCACCAGGAACATGTATCTCGCTAGTCCGAGACCATGGGGGATAAACTAGAGGGGGAGAGAGATCCTTCACGAGGAGGTGTGAGGGTGAGAGAGGGAGATTGAGAGGGGGGCTTTATATAGGAGGGAGGGGAGGCACCCCAAGGTGTGGCCGGCGCATGGGGGGATACCCCCACCCCTTCCTCCATTCATGTGGGTGGATCTCCCACTCACAAAAGCCTCTTCATGTCTCCCCTCAAAATCCCACTCAAAAAATCCCATTAAATTTCCACCAAATTTAATGCAATCTCTCTTTAAATAAAACTCCTTTTATTTATTTATTAAGAATGTTGTCAATTACATTAATTAACAAACATTCACAAAAAAAACCTTGTTGGTATTCTATTTCACATGTAGAAACACTTTCAATAATTTCACCCGAAACAATTCCGGTGTCTAGTGAAATAAATTCATACGCTTTGTAAATCTTTTCGTTTAGAAACTATTTGTTCCAAATGGTGTCGGTGTCTCTTAAGTGTGTCACCCTACGGTTCGTGAATAAATAGGATATGATCGAGACCCCTCTTGGATGAATAATCAGAAGCGGGACCTGGAGATCCATACTGACTCCCACACATTCAACAATGACTTCTTGTGATCGTGAGAACCTTTTATGCTAGAATTGTAATCCCTTTGTCTCGCGATATATTACATGTCCGAGATTTGATCATCGGTATCTCCATACCTTGTTTTATCTCGTTACCGACATGTAATCTTTTCTTGTTACCATGATATAACATTCTAGTGATCAAATCACTTGCTTGCAAGCTAATCAATGTGATATCACCGAAAGGGCCAGCGTATATCTATCCGTCATCGGGATGGAAAAATTCCACTCTTGATCCATGAGACTCAATATAACACCTTCGTAGCACTGAAACTTGAAGGAAATACGCCCTAGAGGCAATCATAGAGATGATTATATTACTTATGTATCCATGAGTTATTGTAATGTTCCTTGAATATCCATATCAGGAAACTTGTATTGATTGTCAATTATGTGAATTGTTTGTGAAACTATATACTTGTATGGTTATCTAATAGTTGACCCTAGTCGGAGTTCATGTGAGGACACACGTGAATATTAGACTAGCACATCGATTGGTTGATGACTATGTTTCGCAAGTAATGGACATGGAGATGTCAAACCAATCATGTGGATACATGTTATGAACATGGGGTTGGACTGACCCAACTTGAGACTGGTAATTAGACTTGCAGCTCTCTCTACACATCATGTACGTTTTGTCCTTAGTCCTGAGATTGTCGCATGTACTTGAGGTGTGCATCGACCTACTTTGGAGCTATCAGACGCTACTCCGTAACTGGGTAGTTATAAAGGTAGCTTTCGGGTTTGTCCTAAAGCATGCTGCAAGGCATGGTCAATCAAGATGGGATTTGCCCCTCTCTACTTGAGAGAGATATCTCTGGGCCCCTCGAGTGATCGGATCCTGAAATGCATGGCCGTGCTACATATGGTTAAGAGTTAACCTAGTAAAGGGATTCCAAATCACAGTTTTGAGAAAGGGAGGTCAGCTTGGAGCTAGACCAAATATCGTGAGGCAAAGCGAAAGACATGTACTAAACCTTGTGATGGTTCATTTGATATGATCTTTATATGCGTTTGGGAGTTGGCACGTCTTGCTGGAGGCCGCTACCAACTATTGACAGAAGAAGTGTATTCGTGTCATGTCTATACGTATATGAACCTATAGAGTCACACACTTAAGTGGTTGGAAGCCTGATGAGGATTAGATCCGAATTAGACCAGGCTTAGGCTACTAATGGGCTGCTAATGTAGAAACCCACTAGGGACGCCTATATAAGAGAGGATGGGGCGAGCTAAGCAGGGTTAGACCATTCTACCCAGCCGCCACTCCTCATGCCTGTGTTGCACGCGCGGACCTAGCAGTCCGGCGTCTAACGCTTCCACCCCGCACGTGTGGATACCTCGGAGGTGCTGCATCTGTTGCACTTGGACGAGCCGTACAAGCGGAGCTGCTCGTGGGACGAGGACGAGAGGAGACGTAGAACATCTACACTACCTCGACGCGCTTCATCAAGTTACGCAACCGCGCGTCTAGTGGTAATCCCTTGATCTATGACAAAAGTAATCCTGGTTTATGCGGTAGAATTTTTTTGATTTGCGCTAGTGTAGCCTACCCGTATCCCTTCAGTGGTATCAGAGCCGATGCTATTCAGTTATAGGTTTGAGATGTTTTCATATGGTGATATGCAGATTGATATGAATGATGTGATTGTTTATATGGTGGTGGTTCAGGATTGATCTGTGATCTTGCTTTCCGTGATCGTGATTCTGAGGTTGTCAAACGACTTACCCCTACCGGTCGGTTTTTGCCATCGGGGTAGACAGGGACACATAAATCCTGTTGAATCACGTGAAGATCAATATGATTGATCGAATCGGAACCTAGATCTAAAATTGATGTACCGTTATCAAAGGAGTTCGATCGAATCGGAACAATAGTCGGTTCATGGTAAATTTGATTTGCCGATCAAAATCCTTAAAAAAATTGTATACATACCGCGAGGGGCACTGCCCCATCGAACCCTGAGGGGGAGACCCCCTAGACCCCCCTTAATCGTAGCCCCTTTTGTATCTCATTAAGGTAACTAGGTGCTATGATGTCACATGATCCGGTAGAATGCGATTCCACGCATAACTTGTTTTTGCAGGATGTAGGTGATCAGTATGGCCCATATATGTATGTGATGCATGTATAAAATTTATCATGACTTGCGTGTCGTGAGTAGGGCAACACGGCTGGAGCCATATGTGTTGTCAATTATTGTAATGGCATGCGTGCCAACTTGTGATGATCCCAATACTATGTAATTTTTGATTACTAGCTGTTAGGAGTAATAGCTTGTATTAGTTCTTGGAGGACTCATCACTTGGAGGATGGCTCACATGGAACATGAAGATGGAGATCATCATGGTGGTCAGGTTCTATGGCGATAAAGATCACCATGAGAAAATGGGCCATACTGTGTCACATCATATGTGAATGCTATTCTTATGTGTTTTACTACTATGCATGCTTAGATGATAGAAGTAGAATGATCCCTCACAAAGTTTAAGTTAAACCATGCCCTCCCAACCAAACCATTCACCATCTTATGCCTTGTACAATCATTGGTGGGCCTATGAAATTAGGGTGCCCTGGTTTTCCTTGGCTGGATGGGTTTGTATCAGATACCTACATGCATAAGGGTTGGTGAGCTTGACAAGGTCATATTAACAGTTAAGGACCTTGGGGCATAAAGGTTGGGCGCTTAGTTTTGACATAGAGATGTCACCCAACAACAAGAGTCATATGTGATATGATTAGCAAGTGTTGCTTCCCGATTTACCTTGTCTTCTAGCAGTGATGCTAAAGCTCACTAGTCGACTTGCTAATTGTCGATCTTGAATCACTTAGTATCAATAGAGGGATATTGATTTAAGTGGGAGTATATGCTATTAAATTGTTTAATATGCTTTACTCTTTCATCGTTACATGGCTTAGTATTTTGCATGTTTTCTGTTGTATATCAATGGCACCGAACACTGCATCACCTTTTTCTTTGTGTTAGATTCTTGACAAAGATAAACTAAATGGAACAAACTATTCAGACTGGGTCCATAACCTGAGAATTGTTCTCAGGTCTGATAAAAAGGAAACAGTTTTGGATACCCCAATCCCCGATGAACGTACTGATAATGCATCGGCTGCCCTTAAGAATGCCTACAAGAGAGCATGTGATGATTCTCTTGAGGTTAGTTGTCTTATGCTTGCATGCATGGAACCTGAACTCCAAAAGAAGTTTGAGGATCAGGAAGCGTGCGATATGATCGTCGCGCTTAGGGACATGTTCCAGACTCAGGCCAGGACTGAGAGGTACAGTGTCTCCAAGTCCTTTGTGGAATGCAAGCTGGCAGAGGGAGCACGTGTAGGCCCCCATGTTATCAAAGTGGTTGGTTACAGTCAGACATTGGAAAAGCTTAGTTTTCCACTAGGCCAAGAGTTGGCTACTGATTTCATTTTGGCGTCTCTTCCATCTAGTTATGGGCAATTCATTTCGAACTACCATATGCATGGGGTGGAGAAGGGCCTTAATGAGTTATGCGGGATGCTAAAAACAGCAGAAAGTGAAATGAAGAAGTGTGTAGGGCATAGCCATGTGATGGTTGTGCAGAACAATCCTAGCTTCAAAAAAAAGGGTACTTCTTGGAAGAAGAAGGGCAAGGCTAAGGATACGATCCCTAAGTCTGCACCCAAGCAAAAGGCTGGACCTACAGATGACACTGAGTGCTTCTTTTGTCATGAACCTGGCCACTGGAAGAGAAACTGCAGCAAGTACCAGGCTTCTTTGGAGAAGAGTGGAAGTAAGAGTACTTCCCACTTAGGTACGCTTGTTGTAAATGTTGTGGACATTCTTCTCGCTAATTCCTATGTTAACTCTTGGGTATTTGATACCGGATCGGCTTCTCATATTTGCAATTCGATGCTGGGGCTAATAAGGACTAGAGAAGTGCGGAAAGGCGAAGTGGATTTTCGCGTCGGAAATAAAGCAAGGGTTGCTGCATTGTTCGTCGGCGTCATGCAACTTCACCTTGCGGCAGGATTTATTATGGAGTTGAATAATTGTTATTACATTCCAAGTATGGGTCGAAACATTTTATCACCTTCATGTTTGATGAGGGATGGTTATTCATTCACGAGTGCAAACAATGGTTGTGTAATCTCTGAGAATGCTATGTTTATGGCTGATGCTCCCATTATGAATGGGTTATTTATTTTAAATCTTCATGATGCATATGTTTACGATGTTAGTGCTAAAAGGCTTCGGCCTAATGATTTGAGTCCTACCGATTTATGGCATTGTCGTTTGGGGCATATAAGTGAAAAGCGCATAAATAAGCTCCATGGTGATGGTCTTCTAACTTCATTTGATTTTGAATCAAACGAGACATGTCAAGCTTGTTTACATGGAAAGATGACCAAGTCGCCTTTTCCGGGTTTACCCAAGAGAGCGACAGACTTGTTGGAACTCATACATACTGATGTATGTGGACCAATGAGCACGACTTATAGAGGAGGATATCACTACTTCATTACTTTCACTGATGATTTCAGTAGATATGGTTATGTCTACTTGATGAAGCATAAGTCTAAAACTTTTGAGAAGTTCAAGGAGTTTCAGAGTGTAAGACCCCACCTTTATAAAGGTAAAGGTCCCTGTGATTTCAATGCTAGTCCCTCGATTAAATGCTAGCATCCACAGTTTAAGATGAAGTACACAGAAACAAAGGTCATTATTACATCGTCATTCCAGAGATAACATAGTTTTTTACAACTCCATAGCCATAGGATAGTACAAGAGTTTATCTTAACAATATAAATAAAAGTCTTCATCTTCATGTGCCATAGGCAAGCATGTTGAGTGTAGACTCATAACCCTAATCCTCATCAGAGTAACCTGCAACATCACAAGTTACAGCCACAGTGGGTCAATACATTGGAATAGTATTGGCAAGTGATACCTTAGTAGAATAATAGTATCTAGCTTCTACATGAATTTGTCTAAGTGTAGCTTAGGCTTGCTTTGCTCAAAATATGTTTTACCTATCAGTTGAAAACACTAAGTTTTTGTTTGGCAAAAACTCCCAAGGAACCACCAATAGACATTGGTGAACCTTCACCCTTGTTCAACCACAAGTTTTAACTTAGAAATTGGGATGAGGAGATTCTTGATAGCTTCCATGTATTGATGCTCAAGTTGTCCATTACCGGGGACACGGCTAAGTACTTAGTTTCTTCCTTCTGCAGAGGTGGTGCACTTTCCCCACAAGACTTGATTTTCATCAAGATAGGACCTTCCAGAAGCCTTCCCTTAGACCAAAATGGACGCGCTCCAAACCTATCATCCCCTACCACCAACTGTCTATTTGGCTAAGTTATTGCAACCTATATGATCCAGGCAGAGCCCATAATGCCATGTGGCTACACTAGAAGCTTCTTAACATATGACATCTCAAATCCCTTTGTTCCTGGGTGGCATTCCACAAGTGATATACACAGGGTAGACCATTGGAAAATGGGCCCTGGTAACCACTCAACCAAAATCCACCAAGCAATTACCATTCCACCCAGGTGTTTCATTCACTTAGTTGTTTTATTAAGGAAAATCATAAGTCAAAGACTTAGCAATATTTTCCATAGCATGTATATGTATTCCAACCTTTGACATGGTTATACCCCGCGGGTGCATGACCTCAGCATACCTAGTCTAGCCCAAGGAAGGCCCACGGCAAAAGTACGTTGGCCCATGAAGACTTTCGGGTGGCCCAGGCCCATGGTGCCTTCGGATCCTTGGAGAGCAAGACTAGAGTAGATAGGAAATTCAAAGGGGTAAAACCCTAGAACCTGTAACCGACTAGGACTATGCCCGGGACCTACCTAAGTCTATATAAAGGCCAGGAGGGCACGACCTAGATCTCTCGACTCATACTTTCGCATACACACCTCCACGCCAGATTGCATCTGCGCACCCCTGTAACCTTCGGTTCCGCCGTAATCAAGAGCAGACAAGCAGGAGTAGGGTTTTCCCTCCGGGGGCCTGAACCTGGGTAAACCTTGTGTCCCCGTGTTGCTTGTTTGCTAACCGTTCCACGATCTCCAGCATCCCCATCTTCTCCAAAACCCAAGTCCATAACAATGGGCATTGATGAGATCAAACCTCGTCAATCGGCGCCGTCTGTGGGAATTGGGGGCGCTGATTGTGCGATCGTGACGTTCCCAACCCGATTGATCTACAACTCTGCAGCAACGGAGAGTCATCTCCTCTTCGGCGCTTTTGACTTCACCGCCCACTCACCGGCCACCATGAAGGACTTCGAGCCCGTAGGCGACGGACTCGAAATCCTATTCGGGAGTTTCTGCTTCCAGGTGGGGCAAGCTGGCACCCTCCGCCTCCCTGAGCGGGTGCCCCTACCATCAATCAGGCCCGCTTCATGGGCGCCGCACTCCATGCTACGCACAACATCATCAGCAGATGATTCCTATGACAACAACAACTGCAACTTCGATCTGTGCGATCCGCCATCGGATGCATGGACCTACGGTTCCAGATCTGAAAGCTGCGGCAGCAGCAGGCCAATCTACGAGCGCTACCAATGCACCGCAGTCATCCAAAGCGACGTGGATCAACAAACACCCAACCCGCCGCCTAACCCGCCAGAACGAAACGGTGGGAACAGAAGAAGCCAATCTCCCCCACCCGAAGGGGAAAACAACGATGGCCACGTCATCCGCCTTAGCAAAGAAGGATGGACCTAGGTCCGCGAAGCTGTGGCAGGCAACATAGTACTGCCCGCAAACGCCTCGCGAGATATTGTGATGGCCTACCACCTACTCCTAATCGAGGAGCACAAGAAGCAGGTCAAGATGTAGGAGGTGCTTGACAAACGCAAGCAAGCAGCCTCAGAGTCCAGCGCGCGACGAGCCGCGCTCTCCGCCATGGGCATCGGCTCCAGCTCGAACGCCAACCCAGGCAACAAGAACCGCTCTCGGATGGAGAACATGGATCCCAAGGAGCGCCGCGAATTGACGCGAACTCTCCACACATCCTTCATGGAGATGGACGCCGACGGCAACGTCATCCTGAAAACACCGCAGGCTACGATCATGGCAGCCACTGCGTACCTCGCGGCCCACCTACCTCCCGAGGGGGACCCGAAGAGGGCCATGCACAAGTCCGTACTTACCGGACTCGGACTCGTCGGAGCCGCGCTCCACCAGGAAGCTCCCAAGGAGCCGAAGAAGAAAGCTCCAGTCAGGTTCGACCGCAGCCCCACCCCTTCATCCGAAGAGGAGGAACATGACCTTCCCCGAAGGAAGAAGAGTTCCCGACGCCACGACTGCGACTACGACGCCAGAGATGCGCTCACACAGCGCAAAATCGACAAAGCGCGAGCTAAGCGCACATGCTCATCTGAATCCGAGATGGACGAAGACGAAGGAGAACTCTGCGGAGCTCGATGCTTCAGCAGATCCGTCCGACGGACACGGATGCCGCGAAATTTCAAGCTTCCTTCGGATACTCCGAAGTTCGACGGCACTCAAGACCCAAAAGCTTGGCTCAGCGATCACTTATCATCCGTCAAACTGCACGGTGGAAACAAGGAGATCGCCATGCAATGCCTTCAGCTGCAGCTGACAGGGGCAGCCCGGATCTGGCTCAGCAGCCTATCCTCCATCCGAAGCTGGGATGAGCTAGCTTACAGTTTCATCCGAAACTTCAAGGGTACTAGCAAAAGGCCCGCCTCAATCGAAGAATTGCGAGCCTGCACTCAGCGAACGGGCGAATCCATTCGCTCGTACATCCTACGCTGGTCCAACACAAAGAACTCCGCAGCCCACATCTCCAAAGAGAGGGCCATCGATGCCTTCAGGGACGGCATCAAGCGCCAAGACTTCAAGGAGGATCTTGGGCGCGTCAAACTCAAAACGCTCGATCACCTCATGGACATCGCCAATAGTTGGGCTGACGGAGAATACTCCATTCACCGAGCACAATCGGAAGAAGAGGACGACTATGGTCGACGGCGAGAGCGCCATAGCAAGAGAAGATCGCGCGTCTACGACGATCGCGATGGACCCGACATGGTCGCGGCTGGCTACGCCGATCGCCGCAACGACGCCAACCGCAACAGCGGAGGATACCGCGGAGGAAACTTTCGTGATGGAGGGCGCCCAGCGCAGTCGTGGCAACGCCACGATAACGGACCCTCAGCATACAAAAAGCTTTCGGGTCCATGCACCATCCACTTCTACATCGATAAGCAGGATGGCAAAAAGAAAGCGAGCCACATGCTCAAGGACTACCGCGAGTTCCAGAAGCTCAGCGAAAGCATGGTGCAGATGAGGCAGCAAGCTCCAATCCCTGCGTTCGGAAACGCACCCGCACCAGGTGAGATAGCGCATGGAGCTCCTCCACCACCACCTGTAGGAGGCCCGAACCAACCGGTCGCACCAGCACAGAGCAACGCTGGAAACAGGTACCCCCGCCGAAAGGAGCACTGATGATCCAGAAGGGGCGCCCTACGAATAGGGTGTAGAAGAAAATCACCCGACAGATCAACCTGGCCGTGGCAACTCCACCCGCCATCCCTGAGTACCTTAGCGGATCGGAGTCCTGCATCACGTTCACTCGTTCGGATCACCCTTGCCAGATCCCTCGCCGAGGTCATGCTGCCCTGGTGCTGGAGGCGCAAATCGGAGGTTTCGAGATGAGTCGCGTCTTTAGGGACGGCGGCAGCGGAATCAACCTGATGTTCACAAGCATTCTAGTAGCAATGTGGATCCCGCAGTGCAGCCTGGAACAATCAGACACAACGTTCAACGGCATCGTTCCAGGGAAGCGCATATTTCCACTAGGCAAGATATGGCTCGACGTCATCTTCGGCAAGCCAGACAACTTCCGACTGGAATGACTCGAATTAGAAGTGGTGGACTGTCCATCACAGTACCACACCATCCTCGGGCGTGTAGCATTCGCAAGGTTCTTGGCTGTCCCACATTATGCATACCTGCTAGTCAAGATGCCAGGACCAAAGGGCGTCATCACAATCCATGGGAGCTTCACCCGATCGGACCAATGCGACAGAGATTTCAACAGAATCTTCCAATCGTTCGGTATGCAGGAGGAGCTCCTTAGGCTCCGCGAGGTAACGGACAATGGGACACCCCCAGTCGCACGACAAAACGCACCTGACATGTCTTTCGACTCCATGGTCAACACAAAGAAGGTGCAGGTCCACCTGACGGATGCCTCCAAGACGGCGCTAATCGCCAACGACCTCAGCCTCGCATAGGAAGGCGCGCTCGTCGAATTCCTCCGCGAGCGCTGGGAAATATTCGCCTGGTGTCCTGCGGACATGCCAGGAGTTCCTAGGGAATTCGCCGAGCACGGACTCAACGTCTTTCTAGACACCAAGCCCGTCAAGCAGTCCATCCGAAGACTGTCCGAGCCACGAGCCGAAGCTATCGACAAGGAAATCAACAGACTACTCGCTGCAGACTTCATCAGGGAAATCAAAGAAAGCGAGTGGCTTGCAAACACAGTCATGGTCCCAAAGAAGGACACGGACATCCTGCGGATGTGCGTGGATTTCACGTCGCTAAACAAGCATTGCCCAAAGGACCACTTCCCCCTTCCTCGGATCGACCAGATCATCGATTCGACTGCAGGCTGCGAGAAACTCTCCTTCCTCGACGCCTACTCAGGCTACAACCAGATTAGACTCAAGGTTGAAGATCAGGAGAAAACGGCGTTTATCACAACGTTTGGAGTATTCTGCTACAACACAATGCCTTTCGGGCTAAAGAACGCAGGTGCCACGTACCAGCAATGCATGCAGGCCTGCCTCAAGGACCAGATCGGGCGCAATGTTCAAGTCTATGTTGACGACATAGTCATAAAAACAAGGGAGGCAAAGACACTTATCGACGATCTCCGCGAGACGTTCGACAACCTTGATCACTACAGGATCAAGCTCAACCCCGAAAAGTGCGCCTTTGGCGTCCCATCGGGACAGCTGCTTGGGTACTTCATCTCTCAGCGAGGGATCGAGGCGAACCCGAAGAAAATCAGAGCCATCATGGCGATGGAGAAGCCGAAAAACATCAAGGGTGTCCAGCAGCTCGCAGGACGAATAGCGGCATTGAGCAGATTCATCAGCCGCATGGGTGAGAAGGCCTTGCCATTCTACCAGCTGCTACGCAAGGCAGATAAATTCGAGTGGACGCCAAAAGCCAACGATGCATTCGAAAGCCTCAAGCGGCTCCTCTCCACCTCGCCCGTCTTGGTCACGCCAAAGGAGCGCGAGCCTCTGCTGCTGTACATAGCAGCCACACACCAGGTGGTCAGCACCGTACTAGTGGTCGAACGACCCGAAGAAGGCAAGACCCACGGGGTCCAGCGCCCAATATACTACCTCAGCGAGGTACTAACACCAACAAAGCAGAGGTACCCTCACTACCAGAAGCTCGCCTACGGCGTGTTCATGACGGCTCGACGGCTGAGTCATTACTTCCAGGAGCACCAGGTGATGGTCGTCAACGAGGCACCCCTGAACAGCATCCTGAATAACCCAGAAGCCACAGGACGTGTGGCCCTATGGGGCATCGAGCTGTCACCCCTGGACATCATCTACGAGAAGCGACTCGCAATCAAGTCTCAAGTCCTCCCGGACTTCCTCGTACATTGGATGGAGCTGCAGCTGCCAGACACCCCAGACATGTCGCAGTCATGGACCATGCACTTCGACGGCTCCAAGCGCAAAGCTGGAGCAGGAGCCGGGGTCATACTGACCTCCCCGCAAGGCGACCAGATGAAGTACGTCCTCTGGATGAAATTCCGAGCCTCCAACAATGAGGCCGAATACGAAGCCCTCATCCACGGCATGAGAATGGCAAAGATCTACGGCGCAACGCGCCTGGTCATCTACGGTGACTCCAACCTCGTCGTCCAGCAGACGATGAACGAGTGCGACGCACACGCCGAAAACATGATCGCGTACCGCGCACTCTACAACGCACTCGAAGGAGAATTCGACGGCTGCGAGCTTAGGCACGTTGGAAGAGAAAACAACGAGGAGGCCGACAGACTCGCCAACATCGGCTCCACCTGCGCAAAGGTGCCACCGGGTGTGTTCCTCGAACAGATCTGCGTGCTATCCATCAAGCGGAAATTCCCCAAGGGATCACCCGAAGAAGCAGAACACTCGGGGGCTACGCTGCCCGAAGGGCAAGAAGGACCCAAGAAACTGGACATAGAGGTAGCCATGGTAAACCTAATGCAGGTCATGGCAGTCGAAGAAACTTGGACGCGACCATACCTCCAGTTCTTGATAAACGGAGAACTGCCTGACAGCCCGACAAATGCCCGGCGCATATCTCATCGGTCAAAAGCCTTCACCATCATCAATGGGGAGCTGTACAAGCGTAGTATTACGGGTGTACTACAAAGGTGCGTCACCATCGGTGATGGGAAAGCCATCCTCCAAGACATCCACGAGGGTATCTGTGGCCATCACGCAGGCAGCCGCTCCCTTGTCGCCAAAGCTCTACGAGCCAGATTCTACTGGCCAACGGCCATGAGCGATGCAAAGGACATCGTCCGAAGATGCAACGGGTGCCAACGGTTCACCGACAAACCACACGCACCCGGGTCAGAGCTCAGACCCATACCTATAGCCTGGCCCTTTGCTCAATGGGGCCTCGATATGATTGGCAAACTACCAAAGCCCTCGAAAGGGGGACACGTTTACCTCCTGGTCGCAGTCGACAAATTCACCAAGTGGGTCGAGGCCATGCCCGTCACCAACCAAAAGGGCAAAACTGCCGTCAAGTTCTTCGAGTCCATTGTCTACAGGTTCGGCGTACCACACAGCATCATCACCGACAATGGATCGAACTTTATCTCCAAGGAGTTCCAGGACTTCTGCGAAGACCTCGGGATCAACATCACGTACGCCTCAGTAGCACACCCGCAAACAAACGGGCAAGTGGAAAAGGCCAACGGCCTAATCGGCGCTGGTATCAAGAAGCGCCTCATGAGTCCACTCGAACAGAAAGCTGGAGCCTAGACGAAAGAGCTACCATCCGTACTGTGGAGCTTACGGACTACGCCAAACAGCTCCACCGGCTACACACCGTTCTTCATGGTACACGGAGCCGAGGCCGTGCTACCAGCCGAAGTACGCCACCAGGCTCCCCGGGTCGTCGCCTACAGCGAAGCCGAATCCACGGCTGCACTCGAAGATGTCGTCGACACACTCAACGAAGCAAGAGATGTAGCAGCAGCTCGATCGGCGGTGTAGCAGCAGAGTCTCCGCAACTACCACAGCCACCGGCTACGCCCAAGGTCCTTCGTCGAAGGAGACCTCGTCTTGTGACTCAAGCAAGAACGACCGAAGAAATTCGAGTCGCCATGGGAAGGACCCTACATCATCACCGAAGTCATCCCAGGTGGCGCCTATCGCCTCAAGCACGTGGAGTCTGGAGTCGCATACTCCAACCCATGGAACATCGCACACTTACGGCGATTCTACCCATAGTTACCTACCCCTTTACTTTCAATAAGGCTTTTCAGCCGAACAATGTACTTCCTCCATTACGATATAAATAAAGCTAAGTGCCTTGCCCCAAAATTTCGTTTTGTTATTGGCAACTTTACTTTATGCTACAAAAGCACTCGGGGGCTCCCCCACCTCACGATTTCATCGACTGAGAATCACACGTGTACACCCTGAGTAGCTGACAACGTCAGGCAAACGAAAAGAACACGTACTCAAACAAAGCACTGCGTGCTCACAATAAACATAAACCTTTACAACACAGGCCACAACACACCCAGTCGAAATATACAAATTTTACATCTACCTCTTTTACAGGTACTACCTATCCTGAAGAATCACTTGAGCACGCTGCTCAAACAAATCTACTACCTGTTCGGCATACTGCCTTACAGCCGCGTAATGCGGACGCATATCCCACTCGCCACCATCCGGCCGAAGATGTGGCCCAGCTGCTACATCAGGAAAATCTACATCAGACCGTTGCAGCCTCACAAGGGACAAAGCAGCCTTCACGCCCGCGACGAGCTGTTGCCTCACCAACTCCTTGACATTGCTCACACTTCGAAACTTTGATAGAAGACCAGCAAGGCTTGTTGGCACAGCATCCAATGGAAACATGACATGCAACACCGAGGCAAGCGACGTCTGCACCTCATGAAGCACCCGTGAAACCTGGTGCACACGATCCTGCACCGTTGCCAGAGCCATGGCGCGGTCACGATCCATCCAGAAGAAGCCGCCAACCTCCATGTCCTGTTGAGTCAAGCAATTGACCCGAGCAGCGACACGCTCTTTCTCTTCCCTCGGAGCAAGGTTAGCACCTGCGACAATGGCACAAAATAAGAGGCATGGCCAGCAGGCTCACTCGAAGAACTGAGGTGCAGCTCGAAACAAAGAACAACTTACATTGAAGTTGCTCAGACAGCCGAAGCAGTTCCGCCATCAAGTACTCCTCTCTGGCTGCACCGCGGTCCGCCTTGGACTTCCAAACATCGGCATGACCTCGCAACCCGAGCAACTCCCTCTCAAGACTATGAACATGATCCCGAAGAAAAGCGAGTTGCGAGGAATCATCCAAAGATGGACGCAGTTGCGCTGCAGGCGAGGTGTCAACAGGGTCAGCACCCGAAGGAACCTAGCACAGCAGAAAAGCAAAGGACATAAACATTCAGACAGAGAAGAGCACAACTCAAAAGAGTTCATTTAAAGCATATAAAGGCCACTACGTGGCATAATGATTTCTATTCCTCAAAATAATTACAAGCAAAAGAAGACTACAAACTATCCTACAGCTACAGCGCCTAGGACGCGGCACCCTGAGTGGCCTCGGAGCCGGACTGCCTCGCCTTGGCCTCCCCCTGCTGCCGCGGTGCATACTCGGACAGAAGATCAATGAGCTTTCGCCCATATCGCTTGCAGTGAGCAGAATAGGCAACAAAGGCTACCTCGGATCCATCCACATTCGTCGGCATCCGGGAGGTGATCTGGGGAAGATCCAGCTCCGCCCCAGCCGCCAAGTCCATCGCCAGCCCGGCAGACGCGCCGATGCCCTTCTTCTTGCGCTTGTACGCCGTAGGCTCTTCGGCCGACAGAGCCTCCGCCAGGGCGTCAACATCATCCAGGGCCACGCCCTTGGGGACAAGCTCCGTGTAGAAGCGGCCAAGGACCTCCTTCGCCTTGGCAAGGGACTTGACGACGGTGCTGCAGCGATCTTCGAACGCTGCAGTAGCATCATCTAGAGAACTCCCGTGCTCCAGAGCGCCGCGGTCAAACTCGATGCCTGCGGCATCTGAGACAAAAACGAGAAGGAATGAAGAAAGTAACACAGAAGAAATACAAGAAAACAACAAGAAAGGAGAAAAATAAGGTACTCACCCAAAACAGCCTTGGCAGCAGCCATGAGCTTGCCCGCCACCTCTCTTTCACGCGCAGTCGCAGCCATGGCAAGCTGCTCCTCGCGGTCCGTAGCCTCCTGCTGCAGACGCTCCTTAGCCTTGGCTGCCTTGGCTAGCTCCAGCTCAAGGCGCTCTTTCGCACCAGCGGCGTCCGCAGCCTTCTTCTCCACTTGACCAAGGATCTTTTTGAGAGCATCAATCTCACGAAGGGAAGTGTTATGCTCCTCTGCACTCAAAACATACAAACATCAGAAAGCAAGACGACAATGCAAAAAGAAAGAGGTACCAAGGCGTACAGGTACCTTGAAGTTGTTGGAGGTTGGCCTCCAGCACCAGGTGCTCTGGCACCAGTCGCTTGACATCCCGCACAAAAGGCTGTAGGAAGAAGAACTACCAGTAAGGACAAGGACTCGGGGGCTGCGCCCACCACGAAGGAACAAAAAGCAAAATTTGCACACAAAAACGCCCGACGACGACCCCGAAGACTCGAAGAAAGAATAAGACAGGAAAATATTTTTCAGACGCTCGGGGGCTCCCCCCGTAGCAGGAAACAAAATACTTACATGCTCCGACGACGACCCCGATGGCCCGCTGGCAGCCTTCTGAGGCGCAACCACCTGATCACCCTGCGGAGAAGGGACCGTCACAGCACCCTCAGAAGTGACCACCATCTGAGGAGGAGGAGACGCAACATTCGACTCTCCCATCATCTCCCGAGTGCCATCGCTGGAGGAGTCATCGGAGGAGTGCCTGCACACAAAATATTTAGCACAAGCACAAAAGTCAATAGGAAAAGAACAGCAGTATAAAAGAAAAACTTACGAGTCCAGCGAGCTCAGGTGGAAGACAGGAGTAGTCCTTCGGGCTCTCTTCTCCACCTTTTTCTCTTCCTTCTTCTTTTCCTTCTTTTCTTCCTTCTTCCGCTTCGCTGGCGGGTGTGGCGCTACAGCCCGCACAGGAATGGAAGGAATGGGAGAGGAAGAG
The DNA here is from genome assembly GCA_916181665.1 of Avena sativa. Classification (NCBI taxonomy): domain Eukaryota; kingdom Viridiplantae; phylum Streptophyta; class Magnoliopsida; order Poales; family Poaceae; genus Avena; species Avena sativa. Next base: position 144,317,581 of record OV702297.1, read on the forward strand.
CCTCCATGCCCGTCACTATGACACTCAAGGCACAAAGGGTTTCTGGGAGTCGGAGGAGTCGAGGCATCCGAAGACTCGCTGGAGCTCCGTGATCGTTTGCGCGTATGGTCCTCGCTCGACTCGTCGGCATCTTCCGTCGGAGATCGCGCCGATGGCAGCTCGGACACGGAATCCACCACATCATTATCCGGGGCATTCGGATATTTTTCAGGCAATGGCGGTACCATGCCCGGCACCTTGAAGCTCTGCAAAACCAGAAGGAACTTTGTTAGCAAACAAAGGAAAATAAATACGCAGTCGACAAAAAGCGCTACGCGCACAAATCTACACCTGTGGAACATCCAACGCCGAAGAAAACGGTGGAGTCAGCGACTTCCCCGGGATTTCCTCTCCGGCCTTGAACTTCAGCAGGGAGCGAAGGGTCCTGTCAAGATCTCCCTCGGAGATTTTCTCAGCCAAAACCCTCGTCAGATCACAGCGGCCAGAATAAAGAAACATCGGATGTGCCCTCGCCTGGAGAGGCTGCACCCGACGATCGAGAAACGTGCGGATAATATCCACGCCGTTCACTTCCTTCTCCGGAATCAACTGGAGATCCTCCACCCGACGGTAAAGGGCATCTATCTCCTTTGTCTCGCCATCCAAGATTTGGTTTTTCCAGGATCTTTTCGGCTCGATTATCTGGGAGGGGTCGAAAGGAGCAAGACCAAAATGCTGCCCAGCAACTGTAGAGTCGCGAATGTAAAACCACCGCCTCCTCCACTACTGGACAGATTTGGACATAGAGAAAGAAAAGAAGAGAATATTGGCTTTGAGGGAGATGATGCAACCCCCAATGGGATACACACCATCCGAACCGGATTGCCTCTTCACGGAATAGAGTTCCCGGAAGAGGCAAAAATGCGGCTCGATGCCGAGCCAACACTCGCAAAAATTGATGAAACAAGCAATGTGAAGAAGAGAATTGGGCGAAAGATGATGCAGCTGGATGCCATAGAGAAAGAGCAGCCCACGAAGGAAGTCGTGAACTGGGAAGGAAAAACCACGCATAACGAAGGAAACAAACATAACCCGATACCCAGCAGGGGGACGGGGGATTACCTTGTTGCCGGGGAATCTGACGGCCTCCCTATATTGCGGGATCAAACCCCGCTCGCGAAGCTTGCGGAGATCACTCTCCCGCGTCTCTGATCGCCGCCAACCACCGTCGGTGACACGGGTAGCGGTGGCGCCTTTCTTTCCTCCGACGGCGCTGGTACCAACTACAGATGATGATTTCTTCGGTTTCCCCATCGCGCTACGGCGGTGCCGGTGGTGAAAGCGCAGAAGGGAAGATGGAAATGTGGAAGGAAATCCCAGCGCGCAGCAAGGATCGCTAGAGCACAAGGAGGCAATGAAAACAAGAACTGATGCGGTGAAAACAAACTACAGCTTTCCCCAATGATTATAACGACGAAGACGACACACGGCAGCCGTCCATCCAGAAGACCTAACGCCAACGGCAGATCTGACCATACACATGTCAGCATCACAACGAACCGTCGTTACCATGTCGTCCACTATGCACGGAAATCGAGGCGACGCCGTAATTATCTCCACGCCGCGCGTGACCGGTCAATTCAAGGTCAGCAAGTGGGACCCACGTTCACCCAGTCAAGTCACCTCTAGCATAGCAGACGCTTGAGGTCATTGATCGTCAGCACTGATGTCATCAAAATCTATACTAGCAACAACTACAATTTCTTCGGCTTCAAAGCTAAGAGTACTCACTCGAATCTACGATTCGATCAAATACTCGGGGGCTACTCCTATTAGGAGCGCTGGCCGCGCACCCGAAAGATGAATAAAACGAACTACTTTCTTCGAGTCCTACGTCGAGTCTACGACTCCACTACGGACTCGGGGGCTACTCCCATAGGGAGGATGGATTTAAGCATCCGAAAATTTTTGTGTCTTACGGACTTAACAACTGAACAATGTTCGAAGGAAAGTCTCCGCTCGAGTCTACGACTCGAACAGACACTTGGGGGCTACTCCCATAGGGAGCGCTGGTCGCGCACCCTATGATTTCTTCGACTGCGATCTTTCGGATCAGTATGCGAAAACTTTTTGGCAGCTCTTCCCCAATAAAAAGATAAGTGAGAAACGTTCACCTTGGCCACCCGAAACACCTCCGCGGTGATAAACATTCGGATGTTGTGTCCACGACACAAAGATAAGACCTACAGATATCGTCTGATGGCTTGGCAACGCACATGACTGCGCTATGTTAGTATAAAACCCGTGCCGACAGGCGCGATGAAAAATCCCGACGGACATGTTGGGTACATCAATTAAATTCACTGGAATTCAACTCCTGTAAGTCCTCCGTGGCCTCAGTCGAATTACGCCAGCATATGTTCCAGTTTCGAGTTGAGGGACTCGAACCTGAGGAAGATCGTGTCGTTTCGTCCTAAGACAGTTAACTGACCATGATCCGTCGGGTGAGTCAGGCACACGCATCAACAATCCCTACACATGAACTATTGAAATACATAGTTGCACCCGAAGGATTGAAGAGTCCTCAGCCGAATCTACGATTCGACTGATCACTCGGGGGCTACTGACATGGTTATACCCCGCGGGTGTATGACCTCAGCATACCTAGTCCAGCCCAAGGAAGGCCCACGGCAAAAGTACGTTGGCCCATGAAGACTTTCGGGTGGCCCAGGCCCATGGTGCCTTCGGATCCTTGGAGAGAAAGACTAGAGTAGATAGGAAATTCAAAGGGGTAAAACCCTAGAACCTGTAACCGACTAGGACTATGTCCGGGACCTGCCTAAGTCTATATAAAGGCCAGGAGGGCATGACCTAGATCTCTCGACTCATACTTTCGCATACACACCTCCACGCCAGATTGCATCTGCGCACCCCTGTAACCTTCGGTTCCGCCGTAATCAAGAGCAGACAAGCAGGAGTAGGGTTTTCCCTCCGGGGGCCTGAACCTTGGTAAACCTTGTGTCCCCGTGTTGCTTGTTTGCTAACCGTTCCATGATCTCCAACATCCCCATCTTCTCCAAAACCCAACTCCATAACAATGGGCATTGATGAGATCAAACCTCGTCACCCTTGGTTGCTACAAGTTAGGCTGAGAATGGCAATAGCAAGTATCTTAACTTAGAGAAAATTCTAACAATTCTACAACTACTAGGATTTCCCAAGCATAGCATAGATACTTAGCAAAAATTATCATGCAAGCCCTATACAAAATATTTCCAATGCATAGTCAAAATATTGGGAAAAGTATGAAGCACCACTTGCCTTGGTAGTTGGGGGAGTAACAACAATCCTCACAGTCACAATCACCACTAGCACCAAAATCTACACATAAAATGATAGCACCAAATTCACATTCCAAATAATCATAAAAAAATTTATGAATGCATGCAAATGCCACGTGATGATTTTTCTAAACCAAACAAGACAAGTGAAACAGTACTGAATCATAAACAAAACAATTATTCACCAAATAAACTTAATTTTCCCTTTAGAACATTTTCCAAATAATTTTTATACACAAAATATTCCTACAAATGCCTCTTCATAAAATTCCATTTTAACATAAACAAAATACAAAACTAACCCCATATATGTGCAGGATTTCTTTTTGTGATTCTAATGGTATATTATTTGTATTTTTTGGATAAACAGAACAAAAGTTATTAAATTTACAAGTTTGAATATCTAATAGATGAAATTCTAGATTTTAAATCTAAACCTAGCCACGCGGCGCTTCCTGATTGGACGGTACCGCTTCGCATGGATCACACACGCGCACCGTCAGATCTAAATGAGATCTAGCAGCTCAGATCTGCCCGTACCCTTTCGGGCTGGCGTCTAATCTAGACCACTGGATCTAGATCCAGTGGATCTAATCGACCTGACACTAAACCAGCGGCGCAAATGGCTAGAGCGGCGGCGACGCGTCTGTCGGTGATGTTCCGGCGAGACCAGAGGGCAAGGGCGATGGTGTTGGTGCTTACCGAGGTCGCGGAAACACAGCGGTGCTCAACGTGCAGGTGGTCGAGGTCGGGGTGCACGGACACAGCGGGGATTCCTCGTCGTAGTTGCAGACGGCCTCAGGTGTGCTCGATCGTCGTCGCTAGGGGCGCTACAGGGCACAGGAGAGGAAATGGGGGCAGCATTAGATGCGCACGAGCCTGGCGAGTGTGTGAGCATGAACCAGAGAGGGAGGGGAAGGCTAGATTTACCGTGCGAGCTCGTCGGAGTTGATGGCTTCGCCGGGTACGTGCAGTCATCGATGTTGGCGAAGTTCTGGGTGGTCCTATCACACACCACTGGTGTTAAAAGATGTGCAAGGCTGTAGTGATCATACTGGCAAAACTAGGAGGCAAGGGGCGGGGAGTGCTCACCGGAATTTACCGCCGGAGATGCTCGGTACTACGGCGGCGCGAGCTCGATTGTGGACAGCCTAGCGGCGCTCTGTGGTTGGTGAGTGAGGGGAAAGGAGCGGAGTGGGGAGGGGTTTAAGTAGCCGAGTGAGGAGGTATCTTCCCACCAAATGTCCCCATGTACCTAACCATGTTGGTGAAACAAAGGTTTCAACTCTAAATTTTGTACTTCCTTCACAAAATATAGCTGAATTTGAAATTTTAAAATGGAAAATGGTATTGGAAAGCATAGTTGGTGAAAGACACCAAAATATAAAATGTGTTCCATGCCAAGACACACCTCCCTGCCAAGTTTGAGGCAATTCTGACATAGTATGACATGGAGTTGGGCATGTCCTATGTAATTTGGGTACACACCCATGAGACTCACACTTGAAACGAAGTGTGAGAGAGCAACCTCATATTTTCTTCCACAAACTCAAGGTTTATTATTTTTCCTTCAAACTAGGGTACAATCTAACACAAATGGCCAAGGTTTCACTATTTTTTGATTTTCTGTGATTTTCTACTTCCAGGTCAAAGTCTGGTCAAAATTGCGTCGAACACCGAGGAGGCATATGGATGAACCAAGCTGATTTACCAATTGATCCATGATTAAACCACATCTTGTGGACCTAAAAATGATTTTCCCCCAAAAAATTGAGGTTCCAATGATGTATCTCTAGTTCAAAATTTCCATGTTTTTACCAAATTGACCAAACTTTGACTGGGGGACAAATTGAGAAAAATAGATATTAAAGACCAACAAAGTGGTTACGTTCTCACCAAATGTCCCCATCTACCTAACCAAGTTGGTGAAACAAAGGTTTCAACTCTAAATTTTGTACTTCCTTCACAAAATATAGCTGAATTTGAAATTTTAAAATGGAAAGTGGTATTTGAAAGCATAGTTGGTCAAAGACACCAAAATATGAAATGTGTTCCATGCCAAGACACACCTCCCTGCCAAGTTTGAGGCAATTCTGACATAGTATGACATGGAGTTGGGCATGTCCTATGTACTTTCGGTACACACCCATGAGACTCACACTTGAAACCAAGTGTGAGAGAGCAACCTCATCTTTGCTTCCACAAACTCAAGGTTTATTATTTTTCCTTAAAACTAGGGTACAATCTACGACAAATGGCCAAGGTTTCGCTATTTTTTGATTTTCTGAGATTTTCTACTTCCAGGTCATAGTCTGGTCAAAATTGCGTCGAACACCGAGGAGGCATATGGATGAACCAAGCTGATCTACCAATAGATCCATGATTAAACCACATCTTGTGGACCTAAAAATGATTTTCCCCCAAAAAATTGAGGTTCCAATGATGTAGCTCTACTTCAAAATTTCCATGTTTTTACCAAATTGACCAAACTTTGACTGGGGGACAAATTGAGCAAAATAGATATTAAAGAACAACAAAGTGGTTACGTTCTCACCAAATGTCCCCATATACCTAACCAAGTTGGTGAAACAAAGGTTTCAACTCTAAATTTTGTACTTTCTTCACAAAATATAGCTGAATTTAAAATTTTAAAATGGAAAATGGTATTTGAAAGCATAGTTGGTCAAAGACACCAAAATATGAAATGTGTGCCATGCCAACACACACCTCCCTACCAAGTTTGAGGCAATTTTGACATAGTATGACATGGAGTTGGGCATGTCCTATGTAATTTGGGTACACACCCATGAGAGTCACACTTGAAACCAAGTGTGAGAGAGCAACCTCATCTTTGCTTCCACAAACTCAAGGTTAATTATTTTTCCTTCAAACTAGGGTACAATCTACGACAAATGGCCAAGGTTTCACTATTTTTTGATTTTCTGTGATTTTCTACTTCCAGGTCAAAGTCTGGTCAAAATTGCGTCGAACACCGAGGAAGCATATGGATGAACCAAGCTGATCTATCAATAGATCCATGATTAAACCACATCTTGTGGACCTAAAAATGATTTTCCCCCAAAAAATTGAGGTTCCAATGATGTATCTCTAGTTCAAAATTTCCATGTTGTTACCAAATTGACCAAACTTTGACTGGGGGACAAATTGAGCAAAATAGATATTAAAGACCAACAAAGTGGTTACGTTCTCACCAAATGTCCCCATCTACCTAACCAAGTTGGTGAAACAAAGGTTTCAACTCTAAATTTTGTTCTTTCTTCACAAAATATAGCTGAATTTGAAATTTTAAAATGGAAAATGGTATTTGAAAGCATAGTTGGTCAAAGACACCAAAATATGAAATGTGTGCCATGCCAAGACACACCTCCCTACCAAGTTTGAGGAAATTCTGACATAGTATGACATGGAGTTGGGCATGTCCTATGTAATTTGGGTACACACCCATGAGACTCACACTTGAAACCAAGTGTGAGAGAGCAACCTCATATTTGCTTCTACAAACTCAAGGTTCATTATTTTTCCTTAAAACTAAGGTACAATCTAAGACAAATGGCTAGGGTTTCACTATTTTTTGATTTTCTGTGATTTTCTCCTTCCAAGTCAAAGTCTGGTCAAAATTGCGTCGAACACCGAGGAGGCATATGGATGAACCAACCTAATCTACCAATAGATCCATGATTAAACCACATCTTGTGGACCTAAAAATGATTTTTCCCAAAAAATTGAGGTTCCAATGATGTACCTCTAGTTCAAAATTTCCATGTTTTTACCAAATTGACCGAACTTTGACTGGGGGTACAAATTGAGCAATATAGATATTCAAGACCAACAAAGTGGTTATCTTCCCACCAATTGTCCCCATCTACCTAACCATGTTGGTGAAACAAAGGTTTCAACTCTAAATTTTGTACTTCCTTCACAAAATATAGCTGAATTTGAAATTTTAAATTGGAAAATGGTATTTGAAAGCATAGTTGGTCAAAGACACCAAAAGATGAAATGTGTGCCATGCCAAGACACACCTCCCTGCCAAGTTTGAGGCAATTCAGACATAGTATGACATGGACTTGGGCATGTCCTATGTAATTTGGGTACACACCCATGAGACTCACACTTGAAACCAAGTGTGAGAGAGCAACCTCATCTTTGCTTCTACAAACTCAAGGTTTATTATTTTTCCTTAAAACTAGGGTACAATCTAAGACAAATGGCCAGGGTTTCACTATTTTTTGATTTTCTGTGATTTTCTACTTCCAAGTCCAAGTCTGGTCAAAATTGCGTCGAACACCGAGGAGGCATATGGATGAACCAACCTAATCTACCAATATATCCATGATTAAACCACATCTTGTGGACCTAAAAATGATTTTTACCAAAAAAATTGAGGTTCCAATGATGTAGCTATAGTTCAAAATTTCCATGTTTTTACAAAATTGACCAAACTTTGACTGGGGGTACAAATTGAGAAAAATAGATTTTAAAGACCAAAAAAGTGGTTATGTTCCAACCAAATGTCTCCATCTACCTAACCATGTTGGTGAAACAAAGGTTTCAACTCTAAATTTTGTACTTCCTTCACAAAATATAGCTGAATTTGAAATTTTAAAATGGAAAATGGTATTTGGAAGCATAGTTGGTCAAAGACACCAAAAGATGAAATGTGTGACATGCCAAGACACACCTCCCTGCCAAGTTTGAGGCAATTCTGACATAGTATGACATGGAGTTGGGCATGTCCTATGTAATTTGGGTACACACCCATGAGACTCACACTTGAAACCAAGTGTGAGAGAGCAACCACATATTTGCTTGCACAAACTCAAGGTTTATTATTTTTCCTTCAAACTAGGGTACAATCCAAGACAAATGGCCAAGTTTTCACTATTTTTTGATTTTCTTTGATTTTCTACTTCCAGGTTAAAGTCTGGTCAAAATTGCGTCGAACACCGAGGAGGCATATGGATGAATCAAGATGATCTACCAATAGATCCATGATTAAACCACATCTTGTGGACCTAAAAATGATTTTCCCCAAAAAATTTGAGGTTCCAATGATGTACCTCTAGTTCAAAATTTCCATGTTTTTACCAAACTGACCAAACTTTGACTGGGGGGACAAATTGAGCAAAACAGATATTAAAGACCAACAAAGTTGTTACGTTCTCACCAAATGTCCCCATCTACCTAACCAAGTTGGTGAAACAAAGGTTTCAACTCTAAATTTTGTACTTCCTTCACAAAATATAGCTGAATTTGAAATTTTAAAATGGAAAGTGGTATTTGAAAGCATAGTTGGTCAAAGACACCAAAATAGGAAATGTGTTCCATGCCAAGACACACCTCCCTGCCAAGTTTGAGGCAATTCTGACATAGTATGACATGGAGTTGGGCATGTCCTATGTACTTTAGGTACACACCCATGAGACTCACACTTGAAACCAAGTGTGAGAGAGCAACCTCATATTTTCTTCCACAAACTAAAGGTTTATTATTTTTCCTTCAAACTAGGGTACAATCTACGACAGATGGCCAAGGTTTCACTATTTTTTGATTTTCTGTGATTTTCTACTTCCAGGTCATACTCTGGTCAAAATTGCGTCGAACACCGAGGAGGCATATGGATGAACCAAGCTGATCTACCAATAGATCCATGATTAAACCACATCTTGTGGACCTAAAAATGATTTTCCCCCAAAAAATTGAGGTTCCAATGATGTAGCTATAGTTCAAAATTTCCATGTTTTTACCAAATTGACCAAACTTTGACTGGGGTACAAATTGAGCAAAATAGATATTAAATACCAAAAAAGTCGTTATGTTCCAACCAAATGTCTCCATCTACCTAACCATGTTGGTGAAACAAAGGTTTCAACTCTAAATTTTGTACTTCCTTCATAAAATATAGCTGAATTTGAAATTTTAAAATGGAAAATGGTATTTGAAAGCATAGTTGGTCAAAGACACCAAAATATGAAATGTGTGCCATGCCAAGACACACCTCCCTGCCAAGTTTGAGGCAATTCTGACATAGTATGACATGGAGTTGGGCATGTCCTATGTAATTTGGGTACACACCCATGAGACTCACACTTGAAACCCAGTGTGAGAGATCAACCTCATCTTTGCTTCTACAAACTCAAGGTTTATTATTTTTCCTTAAAACTAGGGTACAATCTAAGACAAATGGCCAGGGTTTCATTATTTTTTGATTTTCTGTGATTTTCTACTTCTAGGCCAATGTCTTGTCAAAATTACGTCGAACACCGAGGAGGCATATGGATGAACCAATAGATCCATGATTGAACCACATCTTGTGGACCTAAAAATGTTTTTTCCCAAAAAAATTGAGGTTCCAATGATGTTACTCTAGTTCAAAATTTCCATGTTTTTACCAAATTGACCAAACTTTGACTAGGGGTACAAATTGAGCAAAATAGATATTAAAGACCAAAAAAGTGGTTATGTTCCAACCAAATGTCTCCATCTACCTAACCATGTTGGTGAAACAAAGGTTTCAACTCTAAATTTTGTACTTCCTTCACAAAATATAGCTGAATTTGAAATTTTAAAATGGAAAATGGTATTTGAAAGCATAGTTGGTAAAAGACACCAAAAGATGAAATGTGTGCCATGCCAAGACACACCTCCCTGCCAAGTTTGAGGCAATTCTGACATAGTATGACATGGAGTTGGGCATGTCCTATGTAATTTGGGTACACACCCATGAGACTCACACTTGAAACCAAGTGTGAGAGATCAACCTCATCTTTGCTTCTACAAACTCAAGGTTTATTATTTTTCCTTAAAACTAGGGTACAATCTAAGACAAATGGCCAGGGTTTCACTATTTTTTGATTTTCTGTGATTTTCTACTTCCAAGTCAAAGTCTGGTCAAAATTGCGTCGAACACCGAGGAGGCATATGGATGAACCAACCTAATCTACCAATAGATCCATGATTGAACCACATCTTGTGGACCTAAAAATGATTTTTCCCAAAAAAATTGAGGTTCCAATGATGTTACTCTAGTTCAAAATTTCCATGTTTTTACCAAATTGACCAAACTTTGACTAGGGGTACAAATTGAGCAAAATAGATATTAAAGACCAAAAAAGTGGTTATGTTCCAACCAAATGTCTCCATCTACCTAACCATGTTGGTGAAACAAAGGTTTCAACTCTAAATTTTGTACTTCCTTCACAAAATATAGCTTAATTTGAAATTTTAAAATGGAAAATGGTATTTGAAAGCATAGTTGGTCAAAGACACCACAAGATGAAATGTGTGCCATGCCAAGACACACCTCCCTGCCAAGTTTGAGGCAATTCTGACATAGTATGACATGGAGTTGGGCATGTCCTATGTAATTTGGGTACACACCCATGAGACTCACACTTGAAACCAAGTGTGAGAGAGCAACCTCATCTTTGCTTCTACAAACTCAAGGTTTATTATTTTTCCTTAAAACTAGGGTACAATCTAAGACAAATGGCCAGGGTTTCACTATTTTTTGCTTTTCTGTGATTTTCTACTTCCAAGTCAAAGTCTGGTCAAAATTGCGTCGAACACCGAGGAGGCATCTGGATGAACCAACCTAATATACCAATAGATCCATGATTAAACCACATCTTGTGGACCTAAAAATTATTTTTCCCAAAAAATTGAGGTTCCAATGATGTAACTCTAGTTCAAAATTTCCATGTTTTTACCAAATTGACCGAACTTTGACTGGGGTACAAATTGAGCAAAATAGATATTCAAGACCAACAAAGTGGTTATCTTCCCACCAAATGTCCCCATCTACCTAACCATGTTGGTGAAACAAAGGTTTCAACTCTAAATTTTGTACGTCCTTCACAAAATATAGCTGAATTTGAAATTTTAAATTGGAAAATGGTATTTGAAAGCATAGTTGGTCAAAGACACCAAAAGATGAATTGTGTGCCATGCAAAGACACACCTTCATGCCAAGTTTGAGGCAATTCTCACATAGTATGTCATGGAGTTGGGCATGTCCTATGTAATTTGGGTACACACCCATGAGACTCACACTTGAAACCAAGTGTGAGAGAGCAACCTCATATTTGCTTCCACAAACTCAAGGTTTATTATTTTTCCTTCAATCTAGGGTACAATCTAAGACAAATAGCCAAGGTTTCACTATTTTTTGATTTTCTGTGATTTTCTACTTCCAGGTCAAAGTCTGGTCAAAATTGCGTCAAACACCGAGGAGGCATATGGATGAATCAAGCTGATCTACCAATAGATTCATGATTAAACCACATATTGTGGACCTAAAAATGATTTTTCCCAAAAAAAATTGAGGTTCCAACGATGTAGCTATAGTTCAAAATTTCCATGTTTTTACAAAATTGACCAAACTTGACTGGGGGTACAAATTGAGTAAAATAGATTTTAAAGACCAAAAAAGTGGTTATGTTCCAACCAAATGTCTCCATCTACCTAACCATGTTGGTGAAACAAAGGTTTCAACTCTAAATTTTGTACTTCCTTCACAAAATATAGCTGAATTTGAAATTTTAAAATGTAAAATGGTATTTGAAAGCATAGTTGGTCAAAGACACCAAAATATGAAATGTGTGACATGCCAAGACACACCTCCCTGCCAAGTTTGAGGCAATTCTGACATAGTATGACATGGAGTTGGGCATGTCCTATGTAATTTGGGTACACACCCATGAGACTCACACTTGAAACCAAGTGTGAGAGAGCAACCACATATTTGCTTCCACAAACTCAAGGTTTATTATTTTTCCTTCAAACTAGGGTACAATCCAAGACAAATGGCCAAGTTTTCACTATTTTTTGATTTTCTTTGATTTTCTACTTCCAGGTTAAAGTCTGGTCAAAATTGCGTCGAACACCGAGGAAGCATTTGGGTGAATCAAGATGATCTACCAATAGATCCATGATTAAACCACATCTTGTGGACCTAAAAACGATTTTTCCCCAAAAATTTGAGGTTCCAATGATGTACCTCTAGTTCAAAATTTCCATGTTTTTACCAAATTGACCAAACTTTGACTGGGGGGACAAATTGAGCAAAATACATATTAAAGACCAACAAAGTTGTTACGTTCTCACCAAATGTCCCCATCTACCTAAGCAAGTTGGTGAAACAAAGGTTTCAACTCTAAATTTTGTACTTCCTTCACAAAATATAGCTGAATTTGAAATTTTAAATTGGAAAGTGGTATTTGAAAGCATAGTTGGTCAAAGACACCAAAATATGAAATGTGTTCCATGCCAAGACACACCTCCCTGCCAAGTTTGAGGCAATTCTGACATAGTATGACATGGAGTTGGGCATGTCCTATGTACTTTGGGTACACACCCATGAGACTCACACTTGAAACCAAGTGTGAGAGAGCAACCTCATATTTGCTTCCACAAACTAAAGGTTTATTATTTTTCCTTCAAACTAGGGTACAATCTACGACAAATGGCCAAGGTTTCACTATTTTTTGATTTTCTGTGATTTTCTACTTCCAGGTCATAGTCTGGTCAAAATTGCGTCGAACACCGAGGAGGCTCATGGATGAACCAAGCTGATCTACCAATAGATCCATGATTAAACCACATTTTGTGGACCTAAAAATGATTTTCCGCCAAAAAATTGAGTTTCCAAGGATGTAGCTATAGTTCAAAATTTCCATGTTTTTACCAAATTGACCAAACTTTGACTAGGGTACAAATTGAGCAAAATAGATATTAAAGACCAAAAAAGTCGTTATGTTCCAACCAAATGTCTCCATCTACCTAACCATGTTGGTGAAACAAAGGTTTCAACTCTAAATTTTGTACTTCCTTCACAAAATATAGCTGAATTTAAAATTTTAAAATGGAAAATGGTATTTGAAAGCATAGTTGGTCAAAGACACCAAAATATGAAATGTGTGCCATGCCAAGACACGCCTCCCTACCAAGTTTGAGGCAATTCTGACATAGTATGACATAGAGTTGGGCATGTCCTATGTAATTTGGGTACACACACATGAGACTCACACTTGAAACCCAGTGTGAGAAATCAACCTCATCTTTGCTTCTACAAACTCAAGGTTTATTATTTTTCCTTAAAACTAGGGTACAATCTAAGACAAATGGCCAGGGTTTCGCTATTTTTTGATTTTCTATGATTTTATACTTCCAAGTCAAAGTCTAGTCAAAATTGCGTCAAACACCGAGGAGGCATATGGATGAAACAAGCCGATCTACCAATAGATCCATGATTAAACCACATCTTGTGGACCTAAAAATGATTTTTCCCAAAAAATTGAGGTTCCAATGATGTAACTCTAGTTCAAAATTTCCATGTTTTTACCAAATTGACCAAACTTTGACTGGGGGTACAAATTGAGCAAAATAGATATTAAAGACCAACAAAGTGGTTGTTCCCACCAAATGTCCCCATCTACCTAACCATGTTGGTGAAACAAAGGTTTCAACTCTAAATTTTGTACTTCCTTCACAAAATATAGCTGAATTTGAAATTTTAAATTGGAAAATGGTATTTGAAAGCATAGTTGGTCAAATACACCAAAAGATGAATTGTGTGCCATGCCAAGACACACCTCCATGCCAAGTTTGAGGCAATTCTGACATAGTATGTCATGGAGTTGGGCATGTCCTATGTAATTTGGGTACACACCCATGAGACTCACACTTGAAACCAAGTGTGAGAGAGCAACCTCATATTTGCTTCCACAAACTCAAGGTTTATTATTTTTCCTTCAATCTAGGGTACAATCTAAGACAAATAGCCAAGGTTTCACTATTTTTTGATTTTCTGTGATTTTCTACTTCCAGGTTAAAGTCTGGTCAAAACTGTGTCGAACACCGAGGAGGCATATGGATGAATCAAGCTGATCTACCAATAGATCCATGATTAAACCACATCTTGTGGACCTAAAATTGATTTTTCCCAAAAAAATTGAGGTTCCAATGATGTAGCTATAGTTCAAAATTTCCATGTTTTTACCAAATTGACCAAACTTTGACTGGGGGTACAAATTGAGCAAAATAGATATTAAAGACCAAAAAAGTGGTTATGTTCCAACCAAATGTCTCCATCTACCTAACCATGTTGGTGAAACAAAGGTTTCAACTCTAAATTTTGTACTTCCTTCACAAAATATAGCTGAACTTGAAATTTTAAATTGGAAAATGGTATTTGAAAGCATAGTTGGTCAAAGACACCAAAATATGAAATGTGTGCCATTCCAAGACACACCTCCCTGCCAATTTGAGGCAATTCTGACAGAGTATGACATGGAGTTTGGCATGTCCTATGTAATTTGGGTACACACCCATGAGACTCACACTTGAAACCAAGTGTGAGAGAGCAACCTCATCTTTGCTTCCACAAACTCAAGGTTTATTATTTTCCTTAAAACTAGGGTACAATCTAAGACAAATGGCCAGGGTTTCATTATTTTTTGATTTTCTATGATTTTCTACTTCTAGGTCAATGTCTTGTCAAAATTACGTCGAACACCGAGGAGGCATATGGATGAACAAAGCCGATCTACCAATAGATCCCTGATTAAACCACATCTTGTGGACCTAAAAATGATTTTTCCCAAAAAAATTGAGGTTCCAATGATGTAACTCTAGTTCAAAATTTCCATGTTTTTACCAAATTGACCAAACTTTGACTGGGGGTACAAATTGGGCAAAATAGACATTAAAGACCAACAAAGTGGTTATGTTCCCACCAAATGTCCCCATCTACCTAACCATGTTGGTGAAACAAAAGTTTCAACTCTAAATTTTGTACTTCCTTCACAAAATATAGCTGAATTTGAAATTTTAAAATGGAAAATGGTATTTGAAAGCATAGTTTGTCAAAGACACCAAAAGATGAAATGTGTGCCATGCCAAGACACACCTCCCTACCAAGTTTGATTCAATTCTGACATAGTATGACATGGAGTTGGGCATGTCCTATGTAATTTGGGTACACACCCATGAGACTCACACTTGAAACCAAGTGTGAGAGAGCAACCACATAATTGCTTCCACAAAATCAAGGTTTATTATTTTTCCTTCAAACTAGGGTACAGTCCAAGACAAATGGCCAAGTTTTCACTATTTTTTGATTTTCTTTGATTTTCTACTTCTAGGTTAAAGTCTGGTCAAAACTGCGTCGAACACCGAGGAGGCATATGGATGAATCAAGCTGATCTACTAATAGATCCATGATTAAACCACATCTTGTGGACCTAAAAATGATTTTTCTCAAAAAAATTGAGGTTCCAATGATGTAGCTATAGTTCAAAATTTCCATGTTTTTACCAAATTGACCAAACTTTGACTGGGGGTACAAATTGAGCAAAATAGATATTAAATACCAAAAAAGTGGTTATGTTCCAACCAAATGTCTCCATCTACCTAACCATGTTGGTGAAACAAAGGTTTCAACTCTAAATTTTGTACTTCCTTCACAAAATATAGCTGAACTTGAAATTTTAAATTGGAAAATGGTATTTGAAAGCATAGTTGGTCAAAGACACCAAAATATGAAATGTGTGCCATGCCAAGACACACCTCCCTGCCAAGTTTGAGGCAATTCTGACATAGTATGACATGGAGTTTGGCATGTCCTATGTAATTTGGGTACACACCCATGAGACTCACAGTTGAAACCAAGTGTGAGAGAGCAACCTCATCTTTGCTTCCACAAACTCAAGGTTTATTATTTTTACTTAAAACTAGGGTACAATCTAAGACAAATGGCCAGGGTTTCATTATTTTTTGATTTTCTATGATTTTCTACTTCTAGGTCAAAGTCTGGTCAAAATTGCGTCGAACACCGAGGAGGCATATGGATGAACCAAGCCGATCTACCAATAGATCCATGATTAAACCACATCTTGTGGACCTAAAAATTATTTTTCCCAAAAAAATTGAGGTTCCAATGATGTAACTCTAGTTCAAAATTTCCATGTTTTTACCAAATTGACCAAACTTTGACTGGGGGTACAAATTGAGCAAAATAGATATTAAAGACCAACAAAGTGGTTATGTTACCACCAAATGTCCCCATCTACCTAACCATGTTGGTGAAACAAAGGTTTCAACTCTAAATTTTGTACTTCCTTCACAAAATATAGCTGAATTTGAAATTTTAAAATGGAAAATGTTATTTGAAAGCATAGTTGGTCAAAGACACCAAAATATGAAATGTGTGACATGCCAAGACACACCTCCCTGCCAAGTTTGAGGCAATTCTGACATAGTATGACATGCAGTTGGGCATGTCTTATGTAATTTGGGTACACACCCATGAGACTCACACTTGAAACCAAGTGTGAGATAGCAACCACATATTTGCTTCCACAAACTCAAGGTTTATTATTTTTCCTTCAAACTAGGGTACAGTCCAAGACAAATGGCCAAGTTTTCACTATTTTTTGATTTTCTTTGATTTCTACTTCCAGGTTAAAGTCTGGTCAAAACTGCGTCGAACACCGAGGAGGCATATGGATGAATCAAGATGATCTACCAATAGATCCATGATTAAACCACATCTTGTGGACCTAAAAATGATTTTTCCCAAAAAAATTGAGGTTCCAATGATGTAGCTATAGTTCAAAATTTCCATGTTTTTACCAAATTGACCAAACTTTGACTGGGGGTACAAATTGAGCAAAATAGATATTAAAGACCAAAAAAGTGGTTATGTTCCAACCAAATGTCTCCATCTACCTAACCATGTTGGTGAAACAAAGGTTTCAACTCTAAATTTTGTACTTCCTTCACAAAATATAGCTGAACTTGAAATTTTAAATTGGAAAATGGTATTTGAAAGCATAGTTGGTCAAAGACACCAAAATATGAAATGTGTGCCATTCCAAGACACACCTCCCTGCCAATTTGAGGCAATTCTGACAGAGTATGACATGGAGTTTGGCATGTCCTATGTAATTTGGGTACACACCCATGAGACTCACACTTGAAACCAAGTGTGAGAGAGCAACCTCATCTTTGCTTCCACAAACTCAAGGTTTATTATTTTACTTAAAACTAGGGTACAATCTAAGACAAATGGCCAGGGTTTCATTATTTTTTGATTTTCTGTGATTTTCTACTTCTAGGTCAATGTCTTGTCAAAATTACGTCGAACACCGAGGAGGCATATGGATGAACAAAGCCGATCTACCAATAGATTCCTGATTAAACCACATCTTGTGGACCTAAAAATGATTTTTCCCAAAAAAATTGAGGTTCCAATGATGTAACTCTAGTTCAAAATTTCCATGTTTTTACCAAATTGACCAAACTTTGACTGGGGTACAAATTGGGCAAAATAGACATTAAAGACCAACAAAGTGGTTATGTTCCCACCAAATGTCCCCATCTACCTAACCATGTTGGTGAAACAAAAGTTGCAACTCTAAATTTTGTACTTCCTTCACAAAATATAGCTGAATTTGAAATTTTAAAATGGAAAATGGTATTTGAAAGCATAGTTTGTCAAAGACACCAAAAGATGAAATGTGTGCCATGCCAAGACACACCTCCCTCCCAAGTTTGATTCAATTCTGACATAGTATGACATGGAGTTGGGCATGTCCTATGTAATTTGGGTACACACCCATGAGACTCACACTTGAAACCAAGTGTGAGAGAGCAACCACATAATTGCTTCCACAAAATCAAGGTTTATTATTTTTCCTTCAAACTAGGGTACAGTCCAAGACAAATGGCCAAGTTTTCACTATTTTTTGATTTTCTTTGATTTTCTACTTCTAGGTTAAAGTCTGGTCAAAACTGCGTCGAACACCGAGGAGGCATATGGATGAATCAAGCTGATCTACTAATAGATCCATGATTAAACCACATCTTGTGGACCTAAAAATGATTTTTCTCAAAAAAATTGAGGTTCCAATGATGTAGCTATAGTTCAAAATTTCCATGTTTTTACCAAATTGACCAAACTTTGACTGGGGGTACAAATTGAGCAAAATAGATATTAAATACCAAAAAAGTGGTTATGTTCCAACCAAATGTCTCCATCTACCTAACCATGTTGGTGAAACAAAGGTTTCAACTCTAAATTTTGTACTTCCTTCACAAAATATAGCTGAACTTGAAATTTTAAATTGGAAAATGGTATTTGAAAGCATAGTTGGTCAAAGACACCAAAATATGAAATGTGTGCCATGCCAAGACACACCTCCCTGCCAAGTTTGAGGCAATTCTGACATAGTATGACATGGAGTTTGGCATGTCCTATGTAATTTGGGTACACACCCATGAGACTCATAGTTGAAACCAAGTGTGAGAGAGCAACCTCATCTTTGCTTCCACAAACTCAAGGTTTATTATTTTTACTTAAAACTAGGGTACAATCTAAGACAAATGGCCAGGGTTTCATTATTTTTTGATTTTCTATGATTTTCTACTTCTAGGTCAAAGTCTGGTCAAAATTGCGTCGAACACCGAGGAGGCATATGGATGAACCAAGCCGATCTACCAATAGATCCATGATTAAACCACATCTTGTGGACCTAAAAATGATTTTTCCCAAAAAAATTGAGGTTCCAATGATGTAACTCTAGTTCAAAATTTCCATGTTTTTACCAAATTGACCAAACTTTGACTGGGGGTACAAATTGAGCAAAATAGATATTAAAGACCAACAAAGTGGTTATGTTACCACCAAATGTCCCCATCTACCTAACCATGTTGGTGAAACAAAGGTTTCAACTCTAAATTTTGTACTTCCTTCACAAAATATAGCTGAATTTGAAATTTTAAAATGGAAAATGTTATTTGAAAGCATAGTTGGTCAAAGACACCAAAATATGAAATGTGTGACATGCCAAGACACACCTCCCTGCCAAGTTTGAGGCAATTCTGACATAGTATGACATGGAGTTGGGCATGTCTTATGTAATTTGGGTACACACCCATGAGACTCACACTTGAAACCAAGTGTGAGAGAGCAACCACATATTTGCTTCCACAAACTCAAGGTTTATTATTTTTCCTTCAAACTAGGGTACAGTCCAAGACAAATGGCCAAGTTTTCACTATTTTTTGATTTTCTTTGATTTCTACTTCCAGGTTAAAGTCTGGTCAAAACTGCGTCGAACACCGAGGAGGCATATGGATGAATCAAGATGATCTACCAATAGATCCATGATTAAACCACATCTTTTGGACCTAAAATGATTTTTCCCAAAAAAATTGAGGTTCCAATGATGTAGCTATAGTTCAAAATTTCCATGTTTTTACCAAATTGACCAAACTTTGACTGGGGGTACAAATTGAGCAAAATAGATATTAAAGACCAAAAAAGTGGTTATGTTCCAACCAAATGTCTCCATCTACCTAACCATGTTGGTGAAACAAAGGTTTCAACTCTAAATTTTGTACTTCCTTCACAAAATATAGCTGAATTTGAAATTTTAAATTGGAAAATTGTATTTGAAAGCATAGTTGGTCAAAGACACCAAAATATGAAATGTGTGCCATGCCAAGACACACCTCCCTGCCAAGTTTGAGGCAATTCTCACATATTATGACATGGAGTTGGGCATGTCCTATGTAATTTGGGTACACACCCATGAGACTCACACTTGAAACCAAGTGTGAGAGAGAAACCTCATCTTTGCTTCCAAAAACTCAAGATTTATCATTTTTATTTAAAACTAGGGTACAATCTAAGACAAATGGCCAGGGTTTCACTATTTTTTGATTTTCTATGATTTTCTACTTCTAGGTCAAAGTCTGGTCAAAATTGCGTCGAACACCGAGGAGGCATATGGATGAACCAAACCGATCTACCAATAGATCCATGATTAAACCACATCTTGTGGACCTAAAAATGATTTTTCCCAAAAAATTGAGGTTCCAATGATGTAACTCTAGTTCAAAATTTCCATGTTTTTACCAAATTGACCAAACTTTGACTGGGGTACAAATTTAGCAAAATAGATATTAAAGACCAACAAAGTGGTTATGTTCCCACCAAATGTCCGCATCTACCTAACCATGTTGGTGAAACAAAGGTTTCAACTCTAAATTTTGTACTTCCTTCACAAAATATAGATGAATTTGAAATTTTAAAATGGAAAATGGTATTTGAAAGCATAGTTGGTCAAAGACACCAAAAGATGAAATGTGTGCCATGCCAAGACACACCTCCCTGCCAAGTTTGAGGCAATTCTGACATAGTATGACATGGAGTTGGGCATGTCCAATGTAATTTGGGTACACACCCATGAGACTCACACTTGAAACCAAGTGTGAGAGAGCAATCACATATTTGCTTCCACAAAATCAAGGTTTATTATTTTTCCTTCAAACTAGGGTACAGTCCAAGACAAATGGCCAAGTTTTCACTATTTTTTGATTTTCTTTGATTTTCTACTTCCAGGTTAAAGTCTGGTCAAAACTGCGTCGAACACCGAGGAGGCATATGGATGAATCAAGCTGATCTACCAATAGATCCATGATTAAACCACATCTTGTGGACCTAAAAATGATTTTTGCCAAAAAAATTGAGGTTCCAATGATGTAGCTATAGTTCAAAATTTCCATGTTTTTACCAAATTGACCAAACTTTGACTGGGGGTACAAATTGAGCAAAATAGATATTAAAGACCAAAAAAGTGGTTATGTTCCAACCAAATGTCTCCATGTACCTAACCATGTTGGTGAAACAAAGGTTTCAACTCTAAATTTTGTACTTCCTTCACAAAATATAGCTGAATTTGAAATTTTAAATTGGATAACGGTATTTGAAAGCATAGTTGGTCAAAGACACCAAAATATGAAATGTGTGCCATGCCAAGACACACCTCCCTGCCAAGTTTGAGGCAATTATGACATAGTATAACATGGAGTTGGGCATGTCCTATGTAATTTGGGTACACACCCATGAGACTCACACTTGAAACCAAGTGTGAGAGAGCAACCACATATTTGCTTCCACAAACTCAAGGTTTATTATTTTTCCTTCAAACTAGGGTACAGTCCAAGACAAATGTCCAAGTTTTCACTATTTTTTGATTTTCTTTCATTTTCTACATCCAGGTTAATGTCTGGTCAAAACTGCGTCGAACACCGAGGAGGCATATGGATGAATCAAGATGATCTACCAATAGATCCATGATTAAACCACATCTTGTGGACCTAAAAATGATTTTTCCCAAAAAAATTGAGGTTCCAATGATGTAGCTATAGTTCAAAATTTCCATGTTTTTACCAAATTGACCAAACTTTGACTGGGGTACAAATTGAGAAAAATAGATATTAAAGACCAAAAAAGTGGTTATGTTCCAACCAAATGTCTCCATCTACCTAACCATGTTGGTGAAACAAAGGTTTCAACTCTAAATTTTGTACTTCCTTCACAAGATATAGCTGAATTTGAAATTTTAAATTGGAAAATGGTATTTGAAAGCATAGTTGGTCAAAGACACCAAAATATTAAATGTGTGCCATGCAAGACACACCTCCCGGCCAAGTTTGAGGCAATTCTGACATAGTATGACATGGAGTTTGGCATGTCCTATGTAATTTGGGTACACACCCATGAGACTCACACTTGAAACCAAGTGTGAGAGAGCAACCTCATCTTTGCTTCCAAAAGCTCAAGGTTTCTCATTTTTCCTTAAAACTAGGGTACAATCTAAGACAAATGGCTAGGGTTTCACTATTTTTTGATTTTCTGTGATTTTCTACTTCTAGGTCAAAGTCTGGTCAAAATTGCGTCGAACACCGAGGAGGCATATGGATGAACCAAGCCAATCTACCAATAGATCCATGATTATACCACATCTTGTGGACCTAAAAATGATTTTTCCCAAAAAAATTGAGGTTCGAATGATGTAACTCTAGTTCAAAATTTCCATGTTTTTACTAAATTGACCAAACTTTGACTGGGGGTAAAAATTGATATTAAATACCAACAAAGTGGTTATGTTGCCACCAAATGTCCCCATCTACCTAACCATGTTGGTGAAACAAAGGTTTCAACTCTAAATTTTGTACTTCCTTCACAAAATATAGCTGAATTTGAAATTTTAAAATGGAAAATGGTATTTGAAAGCATAGTTGGTCAAAGACACCAAAATATGAAATGTGTGCCATGCAAAGACACACCTCCCTGCCAAGTTTGAGGCAATTCTGACATAGTATGACATGGAGTTGGGCATGTCCTATGTAATTTGGGTACAAACCCATGAGACTCACACTTGAAACCAAGTGTGAGAGAGAAACCACATATTTGCTTCCACAAACTCAAGGTTTATTATTTTTCCTTCAAACCAGGGTACAGTCCAAGACAAATGGCCAAGTTTTCACTATTTTTTGATTTTCTGTGATTTTCTACTTCCAGGTTAAAGTCTGGTCAAAACTGCGTCGAACACCGAGGAGGCATATGGATGAACCAAGATGATCTACCAATAGATCCATGATTAAACCACATCCTGTGGACCTAAAAATGATTTCCCCCGAAAAATTTGAGGTTCCAATGATGTAGCTATAGTTCAAAATTTCCATGTTTTTACCAAATTGACTAAACTTTGACTGGGGGGACAAATTGAGCAAAATAGATATTAAAAACCAACAAAGTGGTTACGTTCTCACCAAATGTCCCCATCAACCTAACCAAGTTGGTGAAACAAAGGTTTCAACTCTAAATTTTGTACTTTCTTCACAAAATATAGCTGAATTTGAAATTTTAAAATGGAAAATGGTATTTGAAAGCATAGTTGGTCAAAGACACCAAAAGATGAAATGTGTGTCATGCCAAGACACACCTCCCTGCCAAGTTTGAGGCAATTCGGACATAGTATGACATGGAGTTGGGTATGTCCTATGTAATTTGGGTACACACCCATGAGACTCACACTTGAAACCAAGTGTGAGAGAGCAACCTCATCTTTTCTTCCACAAACTCAAGGTTTATTATTTTTTCTTCAAACTATGGTACAATCTAAGACAAATGGCCAAGGTTTCACTATTTTTTGATTTTCTGTGATTTTCTACTTCCAGGTCAAAGTCTGGTCAAAATTGCATCGAACACTGAGGAGGCATATGGATGAACCAAGCGGATCTACCAATAGATCCATGATGAAACCACATCTTGTGGACCTAAAAATGATTTTTCCCAAAAAATATGAGGTTCCAATGATGTAGCTCTAGTTCAAAATTTCCATGGTTTTACCAAATTGACCAATCTTTGACTGGGGGTACAAATTGAGCAAAATATATATTAAAGACCAACAAAGTGGTTATGTTCCACCAAATGTCCCCGTCTACCTAACCATGTTGGTGAAACAAAGGTTTCAACTCTAAATTTTGTACTTCCTTCACAAAATATAGCTGAATTTGAAGTTTTAAAATGGAAAATGGTATTTGAAAGCATAGTTGGTCAAAGACACCAAAAGATGAAATGTGTGCCATGCCAAGACACACCTCCCTGCCAAGTTTGAGGCAATTCTAACAAAGTATGACATGGAGTTGGGCATGTCCTATGTAATTTGGTACACACCCATGAGACTCACACTTGAAACCAAGTGTGAGAGAGCAACCTCATCTTTGCTTCCACAAACTCAAGGTTTATTATTTTTCTTTCAAACTAGGGTATAATCTACGACAAATGGACAAGGTTTCACTATTTTATGATTTTCTGTGATTTTCTACTTCCAGGTCAAAGTCTGGTCAAAATTGCGTCGAACACCGAGGAGGCATATGGATGATCTAAATGATTTAAGTAGATATACCAATGTACAAAATACATTCTCTACCTCCATATTAACAACATATAAAATATGGTATCAAATTTTAAAAGTTTGCTTGTTCAAAATTCTAATTTGATTTTCAGGTGATTTAGTATTTTAAAATTTGTACATTCACCTACTTTTGAATCACAAAATAATTTATTTATAAAAAATGTGGCCCCTTGAGTCCTTCAAACAATGGTGAAAACCTCATGCAATTCTAACGAACACAACTCTCTAATTCCATAACTGAATTTTCATCACTATATTTGCAAAACTATTGGATGGTTCTGGCTAACTAATTTTTCATAATTCTACATGCACCTACTTTTCAATCTGAAAAAAACATTATATATAAAATAAGTGGCCCCTTTGAGTCCTTCAGACAATGGTCAAATCATCATTCAATTCAGACAACACCTTCCTTAGCGAACAAAGGGGCTGTTGGTGTGGTCTGTAGCTCTGACAAGGGTTTATTCCTGGGTGCCTCGGCTATGACTATTACTACCTGATTTTGGTACTAGGATGCTAGTGTTGTCTATCACTCGGAAGATAATATGCTACCTTGTTCTGCTACTAGGATGCAGCAAGGTTGCCATGTGTGGCTCCTAAACCCTCCCAAAGAGTTCAGTCTTCCTGTAATTGTGAACCAGTAATATAGTAGCAGGAGTGATTCTCAAAAAACATAATATATTTTTCAACAAACAACTTCAAACATGATGGAAAAAGTGAAAAATAACAGGTTTTTTCACACACATTTTAAAAGGACAGATTCAAACAACAAATTCATACTGACATAGAAAACTAAAAGATTAGATTATTCACAACATCCAGAGCAAAAGAGCACCTTACTCACAGGAAAGTGCACCAAAAGATCATGCCTGCCATGTCCAGAACTAACACAAATAGACTAGATGCTCTTACATACCATATATACATTAACATTTCAAATATTAGATAACTATAACAACTAGACCAAGTCTACCTGGACAAGCACCTCCCACAGAGCCTTATGCTGAGCCTTCTCACGAGCATCTGAATAGTCGGTGGCGAGCTGCTGAACGTGCTGCAACAGGTTCTCAAGTTTCCCACCCTAGGTTTTCTTGGATGGTATGGGCACCTGTACTTGTCGTTGACCACATATGGGACGCGGTTGTTTGCTTGCAGCTGGATCACTTCCTTCTCAATGAAGGAACTTTCATTCCTCTTGTCCACAGACTCAGCATTGTCCTGTGAGTCAAACTACAATGCACACAACAAAAATTTAAACTTACAAAATGCAAAAAAACAAAGATTACAAACTGAATGTGCAATGTAATATGGAAAAAGTTGAATGTATCACCGAAAGTGGGCTTCCATCCTCCTGGATCTCATATGGATCAATGTACTCTACCTCCTTCATATTAAAAGAAACAACTCCAAAGTTAATTGTTTTACACTTTGGAATAAACTATATATATGTAAAACATATTCATAAACAAAGCCATTGCTTACATTACATTATTTTAACTTCTTATTGTTTGATTACATACAACAAGTGAAGAAACACAACTACAAATACTTAATAAGCAAATAAAGCAAACAATACCTATGAATCTAAAAGGTAAATCAATAATCAAACCATGCTAACAATCGACAACATTACACAGACCTTGCAACTATTTGGTCTACATATAAAACCATACACAAATAGAAATTGCAACATTTTGACTCTTTTCTAAATTCTTCCAAATTAATCCTAGAACACTAAGCAAGATAACAAATTCATCAAAAATTGTTTACATTCCAAACCAAAAAAATATGAAACAGCAATAGTCATGTTCTCTCCATGTACTATGTAGGCATAAAGCTATTATAAGGGCTTGATGAATAAGGTCCACATGTCACACACAAAAATGCATGCATTAACAAGATAGGAAACCACATAGAATAACATTGCATGACTATATGGGTACAAATCCTAAGTACAGTGGCGAATCTAGGATGCAAATAGAGGGTGGGCTCAAAATAATCGATCAAAATTGGCAAGTTGTGGTTGTTTGGATTGCACCTATCGCAGCAATTTTGTTAATGCTTGGTTTGTAACTAACTACAACTTATGATTTTTCTAAAAAAAAAACTACAGCTTATGATTATACTATTCTTAGGAATATTTAAACACATCTATCTTCTCAAACTGATAATAGGTAGAAAAAATCAAGATGCATATTAGAAAAATACTGAGATGCACTTAACATGAAATTGAAACTCGGAAAAAGATGGAACCCAGAATATTTCTAGTTAATCGAATTGTATCTTAGTTTCGGTGGCACTTGCACTAGATGCGGTTGGGCTGGCTAAACACATTTATGCACTCGATAATCATGAATAACCAATTAATTACAAATTAAAGGAAGCAAAACCACCCTAGTGCATGCACCATGTGACAAAGAATACATGGGACCCACAATGAAAGAGATGGGAAGTTGGGACGCCAATATTTTGGCGCAGGTTTTGTACACCCTCGTTTCTCCCACACGCCGCAAGAGTTACACTGGCAGGAGGCGGGCGCGCCGGGCGAGCCAACTTTTTGGTGTCACTCCAAACCGCTACCAAATCCCCATGGCTAGCCAATTTTTTGGTAAGGTTCGTTTTGGTTGTAATCCAAACAGAGTCTTCATTCCCACGATAAATAGTATCGTTTCCAGCTATTGCGGCTGCTGCTCCAAAATCTATGGTTTCAATCACTCTAGGCTAACGAAGCATAGCCGGTACATCCACCCCTCCCTAAGTACAAACCCTAATTAGAAATCAAAACCCTAACCACAAACCCTAAGTACAAATCAAAACCCTAACTATGAACCCTACAATCTAAAAGAGACCGTCGAATTTAACTCACCTGCTGCTCGCCAACATGCACTGCAGGCTCCGCGATGGCAGCCACTGCCACGGAAGTGACCTCCACGGCATCCTCCGCCACGTCCTGCACCGCCACCTGCGCCCCCACATCCGCCACAACGAGATCGACGCCCGCCAGGATCTCGTCGCCCACCACCAGATCCACGCCCGCACGGGCCTCCTCCGACACCACCTGCTCCAGATCAGCACCGAGAGCAGACTCGGCACCGCCCTCCTCCGGCACCACCTCCAACTCATCTCCCGCCTCCTTCTTCCTCTTGGAAGAAGAAGAGCCCCCCACATCCTCCTCGCTCGCCCGCTTCCGCTCCAGATCCGCAACGGGCGCCATCACCTCCACCCCCGCCTCCTTCTCCTTCGCAACCGCCACGGCCACCTCCACCTCGTGCACCACGGCCTCGCCCTTCTCCTCCCTCTGCTGCAAATCCGCGGAGGACACGGCACGGCCGCGGGCTTCCATCGTCGTCCTACTTGGAGGGGAGCCGATGTGGCGAGGCGACCCCGGTGGCTAGTGGTGGGTGTGGGCGGTGGGAGTGGGCGGTTGGTGAGATTTTTTGCCAAATCTAGGTGGGGAATGAATCGTCGACTGGGGGGCGGAGGAATCGGTGTTGCTTATATACGAAGGGGGAGGATGATGTCTCAACCATACCGTACATGGAGAACACAATACACTCGTGCGTACACGATGACCGTATACCACCATGACGGCTAATACGACTTCCACCGGTCCGTGCCGAACCAGCACCCACCCAGAACCCCACCCAGATCCGGTTTTTCTCTACAATTGCCCTCAGGGGGGATACCAAAGCACAGGTGTCAAGTAATACAGATATCATACCTTTTTCATTATTTTAAATTTATAATTGGTAAAAAGTGCCTCTTCTTTGAGTTTTATATAAATATATGTATCTTTATCCTTTCACATGCAGACATCAGTGTGGTTAGTTACGTAATTTTACAGCCTAAAACAACCTTTTTGTGCTTCTAAAATCATCTATATTTGAAATAAAATATTTTATTGTCACTCTTAGAGTTCGGTTAAAACTGAGCGTACCAAGGTGATTAGGGAAAATTATGTATAGCTACTCACTCTATTCCATATTAGTAAGCAGAGACAACTAAGATGGAACGGAGGGATTACAAAAAAGGAGAATATTTCCTAATAACCAAACAAATGTTGTTTTTCTTCTAACGATATTTCTATAGAAATGCTATACACATCAAAACGTAGTATGTGCCAAAATAGTAATTAATAAACCTTCGTGAATCATAGGATTTAAATAAGACAAATGACTCAGGCTTTCGGTATGATTACTAGAAAGAGTTAATCGATTTGGTTAGCAACATCTAAGAAGCATCCTTTCCAACTGTCAAATATCATTGATTTTCCTTATTTCTAAAAAGTCTACGTGTACAAAGTCAAAAATTTCAAGGTCCTACAACGATTACAGGAACTGGACAACGATTTGATTCCAAAAGGGACAACGCTCATATCAGAAATCACATCTTTTACGTACTGAATACAAAGCTTTTCGCTTTGCTGGAGTTATAAGGCTCTGCTAGAAATTTCTTTGTGTTTGTATTTAATTTAGATGGTCTGAGTATTTCAGCTTCTAACCTTTCAATTTGTGATTGATACGAAGCAACCGCCTATTAGAACGGCTCTTTGGTCTTATGGGTTCTAACTTATTTCTTCAGTTCTCTCAGTGATGATTCTAATATAAAACTTCAATAACCATAGTCAATTTTATTACTCCCTCTATCTACAAATAAGTGGCATGCAGGTCAATGCCGCAGTCCACCTATGCTTTAAATTTCATTGCTACTCTACTCAGCTTACCTTAGTACTATGGATAAGGATGCAAAGCCTAACAAATTTTCAATATTGAATGTCCAACAAATAAAATCAGGATCATAGCTATTTTTCCTTTAGGAATAGATTCTTAATTATTATTATTATATCATGTAGTAAAGATGAAAGCGTTTTCAGATGAAACAAAAATCATTGTTGGCATGAAAACATACAGTTAAATTTCACATGTCCAACGCTTCTGAATAATACCAAAGTTATGTCCAATTTGTATATATTTCAGCTTTTAGGATTCTTATATTTTTCTATTCACATATCCATCATTGAAATACTATGCTAAAAAATTACATTAGAAGAAAATAAAAGGAAAGATGGTGCCCACGCTTTTGCGCGGGCCACTTTGCTAGTTGTAAGAGATAAGACAAGATAAAGATAAGAAATACTACTGCGAATTGCCGATCTTTCGAATAACCTTCCCTCCCGATGTTTGGGAAGTAAGTGAAAAAACCATAAAAATTTGAATTTTTTTGCCGCCAAGGACCAAAGTGGTTTCTTTCCTATGTACTCATGTACTACTGTACTACTCCTCATACTACACACCAACGTGGCTGCCGAACACACCAGAGAAATAGAGCCACCCTCTCTCAAAAAAAAAGAAATAGAGCCGCCGTACAAAGGCACACGTATGCAATGCCACACTACGTACGAGGAATAGATCAGCCGGGCCACTGCGCGAGGTGAGAGGGGTGGAGAGATAAGAGGCAGCAAAGGAGAGAGAAAATACACTTTTTGCGGGCATATGTCCTAAAATTTACTATTAGTAGAGTGTACACTGTAACTGTAAGGCGACGGGACTATCTCGTGTCAGTAACCCATCATAATTTTGCTCTTCGCTTCTTCCCTCTTTCCCTACCCACAAGCTAAAAACCTTAAGGAGCTCATGCACAGTCCATAAGCAGTAAAATGTTGATATGTAGTATACATAGCAATAGAAAACAAATTTTAATTACAAGACTACGAGAGGGTAGTTCTTACATGTGGGTCACATCTTATGGACAAGTTAGACTAGATACATTGTAATGCAATTAACTAGCTTGGTATTAACAAGTGGGTCCCATCTTAAAGATAGATCTAGCCATATACATAGGTGATGCCCCAAGCTCTACCGTTTAGACAGTGTCTATACGAGACGATTCGTGGGATCTACTAAACTGAAGTTACTAACTTTTGCATAGTAGTTTTACATCTTGGTCATATACCGCCAAGTGGGGTGTAACATCCTAAAAATATTAAACAATGATTATCAAATTCCAATCACCAAAATTAGGGTTAACAAAAACTTTTGTTAATTAACATCATATGAATGCATCTGTGTATGTGATGATTTTATGAATGCATGAATGCACTTGTGTGATTGTTATAAATAGCAAGGAATGGTTTAAAGATGAAAACAACATCATATAAATCAAATCCAAGCAGAAACAAATCAAGAGAAAATAAAAAACAAACAAAATAGGCAAATGGTCATTTTTGCCAATCTTGCTCACTAGGCCACTTTGAGTGTTTCTAGTCCAAGATTTCAAACAGAAACACTTCCAATTCTTTTCACCCCTTGCTAGACCAAGCAAAAGTGAACCCAAGCCCACCTTTCAAACTTACAGAAACATTTGGCAACTTGATTCAAAAGACATTTCAAAATTAAATCTTTATCATATGTGAAGATCACCCATTTTTAAAAACCAACCAAATCAGTGCACCTTGACCTTTCCAACTAACCAGAGACTACCTAGTATGTAACTAGTGCACCCACCAAGTTTGAACCAAAAATTCAAATTCAAATCTCTTTCGGCCATTTCATCAAACACCTTGCAAACACAAATCAAACAAACACAAAACACTATAGTGAGTAGTGTTCTGGCCAACCTTGTTCCCTCTCTAGCTCACAGCATGCTATTAGTAGATCATCTAGCTCAATTAACCAGCTTTAGCTCACTGTGAGCTTGCCATTGCCATCAATGGTGAGCATGCCAAGCCTCACCTTGCCACCCCATGGTCGACAGCAAGCTAGGAGCAGCACCAAACCTAGCCACCTTGTCTGGAACATTGACCACCGTCCACGGTCACCCCTTGTCCAACGCCAACGCCCTGCCAGCCACTGGACCACTCTAGAACCGTCGTGCCCTATGCCTCTGTGACATGCCGAGAGCGCGTGAGAGCGCCGCACTCGACACGCGCCCATAGACCACGCGCCGCCCTCACCGCTTGCAAGCGTGATCATCACCATCCCAGGAGACCACTAGACAACCCCGTTCGCCGCCACGCGATCCGTAGCCGCGGTGCACCATTAAAATGTCCGTCGGACCCGCTTAGAGCACCGCAGCATTCCGACCATCTCGCACCGCCCCACGCCTCGTTACCATGCCGTTGAGCTTCGCCAGGGAGCACAGCACCACCCCCTACCGTCACCCATGCCATTAGCCCACTGTGATGACGACCACAATGAGCTCAACCCGCGCCCTTCGGTCTCCTCTTGGCACTATAAATAGAGGCCACCCCCGTTTGATTTCTTCACACCAACACACTCCCCTCTCACTCAGAACCACCCCACCTCATTCCCGTTGCAAGGCGAGCAGAAGGTCGCCAGAATTTGGCCGGAGTCTGCCGCGGAGGAGGAAGAAAGGAGCCAGCGATTGGAGCCGCCCCAGGAGAAGCCGCCGGTACCAGGAGGTTCCCCGTTGTCGACTTCGTCGTTCACCCCCATCACCGACCCTCGCATGAGCCCCAGTGAGCCCCCGTAGACCCCCACTGGTCGTTCTAGGGTTCTATCTCACCGGCGTTGCCCGACGGAGACGATAAGTCACAGCCGTTCGATTAGAAGTTGATCGTTCGGTTTAGATTGCCCCGTACCGCTTCGCACCCCCTGTCTCGCTGACTAGTGGGGACAACCACTTAAACTCACCCCCGCGCGCGCTGTGCGCCATGGGCCGCCCCATTTACATTCTCGCGTGACCCAGTAGGTTTCAATTTAGGTTTATTCATTTTGTTTCAAATATAGTTCTGTACCTAGATTCAAAAATCCACCCAGGTCGATTCACTAAACCAAATTGCATGAAACCAATTTTGTTAGAAAGGTACTGGAATTCTTAATCCATGCCCGTTGGATTCAAACCATTTATAATTGTGGATCACCTATAGTAAATATAACAAGGAAGAAGCTTTTATGTATTCAAACATTTTTTAAAATTCAACCACAAAAGCTTTTGAGTTGATTCCAACTCTCAAAAATCAGATTTAACTAGACCTTTCTGAATATATAAAAACATCTAGGTTTACTTGAAAAAATAATGAACAAGTAATAAAAGAATACCCCATAGGCATTTCTAGTCACTTTATTTAATTAAAATGAAAGGGTTAAACCTTATTAAATTGAGACACCACTTTAAATCACATTCCCATGTACTGAAATATATGGTGATGACATGTGTCAACATGATCCCATGTTTTAGTTGGAGAATATTAAATCTTAAGAAGTTTTTCAATGAGTAGAAATTATTTTTCCAAAGTAAAATAAATAAGACAAGTGCTTTGATGATTGTAATGTTTGTGATGATGCTAGATCATCTAGTGAAAACCTTGGTGTGATAAATAAAAGTAGTTAAGTATTGTTTGGTGATTGTGTACCTCGTATTTATTTATAGACGCTAGTACCGACCAAGGATACGAGGAGGAAGGAGAATACTACGAGGAAGAAGCCAAGGAGAACTTCAACCACTGCTCGGCACAAGGCAAGATTACACTTGCAATTATGCAAGCCTCACTATACAAGTTGACTTAGCAAGCTAATCCTTGCAATCTTATACTAATATCTTAGCAAGCTACTATCTTAGCAAGCTAAGC
This sequence comes from Avena sativa, assembly GCA_916181665.1. Lineage (NCBI taxonomy): Eukaryota > Viridiplantae > Streptophyta > Magnoliopsida > Poales > Poaceae > Avena > Avena sativa. The sequence continues at coordinate 144,350,283 of OV702297.1, forward strand.
TAAACCATGCAAGTTTTACTTGCAAGCTTACACCACTTGATACCCAATCCTAGTTTTACTTGCAAGCTTAGTATTTTATTTTCTTTATCAAAGCTTTCTAGTTAAGTTTACTTGGTAAATTGTAGAGCTTAGAAAGATTATTAAAGGTAGCATAAAGAGCATAAAACTTGGCCTAAGTTAGATAAATCTTGATGTCATCCTGAGGCATGAGATTGAACTTAGATAAGATACACTTGTTATTAGTGTTTACCCCACCTATAGTTGCTAGTGCTAAGCATAAAACTTGATCACTTTAGATAGGAATACTTGGTGAAAATGGTTATGAAAACCTTAGAATGATGAGTCATTGTACTGAAATGTTTTGGCATGTGTTTTTGAACACCAGATGATTTTGATGATGAAAATGTTAAGGCATGAGCCTTAGCCATTTACAAAACTGATGGTGGTCTGGATGCGATACCATTCCAATTTTACCGTACAACCACAATACCCAAAATTTGGGTAGGGCTTGACTGGAAGTTTATATACCTTAGTATGGGTTCCCTTGTGGCTAAGGTTTGAGCTGAGGCTACCTTGTGAAGATTGTCCATCGGTGCAGTTCCCAAGATGATAGTTGGTCATGGTTGGGAGGCCAAACTCACAGGAGAGGTGCCTATACTAGGGCGTGTAATTGAAAGGTTATGATTGATTATCCACATAATGAGTATGGTGAATTCAAGATTGTTCCTGACGGATGTATCGAATATTGTGGTGAAAGTGTACCACCTCTACAGAGTGTCAAACTATTCGAATAGCCACGTCCGCGGTTATGGACAGTTGGAGTGGCCTTATTGTTCTGTTGTCAGATGTTTTCCAAATGACTTATGAAATGATTCATGACTTTGACTTGACCACAACAGGGTTGTGATATGAAATTCAAGTTCCCACTTAGGTGTTATAAAACTTTCAACTAGCTTTCTTTGCTTCTGAAATCAGTAGAGATAAATGTGGTTTTTTGCAAAACAACCTAAAGTGCAGTATTTCCTACTCAAAACCACATCACTTGTTAGTCTTAGTTTGCGAGTACTTAAAGATTACTCATGGCTTTGTCCCTGGCTATTCCCGTGGCCATACTATGAAGAGGACTATCAGGAGGATGGACCGCAGGAAGGTTACCACAAATAGGATCATCTCCCATCGTCAGCATTGCCTATGACCATGAAGATGGAGTCTCGCCTACGCTACCATTATTATTCCGTTATTCCGCTGCTATGATTGTATTAAGACTGGATCATGTGATCCTTTATTTGTTGTAAGACCTTATGTATGGTTTGTAATGGATGATGTACTGTGATATCCAATCTGTTATGTCTCACAAAAATGGTAATCCTGGGATTGCGATGTACGGCATAATAGGCATCTGGGATTAAATATCCGAGTGTTGACAAGTTGGTATTAGAGCCATCCTGACCATAGGAGACCCTAGTTTAGAATGGACGTTTGAATCAAAAACTTAATTTCAAAACCAAGGAAGTGAGTATTTATGAAAACTTATTATCATCCTTATCTCTTAGACTCTTTCATAAAAATTCATGTTCCTCAAAAATTCTTGCAAAATTACATAAAATTTGACACACTTGATCACTCTAATAACTTACTCATCCTACATTCTTATAGATGGACGTGAAGTGTAGCAAGTTCTATCAGTTGGGAAATGGAGGATACCTCATCTTTGAGCGTGACCTGGACCAACTTTCAGAACTTCTGGAGCGTCCGCATCCCGAGTTCTTTGGAGCTCAGCTCAACGATCAGGAAGGAGGGGAATTGCAATGGTTGATTGTTGCAAGTCTCTAAGGAAAGATTGAAGCCCCCACTTCCGAGGGAATTTAGTTCACCATTAGAGATAACAACTAGCTAGATGGACTTGCCAGGGCCATGCAAGAAGCTCTTGTCGTCTGTGTGGGCAGAGTATTAATCAGATCAAGGGTACCCACTTTGAGTTCTATCCAAGGCGTGATGTTATGGGACATCCACTGGAGGCACCATATCACCATGAGATGAAGACTCAATTGGACCACCTCAGCTTCATGATGTATGACCGGCAGAAGGAATTAGATAATGCCCGCTCCTACGCCAACCACAAGTATGCCATCGCCGCTCAGAAGGATCAGACCATTGCCATGCTAGTGAAGGATCGCCAGTCTCGTCGTCGTCATCTCGACAAGAAGGAGCGTATCATTGCCCGTCTTTTCCACAGGATCACGGAGTTGGAGGAGACCATCCACGAGAGGGATATGCAGCTTGAGGAGAGGGAGAATGTAGGAGAGGACCTTTGTGGAGACCCCTACTCCTATCTCTGTGATGATGATGGCTTTCTGGAGGATCGGGCCATGGACTAATTCACCGATGAGGATGACTTCGCCTTCATTGATGATGATTATGAGGAGGAGGATGAAGACACTGATTCCGAGGAGTAGTAAAACTTGAGCACTAGCGTTAGCGAGTTGTATCTGGTCCCACTGTATCATAGTTTCCCATAATGGTTCTTAAAACCATATGTTTTCTTTGTTGTGGTGTGTGTTGTATGATGTGTGATGAATGAATGAAAAGCAAATTGCTAGAAAAATCTGAGTCAGACTTCAAAAAAATTCAAAACCCTAAACCTTAGAAATTTCCCTCTTTTCTCATGATCTATCTCAATCTTCAGATGCCTCGCGGAGGAAGCACTTCATCCCCGGACCCGATGTTGCAAATCCTGCAAATGTTGGTTTCTGACCACGAAGCTGAAAGATACGAACGTCAAGCCAACGTAGCCACCCTTCAGCACATCGCTCAGATGGCCAACAACAATAAAGGCCATGGAAATCAGGACAACCATGGATCCAAGCTCAAGAATTTTGAGAACACTAATCCACCCATTTTCACTAAGTCTGAAGAGCCTCTCGATGCCGATGATTGGCTACAAACCATGGAGAACAACTTAGAAGTTGCAGGAGTGGAAGCCAATGAGAAGGTATTGTTCGCCACCCACTACCTAGCCGGAGATGCAAGAGCATGGTGGAACAGTGTTCGTGCCATGAATGGAGGTCAAATGATGACTTGGGAAGAGTTCAAACTCAAGTTCAGCACAACCCATGTGCCATCGGGTTTGATCAAGAGGATGAGAGATGAATTCAGGGAACTGAAACAGGGAAGGATGACAGTAGTTGAGTACCGTGACAAATTTTTGTCATTGGCTAGGTATGCACCGGATGAGATTGATACCGAAGCCAAGAAGAAGGAGAGATTCTTGAATGGTCTGCATGATGAGATGCAGACAGTGTTAGTCAATATCCCATTTGCTGATATTGAAGCCTTAGTGGATTCCGCCATTCAGATGGAAGGCAAGATCAACTAAGCTAATGAGAACTGCAAGTGTGGCATGATGCATCAACCAGTAACCCATCATACCCCAAAGTATCGCCCCAACCCATCTCCAGGATTTGCCCCAAGAACCAATAGACCCTCGATGAACCGTCCGACCTATCCCATCCGTGGAGGAGGAAACCCAAGGCCTGGAGGAAATCACAACAACAACCCCGGGAACCCCAGCAATTTCAACCATGCACCACCCAAGTTCAACCACAACAATGTCGCCGCCAACACCAACACTACCCCAAGAACTGGAAGCAATGTTGTGCCTGTTGCAGCAAAGGAAAAGTCTCAGGTGACTTGTTATGAGTGTGGAACCAAGGGTCACTATTCCAATGAGTGCCCCAAGAAGATTGCCGCAGCCCCCAATGCAAATGCCCCAGCTCAGCAGCAGCGTCGTGTTCATCCCGGAAGAAGGTTTGCCCCAGGGAACTCGCTCAACCGCAACGGTCGTCTCTTTCTCATGCATGCTGAAGAAGCCCAAGAAGTGCCAAATGTCGTGCTGGGTATGTTTTCTGTTAACTCGGTACTTGCAAGAGTGTTGTTTGATTCTGGAGCATCGCACTCATTTGTTACCTAAGAATTTGCATGCACTAGTAAGATTCAACCCACCAAATTGAAACATGTTACGATAGTTCAAATACCTAGTTCAACCGCCAAAGCTAGACAGATTTGCAAGGCCGTACCTATCCGAATCCATGGCATAGATTTTTATGCTAATATAATAGTACTCGGAACTAAAGGTTTGTAAGTAGTACTAGGAATGGTTTGGATGTCGAAACATAAAGGATTAATCGACTGTGCCAAGGAATGGTTTGAATATTAGTAGACCATGTATCTGAAACCTTGCCCCGTCAATTCAAGTGCAACAAGAGTCTAGCCCAACCAACCATTGACCAAGTCAGAATAGTCTGTGAATACCCTGATGTATTTCCAGATGTTTTGCCTGATATGCCCCTAGATCAGGATATCAAGTTTATCATTGAACTAATCCCCGAAACAGGACCCATAGCCCAGAGACCCTATAGTATGACCCGTCTGAACTAGCAGAACTGAAGAAGCAACTGGATGCCATGCTGGAAATTGGATCGATTCAACCAAGTGCATCGCCTTGGAGATCACCTGTTTTGTTCATGGATAAGAAGGATGGAGGTAACCGTTTGTGTACGGATTACCGGAAGCTGAATGACGTCACCATCAAGAACAAGTACCCACTGCCAAATATAGAAGACCTGTTTGATCGGTTGACTGGTGCCAAAGTGTTTTCTAACATTGATCTTAGAACTGGTTATCATCAACTCAAGATTCGCGTAGAGGATATTCCAAAGACTGCCTTACCACCAGATATGGATTATATGAGTATATTGTCATGTCTTTTGGATTAACCAATGCCCCCGCTTATTTCATGAACCTCATGAATAAGATTTTTATGGACTTCCTGGATAAGTTTGTTGTTGTTTTGATCGATGACATTCTGATCTATTCCAAATCAGAAGAAGAACATGAGCTACACCTGAGGACCATCCTTGGAACCCTTAGGGAGCATCAGTTGTATACCAAGTGATGGGGATATGTCTACCGGGGTATATACCCAGCAGGACGTTTCCCGCTGGCCCAAGCCGTCAGCGAGTGGGCCTGCAGGATGGCGACTGGATCAAGACTTGGCGTGGACTCAGGCAATTGGAAGCTGAACGCCCAGAAGCGTAGCTAGGCCCAGTCGGACTAGGTCATAGGACCTCCGAGTCTTTAACCAATTCAGTTATAATCTGTAAACCCTAGCGAGGTGAGCCTATATAAACCTCCCTAGGGGACGCATAGGGGATACGTTCCATCATACACCCAAGCGACTCGTCACATAGCCGTCGAGCTCGCCCCATTGTACTCTCACCATAATACAATCTAGCAGGAGTAGGTATTTACCCTCCGGGGGGCGAACCTGGGTAAACCCTTGTGTCTTAGCCCTCATCTCACACCGCAGATGGCTGGCCGCCCTTGCCCCATGTTCTACTACTCGCTGCCGATTGCAGCATCTGTCGTGGTCATTCCCACGACAGTGGCTCCCACCGTGGGGCGTGGCGGGTCAGGCCGGTGTTCTGCGGCGTGATCCAATCTACCCATCAACGAGTCGATCGCCACCGGCCGCATGATCGTGATCGGCGAGATGCTCCAGATCTTGCCGAGCAGCTACGTCCCAGCGGCGCGACCCATCACGCACAGCGTGATCCTGCCGGTCGGCACGATCAGCCTCTTCGTCGGTTTCACCGACGTCATCACTTCAGAGGACTCGGCTCACATCCGCGAGTCTCCGCCACGCGACCGGCTCTCTAAGATCCAGGTCCGCACGATCCACCGCCTCGCCTCCGAGTACGACTCGGCCCACAGCAACGTGGCCAAGACCACCGCGGCCGTGGGCGACGCGGCCCTCAACGACGACGCCGATTTGGCGACCCCGGCGTCACGCACCGGATCCATCATCGCCGCATTGCCCGCGGGCTCCATCACCCAGGTCTCCAATGTCGGAGACTTCGAGGATCCCTCCATCCTTGGGATCTTTGACTTCGACTCCGGGTCGGAGAACTCCACCGACCTCCACGACGGAACCGGTCGCCATGCCGCGACCTACATGGCGACCGGCTCCAACCCACCGGAGACCCCTTCTCCACGCCGATCCCGCCAAACGCGACGGCAACGGAGGTCGAGGAACTCCGCCTGAAGCTGGCGGAGGCAGTCCGCAAGGAGCAAGCCGAGCGCGAAAAATTTCGCCTCGAGCAGGCGATAGCCCAAGAGCTGTCGCGATATCACCAACTTCGAATCAGGTCACGCCCAAACCTCGCCATCCAGGGGCGTGCCTTGAACTTCGATGAAGAGAACGACCCGGCTCGCATAGCCGAGCGCGCGATCTGCGAGAACGCGCCGCAGGAGGAAGCGCTCGACCCCACTAGGGGCGACGGCCAATGGTGCCCCACCACCACCCAACCGCGTGCCTCCCAGGGACCAACCAAGGATCGTGGTCTCCTTGTGAGAGCGAGACGCGAACGGCCTCCCGTTGTTCTCCACCCCAATGGACAACGTCGTCGCAAGCCGAGCTGCGGTCGACAACATCCAAGTAACCGGCGAAGGTGCCCTGCAGATCCAGTATGCCAAGGCTCTGCTCGCAAAAGCAGTGGAGCAACAAAATGCGGGTGCCGACTCATAGGGTCGGATGTATTCACGCTCACCAGGCAGCTGGGCGGCCTCGAGCGGCCGCCCCATGGTGGCAAATACCCTCAACTGCCCTCCACCCGAGCCCCTGCAGCTCCAACACCGAGACGCGAACACGGCACTCTCCACCAACGACCCGCGGCCGGCGAACAACTTCGTCGCCGCCAACGGGCAGCCCATTGACGCACGCACCCACATCATCAACAACCAGAGTTGGCGCGCATGCCTGCCCGACGATCTGCGGCACACCCTCACCAATCGCCGCGACGGCGAACCAAGGGGATCGCTGAGCCGAGTCGGACCCCGGTGCTTCGGACCGATGATCTGAGGCGAAAGATACCCGGTGAACTTCAAAGCGCCGAAGGAAATACAGAAGTACGACCCTTCGTACGATCCATCCGTGTGCCTGGATACTTACCTCATGGCGATGGGGATCGCCGGCCACACAGACCTACTAGCCGCCCGCTTCCTCCCCCTGATGATGGAGGGGGCGTGCAGCCAGTGGATTAACACCCTCCCCGCAGACAGCATCGACTCTTGGGAGGAGATGCGCGATGCCTTCGTCAGGCACTTTGAGGGTTCATACACCCGCGCCACCACCATCGAGGACCTGGAGCGGTGTGTCCAGGGACCCCGCGAGTCGACCCGCAGCTGGGTCCAGCGGTGGCAAGATCTGTGGTATAACGCGGTCGGAATCCACCCGGATACCGCGATCCATTGCTTCAAGACCTCGTGCCGCTACGAGCCCCTGGTCACCAAGCTCAAGCGAGTATACCGCACACTCGACAACATACCGGACCTCCTGGAGATCGCAAAGAAGTACGTGGAGGACCCAAACCAGGAAACCGACGACGAGTCGGGAGGACATCGCCGCACGAGCGGCCATGACAACGGGAGACGGCCCGAGCTACGCTACAGCAACACTCGCCTCACCGGCAAGCGCCGCGGTGATGGGCGAGTCGACTTCATCGCCAACGCCGGGTATGCGCAGCGCGAGCCCAAGAGCTTCCGCCGCGACGGAGGACAGCGCCGCGACGGCGGAAACTACAAGGCAAAGCCGAGGTTCGACCCCATGGCCCTCCTCAACCAACCCTGTGTGTTTCATAGCAGGGAAGGAAAGCCCGCCACGCACACGACCGCCGACTGCCACTCTCTCAAGGAGATCGAGAAGGCACGGCGCGCGCGGGAAGACCCCGAAAACAACCCGCCGAACGGCAGAAAATTCGGCAGCGTCGCCGGCTCGCTCCACACCTTCACAGGCTTCAACACGAAGCGCGAAAAGAAGGTCATCGCCCACGCCGTCGCTGTCAACGCGGTGTCCTAGATAGACATCCCCCAGTTCCTCAACTGGTCCGAGCAACCAATCACCTGGAGCCGCGACGACCACTCACCACGGATCGAGTATCCGGGCCGAGTCGCCCTAGTGGTCAAGCCCAAGGTGGGGGACTACTGGCTCCCCAAAACACTGATGGACGGCGGCAGCTCCATCAACATCCTGTACCTGGACACCTTCAGGCGACTGCGGCTCCCGCAGTCGATGATCGAGACGACCTACACCACTTTCCACGGCATTGTCCCTAGTCGGAAGGCGTACCCGATCGGCAAGGTGACGCTGCCAGTCACCTTCGGCACACGAGCAAACTTTTGCACCGAGCGGATCGTCTTCGAGCTGGTGCCCTTTGACAACCCCTACCACTGCGTCCTGGGGCACCAGGCGTTCGCCAAGTTCATGGTAGCACCCCACTATGCGTACAACGCGATGAAGCTACGCGGGCCATGCGGCGTCATCACCATCCACGGCGACCCCGACATGGCCGCAGAGTGCGAGGCCAAAGGGGCCAAACTCGTTGACGCCGTCATCGCGGCAGAGGCGAAGCACGCCGAAGAGCTCGCCAAGTACGCGAGCGGGGTCAACAGCGACGACCCCACCATACTCAAGAAGCCCAACTCGGAGGGCGGCAACTCCAGCGCCTTCGAGGCAACGACGCATACCCGCACCGTCGAGCTGGTCCCAGGCGACTCCAGCCAGACGGTGACGACCGGGACGGTCATGAGCCCAGTATAGGAAGGCGCGCTCATCGAGTTCCTCCATGAGAACAGGGACATCTTCGCATGGAAGCCATCCGACATGCCTGGTGTCCCGAGGGAACTCGCTGAGCACAAACTCAACGCCGACCCCAAAGTGCGACCTGTTAAGAAGTCGCTACGGCCCTTCAATAAAGAGCGCCGCCGAGCCATCGCCGAGGAGGTGCAGCGTCTACTCGCTACAGGCTTCATCCGGCCAATCAAGTACTCAAAGTGGCTGGCAAACCCAGTCCTGGTCGAGAAGAAAAACGGGACCTGGAGGATGTGTATCGATTACACAAACTTAAACAGCGCCTGCCCGAAGGAGCAATTCGTCCTCCTGTGGATCAACCAAATCATCGATTCCACCGCGGGCTCGGAGGCGCTAAGCTTCCTCAACGCCTACTCTGGGTACAACCAGATCAAAATGGCCGTCAAGGACGAAGAGAAGACGACGTTCATCACGCCATTCGGAGCCTTCTACTAAACTGCCATGACCTTCGGCCTCAAAAACGCTGGGGCGACCTACCAGAGGTGCATGCAGGAGTGCCTTGCGAGCCAGATTGGCCGCAATATCCACGTCTACATCGACGACGTGGTGGTAAAATCCGCTCACCAGAACGACCGCTCGCCGACCTGGCGGAAACATTTGCCAACCTGCGGAAGTACAAGATAAAGCTAAACCTAGGGAAATGCACCTTCGGTGTGCCAACTGGACAACTACTGGCATACGTCGTCTCCATGCGCGGGATCGAGGCGAACCCCACCAAGATCAACACGGTCGCTCGACTCGGCAGACTCAAGTGCCTGCGCGACGTCCAGAAGCTGGCCGGGCGAGTCGTGGCTCTCAGTCGCTTCATCCCCTGGTTAGGCGAAAAGGCGATGCCCCTCTACCGCCTAATGCGCAAGAACCCCACCTTCCAGTGGGACAAGGAGGCAGATGACGCTCTCCACGACCTCAAGGAGGTGCTAATCGCACCGCCGCTACTCGTCGCCCCCGTCGACAAGGAACCCATGCTGGTCTATGTCGCGGCTTCCGAACGCGTCGTCAGCGCCGTCATGGTCGTCGAACGGCCAGAGGAAGGAAAGGAGCGCCCGGTGCAGCGACCAGTGTACTACATCAGCGAAGTCCTCACCGAGTCGCGCCAGCGCTACCCACAATACCAGAAATTGGTATACGCGGTCTTCAGAGCACAGCGGCGACTGCCGCACTACTTCCAGGAGCACCCAATAACGGTCGTCTCCTCAGCACCATTGCAGGACATCATCCGCAACCGCGAGGTGACCGGGCGAGTCGCCAAGTGGGCCATCGAGATCGGCATCCACAACATCAAGTACAAGCTGCGCAAGGCGATCAAATCGTAGGCTCTCGCAGACTTCCTCGCCGATTGGGAGGAGGCCCAGCAGCCAGAGAAGCTGCCATACCTCCACTATTGGAACCTACACTTCGACGGCTCCAAGAACGCGGACGGCGCAGGGGCAGAGATCGTGTTAACATCTCCGAAGGGAGACAAGCTCCGCTACGTCCTCTACCTCGACTTCACCCCCTGCACCAACAACATGGCCGAGTACGAGGCGCTACTCCACGGCATGCGAGCTGCCAAGGAGATGAACGTCAATCGCCTGCGCTGCTACGGAGACTCCGACCTCGTCGCCGGGGAAGTCGCCGGCACCTGCGACGCCGTCTCCCCCACCATGGACGCATACCGCCAAGCAGTGGACCAGCTGGATGGACACTTCGCAGGCTACTCCGTCGAGTGGATTGACGGGCGGAAGAACGAGGAGGCTGACGCACTCTCTCGCATCGGCTCGGCTCGACTCGCACCACCCGCCGGCGTCTTCCTCGACACCATCACCAATACTTCCGTCTCTCCCCCAAGGGAGATCGACATCGGAATCCCGCTGCAACCAGAAGCAGCCCTGGTTGCACTAATCGCCGATTCAAAGGACTGGACTGCGCCATACATCCCCTATTTGGAGGGAGGCACCCTGCCAGCGGATGAAACAGACGCCCGGATGACAGCACGCCGCTGCAAATCCTTCGTCATCATCAACGACGAGCTCCACAAGGGCAGCGTGACCGGCGTGTTCCAACGCTGTGTTCAACCCGCTGAAGGACGCAAAATCCTCCAAGACATTCACTCCGGCGACTGCGGCCACCACGACGGCGCCCGCTCTCTGGTCGCAAAGGCTATGTGACACGGCTTCTAATGGCTCACCGCACACGCAGACAGACGTTGCGTCAACACCCGGATTTTTAATCCCAGATGCCTGTTATGCCATACATCGCAATCCCAGGATTACCATTTTTGCGAGACATAACAGAATTGGATACCACAGTACATCATCCATTACAAATCATACATAAGGTCTTACACAAATAGGGATCTCATGATCTAGTTCTTAATACAACTTCAAGCAGCGGAATACGTAATAATAACGGTAGCGTAGGGGAAGCTCCATCTTCGGGGTCACAGGCAATACTGACGATGGGAGATGATCCTAGTTGTCGTAACCTTCCTCGGGTCCATCTTCCAGGTACTCCTCTTCATAGTCTGGCCATGGGAATAGCCAGGGACAAAGCCATGAGTACTCTTTAAGTACTCGCAAACTAATACTAACAAGTGCAGGGGTTTTTGTAATAGGACACTCAGCTCTAGGGTTGTTTTGCAAAAGCCAGATTTACCTCTACTAAGTTTGGAAACAACGAATGCTAGTTAAGGTTTTATAACACCTAAGTGGGAACTTGTATCTCATGCCACAACTCTATTGTGGTAAAGTCAAAGTCTCAAATCATTTCACAAGTCATTTTGAAAACATCTGACGGGGAAACAGTATGGCCACTCCAACTGTCCATAACCGGGGACGCGGCTATTCGAATAGTTTGACACTTTGCAGAGATTGTACACTTTCACCACAACATTCGATACATCCGTCAGGAACAAATCCTGAATTCACCATACTCAGTATGCGGATAATCAATCCTAACCTTTCAATTACATGCCCTAGTATAAGCACCTCTCCTGTGAGTTTGGCCTCCCAACCATGACCAACTGTCATCTTGGGTACTGCACAGGTGGACAATCTTCACAAGGTAGCCTCAGCTCAGACCTTGGCCGTGAGGGAACTAATACTAAGATATATAAGTTTCCAGTCAAGCCCTACCCAATCTTCGGGTATTGTGGTTGTACGATAAAATTGGAATGGTATCGCATCCAGACAACCATCGGTTTTATAAAGGGCTAAGGCTCATGCCTCAACATTTTCATCACCAAAATCATCAGGTGTTCGGAAAGACATGTCAAAACATCTCAGTAGAATGATCCATCATTCTAAGGTTTTCATAACCATTTTCACCAAGTATTCCCATCTAATGTTGATCAAGTTTTATGCTTAGCACTAGCATCTACAAGTGGTGGTAAGCATTAATGGGGTATAGTAAACTAGTGGAGTTTCCACTAAGTTCAATCTTATGCCTTAGGATGACATAAAGATTATCTAGCTTAGGCCAAGTTTTATGCTCTTTATGCAACCTTCAATATATCTTTCTAGAATCTACAAGTCACTTAAGTCAACTCTAAGTTAAAGCTTTGATAAAAAAAATAAAGTAGAGGGCTTGCAAATAAAACTAGGATTGGTTTATCAAGTGGATATGATCATATATGCTTTAAGGCATATAGGGGGCATGGCAGCAAGCAAGTATTGGCTTGCATCAATATCAGTATAAGCTTGCTAAATTGCAAGTGTTAGCTTGCACATTCAGCTAGTAGTATTAGGCTTGCAAGGTTAACTTGTATAGTAAGGCTTGCTAAAGTAGAGTATCTTGCAAGTGTTAGCTTGCCATGTGCAGAGCAGTGGTTGAAGTTCTCCTCGGCTTCTTCTTCGTAGTATCCTCCTTCCTCCTCGTATCCTTGGTCGGTACTAGCATCTATGAATAAATGCGAGGTACACAATCACCAAACAATACTTAACTACTTGCATTCATCACACACGAGGGTCCTATAGATGATCTAGCATCATCACTAACATTACAAGATTAAAGCTTGGTTTAATTCTTTTTATTTTTGTAGAAAAGTAATTTCTACTCATTGAAAAACTACTTAAGATTTAATATTCTCCAAACCAAACATGGGATCATGTTGACACATGTCATCACCACATATTTTAGTCCATGGGAATGTGATTTAAAGTGGTGTCACAATTTAATAAGGTTCAACCTTTTATTTTAAATAAAATAAGTGACTAGAAATGCCTATGTGGCATTCTTTTATTACTTGGTCATTATTTCTGTAAGTAACCCTATATATTTTTAGATATTCTGAAAGGTATGGTTAAATGTGATTTTTGAGAGTTGGAATCAACTCAAAAGCTATTATGGTTTAAATTTGAAAAATGTTTGAATGCAGAAAAGCTTCTGCCTTGTTATTTTTACCATGGGTGATTTATAGATCCAAATGACTTGAATCCAACGGGCTTGGATTCAGCATTCCCAGACCTTTCTAACAAAATTGGTTTCATTCAATTTGGTTCACTGAATCGCCATGGGTTGATTTTTGAAACTGGGTACAGAAGTGTGTTTGAAATAAAATGAAAAAGGTTAAATTCAAATAATTGGGCTGCGCGGGAAGCGATACTGGGCCGGCCTGCTAAGCACAGCGCTTACGCGGGCTGGTTAAGTCGCTGTCCCCACGCATCAGTGAGACAGGGGGTGCGACGCGGTATGGGGCGATGTGGTGCGTTCGATCTGGTTCTAATCCAACGGCTGAGGGTCATCGTCGACGTTGGGCAACGCCGGCGAGACAGAAACCTAGCGCGGCATGTGGGGGTCGTTAGGGGCTCACCGGGGCTTAGGCGAGGGTCGGCGAGGCGGGCGAACGACAAAGTCGACGACGGCGAACCTCCTGGTACCGGCAGCTTCTCCTGGGGCGGCTCCAATCGCTGGCCCCCTTCTTCTCCAGCAGCGGCAGGCTCCGGTAAAATTCCGGCGAAGTGCTGCTCGCCTTGCTCCGGGAACGGGGTGGCATGATCAGTGAGGAGAGGGGAGTGAGATGGTGTGCTCAATTCGGCTGGGGGTGGCCTCTATTTATAGTCGGGACGGCGAGACCGAACGGGATGGGCAGTCGACGGTGGCGACATGGCTACGGGTGGCTAGAGGCATGGCTGGCGGTGGCGATCGCTTGGAGGTCTCCTGGCGATGCTCTATGTCTTTAATGCACGCGTAGGGCAGTGCGGTTTGGTCTGGAATGCGCGATGCTCTGCACGGCAGAGGCGGCGTCTTCGACGTTGAGCGGTGGCTGTGCGGCATGGGGCGGCGAACGGGGATGTCTGGCGGTCTCCTGGGTCGGTGGTGATCATGTATGCACGCGGCGAGGGCGGCGCGCGGTCTGTGGGCGTCGGTCGAGCGTGGCGCTCTAGCGCATCCTCGACATGGTTGATGGCAAGCTGGGCGCGATCCGTGCGTGTGGTACAGGGTTTGGCAACGCTCGCGGCTGGGACAGGGAGTGGTGGTGGACGGTGGGCTGCCTCCTATACAAGGTTGGCATGGCTAAATCTCCTTCTAGCTTGCTGTCTCCACTAGGGTGGCATGGTGAGCTTCGGCTGTTCACCATTTATGTCATTGCCCAGCTTATAGTGAGGCCAGTGCTTGGTTTAACTTGATAGATGATCTACTGAGATGGTTGTGAGCTAGAGAGGGGACAAGTTAGGCTTCAATCACTGCTCACAATAGTGTTTAAGATTTTGATGATTTGTGTCTGTAAAGTGTTTGATGAAATGGCCGCAAGAATTCAAGTTTTGAATGTTGAAAAGATTTTTGGTGGGTGTGCTAGGTTGGTGCTAGTGAGTCTGCAGATGCTTGGGTTTTGAAGTTGAGCTTGTTTGAGTGGTTTTTGAAAAAGTGGGATCTTCTCATATGATAAAGATTCAATTTTGAACTGTCATTTAAACTATGCATTTCAAAGTTTCTGGATGATCACAAAGTGGGCCTTGATACTTTGTTATGAGTACAATCAAGGGGTGCAAAGATCCAAAAAAGTTTCTGTTAAGTTCTGAAAGTTTGGGACAGCCAAAGTAGGCATGGTAGTTAAATTGGTCAAAATGACCATTCCCTTATTTTATTTGTTTTGATTCATTTGTCTTTGAGAAAAGTTTGGGAATTGTTTAGATGATGTTTATTTCACCTAAGAATCCATTTACAAGCAAAGGAACACACAAACAAGGTGGTTCAAAAGAATTCCAAATGAAATGCATACACCATGCATGCTTTCATATTTTTATTTTAGAAAAGTTTTTGTTAACCCTAATTTTGATGATTAGAGTTTGATGATCCAAGTTTAGTATTTTTGGGATGTTACACGTTGTATAAAATTTCGTCCCGAGATTTGAAAAAGGACGAAAAAGATTACCTAGGATTTGAAAAGATCGGGAAACTCTGTCCTGATGTGATCTTTGCGCTCCCAGGTAGCTTCCTCTTCTGTGTGGTTTCTCCACTGAATCTTGAGAAACTTGATGCTTCGGGTTCGGGTAGTTCTGAAAGCTTCTTTCAAAATACGGATGGGTACTTTGGGATAGGTCAGGTCATCGTTGATCTCTAGGGTCCGGTGATCGATGTTTTTGAACACTTCGGTCTTCTCTGGGACTTCGAGACACTTGCGAAGTAACGAGATATGGAACACATTGTGCACGGCTGACATCTCTTCGGGTAGTTCCAATTGATACGACACTTCTCCTCGATGGTTCAGAATCTTGAAAGGTCCGATATATCTGGGGGCTAACTTTCCTTTGAGTTGGAAACGCTGCATTCCTTTCAATGGGGACACTTTCAGATAAAAAAATCTCCTAGGTTGAAGGCGAGGTCTCTACGTCTCTTGTCGGCGTAACTCTTCTGTCTGGACTGGGCAGTCTTGAGGTGCTCCCGAATCTTGTGAACCTTCTCTTCTGCTTCTCGTAGGATGTCGGGTCCGAAAATCTGACTCTCTCCTACTTCCGACCAGTTCAAAGGGGTGCGACACTTCCTTCCGTACATAAATTCAAATGGGGCCATTTGCAAACTAGCTTGATAACTGTTGTTGTATGAAAATTCTGCAAATGGTAGACAATCTTCCCACTTAGATCCATATTCTAACACACATGCTCTCAGCATATCTTCGAGTATTTGATTTACTCGCTCCATTTGTCCATCGGTCTGAGGGTGATATGCGGTGCTGAAATCTAGGCGGGTTCCTAAACCTTCTTGGACTTTCTTCCAGAATCTCGAGGTAAACTGAGTTCCTTGATCCGATACGATGTTCTTAGGGACTCCATGCAAACTAACTATTCTAGCGTTGTACAACTCCGCTAGCTTCAAACTCTGATATGTGGTCTTGACGGGTAAGAAATGGGTGACTTTGGACAATCAGTCCACTATGACCCAGATAGAGTCATTTCCCCTACTAGAAGTAGGCAGTCCGGTGATAAAGTCCATTCCAACGGAATCCCATTTCCATTCCAGAATCTGCAATGGTTGCAACAATCCAGCGGGTCTTTGATGTCCTGCCTTGACTCGCTTACATATATCACACTTGGCGATATAGCTTCCGATTTCTCTCTTCATCTTATGCCACCAAAATTGCTCTTTTAAATCTTGATACATCTTAGTTCCTCTGGGATGGATAGAATAAAGAGTATCATGAGCCTCCTTTAGAATAACTTCTTTCAACTCAGAATCTGATGGTACACAAAGGCATCCTTTGTACCACAGAACTCCTTCTTCGTCTTCGGTGAATCCGGGTACTTTGCATGTACCGATACGACGCTTGATTCCGTTGATACTAGCATTTCCTTTCTGTGCCTCTTTGATCTGGATGATCAAAGTGGGCTGGAGTTCTATGCTAGCCAAAAATCCTTCACTCACTAATTCCATTCGAAAATCTTCCATCTCTTTGTGCAAGCTTGGTTGCTCCTTCAAGATCATGGAGTTCAAGCGGCACGGCAATATGCTAAGGGCATCTGCTACCACATTGGCTTTACCAGGGTGATAGTGAATGTCCAGATCGTAATCCTTGATTAGCTCAATCCATCTTATCTGCCTCATATTCAGCTCCTTCTAAGTGAATATATAATTCAGGCTCTTGTGATCCGAATAAATCTCACAATGGTTTCCCATCAGGTAATGTCTCCATGTCTTCAGGGCTAGAACTACGGCTGCGAGTTTGAGGTCATGGGTTGGGTAATTTTTCTCATGTTGCTTCAGTTGTCGAGATAGATAAGATATAACTTTGCCTTCTTGCATTAGCACACATCCGAGACCGATCTTGGATGCGTCACAATACACATCGAAGGGCTTCGTGATATCCGGCATGATCAAGATTGGGGCTGAAATCAATCTCCTCTTGAGTTCTTGAAAACTCGCTTCACATTTGTCGG
The DNA here is from genome assembly GCA_916181665.1 of Avena sativa. Taxonomy (NCBI): domain Eukaryota; kingdom Viridiplantae; phylum Streptophyta; class Magnoliopsida; order Poales; family Poaceae; genus Avena; species Avena sativa. Next base: position 144,367,341 of record OV702297.1, read on the forward strand.
TCCATTCAAACTTCTTGTCCTTCACCTTTGCAGGGTCAACGGCAATTCCTCTGGCTGATACAATGTGACCGAGGAATCCTACTTCCTGTAACCAGAATTCACATTTGCTAAACTTGGCATACAACTGATGCTTTCTAAGGGTTGCAAGAATGGTCCTTAGGTGTAGCTCATGTTCTTCTTCCGATTTGTAATAAATCAGAATGTCATCGATGAAAACAACGACAAACTTATCTAGGAAGTCCATAAAAATCTTATTCATGAGGTTCATGAAATAAGCGGGGGCATTGGTTAATCCAAAAGACATGACTGTATACTCGTACAATCCATATCTGGTGGTAAAGGCAGTCTTTGGGATATCCTCTAAGATCAATCTTAGAAAACACTTTGGCACCGGTCAGCTGATCAAACAAATCTTCTATCTTGGGCAAGGGGTATTTGTTCTTGATGGTGACATCATTCAACTTCCGATAATCCATACACAAACGGTTACCTCCATCTTTCTTGTCCACAAACAAAACAGGTGATCTCCAAGGTGACGCACTTGGTTGAATCAATCCAATTTCCAACATGGCATCCAGTTGCTTCTTTAGTTCCTCTAGTTCCGACGGGTTCATACTATATGGTCTCTGGGCTATGGGTCCAGTTCTGGGGATTAGTACAATGATAAACTCGATATCCCGATCTGGGGGCATACCAGGCAAAACATCTGGAAATAATCGGGGTATTAACAGACTATCCGGACTTGGTCAATGGTAGGTTGGGCTATACTCTTGTTGCACTTGAATTGGCGAGGTAAGGTTTCAGATATATGCTCGACTGATATTCCGGCTGTACTGGTCATGGTGATGGCTTTCTTGGCACAGTCAATCAATCCTTTATGTTTGGACATCCAATCCATTCCTAGTACTACTTCCAAACCTTTGGTTCCGAGTACTATCAGGTTAGCATAAAAATCTATGCCATGGATTCAGATAGGGACGGCTTTGCAAATTTGCCTAGCCTTGGTGGTTGAACCGGGAATTTGAACGATCATAACATGCTTCAGTTTGGTTGGTTGAATTTTACTAGTGCATGCAAATTCTTCGGTGACAAATGAGTGTGATGCACCAGAATCAAACAACACTCTTGCAAGTACTAAATTAACAGAAAACATACCCAGCATGACGTCTGGCGCTTCCTGAGCTTCTTCAGCATGCATGAGAAAAAGACGGCCATTGCGGTTGAGCGAATTCCCTGGGGCAAACCTTCTTCCGGGCTGAACACGACGCTGCTGCTGAGCTGGGGCATTGGCATTGGGGGCTGCGGCATTCTTCTTGTTGGGGCACTCTGGAGTAGTGACCCTTATTTCCACAGTCATAACAAGTCACTTGCGACTTGTCCTTTGCTGCTACAGGCACAACATTGCTTCCAGTCCTCGGGGCAGTGTTGGTGTTGGTGGCAGCATTGTTGGTGTTGAACTTGGGTGGGGCACGGTTGAAATTGCTAGAGTTGTCGGGGTTGTTGTGATTTCCTCCGGGCCTAGGGTTTCCACGGTTGGGATAGGTCGGACGGTTCATCGGGGGTCTGTGGGTTCTTGGGGCAAATCCTGGAGTTGGGTTAGGGCGATATTTTGGGGTCTGATGGGTTCCTGGCTGATGCATCATGTGACGTTGCAGTTCTCATTGGCTTGGTTGATCTTTCCTTCCATCTGGATAGTAGAGTCGACAAGGGCTTCAATATCAGCAAAGGGGATATTGACTAACACTGTCTGCATCTCATCATGCAGACCATTCAGGAATCTTTCTTTCTTCTTGGCATCAATGTCGATCTCATCCGGGGCATACCTAGCTAATGACAAGAATTTTTCACGGTATTCTACTACAGTCATCCTTCCTTGCTTCAGTTCTCTGAACTCGTCTCTCATCCTCTTAATCAAACCTGGTGGCACATGGGTTCTACTGAACTTGACCTTAAATTCCTCCCACGTCATCATCTGGCCTCCGGTCATTGCACGAACGCTGTTCCACCATGCCCTGGCATCTCCGGCTAGATAGTGGGTGGCGAACAGAACTTTCTCGTTGGCTTCCACTCTGGCGACTTCTAGGTTATTTTCCATGGTTTGCAGCCAATCATCGGCGTCTAGGGGTTCTTCTGACTTAGTGAAAACAGGTGGGTTGGTATTCTGGAAATTTTTGAGCTTAGATCCATGGTTGTCCTGATTTCCGTGGCCTTGGTTGTTGTGGGATAGCTGAGCTATCTGTTGCAGGGTGGCTAGGTTGGCTTGATGTTCCGCTCTTTTAGCTCCGTGGTCAGAAGTCAACATTTGCAGAATCTGCAACATCGGGTCCGGGGATGAACCACTTCCTCCGCGTGGCATCTGAAGATTGAGATAGACCATGAATAAAAAAGGGAAATTTCTAAGGTTCTGGGATTTTGAAAAGTTTTTAAAGTTTGACTCAGATTCTTCTAGCAACTCGCGTTTCATTCCTTCATTCATAGCACACGATACAACACACACCACAACAAAGAAAAACAGATAGTTTTAAGAACCATTCTAGAAACTACGATACAGTGGGACCGAATACTACTCACTACGTTTGGGCACTAGCATAGTTGTGAGTTTTACTAAAAGTGATCTAGGGTGCAAAATTTGATGTAACATTTGGAGTAGCGTGAATTTTTATGAAAGAGTCCAAGAGGTAAGAATGAGAATAAGTTGTTGTAAATATTTGCTAGCGTGAATTTTTATGAAAGAGTCCAAGAGATAAGAATGAGAATAAGTTTTTTGTAAATATTTGCTTCCTTTGGTTTTGAAACTAGGTTTTTGATTCAAACGTCCAGTCTAACTAGGGTCTCCTATGGCCAGGATGGCTCTGATACCAACTTGTCAACACCCGGATTTTTAATCCCAGATGCTTGTTATGCCATACATCGCAATCCCAGGATTACCATTTTTGCGAGACATAACAGAATTGGATACCACAATACATCATCCATTACAAACCATACATAGGGTCTTACACAAATAGGGATCTCATGATCCAGTTCTTAATACAACTTCAAGCAGCGGAATACGTAATAATAACGGTAGCGTAGGCAAAGCTCCATCTACGGGGTCACAGGCAATGCTGACGATGGGAGATGATCCTAGTTATCGTTACCTTCCTGGGGTCCATCTTCCAGGTACTCCTCTTAATAGTCTGGCCATGGGAATAGCCAGGGACAAAGCCATGAGTACTCTTTAAGTACTCGCAAACTAATACTAACAAGTGCAGGGGTTTTTGTAATAGGACACTAAGCTCTAGGGTTGTTTTGCAAAAGCCAGATTTACCTCTACTATGTTTGGAAACAATGAATGCTAGTTAAGGTTTTATAACACCTAAGTGGGAACTTGTATCTCATGCCACAACTCTATTGTGGTCAAGTCAAAGTCTCAAATCATTTCACAAGTCATTTTGAAAACATCTGACGGGAAACAGTATGGCCACTCCAAGTGTCCATAACCGCGGACGCGGCTATTCGAATAGTTTGACACTCTACAGAGATTGTACACTTTCACCACAACATTCGATACATCCGTTAGGAACAAATCCTGAATTCACCATACTCAGTATGCGGATAATCAATCCTAACCTTTCAATTACACGCCCTAGTAGAAGCACCTCTCCTGTGAGTTTGGCCTCCCAACCATGACCAACTGTCATCTTGGGTACTGCACAGGTGGACAATCTTCACAAGGTAGCCTCAGCTTAGATCTTGGCCGTGAGGGAACCAATACTAAGGTATATAAGTTTCCAGTCAAGCCCTACCCAATCTTCGGGTATTGTGGTTATACGATAAAATTGGAATGGTATCGCATCCAGACAACCATCAGTTTTATAAAGGGATAAGGCTCATGCCTCAACATTTTCATCACCAAAATCATCAGGTGTTCGGAAAGACATGTCAAAACATCTCAGTAGAATGATCCATCATTCTAAGGTTTTCATAACCATTTTCATCAAGTATTCCCATCTAATGTTGATCAAGTTTTATGCTTAGCACTAGCATCTACAAGTGGGGGTAAGCACTAATGGGGATAGTAAACTAGTGGAGTTTCCACTAAGTTCAATCTTATGCCTTAGGATGACATAAAGATTATCTAGCTTAGGCCAAGTTTTATGCTCTTTATGCAACCTTCAATATATCTTTCTAGAATCTACAAGTCACTTAAGTCAACTCTAAGTTAAAGCTTTGATAATAAAATAAAGTAGAGGGCCTGCAAATAAAACTAGGATTGGTTTATCAAGTTGATATGATCATATATGCTTTAAGGCATATAGGGGGCATGGCAGCAAGCAAGTATTGGCTTGCATCAATATCAGTATAAGCTTGCTAAATTGAAAGTGTTAGCGTGCACATTCAACTAGTAGTATTAGGCTTGCAAGGTTAACTTGTATAGTAAGGCTTGCTAAAGTAGAGTATCTTGAAAGTGTTAGCTTGCCTTGTGCAGAGCAGTGGTTGAAGTTCTCCTCGGCTTCTTCTTCGTAGTATCCTCCTTCCTCCTCGTATCCTTGGTCGATACTGGCATCTATGAATAAATACGAGGTACACAATCACCAAAAAATACTTAACTACTTGCATTCATCACACACAAGGGTCCTATAGATGATCTAGCATCATCACTAACATTACAAGATTAAATCTTGGTTTAATTCCTTTTATTTTTTTAGAAAAGTAATTTCTACTCATTGAAAAACTACTTAAGATTTAATATTCTCCAAACCAAACATGGGATCATGTTGACACATGTCATCACCACATATTTTAGTCCATGGGAATGTGATTTAAAGTGGTGTCACAATTTAATAAGGTTTAACCTTTTATTTTAAATAAAATAAGTGACTAGAAATGCCTATGTGGCATTCTTTTATTACTTGGTCATTATTTATGTAAGTAAACCTATATATTTTTATATATTCTAAAAGGTATGGTTAAATGTGATTTTTGAGAGTTGGAATCAACTCAAAAGCTATTATGGTTTAAATTTGAAAAATGTTTGAATGCAGAAAAGCTTCTACCTTGTTATTTTTACCATGGATGATCTATAGATCCAAATGACTTGAATCCAACGGGCTTGGATTCAGCATTCCCAGACCTTTCTAAAAAATTGGTTTCATTCAATTTGGTTCACTAAATCGACCTGGGTTGATTTTTGAAACTGGGTACAGAAGTGTGTTTGAAATAAAATGAAAAAGGTTAAATTCAAATAACTGGGCTGCGCGGGAAGCGATACTGGGCCGGCCTGCTAAGCATAGCGCTTACGCGGGCTGGTTAAGTCGTTGTCCCCACGCGTCAGTGAGACAGGGGGGTGCGAAGCGGTATGGGGCGATGTGGTGCGTTCGATCTGGTTCTAATCCAACGGCTGAGGGTCATCGTCGATGTTGGGCAACGCCGGCGAGACAGAAACCTAGCATGGCAGGTGGGGTCGTTGGGGGCTCACCGGGGCTCAGGCGAGGGTCGGCGAGGCGGGCGAATGACGAAGTCGACTACGGCGAACCTCCTGGTACCGGCAGCTTCTCCTTGGGCAGCTCCAATCGCTGGCCCCCTTCTTCTCCAGCAGCGGCAGGCTCCGGTGAAATTCCGGCGAAGTGCTGCTCGCCTTGCTCCGGGAACGGGGTGGCACGATCAGTGAGGAGAGGGGAGTGAGATGGTGTGCTCAATTCGGCTGGGGTGGCCTCTATTTATAGTCGGGACGGCGAGACCGAACGGGATGGGCAGTCGACGGTGGCGACATGGCTACGGGCGGCTAGAGGCATGGCTGGCGGTGGCGATCGCTTGGTGGTCTCCTGGCGATGCTCTACGGCTTTAATGTGCGCGTAGGGGTGGTGCGGTTTGGTCTGGAACGCGCGATGCTCTGCGCGGCAAAGGCGGCGTCTTCGACGGTGAGCGGTGGTTGTGCGGCATGGGGCGGTGAACGGGGATGTCTGGCGGTCTCCTGGGTCGGTGGTGATCATGTATGCACATGGCGAGGGTGGCGCGCGGTCTGTGGGCGTCGGTCGAGCGTGTCGCTCTGGTGCATGCTCGGCATGGTTGCTGGCGAGCTGGGCGCGATCCGTGCGTGTGGTCCAGGGTTTGGCAACGCTCGCGGCTGGGATAGGGAGTGGCGGTGGACGGTGGGCTGCCTCCCAGAAAAGGTTGGCACGGCTAAATCTCCTTCTAGCTTGCTGTCTCCACTGGGGTGGCATGGTGAGCTTCGGCTGTTCACCATTGATGCCATTGCCCAGCTTACAGTGAGTCTAGTGCTTGGTTTAACTTGCTAGATGATCTATTGAGATGGTTGTGAGCTAGAGAGGGGACAAGTTAGGCTTCAAACACTGCTCACAATAGTGTTTAAGATTTTGATGATTTGTGTCTGCAAAGTGTTTGATGAAATGGCCGCAAGAATTCAAGTTTTGAATTTTGAAAAGATTTTTGGTGGGTGTGCTAGGTTGGTGCCGGTGAGTCTGCAGATGCTTAGGTTTTGAAAGTTGAGCTTGTTTGAGTGGTTTTTGAAAAAGTGGGATCTTCTCATATGATAAAGATTCAATTTTGAACTATCATTTAAACTATGCATTTGAAATTTTCTGGATGATCACAAAGTGGGCCTTGATACTTTGTTATGAGTACAATCGAGGGGTGCAAAGATCTAGAAAAGTTTCTGTTAAGTTCTGAAAGTTTGGGACGGCCAAAGTAGGCATGGGAGTTAAATTGGTCAAAATGACCATTCCCTTATTTTATTTGTTTTGATTCATTTGTCTTTGAGAAAAGTTTGGGAATTGTTTATATGATGTTTATTTCACCTAAGAATCCATTTACAAGCAAAGGAACACACAAACAAGGTGGTTCAAAAGAATTCCAAATGAAATGCATACACCATGCATGCTTTCATATTTTTATTTTAGAAAAGTTTTTGTTAACCCTAATTTTGATGATTAGAGTTTGATGATCCAAGTTTAGTATTTTTGGGATGTTACACGTTGTAGACATCGTCCAGCGGTGCGTCGGATGCCAGAAATACGCCAACCAGACACACGTGCCGAGCTCGGCGCTCAAGACAATCCCCATCACCTGGTTGTTCGCCGTATGGGCATGGACATGGTAGGCCCCTTCAAGAAGGCCCCCTCCGGCTTCACCCACCTCCTATTCGCAGTCGACAAATTCACAAAATGGGTGGAAGCCAAGCCAGTCCGCAAATGCGACGGGAAGACCGCCACCAAGTTCCTACGCGAGCTCATCTATCGCTACGGGTTCCCAAACAGCATCATCACGGACAACGGCACCAACTTTGCCAAAGGAGTCATGGCCGAGTTCTGCGAGGAACACCACATCTGACTCGACCTAGCCTCAGTCACGCACCCGGAGTCCAACGGCCAGGCGGAATGCGCCAATCAGAGCATCCTCCATGGCCTGAAGCCACGGCTCCAAGTCCCACTTGAGCGCACCGTCGGATGCTGGGTCAAGGAGCTACCCTCCGTCATCTGGGCATCCGCACCTCCGTCAACAGGTCGACAGGATTCACCCCTTCTTCATGGTGTATGGTGCCAAGGAAGTCATGCCCACCTACCTCGAGCACGATTCACCAAGGGTGGTCAACTATACGGAGGCTGCAAACGAACTCGCACGACAGGATGGAGTCGACCAGCTCGACGAGGCACGCGACCTAGCTCGCTCCCGCACCGCCATCTACCAGCAAGGGCTCCGCCGCTACCATATCCGGCGAGTAAGGACTCACACGTTCCTGGAAGGCGATCTGGTACTGCACCTAATCCAGGACAAGAAGGGCATGCACAAGCTCTCCCCCCCTTGGGAGGGCCGTTCACCATCGGGCGAGTCCTAGGCAACGACGCCTACTACCTCACCGACGTCCGAGGAGACGGAAAACTCGACGTCAAGCGGCCATGGAATGTAAATCTCTTACGAAAGTTCTACTCCTAGAACTCCATGCATGTACTCTCCACCCGCTATGAAATAAAGAAATATCGGTTACCGAAAATTGTGTATACTCTACGTTTCTTGTGAAACTCGCACTCGTAATAACAGTGTTATGCTACTCGTAGAAGTCAACCTCTGGTAAAGCGACCGACACGGCCAAGTAGTGCGGTACGAGGGCACTGGGAAACCCCAGGCCTCGTAACGTCCACGAAAAACGCCAACCCGGAGCCCCATTGGAGTCGCCTAGCTCGGCTGGATCACCGAGCCAAGACAACTGCATTCGCTCCTCACAGCGACCAAGTCCTCTGCATCCTTGGCGCAGCGACTCGAACGGCCAAGTACCATGCTCGGGGACTGACACCCAGCCAAATACGAGCGACTAGGGGAAAACGCCAAGTATGAGAGCGCACCCAGGACTCGCCACGCGACTGATCCTTCAGATCAGGCAGGAGAGATGCGCTTACAACGACGCGCTTAGTCCTCACCTACCTTGGAGATGCGATTAGAACCACCAAGTACCACTCTCGGGGACTCGGGAACCCCTACCTCGTTCGCGCCCGGGAAAACTGTCAAGTAAAGAGCACCCCTGGGAGTCGCCATGCGACTGGCTCTTCGAGCCATGGCAAGTAGACCTCAATTCGTTAAAAATTAACAAACATATAAGAACGAGGTAAACCCCATAAAAAGGGCGGACGCGCTCGGGGACTCGCTCAATCAAAATCAAAATCACAAAACGAATGACAAAATAACACGAGTCTCCTTTATAGCAGCACAAAGCTGTTCCACATACAAGGAAAGTTAAATAGTTACGTTGTACTAACGCCCAAGGGCACAACACTTATACTCTGCAGGTTTTCATGCAGACATGTCGTCGTCCCTGCGGTTGCGGATGAAGGGCACGTACGGGTTCGACGGGTACGTCGTCAGCTCGCCTGCCATCGCCGCACAGAACGGCAGCTCGACCTTGAAGTCCCGATGCTTCGGTTCAGGATCATTAGGAGCGACAATCGTCTCCTGGTAGGGGATGAGTTCGCCCAACGCCCAAACACGATCAGAGTACACCGCGGCCCGGTCCGTCAGCTTTAGCACCTCGGCAATCTCCACCGAGCGCGTTGACGAGGGGTAGCCGCTCGTGACATCGTCGAGGTCGAAATCCTCCGGGAAGTGGGCAAGCCCAAGGCTAAGCGCCATCGCTGCCCCACGCCGGAAGGCCGACCGCGTCATGAACTCGACGACCGATAGAGCCTTTTCCAGGTAGCGCCATACCTCGACAAGGTCACTAGGGATCACCTCCGTGGGCGATATCTCCTGAAGATATGCTCGAAGGCAAGTTGCTGACAACGTGGCCGAGTCGACTGTCGTGGTACTGCCGACGAGTACGCCATGGAGGGGTCCTCACAGTGCGTGTTTAGAGACGTGGGGTAAGGCGGACGGTTGACGGGTACGAGGTAACATAGCTTACCCAGGTTCAGATCCCACGACGGTGACGGAATCCTACTCCTGCTATAAATCACTATAAGGGCAATACGCCGAGTTACAGAGATAGGTTCGCTGTGCGAGGTTGTATGAATCAATACTAAGTTGGCGTGCCCTAAAAGCTCCCATAGGCCCAACTTATATAGTCGCCAGGTCCTAGGGTTACAGGGAAAAGTCCTAGCCGGACAGGTTACAGAGTCCTACACCGTCTATCACTAGTCTTGTGTATCTTGTACTCCAAGGCTCCGGGTACGCTGGTGACTCCACCGTAGCCTTCCTTTATCCGGCCTAGGCCTCCCTTCTGGATCCACCTAACTGGGCCGCCCAGTAGGCCATAGGCCATGCTACCGACTATGGGCCACCCGGGTTAGTCGGATAAGAGACATGCTATGAGGATACCCATATAGCATATCCCCAACAGTAGCCCCCGGAGAACTCCGAGATCTTGCGCCGTCTTGCCTCTTCCCGTGGAATGCTCCGTCTAGATGGATGTCAGCAAATCGTCAAGCAATATCTTGTAGTCCTCCCAAAGAACCCTGCAAAGGTTTCTCTGTCTTCTATGAGTAAGTCGGAGAAATGCTGTACGCTTCCTTAGCCGGATTAAATCCGTCCATGCCGGAATCTTCGATGGGACGGCTCATCTACCATGTCATTTATGACGACGTAGGCTGTAGGTCAGAGACGCCTCGTAACTCACACATGCAGAGAACGCAATCATATCCGATTTTCCCGCGCGAGCGATATGAACCATTGGCGGCGGCGGTTGGAGACGTGGCGAAATTACCGCGCACGTTCACGAACACGTCGTCTACGCGGCAACCGTTCGATTAGCTGCACGAATCTTGATGCAGAGTAAGATAAATAGCAACTGTGGGACACTTGCCACTTTTTCACCCCATTCTCTCGTGTCATCATCTTCTTCCTCCAGCCGCACGCCTCCTCGAGCTCCCCGCGGAAAACCTCAAAGAAACCCTAGCCTCTCTCTGCACCAGTCGCATCCTCCCAGTCCTCCATGGCCAGCAGCAGCTCATCCCCGTCGATGGCGGCGTCGAGCGAAGCCACGGCGAAGCCGGCGAGCTCTGTCGTCATGCCTCCTGAGGGCCTAGTCATCCCCGCATCAGCGGTGATTGAAACCACCGGCGGTGACCATAATCTGGCGGCGCTGGAGCCTCTGGAAGAGGAGCCAGACTCGCACAAGGGCGACTGGCGCGACTCGGACATCACCGGTCGCGACATCCAAGAGATGGTCGCCGAAGGCTACCTCCCCGCGACGGAGGGGCTCGCCTGGCGGGCGACACCGGCTAGCGAGGTGACACCTTCTCCCCAAGCCGGAGAAAAGGTGTACCTCAAGGCTCAGCTGGTACGTGGTGTTTCTCTGCCCATCTCCCACTTCTTTATGTCCGTCTTGAACCACTTCAAAGTACAACCCCATAACCTCTCCCCCAATAGTATCTTAGTGCTTAGCAACTTCACGGCACTTTGTGAGGGTTACCTAGGGATTAAGCCTAGGTTAGACTTGTTCGTGTACTTCTTCACCGTCAAACATGAAGCCGAACATAGTAGGGAGGAGCTTAGGAACTGCGGCACCATAAGTTTCAAGATCCGACCTGGACGGCGGTTCCCCGACATCGTCGGCCACGAGTCGTGCAAAAACTTGCAGCGGACGTACTTCTATGGCCCCGACATTCCTTTGGCGGGCCGAGAAGTGACGTACCCGGACCTCGTGGATGGAGCCGCCGCTGAAGTTTCCACATGGAGATCCCATGCCTCCCTTCCCTCCGACCTCAACGCTTCTCGCGCAATAAGGCGGATCGAGTGGTTCGTAGCAGCGGGTTTGACCGGCTTGGACCTAGCCATGTGCTGGTTCATCAGGCGAATCCAACCCCTGCATCACCGCGCAAAGTTCATGCACGAGTACACGGGTGATCGAAAGGATTCCCTTCGGATCTCCGTGGATAACTTCTCGAGCGACTCCGTCAAGCTCCGTCTGAAGGACATCGTCAAGGTGAAGGATAAGAAGCGCGGCTTCACCATCACCTGCGACATGTACGTAGACGGCAAGTGCCCAAAGGTAGGTATTTATTTTCCGTGTATGACATTGCTCCAGTTTCTCCGTCTTACCATAGCCATCTTATCTAACACGGTGATTACTTACTTAACAGCTTAGCGATCTAGATGAGGACAACCTGGCTTCCCAAATCTACGATCCAAAGATGAAGGAAGTCATGGTCGTGTCCGACGACGATGCCCCATTGGCGCGAAAGCGGAAGAGCTCCACCTCTGACACTGTCGACGGAGGCAAGAAGAAGAAGACGGATGGTGGAGCCTCCAAAAAGAGTACTGCTGCCCTGGAGGCGGAAAAGAAGAAAGCCACCGGGATGTTTGCCAAAGCGCCCCCCTAGTGTAAGCCTCTCATTCTTCGACATTGTCTTATTTATCTGTCTTATTCCTGTACTTATGCATTTTGCATGTTTCAGGAAGAAAGCCACAACCAGCCTCAAGAAGTCCTCCAAGACTCTTGGGGCTTCTAGAAATATCAAAGATATGCTGCATCGCGACTCCTCCCCCTCCATCGCCCCTACTACTCCTTCCGTCAAGCCCTCCTTCGCTCCGACAAGCTCCCAAGTACAGGAGGCACCAGGCCCTTCCACCATGGAAGTGGACTCTGGCGCCTCTACCGAACTAGCTGTTGTCGGCGAGCAGGCGATGCAGGAGAGCGCTGCTCTTCAAATGGATGAAGCTCCGGCTAAGGATACCATCAGTAGCGGCAAGGCGGTGGTGGGAGCTGGTACTCTGCTGAAGGCGGCGCCTCTGCTCCCCAGAAACCCTTCGAGTTCCCGAAGATAGTTTACCCGGCGCTCACGCCGAGTAACACAACTCTTGTTCCTGGAGGAGTGTCGTCATCTCCGACGTGCGGTCTTGAGGAGCTACTCCGACAAGCCGATATCTTGCGAGGAAATAGCATTTCCTTTGGCAAGCTGCTAGTCGAGAGCGCTACAAACCTCAAGATCATTGCGCTTGTAAGTTTTACTTTACCTTTTGCATTTCGTATGAGTATCCCACTGTAGCCCCCGAGGATGTAGACGGAAAACCATAGGTTTTGCATCTATATGCTGTAAGAGTGACTAAGTTAGAAAGAACTCTCACTGTAGCCCCCAAGCATTTAGATGGAAGAAATTATTCCGACTAGATGCTTTAAGAGTAGCATACACAGTGTTCATAATTTTCAGTGCTGTAGCCCCCCAAGCCTCTAGTTGTAACTGAATTAGTTCTGACTAGATGCTTAAAGAAAAGCTAAACATATTGATAAGTTAAAAACTCTCGCTGTAGCCCCCGAGCATCTAGATGGAAAATCTCCGACTATGGGCTCCAAGCAGACCAAACAACGACTTAACTTTGTATTTGCTTCCACAGAACGAGAATGCTCGGCGGGGCATGGCCAACGACAAGTACCAGAAGATGCGCACAGATCTTGAAGCCAAAAAGGGTAAAACTGCCATCTTGAAGGAACAGATCATCAAAAACAAGAGTCTATTTTCTTTTTGCGCATTTCCGTCTTACTTTTGTGCCCATACTATCCGAGTACTCACTGTCTACTTTGTTTCTCTCCGACTTGCAGAACATGTTGCCAAGGCCAAGGACATTGTCGAGCAATCCACGCATATCCAGTAGCTGGACAGCGAGAACAAGATCCTGAAGGAGGAGAGGAAGGAGATGCTGAAGATGCACGAGGATTCCATGAAAGCCCTGCAGGATTCCGCCTCCGCATAGATCAATCGCTTGAAGGAGGAGCTTGCGATCCTAAAGGATCAGAAGCAAGCTGCTGATGAGCAAAACCTTCGCCATAGCGAGGCGTTTAAGCTCCTCCAACAAGAAAAGGAATCCTTGGCGGACACCGTCTGGCAGGCTAAGGCCAGCATCTTCAGTAAGTGTCCTCCGCCTTGTAGTTCTGTAGTCTGGATACTTAGAGTTTACTGAACTCATGCGATCTTTGTCGGAATTTTCAGCGCCCATGGGTTTAACCCGCTTGCCTTCTTCAGACAAGGAATGCATGGTTCTTGCCGGCAAATTCATCAATACCACCATCGCCCAAGCCAAGGAGATTGCCAAGCCCCTCTAGATTTATATCAAGGCCTCAGACTCCATGACGAAGTACTCGGAGATTCTGCGTCAAGCCCCCGAGCGTGTCGCAAGCTGGAAAGCTTCATGCGCACGGGCTGGCGCAAGGATGGCGCTGTCTATGGTGAAGGCACACTATGAAGATGCCGACATCGACACGGTGACATCTGGTATCCCCGACATGGATGATGACGGCAAGGAGATCGATCACGAAGCCATCATGTCATCACTCGCAGGTTATGAAACCAGGGTTGCCAAGTTGGTGGACGTTGACGTCTTCGTGCCCAGGAACTTCATCGACAACGTCAACCAGGACTCCTCCAAGTCTCATCACAGCGCCGATGTTGAGGGTGATTCTCCGGCTGGTGATGATGCGGCCTCCAAGTCTCCTGCGCCCAAAGAATGAAAAACACTTTGTAATTTCTGTTTCACCTTTGGTGTGTGCACGGGAAAAACTTGTTGATGTAATCTTAAGGCGGAAAACAATGGTTGTCGTATCCTGCTACTTAAGAATTAAGTCTCAGCATGTATATATTTTTTAAGCAAGTGCTGGCTTATCCATTACTCTCGTTCTTATGATTGACTTTTCGTGAGTCGGAAGACTCGTTGTCGGAACCATGCGCTTAGGTGATGATGCCCAATGGCACCATCAATAACCTGAGCACAAAATCGCTGACAATAAGTGCCAAAAGTCACTACTCCAGAATCCACATAAAAATGACAAAGAGTGTGTAGACTAGAAAACTTAAGCTAACGCCCGTAGGCGGAATTTTCACAAGTGCAACCGCAAGACTTGTGCATAAAGGTTTTATATGATCCAAAAATGAACACTAAAGGAGGTAAAAGACTCAGCAATATGAGTGAACCAAAGAGCTTTATTTCATTGATCATATAAGAAGTACACAATTATATAAAAAATCCTAAGTGTAGAAAGGACGTAGTTGTGCTATGTTCCATGGCCGATCAAGCTCCGGGTAGTCATCATCCGGGTCACGTCGCTTACGCTTATGATCCTTGTTGGGTCTATCCTTGAGTTCACGATTGTCGACAAGGTAGTAAGACCCATTGAGCAGCGCCTTGCTTATGATGAACGGTCCTTCCCATGGCGGGGATAATTTGTGCAACTTCTTCTGCTTAAGTCGGAGCACCAAATCCCCCTCTTTAAACGAGCGATGCCGAACGCGGCGACTATGGTAGCTGCGTAGCTTCTGCTGGTAGATGGAGGATCTTTGGCATGCCAAAACACGCTCCTCCTCGAGAAGGTCCACATCAAGGCGTCTGGATTCTTCAGCGTCATCTTCGTCGTAGGCGGGAACTCTTGGTGCATCATGGAGGATGTCGGAAGGTAGGATGGCTTCTGCTCCATATACCATGAAGTAAGGGGTGTAGCCGGTGGATCTATTGGGTGTGGTTCGTAAACTCCATAGCACAGATGGCAATTCTTCCTCCCAGGCTCCAGCTGCTCTGTGTAGCGCTGCCTCAAGACGTGGCTTGATTCCCTGCAGAATTAATCCATTGGCCCGCTCAACCTGACCATTGGATTGTGGGTGTGCCACAGATGCAAGGTCAAGTCGGATGCCTTTGTCCCATCAATAGGCCTCCACTTCTCCGAGTGACAAGTTGCTTCCGTTGTCGGTGATGATGCTATGTGGGAGACCAAATCTCACCACTAGATCCCCGGACAAACCTGAGGGCAGTTGCCCCATCAAGCTTTCTAATGGGTTTAGCTTCTATCCATTTGGTGAATTTGTCCACTGCTACAAGCAAATGCGTAAATCCACACGGTGACGTTTTTAACGGTCCCACCATGTCTAGCCCCCAGATTGCAAACGGCCAAGTTATTGGTATTGTTCGCAATTCTTCAGCAGGAACATGTGGTTGTCGGGCATAATACTCGCATCCCGTGCATGTCTCAACCAGCTTGTCGGCGTCCGCCTTCGCGGTCAGCCAGTAGAATCCTTGCCGGAAGGCTTTCGCGACCAATGATCGAGGAGCGGCGTGGTGCCTGCAATCTCCGAGATGGATCTCACGCGGGATTTCCATACCTTCTAGCTGGGAAACGCACTTTAAGTATACACCAGTAGTGCTCCTTTTATAGAGTTGCCCATTGATTATGGTATAACCCTTTGCTCGTCATACTATTTGCCGTCTTTCGACCTCGTCGTGGGTCAAAGTTCCGTGTTCGAGATACTCCATGAACGGTTTTGTCCAAGCCGGAGGGATCTTTGTCACCATGTTGACAAAAGAGTCAGCTCTATCCGGGTTGTCGATATCGGTGCCCTTCACGGATGGTGTGCGTAGATGCTCTAGGAAAACTCCTGGCGGAATCTGCTTGTGCCCTGATCCAAGCTTAGACAGTAGATCAGCCGCCTCGTTTTGCTCCCTAGGCACATACTTGACTTTGTAGCCCAAGAAGCTCTTGGATATCTCGTCCACTTCATCGCTATATGCCACCATCATAGGGTTCCGCGCGTTCCAGGTGCCAGCCACCTGCTGGGCAACCAAGTCGGAATCTCCACAGCAAACTATGCGCTTGATGCCAATATCCTTAGCTACACATAGTCCGTGAATGAGTGCTTCATACTCCGCCATGTTGTTTGTAGCCTCGAAGTGGATCTGCAGAACGTAGTGCAGCTTGTCTCCTTTTGGTGACTGTAGCAGTACACCAGCCCCCGAGCCGTTGAGCAACTTTGATCCGTCAAAGTGCATCACCCAGTACTCTGGTTCTGGCAACGGAGTAACATCTGGCATCTCCGTCCAATCCGCAATAAAATCCGCTAGGGCTTGTGATTTGATAGCATCGCGTCTCTTGTAGGTGATCTCGAAGGCGGCAAGTCCAATGCCCCACTTCGCAACTCTTCCTGTAGCGTCGCTGTTATTGATAATGTCAGACAGTGGAGTCTTGCTCACTACTGTGATTGGGTGCTCCTGAAAGTAATGCCTCAGCTTCCGAGAAGCGAGGAATACTCCATAAGCTATCTTTTGGTAGCGCGGGTAACGCGGCTTGGACTCCGTCAAGACCTTGCTTACATAGTAAACCGGTCGTTGAACTCCATGCTCGTAGCCTGGTTCCTTCCGCTCTACCACGACGACGATGCTAATAACCCGGTTGGTTGCCGCCCCTGTAAATTAACAGGGGTTCTCCAGGCTCGGGTGCTGCCAGGATGGGCGCTGAGGAAAGAATCTCCTTGAGCTGCTCCAATGCTGCATCTGCCTCGTCTATCCATGTGAATTTGTCCGCTTTCTTCAACAACTTGTACAGCGGCAAAGCCTTTTCTCCAAGTCGGCTGACGAACCGACTAACTGCTGCAACACAACATATTAGTCATTGAATGTCCTTTAGGCATGTCGGACGGTTTATGTTTAATATGGCTTTGATTTTCTCCGGGTTGACCTCGATTCCGTGCTGGGAAACGATGAAGCCCAACAATTTGCCGGCTGGAACCCCGAAGACGCACTTCTTAGGGTTAAGCATCATGTTGTATTTCCGGAGATTATCAAAGGTTTCTTTTAAGTCGAAGATTAAGTCGTTTGACTTTTTAGACATCACCGCGATATCGTCCACATAGGCGTGAACGTTTCGACCAATTTGGTCCTGAAGGCAATGTTGCATTGTCCGCTGGTAGGTAGCACCTGCGTTTTTCAGCCCGAAGGGCATCGTGACATAGCAAAACGTGTCGTATGGGGTAGTGAACGAAGTGGCCAATTGGTCCGACTTCCTCATCTTGATCTAGTGGTATCCTGAGTATGCATCGAGAAAACACAAAAGTTCCGAGCCATCCGTCGAGTCAATGACTTGGTCAATGCGAGGCAAAGCAAACGGATCTTTGGGACATGCTTTGTTCAAGCCGGTGTAATCAACGCACATTCTTAATTCATTGGTTCCCTTTTTGGGGACAAGTACAGGATTGGCGACCCATCGGGTGTGAAGGACTTCTCGGATAAACCCAGCCATAAGTAACCTAGCTATCTCTTTGCCAATGGCGCGTCTCTTCTCATCTCCGAAGCGTCGTAGAGGTTGTTTCACTGGTTTACATTTTGGATCTATGTTTAAGCTTTGCTCGGCAAGTTCCCTAGGTACACCTTTCATGTCGGCAGGTTGCCAGGCAAAGATGTCCCTATTCTCATGGAGGAACTCGACGAGCGCGCTTTCCTATTTGGGATCCAGGTTCGTCCCAATGGAGACGGTCTTGGAGGCATCGCCTACCACAAGTTCCACCAGCTTGGTCTCGATGGCGGCCTTGAATGCAGGAGCGGAGTCATAGATCTGCTTCTTCGACGCGGGCATCTCTGAGTCATTGACCTTGCTCTGGATCTCCTTGAATTCTTCGCTGTAGAGGACAACTTCTGCAATGGCTGCTTCGTTGATCTCGCAGTCCCTTGCCTTGGTAAAGCTTCCGGATATGGTGATGACACCGTTTGGTCCGGGTATCTTGAGTTTGTTGTAGACGAAGTATGGCTTGGCCATGAATGTGTGGAATATGTTGCGGCAGAATATGACGTGGTACACGCTCTTGAAGGGGACCACCTCAAAGGTCATGCGCTCTTGGCGGTAATTATTAACGTCGCCAAAGGCTACCTAAAGCGTAATGCACCCAAGCGACCGAGCCTCCCGACCAGGAACTATGCCATGGAACACGGTGTTGGTCCGCCTTAGGTTTGCCTCCGTCAAGTTCATATTTTGCTGTGTATCCAGGTACATGATGTTGATGCTGCTTCCACTATCCACCATGCACTTGGTGAACTCCACGCCGTCAATCAATGGGTTGATGACCATGGCATACTGGTTCTCCGTGGGCACAAGGTCTGGGTGGTCCATTCTGTCCCAAGTGATTGGAACCTCCGACCAGCGCAGGTATTGGGGAACTAGGGGGAGAGTTGCCATCAGGATCCTTAGAGAGGTCTTCTGTTGTCGGACGGTGGGGGTGCCAAGGAAAGTGTGTTAGACTGGTGCCTTCTTTGCGAAGGGGTTCTTGCCCTTGTCATCGCTCTTGGCGGCGTGCTTGGGGTCAACGTCTTCATCCATGTCACTTGAATCCTTGGACTCCTCCTCCTTCTTCTTCCCCTTGCCCTTGCCTCGCGGTCTGTTCTTCCGACTTCGCTTGTAGCCGGACTCCGGGTCTTCCTTGAGGTCGTTGACGAACTTGCAGTGTCGATTGGTATGGGTGGCCTTGCCATTGACATCGAGGTGTACGAGGCACGGCATATCGCGGTACTCCTCGTACGTTTGGGGAACGCGGAGCGGCGCCGAGTTGGTTTCACTTCCTCGTTGCTGCTCGCGGCCTGCTCCCCTTCCTCGGCCACGTTGTCCGCCTTCTCCTCTTCCTGCAAAAGTCATAGCGACCATGTCGGTAGATTGCTTTTCTTCTGGAGCGGTTTTCCGCTTTGTACTGTTGTTCCTCTGAGCTTGGGTTGGAATGGCCGTTGCCGGCAAAGAGCCACGAGCATCGTCGTCGGCAGCTGCGAACTCACTAGCTAACTGAATTATCTGATTCAAGTCAAGCTGATGATTGTCCTGTAAGCGCTTTAGCTGATGTCGGAGTAACGTACCCCTTTCCAACCCATCGATGAAGGCGGCCATAGCGGTCTGAGCGTGCACTCCTGCGCAGGAATTCTTCATGTCCAGCCAGCGGGAGAGGTAGGCGCGGGATGTCTCGTCTTTCTCTTGCACGCATCGCTGTAGATCGCCCACAGTGCAGGGACGCTTGTATGTACCCTCAAAGTTCTTGGTGAATGCTTCTTGCATATCCAGCCAGTTGTAGATAGATTTCTCCGGCAAGTCGTCGATCCATTAACGGGCCGTACCCGCCAACATTAATGGGAGGTACTTAACGGCAACGTTGGGGTTGCCTCCGGCAATCTCCACCGCGTTGCCGTAGTCCTGCAACCATGTCGCGGGCTTGGCGGTGCCGTCATAGGGCTTGATGGTCTTGTCAATCCGGAATCCTTTGGGGTAAGTTGCGGACCGTATTGCAGGTCCAAAGCAACGTGGTCCCAGGTATGGTCCTTCCCAGGCCTCGTGGATCTTATCGATCCGCGAACGTGCATCGTATGGCTCTGGGTTCTTCTTTTTGTTGTCAACAGGGGATGGGCTGCGTGAATGACGCGGGCCTTTTCCGTCATGGTGACTGCTTGGCGGCGACAAAGGCGGAGGTGGCGGTGGGTTAGCCTTCTTGCTGTTACCCTCCTGCGACGCCTCACGTCTGTCACGGTTACTTGTCGGACGTAGAGGGTCGTGGTGTGACCTGCTCTTGTGTCCTTGGTGGCGGTCTTCATCATGACGGGTATGTGTCGCGTTGTCGCGGATGACGATGCCACACTGCTTTGGAGAGGGCATATCCGTATGATGGTGAGCCTTGTAATCTTCTTGACGTCGGGGGGATCGAGGTGGTGGCGATGGGCGGCGAGGTAGGGCTTTTTCTCCGTGGTTGGAGGATATGGGGATAGCCTCCTTCCTGTTGCGCGCATCCCTCCGTCTTCGTTCTGATGAGCCCGTCTGTGATCCGACATCTTGAGGAGATCTGTCCCTTGGCGGTTTGTACTGGCTAGATCGGCAGAGCGCTGGGTCAGAATCAAGCCTCTGAGAGGTGGCCTTTTCCTGTTGCTTTACCGCCTTGGCCACTAGGTCATAGACCTGTTCTACTGCCTCAGGCGATCTATCCTACTCCAGAAGGGTCTTGGCGATGGCGAGGTTAAGGAGTGGGGTGGGCATTACCTGCTTACCTTCACTATCAATGTATGGCTTGGCCTGTGCCGGCTTCGAGGGAGCCCATCCTAGGTTGCGCCTTACACCAGGATCGTTGATGACGCAAGCCGGAGCCTTCTTAGCCTTCTGCTATTGCAGTACAGTCTTATACTCGGCCTCCATTGCTCTAGCTTTCTCTATGGTCTTCTGTGCATTGACCAGGTCTCGATCTAGTTTAGCGCCTTGCTCCGCGATGGCTTGGGCCTCCTCCAGCAGCTGCTGGCGCTTCTCGTCAAGCTGAGTCACGTTCCGGATATGATCAACGGTTTGTGGCTCAACGAGGAGATTGCCGTACATCACTCTATCAGCTGGAGTAACATGGGCTACTGCCGACGTGGATGCTGGAGGTGGAAATTTTGCGGTGTTGTTGTTGCTCGGACCGGTGCCGAGTTCCTGCGGCTGTTGCACTGGGTTAGGCGGAGGAGGCATGACCTTTGCGCGATCATCGTCAGTAGCAATTAGCACCCCCTTCCCCTTTTCCAGCGCCGTAGGCGGAGCTTGCCTGGGTTGATCTTCATCCATCGCTGTCCCAATGGTGACGAACAACCCTCGAGACATGACGGTGTTATTAGCCTGCTCGTCGCGCGAGTACTCCTCCTCCATCTCCTGCATAGTGGAGTCTAGATATTCTGCACTGAAGTCTATTTCCTCTGAATCTGCACTGAAATCAGCATAAAGCGCGTCAATGACAGAGTCGGAGGGTGCCAGGACTTCCTCGATGACGGGCGGTGGAGGTGCAACGACCTCGACGATGACTAGAGGTGGTGGTGCTCTACGACGATGGCGGCCGGAGGCGGTGGTGGTGGTGGCTGAATCGGACGAGCTCCGTCAATGAGCGCAGGCGCTGTCTGAGCTACCACTTCAGCCTCCGCGTAGTTGTTGACGGTGTTCACCATGCCTTCGAAGGTAAGGCATCCTGACGCCTATTGCCGTCTTAGAGAATGTCGGCGAAGCGTGCCATGGTCCAGTCCTTCCACAAAGTGATAGATAGCATCATCATTGGGGTAGTGGGCCAGATCAGCTCGTATACGGAGCCACCTGGCCAGGTGATCGTGGGGGTTTTCGCCCTCTCTCTGAACGCAGCGTGCCAGATCGAAGATGGTAACCACGCCGACAAACTTGGATCTCTGCTGTCCAGATGCGCGAATAAAGCCAGCGGGCTTGCAGTGATCTTCCACCTTTAAATCCTGCACAGGGGCGGTTTGGGTGGGTCATGAATTTCTCCGATCTTTGCCGGAAAACTTCAAGGAGAGATCCGACATCGATCCTTCCGCGAACGTATCCTGCCCGTAGGTGGTCCATGCGGGTCTTGATGCTTTCCGATCTTTGCCGGCAAACTCCGAGGAGAGATCCGACATCGATCCTTCCGCGAACATATCCTGCCCGTAGGCGGTAGATGGGTCTTGATGCTTTCCGATCTTTGCCGGCAAACTCCGAGGAGAGATCCGACATCAATCCTTCGGCGAACGTATCCTGCCCGTAGGCGGTCCTTGCGGGTCTTGATGCTCCTCCGACTCCCAGGGAACTAGTGCCCGAGTCGGTTTCGCCGATTCCCGCGAAGATCTTGGTCCACGGTGGGCGCCAACTGTCATGGTATTGCCGATGAGTACGCCATGGAGGGGTCCTCACAGTGCGTGTTTAGAGACGTGGGGTAAGGTGGACGGTTGATGGGTACGAGGTAACACAGCTTACCCAGGTTCAGTTCCCACGACGGTGGCGGAATCCTACTCCTGCTATAAATCACTATAAGGGCAATACGCCGAGTTACAGAGATAGGTTTGCTATGCGAGGTTGTATGAATCAATACTAAGTTGCCGTGCCCTAAAGGCTCCCATAGGCCTGACTTATATAGTCGCCAGGTCCTAGGGTTACAGGGAAAAGTCCTAGCCGGACAGGTTACAGAGTCCTACACCGTCTATCACTAGTCTTGTGTATCTTGTACTCCAAGGCTCCGGGTACGCTGGTGACTCCACCGTAGCCTTACTTTATCCGGCATGGGCCTCCCTTCTGGATTCACCTAACTGGGCCGCCCAGCAGGCCATAGGCCATGCTACCGACTATGGGCCACCCGGGTTAGTCTGATAAGAGACATGCTATGAGGATACCCATATAGCATATCCCCAACATCGACCAGGGTGGTCACGCACTGCCGTGCGTCATACGACTGCGCTTCTTCCACGTTATCAGTAATCCGACCTGGGGAACAGAAGCGAGCAGTGAGCAAACCAACGGCATCACAACACAGTTATTGCAGGTAGAGGGAAGAAGAAGGAAGGTTTACCAATTAGCGGTCGGCAGAGACCCGTGATGAAGCTTTGGAAAGAAGAGAAGTCGTTCTGCAACCCAGCAACGAGCGCGTCAGACAGTTTTTGTTCTTCAGCGGCAGACGTAACAACAGCTTTCGCTCGCCCTTCCGCTGAGCTTGCTTCTGCCCTCACCTCCTTAAGCTCACGCTCCAGGTCAGTGACTCGTTGTTCGGTCGCGCCCAAAGCGGACTGAGCCGTTGTCAAGTCACCCACCGGGACAAGGCCTCGGTGGGCCTCCTTCACCTCGGCTGCAACCGCTTGAAGCTCCTTGTTCGTCTCCTAGACGGCAACGAGCTCCTTCTCCAAGCGCGACTTCGCAGCAAGCCGGTCGGCCGATTCACGCTGCAGGCCCTGCGCACAAACTGCATCGTCAACAACAATGAAAATCCTAAGTGCCCACCCACTGAAATTCAGCGACTAGGCACTCGGGGACTGGACAATGAAATTCCTAAGTGCCCACCCGCTGAAAATCAGCGACTAGGCACTCGGGGACTGGACAATGAAATTCCTAAGTGCTCACTCGCTGAGATTCAGCGACCAAGTGCTCGGGGACTGGATGATATAAAAACATTAAGAATCCGACCACTGAATTTCAGTGACCCGATCCTCGGGGATTGGACATACCTGGATGGCAGCGCCTAGCATGCCGTGGAGTTCCAGCGCGTCTACCGATGCGAGCACGACCGGAGTATGGCCACGACGTTGTTCGACTTCCCCTTCGGCGACTCCAGGCATCCGGCTCACTAGAACCGAAGCGCTCGCTACGGCCGCCTTCGCCATGAAGCGAGGGAAGGTCACTGCAGATGCTGCTACGCCACTCGGAGTCGGCTCGGCCACGTCGGGTGAGTCTGCAGTCACCATAGGTTGTGACCCAACACCCTCTTTGGTCTTTGAGGCCACTTCCGCTGCAGTCATGGGATCGCTCGGAGCAACCGCCTGATCATCAGAGACCGTGATGACTTCGTCCTCCTTTGTCCTCTTGACGCCTTCGGCGGGAGCAGGGACCTCGTCGGCCTTCCTTTTCCGTGAGGGATCGACCGACACCTCGGAGGCGACTGGCGGAACCTTGGCCACGGAAGGATGGCCAATCTTCTTAACACCAGTCATGTAAAACAGTTTCGTGAATAAGACCGTCTGATCAAAACACAGAACAAGCAGATGAGTAAGGGAAAGAGCAGCACTCACTTGGCGACTAGCAGGAATCATAGACCGGTGCAGATACTGGCCGGCTTCTCCAGCTCGGGTCCCAATCTCCGAGTAAGGCCCTCCTCGAACACGTCGTGTGCCCAAGACACTGATGGCTTCTTCGAAGATAAGCCGCGGCAGGAGCCTCCGTGGTAATAGTTGCGGGAGCACACCTTGGTGGCGAGGCCCCTGCGGTTGGAGAAGCCCCCAACTTAATGACCAGGGCAAATAGCGGTGGTAATGACGCCAGTGGCGCCTCGTCCCTAGGGGCGGTAGTGCCTGTTGCCGTGGTCGCGCGTGCCGCAGCGTTCTCGGCCGAGCTGGTGGCGTCGGAGCTACTCGCAGATCGAGGCGGAGACATCGGCTTAGTTGGCTTTGTCTTCTTCTTCGGCGGGGATTTCTTCTTCTTCTTTGACGGCGTGGCCTCGTGATACGAGGTGTGTTCGGGAAGCTCGTCGTCGTCGTCGTGGGGCTCGAGGCTCTTGCTCGCTTCGATCTCGCAGTGGTGCTGCCCACGGGTTTTGCGAACCGTGGGGGCAGCAACCTCCACGGGCTCGTCTTCTCCATCGTCGTTGTCGTCGCCTCCGTCGCTCTCGGAGTTATCTTTGGCAGGCGATGACTCGCTTCCGTCCTGCACGGACGAGCTCGAGTTTTCGTCATCTGCGGGTGGAAGCCACCCTTCCACCACTTGGAACAACTGCAACAAGAACAGACAAAGTTAGCACGACCGCGAATGCACAAGTTACGACTGCGAGTGTTAACGGAATGACGGCTTACCGTTGGAGCTGGGCGCCTTGCTGTATAAGGGGATACCCCGTCCTTTGCGTCGAGGTACACGGCCAGGGTAATCTTCTTCAGGGCCTGCGTGTAGTCATTGAGTCTCCACTCAACGAGGCAGGACTTCGTCGGGTCGTCCTTACCCGTATACTCATACATATAGTGGTCGCGGCTGGCCAAGGGCACGAGCCACCGCCCGAGCCAGCATTTGTAGAGGTTGATGGTCTGGAGGCCTTTCTTCTTCAGGTCGCGGATGGTTTGCAACATTTCGTCAACAACCATCCGTTGATCCAGCAGGAGTTTTGCGACCTGGAGCCGGCGCGGCTAGGGCCGGTTGGCGGAGTATCTTGGAAGCGCCACTTTATCGCTCGGAGTCGACTCGGTGACATAGAACCAAAACTTCTTCCACTCATTCGCCGCCTTGGCGGGTAGCATCAGATCGAAGAACGAGGCCTTCGACTTCAGCTGGAACGTCAGGCCGCCCGGAGCTAGCATTGGGCCGCCTGTCTCCTCGTGGCTGATTCTCCCATGGAACAAGTCTTGCCATAGGGGAAAATAGGGCCTGCAGCCCAGATAGCACTCACAGAACGCCACGAAAATGGCGAGCTGCTCGATACTATGCGGACCCAGATCCGATGGTTGGATTCCGTAGTAGGCGCAGAAACGCCGGAAGAAGAGGGAAGTTGGGAAGCCTAGCCCCCGCTCCAGGTGCCTAGTGAAGCAGATGAACTCCCCCTCGCGCGGATCCGGGATCACTTCTCCGGCCGCGGGGATGCGCCATCTACCGGCGCAGAGGATCCCTGCTTCCTCGAAAGATGCTAGCAGCGCTTTGGTGCATTTGGATCTGCCCCATGGCTCGGTGGAGGGGGGCATTGGATGGGAGTTCGCGGAGGTCGGGGCTCTCGGGAGTGTTCGGATCGCTGCGAAAAATGGGGATATGGAGATGTGCCAGATTGGAGGAAGTGGAAGAAGTGTTTCCCTGGTCGCCCCTCACTCTTATTATATAGCGGTTGTTACCCGCCATTTCCGGGAGCCGTTATTACGCGGTGATTACGCCGAAGTTACCGTTGGGGTTACCCAACGGCTAGTTTGACCACAATTGACGGTCCAACTTCATCTACTCGATTCGTTGCTCCTGGTGACTTGCCGACCCGATCGCTATAACAGCGACTAAGTATTCGCCGACCCGATCTCTACAACAGCGACTAAGTATTCGCCGACCCGTTCGCCGAGCTGCGACACGATGGTCGCCGTTATTGCGACCAAAATGACTAGTTCTTTCCTTTGTTCAGGAGTCTGCCGCCGATTTGGCTAGGCGTCCGCATTGGGCCCGCTTACTCCGACTGCCAGCAAACACCTGTGACAAATCAACGAAGGCCTCGGGGACTACTGATGGGGATATGTCTATCGAGGTATACCCAGCAGGACGTTTCCTGCTAGCCCAAGCCGTCAGCGAGTGGGCCTGCAGGACGGCGACTGGATCAAGACTTGGCATGGACTCAGGCGACTGGAAGCTGAAGGCCCAAAAGCGTAGCTAGGCCCAGTCGGACTAGGTCATAGGACCTCCGAGTCTTTAACCAATTCGGTTATAATCTGTAAACCCTAGCGAGGTGAGCCTATATAAACCTCCCTAGGGGCACGCATAGGGGATACGTTCCATCATACACCCAAGCGACTCGCCGCCTAGCCGTCGAGCTCGCCCCATTGTACTCTCACCATAATACAATCTAGCAGGAGTAGGTCTTTACCCTCCGGGGGGCCGAACCTGTGTAAACCCTTGTGTCTCAGCCCTCATCTCGCACCGCAGATGGTTGGCCGCCCTTGCCCCATGTTCTACTACTAGCTGCCAATTGCAGCATCTGTCATGGTCATTCCCACGACACCAAGTTTAGCAAATGTGAATTCTGGTTACAGGAAGTAGGATTCCTCGGACATATTGTATCAGTCGGAGGAATTTCCGTTGACCCTGCAAAGGTGAAGGATGTTGAAGATTGGCAAGCCCCAACCACTCAAACCCAAGTTCGTGCATTTCTCGGATTAGCGGGATATTACCGCAAGTTCGTAGAAGGATTCTCAAGTATCACAAGACCCATGACCCAATTGCTGAAGAAGGACAAGAAGTTTAAATGGACGAACAAATGTGAAGAGAGTTTTCAAGAACTCAAGAGGAGATTGATTTCAGCCCCTATCTTGATCATGCGGGATATTACCGGATATTACGAAGCCGTTTGATGTGTATTGTGACGCATCCAAGATCGGTCTCGGATGTGTGTTGATGGAAGAAGGCAAAGTAATATCTTATCTATCCCGACAACTGAAGCAGCATGAACAGAATTATCCTACCCATGACCTTGAACTAGCAGCCGTAGTTCTAGCCCTGAAGACATGGAGGCATTACCTCATGGGAAACCGTTGTGAAATTTATTCGGATCACAAGAGCCTGAAGTATAT
This sequence comes from Avena sativa, assembly GCA_916181665.1. Taxonomy (NCBI): domain Eukaryota; kingdom Viridiplantae; phylum Streptophyta; class Magnoliopsida; order Poales; family Poaceae; genus Avena; species Avena sativa. The sequence continues at coordinate 144,394,332 of OV702297.1, forward strand.
ATTCACTCAAAAGGAGCTGAATATGAGGCAGAAAAGATGGATAGAGCTAATCAAGGACTATGACCTGGTCATCCACTATCACCCCGGTAAAGCCAATGTGGTATCAGATGCCCTTAGTAGATTGCCGTGCCACTTGAACTCCATGATTCTGAAGGAGCAACCAAGTTTTCACAAGGAGTTGGAAGATTTCAGAATGGAATTAGTAAGTGAAGGATTTTTGGCTAGCATAGAACTTCAACCCACTTTGATCAGTCATATCAAGGAGGCGTAGAGAGGAAATGCTAGTATCAACGGAATCAAACGTCGCATCAGTACAGGCAAAGTACCCGGATTCACCGAAGACGAAGGAGTTCTGTGGTATAAAGAACGTATCTGTGTACCCGCAGATTCAGAGTTGAAGGAAGCTATTTTGAAAGAGGCCCATGATACTCTTTATTCCATCCACCCCGGAGGAACGAAGATGTACCAAGATTTTAAGGAGCAATTTTGGTGGCATAAGATGAAGAGAGAATTCGGGAGCTACATCACCAAGTGTGATATTTGTCAGAGAGTCAAGGCGGGACATCAGAGACCCGCAGGACTGTTGCAACCATTGCAGATCCCGGAATGGAAATGGGATTCAGTTGGAATGGACTTTATCACCGGATTACCTACTTCTAGTAGGGGAAATGACTCTATTTAGGTCATAGTTGATAGATTGTCCAAAGTCGCTCATTTCTTACCAGTCAAGACCACCTACCAGAGTTTGAAACTAGCGGAGTTGTACATCGCTAGAATCGTCAGTTTGCACGGAGTCCCCAAGAACATCGTATCGTATCGAGGAACTCAGTTTACCTCGAGATTCTAGAAGAAAGTCCAAGAAGGATTAGGAACCCGACTAGATTTTAGCACAGCTTATCACCCTCAGACTGATGGTCAAACTGAGCGAGTAAATCAAATACTCAAAGATATGTTGAGAGCCTGTGTGCTAGAGTATGGATCTAAATGGGAAGACTATCTGCCTTTCACAGAATTTTCTTACAACAACAGTTATCAAGCTAGTTTGCAAATGTCCCCATTTGAATTCATGTATGGAAGGAAGTGTCGTACCCCTTTGAATTGGTCGGAAGTAGGAGAGAGTCGGATTTTTGGACCCGACATCCTATGAGAAGCAGAAAAGAAAGTTCACAAGATCCGTGAGCACCTGAAGACCGCCCAATCCAGACAGAAGAGTTATGCCGACAAGAGACATCGAGACCTCGCCTTCAATATCGGAGAATTTGTGTATCGCAAAGTGTCGCCTTTGAAAGGAATGCAACATTTCTAGCTCAAAGGAAAGTTAGCCCCCAGATATATCGGGCCCTTCAAGATTCTGAATCGTCGAGGAGAAGTATCGTATCAACTGGAACTGCCACAGGAGATGTCAGCAGTACATAATGTGTTTCATATATCGTTGCTTTGCAAATGCCTTGAAGCCCCGGAGAAGACTGAAGTTTTCAAGAACATTGATCACCGCACCATAGAGATCAATGATGACCTGACGTATCCTGAAGTACCCATCCGTATTTTGGAGGAAGCTTTCAGAACCACCAGGACCCGAAGCATCAAGTTTCTCAAGATCCAGTGGATCAACCACACTGAAGAAGAAGCTACTTGGGAACGAGAAGACTACATCAAGACGGAGTTTCCCGATCTCTTTAAATCCTAGTTTTCTTTTTCTTCTTTCTCAAATCTCAAGACGAGATTTTGTTTAAGGAGGGAAGGTTTGTAACATCCCAAAAATATTGAACAATGATTATCAAATTCCAATCACCAAAATTAGGGTTAACAAAAACTTTTGTTAATTAACATCATATGAATGCATGTTTGTATGTGATGATTGTATGAATGCATGAATGGACTTGTGTGATTGTTATAAATAGCAAGGAATGGTTTAAAGATGAAAAAACATCATATAAATCAAATCCAAGCAGAAACAAATCAAGAGAAAATCAAAAACAAACAAAATAGGCAAATGGTCATTTTTGCCAATCTTGCTCACTAGGCCACTTTGAGTGTTTCTAGTCCAAGAACAGAAACACTTCCAATTCTTTTCATCCCTTGCTACACAAAGTAAAAGTGAACCCAAGCCCACCTTTCAAACTTACAAAAACATTTGGTAACTTGATTCAAAGGACATTTCAAAATTGTATCTTTATCATATATGAAGATCACCCATTTTCAAAAACCAACCAAATCAGTGCACCTTGACCTTTCCAACTAACCAGAGACTACCTAGTATGTAACTAGTGCACCCACCAAGTTTGAACCAAAAATTCAAATTCAAATCTCTTTCGGCTATTTCATCAAACACCTTGCAAACACAAATGAAATAAACACAAAACACTATAGTGAGCAGTGTTCTGGCCAACCTTGTTCCCTCTCTAGCTCACATCATGCTATTAGTAGATCATCTAGCTCAATTAACCAGCTTTAGCTCACTATGATCTTGCCATTGCCATCAATGGTGAGCATGCCGAGCCTCACCTTGTGTAACATCCCAGATTTAGGACCTAACGAAGGGTAGATTTAGGAATATGAATTATTGCATGCATTCATCTATGAAAATGTGGGTAAAATTTTCGCCAAAATAAAAAACCTAAGTTATCAATGTTTCTTTCATACTTTGAGATTAGGTTTAGTCTTAAAGTATGATTGTTATAAACTTTGAGATGATCTTAAGGAGTTATGTGTTTAAAATGAATTTGAATTTTAAATTTGAATGTTTGAATTATAATTTAAAAGATTGAGATATAAGTTTTCAATCTTAACTTAATTAAGAGATAAGTATTATAACTTAAATTTTATCCAAAAACAATATTAAATATGAAACTTATTTCATATTATTAATACATAAACAAGTTACAAATAATGTAACCTACTGAAGCCATTTCCAAACTTCACAATTTATAAAAGAATGAAGAATAAGAATATTCTTTATTAATAATAATATAATCTTTATTACAATTGAATAAAATAAAGATTACAAGTATAATAAAAGAAAAATTACAAAAGAATAAGAAAATTACATTTGAATATCTACTAACTATCCTATATCTAAATCTACACTAAATCTTCATCTTTATCTTTGTACCTGCAAAACAAAGACTAAATAGAAACAGAATAAGATTAGTGTTAGTAGTATTTCTCTCAGATATGTCAGTGAAATGCACCTGACAAATTCATCATTGAGAAATGATGTAAAGGGGCAAGTTTCACCAATATGAAAGATTCCATCTTTCATAAATTCAAAGCCAAAAGTCAAATGACAGCCAAGAGGGACCAATTCACCAGCCAAGTGAATGTAATCTGGTAATAGTAACTTCAAAAATTCTGAACATATCCAGAAGTGCATAGAAGGCACACAAGCTGGACACACACCAGCATCCATGTGGTGTGTTGTCAAGCTCACAGATCGAGCAAATCAATCTCACAAAACCACAAGCACGGCCGTGGAGGAGCACACCAGTGCATCTCTCCACTACACAGCACACAAGCACAGCCTGTGTAGACAGCAGCTAAACCAAGAACAGCAGCCAAACCAAACCACCCCAGATCAACCAAACATCACCAGGATGGTGACATAAGGTGGGGGATGAATCAGGTGGACAGCAAGATCAAGCCCAGGAGATAGAAGGAGCAGGCTAGCTCAAGAGCAAGCATAGGAGTCCAGCAAAACCAGATCAAGATCATCATCATCAACTTACTACATTAACATCAGATTTTGTGGTGAGCCTCATAAAACCATCACATGATTCATTCATAGTATCTGAAAAAAGCATGTGTTTCTTTATGAAATAATCTCTCAATAATCACCCAAGTGAGGTGAATCTATCCTAGAGATTTCAAGAATAAAGATAAGAAATCAAACTCAGCCAAAAGCACTGATCTCTCAGACCAACATCACAGAGTTTAGTGTTAATTTATGCAACTTTAAATCATTCTTCATTTGTTTTTATCAGATCAGGGCACATCTCCCAGAGAGAGTAGCACCTCTAATCCTACAAGTTACAAACCAACTATTTTCTCAACTAACTAGGATTTAAAATCCTAGAGCCTCAGACCAACATCATAAGCAGGAGAGTTAAGAAAAGCTTTCATTTTATCTTGCCAGAATTAACCACAAGTATTGTCAAGGCTAAGCCTAGAAATAAAACCCAATCACTTGTGTGCCAGATCATAATAGTATCGCAAGGACAAGTTCTAAATGAGCTAAAACCAATCTTCTCTTAGTTTCCACAGATAAAAGGGACAAACCAATAGATATCATTTTCTTGAAGCCAAGTGCCAGGAATCAACATCAACTTCATCTATACATCCACAGAAAATCATTACATGTAATGATTATATTCAGTATGTATAATCTCATATAAACCTACCATTATAATTGCAGTAAGCAACTACTGAGAGAACTACTGTCAGTACAAGCATTCTGACGGTAAGTAAGTTCTCAGATCAACAACATAATCCAATCAGGGGTTCCATAGAAACACTAGCATGGGATCATAGTGAATTACCACTGGAATAAATCTGACAAGCCACTAGCATCATCAAAGCACTACAAATCATGATCCAGAGCAAACAATCATTCTTCATACTCAAGTATGATCACCACTAGATCTAAAGCATCATGGATATGATCAATAGGGGGTTATGAACCCTAATCAGAACAAGAACCCTAATTAGGAGATGAACCCTAATTAGAACATAGTCACTAGGCACGAGAAGCCACTAGATACACACAGAGAGATTCATGGTAGTAGCATGAACAAGAACCACGGAGGCAATTTACCTGGGGTCCTCGCTGACGAATTGAAGAGGAACCAGATTGGCCGACGAAACCGCGGCGGCACAGGGAGCACCCAGGGGGCACTGCAACCTGCACTAGCCATGGCGGCAGCCACAGCAGCACACGAGCCCAGCACACCACCGGAGGCGGGACCGTGGCGGTGGCGACAGCACCTTTCCCTAACCCTAGGGTTCGGGAACAGGGTGAATCTGGCCACGGGGAAGCCCCAGAGTTAAATCGAGTTGGACTAGATGAACTAGCATAGTCGCAAACCTCGCCCTGCACCACGACAGCGGCCAGGGAAAGCCTCAACGGCGTCCATCGCCAGCGGCGACGCTAGATCCGCGGGGTCGAGGAAGAGGAAAGGTGAGAACGAGGAGGAGGCAGAGAGAGTGGGGCTGGTTGGGCCAAAACCCCTCGGGGTGATTTTGACCCTGCCCTATTGGGCCACACCGGCCCAATAAGCCCAAGGGGCCAGCCCAAGTCGGTTAAGAAAAATTAATCAATTGGAAAAGACCAAAATGCCACTGACCTCAATAAAATTCTAGAAAATAAAATAAAAGTCCAAAAATTATAAATAAAATATTTTTGGATTCACAATAATCCACTCTATCGAAATAAAATAAGATATAAAATTTTGGACATTTAAATTTTTATAAGAATTTTGTAATTTATATATTCCTTATGGAATTTTACAAAATTATTGAAAGATGATAAAAATAAATAAAAATCACTTCCATTATATATTAATATTATAGTATTTTTGAAAAATACTAAATAAATATTTAATAATCAATTTTAATGTATAATTAATAATTCCTAAAAGAATTATTAAATCAATAAAAGTCAAATAAAAAGGGAAATAAAATAAAATAATTCAATATATGAAATAAATAAATAAATAAATATTTATAAATGCATTATTAAAAGGCACCTTATATAGGGCAAATACATATAGAATTAAATAATGCATTACATTACTTGCATAATCAGTTTGCTTCTTTAAATATTGTCCTTACCGGGCAATAATGATGTTTTTGTAGAACTAGAAGCTCAAGGTCCAGTGCAAGCATCAGACTTCCCTACCTTGCCATCACAAGGCAAGTTCATCACTTGCTCATGTCCTTTTAAGAGTCTTTATCAAAGTATTTGCAAATTGTGTGTTATCATATATGCTATAAAAGAAAGAAATTATTATTTTCATATATAAAGAAATCATAGATATCATCCTAAGTGGTGATATAATGGAACAATAGAACTTAGGGTTCTATTTGCAACAATGATGATCAACTAGGGACTTAATAACCCCTGACATCAGTGATTCTAGCGCCGTATATTACGCGTAAGCCATGAGATTTGGAATGGGACAGAGAAGTCAGTTGTATCTTCTTCCTCTCGCATGAAGCAGGATGTGCAGGTCGTGGATGTTATCCTCGTAGCGTGCATATTAATTGGTAATTCGTAGAGGATATTCAGCGTATGGGTGGGAACCCTCATCGTCCCATGATAGTTCTGGCATCTAACGGTTTGTACAAACCATTGTCGTAATTCATTATGTGGGCATGGTGTACACCAAGGAGGCATGAGGGGTCGCGAAGGGGGCAGTGATTGGCTTGGACCAACTACTGGGCCCCACATCATGGAATTGTGGAGGGGAAAGTACGCCCGATTGTGCAACAAGGAGTTGATCTCTCATGGGTAAAGTAACGCACCTCTACAGAGTGTAAGAACTATAACTTGTTACTCCATGTTCCGGGAAGGAGCTATGAGCGCGGCAGGAAAGGAACTCCATGAAAGTTCTGGTCAACCTGTGAAGGCTGATTGTCATAGTTTTTCGGAATAAAACCAATCTTTGAAGAAAGATTTACAAAAACTGCATAGTGCCAAGGATTTATAATCCGAGGTGGTAGTTAGAGCATCAAACTTCCCACCTTGCATATAATGAACTTGTTGGATAACGCTGTTACTCATTCTTTCCTTTGATCCCTTGCTTAGACTCTGAGGGTCCCGAAGACGTGCCAATGTATGTAGCCGAATGCCAAGAAGATGTGTTCTAGAGGAACCTGGTCTATCCGGAGGAGTTGAAGGAGTGGATTACGAAATCCGCTATGGTGTCGATGATAATGAGTCTAACTAAGTAACCTAGTTAATAGTAACCAATGGAGCCGAACAGCATGAACTCTATAGAATAAGCTGTTGAGCTCAACTCCTAGACGGAGTTGCTACTTTTAAATTCTGCTGAACACTTTATATTTTGGTTTGTAAGTTGAATCTTTTGGAAGTCTTGAACTTCTGGTATTGTAATAATAATAATAATGTGTGTACATTTGTAATATGGACCCGCAATGTTTCTGTTGTACCACTCTGAGGGATGTGATATTTACGGAACGGTGTTCTGTAGATGTCATGTCAACGACTATAGTGTACTACACATGCAGTGGTATGCTGGGTCACCGCAGTTGGTATCAGAGCAAATTGGTTTGACCTTAGGTTGGAAACCTAGTAAAGGGTATTACCTGTAGGACAGTTAGCAACGATAAAGAATTCCCTAAAAGTAATGTAATGGGTATTCAAATGAGAATATTCCATTATATATTTTAGTGCAATAATTCTTTGTTATGATGCAATATATCATTGGATACTAATCAAAATTATTTTTCTGATATACAGAGATATGGCACCAAAGTTTCCAAAACAGACTTTGATAAGGAAAGAGGGGACTCTTGATGATTATCAAGGATCATTTACAGACCAACTTTGTCAACTTTTAAAGCTCTTTAGTTGTCCAACTAGGATTCCAGTGAACATTATCACTTACCTTGATGGCCGGATGTTATCCAAGTACCGTGTGAGTATCCAACTTCCAGAGAAGCTTGGATTATATCACGATCTACCCATAGGAGAAGGTAGGAGTCATTTAGCAGCCTATCATGTTGCTGTTGTGGAGGCGATAGCTAATATCCGGGAGAAGAAAACCAAGGAGCTAGAAGGTAACACATTTTCTGTGATACCTCATGATTCTATAGACTCGGAGCCTATACCGGATCATCTTAATTTGGTTAAGAAGCATCCTAAGTTAGCTTCCAAGTTTATGGATAGATACCGGACACTCGTTGCGTCTTTTTATAAGACTCATCAAGTGATTGTTGAAGAAAAAATGACATGTTAGAGGATCTAACTGATCCGGAAAGGAGGAAGTAGTTAGCATTCCAGCTAGAAATAGAAGCAAGTAGTAGTGCAATACCTATCTTTAAGGATATACCTATAGATCCGGAATCTTTTATACCATATTCTTATTCACCAAGACCTGAACCTACACATGATCCTACTATGGATATGAGGTATGCAGTACCACAAGGCTCAGGGGATGGTTTTGACTCAGAACTTCCTATTGAGAATTCGGATGGTTGGAGAATGGGATCACATAATGGATCTCACGAACACCAAATGTCCACAGATGGTTTCGACAGGAATGTTGGACAATCTAGTTGGATGGGTTCAAGGATGAACCTTAATAATAGTAGTAGAAATACCATGTCAATAGATAACTAGGATGAAGAAGAAGATCCTGAGGAGAGAGTGTTTGAATCATCAACATCTTATCAAAACCCAGGGAATATACATTATCCAGTGTTTAACTATCTTGCCCACGAGAGCACCTGGGGAGCAGCAGGATCCGTGTATCCTGTTGACAACTCAAGAAATGAAGCTCAGGAGATGCAGGCTGGAGATAATGTTGAATATGTTTCTGAAGACTTTTTAGCTGAGCTGGAGGGACTCAATACGCTCAGGTTGAGTAATGACTCAAGTCCTGACACTTCAGATACAGAGTATGTTCCTTCTGGAAGGCCATATGTTCCACAAACTGTGCGAGGAATAACACGTCATCATGGTTGGACATCAGGCATGTACGATGAACGTAGTTACTATTAGAAGGAGACAACTAGTCAGTAGTATCAAGTACTGTGTATTGTACCCAAGTAATAAGGTGGTTTTGTAAACATACCAATATGGTATATGTTGTAATGACTTTGTATCATTATGCTACTACGTAAATAAGTGAAATGCATATTTGGATTTTCTTTGGATCTTCATTGTGTGACTAGTTCTGTGCATAAAGTCGAGCTCAGAACACATGTGCATGATGTAATTATGAGTATTTGCTTTATGTTTCTGGACTAGAGGGTCATGGATACAGGTGTAGGAATGGAAACTGAGCAGCAGTGGATGGAGCGAGAGGCCAAGGAAAACGCCAATGCAGATGCAGCAAACCAAGAAGCATTACCACCACCAATGAGGCCGTTAATGGAGCAGAACTTTATGCAATGCATGCAAATGATGCAGGAGACCCAGAACAAGTTCATGGAAGAGTTGCTGGGGTGAGCAAATCAGAGGGCACCTGAAGGTGGAGGAGTGAGTCTATCTGATTTCCAGAATGCAAGACTGTTACCTTTTGCATCAGCTCCTGAACCAATGGATGCAGAAGACTGGCTAGCAGACACAGAAAGGAAGCTAAAAACTGTAGGTTGCAATGATGAGGAAATATTGAGGTATGCAACTCATCTTCTGACTGGCCCTGCAACATCATGGTGGGAAAATCAGTTAGCCATGCAACAACCAGGAAGGGAGTTTACCTGGGAGGAGTTCAAGCAAAGATTTCGTTAATATCATGTTCCGGAAAGTGTCATGGAGTTGAAACGGAGAGAATTTGAGGAGCTTCAGCAAGGATATACTAGTGTCATGAAGTACATATGGGAGTTTAGCCAACTGTCTCGTTATGCTAAGGAGGATGTTAATACTGAAGAGAAGAGGAAGAAGAGTTTTTTGCGTGGATTAAATCCATTTGTGAAGATGCAGCTAAGGTTAGCCAATAAGCAAACTTATCAGCAGTTGTTGGATGCAGCCATTACTTTTGAAGATGACTACAAGAATGTCCAAGAGGATCGGAGGAAGAGAGCCAATAAGGAAACTAAGAGAATTCAGGCAAGTAAACCTAAATCCAACCTGGAGTTCAAACCTCGGAATGGGAATTATGGCAACAACAACTATAACAATAACAATAACAAGGGCAGTGGTGGAAATCAATCCAATCCGAGAAGGAATGTCATCTATAAAAATTGTGGAATTCCAGGGCATTTCTAGAGGGAGTGCAAAAAGCCTGTAGTGATCTGTTACGGTTGTGGTCAGAAGGGGCATATAAAGCCAGATTGTCCGAGCAAACCATCGGGAGGATGGCCTACCAAGGGAGGAGGACAAGCCAGTGGAGGAAATGGACAGCCCAATAAAGGAGGAAATAATGGCAAGAACCACAATGGCAAGAGAAACCGACCTACCGGAAAACTGAACTGTGCAACCCTCGAGGAGGTGGATAATTCAGAGCATGCAGTGATAGGTACGATCAATATCCTTACCAATCCCGGCAAAGTTCTATTTGATACTGGTGCAACTACTTCATTCATTTCTGAAGAATTTTGTGATAAGTTCGGGATTAGAAGGGCAATGTTAGAAAGTCCTATGACCATAGTTATGGCAGGAGGGAATGTGATTGTACGCCACATGAAACAAGATTAGGTTATCTCGATCTGTGGTTGTACATATTTCGCAGACCTTTATGTAGGGGTTCGTAGCATGGAAAACAAAAAAATTCTACCGCATACAAACAAACAAGCCAAGATCTATCTACTAGATTGTAGCAACGAGTCGATGGAATAACTCACCCTCGAAGATTCCAAAGTGTTTAACGAGAGCGGATTCTCGTGGGTGATGTAGTTGTACTCTTGCCGATCTCAAGATCGCGTAGACGATCCTTCTGGCGCTGCGTTCCGGCAGCGCTTCCGCAGTCGGTCACATGTTCGGTACTCGACGAAGACCTTCCTCTCCCTTGTTCCAGCAGGCAGCGAAGGTTGTAGCACTCTCCTCGCGATTCCGGCAGCACAACGGCGTGGTACCGGAAGTAGAGGGGAGATCTTGCAGGGCTTCTCCTTAAGCCGGAACGAGTATGGTGGACTATGAGAGAGAGCCTCGGTGATCTAGGGTTTAGATGCACCAAGGAGGAGCAAGGCCGGCGGCTAGGGTTTGCCTAGGCGGCGGCGGCAGCAGGAGGTGGCGGCGCCGGCGGCTAGGATTAGGGTTTGCAGGGCGTGGTATTGTGTGTTTGTAGGGGCAGCCCTACCCCTCCTTATATAGGTGGAGGGGGCGCGCCAAGGGGAGGGGAGTCCCTCCCCAACTCGGTCTCCAAGTGGGCCTGCGGTGGAGGGAGGGAACTCCTCCCCAAGTAGGTTTCCTACTCTCCCTCCACCTCACAAAATAGCCGTTTGACTTTTCAAATTGGCGTTTGACTTTTCAAACTAGGATTTGATTAAACCCTTTATTTTGTTCAGCGATGATACCTAGTACATGATGCAATCATTCCAACTTGTTATGACACATTCATGTACCCTTCCCCTCCGGAGTGCCGGACATTCTGGAACCTTCTAGAACATTCCTGATGAAAACACCGGAACCATTCTCCAACCCCGAAACAGGACTTTCCTTATATGAATCTTATTCTCCGGACCATTCCGGATCTCCTTGTCATATCCCGGATTCTATCCGATACTCCGAACAACATTCGGTCTCTTACTCATCATTCCATAACTACTCAAACAACGTCGAATCCTTAAGTGTGTCTCCCTACGGTTCGTGAATTATGCGGACATGATCGAGACACTTCTCCGAACAATAACCAATAGAGGAATCTGGAAATTCATATGGCTCCCACATATTTCTACGATTACTTTGCGATCGAATGAACCACTTACATACGATACCAATTTCCCTTTGTCTCACGATAGTTTACTTATCCGAGGTTTTGATCGTCGGTATCTCTGCATACCTAGTTCAACCTCGTTACTGATAAGTACTCTTTTCTCATTCCCGTGATATGTGATCCCTTGTGAGCCAGTCACATGCTTGTAAGCTAATTGGATGACATTCCATCGAGAGGGCCCAAAGCATATCTATCTGTCATATGGATGGACAAATCCCACTCTTGATCCATGTGTCTCAACCAATACTTTCTGAACACTCAATGCCACCTTTATAGCCACCCAGTTACGATGTGGTGTTTGATGTCATCAAAGCATCCTTCCGGTGAAGGTGATATGCATGATCTCATGGTCGAAGGAATTAGGTTACTATGTATCAGAAAGCATATAGCAATTAAACTATTAAAATGACTTGATCTTTATGCTACGCTTATCTATAGGAGTATGTCCATCATATCATTCTCCTAACGATATGATCTTGTTGTTAATAACATCTCAATGTTCATGATAGGGAAACCACAATCATTTATTAACCAACAAGCTAGTATTTATAAAGAGGCTTTACTAGGGACTCTATTTTAGTTTACAAATCACACAAGTATTAATGTTTCCTTGTTAATACTATTATAGCATGAATGTAAACATTTATCATAAACACAAAGATATAATAATAACTACATTTATTATTGCCTCTAGGGCATATCTCCAACACTTTATGTGATTCCTTTGAAGGGAATTGCAGTAGTGCTGGGGATGGATTGGATGATGGAACACGGAGCTCAGATAAATTGTGAGGAGAAAACTGTCTCAATCAAAACTCCAAGTGGAGCAAGGATAGTTTACCAAGCAGATAAACACAGTCATATCATGGTAGATCTGCAGTTGAATTCAATGAAAGAAGTTGAATTGGAAGAGATTCCTATAGTTAATGAATTCCAAGATGTTTTTCCAATGGAGTTACCGGGAATGCCACCAGAGCAGGAGATAGAGTTCACCATTGACTTAATACCTGGTACAGCACCAATAGCTCAAGCACCATATAAAATGGTACCCAAAGAGTTGAAAGAACTCAAAGAGAAAATTGATGAGTTAGTGGGAAAAGGATTTATACAGGAAAGTGTATCTCCATGGGGAACACCAGTAATCTTTGTGGATAAAAGAGATGGTGGAAGACGGATGTGTGGTGATTATAGAAATCTGAACAACGTGACTATCAAGAATAAGTATCCTTTACCAAGAATTCAAGATTTGTTTGATCAAGTGAAAGGAGTTGGAGTATTTTCAAAGATCGATTTAAGATCTGGATACCATCAAATAAAAATCAAGCCGGAAGATGTTCCAAAAACAGCATTTGTCTCAAGATATGGACACCATGAGTATCTGGTAGTACCATTTGGTTTGACCATTGCACCGGCAATATTCATGAATTTGATGAACAAGATCTTCATCCCATATTTGGACAAGTTTGTCATCGTCTTTATTGATGGCATTCTGATATATGCCAAGGATAAGGAAGAGCATGCTGACCATTTGAGGATAGCATTGCAGACTTTAAGAGAACATAAGCTTTATGCTAAGTTCAGTAAGTGTGAATTCTAGCTAGATGAGGTAGAATTCATTGGTCATGTGATCAGTAAGGATGGTATTGCTGTGAATCCATCTAAAGTTCAGTCGGTACTAGAGTGGACTGCACCGACTAATGTGAAGCAAATTCGAGGTTTCTTAGGAATGTCTGGTTATTATCGGAGATTCATTGAAGGTTTCTCCAAAATAGCCAGACCAATGACCAAATTATTATGGAAGAATACACCATTCAAGTGGGATGAGAAATGTGAAGCAAGTTTTCAAGAGTTGAAGACTAGATTAACCACAGCTCCAATCTTAGCAGTTCTTGAAACAGGGAAGGACTTCACCGTATACTGTGATGCATCTAAAGAAGGTTTGGGGTGTGTATTAATGCAAGATCGGAAAGTGATTGCTTATGGTTCAAGGCAATTGAAACCACATGAAGTCAACTATCCAACTCATGATTTAGAGTTAGCAGCGGTAGTTTTTGCGCTGAAAGGATGGAGGCATTTTCTTTATGGAGCCAGATGTGAGTTATACACTGACCATAAAAGTCTCAAATATTTCTTCACTCAAAAGGATATGAATATGAGACAGAAGCGTTGGTTGGAACTAATCAAGGATTATGATTTAACAATCAACTACACCCCAGGAAAAGCAAATGTTGTAGCAAATGCTTTAAGCAAAAAGAGTGTAGATATTCAGCCAAGCAATAGGGAGTTACCAAAACAGTTACAAATGGACTTGGAAAGATTAGAGCTTCAATTTATCAAAATAGAGGTTCTTGGAGGATTAGTTACTATGCAGGTAGTTGCAGAGAAGGACAGTGATCTTAAGCAAGAAATTTTAGACATCAAGAATAAGATCCTTTTATTACTGAGGAAATTCGGAGGATATCTCAAGGGCAAAAATCAGTTTTTCGCCTTGGGGATTATGGGTCTTTATGGTTCCAAGATTGTCTATGTGTTCCAGATGTGACTGAGATCAGAAATGTCATACTCAAAGAAGCACATGATACACCATATTCTATACATCCAGGGAGTACTAAGATGTATATGGATTTTAAAGAACTATTCTGGTGGAATAACATGAAAAGAGATATTGCTAAATATGTATCTGAATGCCATACTTGTCAAAGGGTGAAAGATGAACATCAAAGCCTAGCAGGACCATTACAACCCTTAGAAATTCCTAAATGGAAATGGGAGGAAATAGGTATGGACTTCATTACAGGATTACCTATGACACCAAAAAGGAAGGATATGATATGGGTAATTGTGGACAGACTCACTAAGAGTGCACATTTTATTCCAGTGAATCAAAAGGATAATGCCGAGAATTTAGTTGAAGTATATGTCAAATAGATAGTAAGTAAGCATGGAGTACCCAAAAAGATCATAACTGATAGGGGATCAGTGTTTACTTCAGCATTTTGGAAGCAATTGCATGAAGCACTTGGTTCAAAATTAGATTTCAGCACGGCATATCATCCTGAGACAGGAGGTCAAACTGAAAGAACAAATCAAATACTAGAAGACATGTTGAGAGCTTGTGCACTAGATTTTGGAGGAACATGGGAAGATCACCTACCATTGGTGAAACAGCTATCAGAGTAGTCTGAAGGCGGCTCCATATGAGATTCTGTATGGAAGGAAGTGTAGATCACCAATATGTTGGTATGAACCTGGAAGCAGCAAAGAATTTGTGCCAGATTATATCAAGGAAATACAAGACATCATTGATAAGATCAGGGATAGACTGAAAATAGCCCAAAGTAGGCAGAAAAGTTATGCGGATCAAAGTCGAAGATCATGGAATCCAGAAGTGGGAGATATGGTCTATTTGAAAGTAAGTCCAATGAAAGGAGTAAAAAGATTCGGAGTTAAAGGGAAATTGAGTCCAAGATATATCAGACCATTCAAGATACTGAGTCAAAACAGAACTATAGCTTATGCTTTAGAGTTACCATCAAGATTGGCTCAAGTGTATAATGTTTTCCATGTGTCACAACTTCGCAAATGTTTGAAAGTTCTAGATGATGCAATAACACATCAAGAGATAGAACTACAAGTAGACCTGACTTATATTGAAAATCCCTGTAAGATTCTGGAAGAAAACTGGAAAAGATTGAGGAATAGAGCAATCAAATATTGCAAGGTACAGTGGAAACATCACCCTGAGAGGGAAGCCACATGGGAGAAGGAAGATGATTTAAGAAAAGCTTATCCAGAACTATTCAGGTACATCTCCACAAACTTCGGGACAAAGTTTAATTTAAGGGGGGAAGTCTGTAACATCCCAGCATTTAGGACCTAACGAAGGGTAGATTTAGGAATAGGAATTGTTGCATGCATTTATCTGTGAAAATGTGGGTAAAATTTTCACCAAAATAAAAAACCTAAGTGATCAATGTTTCTTTCATACTTTGAGATTAGGTTTAGTCTTAAAAGATGATTGTTATAAACTTTGAGATGATCTTAAGGAGTTATGTGTTTAAAATTAATTTGAATTTTAAATTTGAGTGTTTGAATTATAATTTAAAAGATTGAGATATAAGTTTACAATCTTAAATTAATTAAGAGATAAGTATTATAACTTAAATTTTATCCAAAAACAATATTGAATATGAAACTTATTTCATATTATTAATACATAAACAAGTTACAAAGAATGTAACCTACTGAAGCCATTTCCAAACTTCACAATTTATAAAAGAATGAAGAATAAGAATATTCTTTATTAATAATAATATAATCTTTATTACAATTGAATAAAATAAAGATTACAAGTATAATAAAAGAAAATTTCCAAAAGAATAAGAAAATTACATTTGAATATCTACTAACTATCCTATATCTAAATCTACATTAATCTTCATCTTTATCTTTGTACCTGCAAAACAAAGACTAAATAGAAACAAAATAAGATTAGTGTTAGTAGTATTTCTCTTAGATATGTCAGTGAAATGCACCTGACAAATTCATCATTGAGAAATGATGTAAAGGGGCAAGTTTCACCAATACGAAAGATTCCATCTTTCATAAATTCAAAGCCAGAAGTCAAATGACAGCCAAGAGGGACCAATTCACCAGCCAGGTGAAAGTAATCTGGTAATAGTAACTTCAAAAATTCGGAACATATCCACAAGTGCATAGCAGGCACACAAGCTAGACACACACCAACATCCATGTGGTGTGTTGTCAAGCTCACAGAGCAACTCAATCTCACAAAACCACAAGCACAGGCGTGGAGGAGCACACCAGTGCATCTCTCCACTACACAGCACACAAGCACAGCCAGTGTAGACAGCAGCTAAACCAAGAACAGCAGCCAAACCAAACCACCCTAGATCAACCAAACATCACCAGGATGGTGACATAAGGTGGGGTATGAATCAGGTGGACAGCAAGATCAAGCCCAGGAGCTAGGAGGAGCAGGCTAGCTCAAGAGCAAGCATAGGAGTCCAGCAAAACCAGATCAAGATCATCATCATCAACTTACTACATCAACATCAGATTTTGTGGTGAGCCTCATAAAACCATCACATGAGTCATTCATAGTATCTGAACAAAAGCATGTGTTGCTTTATGAAATAATCTCTCAATAATCACCCAAGTGAGGTGAATCTATCCTAGAGGTTTCAAGAATAAAGATAAGAAATCAAACTCAGCCAAAAGCACTAATCTCTCAGACCAGCATCACAGAGTTTAGTGTTAATTTATGCAACTTAAAGCATTCTTCATTTGTTCATATCAGATCAGGGCACATCTCCCAGAGAGAGTAGCACCTCTAATCCGACAAGTTACAAACCAACTATTTTCTCAACTAACTAGGATTTAAAATCATAGAGCCTCAGACCAACATCATAGGCAGGAGAGTTAAGAAAAGCTTTCATTTTATCTTGCCAGAATTAACCACAAGTATTGTCAAGGCTAAGCCCAGAAATAAAACCCAATCACTTGTGTGCCAGATCATAATGGTATCACAAGGACAAGTTCTAAATGAGCTAAAACCAATCTTTGCTTAGTTTCCACTGATAATAGGGACAAACCAATAAATATCATTTTCTTGAAGCCAAGTGCCAGGAATCAACATCAACTTCATCTATACATCCACAAAAAATCATTACATGTAATGATTATATTCAGTATGTATAATCTCATATAAGCCTACCATTATAATTGTAGTAAGCAACTACTGAGAGAACTATTGTCAGTACAAGCATTCTGACAGTAAAGTAAGTTCTCAGATCAACAACATAATCCAATCAGGGATTCCGTAGAAACACTAGCATGGGATCATAGTGAATTACCACTGGAATAAATCTGACAAGCCACTAGCATCATCAAAGCCACTACAAATCATGATCCACAGCAAACAATCATTCTTCATACTCAAGTATGATCACCACTAGATCTAAAGCATCATGGATATGATCAACAGGGGGTTATGAACCCTAATCAGAACAAGAACCCTAATTAGGAGATGAACCCTAATTAGAACATAGTCACTAGGCACGAGAAGCCACTAGATACACACAGAGAGATTCATGGTAGTAGCATGAACAAGAACCACGAAGGCAACTTACCCTAGGTCCTCGCTGACGAATTGAAGAGGAAGAAGATTGGCCGACAAAACCGTGGCGGCATAGGGAGCACCCAGGGGGCGCTGCAACCTGCACTAGCCACGACGGCGTCCACAGCAGCACACGAGCCTAGCACACCACCGCAGGCGGGACCGCGGCGGTGGCGACAGCACCTTTCCCTAACCCCTAGGTTTCGGGAACGGGGTGAATCTAGCCATGGGGATGCCCCGGAGTCAAATCGAGTTGGACTATATGAACTAGCGTAGTCGCAAACCTCGCCCTGCACCACGGCAGCGGCCAGGGAAAGCCTCAACGGCGGCCATCGCCAGCGGCGGCGCCAGAGCCGCGGGGTCGAGGAAGAGGAAAGGTGAGAACGAGGAGGAGGCAGAGAGAGTGGGGCTGGGTGGGCCAAAACCCCTCGGGGTGATTTTGACCCTTCCCTATTGGGCCACACCGGCCCAATAAGCCCAAGGGGCCATCCCAAGTCGTTTAAAAAAAATTAATCAATTGGAAAAGACCAAAATGCCCCTAACCTCAATAAAATTCTAGAAAATAAAATAAAAGTCCAAAAATTAATAAAATATTTTGGATTCACAATAATCCACTCTATCCAAATAAAATAAGATTTAAAATTTTGGACATTTAAATTTTTATAAGAATTTTGTAATTTATATATTCCTTATGGAATTTTACAAAATTATTGAAAGATGATAAAAATAAATAAAAATCACTTTCATTATATATTAATATTATAGTATTTTTGAAAAATACTAAATAAATATTTAATAATCAATTTTAATGTATAATAAATAATTCCTAAAAGAATTATTAAATCAATAAAAGTCAAATAAAAAGGGAAATAAAATAAAATAATTCAATATATGCAATAAATATAAAAAAGAATATTTATAAATGCTTTATTAAAAGGCACCTTATATAGGGCAAATACATATAGAATTAAATAATGCATTACATTACTTGCATAATCATTTTGCTTCTTTAAATATTGTTCTTACCGGGCAATAGTGATGTTTTTGTAGAACTAGAAGCTCAAGGTCCAGTGCAAGCATCAGACTTCGCTACCTTGCCATCACAAGGCAAGTTCATCACTTGCTCATGTCCTTTGAAGAGTCTTTATCAAAGTATTTGCAAATTGTGTGTTATCATATATGCTATAAAAGAAAGAAAATATTATTTTCATAAATAAAGAAATCATAGATATCATCCTAAGTGGTGATATAATGGAACAATAGAACTTAGGGTTCTATTTGCAACAATGATGATCAAGTAGGGACTTAATAACCCCTGACATCAGTGATTCTAGCGCCGTATATTACGCGTAAGCCATGAGATTTGGAATGGGACAGAGAAGTCAGCTGTATCTTCTTCCTCTCGCATGAAGCCGGATGTGCATGTCGTGGCTGTTATCCTCGTAGCGTGCATATTAATTGGTAATTCGTAGAGGATATGCAGCTTATGGGTGGGAACCCTCATCGTCCCACGATAGTTCTGGCATCTAACGGTTTGTACAAACCATTGCCGTAATTCATTATGTGGGCATGGTGTACACCAAGGAGGCATGCGGGGTCGCGAAGGGGGCAGTGATTGGCTTGGACCAACTACTAGGCCCCACATCATGGAATTGTGGACGGGAAAGTACGCCCGGTTGTGCAACAAGGCGTTGATCTCTCATGGGTAAAGTAACGCACCTCTGTAGAGTGTAAGAACTGTAACTTGTTATTCCATGTTCCGGGAAGGAGCTAAGAACGCGGCAGGAAAGGAACTCCATGAAAGTTCTGGTCAACCTGTGAAGGCTGATTGTCATAGTTTTTCGGAATAAAATCAATCTTTGAAGAAAGATTTACAAAAACTGCATAGTGCCAAGGATTTATAATCCGAGGTGGTAGTTAGAGCATCAAACTTCCCACCTTGCATATAATGAACTTGTTGGGTAATGTTGTTACTCATTCTTTCCTTTGATCCCTTGCTTAGACTCTGAGGATCTCAAAGACATGCCAATGTATGCATCCAAATGCCAAGAAGATGTGTTCTATGAGGAACCTGATCTATCCGGAGGAGTTGAAGGAGTGGGATTAAGAAATCCGCTATGGTGTCGATGATAATGAGTCCAAATAAGTAACCTAGTTAATAGTAACCAATGGAGCCGAACAACATGAACTCTATAGAATAAGCTGTTGAGCTCAACTCCTAGACGGAGTTTCTACTTTTAAATTCCGCTGAACACTTTATATTTTGGTTTGTAAGTTGAATCTTTTGGAAGTCTTGAACTTCCGGTATTGTAATAATAATAATGTGTGTACATTTGTAATATGGACCCGCAATGTTTCTGTTGTACCACTCTGAGGGATGTGATATTTATGGAACGGTGTTCTGTAGATGTCATGTCAACGACTATAGTGTACTACACATGCAGTGGTATGCTGGGCCACCGCACCTTGCCACCCCATGGTCGACAGCAAGCTAGGAGCAGCACCAAGCGTACCCACCTTGTCTGGGATATTGACCACCATTCACCGCCACCCCCTGTCCAACTCCAACGCCCTGCTAGACACTGGACAACTCTAGAACCGTTGCGTCCTATGCCTCTGTGCCATGCCGAGAGCGCGCCAGAGCGCCGCACTCGACACACACCCACAGACCGTGCGCCGCCCTTGCCGCTTGCAAGCGTGATCACCATCGTCCCAGGAGACCATCAGACAACCCCGTTCGCTATTGCGCGACCCGTAGCCGTGGTGCGCCATTAAAATGTCCGTCGGACCCGTCCAGAGCACCGCAGCGTTCCGACCATCTCGCACCGCCCCGCGCCTCGTGACCATGCCGTTGAGCTTTGCCAGGGAGCACAGCACCGCCCCCTACCATAGACCATGCCATTAGCCCGCTATGACGACGACCACGACGAGCTCCACCCGCACCCTTCGGTCCCCTATTGGCACTATAAATAGAGGCCACCCCCGTTTGATTTCTTCACACCAACACACTCCCCTCTCCCTCAGAACCACCCCACCTCATTCCCGGAGCAAGGCGAGCAGCAGCTCACCGGAATTTGGCCGGAGTCTGCCGCGGAGGAGGAAGAAAGGAGCCAGCGATTAGAGCCACCCCAGGAGAAGCCGCCGGTACCAAGAGGCTTGTCATTGTTGACTGCATCGTTCGCCCCCATCGTCGACCCTCGCCTGAGCCCCCGTAGACCCTCACTGGCTGCGCTAGGGTTCTTTCTCGCTGGCGTTGCCCGACGGAGACGATAAATCACAGTCGTTCGATTAGAAGTTGATCGTGTGGTTTAGATTGCCCCATACCGCTTCGCACCCTCCTGTCTCGCTGAGTGGTGGGGACAACCACTTAAACTCACCCGCGCGCGCTGTGCGCCATGGACCGGTCCATTTACATTCCCGCGTGACCCGGTAGTTTGAATTTAGGTTTATTCATTTAGTTTCAAACATAGTTCCATACCTAGATTCAAAAATCCACCCAGGTCAATTCACTAAACCAAATTGCATGAAACCAATTTTTTTAGAAAGGTACTGGAATTCTTAATCCAAGCCCGTTGGATTCAAACCATTTAGAATTGTGGATCACCTATAGTAAAAATAACAAGGCAGAAGCTTTTTTGCATTCAAACATTTTTTAAAATTCAACCACAAAAGCTTTTGAGTTGATTCCAACTCTCAAAAATCACATTTAACTAGACCTTTCTGAATATATAAAAACATCTAGGTTTACTTGCAGAAATAATAAACAAGTAATAAAACAATGCCCCATAGGCATTTCTAGTCACTTTATTTAAATAAAATGAAAGGGTTAAACCTTATTAAATTGAGACACCACTTTAAATCACATTCCCATGTACTGAAATATGTGGTGATGACATGTGTCAACATGATCCCATGTTTTAGTTGGAGAATATTAAATCTTAAGAAGTTTTCAATGAGTAGAAATTACTTTTCCAAAATAAAATAAATAAGACAAGTGCTTTGATGATTGTAATGCTTGTGATGATGCTAAATAATCTAGTGAAAACCTTGGTGTGATAAATAAAAGTAGTTAAGTATTGTTTGGTGATTGTGTATCTTGTATTTATTTATAGACGCTAGTACCGACCAAGGATACGAGGAGGAAGGAGAATACTACAAGGAAGAAGCCGAGGAGAACTTCAACCACTGCTCGGCACAAGGAAAGCTTACACTTGCAATTATGCAAGCCTCACTACACAAGTTGACTTAGCAAGCTAATCCTTGCAATCTTATACTAATATCTTAGCAAGCTACTATCTTAGCAAGCTAAGATAAACCATGCAAGTTTTACTTGCAAGCTTACACCACTTGATACCCAATCCTAATTTTACTTGTAAGCTTAGTATTTTATTTTCTTTATCAAAACTTTCTAGTTAAGTTTACTTGGTAAATTGTAGATCTTAGAAAGATTATTAAAGGTAGCATAAAGAGCATAAAACTTGGCCTAAGTTAGATAAATCTTGATGTCATCCTGAGGCATGAGAATTAACTTAGATAAGATACACTTGTTTACCACCCCTCATTAGTGTTAGCCCCACCTATAGTTGCTAGTCCTAAGCATAAAACTTGATCACTTTAGATGGGAATAGTTGGTGAAAATGGTTATGAAAACCTTAGAATGATGGGTCATTCTACTCAAATGTTTTGACATGTGTTCTTGAACACCAGATGATTTTGATGATGAAAATGTTAAGGCATGAGCCTTATCCCTTTACAAAACTAATGGTTGTCTGGATGAGATACCATTCCAATTTTATCGTACAACCACAATACCCGAAATTTGGGTAGGGCTTGACTGGAAGTTTATATACCTTATTATGGGTTCTCTTGCGTCCAAGTTTTGAGCTAAGGCTACCTTGTGAAGATTGTCCACCGGTGTAGTTCCCAAGATGACAGTTGGTCATGGTTGGGAGGCCAAACTCACAGGAGAGGTTCCTATACTAGGGCGTGTAATTGAAAGGTTAGGATTGATTATCCGCATACTGAGTATGGTGAATTCAGGATTGTTCCTGACGGATGTATCGAATGTTGTGGTGAAAGTGTACCACCTCTACAGAGTGTCAAACTATTCGAATTTCCGCATCCGCGGTTATGGACAGTTGGAGTGGCCATACTGTTCCGTCGTCAGATGTTTTCCAAATGACTTATAAAATGATTCATGACTTTGACTTGACCACAACAGGGTTGTGATATGAAATTCAAGTTCCCGCTTAGGTGTTATAAAACTTTCAACTAGATTTATTTTCTTCTGAACTCGGTAGAGATAAATCAGGCTTTTTGCAAAACAACCTAGAGCTTAGTATTTCCTACTCAAAACCACGTCACTTGTTAGTCTTAGTTTGCGAGTACTTAAAGAGTACTCATGGCTTTGTCCCTGGCTATTCCCGTGACCAGAATATGAAGAGGACTATCAGGAGGATGGACCGCAGGAAGGTTACGACAACTAGGATTATTTCCCATCATCAGCATTGCCTATGACCATGAAGATAGAGTCTCGCCTACGCTATCGTTATTATTACGTTATTCTGCTGCTATGATTGTATTAAGACTAGATCATGTGATCATTTATTTGTTGTAAGACCTTATGTATGGTTTGTAATGGATGATGTACTATGATATCCAATCTGTTATGTCTCGCAAAAATGGTAATCCTGCGATTGCAATGTACGGCATAACAGGCATATGGGATTAAAAATTCGGGTGTTAACATAAGGCCCATTATTTGATTTTTTCCTTTAGACAAATGTGCCTTATACTCTCCTCGCCACCATGCTTGACTCGATATTTTTTGCAAAATTTTATCGATCTATTAATAATGATCAACAACCATATAGAGACCCAAAAGTAAGTTGCTCTTACACACCGTATTTCCTCAATAATTTGCATGCATAATCTATCCCCATTCTTCGATTTTCCCCTCTATTTTAAGCTATATTACATAGAAGAACAATTTGACTTATTTTGTTAAATCAATATAAAGCCATTTAAGTGTACCAAGTTAGCTAATAATCTTGAAAAATCCGTCTAAAAACTTTGGAATTGTAAGAAAGCAAGATCCACTTTGTTTGAAAATTTGGGCAATGGCATTTTCGATTAATTGACTTGGGTCCCATGGGAGCAGTGATCTTTAGTTAACACAGTTCGTGGAAGCACAGGTTGCCTCAAGGACCTTATAGAACATGAAAATTACATCCAAGTCCATCGCTTGGAAAATTGAGAGTGTTCTTTCCTGATAGTTGGAAACACACATCGATGGCATTGTTTACTAAAATAAGATGTACCCATCTACCTCTAAAATGATATTTAATTCGATAGCAATCTATCGCTCTTAATGGTAGCTTAAGTTTGACCTAATTTCGTTAAATTGTCAAGATGAAAAATCTTAGCAAGAAGTTGAACCCATTTTCAAAACTCTCAGTGGTGATTTGTGATATATTAAATGATCCCCCGATGGTTACCTCCAAAAAATCACAAAACTTTTAAAGCAACCTAAAATTTTCTTATAGTTAAAATTTGACCTAATTTCTATAAATCGGCATAAAGTCATTCAAGTGGGCACAATTAGCAAGGACGAAGTTTGAAAACTCATGAAACATGGGAATCATAAGTATACAACATGCCGGTCCAATATATATGTATGAAAGCTTGGCTTGTGGCATATTTAGATCCAATATTCTTCGGATTTTCTTTACACAAAGGAACAATCTCATCATGACTCGGAAAATTGAGAATGTTCTTTCTTAATAGTTGGAAACTCACACCGACGATATTGTTTACTAAAAAAAGATGCACCCATCTACCTTCGAAAAGAAAGTTAATTTAAGAGCAATCTATCGCGCTTACTCATACCGGAAGTTTGACCTAATTTCGTTAAGTTGTCAAGATGAAAAATCTTAGAAAGAAGTTGAACCTATTTTCGAAACTCTTGATGGTGGTTCACGATATATTAAATGACCCCCGATGGTTACCTCAAAAAAACGATAAATCAACCTATAATTTTCCTATAGTTCAAGATTGACCTAATTTCGATAAATCAACATAAAGTTATTCAAGTGGGCAGAGTTAGCTCGGCCGATGTTTGAAAAATCATAAAACATGGGAATCGTAAGTACAACATGCCGGTCCACTATAAATATTTGAAAGGTCTACTTTTACGGAAAGGAACAATCTCGTCATTAGTCGGAAAATTAAGAATGTTCTTTCCTGATAGTTGGAAACTCACACCGACGATATTATTTACTAAAAGAAGATGCACTCATCTACCTTCGAAAAGACAATTAGTAATTCAAGAGCAATCTATCTCTCTTACTACTAGCTCGAATTTGACCTAATTTCATTAAATTGTCAAGATGCAAAATTTTAGCAAGAAGTTGAACCTATTGTCAAAACTGTCGCTGATGGTTTGTGATATATTAAATTCCCCCTAATGGTTATCTCAAAAAAATCGCAAAACTTTCAAACCAAACCTACAATTTTCATGTAGTTCAAATTTCACCTAATTTCGATAAGTCGGCATAAAGTCATTCAAGTGGGTAGAGCTAGTTAGAACGAAGTTTGAAAACTCATAAAATTAAACATAGGAATCGTAAGTGAAACATATTGGTCCATTTAATATGTCTGGAAGCTTGGCTTGTGGCATTCTGATCTATATTCTTTGGACTTTTTTTATGAAAAAGAACAATCTCGTCATTATTCGGAAAATTAAGAATGTTCTTTCCTCATAGTTGGAAACTCATACTGACAGCATTGTTTACTACAAGAAGTCTACCTCCCAAATGACATTTAATTCAAGAGCAATCTACCTCACTTACCTGTCGGTGTGCGAGTGCCGCTGGCAAGTTTGTTGCGGCATGCCTCTAGCCATGAAGCCTGAGAGGCCTAGTCATTTCCTTCGGCTATGACTTTCCCTCCGGGGAAGTGGACCAGACTGTTCATAGCGCCCGCTGTTGCCGTCGTGCTTGTTGCTGTTGGCGGTGCTCTAGACCTAGTCGAGCTAGGTCATGTCGTCTCGTCTTGATTTTGTTAGGTTTTTCTAAAAATTGTGCCGTTTGGAGTGTTTTTGGTCCAATTCCACTTTTAACTGAACCCATGTGTATATACATTTGTATCAGATTTTGGCATGTTTCCTTTCAAACCGGCCTACACACGTCTGGCCGGGACGTGGGCCGTCCGCTAGCTCCGCGGAGGTCGACCCCTATAGGCTGTTGCCCTCAACAAAAGAAGAGGCTTTCTTTAAAAAAAGTCAAGAGAAAAGGCTAGACAGTTTTTTAGGCCCTCGACGAGACAAGAGGTTGAGACTTTTTTTGACATGAAGAGGTTGAGACTTGGGTTGAGAACAACAGGGCGGCAGCTAACCCTAGCTAACGGCATCAGTTGCGGGATGCGGCAAAGATTGAAATGGAGAAGGAGGCCACCGGATTGATAGGGAGAGTGGAGGTGACAAAGGAGATGGTTACCAGCCACGAGACGATGACCGAGGAACCAAAGAGGCCGCTCGACGACGACGAGGAAGAGCTGGAGATGCTCGCTGATCTTCCCGAATTGGGCGACATGGTCCAGCAGCTGCTGCAGCGTCGACAAAAGGAGTGAGTAGACTTTCCCATGATCGCCATGATCCCAATCTTAGATAGTGTTGATATTTTGAAATTTACTGGATATGAGCCAGATGATTTCTCCCCCAAAACCACCCAAGTATTTTATTATCTTTTTAACTCTGTCGAATTCGTGAGGGTGGGGTATAACTATGACTTCTGTACAAATCAATAGTGAGAGAAAAGGGCAAAATGATCTCTAGATATTCCAGAATACTTCTTCGATCCATATTACTTGTCGCAGAAATAGATGTATTTAGACATGTTTTAGTGCTAGATACATCCAATTTAATGACAATTAATATGGATCAGAAGGAGTATTAGTTAGTACCCCAACCATAGATTCAATTGTGAATGGATGCAGCTGAGGTATTGTCTGTGCAGTTTTCCATAGAGATGGGGCCAGTGAGTGCGCTACAAATATTTTCCGTCAAGGTCATCGAGCTAAACCTGAGTTGCTGGCCGATAGATGTGTTTGGCTTCATTGCTGTGCGTGACTCAGTGGACGGCAACCACAACTATATATTTGAGCGTGCCCGGGACAACTGTCAGACACTCACTGCACAGGTACCTCCACACTTCACGGGCTCCCGACTTGTTTTTTCCTTATTTCCATGACGGTTCTTGATTTCTATGAAAATAGATTACAATTATGTAGTCATAATCATCATTCTTTGGTGCTAGTTAGGTTCAAATTATACTCCCTTCGTTTCAAAATATAAGATGTTTTAGTTTTATAGTTTTGTGGAGTAAATGTATTTAGAATTTTTTTAGTATGTAGGTTCACTTGTATTTGAATGAATCTACACACTAAAAAATCTAGATATATTTTCTTCACAAATCTAAAACATCTTATATTTTAAAATGTTTTAAATGCTAATGCGCTATGGCACTTCTTTTCTAAATAAATTATTAGTTGGGCAGTAATATGTGTGACTTATATCGGTCTTGCATGGTACCATTAAAAACAGTCCAAACTTGGGTGTATCATGAATGGTCAACAATAAAGACTGGTTAACGTTAGCATTTGCTTGTGATAACTACATAAAGTAAAAAAAATCAATATTGAATTATGAATTATTTTCTTGCTATTTGACTTTCTATTGTTTTTATCCATTGAGTCTCAGTTAGAGTGTTGGATGGATATCATGATGTGCTGCATCATGATATCAGTTGTGGTAGATATATTAGTCATTAGACAATGTCGTCCATTAGGTTTTGAACATTTTTTGAAGTTGTTTGTTTAAATAATTTTGTGTTTCTAGTGAATCTATATGTTAAATATAGTTTCTGATATCTACCAACAATTAATAAAGGAACACAGGGGCTTAAAAGTATTTCTGGATTGTAAGTAGCAGGCTGATGTAGGACATCGATCAGTTCTTTGTGCAACACCCCTCAAGGTCTTGGCATTAAATTTCTGTTAGTAATCTAAGTGATTATAATGAAGATCCCTAAATGCAAATGCAGAGGGAATTGTTTGAAAGGACAACATACACAGGAATAAATGCATAATGGTGTCATATGAAAAAAAAAACTCATGGACCCACAGTGACAAGTCTAATGCAAACCCATTTGGTGTGGTCATGCTAGAATACTAACGAATGGTTGTATTTGATTTTATTAGCCTAAAAATAATTCAAAAGTACTGAGCTCGGAAATATGTGTGCGAGACAACGTATAGTTACCACACTGTGCATAACGGTGTTGATTATCTCTTTACATTTATCGATACTCATTTCAAGGGATTATACCATGTATGTTGTTGATAGTATGTCGATATTCTCTGACAAATTTTAGATCTCAAATGATGCCATGAATGAATGCATGTAGGATTCATCTCTTGTCCGCACTGGTCCAATCCGTGCAGTCCAATTGGTTGATCCCATTATTTTTGAGATTGAACTACGAGTCAAAGGAACAAGATCCTCTGAAGATAAGCCTTTAAGCGCTCAAGTCTTTGAGTATAGAGAAAATGACAAAGAACTACCACATTTGAGACAGCTTTAACACGAAACTATCATCTTTGTCTATTTTGTCAGAAAACTATCAACACTGGGACTGGTTGTTGACACGTAGCACTAATTGTTCAGTTTAATCGTGTTAAACAGTTTTCTGACCATTCGGATCCACCTGTCGGGTCTACATGGCAAAGATTGACCGGCTGGCATTGACCCATCCCCACGAGCAGGCTGAGGCAGGCGACGGCCCTGCCGGACCTCGCTCGCGTCCTTGCTGGACCTTGCCCGTGCCTCTGTCGCACCGGAGCTTGCCGCGCCACCCCTTCTAGACCTCGCCCGCGTCGGATCCTGGCATACCTCGCCCGTGCAGGCACCGTGCCGAAGCTCCCCACGTCGCCCCTACCGAGCCTTGCTTGTGCCCTTGCCGGACCGTAACCTTGCTCGTGCCCCTGCCGCACTGGAGCTCACTGCGCCACCCCTTCCAGACCTCGCCCGCGCGGGACCCTGGTGTTCCTCGCACGCGCACGCGTCGTGCCGAAGCCGCAATTAGCTCCAGCCCCTCGTTGCCCTCCTTCTTCCCTCTCCTAGCCCCGGCGGCCGAGCTCCTTGGTGTCACCCCCACACTCTGGCAGCCATGGCGCGGGCGAGCTGTGAGGTGCGAGGTGCGCGCGGCGGCAGGAGGCAGTGCACGCGGCTAGCTCTGGCACGGGATGCAGGGCGCATGCGGCGGCTGCAGTGTGCGAGCGCGAGCGAGCTATGGGCGCGCACGTCGGCCGGAGCTGGAGGCAGTGCGCGGGCACAGCTAGCCACTGTCCGGCTAGCTCCGGCGAGTGCGCGGGCGCGAGGCAGCCGGAGTGCGCGGGCACGGGCGAGCCGCAAGGCATGCGCGGTAGCCAGAACTGGAGGCAGTGCGTGGACGCATCTAGCAGCAGTCCGGATAGCTTCAGCGCGAGCTAGGGGCGCGCGGCGGCCGGAGTGCGCGGCAGTGCGCGTGCGTGGCCAGTAGTCCAGCTAGTTCGGTGCGAGGTGTAGGCGCACGCGCAGCAGCCGGAGTTCGCGGGCGCCGGCGAGCTCAGTTGGGATGGGTCAACGGCAAGAATATTGGTTTTTGCTTTTTTTATTAAATAAAAAATATAAATTTTCTAAACTTTGTCACGTAGACCTGACAGGTGGGTCCTAGAAAACTGTTTAACACGGTTAAACTAAATAATCAGTGCTATGTGTCCCCCAATGTTGATAGTTTTCAGACAAAATAGACAAAAGTGATAGTTTTGTGTCAAAACTGTCTCAAATGTGGTACTTCCTTGTCATTTTCTCTTAAGTATAACTGCATCGCTCAGTTCTACAGAGCTGGCTCTCTTCTGAAGTAGTAGTACATGGTGTCAGCTCCACGCAGAACGCTGGAGTTCAAGTATGCACATCTCAGTTTGGCATTAGAGGCCAGAATAAAAGTCTGGTTTGCAGAAGGGTCAACTGATTTCAGTGTGAAGTTTGCCACGTGTACTGCTAGCATTGCTCAGGACGTCACATTGATGGACTCAAAAGGTGACAGGGTGGCTCTCTGCGATGATGGGTCTATGATCTCTCGCGCAATGTTGTTGTCGTTGAAGGGCATAACGGAGAGCTGATCGTTGCTGCTCAAGTAACGCAAGGTGGTATTGAAGAGACGGCCAAGATCTACAAAGAGGTCAGCTTTGTACCAGCAAGTTCTGGTGAAAGTAGTGGAACGTTTGACGTTGGGTTCTGTAAGATGAGCGTTGTGGTCGCTTGGTCGCAGCTTTAAATAGTGCTATGTATTTGCACTTGTTGGTGTGTGTCATAATTATACAACTATTTAGAGACTAAAATGTAAAATGTAAAGAATTATATAGGGATGAATAGAGAACTCGGAAGCATAGTCGAGAAGCTCCTAAAAATTCCCCACATCCATATCTCCTCTCATTCAACAATTACACAAATTTCCTAAATCCTCAATTAATCTAGTATGGTATAAGAGCAGGACGAATCCTGCCCAATCTCGCCTTAATTTTGTCTCGACGGTGCTGTGTCGCCGTGATCTGGTCGAGCGTAGCGGTGGTGGTAGTTTTCGTGGCTGTCAAGGGAGCCGTCATAGCTAAGTCGCCCCTGTGCTGGCTGCAATTGTGACGGCGAAGACATTTGCCGGGCGGCCGGAGACGAGTGAGCTGCTACGTGCGTGCGTTATCCTGTGCTATAACCGGTTTGCTACCCAATACTGCATTGGTATAATTTCTTATCTGAATACTGTCGTTGTTGCTGGAACTTGGATGCCATTTGGGGCTGCTAGTTGCCTGATTGGTCTGGCTCTGTCATACGATTTGGGTTTCACTATTTCTACGGGGAGTGCGTTCTGCTATCTAGGGGTTACCATTAGATGTTGTTGCATATTGTTGTTAGATGTATATATTTGTATATTGTAGTTTTCTCATATGTTAGGGGGCTTCCTGTATATTTGCACCTATACATGTATTATATATTGTGGCCTTTGGCCCCAGAGAAATACATGTTGCATATTCCTGACATGGTATCAGAGCTAGGTTAGACCGTTTTTCTGCAACATTGTCACAGCCGCCACCGTCCCTGTCGTCGTCGTCTTTTTCGACGTCGCCGCCGCCGGTTGCCGCCGTCTCCGGCTATCTCTCCGGCCGTCCGCTCACCATCCGTCGCCGCCTGTCCCGTTCTCTGTCTGGGCCGACCGCCGTCACCGCCTCCCCGTCATCTGCACACCGGGGCACCGCCTCCTGCCCCGCAGTCGGGCCGCCGCCGCCAGCAGGGTCGCCGCCGCCAGCAGCCTATGGGCCGTGTAACACCCTCGGATCGACCCTATGCAAGTCTCAGCGATTCCCGCCAAACCCGCATAGAAACGATTCAAAGGTGTCCATCAGGCACTTTCGTGCGTGATGGAGGGGTTAACCTCTTCGGTGGCCCGATCTTCACGGATCTCGTGGTCAAATCGATGGGAAAGCGAGGGGAAAGGGAGAAGGTAGCGGAAGCGAACACACACCTCGCGAAGAACACGATGAACACACGCAAAACTCACACGATACAAGACCGATTGCTCCCGAACGGCGGCCAGCGGTCCGATAGAATCCTCGCAAGAAAAGATCGGTCAACGTGCTCCCTCAAATCCACATCGAAGAGGGAAGAACACCTTGGGGAGTGTCTTGACAACTTGGAGACGATACACCGAACTCCAAGGCCTTGTTCAACGATGGATGCGTGATGCAAAGTCCAATCGAGGTTGGTGAAGATAGTCGGTCCCCTTGGATAAGGGGATGAGGCAAAACTAGAGATTCCACACAAGGGGGTTATCTTTAGTCTATCATCTATGACTAAGGGATACATGAAGGGGTGGGGGATCTATTTACAGGCCAGCCACATAAACAGGGGTAGTTTAGGGATAAAACTAGGGTTTGGACGAGATAGAGGGGTACATGGGCCGAAGGCCCAGCTGGCGGCGCGCAGGCCCATCGTGTAGGCCGGAGACTCCGGTGTAGGGTCCGGAGACTCCGGTGTAGGCAGGAGACTCCGGTCAGTCTCCGGTGTCGTCTCCGGAGTGGCGTACTGACTGTCCCCAGGTCGGTTGCTGGGGTCGGTCCGGAGGTCGGTCCAGAGACTCCGGTGTAGCAGGACCGGAGACTCCGGTGTAGGCTGGAGACTCCGGTGGTTCAGCCGTGGCTTCTTCCGTCTCCTCTTCCAAGCCTCCGTCTTGTCGGGCTTAATGTTCCGGGCTTCCTCCCTTGCCTCCGTACTTGTCGGTGTGAACCTATCATGCATATGTGAAGGAGTATGAAGTAGCATACCGTTCAATAGGGTAGGAAGTGGGCTCGCATAGAGGAACGGATTCACCTTTGGAGTCCTTGACGACTTGGCATAAGTTGGAGACCATGATGTGGTAACGACCGTAGGTCGGGCTGCATCATATCCCCCCCTTCAAAAAGAGTCGTCCTCGACTCTCCATGTTCATCACGAAGTAGAAGAGGTCGAAGGACATCCTTGATTCTGGGGTTCACCATATAGTCGTCCTCGGGAAGATTGACTTGACAACACTTCAATGTTCTTTCACCTTCCTTGAAGCCTACAAATCTCACAACAAAAGCGAAGCAACACTCAAAGCGTAGCCAATTCATGAAGATTATTGCATGAGTCCTCAAGTAGAAGGAAGTCACCTTATCTTGTAGAGATAGCTCGATGAAGGGTAGACATAGGTAACTCTCTTCGGTTCTTCTTGTCAACACGTGGTTGGTAGAGGTTGACGTGTATACATTTGTACCTACACACAACAAAGACCAAGCAAAATATTTTCGTGCCTGATAGAGGAGCATGTCAAATGTGGCATGCCCATTCTTGTTCACAACACTATTAGCACAATACAAGGATAGCAAATGGAATGCATATGCAAGGTCAAAGTGCATGGAAATCATTTGAACATCATCCAAATGTGGAAACTCAAAAACTCCATATAACATAGTAGGGTGGCACGCAAAGCAATTGACTAAATATATCAACATCTTTGATGCAAGAATAGGAGAATTTGGCAAAAACACACGAGGAAGCATATCCAAAACAAAAGCATTATGTGTGCAAACCAACCATTGGAAAGAGAAATTGTTCAACATGTTGGATGCCATACACATATCATCAACATCAAGTATCATGGGAATATGAGTATCCCAAGTGGAAGCAAAAGCGACATGTTTGCAAACACACCAAATGAAAGAGCAAGTGGTCCTTATGTTTGTTGCAACAACAATACGAGATTCTTGGAAGCTCTCATGACAATACGTGCTTTTAATGGCATTATGGTTGCACACAAAACATCGGAAGGGGAAATTGTTCAACATTTTTGTTGCAACACACAAAGCATCATTATCCAAAAGCAAAGAAACATGATTGTCATAAGGGGAGATAATACCATTAAGATGCTTGCAATCAAACCATAGGAAAGAGCAATTTGCCAACATGAAAGATGCAAAGCATGCAAAAGGTATCAGAGCTAGGTTCGATCTTGAACTCACATCTGGAATGCTCTCAAGAGCTCTTTTTGTCAACTCGTGCTCAACCGAGGTTGACATGATAGTGCGGGTACCTATACACATCATACACAAAAGGAAGAATGTGTGTGCATGGTAGAGATACACATCATCCATCATGACGTATCTTTTCTTGTGCACATCACCATTAATGTCAATCAAGTATGCAATAGGTGCATGGTGAGTATGCAAGTGGGGAACATGCTTATCATGGCAATCATCAAAATCTCCAAAAATTGAGAAAGCTATGGGGGCCATCTCATTAGAACGCATGTGATCAATATTGTTGCAAGCCAAACAAGTGAAATAGCAAGCATTCATCTTATTGCAAGCAACGGGAGAAATTGAATGACTAGCATGAGAAGGAAAGTCCGAAGCAATTGGAGGATACACACAAGATGCATAGCATGGCATGTTTATGGCAATGTTATCGCACTCAAACAATTCCACATGATCAATATTATGCAAAGGCAAAGCATCACATGGGAATATGAGTGAAGCATATGTAATGTCACAAGTATCATCCATAGCATGCATATCCTCACAATTCATCATGTCCACTAGTGGGATCATGGCATCATCAACACCCTTATTGTTACCTTGTCCATACCTCTCATATGAAGTGGGTGTTGTGGAAGTAGTGGTCTCCTTGTGGACGACTTCGTCTTCTTGATGTAGCCATGGCGTAGCATCATCTTCATGCACCATGTACATCTTCTCCAATTGAGGCATCATTGCTTCATGGCTTGGCGCGTCTTCATCCATGGAACATAGCACAACACAAGAGAACACACTAGAGGTAGAGGGTAAGTTGTTAGAAATCGAAATGGTCTCACTTGACCTATCAACTACCACTCTCAACTTACTAGGTGTATCACTCATGCCCTCCAAGTGGAAGCACTCAATATCACATAAGGTGGAGTCACTCATCTCACTCTTGTTCTCACTCAAGTGGGCTAAGTGGCTCTCATACTCACATGGGATTGGTACCACATCATCACTCAAGCATATAGGGGTAGGCTCGGGTTCCTCAACTCCATGCGCCTCCTTTGGTGAAGGGAAAATCCCATGCTCACCATTCTTGACCTTGTCTCCTTCAAGGTTGGATGCCATAAGATGGGCATCATCGCTCTCCTCCATGGTCGAAGGGAAAATCCCATGCTCGACCGTCTTGTCGACATCTCGTAGTAGTGGTGGAGGTAGGCTCATGCTATCCAACTTGGTGAAGTAGAGGTCTACATTTTCCTCATTCGCGAGGTCGTGGAAGTCAAACGTAGGCATTGAAGCTTGATGGCGTGGAGGAAGTCTTGCTCTTGGTGCCATTGTGGTGGTGGCACGAGTAGTTGAAGGTGCCCTATGATGGTGTCGACGGAGGTCATTGGCGTGCCTTGCCGATGGTTGATGTTGGTGAAGCACTTGGTCATCCACATGACGCTCGCGATGATGATCATTTGCCTTGGCACTCTTCTTGTGCTTGTGGTGCCTTCTTGAGCTTGCTTGAGCATTATGGTTGGTGCTCATCACGAATTCTTCGTCTTGGTGGCGAATATGCATTTGACGATGTCTTGTATCCTCTTTATGGTGTCGATGCTCATGAGAGGATGTTTGTCGATGAAAATTCTTGTTTCTTGGCGCCTCTTGATGCATATGATGTTTGGACGCCACTCTTGTTTGGATAGGAGGTGGAGCTTGGCGCCTTGGAGGTGATGGAGCTTGGCGCCTTGGAGATGGTGGAGCTTGACGCCATCTAGGTGGTGGCACTTGATGCCGTGTCTATGGTGGCGCTTATCCCCTTGGAGGTGGATCATCGAAGTAGGTGGTGCCCTTTGGTGTGGCACGCTTGGCCTTGAAGGTCATGGATTCTTGATGATGCGCCTCCTCTTGCTTGGCGTAGTAGGCTTCCATCTCCACGCGGTGGAGGAATTCTTCATGGCTCATGGAGGAGCCATCAAACTCGATGAAGTTCTCTGTATCCTCCATGCTCGGCGAGGCGTCGTCGATGTCACACTCGAAGTCGTCCATGCTTGGGGAGTAATTTTTGGTGTAGTACTCCATATCACGCAAGCATGTGGAGCCATTGTCGGTGTATTTCTCCATGTCCTCCATTCATGAGGAGCCATTGTCGATGTAGAGCTCCATGTCTTCCATGCATGTGGAGTCGTCGTAGGTGTAGTGCTCTGGGTCCTCAAAGCATGCGGAGCCATTGTCGTTGTTGTGCTCCGTCATGTCCTCTATACTTGTGGAGTCGTAGTCATGGTGGCTCATCATGGATTCTTCATAGATATCATCCTCGGTTCCAGAGTCCCTATACATGATGCACAAGACCAAGCGGTGTATATGGAAGTGGTAGTGGGAGTTAGGGATACAACGTCAAACCTTACTTTACCTTGGAAGATCGTATCGTACAAGTGGCCACACTTGAGAGCAATAAACCAAGCAAAGTGAAGTTCATGCGGAACACCAAAACCAACTACTAACCAAAAACACACACACACACACACAAGGCCTATGGTGGATAGATATGAAAAGTGGCATGTCAAGAACCAATCCGAAATCAAGATGTTGTAATGGCAAGTAAAGAACCACAATGATCACAAAGCAAACAAGTCAATCCACAAGATAGGAAATATGTACAAGGAAACACACACGGTGGGATAAATGGTACTTGTGCGACGGAGAAAGTGAGCTAAGAACCAAATGATTACCTAGCAAAGACTATAAGCTCGTGTCACACAAGTACAAGGAGAGACGCTAGTTCGATTGCATAAAATTGGTGGGCTACAAGATATGCACAATAAGTACCACCTATATGATGTTCATCGAGCTTGCGCTTCCTATTCTATGAGGCACTTGTTTGTTTCTTTTTTTCCTCTTTCTTTTTCTTTTTCTATTTTTTTCTTTTTCTTTCTTTTTCTTTTCACTTGCTTCTTCCTTGTGCCAACAACTATACAAGATAACTATATGAGATAGCGCTCACAACGTTTGCTCGGAATCTACAAGGTATAAAATGTGCATAGCCCAAGCAATCATAAGAGGAACTAGTCTCAATAGGTGTTTGTTGCTCGCAAAGATAGTGGGGTTCACAAAGGAATGCAAGTGGGGAGAAGTCGCGGAATGTTTATACCTTTCGTCGACGATCTTCACCCTTTATTGTTGGATTGCGCCTTGCTCACGGAATTTGGATGGAGTAGATAGCATGAACAATGTGGATGATGATGTAGAGCTCCTTCTCCTCTTCTAAACGAGCTAAAGAACAACAAAATTCGAGTTGAAATGCAAAAGTTATGCTCAAAACCGTGCTGCAGTTTTTCTGTCTGCAGGGAGGGGCGGAGACTCCGGTCTGGAGGTCCGGAGACTCCGGTCTGGAGCTCAAAAAGTCCGGAGACTCTGGTCCAGGTGATTCCAGAACGTCCAGAACTCGAACGGGGCGCGTTTTGAGCGGAAAAACTCGAACCAAAACCTCAAATTGATGGGGGAAATCAAGGAATTAGGCCATGGGAACGCAGGGGAAGGTAGATCAACAAGTTTGGCAAGTAATCCACGGATCAAAACCTACCAAAACTCACTCAAATCACAGATCGATCCAAAACACGAGTTGGGGCTGTTTTTGGTGGAATTTTCGAATTTATGAGGAAAAGACCAAATCGATGAGAAATCCGTGGCAACCAAAAGCTGCTGATACCAGATGATGGAGGGGTTAACCTCTTGGGTGGCCCGATCTTCACGGATATCGTGGTCAAATCGATGGTAAAGCGAGGGGAAAGGGAGAAGGTAGCGGAAGCGAACACACACCTCACGAAGAACACGATGAACACACGCAAAACTCACACGATACAAGGCCGATTGCTCCCGAACGGCGGCCACCGGTCCGATAGAATCCTCGCAAGGAAAGATCGGTCAACATGCTCCCTCAAATCCACATCGAAGAGGGAAGAACACCTTGGGGAGGGACTTGACAACTTGGAGACGAGACACCGAACTCCAAGGCCTTGTTCAACGATGGATGCGTGATGCAAAGTCCAATCGAGGTTGGTGACGATAGTCGGTCCCCTTGGATAAGGGGATGAGGCAAAACTAGATTCCACACAAGGGGGTTGTCTTTAGTCTATCATCTATGCCTAAGGGATACATGAAGGGGTGGGGGCTCTATTTATAGGCCAGCCACATAAACAGGGGTAGTTTAGGGATAAAACTAGGGTTTGGACGAGCTAGAGGGGTACATGGGCCGAAGGCCCAGCTGGCGGCGCGCAGGCCCATCGTGTAGGCCGGAGACTCCAGTGTAGGGTCCGGAGACTGCGGTGTAGGCCGGAGACTCCGGTTAGTCTCCGGTGTTGTCTCCGGAGTGGCGTACTGACTGTCCCCGGGTCGGTTGCTGGGGTCGGTCTGGAGGTCGGTCCAGAGACTCCGGTGCGCGGGACCGGAGACTCCGGTGTAGCAGGACCGAAGACTCTGGTGTAGGCCGGAGACTCCGGTGGTTCAGCCGTGGCTTCTTCCGTCTCCTCTTCCAAGCCTCCGTCTTGTCGGGCTTGATGTTCCGAGCTTCCTCCCTTGCCTTCATACTTGTCGGTGTGAACCTATCATGCATATGTGACGGAGTATGAAGTAGCATACCATTCAATAGGGTAGGAAGTGGGCTCGCATAGAGGAACGGATTCACCTTTGGAGTCCATGACGACTTGGCGTAAGTTGGAGACCATGATGTGGTAACGACCGTAGATCGGGCTGCATCAGTGCGGGTGGAAAACGAAGTAATACCATTACACAATAGTCCATGATGGAACCCACAGAACAGATATATACAACAATTACTCAAAGAGTCACGAATACAGATATACAATACAAAGATCCAAATCACCTTTAAAACGATACAGCGTCCGAGTACGGACAATATGCAAATTGATCTAAGATCTCTGAAGAATAACCAATGGCGTCCATAACCCTGCCTAGGCCAAGCCGGAAGGGTAACCCTGCTAACGACGTCGATCTCAAAACCTGCTTAAACAAAAGGGGTGCCGACAAAGGGCAAAGGAAAAAAGGAGAGCGGTCAGTACTAAGGCTAGTACACGGGGAGACTAGAATTCGGCAGTCCTCGCCTACATAAGTATGGTGGACTGAAGCGGCAGCAAAGCATGCACTAAGCAACCTATAGAGACTCGATACAACTGGCGGCTATCAGAGACGGGTAAGAAAGACCTATTCGGATCCAACCTGATTCTAACACCAAACATACCCATCCTGGTATTCCCCCTCGATACCAACTGAGGAAGTCATACCAAGGAAACTCACAAAGTTGGCACTTTTATTCATTCCATTATAGTTGCAACAATTACTAGTCAGATATAGGTAGCATGGGTCATCTTGATATAATAAGCAGTGGGCAGTTTTAGTTAACCATTCCGTTTTAATTGCGACACTTACTAGTCAGATACAAATAGCATGAGATATCCCAAACCCAGCAGTTGTTGGTACTTTTATTTAGCCATTCCGTTGTAGTGAAGCTAATTACTAGTCATTATAAAGTCAAACTTATAGAACTACTTTAGTTATAGTTGTCTATGATCGAGATATTGTGATCCAAGTCGTCCATAATCGTGAACATGGCTTTCAGAAAGTTTTACCCTGCAGGGGGCACAAATAACAACACACGCACGATTAACCTCGGAAAAAACCAAATGAAAACCCAACGAGGCATCACGACAGAGCAATTACAAGATTCATAGAAATTTCAGGGGGCCACCCCACCAAGCTACCCGCGACGAAGTTGGCCGGCTCCGGAACGGACCTAGAGGTTTGCGTCAATGGCTGTAAACGACTGGGAACCCGAAAGTGTGACTGGGCTTGTCGATACCGCGAAAACACTCCGCTTGCCTAAACAGTACGGGCGCTCCACGCGCAATCGTAAATAAAGCAGTAAAGCATGACATAAGTACAGGATAGTAATAAAGCTCCAAACTAGTTTGTGGACCCAAGAAATAATATATGACTCAAGCTCTAGCTAGGGGGATTCATGGTCCCACATGTAGATAGTGCAAATATTCAAAGAACAGGTATCAAGTACTCGGGGTCCTACGGGACACAAGTGGATGGTTAAAAACCAAATAACATCTATTGCTCACATGTGCCTCTGCATTATTTACCTACTCTCAATTTTAGTTGTTAAACTATAATTAAAGCCCATGGTCATCTCCAACATAAAGCATATGGCAGTATTCCAACAACTGTGGTACTTGATGACACACAACAACTCTTGAGCAAGCGACTACGACACGCAAGTCCAACTATCTACCAAACAACAGGTAATAGGAGGTGTCCAAGACAATATAAGGCTGCAAGGGATACCACGGATACGAAAACTAGAGCATCGCAACACAGATAGCAATAAATCAACAGGAGGAAATAAAGACTAGAAATATAAAATAGGTAGAAAGGGGGAGAATGCTCGCCTGGAAACATTGCCAAAGATTCATCGGAGAACTTGTCGAAGCTCACAACATCTCATCGTCCTATCCGAGAAGAGGCAAAGCACTAGAAGGAACAAGCGACACAATAATTACAACTAATGCGGAAGAACTAGCATGTTCATGATATGATGCGTGGCATGGCAAGTTGATGGTGTAAACTATGT
Organism: Avena sativa; assembly: GCA_916181665.1. Taxonomy (NCBI): domain Eukaryota; kingdom Viridiplantae; phylum Streptophyta; class Magnoliopsida; order Poales; family Poaceae; genus Avena; species Avena sativa. The sequence goes on from OV702297.1 coordinate 144,434,353, forward strand.
TGGAAATATGGCATGAGCATAGAATCTCGATGATACAACATTAGTGAGGAATTTTCAACAAGAAATAATTATTTCATCATTTTGTTAATCATGTATTCCTTGCATAAACAACTCCGATCTTATAATTTCTACATGATGTATGATGCAATTGCAAGTGTGGAATGCATAGTTGGAAAGTGCTCGTCGCGCTGATCGATTTAGACATATCATTTGCCGAATTCGAAAATACGGTTTAAAAGATATGAATTTAAATGATTATTGAATTACTTGAAATATTAAAAGAATTAAATTTAGAAAGAGAAAAGAATAAACGGGAGGGAAATGGGCCGCAACTTGGTTAGCTACTGCACGCGAGCGATGGGGAGGTTATGGGCCAACCCAACTGGCTGTGGCCGCGGGAGGATGCTGGTTAGAAATAAAGAGAGGCTAGGGTTGTTTTTATAAAACCATCAAGATCTGACGGGAAGAACTGAATATTGATTGGCAAAACAAGCTAGCTGAACCAATCTTTGCGAGATGATTTAGAGATCGTTACTGAATCATTTTGAGTGAGGTTTTCGCAGGTGCTAAGAAGATACATAGGAGAACAACTTCGATCATTGGAGATTCTACAGAGATAGACTATGTACATCGCTAGGACGCCGGGAACAGGGTCAGAAAAGAACACAACGGGACTGAATTTCTATCAGCATAGACTGCGATAAGAGCTGGACTTTGGAGGAGGAAAACGAGAGTTTTGAGCAACCGTTTCGGGCACTGTTTGATTTTGCTTGAAGCTGGAAGTACCCTCTACACCGGCGTGTGCTGGATGGCTTCGGGGGCGAGCTGAGAATACCAGGATAATGGAGGGAACAGGGTTCGGTGGTGCTGTTGCAGAGCGGTTACGCTGCAGAGGCACGCGTGCGGCTGCTGGCGCGGTGCTTGCACGCAGTGCAGCGACGTCGCGGTGGCAAAGCGAGCCAGAGGGGAGCGGGGAGAGAGGAGGTTCTCACCGAGGTGTGGACGGCGACATGGTAGGCGACCGGAAGTCGTCGACGATGGCGAGACGGTGAGCGACCGGACACCGGGTGCGCAGGGCGGTGTGTTTGTCTGGTACAGGTTCTAGGACCAGGGATTGGAGGCCACGAAGGGGCGCTGGGCGACGGTCTGTTGCAACATATGGTGGCACACCTGGGGACCTGGGAGCGTACACGAAAAACCCACAGGAGCATGAAGGACAACACCGAAGCAAACAACTGAACATGTTAGACATTCATGGTTGGGGTGTACAGGACGAAAGGGGAGCAGCGCCTGCGGTCTTGGAATTGGAAGGTTGAGAAGGGGAATGGTTAGAGAATCTCACCATGAGGATGTGCGTTTGGTCAGAGATGACAAGTACAACTTGGAGGCAATGAATTTGACGAGGAAGAGTTGGCTTCTGGAGGAGGAAGAAGAGAACAAAAACTGGTGGCGGCGCCGAACAGGGGATGGATGGGGCAGAGCTAGGGCTCGGTGGGACGGCACCTGGTATTGCCTTTATAGGTCTCTGGGTACGCGCTAGTTTGTTCATCGCTTCGACAGCGATAGGAGAAGCTCTAGATGCGCTCCGAAAGGAGGAAGACAACGACAGAGAGGAAAACTGGCCCATTAGGAGAAGAAGGAAACGGGGAAGCTGGTGGTTTCGGGTAGGCCAAAAGGTCAAATGGGCTACGTCAGGTGAATCTCCCTTCTCTGATTCTTTGATGTTTCTTTTTATATGTTCCAAAACCATTTGATTTATAATTTCTTTTGAATATTTTTTAAGGATTTTAAACAGAAGGTCGTGTAACAAAAGAGACTAAGAGGGAAGTAGAAGGAGATAAGATGATGCCTAAGTAGACAAATTGGGCACTTTTACTAGATATGGGATTTAGGTCTTGGAAATTCAATAAAAACATTTAGGAAACTAGTGGAAACCTAGCAAGTGGATTCCAATGTTGTAGAAAACAAAATAGAGATATAAAAGAGGGAGAGGTATTAGTGATAGCAACAACACAATTGCAATATTTAATATGATGCTCAATTGCAATGTGGCATGATGACATGAGCATGATATCATCATGATGCACAAAAATGAAAATAACAGGCGATTTTCTAGTAGTGGTTTTACCGGGGTGCTACAGGCCGCCGCCGCCCGCCTCTGCTCTCCAGCTCGTCACCGGCCTCCACCACCTGCCGGCCTCTCCTCCACCCGTCGGCCCTCCTCCACCACATGCCGGCCTCTCCTCCACCTGCTGGCCCTCCTCCACCCGCCGACCGATCCGATCTGAGCCTTGTTCCTCATCGGGCCCCGCTCAGATCCAGATCTAAGAGTTGACTTCAAAAAAAAATTGAGAAAGAGAGAGATGTCTTCTGCATCGGGCTATGTTGCGATTCCTCGCTGCCCGGTGATCTTCGATGGCGCGAATTATCCTGATTTTGCTGCCTTTATGCGTGTTCACATGTGCGGTCTCCGTCTTTAGGGTGTGCTCTCCGGCGAGGTCCCTTGTCCGCCGTGCCCCCTGCTCCTGTGGCTCCTCTTCTGCCGACGCGGATTGTTCTCGACGCTGATGCTTCTTAGGAGGCCAAGGATGCTGCTCAGAGTGCCGATGATAGTGATGTTGCTTCTTATGACCTGAAGTTCAAGCAGTACTCTGCTGATCTAGAGTCCTACCGCCACGATCTGACTACCTACACTCAGTGGGTCGATGAGGATGGTCGTGCTGCTGCTTTTCTCACCTCCAGTGTTCTGCCCCAGTTTGCTGCTGAGTTCATGAGTCTCCCTACTATTGCCGCTCAATGGGCACATCTTTGTCAGCGCTATCAGTCGTCTGGGGATGCTCTTTACCTGTTCGTGGTTCGCCAGGAACATGCTCTTCAGTAGGGTGATTCCACTATTGATGAGTTCTATACTCAGAGTGCTGCTATCTGGCCTCAGCTTGATTCTCTCCGTACTGCCGTTTGTGGCACATGCCCGTGCTGCCAGATTGTGCGCTCGGATTTGGAGTTTCATCGCATCTGTGAGTTTCTGTCTCGACTCCGCTAGGAGTTTGAGCCCCGGCGTGGTCAGCTGAATGCTCGTGGTCGTGTTCCGCTCTCTGAGGTGTTGTCTGGGCTTCGGGCTGAGGAGACTCGTCTCCATGGTGCTGGTCTTCTTGCGGTTCCATTTGTGCTTGCTACTCGTGGCCCTCCTATACCGCCTGCTCCCTTGACTCAGCCGCGGTCCTCTGTGCCGCCGTCGATACTACCCACTCCTCCAGGTCAGGGTCAGAGCCAGCACCAGCAGTCTCAGGGTCAGAGTTAGCACCAGCAGACTCGTGGTCAGGGTCACCGTGGTTCTCTTTGCCACTGCTCTTACTGTAACAAGGATGGCCACACTTGGGCCACCTGTTATACATGGGACCCCAGTTTATGTCAGCAACACCAGGCTCGTGGGCAGTCGGCTCCTTCCGGATCTTCAGCAGTTGCTCTCTCCGATCAGGACATTATCAGGAGTCTTCACGGTCTGCTTGCTGCTACAGGCTCTTCTTCGACGGGCACTGCTGGTTCTGTGACTAAATCTCCAGGCACTCCACAACCACCACCTTCTACACATTCAGGTATGTCCCCGTGGTATCTGGATTCTGGAGCTTCTTTTCATATGACCTCAGAGTCTTCTTTTCTGTCCGCTCTTCGTTCTCTCCCTTCTCCTGTCCGTGTTCTCACGGCCGATGGTACCTCTCTTCCTATTTCTAGTCGGGGTACCCTCTCTACTTCTTCTTTTTCTGTTCCTGATATTTCTCATGTTCCTCGTCTTAAGATGAATCTGTTCTCTGCTAGCCAACTTACTAACTCTGGTTGTCGCGTCATTCTTGATGCTGATTCTTGTGTTGTCCAGGACCGTCGCACACATGCCCTGGTTGGAGCTGGCCCTTGCAGCAGTGACTCTTCAGGACTTTGGGAGTTAGACTGGCTTCGTGTTCCTTCCGCTGCCATTTCATCTGCCAGTTCTTCTCCGGTCGTCGCCTCTGCTACCAGCTTCTTTCAGCAGTGGCATCATCATCTTGGTCACCTTTGTGACTCTCGCGTGTCATCATTAGTTCATCGTGGTCTTCTGGGGTCTGTCTCAGGAGATGGGTCTTTACATTGTCAGGGCTGTAGGTTGGGCAAACAGATTCAGCTTCCCTACCCTACTAGCGCGTCCGTATCTCAGCGACATTTTGATTTAGTTCATTCCGATGTTTGGGGTCTGGCTCCTTTCGCTTCGAAAGGGGGCCATCGCTACTATATTTTATTCATCGATGATTTTTCTCGGTACACTTGGTTGTATTTTATGCGCTCTCGCAGTGAAGTGCTCTCCATATATCAGCGTTTTGCGGCCATGGTCCGTACTCAATATTCTACACCCATTCGTGTGTTTCGTGCTGATTCTACTGGTGAGTATATCTCCCAGATGTTGCGAGGTGTTCTTGCTGAGCAGGGCACCCTTGCTCAGTTCTCCTGTCCTGGCGCACATGCCCAGAATGGCATTGCTGAGCGTAAGCATCACCATCTTCTTGAGACCACTCATGCCATGATGATTGCTTCTTCCCTTCCTCCGCATTTCTAGGCTGAGGCTATCGCTACATCGACTTACCTCATCAATATTCAGCCCTCTGCCGCTTTGCAGGGTGCTATTCCTCTTGAGCGTCTATCTGGACAGTCTCCAGACTACTTCATGCATCGCTTGTTTGGTTGTGTTTGCTATGTTCTCCTTGCTCCTCGCGAATGCACCAAATTGACATCTCAGTCTGTTGAGTGTGTCTTCCTTGGATACAGTGATGAGCATAAGGTCTATCGCTGTTGGGACCCCGTTGGTCGTCAGATGTGTATCTCTCGTGATGTTACTTTTGATGAGACGCGTTCTTTCTATCCTCGTCCCACCGCTGGTACCTACCTGGTGGAAGATATATCTTTTCTTCTTTTTCCTGACACACCTCCTTCTACTCCTATTGTGTCTTCTTCAGGATCCCCTCCCCCTGATGTCTCTTCTTCGACACCGTCCTCCTCTGATCCGTCTAGTTCTCCTAGTTATCCTCATTCTCTGGAGTCTTCCTCTGCTATTCCTTCTTCTTCATCGTCGTCTCCTGAGTCGTCTTCCTCTGATGAGCTTCCCTCTACTCGTCCTGTTCTTTAGCGTCATGCCCCCAACCGTTACTCTCCTAGTCAGTATGGTCTTTCTGTTGCCTCCGAGTTGACTTCTTATCGGGATGCTGAGCATCATCCTGAATGGCAGCTGTCCATGGCTGAGGAGATTGCTGCGCTTGAGCGCACTGGCACCTGGGATCTTGTTTCTCCCCCTCCCGGTGTTCGTCCTATCACGTGTAAGTGGGTCTATAAGATTAAGACCCGCTTTGATGGATCTCTTGAGCGCTATAAAGCGCGTCTTGTGGCTCATGGTTTTCAGCAGGAGCATGGTCGTGACTATGATGAGACCTTTGCTCCTGTGGCTCATATGTCCACTGTGCGTACTCTTCTTGCTGTTGCTTCTATTCGTCACTGGTCTATGTCCTAGCTTGATGTTCAAAACGCCTTTCTCAATGGTGAGTTGAGTGAGGAGGTTTATATGCAGCCTCCTCCTGGGTATTCTGTTCCCGCGGTGATGGTTTGTCGTCTTCGACGTTCTCTTTATGGCCTCAAACAGGCCCCTCGTGTCTGGTTTGAGCGCTTTGCTTCTATAGTGACTGCTGCTGGTTTCTCCCCTAGTGCTCATGATCCAGCGCTGTTTGTTCACATTTCTCCTCGTGGACGCACTCTTCTTATTCTCTATGTTGATGATATGATCATTACTGGTGATGATTCTGAGTATATCGCCTTTGTTAAGGTGCGTCTTTGTGATCAGTTTCTTATGACTGTTCTTGGTCCTCTTTGATACTTTCTTGGGATTGAGGTTTTCTCCACTTCGGATGGCTTTTACATCTCCCAGGAAAAGTATATTCAGGATCTTCTTGCTCGTGCTGCTCTTGGGGATGAGCGCACTATTGAGACCCCTATGGAGCTTAATGTTAAGCTTCAACCTATTGATGGTGATCCTCTTCCTGATCCGACGCGTTATCGTCATCTTGTTGGGAGTCTTGTTTATCTTGTTGTCACTCATCCTGACATCTCTTATCCTATTCATATTCTGAGTCAGTTTGTTTCTGCTCCTACCACTGTTCACTATAGTCATCTTCTCCGTGTTCTTCGTTATCTTCATGGTACGATTACTCGTTGCCTTTTCTTTCCTTGTTCCAGCTCCCTCTAGCTCCAGTGCTATTCATACGCTACGTGGGCAAGTGATTCTTCGGATCGCCGTTCACTTTCTGCTTACTGTGTGTTTCTTGGTGGTTCGCTCATTGCTTGGAAGACGAAGAAACAGGCATCGGTTTCTTGTTCGAGTGTTGAGGATGAGTTGCATGCTATGGCCTTGTTAACTGTTGAGGTGACCTGGTTATGGTGGTTACTTGCGGATTTTGGGGTCTCTATTACCACACCCACTCTGGTTTTGTCTGACAGTACAGGTGCTATTAGTGTTGCACGTGATCCGGTCAAGCATGAGCTTACCAATCATATTGGTGTTGATGCTTTCTATACACGTGCTCAGGTGCAGGCTCAGGTTGTTGCGCTTCAGTATGTGCCTTCAGATTAACAGTTGGCGGATTTCTTTACGAAGGCACAGACCAGAGCGCGGCATGATTTCTTACTCTCCAAACTCAGTGTTGCGGATCCACCATGAGTTTGAGGGGGGGGTGTTAGATGTATATATTTGTATATTGTAGTTTCCCCATATGTTAGGGGGCTTCCTGCATATTTGCACCTGTACCTGTACTATATATTGTGGCCTTTGGCCCCCAGAGGAATGCATGTTGCATATTCCTGGCAATTGTTTGGTAGAAAGAGAGAGATTGCTGCTTAATCTTGGTTCAATACAGTAAAAGTAAACTACATAGGAGAAATATAGATATCCACTTGTCATTGTCCTGTTTTTTGTCCCAACTAGTGCTTCTATTTTACAGTTTACATAGACGAGTGGCCCTGATAAAGACAAGATGGGTGATTCAGGCGTTGATAAGTTGTGTGAGATTTTTATAAAGATGTTGGAGCAATAGAAACTAAATATGGCTCCAGATATATTCAAGCATGCTCTTGAGGCTAATACAATCAAACTATCTGGACCAGGGAACTACATTAGTTGGAGTCGTCATGCTCACTTGATTGTGAGCTCCCATGGGTACGGACACCTTCTTGAAGCTAACAGGGTCAAGAGGGTTGATGCTTGAAGTAAACAGATAAATGATAGAGTGCTAGTGTGGTTGATGGGAAGTATGGAACCAACTCTTTGAGAGCAAATTGAGACGATGACGTTTGTCTTTGATGTTTGGACAACTCTGAAGGAACAATTTATAGGAAAGTCGAATAAAATGCAGGCTAATCGTATTATGCATGAGTTGACTAATTTATAGCAAGGTCCAAGATCTGTAACAGAGTACGCCAGTGAGATGAAGAAGTGGTACACAGACTTGCATTATTATCACCCATTTGAACCTGTTGATGGGAAGGATCTTGCTATTCACCACACTTGGTTTGAGTCATTTGTGGGCAAGTTGTTCTTAGATGGCTTAAATCAAGAGTTTGATCTTCGTCGCCAACTTATCTTCTCTAATCCTCAGTGGCCTAGTCTAGACAATATCATCTCAAGTGTAGTGGAGGAAGAAACAAGATTAGCTCATCCCAAGGTGGAAAGTTACAAAAATATTGATGCTTATGTTGTTCTAACTTCCCCCTAACTGAAATAAAGTGCAAAATAAAGAAAAATTGTTCTCTGACTACTTCAAATATACAGGGCTAAAGGAGAAGTGTTATAAATTACATAGCTATCCACCTGGGTGGAATAAGGGGAATACTCGGACAGGGGGAGTACAAGGCTTGAGTTCAAATATGAGTCAGGCCAATCACACTGCAACCATGGGGAAATTACCAACGGTAGATATGCAAGCACTTGAGGAGTTCAAATCCAAGCTCAGAGTCTTAGAAAGTTCATATCCCTCCATAGCTTCTTCCAAATCTGACTCTGGTTTTCGTGTCACTGCTATGGGTATAGAATCTGACAAAGCCCATGTATCCTTAGCCCAGCCCAGATCTTGGATTATTGACACTGGAGCGACTAATCACATGACTAGAGCATCTAATATATTCACTTCCTATACACCATGCTCTGGTAAGGACGGAGTGTGTGTAGCTGATGGATCCACATCACCTATAAAATGGCGTGGATCCATCCAGTGCACTAAAACACTATCATTATCACCAAATTTACATGTACCCAATTTCCATGTTAACCTTTTATCTGTTAGCTCTATAGCTAAGTCTCTAAATTGTGGGGGTTGGTTTGAGCCTACTTATTGTGCTTTTCAGGAGCTAGGGACAGGGAGACTTCTTGGAACCGGTACTGTGCATGATGGACTTTACTATCTTGATGAAGGTAGTGATGAATTTGCTCTTGCAACCTGCTTGTCTCCATGTCAAGAATTAATATTACACCACCGCAGGCTTGGGCATATCTCTTTTTCTGCTTTATCACGTATTTATCCTTCTCTCTTTAAGTCATGTCCTAAGGAATTACTTATATGTGATGCGTGTGAATTGGCCAAGCATATAAGGGGTACTTATCTTAGTAGGGGGTTTAGAAGTAGCGAACCTTTTGAAGTGATCCATTCTGATTTTTGGGGCCCTTGTGAGGTCCAGTCCATATCTGGACATAGGTGGTTTGTTACCTTTATTGATTGTGTTAGTCGTTTTACTTGGATCTATCTCCTTAAACGTAAAAGTGACATGTTGTTTTTAAAGATCTATATGCTCTAATCCAAAATCAATATGGAACTACTATTAAAACACTACATTCTGATAAAGGTATGGAGTATGTTAACCATGAATTTGAGTATTTCCTTATATCAAATGGCATTGAGCATCAAACTACTTATGTTAACACTCCAGAACAAAATGGAGTTGCAGAGCATAAAAATAGGCATTTACTTGAGGTTGCTCATTCTCTTATGTTTACAATGAATGTTCCTAAGTTTCTTTGGGGAGAGGATAAAAAAACTGTAACTTATTTGATAAATCGTATGCCACTCCCTGTTCTTCGCCACAAAACTCCATTGAGTTTATTTTAAAGTCAAATGATTATGTTGTTCCTACCAAAGTCTTTGGGTGTGTGTGCTTTGTTCACGACTATAGGAATTCTATTGGTAAACTTGATCCTCGTGTTGTTAAATGTGTCTTTGTGGGGTATTATCCTTCTCAAAAGGGATATAGGTGTTGGTGCCCATCGGAGCATCGATTCTTTGTGAGTATGGATGTAACATTTCGTGAACATGAACCTTATTATGGTTCCATCAATGACACTGGAATCACTCTATCCCCACCTGAAGTGCAAGAAGAGGGAGGGGGGAGTAACAATGAAGGTACTCATGTAGGCATAGTCCTTGTCCCCACTTCAGAGGTATCACACTATCCTAGTGAGGGGGAGGAATCCTTGTCATGGAGATCACGCAAGATGCAACTAGAAATTCGTCAACTCCTTCACAAGGTGTAGAGCTCTCTATGCATGAGGACCCAGGTAATGACTTGAACTCCCTTAGTCATGTTTCTCCTACTAGCACAATAGGACATAGTGATAATCAACCACCTAATTTCGAGCCTCTAGAAAATAACTTGCCAATTGCCTTGAGAAAATCAACTAGGTCTTCCAATACTTCACCTCGCCTGAGAGATATGATGGCTCAAATGATGTAGAGCTCGTGGGGAACCCCAAGTAGAAGGTATGATGAGCACAGCAGCAAGTTTCCCTTAGTTATGAAACCAAGGTTATCAAACCAGTAGGAGAAAGAACCAACTTACAAGGTGTTGCTAGCAACGTGGAACCTGCACAACACAACCACAATACTTTGCCCCAACTTACAGTGAGGTTGTCAATCTCACCAGTTTGCTGAAAACAAAGGATTAAACGTATAGTGTGGAAGAAAGTAGTTGCTTTGTAGAAATTGCAGAAAGTAATTGCAGAAAGTAAACAATAAAAAGTAGATGGAATATCAATGGGAAGGATTGTACCGGGGTCCACAGCTTACTAGAGGTTTTTCTTCATAAGATAAATAACATGTTGGGTGAACAAATTAGAATGGGGCAATTGACAGATTGAGAATGCATAACAATGCATGTACTAGACATTTTGATCTCTACGAGATTCGTTTGGGCATTATAACATGATACATATACCGTAATCCAACTGCATCTATGACTAATAATCCACCTTCAGGTTATCATCTGAACCCCTTATAGTATTAAGTTGCAAGCAATAGATAATTGCATTAAGCAAAATGTGTAAAGTAAACAATACAATTGCCCTTGGACAAAGGATTGTTGTTTTATCCCTAGTAGCAACAACACATCTACAACCTTAGAGATTTCTGTCACTTCCCCATATTACTAGAGGCATGAACCTACTATCGAGCATAAATACTCCCTCTTGGAGTTACAAGCATCTACTTGGCCAAAGCATCTACTAGCAACGGAGAGCATGCAAGATCACAAAAAACATAGACATGATAGAATCAATAATCAATCTGACATAGTACTCAATATCCATCGGATCCCCGCAAACACAACATGTAGCATTACAAATAGATGATCTTGATCATGAATGGAGCTCACAAGATCTAAACATGATAGCACAAAAGAGGAGAAACAACCATCTAGCTATTGTATGGACCCGTAGTCCAAGGATGAACTACTCACGCATCACTTTGGAGGCTGGCATGGTGATGAAGAAGGCCTCCGGGATGATCTCCCCTCTTCGGCAGGGTGCCAGGAAGAGCTTCAGATCCCCCCCCCCGATATAGGGATGGAGATGACAGCTATGGACTTTTTCGTGGATTTATGATCCGGTGCTTGGGGTTTCTGCCTTAGGGTGTTTATATAGGTGAAGGGGTGATGTATACTCACTTCTATTCTTGTAGACAGTTGTTGGGCCTCCAAGTGCAGAGGTTTGTAGAAAAGCAACAAGTTTCCCATAAGTGGATTACCCAAGGTTTATCGAACTCAGGGAGGATGTGGTCAAAGGTATCCCTCTCAAGCAACCCTGCAATTAAGATACAAGAAGTCTCTTGTGTTCCAACACACCCAATACACTTGCCAGGTGTATAGGTGCACTAGTTCGGCGAAGAGATAGTGAAATACAAGTGGTAACGGTGCCAGAAAAGAGCTTCTGACTTGTTGACGTGGGGTAATGGTGCTAGAAAATAGCTGATGGCGTGGAGGAACAGACTAAAGGCAAACTGATGGAAGCAAGCAAACATGCAACATATCTAGTAGCAAACGGTGTTTCAATATTTAGAAACAAGGCCCAGGGATCATACTTTCACTAGTGAACACTCTCATTTAAATATCCTCTCTTCATGATACTACTCTTAACTACTCTCTGATTGGACACTCTAATCCATGGTAGGGCTATAACAGCACACCTCAAAGTCTGCCTTCCCCAATCTAGATAACCCCACACTGTCACCTTGAGCGCTAGATGGTTCCAACAAACACCACAATTTCATAGAGACATCCAACTCCAAATATAACTCATAACAAATATTCAATCTAGCCAAAGTGCCACACATGGTATGCACGCTGTCACTTTCACACACGTGGGGAAAAGCATAGATCTATTAAAGCACAAAGAGTATTTATGTAGACTCAAGCCTAAGTGCCACCATGGCGTGCACGCTGTCACTTTCACACACATGGGGAGAGCAGAGATCTAATGAAGCACTTGAGTAGCAAGGTAGATCTACTTGATTACAAAGCTCATGACCACAAGATCATGCATAGAGAGAGATGAACACATAGCTACCGGTAGAGCCCTTAGCCTCGAGGAAGAACTACTCCCTCCTCATCATGGGAATCAGCAACGGTGGTGGAGATGGTGGTGGAGATCGATGGAGATGGCTTCGGGGGCACTTCCCCATCCCGGCAGGGTGCCAGAACAGAGACTTTTTGTCCACCCCCGAATCTCCCCTTCGGTGGCAGCGGCGTTCTGGAGGTTTTCATGGATTTATTCTGGATGCCCTAGGGTTTTTGGGTCGGAGGCTTCTTATAGGCGCAGGAATCAAGGTCGGTGGGGGTCCAAGGGGCGCACACCCCCTGTGGGCGCCTCTAGGGCTTGCCCGCACCTAGGGGGGTGTGGCCACCCTGTGGCCCCCCTCCGGCTATGCTTCGTGGTTCCATGTTGCTCCGGGAAAATAATGACTTTGGCTTTTGTCCCGTCTAATTTCGAGAATATTGATTTTCTGCCTTTCTGGAACCAAAAATATAAGAAAACAGGCAACTGGCACTGCGGCATCTTGTCAATAGGTTATCTCCAGAAAGTGTATAAAATACCTCAAAGTGTAGACAAACCATAAGACAAATGATACAAAACAAGCATGGAGCATCAAAAATTATAGATACGTTTCCGACGTATCAAGAGGCAAGGTCGATGGACGCCCGAGGGGCCCACGCCATAGGGCGGCGTGGCCTAGGGTGGACCCGAGCTAGCCCTAGGTGTGGCCGCCTTGTGGCTCCACTTCGTCTCTCCTTCGGGCTCCATGTTGCGTTTGGAAAAATAGGAACTTCGGCTTTTGTTCCATCCCATTCGGAGAATATTTCTTTACTAGCTTTGCTGGAACCAAAAACAACAGAAAACATGCAACTAGCACTGCGGCATCTTGTCAATACGTTAGTTCCATAAAATGTATAAAAAATGCCTCAAAGTGTAGACAAAACATAAGATAGTTGGTACAAAACAAGCATGGAGCATCAAAAATTATAGATACGTTTACGACGTATCAATCATCCCCAAGCTTAACTCCTACTCATCCTCGAGTAGGTAAGTGATAAAAAGAATATTTTTTGATATGACATGCACCATCACAATCTTGATCAAGATATTGTAAAGCATTGATAGCTAGGATCATAGTACTCTAACATAAGCATGAAAGACATAGTTCTAACAATAAGACAAAGCAACTATGTTGCAACATGAAAAGGTACAAACAAAAGATCATGAATAATAATGCATTGAAAGACATTTGTTTGTTTCACATATAGAAAACATAGCAAGAGTGGTATTCAACTTGTTCTTCATGGATTAGCAAAACATAAATGCATAGGACACCTTCAAAGTCCATAAGGGTGACTAGATACAAATAATTTAAGAACAAGCAATACCAAAATTATGAATCAATCAATAAATTTTGGGATAATGCATATTGAACTAATAATTACAACTATGCTCTCTTAATTGGTGCATAAATATAGAAAATGGAGACTCAACAAAAAGTAAAAAAGAAAGGCCATTCATAGAGGGAAGCATGGATTTCAAGTTTCATAAAGAGCTTCCAAAAATTATAGTACTTACTAGCTTTGAGCTTGCATTGCCCCTATCATAAGCATCTTGAAGTGATTAAGGTTAAAGTGAGGCAAATATGAGTTATATGCTTGACAAATCATAAGTTGAAAATCTCATGCCCCTTGATTACAAGTACTGAAACCTCATGCTACTCAACTTTGGTCACAAGCAAGTTCTTGTCATTGTAAGTGTATGTGTATCATAGAGAACCGCCAACGGGGTACCCCTTGCCCCATGACACAGGAGCTATCCCATATCAAAATGACAAGTAAACATACAGTGAGCATCTCAGCAATCTTTTTATTTACTATTTGCATAGTTTTTTATTGAGGATGCTTCATAGAATGCCATTATGGTTATGCTGCAAGTTTCCACCATGATTAGGCATGGCTTAGGCTAGCTTTCCAGGCGTTTCTCTAACACATATACATACTCCATGGACTTACAAGTTCACATCTTATTTCACACCGCCGGCATCCATAAACAAAAGAACATGATATCAACTAAATAAATAAGTGCAATGTCGAAAGCGGACCCCATGAAAGCATGGTTTTGCTAACTTCCAACTTATAATTTGCAAGCATACAAGCATCATAAGATTGTCATAATGGTTCAAGTTTGCAAGAAATAAAATATGCCATCAAGTTTGTGAGAGATTTAATCACTAATTTTCACATAACAAAAGTTTAATTTGGAAGATAGATAAACACATGAATATACTTGGAATGGTGTAACACACCATGCATAGGAGTTTATAGTGGACTCTTTGAATAACTTAGTTTCTTGGGAGTTGGATGCATGAGTAGAGCTCATACTCAGTACAAGTGGAGGCTAGCAAAAGACTGGGAGCGACCAACTAAGAGAGCAATAATGGCCATAATCATGCAGAGCGACAAAAAATTATTAATCAAAGCATAAAGTGATATCACAAGTCAAAAACTAAATGATCATAGAGGCTAAGGTGACTGGTTCATAGTCTTAACATAGTGTAAGCATGCGCCAAGTCAACCCAAATAAAGCATCAAAGGAGAATACCACGATATTATGCTTTTGTATGCCAAAAAAATGCATGATCCTTTCATGGCACATTAAGCAATCTCAATTATTTGGAACAAGTCATGCTACAACAATAATCACTAAGCATATAGTCAAAGCAACATCTAACATGACATGATAAAGTCTAAGTCACAGTCAAGACAAGCTTCCTTTTGTACCACTATAAGCATGAAGCTTCCTACTCTCTTCCAACACCAATCAACTTATTTGAAACAACTCACAAAGATAATAACCAATCAATACCAGTGAGTTTGTCTTACAAATTTACAAATAAGAACTAAAAAGTTCTTAGCAAAAAGCATAAGAAAACTAAAGCTAAACGTAGTGCTAGAAAAAGAGAACACTTACAAAGATAATAAGAGTGAAAACTAACGTGTTCTAGGCAATGAAGAAGTAGGTTTGACTTTTTTAAAATAGGTGTGTTGTGGTACGACCAACTTATTGCAGCAAACAAAATAAAATAAAATAAAAACAAAGACAAAGACGCTCCAAAAACAACATATAATGCATGAAGCAATAAAAATGAAGTGTCTTGAAAGAAGACCTGAGATTTTATTAATGAAGAAGGGAATGCCCAAGGCATCCCCAAGCTTTGACGCTTGTACCTCTTGCATATTTCTTGGGGTGACACGGGTGGCATCCCCAAGCTTGAGCTTTTGTCCATACTTCATCTCATCACATCATTCTTCCCCTACACTTGAAAATTTCCTTCATACAAAACTTCACACAATCTTCATTAGCAACATTAGTGTATTCAAGATAATAAGCTTTTGGGTTCAGTTTCAACTAAAGTAAATCATCGATTAAAACATAGGCTACTGTAGCAACTCCTTTTAAAAGCTCAAGTGGTCAAAGAGAACTAAAAAATAAACCGATTAAGAGGCAAATGCAAATAATGGCAGAAATCTGTCAAAACAGACCAACAGGTAAAGACCAATTTTTTTCGAAAATCTTTCATTTCTCAAATCAAAAAGTGAAAACTAATGGAAGTTAGATAATAACCTGGGGCATACGCACAAAAAATTACAGATCAATCCAACATACTGGGATTTTTCATGATTTTTTATAGTGAAGCATAAAAATCTGTTTCGGGACATCAACTTCCCCAAATCTTACTTCTCTCTCATTAGAGGTTATTCTTGGCACAAACCACACAAAAAGGATAAGGAGAGGTTATTATAGAGTCAATAACTTAAAGACTCAACAAAATAAATACTTACTGAAAATAAAATTGGGCTGTCTCCCAAGAGTGCTTTTCTTTAATGCCTTTCAGCTAGGCATAGGAAGCAAGAATCAAGTATTTTTGAATGAAGAATGTAAAGTCCCTCCTTTGTAAAGGAAAGGATCCCTGTGATTGCAATGCTAGTCCCTGGATCAATAGCTAGCATCCACAGTTAAGATGTAATATCAAGAAACAAAGGTCATAATATAACTTTATAACTAGGAATAAAGTAATTTATTACATCTTACATAGCTCTTTTGGCTAACTCAATTACAATGCAGCAGAATATAACAATAGCATGGGGTCCTTCATCTTCAAAGTGCCACAGGCAAACATGTTGGTTGTAGACTTGTAATCCTATTCAACACATCTCACTAACCTCATACAAACCTGCAACATAATAAGTTATAGCCACAAGGGTCAATACATTTGAATTGTATTGGCAAGTGATACTATGGTAGTATAGTGGAGTCTATCATCTATATGCATTTGGCTAAGTGGATCTCAGGCTTGCTTTGCTCAAAATAGATTTTCCTTATCATTTGAAAACACTAAGTTTTTGTTTGACCAAATTACCCAAGGCATCTCCCAATAGAAATTGGTGATCCTTCAACCCTTGTTCAACCACAAGTTTTTAACTTAGAAATTGGGATGAGGAGATTCTTGATAGCTTCCATGTCTTGATGCTCAAATTGTCCTTTGCCAGGGACATGGCTAAGTACTTAGATTTTACACTCTGTAGAGGTGGTGCACTTTCCCCACAAGACTTGGTTTCCCAAGACAAGATCTTTTAGAAGCCTTTCCTTAGACCAGAATGGAAGCGTTCCAACCTATCATCCCTTACCACCAACTGTCCATTTGGCTAAGTTATTGCAACCTATATGATCCAGGCAGAGCCCATAATGCCAAGTGGCTGCACTTGAAGCTTCTCAACATTTGACATCTCAAATCTCTTTGTTCCTGGGTGGCCATCCACAAGTGTGATACACAAGGTAAACCATAGAAATGGGCCTTGTGTAACCACTCAACACAAACCATTCCTTCCATTCCACCCAGGTGATTCTTTCACTTAGTTGTTTTATTAAACAAAAATACAAGTACATGACTTAGAAATATTCCATAGCATGAAATATAATCCACCCTTGTTTTCTACTAGCTAAGCTAAGCATGATAGTAGTAGGAATCTTAACTTAGGAAATTTCTACTAATGTTTCATCTACTAGGATTTCCCATGGCATAGTTTACACTTAGCAAAAATTCCATGCAAGTCCTACTTAGAAATATCACTAATGCATAGTGAAAATAATGGGACAAAGTATGAAGCATCACTTGCCTTTTTGGTAGAGAATATAAGTTCACTCCTTGATCTTGCAATGTTCACACTCTTCAAATTCCACTACAATTCAATCAAGCAAGCAATATTTCAATCTACCATTCAAGCAACATCACATAAAATATTAGAAACAAAACAATGCATGCAAGCATGCCAAACTTTGTTTTATTTACAAAAAGTGGTTTATAATAGGTTATAAACATTCTAAAACACTTATTGGTCATTTTATAAAGTGGCAAAACTATTTGCAAAAGATTTTACCTATAAACCATTTTTAAACCAAAGCATTATTTTATGTGGTTGAGAAATGCTTTTAATAAGGTAACAATCTATAGGGTTCATCAAAATATATTTTTAAATCATAAAACCTTGTGTTTAGGGTCAGAGAGTTTAAATCAAAACATTTCCCAAAGGTTTTTCTCCAAAAGCATTTTTAATAAATAAACATTATTTTTATTTGACTAGAAATGCTTTAAATCAAAGTTTTACTCTTTAGCTTTAACAAATACATTTTCAAATCCATGAGTTGGTTTATAAGGTCAGTAGGTTCAAAACAATCCATTTGCCAAAGGTTTTATCTCAAAAATCATTTTAGAACAAATTTTATATTGTAAATATGCCTACACAAGTTTCTGCAAAAACATTCAATTTAAAAGAAACATTTTACTAAACAAAGTGCATTCTTAGAAAGTACTTGTTTTGCTGAATCCATTGATATAAAATTTGCAAAATTTGGACATGTGGTTCGAAAGTTATGGATTTTACAAAATTGAACAACTAATAGATCAAATCTGTTTTTATTAAAACAGACAGGACCACGTGGCGTGTTGCTATTCGTCTGTACCACTTCGTGCGGATCGTGCAACGAGGGGCGTTAGATTTTAAACAGATCGTGCGGCTCAGATGCCAACTTACCCCTTCGGGTTAAATTCTATCCTAGCCACTAGATCAAAATCGAATGGTGCACAGCACGCTTGCCATCGAGTGGCAGCGCTGGCGGCGGCAGGTGGCGGCGGCGTGTCTGGTGGTGGTGTTTTGGTGAATCCAGGAAGCGAGGAGAGGAACGGAGGGGCTCACCGGGTTCACGGGGTCGTGGTGATGCTCAAGGTGGTGGTAGCTCGTCGAGGGGCGCACGGTGGTGACGGCAATCGCTCGCCGGAGGTCTGCCTGGCGTCGGGCTCGCACTAGCATCATTGGGGACATTGCTACAGGGCACGGGAGAGGGAGCAGAGGGTGTTGTTAGTTTCGCACGCGAATCACGGACAATCGAGCATCCAAAGAAGGGAAAGGGGTGGTCCATTCTCACTAGGAGGACTCGCAGGAGTCGAGGCCGACGGCGGTGATGCTCAGCTGTCGTCGTTGCCGACGCTGTGGGTCAAGCGCGAGCAAGCTGATGCCACTGGGAGATGCGTCAGGGTCTGTGGAACACGCGTGTGTGGTCGAGGGGGCGAGGGGCGACGTGGAGCTGTCAGAATCGACGCCGGAGTCCGTCGGAGACAGAGAGGTTGTCGCAAGCAATACGGGCAGCCTAGGGGCTCCGGTGATGTGAGGACTGGGGGAAAAGCTAGAGGGGAAACGGGCGCTTAAGTGAGCGTGGTCAGGGGGCAGGAATCACGCGGCATTGAAGCGAATTTAACACGCGAATCAATCGGTAGAAATGGGAGAGAGAGGGGGGAAAGAAGTGGTCGCGCGGTTGAAGACGGTGACGTGGCTGTGGGGCCTGTTTGACAGCGAGTGAGAGAGAGGAGGAGTGGGGCCTGCTAGTCAGCGTCTGTGTGGGTTCCTTCTGTGGTGAAAAACGGTTTGCTCGGAGTGAGAGGGGGAGGTGGGATGCTGGGCTTAGTGGGCTAGCTAGGCTGGGCTGCTCCTTTTCTCTTTTTTTTTTGTTCTGATTGTTTTTCCTTTTCTTTTTCTAATATTCTGTTTTGATTTTGATTAACCAATTCAAACATTCATTTGAATACAAAATTCTCTCAAATTTTGTGTGGATTCAAATTCTGATTAATAAAACATTCTGAATTCAATTTTGGAATAAATCTCTTATTCTTTTTAGGGTCTTTTAATTATTTAAAATTGGCCCTTGTATTTATTAAATGAGATCAAATATATTTTTTAATCCTTACTTAAATTTCATTTTTCCCCAAAACCTTTTCAGTAAATTTTATTCTATTATAAGGGTGTCAAATAATTCACTTTGAATTATTAGAAATAATTTTAATATGATTTATTAATCATTTTAAATTGGGTACTTGTCTTTATTCCAATGAAATTAAATATAGTTTTAATTCCATAAATTTTATTTGGAAGATGTCTTTGATCTTATTTAAGTTAATTAAATAACTTTTAATCCACTTGGGTAAATTCCAAATATTATTCTCCCATGATTTATCTGTAAAGTCCCTCCTTTGTAAAGGAAAAGATCCATGTGATTGCAATGCTAGTCCCTGGATCAATAGCTAGCATCCACATAGGTTGGTGGGTTTGATCTAAACTTAATATGGTGGTCTAACTATATGGTTCACTTGAGATCATTCCATTATTCTTAGTTGTTTCTCCATGAATAAGATCTTTGTATCCTTGGAGAAATTCCTGTATCTTGTTCACAAACTTCAAAGGTGATGATGGTTCCTTCTAAGTTGTATTCCCTTAGTCTTCAAGTCTTGAGTAATATTTCTTGTCTCACTTGTAGTCCTTAGTGATATCCAAGTTGAAGTCCTTGTTGAGACTAAGGTTGAAGTCACTTGAGTTGATGAAGTCCTTGGTGAAAATATAGTTGAAGGCTTTGGTCATTGACATGGTTATACCCTACGGGTACCCGATGTTAGCCTACCTGTTCCAGTCTGACGGAAGGCCCACTCGACGACCTGCCCGGGTCCATGACACTATGACGGTTCGGCTGGAACGAAGCCCATATGGACACAGAGTCCCAAGCGCACAAGACAAGGAAACCTCAAGACTAGAGTTTGAATCTAACTTGTAACCTACTCGTATCGGTACCTGAGACCTAGTCTCCCCATATATAAAGGCTAGGAGGGTCCAACGAGGAGGGCACGACCTACACACACCATAACCCCCAATAGATAGATCTACGATCTCCACCTCCACAATAGGCTACGCTACAGATCTACAGATCTAGATCTCTCCTCATACTTTCGCATACACACCTCCACGCCAGATTGCATCTGCACACCCCTGTAACTTTCGGTTCCGCCGTAATCAAGAGCAGACAAGTAGGAGTAGGGTTTTCCCTCCGGGGGCCTGAACCTGGGTAAATCTCGTGTCCCCTAGTTGCTTGTCTGTTAACCGTTCCACGATCTCCAGCATCCCCATCTTCTCCAAAACCCAAGTCCATAACAATGGGCATTGACGAGATCAAACCTCGTCAATTGGCGCCGTCTGTGGGAACTGGGGGCGCTGATTGTGCGATCGTGACGGTCCCATTATCAACAATCTACGATTCGTCAGCATCGGAGGGGCAGATCTGCTTAGGCTCCTTCACCTTCATCGTCCTCGTCGACCGGATGTTTTCGGCGAGCTACGCTCGAATCTGGTACGGCCGACGCGTTTTCTACGACATCCTCCATCAGCCTCTGGACTAAGCAGGCGAAAAACAACAACGCCGTCACCACCATGGCCGAATTCATCTACACCAACGCGGACACTCGGCGTCAGCTCCGTCCATCTACTCAATTAATCGGATCTGCAAGACCCAAGTTTTTGTGTTCAGTCAGACTATCCTACGCGAGAAGGCAGAATCCAATGAAAATTAGAGCCGCAAGATCGCCGATCTGCCTCAAAAGTTACTCTGCACGTGTGCGTAAGGATCCGCAGTAGACAACAACTCAAGCAATAAAGGAAAAAAGATCATTATGGAAAGCTGTCACGGCAGATCACGGTGTATCTCTTGATCAGTTCTCGATTGATTAGGATTAATTACTTCATGGGCGAAAGGCCTATTATTTTATGAGCAAGAGAATCGAGTTACGGAGGCAAAATCAAAACCGGCTTGGAATCTAAATAGGACATGTTCTTGTGTGCTACGTGACGGACATTGACAGGCTCGCGAGCTTATTTGCCATACACGGCAACAAAATATGCAAACATGTAAGGACAAGACAATTTTTGATCAATCTAGTCTACGTGTTGTCAGAGTTTCATTGCAAGAGGTTGGTGTGCCAGTAGTCCAAGGAGAAAAAAGCGATCTAGAGAAACGATTTGGAGCAGCAAATATTCAAGGTTTCAACGTGTGACTACTTCATCACTACGGCGCCAAACTGCCACATAAACTACAAGTCTGCTGCACGACCATGTCCATCGCGTTGGGTACGTGTCCGCGATATCGATTCCGACCAACAAATATTCGATGATTCTACTTCCGAGGGCTGCGTCTACCCGCTGCTGCTTCGATTCCATCCGCCGCGTAACCCGCTATGGATTTCGACTCCGACGACCAGCTACAATCTTCGGATGCAGCAACTCGATGCGGTCTTCGACGGCTGTCGCCCGTTACAGTCTCCGGATGCGGCAACTCTTTATCACCACACGACTCCGACTCTGCTACGTCGATTACGTCCGCCGCGTGACTCGTTGCCATGTAAACTACATGTCCGCTACATAACTCTCGACCGCCACGTTGACTACTCTTCTGGCGTCGATCTCGCGACCTGCTGCAGTTTTCGACTCCGGCGATCCTCTACAATATTCGGCTCCAACGACTCGGGGGCTACTTCCGCTTCGGCGACCAGCCATGGCCTTCGGCTCTAGCAACCCGCTGTGGCCTTCCGCTGCGGTGACCCGCTGCATCTTTCGGATGCAGCGACCCGACGCGATCTTCGATTGCCGCAACTGGCCGCATCGGCTTCAGCGACCATGACTCGGGGCCTCCCTCGACATCAGCGACCCAATGCGGCTTTCGGCTGCAATGACCCTATACATCCTTCGGATGTGGCGACCCGGTGCGGTCTTCGACCGCGACAATCTTCGGATGCGGAGCTCTCTACCACCATCAACTTCGGAAACCCGTCGCTGCTATGATTATGGTCCGCCGCGTGACCCGCTACCGTGTCAACTTCCCCACGACAACCAACAAAGCTAAGTTTCCCTCTACTTAGAGTTGTTTTCCTTCTTAACTTGCACTCGAAACACTCGGGGGCTGCGCCCTTGTCGAGTAACCTAATGTGCCATCGGCTCCACGCACTCGAGCACCTCGAACGCGACAGCCCGAGTAGCCGATTCTGCCTGATCGTTGAATCCTTGAACTCCGAGCACCTCGGCAAGGTACTAAGACTAAGGGTAATCAGGCTAACGAAAAGGCCTAGCATACAGTGCAAAAGTGTCGACTCGATCGGCACCAGAATTTTACCTTACAAATCGACAGGCAAATATTTCTTTACAAGATACAAGTACTTCACAATTATTTATATTTTATGCAGCTTACAAGGATGTCGAGTGCATCGAGCTATTCTATCGGGTCCTCCAACGGAGTCGACCAGCGCCAGTCACGTCAACAGACGCCAAGACCCGAGTCGAATCACTCCTCGGATGGTTACATCTCTTGATACTACAAAGACGCGACGCTGACTCGATGCACTTTCGGGTCAGTGGTTTCTCCTCGCATGAGTCTCCACTCGAGTCTGCGACTTGACTAGACACTCGGGGGCTACTCCTATTAGGAGCTCTGGTCGCGCACCCGATGTACTTCCGGGTCAGCGGCACGCCCACGAGATTGTCGACTACAACTCCACGATACAAGACTTGAGTCTTTGCCCGAGTCTACGACTCCGCCAGACAATCGGGGGCTACTCCAAACTGGAGCGCCGATCGCGCACACAGAAGATCTTCGAGTGGCACGCTTCGATTCCTCACTCGAATCAATGATTCGACTAAGGACTCGGGGGCTACTACTATTAGGAGCGCTGGCCGCGCACCCGAAAGATGAATAAAACGAACTACTTTCTTCGAGTCCTACGTCGAGTCTACGACTCCACTATGGACTCGGGGGCTACTCCCATAGGGAGCGCTGGTCGCGCACCCTATGAATTCTTCGACTACGATCCTTCGGATCAGAGTGCAAAACTTTTCGGCAACTCTGCCCCAATTAATGCTAAGTGAGCAACATTCTCCGTGGCCACCCGAAACACCTCCGCGGTGATAAACATTCGGATGTTGTGTCTGCGACGCAAGGATAAGACCTACAGATATCATCTGATGGCCTGGCAACGCACACGACTGCGCTCTGCTAGTACGAAACCGTGCCAACAGGCGCGATGAAAAATCCCGACGGACGCGTTGGGTACATCATTTAAATTCACTGAAATTCCGCTCCTGTAAGTCCTCCACGGCCTGAGTCGAATTACGCCAGCATATATTCCGGGTTCGAGTCGAGGGACTCGAACCTGAAGAAGATCGTGTTGTTTTGTCCTAAGACAGTTAACTGACCCTGATACGTCGGGAGAGTCAGGCACACGCATCAACAATCCCTACACATTCTCTTGAAAGATAGAGTTGCACTCGAAAGATTGAAGAGTCATCAGCCGAATCTACGATTCGACTGAACACTCGGGGGCTACTGACATGGTTATACCCTACGGGTACCCGATGTTAGCCTACCTAGTCCAGTCTGACGGAAGGCCCACTCGACGACCTGCCCGGGTCCATGACACCTATGACGGTTCGGCTGGAACGAAGCACATATGGACACGGAGTCCCAAGCGCACAAGACAAGGAAACCTCAAGACTAGAGTTTGAATCTAACTTGTAACATACTCGTATCGGTACCTGAGACCTAGTCTCCCCATATATAAAGGCTAGGAGGGTCCAACAAGGAGGGCACGACCTACACACACCATAACCCCCAATAGATAGATCTACGATCTCCACCTCCACAATAGGCTACGCTACAGATCTACAGATCTAGATCTCTCCTCATACTTTCGCATACACACCTCCATGCCAGATTGCATCTGCGCACCCCTGTAACTTTCGGTTCCGCCGTAATCAAGAGCAGACAAGCAGGAGTAGGGTTTTCCCTCCGGGGGCCTGAACCTGGGTAAATCTCGTGTCCCCTGGTTGCTTGTCTGTTATCCGTTCCACGATCTCCAGCATCCCCATCTTCTCCAAAACCCAAGTCCATAACAATGGGCATTGACGAGATCAAACCTCGTCGAAGGCTTTATCCATCAAGTTGAAATAGAAGAGATGTAGAGTTAAAACCAAAAAGGATGAGGGAAGAGTTTATAAGATTGTTTGTACATATGTTTTGGAACAAATTCAACTCCTATTTTTCTAAGGGGTTTGTCCAATCCTAGGTTTACGAATCCTACAGGAAACACAATGCTCTGATACCATCTGTAAAGTCCCTCCTTTGTAAAGGAAAGGATCCCTGTGATTGCAATGCTAGTCCCTGGATCAATAGCTAGCATCCACAGTTAAGATGTAATATCAAGAAACAAAGGTCATAATACAACTTTATAACCAGGAATAAAGTAATTTATTACATCTTACATAGCTCTTTTGGCTATCTCATTACAATGCAGCAGAATATAACAATAGCATGGGGTCCTTCATCTTCAAAGTGCCACAGGCAAACATGTTGGTTGTAGACTTGTAATCCTATTCAACACATCTCACTAACCTCATACAAACCTGCAACATAATAAGTTACAGCCACAAGGGTCAATACATTTGAATTGTATTGGCAAGTGATACTATGGTAGTATAGTGGAGTCTATCATCTATATGCATTTGGCTAAGTGGAGCTCAGGCTTGCTTTGCTCAAAATAGATATTCTTTATCATTTGAAAACACTAAGTTTTTGCTTGATCAAATTACCCAAGGCATCTCCCAATAGAAATTGGTGATCCTTCAACCCTTGTTCAACCACAAGTTTTTAACTTAGAAATTGGGATGAGGAGATTCTTGATAGCTTCCATGTCTTGATGCTCAAATTGTCCTTTGCCAGGGACATGGCTAAGTACTTAGATTTTACACTCTACAGAGGTGGTGCACTTTCCCCACAAGACTTGGTTTCCCAAGACAAGATCTTTCAGAAGCCTTCCCTTAGACCAGAATGGACGCGTTCCAACCTATCATCCCCTACCACCAACTGTCCATTTGGCTAAGTTATTGCAACCTATATGATCCAGGCAGAGCCCATAATGCCAAGTGGCTGCACTTGAAGCTTCTCAACATTTGACATCTCAAATCTCTTTGTTCCTGGGTGGCCATCCACAAGTGTGATACACAAGGTAAACCATAGAAATGGGCCTTGTGTAACCACTCAACACAAACCATTCCTTCCATTCCACCTAGGTGATTCTTTCACTTAGTTGTTTTATTAAACAAAAATACAAGTACATGACTTAGAAATATTCCATAGCATGAAATATAATCCACCCTTGTTTTCTACTAGCTAAGCTAAGCATGATAGTAGTAGGAATCTTAACTTAGGAAATTTCTACTAAGGTTTCATCTACTAGGATTTACCATGGCATAGTTTACACTTAGCAAAAATTCCATGCAAGTCCTACTTAGAAATATCACTAATGCATAGTGAAAATAATGGGACAAAGTATGAAGCATCACTTGCCTTTTTGGTAGATAATATAAGTTCACTCCTTGATCTTGCAATGTTCACACTCTTCAGATTCCACTACAATTCAATCAAGCAAGCAATATTTCAATCTACCATTCAAGCAACATCACATAAAATATTAGAAACAAAACAATGCATGCAAGCATGCCAAACTTTGTTTTATTTACAAAAAGTGGTTTATAATAGGTTATAAACATTCTAAAACACTTATTGGTCATTTTAAAAGTGACAAAACTATTTGCAAAAGATTTTACCTATAAACCATTTTTAAACCAAAGCATTATTTTATGTGGTTGAGAAATGCTTTTAATAAGGTAACAATCTATAGGGTTCATCAAAATATATTTTTAAATCATAAAACCTTGTGTTTAGGGTCAGAGAGTTTAAATCAAAACATTTCCCAAAGGTTTTTCTCCAAAAGCATTTTTAATAAATAAACATTATTTTTATTTGACTAGAAATGCTTTAAATCAAAGTTTTACTCTTTAGCTTTACCAAATACATTTTCAAATCCATGAGTTGGTTTCTAAGGTCATTAGGTTCAAAACAATCCATTTGCCAAAGGTTTTATCTCAAAAATCATTTTAGAACAAATTTTATATTCTAAATATGCCTACACAAGTTTCTGCAAAAACATTCAATTTAAAAGAAACATTTCACTAAACAAAGTGCATTCTTAGAAAGTACTTGTTTTTCTGAATCCATTGATATAAAATTTGCAAAATTTGGACATGTGGTTCGAAAGTTATGGATTTTACAAAATTGAACAACTAATAGATCAAATATGTTTTTATTAAAACAGACAGGGCCACATGGCGTGTTGCTATTCGTCTATACCGCTTCGTGCGGATCGTGAAACGAGGGGCGTTAGATTTTAAACAGATCGTGCGGCTCAGATTCCAACTTACCCCTTCGGGTTAAATTCTATCCTAGCCACTAGATCAAAATCGAATGGTGCACAACACGCTTGCTATCGAGTGGCGGCGCTGGCGGCGGCAGGTGGCGGCGGCGTGTCTGGTGGCAGCGGTTTGGTGAATCCAGGAAGCGAGGAGAGGAACGGAGGGGCTCACCGGGTTCGCGGGGTCGTGGTGATGCTCAAGGTGGTGGTAGCTCGTCGAGGGGCGCACGGTGGTGACGGCAATCGCTCGCCGGAGGTCTGCCTGGCGTCGGGCTCGCACTAGCATCGTCGGGGACATTGCTACAGGGCACGTGAGAGGGAGAAGAGGGTGTTGTTAGTTTCGAACGCGAATCACGGACAATCGAGCATCCAAAGAAGGGCAAGGGGTGGTCCATTCTCACCAGGAGGACTCGCAGGAGTCGAGGCCGACGGCGGTGATGCTCAGCTGTCGTCGTTGCTGACGCTGCGGGTCAAGCGCGAGCAAGCTGATGCCACTGGGAGATGCGTCAGGGTCTGTGGAACACGCGTGTGTGGTCGAGGGGCGAGGGGCGACGTGAAGCTGCCAGAATAGACGCCGGAGTCTGTCGGAGACAGAGAGGTTGTCACTAGCAATACGGGCAGCCTAGGGGCTCCGGTGATGTGAGGACTGGGGGAAAGGCTAGAGGGGAAACGGGCGCTTAAGTGAGCGTGGCCAGGGGGCAGGAATCACGCGGCATTGAAGCGAATTTAACACGCGAATCAATCGGTAGAAACATGAGAGAGAGGGGGAAAGAAGTGGTCGCGCGGTTGAAGATGGTGGGCCTGTTTGACAGCGAGTGAGAGAGAGGAGGAGTGGGACCTGCTAATCAGCGTCTGTGTGGGTTCCTTCCGCAGTGAAAAACGGTTTGCTCGGGGTGAGAGGGGGAGGTGGGCTGCTGGGCTTAGTGGGCTAGCTGGGCTGGGATGGGGCGCTGTGTGAAAAATGGTTCTGATTGTTTTTCCTTTTCTATATCTAATATTCTGTTTTGATTTTCATTAACCAATTCAAACATTCATTTGAATACAAAATTCTCTCAAATTTTGTGTGGATTCAAATTCTGATTAATAAAACATTCTGAATTCAATTTTAGAATAAATCTCTTATTCTTTTTAGGGTCTTTTAATTATTTAAAATTGGCCCTTGTATTTATTAAATGAGATCAAATATATTTTTTAATCCTTATTTAAATTTCATTTTTCCCCAAAACCTTTTCAGTAAATTTTATTCTATTATAAGGGTGTCAAATAATTCACTTTGAATTATTAGAAATAATTTTAATATGATTTATTAATCATTTTAAATTGGGTACTTGTCTTTATTCCAATGAAATTAAATATAGTTTTAATTCCATAAATTTTATTTGGAAGATGTCTTTGATCTTATTTAAGTTAATTAAATAACTTTTAATCCACTTGGGTAAATTCCAAATATTATTCTCCCATGATTTATCTGTAAAGTCCCTCCTTTGTAAAGGAAAAGATCCCTGTGATTGCAATGCTAGTCCCTGGATCAATAGCTAGCATCCACATAGGTTGGTGGGTTTGATCTAAACTTAATATGGTGGTCTAACTATATGGTTCACTTGAGATCATTCCATTCTTCTTAGTTGTTTCTCCATGAATAAGATCTTTGTATCCTTGGAGAAATTCCTGTATCTTGTTTACAAACTTCAAAGATGAGGATGGTTCCTTCTAAGTTGTATTCCCTTAGTCTTCAAGTCTTGAGTAATATTTCTTGTCTCACTTGTTGTAACATCCCAAAAATCATGATTTCAAAGATTGCATATCATTCATGCATGCATATAGTTTTGAGATCAATTTCAAACCAAATTCAAGAAAACAGAAGCACATAGTGCTATCATTTTATGTGAGCAAACTTAAATAAAATGGCCATCCCCATTTGAGAGCTTGAATGTTTTAAACCAAGTGTGTTTGCTTCCCTTGTTGATTGGATTGAGTGTGGAATTTAAACAAAATTTTACAAAATAGAAATGGCTTCAAAAACCATTTTCAAGCATTTGCAAACCAAGTGCAATGTCACTGTTATTTTGTCTTTCCAAAAATGACCAAGCCAACTCAAAGTGACCACATGGTTTTATGCCAAGATTTGTGACTATTGCACACTTCAAAAATCCAGAAAGGATTTGAATTCAAATAGAGTTTGAATTCATTTGAAAACCAATCCAGAAAATCAAAACAGAAAAAGAAAAAGAATAAAGAATTGGAAAAGGGCCGGCGCCAGGAATTGAGCCCAGCAACAGACGCAACCCATTTATCCCACACGGGTCCCCTCTCTCTCTCGCACGTGCAGACGCACCCACGCAGTCACTGACGCTCGGACCCCACTCCCCCTCTGTTCTATTCGCTGACAAGCGGGCCCTCTCCACGTCACTCCTTCTTCCCCAAATCTCGCGCGCAGACGCCGTCGCCGCTGGCCGTTGCTGCATTGATTTCTCGGTGTAATTGCCATTGATTCGCTGAGCGTTTCTTGTCGAGCCTCCGCCTCCTTAAGCACCTCCCCACTCCGCTCCATTCCCCTCACTCAATTTCATCTCCACGCCCACAGGCTGCTCGCAACTCGCCAAACACCGCCGCAGCTCCGACGACCTCCGGCAGCAAATTCCGTTGAGTCCCGACCGCCCCTATGCCTCTGATTCAAACGAATGTTCCCAGCGTGATCTCGTGCATCTTCTGATACGCTTCGCTTTCCTGCTCGTGACCCAGGACGCTGTCCCCGTTCGTGGCCGCAACCGACCTAGCCGCCACTCAACTCCGGCGACCGATTACGGTAAGCAGAGCGCGCCCCTTGCCCCCTCTTGCATACAAGGATGTTCGCCACTGTCTTGCGCGTCTCCTAATCCATCTGGTTCGTGCTAGGGCGACGCGAAACCTCGGCAACAACTTCGACAGCAACCACCCGACGCCGTGCGCAACTCCGAAGAGCTCCAGCAGCCCCTGCCGTGCGCCCCTTGCCAAGCCACCTCCACGTTGAGCTTCGTCTCGACCCTGCGGTTCTGGTAAGCACCCTTTTTCCTCCCCGGACGACCTAGAACGCCAGCGCCGCCGCTGACAGACGTGCCGCCGCTAGCGCCGCTAGTCTATGGTCGAGGCAACAGCAGCCGTTAGATGTAGATCTGGCGGTTTAGATTAGATCCGAGCGAATCATTTTCTTTGAATCTGGCGCGTTGGATCTGACTTGATCCGATGGCGCGGAAGGGTGATCCTGAGCGAAGCGGTATCGACCAATAGGATAGCGCCGCGTGGCTAGGGTTTAGTTTAAAAACAGAATTTGAATCAGATTTATATCCAAATTTGATTTGCTTGTAACTTTTGATTCCCACGTTAGATTTTAGCAAATTTTATACCGTTGGAATCAGGAAGACAAGCCCTTTCTGTTTATGCAATGTGTTTAGTGTTTAGTTTCTGTTAAAATGACTTTATTTGCAGAAACTTGTTTAGGACTATTTTGAGTATAGGAATTGTTTAGGAAATTGTTTTAGTATCAAATAAACTTGGTTTAGCAAGTTTTCAACTTGGTTATGATTCAGTACTATGCACTTGCTTGGTTGAGT
Source organism: Avena sativa (assembly GCA_916181665.1). Taxonomy (NCBI): domain Eukaryota; kingdom Viridiplantae; phylum Streptophyta; class Magnoliopsida; order Poales; family Poaceae; genus Avena; species Avena sativa. The sequence goes on from OV702297.1 coordinate 144,464,474, forward strand.
TTTAAAAATCATCACTTAGCATTTTTGCATGCATGCATATGTATTTTTGTTTGTTTGTATATATTGTGTGTAATTTGTTGCTACCATTCTTTGTGTAGACTTTGGTGCTAGTGATTGTGATTGTGAAGAGTGCTACTCTCCCAACTACCAAGGCAAGTGGTACTTCATGAATATTTCCATCCCTATATATTTTTATACAAGCATTAGAAATATTTTTGCTAAGTCTTGCATGTTACTATTTTGCCAAATGCCATGATGGGAAATCCTAAGTAGTTGTAGAATTGCTAGGAAATTTTCTAAGTTAAGTACTATCTATGCCATGCTTAGCCTAGCTAGTATCAAACAAGGGTTGGTAAAATATACATGCTATGGTGAAAATATTTCTAAGTCTTTGGACTTATGTTTTTCTTAATAAAACAACTAAGTCAATGAATCACCTGGGTGGAAAGGGACTTGATTGGTGGTTTTTGGTTGAGTGGTTACACAAGGCCCATGGCTATGGTTTACCTTGTGTATCTCACTTGTGGAAAGCCACCCAGGAACAAAGGGATTTTAGAGGCCAAGTGTTGAGAAGCTTCTAGTGCAGCCACTTGGCAATATGGGCTCTGCCTGGATCACATAGGTTGCTAGAACTTAGTCATTTGGACAGATGGTGGTAGTGGGATGATAGGTTAGAACGCGTCCATTTGTCTAAGGGAAGGCTTCTGAAAGGTCCTGTCTTGGTGAAACCAAGTCTGGTGGGGAAAGTGCACAACCTCTGCAGATGGAAAAATCTAAGTACTTAGCCAAGTCCATGGCAATGGACAACTTGAGCATCAAGACATGGAAGCTATCAAGAATCTCATCATTCCAACTTCTAAGTAAAAACTTGTGGGTGAACAAGGGTGAAGGACCTCAATGTCTATTGGTGGTTCCTTGGGAAAAGTTTTGACAAAGAAAAACTTAGTGATTTCAACTAATAGGAAAAACCTATTTTGAGCAAAGCAAGCCAAGCTACACTTAGCCAAATTGCATATAATAATAGAGTCCACATAAATTTTACTAAGGTATCACTTGCCAATACTATTCCAAAGTATTGACCCACTGTGGTTGTAACTTGTGATGTTTCAGGTTACTCTGATGAGGATTAGGTCTCATGAGTCTACACTCAACATGTTTGCCTGTGGCACATGAAGATGAAGACTTATATTTATCTACTTATTCAAACTCTTGTATTAGGCCTGTGGCCTTGAGTTGTAAAGACTATGTTTATCTCTGGAATGGATGTAATAAATGACCTTTGTATCTGTGTACTTCATCTTAAACTGTGGATGCTAGCAATGATCCAGGGACTAGCATTGCAATCACAGGGATCCTTTTCCTTTACAAAGGAGGGATCTTACAGATGGTATTAGAGCACTGTGTTGCCTGTAGGATTATGACCCTAGGATTGGAAACCACTAAGGAAAAAATTTCAACTTCTACACTTGTCTATTCTTCTCGTAAACTTTTCTAATCTTCTCTCTCATCTCTATTTGTAGATGAACTCCATCAACGAAGTCGTGAGGAAATGACCACTCATGACAATGACATTGGAGTGTGAGACAGAATTCCCCAAGGCTCTCAAGGACCTCATGGTTGCATTAGAGATACAAGGTGCAGCTGTGTACAAAGGTTTTCCATTGATGGATGAAGGAGTGGAATACTGGTGGGTGCAACTTCACTTGTATAAAAACAAGGAAAACAACCATCAGGAAAAAGGATTCTGCATGTTCACCAACTCAGTGGTGCACCCTACATTCTTTGAATCAGCAAGGGATGCAGCTTGGAAGACCATCAAAGAACTTGGTGACAGAGTCAAGTGCAGAATGCTCAACCTCCAAAATGATCTAAGGAAAGAGAAGGAACATACCCAAGATTTGGAAGCTACCAACCAAACTTTAAGAGGAGACATTATAGACTTAGTGATGGAATCATGTGAGCAAGATAGGCTGATTGCTTCTAGAAACATTGTGTTAGCCAATAGATCCAGTGAGATAGGATTGTAAACGTTCTTTGTTAGTTGGACCACCACCTATCACCCTATTTTCCAAAATGTTGCTTTAAAATAAGATTAAACCTTGGTTGGTGTAATGGTTTCATGTATGCATGGCTTGTGTGTTTTGCTTTCCAAGGTTATGTATGTGATGTTTTGACTTTTGTTTTATCTTGAATTGTGTTGTTCTAACTTTTCCATCTTATAAATAGATGCCTATTACCATCAGCACTGTTGAGGAGTTCCAGGTTACCCGCTTTGGTCCTTGTATCGTTGAGCTTACTACTTTGCTCAATCTCCCTCTTCCCACCATCATGGTGCATCCCCTCACCAAGTTTGAGAGGAAGGATCTCTAGGGCTTCAAGGTGAACCAGCCCGGACGCCAAACAGAGCCTACTACAGAGGCCATCGTCTTCAAGCTCATGCACGATGACAGGGAGAGAGGCATGGAGGTAGTTATGCAGGATCTGATAGGACGTCTGCTAGGGCGACACTCCCGACAGGTTAGAGGCACCCACTTCCACGTCTTTGGAAGACGTGATGAGGATGGAGAGTCCATCGACTTCGAGGACGATTCGAGGGACGCAGTAGAGCCGATACGCCTGTACCTCCAGGACTTAGAGTCTCTCATTAGGCACGTGGACACGGATAGGACCAACGTCATTCTCAGTAATGATGAGCTCCAGGTGCAGCTTCGCGAGAAGGACAAGCTCTTCTCGCAGCAAGACGAGATAGTCAAGGAAATGGAGGCGAAGTTCGAGACCCAGGATAGGAAGTTCAAGAGTCAGGAGAAGCGTGTCCAGGATAGGAACAAGAAGATCCGGGACATGACTGAAGAACTGCAGTCCAAGGACTTCGAGCTAGAGCAGCAGCAGACGGTGATCGAGAGGCTTCGTTCCTAGAAGAGGGCTCTCAAGGCCAAGATAGAGTCCTTGACCACTAGCATTGAGGAGAACAAGTCCGCAATGGAGAACGCATGTCTTACCTTTGTCGAGGAGGAGATTGATGCCGATGAGTAGACTTGACTACTCGTTTATCTTTTATTATCATACCTGTTATTTGAGAACTTGTTATTGGACCATCCGACATGTGGATGGCTTGCTACTTGTGTGTTTTACTTCGTGAACTTGTTATTTTGTTGTTGAACCTTTATCTTGTGTTGCCTGCTTTGTGTTTTCTTATGTGATGTAATGTGCATGAAAGCATCTATGGGTATCTCATTCTTATCCCTATTTGAACAAACCACAGATGCCTCCCCGTCGCGCAAACTCCAACCCCAACAACAACAACAACATCACTCCAGAAATGCAACAAATGATGACTGCTCAAACACAGCTGATGCAGATGATGACAACGTTCATCCAGAACCAAAACAATAACAACAACAACAACAACAATAACAACAACAACAATAACAACAACAACAACCCTCCGAGCTTTGATATGCTCACCAGGTTCTTGAGATTGAGGCCAGATAAGTTCTCAGGGACGACTGATCCCATGGTGTCCAATGATTGGCTACGCTCAGTAAACAAGGACTTGGTAACCGTGGGCTGTACGGATGCTGAGAAAGTAAGATTTGCAGCACATCTGCTGGAAGGGCCAGCCGCCACTTGGTGGGACAACTTCCAGATCACCACTCCCATAGATGAAGTGACATGGGCTATCTTTGAGGATGGCTTTCGCATTGTTCATATCTCATCAGGAGTGATGATCCTGAAAAAGAAAGAGTTCCACAATCTGAAGCAGCGCCACCGCAGTGTGGCTGAATACATTGAGGAGTTCAACAATCTGGCGCGTTATGCACCGGATGAAGTTGACACTGATGCCAAGAGAAAGGAAAAATTTCTTGAAGGCTTGGATGATGAGCTGAATCTGCAACTGGCTGTAGCATATGTTCCCACTTATCAGTCGCTCTGTGTCAAGGCTGCTATTTTGGAGAACAAAATAAAGCAAGTTGAGAGTAGAAAAAGAAAGCACTCCGACAAGCACAGCTCGGGATCGTCTCACAAACGATCTCATTATGATGACAGCGAAAGCTCAGGATCCCACAAGCATGGGAAATTCAACAAGCACCACAACCACAACCGTCATGACAACAAGCATCACCGTAGTCATGACAATGACAAGTACAAGAACCATAAGAGTGGACATAAGAGCCACCACAGTGGTAATGGTAGTGGAAGTGCAAGTCAGCCTGTTAAGAGAGACATCAGTGAGGTTGAATGCTTCAAATGCAAGAAGATGGGGCATTATGCAAATGAATGCCCAGAAAAGAAGGTTGAAGGACCCAACAAGCCCAACCCTTTCCAGAAGGGACAGGTAAACCACATCAATGTGGAGGAGGTCTATGAGGATCCTAATGCTGTTGCTGGTAAGTTCAGACTCAATTCCATTCCAGCATTTGTACTCTTTGATACTGGTGCATCTCATTCATTCATATCAAGAGCATTTGTTGAAAGAAATGAACTACCGGTAGAAACTATTGGGTGTCCTATAAAAGTAAGTTCTCCTGGTGGAGAAATGATCGTGAATTCTGGATGTCATAATCTAGTCATAGAATTTGGGAAGTATAAGTTTCCCGTTAACTTGATAATTCTAAACTCCCAAGGATTGGATGTCATTCTGGGAATGGACTGGATGACTAAGTACAAAGGAGTGATAGATTGTGCCAGCCATACTGTCTCACTCACAACTCCAGAAAATAAAAGGATCAGATTCAAGACCAGCTTTGAAGCAAAAAGGAGTATGCTTAATTCTCTTAAGGGGGTTAGCATTGACAGTGTGCCAATTGTGAGTGAATATCCAGATGTGTTTCCGAAAGAATTGCCGGAAATGCCACCAGATAGAGATGTGGAATTTCTGATAGATTTGGTACCAGGGTCTGGACCAATAGCAAAGAGACCATATAAAATGTGAGTTGATGAACTGAAAGATCTCAAAAAGCAACTTGGAGAACAGCTACAGAAAGGATTTATTCAACCAAGTTCTTCATCTTGGGGAGCCCCAGTTTTGTTCGTAGAGAAGAAAGATAGAAGTCAAAGGTTATGCATAGATTACCGTTCACTCAACGAGGTAACTATCAAGAACAAATATCCTTTGCCTAGAATAAATGACTTGTTTGATCAGCTAGAAGGGGCATGTGTGTTCTCAAAGATTGATCTCCGGTCAGGATATTTTCAACTCAAGATAAGAGAGCAAGACATACCTAAAACAGCGTTCACCACAAGGTATGGATTGTATGAGTATACCGTAATGCCTTTTGGTTTAACCAATGCTCCAGCGTACTTCATTAATATGATGAACAAGGTGTTCATGGAATTTCTTGACAAGTTTGTTGTCGTTTTCATCGATGACATCTTAGTCTACTCCAAGAGCAAAGACGAACATGAAGGACACTTACGTTTGATACTTGAGAAATTAAGAGAGCATAAACTTTATGCCAAATTCAGCAAGTGTGAGTTCTGGTTGGAGGAAGTTGGTTTTCTTGGTCATGTTATGACAAAGGATGGTGTAGCGGTTGATCCTGCTAAGGTTTCAGCTGTGACTGAATGGGAGTCTCCCAAGTCCGTGAAAGAAGTTCGTAGTTTCCTTGGCTTAGCAGGTTACTACAGAAGGTTCATTGTGAATTTCTCTAAGGTAGCTAAGCCCATGACTGAATTGTTAAAGAAAGACAAGAAGTTTGCTTGGTCTGAAGGTTGTGAACTCAGCTTTCAGGAGTTGAAGAAGAGACTTGTGACAGCACCAGTCTTGTGTCTGCCAGATTTGGAAAAGGATTTCCAAGTATATTGTGATGCATCTCATCAAGGTTTGGGTGCAGTACTTATGCAAGACGGTAAAGTTGTGGCTTATGCCTCGAGACAACTCAAAACTCATGAAGTAAACTATCCTACTCATGATTTAGAGTTAGCCTCTGTCGTCCATGCACTCAAAACATGGAGACACTATCTTTTGGGAAAGCGTTGTGAAGTGTTCACGGATCACAAAAGTTTGAAGTATATCTTCACTCAGAAGGAAATCAATATGAGACAAACAAGATGGCTAGAACTTATCAAAGACTATGACTTAAGTTTGCAATACCACCCCGGTAAAGCAAATGTTTTAGCAGATGCTCTAAGTCGTAAGGTATTTGTGAATGGCCTTACCAAAGGAGAATTGCCAGATGATCTGTGTACCCAATTTAGAAAACTCAGATTGGAGATTGTGCCTGAAGGACATCTCATGTCTTTGGATGTTCAACCCACTTTGTTGGACAAGATCAAAGAAGCCCAGAAGACTGATAAAGAAATCGAAGAGATTAAGGAAAAGATTGGCAAAGGAAAAGCCAAAGATTTCCATGAAGACGAACAGGGTACTTTATGGCATGGGAAACGTATCTGTGTTCCACAAGACCCGGAGTTGCGAAAACTGATTTTACAAGAAGCACACAACTCTCCGTATTCCATTCATCCGGGTAACACCAAAATGTACATGGACATGAAAGAAAGATTTTGGTGGAATAATCTCAAGAAGGACATCGCCGAACATATTGCTTTGTGTGATGTGTGCAGTAGAGTGAAAGCGGAGCATCAGAAACCAGCAGGTTTGCTTCAACCACTACCTATTCCTGATTGGAAGTGGGACAAGATTGGTATGGACTTCATTACCGGATTACCAAGGACCAGGTCAGGGTATGATTCCATATGGGTAGTAGTGGATCGCCTAACTAAAGTGGCTCATTTCATACCCGTGAAGACAACTTATACAAGTGCTAAGTTGGCCAAGATCTACATGAGTAGAATTGTATGTCTACATGGAGTGCCCAAGAGTATTGTGTCTGATAGGGGAACTCAATTCACTTCCCATTTTTGGAGACAGTTGCATGAATCATTGGGAACAAGGTTGGAATTCAGTACTGCTTTTCATCCTCAAACCGATGGACAAACAGAAAGGACTAATCAGATTCTTGAAGACATGTTGAGGGCGTGTGCCTTAGACTATGGAGCCAGTTGGGATGAAAGTCTGCCTTACGCAGAATTTTCTTATAACAACAGCTATCAAGCCAGCATTGAGATGGCACCGTTTGAGTTTCTCTACGGAAGAAAGTGTACCACCCCATTGTTATGGAATGGTGTGGGAGAAAGAAGTTTATTCGGGCCAGATCTTATCAAAGAAGCCAAAGAGAAGGTCAAGTTGGTTAAGGACAGGTTGAAGATAGCACAGTCCCGACAGAAAAGCTACGCAGATCCTAAGCATAGAGAAGTCACCTACGAAGTTGGTGATAGAGCCTATCTTAGAGTATCACCACTTCGTGGAGTAAAAAGATTCGGAGTCAAGGGAAAATTGGCACCAAGATATGTTGGGCCATTCAAGATTCTAAGTCGCAAAGGAGAAGTTGCCTATGAAATTGAACTGCCAGAATCTCTGTCAGCAGTCCATAATGTGTTTCATGTGAGTCAGCTTAAGAAATGTCACCCAGAAATGGAAGAAACTTCTTTGAAGGATACTATACCTTTGGAGGAGGTTCAATTGGAAAGTGATCTCACCTATGAAGAGAAACCTATCAAGATTCTTGAGACTGCAGAAAGAGTCACAAGGACTAAGACTATCAAGTTCTGGAAAGTGCAGTGGAATCATCATTCCGAAGAGGAAGCAACATGGGAACGAGAAGATGATCTTCGGAAAGACCACCCTCACCTATTTGCTAGCCAATCCGAATCTCGAGGGCGAGATTCACCTTAAGGGGGTTAGATTTGTAACATCCCTAAAATCATGATTTCAAAGATTGCATATCATTCATGCATGCATATAGTTTTGAGATCAATTTCAAACCAAATTCAAGAAAACAGAAGCACATAGTGCTATCATTTTATGTGAGCAAACTTAAATCAAATGGCCATCCCCATTTGAGAGCTTGAATGTTTTAAAACAAGTGTGTTTGCTTCCCTTGTTGATTGGATTGAGTGTGGAATTTAAACAAAATTTTACAAAATATAAATGGCTTCAAAAACCATTTTCAAGCATTTGCAAACCAAGTGCAATGTCACTGTTATTTTGTCTTTCCAAAAATGACCAAGCCAACTCAAAGTGACCACATGGTTTTATGCCAAGATTTGTGACTATTGCACACTGCAAAAGTCTAGAAAGGATTTGAATTCAAATAGAGTTTGAATTCATTTGAAAACCAATCCAGAAAATCAAAATAGAAAAAGAAAAAGAATAAAGAATTGGAAAAGGGCCGGCGCCAGGAATTGAGCCCAGCAACAGACGCAGCCCATTTAGCCCACCCAGGTCCCCTCTCTCTCTCGCACGCGCAGACGCACCCACGCAGTCACTGACGCTCGGACCCCACTCCCCCTCTGTTCTATTCGCTGACAAGCGGGCCCTCTCCACGTCACTCCTTCTTCCCCAAATCTCGCGCGCAGACGCCGTCGCCGCTGGCCGTTGCTGCGATGATTTCTCGGCGTAATTGCCATTGATTCGCTGAGCGTTTCTTGTCGAGCCTCCGCCTACTTAAGCACCTCGCCACTCCGCTCCATTCCCCTCACTCAATTTCATCTCCACGCCCCCAGGCTGCTCGCAACTCGCCAAACACCGCCGCAGCTCCGATGACCTCCGGCAGCAAATTCCGGTGAGTCCCGACCGCCCCTATGCCTCTGATTCAAACGAATGTTCCCAGCGTGATCTCGTGCATCTTCTGATATGCTTCGCTTTCCTGCTCGTGACCCAGGACGCTGTCCCCGTTCGTGGCCGCAACCGACCTAGCCGCCACTCAACTCCGGCGACCGATTACGGTAAGCAGAGCGCGCCCCTTGCCCCCTCTTGCATACAAGGATGTTCGCCACTGTCTTGCGCGTCTCCTAATCCATCTGGTTCGTGCTAGGGCGACGCGAAACCTCGGCAACAACTTCGACAGCAACCACCCGACGCCGTGCGCAACTCCGAAGAGCTCCAGCAGCCCCTGCCGTGCGCCCCTTGCCAAGCCACCTCCATGTTGAGCTTCGTCTCGACCCTGCGGTTCTGGTAAGCACCCTTTTCCCTCCCCGGATGACCTAGAACGCCAGCGCCGCCGCTGACAGACGTGACGCCGCCAGTCGCCGCCGCTAGCGCCGTTAGTCTATGGTCGAGGCAACAGCAGCCGTTAGATGTAGATCTGGCGGTTTAGATTAGATCCGAGCGAATCGTTTTCTTTGAATCTGGCGCGTTGGCTCTGACTTGATCCGACAGCGCGGAAGGGTGATCCTGAGCGAAGCGGTATCGACCAATAGGATAGCGCCGCGTGGCTAGGGTTTAGTTTAAAAACAGAATTTGAATCAGATTTATATCCAAATTTGATTTGCTTGTAACTTTTGATTCCCACGTTAGATTTTAGCAAATTTTATACCGTTGGAATCAGGAAGACAAGCCCTTTATGTTTATGCAATGTGTTTAGTGTTTAGTTTCTGTTAAAATGACTTTATTTGCAGAAACTTGTTTAGGACTATTTTGAGTATAGGAATTGTTTAGGAAATTGTTTTAGTGTCAAATAAACTTGGTTTAGCAAGTTTTCAACTTGGTTATGATTCAGTACTATGCACTTGCTTGGTTGAGTTTTAAAAATCATCACTTAGCATTTTTGCATGCATGCATATGTATTTTTGTTTGTTTGTATATATTGTGTGTAATTTGTTGCTACCATTCTTTGTGTAGACTTTGGTGCTAGTGATTGTGATTGTGAAGAGTGCTACTCTCCCAACTACCAAGGCAAGTGGTACTTCATGAATATTTCTATCCCTATATATTTTTATACAAGCATTAGAAATATTTTTGCTAAGTCTTGCATGTTACTATTTTGCCAAATGCCATGATGGGAAATCCTAAGTAGTTGTAGAATTGCTAGGAAATTTTCTAAGTTAAGTACTATCTATGCCATTCTTAGCCTAGCTAGTAGCAAACAAGGGTTGGTAAAATATACATGCTATGGTGAAAATATTTCTAAGTCTTTGGACTTATGTTTTTCTTAATAAAACAACTAAGTCAATGAATCACCTGGGTGGAAAGGGACTTGATTGGTGGTTTTTGGTTGAGTGGTTACACAAGGCCCATGGCTATGGTTTACCTTGTGTATCTCACTTGTGGAAAGCCACCCAGGAACAAAGGGATTTTAGAGGCCAGGTGTTGAGAAGCTTCTAGTGCAGCCACTTGGCAATATGGGTTCTGCCTGGATCACATAGGTTGCTAGAACTTAGTCATTTGGACAGATGGTGGTAGTGGGATGATAGGTTGGAACGCGTCCATTTGGCTAAGGGAAGGCTTCTGAAAGGTCCTGTCTTGGTGAAACCAAGTCTGGTGGGGAAAGTGCACAACCTCTGCAGATGGAAAAATCTAAGTACTTAGCCAAGTCCATGGCAATGGACAACTTGAGCATCAAGACATGGAAGCTATCAAGAATCTCATCATTCCAACTTCTAAGTAAAAACTTGTGGGTGAACAAGGGTGAAGGACCTCAATGTCTATTGGTGGTTCCTTGGGAAAAGTTTTGACAAAGAAAAACTTAGTGATTTCAACTAATAGGAAAAACCTATTTTGAGCAAAGCAAGCCAAGCTACACTTAGCCAAATTGCATATAGTAATAGAGTCCACATAAATTTTACTAAGGTATCACTTGCCAATACTATTCCAAAGTATTGACCCACTGTGGCTGTAACTTGTGATGTTGCAGGTTACTCTAATGAGGATTAGGTGTCATGAGTCTACACTCAACATGTTTGCCTGTGGCACATGAAGATGAAGACTTATATTTATCTACTTATTCAAACTCTTGTATTAGGCCTGTGGCCTTGAGTTGTAAAGACTATGTTTATCTCTGGAATGGATGTAATAAATGACCTTTGTATCTGTGTACTTCATCTTAAACTGTGGATGCTAGCAATGATCCAGGGACTAGCATTGCAATCACAGGGATCCTTTTCCTTTACAAAGGAGGGATCTTACACTTGTAGTCCTTAGTGATATCCAAGTTGAAGTCCTTGTTGAGACTAAGGTTGAAGTCACTTGAGTTGATGAAGTCCTTGGTGAAAATATAGTTGAAGTCTTTGGTCATGGAGAAGGCTTTATCCATCAAGTTCAAATAGAAGAGATGTAGAGTTAAAACCAAAAAGGTTAAGGGAAGAGTTTACAAGATTGTTTGTACATATGTTTTGGAACAAATTCAACTCCTATTTTTCTAAGGGGTTTGTCCAATCCTAGGTTTACAAATCCTACAGGCAACACAATGCTCTGATACCATATGTAAAGTCCCTCCTTTGTAAAGGAAAGGATCCATGTGATTGCAATGCTAGTCCCTGGATCAATAGTTAGCATCCACAGTTAAGATGTAATATCAAGAAACAAAGGTCATAATACAACTTTATAACCAGGAATAAAGTAATTTATTACATCTTACATAGCTCTTTTGGCTATCTCATTACAATGCAGCAGAATATAACAATAGCATGGGGTCCTTCATCTTCAAAGTGCCACAGGCAAACATGTTGGTTGTAGACTTGTAATCCTATTCAACACATCTCACTAACCTCATACAAACCTGCAACATAATAAGTTACAGCCACAAGGGTCAATACATTTGAATTGTATTGGCAAGTGATACTATGGTAGTATAGTGGAGTCTATCATCTATATGCATTTTTCTAAGTGGAGCTCAGGCTTGCTTTGCTCAAAATAGATTTTCCTTATCATTTGAAAACACTAAGTTTTTGTTTGACCAAATTACCCAAGGCATCTCCCAATAGAAATTGGTGATCCTTCAACCCTTGTTCAACCACAAGTTTTTAACTTAGAAATTAGGATGAGGAGATTCTTGATAGCTTCCATGTCTTGATGCTCAAATTGTCCTTTGCCAGAGACATGGCTAAGTACTTAGATTTTACACTCTGCAGAGGTGGTGCACTTTCCCCACAAGACTTGGTTTCCCAAGACAAGATCTTTCAGAAGCCTTCCCTTAGACCAGAATGGACGCGTTCCAACCTATCATCCCCTACCACCAACTGTCCATTTGGCTAAGTTATTGCAACCTATATGATCCAGGCAGAGCCCATAATGCCAAGTGGCTGCACATGAAGCTTCTCAACATTTGACATCTCAAATCTCTTTGTTCCTGGGTGGCCATCCACAAGTGTGATACACAAGGTAAACCATAGAAATGGGCCTTGTGTAACCACTCAACACAAACCATTCCTTCCATTCCACCCAGGTGATTCTTTCACTTAGTTGTTTTATTAAACAAAAATACAAGTCCATGACTTAGAAATATTCCATAGCATGAAATATAATGCACCCATGTTTTCTACTAGCTAAGCTAAGCATGATAGTAGTAGGAATCTTAACTTAGGAAATTTCTACTAAGGTTTCATCTACTAGGATTTCCCATGGCATAGTTTACACTTAGCAAAACTTCCATGCAAGTCCTACTTAGAAATATCACTAATGCATAGTGAAAATAATGGGACAAAGTATGAAGCATCACTTGCCTTTTTCGTATAGAATATAAGTTCACTCCTTGATCTTGCAATGTTCACACTCTTCAAATTCCACTACAATTCAATCAAGCAAGCAATATTTCAATCTACCATTGAAGCAACATCACATAAAATATTAGAAACAAAACAATGCATGCAAGCATGCCAAACTTTGTTTTATTTACAAAAGGTGGTTTATAAAAGGTTATAAACATTCTAAAACACTTATTGGTCATTTTATAAAGTGGCAAAACTATTTTCAAAAGATTTTACCTGTAAACCATTTTTAAACCAAAGCATTATTTTATGTGGTTGAGAAATGCTTTTAATAAGGTAACAATATATAGGGTTCATCAAAATATATTTTTAAATCATAAAACCTTGTGTTTAGGGTTAGAGAGTTGAAATCAAAAATTTCCCAAAGGTTTTTCTCCAAAAGCATTTTTAATAAATAAACATTATTTTTATTTGACTAGAAATGCTTTAAATCAAAGTTTTACTCTTTAGCTTTACCAAATACATTTTCAAATCCATGAGTTGGTTTCTAAGGTCATTAGGTTCAAAACAATCCATTTGCCAAAGGTTTTATATCAAAAATTATTTTAGAACAAATTTTATATTCTAAATATGCCTACACAAGTTTCTGCAAAAACATTCAATTTAACAGAAACATTTTACTAAACAAAGTGCATGGTCAGAAAGTACTTGTTTTTCTGAATCCATTGATATAAAATTTGCAAAATTTGGACGTGTGGTTTGAAAGTTATGGATTTTACAAAATTGAACAACTAATAGATCAAATCTATTTTTATTAAAACAGACAGGGCCACGTGGCGTGTTTCTATTCGTCTGTACCGCTTCGTGCGAATCATGCAACGAGGGGCGTTAGATTTTAAATAGATCGTGCGGCTCAGATGCCAACTTACCCCTTCGGGTTAAATTCTATCCTAGCCACTAGATCAAAATCGAACGGTGCACAACACGCTTGCCATCGAGTGGCGGCGCTGGCGGCGGCAAGTGGCGGCGGCGTGTCTGGTGGCGGTGGTTTGGTGAATCCAGGAAGCGAGGAGAGGAACGGAGGGGCTCACCGGGTTCGTGGGGTCGTGGTGATGCTCAAGGTGGTGGTAGCTCGTCGAGGGCTGGACGGTGGTGATGGCAATCGCTCGCCGGAGGTCTGCCTGGCATCGGGCTCGCACTGGCGTCATCGGGGACGTTGCTACAAGGCACGGGAGAGGGAGCAGAGGGTGCTGTTAGTTTCACACGCGAATCACGGACAATCGAGCATCAAAATAAGGGCAAGGGGTGGTCCATTCTCACCAGGAGGACTCGCCGGAGTCGAGGCCGACGGCGGCGATGCTCAACTGTCATCGTTGTCGATGCTGCGGGTCAAGCGTGAGAAAGCTGATGCCACTGGGAGATGCGTCAGGGTCTGTGGAACACGCGTGTGTGGTCGAAGGGGCGAGGGGCGATGTGGAGCTGCCGGAATCAACGCCGGAGTCCGTCGGAGACAGAGAGGTTGTCGCAAGCAATACGGGCAGCCTAGGGGCTCCGGTGATGTGAGGACTGGGGGAAAAGCTAGAGGGGAAACAGGCGCTTAAGTGAGCATGGTCAGGGGGCAGGAATCACGCGGCATTGAAGCGAATTTAACACGCGAATCAATCGGTAGAAACAGGACAGAGAGGGGGGAAGGAACTGGTCGCGCGGTTGAAGACGGTGACGTGGCTGTGGGGCCTGTTTGACAAGGAGTGAGAGAGAGGAGGAGTGGGGCCTGCTAGTCAGCGTCTGTGTGGGTTCCTTCCGCGAGGAAAAACGGTTTGCTGGGGGTGAGAGGGGGAGGTGGGCTGCTGGGCTTAGTAGGCTAGCTGGGCTGGGCTACTCCTTTTCTCTTTTTTTTGTTCTGATTGTTTTTCCTTTTCTATTTCTAATATTCTGTTTTGATTTTGATTAACCAATTCAAACATTCATTTGAATTCAAACTTCTCTCAAATTTTGTGTGGATTCAAATGCTGATTAATAAAACATTCTGAATTCAATTTTGGAATAAATCTCTTATTCTTTTTAGGGTCTTTTAATTATTTAAAATTGGCCCTTGTATTTATTAAATGAGATCAAATATATTTTTTAATCCTTATTTAAATTTCATTTTTTCCCAAAACCTTTTTAGTAAATTTTATTCTATTATAAGGGTGTCAAATAATTCACTTTGAATTATTAGAAATAATTTAATATGATTTATTAATCATTTTAAATTGGGTACTTGTCTTTATTCCAATGAAATTAAATATAGTTTTAATTCCATAAATTTTATTTCGAAAATGTCTTTGATCTTATTTAAGTTAATTAAATAACTTTTAATCCACTTGGGTAAATTCCAAATATTATTCTCCCATGATTTATTTAATCATTTCTAATAGGGATTTTATCTTTATTAAAAATAGGAATAGAATTTAGTTAATGCCATTTCAATTATTTTGGAACTTCTTTATCCATTATTTTATTTGGATTTGGATTATAATTATTCCATTTGCTTATGGATTTGGCCAAAATTTTATTTGGTCTTAAAATATTCCTCATTTAATATTTCTTTCTTTATCTTATAGAATCCATATCTTTTTATTTATAGATTCAAACTTGGTGATTCCAATTTGCAAAATCTTATTTAATATTTATTTATCCTTTTAAATATATTTAGGATTATTTGTTCACCATTTGGTATGGATTTCTAGATAGGTGCTTTATTAGCTTTGGAAATTCAACTTCCTTATCTTATTAAATTCATAAGATTTTATCTATGGCTCCAAATTAAGTGAATCCAATTCATATAGTTTTATAATATTTCTAATAGTCATTCTTGATTAATTTGAAATGTTTTTTTGACCAATTTTTATATGGATCAAATCCATAATCTTAGAGATAACTTGAAAATGATTTTCTTCCATTAGGGTTTTGGGTTTGGGTTTATTCCCCAAGTGTTTAAATTTCAAGATACATTCATAGAGGAATGCATTTCACTTGATTTGGATTTTGTTTGGATTCAAACATTAACCAAAGTTTGTTCAAGATGGAATTTTAAGTTTCCATTTAGAAACAAAAGTTTTTTTTCACCCTAAATTTCAACAATTATTTATTTTGTTTATTTATTTTTCACATTACAAGATTTGGAAAATCTTGGGATGTGACAAATAAGCATTAGCATCAAATTTGGTTTTAATAAGAGAGTAAAAAGTTAGTTTCTCTCTTTTTCTAGGGAAGTGTTCTATACCTTTATTAAGTGGGAATTGATATTTAATGGTGCCTTCCTTCATATCAATACTGGCACCAACGGTTCTAAGAAAAGGTCTTCCCAAAATAATAGGACAAGAAGCATTGCATTCAACATCCAAAACATAGAAATCTATGGGGACGAAGGTATTGTTAACCATAATAAGGACATCATTAATGATCCCCATAAGTTTTATTTTAGCATTATCATCAAGATGGACATCCAAATAACAATCTTCCAATGGTGGCAAATCAAGCATTTCATAAATTTTCTAGGCATAATAGAGACACTAGTACCAAGGTAACATAAAGCTTTGAGATCAAAATCATTCACTTTCACATTAATGATGGGTTCCCAACCATCTTCTAATTTCCTAGGAATAGAAGCTTCATGTTTCAATTTTTATTCTTTAATTTTCATGAGAGCATTTGTAATATGTTCTATAAAAGCCATATTCATAGCACTAGCATTAGGACTTCTAGCAAGCTTTTGTAACAACATAATTACTTCAGAAATATTGCAACCATAAAGATCAAAATCAAAATTATCATCCAACGTAGTAGAATTATTGTTTCCCATATTTCGAAAAATTTCAGCATTTTTATTGGAAAACATTCCATTGGGTTTAGGAATTGTTGCAGAAGGAGTGGGGACTTCATTTGGTTTGCTACCATCAACATTGCTAGTGGTGGTAATAGTACAAATTTTATTCATACTACTAGTCCTAGCAATTTCATCTTGTATTTCCCACCTAGCATGCAATTCAGCTAACATTCTAACATTTTCATCAATTCTAACTTGTATGGCATTAGTAGCAGCAAAGAGATTTTCCATAGTTTCAGTTTTAGCAGCCATTTTATTAATCAAAAAGATTGTGTTTCAGACAAAGATGAAATATTTTTCTCAGCATTTGAAAGCTTTTCCTCAACAGTTTTATTGAAGGCAGTTTGTTTACTAATAAAATCCTTAAGCATGACCTAAAGTTTAGAGGGTGCACTTCTATTGTTGTTGTAGGAATTTCCATAAGTATTACCATTATTAGGAGGATATGGCCTATAATTATTATTGCCAAAATTATTCCTATAGGGATTGTTGCTAAAATTATTATTTCTAATGAAGTTCACATCAACTTGCTCTTCTTGAGCAACCAAAGAGGCTAAAGGAACATTATTTGGATCAATATGAGATTTTCCACTAACAAGCATAGACATAATAACATCAATTTTAACACTCAAGGAGGAGGTTTCTTCAACAAAATTTACCTTCTTACCTTGTGGAGCTATCTTAGTGTGTCATTCATAATAATTAACCATCATATTATCAAGGAGCTTTGTTGAAGCACCCAAAGTAATGGTCATAAAGGTACCTCCAGCAACATAATCCAACAGATTCCTTGAAGAAAATTTTAGTCCTGCATAAAAGGTTTGGATAATCATCCAAGCAGTCAGTCCATGAGTGGGGCAATTCTTTACCAAAGATTTCATTCTTTCCCAAGCTTGAGTAACATGTTCATTATCAAATTGTTTAAATTTCATTATTTGACTTCTCATGGATATAATCTTAGCAGGAGGATAATATTTCCCAATGAAAGCATCTTTGCATTTAATCCAAGAATCAATACTTTTTTAGGCAAAGATAGCAACCATTCTTTAGCTCTTCCTCTCAAAGAGAAAGGAAACAATTTAATCTTAATAATATATCCATCTACATCCTTATATTTTTGCACCTCACAAAGTTCAACAAAATTATTAAGGTGAGTAGCAGCACCATCAGTACTAGCACCCGAAAATTGCTCTTTCATAACAAGATTAAGCAAGGCAGGTTTAATTTCAAAGAAAGTAGCTTCAGGAATAGGTGGAGCAATAGGTGTGCACATGAAATCATTGTTGTTTGTGCTAGTGAAATCACACAACTTAGTGTTTTCAAGGGTAGTCATTATTTGCAAGATTAAAGCAAGCCAATAGAAATAACTAAAGTAGGAAATAATTTTTTTGTGTTTTTGATAAAAAGAAGCAAACCAAACTAAACTAAAGAAACAAAGCAAAACAAAAACAAAGTAAAGAGATTGGTTGTGAGAGACTCCCCTTGCAGAAATCTTCTTTCTCCTAGAAAAGTGATATGATGGGGAGGAAAAGATTGAAGTTGTCCTTATCTCCCCGGCAACGGCGCCAGAAAAGTGCTTGATGGCTCAAATGATGTAGAGCTCATTGGGGAACCCCAAGTGGAAGGTATGATGAGCACAACAGCAAGTTTCCCTTAGTTATGAAACCAAGGTTATCGATGTTGGAGATATGCCCAAGAGGCAATAATAAAGTAGGTTATTATCATATCTTCATACTTATGATAAATGTTTACATACCATGCTATAATTGTATTAACCGGAAACATTAATACTTGTGTGATTTGTAAACTAAAATAAGAGTCCCTAGTAAAGCCTCTTGTTAAACTAGCTTGTTGGTTAATATATGGTCATGGTTTCCTGATCATGAACATAGAGATGTTATTAACAACAGGATCATATCATTAGGAGAATGATGTGATGGACATACTCCTATAGATAAGCGTAGCATAAAGATCAAGTCATTTCAATAGTTCAATTGCTATATGCTTTCTGATACATAGTAACCTAATTCCTTCGACCATGAGATCATGCATATCACCTTTACCGGATGGATGCTTTGATGTCATCAAACACCACACCGTAACAGGGTGGCTATAAAGGTGGCATTGAGTATTCGGAAAGTATTGGTTGAAACACATGGATCAAGAGTGGGATTTGTCCATCCATATGACGGATAGATATACTCTGGGCCCTCTCGGTGAAATGTCATCCAATTAGCTTGCAAGCATGTGACTGGCTCACAAGGGATCACATATCACGGGAACGAGAAAAGAGTACTTATCGGTAACGAGGTTGAACTAGGTATGCAGAGATACCGACGATCATAACCTCGGATAAGTAAACTATCGTGAGACAAAGGGAAATTGGTATCGTATGTAAGTGGTTCATTCGATCGCAAAGTAATCGTAGAAATATGTGGGAGCCATATGAATTTCCAGATTCCTCTATTGGTTATTGTTCGGAGAAGTGTCTCGATCATGTCCGCATAATTCACGAACCGTAGGGAGACACACTTAAGGATTCGACGTTGTTTGAGTAGTTATGGTATTATGAGAAAGAGACCGAATGTTCGGAGTCTCGGATAGGATCCGGGATATCACGAGGTGATCCGGAATGGTCCGGAGAATAAGATTCATATAAGGAAAGTCCCGTTTCGGAGTTCAGGAATGATTCTGGTGTTTTCATCGGGGAATGTTCTAGAATGTTCCGGAATGTCCGTAACTCCGAAGGGGAAGGGGTACATGAATGTGTCATTGCATGTTGGAATGATTGCATCATGTACTAAGTGTATTCTCTGTCCGAAATAAAGGATTTATTCAAATCCTAGTTTGAAAAGTCAAACGGCTAGTTTGAAAGTCAAACGGCAATTTTTGGAAAGAGGAAAAGAGGAGGAGTATGAAACCGAGTTGGGGAGGGAGACCTCCTCCAACCGGCGGCCACCTCCAAGCCGAGTTGGGGAGGGACTCCACTCCCTCCCCATGGCGCGGCCAGCCCCTCCACCTATATAAGGAGGGGCAGGGCTCCCTCCTAGATACACACAAGTTCCTATCTTCTACCTCCGGTTTAGAGCCGTTTTGGTTTAGAGCTTCTAATTGCTTTAGCCTGCGGTTTAGAGCCTTCTAATTGGTTTAGAGCCTTCTAATTGGTGTGTCTAATTACTAGACCACTAATAGCCTCTCTCATAAGCTCCACCATACTCGCACTGGCTTAAGGCGAAGCCCTGCGGGATTTCCCCTCTACTTTCGGTACCACGCCGTTGTGCTGCCGGAATCGCGAGGAGAGTGCTACAACCTCCGCTGCCTGCTGGAACAAGGGAGAGGAAGGTCTTCGTCGAGTACCGAACGTGTGACCGACTGCGGGAGCGCTGCCGGAACGTGGCGCCGGAAGGATCGTCTACGCGACCTTGAGATCGGAAAGAGTACGACTACATCACCCACGAGAATCTGCTCTCGTTAACCGCTTTGGAATCTTCGAGGGTAAGTTATTCCATCGACTCGTTGCTACAATCTAGTAGATAGATCTTGGCTTGTTTGTTTGTATGCGATAGAAAATTTTGTTTTCCATGCTACGAACCCCTACAGTGGTATCAGAGCCGTGTCTATATGTAGATCTGTTGCACGAGTAGAACACAATGGTCATTGTGGGCGTTGATGCTTTTATTGTTGATTGCTTCTTGTGTACTTTGCATCTTGCGGTATGTTGGGATGAAGCGGCCCGGGCTAACCTTACATGACATCGTTCATGAGACTTGCTCCACGCTTGACATGCAACTTGTATTGCATAAGTGGCTTTGCGGGTGCCTGTTTCTCCTAGCTTAGTTAAGATCCAATTTACAACGGGTGATTAACAATACTAGTATCAATGTTGTGGTTCTTGTTCGTAAGTTAGAACGACACTTATTGAAAGCCCCAAACCACGTAAAATATGCAAAGAAAGTAGAGGCGTCTAACTTTGTTTTGCAGGGGTGTGCAGTGATGTGATATGGCCATGATTGTGATTATATATGATGTATGCAATGTTCCTTATTGTAAGTCGGCAACCGGCAAGAGCCATATGGTTGTCTTTAATTTCTGTTAAGACCCGCGTGTCTATTCAAAGTAGTTGTAATAGTTGAAGCCGGTGGATGACAACCATGGAGAAGCATCATTGACCTTGATGCAATGTCGGTGATGATGGAGATCATGTTCGTGCTGGAAGATGGAGATCGGAAGCACAAAGAAGAAAGGCCATATCATATCACATATTATGAATTGCATGTGATGTAAATCCTTTATGCATCTTGTATTGCTTAGTAGACGACGGTAGCATTATAAGATGATCCCTCAAGCACACAATTTCAAGTTCTTAAGTGTTCACCCTTAGTATGCACCATTGCTAAAGCTTGTTGTTTCGAAGCACCACGTGATGATCGGGTGTGTTAGATTCCACAAGTGTATACAACGTGAGCAAGCCAGATTTGCTCATGCAGAAGCTAAGGTTTGATCTTGACGAGCCTAGCATGTACAGACATGGCCTCAGGAACACGGATTACCGAAAGGTAGAGCATGAGTCATATAGTAGATATGATGAACATGTTGATTGTTCGCCATTGAAGCTATATCAACTCTCGTGATGATCGGTTTTGATGTGGTGGATTTGGTTCGTGTGATCACTAAAACAATGTGAGGGATATTGTTTTGAGTGGGAGTTCACCTAGATTAATTTAATTATTAATTAGAACTCAATTTATCATAAACTAAATCAAAGTGAATTTGCATAGTTGTTGTAGTCATTGGCATCCGTTTACCACCTTACGCTTAGTTATAATTGAGATGATAGAACTATATAATTCTGGTTAGTTACTTTACGAACTGGTATCGTATTGTTTTAAAGTGTTAATCTAAAGTTTAAAAGTCCTATTGCAAACTTTCAGTAAGTTCCGGTTACTCCATAAAGTTTAATAATTAGTATTAAAACAAGAGTGACAATTCCAAGTGTTAGTGTTTGAGTATCATGTTTGTCTCCATGATTCTTGATATTCAAAGGATTGTCTTAATATCAAGGTTATCTAGGATCTGAAAGAGTTGTTTCAGAAACCATGATGTGTGGAAGATATTGCGATATCTAAAACGAAGTTTTGGTTGCAACATGATAGAGTATAATATGGCAAAAGTCATGCTCTCATATTTGATGAGAATTTGCAAAAGGTTGGAGACACTAGTTGTCCTAATCTTCCAAAAGGTTTTGGAGAGCAACATTATACTCGCGATTCACCGTTACAAGCTAAAAGTAGCGAGATCATGGATAAATCCATGATGAGGGTGAATATTTGATGTAGGTAAAATGTTTACTACACCAAGAGATTACTAAAGAAAGGAATTTGAAAGAACACCAAATATTTGATAATGGTGATCTACTTCAAAGTGCAAGTCCAAAGACATTGGTATTTAACTATACACGCTTTGGACTATGTGTCATATATATGACTCCACTATTGATGTTGATAGATTCTTTCAAACAGAAAAGGAAATACTGAAAGAGAATCTCATAAGTATATGGCAGAAAAGGAAAAGACTAGAATTGTTCAGTTTAAGTATATAGATGATATACGTGTTATGGCTATATTCTTTGCTTATTAAACAATGTGGTTCTCAAGTATTTGATACTGAATTTGTTGGTGTGAATCGTCATACGAAACAACACAATTCATGAACTACAATGGCCTAAGTAACTAGCAAAAGAATATGTGATGATGTTCATCGAGAACAAAATAAAAGGGTTATTGTGTTACTTGTTAAACATCAAAGCTTGCCTTCAAAGATTTGTTTTATCAGGTATTATGAGAACAAAAGGGTTGTTCAAATAATTGCCGTAATCCATAAAAGATGGATGATTCGCAAATCTCGTTGGAGACATCACATCCATAAAACTAGTGCTAAAAATGTCGAAAGACAAATTGATTGAAAGATCACTTAGGAAGTGACATCGCCGTTTAATTATATTGGAAAGAAAACATGAAGAAAATCCATATGGATGGAATTTTGGAGTCTATTTGATTTTGATCAAATGACGCTTATGAAACTTTCCTAGAGATAATTAAAACTTCGTTCATAGGCCGAAAGGGAACGAATGACTAGCTTATTGGAACTTGTACATATTGTTGTATGAAATCCATTATGTGTAGTCAAGAGCGATGGATTTCAACTTTATATGCTTTCTCCGATAATTTGAGTGAATATATGAATATTTACTTAATAAGGATGAAGTATGAAACATTTGAAAAGTTCAAAGACTTTCAAGATGAAGTGCAAAATCATTGTAACAAGAATATAAACAGTTTATGATAAAGATCATAAAGGAAGATATTTGAGTTACAAGTTTAGCATAATACCTAAGATTTAAGGAATCGTTCCGTGGATTTGCATTTTCCCGAAACACCATAAGAGTATGGAGCATTCGAGATATGTAATTAAACCTTGTTTGACATGGTAAGATCGAAGGTGTAATTTCATAAAACTGCCATTATATTTTAAAGATTAAAAGCTTTAGAGATTACCGTTTTTCCACTGAAAAGAGCTCCATCGTAATCCATTGAAATGACACCATATAAAGTTATGGTTTGGGATAAAACCCAAGTTGTCCTTTCTTAAACATTGGTATGCTATGCATAAGAAAGATGTGTGCAACCAAAGTCGGATGAACCTGTCTTTGTATAAACTGTTCCTCCATAAAACACCGGAGACAAAAGTGTTTGTTGCTTAGAACGTCAAGTTTCTTTGAGAAGAAATTTTTCGTGAAAAGTTAAGTGGGAGGACATTAGAACTTTGATAAGGTTAAAAGAACCTTAGTTATATGTGCAGAGTTGCGCAGCACCGAAAAGTGTTCCGGAGGCAGCAACAATGCTCATGGCTCACGTGCCTCAAAAGTTGTGGTCACGGAGATCTAAGTTCCTATTGAAACAAGTAGGTCGGATAAACAATCAAATACCAAGATTTGAGAGTTAAATCATTATTTGACAATAATGATCCGACTACGTGCAAAGAAGCGATGATGAGCCCTGACTCCGTCAAATGGCTTGAAGCCATAAAATCCGTGATAGTTCCATACATGAGAAATCAAGTTTTGAACTTGAAGGACCCTCGAGAAAGGTGTAAGACCTTACAGTTGTGTCTGGATCTATAAAGAAATAGACATGGATGTTTTACATCTATGAAATAGTCGACATATTGGGAAAGAGTTCACAACAATGTTCAAAGGGTTGACTATGACAAGATTTGATCTTTCATAGCGATATTTAGTCTAGACGGATAAATGTAGCAACCACTACATATATTTTTGTTATATGGTAGTTGAATAAACAAAACAAGTTCTTCTAATAGAATTGTTACCTAGGACGTGTGCATGACACGGTCCATAGGGTTTTGTTAAATCAAAGGATGCTAAAAGCATATGCAAACTTCAATGGTTAAAGTGAGCATCGCGGAGTTGGAATCTTCACTGTGATGAAACTATTAAAGGAGTTTAAAAGTTCATTAGAGATGATGAAGATGCTTGCATTTGCAAGAAATTGAGTGGGAGCGCTAAGACATGTTTCTAATACATTATGTGGAAGACATATTGTTGATTGGAAATAATGTATCTTTTATTAACACATATTAAGAATTTCATCCCGATGAAAGACTTAGACAAAACCCAAATATTTGGCATCAATAGACGCTAATATGGTTGTGCCAAAAGTACATAGATGATATATTGAATGAGTTCAATATAGGAACTACAAGAAAGGTTCTTGTTGCACAGAAAGGATTGAATAAGTTCAATGTTGATGATATATTCAAGTGTATTGACATTTGGTAAAGTGAAACAAATAATCAAGTATAGATTGATATTTGATGTATGAAATCACAAAGAGTATTTATATCAATCATACTGTGATATGTACAAATCCAGATATGTCCTATGCTCTAAATGTTGTGAGCATATACCAGAATGATTCGTAAGATGATCATTGGACAATAGTAAGGATATTCTTATGATCTTTTGGAAGAACTAAGAGTATATTATTTGTAGAAGTGACAAATAGATGGTTAGTTCATTGTAAAAGTACTACATTGATACTAGCTTTGTCACAAAGTACAAATTAAGTTTATCTCAATCTAAACTAAGGGTGGCACAATATAATGGAAAGTAAGTTCCATAATGGATTTGGATGAGTTCCAAAGTTAAGACATTGTGACAGATACTACAACAAAAGGCTAAGTATATGACTGCTATTATAGCAGCAAAAGAGGGCATTTGTGTCAAGTAGTTTGTTATCAAACTAGGTGTAGTTCACAGTGGGATAATACTATGAAGATATATTGTGCGACAATATTATCAACATGTTTTAACCCCAAAGAGCTAAAGGTCACACCGAAAGACCAAATTTGTACAAAGCCATCTCATTAGAGAATGAGTGATGCGTAGAGACGCAAAGACATGCAATTACACACGGACCTGGAAGTGTCAGATCCGGAGATCAGTTGACCACTAGCAATCGTGTACATACAAACACCGGAAAGCCATAGGTGTTGAATACACAAAGGTTCGAAACTAGATTATTGACTCTAGTGCAAGTGGGAGACTGTTGGAGATATGCCCAAGAGGCAATAATAAAGTAGGTTATTATCATATCTTCATACTTATGATAAATGTTTACATACCATGCTATAATTGTATTAACCGGAAACATTAATACTTGTGTGATTTGTAAACTAAAATAAGAGTCCCTAGTAAAGCCTCTTGTTAAACTAGCTTGTTGGTTAATATATGGTCATGGTTTCCTGATCATGAACATAGAGATGTTATTAACAACAGGATCATATCATTAGGAGAATGATGTGATGGACATACTCCTATAGATAAGCGTAGCATAAAGATCAAGTCATTTCAATAGTTCAATTGCTATATGCTTTCTGATACATAGTAACCTAATTCCTTCGACCATGAGATCATGCATATCACCTTTACCGGATGGATGCTTTGATGTCATCAAACACCACACCGTAACAGGGTGGCTATAAAGGTGGCATTGAGTATTCGGAAAGTATTGGTTGAAACACATGGATCAAGAGTGGGATTTGTCCATCCATATGACGGATAGATATACTCTGGGCCCTCTCGGTGAAATGTCATCCAATTAGCTTGCAAGCATGTGACTGGCTCACAAGGGATCACATATCACGGGAACGAGAAAAGAGTACTTATCGGTAACGAGGTTGAACTAGGTATGCAGAGATACCGACGATCATAACCTCGGATAAGTAAACTATCGTGAGACAAAGGGAAATTGGTATCGTATGTAAGTGGTTCATTCGATCGCAAAGTAATCGTAGAAATATGTGGGAGCCATATGAATTTCCAGATTCCTCTATTGGTTATTGTTCGGAGAAGTGTCTCGATCATGTCCGCATAATTCACGAACCGTAGGGAGACACACTTAAGGATTCGACGTTGTTTGAGTAGTTATGGTATTATGAGAAAGAGACCGAATGTTCGGAGTCTCGGATAGGATCCGGGATATCACGAGGTGATCCGGAATGGTCCGGAGAATAAGATTCATATAAGGAAAGTCCCGTTTCGGAGTTCAGGAATGATTCCGGTGTTTTCATCGGGGAATGTTCTAGAATGTTCCGGAATGTCCGGCACTCCGGAGGGGAAGGGGTACATGAATGTGTCATTGCATGTTGGAATGATTGCATCATGTACTAAGTGTATTCGCTGTCCGAAATAAAGGATTTATTCAAATCCTAGTTTGAAAAGTCAAACGGCTAGTTTGAAAGTCAAACGGCAATTTTTGGAAAGAGGAAAAGAGGAGGAGTATGAAACCGAGTTGGGGAGGGAGACCTCCTCCAACCGGCGGCCACCTCCAAGCCGAGTTGGGGAGGGACTCCACTCCCTCCCCATGGCGCGGCCAGCCCCTCCACCTATATAAGGAGGGGCAGGGCTCCCTCCTAGATACACACAAGTTCCTATCTTCTACCTCCGGTTTAGAGCCGTTTTGGTTTAGAGCTTCTAATTGCTTTAGCCTGCGGTTTAGAGCCTTCTAATTGGTTTAGAGCCTTCTAATTGGTGTGTCTAATTACTAGACCACTAATAGCCTCTCTCATAAGCTCCACCATACTCGCACTGGCTTAAGGCGAAGCCCTGCGGGATTTCCCCTCTACTTCCGGTACCATGCCGTTGTGCTGCCGGAATCGCGAGGAGAGTGCTACAACCTCCGCTGCCTGCTGGAACAAGGGAGAGGAAGGTCTTCGTCGAGTACCGAACGTGTGACCGACTGCGGGAGCGCTGCCGGAACGTGGCGCCGGAAGGATCGTCTACGCGATCTTGAGATCGGAAAGAGTACGACTACATCACCCACGAGAATCTGCTCTCGTTAACCGCTTTGGAATCTTCGAGGGTAAGTTATTCCATCGACTCGTTGCTACAATCTAGTAGATAGATCTTGGCTTGTTTGTTTGTATGCGATAGAAAATTTTGTTTTCCATGCTACGAACCCCTACAATCGAACCAGTAGGAGAAAGAACCAGCTCCCAAGGTGTTGCTATCAATGTGTAACCTGTACAACACAACTACAATACTTTGCCCCAATTTATAGTGAGGTTGTCAATCTCACTGGTTTGCTGAAAACAAAGGATTAAACGTATATTGTGGAAGAAAGTAGTTGTTTTGTAGAAATTGCAGAAAGTTATTGCAGAAAGTAAATAGTAAACAGTAGATGGAATATCAATGGGAAGGATTGGAACAGGGTCCACAGTTCACTAGAGGTGTTATCCATAAGATAAATAGCATGCTGGGTGAACAAATTATAGCGGGACAATTGACAGATTGAGAATACATAAAAATGCATGTACTAGACATTTTGATCTCTACAAGATTTGTTTGGGCATTACAACATGATACATAGACCGTAATCGAACTACATCTATGACTAATAATCCACCTTTAGGTTATCATCTGAACCTATGGCATGTAGATCATACTTTATTCTACAAGCGTGCCATGGGAAAATAGTCATCCTAATTGTGTATGTGGATGATATTATGATCACCGGAGATGATGCCGATGAGATTGCAAACTTAAAAGGCCACCTCGCACAAGAATTTGAAGTTAAAGATTTGGGGCGCTTCAGATATTTTCTTGGGATAGAGGTGTCAAGGGTACCTAAAGGTATTTTACTTTCCCAATGAAAATATGTTCTAGATCTACTATAGGAGGCAGGCATGCTTGGGTGTCGTCCAGCTGCTACTCCAATTGAGCCAAACCATCGCCTTATTAGCAACATGGGAAAGCCGATGGACCGCGAATGTTACCAAAACATGGTTGGTAAGCTTATTTATCTATTTCATACCCGACCAGATATTGCATTTGTTGTGAGTACTGTCAGTCAATTTATGCATGATCCAAGATTGTCCCATATGGATGTTGTGTTTAGGATCTTGCGCTACCTAAATGGATGTCCAGGGAAAGGTTTTTTGTATACTCTGCATGGAAAACTTCAAGTTGAATATTATACTAATGTTGATTGGGCTGGATAATTAGATGATCGAAGATCAACATCATGCTATTATACCTTTGTTGGTGGAAATTTGGTCTCATGGCGCAGCAAGAAGCAAACCGCTGTGGCTAGATCAACTACAGGAGCGGAGTTTCGGTCGATGGCACATGGTGTATGCGAGGTCTTGTGGATGCAGATTCTTCTCATGGAATTGGGGCTATTTACAGGTACACCATTGATGTTATACTATGATAATAAGGCTGCCATAGATATTGCAAATAATCCAGTGCAACATGATAGAACTAAGAACGTGGAGATTGATCATCACTTCATTAAGGAGAAATTAGAGAGTGGAATAATCTGCATGCCGTATGTGAGCTCATCCAACCAAGTGGCAGATATTCTCACAAAAGACTACCGGAAAAATATTTTTCTATATTTTGTAGCAAGATGGATCTTTATGATGTATACGCCCCATCTTGAGGGGGAGTGTTGGTTTAATTATACAACTATTTAGGGACTAAAATGTAAAATGTAAAGAAATATATAGGGACGAATAGAGAACTGGGAAGCATAGTCGAGAAGCTCCCAGAAATTCCCCACATCCATATCTCCTCTCATTCAACAATTACTCATATTTCCTTAAATCCTCAATTAATCCGATAGCACTCCTTGGGGACATAAGGTGTAGTGGCGAACATGCATATTCCAATTTAGGTGCATGTACGATATGTGTCATGAACCGGGATCAGGGCTAGACAAATACCAGATCCTCATCTGATATAAGCCTAACCTAAATTCCGAAGCGCGCAGGGAAAGATCGGTAACATTATAGAACATACAAACCATACATTAATAAGGTAAACTCTTAAGAGAGTTACAAACTAGTCATACAAGCCAGGGATCACAGACCCATCATTACAACAAACAACGGAAGAAAACAAGTTGTTCTAAACAACAAACTTAGCAAAGGGCCTAAGAGGCCTTAAACAGAAGTAGCGACCCTTCCATAGATCCTAGGATGCTACCCGGGAACCCCGAATACTCGTCGACTTCGACGTAGAAACCACCTTCAGTTGGAGTAACTTCATCTGTAGAAAACATCAACGAAGCAAGGCTGAGTACATGGTGTACTCCGCAAGACTTATGAATAGTGGAGTTATTTTGCATAAAGCCATCTTTTGTTTTCAAAACAAGAGGGAGGAGAAACTCGTCTAGTCAGATCATTTTCAAAAGGGGATAAGAAGACTACAACTCTAGCTCTTAGAATCATCTTTGATATCCACCAAGTACCATCATCAACTGAACCTCTCTTCCCGGAATACCCCCTCAAACAACCCCGAGGAAGTACTCCGGATCTTACATTAGTTGGCAAGTTTTATCATTCAGATATAATTCTCTATGATCTTCACGTCTGTTTCCAAGTCGTCTATAACTGTGGACACGACTTTTCGAAAAGATTAATTACCCTGCAGGGGTGCACAACTTTACCCACACGTACCAACCGATTCTTAATTCCTAATTTTTATCCCTCTTCCTTGGAAGACCGGCAGAGAGTGGTTGACCACGACCTTTACCTTGCTTTCGTCAAGACCATGAGTCACGCACTAGGGAGATGCCGCCATAACGGGTCAAGTCCCAAAGCCGGTCCCTAATGATGTGCGCAGGGTTCAAGATTACGGATGTCGGGTATCTCTTGTTCCCGGCCATGTTTACCTAAGTATTATGAATGCAACTCCTTCACCTCCATTTAAGAACAACCAAGATGCGTATGTTGAATGGAAATCCCGAACTATGTGACTCATGGAATCTACTAGGAAAGTTAGTTGGTCGAGGGGGTTTCTAGGTCCCCGTGTGGTTGTATGCTCGTCTTGGTTCAAGAGGCAAGAACATCGGGTCCTAGGGGTGGCAAGTATGGGACTACAAAAACCACAACCCACGTGGCCTCCCATACAAACCTTAGCATGTTTAGTATTCATTTCTGATCACATCACCACATCCTACCATTCTATATTCTTTCGCATCTCCGGTGCATCACTTGAATGATCAGAATCGGACCACTAAGCATGGCTAAGCTTGACTGAACTGTGGCACTAGCGATGCTCATAAGCCAAACCCTAGTTATGCTAGGAGCAGTGGATCAGGTATTTAGTTCACAAGGGAAAACATGCATCAGATAGGATCACTCTATCTACTGATAGAAGACTGTTGAACCGAATGCATATGACAAGAATGAAATACTTTGTAAACATAGGATTCATATGTATGAGTGGGGCTTCGCTTGCCTAGTCCGTTGTTGGCCTAGTACTGCACACCAGAGGCGTTGACTTCAGCTTCGTTTTTGGTTCCTATTCGCGAAGAACCAATCATCGGAAAAGAGAAAACAACACTCAACACATGGCATGTGCAATTCTCATATAATATGTATGATATGACAAGTTAAATAGTGTTGAAATGAACCCTAGAACATGCTTGCTCATTTTAAACGGGGTCCGAGAGGTCCAAACCCTAGAAAAGGGGATCCTCGGAATCACCTATGGGGTTCAATTGGTTCTTCTAATTAAACTTGCCATCAAAGTTGTTTAACAATGTATGATTATAACTTAGTTAGATAGGTTTCATTTTTCTGAACATTTTGGTATGTTATTTGTATTTTTCTGATTTAAAATGAATTAGTTATGAATTTATACAACTTTAATTCATTTTAAATCATTTTTGGAATATTTGAAATAATTTCCAACTTGGGCCCACATGTCAGACTTTTACTAATTTTAGAAAACATTGACAGAAAATATTAAAATCCTGACAGGCAGGGCCCACCTGTCATACATTTCTTAATTACAGAAATAATTAAAAGAAAATAAAAAGATTACTACATCATGCTGACGCCAGCATGACGTCAGCAATGGCCAAGCTCTCAGATCGAGAATGAGGCCAGCGCTAGGGAGCTCGCGGGGCTGCGCAGAGGGATGCGTTCGACGCAGCGCATCGCGCTGAGCACGCTAGTGGCAGCGCCACTCGTTATTGGTCACTAGAGCGTTGCCTCCGACGAGCTCCTGCGGCGGCGGCGGCGGGCACACGTGGGGGAGAACGACATAGGGGGAGAGGGAGGAAACGGAGGGCACCGTGACGACGAGGATCTCACCATGAGCACGACGGGCTTGACGGCGAGGCGAGGCGAGATCGGGAACGGTGGGGATCGACGGAGACCGACGGCGGCAGGAGCTCTCGATCCAGTCTATCAGGGTCACGCGCGAGGGGGAAAAGTAGATAGGGAGAAGGAGTCAAGCACAAAGGTTCCGGTGGTGGCGTCGGCTTGAGCTGGGGCGGTCGAAGACGGCAGGGACGAGGAGGATCTGACGGCTAGGGTTCGGCCATGGCGAGAGAAAACGGAGAGTAGAGGAACTGGAGGGCTAGGGTTCGTCGATGGTGGCCAGCGGTTCTTGTAGACGCTCGGGGGCGGCGGCACGAATCGCGGCGGACGACGGCCGGCGGCGAGGCGACAACGAGCTGCTTCGAGCGCGACGAGAGGTGGACGATGACAATAGAGTCGATGAAACGGTACAAGCCAGGCTGGGCCCCGGGTGGGCCTCTGCAGGGTTGCTGCACGCTACGATGGGCGGTAGAGAGAGAGGGGAGAGAATTGGGCTGCGGCCTAGTAGATCTAGGGAAACTGTTTTTTAATTGTAGATTGTTTTTTATTTCTGTTTTCTAATTTCTTTTGTATATTTCAAATTCAACTCTGTTTTGAATAATTTCAAATTACAGAAACTTTTATATAATATTTGAAAACACTAAGGGGCCCTTGAAAACCATTTTGGGCTCCATTCTTTTCATAGTTTTCAAAATACAAAAACCATTTGAATGGTTTTTGAGACGGAAATAACTAGGGTTTTGTTTATTCTTATTTGGTTAAATCAAAGTGCAATTATAATGCATGCATGCAATGATCAAACAGGTCTTTATTTATATTACACAAAAGGTGGTATGTTACAGCTCTACCCCACTTACAAGAATCTCGACCCGAGATTCCTAGGTTTTAGACAAGAAGGCAGGATACTCAGATCGAAGAAGATCTTTGCGTTCCCAGGTTGCTTCTGACTCAGAGTAATGATACCATTGGACTTTCAGGAACTTATGGTTTGGCGACGAGTCTTGCGCTCGGTTTCATCAAGAATACTAGAAGGGTATTATCGGTAGGTTAGATCATCTTGGAGATCCAAAGTTTCATGGTCCACACCACGAATGGGATCTTTGAAGCAATGCTTGAGTTGAGACACATGAAAGACATCATGAACCTCTGGAAAAGATGAAGGTAGATCCAATTTGTAGGAAAGCTCACCCCGCTTGGATAAAATGCGAAAGGGACCAACGTAGCGAGGAGCCAATTTGCCTTTGATACCGAATCGATGGACACCCTTCAGAGGAGTGACCCGGAGATAAACTTGATCACCAACTTTGTAATGAACATCAATATGATGACGATCGTAGTTGGTCTTCTAACGAGATTGAGCGGCCTTCAGACGCTCTCGAATTATGCGAACTTGATCTTCTGCTTCTTGGATCATGTCCGAACCAAAGAATTGTCTTTCGCCGGTTTCTGTCCAGTTCAGCGGTGTTCGACATGTTCTCCCATACAGGAATTGGAAAGGTGCCATGCCCAAACTGGATTGAAAACTGTTGTTATAGGAGAACTCCGCAAAAAGGAAGACATTTCTCCCAGTTCTTTCCAAAGGATATGACACATGCTCTGAGCATATCTTCAAGAATTTGATTTACTCTTTCAGTTTGACCACCGGTTTTAGGATGATAGGCTGTGCTGAAGGAGACATGAGTTCCCATTGCTTCTTGCAAACTTTGCCAGAATTTGGAAGTAAACAAACTTCCACGATCAGAGATGATCTTCTTGGGAACACCATGAAGAACGACGATCTGAGAGATGTATAGGTCAGCCATTTAACTAGCACGGATAGTTTCTCGAACCAGAAGGAAATGAGAAACTTTGGATAGCCGATCAACTATTACCCATATAGCATCATTTCCTGCTTGTGTCCTTGGGAGTCCAGTAATAAAATCCATACCAATTTCATCCCATTTCCACTCAGAAATTTTCAATGGTTGTAGAAGTCCAGGAGGCCTTTGGTGTCCAGCCTTCACACGACGGCAAACGTCGCACTCTACGACAAAGTGAGCGATTTCTGGTTTCATTCCACTCCACCAGAATCCTTGACGGAGATCTCGGTACATCTTGGTACCACCAGGATGGATAGACAGAGGGGATTCATGAGCTTCTAGTAGGATTAGATCTTTGATTTTTCAACTATTTGGAACCACTAGCCGGTTACTGAAGTATAGGACACCTTGATCATTGACGGAGAAACATTTAGCTTCACCGCTTGCAACACGTTCTTGGATCTTGGTAACTTCATCATATTGCTTTTGAGCTTCCTTGATTTGGTCCTCTAGAGAAGATTTTATTTCAAGATTAGCAAGGAATCCACAAGGAACCACTTCAAGGTTAAGACGCTTGATTTCCTCGTAGAGAGCAGGCTGGGCTTGTGAAATCATCAGATTGTTGCAATAAGACTTCTGACTTAGCGCATCAGCAACGACGTTGGCTTTGCCAGGTTGATAGTTGAGACCCAAATCATAATCTTTGATGAGTTCCAACCATCGTATTTGCCTGAGATTCAGATCTGGCTGGGTAATGAGGTGCTTTAGACTTTGATGATCCGAGTAAAGTTCACAACGGTTACCGATGAGGTAATGTCGCCATTTCTTAAGAGCATGAACAACAGCAGCGAGTTCAAGATCATGGGTTGGATAATTGTTCTCATGTGGCTTCAACTGCCGAGAATCATAGGCCACTACATGACCATCTTGCATCAACACACAACCGAGCCCTTGGAGAGAAGCGTCACAATAGATGACGAAATCCTTGCTTATGTCCGGAAGGACAAGCACAGGGGCGGTGGTTAGCTTAGTTTTCAAAGCTTGGAAGCTTTCTTCTGCCTTTTCTGACCATTCAAACTTCTTATCTTTCTTAAGAAGATCAGTCATAGGCTTGGCTATCTTGGAAAAGTTCTCAATGAATCGGCGGTAATATCCAGCCATTCCAAGAAAACTTTGGACTTCCTTGACTGAAGTAGGTGACTTCCATTCCAGAATGGTCTGAACCTTATCCGGTATGACAGCAACACCACTTGCAGACACAACATGACCAAGGAAGACGAGCTCTTGTAACCAGAACTCACATTTGGAAAACTTGGCGTAGAGACGATGTTCATGAATTTTGGTCAATACCAAACGTAGATGTTCGGCATGCTCTTCTTCGGTCTTGGAGTAGATTAGAATGTCATCAATGTATACCACGATGAAC
Organism: Avena sativa; assembly: GCA_916181665.1. NCBI lineage: Eukaryota > Viridiplantae > Streptophyta > Magnoliopsida > Poales > Poaceae > Avena > Avena sativa. The sequence goes on from OV702297.1 coordinate 144,498,744, forward strand.
TTGTCGAGATACTCCATGAAGACAGAGTTCATGAGCCTCATAAATGTGGCAGGGGCATTGGTTAACCCGAAGGACATCACTGTATACTCGTAAAGACCATAATGAGTTGTGAATGTTGTCTTTGGGATATCTTCCTTTCTGATCTTGATTTGATGATACCCTGATCTTAAATCCATTTTGGAGAAGACAGTGGCACCACTTAATTGATCAAAGAGGTCATTTATCCGGGGAAGTGGGTACTTATTCTTGATTGTCACCGCATTGAGTGGACGGTAATCAACCACCAATCTTGGAATATTTGTATCCCGCTTCTTGAAAAAGATGGTAGGGAAACCCCAAGGGGATGTGCTAGGTTGGATGTATCCTAGACCCTGTAATTCTTCAAGTTGCTTCTTCAACTCAACCAACTCATGAGGAGGCATGCGGTAAGGTCTTTTGGAGATAGGAGCAGTTCCAGGAACTAGCTCTATGACAAACTCCACACTTCGATCAGGTGGCATGCTAGGCAACTCTTTAGGAAAGGCATCCAGGAAATCCCAGACTACATGGACATCTTGGACCTCGAGAGTAGGTAAAACATCTATGACAAACAACTCCGAGAAAGGTTTAACTGCTGACGGGGACTTTGAACCATCCGTCCAATACTTGACAGTTATGCCAGCAGGAAAGGTCACAGAAACTGTTCTAAGTGCACAGTCAATGACGACTTGATACTTGGTTAACCAGTCCATGCCCAGAATGACATCTATGTCAGTTGACTTGAGTGCAATGAGGGAAGTGGGAAACTTTTGATATGCTATATCTATCTCAACCCCATGAGTAACCCAGATGGTTTGCCAACAAGACCCAGGAGTACTAATCTCTAGAGGGGAAGACATTGCTTCAAAAGGTATACCATGCTCCCGTGCAAACTCTTGTGATATGAATGTATGAGATGCTCCAGAATCAAACAAGACTGTTACGAGAATTGAATTGACACGGAGCGTACCCAAAATGACGTGTGGATCTTCCTGAGCTTCCTCAACAGTGACATGGGTCAGACGACCACGTCCAACACCTTGAGATTTATCATTCTTCTTTGCCTGCTGATCATTGCGTCAGACAGCCCTTTGAGAACACTCCCTTGAGTAGTGACGACCACAGGAGTAACAGGTAACTCCAGTGTGAGAACCAGCAGGAGGATGATAGTTTGCTCCACCAGTATTTGACTGTGGCTGACGAGAAGCATTGCCAGAGGACTTGGGTTCATAAGGAGCACGAGGCACATCACTGTATGGAACAAAGACACGGTGTTTCTTGTTACTAGAGGAAGAAGCACGAGAATTTCCTTCTTCACGCTTCTGAGAGACTTCCATATCCTTCCTTCCATGCTCCAAGGTAAGAGCCTGATTGTGCAAGTCCTGGAAAGACTAGAACCTGAAGGGTAGCAACTCATAGCGAAGTGGAGGGTTAAGTCCCTTACGGAACAACTCTTGCTTATCTTCATCATTGGTCACATCCCTGGTTGCATAGCGAGCCAGGCGAGTAAACTCACGCCCATAGGTTTCAATATACTTGTGCCCCTGAGTCAGATCCAGAAACTCCCTCCTTTTGAGATCCATGACAGGCTTAGGGATATATGAGGCACGGAATGCTGCAACAAACTCTTCCCAAGTAACAACATGTCCCTGAGCTTGCAGATTCAGAAAACCTTCCCACCAAACACCAGCCTCACCTTCCAATTGATAGGTGGCAAAGTTGACACGGTCAGCGGGACGGACTCGAAGAGCACTGAATTTGCGCTCTATGGTGCGGAGCTAATCATCAGCTTCAAGGGTCTCCTTGGAGTGGGTGAAGATTGGAGGAAAAGAGCGGATGAAATCACCAAGTGTGACACAGTCATCAGGACGACGTTCAGTGTTCTGCGCCACACGCTCCAGAAGGCGTTCATTCCTTAGACGGTTGGTCTCAATGTTGTTGAGAACCTCGGCCATTGTAGGAGGTGGCGGAAGGTCCTGATCAGCATTGTTGTTTGCTCGACGGCCAACAGAACCACGAGTACCAGACGACATCCTGAGGAGAAAACAGAAACCATGAGAATGGATTCACCAAAAAGGGTATATCAAAGGATGACAAAAACCATATCAAAATATCATGGTAGAGGTGAACATGTGGATGAGGATTATATCAATGCATTAAGTATGGCAGTAGAACAAGCATACGAAACATATACGCTACCAACTTAGACACAAACCATGACAATGGAATGCAAGCATGATACGCTGCCAATAAGTCACAGAAGAATATAGAGCGGGATAGGAGGCATCCTTAGCAAAGTTGAAAAACAATGCTCAGGTGCACAGATTTATCTTGGAAACTCTAAGCCTTGCAACCAAGTACGGAGTACTAGGGAAAACAACCCAAACCCATATATCCTAAAAGTTTGAAATGATAGACGAGAAATGAAAACCTTGCAAAGCAAATGAGATAAGATAACTCAGCAATAGAACAACCTTGGATAAGGAGTAAAAAGAGTCATATTGAGAGTTTTGCAAATAGTTTTTAGCTTTCAAGTAGTTTTCTCAAACTCTAGACTCAACATCGACCAGCTAGAAGGGTTTCCTACAGGCAGTCCGGCTCTGATACCAAAATCTGTCATGACCGGGATCAGGGCTAGACAAATACCAGATCCTCATCTGATATAAGCCTAACCTAAATTCCGAAGCGCGCAGGGAAAGATCGGTAACATTAGAGAACATACAAACCATACATTAATGAGGTAAACTCTTAAGAGAGTTACAAACCAGTCATACAAACCAGAGGTCACAGACCCATCATTACAACAAACAACGAAAGCAAACAAGTTGTTCTAAACAACAAACTTAGCAAAGGGCCTAAGAGGCCTTAAACATAAGTAGCGACCCTTCCATAGATCCTAGGCTGCTGCCCGGGAACCCCGACTACTCGTCGACTTCGACGTAGAAACCACCTTCAGTTGGAGTAGCTTCATCTGTAGAAAACATCAATGAAGCAAGGCTAAGTACAGGGTGTACTCTGCAATACTTATGGCTAGTGGAGTTATTTTTCATAAAGCCATCTTTTGTTTTCAAAACAAGAGGGAGGAGAAACTCGTCTAGTCAGATCATTTTCAAAAGGGGATAAGAAGACTACAACTCTAGCTCTTAGAATCATCTTTGATATCCACCAAGTACCATCATCAACTGAATCTCTCTTCCCGGAATACCCCCTCAAACAACCCCGAGGAAGTACTCCGGATCTCACATTAGTTGGTAAGTTTTATCATTCAGTTATAGTTCTCTATGATCTTCACGTCCGTTCCCAAGTCGTCCATAACCATGGACACGGCTTTTCGAAAAGATTAATAACCCTTCAGGGGTGCACAACTTTACCCACACGTACCAACCGATTCTTAATGCCTAATTTTTAGCCCTCTTCCTTAGAAGGCCGGCAGAGAGTGGTTGACCACGACCTTTACCTTGCTTTCGCCAAGACCATGAGTCACGCAAGTTAGTTGGTCGAGGGGGTTTCCAGGCCCCCGTGTGGTTGTACGCTCGTCTTGGTTCAAGAGGCAAGAACATCGGGTCCTAGGGGTGGCAAGTATGGGACTACAAAAACCACAACCCATGTGGCCTCCCATACAAACCTTAGCATGTTTAGTATTCATTTCTGATCACATCACCACATCCTACCATACTAGATTCTTTCGCATCTCCGGTGCATCACTTGAATGATCAGCATCAGACCACTAAGCATGGCTAAGCTTGACTGAACTGTGGCACTAGCAATGCTCATAAGCCAAACCCTAGTTATGCTAGGAGCAGTGGATCAGGTATTTAGTCCACAAGGGAAAACATGCATCAGATAGGATCACTCTATCTACTAATAGAAGACTGTCGAACCGAATGCATATGACAAGAATGAAATAATTTGTAAACATAGGATTCATATGTATGAGTGGGGCTTCGCTTGCCTAGTCCGTTGTTGGACTGGTACTGCTCTTCGGTGGCGTTTTCTTCAGCTTCGTTTTCGGTTCCTATTCGCGAAGAACCAATCATCGGAAAAGAGAAAACAACACTCAACACATGGCATGTGCAATGCTCATACAATATGGATGATATGACAAGGAAATAGTGTTGAAATGAACCCTAGAACATGCTTGCTCATTTTAAACGGGGTCCGAGAGGTCCAAACCCTAGAAAAGGGGGATCCTCAGGAAACTGTTTTTTATTTGTAGATTGTTTTTCTATTTCTGTTTTTTGATTTCTTTTGTATATTTCAAATTCAACTCTGTTTTGAATAATTTCAAATTACAGAAACTTTTATATAATATTTGCAAACACTAAGGGGCCCTTGAAAACCATTTTGGGATCCATTCTTTTGATAGTTTTCAAAATACAAAAACCATTTGAATGGTTTTTGAGAGGGAAATAACTAGGGTTTTGTTTATTCTTATTTGGTTAAATCAAAGTGCAAGTATAATGCATGCATGCAATGCTCAAACAGGTCTTTATTTATATTACACAAAAGGTGGTATGTTATAATATGCCCCTCGGGCCATGAGGGCGTGATGCATACTATGTTTACCTGTGTCTCGGTTCTTTGATAGTTCATTCAAGAAGCATGTGTGGTGGACCGCGAAGGATCAACGTTGTTGGGATGAATGTTGTGAAGCAAAGACCAGACAAGCTTGTTTCAAAATGTTACTATCCAGGTGCTTGTGGTAGTGGCGAGTTATGTGTTGGAGACTGTCATAGGAGAGCCTGGAATATTCCAGTAAGTGTTAGTATAGTAGTGCTGTCCTAGGACTACCTGGAACGTTCCAGTGAATGTAGAGTCTAAGTTAGTGTCCAACTAGATTCTAGAGTATTCCGGTGTACTAGTAAAGGTGTACCTAAGTTCAGTTATATATATTAGAGGGTGTGGAGGTCCAAGGGATCTGTCCATCCAGAAATTGTCCCCCAAAACAAACATGGTATCAGAGCACAAGGTGGAGGTGTTGCTGGTTCCTGGAGGTGGCCGACGGTGAATCACCAAGTGCTGGAGCTCGCGTGTGTGGAGGTGCCCTGCAGGAGACAGGGCGGTGGAGCAGGGGAAAGCTGTAAGTGAGGCTCAGTGGTGCTCTAGGAAGAGGAAAAGGCTAGACCGGTGGCCAGTAGTGCGTGTGCGGCGAGGAGAACTAGCGACGCTGCAGAAAGTTGGAAACAACAGCGGATTAGTGAGGGGCGCAATTGAAGCCAGCGGAGGCTTGGTGGCTTGGTGCAGAGAAGTAAACCCTGCCCTTGGATGTGGTTGACTTGGTGTTGCAGGGAGAGTTGCTGCTGCAGTAGGGAAGAGAGGAGAAGGAGCCAGAGAAGAGAGTTGCTAAGGAGAAGCAAAGTTCGTGCAGCAAGACACATAATAAAGGGAGAACAAGAGGGCATAGCGGTGCTCCAAGAATGGGAGAGAATCGAGATATTGAGCAATTGCTCGACAAATTGGCTGATTCAAGGCAAAAGATAAGGACATGTTGATTTTGACTGCCAAGGGATCAGAGGAGGTGCTTGAATTCTCGACCAAAGATTTGGAGACATTGAGAAAATCAAATAGGAGTGAGGAAAGATCCAATCAAAGTGGAAAAACAATAGTTCTTGGCAATTTTGTCAATCTTGCACAAATTGAAGAAGGTATCTCAAATCAGGCTCCTACGTTAGATGAAACTTCTCGTTCAAATTGGATACTAGACTCGGGAGCAACTACACATCTCACGGGTAGGTGGAGTGAGTTTACATCATATGCTCCACATCCACCCATGCATAAAGAGACCATCCAAACAACTGATGGAACTTATCAACCTGTCAAAGGTGCCGGCATAGTGAAATGCACTCCGTCAATTACATTGTCTTCGGTCTTATATGCTCCATCATTTTTGGTGAGTTTGGTGTCTATGAGCTCCTTGGTTGATGATATTGATTGTCGAATCATCGTTGATCAATACAATTGCATAATTGAGGAGAGGAAGACCAGAAGGAGGCTTGGATCAGAGTGAGACATGAGGGACTATGGTACTTAGATAGACGAGAAAGTGATGGAGCATTGTGCACCGCTCTGACAGTTGCAAGCAATGATGAAGCAAGGGTGATACTCCAACATTGTCGATTGGGACATATGTCCTTTGGTACTATGAGTAAGGTATTTCCTGAAGAGATTAAGAAGGTGGATAAAGACAAGCTTGTGTGTGATGCATGTGAGTATGGAAAACACACAAGGACATCATATGTGAGTCATGGACTTCGAAGCACATCGCCCTTTGTGCTGATTCACTCTGATGTTTGGACGTCTCCCGTGGTCTCTGTTAGTGGAATTAAGTATTTTGTCACCTTCATTGATTGTTACTCTCAGATGACTTGGATATATCTCATGAAACAAAAAGTGAGGTGTTTGCATGTTTCAGGGACTTCTATGCATATATCCAAAATCATTTCAACATTGGTGTTCAAATTATCAGGACTGATAATGGGACAGAGTATGTGAACCATGAATTTGGCAATTTTCTTTCAGAAAAGGGAGTACTTCATCAAACTTCGTGCCCTGATACTTCTCCACAAAACGGAGTAGCTGAGAGGAAGAATCGACATCTTCTAGAGGTAGCTCGATCACTTATGTTTACTATGAATGTGCCTAAATTCTTATGGAGTGAAGTAGTTATGATTGCTACTTATCTAATGAATCGGATGCCATCAAAAGTTCTTGGGATGAAGACTCCATATGAAATTATCTATGGGAAAAATGAGTTCATTGTTCCCCCAAAGGTATTTGGATGTACATGCTTTGTTAGGGACCATAGACCTTCAGTGGGAAAATTAGATCCACATGCTGTGAAGTTCATCTTCATTGGATACCCATTTGGACAAAAGGGCTACAAGTGTTGGAGTCCTAGTGAGAAGAGAACATTTGTGAGCATGGATATGACATTCAGAGAGTCTGAGCCGTTCTATGGAGAGAAGACGGATCTCAGCCCATTATTTTACTTTGACTCTCCTAGCACAAGTAATGCTAGTCGAGAGGGGAAGAGTGAACCACTCAGGACAAGGGAAGATGAACCATCGAGATTTGTGGTTGATTCAATTACATGTCCTATGAGTGAAGAGAGATGGATAAAGCCAAATGAGGAACAAAATTTGAGGGTGTATACAAGAAGACAACCTATGGATAAAGAGAGATGGATAAAACCAAATGAGGAAGAAAATTTAAGGGTGTATACGAGGAGGCAACCGCATCAACAACAGGGTCAAACAAATGGTGAGATCCAGCTGCAGGGGGAGCAACATCAACAACAAATTCCAGGGGTCGATGAAGTTGACTCATCTGAGAGTGTGCCATGCTTCGCTGATGATTCATTAGATCTACCCATTGCCTTAAGAAAAGGAACCCGAGCTGGAGCTAGAAAACCTCCAAATTGGTACCGGGAGGAGCATGACATAGCTAATTATGTATCATATAAATCCCTATCTACGAACTACATGGCCTTCATCACATCATTGCAATCTATGGTGATCCCAAGATACTGGAGTGTTGGGGATATGCTATATGGGTATCCTCATAGCATGTCACTTATTCGGATAACCTAGGTGGCCCATAGTCGGTAGCATGGCCTATGGCCTGCTGGGCGGCCCAGTTAGATGGATCCAGAAGGGAGGCCCATTCCAGATAAAGGAAGGCTACGGTGGAGTCACCAGCGTACCCGGAGCCTTGGAGTGCAAGATACACAAGACTAGTAATAGACGGTGTAGGACTCTGTAACCTGTCCGGCTAGGACTTTTCCCTGTAACCCTAGGACCTGGCGACTATATAAGTCGGGCCTATGGGAGCCTTTAGGGCATCGATACACACAACCTCGCACAGCGAACCAATCCCTGTAACTCGGCGTATTGCCCTTATAGTGATTTATAGCAGGAGTAGGATTCCGCCACCGTTGTGGGATCTGAACCTGGGTAAGCTGTGTTACCTCGTACCCGTCAACCGTCTGCCTTACCCCACGTCTCTAAACACGCACTATCAGGACCCCTCCATGGCGTACTCGTCGGCAATACCACGACAGTTGGCGCCCACCATGGGGCAAGAGGCGCTTCAGGCTCTTTAGCGGGCGAGGACCAAGATCTTCGCGGGAATCAGCGAAACCGTAGCCATTGGTCGCGTTCTCTTCTCCGGCAACGTTCCGATCGTCCCTCCTGACGAGTTCTGGATCCCGGCGAAGACGAACCCTAAGCGGTGTTCGATCGTTCCTATCGGAGATATCCACCTCTTCATCGGAGAAACCGACTCGGGCACTAGTTCCCTGGGAGTCGGAGAAGCATCAAGACCCGCACGGACCGCCTACGGGCTAGATACGTTCGTGGAAGGATCGATGTGGGATCTCTCTTTGGAGTTTGCCGGCAAAGATCGGAAAGCACCAAGGCCCGCACAGACCGCCTACAGGCAGGATATGGTCGCGGAAGGATCAATGTTGGATCTCTCCTCGGAGGTTGCCGGCAAAGATCGGAAAAATTCAAGACCCACCCAAACCGCCCCTGTGCAGGATATAAAGGTGGAAGATCGCTACAAATCCGCCGGCTTTGCCCGTGCGTCTGGACAGCAGAGATCCAAGTTCGTCGGCGTGGTTACCATCTTCGATTTGGCGCGCTGCATTCAGAGAGAAGGCGAAAACCCCCACGATTACCTGGCCAGGTGGCTCCGTATATGAGCCAATCTGGCCCACTACCCCGATGATAATGCTTTGTATCACTTCGTGGAAGGACTGGACCGTGGCACGCTTCTCCGACATTCTCTAAGACGACAGTAGGCAACATGACGCCTTACCCTCGAAGAGATGGTGAGCACCGTCAACAGCTATGCGGAAGCTAACGCAGCAACCCAGATGGAGCTTGCACTCAGAGACGGAGAACCTCCGATTCAGCAGCCGCTGCCACCGCCTCCCGCCGCCATCGTCGCAGCAGCACCACCACCTCCAGTCATCGTCGAGGCCGTTGCACCCCCACCGCCCGTCATCGAGGAGGTCCTGGCACGCTCCGACTCTGTCATTGACGCGCTTTATGCTGATTTCAGTGCAGATTCAGAGGAGATAGACTTCAGTCCAGAAGAGCTAGACTCTGCTATGCAGGAGATGGAGGAGGAGTACTCGCATGACGAGCAAGCCAACAACGTCGTCACGTCTCGAGGGGTGTTCGTCACCATTGGGACGGCGATGGATGAAGATCAACCCGGACGAGCTCCGCCTACAGCGCTGGAAAAGGGAAGGGGCCACTTATTGCTACGGATGATGATCATGCAAAAGTCATGCAACCTCCGCCTAACCCAGTGCAGCAGCCGCAGGAACTCGGCACCGGCCCGAGCAACAAAAACACCGCAAACTTGCCGCCTCCAGCATCTACGTCTGCAGCAGCCCAAGTTACTCCAGCTGATAGAGTGATGTACGGCAATCTCCTCGTCGAGCCACTAACCGTTGCTCATATCCGGAACGTGACCCAGCTTGACGAGAAGCGCCAGCAGCTGCCGGAGGAAGCGCAGGCCATCGCGGAGCAAGGCGCTAAACTAGATCGAGATCTGGTCAACGCGCATAAATCCATAGAGAAAGCTAGAGCAATGGAGGCAGAGTACAAGACTTTACTGCAGCAGCAGAAGGCTAAGAAAGCTCCGACTCGCGTCATCAACGATCCTGGTGTGCGGCGTAACCTAGGATGGGCCCCCTCAAAGCCGACACAGGCCAAGCCATACATTGACAGTGAAGGCAAGCAGGTGATGCCCACCCCACTCCTTAAACTTGCCGTCCCCAAGACCCTTCTGGAGCAGGATAGATCGCCTGAGGCAGAGGAACAGGTCTATGACCTAGTGGCGAAGGCAGTGAAGCAGCAGGAAAAGGCCACCTCTGAGAGGCTTGAGTCTGACCCAGCGCTCTGCCAATCTAGCCAGTACAAGCCACCAAGGGACAGATCTCCTCTTGATGTCGGGTCCCAGACGGGTTCATCAGAACGAGGACGGAGGGATGCGCGCAACAGGAAGGATGCTATTCCCATATCCTCCGACCACGAAGAAAAGGCCCGACCTCGTCGCCCATCGCCACCGCCCCGATCCCCCCAACATCGCGAAGATTACAAGACTCACCATCGTGTGGATATGCCCCCACCAAAGCAGTGCGGCATCGTCATCCGCGACAACACGGAGCAGACCCGTCATGACGGAGAGCGCAACCAAGGACACAAGAGCATGTCATGCCATGACCCTCCGCGTCAGACAAGCAACCATGACAGGCGTGAGGCGTCACAGGAGGGTAACAGCAAGAAGGCTAACCCACCGCCACCTCCGCCTCTGTCGCCACCAAGCAGTCACCATGGCGGAGGAGGCCCGCGTCGTTCACGCAGCCCATCCCCTGTTGACAAAAGGAAGAAGAACCCGGAGCCGTACGATACACGTTCGCGGATCGATAAGATCCACGAGGCCCGAGAAGGACCATACTTGGGACCACGTTTCTTTGGACCTGCAATACGGTCCACAACTTACCCCAAAGGTTTCCGGATTGACAAGACCATCAAGCCCTATGACCACACCGCCAAGCCAGCCACATGGTTGCAGGACTACGGCAACGCGGTGGAGATTGTCGGAGGCAACCCCAACATCACCGTCAACTACCTCCCATTAATGTTGGCGGGCATGGCCCGTCAATGGATCGATGACTTGCCGAAGAAATCTATCTACAACTGGCTAGACATGCAAGAAGCGTTCACCAAGAACTTTGAGGGTACATACAAGCGTCCCTGCACTGTGGGCGATCTACAGCGGTGCGTGCAAGAGAAAGACGAGACATCTCGCACCTACCTCTCCCGCTGGCTGGATATGAAGAATTCCTGCGCAGGAGTGCACGCTCAGACCACCATGGCCGCCTTCATCGATGGGTTGGAAAGGGGCACGCTGCTCCGACATAAGCTGAAGCGCTTGTAGAACAATCACCAGCTTGACTTGAACCAGATGATTCAGTTGGCTAGTGAGTTCACAGCTACCGACGATGATGCTCGTGGCTCCTTGTCGACAACAGCCGTTCCAACTTAAGCTCGGAGGAACAACAGTACAAAGAGGAAAACCGCTCCAGAAGAAAAGCAATCTACCGACATGGTCGCTATGACTTTTGCAGGACGAGGATAAGGCGGACAACGTGGCCGAGGAAGGGGAGCTGGTCGTGGGCAACAACAAGGAAGTGAAACCACCTCGGCGCCGCTCCGTGTTCCCCAAACCTACGAGGAGTACCGCGATATGCCGTGCCCCGTACACCTCGACGCCAACGGCAAGGCCACCCATACCAATCGACACTACAAGTTCGTCAACAACCTCAAGGAAGACCCGGAGTCCGGCTACAAGCAAAGTCGGAAGAACAGACCGCGAGGCAAGGGCAAGGGGAAGAAGAAGGAGGAGGATTCAAAGGATTCAAGTGACATGGACGAAGACGTTGACCCCAAGAACGCCGCCAAGAGCGACGACAAGGGAAAGAACCCCTTCACAAAGAAGGCTCCAGTCTACCACACTTTCCTTGGCACCCCCACCGTCCGACAAAAGAAGACCTCTCTAAGGATCCTGATGGCCACTCTCCCCCCAGTTCCCCAGTACCTGCGCTGGTCGGAGGTTCCAATAACTTGGGACAGTACGGACCACCCAGACCTTATACCCAGGGAGAACCAGTACGCCATGGTCATCAACCCCTTGATTGACGGCGTGGAGTTCACCAAGTGTATGGTGGATAGTGGAAGCAGCATCAACATCATGTACCTGGATACACTGCAGAAGATGAACTTGACGGAGGCAAAGCTAAGGTGGACCAACACCATCTTCCACGGCGTAGTCCCTGGTCGGGAGGCTCGGTCCCTTGGGTGCATTACACTTCAGGTTGCCTTTGGCGATGTTAATAATTACCGCCAAGAGCGCATGACCTTCGAGGTGGTCCCCTTCAAGAGCGTGTACCACGTCATATTCGGCCGCGACATATTCCACACGTTCATGGCCAAGCCATGCTTCGACTACAACAAACTCAAGATACCCGGACCAAACGGTATCATCACCATATCCGGAAGCTTTACCGAGGCAAGGGACTGCGAGATCAATGAAGCAGACGTTGCATAAGCTGTCCTCTACAACAAAGAATTCAAAGAGATCCAGAGCAAAGTCGATGACTCAGAGATGCCCGCGTCGAAGAAGCAGATCTCCGACTCCGCTCCTGCGTTCAAGGCCGCCATCGAGACCAAGCCGGTGGAACTTGTGGTAGGCGATGCCTCCAAGGTCACTGCCATTGGGACGAACCTGGATCCCAAATAGGAAAGCGTGCTCGTCGAGTTCCTCCATGAGAATAGGGACATCTTTGCCTGGCAACCTGCCGACATGAAAGGTGTACCTAGGGAACTTGCCGAGCACAGCTTAAACATTGATCCAAAATGTAAACCAGTGAAACAACCTCTATGACGCTTTGGAGATGAGAAGAGATGCGCCATTGGCAAAGAGATAGCTAGGTTACTTAAGGCTAGATTTATCCGAGCAGTCCTTCACACCCAATGGGTGGCCAATCCTGTACTTGTCCCCAAAAAGGGAACCAATGAATTAAGAATGTGCGTTGATTACACCGGCTTGAACAAAGCATGTCCCAAAGATTTGTTTGCTTTCCCTCGCATTGACCAAGTCATTGACTCGATGGATGGCTCAGAACTTTTGTGTTTTCTCGATGCATACTTAGGATACCACCAGATCAAGATGAGGAAGTCGGACCAATTGGCCACTTCGTTCACTACCCCATACGGCACGTTTTGCTATGTCACGATGCCCTTTGGGCTGAAAAATGCAGGTGCAACTTACCAGCGGACAATGCAACGTTGCCTCCACGACCAAATTGGTCAAAACGTTCATGCCTATGTGGACGACATCGCGGTGATGTCTAAAAAGTCAAATGACTTAATCTCCGACTTAAAGGAAAGCTTTGATAATCTTCGGAAATACAACATGATGCTTAACCCTAAGAAGTGTGTCTTCGGGGTTCCAGCCGGCAAATTGTTGGGCTTCATCGTTTCCCAACGTGGAATCGAGGTCAACCCGGAGAAAATCAAGGCCATCTTAAACATACACCGTCCGACATGCCTAAAGGACATTCAACGACTAACATGTTGTGTTGCAGCAGTTAGTCGATTCGTCAGCCGACTTGGAGAGAAGGCTCTGCTGCTGTACAAGTTGCTGAAGAAGGCAGATGCAGCATTGAAGCAGCTCAAGGAGATTCTTTCCTCAGTGCCCATCCTTGCAGCACCCGAGCCTGGAGAGCCCCTGTTAATTTACATGGCGGCAACCAACCGAGTTATCAGCATCGTCGTCGTGGTAGAGTGGAAGGAACCAGGCTATGATCACGGAGTTCAACGACCGGTTTACTATGTAAGCGAGGTCTTGACGGAGTCCAAGCAGTGTTACTCGCACTACCAAAAGATAGCTTATGGAGTATTTCTTGCTTCTCGGAAGCTGAGGCATTACTTTCAGGAGCACCCAATCACAGTGGTGAGCAAAACTCCACTGTCCGACATTATCAATAACAGTGACGCTACAGGAAGGGTCGTGAAGTGGGGCATTGAACTCGCCGCCTTCGAGATCACCTACAAGAGGCGCGACGCTATCAAGTCACAAGCCTTGGCGGATTTTGTTGCAGATTGGACGGAGATGCTAGACGCTACTCTGTTGCCAGAACCAGAGTACTGGGTGATGCACTTTGACGGATCAAAGCTGCTCAACGGCTCGGGGGCTAGTGTATTGCTACAGTCACGAACAGGAGACAAGCTACACTACGTTCTGCAGATCCACTTCGAGGCTACAAACAACATGGCGGAGTATGAATCACTCATTCACGGACTATGTGTAGCCAAGGATATTGGCATCAAGCGCATAGTTTGCTGTGGAGATTCCGACTTGGTTGCCCAGCAGGTGGCTGGCACCTGGAATGCGCAGAACCCTATGATGGCGGCATATCGAGACGAAGTGGACGAGATAGCCAAGAGCTTCTTGGGCTACGAAGTCAAGTATGTACCTAGGGAACAAAACGAGGCGGCTAATCTGCTATCTAAGCTTGGATCAGGGCGCAAGCAAATTCCACTAGGAGTTTTCCTAGAGCACCTGCGCACACCATCCGTGAAGGGCGCTGACATCGACAACCCGGATAGAGCTGACTCTTTCGTCAACATGGTGACTAAGGTCCCTCCGGCTTGGACAAAACCGTTCATGGAATACCTCGAACACGGAACTTTGCCCGACGATGAAGTCGAAAGACGGCAAATAGTATCACGAGCAAAGGGTTATACCATAATCAATGGGAAACTCTACAAAAGGAGCACTACTGGTGTATACCTCAAGTGTGTTTCCCAGCTAGAAGGTATGGAAATCCTACGCTAAATCCATCTCGGAGATTGCGGGCATCACGCCGCTCCTCGATCGTTGGTCGCGAAAGCCTTCCGGCAAGGATTCTACTGGCTGACCGCGAAGGCGGATGCCGACAAGCTGGTTGAAACATGCATGGGATGCCAGTATTATGCCCGACAACCACATGTTCCTGCTGAAGAACTGTGAACAATACCAATAACTTGGCCCTTTGCAGTTTGGGGGCTAGACATGGTGGGACCGTTACAAACGGCACCCTGTGGGTTTACGCATTTGCTTGTAGCAGTTGATAAATTCACTAAATGGATAGAAGCTAAACCCATTAGAAAGCTTGATGGGGCAACTGCCCTCAGGTTTGTCCGGGATCTAGTGGTGAGATTTGGTCTCCCACATAGCATTATCACCGACAACGGCAGAAATTTGTCACTCAGAGAAGTGCAGGCATATTGTTGGGAGAAAGGCATCTGACTTGATCTTGCTTCTGTGGCACACCCACAATCCAACGGTCAGGTTGAGCGAGCCAATGGATTAATTCTACTGGGAATCAAGCCACATCTTGAGGCACCGCTACATAGAGCAGCTGGAGCCTGGGCGGAAGAATTGCCATCTGTGTTGTGGAGTTTACGAACTACACCCAACAGATCCACCGGCTACACCCCTTATTTCATGGTATATGGAGCAGAAACCATCCTGCCTTCCGACATTCTTCACGATGCACCAAGAGTTGCCGCCTACGACGAAGATGACGCTGAAGAATCCAGACGCCTCGATGTGGACCTTCTCGAGGAGGAGCGTGTTCTGGCATGCCAAAGATCCGCCATCTACCAGCAAAAGCTACGCAGCTACCATAGTCGCCGCGTTCGGCATCACTCGTTTAAAGAGGGGGATTTGGTGCTCCGACTTAAGCAGAAGAAGTCGCACAAACTATCCCTGCCATGGGAAGGACCGTTCATCATAAGCAAGGCGCTACTCAATGGGTCTTACTACCTTGTTGACAATCGTGAACTAAAGGATACACCCAACGAGAATCATAAGCGTAAGCGACGTGACCCGGATGATGACTACCCGGAGCTTGATCGGCCATGGAACATAGCACGGCTACGTCCTTTTTACACTTAGCATTTTTTATGTAATTGTGTATCTCTTATATGATCAATGAAATAAATCTCTCTGGTTCACTCATATTTCTGAGTATTTTACCTCCT
Organism: Avena sativa; assembly: GCA_916181665.1. NCBI lineage: Eukaryota > Viridiplantae > Streptophyta > Magnoliopsida > Poales > Poaceae > Avena > Avena sativa. The sequence continues at coordinate 144,514,367 of OV702297.1, forward strand.
TTAGTGTTCATTTTTGGATCATGTAAAACCTTTATGCACAAGTCTTGCGTTTGCACTTGTGAAAATTCCGCCTACGAGCGTTAGCTTAAGTTTTCTGGTCTACACGTTCTTTGTTGTTCTTATGTGGATTCTGGAGTAGTGACTTTCGGCACTTATTGTCGGTGATTTTGTGCTCAGGTTATTGACGGTGCCATTGGGCATCATCACCTAAGCGCATGGTTCCGACAACGAGTCTTCCGACTCATGAAAAGTCAAGCATAAGAACCAAAGTAATGGATAAACCAGCACTTGCTTAAAAATATAAATGCTGGAAACTAGTTCTTAAGCAGCAGGAAATAAACAACCATTGTTTTATGCCTTAAGTCACATCAACAAGTTTTTTCCGTGCATACACCAAAGGTGAAACAAATATTACAAAGTTGTTTTTCATTCCTTTGGTGCAGGAGACTTGGAAGCAGCATCGTCACCAGCCGGAGAATCACCCTCAACATCGGCGTTGTGGTGGGACTCGGAAGAATCTTGGTTGCCGCTATCGATGGTGTTCATGGGCACGAAGACATCGATGTCCACCAACTCGGCAACTCTGGTGTCATAACCCGCGAGTGACGACAGGATGGCTTCATGATCAATCTCTTTGCCGTCATCGTCAATGTCGGGGATACAAGAGGTCACCGTGTCGATGTCGGCACCTTCGTAGTGTGCCTTCACCATTGACAGCGCCATCCTCGCGCCAACCCGTGCACATGAAGCTTTCCAGCTTGTGACATGCTCGGGGGCTCGGCGCAGAATCTCTGAGTACTTCGCCATGGAGTCCGAGGCCTTGATGTTTATCTGGAGGGGCTTGGCAATCTCTTTGGCTTGGGTGATGGCGGTGTTGATGAAGTTGCCGGCAAGAACCATGCATTCCTTGTCCGAAGGAGGCGATCGGGTTAAACCCATAGGAGCTACAAGTTCCGACAAGGAGCACATGAGTTCAATAAATTCAAAGTATCCAGACTACAGAAATACAAGGCGGAGGAAGCTTACTGAAGATACTGGCCTTAGCCTGCCAAAGGGTGTCCGCCAGAGATTCTTTCTCTTGCTGGAGGATCTTATACGCCTCGCTGTGGCATTGGTTTTGCTCATCAGCAGCTTGCTTCTGATCTTTTAAGATCGCAAGCTCCTCCTTCAAGAGATTGATTTCCGTGGAGGCGGAATCCTGCAGGGCCTTCATTGAATCCTCATGCATTTTCAGCATGTCTTTCCTCTCCTCCTTAAGGATCTTGTTCCTGTTGTCCAGCTGCTGGATGTGCTTGAATTGCTCGATAATGTCCTTGGCCTTGGCAACATGTTCTGCAAAGTCGGAGAAAGCAAAGTACACAGTGAGTACCCGGAGAATGTAGGCACAAAACTGTCACATCCCAAAATTTTCCAAATTTTGAAATGTGAAAAATAAATAAACAAAATAATTTTTTTTGAAATTTAGGGTGAGAAGAAACTTTTTGATTCCAATTGGAAACATCAAAACCTATTTTTGGTCAAATAAAATCCTAAAGGGATTTAAAAAGATAAACAATTAATAAATAAAGTTATAATAGTTGGAATCACTATTTTTGGATCTTTAAATAAAAAGAGACATGGTTTTTATAAAGCAAAGGTAGAAATATAAATAAGGATTATTTTAAAGAGCCAAATTAATCTTGGACAAGTTTTAAAATAAATATTTCTATTTGATAAAAAGAGTAAAGGTTTATTTAAATAAAATAATGAGGAATTATTAATATCCAATTTTGTTTAAGTAAATGCCTTTCCATTTTAAATAAACATTGAAACTTGTTAAAGTATTTTCAAATAAGATTTCCAAGTGTTTTGTTTTTCAAGTAAAACCTACTGAAAAGGTTTTGGTATTATTTAGATTTCAAATAGAGTTTTTAAATAAATTAAATCCTATTTGAATTAAAGACTAAGGCCTATTTATTTAATTATTAATAGATCCTAAAAGAATAAAAGAATTATTTTATTTTGGACTTTGGATTATGTTGTTAAATAGAATTAAAATTAATACAAAGTTTGGTGATGGTTTGAATTGATTTGTTGTTTGAATTGTTTAAATGAAAATCAAATCAGGAAATTCAAAATAGAAAAGAAAAAGCTTTCAGTATAAAAAAAAGTGAAACAAAGCAGACCCAAAACATCTGGCCCAACTAAGCCCAGACCAGCCCAACTAACTCACCCATAGTGAAACGTTTTCCACTTATAAAAGAACCCGCTGAGTCACAGACAAGTGGACCCCACTCTTTCTCTCCCTCTCTCGCAGACAACTAGGCCCCACGCCACCTCATCGTCGTCTTCAACCCTGCGACCACGTCCCCCTCGCCGTTGCTGCTCTTGATTGCGGCGATCAATTCGCGTTATTGCAGCCATCACTCCCCCTGCAACCACGCGTACTTAATCGCCCCTGTCTCCTCTACCTTTCCCCTCGCTTGCCTCTCCCTCTCTGCCCCCAGGCTGAGTGAATTGCGAGCTCAAACCTCACTGACCCGACGACCTTCACCGACCAATTCCGGAGAACCGCAGCCACCCCTCGCCTCCCATTGCACGCAAGCTTATTCGCCAGCACCAGGCGCATCCACCAGTACCCCCAACTCGGCCGCGCTCGTTCTAGAACATCGGCAACCTCGAACATCTAAGCACCGCCGCGTCTGCCATTGCTCCGGCGAACTCCCCTGGTAAGCACCGACCGCCCCGAGCCTTCCTGTTGATGCTCCTAAGATCCCCAGGACAGTACGCGTCTAACCATGTGCTCCGTTTGCCTTAGGGCGACATGCAGCTCCGTCCCCGTCGACATCCAGACGAGCCCGACGCCGCTGCAAGCTCCGGCGAGGAATCCACGCAGTTCCAGCGCACCCCTCGACTATCAGACCACACCTTGAGCATCAGAGCACCTCTGCGAGCATCGTGAGCTACTTCCCTCCTTCCCTTGCTTCCTGTAGTCGCCGCGACGCCGCCACCAGAGCGCACCGCCGCCTGTCGCCGCCGCCAGCGACGCTAGTGGATGGTCAACGCCTGAGAGCCGTTGGATCGTCATCCCGTGGATACGATAGAAACTGGACGAAGGGGTATCACTCGATCTGCGCCGTGCGATTTAAGTGAAATCCTACGGCCAGTATTGCCTGATCCGCACGAAGCGGTACCGTCCAATAGAATCACGCCACGTGGATTGAGTTTCGATTTAAAACAGAAATTTGAATCTATTGGTTATGCAAACTTGTAAAATCCATAATTTTAATTCTACACGTCCAAATTTTGCAAATTTTATATCAATGGAATCAGCAAGACAAATCCTACCCAACCATGTACTTTGTTTAATGTTTTGATTCTGGAAAATTGGTTGAATATGCAGAAACATGTGTAGGCATAATTTGAATATAAAAATTGTTCTAGATATATTTTTAAGGTGAAATCTTTGCAAATTGTTTTGTTGTGAACCTACTGACCATAGTAACCAACTTATGGATTTAAAAATGTATTTTGTGGAGTTAGGAAATAAATAATTGAGTTAGAGCATTTCTAGTCAAATAAATATATTATTTATGGTTTAGAAAAGATTCTTTGAGTAAAGACTTTGGGAAATGTTTTGATTCAAACCTTATGACCCTAAACACCAAGTTTTGAGATTAAGAACATATTTGAAGAACCATATAAAGTTATTGCTTTGCTAAAAGATATTTTCAACTACATAAAATGTCACCTTAGCATAATATTTAGTATAAGAGATAAAACCTTTTGCAAATGGTTTTACCACTTTTGCAAATAACCACATTGAACTTTAAAATGTTTAGAGACTAGTAGAAACCATTTTTTTCAAATAAAACTATCTTTTGCATGCTTGCATGCATGACCTAGTTTTTGTTATTTTATGTGTGACAAATTGTTTGAATGCTAGTTGAAATATATGTTTGCTTCATTGAATTGTAGTGAAGTTAGAAGAGTTTGATATTTGCAAGATCAAGAAGTGAACCAACATTCTCTACTAAAAAGGCAAGTGACACTATCATCCATGTCCTACTATTTTTCATTACACTTAGTGGATTTTGTAACATGCATGGAAAGGACTATTATATTTTATGCTATGCTAAATCCTAATAGGATACCCTTATATCTTCTTTAGTGAAAACATTGTAGTTGTGGTAAGATTAGCCCTTCTATATATTTGGGATGGGATACATGATATGATTATATGAAGTGTTGAAAAGATATATGTTTTATATAATAAAACAAGTACTCAATGAACCACCTGGGTGGACAAGGATACTCAAGTTTTGGACAAGGTGGCAACAAAGGGAACCATGTTTATATGGCTATCTTTTTGTGTGTGCACTAGAAGAAAACCACCCAGGGACTTAGAGATTGAACATGTTTATCGTATAGTGGCTTCCGTGTACAGCCAGATGCTAAATGGGCTCTGGCTTAGTTAATTACATAGTGGAAGACCCATGCATTGGCATCTTCTGGTTAACTAGAATTGTGTAAGGGAAATTTATCCCTACATTGGTGCCTGGTTGACAAAGCTAGCATTGTGTATTGGGAGGACTTCTATGGAAAGACTTTGTCACATTCTCGATCTGCCAGTACTCCATTTTGGTGAGTACTTATCCAGCGGCCACTGGTGGCGTCAAGAAGAGATTGTGTCATGTGGGTAAAGTGTACAACTTCTGCAGAAGATCAAAAATTCTAAGTACTTAGCCGTGTCCCCGGTTATGGACAACTACTGAGCAACTAAGGCCTGAAGCTATGGAAGATCTCGACATTCCAATTTCTCAAAGTAAAACTTGATGGTGACAACAAGAGTTTTGAAGCACTTGGAGATTTCCAAGGAGTTCAGAAAGATTTGACAAAAGATCAAAACTATTTTCAAAAGATAGGATAAAACTATATTGCTTTCTGCAAATGAGCCTAAACCCTACTTGGCCAAATATGCATGTAGTGATAGGATCCACTTATTTCTACATAATAGTGAAACTTGCCAATACAATTCAAATGTATTGACCCTTGTGGCTGCAACTCATTATGTTGTAGGTTTGTTTGATGTTAAGTGTGTTGATTAGGATTATAAGTCTACAACCAACATGATTGCCTATGGCACTTTGAAGATGAAGGACCTCATGCTTTATAGATATTCTGCTGCAATTTAATGTAATAGCCAAATGAGCTATGTAAGATGTAATAATTTATTTTATTCCTGGTTATAAAGTTGTATTATGACCTTTGTTTCTTGATATTACATCTTAATTGTGGATGCTAGCTATTGATCCAGGGACTAGCATTGTAAACACAGGGATCTCTACCTTATTAAAGGTTGGGAACCTTAAAGATGATATCAGAGTAGTGTGTTGCCTGTAGGATTGTAACCCTAGGATTGGACAAAACCCCTTAGAAACATAGGAGTTATGTTTGATCCAAAAACTTATTTACAAACAATCTTGTAAACTCTTTCCTCAACCTTTTTGATTTTGATTCTATATCTCTTCCTTTTCAACTTGAAGGATAAAGCCTCCACCATGACCAATGACTTCAACTTTAGTTTCACTAAGGACTTCAACATAGACATCACTAAGGACTACAAGTGAAAACCAAGAGACATTAGATTGCCTACCAAAGACATTGATATCAAGTTAGAGTATGGATCATATTGACCTATGAGGTATGATTATACTAAGTTATTTATTTCAAGAAAACTTGTTGTCTCCTTCAACTCATGAGTTAAGCTCATAAGTTGTTAAGTGAACATTTGCTTGTTGTTTGTTTGATTGAACTTGATTGATTTGGGTTGTGTGTTAGAACTTCTTAAAGTCTGTCCATCATTACTTATTCCTATCAAACCAACAGATGCCTCCCCGTCGTGCCAACCCCAACCAAAACAACAACATCACTCCTGAGATGCAGCAGATGATGACAGCTCAGACACAACTGATGCAGGAGATGACCACGTTCATATAGAATCAGAACAACAACAACAATCAGAATAATCCTCCAGCTAATGACATGCTCACTAGGTTTCTGAAACTTAGGCCTGCAAGGTTCTCTGGAACAACTGATCCAATGGAAGCCAATGATTGGTTACATTCGGTGAATAAAGACTTAGTGACTGTTGGCTGCACCGACGAAGAAAAAGTTAGGTTTGCAGCATTTCTGCTTGAAGGACCAGCAGCAACATGGTGGGATAACTTTCAGATCACCACTCCCCTTGTGTGACTTGGGCTATTTTTGAGGATGGTTTCCGTACAGCTCACATCTCACCTGGAGTGATGCACTTGAAGAAAAAGGAATTCCACAATCTGAAACAGCGTCACCTCAGTGTGGCTGAGTATATTGAAGAATTCAACAATCTGGCACGCTATGCACCGGATGAAGTTGATACAGATGCTAAGAGAAATGAGAAATTTCTTGAAGGACTTAATGATGAGTTGAACCTGCAGCTAGCTGTTGCCTATGTCCCAACTTATCAATCACTCTATGATAAAGCCACTATACTGGAAAACAAGATGAATCAAGTTGAGAATAGAAAGAGGAAGCATAAACTCAAGAATCACTCAAGATCATCACAAAAGAAGCGTTCATTCAAAAAGAGCAATGAAGATTCTAAACCACATCAGTATCACCACAACAACAATGGAAGTGATAATAATGGAAATGATACTGACAATGGAGATGATCTTGGTCAGAACCAACATGACACTTTCAGAAAGAAAGATATTAGCCAGTTGCAGTGCTATAATTGTAAGGAGCTTGGACACTATGCATCAGACTGTCCTGAGAAGAAAAAGAAAAAGGATCCTAGAAGAGCCAATGGAAATGACTCCAATGTGACCCAGAAAGGACATGTGAACCACATTGACATGGATGGAAACTTTGAAGAGATAGAAGACGTGGATGTCAGGAATTAGTTAACTCAGTTGAGTCAAATAAGGATTCCTTGTCTGGATATCAAGTGTTGAACCCATAGTCAAGTGAACCACCAATGTAACCCTATGAGACTTTCTTTTAAGGGTGGTAGTACCCTAATTGTCGTGAATCCAACTTGTAACCCTAGCCTTCCCAAATCTCGGGACGAGATTTCTTTTAAGGGTGGTAGCCTGTCACATCCCAAAAATTTCCAAATTTTGAAATGTGAAAAATAAATAAACAAAATAAAATTTTGTTGAAATTTAGGGTGAGAAGAAACTTTTTGATTCCAATTGGAAACATTAAAACCTATTTTTGGTCAAATAAAATCCTAAAGGGATTTAAAAAGATAAACAATTAATAAATAAAGTTATAATAGTTGGAATCACTATTTTTGGATCTTTAAATAAAAAGAGACATGGTTTTTATAAAGCAAAGGTAGAAATATAAATAAGGATTATTTTAAAGAGCCAAATTAATCTTGGCCAAGTTTTAAAATAAATATTCTATTTGATAAAAAGAGTAAAGGTTTATTTAAATAAAATAATGAGGATTTATTAATATCCAATTTTGTTTAAGTAAAGGCCTTTCCATTTTAAATAAACATTGAAACTTGTTAAAGTATTTTCAAATAAGATTTCCAAGTGTTTTGTTTTTCAAGTAAAACCTACTGAAAAGGTTTTGGTATTATTTAGATTTCAAATAGAGTTTTTAAATAAATTAAATCCTATTTGAATTAAAGACTAAGGCCTATTTATTTAATTATTAATAGATCCTAAAAGAATAAAAGAATTATTTTATTTTGGACTTTGGATTATGTTGTTAAACAGAATTAAAATCAATACAAAGTTTGGTGATGGTTTGAATTGATTTGTTGTTTGAATTGTTTAAATGAAAATCAAATCAGGAAATTCAAAATAGAAAAGAAAAAGCTTTCAGTATAAAAAAAGTGAAACAAAGCAGACTCAACCCATCTGGCCCAACTAAGCCCAGACCAGCCCAACTAACTCACCCCGCAGTGAAACGTTTTCCACTTAGAAAAGAACCCGCTGAGTCACAGACAAGTGGACCCCACTCTTTCTCTCCCTCTCTCGCAGATAACTAGGCCCCATGCCACCTCATCGTCGTCTTCAACCCTGCGACCACGTCCCCCTCGCCGTTGCTGCTCTTGATTGCGACGATCAATTTGCGTTATTGCAGCCATCACTCCCCCTGCAACCACGTGTACTTAATCGCCCCTATCTCCTCTACCTTTCCCCTCGCTTGCCTCTCCCTCTCTGCCCCCAGGCTGAGTGAATTGCGAGCTCAAACCTCACTGACCCGACGACCTTCACCGGCCAATTCCGGCGAACCGCAGCCACCCCTCGCCTCCCATTGCACGCAAGCTTATTCGCCAGCACCAGGCGCATCCACCAGTACCCCCAACTCGGCCGTGCTCGTTCCAGAACATCGGCAACCTCGAACATCTGAGCACCGCCGCGTAGCACCGACCGCCCCGAGCCTTCCTGTTGATGCTCCTAAGATCCCCAGGACAGTACGCGTCTAACCATGTGCTCCGTTTGCCTTAGGGTGACCTGCAGCTCCGTCCCCGTCGACATCCAGACGAGCCCGACGCCGCTGCAAGCTCCGGCGAGCAATCCACGCAGTTCCAGCGCGCCCCTCGACTATCAGACCGCACCTTGAGCATCAGAGCACCTCTACGAGCACGGTGAGCTACTTCCCTCCTTCCCTTGCTTCCTGTAGTCGCCGCGACGCTGCCACCAGAGCGCACTGCCGCCTGTCGCTGCCGCCAGCGACACCAGTGGATGGTCAACGCCTGAGAGCCGTTGGATCGTCATCCTGTGGATACGATAGAAACTGGACGAAGGGGTATCACTCGATCTGCGTCGTGCGATTTAAGTTAAATCCTACGGCCAGTATTTCCTGATCCGCATGAAGCGGTACCGTCCAATAGAATCACGCCACGTGGATTGAGTTTTGATTTAAAACAGAAATTTGAATCTATTGGTTATGCAAACTTGTAAAATTCATAACTTTAATTCTACACGTCCAAATTTTGCAAATTTTATATAAATGGAATCAGAAAGACAAATCCTACCCAACCATGCACTTTGTTAAATGTTTTGCTTATGGAAAATTGGTTGAATTTGCAGAAACATGTGTAGGCATAATTTGAATATAAAAATTGTTCTAGATATATTTTTAAGGTGAAATCTTTGAAAATTGGTTTGTTGTGAAGCTAATGACCATAGTAACCAACTTATGGATTTAAAAATGTATTTTGTGGACTTAGGGAATAATCAATTGAGTTAGAGCATTTCTAGTCAAATAAAAATATTATTTATGGTTTAGAAAAGATTCTTTGAGTAAAGACTTTGGGAAATGTTTTGATTCAAACCTTCAGACCCTAAACATCAAGTTTTGAGATTAAGAACATATTTGAAGAACCATGTAAAGTTATTGCTTTGCTAAAAGATATTTTCAACTACATAAAATGTCACCTTAGCATAATATTTAGTATAAGAGAAAACCTTTTGCAAATGGTTTTACCACTTTTGCAAATGACCACATTGAACTTTAAAATGTTTAGAGCCTAGTAGAAACCATTTTTTCAAATAAAACTATCTTTTGCATGCTTGCATGCATGACCTAGTTTTTGTTATTTTATGTGTGACAAATTGTTTGAATGCTAGTTGAAATATATGTTTGCTTGATTGAATTGTAGTGAAGTTAGAAGAGTGTGATATTTGCAAGATCAAGAAGTGAACCAACATTCTCTACTAAAAAAGCAAGTGACACTATCATCCATGTCCTACTATTTTTCATTACACTTAGTGGATTTTGTAACATGCATGGAAAGGACTATTATATTTTATGCTATGCTAAATCCTAATAGGATACCCTTATATATTCTTTAGTGAAAACATTGTAGTTGTGGTAAGCTTAGCCCTGCTATATATTTGGGATGGGATACATGATATGATTATATGAAGTGTTGAAAAGATATATGTTTTATATAATAAAACAAGTACTCAATGAACCACCTGGGTGGACAAGGATACTCAAGTTTTGGACAAGGTGGCAACAAAGGGAACCATTTTTATATGTCTATCTTTTTGTGTGTGCACTAGAAGAAAACCACCCAGGGACTTAGAGATTGAACATGTTTCTCGTACAGTGGCTTTCGTGTACATCCACATGCTAAATGGGATCTGGCTTAGTCAATTACATAGTGGAAGACCCATGCATTGGCATCTTCAGGTTAACTAGAATTGTGTAAGGGAAATTTATCCCTACATTGGTGCCTGGTTGACAAAGCTAGCATTGTGTATTGGGAGGACTTCTATGGAAAGACTTTGTCACATTCTCGATCTGCCAGTAATCCATTTTGGTGAGTACTTATCCAGCGGCCACTGGTGGCGTCAAGAAGAGATTGTGTCATGTGGGTAAAGTGTACAACTTCTGCAGAAGATCAAAAATTCTAAGTACTTAGCCGTGTCCCCGGTTATGGACAACTACTGAGCAACTAAGGCCTGAAGCTATGGAAGATCTCGACATTCCAATTTCTCAAAGTAAAACTTGATGGTGACAACAAGAGTTTTGAAGCACTTGGAGATTTCCAAGGAGTTCAGAAAGATTTGACAAAAGATCAAAACTATTTTCAAAAGATAGGATAAAACTATATTGCTCTCTGCAAATGAGCCTAAACCCTACTTGGCCTAATATGCATGTAGTGATAGGATCCACTTATTTCTACATAATAGTGAAACTTTCCAATACAATTCAAATGTATTGACCCTTGTGGCTGCAACTCATTATGTTGCAGGTTTGTTTGATGTTAAGTGTGTTGATTAGGATTACAAGACTACAACCAACATGATTGCCTGTGGCACTTTGAAGATGAAGGACCCCATGCTTTATAGATATTCTGCTGCAATGTAATGTCATAGCCAAATGAGCTATGTAAGATGTAATAATTTATTTTATTCCTGGTTATAAAGTTGTATTATGACCTTTGTTTCTTGATATTACATCTTAACTGTGGATGCTAGCTATTGATCCAGGGACTAGCATTGTAAACACAGGGATCTCTACCTTATTAAAGGTTGGGAACCTTACAAAAACCAAGACGGAATGCGCAAAAAGAAAACAGACTCTTGTTTTTGATGATCTGTTCCTTCAAGATGGCAGTTTTACCCTTTTCGGCTTCAAGATCTGCGCGCATCTTCTGATACTTGTCGTTGGCCATGCCCCTCCGAGCATTCTCGTTCTGTGGAAAAAAGGACAAAGTTAAAACGTTGTTTAGTCTACTTGGAGAATCTAGTCGGAAAATTTTCACCTAGACACTCGGGGGCTACAGCGAGAGTTTTAAACTTAGCAATATGCTTAGCTTTTCTTTAAGCATCTAGTCGGAACTAATTCAGTTCTCGAATAGAAGCTTGGGGGATAAAGTATAAAGTTTTTAACTCGGATATCTGCTTAGTTTTTCTTTAAGCATCTAGTCGGAACTAATTCAGTTACAACTAGAGGCTTGGGGGCTACAGTATTGAAATTTATAAACACTGCGTATGCTACTCTTAAAGCATCTAGTCGGAATAGTTCATTCCATCTACATGCTTGGGGGCTATAGTGAGAAGTTTTCTAGCTTAGTCACTCTTAGAGCATATAGATGCAAAACCTATGGTTTTCCGTCTACATCCTCGGGGGCTACAGTGGGATACTCATATGAAATGCAAAAGGCAAAGTAAAACTTACAAGTGCAATGATCTTGAGGTTTATAACGCTCTCGGCTAGTAGCTTGCCAAAGGAGATGCTATTTCCTTGCAATATTTTTGCTTGTCGGAGGAGCTCCTCAAGACCGCATGTCAGAGATGTCGGTGCTGCTCCAGGAACCAGAGTTGTGCTGCTCGGCGTAAGTGCCGGGTAGACTATCTTGGGGAACTCAAAAGATTTCTGGGGAGCAAGGGTGCCGCCTTCGGCAGAAGTACCAGCTTCCACCACCGCCTTGTCGCCACCGATGGCAACCTTAGCCGGAGCTTCAGCCATTTGTTGAGAGGTTCTCTCCTGCGTTGTCTGCTTGCCGACAACAGCGAGTTTAGTAGAGGCGCCAGAATCCACTTCCATGGCGGAAGGGCCTGATGCCTCCTTAGCTTGTGAGCTTGTCGGCGCAGAAGAGGGCTTGACGGCAGGAGTAGCAGGGGCGATGGCGGGGGATGCATCGCGATGCAGCATGTCCTTGATATTTTGAGAAGCCCCCGATGTTTTGGAGGTCTTCTTGAGGCTGGTCGTGGCTTTCTTCCTGAAACGTGTGAAATGCATAAGTACAGGAGCAAGAAAGATAAATAGACAATGTCGGAGAATGAGAAGCTTACACTAATAGGGGTGCTTTGGCAAAAATCCCGGTGGTTCTTCTCTTTTCCGCCTCCAGGGCGGCGGTAGTCTTTTTGGAGGCTCCACCCTTCGTCTTCTTCTTCTTGCCTCTGTCAGCAGCGTCAGAGGTGGAGCTCTTCCGCTTCCACGCCAACGAAGCTTCGTCGTCGGACACGACCGTGACTTCCTTCATCTTTGGATCATAGATTTGGGCAGCCAGGTTGCCCTCCTCTAGATCGCTAAGTTGTTAAGTAAGAAGTCATAGTGTTAGATAAAATGACATTTGCAAGACGGAAGAACTGGAGTATATGTCATGCACATAAAATAAAAACCTAGCTTTGGGCACTTGCCGTCTATGAACATGTCGTAGGTGATGGTGAAGCCGCGCCTCTTATCCTTCACCTTGACGATGTCCTTAAGGCGGAGCTTGACGGAGTCGCTCGAGAAGTTGTCCACGAAGATGCGGAGACTATCGCTTCTGTCGCTGGTATACTCGTGCATGAGCATCGCGCGGTGCTGTAGAGGTTGGATTCGCCTGATGAACCAGCACATGGCTAGGTCCAAGGCGGTCAGACCTGTCTCTACAAACCACTTGATCCGCCTTATGGCCCGAGAAGCGTCGAGGTCGGAGGGAAGGGAGGCTTGGGATCTCCATGACGAGGCTTCGGTGGTGGCTCCATCAACGAAGTCCGGGTACATAACTTGTCGGCCAGCCAGAGGGATGTCTGGGCCGTAAAAGTACGTCTGTTGCCAATTCTTGCAGGACTCGTGGCCGACGATGTCGGGGAACCACCGGCCAGGTCGAATCTTGAAGCTTATGGTGCCACAGTTGCTAAGCTCTTCCTTGCTATGTCCGGCTTCATGTTTGACGGTGAAGAAGTACACAAAAAGGCCTAACCTAGGCTTTATCCCTAGGTATCCCTCGCAAAGTGCCGTGTAATTGCTAAGCACTAAGATACTATTGGGGGAAAGGTTATGGGGATGGACCCTATAGTGGTTTAAGACGGAGAGGAATAAGTTGGAGATGGGCAGGGAGACGCCGCGTACCAGCTGAGCTTTTAGGTACACCTTTTCTCCGGCTTGGGAAGAAGGTGTCACCTCGCCGGCCGGCGCCGCCCGCCAGGCAAGTCCCTCCGTCGCGGGAGATAGCCTTCGGCGACCATCTCTTGGATGTCGCGGTTGGTGATGTCCGAGCCGTGCCAGTCGCCCTTGTGCGAGTCTGGATCCTCCTCCAGTGGCTCTAGCGCCGCCAAATTTGGGTCGCCGCTGGTGGACTCGATCACCGCCGATGCGGGGATGACCAAACCCTCTAGGGGCACGACGACGGAGCTCGCCGGCTTCGCTCGATGCTGCCATTGATGGAGAAGCGCTGCTGCTAGCCATGGAGTGAAGATTGGGTGCGAGTGGTGCAGACTGGAGCTAGGGTTTTCTTGAGGTTTCTCGCGGAGAGCTCGAGGATACACGCGGCTGAAGGAAGAAGATGATGCAAGGGGAATGAGGTAAAAAGTGGAAATTTCCCCACGGTTACTATTTATCATCCTCGGCGTCAAGATTCGTGCAGCTTGATCGAACGGTTGCCGCGTAGACGACGTGTTCGCGAACGTGCGCGGAAATTTCGCCACGTCTCCAACCGTCACCGCCAACGGTTCGTATCGCTCGCGCGGGAAAATCGAATATTGATTGCGTTCTCTGCATGTGTGAGTTACGAGGCGTCGCTGACCTAAGCCTACGTCGTCCTAGATGACATGGGTAGATGAGCCATCACATCGAAGATTCCGACATAGACGGATTCAATCCAACTATGGAGGAGTACGATGGAAGATTCAACATTTTTCTGGCTTACAAGTTGAAGACGGAGAAAGCTTTGCAGGGTTCTTTGGGAGAACAACAAGATATTGCTTGACGATTTGCCGACATCCAACTAGACGGAGCATTCATCTGAAGAGGCAAGACGGTGCAAGATCTCGGAGTTCTCCGGGGGCTACTGTTGGGCATATGCTATATGGGTATCCTCATAGCATGTCACTTATCCGGATAACCCGGGTGGCCCATAGTTGGTAGCATGGCCTATGGCCTGCTGGACGGCCCAGTTAGATGGATCCAGAAGGGAGGCCCATGCTGGATAAAGGAAGGCTACGGTGGAGTCACCAGCGTACCCGGAGCCTTGGAGTGCAAGATACACAAGACTAGTAATAGACGGTGTAGGACTCTGTAACCTGTCCGGCTAGGACTTTTCCCTGTAACCCTAGGACCTGGCGACTATATAAGTCAGGCCTATGGGAGCCTTTAGGGCATCGATACACACAACCTCGCACAGCGAACCAATCCCTGTAACTAGGTGTATTTCCCTTATAGTGATTTATAGCAGGAGTAGGATTCTGCCACCGTTGTGGGATCTGAACCTAGGTAAGCTGTGTTACATCGTACCTGTCAACCGTCCGCCTTACCCCACGTCTCTAAACACGCACTGTGAGGACCCCTCCATGGCGTACTCGTCGGCAATACCACGACATGGAGAGTAGCAAAGCAAGACCCGAAGTGGCGTGAGGCCATGATAGAGGAGTTAAATGCTCTCAAAAGGAATAAAACTTGGGAACTTGTACATCTTCTAGCAGGAAAGAGAGTTGTTGGGTGTAAATGGATCTACACCGTGAAACAGAATCCAGAAGGGAAAATTGAAAAGGTACAAGGCAAGACTAGTTGCGAGAGGATATAGTCAAATATATGGGATTGACTATGATGAGACATTTGCGCCAGTGGCAAAGATGAACATAGTGAGGATACTAATCTCATGTGCAACTAACTTCGGGTGGCCTTTGCATCAGTTGGATGTCAAGAATGCATTCTAATGGCACCTAAGAGCGCTTCATCGGGAAACCCCAAGATCAAGGTGTGATGCAGCACAACAGCAAGTCTTCCCTCAGCAAGAAACCGAGGTTATCGAACCAGTAGGAGGAAGGAAACGTCTCAAAGGTGTTTCAAGCAACGTGGAAACCTGCACAACACAAACTCAAGACTTTTCCCCAACTAACAGTGAGGTTGTCAATCTCACCGGTTGCTGTAACAAAGGATTAACTGTATGGTGTGGAAGGTGATGATGGTTTGCAGCAAGTAAATAGTAACAGTGGAAGATGTATCAATGGTAAAGATTGGACCGGGGTCCATAGTTCACTAGAGGTGTTCTCCTTAGATAAACAAACATGGCATGCTGGATAAACAAATTACAGCAGGGCAATTGACAGGACTGAGGAAGGCATAACAATGCAATACTAGACCTAAAGATCTTATGAGGTTCGATTGGGAAATACAACAATATACATAGACCGCCATCCAACTGCATCTATGACTAGAAGTCCACCTTTGGGTTATCATCTGAACCCCCTCTAGTATTAGGTTGCAAGAAACAGCCAACTGCTTTAAGCAAAGTGTGTAAGGTAAACAATCCACTTGTTCCATGAACAAGATATCGTTGTTTTCTCCCTAGTGGCAACATCACATCTACAACCGTAGAGATTTCTGTCACTTCCCTTGATTAAGTAGAGGCATGAACCCACTATCGATCATAAATACCCCCTCTTGGAGTCACTAGCAACTACTTGGCCAAGATAGCTACTAACAACGGAGAGCATGCAAGATCACAAACAACACAGACATGATAGAATCAATAAGACAAAACCATTAATCAATCTGACATAGTAATCTCAATATCCATCGGATCCCCGCAAACACAACATGCATGATTATAAACAGATGAGATCTTGATCATGAATGGAGCTCACAAGATCTAGACATGAAAGCACAAAGGAGGAGATACAACCATCTAGCTACTACATGGACCCGTAGTCCAAGGTGGAACTACTCACGCTTCATATCGGAGGCTGGAATGATGAAGAAGAAGGCCTCCGGGATGATCTCCCCTCTGGCAGGGTGCCGGGAAGAGCTTCAGATCCCCCCGATCATGGGACGATGGTGGCGGCGGCTATAGACGGTTTCATGGAATATTGATCGGGTGCTTAGGGTTTAGGCATCGGGGGCTTCTTATAGGCGAAGAGGCAAGGCAGGGGGGCGGCCAGGGGGCCCACATCCTGCCTAGGCGTGGGCCCACCCTAGGCTGCGCCTGGGGGGTGCAGCCGCCCTGTGGCGCCCCTCCGTCTCTCCTATGGACTCCGTGTTCTCCTCGGTGAAATATGGACTTTGGATTTTGTCCCGTCCAATTCCGAGAATATTTCCTTACTAGCTTTTCTGGAACCAAAAATAGCAGAAAACAGGCAACTGGCACTATGGCCAGAAAACATATAAAAATCACCTCAAAGTGCAGACAAAGCAAAGCAAAGTAGATACTAAACAAGCATGGAACATCAAAAACCATGATCAAACCATTTGCAAGCATTGAAAGCTGGGATCAAAGAACTCTAAACATGTGCATGAAAGATGGAGTTCTAAGAATAAGACAAAGTGACTATGCATGCAACATGAATGGGTACAAACAAATATCATGAATAACATGCATTGAAAGACATTTGTTTGTTCACATATAGAAAGAATGGCATAGTGGCATTTGATACAGTGCTGAGTTGATGTAGGAGCGCTTCGTCGGGAAACCCCAAGAGCAAGGTGTGAAGCAGCACAACAGCAAGTTTCCCTCAGTAAGAAACCAAGGTTATCGAACCAGTAGGAGGAAGGAAACGTCACACAGGTGTTGCAAGCAACGTGGAAACCTGCGCAACACAAACTCAAGACTTTGCCCCAACGAATCAGTGAGGTTGTCAAGCTCACCGGTTTGCTGTAACAAAGGATTAACTGTATGGTGTGAAAGGTGATGGTTTCCAGCAAGTAAACAGGTAACAGTGGAGGATGTATCAATGGTAAAGATTGGACCAGGGTCCATAGTTCACTAGCGGTGCTCTCTTTAGATAAACAACATGGCATGAAGGGTAAACAAATTACAGCAGGGCAATTGACAGGAACTGAGCAAGGCATAACAATGCAATACCAGACAAAAAGATCATATGAGATTCGATTGGGCAATACAACAATATACATAGACCGCCATCCAACTGCATCTATGATTAGAAGTCCACCTTCAGGTTATCATCTGAACCCCCTCCAGTATTAAGTTGCAAGCAACAGACAACTGCTTTAAGCAAAGTGTGTAAGGTAAACAATCCACTTGTTCCATGAACAAGAGACCGTTGTTTTCTCCCCAGTGGCAACAGCACATCTACAACCGAAGAGATTTCTGTCACTTCCCTTGGAAACTAGAGGAATGAACCCACTATCGAGCATAAATACCCCCTCTTGGAGTCACTAGCAACTACTTGGCCAAGATAGCTACTAACAACGGAAAGCATGCAAGATCACAAACAACACAGACATGGTAGTATCAAATAGACAAAACCATTAATCAATCTGACATAGTAATCTCAATATGCACTGGATCCCCGCAAACACAACATGCATGATTACAAATATATTAGATCTTGATCATGAACGGAGCTCACAAGATCTATACATGAAAGCACAAGGAGGAGATACAACCATATAGCTACTACATGGACCCGTAGTCCAAGGTGGAACTACTCACGCTTTATACCGGAGAAGAAGGCCTCCGGGATGATCTCCCCTCCGACAGGGTGCCGAGAAGAACTTCAGATCCCCCCGATCTAGGGACGATGGTAGCAGCGGCTACAGAAGGTTTCGTCGAGTTTTGATCTGGTGCCTAGGGTTTCTGCATCGGGGGCTTCTTATAGGTGAAGAGGCGAGGCTGTGAGGCGGCCAGGGGGCACACCCTGCCCAGGTACGGGCTGGGGCCACCCGCGCCTAGGGGGGTTTGGCCACCCTGTGGCGCCTCTTCGTCTCTCCTCTGGACTTCGTGTTGCCCACGGTAAAATATTGACTTTGGCTTTTGTCCCGTCCAATTCCGAGAATATTGATTTTCTGCCTTTCTGAAACCAAAAACAGAAGAAAATAGGCAACTGGCACTGTGGCAACTTGTTAATAGGTTAGTTGCAGAAAAGGTATAAAAACACCTCAAAGTGTAGACAAAGCAAAGCAAAGTATATAGTAAACAAGCATGGAGCATCAAAAATTATAGATGCGTTTCCGGCGTATCAAGCATCCCCAAACTTAACTCATGCTCGTCCTCGAGTAGGTAACTGATAAAAAGAATAAGTTTTGAGGTGACATGCACCGTCAAAACCAAGATCAAACCATTTGCAAGCATTGAAAGCTGGGATCAAAGAACTCTAAACATGTGCATGAAAGATGGAGTTCTAACAATAGGACATAGTAACTATGCATGCAACATGAAAGGCTACAAACAAAGATCATGAATAACATGCATTGAAAAACGTTTGTTTGTTTCACATACAGAAAACATGGCATAGTGGCATTCAGCTTGTCCCTCATGGAGTAGCAACTAGATGCATAGGACACCTTCAAAGTTCATAAAAGTGACTAGATACAAATAGCACAAGAACAAGCAATATCAACAATATGCATCAATCAAGAAGTTTTGGAACACTGCACATAGAACTAAGAATGACAACTATGCTCTCTTAATGGTGCCTAAAGATAGAAGGTGGAGACTCAATATAATAATGGAAGAAAGGCCCTTCATAAAGGGAAGCAGGGATTTCAAGTTTCAAAAAGAGCTTCCAAAAATTATGGTACTTGTTAGCTTTCAGCCCTCATTGCCCCTATCATAAGCATCTTGAAGTGATTAAGGTTAAAGTGAACAAACTATGGAGTATATGCTTGACAAAGTATAAGTTGGTAATCTCATGTCCCTTGAATACGAGGGCCACACCTCATGCTACTCAACTTCAGTCACCTGTAAGTTCTTGTCATAGTAAGTACATGCATATCATAGAGAACCGCCAACGGGGTACCCCTTGCACATGGTACAGGAGCTATCTCATAACCAAAATGACAAGGGAAGCAGACAATGAGCATCTCAGCGATCTTTTTATTTACTATGTGCATAGCTTTTTATTGAGAATGCTTCATAGATAGCTCATTATGGTGATGCTGCAAGTTTCCACCATGATTAGGCATGGCTTAGGCTAGCGGCCCAGGCGTTTCTCTAACACAAAATACATAACTCCATGGACTTACAAGCTCCCTTTTTATTTCACACCGGCGGCATCCATAGACAAAAGAGCATGATATCAACTGTGTACAAAGTACAAGTGCAATGTTGAAAAAGTTTCCCATGACAACATGGTTCTGCTAATTCCAACGTATAAGTGCAAGAATATACAACATACATGACACAATGGTTCAAGTTTATTACGGGCAAGGAATATAAAGTGTGCCATCAAGTTCGTGAGAGCTTTAATCACTAAGTTTTCACATATAAAATACTTTTTAATTGGAAGATAGCTTAAAACAAGAAAATACTTGGAATGGTGTAACACACCATGCATAGGAATTTATAGTGGACACTTTGGACTAACTTGGTTTCTTGAGAGTTGGAAGCATGAGTATAGCTTACTCATACAAGTGGAGGCTAGCAAAAGACTGGGAGCAACCAACTAAGAGAGCAATAATGGCCATAATCATGTAGAGCGACAAAACATTACTAATCAAAGAATAGAGTGGTACTACAAGTCAAGGAATAAATGATCATAGAGGCTATGGTGACTTGTTCATAGTCATAACATGGTGTGAGCATGTGCCAAGTCAACCCAAACAAAACATCAAAGGAGAATACCACAATAATATGCTTTTGTATGCTAAAACAACGCATGATTCCTTCAAGACACACTAAGCAACACGGCGAGAACGGGGGCCAATTGTTTGGAATAAGTCATGCTACAGCAATAATTACTAATCATAAGGTCAAAACAACACCTAGAATGTCATGCTAAAGTCTAAGTCACAGTCAATGCAAGCTCCTCTTGCACTTTCAAGCAAGAACTTTCTACTCCTTTCCAACACCAATCAACTTATTTGAAACAACACAGCGAGAACGGGGGTCCAAACTACTTTATTCAAGCAAACTAAACAACTAAGCAAAGCAAACGAAAACTAAGACGCTCCAAAAACAACACAACAGTGCATGAAACAATAAAAACGAAGTGTCTAGAAATACCTAAGCTTTTTATTGATGAAGAAGGGGATGCCTTGGGCATCCCCAAGCTTTCACGCTTGTACCTCTTGGATATTTCATGGGGTGACACCGGTGTGGCATCCCCAATCTTGAGATTTTTCCATTCTTCATCTCATTACATCATTCTCTCTTTACACCTGAAATTTTTCCTTCATACAAAACTTCACACAATCTTCATTAGCAACATTAGTGTATTCAAAAGATAATAGACCTTTGGACCTAGCTTTGGAATAGCAAAACTTTTCACTAAAAACACATGCTACTGTAGCAACTCCTTCAAAAAGCTCAATTCCCCAAAAGAGAACTCAAAAAGGAATCAATAAGAAGCAAATGCAAATAATGACAGAAATCTGTCAAAACATACCAGCAGGTAGAAACCGATTTTTTCGAAAATATTTTGTTGCTCTAATCAAAAAGTGTTGAACTAACGAAAGTTAGCTAACATACTAGGGGACTTATTCGTAAATATTCAGATCAATCCAACTTACAGAGACTCCTCACGAATTTTTATGGGGGAGGACAGAAATCTGTTTCGGGACAGCAACTCTCCAAATCTTACTTCCCTCTCATTAGAGGTCATTCTGGCACAAAAAGCAAACTAAAAGTATAAGGAGAGGTCATTACTGAAGTAATAACTTCCAATTCTCAAGAAAACTCTTGGGTTATCTCCCAACAAGTACTTTTTTTAACGCCTTTAAGTTAGGCACAATAGTTTGAAAAGATGCTCACATAAGAAATATGAATTAAAGTAAAAGAGAGCATTAAGAAGCACATTCAAAACACATTTAATTCTAACCCACTTCCTATGCATGGGAATTTTGTAAGAAAATAAATTCTCAAAGAACAAACTGACAATCATAGAAAGATAAAACAAGAGTAACTTCAAAACTTTCAACACATAGAGAGGTGTTTCAGTACCATGAAAACTTCTACAACCATATTTTCCTCTCTCATAATATTTTTCAGTAGCCTCATGAATAAACTCAACAATATAACTATCACATAAAGCATGCTTTTCATGATCTACAAACACATAATTTTTATCAAGCTCAAAAATAGTGGGATTAAAACCTTCAAAGCCACTTTTAACAATTTTATATTAAGATGAGTGATCATTCAATATAGGACCATCGTCTAGAGCTTTATCATAAACATTTTCTAAGAAAAACTCTTTAGTATCATGCATTTCGAAGTTAGGCACAAATAAAGGATTATCATAGATAACATGAGCATAATTACTATCACAAGTTTTACCCATAGTAGATATTTCAACAGAATCCATAGAAACATAAAATTCATCCTCCTTTAGTAAGCAAGGGGATAATCAAATAATGTAAGGGATAAAGAGTTACTCTCATTAGAAGGTACGCATGGGTAGCTAATCCATTCTTCCTCCTTTTGTTCATCACTCTCCTCCTCTTTTTCATCTAATGAGCTTCCAGTTTCAGCAATTTCTTGTTCCATAGGCTCCTGCAAGGCATTAGTATCTTCCATTTGTGGAAAGCATCTATTAAAATATTCAAGAATATAGCCATTTTGTTCCTTGTAATTATCAAAGCAAAATTTAAGTATCTCATAAACCTCATATTCATAAGGTGCATCATCAGTGTTTTCAAGCAAACTGGAAGTTCAAATGCACCCTTGAAAGCAATAAATTCTTCAATTTGTTCAACATCATAAAAGTCATAATTTCCTTTAAAATAAGAAGATATGGTAACATTATCATTATACTCACATTGAAAAGGTAGGTGTTTATACCTCCTACAACAATAAGATTTATCAAAGAAATAAGTAACATTATAAGTAGAGAACACCTCCCTAGCAATAGTATTCAATTTATCAATTTGTTCCCATAAGTGTTTCCCTTTTTGTGACAAACGGTGTTCCTTATAAAAATAATTTTGTTCTTTCGTGAACCCACCTTGCCAATAAGAACTAGTTTCAAAGAAGCCATCCATTGATAGAAAGCATGACAAAGGAAGACAATAACAGACCAGCAACTAGAAGCAGGAACAATTTTTTTTTGTGTTTTTTATAAGAGAAAGCAAACCAAACTAAACTAATTTTTTGGAGTTTTTGATAAAAAGAGGCAAACAAAACAAGGCAAAAATAACTAACAACAAAAACAAATTAAAGAGAAAGGTTGAGGAGGACTCCCCTTGTGAAGACGTCCTTAGCCTCCCCAGCAACGGTGCCAGAAAACTTGTTAATGGCGCCTGAGAGCGCTTCGTCGGGAAACCCCAAGATCAAGGTGTGATGCAGCACAGCAGCAAGTCCTCCCTCAGTAAGAAACTGAGGTTATCAAACCAGTAGGAGGAAGGAAACGTCTCAAAGGTGTTGCGAGCAACGTGGAAACCTGCACAACACAAACTCAAGACTTTGCCCCAACTAACAGTGAGGTTATCAATCTCACTGGTTGCTGTAACAAAGGATTAACTGTATGGTGTGGAAGGTGATGATGGTTTGCAGCAAGTAAACAGTAACAGTGGAAGATGTATCAATGGTAAAGATTGGACCGGGGTCCATAATTCACTAGAGGTGTTCTCCTTAGATAAACAAACATGGCATGCTGGGTAAACAAATTACAGCAGGGTAATTGACAGGACTGGGCAAGGCATAACCATGCAATACTAGACATAAAGATCCTATAAGATTCGATTGGGCAATACAACAATATACATAGATCGCCATCCAACTGCATCTATGACTAGAAGTCCACCTTTGGGTTATCATCCGAACCCCCTCCAGTATTAAGTTGCAAGCAACAGACAACTGCTTTAAGCAAAGTGTGTAAGGTAAACAATCCACTTGTTCCATGAATAAGAGACCGTAGTTTTCTCCCTAGTGGAAACAACACATCTACAACCGTAGAGATTTTGTCACTTCCCTTGATTAAGTAGAGACATGAACCCACTATCGAGCATAAATACCCCCTCTTGGAGTCACTAGCAACTACTTGGCCAAGATAGCTACTAACAACGGAGAGCATGCAAGATCACAAACAACACAGACATGATAGAATCAATAAGACAAAATCATTAATCAATCTGACGTAGTAATCTCAATATCCATTGGATCCCCGCAAGCACAACATGCATGATTACAAATAGATGAGATCTTGATCATGAACGGAGCTCACAAGGTCTAGACATGAAATCACAAAGGAGGAGATACAACCATCTAGCTACTACATGGACCCGTAGTCCAAGGTGGAACTACTCACACTTCATACCGGAGGCTGGCATGATGAAGAAGAAGGCCTCCGGGATGATCTCCCCTTCGGCAGGGTGCCGGGAAGAGCTTCAGATTCCCCTGATCTAGGGACGATGGTGGCGGTGGCTACAAACGGTTTTGTGGAATATTGATCGGGTGCTTAGGGTTTAGGCATTAGGGCTTCTTATAGGCGAGGAGGCGACTGCCCAGGTGCGGGCCCACCCTATGTCGTGCCTAGGGGGTGCAGCCGCCCTGTGGCGCCCCTCCGTCTCTCCTCTGGACTCTGTGTTCTGCTCGGTGAAATATTGACTTTGGCTTTTGTCCCGTACAATTCCGAGAATATTTCCTTACTCGCTTTTCTGGAACCAAAAAACAGCAGAAAACAGGCAACTGGCACTGTGGAAACTTGTTAATAGGTTAGTACCAGAAAACATATAAAAATCACCTCAAAGTATGGACAAAGAAAAGAAAAGTAGATACTAAACAAGCATGGAACATCAAAAATTATATATACGTTTCCGACGTATGACATTCTTGCATGAAGATTTACATGAGGAGGTATACATGGAGATCCCACCTGGTTTCTCCACTCCTAGAACATCAGGAAAGGTATGCTGGTTGAGAAAATATCTATACGGCCTCAAGAAATCTCTGTGGGCATGGTTTGATAGATTTAGACGAGTTGTATGTGGTATGGGATATAAGCAGTGTAATGGGGATCATACGGTGTTCTATCGGCACTCAAATAGCCAGATTACAATCCTTGCCGTATATGTTGATGATATCATAATCACCGGAGATGATGAGGTGGAGATATCACGATTGAAAGACAGCCTACACAAAGAATTTGAGGTAAAGGATCTTGGCCAACTCAATTACTTTCTTGGCATAGAAATTGCTAGATCTCCCAAAGGGATTGTTCTCTCCCAGCGAAAGTACATATTGTACTTGCTTAGTGACACATGCATTCTTGGGTTTTGGGTTGCATCAACACCTATTGATCAAAACCACAAATTATGTGCCGAATCTGGGGAACCAGTGGATAAGGAGAAGTACCAAAAGCTTGTTTGAAGGATCATCTATCTATGTCACACAAGACCTGATATTTCATATGCAGTGAGTGTAGTGAGCAGATACATGCATGATCCTAGGAGCATACACTTGGATGCGGTCAATCAAATCCTCCGGTACTTGAAGGGTAGTCCAGGAAAGGGACTATTGTTCAAAAGGAATGGTCATCTAAATGTGGATGGGTATTGTGATGTTGACTGGGCAAGTTTCTTGGATGATAGGAGATCAACATCTGGTTATTGTGTATTTGTCGGGGGAAATTTAGTGTCATGGTGAAGTAAGAAGAAGCCGGTGGTTTCAAAGTTAACAGCTGACACTGAATATAGAGCTATGTCGCAAGGTTTGAGTGAGATGTTATGGGTGAGGAATCTTCTTTCAGAACTGAAAGTGTTGAGAAAAGGCCCTTTAAATTTGTGGTGTGACAACAAGTCGGCGATCAACATCGCAAACAACCCTGTTCAACATGATCGAACCAAGCATGTGGAGATTGATCGCTTCTTCATAAAGGAGAAGTTGGATGATGGTATAATTAGGATAAATCATGTAACCTATTGCAGACTGTTTAAATAAAGGATTAGGAAATAAAGAGTGCAGTTCAGCTTGTAACAAGATGGGAATGATAGATATCTATCACCCATCTTGAGGGGGGGTGTTGGAGACTCTCATAGGAGAACCTGGAATATTCTAGTAAGTGTTAGTATAGTAGTTATGTCCTAGGACTGCCTGGAACATTCCAGTGAATGTAGAGTCCGAGTTAGTGTCCTACTAAATTCTAGAGTATTCTGGTGTACTAGTAAAGGTTTACCTAAGTTCAGCTATATATATTAGAGGGTGTGGAGGTCCAAGGGATCTGCCCATCCAGGAGTTGTCCCCCAAAACCAACAATATGGTATGTCTGGTGGAGTTAAAGGCAGTTAATCACATGGAGAAGAAGTGCAAACAGTGGCGATATAGGCAACGTCGATTATGGTGATTTCTAGTTGCTACAATGGTAGAAGGTTATGCTTTTGACAAATGGGTTAAAAGAATGATTATCGAGTCAGATTATGCCACAGTGAGGCTTCTCAGCAACTTTAGCGACCGACATGTGCTATGACTGTAATATATTCTGGTATGTGGTTTTACAAAGGAAACTTTTTCTTATTGTCCTAAGGAAGCTAACCATATTTCTCACGGACTGGCGTATTTTTGATACACCAACTTCGTTCTTAGAAGAAGCTTACCTCTCCAAAGTATTGGTTATCACTTTTATGGACGTGTCTAGGGAGTGCCCAGGCGCTCGATAGACAGGTCTGGAGCCCACGCCAAGCCACATGACACCTTGACGCCCCGCCTCCCTGCTCCGCTCGAGGTGCCACCTCTTTGCCGTCCGCAACATGGTCAACGACCAGAACAGAAGAAGATGGGCACGGTGGAGTCAAATCCATGTGTCCCGGTTTGATTCCACTGGAGGTCAGGATCTGCGTGAAAAATGAGGAGGCGATCCTATCCAGTGTTGGTCCAGTCCCGGGGATGAAGGCAACATCGTCCTAACAGAGCGACAGCGGAGGCAACTTCGGATGTGCACGATAGAGGAGAAAGGATGATGTGGGGTGAGGAATCGGTAGAGGGGAGCGATCTGGTTCTCTTCGTGTCCGTATTTTAGAGAGGCGAGCACGGCAGCAGCCGGAATCGACATGGCAATGCGATGACAGCCAGACGAGTTCGTTGGAAGACGAGAACGTGAGGTTCTGCAGTTTATTTTGCTCTGTTTTCTAGCCTCGGTACAACTACCAAAGGTTGCAAATAGGCCTCGGTTGGGCCAGAGTGATAAACACAGATGAAACAAAGGGATGATCAATATAAGTCCCAAGTAGTTATTTATCATCTTTTGTCAGATAGTTGCTTAATTTGGCCAAATTTTTGTCTAGTGTAACATCCCAAAAATATTAAACTAGAATCATCAAACTCTAATCACCAAAATTAGAGTTAACAAAAACTTTTCCAATTAAAAATATGAAAGCATGCATATGTGTAAGCATGACAATTTGGATGCTTTTGAATTGCCATGATTGTGTGTTTCTTTGCTTGAAAAAGGATTCTTAGGTGAAATAAACATCATCTAAACAATCCTCACACTTTTCCCAAAGACAAATAAATCAAAACAAACAAAATAAGGGAATGGTCTCTTTGGCCAAATTAACTCCTATGCTTACTTTGGCTATCTCTAACTTTCAGAACTTAACAGAAACTTGTTTGGATCTTTGCACCCCTTGATAGTACTCATAACAAAGTATCAAGGCCCACTTTGTGATCATCCAAAATCATTCAAGTGCATAGTTTAAAGGCCAGTTTAAAATTGAATCTTTATCATATGGGAAGATCCCACTTTTTCAAAAACCACTCAAACAAGCTCAACTTTTAAAACCCAAGCATCCACAGACTCACCAGCACATGCCTAGCACACCCACCAAAAATCTTTTCAAAATTCAAAACTTGAATTCATGCGGCCATTTCATCAAACACCTTGCTGATTCAAATCAAACAAAATCAAAACACTATAGTGTGCAGTGTTTTGGGCCTAACTTGTTCCCTCTCTGGACACACTAGTCTTAGTAGATCATCTAACAACCCTAAC
Source organism: Avena sativa (assembly GCA_916181665.1). Classification (NCBI taxonomy): domain Eukaryota; kingdom Viridiplantae; phylum Streptophyta; class Magnoliopsida; order Poales; family Poaceae; genus Avena; species Avena sativa. Next base: position 144,541,675 of record OV702297.1, read on the forward strand.
TAATCCCTAGCACCACTGTAAGCTCGCCAATGTCATCAATGGTGAACAGGCCGAGAGCACCATGTCACCCTAGTGTGGACAGCAGGCTAGAGGTAGAACTAGCCGTGCCAACCTTGTCTGGGAGGTAGCCCATGCCTCACCGCTCCATCTCGACCAGTCCTGCCTCGCAGATAGCACCTAGAACCGCCAGGAACGCCGTGCCCATGCAGCTGTCGACCATGCCGACCCGCGCCGCAGAGCACGCGTCGTTCCCACTCAACCAGACCACATCGAGCCCTCGCCGCTCGCCAGCATGCTCCCCACCGTCCCAGGAGACCGCCAGACATGCCCATTTCACCGTCTGTACCCCGTAGCCACCGCTCGCTGTTGAACACGCCGCCTCTGCCTCGCAGAGCATCGAGCGTTCCCGACCATTTGCCACCACCCCTACACTCGCATTAAAGCCATAGAGCGTCGCCAGGAGACCACGGATCGATCGCCACCCTCGGCCATGCCTCTAGCTGCCCGTAGCCGTGTCGCCACCGTCGCCTGCCCATCCCGTTCGGTCTCGCCGTTGATCCTATAAAAGGAGGACTCCCCCGCTCGAATTCATCACACCATTCCACTCCTCTCTCACCCAGAACCACCACGCCTCGGTCCCAAAGCAAGGCGAGCAGCGCATCGCCGGAATTGCGCCGGAGCAGGCCGCCTCTGGAGAAGAAGGGCGTCGTCAATTTCGTCCACCCCAGGAAGAGCTGCCGGTACTAGGAGGTTCGCCGTCGTCGACTTCGTCGTTCGCCCGCATCGCCGACCTTTGCCTGAGCCCCGGTGAGCCCCCGACGACCCCCACTGCGCTGCTAGGGTTCGAGCTTGCCGGTGACTAGTTCATCATCGACGACGACCCTCAGCCGTTGATCTTACTTCTAATCCAACGCACCATGTTGCCCCGTACCGCTTCGCACCCCCCCCATCTCACTGACACATGGGGACAGCCACTTAACCAGCCCGCGTAAGCACTGTGCATAGCAGGCCGGCCCATTATCGTCTCCCGCGCAGCCCACTCGTTTGAATTTGGATTTTTCCATTTTCATTCAAACACAGTTATGTACCTAGTTTCAAAATCAACCCAGCTCGATTCAGTGAACCAAATTGAATGAAACCAATTTTGTTAGGAAGGTCTTGAAATGCTTAATCCAAGCCCGTTGGATTCAAATCATTTGGATCTGTAGATCACCCTTGGTAAAAATAACAAGGCAGAAGCTTTTCTGCAGTCAAACATTTTTCAAATTTAAACCATAATAGATTTTGAGTTGATTCCAACTTTCAAAAATCATAATTGATCATACCTTTCAGAATATATAAAAATATATGGGTTTACTTACAGAAATAATGTTCAAGTAATAAAAGAATGCCACATAGGCATTTCTAGCCACTTTAATGATTTAAAATAAAAAGGTGAAACCTTATTAAATTGTGACACCACTTTAAATCACATTCCCATGTACTGAAATATGTGTTGATGACATGTGTCAACATGATCCCATGTTTGGTTTGGAGAATATTAAATCTTAAGTAGTTTTTCAATGAGTAGAAATTACTTTTCTAAAAATAAAATCAATAAGCCAAATGCTTTAGTCTTGTAATGTTAGTGATGATTCTATATCATCTATAGAACCCCTTTGTGTGATGATTGAAAGTAGTTAAGTATTGTTTGGTGATTGTGTACCTCGTATTTATTTATAGACGCTAGTTCTGACCAAGGATACGAGGAGGAAGGAGGATACTACGAAGAAGAAGCCGAGGAGAACTTCAACCACTACTCTGCACAAGGCAAGCTTATACTGATACTGATGCAAGCCTAATACTACTAGTTGATTTAGCAAGCTAACACTTGCAAGATGTTCCACTTTAGCAAGCCTTACTATGCCAACTATATGCCTTAAGCGTATGTGGTTATACACACTTGATACCCAATCCTAGTTTTACTTGCAATCTTTCTACTTTATTCCTTTATCAAAACTGTTACTTAGAGTTTACTGAAGTAACTTGTAGATTCTAGGAAGATAGCTGAAGGTTGCATAAAGAGCATAAAATTTGGCCTAAGCTAGATAATCTTGATGTCATCCTAAGGCATGAGATTGAACTTAGTTAGAACCCCACTAGTTTATCACCCTCATTAGTAGATGCTAGTGCTAAGCATAAAACTTGATCAACTTTAGATGGGAATACCTGGTGGAAATGTTTATGAAAACCTTAGAATGATGGATCATTCTACTGAGATGTTTTGACATATGTTTCTGAACACCAGATGATTTGGTGATGAAAATGTTAAGGCATGAACCTTAGCCCTTTTATAAAACTGATGGTTGTCTGGATGCGATACCATTCCAATTTTACCGTACAACCACAATACCCGAAAATTGGGTAGGGCTTAACTGGAAACTTATATACCTTAGTATTGGTTCCCTCAAGGCCAAGGTCTGAGCTGAGGCTACCTTGTGAAGATTGTCCACCTGTGCAGTACCCAAGATGACAGTTGGTCATGGTTGGGAGGCCACACTCACAGGAGAGGTGCCTATACTAGGGCGTGTAATTGAAAGGTTAGGATTGATTATCCGCATACTGAGTATGGTGAATTCAGGATTTGTTCCTGACAGATGTATCGAATGTTGTGGTGAAAGTGTACAATCTCTGCAGAGTGTCAAACTATTTGAATAGCCGCGTCCGCGGTTATGGATAGTTGGAGTGGCCATACTGTTCCCCCGTCAGATGTTTTCAAAATGACTTGTGAAATGAATTGAGAATTTGACTTGACCGCAATAGAGTTGTGGCATGAGATACAAGTTCCCACTTAGGTGTTATAAAATTTAACTATCTTTTCTTGCTTCTGAACTTAGTAGAGGTAACCTGGCTTTTTTGCAAAACAACCCTCGAGCCTAGTGTCCTATTACAAAAATCCCCTTCACTTGTTAGTATTAGTTTGCGAGTACTTAAAGAGTACTCATGGCTTTGTCCCTGGCTATTCCCGTGGCCAGGCTATGAAGATGAGTACCAGGATGATGGACCCCAGGAAGGTTACGACAACTAGGATCATCTCCCATCGTCAGCATTGCCTGTGACCCCGAAGATGGAGCTCCGCCTACGCTACCTTTATTATTACGTATTTCCGCTGCTTGAGTTGTATTAAGAACTGGATCATGAGATCCTTATTTGTGCAAGACCTTATGTATGGTTTGTAATGGATGATGTACTATGGTATCCAATTCTGTTATGTCTCGCAAAAATGGTAATCCTGGGATTGCGATGTATGGCCTAACAGGCATCTGGGATTAAAAATCCGGGTGTTGACATCTAGTATCCAATATAAGTTGCTCAATTAGGTTAGTTTGTTGTCTAGATGAAAAAAATATCTAAGTGACTTCATAACAATACTAGTCAACTTTAGTGCACCATTAGGGAAATTTTATAGCGATGGTAGCTTTTAGCAACTAGAAAACAAACTTCACTATCAACATGTCTTTTTTTGTATAGAGTAGTTTTTATTTTTCTTTCATAATGTTGCCTAATAGCATACGATAGTTGTTCAGTTCAACCAATTTAGTTGCTCATTTGTGTCTATTAATATAGATGATCATTTATGGAAATTCTGGTGCCTAGAAAACCAACTTTAGGACTCGATAGAGCAACTTTGGTGATCGTCAAAGCAACTTCGTTCCTCGGCAAAGAAACTTTAGTCCATGATAAGGCACCTTCGGTACTCGGTAGAGAAACTTTGATGCGTGATGTAGCAACTTCGGTCATCGGCAAAGCAACTTTGGTCCGTGACAATGCAACAGTGGTGGAGGGTATGCAACTTTCTTGTCTGACAAAGCAAATTCGGTCTCTGACGAGGAAACTTTGGAGACCGACAGAGCAACTTTCATGCCGACGAGGAAACTTTGGTACTCAATGAGGCAATTTTGGTTTTATGAGGCAACTTCGGTGCTCCACGAGCCAACTTTGGTGCCTGACAAACCAAGTTTGGTGCCTGATGAGGCAACTTTGTGCTCGACGAGACAACTTTGTTGCTCGACGAACCAACTTCGGTGCGTGACGAACCAACTTTGGTTTGCGATGAGGCAACTTTGGTACCTGACAAACCAACTTTGGTGCCTGATGAATCAACTTAGGTGCGGGACGAGGCAACTTTGGTGCTCAGCAAGGCAATTTTGGTTCTATGAGGCAACTTCAATGCTCGATGAGACAACTTTGGTGCCTGACAAACCAAGCTCGGTGCCCGGTGAGGAAACTTTGGTGCTCGACGAGACAACTTTGATACTGACAAACCAACTTTGGTGCGCGACGAGGCAACTTTGGTACCTAACAAACCAACTTATGTACCCGACGAGGCAACTTTGGTACCTCAAAACCAACTTTGGTGCCCGACGAACTATCTTCGATGCGCGACGAGGAAACTTCTTTCCCGACGAACCAACTCAACAAACCAACTTTGGTGCCCGACGAGGCAACTTTGGTTGTGTCGAGACAACTTTGGTACCTGACTATGCAACTTCGGTGCGCGACAAACCAACTTTGGTGCCCGACGAACCAACTTCGGTGCGCGATGAGGCAACTTTATGCCCGAAGAACCAACTTCGGTACGCGACGAGGCAACTTTGGTGCCCGATGAGGCAACTTTGGTGCGCAACGATGCAATTTTGGTACCCGACAAACCAACTTTGATGACTGATGAGGCAACTTTGGTACCCGACGAACCAACTTTGGTGCCCGATGAGGTAGCTTCCGTGCTCGACAAGACAATTTTGGTGCCCGATAAGGCAACTTAGGTGCTCGACGAGACAAATTTGGTGCCCTATATGGCAACTTTGATGCCTGACAGAGCAACTTAGATTCCCGAGGCAACTTCGATCCTCGACAACACAACTTCGTTTTCGAGGAGGCAACTTTGGTACATGACAAGAAAACTTTTATGCCCGACGAGGCAGCTTGGGTGCCCCCCGAGGCAACTTGGGTGCCGACAAACCGAATTTTGTGCCTAATGAGACAAATTTGGTTTCTAGCGAGACAACTCTAGTGCCCGACGAGGCAACTATGGTGCCCGACAAGGAAATTTGGTGCATGACAAGCAACTTTGGTACCCGACAAACCAACTTTGGTTGTGTCGAGACAACTTTGGTACCTGACAACCAACTTCGGTACCCGAAAAACCAACTTTGGTGCCCGACAAGACAACTTTGATGCGCGACGAGGCAACTTTGGAACCCGATGATGCAACTTCAGTGCCCTACGAGGCAACTTTGGTGCCCGACGAGGCAACTTCGGTTCCTGGCAAGGCAACTTCGGAGCCCGACAAGGCAACTTTTGCCCGGCGAGAAAACTTCGGTGCCCGGCGAGACAACTTTGAAGACCCGCGAGGAAACTTCAGAGCCTAACAAGGCAACTTCAGAGCCATGTGAGGCAACTTCAGAGGCCGATGAGGCAACTTTGGTTCCCGGCAAGGCAACTTCGGAGCCCGACGAGACAACTTTTGTGCCTAACGAGGCAACTTTAGAGCCCGACGAGGCAACTTCTGTTCCTCGCGAGACAACTTTGAAACCCCGCGAGGCAACTTCAGAACCTGACAAGGCAACCTCAGAGCCCGGCGAGGCAACTTGTTCCTAACTTCGGAGGCCGGCGAGGCAACTTCTGTGCCTGATGAGGCAACTTTTGCTTGGCGAGGCAACTTCGAAGCCCGACGGGGCAACTTTTGTACCTGACCAGGCAACTTTTGTACCTGACCAGGCAACTTTGGAGCCCGATGAGGCAACTTCAGAGCCCTACGAGGCAACGTTGGTGCCCGACGAGGAAACTTCGGTTCCTGGCCAGGCAACTTTGGAGCCCGATGAGGCAACTTTTGCCTAACGAGGCAACTTCTGTGCCCGACGAGATAACTTTGAAGCCCCGCAAGGAAACTTCAGAGCCTAACAAGGCAACTTTAGAGCCCCGCGAGGCAACTTCAGAGCCCGACGAGGAAACTTCGGTTCCCGGCAAGGAAACTTCGGTTCCCGGCAAGGAAACTTCGGAGCCCGATGAGACAACTTCTGTGCCATCGGTTCCCGGCAAGGCAACTTTGGAGCCCTACGAGGAAACCTTGGTGCCCGATGGGGCAACTTATGCCTATAGAGGCAACTTCAGAGCCCGATGAGGCAACTTCAGAGCCCGGCGAGGCAACTTTGGATCCAAACGAGGCAAAGTTGCTCTTGCGGGCACCAATATTGCCTCGTCGGGCTCCGAAGTTGCCTCGTTAGGCATAGAAGTTGTCTCGTCAGGCTCCGAAGTTGCCTTGCCAGGAACCAATGTTGCCTCATCGGGCTCTGAAGTTGCCTTGTTAGGCTCTGAAGTTTCATCGTGGGGCTTCTAAGTTGTCTCACCGAGCACCGAAGTTATCGCGCCGGGCAAAAGTTGCCTCGTCGGGCACAAAATTTGCCTCGTCGGGCTCCGAAGTTGCCTTGCCAGAAACTGAAGTTGCCTCATCGGGCACCAAAGTTTCCTCGTAGGGCTCTGAAATTGCCTCATCGAGCTCCAAAGTTGCTTGGTCAGGCAAAGAAGTTGCCAAGTTAGGCATCGAAGTTGCCTCGGCGGCCTCTGAAGTTGCCTCGTTAGGCATAGAAGTTTCCTCGTCGGCCTTGTTAGGCACACAAGTTGCCTCGTCGGCCTCGTCGAACTCCAAAGTTGCCTCGTCGGATACCGAAGTTGCCTCGCTGGTCTCTGAAGTTACCTCGTCGGGCTCCGAAATTGTCTCGCAAGGCTCTGAAGTTGCCTCGTTAGTCACAGAAATTGCCTCAGTGGGCTCCAAAGTTGCCTCATTAGCCATAGAAGTTTCCTTGTTAGGCACAGAAGTTGCCTCGTCGGGCTCCAAAGTTGCCTCGCCGAGAACCAAATTACTAATAAGCAACTTTATAATAGTAGTAGGCAAGTCGCAACCAAATAAAAACAATTGCAACTTCACCACACGAGGTCAAGCAGCTTTGGTCAGGTCAACTTCACCACAACTTTGAAATTTCGCCAAACCATGGAGGAGCGTGACCATGGGAGTCGTTGCAGTTCTCCACCAGGTCCCCCACCACACCAAGTCAAGCAACGATCTGCAATGGTGGTGGCCCATAAGATTGGGAGGGAGGCGACCAGCTAAGAGATGGGGGCATTGCTGGTGGGGCGGCACGCCCCGTTTGTGTAGCCGGCAATAGCTCCCCTGAAGATGGGAAGGGTGACGCCGTGGTCCTGGCTGGCAGCTACATAGGCCGTGGGAGGGCGGCGCGCCCCGCTGTGGTAGCCGACAACAACGCCCCTGAAGATGGGGAGGACGACGCGGTGGTGTGGGCTAGCAGCTACGGAGCCATGGAGCGTAGGGATCTAGTGCATGGCAGTGGAGCCGGCGTGCGGGGGTGATGCAGGCAGACGGCGCATGGTGGTGGCCAGAACAAGGACGGGGACAACACTCGGTGAGGGCCAGAGATGGGTGTGGGCAGAGCGCGTGGCGACCGGAGATGGGGTCGGGGCGGAGCGGGTTACCAGCCAGATATGTAGGCGGGGTGGAGCACACCGGCGACCGGAGTTGGAGGCGGCATCACACGCGGGGTTGGTCCGATTTGCAAAGGACGAGTGGGTCGAGCACGTGGTGTGTGGTTCAGGATGTAGACGGACACGGACGGTCTGTGAGTCCGTGAGTCCACGTCCGTCTAAATAGCCAAACGGTGTCGCGGACGGGCCGTATATTTCACACGGACCGACGGACAGAGCCTGTTTAGTCCACGAGGCCCATCCATCCTGCTACAATCCACGGCTCAACCTCTGTGTCGATACTCGATAGGGCACGCCTCCACGCCGCCACGCCCTGCGCCACCCCCAGGCCAGCGGCTCGCTCGCCGCTGCCACCCTGCCCAGCTCGTGACCACCCTCTACCTTGCTTGTCCGAGTGAATCCCCTCTACGCTCAGCTCGCCGCCCCGTGCCTCCCCCGAGTCCCCTCTACGGCTGTGCGGAAAAAGATGGGTGTGGCGGTGGAGGAGCAGAGGATTCTGGCAGAGGATAATGCCAAGAACCACTCAGAGAAGGAGGACAAGAACGAAGAAGAGAAGGAGGACACGAATCAGTAGGCATAGGTCTGTTTTCTTGATTCTCCTATCCCTGTACGTTGGTTCTCCTGTCCCCCTGTACGTTGGCACATGGATCATTGGCTATTTGATTTAAGCCACACTTTCTTTTGTCAAGAATACTTACGAACCTAGGTTCTGTTCTATAAAAGAAATTGAAAATAATTTATGCCTATCCATGTTAAAACATAGGAACAACATGAGAATAATTTATTTTCTCATGGAGAAGCATAGGAATAATTTATGTTGACAGTATCATGGCATTATATGGTTCAAGATCCCTTTTTATGTCTCGATTTTCTACAGCAAACTGAAACAAGCTAATAAGATGATATGACAGTATCAGGTGGCATTATATGGGTGAGATTGAAGCGTCACATGCTTGCCTGCAATGTTCGAAATAGGTTTGTTCAATATATAGTTGTTTAGAAATTCAACTATCACCACTATTCTGATTGTGAAATTATCTTGCTAAAAATGGGTATGATACAACCACAGTGGAACCATCATGAAGTGAATGTTTTATAACTAACTAGAGTGATGTGTTTTTATAACTAACTAGAGTAATGTGCAAGCTGTTTTTACATCTGAATGTAGTCTGTGATGCAAAACTACAGAATTGTCTCGTTCTTTGCCTAATCATTAAATTGTATAAGGCTGCTCTATTTCTCTAGTTTAAAGTTTCTCTTTAGTATCCCACATGGTCATGCAAGATTAGCTTACTCCCAAAACTTAGTAAGAGTCTTTTACCATATGTGTCGATCTACCAACTAACCAAGCTTGTGTGCCTGAAATGCAGCCTAAAATAGACCAAGGAGCTGAGAAGAGATCCAATGAAAAGAAGAGCCAAGAGGAGTTAGCAAGCGAGGGCGGTAGTGCAATGATAAAGAAAGGGACAAATCTTGTTGTCAAAGGCTGAGAAGACCCAGGTTCCTACTGATGTAGAAGAGCCCAATGACGCTGCACAGACTCATTTATTGGTTGTTCCAAAGGATGCATTAGAAAAGCTACAGTTGAAGAAGACAAAAGAGAACAAAAGGAAAAGGAGGGAACTTAAGAAAATAAAGAAAGAGTTGGGTAGTGCTGAGGAGACCCGGGTTCCTATGGACGTAGAGGAACCATGGAAGTGGCATGCCTCCTTCTCCTCGAGGCTGCTCCATTGTTCAAAGAAGAAGAGGATGGACAAGGGCTTTATCCTCCTGCAAGCCAAGGTGAAGCGCGTCATCCTCCTCGGCACCGATGAGACGTTATTGGATACCTATTACCTCAAGGAAGAAGAATCAATCCATATTGGGTCTGTGTTAGAGTTCCCTTGTCACAAGGTTGATGTTGGAGAGCCCATTGAGCGAGACATTGGCAATGAAAACGAGAAGCCACCCTCCAAGAGGAATGAGAAGAGGAAGCGCTTGAAGAAGAATGCACAACTCTTAAGATCGCCTGAAGCTGCATTGTTGAGATCTTCCATAGGCTTGTTTGCGAGAGTGGCGTCGTCAAGGAAGGGAATGTCGCCTCAAGCCAAACGGAGGAAGTCAGAATCACCATCAATACCAAATGTTACCGCACATTTCCCTTCTCCAAATTTTCCACAGAGACGTCGACCACGGAAATTGAAATCACAGATCTGGAAAGACTTCATTCCTATATATGAAAATGGAAAACTTGGACAAGGTCAATGCAAACATTGCCATGAAGTCTTTCTTGCCTCTCAAAGTTCGGGAACTAACCATATGCATAGGCATGTAAAGACTTGTGTGGTGAGAAAAAACATGCATGAGATGGTTGCAAAACTATATGCTTATGCAGCATCGCCACAAGTACCTATTTTGTATGGTTGGAACTTTAGCCAAGAAGAGTCCAGGAGAGACCTCGCAAACATGATAGTTCAGCATGGGCTACCATTCTCAATTGTGGAGTATAGTGGCTTCATAAAGTTTGTTAAGGGATTGAATCCAATGTTCAAAATGGTTTCAAGAACAACCATTAAGGATGATTGCATGGATTCTTACAAAGAGCAAAGATCAATTCTACGAGAAACATTGAAGAATTGTGGTGCTCGAGTTTCACTTACTGCTGATATGTGGACTTCGAATCAAAGGCTAGGATACTTATGTATCACTTGCCATTACATTGACAAGACTTGGAAGATGCAGAAAAGGATACTTACATTTTGTATGATGGAAACACCACACAGTGTTTACCGGATGTACAATGTCATGCTAAAAAGCTTGCAGTACTGGAATATCCAAGATAAAATCTGCAGCATTACACTAGATAATGCATCGGTCAACGGAAAAATGATGGAGCATCTGAAAGAAAATTTGATGAAGAAACAAATGTTGATTTGTGAAGGTGAACTTTTTCACATAGGCTGTGTTGCGCATGTGCTAAATCTTATCGTGCAAGATGGTCTGTTTGTAATGAAAGTTTACATCGATAAGATCAGAGACAGTGTCAAATATATAAAAAGTTCACAAACTCGAGAGGAGCTGTTTGAGGGCATAGTTAAGCAGTTAGGCATCATCTCTGAAAAGGAACCCTCTATTGATGTTGCCACACGATGGAACTCGACATACCTTATGATTGATTAGGCTCTTCCTTACATAGAAGCATTTGATGAGTTAGCGAAGCAAGATCAACAATTCAAGTATGCTCCTTCACCGAATGATTGGAAAATGGCTGAAGCGATCCGCTCACTGCTAAAAATCTTCTTCGAAGCTACAAATGTGGTTTTGGGTTCTAGCTATCCAACAGCGAATCGTTACTTCCATGAAAGATGGAGTGTTAAAATGTTGTTGCAAAGACATGCAAAGTAAAAAACAAGGTCATTGCATCCATGGTGAGCAAAATGCAACAAAAGTTTGACAAGTACTGGAAGGAGTCGTACTTGGCGAACTGCATACCTGTGATCCTTGATCCAAGATACAAGTTAGAATTCATTGTGTTTCGCATCAAGCAAGCCTTTGGAGATAATGCAGCAGAACACCTCCAAAAGGTGGACATAGTTATCAAGAGTCTATTTAAAGAATACTCCCATGAGATGGGGGATTCTCTTTCTGATCCTTTAGAGGAAGAATTTCATGTTGATGAGGTTGAAGAGTATGACAATCCATTGGCTGATTGGGAAGCCCATTTGAGAGTGCAGAAGAAACAAGCAGCAAGTGAGCTTGATAGATACTTGAGTGAAGAACTTTTCCCCCGGAAAAAAGATTTCGACATCTTGGGATGGTGGGAAATGAACAGTCCTAAATACCCTGTCCTATCTCGCATCGCTCGTGACGTGCTAGCCATTCAAGCATCAACTGTGGCATTAGAGTCTTCTTTTAGCGCAGGTGGAAGAATAATTAGTGATCATAGGACCAGGCTCAAGAGTGACACAGTCGAGGGGTTGATATGCCTCCAAGATTGGCTAAAGGCTGCTGGTAAGGTTTTGTACTATTGAATTGTAGAATAAAAATTTCAACTTTGTTACTAACTTGTTCGTCTTTCAATCTTTCAGACCCTAAATCAAGCAATAAAGATGTTGAGAAGGAAGAATACTTGGTGAGTTGGGTAGCTAATAGCGAATATGAGCAAATACTTGGTAAGTTGGGTAGCAAATCATATTAATGTTTGTCTTTCTCACTCGCAGGTGTTCCACCAAGCAAGCAAGTGCCAGGAAGAAAACCAGGCTCGCTCGTGCACAAGAAGATTGAGTTCACCCGGCCCAGATCAGGCGTTGAGTGACACTCCGTCTCCCTCGATCTCTACAACCAGGGATCCGTGTGAGTGCTTTGTAATTTCCTGGCATGCTTTGATATTTTCTCTATACAACATATTAAAAAATTGAGCTGAACTGAACTCCATCATTGCTTCAAGTTGTCATTTTACTTGAGCTAGAATCTCATGATGATACAACTGCAATTTCTGGCAAATGAGTTGTTGGTTGCTAGATTGGTTTTAATTTTCTTGATGTTATATCACCTGCAAAACAAAGTATGTGCTGGGCTTATGAAATAGATTCCTTTGATTGTACATCTGTTTTTATATGTATCGACCTAAAGGGCAAGGTGTAGGTCCGATTTCCCCCTTATTAGAAGCATGTGCTCTATCACTGCCAAGCTAGTCTTATTAGGTTGTGTTTCTCAAAGCCAAATATTCACCTGATATTTCTCTCTGTACAACATCTGCCAAAACTGATGATGCTCCATGTGCAGTTTCTTCTAGATGAGTTGTATGTTCAGTTAGTGCAATCATGGAAAATTATACTTGCTACAATGAGGGTAAAATCATTATATTCTTGCCCTGGAAGTATTTCTAGCTTGTTAGTGTTTTTTAAATTTATCTCTTGCCTTGAAAGGACTACATTGGTATTATCGAGGAGCTAATGTTTCATAGTTTGCGTCCAGGCTCAGAGGAGATCACCATTTGAGTTGAAGCAGTGTCCCCAACTCCCCATCCTTACCTGACGAACAATTACACGGGCAGTTCTGGTCATGACTGCCAAGTCCATTCCTTGTGGGGTTTGGTTTTTGTCATGGCAGGAGGAGAAGAAATTCAAGAAGAATTTTAGTTTCTCGGTTCAGTTTTAGAGCTAGCTAGCCTAAAGATCTGTTGGCTGTTGTTTTTATTTCCCGTGTATACAAACTAGCTAGTCTGTGGTCGTGAAAGGTACTCCAGCTGTTTGTGCTCATTATGTCCGGAGTATGGCCGGTGGACGTCCGTGTACGGCTGAACCAACTTATACGGACACGGTGGACAGCTGAATTAGTTTAAAGGGATGGTGCAATAGATACGATGGACACCGCGGACGTGTCCGCTTGCATCCTGATGTGTGGTGGGTCAGAGGAATGTGTAATCGGGACACCAAATTAGCTCAGCTCCGCGTGAATCAAAGCACACGGGCTTGATTGGATGACGGGATAAGGTGCGTCCGGGCTGTCAATCCAGCGCCCGGCGCTCGCCGCTTTCATCGGTATAGAATGGAACAACCTTAACAATAGCTCAAATAATTTAGCTTTTTTTTGCGAATAAATTTAGCTAGACTAGTGACGGTAATTTCATCACTTGAACACAAACTGAAGACGAAGAAAGTATCATAGATAAATGGACCATCCCAAACCATGTGCATTTTAAGCTTTTCATCTGACGCCACATTAGCAACGTAGACAGTAAGTTAAAACAGGCATCGATTCATAGTTTACAACTACAGATGCTGTACGAGGGATCAACATCCACATGGACCATACCACGGGCCACATCATACGAAATGGAATTTCAGCCTCTTAAGCAATGGTGTGAGACAATTTTGGGTACTTGCCGAACAAACAAGTCAATCAGTCAAACAAATCTCTACCACTCACTCATGGCAAAATCATGCCCAACATTTTTGTACAGTTCAAGCAGGAAATAGAAGAAAACACACACCAGTGGTTCTACCCAATCTTCAATGTAAGTTGAATATTCATTACTACTCTAGACAAAGGCAACAATACCAACTATTCTTCTCATGTTTTAGCAACTAAATGCCGTGGATGCTTTTTACTGCTATGTTTGTGTGGGCCAGTTTGGGTACCTGTAGAACAAACAAGTTAATCAGTCACACCAAGTTTTATTACTCATGCAAACGTTACCTGGAAAATTTTCATCCAGTTTTAAAAGTAAAGCACAAGCATCATCATTTGCAACCTATATAGCTAATCATCAAATACTATGTAGAACTGCTGAGCCTCTGAGGGTTCACGTGGACTTTTTCCCAGGTTGATGCGTAAGCAGGTGTTGTTCTGCCTTGTATTCAAATTCATTGTCTAGCATCTGAGACGAAATTTGATCTATGTGTGCTTTCAGGTTAATCCTTACAGACCTTCACGTTTATCAAATTTACAACATCCCCAATAATCTCAGGAAACTTGCTTAAATAGTGTACTCCCTCCGATCCATATTACTTATCTCTAAAATTGATGTATCTAGAAATGTTTTAGTGCTAGATACATCCATTTCAATGACAAGTAATATGGATCGAAGGGAGTAGCATATTGCAAATGAAATCAGCTTTTGAACAAGATATGCAGGTAAGTAAAAGTTACAGCTGGCAATTTATGTTGTAAGTAAATTACAGTTATAGAAGCACTTAGATAACATAGGAAGTCTATGATTCTATTTCTTGAAGAAACTTTGATACAGACAATCTTCACAAGGATAAAAAGTTGGAGAACATAAACTTGCCAGTAAGCGCAGCAAGGAATAGGTTTCCAGGAAGAATTGAGCGCCAGGCCGGAGGGTAGAATACGTAAAATTACCATGGCAGATCCGGGACTATATATAGCAGAACAGAAAGAGAGCATGTAGGCCATTAGGATATACTCCTTCCGTTTAGAAATATAAGATGTTTTAGGTTTGTAAAGGAGATGTATCTAGACACCTTTTAGTATATAGGTTCAAATGAATCTAGACACTAAAATGTGTCTAGATACATCTCATTCACAAACCTAAAACATCTTATATTTCCAAACGGAGGGAGTAGCAGGTTTATTGCATACTCCTAATATGTGAGTCCATGTAAAATTAGGAATTTCATCCATATTCAACTATGGAAGTGTTAAAGATAGTGTATGAGTTCACTGTTGGACAGTGCATCATGTACATAACGGTGATGTTTATCTCTGTTGAGGGCAAACAATGGAAAACGAACTTCCTAGTCCCCTAAACAATGCTAGTCCCCTAAACAATGGAGTATATTTCTTGCCTAATTTTGCCCTCTATTTTGTCGCAGTTTTGATTCAAGCTGTCACTGTCCTGAACTAAGGGTGATGTTTATCTCTGTTGAGGGCAAATAATGGAAAACGAACTTCCTAGTCCCCTAAACAATGGAGTATATTTCTTGCCTAATTTTGCCCTCTATTTTGTCGCAGTTTTGATTCAAGCTGTCATTGTCCTGAAATAATTTATAACGTATTCAGATTTAAGAAAAACTTCACCTCTAATTGAAAAAAATATATAATTTTATATTTTCTATGGTGCAAATGAGCTAGCCACTTGCACCAGCGCTCTTCAACAAACGACAATAAGGAACTATCATGTCAAAAGTTACGGATGAAAAGCATGTGTTTTAGTTTAGCCTTGAGTTGAGATTCGAAATGTGCTGAATGAGTTGAGGTTCCAAATGTGGACCTATGCATTAATAACATTCGAGTTGATCTGAGCTTGTTTCTGTTAGGATCCTTGAGGATCATCTAGCTTAAGATTTGAGCCACACAAGAGAAGATCAGAGGTGTGTACCTTGATCTGGAGGTCCAGCCATGGCCTCCTCTTGATTTGCTTCACATGATCCTTGTTGATGTAGATGTGAGGGTTCTTCCTAGTGCTTTAGGTGCTTGCTTGATCAGTGAGCAGGGGAATAGAGAGAGAGAGAGAGAGAGAGAGCACTGCCGTGTGTGTGGTGGTGTTTCTCAGCTCAAACCCTAGAGCCTCTTATATAGGCACTTGCACTAGGGAAACCAGCACATCCTATGGTTGTTATTAAATAGCCCCTTAATCATCATTAATTTGACTTAGATTGATCACAACAACCTTTAGATCACTGCAGATCACTTATATCCAACATTCCCCCCCTTGATCATAAGGATAAACTTATAAACCCATTTCTCAACAAAACAACATATGAGACAAACAGAATTATAACGGCCATAGAGTACTGCGGAACCACCGCGGAACCCAGTTACTACAATATACCGCTTTATTTCAAAACAAAGCTTCTTTAACTTAGGAGTTCCATAAACTTACACTTATTATAAACTTATGAGCTCAGCTCTTTGTTGAAACTTATACAGAGACAATAAATTACAATGGTCAGTTAAGTACCATTGAACTAATTGACTACAGTACATCATTCCATCAAAGAGAAGAACCCTTAAACTTATGGGGAGATGGTGTCATAACGGTCCCAATTTCAGGATCAAAAGCTTTCTGCCAATCCCATGTTAGCAACATGCTCTTTGAACACACTGAGTGGCAAGCCTTTTGTAAGTGGATCTGCTAACATTGTGTTAGTCCTTATATGCTTAATACTTATTGTTTGATCCTGAATTCTATCTTTCACAACAAGATACTTGATGTCAATGTGTTTGGCAGCACCACTTGACTTGTTACTCGAGTAGATCACTGCGGGTTGATTATCGCAGAAAAGAGTGAGTGGATTGGATATACTGTCAATTACCCTTAAACCCGGAATGAAATTCTTCAGCCATACTGCCTGCCCGGTTGCCTCATAATATGCTGCAAACTCTGCCTGCATTATTGGCGATGTAGTAACACTTTGCTTGGTGCTTTTCCAAGAAATAGCACCTTCTGCTAGGGTGAAAATATAACCCGATGTGGATTTCTTAGTGTCAACACACCCCCCGCAAAATCAGCATCTGAATAACCCACCACCTCGAGGTTATCAGTTCTCTTATGTGTGAGCATGAGGCGTTTAGTGCCTTGCAAATAACGCAAAGAGCCTTCCAGTGATCCAACCCTGGGTTAGACTGATATCTGCCAAGCATCCCGGTTATAAATGCTAAGTCAGGACGAGTGCACTCATGTGCATGTATCATACTTGCAATGATTGAAGCATAAGGAACTGACTTCATCTGCGCAGATTCATAATCATTACTTGGGCACTGGAAAGTCCCAAACTTATCACCCTTGACAATAGGAGCAGGCAAGCTGGGCACTTATGCATATTGAACTTTTTGAGTACCTTCTCAATATACGCTCTTTGTGATAGCCCCAAGATTCCTCTGGATCTATCTCGGTGAATTTGAATGCCTAAGACATAAGCGGCTTCACCAAGATCTTTCATGTCATACTTTGAAGAGAGAGACCTTTTAGTTTCCAGCATCATATTCTTATCGCTACTGGCTAAGAGTATATCATCAACATACAGTATCAGGAAGACAAAATTGCTTCCCCTGAACTTCACATAAATGCAATTGTCCACTTCATTCTCCTTGAAACCAAAATTCTTTATGATTTGATCAAACTTGAAGTACCATTGCCTTGAGGCTTGCTTCAATCCATAAATGGACTTCTTAAGACGACATCCTAAATGTTCTTTCCCTTCCATAACAGAATCTTCCGGTTGAGCCATGTAAACATCCTCATGCAACTCACCATTCAGAAATGCCATTTTGACATCCATCTGATGCAACTCTAGATCATAATGAGCCATAAGTGCCATAATAATTCTGAACGAGTACTTAGAAGATACAAGTGAAAAAGTCTCAATATAATCAATACCTTCTCTTTGAGTGAAGCCCTTAGCCACAAGCCTTGCTTTGAACCTTTCAATATCACTTTTGGAGTCATGTTTGGTCTTATAGACCCATCTGCTGCCCACAGTTTTAGCTCCTTCAGAAATTTCTACTAAGTCACATACATCATTAATGCTCATGGACTTCATTTCATCTTTCATAGCATTAAGCCATTCTAATGAATGATCACTTTGTATGGCTTCCTTAAACGATACAGGATCATCATCCAACATTTACTCATTTATATCCTCACTCATATAAGTCACATAATCATCAGGAATACAGACTTTCTAGCCCGCTTTGACTTTCTGAGAGGTGCATTATTTGGTACCTCAATCACAACTTTAGGCTGCTGAGCATTTTTCGTAGAAGTATCATTAGGTATGGACTCTGTCGGAGTCACATTTATCTTAGCAGGGGTAGGATTAGTAGTTCTTTAACTAGAGGTGTAACCTCAACATAAACAGAAAACACTGGTTCTTGGATCATTGGTACCGGGACATATTCCCGTTTCTCCTCCAAGGTTATTTCCCTAGGACTCATACTCCCCCTGAACATATCACTTTTCAAGAACACGACGTGTCTTGTTCCAACAAACTTAGTGAATTGCTTTGGACAATAGAAACAATACGCCTTAGATTTGTCAGGATAACCAATGAAATGGCAGCTGACAATCTTGGGGTCTAACTTTCCAATAATTGGATTGAAAACTCTTGCCTCAGCGGGGCAGCCCCACACATGCAAGTAACTCAGGGTAGGTTTTCTCCCAGTCCATAATTCATATGGTGTTTTTAGCACCGATTTACTGGGAACCTTATTAAGAATGTGCAGCTGTCTTTAGAGCTTCTATCCATAAACCAAGTGGCAAAGTGGAGTGACTTAACATACTCTTGACCATATCCATAAGAGTACGATTCCGCCTTTCAGCGACTCCATTTTGCTGAGGTTCGCCCGGTGCTGAATACTGAGCAACAATACCATTTTCCTGTAGGAACTTAGCAAAAGGTCCAGGAATTTGGCCATAAGAAGTGTCTTCCGTAGTACTCACCACCATAGTCAGACCTTACAACTTTGATCTTTTGACTAGCTTGATTCTCAACTTCCGCTTTAAATATCTTAAACTTTTCTAATGCCTCAGATCTTTTTTTGATATGATAGATGTATCCTAAGCGGGAGAAGTCATCAGTGAATGTTATGAAGGAATCAAAACCATCCACCAATTTCACATTAAACGGACCACAGATATATCTGTGTAAACAATTTCTAAAACTCCTGTGCTTCGATTTAAACCTTTCTTGATTCTCTTAGCATATTTCACTTTGATGCAATCAATACAATAATCCAGATCCGCATCTGAGAAATCCAAAGGATAAAGAACTTGCTCCTTAATGAGACGCTCGATTCTCCCCCTCAAAATATGGCCCAGACGATAGTGCCATAGTTTCAAAAAAGTCTCATCATCATCGCGCTTACGCTTGGTACTAACATTCACATTAGAAGAGGCATTAACTTCACTTATAGAATCACTTAAGGAAACAAGATAAAGTTTGTCTTGTCGGAAGGCAAGACCGACATCATTATTGTCAAACATAATTATACATCTCTTGTTCCCAAAGTCACAGTGAAAACCATCATCATCTAAGCATGAGACGGACACAAGGTTTCGTCTCATAGAGGGTACATAAAGTACATTACGTAAACGAAGCATAAAGCCGCTATGGAGCATGAGTGTAAACTCTCCAATAGCCTCAGCTTCAGCTTCAACACCATTAGCAACTCTAATGGTTCTTTCCCCTCTTCTTAGGGTCCTCTTCGTATTGAATTCCTGTAAGGAATTTGCAACATGGATCGTTGCACCTGAGTCAAATCCACCATGTATTGGTGGCATAATCAACATAAAGGGATTCGTCAATAAAGGTTATAACATTAGTACCTTTCTTATTGAGCCATTTCATGAACCCAATACAATCCCTCTGGATGTGTCCACTTTTTCCACAAAATAGACATCCATTAGGATCGTTACCATCAGCATTAGGGAGTGCATCTGCATTAGGAGATCTGTTAGGGTTCTTTTGCTAAAAGAACTTAGAAGATTGCCCTTTATCTTTAAACTGGGCAGGCTTAGGCTTCATAAACTTTTTCTTCTTTTGAGAATGCTTGAACTGATTGACATGATCAACTCGTCCAGCTTTAAGCATTTCCTTCTTTTGTACACATCTAGCCATCATTTCATCCATGCCCCCATTTAGAATCCATCGCATTGTAATTGATGGTAAACGGATAAAACTCCATGGGCAAGGATGACATAATAAAATGGACAAGGAAACCTTTAGAGATTTCCATTTCATTGTCTTAAGTTTAGTGGCCATGTTAATTTTCCTCATTATATGCTCTCAGACTCCCAGTTGGATCATACCTTTCATCAATAAGCCTTCTAATGAGGCTTGTTGCATAAATTTTGGAAGATCCTTTAATCTAGTCCTCAATCTTTCCAAGGTAACCCTTGGCAGTCTGAGAGCCTGAAACAGCTCCCCTCATACTTTGAGTAATGGAGCCCCTAATGATCATGAGGCACTTACAATTTGAATCCTCCCACTTAGTTTTCTCATCATCATAAGCCCTTTTCAGGGCATCATAATTCTCATCACCTTCAGCAGGTGTTATAGGAGGATCCTTAAGGAGGGCATAATCAATATTCAGCAAAGCTAAAGTGATCTCAAGCTTCTCCTTCCAAGTACCAAAATTGCTACCAGTCAACTGTTCTATGTCATTAATAATACCGAAAATTTGAGAGGCATTAGATGCTACAAAAGAAAACAAATGCTTTGAATAAGCATCACCATTTTATACTCCTTTCATCAGTTTAGTCTACATCAGCTTTGGCCAAAAATAGACATGATCAATAAAATTTTGTGATCAAAACATCTGCCAATCAGCTTTGGCCAGAATGACAGATATAAGCCACACTTAATTAAATCATCTAATATATAAAAAAAATTCATCAATCTAGAACACATCAGCTTTGGCCAAAAGTGAACCAGACTAATAAAATTTCATGATCAAAAAGTCCATCAATCAGCTTCGGCCAGAATGATAGACATAAGCCATGCTTAATTAGAAGATTTACAAACTTTATTTTTGCAACAAAACATTATCGTCACAGTTTATTTGTAAAACAACACAAAAGAATCAACCAAATATAATAAAGTCATAAAATGAATTAACTTATCATAATAAAACACATTAAACTTACTTAAGTGAGATGCATAATTGCATGACAAAAGAATAATTTGTCACACAATTCTGTTCCATAATTAACATAATAAAATATGTCAAAAAATTTAGCCCCAAAAACCATATATAAAACCCTAACTTATAAACATTAATTGTTAAATCTTTATTCTTAATTTAGGCTCAAACAGGAAATTTGGCCCAAAAAAACTCTTCCGGACTGGGCCAAATCCGGCCTAGCCCGTCTCCCCCTCAGCCCTTTTAGTGGCCCACTGGCCTGTTAAACAGCCGAGGCTGTGAGCCGTTGGATGTGATCCAACGGACGGGACGCCCGGTCGGATCGAAGCCGACCCGCAGCCGCCCCCCTAGAGCCCTAGCCCCATTTTCCCTCTCCCTCCTCTGCCTCCCAACGCAACACGAGCGACACAAGCAACGCGGCCCGGCGGAGCCGCTATAGTGGAGGAAAGAGATGGCGGCGATGTCGACCAGACCCCCTCGCCAGAGCTGCGTGCGGCTTTGGCTAGCGCGCACCTCCGTCGAGCGGCCCTGGGCGACGCCCTTTGCAAGGAGACGGCGCACGCGCGCAGGTGTACCTATGTCAGCGTCGAAGACCTCGCCAGGCCCGGCACCGCGGTGAGCCCCGACGACGACAAGCGCCAGCAGGAGAAGCACCACGGTCCAGTGTGGTGGACGACTAGAGCACACGGGCACGAGCCCGAGCTGTTCTGTCGGCTTAGGAGAGTGGCTCCAGCACCGCCGTGGCCAGCGACGACGACGAGGCCCATCAGGTACGCTTCCACCACCCTTAGGTCATTAGATTAGGGTTAGGGTTCCTTAATTTGGGAAATAGGGTTAGGGTTCTAAGAAATTGGGGAATTTAGGGTTAGGGTTCTTGTGTAATTGGGGAATTAGGGTTAGGGTTCTTCGATTCGATGAACAAGGGTTAGGGTTCGTCAGAAATTGGGGATTAGGGTTAGGGTTTGCACCAATAACTCAAATCCCCACATAAAAATTGCATAAAACAACCCTAGCTCCTGTTCTTGATCAGATAGAACTTAAACTTAGTGAATTTAGGGCTAAAACAAAAAACTTTATGTTGTTCTTAAGCAAGAACTTGATCTGAACGAAAACTTCAGCAACCAAAACATGATCAAACCAGGAAGAACAGCCACACTAAAGCATGATAACTTAACATAGAGAGCTCGATCTTGAAGTTAGGTGCTCTGATACCACTATTAGGATCCTTGAGGATCATCCAGCTCAAGATTTGAGCCACACAAGAGAAGATCAGAGGTGTGTACCTTGATCTGGAGGTCCAGCCATGGCATCCTCTTGATTTGCTTCACCTTATCCTTGTTGATGTAGATGTGAGGGTTCTTCCTAGTGCTTTAGGTGCTTGCTTGAACAGTGAGCAGGGGAATAGAGAGAGAGCACTGCCATGTGTGTGGTGGTGTTTCTCAGCTCAAACCCTAGATCCCCTTATATAGGCACTTGCACTAGGGGAACCAGCACCTTAGGATGGATGGTCAGGATGCCCCTGATCAGGGCATCCTATGGCTGTTATTAAACAGCCCCTTAATCATCAATAATTTGACTTAGATTGATCACGGCAACCTTTAGATCACTGGAGATCACTTATATCCAATAGTTTCTACATATAGTGGTTTGAAATTTCAACTATTATGCATCTGATGCTGAAAAGGTCTACAAAACCCATATGAATGCTACTGTTTAAACAAACGTAAACAAACGCCCAATATAAAAGAAAAAGAAGCAAAAGAAACTATAGTTCATATGATTTAATCAGATGATTTGTATAATTAACGCTCAATGATTTCATCAACAACCAGTTACTGAGGACAAATGTGTACTGTAACCTGCATCAGAGAAACTTGTTAGTGGATAGTAGTGACCTCGTTCACCCATGTTGCTAGAAAGATCCTTAAACCTCATTGACCCAAGATGGACCATGAAGACATCAACAATTGTTCTTGCAAAGATCGCACTGTTATCCTCATAAAAAAACCCTAAAATGAGGTGATCTGATGAAAGAAGCTTGTCCAGATCAATGCTTCTTTCCGGCACCCATACAGGGGCCTCGCTAGGTCTCGTCTGGGCGAGGCCTGGGTTTAGTCTTTGTCTGTCGTCCATGTCCAATTATGGAAGAGGGAGAAGGTGGACTGTAATGGTTCCGCTGTATCTCCTCCTATTCCACTCCAAGCACGCCTTCTTCTCCTCGAAACAGGCCTGCGCCCCGCTTTATAAATAAAGCAATATCTAGATCCAAACGAGAGTCCACACACCATCCAACCGGCCAAGGCCAAAAAAGGGAAAAAGGGTTCACGTCCGATGGGGCCACAGCATAGCAAAGCCCAAAGACAAAGAAAAAGGTGGGACAACAACAAGCTCGCAGACGCAAGGGGAAGTCAACGTCACGAGCGATCTGGGGCTGAGAAGGGTAGCGCCGCCGTCCCCAAGGCCTGAATAGTGTCGCCGAGAGCCTCCGGTCACGCTGTCTCACCAACGGGGACCACTGCTGTAAAAGGCGAGAAGAGGAAAAATTGAGTCAGAGACACGGGAAGGATAGATCCGCTCAATCATCATCTTGTTCCTCACGTTCCACAAGGTCCAGGCTAGCACCGCGAACACTAGCCAAAAGAGGCGGCGCCTCCTTCCGGCACGGTTCGCCTCGTCTTGCAGGAACTCGCCGAGCTCCTGGGCCTGCAAAGCGGGCCCTAGCGCTTCCCGAACAAAGCTTCAAAAAAACTGAGCCGGCGTGCAAGAAAACATATTATGGGCACATGTCTTCGGCGTCTCACATAGGGGGCACAGACCATTGCCCGGGCCATTACCCTTGGCATCTTCTTAGCCCCCCTTCCCCAAGAATCCAAGCCCCAATGACACCCGCCCAGAATGGACCAAGCACACCTTCCTTGAGCCGCCTCCTATGTCACCACTGTCCTTTAATTCAGCTGGCGCGTCCTCGGTTTGACCGACCAGGCACAGATACTGGAGTTCCACCTTGACAGTGCCCCTCTGAACCAGACCGTCAGAATTCTGCCAACCCCCGGCCTCCACGACGCCACCACATTCGACAGATCGCGCCTCGGGCCACATTTGGTAGCTGCCAGGGATCGGCTGCTGCTGGTACTCTTCATGATTGAACCAACATCTGCCTCCATGTTGCAGCTGTATAGGTGGAAAAAGATCGGTGTGTATGGGCTTGATTTGGCGCAGATGATGAGTGAGGGGTGCCCTGTCGTGTGTGGAGGTGGGGAACTGTGGAGTGGAGGAGAACCGAGTTATTGTTGCAATTTCCCAACTGCCGTACCTGGAGGAAGGCAGTCGCACCAGGTTGGGAAGCGAAGTGACCCGATGACGCGCCCGCCATGGCCATCATTGATATCGGTCTATCCACCCCTTTTCTTTTGATGATATGTTTGGTCACTATTTCTATCTTCTACATTCAGTTGTTTGCTGTAATGTCAACTACTGAGCATATTGTTGCTTTGTAGCATCCCATATGGAAATACTCAGGGCAGATAATAAACCTGTATTTTCCAGCCTGGTATGGACTAATAATGCGGATCTATTTGATTGATGTGAATATCTGTGTTTGTGTCCTCCTATTGTTTGGAAATATGTATGCGGATCTATTTGATTGATTGCATGGCATGCAAATTCTCGCACTTAGGCACTTAGCATCATATAATATAGAAATATTCCCTTAGCTAGCCTTTTGTTCCAATGTACTTTTAAAATTTGAAGGTTTTGCATACGAAGTTGCGATTGCTGCTGTTTACAAGAAGCTGACTACTTTCTGTTCTGAAGCTCCCATTTATGGTATTTTGTTAGTTACTTGCCTGAAAGTCTACTGCATTCTTCATGAATTTTATCTGAGAAGTATCTGAGAAGTATTCTTCATGAACATAGCCGATATAGCTTAGGTTCTTGTCCATTATCTGTCATTACTCTTTACATATATTTGTTAATGGATGATCGTCTAACTACTGCATTGTTCTCCAGTGTCAGATCCTTAGTCCTCACATTAGGGTTTATGAATTATGTCCTGGTAGTAGCACCGTCTAGCTTTTCCATAATAAGGACAGAGTTGTTGTAACTTAGGTTCATCACCATTATCCTGCCAAAATGCATGACATGTTTGTCAGTGAATGATCCACTACTACTTCATTATTCTCAGTTTCAGATATGCATTTCCACACAGAGTGTGATTTTCTAAAACACCATAACGAATAGTGCCCATTATGTATTCATTGCTACAATGCCCTTTTAGTATTTCAATCACACCTATGTGTACATCCTCTCGTGGCATAACAATTATGAAGTTTGTTTTGTTGAATGCGACTTATGTCTGTCATATTGGAAGTATGTCACATGAGCCTTAATGTCCATAGGTGCCAACTGAGTCGTATATTGAATTCCTTTTTTTCAGATGAATTATTTTCCTTGAATAAATTATGATTAATTAATTCATTTTCAGGTGTCCATCTCGAAGTGTAAATTGAGTAGAAGGTATATTTTCACGATCAAGGTTATCTTTGGATCACGCATTGATGGTTTTTGTCACGATCAAGGTTATCTTTAGATCACGCATTGATGGTTTTAGTCACTGCATTGGCACTTGAAACCATCCATTGAACCCAGCGCAGCACTTCGGTTCATAGTAGAACGTAATGTTGCAGATCTTTTTACTGTTACCTTAGGTTTGTTACTTACCCCGCTCTCCCCTCCCTCTTTCAATCGAACCAAACGAAGTGTTCATAACAACATTAGAGTTTAGGTATTCTTGTGGCAGAGTTTCTGAACCTCTATTGCATAATTGTGTTTTCACACTCCTCAAATTATTACATTTCCGTCACTGTCACCATGAAATTGGCAATTCTAATCTTCTTATTCCTATTCCTTAGTGGAGTTTTACTTTTATTTCGATGAACCAGCATGGGATTATTGAGCTGGCCAGCTTTAGCTTACCATGCAAATCCTTTTTGGGCCAGTCCTGTTGTTGGAGGGCTTTCTGGTATTCTAGTAACCTTGAGAAGGCTTAGGCAACTCTTTTATTGAAAGGGCATGAAGACTCATGTGCGCAAATTCATACAGGAATGTGATATTTGTCAGCGCGCTAAGCCTGATTGCGCCAAAAGAGAAATCAAGATTGATCTCATTTGGGCTATGGAAATCATCGTTTCACTCCTCCCCTCTGACTTAACAGCCAAGCCCATTAGGGAAGCCAAGTCCATCTCTTGCCAACATTGCATTTTCTTCAGAAGAAAAGCGTGCACGAGCTAGTTCCGGTTTCGCCTGGTCAGAGCAATAATGAAATGCAAAAGAGCTAGAGTCTAACCTGACAGCCGAAAGGATACTATTCCTGTTGTGTTTGACTGGTGAAATATGTGTTCCTTGCTACTCCAATCCAACAAAATGTGCTCATGATAATGCTAAATCGTTATAATTCTGAAGCTACTCTTTTGAGGTTAGAGTACTCAAATCAAGCTATGGATCCTAGATGATACTATTGATAACACTATAATGATTAATTTTGCAGATATATATAATGGCGTGGATTCAGCCAAACTTTTGATCTCATTCAGATACGAGAGAACATTGGCCGAGGCATAAGGTGGTAAGGTGCACTGCAGTGGAGGCGTACCTGGAGCTGAGAGAAACTCGTGCGCATCCAACTGAACCAGTCGTTAACTCAGCATGACCCTTCAACATGAGTTAGTCCACTGGATTCTGTGGTAAAAGTATGCATGGTTCAGCTACTCAACAATACTACTGTCTATGGTAGCGTCTGCAGTGTTGCTAATGTCAACGGGGCATCCGTTCCTGATTCTTCTCCATCTGCAAATGCAGCTCGTAATCTTGGCATGCTTCATTTGGCTGTCAATTGCCAAGAAGATCCAACTCATCAATAAGCTTCCCTCTGGTTGTCATGTCAGAAGTAGTCTTGAATTCTGTCACAAAAGAAAAGCAGAAAGCACAGTCAGAATTCACTAGACCAAATCAACAAGAAAGGAACTAAGCGAGTGAAAAAAAGAGATATCTGACACTCACATTTTCCCTCCATAACAGAAGCATAGTGATTAGTTGTTCCCAGATCAATTCCAGTGACTTCATCTCTTTTTAAGATTATGAATTTATTGTACACAAAATCTTAGCTATGGGTGATGTTCGAATGAACAGCTTCTTGTTCTTCGGGTGATGCTCTGCAAGCCATTTGGGATGTCTTCTATTTTAGCAGCTTGTGCCAGTTCTGTACTAGTGCGCACCGAAAGAACGTCTCTAGATGATAGGGTAATAACTTTTGATATATACACTAAAAGTACCATCAATTGATCAGCCAAGTTCACTTAGTACTTGGTTTTGTCATGCTTTATATTCTGGAATTAATCATGGAACCATTGCCTAATTATCCAGCATTATACACCACCAACTAACAACATAATGCGATAAAAAGTAAAAACAACTAAAATCCAGTGATATATCCTATGATAACGTCCAGACACATGGTACTACAAGGTCGAAGGTAGCCACATGTACCACTAATGCTCATACCCAACATCATCACGAAGGAGCACGAACGCGTAGCACCTCTGCTCAAAACAAAAGCGACCAAGCAACTGCAATGCTCATTTTGGAAAACACGACTTCCAACGTACCATGACTCTCACCAGATGTTGCCGCGGTAAAGCTGACCTCTCTATAGATGTTGCCCACCTCTTTATCACTACCCTGCTGCTTTACCTGAACACCAACGATCAGCACTCCGTTCCCTTCAACAACAACAACATTGCGCGAGAGATCAATGGACCCGTCATCGGAGAGAGCCACCGCGACGTCTCTAGAGTCCAGCAAAGTCACGTTCTGATCAATACTGGCAGTACGTGCGACAAACTTCACACTGAGATCGGTCGATCCTTCCACAAGAGAGACTTTTATTTGGGCCTCCAACGCCAAACGGAGATGTGCATACTTGAATTCCAGCGTGCTCCGCGGACCCGACACAATCTCCTCCAGAAGAGAACCGGCTCTGTATCTCCCTGTGATGCAGTTATAATCGAAGAATTCACCACTCAACAGCTTATCTTCAGAGGGCCTTGTCCCTTTGACTCGTAGTTCAACCTCAAACATAACAGGATCAATCAATTGGACTGCACGGTTTGGACCATTGAGGACCAGAGATGAATCCTACACACGCATTAATAGCATTATTTAAGATATAACATATGGGAGTATGGACATATAATCAACCCCTTGCCAGCATAGTCTTGGTACAATTTATTTATACGAGCTAGAAAACTTAAAGACCCATATTTCCTTTATAAATTGTCAAGTGGAGATCGGAAAACAATATATGATGCGCAGCTTCACTATGAATACCAAACCCTCTAAACATATGACTGCGAAGAATGCCCCAAACCTAATAGACGACTATTTCTTAATATATCAACCACAACTGAAATTTTGAATAAAAATGTCAGAAATATATCCAACACTCTAACTGAGATACAAGAGATATTGATAAAAAAAGCGTGTCATATCAAATTTCTGAAACGAAACAGTGCCATGCATCTAAGTTTAGACTGTTCTGTCATGTCTAAACTACTGTACTTATATCAAATTATTATGCAACACTGATATAACTCGAGTTCAGAAAAACTAATGAAATGGTACAGTAGTACTATTTAACATAATTACATGTACACATAAAACAGCAAGTTTTCACCACATAGTTACAATCTCTTTTCCTAGAAATCAAGATCCACCATGCAATGAGGCAAAAATTAAGTGAATTCCGTGTACAAAAATATAGTAGGGAGGAAGCCCATGAAGTGTGGATGGGTACCTGCTCAGTGAGCGTCTGACAGTTGCCCCTGCCACGCTCAAAGATATAGTTGCGGTTACGGTCAACCGAGTCTCGCACAACAATGAATCCATATACATCTATCGGCCAGCGGATCGTAGTACCTTTCAGATCCACCACCTTTATGGAAAATATCTGAAGCGCGTTTGCGAGCCTAGCGTAGCTCGGCACTGGCCCCGTGGTAAACCGCATGGGCCCAACCTCAGCTGCATTCATTCACAAACTGAACCTATCAGTATGATTCCGAAATCCGATAAATTTTAGAAATATGAACACTATCTAAGATACAGATCATCGGTGATCATGGGAGAGTCTGCTCACTCCTTTTGTCGACGCTGCCATAGTAGTCGGACCATGTATCCGACCAATTGCCTCGCCACTCGGCAAGCTCAGCGAGCATCTCCTGCTCTTCCTCGTCGTCGTCGCGTGGCCTCTTTGGTTCCTCGTTCACCACCGTCTCCTCCTGCCCCCCTGCCGGCAACCTCTTGTGGCTGGCCACTCTCTCCATCTCCCCCGCTTTCTCGATCACTCCCATCGAAACCCCTGATGCCGGTAGCTAGGGTTAGCCGCCGCCGTGTTGTTCCCAACCCTCGGTAAATTGGGTGGGTTGCCCCCTCCGCCTGCCGAGCTGTCGAGCTCGCGCTACGCCTTGAACCAGGGTGGCAAGGAGCGGGGAAGATGGAGGGGAGAGGCACGAGGTCGTGTTTCGTGTCGTCGCTGGCCACAAGTCGCAGGCGCAGCCGCCGGGCGGCGGGAGTACTCCAGGAATGGGGGTCGGGACGGGTGCGGCTGGGACTCGGGTCGTGACATCGTATGCGGTTTGAGTAAATTTGGGGCAGCCAGAAACAAAACGAAATTCAAAATGGAAAATGATACAGTGCCCCGAGGATCGAACGTCTCCTTTCCACGCGACCGTGAGGTGGGTGGATCTCCCCGCGACATGTCTTAGACGGGTCATAGTGGAGAGTAGTTGAAAATAATTTAGATGTGGTAAAATGCAGTGCCATATTAATTAGGTTGTAGACACATTTTGTCTTGGTATGTGTGATATTACAGTAACATGGTTAGTTACTCAATCTATCTATCTCTTCATTAAATCGTTGTTACATAAACAAAAATGCTGACTTAGACTCTTAGTTACTAGTAAAGTTACCCCACTATGACCGGCCTTATCTCTCCATGCTTCCCTTTCGTTTCCGTTCTGTCGCTCGTCTCGCGCTGCTGCTTGCGTCGCCATGGCACCTAGAGCACGCTCCTCTCCGCAGCGCCGCAAGGACAACGACCGGCGTCACCGCTCCACCATACCTCCGGCTTCTCCCTATCTTCCTCCCCACCTTCGCATGTCCGCCATGGCCGAGAGCTCAGACCACCGACGTGATGTGCTACAACCGGCGCGAGGGATTCTGTGAGGCTTTGACGTGTGGTGCATCCTCGACTTTCCCGATGGCTCCCTCCGCCCCTCTATGCCCCACAACTGTTGTAGCTACCTGCCGTTGTACGTCTATGGCTGTGTTCCTCTCCACATCCACCGATGCAGCATGTCCGGCTGCGACCATGACGCCCGAATCTCGCATCCATGGCCTCCAGCAACGGCAATGATACCTAGGGTGTTCAGCTTTGCTACTACAATTTCTGATCTTTGCTACTCTATTTGGTCGGTGTTTTGCTACTTTGGCATTTTTTTTTGCTATGTATTCATATTTATTTTTTTACTTTCGCATTTTTTTTGCTACAAGCGCTCGCGAGAGTTGTCAGCGATGTCTATTTTGCTATATTAGAATATTGTTTTGCTACATCTGTTCTATCGTTTTGCTACTACCGTTTTGTGGTTTTGCTACAATATCGTAAATTTTTTTTGCTACGGAGGTCTCTGGCGAGGTTTTTCCTAGGCGAGTCTCTCGTAATATTTTCCGGCGAAGTCGGTCATGCTACATTAGTACTTTTTTTTGCTACAAAGTTTCCGGGGAGTTCTTCGGTGAGGTCTCCAGTGAGATCTCCGGCGAGGTCGGGTTTGCTACATTAGCACAATTTTTTTGCTACAGGGTCGCGGGTGAGGTCTCCGGCGAAATCTCCGGCGAAGTCCAGTTTGTTTTTCTATTTTCTGATCCGAACCGTTTTCTGCTACATGTAGCAAAAGCGGGACTATTTGTAGCAAAAATGGAATTTTGGGGCTTTTGGGGGAACACGTGTCAGCAGGGGGACCCGGGGGATTTTGGGAATTATCCCCCGGGACGCTTAGTACTGTCCATTCAAAATCCAGATCCCGCCTCGATTGTCGCTATCGCTACCCACCTCGTCGCCGCCGTCTCGGCGGCTCCCTACCATCTACTTCTCGTCCCGCTGGCCTCCACCTCCACCACCAAGCGAGCCCTCCTCGCGCTCAAGGACGCCGTCATTGTTGGAAATATAAGCAATAATCCATATGATTTAATCCGAATAATAAATTGATAAAGCATGATCATACAAACGGTACTAAAACAAATTATGCAGATCAACAAAGTAGATGAACAGATTACATCTATAGGAGATAAACCTATCACATCTATACCAAACGCTAAAACAAAGAACTCTAGCATAATCTGAAAAAGGCAGTTGAGGATCACATACAGTGTAGGCTGAACAACAGCCGCAGCGATCGCAGCAGCGTCGCCCATGTTGAGGTTGTCGAAGAGATTGGTGACGTTCGGGAAGAATTCGTCGTCCGGGAACTCGTCGTCGGATGACGTCGTAGTTGCCAGTAGTCGCGCTTGAGCGCTCCCCAAAAACCTGATCGCCCCTCACCCGTACAGGTTCACGAGAGGCGGGGTTCCGGAGACCTACTATCCCGATCTACGGTGCACGCCGCAAGACGGGATGGAGAAGACGAAAGCGGCGGCGCAAGGTTCTGGAGGTAGGCACGTGTGTGGATTGATTCCGTACCGATTAGGTTTAGCCGGGACGCTTATATAGTGCAGGTTAGAAAGATCGTGGGCTCGGTCCATGTCCGAGTCGGTAACAGTCACGTCCATAAAAACTGGAAATGGCTGTAATTAACGCGTCCGTTAATGACTCATAATCAGTTTTCCCAACCAGCAAAATAAAGCTCGGCTCGGCGAGATTCCCGCAACACGCAACCCGCGGCGCGCGCGCGTCGTGACGAGGCGAGGCGAGGCGTGGCGTGGCGAGGCGGACGGCGTCGGAGGAGGAATGCGCGAGGGCTACTCTTCTTGTCACACCTTAGTGAGTGGTGCAACACTCTACTATATAAGGTGGTCCAACTCCCCTTCAACTAGCAATGTGGGACTAAACTTTAGCACCACTAGCACAGTCATATGCTGCCATATACAAGTGGGCCAAAGAGAATTTCAGAATTTGT
Source organism: Avena sativa (assembly GCA_916181665.1). NCBI lineage: Eukaryota > Viridiplantae > Streptophyta > Magnoliopsida > Poales > Poaceae > Avena > Avena sativa. Next base: position 144,573,525 of record OV702297.1, read on the forward strand.
CTAATGGGCCAACAGCCCAAAACTCATCAAATTCCAACAATCCTCCACAACGTCTCATTGGCACATCACATCATTTTCCTTCCAGAACATTGTTTTATATACCGGTGTGTAGTGGAGACTGTTAAGTTGAACTTCCACGTTAAACTTTATGCTACACTAGCTAGCAACTTGAATAGTGGACTATGCCTTGAACTACAAGTTTTCTACGCGCTAGTTTCACACAAAATCTAGACCGGTACAGGGCTACCGTCGGCTTCCCCGCAGTTTGGAGCTTATGCGTCATACTCCAGGGCCTTTCATGAGTTTATTAGAGAGCACCCACTCTCACGGACTGCGATGTTTGACAGTCAGACTCATATAGGTGTATTCCTCAAGAGATGTTCTGCAAGACAACATCTCCGCTTATAAAAGCCACTTGGAACACATTAAGATAAATATCAACCTGCCATGCAGATTAAGAGAGTATTTCATCTGAAGATGTAAATATAGTATGGGGATACTCTCCTCTCAGATGATCAACAGCTTGTCTCCCAGCTCTAATTCACGGGATCTTTGATCACATAGAGTGGGTTGCCACTGGGATCAACTCATAGCGTGGGTCTCAAACGCATCTCCCTCGATGCATTATCTATCACATTGCGTGATAAACCCTTTGTGAAGGGATCTGCCAGGTTCTTAGATGTTTGTATATAATCCAACGCAATAACTCCGGAGTTTCTCAGTTTCCTGACAGATTTCAATCTCCTCTTCACATGCCTTGATGACTTCATATTATCTTTAGAACTATTTACTTTGACGATCATAGTTTGATTATCACAGTTCATCGGAATGGGGTATTGGTTTTTCAACCATAGGTAAGTCCATCAAGAGCTCACGAAGCCACTCTGCTTCAACACTGGCTGTGTCTAATGCTGTGAGTTCTGCTTCCATTGTTGACCTCGTTAAGATGGTCTGCTTGCAAGACTTTCAGGAAACAGCGCCACCACCAAGTGTAAACAAATAACCATTTGTGGCCTTAATCTCATCAGCATCAGATATCCAGTTTGAATCACTATAACCCTCAAGTACCCGTGGATACCCAGTATAGTGAATACCATAACTCGCAGTGCCTTTCAAATAGTGCAAAACTCTTTCAAGAGCATGCCAATGATCATCTCCAGGATTTGACACAAATCGACTCAGTTTGCTTACAGCAAAGGAGATGTCAGGTCTAGTAGCGCTGGCTAAATACATGAGCCAGCCAATAATTTGAGAATATCTCAATTGATCTTTAGCAGTCCTTCGATTCTTTCAAAGTAGCACACTCGGATCATAAGGCGTTGAAGAAGAATTGCAGTCGCTATACCCGAAGCGACTCAATATCTTTTCCACATAGTGAGACTGGAGCAATGTAATCCCACCATTGTCATCCTTTAGTAGCTTGATGTTTAATATTACATCAGCCACTCCCAAGTCCTTCATCTCAAAGCAGCGAGATAGGAACTCTTTGACCTCCTCGATAACGGCGAGGTTGGTCCCGAATATCAATATGTCATCAACGTAGAGACACATAATAACTCCCTCGCCCCCACCATGGCGATAGTACACACATTTGTCAGCTTCATTTACAACAAATCCTTCAGCAGTTAAAGTTCTTTCAAACTTCTCGTGCCACTGCTTAGGAGCTTTCTTAAGACCATACAAAGACTTCACTAACTTACACACCTTTCCTTCTTGAGCATCTATTAAAAATCCATCAGGCTGCTCCATATAAATTTCCTCATCTAGCTCTCCATTTAGAAAAGCTGTCTTAACGTCCATTTGATGAACGAGAAGACCATGTGAGGCAGACAAGGAAAGTAGTACTCAAATAGCAGTCAATCTGGCTACAGGTGAGTAGGTATCGAAGAAGTCTTCACCTTCCTTTTGGGTATAACCCTTAGCCACAAGACGTGCCTTGTACTTTTCAATAGTACCATCAGGTCTAAGCTTTTTCTTGAACACCCATTTACATCCTACAGGTTTACACCCATAAGGACGATCAGTGATTTCCCAAGTACCATTAGCTAAGATGGAGTCCATCTCGCTTCGGACAACTTCCTTCCAGTAGTCAGCATCTTGAGATGCATAGGCTTCTAAAATATAAGTGGGAGTATCATCCACAAGGTACACAATGAAATCATCACCAAATGACTTTGCAGTCCTTTGTCTCTTGCTCCTTTTGGGAGCTTCATTGTCATCCTCCACAGGATCACCAGAGTGTTCTATCGGCATAGTGGGTTCAGGAATTATAGAAAATTCCTGACTAGATGAACTAGTCATCTCCTGATTTGATGAGCTAGACATACCTTTTATAGGAAAGATGTCCTCAAATAAAGTCGCATCATTCTACTCCATAATTGTACCAACATGCATGTCGGATACCTCAGATTTTACTATCAAAAATCTATAGCCAATGCTACGAAAAGCATATCCTAGAAAAACACAATCAACGGTTTTTGGTCCAAGCTTTCGCTTCTTGGGTATTGGAATATTGACTTTTGCCAAACAACCCCAAGTTCGTAAGTAAGAGAGTTTAAGCCTTTTCTTTTCCCATTCCTCAAATGGAGTCATGGTTTTATCCTTTACAGGAACATGGTTTAGGACATGACACGCGGTCATTAGCGCCTCCCCCCACCATTCCTTGGAAAGACCCGATGTATCTAACATGACATTAACCAAATCAGTTAGAGTGCGGTTCTTTCTTTCGGCCACCCCATTTGAATGATATGAGTAGGGAGGCGTCCTCTCATGTATAATACCATGTTCCATACAGAATAAATCAAATTCGTTTGAAAAGTACTCTCCACCATGATCCGACCTTAGCCGCTTGATTTTAAGATCAAGTTGGTTTTCTGCCTCAGCTTTATAGATTTTGAAGTGATTCAAAGCTTCATCTTTAGATTTCAGAAGATAAGCATAGCAGTATCTAGTGGAGTCATCAATCAACGTCATGAAGTATCTTTTTCCATCTTTTGTCAACACACCATTCATCTCACAGAGATCTGAATGAATAAGTTCTAGCGGTGCTAAGTTTCTCGGTTCCGCAGTCGTATGAGACTTGCGGGGTTGCTTTGCTTGCACACAAACTTGGCACTTATAACCTTTGACAGTGGTAAATTTCGGAATTAAACTCATATTGGCTAGCCGCGTCATGCAACCAAAGTTAATATGACAGACTCGTGAGTGCCAAACATTAGACTCATTATCATTGCAAACATGATTAATAACTTTAGTACATGAGTCTGACAAATACAAGCGGAATAGACCTCCGCACTCATAACCCTTTCCAACAAATTGTACATACTTAGAAATTACAACTTTATTGGACTCAAAAACCAACTTAAAGCCATCTCGACATAAAAGAGATCCGCTGACGAGATTCTTATTGATGGAGGGAACGTGCTGCACATTCTTCAGCTGTACGGTCTTTCCTGAAGTAAACTTCAGATTTACCGTACCAACACCATGAACAAAAGCACGTGAGCCGTTTCCCATCAGCACGGAAGAGGTCCTTGAGACCTGATAAGAGGAAAACATGGAAATATCAGAACATACATGTGTATTAGCACCCGTGTCTATCCACCAATCAGGAGAATGACATACTGAAAGGATAGTAGGTAAAATACCATACCCAGCATCCTTCATCTCAGTATCGCTAATAACAACATTAGAGGCCTTGCCGCCGTTTCCCATCAGCATGGAAGAGGTCCTTGACACACTTGATCACTCTACTAACTTACTCATCCTATATTCTTATAGATGGACGTGAAGTACATCAAGTTTTATTAGTTGGGGAATGGAGGAGACCTTATCTTTGAGCGGGATTTGGACCAGCTTTCGGAACTTCTGGAGCGTCCGCACCCCGAGTTCTTCAGAGCTTAGCTCAATGATCAAGGAGGAGAAGATCTGCAGTGGCTAATTGTTGCAAGTCTCCGAAGAAAGATTGAACATCCCACCGCTGAGGGAATTCAGTTCACCTTAAGAGAGAACAACTGGCTCGATGGACTTGCCAGGGCCATGCAGGAAGCTCTTGCCCGTCTGTGTGGGCAGAGTATCAACCAGATCAAGGGAACCCGTTTTGAGTTTTGCCCAAGGCGTGATGCTAATGGAGAAGCCCTATACCACCACAATCTGAAGACTCAGTTGGACCACCTTAGCTTCATGATGTATGATCGTCAGCAGGAATTGGACAATTGCCGTGACTACTCCAACCACAAGTCCGCCATCATCAAGACGAAGGATCAGACCATCGCCATGCTAGCAAAGGATCGCAAGTCTCGTCGCCGTCAGCTCGACATGAAGGAGCGCATCATTGCCCGTCTTCGCCACGTATCTCGGATTTGGAGGAGACCATCCACGAGAGAGACATGCAGTTGGAAGAAAGGGAGAATGCCGGAGAGGATCTTCGTGGAGACCCCTACTCCTATCTCAGTGATGATGATTTTCTGGAGGATCAGGCTATGGATTTCTTCACCGATGAAGATGATTTCGCCTTCATCAATGACGATGAGGATGATGAGGATGACGACTACACCGACTCTGAGGAGTAGTAGCACTTGAGCACTAGCGTAGTGAGTTATATTCGGTCCCACTGTATCGTAGTTTCCAGAATGGTTCTTAAAACCATCTATTTTTATTGTTTTGGGGTGTGTGTTTGTATCGTGTGCTATGAATGAATGAAAAGCAAGTTGCTAGAAAAATCTGAGTCAAACTTTAAAAACTTTTCAAAGTCCCAAAACCTTAGAAATTTCCCTCTTTTCTCATGATCTATCTCAATCTTCAGATGCCACGCGGAGGAAGTGGTTCATCCCTGGACCCGATGTTGCAGATCCTGCAAATGTTGGTTTCTGACCGCGAAGCTGAAAGAGCCGAACATCAAGCCAACCTAGCCACCCTTCAACAGATAGCTCAGCTGGCCCACAACAATCAAGGCCAAGGAAATTAGGACAACCATGGATCTAAGCTCAAGAATTTCCAGAATACCAATCCACCTGTTTTCACTAAGTTCGAAGAACCCTTAGACGCAGATGATTGGCTGCAAACCATGGAAAATAACCTAGAAGTTGCCGGAGTGGTGTAAGAGATCCCAACCTTCAATAAGGTAGAGATCCCTGTGTTTACAATGCTAGTCCCTCGATCAATAGCTATCATCCACAGTTAAGATGCAATATCAAGAAACAAAGGTCATAATATAACTTTATAACCAGGAATAACATAATTTTATTACATCTTACTTAGCTCATTGGCTATTACAATACATTGCAGCAGAAAATCTATAAGCATGGAGTCCTTCATCTTCAAAGTGCCACAGGCAGACATGTTGGTTGTAGTCTTTGTAATCCTAATCATCAAACTTTACTAACTCAATCAAACCTGCAACATAACAAGTTACAGCCACAAGGGTCAATACATTTGAATTGTATTGGCAAGTTTCACTACTATGTAGAATATAAGTGGATCCTACCATTACATGCATATTTGGCTAAGTGGGGTTTTAGGCTCATTTGTAGAAAGCAATAATTTATCCTATCTTTTCAAAATGGTTTTGTTCCTTTTGTCAAACCTTTCTGAACTCCTTGGTAAATCCCCAAGTGTTCAAGTCTTTGTCAAAACCTCTTGAGCTCCTTGGTACCCCCAAGTGTTGCAAGTCTTTTGTTGTTACTTTAAAGTTTTTTCTTTTTGAAATTGGAATGTCGAGATTTCCCATAGCTTCAAGCTTTAGTTGCTCAGTATTGTCCATAACCGGGGACACGGCTAAGTACTTAGATTTTATTATCTTCTGTAGAAGTTGTACACTTTACCCACATGACACACTCTCATCTTGTTGCCACCAGTGGCCGCTGGATTGGTACTCACCAAGATGGAGTACTGGCAGATTGAGAATGTGACGAAGTCTTTCCAGAGGGTCCTCCCATACACCATTGCTAGCTTGTCTTCAGACACCCATGTAGGGTTTCGAGTTCCCTCATTTTCAGTGACCTGAAGACAATGCATGGGTCTTCCCATTGTAGTTGACTAAGCCAGAGCCATAATAGCATGTGGCTGTACACGAAAGCCACAATTGGAGAAACATGTTCAATCTCTAAGTTCCTGGGTGGTTTTCTTTTGGTGCACAACACAAAGAGATTGCCATAGACATGGTTCCTTTTGTTGTCACCTTATCCAAAACTCAAAGTATCCTTGTCCACCCAGGTGGTTCATTGAGTCCTTGTTTTATTATATAAAACATAAGTCTTTTCTCAACTTCATAAAATCTCAACATGTATCTCTTCTCAAAATATATAGCATGGCTAAGCATACTACAACTACAATGTTTTCACTAAGGAATATATAAGGGTATCCTATTAGGATTTAGCATAGCATAAGTATAGAAATTCTTTTCATGCATGTTTCAAAATCCACTAAGTATAATGAAAATAGTAGGACCTTGGATGATAGTGTAACTTGCCTTTTTGGTAGGGAATGTTGGTTCACTTCTTGATCTTGCTAGTTTCACACTTTTCTAACTTCACTACAAATCAATCAAGCAAACACAATATCAACTAGCATTCCAACCAATAATCAATCAAACAAATTAACACACATAAAATAATAGGAACTAAGTCATGCATGCAAGTATGCAAAAATAGTTTTATTTTCAAAGGTGGTTTCTACTAGGCTCTAAACATTGTAAAGTCCAAAGAGGTCATTTTCCAAAGTGGTAAAGTCATTTGCAAAAGGGTTTTACCTATAAACCATTTTTAAATCCAATCATTATTTTATGTGGTGCAAAATGTTTTTATCAAAGCAACAATTTTATGTTTTTCACCAAATAAGTGGTTAATTCTCAAAACTTGGTGTTTAGGGTCAGTAGGTTTGATCCAAATCATTTTCCCAAAACTTTTACTCCAAAATCATTTTCATAACAAAATCAATATTTTTATTTGACTAGAAATGGGCTAAATCAAGTATTCAAACCTAATCTTCACAAAACACATTTTAAAATCCATGGGTTGGTTCCTAGGGTCAGTAGGTTCACAACAAACCAATTTGCAAAGATTTCAACCTCAAAAACATTTTGGAACAATTTTTATAACCTAAACAAGCTTACAAATGTTTCTGCAAAAACAAACATTTTACCAGAGGCTTTTTACTAAACAAATTGCATGGTTGGCTAGGGATTGTTCCAATGATTCCATTGATATAAAGTTTGCAAATTTTGGACATGTGGATCAAAAGTTACAAGGTTTTCAAATCTGCATCTAAATCTGATTTCAAATTCTATTTTAAATCGTCTGGTGCCACGCGGCGCTTTCCTATTCGCTGGTACCGGTTCGGGTGGATCGGCTGATGCGATGCGTTAGATCTAAATGAAATCCTACGGCTCTGAATCAAACTTACCCTTTCGCTTAAGTTCTAATTCCAGCTACAAGATCAAGATCTAACGGTGTAAACCTATTTGACCATACCCGAGCGGCGCTGACGGCGGTGAGCGGCGGCGTACGGTCGGACGAGGTGCTAGCGGCGGTTACAGGAAGCAAAGAAGGTAGAGGAAGGTCTCACCGTGCTCGCAGGGTCGTGGGGAAGCTCGAGGTGGTGCTGGTCTGGCGAGGGGCGCACTGGCGTAGGAGTAATCGCTCGCCGGAGTGGAGGACGGCGTCGAGCGGTTCTGGAGGTCGTCGAGGATGGTGTTGTGGTTCACTCCGAGGCAAAACGAGGATGCGGTTAGATGCAGCCGAGTGTGGCGAGTGCAGGAGCATGAAAGAGAGGGCGTGGGGCGGTCTGTGCTTACCAGGGGACGTCGCCGAAGAAAGTAGCAGACGCGGCGGTGCTCAGAGGTTGTCGGAGTCGACGCTCTGGGGCGCCCGCGAGTGAACAGAGGGCACAGACATGTGCGCCTGGGAGTGGGGATCACGGTCGTGTGCTCAGGGAGGCAAGGGGTGGCGAGGTTCGGCTGGAATCGAGGAGGAAGCTCGTCGGAGCAGTGAGGGGTGCGGCTCGAAATTACGACGGCCTAGGGGCAGAGAGAGGGAGTTGTCTGGGGGAGAAGAGAGGGGAGAGGGAGGCGTTTAATACCGCGTGGTCGCAGGGGGAGTTAAGGTCGTGGTTAACGCGAATTGATCGCCGGTGTTTACTGGCTGCAACGGCAGGGAGTAATCGGCGCGGGTTGAAGACGATGAATAGGGGATATGGAACCTTGCTGTCAGCGAGGGAGTGAGAGGGAATGAGGGTCCACTGGTCAGCGTCTCTGTGGGCCAGTAAGTGAGTGCGAAACGTTTTCTGCGGGGGAGAAGAGAAGCTGGGCTAACTGGGCTTGTTGGGCTGGCCGGCTGGGCTGTGTCCAGATTCTATTTTTTTCTTTCTGATTGTTTTATCTTTTTCCAATTCTATTTTCTGTTTTGAAATTCAAACAACCAATCAAGCATTCAAATCAATTCAAACATTCACCACACTTATAATGAGTTTTGGTTCTGTTTAACAACATAAACCAAAGTCCAAAATAAAATAAAATAATAACTTTATTTTAGGGTCCATTTATAATTAAATAAAATGGACACTAGTTAATAAACCAAATGGGTTTTAATTTATTTAAAATCTTCATTTGAAATCTAAATATTTTCAAAACCAAATCAGTAGGTTTTATTTGAAAATAAGGAATATTTGGAAAACTTGTTTAAAATAAATAAATAAGTTTTGATGTTTAATTAAAATAGTAAAACCTTTATTTTTAATAAACTTGGATATTTAAACCCTTATTATTTTATTCAAATAAACCTTTACTATTTTTATCAAATAGAAATATTTTATTTCAAAGGCTTGGCCAAGTTTTAATTTGGCTTATAAAATAATCCTTATTTAAATTTCTTCCTTTTCATTTGAAAACCAAATATTTTTATTAAAAGATTCAAAATAGTAATTCCAAATATTTTTTTTATTTTCCCTTATTAAATGTTTATTTTTTTTAAATCCCTTTAGGATTTATCTTGATCAAAATAGGTTTGAAAGTTCCCAATTGGAATCAAAAAGTTTCTTCTCACCCTGAAAATCAACAAAGTTTTATTTATTCATTTATTTTTCACATAACAAGATTTGGAAAATCTTGGGATGTGACAGGCTACCACCCTTAAAATAAATCTCGTCCCGAGATTTGGGAAGGCTAGGGTTACAAGTAGTCTCAAAGCATCTAGGGGACTACCACCCTTAAAAACTTTCAAACTAAATTACATATTGGCCTTCTTGGGATCCTGGGGAAACTTCTCTGGGCAAACATCTGCATAGTGTCCTTTGTTTCCACTCTTGACTCATGGGCCAAGGTTGAGATCCTTCATAGGCTTGTTTAACTTGTTCTTCATCTTTTCTGGACAATTGCTTGCATAATGTCCTGGTTCTTTGCAATTGAAACACATGATAGCTTTAAGTTCTTCACGTGTCTCTTGTGGACAAGTTGCTGGATAATGGCCTAGTCCTTTGCAGTTGTTGCACCATACTTGGCCAATCTCTTTATACTTTTGCTTCTCTGGACATTCACTGGAATAGTGTCCCATTTCTTTACAATGATGACATTGCACATGGCTTTTGTCCTTCTTTTTCTTTTTGGGCTTCTCCAAAGCTAGGAGTGCATCCAGTTCATGTTGCTCATATGTTATATGGTAGGTAGGAATGTCTACATGCTTCTTGGACCTTCTATTGCTCTTTGGAAAATTCATATGCCTCTTCTTTGGTCCTTTGAATTGGGTTGTATTGCATGGAGGTATAAGTGGACCTTTTCCTTTGTTATCATTCTTCTTGGTAGACTTGGATCCTTCTGGATAGTTTGCAATCATTTGTTGCACTCCACCTTGTTTCCTTTGTTCAACAATGGAATAGATGGGGCATTGGATAGGAACATGGTTATTTCCTTCACATAAGTAGCAAGTAGCTTGAGAGGTGGGACATTGGCCAACAGGATGTTTCTCTTCACAGTTGGGGCATTGATCTCCATGCTCCTTAGAAGTGTGATCCTTGTCTCCACAAATGTTGCAAGCTTTGGCTCCTTTTAGAATAACACCTTTGTCTCCTTTGGAAAAGTTGCTTTCCATGTTGAGCATTTGGTCTGTCACCTTATGCAACATTTCAGCTTGGTTTTCCAAAAACTTTTGGAGGGTTGGATCTTCCCCACTAGTGTTAGCTATGAACTAAGCTGTCATTTGGTTCAACTGGTTTTGGGTTTATATGAGCTCTCTCATGTTGTCCTCTTGGTTGGTGTTGGTGTCATCAACCTTGATGTTGGAGTTTCTTGGAGTAGTCATCTGTTTGGGTTGAATGGAGATTAGAATAGGCAAAAGATTTTCTAAGGAAATAATTCTAATCACACACATCACAATTTACACAAACAAGGTGCAATCAATCACAAACAACTTTTCACTCAAACCACAAAGTTCAAGCACATACTTAGGCAACAAAATATTTTTGTTACACCACATAAGTTGGTGTGTTTGACTTAGCTAAAATATGGTGGTCCATCTATATGGTTCACTTATGATCTTTCCATCCTTCTTGGTTGATTCTTCTTGCATGAGATCATGGTTTCCTTGGGGAAAAATTTTGGTCACAAAACTTCAAATGAAGTGAACTCCTTCTAATTTTGCATTTCCTTAGACTTCATATCTTGAGCAAGATTTCCTTGTCTCACTTGTCCTTAGTGATATCCAAGACTGAAGTTCTTGGTGAATATGCTGAAGATGTTGAAGTCATTAGAGTTGAAGATGTTGAAGTCATTAGAGTTGAAGAAGTTGAAGTCATTAGAGTTGATGAAGTCATTTGCACATGGTGAAGTCTTTGGTCATGGGGTAGGCTTGGTCCATCAAGTTTGAAATAGAAGAGATGTAGAATCAAAACCAAAAATGGTTGAGGAAAGAGTTTACAAGATTGTTTGTAAATAAGTTTTGGAACAAATACAACTCCTATTTTTCTAAGGGGTTTTGTCCAATCCTAGGTTTACAAATCCTACAGGCAACACAATGCTCTGATACCATCTGTAAGAGGTCCCAACCTTCAATAAGGTAGAGATCCCTGTGTTTACAATGCTAGTCCCTGGATCAATAGCTAGCATCCACAGTTAAGATGTAATATCAAGAAACAAAGGTCATAATATAACTTTATAATCAGGAATAACATAATTTTATTACATCTTACTTAGCTCATTGGCTATTACAATACATTGCAGCAGAAAATCTATAAGCATGGAGTCCTTCATCTTCAAAGTGCCACAGGCAGACATGTTGGTTGTAGTCTTTGTAATCCTAATCATCAAACTTTACTAACTCAATCAAACCTGCAACATAACAAGTTACAGCCACAAGGGTCAATACATTTGAATTATATTGGCAAGTTTCACTACTATGTAGAATATAAGTGGATCCTACCATTACATGCATATTTGGCTAAGTGGGGTTTTAGGCTCATTTGTAGAAAGCAATAATTTATCCTATCTTTTCAAAATGGTTTTGTTCCTTTTGTCAAACCTTTCTGAACTCCTTGGTAAATCCCCAAGTGTTCAAGTCTTTGTCAAAACCTCTTGAGCTCCTTGGTACCCCCAAGTGTTGCAAGTCTTTTGTTGTTACTTTAAAGTTTTTTCTTTTTGAAATTGGAATGTCGAGATTTCCCATAGCTTCAAGCTTTAGTTGCTCAGTATTGTCCATAACCGGGGACACGGCTAAGTACTTAGATTTTATTATCTTCTGTAGAAGTTGTACACTTTACCCACATGACACACTCTCATCTTGTTGCCACCAGTGGCCGCTGGATTGGTACTCACCAAGATGGAGTACTGGCAGATTGAGAATGTGACGAAGTCTTTCCAGAGGGTCCTCCCATACACCATTGCTAGCTTGTCTTCAGACACCCATGTAGGGTTTCGAGTTCCCTCATTTTCAGTGACCTGAAGACAATGCATGGGTCTTCCCATTGTAGTTGACTAAGCCAGAGCCATAATAGCATGTGGCTGTACACGAAAGCCACAATTGGAGAAACATGTTCAATCTCTAAGTTCCTGGGTGGTTTTCTTTTGGTGCACAACACAAAGAGATTGCCATAGACATGGTTCCTTTTGTTGTCACCTTATCCAAAACTCAAAGTATCCTTGTCCACCCAGGTGGTTCATTGAGTCCTTGTTTTATTATATAAAACATAAGTCTTTTCTCAACTTCATAAAATCTCAACATGTATCTCTTCTCAAAATATATAGCATGGCTAAGCATACTACAACTACAATGTTTTCACTAAGGAATATATAAGGGTATCCTATTAGGATTTAGCATAGCATAAGTATAGAAATTCTTTTCATGCATGTTTCAAAATCCACTAAGTATAATGAAAATAGTAGGACCTTGGATGATAGTGTAACTTGCCTTTTTGGTAGGGAATGTTGGTTCACTTCTTGATCTTGCTAGTTTCACACTTTTCTAACTTCACTACAAATCAATCAAGCAAACACAATATCAACTAGCATTCCAACCAATAATCAATCAAAAAAATTAACACACATAAAATAATAGGAACTAAGTCATGCATGCAAGTATGCAAAAATAGTTTTATTTGCAAAGGTGGTTTCTACTAGGCTCTAAACATTGTAAATTCGAAAGAGGTCATTTTCCAAAGTGGTAAAGTCATTTGCAAAAGGGTTTTACCTATAAACCATTTTTAAATCCAATCATTATTTTATGTGGTGGAAACTGTTTTTATCAAAGCAACAATTTTATGTTGTTCACCAAATAAGTGGTTAATTCTCAAAACTTGGTGTTTAGGGTCAGTAGGTTTGATCCAAATCATTTTCCCAAAAATTTTACTCCAAAATCATTTTCATAACAAAATCAATATTTTTATTTGACTAGAAATGGGCTAAATCAAGTATTCAAACCTAATCTTCACAAAACACATTTTAAAATCTATGGATTGGTTCCTAGGGTCAGTAGGTTCACAACAAACCAATTTGCAAATATTTCAACCTCAAAAACATTTTGGAACAATTTTTATAACCTAAACAAGCTTACAAATGTTTCTGCAAAAACAAACATTTTACCAGAGGCTTTTTACTAAACAAATTGCATGGTTGGATAGGGCTTGTTCCACTGATTCCATTGATATAAAGTTTGCAAATTTTGGACGTGTGGATCAAAAGTTACAAGGTTTTCAAATCTGCATATAAATCTGATTTCAAATTCTATTTTAAATCGTCTGGTGCCACGCGGCGCTTTCCTATTCGCTGGTACCGGTTCGGGTGGATCGGCTGATGCGATGCGTTAGATCTAAATGAAATCCTACGGCTCTGAATCAAACTTACCCTTTTGCTTAAGTTCTAATTCCAGCCACAAGATCAAGATTTAACGGTGTAAACCTATTTGACTATACCCGAGCGGCGCTGATGGCGGTGAGCGGCGGCATACGGTCGGACGAGGTGCTAGCGGCGGTTACAGGAAGCAAAGAAGGTAGAGGAAGGTCTCACCGTGCTCGCAGGGTCGTGGGGAAGCTCGAGGTGGTGCTGGTCTGGCGAGGGGCGCACTGGCGTAGGAGTAATCGCTCGCCGGAGTGGAGGACGGCGTCGGGCGGTTCTGGAGGTCGTCGAGGATGGTGTTGTGGTTCACTCCGAGGCAAAACGAGGATGCGGTTAGATGCTGCCGAGTGTGGCGAGTGCAGGAGCATGAACGAGAGGGCGTGGGGCGGTCTGTGCTTACCAGGGGACGTCGCCGGAGAAAGTAGCAGACGCGGCGGTGCTCAGAGGTTGTCGGAGTCGACGCTCTGGGGCGCCCGCGAGTGAACGGAGGGCACAGACAGGTGCGCCTGGGATTGGGGATCATGGTCGTGTGCTCAGGGAGGCAAGGGGTGGCGAGGTTCTGCTGGAATCGAGGAGGAAGCTCGTCGGAGCAGTGAGGGGTGCGACTCGAAATTACGACGGCCTGGGGGCAGAGAGAGGGAGCTGTCTGGGGGAGAAGAGAGGGGAGAGGGAGGTGTTTAATACCACGTGGTCGCAGGGGGAGTTAAGGTCGTGGTTAACGCGAATTGATCGCCGGCGTTTACTGGCTGCAACGGCAGGGAGTAATCAGCGCGGGTTGAAGACGATGAGTAGGGGAGGTGGGACCTTGCTGTCAGCGAGGGAGTGAGAGGGAATGAGGGTCCACTGGTCAGCGTCTCTGTGGGTCAGTAAGTGAGTGCGAAACGTGTTCTGTGGGGGAGAAGAGAAGCTGGGCTAACTGGGCTTGTTGGGCTGGCCGGCTGGGCTGTGTCCAGATTCTATTTTTTTCTTTCTGATTGTTTTATCTTTTTCCAATTCTATTTTCTGTTTTGAAATTCAAACAACCAATCAAGTATTCAAATCAATTCAAACATTCACCGCACTTGTAATGAGTTTTGGTTCTGTTTAACAACATAAACCAAAGTCCAAAATAAAATAAAATAAAAACTTTATTTTAGGGTCCATTTATAATTAAATAAAATGGACACTAGTTAATAAACCAAATGGGTTTTAATTTATTTAAAATCTTTATTTGAAATCTAAATATTTTCAAAACCAAATCAGTAGGTTTTATTTGAAAATAAGGAATATTTGGAAAACTTGTTTAAAATAAATAAATAAGTTTTGATGTTTAATTAAAATAGTAAACCTTTATTTTTAATAAACTTGGATATTTAAACCCTTATTATTTTATTCAAATAAACCTTTACTATTTTTATCAAATAGAAATATTTTATTTCAAAGGCTTGGCCAAGTTTTAATTTGGCTTATAAAATAATACTTATTTAAATTTCTTCCTTTTCATTTGAAAACCAAATCTTTTTATTAAAAGATTGAAAATAGTAATTCCAAATATTTTTTTTATTTTCCCTTATTAAATGTTTATTTTTTTTAAAAAAATCCCTTTAGGATTTATCTTGATCAAAATAGGTTTGAAAGTTCCCAATTGGAATCAAAAAGTTTCTTCTCACCCTGAAAATCAACAAAGTTTTATTTATTCATTTATTTTTCACATAACAAGATTTGGAAAATCTTGGGATGTGACAAGTGGAAGCCAACGAGAATGTTCTGTTCGCCACCCACTATCTAGCCGGAGATGCCAGAGCATGGTGGAATAGTGTTCGTGCAATGACCGGAGGACAGATGATGACCTGGGAGGAATTCAAGGTCAAGTTCAGCAGAACCCATGTGCCACTAGGTTTGATCAAGACAATGATAGATGTGTTCAGAGAACTGAAGCAAGGACGGATGACCGTAGTGGAATACCGTGAAAAATTCTTGTCATTAGCTAGGTATGCCCCGGATGAGATCGACACGGAAGCTAAGAAGAAAGAGAGATTCCTGAATGGTCTGCACGATGAGATGCAGACTGTGTTAGTCAATATCCCCTTTGCTGATATTGAAGCCCTTGTCGACTCTGCCATCCAGATGGAAGGAAAGATCAACCAAGCCAATGAGAACTGCAAGCGTCGCATGATGCATCAGCCAGGAACCCGTCAGACCCCAAAGTATCGCCCCAACCCATCTCCAGGATTTGCCCCGAGAACCAATAGACCCCCAATGAACCGTCCGACCTATCCCAACCGTGGAAACCCTAGGACCGGAGGAAATCACAATAACCCCGGCCACTCTAACAATTTCAACCGTTCCCCTCCCAAGTTCAACAACAATGCTACCGCCAACACCAACACTGCCCCAAGGACTGGAAGCAATGATGTGCCTATTGCAGCAAAGGCCAAGTCGCAAGTGACTTGTTATGACTGTGGAAATAAGGGTCACTACTCCAACGAGTGCCCCAACAAGAAGAATGCCGCAGCCCCCAATGCCAATGCCCCAGCTCAGCAGCAGCGTCGTTTTCAGCCCGGAAGAAGGTTAGCCCTAGGGAATTCGCTCAACCGCAACGACCGTATTTTTCTCATGCATGCTGAACAAGCCAGGAAGCACCAGACGTCGTACTGGGTATGTTTTCTGTTAATTCAGTACTTGCTCGAGTGTTGTTTGATTCTGGTGCATCGCACTCATTTGTCACCGAAGAATTTGCATGCACTAGTAAAATTCAACCAACCAAACTGAAGCATGTTATGATCGTCCAAATTCCCGGTTCAACCACCAAAGCTAGGCAAAATTGCAAAGCCGTCTCTATCCGAATCCATGGCATAGATTTTTACGCTAATCTGATAGTACTCGGAACTAAAGGTTTGGAAGTAGTACTAGGAATGGATTGGATGTCCAAACATAAAGGATTGATTGACTGTGCCAAGAAAGCCATCACCATGACCAGTACAACCGAAATATCAGTCGAGCAAATATCTGAAAACTTACCTCGTCAATTCAAGTGCAACAAGAGTATAGCCCAACCTACCATTGACCAAGTCCGGATAGTCTGTGAATACCCCGATGTATTTCCAGATGTTTTGCCTGGTATGCCCCCAGATCGGGATATCGAGTTTATCATTGAACTAATCCCCGGAACAGGACCCATAGCCCAGAGACCCTATAGTATGACCCGTCTGAACTAGCAGAACTGAAGAAGCAACTGGATGCCATGCTGGAAATTGGATTGATTCAACCAAGTGCGTCGCCTTGGAGATCACCTGTTTTGTTCGTGGATAAGAAGGATGGAGGTACCGTTTGTGTACGGATTACCGGAAGCTGAATGACGTCACCATCAAGAACAAGTACCCATTGCCCAAGATAGAAGATTTATTTGATCAGTTGACTGGTGCCAAAGTGTTTTCTAAGATTGATCTTAGAACTGGTTATCATCAACTCAAAATTTGCGCAGAAGATATTCCAAAGACTGCCTTTACCACCCGTTATGGATTATACGAGTATACCGTCATGTCTTTTGGATTAACCAATGCCCCCGCTTATTTCATGAATCTCATGAATAAGATTTTTATGGACTTCCTGGATAAGTTTTTCGTTGTTTTCATCGATGACATTCCGATTTATTCCAAATCAGGAGAAGAACATGAGCTACACCTAAGGACCATTCTTGGAACCCTTAGAGAGCATCAGTTATATGCCAAGTTTAGCAAATGTGAATTCTGATTACAGGAGGTAGGATTCCTCGGCCACATTGTATCAGCCGGAGGAATTGCCGTTGACCCTGCAAAAGTAAAATATGTAGAAGATTGGCAAGCCCCAACCACTCAAACCCAAGTTCGTGCATTTCTCGGATTGGCGGGATACTACCGCAAGTTTGTAGAAGGATTCTCGAGTATCGCGACCCAATTGCTGAAGAAGGACAAGAAGTTTGAATGGACAGACAAATGAGAAGCGAGTTTTCAAGAACTCAAGAGGAGATTGATTTCAGCCCCAATCTTAATCATGCCGGATATCATGAAGCCCTTCGACGTGTATTGTGATGCATCCAAGATCGGTCTCGGATGTGTGCTAATGCAAGAAGGCAAAGTTATATCTTATATATCTCGACAACTGAAACAACATGAGCAAAATTACCCAACCCATGACCTCGAACTCGCAGCCTTAGTTCTAGCCCTGAAGACATGGAGGCATTACCTGATGGGAAACCGTTGTGAGATTTATTTGGATCACAAGAGTCTGAAGTATATATTCACAGAAGGAGCTGAATATGAGGCAGGAAAGATGGATTGAGCTAATCAAGGATTACGATCTGGACATTCACTATCACCCTGGTAAAGCCAATGTGGTAGCAGATGCCCTTAGCAGATTGTTGTGACGCTTGAACTCCATGATTTTGAATGAGCAACCAAGCTTGCACAAAGAGATGGAAGATTTTCGAATGGAACTAGTGAGTGAAGGATTTTTGTCTAGCATCGAACTTCAACCCACTTTGATCAGCCAGATCAAAGAGGCGCACTAGTATCGATGGAATCAAGCGTCGTATCGGTACAGGCAAAGTACCTGGATTCACCGAAGACGAAGAAGGAGTTCTGTGGTACAAAGGACGCCTTTGTGTACCAGCAGATTCTGAGTTGAAAGAAGTTATTCTGAAGGAAGCTCATGATACTCTTTATTCTATCCACCCCGGAGGAATGAAGATGTATCAATTTTTGAAGGAGCAATTTTGGTGGCATAAGATGAAGAGAGAAATCGGAAGCTATATCGCCAAGTGTGATATATGTCGACGAGTCAAGGCAGGACATCAAAGACCCGCTGGATTGTTGCAACCATTGAAAATTCTGGAGTGGAAATGGGATTCCGTTGGAATGGACTTTATCACCGGATTGCCTACTTCTAGTAGGGGAAATGACTCTATCTGGGTCATAGTCGACAGATTGTCCAAAGTCGCTCATTTCTTACCCGTCAAAACCACATATCAGAGTTCGAAGCTAACGGAGTTATACATCGCTAGAATCGTCAGTTTGCATGGAGTCCCCAATAACATCGTATCGGATCGAGGAACTCAATTTACCTCGATATTCTGGAAGAAAGTCCAAGAAGGTTTAGGAACCCGCCTAGATTTCAGCACCGCATATCACCCTCAGACCGATGGACAGACGGAGTGAGTAAATCAAATACTCGAAGATATGCTGAGAGCCTGTGTGTTAGAATATGGATCTAAGTGGGAAGACTGTTTGCCGTTTGCAGAATTTTCATACAACAACAGTTATCAAGCTAGTTTGCAAATGTCCCCATTTGAATTCATGTATGGAAGGAAGTGCCGCACCACTTTGAACTGGTCGGAAGTAGGAGAGAGTCAGATTTTCGGACCTGACATCCTACGAGAGGCAGAAGAGAAAGTTCACAAGTTTCGTGAGCACCTCAAGACAGCCCAATCAAGACAGAAGAGTTACGCCGATAAGAGATGTCGAGACCTCGCCTTCAACATAGGAGATTTTGTATATCTGAAAGTGTCGCCATTGAAAGGAATGCAGCGTTTCCAACTCAAAGGAAAGTTAGCCCCCAGATATATCGGACCCTTCAAGATTCTGAACCGTCGAGGAGAAGTATCGTATCAATTGGAACTACCCAAAGAAATGTCAGCCGTGCACAATGTGTTCCATATCTCATTACTTCCCAAGTGCCTCGAAGTTCCAGAGAAGACCGAAGTGTTCAAGAATATCAATCATCAGACCATAGAGATCAACGATGACCTGACCTATCCTGAAGTACCCATTCGTATTTTGGAGGAAGCTTTCAGAACCACCAGAACCCGAAGCATCAAGTTTCTCAAGATTCAGTGGAGAAACCACATAGAAGATGAAGCTATCTAGGAGTGCGAAGATCACATCAGGACAGAGTTTCCCGATCTCTTCAAATCCTAGGTAATCTTTTTTCTTCGTCCTTTTTCAAATCTCGGGACGAGATTTTGTTTAAGGGGGGAAGGTTTGTAACATCCCAAAAATATTAAACTAGAATCATGAAACTCTAATCACCAAAATTAGAGTTAACAAAAACTTTTCCAATTAAAAATATGAAAGCATGCATATGTGTAAGCATGACAATTTGGATGCTTTTGAATTGCCATGATTGTGTGTTTCTTTGCTTGAAAAAGGATTCTTAGGTGAAATAAACATCATCAAAACAATCCCCACACTTTTCCCAAAGACAAATAAATAAAAACAAACAAAATAAGGGAATGGTCACTTTGGCCAAATTAACTCCCATGCCTACTTTGGCTATCTCTAACTTTCAGAACTTAACAGAAACTTGTTTGGGTCTTTGCACTCCTTGATATTACTCATAACAAAGTACCAAGGCCCAATTTGTGATCATCCAAAATCATTCAAGTGCATAGTTTAAAGGACAGTTTAAAATTGTATCTTTATCATATGGGAAGATCCCACTTTTTCAAAAACCACTCAAACAAGCTCAACTTTTAAAACCCAAGCATCCACAGACTCACCAGCACATGCCTAGCACACCCACCAAAAATCTTTTCAAAATTCAAAACTTGAATTCATGCGGCCATTTCATCAAACACCTTGCTGATTCAAATCAAACAAAATAAAAACACTATAGTGTGCAGTGTTTTGGTCCTAACTTGTTCCCTCTCTGGACACACTAGCCTTAGTAGATCATCTAACAACCCTAACTAATCTAATGTCATCAATGGTGAACAGGCCGAGAGCACCATGTCACCCCAGTGTGGACAACAGGCTAGAGGAAGAACTAGCCGTGCCAACCTTGTCTGGGAGGTAGCCCATGCCTCACCGCCCCCTCTCGACCAGCCCTGCCTCGCAGATAGCACCCAGAACCGCCAGGAACATCGTGCCCGTGCCGCTGTCGACCATGCCGACCCGCGCCGCAGAGCACGCGCCGTTCCCACTCAACCAGACCACCTCGAGCCCTCGCCGCCCGCCAGCATGCTCCCCACCGTCCCAGGAGACCGCCAGACATGCCCATTTCACCGCCCGTACCCCGTAGCCACCGCTCGCCGTCGAAGACGCCGCCTCTGCCTCGCAGAGCATCGAGCGTTCTCGACCATTTGCCACCGCCCCTACACTCGCATTAAAGCCATAGAGCATCGCCAGGAGACCATCGAGCGATCGCCACCCTCGGCCATGCCTCTAGCTGCCCGTAGCCATGTCGCCACCGTCGTCTGCCTATCCCGTTCGGTCTCGCCGTGATCCTATAAAAGGAGGACTCCCCCGCTCGAATTCATCACACCATTCCACTCATCTCTCACCCAGAACCACCCCGCCTCGGTCCCAAAGCAAGGCGAGCAGCGCATCGCCGGAATTGCGCCGGAGCATGCCGCCTCTGGAGAAGAAGGGCGTCGTCAATTTCGTCCACCCCAGGAGGAGCTGCCGGTACCAGGAGGTTCGCCGTCATCGACTTAGTCGTTCGCCCGCATCGCCGACCTTCGCCTGAGCCCCGGTGAGCCCCCGACGACCCCCACTTCTCTGCTAGGGTTCGAGCTCGCCGGTGACTAGTTCATCGTCGACGACGACCCTCAGCCGTTGATCTTACTTCTAATCCAACACACCACATTGCCCCGTACCGCTTCGCACCCCCCGTCTCACTGACGCATGGGGACAGCCACTTAACCAGCCCGCGTAAGCGCTGTGCGTAGCAGGCCGGCTCATTATCGTCTCCCGCGCAGCCCACTCGTTTGAATTTGGATTTTTCCATTTTCATTCAAACACAGTTATGTACCTAGTTTCAAAAATCAACCCAGCTCGATTCAGTGAACCAAATTGAATGAAACCAATTTTGTTAGGAAGGTCTTGAAATGCTTAATACAAGCCCGTTGGATTCAAATCATTTGGATCTCTAGATCACCCTTGGTAAAAATAACAAGGCAGAAGCTTTTCTGCATTCAAACATTTTTCAAATTGAAACCATAATAGCTTTTGAGTTGATTCCAACTCTCAAAAATCATAATTGATCATACCTTTCAGAATATATAAAAATATATGGGTTTACTTACAGAAATAATGTTCAAGTAATAAAAGAATGCCACATAGGCATTTCTAGCCACTTTAATGATTTAAAATAAAAAGGATAAACCTTATTAAATTGTGACACCACTTTAAATCACATTCCCATGTACTAAAATATGTGGTGATGACATGTGTCAACATGATCCCATGTTTGGTTTGGAGAATATTAAATCTTAAGTAGTTTTTCAATGAGTAGAAATTACTTTTCTAAAAATAAAATCAATAAGCCAAATGCTTTAGTCTTGTAATGTTAGTGATGATGCTAGATCATCTATAGAACCCCTTTGTGTGATGATTGAAAGTAGTTAAGTATTGTTTGGTGATTGTGTACCTCGTATTTATTTATAGACGCTAGTACCGACCAAGGATACGAGGAGGAAGGAGGATACTAAGAAGAAGAAGCCGAGGAGAACTTCAACCACTGCTCTGCACAAGGTAAGCTTATACTGATACTAATGCAAGCCTAATACTACTAGTTGATTTAGCAATCTAACACTTGCAAGATGTTCCACTTTAGCAAGCCTTACTATGCCAACTATATGCCTTAAGCATATGTGGTTATACCCACTTGATACCCAATCCTAGTTTTACTTGCAAGCTTTATACTTTATTCCTTTATCAAAACTGTTACTTAGAGTTTACTGAAGTAACTTGTAGATTCTAGGAAGATAGCTGAAGGTTGCATAAAGAGCATAAAATTTGGCCTAAGCTAGATAATCTTGATGTCATCCTAAGGAATGATATTGAACTTAGTTAGAACCCCACTAGTTTATCACCCTCATTAGTAGATGCTAGTGCTAAGCATAAAACTTGATCAACTTTAGATGGGAATACCTGGTGAAAATGGTTATGAAAACCTTAGAATGATGGATCATTCTACTAAGATGTTTTGACATATGTTTCTGAACACCAGATGATTTGGTGATGAAAATGTTAAGGCATGAGCCTTAGCCCTTTTATAAAACTGATGGTTGTCTGGATGCGATACCATTCCAAATTTACCATACAACCACAATACCCGAAAATTGGGTAGGCATTGACTGGAAACTTATATACCTTAGTATTGGTTCCCTCACGGCCAAGGTCTGAGCTGAGGCTACCTTGTGAAGATTGTCCACCTGTGCAGTACCCAAGATGACAGTTGGTCATGGTTGGGAGGCCACACTCACAGGAGAGGTGCCTATACTAGGGAGTCCTCTATCCAACGCAATTGGAATCGGGTCAATCGGAACTTCCAGTCAAAAGTTATTGCCGTTTGAATATTTGTCCGTCAATCTGTTTTCTGGGCAGAGCGGTAGTACCGCCCGGGTGGGCCGGTAGTACCGGCCGGCCTAGTTTCTTTTCCCAGATCCAGATCTAGATCTCGCTCTGCTGCTGCCACTCGTTTCCACCACGCGCTTGCCACCCCGCGTCACTGCCGCTAGGCCCGCTCGCGAGCTGCTGCGGCTGCGCTGCACGCGCGCTCGCCCACCGCTCGCTGCCACGTTCCCGCGCGGGCCCCTCTGCACTGCGCTGCTGCTGCTGCCTGGCCCCGCCTGGCCCCCTGGCCCCGCGCTATGCTGCGCTGCACCGCGCTGCTGTGCGTTGACTCGCTGCGAGCTGCTGCTGCTTGGTCCCACCACCTGCGCTGGCACGCGCGCTGCTGCCTAGCTATTGCGCTGCTGTGTGCTGGGCCCAGCAGCCGCTGCTGCATCGCAGGCTTGCGCGTGTGCTGCAACGCGCTGGCCCCTGTTTGTCTTCGCTCATTGCCATGATTCGTTCGCTGGGCCTAGAACTGGTGCGGTACTACCGGTTAAAACCGGTACTACCGGACCGTCCAGAAAAACACCCCAACGACCATATTTTGTCCATTTTCATTTAGGGTTACTTCTTACTCCTCCTTTTGTCTAAGCTTTGCCCCCATTTGCCTTACTCTTTGAGCTTGATTTCTACACACTCCTCCATTGATTCTTGCATATATTTGAGGGGTTGTTGGAGGTGATCTAGATCTATGTTTTGACCTAACCGATTTATCTCTTTGTGAGTGTATCTTTGGGGATCTAGATTTTGGGGGATTTTGTGTCTCTCTTTGATTCCTCCTCTCGTGTTCCCCCAATAGCTTTAGTAGCTTTGTTGGAACTTGAGAGTGAGGGATTTGAGCATCTTTGTGGTGTTCTTGCCATTTGCATTTGGTGCATCGATTTGAGTTCTCCTTGGAGGATTTGGTTTGAGTTGCTCACTGGAGCTTGTCCCTCTTGGATTCTTGGAACCCTAGACGTTTTTGTGGCCTTGGTGGCATTGTGGCCTTGGTGGCATTTGTTGAGGCCTTTTGTGGCGTTTGTTGGGAGCCTCCAATTAAGTTGTGGAGAAGTGCCCCAACCTTGTGAGAGGTTCCGGTTGCCACCGACAAGTGCACCGATAGTGGAAGCATGGATCGATCCCGTTGGGATGAGATTCACCGGAGAATAAGGGAGGCCTTTTGTGGCGTTGGTGGTTTGATACCACCCTCTCTCCAAACGAGACGTACTCCATGTTCGGAGGAACTCGGTAAAATATCGGTGTCCCCGCGTGCCTCGGTTATCTCCATACCCGAGCTCTTTACTTATGCACTTTACATTGTGATAGCCTTCATCCTTGAAGTAATATATATCTTGCTATCACTTTGTTGCTTGTATTGTTTAGCATAAGTTGTTGGTGCACATAGGTGAACCTTAGTTGTTCTAGGTTGTGCTTAACAAAGTAAACACTAGTTTTATTCCGCCTTTGTTGATCCGCTCTAGGAAAAGTTTTAATCGCCTATTCACCCCCCCTCTAGGCGACATCCGTATCCTTTCATCGATTCAATAAGAAATTCTAAGATCTCTTTACGGTATGCAGCGACCCTGAGATCTTGGTGGCTAGGGTGCTCCAAGACAACCATATTTCTCTTCAATTTAGGCGCTCGCTCGATGCTGCTGCGAGGGATAAGTGGAACGAGCTGACAGTGATGGTAGAGGAGTGCGTCCTAGGATGGGACGAGATGCTTTTTCGTGGCACCTAGAATAGTCGGGTGAATTACTCTATAGATTAATCTTGAGAGAAACAGAGCATTCTGAGGCTACTTGGGTGCTCATCCTGTAGTATGTTTTTTTGAGAGAGAAAGGGTCGATTGATACATCCAACTTATTCTTTCTCCACCAGGCCTCGCTACAGTGGTGTTCAGAGAGAACAAGGGTTCCACCGCCGTCGCCGTCCTCGCCCCAACCCCCGCTCTCCTTCAGCTGCTTAACCCGGCTCTTACCCCGCCGCCGCCCTCGCCCCAACCCCCGCCCTCCTCTAGCTGCTTAACCTGACGCCTACCTGCCGCCGCCGCTCTCCTCGGATCAAGTCGCGGACCGCCTCTCCACACGCAATGGCCTTCGAAGCCCGGCGCGGACGGCCGAACCCGTCTCTCCACCGGTAGCAGCGACCGACAACCGACACGAACGACCGAGTCCGCCTCTCCATCCACAGCGACGACCGGTGACGACCGAGCCCACCTCTCCACGCGCAGCGGCGACGACTGCCAAGCACACCTCTCCAGGTGCAGCGCCGACAATCGATCCCACCTCTCCGCGCTCAGCGGCGACGGCACCGACAACCGAGCCTTCATCAGCAGCAAGCGACCGCCACCGATCTACGTCCCATCGATCGAGTCCACCGCACGACGTCCTCCTTGCTACCAACGGTATAAATTGAACTCCTTGCAACTTTGTAACCTCAATTTGTTCCAATTTTGTTTTTAATTATTTGCAAGTTCATGGACAGAAAGTGTTCTTTGGAGAGGTTAAGTGTTCTTGTGCCGATAATTTAATATATGTGATATCAATTGTTCTTTCCATATATCTTATTGTTCATAATTTAATTCTATCTGATACCTTAAGCCTTAGTATTCATCGTGTTCATCATGTTCAGCAAATTTCTTGCAACCATTTTGCAGTTCATCATTGTTAATGATGCGACATGTATTACCGTGAAAGCTGATTAATATACAAAGTTTTGCGTCTATTTTCCGGCAGGGGGTTTATTGCCTCGTATTTGAATGAAGAAATGACCTAACAGTTGTGACCTCATACCCAACTGTCCAATCCATGCCTCACTTGCACATGAACCCACTGCCAGTACGATGATTCAGGCCGCCATGACGGTGGCCGTCTTGATGAGGAGGCGCGGTGAAGTTGGTACAAATGAGTTGTGTGCTTGAGGTTGACTGGCTTAGAGACGAGAACAATGATTTGAGGATGCCTCTCTCAACCTGAACCCACTGGGAGCACGGGGATTCGGACTGTGCTGCCTGTGTGTTCCTCCTCGTGGGATAGCTGACACCTCCACCATCGGGGTTTCCATCCGTCGAACCTCCATAGAGATGCCTGGTGCGTAGTCTTCCGAGTTTCAAAGAGGCAACCACTTCATTCCATCAGCCATCGACGCATCAGAGCGTTGCCTCCGTCCGGCTGACAGGTCTAGCCTTCCAGTTCCTCGACCCGCGTCTCCTGCGAACAGGCCGCTGCCACTTTACCATGGGCTCTGCCTCCACCACCGAATCTTTTTTGTGGTTATGAATGCTGGGAGCTAAACCTATATGGTGTTGTGGCCGATATACTAGGAAGAGTTCACAAAATTAAAGCTAATTGTGTCCATTCTATCAGTTAACAGTATGAAGTAGTCCACATAGACTCAATGGTTGCAATGGTTAATTCAGATTATGCACTATAAGATCCACATGTTGTAGTGTTCCAATTACTTCTAATTACTTCTGTGATTCAGCCAGTAACATACTATTATATCCTTCAAACCTTCGCCCCTAGATGTATCATGTATTATTTCTTCATCAGAAAGTAAACAATGTATTTTTGATTGCTACAGCCTACAGGTAAAGCAAACAATGTCTTTGGAGTGCGAGTAGAAAAGATGATGAGTTTCTCTACCAAGAGGACAAATAAACTTGTCCAAGTAGTAAGAATTTAAAAATTAATTTGTTTAGGTACAGTGCCATCCAAACAAGAATTTAGAAAATTTTAGTTATTGCGTTATTATCATGAGCTAGAGTTGTTTGCCCTCCCCCTTCATTTCTTCTGGCAGTGTTCAAAAATTATATATCTTCTCGCAGAGGCGAGTATGGATTGTAATCGTGCTTGGCTCTAGATAATTGTCTCAAACGCCAAGGAGTAGGTAAGCCTTCCTAATTTTATTATCTAATATCGTTACATCTTTTATTTTCTTTCTTGAAGTTTTAGGGCATTTTTTCCTAATTGGTTTAGTTTACTATGAAGTCAAAAGACTGAGGGGGTTTTTAATCGGCTTTTGTCACATATATGAAATCCCTCACTGTCATAAGGTGTGGCCCATGTAACCAGACCGTTTATCTCAATTATTCTATTTTCTTATTAGATATAAGTTAGAGTTTTCCTTACATTTTATGTTGTCCATTTTAAGTAAGATAGGTAGATCACTACTGTTAAGTAACAATTTTAATGTTCTCTTAATTTTCATGTGAAATTGTGTTTGGAGATCTACGAGTGCTTTTGGTAAATAAATTCACCTGTAGTGTAGTGTTCTACATGGATTTTCCCATGAATTTATGTGTTCTGCAATAGTAACTTATTTTTGTAACCTACTGATTGAATTGATGTGTTCTACAATACTCACTATGTCACAAATTACTCTGCATTTTAGGTTTAGTCAAAGTCAAACTTCATAATCTTTAACTATATATTAGAAAAAATATCAATATCTAAAATATATAATAAATATACTTAGACTCACCATAAAACATACTTTTATATTGTATGCGATTGATATTATAAATGTTTATATTTTGTTAAATATGCTCGGTCAAGTTTTAACATGTTTGACTTTGACCAAACCTCGAATGCAAAGTAATTTGGGACGGAGGGAGTAGTAACATACTTTTTATAGTCCACTCCGAACTTATTTACATTTTTGCTACAAAGGAAATACGTCTATTAAACTAAAATTTTGGCATTTTGATGTAACACATATATATTACATTGCAAAGCTCTCCATGTACATACACATGGTCTTTCTTAAGTCAATTGGTTCAATTTATGATTGTATCATAACTGTAGAGACGAAAATTAGAAAGCTGATTCCTTCTGGATTATGGAGGTTTGGACATAAAAGCTACTCATGCCTTTGTTTTCGTACCTCTTTCATCATTTTGGTGCTTTCTTTTATTCTGGTTGTAGTACAACTTCTAAAGAGTAAAAAGTTTGAGGCCTATGGATACAAATTTATCATGCACTAAGCCATCAATACTGAAAATATACTAATTAAACTAGATATTGAAACATACCTATATTTGCTAGAATATAGGGACAAATTATATCGCATCCCTCTTTTCAAGATCACAGTGTCATCGTACATTAAGCTTCCCAAATATCTACTTATTACATTATTAGTTTGATAGCATGCATGTTAAATGGATTTGTTAACCTAAATTTCAAACAATTCATACTAATAGCATATTCTATAAGTACTCCTTTTTTGGGGTATCTGATACTAATTCAAAGGGTGATTTTATAGTAAGCCTCCCAAAGATGTATGTAGACTATGTCTGAACATAGATGTCAAACTGCATTCCTAACATAAATGTCGGATAGCTCATATGAGCATAATTATATAATTGCTCCATTTCTTTTTATTTTGGCCTCTCATACTAATTTTAGGTACAAGTTTGAGACCGGTGTCAAGATAGTTAAGACTTTGCATCGATGCTGGGAACAATTACTTGGTAGAAACATTTGGATTGGATGAATCTAATTTCATAATATACTAAACTACTCTTCGACAGATGTTTGCATTTATCCTGAAATTATTAGCTCATATGAGTTGATCCAATATTGCACAGTCTTCTAAAACACTATGACATAAAAATCTTATTTTATAGGTGGTATATTGTTGTGGGTAAATATACTTTTTAAATTGTTGGTTAGAATAATTTATATGGCCAGAAATACTACTGTTGAAAAACTGGGACACTGTATAAACCATGGCGTCTACCTACAATTACATATGCTCAACATGATTTTGTCCGACTGCGTCCCAGAATGAAAGGCCCATGGATGTACCGCACTAGCCATGCCATGCAACAACGACAAGCAGGCGGCGCGGCGAAGCACGCATGCCCGTCTAGTTCTCTGTCAAGCCCATGTATCAGAAGCTGTCCCAGGGCACCTTCAAGCCTTTTTCAAAGACGTTTGGGCGGTTAAAATCCCGCTTAAAGTTCGTATCTTCACTTGGCAATTGATCCTCGACTGACTGTCAATCAACCTGTAACTACAAATTAGACACGGCCCGTCCAATGGTTCTTGTGCGTTGTGTGGAGAACCGGAGGATGCGACTCACATCTTCTTCGCGTGCTCGCTCGCAAAGTTCTCTTGGAGCGTCGTCAGGAAGTTGCTAGGGTGCAACTAGGCCCCAACAAACTTTCCTCACTTCTTCGCTATCGCCCATGGGTTCTCGGGTCAACTCCGTAGACTCCTGTGGCTGCTTTTCGCAGTGCTTTGTTGGGTGTTGTGGCACGTTCGTAACAAGCTTACTGTAACAGTCCAAAAATATTAATCAAGGTTATCAATTCCAATCACTCAAAATTAGGGTTAATAAAAACTTTTGTTAATTAAAATCATATGAATGCATGTGTGTATCTGATGAATATATGAATACATGAATGAACTTGTGTGATAGTTGTGATTATCAAGGAATGGTTTAAAGATGAAAACAACATCATCTAACTCAAATCCAAGCAGAATCAAATCAATAGAAATTCAAAAACAAACAAAACAAGCAAATGGTCATTTTTGCCAATCTTGCTCACTAGACCACTTTGAGTGTTTCTAGTCCAAGATTTCAAACAGAAATAAATCCATTTCTTTTCAACCCTTGCTAGACCAAGTGAAAGTGAACCCAGGCCCACCTTGCAAACCCACAGAAACATTTGGCAACCTGATTCAAATGACAATTCAAAATTGAATTATATCATATAAGAAGATCGCCATTTCTCAAAACCCAACCAAACCAGTGCACCTTGACAAAACCAAGCAACCAGAGACTACCTAGTATGTGACTATTGCACCCACCAAGTTTCATCCAAAAATTCAAATACAAATCTCTTGCGGCCATTTTAACAAACACCTTTTGAGCATAAATCAAATTAAACAACAAACACTATTGTGAGCAGTGTATGTGCCAACCTTGTTCCCTCTCTAGCTCTCACTATACTCCCAGTAGATCATTAAACTTGCCTAATCAGATCTAGTAAACTCGACCATGCCATCAATGGTCACCATGGCCGAGCACACTTGCCACCCCCACGTCGACAACATGCTACAAGCCTAACCAGCCTCGCCAACCTTGTCTAGCAAGCACGCCACCGTCCACCGCCACCCCCTGTCCAGCCCTCGAGCCCTGCTAGCCACTGGACCACACGGAACGCTCGCACCCATTCTCTTTGCGACCATGTCGAGAGCACGCCAGAGCGCCGCTCTCGACACGCTCGCACAGACCGCGTCCCGCCTTCGCCACCCGCGTACGTGATCACCACCGCCCCAGGAACCTCCCAGACAGCCCCGTTCGCCGTTGCGCGACCCGTAGCCACGGTGCGCCATTAAAACTGTCGTCGGTACCACCCAGAGCGTTGACGTGTTCCGACCGAACCGTACCGCCCCACGCCTCGCCATCAAGCCGTTGAGCTTCGCTAGGAGGAAGCGCACCGTCCCCTACCTTCGGCCATGCCATTAGCTCACTGTGAAGCCGACCCCGACGAGCTCAGCCCGCACCCTTTGGTTCCCTCATCGCACTATAAATAGAGGTCTCCCCCGCTCGAATTCTTCACACCATTCCACTCCCCTCTCTCTCAGAACCACCCCACTTCTTCCCCGGGGCAAGGCGAGCGCTAGGTTGCCAGAATTTCATCGGAGCTTGCCCCTGCTGGAGGAGGAGGACGTCGTCGATTGGAGCCACCCTAGGAGGAGCCACCGGTACCAGGAGGATCATCGTTGTCGACTTTGTTGTTCGCCCCCATCGTCGACCATCGCCTGATCTCCGGTGAGCTGCCACTGACCCCCACTAGCCGCGCTAGGGTTCATGCTCGCCGCGTTCTATTCAGACTTGGACGACGACCATCGGCCGTTGATCCTCGATCTAATCCTACGGTTATAATCGCCCCGTACCCCTTCGCCACTCTCTGTCTCACTAACGAGTGGGGACAACTAGTTAACCCGACAGCGCACGCGTTGTGCGTAGTGGGTTGACCTAGTTAGCACTCCCGCGCGACCCAATAGTTTAAATTTAGATTTTTCATTTTAGTTTCAAACCTAGTTTTGTCTATAGATTCAAAATTCAATCCAGAGAGTTTCACTGAACCAAATTGCATGAAACTAATTTTGTTAGAAAGGTATTGAAATTCTTAATCCAAGCCCGTTGGATTCAAACCATTTGGCTTTATAGATCACTTATAGTAAAAATAACAAGGCAGAGACTTTTCTGCATTCAAACATTTTTCAAAATTCAACCATAAAAGATTTTGAGTTGATTCCAACTCTCAAAAATCACATTTGACAAGACCTTTCTAAATATATAAAAATATCTAGATTTACTTGCAGTAATAATGGACAAGTAATAAAACAAGGCCCCATAGGCATTTCTAGTCATTTTATTTAATTAAAATAAAAGGGTTAAACCTTATTAAATTGTGACACCACTTTAAATCACATTCCCAAGTACTAAAATATGTGGTGATGACATGTGTCAACATGATCCCATGTTTTAGTTGGAGAATATTAAATCTTAAGTAGTTTTTCAATGAGTAAAAATTAATTTTCTAAAATAAAATAAATGAAACTAGTGCCTTAATCTTTGTGATGATTGTGATGATGCTAGATCATCTAGTGAAAACCCTAGTGTGATAAATAGAATTAGTTAAGTATTGTTTGGTGATTGTGTACCTCGTATTTATTTATAGACGCTAGTACTGACCAAGGATACGAAAAGGAAGGAGAATACTACAAGAAAGAAGCCGAGGAGAACTTCAACCACTGCTCTGCACAAGGCAAGCTATCTAAGCAAGATTCATAAAACAAGTTAACTTTGCAAGTTAACACTTGCACAATAACTATGCAAACTAGATGCCTTAGGCATATGTGATTACACCCCTTTGATTCCCAATCCTAGTTTTATTTGCAAGCTTGTTTATTTTTATTTCTTTATCAAAGCTCCTTAGTTATGTTTACTTAGTGACTTGTAAGTTTTGGAAAGTTATGAAAGGTAGCATAAAGAGCATAAAACTTGACCTAAGTTAGATAGATCTTGATGTCATCCTGAGGCATGATATTGAACTTAGATAAGTCACATTTGTTTATCACCCTCACTAGTGTTTACCCCCAACTTTAGTTGCTAGTGCTAAGCATAAAACTTGACCACTTTAGATGAGAACAGTTGGTGAAAATGGTTATGAAAACTTTAGAATAATGAGTCATTCTAATAAAATGTTTTGACATGTGTTCTTGAACACCATATGATTTTGATGATGAAAATATTGAGGCATGATCCTTAGCCCTTTATAAAAATGATGGTGGTCTGGATGCGATACCATTCCAATTTTACCGTACAACCACAATACCCGAATTTGGGTAGGGCTGGACTGGAAGTTTATATACCATAGTATGGGTTCCCTTGCGGCCGAGGTTTGAGCTGAGGCTACCTCGTGAAGATTGACCACCTGTGCAGTTCCAAAGATGACAGATGGTCATGGTTGGGAGGCTAAACTCATAGGAGAGGTGCCTATACTAGGGTGTGTAATTGAAAGGTTAGGATTGATTATCTGCATACTGAGTATGGTGAATTCAGGATTGTTCCTGACGGATGTATCGAATATTGTGGTGAAAGTGTACCACCTCTGTAGAGTGTCAAACTATTCGAATATCCGCGTCCGCGTTTATTGACAGTTCGAGTGGCCATACTATTCTGTCGTCAGATGTTTTCAAAATGAGTTGTGAAATGAATCATAACTTTGACTTGACCACAACAGAGTTGTGAAAGTGAAACTTGAGTTCCCACTTAGGTGTTATAAAACATTAAACTAGCTTTCTTTGCTTCTAAACTCAGTTAGAGATAAATCTGGCTTTTTGCAAAACAACCTAGAGCTTAGTATTCCTACTCAAACCATTTCACCTGTTAGTGATAGTTTGTGAGTACTTAAAGAGTACTCATGGCTTTGTCCCTGGCTATTCTCGTGGCCAAACTATGAAGAGGACTATTAGGAGGATGGACCGCAGTAAGCTTATGACAACTAGGATCATCTCCCATCGTCAGCATTGCCTGTGACCATGAAGATGGAGTCCCGCCCATGCTACCATTATTATATTATTCCGCTGCTTGATTGTACTAAGACTGGATCATGAGATCCTTTATTTTGTTGTAAGACCTTATGTATGATTTGTAATGGATGATGTACTGTGATATCCAATCTGTTATGTCTCGCAAAAATGGTAATCCTGGGATTGCAATGTATGGCATAACATGCATCTGGGATTAAAAACCCGGTTGTTGACAAGTTGGTATCAAAGCCATCCTGACCATAGGAGACCCTAGTTTAGAATGGACGCTTGAATCAAAAACTTAGTTTCACAACAAAAGAAGTGAGTATTTATGAAAACTTATTCTCATTCTTACCACTTGGATTCTTTCATGAAAATTCATGTTCCTCAAAAGTTCTTGCAAACTTATATAAAATTTGACACACTTGATCACTCTACTAACTTACTCATCCTACATTCTTATAGATGGACGTGAAGTATAGCAAGTTCTATCAGTTGGGAAATGGGGGAGATCTCATCTTTGAGCGTGACTTGGACCAGCTTTCGGAACTTCTGGAGCGCCTGCACCCCGAGTTCTTCTGAGCTCAGCTCAACGATCAGGAAGGAGGAGAATTGCAATGGCTGATTGTTGCAAGTATCCGAGGGAAGATTGAAGCCCCCACCTCAGAGGGAGTCTAGTTCACCTTAAGGGAGAACAACTGGCTAGATGGACTTGCCAGAGCCATGCAGGAAGCTCTTGCCCATTTGTGTGGGCAGAGTATCAATCAGATCAAGGGCACCCGCTTTGAGTTCTATCCAAGGCGTGATGTTATGGGACAGCCACTAGAGGTACCACTTCACCCGGAGCTGCAACATCAAGTGGACCACCTCAGCTTCATGATGTATGACCGGCAGAAGGAGTTGGACAATGCCCGCTCCTACGCCAACCACAACTACGCCATCGCAGTCCAGAAGGACCAGACCATAGCCATGCTGGTGAAGGATCGCTAGTCTCGTCACCGTCAGGTTGACAAGAAGGATCGCATTATTGCCCGCCTCCATCACCGGATCACAAACTTGGAGGATACCATCCATGAGAGGTACATGCAGCTTGAGGAGAGGGAGAATGCAGGGGAGGATATCCGTGGAGACCCCTACTCCTATCTCAGTGATGATGATGACTTCTTGGAGGATCAAGCCATGGACTTCTTCACTGATGAGGATGACTTCGCCTTCATTAATGATGATGATGAGGATGATGAAGCCATCAATTCCGAGGAGTAGTAGAA
The DNA here is from genome assembly GCA_916181665.1 of Avena sativa. Classification (NCBI taxonomy): domain Eukaryota; kingdom Viridiplantae; phylum Streptophyta; class Magnoliopsida; order Poales; family Poaceae; genus Avena; species Avena sativa. The sequence continues at coordinate 144,607,492 of OV702297.1, forward strand.
TTTGAGCACTAGCATTAGTGAAGTTGTATCCAGTCCCACCGTATCGTAGTTGCACAGAATGGTTCTTCAAACTATCTGTTTCCTTGTTGTGGTGTGTGTTTTTATCGTGTGCTATGAATGAATGAAAAGCAAGTTGCTAGAAAAATCTGAGTCAAAATTCAAAAACTTTTCCAAAACAAAACCATGAACCTTAGGAATTTCCCTCTTTTCTCATGATCTACCTCAATCTTTAGATGCCTCGCGGAGGAAGCAGTTCATCCCCGGACCCAATGTTGCAGATCTTGCAAATGTTGGTTTCGGACCGCGAAGCTGAAAGAGCCGAACGTCAAGCCAACTTAGCCACCCTTCAACACACAGCTTAGATGACCAACAATAATCAAGGCCATGGAAACCAGGACAACCATGGATCAAAGCTCAAGAACTTTCAGAACATCAGCCCACCCGTCTTTAGTAAGTCTGAAGAGCCCCTAGATGCAGATGATTGGCTGCAAACCATGGAGAACAACTTAGAAGTTGCAGGAGTGGAAGCCAACGAGGAAGTACTGTTTGCCACCCACTATTTGGCAGGAGATGCAAGAGCTTGGTAGAACAGCGTTCGCGCCATGACTGGAGGACAAATGATGAATTGGGATGATTCAAACTCAAGTTCAGCAGAACCCATGTGCCACCGGGTTTGATCAAGAGGATGAGAGATGAATTCAGAGAATTGAAGCAAGGGAGGATGACCATAGTGGAGTACCGTGACAAATTTCTGTAATTAGCTAGATATACACCGGATGAGATTGACACAGAAGCCAAGAAGAAGGAGAGATTCCTGAATGGTCTGCATGATGAGATGCAGACAGTGTTAGTCAATATTCCATTTGCTGACATTGAAGCCTTAGTGGATTCTGCCATTCAGATGGAAGGCAAGATCAACCAAGCCAATCAGAACCGCAAGTGTCGAATGATGCATCAACCAGGAACCCACCATACCACAAAGTATCGCCCCAACCCTTCTACATGATTTGCCCTGAGAAACAATAGACCCCTGATGAACCATCCAACCTATACCAACCGTGGAGGAGGAAACCCAAGGCCCGGAGGAAACCACAACAACCACCCCGGCAACCCCAATAATTTCAACCGTGCACCACCCAAGTTCAACAACAATAATGTCGCCAACAACACCATCACTGCCCTGAGAACTGGAAGCAATGTTGTGCCTGTTGTAGGAAAGGACAATCTCAGGTGACTTGTTATGAATGCGGAACCAAGGGTCACTATTCCAATGAGTGCACCAAGAAGCTTGCAGCAGCCCCCAATGTGAATGCCCCAGCTCAGCAGCAGCGCCGTGTTCAGCCTGGAATAAGGATGGCAATGGGTAGGGTATGGGCAGGGTAGAGAAATACCATACACATACCTGTATAGCCAATGGGTACAAAAACTTACCCATACCCGTACTCGCTGGTATAAAACTTTACCCATACCCATACCCGGCGGGTATCCATACCCATTGGGTACCCGGCGGGTATATCCGATAGTATACAAGTTATTCAAAATTTTACTTTCATCAATAGCATATTTTAAAAAAAGACAATAATCTCTACTTACTAGTAGTAGACGAGTACATGAAAGTATTAAATTAAATTTTAGAAGTTACAATCTCATACTCGTCCCTAGGCTTCTCTGCCGCATAGGTTCAAACTCTATAGATAAGTTTGACATGTCAGCTTAAACGGGCAGGGTATGGGTATACCCATGGGTACAAGTCTATACCCGTGCCCGTACCCGTGACTTAATGGGTAGGGTATGGGTATTACCCATGGGTATAAAAGTGTGCCCATACCCTACCCATGCGGGTACGGTACCCGTACCCATGGGTAAATTGCCATCCTTAGCCTGGAAGAAGATTTGCCCCAGGGAATTCGCTCAACTGCAACGGTTGTCTGTTTCTCATGAATGCTGAAGAATCCCAAGAAGCACCAGATGCCGTGCTGGGTATGTTTTCTGTTAACTCAGTACTTGCAAGAGTATTGTTATTCTGGAGCATCGCACTTGTTTGTTACAAAAGAATTTGCATGCACTAGTAAGATTCAACCAACAAAATTGAAGTATGATAGTTCAAATACCTGGTTCAACCACCAAAGCTAGACAAATTTGCAAGGCCGTACCTATCAGAATCCCTGGCATAGATTTTTATGCTAATCTAATAGTACTTGGAACTAAAGGTTTGAAAGTAGTACTAGGAATGGATTGGATGTCGAAACATAAAGGATTAATCGACTGTGCCAAGAAAGCCATAACCATGACCAGTACCACTGGAATATCAGTAGAGCATGTATCTGAAACCTTGCCCCGTCAATTCAAGTGCAACAAGATTCTAGCTCAACCAACCATTGACCAAGTCAGAGTAGTATGTGAATACCCCGACGTATTTCCAGATGTTTTGCCCGGTATGCCCCCAGATCGGGATATCAAGTTTAACATTGAACTAATCCCTGGAACCGGACCTATAGCTCAGAGACCTTATAGTATGAACCCGTCTGAATTAGTGGAACTGAAGAAGCAACTGGATGCTATGCTAGAGATAGGCCTGATTCAACCAAGTGCGTCGCCATGGAGATCACCTGTCTTGTTTGTGGACAAGAAAGATGGAGGTAACCGTTTGTGTACGGATTATCGAAAGCTGAATGATGTCACCATCAAGAAGAAGTACCCACTGCCGAAGATAGAAGATCTGTTTGACCAGTTGACTGGTTCCAAAGTGTTTTCTAAGATTGATCTTAGAACTGGTTATCATCAACTCAAGATTCGCGTAGAAGATATTCAAAAGACCTCCTTTACCACCAGATATGGACTATATGAGTACACTATCATGTCTTTTGGATTAACCAATGCCCCCGCTTATTTCATGAATCTCATGAATAAGATTTTTATGGACTTCATGGATAAGTTTGTTATTGTTTTCATCGATGAAATTCTGATCTATTTCAAATCATAAGAAGAACATGAGCTACACCTAAGGACCATCCTTGGAACCCTTAGGGAGCATCAGCTGTATGTCAAGTTTACCAAATGTGAATTCTGGTTACAGGAAGTAGGATTTCTCGGAAATATTGTGTCAACTGGAGAAATTGCCGTTGACCCCGCAAAGGTTAAGGATGTTGAAGAATGGCAAGCCCCAACCACTCAAACCCAAGTTCGTGCATTTCTCGAATTAGCGGAATATTACCGCAAGTTCGTAGAAGGATTCTCGAGTATCGCAAGACCCATGACCCAATTTTTGAAGAAGGATAACAAGTTCGAATGGATGGACAAATGTGAAGCGAGTTTTCAAGAACTCAAGAAGAGATTGATCTCAGCCCCAATCTTGATCATTCCGGATATCACAAAGCCTTTTGATGTGTATTGTGATGCATCCAAGATCAGTCTCGGATGTGTGCTTATGCAAGAAGGCAAAGTCATATCATATCTATCTGGACAACTGAAGCAACATGACCAGAATTATCCTACCCATGATCTTGAACTAGCAGTCGTAGTTTTAGCCTTGAAAACATGGCGGCATTACCTTATGGGAAACCGTTGTGAAATTTATTCGGATCACAAGAGACTGAAGTATATTTTCACTCAGAAGGAGATGAATATGAGGCAAAGGAGATGGATAGAGTTAATCAAGGACTATGATCTAGACATCCACTATCACCCCGGTAAAGCCAATGTGGTAGTAGATGCCCTTAGTAGATTTCCGTGTCGCTTGAACTCTATGATTCTAAAGGAGCAACCAAGTTTGCACAAGGAGTTGGAAGATTTTAGAATGGAATTAGTAAGTGAATGATTTTTGGCTAGCATAGAACTTCAACCCACTTTGATCAGTCAGATCAAGGAATCAAACATCGCATCAGTACAGGCAAGGTACCCGGATTCACCGAAGATGAAGAAGGAGTTTTGTGGTACAAAGGACGTATCTGTGTGCCAGCAGATTCAGAATTGAAGAAAGCTATTTTGAAAGAAGCCATGATACTCTTTATTCTATCCACCCCGGAGGAACAAAGATATATCAGGATTTGAAGGAACAATTTTGGTAGCATAAGATGAAGAGAGAAATCTGAAGCTACAAAGCCAAGTGTGATATTTGTCAGAGAGTCAAGGCGGGACATCAGAGACCCGCAGGACTGTTGCAACCATTGCAAATTCTAGAATGGAAATGAGATTCAGTTGGAATAGATTTTATCACCGGTTTGCCTACATCTAGTAGAGGAAATGACTCTATTTGGGTCATAGTAGATAGACTGTCCAAAGTCGCCCATTTCTTACCAGTCAAGACCACCTACCAGAGTTCGAAGCTAGCAGAGTTGTACATTGCTAGAATAGTCAGTCTGCATGGAGTCCCCAAGAACATCATGTCAGATCGAGAAACTCAGTTTACCTCAAGATTTTGGAAGAAAGTCCAAGAAGGATTAGGAACCCGAATGGATTTTAGCACAACTTATCACCCCCAGACAGATGGACAAACGGAGCGAGTGAACAAAATACTCGAAGATACGTTGAGAGCTTGTGTGTTAGAATATGGATCTAAATGGGAAGATTGTCTACCGTTCACAGAATTTTCATACAACAACAATTACCAAGCTAGTTTGCAAATGGCCCCATTTGAATTCATGTACGGAAGGAAGTGTCGTACCCCTTTGAATTGGTCGGAAGTAGGAGAGTCTCAGCTTTTTGGACCCGACATCCTACGAGAAGCTGAAGAGAAAGTTCACAAGATCCGTGAGCACCTCAAGACCGCCCAATCTAGACAGAAGAGTTATGCCGACAAGACACGTCGAGACCTCGCTTTTAATATCAGAAATTTTGTGTATCTCAAAGTGTCACCTTTGAAAGGAATGCAACATTTCCGGCTCAATGGAAAGTTAGCCCCTGGATATATCAGACCCTTCAAGATTTTGAATCGTCGAGGACAAGTATCATATCAACTGGAACTACAAGAGGAAATTGTGCATAATGTGTTTCATATATCATTACTTCGCAAATGCCTAGAAGTCCCAGAGAAGACCGAAGTTTTTAAGAATATTGATCACCAAACCATAGAGATCAATGATGACCTGACCTATCCAGAAGTACCTATCCATATTTTGGAGGAAGCCTTCAGAACCACCAGGACCTGGAGTATCAAGTTTCTCAAGATCCAGTGGAGTAACCACACTTAAGAAGAAGCTATGTGGGAGCGAGAAGACTACATTAGGACAGAGTTTCTAGATCTCTTTAAATCCTAGTTTTATTTTTCTCAAATCTCGGGACAAGATTTTGTTTAAGGAGGGAAGGTTTGTAACATCCCAAAAATATTAATCAAGGTTATTAATTCCAATCACCCAAAATTAGGGTTAACAAAAACTTTTGTTAATTAAAATCATATGAATACATGTGTGTATGTGATGAATGTATGAATGCATGAATGAACTTGTGTGATGGTTGTGAATAGCAAGGAATGGAATAAAGATGAAACAACAACATCTAAATCAAATCCAAGCAGAATAAAATCAATATAAATTCAAAAACAAACAAAACAAGCAAATGGTCATTTTTGTCAATCTTGCTCAATAGAAACAAATCCATTTTTTTCACCCCTTGCTAGACCAAGTGAAAGTGAACCCAAGCCCACCTTGCAAACCCGCAGAAGCATTTGGCAACCCGATTTAAATGATAATTCAAAATTGAATCTATATCATATGAGAAGATCACCATTTCTCAAAACCCAACCAAACCAGTGCACCTTGACAAATCTAAGCAACCAGAGACTACCTAGTATGTGACCATTGCACCCACCAAGTTTCATCTAAAAAATCAAATATAAATCTCTTGCAGCCATTTCATCAAACACCTTCTGAGCATAAATCAAATTAAACAACAAACACTATTGTGAGCAGTGTATGTGTCAACCTTGTTCCCTCTCTAGCTCTCACTACACTCCCAGTAGATCATTAAACTTGCCTAAGCAGCTCTAGCTCATTGTGAACTCGACCATGCCATCAATGGTCACCATGGTCGAGCACACTTGCCACCCCCAACGTCGACAGCATGCTACAAGTCTAACCAGCCTCACCAACCTTGTCTAGCAAGCACGCCACCGTCCACCACCATCCCCTGTCCAGCCCTCGAGCCCTCCTAGCCACTGGACCACACGGAACGCTTGCACCCATTCTCTCTGCGACCATGCCGAGAGCATGTCAGAGCGCCGCTCTCGACACGCTCGCACAGACCGCGCCCCGCCTTCGTCACCCGCGTACGTGATCACCACCTCCCTAGGAACCTCCCAAACAACCCCGTTCACCGCCGCGAGACCCGTAGCCACTGTGCGTCATTAAAACTGCTGTTGGTGCCACCCAGAGCGTTGATGTGTTCCGACCGAACCGCACTGCCCCACGCCTCGCCATCAAGCCATTGAGCTTCGCTAGGAGGCATCGCACCATCCCCTACCTTCGGCCCTGCCGTTAGCTCATTGTGAAGCCGACCCCGACGAGCTCAGCCCGCACCCTTCGGTTCCCTCATCGCACTATAAATAGAGGCCTCCCTCACTCGAATTCTTCACACCATTCCACTCCCCTCTCTCTCAGAACCACCCCACTTCTTCCCCGAAGCAAGGAGAGCACCAGGTTGCCGGAATTTCACCGGAGCTTGCCGCTGCTGGAGGAGAAGCGTGTCGTCGATTGGAGCCACCCCAGGAGGAGCCACCAATACCAGGAGGATCTTCGTCGTCGACTTTGTTGTTCGCCCCCATCGTCGACCATCGCCTGAGCCCCAGTGAGCCGCCACTAACCCCTAATGGTCGCGCTAGGGTTCGTGCTCGTCGTGTTCTATTTAGACGTGGACGACGACCCTCAGCTGTTGATCCTCGATCTAATCCTACGGTTATAATCGCCCCATACCCCTTCGCCACTCTCTATCTCACTGACGAGTGGGGACAACCACTTAACCCGCCCGTGCGCACGTTGTGCGTAGTGGGTTGACCTAGTTAGCACTCCCGCGCGACCCAATAGTTTAAATTTAGATTTTTCATTTTAGTTTCAAACCTAGTTTTGTCTATAGATTCAAAATTCAATCCAGAGAGTTTCACTGAACCAAATTGCATGAAACTAATTTTGTTAGAAAGGTATTGAAATTCTTAATCCAAGCCCGTTGGATTCAAACCATTTGGATTTATAGATCACCTATAGTAAAAATAACAAGACATAGACTTTTTTGCATTCAAACATTTTTCAAAATTAAACCATAAAAACATTTGAGTTGATTCCAACTCTAAAAGATCACATTTGACAAGACCTTTCTGAATATATAAAAATATCTAGATTTACTTGCAGTAATAATGGACAAGTAATAAAACAATGCCCCATAGGCATTTCTAGTCACTTTATTTAATTAAAATAAAAGGATTAAACCTTATTAAATTGTGACACCACTTTAAATCACATTCCCAAGTACTGAAATATGTGGTGATGACATGTGTCAACATGATCCCATGTTTTAGTTGGAGAATATTAAATCTTAAGTAGTTTTTCAATGAGTAGAAATTACTTTTCTAAAATAAAATAAATGAAATTAGTGCCTTAATCTTTGTGATGATTGTGATGATGCTAGATCATCTAGTGAAAACCCTGGTGTGATAAATATAATTAGTTAAGTATTGTTTGGTGATTGTGTACCTCGTATTTATTTATAGACGCTAGTACCGACCAAGGATACGAAGAGGAAGGAGAATACTACGAGGAAGAAGCCGAGGAGAACTTCAACCACTGCTCTGCACAAGGCAAGCTATCTAAGCAAGCTTCACAAAACAAGTTAACTTTGCAAGCTAACACTTGCACAATAACTATGCAAACTAGATGCCTTAGGCATATGTGATTACACCCCTTTGATTCCCAATCCCAGCTTTATTTGCAAGCTTGTTTATTTTTATTTCTTTATCAAAGATCCTTAGTTATGTTTACTTAGTGACTTGTAAGTTTTGGAAAGTTATGAAAGGTAGAATAAAGAGCATAAAACTTGACCTAAGTTAGATAGATCTTGATGTCATCCTGAGGCATGAGATTGAACTTAGATAAGTCACATTTGTTTATCACCCCTCACTAGTGTTTACCCCCAACTTTAGTTGCTAGTGCTAAGCATAAAACTTGACCACTTTAGATGGGAATACTTGGTGAAAATGGTTATGAAGACCTTAGAATAATGAGTCATTCTAATGAAATGTGTTCTTGAACACCAGATGATTTTGATGATGAAAATGTTGAGGCATGAGCCTTAGCCTTTATAAAACCGATGGTTGTCTGGATGCGATACCATTCCAATTTTACTGTACAACCACAATACCTGAATTTAGGTAGGGCTTGACTAGAAGTTAATATACCTTAGTATGGGTTCCCTTGCGGCCGAGGTTTGAGTTGAGGCTACCTCGTGAAGATTGACCACCTGTGAAGTTCCCGAGATGACAGATGGTCATGGTTGGGAGGCCAAACTCATAGGAGAGGTGCCTATACTAGGGTGTGTAATTGAAAGGTTAGGATTGATTATCTGCATACTGAGTATGGTGAATTCAGGATTGTTCCTGACGGATGTATCAAATATTATGGTGAAAGTGTACCACCTCTACAGAGTGTCAAACTATTCGAATAGCCGCATTCGCGGTTATGGACAGTTGGAGTGGCCATATTGTTCCGTCGTCAGATGTTTTCAAAATGACTTGTGAAATGAATCATAACTTTGACTTGACCATAACAGAGTTGTGAAAGTGAAAGTGAAACTTGAGTTCCCACTTAGGTGTTATAAAACATTAGACTAGCTTTCTTTGCTTCTAAACTCAGTTAGAGATAAATCTGGCATTTTGCAAAACAACCTAGAGCTTAGTATTCCTACTCAAACCATTTCACCTGTTAGTGATAGTTTGCGAGTACTTAAAGAGTACTCATGGCTTTGTCCCTGGCTCTTCCCGTGGCCAGACTATGAAGAGGACTATCAGGAGTATGGACCGCATGAAGGTTACGACAACTAGGATCATCTCCCATCGCCAGCATTGTCTGTGACCATGAAGATGGATTCCCGTCCACGCTATCGTTATTATATTATTCCGCTGCTTGATTGTACTAAGACTGGATCATGAGATTTATTTTGTTGTAAGACCTTATGTATGGTTTGTAATTGATGATGTACTATGATATCCAATCTATTATGTCTCGCAAAAATGGTAATCCTGGGATTGCGATGTATGGTATAACAAGCATCTAGGATTAAAAATCTGGGTGTTGACACTTACCATCGAGCGCAAAGTGATTCGCCACTCGGCTGGCCTTATTTTCAAAATTGCTATGTTTCTGCAGCTATGGAGAACAAACGCCAAGACAAAGGACAAGGAGGGAATGGACTAGATGGTCACCGAACTAAAACGCATCTACGCCTCCGCGCTACCTAGTCCGTCTTCAGATTACCTGTCGTAGTGTTTCTGTTGGGTCCTCTCTCGGCATGTTTGTGGGGAGGCCGCCCCGTTATCTCGAACTATACTAGTTATAGGTTTCTGCGACTCCTTTAGTTTCATCTTAGCTAAAAAGTATGCCGTAGTGGTTGTAAGAACTTTGTGAACCTCTGGGCTTTATTAATTTAAAGTCGGGCAAAAATACCTTTATCTAAAAATCCCATACACCATAGCAGGAGGTTCTCTGGGGCACCGAGGGCCAACCTTGACGGTCAACCTTGGGCAAAACAATATCGCCGGTTAGGTGCCGCGGTGACTTCGGAAGTGTCGAAATTTGACATTTCTTGATCTCGGCTCCAACAGTCTAGAGGGATCCCTGCCTGCTGAGTTGGGAATAGACGAATAGGATGTTTGAAATAACCCAATTCCTAAAAAGTGCTTGGAGGCCATGTTGTATTTTCCAGCCTCCGATTTGTGACCGTCGGATCACGTACCCCGTCCAGACAGATCCTACCTGGAACGGTAGCGTCCCCGACCGAACCCCACCTGCGCATTCAAACCACCCACATCTCTCCGCCCACCCATGTCTCTCCGCCCTTCCCGTCCTTCTCCCTATTTTCTCCACTCGTGGGGGGTGGCATCGTCGTAGGTGAGTTGAGCGCGGTAGAGGGAGGCGAGCTTGGTCCATGGCTGAGGGGTAGGGGATCCGGTGGGGTGGATCTTCATCCTCAAGCTCGCCGCGACACCATCTATCCGCGCGTGCCCCGTTCCTGTCCCATTTTTCTCCCGCGGCATGGGGGGGTGGGTACTGCTCGAATCAGAGGTGAGGAGAGCAGAGCGGGGAAGAGGGCTGCAATCTCGATCCGCGGCGGGGGTAGGGGCATCCGCGGTGGGGTGGATCTACACCCTCGAGCCTGGTGGTGGGGGCGACGAGCTCTTCGGTGAAAGGAGCAGCGAGATCTGCGTCAAAGGAGCTTCGCGGAGATCCATCTCGCTCGTGCATCCGTCAATATCCGCGTCAAGGCAGCTTCACGGCAAGGTCGGCTACCCACTGTGGCATCGAGCGAACGGCGAGTTTCCTCAAGCGTGGAGTTCGTTTTTGCTCGAAGACGAACATTCTACACGGATTGTGTCTTCATCAAGCAACCAGAGGTACTCGTACTGCCTCTCCCCCTAAATGCCATGGCTAAATCCATCTGAGGATGTGGGATTTTTGTGTTAAGTTGAAGCAATAATAACTGAAAATCTAAATCAAATCAAAAAATTCAGCACGATGATGGTTAAGTTGTTACTACTCAAGTACTAGGATGATTCCAATTATCTGTCATGTGTATATTCTAGGGTGTGTATATTTTTTCGATGATTTTTTGTCCTTGTTAGTGCGTGCCATGTGTATGATTCCACATCTACTCAAGTACCCGTGATCTATCTGCCATGCGTATGTTCTAGGTGTGTATGTTTTTTCGATGATTTTGTCCTTGTTAGTGCATGCCGATGTATTTTTGCTAGTGACCTACTCTATTTTGGTAGTAGTATATATCTTGTGTTGGAGCAAAAATAACTAAAAATCCAAATTCAAATCAAAATGCAACATGATTACGCGCCAAGTTGTTACTTCAAGTACAGGATGTTTTTTTTGCAATTTCATGACCCATGATCTATCACGCGCGTTTGGTTATGGGTGGTAAAATGCCAGTGCCATTTGTTTATGGGTGTTCTAGGTTTCGTATGTTTTTTCGATGATTTTTTGTCCTTGTTAGTGTGTGCCGATGGATTTGTTAGTGCCCCTACTTTGTGTTTGGCAGTAGTATATATCTCGAGTTGTTTCTCTAGCATGTTTTTTTAAGTTGGTCTTTTAAATTCAGTATGCTTACGCTTTCTTTTGAGTTGCTTATTTGTTCATGATGTATAGTTTGTTTCTCCCAACTTGCTTAAATTGGTTCAAAATCCTGTTTAGTTGGTTCCAAAATACTACATAGTTGCTTCCAAATACCACCTACTTGCTTTTTGCTCATGATGGGTAATTTGTTTCTCCCAACTTGCTTAAATTGGTTCAAAATCCTGCTTAGTTAGTTCCAAAATACTACATAGTTGGTTCCAAATACCACCTACTTGCTTCTTCTCATGATGGATAAATTATTTCTCCCAACTTGCTTAAATTGGTTCAAAATCCTGCTTAGTTGGTTCCAAATATCACCTACTTACTTTTGCTCATGATTCCAACTTGCTTAAATTGGTTCAAAATCCTACTTAGTTCTGAATGCCTTTTGAATGCTTGATTTTTAGTTGCTTTGTTTTTTGTGATGGTTTACTTGTTGCTTGCGACATGCCTAAGTTTTGTTATAAATACTACATAGTTGTGTTTTTGATGTTTTTGAATGCTTTTGATTTTCAATTTTTTTAAATTGCTTGCTCATGATGGTTAAGTAGTGTGTTCCATCATGCTTAAGTTGGTTCCAAATACTACCTAGTTGGTTCATGTTTTTAAACCTTTTTGATTTTTCCATGTTTTAAAAGTTGCTTGCCCATGAAATGGCTAAGTTGGTGTTTGCAGCATGTTTAAGTTGGTTCTAAAAAGTAGTCTTGAGTTACCTAGAGTTTTTCTAAGTCTGGCTTCATTCTCTCACCTAAGTTACATTGAGTTTTTTTACTCTTTTTTACATAAGTTAGTTGTATAAATGCCTAAGTTGCATTCTGGGTATATACAAAGTTGTTTTATATTCTTAGCTTTTTTGTATACTGCATATCTGTTTTTCAGGAAGAACATAGTGCTAAGTTGAGTTAATTTTGGGCTTTTTTACATGGTAGAATATCACTAGGGATACATGGCTAAAGACAATATCAAACGCGCCCGCCTGCGCTTACCGGATGATAATGGAGCAGGGGGAGCAAGCAAGTTCCTCATGATGTAGGCAAAGGAAAATCTGTTGTGGTGAAGCCTACTTGAAAAAAAACGGACTGTGGTACATTTTCCTTTTCTCTACGCCTTACTACTTTTTCCCCCTATTAACAGAGGCTAAACCTTTTATCATTTACTTAAGGATCAACATGGACTTGCTTTTTTGCTGAAAATTTCAACAGCTTGGAAGGAACCGCGCTTCGTCCGCGAGGTTGTTTAAGTTGAACCAAATTTTGTCTCCATAACATAAAACTCTAATAGAAGAATGGGGATGGGGAGGGATGATAAAGGTGCAGGCTAAAGAGATTCCAGTGGATCTAAGTATGTGGGTTCTATCTTGCTTTGACCCCATATAGAACGAGCTTGCCATCGCAGGGAGGGGAACAATCCCAGTGAATGCAGATTCATACATGAAAGTGTTTGGGATCCCGAACGAGGGGCAGCCTGTTTGTTATGAGATGGAGACAAAAGCTATTCAGTTCTTCAACAGAGAATACAACATAGAGAGTGGTTCAGCACCGAAGTGGGCCGACCGGTGCACAATGATAAAAACATGGGTGGGGTGGCAGAATTGAAGTTCCTTCGTGCATATTTTTCCGGTGCAATAAGCTGCTTTGTATGCCTGACAACTGCTTCTAGTATCAGTCCAAGGTGCTACATGTCCCTTGTTGATCTCAACCTATTTCGAAGGACCAATTTTGCCTAATTTGTTGTTGATCAAATTTCACACAAGTAAAGAAAATGGGAGCAAAGAAAAAGTTTGTGTGCTGCTGCCTCCATCACCTCGTGGTAAAGTTGCTCAAAACAATTCCCCTCTTTCCCATTGTTTTTTATATGACAAATCAATTTTGTAACAAAGATAGTCATCCCCTCTTTCCAATTCAGATCCTCTACCATGATTCGCTGGAGGTTGACGAGGTGGTGCAATCTGAAGAAAACTGTCCAGTCCGGGCTGAAGCATGGAATGATAAACTAATACAAGCTGTCACGCGCAAGGATTCTAAAGGCAACGGAGAATTTGGGAAACTTAAGTAAGCATTTTTTTTCCTTTTCATTTTTTGTGCTCGATTTTTTTTTCATTCTTTATCTCTAATGACACTTGGGTAGCCATGGACCATCTAACAAGTTTTTATTTGTGTTTTTGATGACACGGAAACATAGCTGAAAGAAGGTGTCGACGCAAACATAACTGATGGGATTTTTGTGGCAATGACAAGGACTGAAGATTTTGTTTCTTCAAAGTTGTCGTGGAGCTTTCCATATGAGGTGAACCTAGATTAATTTGCATTCACTAGTTTTTTCCCTCCAATGTATGTTGTATACTACTGCCAAAAAGTAGGGACACTAACAATCGGCTAAGTTGTTTTCCCTGTTACACCTAAGTTGATCACAGAAACTGCCTAAGTTGGTTTCAGAAACTGCCTAACTTGGTTACTAAGTTGCTAATAGAAACTGCCTAACTTGGTTTTAGTTGCTTGATTTTTTTTAAAGTTGCTTGCTCATGATTGGTATGTTGTTGTATGCAGCATGCTTAAGTTGGATCTAAGTACTACTTAGTTGGTTCCTAATTTTTTTTCAAAATGCTTTTTGATTTTTCATTTTTTTTAAAGTTGCTTGCTCATGATGGGTGTGTTGTTGTATGAAGCATGCTTAAGTTGGATCTAAGTACTACTTAGTTGGTTCCTGATGTTGGTTTTTAAAGTAACTTTTTTGTGTTTTTTCCTTTTTATAACTGGTTTATATTTTTCTGATAAGTTGCAACCAACAGTGATTTTATTTGTTTTCTCTTTGTTTTTGGCAGCACAAAAGGAAGATTACTGTTATGCTTGGGGAGTTATGCACATACATATCAAACAGGCTTGGTGCTTTTGTGGAAGCTATTGGAACTATGGAAAGTGCAGAAAGTTCTAGCCATGCTCAGGCGAGAAGGAAGAGACAAAGGATTGATAGAGGCGACGATGACGATGGTGATGACGAAGACAATAGCGGCAACAATGAAGATGATGAGTCTAAAGACAGCAGCGATGGGGAAGATGGCAATGATAAGGAAGACGAAGATGATGAGGACAGGAATAATGACAATGGATTAGATAGGGAAGATGATCATGGGGGAGACCAGGGCGGTGACTTGCACAAGACACCGAGAAGATCTGCTAGGCTAACACCAACAAAGGGACACGATGGGCCTGCTAGCAACCTAAGGAAGAGATGCACTGATTCTGAAATCCATGCAGATGCCGGTGCAAACAGAAGCGCTGATTCACCTTCATTCTCCATGTGGAGTCCATTCGCAGACCCGAGAGTAATGGCAGCACCATCTCTTGCAAGTGTGCCTCCACTACAAATAGCTCAGGTTGGAGTAGAGGAAGAAATACAGAAGCTCACATCAGAGTGCTTCAAACTACAGAATTTGGACATAAGAGGTGATGTGCAACAACAGGGAAGGAGGAGACATAAAGTTGGGGTGCACCGTGGCCGCCCGGACCAGCCATGCTCACCAAACACCCCTGTCCACGGCTCAACAAGCAATACAGCAGGCGCATTCCCTCCCAAGGTTCGCGAAACATGGCTAAAGCAAACTACAACTACACCACTGGCACGAGCAGATACTCTAGATGGAGGAGCAACCAGCAACAATAAGCAGGAGGCCACGCGTGAAACTTGTCCACCACCGACACCAAAATCAGATCCATTGGTTGAAAGGAGATTATGGGAGGAAAGATTGGATCAAGCTTGCGATCCACCATCTTTTGATCTTGGTTTGGATAACCTAGAGAAGGATGAAGACATGGGACTCAACAATCCTTCAAACCTCCCACAGTCAGTTATATCCCCTGTAAACTTGGAGTCTAAAAGGTTCAATTATTTTGATGATTGGGATGACCAGACTTGGAGAGAAGCTGTGTCTGCTACTGAAAAAGTAGAAAGGGAGAAGGGCATCCAAGAAACAGACACTGTGGTTAGTAAGCAAGATGACACTGGTTTTAACACACAAGCAGATACAATAACTGAAGCTACAGTAAACTCCGATGCATCTGCCAGTATTGCAGCAGCAGAGCGTCCGCAAGTTCAGGGAACCAGTCCCGTGGTTAGAGAGCATCCTGATGCTGGTTTGAACAAACCAGGAAGGGCAGGGACTGGGGCCACATTCAACGCTGATGCATGATACGTCAGAAACGTATCTATAATTTTTGATGCTCCATGCTTGTTTAGTATCTACTTTGCTTTACTTTGTCTACACTTTGAGGTGTTTTTATATCTTTTCTGGAACTAACCTATTAACAAGTTTCCATAGTGCCAGTTGCCTGTTTTCTTCTGTTTTTGGTTCTAGAAAGGCAGAAAATCAATATTCTCGGAATTGGACGGGACAAAAGCCAAAGTCAATATTTTACCGTGGGGGACACAAAGCCATAAGATGAGACGGAGAGGCGAACCAGGGCGGCCAGACCCCCCTAGGCACGGGTGGGCCCACCCTGCGCCTGGGTAGGGTGTGGGGCCCCTGGCCGCCTCCCAGCCTCGCCTCTTCGCCTATAAGAAGCCCCCGATGCAGAAACCCTAGCCAACCGATCAAAACTCCATGAAACCTTCTGTAGCCGCCACCACCGTCGTCCCTAGATCAGGGGGATCTGAAGTTCTTCCTGGCATCCTGCCGGAGGGGAAATCATCCCGGAGGCCTTCTCTCCGGTATGAAGCGTGAGTAGTTCCACCTTGGACTATGGGTCCATGTAGTAGCTAGATGGTTGTATCTCCTCCTTGTGCTTTCATGTATAGATCTTGTGAGCTCCGTTCATGATTAAGATCTAATCTATTTGTAATCATGCATGTTGTGTTTGTGAGGATCCGATGGATATTGAGATTACTATGTCAGATTGATTAATGGTTTTGTCTATTTGATACTATCATGTCTGTGTTGTTTGTGATCTTGCATGCTCTCCGTTGTTAGTAGCTATATTAGCCGAGTAGTTGCTAGTGACTCCAAGAGGGGGTATTTATGCTCGATAGTGGGTTCATGCCTCTAGTTTCCAAGGAAAGTGACAGAAATCACTTAGGTTATAGATGTGTTGTTGCTACTAGGTAGAAAACAACGGTCTCTTGTTCATGAAACAAGTGAATTGTTTACCTTACACACTTTGCTTAAAGCAGTTGTCTATTGCTTGCAACTTAATACTGGAGGGGGTTCGGATGATAACCTGAAGGTGGACTTTTAGTCATAGATGCAGTTGGATGGCGGTCTATGTATATTGTTATATTGCCCAATCGAATCTCATAGGATCTTTTTGTCTGGTATTGCATTGTTATGCCTTACTCAGTTCCTGTCAATTGCCCTGCTATAATTTGTTTACCCTTCATGCCATGTTGTTTATCTAAGGAGAGCACCTCTAGTGAACTATGGACCCTGGTCCAATCTTTACCATTGATACATCTTCCACTGTTACCTGTTTACTTGCTGCAAGCCATTACCTCCCACACCATACGTTTAATCCTTTGTTACAGCAACCGTTGAGATTGACAACCTCACTGTTAGTTGAGGCAAAGTCTTGAGTTTGTGTTGTGTAGGGCTCCATGTTGCTTGCAGCACCTTTGGGGCATTTCCTTCCTCCTACTGGTTCGATAACCTTGGTTTCTTACTGAGAGAAACTTGCCTACTGAACAGCATCATACCTTCCGCTTGGAGTCTTCCAACGAAGTGCTGCCGCACTCATCAATGCATCTGGCAGTACTACAACAGCATAGCGTCTGCAAGTACAGGGAAGGAGGATTGTTAGGCAGGGACCTTGCATGAAATCCCCTTACTTCTCGTATGTTGACCAACGATAAATTAAGGGTACGCTTAATCCCGCTTAAGCGGATAATTAAGCGAAGCGGAGGTCTCCCGCTTCGTTTTAGGCCTAAGCGGCTCGGTAAGCGTTAAGCGCAGTTGAGCGATGCGATTAGGTGCTGAGCGTGCGCGTACGCGCGCGGAAGCGAGGAAAGAGGGGCAAAAAGTGCTCGTTGCGTGTCCATGGTCGATAGAGGGCGAGAGCTGAAAAAATTGGGGGCAGCTGGGAGGGAAATTGGGGGCAGATAAGGTTTGCTGGCCCCAGTCGGTCACTCCCCCAAACCCTAAGATAGATAGAGAGGGAAGAGAGGCGGCGCACCTGGTTTCCGCAGCCGCCGAAGCAATCCAGCGCCGCCGCCGAGGCTGCTCCTGCGCCGCCCTCCACTTCTTCCTCCAGGCCAGCAGGGCATCGACCCCTCTCCTCCGGTCGAGCAGCTCGTCCCCGTCGCCCCCTCTCCGCCCAGAGCAGAGCTCGATCCCGTCGCCCCCTCAGGTATGCAACTATTCCATCCCTTTCTTCTCATTTCAATTTGGATTGTAGCCTTCTAGTAGCCTGATGTGTGTGCGTGTGTGTTTGCCTGGTAGTCTACTAGGTTAATGTGTGTGCGCGTGTGTTTGCCTGATGCTTTGTTGCCTGGTAGTCTGGTAGATTGTGTGTGTGCGTGTGTGCTTACTCTGCTGCAACTGCTGATTGCTGCAGCTGTTTGTATCTGCCTGCTTGTAGGTACTAGCTAATGGACATTGACCCAACTCGAAAGGGGCCACTGGAGGTAGAATGGGCATTGAAGGCAGGCAACTCGAAGGATGTTGGATGGAAGTATGGGAAGTACCGTGATCCAAACAACAAGAGCAAGATCAAGTGTGACTTTTGTGGCCATATTAGTACCAGAGGGATCTATCGTTTGAAGCTACACATTGCAAGAAGTGGCAATGTTATGTCCAAATGCAATAAAGCTACAACAGAAGCTAGGGAGGAATGCAAGAAGGCTCTTGCCAATGTCCAAGTGACGAAGACGGCAAAGAGGCAACGTGAGCAAGAGGTTAGAGATGATGTGCATGTCTCAAGTGCAAATCCAATAGATGATGATGAGGTAGTATAAATTGGGAGCTCAAGTTCATACCCTAACAAAGTAGGGCCAATGGACAAATTTCTGAGGCCTATTGATGGTAAATCAAGCAAGGAGGAAGCCTTGAGGCAACTAAGTATGAATGAGGCTCTTTTTAAGGAGAGAGTGCATCAAGCATCACAATATGTTGCTAGATGGGTGTATACACATGGTAAAATCTGTTGTGATGCTAATACTTGCTTTTATTTCTGCTAGACACTCTCTTATTATGCACATGATTGTTTTCACTTACTTGCTGTTTTTTCTTTGTGTTTGTCCAGCAATACCATTCAATGCCATTGACAATGATGAGTTTAGGCAAATGTATGAGGCCATTGGGAAGTTTGGCCCCGACTACGATCCTCCTAGCCAATTTGATCTTTGTGAGAAGTTGTTGAGTGAGGAATATGCAAGAACCAAGTCTTTGCTAGATGACCGTGAAGCGAAAAAGATCAAGCTTGGCTGCACCCTTATGACCGATGCATGGACGAACATGAAGAGGAGGAGCATAATGAATGTGTGCATGCATAGTAGTGGAGGAGTTTCCTTTCTCAAGTCAAAGGAGACTTCAGATGTGTCACATACCGCTGAAGTCATATTTGATCTAGTGGACAAAGCAATTGAGGAGGTAGGGGTTGAACATGTGATGCAACTTTGCACGGACAATGCTTCCAATAACATGGGAGCCAAAAAGTTGTTGCTTGAGAAGAGGCCTAAAATATTTTGGAGCTCTTGTGCAACTCACACCATCAACTTGATGCTCCAAGGAATTGGAAACATCAAAAGGTTCAAGACCATAGTTGATCAAGCAAAGAATGTCACTATCTTCATCTATGCGCATCACAAGACACTTGCATATATGAGGAAATGCATGAAGAGGAGAGATATCATAAGGCCAGGGGTGACTAGATTTGCTTCCAATTTCCTTACTATGCAAAGCATGGCGGAGAAGAGAGATGCTCTAAGGGCTATGGTGGTTGATAGAGCATGGGAGGAGATGCCAATTGTGAAGACCAAGAAAGGAAAGGATGCAATAGCCACCTTGATGGATGCTAACTTTTGGAAAGGAGTGATCCTTTGCTTAAAGGTGTTTGAGCCATTGGTGAGCCTTCTTCGATTGGTTGATGGGGATGTCAAGCCATCTATGGCTTGGCTTTATGGAGAATTGTTGAAGGCAAAGATCAAGATCAAAGAAGCATTTGGAAATCAAGAAAAGATGTATAGAGAGACCATAGCTATTATCGACAAGAAGTTCAAAGGAAGGCTTGACACTCCATTGCACTTGGCTGCATATATCTTGAATCCATACTATGCTTATGCTAACAAAGATATCTTTGATGATGCATCCATGACTGTAGCCTTCCAACAATGTGCGGAGCAATTCTTTGGAGATGATGAGGTGTCTCTTATGGAAGTGGTCAATAATGAAATGCCCAAGTATGAACATATGGAAGGACCTTTCAAGAAAAAGCTTGCAACTTGCTATGAAAGAGCAGATTATAATCCCGGTAAGATCAACACCAAAATGTATGCTTGCTGTTTGGTTGTTTGCTACTGCTGTATGCTGATGTAAGATATTTCATATGCTGCTATTTTCTACTGCTATATGCTGCTGTTTGTGAACTGCTATTTCTAATTTTCCATTTCTTAGTTGGATGGTGGAAGTCATATGGAACATAAGTTCCATTGTTGCAAACGATGGCTATGGGGATCCTTGCATTGACATCAAGCTCTTCTGGTTGTGAAAGAAATTGGAGCATCTATTAAATGGTTAACTACTAAACTCTAGTCTTTCAATTTGCATTATTTCACACTCTCAATCTCAAATTCTCAACTATAATTGTAACTTTTACTTGTAGAATCACACCAAGAGAAGTAGACTAACAACGGAATGACTCAACAATATGGTCTATATACAATTCAATCAAAGGATGTTGTCCAGGAAACAATGGTTGAAGGATAAGAAGAAAGCGGATACTCTTCTAAGCAATGATGCCTCCGAAGCTCAAGGTCGGCTGTTCGAGGGAGGGGATGATCATTCATTGGTTGTTTTTAGAGATGAGGAGGATGGAGATCAAGGTGTGCATCCGACTACGGGGTTGTCATATGATTTGATAGGAGAAGCAATGGGAACACAAGATCAACTCCAACCTCGTAGGAGTGCAAGAGTGAACCCGAGAGACCTTGAGGAAGAGGAGTTTGTCTCTGATGAAGAGGATTTGCTGGAGGAGGAGGAAATTGACTATGAGGATGATGATGAGTACTGAATGATCATTTTATGTTGGATGTGTCTATGTGCCACTATGGAACTTTGTAGTTGGAAGTTTGGAACCTCTTATCGTATTGTAATATTGTGTGCTGATTGTGTGAGACCATTATAATTATGTTGTGTGTTGATTCCTGATTGCATGATTGTGTGGAGACTAGAGAATAGTAGTAGTGCTTGTTTGTTATTTATATAATTATATGTTCTTTCTAACAGTTTGATATCTGTGCATGACTGCATGAAGCTCTTGGAGAAAAGACTTGGAGGATTTGGAGCTCAAAAAAGGGAGCAAAATAGAGGCAAATCAAGGTATATTATCCATATTATTCCTTGGAAATATACATATTTTACATGTTTAGCAGTCAGGATACAAAAATACACTTGTTTTGGGCTCTGATATTCCTAGCTTAGCCTTCCATGTTCCATGTCCGTACGACTTTAGGCTAACCGCTTAAGTGCCGCTTAAGCATGCTTAAGCAACAATTCCTCTAAGCGGATCCTCACCGCTCGCTCAGCGCTTACCGCTTTTTTGAAAATTGATGTTGACAAAAGGGTTTTTACGTGCTCTGCCGATGTGAAAGAGACATACAATGCAGTTACTGCACATGGAAAAAGAGCTGGGAGGGGGAAATCATTTGACAAGACCCCAATTATTGTCAGCTATGACAATTTTTTCGTTTCGCTAAGAGATCTAGCCAACTCAATGTTGCCAGGCGGGTGGGTGTCGAACACTATAATGGAACTCGGAATCGAATCCATAATGCTATGAAAACTTAAGAAGATAAAGAAGCTCGTCATGCCTCTGAGGGTTTCGGTAAATATACTCCACACAACTTCTTTCTAGTTTAACTTGCTTACATTGGTTCATTAAGTTGTAATTTTTCAGAATTCATTGAAGTTTTGCACTTTTTTCCTTAGTAAGTTGTATAATGAAATCCATCAAGTTCGTTTTTTAACTTTGTTAGATGGGTTCAAAATCCGACTTAGTTGGTTCATGAATGTTTTTGAATGCTTGATTTTTTTATCCTTTTGAAAGTTGCTTGTTTACGATGGTTAAGTTGTTGCTTGCGACATGCTCAAGTTTGTTCTAAATTCTACGTAGTTGGTTTTTGATCTTTTTAGAATGCTTAAGATTTGTTATTTTTATTTCTTAGTTGCTTATAAGTTATAAGTTGGTTTATGATGGTTACTACTGGTTCTAAGTTGGTTGTTAAAATATACTAAGTTGTGTATACTGTTGGTTATTAAAAAACTATTGGTTATAAGTTGGGTAGTAAAATCGTGCTTCCCTTGAGAACAAATAAAGGTAAAGTAAAGCTTGTTCACATAATCTGGCCCCCCTTTTTCCTGCCTTATTTTTAGTTCTTGTTCCCAATCCATAAAGATCTGGTGCTTTTTAGTTGTAAATCCCATGGTTAGTTGTAAATCCCGGTAGGGGGAGTACTAAGTTGTTGTTTTGTTAAGTTGGTTTTTTGCCTTATCCTCATGATGGCTAAGTTTGGTTACTGTTTTATTTTTGCAGTCTCTTCTAAAAGATCTGGATTACAACAAAAGAGAGCTAAAAAAGAATTTTGGAAAAGTTACTGCCCATCTTGACAGGAAAGACAGTGTAAGTACTTATTCTTCATTTTTTCGTATTCGCAACTTTCATTTTTTTAACAACCAACTTTTTAACTTGCAAAACACAGGTTTTGCTCCCTGTACATGAAAATCTGGCACCCGACGCGCCAGTCTCTGTTAATCACTACTCGCTTTTTGTCATTAACTTAAGGGACAAAAGATTCGACGTGCTCGATTCCATAAGGTCCTTGGAAGACAAGAAGCTCGCATCACAAGTTGAGGAAATAGTCGCTCCCATCAAGACTTTATGGCAAGAGAACTATTCAAGCTCAGCAATATAGATCGCGACATTCAAAGTTGAAGATATCAACCCTCCAAAGCAGTCAACAAAGTGAGAACAGTAACAAATTTTCTGGTTATGCAGTAATTTTTTTATTTTTGAGTTGTGTTTTGCCTTATGTTTTTTGCACACTGAATATACTGTTTTTACTAAAGTTGGTTACTTAAATATGCTAAAGTTGTGTACTGTTTTGGTTCTATACTAAAGTTGCACTTCTACAACTACTGGGTTTTTCCTAAAGTTGGTTACTGCATATACTAAAGTTGTGCATATTGTTGGTTATAAGTTGGTTATTAAAATAGACTAAGTTGTGTAATATTACTAATCTTTTTTTACTTAAGTTTGTATACTGAATATAGCTTGCCCAAGGTTCTATTTCCACATCAAAATAAACTTGAATCCTAAAAACCATCATGTTGGATCCTAGGATCCATTAAGTTGGTTTAGCACAATGCTTAAGTTGCTTTTTTACTGAACATGTAAAGGGATAATTAGGTTTCTTATGGATTTTTATGTACAACAACATGGTTAGAGTTTCCTTGATTCTCTAGTGTTTAATTAGTTGTTCTCAAAACATAGTAAAGTTGTTTTCCAGTTTTCAAGAAACAACTTAACTAACACCATTTTTCATTCATTTCTATATTCATTGCATCAACGAATGCGGAATTTGCACCTTATTCAATGCAGAGCACTGGAATGGTAGGCGTCTTCTCAAATATGATTCATCAAATGTGCCAAACATCAGGAAGCTACAGACTTATACATGGGTCTCTTCTACAAAGAACACTAGCAACTGGAAAACCATCCTCAAACTGAAATAAGGTATACAATAAAAAACAATCCAAATTACAGATTTGCACTACTTTTGGCCCAGCCTAAAAGTACAAGTCGCGGCATTATGGCCAGGCTGATTGCACATGGTACATAGACTGATTTTTTTCGCTTGCAACTCAATACAATATGGTATTCTCCCTTTCTTCCGACCTTTAGTATTAGACATGGGAGGATTTAGAACTACAAATTCTTCTATATTTGGTGCAACCACAATACCTGCTTCAGGCTGGGGACCTGCTGTTGGTGCACGGTGCAAATTAGGAGTCAAGGAAGTTGCACGTTGCACTTTAGGAGCTGGTGTTTGCTGATGCACATTAGGAGCTGGTGTTTGCTGCTACACACTAGGATCTGGTGTTTGCTGCTGCACGCTAGGAGCTGGTGTTTGTTGATGCACGCTAGGAGCTGGTGTTTGTTATTGCACATTGGGAATTGCTGTTTGGTGCGGCACATTAGAGTTGACATTTCTTTTGGTTGCTTTCTTCTTCCGACCTTTGTTCATTTGTGCAAACTATGTTTTCATCTCCCTAACGTGTCTACGAGCAATTGTTTCCGCTTTATCTGATTCAGTAATGACTTCAGCAATTTGCACAAATGATCTTGACAAGTTCGCAAATCGTAGTTTCTGCTGGGACACTTCAGGCATCACATCATCTTGTACTGGAACTGTAGGAAACGGTGCATCCTCAATTGCTTGCTGAGTCCAACTTTCCAGTATGAACCTATCTGGTATTGCATCAATTCCTATGTGAGTAAACACTTTTAGTACATGGCAGCAAAGAATACCATCGTGTTTGATCTTGCAACAATCACAGTTGAAATGTCCACCATTATCATTTACATAATAGTTCCTAGACCCAGAAGGATATCACTTGACATTGTTAGGAACCAACAAGTACATGTTCTGGCCTGGTGTTTGCACGTTGTAACGGCCAATAAGTTCAAATTCTAGTCTGAACCGTAGGTAGATGTCCCGAGTATAAACAGCCAACGCATGCTTCTCTATTGGGAATGGGGACCATGGCTTCACCTCTAGCTCATCTGTCCGATAATCACTATTGCCTTCCCTACCCAAAATCTTCCCCTGGATCTTCTCATATTGCCTCACAAAGTGCTTAATAGAATTCTAGGGGTTTATGTAACGCTTTAGAACTGCATTGAAACCTTCACTCCTCTGAGTTGACTGCAGAAAGGGGAAGAAGCGCTCCCTGAAGTAGCATGGAACCCATGTATGAGCATTCTTCTTTAACGAAACAAAAGTCTCATTTTCCGACAATTCCCCTTCGCGATCAGTTCAGTCCAACTTGCTTCAAACTCTTCAATAGACATGCTTTCATCAATGCATTCATTGAAATCATCAGCTAGACCAGGATGCCGCCCTAGGAACGAACCCAGCTTCTCATTAGCGTTTTTCATGACATGCCAACGGCAGTTTCTGTGCCAACTCTTAGGGAAGATGTCTGAAATCGCTCTCGCCATAGCCCAGTCCTGATCTATGATAATATTGTCTGGCTGTACACCATGCATCGCTTCGAGGAACTCCCTGAGTAGCCACTTAAAACTTTCTTCCTTCTCATCTCTAATGAAACCGCAGGCAAGCATAAATGTTTTCCCATGTCTGTTTATTCCAATGAACGGAGCAAAGGGCATGTTGAACCGATTTGTATAGAAAGTTGTGTCAAACGACACAAAATCATGGTACGCCTCTACATAAGCTTTCCTTGCAACATTGTTAACCCAGAATATATTTTCTACTCTGTTCTCTGCATCAAAAAAGAATTTGAAATATAACTACGGGTCTTTTTGCTGCAACTCCTTGAAGTATTCGAGCGTTTCACCAATGTTAAGGTCTCTGTTTTCATTCCTGAATTCAGACCGCATGTTTGATATTGTCTTGGGTCCATATGGGACAAAAGCATCTTCACCATAAAATTCAGACATGACCTCCATCATGCGCCCTACACACATGCAAAAACAAAAAAACTAGGCATCATGAGCAATCAAAAGCAACATTAGGAACCAACTAAAGTAGTTTTCAGAACCAACTTAAGCATGATGCAGACACCAACTTAGCCATCATGGGCAAGCAACTAGAAAATAAAATAAAAAAACATTCAAAAAACATTAGGAAACCAACTTAGTACTTTTTAAAAATCAACTTAAACATGCTGCAAACACCAACTTTGCCATCACGAGTAAGCAACTTAAAAAGCACCGAACACACAAGCAACATCATGTGGCAGTTAGCTTCTTTTTTAAAAAACACGCCTGTTTCTAAGTTGCAATTATGTAGGCACCTCAGGAATTCCTTTTCATCACTGGGAATGCCCTGTGTTATCTCAAGTACTTTGTGAGAGATGGCTTCACAATCATGAGATGGTTATGCTCAGCAACAAAATAGGTCACCTCCCACTTGTTATTAATCAATTTGACAAACATCCTAGCTGGGCATTTTGTTTGCTTGATCATTTCCCTCTTGCACTTAACTCCAAGCCCGCTACTACTTTTTGATCTTGATGGTACACCTTCTCCATCTTCTGCACCGTCACCATCTAGCTGAATAGGGCTGACATCTTCAACCACAGTCATTCTTTCTCTTTGCTCTTCTTCTTCTGATTTTGGCCTATGATACTTGTTACACACAAATTGTTGTTTCTTAAGTGTGTTTGTGTTCTTATCTCTCTTCGAAGTATTAGCCTTTATTGAGAAACCAAGCTTCAGAGCATAAGCATTGTAATGATCTCTTGCCATCAAAATCTAGTCGAACCTCATCCCAAGGAAGGGTTCCTGCGGGTTGGATGCAACTTCCTCATTCATACCAGCAGCACCTTCCGCCAAGTCAGGATAAGTGGTTGATTCTGTATGAAGAGCAGCTGCATCCATGCTATGGTTGGCAGCAGCAGGAGGTGGACCATTGTGATGCGGGCCCATGTCACTATGTTCAAAAGAATCACCACCCACCACACCTTGCTCATGCACCATTGGGTCTGGAGATTCTCCAACAACATCGGGAACAAAATCTGGAAACAAAATCTGCTGCGGGAGGCTGAGTACAAAACTGCGGTTCATTAACATTGTCATCTTCTAAGGGGGGCATTCAGATCTAAACCAGACAACCTGCAAAACATCACAAAAACCAACTTAGGAAGTTTCTATGATCAACATAGGTATGTAAAAAGAAGCAACTTAGGCAGTCTGTTTGATCAATTTTAGGTATATTTGCTGAATTCAAAAACCAACATTTTTTTAGCACAACAAAGCAACTTAGGCAGTTTAAGTAATCAACTTAGGTATATTTGCTGAAAGCAACTACAAAATTACTGTTTTTCTTTGTCATCTATATTGATATGTTTTTCATATATTCTTTTCCCAGATCGAGTTTCCACCGCTAACAAGAACAGGACATCAACACGACAAAGGGCATCAACACGACAAAGGGACAACGTAAACTAAAGATATAAAAATGTCCTTTTCTGTTGACCATGGTGCTTTTCTTTTTGTCTACTGAATCAAAACATGCTGTTCCACCCACAACTATTTTGTCGTCTAAGGTTTTGCTGGGGAAGACTTTTTGGTACTACCCTCTGGGTTTCTATGGGCAGGTTTTGTCTGTGTGTACTGGAATCAAAACTGATCTAGTCTGAGACTCTGCTGAACAAGATTTTTCTGTGCAAGGTTTTTTGCTGCTAGCTGGGTTTGTTCACATCATCTACAGGTTTTGCTGCTAGCTGGGTTTGTGCAAGGTTTTCTAACAGGTACTTATGTGCAGGTTGTGCCTTGAAAGATTTTGTCTTTTTTCATGATCTATTTTTTGCTAGAAGCAAAAAGACTGTAACATATGGATCTACATGCTAGAGGTAAGAGCAAAGAGGGGTAGGTTTTACCTTGTTTTTCTTTGCAGAGTGTCCTTCTCCTGAGATTTTTGTGGGGGAGCTCACTATGGCTTCTAACCAAGAAGATCTGGAAGTACTTCGTTATGTTGCTGTTCTCATCCATGGAGATCTGGAGAAAGAAGACATGGGAGGAGAGAAGGAGGAGGGAGGGAGGGAGGAGACGCGCGGGGGGGGGGGGGGGTGCCTGTGTTGTCTTGCAGAAAAAGAAGATCCCAGGTGGTGGGACGACCGGTCGAGGGAAGAAGTCAGGAGGTGGGGGTAGCACTTTTCCCTCGTTGCCAAAAGATACCGAGGCTGGTTTGTCATATCGAGCATTCGGAGGCTCCCTAGCCGCGTCCTTGAAATAAAATTCCATACAACTCCCAGTTAGGACCGAGTTCTACTATCAGAAGATAACGGAACAACATCCACAACCATTACATTTCACTAACAGAAGAAACGAGCAGAAAGAGAAAAAAAAGGAGACTCGAGCACCGCTAGTGTTCACCAACGAAATTGAACTTAGTTTGGCAGAGAGCTTCCAACCATTCCTTGCAGCTTCATCCATATCATCATCATTTGGAGCAGACTGAGTTCGAGGAGCTTGTGTCCCTCCATAGAGTTCCGCCCGTGCGCGACATTGCCACGCCTGCAGGTTGTCGTTGCCTACACGTTTGGTTGCTTTAGACCAGCTTGAGGAGACGGATCCTGGTGGAGAGGTGGTCGCTGTCGACGAGAAATCTGGGCAGGGGATGGGGCAGCAGTGCCGCGAAGCCGGCAGGTGGGGCCTTCCTCAATTTCGGCGAGAATCCAGCTCCCATCGAGGTGAGGCGTTTGGAAATAAGAAATAAGCACAAATCAACTAAAAATACCAGGACATGATTGGAGTGACGTGGTAACCGGTCAACAAACAGTAAAAACATCCCACTCGTTGGGTGAACTCAAGCCAAAATCCGGATCAAATTTTGGCCGGACAAAACTCATTTTCACTCGGCGTTTCCAGGCCGAGTTTCCACGTTCGACGAAATTCAGTTAAACGGGCAAAATTTGGACGAATATAGGCGGATTTCATTAATTAGGGCAAGGACGCACATATTACATCGAGTTTAACTAGGAAAATATTAAATTGAAACTAGGAAAAGGCCGCTGCCGCCGTGGTTGACGACGGACGCCACTTCTACAGGCCGAGGCGGGGGTGGTTGCCGGCTTGGATGTGCTCCATGACGGCGGCGAGAGTTCGCCCTGGAACGCTCCATCAGCGGCGGCGGAACGCCGCATTGTGACGCGTTGGCGGCGAGCCCGGCAGTCCCTCGTGTCGGGCGAGATCCTGAAGGCGCCTGTCGGCGAAGAACTGCCTCTAGAAGACCAGGTTGCCAGGATCCTCGGCGAGATCCGGGTCTTGCATGGCGGCGATAGCCGCCTGGATCTCTCCTGTGATGTCCTCGTCGGCGGGCACCGGCGGAATATGGATCTCGCCGGCGCTAAGTTGCCAGCCGACGGGGAGACGAAAGTCCGGCGGCGCCGTATAGCCCACGTCGTGGAGCAGCCGAGCTTCTCACGTCTGCAGCGTGCGTTGGCCGTTCGCCGCCGCGATGTCGCCGGGAAATCTCTCGGCCATGGCTTTTTGGCGGAGTTGTGGAGGTAAAAAGGTGCGAGCATCTGGAGTTCGCCGGAGTTGGGAGCGGTGTGAGGGAGTGTGAAGGGAGACGGCGAGATGTACGCCTTTTGTAGGCCGAGGTTGGCGGTGAGGGCGGGAGGGGTGTAGCGGCGAGGGTGGGAAAAGGGAAACAATAAGAAGGATGACGACGACTCGGCTGCTGTCGCTGACAGGCTGGTTCACTCGGCCAATTTGCTTCGTTCGGCATTCCCAGGGTGTACCCGGATCCTGGGAATTGCCTAAGAAGTCCGGACCAAAGTTGGCCAAAATCCGGATGAAAATAGGTTCCTGGGAACACGACTGAGCCGATTTTGGCGTCCGGACCTAAATTCGGCGGCCGGATCGGCGTCCTGGGTAGGCGAGTGGAGATGCTCTAAGAAAAACAAACAGTAAGAATAATCTATCCTTCATGTACAATAAAAACCTCTCTGTCTCCTCGGATTCAAAGCATCTGAACTTATATCATTATCCAAAACACCAATCATCAGAAGTTTACTTGAAAAAGGTGTACACAGCTCTACTATCCTGATGATCTAGTTAACGGAGTGCAGTGATTTCAAAACATAATGCCAGTAGGTTTAACAGAGTTTTTTGTTTAGCCAGGAGATTTAACAGATTCAACGGAGAACAAATCATTCCAAGCCACAATGGCTACCAGCAAGCACTAGATTTGCTGAAGTTCTATAATGAAGCGGTCACTGCAGTATATGCGTGGGAGCAACTGTCAATACAAAGTCAATGCTAATTTTATGTACTATACAGCATCTAACACCAGACACTAAAGATTGTATTAACAGAACACCGGAACCACAGTTTGCATACAGTGATACAGTTACTCACATCAAAACACCAGCGACCAGGAAAGCACAACGCTCATCTTGCAAAATCCAACATCAAGCGTGTCTTGGCTCGCGCCAGATCTTACCGGGATAAAGGTGACCTCTTTGCAGACACTCCTGGTCTCATCCTCACCACTTCTCCTTGCCTGAACACCAACAATCAGTTTTCCATGACCATCAAGTCCTTCAACCACGACAACACTGCGCGAGAAATTAATGAACCCATCACCAGAGATGGACACAATTCCGTCTTGTGTGTCCAGCAGGGTGACATTCTCAGTGATACTGGCTGTATGAGCGATAAACTTTCCACAAAATTCATTCAACCCTTCGGCGACCCAGACTTTTATTTCGGCCTCCAATGCCATATGAAGGTGTGCATGCCTGAACTCCAGTGTGCAACGCAGGCCCCGTTCCATGTACCTCTGGAGAGAGCCAGCTCTTCCTACCATTGCGATACAGTTATAAGCAAAGACTGCAGCGCTCAGGATCTTATCTTCAGATGGTTTTGCCCCCTTAACTCTTAGCTCAACCTCGAAATCAACAGGGTCACACAATAGGATTGCACGGCTCGGACCAGTAAGGATAAAAGATGAATCCTGCATATAGACATGATTTGAGGTAACAATATGAATAGACATCCACCACTTACGTGTCTACAAAAAACATTTGATAGAGAAATCGGCACAGATGTGAATGTGATCACATAAAACGTTTCAGTCTTTTTGTGGTATGGAGAACCTAGCATGCTTTTTTTTCGAGAGCACGCCAAAGGCATGCCTTATCTTTATAGAAGAAAGAAGACTCAAATTACAAGAAAACCAAGAGCCAACTGCGAACAATTGGATTGGCTAAACACACACACTCCACTCCACTCCACTCCGAGGCTAAGCCTACTCTCTCGCTCTAACATGCCTCCCTCCAACTCTCGCCATTTCCCAGAGACGGAACTCCTCTTTGATCCTATCTGTGAGTTGTGTGACACTGCATTGCTCTCTCGTGTTTCCGAAGACCCTAGAATTCCTTTGTTTCCATAACATCCATGAAACAAGGATGACTAGAGTATCAAATTTCCTCTTGTCGCCAGCCACCACTCCTTCCCTCGCTTGCAGCCACCAGTTCTCCAAAGTGCTCCCCCTTTGAGGCTCCTCCAACTGCAGCGACGCTGCTTGCAAGCAATTGTACCACACCTGCCTTGCAAAAACACATTGCACGGGGATATGCTCAACATTATCCTCCTCTTGAAGACATGTGAAACACGCGCTTGGCTGATCTTGCAGGCCGTGTTTGTGTCGCCTGTCAGAAGTCTAGAGTCTTTTCTTTAGCGCTAGCCAACCAAAGATTTTATATTTGATAGGTGCAAATGATCTCCGTATAGGTTTGTGCATGCTGAACCTATATGTCCCGTGGAATAGCACTTTGTATGTATCCTTGGCAGTGTATTGACCAGATCGGGAGCCAATCCAACTAAAAGTATCCGATGCTTGTGGGTCTCTTATGAAACTACTTAGCTCTACCCAAATGCGCACACATTGGACATACCCGTCCGTGTCAAGACCTCCTGCAATGTCTGTCACCCATGCATTTTGCGGCAGCGCCTCTGCGACCAAACGACTGTTTTTTCTCTGTGTCGGGACCAATTGACAGATCCGTGGTGCTATGTCCTCTATCTTGCGCCCATTAATCCACCTATCCCTCCAGAAGTACACCCTCTTGCCGTCTCCCATAGTAATGTTAGCAAGGCTGTGAAAGAGCTTTGTCGCTGCAGTATCCTTTGGCAGTTTCAGACCTTGCCACGGTTTCAAAGGATCAGTCCTTCTCAACCACTCCCGGCGTACTCGTAAAGCTAAGCAGTGTAGTCGTAGGTCTTTAACTCCCAATCCTCCATAGCAGAGGGGCTTGCTGATACACTCCCACGCTACAAGGCACTGCCCTCCATTTATTGATTTTTTACCGGCCCAGAAGAAAGCACGCAATCCTTTAATAATCTCCTCTAGGAGCCAGCTTGGGGCCTCCTCAACCAAGATGTGATGAATCGGTCTGACAGTTATCACTGATTTAATTATTGTCAGCCGTCCTTCCCGCGCAATCATGCCTCCTTGCCATGCGGGCATTAGGTTTAGTGCCTTGTCTAGGACAGGTTGCCATTCTGCTTTGGTCAGTGGTCTAAGTGCTAGTTATAGCCTAAATACCGTATGGGAAATTTAGCCAATTTGCAGCCTAGAATTTCCGTGATACTCTCCCCATCTGCCTCCCCTCCTCTAATTAAGGTAGCTGACGTTTTGCTATAATTAACATGGAGCCCTGAAGCCTGACCGAACACCCTTAAAATTGCCTTGATTGCTAGTAATTCTGCTCTTTGTGGCCTAAAGAAAAGGACCACGTCATCGGCATACACTGATATGCGTTGAATTGGCGATATGCCAGCCAGGTTTTGAAGCAGGCCCTCTTCAACCGCCCTCGTAATTGCCACAGTTAAAACCTCCATCCCAATTACATATAGCATCGGAGATATGTGATCGCCTTGTCTCAGGCCACAAGCATGATGGATTCTTTCTCCCGGTTCTCCATTGACGATGACCCTCATGTTGGCAGTGTATAGTAAGGCGGCAATCCACTTCAGGAATAGTAATCCGAAGCCTAGATGCCTTAGAACTTCAAAGAGAAATCCCCATGATATCGAGTCAAATGCACGTGCAATGTCTAGCTTTAGTAGAACTCCTTGTTGTCTTCGCTGATTGATCCTTCTAGCCACTTGACGGACTAGGACAAAGTTATCATGTAAGCTACGTCCTTTGATGAAAGCCGATTGATTTACACTCACTAAATCTCCTAATCGTGGTCTCATGCGATTGGCTATCAGCTTAGAGAACAATTTAGAGAAACTGTGCACTAGGCTAATAGGTCGAAAGTCTCCGACTTCAGTGGCGTCCTGCTTTTTTGGAATTAGGGTGATGAATGCTCTGTTTAGTCTTGCAAACCCCCTAGCATCTCCGACAGCCAATTTCAGCAGGCCTGCCATAATGTCCCCCTTAATTACAGGCCACGCTCGCTGGTAGAACGCGCCACTAAACCCATCTGGCCCGGGTGCTCCATCTGGGGGCATCTCCTTAATCACTCCCCATACTTCATTCTCCGTGAACACTCCTTCCATACTTTGGAGCTCGTATGATGGCAGGTGTAGAGCGTCCAGGTCAATGCCATGCTCTCTGTTGTGAATTGTTCCTATGAGATTTGTAAAAGCCTCCGTGAACACTCCTACTTTTCGGCATTGATCCGTTATGATTTCATCGCCCGCTTTGATTGCTGGACTGAAATTCCTCGTACGCCTCCCATTTGCAATGGTGTGAAAATATTGTGTGTTCGCGTCTCCATCTTTCAGCCATCTTATCCTCGATCTTTGCCTCGCGATCGTACGCTCAAGAGATGCCAGGCCCAAAACCGTTAGCTTTAAAGTTTTGCGCAACCAGATTTCTCCTGATGTAAGCCGCCTTGCATCTTGCGCCGCCTCCAATCTGAATATAACCGTATTTGCAATTGCGATTTGTAGCTTTACATTACCAATTCTCCTCTGTCCCCATGCTTGGAGATACTCGGCTGCATTTCTGAACAGAGCGTCCAACCTCCGAAAAGGATCCACAATGGCTTCATTACATTTCCATGCTTCCTTGATTGCGTCGTCAACTCCTTCTAATTTTAGCCAGAACGTCTCAAACTTAAACCTCCTCTTAGGGTGGAAAGCAGCGTTTAAGGCTAGGTGGATGGGTGCGTGATCCGAGACAAAAGAGGATAAGGCTTGTAGCACCGCATCCGGGTGTACCAGATCCCAGTCCACCGAAGCTAAAACTTTATCGATCCTTGTTTGGGTAGGGACCTCTCTTTCATTTGACCACGTATATAGCCTCCCATGTAGATACGTGTCTTTCAGCTCATGTTGCCGCACAAAGCTCCGAAATCGTGACATCATAGCGCGGTCGATATTATTATTATTCTTCTCCGCAGCAGTAAGAATCATGTTAAAGTCTCCCGCAATTGCCCATGGACCTGGGCAAAGAGCCCGATGCTCCGCAAGTTCATTTAGGAAGTTGATTTTCTCCTCCGTGGATTGTGGCCCGTAAACCGTGGTTAACCACCAGGTGTTATTGTCTCGTGACTTGACTTCTCCAGATATTGCGTGGCTGTCAAAACTAATACGTGTTATCTCAACCACCGAGCTATCCCAGGCCAGGAGCATGCCTCCCCTCGTGCCATCCGCCGACAAGAAAACATAACCATCAAACGATGGTCCAACACATTGCATAACAAAAAAAATCATCCATTACATCCACCTTAGTCTCCTGCAAGCAGACTATGCTAACTCTAAGTGCAGCGATGAACTCTCTTACTGCATCTCTCTTGGCTTTGTCATTCAAGCCCCTCACGCTTGACTATGAACAAATATGCATATGGATCACCTTCTAAGTATCACAGCAGTGAAATAATGTAACCATTACCTCAAAGAAAACAAACTAAATTATATAACAGTATTTGAATGGCATGTCTTAACTGGATATACAGAAAACTACTAGAAAAACTATCTTCAATAATAGCCACTATTGATATTGCAGAGGCTAGCAAGGCATACGATCTAGAGTGCATCTCAATACACATGCTAACTTCAAACTAACTCAAGAATCTTTGCCAAACCAACACAAAGTATAGTCTGAGAATTACAAAATTATAGTACGGCACCCTTT
This sequence comes from Avena sativa, assembly GCA_916181665.1. Classification (NCBI taxonomy): domain Eukaryota; kingdom Viridiplantae; phylum Streptophyta; class Magnoliopsida; order Poales; family Poaceae; genus Avena; species Avena sativa. The sequence goes on from OV702297.1 coordinate 144,641,856, forward strand.
GAAGCCTTATCTTGCACGACTAGACTAGTTTGCATTAGATATGTCACCATGACAAATATTTGGGTACCAACACTGCAAGAGCCGCTAGTTGAATGTTCTTATACAAACTACTACTCCCTCCGTTTCATAATATAAGATGTTTTAGCTTTGTGAAAAGAGTCTATCTAGACCTCTTTCAGTCTGTAGGTTCACTCCTAATCACTCCGAACCTACACACTAAAAGAGATCTATATACACTCCTTTCACAAATATAAAACATCTTATATTATGAACGAAGGGAGTATAATATTTTTGTTACCTTTAATTCTCCTTAGTAGACTTATCTTGCACGACTAGACTAGTTTGCATTAGATTGCTCTTGTCTCTTTCCTAACATGAGCTAGGTTTAGTATTATCCACCTAGGTCCTGTATCTTCCCTAGGACGGCCATTCCAGATATATCCTCCCACAACTGCCCTCTTTCATCTAGCACCACCAAGTCATTACCAAAAGGCATGTACCTAAATGTGATTAAACCATCTTGATCTAGTGGAGCATAACATTTGACTATTTTTTCCCGCTAATCCAATTTCCTTCACTACTCCCTTTATCAGTGATAGAAATAGTATTATCACGTCTCTGACATTCATCTACTCTTGGACTGTTCTCTTCTTTTTAACTCTCACCCATCAGCTATAAAACAAGTTTAGGCTCTGAGATACAAATTCTGAAAAGAACGGTGACAATACAAAACTGCTATATCAAAATATCAAATGTGGAAGTTCAAGACTAACTACCTCCTAACACTCTAAAATTTGACTGGAAATTCTCAATATTATTATTTCCTAGACAATAAAATCCCTCGGAAAATTAACACAAGATTAAGACACACCGAATGCAGAAAAATCTAGAGGCGATGGTCGTCGGTACCTTCGCAGTGAGTGTCTGACAGTTATCTCTACGACGCTCGAAGATATAGTTGCGGTTCTGGTCCACCGAGTCACGCACAGCACTGAGTCCGAACACATCTATTGGCCAGCACATTTTACCCTTGAGCTCTGTCACCCTGACAGAAAAAATCTGCAGCGCAGGGAAGAACTTGGCATGGCTTGGAACCGGCTCCTTATTGAACTGCATCGGGAGCACAGCAGCTGCATCCATGAATCGATCAATACAACTGTTCGATCTAGTTGAATTCAGGATATATCTAGGGACTACCATACAGCTTGTGTTCTTTTTTACATCTTCTCCCCAACATATCGATCACATCAGCCACTGAAACTCTAGTTTGACAGCTTCAATTCGGATGGAATATGTAGCCCATATATGACAATTGAGACAAACCCAAAACTCAGAATACTAGCTATGAGAGAGCATGGATGAGGTGTACGCACTTCTCTTCTCGACGTCGCCGAAATAGTCGGACCACATAGCTGTCCTCCTCCTTTCATCCTCTCTCGGGGGCTCCTCGTCCCTGTAACACCCTCAGAATCGACCCTATGCAAGTTTCAGCGATTCCGCCAAACCCGCATAGAAACGATTCAAAGGTGCCCACCAGGCACTTTCGTGCGGGTGGAATACGAAGTAATAACATTACACAACAGTCCTCGATGGGACCCACAGAACAGATATATATAACAGCGACTCCATGAGTCAAGAATACAGATATACGGTACAAAGATTCAAATCACCTTGAAAACAATAGAGCGTCCGACTACGGACAAGATGCAAATGGGGCTAAGAGCCCTAAAGAATAACCGATGGCGTCCATAACCCTGCCCAGGCCAAGCCGGAAGGGTAACCCTGCTAACGACGTCGATCTCAAAACCTGCTTAAACAAAAGGGGTGCCGACAAAGGGCAAAGGAAAAAGGAGAGAGCGGTCAGTACTGAGGCCAGTACACGGCGAGGCTAGAATTCGGCGGTCCTCGCCTACATAGGTATGGTGGACTGAAGCGGCAGCGGCAGCATGCACTAAACAACCTATAGAGACTCGATACAACTGGCGGCTATCAGAGAGGGGGGTAAGAAAGACCTATTCGGACCCAACCTGATGCTACCATCAAACAAACCCATCCTGGTGTTTCCCCCTCGAGACCAAACGAGGAAGTCAACCGAGGAACTCACACAGTTGGCAGTTTTATTTATTCGGTTATCGTTGCAGCAATTACTTGTCCAGTATAGGTAATCATCCTGATATAATAAGCAGTGGGCCGTTTTAGTTAACCATTCCGTTGTAGTTGCAACACTTACTAGTCAAATACAATTAGCATGAGATAACCCAAAACCCAGCAGTTGTTGGCACTTTTACTCAGCCATTCCGTTGTGGTGAAGCTGATTACTAGTCATACCGGATACAAGTCAATTTATAACAGTAAACTTTAGTTATGGTTGTCTATGATCGAGACCTGTGCTCCAAGTCGTCCATAACCGTGGACACGGCTTCTCGAAAAGATTTAACCCTGCAGGGGTGCACCAAAGTATCCACAAGCACTTCGACCCTTTTTGCCAGATCAGTTAACATACACCCATCGGTATGTCGGCGGGGCCTAAGTCACGACGTTTCCAGACCCAAAGCAAGCACGGGGGGCCACCCCACTAAGTACACCCGCAACGAAGTCGGCCGGTCTCCGAGACGGACTCAGGGTTTGCGACAGTGGCTGTAAACGACAGCAAATCCCAAAACTGGGACTGTCGATACCGCGAAAACACTCCGCTTCCTAAACAGTACAGTGTGCTCCTCGCACAATCGTAAATAAAGCAGTAAAGCATGGCATAAGTACAGGATAGTAAATAAAACCTCAAACTAGTTTGTGGCCCCCAGTACAATACTTTGAAATCAGGTACTAATCAATGGGGGGCCCATATCTCCCCACCTGTGGTTAGCGCGCTCGATCTCGGAACAGGTGTCAAGAACTCAGGATCCTACGGGACACAAGTGGGCGGTCGGAAAACAGATATTATCTATCACCCACCGGTGCCTCTGCTTACCTACTTCAATTTTAGTTGTTAAGCAATAATTAAAGTGAACAATAATTAAAGCCATGATCATCTCCAACAATTAACTTGCGGCAATACTCCAACAACTGTGGTACTTGACGACACGCAACAGCACTTGAGCAAGCGACTACGGCACGCAGGTCCAACTATCTACCAATCAACCGGTAATAGGATGTGTCCAAGGCAATATAAGGCTGCAGGGGATATCACGGGTACGGAAACTAGAGCATCGCAACACAGATAGCAATAGATCAACAGGAGGAAATAAAGACTAGAAAAGTAAGATAGGTAGAAAGGGGGAGATGCTCGCCTGAAAACATTGTCGGAGGTTCAACCGAAGATCGGGTCGAAGCTCACATCAACTCAACGGCCTTATCCGCGAAGAAGCAAAACACTAGAATAAACACCGGATGCAATATTTAATACTACGGCAAAAGATCGGGCATGATGCATGTATGATGTATGACATGGCAAAGGTGCGATGCAATTAGGCCATATTAAGCGGAACCGGGGTCCCGACAATTAGTTAATAGGTTCATGTTGTTTAGATACCCCGCAATTTAAATGTTGTATTATCAAGACAAAAGATAGCACCGGTTCGCTACACAAATTTAAATGAGGCCAATATACGATTAGATTTGCCCGCATATGGGCCCCATATTTAATTATAAGGTGAATCGGCATAAGGCCCCCAAACCACACAAATATGCATGCGAGATGAATGATTATTATGCAACAGGTTTTATATTTAGCATTTATAAAAATAGGGGCTCGGGAAAAGGTTCACACATTAGGGTTCGGCGATCTTGGTTCCGGGGTCCGGGGTCCGGTCTCGGGGTTCAGGGTTCGACGAATCGTTCTCGGATAACGGAGGTAGGTCTTGTCGCATCCGTGGTCTTCGGGTCATGTCGACGGTCATGGCGTTCGGGAGACGATCTTGTCGCATCCGGGAGAAGGACTGGACGTTCCGCGGTGGAGTGCTGGTTGCTCCGGTGGCGGTCTTGGCGGTCATCGGGTTCTCGGTCATCGGTAGATCTTGTCATCGCTTTGGTGTTGGTCTTGACACTTATGATGTAGATCTTGGGGTACCACCTTGATTATAGGAGGCGACTTGGGGCTCGACGCCGGGGTCTTCAGGGTTCCCTGTCGGAGTGCTAGATGTTCCGTGATGGAGTTCTTGTCGGAGATTCTTCGGACACCTTCGGCTCGGTACGGTCTTGGAGTCTCGCGCCCGTGGTCTTGTGCGGTCCTTCGGTCCCGTGTTGGTCTTGGCTTCCGCTTGAGCACCAGCGGGCACACACGCGGAACGGGTGCAACAGCAGCATGACAAGGTGCACCGATAGCTGGCCGGGTCGGAGAAGGCCGATGGGCGGCGCTGCAAGGCACAGCAAGCCCGGGCGCGGGCGAGGTGGTGCTTGGGCCGTACTGGAGCGGAACAGCGATGCCGAGGCGAGGAAGGAGCCGGTCGGAGGAAGCTTGACGGGGGAGGGGCGGCGGCCGGCCGGAGGAGAGGAGGTCCAGGGGCGGCTCGGCGGGGCAGGCTCAGGAGCACGCCGGCGGGAGGCGCCTGCAGCGGCAGACGGCGGCGCTCTGGCGGGCCCGGCGAGCTCCACGCCAGGGGCGCGCGGGCAGGGAGAGGAAGGAGGAAGGCCGGGAGAGCGGGGTGGTCGCCGGCGGCGGTGACGCGGGGAGGACCCCTGGCGACGGTGTCTGTCGGGGCCGGTGAGGCGGGGGGGGGCCCGCAGGGCGGTGCTTGGGGCCACGCGGCGGCAGAGGAGAGGGTCGGGGCGGAGGTGAGGAGGGCGGCGGCCGTGGCAAGGCCAGACGGGGCGCTCGGGGCGAGCGCGACGGCGACGGGGCGGAGCGGCGGGAGGAGGCGGGAGCGCGGAACCGGCCGGAGGCGGGGAGGAGGATGAGGCCGGCGCCGTAGGGGAAGAGGAAGCCGGAGGGAGGAGAAGGGGCGGGGTCGGCCGAGGCGGCCGGAGATGGAGGAGAAGGCCCGCGGGGCGGCGGCGCCTGGAGGAGGAGGCCTGGGCGGAGAGGGGAGCGGGAGGGGGACGCGGCAGCGGCCGATGGCGAGCGGGACCGGCGGAAGGGGAAGGAGGCGGGAGCGTGGGCGGTGGCCGCGAGCGACGGGAGAGAGAGGTTGGGGAGGAAGAGAGAGGGAGGGGAGCGGACCGGGTCCAGGGAAGGTGGGGCCACGGGGGAGGCTGGGACTGGGTCAGGGTGGGGAGAGAGGTGAGTGGAGAGTGGGGCCGGGGTGGGGCCCGGGTGGCAGCGGGTTGGGGGCTGTGGGGTGTGTGCTCTGTGTGCGTGCGTGTTGAGTGCGGGTGAGAGGCAGGGAAAAAGGGAGGGAGTGGTCAGCTTGGTGAGGTGGCAGGATGAGTGGAGGGGGAATGGTCAAGGCTGATGTGGCGAGAGCCGATTGGAGGGAGTGATGTGGCTGGGGTGGGTAGGATTAGAGTTGGGTATGTTAGGGATTTCGGGCGACCCGTTTTATTCTGGGGGTGGTCGTCCGGGTCGAATCGGCCCGTTCGACTGCCCCCCTAAAAATAATTAAATATTTTATTTATTTCAAACAGGGCTTTTGCAAACCGATAGCAGACAAAACAAAATAATCCGGAGACCCGGGTTTTGCGTTTGAATAAAGACGGACCGTTTAGAAAACAAATATAGGTTTATCGAAAATAGTTTTATGCAAACAAATGCAAGATGATGACGATGCTCAAATGCAATGTGGCATGATGATATGAGCATGCGGTCATGATGATGCAATGCACAAAAACAACGCGATTTTCTAGTAGTGGTTTTTGCGGGATGCCACAATTCGACACCACTAACAATGGATCTTGCCCTCGAGATCCGCCTCATGGTACCGGAAAGGAAGGTCGGCGATCTGCGTCTTCTCGCTTCGTGTAGATCCTCGCGACACCACTAACAAGAGGTCGTTGTCCGTGATCGTCAGAGAACACTCCGGGAACAAAGGGCGAAGGTAGATGTATCCACAAATAAAGCCACCTCTAGCTTCCGTGGACGGAGTAAAATTGCATCGATCCACCATTCAATATGCAAAGCAAATGATAAGAGTAGTGGTATGGTCGCGACTCCATCCCGCACTCAAAGCATTACTCTGTACACGAACAGATAGGTTATGCAACCAACCCTCAGGATTCAGACTGAAGATATCGACAAACAAGGTTCAGGAACAAAGGGGTGATGCAGACTCTGCATCAGATCTGGCGTAGATGATGTCGTCGCGTCGGAAAACACCGGAAGGCACAAACAAGGAACAAAAAATGGTACCACAGAAGACGGATTCCTCAGGCAGCTTGAACACCGGATGGTAGAACACCGTTACCAAAGGAGGAAGCGAAACCCTGAAGGTACGACGGAACCCAACCACGAGAATCCTGGACTCGAAGAGAGAGAAGAGAGCGGATTCAAAACACGTCGAGATAAGAGGAGAATAGCAGAGGGTAAGGAGTAAAATCAGACCTAATCAGAACTATCCCACCAATTTTGCAAAAATAGTTTTGACACTCTACTGCGGCCGTTAGCTAGGGTATCCTACAGGCTGGACTTGTGGGGTATCGCAACTGCTGAGCTCTGATACCACTCTGTAACACCCTCAGAATCGACCCTATGCAAGTTTCAACGATTCCGTCAAACCCGCATAGAAACGATTCAAAGGTGCCCACCAGGCACTTTCGTGCGGGTGGAATACGAAGTAATAACATTACACAACAGTCCTCGATGGGACCCACAGAACAGATATATATAACAGCGACTCCATGAGTAAAGAATACAGATATACGGTACAAAGATTCAAATCACCTTGAAAACAGTAGAGCGTCCGACTACGGACAAGATGCAAATGGGGCTAAGAGCCCTGAAGAATAACCGATGGCGTCCATAACCCTGCCCAGGCCAAGCCGGAAGGGTAACCCTGCTAACGACGTCGATCTCAAAACCTGCTTAAACAAAAGGGGTGCCGACAAAGGGCAAAGGAAAAAGGAGAGAGCGGTCAGTACTGAGGCCAGTACACGGCGAGGCTAGAATTCGGCGGTCCTCGCCTACATAGGTTTGGTGGACTGAAGCGGCAGCGGCAGCATGCACTAAACAACCTATAGAGACTCGATACAACTGGCGGCTATCAGAGAGGGGGGTAAGAAAGACCTATTCGGACCCAACCTGATGCTACCATCAAACAAACCCATCCTGGTGTTTCCCCCTCGAGACCAAACGAGGAAGTCAACCGAGGAACTCACACAGTTGGCAGTTTTATTTATTCGGTTATCGTTGCAGCAATTACTTGTCAAGTATAAGTAATCATCCTGATATAATAAGCAGTGGGCCGTTTTAGTTAACCATTCCGTTGTAGTTGCAACACTTACTAGTCAAATACAATTAGCATGAGATAACCCAAAACCCAGCAGTTGTTGGCACTTTTACTCAGCCATTCCGTTGTGGTGAAGCTGATTACTAGTCATACCGGATACAAGTCAATTTATAACAGTAAACTTTAGTTATGGTTGTCTATGATCGAGACCTGTGCTCCAAGTCGTCCATAACCGCGGACACGGCTTCTCGAAAAGATTTAACCCTGCAGGGGTGCACCAAAGTATCCACAAGCACTTCGACCCTTTTTGCCAGATCAGTTAACATACACCCATCGGTATATCGGCGGGGCCTAAGTCACGACGTTTCCAGACCCAAAGCAAGCACGGGGGGCCACCCCACTAAGTACACCCGCAACGAAGTCGGCCGGTCTCCGAGACGGACTCAGGGTTTGCGACAGTGGCTGTAAACGACAGCAAATCCCAAAACTGGGACTGTCGATACCGCGAAAACACTCCGCTTCCTAAACAGTACAGTGTGCTCCTCGCACAATCGTAAATAAAGCAGTAAAGCATGGCATAAGTACAGGATAGTAAATAAAACCTCAAACTAGTTTGTGGCCCCCAGTACAATACTTTGAAATCAGGTACTAATCAATGGGGGGCCCATATCTCCCCACCTGTGGTTAGCGCGCTCGATCTCGGAACAGGTGTCAAGAATTCGGGATCCTACGGGACACAAGTGGGCGGTCGGAAAACAGATATTATCTATCACCCACCGGTGCCTCTGCTTACCTACTTCAATTTTAGTTGTTAAGCAATAATTAAAGTGAACAATAATTAAAGCCATGATCATCTCCAACAATTAACTTGCGGCAATACTCCAACAACTGTGGTACTTGACGACACGCAACAGCACTTGAGCAAGCGACTACGGCACGCAGGTCCAACTATCTACCAATCAACCGGTAATAGGATGTGTCCAAGGCAATATAAGGCTGCAGGGGATATCACGGGTACGGAAACTAGAGCATCGCAACACAGATAGCAATAGATCAACAGGAGGAAATAAAGACTAGAAAAGTAAGATAGGTAGAAAGGGGGAGATGCTCGCCTGAAAACATTGTCGGAGGTTCAACCGAAGATCGGGTCGAAGCTCACATCAACTCAACGGCCTTATCCGCGAAGAAGCAAAACACTAGAATAAACACCGGATGCAATATTTAATACTACGGCAAAAGATCGGGCATGATGCATGTATGATGTATGACATGGCAAAGGTGCGATGCAATTAGGCCATATTAAGCGGAACCGGGGTCCCGACAATTAGTTAATAGGTTCATGTTGTTTAGATACCCCGCAATTTAAATGTTGTATTATCAAGACAAAAGATAGCACCGGTTCGCTACACAAATTTAAATGAGGCCAATATACGATTAGATTTGCCCGCATATGGGCCCCATATTTAATTATAAGGTGAATCGGCATAAGGCCCCCAAACCACACAAATATGCATGCGAGATGAATGATTATTATGCAACAGGTTTTATATTTAGCATTTATAAAAATAGGGGCTCGGGAAAAGGTTCACACATTAGGGTTCGGCGATCTTGGTTCCGGGGTCCGGGGTCCGGTCTCGGGGTTCAGGGTTCGACGAATCGTTCTCGGATAACGGAGGTAGGTCTTGTCGCATCCGTGGTCTTTGGGTCATGTCGACGGTCATGGCGTTCGGGAGACGATCTTGTCGCATCCGGGAGAAGGACTGGACGTTCCGCGGTGGAGTGCTGGTTGCTCCGGTGGCGGTCTTGGCGGTCATCGGGTTCTCGGTCATCGGTAGATCTTGTCATCGCTTTGGTGTTGGTCTTGACACTTATGATGTAGATCTTGGGGTACCACCTTGATTATCGGAGGCGACTTGGGGCTCGACGCCGGGGTCTTCAGGGTTCCCTGTCGGAGTGCTAGATGTTCCGTGATGGAGTTCTTGTCGGAGATTCTTCGGACACCTTCGGCTCGGTACGGTCTTGGAGTCTCGCGCCCGTGGTCTTGTGCGGTCCTTCGGTCCCGTGTTGGTCTTGGCTTCCGCTTGAGCACCAGCGGGCACACACGCGGAACGGGTGCAACAGCAGCATGACAAGGTGCACCGATAGCTGGCCGGGTCGGAGAAGGCCGATGGGCGGCGCTGCAAGGCACAGCAAGCCCGGGCGCGGGCGAGGTGGTGCTTGGGCCGTACTGGAGCGGAACAGCGATGCCGAGGCGAGGAAGGAGCCGGTCGGAGGAAGCTTGATGGGGGAGGGGCGGCGGCCGGCCGGAGGAGAGGAGGTCCAGGGGCGGCTCGGCGGGGCAGGCTCAGGAGCACGCCGGCGGGAGGCGCCTGCAGCGGCGGACGGCGGCGCTCTGGCGGGCCCGGCGAGCTCCACGCCGGGGGCGCGCGGGCAGGGAGAGGAAGGAGGAAGGCCGGGAGAGCGGGGTGGTCGCCGGCGGCGGTGACGCGGGGAGGACCCCTGGCGGCGGCGTCTGTCGGGGCCGGTGAGGCGGGGGGGGGGGCCCGCAGGGCGGTGCTTGGGGCCACGCGGCGGCGGAGGAGAGGGTCGGGGCGGAGGTGAGGAGGGCGGCGGCCGTGGCAAGGCCAGACGAGGCGCTCGGGGCGAGCGCGACGGCGACGGGGCGGAGCGGCGGGAGGAGGCGGGAGCGCGGAACCGGCCGGAGGCGGGGAGGAGGATGAGGCCGGCGCCGTGGGGGAAGAGGAAGCCGGAGGGAGGAGAAGGGGCGGGGTCGGCCGAGGCGGCCGGAGATGGAGGAGAAGGCCCGCGGGGCGGCGGCGCCTGGAGGAGGAGGCCTGGGCGGAGAGGGGAGCGGGAGGGGGACGTGGCAGCGGCCGGTGGCGAGCGGGACCGGCGGAAGGGGAAGGAGGCGGGAGCGTGGGCGGTGGCCGCGAGCGACGGGAGAGAGAGGTTGGGGAGGAAGAGAGAGGGAGGGGAGCGGACCGGGTCCAGGGAAGGTGGGGCCACGGGGGAGGCTGGGACTGGGTCAGGGTGGGGAGAGAGGTGAGTGGAGAGTGGGGCCGGGGTGGGGCCCGGGTGGCAGCGGGTTGGGGGCTGTGGGGTGTGTGCTCTGTGTGCGTGCGTGTTGAGTGCGGGTGAGAGGCAGGGAAAAAGGGAGGGAGTGGTCAGCTTGGTGAGGTGGCAGGATGAGTGGAGGGGGAATGGTCAAGGCTGATGTGGCGAGAGCCGATTGGAGGGAGTGATGTGGCTGGGGTGGGTAGGATTAGAGTTGGGTAGGTTAGGGATTTCGGGCGACCCGTTTTATTCTGGGGGTGGTCGTCCGGGTCAAATCGGCCCGTTCGACTGCCCCCTAAAAATAATTAAATATTTTATTTATTTCAAACAGGGCTTTTGCAAACCGATAGCAGACAAAACAAAATAATCCGGAGACCCGGATTTTGCATTTGAATAAAGACGGACCGTTTAGAAAACAAATATAGGTTTTTCGAAAATAGTTTTATGCAAACAAATGCAAGATGATGACGATGCTCAAATGCAATGTGGCATGATGACATGAGCATGCGGTCATGATGATGCAATGCACAAAAAACAACGCGATTTTCTAGTAGTGGTTTTTGCGGGATGCCACAGTCCCCCCCCCCCCCCGCCCCTCTTTAGCCATTTGGCCGCCGATGGTCTCCGCCACCGTCGCCGCCGGAAGCCAGGGATGGTTAGCCTTTACGCGCAATCTAACCCTCTCTTTCTAATCACTTGACCTTTCAATCCACGCAAATCTGGACAACAGGCCAGCCCGGCCAGGCCCGCCGTGGCCCGCCTAGCTCACGTGCCATCTTTGAGGCCCGGGCATGCACGGAGGCCTAACGGGCCAGCCCGGGATACGTGAGGCGCGCGGGCTTCTTGTTGTTTCCTGCTGGTCCGTCTAAAATCCTATAATAAGGTCCGAATATATACTAAATCACTAACGATGGCTTGTCCCCGTGGTCGAGCGGGCGCGGGAGAACGGTGAGGTCGCGAGTTTAACCCCCTCCCAGGCCTTTTTGCACCTATATTCCACAATTTGGTGCCAGGCTTAACGGGTCGTGCCGGGCCGGCCCGCGTGCCTGAGGCCGCGGCACAGGCACGCCCTAACGCTTGACGGGCGGGCACGGGCCCGGCACGCCCCGGGCCGGTGCCGGGCTTTTCTCGTTGGCCCACGTGCCGGCACACCAGAGCGCGACCCGTTGGCCAGGTTTGAATTCACGGTAAGAGCATCTTTAGCGGAGCCTATAAAACAGGCTGAATCCAAAAAAGTCCGGCGACAATACTGGTTCAGGCCGAAAGAGGCTCAGAACGGAGCCCAAACTTGCGGCCTGGCCCGTAAAACGAGTTTGGGGGCCCGAGAAATTCGGCGGCCGCCCCGTATTAAAACGGGCCGCGGAGGGGAGTTCGGTTTCCAAACCCTATTCCCCTCCGCCACTACCACTCCCTTCGTCGCCGCCTGCCCCTTCCGGCGAGCAATTCCGCTGCCGCTGACGTCGCTTCGCCACTGCCGCCACCACCACTCCGTCCGCAATGGGGCATTTAAGGCGCGTAGGTAGGAGAGCGAACCGAGTCGGCGGCGGGAAGCCAGCACCGCATCCGCTGGGTGTGCGGTCGGAGGCGGGCGCGCTCCAATGACGCTTGGAAGCGGGCGTCACAGAAGTGGACGCGTGCTTTCGCGCGCCGGGTAGCGCTCGTCGTCGCATAGGAGTCACCGGCGCAGAAAAACCCTCTGCCGCCGCAAGAACTGCCCCAGTGACTATCCGGGGCCTAATCTACTAGTTTAAGTACTCGAATTAACGAATGTAGCTCGAAGTGTCCCGTATTTTGGCTAGTTATGTAAATTATTGATGAATGTAGCTCGATCGGAGCAAAAATGGGTTCAATTTTGCAAGAACATCGCAACACATTTTTCCGCCACGTTTGATTTTTGGTTTTTCAGTTCGCGACTTCGGTTTCTAATCCGTGCCGTGACTAAAATTATCTAAACGGAACAGTTCAGGAGACCAAACTCCGCATTTTTGGTTTGGAGAAATACGGACTCTCCTAGATATACTCTAAGTTAGATTACATCTTGACCGTCCGTTGTCACTCAAATAGCAGATGAACGAGAATCAACGTTACCTCGCGCTGAAATTTTTTCAGGCTATGTTCCTTTAATCCACCTCTGGATTGGATGGGATTAGAGGCTCGTCCCACTGTAATTTTTGCATATTCGACGCCGTTGCAATTTTTAACTTTAGAAAAATTGCCACTCCAATTCTGTATATGTTGGAGAAACGTCATTACACCCACTTAACCAACATGTACGGGTTAATATACGATGAAATACATGCTGTATATACGTATCATGGTGGGGTCTACCAAAATTAGCCAAAAAAAAAAAAAAGTAAGTCGGGACTGACTCGACGAAGCGACTCAGCCTCTACCGTACTCGCTCGTGCGCTCTCTGTCTCCCTGCTCCGAACCCTAACCTGGCGGCGGCAGACGCCGGCGAGCATGGGGATGTCGACGGATGATGCCGGAGATCCTGGCGGCGGGAGCATCTGGTTCCCGCACTTCCTCCCCTCCCCGCAGACCGGATAGAGGCCCCCCGACTCCACTCTCCCCTTGGCGGCAGAAGGCGGCGAGCATGGTGGCGTTGGTGTCGCGGGACGGCAACGAGCATACCAAGCGGATGGAGGTTCCTCCGACACCATCTCCCCCTTGGCTCCCGTATCCCCTCTCCTCTCAAAGCAGACAGAGGCTCCTCCCAATCATCTCTCGTCGGCAGAAGGTGTTGGGGAGTAGGGCTGAGACCAACACCCGAGGACAACAACCTGTGTAGCCCCGAATCATCTCTCATTGTAAGTTAAAATCTAACCCTTAATTTCTGGTTTCTGTCCCTAATTTGATTCCGTTCTAGTATAGCAGTACATTAGATTTATGTTTTTCTAGCTCCCAAATTGGTTGCTGTTTTTGACAATTTCTGGTAGGTGCAGCAATTAATTTGACACAGATTGGAGACATTGTCTTGCCCAGGATGCAGAGATGGTAGCTTTGGGTGGATCTGAAAATGTAGTTTCTACATGTCAATTCCTTCCTTTGCTTGCTCAACTGCTCAAGGGATTGAGTCCTCCGAATCTCAGGCAGCTAGTTTATGCCAGCCAACTTATGAAGATGCTGAGTGGCAAAGGTACTCCCTCCGTTTTAAAATATAAGATGTTTTAGGTTTGTGAAGAGAATGTATCTAGACTTGTTTTAGTGTGTAGATTCACTCATATACTAAAAATAGTCTACATACATTTGCTTTACAAAGCTAAAACATCTTATATTTTGAAACGGAGGGAGTAGATGCTAACTAGTTAATGATGCATATTTCCAAATTTTCTGTATATATTGCAGGAAGCAATTTTTCGAGGAGGAAGATGTGCAAGATGATGAGCTTATATCAAAATACAAGCATTCTAATAGTAGCAAATGTAGCAAATGACTGGCTTAGGATTGCTCCAGTAATTTTGTTCTGGATACATATGTAGGAATAAAACACATGCAAAGAAGACGACACCCACGAAGAAGGCGACACCGGCGAAGAAGAAGACACCAGCAAAGAAGAAAAGGAAGCCTAAGGTGGTCGCACTATCCACGAGTGAGGCGGTTGTTGCGCCAACATTTGGAACCAAGCGAAGTCTAATGTATTGGCTTGGAGGCTAAATGCCAATTTAAATTTGGAGCCTTTTATTTTGTGAGATGATATATTGTACTCTGCTTCCTTGATGTATTCGGACTTGGATCGTTGGTGCAAAGTGTATTTTGTGAGATGATATATTGTACTCTGATACTCATCTAGCCTAGAGCTTTATTGGTGCGTCTGGAGCATATTGTATTGTTAATTGTGAACCTGGATCATATATATTGTAGTCTGGTGCATTAATATTGTATTATCAACTGTAAACCTGTAGTATATTATATTGTCAAAATTTTATTCAAATACATGTGTGTGATCTCCATATTTTTATATTGTCACCGACTTTTCTTTGGCTGATTTTTGTGGACCCCACCATGGTACGTATATCCGGCAGGTATTTCCCTGTATATTGACCGGTATATATTGGTTAAGTGGGTGTATGTTGGTTAAGTGGGTGTAATGGCGTTTCTCAAACGTACATAGAATTGGAGTGGCATTTTTCTAAGAGTTAAATACAGTTATAGTCCTAGTATTTGTCAGGCTAATTTGATTTAGTCCTCATACTCGGAATTTGCTAAATTTTACATATATACTTGTAAATTGGGTTTAATTTGGTCCAATTCGATGTTTGCCATCAAATTTGAGCTGACATGAACGACACTGGACTGAAATCTTGCAAAAACACCCTCCTACATTTGCGAAAATTGAAAAAAAAATGATAACAAATGTTGCAAATACGATATTAGTCCCTGTAGTTGTTCGGATGGCTCTATTTAGTCCTGTTACTTGTCAATTGGACTCAGTTTAGCCTAAATGTTTGTTATCGAATTTTAATTGATGCGGATGACATGGACACAGATCCCACTTATAAGAGACTAGCTGGCCTGAAAAATTGCGAAGACTCTCTTGTACATTTTTGCTCATAGATATTTTCATTTGCATGTACCCACTTCGAGCATTACACGCCGTTAGAGTACCCTTCAATTAAAGAATATTCTATTTAAGAGGAAAGGAAAAGAAGTCTATGGATAGGGAGGAGACGGTGACGAACCTATAATGTTCTTTCATAGAGGGGAGATGACGCTCGAAGCGACACCGGTAACTACAAAAATGTACATTATAGATGCGGGAGGGGGTTCTGCAAGTTTCCACGCTAGCCGCTCTTTTGGAAGTGGGACCCACATCCATGTGTTATCCGCGTCAGCTCTTCTACAACAAACATGCTTTTGGACTAAATTGAGTCCAATTAACGAGTACACGGATTAAATTGTGTAAATTACGATTATTAGGACTAAATCGAGCTAATCAGGAGTATAGGGTCTGCTATTATATCTAGCCTCACTTGTGGTAGTTTTTTTTGCAATTTTCTCCGATACGAGAGGATATTCTTATAAGATTCTAGTACACGATGTCATCCACGTCAACTCAAATTCAACGACAAGTATACAAGCAAAATTCAGCAAATTTCGAGTATGAGAACGAAATCGAGCCAGGCCGACAAATATAGGGACTCTTACCGTGTTTAACTCTTTTTCTAAATTTGAAAGTTGTAGAAGCGTTTCTCAAATACGCGAAAATTAAGGTGGCGTCTATCCAATTAACCCTTCTTCAAAATGCAAGGACGCGCAAGAATTGCTGGTATTTTGTTCTCTCACCCATGGGTTGTCTCTCTATTCTTGATAGACATCGTCCAATCGGGGCTCTAAATCTTTCTCGTTGGATTCACAATGTTTCACAGACTCCCTCGGGGATCAAATTCCCGATCCCCGGATGGAGGTGCTGACACGTGTAGAACCAAACAACCAAGAAAACCAATCATACGTACACAAACCGAAGCATTATCAGGACATGGTTTTGGATCAGCAGGCATAGCAGGAAGAACCGCTTGATCCCCTTATCAGCGGATCCTTCAGAGCACTTTTTGCCGCCACAGGAAGACGGAGGTGGATTCTCCCTCTTGTTGCAATAGAGGCAAGCATCTAATATTGTTTTCCAATCGTCCTATTGTCCATCTAGTAAACCATAAGAACACATTAAACAATAATAATGGGGAACAATGAAAAGTTTCAATTCCAGAATTGTATGAACATGTAACTTACTAGGTTCAACAAATTCCACAACGACGGAGGTGGCTTTTCCCTCTTCTTGCAATAGCGGCGAGCACCTAATGTTGTTTTTCAATAGTCCTATTGTCCATCTAGTAAACCATAAGAACACATTAAACAATACTAATGTGGAACAATGAAAAGTTTCAATTCCATAACTCAGGAACATGTAACTTACCAGGTTCAAAAAATTCCACACCGACGGAGGTGGCTTTTCCCTCTTGTTGCAATAGTGGTGAGAACCTAATATTATTTTCCAATCGTCCTCTTGTCCATCTAGTAAACCATAAGAACACATTAAACAATACTAATGGGGAACAACAGAAAGTTTCAATTCTAGAATTGCATGAACATGTAACTTACCAGGTTCAACAAATTCCACAGCAAGCATAGCAGAGATAACAGATTTGCCAGAGTTAGCACCATGTAATCTGAAATTCACACAAAACGCACCGTCCTCAGAAATAATCCAAAACTTGGAAACAATAATGCCATCTCGGCAAACGGAATAACGTGAGACAGTCACACCAATAACTTATCTCATCCCAACTAACCTAGAGATTTTGGTAGGAAAATAGCAGAGAATAAGATTCCGCAACAATTTCTAAAATGTTCCATAAGAATTAAGAAGTACAGAGAAAACATGATCTTAAATATCACCACCTTGTATAGCTTAGAAAGAACGCATAGGTATGATGCTACTACCAATTTGTAGTAGAACATACCTTCAAGGAACCACTTGGTATATGAAGTATATACTATTTGAGGAGATGAAAGCCCACAATGGTTTTCCCCTTCAGGTATCACATACACCATTGATTTTGAATTTCATTGTAAGCAGTACAATTCATGACGTTATCTATGTATTTTTTGAATTTAATTACAGGCTGAAATGCCTGTCAACTTTTGCTCATTTTAGGAAAAACCATATATAAGAAATAATATATAATTCACTACCCACCAATTTAAGCACAAAGAGATCAAACAGTCATATATTTGTCTGCTCTAAAGAGTCACCATGCAATGCACCCATTTCATGTCGAAGTTCTTATACTATGATGTTCTTTTAGCAAGCTTTGTTTCTGTACCACTTGAAACATAACTTAATAGATCTACTGTATTCCTCACCATTGTCAAAAAAATCTTACATAAGAGATGTATGCGTGTTGTGGTATTATTAATAAGATAATACTATAAGAGACATTAAATCCAAACTCTAGCAAGATTTGATCCATCGCAGTTTTGTGTTAAATGCTTCGAGAGGAATCAGCAATAGTCAGAACTGCCATGCATTAAGATAATCGAATATCAAGTAAAATCTGGATCCACTATTCAAAGATATGGAATCTACCTAAAAGTTATTCTAGTCTCTCATAAGTTGGTTGAGACTTGGAAGTAGACAGTAGAGCTCTATCCTGATATTTCCATGTAAAAAAGTAAACATAACCAATAACATTGTAACAATTGTTAGCTCAAGTCTTAAGCTATGAAGCAACACACATAGCCTAGGGCAGAAACATGAGCTTGCTAATAGGAATGTAAAGAGAGCGAGATCATTCTATAATGTTGGAGAAAGTAACTATCTTTCAGGCTAGGCACTCACTAATGAAAGGAAGAAAAATCTCTCTCCAACATAACACTTGCACATGATGCAACAAAATTTCCTTGAGAAAGGATTAGGAAAAAAATTCACTTTGTTTATATCTGAGACATTTAACTACGACTCATGATTGAACCTTTCTTCAAACCTAAAATTCATAATCATGTAGCAGACAGATAATGGATAACAAAATTAGGAAAAAAGTTGCACTTCGTTTATCCTGATTTTAGTATCATTCTACACAAGAATATGTCCCTATATAGATCATACGGCCCAGATATGAACACCACAAACAGATACGGAAAACCTACATTCCTATAACCATACCAACAAGGCACGAACAACTACTACCAGTACTACCGACGACACTATACTCAAGTACTCAACTACCTGAAGAAAGGGAGAGCTAAAGGGTAGAACGATTGAAAGAAAATCAATGCTTACAGGTCTACGGTCCATGTTCAAGTCCTTGTCTTGTTTGTATGGTTCTGTGAACACATCTCCGTTTGCACTATCCATTCCTCCGTAAAATTTCGACGGTAAGTAGAATCTCACCTACAAATAGAAAATAACAGATACTTAACATGGCATCATTTCAGTGTAGTACAAAGACTAACTTGTAGTTGTCAATTAATATTTGATTGGTGAATATTACATGCTTACAACCCAGTCAGGTCATGCGTCTATTAAAAATAACACCATCAACTGTTCACCAGGTTTAACTATTTAATTTGTTAGTGTTCATGGTAATATAACTCACATTCTGCATTTTATTAGACGCACAAAATCCCAAATATGCTACACAGAGCAACCAAGTAAATACTTTAGGAGAATTAACAACTTCTCAGTTCCCATGTTAATAAGAAACAACAAAAATAGCCCTCATGTTTCACTATCAGGCAAACACACTATCAGGCAAACATGTAGGTTAAGAAAGGGGGAAGGATACCTTGCTAGAGAAAAGAAAAGGCAGCGATAAAGTGCAACGTACTCCATTAGCTTCTCGGGATACTATTAGTATAGTGGATTGCATCCCGCTGCCGGTAAGGCCCTAATTCACTGCTACTGTCCAGACCTAAACAAGCTCAAAGATGAGCACATAAATTCGTAGGTAGCAGATTCTACTCAGCATTCAATAGTCTAATACAATCAAACAATCAACTCCACCATTGCAAATTTCTTAGAAGAAACAACTCGTTGCAAATTAATTTCAGATATAATCTATTGAGTGAAGCATCAAACGAATAATTCTATCATAGAAAGAAAACATAACCTAGGCTGACTTGTGAATGTATGACCTACTCAAGAGGTCCTATTCTTTTTTGAATCGGAACTTTCATTGCTTTGAAGCTGCTATAGCTTTTTAAACCTTTCAGACAACTGAAATTATATGGAACGTAACCTTTAGTTCATCAGCCAACAACCGTTTATTCTGACCTCCTTAGTGCAAACGACATCGGCAACCACTGTTACGGGAGAGCATGTCCGTCTTGGAGTTCCTCTTTTTGACATCTAACTTATTTTTTCCCAACAGAGCACTGCATGAACAAACAAATAAAAGTACATAAACTAAGTATCTAGTGCTTCCATGATTAAACATCAAACTGATGGAAGATGAGAGGAGCTAGCTCTACCCAGGCCTGACTCTACCTGTTTTCAACAACAAAACAATAGACCCTCGTATGGGTTCACATCTTCAAGAAAACTCTAAGCAAGCAATTACAAACCCCCTGGGCAGCCCTCAACAGCCAACCGCAAAACCAAGAATGAATGAACAAACACTTATGACGGCAAAAGATCTAACCATAGCAGTTCATCAGAGGTACCAATGTCCAACCGTGTTGCCAATTGTTTCTTTTACTCCCTCCGGACCATATTAATTGACTCAAATTTGTCTAGATTTGAATGAATCTAGACACTATTTACTATATAGGTTCATTTAAATTTTGACAAATCAAAGTCAATTAATATCGATCAGAGGGAGTAACACAAAGGACTCTAGTCATTCTGCAACTGGAGAGTATGATAACAGGGAAACATATGGGAGAATATGATAGAGGAGTCTAACATTGTACATGTTTAGAGTTCTCATGGGTGCTAACCTTCTAATCATAGGCGTAACAAGATTCATATAAAGCAGATCATACTAATACAATGAACTGTTGCACAAAATGAAAGCTTGTACCTTTATAAAAATTTGTTAAAAGCTAATAGGTCCCAAAACATGCCCCCCACACTAGGCAGTTCACAAAATACTGACCATCCAAGACCATTGTAAAGAACAATATGCATATTGTTTTGTTGCACAAAAGCAAAAGATCTACGACATCACCGTCATGCCGTGCCGGAGTAGGCTGTAGGTGCCGCGCTGACGTCTGCCCCTCGCACCATGAGGCCCCGTCCGCCCTTCCAGCTGCTGCCCGCGAGGCCACTCATTCCATGAGCCATGGAACCTACCTCCTGCAGCAGCACCAAAGGGGAGACAAGCATCAGCACCTCCACTCCGCCTCCTCCTGCCCCTGGCAGTCGCAACCGGCGACATACCACCCCCTACACCACGCCGCCCAGAGCCGGCCCACGCGGCCGAGATCCGGCCTGTCCGCGCCCCTTCGCGCCTCCAACAGCCGACGGCGTCGCCCCGCCCACTTCAAGAGCCGCGCAGCGTGCCCGCAGCCGTGTCGCCACCACCCGCCATGCGCCTCCCGTGCCTGGACGACCAAAGACCCACGGAGGAGACGCAAGAAGATGAAAGACGCCCCTCCGCCAACTTCCCAGGGTCGCACGCAGCTTTGCCGCCCCCCCTCCGGTGGCTGTGATGTGGGGTATAGAGGGGGAGGGGCTTAACGGATGTGGCGGATAGGGCTCCCCTATGTCACCTGATACGTCGGAAACGTATCTATAATTTTTGATGCTCCATGCTTGTTTACTATCTATTTTGCTTTGCTTTGTCCACACTTTGAGGTATTTTTATATGTTTTCTGGAACTAACCTATTAACAAGTTGCCACAGTGTCAGTTGCCTATTTTCTTCTGTTTTTGGTTCCAGAAAGGCAGAAAATCAATATTATCGGAATTGGACGGGACAAAAGCAAAAGTCAATATTTTACCATGGGCAACACGAAGCCAGAATACGAGACGGAGGAGGCTCACCAGGGGGACACACCCCTGGCCGCGCGGGTGGACCCACCCCGTGCCTGGGGGGTGCGGTCGCCCTGGTGGCCCCCTGCCTTGCCTCTTCGCCTATATGAAGCCCCCGATGCAGAAACCCTAGGAACCCGATTAATATTCCACGAAACCGTCTGTAGCCGCCGCCACCATCGTCCCTAGATCGGGAGGGGGGGGGGAACTGAAGCTCTTCCTGACACCCTGCCGGAGGGGAGATCATCCCGGAGGCCTTCTTCTTCATCATGCCAGCCTCCGATATGAAGCGTGAGTAGTTCCACCTTGGACTACGGGTCCATGTAGTAGCTAGATGGTTGTATCTCCTTCTTGTGATTTCATGTATAGATCTTGTGAGCTCCGTTCATGATCAAGATCTAATCTATTTGTAATCATGCATGTTGTGTTTGCGGGGATCCGATGGATATTGAGATTACTATGTCAGATTGATTAATGGTTTTGTCTATTTGATTCTATCATGTATGTGTTGTTTGTGATCTTGCATGCGCTCCATTGTTAGTAGCTATCTTGGCCAAGTAGTTGCTAGTGACTCCAAGAGGAGGTATTTATGCTCGATAGTGGGTTCATGCCTCTAGTTTCCAAGAGAAGTGACAAAAATCTCTTTTGTTGTAGATGTGCTGTTGCCACTAGGGAGAAAACAACGGCCTCTTGCTCATGGAACAACTGGATTGTTTACCTTACACACTTTGCTTAAAGCAGTTGTCTATTGCTTGCAACTTAATACTGGAGGGGGTTCTGATGATAACCTGAAGGTGGACTTCTAGTCATAGATGTAGTTGGATGACGGTCTATGTATATTGTTGTATTGCCCAATCGAATCTCATAGGATCTTTTTGTCTAGTATTGCATTGTTATGCCTTGCTCAGTCCTGTCAATTGCCCTGCTGTAATTTGTTTACCCTGCATGCCATGTTTGTTTATTTAAGGAGAGCACCTCTAGTGAACTATGGACCCCGGTCCAATCTTTACCATTGATACATCTTCCACTGTTACTTGTTTACTTGTTGCAAACCATCATAACCTTCCACACCATACATTTAATCCTTTATTACAGCAAACCGGTGAGCTTTACAACCTCACTGTTCGTTGGGGCAAAGTCTTGAGTTTGTGTTGTGCAGGTTTCCACGTTGCTTGCAACACCATTGAGACGTTTCCTTCCTCCTACTGGTTCGATAACCTCGGTTTCTTACTGAGGGAAGAATTGATGATGTGCTCTTCACACCTTGCTCTTGGGGTTTCCAACGAAGCGTTCCACGTCAATAGTGCGGCCGTCATCAAGCTTTTTTGGCGCCGTTGCCGGGAGGCCAAGGACGTCTTCACAAGGGGAGTCCTCCTCAACCTTTCTCTTTACTTTGTTTTTAGTTTGCTTGGTTTCTTTTGCTTGGTTTTGTTTGCCTCTTTTTATTAAAAACTCCAAAAAATTAGTTTAGTTTGGTTTGGTTTGCTTTCTCTTATCAAAAACACAAACAAATTAGTTCCTACTCTAGTTGGTGGTATGTTATTCCCTTGCTTGGTCAAGCTTTCTATCAATGGATGGTTTCTTTGAAACTAGTTCTTATTGGCAAGGTGGGTTCACGGAAGAACAAAAGGATTATTATAAGGAACACCGGTTGTCACAAAAAGGGAAACACTTATGGGAACAAATTGATAAATTGAATACTATTGCTAGAGAGGTCTGCTCTACTTATAATGTTACTTATTGCTTTGATAAAGCTTGTTGCTATAGGAGGTATAAACATCTCCCTTTTCAATGTGAGTATAATGATAATGTTACCACATCCTCTTATGTTAAAGGAAATTATGACTTTTATGATGTGGAACAAATTGAAGAATTTATTGCCTTCAAGGGTGCATTTGAACTTGCCAGTTTCCTTGAAAATACTGATGATGCACCTTATGAATATGAGGTTTATGAGATACTTAAATTTTGCTTTGATAATTACAAGGAAGAAAATGGCTATATTCTTGAATATTTTAATAGATGCTTTGCACAAATGGAAGACACTAATGCCTTGCATGAGCCTATGGAAGAAGAAATTATTGAAACTGGAAGCTCATTAGATGAAAAAGAGGAGGAGAGTGATGAACAAAAGGAGGAAGAATGGATTATCTACCCATGTCTATCTTCTAATGAGAGTAACTCTTTATACCTTACGTTATTTGATTGCCCCCCATGCTTACCAAAGGAGGATGAATGTTATGTTCCTGTGGATCCTTTTGAAATATCTACTTTGGAAATTATGTGTTTGTACATCATGAAAAGCCTGCTTTATGTGATAGTTATATTGTTGAGTTTATTCATGAGGCTACTAAAAATTATTATGAGATAGGAAA
Source organism: Avena sativa (assembly GCA_916181665.1). Taxonomy (NCBI): domain Eukaryota; kingdom Viridiplantae; phylum Streptophyta; class Magnoliopsida; order Poales; family Poaceae; genus Avena; species Avena sativa. Next base: position 144,665,074 of record OV702297.1, read on the forward strand.
ATATGGTTATAGAAGTTTTCATGGTACTGAAACACCTCTCTATGTGCTAAAAGTTTTGAAGTTACTCTTGTTTCATCTTCCTATGCCTGTCCCTTTGTTCTTTGTGAATTTATTTGCATACATGATTCCTATGCATAGGAAGTGGGTTAGACTTAATTTTTTTTTGAAATTTGCTTCTTGATGCTCTCTTTTACTTCAATTCATATTTCTTATGTGAGCATCTTCTCAAGCTATCAAGCCTAACTTAAAGGAGTTAAAGAAAAGTACTTGTTGGGAGATAACCCAAAAGTTTCCTTGAGTCTTGGAAGTTATTACTTCAGTAATGACCTCTTCTTATCCTTTTTGTTTGTTTTTTGTGGCAAGAATGACCTCTAATGAGAGGGAAGTAAGATTTGGGGAGTTGGTGTCTCGAAACAGATTTCTGTCCTCCACCATAAAAATTTGCGAGGAGTCTCTGTAAGTTTTGATTTGAGCAACAAAAGTTTTTCGAAAAAATTGGTTTCTACCTGATGGTCTATTTTGACAGATTTCTGCCATTATTTGCATTTGCTTCTTATTGATTCCTTTTTGGATTCTTTTTGGGAAATTGAGATTTTTGAAGGAGTTGCTATAGTAGCTTGTGTTTTTAGTGAAAAGTTTTGCTGTTCCAAACCTAAACCCAAAGGTCTATTATCTTTTGAATACACTAATGTTGCTAATGAAGATTGTGTGAAGTTTTGTATGAAGGAAAAATTTCAGGTGTAGAGAGAGAATGATGGAATAAGATGAAGAATGGATAAAAGCTCAAGCTTGGGGATGCCACCCCGGTGTCACCCCAAGAAATATCCAAGAGGTACAAGCGTCAAAGCTTGGGAATGCCCAAGGCATCCCCTTCTTCATCAATAAAAACTCAGGTCTTTCTAGACACTTCGTTTTTATTGTTTAATGCACTGTTGTGTTGTTCTTGGAGCGTCTTAGTTTTTATTTGCTTTGCTTAGTTTGTTTACTTTGCTTGAATATAGTATTTTGGACCCCCGTTCTCACTGTGTTGTTTCAATTAAGTTGATTGGTGTTGGAAAGGAGTAGAAAGTTCTTGCTTGAAAGTGTAAGAGGAGCTTGCATTGACTGTGGCTAGGTGTTGTTTTTACCTTATGCTTAGTGATTATTGCTGTAGCATGTCTTGTTCCAAAAAATTGGGATTTCTTAGTGTGCCTTGAAAAAATCATGTGTTGTTTTAGGATACAAAAGCATAGTATTGTGGTATTCTCCTTTGATGTTTTGTTTGGGTTGACTTGGCACATGTTCACACCATGTTATGACTATGAACAAGTCACCATAGCCTCTATGATCATTTAGTCCTGGACTTGTAGTACCACTCTATGCTTTGATTAGTAGTGTTTTGTTGCTCTGCATGATTATGGCCATTATTGCTCTCTTAGTTGGTTGCTCCCAGTCTTTTGCTAGCCTCCACTTGTATGGGTAAGCTCTACTCATGCTTCCAACTCCCAAGAAACCAAGTTATTCCAAAGTGTCCACTATAAACTCCTATGCATGGTGTGTTACACCATTCCAAGTATATTCTTGTTTTCAGCTATCTTCCAACTAAAAAGTATTTTGTTATGTGAAAACTTAGCGATTAAAGCCCTCACGAACTTGATGGCACACTTTTTATTCTTTGCCCCTAATAAAGTTGAACCATTGTGTCATCTAAGTTGTATATGCTTGCACTTATATGTTGGAATTAGCAGAACCATGCTGTCATGGGGAATGTTTTCAACATTGCACTTGTACTTTGTACACAGTTGATATCATGCTATTTTGTCTATGGATGTCGCCGATGTGAAATAAAGAGGGAGTGTAAGTCCATGTAGTTATGTATTTTGTGTTAGAGAAACGCCTGTGATGCTAGCCTAAGCCATGCCTAATCATGGTGGAAACTTGTAGCATCACCATAATGAGCATTCTGTGAAGCATCCTCAATAAAAAGCTATGCACATAGTAAACAAAAAGATCGCTGAGATGCTCATTGTCTGCTTGCCTTGCCATTTTGGTTATGGGATAGCTCCTGTACCATGTGCAAGGGGTACCCCGTTGGCGGTTCTCTATGATATACATGTACTTACTATGACAAGAACTTACAGGTGACTGAAGTTGAGTAGCATGAGGTGTGGCCCTCGTATTCAAGGGACATGAGATTGCCAACTTATACTTTTCCAAGCATATACTCCATAGTTTGTTCACTTTAACCTTAATCACTTCAAGATGCTTATGATAGGGGCAATGATGGCTGAAAGCTAACAAGTACCATAATTTTTGGAAGCTCTTTTTGAAACTTGAAATCCCTGCTTCCCTTTATGAAGGGCCTTTCTTCCACTATTATATTGAGTCTCCACCTTCTATCTTTAGGCACCATTAAGAGAGCATAGTTGTCATTCTTAGTTCTATGTGCAGTGTCCCAAAACTTATTGATTGATGCATATTGTTGATATTGCTTGTTCTTGTGCTATTTGTATCTAGTTACTTTTATGAACTTTGAAGGTGTCCTATGCATCTATTTGCTACTCCATGAGGGACAAGCTGAATGCCACTATGCCATGTTTTCTGTATGCGAAACAAACAAATGTTTTTTAAATGCATGTTATTCATGATCTTTGTTTGTAGCCTTTCATGTTGCATGCATAGTTACTTTGTCTTATTGTTAGATCTCCATCTTTCATGCACATATTTAGAGTTCTTTGATGCTAGCTTTCAATGCTTGTAAATGGTTTGATCTTGGTTTTGATGGTGCATGTCACCTCAAAAATTATTCTTTTATCACTTACCTACTCGAGGACGAGCAGGAGTTAAGCTTGGGGATGCTTGATACGTCGGAAACGTATCTATATTTTTTGATGCTCCATGCTTGTTTACTATCTACTTTGCTTTTCTTTGTCCACACTTTGAGGTGTTTTATATGTTTTCTGGAACTAACCTATTAACAAGTTGCCACAGTGCTAGTTGCCTGTTTTCTTCTGCTTTTGGTTCCAGAAAGGCAGAAAATCAATATTCTCGGAATTGGACGGGACAAAAGCCAAAGTAAATATTTTACCATGGGCAACATGAAACCAGAATACGAGATGAAGGAGGCTCACCAGGGGGCCACACCCCCTGGCAACACGGGTGGGCCCACCCCACACCTAGGGGGGTGCAGCTGCCCTAGTGCCCCCATGCCTCGCCTCTTCGCCTATAAGAAGCCCCCGATGCAAAAACCCTAGGCACCCAATCAATATTCCACGAAACCGTCTGTAGCTGCCGCCTCCATCGTCCCTAGATCAGGGGGGATCTGAAGCTCTTCCCGGCACCCTGCCGGAGGGGAGATCATCGCGGAGGCCTTTTCATCATGCCAGCCTCCGGTATGAAGCGTGAGTAGTTCCACCTTGGACTACGGGTACATGTAGTAGCTAGATGGTTGTATCTCCTCCTTGTGCTTTCATGTATAGATCTTGTGAGCTCCGTTCATGATCAAGATCTAATCTTTTTGTAATCATGCATGTTGTGTTTGCGGGGATCCGATGGATATTGAGATTACTATGTCAGATTGATTAATGGTTTTGTCTATTTGATTATATCATGTCTGTGTTGTTTTTGACCTTGCATGCTCTCCGTTGTTAGTAGCTATCTTGGCCAAGTAGTTGCTAGTGACTGCAATAGGGGGTATTTATGCTCGATAGTGGGTTCATGCCTCTAGTTTCCAAGGAAAGTGACAGAAATATCTTCGGTTGTAGATGTGTTGTTGCCACTAGGGAGAAAACAATGGTCTCTTATTCATGGAACAAGTGGATTGTTTACCTTACACACTTTGCTTAAAGTAATTATCTGTTGCTTGCAACTTAATACTGGAGGGGGTTCTGATGATAACCTGAAGGTGGACTTCTAGTCATAGATGTAGTTGGATGGCGGTCTATGTATATTGTTGTATTGCCCAATTGAATCTCATAGCATCTTTTTGTCTAGTATTGCATTGTTATGCCTTGCTCAGTCCTATCAATTGCCCTGCTGTAATTTGTTTACCCTGCATGCCAGTTTTGTTTATCTAAGGAGAGCACCTCTAGGGAACTATGGACCCCGGTCCAATCTTTACCATTTATACATATTCCACTGTTACTTGTTTACTTGCTGCAAACCATCATCACCTTCCACACCATACATTAATCCTTTGTTACAGCAAACCGGTGAGCTTGACAATCTCACTGTTCGTTGGGGCAAAGTCTTGAGTTTGTGTTGTGCAGGTTTCCATGTTGCTTGCAACACCTTTGAGATGTTTCCTTCCTCCTACTGGTTTGATAACCTCGGTTTCTTACTGAGGGAAGACTTGCTGCTATGCTCTTCATACCTTGCTCTTGGGGTTTCCAACGAAGCGTTCCATATCAATAGTGTGGGGGTCATCTACTTGTTTCCTGGAGGCAACGCGTGGCCAGGCGACTCACCCCATCGAGCGCCCATCCGCCAAATCGACGCAACGACACGGTAAGAGGGTGGGCCCACATGCAGACATACTAAAAATTCAACATGCTTCTCGAAAATTCAACACGCTTGGTAGAGGCTCCCAGATCGCTCGCAGATCACGAGGCTTAAGCCTTTAAAGAAGTGTAGAAACAATTATGTGCTATTGTAGAAAAAATGATCTTATCGGATACATTGTAGCAAAAAGTATTATACTCTTGTATCAAAATCGACCTCGCCAGAGACTCTCGCCAGAGACCTTGGAGCAAAAACTTTATACTACTATAGTAGAACCATAAAAGAATTGCATAAAAATTATAATATCATAGCAAAATAGTTCTAGATAGATCCTCAAATGAGACTTCTATTTAAAAATCACAGCTAATTTTTTGTGAGAGGCCTCGTAGCAAAAAAATTATAGTACAGTAGCAAAATTGCAAAACAAATGTAGCGAAAAATTATAGTACGATAGCAAAATCACAAAATAATTGTAGAAATTTTTAAAAATAAAACCCACTTAACAAATGTAGCAAGAAAAAGCATTTCCCGCCATCGGTTCCCGCCACTTCGGATGACTTCCCGCGTTTTCTGACGATCTCCGGCCGCTTCTGGCGAGTTTTCACCGCCGACTATAAAGACCAGTGCAATGGGATGGTCGCACAACACAACACTCACCATGCATGGCCGCCGCATTACCACCACCGCTCACGCAATCTCGGCATAGGAGTTCTGGCAAATACTCGTCACGCCCGCGTTGTTGCTTAGTGGAGGAGTTGTACGACCTCTCCAACTTCAACCAGCCAACAAAAGCGCCAATCGAGCAATGTAGGAGCTCCTAGAGGCTCGAGATTGGTCCCTCCTGGAGGCGAACGGCAGTCAACCACACCGCACGACCGGCCAACCCTTCAGTTGGGATGTCCTCACTGATATCATGTTGCAGTACCTCTGATGACAAGAACCGGAGTTGGCGTACACAGAGATAATTAAGGTTGTGCACGCCTGCCCCAGCGTTGAGACATTGCGCGTCCGCCTCGACCAAGCAAAGGAGGAGCTGAACACACAGAAGGAGATCTACCGTTCTCTAGCAGAGGGGTGGGGTATCGTTGACCCGCAGCTCTCGGACGACATCGAAGCCTTATTGTGGCCCCACCGTCTGTGAGGATTGTTTCCGCAGACGCCGCACTGCGCATGTATTGTTTCCGTTCAAACTTTTGTAAAAACATCTAAATTTGAATGGACTTTTTTTATCTAGTTGTTTCGTGGTCAACTGCACATTGTGATTCGTGTTGGATGGACGCTAATGGAGCATTAGTGAGATGAGGATGCCGCCAGAGCAACCTGCTGATGGGGCAGAAAGTTCCTGGAGGCACGTACCTCCCAACCTTGGAGCCAACAGTGTCTGGTGTACATGTTGGTGGGAGCTTCAGCTAGAGGAGGAAGATGCCCATGGAAAATGTTGGAACGACCAACATATAGGTATCACAAGGGTGGGAAAGAGCCGAAAGTGACGGGAGTAGGGCGGAGAAGGCGTGGGACTATCTCGAGTGGTAGCAGCGCAGGCAGCAAAGCGATGTTGCAGGAGGTCGAGCTTTATGTGCCGCTTACGTATTGGTCGCACTGCCCGGTATCCGGACACACAGTCGGTCCGACCGCGTCTGCGCCAACGCGTCGGTCACCTAAATTTGGTGCATCGATGGGTCACATCAGACGGCTCAGTCCGGATAAGTCGCATCGCTAGAGAGGACGCACCCATCGCTCGGCTTCGGTTGGACCGATTCAAATGCGACATGACCATTTGAATTGTACCGCTGAAGATACCCTAAAAGCTAGAGGCAACACCAGATCGCTTCAGGAGCAGAAGACACGCACGAAGCAAAGCAGCCGAAGATCCAATCTTCGGCAAGACGTGACGATCGTCTTCCTCTCGTGCAGGCTGCTGAGAGGAGAGGGCGACTTGGTGTGCACCGTGAGAAGCACGTGCGTACCGTAGGCTCGCAAGCTTGTGTTGGAGGTATGCCCTAGAGGCAATAATAAAACTGGTTATTATTATATCTTTGTGTTTATGATAAATGTTTACATTCATGCTATAATAGTATTAACCGGAAATATTAATTTGTGTGATTTGTAAACTAAATTAGAGTCCCTAGTAAAGTCTCTTTGTAATACTAGCTTGTTGGTTAATAGATGATCATAGTTTCTCAATCATGAATATTAAGATGTTGTTAACAACAAGATCATATCATTAGAAGAACGGTGTGATGGACATACTCCTATAGATAAGCGTAGCATTAAGATCAAGTCATTTCAATAGTTCGTTTGCTATAAGCTTTCTGATACATAGTAACCTAATTCCTTAGACCATGAGATCATGCTAATCACCATCATCGGAAGAATGCTTTGATGACATCAAACACCACACCATAACTGGGTTGCTATAAAGGTGGCATTGAGTGTTCGGGAAGTATGTGTTGAGGCACATGGATCAAGAGTTGGATTTGTCCATCCATATGACAGATAGATATACTCTAGGCCTTCTCGGTGGAATATCATCCAATTAGCTTGCAATCATGTGACTGGCTCACAAGGGATCACATATCACGGGAATGAGAAAAGAGTACTTATCGGTAACGAGGTTGAACTAGGTATGCAGAGATACCGACGATCAAACCCCGGATAAGTAAACTATCGCGAGACAAAGCGAAATTGGTATCGTATGTAAATAGTTCATTAGATCATGAAGTAATCGTAGAAATATGTGGGTGCCATATGAATTTCCAGATTCCTCTATTGGTTATTGATCGGAGAAGTGTCTCGGTCATGTCCGCATAATTCACGAACCGTAGGGAGACACACTTAAGGATTCAATGTTGTTTAGTCGATATGAAATGTATGTAGGGATACCAAATGTTGTTCGGAGTCTCGGATGGGATCCGGGATATCACGAGGAGATCCGGAATGGTATGGAGAATAAGATTTATATAAGGAAAGTCCGATTCCGGAGTTCGGGAATGATTTTGATGTTTTCATCGGAGAGGTTCTAGAAGGATCTAGAAGGTTCATCGGACCAGAAAGGGAATGGTCCATGAATGTGTCATGGGTAAGTGGAATGATTGGATCATATCCTAGGTCACTTGGTTTGGGCATTTGCGAGAGATAATTAAAGCTCTAAATTGAAAGTCAAAATGGAGGTTTGAAAAGTCAAACTGGAACAATAGTTTACTAGTGGAAGAAGGAAAGAGTCCTTCCTTCTATCCAACTTGGGTTTGCGTTTGGATTCAAACTCTCCCCTCCCAAGGCTGCCCCCTCTCATAAATAGAGGGGGAGGGCTGCCCCAAACAACACCAAGCCCTCCCCACCGTGCGCCGCCGCCCTGCGCCACACGCCGCCGACGCCAGCCGCCGTCACCACCGCGTTGCCGCCATGCGCCACCGCGCCGCCGCCGTCTAGCGGCACCGCCGGACCGTCACCGTCGCCCTAGCCGCTGCTGACACCTCCTCCTCCTCTTCGGCATTCTAAATCTAGATCGTCGAAAACCCTAGATCCACCATAAATCGCACCGGCTTAGGCGAAGTCCTGCGGGATCTTCCCTCTACTTTTGACACCACGCCGTCGTGCTACCGGAATCGCGAGGGGAGAACTACAATCTCCGCTGCCTGCTGGAACAAGGGAGAGGAAGGTCTTCATCGAGTACCGAACGTGTGACCGACTGCGGAAGCGCTGCCGGAACGCAGCGCCGGAAGGATCTTCTACTCGATCTTGAGATCGGCAAGTGTACAACTACATCACCCACGAGAATATGCTCTCGTTAACCACTTTGGAATCTTCGAGGGTGAGTACTCTAATCGACTCATTGCTACAATCTAGTAGATAGATCTTGGCTTATTTGTGTGCATGCAGTAGAATTTTTTTGTTTTCCATGCTACGAAGCCCTACAGTGGTATCAGAGACGTGTCTATATGTAGATCTGTTGCACGAGTAGAACACAATGGTCATTGTGGGCGTTGATGATTTTGTTGTCGATTGCTTCTTGTGTACTTTGCATCTTGCGGGATGGTGGTATGAAGCGGCCCGGGCTAACCTTATATGACATCGTTCATGAGACTTGCTCCATGCTTGACATGCAACTTGTATTGCATAAGTGGCTTTGCGGGTGCCTGTTTCTCCCAACATAGTTAAGATTCAATTTACAATGGGTGATTGACAAGACTAGTATCAACGTTGATGGAGATCATGTTCGTGCTTGAAGATGGAGATCAGAAGCACAAGAAGAAAGGCCATATCATATCACATATTATGAATTGCATGTGATGTTAATCGTTTTATGCATCTTGTATTGCTTAGTTCATGAAGATAGCATTATAATATGATCCCTCTCACAACATTTCAAGTTATAAAGTGTTCATCCTTAGTAGGCACCATTGCTAAAGCTCGTTGTTTCGAAGCACCACGTGATGATCGGGTGTGTTAGATTCTGCGAGTGTATACAACGGGAGCAAGCCAGATTTGCTCATGCGGAAGCTAAGGTTTGATCTTGACGAGCCTAGCATGTATAGACATGGTCTCGGAACACGGATCACCGAAAGGTAAAACATGAGTCATATAGTAGATATGATGAACATGTAGATTGTTCACCATTGAATCTACATCAACTCTCGTGATGATCGGTTTTGATGTGGTGGATTTGGTTCATGTGATCACTAAAACAATGCGAGGGATATTGTTTTGAGTGGGAGTTCACCTAGATTAATTTAACTATTAATTAGAACTCAATTTGTCATAAACTTAGTCTAAACTATTGCAAATATGTTGTAGATCTGATGTAGCCCGACCTACGGTCGTTACCACATCTTGGTCTCCAACTTACGCCAAGTCGTCATGGACTCCAAAGGTGAATCCGTTCCTCTATGCGAGCCCCCTTCCTACCCTATTGAATGGTATGCTACTTCATACTCCGTCACATATGCATGATAGGTTCACACCGACCAGTACGGAGGCAAGGGAGGAAGCCCGGAACATCAAGCCCGACAAGACGGAGGCTTGGAAGAGGAGACGGAAGAAGACAGATTGCCAAATGCTCTCTGTCTCCAGTGGTACTACCGGATCTGGCGACCGGTACTACCGGCCAGCGGTACTACCGCCCACTACTACCGCCCCATACAGTCGACGCCAACAGAAGTCCCAGGACTGCAAGCGGTACTACCGGATCTGGACCCGGTACTACCGGTCAGCGGTACTATCGGACCCAAGTCCAGTACTACCGGTCCTGTGTGCCTGCGCGCACCTGTTGGGCCTTCGGCCCATGTACCCCTCTAGCTCGTCCAAACCCTAGTTTTATCCCTAAACTACCCCTGTTTATGTGGTTGACCTATAAATAGAGCCCCCACCCCTCATGTATCCCTTAGGCATAGATGATAGACTAAAGGCAACCCCCATTGTCAAATCTCTAGTTTTGCCTCATCCCCTTTACCAAGGGGACCGACTATTGTCACCAACCTCGATTGGACTTTGCATCACGCATCCATCGTTGAACAAGGCCTTGGAGTTCGATGTCTCGTCTCCAAGTTGTCAAGACCCTCCCCAAGGTGTTCTTCCCTCTCCGATGTGGATTTGAGGGAGCACGTTGACCGATCTTTCCTTGCGAGGATTCTATCGGACCGGTGGCCGCCGTTCGGGAGCAATCGGCCTTGTATCGTGTGAGTTTTGCGTGTGTTCATCGTGTTATTCGCGAGGTGTGTGTTTGCTTCCGCTACCTTCTCCATTTCCCCTCGCTTTCCCATCGATTTGACCACGAGATCCGTGAAGATCGGGCCACCCAAGAGGTTAACCCCTCCATCATCTGGTATTAGCAGCTTTTGGTTGCCACGGATTTCTCATCGATTTGGTCTTTTCCCCATAAATTCGAAAATTCCACCAAAAATAGCCCCAATTCGTGTTTTGGATCGATCTGTGATTTGAGTGCGTTTTTGTGGTTTTGATTTGTGGATTACTTGCTAAACTTGTTGATCTACCTTCCTTTGCGTTCCCATAGCCTAATTCCTTGATTTGCCCTGTGGATTTGGTGTTTTTCTTGAAGATTTTCCGCCCAAATCACCCCAAAATCGCGAAACCGCGTCAAAACTGGGAGTTTCTGGACCCATCGGTACTACCGGGCTTAAAATCCGGTACTACCGCCCTTTTCCGGTACTACCGGGCCCAAAATCCGGTACTACCGCCCAGTACAGAAAGAAAACAGCAGGTTCCCAGATTTCAGCCTCTCACCGTTTTGAGCATAACTTTTGCATTCAAACTCGGATTTTGGTGTTCTTTAGCTCGTTTCGAAGAGGAGAAGGAGCTCTACATCATCATCCACGTTGTTCATGCTATCTGCTCCATCCAAATTCCGTGAGCAAGGCGGAATCCAACAATAAAGGGTGAAGATCGTCGACGAAAGGTATAAACATTCCGCGACTTCTCCCCACTTGCATTCTTTTGTGAACCCCACTATCTTTGCGAGCAACAAACACCTATTGAGACTAGTTCCTCTTATGATTGCTTGGGCTATGCACATTTGATACCTTGTAGATTCCGAGCAAAAATTGTGAGCGCTATCTCATATAGTTATCTTGTATAGTTGTTGGCACAAGGAAGAGGCAAGTGAAAAAGAAAAAGAAAGAAAGAAAAAGAAAAAGAGAAAAAAAATAGAAAAAGAAAAAGAAAAAGAAAGAAATATACATGTGCCTCATAGAATAGGAAGCGCAAGCTCGATGAACATCATATAGGTGGTACTTTTGTGCATATCTTGTAGCCCACCAATTTTGTGCAATCGAACTAGCGTCTCTCCTTGTACTTGTGTGACACGAGCTTATAGTCTTCGCTAGGTAATCATTTGGTTCTTATCTCACTTTCTCCGTCGCACAAGTCCCATTTATCCCACCGTGTGTGTTTCCTTGTACATATTTCCTATCTTGTGGATTGACTTGTTTGCTTTGTGATCATTGTGGTTCTTTACTTGCCATTACAATATCTTGATTTCGGATTGTTTCTTGACATATCACTTTCCATACCTATCCACCATAGGCCTTGTGTGTGTGTGTGTTTTGGTTAGTAGTTGGTTGTGGTGTTCTGCGTGAACTTCACTTTGCTTGGTTTATTGCTCTCAAGTGTGGCCACTTGCACGATACGATCTTCCAAGGTAAAGTAAGGTTTGACGTTGTATCCCTAACTCCCACTACCACTTCCATATACACCGCTTGGTCTTGTGCATCATGTCTAGGGACTCCGGAACCGAGGATGATATCTATGAAGAATCCATGATGAGCCACCATGACTACGACTCCACAAGTATAGAGGACATGACGGAGCACAACACCGCCAATGGCTCCTCATGCTTTGAGGACCCGGAGCACTACACCTACGACGACTCCACATGCATGGAAGACATGGAGCTCTACGTCGACAATGGCTCCTCATGCATGGAGCCTATGGAGCACTACACCGACAATGTCTCCACATGCTTGGGTGATATGGATTACTACACCAACAATTACTCCCCAAGCATGGATGACTTCGAGTGCGACATCGACGATGCCTCGCCAAGCATGGAGGACACGGAGAACTTCATCGAGTTTGATGGCTCCTCCACGAGCCATGAAGAATTCCTCCACCGCGTGGAGATGGAAGCCTACTATGCCAAGCAAGAGGAGGCGCATCATCAAGATTCCATGACCTTAAAGGCCAAGCGTGCCACACCAAAGGGCACCACCTACTTCGATGATCCACCTCCAAGGCGACAAGTGCCACCACCTAGATGGCGTCAAGCACCACCATCTCCAAGGCGCCAAGCTCCATCACCTCCAAGGCATCAAGCACCACCATCTCCAAGGCGCCAAGCTACATCACCTCGAAGGCGCCAAGCTCCAACTCCTATCCAAACAAGAGTGACGTACAAACATCATATGCATCAAGAGGCGCCAAGAAACAAGACTCTTCATCGCCACCATAAATAGGATACAAGACATCGTCAAATGCATCTTCGCCACAAAGACGAAGAATTCGTGATGAGCACCAACCATAATGCTCAAGCAAGCTCAAGAAGGCACCACAAGCACAAGAAGAGTGCCAAGGAAAGTGATCATCGTCGCGAGTGTCATGTGGACGACCAAGTGCACCACCTACATCAACCATCGGCAAGGCACGCCAATGACCTCCGTCGACACCTTTATAGGGCACCTTCTACTACTAGTGCCACCACCAAAATGGCACCAAGAGCAAGCCTTCCTCCACGCCATCAAGCTTCAATGCCTACGCTTGACTTCCACGACCTCGCGAACGAGGAAAATGTAAACCTCTACTTCGCCAAGTTGGATAGCATGAGCCTACCTCCACCACTACTACAAGATGGCCACAAGACGGTCGAGCATGGGATTTTCCCTTCAACCATGGAGGCGAGCAATGATGCCCATCTTATGGCATCCAACTTTGGAGGCGACAAGGTCAAGAATGGTGAGCATGGGATTTTCCCTTCACCAAAGGAGGCGCATGGAGTTGAGGAAACCGAGCCTATCCCCATATGCTTGAGTGATGTTGTGGTACCAATCCCATGTGAGTATGAGAGCCACTTAGCCCACTTGAGTGAGAACAAGAGTGAGATTAGTGACTCCACCTTATGTGAGATTGAGTGCTTCCACTTGGAGGGCATGAGTGATACTCCTAGTGAGTTGAGAGTGGTAGTTGATAGGTCGAGTGAGACCATTTCGATTTCTAACAACTTACCCTCTACCTCTAGTGTGTTCTCTTGTGTTATGCTAGGTTCCATGGATGAAGAAGCGCCAAGCCATGAAGCAATGATGCCTCAATTGGATAAGATGTACATGGTGCACGAAGATGATGCTATGCCATGGCTACATCAAGAAGACGAAGTTGTCCACAAGGAGGCCACTACTTCCACAACACCCACTTCATATGAGAGGTATGACCAAGGTAACAATAAGGGTGTTGATGATGCCATGATCCCACTAGTGGACATGATGAATTGTGAGGATATGCATGTTATGGATGATACTTGTGACATTACATATGCTTCACTCATTTTCCCATGTGATGATTTGCCTTTGGATCATATTGATCATGTGGAATTGTTTGATTGCGATATCATTGCCATAAACATGCCATGCTATGCATCTTGTGTGTATCCTCCAATTGCTTTGGACTTGCCTTGTCATGCTAGTCATTCAATTTCTCCCGTTGCTTGCGATAAGATGAATGCTTGCTATTTCACTTGTTTTGCTTGCAACAATATTGATCATATGCGTTATAATGAGATGGCCCCCATAGCTTTCTCAATTTTTGGAGATTTTGATGATTGACATGATAAGCATGTTCCCCACTTGCATACTCACCATGCATCTATTTCATACTTGAATGACATTAATGGTGATGTGCACAAGAAGAGATACGTCATGATGGATGATGTGTATCTCTACCATGCACACACGTTCTTCCTTTTACATATGATGTGTGTAGGTGCCCGCACGAGAATGTCAACCTCGGTTGAGCACGAATTGACAAAAAGAGCTCTTGAGAGCATCCCACAAGTGAGTTCAAGATCGAACCCAGCTCTGATACCTTTTGCATGCTTTGCATCTTTCATGTTGACAAATTGTTCTTTCCTATGGTTTGCTTGCAAGCATGTTAATGGTATTATCTTCCCTTGTGACATTCATTTTTCTTCGCTTTTAGATAATGATGCTTTGTGTGTTGCAACAAACATGTTAAACATTTTATCTTTCCGATGTTTTGTGTGCAACCACAATTCCATTAAGAGCATGTATTGTCATGAGAGCTTCCAAGAATCTCGTCTTGTTGTTGCAACAAACATAAGGACCACTTGCTCTTTCATTTGGTTTGTTTGCAAACACGTTACTTTGGCTTACGCTTGGGATACTCATATTCCCATGATATTTGCTATCGGTGATTTGTGTGTGACATCCAACATGTCGAACAATTTCTCTTTCAAATGGTTGGTTGGCACACATAATGATGTTGTTTTGGATATTCTTCCTTTTTTGTTTTTTCCAAATTCTCCTAAGTTTGCATCAAATATGTTGATCAAATTTCTATTCGATTTCTTTGAGTGCCCCACTACTATGTTATATGGAGTTTTTGAGTTTCCACATTTGGATGATGTTCCAACGATTTCCATGCACATTGACCTTGCATATGCATCCCGTTTGCTATACTTGAGTTGTGCTAGTCGTGTTGTGAACAAGAATGGAGATGCCACAAATGACATGCTCCTCTATCACACACAAACATATGTTGCTTGGTCTTTGTTGTATGAAGGTACAAATGCATACACGTCAACCTCTATGGACTATATGTTGACAAGAAGAACCGAAGAGAGTTACCTATGGCTACCCTTCGTCGAGCTATCTCTACAAGCTAAGGTGACTTCCTTCTACTTGAGGACTCATGCTATAATCTTCGTGAATTGGCTACGCTTTGAGTGTTGCTTTGCTTTTGTTGTGAGCTTTGTAGGCTTCAAGAAAGGTGAAGGAACATTGAAGTGTTGTCAAGTCAATCTTACCGAGGATGACTATATGGTGAACCCCAGGATCAAGAAGGTCTCTCGACGGCTTCTACTTTGTGATGAGCATGTAGAGTCGAGGACGACTCTTTTTGAAGGGGGGAGCTGATGTAGCCCGACCTACGGTCGTTACCACATCTTGGTCTCCAACTTACGCCAAGTCGTCATGGACTCCAAAGGTGAATCCGTTCCTCTATGCGAGCCCCCTTCCTACCCTATTGAATGGTATGCTACTTCATACTCCGTCACATATGCATGATAGGTTCACACCGACCAGTACGGAGGCAAGGGAGGAAGCCCGGAACATCAAGCACGACAAGACGGAGGCTTGGAAGAGGAGACGGAAGAAGACAGATCGCCAAATGCTCTCTGTCTCCAGCGGTACTACCGGATCTGGTGACCGGTACTACCGGCCAGCGGTACTACCGCCCACTACTACCGCCCCATACAGACGACGCCAACAGAAGTCCCAGGACTGCAAGCGGTACTACCGGATCTGGACCCGGTACTACCGGTCAGCGGTACTACCGGACCAAAGTCCGGTACTACCGGTCCTGTGTGCCTGCGCGCACCTGTTGGGCCTTCGGCCCATGTACCCCTCTAGCTCATCCAAACCCTAGTTTTATCCCTAAACTACCCCTGTTTATGTGGTTGGCCTATAAATAGAGCCCCCACCCCTCATGTATCCCTTAGGCATAGATGATAGACTAAAGACAACCCCCATTGTGGAATCTCTAGTTTTGCCTCATCCCCTTTACCAAGGGGACCGACTATCGTCACCAACCTCGATTGGACTTTGCATCACGCATCCATCGTTGAACAAGGCCTTGGAGTTCGATGTCTCGTCTCCAAGTTGTCAAGACCCTCCCCAAGGTGTTCTTCCCTCTCCGATGTGGATTTGAGGGACCACGTTGACCGATCTTTCCTTGCGAGGATTCTATCGGACCGGTGGCCGCCCTTCGGGAGCAATCGGCCTTGTATCGTGTGAGTTTTGCGTGTGTTCATCGTGTTCTTCGCGAGGTGTGTGTTCGCTTCCGCTACCTTCTCCCTTTCCCCTCGCTTTCCCATCGATTTGACCACGAGATCCGTGAAGATCGGGCCACCCAAGAGGTTAACCCCTCCATCAAGATCAATGGCGGCCCCTACCATCAATTTTAATGTGTTCCTAGAGAAAGAAAAGTTGAAAAACAATGGAAGCAACTTCGCGGATTGGTTCCGCAATTTGAGGACTGTCCTCAATGCTGGTAATTTGACCTATGTGTTGGATGCACCGCTGGGTGACCCACCTGCAGCTGATGCTACTGATGGGTAAAGAATGTTTTCCTCGCTCGGAAGAATCAATACTCCACAGTTCAGTGTGCTATCTTGTATGGTTTGGAATCGGAGCTTCAGAAAAGGTTTGAGAACCATGACCCACATGATATTGTCCGTGAACTCAAAATGATATTTGAGGCTCAAACGGCAGTTGAGAGTTATGAGGCTTCTGAAAAGTTCTTTAACTGTAAGATGGAAGAGGGCAGCTCCGTTAGTGAGCACGTGCTTAAGATGTCTGGGCACGCAAGAAAGCTTCAAAGCTTGGGTATAGTGATTCCTAATGCTTTGGGGATTCACCGTGTCCTCCAATCACTACCACCAAGTTACAAGAACTTTGTGATGAACTACAATATGCAAAACATGGACAAGTTGTTGCCTGAACTTTTCTCCATGTTAAAGTCCGCGGAAGTGGAGATCAAGAAAGAGCACCAAGTGTTGTTGGTCAATAAGACCACCAAATTCTAGAAGCAAGGCAAGTCTAAGAAAAAGGTAAACTTTAAGAAGGGCGGTAAGAAAGTTACCGCACCAGCGAAGAAGACCAAACCTGGGCCTAAGGCTGATACAAAGTGCTTTTACTTCAAGGGAGAAGGTCACTAGAAGAGGAATTTCCCTAAGTACTTTGCGGATTTGAAGAATGGCAACATCAAGAAGAAAGTTATATTCGATATACATGTTATTGATGTGTATCTCACTAGTACTCATAGTGGTGCCTGGGTATTTGTTACTGGTTCAGTTGCTCACATTTGTAACTCGAAACAGGTGTTGCAGAATAGACGGAAACTAGCGAAGAACAAGGTGATGATGCGCGTTGGAAATGGATCAAAGGTTGATGTGATCGCGGTTGGCACGCTACCTCTTCATCTACCATCGGGATTAGTTTTATACTTAAATAATTGTTATTTGGTGCCTGCGTTGAGAATGAACATTATATCCGAATCATGTTTATTGCGAGACGGTTACTTGTTTAAGTCTGAGAATAATGGTTGTTCGATTTATATGAGTAATATGTTTTATGCACATGCACCTTTGATAGATGGTCTATTCTTATTGAATCTCGATTTTAGTAATACACATATTAATAACATTGAAGCTAAACATTTGAAATTGAGCGATAACTTAACCTATATGTGGCACTGTCGTCTTGGTCACATTGGAGTGAAGCGTATGAAGAAACTCCATTCCGATGGACTTCTTGAATCACTTGATTTTGAATCACTTGAAAGATGCGAAGCATGTCTGGTGGGTAAAATGACTAAGACTCCATTTTCTGGTATTATGGAGCGAGCTACAGACTTATTGGAAATCATACATACCGATGTGTGTTGTCCAATGAGTGTAGCATCGTGCGGTGGTTATCGTTATGTTCTTACCTTCACGGATGACTTGATTAGATATGGGTATATCTATTTCATGAAACATAAGTTAGAAACTTTCGAGAAGTTTAAGGAATTTCAAAGTGAGGTGGAGAATCAACGTAACAAGAAGATTAAATTTCTACGATCAGATCGTGGAGGTGAATATCTTAGTTACGAGTTTGCCGAGCATTTGAATAAATGAGGAATACTTTCACAATTGACACCGCCAGGAACACCACAACGTAATGGTGTGTCCAAACGTCGTAATCGAACTCTCTTAGATATGGTTTGTTCTATGATGTCACTTATAGATTTACCGCTATCATTTTGGGGTTATGCATTAGAAACAGCCACAGTCACTTTAAATAGGGCATCATCTAAATTCTTTGAAACGACACCGTATGAATTATGGTTTGGGAAGAAACCTAAATTGTTGTTTCTTAAAGTTTGGGGTTATGAAGCTTATGTAAGGAAGTTACAGCCAGACAAGCTTGAACCCAAAGCGGAAAAATGCATCTTCATAGGATACCCGAAGGAAACTATTGGGTATACCTTCTATCATAGATCCGAGGGCAAAATATTCATTGCCAAGAATGGATCCTTTCTAGAGAAGGAGTTTCTCTCGAAAGAAGTGACTGGAAGGAAAGTAGAACTCGACGAGGTTGTTGAACCTTCTCTCGAACTTGCGAGTAGCGCAGCACTGGAAGTAGTTCCTGTGGCGCCTACACCAATAAGAGTGGAAGATAATGATGTTGATCATGAAACTTTGGTTGAAGTAACTACGGAACCTCGCAGGTCAATGAGAACTCGTACACTCCTGATTGGTATGATCCCGTTATGAGTGTCATGTTGGTGGATAACACCGATGACCCTGTGACATATGAGGAAGCGATGATGATCCCAGATTCCAATAAATGGCAAGAAGCCATGAAATCCAAGATTGGATCCATGTACGAAAACCAAGTATGGACTTTTGTGGACTTACCTGATGGCCGGAAGGCTATCGAGAACAAATGGATTTTCAAGAAGAAAACAGATGCTGATGGTAATGTTACTGTCTATAAAGCTCGACTTGTCACAAAAGGGTTTCGACAAATTCAAGGAGTTGACTACGATGAGACTTTCTCACCAGTAGCAAAGCTAAAGTCTGTGAGGATTCTGTTAGTAATTGCTGCATATTATGATTATGAGATATGGCAGATGGATGTCAAAACGGCGTTCCTCAATGGAGACATTGATGAAGAGTTGTATATGGTACAACCCAAAGGTTTTGCCGATCCTAAAGGTGCTAAGAAGGTATGCAAACCTCAACGGTCCATTTATGGATTGAAGCAAGCATCCCGAAGTTGGAATCAACGTTTTGATAAGGTAATCAAAAGCTTTGGTTTTATACAAACTTATGGAGAAGCTTGTATTTACAAGAAAGTGAGTGGGAGCTCTGTAGCATTCTTAATACTATATGTAGATGACATATTGTTGATTGGGAATGATGTAGACCTTCTTAATAGTGTCAAGGATTATTTGAATAATAGTTTTTCAATGAAAGATCTTGGCGAAGCAGCTTACATATTAGGCATAAATATTTATAGAGATAGATCAAAACGCCTAATATCATTGTCACAATGTACATATTTGGACAAAAATCTAAAGAGGTTTGGAATGGAAGATAGCAAGAAAGGGTTCTTGCCCATGTTGCCCAATACGACCTTGAGTAAAACTCAAAGTCCTGCAACGGCAGAAGATAGAGAAAGGATGAGTAAGACTCCCTATGCCTCAACCATAGGATCTCTTATGTATGCCATGCTATGTACTAGACCCAACATTGCATATGCTGTTAGTTTGACTAGCAGGTATCAAAGTAATCCAGGAGTGGATCATTGGATAGCGGTCAAAAACATCCTTAAGTACTTGAGAAGAACTAAGGATATGGTTCTTTCTTATGGAGGTGATGAATGGCTCGTTGTTAATGGTTATACCGATGCTAGTTGGAACACCGATCCGGATGATTCTAAATCTCAATCTAGATACGTATTTACTTTGAATGGTGCAGCAGTTAGGTGGAGGAGTGCAAAGCAAAGCATTGTGGCGAGATCTTCAACTGAATCGGAATACATAGCTGCTTCGAAGGCTTCACAAGAGGCGATATGGATGAAGGAGTTCATTACAGAGCTCGGTGTGGTTCCAAGTGCGCTGGACCCAATGTCTATCTATTGTGATAACATGGGCGCCATAGCCAATGCGCAAGAACCAAGGTCACACAAGAAGCTGAAGCACATCAAGCTATGTTTTCACGCTATTCGAGAGCATGTCCAAGATGGTGACATAAAGATTTGCAAACTACACACAGATCTGAATGTGGCGGATCCGTTGACTAAACCTCTCCCGAGGGGAAAACATGACCAGCACCAAACCGCCATGGGTGTTCGGTATATTACCATGTAATCTAGATTAGTTGACTCTAGTGCAAGTGGGAGACTGTTGGAGATATGCCCTAGAGGAAATAATAAAAGTGGTTATTATTATATTTTTGTGTTTATGATAAATGTTTACATGCATGCTATAATAGTATTAACCGGAAATATTAATACTTGTGTGATTTGTAAACTAAATTAGAGTCCTTAGTAAAGCCTCTTTGTAATACTAGCTTGTTGGTTAATAGATGATTGTGGTTTCTCGATCATGAACATTGAGATGTTATTAACAACAAGATCATATCATTAGGAGAATGGTATGATGGACATACTCCTATAGATAAACGTAGCATTAAGATCAAGTCATTTCAATAGTTTGTTTGCTATAAGCTTTCAGATACATAGTAACCTAATTCCTTTGACCATGAGATCATGCTAATCACCATCACCAGAAGGATGCTTTGATGACATCGAACACCACACCGTAACTGGGTGGCTATAAAGGTGGCATTGAGTATTCGAAAAGTATGTGTTGAGACACATGGATCAAGAGTGGGATTTGTCCATCCATATGACAGATAGATATACTCTGGGCGCTCTCGGTGGAATATCATCCAATTAGCTTGCAAGCATGTGACTGGCTCACAAGGGAACACATATCACGGGAACGAGAAAAGAGTACTTATCGATAACGAGGTTGAATTAGGTATGCAGAGATACCGATGATCAAACATCGAATAAGTAAATTATCGCGAGACGAAGGGAAATTGGTATCGTATGTAAGTGTTTCATTCGATCGCAAAGTAATCGTAGAAATATGTGGGAGCCATATGAATTTCCAGATTTCTCTATTGGTTATTGATCGGAGAAGTGTCTCGGTCATGTCCGCATAATTCACGAACCGTAGGGAGACACACTTAAGGATTTGATGTTGTTTAGTAGATATGGAATGTAAGTAGGGATACCGAATGTTGTTCGAAGTCTCGGATGGGATCCGGGATATAACGAGGAGATCCGAAATGGTCCGGAGAATAAGATTCATATACGGAAAGTCCGATTCCGGAGTTTGGGAATGATTTCGATATTTTCATCGGAGAGGTTCTAGAAGGATCTAGAAGGTTCACCAGACCGGAAGGGGAATGGTCCATGAATGTGTCATGGGTAAGTGGAATGATTGGATCATATCCTAGGTCACTTGGTTTGGGCATTTACAAGAGAGAATTAAAGCTCTAAATTGAAAGTCAAAAGGGAGGTTGGAAAAGTTAAACTAGAACAATAGTTTCCTAGTGGAAGAAGGAAAGAGTCCTTCCTTCTATCCAACTTGGGTTTGGGTTTGGATTCAAACTCTCCCCTCCGAAGGCTGCCCCCTCTCATAAATAGAGGGGGAGGGATGCCCCAAACAACACCAAGCCCTCCCTACCATGCACCGCCGCACGCCGCCGCCAGCCGCCGCCACCGCGCCGCCGCCGCGCCGCACACCGCCGTGCCGCCGTTGCCTAGCGCCACCGCCGGCCCGTCGCCATCGCCCTAGCCACCGCTGACACCTCCTCCTCCTCTTAGGCCTTCTAAACCTAGATCGCCGGAAACCCTATACCCACCATAACTCGTACCGGCTTAGGCGAAGTCCTGCGGGATCTTCCCTATACTTCTGACACCACGCCGTCGTGCTGCCGGAATTGCGAGGGGAGAACTACAACCTCCGCTGCCTTCTAGAACAAAGGAGAGTAAGGTCTTCATCGAGTACTGCGGTGACCCAGCATACCACTGCATGTGTAGTATACTATAGTCATTTACGGTGTTCTGTAAATATCCCATCTCTCAGAGTGGTACAACAGAAACATTGCGGGTCCATATTACAAATGTACACACCTTATTATTGTTACAATACCGGAAGTTCAAGAATTCCAAAAGATTCAAATTAAAAACCAAAATATAAAGTGTTTCAGCGGAATTTAAAAGTAACAACTTCGGCTAGGAGTTGAGTTCAACGACTTATTCTATAGAGTTCATGCTGCTCGGCTCCGTTGGTTACTACTAACTAGGGATACTTAGTTGGACTCATTATCATCGACACCGTAGCGAATCTCGTAATCCACTCCTTCAACACCTCCGGATAGATCAGGTTCCTCGTAGAACACATCTTCTTGGCATTCGGCTGCATACATTGGCACGTCTTCGGGATCCTCAGAGTCTAAGCAAGGGATCAAAGGAAAGAATGAGTAACAGCGTTACCCAACAAGTTCATTATATGCAAGGTGGGAAGTTTGATGCTCTAGCTACCACCTCGGATTATAAATCCTTGGCACTATGCAATTTTTATAAATCTTTCTTCAAAGATTGATTTTATTCTGAAAAACTATGACAATCAGCCTTCACAGGTTGACTAGAACTTTCATGGAGTTCCTTTTCTGCCGTGTTCGTAGCTCCTTCCCAGAACAGGGAGTAACAAGTTACAGTTCTTACACTCTGCATAGGTGCGTTACTTTACCCATGAGAGATCAACTCCTTGTTGCATAACCGGGCGTACTTTCCCGTCCACGATTCCATGATGTGGGGCCCAGTAATTGGTCCAAGCCAATCACTGCCCCCTTCACGACCCCGCATGCCTCCTTGGTGTACACCATGCCGACATAATGAATTACGGAAATAGTTTGTACAAACCGTTAGATGCCAGAACTATCGTGGGACGATGAGGGTCCCCACCCATATGCTGCATATCCTCTATGAATTATCAATTAATATGCACGCTACAAGGATAACACCCATGACCTGCACATCTGGCTTCATGCGAGAGGAAGAAGATACAACTGACTTCTCTGTCCCATTCCAAATCTCATGGCTAACGCGTAATATACGGCGCTAGAATCACTGATGTCAGGGGTTATTAAGTCCCCTTGATAATCATTGTTGCAATCAGAACTCTAAGTTCAATTGCTCCATTATATCACCACTTAGGATGATATCTATAATTTCTTTATTTGTGAAAATATTATTTTCTTTCTTTCTTAGCATAAATGATAACACACAATTTGCAATAAAGACTCTTCAAAGGACATGAGCGAGTGATGAACTTGCCTTGTGATGGCAAGGTAGTGAAGTCTGATGCTTGCACTGGACCTTGAGCTTCTATGTCTACAAAAACATCATTATTGCCGATAAGGACAATATTTAAAGAAGCAAAATGATTATGCAAGTAATGTAATGCATTATTTAATTTTATATGCATTTACCCTATTATTGTATAAGGTGCCTTTTAATAATAATAAAACATTTATAAATAGTATTTTTTAATATTTATAACATATATTGAATTATTTTATTTTATTTTCCTTTCATTTGACTTTTATTGATTTAATAATTCTTTTAGGAATTATTAATTATACATTAAAAATTATTATTAAATATTTATTTAGTATTTTTAAAAAATACTATAATATTAATATATAATGAAAGTGATTTTTATTTATTTTTATCATCTTTCAATAATTTTGTAAAATTCCATAAGGAATATATAAATTACAAAATTCTTATAAAAATTTAAAAGTCTAAAATTGTATATCTTATTTTATTTGGATAGTGTGGATTATTGTGAATCCAAAAATATTTTACTTATAATTTTTGGACTTTTATTTTTTTTTCTAGGATTTAATTAAGTCAAGGGGTATTTTGGTCTTTTCCTTTCTAGGCTGGTTTAATCATATTGGGCCCTAGTGCCCCATTAGTCATAGACAAAAGAACCACCCTGAAGGGTCTAGCCCAACTTGGCCCACTCCTCACTGCCTCTCTCTCTCCCTCGAGCGCATCCTCTCCTCCTCTGACCCCGACCCCGTGGCTGGCGATGCCGCCGCCGACGATTCCCGTTGTCGTGGGCCGTTCTGGTCACTGCCATGGTGCAACAGGGGGTTGTCGATGATGCTTGACCTATCTATCCAATTGGATTCGAGCCTGGGGATCTCCTGCGATGGATCGATGCCGTCCCGAACCCGAGGGTTTGGGGTTTGGCGTGGATCTAGGTGCTACCGCCATGGACGTCAGCCCCTCTGCTTCCTCTTCTAGTCTTCAACGAGGACCTACGGTGAGTTCAATTCTCCCCTGGTGCTCTCTGTGTTTGCTGATTCGATGCTAGAAGCTGGCAGTGGCCTCTCTGGTTACTATCTGGTTCTGATTAGGATAATTTATCCATTTAGGGTTCCTATCATGCGATTGATCATGTACTCGATGCATTGGATCATGTTTGGATGATTTGTAAACATGCTAAGTGGTTATTGGCCTGAGGCTTGTTGCTTAAGATGATCTATAATGTTTCTGGTGGCTTATTAGATGATTTTATGCTTGGATTGCATCTGATTCAGATGATATAGTTGTTTGAGAAACCATGCTTGATAAAGTTAGTGACTTGATAACTTTTCACTGTCATTTCTAGGTTTATGCTCATGGTTATGGTGTGGTGAAATCACTGTCTTAGTGCTGTTGGCTTGAGAACTAGTGTGTGGTCTGAGATCATCATGATCTCAAATAGTGAAGTTTAACATAGGAATATACTGGTTATGATTCCTATTTTAACAGGAAAATGATTAGTAAGTTCATTGTCTGAATTTGTGATGATTAAATGTTTATCCTGGTTGATGTAGAATTGTTCTTGTGACACCATCATGGTATGGCACACAAGTTCGATTCTAATCCATTGATTGGGTTGGTGTATGCTTAGGACAAACTTAACTTTGAAAGATAATTGGAAATGTTCTTTTCTGAAATCCCTAAGACCAATGATGTTGGTCTAAGGCTTAGGGATTCAGACCTCATCTAATTGATTCATATAGATAGTCCTGGTAGTGGTACCAGCTATTATTTTTGAATCAAAGCTTGGAAAATTGATAGTAAGCTTGATCATGATCTGGATCCAAAGGATTAGTTTCTAAGGTGCTACCCTTTCTTTAGGGATGTGCCTAGAAATAGATCATAGATATATTTATGCTTGAATTGTAAGATATAGCCTAACAACCAGAGCAATAATGTTGCTCTGAGATCTGGCTGGATCCAGGTACTTTGTTGTTTGCTTTTAGAGTTTAAAAATCCCTATGATCGAGTCACCCCACTTGGGTGCTTTCTGAGGGTTTGTTTCATAAAACAACACATGCTTCTGTCTAAATGATATGACTAGATCATGTGAAGGTTTTATGAAACTTACCATAGAATCTGATGTTTGTGAGTAAGTTGGTGATGATCTTGATCTCGTTTTGCTGGACTCCTGTGCTTGATCTTGAGCTAGCCTGCTCCTGGACTTGGCCTTGCTATCCACCTGATCCTTCCCCCTCCTTATGTCACCATCCTGGTGATGTTTGGTTGATCTTTGGTGGTTTGGTTTGGCTGTTGTGCTTGGTAAGCTGCTGTCTAAGCTGGCTGTTCTTATGTGCAAGCAGTGGAGAGATGCACTAGTGCCTCTCCACGGCTGTGCTTGTGGTTTTGTGAGTTTGGGGCTGCGTTGTGAGGCTGACAGCACACCACATGCATGTTGGTGTGTGTCCTGCCTATGTGCTTGCTGTGCACTTGTGGATATGTTCAGAATTTTGAAACTTACTGTTATCTGGTTACTTTCACCTGGTTGGTGAAATTTGCCCCTCTTGGCTATCATTTGACTTCTGGCTTGAAATTTATGAAAGACCAATTCTTTCATATTTGGTGAAACTTGCCCCTTCAATAAATTTCTCAATGATGAATTTGTCTAGTGCACTTCACTGACATGTCTGAGAGAAAAATAATACTAACTCTAACCTTATTATTGTTTTATTAATGTTTATCTTGCAGGTACAGATTTGAAGATGACTTATAGTTTAGTTTTTTATAGAATAGTTATAGAATAATTCAATGTAATCTTCTTTATATTTTTGTAATTTTCATTTTATTATCTTGTAATCTTCCTTTTGATCTTCTGTAATAAAGATTACATTATTATTAATAAAGAATATTCTTATTCTTTATATATTTGCTTTTGTGAATTGTGTGGATGATTTCAATAAGTTACAATTTTGTAACTTGATTATATATTGATGATATGAAATAAGTTTTCATATTCATTATTGTTTTTCTTTGGATAGAATTTAAGTTGTAATATTTATCTCTTAATTAAATTAAGATTCAAAAATTATCCCTATTCATTTGAATTATAATTCAAACTCTCTCAAGTTTTAAAAATTCAAATTCACTTTTCAAACACTTAATTCCTCAAAGATCATATCAAAGTCTATAGTAATCATCCTTTAAGACTAACCTAATCTCAAAGTATGAAATAAACCTTGATCACTTTAAGTTTTTATTTGGCGAAAATTTTACCCACATTTTCACAGATAAATGCATGCAACATTCCAAATTCCTAAATCTACCCTTCGTTAGTTCCTAAATGCTGGGATGTTACAGACTTCCCCCCTTAATGTTGGAGATATGCCCTAGAGGCAATAATAAATGTAGTTATTATTATATCTTTGTGTTTATGATAAATGTTTACATTCATGCTATTACAGTATTAACAACGAAACATTAATACTTGTGTGATTTGTAAACTAAATTAGAGTCCCTAGTAAAGCCTCTTCATAATACTAGCTTGTTGGTTAATAAATGATTGTGGTTTCCCTATCATGAACATTGAGATGTTATTAACAACAAGATCATATCGTTAGGAGAATGATATGATGGACATACTCTTATAGATAAGCGTAGCATAAAGATCAAGTCATTTTAATAGTTCAATTGCTCTATGCTTTCTGATACATAGTAACCTAATTCCTTCGACCATGAGATCATGCTTATCACCATCACCGGAAGGATGCTTTGATGACATCAAACACCACACCGTAACTGGGTGGTTATAAAGGTGGCATTGAGTGTTCGAAAAGTATGGGTTGAGACACATAGATCAAGAGTGGGATTTGTCCATCCATATGACAGATAGATATACTCTGGGCCCTCTCAGTGGAATGTCATCCAATTGGCTTGCAAGCATGTGACTGGCTCACAAGGGATCACATATCACGGGAACGAGAAAAGAGTACTTATCGGTAACGAGGTTGAACTAGGTATGTAGAGATACCGACGATCAAAACCTCGGATAAGTAAACTATCGTGAGACAAAGGGAAATTGGTATCGTATGTAAGTGGTTCATTCGATTGCAAAGTAATCGTAGAAATATGTGGGAGCCATATGAATTTCCAGATTCCTCTATTGGTTATTGATCGGAGAAGTGTCTCGATCATGTCCGCATAATTCACGAACCGTAGGGAGACACACTTAAGGATTCGATGTTGTTGAGTAGTTATGGAATGATGAGCAAGATACCGAATGTTGTTTGGAGTCTCGGATGGGATCTGGGATATCACGAGGAGATCCGGAATGGTCCGGAGAATAAGATTCATATAAGGAAAGTCCTGTTTCGGAGTTGGAGAATGATTCCGGTGTTTTCATCGGGAATGTTCTAGAAGGGTCCGGAAGGTTCGGCACTCCGGAGGGGAAGGGTACATGAATGTGTCATAACAAGTTGGAATGGTTGCATCATGTACTAGGTGTCATCGCGGAGCAAAATAAAGGGATAAATCAAATCCTAGTTTGAAAAGTCAAACGCCAATTTGAAAAGTCAAACGACAAGTTTGCTTGGTGGAGGGAGAGTAGGAAACCTACTTGGGGAGGAAGTCCTCCTCCGTCCACCGCCGGCCAAGGAGGCCGAGTTGGGGGAGGACTCCCTCCTCCCAACTGGCGCCCTCCCACCTATATAAGGAGGGGCAGGGGTGCCCCTCTATGACACACCTCTCTCCACCAAAACCCTAACCCTAGCCGCGGGCCTCCACCAAGTCGCCGCCGCCCCCTAGGGTTTGCCCTAGCCGCCGAGTTGGGGCTCTCCCCAAGCCCTATTAGCCGGCCTAGCCTCCTCCCTTGGCGCCTCTAAACCCTAGATCGCCAAGACCTCTCTCATAGTCCACCATACTCGCTCTGGCTTAAGGCGAAGCCCTGCAAGATCTCCCCTCTACTTCCGGTACCACGCCGTCGTGCTGCCGGAATCGCGAGGAGAGTGCTACAACCTCCGCTGCCTGCTGGAACAAGGGAGAGGAAGGTCTTCATCGAGTACCGAACATGTGACCGACTACGGGAGCGCTGCCGGAACACAGCGCCGGAAGGATCGTTTACACGATCTTGAGATCGGCAAGAGTACGACTACATCACCCACGAGAATCCGCTCTCGTTAAACACTTTGGAATCTTCGAGGGTGAGTTATTCTATCGACTCGTTGCTACAATCTAGTAGATAGATCTTGTCTTGTTTGTTTGTATGCGGTAGAATTTTTTTGTTTTCCATGCTACGAATCCCTTCAGTGGTATCAGAGCCGTGTCTATATGTAGATCTGTTGCACGAGTAGAACACAATGGTCATTATGGGCAGTGGTGCTTTTATTATCAATTGCTTCTTGTGTACTTTGCATCTTGTAGTATGATGGGATGAAGCGGCCCGGGCTAACCTTACATGAAATCGTTCATGAGACTTGCTCCACGCTCAACATGCAACTTGTATTGCATAAGTGGCTTTGCGGGTGCCTGTCTCTCCCATTATAGTATAGATCCAATTTACAACGGGCACTTGATAGTTCAAACATCAACGTTGTGGTTCTTGTTCGTAAGTTAGATCGACACTTATTGAAAGCCCCAAACCACGTAAAATATGCAAAGAAAATTAGAGGCGTCTAACTTTGTTTTGCAGGGGTGTGTTGTGATGTGATATGGTCATGATTGTGATTATATTTGATGTATGCAATGTTCCTTATTGTAAGTTGGCAACCGGCAGGAGCCATATGGTTGTCTTTAATTTCTGTAAATACTAGCGTGTCTATTCAAAGTATTTGTAATAGTTGAAGCTGGTGGACGACAATCATGGAGCAGCGTCATTGACCTTGATGCAATGCCAGTGATGATTAAGATCCTGTTCGTGCTTGAAGATGGAGATCGGAAGCACAAAGAAGAAAGGCCATATCATATCACATATTATGAATTGCATGTGATGTTAATCCTTTATGCATCTTGTATTGCTTAGTTAACGACGTAAGCATTATAAGATGATCCCTCATGCACATAAATTTCAAGTTCTAAAGTGTTCATCCTTAGTAAGCACCGTTGCTAAAGCTTGTTGTTTCGAAGCACCACGTGATGATTGGGTGTGTTAGATTCTACAAGTGTATACAACGTGAGCAAGACAGATTTGCTCATGCGGAAGCTAAGGTTTGATCTTGACGAGCCTAGCATGTACAGACATGGTCTCGGAACACGGATCAACGAAAGGTAAAGCATGAATCATATAGTAGATATGATGAACATGTCGATTGTTCGCCATTGAAGCTACATCAACTCTCGTGATGATCGGTTTTGATGTGATGGATTTGGTTCGTGTGATCACTAAAACAATGTGAGGGATATTGTTTTGAGTGGGAGTTCACCTAGATTAATTTAACTATTAATTAGAACTCAATTTGTCATAAACTTTTTCTAAATTATTGAAAATATGTTGTAGATCAATGGCGGATCCTACCATCAATTTTAATGCATTCCTAGAGAAAGAAAAGTTAAAAAACAATGGAAGCAACTTCGCGGATTGGTTCCGCAATTTGAGGATTGTCCTCAATGCTGGTAATTTGACCTATGTGCTGGATGCACCGCTGGGTGACCCGCTTACAGCTGATACTACCGATGAAGTAAAGAATGTTTACCTCGCTCGGAAGAATCAGTACTCCACAGTTCAGTGTGCTATCTTGTATGGTTTGGATTCAGAGCTTCAGAAAAGTTTTGAGAATTCAGACCCACATGATATTGTCCGTGAACTCAAATTGATATTTGAGACTCACGCGGCAGTTGAGAGCTATGAGGCTTCTGAAAAGTTCTTTAACTGCAAGATGGAAGAGGGCAGCTCCGTCAGTGAGCATGTGCTTAAGATGTCTGGGCACGCAAAAAAATTCCAAAGCTTGGGTATAGTGATTCCTAATGCTTTGGGGATTTACCGTGTCCTCCAATCACTACCACCAAGTTACAAGAACTTTGTGATGAACTACAATATGCAAAGCATGAACAAGCAGTTGCCAGAACTCTTCTCCATGTTAAAATCTGCAGAAGTGGAGATCAAGAAAGAGCACCAAGTGTTGATGGTCAATAAGACCACCAAATTCAAGAAAGGTAAGTCTACGCAAAAGGGACACTTCAAGAAGGGTGGTAATAAAGTTGTCGCACCGACGAAGAAGACTAAGGCTAGACCTAAGCCTGATACTGAGTGCTTTTACTGCAAGGGAGAAGGTCACTGGAAGCGGAATTGCCCAAAGTACTTGGCGGATTTGAAGAACGGCAACATCATGAAGAAAGGTATATCCGATATACATGTTATTAATGTGTATCTCACTAGTACTCGTAGTAGTGCCTGGTTATTTGATACTGGTTCGGTTGCTCATATTTGTAACTCCAAACAGGTGCTGCATAATAAACGGAAGCTATCGAAGAACGAGGTGACGATGCGCGTTGGAAATGGATCAAAGGTTGATGTGATCGCGGTCGGCACGCTACCTCTTCATCTACCATCGGGATTAGCTTTATACTTAAATAATTTTTATTTGGTGCTTGCGTTAAGCATGAACATTATATCGGGATCTTGTTTATTGCGAGACGGTTACTTGTTTAAGTCCGAGAATAATGGTTGTTCAATTTATATGAGTAATATGTTTTATGCACATGCACCTTTGATAGATGGTATATTCTTATTGAATCTCGATAGTGGAAATACACATATTAATAACATTGAAGCTAAACGTTTGAAATTGAGCGATAACTCGACCTATATGTGGCACTGTCGTCTTGGTCACATTGGAGTGAAGCGTATGAAGAAACTCCATTCCGATGGACTTCTTGAATCACTTGATTTCGAATCACTTGAAAGATGCGAAGCATGTCTGATGGCTAAAATGACTAAGACTCCATTTTCTGGTATGATGGAGCGAGCTACGGACTTATTGGAAATCATACATAGCGATGTGTGTGGTCCGATGAGTGTAGCATCGCGCAGTGGTTATCGTTATGTTCTTACCTTCACGGATGACTTGAGTAGATATGGGTATATCTATTTCATGAAACATAATTCCGAAACTTTCGAGAAGTTTAAGGAATTTCAAAGTGAGGTGGAGAATCAACATAACAAGAAGATTAAATTTCTACGTTCTGATCGTGGAGGTGAATATCTAAGTTACGAGTTTGGCGAGCATTTGAAGAAATGCGGAATACTTTCACAATTGACACCGCCGGGAACACCACGGCGTAATGGTGTGTCCGAACGTCGTAATCGAACTCTCTTAGATATGGTTCGTTCTATGATGTCACTTACAGATTTACCGCTATCATTTTGGGGTTATGCATTAGAAACAACCGCATTCACTTTAAATAGGGCACCATCTAAATCCGTTGAAACGACACCGTATGAATTATGGTTTGGGAAGAAACCTAAATTGTCGTTCCTTAAAGTTTGGGGTTGCGAAGCCTATGTAAAGAAGTTACAGCCGGACAAGCTAGAACCCAAAGCGGAAAAATGCGTCTTCATAGGATACCCAAAGGAAACTTTTGGGTATACCTTCTATCATAGATCCGAAGGCAAAATCTTCGTTGCCAAGAATGGATCATTTCTAGAGAAGGAATTTCTCTCGAAAGAAGTGTCTGGAAGGAAAGTAGAACTCGACGAGGTTATCGAACCTTCTCTCGAACTTGCGAGTAGCGCAGCACCGGAAGAAGTTCCTGTGGTGCCTGCACCAATAAGGGAGGAAGCTAATGATGATGATCATGAAACTTCGGTTGAAGTTGCTACAGAGCCTCGCAGGTCAACGAGAACTCGTACCACTCCTGATTGGTATGATCCCGTTATGAGTGTCATGTTGGTGGACAACACCGATGACCCTGCGTGATATGAGGAAGCAATGATGAGCCCAGATTCCAATAAATGGCAAGTAGCCATGAAATCCGAGATTGGATCCATGTACAAAAACCAAGTATGGACTTTGGTGGACTTACCGGATGGCCGGAAGGCTGTCGAGAACAAATGGATTTTCAAGAAGAAAACAGATGCCGATGGTAATGTTACTGCCTATAAAGCTCGACTTGTCGCAAAAGGGTTTCGAAAAATTCAAGGAGTTGACTACGATGAGACTTTCTCACTAGTAGCAAAGCTAAAGTCTATGAGGATTTTGTTAGCAATCGCTGCATATTACAATTATGAAATATGACAGATGGATGTCAAAACAACGTTCCTCAATGGAGACATTGATGAAGAGTTGTATATGATGCAACCCAAAGGTTTTGTCGATCCTAAAGATGCTAACAAGGTATGCAAACTTCAACGGTCCATATATGGATTGAAGCAAGCATCCCGAAGTTGGAATCAACGTTTTGATAGGGTAATCAAAAGTTTTGGTTTTATACAAACTTATGGAGAAGCTTGTATTTACAAGAAAGTGAGTGGGAGCTCTGTAGCATTCTTAATACTATATGTAGATGACATATTGTTGATTGGGAATGATGTAGACCTTCTTAATAGTGTCAAGGAATATTTGAATAATAGTTTTTCAATGAAAGATCTTGGCGAAGCAGCTTACATATTAGGCATAAAGATCTATAGAGATAGATCGAGACGTCTAATATCATTGTCACAAAGTACATATTTGGACAAAGTTCAAAAGAGGTTTGGAATGGAGGATAGCAAGAAAGGGTTCTTGCCCATGTTGCCCAATACGACCTTGAGTAAAACTCAAAGTCCAGCAACGACAGAAGATAGAGAAAGGATGAGTAAGACTCCCTATGCCTCAGCCATAGGATCTCTAATGTATGCCATGCTATGTACTAGACCCGACATTGCATATGCTGTTAGTTTAACAACAAGATATCAAAGTGATCCAGGAGTGGATCATTGTACAGCGGTCAAAAACATCCTTAAGTACTTGAGAAGAACT
Organism: Avena sativa; assembly: GCA_916181665.1. Lineage (NCBI taxonomy): Eukaryota > Viridiplantae > Streptophyta > Magnoliopsida > Poales > Poaceae > Avena > Avena sativa. The sequence continues at coordinate 144,698,183 of OV702297.1, forward strand.
AAGGATATGGTTCTTTCTTATGGAGGTGATTAATAGCTCGTTGTTAATGGTTACACCGATGCTAGTTGGAACACCGATCCGGATGATTCTAAATCTCAATCTGGATACGTATTTACTTTGAATGGTGCAGCAGTTAGCTGGAGGAGTGCAAAGCAAAGCGTTGTGGCAAGATCTTCAACTGAATCGGAATACATAGCTGCTTCGGAGGCTTCACAAGAAGCGATATGGATGAAGGAGTTCATTACAGAGCTCGGTGTGGTTCCAAGTGCGCTGGACCCAATGTCTATCTACTGTGATAACATGGGCGCCATAGCCAATGCGCAAGAACCAAGGCCACGCAAGAAGCTGAAGCACATCAAGCTACGTTTTCATGCTATTCGATAACATGTCCAAGATGGCGACCTAAAGATTTGCAAAGTACACACAGATCTGAATGTGGCGGATCCATTGACTAAACCTCTCCCGAGGGCAAAACATGACCAACACCAAACTGCCATGGGTGTTCGGTATATTACCATGTAATCTAGATTAGTTGACTCTAGTGCAAGTGGGAGACTGTTGGAGATATGCCCTAGAGGCAATAATAAATATAGTTATTATTATATCTTTGTGTTTATGATAAATGTTTACATCCATGCTATAACAGTATTAACAAGGAAACATTAATACTTGTGTGATTTGTAAACTAAATTAGAGTCCCTAGTAAAGCCTCTTCATAATACTAGCTTGTTGGTTAATAAATGATTGTGGTTTCCCTATTATGAACATTGAGATGTTATTAACAACAAGATCATATCGTTAGGAGAATGGTATGATGGACATACTCCTATAGATAAGCGTAGCATAAAGATCAAGTCATTTTAATAGTTCAATTGCTATATGCTTTCTGATACATAGTAACCTCATTCCTTCGACCATGAGATCATGCTTATCACCATCACCAGAAGGATGCTTTGATGACATCAAACACCACACCGTAACTGGGTGGTTATAAAGGTGGCATTGAGTGTTCGGAAAGTATGGGTTGAGACACATGGATCAAGAGTGGGATTTGTCCATCCATATGACAGATAGATATACTCTAGGCCCTCTCGGTGGAATGTCATCCAATTGGCTTGCAAGCATGTGACTGGCTCACAAGGGATCACATATCACGGGAACGAGAAAAGAGTACTTATCGGTAACGAGGTTGAACTAGGTATGTAGAGATACCGACGATCAAAACCTCGGATAAGTAAACTATCATGAGACAAAGGGAAATTGGTATCGTATGTAAGTGGTTCATTCGATCACAAAGTAATCGTAGAAATATGTGGGAGCCATATGAATTTCTAGATTCCTCTATTGGTTATTGATCGGAGAAGTGTCTCGATCATGTCCGCATAATTCACGAACCGTAGGGAGACACACTTAAGGATTTGATGTTGTTGAGTAGTTATGGAATGATGAGTAAGAGATCGAATGTTGTTCGGAGTCTCGGATGGGATCCGGGATATCATGAGGAGATCCGGAATGGTCCGGAGAATAAGATTCATATAAGGAAAGTCCTGTTTCAGAGTTGGAGAATGATTCTGGTGTTTTCATCGGGAATGTTCTAGAAGGGTCCGGAAGGTCTGGCACTCTGGAGGGGAAGGGTACATGAATGTGTCATAACAAGTTGGAATGGTTGCATCATGTACTAGGTGTCATCGCGGAGCAAAATAAAGGGATAAATCAAATCCTAGTTTGAAAAGTCAAACGCCAATTTGAAAAGTCAAACGGCAAGTTTGCTTGGTGGAGGGAGAGTAGGAAACCTACTTGGGGAGGAAGTCCTCCTCCCTCCACCTCCGGCCAAGGAGGCCGAGTTGGGGGAGGACTCCCTCCTCCCAACCGGCGCCCTCCCACCTATATAAGGAGGGGCAGGGTGCCCCTCTATGACACACCTCTCTCCACCAAAACCCTAACCCTAGCCGCCGGCCTCCACCAAGTCGCCGCCGCCCCCTAGGGTTTGCCCTAGCCGCCGAGTTGGGGCTCTCCCCAAGCCCTAGTCACCGGCCTAGCCTCCTCCCTTGGCGCCTCTAAACCCTAGATCGCCAAGACCTCTATCATAGTCCACCATACTCGCTCCGGCTTAAGGCAAAGCCCTGCGAGATCCCCCCTCTACTTCCGGTACCACGCCGTCATGCTGCCGGAATCGCGAGGAGAGTGCTACAACCTCCGCTGCCTGCTGGAACAAGGGAGAGGAAGGTCTTCATCGAGTACCGAACGTGTGACCGACTGCGGGAGAACTGCCGGAACGCAGCGCCGGAAGGATCGTCTACACGATCTTGAGATCGGTAAGAGTACGACTACATCACCCACGAGAATCCGCTCTCGTTATAACACTTTGGAATCTTCGAGGGTGAGTTATTCTATCGACTCGTTGCTACAATCTAGTAGATAGATCTTGGCTTGTTTGTTTGTATGCGGTAGAATTTTTTTTCCATGCTACGAACCCCTACACTTAAATTAAACTTCTTCCCGAAGTTTGCGAATATGTACCTAAATAGTTCTGGATAGGCTTTTCTTAATTCCTCTTCTTTCTCCCATGTGGCTTCCCTTTCAGGGTGATGTTCCCACTGTACCCTGCAATATTTGATTGCTCTGTTCCTCAATATTTTCCAGTTTTCTTCTAGAATCTTACAAGGCTTTTCAATATAGGTCATGTCTGCTTGTAGTTCTATTGTAGAGGGAGTGTCCCAACCTTTATTAACATAAGGTGGTGTCCCCTGTGTTTACAATGCTAGTACCTGGATCAATAGCTAGCATCCACAGTTTAGATGTAATATCAAGAAACAAAGGTCATAATATAACTTTATAACCAGGAATAACATAAGTTTATTACATCTTTACATAGCTCATTTGTCTATTACATTACATTGCAGCGGAATAACTATAGTCATGGGTCCTTCATCTTCAAAAGTGCCACAGGCAAATGTTGGTTGTAGACTTTGTAATCCTAATCAATCAATCTTCACTAAAATCAATCAAACCTGCAACATTACAAGTTACAGCCACAAGGGTCAATACCTTTGAATTGTATTGGCAAGTTTCACTACTTTGTTGAATATGAGTGGATCCTATCATTACATGCATATTTGGCTAAGTAGAATTTTAGGCTCATTTGCATAAAGCAGTATTTTATCCTATCTTTTCAAAATGGTTTTGGTCCTTTGCCAAATCTCCTTTTTCCAAGTTCCTTGAACTCCTTGGTAGAAACTCAAGTGTTCAAGTCCTTGTCAAAATCCCTTGAGCTCCTTGGTAACCCCAAGTGCATCAAGTTTTATAAAATCCCATGAGTTCCTTGGTAACCCCAAGTGTTCATGTTTTCAACAAAATCTCTTGAGTTCCTTGGTACCCCCAAGTACATCAAGTTTTGTCAAAGTCTCTTGAGCTCCTTGGTAACCCCAAGTGCATCAAGTCCTTAAAAGATTTCTTTTAGAAATTAGAATGTCGAGATCTCCCATAGTTCAAACTTTAGTTGCTCAGTATTGTCCATAACCGGGGACACGGCTAAGTACTTAGATTTTATTATCTTCTGCAGAAGGAGTACACTTTACCCACATGTCACAATCCCATCCTTTTGCCACCAGTGGCCACTGGATTAGTGCTCACCAAGATGGAGTACTGGCAGATTGAGAATGTGACGAAGTCTTTCCAAAGGGTCCTCCCATACATCATTGCTAGCTTGTCTTCAGCACCCATGAAGGATTCCAGGTCCCCATGTCCAGTGAACTAAAGACAATGTATGGGTCTTCCTAATGTAATTGACTAAGCCAGAGCCATAATAGCATGTGGTTGCACACGAAAGCCACAATTGGAGAATCATGTTCAATCTCTAAGTTTCCTGGGTGGTTTCTTATGGAGCACAACACAAAGAGATTGCCATAGACATGGTTCCTTTTGTTGCCACCTTCTCCAAAATTCAAAGTAACCTTGGCCACCCAGGTGGTTCATTGAGTCCTTGTTTTATTATATAAATCACAAGTCCTTTTCTCAATTCCATAAAAATCTCAACATGTATCTCTTTTCAAAATATAGCATGGCTAAGCATGTATAACTACATTGTTTTCTCTAAGGAATGTATAGGGTATCCTATTAGGATTTAGCATAGCATAAGTATAAAATTATTTTTATGCATGTTTCAAAATCCACTAAGAATAATGAAAATAGTAGGACTTTGAATGATAGTGTAACTTGCCTTTTTGGTAGGGAATGGTGGTTTACTCCTGGATCTTGCTAGTCTCACACTTTTCTAATTTCACTACAAGTCAATCAAGCAAACACAATATCAACAAGCATTCCAAACCAATAGTCAATCAAACAATTTCACACACATAAAACAATGGGATCTAAGTCATGCATGTAAGCATGCAAGAGATTGGTTTATTTGTAAAGATGGTCTCCACTAGGCTTCTAAACTTTGTAAGTTCCAAATTGGTCATTTTCCAAAGTGGAAAAGTCTTTTGCAAGAGGTTTTTATCCAAAAACCACTTTTAAATCCATTCATCATTTTATGTGGTGGGAAAATATTTTTATCAAGCAACAACTTTAAGTGGTTCACCAAATAAGTTGTTGTTTCCCAAAACTTGGTGTTTATGGTCAGTAGGTTTGGTCCAAAACATTTTCTCCAAAGTTTTTACTCAAAACCATTTTCATAACAAAACCATTATTTTTAAATGGCTAGAAATGACCAAATCAAGTTTTTATTCCCAAACTTTCACAAAAACCATTCTAAATTCCATGGTTTGGTTCCTAGGGTCAGTAAGTTCACAACAAACCATTTTGCAAAGGTTTTAACCCTAAAAATTTTTTTGAATCATTTTTCTAATCTAAACAAGCATTCAAAAGTATCTACAAAAACAAACACTCTAATGGATACTATTTGCTAACCCAAGGGCATGGTTGGCTAGGGCTTGTTCCACTGATTCCAATGATACCAAATTTGCATTTTTTGGACGTGTGGATCGAAAGTTACAAAGGTTTGAAAATCACAAACAAATCTATTTTTCAAATACTGTTTTAAACAGACCTGGCCACGCGTCGCAATCTCATTGGACGGTACCAGTTCGGCCGGATCGGCTCTGCGGTGCGTTGGATCTAATTAGATCGTGTGGTCCAGAGAGCATACCCTTTCACGGTTAAGTGGTTCTATCGTGAGCATTAGATCTCAATCCTACGGTGCTAGCGTGCTTGACCATATGCGAGCGGCCCCGACGGTGGCTAGCGGCGGCGGCGGTCAGACAGTGGCGGCGCTGGCGAAACAGGAAGCGAGAGAGGGAGGGAGTAGGCTCACCGAGGTCGCGAGGACGAGGTGGTGCTCGACGTGTGGTCGACGAGGCAAGGGGCGCACGAGGGCAGGAGGAATTCCTCGCCGGAGTTTGGTCTGGCGACGGTTGGCTCTGGTCGAGGTCGAAGACGATGCTACGGGTCATGAGAAGGCAAACCAGAGGCATGGTTAGACGCATACGATCAAGGAGATGATGTGTGCGTGAAGGAGGAGAAGAGGGGCGGTCTGGACTTACCGGAGGAGCTCGACGGAGGCGAGACAGACGGCGGCGCTCGGAGTTTTGTCGAAGACGGCTCCCTGGGGCGCTCGCGGTTGAACAGAGGTTACTGGGAGATGCGCCAGGGAGTGGTGAGTGCGCTCGTGTTCTCGGGGAGGCAGGAGGTGGCGAGGCTCAGCCGGAATTGGAGGTGGAAGCTCGTCGGAGCAGCGGCGGTGTGGAGCTGATTCCGAGCAGCCTGGTGGCAAGGTGGAGTTGGTGTTTGCGGGGAATGACAGAGGGTGGAGAGGCGCTTTTGTACGCATGGTCAGGGGCGAGATTAACGCAGCCATTATTCGTGAATTTACGCGCGAATTGAATAGCAGTGAACGGCAGCGAGGTTTGGGGGAGAAGGGGTCGCACGGGTGAGGAGGATGAACTGGGAGGTGGGGTCCAGTCGTCAGTGAGGATGCGAGAAGGAAAGGAGGTCCACCGGTCAGTCACTTCACGGGTTCGAAAATGAGTATGAAACGTTTTCTTCGGGGAGGAAAGCTGGGCGGGTTCTGGGCCTTGTGGGCTCTGTCAACTGGGCTGGTCCAGATCCTATTTTTTTTTTTCTGATGCTGGCTTTTCTTTTTCTATAACTATTTCCTGTTTTGAAATTCAAACAACCAAATAACATTCAAATTGATTCAAACAATTACCAAGCTTTGTGACTTTGAATTTGGTTCTGTTCAGTAGTATAAACCAAATTCCAAAACCAAAATAATATTTTAAATCTTTTTAGGTTCCATTCATTAATTAAAAATGGGCCATGGTTTATTAATCATATAGGGTTTGATTTTATCAATAAAATCTCTATTTGAAATCTAATTATTTTCAAAACCAAATCAGTAGGTTTTATTTGAAAATACAAAATATTTGGAAAACTTATTTCAAATAAAACAAGTTTTGAGGTTTTGGAGAATAGTAAAACCTTTATTAATAAAACTTGGATATTAAATCCTTATTATTTTATTTAAACAAACCTTTACTATTTTTTTTATCAAAACAAAATGTTTTATTTCAAAGGCTTGGCCAAGGTTTAATTTGGCTTTATAACATAATTTTCTTATTTTAAAATCCTTCCTTTTCTTTTGGAAACTAAATCCTTTTATTTAAAAGATTCGAAATAGTAATTCCAAAATATTTTATTTTCCTTTATCAAATGTTTATCTTTTTAAATCACTATAGGATTTTATTTGCTCCAAATTGGTTTGAAGTTCCAATTGAATTCAAAAAGTTTCTTCTGGCCCTGAAAATTAAATAAAGTTTTATTTTATTTATTTATTTTCACATTAGAAGATTTGGAAAATCTTGGGATGTGACAGGCTACCACCCTTAACATAAATCTCGTCCCGAGATTTGGGAAGGCTAGGGTTACACGTAGGCTCAAAACAACTAGGGTACTACCACCCTTAAAAAAAATTCAAACAAAAATTACATATTGTCCTTCTTAGGATCCTGGAAAAAAACTTTCTCTAAGCAAACAGTTGCATTTGTGTCCTTAGTTTCTATGCTTGACTCATGGGCCAAGGTTGAGTTTCTCCATAGGCTTGGTGATCTTGTTCTTCATCTTTTCTGGACAGTTGCTTGCATAATGTCCTGGGTTTTTGCAATTGAAACAGTGGATGTCTTGGAGTTCTTTACGTGGCTCTTGTGGACAAGTTGCTACATAGTGGCCTAATTCTTTGCAGTTGTTGCACGCCACTTGGCCAATCTCTTTATTCTTCTTGTTCTCTGGGCATCCACTGGAGTAGTGTCCCATTTCCTTACATTTACGACATTGCACAAGGCTCATGTCCTGCTTTTGTTTCTTGGGTTTCTTTAGTCCTTTAAATTGGGTTGTCTTGTTTGGAGGTATAAATGGTCCTTTTCCTTTCTTGGTAGACTTGGATCCTTCTTGTTTCCTTTGTTCCACGATGGAGTAGATGGGGCATTGGATAGGAGTATGATTGTTTCCTTCACATAGGTAGCAAGTAGCTTGAGAGGTGGGACATTGTCCAACAGGATGTTTCTCTTCACAGTTGGGGCATTGATCTCCATGCTCCTTGGAAGTATGATCCTTGTCTCCACAAATAATGCAAGCTGGGGCTCCATCTAGAATAACATTTTTGTCATCCTTGTTGTCATAAACTTTCTTAGAATAGTTTTCTTCCATAGTGATCATTTGATCAGTCACCTTAAGCATCAGTTGGGATTGATCTTCCAAAAACTTTTGCAGGGCTGGATCTTTATCACTAGTGTTGGCTATGAACTGAGCTGTCATTTGATTCAACTGGTGTTGGGTTGCTATGAGCTCTTTCATGCTGTCCTCTTGGTTGGTGTTGGTGTCATCAACCTTGAGGTTGGAGTCTCTTGGAGTAGTCATCTGTTTGGGTTGAAGGAAGATTAGAATAGACAAAAGGTTTTTCTAAGGAATCAATTCTAATCACACTCATCACAATTCACACAAGCAATGTGCATGCAATCATAAACCAAACATTTCATTCAAACACAAAGTTCTAGCACATACTTAGGCAACAAAATATTTTTGTTACACCACATGAGTTGGTGTGTTTGACTTTTATAATCTTTTTACTAGTTTGGAAGTAGTGGGTTTATAAATCCTTGTATATCTCATTTTATTTATACCTTTATGTGTTTGTATTTATTCCATAACTTTTTCATACTAGCTCCAAATGAGCTCAATTTTGTTTCTAAAATTTTGTAGTATTAATTGGATCTCTTTAGGCTATGATTTAGCAATAATCGCTGTCTTAGCAATATTGGGTTTTATAAAGTCAATTTAACTTCCTTTAGGGACATTTGGGCAAAACGACTATAGGATTTAGATACCAGGATTTGGATTCAGTTTGTGAGAACTTTGCATGGATGAAATGCTTATGACTGCTTCATGATTTTCATTTTGAAATCTTGCACACCAATTCTACAATCCATAATCAATCCATGCCCTTTTGCCTATATGGCTACTTAGGTCTTAACAAAAGAATATAAGATTTTGAATTCATGGTTGAGAGGATTTTCTATTCAAAAAGTTTCTTCTCTTTGAGAATTTTCAACATAGTCAAACAATCAATCAAACTTATTTATTTATTTCACATTCCAAAATTAGGAGAATTTTGGGATGTGACAGACTACCACCCTTAAAAGAAATCTCGTCCCGAGATTTGGGAAGGCTAGAAAGAAAGAAAGGTTCGGGATCCATTAGGATGCTACCACCTTTAAAAGAAAATTGACTAGGTCACTTCTCGAGGATTCACTTAGCTCAGATTGGTTCTCCTTTAGACTTTTATTGGCACAATTTCTCTAGCACATTCTAAACATCATGATTGATAGTTTTCGAGATAGCACTTCTTAAACTAGCAAAACTCTCATGGTGGGCAAATAGGGAACGTTTACTTCACGGTTCCCATAATTCACGGTTGGGATTCATCCTTACCGTATATTCCTACGCTTAGCAATGGATGCTTTTAGAAGGGTGTAACAATATACCATTCTAGGGTTTAGGCTCAACGTCGACTCTCTGCTAAGGTTGAAAAGGGCACTCAAGATTCACAAAGCCAACAGTACAAGAGCGAATAATAAGAGTAGTAGGAATGGTGATCAATCCATCCTGCACCCAAATAATTACCATGTATGAGGATAGGTGAATCACGTTTTTCTATCACTCGGGCATTCTTACTTGCCTTGAAGAATGTTTCCATGAGCACGAACTAATGCTCTATGTATACTCCCATGTATTCAATCAACAAATCTACTACTAAAACTAAGCTATCGATACTTTAACTTTTAGGTTGGGTAATCTACTACATAACATCATGTGTAACACTTCATACTTCCACATCCTTTTTTCCATTAGGTGAAGCATTTTCTTTCCTAAATGCATTGTGTTGTTAAACCTTCCACTTAACACATCATTATATCTCCAAGGGTTCAAGATAGGAAAGAATAGATTCAATAGGAAAGAAATGACTAAGAAAATAATCCTACCCATAACTATATGAAGCAATCAATGTCACAAACAAGGAAACAATCATAAGAAATCAACACACAAGCAAGCACCTATATAATAACATTATATGTGTATAAACTTAGTAGTATATAACCACAAAATAGTTTGAAAGCATTGGGAACAATACTAGAGTAAAATAGAGCAACATATAAGCAATAAACAAAATCTGTCAAAACGGTACAGCAGACTTCACGAATTTTTATGACTGACTTAAACTCGTCACGGATTTTAGAAAATTTTTGTGCATATACTACAGGTAATTACGCTCCAGATCCTATTTTTGTAGACTTTTTCTGAGTTACCAATAAAATATGTAAAATCGCGCGGTACAATAGGTCAGGCAGAAAACTACAGCAGTAATCCACGAATTTCAATCAATTCACACCATTAAAATAATTTTAAAACCACACGAAGGTTCCAGCAACTTTAGAGTTTCAAAACAACAGATCCTAAACAAGGCATCTCACGATATGATTCAGTACAAACCAGCAAGCAACCTATATTGTCATACCACATAAGTTGGTAAAAACAATATGCTAACACGATAGCGATGATCTCCTAAAGAGATAAAATATGGTGGTCCAGACCTAAACAAACTTGGTGAGATGTTCATTTATGCCATGTTATTTGTTCTTTACTTGTAGGCCAACTCTCATATAGTTATTTGCTTTACGGAAAACTACTAATAACATTTTCCAATTCTTGTAGTTTTTATGGTAGATCACTTCTTCTACTAATCAAATGAATGGACATCTACAAGTTTGAACAAGGAGAGGTGTTTGAAAATGATAGACAAGGAATATAAGAACTCGAATAAGTATAATATGATAGTTCTCCTAATAAAGGTCTTCTATTGCTATTACCATCGTCGTTTTTATCCTTTCCAGCTACATTCACATGTTTTGGACAATTATCAGCATAATGCCCAGGATTGTGACACTGGAAGCATAGGACCTTTGCTTAGATCCTTCCTCCTTTTTGGCAAGGACATCCCGTCTTGTGGTTCTTCATGCTCTACCTCAACATTTGGAAGCCTTGATCGTTTCCTTGAGCCAATTTGGGGAAAATGGTCATTCCTTTCATATGTCGAGTATTGCGAAGTGATGACTTTGGGTGCGGTGTCTAGAGTCTTGAATCCATCCCTTGTATTTGTCGTGTCCTCGCGGAGCTTCATGAGGTCTTGGCGCATTCCGTCTCTGACTTGTTGATTCAGTTGATGTTCCACCGGGTAGAGGTGCATTGAGCGGGGTTGTGATTGGTCCCTTCGCATAGGAAGAATGTAACTTGAGAGGTGGGACATTCTTCTGATGGGTGCCTTCCTTCACAGTAGGGGCGCTGATCATGATGCTCCTTGGTGATATGCCCTATTTCTCCATAGATCGTGCAAGCTAAATGTTTTGGGACTTCAACTTCTTGGATTTTTGGTATACGAGACGAGATTGAAGTAGAACCACTTTAAATTCTTCCTAAGATATCACCCCTTGATGATCATCAATGGTGTGTTGCATCTCCCACCAAGTTGGAGCGTCGTCCTTTAGGAATTGGGTGCCATAATGAAGCATGCTGTTGACTTCAATGTTGGCATCCTTCATTCTTTCTTCAACCTGGAGCATCCACTTCTTTGCATCGGCGTGGCTCTTACACTTGGTGGAGTTGAGTTCCTTGTCCTCCTTATTGATATGGTCCATCCGTCGAGTTGACCAAGGTTTAGAGTAGGAACGAATGGAGTATGGAAGAAGAAGAATAACCCATACAAGAAATTTTATTTAGAAAACAGGTTTTTATTAGCTAAGGTAATAAACCATACAAGATAGCAAACAATTTGTCGCATCTATATTTAGCGAAATCTTATTCGGGTTTGGTTCCTAATAGGTCACTTGGAATCTTCGAGGCTTCGAGTCTCCAAAAGTCTTCGTGCTCTTGATAGTCTTCATGTTCTTCATAATCTTCAATCTTTCGAGTTCTTTAGTTAATAACATTGACTTAAGGCCTTTGAAGTCTTTAATCTTGTATCATCAGTCTTGGAACATCTTTCATGGAGGTCTTCAAGTACCAACTTAATCGAAACATTGAGATGATCTTCTTTGAAAAGGTAATCTTGAGAAAAGTTTCTTCTTGAAGTGTGTGGTGGTCATTTTCTAACGTTGAAAAGATGAGACTTAAGAAATTTTAAAACCCAAAGGTAGATGATCAGAAGTATAAGAGTTTTCTGAAATAACTTAGAAAATATTTGTCCTAAGGTTTTTCCATGTCTAGGGTCACGATCTACAGTCAACTTATGCTCTGATACCATCTGTAGCGACCTCGGATCAAGTAAGATCCTAAGTCCCTGGATCAATAGCTAGCACTCACAGTCGATGAAATATCATGTAAAACACAAGTCTTTATTACATGAATCGAATAATCCAGAGTTTACATTATTACAATAGAAGCGATATAAATACAACTTGGAGTCCCATCAATACCACAGGCAGGTTGAGTGAAGACCCGCGATCCTAGCGCACCTTTCAACGATCTCTGAAATTCTGCACATGAAACGTGCAGCCAACAAGTTGGGTCAATACTTTGAATGTATTGGCAAATTACACCAATGAAGAAAAGACTAACTCTACATGCAACGCTAGTTTAGGCTTTGGAGTTCATTTGCATAAAGCTAGTTTTCTTAAGTAGAGAGAAGAGAAGATTGTCCTACTTTGTAAACATTTGCTTAGATAAAATAAGGTCGAGTGGCACACGAGGATATTACGCACCAAGTGTCCAAACAACTAAACACTTGGATATTACGCACCAAGCGTCACTTGGATATTACACACCAAGTTCCCAAATTCCCACCCATTAGCAATATTACGCACGCCATGGGGTTTCAAAACTTTGTTTTAGAAAAGAGAGAGGAAGATCCTTCAGAGGCTCCATCCTTCAGATGCTCAATGTTGTTCTGTATCTGTGAACACGGCTGATCGATCAGATTGCAATACTCTCAAGAGTTTGTGCACTTTACCCACAATCCACGATCAAGTCCTTTTACAGACAAGACCATAGCGAGGCTTTCCCTTAGTAGCCCCTCTACCTTCCGGATCCAACCGTGCCAAGAACCTCCAAATGTTGGTACCCAGGTGAGGTTTCCCACTAAGTACTAGGCCAAGACAGAGCCCATAATGTATTGTGGTTGCACTGGAAGCTTCTGAATTCTGAAACATGGCAGACTTCTTTGATTCCTGGGCGGCCGTCCTCCACCAAAATCACACTCGTTGACCCGACAACCATTCCGCCCAGAAGAAAACTTAGTTTTATTTTGAAGTGGATTTGAGAAGAAAGTTTGCTCTAGAGAGAGCCTTTATACTTAGAAAATTCTTTGTCTTTCGAACCCCCCAACGGTACTTTGTATATATAGCATAGCAAGCAATACTTGGCAAAACAGGGGTAACCTATTAGGAGTGGAAAAATCCTAAGTATAGAGCTACTCATGGCATACTACAAAATCATCGCACTTGCAAAATAATACTAAGGAAAAATTCTACTACAACATCCTACACATGCATACTACAGAATTTTGAAGATCACATGCATAGAATCAAAACTAGGACAAAATTATGAACAAGTGGTGTAACTTGCCTTATGTTGATAATATGGGTGTTGATTGTATTTCTCCGCAGCAATCGCACTCTCCGAACAATCTAATACGAGGACAAGGTAGTTCCAATCAAAACAATTGCAAACATAGCAAACACAACAAGGATGATCGAAAACATGCATGATGATTTAACATGACACACTGGTTATAATTAGTTTTATGAACATTAATATATCATATGATGCATGTATGAGTTCATTTATTGCAATAGGGTACTTGTTATTAATAATTACTTGCCAATATAAGGGTTTTGATAGTTCTGTTGTAACGCCTGTTCTAACTGTAGAATTAAATTTGTTTCTTGGGTTTTCTGGATAGAGGACGTTAATACGAACCAGTAGGCGTTGGATTCACCCTAATCGGAGTTATAGATCTTTTTATATGATTTAAATAGTGTTTAATGGGTTTTAAGTGATTCATACAGTTTCTGTTACCTAAAAATCAAACAAAAATTATATCTGTAATCTCCACGGAATTGTGATTTCAGGGACATATTATTTGTAATTTTATGAATAGTATTTATTTTCTTATGAATTTATTACTCTAAATAGGCTATTGAACCATTTAAACCTTCACGGCAAATCCTTACAGTAAAATGCTGAACTAATTGCATATTGATGATCTACATGGAACCATCTTTCCATCGGTATATCATTTGTATTTTTGTGACAAGAAATTAATTTGCTATAAATTTAATGATTTATAAAGCCATTATAACTAATTAAATTGCTACGGGTTAAATAATCTTCAAAGGATAGATCCAACCAGATATTATTAAAGTACATTACAGTAGCTTCAATTTGATATATTATTCATATTTTTCGGAGTTACAGATAATATCCTATGAATTTATTAACCTAAAAGACCATTAAAACTAATTAAATTACTGCAGTAACCACGTACAGTAAAAGTTGGTATATTATACGCAATTTTTGGACATGGTATGAATTTCTAATGAATTTTACAAGTTAGATCTATAATATGCAAATTTAAATTCGAACGGAATATTCCAGGGAATATTCCGCTGACTAGACAGGTTGACTTTGCATGCTGACTGGGACTAGATGTTGACCTTACGTTGACGTGGCGTTGATGAGAAAGATGACCGGGATGACGACATGGCACGCACCGGTTTGATTGGATCTCGACCGTCTGGATAGGATCCGACGGCTAGAAGAAGAGATTGACCCGATTTTGGCTCAGAATAGACAAGAAATAGATCTGTGTTAGAGAGACAAATCCGTAGATCAAATCGAAAAACTCAGAACATAAAAGTTGTGGGGAATCATTATTCCTACCTTCTCACCAAAGGAATTTGGATTTGAAGAAACGAGCGCGAGTACATGTTGGATTTACACCGTAAGATCTGAAATATTGCGATACGAAATTCTCTGGCTGTGGTGGATGAAAAGAGGTGAGGTTTGTCGGGATAGAAATATTTCGACGCGATCTTCAACTTTCGTTTTTTGACCGAAAGCAAACGACGAAGTCTAGATGGGTTAAAAAGCGAAACAAGATTCGGAAATAGGTAGATTCGGGATTTCGAGAATAAAAACTCGTACAGCCGTGACTCCACGAGTTTATATGGAGATTTAGGATGGTGTAGAGATAGGCCTTGGAGTAGAGAACAAGTAGAAACAAACGGAAGTCGATTCGGAGTTGTAGATAAAAAGTTATAGCAGTTTGAATAGAAATAGGTCATAGAAAAACTGATTGCACGCTTTTTAAAGCGATCCCATCGATCGACCTGTGTACGTGCGTGACTGCCTAGTCCGGTCGGTCCGGGTGGGCCGGCCCATTTGGTTTTTTTTTGTTTTTTTTTAACTTGTTTCCCTCATATCTTTTGCATACGAACTCCAAATGACATGATTCTTGTTTCTAAATTTTTCTGAAATTGAATAGATCATTATAGAATCAAATTTGTAATCTTTTTACTAGTTTGGAAGTAGTGGGTTTATAAATCCTTGTATATCTCATTTTATTTATACCTTTATGTGTTTGTATTTATTCCATAACTTTTTCATACTAGCTCCAAATGAGCTCAATTTTGTTTCTAAATTTTTTTAGTATTAATTGGATCTCTTTAGGCTATGATTTAGCAATAATCGCTGTCTTAGCAATATTGGGTTTTATAAAGTCAATTTAACTTCCTTTAGGGACATTTGGGCAAAACGACTATAGGATTTAGATACCAGGATTTGGATTCAGTTTGTGAGAACTTTGCATGGATGAAATGCTTATGAATGCTTCATGATTTTCATTTTGAAATCTTGCACACCAATTCTACAATCCATGCCCTTTTGCCTATATGGCTACTTAGGTCTTAACAAAAGAATATAAGATTTTGAATTCATGGTTGAGAGGATTTTCTATTCAAAAAGTTTCTTCTCTTTCAGAATTTTCAACATAGTCAAACAATCAATCAAACTTATTTATTTATTTCACATTCCAAAATTAGGAGAATTTTGGGATGTGACAGACTACCACCCTTAAAAGAAATCTCGTCCCGAGATTTGGGAAGGCTAGAAAGAAAGAAAGGTTCGGGATCCATTAGGATGCTACCACCCTTAAAAGAAAATTGACTAGGTCACTTCTCGAGGATTCCACAACCATTGTTTGCACTCGCGAATGAATAACCATCCCTCATCAAACATGAAGGTGATAAAATGTTTCGACCCATACTTGGAATGTAATAACAATTATTCAACTCCATAATAAATCCTGAAGGAAGGTGAAGTTGCATGACGCCGACAAACAATGCAGCAACCCTTGCTTTATTTCTGACGCGAAAATCCACTTCGCCTTTCTGCACTTCTCTAGTCCTTATTAGCCCCTGCATCGAATTGCAAATATGAGCAACCGATCCGGTATCAAATACCCAAGAGTTAACATAGGAATCAGCGAGAAGAATGTCCACAACATTTACAACAAGCATACCTGAGTTGGAAGTACTCTTACTTCCACTCTTCTTCAAAGAAGCCTGGTACTTGCTGCAGTTTCTCTTCTAGTGGCCATGTTCATGACAAAAGAAGCACGCAGTGTCTTCTACAGGTCCAGCCTTTTGCTTGGGTGCAGACTTAGGGATCGTATCCTTAGCCTTGCCCTTCTTCTTCCAAGAAGTACCCTTTTTCTTGAAGCTAGGCTTGTTCTGCATAGCCATCACATGGCTATGCCCTGCACACTTCTTCATGTCACTTTCTGCTGTTTTAAGCATCCCACATAATTCATTAAGGCCCTTCTCCACCCCATGCATATGGTAGTTCGAAATGAACTGCCCATATCTGGATGGAAGAGATGCCAAAATGAAGTCAGTGGCCAACTCTTGGCCTAGTGGAAAACCAAGCTTTTCCAAAGTCTGACTATAACCAACCATTTTGATCACATGGGGGCCTACAGCTGCTCCCTCTGCTAGCTTGCATTCGACAAAGGACTTGGAAACATTGTACCTCTTAGTCCTTGCCTGATCTTGGAACATGTCCTTAAGCGCAACGATCATATCGTACGCATCCTGATCCTCAAACTTCTTTTGAAGTTCAGGTTCCATGCATGCAAGCATAAGACAGCTAACCTCAAGAGAATCATCACATGCTCTCTTGTAGGCATTCTTTAGGGCAGCAGATGCATTATCAGCAGGTTCATCGGGGTTTGGGGTATCCAGAACCATTTCCTTTTTATCAGACCTGAGAACGATTCTCAGGTTACGGACCCAGTCCGAATAGTTTGTTCCATTTAATTTATCTTTGTCAAGAATCGAACGCAAAGAGAAAGGTGATGTAGTGTTCGGTGCCATTGATCTACAATAGAAAACATGCAAAATACTAAGCCATGTAACCATGAAAGAGTAAAACATATTAAACAATTTAATAGCATATACTCCCACTTAAATCAATATCTCTCTATTGATACTAAGTGATTCAAGTTCCACAATTAACAAGTCGACTAGTGAGCTTTAGCATCACTGCTAGAAGACAAGGTAAATCGGTAAGCAACACTTGCTAATCATATCACATATGACTCTTGTTGTTGGGTGACATCTCTATGTCAAAACTAGGCGCCCAACCTTTATGCCCCAAGGTCCTTAACTGTTAAGATGACCTTGTCAAGTTCACCAACCCTTATGCGTGTAGGTATCCGATACAAACCCATCCAGCCAAGGAAAACCGCGACACCCTAATTTCATAGGCCCACCAATGATTGTACAGGGCATAGGATGGTGCAAGGTTTGGTTGGGAGGGCATGGTTTAACTTAAACTTTGTGAGGGATCGTTCTACTTCTATCATCTAAGCATGCATAGTAGTAAAACGCATAAGAATAACATTCACATAGATGTGACACAGTATGGCCCATTTTCTCATGGTGATCTCCATCGCCATAGAACCTGTCCACCATGATGATCTCCATCTTCATGTTCCATGTGAGCCATCCTCCAAGTGACGAGTCCTCCAAGAACTAATACAAGCTGTTACTCCTAACACGGCTAGTAATCAAAATTACATAGTATTGGGATCATCACAAGTTGGCACGCAGGCCATTACAATAAATGACAACACACATGGCTCCAGCCGTGTTGCCCTACTCACGACACGCAGGTCATGCTAATTTTCATACATGCATCACATACATATATGGGCCATACTGATCACATAGATCCTGCAAAAACAAGTTATGCATAGAACCGCATTCTATCAGATCATGTGACATCGCAGTACCTAGTTACCTTAACGAGATACAAAAAAAGGGGCTACGATTAAGAGGGGGTCTAGGGGGTCTCCCCTTGCGGGGTTCGAAGGGGCAGCGCCCCTCGCGGTATCTTCACAATTTTCTTTAAGGATTTTGATCGGCAAATCAAATTTACCATAAACCGACTCCTGTCCTGATTCAATCAAACTCCTTTGATCACGGTACATTGATTTTAGATCTAGGTTCCGATTCGATCAATCATATTGATCTTCGCGTGATTCAACAGGATTTATGTGTCACTGTCTACCCCGATGGCGGAAGCCGACTGGTAGGGGTAAGTCGTTCGACAACCTCAGATCACGATCACGGAAAGCAAGATCATAGATCAATCCTAAACCACCGCCATATAAACGATCACATCATTCATATCAATCTGCATATCACCATATGCAACCATCCCGAACCTATAACTGAACAGCATCGGCTCTGATACCACTGAAGGGATACAGGTAGGCTACACTAGCGCAAATCAAAAAATTTCTACCGTGTATACCAAGATTACTGTTGTCATAGATCACGGGATTACCACTAGACGCGCAGTTGTGGAATCGATGAAGTGCGTCGAGCCAGTGCAGACGTTCCACGTCTCCTCCTTGTCCTCGTCCTATGAGAAGCTTCCCTTGCACGGCTCGTCCAAGCGCTACAGATGCAGTGCCTCCGAGGTATCCACACATACAGGGTGGAAGCGTCAGACGACGGACTGCTAGGTCCGCGCGCACGACACAGGCGTGAGGAGTGGCGGCTGGGAATGATCTGAGGTCTAAGGTCTAACCCTGGTCAGCTCGCCCCACCCTCTCTTATATAGGCGTCCCTAGTGGGCTTCTACATTAGCAGCCCATTAGTACCCTAAGCCTGGTCTAATTCAGATCCAATCCTCATTAGGCTTCCAGCCCCTTAAGTGTGTGACCCTATAGGTTCATATGCGTATAGACATGACACGAATACACTTATTCTGTCAATAGTTGGTAGCGGTCTCTAGCAAGACGTGCCAACTCCTAAATGCATACAAAGATCATATCAGACGAACCATCACAAGGTTTAGTACATGTCTTTCCCTTTGCCTCACGATATTGGTCTAGCTCCAAGCTGACCTCCCTTTCTCGATACCGTGATTCCGAATCCCTTTACTAGGTTAACTCTTAACCATATGTAGCACGGCCATGCATTTCTGGATCCGATCACTCGAGGGTCCTAGAGATATCTCTCTGAAGTAGAGAGGGGCATATCCCATCTTGATTGACCATGCTTTGCAGCATGCTTTAGGACAAACCCGAAAACTACCTTTATAACTACCCAGTTACGGTGCAGCGTTTGATAGCCCCAAAGTAGGTCGATCCACATCTCAAGTACATGCGACAATCTCAGGTCTAAGGACAAAACGTACATGATGTGTAGAGAGAGAGCTGCAACTAATTGCTAGTCTCAGGTTGGGTCAGTCCAACCCCATGTTCATAACATGTGTCCACGTCATTGGTTTGACATCTCCATGTCTATGACTTCTGAAACATAGTCATCAACCAATCGATGTGCTAGTATAATATTCACGTGTGTCCTCACATGAACTCCGACTAGGGACGACTCTTAAATAACCATACAAGTCTAGAGTTTCACAAACAATTCACGTAATTACCAATCAATACAAGTTTCCTGATATGGATATTCAAGGAACATTACAATAACACATGGATACATATGAAATATAATCATCTATGATTGCCTCTAGGGCATATTTCCTTCATAGTGTATCCTTCGGCAAGCTGCTGGCTGAGAGTGCTACCAACCTCAAGATCATTGCACTTGTAAGTTATTTTTGCCTTTTGCATTTCATATGAATATCCCACTGTAGACCCCGAGGATTTAGACAGAAAACCATAAGTCTTTGCGTCTAAATGCTCTAAGAGTGACTAAGCTAGACAACTTCTCACTGTAGCCCCTAAGCATATAGGTGGAATGAATCATTCCGATGCTTTAAGAGTAGCAGACGTAGTGTTTATAGATTTCGATACTGTAGCCCCCAAGCTTCTAGTTGTAACTGAATTAGTTCCGACTAGATGCTTAAAGAGAAACTAAGCATACATCCGAGTTAAAAACTTTATACTGTAGCCCCCAAGCTTCTAGTTGTAACTGAATTAGTTCCGACTAGATGCTTAAAGAGAAACTAAGCATACATCCGAGTTAAAAACTTTATACTGTAGCCCCCAAGCTTCTAATCAAAAACTGAATTAGTTCCGACTAGATGCTTAAAGAAAGACTAAGCATATTGCTAAGTTAAAAACTCTCGCTGTAGCCCCCGAGCGTCTAGGTGGAAATTTTCCGGCTAGATGCTCCAAGTAGACTAAACAATGTTTAATTTTCTTTTTTCCACATAACGAGAATGCTCGGAGGGGCATGGCCAACGACAAGTACCAGAAGATGCACGCAGATTTGGAAGCCAAAAAGGATAAAACTGCCTTCTTGAAGGAACATATCATCAAGAGCAAGCGTCTGTTTTCCTTTCTTTTTCGTATTCCGACTTGATCTTGTGTATTTTCCGAGTACTCACTGTGTACTTTGCTTTCTCTGACTCGCAGAAACCATTGCCAAGGCTAAGGACATTGTCGAGCAATCCAAGCACATTCAAGAGCTGGATAGCGAGAACAAGATCCTTAAGCAGGAGAGGAAGGACATGCTGAAGATGCATGAAGAATCAATGAAAGCCCTGCAGGACTCTGCCACCGAGGAGATGAACCGCTTGAAGGAGGAGATCTCGATCTTAAGAGATCAGAAGAAAGCTGCCGATGAGCAAAATCAACGCCATCATGAAGCGTACAAGCTCCTCCAACAAGAATGGGACTCCTTGGCGGATACCCTCTGGCAAGCTGAGGCTAGCATCTTCAGTAAGTGATTCTCCGTCTTGGATTTCTGTAGTCTGGATACTTTGAATTTTTGAACTCATGTGCTCCTTTGTCGGAAATTCGCAGATCCTATGGGTTTAACCCGGTCGCCTCCTCTGGCAAAGGAATGCATGGTTATTGCTGAAAACTTCATCAACACCTCCATCATGCAAGCCAAAGAGATTGCCAAACCCCTCCGAATCAATATCAAGGCATCAGACTCTATGGCAAAGTTCTCGGAGATCCTGCGCCGAGCCCCCGAGCATATCACAAGCTGGAAAGCTTCATGTGCACGGGCCGATCTCATGTTGTCACATCGCAAATTTTAGATTTGGTACTGCATAGCATACATGTCATTGCATCATGAACATCATTGCAAAAATTCAGTTTGAAAAGGTTTTGGCAAAACACCTCACTTGCAATTGCATTTTTGTCACATACACATCAGAGCTCGGTTTCTACCATGCATCTGCTAAAATGGTATATTTTAGTTCTTTGGAAGGCACGGGTGCGTAGAGGATTCTGTCACTAACCCGTAGCACTTTGAATCGCCTAAATTGGAGCTTCACATCAAATTCTATAGCAATCTAAATTTTCAGCTTATTTTTAGACACTTCTAGACAGAAAAATTCAGTTAAGAATTTGCTCAGGAAAAACGAAAAGAAAAAAATAAAAAAAAGGGGACAAGCCGGCGCAGCCAGCCAGCCCGCGGCCCAGCCGGCCCAGTCGGGGCCTGCCAGCGCTGCGAGGCCGCGACCCGCAGCAGCAGCAGCAGTGCGCGCGCAGCAAGTAGTAGACGTCGCCGCCGCTTTGCCAGCCGCTAACGAGCGGGCCCCGCCCGTCAGTCGCCTGCCTGTCACCGCCACGCGGGCCCCGCCCCATCTCCTTCCCCAGCGACGAACACGCAGAGTCCTTGCCGAACTCGAGCGTGATTTCCGTCGATTTTGTTTGGATTTCGGCTCCCCTCAACGCCCACGCCCCTTTAAACCTTCCCCTCCTCTCTCCCCCTTTCGATTTTTCCCGTTCACGCCACCCTAGCCACCTCCCCATCTCGCCGCCATTGCCGCCGCCGGCGAGCTCGCGAACAAGGTAAGAGGCACTGCCCCGAGCCCTCATGTTGCCTCTGTGACGTTCGCCACGCTCGACCGCATCGCCTCATAGATTTTCCCCCCTCTGCAGAGCCCGGCTCCATCGGGGATTGCTCACCGGAGCACGCCACCGCCGCTCCAGCCGCCCACTTCTGCCGCCCGCGGACGCGCCGACCGACGCCGCCATCCCCACGAGCTCCGCCGCCTCGCCCCGCACGCCGTCGCACCGACCGCCGCCGCCGGAGACCGCCCGAGCGCCGCCACCGTCGTTACCGAGCCACCCCCCCGCCGTTGACCGCATGTGACCGCCGCCGCCCTCCCCTGCCCTTCGATCTGGATCAAACGGTCCAGATGGATCGTTGAATGACCGATCTGGCCGCTGACTAGTCAGCGTGCCACGTCAGCGTGGTCAAGTCAGTCAAAGTTTGACTGATGTTTTGACTCGATTTAATTTTGGCAGAAATTAAGGAAAACTTGTAAAATCGATAGAAAATAATCTACCGGGCCAAAAATTACAAATAAGATATGTATGGATTCAGTGTTGCACTTAGAATATTGTTCTACAGTTGTTTCATACTTTTGCGGCAAGGATTTGTCTTGATTAATTAAATAGTTTAATGTCCTTTTTGGGGTAATAAATTCATAGTATAAGTTCTACAACTCCAAAAATTGCAAATGAGATGTCCCTAGAATCAGTAGAACAAGATGAATCTTTTAGTGAATTAAAAAGGTATACCTACGGTACTGGAATTTGCAGAATCTATAAAAAGGCTTACTGAAGTATTTTAATTACCCAAGAAATTATATAAATCCTTTTTGAGTGATTCCAGTTGGTACTGGTTCTATTTTAGGTTGCCTACACAATGGTTATTTTTCCAAGATTTTACAATCTGTTCAATAGCAGTGGCTAAATAATTGGGTTATAGCTCAATTGTTGGTCATTTAAAAATTGCATGCCTTGTTTCCTATGCACTTAAAATGTTTTCCATGCATGCATACAGTAGGTATACTGAATAAGATTATATAAATCTACTGTAGCATTGTTCAACTTGTCATGCATGCATCTTGCATTGTCATGTTTGGATATGATTGTGTTTGGTTTGTTTATGTGATTGGAATTGAATCGTGTAAATTGTGACGAGTGCAACGCTTGCTCGTGTGAGGATTGTTCGTTCGACCGCTACAGCCAAGGCAAGTAGATGCTACCTTGTTCATGATGTTATCCTATTATTTTCAATGCATTGTCGTGTATTTTGTAGATGCATGTGTAGGAAAGTACTATCGCTATGTCCTATTATGTGGTAGGGGTTTCCTATAGATGAGCCACCATTAGTAGATGTGCTTAGCCATGCTATGATAAACGAGGGCTGATTTACATCACTGAAGGTTGTTTCTAAATGTGTTCGTTTGCGAAAACTAAAAACAACTTAATCAATGAATCTCCTAGGTGTGATGGGATTGAAAATTTTGGTGGTATCATGGCGTAAAGGCACCCAGGTATCAAGAGAAAATGATTGGCTTCTTTATTTTGTAGCTTACGTGTACAACCATGTGCCAATAATGGAATGAGCGGTTAGTTGGACTCAGTAGGTTGTGGTAACTCGAACCCACATATCCAGAGATGTAGAATTTTGGTAGGTTGGACCGGTGCGAGTCGGGTTTGGGGAGCTACTTCCCGAACGGTCCCTTCTTGTACTTCTCCCTATCATCACCCAATATGAGAGTGGTGGTACGAGCTGGGTTGGCCAAGTCACATGGGTAAAGTGTACTAACCCCTGCAGGGTGTATAAACTAATCGATTAGCCATGTCCCCGGTTATGGACATCTGAGCTGCTTGATATTGATTTCATGACATGTTTCTCGCTCATTCTAATTTCCTAATTGCTTTAATGTTGATGGGTTAATTTAATTGGGATCTTTTCAAAGAAAATAAAAAAACTGTTTACGAAAGTAGGACAAAAGTATTCGCAAATGCAAGCTAGCAACAGCTCCACTTGTCAAATATGCATGTACATGTTTAGCTCTATTGTCTCCTTTAATAGCTCTACTTGCCATACATTCCATGTATTGACCCTTCGGGGCTGCTACATTTCATGTTGCAGGATATTCAGATTCTGAGTGATCGATTTAGGCCACGATACTCCACTCGGCACTTGTTCACTTGTGGGCAATTTGAAGAATGGAGGAGTTATTTTATTTATGTTGCTACTTGAATAAGTTGAGCTAGCCTTGAGCTAAGCCCTTATTGTAATAATGTTACTCTGGATCTTCGTTATTTATGATACACGAATATTTTGCTATGTTATTCATCTTTATTCTATTGTGAGCCAATGAACCGGTCCAGGGATTGGCATGTCACATAGAAGCTACGGTCTTTTCAGAACCATAGTGTTACAAGATGGTATCAGAGCCCGTGTGTCGACTGTAGGATCGTGACCTAGGTTTGGATTTGGAAGCCATAGAATTATTAAAACTTATATTAACTCTGTCTTTCATCTTATGCCTTTCACTCTCGTAAATCTTTACCATATGCTATTCTCACACTTTCCTATTTTAATTGATAGGTGGGAGAAGTCAGGACTGAGTATGCTACGATGGAGTCACCAAGGCCCTTTGCAAGACAGTTCGCACAGCTCTCGCAGTCATTGGGATTGCCACTGCCCATGTTCAAGGGTAGAAGGCTATACACCTATGGATATGGCGAGGACGCCTGGGAGATCACCACTTTCATCTTCAGGGATGCCGCCTTGCCAAACCCTGTGCATCTGGTCT
This sequence comes from Avena sativa, assembly GCA_916181665.1. Classification (NCBI taxonomy): domain Eukaryota; kingdom Viridiplantae; phylum Streptophyta; class Magnoliopsida; order Poales; family Poaceae; genus Avena; species Avena sativa. The sequence continues at coordinate 144,722,846 of OV702297.1, forward strand.
ACACCAAGACATATTGCATCTGGGGGCTTGGAATAAACTTGGCCCTGCATGAAGCCCTGTCACGCCAGTGCCATCTTGTTCGACACCTGCTGCCAGAAGACTCACCTTACCGTGACTACGGAAGGCATGATGAGAATGGGAATGTTGTGGTTACCCCGGGCGACATGAACAACATGCCGCCCCGTCGGAGGCACATAGAGGATATGGAGAGGGAGAATGGAGCTCTAGCTGAGAAAGTGATGATGGTAAAGGAGATAGCAGATTTTGCCAGCAACAGTATGGTGGTCCAGGGACAGGAGATTGAGGCCTTGCATGAAGCTGTGGATGTTCTGAATCATGCACTAATAGGCAGGGACGCAACCATATCATAGCTTAATGGGACCGTGCAGGAAAACAATCAAGCCATACAACAGCTGCAAGAGACCGTCCAGGAAAGGGACCAGACTATTGTTGATATGGCAGCCCAGATTGCCGCTCTCCAAGCATAGTTGAATACACCCCCTGATGACAACAATGGAGATGATGGCAACAATGATGATGATGATGATGGTGGGAACGATGATGATGATGAGGACGAAGATGATGATGATGGAGACGACGATGGTGGAGGAGATGAAGATGTTGCAGCTGCAGCAGAGGATGAAGAAGAAGAGGAGGATCCAGAAGAGGTGGAATTTGAGGTTTCAAGTGATGACTCAGGAGAGGTGTATACTCCGCCGCCATGGTTGGTTCGTGGACAGAAGCGCCAACGCATGAGTGCAAGGACCTACTGCAACCTCTTCATGAAGTAGTTAGATGTCCACCAAATAGTCTTCGTTAGGATACATCGTTAGATTAAGTCCCGATCAATGTAAAACTTATTTACTGTTAGTTAAAAGTGTTTAGTTGCTCCTATGTGTACTCCAAAGTTCCAAGATTTTTTGTGCGAATTTTATAGAAGAGTTATGACAAGTTTTGGTTGATATCCGAGTTTTTCCTCATGCAGTTTTTCTGCTGACCCAGCTGTACTGTACGATTTTTCATATTTTTTTGGCAACTGGGAAAAATCTGAAAAATAGGGTTTGGTTCGAAACTCTCTGTACTGTATACACAAAAATTAGAAAAAATTTCTGACGAGTTTAAGTCAGGTAGAAAAATTTGTGAACACAGTTGGACTGTTCTGGCAGATTCCTGTTTTAATGCTTTGTTGGCCATTTTGTGTTGATAACTGCTGCCAACGCTTCTAAAACTATTTCAGTAGATATATACTGCTAGGATAACCCCTGGAACATTGCTGGATCGTTTGTTTGCTGATGTGTTGCTTGCTCATGTTTGTCTGTGATTGCCTTGTTGTTGTTTGATCATGATGCATGGGTAGAAACCTATTTTCGTAATCGATTCTTTCGAAGCTTATCTGTGCTGAACCGCAGATGTCTCCCTGCCATCAACCTACTGAGATGGAGCAGCTTATGGCGGCTCAGGCACAGCTAACCCAAGTGATGACCCAGTTCATGGAAGCTCAGAACAACAACAACAACAATGGGAACAACCAGCCCAGGGAGATGCACTTACAAGGTTCCTAAGGCTAAGGCCAGCGAAGTTCTCTACTGCAACGGAGCCGATGGTTGCTCTCGACTGGTTGTGTTCAGTGAATAAGGATATAGTAACTGTTGGGTGCATAGATGCTGAGAAGGTGAGATTTTCCGCTCACCTATTGGAGGGACCAACCGCTTTGTGGTGGGACACTTTTCAGATCACCCACCCGCTGGACACTGTGACTTGGGCAATGTTTGAGGAAGGTTTCAGGACCAACCACGTTTCTTCAGGAGTTCTGAGCCTGAAGAGGAAGGAGTTTCGCAACTTGCGCCAAACCAACCGCACCGTGGCTGAATATATTGAGGAGTTCAACAACCTGTCGCGTTATGCCCCTGAGGATGTTGACACTGATGCCAAAAGGAGAGAGAGGTACCTGGATGGCCTCAGTGATGAGATTTCAGTACAGATGCTAGTGGTTTATTGTCCCACTTTCCAGGAGCTTATGGACAAGGCCAGAATCTTGGAGGAGAAGCACAAGCAGGTGGAAACCGCAAGAGAAAGAGCAACAATCACCACTCTGGCTCTCACCACAAGTCTCGCACTTCTTATGATGGATACTCCAAGCATAGGGGAAGTGACCATGGGCGCCATGGAATCCATGACCGCCACAGCCATGGGAGCGATGGACATCGCCATGAGAGCCATAAGAGCAACCGCCACAGCCATAAGGGAGGACACACTCACCATTCTGGAGGACACAATGGACATGACCACAACCGTGATCGCAACTTTGTGAAGAAGGACCTGAGTGAGGTGATGTGCTTCAGTGCGGCCAGAAGGGACATTATGCAGATAACTGCCCACACAAGAAGGGACTGAAGCCAGGCAACAACCAGAAGGCCACAGTGAACCACATGAATGTGGAGGAGATCCCAGATGAGCCTGAGCTTGTGGTTGGTAAGTTTCCAATCAACACTCACCCTGCACTTATACTTTTCGATACTGGTGCATCGCATTCATTCATATCAAGGGCATTTGTGGATAAGGATAAGCTACCCATGGAGTCTCTAAAAGGGTCTATTAGAGTAAGCTCACCTGGAGGGGATATGATAGCTAGCGCGGGATGCCGCGACTTAACTATGAGGATTGGAGCACACAATTTATTGCACATCTGGTAATATTGGAGTCACAAGGTTTAGATGTAATACTAGGCATGGATTGGATGTCTATGCATGAGGGACACATAGATTGTGCACAGTGAGCGGTATCGCTCAAAACCCTAGATGGTAAGAGTATTAGGTTCAAGTCGTCAGTGCGACCGGGAAGGTGTAAGCTGAATTCTCTTAAGGGGGTTAGCTTGGATACTGTGCCTGTGATAAAGGAGTACCCCGACGTATTTCCGAAGGAGCTGCCAGGGATGCCACCTGACAGGTATGTGGAGTTTCTCATCGATCTGATGCCGGGAACATGACCTATAGCAAAGAGACCATATAAGATGGATGTGGATGAGCTAAAGGAATTAAAGAAACAGCTAAAGGAGCAGTTGGACAAGGGATTTATTCAGCCTAGTTCGTTGTCATGGGGTGCACCTGTTCTATTTGTGGAGAAGAAGGACAACAGCAAGAGGTTAGTAGTGGACTATCGCTCGCTGAATGAAGTGACCATCAAGAACAAATACCCCCTGACAAACATAAATGATTTGTTTGATCAACTGGAAGGAGCAAAGGTGTTTAGCAAAATTGATCTGCGATCGTGCTATTTACAATTGAAGATCCGGGAGGAGGACATACCAAAAACTGCTTTCACCACTAGGTATGGTTTATATGAGTATACGATTATGTCTTTTGGACTAACGAATGCTCCGGCATATTTCATGACCATGATGAACAAGGTGTTTATGGAGTACTTGGACAAGTTCGTGGTTGTGTTCATCGATGACATACTGATATATTCCAAGGACGATGCTGAGCATGAGAGACATCTGCGACTGATTATGGAGAAGTTGAGGGAACATAAGCTATATGCCAAATTCAGCAAGTGTGAATTCTGGCTTAACACTGTTGGATTTCTTCGACACGTTGTGTCGGGAGAAGGATTCGCTGTGGATCCAAGCAAAGTGACGGCAGTAACTAAGTGGGAAGCGCCCAAGAATGTGGGCGATATTAAGAGCTTTTTGGGACTTGCTGGATATTACAAGAGGTTCATAGAGAATTTCTCCAAGATTGCTAAGCCGATGACGGAACTTCTGAAGAAGGAGAAGAAGTTTGAGTGGACAGATGTGTGTGAAGCTAGCTTTCAGGAACTGAAGCGTCGTCTAGTGACTGCACCTGTTCTGTGTTTACCTGATCTTCAGAAGGATTTCCAAGTGTACTGTGATGCTTCCCGACAGGGACTTGGAAGTGTGCTGATGCAAGATGGGAGAGTGGTGTCATATGCCTCACGGCAACTTAAACACCATGAGAGGAATTACCCCACGCATGACTTGGAATAAGCATCGATTGTGCATGCGCTCAAGGTATGGAGGCACTACCTAATGGGAAAACACTGCGATGTGTACACTGACCACAAGAGCCTGAAATACATATTTACACAGAAGGAACTGAACATGAGGCAAAGGAGATGTTTGGAACTTATCAAGGATTATGATATGAATTTGCAATACCACCCAGGAAAAGCCAATGTAGTAGCGGATGCTCTAAGCCGGAATGTCTATGCCAATGGATTGACTATTGGGGAATTGCCCGAGGATTTGTGCAAGCAATTCAAGGAGCTTAGACTGGAGGTAGTGTCAGAAGGCTATTTGGCAGCAATGGAAGTCCAACCAACTCTACAGTACATGATCAGGAAGGCTCATGTGGGAGACAAAGAGATAGAGGAGATAAAGGAAAAGGTGAAGGAGAATCGAGAAAAAGAAATTCGCGAGGATGAGCAAGGAACCTTGTGGTATGGAGATCGTTTGTGTGTGCCCAACGACCCGGAGATAAGGAAGCTAATTCTGCAGGAAGCTCATGACTCGCCGTATTCCATACATCCGGGCAATATAAAGATGTATATGGATCTAAAGGACAGATTTTGGTGGAACAACATGAAGGGAGACATCGCCAAGCATATTTCCCTATGTGATGTATGCAACCGAGTGAAGGCGGAACACCAGAAGCCAGCATGATTGCTACAGCCATTGCCCGTACCAGATTGGAAGTAGGATAGAGTGGGAATGGATTTTATCACAGGTTTGCCAAGGACCAGGTCGGGATACGACTCTATTTGGGTAGTGGTCGACCATTTGACCAAGGCAGCCCACTTTATACCGGTGAAGACAACCTACACGAGTGCAAGGTTGGCCAAGATTTATATGGACAGGATTGTGTGCCTACATGGAGTTCCCAAGAGCATTGTATCAGATAGAGGCACCCAATTCACATCGCACTTTTGGCGCCAGCTGCACGAGTCATTGGGAACTAGGTTGGAGTTTAGCACGGCATTCCACCCGCAGACAGATGGACAGACAGAGAGGGTGAATCAGATTTTGGAGGATATGTTGAGAGCTTGCGCTTTGGCTCATGGTTCTAGTTGGGATGAGACCGTATGCCGAGTTTTCCTACAACAACAGCTACCAAACCAGCATCAAGACGTCGCCGTTTGATGTGCTATATGGGAAAAGATGCCGGACACCATTGTTATGGGATGGAGTAGGAGAGCGTCAGCTATTTGGACCTGATTTGATCAAGGATGCCGAGGAGAAGGCCGCTTTGATTAGGGACAGGCTTAAGGTAGCACAATCAAGACAGAAGAGCTACGCTGACGCCAAGCACAAGGAAGTGGTGTATGAGATAGGTGACAGAGCATACCTCAGAGTGTCGCCACTGCGTGGAATTAAGAGATTTGGAATCAAGGGTAAGCTGGCACCTCGGTTTATAGGACCATATCGGGTCTTAGCACGCAAATGAGAGGTTGAATATCAGTTGGAGTTGCCAGAAGCTCTGTCCGCCATCCACAATGTGTTCCACGTGTCCCAGCTGAAGAAGTTCCATCCGGAGATGGTGGATACACCATTGAGAGAAACTGTGCCACTAGAGGAGGTTCAGCTTGAGAGTGACTTGACCTATGAGGAGAAGCCGGTCAAGATACTGGAGACAGCGGAGAGGATTACCCATACCAAGATGATCAGGTTTTGCAAGGTGCAATGGAGTCACCACACCGAAGAGGAAGCCACTTGGGAGCGTGAGGAGGACATCCGAGAGGACCACCCACACCTATTTGCTAGCCACGCCGAATCTCGGGGACGAGATTCCTCTTAAGAGGGTTAGTATTGTCACATCCCACATTTTAGATTTGGTACTGCATAGCATACATGTCATTGCATCATGAACATCATTGCAAAAATTCAGTTTGAAAAGGTTTTGGCAAAACACCTCACTTGCAATTGCATTTTTGTCACATACACATGAGAGATCGGTTTCTACCATGCATCTGCTAAAATGGTATATTTTAGTTCTTTGGAAGGCATGGGTGTGTAGAGGGTTCCGTCACGAACCCGTAGCACTTTGAATCGCCTAAATCGGAGCTTCACAGCAAATTTTATAGCAATCTGATTTTTCAGCTTATTTTTAGACAGTTCTAGATAGAAAGATTCAGTTAAGAATTTGCTCAGGAAAAAGGAAAAGAAAAAAATCAAAAAAAGGGGACAAGTCGGCGCAGCCAGCCATCCCGCGGCCCAGCCGGGGCCTGCCAGCGCTGCGAGGCCGCGGATTGCAGCAGCAACAGCAGCGCACGCGCAGCAAGTAGTAGACGCCGCCGCTTTGCCAGCCGCTAACGAGCGGGCCCCGCCCGTCAGTCGCCCGCCTGTCACCGCCACGCAGGCCCCGCCACGTCTCCTTCCCCAGCGACGAACACGCAGAGTCCCTGCCGAACTCGAGTGCGATTTTCGTCGATTTTGTTTGGATTTTGGCTCCCCTCAACGCCCACGCCCCTTTAAACCTTCCCCTCCTCTCTCCCCCGTTCAATTTTTCCCATTCACGCCACCCTAGCCACCTCCCCATCTCGCCGCCATTGCCGCCGCCGGCAAGCTCGAGAACGAGGTAAGAGGCGCCGCCCCGAGCCGTCTCGTTGCCTCTGTGACGTTCGCCACGCTTGACAGGATCGCCTCATAGATTTTTCCCACTCTACAGAGCCCGCCGCCACCGGGGATTGTTCGTCGGAGCACGCCACTGCCGCCGCCGCTGCCGCCGCCCGCGAACGCGCCGACCGATGCTGCCATACCCACGAGATCCGCCGCCTCGCCCCGCACGCCATCGCAACGACCGCCGCCGCCGGAGACCGCCCGAGTGCCGCCACCGTCGTTGCCGAGCCACCCCGCCGCTGTTGACTGCAGGTGACCGCCGCCACCCTCCCCTGCCCTTCGATCTGGATCAAACGGTCTAGATGGATCATTGACTGATCGATCTGGCCGCTGACTAGTCAGCATGCCACGTCAGCATGGTCAAGTCAGTCAATGTTTGACTGATGTTTTGACTCGATTTAATTTTGGCAGAAATTGAGGAAAACTTGTAAAATCGATAGAAAATAATCTACTAAGCCAAAAATTACAAATAAGATATGTATGGATTCAGTGTTTCACTTAGATTATTGCTCTACAGTTGTGTCATACTTTTGTGGCAAGGATTTGTCTTGATTAATTAAATAGTTTAATGTTCTTTTTGGGGTAATAAATTCATAGTATAAGTTCTACAACTCCAAAAATTGCAAATGAGATGTCCCTGTAATCAGTAGAGCAAGAGGAATCTTTTAGTGAATTAAAAAGGTATATCTACAGTACTAGAATTTGCAGAATCTATAAAAAGTCTTACTGGAGTATTTTAATTACCCAGGAAATTATATAAATCCTTTTTGAGTGATTCCAGTTGGTACTGGTTCTATTTTAGGTTGCCTACACAATGGTTATTTTTCCAAGATTTTACAATATGTTCAATAGCAGTGGCTAAATAATTGGCTTATAGCTCAATTGTTGGTCATTTAAAAATTGCATGCCTTGTTTCCTATGCACTTAAAATGTTTTCCATGCATGCATACAGTAGGTATACTGAATAAGATTATATAAAGCTACTGTAGCATTGTTCAACTTGTCATGCATGCATCTTGCATTGTCATGTTTGGATATGATTGTGTTTGGTTTGTTTATGTGATTGCAATTGAATCGTGTAGATTGTGACGAGTGCAACACTTGCTCGTGTGAGGATTGTTTGTTCGACCTCTACAGCCAAGGCAAGTATACGATACCTTGTTCATGATTTTGTCCTATTATTTTCAATGCATTTTCGTGTATTTTGTAGATGCGTGTGTAGGAAAGTACTATCCCTATGCTATGTCCTATTATGTGGTAGGGGTTTCCTATAGATGAGCCACCGTTGGTAGATGTGCTTAGCCATGCTATGATGAACGAGGGCTGGGTTACATCACTGAAGGTTGTTTCTAAATGTGTTGGTTGGCGAAAACTAAAAAAACTTAATCAATGAATCTCCTGGGTGTGATGGGATTGAAAATTTTGGTGGTATCATTGCGGAAAGGCACCCAGGTATCAAGAGAAAATGATTGGCTTCTTTATTTTGTAGCTTACGTGTACAACCATGTGCTAATAATGGAATGAGCGGTTGGTTGGACTCAGTAGGTTGTGCTAACTCGAGCCCACGTATCCAGAGATGTTGAATTTTGGTAGGTTGGACCGGTGCTTGCCGGGTTTGGGGAGCTACTTCCCGAACGGTCCCTTCTTGTACTTCTCCCTATCATCACCCAATATGAGAGTGGTGGTACGAGCTGGGTTGGCCAAGTCACATGGGTAAAGTGTACTAACCCCTGCAGGGTGTATAAACTAATCGATTAGCCATGTCCCCGGTTATGGACATCTGAGCTGCTTGATATTGATTTCATGACATGTTTCTCGCTCATTCTAATTTCCTAATTGCTTTAATGTTGATGGGTTAATTTAATTGGGATCTTTTCAAAGAAAATAAAAAAAACTGTTTACGAAAGTAGGACAAAAGTATTCGCAAATGCAAGCTAGCCACAGCTCCACTTGCCAAATATGCATGTAGATGTTTAGCTCTATTGTCTCCTTTAATATCTCTACTTGCCATATATTCCATGTATTGACCCTTCGGGGTTGCTACGTTTCATGTTGCAGGATATTCAGATTCTGAGTGATCGATTTAGGCCACGGTACTCCACTCGGCACTTGTTCACTCGTGGGCAATTTGAAGAATGGAGGAGTTATTTTATTTATGTTGCTACTTGAATAAGCTGAGTTAGCCTTGAGCTAAGCCCTTATTGTAATAATGTTACTCTGTATCTTCGTTATTTATGATACACGGATATTTTTCTATGTTATTCATCTTTATTCTATTGTGAGCCAATGAACCGATACAGGGATTGGCATGTCACATAGAAGCTACGGTCTTTTCAGAACCGTAGTGTTACACATGTCCCTTGAATACGAGGGCCGCACCTCATGCTACTCAACTTTAGTCACATGCAAGTTCTTGTCATATAAGTACATGTGTATCATAGAGAACCGCCAACGGGGTACACCTTGCACATGATACAGGAGCTATCCCATAATCAAAATGACAAGGCAAGCAAACAATAAGCATCTCAGCAATCTTCTTATTTACCATGGGAAAATGGTGTTTTTTTTCTCTCTTTCCTCTTTTCTCATATTTTTTTCTTTTCCTCAATCTCTTTTTCTATCTCTTTTTTATAAGAAGAATGCTTCATAGATTGCTCACTATGGTGATGCTGCAAGTTTTCACCATGATTAGGCATGGCTTAGGCTAGCGGCCCAGGCGTTTCTCTAACACACATACATAACTCCATGGACTTACAAGCTCCCCTTTCATTTCACACCGATGACTGATACGTCCAATTTGCATCACCATTCTATATCATAATTTGCCTCTATTCATTGATATATTTCTTACTAATAGGTGTTACTTATGTCTTTTCATCTGTTTTGCATGTTGGATGATTCTTGAAGGAAGGACAGTCGGAGTCAGGATTCTGATGGAAAAAGAGGTGTTTTGATGCAATTTCTCGAAGATCAGAAAAATACCAGAAAAATTATGGAAAATCATATTTTCCCAGAAGACGAAGGAAGACAGAAGGGTAGGTGGAGTTGGGCCATAGGGGGCCCACACCCCCTAGGTGCGGGCCACCCCTAGCCGCGCCTAGAGTGGGTGTGGCCCACCTGGCTGGCCTTCGACTCTGCCCTCTCGCCTATAACTTTTCCTCAAAACCCTAAAACATGGGGAGCGACCACAGAAACATTTCGCCACCTCTACGGGGTGGAAAACACCGAGAGAGAAAGAGCTCTCCGGGAGACAGATTTCTGTCGGGGAAATTCCTTCCCAGAGACGGGAGATCGTCGCCATCAACACCGTCATCAAGCTAGACTTCATCGGAATTATAATCATCATCCACACCATCATCTCCACCAGCACAATCATCACCACTCCATCCCGCTATAACAATTGTGTTAAATACTTGCATAGATTTTACGAGAAACTTTCCCAGTGTTGATTACTATTGTAGTTGATGCTTGTGAGTGGAACCATTGTATTATTGTTTATGTTCAGATTGTTATCCATCACCATATCATATTTTATATTGACCCATATGATGTCTTGTGAGTAGTTCATTTAGTTCTTGAGGACATGGGAGAAGTCATGTTGTTAGTAGCGGATGTGTGTTGAGATATTATTCAATGGTTTACTATTTAAGTTGTGGTGCTATTCTTCTAGTGGTGTCATGTGAACGTCGACTACATGATACTTCACCATTTATGGGCCTAGGGGAATGCATTGTGTATTTGGCTGGGTTGCCGGAGTGACAGAAACCTGAACCCCCTTTAGGACACCATTGCACAAGGGAGCGTAGGATCTCAGAGTTTAAGGCTGTGGTAGGTTTATATCTTAAATGCTTTCCTATAGTTGTGGATGCTTGCAGGGGGTTTAATCACAAGTATGTATTAGTCCAAGTAAGGTCGCTACATTAGCACAGGTTAACCCACACAACACTTACAACACCAAAGAAGGGTACTCAGCTATTTGAAGTGAAAGCACTTGACATAATTCCCATGTGTCCTCGAGAACATTTGGTCCTTATAAGTATTTCCACCGGCTTGTCCTTTGCTAAGAAAGGATTGGGCCACTTGCTACAGTTGTTCGTTGTCTTTATTACTTGCACTTTGTTTCTTTGCTTTATCAGAAAACCCCTAAAAATCCGTTTGCTAGGTATTTACAGAGATTTCCTACTCCATACCACTAGTCAACACCTTCTGCTCCTTGTTGGGATCGGCACTCCTATTTATAGAAAGTACTAAGATATACCCCCTATACTTGTGGGTCATCAATGATATCCATAAACAAAAGCGTATGATATCAACTGTGTACATTGTACAAGTGCAGTGTTGAAAGCGTTCCCCGTGACAACACGGTTCTGCTAATTCCAACGTATAAGTGCAAGCGTATACAACATAGATGACACAATGGTTCAAGTTTATTAGGGGCAAGAAATATAAAGTGTGCCATCAAGTTTGTGAGAGCTTTAATCACTAAGTTTTCACATAACAAAATACTTTTTAATTGGAAGATAGATGAAAACAAGAATATACTTGGAATGGTGTAACACACCATGCATAGGAATTTATAGTGGACACTTGGGAATAACTTAGTTTCTTGGGAGTTGGATGCATGAGTATATCTTACTCATACAAGTGGAGGCTAGCAAAAGACTGGGAGCGACCAACTAAGAGAGCAATAATGGCCATAATCATGCAGAGCGATAAAACATTACTAATCAAAGCATAAAGTAGTACTACAAGTCAAGGACTAAATGATCATAGAGGCTATGGTGACTGGTTCATAGTCATAACATGGTGTGAGCATGTGCCAAGTCAACCCAAATAAATCATCAAAGGAGAATACCACAATACTATGCTTTTGTATGCAAAAACAATGCATGATTCTTTCAAGGCACAATAAGAAATCCTAATTGTTTGGAACAAGTCATGCTACAGCAATAATTACTAAGCATAAGGTCAAAACAACATCTAGCATGACATGATAAAGTCTAAGTCATAGTCAAAGCAAGCTCCTTTTGTACTACTATAAGCATGAAACTTCCTACTCCTTTCCAACACCAATCAACTTATTTGAAGCAACTCACAAAGATAATAATCAATAAAGATCAGTGAGCATGTCTCACAAATCGACAGAGAAGAACTAAAAATTTCTAAGCTAAAAGCACAAGAAAACTTAGGCTAAACATAGTGCTAGCAAAAGAGAACACTCACAAGACAATAAGAATGAAAACTAGAGTGTTCTAGGCATTGAAAACATAGTGTATCTCTCTCCAAAAGAAGTGTGCTGTGATCCAACCAACTTATTCAAGCAAACTACTCAAACAAAAACCAAAATGAAAACTAAGACGCTCCAAGAACAACACAACTATGCATGAAACAATAAAAATGAAGTGTCTGGAAAGACCGGAGATTTTTGTTGATGAAGAAGGGGACACCTTGGGCATCCCCAAGCTTTGATGCTTGTACCTCTTGAATATTTCCTGGGGAGACATGGAGTGGAATCCCCAATCTTGAGATTATGTCCATTCTTCATCTCATTACATCATTCTTTCTCTACACCTGAAAATTTTACTTCATACAAAACTTCACACAATCTTCATTAGCAACATTAGTGTATTCAAAAGATAATAGACCTTTGGGTTTAGATTTAGAACAGAAAAACTTTCACTAAAAACACAAGCTACTGTATTAATTCCCTCAAAAATCTTAATTTCCCAAAAATAACCAAAAAAGGAATCAATAAGAAGCAAATGCAAATAATGGCAGAAATCTGTCAAAATAGACCAGCAGGTAGAAACCAATTTTTTCGAAGACCTTCTCTTGCTAAAATCAAAAAGTCTTGAATTAACGAAAGTTACAAAACATTCTGGGGGATTTATTTGTAAAATATCAGCTCAATCTGACTTACAAAGATTCCTCACAAATATTTACGGTAGAGCACAAAAATCTGTTTCAGGACAGCAACTCCCCAAATCTTTCTTCCCTCTCATTAGAGGTTATTCTTGGCACAAAAAGAAAACAAAAAGGATAAGGAGAGGTCATTAGTGAAGTAATAACTTCAAAGACTCAAAAAAACTCTTGGGTTATCTCCCAACAAGTAATTTTCTTTAACGCCTTTAAGTTAGGCTTGATAGTTTGAGAAGATGTTCACATAAGAAATATGAATTGAAATAAAAGAGAGCATCAAGAAGAAAATTCAAAGCACATTTAAGTCTATCCCACTTCCTATGCATAGGAATATTGTAAAGAAACAAGTCATGAAAGCACAAAGCAAAAAAGCATAGGAAAGCAAAGTAAGTGCAACTTCAAAATTTTCAACATAAAGAGGGGAAACTTAATATTGTTGAGATACATAAAACCATGTTTCCCTCTCTCGTAATAACTTTCAGTAGCATCATGAATAAAATTAAGAATATAACTATCACATAAAATATTCTTATCATGAGCCACATGCATAAAATGACAATTACTCTCCACATAAGAATAGTCATTCTTATTAATTATAGTGGGAGCAAATTCAACAAAATAGCTACCATTATTATTCTCATCACCATAATCATCAAATATAGGAGGCATATTGTAATCACAATAAATTTTCTCCTCAATAGTAGGTGGACTGAAAATATCATATTCATCATTGTAATCATCATATATTGGAGGTTTGGTATCATCATAAGAAATAGAATAGCTATCTTCCAAAGATGGGGGACTAAAAAGATCATTTTCATAAAAACTCGCTTCCCAAAGCTTAGAGTTTTCCATAGCATTAGAAATAATGGTGTTCAAAGAATTCATACTAATATCATTGCTATTAGCATGCAAATAAAGCTCCATAGATTTTTAAATTTTCTCTTCAAACACTACATGTCCTAGCTCAAGATAAACACTATAAATATATATAATTTTGTTGTTTTTTCCATTAAGCCTAACTACTGAAAACAAGAAACAAAAAGACAAAATTGCATAATCTAAAGGAAATAACTTCGAGCACTCACACCGGAGGATGTGAGTACCTTTTACCTTACCTCCCCGGCAACGGCGCCAGAAAAGAGCTTTGATGGAGCTTTACATGGAGGAAGGTAAAAGGACCAAAACCTCCCTGGCAACGGTGCCATAAAATAGCTTGATGTCTACGCACTTATATTCTTGTAGACAGTTGTTGGGCCTCCAAGTGCAGAGGTTTGTAGAACAGCAACAAGTTTCCCTTAAGTGGATTACCCAAGGTTTATCGAACTCAAGGAGGAAGTGGTCAAAGGTATCCCTCTCAAGCAACCCTGCAATCAAGATACAAGAAGTCTCTTGTGTCCCCAACACACCCAATACACTTGTCAGATGTATAGGTGCACTAGTTCGATGAAGATATAGTGAAATACAAGCGGTAACGGTGCTAGAAAATAGCTTGACGGTAAGGTAAAGACTAAAGGCAACAAGAAGGAAGCAAGCAAACATGCAACCGATCTAGATGCAAACGGTGTTTCAATGTTTAGAAACAAGGCCTAGGGATCATACTTTCACTAGTGAACACTCTCTCATATAAATATCTTCTCTTAATGATACTACTCTCCGGTTGGACACTCTAATCCATGGTAGGGCTATAACAACACTCCTCAAAGTCCGCCTTCCCCATCTAGATAACCCCTACATGGTTCCAACAAACACCACAATTTCATAGAGACAACCAACTCAAAATATACTCATGACAAATATATATGTAACCTAGCTTAAGTGCCGCACACGGTGTGCACGCTGTCACTTTCACACACGTGGGGAAAAGAAGAGATCTATTAAAGCACGATGAGTATTTATGTAGACTCTAGCCTAAGTGCCACCATGGCGTGCAGGCTGTCACTTTCACACACATGGGGAGAGCCGAGATCTATTGAAGCACTTGAGTAGCAGAGTAGATCTACTTGATTACAAAGCTCATGACCACAACAAGATCATGCATAGAGAGAGAGATGAACACATAGCTACCGGTAGAGCCCTTAGCCTCGAGGAAGAACTACTCCCTCTTCATTATGGGAATCAGCAACGGTGATGAAGATGGTGGTGGAGGTCAATGGAGATGGCTCTTGGGACACTTTCCCGTCCCGACAGGGTGACGGAACAGAGACTTTCTGTCCCCCGAATCTCCCCTTCGGTGGCGGCGGTGCTACGGAACTTTTCGTGTCTTTTTCGTCGATTCTCTAGGGTTTCTGAGTCGGGGGCTTCTTATAGGCGAAGGAGGCAAGGTGGGTGGAGGGCTAGGAGGGCCACACACCCTGTGGGCGCGGCCAGGGTGGGCCCCACGCCCACCTAGGGTGTGGCCACCCTGGTGTCCTCCCCCGTATCATCTTCGATTTTCCGTATCGTTCAGGGAAAATATGAACTTTGGCTTTTGTCTCGTCCAATTCCAAGAATATTAATTTTTTAGCTTTCTGAAACCAAAAACAGCAGAAAACAGGCAACTGGCACTGTGGCATCTTTTCAATAGGTTAGTTCTAGAAAGTGTATAAAATACCTCAAAGTGTAGACAAAACATAAGACACATGATATAAAACAAGCATGGAACATAAAAAATTATAGATACGTTTCCGACGTATCAAGCATCCCCAAGCTTAACTCCTGCTCGTCCTCGAGTAGGTAAGTGATAAAAATAATAATTTTTGAGGTGACATGGACCATGACAATCAAGATCAAACCATTGTAAAGCATTGATAACTAGGATCAAAGTACTCTAAACATGAGCATGAAATAAGAAGTTCTAATAGTAAGCCAAAGTAACTATGCATGGAAAATGAAAGGCTACAAACAAATATTCATGAATAACAATGCATTGAAAGACGTTTGTTTGTTTCACATATAGAAAACATAGCATAGTGGCATTCAGCTTGTCCCTCATGAAGTAGCAAATATAAATGCATAGGACACCTTCAAAGTTTATAAGGGTGACTATACAAATAGTTCAAGAGCAAGCAATATCAACAATATGAATCGATCAATAAGTTTTGGGACAATGCACATAGAACTAAGAATGGCAACTATGCTCTCTTAATTGGTGCCTAAGAATAGAAGGTGAAGACTCAATATAATAGTGGAAGAAAGGCCCTTCAAAGGGAAGCAGGGATTTCAAGTCTCAAAAAGAGCTTCCAAAAATTATGGTACTTGTTAGCTTTCAGATCTCATTGCCCCTATCATAAGCATCTTGAAGTGATTAAGGTTAAAGTGAAGAAAATATGGAGTATATGCTTGACAAAAGTATAAGTTGGCAATCTCATGTCCCTTGAATAAGAGGGATGCACCTCATGCTACTCAACTTTAGTCACATGTAAGTTCTTTTCATAGTAAGTACATGCGTATCATAGAGAACCGTCAACAGGGTACCCCTTGCACATGATACAGGAGCTATCCCATAATCAAAATGACAAGGCAAGCAGACAATGAGCATCTCAATAATCTTCTTATTTACCATGGGAAAATGGTGCTTTTTTTCTCTCTTTCCTCTTTTCTCAATTTTTTTTATTTTTCTCAATCTCTTTTTCTATCTCTTTTTTATAAGAAGAATGCTTCATATATTGCTCACTATGGTGATGCTGCAAGTTTCCACCATGATTAGGAATGGCTTAGGCTAGCGGCCCAGGCGTTTCTCTAACACACATACATAACTCCATGAACTTACAAGCTCCCCTTTTATTTCACACTAACGACTGATACGTCCAATTTGCATCACCATTCTATATCATAATTTGCCTCTATTCATTAATATATTTATTATTAAGAGATGTTACTTATGTCTTTTCATCTGTTTTTGCATGTTGGATGATTCTTGGAGGAAGGACTGCCGGAGTCAGGATTCTGATGGAAAAGAGGTGTTTTGATGCAATTTCACGAAGATCAGAAAAATACCAGAAAAATTATGGAGAATCATATTTTCCCAGAAGACGAAGGAAGCCAGAAGGGGAGGCGGAGTTGGGCCATAGGGGGCCCACACCCCCAGGCGCGGGCCACCCCTAGCCGCGCCTAGAGGTTGTGTGGACCACCTGGCTGGCCTCCGACTCCACCCTCTCGCCTATATCTTCTCCTCGAACCCTAAAACACGGGGATCGACCACCGAAATATTCCGCCGCCTCTGCGGGGCGGAAAACACCGAGGGAGAAAAGAGCTCTCCTGTAGACAGATTTCTGCTAGGGAAATTCCTTCCCGGAGAGGAGAGATCGTCGCCATTAACACCGTCATCAAGCTAGACTTCATCGGTATCATCATCATCCACACCATCATCTCGACTAGCACCATCATCACCACTCCATCCCGCTGTAACAATTGTGTTGAATACTTGCATAGATCTTAGGGGAAACTTTCCCAATATTGATTACTATTGTAGTTGATGCTTGTGAGTGGAACCATTGGATTATTGTTTATGTTCAGATTGTTATCCATCACCATATCATCTTTGATCTTGATCCATATGATGTCTTGCGAGTAGTTCGTTTAGTTCTCGAGGACATGGGAGAAGTCATGTTGTTAGTAGTGGATTTGTGTTGAGATATTATTCAATGGTTTAGTATTTAAGTTGTGGTGCTATTCTTCTAGTGGTGTCATGTGAACGTCGACTACATGATACTTCACCATTTATGGGCCTAGGGTAATGCATTGTGTAGTTGTCTACTAATTGTGAGGTTGCCGGAGTGACAGAAACCTGAACCCCCGTTAGGACACCATTGCACAAGGGAGCGTAGGATCTCAAAGTTTAAGCCTGTGGTAGGTTTATATCTTAATTGCTTTCATGTAGTTGCGGATGCTTTTAGGGGGTTTAATCACAAGTATGTATTAGTCCAAGTAAGGTCGGTACATTAGCATAGGTTCACCTACACAACACTTACAACACCAAATAAGGATACTCAGCTATTTGAAGCGAAAGCACTTGACAGAATTCCCATGTGTCCTCGAGAACATTTGGTCCTTACAAGTATTTCCACCGGCTTGTCCTTTGATAAGAAAGGATTGGGCCACTTGCTGCAGTTTTTTGTTGTCTTTATTACTTGCAATTTGTTTCTTTGATTTATCAGAAAACCCCTAAAAATCCGTTTACTAAGTATTTACAGAGATTTCCTGCTTCATACCACTAGTCAACACCTTCTGCTCCTCATTGGGATCGACACTCCTATTTATCGAAAGTACTATGATACACCCCGTATACTTGTGTGTCATCAACTACATCCATAAACAAAAGAGCATGATATCAACTATGTACATTGTACAAGTGCAATATTGAAAGCGTTCCCCGTGACAACATGGTTCTGCTAATTCCAACGTATAAGTGCAAGCATATACAACATAGATGACACAATGGTTCAAGTTTAGTAGGGGCAATAAATATAAAGTGTGCCATCAAGTTTGTGAGAGCTTTAATCACTAAGTTTTCACATAACAAAATACTTTTTAATTGGAAGATAGATGAAAACAAGAATATACTTGGAATGGTGTAACACACCATGCATAGGAATTTATAGTGGACACTTGGGAATAACTTAGTTTCTTGGGAGTTTGATGCATGAGTAGAGCTTACTTATACAAGTGGAGGCTAGCAAAAGACTGGGAGCGACTAACTAAGAGAGCAATAATGGCCATAATCATGCAGAGCGATAAAACATTACTAATCAAAGCATAAAGTGGTACTACAAGTCAAGGACTAAACGATCATAGAGTCTATGGTGACTGGTTCATAGTCATAACATGGTGTGAGCATGTGCCAAGTCAACCCAAATAAAGCATCAAAAGAGAATACCACAATACTATTATTTTGTATGCTAAAACAATGCATGATTCTTTCAAGGCACATTAAGAAATCCTAATTGTTTGGAACAAGTCATGCTACAACAATAATTACTAAGCATAAGGTCAAAGCAATATCTAGCATGACATGATAAAGTCTAAGTCACAGTCAAAGCAAGCTCCTGTTGTACTGCTATAAGCATGAAACATCCTACTCCTTTCCAACACCAATAAACTTATTTGAAGCAACTCACAAAGATAATAATCAATAAAAATAAGTGAGAATGTCTCACAAATCCACAGAGAAGAACTAAAAAGTTCTAAGCTAAAAGCACGAGAAAACTAAGGCTAAACATAGTGCTAGCAAAAGAGAACACTCACAAGACAATAAGAATGAAAACTAGATTATTCTAGGCAATGAAAACAAAGTGTGTCTCTCTCCTAAAGAAATGTGCTGTGATCCAACCAACTTACTCAAGCAAACAAAGAAAAAAAAACTAAGACGCTCCAAGAACAACACAACTGTGCATGAAACAATAAAAACGAAGTGTCTAGAAAGACCTGAGATTTTTATTGATGAAGAAGGGGATGCCCAAGGCATCCCCAAGCTTTGACGATTATACCTCTTGAATATTTCTTGGGGTGATACAGGGTGGCATCCCCAAGCTTGAGCTTTTGTCCATTCTTCATCTCATTACGTCATTCTTTCTCTACACCTGAATTTTTTTCTTTATTCAAAACTTCACACATTCTTCATTAGCAACATTAGTGTACTCAAAAGATTATAGACCTTTGGGTTTAGCTTTAGAACATCAAAAATTTCACTGAAAACACAAAATACTTTAGCAATTCCCTCAAAAATTTCAATTTCCCGAAAAGAACCCAAAAAAGGAATCAATAAGAAGCAAATGCAAATAATGGCAGAAATCTGTCAAAACAGACCAGCAGGTAGAAAGAGATTTTTTCGAAGATCTTCTGTTGCTCAAATCAAAAAGTGGTGAACTAACGTAAGTTAGCTAACATACTGGGGGATTTATTCGTAAAATTTCAGCTCAATCCGACTTACAAAGATTCCTCACGAATTTTTACGGTGGAGCACAAAAATCTGTTTTGGGACATCAACTCCCCAAATCTTTCTTCCCTCTCATTAGAGGTTATTCTTGGCACAAAAAGCAAACAAAAAGGATAAGGAGAGGTCATTACTGAAGTAATAACTTCAAAGACTCAAGAAAACTCTTGGGTTATCTCCCAACAAGTACTTTTCTTTAATGCCTTTAAGTTAGGCTTGATAGTTTGAGAAGATGCTCACATAAGAAATATGAATTGAAATAAAAGAGAGCATCAAGAAGCAAATTCAAAACACATTTAAGTCTAACCCATTTCCTATGCATAGGAATCTTGTAAAGAAATAAGTCATGAAAGCACAAAGCAAAAAGCATAGGAAAGCAAAGCAAGTGCAACTTCAAAATTTTCAACATAAAGAGGGGAAACTTAATATTGTTGAGATACATAAAACCATGTTTCCCTCTCTCATAATAACTTTCAGTAGCATCATGAATAAAATTAACAATATAACTATCACATAAAATATTCTTATCATGAGCCACATGCATAAAATGATAATTACTCTCCACATAAGAATAGTCATTCTTATTAATTGTAGTGGGAGCAAATTCAACAAAATATCTACCATTATTATTCTCATCACCATAATTATCATATATAGGAGGCATATTGTAATCACAATAAATTTTCTCCTCAATAGTAGGTGGACTGAAAATATCATATCCATCATTGTAATCATCATATATTGGAGGTTTGGTATCATCATAAGCAATAGAATAGCTATCTTCCAAAGATGGGGGACTAAAAAGATCATTTTCCTAAAAACTAGTTTCCCCAAGCTTAGAGTTTTCTATAACATTAGAAATAATGGTGTTCAAAGAATTCATACTAATAACATTGGTATTAGCATGAAAATAAAGCTCCATAGGTGTTTACATTTTCTCTTCAAACACTTCATGTCCTAGCTCAAGATAAACACTATAGAGCTCTCTAATTTTGTTGTTGTTTTCCATTAAGCCTAACTAGTGAAAACAAGAAACAAAATGACAAAATTGCAGAATATAAAGGAAATAACTTCGAGCACTCACATCGGAGGACGTGAGTACCTTTTACCTTACCTCCCCGGCAACGGCGCCACAAAAGAGCTTTGATGGAGCTTGACGTGGAGGAAGGTAAAAGGACCAAAACCTCCCTGGCAACGGCGCGAGAAAATAGCTTCATGTCTACGTACTTCTATTCTTGTAGACAGTTGTTGGGCATCCAAGTGCAGAGGTTTGTAGAACAACAACAAGTTTCCCTTATATGGATTACCCAAGGTTTATCGAACTCAGGGAGGAAGTGGTCAAAGGTATCCCTCTCAAGCAACCCTGCAATCAAGATACAAGAAGTCTCTTGTGTCCCCAACACACCCAATACACTTGTCAGGTGTATAGGTGCACTAGTTCGGCGAAGAGATAGTGAAATACAAGCGGTAACGGTGCTAGAAAATAGCTTGATGGTGAGGTAAAGACTAAAGGAAACAAGAAGGAAGCAAGCAAACATGAAACAGATCTAGATGCAAACGGTGTTTCAATGTTTAGAAACAAGGCCTAGGGATCATACTTTCACTAGTAAACACTCTCTCGTATAAATATCTTTTCTTAATGATACTACTCTTAACTAGTCTCCGGTTGGACACTCTAATCCATGGTAGGTCTATAACAGCACTCCTCAAAGTCCGCCTTCCCCATCTAGATAACCCCACACTGTCACCTTGAGCGCTAGATGATTCCAACAAACACCACATTTTCATAGAGACAACCTGTAGCATCCCAATTGTCTAACAATTGTAATACTACTTGACTAGTCTATATATTGCTACTTCATGCATATCATTTATTGCATCATCACCATAGCATGCTCATGTCACCATGCCACCTTGCATTTGTGCATCATATAAAACTCCTCTATTGGGTTCTTATTCCATTTGCATTATATATTGTATCACTTGTATTTGGCTCTTTATATATTGTATTTGCTTCTTGATAAATTGCTTCATGCCCAAGTTGAGTTGTGGGCATATCTTTTCTGGACTCCACCACCTTACAACTCCACCATTCAAACCATCTATGAGCACTTGCATTCTTTTGGTTTTTGGCTAGCTCATATATGATATGATGGATCCACTTCTAAATCTACTTACATCCATACATGGACCAATATTGTTTTCACAATATTAGTATGGGAGCCACATGGCCACCTTTGCATTCTATGTGGGTAGAATTCCTTCTCTAGCTTCCACATGGTTTAAAGTGAATATATAATCATGCTTGCATATAAATGAGGCTAAATAATCATCTAGTGGGACCCACACACTAGTATTGCCCATTCATGTCCATCTATGGTTGACATTCCTTTATTCCATAAGAGTAGCAAGCTTATTCTTTTGTGGAGCCATGATTCAATATTTTGAATGCATGTATGGATTTCATGACCACATAAACTTATAATTGTTTTTACAATTATAGTAGTGGCATTAAATGAACATGCATGGCCCGTGCAAACTCTTACTCCTTTAGTCCTTTGTCTTTCTTTTTGAACTCTTTTATTTTGGGGAAGGTTGCTTGTGGGGTTTGAATTGTTACAAATGAATCTCAAATTCAAATGCCATTCACCTTTCACTCTCTTCTTCATCTTGCCTATATCTATTCCTTTCGATCTTGTGTTTTCTTGGTAGCTTGAGTAATAAAAGCTTGGGTTTTATAAATACAATTAAATAAAAACAAATGTTTTAAAATAGGGGAGAAGAGCCAAGCTAACCTTTTTAATCTAATCAAATCTCTATCTAGCTAAACCCCGCAGCAGTAGCGTTTCTCAACATCTTTTCCTGGCGCCACCCTGTTGCATCTGGTGCAACCAAACCAGTCCGGCGGCACCCTTCTAAACCATGCCGACCAACACCCACCCTGGAGCGCACCTTAGCCCCACCGGCCAGTCCCTGTAGAACTCCTCGCCAACTCGCACGCCCTGGCCCTCCTTTCGCCCGCGCCTCGCTCACGTGCCCGGCACCACGAGCACACTCACGCCGAGCCGTGCCGTCCTTCCTCCTCTCTCTGCCCATAAAGCTACCCAGCAGCTGCCATCCCCATCCAACCTTCCCAGATCGAGATACCCAGCTCGCCTTCCGCTCGGGCGCCACCATGTCGTCGCCGGCCCGACTCCCCTTCGCCAACATCTCTGGCTCGAACTCCTGGACACAGAGAAGCAGCTGCAGTACCAGGACGTCGCCGCCTGTACTCGATGTTCCGCCGCTCTCCGCCGTCCCTGTCGCACCTCCGGCCAGCAACCACCATCACCGGCACCCTCGCTGTAAGCCCCGCGCCCCCCCACGTTTCTATCCTGGCTCGCCTTCGCTGCACCGTGTTCTACCGCCTCGCCGTGGACGCCCGCGCGCCCGCCAAGCGTCCGCGATCGCGCGCGCTCTGGCTATACGTCCGCAACCCAGCAACAGCAAGCGCACACCACCCTCAGTCCGCGCATCAGTAGCAGCACGATAGCGCAGGTCTCTGTTCCTCGCATCTGCGTGTCTTCCACACTTCCTCCCCAGTGTTTCTTCCTGCATGGATTCCTTCTCGCAACCCCCAGCTACCCGTAGGCCCGATAATCACGCAAAACGACGATCTACATCTCCCAGAATCATCCTCTAGATCAAGACGACCTCCCAGCAGACTTCAGTCAGGTTTGTCAGTCAAATTCCTGTGTTTTTCTTCCTCTGTTCCCGTCGATCACCCGGCCTCCTTCATACTCCTCTGGTGCCACCCAGCACACTGAGGCTTAGATCACATCTCCAGATTCACGTAGGATCAATCGACGCAAGAAACGGTCCCCTCGAACGCTCGTTTTCCTCTCCGAAAGTTCACCCGATCTCGCGGTATTGTCTGATAGAAAATTCAGTCTAGTCATTTGGTTGCAGCTCTTGTTCCTGACGATTTAGCGCTCTGATGATGTCAGGCGATATTCCTTGCGTTCAGATCTTCTACTATGTACCAGTTAGCTCCTGCAGCAAACCATGGAAGTTTTGGTGCCCCGCGTAAGTCACGGTCTTCATCCGAAGATAGAACTTTTTGTCATTGTCAGCGCGTGCGAGCGACACAATTTTTCCCCTCTGTTCACGTCAGTTTTATGGTGCCTCTTGTTGCTCTTAGGCGGGGACTCCCTGAACCAATATTGTTTCCCTTTCAACCCTCTCCAACTTTGGTTTTAACGGCCTCGCGAATTCGCAACCATTTTCTCGCAATCTTCATCCAAAGATCAGCTTCAGCTAGCCTATTTTCACGAATCAATCTGCCTTATCGTCAGTTCACGCCCGTGTCCCCAGCCATGCTCCCAAACATCGTGTAAAGCCCATTTTTCCAACATTCCAATCCCTTACCATTCAGTCAGTTGGTCAAACGAATTTGAAACTTTAAATTTAATCAAATCTAAGGCAAACTTTTAAACCAAACTTTGACCAATATCTTCATCAAGTTCTGTAATGATTTTTTTTTGGAAAAACTTGAAACACCAAACTTGCTTGTTTTTCAATTCTCTACATGATTTTGACCTCAGTTTCCATTGTTGCAAGTTGGAAAATATTAATCTTTTATGCCTTTAGTTAAATGCTTTAATAATTGTTAATTCCACCTTTTTGATGATGAATCCAAATAATACAAATGGTATATGTTTTATATCAGAAAAATACCAGAAATATGAATATACTATTTAAAAATAATTTCTGGGCATCTAAAATTTTCAAATTAATAAATGCTATTAAATACTCTTTTCTTATTATTTTTTTTCGAAAAGGGGATATACCCCGGCCTTTGCATCGGTCGATGCACACAGCCTTTTATTAAAAATTCAAACTTCAAATATATTACAAATCACCGATCGCTTAAGGTCGACACCAAAATCAACCAGCAAAAAATAATAAAAGAGCGACTAAACATCATAAACCAATCTATCAAAATGCATCCAAGCAGACTGGCTGAAGATGTGCTCAGCGACCATTAGGAGACGGCTGTACCCAGTAGACATAATATCCCGCTGGTCTGGTGTAGATAGGAATTCCCAAAGCTGAACCCAATGTGCCACCATGTGGACAACCTGCATAAAATTATTATTTTTTGGGTTTGTTAAATGCATATCCATGTTGCATATCTTTAAATCCGTAACTCCAAATTCGACAAATAATATGTCTAAATTGATCAGCGTGACGAGACCTCTCCAACCATGATATCCATGTTATCATTTGCATCATGCATTAATAGCAGTTTTATAATCAGTACTGTTTATGCAAGGAAAACATGATAAATAAAATTAGAAACTAATTGTTTCTTATTAATAATGCCTCACAAATGCTATATCATCAATGTGCGATGCCTCTAATACCTTTTCAACATAGTTTGCATCATTAACTTGCCATGTCATGCATCTTATCATGATCATGCCGATTCTTCCGTATTGGTTGTAATTGCGGCATCGCTTGTTCCTTTTAGTGTTTTCTTCTTCTCAGATAGGACAATGAGATGTTATGAGTTTCGAGTTCTTCGGTTATGAAACTTCGGCAATGTTTTCAGGCGAGCATTCTCCCCCTTTTTACCTATTTTATATTTTCTAGTCTTTACTTCCTCTATTTGGTCTATTTCTACCTGTGTTGCAATGCTATAGATTCTGTGTCCCTTTATAATTCCGTGCAGTCCCGATATTGCCATGGACACCTCCCATTACATGTTGTTTGGTAGATAGTAGGCCTTGCGAGTCACAGTCGCTTGCGTAGTTGTTGCTTCGCACCATCGATGTTCCACAGTGTTGGAAGGCTGCCATATGCTTTATGTTGGAGGTGATCATGGCTTTAATTACCATTTAACAATTAATAGTGAAAGTAGGTAAATAATGCAGAGGCACAGGTTGGCAATAGATGTTATTTGGTTTTTAAACGTCCACTTGTGTCCCGTAGGACCCCGAGTACTTAATACCTGTTCCTTGAATATTCGCACTATCCGCATGTGGGCCCATGAATCCCCTTAGCATGAGCTTGAGTCATATCTTATTTCTTGGGGCCACAAAGTAGTTTGGGGCTTTATTACTATCCTGTACTTATGCCATGATTATGCCATGTTTTACTTCTTTATTTACTATTGCACATGGAGCGCCTGTACTGTTTTGGAACCATGTGCCACGTTTTCGCGGCATCGACAAGCCCAGTCACACTTTCAGGTTCCCAGTCGTTTACAGCCGTTGTCACAAACCTCTGGGTCCGTCTTAGAGCCGACCAACTTCGTCGCGGATAGCTTGGTGGGGTGGCCCCCTGAAATATTATATGAATCTTGTGATTTCTTTGTCGTGATGCCTCGTTAGGTTTTCATTTGGTTTTTCCGAGATTGATCGTGCGTGTGTTGCTATTTGTGCCCCCTGCAGGGTAAAACTTTCTAAAAGCCGTGTCCGCGGTTATGGACGACTTGGAGCACAGTATCTTGATCATAGACAACTATAACTAAAGTAGTGCTATAAATTGACTTTAAAATGACTAGTAATCAGCTTTAGTACAACGGAATGGCTAAATAAAAGTACCAACAACTGCTGCGTTTTTGAATGTCTCATGGTATATGTATTTGACTAGTAAGTATTGCAACTACAACGGAATGGTTAACTAAAACTACCCACTGCTTATGTTATCGGGATGACTCATGCTAACTATATCTGACTAGTAATTGCTGCAACTATAATGGAATGAATAAAACTACCAATTGTGTGATTTCCTCGGTCTGACTTCCTCGTTTGGTCTCGAGGGGGGAAATGCTAGGATGGGTTTGTTTGGTGTTAGTATCAGGTTGGTTTTGAATAGGACTTTCTTATCCCTCTCTGATAGCCGACAGTTGTATCGAGTCTCTATAGGTTCTTTAGTGCATGCTGCGCTGCCGCTTCAGTCCACCATACGTAGGCGAGGACCGCCGAATTCAAAGACTCGTCGTGTACTGGCCTCAGTACTGATTGCTATATTTTTCCTTTGCCCTTTGCAAGCATCCCTTTTGTTTAAGCAGGTTTTGAGATCAACGTCGTTAGCAGGGTTACCCTTCCGGCTTGACCTGGGCAGGGTTATAGACGACATTGTTTATTCTTCAGGGCTCTTAGCCCAATTTGCATCTTGTCCGTACACGGACGCTGTATCGTTTTAAAGGTGATTTGGATCTTTGTATTGTATATATGTATTCTTGAATCTTTGAGTCATTGTTGTATATATCTGTTCTATGGGTTCCATCATGAACTATTGTGTAATGATAGTACTTCGTTTTCCACCCACACGAAAGTGCCTGGTGGGCACCTTTGAATCGTTTCTATGCGGGTTTGGCGGGAATCGCTAAAACATGCATAGGGGCCAATCTGAGGGTGTTACACAACCAACTAAAAATATACTCATGACAAATATATATGTAACCTAGCTTAAGTGCCAGACACGGTGTGCAGGCTATCACTTTCACACACGTGGGGAAAAGCATAGATCTATTAAAGCACCATGAGTATTTATGTAGACTCTAGTCTAAGTGCCACCATGGCGTGCACATTGTCACTTTCACACACATGGGGAGAGCAGAGATCTATTGAAGCACTTGAGTAGCAGAGTAGATCTACTTGATTACAAAGCTCATGACCACAACAAGGTCATGCATAGAGAGAGAGATGAACACATAGCTACTGGTAGAGCCCTTAGCCTCGAGGAATAACTACAACCTCTTCATCATGGGAATCAGCAACGGTGATGAAGATGCTGGTGGAGATTGATGGAGATGGTTCCGGGGGCACTTCCCCGTCCCGGCAGGGTGCCGAAACAGAGATTTTCTATCCCCCGAATCTCCCCTTCGGTGGTGGCGGCGCTGCAGAACTTTTCGTGTCTTTTTGGTCGATTCTCTAGGGTTTCTTGGTCGGGGGCTTCTTATAGGCGAAGGAGGCAAGGTCGGTGGAGGGATAGGGGCCCACGCCCCCTTTGGGCAGGGTGGGCCCCGTGCCCACCTAGGGTGTGTCCACCCTGGTGTCCTCCTCCGTCTCCTTTTCGATTTTCCGTATCGTCCAGGGAAAAATATGAACTTTGGCTTTTGTCCCGTCCAATTCCGAGAATATTCATTTTTTAGCTTTCTGAAACCAAAAACAGCAGAAAACAGACAACTGGCACTGTGGCATCTTATCAATAGGTTAGTTCTAGAAAGTGTATAAAAATACTTCAAAGTGTAGGCAAAACATAAGACAAATGATATAAAACAAGCATGTAACATAAAAAATTATAGATACGTTTCCGACGTATCAGTCTGCGGCCAAACGAGCTAAGCAGCATGGAGGATGGAAGATCATCGTACCCTGAAAGAAGTGTTGGATACATGCGGGTGAGCTACTCTTCTCTTTGCTTTTCGCTCTAACTATAACTGCAAGCTGTCTATTGACCTGAAAGAGATAGATCAAACCTAGAATTGTTTGCTGGCCGAACGCTGACAGACAAGTTATTATTTTTTGTTCCCAAATTTCTCTCAACTAGGGTCCCCCTAGAGACCCCTTACGTGGTTTAGGTACTCGTCGGCGGGTAGCAACCATAATTTGCAAATGTGAAGGCCAAGTGGAATTATGGTACTTGTGTCGCGATTAAAGAAGCACCGACACATATTTCCACTATCCCTAGTATGATTGCTGCTCTGCGTAAACATATTGAAATGGGGCCGACGCAGACTGCACGGTTTAGCTTCATGGATGAACAACAAAGAAAGGTTACTATAAAGTGTGACAGTCAGATGTCCGGGTTGCTGAAACGATGTCCGATGGCTCGACTATTTGTCCTGGAATGTAGAATAGTGGATGTGGAAGTTGCTTCCAGTCCTAGTGGCCCTGCTATTCAAGCTCAGGGTGGTCTGACACAAAGCCCCGCTGATGTTAAGCAAAATGTGTTTCCTCGTCCGCGCCATGCTTATACAGCGCAACCTCCTCGTAGGAGTGCCCGTTTTGCCGTGGTACAAGATCCTATTGTGGATGCAGGTCGTGCTTCCGTTGTGGAATCTGCTGGTGTTGTTGCTAAGCCTGCTACTGACCCAATACTTGCTGCTGTTGCGCAAACTAAGGCTTCGGGAGGCCTCCCCGCTATTGTGGAATCTGCTGGTGTTGTTGCTCAGCCTGCTACTGACCCAATCCTTGCTGAAGTTGTGCAAACTAAGGCTTTGGGAGGCCACCCCGCTATTGTGGAATCTACTAGTGTTGTTGCTCAGCCTGCTACTGACCCAATCCCTGCTAATGTTGCGCAAACTAAAGCTTCGGGAGGTCGCCCCGGTGTTGTGGAATCTGCTAGTGTTGTTGCTTAGCTTGCTACTGAACCAATCCATGCTGTTGTTGTGCAAACTAAAGCTTCGGGAGGCCGCCCTGGTGTTGTGGAATCTGCTAGTGTTGTTGCTCAGCCTGCTACTGACCCAATCCCCTAATGCTGTTGCGCAAACTAAAGCTTCGGGAGGACTCCCCGCTATTGTGGAATCTGCTGGTGTTATTGCTCAGCCTGCTACTGAACCAATCCATGCTGTTGCGCAAACTAAGGCTTCGGGAGGCTGCCCCGATGTTGCCAGAAATGCTGGTGTTGTTGTTCAGCCTGCTACTGACCCAATACCTGCTGTTGTTACACTAACTAAGGCTTCGCGAGGCCTCCGCGCTATTGATGTTGCCAGAACTATTGTCTTGGGCGCTGGTCCTCCTCGAACCCGAGGAGAAGTTCAGCATACTGCTTTTGTTGCAGCTACTCCAAGACCAGTTGTTGAGGAGCAAGCCCATGGTCTAGACTCTGATACTGTCATCGAACCTCTCGGTGGTTTTGGTACTGAGGAAACTGGTGATGGCAAGGTACACTTTCATATCGGTGTCGAGAAGTTCACTGCAAAATTAGATGATGGCATAGAAAAATCATCGACGACATTGATGTATTCGTTGGCACATACGATCCTGAAGTGGTACAAATATCTGAACCGATAGCAGCGTTACATGAGAAGGTGGAGTGGGGGTCCTCCCAGGAAGCACATTTGGCATTTTTTGCTTACAACAACAAAAAGGCTATAGAAGTGAAAGTTGCCAGTGACTTAGACGTACTGATAAGTAGGATGAGTTGAACTAGACGGAAAGTGTACCTGTTCGTGCGCCTGCTAACGGTTGGACATGAATTTAAGGTCCGCAATGATAAATACGAAATTTTAGAAAACATGATTGACCTGATGGATGGCCTCGCTCGTCGTTATTCAAGTGGCAGTAGCTTCGAACAGAGGAGAGACTTATAGGGAGCAACATAAAGAGGAGCAGGAAGAGCATCCCCAGAAAGAGCACCCCGAAGAAGGGCATTACCAAGAAGACCACGCCAGAGAAGAGGACACCCAAGAGTTGCATAAAAAAGGCACCACACCGTAGGGTACACCCCTGAGATTCGATCATAATGCAACACCGAACAGTAGCAGCAAAAAAGATAAAAGGGCCAGACCAGTGGTGAACGAGGTGGTGAACACACCCATGAGCAGAAACAAAAAGGCTAAGGTGGCTCGCACGAAGGATACCACACCTAATAGTAGCGGAAAAAAATGCTAGCTTGAAGAGGAACACACCATAGAGGTCCGACAATAATGCCGACGGGAAGGAGAACACGCCTAATAGTGGCAGCAAAAGGGCTAACTCGAAGGGGAACACGCCGCAGAGGTCGGGCAATGATGCTGGCACGCAGGAGCCAGGACCCATGAGGGGAAACATGAAGGAGATCATGCTGAGGAGTAGTAGAAAAACTGATAGTTCGGTGAGGAACGCAACACAGCAGTCAATCCCTAATGGGGCTACCATCACGAATGATACCATCAGGAAGGATTCCATCAGGAAGGAGGATGTACACAAGAAGAGAAAGAGGCTTCTGTACAGTCGAGATGAAATAGAATCTGATTACTGTTTGTCTTCTAAAGAACATGTGATGCATGACAGTGTAAGACCACCCCCTGTGGTTGCAGCAGCACCAAAAGAGCGGCTGGGAGAAAACAGAGTTACCAGGGAGGTAGATTGGGCCAATGTTCTGGTCCATGTGGGTGCAAATGATGGTGCATCCCCACCCCTGGGAGTCAATACGATGTATGGAGTACTAGGCATTGGTGAGGATGGTGAATATTCTAAATCAGATATAGAAGATGGCACTGTGGAGTATCAAGAATTCGGTGATGATGAGATCAACGAGACACTTATGGATGGGGCTGGCATTACAGTTGATGACTTGGGTTTTGACGTAGACGAGGTGATACATGACCATGAGGATCCTATAATTTTGGTTGGCACCAAGTTCAGCAGCATGCATGAGTTCATGATGTCGTTCCAGCATTTTTGTATCAAGGGGGAGTTCGATGTTCATAGATTGAAGAACACTGCCCAGAGGTATGAGGCCGTTTGTAGGTTAAAGTGGAAGAATGGACAGGTGGTTATACCTTGTCCGTGAAGGATCGCAGCCATAGCCCTACCCGCGTCAAAGGCAATTAGGGTATCCTGGAAATGAATGGAGCAAACCATTTCAACTTTATCATTTTTTACTCTATAATATAAGTAAACTTGATGTGCAAGATCTATCTGGCAACCCTGCTTATGCTATAAATTAATCTATGTTGCAGATGAACAAATTGGGCCCTCCCCACATGTGTGCGACAAGGAGCCCGCTAAAATCCTCGATGGCTGATACATAGTGGGTGGATTTACAAGCTATGTCCATACTAAAGCATAACCCTAGGGAGACCGCGAAGAATATTCAGAATAAACTTGTTGCTCAGTACAACATTGTCCTACTGTATTACACAGTTTGGAAAGGTAAAGATAAAGCTCTGAAAATCTTGCATGGGGATTAGACTAATAGCTTCAGATGCTGTACAACTTCAAGGCGGAGGTACAGGCTGGGTGTCCAGGGAGTGTTGTGGAGTGATACGTCCAAAACGTATCTACTTTCTTGAACACTTTTGCTATTGTTTCTCCTCTAAATTTGTGTGATTTGAATGCAACTAACACAGACTGACGTTGTTTTTAGCAGAACTACCTTGGTGTCTTGTTTTTGTCTAGAAAATCAACTACCAGGAAAAAATCCTGGGAAATATGCCAAAAATTATATTTCACTAGAAGACCCACGGAGCCAGAAGATGAGACGGAGAAGGGGCCTGGGGGCCCACACCCCTGCCAGGCGCGGGTGGACCCTACCCCGCGCCTAGGGGGGTACAGCCACCCCAGGCACCCCCTCGGGTTCCCTCTGCGCCTATAAGTTGCCTTTCGACCTAAAAACAGAGGGGGGTTCGATAGTTTTCCAGAAAGAGTTCCGCTCCGCCGCCGCCACCAGAAATCAAGATTCGGATCCAGAAACTCCGTTCTAGCACCCTGTGATGTTTACGCACTTCTATTCTTGTAGACAGTTGTTGGTCCTCCAAGTGCAGAGGTTTGTAGAACAGCAGCAAGTTTCCCTTAAGTGGATTACCCAAGGTTTATCGAACTCAGGGAGGAAGTGGTCAAAGGTATTACCTCTCAAGCAATCCTGCAATCAAGATACAAGAAGTCTCTTGTGTCCCCAACACACCCAATACACTTGTCAGGTGTATAGGTGCACAAGTTCAGCGAAGAGATAGTGAAATACAAGTGGTAACGGTGCCAGAAAATAGCTTCTGACTTGTTGTTGACGTGGGGTAATAGTGCCATAAAAGAGCTGATGGCGTGGGGGAAAGGTAAAAGCCCAAAACCTCCCTGGCAAACGGAACAAAGATGGAAGCAAGCAAACATGCAACAAATCTAGTAGCAAACGGTGTTTTAATGCTTAGAAACAAGGCCTAGGGATCATACTTTCACTAGTGAACACTCTCTTATATAAATATACTCTCTTCATGATACTACTCTTAACTACTCTCCGGTTGGACACTCTAATCATCAGTAGGGCTATAACAACACTCCTCAAAGTCCGCCTTCCCCAATCTAGATAACCCCACACTGTCACCTTGAGCGCTAGATGGTTCCAACAAACACCACAATTTCATAGAGAGATCCAACTCCAAATATGACTCATAACAAATATTCAATCTAGCCAATGTGCCACACACGGTATGCCCACCGTCACTTTCACACATGTGGGGAAAAGCATAGATCTATTAAAGCACAAAGAGTATTTATGTAGACTCAAGCCTAAGTGCCACCATGGTGTGCACGCTGTCACTTTCACACACATGGGGAGAGCAGAGATCTAATGAAGCACTTGAGTAGCAAGGTAGATCTACTTGATTACAAAACTCATGACCACAAGATCATGCATAGAGAGAGAGAGAGAGATGAACACATAGCTACCGGTAGAGCCCTTAGCCTCGAAGGATAACTACTCCCTCCTCATCATGGGAATCGGCAACGGTGATGGAGATGGTGGTGGAGATCAATGGAGATGGCTTCGGGGGCACTTCCCTATCCCGATAGGGTGCCGGAACACAGACTTTCTGTCCCCCAAATCTCCCCTTCGGTGGCGGCGGCGCAACAGAGGTGTTCGTGGATTTCTTCTGGATGCCATAGGGTTTTTGGGTCAGAGGCTTCTTATAGGCGCAGCAATCAAGGTCGGTGGGGGTCCAGGGGAGCCACACCCCCTCCAGGAGCATCCAGGGCTTGCACGCGCCTAGGAGGGTGCGGCCACCCTATGGCCCCCCTCCGGCTCTTCTTCGTGGTTATGTGTTGCTCCGGGAAAAAATAATAACTTTGGCTTTTGTCCCGTCCAATTCCGAGAATATTGATTTTTTGCCTTTCTGGAACCAAAAACAGAAGAAAACATGCAACCGACACCGTGGCAAATTGTTAATAGGTTAGTTCCAGGAAAGATATAAAAACACCTCAAAGTATAGACAAAGCAAAGCAAAGTAGATACAAAACAAGCATGGAGTATAAAAAATTATAGATACATTTCCAACGTATCAAGCATCCCCAAGCTTAATTCCTGCTCGTCCTCGAGTAGGTAAGTGATAAAAAGAATAATTTTTGAGGTGACATGCACCATCAAAGCCTAGATCAAACCATTTGCAAGCATTGAAAGCTGGGATCAAAGAACTCTAAACATGTGCATGAAAGATGGAGTTCTAACAATTGGACATAGTAACTATGCATGCAACATGAAAGGCTACAAACAAAGATCATGAATAACATGCATTGAAAAACGTTTGTTT
The DNA here is from genome assembly GCA_916181665.1 of Avena sativa. Taxonomy (NCBI): domain Eukaryota; kingdom Viridiplantae; phylum Streptophyta; class Magnoliopsida; order Poales; family Poaceae; genus Avena; species Avena sativa. The sequence continues at coordinate 144,756,527 of OV702297.1, forward strand.
GTTTCACATACAGAAAACATGGCATAGTGGCATTCATCTTGTCCCTCATAGAGTAGCAAATTGATGCATAGGACACCTTCAAAGTTCACAAGGGTGACTAGAAACAAATAGCACAAGAACAAGTAATATCACAATATGCATCAATCAATAAGCTTTGGAACACTGCACATAGAATGACAACTATGCTCTCTTAATGGTGCCTAAAGGTAGAAGGTGGAGACTCAATAGTGGTGGAAGAAAGGCCTTTTATAAAGGAAGCAGGGATTTCAAATTTCAAAAAGAGCTTCCAAAAATTATGGTACTTGTTAGCTTTCAGCACTCATTGCCCCTATCATAAGCATCTTGAAGTGGTTAAGGTTAAAGTGAACAAAGTTGGAGTATATGCTTGACAAAGTATAAGTTGGCAATCTCAAGTCCCTTGAATACAAGGGCCACACCTCATGCTACTCAACTTCAGTCACCTGTAAGTTCTTGTCATTGTAAGTATTTGCATATCATTGAGAACCGCCAACGGGGTACCCCTTGCACATGGTACAGGAGTTATCCCATAACCAAAATGACGAGGCAAGCAGACAATGAGCATCTCAGCAATCTTCTTATTTACCATGGGAATATGGTGCTTTTTTCTCTCTTTCCTCTTTTCTCAATGTGTCTCTTTTTTTATATAAGAAGAATGCTTCATAGATGTCACTATGGTGATGCTGCAAGTTTCCACCATGATTAGGCATGGCTTAGGCTAGCGGCCCAGGCGTTTCTCTAACACAAAATACAAACTCCATGGACTTACAAGTTACCTTTTTATTTCACACCGGTGACATCAATAGACAAAAGAGCATGATATCAACTAAGTACAAAGTACAAGTGCAATGTTGAAAACATTCCCCGTGACAACATGGTTCTATTAATTCCAACGTATAAGTGCAAGCATATACAACATAGATGACATAATGGTTCAAGTTTATTAGGGGCAAATAATATAAAGTGTGCCATCAAGTTTGTGAGGTATTTCATCACTAAGTTTTCACATAACAAAATAGTTTTTAACTGGAAGATAGCTGAAAACAATAATATATTTGGAATGGTGTAACACACCATGCATAGGAATTTATAGTGGATACTTTGGAATAATTGGTTTCTTGGGAGTTGGAAGCATTAGTAGAGCTTACCCATACAAGTGGAGGCTAGCAAAAGACTGGGAGCAACCAACTAAGAGAGCATAATGGCCATAATAATGCAGAGCAACAAAGCATTACTAATCAAAGCAAAGAGTGGTACTACAAGTCAAGGACTAAATGATCATAGAGGCTATGGTGACATGTTCATAGTCATAACATGGTGTGAGCATGTGCCAAGTCAACCCAAGCAAAACATCAAAGGAGAATACCACAATACTATGCTTTTGCATGCTAAAACAACACATAATTTCTTCAAGGCACACTAAGCAATCCCAATTATTTGGAACAAGACATGCTACAACAATAATCACTAAGCATAAGGTCAAAACAACACCTAGCATGTCATGCTAAAGTCTAAGTCACAGTCAATGCAAGCTCCCTTTTGCACTTACAAGCAAGAACTTACTACTCTTTTCCAACACCAATCAACCTATTTGAAAAAACTCTCAAAGATAATAATCAATAAAGACTAGTGAGCTTGTCTCACAAATCTACAAAGAATAACTAAAAAGTTCTAAGCTGAAAGATCAAGAAAACTAAGGCTAAACACAGTGCTAGCAAAAGAGAACACTCACAGAACAATAAGAGTGCAAACTAGAGTGTTCTAGGCAATGAAAACAGAGAGTGTCTCTCTCCAAAAAGGTGTGTTGTGATCAAACAACTTTATTCCAGCAAACTAATAAAAAAAAACAAAAAAAAACTAAGACGCTCCAAGAACAACACAATAGTGCATGAAACAATAAAGACGAAGTGTCTAGAAAGACCTGAGATTTTTATTGATGAAGAAGGGGATGCCTTGGGCATCACCAAGCTTTGATGCTTGTACCTCTTGAATATTTCTTGGGGTGACACGGGGTGGCATCCCCAAGCTTTAGATTTTGTCCATTATTCATCTCATTACATCATTCTTTCTCTACACCTGCAAATTTTCCTTCATACAAAACTTCACACAACCTTCATTAGCAACATTAGTGTATTCAAAAGATAATAGACCTTTGGGTTTAGTTTCAAAACAGCAAAACTTTCACTAAATACACAAGCTACTGTAGCAACTCCTTCAAAAATCTCAGTTCACCTAAAGTGAACTCAAAAAGGACCAATAAGAAGCACATGCAAATAATGGCAGAAATCTGTCAAAATAGACCAGCAGGTAGAAACCGATTTTTCGAACATCTTATGTTGCTGAAATCAAAACGTGTTGAACTAACTAAAGTTAGCTAACATACTGGGGGATTTATTCATAAATTTTCATCTCAATCCGAGTTACAGAGACTCCTCACGAATTTTTATGGTGGAGGACAGAAATCTGTTTCGGGACAGCAACTCCCCAAATCTTACTTCCCTCTCATTAGAGATCATTCTTGGCACAAAAAACAAACAAAAAGGATAAGGACAGGTCATTACAGAAGTAATAACTTCCATTACTCAAGGAAACTCTTGGGTTATCTCCCAACAAGTACTTTTCTTTAACGCCTTTAAGTTAGGCACAAGAAGCTTGAGAAGATGCTCACATAAGAAATATGAATTGAAGTCAAAGAGAGCATCAAGAAGCAAATTCAAAACACATTTAACTCTCACCCACTTCCTATGCATAGGAATCTTGTAAAGAAACAAGTCATGAAAGCACAAAGCAACAAGCATAGGAAAGCAAAACAAGTGCAACTTCAAGATTTTCAACATAAAGAGGTGAAACTTAATATTTTTGAGATGCATAAAACCTTGTTTCCCTCTCTCATAATAACTTTGAGTAGCAACATGAACAAAATGAACAATATAACTATCACATAAAACATTCTTCTCATGAGCCACATGCATATAATGATTATTACTCTCCTCATAAGAATAGTAATTCTTATTAATTGTAGTGGGAGCAAATTCAACAAAATAGCTATCACTATCATTCTCATCACCATAATCATCAAATATAGGAGGCATATTGTAATCACAATAATTTTTCTCCTCAATAGTAGGTGGACTGGAAATATCATATTCATCATTGTAATCATCATATATTGGAGGTAAAGTATCATCAAAGTAAACTTTCTCCTCTGTGCTTGGGGGACTAAAAGATCATTTTCATAAAAACTAGCTTACCCAAGCTTAGATGTTTCCATAGCATTAGCCACAATGGTGTCCAAAGAATTCATACTAATAACAATGCTATTAGCATGCAAATAAAGCACCATAGGTTTTTTAATTTTCTCTTCAAACACTTCATGTCCTAACTCAAGATAGACACTATAAAGCTCTCTAATATTTTTGTTGTTTTCCATTAAGCCTAACTAGTGAAAACAAGAAACAAAAAGACAAAACTGCAGAATCTAAAGGAAATAACTTTGAGCACTCACATCGGAGGATGTGAGTACCTTTTACCTTACCTCCCCGACAACGGCGCCAAAAAAGAGCTTGATGTCTATGCACTTCTATTCTTGTAGATAGTTGTTGGGCCTCCAAGTGCAGAGGTTTGCAGAACAGCATCAAGTTTCCCTTAAGTGGATTACCCAAGGTTTATCGAACTCAAGGAGGAAGTGGTCGAAGGTATTCCCTCTTAAGCAATCCTGCAATCAAGATACAAGAAGTCTCTTGTGTCCCCAACACACCCAATACACTTGTCAGGTGTATAGGTGCACTAGTTCGGCGAACAGACAGTGAAATACAAGTGGTAATGGTGCCAGAAAATAGCTTCTGACTTGTTGTTAACGTGGGGTAATAGTGCCATAAAAGAGCTGATGGCGTGGAGGAAAGGTAAAAGCCCAAAACCTCCCCGGCAAATGGAACAAAGATGGAAGCAAGCAAACATGCAACAGATCTAGTAGCAAACGGTGTTTCAATGCTTAGAAACAAGGCCTAGGTATCATATTTTCACTAGTGAACACTCTCTCATATAAATATCCTCTCTTCATGATACTACTCTTAACTACTCTCCGGTTGGACACTCTAATCATCAGTAGGGCTATAACATAACTCCTCAAAGTCCGCCTTCCCCAATCTAGATAACCCCACAGTCACCTTGAGCGCTAGATGGTTCCAACAAACACCACAATTTCATAGAGACATCCAACTCCAAATATAACTCATAAAAAAAATATTCAATCTAGCTAAAGTGCCACACACGGTATGCCCGCTATCACTTTCACACACGTGGGGAAAAGCATAGATCTCTTAAAGCACAAAGGGTATTTATGTAGACTCAAGCCTAAGTGCCACCATGGCATGCATGCTGTCACTTTCACACACATGGGGAGAGCAGAGATCTAATGAAGCACTTGAGTAGCAAGGTAGATCTACTTGATTACAAAGCTCATGACCACAAGATCATGCATAGAGAGAGATGAACACATAGCTACCGGTAGAGCCCTTAGCCTCGAAGGAGAACTACTCCCTCCTCATCATGGGAATCAACAACGGTGATGGAGATTCTGGTGGAGATCGATGGAGATGGCTCCGGGGGCACTTCCCCGTCCCGGCAAGGTGCAGGAACAGAGACTTTCTGTCCCCCGAATCTCCCCTTTGGTGGCGGCGGCGCAGTAGAGGTTTTCATGGATTTCTTCTGGATGCCCTAGGGTTTTTGGGTCGGATGCTTCTTATAGGCGCAGGAATCAAGGTCGGTGGGGGTCCAGGGGGCCCACACCCCCTCCAGGCGCCTCCAGGGCTTTCCTGCGCCTAGGGGGGTGCGGCCACCCTATGGCCCCCTCCGGCTCTGCTTCGTGGTTCCGTGTTGCTCTGGGAAAATAATAACTCTGGCCTTTGTCCCGTCCAATTCCGAGAATATTGATTTTCTGCCTTTCTAGAACCATAAACAGAAGAAAACAGGCAACTCGCACTGTGACAACTTGTTAATAGCTTTGTTCCAGAAAATATATAAAAACACCTCAAAGTATAGACAAAGCAAAGCAAAGTAGATACAAAACAAGCATGGAGCATCTCCTTCAACCACCAATGTTTCCCTCATCCATGAGTGAGTAATCCCCCGCCGTAGGCTTGGGGATTGTAGGGATTGGATGAGTTCTATCATGTAATCGAATAAGATCTGTTAGGGCATAGTGCCTAGTATGTCTATTAGTGCTATTTGACTTTGTTGCAACTTGTTGTGCTTAATGCTTGTCACTAGGGCCCGAGTGCCATGATCTCAGATCTGAACTTATTATTGAATCATTATGTTAGTATTGTTTGTGATCTTATCTACAAGTTGTGTACACATATGATTATCCAGATCCAAAGGCCCCAAAGTGAAAATAATTTGGACAACTAGAGGGGATGGCTGTGGTGTGAGGATCACATGTGTTCACGGAGTGTTAATGCTTTGCTCCAGTGCTCTATTAAAAGGAGCACCTTAATTGCCAATAGTTCCCTAGAGGCCCCGCTGCCACGGGCTGGCTGGACAGAAGATGTTGTGCAAGTTCTCATTGCAAGCACGTATGCCTATATTTGGAGCGCATGCCTAGGGTTGTTTAGTACTTGGATGCTTGTTATTATTTATCTGCAATGCCCTTGATCTTGAAGTTACATGTTTAGACTCGTCCATGCAACGCCCGTCCATCCATTCCTATGCCTACCGCACTCGAGTCCTACTGTTACCGTTACTGTTACTATTGCTCCTGCTTTGCTGTTGCTGTTGTTGTCGATGTTGCTACTACAAACTATTTCTACTGATAAACTTCTTTGAGCAAGAACTATTTCCAGGTGCAGCTGAATTGACAACTCAGTTGTTAAGGCTTGCAACTCCGTCCGTCCATCCCTATGCCTACCACGCTCATATCCTACTATTTGCTACTACTGTTACTATTGCTCATGTTTTACTGCTGCTGTTGCTTTGCTGTTGCTACTACAAACTGTTGCTACTGATAAACTTTTGTGAGCAAGAACAATTTCTAGGAGCATCTGAATTGACAACTCAGTTGTTAAGGCGTGCAAGTATTCTTTGGCTCCCCTTGTGTCGAATCAATAAATTGGGTAATACTACCCGCGAAGACTGTTGCGATCCCCTACACTTGTGGGTCATCAAGACTATTTTTTGGCGCTGTTGCCGGAGAGCATAGCTTTATTTGTAAGTTCACTTGGATCTACTATTGTTCACTGCTACTCCCTTCATCATGGGTAAGTCTCGTGATGGAAATTTTCCTATTTTACCATCCACTACAAGAAGAGGTACAGTCCTAAACACCTCTGTTGCTCTTGATTTACCGTCTGTTATAAGTAAGCTTGTCACACCACCACCACATACTCATGCTACACACACTGCTACTACTGCTGAATCTGAAACTTCTTTTGATGCTCATGATGTTACTCCTACTGTGCTTGATGCGAGTGGTTCATTAGGTCCTTTTCTAGATGCCACTATGGCTAGTCTAGGAAATACCAAAACTCCTAGTGAAGACACTGTTACACCTATTAGCTCACCTGAGTCTAGTGAGAGTTATGATATTAATGATGGTTACATTGAGTTCACTGATGAATTTGTTGAAGAGTGCCGAAACACACATGGTACTAGTGCTATTAAGAGTCTCCTTGCTAAACGTACTATTATGCCTAAACTGTCCTCTGATCCTAAGTTTGCCACCTCTCCCATAGATATGAAAGATGAAGATTATGATTTCTCTCTTGATTTGTCCAATTTAGATATTGTTGAGAAAGAACCTTTCTGTGGGACTAAAAATCAGAGTGCTATGGCTCATATGAATGAGCTTTCTACTATTAGTGCTTTGTTCTTTGATGATTTTAAGATGCGCAAGTACTTTGTTACTAAGATCTTCCCTTTATCACTAAAAGGAGAAGCTAGGGCTTGGTTTAATAGATTACCTCCTGGTTCCATTGATAGCGCTAATTGCTTGATTGCTTCTTTCTTCTAGAAATATTTTCCTCCTAGAGCTAGACATGCTGCTTTGCTGAGACTTTTTGATTTTAAATAGGTAGAAGAAGAGGAATTTCCTTGATTCATGCACATCTTGGATGTCCATTACCTAAGAATGAGCTTCTTGATATTTATTATAATGGACTAACTGATGATTCTAGGACATACCTAGATAGCTTTGCTGATTGTGTTTTCAGGAAAAGAACTCCTACAGATGCTGAAGAACTAATGGCTAAGATAAGCAAGAATTATGATGATTGGACTTCAATTGAGCTAAATACACCTGAGCCTATTACTCCGGAACTAGTTGTGCCTGAACCAGTTCCAACACCAACACCAAAGAAGAGTTGAGTTATTGCATTAAATGATGAAGTGATGAAGGAAGCTAAGAAATGTCTAAAGGAGAAAGGTATTAGAGCTGAAGATGTGAAGAATCTACCTCCTATAGAAGAACTATGCAAGCCAATTCCTCACTCATCTACTACTGAGGTACACTCTATCCACTTTAATGAAGGGGATATTCCCTATGGTAAGCCTCCTGATCAATGCTTAGAGGAACATGTCACATTTATTGTTAAACAAGGTAATTTTAATAAACAAGTTCAGAATCATTTATTGGAAAACTCTAGAGCTATCCATGAGTTGAAAGATATTGTGGAAAGAACTTCTAATGATATTAAAATGCTTTGTAAACATTTTCAAATGGTTTAAACCCAACTTGATCAACTTGCTAAGGTACAAAAGGATATGCTAGTTAATGCCTCAAGAAATAAACATGCTGATGGAATTATAACTAGGAGTGGTATAGATACTCAAGATCCTTTATATCCTGAAGGAAACCCTAAGAGAATTGAGCAGGATTCCCAACAAGGTGAGAATAGTGGTAGTCCTCGTAAGAGAAAGAAAAAGAATCATAAGGTAGTTGAGGAACTACTTGAACCTGCGGTAGATCCCAATAGTATATCTGTCTCTAATGCTGAAACTGAGAGTGGTATTGATAAAAATGGGTCTCCTGATAAGGCGAAAGGTGAGGAAGAACCTGAGAAGCACACTAAGAACACTAGGTACACTAAGGAAGATTTTATTGCTAATAAACATGGTAAAGAGAGAGAACCTTTGGTGCAGAAACCTATGCCTTTTCCAGGTAAGAAACACAAGTCAAAGGAGGAAGAACACTACAACAAGTTTTGTGAGTGGATGAAACCTTTATTCTTGCAAATTCCGTTGACTGATGCTATTAAGTTGCCTCCTTATTCAAAGTATATGAAGGATATTGTCTCTAATAAAAGGAAGATTCCTAATGAGGAGATTTCTACTATGCTTGCTAATTATTCCTCCAATGGTAAGGTTCCAAAGAAACTTGGTGATCCAGGTATACCAACTATTCCTTGCTCTATTAAGAATAATTATGTTAGAACTTCTTTATGTGATTTGGGAGCTGGAGTTAGTGTTATGCCTTTTTCTCTCTACAAGAGACTCTAGCTAGAAAAGTTGATACCAACTGATATATCTTTGCAAATGGCTGATAAGTCAACTACTATTCCTGTTGGTATATGTGAGGATGTTCCTGTTCAAGTGGCTCATAATTGCTTGATTTTAGCTGATTTTGTTGTGCTTGAAATGCCTGAAGATGATAATATGTCTATTATTTTTGGGAGACCTTTTCTTAATACTGCAGTGTAGAGGTCCCAACCTGATAAGGTAGAGATCCCTGTGTTTACAATGCTAGTCCCTGGACCAATAGCTAGCATCCACAGTTTAAGATGTAATATAAAGAAGATGGGGAGCAGGCTTGTGTGAAGCTCAGTCGTCGATGTTGCCGAGGCTGCGGGGCATGCGCGGGCGAGCTACTGCTACTGAGAGGTGCGCAAGAAGATGGGGAGCAGGCTTGTGGGAACTAGGGGCAGTGGGGAGGGTCGAGCTCGCCGGAATTTGCACTGAAGGTCGCCGGAGACAGAGATGGTTCGAGGTGAAATCAAGGCAGCCTAGAGGCGGAGAGGAAATGGTGTCTAGGGGGAAAGGTAGAGCGGAGACAGGCGACTAAGATAGCATGGTCGAGGAAGGAATTACTGGCGCATTGATTCGAATTCAAGCGAGGTTTAATCGACCAAAAACAACCTGCGTAATTTGGGGAAGAACGATTCTCGCGGGGACGATGGTGACGAGGCAGATGGGTCCCTTTCGTCAGCAAATGGAAGGGTGTACGGTGGGGTCGCAGATCAGTGACTGAGGGGGTTAATTGCGCGGTGTGAAACGTTTTCTACGGGGAGAAAGAGAGAGGCCGCTGGTGGGCTTTAGTTGGGCCAGGTTCTGGGCTGGGGTTTCTGGGCTGTTCCTTTCCCTTTTTTTATTCTGTTTCTTTTTCCTTTTCTATTTTTCTTTTTTGATTTTTGTTCAAATAATTCAAACACCGTTTGAATTCAGATCTTTACCAAACTTCTAGCAAGCTTTTAATACTGTTTATTATTGTATTTCAAAGACCATTTTGGAATAATTCTTTTATTCAATTATGGTTTATTATTTATTTAAAATAGGCACTTGCCTTTATTTAAATAAGATTTTAAATATATTTTCAAACTCTTATTTGAATTCCAATTTTTGTGAAACCTTTTTCAGTAGGTTTTATTTATTCATTAATGCAAATAATTCACTTTGAATTATTTAAATATTTAATATGATTTAGTGTTCATTTAAATTGGGCATTTTTCTTTATAAAATCAAATATGGTTTTAAACCCATATAAATTTTATTCAAATAATTATTTTTAAGTTAATTAGATAACTTTCTAATCCACTTTGGCAAAATCCAATTTATTATTTTCTCATGATTTAATTAATCATTTCTATTAGGGATTTTGTCTTCCATTTAAATATAATTAGAATATGGTTTAGTCTCATATACTTTTATTTGATTATTCTTTATCCCTTTTATTTTATTTGGGTTTGGATTATCTTTATTCCATTTGCTTATGGATTTATTTCAAGATTTTAAATTGACTTCTAAATAATTTTCTTGGGATTTATTCTTTAGGCAATTTATCTTTATTTAAATAAAATTGAATATTGTTCAATCCTTATGATTTTATTTAAATATTATTTTACTCCTTTTATTATTCAATAATATTTCATTTGTTTAAGGATTTGGCCAAGATTTAATTTGCCTTTTATATATTCCTTATTTATTTATTTTCTTCCTCTGCCTTATAAAATCCATATCTTTTTATTTATAGATAAAAAATTAGTGATTCCAATTTGTATAATTTTATTTAATATTTGTTTATCTTTTTAAATCCTTTTAGTATTATTTTGCTCACAATTTAGTATTGATTTTTAGCTAGGAGATTTATTATCTTTGGAAATTCATTCCTTTTATCTTAATAAATTCTTAAGTTTTTATCCATGGCTCCAAATTAAGTGAAACCAATTTCTATGGTTTTATAATATTTTTATTTATCATTTTTGATCATTTATAAATGTTTGTTGATAGATTTTTATATGGATCAAATCCATAGTCTTAGAGAGATCTTGGAAATGATTTTCTTCCATTAGGATTTTAGGGTTTTGGTTTAACTTTTCCAAGTGTTTAAATTTTCAAGATACATTCCTTGATGAATGCATTTCACTTGATTGAAATTTTATTGGATTCCATTTTATTCAAATTTTGTTCAAGAAGGGTTTTGATGTTTCCATTTAGAAACAAAAAGTTTCTTTTCACCCTAAATTTCAACAATTATTTATTTTGTTTATTTATTTTTCACATTTCAAAATTTGGAAAATTTTGGGATGTGACAGGCTACCACCCTTAAAAGAAAAATTAGCTCGAGATTTGGGAAGGCTAGAGGTTACAAGTTGGCTTCAAGATAACTAGGGTACTACCACCCTTAAAAAGGTTTTTGACTAGATTACATCTTGGCTTACTTGGGATCTTGATGCATCTTCTCTGGACACTTGTTGGCATAATGGCCTAGCTCTTTGCATTTGAAACACATCACTTGGCTAATATCCTTCTTTTCCTTTGGTGTCATTGCCTCTTGTTTGTTTCCTTGGTTCTTCTTCTTTTATGGGCATTCACTAGCATAGTGTCCCATCTCTTTGCAATTGTAACATTGCACTTGGCTTTTGTCCTTCTTCTTATTTTTGGGTCTCTCCAAAGCTAGGAGTTCTTCTAGTTCACGCTCTTCTTATTTCACCACAAAGGTGAGAAATCTTTCTCTCTTCTTGGGGCAGTTACTAGAGATATGACCTTCTTCTCCACATGAATAACAACACTTTGTGGTCACTTTGGGTATGACTCTATGAGGCATGGTTCTGACTTTGTTTTTATCCTTCTTGGTAGAAGTTGTTCCCTTATGAAGGTTTCCAAACATTTGATGCATTCCATCTTGCTTCATTTGTTGAACTATAGGATAGATGGGGCATTGAATAGGGACATGATCATTTCCTTCACATAGGAAACAAGTCACTTGAGATGTTGGGCATTGTTTAGTTTTGTGTTTCTCTTCACAATTAGGGCATTGATCCACATGCTCCTTGTAAGTGTGTTCTATGTCTCCACAAATATTGCAAACTTGAGTTCCTTCTATAACATCATCCTTGACATCATTGTTGTCACAATCTCCTTGGGAAAGGTTATCTCCAATGTTGATCATTTGATTGGTCATCCTTTGCAACAATTGGGATTGGATTTCCAAAAACTTTTGCATGGTTGGGTCTAACTCATTGTTGTTGGATAAAAACCGAGTTGTCACTTGATTCAACTGGGCTTGGGTTGCTAGAAGTTGTTCTCTCATGTGTATCTCTTGGTTGCTGTTGTCACCATTCTTGATGCTGGAGTTTCTTGGATAAGTCATCTGTTTGGGTTGGATTGGGATTAGAGTAGGCAAAAGATTTCTAGAGAAGAATTCTAATCACACACTACAATTCACACAAGCAATGTGCAAGCAATCACAAACAAGCATTCCACTCATACAACAAAGTTCAAACATATTTTTAGGCAACAAAATATTTTTTGCTACACCTCATAAGTTGGTGTGTTTGATCTAAACTAAACACTAATATGGTGGTCCAACTATAGGTTTCACTTGAGGTCATTCCATTCTTCTTTAGTTGTTTCTTCATGAACAAGACCATGGTTTCCTCGGAAAAATTCTTGCATCTTGGTCACAAACTTCAAAGGTGATGATGATTTCTTCTAGGTTGTGTTTCCTTAGTCTCCAAGTCTCGAGTAATATTTCTTGTCTCACTTGTAATCTTTAGTGATGTTCAAATTGAAGTCCTTGGTGAAACTAAAGTTGAAGTCATTGGTGATGTTGAAGTTGAAGTCATTGGAGTTGGTGAAGTCCTTTGCTCATGGTGAAGTCTTTACTCATGATGAGGCTTTGTTCATCAAGTTTGAAAAAAAGAGATGTAGAATCAAAACCAAAAAGGTTGAGGAAAGAGTTTACAAGATTGTTTGTAAATAAGTTTTGGAACAAATACAACTCCTATTTTTCTAAGGGGTTTTGTCCAAGTCCTAGGGTTATAATCCTACAGGCAACACAATGCTCTGATACCATCTGTAGAGGTCCCAACCTGATAAGGTAGAGATCCCTGTGTTTACAATGCTAGTCCCTGGATCAATAGCTAGCATCCACAGTTTAAGATGTAATATCAAGAAACAAAGGTCATAATACAACTTTATAACTAGGAATAAAATAATCCATTACATCTTACATAGCTCATTTGACTATCTCATTACAATGCAGCGGAAATAACTATAGCATGGAGTCCTTCATCTTCAAAGTGCCACAGGCAATCATGTTGGTTGTAGACTTGTAATCATATTCAACACACTTCACTAACACCAAACAAACCTGCAACATAATAATTTACAGCCACAAGGGTCAATACATTTGAATTGTATTGGCAAGTGATACTATGGTAGTATGGTGGAGTCTATCATCTATATGCATTTGGCTAAGTGGAGCTTAGGCTTGCTTTGCTCAAAATAAGGTTTTCCTTATATGTTGAAAACACTAAGTTTTTGTTTGTCAAAATCACCCAAGGCATCTACCAATAGAAATTGGTGATCCTTTAACCCTTGTTCAACCACAAGTTTTTAACTTAGAAATTGGGATGAGGAGATCCTTGATAGCTTCCATGTCTTGATGCTCAAATTGTCCATTGCCGGGGACACGACTAAGTACTTAGATTTTACTCTCTCGAGAGGTGGTGCACTTTCCCCACAAGACTCGACATGCATTGAGACAAGATCTTTCAGAAGCCTTCCCTTAGAACAAAATGTACGTGCTCCAAACCTATCACCCCCTACCACCAACTGTCCATTTGGCTAAGTTATTGCAACCTATATGATCCAGGAAAAGCCCATATTGCCATGTGGCTACACTTGAAGCTTCTCAACATTTGACATCTCAAATCTCTTTGTTCCTGGGTGGCTTTCCACAAGTGATATACACTAGGGTAGGCCATAAATATGGGGCCCTGTGTAACCAGTCAACATAATCCATACAAGTCCCATTCCACCCAGGTGATTCATTCACATAGTTGTTTTATTAAACAAAACACAAGTCATTGACTTAGAAATATTTCATAGCATGAATATAATCCACCCTTGTTTTTTACTAGCTAAGCTAAGCATGATGGTAGTAGGAATCTTAACTTAGGAAAATTCTACTAAGGCATCAACTACTAGGATTTCCCAAGGCATAGCATACTTAGTACCATGCAAGTCCTACTCAAAATATCACTAATGCATAGTCAAATTAATGGGACAAAAGTATGAAGCACCACTTGCCTTTTTAGTAGAGAATATAGATTCACTCCTTGATCTTGAAATGGTCACACTCTTCAAATTTCACTACAATTCAATCAAGGCACAAATTCAATATAGCATTCAAACAATTCACTACATAAAATGAATAAACAAGGCAATGCATGCAAACATGCAAAAAGATTGTTTTATTTGGAAAGTTGGTCTATAATAGGCTATAAACATTTTAAAACACCTATTTGTCATTTGTATAAGTGGCAAAACCATTTTAAATTTGAGTTAGTGAAAATGGGTCATTTAAATCATTTTTGTTTTGCTAGCAATGATTTTAATCAAAGGAATAATTTCTAGTGTTATCCAAAATGTTTTGAAACTCCAATATTAATGTTTATGGTAAAAGTGTTTTAAAACAAATCCATTTACAAAAGGTTTCACCTAAAATCATTTTTAAATCAAAGCATCATTTTATTTTGTTAGAAATGCTTTTAAACAAAGTAATATCTTACTAGGGTTTATCAAATATATTTTTAAATCCCAAAACTTGGTGTTTAGGGTCAGAGAGTTTAATTTAACCCATTTGCAAAAGGTTTTACTCAAAAACTATTTCTAAAACATAATCAATAATTTTATTTAAATAGAAACGCTTTTATTCAAAGGAATAATTCCTAAGTGTCACAAAATATATTTTTAAATCCAAAAGTTGGTTTTTATGGTCAGTAGGTTCAAAACAAACCATTTACAAAATATTTTACCCTAAAAACAATTTTAGAATAAATTTTATACACAAAATAAGCCTAAATATGTTTCTGCAAAAACAACCAATTTTACAGAAGCAAAATAATAAAGTAAGGGCATGGTTGCAAAGGTTCTTTTTGCTGATTCCATTGATATAAAATTTGCAAAATTTGGACATGTGGATCAAAAGGTATGAATTTTGCAAGTTTAAACAACTAATCGAAATGTTTCTGTTTTTAAATCACAGGCAGGGGTCACGTGTCTTTTTCTTATTCGCTGGTACCGGTTCGCTCGGATCGACTAACGTGGGATGTTAGATCTAAATAGAATTGTGCGGCACAGATCGATGCATACCCATTCGTTAAGTCATTCTATCGTGTCCTCACAATCAACATCTAACGGCTCAGATCGAGACGACCATAGATGGGCGGCGCGACGACGGTGGATAGCGGCGGCACGCTCGGGCGGTGATGTTTCCGGCGATACAGGAAGCGAGGGAGAGGGAGGAGTAGCTCACAGTGATCGCAGTGACATGGGGAAGTTCAACATTGTCTTTGTTGGCAAAGGGGCGCACGAGGACGACGTGGATTGCTCGCCGTAGTTCGTTCTGGCGACGGGCGCTTCTTTTCATCGTCGTTGGCGAGGGTACAGATCACGCCAAGGCAAAGCAGAGACTGTGTTAGACGTGTGATGGAACGGAGATTGAAGGGGTATCATCTAGAGAGGAAGGGGAAGTCGAGATTTACCAGAGAATCTCGCCGGAGTCGAGACAGATGGTGGTGAAGCTCAATCATCGAAGTTGCCGAGGCTGCGGGGCATGCGCGGGCGATCTAGTGCTACTGGGAGGTGCGCAAGAAGATGGGGAGCAGGCTCGTGGGAACTGGGGGCAGTGGGGAGGGTCGAGCTCACCGGAATTTGCACTGAAGGTCGCTGGAGACAGAGATGGTTCGAGGTGAAATCAAGGCAGCCTGGAGGCGGAGAGGAAATGGTGTCCGGGAGGAAAGGTAGAGCGGAGACAGGCGACTAAGATAGCATGGTCGGGGGAAGGAATTACTGGCCCATTGATTCGAATTCAAGCAAGGTTTAATCGACCACAAACAGCCGACGTAATTTGGGGAAGAACGATTCTCGCGGGGACGATGCTGACGAGGCAGATGGGTCCCTTTCGTCAGCGAATGGAAGGGGGTACGGTGGGGTCGCAGAGTCAGTGACTGAGGGGGTTAATTGCGCGGTGTGAAACGTTTTCTGCAAGGTGAAAGAGAGAGGCCGCTGGCGGGCTTTAGTTGGGCCAGGTTCTGGGCTGGGGTTTCTGGGCTGTTCCTTTCCCTTTTTTATTCTGTTTCTTTTTCTTTTTCCTTTTTCCTTTTCTATTTTTCTGTTTTGATTTTTGTTTAAATAATTCAAACACCATTTGAATTCAGATATTTACCAAACTTCCAGCAAGCTTTTAATACTGTTTATTATTGTATTTTAAAGACCATTTTGGAATAATTCATTTATTCAATTATGGTTTATTATTTATTTAAAATAGGCACTTGCCTTTATTTAAATAAGATTTTAAATATATTTCAAACTCTTATTTGAATTCCAATTTTTGTCAAACCTTTTTCAGTAGGTTTTATTTATTCATTAATGCAAATAATTCACTTTGAATTATTTAAATATTTAATATGATTTAATGTTCATTTAAATTGGGCATTTGTCTTTATAAAATCAAATATGGTTTTAAACCCATATAAATTTTATTCAAATAATTCTTTTTAAGTTAATTAGATAAATTTTTAATCCACTTTGGCAAAATCCAATTTATTATTTTCTCATGATTTAATTAATCATTTCTATTAGGGATTTTGTCTTCCATTTAAATATAATTAGAATATGGTTTAATCTCATATACTTTTATTTGATTATTCTTTATCCCTTTATTTTATTTGGGTTTGGATTATATTTATTCCATTTGCTTATGGATTTAATTCAAGATTTTAAATTGACTTCTAAATAATTTTCTTGGGATTTATTCTTTAGGCAATTTATCTTTATTTAAATAAAATTGAATATTGTTCAATCCTTATGATTTTATTTAAATAATCTTTTACTCCTTTTATTATTCAATAATCTTTCATTTGTTTAATTATTTGGCCAACATTTAATTTGGCTTTTATATATTCCTTATTTATTTATTTTCTTCCTTTTCCTTATAAAATCAATATCTTTTTATTTATAGAGCAAAAATTGGTGATTCCAATTTGTATAATTTTATTTAATATTTGTTTATCTTTTTAAATCCTTTTAGGGTTATTTTGCTCATAATTTACTATTGATTTTTAGCTAGGAAATTTATTAGCTTTGGAAATTAATTCCTTTTATCTTAATAAATTCTTAAGTTTTTATCCATGGCTCCAAATTAAGTGAAACCAATTTCTATGGTTTTATAATATTTTTATTTACCATTTTTGATCATTTATAAATGTTTGTTGATAGATTTTTATATGGATCAAATCCATAGTCTTAGAGAGATCTTGGAAATGATTTTCTTCCATTAGGGTTTTAGGGTTTTGGTTTAACTTTTCCAAGTGTTTAAATTTTCAAGATACATTCCTTAATGAATGCATTTCACTTGATTGAAATTTTGTTGGATTCCATTTTATTCAAGAAGGGTTTTGATGTTTCCATTTAGAAACAAAAAGTTTCTTTTCACCCTAAATTTCAACAAATATTTATTTTGTTTATTTATTTTTCACATTTTAAAATTTGGAAAATTTTGGGATGTGACATGCAGGTGCTGTCATTAATTGTAATCAAGGAAAAGTAACATTCAATATTGATGACAAAGAGCATATTGTTTATTTCCCCAAGAAGGTTGCTAGAAGCTATTGCCTGAATTCCATTGAAAATATTGAGAGCATCAAGGTTGGAGAAATATATTGTCCCATTCCACAAGAAAATTTTGAAACTATTATGATTGGGACCATTTCTGTCAAGTATGAGGTAACATAATCACCTTGTGGAATGAAAAGTTTTGTTTCATATAAGATTGTTTTGGTAACAAGACTTGATCAACCTTGTTAACAAAAGGATTTTAATGAACAAAATAATGTTTTCACTGTGGTTATACTTGCTTTATTTTACTTTTCTCCTTCCTAGACTTTATCTTTCTTTTGCTAGCTTTGGTTTTGTTAGTTGTTTGCTTGTTAGTATGTCTTTGAGCTCCTGTAGTTTGGCTTTTGGTTTGCTTTTGCTTCTTCTGAAAAACTGTTTCTATGAGAAAATCAATTTTCATACCCTGAAAATTGGCCAAAAATAAAGTTTCCCAAAAAAACCCAGAAAATTTAAAATAAATTTTCCTCGAAAAAAGGGGCAGAGGGACACCTGAAGTGACCCAGGGGGCCACCCCAGGCCACCACACCCATGGTAGGCGCGGCCTACCAGTGGGCGGTGCCTGGGGGTCTGGCCCACCTAGGCCCCTCCAGGCTGCCTCCTCAAAGCCATCTTCTTTCTCTCTCCCGAAAAATACCGGAAAACTTGCTCAAGCTCTAGTTCTTGCTGTTCTTGCTCGCGATTTTCGATCTCCTTGTTCAGCCCATCTTAATTGCTGATTTTTGGAGAGATTGCTCCTTGGTATGTGCCTCCTCCACTTGTCCAATTAGATTTGTGATTGGTAGATTGTATCTTGAGTATTTTGATGCTATAGGTAACAGGTTGTTTGAGCTTGCATGCTTATTCTATGCTTAGAAACTTTATTTTGATGCATGTATAGTCCTCTAGGAAGCTCCTATAGTAGTTGCTCATCATTTATCAACTTGGAAAACACTTGGTTTCATGTTTGTCTAAAAATTTTAGAATAGAGTGGTCATGGACAACCACACATTTGGAGAGATATTTGAGGGTGATGCACCTAGAAGGACAAGGTTTCCAAGATCATCCACTAGTGTCAGGCCCTCATACAATGAGGATCTCATTACTCCCCGATTTGGTGACGAGGGAGATGAGGGGGATGCGCATCCCTCCACCTTTCCTTGCCAAACTTTCTTGCGGGCTGCTGGGATTCTTGATGATTTTATGACCTTGGTTAGGAGGTATGGTCTAACAAGTATTATGCAGGATGAGAGCGCGCAATATGCTACGCTCACCAAAACATTCGTGGAGAGTTTCTCCTTTACTAACAGTGTGTTCCATCCAGATGTTTCTTTCAAAGTTTATGGCAGGTCTTACCATATGACATTGAAGAAATTTTGTGGGGCTCTTGGACTTGGTACAACTGGGTCAGCAAAGAAGATTCTAGCTCAACCCGCTGATTTGTTGGAGCTTTACCGAGGAATAACCAATGATGATAGTCGTAGAGCTCAATGGGGAAAGATAAGAAACATTCAGCTTCCAGCCATCAGGTACTTCGCTTACTATCTTGCCACTAGTGTTCTTGGTAGGGAGAACACGAGTAATATTTCCAGCTATCATTTGGCTTTCTTAGATGCTACGCTCAACAATGAAAACAAGTACAATCTTGGTTCTCTCATTGCTCGTCGCTTAACCGCTAAGGGACCCATTTATGGGGGAATTATTGCTACGCATGTTGTTGCTTCCTTGGACATTGTTGTTGATCCAAATGATACAGTCTTGGCTCCTGAGAGGCTTGATCTTGCTGCCATGAAGGTGCATCACTTTGTCACCACTAGCTCTACCCTTGAGAACTTGGTTTATAGAATGATGTTTATTGACGGGGAAGAGAGAGATCCCTCTCCCCCAAACCACTTTGTTCAGTATTTCTCAGGGACCTTTGTCACACTCCAAGGAGGAGATGGATGAGTTGCTGTGCTCTCTTAACTTCCATGGGCACTATCAGGAGGAAGCGCCCTCATATGACCCTGCTGTACACTACACGGGGGAGTCCTCGAGCTCGTACCAGGACAAGGGAGCCTTCTCGTCATACTACGGAGGTGCATCTACTTGGGCACCATGGGGTTGAGCCCCACTTAGGCCAAAAGTCTAAGCTTGGGGGGAGGTATACTGACATCACACTCATATATATATATATATATCATGTTCGGTCGGTTCTTTGTATATCCATTGTTTCGCTTTATTTTTGGTTTTTGTTGCTGCTTTCTCAAAAACACAAAAATACCAAAAATATTTTCGTTGTTTCTCTTGGTTTGTTTCTTTGTTTCTTTGATTTGGTTTGCCTTAAAAGAAAAATCCAAAAAGATTTTGCTTTGTTTGGTTTGCTTTGTTTTTGTTTGGTTTTTCTTTGTTTGCTTGTTTCTAAAAAAATTGAAAACACCAAAAATAATTGTTGTTCTTCTTTGGTTTTGTGAGTTCTTTGCAGGGTTCAGCCATCCTCAGTGGATTTTGGTTTCATGTTATTATTCAAGTCACACAAGTGAAGGGCAATAATGAAGATTAAGACAACTCGAGGTGTGGTAAGAGGCTGGTAACAAACTCTATTTGTTTCATTTTTGTACATATACTCATCATTGTGAGCATGCTTAGTCTGTTCATTGTAAGGAGTGTGTTACTGATGGATGCTTAGTAGTTATTGCTTGTCTATGATTAGCTCCAGCTTGCTAATAGTTTGTAGCATGTCATATGAATGTTTGCTTGCATTGTTTTATTCATATTTTGGTATGATATTGTGGTATCCTCCTGTAACTATTCATATGAATCGACTTGGCACATGCTCACGCATGCATATGAATAATAAATAGTCAGTAAGCCTCGATGATTTATTTTGCCTCATAGTTCTTGTATCACTTTCATGCCACAATTAGTCATATTTTGTTGCAAGCATGATTATGACAATTATTGCTCTCTCATTTGTTGCTCCCTCTCTATTTGCTAGCCTTCACTTGCACTGAGTATGATCTCTACCTGTGTTTCCAACTCCCAAACACCAATATTGCCAACTGTGTCCACCATACCTACCTTAGCATCGTTTGCTATTTTAGTGCATATTCAATGTGCCTTGTTTTCTTCCAAATAAAATGTTTGTCTATTTTGAGAAAGTTAGTTAGTAAAGCTCTCACGAACTTGATGGCACACTTTATTCCTTGCACTTAATAATCCTAAACCATTGTGACTAGTCCATAAAAGTTATATGCTTGCAAATTATATGCTGGGAGTCAGCAGAACCATGCTGTCACGGGGAACGCTTTCAACACTTTTTGGATATCCTACCCAGTTGATACTTTGCTCTTTTGTTTATGGATGTCGATGATGTGAAATAAAAGGGGAGCTTGTGAGTTCATGGAGTCTATACATTGTATTAGAGAAACGCCTGGGCCGCTAGCCTAAGCCATGCCTAATGATGGTGGAAACTTGCAGCATCACCATAATGAGCATCTATGAAGCTTCCTCAATAAAAAGCTATGCATATGGTAAAGAAAAGATTACTGAGATGCTCATTGTCTGCTTGCCTTGTCATTTTTGTTATGGGAAAGCTACTGTACCATGTGCAAGGGGTACCCCGTTGGCGGTTCTCTATGATACGCATGTATTTACAATGACAAGAACTTTCAGGTGACCAAAGTTGAGTAGCATGCGGAGCGGCCCTCGTACTCAAGGGACTTGGGATTTCCAGTTTATGGTTTGTCAAGCATATAATTCAGAGTGGACCTCACTTTTACCTTAACCATATGAAAATGCCTATGATAGGGGCAATGATAGCTCAAAGCTAATGAGTACCTTCCTTTCAGCATTAGGAAGCCTTTCAAACTTTTAAAAACCGGTTTCACAACCTTGTTGAGTCACCACTCATTCTATGAGCACCTTCTTGAGAGCATAGTTGTCATTCTTGTGTTTGTTCCAAAACTTGGTTAATTATGTCATGACTTTGATGCTTGTATCTCTGATATCTTTACTTATAGTCTTCACTTGTACTTCAGAGGTGCCTTGGCATTTATATTGTGTTGTACAAACGAAGGCAAGTGAGATACCACTCTATCATACCATACTATGAGCATTGCAATGTTGTTTATGTTTATGTTCCATGCTACTTATTATTATTGAGTTGGTTTCTCTTCATATCTTGCAATGACTATTGAGTAGACTTAGTTGCATACTTCTTATTATGAATGGTTTAAGCATCTACTCCTGTGCTGAGAATATATACATCATATGAAGAAAATGTGTTCGTGAAAGTTCTTTTATCACACTCAGTTTTCAACTGAATTGCTTGAGGACAAGCAATAAGCTAAGCTTGGGGGAGTTGATACGTCCAAAACATATCTACTTTCTCGAACACTTTTGATATTATTTATCCTCTAAACTTGTGTGATTTGGATGCAACTAACATGGACTGACGCTGTTTTCAGCAAAACTACCTTGGTGTCTTGTTTTTGTTCAGAAAATCAACTATCAAGAAAAATCCCGGAAAATATGCCAAAAATTATATTTCACCAGAAAACCCACGGAGCCAGAAGACGAGACGGAGAAGGGGTCTAGGGGGCCCACACCCCTGCCAGGCGCGGGTGGGCCCTGCCCCGCGCCTAGGGGGTGCAGCCACCCCAGGCAGCCCCTCGGGTTTCCCCTTGCCCCTATAAGTTTCCTTTTGACCTAAAAACAGAGGGGGTTTGATAGTTTTCCAAAAAGAGTTCCTCTCCGCCGCCGCCACCAGAAACCAGGATTCAGATCAAGAAACTCAATTCCGGCACCCTGCCGGGACGGGGAATTTGGATAGGATCATCACCATCGTCATAGCCAACGCATCTCCATCAACCATCGATGTTTCCCTCATCCATGAGTGAGTAATCCCCACTGTAATCTTGTGGATGGTAGGGATTGGATGAGTTCTATCATGTAATCGAATAAGATCTGTTAGGGCATAGTGCCTAGTATCTATATTAGTGCTATTTGACTTTGTTGCAACTTGTTGTGCTTAATGCTTGTCACTAGGGCCCGATTGCCATGATCTCAGATCTGAACTTATTATTGAATCATTATGATAGTATTGTTTGTGATCTTATCTGCAAGTTGTGTACATATAACATTGTCCGGATCTAAAGGCCTCGAAGTGACAATAATTGGGACAACCGGAGGGAATGGCTGTGGTGTGAGGATCACATGTGTTCACAAAGTCTTAATGCTTTGCTCCAGTGCTCTATTAAAAGGAGCACCTTAATTACCAGTAGTTCCCTAGAGGCCCCGCTGCCACGGGCTGGCTAGACAGAACATGTTGTGCAAGTTCTCATTACGAGCACGTATGACTATATTTGGAGCATATGCCAAGGATTGTTAGTACTTGGATGCTTATTATTATTTATCTGCAATGCCCTAGATCTTGAAGTTACATGTTTAGACTCGTCCATGCAACGCCCGTCCATCCATCCCTATGCCTACCGCACTTGAATCCTACTGTTACCGTTACTCTTACTATTGCTCCTGCTTTGCTGTTGCTATTGCTCTCGCTGTTGATACTACAAACTATTGCTACTGATAAACTTCTGTGATCAAGAACTATTTCCAGGTGCATCTGAATTGACAACTCACTTGATAAGGCTTGCAAGTATTCTTTGGCTCCCCTTATGTCGAAATAATAAATTGGGTAATACTACCCGCGAAGTCTGTTGCGATCCCCTAACCTTGTGGGCCGTCATGGATATAGACACTAAATCGGAAGGTGGTAAAATTCATTTCAACAAATTTTTCATGGTGCTTAAACCTTGCATCCAGGGATTCAAGGACGGATGTAGGCCATATCGGAGCATAGACAGTACTGTCTTAACTGGCAAATGGAAAGGCGGCCTGGCATCTGGGACAACATTGGATGGTCACAACTAGATGTTCCTAGTGTCATTCGGGCTATTCGATACAGAGACAAGAAAACTGGGTCTGGTTTATGAGGCAGCTCAGGAGATCAATAGGAAAAATGGATGCATTGGCTATATCCACAGATGCATGCAAAGGGCTGACGAATGTAGTGAGGGAGGTGTTCCCGCGAGCTGAGGGTAGATAATTCCATGCCCACCTAATGCTCAACCTGTACAGGCACTATGCAGGCAACATATTTGGTTACATGTTTGCTGCTGCTAGATCTTACAGAGCTGGGCGCTGCGAATATTTCATGAGCAAGATTTTTGCGGAAGCCCCAGATCTTCCCTAGTACTTGGCCGCACATCATTTGCAGCTATGTAAGAGAGTCAGTTCAACCCTGACATCAAAGTTGATTACATAAACAACAACCTAGCTGAATGCCTGAATAACTAGGTGAAGGACATAAAAGTCCGTCATGTTCATATGTTGATGGACGGCATACGGGGTATGATCATGAAGTTGTTAAGTTTAAGGAGAGAGATTGGTCAGAGACTTAGAAGTCATATGCTACCGCCTGTTGTACAGCAACTGCATAAGAGAATCCGAGTTCTTGGTCATCTTAGGTTCTCCCATCAAACAACAGCAGCTGTGAGGTGGTTGATATGTCCAAAACGGCCACAGGGATGTTGTGAACATTGAGCAGCGGGAATGCACCTACTTAGAGTGGCAGCATACCGGGAAACCATGCGACCATGCATTGGTCTTCTTGGTGAATAAAAGAACTCTACCACATTTTGATCAATATTTGTCTGGCTACTTCCCTCTAGAAAAGTTCAGAGCTGTGTACGCTGGTTCCGTCGAGCCCTGTATATACCCATTTCAGTGGCCTCAAGTCCAACTGAGTTTTGAGCTGTGCCAGCCAATAACAAAAAGGGGCAGAGGTAGACCACAGGTGAATTGGTTTAAGAATTTCTAGAGAGGGCGGGTTCATCTTTTAGTGGTAGCAATAAGGGCAAAAACCGATGCAAGACCTGCCGTCTTATAGGACATAGAGCAGCGGGGTGTCCTCTTAATGCACCCAAACCTAGGCATGAGATGGTACTAATACAAAAAAATTGGTCGTACTATGTAGATATTAGGTGCTTAACAGTGACTTGTTTTTTAATAGGAAGCGCAAGGTAATAAACATGACTGTGGACTCAGTGATTTTGCCATGGAAAGAAAATCAAAACGAGTGGAGTGATGATGCTGAAAACGATATTGATGCTGATTGGCCCGACTTCCCTCGACCTGGAGATGCAGAGTATGTGAAGCTAAGAAAGCTGGCATCCAGGAAGGGGAGGAAGGCGGGCAATGAAGAAGACAAAGGACACCAAGGCAAATAAGTGGCACCCAGGAAGGGTGTAACAACCGTAGTTTTATTTAATAGTAATTATGACTTGTTTGTGCATTCATGAGCATCATCATCTAAAATGCATGAAATAAAAGGGCTCTCAAAACCCTAAAACTCTAATCCTTTCCCCTCTATAAGTAATGCATTGGGAAATGTTAGCAATGCTTCAACAAATAAGCCTACATGGACCTTTTAATATATTAAGGAGGGCCATGTGTATTTGAAAATATTTTGAACCTGTTTACTATTTTAAACTATACAAAATAGATTACAAATGAATATACCAAACAGAAAAATAGAAACAGGAAAAGGAAAAAGGTTTTCTGAAATAAAAACTGATCCTAGCTCTATCTGGGCCACAACCCAGTTTCTCTCCTCTCCTCCCGCACCTCTTTGCCGCACAGCACAGCTCCTGCGGCCCACGCACGACACAGCCAGCCCAGTACCGCTTCGGCCTCTCCATTCCTCATTGTCTTCGTTGACGATGCCAAGCTGCTGCATGCCGGCGCCCCCGCCGTTGATCCTCGCCGGCGTTATGATGCGTGCAGCCCCCCAGGAGATGATGATAAGAATGCCTGAGTCACGCTCCCTGTCCCCATCCCCATTTCCCTCTCTATCGCTCTGTGTCCCACGAGCGCAGAAGCCGAAACCCTAGCCCTACCGCCGCCATTCATCCCTACTGCTAGGAGCCTCCCCGAGCTTCCCTGACGATGTCATAGCCTCCGCATGATCACCCCGATCCTCCTATACCAAGTAATCGACGCCAGGAAGTCGCAATCGTGGCCTCCATCATCGTCTTCCTGAGTTTTGCCAACCACCGCCGCCATCGATTTTCGCTCCTCTGACCACCCCGTGCCTCGCTGACCCCTCCATCGCGTTCGTGGTGAGCCCGTGGTCCTTGTGGCCCTCTTCGATTCCCCTCTCCCTCTCTGTTTCGTCGCCTCCGCAACCACCTGCAAGCGCCGCCGTCGGCCGTCGTCGTGGATGTCGCTCCGGCGACCATTTCATGGTGGTTCTGCCCTCGTTCGACTTAGCGCATAGTCCCGCATCCAACACCCCTGCCCTTGCTGCCCCGCGCGCGCTTAATCCCTAAATCCGACCTCGATCTGAGAGAGCCTCCATTGCTGATGTCAGCATGACATCAACATGAGGTCATATCTCCTTGTTTTCTTTTATTTGAAATGTTTTTGAAATTCATTTATGTAAATAAGAAAAATATGACAGGTAGGTCCACCCTGTAAGTAATATTAACCTATTCAGAAATGTTTTCTGTTTAATAAAAATGTTAAAGTAATATCAAAATGTAAATTATTTTATAATATTCAAAAAAATAATTAAAATGAATTAAAATTGGAGAAATTCATAACTAGTTCATTTAAATCAGAAAAATGCAAATAATATATCAAAATGTTCAGAAAAATGAGATCTATCTATTACAGTTATAATCATGCATTTTTCAACAAATTGAACTGCAAGTTTGATTAGAAGAACATAGTAACCCTCATAGGTGATTCCGGGATTTCTCCAAATTAAGGTTTTGTACCCTCGGGATAAATGCAATTCAAATTTTCATATCATCATCCTCGATTGAGCATTTCATCGATGCTATGTGTTGATTGTTTCCATTTCTTTCCGGTGTTTGGTTCTTCTCCGGTAGAATACGATATTGGAATCGAGATCAAGATCGAAGCCCAAGATCAACACCGTTGAAGCTCGAAGACCAATAATTGACCAACTGTAATCAAGTAAAGTACCAGATGTCCGAAGCTCTGCTTTCTGGATATCAACTGGCAAAGGCAAGCGAAACCCCACACATGATATAATCCTATGATTTCAAAGTATTTACATTCTTGCCATGTGCATACGATTCTAAAGTCTTTTATCGATATATAGAGTAATCCTATCTATTGCATCTTACCTTTGCAGCCTATAATCCCTGATCCACTGCTCCTAGCATAACTAGGGTTTGGCTTGTGAAGCGTTGCTAGAGCTATTACATTTGTTGTGCTTAGGCATGCTTAGCTGTTACTACTGGTCCATCCGGTTGATGAATCAGAGCTGTGAATGAATCTAGTATGACATGATGACGTGATAAGATCAGAGATGAAAGTTAAACATGCTAAGGCTTGTATGGGAGGCCACAGTGGGTTCTAGTTTTTGCAGTCCCATACTTGCCACTACTAGGACCTGAGTTCTTGCCTATGGTCCAAGATGATCGTATAGCCACATGGGGGCCTGGAAACCCCCTCGTCCAACTAACTTGCCTAGTAGATTCCATGAGTCACATAGTTCGGGATTTCCATTTGACATACGCATCTTGGTTGTTCTTGAATGGAGGTGAAGGAGGTGCATTCATAACAGGTAGGTAAGCATGGCTGGGAACAAGAGATGCCCGGCATCCGTAATCTTGAACACTGTGCACATCATTAGGGACCGACTTCGAGACTCGTCCCATTACATCGGCATCTCCCTAGTGCGTGACTCATGGTCTCGGTGAAAGAAAGGTAAAGGTCGTGGTCAACTACTCTCTGCCGGCCTTCCAAGGAAGAGGGCTAATCTATAGTGGTATTAAGAATCCGTTGGCGCGTGTGGTTAAAGTTGTACACCCCTGCAGGGGTAAATCTATTCGAAAAGCCGTGTCCACGGTTATGGACGAACTTGGAGACCAGATTCTAAGATCATAGAGAACTTTAGCCTAATCATAAAACTTGGCAAGTTGATCAACGTGTGCTTAAGGATGCTTCCTCATGGGTACGAGGGGGTGATCCTAGGTAGGTTCAGCTGATGATGATTCGGTGGATATTAAAAGATGATCAAAGCTAGAGTTACCGCTCTCTTATCCCCTTTTAAAATATTCTGATTAGTCGAGATTCTTCTCCCTCTTGTTTTACAAAACAAAGATGGCTTTATGCAAAATAACTCCACCAGCCATAAGTCTTGCGGAGTACACCCTGTACTCACCCTTGCTTCATTGATACTTTTGCAGCAGATTAAGTGTTACCATAGAAGATGAGTTCTTCATGGCATCGACATCGACGAGTAGTTTGGGGTTCCCAGCCGGCAGTCTGGGATCTATGGATTGGACGTCATCGTTATGCTTCAGGCCTCTTCGGCCATTTGTTAAGTTTGCTATACTTAATAGCATAATTCGCCTTCCGTTGTTTGATGTTTGTGGTCAGTGACCTCTGCTTGTAATATTTTGGTTCTTTGCTTAGTTATGAGCTTGCAGTAATAAATTTTGTGTTGTAGGGTCACTGTTGTGTTACCGGTTCTCTCTCTGTATGCTTTCGAGATTAGGTTAGGCTTATGTTTAGACGAAGGTCTGAGATTTGTCCAACCTTAATCCTGGGGGTGTCACAGGTTTTGGTATCAGAGCAGTACCGACTGTAGGAAATCCTTTTCATTGGTCGATGTTGAGTCTAGTGCTTGTGAAAACTATTTTCAAAATTAAAACTATGTGTGAAAACTCTGGTATGCTTCTTTTTCTCCTTATCCAGTTTCGCTCTAACTCTGGGTTCATCTTATCTTGTGTTGATTTGGAAAGTTTTGCTATCTCGTCCAGTCTTTCAAAACTTAGGTGCCTTTCAGGCATGCCGGTTCTCAACCATTTGACCTAGTGTTGAGTTCTTTAGAGTCAGTTGTGTGTGTTCCTTGTTACCCTGTGCTCTTGTTCATATGAGAGATTTCTTTCTATCATAATCTCTTTGTTTTATGGGACCACAACATCATGTTTATGGTTCCATAGTGTTCTGTTCTAGGTCTCAAGGTTTCCTTCATCCCAGTGTACCTCCTTTTCATTTGTTTGGGCACTTCCGAAGTTGTTTCTTCTTCTGGAAGTGTAACATCCCAAAAATACTAAACTTGGATCATCAAACTCTAATCATCAAATTTAGGGTTAACAAAAACTTTTCCAATTAAAAATATGAAAGCATTCATATGTGTATGTATTACAATTTGGATTCTTTTGAATTGCCATGATTCTGTGTTTCTTTGCTTGTAAAATGATTCTTAGGTGAAATAAACATCATCTAAACAATCCCCAAACTTTTCCCAAAGACAAACAAATCAAAACAAATAAATTAAGTGAATGGTCACTTTGGCAAAATTAACTCCCATGCCTACTTTGGATATCTCTAACTTACAGAACTTAACAGAAACATGTATAGATCTTTGCACCCCTTCGAAATAGTACTCATAATAAGGTACCAAGGCCCACTTTGTGATCATCCAAAAACATTTAAATGCTTAGTTTAAATGACAGTTTAAAATTGAATCTATTTCATATGGGAAGATCCCACTATTTCAAAAAACACTCAAACAAGCTCAATTTCCAAAACCCAAGCATCCACAGTATCACCAGCACATGCCTAGCACACCCACCAAAAATCTTTTCAAAATTCAAAACTCAAGTTCTTGCGGCCATTTCATCAAACACTTGGCAGGCAAATTTAAACCAAATCAAATTCACTGTTTTTAATAGTGTTTTGGGCCTAACTGGTTCCCTCTCTAGCTCACAGCACCCATTTAGTAGATCATCTAGCCTAATTGGCAACCTCTAGCCTCACTGTAAGCTGGCCATTGTCATCAACGGTGAGCAATCCGAGCCACCTCGTCGGCCAAACCTGGTCGCCGCCGCAACAGACCATCTCCCCCTCTTTAGCCATGTCTGGGAGGTAGCCAGCACTCCACCGCCACCCACTGTCCCCTCCCCGAGCGAAGGAAAGTCGTGGACCACCGAGCACGCCGCGCGCCCAGTGCCACTGCGACATGCCGAGCATGCGCCAGAGCGCCGCACCCGGCACGCGTGCACACGCCGCCCCTCGACCGCAGCCCGTGCCCACCGCTTCGCCATGACCCAGGGAGCACGCTAGACACCACCGTTCGCAGCCCCATGCCTCACATCCACCGCTCGTCGTCGAAGATGCCGCCTCTGCCGCGTAGAGCACCGCACGTTCCCAACCATTTTCCACCGCCCCTACACGCACATTTAAACCTTAGAGCATCACCAGGAGACCG
This sequence comes from Avena sativa, assembly GCA_916181665.1. Lineage (NCBI taxonomy): Eukaryota > Viridiplantae > Streptophyta > Magnoliopsida > Poales > Poaceae > Avena > Avena sativa. The sequence goes on from OV702297.1 coordinate 144,786,207, forward strand.
CCCGTCGATCGCCAACATCGGCCATGCCTCTAGCCGCCCGTAGCCGTGTCGCCATCGTCGCCTGCCCATCCCTCTCGGTCTCGCCGTTGAGCCTATAAAAGGAGACGAACCCTGCTCGATTTCTTCACACCATCTCACTCCCCTAACCTCACTGATCGTTCCACCCCTTAGCCGGAGCAAGGCGAGCAGCGCATCGCCGGAATTTGGCCAGAGCTCGCCGCTGTAGAGGAGAAGAGGAGCCATTGATTTCGTCCACCCCCGGAGCTGTCGCGACCACCCCAGAGTTCGCCGTCGTCGAATTTATCATTTGCCCGCCTCGCTGTCGTCACTGGAGCCCTAGTATGCCCCCTATGCACCCCCACTGAGCCGCTAGAGTTCGAGCTGGCCGGTGACCTGTTCTTCATCGACGACGACCCTCAGCCGTCGATCTTCATTCTAATCCAACGCACCACATCGCCTCGTACCGCTTCGCGTTTAAAGAGCCACTGACCAGTAGACCCCCCTGCCAGTTGCGTCCCGCGCTGTGGAGTGACACTGGGCCGGCCCATTAACCTTTCCCGCGCAGCCCACTCGTTTGAATTTTGCTTTTTCTATTTATATTCAAACCCAGTTCTGTACCTAGTTTAAAAAATCAACCCAGCTCGATTCAGTAAACCAAATTGAATGAAACCAATTTTGTTAGAAAGGTATTGAAAGGCTTAATCCAAGCCCGTTGGATTCAAATCATTTGGATCTATATATCAACCTTGGTAAAAATAACAAGGGAGAAGCTTTTCTGCATTCAAACATTTTTCAAATTTAAACCATAATAGCTTTTGAGTTGATTCCAACTCTCAAAAATCATAATTGATCATACCTTTCAGAATATATAAAAATATATGGGTTTAATTACAGAAATAATGTTCAATTAATCAAAGAATGCCACATAGGCATTTCTAGCCACTTTAATGATTTAAAATAAAAAGGTTAAACCTTATTAAATTGTGACACCACTTTAAATCACATTATCATGTAATGAAATATGTGGTGATGACATGTGTTAACATGATCCCATGTTTGAGTTGGAGAATATTAAATCTTAAGTAGTTTTTCAATGAGTAGAAATTACTTTTCTAAAAATAAAATAAATAAGACAAATGCTTTAATCTTGAATGTTAGTGATGATGCTAGATCATCTATAGAACCCCTTTGTGTGATGATTGAAAGTAGTTAAGTATTGTTTGGTGATTGTGTACCTCGTATTTATTCATAGACGCTAGTACCGACCAAGGATACGAGGAGGAAGGAGGATACTATGAAGAAGAAGCCGAGGAGAACTTCAACCACTGCTCTGCACAAGGCAAGCTAACACTTGCAAGATACTCTACTTTAGAAAGCTTATACTGATACTGATGCAAGCCTTACTAATCAAGTTGACCTATGCAAGCTAGTACTTGCTTGTTACCATGCCAACTATATGCCTTAAGCATATGTGATCATCCCCACTTGATACCCCCTCCTAGTTTTACTTGCAAGCTTTCTACTTTATTTATTTATCAAAGCTATTACTTAGAGTTTACTTGAGTAAATTGTAGATACTAGAAAGATAACTGAAGGTTGCATAAAGAGCATTAAATTTGTCCTAAGCTAGATAATCTTGATGTCATCCTAAGGCAGGAGATTGAACTTAGTTAAACTCCACTTGTTTACCACCCCTCATTAGTAATCACCCTCACTTGTAGATGCTAGTGTTAAGCATACAACTTGCTCAACTTTAGATGGGAATACTTGGTGGAAAATGGTTATGAAAACCTTAGAATGATGAGTCATTCTACTGAGATGTTTTGACATGTGTTTCCGAACACCAGATGATTTGAATGATGAAAATGTTAAGGCATGAGCCTTAGCCCTTTATAAAACTGATGGTTGTCTGGATGCGATACCATTCAAATTTTACCGTACAACCACAATACCCGAAAATTGGGTAGGGCTTGATTGGAAACTTATATACCTTAGTATGGGTTCCCCTCACGGCCAAGGTCTGAGCTGAGGCTACCTTGTGAAGATTGTCCACCTTGTAGTACCCAAGATGACAGTTGGTCATGGTTGGGAGGCCAAACTCATAGGAGAGGTGCTTATACTAGGGCGTGTAATTGAAAGGTTAGGATTTATTATTCGCATACTGAGTATGGTGAATTCAGGATTTGTTCCTGACGGATGTATCGAATGTTGTGGTGAAAGTGTACAATCTCTACAGAGTGTCAAACTATTCGAATAGCCGCGTCCGCGGTTATGGATAGTTGGAGTGGCCATACTATTCCCCCGTCAGATGTTTTCAAAATGACTTGTGAAATGGATTGAGAACTTGACTTGACCACAACAGAGTTTTGATATGAAATTCAAGTTCCCACTTAGGTGTTATAAAATTTCAACTAGCTTTCTTTGCTTCTAAACTTAGTAGAGGTAAATCTGGCTTTTTGCAAAACAACCATAGAGCTTAGTGTCCTACTACAAAAAACCCCTTCACTTGTTAGTATTAGTTTGCGAGTACTTAAAGAGTACTCATGGCTTTTTCCCTGGCTATTCCCGTGGCCAGACTATGAAGAGGAGTACCAGGATGAAGGACCCCAGGAAGGTTATGACAACTAGGATCATCTCCCATCGTCAGCATTGCCTGTGACCCCGTAGATGGAGCTTCGCCTACGCTACCTTTATTATTACGTATTTCCGCTGCTTGAGTTGTATTAAGAACTGGATCGTGAGATCCTTATTTGTGTAAGACCTTATGTATGGTTTGTAATGGATGATGTACTGTGGTATCCAATTCTGTTAAGTCTCGCAAAAATGGTAATCCTGGGATTGCGATGTATGGCATAACAGGCATCTGGGATTATAAATCCGGGTGTTGACAAGTTGGTATCAGAGCCATCCTGACCATAGGAGACCCTAGTTAGACTGGACGTTTGAATCAAAAACTTAGTTTCAAAACCAAAGGAAGCAAATATTTATAAAAACTTATTCCCTTTCTTATCACCTTATTTCTTTCATAAAAAGTCATGATCCTCAAAAACTCTTGCAAAATACCTAAAATTCCACACACTTGATCACTCTACTAACTTACTCATCCTATATTCTTATAGATGGACGTGAAGTACATAAAGTTTTATCAGTTGGGGAATGGAGGAGACCTTATCTTTGAGCGGGATTTGGACCAGCTTTCGGAACTTCTGGAGCATCCGCACCCCGAGTTCTTCGGAGCTCAGCTCAATGATCAAGGAGGAGAAGATCTGCAGTGGATAATTGTTGCAAGTCTCCGAGGAAAGATTGAACCTCCCACTGCCGAGGGAATTCAGTTCACCTTAAGAGAAAACAACTGGCTCGATGGACTTGCCAGGGCCATGCTGAAGACTCAGTTGGACCACCTTAGCTTCATGATGTACGATCGTCAGCAGGAATTGGACAATTGTCGTGACTACTCCAACCACAAGTACACCATCATCAAGACGAAGGATCAGACCATCGCCATGCTAGCGAAGGATCGCAAGTCTGGCTGCCGTCATCTCGATAAGAAGGAGCGCATCATTGCCCGTCTTCGCCACCGTATCTCGGATTTGGAAGAGACCATCCACGAGAGAGACATGCAGTTGGAGGAAAGGGAGAATGCCGGAGAGGATCTTCGTGGAGACCCCTACTCCTATCTCAGCGATGATGATGATTTTCTGGAGGATCAGGCTATGGATTTCTTCACCGATGAGGATGACTTCGCCTTCATCAATGACGACGATGATGATGAGGATGACGACTACACCGACTCCGAGGAGTAGTAGCACTTGAGCACTAGCATAGTGAGTTGTATTCGGTCCCACTTTATCTTAGTTTCCAGAATGGTTCTTAAAACCATCTGTTTACCTTTGTTGTGGTGTGTGTTTGTATCGTGTGCTATGAATGAATGAATGAAAAGCAAGTTGCTAAAAAATCTGAGTCAAACTTTAAAAACTTTTCAAAGTCCTTGAACCTCAGAAATTTCCCTCTTTTCTCATGATCTATCTCAATCTTCAGATGCCACGCGGAGGAAGTGGTTCATCCCCGGACCCGATGTTGCAGATCCTGCAAATGTTGGTTTCTGACCGCGAAGCTGAAAGACCTGAACGTTAAGCCAACCTAGCCACCCTTCAGCAGATAGCTCAGCTAGCCCACAACAATCAAGGCCAAGGAAATCAGGACAACCATGGATCTAAGCTCAAGAATTTCCAGAACACCAACCCACCTGTTTTCACTAAGTCAGAAGAGCCTTTAGACGCCGATGATTGGCTTCAGACCATGGAAAACAACCTAGAAGTCGCCAGAGTGGAAGCCAACGAGAAAGTTCTGTTTGCCACCCATTATATAGTCGGAGATGTAAGAGCATGGTGGAACAGTGTTCGTGCAATGACCGGAGGACCGATGATGACCTGGGAGGAATTCAAGGTCAAGTTCAGCAGAACCCATGTGCCCCCGGGTTTGATCAAGAGGATGAGAGACGATTTCAGAGAACTGAAGCAAGGACAGATGACCGTAGTGGAATACCGTGCCAAATTCTTGTCATTAGCTAGGTATGACCCGGATGAGATCGGTACCGAAGCCAAGAAGAAAGAGAGATTCTTGAATGGTCTACATGATGAGATGCAGACTGTGTTGGTCAATATCCCCTTTGCTGATATTGAAGCCCTTGTCGACTCTGCCATCCAGATGGAAGGAAAGATCAACCAAGCCAATAAGAACCGCAAGCGTCGCATGATGCATCAGCCAGGAACCCATCAGACCCCAAAGTATCGCCCTAACCCATCTCCAGGATTTGCCCCAAGAACCAACAGACCCCCAATGAACCGTTCGACCTATCCCAACCATGGAAACCCGAGGCCCGGAGGAAATCACAACAACCCCGACAACTCTGGCAATTTCAACTGTGCTCCACCCAAGTTCAACAACAACAATGCTACCGCCAACACCAACACTGACCCGAGGACTAGAAGCAATGTTGTGCCTGTTGCCGCAAAGGACAAGTCGCAAGTGACTTGTTATGACTATGGAAATAAGGGTCACTACTCCAATGAGTGCCCCAAGAAGAATGCCGCAGCCCCCAATGCAAATGCCCCAGCTCAGCAGCAGCGTCGTGTTCAGCCTGGAAGAAGGTTTGCCCCAGGAAATTCACTCAACCGCAACAGCCGTCTTTTTCTCATGCATGCTGAAGAAGCTCAGGAAGCGCCAGACATCGTGCTGGGTATGTTTTCTATTAATTCAGTACTTGCAAGAGTGTTGTTTCATTCTGGTGCATCACACTAATTTTTCACCGAAGAATTTGCATGCACTAGTAAGACTCAACCAACCAAACTGAAGCATGTTATGATTGTTCAAATCCCCGGTTCAACCACCAAAGCTAGGCAAATTTGCAAGGCCGTCCCTATCCGAATCCATGGCATAGATTTTTATGCTAATCTGATAGTAGTCGGAACTAAAGGTTTGGAAGTAGTACTAGGAATGGATTGGATGTCCAAACATAAAGGATTAATTGACTATGCCAAGAAAGCAATAACCATGACCAATATAGCCGGAATATCAGTCGAGCATGTACCTGAAACCTTACCTCGTCAATTCAAGTGCAACAAGAGTATAGCCCAACCTACCATTGACCAAGTCCGGATAGTCTGTGAATACCCCGATGTATTTCCAGATGTTTTGCCCGGTATGCCCCCAGATCAGGATATCGAGTTTATCATTGAACTAATCCCCAGAACAGGACCCATAGCCCAGAGGCCATATAGTATGAACCCGTCTGAACTAGAATAACTGAAGAAGCAACTGGATTCCATGTTGGAAATTGGATTGATTCAACCAAGTGCGTCACCATGGAGATCACCTGTCTTATTTGTGGACAAGAAGGATGGAGGTAACCGGTTGTGTACGGATTATCGGAAGTGGAATGATTTCACTATCAAGAACAAATACCCATTGCCCAAGATAGAAGATTTGTTTGATCAGTTGACCGGTGCCAAAGTGTTTTCTAAGATTGATCTTAGAACATGCTATCATCAACTCAAGATTCGTGCAGAGGATATTCCAAAGACTGCCTTTACCACCAGATATGGATTATACGAGTATACTGTCATGTCTTTTGGATTAACCAGTGCCCCCGCTTATTTCATGAATCTCATGAATAAGATTTTTATGGACTTCCTGGATAAGTTTGTCGTTGTTTTCATCGATGACATTCTGATTTATTCCAAATCGGAAGAAGAACATGAGCTACACCTAAGGACCATTCTTGGAACCCTTAGAGAGAATCAGTTGTATGCCAAGTTTAGCAAATGTGAATTCTGGTTACAGGAAGTAGGATTCCTCGGCCACATTGTATCAGCTGGAGGAATTGCCGTTGACCCTACAAAGGTGAAAGATGTAGAAGATTGGCAAGCCCCAACCACTCAAACCCAAGTTCGTGCATTTCTCGGATTGGCAGGATACTACCGCAAGTTCGTAGAAGGATTCTCGAGTATCTCTAGACCCATGACCCAATTGCTGAAGAAGGACAAGAAGTTTGAATGGACTGAAAAATGTGAAGTGAGTTTTCAAGAACTCAAGAGGAGATTGATTTCAGCCCCAATCTTAATCATGCCGGATATCACGAAGCCCTTCGACGTTTATTGTGATGCATCCAAGATCGGTCTCGGATGTGTTCTAATGCAAGAAGGCAAAGTTATATCTTATCTATCTCGACAACTGAAACAACATGAGCAGAATTACCCAACCCATGACCTCGAACTCGCAGCCGTAGTTCTAGCCCTGAAGACATGGAGGCACTACCTGATGGGAAACCGTTGTGAGATCTATTCAGATCACAAGAGTCTGAAGTATATATTCACTCAGAAGGAGCTGAATATGAGATAGAGAAGATGGATCGAGTTAATCAAGGATTACGATCTGGACAATCACTATCACCCTGGTAAAGCCAACGTGGTAGCAGATGCCCTTAGCAGATTGCTGTGCCGCTTGAACTCCATGATTTTGAAGGAGCAACCAAGCTTGCACAGAGAGATGGAAGATTTAAGAATGGAATTAGTGAGTGAAGGATTTTTGGCTAGTATAGAACTTCAACCCACTTTGATCAGCCAGATCAAAGCGGCGCAGAAAGGAAATGCTAGTATCGATGGAATCAAGCGTCGTATCGGTACAGGCAAAGTACCCGGATTCACCGAAGACGAAGAATGAGTTCTGTGCTACAAAGGACGCCTTTGTGTACCAGCAGATTCTGAGTTGAAAGAAGTTATTCTGAAGGAAGCTCATGATACGCTTTATTCTATCCACCCTGGAGGAACGAAGATGTATCAAGATTTGAAGGAACAATTTTGGTGGCATAAGATGAAGAGAGAAATCGGAAGCTATATCGCCAAGTGTGATATATGTCAGCGAGTCAAGGCGGGACATCAAAGACCCGCAGGATTGTTTCAACCATTACAGATTCCGGAATGGAAATGGGATTCCGTTGGAATGGACTTTATCACCGGATTGCCTACTTCTAGTAGGGGAAATGACTCTATCTGGGTCATAGTGGACAGATTGTCCAAAGTCGCCCATTTCTTACCCATCAAGACCATATATCAGAGTTTGAAGCTAGCGGAGTTATACATCGCTAGAATCGTCAGTTTGCATGGAGTCCCCAAGAACATCGTATCGGATCGAGGAACTTAGTTTACCTCGAGATTCTGGAAGAAAGTCCAAGAAGGTTTAGGAACCCGCCTAGATTTCTGCACCGCGTATCACCCTCAGACCGATGGACAAACGGAGCGAGTAAACCAAATACTGGAAGATATGCTAAGAGCATGTGTGTTAGAATATGGATCTAAGTGGGAAGACTGTCTATCGTTTGCATAATTTTCATACAACAATAGTTATCAAGCTAGTTTGCAAATGGCCCCATTTGAATTCATGTATGGAAGAAAGTGTCGCACCCCTTTGAATTGGTCGGAAGTAGGAGAGAGTCAGATTTTCGGACCCGATATCCTACGAGAAGCAGAAGAGAAGGTTCACAAGATTCGTGAGCACCTCAAGATAGCCCAGTCAAGACAGAAGAGTTACGCCGACAAGAGACGTCGAGACCTCGCCTTCAACATAGGAGATTTTGTGTATCTGAAAGTGTCGCCATTGAAAGGAATGCAGCGTTTCCAGCTGAAAGGAAAGTTAGCCCCTAGATATATCGGACCCTTCAAGATTCTGAACCGTCGAGGAGAAGTGTCGTATCAATTGGAACTACCCGAGGAGATGTCAGCCGTGCACAATGTGTTCCATATCTCATTACTTCGCAAGTGTCTCGAAGTTCCAGAGAAGACCGAAGTGTTCAAGAATATTGATCACCGGACCATAAAAATCAACAATGACCTGACCTATCCTGAAGTACCCTTCCGTATTTTGGAAGAAGCTTTCAGAACTACCAGAACCCGAAGCATCAAGTTTCTCAAGATTCAGTGGAGCAACCACACAGAAGAGGAAGCTACTTGGGAGCGCGAAGATTACATCAGGATGGAGTTTCCCGATCTCTTCAAATCCTAGGTAATGTTTTTCGTCCTTTTTCAAATCTCGGGACGAGATTTTGTTTAAGGGGGCGAAGGGTTGTAACATCCCAAAAATACTAAACTTGGATCATCGAACTCTAATCATCAATTTAGGGTTAACAAAAACTTTTCCAATTAAAAATATGAAAGCATTCATATGTGTATGTATTACAATTTGGATTCTTTTGAATTGCCATGATTCTGTGTTTTTTTGCTTGTAAAATGATTCTTAGGTGAAATAAACATCATCTAAACAATCCCCAAACTTTTCCCAAAGACAAACAAATTAAGTGAATGGTCACTTTGGCCAAATTAACTCCCATGCCTACTTTGGGTATCTCTAACTTTTAGAACTTAACAGAAACATGTATAGATCTTTGCACCCCTTGATATTACTCATAATAAGGTACCAAGGCCCACTTTGTGATCATCCAAAAACATTTAAATGCTTAGTTTAAATGACAGTTTAAAATTGAATCTATTTCATATGGGAAGATCCCACTATTTCAAAAACCACTCAAACAAGATCAATTTTCAAAACCCAAGCATCCACAGTATCACCAGCACATGCCTAGCACACTCACCAAAAATCTTTTCAAAATTCAAAACTCAAGTTCTTGCGGCCATTTCATCAAACAGTTGGCATGCAAATTTAAACCAAATCAAATTCACTGTTTTTAATAGTGTTTTGTGCCTAACTGGTTCCCTCTCTAGCTCACAGCACCCATTTAGTAGATCATCTAGCCTAATTGGCAACCTCTAGCCTCACTGTAAGTTGGCCATTGTCATCAATGGTGAGCAATCCGAGCCAACTCGCCGGCCAAACCTGGTCGCCGCCGCAGCAGACCATCTCCCCCTCTCTAGCCATGTCCGGGAGGTAGCCAGCACTCCACCGCCACCCACTGTCCCCTCCCCGAGCGAAGGAAAGCCATGGACCACCGAGCACGCCGCGCGCCCAGTGCGACTGCAACATGCTGAGCATGCGCCAGAGCGCCGCACCCGGCACGCGTGCACACGCCTCCCGTTGACCGCAGCCCGTGCCCATCACTTTGCCATGACCCAGGGAGCACGCCAGACACCACCGTTCGCCGCCCCATGCCTCACAGCCACCGCTCACCGTCGACGACGCCGCTACTGCCACGCATAGCACCGCACGTTCCCAACTGTTTTCCACCGGCCCTACACGCACATTTAAACCTTAGAGCATCGCCAGGAGACCGCCCGTCGATCGCCAACATCGACCATGCCTCTAGCCGCCCGTAGCCGTGTCGCCACCGTCGCCTGCCCATCCCTCTTGGTCTCGCCGTCGAGCCTATAAAAGGAGACGATCCCCGCTCGATTTCTTCACACCATCTCACTCCCATCACCTCACTGATCGTTCCACCCCTTAGCCGGAACAAGGCGAGCAGCGCATCGTTGGAATTTGGCCGGAGCTTGCCGCTGCAGAGGAGAAGAGGAGCCGTTGATTTCGTCCACCCCCGGAGCTGCCGTGACCATCCCTGAGTTCGCCGTCGTCGACTTTGTCGTTTGCCCGCCTCGCCATCGTCACTGGAGCCCCGGTATGCCCCCTATGTACCCCCACTGAGCCGCTAGGGTTCAAGATCGCCGGTGACCTGTTCATCATCGACGACGACCCTCACCGTCGATCTTCATTCTAATCCAACGAACCACATCGCCCCGTACCGCTTCGTGTTTAAAGAGCCACTGACCAGTAGACCCCCCTGTCAGTTGCGCCTCGCGCTGTAGAGTGACACTGGGCCGGCCCATTAACCTTTCCCGCGTAGCCCACTCGTTTGAATTTAGCTTTTTCTATTTATATTCAAACCCAGTTCTGTACCTAGTTTCAAAAATCAACCCAGCTCGATTCAGTAAACCAAATTGAATGAAACCAATTTTGTTAGAAAGGTATTGAAAGGCTTAATCCAAGCCCGTTGGATTCAAATCATTTGGATCTATAGATCAACCTTGGTAAAAATAACAAGGGAGAAGCTTTTCTGCATTCAAACATTTTTCAAATTTAAACCATAATAGCTTTTGAGTTGATTCCAACTCTCAAAAATCATAATTGATCATACCTTTCAGAATATATAAAAATATATGCGTTTACTTACAGAAATAATGTTCAATTAATTAAAGAATGTCGCATAGGCATTTCTAGCCACTTTAATGATTTAAAATAAAAAGGTTAAACCTTATTAAATTGTGACACCACTTTAAATCACATTATCATGTACTGAAATATGTGGTGATGACATGTGTCAACATGATCTCATGTTTGAGGTTAAGAATATTAAATCTTAAGTAGTTTTTCAATGAGTAGAAATTACTTTTCTAAAAATAAAATAAATAAGACAAATGCTTTAATCTTGAATGTTAGTGATGATGCTAGATCATCTATAGAACCCCTTTGTGTGATGATTGAAAGTAGTTAAGTATTGTTTGGTGATTGTGTACCTCGTATTTATTCATAGACGCTAGTACCGACCAAGGATACGAGGAGGAATGAGGATACTACGAAGAAGAAGCCGAGGAGAACTTCAACCACTGCTCTGCACAAGTCAAGCTAACACTTGCAAGATACTCTACTTTAGCAAGCTTATACTGATACTGATGCAAGCCTTACTAATCAAGTTGACCTATGCAAGCTAGTACTTGCTTGTTACCATGCCAACTATATGCCTTAAGCATATGTGATCATCACCACTTGATACCCCCTCCTAGTTTTACTTGCAAGCTTTCTACTTTATTTCTTTATCAAAGCTATTACTTAGTGTTTACTTGAGTAAATTGTAGATACTAGAAAGATAATTGAAGGTTGCATAAAGAGCATTAAATTTGGCCTAAGCTAGATAATCTTGATGTCATCCTAAGGCAGGATATTGAACTTAGTTAAAGTCCACTTGTTTACCACCCCTCATTAGTAATCACCCTCACTTGTAGATGCTAGTGTTAAGCATACCACTTGAGCAACTTTAGATGGGAATACTTGGTGGAAAATGGTTATGAAAACCTTAGAATGATGAGTCATTCTACTAAGATGTTTTGACATGTGTTTCTGAACACCATATGATTTGGATGATGAAAATGTTAAGGCATGAGGCTTAGCCCTTTATAAAACTGATGGTTGTCTGGATGCGATACCATTCCAATTTTACCGTACAACCACAATACCCGAAAATTTGGTAGGGCTTGACTGGAAACTTATATACCTTTGTATGGGTTCCCTCACGGCCAAGGTCTGAGCTGAGGCTACCTTGTGAAGATTGTCCACCTGTGCAGTACCCAAGATGACAGTTGGTCATGGTTGGGAGGCCAAACTCACAGGAGAGGTGCTTATACTAGGGCGTGTAATTGAAAGGTTAGGATTGATTATCCACATACTGAGTATGGTGAATTCAGGATTTGTTCCTGACGGATGTATCGAATGTTGTGGTGAAAGTGTACAATATCTATAGAGTGTCAAACTATTCGAATAGCCGCGTCCACGGTTATGGACAGTTGGAGTGGCCATACTCTTCCCCCGTCAGATGTTTTCAAAATGACTTGTGAAATAGATTGAGAAATTGACTTGACCACAACAAAGTTGTGATATGAAATTCAAGTTCCCACTTAGGTGTTATAAAATTTCAACTAGCTTTCTTTGCTTCTGAACTTAGTAGAGGTAAATCTGGATTTTTGCAAAACAACCATAGAGCTTAGTGTCCTACTACAAAACCCCCTTCACTTGTTAGTATTAGTTTGCGAGTACTTAAAGAGTACTCATGGCTTTGTCCCTGGCTATTCCCGTGGCCAGACTATGAAGAGGAGTACCAGGACGAAGGACCCCAGGAAGGTTACGACAACTAGGATCATCTCCCATCGTCAGCATTGCCTGTGACCTCGAAGATGGAGCTTCGCCTACGCTACCTTTATTATTACGTATTTCCGCTGCTTGAGTTGTATTAAGAACTGGATCATGAGATCCTTATTTGTGTAAGACCTTATGTATGGTTTGTAATGGATGATGTATTGTGGTATCCAATTCTGTTATGTCTCACAAAAATGGTAATTCTGGGATTGCGATGTATGGCATAACAAGCATCTGGGATTAAAAATCCGGGTGTTGACAGGAAGCTACCTTGTGATTGCTAGCTTGCAGTGTACGCTTTGTCACTCAAATAGTAGTTACTTCTTTCTCTGAGTTTTAACCCTTGGACTTGAACCTAAGATCCCCGATTGTGCCGGATTCTGCTGTTGTGAATCTTGTACATGAAGCTGACCTTTAACCCAAGATCCATATTGTTGACCCCTGTCATTAATGTTCACACATTACTTCAGGATGGCCAGTACCTTCTAGTATAGCCTTCAAGCTTGTGGATATTGTCGCTACTGAACTGTGATGATAAAGGACTTCCCCTACCATTTAGCTATGGCAGATGTTCTTTAATGGAATAAAATAGATCACAACAAGAGTTCTCCTAGTGAGTCTCGCATCTGTACTCGTTACCCTGCCACACCTTAACCCTTCCTACATTGGTCTTCGGAAGATTGTTGACTTATGCATCCGCATCTCGGGATTCTATTCTAAGCATGTTCTTCTTTCTTCGTTGTTTTTCGACCTTTGTCTACCAGTTGGTAGCCAAGTAATAAATGTGCATTGGTGTCTTCCGATGCAAGATACTCTTGTGGTTCGTCATGATAAACCATTTTGGGTTGTCAGGAGAAACAAACTCCAGTACCTCGTCATTTCTAAGACCAGGTCAAAGTGTTGTAAGCCGCAGATCATTAAGCATTGATTAGTTTATGTTCTGTTCTACCTTGAAGTATCACACCTTTTATAGTAATAGGTCGTGATGAGTCTCATGACCCTCTTAATGAAGTGATGCTCTTACACATTTTTACCCACCCTTCCCTTGAGCTATTCGCACTTAGGAATGTTGCGTGTGTGTAATGATGTGGCTATTTGAGATTCCTAGCAATTCTTATTGCTTTGAACTTCTAGGACATCTGTATCATTATTAGCATGATTAGGTTAACCCTATCACCAAGCAAAGGATGATTGTGCTACTAAGTCCGCTATTATAGTGTACTCTCTTCAGTCAAAGAGTTAGGCTTGTCCCAAAGCTCTAATACTAGGTCTTCTTGCCTTACCAAACAAGTTTCCTTTCGAGCTTAGTGACATATCGGTAGTTTGTGATATTCTGGACGTCTTTCTAGAAGTATCGCCACGTTGTCACATGACCGTGTTGTTAGGTTCTTGAGTAAGCTGTTTCTTTAAACCGCTACTTTCTCCAAGGATCCGTGCTGGATACCCTTGAACTAGTTGGTTGAGCTTAAACAAAAACATGGAGATTTGTAAGACAAAAGTTCTATCCAACTCTGTTCCTTTTTAAAGGGATGCCAGTTGTGTTCATGTTGAAGCATGATAGTATGTCCTTTGGGGATATGTTGTCTTTCCATGCCTTTGATTTGAGTTTGGGTAATCATCAAATCAAACTCAGTTCCAAGGACAATCTTGATGGTGTATCTACTTGTGATGTCTCACTTAAGTACATCTTCATGTCCTCTGGTCTGACCAATGTCTATGCCTTGTTCATACAACATGTGCGACCATCTTATTGGAATGTATAGATAAGCTTGTTATCGAGCCCATCGATGGCATCCTTACCTTCTCCATGCTAGAAATGATTCATGCAGAACATTTGGCATTAACGTTGGAAACTTTTGAGAACCATCTTCGTGTTATCTCGAAGTATGTGTTCTGGATGTTAGAAGTGACCTTTTCTGATTCATGCGCAAAATGTTGAAAGATGTCGTCGTGGATCTGAGTAGAGTTATCATTGTTTCCTCGGGAATCATTCCAAGTTAGTCAAGCACGTGCGAGGTATTCTTGATATGGTAGGTCGATACCTTCACATCTTGAGAAGATCCTCCAAGCACACCAGTGTAAGAAATACTGGTGTGAAGTCAGGCACCTGTACTTTGAGTTGTGAAACATGAAAAATAGGGTGAACTATCCGGCAGTTCCAATTTCAAGCCACTGACTGACTTGTCATGGAAGAGAATAAGTCCTATAAAACTTTGATATCCTCCTAAATGTTTCCCAATAGGGATTTAGTTGTGTTTCGTTGCAAACAATTCATGTAGATGCAATTATCTTTTGATAACTTGCTATCACATGGGTTCCGCAATCTAGCTCACCTTTTGGAGCTTGACATTGAAGTCCATGTCTTGAGAATCCAGTGACTTTACCTCTATGGTAAATGTTGCACACTTTATGTTCAGATATGCTGAGTCTAAAGTATCTTGCCATGTAAGATCCCTCCCTTTATAAAGGTAAGGATCCCTGTGATTGCAATGCTAGTCCCTGGATCAATGCTAGCATCCACATTTTAAGATGAAGTACACAGAAACAAAGGTCATTATTACAAGTCATTCTAGAGACAAACATAGTCTTTTACAAACTCCATGGCCACAGGCCTAATACAAGAGTTCAAAATATATAATAAGAAAGATAAGTCTTCATCTTCATGTGCCACAGGCAAGCATGTTAAGTGTAGACTCATGACTCCTAATCATCATCACAACATCACAAGTTACAGCCACAGTGGGTCAATACATTGGAATAGTATTGGCAAGTGATACCTTAGTAGAATATGGTGGACTAGATACTATATGCATTTTGGATAAGTGTAGCTTAGGCTTACTTGCTCAAAATAGGTTTTGCCTATTAGTTGAAAACACTAAGTTTTTCTTTGTCAAAATCTTTCCCAAGGAACCACCAATAGACTTTGGGGTCCTTCACCCTTGTTCAACCACAAGTTTTTACTTAGAAATTGGGATGAGGAGATTCTTGATAGCTTCCATGTCTTGATGCTCAAGTTGTCCAATACCAGGGACATGGCTAAGTACTTAGATTCTTCCATCTGCAGAGGTTGTGCACTTTCCCCACAAGACTTGATTTCACCAAGACAGGACCTTTCAGAAGCCTTGCCTTAGACCAAATGGACGCGTTCCAACCTATCATCCCACTACCACCAACTGTCCAAATGGCTAAGTTATTGCAACCTATCTGATCCAGGCAGAGCCCATATTGCCAAGTGGCTGCACTAGAAGCTTCTTAACATTTGGCCTCTCAAATCCCTTTGTTCCTGGGTGGCTTTCCACAAGTGAGATACACAAGGTAAGCCATATAAATGGGCCTTGTGTAACCACTCAACATAACCCATTCTTTCCATTCCACCCAGGTGTTTCATTCACTTAGTTGTTTTATTAAGCAAAAACATAGTCCAAAGACATAGAAATATTTATTCATAGCATGAATATATAACCACCCTTGGTTGCTACTAGCTAGGCTAAGAACGGCATTGATAAGACTTAGAAATATTTCTAGCAATTCTACAACTACTAGGATTTCCCAAGCATAGCATATAGATCAAAAATAACCATGCAAGACTAGCAAAATACTTCTAATGCAAAGTTGAAAAACTTAGGAATAAAATCATGAAGCACCACTTGCCTTGGTAGTTTGGAGAGTAGCTACAATCCTCACAATCACAATCACTATTTGCACCAAAATCTACACACAAGATAATAGCACCAAAATCACATACAAAATAAATACAAGCAAAAATATATGGATGCATGCATAATGCCATGTGATGATTTTCTACACCAAACAAGACAAGTTCATGGTACTGAATCATAAACAAGTACAAAACAAGCTAAATAAACTTTATTTGAATATTAAAACATTTTCCAAATAATTATTATACACAAAATAGGCCTCCACATGTTTCTGTAAAAACAACGATTTTAACAGAGGCAAAACATTAAACACATTGCATAGATGGAAAGGATTTTCTCTCCTGATTACATTGATATAAAATTTGTCAAATTTGGACGTGGCATTCAAAAGTTATGAATTAAACAAATTCAAACATCTAATAGATCTAATTCAGAAATTTAAAACAAAGAACATGCCACGCGGCAGTCCCTGGTTGGCTGGTACCGCTTCGCATAGGATCACGCTTCCGAGCCGTTAGATCTAACTAAAACGCGCGGCTCAGATCTATACTTACCCCTTCGGCTATGTTCTATCGCGTCCACTGGATCTAAATCGAACGGCCCTAAGCAGCTGACCAACAAGTGGCAGCGCTGGCGGCGGTGACAGGCGGCGGCGCGCTCTGTCAGCGGCGGAGACGGCGAACTAGGTCGCGCGGGGAGGTGGGAGGATGCTCACCAGAATCGCTGCGACAAGGAGATGCTCAACGTGTGCTCGGTTGGCGAAGGGGCGCTCGGAGTCGTCGCGGATTTCTCGTCGGAGAAGTCCCTGGCGACGGTGTTCTTTGTTGGCGACGCAGTCGACGTTCTGGGCCACGCTAAGATGAGAGAAGGGTGCCATTAGATGCGCAGGACACTGGGGATCTCATGCGGATCAAACAAAGGAAGAGGGGAAGCTGGGACTTACGGGGAACGGTCACCGGAGTTCGAGCAGAGGGTGGCGGAGCTCAGTCGTTGACGCTGCCGAGGCTACAGATCATGCGCGAGCAAACGGAGAGTGTCAGTAGGTGCGCAAGGAGATGTAGAACAAGCCAGTATGAACCATAGGCAGAGGGGAGCGCGGTGCTCATCGGAATTCAACGACGAACTCGTCGGAGCAGAGGGCGTCAAGAGAGAAATTCGAGCAGCCTGGTGGCTCCGGTGAGGTGTGGTTTGGGGGAAAAGAAGGAGGGCGGCATGGTGCTTAAGTAGGCGAGGACGGGGGCGTGAATTACTCAGGCATTGAACGGGAATTGAAGCCGCGAATCAAATAGGAAACACTCGGCGTGATTTGGGGATGAACCAGTCGCTGGGGGTGGAGACGAAGACAGTCGTGTGGGACGTGGTTGTCAGCGAGAGAAAAGAAGAGGGGGTGGGTCCAGACAGTCAGCGACTCTGTGGGTGTGGGTGCGAGTAAAGAAAAACGATTCGCGGGAGGGAGTTGCTGGGCTAGCTGGGTCGAGTTGGGCTGGGTTTGGCCAGATTGGCTGTTTGCTTTATTTTTTTCCTCTTTACTCCTTTTCTTTTTCTGTTTGACTTTCTATAAATGGTTTTCAAACTCTATTTCAAATCAGTTTGATTTCAAACCTTCTCTGGATTTTGTACAGTGAACTTTGTACTCAAATAAGTGTCAAACACTTCTGTTTACTCAAACATACTTGGGTCATTCGAAAAATAAAATAAAACCAAGCCTTTATGAGATATAAAAATAGGCATAAATTTGGTTTTATTTCATTCTTTGTTTTGAAACTTTGCTCAAGCTTTTGGAAGCACTTAAATTTGAATTCAAAACATTACTGAATACAATGAGTACCTTTCTCAAAAGAAGGTAGCACTAAGGTTAGGGCATACTCACATAAAATAATGAGCAACATATGCTCCAGATTTTGAAATGGTTTTGAAAAGAAACTCTAAATGATCATGGATGCATGGATAATATGCATGAGTTTTGAAACATGATTTTAGGGATGTTACATTCCACTTAACCAAATCTGAATGTCAAGCAGCAATGATGGTTGGTGTTTCGCAAGGTTTTGACATAGGTCTTTCTAGATATCCGGAGAGATTGGTGTAATGGTTGGCACAATTAGCCGGAAGACCTATTGTCACCTTACTTGAATCAGGAGTAACAACCACTCCTCATGAGGCTTCTTCTATGATTTATCATAGGAGTTGAGATTATGGCTTCCTTAGGATCCAAAGTCTGACCTTTACTTGATGACTGGTTAAAGGCTTGTCAATAGCCTAATATTGGTATCTTAAACATCAAGGAGAACATTTAAAGTAGAGTAGCTAAATGTCTCTCGGTCGATCCTCCAGACCCTTTTACGTTGGCAAGCGTCATGTTATGCCAAGTACTTGGGGTCTGAGAATGAAGTTTCTTTCTTCTTGTGTCATTAGGAATCTTCTGAACTGTTCATCTTGGTGGTGTAATGTGATATCATGATCTTTGTCAAGGATTTTAATAGTCCTGGATGAATAAAGAGATTCCTTCCTGTTTTCTTAAACATGTTCGAAGACTGACCATGATTTTGGTAATCAATAGTTTCTCTTGTTACATGTTCGTTGTGACTCTTATGAGTCCTCTCCACAAAACACCTTTCTTTCTTAGCCTTCTTTTGAATAAATGAATGACCCTTTTGTGTCAAAACTAGTTCAATAGCTTGGTTTTGTAGGTATCCATCTCTTCCACCTGTAAATATCTACTTAAGCTGTTTAGTAGAGGTTTACCTCTCGAAGTCTGTGTTCCTTATCTATTCTGTTGGAAGTCTCCTTCTCTCAAAAGTTAAAACTCTTCTGTCATTCCCCTGGTCTCAATCCTTATGAAGACCAATTATCTGTCACCTTGAAACCATCTCCTTTTATTCCCTCCGTTACCTTGATGTGTTTCATGTCGTTAGCTTTAGACATGTTTGTGAAACATCTATCCATGAGTTAACCATGAGATACTCAGTTTGTGGTTCCGTGTTATTCCCTCTCTTCCTTAGTGTGAGCAGCCACCTTGAAGGTTATGAAGCGCTTCGTCCACTCGTCATGGTGGCATGGATCAACCTCTTCGAGAAGATCGTTGAAGTTCAGTGTAACCCGGTTCCTTCTATCTTCCTACCTAGGAATCTCGGGACGAGATTCTTTTAAGGGGGATAGAATTGTAACAACCCTAGTTTTATTTAATAGTAATTATGACTTGTTTGTGCATTCATGAGGATCATCATCTAAAATGCATGAAATAAAAGGGCTCTCAAAACCCTAAAACCCTAATCCTTTCCCCTCTCTAAGTAATGCATTGGGAAATGTTACCAATGCTTCAACAAATAAGCCTACATGGACCTTTTAATATATTAAGGAGGGCCATATGTATTTGAAAATATTTTGAACCTGTTTACTATTTTAAACTATACAAAACAGATTACAAATGAATATACCAAAGAGAAAAATAGAAACAGGAAAATGAAAAAGGTTTTCTGAAATAAAAACTGATCATAGCTCTATCTGGGCCGCAACCCAGTTTCTCTCATCTCCTCCCGTAACTCTCTGCCACACAGCGCAGCTCCTGCGACCCACGTGCGGCCCAGCTAGCCTAGTACCGCTTTGGCCTCTCCATTCCTCGTCGTCTTCGTTGACGACGCCAAGCTGTTGTGTGCCGACGCCCCCGCCATTGATCCTCGCCGGCGTTATGATGCGGCGCACCGCTGCAGGAGATGACGATAAGAACGTCCACGCCACGCTCTCTCTCCCTATCCCCATTTCCCCCTCTCTCTCGCTCTGTGTCCCACGAGCGCAGAAGCCAAAACCCTAGCCCTAATACCGCCATTCATCCCTACTGATAGGATCCTCCCCGAGCTTCCCTTACGATGCCATTGCCTCCGCATGATCGCCCTGATCCTCCTGTACCAATTAATCGACGCAAGGAAGTCGCAATCGTGGCCTCCATCATCGTCTTCCTGAGTTCCGGCAACCACCATCGTCGTCGATTTTCGCTCCTCCGACCACCCCGTTCCTCGCCGACCCCTCCGTCGCATTCGTGGTGAGCACATGGTCCTTGTGGCCCTCTTAGATTCCCCTCTCCCTCTCTGTTTCGTCAGCTCCGTAACCACCTGCAAGGGCCGCCGTCGGCCATCATCGTGGATGTCGCTCTGGCGAACATTTCATGGCGGTTCTTCCCTTGTTCGACTCAGCGCATAGTCCCGCATCCAACGCCCCTGCCCTCGCTGCCCCCCGCACGCTTAATCACTAAATTCGACCCTGATCTGGGAGAGCCTCCATTGCTGATGTCAGCATGACATCAGCATGAGGTCATATCTCCCTGTTTTATTTTATTTGAAATGTTTTCGAAATTCATTTCTATAAATAAGAAAAATATGACAGGTGGGTCCACCCTGTAAGTAAAATTAACCTATTCAGAAATGTTTTCTGTTTAATAAAAATGTTAAAGTAATTTCAAAATGTAAATTATTTTATAATATTCAAAAAATTAAGTAAAATGAATTAAAATTGGAGAAATTCATAACTAATTAGTTTTAAATCAGAAAAATGCAAATAATATATCAAAGTGTTCAGAAAAATGAGATCTATATATTAGAGTTATAATCATGCATTGTTCAACAACTTGAACTGCAAGTTTGATTAGAAGAACATAGTAACCCTCACATGTGATTCCGGGATTTCTCTGAATTAGGGTTTTGTACCCTCGGGACCCCGATTAAATTGTCAAGCATGCCTTAGGTGTTTATTTCTATGCAATTCAACTTGTCATATCATCATCCTCAATTGAGCATTTCATCGATGCTATGTGTTGATTGTTTCCCTTTCTTTCCGGTGTTTGGTTCTTCTCCGGTAGAATACGATATCGGAAGCGAGATCGAGATTGAAGCCTGAGATCAACACTGTTGAAGCTCGAAGACCAATACTTGACCAACTGTAATCAAGTCAAGTACCAGATGTTCGAAGCTCTGATTTATGGATATATCAACTAGCAAAGGCAAGCGAATCCCCACACATGATATAATCCTATGGTTTCAAAGTATTTACATTCTTGCCATGTGCATAAGATTCTAAAGTCTTTTATCGATACATAGAGTAATCCTATCTATTGCATGTTACCTTTGAAGCCTATATTCCCTGATCCACTGCTCCTAGCATAACTAGGGTTTGGCTTGTGAAGCGTTGCTAGAGCTATTACATCTGTTGTGCTTAGCAATGCTTAGTTGTTACTACTGGTCCATCCGGTTGATGAATCAGATCTGTGAATGAATCTAGTATGATAAGATGAAGTGGTAAGATCAGAGATTGATACGCCCAATTTACATCACCCTTTTATATCATAATTTACCTCTATTCATTGATATATGTCTTATTATGAGGTATTACTTATGGTTTATCATCTGTTTATGCATGCTGGATGATTCTTGGAGGATGGACTGCCGGAGTCTAGACTCTGATAGAAAAGAGGGCGTTTCGATGCAATTTTTCGAAGATTAGAAAAATACCAGAAAAATATGGGAAAATATTATTTTCCTGGAAGACAGAGGAAGCCAGAAGGGGAGGCGTAGAAGGTCCACAGTGGGCCCACACCCCCTAGGCGCGGGTCCACCTGACCCCAAGCCTAGGGTAGGTGTGGCCCACCTGGCCGACCTCCGACTCTGCCCCTTCGCCTATATCTTCCCTACGGAACCCTAAGCTTCGGGGAGCGACCACATATAGATTTCCGGCGCCTCTGGGGGAGGAAAACCCCGAGAGAGAAAGATCTCTCCGGCAGACAGATTTCTGCCAGGGGAATTCCTTCCTGGAGAGGGGAGATCGTCGCCATCAACACCGTCATCAAGCTAGGCTTCATCGGGATCATCATCATCATCATCATCCACACCATCATCTCCACTAACACCATCATCACCACTTCGTACCGCTATAAAAATTGTGTTGGATATTGCTTTAGTTCTTAGGGGAAACTTTCCCGGTGTTAATTACTATTGTAGTTGATGCCTGTAAGTGGAACCATTGGATTATTGTTTATGTTCATATTGTTATCCATTATCATATCATCTTTTATCTTGATCCATATGATGACTTTTGAGTACTTCGTCTAGTTCTTGAGGACATGGGAGAAGTCATGTTGTTATTAGTGGATTTGTGTTGAGTTATTATTCAATGGTTTATTATTAAGTTGTCATGTTATTCTTATAGTGGTGTCATGTGAACATCGACTACATGACACTTCACCATTTATGGGCCTAGGGGAATGCATTATGTATTCGGCTACTAATTGTGGGGTTGCCGGAGTGACAGAAACCTGAACACCCATTAGGACACCTTTGCACAAGGGAGCGTAGGATCTCAGAGTTTAAGGTTGTGGTTAGATTTATATCTTAATTACTTTCCTATAGTTACAGATGTTTGCAGGGGGTTTAATCACAAGTATGTATTAGTCCAAGTACGGTCGGTACATTAGCACAGGTTCACCCACACAACACTTACAACACCAGAGAAGAGTACTTAGCTATATGAAGCAAAAGCACTTGACAGAATTCCCATGTGTCCTCGAGAACGTTTGGTATTTATAAGTATTTCCACCGGCTTGTCCTTTGCTAAGAAAGGATTGCGCCACTTGCTGCGTTTGTTCTTTGTTACTTGCACTTTGTTTTGTTGCCTTATCAGAAAACCACTAAAAATCCATTTGCTACATATTCACAGGGATTTCCTGCTCCACAACACTGTTCAGCACCTTCTGCTCCTCGTTGGGATCGACACTCCTATTTATCAAAAGTACTACGATACACCCCCTATACTTGTGGGTCATCAAGACTATTTTCTGGCGCCGTTGCCGGGGAGTGAAGCGCTATTGAAGAGTGGAACTGGTAAAGGAAACTTCTACTGTGAGTATTTCTTTTGTTACTGCTTGTTACTTTGTCTCCAATATGGATAACCCACTTGGTTTTCTGTTTGGGAAAACTACTACCACTGCTAGGGTAGTAGATGAACCACCACCTGTTGAGATAGATCCTTTTAAGATACCTACAAGTATTGTTGATCGTGTTATGGATAATTATTATTTTGGGGATGGAGCTGTCCATCTTGGTGATCATTTTCTCTTTATCCATGAATTATGCGGGTTGTTTAAGTGTGCAGGTATCACAACTGAATAGGTGAAGAAGAAGTTACTCTCCATATCCTTGAAAGGGAGAGCTGAAGAATGGCATAAGCTGCTGAAGAATGGACGATCCATGGAATGGGAGGAGATGGCATCTCTCTTTTATTCTAAATTTTATCCTCCTAGTGAGATTCATCAGGATAGAAATCTTATATATAACTTTTGGCCTCTTGATGGAGAGATTACAGCTCAAGCTTGGGCGAGATTGAAGTTACTAATGCTTAAATGTCCTATTCATGAACTCCCTAACAATATTATTCTCAATAACTTTTATGCTAGGCTTTCTCTTCATGATAAAGATTTACTAGATGCTTCTTGTGCTGGATCATTTACACGTATCAAGGAAGAATCTAAATGGGATCTCCTAGACCGTATTCAAGAGAACACTGAAGCTTGGGAGAATGACAAAGGAAGAAAGTCAGGTATAAACTATGATTATGAATGCATTAAATCTTTTATGGGAACTGATGACTTCCGTGATATTAGCAATGAGTTTGGTCTTGATTCCCAAAGTATTGCCAACTGTTTTAAGGCCTTTGCCTCTTACATAGAAATTCCAAAGAATAAGTGGAATAAGTACCATGCTCCTTATAAATATGTTGTTAGTCATGTTCCAGTTAGAAGTACTAAAGTTTGTACTACTAATCATATTGTGCCTGAACCTCATGTTGAGAAAGTTCCTTTCCCAGCTAAGGTAAAGGAGTATTCTATGATTATTAGTGCAAATAACAAAGGTACTAAGGAAACTATGGAGCCTGATGGGCAATTGAATGTTGAACCTATGGTAGCTATTGTGAAAGATCTTGACGCTAGAAATATAGAGGATGAGCACATTGTATTCTGTGAAGACGCTTCTAATATTATCTCTCATCCTAGTAAGGCTAGAAAAGCTAGTGTTCCTGTGATTACTGTTAAAATTGGTGATCATTGCTACTATGGTTTATGTGATATTGGTGCTAGTTCTAGTGCTAATCCTTATGAGCTTACAGGGAAATTATGCATGAGATTGGTCCTTGTGAGATTGAGGATATTGATGTGGTTATCCAGCTTGCTAATAAGGAGACCATTTGCCCCATTGGTATTGTAAGAGATGTGGAGGTTCTTTGTGGTAAGATTAAGTATCCTACTGATTTTCTAGTGCTTAATTCTGCAGCTAGTAAAACTTGTCCTATCATTTTTCGTAGAACCCTCTTGAATACTTGTGGAGCTATTATTTATTGTAAGGAGGAAAAAGTTTTGACTAAGTTTGATGGAGAATATTATGAGTTTAAATTTTCCAAATTTGCTAAAGCTCCTTGTGAAAATAGCTTGCCTAATAAAGATTTCAGGATGGAACAACTTGCTTCTATTGATCCAGTTTATAACCTTTTGGGCCTCTTTTTGGTGACTGTAAGTATGCTTACTCAGATGATGAAGTTGTTGCTAGTGATAGTTATATTGTCAACTTTATTGAAGGTGCTACTGAAAGTTATTATGAGAGAGGGAAACATGGTTTTATGCATCTCAATAATGTTAAGTTTCCCCGTTTTATGTTGAAAGCTTTGAAGTTGCATTTGTTTTGTCTTCCTATGCTTGTGGATTTTTGTTTCAACAATTTGTTTTATCATGCTACTCCCATGCATAGGAAATGGGTTAGACTCAAGTGTGTTGGTTATTTGCTTCTTGATGCTCTTTTTCACTCCAGATTTATATCTCCTATGTGAGCATCTTTGAAAGTTTCAAGCCTAACTTAAAGGCATTAAAGAAAAGTACTTGTTGGGAGATAACCCAAGAGTTTTGTCGAGTCTTGGAAGTTATTACCTCTGTAATAACCACTCCTTATCCTTTTTTGTTTTGGTTTTTGTGTCTAGTCCAACTACTTTTGTGAAGTAGAGGAGTCGTGAAAAGTGGCTGTCCTAGGACAGATTTTTGTGTTGTATTGTAAAAATTCGTCATGAAGCTCAGTACTTCAGATGGAGCTGCATTTTTCTGAGTTTGTTCTCCAAGTTGTTACCCAGCTTTCATTATTTCTGCATTTTTTCTATTTGAGCAACAGAAGGTTTTCGAAAAAATCAATCTTTACCTGTTGGTCTATTTTGATAGATTTCTGCCATCATTTGTATTTGCCTCTTTTAGAAGCCTTTGTTTTGATGGGTTTCAGTTGAAGTGTCAACCTAAAGGTTATTGTTTTTGTTTATACTAATGTTGCCATTGAGTTTGTGCAATGGTTTTGTAAGAAGGAAAATTCCAGGAGAAGGAGAAAAGGAGTATGCAGAGTTCGTCTTTGACTAGGTAAAAGTGGTGAAAACAGAAGGTTCGTGAAACCCCAATCTTTTTAATTTTTTGATGTTTTTAATACATAAGGAAGACTACGAGACGGAACAAAAGAGGAACCGGAGTCTGGGGTGGCCAAACCCACCCCAGGCATGGGCCCATCCTGGCCGCGCCTAGAGGGGGTTTGACTCCCCCGAACTCTGTCTCCGCCTCGTTTCCGTGTCAGTACCTTCCTTATGGCTTGAAACTTCATAATATATAACCCCCAGGATCCCCCGAGGTTCGTGCATCATGTTCTCGTCATGTTTTCGTTTCAATCTGTTTCTGTCAGGAAATCTTCTCAAGTTTAGAGCACCATGGTCTCCGCCAACGACAAAGGCAAGAAGACCGAGGAAGACGATCCTCACAAACCCAAGGAGGAGGAGATTTTGGTAGGTTATGAAGGAGACATGGAGGAGCACAAGCAACCGGACACCCGTGCTACCGTCGCAAGCATTGGATTGGCGACAAAACCTACCAAGCTTAAGAGGACAGCACGGATGTCTACAGGAGGGAAACCTCGGCGTCTTGTCTACAATCCATGGTCATCTCCTCCACACACCAAGAGACCTTTCCGTACTCTTATACATGAGCGTCAATATCAATATGTGACAAAAGGTAACTTGCCATCGATGTGGGATATGCCTCATTCTAACATTGCAGGGAGGAACACACTAAGAAAGAAGAGTGGGGAAAGAATAGCAAGGACTAGAACTCTCAGTCCGACATGATCATGAACCGCATTGAGCAAAACTCGGAGTTGATTCCTACTCTAACCTTTGAGATTGAGGAGTTGAGGAAGCTTATTGAGGAGCTTATCAAGAGAACACCACCACCACTGAAGGATTAATTCGTCATCAGGTTTGGCATCCCCTTGGCTTGTTCCAAGCTTGGGGAGTGCCGCGGTATCACCACCATTATCTTTTATCTTTTACCTTTTTGGTAGATTCATATCTTTGGTAGAGAGGTTATCTTATAGTTTGGTTTGCATGTGGAAGTATCTCTCCTTTAGTTGGTTATCTATGTATCCTTTGGTGTGAGTGCCTTTATTGGAATATTAATGAGAAGCTTCATATTTTACTTTTTGCACTTCTTATTTTAGTTTCCAATCTCTATTATATGATGGATCTTGTTGATCAGTATTGGCATCACTTTGGGAGCATCAAGTGGATCTAAATTGGTTTTGGCAAAACGAGTTCTGGTCAGTAGCAATACTTTTTGAAGTTTGAAAGAAAAAGAGAAAAAGCTTACAAGTATTTTGTATCATTTGTTTTCTTTCTTGTTGGCTCATAAGCTTAGTATTCTTTATTTAAGATTGTTTGTGTCTTCAAGCAAGATTGGATGTTTGGCTTTATTACTTGTATGTTTGCTTGTTTCTTTCAACTCTCTTGCTTGCTACCCAGCCTTGCTAGCCACAAACCTGTTTTGAGAAGGCATACTTCTCATGTTTCCAATCCCTTTGAACCAAAACCTTTGCCACTTGTGTCCACCATATCTACCTATTAGCTTTTGCTATTCCAAGCAAATTCTCAAGCTTCATCTACCTTTCGAATTAAAAAGTATTTTGTTATGTGAAAACTAGTTAGTAAAGCTCTCATGAACTTGATGGCACACCTTATTTTCTTGCCCTAATAGACTTGAACCATTGTGCCATCGAAGTTGTATATGCTTGCATCTATACATTGGAATTAGCAGAACCGTGCTGTCACGGGGAACGGTTTCAACATTGCACCTGTACTTTGTACTCAGTTGATATCATGCTCTTTTGTCTATGGATGTCAACGGTGTGAAATAAAGAGGGAACTTGTAAGTCCATGGAGTTTGTATTTTGTGTTAGAGAAACGCCTGGGCCGCTAGCCTAAGCTATGCCTAATCATGGTGGAAACTTGCAGCATCACCATAGTGAGCTATATATGAAGCATCCTCAATAAAAATCTATGCACATAGTAAATAAAAAGATCGCTGAGATGCTCATTGTCTGCTTGCCT
Organism: Avena sativa; assembly: GCA_916181665.1. Classification (NCBI taxonomy): domain Eukaryota; kingdom Viridiplantae; phylum Streptophyta; class Magnoliopsida; order Poales; family Poaceae; genus Avena; species Avena sativa. Next base: position 144,813,713 of record OV702297.1, read on the forward strand.
TGTCATTTTGGTTATGGGAAAGCTCCTATACCATGTGCAAGGGGTACCCCGTTGGCGGTTCTCTATGATATGCAAATACTTACAATGACAAGAACTTATCGGTGACCGAAGTTGAGTATCATGAGGAGTGGCCCTCATATTCAAGGGGCATGAGATTGCCAACTTATATTTCGTCAAGCATATACTCCATATTTGTGCACTTTAACCTTAATCATCTCAAGATGCCTGGCAATGAGGGATCAAAGCTAGTAAGTACCATAATCTTTTGAAAGCTCTTTATGACTTGTAATCCCTGCTACCCTCTATGAAGGGACCTTTCTCCCACTACCAGGTTGAGTTAGTAAACCTACTTCCTCTCTATCTCTAGAAAGCATTTGAGTTGTTGTGTTTCAAGCATTCATATGGTGATTTATTCAATCATGTTCTTTATCTTCTTTGTTTGCACAAGACTTTATTTATTGAGTATTACTTTGAAAGCCTTCACTTGTGAAAAACCTTTTTGAGCAAAGAGTGCTCCTATTGAAAAACTTCTACCAAAAGCTTTTTGAGAAACTGTTTGCCAGGTGTTCTCTGACCAAGAACAAGTTTGCCAATTCCAATTATGATTTATCTTTATGCATCTCTATTGTGACTGCTATACTTGGTTGCAAGCTAAGTTATATAATGGTGAGTTGCTTTCTTCTATGAGTTGTGCCATGGTAAATGTGATCCTTCTTGAAGGAAATATGCCCTAGAGGTAATCATAGAGATGATTATATTTCATATGTATCCATGAGTTATTGTAATGTTCCTTGAATATCCATATCAGTCAACTTGTATTGATTGACAATTATGTGAATTGTTTGTGAAACTCTTTACTTGTATGGTTATTTAATAGTTGTCCCTAGTCGGAGTTCATGTGAGGACACACATGAATATTAGACTAGCACATCGATTGGTTGATGACTATGTTTCGCAAGTCATAGACATGGAGATGTCAAACCAATGATGTGGACACATGTTATGAACATGGGGTTGGACTGACCCAACTTGAGACTGGCAATTAGTTGCAGCTCTCTCTCTACACATCGTGTATGTTTTGTCCTTAGACCTGAGATTGTCGCATGTACTTGAGATGTGGATCGACCTACTTTGGGGCTATCAAACGCTACACCGTAACAGGGTAGTTATAAAGGTAGCTTTCGGGTTTGTCCTGAAGCATGCTGCAAGGCATGGTCAATCAAGATGGGATTTGCCCCTCTCTACTTGATAGAGATATCTCTGGGCCCCTCGAGTGATCGGATCCAGAAATGCATGGCCGTGCTACATAAGGTTAAGAGTTAACCTAGTAAAGGGATTCTGAATCACAGTATCGAGAAAGGGAGGTCAGCTTGGAGCTAGACCAAATATTGTGAGGCAAAGGGAAAGACATGTACCAAACCTTGTGATGGTTCGTCCGATATGATCTTTGTATGCGTTTAGGAGTTGGCACGTCTTGCTAGATGCCGCTACCAACTATTGGCAGAATAAGTGTATCCGTGTCATGTCTATACGTATATGAACCTATAGGGTCTACACACTTAAGGGACTGGAAGCCTAATGAGGATTGGATCCAAATTAGACCAGGCTTAGGCTACTAATGGGCTGCTAATGTAGAAGCCCACTAGGGACGCCTATATAAGAGAGGGTGGGGCGAGCTGACCAGGGTTAGACTTTAGACCATTCCACCCAGCCGCCACTCCTCACGCCTGTGTTGCACGCGCGGACCTAGCAGTCCAGCGTCTGATGCTTCCACCCTGTACGTGTGGATACCTCAGAGGCGTTGCATCTGTAGCGTTTTGGATGAGCCGCGCAAGGGGAGCTGCTCGTGGGACGAGAACGAGGAGTCGTAGATCGTCTGCACTGCCTCGACGCGTTTCATCGATTCTGCAAATGCGCGTCTAGTGGTAATCCCGTGATCTATGACAACAGTAATCCTGGTATACGCAGTAGAATTTTTTATTTGCGCTAGTGTAGCCTTCCCGTATCCCTTCACTTCTTGTTTGTATTCTTTTATCGACACTTCACTCCATAAACCTGTGGACATGTTTACTGAGCTCAATTTTCGCTTGGGGACAAGCGAAAGTCTAAGCTTGGGGGAGTTGGTACGCCCAATTTGCATCACCCTTCTATATCATAATTTATCTCTATTCATTGATATATGTCTTATTATGAGGTATTACTTATGGTTTTTCATCTGTTTATGCATGTTGGATGATTCTTGGAGGATGGACTGCCGGAGTCTGGATTCTGATGGAAAAGAGGGCGTTTCGATGCAATTTCGTGAAGATCAGAAAAATACCAAAAAAATATGGGAAAATATTATTTTCCCGGAAGACAGAGGAAGCCAGAAGGGGAGGTGAAGAAGGGCCACAGGGAGCCCACACCCCCTAGGAGTGGGCCCACCTGACCCCGCGCCTAGGGCAGGTGTGGCCCACCTGGCCGGACTCTCACTCCGCCCCTTCGCCTATATATTACCTACGGAACCCTAAGCCTCGGGGAGCGACCACAGATAGATTTCCGCTGGCTCTGGGGGGCAGAAAACACAGAGAGAGAAAGATCTCTCCGGCAGACAGATTTCTGCCGGGGGAATTCCTTCCCGGAGAGGGGAGATCATCGCCATCAACACCTTCATCAAGCTAGGCTTCATTGGGATCATCATCATCATCCACACCATCATCACCACTCCCGTCCTGCTGTAACAATTGTGTTGGATATTTCTTTAGTTCTTAGGGGAAACTTTCCCGGTGTTAATTACTATTATAGTTGATGCTTGTGAGTGGAACCATTGGATTATTGTTTATGTTCAGATTGTTATGCATTATCATATCATATTTGATCTTGATCCATATGATGTCTTGTGAGTAGTTCGTCTAGTTCTTGAGGACATGGGAGAAGTCATGTTGTTATTAGTGGATTTGTGTTGAGTTATTATTCAATGGTTTAGTATTTATGTTGTGGTGTTATTCTTCTAGTGGTGTCATCTGAACGTCGACTACATGACACTTCACCATTTATGGGCCTAGGGGAATGCATTGTGTATTTGGCTACTAATTGTGGGGTTGCCAGAGTGACAGAAACCTGAACCCCTGTTAGGACACCTTGGCACAAGGGAGCGTAGGATCTCAGAGTTTAAGTCTGTCGTTAGATTTATATCTTAATTACTTTCTTATAGTTACGAATGTTTGCAGGGGGTTTAATCACAAGTATGTATTAGTCCAAGTAGGGTCGGTACATTACCACAGGTTCACCCACACAACACTTACAACACTAGAGAAGAGTACTCAGCTATATGAAGCAAAAGCACTTGACAGAATTCCCATGTGTCCTCGAGAACGTTTGGTCTTTATAAGTATTTCCACCGGCTTGTCCTTTGCTAAGAAAGGATTGGGCCACTTGCTGCGTTTGTTCTTTGTTAGTTGCACTTTGTTTTGTTTCCTTATCAGAAAACCACTAAAAATCTGTTTGCTAAGTATTCATAGGGATTTCCTGCTCCACACCACTGTTCAACACCTTCTGCTCCTCGTTGGGATCGACACTCCTATTTATCGAAAGTACTACGATACACACCCTATGCTTGTGGGTCATCAGAGATGAAAGTTAAACATGCTAAGGCTTGTATGGGAGGCCATGGTGGGTTGTGGTTTTTGCTGTCCCATACTTGCCACTACTAGGACCTGAGTTCTTGCCTATGGTCCATGATGAGCGTACAGCCACATGGGGGCCTGGAAACCCCCTCGACCAACTAACTTGCCTAGTATATTCCATGAGTCACATAGTTCGGGATTTCCATTCGACATACGCATCTTGGTTGTTCTTGAATGGAGGTGAAGGAGGTGCATTCATAACAGGTAGGTAAGCGTGGCAGGAACAAGAGATGCCTGGCATCCGTAATCTTGAACCCTGCACACATCATTAGGGACCGACTTTGGGACTCGACCCATTACGACAGCATATCACTAGTGCGTGACTCATGGTCTCAGCGAAAGCAAGGTAAATGTCGTGGTCAACCAATCTCTGCCGGACTTCCAAGGAAGAGGTATAATCTATAGTGGCATTAAGAGTCGGTTGGTGCGTGTGGGTAAAGTTGTACACCCCTGCAGGGTTAAATCTTTTCGAAAAGTCGTGTCCACGGTTATGGACGAACTTGGAGACCATATTCTAAGATCATAGAGAACTTTAACCTAATCGTAAAACTTGGCAAGTTGATCAACATGTGCTTAAGGATGATTCCTCATGGGTACGAGGGGGTGATCCTAGGTAGGTTCCGCTGAGGATGATTCTGTTGATATCAAAAGATGATCAAAGCTAGAGTTACCGCTCTCTTATACCCTTTTAAAATATTTTGATTAGTCGAGATTCTTCTCCCTCTTGTTTTACAAAACAAAGATGGCTTTATGCAAAATAACTCCACCAGCCATAAGTCTTGCGGAGTACACCCTGTACTCACCCTTGCTTCGTTGATACTTTTGCAGCAGATTAAGTGTTACCATCGAAGATGAGTTCTTCACGGCATCGACATCGACGATTAGTTTGGGGTTCCCAGCCGGCAGTCTGGGATCTACGGATTGGACGTCATCGTTATGCTTCGGGCCTCTTAGGCCATTTGTTAAGTTTGCTATACTTAATAGCATAATTTGCCTTCCGTTGTTTGATGTTTGTGGTCAGTGACCTCTGCTTGTAATATTTTGGTTCTTTGCTCAGTTATGAGCTTGCTAATTTTGTATTGTAGGGTCACTGTTGTGTTACCGATTCTCTCTCTATACGCTTTCGAGATTAGGTTAGGCTTATGTTCAGACGAAGGTCTGGGATTTGTCTAGCCTTAATCCCGATAGTGTCACAGGTTTTGGTATCAGAGCAGTACCGACTATAGGAAACCCTTTCCATTGGTCGATGTTGAGTCTAGTGCTTGTGAAAACTATTTTCAAAATTAAAACTATGTGTGAAAACTCTGGTATGCTTCTTTTTATCCTTATCCAGTTTCGCTCTAACTCTGGGTTCATCTTATCTTGTGTTGATTTGGAAAGTTTTGCTATCTCGTCTAGTCTTTCAAAACTTAGGTGCCTTTCAGGCATGCCGGTTCTGAACCATTTGACCTAGTGTTGAGTTCTTTAGAGTCAGTTGTGTGTGTTCCTTGTTACCCTTTGCTCTTGTTCATATGAGAGATTTCTTTCTATCATAATATCTTTGTTTTATGGGACCACAACATCATGTTTATGGTTCCAAAGTGTTCTGTTCTAGGTCTCAAGGTTTCCTTCAGCCCCGTGTACCTCCTTTTCATTTGTTTGGGCACTTCCGAAGTTGTTTCTTCTTTTGGAAGCTACCTTGTGATTGCTAGCTTGCAGTGTACGCTTTGTCACTCAAATAGTAGTTACTTCTTTCTCTGGGTTTTAACCCTTGGACTTGAACCTAAGATCCCCGATTGTGCCTGATTCTGCTGTTGTGAATCTTGTACATGAAGCTAACCTTTAACCCAAGATCCATATTGTTGACCCCTTTCATTAATGTTCACACATTACTTCATGATAGCCAGTACCTTTTAGTATAGCCTTCAAGGTTGTGGATATTGTCGCTACTGAACAGTGATGATAAAGGACTTCCCCTACCATTAGCTATGGAAGATGTTCTTTAATGGAACCAAATAGATCACGACAAGAGTTCTCCTAGTGAGTCTCGCATCTGTACTCGTGACCCTACCACACCTTAACCCTTCCTGCATTGGTCTTCGGAAGATTGTTGACTTATGCGTCCGCATCTTGGGATTCTATTCAGAGCATGTTCTTCTTTCTTCGTTGTTTCCCGACCTTTGTCTACCAGTTGGTAGCCAAGTAGTAAATGTGCATTGGTATCTTCTGATGCAATATACTCTTGTGGTTCATCATGATAAACCATTTCGGGTTGTCAGGAGAAACAAACTCCAGTACCTCGTCATTTCTAAGACTAGGTCAAAGTGTTGTAATCCGCAGATCATTAAGCATTGATTAGTTTATGTTCTGTTCTACCTTGAAGTATCAAACCTTTTATATTAATAGGTCATGCTGAGTCTCATGACCCTCTTAATGAAGTTATGCTCTTACACATTTTTACCCACCCTTCCCCTGAGCTGTTCGCGCTTAGGAATGTTGTGTGTGTGTAATGATGTGGCTATTTGAGATTCCTAGCAATTCTTATTGCTTTGAACTTCTAGGACATTTGTATCATTCTTAGCGTGATTAGGTTAACCCTATCACCAAGCAAAGGATGATTGTGCTACCAAGTCCGCTATTCTAGTGCACTCTCTTCGGTCAAAGAGTTAGGCTTGTGTCGAAGCTCTCAGACTAGGTCTTCTTGCCTTACCAAACAAGTTTCCTTTCGAGCTAAGTGACATATCGGTAGTTTGTGATATTCTGGACGTCTTTCTAGAAGTATCGCCATGTTGTCACATGACCGTGTTGTTAGGTTCTTGAGTAAGATGTTTCTTTAAACCGCTACTTTCTCCAAGGATCCGTGCTGGATACCCCTGAACTAGTTGGTTGAGCTTAAACAACAACTTGGAGAGTTGTAAGACAAAAGTTCTATCCAACTCTGTTCCTTTCTCCAAGCATGATAGTATGTCCTTTGGGGATATGTTGTCTTTCCACGCCTTTGATTTGAGTTTAGGTAATTGTCAAATCGAACTCAGTTCCAAGGACAATCTTGATGCTGTATCTACTTGTGATGCCTCACTTAAGTACATCTTCATGTCCTCTGGTCTGAGCAATGTCTATGCCTTGTTCATACAACATGTGCGTCCATCTTCTTGGAATGTATAGATAAGCTTGTTATCGAGCCCATCGATGGCATCCTTACCTTCTCCATGCTAGAAAAGATTCACGCGGAACATTTGGCATTAACGTTGGAAACTTTTGAGAACCATCTTCGTGTTATCTCGAAGTATGTGTTCTGGATGTTAGAAGTAACCTTTTCCGATTCATGCGCAAAATGTTGAAAGATGTCGTTGTGGATCTAAGTACAGTTATCAGTGTTTCCTCAGGAATTGTTCCAAGTTAGTCAAGCACGTGAGAGGTATTCTTGATATGGTAGGTTGATACCTTCACATCTTGAGAAGATACTCCAAGCACACCAAGCCACTAACTGACTTGTCATGTAAGAGAAGAAGTCCTATAAAACTTTGATATCCTCCTAAATGTTTCCCAACAAGGATTTAGTTGGGTTTCATTGCAAACAATTAATGTAGATGCAATTATCATTTGATAACTTGCTATCACATGGGTTCCACAATCTAGCTCATCTTTTGGAGCTTGACATTGAAGTCCATGTCTTGAGAATCCAGTGACTTTACCTCTGTGGTAAATGTTGCACACTTTCTATTCGGATATGCTGAGTCTGAAGTATCTTTCCACTTAACCAAAGCTAAATCTCAAGCAGCAATGATGGTTGGTGTTCCGCAAGGTTTTGACATAGGTCTTTCTAGATATCCGGAGAGATTGGTGTAATGGTTGGTACAATTATCCGGAAGAGCTATTGTCACCTTATCTTGAATCAGCAGTAACAACCACTCCTCATGAGGCATCTTCTATGATTTATCATAGGAGTTGATCTTATGGCTTCCTTTGGATCCGAAGTCTGACCTTTACTTGATGACAGGTTAAAGGCTTGTCAATAGCCTAATATTGGTATCTTAAACATCCAGGAGAACATTTAAAGTAGAGTAGCTAAATGTCTCTCGGTCGATCCTCTGGACCCTTTTACGTTGGCAAGCGTCTTGTTATGCCAAGTACTTGGAGTCTGAGAATGAAGTTTCTCTCCTCTCCTCCCACACCTCTCTGCTGCATAGTGCAGCTCCTGTGGCCCACGCGCGGCCCACCCAGCCCAGTACCGCTTCGGCCTCTCCATTCCTCGTCGTCTTTGTTGACGACGCCAAGATGCTGCGTGTCGGCGCCCCTGCCGTTGATCCTCGCCAGTGTTATGATGCGCGCCGCCGCCCCAGGAGATGAAGATAAGAACGTCCGCGTCACGCAATCTCTCCCATCCCCATTTCTCCCTCTCTCTCGCTCTGTGTGCCACAAGAGCAGAAGCTGGAACCCTAGCCCTACTGCCGCCATTCATCCCCGCTTCTAGGAGCCTCCTCGAGCTTCCCTGGCGATGTCATAGCTCCGCATGATCACCCCGATCCTCCTGTACCAAGTAATCGACGCTAGGAAGTCGCAATCGTAGCCTCCATCATCGTCTTCTTGAGTTCCACTAACCACCGCCGCCATCGATTTTCGCTCCTCCGACCACCCCATGCCTCTCCGACCCCTCCATCGCGTTCGTGGTGAGCTCGTGATCCTTGTGGCCCTCTTTGATTCCCCTCTCCCTCTCTGTTTCGTCGCCTCCGCAACCACCTACAAGCGCCACCGTCGGCCGTCATCGTGGATGTCGCTCCGGCGATCATTTCATGGCGGTTCTTCCCTCATTCGACTCAGCGCATAGTCCCGCATCCAACGCCCCTGCCCTCGCTGCCCCCTACGCGCTTAATCGCTGAATCCGGCCCCGATCTAGGAGAGCCTCCATTGCTGATGTCAGCATGACATCATCATGAGGTCATATATCCCTATTTTCTTTTATATGAAATGTTTTTGAAATTCATTTATGTAAATAAGAAAAATATGACAGGTGGGTCCATCCTGTAAGTAATATTAACCTATTCAAAAATGTTTTCTGTTTAATAAAAATGTTAAAGTAATTTCAAAATGTAAATTATTTTATAATATTCAAAAAATTAATTAAAATGAATTAAAATTGGAGAAATTCATAACTAGTTCATTTTAAATCAGAAAAATGCAAATAATATATCAAAATGTTTAGAAAAATGAGATCTATCTATTAGAGTTATAATCATACATTGTTCAACAACTTGAACTACAAGTTTGATTAGAAGAACATAGTAACCCTCATAGGTGATTCCGGGATTTCTCTGAATTAGGGTTTTGTACCCTCAGGACCCCGATTAAATTGTCAAGCATGCCTTAGGGGTTTATTTCAATGCAATTCAACTTGTCATATCATCATCCTAGATTGAGCATTTCATCGATGCTATGTGTTGATTGTTTCCCTTTATTTCCGGTGTTTGGTTCTTCTCCGATAGAATACGATATCAGAATCGAGATTGAGATCAAATCCCAAGATCAACACCGTTGAAGCTCGAAGACCAATACTTGACCAACTGTAATCAAGTCAAGTACAAGATGTCCGACGCTCTGCTTTCTGGATATCAACTGGCAAAGGCAAGCGATGCCCCACACATACATATGCATCCTATGCTTTCAAAGTATTTCATTCTTGCCATGTGCATACGATTCCAAAGTCTTCTTTCGATAGATGGAATAATCCTATCTGATGCATGTTACCTTTGAAGCCTATACTCCCTGATCCACTGCTCCTAGCATAACTAGGGTTTGGCTTGTGAAGCGTTGCTAGAGCTGTTACATCCGCTGCTTAGCCATGAATAGTTTTTACTACTGGTCCATCCGGTTGATGAATCAGAGCTTGGAATGAACATAGTATGACAAGGTGACGTGGTGTGACCAGAGATGAAAGTTAAACATGTTAAGGCTTGTATGGGAGGCCACGGTGGGTTATGGTTTTTGCAGTCCCATACTTGACACTACTAGGACCTGAGTTCTTGCCCATGGTCCAAGATGAGCGTACAGCCACACGGGGGCCTGGAAATCCCCTCGACCAACTAACTTGCCGAGTAGATTCCATGAGTCACATAGTTCGGGCTTTCCATTCGACATACGCATCTTGGATGTTCTTGAATGGATGTGAAGGAGGTGCATTCATAACAGGTAGGTAAGCGTGGACAGGAACAAGAGATGCCCGACATCCGTAATCTTGAACCCTGCGAACATCTTTGGGGACCGACTTCGGGACTCGACCCGTTACAGCGGCATCTCACTAGTGCGTGACTCATGGTCTCAGCGAAAGCAAGGTAAAGGTCATGGTCAACCACTCTCTGTCGGCCTTCCAAGGAAGAGGGCTAATCTATAGTGGCATTAAGAATTGGTTGGCGCGTGTGGGTAAAGTTGTACACCCCTGCAGGGTTAAATCTTTTCGAAAATCCATGTCCACGATTATGGACGAACTTGGAGACCAGATTCTAAGATCATAGAGAACTTGAACCTAATCGTAAAACTTGGCAAGTTAAGTAATGTGTACTTAAGGATGCTTCCTCATGGGTACGAGGGGGTGATCCTAGGTAGGTTCAGCTGATGATGATTCGGTGGATATCAAAAGATGATCAAAGCTAGAGTTACCGCTCTCTTATCCCCTTTTAAAATATTCTGATTAGTCGAGATTCTTCTCCCTCTTGTTTTACAAAACAAAGATGGCTTTATGCAAAATAACTCCACCAGCCATAAGTCTTGAGGAGTACACCCTATACTCACCCTTGCTTGGTTGATACTTTTGCAGCAGATTAAGTGTTACCATAGAAGATGAGTTCTTCACGGCATCGACATCGACGAGTAGTTTGGGGTTCCCAGCCGGTAGTCTGGGATCTATGGATTGGACGTCATCATTATGCTTCATGCCTCTTAGGCCATTTGTTAAGTTTGCTATACTTAATGGCATAATTCTCCTTCCGTTGTTTGATGCTTGTGGTCAGTGACCTCTTCTTGTAATATTTTGGTTCTTTGCTCAGTTATGAGCTTGCTGTAATAAATTTTGTGTTGTAGGGTCTCTATCGTGTTATCGATTCTCTCTCTATACGCTTTCGAGATTAGGTTAGGCTTATGTTCAGACGAAAGTCTGGGATTTGTCTAGCCTAAATCCCAGGGGTGTCATGGATAAGAAGAAGCACGGTAATGTGTTGATCTCGAACCTGTCTATGTATTCGGTAAATTCTGGAGTTGTTTTCATGGGAATTGTCGGGCGAAACAAGTGTGTAGTGGTGTCTAAGACAATATGAGTTATTTCATGTTCTCGTACTTCCCGTTCATTGACTATGTCATCCCTCTCTCATAGCGACTTAAGATTTGGTTATGGCTGAAGACACTTGTTGAAGCCAAAATTGTGAATGTGCCACTACTATCTATACAATTGCAGCACCGGAGCCGAGGGGGTTTGCTTCTCCACTTCGATGGATGGTAGTGCTGCAAACATAATTTACATAAGCGCTTACTGGTTTGCGCTAGTCGGATTAAATCCCTGTTTTTACCATTACACTTATTAAAAGGTTCTGAGCTGAAAAACAAGTTCTAAGCTGCTACAATCCCACGAAGCAGCAATTTATTTCAGCTACTAGAAAACGCCATGGTAACATAAACAACAAAGGAAACAAATAATGCCCAGATAATGAGGAAATTGTTTCCACTTTTTGGCCTAATCTTTAGCTCATCTATCTCACCAGCTTGCTTCCGCAACTTAGCCTGCACGCCTCCTCCCTACTCCCGCCTCCCCTTCATCTGGCGAAGCTCCCGGATCTCTCCTTCCAGTGCACGAAACTCCTCTTTCTTCTCCCACACGGCATCACAAAGATCCTAAACAAGCTCCTTGTGAAAACCTGTAAGGGGATTTTCGATCCACACAAACTAGTCACATCTCGGTCCCCTCCCTTCATGCAAACAATCAAAGCAAACAAACTCAAAATTACATAACGCTTCCCAGATCGGGGTTACCAACTGTGCAAAGCATACGAGGTTACCGCTCTGATGCCGCAGTTGTTGAATTTTCCTGCAGTATTTTTGTCGGTCCAAGAAATCCATCTTGGCATCTTCTCACCGCACAAACACGACATCTCGGTGTAGTAATCACAGGGCGTCTTCCGGTACCTGATAGGGCACCCACCTGTCGGTGTTGAGCCGACCCTGATTCTTCCCGAGATGAACTGCATGAGCTACGAGCCATGGGTAGAGGAAAGAGGGGGCGGCAGAGGAGCTTTGGATGTCAGAGCAGGGGAATGGTGAAGCGTGACTTATCCCACCCAGTAACTCGAGGAGAATCCTACCGTCCACTTTGGGCTGACAGGTGGGGATCCTCCAAAGCTCGCGCCTTCATTGTTCAAAGGCCCTTTCGCACTCATTGATCGAAAAATTTTGGCCTCATGCCCGCCTACATATCGCTGGGAGGCCTTGTCAAGTACCCGTCACACACCTGGTCCCACAGTTTTCCACCCTCCCCGTACACCCTGTATTAGTAAAAATCTGCCTTCATGGCTTGCGGTGGCAGACTGATCCACTACAGCGCTCGTGGTCGGGCTCGCCACGGCGGTTCCACCCCTAGATCCTAACATTGCAGTATAAAATGGCCATGGTTTCTTGATCCGAACGGCTGCGCTGTGTCTCCGATCTCGGCCCCTCCTATCTGTAGACGCATTGCTGCAGCGTCGAGCTTGAGCAGGAGCCGCCAGGCACGAAGGGGCTCGATCATTCCCACCCCCTTCCCCTTCATCATTGTTGATTCCGACAAGGAGGAGGACAGTGATGAAGCAATGCAGCACGACATTGAAGCCTCCTTGGAGAAGGGCAAGCCATGAGCGGGAGTGGATGTCACTGGGAAGGGAGTGGAGGGGTCACCAATCAAGGTGGACTCCGACGATAGTGGCGTGATATGGGTCTAGATGTTATTTAGGTTGGTTGCAATTTTAGTTCTGTTTAATGCGAGTACAATTATTGTAATGGGTTTGGCGGGCTGCAATGGGAATTATAGATAGCTATGTTTAGCGCAATAATAGGTGCTCGTGCTTCCACAATAGAAATTGTGTATGTGCCCTTTGCATGCGGCAGAATCCACGTAGATTCCTCTTAAACAAACCAGCAAAGTCAGATTACCACCGTCGGACAAAATGAATAAAGAAAGGCATAAGATAGACGAACATACGCCCAATTTGTTCCGAGCAGACCGTACTAGTTCAGACTTCGGACCACTTGGTCGACAAATACTATTACATTTTGTTTCGAGCATTCCCGCACACAATTGAAAATCCACGGACATGCTTCAGCTTGGGATCCTACTAGTTCAGACTCCAGACCACTTGGTCAACGAATACTATCACAATTAACAGTAGGGAGCTCAATCTGAACAAACCTAGTTTTCATAAACATTCATTATCTTCCTAACCTTAGCCTGATGCCCTTCATTCTGCCACTCCAGGGTTTGAATTGTTCGTGCCATATTTTTGGCATCCTCCTTGCACTTGGTCAGTTCTTTCTCTGCCTTGATCCTCAGGAACCTGTGCATATTGGTAGTTGTGACATCATGGACTTTCTTCTCATGCAGTCCAATCCTTGATGCAGTCAGGTCTTTCTCTGCATTAGCCTTCAGGGCCATCGCCACGTCCCTCTCCTTCCCGACTTTGCTAACCTTGGCTTCCAACCTACGGATTTCACGGCAAAGGATTGGTGCATCATCAAGGGCCATTAACTTCATCTCATCACTCTCAAGAAGTGAGCTGACATCCTACGAGAAGCAGAAGAGAAAGTTCACAAGATCCGTGAGCACCTCAAAACCGCCCAGTCAAGAAAGAAGAGTTATGCCGACAAGAGACGTCGAGACCTCACTTTCAATATCGGAGATTTTGTGTATCTCAAAGTGTCGCCATTGAAGGGAATGCAGCGTTTGCAGCTCAAAGGAAAGTTAGCCCCCAAATATATCGGACCTTCCAAGGTTTTGAACCATCGAGGAGAACTATCGTATCAATTGGAACTTCCAGAAGAGATGTCAGCAGTACCTAATGTGTTCCATATATCGCTACTTCGCAAATGCCTTGAAGTCCCGGAGAAGACTAAAGTTTTCAAGAACATTGATCACTGCACCATAGAGAGCAACGATGACCTAACATATCCCGAAGTACCCATCCGTATTTTAGAGGAAGCTTTCAGAACCACCAGAACCCGAAGCATGAAGTTTCTCAAGATTCAGTGCAGCAACCACACTGAAGAGTAAGCTAACTGGGAGCAAGAAGATCACATCAAGACGGAGTTTCCCGATCTCTTTAAATCCTAGGTAATCTTTTTCTTCTTTTTCAAATCTCGGGACGAGATTTTGTTCAAGGAGGGAAGGTTTGTAATATCCCAAAAATGTTGATCATGATTATCAAATTCTAATCACTAAAATTAGGATTAACAAAAACATTTATTAAATAAAAATCAAATGAATGCATGTGTGTATGTGATTATTGTATGAATGCATAATGGACTTGTGATTAACCTAATTACCAAGGAATGGTTTAAATATGAAAATAACATCATCTAAAACATTTCCAAGCAGAAACAAATCAAGAGAAAATCAAAAACAAAACAAATAAAGCAAATGGTCATTTTTGCCAATGTTGCTCACTAGGCCATTTTGAGTGTTTCTAGTCCAAGATTTCAAATAGAAACTTTTCCATTTATTTTCACCCCTTGCAAGACCAAGTAAATGTGAATCAAAGCCCACCTTTCAAACTTGCAGAAACATTTGGCAACTTGATTCCAATCACAATTAAAAATTGAATCTTTATCATATGTGAAGATCACCCATTTTCAAAACCTAACCAAACCAGTGCCCCTTGACCAATCCAACTAAGTAGAGACTCCAGAGTATGTAACTAGCAAACCCACCAAGTTTGAATCCAAAATTCAAATTTGAATTTCTTTCGACCATTTCATCAACCACCTTGTAATCAACAAACAAACAAACATCAAACACTATTAGTAGCAGTAATTTTGGCCAACCTTGGCCCCTCTCTAGGTCACTCTACACTCTCAGTAGATGATCAAACTAATCTAACTAGCCTTATCACCACTGTGAGCATGCATAGCCATCAATGGTGACCATGCCGACAGCACCCTTGCCACCCCCATGTCGCCAGCGATCTAGGAGAAGCTCTAGCCCCGCCAACCTTGTATGGAGCATTGACCACCGTCCACCGCCACCCCATGTCCAAGGCCCGAGCCTTGCCAGCCCCAGGACCACACGACAAGCTCGCTCCCAGTTTCTCTACGTGCGTACCGAGAGCGCCAGTGCGCCATCAGCAAAACGATCCTATAGACTGTGCGCCGCCCTTGCCGCTTGCGTGCGTGATTGCCAACACCCCAGCAACCCTCTAGACAACCCCGTTCGCCTCCGCGCGGACCATGGACGTTGTGCGCCATTAAAATTGTCGTCGGACCCGCACAGAGAGCCGCGATGTTCCGACCGTTCCGCACCGCCCCACGCCTCGCCATCAAGCCGTTGAGCTTCACCAGGAGGCAACGCACCTCCACCTATCGTCGCCCATGACATTAGCACGATGTGCCGACGACCACGACGAGCTCCACCCGCGCCCGTTGGTCCCCTTCAGGCACTATAAAAGGAGGCCACCTCCGTTCGATTTTAGCACACCATCTCACTCCCCACCTCTCACTGATCACACCTACTCACCCCCGGAGAAAGGCGATCACTAGGTGGCCGGAATTTTATCGGAGTTCGCCACTGCAAAGGAGGAGAGGCGCTGTTGATTGGAGCCGCCCTAGGAGGAGCTGCCGGTACGAGGAGGATCGTCGTTGTCGACTTTTTTGTTCGCCGACCATCGTCAGAGCCCCGGTGAGCCCCCACTGACCCCCACTGGCCGTGCTAGGGTTCAACCTTGCCGCGTCCTATTCAGGCATGGACGATGAACCACGGCCGTAGGATTAGAATTAGATCGCACGGTCTAGATTCACCCATACCGCTTCGCGACTCGCTGTCTCACTGACGAGTGGGGACATTCACTTAACCAGCCCGCGCGCGCTGTGCATAGTGGGCCGGCCCAGTTAAACCTCCCGCGCGACCCAACAATTCAAACTTAGGTTTATTCATTTAGTTTCAAAAGCAGTTCTGTACCTAGATTCAAAAATCAACCCAGCTCGATTAACTGAACCAAAATGCATGAAACCAATTTTGTTAGAAAGGTACTCGAGTACTTAATCCAAGGCCGTTGGATTCAAACCATTTAGATTTGTAGATCACCCATGGTAAAAATAACAAGGCAGAAGCTTTTCTACATTCAAACATTTTTCAATATTCACCATGAAAGCTTTTGAGTTGATTCCAACTCTCAAAAATCACATTTAACCATACCTTTCATAATATATAAAAATATATAGGGTTACTTGCAGAAATAATGATCAAGTAATAAAAGAATGCCTCATAGGACATTCTAGTCAATTTATTTAATTAATATTAAAAAGGTTAAACCTTATTAAATTGTGACACCACTTTAAATCACATTCCCATGTACTAAAATGTGTGGTGATGACATGTGTCAACATGATCCCATGTTTTAGTTGGAGAATATTAAATCTTAAGTAGTTTTTCAATGAGTAGAAATTACTTTTCTAAAACAAAGGAAATAAAACTAATTACTCTAATGATTGTAAGGTAGTGATGATACTAGATCATCTAGTGTCAACCTTTGTGTGCTAAATAGAGTAGTTAAGAATTGTGTGGTGATTGTGTACCTTGTATTTATTTATAGACGATAGTACCGACCAAGGATACGAGGAGGAAGGAGGATACTACGAGGAAAAAGCCGAGAACTTCAACCACTGCTCTGCACAAGGCAAGCCTAATATTACCAGTTGACTTGGCAAGCTAACACTTGCAACTTAGCAAGCTTATAATAATATCTTAGAAATCCTACACTTGCAATCTTGCAAGCCTTGATGACACACAATCCCCGTTTTAATTGCAATCTTAGTTATTTTATTTTCTTTATCAAAGCTTTCTCTTAGAGTTTACTTAGTAACTTATAGATAATAGAAGGATATTTGAAGGTAGCATAAAGAGCATAAAACTTGACCTAATTTAGATAATCTTGATGTCATCCTAAGGCATGAGATTGAACTTAGATCATTCACACTTGATTACCACCCCTCTTTAGTATTTACCCCAATCGTAGATGCTAGTGCTAAGCATAAAATTTGATCAACTTTAGATGGGAATACTTGGTGAAAATGATTATGAAAACCTTAAAATGATGAAGTCATTCTATTGAAATGTTTTGACATGTGTTTCTTGAACACCAGATGATTTTGATGATGAAAATGTTAAGGCATGAGCCTTAGACCTTTTCAAAACTAATGGTTGTCTGGATGCGATACCATTCCAATTTTACCGTACAACCACAATACCCGAAAATGGGGTAGGGCTTGACTGGAAATTTATATACCTTAGTATGGGTTCCCTTGCGGCCAAGGTTTGAGCTGAGGCTACCTTGTGAAGATTTTCCACCTGTGCGGTACCCAAGATGACAGTTGGTCATGGTTGGGAGGCCAAACTCACAAGAGAGGTGCCTATACTACGGCGTGTAATTGAAAGGTTAGGATTGATTATCTGCATACTGAGTATGGTGAATTCAGGATTTGTTACTGACGGATGTATCGAATGTTGTGGTGAAAGTGTACAATCTCTGTAGAGTGTCAAACTATTTGAATAGTCGTGTCCGCGGTTATAGACAGTTGGAGTGGCCATACTATTCCGTCGTCAGATGTTTTCAAAATGACTTGTTAAGTGATTTATGATGTTGACTTGACCACAACAGAGTTGTGATATGAAATTCAAGTTCCCACTTAGGTGTTATAAAACTTTCAACTAGCTTTCTTTGCTTCTGAACTCAGTAGAGATAAATCCAGCTTTTTGCAAAACAACCCTAGAGCTTAGTATATCCTACTCAAAAACCACTTCACTTGTTAGTATTAGTTTGCGAGTACTTAAAGAGTACTCATGGCTTTGTCCCTGGCTATTCCCATGGCCAGAATATGAAGATGAGTATCAGGAGGACGGACAGTAGGAAGGTTACGACAACAAGGATCATCTCCCATTGTCAGCATTGCCTGTGACCATGAAGATGGAGCTTCGCCTACGCTATTGTTATTATTACGTGATTCCGCTGCTTGAATTGTATTAAGAATGGATCATGAGATCCTTATTTATGTAAGACCTTATGTATGGTTTGTAATGGATGATGTACTGTGATATCCAATCTGTTATGTCTCGCAAAAATGGTAATCCT
Organism: Avena sativa; assembly: GCA_916181665.1. Lineage (NCBI taxonomy): Eukaryota > Viridiplantae > Streptophyta > Magnoliopsida > Poales > Poaceae > Avena > Avena sativa. The sequence continues at coordinate 144,831,708 of OV702297.1, forward strand.
AGGATTGCGAGGTATGGCATAACAGGCATCTGGAATTAAAAATCTAGGTGTTGACAAGTTGGTATCAGAGCCATCCCGACCATAGGAGACCCTAGTTTAGAATGGAGTTTGAATCAAAAAATTAGTTTCAAAACCAAGGAAGTGAGTATTTATGAAAACTTATTCTCATTCTTATCTCTTTGACTCTTTCATGAAAATTCATGCTCCTAAAAAATTCTTGCAAACTCACCTGAAATTTGACACACTTGATCAGTCTATTAACTTACTCATCCTATATTCTTATAGATGGACGTGAAGTACAACAAGTTTTATCAGTTGGGGAATGGAGGAGACCTCATCTTTGAGCGTGACTTGGACCAGCTATCAGAGATGCTGGAGCGTCCGCACCCCGAGTTCTTCGGAGCTCAGCTCAATGATCGGGAAGGAGAGGATTTGAAGTGGCTAGTTGTTGCAAGTCTCCGAGGAAAGATCAAAGCCCCCACTTCAGAGGGAAATCAGTTCACCTTGAGAGAGAACAACTGGCTTGATGGACTTGTCAGGGCAATGCAAGAAGCTCTTGCCTGTCTGTGTGGGCAGAGTATCAATCAAATCAAGGGTACTCCCTTTGAGTTCTATTCGAGGCGTGATGTTATGGGCCAGCCACTGGAGGCACCATACCACCACGAGCTGAAGAGTCAATTGGAACACCTCAGCTTCGTGATGTATGACCGTCAGAAGGAGTTAGACAATGCCCGCTCCTACGCCAACGACAAGTACGCCATCACCGCCAAGAAGGATCAGACCATTGCCATGCTAGTGAAGGATCGCCAGTCTCATCGCCGTCAGCTCGACAAGAAGGAGCGCATCATTGCCCGTCTTCGCCACCGGATCACGGATTTGGAGGAGACCATCCACGAGAGAGATATGCAGCTAGAAGAGAAGGAGAATGCAGGGGAAGACCTTCGTGGATTCCCCTACTCCTATCTCAGTGATGATGATGACTTTCTGGAGGATCAGACCATGGACTTCTTCAACGATGAGGATGAGTTCGCCTTCATCGATGATGATGATGATGAGGATGATGAGGACACCGACTTCGAGGAGTACTAGCACTTGAGCACTATCGTTAGTGAGTTGTATTCGGTCCCACTATATCGTAGTTTCCTAGAATGGTTCTTAAAACCATCTGTTTTCCTTTGTTGTGGTGTGTGTTTGTATCGTGTTCCATGAATGAATGAATGAAAAGCAAGTTTCTAGAAAAATCTGAGTCAAACTTTGAAAACTTTTCAAACACCAAAACCCTGAACCTTAGAAATTTCCCTCTTTTCTCATGATCTATCTCAATCTTCAGATGCCTCACGGAGGAAGCACTTCATCCCCGGACCCGATGTTGCAACTCTTGCAAATGTTGGTTTCTGATTGTGAAGCCGAAAGCGCCGAACATCATGCCAACTTAGCCACCCTTCAATAGATAGCTCAGATGGCCAACAACAACCAAGGCCATGGAAATAAGGACAACCATGGATCCAAGCTCAAGAATTTCCAGAACACCAATCCACCATTTTCAGTAAGTCCGAAGAGCCCCTAGATGCCGATGATTGGCTGCAAACCATGGAGAACAACCTGGAAGTTGCAGGAGTGGAAGCTAACGAGAAAGTTCTGTTCGCTACCCACTATCTGGCCGGAGATGCAAGAGCATGGTGGAACAGTGTTCACACCATGAATGGAGGAAAAATTATGGCTTGTGATGAATTCAAACTCAAGTTTAGCCGAACCCATGTGCCACCACGTTTGATTCTACGGATGAGAGATGAATTCAAGGAGCTTAAGAAAGGAAGAATGACTGTGGTGGAGTACCGTGACAGATTCATATCTCTGTCAAGGTATGCCCCGGATGAGATTAGCACTGAGGCCAAGAAGAAGGAGAGATTCCTGAATGGTCTGCATGATGAGATGCATACAGTGTTAGTCAATATTCCATTTGCTGATGTTGAAACCTTAGTGGATTCTGCCATTCAGATGGAAGGCAAGATCAACCAAGCTAATGAGAACCGCAAGCGTCGCATGATGCATCAACCAGGAACCCACCATACACCCAAGTATCGCCCCAACCCATCTCCAGGATTTGCCCCAAGAACCAACAGACCCCTGATGAACCGTCCAACCTATCCCAACCATCGAAACCCAAGGCCCGGAGGAAATCACAACAACCCCGGGAAGCCCAGCAATTTCAACCGTGCACCGCCTAAGTTCAACAACAACATTGCCGCCACCAACACCAACACTGCCCCAAGGACTGGAAGCAATGTTGTGCCTGTTGCAGAAAAGGACAAGTCTCAGGTGACTTGTTATGAATCTGGAACCAAGGGTCACTATTCCAATGAGTGCCCCAAGAAGATTGACGCAGCCCCCAATGCAAATGCCTCAGCTCAGCAGCAGCGTCGTGTTCACCCCGGAAGAAGGTTTTCCCCAGGAAACTCGCTCAACCGCAATGGTCGTCTCTTTCTCATGCAGACTGAAGAAGCCCAAGAAGCGCCAGATGTCGTGTTGGGTATGTTTTCTGTTAACTTAGTACTTGCAAGAGTGTTGTTTGATTCGGGAGCATCACACTCATTTGTTACTAAATAATTTGCATGGACTAGTAAGATTCAACCCACGAAATTGAAGCATTTTATGATTGTTCAAATACCTGGTTCAACCACCAAAGCTAGACAGATTTGTAAAGCCGTACCTATCCGAATCCATGGCATATATTTTTATGCTAATCTAATAGTACTTGGAACTAAAGGTTTGGAAGTAGTACTAGGAATGGATTGGATGTCCAAACATAAAGGATTAATTGACTGTGCCAAGAAATCCATAACCATGACCAGTACAGCCGGAATATCAGTGGAGCATGTATCGGAAACCTTGCCACGTCAATTCAAGGGCAACAAGAGTCTAGCCCAACCGACCATTGACCAAGTCTGGATAGTCTATGAATACCCTGATGTATTTCCAGATGTTTTGCCCGGTATGCCCCCAGATCGGGATATCGAGTTTATCATTGAACTAATCCCTAGAACCGGACCCATAGCCCAGAGACCTTATAGTATGAACCCGTCTAAATTAGTGGAGCTGAAGAAGCAACTGGATGCCATGCTGGAAATTGGATTGATTCAACCAAGTGCGTCGCCATGGAGATCACCTGTCTTATTTGTGGACAAGAAGGCTGGAGGTAACCGTTTATGTACGGATTATCAAAAGCTGAATGATGTCACCATCAAGAACAAGTACCCCCTACCGAAGATAGAAGACCTGTTTGAATAGTTGACTGGCACCAAAGTGTTTTCTAAGATTGGTCTTAGACTGGCTATCATCAACTCAAGATTCGCGTAGAGGATATTCCAAAGACTGCCTTTACCACCAGATATGGATTATATGAGTATACCGTCATGTCTTTTGGATTAACCAATACCCCCGCTTATTTCATGAACCTCATGAATAAGATTTTTATGGACTTCCTGGATAAGTTTGTCGTTGTTTTCATCGATGACATTCTGATCTATTCCAAATCTGAAGAAGAACATGAGCTACACCTAAGGACCATCCTTGGAACCCTTAGGGAGCATCAGTTGTATGCCAAGTTTAGCAAATGTGAATTCTGGTTGCAGGAGGTAGGATTCCTCAGACATATCGTATCAGCCGGAGGAATTGCCGTTGACCCTGCAAAGGTGAAGGATGTTGAAGATCGGCAAGCCCCAACCACTCAAACCCAAGTTCGTGCATTTCTCGGATTAGCGGGATACTACCGCAAGTTCGTAGAAGGATTCTTGAGTATCGCAAGACCCATGACCCAGTTTTTGAAGAAGGATAAGAAGTTTGAATGGACGAACAAATGTGAAGCGATTTTTCAAGAACTCAAGAGGATATTGATTTCAATCCCAATCTTGATCATGCCGGATATCACGAAGCCCTTTGATGTGTATTGTGACGCATCCAAGATCGGTCTCGGATGTGTGCTAATGCAAGAAGGCAAAGTTATATCTTATCTATCCCGACAACTGAAACATCATGAACAGAATTATCCTACCCATGATCTTGAAGCCGTAGTTTTTGCCCTGAAGACATGGAGACATTACTTATGGGTAATCGTTGTGAGATTTATTCGGATCACAAGAGCCTGAAGTATATATTCACTCAGAAGGAGCTGAATATAATGCATAGAATATGGATTGAGCTAATCAAGGACTATGATCTGGACATTCACTATCACCCCGGTAAAGCCAATGTGGTAGCAGGTGCCCTTAGTAGATTGTCGTGCCACTTGAACTCCATGATTTTGAAGGAGCAACCAAGTTTGCACAAGGAGATGGAAGATTTCAGAATGGAATTAGTAAGTGAAGGATTTTTGGCTAGCATATAACTTCAACCCACTTTGATCAGTCGGATCAAGGAGGCGCAGAAAGGAAATGCTAGTATCGACGGAATCAAACGTCGTATCGGTACATGCAATGTACCCGGATTCATCGAAGATGAAGAAGGAGTTTGAGTTAAAAGAAGCTATTCTAAAAGAGGCCCATGATATTCTTTATTCTATCCACCCCAGAGGAATGAAGATGTATCAGGATTTGAAGGAACAATTTTGGTGGCATAAGATGAAGAGAGAAATCGGAAGCTATATCGCCAAGTGTGACATTTGTCAGAGAGTTAAGGCGGGACATCAAAGACCTGCAGGACTGTTGCAACCATTACAGATTCTAGAATGGAAATGGGATTTAGTTGGAATGGACTTTATCACCGGATTGCCTACTTCTAGTAAGGGAAATAACTCTATTTGGGTCATAGTTGAAAGATTGTCCAACGTAGCCCATTTCTTACCAGTCAAGACCACCTACCAGAGTTCGAAGCTGGTGGAGTTATACATCGCTAGAATCGTCAGTTTGCACGGAGTCCCCAAGAACATTGTATTGGATCGAGGAACTCAGTTTACCTCAAGATTCTAGAAGAAAGTCCAAGAAGGTTTAGGAACCCGACTAGATTTCAGCACAGTGTATCACCCTCAAACCGATGGACAAACGGAGCGAGTAAATCAAATACTCAAAGATATGTTGAGAGCATGTGTGCTAGAGTATGGATCTAAATGGGAAGACTGTCTGCCATTCGCAGAATTTTCTTATAACAACAGTTACCAAGCTAGTTTGCAAATGGCCCCATTTGAGTTCATGTATGGAAGGAAGTGACGTACCCCTTTGAATTGGTCGGAAGTAGGAGAGAGTCAGATTTTCGGACCCGACATCCTACGAGAAGCAGAAGAGAAAGTTCACAAGATCCGTGAGCACCTCAAAACCGCCCAGTCAAGATAGAAGAGTTATGCCGACGAGAGACGTCGAGACCTCGCTTTCAATATCGGAGATTTTGTGTATCACAAAGTGTTGCCATTGAAGTGAATGCATCGTTTCCAGCTCAAAGGAAATTTAGCCCCCAGATATATCGGACCTTTCAAGATTCCGAACCATCGAGGAGAAGTATCGTATCAATTGGAACTGCGAGAAGAGATGTCAGCAGTACATAATGTGTTCCATATATCGCTACTTCGCAAATGCCTTGAAGTCCCGGAGAAGACTGAAGTTTTCAAGAACATTGATCACCGCACCATAGATATCAACGATGACCTGACATATCCTGAAGTACCCATCCATATTTTAGAGGAAGCTTTCAGAACCACCATAACCCGAAGCATGAAGTTTCTCAAGATTCAGTGGAGCAACCACACTGAAGAGGAAGCTACCTGGGAGCGAGAAGATCACATCAAGACGGAGTTTCCCGATCTCTTTAAATCCTAGGTAATCTTTTTGTTCTTTTTCAAATCTCGATACGATATTTTTTTAAGGAGGGAAGGTTTGTAACATCCCAAAAATGTTGATCATGATTATCAAATTCTAATCACTAAAATTAGGATTAACAAAAAAAATTATTAAATAAAAATCACATGAATGCATGTGTGTATGTGATTGTTGTATGAATGCATAATGGACTTGTGATTAACCTAATTAGTAAGGAATGGTTTAAAGATGAAAATAACATCATCTAAAACATTTCCATGCAGAAACAAATCAAGAGAAAATCAAAAACAAAACAAATAAAGCAAATGGTCTTTTTGCCAATCTTGCTCACTAGGCCACTTTGAGCGTTTCTAATCCAAGATTTCAAACAGAAACTTTTCCATTTATTTTCACCCCTTGCAAGACCAAGTAAAAGTGAATCAAAACACACCTTTCAAACTTGTAGAAACATTGGCAACTTGATTCAAATCACAATTCAAAATTGAATCTTTATCATATGTGAAGATCACCCATTTTCAAAACCTAACCAAACCAGTGCCCCTTGACCAATCCAACTAACCAGAGACTCCCAAGTATGTAACTAGAAAACCCACCAAGTTTGAATCCAAAATTCAAATTTGAATTTCTTTCGGCCATTTCATCAAACACCTTGTAATCAACAAACAAACAAACAAACATCAAACACTATTAGTAGCAGTAATTTTGGCCAACCATGTCCCCTCTCTAGGTCACTCTACACTCTCAGTAGATGATCAAACTAATCTAAATAGCCTTAGCACCACTGTGAGCATGCATAGCCAATGGTGACCATGCCAAGAGCACCCTTGCCACTCCCATGTCGCCAGCGAGCTAGGAGAAGCTCTAGCCTCGCCAACCTTGTATGGAGCATTGACCATTGTCCACCGCCACCCCCTGTACAAGCCCCGAGCCTTGCCAGCCCCTGGACCACACGACAAGCTCGCGCCCAGTGTCTCTGCGTGCGTGCCGAGAGCGCACCAGTGTGCCATCAGCGACACGAGCCCACAGACCACGCGCCGCCCTCGCCGCTTGCGTGCGTGATCGCCAGCACCCCAGCAACCCGCCAGACAACCCCGTTAGTCGCCGCGCGGACCATGGACGTTGTGCGCCATTAAAATTTTTGTCGGACCCGCACAGAGAGCCGCGATGTTCCGACCGTTTCGCACCGCCCCACACCTCACCATCAAGCCGTTGAGCTTCGCCAGGAGGCAACACACCGCCACCTATCGTCGCCCATGACATTAGCACGTTGTGCTGATGACCACTACGAGCTCCACCCGCGCCCGTCGGTCCCCTTCAGGCACAAAAAAGCAGGTCACCCCCGTTCGATTTGAGCACACCATCTCACTCCCCACCTCTCACTGATCACACCCACTCACCCTCGGATCAAGGCGAGCACCAGGTGGCCGGAATTTCACCGGAGTTCGCCGCTGGAGAGGAGGAGAGGCACCGTTGATTGGAGTCGCCCCAGGAGGAGCTGTCGGTACCAGGAGGATCGTTGTCGTTGACTTTGTCGTTCGCCCCCGTCGCCGACCATCGCCGGAGCCCCTGTGAGCCCCCACTAGCCCCCACTGGCCGCTCTAGGGTTCAACCTTGCCGCGTCCTATTCAGGCATGGACGATGAACCACAACCATAGGATTAGACTTAGATCGCACGGTCTAGATTCACCCATACCGCTTCGCCACTCGCTGTCTCAGTGACGAGTGGGGTCGTTCACTTAACCAGCATGCGCGTGCGCTGTGCGTAGTGGGCCGGCCCAGTTAAACCTCCTGCGCGACCCAACAATTCAAACTTAGGTTTATTCATTTAGTTTCAAAAGCAATTATGTACCTAGATTAAAATGCATGAAACCAATTTTGTTAGAAAGGTACTGGAGTGCTTAATCCAAGCCCGTTGGATTCAAACCATTTAGATTTGTAGATCAACTATGGTAAAAATAACAAGGCAGAAGCTTTTCTACATTCAAACATTTTTCAAAATTCAACCATGAAAGCTTTTGAGTTGATTCCAACTCTCGAAAATCACATTTAACCATACCTTTCATAATATATAAAAATATATTGGGTTACTTGCAGAAATAATGATCAAGTAATAAAAGAATGCCTCATAGGCCATTCTAGTCATTTTATTTAATTAAAATAAAAAGGTTAAACCTTATTAAATTGTGACACCACTTTAAATCACATTCCCATGTACTGAAATGTGTGGTGATGACATGTGTCAACATGATCCCATGTTTTAGTTGGAGAATATTAAATCTTAAGTAGTTTTTCAATGAGTAGAAATTACTTCTCTAAAACAAAGGAAATAAAACTAATTACTCTAATGATTGTAAGGTAGTGATGATACTAGATCATCTAGTGTGAACCTTTGTGTGCTAAATAGAGTAGGAAGAAGAAGGAGGATACTACGAGGAAGAAGCCGAGGAGAACTTCAACCACTGCTCTGCACAAGGCAAGCCTAATATTACCAATTGAATTGGCAAGCTAACACTTGCAACTTAGCAAGCTAATCCTTGCAAGGTTATACTAATATCTTAGCAAGCCTTGATGACACACAATCCCCGTTTTAATTGCAATCTTAGTTATTTTATTTTCTTTATCAAAGCTTTCTCTTAGAGTTTACTTAGTAACTTGTAGATAATAGAAGGATATTTTAAGGTAGCATAAAGAGCATAAAAGTTGACCTAAGTTAGATAATATTGATGTCATCTCGAGGCATGAGATTGAACTTAGATCATTCACACTTGATTACCACCCCTCTTTAGTATTTACCCCACTTGTAGATGCTAGTGCTAAGCATAAAATTTTATCAACTTTAGATGGGAATACTTGGTGAAAATGATTATGAAAGCCTTAGAATGATGAAGTCATTCTACTGAAATGTTTTGACATGTGTTCTTGAACACCAGATGATTTTGATGATGAAAATGTTAAGGCATGAGACTTAGCCCTTTTCAAAACTGATAGTTGTCTGGATGCGATGCCATTCCAATTTTACCGTATAACCACACTACCTGAAAATTGGGTGGGGCTTGACTGGAAATTGGGTAGGGCTTGACTAAAAATTGGGTTCCCTTGCAGCCAAGGTTTGAGCTGAGGCTACCTTGTGAAGATTGTCCACCTGTGAAGTACCCAAGATGACAGTTGGCCATGGTTGGGAGGCCAAACTCATAGGAGAGGTGCCTATACTAGGGCGTGTAATTGAAAGGTTAGAATTGATTATCCGCATACTGATTATGGTGAATTCAGGATTTGTTCCTGACAGATGTATCAAATGTTGTGGTGAAAGTGTACAATCTCTGCAGAGTGTCAAACTATTCGAATAGCCGCACCCGTGGTTATGGACAGTTGGAGTGGCCATACTATTCCGTCATCAGATATTTTCAAAATGACTTGTGAACTGATTTATATTGTTGACTTGACCACAAAATAGTTGTGATATGAAATTCAAGTTCCCACTTAGGTGTTATAAAACTTTCAACTAGCTTTCTTTGCTTCTAAACTCAGTAGAGATAAATCTGGCTTTTTGCAAAACAACCCTAGAGCTTAGTATATCCTACTCAAAAACCACTTCACTTGTTAATATTAGTTTGCGAGTACTTAAAGAGTACTCATGGCTTTGTCCCTGGCTATTCCCGTGGCCAGACTATGTAGAGGAGTATCAGGAGGATGGACAGCAGGAAGGTTACGACAACTAGGATCATCTCCCATTGTCAGCATTTCCTGTGACCATGAAGATGGAGCTTCGCCTACGCTATCGTTATTATTACGTGATTCCGCTGCTTGAATAGTATTAATACTGGATCATGAGATCCTTATTTTTGTAAGACCTTATGTATGGTTTGTAATGGATGATGTACTGTGATATCCAATCTGTTATATCTCGCAAAAATGGTAATCCTAGGATTACGAGGTATGGCATAACAGGCATCTAGGATTAAAAATCCGGGTGTTGACAGGCAAAGGGAGGTGCATATAGTAATATATTTGAATATTATAAGCGCGGCGAATCATTTCGCAGAACATCCTACTCGCGGATCGGCCTTACAAAGAAACATCCTAGCATCCACACGACCCGATCGAACGGTTTGTAACCATCGGCACGCAGAAGCAGTGCCCTAGGAAGGGGAAAGGGGCAGGTCTTCTAGACGAAATGATCTAACGGTCGCCTTTGGCCACTAGGGTTATGATTCGACGGCTGCTATTGGTCGTTAGGGTTACGATACGGGAAACTCTGGATTTCTTCATGGAACCCTGGAATCTCTAGTTGGAGAAGTTTCTTAGAATGTCGAGAGGGAGCTAGGTGTTGGGTTTGGGCTCAATCCACATAGTGGATCCACTTTCTAGGAAGTGAGGGGGAGGTCTAGGGTTGAAAGCCATCTTAACTCCTACTCAATAGCCATCCGGCGGTGCACCATGTGCTAAAAGTCCCGGTTTATCTTGTTTATGATTTTATGTTGGAACTGGGTGACACACAAGGGCTACTCGAGCTGGTTTCATTTTTTTTTGATTTTTAATGAATTTCCTATTGCCGGGGTTCGGGGGTGGGCAAAATCGGCAAACCCGCCGGCATGTGCAGGCACGCAGAGTCCATTGCAACCTTGAACCTAGGAACGTGCCCAGCCTATGTACCCCATGGGGCACCCCAAAATATTTTTTTCTCAAAAATTGAGGGCCATTTCTAGGGTACCTACAGTTAGAAACCGCAATTACCAGGGCATAACTCAGCAAAAATACAGTATATGCTTGCAACACGAGATAAGTACCAACCTCCCGGGGATGGCGGTCCGCCAAGATGTAGCATGTGTGTAAATTTCCTCGGGGCCTAGGGCGCGCTCAATTCTCGCACCTCCTTTGCTAAATCGCCGGTTTTTCGGAGTCGATAAATGGAAAGTCTGGATTTCTTCATGGAACCCTAGAATCTCTAGTTGGAGAAGTTGCTTATAATGCCGAGAGGGAGCTAGGTGCCGAGTTTGGGCTCAATACGCACAGTGGATCCATGTTATGGGCAGTGAGGGGGAGGTCTAGGTTGAAAGCCATGTTAAGTCCTACTCCATAGCCATCCAGGGGTTTTGCCGTGTGCCAAAAGTCCTGGTTTGTCTTGTTTATGATTTTATGTTTGTAGTGGGTGACACACAAGGGCTAATCGAGATGGTTTCATATTTTTTTAATTTTTGATGAATTTACTATTGCCGGGGTTCGGGGGGTGGACAAAATCGGCAAATCCGCCGGTGCGCGCAGGCACGCGAGGTCCATTGTAACCTTGAACCTAGGCACATGCCTAGCCTAGGTACCTCATGGGGCACCCTAAAACATTTTTTCCTGAAAATTGAGGGTCATTTCTAGGGTACCTACAGTTAGAAACCACAATTACCGAGGCGTAAGTCAGGAAAAATACAGTATATGCTTGTACCACGAGATAAGTACTAACCTCCCAGGGTTGGCGGTCTGCCACAACGTAGCATGCGTGTAAATTGCCTCGGGGCCTAGGGCTCGCTCAATTCTTGCACCTCCTTTGAAAAATCGCCGGTTTTTCGGAGTCGGTAAATGGAAACTCTGGATTTCTTCATGGAACCCTGGAATCTCTAGTTGGAGAAGTTGCTTAGAATGCCGAGAGGGAGCTAGGTGTCGGTTTTGGGCTCAATCCGCGCAATGGATCCATGTTCTGAGCAGTGAGGGGGAGGTTTAGTTTGTGTGTGTTGTGTCTAGGGTTGATATGAAAATGGTAGTACTCGGTTTTCCCCTCTCACGATAACTCGTCCTCACTTTGGTTGGTACGCCCTGATTAGTCGAGACGGTTATCAAGCGGATCATGCCCATCCAACGTTGATCCTCTATGATCTAACGGGCAAGATAGCCCCCTCCCCTCCCCTCCTCTCTCTCTGGATATGGACCTCTCTATCCACACGAAATAACGAGTTTGCCACCAATACTTTACTTTCATAATCAAATAGAATGAAAGTGTACAAAGGCGTATAATTTTCGTACATGTGTGTCTATGCATTTCATTTTATTCTCTAAAAATTATAAACTATTTGGATTTATATACATGTGGTAGATAAAATATATAAAAATGTGTGTGTTTTATAGTGTAGGGAGGGGGAAACGCAGCGGCACGCTCGTCTAAACGGTTGCAACTCGTCCACCATGGAACAAGTATGGTTCACTGTCATATTCGTGTCAGCAGGGGTCGAACAATGCATCCTCTACACGTGTCGTACCCTTCACATTAGAGCGTGACAACGCACGGGTCTGGATAGCCATGCTTTAACCGTAGTGTTTTTAGGCATCCCTCCTTTCGACCCTTCTACGAGAAGCAAACGATCGAGCCGTAGATTAAAGAATTCGTCGAGTGGTCATGTCACGCCTATGAAAAGCCTACTATTGCTCTAGCTGAAAACGGGAACGGGCCTCATAGTACCGCGCCTGCAATCTCACTTATAGCTAGGGCCCATGGCACAAACCGTCCACGCGTCATCTAGAAGCCGAACAGCTAGCTATCGGGGCACCAATTGAGCCTCGAGGCAAAGGGCCTAGGAGGATACTTAACAATGCTGCGTCTTTAAAATCTACTCCTCTGCATAGTCTCCCTCCCATGCATTGACCCATTCTCCCCGATCTAGAAAAATCCACAAACCTCACCGTACAGCTCGAGGCCGAACAGCCACCTTCTCCCTTCCAACACCATGAAGCGAGTGCTTGTAGGTGAGTCTTCGGGGTTGCCGTTGGGCTACTTGCGCCTGCCACGGGCGTTGCGGCACCTCCCGCCATAGATTTGGAGGAGATGCATGCAGCCCAGGGCAAGGAGGACGTCCAGTTCGACCCTTATGAGGACTATGTGCTCATGGGTACAGAAGACTTCGGAGCCCTCAATGAGGGCAAGGAGTTCGACAAGCATGTTCCGCTCGTGCACCCAAAGGTACTTTTATTTCTCCATCTTTCTAGTTTACGGTTCATATTTTCTGGTCGGATTGTAGATGTACTTGTACTTAATCTATTCAAATACTCCTTATTCTATCGATCATAATCAGATGCACCATACAACCCACTACATGCAGAGACTTAGTCTGTTCTGAATTACTCCACATTCTAGATTTAGGAGCAAGCTGTGGAGACAGCCGTAATAAACCTGTAAAATTATGTTGTGGTTTTCAAAGTAACTTGAAATGGTTGTTCGAATATCTATGCATGACCGATAACTGCACTACTAGTTTGTGCGATTTTTTCGAGCAAGTAAACTAAGTAAATTTATTTTGCTTATTTCATTTGCATTGTTTGCACATTACAGGTTGATTCAAGTGAGGTGGACTCTGACAAGGAGTACAGGGATGACAAGAGCCGCCACGTCTTGAAGAGTATCAGAGCGGGAAGGCCCCTTTCTACACTCTAAGTGGGGAACTCAGGTTCCCCTTCTGTATCAAAAGAGTCAACCCGAGGATTGACAGCATGATTCCGCATGCGGTTGGCATCAGTAAAAGCCCCAAGGCTACACACAAGCTAGCGACCAAGGCTAAGCATGCTGCATATGGCAAATTCCTAAGGGAGTACGTCAGGACCGGCCTTGTATCCCCATCCTTCGGGATCGGGATCCGCCGCTCCAAGACGGCCAAGAAGTGACCTTGTTGCCTCCTACGGCACCTAATAATTTTAAGTTGTTTCTGTCTTTTCTAGAACATGAGACTATATGTGGTGTGTTGGACCGGACGCAATGTCTTTGTGTGTGTGTTTGTGTGTGTTGCATCCTTGTTTGATCATGCTTGCATAACGATCATGAATAAATTCCACGGAGCATATTGATGATGACAAATTAATTTATCTCTATGTTCTGTCAAGTCACAGTTACATAGTGTCAGCACTGCGCACCCACTGCATAGCAGCAATGGGACGGGTGGACTCCGTAGTGCGTTCTCACGGTATTCATGTCTCCGCCCTCTTGATCCCCACGACATCGCCAAGTCGCACGCACACACTTCCTGCCCAGCACGACCACGCAATCGTAGCCCTGTGATGTCGAAACCGACGGTGCTCGACTGGTCAAACTTGCTTCGAGGTAGGTAAATACCGTAGTGATTGTAAATGCGATTTACCCTCCCCGTCCCTGCTCCCCCTCCCCTTTTAACGAAGGGCCTCCCGGCCCCGCAGCCCTATGATGTGCAAATTCTGTCTGTGCCCTTTGCATGCAGCAGCATCTAGAACTTCCATGCATCGCCTGGGTTTACTTTCCGTGGCTTGACTTTTCTAAAAGTTTGGCCAAACTTTCGGTGGCTTGACCTTTTAAAAAAATATAGGCCTTAAGCCTTGGGATGGAGGGAGTATTGTTGAATATAGCTACCTAAGATTATGGTGGGACCCACAAGACCTGATGCCGTTGTCCACAAATGGGCACAATATAAGGACACATTTATAATATAAGATGCTAGAAAACTCGGAACATCATGCTTGGTTGTAGTGGCACAGACATAATTGTTGTTATAACAAAGGTTACAGTCATAAACACACCCATATTATAGTTCGAAAAGGTAATACACAACAGTTCGGAAGTGCTCACACATTGTACTTGTGAAAGAACATGTTTTTGTAAACATAACAAGACCCATACAAACACAACAATCGTGCACTAAAACTGGACATCCCAGCCAGTTGGAATGATTGGCGGAGAAGGCGACCGATCCCAGGATGTCTTCGGGCGCTTGCCCCAGTTGTTAGATTCCTCTCCATCCTGGTATCTGCGGTAAACCACTTGCCTTGGTGGTGGTTCAAGGGTGCGTTGCCTGGAACGAAACACTTTGATTTGGCGGTACAGCTCGTGGCTGACATACCCGTCAATAGCAGCATACTTCAGGTTAGGTTCAGAAAGCGTCTTACCCTCCCAGTAATCATGCCCTAAACACCTCCACCAACATCTCGGGAATATGTCCTTCATGTTAGCGTACCATGGGTCGATGAGATCGGCGGCAAGATCGGCCATCCCAGTCCTGCTGCCACTCGTCTGTGGGATCCAGTAAATATCCTGGATGTCCACTCTGTACTACTTTGGGATGAAAATTCTGACAGTTGGGCTGGTAAGCAGGTCAGTGTCAGACCTGGTGTCCACACTAGTAAATGTTATCTGCTGGTTCACGAGAAAGTCACCAAAGAGCGACCTAATTATTTTATCCCACCTGCATGAAAATGAATTCAGACAAATAATATAGCAAGAACTGTTGCAAACAAACGGTTCGAGAAAAAAATAACAACAACATGTACCTCTTCCCATCACCCCCTTCTCGCAAAAAGGTTGGTAAACGAGGACGTGCTCCTTCATGGAGAGTTGCAGCACGGCAATCATGCGGTGATCTCGGTTGTACTCGAGGTCGAGACCCACGAACCTGAACCCGCTTTCTTCCGATGGTAGCCAATTATTGTACTGGGCAATAGTGTGCTTCACCGTCTCAGGGCAGGTGGTGTAGACGACACTGAGCTTCTTCCCGTTGTAGAGTTCTATGTTGAAGTAAGCAGTCCCTATCATGCCGTCGTTTCGGACATCCCACCGGTCCATGACTATAAGCAAGAGGGAAAGGACACGGAGGAAGAGGGTGATGCCGTGGCAGAGGAAATGGATGGGGCCGTGGAGGAGGAAGAAAATGAGGTCGTGGAGGAGGAAAGGAGACGGAGAAGAGCGAAACTACTTATTGCTAGATTACAACCGCCTGTCCTAGTATGTGGAATGGTGAACGACCGTTCGTAGTGGGGTGGAAGTGGAGGAAAATGACGGTTCTACATGGCGATGGTAGCGCTGTCTGAAATTGATTCCACGCCACTTGCATGGAGTGGAATCAAGGTCTTTCATGCACGATCTAAGTCAAACGTAGTCGTGTTCCGACCTTCACTCTCTGACATGTTGGACTCTACATTTGGCAGTCGCATTCCAACATAGTTTTAAAAATCGGACCAGCCAGTGAACCGGTGAGGCGACTGGTTCACTGGTTTGCTGGTCGGGCGAATGGTTCATTCAGTTTGATGGCGACAAAAATAGTTCTTTTCCGTAAAATTTAAGAAAATTTTAGAACAAAATGGCCATAAAAGGTATATATAATGTATATTTCAGTATGTAATCAAAAAAACATGGCATGTCCAAGTGGTATTGGGCTTTATGTGTTGCTATTTATGCCAAGCATAAGGTTCACAAGTTCAACTATGCATTCCAGTGGCTTGCTGGAGATTCCTGACCATGGTTTCACACATGGAGTCCCTAGAGTCATTTGCATATCCACGCGTCCATACACACTACAATGGATGTGGTGATGCAAATTCTGTCACACTGGTGCATCATTCCATGCGGCAGCTACAATGCAGTGGCTTTCTAGGGATTTCTGGCAATGGTTTGACACATGGAGTCCATAGATTCATTGCATGTGTTATTTTCCAAACCACCTTGATCCACATGACTACACACACTCAAGTGGATGTGGTGATGCAACTTCTATCACACTGGTGCATCACTCCACGTGGCAGTGGCAATGCAGGGGCTTTCTAGGGATTCCTGACCATGGTTTGACACATGGAGTACATATAGTCATTGTATGTGTTCTTTTCCAAACCACCTTGATGCACACGACCACACACACTCCAATGGTGATGGAACTTCTTCACACTGGTGCATTACTCCATGTGGCAGTTGCATTCTAGGGGCTTTCTCGGAATTTATGAGCATGGTTTGACACATGGAGTCCCCAGAGTCATTTGCATATGTTCGATCCAAAACCACAATGATCAATGTGACCACATGATACGTCCAAAACATATTAACTTTCCCGAACACTTTTGCTATTGTTTCTCCTTTAAACTTGTGTGATTTGGATACAACTAACACGGACTGATGCTGTTTTCAGCAGAATTACCTTGGTGTCTAGTTTTTGTGCAGAAAATCAACTATCAAGAAAAATCCCGGAAAATATGCCAAAAATCCTATTTCACCAGAAGATCCGTGGAGCCAAAAAGACGAGACGGAGTGGAGGCCTGGGGGGGGCACACCCTTGCTAGGCGCGGGTGGGCCCAGCACGCGCCTAGGGGGTGCGGCCACCCCAGGCACCCCCTCGGGCTCCCTCTTTGCCTATAAGTTACCCCTTGACCTAAAACCCGAGGGGGGTTCGACATTTTTCCAGAAAGAGTTCCGTTGTGCGCCACCAGCAGAAGCCGCGATTAGGATCCAGAAACACCGTTTTGGCACCCTGCCGAACGGGGAATTTGCAGAGGATCATCGCCATCGTCATCACCAACACCTCTCCATCAACCATCGATGTTTCCCTCATCCATGAGTGAGTAATCCCCCATTGTAGGCTATGGGGATGGTAGGGATTAGATGAGTTCTATCTTGTAATCGAATAAGATTGTCAGGGCATAGTGCCTAGTATCTCTATTAGTGCTATTTGACTTTGTTGCAACTTGTTGTGCTTAATGCTTGTCACTAGGTCCCAAGTGCCATGATCTCAGATCTGAACTTATTATTGAATCATTATTATAGTACTATTTGTGATCTTATCTGCAAGTTGTGTACACATATCATTGTCTGGATCCAAAGGCCCCGAAGTGACAGAAATTGGGACAACCGGAGGGGATGGCTATGGTGTGAGGATAACATGTGTTCACGGAGTGTTAATGCTTTGCTCCAGTGCTTTATTAAAAGGAGCACCTTAATTGCCAGTATTTCCCTAGAGGCCCCGCTGGAACGGGCTGGTTGGACAAAAGATGTTGTGCAAGTTCTCATTGCGAGCACGCATGACTATATATGGAGCACATGCCTAGGATTGTTTAGTACTTGGATGCTTATTCTTATTTATCTGCAATGCCCTAGATCTTGAAGTTACATGCCTAGACTCGTCCATGCAACGCCCGTCCATCCATACCTATGCCTACTGTGATCATATCCTACTGTTTGATGCTACTATTACTATTGCTCCTGTTTCACTGTTGCTATTGCTTTGTTGTTGCTACTACAAACTGTTGCTACTGATAAACTTCTATGAGCAAGAACTATTTCAGGGTGCAGCTAAATTGATAACTCAGTTGTTAAGGCTTGCAAGTATTCTTTGGCTCCCCTTGTGTCGAATCAATAAATTGGGTAATACTACCCGCGAAGACTGTTGCGATCCCCTATACTTGTGGGTCATCAAGACTATTTTCTGGCATTGTTGCCGGGGAGCATAGCTTTATTTGTGAGTTCACTTGGATCTTTTATTGTTCACTGCTACTCCTTTTATCATACGGAAGTATCGTGATGGAAAGTTTCCTATTTTACCATCCACTACAAGAAGAGGTACAGTCCTAAACACCTCTGTTGCCCTTGATGCACCGTCTGTTATAAGTAAGCTTGTTACACCACCACCACATACACATGCTACACACGCTGCTACTACTGCTGAGTCTGAAACTGCTTTTGATGCTCATGATGTTACTTCTACTGTGCTTGATGCGAGTGGTTCATTAGGTCCTTTCCTAGATGCTACTATGGCTGGTCTAGGAAATACTGAAACTCCTAATGAAGACACTGTTACACCTGTTAGCTCACCTGAGTCTAGAGAGAGTTATGATATTAATGATGGTTACATTGAGTTCACTGATGAATTTGTTGAAGAGTGCCGAAACACACATGGTGCTAGTGCTATTAAGAGTCTCCTTTCTAGACGTACCATTATTCCTAAGTTGTCCTCTGATCCTAAGTTTGCCACCTCTCCCATAGATATTAAAGATAAAGATTATGATTTTTATCTGGATTTATCCTATTTGGACATTGTTGAGAAAGAACCTTTCTGTGGGACTGAAAATGAGAGTGTTGTGGCTCATATGAATGAGCTTTCTACTATGAGTGCTTTATTCTCTGATGATTTTAAAATGCGCAAGTACGTTGTTACTAAGATCTTCCCTTTTTCACTAAAAGGAGAAGCTAGGGCTTGGTTTAATAGATTAGCTCCTGGTTCCGTTGATAGCCCTCATTGTTTGATTGCTTCTTTCTTCTAGAAATATTTTCCTCCCAGTGCTAGACATGCTGCTTTGCAGAGACTTTTTGATTTTAAACATGGAGAAGAAGAGAAATTGCTTGAGTTATGGACAAGGTCATGTGCCTTGATTCATGCACATCCTGGATGACCATTGCCTAAGAATGAGCTTCTTGATATTTATTATAATGGACTATCTGATGATTCTAGGACATACCTAGATAGCTTTGCTAATTGCGTTTTCAAGAACAGAACTCCTACAGATGCTGAAGAATTCATGGCTAAGATAAGCAAGAATTATGATGATTGGACTTCATCTGAGTTAAATGCACCGGAACCTATTACTCCTGCACCAGTTGTGCCTGGACCAGATCCAATACCAACACCAAAGAAGAGGGGAGTTATTGCATTAAATGATGAAGTGATGAAGGAAGCTAAGAAATGTCTTAAGGAGAAATGTATTAGAGCTGAAGATGTGAAGAATCTACCTCCTATAGAAGAATTATGTAAGCCAATTCCGCACTCATCTACTATTGAGGTACACTCTCTCCACTTTGATGAAGGTGATATTCCCTATGGTAAGCCTCCTGATCAATGCTTAGAGGAAGTTGACACATTTATTGTTAAACAAGGTAATTTTAATAAACAAGTTCAGAATCATTTATTGGAAAACTCTAGAGCTATCCATGAGTTGAAAGATATTGTGGAAAGAACTTCTAATGATATTAAAATTCTTTGTAACACTTTCAAATGGTTCAAACCCAACTTGATCAACTTGCTAAGGTACAAAAGGATATGCTAGTTAATGCCTCAGGAGATAAACATGCTTATGGAATTAGAACTAGGAGTGGTATAGCTACTCAAGATCCTTTATATCCTGAAGGACACCCTAAAAGAATTGAGCAGGAAACAAGGTGAAAGTAGTGGTAGTCCTCGTAAGAGCAAGAAAAAGAAACATAAGGTAGTTGAGGAACCACTTGAACCTGCAGTATATCCTAATAGTATATCTGTCTCTGATGCTGAAACTGAGAGTGGTAATGGTAATAATGATGCTCCTGATAAGGAGGAAGTTGAGGAAGAACCTGAGAAGCAAACTAAGAACACTAGATACACTAAGGAAGACTTTATTACTAAGAAACATCGTAGTGAGAGAGAACCTTGGGTGCAGAAACCTATGCCTTTTCCAGGTAAGAAACACAAGTCAAAGGAGGAAAAACACTACAATAAGTTCTGTGAGTGGATGAAGCCTTTATTTTTGCAAATTCCTTTGACTGATGCTATTAAGTTGCCTCCTTATTCAAAGTATATGAAGGATATTGTCTCTAATAAAAAGAAAATTCCTAATGAGGAGATTTCTACTCTACTTGCTAATTACTCCTTCAATGGTAAGGTTTCAAAGAAACTTGGTGATATAGGTATACCAACTATTCCTTGCTCTATTAAGAACAATTATGTTAGAACTGTTTTATGTGATTTGGGAGCTGGAGTTAGTGTTATGACTTTCTCTCTCTACAAGAGACTCCAGCTAGAAAATTTGATACCAGCTGATATATCTTTGCAAATGGCTGATAAGTCAACTATTATTCCTACTGGTATATGTGAGGATGTTCCTGTTCAAGTGGCTCATAATTGCTTGATTTTAACTGATTTCATTGTGCTTGAAATGCCTAAAGATGATAATATGTCTATTTTTCTTGGGAGACCTTTTCTTAATACTGCAGGTGTTGTCATCAATTGTAATCAAGGAAAAGTAACATTCGATATTAATGACAAAGAGCATACTGTCTATTTCCCCAAGAAGGTTTCTAAAAGTTATTGCCTGAATTCCATTGAAAATATTGAGAGCATTACGGTTGGAGAAATATTGTCCCATTCCACAAGAAAATTTTGAAACTATTATGATTGGGACCATTGCTATCAAATATGAGGTAACATAATAACCTTGTGGAATGCAAAGTTTTGTTTCATATAAGATTGTTTTGGTAACAAGACTTGATCAACCTTGTTAACAAAAGGATTTTAATGAACAAAATAATGTTTCACTGTGGTTATACTTGCTTTCTTTTATTTTTCTCCTTCCTAGTCTTTGACTTTTCTTTTGCTATCTTTGGTTTTGTTAGTTGCTTGCTTGTTAGAGTGTCTTAGAACTTCTGTAGTTTGGTTTTTGGTTTACTTTTACTTCTTCTAAAAAAACTGTTTCTATGAGAAAATCAATTTTCATACCCTGAAAATTGGCCAAAAATAAAGTTTCCCGAAAAACCCCAGAAAATTCAAAATAATTTTTTCCTTGAAGAAAGGGGAAGAGGGACACCTGGAGTGACCCGGGGGCCACCACAGGCACCCACACCCCTGGTAGGCGCGGCCTCCCTACAGGTGGCGCCTGGGTGGGGTGTGGCCCACCTGGGCCCCTCCAAAGTGTCTCCTCCCAGCCATCTTCTTTCTCTCTCCCGAAAAACACCAGAAAACTTGCTCAAGCTCGAGTTCCTGCTGTCCTTGCTCAGCCCATCTTTGTTGTTGATCCAAATGATATAGTTTTGGCCCCTCAGAGGCTTGATCTTGCTGCCACGAAGGCACATCACTTTGTCACCACTAGCTCTACCCTTGAGAACTTGGTTTATAGAATGCTGTTTATTGACGGGGAAGAGAGATATCCCTCTCCCCCAAACCACTTTGTTCAGTATTTCTCAGGGACCTTTGTCATGCTCCAAGGAGGAGATGGATGACAAGATGTGCGTTCTTGGTTTCCATGGACACTATCAGGGGGAAGCGCCCTCATACGACCCCTCTGTATACTACATAGGGGAGTCCTCAAGCTCGTACCAGGACGAGGGAGCCTCCTCGTCGTACTACGGAGGTGCACCTTCTTGGGCACCATGGGATTGAGCCCCACTTAGGCCAAAAGCCTAAGCTTGGGGGAGGTATTCCGACATCACACTCATCTATATATCATATTCATCGGTTCTTTGTATATCCATTGTTTCGCTTTCTTTTTGGTTTTTGTTTCTGCTTTCTCAAAACACAAAAATACCAAAAATATTTTCGATGTCTCTCTTGGTTTGTTTCTTTGCTTTTTAGCTTTGGTTTTCCTTAAAGAAAAAAATCCATTTTTTTTTTGCTTTGTTTGTTTTTGCCTTGTTTGCTTGTTTTAAAAAATCGAAAACACCTAAAATATTTGTTGTTCTTCTTTGGTTTTGTGAGTTCTTTGCAGGGTTCAGCCGTCCTTAGTGGATTTTGGTTTCATGTTATTATTCAAGTCACACAAGTGAAGAGCAATAATGAAGATTAAGAAAACTTGAGGTGTGGTAAGAGGCTGGTAACGAACTCTATTTGTTTTCATTTTTGTACATATACTCATCATTGTGCGCATGCTTAGTATGTTAATTGTAAGAAGTATGTTACTGATGGATGCTTAGTAGTTCTTTCTTGTCTGTGATTAGCTCCAGTGCTAATAGTTTGTAGCATGTCATATGAATGTTTGCTTGCATTGTTTTATTCATATTTTTGTATGATATTGTGGTATCCTCCTCTGTATGTTTCATGTGAATCGACTTGGCACATGCTCACGCATGCATATGACTAAACAATGGTCAGTAAGCCTCGATGATTTATTTTGTCTCAGAGTTCTTGTATCACTTTCATGCCATAATTAGTCATGTTTTGTTGCAAGCACGATTATGAAAATTATTGCTCTCTCGTTTGTCGCTCCCTCTCTATTGATAGCCTTCACTTGCACTGAGTATGAGCTCTACTTGTGCTTCCAACTCCCCAAAACCAATATTGCCAACATTGTCCACCATACCTACTTATTAGCATCATTTTGCTATCTCAGTGCATATTTTATATGCCTTGTTTTCTTCCAAATAAAATGTTTGTTTGTTTTGAGAAAGTTAGTTAGTAAAGCTCTCACGAACTTGATGGCACACTTTATTCCTTGCACTTAATAATCCTGAACCACTGTGACCTGTCCATGAAAGTTATATGCTTGCAAATTATATGTTGGGAGTTAGCAGAACCGTGATGGCACGGGGAATGCTTTCAACACTTTTTGGATATCCTATCCAGTTGATACCTTGCTCTTTTGTTTGCGGATGTAGACGGTGTGAAATAAAAGGGGAGCTTGTGAGTTCATGGAGTATATATATGTGTCAGAGAGACGCCTAGGATGCTAGCCTAAGCCATGCCTAATCATGGTGGAAACTTGCAGCATCACCATAATGAGCATTATGTGAAGCATCCTCAATAAAAAAGCTATTCACATAGTACATAAAAAGATTGCTGGGATGCTCATTGTCTGCTTGTCTTGTCATTTTGATCACGGGATAGCTCTTGTATCATGTGCAAGGTGTACCCCGTTGGCGGTTCTCTATGATATGCATGTATGTACAATGACAAGAACTTGCAGGTAACCAAAGTTGAGTAGCATGCGGAGCGGCCCTCGTACTCAAGGGACATGAGATTTCCAATTTATTGTCTGTCAAGCATATAACTCATATTGGACCTCACTTTCACCTTAACCATATGAAGATGCCTATGATAGGGGCAATGAGAGCTCAAAGCTAGTGAGTACCCTACTTTCAGCATTTGGAAGCCCTTCAAACTTTTCAAAACCTTTTCACTTCCATGTTGAGTCACCACTTATTCTATGAGCACCTTCTTAAGAGCATAGTTGTCATTCTTGTGTTTGTCTCAAAACTTGGTTAATTATGTCATGATTTTGATGCTTGTATCACTGATATCTTTACTTTTAGTCTTCATGTGAACTTTAGAGGTGCCTTGGTATTTATATTATTCTCTACAAACAAAGGCAAGCGAGATACCACTCTATCATACCTTACTATGAGCATTGCAATGTTGCTTATGTTTATGTTCCATGCTACTTATTATTATTGAGTTGGTTTCTCTTCATAGCTTGCAATGACTATTGAGTAGACTTGGTTGCTTACTTCTTATTATGAATGGTTTAAGTATCTACTCCTGTGGTGAGAATATATACATCATATGAACCAAATGTGTTCGTGAAAGTTCTTTTATCGCACTCAGTTTTCAACTGAATTTCTTGAGGACAAGCAATAAGCTAAGCTTGGGGGAGTTGATACGTCCAAAATGTATCTACTTTCCCGAACACTTTTGCTATCGTTTTTGTAACATCCCAATTTTAGCAACCTTGATTAAATGTCAAAAAGGCAAAAATCAGGGGGAACAAAAAAAAATTCTTGCATTGCGTGCTGACCTGTTTGCTTGTGCTCAAGTGTAGCATCCCAATTGTCTAACAATTGCAATGCTACTAGCCTAGTCTATATAAATTCTACTTCATATATATAATTGTTGCATCATAATTATATCATGCTCATGTCATCATGCCACCTTGCATTTGAGCATCATATAAAATCCCTTTTTGTTTTGGTTCCTCTCTCATATGCATTGTAAATTGTATTTGCCTCTTGATATTGTATTTGGTTATTGATATATTGTTTAAATGCCCAAGTTGAGTTGGGGGCATATCTTTTATTCTACTCCACCACCCTTTCTTTTCACCACCTTATAATTCCACCATCCCATTATCCATGAGCTTGTATTTTATTTTCTTTTGGTATTTAATCTAGCTCATAGGAGATAGGATGGATCTACTTCTACAAATCCTTAGCTTGGCCCTTAATCCATCTTTTGGGAATGCATAAGAATAATGCCATGTTAATATTATTGTTTTCACAAGAATAAGCATGACATTAATTATTTTGCATGGGCCATGCAAGCACCACCACATTCTAGTCCTTTGGATTTTATATGAATTTTTTAAGTGGATCATCTCTCATCTCTCTCTCCCTCCTTTTGCTTGTTCTTGTTTGACCTTGCTAAAAGCCACCACCACATTTATCTCTCTCTAATCCTTTCTCCAAAAACCTACACCTAATCTAAACCCTACACCAGTTGCCTCTCTTTCTTCTAACCCTAGTTCTAAACCCTAACCCAACCTCACCTCTCTCACCCTCCCTCTCTCTACCATGATGCCCCCACCTGGTCACCCTCTCTTCCTCCTACCCGAGCTCCCTACCCCCTCTCTTTTCTCTCCCTGCCATGAGGGCCCCTCCAGCCCGAGCCTCCCCACCGCCATGCCGTCCCCACCTGGCAGCCCTACCTGCCCTGCCCTGGCTGCCCAGGTCGACCCCAGCTCGACCACGTGAGAGGAGGAGAGGAAAAAGGTGGCACCCGAGCCACCTTTGTCTACCCCTGCCACGGCTGCCTCGCCTCTCCCCCTCTCATTTCCTCCTTCCCCACGGCTCCTCTACATCGCCCAGATCCACCCAAGCCCTGCCGCACCTCCCCTCTCTCTTCACCATCGCCAGAACCCGCTGCTAGACACCGACGTCTACCCCCCTGCTCCTCGTCGCTCCGGCCCGCGAGCGCGTCGAGGAGGTGGCCTGGAAGACCAGGAGCAGTCCCCTGCTTCGCCTCGGACACGCCGACACGGAGGAGGAGCGCCACAGCCGCCAGCACCAGCGTCGCCCGACGCAAACCCTAGCTGCGTCGTCCGTCTGCGTCCTCGCCCCTCCGTCGCCTCCCTGCACGATCCGACCGCACCGAGCTCTCCGCGGTGAGCCTCTTTCCCTCCCCGACATGGTCCGCCTCGCCGTACCGCCCTAGCCCCACCGATATTTTCGTCGAGCGCCCTTAGTGCGCCGCCGCTCGCTGCTGTCTGCACGCTCTCGCGCCGCGTAGTGCCTTATCTGGTCGCGTAGCTGCTCCCTGTCAACTACCCCGCCCTACCGCTCTGGTTATCACCCGCAGCGCGCGCGCCCGCGATGCGGGATCGAGCCCCCGTCGCGCCGCTCTGTCGCCGCGCTCCGTTTTTCCATCAAGAAGTTCAGAGGAAACAGATGAACAGTGGGGCCGTGGCCGTCTTTCAGAAAACCCCTCAACCTTTTTTTCCTAAACCCGCGGACCAGCCTACCCCACCTGTCAGCCACCCCGACGTTCTTGCAGAAAAGTCCCTCTGTTCCTCTGGCCGTAACCCGCGCTCCAGTTCGGCCCCGCCCGACAGTCTCTGCGCGCTCGTTCGCTGGCACGTGGGCCTCCAGTTGCGGCCCCACCCGTCAATCCAGAGGCTGGCTCAGCCGAGGTGAGAAAAGGCTTTCCTGAGCGCGTGGCCCAGTCCGTTTGGTCCCACTCGTCAGCGACTGGGGCTAGCTCGGTCTGAGTAATAAAAGTTTCCCCTGTTGTCTGTTTTAATTAAACCTTTTTCAAATTGATTTAAATTCAAATTCAAACCAGTTTTTAAATAACTTTTCAAATATAATTCCAAATAATACATGTAATATATGTTTTGAGATCTGAAAAATGTGAGGAATTCAAATATGCCATTCAAAATAATGTTTAAACACTTTAAATTTCGAGTTGATTAAAATTACAATAAAATGCCCCTTTGCCTTAATTAATTAATAACTTTTGTGTTATAACTCCGAATTTGACAAATGATATGTCTAAATCGATCAGCGCGACGAGCCCGTTCTATTTATGCATTCCATGTTCTGAATTGCAGCATGCATCATGTAAATATAAAGTATACAGCAACTTATTTGAGTATAAAATGTGACTAAAACTCAATAAAATGCCTTATTCTTGTATTCCACACCTCACCCATGCCATGCTACTTTATTGCCATGCAAACTGTGCATCATTCATCATGGCATGATCGTTTGCTTGTCGCATTTTATTCATATGCTTGTGCACTTTATTTATGTGGGCCCTTGTTTGTTTGGTTCTTCTTCGAATAGACGCTGAGCAAGGGATATATCAAGAAACCCAGGAGCACTACCCAAATTCTTCTCTCGCTTCAACTGAGCTGCCAGGCAAGCACTACCACATGCTTGCATACATATAGTACCTATTGCCTCTATCTTATTCTTGCATCATTGAGTCGCGATTGCATTAAACTGAATCCCAAGTACTGCATAGCCTTTACTTTTAAACCCCACCGAAGCTTGTTCCTCCATCCCATGAGCCATTACTACAGGAGTTGTTTGAGCCATGCGGGTCGTAGAACAGCATGTGTAGGGTATGTGAGTGTCTGATGGATAACGAGGTACCTAAACAACTTAACCTGAGTAGTAATGGGATAACTAATGAAAGTGGCACCGGTGAGCAATATCTGCTATTTGGTTTTTCATGCTCACTTGTGTCCCGTAGGACCCCGAGTACTTGATTCCTGTTCCTTGAATATTCGCGCTATCCACATCCGGGAAGCTTATGAACCCCCCTGAGCCAGAGCTTGATTCATTCTTATTTCTTGGGGCCACAAAGTAGTTTGGGGCTTTATTACTATTCTGTACTTATGCCATGCTTTACCGCTTTATTTAAGATTGTGCGAGGAGCACCTGTACTATTTAGGTAAGCGGAGTGTTTTCGTGGTATCGACAAGCCTAGTCACACTTTCGGGTTCCCAGTCGTTTACAGCCATTGACGCAAACCTTGAGTCCGTCTCGGAGTCGGCCAACTTCGTTGCGGGTAGCTTAATGGGGTGGTCCCCTGAAATATTTCTGAATCCTGTGATCGCTTTGTCGTGAATGCCTCGTTGGGTTTTGATTTGGTTTTTCCGAGGTTGATCGAGTGTGTGTTGCTATTTGTGCACCCCTGCAGGGTAAAACTTTCTGAAAGCCGTGTCCGCGGTTATGGACGACTTGGAGCACAGTTTCTCGATCATAGACAAGTATAACTAAAGTACCGCTTTTAATTTGACTAAGAATCTGACTAGTAAATAGTGCAACACTCATGGAATGGATAATAAAACTGCCAACGGATGGGTGCTGTTCGTCTGCTTCCTCGTTGGTAAGCGAGGAGGAGGATGGATCTGTTAATATTACTGTTATAACTGTTGTTATTAATTCACGGACATCCGTCTATCTTTGGTTAGGCGGATGGTTAGCGAGTATCCCTAGAATTGTTAGGTATTATCTTTTGCTGCAATTGCGTCACCCCAGGTTGTGTCCCCTTTAGAGGCATAAAGACTTGCTGAGTACCCCTAGGGTCTCACATGATAAATTGTTTGATTCAGATGAACAGGTAAACTCGCAAGATGGATACTGGGTGGAGGAGACGAACGATGTGGGCAACGATCACTCGGCGTAGAGATTTCGGGAACGGGGATCCGTGAGATCTGTGGGCGGGATGTTTTTATTTATGGGGCATCTTATGCCGATTTGCTTCTTATCCGTACTCGGATCTTGTTTTCCGCTTCCGCCTGATACTCTGATGTTTGATGTATGAGGAGATATCCTAAACTATTATCTCTATCTAGGATATTTGGATCTTGCCGTATGGCGTTGCAATATTTCTATTTCTTTTAGATGGAATGGCTCTGAGGACTATTGTATGGTGGCTTGCATACATACTCATTTGTGTATGTAGTTGATCCCTTCGCCTGCCGATTACGCCGCTCGTACTTGTCCTGATGTTTGGAAATGGTTAGGACGACCGAAAGGTCTACCTGTGAGTGGCATTTGGCCCCACCGTACTATTTTAACCATTTCCGCTCATCCAGGCTTGTAACTAAGAGCGTAATTCACCGAGGTAGTTACAATTGGTATCAGAGCCATCCTGCCCTTCAGGGTCTCAGCCAAATGGTCGTTGTCAGTCTAGCAAATATTTTGGTAGCTATGTATACTAGGGAAAAACAAAACGCGAGAGTAGGACTGCTTCCACTTTTGTTCTTACCCACCAACCCACCCTTTCTGGTAAGGAAGTGTAACGTTTTCAATCCTCTTCTTAAAATTCAAATTAGGATTCACGTGTTCTGGGTTTCCGTAGTACCATAGGAAGTGTGTGTGTGTGTGTGTAATTCCTTGTCTATCTGTTGCATCCAATTTGTTATCACAATCTGCCTTTGGTTATCAACTGTTGGTACATTCCATACTGACAGGCTTTTGAAAACCGGCGCGATCTATCTGACTCCTTGTTAACCGGTGCCATCTTCTTAAGGGTGTTCTTCCTTCCAGCATGCTTTCACAGAATGTGGAGTTGCTAATCTCTACCTGATAAGTGATTTTGCGCATCTATTGGTATTTTAATGCCGAAAATGCGGAAAAAATTTCTTTGATACATCTGTGCTTCCACACTCCTTTTCAGTCGTGTGTGAAACATTATCTATCTCCCTTTTATCAGCATGTCCATGCTAACTCATTCTTTTGTCACCGGCGCTTAATCCTAGAGTTTCATTTCATCTCCTTTTCTCTTGGGCTAATTACATAACATGTGTCGATCCGATGCTGGTGATTGTAATTTGGTTCTCGGCATGGCTATATGACACTTATCGTGAGTGGAATATGGAAAATGCAATCACCACTATCCTCCAAATGGCGACGGTTATCTCCTGTGATTTTGAGTACACCGCGATCATATCTATGCATATTCAAGTATCTTTGGCAATCCGGATTTTTCTCAAGGTACTACGGTGGTCTATCATCTGTTTATCATGCTTCACATCTTTTTGAACTCCATATCTGCAAAATTCTCTTTGAGACGAGGGAATTGCATCTTTTCGCTTCGGATAGCTTTGCTTAAGGTATGAGCTATCATCGGTTCTCATCCAAGATCTCTTTATCTTTGTAACCGGTGATCCAATCGACAATGTGAACCAGGTGACTTCTCTTTTTCTTCCGAAGGACCAGATAATCTATTCTTCCAGTGCATCTTCTTCAACACGAACCCGTGCTCTTAATATTGATCTTTCTAAGAGCGTTGAGCTCAGGAAGTGTTCGAGCATTTGTTTGTTTCTCCCGCCTTGAACTTGGTATTCTGGGAATATCCTGTTAATCCATGGTGGTATACGTTGATAATATGCTTGCCTATTCGATATCAATGGAAGGACATGGAAGATCATCTCTGTCTCTTTCTCTCGAGCTTCGAGAGCAATGCCTGTGTGCAAAGTCTCAAAGTGAGAACTCTGACTTTTTGAAGTCACCTATCTCGGCCACGTCCTTCTGCTAAATAGGTCACTGCAATTCTGGAATCAGCAAGTTCATTGTTAAATCCATATTCCATCTTCAATCAAACCCGGAGTTTCCCTTGTTGGCGAGTTATCATCGCCGTTCCGCCGTAGTTTTCCTCAAACTGCTAAATCTCTCTCAATCATTTCAAGAAGAACATGGAGTTCTTTCACCTCAGTCTCGTCAAGTGATCGTTTGAAACCCTCTCGTGCTATCATCTATGCTCAATCCACCGGAGTCCATGAAGATTTTTTAGATCTTTTGTATTCCTTCTGTTCAAGTGGTGCTATCTTTTTCTTTGTCTGTGGAATCTTGCAGATCTTCTCCGTAATCTTCCTTCATATCTTTCTGGTGGCTTGGTACTTCAGACATGGCGACAACATCATCATCATTATCTATCTGTGAATCCGGCGAATCGTTTGCATCTATCCTTGTTTTCTAACGAAGTTCCATGAGTTATTCTCAATACCTTCAGTCTGTTTCGGTAGTTGGGTTGCATGGTTTTCTTATTCATGTGCGGAGTAATGCTTTGAGTGCGGGATGGAGTAGCTACCATACCACTACTCTTATCATTCGCTCTTGTACATTGAATTGGTCAATTAATGTGATTTTACTCATTCCACGGAAGTTAGAAGTGGCCTTTATCCCTCGATACTTTTACTTCCGTCTTTGTTTTTCCGGAGTGCTCTCTCGAAGAAAGTAATCAATCATCTCTTGTTGGTGGTCTGTCTTTTCTAGATGGAGCAAAATCATCAATTATCTGGTGGAAACAAACGCAAACTCTTT
Source organism: Avena sativa (assembly GCA_916181665.1). NCBI lineage: Eukaryota > Viridiplantae > Streptophyta > Magnoliopsida > Poales > Poaceae > Avena > Avena sativa. The sequence goes on from OV702297.1 coordinate 144,862,272, forward strand.
TCTGTCCTCGTCATTCTACCGATGCTCGACATCCCCAAACAAGATGAAAGGAAACTATCTCTCTCTTTGTTTCATCAATTCTTTTTCTATGGTAAAGCCAATTATGGTTGAGGCCATCAGCCGCAAATCTATTGCGTTAGCCTCAAGGCTAAAGAAAGCAATAAGTAGCTCTACAATAAACTCCAGATCCTCCATATTCTTTGCTTCTCGGGATTCCACCATGATCTGGCTTCACATCCGTCTCTGGAAGTTATATCCGCGCACCTCAATTGCGTGATCCTTGGTTCTTACCGGTGCAACAAGAATCTAATCCGACGATGTCTAACTAAATCTTTCTGTTGATATCAAGGGACTCTATTGTTTGAAGGCAATATTGTTTCCGTACTTCATTTCTCAAATCCAAGAGAAGATACGATGCTATTGTCATAGTGGTTCAAAACCTCTCCAATCTAGCTCTTTTTCTTCCGGCGAGATAAAGATTCATCCTCTCTAGTATCGGTAAATCTTTAATCTTAACGGTGTGTCTTTCTTTATTCATGATACATCATCTTGTCTTTTTCTTTCACAAGTGGTTCTAGTCTTTTATCTTGTTTCTCGAAAAACCGGAGCTATGTCCATCCTATCCTTCTTGTCTCACGACAATCCTTCAATTCTTCTAACCCTTTGTGTCTCAAGCAAAACGCAGGACTCGCAACAAGTCTAGCAAGTTTTGCAAGGTGTAGTGGTCGCACCATTCCGTTGTTCATCAACTTGGGAACGTGAGGGTCACCTTCGTTCGAACACCCGCCTCTCCTGGTGTTGTTTTCCTTTTCCTAGGAATCTCGGGGCGAGATTCTTGTTTAGTGGGGGAGAGTTGTAGCATCCCAATTGTCTAACAATTGCAATGCTACTAGCCTAGTCTATATAAATGCTACTTCATATATATAATTGTTGCATCATAATTATATCATGCTCATGTCATCATGCCACCTTGCATTTGAGCATCATATAAAATCCCTTTTTGTTTTGGTTCCTCTCTCATATGCATTGTAAATTGTATTTGCCTCTTAATATTGTATTTGGTTATTGATATATTGTTTAAATGCCCAAGTTGAGTTGGGGGCATATCTTTTATTCTACTCCACCACCCTTTCTTTTCACCACCTTATAATTCCACCATCCCATTATCCATGAGCTTGTATTTTATTTTCTTTTGGTATTTAATCTAGCTCATAGGAGATAGGATGGATCTACTTCTACAAATCCTTAGCTTGGCCCTTAATCCATCTTTTGGGAATGCATAAGAATAATGCCATGTTAATATTATTGTTTTCACAAGAATAAGCATGGCATTAATTATTTTGCATGGGCCATGCAAGCACCACCACATTCTAGTCCTTTGGATTTTATATGAATTTTTTAAGTGGATCATCTCTCATCTCTCTCTCCCTCCTTTTGCTTGTTCTTGTTTGACCTTGCTAAAAGCCACCACCACATTTATCTCTCTCTAATCCTTTCTCCAAAAACCTACACCTAATCTAAACCCTACACCTAGTTGCCTCTCTTTCTTCTAACCCTAGTTCTAAACCCTAACCCAACCTCACCTCTCTCACCCTCCCTCTCTCTACCATGATGCCCCCACCTGGTCACCCTCTCTTCCTCCTACCCGAGCTCCCTACCCCCTCTCTTTTCTCTCCCTGCCATGAGGGCCCCTCCAGCCCGAGCCTCCCCACCGCCATGCCGTCCCCACCTGGCAGCCCTACCTGCCCTGCCCTGGCTGCCCAGGTCGACCCCAGCTCGACCACGTGAGAGGAGGAGAGGAAAAAGGTGGCACCCGAGCCACCTTTATCTACCCCCTGCCACGGCTGCCTCGCCTCTCCCCCTCTCGTTTCCTCCTTCCCCACGGCTCCTCTACATCGCCCAGATCCACCCAAGCCCTGCCGCACCTCCCCTCTCTCTTCACCATCGCCAGATCCCGCTGCCAGACACCGACGTCTACCCCCTGCTCCTCGTCGCTCCGGCCCGCGAGCGCGTCGAGGAGGTGGCCTGGAAGACCAGGAGCAGTCCCCTGCTTCGCCCCGGACACGACGACGCGGAGGGGGAGCGCCACAGCCGCCAGCACCAGCGTCGCCCGACGCAAACCCTAGCTGCGCCGTCCTTCTGCGTCCTCGCCCCTTCGTCGCCTCCCTGCACGATCCGACCACACCGAGCTCTCCGCGGTGAGCCTCTCTCCCTCCCCGACATGGTCCGCCTGGCCGTACCGCCCTAGCCCCGCCGATCTTTTCGTCGAGCGCCCTTAGTGCGCCGCCGCTCGCTGCTGTCTGCACGCTCTCGCGCCGCGTAGTGCCTCATCTGGTCGCGTAGCTGCTCCCTGTCAACTACCCCGCCCTACCGCTCTGGTTATCACCCGCAGCGCGCGCGCCCGCGACACGGGATCGAGCCCCCGTCGCGCCGCTCTGTCGCCGCGCTCCGTTTTTCCGTCAGGAAGTTCAGAGGAAACAGATGAACAGTGGGGCCGTGGCCATCTTTCAGAAAACCCCCCAACCTTTTTTTCCTAAACCCGCGGACCAGCCTACCCCACCTATCAGCCACCCCGACGTTCTTGCAGAAAAGTCCCTCTGTTCCTCTGGCCGGAACCCGCGCTCCAGCTCGGCCCCGCCCGACAGTCTCTGCGCGCTCGTTCGCTGGCACGTGGGCCTCCAGTTGCGGCCCCACCCGTCAATCGCAGAGGCTGGCTCAGCCGAGGTGAGAAAAGGTTTTCCTAAGCGCGTGGCCCAGTCCGTTTGGTCCCACTCGTCAGCGACTGGGGCTAGCTTGGTCTGAGTAATAAAAGTTTCCCCTGTTGTCTCTTTTAATTAAACCTTTTTCAAATTGATTTAAATTCAAATTCAAACCAGTTTTTAAATAACTTTTCAAATATAATTCCAAATAATACATGTAATATATGTTTTGAGATCAGAAAAATGTGAGGAATTCAAATATGCCATTCAAAATAATGTTTGAACACTTTAAATTTCGAGTTGATTAAAATTACAATAAAATGCCCCTTTGCCTCAATTAATTAATAACTTTTGTGTTATAACTCCGAATTTGACAAATGATATGTCTAAATCGATCAGCGCGACGAGCCCGTTCTATTTATGCATTCCATGTTCTGAATTTCAGCATGCATCATGTAAATATAAAGTATACAGCAACTTATTTGAGTATAAAATGTGACTAAAACTCAATAAAATGCCTTATTCTTGTATTCCACACCTCACCCATGCCATGCTACTTTATTGCCATGCAAACTGTGCATCATTCATCATGGCATGATTGTTTGCTTGTCGCATTTTATTCATATGCTTGTGCACTTTATTTATGTTGGCCCTTGTTTGTTTGGTTCTTCTTCGAATAGACGCTGAGCAAGGGATATACCAAGAAACCCAGGAGCACTACCCAAATCCTTCTCTCGCTTCAACTGAGCTGCCAGGCAAGCACTACCACATGCTTTCATACATATAGTACCTATTGCCTCTATCTTATTCTTGCATCATTGAGTCGCGATTGCATTAAACTGAATCCCAAGTACTGCATAGCCTTTACTTTTAAACCCCACCGAAGCTTGTTCCTCCATCCCATGAGCCATTACTACAGGAGTTGTTTGAGCCATGCGGGTCGTAGAATAGCATGTGTAGGGTATGTGAGTGTCTGATGGATAACGAGGTACCTAAACAACTTAACCTGAGTAGTAATGGGATAACTAATGAAAGTGGCACCGGTGAGCAATATCTGCTATTTGGTTTTTCATGCTCACTTGTGTCCCGTAGGACCCCGAGTACTTGATTCCTGTTCCTTGAATATTCGTGCTATCCACATCCGGGAGGCTTATGAACCCCCCTGAGCCAGAGCTTGATTCATTCTTATTTCTTGGGGCCACAAAGTAGTTTGGGGCTTTATTACTATTCTGTACTTATGCCATGCTTTACCGCTTTATTTAAGATTGTGCGAGGAGCACCTGTACTGTTTAGGTAAGCGGAGTGTTTTCGCGGTATTGACAAGCCCAGTCACACTTTCGGGTTCCTAGTCGTTTACAGCCATTGACACAAACCTTGAGTCTGTCTCGGAGTCGGCCAACTTCGTTGCGGGTAGCTTAATGGGGTGGCCCCCTAAAATATTTCTGAATCCTGTGATCGCTTTGTCGTGAATGCCTCATTGGGTTTTTATTTGGTTTTTCCGAGGTTGATCGAGTGTGTGTTGCTATTTGTGCACCCCTGCAGGGTAAAACTTTCTGAAAGCCGTGTCCGCGGTTATGGACGACTTAGAGCACAGTTTCTCGATCATAGACAAGTATAACTAAAGTACCGCTTTTAATTTGACTAAGAATCTGACTAGTAAATAGTGCAACACTCATGGAATGGATAATAAAACTGCCAACGGATGGGGGCTGTTCGTCCACTTCCTCGTTGGTAAGCGAGGAGGAGGATGGATCTGTTAATATTACTGTTATAACTGTTGTTATTAATTCACGGACATCCGTCTATCTTTGGTTAGGCGGATGGTTAGCGAGTATCCCTAGAATTGTTAGGTATTATCTTTTGCTGCAATTGCGTCACCCCAGGTTGTGTCCCCTTTAGAGGCATAAAGACTTGCTGAGTACCCCTAGGGTCTCACACGATAAATTGTTTGATTCAGATGAACAGGTAAACTCGCAATATGGATACTGGGTGGAGGAGACGAACGATGTGGGCAACGATCACTCGGCGTAGAGATTCCGGGAACGGGGATCCGTGAGATCTGTGGGCGGGATGTGTTTATTTATGGGCATCTTATGCCGATTTGCTTCTTATCCGTACTCGGATCTTGTTTTCCGCTTCCGCCTGATACTCTGATGTTTGATGTATGAGGAGATATCCTAAACTATTATCTCTATCTAGGATATTTGGATCTTGCCGTATGGCGTTGCAATATTTCTATTTCTTTTAGATGGAATGGCTCTAAGGACTATTGTATGGTGGCTTGCATACATACTCATTTGTGTATGTAGTTGATCCCTTCGCCTGCCGATTACGCCGCTCGTACTTGTCCTGATGTTTGGAAATGGTTAGGACGGCCGAAAGGTCTACCTGTGAGTGGCATTTGGCCCCACCGTACTATTTTAACCATTTCCGCTCATCCAGGCTTGTAACTAAGAGCGTAATTCACCGAGGTAGTTACATCAAGCAACTGCTGTATATTAGGTAATATACTCCTCATCTCAACCCTAGCTTACAAAAACTATTTTATAAAAAAGATGTCTTGGCTCATCTTTCATATTCACAAATGTTCTGGCATTTCCAAAACCTGAGCCAAGATGACTTTGACACAACCAAATACTTTACTAGTTTCTATTAACAAAACTATGGAGACCTATATATTATCTACTTATGTTTTCAAGACAGAACCTTCAACTACTCTTATCCCTAGTTTTCCCAAAACTTTATTAAAACCTTTTCACCTCAATCTTGGTAGAGATACCAAGATGGTACTTATCTTATTTAAAAGCAAAACCCCTTCTCAACATACCCATCCTTACCTCAGGCTAGGATTTAAGTTAACCTAGTAGTAGTTAGATAAGTAATAAGATGAATTGCCTTGGTCTGTTGTCTGATGATTGCCTTGATCTGCAGATTGCCTTGTTTGCTTAGGAAGTAGATTGAGATAATCTAGTAGCTAATCTTTTAGGACCTAAATCCTTGTTTGTGAACATCAATCACAAAGCAAGCATCCAAAGTCTGGATCTATCCTAAGTCACTCTAGTGATCATCTCCTCTCCTACTTACATCAATCCTAGGACAAACCTCCTGGATGGTTTCCAACTCATTGAGGACCCAATCTAAGCATTGATAATATCTACTTATCCCCCACATCAACATCCTCCATATGATCATGATTTTGGAACCTAGCATCCTCTCAAAATCATTTACATTTGCACTCTAGTCAAAACCTCCAAAACTGCCAAAATGGCAAAGTCTGGATTTCTTATCTAGATTCAATCTTTGGATCTCTACCTTTTCCAATCTATGTGCATTCTTGAGAATGTACTTGAACCATATTGTAGTACATATTTAGTACTACCAAGGCCCACTCTTTCCCTTACCTAAGCTAATCTATTTCTCACTCATCCATGATGGTTTTGTAGTCAAGATAATAATCTTTTCTGCAAATCTTGTCATCTTGCCTAATTTAGCAGAAGCTCACATATATATGCCACCTCCCCTTGAACAACTATTTACATGGTTATGACCTACTAACAATGGCCTATTAACTCCCACTTCACTTGTTTCCATTGGATCCTTTTGCTTCTTAAACCCACATGGTTTAGGAGGCTAACTGATGCATCTCTTATGACAGCCTTATTTTCAACAAAGTTTGCCATCACTCCAAAACCACCTCAAATGCAACCAAGACTAACCCTTGCTTCCATGATCATCTATATGACATGGTCTATCCATACATATATCCCTTGTACCGAGGTGAGCTCTGAGCTCCCTAATCCAACCTTGTTTAGAAGGCAACAGAATAAAAAAACCCTAGATCCTCTAATTATCTAGTTTCCACCCTTTCCACCACTTTCCTCTAAAACCAAGGTTGATCTTGGTGCCTACATCAAGTGTACATAATCTACATTGGATATAAGCATCCCCAAAGAATTCTCCCAATTATTTGGTTTCTTAAAACTATTTAATTCCCTTTATTTACCAAATTCCCAAAACCCTCGTCTCTAAAGACAAGTTTGTTTTTCTCCAAACCACTTTACCAACCCAATGTATATTTGAGTTCTCCATATCATCTCCCACCTTTCCAACTCAAAAATAAATATTTTTGAGATTTTTATTATTTCTTTTTGCCCATTTTCTTAAATGGCAGAAACAAGAAATAATTCCCTAAAAATACTTTTACACTTCAATAAATCCCAAAAAAAATTCTCCAATGTGTGTTATGGTATTTAGGACCATATCACATCAAAAACCGAGCTTGCCCAATGTAAAATTTTCATATTTGCTTCCATAATCCATTTCTGCACTTTTTGAAGAAGTGCCTTTAAATGGGATTATTATCATCAGAAAAATCCCATTTAAATCATGAAGTGATTATTTGACCCCATCTATCTACCAGTACCATTTCCACACCTTGTCCAATGCAATTTTTGCAACTTTGTTCACAAGCCTCAAAATGATCCACTTGTTGCAAATCAAGCAAACTTGATTCATATTCTTTTCAAATCAGCCCCAAGCTTCTCCAGCACTTCACCTTAGCAGCACACACTCCCTCCTGGTCGTGTGCACTGTATCATGGCCCCACACCCCTTGTCCCACATGACTACTTAAGAGGGAGACAAAGGCAATGTCTTGTCCAAACCAAATTCTTTACTCCTTGCAGCCCCTACCCCCTCTTTGCTCCATGCACAACCACAAGCACCCCCAGCACTCTCCCCACCACCCCTGTCCACCAATGGGAAGGCCATAGACCAGTTCCATGATCCCCCATGAGCCACACCCACCATGGACCTCCCCTCTTGGTTTATAAGCCCACAAGCCAGTACAGCACTCCTCCTCCAGCTCATTTGCCCCTCTCCCCCTCACTCTCCTCCCCAGAGCTCACCCTCTCCCTCTCCCCTGCTCTATCCTGCCCAGGAGAAGAAGGACTCTCCATTTTAGGCCTCCCACAAGATCTGCTCGTAGAGCTCCATCTGCTGCTCCTCACCCCCTGCATGTTACTCCCACAAGATCCCCTGGCTTCTCTGCTTCTAACCATAGTCTCCTTTCCTTCCCGGTCTGCTCCTGCTGCCGTCTCCGTCGAGCTAGACCACCTCCTCCCTCGGGCGACCGCCCGCAGGAAACCTTCTGTCGCAGGAATCGGCCAAGCCGCCCCTCCCCGGGCTCGGCAGGAACCTCCGCGTCTCTTCCGCCACCTTCCCACCGCTGGGAAGCCTCGGGTGAGCCTCTCCGACGAATCTGGCCCCTAGCTAGGGTTCCCCCACCGCGGCCTCATCGCCCTGGAGAAGATAAAGCCCGGTCGTCGATCCGCACTAGATCGAACGGTCAGAGATGTCCCGTACGCTTTCGCCGCGGGCCCTGCCGGAAGGCCGACCTCTGGGCCGTATTCGGTCCCACGTCACCCGCGCATGCCTAGCGCTGCTGGGCCGGCCTGTCCGGCCCAGCACCCCCTTTTTTTGTTTTAATATTTTTCCTATAAATCTGAATCTTGCCTTGAGGATTAAATCCAAACCAAAATGAAAAATAGGAGTAAATGACCAGATCTAAATTTTGTTAGACGCACAAGGGTTTTCCCTAACATGCAGACCAAGATCTACCCCAAAATAATGTATAGATTAAATGTGGGAAATCAAATGCCAAGCTCTATCCAAAACCCTAAATAAGTTCCCCAGTAAATTTGGCATATACAAATGGACTAAATCCATTTGTCTCTGGAAGGTATTGACCATACCTTTCAATCCCCATAGGCCCCATAGCCACTTGCTTCCTAGATTTCCTATGGAAAAAATAAGAAAATACAGCCACTTCTAACTTTATCAATTTCTCTAGGCCAAACCAAATGAGGTTTGGACCTAATTCCAACTCTCAGTAGACCCATATAACTATATCCTCCTATATCCAGGAGCTCATATTTTTAAGAGTCTCTGTTGATTTTTAGTGAATTAAATCCTTCAGTGCATGGTTTATTCACTAACAAATTCACCACAGTAACTTTGTAACTCCAAATTGATTGATTCCAATTTCTACAGAAAGGTGTTTTCATACCCTAACATGTGTACCTGGAATCAACTAAAAAGCTTTTGTAAAATAAATCGGATGAAAAGGACAATTCCTGTCCAGTACTGTCTTTGGGAATTTCTCAAGGGCATTCTGGTAATGGTTTTGAGGAGATTCCAACTCCTACTGATTCAGTCCACAAAACACTACCTAATCACTAAAGGAAATAATTTTTGCATCTCCAAAGAAGTTTTGGTGAATTATTTCCTAAAACTAGAACTTTAATCATTATAAAATCCATTATAAATTCTAGGAAATTGATAAAATAGTGAAACCACTTTTGTTGGCTTCATTTTATCAATTTCCATCTGATGGTATCATTTCTATACAATGGTATCATACAGATCAAGCCCTTGGCCAAAAACCCCTCTCTTAGGTATTCCCTAAACCATCAATCCAAAGGGGTCCTTTCCCTAATGTCTCCAAATCTTTTCCCAATCCCAATCCAATCAAACCTCCAACCTTCTACTGAGGTTTATATTGATATCATCGTTAGCTTGCTGTATGGTTTGATGCTTGGATGTTGTATTGATTGGCGTATTGTTTGTTTGCATGTATGCTCGATAACGGCGATAGTCGTGATTGTGTGACACCGAGAAGAAGGAAGCCTCGGGGTTATCTCTATTATTGTTATTTGGTATTCTGGTTATCTTACTCCGTCAAGGGACTTCTCGCTGGTCACAGGCAAGCCACCACTCCTAAACTCCTGTATTTACCCATTTCTGCTTATCAACTATTTTATATCTCGTTTATAAATTGCATGAAAACATACATGGTTTGGTTCAAATAAAAACACGTGAGTAACTTGGCTCCTCCAAGTTATGAATGAGTGTCCCTGGGACACCTGCCCTATTTGCACCTACTTTTACCCCTTAGAACGAGGCTAAGATGATTAGCATCTTCCCTCTTGGAACCCACGGATTTTCAACAATAAAACTATTTTGGGTTTTACCCTACTACGAAGTTTTCACAATAAAACCCTTGGAAATAAGCATCATTTCCGAGTGGAAGTTTTATCTAAAGAGAATATGAGGAGAATGAAGAGTAAATCAAGCAAGAGAAAGGAAGGGATGTTCTAAGCCAATGTCCGAAACAATTTATTCCGTGCAACCACATTACCCTAGTCGTTGGGGCTTACCTCGTAGTTTGTGGTCTTTAGCCGGGGCTTCTCTTACTCGCTAAAGGGGAGAAATCCCCTGAAATCTGGGCTGCCATGGGCAGGAACTGGTACAACAATTGGGCATCTCGTGGACGGTATGCTTTGAGGAAGTACGGATGGAAGATTGTCACTATTGCTACCGGTCAGGCTTCGGTCTGGAGGTAGGGGTCAGTACGGAAGGAAGGACCAGGGTCGGGGACCCCATACTTGTACCGGAGAGATAAACCCAAAAGTAAAAGCCTCCGTTGCTAGGGATCAACAAATGAAAAGTTCAAGTTTGATTATCCGACCCCCTGTCTACTCTGTGTAGCGGGCCGTGGTTTTATCCCGGCGGATGTATTGATTCTTGTGGGTAAAGTGCACAACCTATGCAGAGTGTAAACTATTCGAATGGCCGTGTCCACTGACAAGGACGGCTGGAATGGCAAGAGCTAGGAGTACCCTTCGGTTAAGTTGAGATGAATTAATGAATGTGACTTGGTCACGAGAAAAGATAAAGAATAAGTTGGTTTGGACCAGTGATGGTCGATAAGGTTTTACAAAAGGGTTTTACAACAAAATGTTTTCTAAAACTTTTAACAAGGATGTGGAGATGTCCAGATTTTCAAAAAGGAGACATAATTTTCCAAAAACTCTTTTTCAACAAATATATAGAGATGCCATTGTTAGGTATTTCTAAAAACAACTATAGTGTAGAGCTATCTCGCCACAGCCAGATATGCATTCTCTTGTTTCCTTTGCCTCGGTGGTTTGCGAGTACATTCAAAGTACTCACCGGCATTGTCCCTAGCTATGTACTCGGCCAGATTGCAGATATTAAGAAGAGACGAAGGTGTTGACGTCTATGCGAGCTAGGCCGTCTTCCCAGTCAGTTGCCTATAGGTTAAGGCAAGGGCTCTACACTGAAGACTTCCGCTACTTGTGTTGTAATCGCCATAAAGGCCTCCTTGTAAGTGTTGTACTCGTTAATATATGGAACGTGAAATTTATGCATAACGGGTATTCTCGGACTGTAAATCCGGGGTGCCACAGACTTGGTATTAGAGCCATCCTGACTGTAGGAGACCCTAGTTAGCATGGACGTTAGACAGGACAACCCCTATTTCCGAAAACACCGGTTTTCGAAAACTATTTATCAAAAGATTTTCAAAGGATTGATTATCTCATCTTCTCTGATTAAACAATTTGAAAATGAATTACTCTATATCTTGTCTACTTCAAATATTCTGTTTTCACAAAACAAAGTCCAAACTTGAGACTATAAAGCCGAAGGCCCCGGAACAAAGAGGCATCGAGACAAGCAAAGCAAAGAAGCTACCAACGTCGACCAACATTACAAGATCGCCCCACCAAAGGAGTCCTTCATCGCCCCCAATCCAGTACGGCACCAACGACAAAAGACGACAAGATAGAAGTCAAGACTTTTGTAACATCCGTACTTAGGATTTACCCTCCCTAAAATAGGATTCCCCTTATGGCATGTAGTCACCCCTTTAGTATTGTGGTATGCCTTGTTAGCTTGTCATGTGCGTGTTTGATGCTTGGAATGTGTCGCTTGTCTGCCTCGAATCACTTGATCCTAAAACTCTGACCACCTTGCTGACATGTCCCGATGCAAACCCTCGAAACCTCCTAACCGGAAAACTTCTCCTCGGCAGGATGGCCACCTAAGAAAAACCTCCACAACCCCAAGAAAAAGCCTTTAAGGTGGAAAGACGGTGTCTTTCCACTCAACTCCCATCCACTTAGTTAACTTATCATCGTCACCCATAACTATCCACCCAATAACTTCAAAGACTAACTCCATAGCCCGTTTCCTTCTATAGCCGGAGATTCGATCTCCACCAGAAAACCCTGAGTATGGCCCCGAAGACAGGAGTCCCAAAGACATGATGCAGCCGTTGCGGAGAAGAAGGACATCTAGCCAGCCAATGTTTAGGCAACTGCCCAAATTGTGGAGCTCTCCACCCTCCTGCAGATTGCCCCACCCAACTCATCACATGTTTCCTCTGTGAAGGTCAAGATCATATCCCGGCCAAATGTCCCCTCCAACTTCTGATTGGCAAAGCTCGTCAACTCCTGTGCGTCAATATTGGGAAGAAATCAAGAGAAGGACGTTCCAAGAAAGGCACCTGCTTCGCCTGTGATGAACTGGGTCACTTCAGCCGAGAGTGCCCCCAGCGTGGTTTTGACAACCCTCCTACCAAGACATAAGCCAAGGTAACCACTGCCCCGTTAAGGATCCCAAGGCAAGCCTCAGGAGGATCCGAAGCTAAACAGAAAATTTTTTACACATGTGGAGACCAGGGCCACTTCGCCCGCAACTGCCCCGACAAATACTTGACGGTCTCTCCTCTTCCCCCGAGAAAGCACTACCTGCGGGGAAACCTTTCACCTCCGAAAGGCATCAAGACTCTGGACGTTCCTCCAAAGTAGTTTCAAACCCGGAAACTCGCCTCTCCCCAACTTTGTTAGAGACATGTATCATCCCAAGACTTGTTCTGTAAAACTCTAAGTGCCTTGTCGCCAGGCGGCACAGACCTGTTCTGTAACCCCTTAAGTACCCCCTCCACCGACCCGTTTGAACCTGCTTAATGTATGGATGTTATGCCAGCATGATATCTTTCTTTGCATGTTTTACCCACGATGTTGCAACAGACCCAAACCCCCATAGTTCTGCTCTAAGGGGGAAAGACTGCTTCTTACCTGTCCAAAACTCGATAGACCCAAGGAGTCGACCCCTATTAGCACTAAGCAAGGACCAGCCCTCCAAAACCAGAATCGTCGACCCTGCAAGAAGAAAGACCATCGACGCGTCTCTAGAATCGGAAGATAATTCAAGAAGGTCCTCCACTCCAAAGGTCGGCTATCCAGCCAGCACCTTGGTGTATAAAGATCATGAAGAAAGGAGGTCGACCGCCAGATGAAGAGATACAGAAGACTCAACTCACGCACTCAAGAAGGAAGTACTCGTCGACGCAAAACCTACCTAGACTTTCCCTAAGGGGAAAATACTACGTCTTTTCCATTTGTTTAAAACTAAACCGCCCGACCCAAAACCACTCAGCTCCGATCTGTAACTAACCACGCCGGGTATTTATAAAACTTGTGATCACCTATTTTATTCCATCGCTGAAATTATTAAGCGGATGTTATTACCCCAACCCTACTTCTCCCTAATCTCGGGACGAGATTATTTTAAGGGGGAAAGGTCTGTAACAACCCAATTTCAGCAACCCTGATTAAATGTCAAAAAGGCAAAAATCAGGGGAACAAAAACTTTTTCTTGCATTACGTGCTGACCTGTTTGATTGTGCTCAAGCAACTGCTTGTATATTAGATAATATACTCCTCATCTCAACCCTAGCTTACAAAAACTATTTTACAAAAGAGATGTCTTGCCTCATCTTTCATATTCACAAATGTTTTGGAATTTCCAAAACCTGATCCAAGATGACTTTGAGACAACCAAATACTTTACTAGTTTATATTGACAAAACTATGGAGACCTATATATTATCTCCTTATGTTTTCAAGACAGAACCTTCAACTACTCTTATCCCTAGTTTTCCCAAAACTTTATTAAAACCATTTCACCTCAATCTTGGTAGAGATACCAAGATGGTACTTATCTTATTTCCAAGCAAAACCCATTATCAACATACCCATCCTAACCTCAGGCTAGGCTTGAAGGTAACCCTAGTAGTAGTTAGATAAGTAATAAGATGAATTGCCTTGATCTGCTGTCTGATGATTGCCTTGATCTGCCGATTGCCTTGTTTTCTTAGGAACTAGATTGAGCTAATCTAGTAGCTCATCTTTTAGGACCTAAATCCTTGTTTGTGAACATCAATCACAAATCAAGCATCCAAAATCTGGATCTATCCTAAGTCACTCTAGTGATCATCTCCACTCCTGCTTACATCAATCCTAGGACAAACCTTCTAGATGGTTTCCAACTCATTGAGGACCCAATCTAAGGATGGATAATATCTACTTATCCCCCACATCAACATCCTCCATAGGATCATAAGTTTGGAACCTAGCATCCTCTCAAAATCATTTATATTTGCACTCTAGTCAAAACCTCCGAAACTGCCAAAATGGCTGTCTGGATTTCTTATCTAGATTCAATCTTTGGATATCTACCTTTTCCAATCTATGTGCATTCTTGAGAATGTACTTGAACCATCTTGTAGTACATATTTAGTACTACCAAGGCCCACTCTTGCCCTTACCTAATCTAATCTATTTCCCACTCATCCATGATGGTTTTGTAATCAAGATAATAATCTTTTCTGCAAATCTTATCATCTTGCCTACTTTAGCAGAAGCTCACATCTATATGCCACCTCCCCTTGACCAAATATTTGCATGGTTAGGACCTACTAACCATGTCCTATCAACTCCCACTTCACTTGTTTCCATTGGAGCCTTGTGCTTCTTAAACCCACATGGTTTAGGAGGCTAACTGATGCATCTGTTATGGCAGCCTTATTTTCAACAAAGCTTGCCATCACTCCAAAACCACCTCAAATGCAAACAACCCTAACCCTTGCTTCCATGATCATATATATGACATGGTCTATCCATCCATATATCCCTTGTACCGAGGTGAGCTCTGAGCTCCCTAATCCAACCCTGTTTAGAAGGCATCAGAATAACAAAACCCTAGATCCTCTAATTATCTAGTTTCCACCCTTTCCCCCACTTTCCTCTAAATCCAAGGTTTATCTTGGTGCCTACATCAAGTGTACATAATCTACCTTGTATATAAGCATCCCCAAATAATTCTCCCAATTATTTGGTTTCTTAAAACTATTTAATTCCCTTTATTTACCAAATTCCCAAAACCCTCGTCTCTAAAGACAAGTTTGTTTTTTATCCAAACCACTTTACCAACCTAATGTATATTTGAGTTCTACATATCATATCCCACCTTTACAACTGAAAAATAAATATTTTTGAGATCTTTTATTATTTCTTTTTGCCCATTTTCTTAAATGACAGAAACAAGAAATAATTCCCTAAAAATACTTTTACACTTCAATAAATACCAACAAAATTCTCCAATGTGTGTTATGGTATTTAGGACCATATCACATCAAAAACCAAGGTTTCCCAATGTAAAATTTTCATCTTTGCTTCCATAATCCATTTCTGCACTTTTTGAAGAAGTGCCTTTAAATGGGATTATAATCATCAGAAAAATCCCATTTAAATCATGAAGGATTTTTTTGACCCCATCTATCTACCAGTACCATTTCCACACCTTGTTCAATGCAATTTTTGCAACTTTGTTCACAAGCCTCAAAATGATCCACTTGTTGCAAATCAAGCAAACTTGATTCAAATCCTTTTCAAATCAGCCCCAAGCTTCTCCAGCACTTCACCTTAGCAGCAGCCACTCCCTCCTTGCCGTGTGCACTGTATCATGGCCCCACACCCCTTGTCCCACATGACTACTTAAGAGGGAGACAAAGGAAATGTCTTATCCAAACCAAATTCTTTACTCCTTGCAGCCCCCTACCCCCTCTTTGATCCATGCACGACCACAAGCACCCCCAGCACTCTCCCCACCACCCCTGGCAACCAATGGGAAGGCCATAGACCATTTCCATGATCGCCCATGAGACACACCCACCATGGACCTCCCCTCTTGGTTTATAAGCCCACAAGCCAGTACAGCACTCCTCCTCCAGCTGATTTGCCCCCTCTCCCCCTCACTCTCCTCCCTAGAGCTCACCCTCTCCCTCTCCCTTTCTCTATCCTACCCAGGAGAAGGAGGACTCTCCATTTTCGGCCTCCCACAAGATCTGCTCGTAGAGCTCCATCTGTTGCTCCTCACCCCCTGCATGTTACTCCCCCAAGATCCCCTGGCTTCTCTGCTTCTAACCCTAGTCTCCTTTCCTTCCCGGTCTGCTCCTGCTGCCATCGTCGTCGAGATAGACCACCTCCTCCCTTGGGCGACCGCCCGCAGGCAACCTTCCATCGCAGGAATCGGCCAAGACGCCCCTCGTCGGGCTCGGCAGGAACCTCCGCGTCTCCTCCGCCGCCTTACCATCACCGGGAAGCCTCAGGTGAGCCTCTCTGATGAACCTGGCCCCCAGCTAGGGTTCCTCCACCGCGGCCTCGTCTCCCTGGAGAATACAAAGCCCGGTCGTCGATCCACACTAGATCGAACGGTCGGAGATGTCCCGTACCCTTTCACCGTGGGCCCTGTCGGCAGTCCGACCTCTGGGCCGTATTCGGTCCCGCGTCGCCCACGCATGCCTAGCACCACTGGGCCGGCGTGCCTCTGTCCGGCCCAGCAACCCCTTTTTCGGTTTTAATATTTTTCCTATAGATCTGAATCTTTCCTTGAGGATTAAATCCAAACCAAAATGAAAAATAGGAGTAAATGCCCAGATCTAAATTTTGTTAGATGCACAAGGGTTTTCCCTAACATGCAGACCAAGATCTACCCCAAAATAATTTATAGATTAAATGTGGGAAATCAAATACCAAGCTCTGTCCAAAACCCTAAATAAGTCCCCCAGTAAATCTGGCATATACAAATGGACTAAATCCATTTGTCTCTGGAAGGTATTGACCATACCTTTCAATCCCCATAGGCCCCATAGCCACTTGCTTCCAAGATTTCCTATGGAAAAAATAACAAAATACAGCCACTTCTGCCTTTATCAATTTCTCTAGGACAAACCAAATGAGGTTTGGACCTAATACCAAATCTCAGTAGACCCACATAACTATGTTCTCCTAATTCCAGGAGTTCATCTTTTTATGAGTCTCTGTTGATTTTTAGTGAATTAAATCCTTCAGTGCATGGTTTATTCACTAACAAATTCACCACAGTAACTTTGTAACACCAAATTGATTGATTCCAATTTCTACAGAAAGTTATTTTCATAACCTAACATGAGTCCATGGAATCTACTAAAAAGCTTCTGTAAAATAAATCTGATGAAAAAGACGATTCCTGTCCAGTACTGCCTTTGGGAATTTCTCAAGGGCATTCTGGTAATGGTTTTGAGGAGATTCCAACTCCTATTGATTCAGTCCACCAAACACTACCTGATCACTCAAGGAAATAATTTTTGCAACTCCAGAGAAGTTTTGGTGAATTATTTCCTAAACCTAGAACTTTAATCATTATAAAATCCATTATATATTCTAGGAAATTGATAAAATAGTGAAACCACTTTTGTTGGCTTCATTTTATCAATATCCATCTGATGGTATCATTTCTATACAATGGTATCATACAGATCAAGCCCTTGGCCAAAAACCCCTCTCTTAGGTATTCCCTAAACCATCAATCCAAAGGGGTCCTTTTCCTAATGTCTCCAAATCTTTTCCCAATCCCAAGCCAATCAAACCTCCAACCTTCTACTGAGGTTTATCTTGATATCATTTTTAGCTTGCTATATGGTTTGATGCTTGGATGTTGTATTGATTGGTGTATTGTTTGTTTGCATGTATGCTCGATAACGGTGATAGTCGTGATTGTGTGACGCCGAGAAGAAGGAAGCCTCGGGGTTATCTCTATTATTGTTATTTGGTATTCTGGTTATCTTACTCCGTCAAGGGACTTCTCGCTGGTCACAGGCAAGCCACCACTCCTAAACTCCTGTATTTACCCATTTCTGCTTATCAACTATTTTATATCTCGTTTATAAATTGCATGAAAACAGACATGGTTTGTTTCAAATAAAAAGACGAGAGTAACTTGGCTCATCCAAGTTATGAATGAGTGTCCCTGGGACACCTACCCTATTTGCACCTACTTTTACCCCTTAGAACAAGGCTAAGATGATTAGCATCTTCCCTCTTGGAACCCACGGATTTTCAATAATAAAACTATTTTGGGTTTTACCCTACTACAAAGTTTTCACAATAAAACCATTGGAAATAGGCATCATTTCTGAGTGGAAGTTTTATCAAATGAGAATATGAGGAGAATGAAGAGTAAATCAAGCAAGAGAAAGGAAGCGGTGTTCTAAGACAATGTCTGGAACAATTTATTCCATGCAACCACATTACCCCGGTCGTTGGGGATTACCTCGTAGTTTGTGGTCTTTAGCCGGGACTGCTCTTACTTGCTAAAGGGGAAAAATCCCCTGAAATCTGGGCTGCCATGGGTAGGAACTGGTGCAACAATTGGGCCTCTCGCGGACGGTATGCTTTGAGGAAGTACGGATGGAAGATTGTCACTATTGCTACCGGTCAGGCTTCGGTCTGGAGGTAGGGGTCAGTACGGAAGGAAGGACCAGGGTCGGGGACCCCATACTTGTACCGGAGAGATAAACCCAAAATTAAAAGCCTCCGTTGCTAGGGATCAACATATGAAAAGTTCAAGTTTGATTATGCGAACCCCTATCTACTCTGTGTAGCAGTCTGTGGTTTTATCCCGACGGATGTATTGATTCTTGTGGGTAAAGTGCACAACCTCTGCAGAGTATAAACTATTCGAATAGCCGTGTCCACGAACAAGGACGGTTGGAATGGCAAGAGCTAGGAATACCCTTCGGTTAAGTTGAGATGAATTAATGAATGTGACTTGGTCACGAGAAAAGATAAAGAATAAGTTGGTTTGGACCAGAGATGGTCGATAAGGTTTTACAAAAGGGTTTTACAACAAAATGTTTTCTAAAACTTTTAACAAGGATGTGGAGATGTCCAGATTTTCAAAAAGGAGACATAATTTTCCAAAAACTCTTTTTCAACAAAGATATAGAGATGCCATTGTTAGGTCTTTCTAAAAACAACTATAGTGTAGAGCTATCTCGCCACTGCCAGATATGCATTCTCTTATTTCCTTTGCCTCGGTGGTTTGCGAGTACATTCAAAGTACTCACCGGCATTGTCCCTGGCTATTTACTTGGCCAGATTGCAGATATTAAGAAGAGACGAAGGTGCTGACGTCTATGTGAGCTAGGCCGTCTTCCCAGTCAGTTGCCTATAGGTTAAGGCAAGGGCTCTGCACTAAAGAATTCCGATACTTGTGTTGTAATCGCCATAAAGGCCTCCTTGTAAGTGTTGTACTCGTTAATATATGGATGATGTAATGATACTTGTCGGTTATGCTCACAGCTCACTGATCATGGGAACGTGAAATATATGCATAACCTATTCTCGGACCGTAAATCCATGGTGCCACAGACTTGGTATCTGAGCCATCCTGACTGTAGGAGACCCTAGTTAGCATGGACGTTAGACAAGACAACCCCTATTTCCGAAAACACCGGTTTTCGAAAACATTTTTTCTCAAAAGCTTTTCAAAGGATTGCTTATCTCATCTTCTCTGATTAAACAATTTGAAAATGAATTACTCTATATCTTGTCTACTTCAAATATTCCGTTTTCACAAAACAAAGTCCAAACTTGAGACTATAAAGCCGAAGGCCCCGGAACAAAGAGGCATCGAGACAAGAAAAGCAAAGAAGCTACCAACATCGACCAACACTACAAGATCGCCCCCACCAAAGGAGTCCTTCATCGCCCCCAATCCAGTACGGCACCAACGACAAAAGACGACAAGATAGAAGTCAAGACTTTTGTAACATCCGTACTTAGGATTTACCCTCCCTAAAATAGGATTCCCCTTATGGCATGTAGTCACCCCTTTAGTATTGTGGTATGCCTTGTTAGCTTGTCATGTGCGTGTTTGATGCTTGGAATGTGTCGCTTGTCTGCCTCGAATCACTTGATCCTAAAACTCTGACCACCTTGCTGACATGTCCCAATGCAAACCCTCGAAACCTCCTAACCGGAAAACTTCTCCTCGGCAGGATGGCCACCTAAGAAAAACCTCCACAACCCCAAGAAAAAGCCTTTAAGGTGGAAAGACGGTGTCTTTCCACTCAACTCCCATCCACTTAGTTAACTTATCATCGTCACCCATAACTATCCACCCAATAACTTCAAAGACTAACTCCATAGCCCGTTTCCTTCTATAGCCGGAGATTCGATCTCCACCAGAAAACCCTGAGTATGGCCCCGAAGACAGGAGTCCCAAAGACATGATGCAGCCGTTGCGGAGAAGAAGGACATCTAGCCAGCCAATGTTTAGGCAACTGCCCAAATTGTGGAGCTCTCCACCCTCCTGCAGATTGCCCCACCCAACTCATCACATGTTTCCTCTGTGAAGGTCAAGATCATATCCCGGCCAAATGTCCCCTCCAACTTCTGATTGGCAAAGATCGTCAACTCTCGTGCGCCAATATTGGGAAGAAATCAAGAGAAGGACATTCCAAGAAAGGCACCTGCTTCGCCTGTGATGAACCGGGTCACTTCAGCCGAGAGTGCCCCCAGCGTGGTTTTGACAACCCTCCTACCAAGACATAAGACAAGATAACCACTGCCCCCTTAAGGGTCCCAAGGCAAGCCTCACGAGGATCCGAAGCTAAACAGAAATTTTGTTACACATGTGGAGACCAGGGCCACTTCGCCCGCAACTGCCCCGACAAATACTTGACGGTCTCTCCTCTTCCCCCGAGAAAGCACTACCTGCGGGGAAACCTTTCACCTCCGAAAGGCATCAAGACTCTGGACGTTCCTCCAAAGTAGTTTCACACCCGGAAACTCGCCTCTCCCCAACTTTGTTAGAGACATGTATCATCCCAAGACTTCTTCTGTAAAACTCTAAGTGCCTTGTCGCCAAGCGGCACAGACCTGTTCTGTAAACCCTTAAGTACCCCCTCCACCGACCCGTTTGAACATGATAGCATGATATCTTTCTTTGCATGTTTTACCCACCACGTTGCAACAAACCCAAACACCCGTAGTTCTGATCTAAGGGGGAAAGACTGTGTCTTTCCCGTCCAAAACTCGATAGACCCCAGGAGTCGACCCCTATTAGCACTAAGCAAGGACCAGCCCTCCAAAACCCGAATCGTCGACCCTGCAAGAAGAACGACCATCGACGCGTCTCCAGAATCGGAAGATACTTCAAGAAGGTCCTCCACTCCAAAGGTCGGCTATCCAGCCAGCACCCTGGTATATAAAGATCATGAAGAAAGGAGGTCGACCGCCAGCCGAAGAGGTATAGAAGACTCAACTCACGCACTCAAGAAGGAAGTACCCGTCGATGCAAAACCTACCTAGACTTGCCCTAAGGGGAAAAGACTACGTCTTTTCCATTTGTTTAAAACTAAACCGCCCGACCCAAAACCACTCAGCTCCGATCTGTAACTAACCAAGTCGGGTATTTATAAAACTTGTGATCGCCTATTTTATTCTACCGCTGAAATTATTAAGCGGATGTTATTACCCTAACCCAACTTCTCCCTAATCTCGGGACGAGATTATTTTAAGGGGGAAAGGTTTGTAACAACCCAATTTCAGCAACCCTCATTAAATGTCAAAACGGCAAAAATCAGAGGGAACAAAAACTTTTTCTTGCATTACGTGCTGACCTGTTTGATTGTGCTCAAGCAACTGTTGTATATTAGGTAATGTAATCCTCATCTCAACCCTAGCTTACAAAAACTATTTTACAAAAGAGATGGCTTGCCTCATCTTTCATATTCACAAATGTTTTGGCATTTCCAAAACCTGAGCCAAGATGACTTTGAGACAACCAAATACTTTACTAGTTTATATTAACAAAACTATGGAGACCTATATATTATCTCCTTATGTTTTCAAGACAGAACCTTCAACTACTCTTATCCCTAGTTTTCCCAAAACTTTATTAAAACCTTTTCACCTCAATCTTGGTAGAGATACCAAGATGGTACTTATCTTATTTCAAAGCAAAACCCCTTCTCAACATACCCATCCTAACCTCAGGCTAGGCTTGAAGGTAACCCTAGTAGTAGTTAGATAAGTAATAAGATGAATTGCCTTGATCTGCTGTCTGATGATTGCCTTGATCTGCTGATTGCCTTGTTTGCTTAGGAACTAGATTGAGATAATCTAGTAGCTCATCTTTTAGGACCTAAATCCTTGTTTGTGAACATCAATCACAAAGCAAGCATCCAAAGTCTGGATCTATCCTAAGTCACTCTAGTGATCATCTCCTCTCCTGCTTACATCAATCCTAGGACAAACCTTCTGGATGGTTTCCAACTCATTGAGGACCCAATCTAAGGATGGATAATATCTACTTATCCCCACATCAACATCCTCCATAGGATCATAAGTTTGAAACCTAGCATCCTCTCAAAATCATTTACATTTGCACTCTAGTCAAAACCTCCAAAACTGCCAAAATGGCTAAGTCTGGATTTCTTATCTAGATTCAATCTTTGGATGTCTACCTTTTACAATCTATGTGCATTCTTGAGAATGTACTTGAACCATCCTGTAGTACATCTTTAGTACTACCAAGGCCCACTCTTGCCCTTACCTAAGCTAATCTATTTCCCACTCATCCATGATGGTTTTGTAGTCAAGGTAATAATCTTTTCTGCAAATCTTATCATATTGCCTACTTTAGCAGAAGCTCACATCTATATGCCACCTCCCCTTGACCTAATATTTGCATGGTTAGGACCTACTAACCATGTACTATCAACTCCCACTACACTTGTTTACATTGGATCCTTGTGCTTCTTAAACCCACATGGTTTAGGAGGCTAACTGATGCATCTGTTATGGCAGCCTTATTTTCAACAAAGTTTGCCATCACTCCAAAACCACCTCAAATGCAAACAACCCTAACCCTTGCTTCCATGATCATATATATGACATGGTATATCCATCCATATATCCCTTGTACCGAGGTGAGCTCTGAGCTCCCTAATCCAACCCTGTTTAGAAGGCATCAGAATAACAAAACCCTAGATCCTCTAATTATCTAGTTTCCACCCTTTCCCCCACTTTCCTCTAAAACCAAGGTTTATCTTGGTGCCTAAATCAAGTGTACATAATCTACCTTGGATATAAGCATCCCCAAATAATTCTCCCAATTATTTGGTTTCTTAAAACTATTTAATTCCCTTTATTTACCAAATTCCCAAAACCCTCGTCTCTAAAGACAAGTTTGTTTTTCTCCAAACCACTTTACCAACCCAATGTATATTTGAGTTCTTCATATCATATCCCACCTTTACAACTCAAAAATAAATATTTTTGAGATCTTTTATTATTTCTTTTTGCCCATTTTCTTAAATGACAGAAACAAGAAATAATTCCCTAAAAATACTTGTACACTTCAATAAATACCAACAAAATTTTCTAATGTGTGTTATGGTATTTAGGACCATATCACATCAAAAACCAAGCTTGCCCAATGTAAAATGTTCATCTTTTCTTCCATAATCCATTTCTGCACTTTTTGAAGAAGTGCCTTTAAATGGGATTATAATCATCAGAAAAATCCCATTTAAATCATGAAGTGATTATTTGACCCCATCTATCTACCAGTACCATTTACACACCTTGTCCGATGCAATTTTTGTAACTTTGTTCACAAGCCTCAAAATGATCCACTTGTTGCAAATCAAGCATACTTGATTCAAATCCTTTTCAAATCAGCCCCAAGCTTCTCCAGCACTTCACCTTAGCAGCACCCACTCCCTCCTGGTCGTGTGCACTATAGCATGGCCCCACACCCCTTGTCCCACATGACTACTTAAGAGGGAGACAAAGGCAATGTCTTGTCCAAACCAAATTCTTTACTCCTTGCAGCCTCCTACCCCCTCTTTGCTCCATGCACGACCACAAGCACCCCCAGCACTCTCCCCACCACCCCTGGCCACCAATGAGAAGGCCATAGACCAGTTCCATGCTCCCCCATGAGCCACACCCACCATGGACCTCCCCTCTTGGTTTATAAGCCCACAAGCCAGTACAGCACTCCCCCTCCAGCTCATTTGCCCCCTCTCCCCCTCACTCTCCTCCCCAGAGCTCACCCTCTCCCTCTGCCCTGCTCTATCCTGCCTAGGAGAAGGAGGAATCTCCAT
This sequence comes from Avena sativa, assembly GCA_916181665.1. Taxonomy (NCBI): domain Eukaryota; kingdom Viridiplantae; phylum Streptophyta; class Magnoliopsida; order Poales; family Poaceae; genus Avena; species Avena sativa. The sequence continues at coordinate 144,886,118 of OV702297.1, forward strand.
TTTCGGCCTCCCACAAGATCTGCTCGTAGAGCTCCATCTGCTGCTCCTCACCCGGTCTCCTTTCCTTCCCGGTCTACTCATGCTGCCGTCACCATTGAGCTAGACCACCTCCTCCCTCAGGCAACCGCCCGCAGGCAACCTTCCGTCGCAGGAATCGGCCAAGCCGCCCCTCCTCGGGCTCGATAGGAACCTCCGCGTCTCCTCCGCTGCCTCCTTGCCGCCAGGAAGCCTCAGGTGAGCCTCTCCGACGAACCTGGCCCCCATTTAGGGTTCCTCCACTGCGGCCTCGTCGCCCTGGAGAAGACAAAGCACGGTCGTCGATCCGCCCTAGATCGAACGGCCAAAGATGTCCCGTACCCTTTCGCCGCGGGCCATGTTGGCAGGCTGACCTCTGGGCCGTATTCGGTCCCGCGTCGCCGCCTGCGCATGCCCAGTGCTGTTGGGTCGGCCTGCCTCTGTCCGGCCCAGTACCCCCCTTTTTTCTGTTTTAATATTTTTCCTATAGATCTAAATATTGCCTTGAGGATTAAATCCAAAACAAAATGAAAAAATAGGAGTAAATTCGCAGATCTAAATTTTGTTAGTTGCAGAAGGGCTTTCCCTAACATGCAGACCAAGATCTACCCCAAAAGAATGTATAGATTAAATGTGGGAAATCAAATCTGTCCAAAACCCTAAATAAGTTCCCCAGTAAATCTGGCATATCCAAATGGACTAAATCCATTTGTCTCTGGATGGTACTGACCATACCTTTCAATCCCCACAGGCCCCATAGCCACTTGCTTCCTAGATTTCCTATGGCAAAAATAACAAAATACAGCCACTTATGCCTTTATCAATTTCTCTAGGCCAAACAAATGATGTTTGGACCTAATTCCAACTCTCAGTAGACCCACAAAACTATATCCTCCTTTATCCAGGATCTCATATTTGTATGAGTCTCTGTTGATTTTTAGTGAATTAAATCCTTCAGTGCATGGTTTATTCACTAACAAATTCACCTTATAACTTTGTAACTCCAAATTGATTGATTCCAATTTCTACCGAAAGGTATTTTCATAACCTAACATGTGTCCTTGGAATCAACTAAAAATCTTCTGTAAAATAAATCTGATGAAAAAGACAAATCATTTCCAGTACTATCTTTGGGAATTTCTCAAGGGCATTCTGGTAATGGTTTTGAGGAGATTCCAACTCCTATTGATTCAGTCCACCAAACACTACCTAATCACCCAAGGAAATAATTTTTGGACCTCCAGAGAAGTTTTGGTGAATTATTTCCTAAAACTAGAACTTTAATCATTATAAAATCCATTATAAATTCTAGGAAATTGATAAAATAGTGAAACCACTTTTGATGGCTTCATTTTATCAATATCAATATGATGGTATCATTTATATGCAATGGTATCATACAGATCAAGCCCTTGGCCAAAAACCCCTCTCTTAGGTATTCCCTAAACCATCAATCCAAAGGGGTCCTTTCCCTAATGTCTCCAAATCTTTTCCCAATCCCAATCCAATCAAACCTCCAACCTTCTACTGAGGTTTATCTTGATATCATCTTTAGCTTGTTGTATGGTTTGATGCTTGTATGTTGTATTGATTGGTGTATTGTTTGTTTGCATGTATGCTCGATAACGGCGATAGTCGTGATTGTGTGACGCCGAGAAGAAGGAAGCCTCGGGGTTATCTCTATTATTGTTATTTGGTATTCTGGTTATCTAACTCCGTCAAGGGACTTCTCGCTGGTCATACGAAAGCCACCATTCCTAAACTCCTGTATTAACCCATTTCTATTTATCAACTGTTTTATATGTCGTTTATAAATTGCATGAAAACAGACATGGTTTGTTTCATATAAAAGGACGTGAGTAACTTGGCTCCTCCAAGTTATGAATGAGTGTCCCTGGGACACCTACCCTATTTGCACCTACATTTACCCCTTAGAACAAGGCTAAGATGATTAGCATCTTCCCTCTTGGAACCCACGGATTTTCAACAATAAAACTGTTTTGGGTTTTACCCTACTATGAAGTTTTCACAATAAAACCCTTGGAAATAGGCATCATTTCCGAGTGGAAGTTTTATCAAAAGATAATATGAGGAGAATGAAGAGTAAATCAAGCAAGAGAAAGGAAGCGATGTTCTAAGCCAATGTCCGGAACAATTTATTCCATGCAACCACATTACCCCAGTCGTTGGGGCTTAGCTCGTAGTTTGTGGTCTTTAGCCGGGGCTGCTCTTACTCGCTAAAGGGGACAAATCCCCTGAAATCTGGGCTGCCATGGGAAGGAACTGGTGCAACAATTGGGCCTCTCGCAGACGGTATGCTTTGAGGAAGTACGGATGGAAGATTATCACTATTGCTACCGGTCAGGCTTCGGTCTGGAGGTAGGGGTCAGTACGGAAGGAAGGACCAGGGTCGAGGACCCCATACTTGTACCGGAGAGATAAACCCAAAAGGAAAAGCCGCCGTTGCTAGGGATCGACAAATGAAAAGTTCAAGTTTGATTATCCGAACCCCTGTCTACTCTATGTAGCACGCCATGGTTTTATCCCGGCGGATGTATTGATTCTTGTGGGTAAAGTGCACAACCTCTGTAGAGTGTAAACTATTCGAATAGCCGTGCACATGGACAAGGACGGTTGGAATGGAAAGAGCTAGGAGTACCCTTCTGTAACACCCCCGATCACTCCGGACCGACGGCTGTCACTTCTGGCATCTCAATAGGATCTCTAGACTAACCCCACAGACCAACACTAGTCTTTTCTGCGCACGTTGTCCTCACTCGTGCGCACCCGGTTATCCACTTCCCGGTCGGTCACCCATCCTAGAATTGCTCTAGGCCAAGCACGTTTAACCTTAGAGTTCTTTTCGAATGAGCTTTCGGAAAAGAAGTTGCAACTTGTTGGTATGGGTTTCCTATCAATCCTATTAAGCCATGTGCCAGGGTCTCACATACACCCACCCTTAGAAGATCGACATCCTCGTCGATCAACCACAAACAAGGAACGTCCCCTCTTCGCACACATATGTGCGTCCAGTGCCGGCACATTGCCATGTCGTGTCCACTCCGGGCCACACGCGCCATGCTACACATGTCCGCCACTGACCCGCACACGCCCATGTAACCGCGAGGGTCGGCTCTGATACCAATTTGTAACACCCCCGGTCACTCCGGACCAACGGCTGTCACTTCTGGCAACTCAATAGGATCTCTAGACTAACCCCACAAACCAACACTAGTCTTTTCTGCGCACTTTGTCCTCACTCATGCGCACCCGGTTACCCACTTCCCGGTCGGTCACCCGTCCTAGAATTTCTCTAGGCCAAGCACGCTTAACCTTAGAGTTCTTTTCGAGCTTTCGGAAAAGAAGTTGCAACTTGTTGGTATGGGTTTCCTATCAATCCTAGTAATCCATGTGCCAGGGTCTCACACCTTCGGTTAAGTTGAGATGAATTAATGAATGTGACTTGGTCATGAGAAAAGATAAAGAATAAGTTGGTTTGGACCAGAGATGGTCGATAAGGTTTTACAAAAGGGTTTTACAACAAAATGTTTTCTAAAACTTTTAACAAGGATGTGGAGATGTCCAGATTTTCAAAAAGGAGACATACTTCTCCAAAAACTCTTTTTCAATAAAGATATAGAGATGCCATTGTTAGGTCTTTCTAAAAACAACTATAGTGTAGAGCTATCTCGCCACGGCTAGATATGCATTCTCTTATTTCCTTTGCCTCGGCGGTTTGCGAGTACATTCAAAGTACTCATCGGCATTTTCCCTGGCTATTTACTCGGCCAGATTGCAGATATTAAGAAACGACGAAAGTGCTGACGTCTATGCGAGCTAGGCCGTCTTCCCAGTAATTTGCCTGTAGGTTAAGGCAAGGGCTCTGAACTGAAGACTTCCTCTACTTGTGTTGTAATCGCCATAAAGTCCTCCTTGTAAGTGTTGTACTCATTAATATATGGATGATGTAATGATACTTATCGGTTATGCTCACGACTCACTGATCATGGGAACGTGAAATATATGCATAATGGGTATTCTCGGACCATAAATCTAGGGTGCCACAGTTTCTCCTCTAAACTTGTGTGATTTGGATACAACTAACACAGACTAGCGCTATTTTTAGCAGAATTACCTTGGTGTCTAGTTTTTGTGCAGAAAATCAACTATCAGGAAAAATCCTGGAAAATATGCCAAAAATCCTATTTCACCAGAAGATCCACGGAGCCAGAAGACGAGACAGAGTGGAGGCCTCGGGGGCCCACACCCCTGGTAGGCGCGGGTGGGCCCAGCCCGTGCCTAGGGGGTGCGGCCACCCCAGGCACCCCCTCAGGCTCCCTCTTTGCCTATAAGTTACCCCTTGACCTAAAAACCGAGGGGGGTTCGATGTTTTTCCAGAAAGAGTTCCGCTGCGCCACCACCACCAGAAGCCGCGATTCGGATCCAGAAACTCCGTTCTGGCACCCTGCCGGGACGGGGAATTTGGGGTGGATCATCGCCATCGTCATCACCAACGCCTCTCCATCAACCATCGATGTTTCCCTCATCCATGAGTGAGTAATCCTCCTCTGTAGGCTATGGGGATGGTAGGGATTGGATGAGTTCTATCTTGTAATCGAATAAGATTGTTAGGGCATAGTGCCTAGTATCTCTATTAGTGCTATTTGACTTTGTTGCAACTTGTTGTGCTTAATGCTTGTCACTAGGGCCCGAGTGACATGATCTTAGATCTGAACTTATTATTGAATCATTATGATAGTATTGTTTGTGATCTTATCTGCAAATTGCGTACACATATCATTGTCCAGATCCAAAGGCCCCGAAGTGATAGAAATTGGGACAACCGGAGGGGATGGATGTGGTGTGAGGATCACATGTGTTCACGGAGTGTTAATGCTTTGCCCCGGTGCTCTATTAAAAGGAGCACCTTAATTGCCAATACTTCCCTTGAGGCCCTGTGATGTCTACGCACTTCTATTATTGTAGATAGTTGTTGGGCCTCCAAGTGCAGAGGTTTGTAGAACAGCAGCAAGTTTCCCTTAAGTGGATTACCCAAGGTTTATCGAACTCATGGAGGAAGTGGTCAAAGCTACCCCTCTCAAGCAACCCTGCAATGAAGATACAAGAAGTCTCTTGTGTCCCCAACACACCCAATATAGGTGCACTAGTTCGGCGAAGAGATAGTGAAATACAAGTGGTAACGGTGCCAGAAAAGAGCTTGACGGTGAGGTAAATACTAAATGCAACAAGAAGGAAGCAAGCAAACATGCAACAGATCTAGTAGCAAACGGTGTTCCAATGTTTAGAAACAAGGCCTAGGGATCATACTTTCACTAGTGAACACTCTCTCATATAAATATCCTCTCTTCATGATACTACTCTTAACTACTCTTCGGTTGGACACTCTAATCCATGGTAGGGCTATAACAGCACACCTCCAAGTCCGCCTTCCCCAATCTAGATAACCCCACACTGTCACCTTGAGCACTAGATGGTTCCAACAAACACCACAATTTCATAGAGACATCCAACTCCAAATATAACTCATAACAAATATTCAATCTAGCCAAAATGCCACACACGGTATGCACGCTGTCACTTTCACACATGTGGGGAAAAGCATAGATCTATTAAAGCACAAAGAGTATTTATGTAGACTCAAACCTAAGTGCCACCATGGCGTGCACGCTGTCACTTTCACACACATGGGGAGAGCAGAGATCTATTGAAGCACTTGAGTAGCAAGGTAGATCTACTTGATTACAAAGCTCATGACCACAACAAGATCATGCATAGAGAGAGATGAACACATAGCTACCGGTAGACCCTTAGCCTCGAGGAAGAACTACTCCCTCCTAATCATGGGAATCAGCAATGGTGATGAAGATGGCGATGGAGATCGATGGAGATGGCTCTGGGGGCACTTCCCCGTCCTGGAAGGGTGCCGGAACAGAGACTTTCTATCCCCCGAATCTCCCCTTCGGTGGCGGCGGCGCTGTGGAGGTTTTCGTGGATTTCTTCTGGATGCCCTAGGGTTTTTGGGTCGGAGGCTTCTTATAGGCGCAGGAATCAAGGTCGGTGGGGTCCAGGGGCCCACACCCCCTCTAGGCGCCTCCAGGGCTTGCTCGTGCCTAGGGGGGTGTGGCCACCCTGTGGCCCCCCTCCGGCTCTGCTTCGTGGTTCCATGTTGCTCCAGGAAAATAATAACTTTGGCTTTTGTCCCGTACAATTCCGAGAATATTGATTTTGTGCCTTTCTGGAACCAAAAATATAAGAAAACAGGCACCTGACACTGTGGCAACATGTTAATAGGTTAGTTCCAGAAAAGATATAAAAACACCTCAAAGTATAGACAAAGCAAAGCAAAGTAGATACAAAACAAGCATGGAGCATCAAAAATTATAGATACGTTTCCGACGTATCAAGCATCCAAAATCTTAACTTCTGCTCGTCCTCGAGTAGGTAAGTGATAAAAAAGAATAATTTTTGAGGTGACATGCACCATCACAATCAAGATCAAACCAATTGCAAGCATTGAAAGCTGGGATCAAAGAACTCTAAACATGTGCATGAAAGATGGAGTTCTAAAAATAGGACATAGTAACTATGCTTTCAACATGACAAGCTACAAACAAAGATCATGAATAACATGCATTGAAAAATGTTTGTTTGTTTCACATACAGAAAACATAGCATAGTGGCAATCAGCTTGTCCCTCATAGAATAGCAAATAGATGCATAGGACACCTTCAAAGTTCACAAGGGTGACTAGAAACAAATAGCACAAGAACAAGTAATATCACAATATGCATCAATCAATAAGTTTTGGGACACTACACACAGAATGGCAACTATGCTCTCTTATTGGTGCCTAAAGGTAGAAGGTGGAGACTCAAATAATGGTGAAAGAAAGACCTTTTATAAAGGAAGCAGGAATTTCAAGTTTCAAAAAGTGCTTCCAAAAATTATGGTACTTGTTAGCTTTTATCCCTCATTGCCCCTATCATAAGCATCTTGAAGTGATTAAGGTTAAAGTGAACAAAGATGGAGTATATGCTTGACGAAGTATAAGTTGACAATCTCAAGTACCTTGAATACGAGGGCCACGCCTCATGCATACTTAACTTTAGTCACCTGTAAGTTCTTGTCATTGTAAGTATTTGCATATCATTGAGAACCGCCAACGGGGTACCCCTTGCACATGGTACAGGAGCTTTCCCATAACCAAAATGACAAGGCAAGCAAACAATGAGCATCTCAGCAATCTTCTTATGTACCATGGGAATATGGTGCTTTTTTTCTTTCTTTCCTCTTTTCTCAATGTGTCTCTTTTTTATAAGAAGAATACTTCATAGATGTCACTATGGTGATGCTGCAAGTTTCCACCATGATTAGGCATGGCTTAGGCTAGCGGCCCATGCGTTTCTCTAACACAGGATACAAACTCCATGGACTTACAAGTTCCCTCTTTATTTCACACCAGTGACATCCATAGACAAAAGAGCATGATATCAACTGAGTACAAAGTACAAGCGCAATGTTGAAAACGTTCCCCGTGACAGCACTGTTCTTCTAATTCCAACGTATAAGTCCAAGCATATACAACATAGATGACACAATGGTTCAAGTTTATTAGGGGCAAAGAATATAAAGTGTGCCATCAAGTTTGTGAGGGCTTTAATCACTAAGTTTTCTCATAACAAAATAATTTTTAATTAGAAGATAGCTGAAAACAAGAATATACTTGGAAGGATGTAACACACCATGCATAGGATTTTATAGTGGACACTTTGGAATAACTTGGTTTCTTGGGAGTTGGAAGCATGAGTAGAGCTTACTCATACAAGTGGAGGCTAGCAAAAGACTGGGGGCAACCAACTAAGAGAGCAATAATGGCCATAATCATGCAGAGCAACAAAACATTACTAATAAAAGCATAGAGTGGTACTACAAGTCAAGGACTAAATGATAATAGAGGCTATGGTGACTTGTTCATAGTCATAACATGGTGTGAGCATGTGCCAAGTCAACCCAAACAAAGCATCAAAGGAGAATACCACAATACTATGCTTTTGTATGCTAAAACAACGCATAATTATTTCAAGGCACATTAAGCAATCCTAATTGTTTGAAACAAGTCATGCTACAGCAATAATCACTAAGCATAAGGTTAAAACAAAATCTAGCATGACATGATAAAGTCTAAGCCACAGTCAAAGCAAGCTCCCTTTTGTACCACTATAAGCATGAAACTTTCTACTCTTTTCCAACACCAAACAACTTATTTGAAATATCTCACAAAGATAATAATCAATAAAGATCAGTGAGATTGTCTCACAAATCCACAAAGAAGAACTAAAAAGTTCTAAGCTGAAAGCACAAGAAAACTAAGGCTGAACGCAGTGCTAGCAAAAGTGAACACTCACAAAACAATAAGAGTGAAAACTAGAGTGTTCTAGGCAATGGAAACAGAGTGTGTCTCTCTCCAAAAGAAGTATGGTGTAACCAACCAACTTACTCAAGAAAACTAAGAAAACAAAAACTAAAAACGAAAACTAAGACGCTCCAAGAACAACACAATAGTGCATGAAACAATAAAGACAAAGTGTCTAGAAAGACCTGAGATTTTTATTGATGAAGAAGGGGATGCCTTGGGCATCACCAAGCTTTGATGATTGTACCTCTTGAATATTTCTTGGGGTGACACGGGGTGGAATCCCCAAGCTTTAGCTTTTGTCCATTCTTCATCTCATTACATCATTCTTTCTCTACACTGCAAATTTTCCTTCAAACAAAACTTCACACAGTCTTTATTAGCAACATTAGTGTATTCAAAAGATGATAGACCTTTGGATTTAGTTTCAAAATAGCAAAACTTTCACTAAAGACACAATCTAATGTAGCAACTCCTTCAAAAATCTCAATTCACCTAAAGAGAACTCAAAAGGAAATCAATAAGAAGCAAATGCAAATAATGGCAGATATCTATCAAAACAGACCAGCAGGTATAAACCGATTTTTTTCAAACATCTTCTGTTGCTCAAATAAAAACAGGTTGAACTAACAAAAGTTAGCTAACATACTGGGGGATTTATTCGTAAATTTTCAGCTCAATACGAGTTACAGAGACTCCTCACGAATTTTTATGGTGGAGGACAGAAATCTGTTTCAGGACAGCAACTCCCCAAATCTTACTTCCCTCTCATTAGAGGTCGCACAAAAAGCAAACAAAAGGGATAAGGATAGGTCATTACAGAAGTAATAACTTCCAAGACTCAAGAAAACTCTTAGGTTATCTCCCAACAAGTGCATTTCTTTAATGCCTTTAAGTTAGGCTTGATAGTTTGAGTAGATGCTCACATAAGAAATATGAATTGAAGTGAAAGAGAGCATCAAGAAGCAAATTGAAAATACATTTAAGTCTCACCCACTTCCTATGCATAGGAATCTTGTAAAGAAACAAGTCATGAAAGCACAAAGCAACAAGCATAGGAAATCAAAACAAGTGCACCTTCAAGATTTTCAACATAAAGAAGGGAAACTTAATATTATTGAGATGCATAAATCCATGTTTCCCTCTATCATAATAACTTTCAGTAGCAACATGAACAAAATTAACAATATAACTATCACCTAAAACATTCTTATCATGAGCCACATGCATAAAATAATTATTACTCTCCACATAAGAATAGTCATTCTTATTAATTGTAGTGGGAGTAAAGTCAACAAAATAGCTATCACTATCATTCTCATCACCGTAATCATCAAATATAGGAGGCATATCGTAATCACAATAAGTTTTCTCCTCAATAGTAGGTGGACTGAAAATATCATACTCATCATTGTAATCATCATAAATGGGAGGTTTGGTATCATCATAAGCAATAGAATAGCTATCTTCCAAACCTGGGGAACTAAAAAGATCACTTTCATCAAAACTAGCTTCCCCAAGCTTAGACTTTTCCATAGCATTAGCAATAATGGTGTCCAAAGAATTCATACTAATAACATTTATATTAGCATGCAAATAAAGCTCCATAGGTTTTTTTAATTTTATCTTCAAACACTTCATGTCCTAACTCAAGATAAACACTAAAAAGCTCTCTAATTTTGTTGTTGTTTTCCATTAAGCCTAACTAGTGAAAACAAGAAACAAAAAGACACAATTGCAGAATCTAAAGGAAATAACTTTGAGCACTCACACCGGAGGATGTGAGTACCTTTTACCTTACCTCCCCGGCAACGACGCCAGAAAAGAGCTTGATGTCTACGCACTTCTATTCTTGTAGACCGTTGTTGGGCCTCCAAGTGCAGAGGTTTGTATAACAACAGCAAGTTTCCCTTAAGTGGATTACCCAAGGTTTATCGAACTCAGGGAGGAAGTGGTCAAAGCTACCCCTCTCAAGCAACCCTGCAATCAAGATACAAGAAGTATCTTGTGTCCCCAACACACCCAATATAGGTGCACTAGTTCGGCGAAGAGATAGTGAAATACAAGTGGTAATGGTGCTAGAAAAGAGCTTGACGGTGAGGTAAAGACTAAATGCAACAAGAAGGAAGCAAGCAAGCATGCAACAGATCTAGTAGCAAACGGTGTTTCAATGTTTATAAACAAGGCCTAGGGATCATACTTTCACTAGTGAACACTCTCTCATATAAATATCCTCTCTTCATGATACTACTCTTAACTACTCTCCGGTTGGACACTCTAATCCATGGTAGGGCTATAATAGCACACCTCAAAGTCCGCCTTCCCCAATCTAGATAACCCCACACTGTCACCTTGAGCACTAGATGGTTCCAACAAACACCACAATTTCATAAAGACATCCAACTCCAAATATAACTCATAAAAAATATTCAATCTAGCCAAAGTGCCACACAGGGTATGCACGCTGTCACTTTCACACACGTGGGGAAAAGCATAGATCTATTAAAGCACAAAGAGTATTTATGTAGACTCAAACCTAAGTGCCACCATGGCGTCATGCTGTCACTTTCACACACATGGGGAGAGCAGAGATCTATTGAAGAACTTGAGTAGCAAGGTAGATATACTTGATTACAAAGCTCATGACCACAACAAGATCATGCATAGAGAGAGAGAGAGATGAACACATAGCTACCGGTAGATCCCTTAGCCTCGAGAAAGAACTACTCCCTCCTCATCATGGGAATCAGCAATGGTGATGAAGATGGCGATGGAGATCGATGGAGATGGCTCCGGGGGCACTTCCCTGTCCCGGCAGGGTGCCGGAACAGAGACTTTCTGTCCCCCGAATCTCCCCTTCGGTGGCGGTGGCGCTGTGGAGGTTTTCTTGGATTTCTTATGGATGCCCTAGGGTTTTTGGGCCGGAGGCTTCTTATAGGCGTAGGAATCAAGGTCGGTGGGAGTCCAGGGGGCCCACACCCCCTCCAGGCGCCTCCAGGGCTTGCCCGTGCATAGGGGTGTGGCCATCCTGTGGCCCCCCTTCGGCTCTGCTTCGTGGTTCCGTGTTGCTCCGAGAAAATAATAACTTTGAATTTTGTCCCGTCCAATTCCGAGAATATTGATTTTCTGCCTTTCTGGAACCAAAAACAGAACAAAACAGGCAACTGGCACTGTGGCAACTTGTCAATAGGCTAGTTCCAGAAAAGATATAAAAACACCTCAAAGTATAGACAAAGAAAAGGAAAGTAGATACAAAACAAGCATGGAGCATCAAAAATTATAGATACGTTTCCGACGTATCACCCCGCTGCCACGGGATGGCTGGACAAAAGATGTTGTGCAAGTTCTCATTGCAAGCACGCGTGACTATATATGGAGGAGATGCCTAGGATTATTTAGTACTTGGATGCTTATTCTTATTTATCTGCAATGCCCTAGATCTTGAAGTTACATGCTTAGAATCGTCCATGCAACGCCCGTCCATCCATCCCTATGCCTACCGTGCTCATATCCTACTGTTTGCTGCTACTGTTGCTATTGCTCTTGTTTCACTGTTGTTGTTGCTACAACAAAATGTTGCTACTGATAAACTTCTGTCAGCAAGAACTATTTCTAGGTGCAGCTGAATTGACAACTCAGTTGTTAAGGCCTGCAAGTATTCTTTCGCTCCCCTTCTGTCGAATCAATAAATTGGGTAATACTACCCGTGAAGACTGTTGCGATCCCCTATACTTGTGGGTCATCACCACACACACTACAATGGATGTGGTGATGCAACTTCTGTCACACCGGTGCATCATTCCATCCGGCAGCTCCATTGCAGTGGCTTTCTGGGGATTCCTGGCCATGGTTTGACACATGGAGTCCATAGAGTCATTGCATGCGTTCTTTTCCAAACCACCTTGATCCACACACTCAAGTGGATGGGGGTGATGCAACTTCTGTCACAATTGTGTTGTAGTGTTAGCAGCATAGAAAACAAAAACATTCCTACGATGGGAACAAATAAGTACCAAGATCTATCTACTAGATACAAGCAACGGGTGGATATACATCCATAGAATACATACCCTCGAAGACCGAAAAGCTTTAACGAGGTTGTACTCATGGATGATGTAGTCGAACACTTGCCGATCTCAAGATCAAGAAGAAGTCCATCCGGTCCAGCAGGTCCAACACCATCAAGTCCAGCACCGCAAAGCAGTGGTGCATCCGTGATCGCACACACATTCGGGTATCCCGACAACCTCCACGCCCTAGCTCCAGCGAAGCAGCGAAAGCAACAAATCCTTCCAAAAAAAGCCACCGAGAACATGTATCTCGCTGATTCGAGACCACAGGGGAATTCTAAAAGGGGAGAGAGTTCCTTCGCGAGGAGGTGTGATATGAGAGGAGGAGATGGGATCTTTTTATAGGGAGAGGGAGGCACCCAAAGGGCATGGCGCCACAGCCATGGTGGCTTACCCCACCTCTTCCACATTCATGTGGGTGGAGCTCCCACTCAAAATGAAAATCCTCCACTCACATAAACATGCATCCACTCAAAAATCCACTCACATGCATTAAATTTCCACCAAATTTAATGCAATCTCTCATTTAAATAAAACTCTTTTATTTATTTATTCAGAATTTTTTTAATTACTTTAGTTAACAAACATTCACATAAAACCCTTGCTAGTATTCAATTTCACATGCAGAAACAATTTCAGTAATTTCATCCGAAACAATTCCGGTGTCTAGTGAAATAAATTCCTGCGCTTTGGCTTATTATTTGCTCCGAATGGTGTCGGTATCCCTTAAGTGTGTCACCCTATGGTTCACGAATAATGCAGACATGATCAAGACCCATCTTCGATTAATAAACACCAGCGTGACCTAGAGATCCGTACTGACCCCCACACATTCAACGATGACTTCTATGATCGTGTGAACCTTATATGCATGTAACTCAATCCCTTTGTCTCACGATATATTACATGTCCAAGATTCGATCATCAGTATCTCCATACCTAGTTTGATCTCGTTGCCGACATGTACTATTTTCTCGTTCCCGTGATATAACATTCTAGTGATCAAATCACTTGCTTGCAAGCTAACTAATGTGATATCACTGAGAGGGCCCAGAGTATATATCTCTGTCATCGGGATGGACCAATTCCACTCTTGATCCATGAGCCTCAATATAACACCTTCGTAGCACTGAACCCATCTTTATAGTCACCCTGTTATGATGTGACGTTTGATGTTATCAATATACTCTTCTAGTGTTAGTGATTGATGATCTCATGGTTTAAGGATTGGTATTACTTCATATGATGTTATAGCAATATAAACACAATGACTTTGATCGTAGTGCTATACTTTGGATGAATGTTCATCACACCATTCTAATAATTTTGTGACCTCATTATTAACAACATCCAATGTCCATGATCAGGAAACCTTTGATCATCTTGTTAATCAACGAGCTAGTTTATAAGAGAGGCATAACTAGGAACTTTCCATTTATTTATTAAACACACATGTATTAACTTTTACGTATTAATACAATTATAGCATGCAAAATAAACATTTCTCATAAACAAGGAATAAGATAATAACCACTTTATTATTGCCTCTCGGGCATATTCCCTTCAGTCTCCCACTTGCACTAGAGTCAATAATCTAGTTTGAAAACTTTGCGTATTGAACACCTATGGCTTTCTGGTGTTGCATATATGCGAATGCTAGTGGTTAACATAATCTCCGGATCTGACACTTTTAGGTCCGTGTGTATTTGAATGTCTTTGCGTCTTTACACATCACTCATTCTCTAATGAGATGGCATTGTATGAATTTGAGACCTTTAGTTTCTTGGGGTTAAATCATGCCGACTATTGCCGTACAATACATCTTTATAGTGTTAGCCCGTTTTGAGCCACAACTTAGTTTGATAACAAACTACTTGACACAAATGCCCTCCTTTGCTGCTACTATAGCAGTCATATACTTAGCCTTTTGTTGTAGTATTCGTCACAATGTCTTAACTTTGGAATTCATCCAAATCCGTCATGGAAACTTCTTTTTGTTTCATTGTGCCACCCATAGTTTAAATTGATACAAACTTAATTAGTATCTTGTGACAAAACTAGTATTAATGTAACACTTTACAATGAACTATATGTAAGTGTTTGTCACTTCTACATAAATATATTCTTAATTCTTCCAAAATATCATAAGGATACCCTTACTATCGTCCAATGATCATCTTGTGATTCACTCTGGTATATGCTCATAACATTTAGAGCATAGGACATATCTGGATGTGTACATATCACGGTATGATTGATCAAAATATTCTTCTGATTTCACTCACCAAGTGTCAAAGAACTTGAATATTGGGGTTCAATGGCATTTAGAATATGAGTGCGGATGAAGATTTTGTAGATAAGTAACTCTGAAGGTATTCGGAGTGTCTTAGAATATATTGGAGGTGTCCGGAATAATGCCGAGAGTGTTCGTGAGCATTAATGAGATGAGAGAAGGGTTCCGAGAGTGTCTCGGATGGTCTCAGAATGGTTCAGAGAGGTCCCAGATGATCCCCGAAGTGTCCGGAATGGTCCCGGAGTGTCCAGACTGGTTCCGAACATATATGAAAGGTTTTGGAAGAAGCGGAAGGTTCTAAAAGATTATGGAAGTTTCCGGAAGGTACCGGGGTGACCCAGATCATCTTAGGATATTCTAAAGGTTTCATAATAGGTGTAGCCATATTTCCGTAACGGGCAAGGAAAGATACACTAGTCAAATTCGGACTTGCAAAAGGAAGCTGTTTTTGACTAGATTTGGATTGACCTACGTCTACCGGAACTCGTCCAAATTTTGGGGCTGGGTCAAGGACGACTCAAGGGGCCTTGACACCCATAAATGACACCAAGGGGCACCCCAAGAGGCTCTCAATTCGTTGCCTTAGCCTCCCCAAGCCAATGCACCTCCGCCGCCCCAAAACCTAGCCGCTGCCCTGCGGCTGCCACCTCCGCGCGCCCTAGCCGTGCTGCCGCCCGGCGCACCACCACCACTGCCTCCCTCCTCTCTTCTACACCTCCACAATGTGATTCTAAACTCTAGGGAGGGTGTGCCCTAGGTACTTCTTATTCTACAACGACGCCGGAGCGCTGCTCGAGTTCTACCTATGTTTGGATCTAATCTAGACGCGACTGCAGAAGCGCTAGCTAACGGATCTTCATCAACATGTTACCGCTTCGAACGTGTGTTCTTGATCACACCTTGATACAGTGTCATTGATCTTGTACTTGTGGATACCGGTGGAGGTGCGACACTTGGAGCACTTGATCGTGCGGATCTTCACAAGAAGAAATCTTCTCGTGGCTAATCGACTAGTTGCGGGAATCGATGTACCGACTACTTCGACAACATCTTCATCGGTGCATGTTCATGCGAGCCTTCTGTGGGATAATACATCTCCTCGCGACGCTCAAAAACTACTAACTGTGTCGACAACCAAGACAGGAGAACCATGCACCACGATGGACCTCGACAGATAAACAAACCTGTGAAAAAACAAATAAACAAATCTAGCAGACACAAATAATAGCGCCAGAGAGGGGTCAAAAAGATACACAAAAACATGAATAGGCGAAGAAGAACGACAGAAAACAATACCCGACACAAGCAGCCAAGAAGGCGTAGAACGAAGCGTAAACAGTAGAGAGTGAAACCTGCTAGACCAGAGGAAATAGCATGTTAGCGAGCAAAGGAAAGGGAAGAGACAGAGTAGGTCACCGGCGTCAATTGATGATAGCATAGAGAACTTACGAATGGGGAGTCGGACGTCCGGCTGAACTCGTCGGAAAAAAGCATAGAGCAGAAAACAATACTCGGCAAAAGCAGCCAATAAGGCGTAGAACGAAGCGTAAACAGCAGAGAGCGAAACCTGCTAGACCAGAGAAAATAGCACGTTAGCAAGAAATGGAAAGAGAAGAGACAAAGGAGGTCGTTGGAGTCAATTGATGACAACGTAAAGAACTTACAAAGGGGAGTCGAACGGCCGGCTGAACTCACTAGGAAAAAAGCGCGTAGAGCGTGTGTGTAGAGAGACGAAGAAAGAGAGAACATGAGGATAACCGAGAACAAGCAGTGGCTATTGTGGGCGCGGCATGTGATCTAATCCGCGAAAAACTACACAACGTCTCTCTCTCCCACTCCCCCTCTCTTTCTCTCTCTTTCGTGCGCGTGAACCATCCCCTGACAACATGATAACGGTAGTACCTGCGTACGAAATAGTAGTGAACTCTGAGCACGTGAGAAAACACGCAACCTACAGCTGCTATTGCGTAGATACCTAGAGCGAGCCCACCTAGAAGCGACTAAGAGGCAAGGATGAAAGGCATCTTACCTGCCTTAGCGTCAAGGATCTCCGCGACGAGCTAACCGTTTAGCAACGAGAATAGGCATGTGTCTAAGGATGAAACCGCCACGTCGGTTATATGGGGGCCCCCTAGCCGCGAGAAACCGTGCATGTCTATAGTCTACGGGGCCACGTCGGTATTATGCGGACCCCTCCGCCACGAGGAACCGCGATCGGCTAGAGCCTACGATGCCACGTCGGATATATGCGGACCCCTTCGCTGTGAGGAACCGCCGCAGGCTATAGCATAATGTGCCACGTCTATGGACGGGCCCGTGTCCGCGGCAAACCGCGATCGTCTAGGGTCTACATTGCCACGTATGCACTGGACGGACCCATGAACACGTGAAACCGCAACCTTCATGGGCCCACGATGTCACCTTAGATGTTTGCGGGCACCATCACCTGTTAGGTGCAGAGGTGTGTCACAGCTAAAAATACTTACAGGACAAGACTCTACCCATGTACATGATGGCGGGCCCTTCGAGCATGTGCGATTTACCGTCCGGCAACACAAGGAAGGACGACGTGCGCGACACACGTCCACGGTCTAGAATCTCATGCGCTGGCTCACGGTTGGTCCGGCCTCCTAGAAGAGCACGGCTCTGTTGAGACTATGCCGCATTTCCTCTCCGGCGTTTATCCCATGACCGAAAAGACTCGAAACGACGTTGATAGAAGTTTCAGCCGAAGCAATCTAGCGTTATTATTTACTGTGATGTAAAGAAAATTCTAAACAATTGTTCTTAAAAAATATTAAGAATCTTATATCTAAAAGATAAATTTAAACCCAAGTTGTTCAAGGTGGATTTTATAATTAGTTTATACATCATAAGAATAATATAAGCTCATAATATTAAAGCTAGTCTTCATATATAATACATAAATAGTTCAAAATATAGCTTGGAACTCATTTTAGAGAAGTTCAAGTACTATTTTTTTGAGGAAAGAGATGTTCAAGTACTCAAGCATATAAAGTATTCGGAACATGTTAACAAAATATTGCAAGTGAAATGGAAACTCAAATAGAAACAAAAAAATGAATTAAGAAGAAATAAAAGAAAGGAAACCAGACCAGCCCGTGAGCCAGATCAACAGACCGGCCCAAACGATCCTCCTATCCCGCTATCTACTTCTCACGCACACCCGTCTTCAGCCTAGCTGTGGCCTGTCTTGGCCCAGACCCAGATAACCCTTTGTCGTCATCTTTCTTAGCGAGTTAAGCAGCTGCATGTGTATGCCGATGTCGTCTGCCATCCAGTGGGGGAGCTAGCAGGTATGCCGGGTAGACCTTGGCATACCCTGCAGCGAGCTGATGTACTAGTACTAGTAGGAAAAAAACTGCTGATTGATGGTGCAAAACAAGCCAGCTGAGTCCCGTACTTACTTGCCTATGTAGAAAAAAAACAAAGACGTGGTCCATAGCAACAACCGCACGGGCTGATTCATCGGGGCTGAAATACGCCGCCACCACGCATCTGCTTATCCCCGCCAGGTCTGATCAGATCAGCGATCGCATCTGCGACGGCGGGCTGCGACAATTCTCCAACACGCCACCGGTCACCGGCACGACTGCTCTCTAGTCTCTGCCTCGCCCCAACGCGTCTCGAGATTTCCCGGAGTCAGGTTCCGGCAAGCAGTAAATTTGCCTCGCCAGTACATCTGTGCATCGGTAATCATCTAAGTACTTACTCGGATCCATATTATTTGACTCAAATTTGTCAAGATATGATTATATGTAGCATTTAAATTTGATTAGATACATCCATATTTAGGTGAATCTAAGTCAACTAATATGGATCGGAGGAAGTAGCTGATTCTCTAGAAGATCAACATTCATATGTATATAGAATCTTGAGATTAAATAGTTTAGTATAAATAAATCATGAATATCTATGTTATGATCGTTCATGTTCTTTCAGCAAAGAGACTACACGAACCATGATTCTAGCGCCCCATATGTGTTCTATTACACATAGCCAATTTATGGTACTTATAATTTTTTCTTTTCAATTATTCAGGTATGAAGAAGAGAGAAGGAGACATTGTATCATGTTTCAAACGCGCAGCAAAGAAGGTTGCCGCTGCTTCAAATCCTTTGCCGGCTGTGACTGTGGTGGAAGAGCACCCTCAAGAGCAAGATACCAGAAGTGAAGAAGTTGTGAATCATATGCCACCATCACCGCCACTGACGCCACCACCGCCACCACCAGTTCATGACATGAACAACCTTCCATATGATCCAGGTGAAAAGGCAGCCCATTCAAAGTTATCCTGTTAATGATCAAGATGCAACTCGAAGAGCATATATTCTTAAAGGTCCATTTAAACCTTATACACATGTTTTTCCAAAAAGAAAGATTGGAAAACGAGACCGTCAATTCAATATGGTATGGCTTTATAATCATGACTGGCTTGAATATAGTATCAAGAAGGATTCTGTGTTTTGTTTTGTATGTTACTTGTTCAAGAAAGGTACTGGATCAGATTCATTTATTGTTGATGGCTGGAGAAATTGGAATATAGGAGAGAAAGCACTTCTGGAACATATGGGTTCTAAGGCACATAATGCAGCTCAAGAGAGATACATTTGCTTCAGGAATCCAAAGGTAGCAATTGATTATCACATTGACAAGTGGACTGATGAGGATCTTCGTCTTTACAAGATAAGGCTAACATATTCACTTAGATGTATCAAGTTTCTTTTGCATCAAGGATTGGCATTTCGTGGCCATGATGAAAGTGAAGATTTTAGCAACAGAGGGAACTTTCTAGAACTTTTGGAATTTCTCGCTGGAAATAGTGAAGAGGTGCACAAGTATGTTTTCAATAATGCTCCAGGTAATTGCATCTTAACTAGCCCAGAGATACAAAAGCAGATTATTGAATGTTGTGCCATAGAAACTAGAAAAAAAATTGAAGAACTTGGTGATGAGCCTTATGCAATTTTAGCTGATGAGTCTAGTGATATATCACATAAAGAACAACTAGCTCTATGCTTGCGTTATGTTGATCAATCTGGACGTCCGTGTGAGCACTTTATTGGGGTTGTTCATGTAAATGATACTACATCTTTATCACTTAAGGGTGCAATTGAAGCTTTACTTGCTAGTCAGGGCTTGATTATGACTCAAATCCGTGGTCAAGGTTATGATGGGGCTAGCAACATGAAAGAGGATATTAAAGGACTAAAAACACTGATCATGCAAGAATCACCTTCTGCGTATTATATTCACTGTTTTGCACATCAACTCCAACTAGTTCTCATTGTTGTTGCCAAGGGAAATACTGATTGTGTCAGTTTTTTTGATAAAGTATCTCTCTTGTTGAATATTGTTGGAATTTCGTGTAAGCGTCATGGCATGCTTCGAAATGCTAGGCTTGAGAGTATCAAGAAAGCACTTGATTGTGGTGAACTTGAAACTGGTAGTGGATTAAATCAGGAGATGGGTTTGCCTAGGCCTGGTGACACTTGATGGGGCTCTCATTTCAAAACTGTATACAACATCGTTGTTATGTTTTCCACAATTCATGATGTACTCACCAATCTTGGGGATGATATTTCATATAAGGATGATTGGACAAGAATACATTATGTTCTTGGAGCATTTGAGACCTTTGAGTTTGTTTTCTTTGCACACTTAATGGTTCTAATTCTTGGATATACAAATGAATTATCTGAGTGTTTACAAAGAAGGGAGCAAGATATTCTTAATGCAATCAGACTTGTTAATGGGGCAAAGAACAGAATGCAACAATTAAGGTCTAATGGTTGGGTTCAATTTCTTGAGAAGGTCACTTTATTTTGTGAGAAACATGGTGTTGAAGTTCCTTCTATGGATGGTAATTATGTGCCTTACAGAAAATCAGCAAGGTATGCTCGTGCTCGAAACCAAACAAATGATGACCACTTCAGAAGAGAAGTATATATTGGTGTCATTGATCAAATTAGTCAAGAGCTTGATAATCGGTTCGATGAGGTTAATATAGAGTTATTGTCTTGTATGTCAGCCTTCAATCCTTCAAACTCATTTGCTTCTTTTGATGCACAGAAGGTACGCAAACTAGCTGAGTTTTACCCAAACGATATCCTAGGAAATTATTTGCTAAAGCTTGAATTGCAACTTGATAATTATATTGATGACATGAGACAAGATGCAGACTTTCAAGGCCTAGATAATCTTGTTGACATCTCAGTTAAGCTTGTTGAAACAAAGAGGCATAAAGTGTATGATATGGTTTACTTACTTCTCAAATTGGTATTGGTCCTACCAGTGGCAACGACAAGTGTGGAAAGAGTGTTTTCTGCAATGACTTTAGTAAAAACGAAGTTAAGAATAAGATGGGTGACAGTCTCTTGGATGATTCTCTAGTCACATACATTGAGCGAGATATTTTTTCTGAAGTGGATGAAGATGATATAGTGAAGACGTTCATGTCATTAAGGAAGTGCAGGCCACACAAGTCAAAAAAGTAGTATTGTAAGTTTCTTTTATTAATATTTTAGATTGTTATGTTGATTAGACTATTAGTATTGTTACTTATGCATTTTCCATCTTTAATCATCAATTATATATTGTTTACTTATTCTACATCGTATTACAATGCAAATTTACAATTTTTTATAGAACTGTCAAATAGATTTTGTCTAGATGGTTGTTAAAATTTTGGTGCGGCATACCCATTGATAAAATCCTAGATCCGCCACTGCTGCCATCGTCATTGCGATTCTCGCAGCCACTAAGATTGCCTTGCGAGCATAAGATCACCACAACGATGCCCTCGTGGTTTATCGTGCTCAACTTGATCAAAATTCTCTCTCCCCAAAACAAAGGTCTTAACAAACACTACGGGAGAGAGGTTCTTTGTCGTGTGGGTGTTCCCACACGGCAAAGACGCCCCGGAACATAGCAAATACCACAAGGAAAATACCACACGGAAACGTTCGCCACGGCAAAGGCCCTTTGCCGTGTGCCTTTGCGCCCTAACACGGCAAAGCCTTTGTTGTGTACTTTCTGCGCTGACATGGCAAAGTAAAGTAGTTGACGGTTCCGTCCGTTTGATGGAGCCAACAGATCTTTGCCGTGTCTGTTCTTTGTCGTGTCTATTCTTCGCCGGAGGAAGACCATGAGAACGTTAGAATCAGATGAAAACTTGCATGTGTCCCTAGCATATGTGTGTGAGTGTGGTGCAAGGTTGGTATAGATGCTTGCATGTGTCCCCCCTCGCATGCATGCGCTCTAACCTAGAAGCGAAGGTTCTAGACTTGTATAAGGGGGGATCTCCCTGTTCCGGTGAAACCGGGTAGGATAGTTCCCCAACTTGTGAACCAACATGGTTTTACATCATCCTATGACCTAATAAAACACAAAACAAGAGAGAGCTACGCTGGGCTTTCCCCATCAGAAGAATGTCTAGGGGGTAGATGATCCGAGGCCCGCAGATCAGGGTTTCGCCGGAGGAAGACCACGAGAACGTTGGAATCAGATGAAAACTTGCATGTGTCCCTAGCATATGTGTATTAGTGTGGTGCAAGGTTGGTATAGGTGCTTGCATGTGTCCCCCCCTCGCATGCATGCACTCTAACCTATAAGCTAAGGTTCTGGACTTGTATAAGGGAGAATCTCCTCGTTCCGGTGGAAACCGGGTAGGATAGTGCCCCAACTTATGAACCAATATGGTTTTACAGCATCCTATGACCTAATCAAACACAAAACAAGAGAGAGCTACGCCGGGCTACCCCCATCAGAAGAATGTCTAGGGGGGTAGACGATCTGACGCCCGCAGATCAGGGTTTCACCGGAGGAAGACCACGAGAACATTGGAATCAGATGAAAACCTGCATGTGTCCTTAGCATATGTGTGTGAGTGTGGTGCAAGGTTGGTATAGGTGCTTGCATGTGTCCCCCCTCACTTGCATGCGCTCTAACCTAGAAGCAAAGATTCTGGACTTGTATAAGGGGGAATCTCCCTGTTCCGGTGAAACCGGGTAGGATAGTGCCCCAACTTATGAACCAACATGGTTTTACATCATCCTATGACCTAATCAAACACAAAACAAGAGAGAGCTACGCCGGGCTACCCCCATCAGAAGAATGTCTAGGGGGTAGACGATCCGAGGCCCGCGGATCAGGGTTTCGCCGGAGGAAGACCACGAGAACGTCAGAATCAGATGAAAACTTGCATGTGTCCTTAGCATATGTGTGTGAGCGTGGTGCAAGGTTGGTATAGGTGCTTGCATGTGTCCCTCCTCGCATGCATGCGCTCTGACCTATAAGCGAAGGTTTTGGACTTGTATAAGGGGGAATCTCCCCGTTCCGGTGAAACCGGATCGTATAAGGAGGGGGTGCATGTAGTGATCAAGACCACAATAACCTATTCATATATGTGTGTTCATGATCCTATAAAATAATATCACCTAACATATATGTAATAAAAGTCTTGCTAACTAAATAAAAGAAAAAGGTGAAAAAAATGTTTTGCCGTGTATATAGAAGAATACACACGGCAAAGCTGGTCTTTGCCATGTATCTAACGGCAAGGGCACACAGCAAAGATTCTGCCGTCTGCCCCTGCCGACGGGTGACCCTGCGAGGTCGCGAGGCCCACTTCTTTGCCGTGAACATATCTTTGCCGTGTGTCTTCAGTTATTTTGCCGTGATGATTTCCTTTGTCGTGTTCCTTCGTTTGTCGATTGTTGTGTTTATTTCTTTGCCGTGTTCTTTACCTGTAGTTTGCCGTGATCCTTTTCTTTGTTGTGTGCTGCTTATTGTGGACACGACAAAGATAGTCTTTGCCGTGTTCCGGGCCTTTTGGCACACGGCAAAGGGTCGGGGCGACGGCAGCAAATATTTTTCCCTGTAGTGAAAGGTCAGGTTACAGTTTGTCGTGCTCAACTTGATGTCCTACTTCAGTTTTATCAACTTGAGTAAAACTTCAATCACTTTAATAAGTTTTATTTAAAAACGTGAATTTTTTTAAAAAATTATATGCATAAATACAATGCGCACATCAGATTTCCTCTTATTACTAATGCTGGCATGTTAAATATATACCACGTGGTCCCGTTCACCATGGTCCTCAAAACACGAGCATGGTACTCTCCAAAATTCAGCGGAAGAGGAAGACGAGAAGGTTTTGTGGCGCTTAAACTTGCTGGTTTTTTTAGGTAACGCTTAACCTTGCTTTTATTCTGCTTACAACTTGAAAGATGGAAAGATGTCAGGATCCCAGACGACCATGCACGACCTGGCTGCCTTAGTACACCCTCCTCGGCTAGGTGTAGAACTGGATCAAACTGAAGCAAGTGGAGTAGTAAGACTTTTGGAAGAGAAATTATCAAAATTGAAAAGCATGCGCGCCCGCCTTGCATCTTGAATCACATATCCTGGAGGCTGGCGGTGGAGGTGGAGCATACCCTGGCCTCCACAAACACCTTCCCGGGTTGGCAGGAGTAGCCCTTCTCCGGCGCGCAGTGGGAGTCGTGGGAGCAGACGCAGAGCCCTTCCATGGCGCAGCCCCTTCCAACGATGCTGGGGCTCCCGTTGATGCCCAGCACCTGGTCGCTCCACTCGCTGGAGAAGATCCCGTGTGGGTCGTACCTGGCCTTCACTTTGAGGAATTCGCCGGCCTTGGGGTACTTGGCGATGGCGCCGTCGAAGGCACGGTTGCGGTTCTTGCCCCAGTGCGGCACGGCGCCGTACTTGTTCAGCGCCAGCTGCTCCAGCTCGTCCACCACGTCCGCGTGCTCCGTGAGGCTCCGGTAGTATGTGATGTCAAAGTCCAGGGAGTCCTCGGACTTGCCGAGGTAGGCGGAGGAGGCCCTCACGTAGCGAAGCAGCACGCCGAGGTTGGCGTCCAGGCCGGAGAAGGCGCATGATGGGTTGAGGTCACGGAGCTGTTGCACCTCGGCGATGAAGAGGGGCGCGTTGGAGAGCGCGATGCTAAAGCCCAAAAAGTGGTGGAAGGAGCCACGGATGCATGGGTCCCACATGTCCTCTTCCGTGCCGGACGCCTGGATGCGGTTCTGGAACCCCACCACCGGATACCCAGTGAAGAAGGAGCCGTTGTTGGTGAAACCTTGCCCATGCAGCTCGGGCAACGTCGCCGCCGACATGCGCCGGGCGTCGTCCTGCTCTACCACCTCCGATGATGCTCTCGCTCTCGCCGTCGGGTTGGCGCGGAAACCAGGGTAGTGGGTGAGTCCGTTGCCCGACGTGGAGACGGGAACACGGTCGTCCCTGCGGTAGATCACCTTGCCCTGCCACGGCAGCCACGTCATGTCGCCGAACTCGTGCAGGTTGCCCCACACGGCCGCTTGTGCCGGCAAATCCGTGTCGTCGCGCTTCTCCAACGTCACGGACCGCTTGAACATGGGCTGCAGCTTCAGTGTAACCTGCTTATGCATGCTTGGCTCAGCAATTAAGCATGACCCCGAGTCTCTTTTGTTTTTAGGAATTATTAGTAATATCTAAGCTTCGCAATTAATACTACTTCCCGCCAGGGACGTCTCTACTCCTGTCCTGTGCGTGCATGCATGATGCATCCCAAGCAACCATGCACGAAAGCACTTGTTGGTTTTGCAGGGATCCGTACCTGGGAGACGATGCCAAGGACACCGAGGGACACCTTGACAGCGTCGAGGTCGGCGGAGGTGTCTTCGGCGATGCCAAGCTCCCTCACGATGGCGAAACCCTGGCTCGCCGGTGCCGGCGTGACGATCCTCATTCCCACCACGTACTCGTGCACGGCGCTTCCTTTGCCCCACAGCGAGCTCCCATGTGCACCCGTCGCCACAAGTCCACCGATGGTGAGGCCATGCCAGTAGGGCGAGTGTGGCAGCGCTAGCCCCGCCTCTGCCGCCGCCTGGATCAGGTCCTTGAGCAACATGCCGCTCTCCACCGTCATCAGGCCGTTGGCGCTGTCGACGCTCACCGTCCGGTTGAGCCTCTCCGTGCTGATGATCGTGCCGTCACGGCCGCCAGGGCAGGCCAGCTTGGTGAAGCTGTGGGAGTACTTGGTGGCCACCTTGACCTTGCGCTTGGCCGCGGCGGCGGCTGCCACAGCTGCGACCAGCTCCTGCTCTGTGCTCGGAAAGGCGGCGTTGGCCGCGTGGCAGACATGGCGGTCCGGGAAGGAGCCGTACGCGTTGGTCACGGTGCAGTCCCAGGTGCCATGGGCGCAGGCCACCGGCTCAGGCGACGGGCTTGATCTGGCGACTCCAAGGAGAAGACCGAGGAGGAGAACCACCAGCACCTTTCCACTGTCCATTGCACTTCCTCGCGACGCCACCACCACCTGTGTACGTACTGTCTCGAGTGTGTCTCCTGTGGAAGGTGAGAACGAATGTATAATAGCTAGCGCATTAAATAGGCGGCATGGCGTGCCCACTACGTACAGGTACAGGGTGTGGGGAAGAATCTTATCCTCGACAGACAGAACAAAGAAGCAGGTGCGAGAGAGTAATCCATACAACTTTAGTTGTGCGCGAATTTGCATAACGATGAAAGCACGTTATCTCTATCTTTAGTTGATGATGGCAGCAAATTTAGGCTACTCACCAGTCGGAGAGCAAGGATCAGTCCTCTCTCTACTTAATCCAATGTGATTAATGGATTAATCAAGTTTAGCTCTAGTACGCCATCACACATATATAGCTTTGCAAGCTCTGCATATGTGTTTCTGCCTTGAAATAAGAGATCGTCACTAGTAGAAAATAGGACACTAGTCCCGGTTTGTAAGAGGCTTTAGTCCCGGATTGCAATCCGGGACTAACGTATCGGGACTAAAGGTTAGGCTTTTAGTCCCAGTTCTGTTACAAACCGGGACTAGATTATCTCCACGTGGCCGCTCTGTGCGCGCTGGGCCGGAGGAACACGAACCGGGACTAAAATTCTTCTGCCGTGGCAGCATTTTGCATCAAACTGCTGCAGCGGTAGGAGGTGGGGTTTTAGGGTTTTAGGGTTTTCTTTTCTTGTGTTTGATTATTTTTTATTTTGTGTTTTCATATACATATTATTCTACGCTACTACATGCTGTATACATTGATGCATATATAATATAATTTCACTCACATAACATAAATACATATAAATATATACACAACCGAGACTAGAGCTCGTCTAATTGATTTACACCAAGATCATCATTACAACAGATACTGTCCTTTTGTGTCTATCCACGATTACACGAAGGTCTATCTACGGTGTACTCTTCTTTTGAGTTTATGACGTCCCTAAGCAAAAATCCCGACAACTCCTCTTGAATTGCTAGTAGGCGTTCATGTGGTAGGAGCTTATCCCGCATCGCATCCAACTATATATAAAGAAGTAGATCATTATGAATGGAACTCAACAAAAACTATGGTATAGAATAAATTGCGAATATATTGTTTACGTACTTGAAGAAAGTCTGTGCTCTGCTCCATACACCCACGAATGAACTCACATACGTAATATCCACATAAATTAGTCCCCTGTGGCTGCGTGCACACTTTTCGATCGAGAATATAATTCAATCAGATAATAATCAAGCATGATAATTGTAAGAATGATAATTGTAATATTCACATAAATTAGTCCCCTAGCTCTCGTACTACTTACCGGGACCGTACGAAAAGTGAGCTCCTCACGTCATTCACCCTGAACCTCCTTCGTGAACCTTTTTCAAACCCTGTCCGGCAAAAAAGAAATGAATGAGTTATTAATTAGTTTATATCTCAGAGAATGAACGAAAGAGACAGATATAGTGATTGAAATTACTTTTGGAGGCAATCAATTATGCTGCGGTAGTCTTCCATCGGCTTCTTTAACGAGTCCGAGATTTCAACTTTTGCACGGTCAACGTCAATGTTTAGAAGAATCCAGTGGAAGTTGCGATCGTTTATATACACTTAACATCGAGTAAACAAAAATTGAATGTGTACAGGACAGTAAGACTCTTACCCATAGTTGTAAGGAAATAGTATTTGTGTCTTGTAATGTTGCTCCATTAAAAACATTAGCAAGTTATCCTCTGTTTCCTCGAGGTTATTTATTAGCGTATGTCCATTTACTCTGTTTGGGGCAACGAACCCAATGCTGTAGATTGATTTTCTTCTACATTCTTGAATCTTCATTCTGCATATATAATAGCATGCAGAAGGAGATATAGTGAGGATAACAACAGGAAATGAATTGAACGAGCTGAGTTAGTGACTTAATTACTTACAGACAATATATGCTGAGGAGGGACTTGTCGAGGGCGTCTAGGTTGAATAACTGAAATAGTTCACAAAGTTCAATGGAGATATAGTCGGGACAGAAGTACTCCTCTCCAACTTTACATAGGAGAAATTGTCGCCCTTCCTTTGTGACTTTCAAGTACCAGATATGCAACAGTCGCATATGTGTTGGCAGATCATCGAATACCTCATCGCTGACCAGAGGCTTCCCGTAGACAAATTTTCGTGCTATTGGTCCCTTGGCGACATTATCTCCACCGGCTAGAAGTGCTTTGACCGGCACGTTACACTCCTTGGCTAATTTAATAGCTATTTTCATATCTATTCCACCTTGTGTGGGCTGGGGTAACACCTTGAGCAGGGCAATGGATTGTTTTGCCTGTTTGCCAAGCTGGGCAACTTCATTTGATTTTCTCCCACTTGCAGTACTGCTTGATGACTTCTCTTTTAGTGTCTTCGTAAGACAGCGTGTATATTCATCTTTCCTATTTAACACATGTTGGGGTGGTTGGTCAAGGAATGCCTTGAAGTGCTTCTTGACTTTTGGATCAACTAGCACCTGTGGCTCGGGTTGTTTTGGTGCAAAATGGGCCTTCACTTCGGCCCGGGAGATCACCGCGCTTTCCTCATCAGTCCGGTGATAAGCTAACTTGGGAGGAGACGGCGGTACTCTTGGTAGGAGATCTTGTCGTTTTTGGCGTCGGGTCTCCCTCGACGTAGCAGTGTTATTCTTCTGCTTTCTTCCCTTTGATTCAGTGGGCGGAGGCAGAGGCGCCGGAGATGGAGATGCAGTCGCGCTGCGATCCCTCTCAGGAAGGGGTGGACTATTGTTTCTTGGTGGAGACGGTGGACTCGGAGGTGATGGTGGCCTTGGAGGTGATGGATTGCTTCTCGGAGGAGAAGATTTCCTTGGCGCCCAGCCTGGAAACACGATGTGTTGTTTTTTCCAAAGAATGATCCCACCTCCACTTCTCCAAGTGTTTTCTCCCCTTCGCCTGCAGGGATGTCAAGCTCAAGTGATCGACATGTCAGTTCAACTTCATCCACACCGACACGAGCATAGCCAGCTGGAATCTGACTTCCATGGTAGGTCGCTTCCGGTGGACAAGGTAAAGCAAAGCCGAGCGCCACCTTCATAGAAATGTTCTTCACTATGACATGTAGCTCACAAGCTGTCCTTGCCTCGACTTCATCCACGGGGTAGCGAACCATCATTGCATTATTGTCCATCAGCATTGGATTATTAGCTTGTACCTCCGTGAAAGCCATGCTGCTTCTCCGCTGAGATGGGCCCATCGGACTGTCTAACGCAGGATCTTGCTGTCGGGCCAGTACTCTAAGTTCATTAATCTGATCCTCCTGCAGCTTGAACATGGCTTGAAATTCCTCGTTCCTTTTTTCAACCGCCTCCAACCGCGCTGCCTCCTCCGCCTTCTGCCGGTTCATTTTTCTGGATCGGCTTCTATAAGTGTCGATGTCAGCGGGAAACCCTGTCTTCCATGGAACAGATGGGCCAAAGCCTCGTGTTCGTCCGACTTTTTCAGGATTCTCGAGGGCATATGTTAGCTCATCGTTCTCTCTATCGGGAATGAACTTTCCATCTTTTCTCAGTTGTATCACTTTAACAAGTTCATCTTTGGGTTTAGTAATGGCCTCCTTTGTAACAATAATCTCCCCGGTTTCAGTGTCATACGACCCCCCATGCCCAAGGAGCCAATTTTTTTACCTCATGGGCCACTGATGTGTAGCTGGCGTGACCCCTTTTAGACGCATTTCTTTCTTGGTTTTTGTCCACTTAGGCACGGCCGTCTTGTAGCCGCCTGTCCCCATAGTATGGTGATATTTCTTTTTTGCCGCATTTAACTTATTCTTTTCCGACTTGGTCGTAGCTGCTTCTGATTCCTTATATGTCACAAATGGGGCCTAGTTATCCCGCTGCTTCTCCAGCGGGCCAGTGAATGGCGGAGTCAGCCCCTTCTTGGCAAAGTTGTTGTACAATCTTTTCTTCCAGTCCTTGAACTGTCCGCCCATCTTCTTAAGGGCCCACTTTCTGACTTGCAACCTCAATGCCTCAGTGAGTTCAGGAGTGTCCAATTCAGGCAGAGAAAAGTGTGCCATGAGTGAATTCCAAAGACCGTCTTTGGCTCTGTCATCGACAAAAGTTTCTCCAACTCGATCACTTTTCTTTCCTGGCTTATTCCACTTCTGAGTAGTTATCGGGATGGCGTCCCTGACGATCGCTCCGCATTGGTATACAAATACACTTGCGGCCTCTTTCGGCTCCAAAGGTTCGCCGAACTCAGACACTAGATCAATGGTGAAACGCATACCGTCGGCCAACTTTTTGGTCGGGCCTCGTTTCCTTGCAGAAAATTCGCCCGATGCGGAGGTCTAAGAGAAGAAACAGTCGTTAGTACATATATATATATATATGAATCAACTAATGCATCTACTAGCTCGTGATCAGCAGAGGCTTTATATACCTCGCCGGTCTTTGCTATGGTGGTGTCTCCACCGTCAGTTCCACCGTCGTCTTTTCCAAACCACCTTGATCCATGGTTTGACACATGGAGTCCATAGAGTCATTGGATGCGTTCTTTTCCAAACCACCTTGATCCACACACTCAAGTGGATGGGGGTGATGCAACTTCTGTCACAATTGTGTTGTAGTGTTCGCAGCATAGAAAACAAAAAAAATCCTACGATGGGAACAAATAAGTACCAAGATCTATCTACTAGATACAAGCAACGGGTGGATATACATCCATAGAATACATACCCTCGAAGACCGAAAAGCTTTAACGAGGTTGTACTCATGGATGATGTAGTCGAACACTTGCCGATCTCAAGATCAAGAAGAAGTCCATCCGGTCCAGCAGGTCCAACACCATCAAGTCCAGCACCGCAAAGCAGTGGTGCATCCGTGATCGCACACACATTCGGGTATCCCGACAACCTCCACGCCCTAGCTCCAGCGAAGTAGCGAAAGCAACAAATCCTTCCAAAAAAAGCCACCGAGAACATGTATCTCGCTGATTCGAGACCACAGGGGAATTCTAAAAGGGGGAGAGAGTTCCTTCGCGAGGAGGTGTGATATGAGAGGAGGAGATGGGATCTTTTTATAGGGAGAGGGAGGCACCCAAAGGGCATGGCTCCACAGCCATGGTGGCTTACCCCACCTCTTCCACATTCATGTGGGTGGAGCTCCCACTCAAAATGAAAATCCTCCACTCACATAAACATGCATCCACTCAAAAATCCACTCACATGCATTAAATTTCCACCAAATTTAATGCAATCTCTCATTTAAATAAAACTCTTTTATTTATTTATTCAGAATTTTGTTAATTACTTTAGTTAACAAACATTCACATAAAACCCTTGCTAGTATTCAATTTCACATGCAGAAACAATTTCAGTAATTTCATCCGAAACAATTCCGGTGTCTAGTGAAATAAATTCCTGTGCTTTGGCATATTATTTGCTCCGAATGGTGTCGGTATCCCTTAAGTGTGTCACCCTATGGTTCACGAATAATGCAGACATGATCAAGACCCATCTCCGATTAATAATCACCAGCGTGACCTAGAGATCCGTACTGACCCCCACACATTCAACGATGACTTCTATGATCGTGTGAACCTTATATGCATGTAACTCAATCCCTTTGTCTCACGATATATTACATGTCCGAGATTCGATCATCAGTATGTCCATACCTAGTTTGATCTCGTTACCGACATGTACTATTTTCTTGTTCCCATGATATATCATTCTAGTGATCAAATCACTTGCTTGCAAGCTAACTAATGTGATATCACCGAGAGGGCCCAGAGTATATATCTCCATCATCGGGATGGACAAATTCCACTCTTGATCCATGAGCCTCAACATAACACCTTCGTAGCACTGAACCCATCTTTATAGTCACCCTGTTATGATGTGACGTTTGATGTTATCAATATACTCTTCTAGTGTTAGTGATTGATGATCTCATGGTCTAAGGATTGGTATTACTTCATATGATGTTATAGCAATATAAACACAATGACTTTGATCGTAGTGCTATACTTCGGATGAATGTTCATCACACCATTCTAATAATTTTGTGAACTCATTATTAACAACATCCAATGTCCATGATCAGGAAACCTTTGATCATCTTGTAAATCAACGAGCTAGTTTATAAGAGAGGCATAACTAGGAACTTTCCATTTATTTATTAAACACACATGTATTAAGTTTTACGTATTAATACAATTATAGCATGCAAAATAAACATTTCTCATAAACAAGGAATAAGATAATAACCACTTTATTATTGCCTCTCGGGCATATTCCCTTCAGTCTCCCACTTGCACTAGAGTCAATAATCTAGTTTGAAAACTTTGCGTATTGAACACCTATGGCTTTCTGGTGTTGCATATATGCGAATGCTAGTGGTTAACATAATCTCCGGATCTGACACTTTTAGGTCTGTGTGTATTTGAATGTCTTTGCGTCTTTACGCATCACTCATTCTCTAATGAGATGGCATTGTATGAATTTGAGACCTTTAGTTTCTTGGGGTTAAATCATGCCGACACTATTGTCGTACAATACATCTTTATAGTGTTAGCCCGTTTTGAACCACAACTTAGTTTGATAACAAACTACTTGACACAAATGCCCTCCTTTGCTGCTACTATAGCAGTCATATACTTAGCCTTTTGTTGTAGCATTCGTCACAATGTCTTAACTTTGGAATTCATCCAAATCCGTCATGGAAACTTCTTTTCGTTTCATTGTGCCACCCATAGTTTAAATTGATACAAACTTAATTTGTATCTTGTGACAAAACTAGTATTAATGTAACACTTTACAATGAACTATATGTAAGTGTTTGTCACTTCTACATAAATATATTCTTAATTCTTCCAAAATATCATAAGGATATCCTTACTATCGTCCAATGATCATCTTGTGATTCACTCTGGTATATGCTCATAACATTTAGAGCATAGGACATATCTGGATGTGTACATATCACGGTATGATTGATCAAAATATCCTTCTGATTTCACTCACCAAGTGTCAAAGAACTTGAATATTGGGGTTCAATGGCATTTAGAATATGAGTGCGGATAAAGATTTAGTAGATAAGTAACTCTGAAGGTATTCAGAGTGTCTCGGAATATATGGAGGTGTCCGGAATAATGCCGAGAGTGTTCATGAGCATTAATGAGATGAGAGAAGGGTTCCGAGAGTGTCTCGGATGGTCTCAGAATGGTTCCGAGAGGTCCCAGATGATCCCCGAAGTGTCCGGAATGGTCCCGGAGTGTCCAGACTGGTTCCGAACATATATGAAAGGTTTTGAAAGAAGCGGAAGGTTCTAAAAGATTATGGAAGTTTCCGGAAGGTACCGGGGTGACCCAGATCATCTTAGGATATTCTAAAGGTTTCATAATAGGTGTAGCCATATTTCCGTAACGGGCAAGGAAAGATACACTAGTCAAATTTGGACTTGCAAAAGGAAGCTGTTTTTGACTAGATTTGGATTGACCTACGCCTACCGGAACTCGTCCAAATTTTGGGGCTGGGTCAAGGATGACTCAAGGGGCCTTGACACCCATAAAATGACACCAAGGGGCACCCCAAGAGGCTCTCAATTCGTTGTCTTAGCCTCCCCAAGCCAATGCACCTCCGCCGCCCCAAAACCTAGCCGCTGCCCTGCGGCTGCCACCTCCGCGCGCCCTAGCCGTGCTGCCGCCCGGCGCACCACCACCACTGCCTCCCTCCTCTCTTCTACACCTCCACAATGTGATTCTAAACTCTAGGGAGGGTGTGCCCTAGGTACTTCTTATTCTACAACGACGCCGGAGCGCTGCTCGAGTTCTACCTATGTTTGGATCTAATCTAGACGCGACTGCAGAAGCGCTAGCTAACGGATCTTCATCAACATGTTACCGCTTCGAACGTGTGTTCTTGATCACACCTTGATACAGTGTCATTGATCTTGTACTTGTGGATACCGGTGGAGGTGCGACACTTGGAGCACTTGATCGTGCGGATCTTCACAAGAAGAAATCTTCTCGTGGCTAATCGACTAGTTGCGGGAATCGATGTACTGACTACTTCGACAACATCTTCATCGGTGCATGTTCATGCGAGCCTTCTGTGGGATAATACATCTCCTCGCGACTCGCTAAGACTTGCTACGGGGATCGACGCACAACCAACCTCATCATTGATAAACTTCCGATAGATCAATCTTTGAGGGTATGTTCCGTTGCCTCTCCCCTGGTTATGCGCTAGAATTTTTTTTATTTTGCATAGCATGTTTCCCAAGAATTAAAACTTAAATGCTGCAGAAAGGAACACACACGGCGCTCAAAAACTACTAACTGTGTCGACAACCAAGACAGGAGAACCATGCACCACGATGGACCTCGACAGATAAACAAACCTGTGAAAAAACAAAGAAACAAATCTAGCAGACACAAATAATAGCGCCAGAGAGGGGTCAAAAAGATACACAAAAACATGAATAGGCGAAGAAGAACGACAGAAAACAATACCCGACACAAGCAGCCAAGAAGGCGTAGAACGAAGCGTAAACAGTAGAGAGTGAAACCTGCTAGACCAGAGGAAATAGCATGTTAGCGAGCAAGGGAAAGGGAAGAGAAAGAGTAGGTCACCGGCGTCAATTGATGATAGCATAGAGAACTTACGAATGGGGAGTCGGACGTCCGGCTGAACTCGTCGGAAAAAAGCATAGAGCAGAAAACAATACTCGGCAAAAGCAGCCAATAAGGCGTAAAACGAAGCGTAAACAGCAGAGAGCGAAACCTGCTAGACCAGAGAAAATAGCACGTTAGCATGAAATGGAAAGAGAAGAGACAAAGGAGGTCGTTGGAGTCAATTGATGACAACGTAAAGAACTTACAAAGGGGAGTCGAACGGCCGGCTGAACTCACTAGGAAAAAAGCGCGTAGAGCGTGTGTGTAGAGAGACGAAGAAAGAGAGAACATGAGGATAACCGAGAACAAGCAGTGGCTATTGTTGGCGCGGCATGTGATCTAATCCGCGAAAAACTACACAACGTCTCTCTCTCCCACTCCCTCTCTCTTTCTCTCTCTTTCGTGCGCGTGAACCATCCCCTGACAACACGATAACGGTAGTACCTGCGTACGAAAATAGTAGTGAACTCTGAGCACGCGAGAAAACACGCAACCTACAGCTGCTATTGCGTATATACCTAGAGCGAGCCCACCTAGAAGCGACTAAGAGGCAAGGATGAAAGGCATCTTACCTGCCTTAGCGTCAAGGATCTCCGCGACGAGCTAACCGTTTAGCAACGAGAATAGGCATGTGTCTAAGGATGAAACCGCCACGTCGGTTATATGAGGGCCCCCTAGCCGCGAGAAACCGTGCATGTCTATAGTCTACGGGGCCACGTCGGTATTATGCGGACCCCTCCACCACGAGGAACCGCGATCGTCTAGAGCCTACGATGCCACGTCGGATGTACGCGGACCCGTTCGCTGTGAGGAACCGCCGCAGGCTATAGCATACTGTGCCACGTCTATGGACGGGCCCGTGTCCGCGGCAAACCGTGATCGTCTAGGGTCTACATTGCCACGTATGCACTGGACGGGCCCATGAACACGTGAAACCGCAACCTCCATGGGCCCATGATGTCACCTTAGATGTTTGCGGGCACCATCACCTGGCAGGTGCAGAGGTGTGTCACAGCTAAAAATACTTACAGGGCAAGACTCTACCCATGTACACTGATGGCGGGCCCTTCGAGCATGCGCGATTTACCGTCCGGCAACACAAGGAAGGACGACGTGCGCGACACACGTCCACGGTATAGAATCTCATGCCCTGGCTCACAGCTGTTCCGGCCTCCTAGAAGAGCACGGCTCTGTTGAGACTAGCCGCATTTCCTCTCCAGCGTTTATCCCACGACCGAAAAGAATCGAAACGACGTTGATAGAAGTTTCGGCCGAAGCAATCTAGCGTTATTATTTAATGTGATGTAAAGAAAATTCTAAACAATTGTTATTAAAAAATATTAAGAATCTTATATCTAAAAGATAAATTTAAACCCAAGTTGTTCAAGGTGGATTTTATAATTAGTTTATACATCATAAGAATAATATAAGCTCATAATATTAAAGCTAGTCTTCATATATAATACATAGATAGTTCAAAATATAGCTTGAAACTCATTTTAGAGAAGTTCAAGTACTATTTTTTTGAGGAAAGAGATGTTCAAGTACTCAAGCATATAAAGTATTCGGAACATGTTAACAAAATATTGCAAGTGAAATGGAAACTCAAATAGAAACAAAAAATGAATTAAGAAGAAATAAAAGAAAGGAAACCAGACCAACCCGTGAGCCAGCTCAACAGACCGGCCCAAACGATCCTCCTCTCCCGCTATCTACTTCTCACGCACACCCGTCTTCAGCCTAGCCGTGGCCTGTCTTGGTCCAGACCCAGATAACCCTTCGTCGTCATCTTTCTTAGAGAGTTAAGCAGCTGCATGTGTATGCCGATGTCGTCTGCCATGCCATCGTCATTGCGATTCTCGCAGCCACTAAGATTGCCTTGCGAGCATAAGATCACCACAACGATGCCCTCGTGGTTTTTCGTGCTCAACTTGATCAAAAATCTCTCCCCCCAAAACAAATGTCTTAACAAACACTACGGGAGAGAGGTTCTTTGTCGTGTGGGTGTTCCCACACAGCAAAGACGCCCCGGAACATAGCAAATACCACACGGAAACGTTCGCCACGGCAAAGGCCCTTTGCCGTGTGCCTTTGCGCCCTAACACGGCAAAGCCTTTGTCGTGTGCTTTCTGCGCTGACATGGCAAAGTAAAGTAGTTGACGGTTCTGTCCGTTTGATGGAGCCAACAGATCTTTGCCGTGTCTGTTCTTTGCCGTGTCTATTCTTCACCGGACGAAGACCATGAGAACGTTAGAATCAAATGAAAACTTGCATGTGTCCCTAGCATATGTGTGTGAGTGTGGTGCAAGGTTGGTATAGATGCTTGCATGTGTCCCCCCTCGCATGTATGCGCTCTAACCTAGAAGCAAAGGTTCTGGACTTGTATAAGAGGGGGATCTCCCTGTTCCGGTGAAACCGGGTAGGATAGTGCCCCAAATTGTGAACCAACATGGTTTTACATCATCCTATGACCTAATCAAACACAAAACAAGAGAGAGCTACGCCGGGCTACCCCCATCAGAAGAATGTCTAGGGGGTAGATGATCCGAGGCCCGCAGATCAGGGTTTCGCCGGAGGAAGACCACGAGAACGTTGGAATCAGATGAAAACTTGCATGTGTCCCTAGCATATGTGTATGAGTGTGGTGCAAGTTTGGTATAGGTGCTTGCATGTGTCCCCCCCCCCTCGCATGCATGCGCTCTAACCTATAAGCGAAGGTTCTGGACTTGTATAAGGGGGAATCTCCTCGTTCTGGTGAAACCGGATAGGATAGTGCCCCAACTTGTGAACCAATATGGTTTTACAGCATCCTATGACCTAATCAAACACAAGACAAGATAGAGCTACGTCGGGCTACCCCCATCAGAAGAATGTCTAGGGGGGTAGACGATCCGACGCCCGCAGATC
Source organism: Avena sativa (assembly GCA_916181665.1). NCBI lineage: Eukaryota > Viridiplantae > Streptophyta > Magnoliopsida > Poales > Poaceae > Avena > Avena sativa. The sequence continues at coordinate 144,923,818 of OV702297.1, forward strand.
AGGGTTTCACCGGAGGAAGACCACGAGAACATTGGAATCAGATGAAAACCTGCATGTGTCCTTAGCATATGTGTGTGAGTGTGGTGCAAGGTTGGTATAGGTGCTTGCATGTGTCCCCCCTCGCCTGCATGCGCTCTAACCTAGAAGCGAAGATTCTGGACTTGTATAAGAGGGAATCTCCCCGTTCCGGTGAAACCGAGTAGGATAGTGCCCCAATTTATGAACCAACATGGTTTTACATCATCCTATGACCTAATCAAACACAAAACAAGAGAGAGCTACGCCAGGCTACCCCCATCAGAAGAATGTCTAGGGGTAGACGATCCGAGGCCCGCAGATCAGGGTTTCGCCGGAGGAAGACCACGAGAACGTCAGAATCAGATGAAAACTTGCATGTGTCCTTAGCATATGTGTGTGAGTGTGGTGCAAGGTTGGTATAGGTGCTTGCATTTGTCCCTCCTCGCATGCATGCGCTCTAACGTATAAGCGAAGGTTTTGGACTTGTATAAGGGAAATCTCCCTGTTCCGATGAAACCGGATCGTATAAAGAGGGGGTGCATGTAGTGATCAAGACCACAATAACCTATTCATATGTGTGTGTTCATGATCCTATAAAATAATATCACCTAACATATATGTAATAAAAGTCTTGCTAACTAAATAAAAGAAAAAAGGTGAAAAAAAAATGCTTTGCCATGTATACAGAAGAATACACACAGCAAAGCTGGTCTTTGCCATGTATCTAACGGCAAGGGCACACGGCAAAGATTCTGCCGTCTGCCCCTGCCGACGGGTGGGGGTTATCATAAAATTCCCCCACAACAAGCAGCACATGGCAAAGAAAAGGATCACGGCGGGGAATTTTATGATAACCCCCCTGGCCATTTTAGGCCCACATGTCAGAGACAACGTAGGGGGTTTATGATCAACATAATCACCAACTGGGGGTGTTATCATCAATTGTCCCCTTGTTGTGGACACGGCAAAGATAGTCTTTGCCGTGTTCCGGGTGTTTTGGCACACGGCAAAGGGTCGGGGCGACGGCAGCAAATATTTTTCCTGTAGTGAAAGGTCAGGTTACAGTTTGTCGTGCTCAACTTGATGTCCTACTTCAGTTTTATCAACTTGAGTAAAACTTCAATCACTTTGACAAGTTTTATTTAAAAACGTAATTTTTTTAAAAAAATTCTATGCATAAATACAATACGTACATCAGATTTCCTCTTATTACTAATGCTGGCATGTTAAATATATACCACGTGGTCCCTTTCACCATGGTCCTCAAAACACGAGCATGGTACTCTCCAAAATTCAGCGGAAGAGGAAGACGAGAAGGTTTTGTGGCGCTTAAACTTGCTGTTTTTTTAGGTAACGCTTAACCTTGCTTTTATTCTGCTTACAACTTGAAATAGGGCCGGTCCTGACTTTTCGGGAGCCCTGGGCGAAACAATACCCCAGGTTCCCATATCACAAACATCATAATAGTTTACATATGTATTGACAAAATGTTATGACACTTAAAATATTAAAAAAATAGATAAATACAAACTCGTTGGTGATGCTATGTCAAGATCATTTTTTACATATTATATGATTTGGAAGTGTGTTGTCGCGTTGGTTGGTGGTGCAATGAGGTCTCATCTTGGTGTTATGGTCTCTCGCCTCTCAGTGTGGCCGCAGGGAGGCTAACATGTAGACTTTTTCATGAAATAGTTAGATCGATGCCTTAATATGTAGATTTAGAGTAGTTCTGGACTGTCACCATCCAACAGTGCTCGATAATCTATCTTCTTGCCTTGCGCGGTGATCTAGACCACTTAGATCCGGCACCATGCGTCCTAGACGTGCATCTACATTATATACTTGATGAAACGGAATATTTTTAAGGAAAAGGAACAATAGTTACCTCGATGTGTGTGTGCTGTAAAGATCTTAAAATAAACTGAGTGTATACTAAAAAAGAACCTAATCATATGTGTCGTTTCTGTGGCCTCTCAGATTGTGGCCCAACACACTTAATCTCCTAAGCTATTTATTTGATGGAATATTATCTAGTTCCAACAGAGAAAAATGCCCATTCTAGCGCTAAAAGAAAAAAGCCCAAGTAGCATTGCACAAGTACATAACGCTTCAATGCTTTCCCTTCGTCTCCCTGGTAAGCATGAGAGAAAAACCTCAACTGCATCTAATGGTGATGCCACATGAACCTCTCTCCCACCGCATATGCCATACCGAGTTGGGGGCCCCTTGGCTTCGGGGGCCCTGGGCGGCCGCCCAACCTGCCCCCCCTCAGGGCCGGCCCTGACTTGAAAGATGGAAAGATGTCAGGATCCCAGACGACCATGCACGACCTGGCTGCCTTAGTACACCCTCCTCGGCTAGGTGTAGAACTGGATCAAACTGAAGCAAGTGGAGTAGTAAGACTTTTGGAAGAGAATTATTAAAATTGAAAAGCATGCGCGCCCGCCTTGCATCTTGAATCACATATCCTGGAGGCTGGCGGTGGAGGTGGAGCATACCCTAGCCTCCACAAACACCTTCCCGGGTTGGCAGGAGTAGCCCTTCTCCGGCGCGCAGTGGGAGTCGTGGGAGCAGACGTAGAGCCCTTCCATGGCGCAGCCCCTTCCAACGATGCTGGGGCTCCCGTTGATGCCCAGCACCTGGTCGCTCCACTCGCTGGAGAAGATCCCGTGTGGGTCGTACCTGGCCTTCACTTTGAGGAATTCGCCGGCCTTGGGGTACTTGGCGATGGCGCTGTCGAAGGCACGGTTGCGGTTCTTGCCCCAGTGCGGCACGGCGCCGTACTTGTTCAGCGCCAGCTGCTCCAGCTCGTCCACCACGTCCGCGTGCTCCGTGAGGCTCCGGTAGTATGTGATGTCAAAGTCGAGGGAGTCCTCGGACTTGCCGAGGTAGGCGGAGGAGGCCCTCACGTAGCGGAGCAGCACGCCGAGGTTGGCGTCCAGGCCAGAGAAGGCGCATGATGGGTTGAGGTCACGGAGCTGTTGCACCTCGGCGATGAAGAGGGGCGCGTTGGAGAGCGCGATGCTAAAGCCCAAAAAGTGGTGGAAGGAGCCACGGATGCGTGGGTCCCACATGTCCTCTTCATTTTTAGAATAAAAAATGTCCATAAAAAACATTGTTAAATATTCCTGAAATTTTAAGAGAAAAAATGAGGTGAAATAGAAAAAGAAAAGTGTGTGTAGAATTTTTTTTGATTAAATTTATGAATCTAGAATATTTAGTAAATAATAAATATATATTAATATTTATAAATCTTTAAAATATTTAGTGTACAAGTTCTGTACTTGGCAGAAACAAGTTTGTAAAACATGTGAATCTTGTATGAAACTTCTGAATCTATGATGAAACAAAGTAAGAGTGTCTAAATATTGTTGAATAAAAAGTACAAGAATAAAATTTATCAAATAAGATTGTTCAAAAAACAAATTGTGCATGTTTCATTTTTAGAATAAAAAATGTACATAAAAACATTGTTGAATATTCCTAAAATTTTAAGAGAAAAATGAGGTGAAAAAGAAAAGGAAACGTGTGTGTAGAAAAAATTGTTGATTAAATTTATGAATATGGAATGTTTAGTGAATAATAAATATATATTAATATTTATAAATCTTTAAAAAAATTAGTGTACAAGTTGTTGAAAATGTACATAAAAAATTGTTGAATATTCCTGAAATTTTAGTGTACAAGTTGTTTAGTGTACAAGTTTTATTTTTAGAATTAAAAATGTACATAAAAAATTGTTGAATATTCCTGAAATTGTACGAGAAAAAATAAGATAAAAAAGAAACAGGAACATGTAGAAGACTATCAATTGTAAGGAGACAAACAAGCGATTTTTTATAATATCCAAAAACGTAAGGGGTTAAATAGAAAAACTGCAGCAGTCGGCCTGAGAGCAGGCCGACTCCACCACCACCTGTGTACGAAACCATGCACGAAAGCATGCACGCACAGGACAGGAGTAGAGACGTCCCTGGCGGGAAGTAGTACCACCGGCACCTTTCCACTGTCCATTGCACTTCCTCGCGACGCCACCACCACCTGTGTACGTACTGTCTCGAGTGTGTCTCCTGTGGAAGGTGAGAACGAATGTATAATAGCTAGCGCATTAAATAGGCGGCATGGCGTGCCCACTACGTACAGGTACAGGGTGTGGGGAAGAATCTTATCCTCGACAGACAGAACAAAGAAGCAGGTGCGAGAGAGTAATCCATACAACTTTAGTTGTGCGCGAATTTGCATAACGATGAAAGCACGTTATCTCTATCTTTAGTTGATGATGGCAGCAAATTTAGGCTACTCACCAGTCGGAGAGCAAGGATCAGTCCTCTCTCTACTTAATCCAATGTGAGTAATGGATTAATCAAGTTCAGCTCTAGTACGCCCATCACACATATATAGCTTTGCAAGCTCTGCATATGTGTTTCTGCCTCTCTGAAATAAGAGATCGTCTCCACCTCTATATTATTTCCAGGTAGCATCACGCAATCTTGGAAAGACAAGAGCAATTCTTTTCCTGCCGTGTCGAAAAGGACAATAAGCCGTTACCTAATTATATAACAATATATGGCCTCTCTGTGCTCTGTTTAATATTCATTTGAACGGTACCATGACACAAACAGTACAGTCCTGCTACCGTGTGTTTTTTCCTGTTTGCACTTCTCGCCTATTTTTCAATAGACTTTTTGGTCGTAATTTTCTAACAGTAGATAACCTATGTCTATGAAAATATTTTTTAATCTACTTTCTGACTATTTCACGGTAACTTTTGTGATACGCCTTTTTATGCGTAATTTTCTAGATAATTATATTAAATTTATGAGGGTTTTTAAAGTCTGTTTTAAAACCACCTCATGGTAATTATTTGGCGTACTTCCCTGTTGTTATTTTTTGGCATTAGTTACATATGGCTATAACAATAATTTTTTAGCTCTTTTCAAAACTTTGGGACATTTTCATTCTTTTTTATTTCTCTATTTTCCAACGTAATTACGACACACCTTCTCATCCGCAATTTTCCGACGATAGTTCTGACACAACTTTCTGGCCATATCTTTTGGATAAAAGTTATCCTACGTTATTTTTTTGACGCAGTTTCCTGTCAGTATTTTCCGACAGTGGTTAGCCTACGTCTGTGGTAATATTTTCCAGCTTGTTTTTTAACTGCAGGATGGTATTCGGCCATAATTTTCTAGCAGTAGATAGCCTATGTCTAGCAGTAGATAGCCTATGTCTAGTTCTTTAACCTACTTCCTGACTACTTGACAGTAACTTTTGTAACACGCCTTTTAATTTTCTAGGTAATTACACTAAATTTATGAGGGTTTTTTAAAGTCTGATTTAAAATTACTCCATGGTAATTTTTTGGCGCACTTCCCTCATCCATTTTTCTACATTAGTTAGCCTAGGGCTACAACAATATTTTTAAGCTCTTTTTAAACCTTGGGACATTTTTATTTTTCTTATTTCTCCATTTTCCAACATAATTTCGACACGCCTTCTCAGTCGTAGTTTTTCGATGGTGGTTCCGACACAACTTTCCGATCGTATATTTTCGATAAAATTTATCCAGCATTATTTTTTTAATGTAGTTCCCTGCCGTTATTTTCCGATAGTAGTTAACCTATGTCTATGGTAATATTTTTCAGCTCATTTTTTAACTGCAAGATGCTAATTTTCAGACACACCTTTCTGACCATTAATTTTTGATAATCATTTTTATCTGCATGTCGGTAATTTTCAGACACATCTTTCTGGCCATTAATTTCTAACGGCAGTTGCCTAATTAGAGGGCTCCAGCTCATTTTTTCCTACCTACACCTTTCCGACCAAAATATCTGGCAGTAATTTCTTGACGATAATAGCCTACATCTAGGATAGTATTTGTTTAGCTCATTTTTCTAATTTCCTTCCATATTTTCCTAGCCGTTTTCTCTGTAGTATATTTGATGTGGAGACTCTCTCGCCTGTAATTTCTAGACGTGGATTTTTAACTTGATAATGGTAATTCGAGGATGATCAATTTTTAGCCGAGCGGTTTTCAACTTGATAATTGTAATTCGAGGGTGATCCTTCATCGGCATGCTCTGATGGTAATCTCTTGGCGTCTCTTCTTTTCTGACGATGATAACTGTTATAGAAAACTTTAATTTAATATATTTCATCCATATTTTTTAACGGTACCCACAAAATATTCATTACCAGATGAGTTAACGACACTGCCACGATGACTTAACAACACGGGCACGGCGTGTCGCCATCGTCGAGTTGCCTAGTACTATATATTAAGGCCGGCAGAATTTGCGGCATATCGTTGCTCTGGCCACTGTTCATTGGTAGGATGAACAGTGCATGTGGATAAACAATGTGTGTCTTTTTTGGCCATCCATCTTTGATTCGGTGACTTGTATTCGCGCGTGTGTTATTCGTCGTTTAATTTTGCCAATCGCGTGTCATATATGTAGACGTAACATAATTTTTCGGCTAAAATTTTCTTGACTTAGCCAATATTTTACTTTCATCTTTTCTAACTTTTCAGTTTAAACTTTCTTTCTCACCTTTTCCGTCCGTTCAATCCGACGGTCCGCATCCGCGTGTATACTATTCATCGTCTAGTTTTACTAAATCACGTGCCACGTCTATTTTGCCCGGTCGCGTGCCAAGTCACATAGACGTAATACAACTTTTCGGCTAAATCTTTTTGCCCTAACCGATATTTTTCTACGTTCATCTTTTTTAACTATTCGGCTTAAATATTTTGACCCACCTTTTCGGGCCATAATTTTTCTACTTAATTTTCGGACACAACTTCTTGGCTTCAATTTTATAGAGGTAGTTATTCTATGTCTATGATAATATTTTTTGGTTCAATTTTTTATTATTTAAAGGTACTTTTCCGAAATAACTTTGGTAGCCATGGTAACTTCTTGCCTGTATATCTTCTAAGAGCTCTAAGCTCCCTAGAATTGCAGAGCTGTGAGCGCTCCAACAATGTAGCCTCGTTTTGTGCCAACCAGTTTATTATGTGTTCATACGGTGAGTCGGTTAGGCTATAGTTGTCCCGCCTTGTCAGATGTACTTTGCCCATTTATGTATCAAGTCGGTTGGGTGATGGTTGTTGTCTCGTTCGTTCTACCATCCTGCCCTTCCTCGGGTCGTCTTGTTCGACTCCACGGAAAAGTGTAGAAAAGAGAGAGGCGGCTAGGGTTCAATCCTTTTTCCGCCGGAAACAGACAGCCGGGAAAGGAGTACGGCATCCCCTCCTCAAAATCTTCCCCGAGTCCTCCCACCATCAACGATTGACTCCACGTCGTCACTCCCCTTTACCGCCGCCGATCTGTACATCACCGAACTCTACCGGCCTCCTTTCTAGATCGTGCGCCGTCTGGCCGTTTCCAATCTCCCCTTGGCGTAGCAGCTGCTAGCACCATCACGGCACCCCAAATCGCCGTGACAAACTGCCCCCCACTGCTATCGTGTGGGGATGAGCTCCGCATCGACGGCAACAAACTACCGCAGCTCTGGCCTCCCCTCTAGCAGCAAGGTGAGGTCATCTTAACCATCTCCTTACATTTTTTTTTACATATTGTATTACGGTTTTGCTAATTCTCAGGTGCCTGAAACTTAACTAAGTCTCAGTCGCCTAATACATCGTCTGATCTTTTTGCTTTACGATTTGTGCAAACCTGGGTGCGTTCTTGTTTGGGCTGCTGTCCCCTGCCTGCCGCGCGTTGCTGTTTTGGGCTGCTGTCGTCCCCCGTTCATTGCTGTTCGGGCTGTGTTGCGCGTGCGCTTTGTTTTTGTTTTTTGCTTTTTGTGTTCTCGTACTTTGCGTTTTCTGTGGGCCATTTTATGTTGACTGTAATCGATATAAGCTGTCACCAATCGGTTCACATTTTAATACGGAGTATGGAGACTATGAGGTGGACGTGGGCATGAGTTTTCTTTTTTTTCCTGTTTTTTTTGTTTCTTTTTTTGTCAACAGTTATTTGATTATTTTTCTTCAGGTGAAATTGAGATTAGGTCAAGTGTTTTGTGGGATCTTAGTTAATTCTCAGTCATTTAATACATCGTTAGTTCTTTTTTGCTTTACGATTAGTGCAAACCACTTTGTTTTCCTGTATTGTGCCTCGCGCGAGAGTTTATTTTCTGTCGTTGTATGCACGTCCGCGGGGCGCGCGTTTCTCCTAGGCTGCCGCGCACGTCAGTTTCTCCCGGCTTTCTTTGTTGGGTTTTCTATGTTTATTTATGAGGTGTTTTTTCTATGTTGATTTTTCCATTCTTTATATGGGTTGTTTCTTCCCCTATTTTTTTACCGGCATTTATATTGTTTTTTCTCTATAGATGAATTTTAAGGTTAGCTTAATTGTTTTAGTTGGTTGTTCAATCGAGTTTCATTTGAGTTTAAATTTTTTAATTTTTTATTTGTTGGTTGTATTTTATTTTTTCTAATTGTTTTTTCCTCTCCAGATTGTGTAGTTGTCATTGTTTTACTAGACGGGTCTAACCTGTACTAGTAACATGTGCTCCCTCTTTTGCTTTTTCATAATATAAGATGTTTTTAGCTTTTTAAATGTGTAGTTTTTAAAGTGAACCTACACATTAAAGGGTTTAGACAAAAAAAATAGAAGTGAATTGCCACTTCATCGTAGCTGAGCTTTTTTCTAATCTTTTTGTTGGGCTTTTTTCCTTTCTCTTCGAGCCAGGTATATCTTTGTTGTTGATTTTTTAAATAGATGCAATTTTTTGTTGAAAGGAAGTTGTCATTGAGCCCCAGGCATGGTCCAAATAAAACTAGGACCCTCGCCAAGGGCCATTTGCAACTTGCGTGCAATTGAGCTCCGTCGGGGAAGCCCTGTCGAGGGGGCATTTGTCTGAGCCCCCGGCTAGGGGGAGGGCAGTTGCAACAGGCTTGTAACTGAGCTCCGTCGGGGGACAATTACAACATGTTTGTAACTGAGCTTCGTCAGGGGAGCCCCATCGAGGTCCAGTTGTTTGAGCCCCTGGCGAGGGAGGCCAGTTGCGACTTGCTTGTAATTGAGCTCCCGACGAGGGGGGGGGGGGGCTTTTGCAACTTGCTTGTAATTGAGCCCCCGTTGTGGGCCAGTTTGAAACTTGATTGCAACTGAGGGACCCCGTCGGCGGGCCAGTTGCAACTTGCTTGTAACTGACCTCTGCTAGGGGGGCAGTTGCAACATGCTTGTAACTAACCTCCGTCGGGGGAACCCCGTCGAGGTCCAATTGTCTGAGCCCCTAGCGAGGGAGGCCAGTTGCGACCTGCTTGTAATTGAGCTCTGCTGGGTCCCAGTTGCAACTTGCTTGTAACTGGGGCCCTGCCGAGGAGGCCAGTTGTAACTTGATTGCATTCGAGGGGACCCCATCGGCGGGCCAGTTACAACTTGCTTGTGACTGAGCACCCCGTCGGTGTTTAGAGAGGGGGTTTCAAGTTGCTTGTAACTAAGCTCTACCGGGTCCTAGTTGCAACTTGCTTGTAACTAGGCCCCGCTAAGGGGGGCTAGTTGCAACTTGATTGCAACCAGGGGGACACTGTCGGCGGGCCAGTTGCAACTTGCTTGTAACTGAGCACCCGTCGGTATGGAGGGTGGGGGGTTTCAAGTTGCTTGTAACTGAGCTATGTTGTGGTCCTAGTTGCAACTTGCTTGTAACTAGGGCCCCGCTGAGGGGGCCAGTTTCTACTTGATTGCAACCCATTCGGCGGGCCAGATGCAATTTGCTTGTAACTGAGCACCCGTCAGTGTGTGTGGGGGGAGGGCAGTTGCAAGTTACTTGTAACTGAGCTCTGCTGGGTCTCAGTTGCAACTTGCTTGTAATTGGGGCCCCGCGAGGGGGGGCAGTTGAAACTTGATTGCTACAGGGGAGAGGGGGACCCTGTCGGCGGGCCAGTTCCAACTTGCTTGTAACTGAGCATCTGTCGATGTGGAGGGGGGTTCAACTTGCTTGTAACTGAGCTCTTCCGGGTCCCAGTTGCAACTTGCTTATAATTGGGGCCCGCCAAGGGGAGGCTAGTTGTAACTTGATTGCAACCGAGGGACCCTTGTCGATGGGCTAGTCGCAACTTGCTTTTAACTGAGCACCTATCGGTGTGGTGGATGGTGGTTTAAAGTTGTTTGTAACTAAGCTCTGTCGGGTTCCAGTTGCAACTTGCTTGTAACTAGGGCCGCCAAGGGGGGCTAGTTGCAACTTGATTCAATCGGAGGAGGGGACCCTGTCGGCGTGCCAGTTGCAACTTGATTGTAACTGAGCACCCATCGATGTGTGTGTGGGGGGGGGAGTTGCAAGTTACTTGTAACTGAGCTCAGTAGGGTCCCAATTGCAACTTGCTTGTAACTGGGGCCCCGTCGAGGGGGTCAGTTGCAACTTGATTGCTATCGGGGGAGGGGACCCCGTCGGTGGGCCAGTTGCAACTTGCTTGTAACTAAGCATCCGTCGATGTGGATGGGGGTTTCAACTTGATTGTAATTGAGCTCTATCGGGTCCTTGTTGCAACTTGCTTGTAACTTGGGCCCCACCAAGGGGGGTGGCAGTTGCAAGTTGATTCCAACCGAGGGGACCCCTGTTGGCGGGCCAGCCACAACTTGCTTGTAACTAATCGCCTGTTGGTGTAGAGGGTGGGGGTTTCAAGTTGCTTGTAACCAAGCTCTATCGGGTCCTAGTTGTAGCTTGCTTATAACTAGGGGCCATTGCAACTGGGGGAGGGGGACCCTGTCGGCGGGCCAATCGCAACTTGATTGTATCTGAGCACTCATCCGTGTGGAGGGACGGGGCAGTTGCAACTTGCTTGTAACTGAGCTCTGTCGGGTCCCAGATGCAACTTGCTTGTAACTGGGCTAGAGGCCAGTTGCAACTTGATTGCAACCGGGAGGACCCCCATCGACGGGCCAGTTGCAACTTTCTTGTAACTGAGCACCCGTCGATGGAGGGGGGGCAGTTGCAACTTGTTTGTAACTGAGCTTTATTGGGTCCTAGTTTCAACTTGATTGCAACCGGGGGAGGAGACCCTGTCGGCGGGCCCGTTGCAACTTGCTTGTAACTAAGAACCCGTCGGTGTGTGGGGAGGGGGGCGCAGTTGCAAGTTACTTGTAACCGAGCTCTGACGGGTCCCAGTTGCAACTTGCTTGTAACTGGGGCCCCACCAAGGGTGGCCAGTTGCAACTTGATTGCTACCGGGGGGGCCCCCGTCGGCGGGCCAGTCGCAACTTTCTTGTAACTGAGCACCCGTCGGTGTGGAGGATGTGGGGTTTCAAGTTGCTTGTAATTGAGCTCTGTCGGATTCCAGTTGTAGCTTGATTATAACTAGGGGTCCGTCGAGGGGGGCCAGTTGCAACTTGATTGCAACCGGGGGAGGGGGACCTTGTCGGCGGGCCAGTCGCAACATGATTGTAACTGAGCACTCTTTGGTGTGTGTGGAGGGGGCGAGGCAGTTGCAACTTGCTTGTAACTAAGCTCTGTCGGGTCCTAGATGCAACTTGCTTGTAACTAGGGCCAGTTACAACTTGATTGCAACCGGGGAGACCCCATCGACGGGCCAGTTGCAACTTGCTTGTAACTGAGCATCCGTCGGTGGAAGGGGGGAAGTTGCAACTAGCTAGCCAAACAAATAATGTACATTTTGAAATCTCGGTCAAGGGAGATAGAAATGGAGACAACGAACGCACAAAGGGGGGAAGAACGAGAAAGGAGGAAGACGCCTCGATGGGTGATGTAGCGGCGACCGCAACAGGCGTGCCCGTGGTGACGGCAACGACCTCGCACGCGGCGACCGAGACACGCACGGGGGCGGAGGCTCTGCAAAAGGAGCGCGTGCGAGCGACGACTAGGGAGGGCGCGCTGGCGGCTACCGCCGAGGGAGGTTGGGAAGCGAGTTCGGCAGACGCGCCAGTGGTGACATCGACGGGCGCGTAGGAGGTGACCGAGACAGGCGCGCGGGACGGAGGGTGTGCAGGCAGAGCACGTGCGAGCGGCGACCAGGGAGGGCGCACTAGCCGCTCCCGCGGATGGAGCTTCGGAGGTGAGCGCGGCGGTTGCGCGGGCGGCGACCGCGAATACACTCTCCTCAGAGTTCCCCTTGCCGCCGGCGATCAAAGCCCCATCCACAGGTACTTTTCCGCACACTCGCTCTACCATTTTTGAGCTCGACTCGTTTTTAATTGCAAAATCAAACTAGATTTGTAGGAATTTACTGTGGATCATGCAATTGACTGCATATTGTTCATGAGATATTCGTCCAGAATTTTGGGTTATAAGGGGTGATTACGGTCAGCGATTTTGAGAATATCTTTTGTATGCCTAGTTGTCGATGCTTACTATACAGTACTGATATGAACTTGTAGTTCATCGAAGTGAACATTGGTTATGCGTTGAGTGGGTGAAGTATTTTGGGTTAGCTCACAAAATCCTAACAACACATGAGCCGAGTGTTGTACTTCAGAAAAAGTTGCGCTGGATTGATTTGCCTATGACGTCAGGTGACTGAGATTTAGTTAAATCTCAGTCGCCTGATACCTAGGCATACCCATTGTATTATACCTAGGCATACCCATTGTATTGCTCATCTTCCTTCCATAGAACCACTCGTGCGTGTGGTGTGTGGGACACAATTAATTCAATGAATTTAATTTGACATCTTCAAGTGACGAACAAGAAATAATTGATTTTAGAAAAGATCGTTTTTGAAAGTTTAGTACTCTGAAACTATGTTATTATTAAGTAGGGGAATGGAACCTGTAGGCTGCAACCTCTGACACAACTATTGGTTCATTTCTCCATGGTAGGTTGGTAACTGCATTCGATTTGGACTTCGTTCGTCGTTTCAGGTTCTGCAAGGAACTGAGATGTCTGTCTTCAGCTTGTGCTCTGCAATCACTCACACAAAGGTGACACTGCGAACAACGGGACGAAGACGCCATGATGCAAGGACTCACATGAGGTGAGCTACAACGAAGCGCGAGTTTTGTTTGTATTCTCTTTTTCCTGTCAAGCTTGGAACACCTTCATGTTCTTTCTGATCATGTGAATAACTATCCTAGACGGTGCAGTGCTGAAATTGGTTATCGTTGGTTTCTTTGTTTCCATGAATTACTACTAATTCTGTTCTTTACTTTAAGGTTTTCTTAATCCCCAAATAACTTGATGGAAGATTGATCTTTTTTACTTCGAAGTATACATAATATGCTCTTACTTGAATCTTTCTAGGCCCAAAAGTAGTATCTAGACTTCCTAAATAGCCAAAGGAAATGGAATATATTCTTATTGTTTGTCATTGTAATTTTCCTTTGTTCACCTAAGAAGGAGGTAGATTCCGTTCAAAAAAAAAAGGAGGTAGATCACACTTCTCTGAGAGTTACTACTTACTAGATGAATCTCCTGCCACAAGGTTGTTTATCCTTTCAGATTGCATTGTGAAATGGGAATAAGTGAACCACTTGACCCGACGGGAAGCAAATGGTTATGTGATAGATTTCTTAAACTTCACTACAGCGAATCTTCGTTACTGCTTTTCACCAAGCATTTGTCTCCCATGTCGTATTACCAAATGCAGGCATAGTTAGCTTTGCTTTTAGTAGGATTTTAAGGTTGCAAATTAGGGATATATACTTTATACTCCAACGTTGCTTTATCAAGGATAGTTCTTGCAACAGTTTTTATATTATTTGCTTCGTATTGCACAAAATGCATGCTTAAATCGATACTTGTGTGCCTTCTAATAATTTCCAGTCATCTTTTTCCAAGAACATGACATTGCTCTGTCATTTCCCTGCCATGATTTCCTAGGCATTGAAAGCTCATATCGAGTGTAACATCGTAAGAATATGCTACTGTATTAAACATAGTTTGACCTGAACTAGGTCCAAGTTCTAATGTATGTTTTCTGAACCGGAAAAAGATTCCAAACAGCAAAAGCATTTGAGACTGTCACTAAAAAATTTCAGCTGCACTCTGCCTACCTCTTTCCCAAAATATAAAGTATATCTATTTCCACTATTTGCATCTACAAATTATAAACTTATTTTTCTTCCTATTTTGAGTTTTCCTTGTTATTAATGCATTCTGTATCGATGTCATATTTTTCAAGCTTTGACCTTACTGTCGCAAGAATGTATTTGGAAGTGTTTACAACAGTTCAGTTGTACTTGTTTGTGTGTTTCGATTTTTTTCTACGGTTCATCCTCCTGACCGGTGTTACATCTCATTTCAGGTACAAGCTCGCTATTAGAACAACTGATGAAGATGCAGTGGTCGATATGGTTTTCTTTGGTCACATCGCGAAGTACTTGATAAGAATGCTGGCTGCTGTGCTTGTGACTGACGTCTTGATAAGAAATGTTAGCATTCCTCTCCAGCTCGCAAGGCTTGTTGGAAGGAGCTATGTTGTTGATCAGATGGCTGTTTTTGCTTCTCCTTCCTCCAGGAAACCATAGATTTTTAGGTCCACAAAAGTCTATTTGGAAGAAGTGACGGTGTGTGCACTCTGTGTCAGAGGGGTCCTCCTCAAGCACAGTCCAGTCAAATCATCATGCTTTCACACACATTGTTGTCGGTATAACGGATCACACTTTTCCTGGTTAAGAGCGTTATACTAATGACTTTCCTTATCGGCGATATGTCGTTTCTGTTTGTGCATAGGACACCATGCGAGGTGCTTATTGTCTTCACCTTATTAGTTTTTATTCATAATAATCATCTGCCCTTGCTGATCCTGGATGTTTGGACAAGCCTCCATTCGCTGAAGAGTTACGACGCCTACTGCCTAGGAACATATTGAGCCATCAGAAGGGTCTCACCTCCTGGCTTTTCAAGATGCACCGATGCATTTAGCCTGCAGGTATACCTGTCGAAGATCACAAGCTGTCAGGGTGTACTCTTCCTTTCTTCTGTGTGTTTTCTCTACTACGTGAAGACGAATACAATACCAAGTCTGACGCTACTGATAAGGCCGGTAAAACAGAGAAGGAAAAAAAGGTTATTTGCTTCTGTTTCGTTGTTCTGCGTTGTTTTGAGAAGAAGCATAATAGGGCTTTCATGTTTTTAGAGTCTGTCCTGGACAGTCAAACGCGATCGCGGATAAGTAACTCCTTCCCGAAGGCCCCGAGGCACCTGCTGACGGGTACTTTACACTTCCCCGAAGTTTGTGTCGGGAATGAGCTGTTCAAGTAGGGAGAAAGTTGTTGCAACGAAAAGCTCCTGCATTGCTACTGAACAACATGCCTGAGGTTCAGTCCCGTTGCACACGACTACGCAGTAAAACAAAACGACAAGAACAACAGAAAAATGGGCGCAGCAAAGCGCGCCGGGTCCATCTAGTAACTGTATAAGCTTAGTTTGCCAGCAATATTTTTTTAAGGTTATTTCATATTCTTTAACAGATGTGTTTCTTTTAGATTATCTTATATTCTTTAGCATTATTTTTTTTTGCACTTTGCCATATGTAATTTCCATACGGTATTTACCCTTTGTTACTTTTACAAGAGTGAATAATTTTCTAGCTATAATTAACCAGCGGTGATTCAATTTTGTCATACTTTTTCACTCTTCCACACTAGTTGTACCATCTGTTACCTTTCTTATTTGCCAATAGTACTAATATTTTTTCGGTCACAACTTTCGAAAATAATAATACACTGCATAGGACGTATTCTCCAGCAATAATTTTAACCGACTAATTCACAACATCACCCCTCACGGACGCGATGTTACGCCGCGCCATGATCCCTAGTAAAGCAAAGAGGTATTAGTAGTTGGCAGGTACAAGAACTTGCCAATTTTAATCGACTAATTTACAACATCGCCCATCACAAATGCGGCGTGACGCCGCGCCATCATCCCTAATAAAGCAAAGAGATATTGACAGTTGGCACACCGGGTACAAGAACTTGCCCGCTGGAGCAAATTCATAAAACAACTTGTAAAATGAGGCCGACTGGTACATAAACTTGGACCGCTATGCAAAATTGGTACTCCCTTCATCCACAAATGGCCGACTTCAATTGTATTTCTGAACGGAGGGAGTACAATGAAAACTGATACGAATATGTGGCGACGTTCTTTTTGCCCAAATTTCCTGTTTTCTGTTTTTTTTTTTTCAGAAAACCTATTAAAGAAATATTCTCGGAATTTTACGAAATAAAAGCCAAAGTTCCTATTTTTTCCGACACGACATAGAGTAAAGAAGGAGAGACGAAGATGCACCGCAAAGCGGCCACACCAGGGGCCCGCACGGGCCCACCCTGGGCCGCGCCTGACCATGGTGTGGGCCCCTTGGGCATCCACCGACCTTGCCCCTTTGTCTATATATTCCTCCCAAGACGAAAACCCTAAGGACCATATTAGAATTCCATGAAAAAGTCTGTAGCCGCCGCCACCATCGTCCCTATATCGGGATGGATATGAAGCTCTTCCCGGCACCCTGCCGGAGAGGGGAGATCATCCCGAAGGCCTTCTTCGTCACCATGCCAGCCTCCGGAGTGATGTCTGAGTAGTTCATCCTTGGACTATGGGTCCATAGAAGTAGCTAGATGGTTGTTTCTCATATTTATGCTACCATGTTTAGATCTTATGAGCTGCCTATCATGATCAGGATCATCTTATTATAATGATACATGTTGTATTTGTGGGGATCCGATGGATATTAAGTATTATGTCATATTGATTATTGTTCTATCATATCTATGTTATTTGTGATCTTGCATGCTCTCCGTTGCTAGTAGTTACTTTGGCCAAGTATTTGCTTACGACTCCAAGAGGGAGTATTTATGCTCGATAGTACGTTCATGCCTCTAGTAATCTAGGAGAGTGACAGAAACTTCTAAGATTATAGATATGTTGTTACTACTAGGGAGAAAACAACAATCCTTTCTCCAAGGGCAATTGTATTGTTTATATTACACACTTTGCTTAATGCAATTATATGTTGCTTGCAACTTAATATCCGAGGGTTGTTCGGATGATATCCCAGAGGTGGATTATTAGTCATAGATGCAGTTGGATTACGGTCTATGTATCATGTTGTAATGCCCAAATGAATCTCATAGTGATCATCATGTCATGTACATGCATTGTTATGCATTGTCTATTTGTCAATTGCCCCGCTGTAATTTGTTCACCCAGCATGTTATTTATCTTATGGAGAAAACACCTCTAGTGAACTGTGGACTCCGGTCCATTCCTTCCTATTGATATTCTATCTACTGTTTCTGTTTACTTTCTGCAATTACTACAAACAATTAATTTCTTCCATACTATACGTTTAATCCTTTGTTTTCAGCAAAACAAGTGAGCTTGACAACCTCATTGATAAGTTGGGACAGAGTATTTTGGTTGTGTTGTGTGCAGATTCCACATTGCTAGCAACACCTTCGGAAGTAGTTTCTTTCTCCTACTGGTTCGATAACCTTGGTTCTATAAATGAGGGAAAACTTGCTGCTATGCTCATCATACTTTCCCCTTGGGGTTCCCAACGGGTTCTATATCAACTGAGCCAACATCACCCTCACACCTCTCACTCCAAGCCAGTAGCCACCACCAGTTTCTTCCAAGCAGTGCCCCCGATGGTCGTAGCCTCCCTGCCTTGCTCGCCTCTGCTCGGGCGAGGTCTGCCATAAGGCACGCCTCGAGCATCTCTGTTATACTCCACCACACTAGTAGGAAAAGTCCTATATGTGGCGCACCTAAAATAGGGTCAGTGCCACATGTCCCGTGCGCCACTGATATTACACCACTGATTTTTTTTATCCGTGGCGCACCTGGATATGCGCCACGGATAAGCCACTTATCCGTGGCACACGGGGATACGGTGCTCCACTAATATCGATTTCAAAATTTGAGAAAAGGCGGGATATATCAAATTATCTATGGCGCATGTGAGTATGGTGCTCCACTAATAAAAGTTTCAAATTTTTAAAAAAGTGATCTAGATCTGTCGCGTCTTCGCCACATCATCCCGCGTCACGTCGCCGGGAAGGAGGTCGAGGACGGTGCGGCGGGAGGTGGCGCCTCCCGTGGGCTGCCGAAGGAGGCCGATGCGGTCAGAGGAGACGAGAGAGGAAGGAGCAGAGGAGAGGATTCAGAGGAGTGATACGTTGGAAACGTATCTATAATTTTTTATGCTCCATGCTTGTTTAGTATCTACTTTGCTTTACTTGTCCACACTTTGAGGTGCTTTTTACATGTTTTCTGGTACTAACCTATTAACAAGTTGCAACAGTGCCAGATGCCTGTTTTCTGCTGTTTTTGGTTTCAGAAAAGTTAGTAAAGAAATATTCTCGGAATTGGATGGGACGAAGGACAAAGTCAATTACTTTCCGTGGGGAACAAGAAGTCCAGAGGAGAGCCGGAGGGGCCGGCCAGAGGGGCCACCCCCCCCAGGCACGACCACAGGTGGGCCTGCGCCTAGCTAGGGTTTGGTGGCCCTGGCCGCCGCCTCGGCCTCCCTCTTCGCCTATAAGAAGCCGCCGATGCAGAAATCCTGAGTACCCGATCAGAAATCCGCGAAACCGTCTGTAGCCGCCACCACCATCGTCCCTAGATCGGGGGGATCTGAAGTTCTTCCCAGCACCCTGCTAGAGGGGAGATCATCCCGGAGGCCTTCTCTCCGGTATGATGCGTGAGTAGTTCCACCTTGGACTGTGGGTCCATGTAGTAGCTAGATGGTTGTATATCCTCCTTTGTGCTTTCATGTATAGATCTTGTGAGCTCCGTTCATGATCAAGATCTAATCTATTTGTAATCATGCATGTTGTGTTTGCGGGGATCCGATGAATATTGAGATTATTATGTTGGTTTGATTAATGGTTTTGTCTTTATGATTCTATCATGTCTGTGTTGTTTGTGATGTTGCATGCTCTCCGTTGCCAGTGGTTACCTTGGCCAAGTAGTTGCTAGTGACTCCAAGAGGGGGTATTTATGCTCGATAGTGGGTTCATGCCTCTAGTTTCCAAGAGAAGTGACAATAATCTCTTCGGTTGTAGATGTGCTATTTCTACTAGGGAGAAAACAACGGTCTCTCATTCATGGAACATGTGGACTGTTTACCTTACACACTTTGCTTAAAGCAGTTGTCTGTTGCTTGCAACTTAATACTGTAGGTGGTTCGGATGATAACCTGAAGGTGGAATTCTAGTCATAAATGCAGTTGGATGGCGGTCTATGTATATTGTTGTATTGCCCAATCAACCTCATAGGATCTTTCTGACTAGTAATTGCATTGTTATGCCTTGCTCAGTTCCTGTCAATTGGCACACTGTAATTTGTTTACCCTTCGTGACATATTGTTTATTTAAGGAGAGCACCTCTAGTGAACTATGGACCCCGGTCCAATCTTTACCATTGATACATCTTCCACTGTTACTGTTTACTTTCTACAAACCACCATTACCTTCCACACCATACGTTTAATCCTTTGTTACAGCAAACCGGTGAGCTTGACAACCTCACTGATTCGTTGGGGCAAAGTCTTGAGTTTGTGTTGTGCAGGTCTCCGTGTTGCTTGCAACACCTGTGTGGTGTTTCCTTCCTTCTACTGGTTCGATAACCTTGGTTTCTTACTGAGGGAAAACTTGCTGCTGTGCTGCTTCACACCTTGCTCTTGGGGTTCCCAATGAAGCGCTCCTACATCAACTCAGCGCTACATCAAGCTTTTCTGGCGCCGTTGCCAGGGAGGCTAAGGACGTCTTCACTAGGGGAGTCTTTCACTTCCTTTCTCTTTACTTTGTTTTTAGTTTGCTTTGCTTCTTTTGCTTGGTTTTGTTTGCTTATTTTCAAAAAACCCAAAAAAATTAGTCTAGTTTGGTTTGCTTGCTTTATTCAAAAACACAAAAAAATAGTTCCTACTTTAGTTGTTGGTCTGTTATTGCCTTGCTTGGTCATGCTTTCTATCAGTGGATGGTTTCTTTGAAACTAGTTCTTATTGGCAAGGTGGGTTCACGGAAGAACAAAAGTACTATTATAAGGAACACCGTTTGTCACAAAAAGTAAAACACTTATGGGAACAAATTGATAAGTTGAATACTATTGCTTGAGATGTGTGCTCTACTTATAATGTTACTTATTGCTGCAGGAGGTATAAACACCTACCTTTTCAATGTGAGTATAATGATAATGTTACCATATCTTCTTATGTTAAAGGAAATTATGATTTTGATGATGTGGAATAGATTTAAGAATTTATTGCCTTCAAGGGTGCATTTGAACTTGCCAGTTTGCTTGAAAATACTGATGATGCACCTTATGAATCTGAGGTTTATGAGATACTTAAATTTTGCTTTGATAATTACAGGGAAGAAAATAGCTATATTCTTGAATATTTTAATAGGCGTTTTCCACAAATGGAAGAGACTAATGCCATGCAGGAGCCTATGGAAGAAAAAAATGTTGAAACTGGAAGCTCATTAGATGAAAAAGAGGGGGAGAGTGATGAACAAAAGGAGGAAGAATGGATTATCTACCCATGCCTACCTTCTAATGAGAGTAACTCTTTATACCTTACATTATTTGATTGTCCCCCATGCTTACCAAAGGAGGATGAATGTTATGTTCCTATGGATCCTTTTGAAATATCTACTTTGGATAAAACTTGTGGAGGTTTTAATCCCACTATTTTTGAGCTTGATAGAAATTATGATTTTGTAGATCATGAAAAGCCAGCTTTATGTGATAGTTATATTGTTGAATTTATTCATGAGGCTATTGAAAATTATTATGAGAGAGGAAAATATGGTTATAGAAGTTTTCATGGTACTGAAACACCTCTCTATGTGCTGAAAGTTTTGAAGTTACTCTTATTTTAACTTCCTATGATGTCACTTTGTTCTTTGTGAATTTATTTTCTTACAAGATTCCTATGCATAGGAAGTGGGTTAGACTTAAATGTATTTTGAATTTGCTTCTTGATGCTTTCTTTGACTTCAATTCATAATTCTTATGTGAGCATCTTCTCAAGGTATCAAGCCTAACTTAAAGGCGTTAAAGAAAAGTACTTGTTGGGAGATAACCCAAGAGTTTAATAACCTCTCCTTATCCTTTTTGTTTGCTTTTTGTGCCAAGAATGACCTATAATGAGAGGGAAGTAAGATTTGGGGAGTTGCTGCCCCGAAACAGATTTCTGTTCTCCACCAAAAATTTTGTGAGGAGGCTCTGTAACTCGGATTGAGCTCAAAATTTACGAATAAATCCCCCAGTATGTTAGATAAATTTAGTTAGTTCAACACTTTTTTATTTGAGCAACAGAAGATGTTTGAAAAAATCGGTTTCTACCTGCTGGTCTGTTTCGATAGATTTCTGCCATTGTTTGCATTTGCTTCTTATTGATTCCTTTTTGAGTTATCTTCAGGTAAATTGAGCTTTTTGAAGGAGTTACTACATTAGCTTGTGTTTTTAGTGAAAAGCCTTGCTGTTCCAAATCTTTGCCAGTGGTCTAATATCTTTTGAAAACACTAATGTTGCTAATAAAGATTGTGTGAAGTTTTGTATGAAGGAAAATTTTCAGGTGTAGAGAGAGAATGATGCAATGAGATGAAGAATGGAAAAAAGCTCAAGCTTGGGGATGCCAACATGGTGTCACCCAAAGAAATATCCAAGAGGTACAAGCGTCAAAGCTTGGGGATGCCCAAGGCATCCCCTTCTTCATCAATAAAAAGCTCAGGTCTGTGTAGACACTTCGATTTTATTGATTCATGCACAGTTGTGTTGTTCTTGGAGCGTCTTAGTTTTTGTTTGCTTTGCTTAGTTTGATTTAGTAGTTTGGACCCCCGTTCTCGCTGTGTTGTTTTGCAAATAAGGTTAATTGGTGTTTGGAAATGAGTACTAAGTTCTTGCTTGAAGTGCAAGAGGAGCTTGCATTGACTGTGACTTAGACTTTAGCATGACATGCTAGGTGTTGTTTTAGCATTATGCTTGGTGATTATTGCTGTAGAATTTCTTGTTCCAAACAATTGGGATTTCTTAGTGTGCCTTGAAGAAATTATGCGTTGTTTTAGCATGCAAAAGCATAGTATTGTGGTATTCTCCTTTGATGTTTTGCTTGGGCTGACTTGGCACATGCTTACACCATGTTATGACTCTCACAAATCACCATTAGCATCTATGATCATTTAGTCCTTGACTTGTAGTACCACTCTTTGCTTTGATTAGTATGCTTTGTTGCACTGCATCATTATGGCCATTATTGCTCTCTTAGTTGGTTGCTCCCAGTCTTTTGCTAGCCTCCACTTGTATAAGTAAGTTCTACTCATGCCTCTAGATCCCAAGAAACCAAGTTATTCCAAAGTGTCCACTATAAACTCCTATGCATGGTGTGTTACACCATTCCAAGTATATTCTTGTTTTCAACTATGTTTCAATTAAAAACTATTTTGTTATGTGAAAACTTAGTGATTAAAGCCCTCACGAACTTGATGGCACACTTTATTCTTTGCCCCTAATAAACTTGAACCATTGTGACAACTTTGTTGTATATGCTTGCACTTATAAGTTGGAATTAGCAGAATCGTGTTGTCACGGGGAACGTTTTCAATATTGCACTTGTACCTTGTCGTACTCAGTTGATATCATGCTCTTTTGTCTATGGATGTCACCGGTGTGAAATAAATAAGGGACTTGTAAGTCCATGGAGTTTGTATTCTGTGTTAGAGAAACGCCTGGGCCGCTAGCCTAAGCCATGCCTAATCATGGTGGAAACTTGCAGCATCACCATAATGTGAAGGGGTTCGTAGCATGGAAAACAAAAATATTCTACCGCATGCACACAAACAAGCCAAGATCTATCTACTAGATTGAAGCAAGGAGTCGATAGAAGCACCCACCCTCGAAGATTCCAAAGCGGTTAACGAGAGCAGATTCTCGTGGGTGATGTAGTCGTACACTTGCTGATCTCAAGATCGCGTAGACGATCCTTCCGGCGCTGCATTCCGGCAGCACTCCTGCAGTCGGTCACACGTTCGGTACTCGATGAAGACCTTCCTCTCCCTTGTTCCAGCAAGCAGCGGAGGTTGTAGTTCTCCCCTCGCGATTCCGGCAGCACGACGGCGTGGTGTCGGAAGTAGAGGGAAGATCCCGCAGGGCTTCCCCTAAGCCGGTGCGAGTTATGGTGGATTAGGGTTTCCCGGAGATCTAGGTTTTAGAAGTCCGGGAGGAGGAGGAGGTGTCGGCGGTGGCTAGGGCGGCGGCGACGGACCGGCGGCAGCGCGCGGGCGGCGGCGGGGCTGCGGCGGCGGCTCGTGTGCGGGGAGAGGTGCTAAGGCTTGTGTTCTTTGGGGCAGCCCTCCCCCTCTATTTATGAGAGGGGGGCAGCCTTGGGAGGGGTGGGTTTGAATCCAAACCCAAAGCCAAGTTGGATTGAGAGAAGGACTTGTTTCTTCTCCCACTAGGAAACCATTGTTCCAGTTTGACTTTTCAAACTCCCGTTTGACTTTCAATTTAGATCTTTAATTATCACTTACAAATGCACACACCATGTGACCTAGGATATGATCCAATCATTCCACTTACCCATGACACATTTATGGACCATTCTCCTTCCGGACCGGTGAACCTTCTAGACCCTTCTAGAATCTCTCTGATGAAAACATCGGAAACTTTCCCGAACTCCGAAATATGACTTTCCTTATATGAATCTTATTATCCGGACCATTCTGGATCTCCTCGTGATATCCGGGATCCCATCCGAGACTTCGAACAACATTTGGCATCCCTATTAACATTCCATATCTACTAAACAACATCGAATCCTTAAGTGTGTCTCCCTACGGTTCGTGAATTATGCGGACATGACCAAGACACTTCTACGATCAATAACCAATAGAGGAATCTGGAAATTCATATGGCTCCCACATATTTCTACGATTACTTTGCGATCGAATGAACCACTTACATACGATACCAATTTCCCTTTGTCTCACGATAGTTTACTTATCTGAGGTTTTGATCATCGGTATCTCTGCATACCTAGTTCAACCTCGTTACTTATAAGTACTCTTTTCTCGTTCCTGTGATATGTGATCCCTTGTGAGCCAGTCACATGCTTGCAAGCTAATTGGATGACATTCCACCGAGAGGGCCCAGAGTATATCTATCTGTCATATGGATGGACAAATCCCATACTTGATCCATGTGCCTCAACCCATACTTTCCGAACACTCAATGCCACCTTTATAGCCACCCAGTTACGGTGTGGTGTTTGATGTCATCAAAGCATCCTTCCGGTGATGGTGATTAACATGATCTCTGTAGGGGTTCGTAGCATGGAAAACAAAAAAATTCTACCGCATACAAACAAACAAGCCAAGATCTATCTACTAGATTGTAGCAACGAGTCGATAGAATAACTCACCCTCGAAGATTCCAAAGTGTTTAACGAGAGCAGATTCTCGTGGGTGATGTAGTCGTACTCTTCCCGATCTCAAGATCGTGTAGACGATCCTTCCGGCGCTGCGTTCCGGCAGCGCTTCCGCGGTCGGTCACACGTTTGGTACTCGACGAAGACCTTCCTCTCCCTTGTTCCAGCAGGCTGCGGAGGTTGTAGCACTCTCCTCGCGATTCTGGCAGCACGACGGCATGGTACCGGAAGTAGAGGGGAGATCTCGCAGGGCTTCGCCTTAAGCCAGAGTGAGTATGGTGGACTATGAGAGAGGCCTCGGTGATCTAGGGTTTAGACGCACCAAGGAGAGAGGGCTAGGCCGGCGGCTAGGGCTTGGGGAAGCCCAAGTCGGTGGCTAGGGTTTGCCCTAGGCGGCGGCAGCAGGAGGTGGTGGCGCCGGCGGCTTAGGGATAGGGTTTGGAGAGGGCAAGGTGTGTGTCTTGGAGGGGCAGCCCTGCCCCTCCTTATATAGGTGGGAGGGCGCGGCCAAGGGGAGGGGAGTCCCTCCCCAACTCGGCCTCCTTGGCCGGCGGTGGAGGGAGAGGGACTTCCTCCCCAAGTAGGTTTCCTACTCTCCCTCCACCAAGCAAAATAGCCGTTTGACTTGTCAAATTGGCGTTTGACTTTTCAAACTAGGATTTGATTTATCCCTTTATTTTG
This sequence comes from Avena sativa, assembly GCA_916181665.1. Taxonomy (NCBI): domain Eukaryota; kingdom Viridiplantae; phylum Streptophyta; class Magnoliopsida; order Poales; family Poaceae; genus Avena; species Avena sativa. The sequence continues at coordinate 144,948,866 of OV702297.1, forward strand.
CTCAGCGATGACACCTAGTACATGATGCAACCATTCCAACTTGTTATGACACATTCATGTACCCTTCCCCTCCGGAGTGCTGGACATTCCGGAACCTTCTAGAACATTCCCGATGAAAACACCGGAACCATTCTCCAACCCCGAAACAGGACTTTCCTTATATGAATCTTATTCTCCGGACCATTCCGGATCTCCTCGTGATATCACAGATCCTATCCGAGACTCCGAAAAACATTCGGTCTCTTACTCATCATTCCATAACTACTCAACAACGTCGAATCCTTAAGTGTGTCTTCCTACGGTTCGTGAATTATGCGGACATGATCGAGACACTTCTCCGAACAATAACCAATAGAGGAATCTGGAAATTCATATGGCTCCCACATATTTCTACGATTACTTTGCGATCGAATGAACCACTTACATACTATACCAATTTCCCTTTGTCTCACGATAGTTTACTTATCCGAGGTTTTGATCGTCGGTATCTCTGCATACCTAGTTCAACCTCGTTACTGATAAGTACTCTTTTATCGTTCCCGTGATATGTGATCCCTTGTGAGCCAGTCACATGCTTGCAAGCTAATTGGATGACATTCCACCGAGAGGGCCCAGAGTATATCTATCCGTCATATGGATGGACAAATCCCACTCTTGATCCATGTGTCTCAACCAATACTTTCCGAACACTCAATGCCACCTTTATAGCCACCCAGTTACGGTGTGGTGTTTGATGTCATCAAAGCATCCTTCCGGTGATGGTGATAAGCATGATCTCATGGTCGAAGGAATTAGGTTACTATGTATCAGAAAGCATATAGCAATTGAACTATTAAAATGACTTGATCTTTATGCTACGCTTATCTTTAGGAGTATGTCCATCATATCATTCTCCTAACGATATGATCTTGTTGTTAATAACATCTCAATGTTCATGATAGGGAAACCACAATCATTTATTAATCAACAAGCTAGTATTATGAAGAGGCTTCACTAGGGACTTCAATTTGAGTTTACAAATCACACAAGTATTAATGTTTCCTTGATAATACTATTATAGCATGAATGTAAACATTTATCATAAACACAAAGATATAATAATAACTACATTTATTATTGCCTCTAGGGCATATCTCCAATAGTCTCCCACTTGCACTAGAGTCAACTAATCTAGATTACATGGTAATATACCGAACAGCCATGGCAGTTTGGTGCTGGTCATGTTTTGCCCTCGGGAGAGGTTTAGTCAACGGATCCGCCACATTCAGATCTGTGTGTACTTTGCAAATCTTTATGTCACCATCTTGGACATGTTCTCGAATAGCGTGGAAACATAGCTTGATGTGCTTCAGCTTCTTGTGTGACCTTGGTTCTTGCGCATTGGCTATGGCGCCCATGTTATCACAGTAGATAGACATTGGGTCCAGCGCACTTGGAACCACACCGAGCTCTGTAATGAACTCTTTCATCCATATCGCTTCTTGTGAAGCCTCCGAAGCAGCCATATATTCCGATTCAGTTGAAGATATCGCCACAACGCTTTGCTTTGCAGTCCTCCAGCTAACTACTGCACCATTCAAAGTAAATACGTATCCAGATTGTGATTTAGAATCATCTGGATCAGTGTTCCAACTAGCATCGGTGTAACCATTAACAACGATATGTTCATCACCTCCATAAGAAAGAACCATATCCTTAGTTCTTCTCAAGTACTTAAGGATGTTTTTGACCGCTGTCCAATGATCCACGCCTGGATCACTTTGATACCTGCTAGTCAAACTAACAGCATATGCAATGTCGGGTCTAGTACATAGCATAGCATACATTAGAGATCCTATGGCTGAGGCATAGGGAGTTTTACTCATCCTTTCTCTATCTTCTGCCGTTGTTGGACTTTGAGTTTTACTCAACGTCGTATTGGGCAACATGGGCAAGAACCCTTTCTTGCTATCTTCCATTCCAAACCTCTTTAGAACTTTGTCCAAATATGTACTTTGTGACAATGATATTAGATGTCTCGATCTATCTCTATAAATCTTTATGCCCAATATGTAAACTGCTTCGCCAAGATCTTTCGTTGAAAAACTATTATTCAAATATTCCTTGACACTATTAAGAAGGTCTACATCATTCCCAATCAACAATATGTCATCTACATATAGTATTAAGAATGCTACAGAGCTCCCACTCATTTTCTTGTAAATACAAGCTTCTCCATAAGTTTGTATAAAACCAAAACTTTTGATCACCTTATCAAAACGTTGATTCCAACTTCGGGATGCTTGCTTCAATCCATAAATGGACCGTTGAAGTTTGCATACCTTGTTAGCATCCTTAGGATCGACAAAACCTTTGGGTTGCATCATATACAGCTCTTCATCAATGTCTCCATTGAGGAACGCTGTTTTGACATCCATCTGCCATATCTCATAATCATAATATGCAGCGATTGCTAACATAATCCTCACAGACTTTAGCTTCGCTACAGGTGAGAAAGTCTCATCGTTGTCAACTCCTTGAATTTGTCGAAACCCTTTTGCGATAAGTCGAGCTTTATAGACAGTAACATTACCATCGGCATCTGTTTTCCTCTTGAAAATCCATTTGTTTTCGATAGCCTTCCGGCCATCCGGTAAGTCCACCAAAGTCCATACTTGGTTTTCGTACATCCAATCTCGGATTTCATGGATTCTTGCCATTTATTGGAATCTGGGCTCATCATTGCTTCTTCATATGTCGCAGGGTCATCGGTGTTGTCCACCAACATGACACTCATAACGGGATCATACCAATCAGGAGTGGTACGAGTTCTCGTTGAACTGCGAGGTTCTGTAGCAACTTCAATCGAAGTTTCATGATCATCATCATTAGCTCCCTCTCTTATTGGTGCAGGCACCACCGGAACTTCTTCCGGTGCTGCGCTACTCGCAAGTTCGAGAGAAGGTTCGATAACCTCGTCGAGTTCTACTTTCCTTCCTGTCACTTCTTTCGAGAGAAATTCTTTCTCTAGAAAGGATCCATTCTTGGCAACGAAGATTTTGCCTCCGGATCTATGATAGAAGTTATACCCAATAGTTTCCTTTGGGTATCCTATGAAGACGCATTTTTCCGCTTTGGGTTCAAGCTTGTCCGGCTGTAACTTCTTTACATAGGCTTCGCAACCCCAAACTTTAAGGAACGACAATTTAGGTTTCTTCCCAAACCATAATTCATACGGTGTCGTTTCAATGGATTTAGATGGTGCCCTATTTAAAGTGAATGCGGCTGTTTCTAATGCATAACCCCAAAATGATAGCGGTAAATCTGTAAGTGACATCATAGAACGGACCATATCTAAGAGAGTTCGATTACGACGTTCGGACACACCATTACGCTGTGGTGTTCCCGGTGGTTTCAATTGTGAAAGTATTCCACATTTCTTCAAATGCTCACCAAACTCGTAACTTAGATATTCACCTCCACGATCAGAATGCAGAAATTTAATCTTCTTGTTTCGTTGATTTTCAACCTCACTTTGAAATTCCTTAAACTTCTCGAAAGTTTCGGACTTATGTTTCATGAAATAGACATACCCATATCTACTCAAGTCATCCGTGAAGGTAAGAACATAACTATAACCACCGCGTGATGCTACACTCATTGGACCACACACATCGGTATGTATAATTTCCAATAAATCCGTAGCTCGCTCCATCATACCAGAAAATGGAGTCTTAGTCATTTTACCCATCAAACATGCTTCACATGTTTCAAGTGATTCAAAATCAAGTGATTCAAGAAGTCCATCGGAATGGAGTTTCTTCATACGCTTCACTCCAATGTGACCAAGACGACAGTGCCACATATAGGTCGAGTTATCGCTCAATTTCAAACGTTTAGCCTCAATGTTATTAATATGTGTATTTCCACTATCGAGATTCCATAAGAATAGACCATCTATCAAAGGTGCATGTGCATAAAACATATTACTCATATAAATCGAACAACCATTATTCTCGGACTTAAACAAGTAACCGTCTCACAATAAACAAGATCCCGATATAATGTTCATGCTTAACGCAGGCACCAAATAACAATTATTTAAGTATAAAACTAATCCCGATGGTAGATGAAGAGGTAGCGTGCCGACCGCGATCACATCAACCTTTGATCCATTTCCCACGCGCATCGTCACCTCGTTCTTCGCTAGCTTCCGTTTATTCTGTAGCACCTGTTTCGAGTTACAAATATGAGCAACCGAACCAGTATCAAATACCCAGGCACTACTACGAGTACTAGTGAGATACACATCAATAACATGTATATCGGATATACCTTTCTTCTTGATGTTGTCGTTCTTCAAATCCGCCAAGTACTTTGGGCAATTCCGCTTCCAGTGACCTTCTCCCTTGCAGTAAAAGCACTCTGTATCAGGCTTAGGTCCAGCCTTGGTCTTCTTCGTCGGTGCGGCAACTTTCTTACCACCCTTCTTGAAGTGTCCCTTTTGCTTAGACTTGCCTTTCTTGAATTTGGTTGTCTTATTGACCATCAACACTTGGTGCTCTTTCTTGATCTCCACTTCTGCAGATTTTAACATGGAGAAGAGTTCTGGCAACTGCTTGTTCATGCTTTGCATATTGTAGTTCATCAAAAAGTTCTTGTAACTTGGTGGTAGTGATTGGAGGACACGGTAAATCCCCAAAGCATTAGGAATCACTATACCAAAGCTTTGAAGTTTGTTTGCGTGCCTAGACATCTTAAGCACATGCTCATTGACGGAGCTGCCCTCTTCCATCTTGTAGTTAAAGAACTTTTCAGAAGCCTCATAGCTCTCAACTGCCGCGTGAGTCTCAAAAATCAATTTGAGTTCACGGACAATATCATGTGGGTCTGAATTCTCAAACCTTTTCTGAAGCTCCGATTCCAAACCATACAAGATAGCACACTGAACTGTGGAGTACTGATTCTTTCGAGCGAGGTAAACGTTCTTTACTTCATAGGTAGCATCAGCTGCAGGCGGGTCACCCAGCGGTGCATCCAGCACATAGGTCAAATTACCAGCATTGAGGACAATCCTCAAATTGCGGAACCAATCCGTGAAGTTGCTTCCATTGTTTTTCAACTATTCTTTCTCTAGGAACGCATTCAAATTGATGGTAGGGGACGCCATTGATCTACAACATATTTGCAATAGTTTAGACTAAGTTTATGACAAATTGAGTTCTAATTAATAGTTAAATTAATCTAGGTGAACTCCCACTCAAAACAATATCCCTCACATTGTTTTAGTGATCACACGAACCAAATCCACCACATCAAAACCGATCATCACGAGAGTTGATGTAGCTTCAATGGCGAACAATCGACATGTTCATCATATCTACTATATGATTCATGCTTTACCTTTCGGTGATCCGTGTTCCGAGACCATGTTTGTACATGCTAGGCTCGTCAAGATCAAACATTAGCTTCCGCATGAGCAAATCTGGCTTGCTCACGTTGTATACACTTGCAGAATCTAACACACCCGATCATCCCGTGGTGCTTCAAAACAACAAGCTTTAGCAACGGTGCTTACTAAGGATGAACACTTTAGAACTTGAAATTTATGTGCATGAGGGATCATCTTATAATGCTACCGTCGTTAACTAAGCAATACAAGATGCATAAAGGATTAACATCACATGTAATTCATAATATGTGATATGATATGGCCTTTCTTCTTTGTGCTTCCGATCTCCATCTTCAAGCACGAACATGATCTCCATCATCACCGGCATTGCATCAAGGTCAATGACGCTGCTCCATGGTTGTCGTCCATCAGCTTCAACTATTACAACTACTTTGAATAGACACACGGGTCTTAATAGAATTTAAAGAAACAACCATATGGCTCCTGCCGGTTGCCAACTTACAATAAGGAACATTGCATACATCAAATATAATCACAATCATGGCCATATCACATCACAGCACACCCCTGCAAAACAAAGTTAGACGCCTCTAATTTCTTTGCATGTTTTACGTGGTTTGGGGATTTCAATAAGTGTCGATCTAACTTACGAACAAGAACCACAACGTTGATGTTTGAACTATCAAGTGCCTATTGTAAATTGGATCTATACTATAATGGGAAAGAAAGACACCCGCAAAGCCACTTATGCAATACAAGTTGCATGTTGAGCGTGGAGCAAGTCTCATGAACGATGTCATGTAAGGTTAGCCCGGGCCGCTTCATCCCATCATACCGCAAGATGCAAAGTACACAAGAAGCAATTGATAATAAAAGCACCACCGCCCATAATGACCATTGTGTTCTACTTGTGCAACACATCTACATATAGACACGACTCTGATACCACTGTAGGGGTTCGTAGCATGGAAAACAAAAAAATTCTACCGCATACAAACAAACAAGCCAAGATCTATCTACTAGATTGTACCAACGAGTCGATAGAATAACTCACCCTCGAAGATTCCAAAGTGTTTAACGAGAGCAGATTCTCGTGGGTGATGTAGTCGTACTCTTCCCGATCTCAAGATCGTGTAGACGATCCTTCCGGCGCTGCGTTCCGGCAGCGCTTCCGCAGTCGGTCACACGTTCGGTACTCGACGAAGACCTTCCTCTCCCTTGTTCCAGCAGGCAGCGGAGGTTGTAGCACTCTCCTCGCGATTCTGGCAGCACGACAGCATGGTACCGGAAGTAGAGGGGAGATCTCGCAGGGCTTCGCCTTAAGCCGGAGCGAGTATGGTGGACTATGAGAGAGGCCTCGATGATCTAGGGTTTAGACGCACCAAGGAGAGAGGGCTAGGCCGGCGGCTAGGGCTTGGGGAAGCCCAAGTCGGTGGCTAGGGTTTGCCCTAGGCGGCGGCAGCAGCAGGAGGTGGTGGCGCCGGCGGCTTAGGGCTAGGGTTTGGAGAGGGCAAGGTGTGTGTCTTGGAGGGGCATCCCTGCCCCTCCTTATATAGGTGGGAGGGCGCGGCCAAGGGGAGGGGAGTCCCTCCCCAACTGGGCCTCCTTGGCCGGCGGTGGAGGGAGAGGGACTTCCTCCCCAAGTAGGTTTCCTACTCTCCCTCCACCAAGCAAAATAGTCGTTTGACTTTTCAAATTGGCGTTTGACTTTTCAAACTAGGATTTGATTTATCCCTTTATTTTGCTCAGCGATGACACCTAGTACATGATGCAACCATTCCAACTTGTCATGACACATTCATGTACCCTTCCCCTCCGGAGTGCCGGACATTCCGGAACCTTCTAGAACATTCCCGATGAAAACACCGGAACCATTCTCCAACCCCGAAACAGGACTTTCCTTATATGAATCTTATTCTCCGGACCATTCCGGATCTCCTCGTGATATCCCGGATCCTATCCGAGACTCCGAACAATATACGGTCTCTTACTCATCATTCCATAGCTACTCAACAACGTCGAACCCTTAAGTGTGTCTCCCTACGGTTCATGAATTATGCGGACATGATCGAGACACTTCTCTGAACAATAATGTAGAGGTCCCAACCTTTAATAAGGCAGAGATCCCTGTGTTTACAATGCTAGTCCCTGGATCAATAGCTAGCATCCACAGTTAAGATGTAATATCAAGAAACAAAGGTCATAATGTAACTTTATAACCAGGAATAACATACTTTCATTACATCTTACATAGCTCATTTGGCTATTACATTACATTGCAGCAAAATATCTATAAGCATGGGGTCCTTCATCTTCAAAGTGCCACAGGAAAACATGCTGGTTGTAGACTTTGTAATCCTAATCAATCAACTTCACTAATATCAAACAAACCTGCAACATAACAAGTTACAGCCACAAGGGTCAATACATTTGAATTGTATTGGCAAGTTTCACTACTATGTAGAATATAATTGGATCCTATCATTACATGCATATTTGGCTAAGTAGGGTTTAAGGCTCATTTGCAGAAAGCAATAATTTATCCTATCTTTTCAAAATAGTTTTGATCTTTTGTCAAATCTTTCTGAACTCCTTGGTAAATCCCCAAGTGTTTCAAGTCTTTGTCAAAATCTCTTGAGCTCCTTGGTACACTCCAAGTACTTCAAGTTTTTATCAAAATCTCTTGAGCTCCTTGGTACACCCCAAGTGCTTCAAGTTTTTATCAAAGTCTCTTGAGCTCCTTGGTACACCCCAAGTGCTTCAAGCCTTTTGTTGTCACTTTAAAGTTTTTCTTTTAGAAATTGGAATGCCGAGATTTCCCATAGCTTCAGGCTTTAGTTGCTCAGTATTGTCCATAACCGGGGACACGGCTAAGTACTTAGAATTTTTAACCTTCTGCAGAAGTTGTACACTTTACCCACATGACACAATCTCATCTTGTTGCCACCAGTGGCCGCTGGATAAGTACTCACCAAGATGGAGTACTGGCAGATTGAGAATGTGACGAAGTCTTTCCATAGGGTCCTCCCATACACAATGCTAGCTTGTCTTCAGGCACCAATGTAGGGTTCCTAGTTCCCTCATTTCCAGTAAACCTAAAGACCAATGCATGGGTCTTCCCAATGTAGTTGACTAAGCCAGAGCCATATAGCATGTGGCTGTACACGGAAGCCACTGTTGGAGAAACATGTTCAATCTCTAAGTCCCTGGGTGGTTTTCATCTAGTGCACAACAAAAAGGGATTTCCATATAAACATGGTTCCTCCTGTTGCCACCTTTTCCACAACTTGAGTATCCTTGTCCACCCAGGTGGTTCATTGAGTACTTGTTTTATTATATAAAACATAAGTCTTTTCTCAACTTCATAAAATCTCAACATGTCTCTTTTCTCAAAATATGTAGCATGGCTAAGCATTTTACAACTACATTGTTTTCACTAAGGAATATATAAGGGTATCCTATTAGGATTTAGCATAGCATAAAGTATAGAAATCCTTTTCATGCATGTTTCAAAATCCACTAAGTATAATGAAAATAGTAGGACTTTAGATGATAGTGTCACTTCCCTTTTTGGTAGGGAATGTTGGTTTACTTCTTGATCTTGCTAGTTTCACACTTTTCTAACTTCACTACAAATCAATCAAGCAAACACAATATCAACTAGCATTCCAACCAATAACCAATCAAACAAAACATCACACTTAAAATAATAGGAACTAAGTCATGCATGCAAGCATGCAAAAGATAGTTTTATTTGCAAAGGTGGTTTCCACTAGGCTCTAAACATTGTAAAGTACAAAGTGGTCATTTTCTAAAGTGGCAAAGTCATTTGCAAATGGGTTTTATCTATAAACCATTTTTAAATCAAAATCATTAATTCATGGGGTGAAAAATGTTTTTAGCAAAGCAACAATTTTATATTGTTCACCAAATAAGTTGTTAGTTCATAAAACTTGGTGTTTGGGGTCAGTAGGTTTGAACCAAAACATATTCTAAAGGTTTTATTCAAAAATCATTTCCAAATCAAAATCAATATTTTTATTTGGCTAGAAATGAGTTAATTCAAGTATTCAAACCTAATCTTCACAAAACACATTTTTAAATCCATAAGTTGGTTCCTAAGGTCAGTAGGTTCACAACAAACCAATTTGCAAAGATTTCAACTTCAAAATCATTTTTGAATAATTTTTATAACCTAAACAAGCATACAAATGTTTCTGCAAAAACAAACATTTTACCAGAAGCTTTTTACTAAACAAATTGCATGGTTGGCTAGGGCTTGTTCCACTGATTCCATTGACATAAAATTTACAATTTTTGGACGTGTGGATCAAAAGTTACAAGGTTTACAAATTTGTAAATCAATCTGATTCAAAAATCTGTTTTAAATCAACTAGTGCCACGCGGCGCAATACTACTGGTCGGTACCGGTTCGCATGGATCGGGCTTGCTGGATCGTAGGATCTAACTTAGATCGAGTGGTGCAGAGGCACACGATACCCCTTCGGTCAGGTCTAATCGCAGCCGAAGGATTTTAATCGCACGACGCACAGCACACTGGCCATAGACGGGCGGCGGCAGGCGGCGGCGGCGTGTTTGGCTACAGCGGAGCTGGTGCTAGAGGAAGCGAGGAAGAGGTTGGCGAGGCTTCCCAGTCTCGTAGGGTTGCGGTGAAGCTCGAGGTGGTGCTGGTCTGGCGAGGGGCGCACTGGAGCGGGAGTAATCGCTTGCCGGAGTGAAGCTGCGCCTCGGGTTCGTCTGGTGGTCGTCGGGGGCGAAGTTTGCGGGCGCGCTAAGGAAAACGGAGCACATGGTTAGAAGCGTACGACACCAGGGGTCATAGGAGCATCAACAGGAGGTGCCGGGGCGGTCGAAACTTACCAGGGGAGTCGCTGGAAAGAGAAGCAGACGCGGCGGCGCTCAGATGTTTGTCGAAGCCGAGGCTCTGGGGCGAGCGCGTGCGAACTAAAGGCATAGGGAGAAGCGCCAGAGGCTGGGGAGTGTGTGAGCTTGGTCGAGGAGGCAAGGGGAAGTCTGGTTTCGCCGGAATCGTCTAGGAAAGGTCGTCGGGGCAGTGAGGGTGCGCGGAGAAATTCGTCCGGCCTGGAGGGAGAGAGGGGAAGGCGAGAGAGGGAAAAGAGAGAGGGGGTGCTGGCGTTTATCACTGCATGGTCACGGTGAGGGATTAACGTGACATTAAGGCATAATCAAGCGAGCGTTAATCGGCAGAAAACCGCCGGCGAGGTTTGCGCGCGGGTGAGGAAGAAGAGGGCTGGTGGTGGGGCCGTCTGGCTGCGAGAGAGGGAAAAGGGAAATGGGGTCCACCTGTCTGTCGCTCTGCGGGTGCGTGTTTAGGTGAAAAACGATTCGCCGAAAGGGGGAGGGAAACTGGGCTGCGACTGGGCTTCCTGGGCCAGGTGGGTTGGGTCAGGTCTGGTTCTATTTTTTCTTTCTAATTATTTTATCTTTTTCCATTTCGATTTTCTATTTGAAATTCAATCAAACAATTCATACATCCAAAACAAATCAAACCTCCTCCAAACTTGTATTGAGTTTTTGTTCTGTTTAACAACAATATTCCAAGTCCCAAAATAAAATAATATTTTTATTTTAGGGTTCATTTATAATTAAATAAAATGGACCTTAGTTAATAAATCAAATGGGTTTTGATTTATTTTAAAATCTCCATTTGAAATCTAAATCAAACCAAAAACACTTCAGTAGGTTTTATTTGAGAATATAAAATACTTGGAAAACTTGTTTAAAATAAATAAATAAGTTTTGATGTTTAATTAAATTAGTAAAACCTTCATTTCTAATAAAATTGGATATTAAATCCTTATTATTTTATTTAAATAAACCTTTACTATTTTTTTTATCAAATAGAAATATTTTATTTCAAAGGCTTGGCCAAGTTTTAATTTGGCTTATAAAATAATCCTTATTTATAATTCTATCCTTTGCTTTTGAAAACCAAATCTTTTTTTATTAAAAGATTCAAAATAGTAATTCCAAATATTTTAATTTTTCTCTATTAATTGTTTATCCTTTTAAATCCCTTTAGGATTTATTTGATCAAAATAGGTTTGAAGGTTTCCATTTGGAATCAAAAAGTTTCTTCTCACCCTGAAAATCAACAAAGTTTTATTTTATTCACTTATTTTTCACATTACAAGATTTAGAAAATCTTGGGATGTGACAGGATACCACCCTTAAAATAAATCTCGTCCCGAGATTTGGGAAGGCTAGGGTTACAAGTTGGCTCAAAGCATCTAGGGTACTACCACCCTTAAAAATTTCCAACTAGATTACATATTGGCCTTCTTGGGATCCTGGGGAAACTTCTCTGGGCAAACATCTGCATAGTGTCCTTTGTTTCCACACTTGACACATATGACAAGGCTGAGATCCTTCATAGGCTTGTTTATCTTGTGCTTCATCTTTTCTGGACAATTGCTTGCATAATGTCCTGGTTCTTTGCAATTGAAATATGTGATAAGTTTGAGTTCTTCACGTGTCTCTTGTGGACAGGTTGCTGCATAATGGCCTAGCTCTTTGCAGTTGTTGCACCATACTTGACCAATCTCTTTATACTTCTATTTCTCTAGACATTCACTAGAATAGTGTCCCATTTCTTTGCAATGATGACATTGCACACGGCTTTTGTCCTTCTTTTTCTTGGGTTTCTCCAAAGCTAGGAGTGCATCTAGTTCATGTTGTTCATATGTTATCTTATAGGTAGGGATGTCTACTTGTTTCTTGGACCTTCTACTGCTCCTTGGAAAATTCATATGCCTCTTCTTTGGTCCTTTAAATTGGGTTGTATTGCATGGAGGTATAAGTGGAGCTTTTCCTTTGTCCTCATTCTTCTTGGTAAATTTGGATCCTTCTTGATAGTTTGCCATCATTTGTTGCACTCCACCTTGTTTCCTTTGTTCAACTATGGAATAGATGGGGCATTGGTTAGGGACATGGTTGTTTCCTTCACATAGGTAGCAAGTAGCTTGAGAGGTGGGACATTGGCCAACTGGATGTTTCTCTTCACAATTAGGGCATTGATCTCCATGCTCCTTGGAAGTGTGGTCCTTGTCTCCACAAATATTGCAAGCTTTGGTTCCTTCTAGAACAACACCTTTGTCATCCTTGTTGTCATAAACTCCTTTGGAAAAGTTGCTTTCCATGTTGAGCATTTGATCTGTCACCTTATGCAACATTTGGGCTTGGTTCTCCAAAAATCCTTGCAGGGTTGGATCTTCCCCACTGGTGTTAGCTATGAACTGAGCTGTCATTTGGTTCAACTGGTTTTGGGTTCCTATGAGTTCTCTCATGGTGTCCTCTTGGTTGTTGTGGTTGTCATCAACCTTGATGTTGGAGTCTCTTGGAGTAGTCATCTGTTTGGGTTGAATGAAGATTAGAATAGGCAAAAGATTTCTAAGGAAATAATTCTAATCACACACATCACAATTCACACAAGCAATGTGCAAGCAATCACAAACAAACATTCCACTCAAATAACAAGTTTCAAGCATATTTTTAGGCATCCAAAAATATTTTTGCTACACCACATAAGTTGGTGGGTTTGTCTTAATAGAATATGGTGGTCCATCTATATGGTTCACTTGTGATCTTTCCATCCTTCTTGGTTGATTCTTTTTTCATGAGATTATGGTTTCTTTGGGGAAAACTTTTGGTCACAAAACTTCAAGTGATGTGGGCTCCTTCTAACTTGTGTTTCCTTAGTCTCCAAATCTTGAGCAAGATTTCCTTGTCTCACTTGTCTTTAGTGACATCCAAGATTGAAGTCCTTGGTGAATATGCTGAAGATGTTGAAGTCATTAGAGTTGAAGAAGTTGAAGTCATTAGAGTTGAAGAAGTCCTTTGCACATGGTGAAGTCTTTGGCCATGGGGTAGGCTTTATCCATCAAGTTGAATATAGAAGAGATGTAGAATCAAAACTAAAATGGTTGAGGAAAGAGTTTACAAGATTGTTTGTAAATAAGTTTTGGAACAAATACAACTCCTATTTTTCTAAGGGGTTTTTGTCCAATCCTAAGTTTACAAATCCTACAGGCAACACAATGCTCTGATACCATCTGTAGCGGTCCCAACCTTTAATAAGGCAGAGATCCCTGTGTTTACAATGCTAGTCCCTGGATCAATAGCTAGCATCCACAGTTAAGATGTAATATCAAGAAACAAAGGTGATAATGTAACTTTATAACCAGGAATAACATACTTTCATTACATCTTACATAGCTCATTTGGCTATTACATTACATTGCAGCAGAATATCTATAAGCATGGGGTCCTTCATCTTCAAAGTGCCACAGGCAAACATGCTGGTTGTAGACTTTGTAATCCTAATCAATCAACTTCACTAATATCAAACAAACCTGCAACATAACAAGTTACAGCCACAAGGGTCAATACATTTGAATTGTATTGGCAAGTTTCACTACTATGTAGAATATAATTGGATCCTATCATTACATGCATATTTGGCTAAGTAGGGTTTAAGGCTCATTTGCAGAAAGTAATAATTTATCCTATCTTTTCAAAATAGTTTTGATCTTTTGTCAAATCTTTCTGAACTTCTTGGTAAATCCCCAAGTGTTTCAAGTCTTTGTCAAAATCTCTTGAGCTCCTTGGTACACTCCAAGTACTTCAAGTTTTTATCAAAATCTCTTGAGCTCCTTGGTACACCCCAAGTGCTTCAAGTTTTTATCAAAGTCTCTTGAGCTCCTTGGTACACCCCAAGTGCTTCAAGCCTTTTGTTGTCACTTTAAAGTTTTTCTTTTAGAAATTGGAATGCCGAGATTTCCCATAGCTTCAGGCTTTAGTTGCTCAGTATTGTCCATAACCGGGGACACGGCTAAGTACTTAGAATTTTTAACCTTCTGCAGAAGTTGTACACTTTACCCACATGACACAATCTCATCTTGTTGCCACCAGTGGCCGCTGGATAAGTACTCACCAAGATGGAGTACTGGCAGATTGAGAATGTGACGAAGTCTTTCCATAGGGTCCTCCCATACACAATGCTAGCTTGTCTTCAGGCACCAATGTAGGGTTCCTAGTTCCCTCATTTCCAGTAAACCTGAAGACCAATGCATGGGTCTTCCCAATGTAGTTGACTAAGCCAGAGCCATATAGCATGTGGCTGTACACGGAAGCCACTGTTGGAGAAACATGTTCAATCTCTAAGTCCCTGGGTGGTTTTCATCTAGTGCACAACAAAAAGGGATTGCCATATAAACATGGTTCCTCCTGTTGCCACCTTTTCCACAACTTGAGTATCCTTGTCCACCCAGGTGGTTCATTGAGTACTTGTTTTATTATATAAAACATAAGTCTTTTCTCAACTTCATAAAATCTCAACATGTCTCTTTTCTCAAAATATGTAGCATGGCTAAGCATTTTACAACTACATTGTTTTCACTAAGGAATATATAAGGGTATCCTATTAGGATTTAGCATAGCATAAAGTATAGAAATCCTTTTCATGCATGTTTCAAAATCCACTAAGTATAATGAAAATAGTAGGACTTTAGATGATAGTGTCACTTGCCTTTTTGGTAGGGAATGTTGGTTCACTTCTTGATCTTGCTAGTTTCACACTTTTATAACTTCACTACAAATCAATCAAGCAAACACAATATCAACTAGCATTCCAACCAATAACCAATCAAACAAAACATCACACTTAAAATAATAGGAACTAAGTCATGCATGCAAGCATGCAAAAGATAGTTTTATTTGCAAAGGTGGTTTCCACTAGGCTCTAAACATTGTAAAGTCCAAAGTGGTCATTTTCTAAAGTGGCAAAGTCATTTGGAAAAGGGTTTCATCTATAAACCATTTTTAAATCAAATCATTAATTCATGGGGTGAAAAATGTTTTTAGCAAAGCAACAATTTTATATTGTTCATCAAATAAGTTGTTAGTTCACAAAACTTGGTGTTTGGGGTCAGTAGGTTTGAACCAAAACATTTTCTAAAGGTTTTATTCAAAAATCATTTCCAAATCAAAATCAATATTTTTATTTGGCTAGAAATGAGTTAATTCAAGTATTCAAACCTAATCTTCACAAAAAACATTTTTAAATCCATAAGTTGGTTCCTAAGGTCTGTAGGTTCACAACAAACCAATTTGCAAAGATTTCAACTTCAAAATCATTTTTGAATAATTTTTATAACCTAAACAAGCATACAAATGTTTCTGCAAAAACAAACATTTTACCAGAAGCTTTTTACTATACAAATTGCATGGTTGGCTATGGCTTGTTCCACTGATTCCATTGATATAAAATTTACAATTTTTGGACGTGTGGATCAAAAGTTACAAGGTTTACAAATTTGCAAATCAATCTGATTCAAAAATCTGTTTTAAATCAACTAGTGCCACGCGGCGCAATACTACTGGTCGGTACCGGTTCGCACGGATCGGGCTTGCTGGACCGTAGGATCTAACTTAGATCGAGTGGCGCAGAGGCACACGATACCCCTTCGGTCAGGTCTAATCGCAACCGCAGGATTTTAATCGCACGACGCACAGCACACTGGCCATAGACGGGCGGCGCTGGCGGCGGCAGGTGGCGGCGGCGTGTCTGGCTACGGCGGAGCTGGTGCTAGAGGAAGCGAGGAAGAGGTTGGCGAGGCTTACCAGGCTCGTAGGGTTGCGGTGAAGCTCGAGGTGGTGCTGGTCTGGCGAGAGGCGCACTAGAGCGGGAGTAATCGCTTGCCGGAGTGAAGCTGCGCCTCGGGTTCGTCTGGTGGTCGTCGGGGGCGAAGTTTGCGGGCGCGCTAAGGAAAACGGAGCACATGGTTAGAAGCGTACGACACCAGGGGTCATAGGAGCATCAACAGGAGGTGCCGGGGCGGTCGAAACTTACCAGGGGAGTCGCCGGAAAGAGAAGCAAACGCGGCGGCGCTCAGATGTTTGTCGAAGCCGAGGCTATGGGGCGAGCGCGGGCGAACTAAAGGTACAGGGAGAAGCGCCAGAGGCTGGGGAGTGTGTGATCTTGGTCGAGGAGGCAAGGGGAAGTCTGGTTTCGCCGGAATCGTCTAGGAAAGGTCGTCGGGGCAGTGAGGGTGCGCGGAGAAATTCGTCCGGCCTGGAGGCAGAGAGGGGGAGGCGAGAGAGGGAAAAGAGAGAGGGGGTGCTGGCGTTTATCACTGCGTGGTCACGGCGAGGGATTAACGCGACATTAAGGCGTAATCAAGCGAGCGTTAATCGGCAGAAAACCGCCGGCGAGGTTTGCGTGCGGGTGAGGAAGAAGAGGGCTGGTGGTGGGGCCGTCTGGCAGCGAGAGAGGGAAAAGGGAAATGGGGTCCACCTGTCTGTCGCTCTGCGGGTGCGTGTTTAGGTGAAAAACGATTCGCCGAAAGGGGGAGGGAAACTGGGCTGCGACTGGGCTTCCTGGGCCAGGTGGGTTGGGTCAGGTCTGGTTCTATTTTTTTATTTCTAATTATTTTATCTTTTTCCATTTCGATTTTCTGTTTGAAATTCAATCAAACAATTCATACATCCAAAACAAATCAAACCTCCTCCAAACTTGTATTGAGTTTTGGTTCTGTTTAACAACAATATTCCAAGTCCCAAAATAAAATAATATTTTTATTTTAGGGTTCATTTATAATTAAATAAAATGGACCTTAGTTAATAAATCAAATGGGTTTTGATTTATTTTAAAATCTCCATTTGAAATCTAAATAAAACCAAAAACACTTCAGTAGGTTTTATTTGAGAATATAAAATACTTGGAAAACTTGTTTAAAATAAATAAATAAGTTTTGATGTTTAATTAAATTAGTAAAACCTTCATTTCTAATAAAATTGGATATTAAATCCTTATTATTTTATTTAAATAAACCTTTACTATTTTTTTATCAAATAGAAATATTTTATTTCAAAGGCTTGGCCAAGTTTTAATTTGGCTTATAAAATAATCCTTATTTATAATTCTATCCTTTGCTTTTGAAAACCCAATCTTTTTTTTATTAAAAGATTCAAAATAGTAATTCCAAATATTTTAATTTTTCTCTATTAATTGTTTATCCTTTTAAATCCCTTTAGGATTTATTTGATCAAAATAGGTTTGAAGGTTTCCATTTGGAATTAAAAAGTTTCTTCTCACCCTGAAAATCAACAAAGTTTTATTTTATTCACTTATTTTTCACATTACAAGATTTGGAAAATCTTGGGATGTGACAAATAACCAATAGAGGAATCTGGAAATTCATATGGCTCCCACATATTTCTATGATTACTTTGCGATCGAATGAACCACTTACATACGATACCAATTTCCCTTTGTCTCACGATAGTTTACTTATCCGAGGTTTTGATCGTCGGTATCTCTGCATACCTAGTTCAACCTCGTTACTGATAAGTACTCTTTTCCCGTTCCCGTGATATGTGATCCCTTGTGAGCCAGTCACATGCTTGCAAGCTAATTGGATGACATTCCACCAAGAGGGCCCAGAGTATATCTATCCGTCATATGGATGGACAAATCCCACTCTTGATCCATGTGTCTCAACCAATACTTTCCGAACACTCAATGCCACCTTTGTAGCCACCCAGTTACGGTGTGGTGTTTGATGTCATCAAAGCATCCTTTCGGTGATGGTGATAAGCATGATCTCATGGTCGAAGGAATTAGGTTACTATGTATCAGAAAGCATATAGCAATTGAACTATTAAAATGACTTGATCTTTATGCTACGCTTATCTTTAGGAGTATGTCCATCATATCATTCTCCTAACGATATGATCTTGTGGTTAATAACATCTCAATGTTCATGATAGGGAAACCACAATCATTTATTAATCAACAAGCTAGTATTATGAAGAGGCTTCACTAGGGACTTCAATTTGAGTTTACAAATCACACAAGTATTAATGTTTCCTTGATAATACTATTATAGCATGAATGTAAACATTTATCATAAACAAAAAGATATAATAATAACTACATTTATTATTGCCTCTAGGGCATATCTCCAACAATGATCCCTAATTAATTCCAAATGATAGTGTTCCCCTTGTGTGTGCACCACTAAGAAAGTTCTCTGATATGAGACACGCCATGATGATCGGGTGTGAGACATATTTGCGTGCGCATATGGTGGGTGTAATCCATGTTGCACTCCAAAACACACAAGTTAGAATTGGCGAGCCTAGCATGTACACACATGGCCTCGGAACACAGAGATCGAAAAATAAAGCACGAGTCACATGGATGATGTGATCAATGGATATAGTCCACCCTATCAGCCGCATCAAAGGATGTGACGATCGAGGATGATGTGGTGTAAAGGGGTCGTGCAATAACTAAAACTGTCTTTAGGGATGATAGTTTAAGTGGGAGCTTGTTTGTTAATGTGATTACAAAGGGGTTCACCACCCACGTTGGATGGCACACCTCGCGGATGACCTGAGCGGCCTTCAACTTCCGAACCTACGAGATGACGAAGTCTTGCTTGTCCTGGGATTGACATCGAACCTTATGCTTTACCAGGTGGGCTCCTAGGCTCACCGCAATATGGTGCTCGATCATCTCCCTTGGAACCCCGGGAAAACCCATGGGCTCCCAGGCGAACACATCAGTGTTCTCCCGAAAAAGGCGACCAGCGTGCTTTCCTATTGTCATTAAGGCAGGCTCCAATGGTGATGGATGAACCTCCCCCTTTGAGCAGAGGGACCTTCTTGGTGAGACCGAGGTCCTCAATCAGGCGCTTCTTTTGCATGACCGAAGAACCCAATGCGTCGAGGTCTTCTGGGCCCTAGGAAACTGCTACCGCGGTCTCCATGTATGACTACTCCATGCAAAAGACCACATACCTCGGCCTTGACAGTAATGACCCCCTTCATAGCCGAGATCTTCATGGCATTGTAGGCATAGTGGGTGACCGCCATGAACTTCGCCAAAATTGGTCGTCCCAATGTGCCATTGTAAGGTAGAAGAATACCGCGACATCGAACGTGATATTCTCCGTGAGGAAGTTCTCGGGCGTCCCAAACATAATAGGCGGTGTAACTTGCCCCAATGGTTGAGTCGCCCCCGGGTTAATTCCTTGGAAAGACCTCGTCGGGGAGAGGCATTCTACAGGAATCTAGAGCTTACCCTGATGTTGCTTATGGTCGGGGAGACCACCAATGATAAGATCCCGAACCCCACGCACTGGTCTGGGTGATCTTTCGCATCGAAGGTAACCGATACGGCCGACTAATTTAAGGGGCGTTGAGCATCCACACTCGGGTGGGCAGTGCACACTAAAGGGAATATGCCCTAGAGGAAAATAATAAAAGGATTATTATTGTCATATCCGAATAAGTTTGTAATAGTTTCATATTGTGCTATAACTGTAAGTGGAAACATTGATACAGGTGTGATATGAAACATAAGTCCCTAATATCCTATATTACTAGTTTGTTGGGTAACATGATGATCAAGGTTTCCTGATCATGAAGTGATAGTGCTGGCTGACAACGAGGTCATATCATTGGTGAATGATGTGATGGACATTCCTCAAAGATTGCAACACGATCAAGTCACGAAGTTCATCATTGAAATAGTCAAAAACAAAGTCTCCTTCTCCTTAGACCGTGAGACAATATCAAATCATTGTCTCCCGAGGTTACATTAATGGCTTCAAACGTCACTCGGTGAAATGGTGATCATAATGGTGTCGTTGGGTATCTGGAGGAACACGTTGAAGAGATTACGTCAAGAGCGGGATTTGTTCACCCAGTGATGGGTAAGATACAGTTAGGCCGACTTGGTGAGATTACATCCATATATGTTGCAACATGTGACTAGGTCACGGGGATGTAATATCATGGTAACAAGTAAACAGTACTTGTCGGTTAGGAGATTGAACAAGGTATGGAGATACCTTAATAATCAGATCTCGGACAAGTAGTATCGAAGAAACAAAGGGAAATAGACTTGCGGTGACCCAGCATACCATTGCATGATGTAGTATACTATAGTCGTTGACATAACACCAATGAAACACCGTTCACTAGTATTACATCCCTCAGAATGGCACAACAGAAACACAGCGGGTCCAATACATGGCTAAAGGTTACAACTCACTCTTTACACAAGATTCAGAGAACACTCTAGGTTTAAGAGAGAGAAAAAACTTCTTATGGAGAAGAATCAAAGATAAATAACGTAAGAACTATTATACTATTAAGCCTAGCATTCTATCTAAGAGGTTGGCATTGCTGCTATTGCAACGCACTACAGAAATAGGTTCTTTGGCTAGAGATTATATTCCTATTTATTCAGTAACTTCGTCTTCACTTGAGTTGAGGAATTTGTCGACTTCCTTGTCTTTGTTGAAGAGCTTTAGCTTTGGATGATGCTTCCTGGAGCATAACTTGGTGTAGACATCGTCTCAATGGCTTCAGAATCTAGCAAGGGTTAAGAAGATACTTTGAGTACGAGCGTACTCAGCAAGTTCACTAGAAAAGGAGTGTTTGATGCACCATAACTATAGCCACAGACCATAGGTCGTAGGCCAATGCAAGTTTTCATAAACATTTCTTCAAAGGTTGCTTTTATTCTGAAAAGCTATGTCCGCCAGCCTTCACGGGTTTATCAGAACTTTCATGGAGTTCCTTTCCCGCAATGTTCGCAGCTCCTTCCCAGAACAGGGAGTAACAAGTTACAGTTCTTACACTCTGCAGAGGTGCGTTACTTATCTCATGAGAGATCAACTCCTTGTTGAACAACCGGGCAGCTTACCCGTCCACAATTCCATGTTGTGGGGCCCAGTAGATGATCCAAGCCAATCACTGCCCTCTCCGCGACCTCATATGTTTGCACGATCCTTCAGGCTGTCTCATCTTTGTTAAGCTCCCTTTTGGGCAGGCTCCAACCCTGATGAGTTCGCGAAGACTCTATGACCTAGTGATGCCCGAAATAGTACCATTTACATGGACTATATCCCTAAACACCATTCATAGATAATCTAGACACCAAAAGTGTGGGGCGTAAGGGTGCCCACCCATATGTTGGATCAAACTAACAGCATATGCAATGTCGGGTCTAGTACATAGCATGGCATACATTAGAGATCCTATGGCTGAGGCATAGGGAGTCTTACTCATCCTTTCTCTATCTTCTGCCATTGCAGGACTTTGAGTTTTACTCAAGGTCGTATTGGGCAACATGGGCAACAACCCTTTCTTGGTATCTTCCATTCCAAACCTCTTTAGAACTTTGTCCAAATATGTACTTTGTGACAATGATATTAGGCGTCTCGATCTATCTCTATAAATCATTATGCCTAATATGTAAGCTGCTTCGCCAAGATCTTTCATTGAAAAACTATTATTCAAATAATCCTTGACACTATTAAGAAGGTCTACATCATTCCCAATCAACAATATGTCATCTACATATAGTATTAAGAATGCTACAGATCTCCCACTCACTTTCTTGTAAATACAAGCTTCTCCATAAGTTTGTATAAAACCAAAACTTTTGATTACCTTATCAAAACGTTTATTCCAACTTCGGGATGCTTGCTTCAATCCATATATGGACCGTTAAAGTTTGCATACCTTGTTAGCATCTTTAGGATCGACAAAACCTTTGGGTTGCATCATATACAACTCTTCATCAATGTCTCCATTGAGGAACGTCGTTTTGACATCCATCTGCCATATCTCATAATCATAATATGCAGCAATTGCTAACATAATCCTCACAGATTTTAGCCTTGCTATTGGTGAGAAAGTCTCATCGTAGTCAACTCCTTGAATTTATCGAAACCCTTTTGCGACAAGTCGAGATTTACAGATAGTAACATTACCATCAACATTTGTTTTCTTCTTGAAAATCCATTTGTTCTCGACAGCCATCCGGCCATCCGGTAAGTCCACCAAAGTCCATACTTGGTTTTCGTACATGGATCCAATCTCGGATTTCATGGCTTCTTGCCATTTATTGGAATCTGGGCTCATCATTGCTTCCTCATATGTCGCAGGGTCATCGGTGTTGTCCACCAACATGACACTCATAACGGGATCATACCAATCAGGAGTGGTACGAGTTCTCGTTAACCTGCGAGGTTCCGTAGTAACTTTAACCAAAGTTTCATGATCAACATCATTAGCTTTCTCTCTTATTGCTGCAGGCACCACAGGAACTACTTCCGATGCTGCGCTACTCGCAAGTTCGAGAGAAGGTTCAACAACCTCGTCGAGTTCTACTTTCCTTCCAGTCACTTCTTTCGAGAGAAAGTCCTCTAGAAAGGATCCATTCTTGGCAACGAAGATTTTGCCCTCGGATCTATGATAGAAGGTATACCCAATAGTTTCCTTCGGGTATCCTATGAAGATTCATTTTTATGCTTTGGGTTCAAGCTTGTCTGGCTGTAACTTCTTTACATAAGCTTCGCAACCCCAAACTTTAAGAAACGACAATTTAGGTTTCTTCCCAAACCACAATTCATACGGTGTCGTTTCAACGGATTTAGATGGTGCCCTATTTAAAGTGAATGCGGTTGTTTCTAATGCATAACCCCAAAACTATGGCAGTAAATCTGTAAGTGACATCATATAACGAACCATATCTAAGAGAGTTCGGTTACGATGTTCGGACACACCATTATGTTGTGGTGTTCCTGGCGGTGTCAATTGTGAAAGTATTCCGCATTTCTTCAAATGCTCGCCAAACTCGTAACTCAGATATTCACCTCCACGATCAGATCGTAGAAATTTAATCTTCTTGTTACGTTGATTATCTACCTCATTTTGAAATTCCATAAAATTCTCGAAAGTTTTAGACTTATGTTTCATGAAATAGATATACCCATATCTACTCAAGTCATCCGTGAAGGTAAGAACATAACGATAACCACCGCACGATGCTACACTCATTGGGCCACACACGTCGGTATGTATGATTTCCAATAAGTCCGTAGCTCGCTCCATCATACCAGAAAATGGAGTCTTAGTCATTTTACCCATCAGACATGCTTCGCATCTTTCAAGTGATTCTAAATCAAGTGATTCAAGAAGTCCATCGGAATGGAGTTTCTTCATACGCTTCACTCCAATATTACCAAGACAACGGTGCCACATATAGGTAGAGTTATCGCTCAATTTCAAACGTTTAGCTTCAATGTTATTAATGTGTGTATTACCACAATCGAGATTCAATAAGAATAGACCATCTATCAAAGGTGCATGTGCGTCAAACATATTATTCATATAAATCGAACAACCATTATTCTCGGACTTAAACAAGTAACCATCTCGCAATAAACATGATCCGGGTATAATGTTCATGCTCAACGCAGGCACCAAATAACAATTATTTAAGTATAAAACTAATCCCGATGGTAGATGAAGAGGTAGCGTGCCGACCGCGATCACATCAACCTTTGATCCATTTCCAACGTGCATCGTCACCTTGTTCTTCGCTAGCTTCCGTTTATTCTGCAGTACCTGTTTCGAGTTACAAATATGAGAAACCGAACCAGTATCAAATACCCAGGCACTACTATGAGTACTAGTGAGATACACATCAATAACATGTATATCAGATATACCTTTCTTCTTGATGTTGCCGTTCTTCAAATCCGCCAAGTACTTTGGGCAATTCCGCTTCCAGTGACCTTCTCCCTTGTAGTAAAAGCACTCAGTATCAAGCTTAGGCCCAGCCTTGGTCTTCTTCGCCGGCGCGGTAACTTTCTTACCGCCCTTCTTGAAGTTTCCCTTTTTCTTAGACTTGCCTTGCTTCTTGAATTTGGTGGTCTTATTGACCAACAAAACTTGGTGCTCTTTCTTGATCTCCGGTTCTGCAGATTTTAACATGGAGAAGAGTTCTGGCAACGATTTGTCCATGTTTTGCATATTGTAGTTCATCACAAAGTTCTTGTAACTTGGTGGGAGTGATTGGAGGACACGGTGAATCCCCAAAGCATTAGGAATCACTATTCCCAAGCTTTTAAGCTTGCTTGCGTGCCTAGACATCTTAAGCACGTGCTCACTTACGGAGCTGCCCTCTTCCATCTTGCAGTTAAAGAACTTTTTAGAAGCCTCATAACTCTCAACTGCCGCATGATCCTCAAATATCATTTTGAGTTCACGGACAATATCATGTGGGTAATGATTCTCAAACCTTTTCTGAAGCTCCAATTTCAAACCATACAAGATAGCACACTGAACTGTGGAGTACTGATTTTTCCGAGCGAGGAAAACATTCTTTACATCATCGGTAGCATTAGCTGCAGGCGGGTCACCCAGCGGTGCATCCAGCACATAGGTCAAATTACCAGCATTGAGGACAATCCTCAAATTGTGGAACCAATCCGCGAAGTTGCTTCCATTGTTTTTCAACTTTTCTTTCTCTAGGAACGCATTAAAATTGATGGTAGGGGCCGCCATTGATTTACAACATATTTGCAATAGTTTAGACTAAGTTTATGACAAATTGAGTTCTAATTAATACTTAAATTAATCTAGGTGAACTCCCACTCAAAACAATATCCCTCAAATTGTTTTAGTGATCACACGAACCAAATCCACCACATCAAAACCGATCATCACGAGAGTTGATGTAGCTTCAATGGCGAACAATCAACATATTCATCATATCTACTATATGACTCATGCTTTATCTTTAGGTGATCCGTGTTCTGAGACCATGTATGTACATGCTAGGCTCGTCAAGATCAAACCTTAGCTTCCGCATGAGCAAATCTGGCTTGCTCACGTTGTATACACTCGCAGAATCTAACACACCCGATCATCACGTGGTTCTTCGAAACAACGAGCTTTAGCAACGGTGCTTACTAAGGATGAACACTTTAAAACTTGAAATTTTGTGCTTGAGGGATCATCTTATAATGCTACCATCGCAAACTAAGCAATACAATATGCATAAAGGATTAACATCACATGCAATTCATAATATGTGATATGATATGGCCTTTCTTCTTGTGCTTCCGATCTCCATCTTCAAGCACGAACATGATCTCCATCATCACCGGTATGGCATCAAGGTCAATGGCGTTGTTTCATGGTTGTCGTCCACCAGCTTCAACTATTACAACTACTTTGAATAGACACGCAGGTCTTAACGGAATTTTAAAGACAACCATATGGCTCCTGCCGGTTGCCAACTTACAATAAGGAACATTGCATACATCATATATAATCACAATCATGGCCATATCACATCACAGCACACCCCTGCAAAACAAAGTTAGACGCCTCTAATTTTCTTTGCATATTTTACGTGGTTTGGAGCTTCCAATAAGTGTCGTTCTAGCTTACGAACAAGAACCACAACGTTGATGCTTGAACTATCAAGTGCTCGTTGTAAATTGAATCTATACTATGATGGGAGAGACAGACACCCGCAAAGCCACTTATGCAATAGAAGTTGCATGTTAAGCGTGGAGCAAGTCTCATGAACGATGTCATGTAAGGTTAGCCCGGGCCGCTTCATCCCATCATACCGCAAGATGCAAAGTACACAAAAAGCAATTGATAATAAAAGCACCACCGCCCATAATGACCATTATGTTCTACTCGTGCAACAGATCTACATATAGACACGACTCTGATACCACTGAAGGGGTTCGTAGCATGGAAAACAAAAAAATTCTACGGCATGCACACAAACAAGCCAAGATCTATCTACTAGATTGAAACAACGAGTCGATAGAAGCACTCACCCTCGAAGATTCCAAAGCGGTTAACGAGAGCAGATTCTTGTGGGTGATGTAGTCGTACACTTGCCGATCTCAAGATCTCGTACACGATCCTTCCGGTGCTGCGTTCCGGCAGCGCTCCTGCAGTCGGTCACACGTTCGGTACTCGATGAAGACCTTCCTCTCCCTTGTTCCAGTAGGCAGCGGAGGTTGTAGTTCTCCCATCGCGATTCCGGCAGCACGACGGCGTGGTGTCGGAAGTAGAGGGAAGATCCCGCAGGGCTTCGCCTAAGCCGGTGCGAGTTATGGTGGATTAGGGTTTCCCGGAGATCTAGGTTTTAGAAGTCCGGGAGGAGGAGGAGGTGTAGGCAGTGGCTAGGGCGGCGGCGACAGACCGGCGGCGGCGCGAGGCGGCGGTGGCGCAGGGAGGCGGCGCGGCGGCGGTGGCAGCGTCGGCGCGGCGGCGGGCCTGCGGCGGCGGCTCGTGTGCGGGGAGAGGTGCTAAGGCTTGTGTGCTTTGGGGCAGCCCTCCCCCTCTAATTATGAGAGGGGGGAAGCCTTGGGAGGGGTGGGTTTGAATCCAAACCCAAACCCAAGTTGGATTGAGAGGGGTGGGTTTCTTCTCCCACTAGGAAACCATTGTTTCAGTTTGACTTTTCAAACTCCCGTTTGACTTTCAATTTAGAGCTTTAATTCTCTCTTACAGATGCACACACCACGTGACCTAGGATATGATCCAATCATTCCACTTACCCATGACACATTCATGGACCATTCTCCTTCCGGACCGGTGAACCTTCTAGACCCTTCTAGAACCTCTCCGATGAAAACATCGGAAACTTTCCTGAACTCCGAAATAGGTCTTTCCTTATATGAATCTTATTCTCCGAACCATTCTGGATCTCCTTGTGATATCCCGGATCCCATCCGAGACTCCGAACAACATTCAGCATCCCTATTAACATTCCATATCTACTAAACAACATCGAATCCTTAAGTGTGTCTCCCTACGGTTCGTGAATTATGCGGACATGACCAAGACACTTCTCCGATCAATAACCAATAGAGGAATCTGGAAATTCATATGGCTCCCACATATTTCTACGATTACTTTGTGATCGAATGAACCACTTACATATGATACCAATTTCCCGTTGTCTCACGATAGTTTACTTATCCGAGGTTTTGATCGTCGGTATCTCTACATACCTAGTTCAACCTCGTTACCGATAAGTACTCTTTTCTCGTTCCCGTGATATGTGATACCTTGTGAGCCAGTCACATGCTTGCAAGCTAATTGGATGACATTCCACCGAGAGGGCCCAGAGTATATCTATCCTTCATATGGATGGACAAATCCTATTCTTGATCCATGTGCCTCAACCCATACTTTAACCTTAACCACTTCAAGATGCTTATGATAGGGGCAATGAGGGCTGAAAGCTAACAAGTACCATAATTTTTGGAAGCTCTTTTTGAAACTTGTAATCCCTGCTTCCTTTAAAAAAAGGCCTTTCTTCCACCATTATTGAGTCTCCACCTTCTACCTTTAGGCACCATTAAGAGAGCATAGTTGTCATTCTGTGTGCAGTGTTCCAAAGCTTATTAATTGATGCATATTGTGTTATTACTTGCTCTTGTGTTATTTGTTTCTAGTCACCCTTGTGAACTTTACAGGTGTCATATGCATCTATATTGCTACTCTATGAGGGACAAGCTGATTGCAACTATGCTATGTTTGCTGCATGTGAAACAAACAAACGTTTTTCAATGCATGTTATTCATGATATTTGTTTGTAGACTTTCATGTTGCATGCATAGTTACTATGTCCTACTGTTAGAACTCCATCTTTCATGCACATGTTTAGAGTTCTTTGATCCCAGCTTTCAATGCTTGCAAATGGTTGGATCTTTATTGTGAGGGTGCATGTCACCTCAAAAATTATTCTTTTATCACTTACCTCCTCGAGGACGAGCAGGAGTTAAGCTTGGGGATGTTGATACGTTGGAAACGTATCTATAATTTTGGATGCTCCATGCTTGTATAGTATCTACTTTGCTTTACTTGTCCACACTTTGAGGTGCTTTTTACATGTTTTCTGGTACTAACCTATTAACAAGTTGCAACAGTGCTAGATGCCTGTTTTCTGCTGTTTTTGGTTTCAGAAAAGTTAGTAAAGAAATATTCTCGGAATTGGAAGGGACGAAGAACAAAGTCAATTACTTTCCGTGGGGAATAAGAAGTCTAGAGGAGAGCCGGAGGGGCCGGCCAGAGGGGCCATCCCCCTCCCAGGCGCGGCCACAGGTGGGCCTGCGCCTGGCTAGGGATTGATGGCCCTAGCCGCTTCCTCGTCCTCCCCCTTCGCCTATAAGAAGACCCCAATGCAGAAACCCTGAGTACCCGATCATAAATCCGCGAAACCGTCTGTAGCCGCCACCACCATCGTCCCTAGATCGGGGGATCTAAAGTTCTTCCCGGCACCCTGCCAGAGGGGAGATCATCCCGGAGGCCTTCTTGCCGGTATGATGCGTGAGTAGTTCCACCTTGGACTATGGGTCCATGTAGTAGCTAGATGGTTGTATATCCTCCTTTGTGCTTTCATGTATAGATCTTGTGAGCTCCGTTCATGATCAAGATCTAATCTATTTGTAATCATGCATGTTGTGTTTGCGGGGATCCGATGGATATTGAGATTATTATGTTGGTTTGATTAATGGTTTTGTCTTTATGATTCTATCATGTTTGTGTTGTTTGTGATGTTGCATGCTCTCCGTTGCTAGTGGTTACCTTGGCCAAGTAGTTGCTAGTGACTCCAAGAGGGGGTATTTATGCTCGATAGTGGGTTCATGCCTCTAGTTTCCAAGGGAAGTGACAATAATCTCTTCGGTTGTAGATGTGTTGTTGCTACTAGGGAGAAAACAACGGTCTCTTATTCATGGAACATGTGGACTATTTACCTTACACACTTTGCTTAAAGCAGTTGTCTGTTGCTTGCAGCTTAATACTGTAGGGGGTTCGGATGATAACCTGAAGGTGGACTTCTAGTCATAGATGCAGTTGGATGGCGGTCTATGTATATTGTTGTATTGCCTAATCAACCTTATAGGATCTTTCTGACTAGTAATTGCATTGTTATGCCTTGCTCAGTTCCTGTCAATTGGCCCGCTGTAATTTGTTTACCCTTCATGCCATGTTGTTTATTTAAGGAGAGCACCTCTAGTGAACTATGGACCCTGGTCCAATCTTTACCATTGATACATCTTCCACTGTTACTGTTTACTTGCTACAAAGCACCATTACCTTCCACACCATATGTTTAATCCTTTGTTACAGCAAACCGGTGAGCTTGACAACCTCACTGATTCGTTGGGGCAAAGCCTTGAGTTTGTGTTGTGCAGGTCTCCGTGTTGCTTGCAACATCTGTGTGATGTTTCCTTCCTCCTACTGGTTCGATAACCTTGGTTTCTTACTGAGGGAAAACTTGCTGCTATGCTGCTTCACACCTTGCTCTTGGGGTTCCAAATGAAGCGCTCATACATCAACTCAGCGCTGCATCAAGGAGGAGGATAAAGAGAGGAGGAGGAGGAGGAGGTGGAAGAGGAAGAAGAGATGAGGAGGAGAAGGAAGAAGCAGAGAGGAGGAGGAGAGGATAAGGAGGAGAAGGAAGAATCAGAGAGGAGGAGGAAGAAGAGAGGAGGAGGAGGAGGAGGAAGAAGAAGAAGAAGAAGAAGAAGAAGAAGAAGAAGAGAGGAGGAGGAGGAGGAGGAGGAAGAAGAGAGGAGGAGGAGAAGGAGGAGGTGGAAGAGGAAGAAGATATTAGGAGGAGAAGAAAGAAGCAGAGAGGAGGAGGAGAAGGAAGAATCAAAGAGGAGGAGGAAGAAGAGAGGAGGAGGAGGAGGAATAGGAAGAAGAGAGGAGGAGGGGAATGAGAGGGAAAGGTGGAGGAGAAGATAGGGAGAAGGGGGTTGGTGGCCGGCCGGATTCAAATTTCAAATCCCGTCAAACTTATCCGTGGCGCATCCTATTGTCGTGCGCCACAGATAAGTTGCCTCATTTATTTCTGCAGGAAAAAATCTTGTTTTTGCCATAACTTTTTACTCTTTTTGAATTTAAGATTCTAAAAATGCAAAATTTCATGCTCTGTCATTTTGACATATTAACTTTTTTTCGATATCGTAAGCAAAAGTTATGGCCATATTACCGTGTCATGACCATATAATCTACCTATATACGAAAGGATTCTATTTTTTGAAGTGTTTTTCATTTTCTTTATTTTTTTGTAAAACAAAAAGGTGATCCATAAGGTAGGAGTAGATTTTTCAAACTTATCTATGGCGCATGATTATTTGGTGTTCCACTAATATGCCAGGTCAGTGGCGCACCTTAATAACATACACCACAGATACTCTGCCATGTTTTCAGAGGCCTAGGCCCACATAAATTCATGGCGCATCGAAACAGTGTGCGCCACTGATATCTAACGTATCCGTGGCGCACATCAATTTCATGCGCCACAAATATGCCACCCACGGATGGGGCAACACCCGGCGTTGGGGACCACATATGCGTGGCGCACCATTCTGGCCATGCTCCATGGGTAAGCCTACATCAGTGGCACACCACTTTGCTGTCCTCCACGGATAACTATTCGCGGGGCACAGTTTCTTTATGCGTCACGGGTATAACCTCTATGGATAAGCCTTTTCCTATTAGTGCTCGCAGCTCCACCCTAGTTTGACAGTGCCATCCTCGCTGAATCCAATACGGTTAGTCTCATGTAAGTGATCAGTGACCCACTCCTCTCCATCGTTGATCTAGCCCATAAGTGGATGGGGTAGAGGATTCACCTTGTCCTTAGCTCCAAGGACATCTGTGGTGTGGCGAATTCATGGCCAGCAAGCTTGAATTGGCCATGGTGGACGGTGAAAGTCAGATTTTTAGGGAATTTTTTTATATCCTGGAAGATGTTTCAAAGTTCTACATGTGTATATTATTTTTCCTACATGAGTGTCTTAAAAATGTAGCCAACGATGAGATCTCGTTTCATATTCTTCTACATGAGTGTGTTGAATTTTTTACACACGAGTTGTTGGTTTTTGCTACATAGATGTGTTCAAAGTGCTAAGAATTTTCGCTACACCTCGCCAACCCAAGACTTTTTAAGTTCTGCTACAAACCTAAGGCCATATCCAGCGCCACGACTCATTTTGGATGGCCAGTATGTCTGAGATGGTCCATTTGGATCGGAACACAGATAGGAAATGGTTTGTGGTCCAGCGCGCAAGCCTAATGCACCAGCGACCAAACCAAAACAGTCTGAGATGGCCATTTTGGCCATACGCTTCATTTTTGTCTCCCACTATTTTCATTAAAATCAAACATAATTTACATATAAATAAAACGTGAAACCCTAGTTTTGCCTACTTATCATTGTCCTCGGAGAGGTCGATGTAGGGTGGTGACATCTAAGGCACCTACTGTGACCACTAATGCCCAGACCACACAGCATGTGGTGGAGGCGGTGACTTGAACCTCGTGCCCAGGCAACATGACCTATGTCGGCAGCGGTAGTGGTGGAAGTTGGGCCATGTGTGCTGCCATAGAGGATAGCTGGACAGTCTCCTCCAGCTCCTGTCATTCCCAACACGCCACCTCCTCTACCTTGGAGATCTCCATGGCGTGTCAGGTGGCCTCCTTCTTGTTGTACTTTGGCGACACGAAGGGCCACACGTCTATGGCCTCCTGCAATGCAAAGACGCCAGTGCTATCGACATTTTCGTCATCATCATCATCATAGGAGGTCGCGGGGAACTTGCATTAGGCTATATCCGGCTAGAAATCACCCTGTCACATGCACGATCATTGTTCATCGAGCTCCTAGGCTAGGAAGGCCCGCTAGAAAACTTTATGCCCATAAGCACGCATGTGTTTCCGCGCCTCTAGGAGCAGTGCATGGTCGCGAGCGATGTCTGCATCCAATGCTAGCCCGTCTGTTAGCGTGCTGGTGGCACCGGAATCCATGCTGTATTGAGGTGCTAGCCTCCAGCGAGGTTGCCATCGTTGTGGTTGTAGGGATCCCCCTCTTCCCACCACCTCTTACACTCCAGCGTCAGGATGTACCGACAGTCATGGTGTCGTCGAGGAGGTCCAAGGCATGCGTCACGGTCACAATTGTTTGTGGCCCGACGAAATTGTTGCCCATGGAGGTGGCTACAACCTACAGATGAAGCAAGGAGGTAGTGGTTGTGGCATTGGCGAGCATTGATTCATTTGCATTATGAACCTCATAAAGATATATATAATTCATTTGCTGAAGTTCTAATTAAACTTCATTTACAACTTCCTCTAACTGATGCTATTCAAGTGCTCACCAATACAAAGTTCATCGAGATATTCTCAGTAGGAAGTAAAAGGTAACCAAAACCGTAGTGATAATGACGAGCTATGGTGATAAACTCTCAGTTAAGCTTGGAGATCATGTTATACCAACTATCTCTTATGCAATAGGAACCCTCACATTGATTACCTAGGTCCATGTCTTATTTGACCTCTCACATTGATTACCTAGATGAGTTCATAATATTTTTAGATTCTTGTTGATTCTACACGTTAGGATTCAAAGTTTTTACCTAGAATCATTTGTTGATGTCATAGAAACCTTATGCCTATAGTTTTGTGTTCAAATTTTTTAGAGAAATCAATTTGGGAAGAATTTTGGGTGGCTCTACCTCCTCGGGCCCGAATAAGAGCGAGTGTGCCCTCCTGGAGGGCGATGCTTTGAAGGCTTCCCTAAACAAGGACTACGAGAGGGTTAGTTCTCGTGACGTGCTGCCCATGAAGTGGGTTTGTGAAAAATTCCTCTCACGCAATGGTTTGAAAGAGGCCTTCATCACGATGGAGAGGAATGGCGGCATGGAGGTCTTTTCCTCCCTCAGCATCAAGACCTACAAATGTGCCACTTGGGAGTTTCTCTCCACCTTCCACGACAACCTCACCATGCACCAACAATATTGCACTATAAGCTTTTCACTCAATGGCACCATGCATGAACTTACTTTCCAGGAATTCTTTGATTGCTTCGGATCCTCCTATGAAGGAGAGATCGATACTACTAATGAAGTCCTTGTGGAGGCAATGTTTTCTTGGGAGAAAATTTCTATTTACAGGGATGTTCAATATATGTGGAAGAAGACTGCCAAAATCCAGAATCCTACTATCCGCTACTTTGCCACTTCCTGGGAACCTCTTTGTTTGGCAAGGGAGACATCGGGGCAATGGATGTCCTAGAGACCAGCATGCTCTATATAGCTCTCCACCCAGAGATGGTTAACAAGGTTAACCTTAGTGCTCTACTCATTCAGCACTTCGTTGACAAAGGTTTGCACACTCAGGAGATATTTGTTGTGGTGGTTTGGTTACCCAAATCACTGAAGGAAATATGCCCTAGAGCCA
Source organism: Avena sativa (assembly GCA_916181665.1). Taxonomy (NCBI): domain Eukaryota; kingdom Viridiplantae; phylum Streptophyta; class Magnoliopsida; order Poales; family Poaceae; genus Avena; species Avena sativa. The sequence continues at coordinate 144,982,395 of OV702297.1, forward strand.
AATAATAAAGGAGTTTATTATCATATTTCATTAGTTCATAATAGTTTTGTATCATTCTATAACTATACCAAGTGGAAAGATTGATACATGTGTGATATATAAACAAACCCAGGTCCCTAGTAGCCTCTACTCAACAAGTTCATTGGGCAGCTGATGATCAAGATTTCCTGATCATGGTAATGTTAAAGCCAACAAACAATGAGGTCTTATCACAGAGGATGATGCGATGGACACTTCCCACTAATGATTGTTGCAACATGATCAGAAACATAGTGACTTGTTCCTCAGACCGGGAGAACATGCTTAATCACTGTCACCCGAGAGTGCCTTGAGAGCATCAAATGTCACTTAGTAGCACGGTGATCATAAAGGTGTGATCAAGTACTCAAAGGGTCAGGTTGAGTCATATGTGTCAAGAGCGGCATTTGTACATCCATGTGATGAAAGATACTTTGAGCCCACCCGAATAAGTTATATTTATATGTTGTGCAACATGTGACTAGGTCCCGCGGATATCACTTATCAGAACGAGTAAAGTAGCATTTGTCGGTAACGAGTTTGAATCCGACATGGTGATGTCATTTCTCAAATCTCAGACAATGCAAGTATCACAAAGACAAAAGTAATAGGACACATCGTTTGAGGTTCGACACGATGGTGACTCGTGAAGTGCATAGGGGTCAATATGGGCATCCCGGTCCCGTTGTTGATCATTGATGGAGATCATGTCTATGATATTCCCAAATTGTAGGGACGCATACATAAGGGCATTATGATGCTTAGATATCTTCCTGTAAGAAGGAATCACAAAAAGAAAGAAACCAGAATCATCCTGGAGAGATCTGAAGTTGTTCGGAGAAAGAAAGAAAGGAAAAGTCTAAAAGATGTTTGGGATAAATGGCAATTTACAATATGTAATTATTATATGTTAATTGTGAACTAATATATATTAAACAAATATTTAAATTAATATGTGTGGGAAACTTTATCTATTGGGTCAGTTCCCCGGAGGAAATCAGCCAAATAGAGAAGATACCCAAATTAGGCAGAAAAATAGTAGACCTACCACCACTGGGCGGTCTGGTCAGACCATGCGAGCAAGCCGGCGCTAGGCGCCTCATAGGCCGCAAGCTGCTAAGCGTTGCCGTTGGGCCGCAGCCTCCCTCTGTCCCAACTCGCGGGCGGGTCGAGCGCTAGCACGCGGGTGAGTGAGCGCATGGTGGGCCGCGCAAGGGCCCACCGGGACGCATCTCGCCTCGCAAGGACTCCACTTGGCGCTAGGACGCGGTCCTAGTCGTCCCACTCAGGCAATGATAGCCAAGATGTTGCAAGCTGCTGGCGTTGCAAGTTGCTGGTTGCTGGGCCGCGAGCGGGGCTAGCCCACCTGGCTGCCCTAGCTCAACCCAGCCGGTTGCACCCAGTTTTGCCTATTTTCCTTTAGTATTTTTAGTCCCACATGGGGCACCTAAAGGGGAGGACACATCTCCCTCGGGCGATATAAAGGGGTGCCTATGGGAGGGATAAAACATACCAATAAAATATTCTCTAAGGTAGTTTTCTTAGAGAAAATCCCCTCTCTATCTAGTTGCCTCTGCCGTGGCACGGTCCCAAGAAAGGACTGTACGCAAAGTCAACGCATATGCGGCACACCATTGTGATGTAATTCCTGCCAGGAGTTCTACTTCTGCAACCTCAGCGGGATCTGAGCCAGGGATTTGTTGTCTTGCATCATATGTGTGTGATAACTCGGGGGAGTTACACTTGGAGCGACCTAGTCACCGTACAAGGACCTGGACAAGGGTGACGTACTAGGAGCTTCGCTACCTTGAGGTCGGACGGGTACGACTACATCAGCCATACTCTTGCATGAGCATAACGCACTTGTCTTCAAGGGTATGTTATTGTTGTCTTCCCCCGTTACTACATTACTAATAGATAGATCCTTGGGCAATTAGGGTTTCCCGCATAGTAATTTTTTTGATTTCTGCACCAGAACCCCAACAATGGTATCAAAGCCTGATATATGTGTAGTATGCTAATACGGATAGACACATGAAAGAGTGTGGCTATTGATACTCTAGTTGTTACCTTCCCATGTGTATTTGTTTATACCATGGTACTTTGAGATGAAGCAGCCCGGACCGACCTTACGCGTATTCGTACGCGGGACTGGTTTCACGCTCGACATACGGATTGTACCATATAAGTGTCTTGTGGGTGTCTGTCTCTCTCATAGTAGTTGATATAGCATCTATAATGGAAGGCCCCGAAAGGGGTGTAGTATAAACAACTATTTTATTCATGTTGTGGTTGGAAGTTCGTAGGTAGAAACATTCTATTGTGAAAGCCTAAACAACCATGTAAAATATGTAATAGATAAAGTAGAGGCGTATAACTTGATGTGATATGGTTGCAGTCGTGAATGAGGTAAGGTATTTTACTTTTCCTATTATTAAGTAGTATAGTAATAGTCATCATGAAGATAAACGACAAGACCGGTGGCGTCGTGGACTTGGCATTAAACTGGTGGCCTGATGGAGATCGTGCCGGAGCACCTGATGGAGATCATGGAGTGCGAAGACAACCATGTCACGTCATATTTAGATTATATATGATTTAATATTTGTGTGCATCTTGTTTAAGTGCTAGTATTAGATACACAACGGTAGCATTTAAATAGGATGATCCCTAATTAATTCCAAATGATAGTGTTCCCCTTGTGTGTGCACCACTAAGAAAGTTCTCTGATATGAGACACGCCATGATGATCGGGTGTGAGACATATCTGCGTGCGCATATGGTGGGTGTAAGCCATGTTGCAATCCAAAACACACAAGTTAGAATTGGAGAGCCTAGCATGTACACACATGGCCTCGGAACACAGAGATCGAAAAATAAAGCACGAGTCACATGGATGATGTGATCAATGGATATAGTCCACCCTATCAGCCGCATCAAAGGATGTGACGATCGAGGATGATGTGGTGTAAAGGGGTCGTGCAATAACTAAAACTGTCTTTAGGGATGATAGTTTAAGTGGGAGCTTGTTTGTTAATGTGATTACAAAGGGGTTCACCACCCACGTTGGATGCCACACCTCGCGGATGACCTGAGCGGCCTTCAACTTCTGAACCTACGAGATGACGAAGTCTTGCTTGTCCTGGGCTTGACATCGAACCTTATGCTTTACCAGGTGGGATCCTAGGCTCACCGCAATATGGTGCTCGATCATCTCCCTTGGAACCCCGGGAAAACCCATGGGCTCCCAGGCGAACACATCAGTGTTCTCCCGAAAAAGGCGACCAGTGTGCTTTCCTATTGTCATTAAGGAAGGCTCCAATGGTGATGGATGAACCTCCCCCTTTGAGCAGAGGGACCTTCTTGGTGAGACCGAGGTCCTCAATCAGGCTCTTCTTTCGCATGACCGAAGCACCCAATGCGTCGCGGTCTCCTGGGCCCCAGGAAACTGCTACCGCGGTCTCCATGTATGACTGCTCCATGCAAAAGACCACATACCTCGGCCTTGACAGTAATGACCCCCTTCATAGCCGATATCTTCATGGCATTGTAGGCATAGTGGGTGACCGCCATGAACTTCGCCAAAATTGGTCGTCCCAATGTGCCATTGTAAGGTAGAAGAATACCGCGACATCGAACGTGATATTCTCCGTGAGGAAGTTCTCGGGCGTCCCAAACATAATAGGCGGTGTAACCTGCCCCAATGGTTGAGTCGCCCCCGGGTTAATTCCTTGGAAAGACCTCGTCGGGGAGAGGCATTCTACGGGAATCTAGAGCTGACCCTGATGTTGCTTATGGTCGGGGAGACCACCAATGATAAGATCCCGAACCCCATGCACTGGTCTGGGTGATCTTTCGCGTCGAAGGTAACCGATACGGCCGACTAATTTAAGGGGAGTTGAGCATCCACACTCGGGTGGGCAGTGCACACTAAAGGGAATATGCCCTAGAGGAAAATAATAAAAGGATTATTATTGTCATATCCCTATAAGTTTGTAATAGTTTCATATTGTGCTATAACTGTAAATGGAAACATTGATATAGGTGTGATATGAAACATAAGTCCCTAATATCCTATATTACTAGTTTGTTGGGTAACATGATGATCAAGGTTTCATGATCATGAAGTGATAGTGCTGGCTGACAACGAGGTCATATCATTGGTGAATGATGTGATGGACATTCCTCAAAGATTGCAACACGATCAAGTCACGAAGTTCATCGTTGAAATAGTCAAAAACAAAGTCTCCTTCTCCTTAGACCGTGAGACAATATCAAATCACTGTCTCCCGAGGTTACTTTAATGGCATCAAACGTCACTCAGTGAAATGGTGATCATAATGGTGTCGTTGGGTATCTGGAGGAACACGTTGAAGAGATTGCGTCAAGAGCGGGATTTGTTCACCCAGTGATGGGTAAGATACAGTTAGGCCGACTTGGTGAGATTACATCCATATATGTTGCAACATGTGACTAGGTCACGGGGATGTAATATCACGGTAACAAGTAAACAGTACTTGTTGGTTACGAGATTGAACAAGGTATGGAGATACCTTAACAATCAGATCTCGGACAATTAGTATCGAAGAAACAAAGGGAAATAGACTTGCGGTGACCCAGCATACCATTGCATGATGTAGTATACTATAGTCGTTGACATAACACCAATGAAACACCGTTCACTAGTATTATATCCCTCAGAATGGCACAACAGAAACACAGCGGGTCCAATACATGGCTAAAGGTTACAACTCACTCTTTACACAAGATTCAGAGAACACTCTAGGTTTAAGAGAGAGAAAAAACTTCTTACGGAGAAGAATCAAAGATAAATAACGTAAGAACTATTATACTATTAAGCCTAGCATTCTATCTAAGAGGTTGGCATTGCTGCTATTGCAACGCACTACAGAAATAGGTTCTTTGGCTAGAGATTATATTCCTATTTATTCAGTAACTTCGTCTTCACTTGAGTTGAGGAATTTGTCGACTTCCTTGTCTTTGTTGAAGAGCTTTAGCTTTGGATGATGCTTCCTGGAGCATAACTTGGTGTAGACATCGTCTCAATGGCTTCAGAATCTAGCAAGGGTTAAGAAGATACTTTGAGTACGAGCGTACTCAGCAAGTTCACTAGAAAAGGAGTGTTTGATGCACTATAACTATAGCCACAGACCATAGGTCGTAGGCCAATGCAAGTTTTCATAAACATTTCTTCAAAGGTTGCTTTTATTCTGAAAAGCTATGTCCGCCAGCCTTCACGGGTTTACCAGAACTTTCATGGAGTTCCTTTCCCGCAATGTTCGCAGCTCCTTCCCGGAACAGGGAGTAACAAGTTACAGTTCTTACACTCTGCAGAGGTGCGTTACTTATCTCATGAGAGATCAAATCCTTGTTGCACAACCGGGCAGCTTACCCGTCCACAATTCCATGTTGTGGGGCCCAGTAGATGATCCAAGCCAATCACTGCCCTCTCCGCGACCTCATATGTCTGCACGATCCTTTAGGTTGTCTCATCTTTGTTAAGCTCCCTTTTGGGCAGGCTCCAACCCTGATGAGTTCGCGAAGACTCTATGACCTAGTGATGCCCGGAATAGTACCATTTACATGGACTATATCCCTAAACACCATTCATAGATAATCTAGACACCAAACGTGTGGGGCGTAAGGGTGCCCACCCATATGTTGGATCAAACTAACAGCATATGCAATGTCGGGTCTAGTACATAGCATGGCATACATTAGAGATCCTATGGCTGAGGCATAGGGAGTCTTACTCATCCTTTCTCTATCTTCTGTCGTTGCAGGACTTTGAGTTTTACTCAAGGTCGTATTGGGCAACATGGGCAAGAACCCTTTCTTGGTATCTTCCATTCCAAACCTCTTTAGAACTTTGTCCAAATATGTACTTTGTGACAATGATATTAGGCGTCTCGATCTATCTCTATAAATCGTTATGCCTAATATGTAAGCTGCTTCGCCAAGATCTTTCATTGAAAAACTATTATTCAAATAATCCTTGACACTATTAAGAAGGTCTACATCATTCCCAATCAACAATATGTCATCTACATATAGTATTAAGAATGCTACAGATCTCCCACTCACTTTCTTGTAAATACAAGCTTCTCCATAAGTTTGTATAAAACCAAAACTTTTGATTACCTTATCAAAACGTTTATTCCAACTTCGGGATGCTTGCTTCAATCCATATATGGACCGTTAAAGTTTGCATACCTTGTTAGCATCTTTAGGATCGACAAAACCTTTGGGTTGCATCATATACAACTCTTCATCAATGTCTCCATTGAGGAACGTCGTTTTGACATCCATCTGCCATATCTCATAATCATAATATGCAGCGATTGCTAACATAATCCTCACAGATTTTAGCTTTGCTACTGGTGAGAAAGTCTCATCGTAGTCAACTCTTTGAATTTGTCGAAACCCTTTTGCGACAAGTTGAGCTTTATAGATAGTAACATTACCATCAGCATCTGTTTTCTTCTAGAAAATCCATTTGTTCTCGACAGCCTTCCGGCCATCCGGTAAGTCCACCAAAGTCCATACTTGGTTTTCGTACATGGATCCAATCTCGGATTTCATGGCTTCTTGCCATTTATTGGAATTTGGGCTCATCATTGCTTCCTCATATGTCGCAGGGTCATCGGTGTTGTCCACCAACATGACACTCATAACGGGATCATACCAATCAGGAGTGGTACGAGTTCTCGTTGACCTGCGAGGTTCCGTAGTAACTTCAACCAAAGTTTCATGATCAACATCATTAGCTTTCTCTCTTATTGGTGCAGGCACCATAGGAACTACTTCTGATGCTGCGCTACTCGCAAGTTCGAGAGAAGGTTCAACAACCTCGCCGAGTTCTACTTTCCTTCCAGTCACTTCTTTCGAGAGAAACTCCTTCTCTAGAAAGGATCCATTCTTGGCAACGAAGATTTTGCCCTCGGATCTATGATAGAAGGTATACCCAATAGTTTCCTTCGGGTATCCTATGAAGATGCATTTTTATGCTTTGGGTTCAAGCTTGTCTGGCTGTAACTTCTTTACATAAGCTTCGCAACCCCAAACTTTAAGAAACGACAATTTAGGTTTCTTCCCAAACCACAATTCATACGGTGTCATTTCAACGGATTTAGATGGTGCCCTATTTAAAGTGAATGCGGCTGTTTCTAATGCATAACCCCAAAACTATGGCGGTAAATCTGTAAGTGACATCATAGAACGAACCATATCTAAGAGAGTTTGATTACGATGTTCGGGCACACCATTATGTTGTGGTGTTCCTGGCGGTGTCAATTGTGAAAGTATTCCGCATTTCTTCAAATGCTCGCCAAACTCGTAACTCAGATATTCACCTCCACGATCAGATCGTAGAAATTTAATCTTCTTGTTACATTGATTCTCTACCTCATTTTGAAATTCCTTAAAATTCTCGAAAGTTTCAGACTTATGTTTCATGAAATAGATATACCCATATCTACTCAAGTCATCCGTGAAGGTAAGAACATAACGATAACCACCGCGCGATGCTACACTCATTGGGCCACACACATCGGTATGTATGATTTCCAATAAGTCCGTAGCTCGCTCCATCATACCAGAAAATGGAGTCTTAGTCATTTTACCCATCAGACATGCTTCACATCTTTCAAGTGATTCGAAATCAAGTGATTCAAGAAGTCCATCGGAATGGAGTTTCTTCATACGCTTCACTCCAATATGACCAAGACGACAGTGCCACATATAGGTCGAGTTATCGCTCAATTTCAAACGTTTAGCTTCAATGTTATTAATGTGTGTATTACCACAATAGAGATTCAATAAGAATAGACCATCTATCAAAGGTGCATGTGCATAAAACATATTACTCATATAAATCGAACAACCATTATTCTTGGACTTAAACAAGTAACCATCTCGCAATAAACATGATCCGGGTATAATGTTCATGCTCAACGTAGGCACCAAATAACAATTATTTAAGTATAATACTAATCCCGATGGTAGATGAAGAGGTAGCGTGCCGACCGCGATCACATCAACCTTTGATCCATTTCCAACGTGCATCGTCACCTCGTTCTTCGCTAGCTTCCATTTATTCTGCAGTACCTGTTTCGTGATACAAATATGAGCAACCGAACCAGTATCAAATACCCAGGCACTACTACGAGTACTAGTGAGATACACATCAATAACATGTATATCAGATATACCTTTCTTCTTGATGTTGTCGTTCTTCAAATCCGCCAAGTACTTTGGGCAATTCCGCTTCCAGTGACCTTCTCCCTTGTAGTAAAAGCACTCAGTATCAAGCTTAGGCCCAGCCTTGATCTTCTTCGCCGGCGCGGTAACTTTCTTACCGCCCTTCTTGAAGTTTCCCTTTTTCTTAGACTTGCCTTGCTTCTTGAATTTGGTGGTCTTATTGACCAACAACACTTGGTGCTCTTTCTTGATCTCCAGTTCTGCAGATTTTAACATGGAGAAGAGTTCTGGCAACGATTTGTCCATGTTTTGCATATTGTAGTTCATCACAAAGTTCTTGTAACTTGGTGGTAGTGATTGGAGGACACGGTGAATCCCCAAAGCATTAGGAATCACTATTCCCAAGCTTTTAAGCTTGCTTGCGTGCCTAGACATCTTAAGCACGTGCTCACTTACGGAGCTGCCCTCTTCCATCTTGCAGTTAAAGAACTTTTCAGAAGCCTCATAACTCTCAACTGCCGCATGAGCCTCAAATATCATTTTGAGTTCACGGACAATATCATGTGGGTCATGATTCTCAAACCTTTTCTGAAGCTCCAATTCCAAACCATACAAGATAGCACACTAAACTGTGGAGTACTGATTTTTCCGAGCGAGGAAAACATTCTTTACCTCATCGGTAGCATTAGCTGCAGGCGGGTCACCCAGCGGTGCATCTAGCACATAGGTCAAATTACTAGCATTGAGGACAATCCTCAAATTGTGAAACCAATCCGCGAAGTTGCTTCCATTGTTTTTCAACTTTTCTTTCTCTAGGAACGCATTAAAATTGATGGTAGGGGCCGCCATTGATTTACAACATATTTGCAATAATTTAGACTAAGTTTATGACAAATTGAGTTCTAATTAATACTTAAATTAATCTAGGTGAACTCCCACTCAAAACAATATCCCTCAAATTGTTTTAGTGATCACACGAACCAAATCCACCACATCAAAACCGATCATCACGAGAGTTAATGTAGCTTCAATGGCGAACAATCAACATGTTCATCATATCTACTATATGACTCATGCTTTACCTTTCGGTGATTCATGTTCTGAGACCATGTATGTACATGCTAGGCTCGTCAAGATCAAACCTTAGCTTCCGCATGAGAAAATCTGGCTTGCTCACGTTGTATACACTCGCAGAATCTAACACACCTGATCATCACGTGGTGCTTCGAAACAACGAGCTTTAGCAACGGTGCTTACTAAGGATGAACACTTTAAAACTTGAAATTTTGTGCTTGAGGGATCATCTTATAATGCTACCATCGCAAACTAAGCAATACAAGATGCATAAAGGATTAACATCACATGCAATTCATAATATGTGATATGATATGGCCTTTCTTCTTGTGCTTCCGATCTCCATCTTCAAGCACGAACATGATCTCCATCATCACCGGTATGGCGTCAAGGTCAATGGCGTTGTTTCATGGTTGCCGTCCACCAGCTTCAACTATTACAACTACTTTGAATAGACACGCAGGTCTTAACGGAATTTAAAAGACAACCATATGGCTCCTGCCGGTTGCCAATTTACAATAAGGAACATTGCACACATCATATATAATCACAATCATGGCCATATCACATCACAGCACAACCCTGCAAAACAAAGTTAGACGCCTCTAATTTTCTTTGCATATTTTACATGGTTTGGGGCTTCCAATAAGTGTCGTTCTATCTTACGAACAAGAACCACAACGTTGATGCTTGAACTATCAAGTGCTCGCTGTAAATTGAATCTATACTATGATGGGAGAGACAGACACCCGCAAAGCCACTTATGCAATACAAGTTGCATGTTAAGCCTGGAGCAAGTCTCATGAACGATGTCATGTAAGGTTAGCCCGTGCCGATTCATCCCATCATACGGCAAGATGCAAAGTACACAAAAAGAATTTGATAATAAAAGCACCACCGCCCACAATGACCATTGTGTTCTACTCGTGAAACAGATCTACATATAGACCCGACTCTGATACCACTGAAGGGGTTCGTAGCATGGAAAACAAAAAAATTCTACCGCATGCACACAAACAAGCCAAGATCTATCTACTAGATTGAAGCAACGAGTCGATAGAAGCACTCACCCTCGAAGATTCCAAAGCGGTTAACGAGAGCAGATTCTCATGGGTGATGTATTCGTACACTTGCCGATCTAAAGATCGCGTAGACGATCCTTCCGGCGCTGCGTTTCGGCAGCGCTCCTGCCGTCGGTCACACGTTCGGTACTCGATGAAGACCTTCCTCTCCCTTGTTCAGCAGGAAGCGGAGGTTGTAGTTCTCCCCTCGCGATTCTGGCAGCACGACGGCGTGGTGTCGGAAGTAGAGGGAAGATCCCGCAGGGCTTCGCCTAAGCCGGTGCGAGTTATGGTGGATTAGGGTTTCCCGGAGATCTAGGTTTTAGAAGTCCGGGAGGAGGAGGAGGTGTTGGAACCAGCTAGGGCGGCGGCGACGGACCGGCGGTGGCGCAGGGAGGCGGCGCGGCGATGGCAGCGCACGGGCGGCGGCGGCGGCGAGCGGTGGCGGCGTCGGCGCGGCGGCGGCTCGTGTGCGGGGAGAGGTGCTAAGGCTTGTGTGCTTTGGGGCAGCCCTCCCCCTCTATTTATGAGAGGGGGGCAGCCTTGGGAGGGGTGGGTTTGAATCCAAACCCAAACCCAAGTTGGATTGAGAGAAGGACTTGTTTCTTCTCCCACTAGGAAACCATTCTTTTAGTTTGACTTTTCGAACTCCCGTTTGACTTCCAATTTAGATCTTTAATTCTCTCTTACAAATGCACACACCATGTTACCTAGGATATGATCCAATCATTCCACTTACCCATGACACATTCATGGACCATTCTCCTTCCGGACCGGTGAACCTTCTAGACCCTTCTAGAACCTCTCCGATGAAAACATCGGAAACTTTCCCGAACTCCGAAATAGGACTTTCCTTATATGAATCTTATTCTTCGGACCATTCTGGATCTCCTTGTGATATCCCAGATCCCATCCGAGACTCCGAACAACATTCGGGATCCCTATTAACATTCCATATCTACTAAACAACATCGAATCCTTAAGTGTGTCTCCCTACGGTTCGTGAATTATGCGGACATGATCAAGACACTTCTCCAATCAATAACCAATAGAGGAATCTAGAAATTCATATGGCTCCCACATATTTCTACGATTACTTTGCGATCGAATGAACCACTTACATATGATACCAATTTCCCTTTGTCTCACGATAGTTTACTTATCCGAGGTTTTGATCGTCGGTATCTCTGCATACCTAGTTCAACCTCGTTACTGATAAGTACTCTTTTCTCGTTCCCATGATATGTGATACCTCGTGAGCCAGTCACATGCTTGCAAGATAATTGGATGACATTCCACCGAGAGGGCCCAGAGTATATCTATCCGTCATATGGATGTACAAATCCCATTCTTGATCCATGTGCCTTAACCCATACTTTCCGAACACTCAATCCCACCTTTATAGCCACCCAGTTACGGTGTGGTGTTTGATGTCATCAAAGCATCCTTCCGGTGATGGTGATTAACATGATCTCATGGTTGAAGGAATTAGGTTACTATGTATCAAAAAGCTTATAGCAAACGAACTATTGAAATGACTTGATCTTAATGCTACACTTATCTATAGGAGTATGTCCATCATACCATTCTCCTAATGATATGATCTTGTTATTAATAACATCTAAATGTTCATGATCGAGAAACCATGATTATCTATTAATCAACAAGCTAGTATTATAAAGAGGCTTTACCAAGGACTCACAAGTATGAATGTTTCCGGTTAATACTTGAAAGAACATGTTGGGCCCCCATGTGTGGTTTTGGTAATTAATGACAATCTTTATGGACTAATGTGTGTATTAAGTTATACTTGTAGGATTTGTCCATTGGCATCGCTTGGAGCATGTGTTGGATTCAAGGTCGATGAAATGCAAAGAAGATATGTTGGGCAAGCTCAATATGCGAGGTCGATGATGAGAAATTAAGGAAGGCGTTCCATCTTGAGAAGGGCAAGATCATCTACATCGAGCTCAAGTGGAATGCTCAAGGCAAAGGTATAATCTTGATATGTTTTCCCTTTTGCCGGTCTCACGTTGTGTGTGTGAGACCGGGTTTAGGATAGATAACCGTACTATCAAGAGGGGCTCTCATATGAGTAATTCGGTCACATCGTTCGGAGAAAGCTCAAACCTTTGCATACTTGCATCATCGTATTTGGTTGTTATTTGGTCTTATCCATGTGAGGATATAGAGCTTGTGGTAATCTCTATAACAAGCTCTTGTTCATCAAAATTGGATCTCCCATATATATCTTGTTGCGATTTTGATGTATGCGGCTTTTCGGTTTCTCACCAAGTGAGGTATCTCACATTATTCTACTTGATACTTTCTCACTTGGTGATAATCAATATTTCCACTTTTTATTGAGAAGCCCTTGTCGTCCTTTATCCAACGCAATTGAAATCGGGTTAATCGGAGTTACCGTTTAAAAGTTATGACCGTTTAAATATTTGTCGTTTTAAATGAAAAAGAAAAAAAAAACTGAGCCGAGCGGTACTACCGCAGCCCAGTACCGCTCAGGCCTGGCGCGCGCAGCCTATTCTCAGGTCCTACCGGACCGGCCCGGTAGTACCGCCCGGGTGGGCCGGTACTACCGGCCGGCCCAGAAAAGAAATGCGCAGATTCGTTTACATTTTCAGATCCAGTCCCAACCTCGATCTACTCCCGCGCGTTGACCTGCTGCTCGCGATGCTGCTGCCGCGCGTGCCGCTCGCCCGCTTCTCACCCGCATGCCGCCCACCCGCGCGCCTGCTTGGTCACTGCACGCTGGGCCCCGCCGCGCCGCTGTGCTGCTAGTTGCTGCGCGCCCGCGCGCGCGCGTCTGCCGAGCAGCTGCTGCATGCATGCATGCTGCGCGCCTGCTCTGGGGCCAGGCCTGCATGCCCCTGCTGGCGCTGTACTGCTGGCCCGCGCGGGTCGCGCTGCTCTGCTCAACTGCTGCTGCACGCCTGCTCGCATGCGCGCGCGGGTCCCGCTGCTTGCTGCATGCGACGCTGCTGCGGCTTGGCATCTCACGCGCCCGCGCATGCATGCTGCTGGCTGCTACTTCTCTCTCTCTCGTTGACTTCCTTTTGCACTGGTTGCGAGCGGTAGTACCGCTTAAAACCGGCGGTACCGGTCCAGGCAGAAAAACACCTCAAACGGCTAGATTTTCTGGGTCACTATTTATACCCTTTGTCCTTTTTCAGTTTAGACAACTCCTCTCTTATCTATTAGGCTAAACTTTGTCCACACTTGCTCTAGATCTTGAAGCTTGCCTAATCTTTTCCCTCCGATGATTTTTGGCCATATTTGAGTGGAAAAGAGAGGAGATCTAGCCCCACGTTTTGACCTAACCGATTTATCTCTTTGTGATTGCATCTTTGGGGATCTAGATTTTGGGGGGATTTTGTGTCTCTCTTTGATTCCTCCTCTCTTGTTCCCCCAATAGCTTTAGTAGCTTTGTTGGAACTTGAGAGTGGGGGATTTGGGCATCTTTGTGGTGTTCTTGCCATTTGCATTTGGTGCATCGGTTTGAGTTCTCTTTGGAGGATTTGGTTTGAATTGCTCATTGGAGCTTGTCCCTCTTGGGTTCTTGGAACCCTAGACGGTTTTGTGGCCTTGGTGGCATTGTGGCCATTTGTGGCGTTTGTTGGGAGCCTCCAATTAAGTTGTGGAGTTGTGCCCCAACCTTGTGAGAGGTTCCGGTTGCCACCGACAAGTGCACCGATAGTGGAAGCGTGAATCGATCCCATTGGGGGTGAGATTCACCGGAGAATAAGGGAGGCCTTTTGTGGCGTTGGTGGTTTGATACCACCCCCTCTCCAAACGAGACGTACTCCATGTTGGGAGGAACTCGGTAAAATATCGTCGTCCCCGCGTGCCTCGGTTATCTCTATACCCGAGCTTTTACTTATGCACTTTACATTGTGATAGCCTTCGTGCTTGAAGTAATATATATCTTGCTATCACTTTGTTGTTTGTAATTGCTTAGCTTAAGTTGTTGGTGCACATAGGTAAACCTTAGTTGTTTCTAGGTTGTGCTTTACAAAGTAAACACTAGTTTTATTCCGCCTTTGTTGAGCCACTCTAGGAAAAGTTTTAATCGCCTATTCACCCCCCTCTAGGCAACATCCGTATCCTTTCAATACTATTATAGCATGAATGTAAACATTTATCATAAACACAAAGATATAATAATAACCACTTTTATTATTGCCTCTAGGGCATATCTCCAACATAATGAGCTATCTATGAAGCATCCTCAATAAAAAGCTATGCATATGGTAAATAAAAAGATTGTTGAGATGCTCATTGTCTGCTTGCCTTGTCATTTTGGTTATGGGAAAACTCATGTACCATGTGCAAGGGGTACCCCGTTGGCGGTTCTCAATGATATATAAATACTTATAGTGACAAGAACTTACCTGGACCCAAAGTTGAGTATGCATGAGGTGTGGCCCTCGTATTCAAGGGACTTGAGATTGCCAACTTATACTTCGTCAAGCATATAGTCCAACTTTGCCACTTTAACCTTAACCACTTCAAGATGCTTATGATAGGGGCAATGAGGGCTGAAAGCTAACAAGTACCATAATTTTTGGAAGCTCTTTTTGAAACTTGTAATCCCTGCTTCCTTTAAAAAAAGGCCTTTCTTCCACCATTATTGAGTCTCCACCTTCTACCTTTAGGCACCATTAAGAGAGCATAGTTGCCATTCCGTGTGAAGTGTTCCAAAGCTTATTAATTGATGCATATTGTGTTATTACTTGCTCTTGTGCTATTTGTTTCTAGTCACCCTTGTGAACTTTACAGGTGTCATATGCATCTATATTGCTACTCTATGAGGGAAAAGCTGATGGCAACTATGCTATGTTTGCTGCATGTGAAACAAACATACGTTTTTCAATGCATGTTATTCATGATATTTGTTTGTAGACTTTCATGTTGCATGCATAGTTACTATGTCCTACTGTTAGAACTCCATCTTTCATGCACATGTTTAGAGTTCTTTGATCCCAGCTTTCAATGCTTGCAAATGGTTGGATCTTTATTGTGAGGGTGCATGTCACCTCAAAAATTATTCTTTTATCACTTACCTACTCGAGGACGAGCAGGAGTTAAGCTTGGGGATGTTGATACGTTGGAAACGTATCTATAATTTTTGATGCTCCACGCTTGTTTAGTATCTACTTTGCTTTCCTTATCCACACTTTGAGGTACTTTTTACATGTTTTATGGTACTAACCTATTAACAAGTTGCAACAGTGCTAGATGCCTGTTTTCTGTTGTTTTTGGTTTCAGAAAAGTTAGTAAAGAAATATTCTCGGAATTGGACGGGACGAAGAACAAAGTCAATTACTTTCCATGGGGAATAAGAAGTCTAGAGGAGAGCCGGAGGGGCCGGCCAGAGGGGCCACCCCCCAGGCGCGGCCACAGGTGGGCCTGCGCCTGGCTAGGGATTGATGGCCCTGGCCGCCGCCTCTGCCTCCCCCTTCACCTATAAGAAGCCCCCAATGCAGAAACCCTGAGTACCCGATCATAAATCCGCGAAACCGTCTGTAGCCGCCACCACCATTGTCCCTAGATCGGGGGGATCTAAAGTTCTCCCCGGCACCCTGCTAGAGGGGAGATCATCCCGGAGGCCTTCTCGCCGGTATGATGCGTGAGTAGTTCCACCTTGGACTATGGGTCCATGTAGTAGCTAGATGGTTGTATATCCTCCTTTGTGCTTTCATGTATAGATCTTGTGAGCTCCGTTCATGATCAAGATCTAATATATTTGTAATCATGCATGTTGTGTTTGCGGGGATCCGATGGATATTGAGATTATTATGTTGGTTGGATTAATGGTTTTGTCTTTATGATTCTATCATGTTTGTGTTGTTTGTGAAGTTGCATGCTCTCCGTTGCTAGTGGTTATCTTGGCCAAGTAGTTGCTAGTGACTCCAAGAGGGGGTATTTATGCTCGATAGTGGGTTCATGCCTCTAGTTTCCAAGGGAAGTGACAATAATCTCTTCGGTTGTAGATGTGTTGTTGCTACTAGGGAGAAAACAACGGTCTCTTATTCATGGAACATGTGGACTGTTTACCTTACACACTTTGCTTAAAGCAGTTGTCTGTTGCTTGCAGCTTAATACTGTACGGGGTTCGGATGATAACCTGAAGGTGGACTTCTAGTCATAGATGCATTTGGATGGCGGTCTATGTATATTGTTGTATTGCCCAATCAACCTCATAGGATCTTTCTGACTAGTAATTGCATTGTTATGCCTTGCTCAGTTCTTGTCAATTCGCCCGCTGTAATTTGTTTACCCTTCATGCCATGTTGTTTATTTAAGGAGAGCACCTCTAGTGAACTATGGACCCCGGTCCAATCTTTACCATTGATAAATCTTCCACTGTTACTGTTTACTTGCTGCAAACCACCATTACCTTCCACACCATATGTTTAATCCTTTGTTGCAGCAAACCGGTGAGCTTGACAACCTCACTGATTCGTTGGGGCAAAGCCTTGAGTTTGTGTTGTGCAGGTCTCCGTGTTGCTTGCAACATCTGTGTGACGTTTCCTTCCTCCTACTGGTTCGATAACCTTGGTTTCTTACTGAGGGAAAACTTGCTGCTATGCTGCTTCACACCTTGCTCTTGGGGTTCCAAATGAAGCGCTCCTACATCAACTCAGTGCTGCATCAAGGAGGAGGAGAAAGAGATGAGGAGGAGGAGGTGGAAGAGGAAGAAGAGATGAGGAGGAGAAGGAAGAAGCAGAGAGGAGGAGGAGAGGATAAGGAGGAGAAGGAAGAATCAGAGAGGAGGAGGAAGAAGAGAGGAGGAGGAGGAGGAGGAAGAAGAAGAAGAAGAAGAAGAAGAAGAAGAAGAAGAAGAAGAAGAAGAAGAGAGGAGGAGGAGGAAGAAGAGAGGAGGAGGAGAAGGAGGAGGTGGAAGAGGAAGAAGAGATTAGGAGGAGAAGAAATAAGCAGAGAGGAGGAGGAGAAGGAAGAAGCAAAGAGGAGGAGGAAGAGGAAGAAGAGAGGAGGAGGGGAATGAGAGGGAAAGGTGGAGGAGAAGATAGGGAGAAGGGGGTTGGTGGCCGGCCGGATTCAAATTTCAAATCCCGTCAAACTTATCCGTGGCGCATCCTATTGTCGTGCGCCACAGATAAATTGCCTCATTTATTTTTGCAGGAAAAAATCTTGTTTTTGCCATAACTTTTTACTCCTTTTGAATTTAAGATTCTAAAAATGCAAAATTTCATGCTATGTCATTTTGACATATTAAACTTTTTTTCGATATCGTAAGCAAAAGTTATGGCCATTTTACCGTGTCATGACCATATAATCTACCTATATATGAAAGGATTCTATTTTTTGAAGTGTTTTTCATTTTCTTTATTTTTTTTGCAAAACAAAAAGGTGATCCACAGGGTGGGAGTAGATTTTTCAAACTTATCTGTGGCGCATGATTATTTGGTGTGCCACTAATATGCCAGGTTAGTGGCACACCTTAATAACATATGCCATGGATACTCTGCCACGTTTTCAGAGGCCTAGGCCCACATAAATTCATGGCGCATCGAAATAGTGTGCGCCACTGATATCTAACGTATCCGTGGCGCACATCAATTTCATGCGCCACAAATATGCCACCCACGGATGGGGCAACACCCGGCGTTGGGGACCACATATGCGTGACGCACCATTCTGGCCATGCTCCACGGGTAAGCCTACATCAGTGGCACACCACTTTGCCGTGCTCCACGAATAACTATTCGCGGGGCACAATTTCTTTATGCTTCACGGGGCACACCACTACTGCATGATGTAGTATACTATAGTCGTTGATATAACACCAATGAAATACCGTTCACTAGTATTACATCCCTCAGAATGGCACAACGGAAACACAGCGGGTCTAATACATGGCTAAAGGTTACAACTCACTCTTTACACAAGATCCAGAGAACACTCTAGGTTTAAGAGAGAGAAAGAACTTATGGAGAAGAATCAAAGATAAACAACGCAAGAACTATTATACTATTAAGCCTAGCATTCTATCTAAGAGGTTGGCATTGCTGCTATTGCAACGCACTACAGAAATAGGTTCTTTGGCTAGAAATTATATTCATATTTATTCAGTAACTTCGTCTTCACTTGAGTTGAGGTATTTGTTGACTTCCTTGTCTTTGTTGAAGAGCTTTAGCTTTGGATGATGCATTCCTGGAGCATAACTTGGTGTAGACATTGTCTCAATGGCTTCAGAATCTAGCAAGGGTTAAGAAGATACTTTGAGTACAAGCGTACTCAGCAAGTTCACTAGAAAAGGAGTGGTTGATGCACTATAACTACAGCCATAGACGGTAGGTCGTAGGCCAATGCAAGTTTTCATAAACATTTCTTCAAAGGTTGCTTTTATTCTGAAGAGCTATGTCCGTCAGCCTTCACGGGTTTACCAGAACTTTCATGCAGTTCCCCGCAGCGTTCGCAGCTCCTTCCCGGAACAGGGAGTAACAAGTTACAGTTCTTACACTCTGCAGAGGTGCGTTACTTTTCCCATGAGAGATCAACTCCTTGTTGCACAACCGGGCAGCTTACCCGTCCACAATTCCATGTTGTGGGGCCCAGTAGATGATCCAAGCCAATCACTGCCCTCTCCGCGACCTCATATGTCTGCACGATCCTTCAAGCCGGCTCATCTTCGTTAACCTCCCTTTTGGGCAGGCTCCAACCCTAATGAGTTCCCGAAGACTCTATGACCTAGTGATGCCCGGAATAGTACCATTTACATGGACTATATCCCTAAACACCATTCATAGATAATCTAGACACCAAAAGTGTGGGGCGTAAGGGTGCCCACCCATATGTTGGATCCACGCAAGGAATCACAACGTCACGTTAAGGTCGTCTTGCCTCCATACAAGAGGAAAAGGATACAGCTGACTTCTCCGTCCCATTCCAAATCTCATGGTTAACGCGTAATATACGGCGCAAGAATCACTAGCGACATTGGTTGTTAAGTCCTATATATTATGTTCCTTTACCACCGGAACTTTTATAGTAAGTTATTACCTCATGGTAATAACCTATAATCCTTTTATATGAAAACAGTATTTTCTGACCCTTTTCAAATGCAAGTGATGGCAACACTGGATTTGTAAAATACTTTAAAAATAAACAAAGGACATGAGCAAGTGTGAACTTGCCTTTTGTGATTGCAAGACTATGCACTCACGGTCTTCGAGTCAGTATAAGATCCAAAATCTGAAATCAGCTTCATTGGTCCAGTAAGGACTAATGTTTAAAGAAGCAATATGCTTTTATGCATAAGTAATGTGATGCACGTTATAAACGCGAATCCCGGGTATAATGTTGTTCTAGGGTTTGGATTCCGGAAATGGTTACTTTGGAATGTGTTGCCCCTTTTAGATAGATTTCATACTTGTGCTTCTTATTAAGGCTTGTGAATATGTGTGGAACAATCATATAATTACAATATCATAAGCAATGGGGCACACACAAAAGGTGAAATGCTACTTAAGATTGTGTATATAAGAGTTCTTATTTGAAGTGGCAACCTTCGAAGAAAAGGTTTCTCTTCTAAAGTCTAAACAAGCTTTGTGATTAATAGAGTTTGGTCGATGTTATTTATGCTTGCTCGAATGGTTTGAGTTTGAGATGTTTTATAACTTAACTACTTCAGACCAAAGTTAACTATAAAATATATAACAATGTTTATAGTGTTATATTTATATTCTTATAGACTAAAGTTAACTTTAAAACAAAGATAGTTTAAAAGTATAATGTTTATAATATTTGTATCTTGTGTACCTGGTAATGTTTCCTTAAGGTTACTTAAAATGGTTATACTTTTACTTGGTGTGGTGGTTTCTTGATTTTATAATGGAGTAGTATCATTTACCTTTTATAAATGAGGGGTTATAGTTTATAAACCAAGATATAATATTACTTCACTACTTATGGACTTACTATAATGTTGTGGTAGTTTTTGTAATCTGGTGGGTAAAGTAGATAGAAAGGATTTGATTTATTCACAAGTTGTTCTTTAAGGTTTTTATTATGAATAGGAATCTTTTTAGAATATAATCTTCACTTAAGGAGAACCAACCCTTGGTTGGATGGTTAGGAGGGTAGTGGTACCCCCAGCCCACCAGAGTTCACACCCCAGGTTTGACGCTTTGGTGTCTCATAAAGGTGGAATATTCTTTCAGTGGGAGGCGACGTTCCCGTCGATAGCGAGGCGCCTGCGGTAACTTCGTCAATCTCAAGACCCGCCAGCTCAGTCTCTCGGAGGTGCTCATAGGGGTAGGGTGTGCGTGCGTGTGTTCATAGGGGTGAGTGTATGTACGCATTGTGAGCGTCTGCGTTTGTACTGTGTTTCTCAAAAAAAAAATCTTCACTTAAGGTTGAAGATAATTTAATAATTAGATATTTGTAGTGTTTTAAACCATTATGGCTGATATTATTAATACTCAAGACTAATAATATTTATTAAACTTCATTGACTAACTTAGAAATATTAATAATTGTTATTTACCCTTATATGAATTTTTAAACTAAGTAAAGAAGTTTAAATTGGAGTTATTAAAATCTTTGAATTTTTAATTAACTCAAAAGTGGAATATTATATTTTTAACATGTAGATATTCTTTTTGTGATCATTTTGGTATATTATATTTATTTTTATGATTTATAAATAATAAGATATGATTTTTATAAGATGTAATACTTTTAAAATACTTAATAAATAATAAATATTTATGTAAGTGAAATAATAATGCATGATTATAGTTTTAAATTATAGTCTTTATTTTTCTAAAAAAATTGGTATTTTATTCATATTTTTTTAATATTTACCATTATTGGAATATGAATAATCAAAGTTTTATTACTTTTAACCTTTATTAAATAATATTTATTAAAATAATCATCATAATAATATTGGATAATAAGTTTAAGTTGTAGATTTTATTTTTCTACAAATTTTCATATATTATACATTTTTTGAATTGTAAATCAAACATTATTAATTAAACAAGATTTAATCATTTATTTGATTTCTGGAATATTAATAATTGAGTTTATAACATTTTATTAGTTCTTAAACAGGAAATACTTTTTACACCGTACCCACAGCTAGCCTAAGTCACTGACTAGTGGGCCTATGTCTGAAGGGTTTCGCAGCATAGTAAATCAAAATTTTCTACTGAAGCGAACAGAGGGAAAGCCAAGATCTAATCTAGGAGATGCAAACAACGAGAGAGATTGGATTAGATCTTCATACCCTTGAAGATTCGCACAGCAGAACGTTCGTCGGAACGTGGGTGATGTAGTCGTACTCGCTTCTCCTCCTCGCGATCCGATCCGATCTAGCACCACAAGTGGCGGTGCCTCCGTGAGATGCACACGTGCAGCACCTCGACGTCTCCTCCTTCCTCGGACCAGCAAGTAGGGTGGAGAGATAGATTGGATCTACAACACGACGGCGTGGTGTATATGGTGGAGAATTTCTGCAGCAGGGCTTCGCCTACAAACAGTCGGGAGGGAGAGAGGAAGGCAGCAGGGCTACTAGGGTTTGGAGGAAGGTGTGTGTAGGGGGGAGGGGGCGCACCAGCCCTCTATATACAGAGGGGGTGGCGGCGGCCAGCCCTAGCCCCTCCTCCAAGCCTATCTCTAGTTTAAACGATTTAAACTCTCCCCTTATCTAGAAATTCTATCCCTAGATTTAAACGAGTTTAAATCTATCTAGAATCGGCTGGGCCCTATGGGGCCTTGTGCCCCTGGCCCAATGCGGCCAGGACACTCCCTCATAGGCCCATGCCCCCTCCCGGAAGGTGGGACCACGTTGGCCCCCTTCCGGAAGGTTCTAGAAGCTTCCGGTACAATACCGATTAATCCGGAACAATTCCGAACTCCAAAAACTGCACTGCCTTATATGAATCTTATTCTCCGGACCATTCCGGAACCTCTCGTGATGTCCCGGATCCCATCCGAGACTCCGAACAAAAATTCATAAACCAAGTATCCAATCTATCCTAGCGTCGAGACACGTTAAGTGTGTGACCCTGCGGGTTCGAGAATATGCAGACATGATCTTCTATCAATAATCAACAGCGGGGTCTGGGCACCCATATTGACTCCCACACATTCATAGATGATCATATCGGATGAACCACGATGCCAGGATTCAATCAATCCCAAATATATATTCCCTTCGTCTCGCGATATTTTACTTGCCCGAGATTCGATCGTCGGTATCGTCATACCTAGTTCAATCTCGTTCACAGCAAGTACTTTACTCATTCCGTAATCCGATATCACTTTGTGATTAACTCCTTAACCACATGCTTGCAAGCGGTGTTGATATCGATTACCGAGTGGGCCCGAAGTATATCTCTCCGACTTGGGAGGGACAAATTCCATCTCGATACATACAACCCAACCGATACTTTCCGATCACCTGAGAGACACCTTTATGATCACCCTCTCATAGGATGACGTTTGATGACCTCAAAGATTTATTCCGATACCAGGGAGTTGTATTATCTCATGGTCTAAGGAATACAATATTTTACATAGGAAAAGCTTCGCAAAGATGAACACAATGACACGATTTAATTGCTTCGCTTAGTTTGGGTCTGTCCACCATATCATTCTCCCAATGATATGATCTCATTATCAATTGACAACTCATGTCTATGGTTAGGAAACCTTAACCATCATTGATCAATGAGCTGGTCCATAGAGGCGTACTAGGGACACGGTGTTGTTCACAAACCACACAAGTATTAAAGTTTCCGTTAATACAATTCTAGCATGGAATATAATCTTTATCATGAACAAGAATTATAATAATAACATCTTTATTATTGCCTCTAGGGCATAATTCCAACAGTCTCCCACTTGCACTAGAGTCAATAATCTAGTTTACATTTGGCAACAATCTTACACCCATGGCACTGAGGTGCTGATCATGTTTTACACGTGGAAGAGGTTTAGTCAATGGATCTGCGACATTCAGATCTATATGTACTTTGCTGATCTTCAGATCTCCATCTGCTATATAATATCGGATTATATGAAACTTGCGGTTGATATGCTTGGTCTTTGGATGATATCTTGGTTCCTTAGCGAGTGCTATGGCGCCAGTGTTGTCACACAATATCTCTAGTGGGTCCAATGCACTTGGAACCACGCCAAGCTCAGTGATAAAGTTTCTGATCCAAACTCCTTCACTTGACGCTTCTGCAGCAGCCATGTATTCCGCTTCTACTGTAGATCCCGCGACCACGCTTTGCTTGCAGCTTCTCCAGCTCACAGCTCCTCCATTCAAAATATACACGTATCCCGTCTGAGATTTAGCATCATCCTTGTCGGTGTCGAAACTAGCATCGACGTAACCTTTTACGACGAGTTGTTCATCACCCCCATAGACTAAGAACATTTCTTTAGTCCTATTTAGGTACCTTAGGATGTTCTTCACGGCTGTCCAGTGTTCCACTCCTGGATCACTTTGATATCTGCTCGTCAAACTAAGAGCATTGGACACATCCGGTCTAGTACACAGCATGGCATACATGATGGAACCTATGGCCGAGGCATAAGGCACTTTGCTCATAGCTTCCCTATCATTTACCGTAGCTGGACACTGAGCCTTGCTCAATATCTTACCTGACAACATAGGCACTGAACCTTTCAATGCCTTATCCATTCTGAACCTTTTCAGAACTTTGTCTAGGTATGTACTCTGGCTTAAAGCTATCAGGCGTCTTTGTCTATCTCTATAGGTTTTGATGCCCAATATATAAGCAGCTTCACCTAGGTCTTTCATTGAAAAACACTTGTTCAAATAACTCTTCACATCGTTAAGCATGTTGATGTCATTTCCAATAATCAATATGTCATCCACATATAGTACCAGAAACGTCACCGAGCTCCCACTCACTTTCTTGTAGATGCAAGCTTCGTAGCAATTTGGAACAAATCCAAAGCTCTTGATTACTTGATCAAAACGAAGGTTCCAACTCCGAGATGCTTGCTTCAGTCCATAAATGGAACGCTGAAGTTTGCATACTTTATCAGCATCCTTAGGATCGACAAAACCTTCGGGTTGCATCATATACAACTCTTCATCAATGTTGCCATTGAGGAAAGCAGTCTTGACATCCATTTGCCATATTTCATAATCATGAAACGCAGCAATTGCTAATAAAATCCGAATGGACTTAAACATCGCTACGGGAGAGAAAGTCTCATCGTAGTCAACACCTTGAACTTGTCAAAAACCTTTCGCAACAAGCCGTGCTTTATAGACGGTAACATTACCATCCGCGTCCGTTTTCTTCTTGAAGATCCATTTGCACTCAACGGCCTTTCGGTCGCTAGGAGGGTCCACCAAAGTCCATACTTGGTTTTCGCTCATGGATCCCAATTCGGATTTCATGGCTTCTAGCCATTTCTCAGAGTCTGGGCTCATCATCGCTTCCTCATAGTTCGTAGGTTCGCTGTCTTCTACTAACAAGACAGTCAAGACAGGGTTGCCGTACCACTCAGGAGGGGCACGCGACCTTGTCGACCTACGACGTTCAGTAGCAGCATCGTCCGAAGCTTCATGATCCTTGTCATTAGCTTCCTCTATTGTTGGTGCAGGCGGCACTGGAACAATTTCAGGTGCTGCGCTACTCTCCAATTCAAGAGAAGGTTCAATAACCTCGTCTAGCTCTACTTTCCTCCCACTCACTTCTTTCGAGAAAAACTCCTTCTCAAGAAAGGAACCGTTCTTTGCGACAAACACTTTGCCTTCGGTTCTATGATAGAAGGTATACCCAATAGTTTCCTTAGGGTATCCTATGAAGACGCATTTCTCCGCTTTGGGTTCGAGCTTGTCCGGCATCAACTTCTTGACGTAAGCTTCGCATCCCCAAACTTTAAGAAACGACAACTTAGGTTTAGCACCAAACCACAGTTCATACGGTGTCGTCTCAACGGATTTAGATGGAGCCCTATTTAAAGTGAATGCAGCGGTTTCTAATGCATAACCCCAAAATGATAACGGCAAATCAGTAAGAGACATCATCGATCAGACCATATCTAATAGGGTTCGATTCCGGCGTTCAGACACACCATTGCGCTATGGTGTTCCGGGTGGCGTGAGTTGTGAAACGATTCCACTTGTTTTGAGATGCGTGAGAAAATCATAACTCAAATATTCGCCCCCACGATCGGATCGCAGAAACTTAATCTTTCTGTTACGATGGTTCTCCACTTCATTCTGAAATTCTTTGAACTTTTCAAACGTTTCAGATTTATGTTTCATTAAATAGATATACCCATATCTACTTAAGTCATCGGTAAAAGTGAGAAAATAGCGATATCCACCGCGCGTCGAAACACTCATCGGTCCGCATACATCGGTATGTATGATTTCCAACAAGTCCGTTGCTCGCTCCATCATACCGGAGAACGGGGTTTTGATCATCTTGCCCATGAGGCATGGTTCGCATGTGTCAAATGATTCAAAATCAAGAGACTCCAAAAGTCCATCAGAATGGAGTTTCTTCATGCGCTTTACACCAATATGACCTAGACGACAGTGCCACAAATAAGTAGTATTATCACTATCTACTTTGCATCTCTTAGCCTCAATGTTATGGATGTGTGTTTCATCCCTTTCGAGATTTAGAAGAAATAAACCATTCACAAGAGGTGCATGACCATAAAAGATGTTACTCATATAAATAGAACAACCATTATTCTCCGATTTAAATGAATAACCGTCTTGCAATAAACACGATCCAGAAATAATGTTCATGCTCAACGCAGGCACATAATAACACTTATTAAGGTTTAAAACTAATCCCGAAGGTAAAACTAAGGAGAGCGTGCCGACGGCCATCACATCAACCCTTGATCCGTTGCCAACATGCATCGTCACCTCATCCCTCGCAAGCCGTCATCTATTCCGTAGCTCCTGTTTCGAGTTACAAATATTAGCAACTGAACCAGTATCAAATACCCAGGCACTACAACGAGGGCTAGTAAGGAAAACATCAATAACATGTATATCAAATATACCTTTGATGGTGCCAGCCTTCTTGTCCGCTAAGTACTTCGGACAGTTGCGCTTCCAGTGACCCTTGTCCTTGCAATAGAAGCACTCAGTGTCCGGCTTGGGACCAGACCTGAGCTTCTTCTCAGCAGGGGCATTGCGCTTGCCGCCGCCCTTCTTGAAGGGCTTCTTTGCTCCCTTACCTTTCTTAAAGGAGGGCTTGTTGACCATCAACACATGATTATCCTTCTTGATGTCCACCTCCGCAGCCTTCAGCTTTGCGAAGAGCTCGGTGATCGTATCAGTGGAACCAATCTGATTATGATCAACTACAAAACTTTTGTAGCTAGGAGTGTCAATCTTGAGCTCCTCTGGAATCTTGCAGTCCAGTTGCTCAAGGCGTTGAGTGTAGCCCGTCATCTCAATGGCGTGCTCACTAACGGAACTCCCTTCCTCCATCTTGTAGTTAAAGAATTTCTTAGAGATCTCATATCTCTCAGAACGGGCTTGAGTCTGAAACATGTTTTTCAGCTCCTCGAGAATCTCAAAGGGCCCGGCGAACTCCTCAAAACGATTTTGAATATCCGATTCCATAGCATACAACATGGCGATATTAATCAAATCATAATCATCCTTGCGCGACTGATAAACAGCTTTTTCATCAGCCGGCGCATCTATAGCAGGGGCGTCACCTAGCGCTTTCTCAAGGACATAGTCCTTTTGTCTGCCAGCGAGAATGATTCTCAGAATGCGGAACCATTTGGTGAAGTTAGACCCATTGTTTCTAAGCTTTTCTATCTCAGCAAAAATGTTGAAGTTGAAGTTGGACTTGGCCATGTGATCTACAGTATTTGCAAGTACAATTTAGACTATGTTCATGATAAATAGTTCAACTTAATCAAATTACTAGATGAACTCCCACTAAATTCAACATCCCTCAAGTTGTTTAGTGAACACGATCCAAATTCACCACACCTAATCCGATCATCACGAGAAGAGATGTGGTTTCAATGGTGGACAACAAAGTGTCGATCATATCATTCATATGACTCATGCTTAACCTTTCGGTTCATGTGTTCCGAGGCCATGTCTGTACATGCTAGGCTCGTCAAGTTAGACCCAAGTATTTCCGCGTGTGCAAAACTGGCTTGCACCCGTTGTATGTGAGCGTAGAGTCTATAGCACCCGATCATCACGTGATGCTTGGACACGACGAACTTTCGCAACGGTGCATACTTGGGGAGAACACAGTTTTTATCTTGATCTTTAAGTGAGGAATCATCTTATAATGCTACCGTCGCGATCTAAGCATGATAAGATACATAAAAGGATAAACATCACATGCATATAACTTTATGTGACATGGTATAGCCAATCTTCGCGCAATGATCTCCATCTTGTGCGTTCCGGCATGATCTACATCACTCCACCATGATTGCCTCCACCACGAATAGCAACTACAACTATTGCTAACTACTTAGCGATAAAGTAAAGCTATTACATGGCGTATAAGAAGTTGACTCGCAGGTCATACACAATTATAAAGACAACCATATGGCTCCTGCCGGTTGTGTACTCATCGACATGCAAGTCGTGAAACATTACAAAACATGATCATCGCATACAATATACACATCACATCTTGGGCCATACCATATCACAGAAAACACTCCCTGCAAAAACAAGTTAGACGCCTCTACTTTGTTGTTGCATGTTTTACGTGGCTTATGGGAGTAGATGCTAAGAACGATTCTTACCTACGGAAAGCCACAACGGTGATATTTTGGTTGCCAAACTCCGGTGTTAATCCCATGACAACTATAGTGAGAGAAACTGACATCCACCAGCCGCATGTATGGTACAAGCCACACGTCAAGTGCGGAGCCGGTCTCGCGAACGACGTCGCGTAAGGTTGGCCTGGACCGCTTCAATCTCACTATCCCGCGCCATAAGAAGAACACAAACAAGAGGCTTGCAACAGAAAACATCAATGCCCGCAACAACCATGTTGCGTTCTACTCGTGAAACACATCTACGCATAGATCTAGCTCTGATACCACTGAAGGGTTTCGCAGCATAGTAAATCAAAATTTTCTAATGAAGCGAACAGAGGGAAAGCCAAGATCTAATCTAGGAGATGCAAACAACGAGAGAGATTGGATTAGATCTTCATACCCTTGAAGATTCGCACAGCGAAACGTTCGTCGGAACGTGGGTGATGTAGTCGTACTCGCTTCTCCTCCTCGCGATCCGATCCGATCTAGCACCACAAGTGGCGGTGCCTCCGTGAGATGCACACGTGCAGCACCTCGACGTCTCCTCCTTCCTCGGACCAGCAAGTAGGGTGGAGAGATAGATTGGATCTACAACACGACGGCGTGGTGTATATGGTGGAGAATTTCTGCAGCAGGGCTTCGCCTACAAACAGTCGGGAGGGAGAGAGGAAGGCAGCAGGGCTACTAGGGTTTGGAGGAAGGTGTGTGTAGGGGGGAGGGGGCGCACCAGCCCTCTATATACAGAGGGGGTGGCGGCGGCCAGCCCTAGCCCCTCCTCCAAGCCTATCTCTAGTTTAAACGATTTAAACTCTCCCCTTATCTAGAAATTCTATCCCTAGATTTAAACGAGTTTAAATCTATCTAGAATCGGCTGGGCCCTATGGGGCCTTGTGCCCCTGGCCCAATGCGGCCAGGACACTCCCTCATAGGCCCATGCCCCCTCCCGGAAGGTGGGACCATGTTGGCCCCCTTCCGGAAGGTTCTAGAAGCTTCCGGTACAATACCGATTAATCCGGAACAATTCCGAACTCCAAAAACTGCACTGCCTTATATGAATCTTATTCTCCGGACCATTCCGGAACCTCTCGTGATGTCCCGGATCCCATCCGAGACTCCGAACAAAAATTCATAAACCAAGTATCCAATCTATCCTAGCGACGAGACACGTTAAGTGTGTGACCCTGCGGGTTCGAGAATATGCAGACATGATCTTCTATCAATAATCAACAGCGGGGTCTGGGCACCCATATTGACTCCCACACATTCATAGATGATCATATCGGATGAACCACGATGCCAGGATTCAATCAATCCCAAATATATATTCCCTTCGTCTCGCGATATTTTACTTGCCCGAGATTCGATCGTCGGTATCGTCATACCTAGTTCAATCTCTATCATAGCAAGTACTTTACTCGTTCCGTAATCCGATATCACTTTGTGATTAACTCCTTAACCACATGCTTGCAAGCGGTGTTGATATCGATTACCGAGTGGGCCCGAAGTATATCTCTCCGACTTGGGAGGGACAAATTCCATCTCGATACATACAACCCAACCGATACTTTCCGATCACCTGAGAGACACCTTTATGATCACCCTCTCATAGGATGACGTTTGATGACCTCAAAGATTTATTCCGATACCAGGGAGTTGTATTATCTCATGGTCTAAGGAATACAATATTTTACATAGGAAAAGCTTCGCAAAGATGAACACAATGACACGATTTAATTGCTTCGCTTAGTTTGGGTCTGTCCACCATATCATTCTCCCAATGATATGATCTCATTATCAATTGACAACTCATGTCTATGGTTAGGAAACCTTAACCATCATTGATCAATGAGCTGGTCCATAGAGGCGTACTAGGGACACGGTGTTGTTCACAAACCACACAAGTATTAAAGTTTCCGCTTAATACAATTCTAGCATGGAATATAAACTTTATCATGAACAAGAATTGTAATAATAACATCTTTATTATTGCCTCTAGGGCATAATTCCAACAATGTCCACCTCAGCACTCAGGTTAGTAAATGTATTTTGTTATCGACTGGTTTGCTACCCTCAGACTATGACATATGGGCCCAAGGCCATGTCACACGCCACGTGAGACAAAGACGGGTCAAACTAGATGACGTGGTTCGAATCTGATGTAGGCATGACGTCATACGGTTTGATCCTCACTGGTTGAGGATCGATCGATTGATCCGGTGCGCGCGAGGGGCTATGACTAGGTGTCACTACTAGGAAAACGGTCGTCTATGACGCACCTGTAAACATCATCTGTGGCGCACCAGGGGTGCGCCACGGGCCTTGTGCTACGGCTATCTCCTAGCCGTGGCGCACTGCCTGGTGCGCCACGATTATGTCGAGATAGGCGTAGAGCACCTGCTAGTGCGCCACGGCTATGTGGGCAGGTGCGCTACGCGTAGGATCTTCTGTGGCGCACTTCTCAGTGCGCCACTAAACTTCTGAGGTGCGCTTTAGACGTAGTGCGCCACAAAAGCTAGGTCATGTGCGCCACAGGTTTTTTTTGTTTTTTTAATTTCCGAGCCAGATTATATACAATACAGATTATATATAATATTACAGGCAGATATACACACACATATACAAGATATACAATTATATATATAAATACATAGTTTGAAAAACAAGATTGAAACAAATACATATAGATAAGTCTCATACATGAATACATAGTATAACTTACATTGTTTCGATCAAGTTACAAGGTAGTTGGTGACATGCGAATACATGTGTCGATCGAACAAGTTAGAGCTCGGAAGCTCGCCTAGACATCTAAACTAGCTAGACACAAACGCGGGATAAACAACCAAAGAAGATAAGCATGATCACCGCCGCGACGAAGGTGTAGGTCTTCATCCGGTTCCTTGTCCTAACTCCCACTAGATAGCGCGTGTATCTAGATTCCGCCTCCGCCATAGTGTTGTACCCTTTGTAGCTATTGCCGCTAAAACAGTGCACCTGTCTCCGGCAGTCTTCCCAATCATCGTAGACTCCGGGAACCCGTCCCTTGTACACGACGTACCACGTCATCTATAAGTTGACAATAATAATTAACCAATGATTGAAAAAAAAACATATATAATTAAACTCGCATATGAAGATACACTTATAGAAAGTACTCCTAAATCAAAAAGACCAAACTCAAAAAGCATGCCTCATATATAACTAGGTTGTTCGACATAGGAATATGCTATGATGGAACTGTTCACCAAGTAGGATGCACAACACCTGGACCTATGCATAGCACAAGGCGGACAATCCCATCGCAGCACATTCACATATATATTGTGCCAACACATTTCAATCATCGGCATTATTCTCGAAAAAGACCAAAGTAACTCGAAAAGAATGCCTCATATATATATACATAGGTCGTTGGACACAGGAATATGCTATGATGGAACCGTAAGCCAAGTAGGATGCACAACATCTAGACTTGTGCATAACACAAGGCTTACAGTCCCGTCGTAGTTTAAGATCCCTCCTTTGTAAAGGAAAAGGATCCCTGTGATTGCAATGCTAGTCCCTGGATCAATGCTAACATCCACAGTTTAAGATGAAGTACATAGATACAAAGGTCATTTATTACATCCATTCCAGAGATAAAACATAGTCTTTTAAAACTCAAGGCCACAGGCCTAATACAAGAGTTTGGAATAAGTAAATAAACATAAGTCTTCATCTTCATGTGCCACAGGCAAGCATGTTGAGTGTAGACTCATGACACCTAATCATCATCGGAGTAACCTGCAACATCACAAGTTACAGCCACAGTGGGTCAATACTTTGGAATAGTATTGACAAGTGATACCTTAGTAAATTTTTAAGTGGACTATATTACTATATGCATTTTGGCTAACTGTAGCTTGGCTTGCTTTGCTCAAAATAGGTTTTTCCTATTAGTTGAAATCACTAAGTTTTTCTTTGTTAAAACATTTCCCAAGAAACCACCAATAGACATTGGGGTCCTTCACCCTTGTTCACCCACAAGTTTTTACTTAGAAGTTGGAGTGATGAGATTCTTGATAGCTTCCATGTCTTGATGCTCAAGTTGTCCATTGCCATGGACTTGGCTAAGTACTTAGATTTTTCCATCTGCAAAGGTTGTGCACTTTCCCCACCAGACTTGGTTTCCCAAGACAGGACCTTTCAGAAGCCTTTCCTTAGACCAAATGGACGCGCTCCAACCTATCATTCCCACTACCACCAACTGTCCAAATGGCTAAGTTCTAGCAACTTATGTGATCCAGGCAGAGCCCATATTGCCAAGTGGCTGCACTATAAGCTTCTCAACACTTGGCCTCTAAAATCCCTTTGTGCCTGGGTGGCATACCACAAGTGAGATACACAAGGTAAACCATGTCCATGGGCCTTGTGTAACCACTCAACCAAAAACCACCATTCAAGACCCATTCCACCCAGGAGGTTCATTGACTTAGTTGTTTTATTAAGAAAAGCATAAGTCCAAAGACTTAGAAATATTTCCATCATAGCATGCAAATACTTTACCAACCCTTGTTTGCTACTAGCTAGGCTAAGCATGGCATAGTAACTTAACTTAGGAATTTCCTAGCATTTCTATATCCACTTAGGATTTCCCAACATGGCACTTGGCAAAAATAGTAACATGCAAGACTTAGCAAAATATTTCTAATGCTTGTACAAAACATAGGAATGGAAATATTCATGAAGTACCACTTGCCTTGGTAGTGGGGAGAGTAGCACTCTTCACAATCACAGTCACTAGTACCAAAGTCTACACAAAAATGGTAGCACAAATTTACACACAATTCATATACAAACATAAATATATGCATGCATGCAAAAATGCTAATTGATGATTTTAAAACCTAACCAAGCAAGTGCATGATACTGAAACATAACCAAGTCAAAAACTTGCCAAACCAAACTTATTTAGCACTAAAACAAATTACTAAATAAATTCTATACTCAAAATAGTCCTAAACAAGTTTCTGCATAAAAAGTCATTTTAACAGAAACTTTTCACTAAACACATTGCATAAACAGAAAGGGCTTGTCTCCCTGATTCCAGCGATATAAAATTTGCAAAATTCTAACGTGGAAATCAAAAGTTATAGCCCATTCAAATTTGAATCTAAATCTGTTTTAAATTCTATTTTAAACACAAACCCTAGCCACGTGTCTTAATTCTATTGGTTGATACCATTTTGCTCAGGATCACCCTCCCGCGCCGTCGGATCTATTTAAAACACACGGCTCAGATCTATCCATAACGATTCACTAAATGATCTAATCCTATACACCGGATCCAGATCTGACGGCTCTGGATTAAGCGACCAAAGCGGGGCGGCGCTGGCGGCGGCTACTGGCGGCGGCGAGCTCTGTCTGCGGCGGCGCGGCGCTACAGGTCGTCCGGAGAGGCAGGAGGATGCTTACTAGGTTCGAAGCGTCGAGGAGAAGCTCAATTTGGCAGCGGCTTGACGAGGGGCGCACGGGCACGGTCGCTGGGGCTCGTCAGAGTTGCGGGCGGCGTCTGTCGCTTGCAGTCGAGGTTGCTGTCGAGGCTCCATGTCGTCCTAGCACGAGGCAGAGGGTTCAGAAGATGCGCAAGTGACTAGCGAACAAGTTGGTAACAGAGGGAAGGCAAGGGGCGCTCGGGACTTACCACGATTGGTCGCCGGAGTTGAGCGGCGGCTCGGTCGGTTGCGGGCACGAACGGGGACGGCGTTCTGGGTCACGAGGATGCAAAAGAAAGGTGTCAGGGGATTCACGAGACCACGCTGGACACGATAGTTTGAACCAGAGGGAGGGGGGCGGTCGAGGCTAACCGGAATTAGTCACCGGAGTCGTCGGTACTGCGGGGTTTCGAGGTCAAATGCGCGCAGCCTGGTGGCGGAGTGAGCGAGGAGAGTGGGGGGAAATGACCGCGGCGGCGAGGGGTTCTTATAGGCGAGAGGGGAGTGGCGATTAAGCGCGGAATCAAGGGCAATTAAGCTAGGAATCAATCGCGGTAGTGATGGGCGGAGGAAACGGCCGGCGACGGGGTCGGGCGCGATTTGGGGAAGACGAGGGTGAGCTGTTGAGGTCCACCAGTCAGTGAGTGGGACGAAGAGGGGGTGGGGTCTGGGTGTCAGCGACCGCGTGGGTGCATCTGCGCGTGCGAGCGAGCGAGAGAGAGGCCGGGTGGGCTAACTGGGCCGGTTCTGCTGCTGGGCTAGAATA
This sequence comes from Avena sativa, assembly GCA_916181665.1. NCBI lineage: Eukaryota > Viridiplantae > Streptophyta > Magnoliopsida > Poales > Poaceae > Avena > Avena sativa. Next base: position 145,016,822 of record OV702297.1, read on the forward strand.
GGAGCGCCTGGCCCTTTCTTTTCTTTATTCCTTTTTCTTTTTCTGTTTTGATTTTCAGGAATGGTTTTCAAATGAATTCAAACTCTTTTTGAATTAAAATCTTTCTGGGGTTTTTGTAGTGTGCAACAGTCTCAAATCTAGGCATAAAACCATATGTTTGCTTTGTAAAGGCTTGGTCATTTTTGGAGAAACAAAATAACAGGGACTTTGCACTTGATTTGCAAATGTTTGAAAAATGATTTTTGAAACCATTTCCATTTTGTAAGGCTTGGTTCAAATTCCACACTCAATCCATTCAACAAGGGAGACAAACAATCTAGGTTTTAAAACATTCAAACTCTCAAATGGGAATGGCCATTTGATTTAAGTTTGCTCACATAAAATGATAGCACTATGTGCTTCTGTTTTTCTGAAATGAGTTTTGAAATTGATCTCAATTCTATATGCATGCATGAATGATATGCAATCTTTGAAATCATGATTTTAGGTGTTACAAATCTAACCCCCTTAAGGTGAATCTCGCCCTCGAGATTCGGATTGGCTAGCAAATAGGTGAGGGTGGTCTTTCCGAAGATCATCTTCTCTTTCCCATGTTGCTTCCTCTTCGGAATGATGATTCCACTGCACTTTGCAAAACTTGATAGTCTTTGTCCTTGTGACTCTTTCTGCAGTCTCAAGAATTTTGATAGGTTTCTCTTCATAAGTGAGATCACTTTCTAGTTGCACTTCCTCCAAAGGTATAGTATATTTCAAGGAAGTTTCTTCCATTTCTGGGTGACATTTTCTTAAGCTGACTCACATGAAACACATTATGGACAGCTGATAGAGATTCTGGTAGTTCTATTTCATAGGCAACTTCTCCTTTGCGACTTAGGATCTTGAATGGCCCAACATATCTTGGTGGCAATTTTCCTTTGACCCCGAATCTTTTCACTCCACGAAGTGGTGATACTCTAAGATAGGCTCTATCACCCACTTCGTAGGTGACCTCTCTACGCTTAGGATCTGCGTAGCTTTTCTGTCGGGATTGTGCTATCTTCAACCTGTCTTTAACCAATTTGACCTTCTCTTCGGCTTCTTTGATAAGATCTAGCCCGAATAAACTTCTTTATCCCACACCATTCCATAACAATGGGGTGGTACACTTTCTTCCGTAGAGAAACTCAAATGGTGCCATCTCAATGCTGGATTGATAGCTGTTGTTATAAGAAAATTCTGCATAAGGGAGACTTTCATCCCAACTTGCTCCATAGTCTAGGGCACATGCCCTCAACATGTCTTCCAGAATTTGATTAGTCCTTTCTGTTTGCCCATCGGTTTGAGGATGAAAAGCAGTGCTGAATTCCAACCTCGTTCCCAATGACTCGTGTAGCTGTCTCCAAAAATGGGAAGTGAATTGACTTCCCCTATCAGATACAATACTCTTGGGCACACCATGTAGACATACAATTCTACTCATGTAGATTTTGGCTAACTTGGCACTTGTATAAGTTGTCTTCACGGGTATGAAATGAGCCACTTTAGTTAGGCGATCCACTACTACCCATATAGAATCATATCCTGACCTGGTCCTTGGTAGTCCGGTAATGAAATCCATACCAATCTTGTCCCACTTCCAATCAGGAATAGGTAGTGGTTGAAGCAAACCTGCTGGTTTCTGATGCTCCGCTTTCACTCTACTACACACATCACACAAAGCAATATGTTCGGCGATGTCCCTCTTGAGATTATTCCACCAAAATCTTTCTTTCATATCCATGTACATTTTGGTGTTACCCGGGTGAATAGAATACGGAGAGTTGTGTGCTTCCTGCAATATCAGTTTCCGCAACTCCGGATCCCGTTGAACACAGATACGTTTCCCATGCCATAAAGTACCTTGTTCATCTACATGGAAATTTTTAGCTTTCCCTTGGCCAATCTTTTCCTTAATCTCTTCAATTTCCTTATCAGTCTTCTGAGCTTCTTTGATCTTGTCCAACAAAGTGGGTTGAACATCCAATGACATGAGATGTCCTTCCGGTACAATCTCCAATCTGAGTTTTCTGAATTGAGCACACAAATCGTCTGGCAATTCCCCTTTGGTAAGGCCATTCACAAACACCTTACGACTTAGAGCATCTGCTACAACATTTGCTTTACCGAGGTGGTATTGCAAACTTAAGTCATAGTCCTTGATAAGCTCTAACCATCTTCTTTGCCTCATATTGATTTCCTTTTGGGTGAATATATACTTCAAACTTTTGTGATCCGTGAACACTTCACAACGCTTTCCCAAAAGGTAATGTCTCCATGTTTTGAGTGCATGGACGACAGAGGCTAACTCCAAATCATGAGTAGGATAGTTTATTTCATGAGTTTTGAGTTGTCTCGAGGCATAGGCCACAACTTTACCGTCTTGCATAAGCACGGCACCCAAACCTTGATGAGACGCATCACAATACACTTGGAAATCCTTTTCCAAATCAGGTAGACATAGAACTGGTGCTGTCACAAGCCTCTTCTTCAACTCCTGAAAGCTGAGTTCACAACCTTCAGACCAAGCAAACTTCTTGTCTTTCTTTAACAGTTCAGTCATGGGCTTAGCTACCTTAGAGAAATTCTCAATAAACCTTCTGTAATAACCTGCTAAGCCAAGGAAACTACGAACTTCTTTCACGGACTTGGGAGATTCCCATTCCGTCACAGCTGAAACCTTAGCAGGATCAACTGCTACGCCGTCCTTTGTCATAACATGACCAAGAAAACCAACTTCCTCCAACCAGAACTCACACTTGCTGAATTTGGCATAAAGCTTATGCTCTCTTAATTTCTCAAGTATCAAACGCAAGTGTCCTTCATGTTCTTCCTTGCTCTTGGAGTAGACTAAGATGTCATCGATGAAAACGACAACAAATTTGTCAAGGAATTCCATAAACACTTTGTTCATCATATTCATGAAGTATGCTGGAGCATTTGTCAAGCCAAAAGGCATTACGGTATACTCATACAATCCATACCTTGTAGTGAATGCTGTTTTAGGTATGTCTCGTTCTCTTATCTTGAGTTGAAAATAGCCTGACCGGAGATCAATCTTTGAGAACACACATGCTCCTTCTAGCTAATCAAACAAGTCATTGATTCTAGGCAAAGGGTATTTGTTCTTGATAGTCACCTCGTTGAGTGAACGGTAATCTATGCATAACCTTTGACTTCTATCTTTCTTCTCTACGAACAAAAGTTGGGCTCCCCAAGATGAAGAACTTGGTTGAATAAATCCTTTCTGCAACCGTTCTCCTAGTTGCTTCTTGAGTTCTTTCAGTTCATCAACTGACATTTTATATGGTCTCTTTGCTATTGGTCTAGAACCTGGTACCAAATCTATCAGAAACTCCACATCTCTATCTGGTGGCATTCCCGGCAATTCTTCCGGAAACACATCCGGATACTCACTCACAATTGGCACATTGTCCATGCTAACCCCCTTAAGAGAATTTAGCTTACTTCCTTTGGATTCAAAGTTGGACCTGAACTTAATTCTTCTTCTTTCCGGGGTCGTGAGTGCAACAGTACGATTAGCACAATCTAGTACTCCTTCATACTTAGCCATCCAATCCATTCCCAATATTACGTCCAGTCCTTGGGAATCTAGGATTATCAGACTTACTGGAAACTTATGTTTTCCAAATTCTATTACTAGATCCCGGCATCCAAGACTTACTATCATTTCTCCACCCGGAGAACTAACTTTTATTGGACACCCAATGTTTTCAGTTGGAAACCCATTTCTATCAACAAATGCTTTTGATATGAATGAATGCGATGCTCCAGCATCAAAAAGAACAAATGCTGGAATAGAATTGAGTCTGAACTTACCAGCAACGGCGTCAGGTTCCTGATAGACCTCCTCCACACTGATGTGGTTCACCTGTCCTTTCTAGAAAGGATTGGGCTTAACAGGTCCTTCAACTTTCTTTTCGGGGCACTCGTTTGCATAGTGTCCCATCTTCTTGCATTTGAAGCATTCAACCTGACTGATGTCTCTCTTAGCAGGCTGACTTCCACTTCCACTTCCATTACCACTGTGGTGGCTCTTATGTCCACTCTTGTGGTTCTTGTACTTGTCATTGTCATGACTGCGGTGATGCTTGTTGTCATGACGGTTGTGGTGCTTGTTGAATTTCCCATGCTTGTGGGATCCTGAGCTTCCACTATCATCATAGTGAGATCGTTTGTGAGACGACCCCGAGCTGTGCTTGTCGGAGTGCTTTCTCTTTCTACTCTCGACTTGCTTCATTTTGTTCTCCAATATAGCAGCCTTGTCACAGAGCGACTGATAAGTGGGAACATATGCCACAGCCAGCTGCAGATTCAGCTCATCATTCAAGCCTTCCAGAAATTTTTCCTTTCTCTTGGCATCTGTGTCAACCTCATCTGGTGCATAACGCACCAGATTGTTGAACTCTTCAATGTATTCAGCCACGCTGCGGTGGCGCTGCTTCAGATTGTGGAACTCTTTCTTTTTCAGGCTCATTATTCCTGATGAGATATGAGCAGTGCGAAAGCCATCCTCAAAGATAGCCCAAGTCACCTCATCTATAGGAGTGGTGATTTGGAAGTTGTCCCACCAAGTGGCGGCTGGCCCTTCCAGCAGATGTGCTGCAAATCTGACCTTTTCAGCGTCCGTGCAGCCCACGGTCACTAAGTCCTTGTTTACAGAACGTAGCCAATCGTTGGCCACCATGGGATCAGTCGTCCCTGAGAACTTAGCTGGCCTCAATCTCAGAAATCTGGTAAGCATATCAAAGCCCGGAGGGTTGTTGTTGTTATTGTTGTTGTTATTGGGGTTGTTGTTGTTGTTATTATTCTGGTTCTGGATGAATGTTGTCATCATATGCATTAGCTGTGTTTGAGCAGTCATCATTTGCTGCATTTCTGGAGTGATGTTGTTGTTGTTGTTGGGGTTGGGGTTTGCGCGACAGGGAGGCATCTGTGGTTTGTTCAAATAGAGATAAGAATGAGATACCCATAGATGCTTTCATGCACATTACATCACAAAAGCAAACACAAGCATGCAACAGAGGATGAAAAGTTCAACAACAAGATAACAAGTTCACAAAGTAAAACACACAAGTAGCAAGCCATCCACATGTCGGATGGTCCAATAACAAGTTCACAAATAACAAGTACGATAGTAAAAGATAAACGAGTAGTCAAGTCTACTCATCAACATCAATCTCCTCCTCGACAAAGGTAAGACCTGCGTTCTCCATCGCGGTCTTGTTCTCCTCAATAGTAGTGGTCAAGGACTCAATCTTGGCCTTGAGAGCCCTCTTCTAGGAACGAAGCCTCTCTATCACCATCTACTGCTGCTCTAGCTCGAAGTCCTTGGACTGCAGTTCTTCAGTCATGTCCCGGATCTTCTTGTTCCTATCCTGGACACGCTTCTCCTGACTCTTGAACTTCCTGTCCTGGGTCTCGAACTTCGCCTCCATTTCCTTGACTATCTCGTCCTGCTGCGCGAAGAGCTTGTCCTTCTCGCGTAGCTGCACCTGGAGCTCGTCATTGCTGAGCATGACATTGGTCCTGTCCGTGTCCACGTGCCTAATGAGAGACTCTAAGTCCTGGAGATACAGACGTATCGGCTCTGCTGCGTCCCTCGAGTCGTCCTCGAAGTCGATGGACTCTCCATCCTCATCACGTCTTCCGAAGACGTGTAAGTGGGTGCCTCTAACCTGTCGGGAGTGTCGTCCTAGCAGACGTCCTATCAGGTCCTGCATAACTACCTCCATGCCTCTCTCTCTGTCATCGTGCATAAGCTTGAAGATGATGGCCTCCGTAGTAGGCTCTGTCTGGCGTCCGGGCTGGTTCACCTTGAAGCCCCAGAGGTCCTTCCTCTCGAACTTGGTGAGTGGATGCACCATGATGGTGGGAAGAGGGAGATTGAGCAAAGTGGTAAGCTCAACGATACGAGGACCAAAGCGGGTAACCTGGAACTCCTCAACAATGCTGATGGTAATAGGCATCTATTTATAAGATAGAAAAGTTAGAACAACACAATTCAAGATAAACAAAAAATCATAACACACATACATATCCTTGGAAAGCAAAATCACACAAGTCATGCATACATGAATCCATTACATCAACCAAGGTCCAATCTTATTTTAAGGTAACAATTTGGAAAATAAGGTGATAGGTGGTGGTCCAACTAACGAAGTACGTTTACAATCCTATCTCACTGGATCTGTTGGCTAACACAATGTTCCTAGAAGCAATCAGCCTATCTTGCTCACATGATTCCATCACTAAGTCTATAATATCTCCTCTTAAGGTTTGGTTGGTAGCTTCCAACTCTTGGGTATGTTCCTTCTCTTTCTCTAAGTCTTTTTGGAGGTTGAGCATCCTGCACTTGACTCTAGCACTAAGTTCTTTGATAGTCCTCCAAGCTGCTTCTCTTGCTGACTCAAAGAATGTGGTGTGCACCACAGTGTTGGTGTACATGCAGAATCCTGTTTCTTTGTGGTTGTCTTCCTTGTTTTTATACAAGTGAAGTTGCACCCACCAGTACTCAACTCCTTCATCCTTCACTGGAAAGCCTTTGTACACAGCTGCACCATGTATTTCCATTGCCACCATGAGGTCCTTGAGAATTTTGGGAAACTCAGTCTCACACTCCAAGGTCATGGTCATGAGTGGTCCTTTTCTTACGGCTTCGTTGATGGAGTTCATCTACAAATAGAGGTGAGAAGAGAAGATTAGAAAATTTTACGAGAAGAATAGACAAGTGTAGAAGTAGTTGAAATTTTTTCCTTAGTGGTTTCCAATCCTAGGGTCATAATCCTACAGGCAACACAGTGCTCTGATACCATCTGTAAGATCCCTCCTTTGTAAAGGAAAAGGATCCCTGTGATTGCAATGCTAGTCCCTGGATCAATGCTAGCATCCACAGTTTAAGATGAAGTACACAGATACAAAGGTCATTTATTACATCCATTCCAGAGATAAAACATAGTCTTTTAAAACTCAAGGCCACAGGCCTAATACAAGAGTTTGGAATAAGTAAATAAACATAAGTCTTCATCTTCATGTGCCACAGGCAAGCATGTTGAGTGTAGACTCATGACACCTAATCATCATCGGAGTAACCTGCAACATCACAAGTTACAGCCACAGTGGGTCAATACTTTGGAATAGTATTGGCAAGTGATACCTTAGTAAATTTTTAAGTGGACTATATTACTATATGCATTTTGGCTAAGTGTAGCTTGGCTTGCTTTGCTCAAAATAGGTTTTTCCTATTAGTTGAAATCACTAAGTTTTTCTTTGTTAAAACATTTCCCAAGAAACCACCAATAGACATTGGGGTCCTTCACCCTTGTTCACCCACAAGTTTTTACTTAGAAGTTGGAGTGATGAGATTCTTGATAGCTTCCATGTCTTGATGCTCAAGTTGTCCGTTGCCATGGACTTGGCTAAGTACTTAGATTTTTCCATCTGCAGAGGTTGTGCACTTTCCCCACCAGACTTGGTTTCCCAAGACAGGACCTTTCAGAAGCCTTTCCTTAGACCAAATGGACGCGCTCCAACCTATCATTCCCACTACCACCAACTGTCCAAATGGCTAAGTTCTAGCAACTTATGTGATCCAGGCAGAGCCCATATTGCCAAGTGGCTGCACTATAAGCTTCTCAACACTTGGCCTCTAAAATCCCTTTGTGCCTGGGTGGCATACCACAAGTGAGATACACAAGGTAAACCATGTCCATGGGCCTTGTGTAACCACTCAACCAAAAACCACCATTCAAGACCCATTCCACCCAGGAGGTTCATTGACTTAGTTGTTTTATTAAGAAAAGCATAAGTCCAAAGACTTAGAAATATTTCCATCATAGCATGTAAATACTTTACCAACCCTTGTTTGCTACTAGCTAGGCTAAGCATGGCATAGTAACTTAACTTAGTAATTTCCTAGCATTTCTATATCCAGTTAGGATTTCCCAACATGGCACTTGGCAAAAATAGTAACATGCAAGACTTAGCAAAATATTTCTAATGCTTGTACAAAACATAGGAATGGAAATATTCATGAAGTACCACTTGCCTTGGTAGTGGGGAGAGTAGCACTCTTCACAATCACAGTCACTAGCACCAAAGTCTACACAAAAATGGTAGCACAAATTTACACACAATTCATATACAAACATAAATATATGCATGCATGCAAAAATGCTAATTGATGATTTTAAAACCTAACCAAGCAAGTGCATGATACTGAAACATAACCAAGTCAAAAACTTGCCAAACCAAACTTATTTAGCACTAAAACAAATTACTAAACAAATTCTATACTCAAAATAGTCCTAAACAAGTTTCTGCATAAAAAGTCATTTTAACAGAAACTTTTCACTAAACACATTGCATAAACAGAAAGGACTTGTCTCCCTGATTCCAACGATATAAAATTTGCAAAATTCTAACGTGGAAATCAAAAGTTATAGCCCATTCAAATTTGAATCTAAATCTGTTTTAAATTCTGTTTTAAACACAAACCCTAGCCACGCGTCTTAATTCTATTGGTTGATACCGTTTCGCTCAGGATCACCCTCCCACGCCGTCGGATCTACTTAAAACACACGGCTCAGATCTATCCATAACGATTCACTAAATGATCTAATCCTATACGCTGGATCCAGATCTGACGGCTCTGGATTAAGCGACCAAAGCGGGGCGGCGCTGACGGCGGCTACTGGCGGCGGCGAGCTCTGTCTGCGGTAGCACGGTGCTACAGGTCGTCCGGAGAGGCAGGAGGATGCTTACTAGGTTCGCAGCGTCGAGGAGAAGCTCAACTTGGCAGCGGCTTGACGAGGGGCGCACGGGCACGGTCGCTGGGGCTCGTCGGAGTTGCGGGCGGCATCTGTCGCTTGTAGTCGAGGTCACTGTCGAGGCTCTGTGTCGTCCTAGCACGAGGCAGAGGGTTCAGAAGATGCGCAAGTGACTAGCGAACAAGTTGGTAACAGAGGGAAGGCAAGGGGCGCTCGGGACTTACCACGATTGGTCGCCAGAGTTGAGCGGCGGCTCGGTCGGTTGCGGGCATGAACGGGGACGGCGTTCTGGGTCACGAGGATGCAAAAGAAAGGTGTCAGGGGATTCACGAGACCACGCTGGACACGATAGTTTGAACCAGAGGGAGGGGGCGGTCGAGGCTCACCGGAATTAGTCGCCGGAGTCGTCGGTACTACGGGGTTTCGAGGTCAAATGCGCAGCCTGGTGGCGGAGTGAGCGAGGAGAGTGGGGGGAAATGACCGCGGCAGCGAGGGGTTCTTATAGGCGAGAGGGGAGTGGCGATTAAGCGCGGAATCAAGGGCAATTAAGCGAGGAATCAATCGCGGCAGTGATGGGCGGAGGAAACGGCCGGCGACGGGGTCGGGCACGATTTGGGGAAGACGAGGGTGAGCTGTCGAGGTCCACCAGTCAGCGAGTGGGACGAAGAGGGGGTGGGGTCTGGGTGTCAGGGACCGCGTGGGTGCGTATGCACGTGCGAGCGAGCGAGAGAGAGGCCGGGTGGGCTAACTGGGCCGGTTCTGCTGCTGGGCTAGAATAGGAGCGCCTGGCCCTTTTATTTTCTTTATTCCTTTTTCTTTTTCTGTTTTGATTTTCAGGAATGGTTTTCAAATGAATTCAAACTCTTTTTGAATTAAAATCTTTCTGGGGTTTTTGTAGTGTGCAACAGTCTCAAATCTAGGCATAAAACCATATGTTTGCTTTGTAAAGGCTTGGTCATTTTTGGAGAAACAAAATAACAGGGACTTTGCACTTGATTTGCAAATGTTTGAAAAATGATTTTTGAAACCATTTCCATTTTGTAAGGCTTGGTTCAAATTCCACACTCAACCCATTCAACAAGGGAGACAAACAATCTAGGTTTTAAAACATTCAAACTCTCAAATGGGAATGGCCATTTGATTTAAGTTTGCTCACATAAAATGATAGCACTATGTGCTTCTGTTTTTCTGAAATGAGTTTTGAAATTGATCTCAATTCTATATGCGTGCATGAATGATATGCAATCTTTGAAATCATGATTTTAGGGATGTTACACGTAGCACATTCACATATATATTGTGCCACGACATTTCAATCATCGACATTATTCTCGAAAAAGACCAAAGTAACTTGAAAAGAATGCCTCATATATAACTAGCTAGGTCGTTGGACACAGGAATATGCTACGACGGAACGGTTAGCCAAGTAGGATGCACAATTCCTGGCTTGTGCATATCACAAGGCTAACTATCCCGTCGTAGCACATTCACATATATATTGTGCCACGACATTTCAATCATCGGCATTATTCTCGAAAAAGACAAAAATAACTCGAAAAGAATGCCTCATATATATACATAGGTCGTTGGACACAGGAATATGCTACGATGGAACCGTGAGCCAAGTAGGATGCACAAGACCTGGACTTGTGCATATCACAAGGCTCACAATCCCATCGTAGCACATTCACATATATAGTGTGCCACGACATTTCAATCATCGGCATTATTCTCAAAAAAAGAGTAAGGAAAAAAAGAAGAACCAAAGTGAGCAAAGGACCAAAGAATAAGCAAAAAACCAAGCATTGATTGATATATAATAATAATAAGCAAAATAAGTAAGCGATGATTCATAAACCTAATAAGATAAGTATAGTAGCATGTACACTTGTCCACACACACACAAAGGTCATCTATAGTTTGTAACTACAACTAGGCCAACATCAATCCTTCTGGCTCGGCTTAGGGAACGGGAGGATGCCTTGTCTCGTCATGAACTTCCTATAGTCACCCTGCATCTCTAGGCGATCTTCTATGTCACGGTTATTCGGGATATTTCCTCCATAGAAGATCCCCTGAAGTCATGACATCACGAAAGATGATTGCCCCAAACTGCTACTGGATGCGGTACATCTCTTGTCTAATATCTGAATCTGTGATCTTGGCCTTTGCTTTGGCCCACTGTTTGAGATGATGTGGCAGCGTAGAATTCTGCTGGTCAAGTAGGAACGCCCTCATGTGATGGAGTGCATAGTAGGCTTCCTTCTTACTGTTTTCCGGCTGCTTCGCGCAGGGGAACTCTGTTACGTGGTTGAAGACGTGCCTGCCGAACTTGACCTTCGTACGCACGAAGGTGGTGCCTTCCGTCGAGGCAAAGCCAGTGAGAGCATCATCCAGAACTTCCTTGATCTTGTCGTAGTTTTTCTTCTTTTCTAGACTCCCCGTGTCGAAATACGTGGCGTGGGAATGCTTCGGCGATAAGGAGATGAGCGTGCAGTGTTCATCTCTGCGTAAAAAATTCAAATGGAATGTGTTGGAAAAAGAATGATGATAATCTAATAAAGCCAATCGACGGTGGCGAGTGAATAACGACTTACTCGGGAAAGTAAGGCACGAGAATGTATTCCTTTGTCTTGTTCGCCACGAGGATTCTTTTTAGGTACGAGGCCACGATACGTCGTTCGGCGGGGGAACCCAAGCTGCCGTCACGCATGTAGTAGGGGTCCACTATAGCGATGCCCGGTGTGTTCTCTCTAATGATCTGCATGGCCAGGCTGAGAGAAAACAGACGGACCATGGTATAGTGCAGCGGGTATAGGTGGAACATATTGAAGATGTCGTCGAACCGCAGGAAGAACAGATCCGCAGGGGCATTGTCGATGAATCCCAAGCCTGGTGGCACCTTAACCACGAATACCGGGTGCGAGGGATCTTTCTCCGATAGAAGGCGTCTCTCTATCGTCAGCACGCCGTCATGCACACTCTGCAGTTCCGAACTGGCGAGCTTCCGCAAATTCTTAGGTAGCATGGGCTCACCCGCCACATGAATCCTCCACATAATACCCTCAGGTCTTGGTGGCCCGTCCCGAAACCTGATCGGATTCACAGTTGTTGACGCCACCGGCTAGCTAGAGCTGCTAGATTTTCTTTTCCTGCCCTTTTTCGTTTTGGAGAGCGGGCAGGCACCGCAATCTGAGCACTGGCCGCCCTATGTAGTGTGTCAGGGCTTAGAATAAAGGGCCGGTTAGTTGTATCAGCTTGCTCTATAAAGGCTCAAGCTGGAGGCGTCTCCTGAGAACCAAACAGATGCTTGGTGATAGTGGCTTTCTCTGTGGGGCCACCAGCTAGGTCTTCGTTGCTAAACTGAGTGTTGAAGAAGTGATCATTCCAGTCTTCGTCGTCCTCGGCCGGATCCTGCGCCATGTGCATATCATCAACATGATCATCCGACCCACCGCTTGGAGGTGATGGCGAGGGCGGTAAGGGGGCCTTGCCACCGCTTGTCGCTGTCACGACAGGCGGTGTTGTTGTCTGTGGCGTGATGTCCCCCACCATCCCCAAACTGATCATGCTCTTTGGCCATTGCAAGAATAAGCCGAAGCAAGTTCTGAGGACAGTCGGCTCTTCTTCATCCGCTCCTGGGGGTTGAATGGGAGGTTCTAGGTCGTCGCAGCCCCTTAGCACCCGACTAATTTTAACCCTGTGCACGCTATCTGGCATCGGCCTTGAGTGGAACGTGCGCTGCAAGGGTTGAACGATGGTACCCTTGGCAACATCCCTCAGCTTGTTGTTCACGTAGCTTAAGAGAGTGCAAGGAACATCCGTCTGCGGAAAACATGTACGGCGTCGTCAGAGATGCCATAAGAGTAATAGATGGTGTGAAAGGCGGTAAAGCAATTTGTTTACCATGATGGCGTCGAGATCGGCTAATGTCGACGCACCGCATACGGCGACGGGCGTGCAAGAGACGGAAGGGCTGCTTGATGGCGCGGTGCTGGCCGCCGGTGTATTCTCCCTACCGACGGGTGCTTGGAGCTCCGGTGCCGCCGCGACGATGGCAGGGGGCACCAACATGTACTCCGGCGCCACGGTGATGGCAGGGGGAGTCACCAACACTTGCGGCGCCATGGTGCTAGCGGGCGGAGTCACGAACACGTAGTTCGCCTGATTCATCGGCGCCGCGTTGTTCGAGTGGCTGCTGACCATGCTTGGAATAGGGCACGGCCCTACACGACCACCCGCACTCCAGTTCGCTATTGACTCCACCAAGGTAGGAAGGAAGGGCGTGAGGGTGATTGCCAGGTTGTCTTGGACGATCTGTGGGATCCGCGCCACTTGTTCCTTAAGTTCTTGAACCTCGCGGTTTTCCTCCTCGCTCCTTCCCGATGGCGCCACATGCGTCCTCAGCGGTGGACCAAAATGATCCAGCCAATTCTTACCCCCGAGGCCGGCCAGACGGCCAGCCGACAACGGCTTCTTCGTAACCGGCTCTATTTTCTTGGCCCGGTCCATCGCCCTGTTAAAAGGGTTATCCCACCAGGTGGCCGCCGTCGACCCCTGGGATGAGGAACCCTGGGATCCATGACTAGCAACAATTTCCTCCTCCTACAGAAGAAGTAACCGTGAATCGTGTAGATCATCGATTAGATTGCAATCGAGTTGATCCGCGGTAATTAGATTATACTTACCACAATTTCCTCGAATTCCTTCACCGCAGGATCGGCGGTGAGTTGTTTGGTTTTTGGGTTCACATGGTAACGGGCCCTGATGAAGTTTCAAACCTGCCTGGGTTCGAATTTCGCAAAGGGGTTTTCTATCCCCTTGGATCTATACTCTTCATCCTCCTTATTCCATTTGGCCTCCGCGGTTCTGTATCCACCAGATCCGAGATGGTGATGACCTATATTCATCGCCTGAAGCACCTTTCCCCAATTACTATTGGCCAGGGCTATTTCGGATTCACACCTCTCCTTGAACTCCTGGAACTGATCTTCGGTGATTTGCAGGTCAATCTTCTGGATCTCCTCGAGACTTTTGCCTTCTTTATAGATCTTCTTCTTTATCCGGGTTCTCCAGCTGGCCAGGGCGGTGCTCATCTTTGTGAGGGCGGATTTGTTTACTTCGTTCCCATGATAATTTGTGTTCTGATACTTAGCGGGGAACTTGTATCTTGCGTGCAGCTTCTCGAAGAGGAGTGTGCACAAGTGGCCATTATCTTTATGCCGGAGATTCTCGGTGTTGATCGAGATGGTTGTCCGGGTGATCGCCGCCACTTGTCCACCGTACCCTTTGATGACAAGGGTGGGCTCCAAAGGAACCCCTGATGGGCTCACTTCGGTAATTTCCTCCCTGACGGTGCCGACCGTGTTCGGGCGTCGTTCCTTCGGCTTCTTCTTCTTCTTCTTCTTCTTCTTCTTCTTAGGAGGATTGCTACCACTCCCTATGCCCTCGCCACCATCAGTGGTTTCATCATCCGCCGTTCCTTTGGCTTCTTCCTCCGCGTCTTCCATATCATCATCCTCGCTCTCCGAAGGATGGTATTCTTCATCGTCTTCTAGCCGCTGGGCCGCTTCCCAGAATGTCAATTGTTTACTCGGAGGTCTGAGTTCTCCTTCAGCGCTGATGTGCTTAGAACATCCAGCCTCGTCGTTGTCACACATCTTTGCACTAATAAAAAACAAATAATTGGTTAAATGCACGGAAAAATCCGGCATGATCTTTGCTAATTTTCTTAAACTAGGAGTGCCCGATTTCTGCCAAAACGGAAGTTAATCAACATTCTGGCAAAAATCAGGACTCATTTCATACAAGAACCTGCATACACGACATAATAAAGTGCTTCATATACAAGCACAAGCACAATTTCAAGTGCTACAATTATATCACCACAGATTATATCAACTGTCATTGACAGAAAATATGACAGCAAGTATATGACAGCAGTATATGACAGCAAGTATACCACAGTGCTACTCTGATAGTGACAGCAAGTATGACTGCAAGTTGCTTACATGCCTAAGATAGTTGCTTACACAGCAAGTATATGACAGCAAGTATATGACATCAAGTATGACAACAAGTTGCTTACATGCCTAAGATAGTTGCTTACACAGCAAGTATATGACAGCAAGTATAAGATAGTTGCTTACACTGCTAAAACAAGATTTAACAAGGACTGCTTACATGCCTAAGATAGTTGCTGCTGATGAATCAAAATAATGATGTGCTCCATGTGTCTTCAATTTCTATATGGTCTGATGAAATTCATAGCATAGGTCTTAGTTGTAAGTTACTCATATTCCAAGTTGTATGATGTTGGTGAGTGGTGACTAGATTGCTATACACAATATCATCTACATAAGATGACTATTAGTTAAGGTATGCAAAATCTGCAAGTCAGTGATAAGTATGCTCATGTATTAGGTCAGGACCAAACACCAAATCCATATGAAAAATCTGCAAGTCACTTTGAATCTGAGGCACACAGAGAGTAATAAGAACAGCTCTACATTCACATGGTGATATTAGAAGAGGTTACTCCTGATCAGATGAGATGATATCAAAAGAGTGGTCAGGTACAAAAAAATGAAAGATCATTTATTTCTTTGTACAGTTCATGATGGCACACAACCAAAATCGTCAACATAGCACGATACAAATATTATTTCAACACACATATTTACACAGAAGGAATTATTGTTCGATCTCCATACAAAAATAGTACGAACCAGAAAAGTTCTGAACATGTAAACAAAAAGTTCTGATTTCTATTATGTACACTATCTGAACCTAATCCTAATCCTCTGAACCTAATCCTCTGAAAAGTTCTGGCAACTTTGAAAACATTTAAATTTCCTAATCCTCTGAACCTAATCCTAATCCTCTGAAAACATTTAAACTTTGAAAACACTATTTTCTAGTTGCTGGTAACACTACTGCTACCCTAATCCTCTGAACCTAACACTACTGCTACCCTAACACTACTACTAGCACTAGCACTACTTCTAACACTACTGCTAACCTAACACTATTGCTAACACTACTGCTAGCACTAGCTACTGCTAACACTAGCTACTGCTAACACTAGCTACTGCTACCCTAATCCTCTGAACCCTAACCCTAATCCATGGCCCAATCCAGGAATGGATGCAGAGAGAGGCGAGAGAAGGAGAGAGGGGAGGGGCGAGGCTCACCTCTAATATGAGGACGACGGCAGGCTCCTCCACGGCCTCCTCCTCCTCGAGCAGCAGCGGCCTCCTCCTCCTCGAGCGACGGTGCGCGTGCGGCGGCGGGCTCCTCCTCCTCGCGCGACGGGCACGCGGGCTCCTCCTCCTCGAGCGCACAGCCTCCTCCTTGAGCGCACGGGCAAGGTGGCCTCCTCCTCCTCCTCCTGGCGTGGCTGGGATGCGGCGGAGGTGGCGTCGATGCGGATGCGGCGGTGGAGATGCGGCTGAGGACGATGGGGATGGGATGCGGCTAATGATGGGGATGGGTAGGGACGACAACGTGGCGAGTTGTAGACTAGTCATACCCACTTAGGCGTAGCACACCCTGGCCAAGTGCGCTACGGGAAATCTCGACATTCTAATTTCTAAAAAGCAAAACTTTAAAGTGACAACAAAAGACTTGAAGCACTTGGGGTGTACCAAGGAGCTCAAAAGATTTTGACAAAGACTTGAAGCACTTGGGGTGTACCAAGGAGCTCAAGAGATTTTTACAAAGACTTGAAGCACTTGGGGTGTACCAAGGAGCTCAGAAAGATTTTGACAATAGATCAAAACTACTTTGAAAAGATAGGATAAATTATTGCTTTCTGCAAATGAGCCTAAAACCCTACTTAGCCAAATATGCATGTAATGATAGGATCCACTTATATTCTACATAGTAGTGAAACTTGCCAATACAATTCAAATGTATTGACCCTTGTGGTTGTAACTTGTTATGTTGCAGGTTTGTTTGATATTAGTGAAGTTGATTGATTAGGATCACAAGTCTACAACCAACATGTTTGCATGTGGCACTTTGAAGATGAAGGACCCCATGCTTATAGATATTCTGCTGCAATGTAATGTAATAGCCAAAAGAGCTATGTAAGATGTAATAAAATTATGTTATTCCTGGTTATAAAGTTATATATGACCTTTGTTTCTTGATATTACATCTTAACTGTGGATGCTAGCTATTGATCCAGGGACTAGCATTGTAAACACAGGGATCTCTACCTTATTAAAGGTTGGGACCTCTTACAGATGGTATCAGAGCATTGTGTTGCCTGTAGGATTTGTAACCCTAGGATTGGACAAAACCCCTTAGAAAAATAGGAGTTGTATTTGTTCCAAAACTTATTTACAAACAATCTTGTAAACTCTTTCCTCAACCATTTTGGTTTTGATTCTACATCTCTTCTATTTCAACTTGATGGAAAAACCTACCCCATGGCGAAAGACTTCACCATGTGCAAAGGACATCTTCAACTCTAATGACTTCAACATCTTCAACTCTAATGACTTCAACATCTTCAGCATTTTTACCAAGGACTTCAACCTTGGATAACACTAAGGACAAGTGAGACAAGAAATCTTGCTCAAGGATTTGGAGTCTAAGGAAACACAACTTAGAAGGAACCATGACCACCTTTGAAGTTTTTGTGACCAAGAGTTTTCCCAAAGAAACCATGATCTCATGCAAAAATAATCAACCAAGAAGGATGGAAAGATCACAAGTGAACCATATAGATGGACCACCATATTAAGTAACACAGCAACTTATGTGGTGTAACAAAAATATTTTGTTGCCTAAAAATGTGCTTGAACTTTGTTGTTTGAGTGAAATGTTTGTTGTGATTGCTTGCACATTGCTTGAGTAAATTGTGATGTGTGTGATTAGAATTATTTTCTTAGAAAATCTTTTGCCTATTCTAATCTCAATTCAACCCAAACAGATGACTACTCCAAGAGACTCCAACATCAAGGTTGATGACACCAACAACAACCAAGAGGACAACATGAGAGAACTCATAGGAACCCAAAACCAGTTGAATCAAATGATAGCTCAATTCATAGCCAACACCAGTGGGGAAGATCCAACCCTGCAAGGATTTTTGGAAACTCAAGCCCAAATGTTGCATAAGGTGACAGATCAAATGCTCAACATGGAAAGCAACTTTTCCAAAGGAGTTTGTGACAACAAGGATGACAAAGATGTTATTCTAGAAGGAAACAAAGCTTGCAACATTTGTGGAGACAAGGATCACACTTCCAAGGAGCATGGAGATCAATGCCCCAACTGTGAAGAGAAACATCCAGCAGGCCAGTGTCCCACATCTCAAGCTACTTGTTACCTATGTGAAGGAAATAACCATGTCCCTATCCAATGCCCCATCTATTCAATAGTTGAACAAAGGAAACAAGGTGGAGTGCAACAAATGATTACAAACTATCAAGAAGGATCTAAGTCTACCAAGAAGGATGAGGACAAAGGAAAATCTCCACTTATACCTCCATGCAATACAACCCAATTCAAAGGACCAAAGAAGAGGCATATGAATTATCCAAGGAGCAATAGAAGGTCAAGGAAACCTATAAGATAACATATGAAGAACATGAACTGGAAGCACTCCTAGCTTTGGAGAAACCCAAGAAAAAGAAGGACAAAAGCCATGTGCAATGTCATCATTGTAAAGAAATGGGACACTATTTCAGTGAATGTCCAGAGAAACAGAAGTATAACGAGATTGGCCAAGTATGGTGCAACAATTGCAAAGAGCTAGGCCATTATGCAGCAACCTGTCCACAAGAGATACGTGAAGAACTCAAACTTATCACATGTTTCAATTGTGGTAACCAAGGACATTATGCAAGCAACTGTCCAGAAAAGATGAAGCACAAGATAAACAAGCCTGTGAAGGATCTTAGCCTTGTCACATGTTTCAAGTGTGGAAACAAAGGACACTATGCAGATGTTTGCCCAGAGAAGTTTCCCCAAGATCCCAAGCAAGCCAATATGTAATTTAGTTGGAATATTTTTAAGGGTGGTAGTACCCTAGATGCTTTTGAGCCAACTTGTAACCCTAGCCTTCCCAAATCTCGGGACGAGATTTATTTTAAGGGTGGTAGCCTGTCACATCCCAAGATTTTCCAAATCTTGTTATGTGAAAAATAAATGAATAAAATAAAACTTTGTTGACTTTCAGGGTGAGAAGAAACTTTTGATTCCAATTGGAAACCTTCAAACCTATTTTTGATCAAACAAATCCTAAAGGGATTTGAAAAGATAAACAATTAATAAAGAAAAATTTAAATATTTGGAAATACTATTTTGGATCTTTTACTAAAAAGATTTGGATTTCAAAGGCAAAGGTAGAAAAATAAATAAGAATTATTTTATAGAGCCAAATTAAACCTTGGCCAACATTTTGAAATAAAATGTTTGCTTTGATTAAAAGAATAAAGGTTTATTTAAATAAAATAATGAGAGTTTATTAATATCCCATTTTATTAAAGTAAGGACTTTTCCCATTTTAATTAAAACACTAAAACTTGTTATTTTATTTTAAACAAGTTTTCCAAGTATCTTATATTTTGAAATAAAACCTACTGATTTGGTTTTTATAATATTGAGATTTCAAATGGAGTTTTTCATAATCAAATACTATTTGATTTAATAACTAAGGACTATTTTATTTAATTAATAAATAGATCCTAAAAAGAATAAAAATATTATTTTGTTTTGGACTTTGATTTGTGTTGTTAAACAGAACTAAACACAATGCAAAGTGTGGTGAAAGTTTGTTTTGATTTGAGAGTTTGATTTGTTGTTTGAATTTCAAAACAGAAAATCGAAATAGAAAAAGATAAAGCAATTAGAAAGAAAAAAATAGAATCAGACCTGACCCAACTCACCTGGCCCAGGAAGCCCAACTCCAGCCCAGCTTCTTCCCCACACGCGAAACGTTTTTCACCCACAGACAGACCCACTCAGCGACTGACTGGTGGACCCTCTCCCTATCTCACTCCCTCGCTGACGCCCAGACCCCACTGCCACCTCAGCGTCGTCTTCAACCCCCAGACCCCGCCCTGCCGTTGCAGACAAGAAACGCCGGCGTTGATTACGCGTTAATGGCTGCCTTACTCCACCCCGCGACCATGCCCATTTAACCGCCTACGTCTTCCCTCTCTTTCCCCCCATACCCCGCACCACCGGAGCCACCAGGCTGCCCTGAATTCCCTTTGCCTTGCCACTGCTCCTGCGAGCCTTTCTAGCAAATTCCGGCCACACCTCCCCGCCCCTTGCCTCCCTGAGCACACGGCCGTGACCCCCAGCCTCTGGCGCTTCTCCCTGTGCCTTCCATTCGCCCGTGCTCGCCCCAGAGCCTCGGCTTCGACAACCTCTGAGCGCCGCCGCGTCTGCTTCTTTCTCCGGCGACTTTCCCCTGGTAAGCCAGACCACCCCGGCACCTCCTATTGATGCTCACTTCATCAGCAGATCAAACCGCGTCTAACCATGCCCTTATTCTTCCTCAGGGTGATCTGCAACGTCGCCTTTGACGACCTCCAGAGCCGCCTGACGCCGCCAACCGCTCCGGCGAGCAATCCCCGTCGCGTCTGAGCGCCCCTCGACGAACCGACCACGCCTCGAGCTTCACCTCAACCTCGCGAGCACGGTGAGCATCTCCACTTCTCTCCTTGCTTCCTGTAACAGCCGCTAGCACACCGTCTGACCGCGCGCCGCCGCTCACCGCCGCGCAGCGCCGCCCGTTATTGACCAAGCAGTCGTGTCCGTAGGATCTAGATCGGACGAACGCGATAGAAGCTAGACGAAGGGGTAAGTAGCATCTTAGCACCGTGCGATGTAATTTAATCCAACGGCCTGCATCGCTCGATCCACGCGAAGCGGTACTGACCAGTAGAAATGTGCCGCGTGGCACTAGTTGATTTAAAACAGATTTTAGAATCTGATTTAGATGCAAATTTGTAAACCTCATAACTTTTGATCCACACGTCCAAAATTTGCAAATTTTATATAAATGGAATCAGCAAGACAAGCCCTAGCCAACCATGCAATTTGTTTAGCAAAAAGTTTCTATTAAATTGTTTGTTTTTGCAGAAACATTGTATGCTTGTTTAGGTTATAAAAATTATTCCAAAATGATTTTGGGGTTGAAATCTTTGCAAAATGGTTTGTTGTGAACATATTGACCTTAGGAACCAACTTATGGAATTAAAAATGTATTTTGTGAAGTTTAGGATTGAATAATTGAATTATCTCATTTCTAGTCAAATAAAAATATTGATTTTTGCTATGGAAATGAATTTTGGGTAAAACCTTTGGAGAATGTTTTGATTCAAACCTACTGACCCTAAACACCAAGTATTGAGATTTAACAACTTATTTGGTGAACATTATAAAAATTATTACCTTACCAAAAGCATTTTCACCACATGAAATAATGATTTGATTTAAAAATGGTTTATATATGAAACCCTTTTTGCAAATGGTTTTGCCACTTTAGAAAATGACCACTTTGGACTTTATAATGTTTAGAGCCTAGTAGAAACCACCTTTGCAAATGAAACTATCTTTTGCATGCTTGCATGCATGGCTTTGTTTCTATTATTTTATGTGTGATGAATTGTTTGATTAATGGTTGGAATGCTAGATGAATCTATGTTTGCTTGATTGATTTGTAGTGAAGTTAGAAGAGTGTGATATTAGCAAGATCAAGAAGTGAACCAACATTCCTCTACCAAAAAGGCAAGTGACACTATCATCCAAGTCCTACTATTTTCATTACACTTAGTGGATTTTGAAACATGCATGAGAAGGACTACTATATTTTGCTATGCTAAATCCTATTAGGATACCCTTATATATTCCTTAGTGAAAACAATGTAGTTGTAAAATGCTTAGCCGTGCTATATATTTTGAGAAGAGTTACATGTTGAGACTTTTATGAAGATGAGAAAAGACTTATGTTTTATATAATAAAACAAGTACTCAATGAACCACCTGGGTGGACAAAGATACTCAAGTTTTGGAAAAGGTGGCAACAAAAGGAACCATGTTTATATGGCAATCTCTTTTTGGTTGTGCACTAAAAGAAAACCACCCAGGGACTTAGAGATTGAACATGTTTCTCGAACAGTGGCTTCCGTGTACAGCCACATGCTAAATGGGCACTGGCTTAGTCAACTACATTGTGAAGACCCATGCATTGGTCTTCAGGTTAACTGGAAATGAGGGAACTAGGAACCCTACATTGGTGCCTGAAGACAAGCTAGCATTGTGTATTGGGAGGACCCTATGGAAAGACTTCGTCACATTCTCAATTTGCCAGTACTCCATCTTGGTGAGCACTTATCCAGCGGCCACTGGTGGCAACAAGATGAGATTGTGTCATGTGGGTAAAGTGTAATACTTCTGCAGAAGATAAAATTCTAAGTACTTAGCCGTGTCCCCGGTTATGGACAATACTGAGCAACTAAGGCCTGAAGCTATGGGAAATCTCGACATTCTAATTTCTAAAAAGCCAAACTTTAAAGTGACAACAAAAGACTTGAAGCACTTGGGGTGTACCAAGGAGCTCAAAAGATTTTGACAAAGACTTGAAGCACTTGGGGTGTACCAAGGAGATCAAGAGATTTTTACAAAGACTTGAAGCACTTGGGGTGTACCAAGGAGCTCAGAAAGATTTTGACAAAAGATCAAAACTACTTTGAAAAGATAGGATAAATTATTGCTTTCTGCAAATGATCCTAAAACCCTACTTAGCCAAATATGCATGTAATGATAGGATCCACTTATATGCTACATAGTAGTGAAACTTGCCAATACAATTCAAATGTATTGACCCTTGTGGCTGTAACTTGTTATGTTGCAGGTTTGTTTGATATTAGTGAAGTTGATTGATTAGGATTACAAGTCTACAACCAACATGTTTGCCTGTGGCACTTTGAAGATGAAGGACCCCATGCTTATAGATATTCTGCTGCAATGTAATGTAATAGCCAAAAGAGCTATGTAAGATGTAATAAAATTATGTTATTCATGGTTATAAAGTTATATTATGACCTTTGTTTCTTGATATTACATCTTAACTGTGGATGCTAGCTATTGATCCAGGGACTAGCATTGTAAACACAGGGATCTCTACCTTATTAAAGGTTGGGACCTCTTACATTGATATAGCATTTACAACGGAGGCCCCGAAAGGGGTGTAGTAGAGACAATTGTATGGATCCATGTTGTGGTTGGAAAGTTCGTAGATTAGAAACGGTTCTATTATGAAATCCCTAACAACCACGTAAAACTTGTAATAGATAAAGTAGAGGCGTCTAAATTTATGTTGCAGGAGGGACATGTGATTTGATATGGTCATGGTCGTTACGAAGGTAAAGTGGTTCAATTTTATGCTACTAAGTCGTGTAGTAATAGCCATCGTTCCGATGGACAACCTACTGCTGGCGTTGTGGATTTGACGTCAGAACCGGTGGCATGATGGAGATCATGCCAGTGGCACGATGGAGATTATGCCGGAGCGCTCGATGGAGATCAAGGCGCAAGGAGGACCATATCATATCAAAATATACATATGATGTTGATACCTACTTTGCATCTTATTGTGTGCTATTATTATATACTCAACGGTAGCATAGATAAGATGATCCCTATTAAAACCAATATTGAATTGGCAAGCCTAGCATGTACAGACATGGCCTCGAAATTCCAATGATAGTGTTCCCCTTATGTGTGCACCACCAAGAAAGTTCTTTGGTATGAAGCCGGCCATGATGATCGTGGGCTAGACATACCTACATTCGCATATAGTAGGTGTAAGAAAGTTTACATTGCAATACACACAAGTTTGAGTTGGCGAGCCTAGCATATGCATACATGGCCTCGGAACACAAGACATCGAAAGATTGAGCATGAGTCGCATGGATGATGTGATTAACATTGGATAATTTCTACCTTTGAAGCTACGTTGCCGGCCATGATGATCGAGGGTTGCATAATGGATTGGGATCGTGTGATCGCTGAAATTATCCATGCGATGACGATTTTAGTGGGGCTCAATTATGAATTGAACTCATTATTATGAACTAAGTCTAGATGTTTGTTTCAAAATATATTATTAGATCATGCCTATATCATTGAGGTCCTTTGCAACCAAGAGAAATTTCTTGCTTGATATGGAACTTAGCAGAAGGGTCCAACTTCATAGATTAATATCCACGCCCGAGGGATATCCTCGTAATAAGCTGATCTTCTCTTCTTTATACATTAACAATTAGGAGATAATCCTATGACTCCATAAGTTTGTGTTTTCTCCATAAATAATCCAAAAGGTCCATTTTCCATTCGATGAAGAGTTGGGCTACAATTTTGTATTTTGCAAAAACAGGCACATAAAGTATGAGCCGTTGGATGAGTTTTCTTCTTTGGTGGATGGAAGCACAATATTTGGAGAACCGCTTAGCAATCTTGCATTAG
Source organism: Avena sativa (assembly GCA_916181665.1). Classification (NCBI taxonomy): domain Eukaryota; kingdom Viridiplantae; phylum Streptophyta; class Magnoliopsida; order Poales; family Poaceae; genus Avena; species Avena sativa. The sequence goes on from OV702297.1 coordinate 145,041,118, forward strand.
AGTTGAGAACTCTCAAAAGGGCTTGATTGTAATGGGGGTCATGGATGAAAAGGGTATATGTCAGATATACAAAGTTATAAATGTTATTCTTGCAAAAACTCATTGCAATTTACAAAGTATTGGATACTTGTCCTGTTTTGTGAAAACAGGATGATCTGCTTGAGAATTGATCGAATTGAGGCAATGTGGGTTGATGACGGCAAGCAAACTGGTTGATGCATGACATCACATTTGGATTAGTGGACTTGAATAAAATTTGTAATCCTTGCTTGTGTGTCTTGCTTCTGGCAAGACGATTATTCATAAGTTACAATCCAGTTGTACTGTTCTTATGAGTAATACCTTTATGTCACATTATGATTATAAATGAGTTATTCTCATCACTATGTTAATGATAATAGGTTAAGAATTTATAAATATTAGAATGCTAAAAGATATCCAAAGTTTAATAATGAAATGTCACTATTGTTTAAGTCAAGATGGTTGTTGCATGTTTTTCACTTGTATGAAAATCGGGGTCTTGGATATTTGATCTAGAGACTTTGCAAAACCATGCGTTGTTTGATGAAATGACTAAAACTCCGCATTCCGGAATGGTGATATGCGAAGAATTGTTGAAACTTATACATAGTTATGTATCACATTTTCAACAAATAGTGGAAACCATTATTTCATTGTGGACTTAAGTGAATAGGTCTATTTACTTAATGAAATAGAAGTTTTGAAAGGATTTGAATTGTTCAAATGAGTTTGAAACAAAATGGGATATGGAATTAACAAGAATACAAAGTCTCTTCGATTTGATCAATATGACTAAAGTATTTAGTTAAGTATTGGCATAAAAGTGACTTGTGAAAGATGTTTCACAAATTATGATAACTGGACAAATTCAAGGTGTTGATATGTCTACATATCATAATCATTTTGTATTAGATACATATGGTCTAATATTATCTCTTATCAGGGTTATAGTTATCTTTTAGAGTTAGAGATCAAAATAAGCAAATACCGTTTGAAATACAAAGGAACATCTAAGGATTCATGGAAACAACGCCATAAAAGTTATGGATGTTCGAGTTTCTAGAGGTTTTGATGATTCGAAATCGTGGCGAATAAACAAGTCTTGGTGGTGTATTCCTATGAATACATGTTCCACAAAGGGCAAACCTGTTGTTGTCCTAAAGTTTGATGTGTCTTAATGAAGATACAGGTGGAAGAAAGTAAAAGTTCAAAACAAGGTATTTGACCTTACCTCCTGATTGTTGAGTGGCACAGCGAAATGTTTTGTGAAACCAAACTCTACAAATAGAGGCGAAACTAAAGATAATGATCATAAAGTTTCAGCGAATACTTTTATAAAAAGAAAGTAGGATTCAAGAATATATTCTGCAAGTTAGCGAAATTATATTTTGATTCAATTGTCATGTTATTTGAACAAGACATACCTACAAAATACAAAGAAGCGTGATGGACCTAAGTGTGAGAAATGACTAGGAGTCATATAATCCTATATTAAGTTACATTTAAGATTGGAAAGTAATATGATATTTGATCTTATTAAGTAAAGAGGTTACTTGATATTTCTAAAATGACTACAAAGTCATAAGAAAGAAATGTAACTTAATGGAAAGACATAAAGCTCGATTTGTCACAAAGGATGTTTGGACAAATTCAAGGAGTTGACTACAGAAGTAGCGATGCTTGAGTCTATTGTATTTACACCATAAATATATGGATATTGGGAACTCGCAGTTAAAATTCTAAATTTGATAATGATCAAAGAATTTTGGGAAGTCCAAGATTATTGAGACGACTTTCATTTGAGTGGGAGCATATTGGCTTGGCTTAACCTCAATATGTAAGAGACATATTTTGAGTGGAAGCTTAATGTCGTGGTATTGCCAACGAGTAAGCCATGGAGGGGTCCTCACAGTGCGTGTTTAGAGACGTGGGGTAAGGCGGAAGGTTGATGGGTACGAGGTAACACAGCTTACCCAGGTTCAGATCCCACGATGGTGGCGGAATCCTACTCCTGCTATAAATCACTATAAGGGCAATACGCTGAGTTACAGAGATAGGTTCGCTATGCGATATTGTGTGAAGTTGTTTATGATCGTGTCCTAAAGGCTCCCATAGGCCCGACTTATATAGTCGCCAGGTCCTAGGGTTACAGGGAAAAGTCCTAGCCGGACAGGTTACAGAGTCCTACACTGTCTATTACTAGTCTTGTGTATCTTGCACTCCAAGGCTCTGGGTGCATTGGTGACTCCACCATAGCCTTCCTTTATCCGGCATGGCCCTCCCTTCTGGATCCACCTAACTGGGCCGCCCAGCAGGCCATAGGCCATGCTACCGACTATGGGCCACCCGGGTTAGCTGGATAAGAGACATGCTATAAGGATACCCATATAGCATACCCCAAACAGTAGCCCCCGGAGAACTCCGAGATCTTGCGCCGTCTTGCCTCTTCACGTGGAATGCTCCGTCTAGATGGATGTCGGCAAATCGTCAAGCAACATCTTGTAGTCCTCCCAAAGAACCCTGCAAGGCTTTCTCCGTCTTTGATTTGTAAGTCGGAGAAATGCTGAATCTTCCATCATACTCTTCCATAGTCGGATTGAATCCGTCCATGCCGGAATCTTTGATGTGACGGTTCATCTACCCGTGTCAGCTAGGACGACGTAGGCTTAGGTCAGCGACGCCTTGTAACTCACACATGCAGAGAACGCAATCATATCCGATTTTCCCGTGCAAGCGATACGAACCGTTGGTGGCGGAGGTTGGAGACGTGGCAAAATTTCCGCGCACGCTCGCGAACACGTCGTCTACGCGGAAACCGTACGATTAAGCTGCACGAATCTTGACGCCGAGGATGATAAATAGTAACCGTGGGGAATTTTCCACTTTTTACCTCATTCTCCTCGTATCATCGTCTTCCTTCAGCCGCGCGTCTCCTCGAGCTCTCCGCGAGAAACCTTGAGAAAACCTGTAACGCCCCCGAATCGGGTCTATGCAGATCTTAGCATTTCCCGCCAAAATCCGCATAGAAGCGATTCAAAGACGCCCACCAGACACTTTCGTGTGAGTGGGATTTGAATACAAGTAGTTACATCACAGTAGTTTACAACAGAGTTCATAAGAACTTATATATACAGCAACGACTCAACAAGTCAAGAATACAAAAGATACAATACGAGGATACAACTCAGAAAGAAAGCAAAATAGTATCCGAGTACGGACAAGATCCAAATGGGACTAAGAGTCCTGACGAATAACCAAGCGGTGTCCAACCCTGCCCAGGCCAAGCCGGAAGGGTAACCTTGCTAACGCCGTCAATCACATACCTGTCAAGCCAAAAGGGTGCCGACAAAGGGCAAAGGAAAACAGAAAGAGAGCGGTCAGTACTGAGGCCAGTACACGGCGAGACTAGAATTCGGCGGTCCTCGCCTACATAGATATGGTGGGCTCAGCGGCAGCAAAGGTTGCACTATCTAACTTATAGAGACACGCTACAACTTCGGCTATTAGAGCGAGATAAGAGAGCACTACACGGTAACTATATATAACACCAAACATAACCCATCCGAAGAATTCCCCCTCGAAGACCAGTCGAGGAAGTCCCCTTGCGGAACGCACACGGTGGCAATTTTAGTTAAGCAGGTATTTAGTTGATAAGGCTAATTACTAAACATATTATTAAAGAGCGAAACATTAGTGGCGTTGTCTATGATCATGACACTGTACTCCTGAGGCGTCCATAACCGTGGACACACGACTTCTCGAAAAGATTTACCCTGCAGGGGTGCACTACTGTACCCAAACGCATGCTCAATCCTTCAGGCAACATGTCACGTGTGCCATCCGAATCTCACAACAAGAACTGTCCCATAACTACGCGCATATCCAGAGGCATCACCTACTGTGGGGAACCAACCAAGAGGTACGACGATTCTCAAGGAAGGCACAGCGTTTGCGCCTACTGGTAGATCGGGCCCTACGGGGTAACTTGTACACACCGTGGGTGCCGCCACCGTGTACTGCGATTTATGTATGCAAGCCATGGCAATCCACCAAAACATCAAGTCCGAAGACATATCAACTCACCCATGTCCGAGGACATATCATGCGTATGCACCAAATGGAAAACCAATTTTGTAACCCTCTGGATATACGAATAGCGCCGGTAGTTGAGGGGGGATCCCAGAGGCCCCACGTTTGGTTAGCACGATCAACTCAGAACTGGTATCATAGAATAAACGGTTCCTAGGTCGGCTCAAGCAGTTCCCAAAGATGGTCCCTGTCGGGGACTTATCATTAGGTGAAACCATAACCAACAATATCAGATTAATTATCTTATCACCAACCATATCCGAGTATCATGTTCCACCTGTATGAGAGCGATACTAAGCATGCCTACGACTCGCAAGGACAAAGCTAGCTAATCAAACAAGGCAATAGGATAACCAAGGCAATATAGTGGAGCAGGTAATTAAAGGGACGGTACTATAGCATCGACAATAAGGATAGCAATAGATCAAAGAAAGAAAGTAAAGACTATAAATGCAAAATAGGTAGAAGGGGGAGAATGCTCGCCTGAGAAGATCATCCGTAGGCTCGTCGTATCTCACATCGACTCATCGTCCTATCCGATGAAGAAGCAAACACTAGAAAGAGCAACCGAATGCAATATTTAATAATACGGCGGAAGATCCGACATGTTTATGATATGATGCGTGGCATGAGAATATGCGGTCCCACTTAGCAATATTAAGCGGAATCGGGATCCCGATATTTATTATTAGGTTCAAGTTATTTAACTACCCCGCATATTAAATGTTGAATTAACAAGGCAAAGCATGACAACGGTTCGCTACACAAATTTAAATGGAACCAATATTAGACTAGATTCGCTCGCATATGGGCTCCATATTTAATTATGAGGTGAATCGACAAAGTACCCCAGACAAATAAATATGTATGTGAGTATGAATGATTTAATATGCAATAAGATATGTTATATTTATCAAAATAGGGTATCGGAAAGGGGTCACACATGAAGGTTCGGCGATCTTGGGGGTTCCGAGTGTTCGAGGGGTCGGTCTTCAGGTTTCTCGGCCATCAGATCCATGACGGAGCACTTGTTGTTCCGAGAAGGAGAGCTTGGTGGTCCCCGAGTCCGGACTTCTCCTCCGGGAATGAGGCCTTGGCGTCCGCGACGAGCATCTTGGGATTCAGCGCCGACAGTTCATCGGAATTGTCTAGGTCGATGTTGGTCTTGTGGATGTGGCCCTTAGCATCGATCAAACTTGACGAAGACACAGCTCAGGGAGGTGGTGGTGATGGTCTAGGTGAGACTGCAACGTCTAGCGTGGGACACCGGTGATATGCCAAGCAATCCTCTAGTTTTAGTGTCCACGAGAACACACATCTACAAGCAGGCACATACACCAACGATTAGGAAAAGAAGAGGAGGTACCAAATAAATATGGAAGGAACAGGGGCAGTGCTGTCACCGTATCCCTACTGAAGAGCTTGTCGTATCCAGACAAAGAAAAACAAAGGCCTTCTGGAGCCATGGACAACGGCCGACGACGGGAAAAAATAGCGACAGGCTTGGCACGACAACACGCGCGCAGGGCAAAGGCGCTGCAGAGGCTCGGCGGCGGGGCCGCGAAAATCTCGGAGACAGGCGGTGCTGCGTGGCAGAGCCTGCAGACGACCAAGGCAGCAACGCTGGAGAATATATGATGGCGGCGCCATACTGCAGAGAGGGAGCTGGGCGGCCGACGCTCACTGCTACCATAGAAGGACAAGACGACGAAGCTTGGGCAGGATAGCCGCGATGCTGTGCTGCGAGGCGAAGGACTGCGGGCGGGGGTTGGGCACGAACGACGCTGCAGAGACGTGGTGACATTGCTGGCGGGGGAGACGAAGCTCACCGGAGGCGACGCGGAGGCGCTCGGGGCCGTGACGCTCTGACGTAGAAGATGGGCCGACGCAGGTCTCTGGGAGGAGAGTATCGGGAAGACGTGCGCTCGACGGCAGCTTAGCCGAGGAAGGGCGCAGAGTTGCAGACGAAGGGGATGCCCACTGGCGGCGCGAATGCGGCTCGGTGGAGGCAGGACGTCGCAGCGGGGCGGCGATGCCGGGATGGGGAGAGTGGGGACCGGCGGCAGGGAGAGAGACGAAGGGACGGCTCCCTGATCGCGGGATCGAGCGGAGAAGGAGGCCAGCGAGCTTGCCGGAGAGGATCCTGGCGGTGACAGGCTCACGTGGGAGGAGGAGAGGCGAGGTAGAGGAGGATGCCGGCGGCGGTGGGGCGGATTTCAGTTGAGAACGAAGCAGAGAGGGGATGGGATCGAGACGAACGAGAGCGTGCGTGGCGAGTTGGTTTGGGTCCGGTCGGTTGGTCCACGCGTTCGTGAGCGTGTGTGTGTGTGTTGTGTGAGGCTGAGCGGGTTGGTCCGGGGGTGGTTTGTGTGTTGGCCTGGGTGTGTGAGTGCGGCTGAAGCATGCGTGTGTGGCGGCGGCGGGGTGGAGCTGGTTAGCAGAGGGGTGGAGATTAGGGTTAGGATACGGCGTCGTAGGTGGCTAGCTGGGCCGTTTGGCCCGACCGGCTGCCTCTCCCTAAGAAAATATTTTTATTTATTTATTTTAGTTTTAAATAAACTTTATAAATAGTTTTTAGATAAATAAAAGATCCGAAAAATACTAGTGTTTTGATTTGAAATTAAAGGAGGGATTAGTTAGAAAACAAAAGAGGCTTTTGATGAAAATATTTTAGGGCGAAAGTATGCATGATGTCATGATGATGCAAAAATAGAAAATAGCACGCAATTTTATTTCGGAATATTTTCTAGGACATTACAAAACCCTAGCTCCCCTCTGCTCCAGTCACATCCATCCTTCTCTCCATGGTGAGCAGCAGCACCTCCCCATCCATGGCGGTGTCGAGCGAAGCCGCGGCGAAGCCGGCGAGCTCCATTGTCGTGCCCCCAGAGGGCTTGGTCATCCCCGCATCGGCGGTGATCGAGTCCACCGGCGGCGACCAAACTCTCGCGGCGCTAGAGCCCCTGGAGGAATAGCTAGACTCGCATAAGGGCGACTGGTGCGGCTCGAACATCACCGACCGCGGCATCCAGGAGATGGTCGCCGAATGCTACCTCCCTGCGACGGAGGGGCTCGCCTGGCGGGCGGCGCCGGCCGGCGAGGTGACACCTTCTCCCCGAGCCGAAGAAAAGGTGTACCTCAAAGCTCAGCTGGTACGCGGCGTTTCCCTACCCATCTCCCACTTCTTCCTCTTCGTCTTAAACCACTACAAGGTCCAGCCCCATAACCTCTCCCCCAATAGTATCTTAGTGCTTAGCAACTTCGCGGCACTTTGCGAGGGTTATCTAGGGATAAGGCCTAGGTTAGACTTGTTCGTGTACTTCTTCACCGTCAAACGTGAAGCCGGACATAGTAAGGAGGAGCTTAGCAACTGCGGCACCATAAGCTTCAAGATTCGACCTGGCCGGCGGTTCCCCGACATCGTCGGCCACGAGTCCTGCAAGAATTGGCAGCGGACGTACTTCTACGGCCCCGACATTCCTCTGGCGGGACGAGAAGTGACGTACCCGGACTTCGCGGATGGAGCCGCCGCTGAAGTTTCCGCTTGGAGATCCCAAGCCTCCCTTCCCTCCGACCTCGACGCTTCCCGCACTATAAGGCGGATCGAATGGTTCGTAGAGATGGGTTTGATCGGCTTGGACCTAGCCATGTGCTGGTTCATCAGGCGAATCCAACCTCTGCAGCACCGCGCGAAGTATATGCACGAGTATACCAGTGATCGAAGGGATAGCCTCCGGATCTCCGTGGATAACTTCTCGAGCGACTCCGTCAAGCTCCGCCTAAAGGACAACGTCAAGGTGAAGGATAAGAAGCGTGGCTTCAGCATCACCTACGACATGTTCGTAGAGGAAAGTGCCCAAAGGTAGGTATTTATTTTCCGTGTACGACATATGCTCCAATTTTTCCGTCTTGCCAATACCATCTTATCTAACACGATGATTTCTCACTTAACAGCTTAGCGATCTAGATGAGGGCAACCTGGCTTCCCAAATCTACGATCCAAAGATGAAGGAAGTCACGGTCGTGTCCGACGACGATGTCCCGTTGGCGCGAAAGCGGAAGAGCTCCACCTCTGACGCTGCCGACGGAGGCAAGAAGAATAAGACGGAGGGTGGAGCCTCCAAAAAGACTACCGCCGCCCTAGAGGCGGAAAAGATAAAATCCACCGGGATCTTTGCCAAAGCACCCCCCCTAGTGTAAGCTTCTCATTCTCCGATATTGTCTATATGTCTGTCTTGTTCCTGTACTTATGCATTTGCATGTTTCAGAAAGAAAGCCACGACCAGCCTCAAGAAGACCTCCAAAACTTTGGGGGATTCTCGAAATATCAAGGATATGCTGCATCGTGATGCCTCCCCCGCCATCGCCCCTGCTACTCCTGTCGTCAAGCCCTCGTCTGCCCCGACAAGCTCACAAACTAAGGAGGCACCAGGCCCTTCCGTCATGGAAGTGGATTCTGGCGCCTCTACCAAACTCGCTGTTGTCGGCGAGCAGGCGACGCAAGAGAGCACCGCTCAACAAATGGCTGAAGCTCCGGCTAAGGATGCCATCGGTGGCGGCAAGGCGGTGGTGGAAGCTGGTACTTCTGCCGAAGGCGGTGCCCTTGCTTCCCAGAAACCCTTTAAGTTTTCGAAGATAGTTTACCTGGCGCTCACGCCGAGTAACACAACTCTGGTTCCTGGAGGAGTACCATCATCTCCGACGTGTGGTCTTGAGGAGCTCCTCCGACAAGTGGACATCTTGCAAGGAAATAGCATCTCCTTTGGCAAGCTGCTAGCCGAGAGCGCTACAAACCTCAAGATCATTGCACTTGTAAGTTTTACTTTGCCTTTTGCATTTCATATGAGTATCCCACTGTAGCCCCCGAGGATGTAGACGGAAAACCATAGGTTTTGCATCTATATGCTCTAAGAGTGACTAAGTTAGAAAAAACTCTCACTGTAGCCCCCAAGCATTTAGATGGAACAAACTATTCCGACTAGATGCTTTAAGAGTAGCATACGCAGTGTTTATAATTTTCAATACTGTAGCCCCCAAGCCTCTAGTTGTAACCGAATTAGTTCCGACTAGATGCTTAAAGAAAAGCTAAGCATTTTCCGAGTTAAAAACTTTATACTGTAGCCCCCAAGCTTCTAATCGAGAACTGAATTAGCTCTGATTAGATGCTTAAAGAAAAGCTAAGCATATTGCTAAGTAAAAAACTCTCGCTGTAGCCCACGAGCGCCTAGGTGGAAAATTTCCGACTAAATGCTCCAAGCAGACTAAACAACGGTTTACCTTTTTTCTTTTTTCCATAGAACGAGAATGCTCGGAGGGGCATGGCCAATGACAAGTACCAGAAGATGCGCGCAGATCTTGAAGCCGAAAAGGTTAAAACTGCCATCTTGAAGGAACAGATCATCAAAAACAGGAGTCTGTTTTCTTTTTGCACATTCTGTCTTGTTTTTGTGCCCACATTCTTCGAGTACTCACTGTGTACTTTGATTTCTCCGACTTGCAGAACATGTCGCCAAGGCCAAGGACATTGTCGAGCAGTCCAAGCACATCCAGCAGCTAGACAGCGAGAACAAGATCCTTAAGGAGGAGAGGAAGGAAATGCTAAAAAATGCATGAAGATTCCATGAAGGCCCTACAGGACTCCGCCTCCGCGGAAATCAATCGCTTGAAGGAGGATCTTGCGATCTTAAAAGATCAGAAGCAAGCTGCTGATGAGAAAAACCAACGCCACGGCGAGGCGTTTAAGCTCCTCCAACAAGAGAAAGAATCCCTGGCGGACACCCTCTGGCAGGCTAAGGCCAGCATCTTCAGTAAGTTTCCTCCGCCTTGTATTTCTGTAGTCTGGATAGTTTGAATTTATTGAACTCATGCGCTCCTTGTCGGACTTTGCATCTCGTATGGGTTTAACCCGCTCGCCTCCTTCGGACAAGGAATGCATGGTTCTTGCCGGCAACTTTATCAACACCGCCATCACCCAAGCCAAAGAGATTGCTAAGCCCCTCCAGATATACATCAAGGCCTCGGACTCTATGACGAAGTACTCGGAGATTCTGCGTCGAGCCCCCGAGCGTGTCACAAGCTGGAAAGCTTCATGTGTACGGGCTGGCGCAAGGATGGCACTGTCAAGGGTGAAGGCACACTACGAAGATGCCGACATCGACACGGTGACCTCTAGTACCCCCGATGTCGATGATGACGGCAAAGAGATTGATCATGAAGCCATCTTGTCGTCACTCGCGGGTTATGACACCAGAGTTGCCGAGTTGGTGGACATCGATGTCTTCGTGCCCATGAACACCATTGACAGCGTCAACCAAGATTCCTCTGAGTCCCATCATAGTGCCGATGTTGAGGATGATTCTCCGGCTGGTGACGATGCTGCTTCCAAGTCTCCTGCACCCAAGGAATGAAAAACACTTTGTAATATTTGTTTCACCTTTGGTGTATGCACGGAAAAAAACTTGGTGATGTAACTTAAGGCGGAAAACAATGGTTGTTATGTCCTGCTACTTAAGAACTAATTTCCAGCATGTATATATTTTTAGCAAGTGCTGGCTTATCCATTACTTTGGTTTTTATGTTTGACTTTTCGTGAGTCGGAAGACTCGTTGTCGGAACCATGTGTTTAGGTGATGATGCCCAATGGCACTGTCAATAACCCGAGCACAAAATCGCCGACAATAAGTGCCAAAAGTCACTACTCCAGAATCCACATAAAAACGACAAAGAACATGTAGACCAGAAAACTTAAGCTAACGCCCGTAGGCGGAATTTTCACAAGTGCAAACGCAATACTTGTGCATAAAGGTTTTACATGATCCAAAAATGAACACTAAAGGAGGTAAAAGACTCAGAAATATGAGTGAACCAAAGAGCTTTATTTCATTGATCATATAAGAGGTACACAATTAGATAAAAAATGCTAAGTGTAAAAAGGACGTAGTTGTGCTATGTTCCATGGCCGATCAAGCTCCGGGTAGTCATCATCCAGGTCACGTCGCTTACGCTTATGATCCTCGTTGGGTCTATCCTTTAGTTCACGATTGTCAACAAGGTAGTAAGACCCATTGAGTAGCGCCTTGATTATGATGAACGGTCCTTCCCATGGCGGGGATAATTTGTGTGACTTCTTCTGCTTAAGTCGGAGCACCAAACCCCCCTCTTTAAACGAGCGATGCCTAATGCGGCGACTATGGTAGCTGCATAGCTTCTGCTGGTAGATGGTGGATCTTTGGCATGCCAAAACACGCTCCTCCTCGAGAAGGTCCAAATCTAGGCGTCTGGATTCTTCAGCGTCATTCTCATCATAGGCGGCAACTCTTGGTGCATCGTGGAGGATGTCGGAGGGCAGGATGGCTTCTGCTACATATACCATGAAGTAAGGGGTGTAGCCGGTAGATCTGTTGGGTGTAGTTCGTAAACTCCATAACACAGATGGCAATTCTTCCGCCCAGGCTCCAGCTGCTCTATGTAGCGGTGCCTCAAGACGTGGCTTGATTCCCTGCAGAATTAATCCATTGGCTCGCTCGACCTGACCATTGGATTGTGGGTGTGCCACAGATGCAAGGTCAAGTCGGATGCCTTTATCCCAGCAATAGGCTTCCACTTCTCCGAGTGACAAATTGCTGCCGTTGTCGGTGATTATGCTATGTGGGAGACCAAATCTCACCACTAGATCCCGGACAAACCTGAGGGCAGTTGCCCCATCAAGCTTTCTAATGGGTTTAGCTTCTATCCATTTGGTGAATTTGTCAACTGCTACAAGCATATGTGTAAACCCACAAGGTGCCGTCTGTAACGGTCCCACCATGTCTAGCCCCCAAACTGCAAACGGCCAAGTTATTGGTATTATTCGCAATTCTTCAGCAGGAACATGTGGTTGTCGGGCATAATACTGGCATCCCGTGCATGTCTCAACTAGCTTGTCGGCATCCGCCTTCGCGGTCATCCAGTAGAATCCTTGCCGGAAGTCTTTCGTGACCAACGACCGAGGAGCGGCGTGACGCCCGCAATCTTCGAGATGGATTTCGCGCAGGATTTCCATACCTTCTAGCTGGGAAATACACTTTAGGTACACACCAGTAGTGCTCCTTTTATAGAGTTGCACATTGGTGATGGTATAACCCTTTGCTCGTCGTACTATTTGCCGTCTTTCGAATTTGTCATCGGGCAAAGTTCCGTGTTCGAGGTATTCCATGAACGGTTTTGTCCAAGCCGGAGGGACCTTGGTCACCATGTTGACGAAAGAGTCAGCTCTATCCGGGTTGTCGATGTTGGCTCCCTTCACGGATGGTGTGCGCAGGTGCTCTAGGAAGACTCCTGGCGGAATTCGCTTGCGCCCTGATCCAAGCTTAGACAGCAGATCAGCTGCCTCATTTTGTTCCCTAGGTACATACTTGACTTTGTAGCCCAAGAAGCTCTTGGCTATCTCGTCCACTTCGTCTCGATATGCCGCCATCATGGGGTTCCGCGCATTCCAGGTGCCAGCCACCTGCTGGGCAACCAAGTCGGAATCTCCACATCAAAATATGCGCTTGATGCCAATATCCTTGGCTACACGTAGTCCGTGAATGAGTGCTTCATACTCCACCATGTTGTTTGTAGCCTCGAAGTGGATCTGCAGAATGTAGTGTAGCTTGTCCCCTGTTGGTGACTGTAGCAATACACCAGCCCCCGAGCCGTTGAGCAGCTTTGATCCGTCAAAGTGCATCACCCAGTACTCTGGTTCTGGCAACGGAGTAGCGTCTAGCATCTCCGTCCAATCTGCAACAAAATCCGCCAAGGCTTGTGACTTGATAGCGTCGCGTCTCTTGTAGGTGATCTCGAAGGCGGCAAGTTCAATGCCCCACTTCGCGACCCTTCATGTAGCGTCGCTGTTATTGATAATGTCGGACAGTGGAGTCTTGCTCACCACTGTGATTGGGTGCTCCTGAAAGTAATGCCTCAGCTTCCGAAAAGCAAGGAATACTCCATAAGCTATCTTTTGGTAGTGCGGGTAACGCTGCTTGGACTCCGTCAAGACCTCGCTCACGTAGTAAACTGGTTGTTGAACTCCGTGCTCATAGCCTGGTTCCTTCCTCTCTACCACGACGATGATGCTGATAACCCGGTTGGTTGTCGCCATGTAAATTAACAGGGGCTCTCCAGGCTCGGGTGCTGCAAGGATGGACGCTGAGGAAAGAGTCTCCTTGAGCTGCTTCAATGCTGCATCTGCTTCTTCCGTCTACGTGAATTTGTCCGCCTTCTTCAGCAACTTATACAGCAGCAGAGCCTTCTCTCCAAGCCAACTGACGAACCGACTAATTGCTACAACACAACCTGTTAGTCGTTGAATGTCCTTTAGGCATGTCGGACGGTTTATGTTTAAGATGGCCTTGATTTTCTCCGGGTTGACCTCGATTCCACGCTGGGAAACGATGAAGCCCAACAATTTGCCAGCTGGAACCCCGAAGACGCACTTCTTAGGGTTGAGCATCATGTTGTATTTCCGGAGATTATCAAAGGTTTCTTTTAAGTCGTAGATTAAGTCGTTTGACTTTTTAGACATCACCGCAATATCGTCCACATAGGTGTGAACGTTCCGACCAATTTGGTCGTGAAGGCAACGTTGCATTGTCCGCTGGTAGGTAGCACCTGTGTTTTTCAGCCCAAAGGGCATCATGACATAGCAAAACGTGCCGTATGGGGTAGTGAACGAAGTGGCCAATTGGTCCGACTTCCTCATCTTGATCTGGTGGTATCCTGAGTATGCATCGAGAAAACACAAAAGTTCCGAGCCAGCCGTCGAGTCAATGACTTGGTCAATGCGAGGCAAAGCAAACGGATCTTTGGGACATGCTTTGTTCAAGCCGGTGTAATCAACGCACATTCTTAATTCATTGGTTCCCTTTTTGGGGACAAGTACAGGATTGGCCACCCATTGGGTGTGAAGGACTTCTCGGATAAATCTAGCCTTAAGTAACCTAGCTATCTCTTTGCCAATGGCGCGTCTCTTCTCATCTCCAAAGCGTCGTAGAGGTTGTTTCACTGGTTTGCATTTTGGATCAATGTTTAAGCTATGCTCGGAAAGTTCCCTAGGTACACCTTTCATGTCTGCAGGTTGCCAGGTAAAGATGTCCCTATTATCACGGAGGAACTCGACGAGCGCGCTTTCCTATTTGGGATCCAGGTTCGTCCCAATGGCGACGGTCTTGGAGGCATCGCCTACCACAAGTTCCACAGGCTTGGTCTCGATAGCGGCCATGAACGCAGGAGCGGAGTCGGAGATCTGCTTCTTCGACGCGGGCATCTCTGAGTCATCGACCTTGCGCTGGATCTCTTTGAATTCTTCGCTGTAGAGGACAGCTTCTGTAATGGCTGCTTCATTGATCTCGCAGTCCCTTGCCTTGGTAAAGCTTCCAGATACGGTGATAACACCGTTTGGTCCGGGTATCTTGAGTTTGTTGTAGACGAAGCATGGCTTGGCCATGAACGTGTGGAATATGTCGCGGCCGAATATGACATGGTACACGCTCTTGAAGGGGACCACCTCGAAGGTCATGCGCTCTTGGCGGTAATTATTAACATCGCCAAAGGCAACCTGAAGTGTAATGCACCCAAGGGACCGAGCCTCCCGACCAGGAACTACGCCATGGAATATGGTGTTGGTCCGCCTTAGGTTTGCCTCCGTCAAGTTCATCTTCTATAGTGTATCCAGGTACATGATGTTGATGCTGCTTCCACTATCCACCATGCACTTGGTGAACTCCACGCCGTCAATCAAGGGGTTGATGACCATGGCGTACTGGTTCTCCGTGGGCACAAGGTCTGGGTGGTCCGTCCTGTCCCAAGTTATTGGAACTTCCGACCAGCGCAAGTACTGGGGGACTGGGGGGAGAGGGGCCATCAGGATCCTCAGAGAGGTCTTCTGTTGTCGGACGGTGGGGGTGCCAAGGAAAGTGTGGTAGACTGGAGCCTTCTTTGCGAAGGGGTTCTTGCCCTTGTCGTCGCTCTTGGCAGCATGCTTGGGGTCAACGTCTTCGTCCATGTCACTTGAATCCTTGGACTCCTCCTCCTTCTTCTTCCCTTTGCCCTTGCCTCGCGGTCTGTTCTTCCGACTTTGCTTGTAGCCGGACTCCGGGTCTTCCTTGAGGTCGTTGACGAACTTGCAGTGTCGATTGGTATGGGTGGCCTTGCCGTTGGCATCGAGGTGTACGAGGCACGGCATATCGCCGAGGTGGTTTCACTTCCTCGTTGCTGCCCACGACTAGCTCCCCTTTCTCGGCCATGTTGTCTGCCTTCGCCTCGTCCTGCAAAAGTCATAGCGACCATGTTGGTAGATTGCTTTTCTTCTGGAGCAGTTTTCGATTTGTACTGCTGTTGCTTCGAGCTTGAGTTGGAACGGCCATTGCAGGCAAGGAGCCGCGAGCATCGTCGTCGGCAGCTGCGAACTCACTAGCCAACTGAATCATCTGGTTCAAGTCAAGCTGGTGATTGTCCTGCAAGCGCTTTAGATTATGTCGGAGCAGTGTGCCCCTTTCCAACCCATCGATTAAGGCGTCCATGGCGGTCTGAGCGTGCACTCTGCGCAGGAATTCTTCATATCCAGCCAGCGGGAGAGGTAGGCGCGAGATGTCTCGTCTTTCTCTTGCACGCACCGCTGTAGATCACCCACAGTGCAGGGACACTTGTATGTACCCTCAAAGTTCTTGGTGCATGCTTCTTGCATGTTCAGCCAGTTGTAGATAGATTTCTCTGGCAAGTCGTCGATCCATTGACGGGCCGTGCCTGCCAACATTAACGGGAGGTACTTGACGGCGACGTTGGGGTTGCCTCCAGCAATCTCCACCGCGTTGCCGTAGTCCTACAACCATGTGGCTGGCTTGGCGGTGTCGTCATAGGGTTTGATGGTCTTGTCAATCCGAAAACCTTTGGGGTAAGTTGCGGACTGTATTGCAGGTCCAAAGCAACATGGTCCCATGTATGGTTCTTCCCGGGCCTCGTGGATCTTATCGATCTGCGAGCGTGCATCGTATGGCTCCGGGGTCTTCTTCTTTTTGTCAACAGGGGATGGGCTGCGTGAATGACACGGGCCTCCTCCGCCATGGTGACTGCTTGGTGGTGACAGAGGCAGAGGTGGCGGTGGGTTAGCCTTCTTGCTGTTATCCTCCTGCGATGTTGGAGATATGCCCAAGAGGCAATAATAAAGTGGTTATTATCATATCTTCACACTTATGATAAATGTTTACATACCATGCTATAATTGTATTAACCGGAAACATTAATACTTGTGTGATTTGTAAACTAAAATAAGAGTCCCTAGTAAAGCCTCTTGTTAAACTAGCTTGTTGGTTAATATATGATCATGGTTTCCTGATCATGAACATAGAGATGTTATTAACAACAGGATCATATCATTAGGAGAATGATGTGATGGACATACTCCTATAGATAAGCGTAGCATAAAGATCAAGTCATTTCAATAGTTCAATTGCTATATGCTTTCTGATACATAGTAACCTAATTCCTTCGACCATGAGATCATGCATATTGCCTTTACTGGATGGATGCTTTGATGTCATCAAACACCACACCGTAACAGGGTGGCTATAAAAGTGGCATTGGGTGTTCAGAAAGTATTGGTTGAAACACATGGATCAAGAGTGGGATTTGTCCATCCACATGACGGATAGATATTCTCTGGGCCCTCTCGGTGAAATGTCATCCAATTAGCTTGCAAGCATGTGACTTGGTCACAAGGGATCACATATCACGGGAACGAGAAAAGAGTACTTATCAGTAACGAGGTTGAACTAGGTATGCAGAGATACCGACGATCATAACCTCGGATAAGTAACATATCGTGAGACAAAGGGAAATTGGTATCGTATGTAAGTGGTTCATTCGATCGCAAAGTAATCGTAGAAATATGTGGGAGCCATATGAATTTCCAGATTCCTCTATTGGTTATTGTTCGGAGAAGTGTCTCGATCATGTCCGCATAATTCACGAACCGTAGGGAGACACACTTAAGGATTCGACATTGTTTGAGTAGTTATGGTATTATGAGAAAGAGACCGAATGTTGTTCGGAGTCTCGGATGGGATCCGGGATATCACGAGGTGATCCGGAATGGTCCGGAGAATAAGATTCATATAAGGAAAGTCCCATTTCGGAGTTGGGGAATGGTTCCGGTGTTTTCATCGGGAACATTCTAGAAGTTCCCGGAATGTCCGGCACTCCGGAGGGGAAGGGGTACATGAATGTGTCATTGCATGTTGGAATGATTGCATCATGTACTAAGTGTTCTTGCTGTCCCAAATAAAGGATTAAATTGAATCCTAAATTGAAAAAGTCAAACGGCTAGTTTGAAAGTCAAACGGCAGTTTTTGGGAAGTGGGAGGAGAGGAGGAAACCGAATTGGGGGAGGAGTCCTCCTCCCCAAGCCGGCGGCCAGCCCTAGGCCGAGTTGGGGAGGGACTCCCTCCCTCCCCTAGCACGCCAGCCCTCCCACCTATAAAGGGAGGGGCAGGGCTCCCCTCCCAAAACAACACAAGACACACAAGTTTCCTATCCTCTAAACTAAACCCTAGATCTAGACCCCGGTTTAGAGCTATTCGGTTTAGAGCCTTCTAATTGGTTTAGAGCCCTCTAATTGGTGTGTCTAATTACTAGACCACTAATAGCCTCTCTCATAAGCTCCACCATACTCGCACCGGCTTAAGGCGAAGCCCTGCGGGATCTCCCCTCTACTTCCGGTACCACGCCGTTGTGCTGCCGGAATCGCGAGGAGAGTGCTACAACCTCCGCTGCCTGCTGGAACAAGGGAGAGGAAGGTCTTCGTCGAGTACCGAACGTGTGACCGACTGCGGGAGCGCTGCTAGAACGTGGCGCTGGAAGGATCGTCTACGCGATCTTGAGATCGGAAAGAGTACGACTACATCACCCACGAGAATCTGCTCTCGTTAAACACTTTGGAATCTTCGAGGGTGAGTTATTCCATCGACTCGTTGCTACAATCTAGTAGATAGATCTTGGCTTGTTTGTTTGTATGCGATAGAAAATTTTTGTTTTCCATGCTGCGAACCCCTACAGTGGTATCAGAGCCGTGTCTATATGTAGATCTGTTGCACGAGTAGAACACAATGGTCATTGTGGGCGTTGATGCTTTTATTGTCGATTGCTTTTTGTGTACTTTGCATCTTGCGGTATGTTGGGATGAAGCGGCCCGGGCTAACCTTACATGACATCGTTCATGAGACTTGCTCCACGCTTAACATGCAACTTGTATTGCATAAGTGGCTTTGCGGGTGCCTGTTTCTCCTAGCATAGTAAAGATCCAATTTACAACGGGTGATCAACAATGCTAGTATCAATGTTGTGGTTCTTGTTCGTAAGTTAGAACGACACTTATTGAAAGCCCCAAACCACGTAAAATATGCAAAGAAAGTAGAGGCGTCTAACTTTGTTTTGCAGGGGTGTGCAGTGATGTGATATGGCCATGATTGTGATTATATTTGATGTATGCAATGTTCCTTATTGTAAGTTGGCAACCGGCAGGAGCCATATGGTTGTCTTTAATTTCTGTTAAGACCTGCGTGTCTATTCAAAATAGTTGTAATAGTTGAAGCTGGTGGACGACAACCATGAAGAAGCGTCATTGACCTTGATGCTATGCCGGTGATGATGGAGATCATGTTCGTGCTTGAAGATGGAGATCGGAAGCACAAAGAAGAAAGGCCATATCATATCACATATTATGAATTGCATGTGATGTTAATCCTTTATGCATCTTGTATTGCTTAGTAGACAACGGTAGCATTATAAGATGATCCCTCATACACATAAATTTCAAGTTCTAAAGTGTTCACCCTTAGTATGCACCGTTGCCAAAGCTTGCTGCTTCGAAACACCACGTGATGATCGGGTGTCTTTGATTCCGCGGGTGACTACAACGTAAGCAAGCCAGATTTGCTTATGCGGAAGCTAAGGTTTGTCTTGACGAGCCTAGCATGTACAGACATGGCCTCAGGAACACGGATCGCCGAAAGGTAAAGCATGAATCATATAGTAGATATGATGAACATGTCGATTGTTCGCCATTGAAACTATATCAACTCTCGTGATGATCGGTTTTGATGTGGTGGATTTGGTTCGTGTGATCACTAAAACAATGTGAGGGATATTGTTTTGAGTGGGAGTTCACCTAGATTAATTTAATTATTAATTAGAACTCAATTTATCATAAACTAAATCAAAGTGAATTTGCATAGTTGTTGTAGTCATTGGCATCCGTTTACCACCTTGCGCTTAGTTATAATTGAGATAATAGAACTATAGAATTCTGGTTAGTTACTTTACGAACTGGTATCGTATTGTTTTAAGTGTTAATCTAAAGTTTAAAAGTCCTATTGCAAACTTTCAGTAAGTTCCGGTTACTCCATGAAGTTTAATAATTAGTATTAAATCAAGAGTAACAATTCCAAGTGTTAGTATATAAGTATCATGTTTGTATCCATGATTCTTGATATTCAAAGGATTCCCTTAATATCAAGGTTATCTAGGATCTGAAAGAGTTGTTTCAGAAACCATGATGTGTGGAAGATATTGTGATATCTGAAACGAAGTTTTGGTTGCAACATGATAGAGTATAATATGGCAAAAGTCATGTTCTCATATTTGATGAGAATTTGCAAAAAGGTTGGAGACACTTGTTGTCCTAATCCTCCAAAAGGTTTTGGATAGCAACATTATACTCATAATTCATCGTTATAAGCTAAAAGTAGCTTGATCATGGACGATTCCATGATAAGGGTGAATATTTGATGTAGGTAAAATGTTTACTACACCAAGAGATTACTAATGAAAGGAATTTGAAAGAACACCAAACATTTGATGATGGTGATCTACTTCAAAGTGCAAGTCCAAAGACATTGGTATTTAATTATACACGCTTTGGACTATATGTCATATGTATGACTCCACTATTGATGTTAATAGATTCTTTCAAACTGAAAAGGAAATACTGAAAGGGAATCTCATAAATATATGGCAGAAAAGAAAAACTAGAATTGTTCAGTTTAAGTATATAGATGATGTACATGTTGTGGCTATATTCTTTGCTTATTAAAATGTGGTTCTTAAGTATTTGATACTGAATTTGTTGGTATGAATCGTCATACGAAACAACAGAATTCATGAACTACAATGGCCTAAGTAACTAGCAAAAGAATATGTGATGATGTTCATCGAGAACAAATAAAGGGTTATTATGTTGCTCGTTAAAACATCAAAGCTTGCCTTCAAGATTTGTTTTATCAGGTATTATGAGAACAAAAGGGTTGTTCAAATAATTGCCGTAATCCATAAAAGATGGATGATTCGCAAATCTCGTTAGAGAAATCACATCCATAAAACTAGTGCTAAAATGTCAAAAGACAAATTGATTGAAAGATCACTTAGGAAGTGACATCGCTGTTTGAATTATATTGGAAAGAAAACATGAAGAAACTCCATGTTGATGGAATTTTGGAGTCTTCTGATTTTTGATCATATGACGCTTGTGAAACTTTCCTAGAGATAATTAAAACTTCGTTCATAGGCCAAAAGGGAACGAATGACTAGCTAATTGGAACTTGTACATATTGTTGTATGAAGTCCATTATGTGTAGTCAAGAGCGATGGATTTCAACTTCATATGCTTTCTCCAAAAATTTGAGTGAATATATGAATATTTACTTAATAAGGATGAAGTATGAAACATTTGAAAAGTTCAAAGACTTTCAAGATGAAGTGCAAAATCATTGTAACAAGAATATAAACAGTTTATGATAAAGATCATAAAGGAAGATATTTGAGTTACAAGTTTAGCATAATACCTAAGATTTAAAGAATCGTTCCGTGGATTTGCATTTCCCGAAACACCATAAGAGTATGGAGCGTTCGAGATATGTAATTAAACCTTGTTTGACATGGTAAGATCGAAAGGTGTAATTCATAAAACTGCCATTGCATTTTAAAGATTAAAAGCTTTAGAGATTACCGTTTTTCCACTGAAAAGAGCTCCATCATAATCCGTTGAAATGACACCATATAAGGTTATGGTTTGGGATAAAACCCAAGTTGTCCTTTCTTAAACATTGGTATGCTATGCATAAGAAAGATGTTTGCAACCAAAGTCGGATGAACCTGTCTTTGTATGACTATTAAGTATTTCTCCATAAACACCGGAGACAAAAGTGTTTGTTGCTTAGAACGTCAAGTTTCTTTTGGAAGGAATTTTTCGTGAAAAGTTAAGTGGGAGGACAATAGAACTTTGATAAGGTTAAAAGAACCTTAGCTGTATGTGCAAAGTTGCGCAGCGCCGAAAAGTGTTCCGGAGGCGGCAACAATGCTCATGGCTCACGTGCCTCAAAGGTTGTGGTCACGGAGATCTAAGTTCCTATTGAAACAAGTAGATCGGGTAAA
The DNA here is from genome assembly GCA_916181665.1 of Avena sativa. Classification (NCBI taxonomy): domain Eukaryota; kingdom Viridiplantae; phylum Streptophyta; class Magnoliopsida; order Poales; family Poaceae; genus Avena; species Avena sativa. The sequence goes on from OV702297.1 coordinate 145,062,670, forward strand.
CAATCAAATACCAAGATTTGAGGGTTGAATCATTATTTGAGAATAATGAACCGACTACATGCAGAGAAGCGATGATGGGCCCTGACTCCGTAAAATGGCTTGAAGCCATAAAATCCGTGATAGTTCCATACACGAGAAATCAAGTTTTGAACTTGAAGGACCCTCGAGAAAGGTGTAAGACCTTATAGTTGTGTCTGGATCTATAAAGAAATAGACATGGATGTTTCACATCTAGTCGACATGTTGGGAAAGAGTTCACAACAATGTTCAAAGGTTGACTATGACAAGATTTGATCTTTCATAGTGATATTTAGTCTAGACGGATTAATGTAGCAACCACTACATATAATTTGTTATATGGTAGTTGAATAAACAAAACAAGTTCTTCTAATAGAATCGTTACCTAGGACATGTGCATAAACACGGTCCATAGGGTTTTGTCAATTCAAAGGATGCTAAAAGCATATGCAAACTTCAATGGTTAGAGTGAGCATAGCGGAGTTGGAATCTTCACTATGATGAAACTGTTAAGAGAGTTTAATTTCATCAGAGACAATGAAGATGCTTGCGTTTGCAAGAAATTAAGTGGGAGCGCTAAGACATGTTTCTAATACATTATGTGGAAGACATATTGTTGATTGGAAATAATGTATCTTTTATTAACACATATTAAAGAATTTCATCCCGATGAAAGACTTAGGCAAAACCCAAATATTTGGCATCAATAGACGCTAATATGGTTGTGCCAGAAGTACATAGATAAGATATTGAATGAGTTCAATATAGAAACTACAAGAGAAGGTTCTTGTTGCACAGAAAGGATTGAATGAGTTCAATGTTGATGATATATTCAAGTGTATTGACATTTGGTAAAGTGAAACAAATAATCAAGTATAGATTGATACTTGATGTATGAAATCACAAAGAGTATTTATATCAATCATACTGTGATATGTACAAATCCAGATATGTCCTATGCTCTAAATGTTGTGAGCATATACCAGAATGATTCGTAAGATGATCATTGGACAATAGTAAGGATATTCTTATGATCTTTTGGAAGAACTAAGAGTATATTATTTGTAGAAGTGACAAATAGATGGTTAGTTCATTGTAAAAGTACTACATTGATACTAGCTTTGTCACAAAGTACAGATTAAGTTTATCTCAATCTAAACTAAGGGTGGCACAATATAATGGAAAGTGAGTTCCATAATGGATTTGGATGATTTCCAAAGTTAAGACATTGTGACAGATACTACAACAAAAGGCTAAGTATATGACTGCTATTATAGCAGCAAAAGAGGGCATTTGTGTCAAGAAGTTTGTTATCAAACTAGGTGTAGTTCTCAGTGGGATAATACTATGAAGATATATTGTGCGACAATATTATCAACATGTTTTAACCCTAAAGAGCTAAAGGTCACACCGAAATACCAAATTTATACAAAGCCATCTCATTAGAGAATGAGTGATGCATAGAGACGCAAAGACATGCAATTACACACGGACCTGGAAGTGTCAGATCCGGAGATCAGTTGACCACTAGCAATCGTGTACATACAACACTGGAAAGCCATAGGTGTTATATACACAAAGGTTCGAAACTAGATTATTGACTCTAGTGCAAGTGGGAGACTGTTGGAGATATGCCCAAGAGGCAATAATAAAGTGGTTATTATCATATCTTCACACTTATGATAAATGTTTACATACCATGCTATAATTGTATTAACCGGAAACATTAATACTTGTGTGATTTGTAAACTAAAATAAGAGTCCCTAGTAAAGCCTCTTGTTAAACTAGCTTGTTGGTTAATATATGATCATGGTTTCCTGATCATGAACATAGAGATGTTATTAACAACAGGATCATATCATTAGGAGAATGATGTGATGGACATACTCCTATAGATAAGCGTAGCATAAAGATCAAGTCATTTCAATAGTTCAATTGCTATATGCTTTCTGATACATAGTAACCTAATTCCTTCGACCATGAGATCATGCATATTGCCTTTACTGGATGGATGCTTTGATGTCATCAAACACCACACCGTAACAGGGTGGCTATAAAAGTGGCATTGGGTGTTCAGAAAGTATTGGTTGAAACACATGGATCAAGAGTGGGATTTGTCCATCCACATGACGGATAGATATTCTCTGGGCCCTCTCGGTGAAATGTCATCCAATTAGCTTGCAAGCATGTGACTTGGTCACAAGGGATCACATATCACGGGAACGAGAAAAGAGTACTTATCAGTAACGAGGTTGAACTAGGTATGCAGAGATACCGACGATCATAACCTCGGATAAGTAACATATCGTGAGACAAAGGGAAATTGGTATCGTATGTAAGTGGTTCATTCGATCGCAAAGTAATCGTAGAAATATGTGGGAGCCATATGAATTTCCAGATTCCTCTATTGGTTATTGTTCGGAGAAGTGTCTCGATCATGTCCGCATAATTCACGAACCGTAGGGAGACACACTTAAGGATTCGACATTGTTTGAGTAGTTATGGTATTATGAGAAAGAGACCGAATGTTGTTCGGAGTCTCGGATGGGATCCGGGATATCACGAGGTGATCCGGAATGGTCCGGAGAATAAGATTCATATAAGGAAAGTCCCATTTCGGAGTTGGGGAATGGTTCCGGTGTTTTCATCGGGAACATTCTAGAAGTTCCCGGAATGTCCGGCACTCCGGAGGGGAAGGGGTACATGAATGTGTCATTGCATGTTGGAATGATTGCATCATGTACTAAGTGTTCTTGCTGTCCCAAATAAAGGATTAAATTGAATCCTAAATTGAAAAAGTCAAACGGCTAGTTTGAAAGTCAAACGGCAGTTTTTGGGAAGTGGGAGGAGAGGAGGAAACCGAATTGGGGGAGGAGTCCTCCTCCCCAAGCCGGCGGCCAGCCCTAGGCCGAGTTGGGGAGGGACTCCCTCCCTCCCCTAGCACGCCAGCCCTCCCACCTATAAAGGGAGGGGCAGGGCTCCCCTCCCAAAACAACACAAGACACACAAGTTTCCTATCCTCTAAACTAAACCCTAGATCTAGACCCCGGTTTAGAGCTATTCGGTTTAGAGCCTTCTAATTGGTTTAGAGCCCTCTAATTGGTGTGTCTAATTACTAGACCACTAATAGCCTCTCTCATAAGCTCCACCATACTCGCACCGGCTTAAGGCGAAGCCCTGCGGGATCTCCCCTCTACTTCCGGTACCACGCCGTTGTGCTGCCGGAATCGCGAGGAGAGTGCTACAACCTCCGCTGCCTGCTGGAACAAGGGAGAGGAAGGTCTTCGTCGAGTACCGAACGTGTGACCGACTGCGGGAGCGCTGCTAGAACGTGGCGCTGGAAGGATCGTCTACGCGATCTTGAGATCGGAAAGAGTACGACTACATCACCCACGAGAATCTGCTCTCGTTAAACACTTTGGAATCTTCGAGGGTGAGTTATTCCATCGACTCGTTGCTACAATCTAGTAGATAGATCTTGGCTTGTTTGTTTGTATGCGATAGAAAATTTTTGTTTTCCATGCTGCGAACCCCTACATGCGACGCCTCACGCCTGTCACGGTTGCTTGTCGGACGCGGAGGGTCATGGCGTGACCTGCTCTTGTGTCCTTGGTTGCGCTCTCCGTCATGACGGGTCTGCTCCGCGTTGTCGCGGATGATGATGCCGTACTGCTTTGGTGGGGGCATATCTGTACGATGGTGAGCCTTGTAATCTTCGCGATGTCGGGGGATCGGGGCGGTGGCGATGGGCGACGAGGTCGGGCCTTTTCTCCGTGATTGGAGGATATGGGGATGGCATCCTTCCTGTTGCGCGCATCCCTCCGTCTTCATTCTGATGAACCCGTCTGGGACCCGACATCAAGAGGAGATCTGTCCCTTGGTGGCTTGTACTGGCTAGATTGGCAGAGCGCTGGGTCAGACTCAAGCCTCTGAGAGGTGGCCTTTTCCTGCTGCTTCACCGCCTTGGCCACTAGGTCATAGACCTGTTCCACTGCCTCAGGCAATCTATCCTGCTCCATAAGGGTCTTGGCGATGGCGAGGTTAAGGAGTGGGGTGGGCATCACCTGCTTGCCTTCACTGTCAATGTATGGCTTGGCCTGTGCCGGCTTCGAGGGAGCCCATCCTAGGTTGCGTCGTACACCAGGATCGTTGATGACGCGAGCCGGAGCTTTCTTAGCCTTCTGCTGCTGCAGCAAGGTCTTATATTCGGCCTCCATTGCTCTAGCTTTCTCTATGGACTTCTGCGCGTTGACCAGATCTCGATCTAATTTAGCGCCTTGCTCCGCGATGGCCTGTGCTTTCCTCCCGCAGCTGCTGGCGCTTCTCGTCAAGCTGGGTCACGTTCTGGATATGAGCAACGGTTAGTGGCTCGACGAGGAGATTGACGTACATCACTCTATCAGATGGAGTAACTTGGGCTGCTGCAGACGTAGATGCTGGAGGCGGCAAGTTTGCGGTGTTGTTGTTGCTCGGGACGGTGCCGAGTTCCTGTGGCTGCTGCACTGGGTTAGGCGGAGGAGGCATAACTTTTGCGCGATCAACGTCAGCAGCAATAAGTGGCCCCTTCCCCTTGTCCAGCGCTGTAGGCAGAGCTTGTCCGAGTTGATCTTCATCCATCGCCGTCCCAATGGTGATGAACACCCCTCAAGACGTGACGGTGTTGTTGGCTTGATCGCGCGCGAGTACTCCTCCTCCATCTCCTGCATAGCGGAGTCTAGCTCTTCTGGACTGAAGTCTATCTCCTCTGAATCTGCACTGAAATCAGCATAAAGCGTGTCAATGACAGAGTCAGAGGGTGCCAGGACTTCCTCGATGACGGGCGGTGGGGGTGCAACGGCCTCGACGATGACTGGAGGTGGTGGTGCTGGTGCGACGATGGCAGCCGGAGGCGGTGGTGGCGGTGGCTGAATCAGAGGGGCTCCATCAATGAGCGCAAGCGCTGTCTGAGTTGCTGCTTCGGCCTCCGCATAGTTGTTGATGGTGTTCACCATGCCTTCGAAGGTAAGGCATCCTGACGCCTGCTGCCGTCTTAGAGAATGTCGAAGAAGCGTTCCATGGTCTAGTCCTTCCACAAAGTGATAGATAGCATCATCCTTGGGGTAGTGGGCCAGATCGGCTCGTATACGGAGCCACCTGGCCAGGTAATCGCGGGGGTTTTCGTCCTCTCTCTGAACGCAGCGCGCCAGATCAAAGATGGTAACCACACCGACGAACTTGGATTTCTGCTGTCCAGACGCTCGGACGAAGCCGACGAATTTACAGTGATCTTCCACCTTTATATCCTTTACAGGGGCAGTTTGGGTGGGCCTTGCATTTTTCCGATCTTTGTCAGCAAACTCCGAGGAGAGATCCGACATTGATCCTTCCGCGAACGTATCCTGCTCGTAGGCGGTCCGTGCGGGCCTTGATGCTCCTCCGACTCCCAGGGAACTAGTGCCCAAGTCGGTTTCACCGATGAAGAGGTGGATGTCTCTGATAGGAACGATCGAACACCGCTAGGGTTCGTCTTCGCCGGGATCCAGAACTCGTCAGGGGGGGTGATCGGAACGTTGCCGAAGAAGAGAACGCGCCCGATGGCTACGGTTTTGCCGATTCCCGCGAAGATCTTGGTCCTCGCCCGCTGAAGAGCCTGAAGTGCCTATTGCCCCACGGTGGGCGCCAACTGTCGTGGTATTGCCGACGAGTACGCCATGGAGGGGTCCTCACAGTGCATGTTTAGATACGTGGGGTAAGGCGGACGGTTGACGGGTACGAGGTAACACAGCTTACCCAGGTTCAGATCCCACGACGGTGGCGGAATCCTACTCCTGCTATAAATCACTATAAGGGCAATACGCCGAGTTACAGAGATAGGTTCGCTGCGCGATATTGTGTGAAGTTGTCTATGATCGTGTCCTAAAGGCTCCCATAGGCCCGACTTATATAGTCGCCAGGTCCTAGGGTTACAGGGAAAAGTCCTAGCCGGACAGGTTACAGAGTCCTACACTGTCTATTACTAGTCTTGTGTATCTTGCACTCCAAGGCTCCGGGTACATTGGTGACTCCACCATAGCCTTCCTTTATCCTGCATGGGCCTCCCTTCTGGATCCACCTAACTGGTCCGCCCAGCAGGCCATAGGCCATGCTACCGACTATGGGCCACCCAGGTTAGCCGGATAAGAGACATGCCATAAGGATACCCATATAGCATACCCCCAACACTTAATGGATTGGCTAAGACTCAATATGTAGGAGACATATTTGAGTGGGATCATGTTATCATTCTGAAATATGTAGATGACATATATGAATGATGTGATTGGTATTAATAATAATTAAGCTAGTAAATATGGATGAAGTTGAAGAAGCTATTAAACAATGGAATCTATCGAGATAGATTGGTGAGTTTAATAAACATTATTGTCGGATGCTTCCTGGAATTGATTCTGAAGATGTTCAGAATGTCCTAGGTAAGATTCTGAAAGAGTTCAGAATGGAACAAGATAAGAAATACTTCTTACTTGTATAAAGCATTGAGTTAATCTCAGTGTTACAACTATGGTTAAAAGAAAGAAAGAAAGAGATGTGTTGAATCTCATATGCTTCAGTCATAGGTTCTTCCATGGAACCATATTATATTCTCGACATAATATGACCAAAAAGGATCTGGTTGAAAGAAAATTTCTTGAAGTGATTCCGAAGTTAATCACTGAACCAGAGTTAAAAGTTTGTTCTTGAAGGGCAAGAAGCGAAGTTAGGCACATAGTTGCATGTTATGCACTAGGATCTACATAAAGATAAAAGTATGTTTTGGCTAAAGAAGTTCGACTTCTCTAAGTGTGTTCTCGTAGTTTACGTGACATCATTGAAGGTTAAATGGACTCAACAACCGTCATTGTAAACAATGGAAACAAAATCTCACACACCAAAACGAATACTTCAACCCATTATGACATAATGGAGGGAATGTCAAAATTAGGAGGACATTAATGATTTGCAAAAGACACACTGATCTAGTAAAACAGAACAGGGACATGATGTTTCTCATGAGCAGCATGATCAATAAACGCATATGGGGATATGCTTTATGATTAGTAAATGCAAGATAGATTATTTGTACTCTAGTGCAAGTGGGAGACTGAAGGGAATATGCCCTAGAGGAAAATAATAAAAGGTTTATTATTGTCACATCCCAATAAGTTTGTAATAGTTTCATATTGTCTATAACTGTATCAAGTGGAAACATTGATACATGTATGATATGAAACATAAATCCCTAGTATCGTATATTACTAGTTTGTTGGGTAACATGATGATCAAGGTTTTCTGATCATGAAGTGATAGCGCTGGATGACAACGAGGTCATATCATTGTTGAATGATGTGATGGACATTCCTCAAAGATTGTGACACGATCAAGTCACGAAGTTCATCGTTGCAATAGTCAAAAACGAAGTCTCCTCCTTAGACCGTGAGACCATATCAAATCACTGTTTCCCGAGGTTACTTTGATGGCATAAACGTCACTCAGTGAAATGGTGATCATAACGGTGTTGTTGGGTATCCGTAGGAACATGTTGAAGAGATTACACCAAGAGCGGGATTTGTTCACCCAGTGATAGGTAAGATACAGTTAGGCCGACTTGGTGAGATCACATCCATATATGTTGCAACATGTGACTAGGTCATGGGGATGTAATATCGCGGTAACAAGTAAATAGTACTTGTTGGTAACGAGATTGAACAAGGTATGGAGATACCTTAACAATCGGATCTCAGATAAGTAGTATCGAAGAAACAAAGGGAAATGGACTCGACGTCTACGGTTCAAACAATATCGTCAATCAGGAATGGACATATGGTCCTTATGGACATCACGGTCCCAATGTTGAGCATTGACACAAGAGAGTCTTGGTCATGTCTGTATCATTCCCGAGCCATGAGAGGATACACTTAAGGGTGCGATGAGCTTGAGGTTTTCCGTAAGTTGGAATCATAGTAGCGAGAGAAAGCCGGAATTGTTCCAAGGAGAAAGGTCCGAAGTTGTTCGGATAAAGAAAGGAAACCAGAAAAGTTCCGGTGAGAGGACCGGAATTGTTCCGGGAGTTTCGAAGTTGTTAGGAGGATACAGAAGGGAACCAAAAGGTGGTCGGATTGAATCGGATTTGGTAATATGTATTTACATATTAATTAATGTAATTAATATTAAATATAATATTAAAATCTGATTTAAATGGTTATTCCACTAATGGGCCAAATTTCCTAGGGAAAATGGCCCATAAGGGAAATCGGAGGAGGGAGGCCACCCATATGGGCCCTAAGGGCCCATGCGCCTAGGGGAAACCCTAGAGCGCCTAGGGTTAGGGTTTGGGGCGCCCCAGGGCTGCCCCCTACCCCTAGTCGCCGCCTCCTCACCCCCTTGGCCATCGGTTGGAAGGCTTGGGGGAGGGACAAGGTAGCCCCTCCCCCTATATAAGGAGGCCCCTATCCCCTTGGAGGCACACATCAATCTACATATCCCATGAGTTGGGAACTCGTCCTCCTCTCCAATCTATCTATATCTAGTTGTCTCCATGCGTTGGCATGGCCCAAGGCTATTCGCGCAAGAGACGACGCATCCGCAGCACACCGTTGAGATACGGGGATTCCATAGCCATAGATATACTTTCGCAATGTACTCCCGGCATGATCGGGGAGTCGGAGGTTCTCGTTGTACAACGTATGTGTACAAAGCCACAAGGTGCAACACTTGGGACACTGTGATGTCGTAAGCCGGACTGCTGCATGGTGATGAAGCAAGGGGTCACCTACGAGGAGCATCGTGACCTTGAGGTCGGCTACGAGCACAACTACATCAACCACGTTCCCCTCAGAATGTTAACCGCTTTCGGACTATAAGGGTATGTATCTGAAACCTTCGGTCGTTACTGCATTACTCGTAGATAGATCTTGGGTATCGGGGCGATCCTCGTAGTAAATTTTTTTGATTTTCTGCTCGGAACCCCAACACACACCTCTCGGGAAACCCGTTTGATGACACTATGCAAGGGGAATGCTGAGGCGCCCCCGTGCAGGAAAAAGACATCCGGTGGTCGAAGATTTGTTCAAGCGCGCCCGTGCGACGCCTCGCATGGGCATTTGACCGAGATCTGGCCGGGAAACGAGCAAGATGCAAGTTTCCTTGCATGAACGTCCTGGATCGCTTCCTCTCTTTTGTCGCAACGGCTAGGGGAATGATCCCGACGAGGCGAGGCCCTGTTGACTGGTGAATCCACAGGACGTATCCCACTAGGTCTACGATCCGAACAAGCCAGGATCCCACCCTAGGGCTATCTCAGATTGCCTCGGGCGAGAAACGAAGAAGTGAGTCGGCTACCACCAGCGCAGCCCCCGGCCCGAGAAAATCCGCCGGCGGTGGTGGCATCACGTTGGAAGCATCGTTTTCTCCGCCTCCCGAGGCTCCTCCCAGATCAACCAGTTCCACCCCATCGTAGGGGGCGACGAGGAACAGAGGGAGGATCCCACCGCGCCTGGTCCGATGGAGGATGTGCGCGATCCTTCTTGCCCGTTCGGCCGCATCGACCATACCCGGCCGGTGTCCCCTATGATTTCGCGTCGTCATGCGTGAAGGACGGTCCAAGCCGTCGGCGAAGGTAGCTCACAGAAGTGCGCCCCTGCCTAGCGCGCCAGATGTCGTGTTGCGGTTTTTGACACCGGGGAATGTCCCCTTTGATGTTCGGCCAGGAGCGCAATGTCTTGCGAGCGTGGTCAATGAACTAAGCGAACGCAATCACATAGAGAGACGTGGTGTTTTTTACCCAGGTTCAGGTCCGATGTGATCGAATCCCTACATCCTACAACTATCCAATATCTGATTTTCACAAAACTTTACACTTGTTGTTCTCCCTTTCTCGTTCTACATGTGCCTCCTTTTATACGGGTAAGGAGACACCACGGGGGTCGGAGAACACGCGGTGACAAGGGCTCAGCCACACGTCGTTATTGGACTTAACCCGGCTCTTGTCTCCGGGCAGTTTACCCCAGACAGGGCTGTCGGTGGGGCTGCAAGCGGGACCCGGGTAGGCGTCCCGACTGAGTCGTCAAGTGGCCACGCGACGAAGCCTTGTGTGCACGTCGGTCACGCATTGGGTGAGTGTTATCGTGGGATGGTGCGTGATCTTGACTCTTTCGCTGGATCAGCGCACAGTCTGCAGCAGGTCAGACGTCGCAGGCCTGCTGTCTGTCTTTGTCTCCAAGAGCCCTTCCGATCCGAGTGGCAGACCCTCGGATCTGCCTAGGGAGACCTCCCCGGGCCTTCTGATTAGACAGGTCGTGGGGCACCTGGCCCAGAGCCCATTGGTTACACGACTCGTGGAGAGTACAGAATCGATAATTCCATAATAGATAAGAAATCTAATCTCTAGCTCATAGAACCTAGAATAGTCACAATCACAAGCCAGAGTCTTAATAATAGTATTATTCGTAGTACAGTGATGAGTTGTTAATTCTTTTTTTTGTGAACTGATGAGTTGTTAATTCTGATTCTTCTTTGTAAGAATTTTCTTACTCTCTGTACTTAACAGACTATCTGGTTTAGTAAAACTTTGAATTATAATTTATAGTCATACCTTGGATCCACGACATTTCTGTTGTACCACTCTGAGATGTAATACTAGTGGAATGGTGTTCTGTCAATGACTTGCATATTACACCATGCAGTGGTAGGCTGGGTCACCGCACGCACTGCTGATAAGTTTTGCAAATCTAGCGATTGTATTTTCGGCATGCCGCTAATGCAGATGACTTATAAAGGTTTCCCTACTAGTGATCATTCGAATAGTTATGGTTATAATGAAAGAAGGGTTGAAATCTCTAACAATAAGGCAAATCAGAGATCGTCCCTTTCATTAGCTTTGCATGCATGAGAAGGAACAGAATAGTTGATGTCATCAATCAAATATTTCAGCTCTTAAATGTTTTCAAAAGGAAGTGTTTCGATGTGATCATGTGAGGTATTTGAGCTTCGGCATTAGGTTTAAATCCGAACTAATTTCCAAAAGTCCCCACAAAAAGACCCCTGATATAATCACCATCTAAATCGCATGTTTTGGAAGCACACAGCACAAGTAATGCCAACAATTCAATTATATTTTTACTACATTCATCATGTGATTACAATAAGGAGAGCGCATAACATGAGGACTTTGCACTGTGATATCTACACGTTGTTCCATCACCAGGGGTAGAACTGCAAGGTTGTTGCTAGCTTGAACCAGGCATCAATGAACCTGCAAAGAAAAACAGATGAAACCAAGTTGAGTTATATATGCAAGGTTAACCGTGGACTGAATTCAGGAGGTATGGACTTACCAAAATGACCTTGCATTCAGATTGTCCGGTCGGAGAGTCATTCCAATTTCCAACTAAGATGAATTTCATATGAAATGGATAAAATGCAACACAGTACTACTTTTCGCCGATGGATCCGCTATACCAAAGAACTACCTGCATACCAATACAAGATTAGCCTTTGCTGAGTGCCAAACTGTGTATCACGTCCAATTCAAAATTAGAGGCAAATAAAGCCAAAGGTAAATACCAATCAATGGGCTACTCTAACGAGGGTATAATTCCAGGTAGTGATTGCTTCTACGTCTTCTTTTTACCTGCAGAAAAGAAATCAAGAAGATGATATAATCATACCACATATTTTATTTCTGCAGATTTCTGGCCAACACAAAAGGTACTGGTGCAAGAGACCTCGAGTAAAATTATATCACACATTCTTGTAGTGATGACTTGCTCTTAGTTTAGAATAGAACTAAAGCACAAGTGTCAGTTCACTTTTTTTTAAGGAAAACAGTTGCTTAATTGTTGAAGAAGTGTAGCAAAATTAAATGCCTGAAATTATATTCCATGGAATTTGGATTGCAAATTATGTGATGTTTACCTCTTCCCTAGATGGTTCCTATATTCATTTCAGGAGTACAAGTATCAAAAGATGTACAACAGAGTAGCAACTAGAACGAGCAAATTAATTACTCATTCAGCACAATCTTATTTGGATGAGAGGTATTTTTTAAGGGAAAGAGAAAAGGAGTAAAGGACCCAGCTCCAACCTGTGTTTTTTGAAGACAGAACTACTGCTTTTTTGGATCTGCTTCTTGCAGATTCATTTCTAACTGCAGATACTCGAGTGTCAGTTCTCTGAGATTTGCTTGCCTGCAGACGGCTTGACCCGCTTGCTGATAATTGATGAGGAATTCCTGAGCACAACTCAGACGTGTTTGCAGGAAGTTGATCCAGATGCTGTGGAAACATACACCACTCAGTAAGACAACATGTTAAGATATTGTACCTATGATCACACGAGGGCATCAAACCTTTGTTCGAGGTTTAAACTTGTTCGGAGAAACATGTGTTACTGAATTATCAGAACCATGTAATGCTGAATGATCACAAGGTATCAACCCGTTAACCTGTGACGAGTTTGGACTTGTGTTACTTGCATAGTTGTGTGACTGCTCCGCGCATGATTCACGGTAAAGCTGACCAAGCTCGAACTGAAGCCTGTAGTTGCCCTGTGAATGATACATTTTTGTGGCAAGAGGAGCTGACATATCTGATAAATTAAATTGAGAAATCAAAACAGCGTCTCATAAAAAGTAACACTGCAGAGAAACCTAAAATAGTATAATGAAATAAGAGCAAGATTTGGAAAGACACAAGTACACCACCAGGTAAAATTAGATTGCTAAAGATCAGACTTTTAGTCACAACTGGAAAGCTAAGCAGCGAAATACCGATTGTTTCGATACATGAATAGGGAATTGTGAGAGAGGACGCTCCTTTTAGAAGAGCAGAACCTCATGTTTTAATATGAGCAAACTGAGTGGAAATGTTGGCCTTAACTTGGAAGGGTGCAACTTCTGATTTTCTAGGTTATTTGTTACACCAACTCGCCAAGGGTGTAAGTTCTACACTCATGCCAATGTGAAATCATATAGGACCAGAACAAGAAACTGCAGTTTCCAAGATCCTCACACGATACAGATCCTTCATGTATATTTTGTTAATAAGTTTAGCATGTTAGTTTTTCCCCATGAAAAACTAATCTTGTACATTTTTACATACTCCCTCCGTCCTAAAATAGTGGCGTGGGTTTGTCTAGACTCACATGTATCTATATACTCAAACACGTCTGATACATGCAAATCTAGACAAACCCACATCACTTATTTTGGGACGGAGGGAGTATAGTATTCTAGTCTTGTATATTTCACATATATTCTAATGCACTTGCCTATCAATTTGAAGAAGTAATAAAAGAGTACTTGATGATGAAGTAGAATTGACCACTAACAAGCCGACATCCATGTCAACAAAGCATGCTCTATTTTTGTAAAGTACCGTAAGATTAGAGTTTGTCGTGGGAATGGCCACGACAGTCAGTACCAGGGGTAGCAAGTAGTAGGATTTGGGACAAGAGCGGGCAGCCATCTATGGAGCGAGATGAGGGCAAAAACACAAGGATTTACCCAGGTTCGGCCCCCCGGAGGGTAAAGACCTACTCCTGCTAGATTGTATTATCTACTCCTGCTAGATTGTATTATTGCTTGAGTACAATCGTGGCAAGCTCGGCGGCTAGGCAGCGAGTCGATGGGGTGTATGATGGAACGTAAGTACAAAGAGTACCCTATGGAGGTTTATATAGGGGGTACCTCGCTAGGGTTTACAGATATACAACCGAACCAGTTAAATACTCGGAGGATTTGACCTAATCTGACTGGGCCTAACTATGCTTCTGGGCCTCCAGCTTCCAGTCGCCAGACTCCATCTTCAGTCGTTATCCAGTCACCGTCCTGCAGGCCCACTCGCAAAGGGCCTGGTCCAGGCGGAAACGTCCTGCTGGGTATACCCCATTTGGCATATCCCCATCAGTAGTCCCCGAGGCCAGCGTTGGTTCGACGCAGGTGTTCTTTGGCAGTCAGAGTAGGCGGGTCCAATTTGGACGCCCGATCGAATTGGCGGTGGACTCCCTCAATGAAGGAAGGAATCTCTTCTATGTCTCCAGTCGCAGCATTGGCGACCGGTCGAATCGCAGCATTGGCGAGTGGGTAGGCGAGTCGAGTGAGTGAAGTTGGACCGTCAGCTTGGTCAACCGCGTAATATTGGCGTAATTACCGCAAGGTAACGGCTCCTCCGAGACTGGCGGGAAGCGCTCCCTTTTTTAGAGAGTGACAGGGGGAGCCGCGAACCTCCTTCGCATTCCTCCGCCCTTGCGAACCTTTAGTCTTTCACCTTCTTCCGATCCAGAATTTCCGGACCGAGCGAGCCTTGTTCTCCCCGATGGTGCGTCCAAAGGATCTGTGGGGCAAATCCAAGTGCACCGCGGCCTCCTTAAAATCCTTCCAGGACGCGGGGATCCTCTGCAAGGAAAAGTGGCGGATTCCTGCGTCCGGGTAGACGGTGCCCAAACCCCAACCCGGGGAATTTATCTGCTTCCAGAGCCACCTGGAGAGGGGGCTCGGCTTTCCCACGTCGATCTTCTTCCGGCGGTTCTGTGCATATTACGTGATCAAACCGTCGGATCTAGGGCCGCACAACATCGAGCAGCTTGCCATCTTCGTGGCTTTCTGCGAATGCTATCTGGGGTACCGCCCCTACTTCCCTCTATGGTTGGAGTTATTCCACGGCCGCATCAGCCGCGAAGGGGCAGACGGTCCAATCCTGGTGGCAGGCGGCGTCACCTTCCAGCTGAAGACCAAGGCCCCGTTCGTGAAGCCCATGCTACCAAAGAAGGCCACAAGCGAATGGAAGAAGAACTGATTCTATGTGAGCGAGTCGACACCTGACAGCGAGGTGTCACTCCCGACGTACACCGCCGAAAGGAGCGAGCCGCACCGGCTGTTAACGACCAAGCTCCCTGACGACCAGAGGATGGTCGTGGATGAGATGCTGACTCAGATCTAGATGCTGAAGAAAGAGGGCCTGGAGACCATCAACTTGTACAACTGTTGGCTCGGGCGGCGGCTGGTGCCGCTGGCCACCCGAACCCACTGGATGTACCAGTACACCGGCAAGGACGACGTCACGAAGGCGAGCTCGGTGGTCTGGGATGCCGACGATTACGTCGCCGCACTGAAGAAGATCACGAAGGCAGAGTACACCGACTCGAAGGCCGGGCTTGCTCCATATACTGCCCCGGGAAGCGTCAAGCCCCCACAGTGAGTATCTTTCCTAGTCTTGTCTTTGCAGTCGCAGTTTTTGTTTGTTCTGATCGGATTGTCATTCTCTGTCAGTTGTTCCAAGTCATGGAGAATTGGCTTCCTCCACTCGATGAAGAGATTCCCTAGGAACTTGGAGAGGACGAGGACGAGTCCGATAGTGAGGACGAAGTGGCGGAGGTTGCCGCGCCCGTGCCCGTGGCTCGGAAAACCTGCGGGTAGAAGCAGCGTGAAATCGAGGCGAGTCGGAGCCTCGAAGAGCGCGACAATGATGAAGATGACATGTAGGAGCACAGCTCACGGCGCGTAGCTACGCCGGTGAAGCCCGTGCAGAAGCCGAAATCGCCAGCGAAGAAGGCGTCGAAGGCGGTGTCGCCGCCCAGGTCGGCGGCGGTTTTTGAATTGGATGAGGAGCCTGACGACGCGGAGACTAGGGTCCCGACCTAGTCTCAATGAAGGGATCGGGGGCCGAGGCCGTGGTAGAGGCCGCGATTCCACTCACGGCGATCCCGCCGCCATTCTCGGTGATTCCGGGGCCAGGGGCTGCCATGGCCACGGGGTCAAAGTCCTCGCCGCCGAGGAGGGCGTTTGTGTCGCCCGGGCCGGAGTTTCCTGCGGCTGCGGCCTCGGCATCGAAGAAGCCCACGGTATCGTGGGCCGCGAGTGTGTTGGAGAAGGGGCTCACTCGCAGGTTTGGCCCGGAGATGGAGAATCCTGCTCACATCAGCACTGGTCTGCGCTTCCTCCCCGTCGCCAAGTAAGTTTGCACTGGATGGCCCGTGGTAATTTTCAGGGCCTTCTAGCAGATCGCTGATCATGTCGTTTTTCCAGGACCGGTGCCAAGATTGGCCATCCTTCAGTGGCCAAGGTTCCGCCAGTCGCCACCAAAGGGGGAGCCGACCCTTCCAAGAAAAGGAAGGGCGATGCAATCGAGGCGCCAGTCGAAAGCGCGAAGGAGGTCGCGATGGCTGCGACCAGTGTTCTAGCAGCGATGGCCGCGACATTCCCCCGCTTTGTGGCGAGAGCCTCCGCCGCGGCTACCGGAACGTTGTCGCCTCAAGTTCCTGAGGTCATTATCGCGGCGAATGACGAGCGGAAGGTCTCCGACTCGCTCGTCGCTGGTTTGCAAGAACAATTGTCAGCCCTGGAAAAATTCATCACCGAGCGCTGCCGCGGGCTTCTTGGTGAGTGTCCCTTCTTCATGATTTCTCTTGGTAGTGGCGGGTGAGTCCCCGAGCGGCAGATCCGTAGGTGCGCTTTCTTATGGACATAATTTACTGGTGTTGCAAGTGCGATATGCCAAGGAGATCCTGAGGTGCAGATGTACGACGCTAGGCAGTGCGTGACGGCGATGGTGGACGCGGCTACCCTCTCGGCGACGTGCGTCCAAGCCGTCCTCCAGGGGATTTCTCCCATCGAGGTGATCTCTGGGGGGGTTAACGGAGGTGTGGCCCTACCTCGAGGAAGCGCCTGCCGTAGTCGAGTGGATGGCGCGGTCGGCCTTTCGCCGCGGAGCCGCTACTGCGATGAGTCTTGGACTCGCGCACTTCCCCGACGACTTCGACCTTGACGACGTCACCAGCGGGTATCCCTCGGCGACTGGCTCGGTGGAGATCGCGGAGGTGTTGAAGTTGACCGCCAAGGCCGCTCCTTTCGTGGAGCGAGTGTTGGCGATGGGTGATCTGTTGCCATACCAGGAGACCGTGTTGGCGTCGAATGACCCCGAGCCAGAGCACCGCGATCTGAAGTCAGAGCAGCCTTTCCGGTCGTCGCTTGCGAAGAAGTTGACGACATACCCAGCGAATTCTTGGGAGCCTTTTGTCCAGGTCAGGGGTGGTAGCAGCGCATCTTCTTCGAAGGCTACAGAATAAATGACTGCCCTGAGGCATTTTGTTAGTTGCAGTGGCTGGCCGCTTCTGTATGTACCTCAATGATGAACAATATATTTTGTTGCTGAAGAAAAAGGAGAAACATCAATCGCTTTGCATTGCTTTGTGATTTTTGTTTGTTGTGCGAGTCCCTGAGCGCGTCCGCCCTTTAACGGGGTTTACCTCGCATGTGTGTGAGTTTGTTTGTGTTAGACTATTAGTTTAGTCACGGTCAACTCGCCGTGGCTGGTGGAGCCAGTCGCTTGGCGACCCCAAGGGGTGCTCTGTACTTGGCTGTTTTCCCGGACACGAGCGGGGTCGGTTATGATAGGATCTCTAGATTTACTCTCATTGAAGAGAGGGGATGACACTAGGAGTTGGGGCAATTTTCTGGTTTTATTTCTCCACAAACTCACACACAAATGCCATGCCAACCACAGGGGTTGGGGATACATATTTATAGGCTGCTAGCCAGCCGAGAATATGCTAAATGCTAGTCCAAGATGCTAGTCTAAGATGCTGCCTAAAAGCAGTCAAGGATGCTTGGTCCTTTGCTGCTCCTAACTGCCCGTCCTTGCTACAGCCCCACAAGGACCCACAAAGGACACAGCCCCACAAAGACCAACAGTACAGAGGCTTATTCATCATTCTCCCCCTAAGTCTTGTGCGTTGTCTTGTGGGAAGGCTGGACCATCCCAATCCTGGAGCGGAGTCCAAGGAACGTGATCCGCCCAAGAGGCTTGGTGAGTAGGTCTGCAAGTTGATCCTTGGTGTTGATGTAGCTCGCCGTGATGCTCCCTTCATCCAAACATCGTCGGATGAAGTGGTACCTCACTCGGATGTGCTTGCTCCGTTCGTGGAATACGGGGTTCTTCGCCAGGGCCAGAGCGGACTTGCTGTCCACCATGAGCTGCACTGCGCTGGTGTCTCGACCGAGGAGATCACCAAGCAGTCGAGCAAGCCAGAGGGCCTGAGTGCAGGCAGTGGAGGCCGCTATGTACTCGGCCTCGCAGCTGGACATGGCCACCACCTGCTGCTTGACTGACTGCCAGCTCACGAGGCACTTGCCGAGGAAGAAGAGGATCCCGCTTGTGCTCTTGCTGGTGTCGATGTCGCCGGCGTGGTCGCTGTCGCTGTACCCGACGAAGTGTGCCGCCCCAGGGCACCTAGGGTAGTAGAGACCGTGGTCGAGAGTCCCCGCAACGTAGCGGATGATCCTCTTCACAGCCTGCTGGTGTTCCGTCGTCGGTCGCTGCATGAACCGACTAACGTAGCCGACGGAGAATGCCAAGTCCGGCCGTGTGTGGGCGAGGTAGCGAAGGCTCCCCACAAGACGTCGGTACTGTGTAGCGTCCACCTCCTCCGCCGTGCTGTCGCGGCTCAGCTTCAGCCTCTCCTCCATCGGAGTGAGAGCTGGGTTGCAATCGGTGAGCTCGGCTAGCTCAACGACGCGCTTGGCGTAGGCGGTCTGTCGAAGCGTGATCCCGGAGTGGTCCTGGTGCACCTCGATCCCCAGGTAGAAGGAGAGGAGCCCCAGATCACTCATCTGGAAGGCGGCCTTCATTTCTTCCTTGAACGCCGCCACCTCTGCATCCTTGGTGCCGGTGATGACCAAGTCGTCGACGTAGACACCTACCAACAGGGCATTTCCTCCATTGTCCCGTCGGTAGACGGCCGCCTCGTGCGGGCTTTGCCCGAAGCCCATCGTCTTGAGCGTGGAGTCCAGCTTGGCGTTCCATGCCCTTGGTGCCTGCCGCAGACCATAGAGAGCCTTGCGTAGACGAAGTACCTTGCCCTCCTGGCCAGGAATCGCAAATCCCGGCGGTTGTTGCACGTAGACCTCCTCCTTCAAGTCGCCGTTGAGGAAGGCAGACTTGACATCCATGTGATGGACGCGCCAGCCCTCCTGAGCGGCTAGCGCAAGGAGAAGTCGCACGGACTCCATCCGTGCCACAGGAGCGAAGGCGTCGTCGAAGTCGACCCCCTCCTGCTGCAAGAAACCTCGGGCCACCAAGCGAGCCTTGTGCTTGACGATGGCGCCGGCTTCATCCCTCTTCAGCTTGAACACCCACTTAAGGGTGATCGCCCGATGACCTCGAGGGAGGTCAGCGAGCTCCCAGGTGCGGTTCTTCTCGACCGCATCCATCTCCAACTGCATCGCGGCTCGCCATGCCGCGTCTTGCTCCGCTTCTGCAAAAGACCGAGGCTCACCGTCGTCACAGGCAAGTTGCAGTTGCGCCTCCAGGTTGCGTGGCACCAGTCCCGGCACCGGCTGGTCGCCGAGGAGACCCTCCATCGTACGGTACCGCAACGGCTCGCCGTCGTAATACGCGTCGATGCGCTCCTCGTCGTGAGCGAGCGGGGAAGCGAACTCCACCGGGCTGCGCTCGACGCGGGCTGGTGCTAGTGTAGACGCGCCCGGAGGTGTGACTGCTGGTGCCAGAGTAGACGTGCCCGGAGGTGTGACTGCTGGTGCTGGAGCACGTGGCGTCGGTGGCGTCGGCAGCTGTGGTGCCGTCGGTGTGACAGCCACCGGGACAGATGGAGACTTGGGAACTGAGGTAGACACGCTCGGCGAGGAGGAGCTGCCTGCTCCCCCGGCTCCCTCGAAGTGGACGTACTCGACAATGAAGTCGTCATACGTCGGAGTCGAGCCGTCGTCCACCGCCTTGTCCCACGTCCACCCTCGCCCTTCGTTGAACACAACATCTCGCGCCGTGCGCACACGCTGTGTCTTCGGGTCGAGGATGCGGTAGGCCTTCGAGCCCTCCGCGTAGCCGATGAACACTCCCGGAGTGCTCCTATCGTCGAGCTTGCCGATGTGGCCGAGCTCCTTGGCGAACGCGAGGCAGCCGAAGACCCGTAAGTGGGAGACCGCCGGCTTGCGCCCATGCCAAGCCTCGTACGGCGTCTTGCCGTCAAGTGCCTTCGTAGGTGAGCGGTTGAGGATGTAGACGGCTGTCAGCACCGCCTCCCCCCAGAAGATAGCCGGCATCCCTCTCTGCTTGAGGAGGGCCCGGCCCATCCCCACAACCGTCTGGTTGCGCCGCTCGACGACGCCGTTCTGCTGCGGGCTGTAAGGGGCGGAGTAGTGGCGCTGAATGCCCTCATCAGCGCAGTACGACGCGAATTCAGTTGCTGTGAATTCGCCGCCGTTGTCGGTGCGCAGCACGCGCAGCTTGCAGCCGCACTCCGCCTCTGCAGCAACCTGCGTACGCCTGATGGCGTCCGCTGCTTCTCCCTTGCTGCTGAGAAGCACCACCCGCATGTAGCGGGAGAAGTCATCGACGAGCAACAGGAAGTAGCGTCGTCCTCCCGGTGTGGCCGGAGTCACCGGTCCACACAAGTCCCCGTGCACGAGCTCGAACTTCTCCTTAGCTCTGAAGCTCGCCTGCTGGGGGAAGGGGAGTCGCCTCTGCTTCGTCACCACGCAGACGTCGCAGAACTGCTCCACGTGTTCGAGACACGGCATGCCTCGCACCATCTCCTTGCTGCTA
This sequence comes from Avena sativa, assembly GCA_916181665.1. Taxonomy (NCBI): domain Eukaryota; kingdom Viridiplantae; phylum Streptophyta; class Magnoliopsida; order Poales; family Poaceae; genus Avena; species Avena sativa. Next base: position 145,083,259 of record OV702297.1, read on the forward strand.
AGCCGCTTCAGAGCCTCGAAGTGAAGGTGCCCGAAGCGCTCGTGCCACTGCCACGCCTCGTCGTCCCGACGGGCGGCGAGGCAGAGGGGCTGTGCCACCTGCACATCAAGGACATAGAGCCGATTTGCGCCTCTAGTTACCTTGGCAAGAAGGCGACGATGGTGATCCCAGATGCGCAGGATCCCGTGCTCGATCAGCACGCGCGAGCCGTTCTCATCCAGCTGTCCCAAGCTGATGATGGAGTTTCTCAGCGCAGGGATGTAGTAGACACCGGTGAGCATCCGGTGCTCTCCGGTCTTGGCGGCGAAGATGACGGAGCCGACACCCTGAATCTCCACGGCGGAGGCATCTCCAAACTTGACGGAGCCTCGCACGTCGGAGTCGAGCTCGGCGAAGAACTCCCGTCGACCAGTCATGTGGTGGGTGGCGCCGGTGTCAAGGCACCACCCGCCAGTCTTGTCGGTGCCAGAACCATCGCCGAGAAGGGCGTGTGCCTTTGGCTCGTCGAGGTGGAGGGGAGCCGCTGCAGTCGGTGCCGTAGGGCGTAGCTCGATGCTCGCATGAGCCATGAACAAAGCCGGCTCCTCCTCTCCTGCCTGTGCGACGTGGGCCTGGCCGCGTCGTGGCTGTCGACACTCCTTGGCCCAATGGCCAAGCCGGCCACAGTTGTGGCAGGCGTCATCTTGGGCCAACTTGGGCCTGCCGGCGGCGCCTCCCCGGGCACCTCCACGGGCGCCACCTTGCACCCTGACCTGGCCGTCTTTGCGCCCCTTGCGCGGTTTGCCGTGCCATCGTCATGGTGGTCGACGTTGGCATCCTCGACTGCCTCCCACATGTGTCGCACCTGGAGCCGGACCTTCATGACCGCGGCCCACTCGACGTAGTTGGTTTTGGTGAGGGTAGGCCACCCAGCACCGGGACCAACGTCCCTGACCACAGCCCGAACCTCGTATAGGCCACGGTCTTGGTCGTTTCGGCCGCCGCCGCCGTGCGCGCCTCCTCCTGGAGCGCCACCGCCATGCGCGCCTCCTCCTGGAGCGCCACCGCCATGCGCGCCTCCTCCTGGAGCGCCACCGCCGTGCGCGCCTCCTCCGGGAGCGTCACCGCAGTGCTCACCTCCTCCTGGAGCGACACCGCCGTGTGCTTGGGCATGCTCGGCTGCCCACCGCGCCGTCCGCTCGTGGGCTGTGTCGACGCTGCTTCCGCCTGAAATGGAGCCGCTGATGCTGCCGCGCAGAGCCTGGGCCTCTGCCGCTGCTGTACGTGATGCCTCCACCGTTGCTGCTGCTTCTGCCTCCGCTCTGGCTGCTGCCAGCTCTGCCGCTGCCAGCCTTGACGCCCTGGCTGTCGCCACAACGGCTGCTGCTGCCGCCCGCTCACGCTCCTCTGCTGCGGCGAGCTCGGCCTCCTGCCGACGCCGCACGCTCGAGGTAGCCGAGTGTTGAGAGCGACCTTGGGACATGGCTGGCCGCTGGGGGGCTGTTGCGTGGAGGGAGAGCTGCTGCTAACGAGCTGCTGCTCGAATGCGCGGAAGGGGAGAGGCCACCAGGGACAGCTTGAGCTGCTGCACTTGCCCGCTGGGGCTGCTGCACACCCGGTGAAGGGGATGAGCAGGAAACACTCAGCCTACAAGACAACCTCGCTCTGATACCACTTGATAGGATCTCTAGATTTACTCTCATTGAAGAGAGGGGATGACACTAGGAGTTGGGGCAATTTTCTGGTTTTATTTCTCCACAAACTCACACACAAATGCCATGCCAACCACAGGGGTTGGGGATACATATTTATAGGCTGCTAGCCAGCCGAGAATATGCTAAATGCTAGTCCAAGATGCTAGTCTAAGATGCTGCCTAAAAGCAGTCAAGGATGCTTGGTCCTTTGCTGCTCCTAACTGCCCGTCCTTGCTACAGCCCCACAAGGACCCACAAAGGACACAGCCCCACAAAGACCAACAGTACAGAGGCTTATTCATCAGGTTAGGCGAGTCCCCGAGTGTGGTAGTTAACCGTTCTAGTCGCATGTCCCAGGTAGGTGAGGACATGGTGCATTGTTTGTAACGCGTCTTTCCTCCTGGCTCGGAAAGCCAGTCGCGTGGCGAGTCCAGGGCATGCTCTTATACTTGGTGCGTTCCCGAGCCGCGTGGGGTTTGTCTTGGGTAAGTCCCCGTGTGTGGTACTTAACCGTTTGAGTCGCTATGCGCGAGGATGTGGAGGACCGGTCGCTATGAGAACCGTGTTCGGTTATCTTGGCCCGGCGGGCCAGTCGAGCGAGACGACTCCGATGGTGGCTCCGGGGTGGCGTTTTCGTGGACGATGCAAAGCCCGAATATTTTCGATGCCCTTGTGCCGCACTACTTAGCCATGCCGGTCTCTTGACCAATGGTCTACTTTTGTGGGTAGCGTATTGCTAAATGTACAAGTGCGATTGGCACAAGATGGTGGCGAGTAGGCACAATTTGTGTGATTCGAATTTATTTCATTATGCAGCAGCTGACTACAAATTTTAGTTCTATGTATAGAACTTCCGGAGGAGGTTTACATTCCATGGCCACCCGACATCGAGCTGGCCGTCGCCTCATACATCGATGAGGTAGTAGGCGTCGTTGCCAAGGACTCGCCCTATGGCGAATGTCCTTCCCATAAGGGAGAGAGCTTGTGCATGCCCTTCTTGTCCTGGATGAGTCACAGGACCAGGTCGCCCTCCTGGAAGGTGCGAGTCCGGACTCGTCGGCTATGGTAGCGGCGGAGTCCCTGCTGGTAGATGGCTGTGCGGGAGCGAGCTAGGTCGCGCGCTTCATCGAGCTGGTCAATCCTGTCTTGGCAGGCAATCTCGTTGTCTTCCTCCGCATAGTTAACGACCCTAGGCGAGTCGTATTCCAGGTCGGTAGGCATGACGGCCTCGGCACCGTACACCATGAAGAAGGGTGTAAACCCTGTTTATCGGTTGACGGAGGTGCGAATGCCCCATAGCACGGAGGGGAGCTCTTCGACCCAGCATCCAGGAGTTCGCTCGAGGGGAACCTATAGTCGTGGCTTGATTCCGTGGAGGATGCTTTGATTGGCGCGCTCTGCTTGGCCGTTCGACTCCAGGTGGGCGACTCAGGCGAGGTCGAGTCGTATGACATAGCGCCTTTGGCGAAGTTGGTGTCGTTGTTGTTGGAGATATGCCTTAGAGGCAATAATAAATGCAGTTATTATTATATCTTTGTGTTTATGATAAATGTTTACATTTATGCTATAATAGTATTAACAAGGAAACATTAATACTTGTGTGATTTGTAAACTTAAATTGAAGTCCCTAGTAAAGCCTCTATACATCACTAGCTTGTTGGTTAATAAATGATTGTGGTTTTTGACGAGGTTTAATCTCGTCAATGCCCATTGTTATGGACTTGGGTTTTGGAGAAGATGGGGATGCTGGAGATCGTGGCACGGTTAACAGACAAGCAACCAGGGGACACGAGATTTACCCAGGTTCAGGCCCCCGGAGGGAAAACCCTACTCCTGCTTGTCTGCTCTTTGATTACGGCGGAACCGAAAGTTACAGGGTGCGCAGATTCAATCTGGCGTGGAGGCGTGTACGAAAGTATGGATCTGTCCTGCTCGTTGGCCCCTCCTAGCCTTTATATATGAGGAGGCTAGGTCTCAGGTACCGATACGAGTAGGTTACAAGTTGTATTCGAACTCTAGTCTTGCTCTCCAAGGATCCGAAGGCGTCATGGGCCTTGGCCACCCGAAAATCTTCATGGGCCAGCGTATGTCTGTTGTGGGCCTTTCTTGGGCTGGACCAGGTATGCTGAAGTTATGTACCCGTCGGGTATAACCATGTCAGTAGCCCCCGAGTGTTCAGTCGAATCGTAGATTCGGCTGAGGACTCTTCAATCCTTCGGGTGTAACTCTGTCTTTCAAGAGAATGTGTAGGAATTGTTGATGCGTGTGCCTGACTCACCCGACGGATCAGGGTCAGTTAATCGTCTTAGGACAAAACAACACGATCTTCTTCAGGTGCAAGTCCCTCGACTCGAACCCGGAACATATGCTGGCGTAATTCGACTCAGGCCGCGGAGTTACAGGAGTGGAATTCCAGTGATTTTAAATGATGTACCCAACGCGTCCGTCGGGATTTTTCATCGTACCTGCTGGTACGGATTCATACTAGCAGAGCGCAGTCAGGTGCGTTGCCAGGCCATCAGATGATATCTGTAGGTCTTATCTTTGCATCGCAGACGCAGCATCCGAATGTTTATCACCGCGGAGGTGTTTCGGGTGGCCAAGGAGGATGTTACTCACTTAGCATTAATTGGGGCAGAGTTGCCGAAAAGTTTTTGCGTGTGGATCCGGAAGATCGCAGTCGAAGATTTCATAGGGTGCGGGGCCAGCGCTCCCTATGGGAGTAGCCCCCGAGTGTCTGTTCGAGTCGTAGACTCGAGCGGAGACTTTTAGTGCAAGCATTGCTCAGTTGTTTAGTCCGTAGGACTCGAAAATTTTCGGATGCTTGAATCCTTCCTCCCTATGGGAGTAGCCCCCGAGTCCGTAGTGGAGTCATGGACTCGACGTAGGACTCGAAGCTCTTGTGTGTGAACGGCCATCGCTCCAGTTTGGAGTAGCCCCCGAGTGTCTGGCGGAGTCGTAGACTTGGGCAGAGACTCGAGTCTTGTATCATGCAACGGTAGTAGGAGTGCCAGCAATGTCAAAGAGCTGGTGCGGCAGCAGCTTGTCACAGGGGTGAAGGCTGCCTTGTCTCTTGTGAGGGTGCATCGCCCTGATGTAGATTTGGCTGCTGTGGCGACTGGGCCACCTCCTCGGTCAGATGGTGGCGAGTGGAATATGCGTCCGCATTACGCGGCTGTAAGGCAGTATGCCGAACAGATTGTAGATTTGTTTGAGCAGCGTGTTTAGGCTATTCTGCAGAATAGGTAGAACCTGAAAATAAACAGATAGATGTAAAATTTGTATATTGCGGCTGGGCGTGTAAGTGCCCTTTGTTGTAAAGGTTTGCTTGTTAGCGAGCACGCAGTGCTTTGATTTAGTACGTGCCCTTTTCGTTAGCCTGACGTGGTCAGCTACTCAGGTGTACATTTGTTGTCCTTAGTCGATGAAATCGTGAGGTGGGGGGAGCCCCCGAGCGCGTTTTGTCCTCAGTCGATGAAATCGTGAGGTGGAGGGAGCCCCCGAGCGCGTTTTGTCCTCAGTCGATGAAATCGTGAGGTGGAGGGAGCCCCCGAGTGCGTTAGTAGCATGTAATAAAGTTGCAGAGAAATAGTCAACCGAAGGTTGGGAGCGAGACACTTAGCTTTATTTGTAGCGTAATGGAGGAGGTACATGGTTCGGCTGGGTAGCCTTGGCCGTAAGCCTTGTTGAAAGTAAAAGGGGTACATTGCCCATTGCTATGGGTAGAATCGTCGCAGGTGCGAGATGTTCCATGGGTTGGAGTATGCGACTCCAGACTCCACGTGCTTGAGGCGATAGGCGCCACCTGGGATGACTTCGGTGATGACATAGGGTCCTTCCCATGGCGAATCGAGTTTGTTCGGTCGCTTTTGCTTGAGTCGCAAGACGAGGTCTCCTTCGACGAAGGACCTAGGACGCAGCCGGCGGCTGTGATAGTTGCGGAGACTTTGCTGGTACACCGTGGATCTAGCTGCTGCTATATCCCGTGCTTCGTCGAGTGTGTCGACGGCGTCTTCGAGTGCAGCCGTGGATTCGGCCTCGTTGTAAGCGACGACTCGTGGAGCCTGGTGACGTACTTCGGCTGGTAGCACAGCCTCAGCTCCGTGTACCATGAAGAACGGTGTGTAGCCGGTGGAGCTGTTTGGCGTAGTTCGTAAGCTCCACAGGACAGACGGTAGCTCTTTCGTCTAGTTGCCAGCTTTGTGCTCGAGTGAGCTCATGAGGCGTTTCTTGATGCCAGCGCCGATTAGGCCGTTGGCCTTTTCCACTTGCCCGTTTGTTTGTGGGTGCGCCACTGAGGCGTACGTGATATTGATCCCGAGGCCTTCGCAGAAGTCCTGGAATTCTTCGGAGATGAAGTTTGATCCGTTATCGGTGATGATGCTGTGCGGTACGCCGAACCTGTAGACTATGGATTCGAAGAACTTGACGGCGGTTTTGCCCTTCTGGTTGGTGAGTGGCATGGCCTCGATCCACTTGGTGAATTTGTCGACTGCGACCAAGAGGAAGACGTGTCCTTCCTTCGAGGATTTTGGCAGTTTGCCGATCATGTCAAGGCCCCATTGAGCAAAAGGCCAAGCTATGGGTATGGGTCGGAGTTCGGACCCAGGTGCGTGCGGTTTGTCGGCGAACCGTTGGCACCCGTTGCATCTTCGGACGATGTCCTTTGCGTCGCTCATGGCCGTTGGCCAATAGAATCCTGCTCGTAGAGCTTTGGCGACAAGGGAGCGGCTGCCTGCGTGGTGGCCGCAGATGCCCTCGTGGATATCTTGGAGTATGGTCTTGCCATCGCTAATGGTGACGCACCGTTGTAGGACGCCTGTAATGCTGCGTTTGTACAGTTCGCCGTTGATGATGGTGAAGGCTTTTGACCGACGAGATATGCGCCGGGCATCTGTCGGGTTGTCTGGTAAGTTTCCGTTTAGCAGGAACTGGAAGTATGGACGTGTCCAGGTTTCTTCGACTGCCATGACCTGCATCAGGTTGACCATGGCGACTTCGGTGTCCAACTTTTCGGGTCCTTCTTGACCTTCGGGTAGCGTAGCCCCCGAGTGTTCTGCTTCTTCGGGTGATCCCTTGGGGAATTTCCGCTTGATGGATGGCACGCAGATCTGTTCGAGGAACACACTTGGTGGTACTTTTGCACAAGTGGAGCCGATGTTGGCGAGTCTATCGGCCTCCTCGTTGCTCTCTCTTCCGACGTGCCGAAGTTCGCAGCCGTCGAATTCTCCTTCGAGTGCGTTGTATAGTGCGCGGTACGCGATCATGTTTTCGGCGTGTGCGTCGCACTCATTCATCGTCTGCTGGACGACAAGGTTGGAGTCACCGTAGATGACCAGGCGCGTTGCGCCGCATATTTTTGCCATCTTCATGCCATGGATGAGGGCTTCGTATTCGGCCTCGTTGTTGGAGGCTCTGAATTTCATCCGAAGGACGTACTTCATCTTGTCACCTTGCGGGGAGGTCAGTATGACTCCTGCCCCTGCTCCGGCTTCGCGTTTGGAGCCGTCAAAATGCATTGTCCAGGATTGCGACATGTCTGGGATGTCAGGCAGCTGCAGCTCCATCCAGTGCACCAGGAAGTCCAGAAGGACTTGAGATTTGATTGCGTGTCGCTTCTCGTAGATGATGTCCAGTGGTGATAGTTCGATGCCCCACAGGGCCACGCGTCCTGTGGCCTCTGGATTGTTCAGGATGCTGTTTAGGGGTGCCTCGTTGACGACCATCACCTGATGCTCCTGGAAGTAGTGGCTCAGTCGTCGAGCCGTCATGAACACGCCGTAGGCCAGCTTCTGGTAGTGCGGGTACCGTTGTTTTGTTGGAGTGAGAACCTCGCTGAGGTAGTAAATTGGGCGTTGTACCCCATGGGTCTTGCCTTCTTCGGGTCGTTCGACCACGAGTACTGCGCTGACCACCTGGTGTGTGGCTGCTATGTACAGCAACAGGGGCTCGCGCTCTTTTGGCGTGACCAAAACGGGCGAGGTGGAGAGGAGCCGCTTGAGGTTTTCGAATGCGTCGTTGGCTTCTGGTGTCCACTCGAACTTGTCTGCTTTGCGCAGCAGTTGGTAAAATGGTAGGGCCTTCTCGCCCATGCGGCTGGTGAACCTGCTTAGTGCCGCTACTCGCCCTGCGAGCTGCTGAACGCCCTTGAGGTTTTTCGGTTTCTCCATTGTCATGATAGCTTTGATTTTCTTCGGGTTCGCTTCGATCCCTCGTTGAGAGATGAAGTATCCGAGCAGCTGACCTGAGGGGACGCCGAAGGCGCACTTTTCTGGATTGAGCTTGATCCTGGAGCGATCAAGGTTGTCGAACGTCTCGCGGAGATCGTCGATAAGTGTTCTTGCCTCCTTGGTTTTGATGACTATGTCGTCGACATAGACTTGGACGTTGCGACCGATCTGGTCCTTGAGGCAGGCCTGCATGCATCGCTGGTACGTGGCACCCGCGTTCTTTAGCCCGAAGGGCATTGTGTTGTAGCAGTATACTCCGAACGGTGTGATGAACGCCGTTTTCTCTTGATCTTCGACCTTGAGTCGAATCTGGTTATAGCCTGAGTAGGCGTCGAGGAAGGAGAGTTTCTCACAACCTGCAGTCGAATCGATGATCTGGTCGATCCGAGGGAGAGGGAAGTGGTCCTTAGGGCAGTGTTTGTTCAGTGAGGTGAAGTCTACGCACATCCGCAGGATGTCCGTGTCCTTCTTCGGGACCATCACTGTGTTTGCCAGCCACTCGCTTTCCTTGATTTCCCGGATGAAGTCTGCTGCGAGTAATCTGTTGATCTCTTTGCCGATAGCTTCGGCTCGTGGCTCCGACAGTCTTCGGATGGACTGCTTGACTGGCTTGGTGTCTGGGAAGACATTGAGTGCGTGCTCGGCGAATTCCCTGGGAACTCCTGGCATGTCCGCAGGACACCAGGCGAAGATTTCCCAGTGCTCACGGAGGAATTCGACGAGCGCGCTTTCCTATGCGGTGTTGAGGTCGTTGGCGATTAGCGCCGTCTTGGAGGCATCCGTTGGATGGACCTGTACTTTTTTGGTGTTGATGGTGGAGTCGAAAGACATATCAGGTGCGTTCTGCTTGGTGACTGGGGGTAGCCCATTGTCTGTCGCTTCGCGGAGCCTTACAAGCTCGTCTTGCATGCCGAAGGACTGGGAGATTTTGTTGAAATCCCTGTCGCATTGGTCCGATCGGGTGAAGCTCCCGTGGACTGTGATGACGCCCCTTGGTCCTGGCATCTTGAGTAGTAGGTATGCGTAGTGTGGGACGGCCAGGAACCTTGCGAATGCTACGCGTCCCAGGATGGCGTGGTATTGCGACGGCCAGTCCACCACTTCGAATTCTAGGCGCTCCTGCCGAAAGTTGTCCGGTGTCCCGAAGATGACGTCGAGCCCTATTTTGCCCAGGGGGAAGATGCCCTTCCCTGGGACAATGCCATGGAACGTTGTGTCTGATTGTTCCAGGCTGCATTGCGGGATCCGCATAGCTGCTAGAGTGCTTGCGAACATTAGGTTGATGCCGCTGCCACCGTCCATGAAGACGCGACTCATCTCGAAGCCTCCGATCTGCGCCTCCAGCACCAGGGCAGCATGACCTGGGCGAGGGATCTGGCAAGGGTGATCCACGCGGGTGAATGTGATGCAGGACTCCGATCCGCTGAGGTACTCAGGGATTGCAGGTGGAGTTGTCACGGCCATATTGATTTGGCGGGTGATCTTCTTCTGTACCCTGTTGGTTGGGCGTCCCTTCTGTATCATATTGAGTGCTCCTTTTGGTGGGGGGTATGCGACTCCGGCGTTGTTTTGCGCTGGTGCGGCTGGTTGATGTGGGCCTTCGATAGGCAGCGGTGGAGGAGCTCCGTGTGCTATTTCGCCTGGCGCAAGTGCGTTTCCGAACGCAAGAATTGGAGCTTGTTGCCTCATCTGTACCATGCTTTCGCTGAGTTTCTAGAACTCGCGGCAGTCCTTGAGCATGTGGCTAGCTTTCTTTTTGCCATCTTGTTTGTCGATGTAGAAGTGGATGGTGCATGGACCCGAAAGTTTGTCGAGTGCTGAAGGTCCGTTGTCGCGGTCGCGGCGTTGCCACGACTGCGTTGGTCGTCCGTTGTCGCGGAAGTTTCCGCTGCGATATCCTCCGCTGCTGCGGCTGTTGTCGTTACGGCGGTCGGCGTAGCCGACTGCGACCATGTCGGGTCCGTCGCGGTCCTCGTAGACGCGCGGTCTCCTCTTGCTGCGGCGTTCGCGTCTTCGGCCGTAGTCATCTTCTTCATCTGATTGCGTCCGCTGGATGCAATCTTCGCCATCTGCCCAACTGTTGGCGATTTCCATGAGCTGGTCGAGTGTCTTGGGCTTTACGCGTCCAAGTTTCTCCTTGAAGTCTGGGCGTTTGACGCCGTCCCTGAAGGCGTCGATGGCCCGCTCTTCGGAGATGTGTGCTGCGGAGTTCTTGGTCGTAGACCAGCATAGTATGTACGAGCGAATAGATTCACCCGTTCTCTGAGTGCAGGCTCGCAGCTCTTCGATTGAGGCGGGCCTTTTGCTGGTGCCTTTGAAGTTTCGAATGAAGCTATAAGCGAGCTCCTCCCAGCTTCGGATGGATCCTGATGATAGGCTGCTGAGCCAGACCCGCGCCGCGCCTGTCAGCTGCAGCTGAAGGCATTGCATGGCGGTTTCTTTGTTGCCTCCGTGAAGCTTGACGGATGACAGATGGTCGCTGAGCCAGGACTTTGGATCTTGCGTGCCGTTGAACTTCGGAGTATCCGAAGGAAGCTTAAAGTTGCGTGGCATCTGTGTTCGCCGGACGGATCTGCTGAAGCATCGGGCCCCGCAGAGTTCTCCTTCGTCTTCATCCATCTCAGATTCGGATGAGCATGCGCGTTTGACGCGTGCTTTGTCGATCTTGCGCTGTGTAAGCTTGTCTCTGGCGTCGTAGTCGTATTTGTGGCGGTGCGAGCTTTTCTTCCTTCGGGGAAGGTCGTGTTCTTCTTCATCTTCGGATGAGGGAGTGGGGCTCCGGTCGCGCCTGGCCGGAGCTTTCTTCTTCGGCTCCGTAGGAGCATCTTCGTGGAGCGCAGCTCCGATTAGTCCTAGTCCGGTGAGTGCGGACCTATGCATGGCCCTTTTCGGGTCCCCCTCCGGAGGTGGGTGAGCCGCAAGATACGCAGTGGCTGCCATGATCGCGGCTTGTGGCGTCTTCGGGGTGATGTTGCCGTCGACGTCCATATCCATGAACGATGTGTGGAGGGTTCGGGTCACGTCACGCCGCTCCTTCGGGTCCATGTTTTCCACCCGAGAGTGGTGCTTGTTTCCCTGATTTCCGTTTGTGCTGGAGCCGGGTCCCATGGCGGAGAGCGCAGCTCGTCGCGCACTGGACTCAGAGGCTGCTTTCTTGCGTTTATCGAGCGTCTCCTGCATCTTGACTTGCTTCTTGTGCTCCTCGATGAGGAGGTAGTGGTATGCCATCAGCAGGTCACGTGGGGAGTCCAGAGGTAGGACTATTTCGCCTGCGACGGCGCGGCGTGCTTCGGCCCATCCTTCTTTGCTAAGTTGGATGAGGTGGCCCCTGTTTTCCCCGTTTTCGCCGTTTCCGTCCTGCGGGTTGGGGTTGGGCGGCGGGTTAGGCGTGTCTTCGTCGGTTTGGATGATTGCGGCGCACAGATAGCGCCTGCAGATTGGTTGGCTACTGCCGCAGCTTTCGGATTCGGAACCGTAGGTCCCTTCATCCGAAGGTGGATCGCACAGATCGGAGTTGCAGCAGCTGCTGCTGTAGAACTCATCTGTTGATGGTGACGTGCGTAGCACGGGGTGTGGAGCCCACGAAGCGGGCCTGATCGGCAGCACGAGCATCCGCTCGGGGAGGCGGAGGGTGCCAGCTTGTCCCACCTGGAAGCAGAAGCTCCCGAACAGAATTTCGAGTCCGTCGCCTACGGGTTCGAAATCCTTCATGGTGGCCGGCAGGTGGGCGGTGAAGTCGAAAGCGCCGAAGAGGAGGTGATTCTCCGTCGCCGAGGAGTTGTAGATCGATTGGGTCGGAACCGTCACGACCGCACAATCAGCAGCCCCAATACCCACAGACGGCGCCAATTGACGAGGTTTAATCTCGTCAATGCCCATTGTTATGGACTTGGGTTTTGGAGAAGATGGGGATGCTGGAGATCGTGGCACGGTTAACAGACAAGCAACCAGGGGACACGAGATTTACCCAGGTTCAGGCCCCCGGAGGGAAAACCCTACTCCTGCTTGTCTGCTCTTTGATTACGGCGGAACCGAAAGTTACAGGGTGCGCAGATTCAATCTGGCGTGGAGGCGTGTACGAAAGTATGGATCTGTCCTGCTCGTTGGCCCCTCCTAGCCTTTATATATGAGGAGGCTAGGTCTCAGGTACCGATACGAGTAGGTTACAAGTTGCATTCGAACTCTAGTCTTGCTCTCCAAGGATCCGAAGACGTCATGGGCCTTGGCCACCCGAAAATCTTCATGGGCCAGCGTATGTCTGCTGTGGGCCTTCCTTGGGCTGGACCAGGTATGCTGAAGTTATGTACCCGTCGGGTATAACCATGTCAGTTTCCCTATCATGAACATTGAGATGTTATTAACAACAAGATCATATCGTTAGGAGAATGATATGGTGGACATATTCCTATAGATAAGCGTAGCATAAAGATCAAGTCATTTTAATAGTTCAATTGCTATATGCTTTCTGATACATAGTAACCTAATTCCTTCGACCATGAGATCATGCATATCACCTTTACCAGATGGATGCTTTGATGACATCAAACACCACACCATAACTGGGTGGCTATAAAGGTGGCATTGAGTGTTCGGAAAGTATTGGTTGAGACACATGGATCAAGAGTGGGATTTGTCCATCCATATGACGGATAGGTATACTCTGGGCCCTCTCGGTTGTCCATCCATCTGAATTTCCAAATTCCTCTATTGGTTATTGTTCGGAGAAGTGTCTCGATCATGTCCGCATAATTCACGAACCGTAGGGAGACACACTTAAGGATTCGACGTTGTTTGAGTAGTTATGGAATAATGAGAAAGAGACCGAATGTTGTTCGGAGTCTCGGATGGGATTCGGGATATCACGAGGAGATCCGGAATGGTCCGGAGAATAAGATTCATATAAGGAAAGTCCTATTTCGGAGTTGGAGAATGGTTCCGGTGTTTTCGTCGGGAATGTTCTAGAAGGTTCCGGAAGGTCCGGCACTCCGAAGGGGAAGGGTACATGAATGTGTCATACCAAGTTGGAATGATTGCATCATGTACTAAGTGTCATCGCTGAACAAAATAAAGGGTTTAATCAAATCCTTGTTTGAAAAGTCAAACGCCAATTTGAAAAGTCAAACGGCTATTTTGGGAAGTGGAGGGGAAGGTGGAAACCGAGTTGGGGAGGAGTTCCTCCCCTCCACCGCCGGCCCCTTGGGAAACCGAGTTGGGGAGGGACTCCCCTCCCCTGGCGCGGCCCCTCCACCTATATAAGGAGGGGCAGGGCTGCCCCTCCTAGCACACAAGTTCCCTACCTCTAAACCCTAACCCTAGCCGCCGCCGCCCTCCATAGCCGCCGCCGGCCTAGGGCATCTCGCCGCCGCCGCCTAGGTCAAACCCTAGCCGCCGGCCTAGCCCCCTCCTTGGTGTGTCTAAACCCTAGATCGCCGAGGAGCTCTCTCATAGTCCACCATACTCGCTCCGGCTTAAGGCGAAGCCCTGCGAGATCTCCCCTCTACTTCCGGTACCACGCCGTTGTGCTGCCGGAATCGCGAGGAGAGTGCTACAACCTCCGCTGCCTGCTGGAACAAGGGAGAGGAAGGTCTTCGTCGAGTACCGAACGTGTGACCGACTGCGGGAGCGCTGCCGGAACGCAGCGCCGGAAGGATCATCTACGCGATCTTAAGATCGGGAAGAGTACGACTACATCACCCACGAGAATCCGCTCTCGTTAAACACTTTGGAATCTTCGAGGGTGAGTTATTCCATCGACTCGTTGCTACAATCTAGTAGATAGATCTTGGCTTGTTTGTTTGTATGCAATAGAAATTTTTTGTTTTCCATGCTACGAAACCCTACAGTTGTCCGTGATGATGCTGTGCGGGTACCTGTACCGGTGGATGAGCTCGCGGAGGAACTTGGTGGCGGTCTTGCCGTCGCACTTCTTGATCGGGTTGGCCTCGACCCATTTGGTAAACTTGTCGACTGCGACAAGGAGGTGGGTGTAGCCGGACGGGGCCTTTTTGAACCGGCGCACCACGTCGATGCCCCCATACGGCGAATGGCTAGGTGATGGGGATTGTCTTGAGGGCCGAACCAGGGACATGCTTCTGGTTGACGTATTTCTGGCACCCGACGCAGCGTTGGAGGATGTCGACAGCGTCGGTGTGCGCGGTGAGCCAATAGAAGCCATGTCGCATGGCTTTGACGACTAGCGACCGGGCGCCGGCGTGGTGGCCGCAGTTTCCGGTGTGGATGTCTTGGAGGATCTTGTGTCCTTCCCCTGGTTGTACGTAGCGCTGGAACATGTCGGTCATGCTGCGCTTGTGGAGTTCGCTGTTGATGATGACGAAGGATTTGCAGCGTCGCACTATCATGCGCGCCTCCGTCTCGTCCAAAGGTAAAATCCCGTTCTCGAGGTAGGCGAGGTATGGCGCGGTCCAGTCGCTGGGTTCCGCAATCATGGCGACCAAGGCGGGCTCGGGTTGCAGCGGTATCCCGACGTCAATCTCCTTCGGCGGGAAGACCGAGGGTTTGTGGATGATGTCGAGGAAGACATCCGCGTCCGCGTTCTTGGATCCGTCGAAGTGGAGCGACGGGTAATAGATAGGGCAGCTTCTCCGGCTGCTGTGCTTCTTCCCAGTCGGCAAGAAAATCTGCCAAGGCTTGCGACTTGATCGTTTTTCGTGGCTCGTACTTGATGTTGTGGACGCCGATTTCGACAGCCCACTTGGCGACTCGCCCAGTCGCATCGCGATTGCGGATGATGTCCTGCAGTGGCGCGGAGGAGACAACCGTGATGGGGTGCTCCTGGAAGTAGTGCGGGAGCCGTCGCTGGGCTCTGAAGACCGCGTATACCAGTTTCTGGCATTGCGGGTAGCGCTGTCGTGAGTCTGTCAAGACTTCGCCGATGTAGTAGACCGGGCACTGCAAAGGGCGTTCCTTGCCCTCCTCTGGCCGCTCGACAACCATCACGGTGCTGACGACCCGTGTGGAGGCCGCGACGTAGATGAGCATCGGTTCCTTGTCGATAGGGGCGGTGAGTAGCGGTGCTGCGAGTAGCGCTTCTTTGTCCCACTGGAACGTGGGGTTCTTGCGCATCAGACGGTAGAGAGGCATTGCCTTCTCGCCAAGCCGGGGGATGAAGCGGCTGAGGGCCACGACTCGACCGACCAGTTTTTGGGCGTCGTGGAGACACTCGGGTTTCCCGAGTCGTGCGATGGTGTCGATCTTGGTGGGGTTTGCTTCGATGCCTCGCTTGGAGACCATGTACCCTAGGAGCTATCCGGTGGGCACGCCGAAGGTGCACTTCCCAGGGTTGAGCTTGATCTTGTACCTCCGCAGATTTGCGAAGGTTTCGGCCAGGTCGACGAGCAGGTCGCTCTAGCGAGTGGATTTTACCACCACGTCGTCGATGTAGACGTGGATGTTGCGGCCAATTTGACTCGCAAGACACTCCTGCATGCACCGCTGGTAGGTCGCGCCGGCGTTTTTGAGGCCGAACGTGATGGCAGTGTAGCAGTAGGCGTCGAATGGCGTAATGAACGTCGTTTTCTCCTCATCCTTGATCGCCATCTTGATCTGGTTGTAACCAGAGTACGCGTCGAGAAAGCATAGCGACTCTGACCCCACGGTCGAGTCGATTATTTGATTGATGCGCGGTAGGACGAACTGCTCCTTCGGGCAGGCGCTGTTGAGGTTGGTGTAGTCGATGCACATTCTCCAGGTCATGTTCTTCATGACCAAGACTGGATTTGCCAGCCACTTGGAGTACTTGATGGGCCTGATGAAGCCCGCGGCGAGTAGACGCTGCACTTCTTCGGCGATTGCTCGGCAACGCTCTTCATTGAAGGGCCAGCCACAGCGACTGTTTTACAGGTCGCGCTTTGGGGTCAACGCTAAGCTTGTGCTCAGCAAGTTCCCTCGGGACACCTGGCATGTCAGATGGTTTCCATGCGAAGATGTCGCAATTCTCACGGAGAAACTCGATGAGGGCTCTTTCCTATGCGGGGCTCATGTTTGTCCCGATGGTGACCGTCTAGCTAGAGTCGCCCGGGACCAGCTCGACGGTGCGTGTGTGCGTGGACGCTTCGAACGCTGTCGACTCGGCGTTTTCTGCGTTGGGCTTCTTTAGGATCGTGGGGTCGTCCTTGTCAACGTCACTCGCATATTTTGGCGAGTTCGTCGGCGTGGTTGGTTTCCGCGACGATGACGGCATCCGCGAGTTTGGCGCCCTTTGCGTCGCATTCCACGGCCATGTCGGGGTCGCCGTGGACGGTGATGATGCCGCATAGCCCTGGGAGCTTCATCATGTTATACGCGTAATGCGGTGCCGCCATGAATTTGGCGAATGTTTGTCGCCCTAGGACGCAGTGGTAGGAGCTGCGGAAATTCACCAGCTCGAAGATGATCCGCTCGGTGCGGAAGTTGGAGGGTGTGCGAAGGTGACTGGTAGCGTTACCTTGCCGATCGGGTATGCCTTCCGACCGGGGACGATGCCGTGGAAAGTGGTGAGGGTCGATTCAACCATCGACTGCGTAAGCTGCAGCCTTCTGAACGTATCCAGGTAGAGGATGTTGATGGAGCTCCCTCCGTCCATCAGTTTCTTGGGGAGCCAGTAGTTAGCTACTTTGGGCTTAACCACCAGGGCGACTCGCCCAGGGTACTCGATCCGTCGCGCGTGGTCCTCGCGAGTCCAAGTGATGCGCTGCTCAGATCAGTTGAGGAAGCACCGCGTTCACGGCGACTACACGGGCGAGCACCTTCTCGCGCTTGGTGCCAAGCCCGGTGAATGTGTGCAGCGAGCCAACGTCGTTGCCGAACCCACCGGCATTGCCGTTGTCCCTTGGCGGGTTGTTGTTGGGGCCTTCCCTTGCTCGCCTTGCCTTCTCGATCTCCTTCAGGGAGTGGCAGTCGGCGGTGGTGTGAGTGGCGGGTTTCCCCTCCCTGCTGTGGTAGACACAAGGCTGGTTAAGCAGGGAGGCAGGGTCGAATTTCAGCCTCATCGCGTTGCTCGCGCGATAGTTTCCGTTGTCGCGGTAGTTTCCTCCGTCACGGCGGAAGTTCTTCGTGTTGCGTGGCCCATAGCCGGCGTTGGCGACGAAGTCGACTTGCCCGTCACCACGGCGTTTGCCGGTGAGGCGAGTGTTGCTGTAGCCCATCTCGCGCTGCCTCCCGTTGTCGTTGCCGCTTGCGCGGCGTCTTTCTTCTGACTCGTCGTCGGAGTCTTGGTTGGGGTCCTCCTCCGCGTAGCGCTTGGCGATTTTGAGGACGTCGGGGATGTTGTCGAGCGTCCGGTAGACCCTCTTGATCTTGGCGACCAGAGGCTCGTACCGGCACGCGTTCTTGAAGCAGTGGATCGCCGTGTCCGGGTGGATGCCGAAAGCGTTGATCCACAGGTCCTGCCACCTGCGGCGGGTCGACTCGCGTGGTCCCTAGATGCAGCGCTCCAGGTCTTCGATGGTGGTGGCGCGGGTGTAGGAACCCCGAAGTGGCTGATGAAGGCCTAGTGCATGTCCTCCCACGAGTCGATGCTATCTGCGAGGAGGGTGTTGATCCATTGTCGGGTCGCTCCTCCATCATCAGGGGCGGTAGCAAGCGGCGAGCAGGTCGGTGTGGTTTGTGATTCCCATTGCCATGAGGTATGTATCGAGCCACACCGCTGGATCGTACTTCTCGATCTCCTTTGGCGCCTTGAAGTTGGCGGGGCACTTTTCGCCTCGGATCATTGGTCTGAAGCACTAGGGGCCAACTCGACTAAGGGAACCCATTGGCTCGGGGTCGCCGCGGTTGGTGAGGGTGTGCCTCGGGTCGTTGGGCTGGCGTGCCCGCCAGGCTTGATTGTTGATGATGTGCGTTCGTGCATCGATCCGCTGACCGTTAGCGGCGACCGTGTTGTTTGCCGGTCGCGGCTCGTTGCTTGAGAGCGCGGGGTGCGCGGCCCGTGGTTGGGGCTGCGGGGGGCTCGGGTGGTGGGCAGTTGAGGGTGTTGGCGACCGTTGGGCGGCCGCTTGAGGCCGCCCTGCTTCCGGACGAGCGGGAGTACATCCGGCCCTGCGTGTCGACTCCCGCAGCTTGCTGCTCAACAGCCCTGGCGAGTAAGGCCTAGACGTACATGATCTGCAGTGCGCCCTCTCCCGTGATGTTGAGGTTGGCGACTGCGGCTTGCCTCGCGATGACATTGTCCATCGAGGTGGAATACAGTGGGAGCCCGTTTGCGTCGCGTGCTAGTGGAGAGATGATGACCCTCGGCTGGTCTGGGGGAGGTGCGCGACCCGAGGGTGGCGGAGGAGCCCCAGTCGCTGGTGATGCGGGTGGTGGGCGATTGCTGCCTCCCGGTGGCGCGTTCTCGCAGATCTCGCGATCGGCTGCGCGGACGGGGTCATTGCCGTCATGTTGGAGTTCAGGCGGCTCCTGATGCGGCGTTGATGGTAGAGTGACAGTTTCTGCGTCGTCTCCTGCTCGAGGCGGAATTTTTCACGCTCGGCTTGCTCCTTGCACGCCGCCTCCTCCAGTCACAGACGGGCTTGCTCGACCTCCGTTGCCGCCACGGTCGACGGGATTGGTGTGGAGAAGGGGTCTGGTAGGGCGCTCGTGCTACCCGCCATGTAGGCCGCGTTGAAGCGACTGGATCTGGCCCGGAGTCGGAGTCGGAGTCGAAGATCTCGAGGATAGAGTTCTCGAAATCCCCGGCGTTGGAGACTCGCGTGATGGAGCCTTCATGCGATGCGGCGGTGATGGATCCGGCGACCGAAGCAGGGGTCGCTGAATCAGCGTCGTCGTGGAGGGTCACGTCGTTCGTGGCCGCCTTGGTCCCAGCCACGTTGCTGGTGGCTGAGTCGTACTCGAAGGCGAGGCGCGAGATGGTGCGGATCTGGCCTTTCGAGAGTAGATCGCGGTGTGGCGGCGACCCGCCGATGATCACCGTCTCCGCTGGGGCGACGGCGTCTGTGAAGCCGACGAACAAGTTGATGGTGCCGATCGGCATCACCACGATGTGCGTAACCGGGCGCGACACCAGGACGTAGCTACTGGGCAGGATCTGAAGGATCTCGCCACACGCGATCATGCGGCCGATGGCGATCTACCGGTTGATTGGCGAATAAGGTCTCACCGCAGAACTCAGGCTAGACCGGCCATGCCCCATGGTGGGTGCCACTGTCGTGGGAATGGCCACGGCAGTCGCTACCAGGGGTAGCGAGTAGTAGGATTTGGGACAAGAGCGGGCAGCTATCTGCGGAGCGAAATGAGGGCAAAGACATAGGGATTTACCCAGGTTCGCCCTCCCCCCCCCCCCCTCCCGCCGCGGAGGGTAAAGAAAGCAAGGGAATTGCTATAAAAATCACTGGGCGGTCAGACTTGAAAAAGAAATTCCTAGGGGATTGGCTCTGATAAAACAGGAAAACTACCACCGATAAAGGTTTGAAACATCCTCCATTGGACTTATTAAATAGGGCTCCATATCAAAAAGATCCACACTCCCTTCGTCTTAAGCTCTACTCCTGCTAGATTGTATTATTGCTTGAGTACAATGGTGGCAAGCTCGGCGGCTAGGCAGCGAGTCCATGGGATGTATGATGGAACGTAAGTACAGAGAGTACCCTAAGGAGGTTTATATAGGGGGTATCTCGCTAGGGTTTATAGATATACAATCGAATCAGTTAAGGACTTGGAGGATTTGACGTAATCCGACTGGGCCTAACTATGCTTCTGGGCCTCCAGCTTCCAGTCGCCAGGCTCCATCTTCAGTCGTTATCCAGTCGCCGTCCTGCAGGCCCACTCGCAAAGGTCCTGGTCCAGTCGGAAACGTCCTGCTGGGTATACCTCATTTGGCATATCCCCATCAGAGTTTGAAACTCGAAACTCCACCCAAGAAAAATCTGTTGGATGGGCATCCATGTAGGAGCTCAGATTATTGATGATTCAACTATGTTTGACTCCAATTAAGAACATTAACATTGCTAAACAATCGACTGCTGTGTTTCTTAGTTTTAACCCCAGAAGTAAAAAAACATATGTAAAATTCGTTGCCAGACATCATGTTGGCATTTGCTGAGAGATCACAAAATCGTCAATTTGCTGATGGACACTGTCAAACTATCTAATTTGCTGGAGCACACTGGACTGAAAATATCATTATCCTGAACTTAGGATAGATAAGAGGATGAGAAGAAATGTTAGCACTTGGAAACTGACACTGTAGGGGGAGAAATAAGCACAATAAAAAGCACTTGGTACCTCTAAAGTGATATTCAGGGTAACTGGTGGCAGCTTTCGACCCTATAAAACAAAGCAGCATAAAATGAGCCATAGCACGATAAAACCTGACCACAAAGTTAGTTCTTGCCACAACCATCATATAGCTACCAATTGAAACATCTATCCTGACAGTGGAGCCACAACTTATGTTGTTTCAATAAAATACAGATACGAGAGTCAACTGTATCAGCCACCTCTGTACAATCATCTTCTCTAGGTAATGGACTCGGACTACCGCATTTCCAAAGAAATAAAAAAGTGGGCCTAAAAATGAACTGAGGATCACAAGCTAATGATAACAAAAACTTATTGGTGGTGGTGGCAATGCTAATAATGGCGTTATAGCATTAAATATATACACAGATAAAATGTTCAAGAAGCAATTCAATAACAAAGAAAGTAGAATAAACAACTCACCAAACTGAAATTAGAAAGAAAGTACCACTTACTTTGGTCAGCAGTAGAATTTAAAGGTTTATTCGCGTTTCCATTGGTCAACTCAAAGTCATTGACGGTGTTCTTATTTTCAGATTGGGACTTTGCTTTCACTTTTATATATACTTCTTTATCTATCATCTGGTGTCAAGGCAGCAAAACATCCAATGGAAATCCATTTAACAAAAAATGAATATAAAGGAAAAACATCCTATATATATAATGCATCTAGCAGTATGTACTATGTAGACGTTCAGGGTAAATAAACAAGAATGAAGCTGTTCCCTATACGATATTAATTGGGATACTTCCTTTGCCTGTCAGCTTTATTTTTCTGCCCTTCTTGGGAGGTTCCATAGGATAAGTATCTTCTTCTAAACCCATTGAACTGTTTGGGTTTACCATCCTTGAGCTACACCTCTCTGCAGAAGTCAAAATATCTATGAGTGTCCAGATCAATTCCCTGGACAAACTTCATAAGGGAATGTCAATTAATTTAAGTCACACCCAGAAAACAAGTAACATGGAAAGTTTGAACAATAATAAAGCAAAAACTGTGAAAACTCGAATTTTTGTATACAACATGTTGATTATTGCTGCCTGTGCACTTAACAATTAACATAATGTAATAATATAATGAATATAGCTTCATACTAAAAACATACTTTAAGAATAACTTCAGAATACAATATCATGTTGATTAACATTATTGGCCAATTGTGCTATGAGTAATAGAATGGTAGTGCCACCAACTTCCCTGAGCAAATATACCAAATAGCAAACATATGCTGCTGCTCTAAGAATAAGATACACCATTGTGGATGTAGGGCATCTTTCAATAAAAGAAAGTACGTCATGAATAATTTTGTACCAGTACTCGACTATTCATTAATGAAGTCAAATGATGATATAAGACTAGCCATAGTGGGCGTATCATAGCTAGTATCATGCATTTCATGCATGCAAAAAGATGATGTGTCACTGCAAGTAATGATGAAAGAGATGGTAGTAGTATGATAGGTAGATAACGTTTCATACCACGTATAACTAGAAAAACTAATGCCAATTAGATCTTGTACACAAGTTTGCATTAAGATTCTACTAATCAATAAATATGATGATACTATGATACTACTACATGATACCATGCATTATAAAGATCACACACTGGTATCATATGCATGATACTAGTATTTGATACTACCCACTATGGCCAGCCTAACAACAACTTTGGGCCTTTTACATATATGCACTGCAGATTGTATAGTTTATATGCTGACTAGCCTGGAGTCAAGCTAACTGATGATTTTATATAGATGGTGTAACCTGTTGAACCATCAGGATGAATATGAACAATCTTACACCAAAATAATGCTTGGTGTAATGTGCTGACCAATACCTGCATGAAGTGCATATTGGCTGGCCTTAACTGGCTTCTGGCATGTATCACAGCAGACCTTCAATTTAAGATGTCAGTTCAAACTGGAAGAAGAACAGAAAGGGGCAATGTAGGTTCATCAAAAGTTACCAGATCCAGTGGATCAGCCATAGGTTTTGATCCAAATATATGCATATCTGCACATAACTAAATGATAAATGGTGACATCAACTGATAAATTTAAGTGTAAACTATGATAATAGCACTGTGTCACAAAGTAACATAACCTGCATGAGCCAAGAAACAAATTGAGGAAAAAACTGATACATAAGTTACATGTCCAACAAAAAAAATACAGATCAGACAATACCGACAGCACTAAATATTGTTCCTAGAAATATAGTGCCACTGGTAAAGACAGGCAAAAGTTCTAAAGGGAGTGTTGAGTCTGATCTGTTGGTACAAGAAATGGGAAGAACTTACCATCCTCATCAAGTAAATTTGGTTCATGTGCACCTAGAAGTTGCTTGTGTAGGATATGTGAAGCACTCTTCTCATTGATTACCTCATCTGCCAAAATGTCAGGCAGGCGAGTATATTTTCGTTCTCAAACACCCAGAAGATATAAGTGTTACATGCTATTTGCTAACAATGAACCTTTATTCTATTCTCTGTCAAAAGCTACAGGAAAAAAATCCAGGGAATGAAATGTGTACAATTCAGTTGTCTGCATATGACAAACCAGTAAAATTTTAAACCTTGCATGCAGATGGTGAAATGTCTAAGGCCATTGCACATGATAAGCATACAAAATATAGGTATTCGTTAAAATGGAAACTGGTATTATACAGGTAAATCGACAGTCTTGCAGCTAAGAGAACAGCTGTAAAGGAATCATAACTTGAATTTCATAATACAAATATTCCTTGGTTTTGCTCTTGTGGATATAGGTTTCAAGGATCCATTAATCAAATCTTGGGAATAAACAAAACGAAAGCTCACAGTGAGTTAATACAATTGCTATAGTTTACCTGGTGTAGCATGATTTTCCATCATCACAAGCTTCAGCACGGAAGCCATTTTAAAATGTCCAGCCATGCAAACCATTTTGGAAATAGCAACCTACATTACAACATGCATAGGATACCAGTTAACAAATTATACAGACATCTGAAGTTGGACTTGTGTCATGCCAAGTTGAAAGAAACTTTGAAATGCATTAGCTAATTCAAAATTTGCAGTTGATTATATAAAAGATCATTGTGTTTCCAATATTTAGCCTATCCATGGAGAAAACGGCACACATTTGTCGCCAGTATGTGGTGCCCAATGTGGCCATGTGCCACTGATTCATGAATAAATCCTATGGGAATTTCTTTTTTTGAGAAAATGCAAAAGGATTGCGTAGATTATTTACAAGCCTAGAGAGGCCGATTACAGGACAGCAAACAAAGTGCCTATGGGAAATTTCAACTACACAAGTGAAGCTACAGATACAAGCATGAGCCCTAGCCAGCGCATCAGTTTTACATGCTTCATCTTGCATTTCATGACTACAGACGAACTAATATATGCAGACATTTAAGACCAAAAGTAGCAGTCCATCAAAAGAAATATGATCCTAAATTCAGAACTGAAACAATAAACAAAAACAACCACAGACCTACTCTGGCACTTCAAACTCCAATCTCTCTACATTCAGTACCACCATGAAATTGTGGTTTGCATTTCTATCTAGTACTGTTAACTCAATGCTCAGGATCAAAACTTTGGTAATACCTGTCCCTTGGGCCAACTAGTCACAGCATAAGTTCATTTGCAAGCGTTGCCTCAATCTTCTCACACTCTTGAGAGTAAAACCGAAACAGTAAAAATAATCCTAGAATGGCAGTAATAATACATTGGCATCCCAGTCCAGCATCTACATTGTGGAAATTTAATAGAAAATCCTAAAATGTGCGCTCCGAATGCAAATTTGATCCCCAACCATTATATCATCTCCAACATTAAGATCAAACTCCACCTAGAGTTTTAAACGAAAATAAGTGCACAATTGCCCGATAAAGAACAATGATATAGCAACCAGTACAGTGTGAGAACCTGTCTATCACATAGACATCATCTTTCCACTTCGTCGCTGACGCATTTCAAAATGAGATCAAAATCCGGATAAAAGCCTCCGAGAAATATAAATCTGTTTCGCAAGTCAGTGCCCCAACGACAACAATCACAGACTCCGGTCGATTTTACGACTAAAATTTTGGCGAATAGACCTGGTAAAAACCAGCACATGGAAATTACTTTTGGTTTTACAAGCGTCTCACCTGCAAGGGCTGAATTCCTGGAGGACGCCGAGCCCTCGAGAATGCACACAGAATCGAGAGAAGATCTCGGCACCAATTGTTGGCCCGCTGCCGCCGCAGGCGCCTTCACCGGTGGGCGCCTCCTCCCCCGCGCAACCCCGCTCGTCACATGCCAAATTCCGCGAGGAGAGGGGCGCGGAGAAAGTGAGACAGAGCCACAGGGAGACGCGCGAAGAGCGGTATAGTGGCGCAGATAGATCTCCGGCTCTCGGCGGAGGATCCCAGCGATCGCCGGCGGCGAGGGGCAGGGGAAGACGCGAGCAAAGGCGAAGCGAGCGCCAAGCGTTTGGAGATTTGGGGCGGAGGCGTTCCGGCTCGGTCGGTCCTTGTAACGAGAGACCCGACCGGCTCGAACGCCGGGTCTAGGTCCGAATCCGACCGTACCTGGTCCGACCCGACCAGGTCCGCTCGCCGCTAAGCTGCTCGACGCGGCAGCAAGGAGAGGAGGGGAAAGCAGAGAAGAGCGGCATCTCTGCGGCGGGATGGCGGCGGCGGCGGCAGCGGGGGCTAGAAGCAGGGTGGCGTTCGTGCTGGTGGACGGGATCGGTGACGTGACCATCCCGTCGCTGGGGGGGCGGACGCCGCTGGAGGTGGCGGCGGCGCCGCAGCTGAACGCTGTGGCGTCAGCCGGGGTGGTCGGCGTCATGGACCCCGTGGAGCCAGGGCTCGCCTGCGGCAGCGACACCGCGCATCTCTCCCTCCTCGGGTATGACCCCCGCGTGTACTACCGCGGCCGCGGGGCGTTCGAATCCATGGGCGCCGGCCTAGCCATGGCCCCCGGCGACATTGCCTTCAAGGTCCGGCTCTAGCCACACTAGATTACATTCTTACTTCCTGTAATAGTAGATCAGCTTTAGTTCACACTTGTTCTTCAGTATTTCTGATTAGTTAGCTTACTTCATAGAGCATTTCTAATTTGTTGCAAATGGCTCAAATCATAGAGTGGTCTAGTAATAATTGCAATACTAAATTGGAGCCATTCCTTGTTAGATTTTTGTACTTACCTTAGTTAATTATGGCCTGGGTCATATAGGCTAGCACTTTTGAAGCTATGCAGTATGTCTTTCTTGATGAATGTATTGTATGATTGTATCCCTTTGCTAAACTATGCACACTAATTGCACGCAGTCAAACTTTGCTACACTGGATGAAAGCACGGGGGTTATCGTCAGCAGGAGGGCGGATAGGCACTTTGAGGAGGAAGGCCCAATCCTCTGTGCTGCATTAGATGGGATGAAGCTCCCATCATTTCCTGAGTACGAAGTGAGAGTCAGGTGCAGCACTTCTTCATACTGAGCAGTACTGTGTTATTGTTGTGTGGCTATTACCATAATTTACACCTCTTTCCACAGGTATGCTACTGAACACAGATGTGGTGTGGTTGTGAAAGGACCAAGGCTGAGCGGAAACATTTCTGGAACTGATCCGCTCAAGGACAACCGCTTGCATCTGAAGGCTGAACCTTTGGACGATTCAGAAGAAGCTAAAAACACTGCAGCTGTGGTCAATGAGCTTTCTAAGGAGATCACACGTATACTGGTTTCTCAACCCATCAATGCGAAGCGTGCAGCCGAGGGGAAGAATATTGCTAATGTTGTGCTATTGCGAGGCTGTGGTATCCGGATTGAGGTTAGTGGACCCGATATCTGTCTCATAGGTTTTGTAATTATGTATGCTTTAACTCTCTGGAGGTGGCAATATCAATATGAGAGATAGATCTGAAACAATTCGCACAGTGATCTTGCTTTCGTATACTGTGGTTTCCATTCCCATAAAAACTAGCATAAGCCAACTTAAAGTTAGGGCATCGTCCCTATTTAATTTTCTTACAGTTTTTTTACACTTCTAACAATATCAACGTATTGCACTAATGGCCTTTAACCGAGACATTGCAGTTGTATATATTTTTAAGCATTCATTTAGTATAATGTATATATGTTATTATCGTAACACGGAACATACTAGTGGTCAATATCTGCACCTCTTCTAAATCTAATGAAGATCACTTTGGGCAAGCATAAGAGTTTCCCATCTAAAGCACACAAGAGTTCCCTGGTTAAGATTTAACATAACATGTATGTTTTCTACGAACTGGGACACTGGATTTCCTTTCTAATGAAGTGGCATGTGGCTAAACTAGGTACCTCCTTTCGAAACCAAGCATGGACTTGTGCCATGCATGGTAGCTCCTACAAAGATCATAGCAGGGCTGGGGCTGTCGTTGGGCATTGATATCCTTGAAGCACCTGGAGCAACTGGAGATTATCGAACTCTCTTAACTTCCAAGGCAAAAGCTATAGCCAAGGCACTATCTGCTCCTCTGGACACACCTCCTCGTGTTTTTGTGCCTGGCGAGGATGAATATGAAGCCGGAAGGGAAAATGGATATGACTTTGGGTTCTTGCACATCAAGGTTAAAACCCGATCCGGGCTCTATTTTAAACTGTGTGATGCTGATAATTCCCTTAATGCAGGCTATTGACGATGCTGGCCATGACAAGGCTGTCAACTTAAAGGTACGGGGTCTGGAAGCTGTCGACCGGGCTCTTGGTCAGCTTGCAAGGCTCCTGTGGGAAGCTGAGAAGTCAGGGCAGTACCAGTACTTCCTCTGTGTCACTGGAGACCACTCTACCCCTGTTGAGTACGGAGACCATAGCTTCGAACCTGTCCCGTTCGCAATATGCCGGCTGAGAGATTTTGTGGGAGCCATTGGGGAGGACAATGTGATGAACACCCCCCTCGATGATTTCCCGCTCCCTTCGGTTAAATCTGGAGAAGATTTAAACAATAACTCAGAACCAGCAGAACACAAGCCTGATGAGCGTAAAGCTTTTAGCGGCGATACTGTGTGTGAATACACGGAGGTCGCTGCTGCAAGGGGCTGCCTTGGGCGATTTCCCGGGAGTGAGATGATGGGCGTCATCAAGAAGTTCATGAAAGCAAAGAACGACTAATGCCGGTTCAAGTGCTAACATTGTACTACTTAATCTTTTGACGTTGGAGTTTTGTAATAATGACAAACAGATAACCGTAGCAGAACCAGCGTGATCTGGTATGAATAAGAAGCTACCATGGTTTCTAAGCTGCATGAAAGCATAATGACCTGTTGCTTGGAATTGGAAGTTTGAGCCTTTTCTCCATTTTCTTTCTAAGGCGTCCAGCTTATGAAACTTCTACTTCCATAATTAGTTCTTTGCTGAATGTCATGTGCCTCCAGTGTAAATGATACTACATCAATTTGCGGTACTTCTGTAGAGTGGCAAGAATCGAGCAATGCATTGTTCACCCCCAAAAAATGTGTTCTTGTCGTCGCTTTATCAACAGCTGAATATCAGGAATATATGTGATACAAATTTCATATGCTGTGCAAAACCAGTACTGAAGGAAAAATGCACTAGAGCAGAATTTTCACAATGATAAAGCACACAAGTAAATAACAGTCATATCATTATGTCTGCACAGAAACATGAATACATCAGGAACTCTGGGTACATTTGCTTCGAGGCGCACAGGAAGCACAAGACCAAGAATATTAACACCGACTGAGAAATACTAGTACATCACAATGAGCACCAGCTTTTAGCAAGGTAGCAACGGGACCAATTTACAGACTATTTTAAACATCAACCGGGAAAAGATAAAACATAGTGAACATACGGAAACATGATATTTCCACCTGGTACTATCCACTGTTTTGTTCAAGAGCAACAACAGATACGATTGAAAAAGAACTGATGCAATCCACAAATATAAATATGGAATGTCATTACCCCCAAAACATTGAAATGTCAAAACACTATCAGACATACAGGTCTATATTTATGAAAATTAATGTGCAATCTGCTTGTCTCGGTATCACTTAACAGAATGTAAGGCTAAAATGCGACTAGACTGGACAGTTTGGCACAGTGATGCAGAAGAGTTGTTGCCAGGAGGACCAATGAATGCGTCGAGCAGACAAGAAAATAAACCTTCAGAGGAGACCACGACGCCTTTTATAGTCGCTCACGGAGAGAGTTAAAGCATGCCTCCTTCCATCATTGTCGGGGATCTTGTAACCCATCGTTGCCTCTATCTTCTGCTTCCTTGCCATGTAGCCTTCAAACAGACCTTTGGGCCCACCATACTCTTGCAGGACAGCCAGTGATATAGGGAGTTCGAAATTATGTAGCGGGTTCGTCTCTGTCCCGAGATCCAAAGGTGCATTCGTATCAACCAGCTTCCCAGCTTCAGCTGCTGCTACTAGAGCTGAAGCAGTGACTACTGTACCAACTCGTGTGCCACTCTTCACATCTTCCTTGCCAGCCATCACACTACTGCCGTTCCCGTTGGCGGCTTCAGCATTCTCTCCTTCTGCTTCTCCTTCCGGCTTTGCCGCGTAATAATTTCTCGATCTTGTCCACCTCCTCGAAAAAGGATCATAACCAGCCTCTCCAGCCTTCAGACTTGTATTGACAGCTTTCATTTCTGATGCATTCTTGAAATTCTCAGCACGGTTTTTCCTGTTCATCTCCTCCAACTTTGCTGCCTTCTCATTAGTTGACATTGGCTGCGCAATCTTCTGCAGCTGATTCAGCCTTGCACGGATCCTTTCTGCTTCGGTGTCATCCCTCCGGACCAGGGCCATCTCCAACTGATCCCTCAACCTATCCTTCTCAGCAGCAACATTCATAGGACGTCTCACAGCTGATTTCTTCTCTCGCAGCATCTTTTTTACAGTATCCGCTGAATACACAAAGTTGTAGGCCTCCTGAATGGCTTCTTTCTTCTCCAGCACTTCCTGACGAGTTGGTATGCGCACACCATTCTTTTCAGCCTCTTGAAGCCACTCCTTGAACTCTTCTTCAAGGACCGGAGAGTCAGAGACTTGAGTCATCTGCCACCGAGCAGCATTGGCTTCATTATCCCATACAACATTGAGATACTTGCATGTTGTGTAACTCTCCAGCTTGTACTTCCGATCTGGGTCACTCGCATCCACATTTCTCACTATGCATAGCCTGTACTTGGGGTTGCCATTTTTTGTCTTGCCGATCCCAAGCCGCACAAAGCACCCAGTTACGAGGTCCTCAAAGAAGGGTTCCATGAACCATTTCACCAGCTTTGACCTTCGAAGGGTTATGCTCTTGACATCATCAAACTTGAGAGGGTCAAGCCTACTTGGCGATTCGTCAAACTCATCTTCCCGACCATCATCAGCAATTGCTCCATGGGCATTCATCCTCCCCCTGTTATCGCCATCATTGCTACCGTCGCTGGGGGGGCTACCAGCCCTGCGCCTAGTAGGCGATCCAGCCTTGGTAACCAGATCCTTGAACCTGTTACGGTACCCCTCCGGATCCTGCTTGCTCATCCGCTTGGCCCGGAGCTCGTCGAGGGCGCTCTTGGTGGCGGACCTGTCGGTCCTGGTGGAGGCGCGTGAGCGGCTGAGCGGCGGGGGAGGGCTGTCCTTGCGGGCCTTCTCCGTCTTGGAAGAGGACGCCCGTGCCAGCTTCTTGAGCTTGTAATCGTCGATCCTGGTGCTCCGCTCAGCAAGGATCATCTCCCGCTGCAGCTCCGTCATGCTCTCCAGCTGCTCCTTGTCGTCCTCGTCCTTGTACAGGTCGCTCCCGACGGACGGCGCGCTGTCAGAGTCCTCGCACCCGCTCCGCCTCCCCTCGTCATCGAGGTCCTCGTCGTCGTACCCTCCCCTGCCCCCGCCCTTCTCCGTCTGGTGTCTCTTCTTGAGCGGCACCTGCGAGCCCGGCGGCAGCCTCTTCCTCGGGTGGCTGGGCGCGACGTCCGAGTCGGAGTCGCCGTCGTCGGAGCCATCAGAGCCGCTCCCGCCGGAGTAGGAGCCCCCCGCGCGGCGCCCAGGCTGCTGCCAGCGCTGGTTCGGCTGCCGGGACTGGCTGCCCTTCCCCACGGTGCGCCCCGCGGCCTGCAGGAGCAGATCATCCAGGTGAGGATCCGGCATCGCCGATGACGCTCCTCCTCCACCCCCTCGAGAACCCCCTGCACGAAAAAATCCCACAAAGAAATTGGGAGAAACTGCCTTGATTTCTCTGCCGAGTAGCGAAAGCAGATGGATCGGAGAGGAATAAAGATCTGGATTGGATTACCTTGAACTTCGGCGGCGGCGGCGAGAGTTCGATGACAACGTCTGACAACGGGAGGGGAAGGCGAAAAGGGGAGGGTCTCTTCTGTTGTTGGGCCTTAGCGAGAACTTGAAGACTTCTGGCGGACCGAAAGATATCCTCACACTATGCCTCTTGGGTTTATTGTTTCCATATTTGTTTGTGAATTTAAAAATCCATGTAGTTAGCAAATTCCTGCAATTTGGATGGCAAAATTTCTAATTTGCATATTATCTGGTCTTGGAATTTTATTCCTAGGGGTGTATAACTCAATGTTATGAAACTTTGGGCCTTGACACAACTCCTTTAAATTATAAAATGACATATAAAACTTGAAATAGCGTAGAATTAAAAGTGCATATCATTCCAACTATAAAATTGTCATTTTTTAATATAATTTTTATAGTATGTATTTCTATTACTCTCTCCAATCCATAATAAGTGTCGCTCACTAAGCTAGTATAAACGTTGTACTAGGTGACCGACATTTATTATAGATAGGAGGAAGTAATTTTTTTAAATATATAAATTTACAAGAACTTAAGACTTTTCGGTGGACCATAACATATATTCACGCTACTAGCTCATATATGTTGCCTCTTTTGGTTTCTTATTTCATATTTGATTGTAAATTCATAACTGAAGTTAGTTCGAAAGCATTATTGTGTTGGAAATTTATGAAATTAGACGATGATAAGTATTCTATGAATTTTATTTGTATGTGTTTAATAAACCCAATCCTATGAAAATTTTGTCCTTGAAATTTAGATTAACTAATATAAATTATAAAATTAAATATAAAATTATAAGTGGTATAGCATTAAATATATCATAATGGAAGGTACATATGATATAAATATTAGGTGGGATTTATTCTCTAGCGAGGAGGAGAATATATGATTAGAAAGTAGGTTTACATAGGAAGAAATTAAAGAGGTAGTATTTGGGTCCTATCTCGATGTAGCCCTTGCTCATATGGTCTTCCTTTTATGTTTTACCACCTCTTTTGGGATGTAGTTAAAGAGGATCAGGTAGCTATGTTCAATGTTTGCTATGATGGTAATTTGTATATATAGAGAGAGAGATTAAATGTTTTTTAGGAAAATACAATAGGAGAAGCTCCTGCTGCTTATATGTTAAAAAGGAACCAAAGATATTTATATACTCGTTACAAGCGTATCATAGTTAGTCCATGGTTCCTTTGTACTCAATTCAGACTCTCAATGTGACTAAAAAAAGCTATAATGGCCTCTCTAAGTTCAGGCTTTACCCTGCAACCTAGCAAATTAGAGTCTATTAAGAAATGAACAAGACGGCTCTGAACCAAATGGTTTATGCCATCAAAGTGCTTCTTGTTCCTTTGTTTCTAGATATTCCATGCACCTATGATCACATACTCTGGAAAGAAAGGCCATGTCCAAGTGATGGCAGCTACCTTTATTCTGTCACTCAGATCTCGATGATAGCCCCATTATATACCCAAAATATCCCAACAGGCTTTGCTAAATGCACATTCGAAAAACAAATGATCCCCGGTTTCTCTAGTTTGACTGCAGATAACACACTTGTCATTACGAATTGGACATTGTCAGCGACAAAGCATATCTCGGGTGTTCAATCTGTCAATAACAAGCAGCCAAGCAAAAACTTTTTGTTTCATGACAAATTTAGTTTTCCATATAAGAGGCAAGCTGGGATTCGGGGTCACTTCTCTGAAGAAAAATTTATAGAATTCTTTAGCTTTATACATGCTCTCACCCTAGGCATATGTCCACTTATCAGGTTATTATGTCATTCAGTTTGCATGAACACATTCGGTAGCTCATTTAGTTCAGCGCCAGCTTCTTCGGACATTGGTAGGTAAAAATGATCAGAGGCCGATTCTCTTTCTGTATATTATAGTACTAAGCTCTTTATTTAAGGCGAACGAAAACAAATACAAGAATATATCCTGTGGTATGTTGCCATCTAACCAATAGTCCTTCCAAATGAGTACTATATCTCCCATGTTAACTGTATAATGGTGATGCCTATGTAAATATCAAACAAATTGCTCACGTCCCTCCACCAAAATGATCTGCATGGTCTCTTAGCATAAGGAATGTCATTCTGATAATATTTCTCCCAAACAAGCATTACCCATGGTACATCATGCTTATTGAAAAATTTGTGAAGAAATTTCAGGAGCAACCCTTGGTTCTGAACTCTCAAGTCCATAATTCCCAGACCCCACCCCTTTTTCTTGGGCTGAAAAACATTGTTGGAGATATGCCCAAGAGGCAATAATAAAGTGTTTATTATTATATTTGTATGTTTATGATAAATGTTTACATCCCATGCTATAATTGTATTAACCGAAAATATTAATACTTGTGTGTTTTGTAAACATAAAAGATTCCCTAGTAAGCCTCTTGTTAAGATAGCTTGTTGATTAATAGATGATCATGGTTTCGTGATCATGAACATTGGATGTTATTAATAACAAGGTCATATTATTAGGAGAATGATGTGATGGACATACTCCTATAGTTAGCATAGCATAAGATCAAGTCATTTAGAGTTTGTTTGCTACAAGCTTTCAAATATATAGTAAGCTAATCCTTCGTCCATGAGATCATGTTAATCACCATCACCGAATGGATACTTTGATGACATCAAACACCATTTCCGTAACTAGGTGGTTATAAATGTGACATTAGGTATTCTGAAAGTATGTGTTGAAGCACATGGATCAAGAGTGGGATTTGTCCATCCATATGGCAGATATATATACTCTAGGCCCTCTCGGTGGAATGACATCCAATTAGCTTGCAAGCATGTGACTAGGTCACAAGGGATGTCATATCACGGAATGAGTAAAGAGTACTTATCGGTAACGAGGTTGAACTAGGTATAGAGATACCGACAATCAAACTTTGGATAAGTAAAGTCACAAGGGAATTGGTATCATATGTAAATGGTTCATTCGATCACGAAGTCATCGTAGAAATATGTGGGATCCATTATGGATTTCTAGATCCCACTATTGGTTATTAATCGGAGAGGTGTCTCGATCATGTCTGCATAGTTCACGAACCGTACGAAGACACACTTAAGGATTCGATGTTGTTTAGTAGATATGGAATGTTAGTTGGAGACCGAATGTTGTTCGGAATCTCGGATTGGATCCAGGACATCACGAGGAGATCCTAAATGGTCCGAAGAATAAGATTCATATAAGGAAAGTGGTTTTCCGGGGTTCAGAAATGTTTTTGGTGTTTTGACCGGAAGAATCTAGAATGTTCTGGAAGGTCCACCACCCCGGGAGGGGGTCACTTGGACAGTGGCATGCCCTAGGGGCCATCCGCACCAAACCCTAAAGGGTCAATTCAGCCAAGACTAGTAAAAGGGTCAAACCCTAGTTTGAATAGTCAAATCCTAGTTTGAAAAGCCAAACTCTAGTTTTTGGAAAGAGAGAAGTCTTGGTGGAAAAGGTTTCAACCTCTTCCTTTGGAGGCCGAGTTAGGGAGGGAATCCACTTGGGCTGGGAACACCCTTGGCCGGTCCCACCTATATAAGGAGGGTGGGGCGTACCCCAAGGCACCCCTTGTCCAAGGCTCCCAAGTCCCTTGCCCTCTAAACCCTAGGCGCCTAACCCTAGCCACCGCCTACCCCTCTCTCCTCCACCGCACTGCTCCAGCTTAGGCGAAGCCCTGTAGTACTCTCTCCTCCTCCACCACCACCACACCGTCATGCTGTTGGGACTCCAAGGAAATCTACAACCTCCGCTGCCCTGCTGGAACAAGGGAGAGGAAGGTCTTCCTGGACTACCGTACGTGTGATCGACTGCGGAAGTGCTTCCAGAACGTGATTCCGGAAGGATCATCTACACGATCTTGAGATCGGCAAGTGATCGACTACATCAAACACGAGAATCTGATCTCATTAAATTCTTTGGATCTACGTGGGTTAGTTCTTTACAATCTCGTTGCATCGATCTCGTAGATTAGATCTTGGCTTTGCCATAGATTGGATCTTGGTTTTGTGTGTTCATGTGATAGAAATTTTTTGTTTTCCATGCTACGAACCCTATAGTGGTATCAGAGCCGACTCTATGCGTAGATCTATTGCATGAGTAGAGCAAAATGGTTTTGTGGGCGTTGATGCTTTTGTTGTCGCTTGATTATTGTGTACTTTGCATCTTGCGGGATGGTAGGATGAAGCGGCCCGGGCTAACCATATATGTCATCGTACATGAGACTTGCTCCACGCTCAACATGCAACTTGCGTTGCACAAGTGGCTTTGCGGGCGTCTATCTCTCCCACCATAGTGAAGATTCAATTTACAACGGGCACTTGATAATACTTGTATCAATATTGTGGTTCATGTTCGTAAGTTAGAACGGTTCTTATTCGAAAGCCCCAGCCACGTAAAACATGCAAAGAAAATTAGAGGCGTCTAACTTGTTTTTGCAGGGCTTGTGTTGTGATGTGATATGGCCATGATGTGATTGTGATTATATATGATGTATGCAATGATCCTTATTGTAAGTTGGCAACCAGCAGGAGCCTTATGGTTGTCTTTAAATTCGTTAAGACCTGCGTGTCTATTCATCATGTAATCGCTTTATTCCAAATAGTTGTAATAGTTGATGTTGGCGATGGACAACCATGAAGCGACGCCATTTACCTTGATGTCATGCTGGTCATGATGGAGATCATGTTTGTGCTTTGAAGATGGAGATCAAAGGCACAAGAATAAATGTCATATCATATTACATATTATGAATTATATATGATGTTAATTATTTTTATGCATATTGTATTGCTTAGATCGTGGCGGTAGCATTATAAGATGATCCCTCTCAAATATCAAGTAATAAAGTGTTCGTCCTTAGTAGGCACCATTGTTAAGACTCATCGTTTCAAAGCATCACGTGATAATTGGGTGTGATAGATTCTACGTGTGCATACAATGAGTGCAAGCCAGATTTGCACATGCGGATACTAAGGTTAACCTTCACAAGCCTAGCATGTACAAATATGGTCTCAGAACACGGAATACCGAAAGGTAAAGCATGAGTCATATGGATGATATGATGAACATGTTGATTGTTTGCCTTTGAAACTACATCATCTCTCATGATGATCGGACTTGGTGTAGTGGATTAGGTTCGTGTAATCACCAAAATGACTCGAGGGATATTGTTTTGGGTAGGAGTTCAAATAGTAAGTTGAACATAATTTATCATAAATTAAATCAAAATGAATTTGTATAATTGTTGTATTCATTGGCATTTGTTCACCACCTTACGCTTAGTTAGAATTGAGATAATAGAACTATAGAATTCTGGATAGTTACTTTATGAACTAGTATCGTATTGTTTTGAGTGTCAATCTAAGGTTTAAAAGTCTTATTGCAAACTTTCAGCAAACTCCATTTACTCCATGAAGTTTAATAATTAGTATTAAGTCAAGAGTAACAATTCCAGTGTTAGTATCTAAAGTATCATGTTTGCCTCCATGATTCTTGATAGGTTATATAGGAGCTAAAAGGATTGTTTCAAAAACTATCACGTGTGGAAGATATTACGATATATGAAACAATGTTCTAGTTGCAACATAATAGAGTATAATTTTGCAAAGTATATGTTCTTATATTTGATGAGAATTTGCAAAGGTTGAAGACATTAGTCGTCCTAATCCTCCAAAAGGTTTTGGAAGCAATATTATACTCGTGATTCACCTTTATAAACTATGGTAGCTTGATCATGAAAGTTTTCATGATAAGGATGAATAAAATATGTAGGTAAAATGTTTACTACACTAAAAGATTACTAAAGAATGGAATTCGAAAGAATGCCAAACATTTGATGATGGTGATCTACTTCAAAGTGCAAGTCCAAAGGTATTAGTATTTGACTATACACACTTTGGACTATGTGTCTGTAGGGGTTCGTAGCATGGAAAACAAAAAAATTCTACCGCATACAAACAAACAAGCCAAGATCTATCTACTATATTGTAGCAACGAGTAGATAGAGGAACTCACCCTCGAAGATTCCAAAGCGGTTAACGAGAGCAGATTTTCGTGGGTGATGTAGTCGTACACTTGCCGATCTCAAGATCGCGTAGACGATCCTTCTGGCGCTGCGTTTCGGCAGCGCTTCTGCAGTCGGTCACACGTTCGATACTCGATGAAGACCTTCCTCTCCCTTGTTCCAGCAGGCAGCGAAGGTTGTAGCACTCTCCTCGCGATTCCGGCAGCATGACGGCGTGGTACCGGAAGTAGAGGGGAGATCTCGCAGGGCTTCGCCTTAAGACGAAGCGAGTATGGTGGATTAGGGTTTCCCGAA
Source organism: Avena sativa (assembly GCA_916181665.1). Taxonomy (NCBI): domain Eukaryota; kingdom Viridiplantae; phylum Streptophyta; class Magnoliopsida; order Poales; family Poaceae; genus Avena; species Avena sativa. The sequence goes on from OV702297.1 coordinate 145,120,029, forward strand.
AAACTAGGGTTTAGAGATCCGGGAGGAGGAGGAGGTGTCGGCGGCGGTGCAGCGAGGCGGCGCGGCGGCGAGCGGCGGCGGGCGGCGACGGCACGGCGGCGGCGGCTCGTCGAGAGGGCTTGGAACTTGTGTTGTTTGGGGCAGCCCTCCCCTTCTATTTATGAGAGGGAAGGGTAGCCTTGGGAGGGGTGGGTTTGAATCCAAATCCAAACCCAAGTTGGATTGAGAGAAGGACTTGTTTCTTCTCCCACTAGGAAACCATTGTTCCAGTTTGACTTCTCAAACTTCCCGTTTGACTTTCAATTTAGAGTTTTATTTATCTCTTGCATATTCCAACACCAAGTGACCTTGGACATGATCCAATCATTCCACTTACCCATGACACATTCATGGAACATTCTCCTTTCGGACCGGTGAACCTTCTAGACCCTTCTAGAACCTCTCCGATGAAATCATCGGAAACTTTCCCGAACTCCGAAATAGGACTTTCCTTATATGAATCTTATTCTACAGACCATTCCGGATCTCCTCGTGATATCCCGGATCCCATCCGAGACTCCGAACAATATTTGGTCTTTTACTCATCATTCCATAACTACTCAACAACATCGAATCCTTAAGTGTGTCTCCCTGCGGTTCGTGAATTATGCGGACATGACCGAGACACTTCTTCGATCAATAACCAATAGAGGAATCTGGAAATTCATATGGCTCCCACATATTTCTATGATTACTTTGTGATCGAATGAACCACTTACATACGATACCAATTTCCCTTTGTCTCACGATAGTTTACTTATCCGAGGTTTTGATCGTCGGTATCTCTACATACCTAGTTCAACCTCGTTACCGATAAGTACTCTTTTCTCGTTCCCGTGATATGTGATCCCTTGTGAGCCAGTCACATGCTTGCAAGCTAATTGGATGACATTCCACCGAGAGGGCCCAAAGTATATCTATCCGTCATATGGATGGACAAATCCCACTCTTGATCCATGTGCCTCAACCCATACTTTCCAAACACTCAATGCCACCTTTATAGCCACCCAGTTACGGTGTGGTGTTTGATGTCATCAAAGCATCCTTCTGGTGATGGTGATTAACATGATCTCATGGTCGAAGGATTTAGGTTACTATGTATTAGAAAGCTTATAGCAAATGAACTATATTAAATGACTTGATCTTTATGCTACACTTAACTATAGGAGTATGTCCATCACATCATTATCCTAATGATATGACCCTGTTGTTAATAACATCTCTATGTTCATGATCAGGAAACCATGATAATATATTAACCAACAAGCTAGTTTAACAAGAGGCTTTACTAGGGACGCTTTTATGTTTACAAATCACACAAGTATTAATGTTTTCGGTTAATACAATTATAGCATGGTATGTAAACATTTATCATAAGTATGAAGATATGATAATAACCACTTTATTATTGCCTCTTGGGCATATCTCCAACAGTCTCCCACTTGCACTAGAGTCAATAATCTAGTTTCAAACCTTTGTGTATTCAACACCTATGGCTTTTTGGTGTTGTATGTACACGATTGCTAGTGGTTAACTGATCTCCGGATCTGACACTTCCAGGTCCGTGTGTAATTGCATGTCTTTGTGTCTCTACGCATCACTCATTCTCTAATGAGATGGCTTCGTACAAATTTGGTCCTTTGGTGTGACCTTTAGTTCTTTGGGGTTAAAACATGTTGATAATATTGTCGTACAATATATCTTAATAGTACTATCCCACTGTGAACTACACCTAGTTTGATAACAAACTACTTGACACAAATTCGCTCTTTTGCTGCTATAATAGCAGTCATATATTTAGCCTTTTGTTGTAGTATCTGTCACAATGTCTTAACTTTGGAATTCATCCAAATTCATTATGGAACTTACTTTCCATCATATTGTGCCACCGTTAGTTTAGATTGAGATAAACTTAATTTGTACTTTGTGACAAAACTAGTATCAATGTAATTCATTTACAATGAACTAACCATCTATTTGTCATTTCTACAAAATAATATATTCTTAGTTCTTTTTACAAGATCATAAGAATATCTTTACTATCGTCCAATGATTATCTTATGAATCATTCTGATATATGCTCATAACATTTAGAGCATAGGACATATCTGGATTTGTACATATCACAGTATGATTGATATAAATACTCTTTGTGATTTCATACATCAAGTATCAATCTATACTTGAATCTTTGTTTCACTTACCAAGTGTCAATACACTTGAATATATTATCAATATTGATCTCATTCAATCCTTTCTGTGTGAAAAGAACCTTTCTTGTAGTTTCTATATTGAACTCATTCAATACATATGTACTTTCGGCATAACCATATTAGCGTCTATTGATGCCAAATATTTGGGTTTTGCCTAAGTCTTTCATCGGGATGAAATTCTTAATATGTGTTAATAAAAGATACATCATTTTTAATCAACAATATGTCTTCCACATAATGTATTAGAAACATGTCTTAGCGCTCCCACTTAATTTCTTGCAAATGCAAGCATCTTCATTGTCTCTGATGAAATTAAACTCTTTTAACAGTTTCATCATAGTGAAGATTCCAACTCCGCGATGCTCACTTCAACCATTGAAGTTTGCATATGCTTTTAGCATCCTTTGAATTAAAAAACCCTATGGACCGTGTTATGCACATGTCCTAGGTAACAATTCTATTAGAAGAACTTGTTTTGTTTATTCAACACATAACAAAATTATATGTAGTGGTTGCTACATTAATCCGTCTAGACTAAATATCGCTATGAAAGATCAAATCTTGTCATAGTCAACCTTTGAACATTGTTGTGAACTCTTTCCCAACATGTCGACTATTTTATAGATGGGGAACATCCATGTCTATTTCTTTATAGATCCAAACACAACTGTAAGGTCTTACACCTTTCTCGAGGGTCCTTCAAGTTCAAAACTTGATTTCTCGTGTATGGAACTATCACGGATTTTATGGCTTCAAGCCATTTGACGGAGTTAGGGCTCATCATCGCTTCTTTGCATGTAGTCGGATCATTATTGTCAAATAATGATTTAACTCTCAAATCTTGGTATTTGATTGTTACTCGACCTACTTGGTTCAATAGAAACTTTGACCTTCGTAACCACAACCTTTGAGGCACGTGAGCCATGAGCATTGTTGCTGCCTCCGGAACACTTTTCGGCGCTGCGCAACTTTGCACATATAGCTAAGGTTCTTTTAACCTTATCAAAGTTCTATTGTCCTCCCATTTATCTTTTCACGAAAAATTCCTTCTCAAAGAAACTTGACGTTCTAAGTGAAAAACACTTTTGTCTCCGATGTTATGGAGGATTACTTAACAGTTATTCGAAATAACATACAAAGACAGGTTCATCCGACTTTGGTTGCAAACATCTTTCTTATGCATAGCATACCAATGTTTAAGAAAGGACAACTTGGGTTTTATCCCAAACCATAACTTTATATGGTGTCATTTCAACGGATTATGATGGAGCTCTTTTCAGTGGAAAAACGGTAGTCTCTCAAGCTTTTAATCTTTAAAATATAATGGCAGTTTTATGAATTACACCTTTGATATCACCATGTCAAACAAGGTTTAATTACATATCTCGAACGCTCCATACTCTTATGGTGTTTCGGGAAATGCAAATCCACGGAACGATTCCTTAAATCTTAGGTATTATGCTAAACTTGTAACTCAAATATCTTCCTTTATGAACTTATCATAAAATATTTATATTCTTGTTACAATGATTTTGCACTTCATCTTGAAAGTCTTTGAACTTTTCAAATGTTTCATACTTCATCCTTATTAAGTAAACATTCATATATTCACTCAAATTTTTGGAGAAATCATATGAAGTTTAAATCCATCGCTCTTGACTACACATAATGGACTTCATACAACAATATGTACAAGTTCCAATAAGATAGTCATTCGTTCCCTTTTTGGCCTATGAACGAAGGTTTAATTATCTCTAGGAAAGTTTCACAAGCGTCATTTGATCAAAAATCAAAAGGACTCCAAAATTCCATCCACATGGAGTTTCTTCATGTTTTCTTTCCAATATAATTTAAACGGCGATGTCACTTCCTAAGTGATCTTTCAATCAATTTGTCTTTCGACATTTTTAGCACTAGTTTTATGGATGTGATTTCTCCAACGAGATTTGTGAATCATCCATCTTTTATGGATTACGGCAATTATTTGAACAACCCTTTTGTTCTCATAATACCTGATAAAAACAAATCTTGAAGGCAAGCTTTGATGTTTAACAAGGAGCACAATAACCCTTTATTTGTTCTCGATGAACATCATCACATATTCTTTTGCTAGTTACTTAGGCCATTGTAGTTCATGAATTGTGTTGTTACGTATGACGATTCATACCAACAAATTCAGTATCAAATACTTAAGAACCACATTGTTTAATAAGCAAAGAATATAGCCATAACATGTATATCATCTATATACTTAAGCTGAACAATTCTAGCCTTTTTCTTTTCTGCCATATATTTATGAGATTCTCTTTCAGTATTTCCTTTTCTGTAGGAAAGAATCTATCAACATCAATAGTGGAGCCATATACATGACACATAGTCCAAAGCATGTATAGTAAAATACCAATGTCTTTGGACTTGCACTTTGAAGTAGATCACCATCATCAAATGTTTGGTGTTCTTTCAAATTCCTTTATTTAGTAATCTCTTGGTGTAGTAAACATTTTACCTACATCAAATATTCACCCTTATCATGGAATTATCCATGATCAAGCTACTTTTAGCTTATAACGATGAATCGTGAGTATAATGTTGCTTTCCAAAACCTTTTGGAGGATTAGGACAACTAGTGTCTCCAACCTTTTGCAAATTCTCATCAAATATGAAAACATGACTTTTGCCATATTATACTCTATCATGTTGCAACCAAAACTTCGTTTCAGATATCATAATATCTTCCACACATCATGGTTTCTGAAACAACTCTTTCAGATCCTAGATAACCTTGATATTAAGACAATCCTTTGAATATCAAGAATCATGGAGACAAACATGATACTCATACACTAACACTTGGAATTGTCACTTTTGATTTAATACCAATTATTAAACTTCATGGAGTAACCGGAACTTACTGAAAGTTTGCAATAGGACTTTTAAACTTTAGATTAACACTTAAAAAACAATACGATACCAGTTCGTAAAGTAACTAACCAGAATTCTATAGTTCTATCATCTCAATTATAACTAAACGCAAGGTGGTAAACGGATGCCAATGACTACAACAATTATGCAAATTCACTTGATTTAATTTATGATAAATAGTGTTCAACTTTTAATTATATTGCCGTTGAACTCCCACTCAAAACAATATCCCTCACATTGTTTTAGTGATCACACGAACCAAATCCACCACATCAAAACCTATCATCACGAGAGTTGATGTAGCTTCAACGGCGAACAATCATCATGTTCATCATATCTACTATATGACTCATGCTTTACCTTTCGGTGATCCGTGTTCCGAGACCATGTCTATACATGCTAGGCTCATCAAGATCAAACCTTAGCTTCTGCATGAGAAAATCTGGCTTGCTCATGTTGTATACACTCGCAGAATCTAACACACCCGATCATCACGTGGTGCTTCGAAACAACGAGCTTTAGCAACGGTGCTTACTAAGGATGAACACTTTGAAACTTGAAATTTGTGTGCTTGAGGGATCATCTTATAATGCTACCGTCGTGAACTAAGCAATACAAGATGCATAAAAGGATTAACATCACATGCAATTCATAATATGTGATATGATATGGCCTTTCTTCTTGTGCTTCCGATCTCCATCTTCAAGCACGAACATGATCTCCATCATCACCGACATTGCATCAAGGTCAATGACGCCGCTCCATGGTTGTCGTCCACCAGCTTCAACTATTACAACTACTTTGAATAGACACGCGGGTCTTAACAGAATTTAAAGACAACCATATGTCTCCTTCCGGTTGTCAACTTACAATAAGGAACATTGCATACATCAAATATAATCACAATCATGGCCATATCACATCACAGCACACCCCTGCAAAACAAAGTTAGACGCCTCTAATTTTCTTTGCATATTTTACGTGGTTTGGGGCTTTCAATAAGTGTCGGTCTAACTTACGAACAAGAACCACAACATTGATACTAGTATTGTCAATCACCCGTTGTAAATTGAATCTTAACTATGTTGGGAGAAACAGGCACCCGCAAAGACACTTATGCAATACAAGTTGCATGTCAAGCGTGGAGCAAGTCTCATGAACGATGTCATGTAAGGTTAGCCCGGGACGCTTCATCCCACCATCCCGCAAGATGCAAAGTACACAAGAAGCAATCGACAACAAAAGCATCAACACCCACAATGACCATTGTGTTCTACTCGTGCAACAGATCTACATATAGACACGGCTCTGATACCACTGTAGGGGTTCGTAGCATGGAAAACAAAAAATTTCTACCGCATACAAACAAACAAGCCAAGATCTATCTACTAGATTGTAGCAATGAGTCGATAGAGGAACTCACCCTCGAAGATTCCAAAGCGGTTAACGAGAGCAGATTCTCGTGGGTGATATAGTCGTACACTTGCCGATCTCAAGATCGCGTAGACGATCCTTCCGGCGCTGTGTTACGGCAGCGCTTCCGCAGTCGGTCACACGTTCGGTACTCGATGAAGACCTTCCTCTCCCTTGTTCCAGCAGGCAGCGGAGGTTGTAGCACTCTCCTCGCGATTCCGGCAGCATGACGGCGTGGTACCGGAAGTAGAGGGGAGATCTCACAGGGCTTCGCCTTAAGCTGAAGCGAGTATGGTGGATTAGGGTTTCCCGGAAAACTAGGGTTTAGAGATCCGGGAGGAGGAGGAGGTGTCGGCGGCGGCGCGGCGGCGTAGCGAGGCGGCGCGGCGGCGACGGCGAGCGGCAGCGCTGGCGGCGGCGGCACGGCGGCGGCGGCTCGTGGAGAGGGCTTGGAACTTGTGTTGTTTGGGGCAGCCCTCCCCTTCTATTTATGAGAGGGAAGGGCAGCCTTGGGAGGGGTGGGTTTGAATCCAAATCCAAACCCAAGTTGGATTGAGAGAAGGACTTGTTTCTTCTCCCACTAGGAAACCATTGTTCCAGTTTGACTTTTCAAACTTCCCGTTTGACTTTCAATTTAGAGTTTTATTTCTCTCTTGCATATTCCAACACCAAGTGACCTTGGACATGATCCAATCATTCCACTTACCCATGACACATTCATGGACCATTCTCCTTTCAGACCGGTGAACCTTCTAGACCCTTCTAGAACCTCTCCGATGAAATCATCGGAAACTTTCCCGAACTCCGAAATAGGACTTTCTTTATATGAATCTTATTCTCCGGACCATTCCGGATCTCCTCGTGATATCCCGGATCCCATCCGAGACTCCGAACAACATTCAGTCTCTTACTCATCATTCCATAACTACTCAACAACATCGAATCCTTAAGTGTGTCTCCCTGCGGTTCGTGAATTATGCGGACATGACCGAGACACTTCTCCGATCAATAACCAATAGAGGAATCTGGAAATTCATATGGCTCCCACATATTTCTACGATTACTTTGCGATCGAATGAACCACTTACATACGATACCAATTTCCCTTTGTCTCACGATAGTTTACTTATCCGAGGTTTTGATCGTCGGTATCTCTGCATACCTAGTTCAACCTCGTTACCGATAAGTACTCTTTTCTCGTTCCCGTGATATGTGATCCCTTGTGAGCCAGTCACATGCTTGCAAGCTAATTGGATGACATTCCACCGAGAGGGCCCAGAGTATATCTATCCGTCATATGGATGGACAAATCCCACTCTTGATCCATGTGCCTCAACCCATACTTTCCAAACACTCAATGCCACCTTTATAGCCACCCGGTTATGATGTGGTGTTTGATGTCATCAAAGCATCCTTCCGGTGATGGTGGTTATGTAGAGGGAGTGTCCCAACCTTGATTTACATAAGGTGGTATCCCCTGTGTTTACAATGCTAGTCCCTGGATCAATAGCTAGCATCCACAGTTAAGATGTAATATCAAGAAACAAAGGTCATAATATAACTTTATAACCAGGAATAACATAATTTTATTACATCTTTACATAGCTCATTTGGCTATTACAATACATTGCAGCGGAATATCTATAAGCATGGGGTCCTTCATCTTCAAAGTGCCACAGGCAGATGTTGGTTGTAGACTTTGTAATCCTAATTAATCAATCTTCACTAAAAACAATCAAACCTGCAACATAACAAGTTACAGCCACAAGGGTCAATACATTTGAATTGTATTGGCAAGTGATACTATGGTAGTATAGTGGAGTCTATCATCTATATTCATTTGGCTAAGTGGAGTTGAGGCTTGCATTGCTCAAAATAGATTTTCCTTATCATTTTGAAAACACTAAGTTTTTGTTTTGACAAAAGCTTTTTCCAAGGCACCTCTCAATCAAAGATTGAAGATTTCAAAAACCCTTGTTCAAACCACAAGATTTTAACTTAGAAATTTGAATGATGAGATTCTTGATTGCTTCCATGTCTTGATGCTCAAATTGTCCTTTACTAGGGACATGGCTAAGTACTTAGATTTTACACTCTGCAGAGGTGGTGCACTTTCCCCACAAGACTTGGTTTCCCAAGACAAGATCTTTCAGAAGCCTTCCCTTAGACCAAAATGGACGCGTTCCAACCTATCAAACTCTACCACCCACTGTCCATATGGCTAAGTTCTTGCAACCTATATGATCATGGCAGAGCCCATATTTCCAAGTGGTTGCACTTGAAGCCTCTCAACATTTGACATCTCAAATCTCTTTGTTCCTGGGTGGCCATCCACAAGTGAGATACACAAGGTAAACCATAGACATGGGCCTTGTGAACCACTCAACCAAAATCCACCAAGCAATTACCATTCCACCCAGGTGATTCATTAACTTAGTTGTTTTATTAAACAAAACACAAGTCCTCAGACTTAGGAATTTTTCCATAGTGTGAATATATTTCCACCCTTGTTTTCTATTAGCTAGGCTAAGCTTGATAGTAGTAGGTATCTTGACTTAGGAATATTTCTACTAAGGTTCATCTACTAGGTTTTCTTATAGCAAGGTTTATACTTAGCAAAATAAAATCCATGCAAGTTTTACTTAGAGAAATCACTAATGCATAGTGAAAGTAATGGGACAAAAAGTATGAAGCATCACTTGCCTTTTTGGTAGAGGGTATAGGTTCACTCCTTGTCCTTGCAACAATCACACTCTTCAAGTCACTACAATTCAATCAAGCAAGGCACAAACTCAATCTACCAATCAAGCAAAACATCACATAAAATCATAAATTCTAGGAAATGCATGCAAGCATGCCAAGCTTTGTTTTATTTTAAAAGTGGTTCCTAATGGGTCATAAACATTTGAAAACACCTAATGGTCATTTTGTAAAGTGGCAAAGTCATTTGCTAAAGGTTTCACCTCAAAAACCATTTTCAAAACAAAGTATCATTTTATGTGGTGTAGCAATATTTTTTTTACTAGGGCATTAATCTATAGGGTTCACCAAATAAGTTTCCAAACCATAAAACTTGGTGTTTGGGGTCAGAGAGTTTAAAACAAAACATCTTCCAAAGGTTTTCTTCCAAAACCATTTTTAATAAATAAACCACATTTCTATTTGACTAGAAATGGTTTTAAATCAGAGAATCATTATTTTGTTTCACCAAATACATTTTTGAGTCCACAAAGTGTTTCCTATGGTCAGTAGGTTCAAATCAATCCAATTGCCAAATATTTTATCCCCAAATTCATTTTTAAACAATTTTCACATCCTTAACAAGCATACAAATGTTTCTGCAAAAACAACCATTTTTCCAGAAGCGTTTTACTAAACAAAAGGCATGGTTGGCTAGGGCTTGTCTCACTGATTCCATTGATATAAAATTTGTAAAATTTGGACGTGTGGTTTAAAAGTTGTGCAATTTACAAAATTGGAAATCTAATAGATCAAATCTGTCTTTTAAATCAACTACAAGCCACGTGGCTGTTTCTTATTGGGCGGTACCGATTCGTGTAGATCGAGCGATACAGACCATAGGATTAAAAGGGGCATGTGCGGCTCAGATCAACGCATACCCTTTCGTTTAAGTGAACTATCCTATCGCTCCGATCTAGATCTAACGGCTCTCAGTGCCTCGACCAGAAACGGGCGGCGCTGGACTCTGACGCGCGGCGGCGGCGGCGGCTTGACAGTGGCGTCGCCGGTGTTGCAGGAAGCGAGAAGGAGGGAGAGGGTGCTCACCTGGTTCGCTGAATGATGCTGATGCTCAACGTGGTAGTGGTTGGTGAAGGGGCGCACGAGGACAGGCGGGATTCCTCACCGGAGTTGGGTCTGGCGACGGATGCACGCGGTCGAGGTCGAGGACGATGCTACGGGTCACGAGAAGGCAAACCAGAAGCATGGTTAGACGCGTACGATCAAGGAGATGCTGTGTGCATGAAGGAGAAGAAGAGGGGCGGTCGGATTCTACCTGGGGAGCTCGCCGGAGAAGAAGACAGACGCGGCGGCGCTCAGAGCTTGTCGAAGACGGCGTTCTGGGGCGCCCGCGGTTGAACGGAGGGTACTGGGAGGAGCGTCTGGGAGTGGTGAGCGTGCTCGTGTGCTCGGGGAGGCAGGGGGTGGCGAGGCTTGGCCAGAATTGGTCGAAGACGATGGTCGGAGCAGAGGGTGTGCAAGCTCGATTCAGGCAGCCTGGGGGCGCATTTGGGGGAGGAGACAGAGGGGAAAGGAGGAGAAGACGTTGGTGAGTTATCGAGCGTGATTGATGACAGACATTACTCGCTGCATTGACGAGAATTACTCCCGCGAGATCAATGCAGAAACAGGAGAAGGAAATGGTCGCAGGGTTGAAGACAGTGAGCTGGAGGGGTGGGGTCCGCCTGGCAGCGTGAGAGAGAGAGAGAGGAAACAAGGGTCCACCAGTCATTGGCTTAGTGGGTGTGAGTTCGAGTGAGAAAATGTTTCGGCAGAGGGGGAAATAGGTGGGCTTGCTGGGCCTAGTTGGGCCGGCTGGGCTGGGTCGACCTTGTGCAATTTTTTTTTATTCAGAAAGATTTTCTCTTTTTCCAAATCAATTTCTGTTTTGAATTTCAATCAACTATTCAAACAATTCAAACAATTCAAATAATCACCACACTTGTAATGAGTTTTTGGTTCTGTTTATCAACATAAACCAAATCCCAAAATAAAATAATATTTTTTATTCTTTTTAGGATCCATTCATTAATTAAATAAAATGGACCTTAGTTATTAAATCAAATAGGATTGGTTTTATTTAAATCTTTATTTTGAAATCTAAAAATAACACCAAAACCCTTCAGTAGGTTTTATTTGAGATTATAAAATACTTGGAAAATCTTATTTAAAATAATTAAATAAGTTTTAGTGTTTATTTAGAATGGGAAAAGCTTTTACTTAAATAAAATTGGATATTAAATCCTTATTATTTTAATTAAATAAACCTCTACTCTTTTAATCAAAACAAAACATTTTATTTCAAAAACTTGGCCAAGGTTTAATTTGGCTCTATAAAATAATCTTTATTTATAAATCCACCTTTTCTTTTGAAAACCAAATCCTTTTATTAAAAGATCCAAAATAGTAATTTCAAATATTTTTAGCTTTATTGTTTATTTAACTTTTTAAATCCCTTTAGGATTTTTATTGGATCCAAGATCAAAATAGGTTTGAAAGTTTTCCAATTGTATTCAAAAAGTTTCTTCTTACCCTGAAAATCAACAAAGTTTTATTTTATTCATTTATTTTTCACATTACAAGATTTGGAAAATCTTGGGATGTGACAGATTAACATGATCTCATGGTCGAAGGATTTAGGTTACTATGTATCAGAAAGCTTATAGCAAATGAACTATATTAAATGACTTGATCTTTATGCTACGCTTAACTATAGGAGTATGTCCATCACATCATTCTCCTAATGATATGACCCTGTTGTTAATAACATCTCTATGTTCATGATCAGGAAACCATGATCATATATTAACCAACAAGCTAGTTTAACAAGAGGCTTTACTAGGGACTCTTTTATGTTTACAAATCACACAAGTATTAATGTTTCCGGTTAATACAATTATAGCATGGTATGTAAACATTTATCATAAGTATGAAGATATGATAATAACCACTTTATTATTGCCTCTTGGGCATATCTCCAACAGTGTCATGTGTATGACGCCACTGTTGATGTTGATAGATTCTTTTAAATGGAAAAGGAAATGCTGAAAGAGAATCTCAGAAATATTTGGCAGAAAAGTAAAAGACTAGAATTGTCCAGCATAGGTATATAGATGATATACATGTTATGGATGTATTCTTTGCTTGTTAAACAATGTTGTCGTGGTGGTGTCATGGCAGATGCCATGGGTAGGCTTAAGTTGGGGGCCGAATGGGTGCTTGTGGTCACCGCGGAGGGAGTGCACGGTCTAGCCATGCACGAAGAACAAGATGAACTCTCCACACTTAGGAATTTTATTGATGCTTAAGGTTTACAAGTGCTCCTAGAGCTGTATGAACTAGGGTTCAGTGCACTCGTTTCCTACTAGGTCCAACCTCCTCTAACCCTAGATATCCCCCTCCTTATATAGGCGATGGCTAGCTAGGTTACACCCCTTTGGGTCCTAGGGTTACTGTTTGGATCTTGGTCCTTACTGTACGGGCCAGGTCATGGGCTTGTGCTAAGCCCAGTGGCCTAGTCCATAAAGCTAGACAGCTAACGATCTTCACATACGTCGCCTCCGGTTCCTTTGGCGTCATGCAGTAACTTCGTACGTCAGCCCTTGCTTTAGGCGTCACCCAGCTCCTTTCGTGTCAGCCGGTGTCGCCCTTCTCTTTTGACTGCGCTTTACTATGGTTCCTCCTGAACCTCACTTGGAAATGTGCCACACGTCCTATCTGACTCGGCCCTTCCTCGTGAGACTCGGCTCATTGGTTCCTGCAAGATCAACAAACTTGTCTTATATGGGCAGACATAGTTCCCATGTCTGCCACATATGACCATCTTACCCGGCTAACATTACTCGGCCTGGTTCTTCCTTTACTCGGCATAAGCTAGGTTGGGCAATGTTTTACCCCTTGTGACCCTACCGGGGGTTATCCCCCCGACATTAGTCCCCGAAGCTGGTGAGGTCTAGCAGTTCTAGCTGTTAGGCGTCTCCAGGTTCCTTTAACGTGATTGGAACTTCTTCTTTTGTCTTTATTTACTTCCTAGGGTGCACTGTTTAGCGCAATCTTGCTCCTTGTCGAGTCTGTCTGACAGTTTTCGGGTCTATTCCTTGACTTTTTGGCTCATTTTTACCTCGTGCCGGGTCATTTCGACCAATTTCGAGTCATTTTTGGCGTGCTTTAGTCACTGACAGCTGGTAATCATGGTGACCTGCCTCAAATTTTTTTCTAAGCTCTGACTACATAGTGACGGCTGCGTAGTAATTCCCCGTCACAGTGGCAGTCCAATCACTCTGCACCCCTCGTCCTGCACTGCGTGACGTGGCAATGGATTTTCCGTGTATTGTATACACGTGGCACTCGCTGACTGGCTTACTCGGCCGAATACATGGACACACGCTGGACGCACGGCGCAGGGGATCCCATGATTGGGGTTTTTACTGCCCTTAAGTAGGGGTGAGGGGATCATAACTTCCCTCGCCCGTTCAGTTTCCCCATAGCCTCTTCTTCTTCCTTGCGCCTCCAAAATCCCAACTTCCCCTTTGCGGTTCTTCTTCGCGGTTTCTCCTCTGTGATTCCTCATTTCCCCATTCTATTCCGCTATGGATCCTTGCTCTTCCAAGACTCTTCCAACGGCGGAAGAGACTGACTCTAGGGAGGTCATGGATGCTCGTGATGCTGCCGAGGGAGCCGAAGAACAGGAGGTCCCCGCCGGCGAGCGCGGTGGGTGGGAGGGCTCAGAGGTCTCCGCGGAGGAGGTCGAGTGGCTGCGCTCTACCAGGCGCATCCCACTCGAGGTAGATTGTCGTCTTCCCGTCGGTGAGATTTCCCCCAAACTTGATGCCAATGAGAGGGTGGTTTTCCTCTCCCATTTCGAGCGAGGTTTCGCCTTGTCCATGAGAAATTTCTTTGTTTCCTTTCTTTCCACCTTCCATCTTCAGACCCATCACTTGCCTGCCAATGCGATTGGCTCCCTCTCTTGTTTTATTTCTGCTTGCGAGGCCTACCTTGGCATTTGGCCTACAGTTCTTCTATGGGCCAAATATTTTAGTTTTAGGATCCAAGTAGTTCCTCAGCCTGGTGCTCCCCGAGCCGAGAAGAGGCCGACCCAGTGCGGTGCCGCTAGCATTACACCCAGGAGAGATTCCATCTTTCCTCGGGTTACTGGCTTAGACTCTTGTAAGAAATGGCATAGGACTTTCTTCTATGTCAAAAACAGCGGGGCCACTAATTACATCTGGCTCCCCCTTTCTCGGATGAGGTCCCTAGCAAAGAGTTCTGGTAGCTTGACCCGTGCGACCAAAATGCTGTGATGAATGAGGCCAACGTAATTCTGGAGAGGTTGTTGTCGCCGATTGAGAACTTCCATCTTGCTGACACGGATCTCATGTGCACTTTTATTGCACGTCGGGTCAGCCCCATCCAAGCCAGGAGCCACAAGATGTGCTTCATGAGCGGCACGCATGACCCTACTCGGCACTCCACGAAGGAGCTCACCCATGATTCTGTGGCCTGCCGAGTAAGATCGATCTTCAAGCTGACCTTGGCTGAGGATTGGGCTTGGAGCTGCCCTCCATTTAGCCGGGTCAGGCTTGTCCCCTGGGTAAGTTTTCGAATCACTTTCTATCCGACATAGCTCTTCTTATGTTCATATGCCGTCTCGTTCGTTCTCTGTTCTTATTCTGTTTATCTTCCGTCGATTCTTGTTCACCAGGTTGATGACAGTACTATCCCTCCTAGTGCTTACAACAAGGACCGCTCCGACTCCGATGAAGTCGAGTATGACCTGAAGTGCTTCATGCCCATTCTGCATGTGGCCGCCGCTTCAACTTCGGGTAAGAGCCACACTCGAAACCCCTTTACGAGATTGGTCTGACAACGATGATGATGATTGTGAGATTCTGGATGTACTTGCCTTTAGACCTTAGCCCTCTAACTTATTCGAGTAAGCCTGTCATTTACTTATGCAGCTGGCCAGGTACATGACACTCCCCCTCTCTATGTGGGCGGAGTCGGCAAAATCCCTGTTGCTAAGCCGAGTAAGCGACGCGGGGCCTCCTCTAGTGCTCAGTCGGCTAAGAAGCGCAAGGTTTCTCCTACCGCTCCTGCTGCTGCCATGCTGGCGGAGACTCGCAAAGCAGCTGGACACCGAGTCACACGTCGCCCGCCATGTGACCTGGCCGTCTCCGGGTAAGCTTTTGCGACCTGCTTACTTTGCATTTTTCCTTCTCATGTTTTGTTACTGCTTTTTCATGAGCATTTCGTTGTTTTCAGCGCCACGCCTTTGTCGGCCAACTAGGCTGCTCCTAGCATCACCTCACCGCTAAGGCCTGCTCCTCCTCCAGCTGATTCCACGGTGTAGAGCCCCGTCCGAGTTGATGCTCCCACTGTTGAGGCTCACGCTTCTCAGTGTCAGTCAGACCCGGTGGTTCACCCGTCGGAGGCGACTCGACCCAGCACATCTGCTGCATCCCAGGAACAACTTCCTGATCTTGGTGCTGGAAGTGTTGGCGTCGAGAAGATCTTCACCGCTGGTTCCTCTGTCACCAGCCAACAAGTTGGTGTTCATGAACAACTTTCTGATCTTGGTGCCAGCAATGTCGTTGAGTCCTCTCAGTCGGCTCCCATCTTATCACTAACCAGACCTACTCACTCTCCTCTTCTGTCAAAGACCAAGACCCGACCTGCTGCTTCAGATCTGGCTCGCACTTCATTCGGCAAGCCCATATCTACCAAGCAGATGACCTTGGTTTGTGCTCCAGGCACCGCTCCTCAGATCCGGCCCACAACACCAACAAATATTCTCGTTCTAGCGGGTAAGCTGGGCGGATCCGCAACCGCCGGGTCCGGTGGGAGTTCTAAAGCTGTTACCTTGCACACCAGTGCCGCTGCGACCCGCGCCAATGTGGGAACTTCCCTAAAAAAAGGGGCAAGTTCTCACTCGGACGCTTAGCGGGAATGGCCTAGGTGCCGCTGAGCGTTATGCTGTGGCATGGAACGCAGCGGGCAAGCAAGAGGTTAGCTCTAGTGCCGGCAAGAAGATGACGCTGGGCCCTAAGGCCGTTTCCGACATGACCCAACAGGCAATTGCCTTAATGGTTCACGCGGATGAAGTGAACAAGGTACGCAATCTCCTTACTCTTTTGTTTATTGACTATTTCTCTTATACAATACCCTAGTCCTCGAGATTACTGCCGAGTGAGGAACTTACTCGACTGTAAGCTCTAAACTAGAAATCAGCTCTTATTCGGCCATAGGCTTGTTCTTGCCTCTGTTGACTATCCCTTTTCTTATGTAGCTTACGCACAATGAGCGCACCAATGTGCATCAAGATCTCCTCTAGGAGCATCGCAAGCTCGAACTTGCTCATCAGAAGCTGCAAGCCGAGACTCAAGGCCAAGGTAATTTTCTTACTCGCCATATCTTTATTCGGCGCACCTTTCTCTGTTTCATTTCCTTAATCGTTTCTCGCTGTTTTCCCACATCTTCTGCCCAGTCCACCATCGACGCGCTGCACTCACAGATCAGTGAGACGGAAAGTAAGCTCTTAGCAACTCTTTGGCTGCTTTGTTTTCATGCTCATCCCTTTGCCACTTTTATCCTGATGGATCGAGATAGATTTGTTGTTTCTGACGAGTGATCTGTTCTGAATAAGCAAAGAAGCACCAAGACGAACTCTAGAAGGAGCGAGACGAGGTGATCCGGCTGAAAAAGCAGATGGCCGACATGGAGCGGAAGCACCAGTCCGAGGTGAAGGGACTGCGGGAGGATCTTGCTGAGAAAGACGACCAGCATGCCGCCAGCACCGAGAAGGCCAGGGAGCTGCTCAGGGAGGCCGAGTCGGCGGTTGAGTCGTCTAACCTGGATCTCGATGCCCTCCAAGACAAGGCCACGACTTGGCAAAGCAAGCTCGGCGCCATCAACTCTTTCCTTGGTAGTGAGTTCTTACCTTTTTTGCACTGTGTTTTCTGTTCTCGACTTTTCATCTTCTTTATTATTTTGCTAATACTCTCTTTTGTTTGCAGAGAACTTTCCCGAGGCTGATATGTTCGCCATTCGGGCCATGAAAAGAGTACGAGCCAAGTCTGGCGCTCCAGCTGATGGTGAGGTGACTATTAATGAGCATCTCGAAGCGTTTTCAGAGCGCGTCAAGACCCTCAAGTCATGTGGTGTAGACTTGCTCAAATCAGCGATTCATGCGTTCCGAATGCTCTGGTCGGATGAAGACACGCCCACACTCATCGATCCCCTGGCTAAAAGGCTGCTTCTTACCAAAGACAGGCTAGATCAATGGCGCGAGTCGGCCGGCTGAGCTGCAGTGGACAAAGCCCTTTCCTTCATGCTTTCTTGGTACGAGGACATCAACCTTGACGCTCTTGAATGCATTAGGGCTGAAGGCAAGTGGCTCCATGAGCCTGAGCTGATCAAGAAACGCTAGGAGCGAGCCTACGCCATGACCGAGTATGCTCTGGTGCACGCTTGGTGCGACGTGCCCAGCTTCCTCGACCTCGGCGAACCACTTGCTGAGATTGCTAATGAGGAAGGCACGGATAGAGAGGCCACCGAGTCAGACGACCTGGAAGACTCGGCAACCGATGCCCCTGACTCGGCAGATGCTCCAGGTGATGCTCCTAGCTCCAAGACCGCTCCTCCGAGCCCAACTGCTTCTTAGGCTGAGTAGAAAAACACTTGAACTTTGATGAGATCCCCGGTATGCCAGGTACAGATGTAACATACATTGCACTTATTTTTGGATGTGTGCCTTTTGATCAGGCTTAAACTTCTTATTATACTTTGAATGTGA
This sequence comes from Avena sativa, assembly GCA_916181665.1. NCBI lineage: Eukaryota > Viridiplantae > Streptophyta > Magnoliopsida > Poales > Poaceae > Avena > Avena sativa. The sequence continues at coordinate 145,138,146 of OV702297.1, forward strand.
ATCATCCAAGGCAAGTCCCCGAGTCTCATTTTATCATTTCACCTTTCCTTGACTTTGGCTCTTGTCTACCTTTTTTGGCGTTCGACATTAGAGTCTCAAAGTACTAAGGATTGAGTTAGCAGGTATGAAACTTAGATCACTTGACCCAGGATCATTCAACATACAATGCGATATAACCTGCAGTGGGTTAGTTAAAAACATAGGGTCGACTCGCGTTTATCCTTTTACTTATCCGGTGTTCATGTTTACTCGTCTTGCATCTTTTCCTCTTGCTTGCCATGAAGCCATGTTTTCGGAGAATAGCATAGTCGAAGAGTTGATTTTTTCCGAGTAAACACTACTTGTTCCGAGATAAGCTTTAGGTGTTACGCCAGCCGACATAGAATAGTTTAAGGCATAAATATAAGGGGTAGTCCCCGAGTCAGTTTTTCGAATCATACCATTTTATTATGAGCACATAGCCGGCATAAGCGTCTGACATATGAGAGTTCGAATGATACATACACTGCTTCTCCTAAGTGTAGAAGGGGCGAAGTAGTGCTACATTCCATGCCCTTTTAGTCTCATCACCTGATCTGTCCGCCTTGTTCTTTTGTGCTTCGCGAGCATCTATTAGATAATATGAATCATTGTGCAATGCTTTGCTTACAATGAATGGACCTTCCCATGGGGCTGATAGCTTATGCATTCCAGCTGTGCGCTGCACTAGTCTGAGCACCATATCCCCTTCTCAAAAAACACGAGGTTGGACTTTCCGGCTATGATAGCGTCGGAGATTGTGTTGATATATGGAGGATCCGGACAATGCCAATTCCCTTGCTTCTTCGAGTAAATCAACTCCATCCTCTCGAGCCTCTTTTACCTCGGCTTCCGAGTATTACCTTACTCTTGGCGAGTCATACTCTATGTCGGCAGGCAAGATTGCTTCTGCCCATACACGAGGAAGAATGGCGTATAGCCTGTTGATCGATTCAGAGTTGTCCTTAGACTCCATAGCACTGAGGGTAGTCCCTCTATCCAACAACCAGGTGATCTCTGGAGTGGCTCCATTAAACAGGGTTTTATCCCGGATAGAACTAAGCCGTTAGCTCGTTCAACTTCTCCATTTGATTCTGGATGAGCGACTGATGCTATGTCGAGTCTTATTCGGTTTTTCCCACAAAATCGAGCAAAGGCTCCTTCGGCGAAGTTTTTGCCATTATCTGTGATTACACTATGTGGGTAACCATATCTCAAGATTATATCTTTCAGGAATGTGACAGCTATTTTTCCATCCAATTTCATGATGGGCTTCACTTCTATCCATTTGGTAAATTTGTCAACCATTACTAGTATGTGGGTCATGCCGCCCCTTGCTGGTTTGAATGGTCCTACCATATCCAGGCACCATACTGTGAACGGCCAAGTGATCGGTATGGTTTTCAATTCAGATGCTGGTAAGTGTGATTTTGATGCATAATGCTGGTAGCCACTGCATTTTCTCACAAGTTCCTGTGCTTCTGCCAACGTAGTTGGCCAATAAAATCCATGTCGGGATGCCTTGGCTACCAATGCTCTGTACGATGCATGGTGCCCACATTCTCCTTGGTGAATTTCCAACAGTATTTCTTGACCTTTCTCTGGGCTTATGCAATGCTGCAGTACACTCGTCACACTTCTTTTGTACAACTCCTTGTTGATTATTGTGTATGCTTTTGCTCTTCTTTCAGTTTGTCTTGCCAATATCTCGTCGTCTGGTAAATTTCCATCTTTCAAGTAGTTGAATATTGGTTGCGCCCACGCTGGTATCACCGGTGCCGGATCTGTTTCTTCATCAATTTCCATTGGCTTAGCCGACATATGTTCTGCCGACATGACTTGAGGAGTCCCCGAGTGTGATTCAGCGACCCCCGAGGTGAGCGGATCAGTCCTCGAGTGACTCGAACCTGCCCCTGAGTCAATATCCATTGGCACAACGTGTGACTCCTGATTTGCCGGGGTAAGCCTGATTGACTCGGATTCTGGTGACGGCTTGATCGATGGTTTCCTGAGATGTTCTAATGCTATTCCTGGTGGTTTCCTGAGATGTTCCAATGCAATCACTAATGAGAACTCATATGCACAGCTCTTGCATTGAACTATGGAACATCATCGAGCATGGACTCTTTATTGGGGATCCAAACAACTTGACAAGAAGAGAGGTTGTCAATAGTCAACTCAATGCCACTGCCTTGCATATGATTCAACAAGGATTGGGTACAAAGGATTATCCACACATTGAGCACTTTAGCATTGCCAAGGAAGCTTGGGATGCCCTCACTGTATTGTTTGTTGGAAATGAGAGTATGAGGAGGAACCGGTATGATGCACTGAGCAATGAAGCTGAAGGCTTCTACATGATGGAAGGTGAAGATCATGAAGACATGTACCGAAGGCTCAAGACCACCGCCACCGCTTTTAGAAACATGGGTGCCTCACATGTGGATGATGCATGGATAAAAAGGAAATATGTGAGTGCACTCATGCCCTTTGAGCCCACCGACTTGAAGAGCCTACAAGGAAGACACAACTACCATCTCATGACCTCCAATGAAGTTATGCAAGAGATGGCCGCTTTCAAAGTTGCCGCCAAGAATGCCAAAGATGCCCATGCTCGTGCCCTTGGTATGAGCAACATTGTCAATGTTGCTTTGTAGGAAAAAGTTGTGGACCATGGGGATGAAGATGATAGTGATGAAGTGTAGGGGTTCGTAGCATGGAAAACAAAAAATTTCTACCGCATGCACACAAACAAGCCAAGATCTATCTACTGGATTGTAGCAACGAGTCGATAGAAGCACTCACCCTCAAAGATTCCAAAGCGGTTAACGAGAGAAGATTGTCATGGGTGATGTAGTCGTACACTTGCCGATCTCAAGATCGCGTAGACGATCCTTCCGGCGCTGCGTTCCGGCAGCGCTTCCGCAGTCGATCACACGTTCGGTACTCGATGAAGACCTTCCTCTCCCTTGTTCCAGCAGGCAGCGGAGGTTGTAGTTCTCCCTCGCGATTCCGGCAGCACGATGGCATGGTGTCGGAAGTAGAGGGAAGATCCCGCAGGGCTTCGCCTAAGCTGGATGCGAGTTATGGTGGATTAGGATTTCCCGGAAATCTAGGGTTTAGAGATCCGGGAGGAGGAGGTGTCGGCGGAGGCGGCGCGGCGGCTTATGGGAGGGCTTGGAACTTGTGTGTCTTGGGGCAGCCCCTCCCCCTCTATTTATGAGAGGGGGGGGGGCAGCCTTGGGAGTGGTGGGTTTGAATCCACTTCCAAACCCAAATTGGATTGAGAGAAGGACTTGTTTCTTCTCCCACTAGGAAACCATTGTTCCAGTTTGACTTTTCAAACTTCCCGTTTGACTTTCAATTTAGAGCTTTAATTATCTCTCACATATGCCCACACAAAGTGACCTAGGATATGATCCAATCATTCCACTTATCCATGACACATTCATGGACCATTCCCCTTCCGGACCGGTGACCTTCTAGAACCTTCTAGAACCTCTTCGATGAAATCATCGGAAACTTTCCCGAACTCCGAAATTGGACTTTCCTTATATGAATCTTATTCTCCAGACCATTTCGGATCTCCTCGTGATGTCCCGGATCCCATCCGAGACTCCGAACAACATTCGGTATCCCTACTAACTTTCCATATCTACTAAACAACATCGAATCCTTAAGTGTGTCTCCCTACGGTTCGTGAATTACGCGGACATGACCGAGACACTTCTCCGATCAATAACCAATAGAGGAATCTGGAAATTCATATGGCTCCCACATATTTCTACGATTACTTTGTGATCGAATGAACCACTTACATATGATACCAATTTCCCTTTGTCTCACGATAGTTTACTTATCCGAGGTTTTGATCATCGGTATCTCTGCATACCTAGTTCAACCTCGTTACTGATAAGTACTATTTTCTCGTTCCCGTGATATGTGATCCCTTGTGAGCCAGTCACATGCTTGAAAGCTAATTGGATGACATTCCACTGAGAGGGCCCAAAGTATATCTATCCATCATATGGATGGACAAATCCCACTCTTGATCCATGTGCCTCAACCCATACTTTCTGAACACTCAATGCCACCTTTATAGCCACCCAGTTACGGTGTGGTGTTTGATGTCATCAAAGCATCCTTCCGGTGATGGTGATTAGCATGATCTCATGGTCGAAGTAATTAGGTTACTATGTATCAGAAAGCTTATAGCAAACGAACTATTAAAATGACTTGATCTTTATGCTACGCTTATCTATAGGAGTATGTCCGTCATACCATTCTCCTAATGATATGATGTTGTTAATAACATCTCAATGTTCATGATCGAGAAACCACAATCATCTATTAACCAACGAGCTAGTATTATAAAGAGGCTTTACTAGGGACTCTAATTTAGTTTACAAATCACACAAGTATTAATGTTTCCGGTTAATAATATTATAGAATGAATGTAAACATTTATCATAAACACAAAGATATAATAATAACCACTTTTATTATTGCCTCTAGGGCATATCTCCAACATGAAGGCCTCTCCATGGACCACCTCGATGAAGTCAAGATTACGCATAGTCAATATATGGCCTTCTATGCAAAGAACTTTTGGAAGAACCCCACCAAGGCCAAGATGGAAATTCAATGAAGAAGCAACCCAAATGGGAAAAGAGAAAATACTACTAGATTGAGAACTTGCTTCAATTGTGGTGACCGCTATCACTTTGTGGCAAGTTGCCCCTATGAGAAGAGAGAAGATCATGGGGGTAAGCTTGTGTTGAAGAAGACTCTCAAAGCACCTTACAAGAAACCCTTCATCAAGAAGAATCCCATCAACAAGAAGTCGGTAAAAATTTTCTTGATCACTCATGAAGAATACTCCTCCGACAATGAAGATGAGGAAGAGGAAGCTTCTAATGGTGTGGCGGCTCTAGCCACTACTTCTACTCCGACATTCTCACTCTTCGATTCTCCAAATGAGAATTCTCCCATCAAGAACGTCACTTGCCTTATGGCAAGAGGAACGGAGGTATCCTCATCATCTCACTCCACTCCCTTAGCTAATGATGAAATTGATGATGAGATGTCTCTTGATGTTAAAAGGGAATTAATTGCTTTCGATGAGTTTATGACTAACCTACAAGGGGATGCTAAGATACATTTTGGTAACATCTTAGATCAACTTTCCCACACACAAGAGCTCCTAGATGTAAGATGTAAACTTGGGCATGAACACATGATTGAGCTAGAGGCTTTAAACAATGCTCTAGAAGAAGAACAAGAGACTAGGATGTCACTTGAATTAAAACTTGAAGGGCTTGATGAGGCCAATGACATTATTGAGCGTGATCAAGCTATTGCTAAATACAAAAGGGCAAAAAAGGACAAGATTGAGTTTGGTGTGGTTCATGAAAAACTTGTCGAGGACTTTAGTTTGCTTAACAAGGCTCACAAGGCTTTGGAAAGTGAACTCTTGTCACACACAAAGTCCCATGAAACGCTTCAAACCCAATTGGCCAATATTCCTTCACCTAGTAACTTCATTCCATCTAGTAGTACAACTATTCTTGAAGAAAATGCTAGGTTGAAGGGGGAGCTAGCCAAGGCCACATTTCCACAAGGCAACAAGTCCATTGATGATCTTTTGAGTAAGCAAAGGCCTTGTGGTGAAAAAGGGGGCATTGGTTTTGTCTCCAAAACCAAGAAGAAGAACAATAAGAAGAAGAAGGCCAAGCCCGCACAAGAGACCAACAAGGCCATTGTGGATAGTAAGACCACAAGTGGTAAAACTATGTATCATGATGACTTTGCGGGAAGTGCTAACCCTCACTATGTTCTAATGCGTGATTATTATGGTGATGTGTATGCACAATATGTTGGCCCATATGATGGTTATATTGCTTGGTCTATTTGGGTTCCCAAGACCCTTGTTGCTAACAAAAGTGGACCCATTGAAAAATGGGTACCTAAAAATTAGCTTGATCTTTTGTAGACTTACGCTTCCGGAGGGTCAAAGTGGGTGCTTGATAGTGGTTGCATGAGTCATATGACCGGAAGCTTGTCAATTGTCAAGAAATTAAAGCCAAATGATGATCAAATCACCGTGACATATGCCGACAAGTCAAAGTCTAAGGTAATGGGTTTCAGCAAGGTAGTGGTTGCTCACGACATTACACTCGTGAACGTCATGCTTGTTGAGACCCTTGGATACAATTTACTTTTAGTCCGTGCTCTTGGAAAGATGGGCTTTGCCGTCTTTATTGATATTGTGGTCCTCTTGTGGAGCAAGTCTCTCAAGGTCGCTTTCGTTGGGTACGTCGAGCATGACTTGTACGTGGTGGACTTTTCGGGGAAAGCCACTACAAGTCCGATGTGCTTATTTGGAAAGGCTGATGTGGGTTAGTTATGGCATCCCCAACTAGCCCATGTCAATATGGGAACTTTGCAAAGTATCCACAAGGAGGGCCATATTGTTGGACTAAAAGAAAATGTTTCCTTTGCCAAAGATCGTGTTTGCAGGGCATGTGTTCTAGGGAAGATGCATGATGATCCTCACAAGCCTAAGAACCGCATCAAGTCTACCAAGATCTTGGAGCTCCTCCATGTGGACCTTTTTGGTCCTCCATCTCATGCAAGTCTTGGTGGGAAGAAATATTGTTTGGTGATCGTTGATGACTTTTCAAGATACTCGTGGGTATATTTCTTCAAGTTGAAGAGTGAGACCCAAAATACCTTCATCGACTTCATCAACATGGTCCAATGTCAATACAATCTTCCCGTGTTGATCATAAGAAGTGACAATGACACCGAGTTCAAGAACTACACCTTGAACGATTTCCTTAGTGATGAGGGGATAAAACATCAATATTCTGCTGCATACACCCTCAACAAAATGGTGTGGCCAAAAGGAACCGAACTCTTATTGAGATGGCTAGGACCATGTTGGCGGAGTTTAAATCTCCATACAACTTTTGGGCCAAAGCCATCTCAACCGCTTGCCATGCTTCAAACCGGCTCTACCTTCGCAAAGAAATCAACAAGACTCCATATGAAATACTTACTGGTAACAAGCCCAACATATCTTACTTCTGGGTGTTCGGTTGTAAGTGTTTCTATCTCATAAAAGGTGTTCGTTTGTCCAAATTCGAGTCTAAAGCATTTGAGGGTATTTTTATTGGCTATGGTTTTGAATCTCACACTTATAGAATCTATGATAAGCTCTCCGGAGCCGTCATAGAATCTTGTAGTGTGACCTTCGAAGAATATGATGGTCCCCAAGGGGTACGTGTTGATGCTTGTGATGCAGATGATGAAATGCCTCAGGATGCCATAGGAACAATGGGTGTGGGATATATCCTCCCTGTTGAAGAACCCCTTATGGCGGATCGAGAAGAACTATGCTCCACTCAAGTGGAGCCCTCATCTTCACAACATCAACAAGCTCCATCCACCGAGGAGGGCAATGACTCAAGCCAAATACAAGATGTGGACCCTCAACATGATGATCATAGTGATAACTCTAGTCAAGGGGAGCTTGATTCATTCTCCAGGATGTCAAGTGGTGCCAAGGCAATTACTCAAGGAAGATCCGTACAAACTGCTTTGAGACAAGCTCAAATTGATGCTAGAAGAGAACTTGATCAAGACTAAGGTCAATCTTTGCCTCTCAATGAAGAGAATGATTCCGATGATGATCAAGGTCAAGTTAATGGTCAAGACGAGGACCAAAATGATGAAGAGGGTCCTTCAAGAAACAACACAGAGATCCAAGCTCGTCGCAAAGCTAGAAAGGAAATAATGTTGGAATTAAGAGACCACTCTCTACAAAATGTAGTTGGTGACATAAGGAAAGGCATTTCCACAAGAGCACAATTGAAAAGTTTTAGTGAACACCAAGCACACATCTCCATGATTGAACCTAAGAAAGTATGGGAAGCTCTTGAAGATTCAGATTGGTTAGAAGCTATGCACAAAGAGATCAACAACTTTGAGAGAAACAAAGTATGGAAGTTAGTTGAGAAGCCAAAGGATTGCCACAATGTTATTGGAATGAAGTGGATATTCAAGAACAAGCAAGATGAGCATGGAATTATAGTAAGGAACAAGGATAGATTGGTGGCACAAGGGTATTCTCAAATTGAAGGCATTGAATATGGAGAGACTTATGCAGCCGTGGCTCGCCTTGAGTCCATCCGTATCCTTCTTGCTTATGTGGCACATCATAACTTCAAGTTGCAACAAATGGATGTATAGAGTGCATTTCTTTATGGTCCATTAAATGAGTTGGTATATGTTAAGCAACCCCCGGGATTTGAGGACCCCAACTTCCCAAACCATGTCTACAAACTTGATAAGGCGCTCTATGGGATCAAGCAAGCCCCACGCACGTGGTATGAGCACCTTAGAGAGTTATTGTTTGACCGTGGATTTGAGGTTGGGAAAATCGATCCCACTCTTTTTACTAAGAGAGTCAATGGGGAGCTTTTTGTATGCCAAATATATGTTGATGATATTATCTTTGGCTCATCTAACAAATCTTTTAATGATGAATTCTCAAAGATTATGACTAGTAGGTTCCGGATGTCTTTGATGGGGGAGTTTAGAGTATTTCTTGGTTTTGAGATCAAGCAAGTTATAGGAGGGACATTCTTCAATCAAGCCAAGTATACTCAACATATGCTCAAGAGATTCAAAATGCAAGATTTAAACGGAGCTCCTACTCCCATGGATACAAAGACTCATCTAAAACAAAATCCAAATGGTAAAGATGTGTATCAAAAGGTATACCGGTCTATAATTGGTTCTTTGCTTTACCTTTGTGCATCTAAACCCGATATTGTGTTTAGTGTAGGTGTGTGTGCAAGATATCAAGCGGCTCCTAAAGAAAGCCATTTGATGGTGGTCAAGAGAATCTTTCGATATTTAGTTCATACCCCATTTTATGGTCGTTGGTATCCTCGAGGATCAACATTTGCTCTTTGTGGATACACGGATTCGGATTGGGCGGGTGATAAGGATGATAGAAAATCAACATCCGGGGCTTGCCAATTCCTTGATAGGTCCTTGGTATGTTGGTCTTCTAAGAAGAAAAATTGTATATCTCTCTCCACTACCGAAGCCGAGTATGTGGCAGCTGCTAGTGCTTGCACCCAATTGCTATGGATGAAGCAAACTTTAAAGGAATACGGTGTCCATTGTGACAAAGTGCCTCTTCTATGTGACAATGAAAGTGCCATCAAGATTGCCTGCAATCCGGTGGATCACACAAGGACAAAGCACATTGAGATTCGCCATCACTTCATTAGAGATCATGTTTCTCGAGGTGATATTGATCTATCATATGTGTCAACCAAACATCAACTTGCCGATATCTTCACGAAGCCACTTGATGAAGCAAGGTTTTGCTATTTGAGGAATGAACTAAATATCGTAGATTCAAGGAGCTTGATTTGATTATCTTGCATTCTCACCTATGATTCGACCCATATTTGGTTTAGGTGTAGGCATGGATATAGGAGGAGTGCGGTCTTAATTGGTTGGACTATCCCTCCCCCCATTATTCCCAAAGAAATCAAAATCATTCCTCTTAATATCATTTTGTGATATGTGAGCTTAAATGATGAGTTTTGGTAATGGACCCAAGATATATCTTCGTGGTGCCAACCCGAGTATACTCAAATATGATGGCCTAGGCCACCGCCCTCTCTCACTCGAGAGGTTGATGTGCTTACTCATGGTTGTCATTCTTGTGTTAGTTTTCTTCCCTCGGTCAATGCACTCTCGTTTGGCTGTCCATATTTGAGGTTGATGTTTTATTTTTAGAGTGCATAGGTCCATATCAGTATGACTCTCTTAACCCAAGCCTTCCTTATCCTACGATAAAACTCATCTACTCTGCACAAGAACCTTCCAATTTTAAAACTTGGCTGTCTGTTCTGGTGGTTACGGTACTACCGGTTCAAACAGCGGTACTACCGTCAGACGGTACTACCGTAAGAAACAAGCGGTACTACCGCGCAGGGGCCCGTTTCCAGGCCGATTTTCTGGAAACTCCCCAGGTGCGGTACTACCGGATGTTTACTACGGTACTACCGCCTAGCGGTACTACCGCTCCTCTGACCGGTATTACCGCTGTGCGTCTCGTTTAAGGGTGGAGACGCTGGGAGGGGCACCTCTCAGTGCCTCATTATTCCCCATCTCCACTCCTAACCACCGCCGTCGCCGGAGCTCCGCCCCTCCCTCCTTTCCTCGGATCCGCACCGGATCCGACCTCCTCGTAGGCTCCTCCTCATTTTCCACCGCCATGGACACCGATACTACCGTCCTTCCCTTCTTATCACTTGTTTTCCCCATTGAATCTAGGGAAACTTTGATTCTTGGTCAAAACTAGTGTTTTTGAGGTTGTATCGTGTGCACGCTCATACCATTACTCCTTGTCCGATGGATTCTCGTTTGCATAAGTTTTGCTGCTAGTCCTTGGATCGATATCACCAGATCTGTGATGTAGTTGCATGACCGGTAGTACCGGACGATTCTTTGATACTACCGCCATGCGGTACTACCTCCCGTAGATCCGGTACTACTGCTCAGTACTGACAGCAAAATTTCTTCTAAAACTTGAAATTCTTCTTCTGTTTGTTTCGGGTTCTTGTGCCCTTATCCCACTGCTACCTCCCTTGTTCTTTCACAGGTACAGGGGGCTCCCAGGGACCACGCAAAAGGTCCAAAGCTCTTCATGAGATCGAGGACTTTGAGTCAGAGTCAGAGACAGAATCAGAAGCAGAGATCATGCCTCAACCTAGCAACCGTCTGAAGCTGAAAACCACTCGGGGCCGACGTGGAGGGGGAGTTAAGCTAAGTGCTGGTCGAGGTAGTGCTCCTCCTTATCCTCCTCGCATGAGTTGTCGCAAGAGTCAGAGTTCAGGGCCATCTGGGCCAAATAAGTTGTCTGACATATCTGATGCTGAGTTTCTTCCCCTACGGTCTGACAATCCATATGTTACTGCTCGCTCAGAGACTAGGGACAATAGTCTCTTTTTCAACGACTTCCAAGAGCGGGTCTACTTTGAGGTACTCATGAAGGATGAGAAGATTGTGGTTCCTCAGAAGTGGATTGAGATGAATAATGTGAACAAGAACTTGAACTACTTTGGTGAAGCTCTTGAGATTTGCACAAACATTGGTTTGCTTCCCATTATGCAGTTCATGTGTGACTATGACCCCTTGCTCATTGCTCAGTTTTATGCCACCGTTCACTTTGCCACGAACCAGACTCAGACTATCACCTGGATGACAGAGGGAGTTGTTAAGCAAGCAACATTGGCCGAGTTTGGGGCAATCCTTGGATATGAGGACCGTGGGAAAGATACTCCTGTTGGCTTCCGCTGTCACAACAACACGCGTCCCATGAAGAAGGATGTTCTTGTTCCACTATACATCAGTGGGCGTGGTATTGCTGGAAAGATCAAGGGGCTTCTCCCCATGTATGATAACTTGCATCGTATTTTTCATGAGACCATAGATCCCCGTGCTGGCAATGTTGATGAGATGCATGGTTTCATGGTGGACCTCATGATCACCACTCACCACCAACGTGATTCAGGAAAACCAATTGATGTGATGGACGTTATTTGGAATGAGATGGTTAATGCTACCTACATTCGGCGGGTTCCTCCTTTTGCCCCGTACACCATGGCACTTATTCTTCACAAGTGCCCATCTCTTGCTCGAAATATTTCCTCTCAACGTCTTGTTACTCACCGGCACAAGAATCTATTGATCAAAACCCATCTTAAACCATGCAACACGGATGGTCAACTTGTTGATGAGGATGGGAACCCACTTGAGGATGGGTCCGGTGATGACGATGATGCCCAAGATACTGATTTTGTGGCCTCATGCTGTAAGCCTGCTCAACCATCATGGGCCAAGAGGATTGAGGCTAAGCTCAAGAAGGTATTTTGCTTCCAGGTTGACAATCAGAAGCGTATGTATGAGGCCCATGTCTATGACAAGAAAGCCTGTGCTCGTCAGAAAGAAGTAATGCAAGCTCAAGGTTTGATCACCTCCGAGGGATCCGAGGACAACATCACTCCTGAAGAGCAATGGATCTCCACGCATAGCCACTGGGATGATGATGCCTCCTCCTCTTTCCATGCTCCGCCTCCTTATGGGGATGCCTCTGATGATGACTACCAGTGACCTCCAGGACGTTAGAGTTGCTCTTGTCCCTTTTTGGTGTATTGATGCCAAAGGGGGAGAAGATTCACATTAGACATGCGGGATTTGCATGGGAAAGTCAAAAGCTCGCTCTTTCCTTTGATCTTTACTCGCTTGTGAACTTTATTTTCTACTTGTCTCTTATTATGCGTGAAACTTATGAACTAACTATTTGTGTTATGTATGGTAAGACTATGTGGCTATCTTATGGATCCATCATTTGTGTGGTATGGTTATTCTCATTTGGATCCATCTTATGTGGTGTGTGATGATATTACCTATTCCTTATCATTGTGTTTCTCATCACACACTTGTGTGCGAAGGTATGTGCACTATGTGTGACTATGCACTCCCATGTATCTTGTAAAATAGTATGGGGCTTGGCTCTACTTATCTAGGGGGAGCCCCATCTCTATTTTACAAAATCCTCTTTGTCATCACAATTCTATCATGCAAAATGTGTGTTGTCATCTAATACCAAAAAGGGGGAGATTGAAAGAACATTTCTTATCCCTAGAGATTTTGGTGTTTATTACAACACACATAATGGACTAATTATTTGCCAAGTATTCTACAGGTTGCACTTCTAGAATTCCCTGACTAATTGCTCACAAAAAGACTTTCCTGCTGCTCCACATTTTGCCTTAGTGATGTTCGATAGTACTGGAGAATTCATCCAGTACTACCACTCAGGACCGACAACACCGGGTTTCACTTCCAGGCCTGGCAAATATGGTGGGTATACTGGCCAAAGGCCTCATAACTGAGCGGTATCAAAAAGCGGTAGTACCACATTTTGGTACCGCTCATGACTGAAGCAATTGGTAAGCTCGCCAAACTCCTCAGAATTGAGTAGTATCAAAAAGCGGTAGTACCGCATTTTGATACCGGTCAAGACTGAAGCGATTGTCAAGCTTGCCAATCTCCTCAGAACTGACCGGTACTAAAATGCGGTAGTACCGCATTTTAGTACCTATCACTACTGAGGTTTCTGGCCAGTTGACTCACACTGATGTTCCCCCCGGTATCAAAATGCGGCACTACCGCAAGTGTCCGGTAGTACCGCTCTGTAGGGTCGGTACTACCGCCGTGCGGTAGCACCACACTTTGATACCTATGGAAACTGTTGGGCTATGTAACTCAATGTTGCATCTCTGGTACCTGTCCGGTAGTACCGGTTGTTTCTGGTACTACTGCTTGGAAAATCTGCTACTACCGCTGCATTAAATGCTCCAACGGTCAGATTGGATCTGGAGATATAAATATCCCTTCACCTACCTTGGGACAAGCTGGTCATTTCGCATTGAAGTCTACTACCACCATTGGAGCCACCAAATCTACAAGATCTCTTCAATCAACCACCCAAAGTCCTTGATCTTTGGGGAATCGAAGGAGGAGGCCTTGATCTACTACTTCACCAAAAGAGATCTTCATTTCCCCCTCATTCACTTGAGGGCCCCTTTGCTCTAGTGTTTTTCTTGGAAACCCTAGTTCTAGATTTGGTTCTTACAAGCTTGTCTTTGATTGTCTTGACAACTTGCTTGTATTTGGGAGCCTCCAATTAAGTTGTGGATGTGTGCCCCAAACTTGTAAAGGTGCCGGATTCCACCTTGAAGGTTGCCGATATAGTGGAAGGTGGATCGATCCCGTTGGGGTGAGATTCATCGGAGAACAAGGGAGGCCTCTTGTGGCGTTGGTGGTTTGAAAACACCCCCTCTCCAAACAAATCCTTGTGTCTCTGCGTCCACCACTTTGGTTACTTCTATCCTTTACCGCACTTTACTTACTTGTTCTGCTTAGTATTGTGTTAGCTAGTGCATATTTGTCATATAGGTAAATTCACCTTAGTTGCATTATCTAGAGAATTTACCTTATTGTCAAAGCCTAATTTGAAAAAGAAGAAAATTTGAAGTAGCACCTATTCACCCTCCACTAGGTGCCCATACGATCCTTTCAATTATGCTTAGTGATTATTGTTGTAGCATGTCTTGTTCCAAACAATTGGGATTGATTAGTGTGACTTGAAGAAATTATGCGTTGTTTTAGCATGCAAAAGCATAGTATTGTGGTATTCTCCTTTGATGCTTTGCTTGGGTTGACTTGGCACATGCTTACACCATGTTATGACTATGACAAGTAACCATTAGCCTCTATGATCATTTAGTCCTTGACTTGTAGTATCACTCTTTGCTTTGATTAGTATGCTTTGTTGGACTGCATGATTATGGCCATTATTGCTCTCTTAGTTGGTTGCTCCCAGTCTTTTGCTAGCCTTCACTTGTATGAGTAAGTTCTACTCATGCCTCCAACTCCCAAGAAACCAAGTTATTCCAAAGTGTCCACTATAAACTCCTATGCATGGTGTGTTACACCATTCCAAGTATATTCCTGTTTTCAAATATCTTCCAATTAAAAACTATTTTGTTATGTGAAAAATTAGTGATTAAAGCCCTCACGAACTTGATAGCACACTTTATTCTTTTCCCCTAATAAACTTGAACCATTGTGACAACTTTGTTGTATATGCTTGCACTTATAAGTTGGAATTAGCAGAACGTGCTGTCACGGGGAACGTTTTCAACATTGCACTTGTACCTTGTTGTACTCAGTTGATATCATGTTCTTTTGTCTATGGATGTCACCGGTGTGAAATAAAGAGGGAACTTGTAAGTCCATGGAGTTTGTATCCTGTGTTAGAGAAACGCCTGGGCTGCTAGCCTAAGCCATGCCTAATCATGGTGGAAACTTGCAGCATCACCATAATGAGCTATCTATGAAGCATCCTCAATAAAAAGCTATGCATATGGTAAATAAAAAGATTGTTGAGATGCTCATTGTCTGCTTGCCTTGTCATTTTAGTTATGGGAAAGCTCCTGTACCATGTGCAAGGGGTACCTCGTTGGCGGTTCTCAATGATATGCAAATACTTACAATGACAAGAACTTACAGGTGCCTAAAGTTGAGTAGCATGAGGTGTGTCCCTCGTATTCAAGGGACTTGATATTGACAACTTATACTTTGTCAAGCATATACTTCAGCTTTGCCACTTTAACCTTAACCACTTCAAGATGCTTATGATAGGGGCAATGAGGGCTGAAAGCTAACAAGTACCATAATTTTTGGAAGCTCTTTTTGAAACTTGTAATCCCTGCTTCCTTTACAAAAAGGCCTTTCTTCCACCATTATTGAGTCTCCACCTTCTACCTTTAGGCACCATTAAGAGAGCATAGTTGTCATTCTGTGTGCTGTGTTCCAAAGCTTATTAATTGATGCATATTGTGTTATTACTTGCTCTTATGCTACTTGTTTCTAGTCACCCTTGTGAACTTTGCAGGAGTCCTATGCATTATATTTCTAATATATGAGGGACAAGCTGATTGCCACTATGCTATGTTTTCTGCATGTGAAACAAACAAACGTTTTTCAATGCATATTATTCATGGTCTTTGTTTGTATCCTTTCATGTTGCATGCATATTTACCAAGTCCTATTGTTAGAACTCCATCTTTCATGCACATGTTTAGAGTTCCTTGATCCCAGCTTTCAATGCTTGCAAATGGTTGGATCTTTATTGTGAGGGTGCATGTCACCTAAAAAATTATTATGTTTATCACTTACCTACTCGAGGACGAGTAGGAGTTAAGCTTGGGGATGCTGATACATTGTAAACATATCTATAATTTTTGATGCTCCATGTTTGTTTTGTATCTACTTTGCTTTGATTGTCCACACTTTGAGGTGCTTTTTAGATGTTTTCTGGTACTAACCTACTAACAAGTTGCAACAGTGCCAGATGCCTGTTTTCTGCTATTTTTGGTTTCAGAAAAGTTAGTAAACAAATATTCTCGGAATTGGATGGGACAAACGTCAAAGTCAATTACTTACCGTGGGGAACAAAAAGTCCAGAGGAGAGACGGAAGGGCGAGCCAGAGGGGCCACACACCCCCTAGGCGCGGCCATAGGTGGGCCCGCGCCTGGCTAGGGTTTGGTGCCCCTGGACGGCCCCTCTGCCTCCCCCTTCGCCTATAAAAAGCCCCTGATGCAGAAACCCTAGGTACCTAATCAAATCTCCACGAAACCGTCTGTAGCCGCCGCCACCATCGTCCCTAGATCGGGGGGGGGGGGGGGTCTGAAGTTCCTCCCGGCACCTTGACGGAGGGGAGATCATCCCGGAGGCCTTCTCTCAGCATGATGCGTGAGTAGTTCCACCTTGGACTATGGGTCCATGTAGTATCTAGATGTTTGTATATCCTCCTTTGTGCTTTCATGTATAGATCTTATGAGCTCCGTTCATGATCAAGATCTAATCTATTTGTAATCATGCATGTTGTGTTTGCGGGGATCCGATGGATATTGAGATTATTATGTTGGTTTGATTAATGGTTTTGTCTTTATGATTCTATCATGTCTGTGTTGTTTGTGATCTTGCATGCTCTCCGTTGTTAGTAGCTATCTTGGACAAGTAGTTGCTAGTGACTCCAAGAGGGAGTATTTATGCTCGATAGTGGGTTCATGCCTCTAGTTTCCAAGGGAAGTGACAATAATCTCTTTGGTTGTTGATGTGCTGTTGCTAATTGGGAGAAACAACGGTCTCTTGTTCATGGAACATGTGGACTGTTTACCTTAACACACTTTGCTTAAAGCTGTTGTCTGTTCTTGCAACTTAATACTGGAGGGGTTCAGATGATAACCTGAAGGTGGACTTCTAGTCATAGATGAAGTTGGATGGCGGTCTATGTATATTGTTGTATTGCCCAATCAACCTCATAGGATCTTTCTGACTAGTAATTGCATTGTTATGCCTTGCTCAGTTCCTGTCAATTGCCCCGCTGTAATTTGTTTACCCTTCATGCCATGTTGTTTATTTAAGGAGAGCACCTCTAGTGAACTATGGACCCCGGTCCAATCTTTATCATTGATACATCTTCCACTGTTACCTGTTTACTTGTTGCAAACCACCATTACCTTCCACACCATATGTTTAATCCTTTGTTACAACAAACCGGTGAGCTTGACAACCTCACTGATTCATTGGGGCAAAGTCTTGAGTTTGTGTTGTGCAGGTCTCTGCGTTGCTTGCAACACCTTTGTGACGTGTCCTTCCTCCTACTGGTTCGATAACCTCGGTTTCTTACTGAGGGAAAACTTGCTGCTATGCTGCTTCACACCTTGCTCTTGGGGTTCCCAACAAAGCGCTCCTACATCAACTCAACGCTGCATCATTACTGCTGGCGCATAAGTGTTGCCAGTGGTTAAAAGGTAAGCACCTTATGATCTTTAGTTCTTTGTACATTGTTACTTTCCAAACCACACCTGACATACATTCTTGTGTGTTTCAGAGCTAAATTAGTTTTGGAGAGTAAGCTTAAGTCGAAAAGCAAGCCAGTCAAGCAACTGCTCCATCAAAAGCTTGCATTATCTCCAGCAATGCCTTCTCCAACTCCCAGCAGCACTCAAACCTCAGCACCAGAGATTTCTGTCTCTCCCAGTGTTGGTTCCGTCATCCCTGACGCTACCATGCCCTTGCAAGCCTGATACGTCAGAAACGTATCTATAATTTTTGATGCTCCATGCTTGTTTAGTATCTACTTTGCTTTACTTATCTACACTTTGAGGTGCTTTTACATGTTTTCTGGTACTAACCTACTAACTATGCCAGATGCCTGTTTTCTGTTGTTTTTGGTTTCAGAAAAGTTAATAAAGAAATATTCTCGGAATTGGACGGGACAAATGTCAAAGTCCATTAGTTCCCGTGGGGAACAAGAAGTCCAGAGGGGAGACGAGGAAGCGGGCCAGGCCAGCCAGACCCCCCCAGGCGTGGCCAGGGGTGGGCCCGCGCCTGGCTACGGTTTGCCCCTCTTGGTTGCCTCCTCGGCCTCCCCTTCGCTTATAAGAAGCCCCCGATGCAGAAACCCTAAGCACCCGATCAAATCTCCACGAAACCGTCTGTAGCCACCGCCACCATTGTCCCTAGATCAGGGGGATCTGAAGTTCTTCCCGGCACCCTGCCGGAGGGGAGATCATCCCGGAGGCCTTCTCTCCGGTATGATGTGTGAGTAGTTCCACCTTGGACTATGGGTCCATGTAGTAGCTAGATGGTTGTATCTCATCCTTTGTGCTTTCATGTATAGATCTTGTGAGCTCCGTTCATGATCAAGATCTAATCTATTTGTAATCATGCATGTTGTGTTTGCGGGGATCCGATGGATATTGAGATTATTATGTTGGTTTCATTAATGGTTTTGTCTTTATGATTCTATCATGTCTGTGTTGTTTGTGATCTTGCATGCTCTCCATTGTTAGTAGCTATCTTGGCCAAGTAGTTGCTAGTGACTCCAAGAGGGGGTATTTATGCTCGATAGTGGGTTCATGCCTCTAGTTTCCTAGGGAAGTGACAGGAATCTCTTCGGTTGTAGATGTGCTGTTGCCACTAGGGTGAAAATAACGGTCTCTTGTTCATGGAACATGTGGACTGTTTACCTTACACACTTTGTTTAAAGCAGTTGTCTGTTGCTTGCAACTTAATACTTGAGGGGGTTCGGATGATAACCTGAAGGTGGACTTCTAGTCATAGATGCAGTTGGATGGCGGTCTATGTATCTTGTTGTATTGCCCAATCAAATCTCATAGGATCTTTCTGACTAGTAATTGCATTGTTATGCCTTGCTCAGTTCCTGTCAATTGCCCGACTGTAATTTGTTTACCCTTCATGCCATGTTGTTTATCTAAGGAGTGCACCTCTAGTGAACTATGGACCCCGGTCCAATCTTTACCATTGATACATATTCCACTGTTACTTGTTTACTTGCTGAAAACCATTACCTTCCACACCATACGTTTAACCCTTTGTTACAGCAACCGATGAGATTGACAACCTCACTATTAGTTGGGGCATAGTCTTGAGTTTGTGTTGTGCAGGTCCCCATGTTGCTTGCAACACCTGTGTGACATTTACTTCCTCCTACTGGTTCGATAACCTCGGTTTCTTACTAAGGGAAAACTTGTTGTTGTACTGCTTCACACCTTGCTCTTGGGGTTCCCAACAGGCTCCACATAAGCTATGCCAGCCATCAAAGCCCTGGTTACCGTTGGTAGCCAAGCAACTAACAAGAGTGAACCCATCAAGGGGAATGATCCCATGGTAATGTCGCTAGAGAGGATAAACAAGATGGCCGACTCTACTGCCTTCGGCCTGAAGCGAAAGAAGGAGGATATTCTCAAGCTGGTGCAATCCAGTCTTGAGAAGCAAGTCCTTACTCTAGAGGCAGTGAGCCAGGAGACGGAGGAAGTCAAGGTGGTGAACCTCCTGGACCAAATTTTAGTCCGGGATAAAATGATTGAGTCTGGCGAGCTTCCAACAACGAGCGTTTCTCCCCTCTCCCTTGCCAAGAAAGTGTTCCACAAAATGAAACTCGGATTTGAAAAGTTGCACCTGGAGCACATTGTAAGTTTTCCAATTCTCGTTTACAGTATTTTATTATCATATCCTCTAGCCCCCAAGCATAAAGTTGGATAATGATCGTAACATAAGATCCGAGTTGATGCTTATAGGATGCAAAAGAACGATATAGTGTAGCCCCCAAGGCTCGTGCTGGATTTTGACTTTGTTAAAGTTGCAACCCGAGTCTTAGTAGTTGTCTGACGGTATTCCGTCTTTAACTTACAGAAAGTTACATCTTGCAACCAGGACTTGCTCAAGAACATTTACAAAGCGCAAAGAAATTAAGGCTTTGCGTCTTGAGAATTCCAAGCTGCAAGTTGAGAAGGATGAGGCGGAAGGCAATCTTTTCCGACCATTAACCTTAGTGATTGTCATAGTCGAATTGTTTAGCCGATTGATATTTTTCCTTTACAGAATTGCTAAGCCAATCCAGCAAGATGGTGGAGGAGGCCGAAAACTTCAAGGTCTGCCAAATGGAGAATACTGAACTCTGGGATGAGCTTGAGAAGCTTAAAAGTGAATCGGATAAATCCGTGAATGTTGTCCTAGAGTCAAGCAATATGGCAACTGAGAGGCTCGAGAAGCTGTTGGCCCTCCGCGATAATCAACTTGATGATCCGAGGAAGGATTTTGACAGCCAGAGGGATCTAGGCCAAGCCACAGAAGAAGAACTGAAGAGTCTCTAGGAGGAGAATTCTCAGTGGAACCACTATGTGCTAGGTAACATTTTCGACTTTACTCTTCCTTTGATTTCCGACCTTTTCTTTTAGTCAGATTTTGATTTTTGGTTCTTTCCCAGATCCTCTGCATCTTTCTGAATCCTCTTCCCCTAAACCTCGCCTTGAGCGCATCAAACTTGTCGGAGATGTTCTTTTCAACTTCCACCAGAATCTTGAAGAGGCTGGCGAGTCGGTTAGACTATCCGGCTTAAACAATTTGATGGGATACGGCTAGGCTACACTAGCGCAAAACAAAATTTTCTACCGCGTAAACCAGGATTACTGTTTTCATAGATCTAAGGATTAGCACTAGACGCGAAGTTGCGGAACTTGATGAAGCGTGTCAAGGTAGTGTAGACATTCTACGTCTCCTCCTTGTCCTCGTCCCACGAGCATCTCCCCTTTGCGCGGCTTGTCCAAGTGCTACAGCTACAGCACCTCCGAGGTATCCACACGTGAGGGGTGGAAGCGTCAGACGCCGGACTGCTAGGTCTGCGCGTGCAACACAGGCGTGAGGAGTGGCGGCTGGGTGGAATGCTCAACCCTGTTCAGCTTGCCCCACCCTCTCTTATATAGGCGTCCCTAGTGGGCTTGTACATTAGCAACCTATTAGTAGCCTAAGCCTGGTCTAATTCGGATCCAATCCTCATTAGGCTTCCAACCCCTTAAGTGTGTGACCCTATAGGTTCATATACGTATAGACATGACACGAATACACTTATTCTGTCAATAGTTGGTAGCAGCCTCTATCAAGACATGACAACTCCTAAACGCATACAAATATCATTCAAATGAACCATCACAAGGTTTAGTACATGTCTTTCCCTTTTCCTGATGATATTTGGTCTAGCTCCAAGCTGACCTCCCTTTCTCGATACAGTGATTCGAAATCCTTTTACTTGGTTAACTCTTAACCATATGTAGCACGACCATGCATTTCTAGATCCGATCACTCGAGGGGCCCAGAGATATCTCTCTCAAGTAGACAGGGGCAAATCCCATCTTGATTGAACAATGGATTGTAGCATGCTTCAGGACAAACCCGAAAGCTACCTTTACAACTACCAGTTACAGAGTAGCGTCTAATAGCCCCAAACTAGGTCGATCAACATCTCAAGTACATGCGACAATCTCAGGTCTAAGGACAAAACGTACACGATGTGTAGAGAGAGCTGCAAGTCTAATTGCCAATCTCAAGTTGGGTTAGTCCAACCCCATGTTCATAACATGTGTCCACATCATTGGTTTGACATACCCATGTCTATGACTTGCAAAACATAGTGATCAACCAATCGATGTGCTAGTCTAATATTCACGTGTGTCCTCACATGAACTCCGACTAGGGACAACTATTAGATAACCATACAAGTAAAGAGTTTCACAAACAATTCACATAATTTCCAATCAATACAAGTTGCCTGATATGTATATATAAGGAACATTACAATAACTCATGTATACATTAGAAATATAATCATCTCTATGATTGTCTCTAGGGCATATTTCCTTCACAATTTGCCAGTGCTCGAGGTGAGGGATTGATCGAATGAGATTCTGAAGATCATCGAGGATTGGAAGATTTCCTACGCCCGGACCACTACACAGACTTCCCTCACTATGGTGATGAGTCACCATAGTGATATGGAAATCTGGCACATCACCAAGGGCATCGCCGACGAGGACGATGAGGGTAACCCACAAGACATCAAGGCCATCCAAGAATCTTGCGCGGGTTATGTTTGTCGTGTGGCGGAGATGATGAACTATTCGACGCCATTCTTCTAGTCCATCATTGTGCCCCCTTCTCCTGAAGAGCCAGAAGATAGCCTCATCGAAGATTAAGAAGCTTCCGAGTCTCCAGAGCAAGGTGGCAACGATGTCGACTCCAGCGCTACAAGGTATCCACCACCACCGCCTGAATCTGCAGCATAAAATATTTGATGCATTATGCTGAACTTTCACTTGGTATGTAATGATGGGAACAATATTTTGTTTTAAATGTGCCGGTATGTAAGAACTGATGCCTTACTACTTAGCACTTGCTATATATATATTTTGATGTGTGTGTGTGTGCTCAAAATTTTCTTAAGCACTGTGCATTTACGCTTTTCGTTTTACTTGGCTCTCTGCCTCGTCCCTTTCATGAGCCGGCCAACATTTAGCACGGAAACTCTGCCGAGTCAATGGAGCGCAATTGCTAAACCAGTTTAAACTCAGAAAGAGAGCTGGTCTCCAGTACCAACAATTCATTACTTGGAATATGCCCGCTTCTGAGCCATCAGATAAAAAACCAAAGTATAAACACAAAATTAGATTTATACTCTAAGGTAACATTTTTTATAGATATTCAAAAATCATAACCAGAACGAACATGAGCATAAAGTACTTTCAATCATCCTGGGATTTTTGAAAACGACATGATATTTTGGAAATAAGATGGCAAAAAACTTCTCAGAAATAATATATGAGCAAACCAATACTTTATTTCTCTTTGAACATCTACATATATGATTACAAGGAAATATAACTAAGAATAGAAGGGATGTAGCTGTGCAATGTTCCATGGATGGTCTAATTCATCTGGGTCTATACTACCGCCAACTCTCTTTCTCTTCCGAGTATCAGGTCTTTCCTTGATTGGTCTCATATCGGTTAAATAATATGACCCATTATGCAGAACTCAGCTGATCATAAAATGTCCTTCCCAAATTGGGTAAAGCCTGTGCTTTCTTTTTTGCACGAGTCGGAGAACCAAATAGCCTTTCCTGAAAGAACGATTTTCACTCTTTGACTATGATACTTGTGTAACTTCTGCTGATAGGCTGTGGATCTGTGCTCAGCAACGACGCAAACTTCTTCGACTATGTCGAGATCATCTTGTCAAGACACTTCTGCATCTTCTTCAATATACTCTTTGACTCTAGGAGACATATGGATTAAATCACTCAGAAGAACTGCTTCTGCACCATAGACCAAGAAGAAAGGAGTGTAGCCGGTTGATCTGTTAGGAGTTGTACGCAAGCTCCATATCACAGACTGCAATTCTTTCGCCCAAGCTCCACAGCACGATGAAAAGTGATGCCTCGAGACGAGGTCGGAGTCCTTGTAAAATGAGACTGTTTGCTCTTTTGACTTGTCCATTAGCTTGTGGATGTGCGACTGATGCAATAGCAAGTCGAATCCCATGTTCTTCGCAGAATTCGGCTAATTCTCCCATGGAAAAGTTGCTCCCGTTGTCAGTAATAATACTATGCGAATATCCGAATCTGATGATCACGTCCTTGACGAACTTTCTGGTTGTGGCTCCATCGCAATTTGTTACGGGTTTAGCCTCAATACATTTGGTAAATTTATCCACCATTACTAGTAGGTGAGTAAATCCACACGTTGCCGTTCGAAACTGTCCTACCATATCAAGCCCCCAGACCGCAAATGGCCATGTAATAGGGATTGTTCACAGCTGATCGCCAGAACGTGTGTTCCATGGGTGTACTTTTGGCAGCTTCTGCACGCTTTGACCAGTTTCTCGACATCTACCTTAGCTGTGAGTGAAAGCAATCCGTGTCTAAAAGCTTTTGCCACTAAAGATTTGGCTGCAGCGTGGTGACCATACTCGCCTTTATGGATCTCTCATAAGATTTCCACTCCTTCTTCCAGAGAAATACTGCTCTGGAAAACCCTAGAAACACTCCATCGGACAATTTGTCGGCCCATAACTTCGTCTTTGAGTAACTTTTTGTTTATGAGGAAATCCAGATAGGGTTTTGTCTAGCTGGGAATTACAGCCAGAACTACTACTAAAGGTGAGTCCAATTTCGTAGGATAGTCCTCATCAACTCCTGTGATGGAGGGAACTTTTAGGTGCTGTAAAAAAGTGCCATCCGGGACTTGTTTCCGCACAGATCCTATTCTTGATAAAGCGTCCGCTTCCTCAATTTATGCTTGAGGGATGTGTTGAACCTCAAAACCCTCAAACAATTTAGATAATTTATCCACAACATCTTTGTATGCTGGCATGTGCTTGTTTGCATTGCAAATATCAGATACTTGCTGAGCAACTAAATCCAAGTCTCCGTAACACATGAGTCTAGTTACGCCAATATTTTTGGCCATGCGTATTCCATGTAACAGTGCTTCGTACTCAGCAATATTGTTGGTCGCTATGAAGCTTATCTCCTTGGAGTGACTTGAGCACCACGCCAGCCTCCGAGCCCCCTCGTGATTTTGACCCATTAAAATGTAGGGTCCAAAATTCCGAGTCTAGAGGACTTGTATTGTCTGCCGTCTCTGTCCAATCAGCCACGAAATCGACAGGTATCTAGGATTTGATTGTTTTTCGTGGCTTGTACTCGATGTCGAAAGCTGCAAGCTCTATTCCCCACTTTGCGACACGTCTTGTGGTATCACAGTTATTGATTATATCTCATAGGGGAGCCATACTCACCACTATGATCTTATGCTCTTGAAAGTAATGACGTAGCTTTCTGGCAGCAAAGAATACTCCATAGGCTAGCTTTTGGTAATATGGATACCGTTGCTTCGAATCTGTCAGGACCTCACTCTGGTAGTATGTTGGACGTTGCACCTTATGCTCATGGCCTTCTTCCCCGTGCTCCACTGATGTTACCACACTCACAAATTTGTTAGTCGATGTGATGTAAAGTAACATAGGCTCCTGTGGCTCTGGTGCTGCGATAATTGGTGGATTCGAAAGTAGATCTTTCAAACTTTGTAGGGCAGCGTCGACTTCCTTGGTCTAGACAAATTTGTGGGTTTTCTTCAAGAGTTTGTATAAAGGTGTGTCTCTTTCTCCGAGACGGCTGACAAACCGGCTCACTGCTGCAATGAAACCAGTGAGTTGTTGTACGTCCTTCAGGCGAGTCAGCCTAGAGATGTTTAGTATAGCCTTGATTTTGTCCCAGTTCACCTCTACGCCCTTTTCAGACACGATGAAACCTAACAATTTTCCGACTGGGATTACAAAGGAACACTTCTTCGGATTTAGCATTATGTTAAATTTTCATAGGCTAGCAAATGTTTCCTCTAAGTCAGAAATACGTGTTTCCTACTTTTTGGACATCACTGCTATATCATCTACGTATACATGGATGTTGCGTCCGATTTGATCGTTAAGGCAATGCTACATGGTGCGTTGATATGTAGATCCTGCGATCTTTAAGCCAAAAGGCATAGTTTTGTAGCAGAAGGTTTCGAAAGGTGTGACGAAAGACATCTTGAGTTGATTCGATTCTTTCATATGTATTTGGTGATATCCAGAATATGCATCTTGAAAACATAGTAATTCCGACCCTGCCGTGGAGTCAATAACTTGATCGATTCTAGGCAAAGGGAATGGATCTTTAGGACAAGCCTTGTCCAATGAGGTATAATCAATGCACATCCATAAATCAATAGTGTCCCTTTTAGGAACGAGTATATGATTTTCCACCCATTCAGCATGGATGACCTTTGTGATAAATCCGACTAATTCTAGTCGGGCTAATTTGTTAGCTATAGCTTTGCGCTTTTCGTCACCAAACCGTTGTAAGTACTGTTTGATAGGTTTAGCGTCAGGGTACATATTAAGAGAGTGCTCGGAAAGTTACCTAGGTACTCCGGTCATGTCAGAAGGCTGTCATGTGAAGATATCTTTATTAGCTTTGAGGAACTTGATGAGCGCGCTTTCCTATGCATGGTCTAAGCCTACCCCTATGTTTGTCGTCTTGGAGGGATCATCTTACTTCAGCGACGTCTTCTTCGTCTCTTCCGATGCCTTGAACTGCATACTTGGTTTCAGCACCTAGTTCTTCGTAGCGGGCATCTCGGACGGTTCGATGGTCTTCATGATCTCCTGGTACTCCTGGGCGTGTAGCACGGCTTTAGCAAAGGAGGCAGATCCTTCCTCGCAGTATCGCGCTTTCTTCGGGTTTCCCCGGATGGTGATAACACCCTTTGGACGTGGAAGTTTTATCATGTTGTAAATGTAGTAGGGGTGAGCCATGAACGCCAAGTAAGTCAGACGCCCAAAGATGGCTTGGTAAGAACTTTTGAATGGTACCACCTCGAAGGAGAGTGACTAAATCCTGTAATTGTCTTTGGTTCGAATGTCACGTCTAGTGTGTTCTCACCTAGAGAATCCGCATGTCTCCCTGGTACAATGCCATGAAAAGTCACGTTGTTGTGATTTAACTGGCTTTCGTGGATCTTCATGCGGTGAAGCCTCTCGATGTATAGGATGTTGATGCTGCTACCATCGTTCATGAGAGTTTTAGAGAACTCATAGCCATCAATAAGAGAATTGACAATCAAAGGGTACTTTCCTCGACGATGTGTTTTCCTTGGGTGATCTTCTGGTCAAAGGTGATGGTTACATCCGACCAATCCAAAAATTGGGGAACAGCCGAAACCGTGGCATTGAGTTCACGGAGAACCTCCTTTTTGACCTTAGCCGACTGAGTCCCAAGGAAGCAGACATATGTGTCTTTATTTGTGGGATAATCCTTCTTTCCATCCGACTTGGGTTGTGCGGCCTCAACTTCTTCCATGTTGGAATCTTCCTTGGGATACTTACCTTTCTCAGATTTTTTCTTTCCTTTTCGTTACTTGGCTCTATAGACAGCTGATTCGTCTTTCTTGATGTCGTCATTGAAACGACATTCAGCGTTGGTGTGGGTAGAACCTCCATTCACGTCCAGGTGATGAACACAAGGGTTGTTGGCGATGTCGGCCCAGGAATATGATTTTTCGGGCTGCTGATCTCCTCTACATTGGACCCGATAAGTTTCGCGGCCTCGTCCCCAGCTGCCTCCGCACCCTCCTCATCCTCCGGATCCGAACATTGTGTTGACAACTGTGTTTTCTGGAGCCGATTTATCTTTTGAGGTGTTCTTGCACTTCTGAGTTTGTTGCTTCTGCTGCTTGGCCACATTCGGATTGGCCAGAATATTCAGCAGTCCATCTGAATCGCCATCGGCGTCAGCATATTTTTCTTTGTTTCTATCATCTCTCCCAGGTCTGTGACATGGTCATGGTTCAGTCTATGATGCAAAAGTCCGACTAGGAGTCCCGCAATAAAAGCTTCAATCACGGTTTGTTCGTTTACTCCCTCGCATGTGTTCTTCATGTCAATCCAGCGTTTGAGGTAATCTCGACAAGTTTCTCCGGGTCTTTGAGTGCAATGCTACAAGTCTCCGACTATGTAGGGCCTCCTGTATGTTCCCTTGAAGTTTGAAAAGAATGCACTTTGCATATCATACCAGTTGTGAATCGAGTTTTGTAGTAGTTCATTGATCCATGATCGATCTGTCTTCCGCAACATGAGTAGGAGATATCAGACTGCAACCATGCTATTTCCTCCTTTGGAGATGCAGCAAACCTGGAAAAAATATTGAAGCAAAGTATCTAGTCGATCTGCACCGTCGTAGGGCTGAATGTGTTTGGCAATGCCGAAGTCAACGAGAAATTTTGTTTGACGGATATGTGGGCCAAAGCATTTGGGTCCCACATACACGTCCTCATCCTCATACCGTCACGCTGCAATGTTTGATTTGATGCGATGGCGAGCGTCGTTTGGCGAGAGAGACCTACGCCCTGGAGACTCGCGGCTTCTGCATGGCGGAGTCGGATTCCTGCTTCTCCTTCCACCGTCGCCGTCTCCACCCCTGTAGCTTCCATGGCTACGATGAGATCCTTCATGGTCTCTGTCGGGCGGTGATGGTGGCTCTGGCGGGTTATTTCTGGCTCAGCGGCGAGGTCCTGGAGCCTCATTATGCTGACTCCAAGGTTGATTTCAACGGGCTCCATCCCTGCTTGATTCAGGACGATCCGGGTCATTTCTTTGTCCGACGTAGCCAGTCGGACGGCTGGGGGTGGCATCCTTAGCCGATCTTGCTCTCGCTGGCGGCGCACCTCTGGGGTTTCCCTGTGGTAATTATTCTGCGGAGAATGGGTCTAGTGAGGCACCAATGCCCTGATGGCATCTTGAGACGCAGCCGGAATTACTCCCGACCAGTTTGATACGTCCAATTTGCATCACCATTCTATATCATAATTTGCCTCTATTCTTTGATATATTTCATATTAAGAAGTGTTACTTATGTCTTTTCATCTGTTTTTGCATGTTGGATGATTCTTGGAGGATGAACTGCCGGAGTCAGGATTCTGATGGAAAAAGCGGTGTTTTGATGCAATTTCGCGAAGATCAGAAAAATACCAGAAAAACTACGGAAAATGTTATTTTCCCAGAAGACGAAGAATGCCAGAAGGGGAGGCGGAGATGGGCCACAGGGGGCCACACTCCCTAGGCGCGGGCCACCCCTAGGTCGTGCCTACAGGGGGTGTGGCCCACCTGGCCCACCTCTGGCTCCGCCCTCTCGCCTATATCTTCTCCTCCAAACCCTAATACACAGGAACAACCACAAAAAGATCCCGCCGCCTTTGCGGGGCGGAAAACACCGAGAGAGAAAGAGCTCTCCGGCAGATAGATTTCTACCGGGGAAATTCCTTCCCGGAGAGGTGAGATCGTCGCCATCAACACCATCATCAAGCTAGACTTCATCGGGATCATCATCATCATCCGCACCATCATCTCCACCAGCACCATCATCATCACTCCATCCCGTTGTAACAATTGTGTTGACTCTTGCATAGTTCTTAGGGGAAACTTTCTCGGTATTGATTACTATTGTAGTTGATGCTTGTGAGTGGAACTATTGAATTATTGTTTATGTTCAGATTGTTATTCATCACCATATCATCTTTGATCTTGATCCATATGATGTCTCGTGAGTAGTTTGTTTAGTTCTTGAGGACATGGGAGAAGTCATGTTGTTAGTAGTGGATTTGTGTTGAGATATTATTCAATGGTTTAGTATTTAAGTTATGGTGCTATTATTCTAGTGGTGTCATGTGAACGTCGACTACATGATACTTCACCATTTATGGGCCTAGGGGAATGCATTGTGTATTTGGCTACTAATTGTGGGGTTGCCGGAGTGACACAAACTTGAACCCCCGTTAGGACACCATTGCACAAGGGAGTTTAGGATCTCAGAGTTTAAGGCTGTGGTTAGGTTTATACCTTAATTGCTTTCTTGTAGTTGCGTGCTTGCAAGGGGTTTAATCACAAGTATGTATTAGTCCAAGTAAGGTCGGTACATTAGCACAGGTTCACCCACACAACACTTACAAAACCAAAGAAGTCTACTAAGCTATATGAAGTGAAAGCACTTGGCAGAATTCCCATGTGTCCCCGAGAATGTTTGGTAAGAAAGGATTGGGCCACTTGCTGCAATTGTTCCCTGTCTTTATTACTTGCACTTTATTTCTTTGCTTTACCAGAAAACCCCTAAAAATCCGTTTGGTAAGTATTTACAGGGATTTCCTGCTCCATACCACTAGTCAACACCTTCTGATCCTCGTTGGGATCGACACTCCTATTTATCGAAAGTACCATGATACACCCCCTATACTTGTGGGTCATCAAGACTATTTTCTGGCGCCGTTTTCGAGGAGTGAAGCGCTATTGAAGTGTGGAACTGGTATAGGAAACTTCTACTGTGAGTATTGCTTTTTATTTCTGTTGTTACTTTGTTTCCAATATGGATAACCCTCTTGGTTTTCTGTTTGGGAAAACTACTACCACTGTTAGGGTAGTAGATGAACCACCACCTGTTGAGATAGATCCTTTTAATATACCTACAAGTATTGTTGATCGTGTTATGGATAAATATTATTTAGGGGATGGAACTATCCACCCTGGTGATCACTTGCTTTCTATCCATGAATTATGCGGGTTGTTTAAGTGTGCAGGTACCACAACTGAACAGGTGAAGAAGAAGTTACTCTCTATATCCTTGAAAGGAAGAGCCGAAGGATGGTATAAGCTGCTGAAGAATGGACAATCCATGGAATGGGAGGAAATAGTACCTCTCTTTTACTCTAAATCCTATCCTCCCAGTGAGATTCATAAGGATTGGAATCTAATATATAACTTTTGGCCTCGTGATGGAGAGAGTACATCTCAAGCTTGGGGGAGATTGAAGTTACTAATGCTTAAATGTCCTATTCATGAACTCCCTAACAATATTATTATCAATAACTTTTATGCAAGGCTTTCTCTTCATGATAAAGATTTACTAGATGCTTATTGTGCTGGATCATTCACACGTATGAAGGAAGAAGCTAAATGGGATCTCCTAGACCATATTCAAGATAACACTGAAGCATGGGAGAATGACAAATGAAGAAAATTAGGTATAAACTATGATTATGAATGCATTAAATCCTTTATGGGAACTGATGACTTCCGTGATATTAGTACTAAGTATGGTCTTGATTCTCAAAGTATTTCCAATTGTTTTAAGGCCTTTGCCTCTTACATATAAATTCCAAAAAAGAAGTGGAATAAGTACCATGCATCTTATAAAGATGTTGTTAGTCATGTTCTTGTTAGAAATACTGAAGTTTGTACTATTAATCGTATTGTGACGGAACCTTATGTTGAGAAAACACCTTTCCCAGCTAAGGTAAAGGAATTATCTATGATAATTAGTGCGGATAACAAAGGTATAAAGAAAGTTGTGGAACCTAATGAGCAAATAAATAATGAACCTGTGGTAGCTATTGTGAAACATCTTGTCACTAGAAATATAGAGGATGAGCACATTGTCTTCTGTGAAGATGCCTCTAATATTATCTCTCATCCTAGTAAAGCTAGAAAAGCTAGTGTCCCTGTGCTTTCTGTTAGAATTGGTGATCATTGCTATTATGGTTTATGTGATATTGGTGCTAGTTCTAGTGCTATTCCTTATGAGCTTTACAGGGAAATTATGCATGAAATTGGTCCTTGTGATCTTGAGGACATTGATGTGGTTATTCACCTTGCTAATAAGGAAACCATTTTCCCTATTGGTATTGTAAGCTATGTGGAGGTTCTCTGCGGTAAGATTAAGTATCCTGCTGATTTTCTAGTGCTTAATTCAGTAGCTAGTAAAACTTGTCCTATCATTTTTGGTAGACCTTTATTGAACACTTGTGGAGCTATTATAGATTGTAAAAAGGAGAAAGCGTTAACTAAGTTTGATGGAGATTCTTACGAGTTTAACTTTTCTAAATTTGCTAAAGCTCCTTGTAAAAATAGCTTGCCTAATGAAGATTTTAGGGTTGAACAACTTGCTTCTATTGATCCAGTTCATGACCTTGGACCTCTTTTTGATGAATGTAAGTATGCTCATTCTGATGATAAAGTTGTTTCCTATGATAGTTATATTGTCAACTTTATTCAAAGTGCTACTGAAAGTTGTTATGAGAGAGGGAAACGTGGTTTTATGCATCTCAATAATATTAAGTTTCCTCATTTTATGTTGAAAACTTTGAAGTTGCATTTATTTTGTCTTCCTATGCTAGTATCATTTTGTTTCAATTTTTTTTCTCATGATACTCCCTTGCATAAGAAGTGGGTTAGACTCAAATGTGTTGGTTATTTGCTTCTTGATGCTCTCTTTCACTTCAAATCTATATCCCCTATGTGAGCATGTTTGAAATTATTAGGCCTAACTTAAATGCAATAAAGAAAAGTACTTCTTGGGAGATAACCCAATAGTTTTGTTGAGTCTTGGAAGTTATTACCTCATTAATAACCGTTCCTTATCCTTTTTGTTTTGGTTTTTGTGTCAAGATCAACTACTTTTGAGAAGTAGAAGAGTTGTGAAAAGTGGCTGTCCTGGGACATATTTTTGTGCTGCATTGTAAAAATTCGTGAAGGAGCTCAGTACAATGGATGGAGCTGTATTTTTCTGTGCTTGTCCTCCAAGTTGTTATCCAACATTCATTAGTTTTGCACTTTTTGATTTGAGAAACAGAATTTTTTTGAAAAAATCAATCTTTACCTGCTGGTTTGTTTTGACAGATTTCTGCCATCATTTGCATTTGCTTTTTATATTGATTCCCTTTCAGATTATTTTTGGGGCTTCTGGAAGTGAGTTGCTACAGTAGCTTTTGTTTTGATGGATTTCAGTTGAAGTTTGATCCTAAAGGTTTATTGTTTTTCCATACACTAATGTTGCCATTGAGGTTTGTGTAAAGCCTTGTATGAAGGGAATTTCCAGGAGAAGGATAAAAGGAATCTGCAGAGTTCGTCTTTGGATAGGTAAAAGTGCTACAAACTGAAGGTTCGTGAAAACCTTATCTTTTTATATTTTTGATGTTTTTATTGCATACTGAAGGTTACGAGATGAAACAGAGGAGGAAACGGAGGCTAGGGTGGCCACACCCACCCTAGGTGCGGGCCCCAACTGGCCGCACCTAGAGGGGGTGTGAGCCCCCTAAACTCCGTCTCCGCCTCGTTTCGCACAGTACCTTCCTTATGCATTGAAACTTCATAATATATAACCCCCCAGATCCCCCGAGGTTCGTATATTGTGTTCTCGCCGTGTTTTCGTTTCGACCTGTTTCTGTCAGGAAATCTTCTCCAGTTTAGAGCACCATGGTCTCCGCCAATGACAAAGGCAAGGGGCCCGTGGAAGAAGAAAGGATCGCTGCCAGGAACGAGGACATGGATTGGAGCGTCGAAGAGGAAGTAAAGAACATGTCAGCAGGCATTAAGGAACAAACCGCCACAGGGTCAAGGGCAAGGAAACCTACTTTTGTAGGAGTAATTAACACTGGACGTGCTTTTTCTTGTAATATGCAGGGGATGATGACCTCCGTCCCAAACTTTAGATCCTGCCCTAAGGCAGTGGAAGCCCTTCGAACCACTGATGAGTTTTGTGATAAGTACCATGCTCTAAGGATGAATGTGGATATACTTCAAGAGGAGAATAACATGCTTATTAAGATGCTGAAAGGTTTTCTGACCCTAAACAAGGGAACACCATCACCGCCGAAGGAGTAATTCGTCATCAGTTTTGGCATCCCCTTTGCTTTTTCCAAGCTTGGGGGAGTGCCGCGGTATCACATCGTTATCTTTTATCTTTTTACCTTTTAGTAGATTCATATCTTGGGCAGAGAAGTTATCTTATAGGTTGGTTTGCATTGTGGAAGTATCTCTCCTTTAGTTGGTCATCTATGTATCCCTTAGTGTGAGTGCCTTTATGGAATATTAATGATAAGTTTCATCTTTTACCTTTTACACTTCTTATTTTAGTTTGCAATCTCTACTATATGGTTGATCTTGTTGATCAGTATTGGCATCACTTTGGGAGCATCAAGTGGATCTAAATTAGTTTTGGCAAACCGAGCTCTGGTCAGTAGCAACACTTTTTGAGGTTTGAAAGGAAAAGAGAAAAAGCTTACAGGTATTTTGTATCATCTATTTTCTTTCTTGATTGGATCATAACCTTAGTATTCTTTGTTTAAGATCTTTTGTGTCTTCAAGGAAGATTGCATGTTTGGCTTTATTACTTGTATGTTTGCTTGTTTCTTTCAACTCTTTTGCTTGCTACCCAGCCTTGCTAGCCAAAAACCTGTTTTGAGAAGGAATACTTCTCATGCATCCAATCCCTTTGAACCAAAACCTGTGCCATTTGTGTCCACCATATCTACCTATTATCATTATTGCTATTTCAAGCAAATTCTCAAGCTTCATCTATCTTTCGAATTAAAAACTATTTTTTATGTGAAAACTAGTTAGTAAAGCTCTCACGAACTTGATGGCACACCTTATTTTCTTGCCCCTAATAAACTTGAACCATTGTGTCATCGAAGTTGTATATGCTTGCATCTATACGTTGGGATTAGCAGAACCGTGCTGTCACGGGGAACGCTTTCAAGACTTATGGATACATATCCAGTTGATATCATGCTCTTTTGTTTATGGATGTTGTTGGTGTGAAATAAAAGGGGATCTTGTAAGTCCATGGAGTTATGTATGTGTGTTAGAGAAACGCCTGGGCCGCTAGCCTAAGCCATGCCTAATCATGGTGGAAACTTGCAGCATAACCATAGTGATCAATCTGTGAAGCATCCTCAATAAAAACCTATGCAAATAGTAAATAAAACGATCGCTGAGATGCTCACTGTCTGCTTGCCTTGTCATTTTGATTATGGGATAGCTCCTGTATCATGTGCAAGGGGTACCCCGTTGGCGGTTCTTTATGATACACATGTACTTACAATGACAAGAACTTACCGGTAACTAAAGTTGAGTAGCATGAGGAGCGAACCTCGTACTCGAGGGACATGAGATTGCCAACTTATGTTTCGTCAAGCATATACTCCATCTTTGTTCACTTTAACCTTAATCACCTCAAGATGCTTATGATAGGGGCAATGAGAGATGAAAGCTAGTAAGTACCATAATATTTTGAAAGCTCTTTATGAACTTGAAATCCCTGCTTCCCTCTATGAAGGGCCTTTCTTCTACTTCTAAGTTGAGTCGGTAAACCTATTCCTCTCTATTCCAGCAAGCATTTGAGTTGTTGTGTTTCAAGCATTCATATAATGATTTATTCAATCATGTTCTTTATCTTCCTTGTTTGCACAAGACTCTTATCTAATGAGTACTACTTTGAAAGCCTTCATTGGGAAAAACCTTTTATGTTTGAGCAAAGAGTAATCTTGTTGTGAAACTTCTTTACAAAAGCTTTACTTGAAAACTGTTTGCCAGCTGTTCTCTGACCAAGAACAAAGTTTGCCAATCCCAATTATGATTCATCTTTATGCATCTCTATTGTGACTCATATACTTGTTGCAAGCTAAGTTATATAATGGTGAGTTCCTTTCTTCTATGAGTTGTGTAATGGTAAATGTGATGCTTCTTGTCCGTATTTTTTTATCGACACTTCACTCCATAAACATGTGGACATGTTAACTGAGCTCAGTTTTCGCATGTGGACAAGCGAAGGTCTAAGCTTGGGGGAGTTGATACGTCCAATTTGCATCACCATTCTATATCATAATTTGCCTCTATTCATTGATATATTTCATATTAAGAGGTCTTACTTATGTCTTTTCATCTATTTTTGCATGTTGGATGATTCTTGGAGGATGAACTGCCGGAGTTAGGATTCTGATGGAAAAAGCAGTGTCTTGATGAAATTTCGCGAAGATTAGAAAAATATCAGAAAAACTACGAAAAATCCTATTTTCCCAGAAGACGAAGATTGCCAGAAGGGGAGGCGGAGATGGGCCACAGGAGGCCCACACCCCTAGGCGCGGGCCACCCTAGGCCGCACCTACAGGGGGTGTGGCCCACCTGGCCCACCTCTAGCTCCGCCCTCTCGCCTATATCTTCTCCTCGAAACCCTAATACACGGGGAGCAACCATAGAAAGATTTCGCCGCCTCTGCGGGCGAAAAGCACCGAGAGAGAAAGAGCTCCCCGGTAGACAGATTTCTGCTGGGGAAATTCCTTCCCGGAGAGGGTAGATCATCGCCATCAACACCATCATCAAGCTAGACTTCATCGGGATCATCATCATCATCCACACCATCATCTCCACCAACACCATCATCATCTCTCCATCCCGCTGTAACAATTGTGTTGAATCTTGCATAGTTCTTAGGGTAAACTTTCCCGGTATTGATTACTATTGTAGTTGATGCTTATGAGTGGAACCATTGAATTATTGTTTATGTTCAGATTGTTATTCATCACCATATCATCTTTGATCTTGATCCATATGATGTCCCATGAGTAGTTCGTTTTGTTTTTGAGGACATGGGAGAAGTCATGTTGTTAGTAGTGGATTTGTGTTGAGATATTATTCAATGGTTTAGTATTTAAGTTGTGGTGCTATTCTTCTATTGGTGTCATGTGAACGTCGACTACATGATACTTCACCATTTATGGGCCTAGGGGAATGCATTGTGTATTTGGCTACTAATTGTGGGGTTGCCGGAGTGACAGAAACCTGAACCCTCGTTAGGACACCATTGCACAAGGGAGTGTAGGATCTCAGAGTTTAAGGTTATGGTTAGGTTTATACCTTAATTGCTTTCTTTCAAGGGGTTTAATCACAAGTATGTATTAGTACAAGTAAGGTCAGTACATTAGCACATGTTCACCCACACAACACTTAGGGCCAGTTCTTTTTACAGCTTAGAAAATAAGCTACCCCCTCCCCAGCTTCTCTCATAAGCCACGTGGCTTATTAATCGAAGCTTCTCAATTAGTTATTAGATTATTAGTTTGGAAGCCCTAAATAATAAGCCGAGCAGCTTACGTGAGAAGCTGGGGAGGGTCAGCT
The DNA here is from genome assembly GCA_916181665.1 of Avena sativa. Taxonomy (NCBI): domain Eukaryota; kingdom Viridiplantae; phylum Streptophyta; class Magnoliopsida; order Poales; family Poaceae; genus Avena; species Avena sativa. The sequence continues at coordinate 145,174,729 of OV702297.1, forward strand.
TATTTTTTAAGCCGCCAAAAGAACTGGGCCTTACAATAGCAAAGAAGACTACGCAGCTATATGAAGCGAAAGCACTTGGCAGAATTCCCATGTGTCCTCGAGAACGTTAGGTCCTCATTAGTATTTCCACCGGCTTGTCCTTTGCTAAGAAAGGATTGGGCCACTTGATGTAATTCTTCGCTATCTTTATTACTTGCACTTTATTTATTTGCTTTATCAGAAAACCCCTAAAAATTTGTTTGCTAAGTATTTATGATGGCGTTGTTTCGTATCCCTGCGGGGTCGTTCATCAGCGTTTTGTCCTACGCCAGTGTGACAAAATTCTGATCTTGAGGCCAGCTTTCCACTGAATGACGTGGTTGTATTTTGTTGTTTCAATCCTTTGTCAAGCAATGCCATGTATTGCCGGACCTGTTCTGGAGACAGATTATTGGCGAGGATGGCTCGAGCATCCGCAACGTTCTCCACTAGCGTGCCGTAGACTTGGATCTTCTCTCCGGTTTTACTGTCAAATAGATATCTGTGGATGTCCGGGTTCCTATTAGCAACAATCAGACCTCCCCTTGTCTTGTTTGGCAGTCGCTTGAATTCTGATTGGTACTGGGCAGAATTGCTGTCTAAGCTCGATGATGCGGGCAGCTTCCTCGAGCAAAAACAAGCGATGCTTTTCTAGGCCCTCATCCCTTTTCTCCAGCTCCTCCGGAGTGAGATCCAAAGCTGTTGGGATTGGTATTGTGAGTGCGTCTCCGTAGATTTCACATGCACCCTTGGTGACAACGTGTCCATCCACAGGAGGATCGATCGGTGGGATTAATCGGATCTCCATCCTGATTCTCCATCTCGATCTCTTCGTCAACTTCTTCCTCGTTGGCTTCCTCTACCGGATCTGCCGTTGTCTTGTTCTTGTTCTTCCTCTTCTTTGACCGCCTGGTAGCCTTAACGTGCGTACTAGTGGCAAAGACGGATTTTGGTCCGGTACCGGGAGATAGACTTCCGTCGGTACTTTTTGTCATAGTTGAATTCTGGACCTCGGATGAATCTCCAGTGTCCATGTCATCTTGCGTGGTGCAGTCTTCGTCCAAGCTATCATATGGACTCGGAGGGTTCTCCGGCTCACCTTGCGCTGGTTTGGAGGCGTATTCTTCTTCGTACGCTTCCATATCCTTCTCAAAGTCTCGAAATTCCTGCGACGTTAGTGATTCCTGAGGGGAAGCAAGTGAGTCAGTATTTTATCCGATGGCATCAAGAACTGAATCGCTATCGGCTCCAGCATCGACAGAGTCGGATCCAGAGCCCACATATTGTACAAAGCAATGCTTCGTTTTCTTCATATTCTCGAAGTAGCAGCACAACTGGGTTTGCACCTCTGCCATCTCAAAGCTCTGCTTGATATCGGCGATTGCTTTGTAATTGATGTAGGGGCGCTTCATCATCTGATTTATCCTATGCCTCAAGAGTGGTTTTTCCGCTCCAGCATCAGTAGAAACGGATCCAAAGCGAATATACTCCTCATTCGTGTATCCGATCTTAATGGGGAGATCAGAACCGGGTTTTTCTTCCACTACTTCTTCCATTACAGGAGCGAGCTAGGTGGTTTCCAGTTTTTCCACGATCTTGAACTCTTCCACTTCTGCGGACAGAGCAGATCCGTACTTTTCTTCCACCATGGTCATCACCCCGGGGGTGGGTTGGGCGGGATCAGCGAAGCCGAGGTGGATGTCGATCTCGCCGATGGACATGATTGTGTTTGTTGTCACGGGCTCCTTAGCTGGAATCCAGGTCTCGTCGAGAAGAACGAGGGGGACATCACTGGCGTAAACCACGTGACGCATGGCGATTGTTTTGCCGATTCCTGCATGCGCAGATTCCGCCCGGAACGAAGCTCCAAAGGTCACCTGCCCCACGGTGGGCACCAACTGTCATCGAATTATCGACAAGTATGCCATAGGGGGTCCTAAAGGCATTGAGAAGAGGAGGTGTGAGCCGTATGGTGTTCCGGGAGCGGTTAGCACAAGTTTACCCAGGTTTAGATCCGACTGCGGTGATCGGATCCTACTCCTGCTAGCAACCTAGTAATATATTGATGAGAGCCGGATGTAACCGCGGATTACAAGAGAGGTTCACCTGTGTGAGTAGGTTGTGGTTGATCTATGATATGGTGCCCTAAAGGCTCCCTCAGGTCCGGTTTATATAGTCACCAGGGCCTAGGGTTACAGGAGAGACTTATCCGGCTATATTACAGAGTCGGTAACTAGATACAGCTTGGACTACAAGTAATTCTACATGCCTAAGTTGGTAACTCTTCTAGTCCTTGTCGTAGCCAGAAGTGACTCCTCTTTTTCTGATTGGGCCGCCCGTGAAGCAAAGCTCTAACCCGTTGGTGGGCCACCATGGTCAGCGAGTCATGTGGGTATACCCATAAAGTATATCCCCAACAAAATATGCTACCTTGAACAAATAAGATCATCTGGGCTGTCAATATATGATAATAACACATGCATTCACTTTGTCCCTAGTGAGCTAACAAAAGAAAGATAACAACCATAGTAGATCTTGAATTTCTTGCCACTATCAAATCACTACAACCATGTTACTCCATCTAATACACACGTTTGCCGCACACATGCCCTCTCATACAAGTTGGGTCAAAAAATTTAATAAAGAACGGGGTACATAATATGCATCTACCAATACATCTTACACATAATAGAGATCAAATCTCAAATATCAACTCATAGAATAAAGATCCATCGCATAGGAATTACATAGATGACCATAATCATTTTGGACAACTCATATTATCGGGGAGGGGGGTCACCCCCGGGTATGCTCAGCTGGCTTAGTCCCTTGTGTCCTAGAGGAGCTAGGGTCCGGCTGGCTTGCTCAGGCCCGAGCCGGATGCACCAACACCAGAACCAAGCATCAAGACCAGTCGGATGGATTGCCCAGTCATCCACTTTCAGGTCATGCCGGCTGGACCTCTCAGCCGATCAACACCAGACTGGGTCAGTTGGCCCCGTCCAACCGGTCACCTTGAATTCAGTAGCGAGATCCATGAGTCACGGCGTAGGCTAGAGTGCTACCCATATCGACAATATAGAAGATAAAACCCATCACGGAGAATTTGGCAATGTGTGAGCTATAGTGCCAATGGCTCTGACTGATGAGGTGACTCCCGCCGGCACGGGACTGTGCCCACATGGCCTGTCTAGCACGCCACTATAGCGCTGACCCTATATCCCGGCCCACAGGCTAGCCCCCACCAGCCGGCCATACCTTATAACCCGCACCCTAGGTAGTATATAAGGGGTGTGAGGGCCTTTAGAGTGAGGCTGATCACTCCTCTCTCTCTCCCATTTCCCCTCATTCATCCTCGATATAGCTCAAGGAGCCTCTGTATTATGTTCATCGATACCAAATAGTGAGATCTGCAGGAGTAGGGGTTTTACTGTAGGGTTCATAGCATGGAAAACAAAAAATTCTATCACATGAACACACAAAACCAAGATCTAATCTACGAGATCGGTGCAACGAGATTGTAGAGAACTAACCCTCGCAGATCCAAAGCAATTAACGAGATCGGATTCTCGTGGTTGATGCAGTCGATCACTTGCAGATCTCAAGATCATGTAGACGATCCTTCGGACAGCTCTTCCGCAGTCAGTCACACATACGGTAGTCGATGAAGACCTTCATCTCCCTTGTTCCAACAGGGCAGCGGAGGTTGTAGATCTCCTCAGAATCCCAACAACACGACGGTGTGGTGGTGGTGGAGGAGGAGAGATTTCTGCAGGGCTTCGCCTAAGCTAGAGTAGTGCGGTGGAGAGAGAGGGCTGCGGCGGCTAGGGTTCTAGGCGCTAGGGACAAGGTGCCAAGGGGGGCGCCCTACCCCTCCTTATATGGGAGAGGGTCCGGTGGCCAAGGCACCCTTGCCCTAGCCTAGTTGCTCCCCAACTTGGCTAGGAAGGGGAGACTCCTTCCCCAACTCGGCTAGGAATAAGGGGAGTTGTAAACTTGCGTTTCAAGTTTTCCCTTTCCTTCCCAAACTAGAATTTGACTTTTCATACCAGGATTTGACTTTTCAAACTAGGGTTTAACCCTAACTTTCTAGTGCTTGGCCGAGTTGGCCTCGGGTTCGGTGCGGCCAGCCCTTAGGGCATGGTGCATTCCAAGTGTCCCTCCCGGGGTGGTGGACCTTCCAGAACATTCTAGAAGCTTCTAGTCAAAACACCGAAAACATTTCTGAACCCCAGAAATTGACTTTCCTTATATGAATCTTATTCACCAGACCATTCCGGATTTCCTCGTGATGTCCTGGATCCAACCCGAGACTCCGAACAACATTCGTTCTCCAACTCACATTCCATATCTACTCAAACAACATCGAATCCTTAAGTGTGTCTCTCCATGGTTTGTGAACTATGCAGACATGATCGAGACACCTCTCTGATCAATAACCAATAGAGGGATATGGAAATCCATATGGCTCCCACATATTTCTATGATGACTTTGTGATCGAATGAACTATTTATATACGACACCGATTCCCTTTGTTGCGCAATACTTTACTTATCCAAGGTTTGATCATCGGTATATCTATACCTAGTTCAACCTTGTTACCGATAAGTACTCTTTACTCATTCCATGATATGACATCCTATGTGACCTAGTCACATGCTTGCAAGCCAATTGGATGACATTCCACCGAGAGGGCCGAGAGTATATCTATCCGTCATATGGATGGACAAATCCCACTCTTGATCCATGTGCTTCAACACATACTTTCAGAATACCTAATGCCACCTTTATAACCACCCAGTTACGTAAGTGGTGTTTGATGTCATCAAAGCATCCATCCGGTGATGGTGATTAACATGATCTCATGGTCGAAGGATTAGGTTACTATGTATTTGAAAGCTTATAGCAAACCAACTCTAAATGACTTGATCTTATGCTATGCTAACTATCCGAGAGTGTCCATCACATAATTCTCCTAATGACATGATCTTGTTATTAATAACATCCAATATCCATGATCAGGAAACCATGATCATCTATTAATCAACAAGCTAGTTTAACAAGAGTCTTACTAGGGACTCTTTTATGTTTACAAAACACACAAGTTCCGGTTAATTCCAAATTTTGAAATGTGAAAAATAATCAAACAAAAGAAACCCATGTTAAAATTTAGGGTGAAAAGAAACTTTTTGCTTCTAAATAGAAACATTAAAACCCCACTTGAACAAAATTTGAATAAGAAAGCAAAAAAAAAATTTCCAAACAAATCAAATGCATTTTATAGAATCTTAAATTTAAAGCACTTGGAAAAGATAAACCAAAACCCTAAACCCAAGTTAAATAAATCATTTCCAAGATCACTCCAAGTCTATGGCTTTGTCCCATGTAAAAATTTAGCAACAAACATTAAATGATAAAAAAAGGTAAAGAAAAATATTACAAAATCATGGAAATTGGTTTCATTCTATTTGGAGCCATGGATAAAAACTTAAGAATTTAATAAGATAAAAAGAAAATAATTTCCAAGGCTAATAAAGCTCCTAACTAAAAACAATATTAAATTGTGAGCAAAGTAAACCTAAAAGGATTTAAAAATATAAACAATTGTTAAATAAAATCATACAAATTGGAATCACCAATTTTGGAATTATAAATAAAAAGATATGGATTTTATAAGACAAAGAAAGAAATAAATAAATAAGAAATATTTAAAAGACAATTTAAATCTTGACCAAATCCATAAGAAAATGGAATAAAAGTTTACTAAATAATAAAAAGAAATAAAAGATTATTTAATAAAATTATATGAGTTTGAACCATATTCAATCTTATTTAAATAAAGACAAATTTCCTAATTTAAATAAATATTAAATCACAAGAAAATTATTTGGATTATTCCAAAGTAAGCCAACTAATCAGCTCATAAATAATTTAAAACCTACTGAAAAGGTTTGGTAAAATTTTGAAATCAAATTGAGATTGAAATCATTTAGTTTATATTAAAACAGAAAACAGAAATGGAAAAAGAAAAAGAATTAGAAAAAAGGGAAAGAAGCCAACCTAGCTAAACCTACCCAGCCCCCAACCCAATCTGGCCCAACACCAGCCCACCCGGGCCACTCCCCTCTACCCCTTTTCTCACCAGCGCACCCCGCACCCCCCTCGCTGACTTCGCGGCCCCACAGCCACGTAGTCATCTTCAACCCCGCGCTGACCCGTGACCCTCTCTTCCCCGAACGTTTCCTGCGATAATTTCTCGGCTTAAATTCGATTTATTGACGCAGTGAATCACTCCAGCGACCACGCACATTTAACCACCTCCCTCTCCTCTCTCTTTCCCCTCAGATGCCGCTGCCAGAGAGCCACCAGGCTGCACTGATTTTAGCTCGCTCTTCCGCTGCCTCCGATGAGCTCCAGTGCGAATTCCGGTGAAGCCCGACCTTCCCATACTCCCTAGTGCACACTGGCATGCTCGCCTTCGACATGCGCACCTGCCAGTAGCCTCCACTTGCTCAGGCGCACCCCAGCGGTCGGCAACGACTACGTCTGAGCGCCACCATCTTCTGCCTCAACTCGGGCAACTTCCCCTGCAACCGTTTCTTTGTCTTAGCGTGCTCTGTAACCTCGCCCCGACGACTCCAGTACGTGCCCCACGCCAGGGACATCTCCGGCGAGGAATTACCATCGCGTTCGTGCCCCTTGCCCTCCTACGGCCACCTTGAGCACCAAAGCAACCCCGCGAATCCGGTGAGCCCCTCCTTCCCCTCCCTTGCTTCTTGGATTTGCCAGAACGCCACTGACCGAGCGCCGCCGCCGCATGTCGCCAGCCAGCGCCGCCCATCTATGGTTGGTATGCTCTGGACCGTTAGATGCGAATCTAGAGGATATTATTAGATCTTGGACGAAGCGGTATGAGCTGATCTACGTAGTGCAATGTAACTTAGATCCTATAGCCTGTATAGCTCGATCCAACTGAATCAGTATTAGCCAATAAGAAACATACACGTGGCCAAACCTTTCAGACAAAATTCTAGAAAATGAATTTGAATGATTAAACTTGCAAAAATCATAACTTTTGATCTCTATGTCCAAAAATTACAAATTTTATATCAATGGATTCAGAAAAATGTAAAATTTGAAACTATGAGCCTGGCTTGGTCATTTGCTTCTGAAAAATTAGGTGTTTTTGCAGAAACATTATTAGGACTATTTTGAGTATAAAATTTGTTCTAAAAATGATTTTTGAGTAAAACCTTTTGCAAATTGTTTGTTTTGAACTCTATGACCATAAACACTAACATTTGAATTTAAAAGTATATTTGGTTAACACTAGGAATTATTCCTTTGAATAAAAGCATTTCTAGGAAAACAAAAAATGATTTAAAAGGCCTATTTTCACTAACTTGATTTTAAATGATTTTCCCACTTTTATAAATGACTAGTAGGTGTTTTGAAATGTTTATAGCCTTATTAGAAACCAGTTTTCAACAAAACAACCTTTTGCATACTTGCATGCATTTCTTTTTTTTATCATTTTATGTGGTAAATTGTTTGGATGCTAGTTTTGAATATGTGCCTTGCTTGATTGAATTGTAGTGAACTTTGAAGAGTGTGACAATTGCAAGATCAAGGAGTATACCTAGTTTATCTACCAAAAAGGCAAGTGGTACTTTGGTCAGCAAAAGTACAATCTTTTCAATATTGCATTAGTGATATTTTTGTAGTATGCATGATAGGACAATATTTTGTATATTGCTATACTATAGCAGATCCTATAGAATATATCTTGGTAGGAATCTTCCTTAGTCAAGAGACAAGTTTTGCTAGTATGCTTAGCCTAGCTAAAAGATTTCAAGGGTGGAATATTCATACCATGATATTATGCAAAGTCAATGACTATGTTTTTGATTAATAAAACAACTAAGTGAATGAAACACCTAGGTGGAATGGTAATTGCTTGGATGGATTTGTGTTGAGTGGTTACACAAGGCTCATTTCTATGGTTCACCTTGTGTATCACACTTGTGGATGGCCATCCAGGAACAAAGGGATTTGAGATGTTTTGTGTTGAGAAGCTTCCAGTGTAGCCACACGGCATATGAGCTCTGCCTTGACTACATAGGTTGCAAGAACTCAGAAAAGCAGACAGAAGATGGTAGTGATGATATGATGGAACACGTCTATGCTGATCTGAGGGATTGTTTCTGAAAAGTCTCGTCTCTATGCATGTCGAGTCTTGTGGGATAAGTGCACCACCTCTCGAGAGGGTAAAACCTAAGTACTTAGCCGTGTCCCCGACAATGGACAATTTGAGCATTAAAGTCATTAAAGCAATCAAGTATCTCCTCATACCAATTTCTCTAAGTTAAAAACTTGTTGGGTAAACAAGGGAAGCACCTGGTGTGTAACCAGTGTGCCATTGTGTGATGAAAAGTTTTGAAAAGAGAAAAACTATTTTCAAAGGATAGGGAAAACTTGCTTTATGCAAAGGCAAGCCAAAACTCCACTTAGCCAAATATTCATGTAGATGATAGATTCTCCATGTCAATATAAAATCCCTTGCCAATACAATTCAAATGTATTGACCCTTGTGGCTATAACTTATTATGTTGCAGGTTTGTTTGATGTTAGTGAAGTTTGTTGAGTAGGGATTACAAGTCTACAACCAACATGATTACCTGTGGCATATGAAGATGAAGGACTCCATGCTATATAATTATATCTGTTGCATTGTAATAAGATAGCCAAATGAGCTATGTAAGATGTAATGAATTATTTTATTCCTGGTTGTAAGTTGTAATATGACCTTTGTTTCTTGATATTACATCTTAAACTGTGGATGCTAGCTATTCGATTCAGGGACTAGCATTGTAAACACAGGGATCTCTACCTTATTAGGTTGGGACCTCCACCGTCTTTTTCCTCGACTCCGACGACTTCCCCTGGTGAACTCTGACCGCCCCTTTTCCTCTCAATGACGCTCTCGCACTCACCTGTCTCTCACGCGTCTAACGCCACCATTTGTTTGTCTTAGCATGCTTTGTAACCTCGCCCCCGATGACGCCAGTACGTGCCCGACGCCAGGGACATATCCGGTGAGGAATTACCATCGCGTCCGTGCACCCCCTGCCCTCCTACGGCCACCTTGAGCACCACAGCTACCCCGTGAACCCGGTGAGCCCCTCCTTCCCCTCCCTTGCTTCCTGGATTTTCCAGAATGCCACTAACCAAGCGCCACCACCGTGCGTCGCCAGCCAGCGCCGCCCATCTGTGGTTGGTATGCTCTGGACCGTTAGATGCAAATCTAGAGGATAGGATTAGATCTTAGACGAAGCGGTATAAGCTGATCTGCGATGTGTGATGTAACTTAGATCCTACGGCCTGTATAGCTCGATCCAACTGAATCGGTATCAGCTAATAAGAAACAGACACGTGGCCAAACCTTTCAGATAAAATTCCAGAAAATGAATTTGAATGATTAAACTTGCAAAAATCATAACTTTTGATATGTATGTCCAAAAATTACAAATTTTATATCAATGGATTCAGAAAAATGTAAAATTTGCAACTATGACCCTGGTTTGGTCATTTGCTTCTGAAAAATTAGGTGTTTTTGCAGAAACATTATTAGGACTATATGAGTATAAATTTTTCTAAAAATGATTTTTGAGTAAAACCTTTTGTAAATGGTTTGTTTTGAACTATCTGGCCATAAACACTAACATTTGGATTTAAAAGTATATTTGGTTAACACTAGGAATTATTCCTTTGAATAAAAGCATTTCTAGGAAAACAAAAATGATTTAAAAGGCCTATTTTCACTAACTTTTATAAATGACCAGTAGGTGTTTTGAAATTTTTATAGCCTTATTAGAAACCAATTTTCAACAAAACAACCTTTTGCAACTTGCATGCATTTCCTTGTTTTTATCATTTTATGTGGTGAATTGTTTGAATTCTAGTTTTGAATATGTGCCTTGCTTGATTGAATTGTAGTGAACTTTGAAGAGTGTGACAATTGCAAGATCAAGGAGTATACCTACTTTCTCTACCAAAAAGGCAAGTGGTACTTTGGTCATCAAAATTCCTATCTTTTCAATATTGCGTTAGTGATATTTTTGTAGTATGCATGATAGGACTATATTTTGTATATTGCTATACTATAGCAGATCCTATAGAATATATCTTGGTAGGAATCTTCCTTAGTCAAGAGACAAGTTTTTCTAGTATGCTTAGCCTAGCTAAAAGATTTCAAGGGTAGAATATTCATACCATGATATTATGCAAAGTCAATGACTATGTTTTTGATTCATAAAACAACTAAGTGAATGAAACACATTTGTGGAATGGTAATTGCTTGGATGGATTTGTGTTGAGTGGCTACAAAAGGCTCATTTCTATGGTTCACCTTGTGTATCACACTTGTAGATGGCCACCCAGGAACAAAGATATTTGAGATGTTTTGTGTTGAGAAGCTTCCAGCGCAGCCACATGGCATATGGGATCTGCCTTGACTACATAGGTTGCAAGAACTCAGACAGGCAGACAGAAGGTGGTAGTGATGATAGGATGGAACACGTCTGTGCTGATCTGAGGGATTGTTTCTGAAAAGTCTTGTCTCGATGCATGTCGAGTCTTGTGGGAAAAGTGCACCACCTCTCGAGAGGGTAAAACCTAAGTACTTAGCCGTGTCCCCGGCAATGGACAATTTGAGCATCAAAGGCATTGAAGCAATCAACGATCTCCTCATCCCAATTTCTCTAAGTTAAAAACTTGTTGGGTAAACAAGGGAAGCACCTGGTGTGTAACCAGTGTGCCATTGTGTGATGAAAAGTTTTGAAAACAGAAAAACTATTTTCAAAGGATAGGGAAAACTTACTTTATGCAAAGTCAAGCCAAAACTCCACTTAGCCAAATATTCATGTAGATGATAGATTCTCCATGTCAATATAAAATCTCTTGCCAATACAATTCAAATGTATTGACCCTTGTGGTTGTAACTTATTATGTTGCAGGTTTGTTTGATGTTAGTGAAGTTTGTTGAGTAGAGATTACAAGTCTACAACCAACATGATTGTCTGTGGCATATGAAGATGAAGGACTCCATGCTATATAATTATATCTGTTGCATTGTAATAAGATAGCCAAATGAGCTTTGTAAGATGTAATGAATTATTTTATTCCTGGTTGTAAGTTGTAATATGACCTTTGTTTCTTGATATTACATCTTAAACTGTGGATGCTAGCTATTCGATCCAGGGACTAGAATTGTAAACACAGGGATCTCTACATTATCAGGTTGGGACCTCTACAGATGGTATCAGAGCACTGTGTTGCCTGTATGATTGTAACCCTAGGATTGGACAAAACCCCTTAGAAAAATAGGAGTTGTATTTGTTCAATCTTATTTACAAATAACCTTGTAAAATCTTTCCTCAACCTTTTTGTTTTGATTCTACATCTCTTCCTTTTGTACTTGATGGACAAAACTTCAACATCACCGATGACTTCAACTTCAGTTTCACCAAGGACTTCAACTTAGACATCACTAAGGACTTCAAGTAAGACAAGAATATTACTCAAGACATGGAAACTAAGGAAACACAACTTAGGAGGAACCACAATCACCTTTGAACTTTGTGACCAAGATGCAAGAATTTCTTCCAAGGATACCATGATCTTGTTCATGATGTATCAACTGAGAAGATGGAATTATATCAAGGTAACCCCATAGTTGGACCACCACACTAGTGTTTAGTTTAAATTGATTTATTGATCACACCAACTTATGTGGTGTAGCAAAAATATTTTGTTGCCAAAAATATGCTTGAAACTTGTTGTTTGAGTGGAATGCATGACTGTGATTGCTTGCACATTGCTTTGTGTGATTTGTGTGTGTGAGTAGAATTCTTCCTTTAGAAAATCTTTTGCCTAATCTAAACCCAATCCAACCCAAACAGATGACTTCTCCAGGAGACCACAACTCCAACATCAAGGATGGTGACAACAACAATCAAGAGATGCACATGACATAACAACTGCTAGTAACCCAATCCCAGTCGAATCAAATGACAACTCAGTTTTTAGCCAACAACATTGAGTTAGACCCAGCCATGCTAAAGCTCTTGGAATCCCAATCCCAATTGTTACAAAGGATGACCAATCAGATGATCAACATGAGAAGCAACCTTTCCCAAGGATATTGTGAAAAAAATGATATCAAGGATGATATTATAGACGGAACAAAAGCCTGTAAAATTTGTGGAGACATAGAACACACTTATAAAGAGCATGTGGACTAATGCCCTAATTGTGAAGAGAAACATCCAGCTAGATAATGCCCCACATCTCAAGTTTCTTGTTTCCTATGTGAAGGAAACGATCATGTCCCTATCCAATGCCATATATATCCTATAGTTCAACAGATGAAACAAGATGGAATGCATCAAGTCTTTGGAAACCTCCATGAAGGAACAACTTCCACCAAGAATAATGAAGACAAAGTCAAATCTCAGTATGCAGCTCCATACATTGTAACCCACTATGGTGGACAAAAGAGGAAACATGGACGTTATCCTAGGAATCGTTCTGAGAACCGAGGAAGTTTTCCCACATTTGTGGTGAAGTATGAAGAACATGAACTTAGAGCCCTCCTAGCTTTGGAGAAACCCAAGAACAAGAAGAAAAGCCCCAACCCCAGCAAACAAGACTTTAGCCATGTGCAATGTTACAATTGCAAAGAGATGGGACACTATGCTAATGAATTACCAGAAAAGAAGAAGGGCCAAGGAAACAAACAAGAGGTTGTGATACCAAAGATATAAGAGGATATTATCCAAGTGATGTCCACAAATGCAAAAAGCTAGGCCATTATGCATCACATTATCCAGAAAAGAAGAAGAACAAGACAAGCAAGCCTGTGAAAGATCTCAACCTTGTCACATGTTTCAAGTGTGAAAATAAGGGACACTATGCAAACAACTATCCAAGGAAGTTACATCAAGACACCAAGTAAGCCAAGATGTAATCTAGTTAAAAACCTTTTAAGGGTGGTAGTACCCTAGTTGACTTGAAGCCAACTTGTAACCTCTAGCCTTCCCGAATCTCGGGACAAGATTCCTTTTAAGGGTGGTAGTCTGTCACATCCCAAAATTCTCCAAATTTTGAAATGTGAAAAATAATCAAACAAAAGAAACCCATGTTGAAATTTAGGGTGAAAAGAAACTTTTTGCTTCTAAATGGAAACATTAAAACCCTACTTGAACAAAATTTGAATAAGAAAGCAACAAACAAATTTCCAAACAAATCAAATGCATTTTATAGAATCTTGAATTTAAAGCACTTGGAAAAGGTAAACCAAAACCCTAAACCCAAGTGAAATAAATCATTTCCAAGATCACTCCAAGTCTATGGCTTTGTCCCATGTAAAAATTTAGCAACAAACATTAAATGATCAAAAATGGTAAACAAAATATTACAAAATCATGGAAATTGGTTTCATTCTACTTGGAGCCATGGATAAAAACTTATGAATTTAATAAGATAAAAACAAAATAATTTCCAAGGCTAATAAAGCTCCTAACTAAAAACAATATTAAATTGTGATCAAAATAAACCTAAAAGGATTTAAAAAGATAAACAATTGTTAAATAAAATCATACAAATTGGAATCACCAATTTTGGAATTATAAATAAAAAGATATGGATTTTATAAGACAAAGAAATAAATAAATAAATAAGAAATATTTAAAAGGCAATTTAAATCTTGACCAAATCCATAAACAAATGGAATAAAAGTTTACTGAATAATAAAAAGGAAAAAAATATTATTTAATAAAATTATATGAGTTTGAACCATATTCAATCTTATTTAAATAAAGGCAAATTGCCTAATTTAAATAAATATTAAATCACTAGAAAATTAGTTGGATTATTCCAAAGTGAGCCAACTAATCAACTCATAAATAATTTAAAACCTACTGAAAAGGTTTGGTAAAATTTTGAAATCAAATTGAGATTGAAATCATTTAGTTTAAATTAAAAGAGAAAAAATGGAAAAAGAAAAACAATCAGAAAAAAAGGGAAAGAACCCAAACCAGCTAAAACTACCCAGCCCCCAGCCCAATCTGGCCCAACACCAGCCCACCCGGGCCACTCCCCTCTCTCCCCTCTACCCCTTTTCTGACCAGTGCACCCCGCATCCCCTCGCTGACTTCGCGGCCCCACAGCCACATAGTCATCTTCAACCCCGCGCTGACCCGTTCCCCTCTCTCCCCCGAACATTTCCTGCAATAATTTCTCGGCTTAAATTCGATTTATTGACGCAGTGAATCACTCTAGCGACCACACAAATTTAACCACCTCCCTCTCCTCTCTCTTTCCCCTCAGACGCTGCTGCTAGAGAACAACCAGGCTGCGCTGATTTTAGCTCGCTCCGCCGCTGCCTCTGACGAAGCCTGACCTCCCCCTACTCCCTAGTGCACACTGGCTTGCTCGCCTTTGACATGCGCACCTTCTAGTAGCCTCCACTTGCTCGCGCGCTCCCTAGAGGCTCGGCAACGACTACGTCTGAGCGCCACCGTGTTTTGCCTCGACTCTGGCGACTTCCCCTGGTGAACTCTGACTGCCAATTTTCCTCTCGATGATGTTCTCGCACTCACCTGTCTATCACGCGTATAACGCCACTGTTTGTTTGTCTTAGCGTGCTATGTAACCTCGCCCCCACCGTCGCCAGTACGTGCCCGACACCAGGGAAATCTCTGGCGAGGAATTACCATCGCGTCTGTGCACCCCCTGCCCTCCTACGGCCACCTTGAGCACCGCAGCGACCCCGCGAACCCGGTGAGCCCCTCATTCCCCTCCCTTGCTTCCTGGATTCGCCAGAATGCCACTAACCGAATGCCGCCACCGCGCGTCGCCAGCCAACGCCGCCCATGTGTGGTTTGTATGCTCTAGACCGTTAGATGCGAATCTAGAGGATAGGATTAGATCTTAGACGAAGTGGTATGAGCTGATCTACGCCGTGCGATGTAACTTAGATCCTGCGGCATGTATAGCTCGATCCAACCGAATCGGTATTAGCCAATAAGAAACAGACACGTGGCCAAACCTTTCAGACAAAATTCCAGAAAATGAATTTGAATGATTAAACTTGCAGAAATCATAACTTTTGATCTGTATGTCCAAAAATTACAAATTTTATATAAATGGATTCAGAAAAATGTAAAATTTGCAACTATGACCCTGGTTTGGTCATCTTCTTCTAAAATATTAGGTGTTTTTGCAGAAACATTATTAGGACTATTTTGAGTATAAAATTTGTTCTAAAAATGATTTTTGAGTAAAACCTTTTGCAAATGGTTTGTTTTGAACTCTCTGACCATAAACACTAAAATTTGGATTGAAAAGTATATTTGGTTAACACTAGTAATTATTCCTTTGAATAAAAGCATTTCTAGGAAAATAAAAATGATTTAAAAGGCCTATTTTCACTAACTTGATTTTAAATGATTTTACCACTTTTATAAATGACTAGTAGGTGTTTTGAAATGTGTATAGCCTTATTAGAAACCACTTTTCAACAAAACAACCTTTTGCATACTTGCATGCATTTCCTTGTTTTTATCATTATATGTGGTAAATTGTTTGAATGCTAGTTTTGAATATGTGCCTTGCTTGATTGAATTGTAGTGAACTTTGAAGAGTGTGACAATTGCAGGATCAAGGAGTATACCTAGTTTCTCTACCAAAAAGGCAAGTGGTACTTTGGTCATCAAAAGTCCTATTTTTTCAATATTGCATTAGTGATATTTTTGTAGTATGCATGATAAGACTATATTTTGTATATTGCTATACTATAGCAGATCCTATAGAATATATCTTGGTAGGAATCTTCCTTAGTAAAGAGACAAGTTTTGCTAGTATGCTTAGCCTAGCTAAAAGATTTCAAGGGTGGAATATTCATACCATGATATTATGCAAAGTCAATGACTGTTTTTGATTAATAAAACAACTAAGTGAATGAAACACCTGGGTGGAATGATAATTGCTTGGATGGATTTGTGTTGAGTGGTTACACAAGGCTCATTTCTATGGTTCACCTTGTGTATCACACTTGTGGATGGCCACCTAGGAATAAAGAGATTTGATATGTTTTGTGTTGAGAAGATTCCAGTTCAGCCACATGGCATATGAGCTCTGCCTTGACTACATAGGTTGCAAGAACTCAGACATGCAGACAGAAGGTGGTAGTGATGATAGGATGGAATGCGTTTGTGCTGATCTGAGGGATTGTTTCTGAAAAGTACCGTCTCGATGCATGTCGAGTCTTGTGGGAAAAGTGCACCACCTCTCGAGAGGGTAAAACCTAAGTACTTAGCCATGTCCCTGGCAATGGACAATTTGAGCATCAAAGGCATTGAAGCAGTCAAGGATCTCCTCATCCCAATTTCTCTAAGTTAAAAACTTGTTGGGTAAACAAGGGAAGCACCTGGTGTGTAACCAGTGTGCCATTGTGTGATGAAAAGTTTTGAAAAGAGAAAAACTATTTTCAAAGGATCGGGAAAACTTGCTTTATGCAAAGGCAAGCCAAAACTCCACTTAGCCAAATATTCATGTAGATGATAGATTCTCCATGTCAATATAAAATCTCTTGCCAATACAATTCAAATGTATTGACCCTTGTGTCTATAACTTATTATGTTGCAGGTTTGTTTGATGTTAGTGAAGTTTGTTGAGTAGGGATTACAAGTCTACAACCAACATGATTGCCTGTGGCATATGAAAATGAAGGACTCCATGCTATATAATTATATCTGCTGCATTGTAATAAGATAGGCAAATGAGCTATGTAAGATGTAATGAATTATTTTATTCCTGGTTGTAAGTTGTAATATGACCTTTGTTTCTTGATATTACATCTTAAACTGTGGATGCTAGCTATTCGATCCAAGGACTAGCATTGTAATCATAGGGATCTCTACCTTATCAGGTTGTTACCTCTACAGTACTCATGCTCGGTTCCTTCGACTGTGTTATCGATAATGCCTCCTTCTTTTTCAGAGAGACTTTCCCTGAGGGTGGTTCTATCCTTCACTTTGGTGACCACCGCTTATACATTGCCACCATCGCCGATGAGTTCCCCAATGAAGTTCTTAACTTCTCCGTGTTGGAGATATTCTCAAGAGGCAATACTAAAGTGGTTATTATTATATCTTTGTGTTTATGATAAATGCTTACATCCCATGCTATAATTGTATTAACTGGAAACATTAATACTTGTGTGTTTTGTAAACATAAAAGAGTCCCTAGTAAGCCTCTTGTTAAACTAGCTTGTTGATTAATAGATGATCATGGTTTCCTGATCATGGACATTGGATGTTATTAATAACAAGGTCATACCATTAGGAGAATGATGTGATGGACACACACCCATAGTAAGCATAACATAAGATCAAGTCATTAAATTCGTTTTGCTACAAGATTTCAGATACATGATAACCTAATCCTATGACCATGAGATCATGTTAATCACCGTCACCAGATGAGTAGTTTGATGACATCAAACGCCACTTCCATAACTGGGTGGTTATAAAGGTGGCATTAGGTATTATGAAAAGTGTGTGTTGAAGCGAATGGATCAAGAGTGGGATTTGTCCATCCTTATGATGGATATATATACTATGGGCTCTCTCGGTGGAATGTCATCCATTTGGCTTGCAAGCATGTGACTAGGTCACAAGGGATGTCATATCACGGAACGAGTAAAGAGTACTTATCGGTAATGAGGTTGAACTAGGTATAGAGATACCGACGATCGAACCTCAGATAAGTAAAGTATCGTGCAACAAAGGGAATCAGTATCGTATGTGAATGGTTCATTCGATCATGAAGTCATCGTTGAATATGTGGGAACCATTATGGATATCCAGATCCTGCTATTGGTTATTGACCGGAGAGGTGTCTCGATCATGTTTGCATAGATCACGAACCGTAGGGTGACACACTTAAGATTCGATGTTGTTTAAGTAGATATGGAATATGAGTTGGATACCGAATGTTGTTCGGAGTCTCGGGTTGGATCCAGGACATCATGAGGAGATCAGGAATGGTCTGTAGAATAAGATTCATATAAGGAAAGTTAATTTCTGGTGTTTTGAAATGTTTTCGGTGTTTTTACCTAAGGCTTCTAGAATGTTCTAGAGGGACCACCAGTGGGTCCACCACCCCTGGAGGGGTCACTTGGCCTATGGCATGCTGCAGGGGCCTTAGGGATAGCCGCATAAAGCCCAAGGAGGGCAACCGGCCAGCACAAGTAAAAAGGGGAAATCCCTAATAAGGAAAGGGTAAGAAAACTTGAGGGGCAAGTTTCCCCCCTCTCCCACTTGGCAGCCGAGTTGGGGAAGGACTCGGCCAGGGCTGGGAACCCTGGCCGCACCCCCTATCCATATATGGATGGGTGGGGGAGCACCCTTGTCCCTCACCTCAACCCTAGACGCCGCCCCTCTCCCTCCTCCACCGTCCTACTGCTCCGACTTAGGCGAAGCCTTGCAGGATCTTCTCCTCCACCACCACCACGCCATTGTGCTGCTGGGATTCCGAGGGGATCTACTACCTCCGCTTCCCACTAGAATGGGGAGAGGAAGGTCTTCATCGACTTCATACGTGTGACCGAGTGCGTAAGAACTGCCGGAATGCAGTGCCGAAAGGATCGTCATCGCGATCTTGAGATCGGAAAGTGATTGACTACATCAACCACGAGATCCGATCTTGTTAAATGCTTTGGATCTATGAGGGTTAGTTCTCTTGTATCTCGTTGCACCAATCTCGTAGATTTGAACTTGGCTTTTCCATAGATTGGATCTTGGTTTTATGTGTCCTAGCGATAGAATTTTTTTTTCTTTCCATGCAACAAACCTTACAATCCGACCTGCCAATCGGCTGTGATGTCCCTAGAGGCATCGCGACAGGCATCGTCAAGGTCATGATGGCTGGTTGTGCGGATAACCGTGAATACCATCTTATCAAGCAGTGCATAGATGGTGTTGGCTCCTCCTCGTGTAGCTCTAATCCCAATCCTCTAGAAATCTCTATCTAGCGTTTGTTAAACCCTATCGACCCAGGCACAGATCCGGCTGCTGCGGCAGCCACCCTGGAGGCCACCCGACAGCACCTTCTAGACAAGGCCAAGAGAGTTGCTTCTTCCCAGCACCGGATGGACTGCACTTTGCACGGTTATAACTCTACACATGGCTTCACTCCAACCGACCGGGAACCCAGCTAGATGGGTGTTGTTAAGAACCAACGCGGCAATCTCGATGGAAATGGAGCACGAAGTACAGTCGGCTTCGCGGGTTCCCATAGTGTAGCTAGTGTACAACACCCCCGCTAAGAACATGAGGGAGGTATAGGCCATAGCTGCCGAATGGGGCAACCTGGAGGGCAAGGACTTGCGCCGCTAGAAACAGCTCGTCCAGCAGCTCATTCACTACAAGTAATCTGGTGATACATGACTCTCCATATTGGTCACTCAAAGGTCATAGTTTTTAATCTATGAACTTTTTGTGACCAAATATAGTTGGTTAAAAGATGAGCATCACTAGTTAAACACCATGACCTTTTTTCTAAATTGGTCATAGATGTCTATGACCAAAATGGATGGTCACATATTCAATGACCAAACTTTTTGGTCATAGGTAGTTTACCCTATCCATGTCAGATCCTACGTGGCTAAACCTATTGGGGAACGCACTACGAAAAACAAAATTTCTAGCACATAACCAAGATCCAATGCAAGGTTGAGGTAACGGAACATACCCTCGATGATCGAGCTAGTAGAAGTTTGTCGATGATGAGGTTGATCATGCGTCGATCCCCACAACAAGCCTTAGCGAGTCGTGAGGAGATGTATTATCCCACGAACGGATCTGAAGAACTAGTGCTCCAAGTGTCACACCTCCACCTGTATCCAAGCGTGCAACAAGGATGTCACCGTGGCGAGTTCAAGAACTCATAGATGATGCGGGAACGTGACGATGAAGATCTGGAAGCACTCTATCGTCCATCAAGATTATAACATGACACGAGGAAGAGGAAGAGGACTGGGCCGAGGCAGCGGCGGGCGACACAGCGGTGGTTGAGGTGGCTTGGGCTAGTGTGTTGACTATTATGTCTTGCCCTTGGCCCTCTCCCCTCATTATATAGGCAGATTCCCTCCTCCATAGAGGAGAGTAGGATTAGGATCCATAGGACTCCTCCTTTTCCTTTCTTCCACCAATATGAGAGAGAGGAAGTCTGTATCCAATACGGAGTCCACATCAAATACAGAGTTCTCCCCAAAACCAACTTGGAAGGTAAGTTTGAGACTGGGGAGGACTCCTCCCCCTACAAATGGCCTCTCCCCCACCCCTCATCCTCCACTCGCCGGCCTAGAGGAGGCCCTGGCCGATTCGTCTAGGGTTCCCTCCCCTCCCCTAGCGCGTGTGGCCCAGTGGGCCCATGTGACCCTACGACCCATCGGTGTTGGGGATATGCTATATGGGTATCCTCATAGCATTTCTCTTATCCGGATAACCTGGGTGGCCCATAGTTGGTAGCATGGCCCATGGCCTGCTGGGTGGCCTAGTTAGATGGATCCAGAATGGAGGCCCATGCCGGATAAAGGAAGGCTACGAAGGAGTCACCGACGTACCCGGAGCCTTGGAGTGCAAGACACGCTAGACTAGTTGTATGCAGTGTAGGACTATGTAACCTATCCGGCTAGGACTTTCCCTGTAACCCTAGGACCTGGGGACTATATAAGTCGGGCCTATGGGAGCCTTTAGGGCACAAGTCATAACGATACATAAATACACCTCGCACAGCGAACCAATCCCTATAACCCGGCGTATTGCCATTATAGTGATTTATAGCAGGAGTAGGATTCCGCCACCGTTGTGGGATCTGAACCTAGGTAAGTTGTGTTACCTCGTACCCGTTAACCGTCCGCCTTCCCCCACGTCTCTAAACATGCACTGTGAGGACCCCTCCATGGCATACTCATCGGAAATACCACGACAGTTGGCGCCCACCATGGGGCAAGAGGCGCTTCAGGCTCTACAGCGGGCGAGGTCCAAGATCTTCGCGAGAACCGGCAAACCGTAGCCATCGGTCGTGTTCTATTCTACGGCAATGTTTTGAGTTCTGGATCCCGGTGAAGAAGAACCCTACTCGATGCTCAATCGTCCCCTAGGAGATATCCACCTCTTCATTGGTGAAACCGACTCAGGCACTATTTCTCTGGGAGTCAGAGGAGCATCAACACCCGCATGGACCGCCTATGGGCAGGATACGTTCGCGGAAGGATCGATGTCGGATCTCTCTTTGGAGTTTGCCGACAAAGATCGAAAAAATTCAAGGCCCACCCAAACCGCCCCTATGCAGGATATAATGGTGGAAGATTGCTACAAGTCCGCCGGCTTCATCCGTGCATCTAGACATCAGAGATCCAAGTTCGTCGGAGTGGTGACCATCTTCGATCTAGCGCGTTGCATTCAGAGAGAGGGCGAAAACCCCCGCGACTACCTTGCTAGGTGGCTCCGTATACGGGCCAACCTGGCTCATTACCCCAATGGTCATGCTATGTATCACTTTGTGGAAGGACTGGACCAAGGTACGCTTCTCCGACATACGCTAAGGCGGCAGCAGGGTTCAGGACGCCTCACTTTCGAAAGCATGGTGAACACCGTCAACAGCTACATGGAGGCTGAGGAGGAAGCTCAGATGGAAATTGCGCTCGTTGGCGGAGCGCCTCCGCCTTAGCCACCGCCGCCACCGCCTCCGGCCGTCGTCGTCGCAGCTGCGCCACCACCTCCAGTCATCATCGCTGTCGTTGCACCTCCACCCCCCCGTCATCGAGGAAGCCCTGGCACCCTCCGAATCCGTGCTTGACGCGCTCTACGCTGACATCAGCGCTAACTCGGAGGAGATAGACTTCAGCCCGGAGGAGCTAGGCTCTGCCATGCAGGAGATGGAGGAGGATTACAAGCGAGATGAGCAGGACGACAACGCCATCACGTCCCGAGAGGTGTTCGTCGCCATTGGGACGATGATGGATGAAGATCAACCTGGACGAGCTCCGCCTATAGCGCTGGACAAAGGGAAGGGACCACCTGTTGCTGCCGACAATGATCACGCAAATGTCATGCCTCCTCCGCCTAACCCAGTGCAGTAGCCGAAGGCACCGGTCCGAGCAAAAACAACACCGCGAACCTACTGCCTCCAGCATCTACGTCTACTGCTGCCCAAGTCACTCCAGCTGATAGAGTGATGTACGACAATATCCTCATCGAGCCCATGACCGTCGCTCATATTCGCAATGTGGTCCAGCTTCACGAGAAGCGCCAGCAGCTGCTGGAGGAAGCGCAGGCCATCGCGGAGCAAGGCGCTAAGCTAGATCAAGATCTGGACAACACGCAAAAGTCAATAGAGAAAGCTAGAGCAATGGAGGCCGAGTACAAGACTCTGCTACAACATCAGAAGGCTAAGAATGCTCCAACTCGCGTCATCAACGATCCTGGTGTACGGCGAAACCTAGGATGGGCTCCCTCGAAGCGGGCACAGGCCAAGCCATACATTAACAGTGAAGGCAGGCAGGTGATGCCCACTCCTCTGCTCAACCTCACCGTCTCCAAGACCCTTCTGGAGCAGGATAGATCACCTGAAGCTGTGAACCAAGTCTATGACCTAGTGGCCAAGGCGGTGAAACATCAGGAAAAGGCCACCTCTCAGAGGCTTGAGTCTGACCCAGCGTTTTGCCAGTCTAGCCAGCATAAGCCGCCAAGGGACAGATCTCCTCATGATGTCGGGTCTCAGACGTGTTCTTTAGAACAAAGACGGAGGGATGTGCGCAACAGGAAGGATGCTATCCCCATATCCTCCGACCATGGCGGCAAGGATCAACCTCGTCGCCCATCTCCACTGCCCCGTTCTCCCCGACATCGCAAAGACATCAAGGCTCACCGTCGTACGGATATGCCTCCGCCAAGGCAGAGCGACATCGTCATCCGTGACAATGCGGAGTAGACCCGTCATGACGGAGAGCGCAACCAAGGACAGAAGAGAAGGTCGCGCCATGACCCTCCGCGTCCGACAAGCAACCATGACAAGCATGAGGCGTCACAAGAGGGTAACAACAAGAAGGCTAACCCACCGCCACCTCTTCCTCCGTCACCACCTAGCAACCACCATGGCGGAGGAGGCCCGCGTCATTCACGCAGACCATCCCCTGATGGCAAGAAGAAGAAAAGAAACCCGGAGCCATACGATGCACGTTCACGTATGGAAAAGATCTACGAGGCCCGGGAAGGACCATACCTGGGATCACGTTGCTTTGGACCTGTGATACGGTCCGCAACTTACCCCAAAGATTTCCGGATTGACAATACCATCAAGCCCTATGACGGAACCACCAAGCCAGCTACATGGTTGCAGGATTACAGTAACGCGGTGGAAATCGCCGGTGGTAACCCCAACGTCGCCGTTAAGTACCTCCCATTGATGTTGGCAGGCACGGCCCGCCAATGGATTGATGACTTGCCGGAGAGATCTATCTGCAATTGGTTGGACATGAAAGAAGCGTTCACCAAGAACTTCGAGGGTACATACAAGCATCCCTGTATTGTTGGCGATCTAGAGCGGTGCGTGCAGGAGAAAGACGAGACATCTCGTGCCTACCTCTCCCGCTGGCTGGATATGAGGAATTCCTGCGCAGGAGTGCACACTCAGACCTCCATGGCCGCCTTCATCGATGGGTTGGAAAGGGGCACGTTGCTCCGACATAAGGTGAAGCGCCTGCAGGACAATCACCAACTAGATCTCAACCAGATGATTCAGTTGGCCAGTGAGTTTGCGGCTGCTGATGATGATGCTCGTGGATCCCTGCCGGCAACGGCCGTTCCAACTCAAGCTCGGAGGAACAACAGCACAAAGCGGAAGACCCTGCCAGAATAAAAGCAAACCTCCGACATGGTCCCTATGACCTTTGCAAGGCGAGGTGATGGCGGACAACGTGGCCGAGGACGGGGAGCTAGTCATGGGCAGCAGTGAGGCAGTGAAACTACCTCGACAACGCTCTGTGTTCCCCAAACCTACGAAGAGTACCGTGATATGTCGTGCCTCGTACACCTTGACGCCAATGGCAAGGCCACCCACACCAATCGCCATTGCAAGTTCGTCAACGATCTCGAGGGAGGACCCAGAGTCTGGCTACAAACGAAGTCAGAAGAACAGACCGCGAGGCAAGGGCAAAGGGAAGAAGAAGGAAGAGGAGTCCAAGGATTCAAGTGACATGGACGAGGATGTTGACCCCAAGAACGCCTCCAAGAGTGATGGCAAGGGAAAGAACCCCTTCGAGAAGAAGGCGGAAGTTTTCCACACTTTCCTTGGCACCCCCACCGTTAGACAATAGAAGACCTCTATGAGGATACTGATGGCCACTCTACCCCCACTTCCCCAATACCTGCACTGGTCGGAGATTCCAATTACTTGGGACAGGAAGGATCACCCAGACCTCATCCCTACGGAGAACCAGTACGCGATGGTCATCAACCCCTTGATTGACGGCAATGAGTTCACCAAATGTATGGTGGATAGTGGAAGAAGCATCAACATCATGTACTTGGATACACTGCACAAGATGAACTTGACGGAGGCTAACCTAAGGCGGGCCAGCACCATCTTCAACCGCGTAGTTCCTGGTCGGGAGGCTCGGTCCCTTGGGTGCATCATGCTTCAGGTCGCTTTTGGCGATGTAAATAATTACTGCCAAGAAAGCATGACCTTTGAGGTGGTCCCCTTCAAGAGCGTGTACCACGTCATATTCGGCCGCGACATCTTCCACGCCTTCATGACCAAGCCATGCTTCGTCTAAAACAAGCCCAAGATACCCGGACCAAACGGTGTCATCACCGTATCCGGAAGCTTTACCAAGGCAAGCGACTGCGAGATTGGAGAAGCAGCCTTTGCGGAAGCTATCCTGTACAGTGAAGAATTCAAGGAGATCCAGAGAAAGGTCGATGCCTCGGAGATGCCGGCGTCAAAGAAGTAGATTTCTGACTCCGCCCCAGCTTTCAAGGCCGCCATCGAGACCAAGACGGTGGAACTTATGGTAGGCGATGCCTCCAAGACCACCGCCATTGGGATGAACCTGGATCCCAAATAGGAAAGCGCGCTCGTCGAGTTCCTCTGTGAGAATAGGGACATCTCTTCCTGGCAACCTGCCGACATGAAAGGTGTACTTAGGGAACTTGCCGAGCACAGCTTGAATTTGATCCAAAATACAAACCGATGAAACAACCTCTACAACACTTTAGAGATGAGAAGAAACGCACCATAGGCAAGGAGATAGCTAGGTTACTTAAGGCTAGTTTTATCCGAGAAGTCCTTCACACCCGATGGGTGGCCAATCCTGTACTTGTCCCGAAAAAGGGAACCAAAGAATTAAGAATGTGAGTTGATTACACCGGCTTGAACAAAGCGTGCCCCAAAGATCTGTTTGCTTTGCCTCGCATTGACCAAGTCATTGACTCGATGGTTGGCTCGGATTTTTTGTGTTTTCTCGATGCATACTCAGTATACCACCAAATCAAGATGAGGAAGTCGGACCAATTGGCCACTTCATTCACCACACCTTACGACACATTTTGCTATGTTACAATGCCCTTTGGGCTAAAAAACATAGGTGCTACGTACCAACAGACAATGCAGCATTGCCTACACGATCAAATTGGTCGGAACGTTCATGCCTATGTGGACGATATAGCGGTGCTGTCTAAAAATTCAAACGGCTTAATCTCCGACTTAAAAGAAACCTTTGATAATCTCCGGAAATACAACATGATGCTTAATCCTAAGAAGTGCGTCTTCGGGGTTCCAGCCAAATTGTTGGGCTTCATCGTTTCCCAGGGTGGAATCGAGGTGAACCCGGAGAAAATCAAGGCCATCTTAAACATAAACCGTCCGACATGCCTGAAGGACATACAACGGCTAACAAGTTGCGTTGCAGCGGTTAGTCGGTTCGTCAGCCGACTTGGAGAGAAGGCTCTGCCGCTATACAAGTTGCTGAAGAAGGCAGACAAATTTACATGGACAGGCGAGGTAGATGCAGCACTGAAGCAGCTAAAGGAGATATTGTCCTCGGCGCCTATCCTTGCAGCACCTGAGCCTGGGGAGCCTATGTTAATATACATGGCGGCCACCAACTAGATAATCAGCATCGTCGTCGTGGTAGAGCGGAAAGAACCAGGCTATGAGTACGGAGTTCAACGACCAGTTTACTATGTAAGCGAGGTCTTGACGGAGTCCAAGTAGCATTACCTGCACTACTAGAAGATAGCTTATGGAGTGTTCCTTGCTTCTCGGAAGCTAAGGCACTACTTCCAGGAGCACCCTATCATAGTGGTGAGCAAGACTACACTGTCCGACATCATCAACAACAACGATGCTACAGGAAGGATCGCGATGTGGGGCATTGAACTTGCCGCCTTCGAGATCACCTACAAGAGATGCGACACTATCAAGTCACAAGCCTTGGCGGATTTCATCGCAGATTGGATAGAGATGCTAGATGCTATCCCAATGCCAAAGCCAGAATATTGGATGATGCACTTTGACGGATCAAAGCTACTCAATGGCTAGGGGGCTGGTGTACTGCTACAGTCACCAACCGGGGACAAGCTACACTACGTTCTGTAGATCCACTTTGAGGCTACAAACAACATGGCGGAGTATGAAGCACTCATTCACGGACTACGTGTAGACAAGGATATTGGCATCAAGCGCATAGTTTGCTGTGGAGATTCCGACTTGGTTGCCCAGCAGGTGGATGGCACCTAGAACGCGCGGAACCCTATGATGGCGGCATATCGAGACGAAGTAGACGAGATAGCCAAGAGCTTCTTGGGCTACGAAGTCAAGTATCTACCTAGGGAGCAAAACGAGGCGGCTGATCTACTGTCTAAGCTTGGATCAGGGCGCAAACGAATTCTCCCTGGCGTTTTCCTGGAGCATCTACGGACACCATCTGTGAAGGGAGCAGACATCAACAACCCGGATAGATTTGACTCTTTTGTTCACACAGTGACAAAGGTCCCTCTGGCTTGGACACAACCGTTCATGGAATATCTCGTACATGGAACTTTGCCCGACGACAAAGTCGAAAGACGGCAAATAGTACGACCAGCAAAGGGCTATACCA
The DNA here is from genome assembly GCA_916181665.1 of Avena sativa. Taxonomy (NCBI): domain Eukaryota; kingdom Viridiplantae; phylum Streptophyta; class Magnoliopsida; order Poales; family Poaceae; genus Avena; species Avena sativa. The sequence goes on from OV702297.1 coordinate 145,201,980, forward strand.
TAATCAATGGACAACTCTACAAAAGAAGCGCCACTGGTGTATACCTTAAGTGTGTTTCCCAGCAAGAAGGTATTGAAATCCTACTTGAGATCCATCTCGGAGATTGCGGGCATCACGCCACTCCTCGATCTTTGGTCTCCAAGGCCTTCCGGCAAGGATTCTACTTGTTGACCACAAAGGTGGACGCCGACAAGCTGGTTGAGACATGCATGGGATGTCATTATTATGCCCGGCAACCCCATGTTCCAGCTAAAGAATTGCGAACAATACCAATAACTTGGCCGTTTGCAGTCTGGGGGCTAGACATGGTTGGTCCATTGCAGACGACACCATGTGGGTTTACGCATCTGCTAGTAGCAGTTGATAAATTCACCAAATGGATAGAAGCTAAACCCACTAGAAAGCTTGATGGGGCAACTGCCCTTAGTTTTTTCCGGGATCTAGTGGTGAGATTTGGTCTCCCACATAGCATTATCACCGACAACGGCAGCAACTTGCCACTCAGAGAAGTGGAAGCTTATTGTTGGGACAAGGGCATCCGACTTTACCTAGCGTCTGTGGCACACCCACAGTCTAATGGCCAAGTTGAGCGAGCGAATGGATTAATTCTTCAGGGAATCAAGCCACATCTTGAGGCACCGCTACATAGAGCAGCTGGAGCCTGGGCGGAGGAACTACCATCTGTGTTGTGGAGTTTACGAACTACACCCAACAGATCCACCGGCTACACCCCTTACTTCATGGTATATGGAGCAGAAGCCATCCTGCTTTCCGACACACTTCACGATGCACGAAGAGTTGCCGCCTACTACGAAGATGACGTTGAAGAATCTCGACGCCTAGATGTGGACCTTCTCGAGGAGGAGCGCGTTTTGGCATGCCAAAGATCCGCCATCTACTAGCATAAGCTACATAGCTACCATAGTCGCCGCGTTCGGCATCACTCATTTAAAGAGGGGGATCTGGTGCTCCGAATTAAGCAGAAGAAGTCACACAAATTATCCCTGCCATGGGAAGGACCGTTCATCATAAGCAAGGCGCTGCTCAATGGGTCTTACTAACGTGTTGACAATCGTGAACTTAAGGATAGACCCAGCGAAGATCATAAGCCTAAGCGACATGACCCGAATGATGACTACCCGGAGCTTGATCGGCCATGGAACATAGCACAGCTACGTCCTTTTTACACTTAGCATATTTTTTATCTACTGTGTACCTCTTATATGATCAATGAAATAAAGCTCTCTGGTTCACTCATATTTCTGAGTCTTTTACCTCCTTTAGTGTTCATTTTTGGATCGTATAAAACATTTATGCGCAAGTTTGCATTTTCACTTGTGAAAATTCCGCCTATGGGCGTTAGCTTAAGATTTTTGGTCTACACGTTCTTTGTTGTTTTTATGTGGATTCTGGAGTATTGACTTTCGACACTTGTTGTCGGCGATTTTGCGCTTCGGTTTTTGACGGTGCCATTGGGCATCATCACCTAAGCGCATGGTTCTGACTACGAGTCTTCCGACTCACGGAAGGTCAAGCATAAAAACCAGAGTAATGGATAAGCCATCACTTGCTTAATATATATATATACATGCTGGAACCAGTGCTTAAGTAGCAGGGAAATACAACTATTGTTTTTCCGCCTTAAGTTAACAAGTAGTTTTTTCCGCATACAAATTCCAGAGGAAACAAATATTACATATTGTTTTTCATTCCTCTAGCGCAGGAGACTTGGAAGCAGCATCATCAGCAGCAGGAGAGCCATCTTCCTCGAAGTCGGCGGTCTTGAGGGACTCTGAGGAGCTCTGCTGGTCGTTGGCAATGGTCTCTAAAGGCACGAAGACGTTGGGATCAACCAGCTCGGCAACTCTAGTGTCAAGCCCCACGAGCGATGTATAGATGGCCTTATGGTCAATCTTCTGGCCTTCATCGTCTATGTTCGGAAGACTGGAGGTTACCATGTTGATGTCGGCATCTTCATAGTGCGCCTTGAGCATTGACAGTGCCATCCTTGCACCAGCCCGTGTACATGAAGCTTTCTAGCTTAGGATACGCTCGGGGTCTTGGTGCAGGATCTCCGAGAACATCATCACAGAATCCACCACTTTGATGTTAATCTGGAGGGGCTTGGCTATCTCATTGGCTTGTCTGATGGCGGTGCTGATAAAGTTGACAGCGAGGACCATGCATTCTGTAGGCGGAGGAGGCGATTGGGTTAATCCAATAGGAGCTGCAATTCCGACAAGGGAGCACATGAGTTCAATAGCACAGGTTTTTTTTTGACACAAATACAGTAGGGAAAGACTCCCTACTGTGTCATTTTCTGTTAATAAATGGAATATTTACAGATGGAGCAGTTGTCATTATTACATAATTGTAGAGTGTCTAACCAAGATTGAAAACCTTCCTTCAAGCTAGGCTTAGCCCTATGAAGGTTTAAAGCAATAAAAGCTCTAAATTTTTGAATACATCTCTGAATATTTGGTAAATTGTGCTTGAATATAGCATCATTTCTCTGGTCCCATATGCTCCAGCACCTTGTGATGAGGATGTCCATGATAAAGGATATTGAGTATCTATTTTTTGCTTCCATAATCATATCATTGATGTCATAATCAGAATTCCATTCCAAGCCTATTGCCCACCAAAAACTCTGACTGAAGCTGCACTCGAAAAACAGATGTTGAAGGGTTTCCTCAGGGCAGGTCTCACAAAGTATACAATCTGAATATTCAACATAGAAATTATTTTTCTTCATCAGATCTTTCATGTTGAGCCTCTTATTGAGAAGAAGCCATGCAATTTTTTTGTCTGGGTATGTTGCATGTCTTCCAAATATCCAGAATAGGTTGAGGAGTAACAAATTCACCAAGAAGAAATCTATATGCTTTTTTAGTAGAGTAGTAAGGGCCCCAGTTGTATCCCCATTGATCATTGTCATCATTGAGTTGTATTCCTTGCAAATGATCTTGGAGTTCATGAAGCTGCTGTATTGCCAGAGTGGAAAGTGGCAGGTGGAGCAGATCATAGATATTATCATCTGCAATTGCTTTTGCTTGGCTGATAGATAGGTTTTTATTGATACAAAAAGAGTATAAATGGGGGAATTTATCCTCTCTGATAGCTTCATTCCATTCATCTTTCCAAAGTAAAGCAGTGTTTCCTTTGTTAATTTCCATCTGCACCATACCACTGTATTCCTCAAAAAGAGACTAACAATCCTTCCACCAGAAAGATCCTTTGGAGTTAGAAGTGTGTGGTGTCTGACCATTGCTGTAATAGGCTTGCCAAATTAACTGCACCCATGGTATATCCATACAATTATAAAACTTATGCAAATTTTTCATCAGCAGTGCCTTGTTTTGTAATCTCAGGTTCAGTACACCAAGACCTCCTTCAGATTTGGGTCTATAGATCATCTCCCAACTAGCAAGACATTTTCCATGCTTTGTATTATCTCTATCTGCCCAAAGGAATTGTCTCCCACTCTTTTCAAAGTGAACAAAATAGTCACATGAACCTTGATGGAGCACATAATGTACATTGGCATTGAGTTAATCACAGAGTTTAAAAGAGTCAGTCTGCCAGTGTAGGACATGAGTGATGAGATACCAGACAGTTTTTTGTCCATCCTAGAGATAGTAGGCATGAGATCAGCAACATAAGGTTTGGTGGTTCCTAATGGAAGTCCAAGATAGGTGAAGGTCAGAGATTCAACTTTACATCCAAATGCAGTAGCTAGACTGATAGCTTGAGTATTATCAATATTGATAGGTACCAAGGTGGTCTTGTGAAAATTGACTTGGAGACTAGTAGAAGCGCCAAATAATTGGAGAATGCTTTTTAAGTGTTGTAACTGACAAGATCAGCTTGCATAATCATGAGAGTATCATCAGCATATTAGACAATGGGGAATTTCTATCCATATAATTCAGGGATAGGCAGACTCAATAGACCATGTTGCCAGGCATCATTAATAATATATTGAAGTAATTCAGCTATGTTCACAAATAACAATGGTGAAAGTGGATCTCCTTGCCTGACACCTCTTTTACATATAATTTTCTTCCCAGCCACTCCATTCAACAGCACAGAAGTTGATGCAGAGTATAGTATAGATTTGACCATAGCTATCCATTTAGGGCCAAACCCTTTAGCTTGTAACATTTCTAAGATAGCATTATATTCAACCTTGTAAAATTCTTTTTCAAAACCAATTTTTAGCAGAATAATTGGCCTATTTGATTGGTGACCGAGGTGAAGATATTCAAATGTCCAGCTGATACAATCTTCAATATTCCTCCCTTTTAAGTACCTGACCTACAGAAGCACAAGACGGAGAATTACTTACCAAAGATGCTCACCTCGGCCTGCTAGAGAGTCTCGGCCATGGAGTCCCGTTCTTGTCGGAGGATCTTGTATGCTTCAAGATTGCGCTGATTTTGCTCATCGGCAGCCTTCTTCTGCTCGTTCAGCATTGCAATCTCCTCCTTCAAGCGGTTCATCTCCGTATTGGCAGACTCCTGTAGGACTTTCATGGAGTCCTCCTGCATCTTCAACATATCTTTTCTCTCATGCTTAAGGATCTTGTTTTCGCTATCCAACAACTCAATGTGCTTGGATTGCTCAACAATATCTTTGGCCTTGGCAATGGTTTCTGCAAGTCGGAGAAATGACAGTACACAGTGAGTATCTAGCAGAGTGCTGGCACAAGACCAAGTTGGAGTACAAAAACGAAAGGAAAAGCAGACTCTTGCTCTTGGTGATTTGTTCCTTCAAGAAGGCAGTTTTACACTTTTCAGCTTCCAACTCCGCACGCATCTTGTGGAACTTCTTATTGGCGACACCTCTCCGAGCATTCTCATTCCATGGAAACAAGAATTGAAGCTGTTTAGTCTACTTGGAGCATCTAGCCGGATAACTATCCACCTAGAGGCTTAGGGGATACGATGAGAGTTTTAAAACTTGGCAATATGCTTTAGTCTTTCTTTAAGCATCTAGTCGAAACTCATTCAGTTTTCAACTAGAAGCTTGGGTGCTACAGTATAAAGTTTTTTACTCAGTCATATGCTTATTCTTTCTTTAAGCATCTAGTCGGAACTAATTCAGTTTTCAACTAGAGGCTTGGGGCCTACAATATCGAAATTTACAAACACTGCGTATGCTACTCTAAAAGTATCTAGTCAGAATAATCCATTCAAACTAAATACTTGGGGGCTACAGTGAAAAGTTTCTATCTTAGTCACTCTTAGAGCATTTAGATGCAAAGACTTGTGGTTTTCCGTCTAAATCCTCGGGGGCTACAGTGGGATACTCATATGAAATGCAAAAGGCAAATAAAACTTACAAGTGCGATGATCTTGAGGTTGGTAGTGCTCTCGGCAAAAAACTTGCTGAAGGAAAGGCTGTTTCCTTGCAAGATATCTGCTTTTCAGAGGAGCTCCTCAAGACCGCAGGTTGGAGATGTCGGCGCTGCACCAGGTACCAGAGTGGAGCTACTCGGCGTAAGCGCCAGGTAGACTATCTTTGGGAGATCTGTGGTTATCCTAGGTGCAGAGGCGCCGCCTTCGATGGATGTTACACCCACCACCACCACCTTTCCGCTACCGATGGCATCCTTATCCAGAGCTTCAGCCATTCTGGTTGCGGTACTTTCTTGCGTCGCCTGCTCGCCGGCTACGACGAGATCCGCGGAGGCAGCTGAGTCTACTTCCATGGCGGAAGGGCCAGACGCATCCTTAGCCGGAGAGCTTGTCGGAGCATGCGAGGGCTGGACGCTGGGATTTATGGGGGCGATGGCGGGAGAAGCTTGGTGTGGTACATCACGCTGCAACATATCTTTGATGTTTTTAGAAGCCCCCGATGTTTTGAAGGTCTTCTTCAAACTCAAGCCAGCTTTCTTCCTGAAACATGCAAAAGTATAAGTACAGGAAAAGGAGAAACAATGGACAATGTTGGAGGAAAAGAAGCTTACACAATCGTGGGTGCTTTGGTAAAAGGGATCCCGGTAATCTTCCTTTTCTCCGCTCCCAAGGCGGCAGTGGACTTCTTGGAGGCTCCACCCTCCGTCTTCTTTTTCTTGCCTCCGTCAGTAGCATTAGAGGTGGAGCTCTTCCGTTTTTGCGCCAATGGGACATCATCGTCGGACACGACAATGACTTCCTTCATCTTTGGGTCATAAATTTGGACAACCATGTCGTCCTCCTTTAGACTCTTAAGCTGTTAAGTGAAATCTTAAGGTGTTAGATGACAAAGGCAAGACGAAAGAACTAGAGAAAATGTCATACATGTAAAATAAACAGGTACCTCTGGGCACTTGCCCTCCTCGAACATGTCGTAGGTGATGGTGAAGCCACGCTTCCTATCCTTCACCTTGACGATGTCCTTGAGGCAGAGCTTAACGGAGTCGCTGGAGAAGTTGTCCTCTGAGATGCGGAGGATATCCTTCCTCTCCTTGGTATATTCATGCATCAACTTCGAGCGGTGCTGCAGAGGCTGGATCCACCTGACGAACCAGCACATGGCCAGGTCCAATCCGGTCAGAACCGTCTCTACGAACCACTCTATCCGCCTTATATCGCGGGAAGCATCGATGTCGGAGGGGAGGGAGGCTTGGGATCTCCATGTTGAGGCTTCGGCGGCGGCTCCATCGACAAAGTCCGGATATGTCGCTTCTCGGCCAGCTAGAGGGATATCTGGGCCGTAGAAGTACGTCTGTTGCCAAATTTTAAATGACTCATGGCCGACGATGTTGGGGAACTGCCGGCCAGGCCGGATCTTAAAACTAATAGTGCCACAGTTCCTGAGCTCGTCCTTGTTGGCTCCGGCTTCCCTCTTGACGGTGAAGAAATAAATAAAGAGATCTAGCCTAGGCCTAATCCCTAAGTAACCCTCACAAAGCTTGAGGACAGCTAGGAAGAAATTGGAGATGGGCCGGGAAACGCCGCGTACCAGTTGTGCTTTGAGGTACACCGTCTCTCCGTCTTGGGGAGAAGGGGTGACCTCGCCGGCCGGTGCCGCCCGCCAGAATAATCCCTCCGAAGAGGGGAGGTAACCTTTGACGGCCAGCTCCTTGATATCACTATCTATGATATTCAAGCCGCGCCAGTCTCCCTTGTGGGAGTCGCCCTCTTCCTCCAGCAGCTCTAGCACCGCTGAAATTTGGTCAGCGCCGGTGGATTCGACCATCGCAGATTTGGGCAGCAGCAAGCCCTCTGGGGGCACATGAATGGAGCCCGCCCGCTTCGCCGCCGCATCGCTTGTCACTGCCATGGATGCGCTAGTGCTACTGCTCGCCATTGGTGAAGGAAGGGGAGGTGACTGCGAGATTGGAAAGCTAGGGTTTTCCGTTCGTGCGGAAGACTCGAGGAGTGCTCGCTGGAGGAAGAAGATGACGCAGGAGGAGAATGAGGTGAAAAGTAAAATCCACCGCGATTGTAATTTATAACCCTTGGCGTCAAGATTCGTGCAAAGTGATCGAATGGTCGATGTGTGGACGATGTGTGCTCGGAAATTTCGCCACGTTCCCAGTCGTCGCCGCCAACAGTTCGTATCCTTCGCGCGGGAAAAGCGGACATGATTGTGTTCTCTGCATGTGTGAGTTACGAGGCGTCACTGACCTATGTCTACGTCGTCATAGCTGTCACTAGTAGGTGAACCATCACATCGGAATATTCCGGCATGGACGGATCTAGTCCGGCTATGAGAAGAGTATGATGGAAGATTCATCGTTTCTCCAGCTTGCAAGTTGAAGACAGAGAACATTCCAGGGTTCTTGGGAGGACTACAAGATATTGCTTGACGATTTGCCGACATCCATATAGACGGAGAATTCAACCTGAAGAGGCAAGATGGTGCAAGATCTTGGAGTTCTCCGGGGGCTACTGTTGGGGATATGCTATATGGGTATCCTCATAGCATGTCTCTTATCCGGATAACCCGGGTGGCCCACAGTTGGTAGCATGGCCCATGGCCTGCTAGGTGGCCCAGTTAGATGGATCCAGAAGGGAGGCCCATGACAGATAAAGGAAGGCTACGAAGGAGTCACCGACGTACCCGGAGCCTTGGAGTGCAAGACACGCTAGACTAGTTGTATATAGTGTAGGACTCTGTAACCTGTCCGACTCGGACTTTCCCTGTAACCCTAGGACCTGGCGACTATATAAGTCGGGCCTATGGGATCCTTTAGTGCACAAGTCATAACGATACAACATACACCTCGCACAGCGAACCAATCCCTGTAACCCGACGTATTGCCATTATAGTGATTTATAGCAGGAGTAAGATTCCGCCACCGTTGTGGGATTTGAACCTGGGTAAGATGTGTTACCTTGTACCCGTTAACCGTCCGCATTCCCCCACGTCTCTAAACACGCACTGTGAGGACCCCTCCATGGCGTACTCATGGCAATACCACGACAATGGGACCCACTGGAATATATAATAAATAATAATTTATTATTTATTATTAATATAAATATTTATACCGAATCTTTCCGAATTAAATTTTGGACACTTTGAAATTAATTTTAAACCTTCTTAAAATATTTCTAGCATCCTCTTTTAATGTCCATATCCATTCCGTCCACTCTCGGCGATATCCCGGACTCCTCCATAATATTTCGGGACGCTCCAAAACATCCTTTTGTAATTACTTCATCCAACTATCTCATTCGCACTCACATTCTAAAATGTCATAAACATCTTAAGTGTGTGACCCGGTAGGTTTCAGATATTTGTAGACATGTCCAGAACTCATTCCGACGACAATTATTACTATCAATGACTTGATACAAGTAGAAACCCCCTTAAATAACACGAAGTTCTTTATAGTGTGAACCGTAGTATTAAGTACAATACATATCGTATTGATTCGTTATTCTCATTTCCCAGCATGTACTCTTTACTCATCTGGTACTATCGATGTTCCTGTGATCAACAACTTGATCACGTGTCCGGCCAGACGATGACGAACATCATAGTACATGAGTGGTCCTAGAGTCTATCTCTCCATCGCCAAGAGTATCAATTCCCACAAGCACACCATGTTAATGATTGGTGAACCATCCAGTATGAACAAGCATCAACTTTATAATCACTCTGCTAAGATCAATGTTTGGAGAATATTGCCACGTCCATATTGTTCCCAAGTTCACATGTGTCTCATGGCCAAACGACTTCTAGTAAAGGCAATACAATGTCTTATGAGATTAAACTGATAACTATATTAACAATGCATTTCGCGATATCTCATGTTTGGGTCTATCCATCGTCGTTCTTCTCCAACAACTTCGATCACATAAGTCACCGGCAACACCACAATCACATTTTCACTTTACCCATAGTTAGGAAACCGAAACTATCATTGACATACATACTAGTCAAAGAGGCATGACCAGGGATATCTTTGTATGGTGTTTATCATCCGACACATGTATTAGGGTTTTCCTCCAAATACACATTATCCAGAACAAATACAATTATACCATAGAATGATAAACTTAATTATGAAATAGAAATATGAACAGTAACACATTTATTATTGCCTCTAGGTCATATTTCCATCAGTCTCCCACTTGCACTAGAGTCAATAATCTAGTTTACATTTAGCATTATAACACCTATGACATCCTGGTGTTGTTCATTCTTTGCAAGCGTGAGTAACTTTGTCAACGGATCTGCCACATTCAGATCTGCATGAATTTTGCACATCTTGATGTCCCCATCATGCACGAACTGGTGTATGAGATGAAATCGATGTTGTACATGGCTGTTCTTCTATTGGTACCTTGGTTCCTTTGCTTGAGTGATGGCAACATTATTGTCACAATGAATCTCCATTGGATCTAGCACACTTGGAACCACACCAAGCTTTGAGATGAAAATTTTCATCCAGACACCCTCCTTTGTAGCATATAATGCCGCTATGTACTCTGCCTCTATTGTAGATTTCGCAACCTTATCTTTCTTAGAACTTTTCCACCTCACCGCTCCCCTGTTCAAGGTGAACACATAACCAGACTAAGACCTAAAATCATCAGGATCAGTGAAAAAGCTTGCATCGGTGTAACCCCTTGCAACAAGCGCTTTGTCACCTCCATATAAGAGAAACATATCCTTAGTCCTTCTCAAGTACCTAAGTATACTCTTTACTGCTATCTAGTGATCCACACCTGGATCACTTTGGTATCTGCTCGTAACACTTAGAGCATATGATACACCAGGTCTTGTACATATCATGGCATACATGATTGAACCAATTGCTGACGCATATGGGGCATCACTCGTGTAATTCCGCTCAGCATCAGTCGTAGGACATTGCTTCTTGCTTAGTGGTTTGCCATGTACCATTGTAAGTGATCCCTTCTTGGATTCTCCCATTTTGAACCTCTTCAAAACTTTGTCTAGATCTGTATCTTGAGTAAGACCTACTAGGCGTCGCGATCTATCTCTATAGATCCTTATGCCCAATATGTAAGCTGCTTCACCCAAAGCTTTCATCGAAAAACTTTTCTTCAATGATTCCTTTCTAGTGTTAAGAAATGTTTTATCATTTCCAATCAACAATATGCCATCCACATATAGTATTATTGTTGGAATTATGCCCTAGAGGCAATAATAAAGATGTTATTATTATAATTCTTGTTCATGATAAAGTTTATATTCCATGCTAGAATTGTATTAAGCGGAAACTTTAATACTTGTGTGGTTTGTGAACAACACCGTGTCCCTAGTACGCCTCTATGGACTAGCTCATTGATCAATGATGGTTAAGGTTTCCTAACCATAGACATTAGTTGTCAATTGATAATGAGATCATATCATTGGGAGAATGATGTGGTGGACAGACCCAAACTAAGCAAAACTATTAGATCGTTTCATCGTGTTCGTCTTTGCGAAGTTTTTATCATGTCAAATATTGTATTCCTTAGACCATGAGATAATACAACTCCCTGGTATCGGAAGAAAGCTTTGAGGTCATCAAACGTCATCCTATGAGAGGGTGATCATAAAGGTGTCTCTCAGGTGATCGGAAAGTATCTGTTGGGTTGTATGTATCGAGATGGAATTTGTCCCTCCCAAGTCGGAGAGATATACTTCGGGCCCACTCGGTAATCGATATCAACACCGCTTGCAAGCATGTGGTTAAGGAGTTGATCACAAAGTGATATTGGATTACGGAACGAGTAAAGTACTTGCTGTGAACGAGATTGAACTAGGTATGACGATACCGACGATCGAATCTTGGGCAAGTAAAATATCGCGAGACGAAGGGAATATATATATGGGATTGATTGAATCCTGGCATCGTGGTTCATCCGATATGATCATCGATGAATGTGTGGGAGTCAATATGGGTGCCCAGACCCCGCTGTCAATTATTGATAGAAGATCATGTCTGCATATTCTCGAACCCGCAGGGTCACACACTTAACGTGTCTCGACGCTAGGATAGATTGGATAATTGGTTTATGAATTTTTGTTCGGAGTCTCGGATGGGATCCGGGACATCACGAGAGGTTCCGGAATGGTCTGGAGAATAAGATTCATATAAGGCAGTGCAGTTTTTGGAGTTCGGAATTGTTCCGGGTTAATCGGTATTGTACCGGAAGCTTCTCGAACCTTCCGGAAGGGGGCCAACGTGGTCCCACCTTACGGGAGGGGGCATGGGCCTATGAGGGGGTGTCCTGGCCGCATTGGGCCAGGGGCACAAGGCCCCATAGGGCCCAGCCGATCCTAGAGAGTTTAAATCGTTTAAACTAGAGATAAGATAAGATAAGATAGGATTTCTAGATAAGGGAGAGTTTAAATTGTTTAAACTAGAGATAGGCTTGGAGGAGAGGCTAGGGCTGGCCACACCCCCCTCTATATATAGAGGGCTGGTGCGCCCCCCCTCTCACACCCTTACACCTTCCTCCAAACCCAGTTGCCCTGCTGCCCTTCCTCTCTCCCTCCCAACTGTTTGTAGGCGAAGCCCTGCGGCAGAAATTCTCCACCATATACACCACGCCGTCGTGTTGTAGATCCAATCCATCTCTCCACCATACTTGCTGGTCCGAGGAAGGAGGAGACGTCGAGGTGCTGCACGTGTGCATCTCACGGAGGCACCGCCACTTGTGGTGCTAGATTGGATCAGATCGCGAGGAGGAGAAGCGAGTACGACTACATCACCCACGTTCCGACGAACGTTCCGCTGTGCGAATCTTCAAGGGTATGAAGATCTAATCCAATCTCTCTCGTTGTTTGCATCTCCTAGATTAGATCTTGGCTTTCCCTCTGTTCGCTTCCGTAGAAAATTTTGATTTACTATGCTGCGAAACCCTTCATTGGTATCAGAGCTAGATCTATGCGTAGATGTGATTCACGAGTAGAACGCAACATGGTTGTTGCGGGCGTTGATGTTTTCTGTTGCAAGCCTCTTGTTTGTGTTCTTCTTATGACGCAGGATAGTGAGATTGAAGCGGTCCAGGCCAACCTTACGTGACGTCGTTCGCGAGACCGGCTCCGCACTTGACGTGTGGCTTGTACCACACATGAGGCTGGTGGATGTCAGTTTCTCTCACTATAGTTGTCATGGGATTAACACCGGAGTTTTGCAACCATAATATCACCGTTGTGGCTTTCCGTAGGTAAGAATCGTTCTTAGCATCTACTCCCATAAGCCACGTAAAACATGCAACAACAAAGTAGAGGCGTCTAACTTGTTTTTGCAGGGAGTGTTTTCTGTGATATGGTATGGCCCAAGATGTGATGTGTATAATGTATGCGATGATCATGTTTTGTAATGTTTCACGACTTGCATGTCGATGAGTACACAACCGGCAGGAGCCATATGGTTGTCTTTATAATTGTGTATGACCTGCGAGTCAACTTCTTATACGCCATGTAATAGCTTTACTTTATCGCTAAGTAGTTAGCAATAGTTGTAGTTGCTATTCGTGGTGGAGGCAATCATGGTGAAGTGATGGAGATCATGCCGGAACGCACAAGATGGAGATCATTGCGCAAAGATTGGCTATACCATGTCACATAAAGTTATATGCATGTGATGTTTATCCTTTTATGTATCTTATTATGCTTAGATCGCGACGATAGCATTATAAGATGATTCCTCACTTAAAGATCAAGATAAAAACTGTGTTCTCCCCGAGTATGCACCATTGTGAAAGTTCGTCGTGTCCAAGCATCACGTGATGATCGGGTGCTATAGACTCTACGCTCACATACAACGGGTGCAAGCCAGTTTTGCACACGCGGAAATACTTGGGTCTAACTTGACGAGCCTAGCATGTACAGACATGGCCTCGGAACACATGAACCGAAAGGTTAAACATGAGTCATATGAATGATATGATCGACACTTTGTTGTCCACCATTGAAACCACATCTCTTCTCGTGAAGATCGGATTAGGTGTGGTGAATTTGGATCGTGTTCACTAAACAACTTGAGGGATGTTGAATTTAGTGGGAGTTCATCTAGTAATTTGATTAAGTTGAACTATTTATCATGAACATAGTCTAAATTGTACTTGCAAATACTGTAGATCACATGGCCAAGTCCAACTTCAACTTCAATGTTTTTGCTGAGAAAGAAAAGCTTAGAAACAATGGGTCTAACTTCACCAACTGGTTCCGCAATCTAAGAATCATTCTGTCTGGCGGACAAAAGGACTATGTCCTTGAGAAAGCGTTAGGTAACCCCCCTGCTGCAACTGCGCCGGCTGATGAGAAAGCTGTCTATCAGTCGCGCAAAGATGATTATGGTGTGATTAAGAGCACCATGTTGTTTGCTATGGAACCAGAACTTCAAAATCGTTTTGAAAACTATCCCGGGCCCTTTGAGATTCTCGAGGAGCTGAAAACCATGTTTCAGACTCAGGCCCGTTCTGAGAGATATGAGATCTCTGAGAAGTTCTTTAACTGCAAGATGGAGGAAGGGAGTTCCGTTAGTGAGCACGCCATTAAGATGTCGGGCTACACTCAACGCCTTGAGCAACTGGACTGCAAGATTCCAGAGGAGCTCAAGATTGACAGGGTTCTGCAATCGCTCCCTCCCAGCTACAAAAGTTTTGTAGTGACTCACAATCAGATTGGTTCCACTGATACGATCACCGAGCTCTTCGCAAAGCTGAAGGCTGCGGAGGTGGACATCAAAAAGGATAATCATGTGTTGATGGTCAACAAGCCCTCCTTTAAGAAAGGTAAAGGTGCAAAGAAGCCCTTCAAGAAAGGAGGCGGCAAACGCGTTGCCCCTGCTGAGAAGAAGCTCAAGTCTGGACCCAAGCCAGAAACTGAGTGCTTCTATTGCAAGGACAAGGGTCACTGGAAGCGCAACTGTCCGAAGTACTTAGCGGGCAAGAAGGCTGGAACCATCAAAGGTATATTTGATATACACGTTATTGATGTTTTCCTTACTAGCCCTCGTTGTAGTGCCTGGGTATTTGATACCGGTTCAGTTGCTAATATTTGTAACTCGAAATAGGAGCTACAGAATAGACGGCGGCTTGCGAGGGATGAGGTGACGATGCGCTTGGCAACGGATCAAGAGTTGATGTGATGGCCATCGGCACGCTCTCCTTAGTTTTACCTTCGGGATTAGTTTTAAACCTTAATAAATGTTATTATGTGCCTGCGTTGAGCATGAACATTATTTCTGGATCGTGTTTATTGCAAGACGGTTATTCATTTAAATCGGAGAATAATGGTTGTTCTATTTATATGAGTAACATCTTTTATGGTCATGCACCTCTTGTGAATGGTTTATTTCTTCTAAATCTCGAAAGGGATGAAACACACATCCATAACATTGAGGCTAAGAGATGTAAAGTAGATAGTGATAATACTACTTATTTGTGGCACTGTCGTCTAGGTCATATTGGTGTAAAGCGCATGAAGAAACTCCATTCTGATGGACTTTTGAAGTCTCTTGATTTTGAATCATTTGACACATGCGAACCATGCCTCATGGGCAAGATGATCAAAACCCTGTTCTCCGGAATGATGGAGCGAGCAACGGACTTGTTGGAAATCATACATACCGATGTATGCGGACCGATGAGTGTTTCGACGCACGGTGGATATCGCTATTTTCTCACTTTTACCGATGACTTAAGTAGATATGGGTATATCTATTTAATGAAACATAAATCTGAAACGTTTGAAAAGTTCAAAGAATTTCAGAATGAAGTGGAGAACCATCGTAACAGAAAGATTAAGTTTCTACGATCTGATCGTGGGGGCGAATATTTGAGTTATGATTTTCTCACGCATCTCAAAGCAAGTGGAATCGTTTCACAACTCACGCCACCCGGAACACCACAGCGCAATGGTGTGTCTGAACGCCAGAATCAAACCCTATTAGATATGGTCCGATCGATGATGTCTCTTACTGATTTGCCGTTATCATTTTGGGGTTATGCATTAGAAACCGCTGCATTCACTTTAAATAGGGCTCCATCTAAATCCGTGGAGACGACACCGTATGAACTATGGTTTGGTGCTAAACCTAAGTTGTCGTTTCTTAAAGTTTGGGGATGCGAAGCTTACGTCAAGAAGTTGATGCCGGACAAGCTCGAACCCAAAGCGGAGAAATGCGTCTTCATAGGATACCCTAAGGAAACTATTGGGTATACCTTCTATCATAGAACTGAAGGCAAAGTGTTTGTCGCAAAGAACGTTTCCTTTCTTGAGAAGGAGTTTCTCTCGAAAGAAGTGAGTGGGAGGAAAGTAGAGCTAGACGAGGTTATTGAACCTTCTCTTGAATTGGAGAGTAGCGCAGCACCTGAAATTGTTCCAGTGCCGCCTGCACCAACAATAGAGGAAGCTAATGACAAGGATCATGAAGCTTCGGACGATGCTGCTACTGAACGTCGCAGGTCGACAAGGTCGCGTGCCCCTCCTGAGTGGTACGGCAACCCTGTCTTGACTGTCTTGTTAGTAGAAGACAGTGAACCTACGAACTATGAGGAAGCGATGATGAGCCCAGACTCTGAGAAATGGCTAGAAGCCATGAAATCCGAATTGGGATCCATGAGCGAAAACTAAGTATGGACTTTGGTGGACCCTCCTAGCGACCGAAAGGCCGTTGAGTGCAAATGGATCTTCAAGAAGAAAACGGACGCGGATGGTAATGTTACCGTCTATAAAGCACGGCTTGTTGCGAAAGGTTTTCGACAAGTTCAAGGTGTTGACTACGATGAGACTTTCTCTCCCGTAGCGATGTTTAAGTCCGTTCGGATTTTATTAGCAATTGCTGCGTTTCATGATTATGAAATATGGCAAATGGATGTCAAGACTGCTTTCCTCAATGGCAACATTGATGAAGAGTTGTATATGATGCAACCCGAAGGTTTTGTCGATCCTAAGGATGCTGATAAAGTATGCAAACTTCAGAGTTCCATTTATGGACTGAAGCAAGCATCTCGGAGTTGGAACCTTCGTTTTGATCAAGTGATCAAGAGCTTTGGATTTGTTCCAAATTGCTACGAAGCTTGCATCTACAAGAAAGTGAGTGGGAGCTCGGTGACGTTTCTGGTACTATATGTGGATGACATATTGATTATTGGAAATGACATCAACATGCTTAACGATGTGAAGAGTTATTTGAACAAGTGTTTTTCAATGAAAGACCTAGGTGAAGCTGCTTATATATTGGGCATCAAAATCTATAGAGATAGACAAAGACGCCTGATAGCTTTAAGCCAGAGTACATACCTAGACAAAGTTCTGAAAAGGTTCAGAATGGATAAGGCATTGAAAGGTTCAGTGCCTATGTTGTCAGGTAAGATATTGAGCAAGGCTCAGTGTCCAGCTACGGTAAATGATAGGGAAGCTATGAGCAAAGTGCCTTATGCCTCGGCCATAGGTTCCATCATGTATGCCATGCTGTGTACTAGACCGGATGTGTCCAATGCTCTTAGTTTGACGAGCAGATATCAAAGTGATCCCGGAGTGGAACACTGGACAGCCGTGAAGAACATCCTAAGGTACCTAAATAGGACTAAAGAAATGTTCTTAGTCTATGGGGGTGATGAACAGCTCGTCGTAAAAGGTTACGTCGATGCTAGTTTCGACACCGACAAGGATGATTCTAAATCTCAGACAGGATACGTGTATATTTTGAATGGAGGAGCTGTGAGCTGGAGAAGCTGCAAGCAAAGCGTGATCGCGGGATCTACAGTAGAAGCGGAATACATGGCTGCTGCAGAAGCGTCAAGTGAAGGAGTTTGGATCAGAAACTTCATCACTGAGCTTGGCGTGGTTCCAAGTGCATTGGACCCACTGGAGATATTGTGTGACAACACTGGCGCCATAGCACTCGCTAAGGAACCAAGATATCATCCAAAGACCAAGCATATCAACCGCAAGTTTCATATAATCCGAGATTATATAGCAGATGGAGATCTGAAGATCAGCAAAGTACATACAGATCTGAATGTCGCAGATCCATTGACTAAACCTCTTCCACGTGTAAAACATGATCAGCACCTCAGTGCCATGGGTGTAAGATTGTTGCCAAATGTAAACTAGATTATTGACTCTAGTGCAAGTGGGAGACTGTTGGAATTATGCCCTAGAGGCAATAATAAAGATGTTATTATTATAATTCTTGTTCATGATAAAGTTTATATTCCATGCTAGAATTGTATTAAGCGGAAACTTTAATACTTGTGTGGTTTGTGAACAACACCGTGTCCCTAGTACGCCTCTATGGACTAGCTCATTGATCAATGATGGTTAAGGTTTCCTAACCATAGACATGAGTTGTCAATTGATAATGAGATCATATCATTGGGAGAATGATGTGGTGGACAGACCCAAACTAAGCAAAGCTATTAGATCGTTTCATTGTGTTCGTCTTTGCGAAGCTTTTCTCATGTCAAATATTGTATTCCTTAGACCATGAGATAATACAACTCCCTGGTATCGGAAGAAAGCTTTGAGGTCATCAAACGTCATCCTATGAGAGGGTGATCATAAAGGTGTCTCTCAGGTGATCGGAAAGTATCTGTTGGGTTGTATGTATCGAGATGGAATTTGTCCCTCCCAAGTCGGAGAGATATACTTCGGGCCCACTCGGTAATCAATATCAACACCGCTTGCAAGCATGTGGTTAAGGAGTTGATCACAAAGTGATATTGGATTACGGAACGAGTAAAGTACTTGCTGTGAACGACATTGAACTAGGTATGACGATACCGACGATCGAATCTCGGGCAAGTAAAATATCGCGAGACGAAGGGAATATATATATGGGATTGATTGAATCCTGGCATCGTGGTTCATCCGATATGATCATCGATGAATGTGTGGGAGTCAATATGGGTGCCCAGACCCCGCTGTTGATTATTGATAGAAGATCATGTCTGCATATTCTCGAACCCGCAGGGTCACACACTTAACGTGTCTTGACGCTAGGATAGATTGGATAATTGGTTTATGAATTTTTGTTCGGAGTCTCGGATGGGATCCGGGACATCACGAGAGGTTCCGGAATGGTCCGGAGAATAAGATTCATATAAGGCAGTGCAGTTTTTGGAGTTCGGAATTGTTCCGGGTTAATCGGTATTGTACCGGAAGCTTCTAGAACCTTCCGGAAGGGGGCCAACGTGGTCCCACCTTCCGGGAGGGGGCATGGGCCTATGAGGGGGTGTCCTGGCCGCATTGGGCCAGGGGCACAAGGCCCCATAGGGCCCAGCCGATCCTAGAGAGTTTAAATCGTTTAAACTAGAGATAAGATAAGATAGGATTTCTAGATAAGGGAGAGTTTAAATTGTTTAAACTAGAGATAGGCTTGGAGGAGAGGCTAGGGCTGGCCGCACCCCCCCTCTATATATAGAGGGCTGGTGCGCCCCCCCTCTCACACCCTTACACCTTCCTCCAAACCCAGTTGCCCTGCTGCCCTTCCTCTCTCCCTCCCGACTGTTTGTAGGCGAAGACCTGCGGCAGAAATTCTCCACCATATACACCACGCCGTCGTGTTGTAGATCCAATCCATCTCTCCACCATACTTGCTGGTTCGAGGAAGGAGGAGACGTCGAGGTGCTGCACGTGTGCATCTCACGGAGGCACCGCCACTTGTGGTGCTAGATCGGATCGGATCGCGAGGAGGAGAAGCGAGTACGACTACATCACCCACGTTCCGACAAACGTTCCGCTGTGCGAATCTTCAAGGGTATGAAGATCTAATCCAATCTCTCTCGTTGTTTGCATCTCCTAGATTAGATCTTGGCTTTCCCTCTGTTCGCTTCTGTAGAAAATTTTGATTTACTATGCTGCGAAACCCTTCAATTATAAACGCTATCGATATCCCACTTACCTTATTGTATACACAAGACTCTTGTCCATTCTTGATGAATCCGAAACTCTTTAATACTTCATCAAAATGAAGATTCCAACTCAGTGATGCTTACTTTAGTCCATAGATGGATCTCTAAAGTTTGCACACCTCTCTAGCATCTTTAGGATCGACAAAATGTAACACTCCAGTTTTAGTTAAATAATAATTAGGGCTTGTTTGTGCATTCATGAGCATCATATCTTAAATTGTGCATTAAAGAAATAAAGCAAAACCCTAAAACCCTAACCCTCCCCTCTCTTTGAGATGCATTCAAAAAGTTTTTGTATTTTTAAAACTACCAAAATAAGTGGAGCCCAAATTGTTATAAGGGCCCCTACAATATTTTCATACGTTTTATAAAAGCCCTGGTATTTCTGAAATACCTAAAACAGTTTACAAATTGAAAATGCAAAAGAGAAAACTATAAACATAAAAGAAAAAGGGTTCAGAAATAAAATGGAGCCATCTAACCCTAACAGGCCGCAACCTATCTCCTCTTTTCTCTCTCCCTGCCGCTCGCACAACAGCTAGTGCAACCCGTGGCCCAGCAGTAGCCCATCCCGGCCAACGTACCCCTTCGCTCCTTTCTTCTTTCTTCTTCCTCCACCAGAATGACGCAGCGAAGCTGCTGCGTGTCCTGTCATTGTAGGTAGATCCTCCCGAGCGCTATGATGCCCGCCCCTGACCGCTGAGCCGAGGATAAGAATGCCCGTGCCGTGATCTCTCTCCCCATCCCCATTTCCCTCTCTCTCTTCCTCTGTGTCGCTCGCGCGCAGAGGGCCCAAACCCTAGCTCGCCGGGCCTCTCCATTTCCCATTGTCCCTAGCCTCCTCTCTTCTATCCAAGGCCATTCCATGACCTCCGTCATAGACTCATTCAGTTGTCCCCACTCGCGTAAGCCGGCGTGCTCCCAGAAGCGCTAATCGACACATCCTTTCCGAGCTCCGGCCGCCACCATAGTCATCGATTCCGGCCTCCTCGCGCCTCGCCATCACCTCTGTTCGCTTCCTGGTGAGCTACTGGTCATCATGGACCTCTCCACTCCCTCCCTCTCGCTCTGTTTCTTGCTCGCGCCATGTGTTACCGCATACCACCGCCAGTCACCGCCGCTCCCCTCGCTCCGGCGACCAAAAAGGAGTGGAGCCGCCACTTTTTGGTCTGCCTTGACGAGCTGCGTCGAACGCGCCTACTCCCACAAGCCCGCGTGCACCCAATAACCCTCCCTGCCGCCGATCTGGGGTCATCGTCATGCTGACGTCATGGTGATGTTAGTAGTGCGTGGTCAAGCCCAGTCAAATCTAGGTGGCTCCATCCTTGTCTGCGTGGCAGCTGAGGTAGCCCTAGGGCCCCTCTGTTAGCCACCATGGGTAGGCTCTGCCCCGGTGGAAAACAACCCCACCCCTGTGCTGCCGTCATAATGATGCAATAAATGTTTTAAATTGGTTTGAATAATTTCAAAAAACTTGTAAATTCAATAACTAATTCTTTATAACTCAGAAAAATGGGTATAATATATTAAAATGTTCAGAAAAATGAGATCTACCTAATTAAGCTATAACCATTCATTGATCAACAACTTCAATGACAAGTTTAATTAGCACAACATAGTAATCCCTCATAGATGCATCCGGAGTTTCTCTGAATTAGGGTTTATACCCCTCGAAACCCCGATTAAATTGTCAAGCATGCCTTAGGGTTTCATTTCAATGAAATTTAACTTGTCATATGATCATTATTGTTTGAGAATTGCATTGATGCCATGTGTTGATTATTTCCTTTCTTTCCGGTGTTTGGTTCTTCCCGGTAGAATACAATATCTAGATCGAGATAGAAGACCGAGATCAACACCATCAAAGATCTAAGATTAACGAATAATACTTAACCAACTGTAATCAAGTCAAGTACAAGGCTCCCGAAGATCTGCTTATCTATTATCAACTGGCAAAGGCAAGAAAATCCCCACCATTATACAATCCTATGATTTCGAAAGCATTTCAATTCTTGCCATGATGCATACGATTCTACTGTGGTATTTTTTTGATAGATAGAGTATCTTATTTGTTGAATTACTCCCTTTGAGATTATACTACATGATCCACTGCTCCTAGCATAACTAGGTTTGGCTTGTGTGCATTGCTAGAGTTTCTATTCATGTCTTTCTTAGCCATGCATAGATGTTAGTGCTGGTTCATCCTGATGATGTATCAGATGCAGAGAATCTAGTATGATAGGAGAACATGATGACATGAGATTAGAGGTGATATGAGATTAAACATGCTAAGGCTTGCATGGGAGGCCAAAGTGGGATGTGGTTTTTATAGTCCCATGCTCGCCACCACTAGCAACCAAGTTCTTGCCTTTGGAACTGAGACGAGCATACAACCACATGGGGCTTGGGAACCCCTCGATTGACTAACTTCCCTATTAGATTCCATGAGTCACATAGTTCATGTGTTCCATTCGGCATGCATTCTGGATCTTCTCGAAGGTGGTGAAGGAGGTGCATTTATAACAGGTAGGGAAGCATGGACCGATTTGTTCGGGGTAGATAGTGCCCCTCGTAAACCAACCTTGCCTCACATCTCTAGGGACCGGCTTCAGGACTTGATCCGTTACGACAGAACCATCCTTAGGGTGTGACTATGGTCTTGGCGAAAGCAAGTTAAAGGTCATGGTCAACCACCCTCTGCCGGTCTTCCAAGGAAGGGGGCTAATGATCTGGCATTAAGAGTCGGTTGGTATGTGTGAGTAAAGTTGTACACCACTGCAGGGTTAAATCTTTTCAAAAATCTGTGTTCACGGTTATGAACGCTTGGTGACCAGATTCTATGATCATAGAGAACTTGAACCTAATCGTAAAAGTTGTCAGAATAACATGCGCTTAAGGATGCTTCCTCATGGGTACG
This sequence comes from Avena sativa, assembly GCA_916181665.1. Lineage (NCBI taxonomy): Eukaryota > Viridiplantae > Streptophyta > Magnoliopsida > Poales > Poaceae > Avena > Avena sativa. Next base: position 145,224,222 of record OV702297.1, read on the forward strand.
AGGGGGTGATCCTAGTTTAGGTGGTGAAGATGATTTGGTGGATATCAAAAGATGATGATACATACTTTGGAGATGCCGCTCTCTTATCCCCTTTTAAAATACTATGATTAGACGAGCTTCTTATCTCTCTTGTTTTATAAACAAAGATGGCTTTATGCAAAACAACTCCACTAGCCATAAGTATTGCGTAGTACACCATGTACCCACCCTTGCTTTGTTGATACTTTTTGTAGCAGAGTATGTGCTCCCTGAAGACGAGTTCCGTATGACATCAACACTGACGAGTAGCTTGGGGTTCCCGGCCAGCAACCTGGAATCTATGGGCTGGGATGTCATCGTTATGCTTCTGGCCTGTTAGGCCATTTGTTAAGTTTGATATACTTAATAGCGTAATTTCCCTTCCGTTGTTTGATGTTTGTGGTCAGTGACCTTTGCTTGTAATAATTTGGTTCTTTGCTCAGTTATGATCTTGCTGTAATAATTTTTTTGTGTCATAGGGTCACTGTTGTGTTACCGATTCTCCACTTCATATCCTCGAGCTCAAGGTTAAGCTTAAGTCAGACGGAGATCTGGGATTTGTTTAGCCCTGATCCCGGGGGTGTTACAGATTTTGGTATCAAAGCATTACTGACTGTAGGAAACCTTGCTATTGGTCGATGTTGAGTCTAGTGTTTGTGAAAACTATTTTAAAAGCTGAAAAGTATTTACAAAAACTCTATTATGCTTCTTTTGCTCCTTATCCGGTATCGCTCTATTTCTGGGTCATCTTATCTTGTATTGACTTTGAAAAGTTTTGATATCTCTTCTAGTCTTTCAAAGCTTAGGTGCCTTCTGGGCATGTCGTTTCTCAGCCAATTAACCTAGTGTTGAGTTCTCTAGAGTTGTGTGTGTTGTGAATTCCTTGTTCCCCTTATACTTTTGATCATCTGAGAGATTCTTTTCTATCATGATATCTCTATCTTTTGGTCCCACAATATTGAATTGTTGGTGCCACAATGTTCTGTTCTAGGCTTCAAGGTTTCCTTTCGCCTCGTGTGCCTCCTTTTTATTTGTTTGGGTACTTAAGAAGATGTTTCTTCTCTTGGAAGCTACCTCATGGTTACTAACTTGCAGTGTACGCTACGTCATTCAAGCAGTAGCTATTCTTTTTATTTGGGTTTTAACCCTTGGGCTTGAACCTAAGATTCCCGATTGTGCTGGATTCTGGTGTTCTGAATCTTGTACATGAAGCTGATCTTTAACCTAAGATCCATTCCTTTGACCCATGTCATTAATGTTCACACATTACCTTAGGATGGATGGTACTATAGTTCTAGCCTTCAAGCTTGTGGTCATTGTCGCGATTGCATTGTGACAACTAAGGACTTCCCCTACCACTAGCTATGGCAGATGTTATTTAATGGACCCAAATAAATCACGACAAGAATACTCCTCGAGAGTCTCATTTTTATATTCGTGACTCTGCCACACCTTACCTCTTCTATGAATTGGTTTTTGGGAGATTGTTGACTTATGCATCCACATCTCGGGATTCTATTCTGAGCATGTTCCTTCTCCCTTGTTGTTTTCCGACTTTTGTCTACCAGTTGGCAGCCAAGAAGTGAATATGCATTGGTGTCTTTCGATGCAAGATACTCTTGTGGTCCGTCATGACAAACCATTTCGGTATGTTAGGAGAAACAAACTCTAGTACCTCGTCATATCTAGGACCAGGTCAAAGTGTTGTAATTCGCAGATCAAGAACCATTGAGTAGCTTCTATCTGTTCTACCTTAAAGTATCACACTCTTTTATGTTAAGAGTTCGTGCTGAGTTTCATGACCTTCTTTGTGAAGTGATGCTTCTAAACATTTCTACGCACCCTTTCTATGAGCTTCCGTGCTCGTGAAAGATGCGTGTGCGTATGATGTGGCCATCCGAGATTCTTAGCAATTATCATTGTTTTTAACTCTAAGGACATTTGTATATTCTTAGCGTGATTGGTTAATCCTATAACTAAGCGAAGTTTGATTGTGGTACCAAGTTCGTTATTCTGGTACACTCTCTTCGGTAAAAGTGTTAGGCTCATGCTGAAGCTTTGATATTGTGTCTTCTTGCCTTACCAAGCAAGTTCCCTCTTGAACACGTGACATATCGGTGGTTCGTGATATTTTGGATGTCTTTCTAGAAGTATCATCTTGTTGCCACATGACCGTGTTTTCAAGTTCTTGAGCAAGCAAGTTCTCTAATCTGCTCTTTTCTCCAAGGATCCATACTGGATACCCCTGAAATAGTTGGTTGAGCTTAAACAATAACTTGGAGAGTTGTAAGACAAAAGTTCCATCCGACTCAGTTCATTCTTAAAGGGATGTCTAGTTTTGTTCATGCTAAAGAAAGGTAGTATCTCCTTCGTGGATATGTTATCTTCCCCCACCTTTGATTTGATGAAGATGTTTCTTATCGTGATATTTCACTTAAGTACATCTTCATGCCCTTTGGTCTGACCAGCAATTTTGTCTTTTTCACACAACATATGAGTCCATCTTCTTGGAGTGTCTCGATAAGTTTGTTGTTCAGCCCATCGATGACATCCTTATCTTCTTGATGTTAGATTATATTCATATGTAATAGTTGGCATTAATGTTGGAAACCTCTGAGAACCATCTTCGTGTTATCTCGATGTCAACACCCGGATTTTTAATCCCAGATGCCTGTTATGCCATACATCGCAATCCCAGGATTACCATTTTTGCGAGACATAACAGATTTCGATATCACAGTACATCATCCATTACAAACCATACATAAGGTTTTACACAAATAAGGATCTCATGATCCAGTTCTTAATACAACTCAAGCAGCGGAATAATGTAATAATAAAGGTAGCATAGGCGAAGCTCCATCTTCGGGGTCACAGGAAATGCTGACGATGGGAGATGATCCTAGTTGTCATAACCTTCCTGCGGTCCATCATCCTGGTACTCCTCTTCATAGTCTGGCCATGGGAATAGCCAGGGACAAAGCCATGAGTACTCTTTAAGTACTCGCAAACTAATACTAACAAGGTAAGAGGGTTTTTATAGTAGGACACTAAGCTCTAGGGTTGTTTTGAAAAAAAGCCAGATTTACCTCTACTAAGTTCAGAAGCAAATAAAGCTAGTTGAAATTTTATAACACCTAAGTGGGAACTTGAATTTCATATCACAACTCTGTTGTGGTCAAGTCAAAATCTCAATTCATTTCACAAGTCATTTTGAAAACATCTGACGGAGGAACAGTATGGCCACTCCAACTGTCCATAACCGCGGACGCTGCTATTCGAATAGTTTGACACTCTGCAGAGATTGTACACTTTCACCACAACATTCGATACATCCTTCAGGAATAAATCCTGAATTCACCATACTTAGTATGCAGATAATCAATCCTAACCTTTCAATTACACGCCCTAGTATAGGCACCTCTCCCGTGAGTTTGGCCTCCCAACCATGACCAACTGTCATCTTGGGTACTGCACAGGTGGACAATCTTCACAAGGTAGCCTCAGCTCAGACCTTGGCCGTGAGGGAACCCATACTAAGGTATATAAATTTCTAGTCAAGCCCTACCCAATTTTTGGGTATTGTGGTTGTACGGTAAAATTGGAATGGTATCGCATCCAGATAACCATCAGTTTTATAAAGGGCTAAGGCTCATGCCTCAACATTTTCATCATCAAAATCATCTGGTGTTCGGAAACACATGTCAAAACATTTCAGAAGAATGACTTCCAAGGTTTTCATAACCATTTTCACCAAGTATTCCCATCTAAAGTTTATCAAGTTTTATGCTTAGCACTAGCATCTACATGTGGGGTAAGTACTAATGAGGGGTAGTAAACAAGTGGAGATTAATTAAGTTCAATCTCATGCCTTAGGATGACATCAAGATTATCTAGCTTAGGACAAATTTAATGCTCTTTATGCAACCTTCAATTATCTTCCTAGAATCTACAAGTCACTTAAGTAAACTTTATGAGAAAGTTTTGATAAAGAAATAAAGTATAAAGCTTGCAAGTAAAACTAGGATTGGGTATCATCAAATGTGTCCAACCAAGCATGCTTAGTGCAATGCATAGGTTATCTAACTTTCATAATTGCAAGTGTTAGCTTGCAAGGTTTCAAGTATTGGCTTGCATAAGTATCAATATAAGCTTGCCTTGAGCAGAGCAGTGGTTGAAGTTTTCCTCGGCTTCTTCCTCGTAGTATCCTCCTTCCTCCTCGTATCCTTGGTCGGTACTAGCGTCTATAAATAAATACGAGATACACAATCACCAAACAATACTTAACTATTTTCAATCATCACACAAGGGTGTACAATAGATGATCTAGCATCATCACTAACCTTACAAGATTAAAGCTTTTGTCTTATTTATTTTATTTTTAGAAAAGTAATTTCTACTCATTGAAAAACTACTTAAGATTTAATATTCTCCAACTCAAACATGGGATCATGTTGACACATTCATCACCACATATTTCAGTACATGGGAATGTGATTTAAAGTGGTGTCACAATTTAATAAGTTTTAACCTTTTTATTTTAGATAAATAAAGTGACTAGAAATGCCTATGTGGCATTCTTTTATTACTTGAACATTATTTCTGTAAGTAAACCCATATGTTTTTATAAATTCTGAAAGGTATGATCAAATGTGATTTTTGAGAGTTGGAATCAACTCAAAAGCTATTATGGTTGAATTTTGAAAAATGTTTGAATGCAGAAAAGCTTCTGACTTGTTATTTTTACCAAGGGTGATCTACAGATCCAAATGATTTGAATCCAATGGTCTTGGATTAAGCATTTCAGTACCTTTCTAACAAAATTGGTTTCATGCAATTTGGTTCACTGAATTGAGCTAGGTTGATTTTTGAATCTAGGAACAGAACTGAGTTTGAATTAAAATAGAAAAATCTAAATTCAAACGGTTGGGCTGCGCGGGAAAGGTTAATGGGCCGGCCCAGTGTCACTCCGCAGCGCGGCGCTGAGCTGACAGGGGGGTTCCACCAGTCAGTGGCTCATAACACGCGAAGCGGTACGGGGCTGTGTGGTTTGTTGGATTAGAAGGAAGATCGACTGCTGGGGATCGTCGTTGATGATGAACATGTCACTGGCGAGCTCGAACCCTAGCGACTCAGTGGGGGTGCATAGGGGGCATACCAGGGCTCCAGCGATGATGGCGAGGCGGGAAAATGAACGAGTGGTCGACGGCGAGCTCAGGGATGGCCGAGGCATCTCCAGGGGTGGTCGAAATCAACGGCTCCCTTCTTCTCAAGAGGCAGCCTTCTCCGGCACAATTCCGGCGAGCTGCTGCTCCTCGTGCTCCAGCTCGAGGGTGGAATGATCAGTGAGGTTAGGGGAGTGGAATGGTGTGCTTAAAACGGCTAGGGGTGGCCTCCTTTTATAGGCTCGACGGGGAGACCGAGAGGGATGGGCAGGCGACGGTGGCGACATGGCTACAGGCGGCTAGAGGCATGGCTAAGGTTGGCGATCGACGCGCGGTCTCCTGGCGATGCTCTAGGACTTGAATGCGCGCCTAGGGGCGGTGGCAATCGGTCAGGAACGTGCGGTGCTCTGAGCGGTACCGACAGCGAACTCCGCGGCGTGCGGTGGCTACGGGGTACGGGCGAGGAAACGATCATGTCTAGTGGTCTTCTGGGACGGTGTGGTTCATGCTGGCGGCGACAATCGATCGAGGTGGTCGTGTTGAGTGGGAACGGTGCATGCACGGTAGTGCGCGTCGGCATGGTCGACAGCTGCATGGGCACGGCGTTCCTGGCGGTTCTTGTCTCTGTCTTTGAGCTAGGGCTGGTCGAGAGGGGGCGGTGAGGTGCTGGCTACCTCCCAGACAAGGTTGGCGAGGCTAGGGTGGCTGCTATCTGGCCGGCGACAATGGGGTGGCATGGTGAGGCTCGGCCTGCTCACCATTGATGGCAAGGCAAGCTCACAATGGTTCTAGATGTTTACAATTGAGCTACATGATCTACTAAGGACTAGTTGCAACCAGTGAGGGAACAAGTTAGGCCAAATTTACTGCACACTATATTGTTTGTTGTTTGTTTGATTTGAATCTGCAAGCTGTTTAATGAAATGGCCGCAAGAAACTTACTTTTGAATTTTGAAAAGATTTTTGGTGGGTGTGCTAGGCATGTTCTGAGGATTTTGTTGGTGCTTGGGTTTTGAAAATTGAACTTGTTTGAGTGGTTTTTGAAATAGTGGGATCTTCCCATATGAGATAGATTCAATTTTAAACTGTCATTTCAACTTAGCATTTGAATGTTTTTGTATGATCACAAAGTGGGCCTTGGTACCTTATTATGTGTACTAACCAAGGGTGCAAAGATCCACAAATGTTTCTGTTGAGTTTTGAAAACTAGAGATAGCCAAAGTAGGCATGAGAGTTAATTTGGCAAAAATGACCATTCACTTCATTTGTTTATTTTGAGTTGTTTGTCTTTGGGAAAAGTTTGGGGATTGTTTAGATGATGTTTACTTCACCTAAGAATCCTTTTACAAGCAAAGAAACACAGAACCATGGCAATTCAAAAAAATCCAAATTTTGAATACACACACATATGAATGCTTTCATATTTTTAGTTGGAAAAGTTTTTGTTAACCCTAATTTTGATGATTAGAGTTTTATGATCCAAGTTTAATAATTTTGGGATGTTACACTCGAAGTATGTGTTCTGGATGTTAGAAGTAACCTTCTTCGGTTCACGTGCAATTGTTGAAAGATGTCGTCGTGGATTCAAGAAGAGTTATTTTTCTTTCCTTATGGACACATGTGTGTTTATTGTCAGTACTTTATGTGTGTGCAATTGTCTTTCGACAAGATGCTAATACATGGGTATTGCAATCTAGCTCATCTTTTGGAGTTTTACACTGTAGTCCATATCTTGAGAATCTAGTGACTTTACCTTTGTGGTAATTGTTGCAAGCTTTCTATTCGGACATGCTGAGTCTGAAATAGCATTTCGCCTAACCAAATCTGAATCTCAAGCAGATATGATGGTTGGTGTTCCTCAAGGTTTTGACATAGGTCTCTTTGAAATCTGGCAAGATTGATGTAATGGTTGACACACTTAGTCGGAAAGACCCTTTGTCATATTCTCTTGAATCAACAATAATAATCATTCCTCATGAGGCTCCTTCTATGATTTAAAGTAGTGTTGCTAAATGTTTCTTGGTTAATCCTCTAGACTTTTTTGTTGGCAAGAATTTTGTTATGCCAAGTAATTGAAGTTTGAGAATGAAGTTTCTTTCTTCTCGTATGATTAGGAATCTTCTTACCAATTCTTCTAGTGGTGTAAAGTGATATCATGATCTTTGGCAAAGATTTCGATATACCTGGATGAATAAAGAGTTTCCATTGTTTCTTAACCATGTTTTAAGAGTGACTATTGTAACACCCCAGTTTTATCTAATATATAATTAGGGTTTGTTTTGTGCTTCATGAGCATCATCTTAAAAATGCATGCATTAAGAAAACAAAATGCCAAACCCTAAACCCTAGTTTCCTCCTTATTCTCTCAAATAAATTCTAATGGTTTTGAAATATTTTGAAAACCACCAAAATTATTGAAGCCCAAATGGACTAAAAGGGCTCCACAGTATCATAAATGTTTTACAAACCCCTCTGGTATTTTTTGAATGATTCAAAACAGATTTGGTATTCAAATACAAATGGAAAAGAGAAAAACAGATTTGGAAAATGTTTTACAAGAAAAATAGAGCCAGCGAGCTTAGAAGGCTGGCCCATCCTTTCTCTCTTCCTCTCCCTGTCGCCCAGCGCGAACAGCTGCAGCCCGCAGTCGGCCCAGCTAGCCCATCCCTGGCCCATACCGTTTAGGTCTCTCCTCCCCATCGTCTTCGACAACGATGACAAGCATATGCGTGTCATCGCCGCAACCGCCCGATGCTGCCACGCCGCCATGATGCGCGTCGCTACCCTGGAGTTGGGGATAAGACTGTCGTGCTGCCTCTCTCTCTCTCTCTCCCTCTCTCTCTCTCTCTCTCTCTCTCTCTCTCTCTCTCTTTATCCTGTCATTTCCTCTCTCACGCTTGCTTCCTCCCTTGTTCTCTCTCTGGCCGAAAGCGTATCCCTCCATAGCCTCGAGCTAGAGGTCGCCCCTGGCCTCCCCTCGCCTATCTGAGACCGCCACGAGCTCCGCCGTGCTGCACCTCGTCTCCCTGCCGATGGAATCGTGCCCAGGAGCCCTGGATCGTCCGCTAAATCGCCATCTTCCTCGCCTCTGTCCGAGCTCCACCGTTTCCATTGATGCCGTTCAAGACCTCCCCACGCCTCCCCGTCACAACCATGAGCACCAGGGTGAGCACGCGGTTCTCCTAGACCCCTTGTCCCTCTCCCTCTCGCTCTATTTCGTGCCCGAGTCATGCACCGCCGTCTGCCGCTGCCAGTCGTCGTCACAGCCGGTGCTCCAGTGACCAATAGAGGACGGCTCCGCCCATTTCTAGTTCGCCTTTCGTGCTTCATCAAACGTGACCAACCTTGCATCCAGGCGCGCAGCCAATCCCCCGATCCATGCTCAAACTGGGAGCAATCCCCTCGGTGACGTCATGCTGACGTCATCATGACATCAGCAGAGCGCGGGTCAGCTGGTCAAACCAGCCCTCGACCCTACCTTGCTCGCGTGGCAGTTGATGTGGCCACTGGCCCACAGTCAGCCACAGAGGCTAGGTCCAGTAGTGGTGTAAAAAGGTTTATCGCCCTCGCTGACGTCACAGTGATGCAGTAACTATTTTAAAAGGGTTTAATAATTCCAGAAAATGATTTAAATCTTGTAAATTCAATAACTTATTATTTATAAGTCAGAAAAATATGAATAATATATCAAAATGTTCATAAAAATGAGATCTATCTACTAACCTATAATCATGCATTTTTCAACAATTTACATTGCAAGTTTAATCAGAGAACATAGTAACCCCTCATAGGTGATTCCGGAGTTTCTCCGAACTAGGGTTTATACCCCTCGGAACCCCGATTAAATGGTCGAGCATGCCTTAGGGTTACTTTTCAATACAATTCAACTAGTCATATCATCATACTTGCTTGAAAATTGCATCGATGCCATGTGTTGATTGTTTCCCTTTCTTTTTGGTGTTTGGTTCTTCCTCGGTAGAATACGAGATCGAGATCGAGATCGAAGACCAAGGTCAACACCATCAAAGATCAAAGATTGATGAAAAATACTTGACCAATTGTAACCAAGTCAAGTACAAGATTCCCGAAGATCTGCTAATTGGTTATCAACAGGCAAAGGCAAGCATAGCCCCACCATGATATAATCCTATGTTGTCGAAAGCATTTCATTTCCTCCCAAGATGCGTACGATTCTACTATGGTATTTTATCGATAGATAGAGTATCCTATCTGTTGCATTATTCCCTTTGAGCTTATATTACCTGATCCACTACTCCTAACATAACTAGGTTTGGCTTGTGTGCACTGCTAGTGCTTATATATGTGTCTTTCTTATCCATGCACAGCTGTCCATGCTGGTTCATCCAGATGATGTATCAGATGCAGAGAATCTAGTATGACAGGAGAACGTGATGATATGAGATCAGAGGTGATATGAGATTAAACATGTCAGGCTTGTATGGGAGGCCACGATGGGATGTGGTTTTTCTAGTCCCATGCTCGCCACCACTAGGAATTGAGTTCTTTCCTTTGGAACCGAGATGAGCGTACAGCCACACGGGGCTTGGGAACCCCTCGCATGATTAACTTGCCTAGTAGATTCCATGAGTCACATAGTTCGGTCCTTCCATTAGACATGCATTCTGGATCTTCTCAAAGGCGGTGAAGGAGGTGCATTCATAACAGGTAGGGAAGCGTGGACGTGGTTACTTGGGGTAGATAGCGTCCCTGGTAAACCAACCTTGTCTCACATCTTTAAGGACCGGCTTCAGGATTTGACCCGTTATGGCAGAACCATCCTTATTGCCTGACTCATGGTCTCAGTGAAAGCAAGGTAAAGGTCGTGGCCAACCACCCTCTGTCGGCCTTCCAAGGAAGAGGGCTAAAACACTGGCATTAAGAGTCGGTTGGTACGTGTGGGTAAAGTTGTACACACCTGCAGGGTTAAATATTTTCGAAAAGCCGTGTTCACGGTTATGAACGCTTGGTGACCAGATTCTAACATCATAGAGAACATTAACCTAATCGTAAAACTTGGTAGATCAACGTGTGATTAATGATGCTTCCTCATGGGTACGAGGGGGTGATCCTAGTTATGGTTCAGATGATAATGATTTGGTGGATGTCAAAAGATGATGATCAATACCTTGGAGATGTTGCTCTCTTTTCCCTTTTAAAATATTCTGAATAGACGAGATTCTTCTCTCTCCCTCTTGTCTTATAAACAAAGATGGCTTTATGCAAACCAACTCCATCGACCATAAGTCTTGCGGAGTACACCCTGTACTCACCCTTGCTTTGTTGATAATTTTGGCAGAGTAAGTGTACCTTGAAGATCAGTTTGGTACTACATCGACATCGACGAGTAGCTTGGGGTTCCCCTCCGGCAGCCTGGAATCTATGGGTTGGGACGTCATCATTATGCTTCAGGCCTCTTAGGCCATTTGTTAAGTTTGCTATACTTAATAGCATAATTTGCCTTCTTTTGTTTGATATTTGTGGTCAGTGATATCTGCTTGTAATAATTTGGTTCTCTGCTCAGTTATGAGCTTGCTGTAATAAATTTTGTGTCATAGGGTCACTGTCGTGTTATCGATTCTTTACTAGATATCCTCAAGCTCAAGGTTAAGCTTATGTCAGACGGAGGTCGGGGATTTGTTTAGCCCTGATACCGGGGATGTCACATGTTTTTGTATCAGAGCAGTACCGAACATAGGAAAACCTTGCTATTGGTCGATGTTGAGTCTAGTGTTTGTGAAAACTATTTCAAAGATGGAAAGTATTTGCGAAAACTCTAGTATGCTTCTTTTTCTTCTTATCCAGTTTCGCTCTAACTCTGGGTTATCTTTTCTGGTGTTGATTTTAGAACAGTTTTGATACCTCTTCTAGTCTTTCAAACTTTAGTTGCCTTTTGGGCATGTTGTTTCTCAACCAGTTGACCTAGCGTTGAGTTCTCTAGAGTTGTGTGTGTTGTGAATTCCTTGTTCCCCTTGCTCTTGTTCAAATGAGAGATTCCTTTCCATCGTGATCTCTCTATTTTATGGATCCTACAATATAATGATCCACGGTGTTCTGTTCTACGCCTCGAGGTTTCCTTTTGCCTCGTCTGCATCCTTTTTGTTTGTTCGGGTACTTCAGAAGTTGTTTCTTCTCTTGGAAGCTACCTCGTGATTACTATCTTGCAGTGTACACTACGTCACTCAAATAGTAGTTACTTCTTTCTCAGGTTTTAACCCTTGGACTTGAACCGAAGATCCCTGATTGTGCTGGATTCTAGTGTTGTGAATCTTGTACATGAAGTTGACCTTTAATCCAAGATCCCTTCTTTGACCCCTGCTGCTAATATTTACACGTTACCTTAGGATGGATGGTACTTCAATTCTAGCCTTCAAGATTGTGGTCTTTGTAGCGATTGAATTGTGACAACTAAGGACTTCCCCTACCACATGTTATGGCAGATGTTCTTTAATGGAACCAAATAGATGACGACAAGAGTACTCCTCGAGAGTCTCGCATCTATATTCATGACTCTGCCACACCTTACCCCTTCTCTGCATTGGTTTTAGGAAGGATGTTGACTTGTGCATCCACATATTAGGATTCTTCAAGAGCATGTTTCCCCTTGTTGTTTCCCAACCTTTGTCTACCAGTTGGTATCCAAGTAGTACATGTGCATTGGTGTCCTTCGATGCAAGATACTCTTGTGGTCCGTCATGACAAACCATTTCAGAATGTCTAGGAGAAACAAACTCCAGTACCTCGTCATATCTAGGACCAGGTCGAAGTGTTGTAATCCGCAGATTAAGAGGCATTGAGTGTCTCCCATATGTTCTATCTTAAATTATCACACCCTTTTATACTAAGAGGTCGTGCTGAGATTCATGATCCCTTAATGAAGTGGTACTCCCACACATCTTTACCCACCTTTCTCGAGCTTTCACACTCGTGAATTATGTGTGTGCGTAATAATGTGGCTATCTGATATTCTTAGAAATTATCATTTTTGGAACTCTAAGGAAAATTGAGTCATTCTTAGCTTGATTGGTTAACCCTATCACTAAGCAAATAATGATGGTGCTACCTAGTCTGACATTCTGGTGCACTCTCCTCGGTCAAAGGGTTAGGCTTGTGCCGAATCCCCGAGACTATGTCTGCTTGCCTTACGAAGCAAGTTTCCTCTCGAACTAAGTGACATATCGGTGGTTCGTGTTATTCTAGATGTCTTCTAAAAGTATCGCCATGTTTCCACATGACCGTGTTGTCAAGTTCTTGAGCAAGCAAGTTCTCTGAACTGCTCCTTTCTCCAAGAATCTATACTGGATACCCCTGAACTAGTTGGTTGAGCTTAAGCAACAAATTGGAGAGTTGTTAGACAAAAGTTATATCCGACTATGTTCTTTATAAAAGGGATGTTTAGTTTTGTTCATGTTGAAGAAAGATAGTATTTACTTCGTGGATATGTTATTGTTCCCCAACTTTGATTTGATTTGGGATATCGTCAAATTAAACTCAGTTCCAAGGACTATCTTGATGGTGTTTCTACTTGTGATGTTTCACTTTAGTACATCTTCATGCCCTTTGGTCTGATCAATACTACTGCCTCGTTCAAGTAACATATGAGTCCATCTTCTTGGAGTGTCTCGATGAGTTTGTTGTTGAGCCCATCGACAATATCCTTATCTTATCCATGTTAGATTGGATTTATATGGAACATTTGGCATTAATGTTGGAAAAATTCGAGAACCATCTTTGAGTCCTCTCAAAGTATGTGTTTTGGATGTTAGAAGTAACCTTCTCTCGTTCACGTGCAATTGTGGAAAGATGTCGCCATGGATTCAAGCAGAGTAATCTCCGTTCCTTAAGGATACATGTGTGTTTTATTGTTAGTACTTTATGTGTGTGCAGTTGTCTTTCGACAAGTTGCTAATACATAATTCTAGCAATCTAGCTCAGTCATTTGGATCTTTACACCGTAGTCCATATCTTGAGAATCTAGTAACTTTACCTTTGTGGTAAATGTTGTAAACTTTCTATTCAGACATGCTGAGTCTGAAGTATCATTTCACTTACCCAATGCTGAATCTCAAGCAGCAATGATGGTTGGTGTTTGTCAAGGTTTTGACATAGGTATCTTTGTAAATCTGGCAAGAATGATGTAATGGTTGACACACTTAGCCGGAAAGACCTTTGCCATATTCCCTTGATTCAGTAGTAACAACCACTCTTCATGAGGCTTCTTCTATTGTAGGAGTTGCTCTTATGGTTTCCTTTGTATCCGAAGTCCGACCTTTACTTGATGTCTCGTGTCTCGAACATCAAGGAGAACATTTAAAGTAGTGCTGCTAAATGTCTCTCGGTCGATCCTCCAGACTCTTTTATGTTGGCAACCATTGTTGTGATAAGTAATTGAAGTCTGAGAATGAAGTTTTTTCTTCTCGTGTCATCAGGAATCTTCTTAACTATTCATCTAGTGGTGTAAAGTGATATCATGATCTTTGGCAAAGATCTTGATGGACCTGGATGAATAAAGAGTTTCCTTTGTATTCTCAACCATGTTTTAAGAGTTAATATGATTTTGGTAGTCAGCAGTTCCTCTTGCTACATGTTCCTTGTGACTCTTAAGAGTCCTCTCCACCAAAACACCTTTCTGTCTTAGCCTTCTGTTGAATGAAAAAGTGACCCTTCTGTTTCAAAAGTAGTTCAACAACTTGGTTTTGTTGATCTATATCTCTGCAACCTGAAATCTCTACTCAAGCCGTTTAGTAGAGGTTCCCTATCGAAGTCTGTGGTTATGTTCTTTCTATTGGAATCTTCCTCTTCAGAAGCTTAAACCCTTCCATAAGTTCCATGGTCTCAATCCTTATGAGGACCATCATCTAACAACTTGAAAACCTTCTCCTCTTGTTCCTCTGTTACCTTGATGTGTATCATGTTCGTCATCTCAGAGTTGTTTCTAAACAATCCATCCATGAGGTACTCTGTGTGTTTGGTGTGCTTCCCTCTTGTCTTTAGAGTGACCTTGTTTCTTTCTCTCTCTCTGTCTCTCTTCCTACCTTTGGAATCTCGGGTCGAGATTCTCGTAAGGGGGATAGAGCTGTAACACCCCAGTTTTAGCTAATATATAGTTAGGGTTTGTTTTGTGCATCATGAGCATCATCTTAAAATGCATGCATTAAGAAAACAGAATGCCAAACCCTAAACCCTAGTTTCCTCCTTATTCTCTCAAATAAATTCTAATGGTTTTGAAATATTTTGAAAACCACCAAAATTGTTGAAGCCCAAATGGACTAAAAGGGCTCCACAGTATCTTAAATGTTTTACAAACCCCTCTGGTATTTTTTGAATGATTCAAAATAGATTTGGTATTCAAATATAAATGGAAAAGAGAAACATATTTGGAAAATGTTTTACATGAAAAAACAGAGCCAGCGAGCTTAGCAGGTCGGCCCATCCTTTCTCTCTTCCTCTCCCTGTCGCCCAGCGCGCGCAGCTGCAGCCCGCAGCCGGCCCATCTAGCCCATCCCTGGCCCATACCGTTTCGGTCTCTCCTCCCCGTCGTCTTTGACAACGACGACAAGCAGCTGCCTGTCGCCGCTGCAACCGCTCGATGCTGCCCCACCGCCGTGATGCGCGTCGCTGCCCTGGAGTTGGGGATAAGACTGCCGCACTGCCTCTCTCTCTCCTTATCCTCTCATTTCCTCTCTCATGTTCGCTTCCTCTCTTGTTCTCTCTCTGGCAGAAACCCTAGCCCGCCATGGCCTCGATCTAGAGCTTGCCCCCGGCCTCCCCTCGCCTATCTAAGACCGCCATGTACTCCGCCGTGCTACACCTCGTCTCCCTGCCGACAGAATCGTGCCCAGGAGCCCCGAATCGTCCGCTACATCGTCGTCTTCCTCGCCTCTGTCCGATCTCCGCTGTCGCCATTGACGCCATTCAAGACCTCCCTGCGCCTCCCCATCACAACCATGAGCACCAGGGTGAGCACGCGGTTCTCCCAGACCCCTTGTCCCTCTCCATTTGCTCTGTTTCATGCCTGAGTCGTGCACCGCCGTCTGCCGCCGCCAGTCTTTGCCATAGCCGGTGCTCCGGTGACCAATAGAGGGCAGCACCGCCCATTTCTGGTTTGCCTTTCCATACTGCGTCAAACGCGACCAACCTCGCATCCAGGCGCAGCCAATCCCCCGATCCATGCTCAACCTGGGAGCAATCCCCTCGGCGACGTCATGCTGACGTCATCGTGACATCAGCAGAGCATGGGTCAGCCGGTCAAACCAGCCCCCGACCCCACCTTGCTCGCATGGCAGATGATGTGGCCAATAGCCCACAGTGAGCCACAGAGGCTAGGTCCAGTAGCGGTGTAAAAAGGTTTTTCGCCATCGCTGACGTCACAGTGACACACTAACTATTTTAAAAGGATTTAATAATTCCAGAAAATGATTTAAATCTTATAAATTCAATAACTTATTATTTATAAGTCAGAAAATATAAATAATATATCAAAATGTTCAGAAAAATGAGATCTATCTATCTAACCTATAATCATGCATTATTCAACAATTTACAATGCAAGTTTAATTAGAGAACATAGTAACCCCTCACAGGTGATTCCGGAGTTTCTCTAAACTAGGGTTTATACCCCTCAGAACCCCGATTAAATGGTCGAGCATGCCTTAGGCTTACTTTTCAATACAATTCAACTTGTCATATCATCATAATTGCTTGATAATTGCATCGATGCCATGTGTTGATTGTTTCCCTTTCTTTCCGTTGTTTGGTTCTTCCTCGATAGAATACGAGATCAAGATCGAGATCGAGATCAAAAACCGAGGTCAACACCATCAAAGATCGAAGATCGATGAACAATACTTGACCAACTATAACCAAGTCAAGTAGAAGATTCCCAAAAATCTGCTTATTGGTTATCAACATGCAAAGGCAAGCATGGCCCCACCATGATATAATCCTATTTTTTTGGAAAGCATTTCATTTCCTGCCATGATGCATACAATTCTACTATGGTGTTTTATCGATAGATAGAGTATCCTATATGCTGCATTATTCCCTTTGAGCTTATATTACCTGATCCACTGCTCCTAACATAACTAGGTTTGGCTTGTGTGCACTGCTAGAGCTTATATCTGTGTCTTGATTAGCCATGCATAGCCGTTAGTGCTGGTTCATCGAGATGATGTATCAGATGCAGAGAATCTAGTATGAAAGGAGAACATGATGATTTGAGATTAAACATGCTAAGGCTTGTATGGGAGGCCACGGTGGGATATGGTTTTTCTAGTCCCATGCTCGCCACCACTAGGAACCGAGTTCTTTCCGTTGGAACGCAGATGAGCGTATAGCCACACAGGGCTTGGGAACCCCTCACCTAATTAACTTGCCTAGTATATTCCATGAGTCACATAGTTCAGGACTTCCATTCGACATGCATTTTGGATCTTCTTGAAGGCGGTGAAGGAGGTGCATTCATAACAGGTAGGGAAGCGTGGCCACGGTTGCTTGGGGTAGATAGCGCCCCTGGTAAACCAACCTCGCCTCACATCTTTAAGGACCAGCTTCGGGATTTGACCCGTTATGGTGGAACCATCCTTATTGCGTGACTCATGGTCTCGGCGAAAGCAAGGTAAAGGTCGTGGCCAACCACCCTCTGCCAACCTTCCAAGGAAGAGGGCTAAAACGTTGGCATTAAGAGTCAATTGGTACGTGTGGGTAAAGTTGTACACCCCTACAGGGTTAAATCTTTTCGAAAAGCCATGTTCACGGTTATGAACGCTTGGTGAACAGATTCTAAGATCATAGAGAACATTAACCTAATCGTAAAACTTGGTAGATCAACGTGTGATTAAGGATGCTTCCTCATGGGTACGAGGGGGTGATCCTAGTTAGGGTTCAGATGATGATGATTTGGTGGATATCAAAATATGATGATCAATACCTTGGAGATGTCGCTCACTTTTCCCTTTTCAAATATTCCGAATAGACGACCTTCTTCTCTCCCTCTTGTTTTATAAACAAAGATGGATTTATGCGAAACAACTCCACCGGCCATAAGTCTTGCGGAGTACACGCTGTACTCACCCTTGCTTTGTTGATACTTTTGGCAAAGTAAGTGTTCCTTGAAGATCAGTTTGGTACTACATCGACATCGACAAGTATCTTGGGGTTCCCGGCCAGCAGCCTGGAATCTATGGGCTGGGACGTCATCGTTATGCTTCAAGCCTATTAGGCCATTTGTTAACTTTGCTATACTTAATAGCATAATTTGCCTTCCATTGTTTCATATTTGTGGTCAGTGACCTCTTCTTGTAATAATTTGGTTCTCGGCTTAGTTATGAGCTTGTTGTAATAAATTGTGTGTCGTAGGGTCACTACTGTGTTATCGATTCTTTACTGGATATCCTCGAGCTCAAGGTTAAGCTTATGTCAGACGGAGGTCTGGGATTTGTTTAGACCTGATCCCGGGAGTGTCATAACTATGATTTTGCTTATATGTAGTTTCTTTTACTACATGTCCTTGTGACTCTTATGAGTCTTCACCACAAAACACCTTTCTATCTTAGCCTTCTGTTGAATGAAAGAGTGACCCTTCTATTTCAAAAGTAGTTCAACAACTTGGTTTTGTTGATACCTATCTCTGTAACCTAAAAATCTCTACTTAAGACGTTTAGTAGAGGTTTCCTCTCGAAGTCTGTGGTCATGATGTTTCTGTTGGAAGCTTTCTTCTTCTTCAGAAGCTTCAAAACTCTTCTGAAGTTCCATGGTATACATCTTTATGAAGACCATCTATCTAATAAATTGAAACATTCTCCTCTTGTTTCCTCCGATACCATGTTGTGTTTCATGTTTTTCATCTCAGAGTTGTTTCTAAACACTCTTTCCATGAGTTGACCATGAGATACCTAGTATGTTGTTTAGTGTGTTTCCCTCTTATTTTTAGAATGGCCTTGTTTCTTTCTCTCCCTGTCTCTCTTCCTACCTTTGGAATCTCTGGTCGAGATTCTCGTAAGGGGGATAGAGCAATAACACCCTAGTTTTAGTTAAATAATAATTAGGGCTTGTTTGTGCATTCATGAGCATCATATCTTAAATTGTGCATTAAATAAATAAAGCAAAACCCTAAAACCCTAACTGTCACATCCCAAGATTTTCCAAATCTTGTAATGTGAAAAATAAAATAAACAAAATAAATTTCTGTTGAAAATCAGGGTGAAAAGAAACTTTTGTTTCTAAATGGAAACTTAAAATCCCATCTTGAACAAACTTTGGTTAAAGTTTGAATTCAACAAAATCCAAATCAAGAGAATTGCATTACTCAATGAATGTATTTGGAAATTTAAACACTTGGAAAATAAATCCAAACCCTAAAACCCTAATGGAATAAAAAAATCAATTCCAAGTATCCCCAAGCCTATGGATTTGATCCATATGAAAATTGATCAACAAACGTTCACAAATGATCAAGAAAGACAAATAGAAATAATATAAGACCATAGAAATTGGTTTCACTTAATTTGGAACCATGGATAAAATCTTATGAATTTAATAAGATAAGAATTTGAATTCCCAAAGCTATTAAAGCCCTTATCTAAATCCATACCAAGTGGTGAGCAAATGATCCTAAAGATCTTTAAAAAGATAAATAAATAACAAACAAGATTTCACAAATTGGAATTCCCAAGTTTGGATCTCTAAATAAAAAGATATGGATTTTATAAGAAGAAGAAAGAATTATTAATTAAAGAATATTCAAAGATCAAACCAAATCTTGGCCAAATCTTTAAACAAGTGGAATGAATTATAATCCCAATCCAAATAAAATAAAAGGATTAAGAATTTCCAAAATAAAATAAAATGGCATAAACCAAATTCCATTGGAATTAAAACAAATACCCAATCTTAAATGATTAATAAATCATATTAAATACTTTCCAAATAATTCAAGATGAATTATTTGAACCAACTAATCAAATAAAAACCTACTGAAAAGATTTGGATGGTTTTGGAAAATCAAATGGTGTTTAGAAAAATTAATAAATCCTATATGATTTAAAACTAAGCCTATTTTGAATAAATAAAAGACCCAAAAAGAATAAGGTTTTATTCAAAAAAATGATTTCAAAATGTGCTACTAATCAATATTTGAAACTACCCTAACTTTGTTGAGATTTGAAATCAAATTGAGGTTTGAATTATTTAAACAAAATCAAAACAGAATAAAAGAAAGAGAAATAGAAAAACAAACAGATCAAGAAAAAAAAATGAATCTGGTCAACCCAACCCATCGGGCCAGCAAGCCCAGCCCCAGCCCAACTTCTACCCCCACGCGCGAAGAGTTTTCCACCCACAACTGCACTCGCAGAGCGACAGACAGGTGGACCCCATTTACCTATTCCCTCTCTCGCTGCTAGACGGCCCCACCGCCAGCTCACATTCTTCCTCCCAGCGACGACATCGCCCATCATTCCTCCCTGGCCATTACTGCCGTTGAAGCCTCGCGTAAATTCGCCATAACGCTGCGATGAATTCGCTCTGCAACCGCGCCTTCTTAATCGCCAACCTTCCTTCTCTCTTTACCCTCTGTCTCCTCACCCAAGCGCGCCCCCAGGATGCCGAATTTCGCCCGACACCGCCGCTGTCCCCGACAAGCTCCGGCGACGATTCCGGCCGAACCTTGCTGCCCCTTGCCTCCCCGAGCACACAGGCACATCCCCCAGACCCAGGCGCACCTCTCCGTATCATCAGCTCGCCCGTGCGTGCTTTGCAGCGTCGACAATGACGACGACCACCGTCGCCACCGTCTGCTTCCTCTCCGGCGAAGCTTCTGGTAAGCACCTGACCGCGCCTCTCCTTCTCCTTCACACACGCATCATTGCCATGACCTTGTGCATCTAACCGTGCTCTCCGTTTGCTCTCTCGTGACCCGTAGCGCCGCCCTCGACGATGACAGAACGTGGCCGTCGTCAGACGCAACTCCGACGAGCGATTAAACGCAACCTTGTGCGCCCCTTCGTCAACCGCGAGCAGGTTGAGCATCCCCACGTCACTGCGATCACGGTGAGCCATATCTTCTTCTTCCTTGCTTCCTCTAGTGCCAGCTCCGCCGCTAGCCGAACGTCGCCGCCGCACGCAGCCGTCGAGCGCCGCCAGAACTTGGTCAGGGTGATGATGGCCGTTAGATGACGATCTGATGGATACGATAGATTCACTAAACGCCGAAGAGGTACGCAACCAGTGCCGTGCGATGTAACTTGATCCTACGGTCTGTGTTAGTCGATCCACGTGAAACGTTTTCGATGAATAGGAATAAGACGCGTGGCCAGACTCTGGTTATAAAAACAGATTTGAATCTATTAGATATGTGATTTTGTAAATTCCATAACTTTTGATCTACACGTCCAAACTTTGCAAACTTTATATCAATGGATTCAGAAAAGCAAGACCTAGCCAACCATGCCATTTTTTAGTAAAAAGTTTCTGTTAAATTGTTTGTTTTTGCAGAAACTTATGTATGCTTGTTTAGATTATAAAAATTGTTCAAAAATGATTTTGGGGATAAAATCTTTTGCAAATGGTGTGTTTTGAACCTACTGACCCTAGGAATCACTTTGTGGTTTCAAAAATATATTTGGTGATGCAAAAGAATGAATATTGGATTTAAAGCCAATTCTAGTCAAATAAAAATATGGTTTATTTATTAAAAATGGTTTTGGAAGAAAACCTTTGAGAAATGTTTTGGAAATAAACTCTCTGACCCTAAACACAAAGTTTTATGGTTTGAAAACATATTTTGTGAATCCTATAGATTAATGCCTTACTAAAACATTTCTACACCACATAAAATGATACCTTGTTTTAAAAATGGTTTATAAAGTGAAACCTTTTGCAAATGACTTTGCCACTCTATAAAATGACCATTAGGTATATCCAAATGTTTATGACCCATTAGAAACCACTTTTACAAATAAAACAACCCTTTTGCATGCTTGCATGTATTGTTTTGTTTATTATTTTATGTGATGAAATGCTTGAATGGTAGATTGAAATATTGTTTGCTTGATTGAATTGTAGTGACTTGAAGTGTGTGAACATTGCAAAGATCAAGGAGTGAACTTATACCCTCTACCAAAAGGCAAGTGATGCTTCATAATTTGTCCTATTATTTTTCACTATGCATTAATGATATTTCTAAGAAGGACTTGCATGGAATTTTTGCTAAGTATAAACCTTGCTATGGGAATCCTAGTAGATGAAACCTTAGTTGAAAATTTCCTAAGTTAAGATTCCTACTACTATCATGCTTAACTTAGCTAATAGAAAACAAGGGTGGAATATATATTCATGCTATGGAAAATTTCTAAGTCTGAGGACTTGAGTTTTGTTTAATAAAACAACTAAGTAAATGAATCACCTGGGTGGAATGGAAGGAATGGTTTATGTTGAGTGGTTACACAAGGCCAGGGGACTGGTGAACCTTGTGTATCTCACTTGTGGAAAGCCACCCGGGAACAAAGATATTTGAGATGTCAAATGTTGAGAAGCTTCAAGTGCAACCACTTGGCATTATGGGCTCTGCCTGGATCATATAGGTTGCAATAACTTAGCCAAATGGACAGTTGGTGGTAGGGATTGATAGGTTGGAGCCCGTCCATTTTTGTCTAAGGGAAGGCTTCTGAAAGATCTTGTCTTGGGAAACCAAGTCTTGTGGGGAAAGTGCACCACCTCTGTAGAGTGTAAAATCTAAGTACTTAGCCATGTCCCTGGAAAAGAACAATTTGAGCATCAAGACATGGAAGCTATCAAGAATCTCATCATCCAAATTTCTAAGTTAAAAACTTGTGGTTGAACAAGGGTTAAAGGATCTTCAATCTTTGATTGGTAGATGCCTTGGGTGATTTTTGTCAAGCAAAAACTTAGTGTTTTCAAATGATAAGGAAAAATCTATTTTTGAGCAATGCAAGCCTCAACTCCACTTTGCCAAATGCATATAGATGATAGACTCCACTATACTACCATAGTATCACTTGCCAATACAATTCAAATGTATTGACCCTTGTGGCTGTAACTTGTTATGTTGCAGGTTTGTTTGATATTAGTGAAGTTAAATGATTAGGATTACAAAGTCTACAACCAACATGTCTGCCTGTGGCACTTTGAAGATGAAGGACCCCATGCTTATAGATATTCTGCTGCAATGTAATGTAATAGGCAAATGAGCTATGAAAGATGTAATAAATTATTTTATTCCTGGTTATAAAGTTGTATTATGACCTTTGTTTCTTGATATTACATCTTAACTGTGGATGCTAGCTATTGATCCAGGGACTAGCATTGTAAACACAGGGATCTCTACCTTATTAAAGGTTGGGAACCTTACAGATGGTATCAGAGCATTGTGTTGCCTGTAGGAATTGTAACCCTAGGATTGGACAAAAACCCCTTAGAATATAGGAGTTGTAATTGTTCCAAAACTTATTTACAAACAATCTTGTAAACTCTTTCCTCAACCATTTTGGTTTTGATTCTACATCTCTTCTATTTCAAACTTGATGGACAAAACCTACCCCATGGCCAAAGACTTCACCATGTGCAAAGGACTCATCAACTCTAATGACTTCAACATCTTCAACTCTAATGACTTCAACATCTTCATCATTTTCACCAAGGACTTCAACCTTGGATATCACTAAGGACTACAAGTGAGACAAGAAATCTTGCCCAAGACTTGAAGACTAAGGAAATACAACTTAAAAGGAACCATCATCACCTTGAAGTTTTGAGACCAAGATGCAAGAAATTCTCTAAGGATACAAAGATCTTGTTCATGAAGAATCAACTAAGAAGGATGGAAAGATTTCAAGTGAACCATATAGATGGACCACCATATTTAGTTTAAGTTAAACCCACCAACTTATGTGGTGTAACAAAAATATTTTTGGTTGCCTAAAAATATGCTTGAAACTTGTTGTTTGAGTGGAATGTTTGTTTGTGATTGCTTGCACATTGCTTGTGTGAACTGTGATGTGTGTGATTAGAATTATTTCCTTAGAAATCTTTTGGCTATTCTAATCCCAATCCAACCCAAACAGATGACCTCTCCAAAAGACTCCAACATCAAGGATGGTGACAACAACAACCAAGAGGTCAACATGAGAGACCAACTACTTGCAAACCAAACCCAGTTGAGCCAAGTGACAACTCAGCTTTTAGCCAACAACAATGGATTAGACCCAGCCATACAAAGGATTTTGAAACTTCAATCCCAATTGTTGCAAGAGATGGCCACTCAAATGATCAACATGGGGGACAACTCTTCCCATGGAGTTTGTGACAACAAGGATGACAAAGATGTTATTCTAGAAGGAACCCAAGCTTGCAATAATTGTGGAGACAAGGATCACACTTCCAAGGAGCATGAGGATCAATGCCCCAATTGTGAAAAGAAACATCCAACTAATCAATGCCCCACATCTCAAGTGACTTGTTTCCTATGTGAAGGAAATGATCATGCCCCTATTCAATGCCCCATCTATCCTATAGTTCAACAAATGAAGCAAGATGGAATGCATCAAATGTTTGGAAACCTCCATAAGGGAACAACTTCTACCAAGATGGATGAAGGCAAAGTCAGAACCATGCCAAATAAGGCCAAATCCAAAGTGAACATAAAGTGTTGCTACTCTTGTGAAGAAGAAGGTCATATCTCTAGTAACTGCCCCAAGAAGAGAGAAAGATTTCCCACCTTTGAGGTGAGGTATGAAGAGCATGAACTAGAAGAACTCCTAGCTTTGGAGAGACCCAAAAAGAAGAAGAAGGACAAAAGCCAGTTACAATGTTACAATTGCAAAGAGATGGGACACTATGCCAGTGAATGCCCAGACAAGAAGAAGAGCCAAGAGGACAAACAAAAGCTAGTGAAACCCAAGATGAGGAAGGATGTTAGCCAAGTGATGTGCAACCACTGCAAAAAGTTAGGACATTATGTAGAATATTGTCCAGAGAAGCCACCTCAAGACCTCAACCTTATCACATGTTTCAAATGCAAGGAGCTAGGCCACTATGCAAACCTCTGTCCAGGAAAGTTACACCAAGATCCCAAGTAAGACAAGATGTAATCTAGTTGGAAATTTTTAAGGGTGGTAGTACCCTAGATGCTTTTGAGCCAACTTGTAACCCCTAGCCTCCCCAAATCTCGGGACGAGATTTATTTTAAGGGTGGTAGCCTGTCACATCCCAAGATTTTCCAAATCTTGTAATGTGAAAAATAAAATAAACAAAATAAATTTCTGTTGAAAATCAGGGTGAAAAGAAACTTTTATTTCTAAATGGAAACTTAAAATCCCATCTTGAACAAACTTTGGTTAAAGTTTGAATTCAACAAAATCCAAATCAAGAGAATTGCATTCCTCAATGAATGTATCTCGAAATTTAAACACTTGGAAAATAAATCCAAACCCTAAAACCCTAATGGAATAAAAAAATCAATTCCAAGTATCCCCAAGCCTATGGATTTGATCCATATGAAAATTGATCAACAAACATTCACAAATGATCAAGAAAGACAAATAGAAATAATATAAGACCATAGAAATTGGTTTCACTTAATTTGGAACCATGGATAAAATCTTATGAATTTAATAAGATAAGAATTTGAATTCCCAAAGCTATTAAAGCCCTTATCTAAATCCATACCAAGTGGTGAGCAAATGATCCTAAAGATCTTTAAAAAGATAAATAAATAACAAACAAGATTTCACAAATTGGAATTCCCAAGTTTGGATCTCTAAATAAAAAGATATGGATTTTATAAGAAGAAGAAAGAATTATTAATTAAAGAATATTCAAAGATCAAACCAAATCTTGGCCAAATCTTTAAACAAGTGGAATGAATTATAATCCCAATCCAAATAAAATAAAAGGATTAAGAATTTCCAAAATAAAATAAAATGGCATAAACCAAATTCCATTGGAATTAAAACAAATACCCAATCTTAAATGATTAATAAATCATATTAAATACTTTCCAAATAATTCAAGATGAATTATTTGAAACAACTAATCAAATAAAAACCTACTGAAAAGATTTGGATGGTTTTGGAAAATCAAATGGTGTTTAGAAATATTAATAAATCCTATATGATTTAAAACTAAGCCTATTTTGAATAAATAAAAGACCCAAAAAGAATAAGGTTTTATTCAAAAAAATGATTTCAAAATGTGCTACTAATCAATATTTGAAACTACCCTAACTTTGGTTGATATTTGAAATCAAATTGAGGTTTGAATTATTTAAACAAAAATCAAAATAGAATAAAAGAAAGAGAAATAGAAAAACAAATAGATCAAGAAAAAAAATGGATCTGGTCGACCCAACCCATCTGGCCTAGCAAGCCCAGCCCCAGCCCAACTTCTACCCCCACGCGCGAAACGTTTTCTACCCACAACTGCACCTGCAGAGCGACAGACAGGTGGACCCCATTTACCTATTCCCTCTCTCGCTGCGAGACGGCCCCACCACCAGCTCACTTTCTTCCTCCCCGCGACGACCTCGCCCCTCATTCCTCCCTGGCCATTACTGCCGTTGAAGCCTCGCGTAAATTCGCCATAACACTGCGATGAATCCGCTCTGCAACGCGGCTTCTTAATCGCCAACCTTCCCTCTCTCTTTACCCTCTGTCTCCTCACCCAAGCGCGCCCCCAGGCTGCCGAATTTCGCCCGACACCGCCGCTGTCCCCGACAAGCTCCGGCGACGATTCCGGCCAAACCTTGCCGCCCCTTGCCTCCCCGAGCACACAGGCACATCCCCCAGACCCAGGCACACCTCTCCGTATCATCAGCTCGCCCGCGCGTGCTTTGCAGCGTCGACAACGACGATGACCACCATCGCCACCGTCTGCTTCCTCTTCGGCGAAGCTTCTGGTAAGCACCTGACCGCGCCTCTCCTTCTCCTTCACACATGCATCATCGCCATGACCATGCGCATCTAACCGTGCTCTCCGTTTGCTCTCTCGTGACCCATAGCGCCGCCCTCGACGACGACAGAACGTGGCCGTCGTCAGACGCAACTCCGACGAGCGATTAACCGCAACCTTGTGCGCCCCTTCGTCAACCGCGAGCAGGTTGAGCATCCCCACGTCACTGCGTTCATGGTGAGGCATCTATTCTTCTTCCTTGCTTCCTCTAGCGCCAGCTCTGTCGCTAGCCGAACGTTGCCGCCGCACGCTGCCGTCGAGCGCCGCCAGAACTTGGTCAGGGTGACGATGGCCGTTAGATGACGATCTGATGGATACGATAGATTCACTAAACGCCGAAGAGGTACGCAACCAGTGCCGTGCGATGTAACTTGATCCTACGGTCTGTGTTAGTCGATCCACGCGAAACGTTTTCGACGAATAGGAATAAGACGCGTGGCCAGACTCTGGTTATAAAAACAGATTTGAATCTATTAGATATGTGATTTTGTAAATTCCATAACTTTTGATCTACACGTCCAAACTTTGCAAACTTTATATCAATGGATTCAGAAAAGCAAGCCCTAGCCAACCATGCCATTTTTTAGTAAAAAGTATCTGTTAAATTGTTTCTTTTTGCAGAAACTTATGTATGCTTGTTTAGATTATAAAAATTGTTCAAAAATGATTTTGGGGATAAAATCTTTTGCAAATGGTTTGTTTTTAACCTACTGACCCTAGGAATCACTTTGTGGTTTCAAAAATATATTTGGTGATGCAAAAGAATGAATCTTGGATTTAAAGCCAATTTTAGTCAAATAAAAATATGGTTTATTTATTAAAAATGGTTTTGGAAGAAAACCTTTGAGAAATGTTTTGGAAATAAACTCTCTGACCCTAAACACAATTTTTTATGGTTTGAAAACATATTTTGTGAATCCTATAGATTAATGTCTTACTAAAACATTTCTACACCACATAAAATGATACCTTGTTTTAAAAATGGTTTATAAAGTGAAACCTTTTGCAAATGACTTTGCAACTTTATAAAATGACCATTAGGTATATCCAAATGTTTATGACCCATTAGAAACCACTTTTACAAATAAAACAACCCTTTTGCATGCTTGCATGTATTGTTTTGTTTATTATTTTATGTGATGAAATGCTTGAATGGTAGATTGAAATATTGTTTCCTTGATTGAATTGTAGTGACTTGAAGTGTGTGAACATTGCAAAGATCAAGGAGTGAACTTATACCCTCTACCAAAAAGGCAAGTGATGCTTCATACTTTCTCCTATTATTTTTCACTATGCATTAATGATATTTCTAAGAAGGACTTGCATGGAATTTTTGCTAAGTATAAACCTTGCTATGGGAATCCTAGTAGATGAAACCTTAGTTGAAAATTTCCTAAGTTAAGATTCCTACTACTATCATGCTTAGCTTAGCTAATAGAAAACAAGGGTGGAATATATATTCATGCTATGGAAAATTTCTAAGTCTGAGGACTTGAGTTTTGTTTAAGTAAATGAATCACCTGGGTGGAATGGAAGGAATGGTTTATGTTGAGTGGTTACACAAGGCCAGGGGACTGGTGAACCTTGTGTATCTCACTTGTGGAAAGCCACCCAGGAACAAAGAGATTTGAGATGTCAAATGTTGAGAAGCTTCAAGTGCAACCACTTGGCATTATGGGCTCTGCCTGGATCATATAGGTCGCAATAACTTAGCCAAGTGGACAGTTGGTGGTAGGGGATTGATAGGTTGGAGCGCGTCCAAATTTGTCTAAGGGAAGGCTTCTGAAAGATCTTGTCTTGGGAAACCAAGTCTTGTGGGGAAAGTGCACCACCTTAGCAAAGTGTAAAATCTAAGTACTTAGCCATGTCCCTGGAAAAGGACAATTTGAGCATCAAGACATGGAAGCTATCAAGAATCTCATCATCCAAATTTCTAAGTTAAAAACTTGTGGTTGAACAAGGGTTAAAGGATCTTCAATCTTTGATTGGTAGATGCCTTGGGTGATTTTTGTCAAGCAAAAACTTAGTGTTTTCAAATGATAAGGAAAAATCTATTTTTGAGAAATGCAAGCCTCAACTCCACTTTGCCAAATGCATATAGATGATAGACTCCACTATACTACCATAGTATCACTTGCCAATACAATTCAAATGTATTGACCCTTGTGGCTGTAACTTGTTATGTTGCAGGTTTGTTTGATATTAGTGAAGTTAAATGATTAGGATTACAAAGTCTACAACCAACATGTCTGCCTGTGGCACTTTGAAGATGAAGGACCCCATGCTTATAGATATTCTACTGCAATGTAATTTAATAGCCAAATGAGCTATGAAAGATGTAATAAATTATTTTATTCCTGGTTATAAAGTTGTATTATGACCTTTGTTTCTTGATATTACATCTTAACTGTGGATGCTAGCTATTGATCCAGGGACTAACATTGTAAACACAGGGATATCTACCTTATTAAAGGTTGGGAACCTTAGACTAACCCTCCCTTCTCTTTGAAATGCATTCAAAAAGGTTTTGTAGTTTGAAAACTACCAAAATAAGTGGATCCGAAATTGTTATAAGGGACCCTGCAATATTTTCATACGTTTTATACAAGCCTTGGTATTTCTGAAATACCTAAAATAGTTTACAAATTGAAAATGAAAAAGAGAAAACAATAAACAGAAAAGAAAAAGGGTTCAGAAATAAAATGGATCCATCTAACCCTAACATGCCACAACCCATCTCCTCTTTTCTCTCTCCCTGCCGCTCACGCAGCAGCCAGTGCAGCCCACGGCCCAACAGCAGCCCACCCCGGCCCGCTTACCCCTTCGCTCCTTTCTTCTTTCTTCTTCCTCCGCTAGAAGGATGCAATGAATCTGCTGCGTGTCCCGTCACCGTCCGTAGATCCTCCCTAGCGCTATGATTCCCGCCGCCGACCGCTGCCCTAAAGATAAGAACGCCTGTGTCGTGCTCTCTTTCCCCATCCCCATTTCCCTTTCGCTCTTCCTCTTTGTCGCTCGTGCGCAGAGGGCCCGAACCCTAGCTCACCGGTCCTCGCCATTCCCCATCATCCCTAGCCTCCTCTCTTCTATCCAAGGCCACTTCTGTGACTGCCGTTGTTGAATTGTTCGATTGCCCCCACTCGCGTGAGCCGGCGTGCTCCCAGAAACACCAATCGACACATCCTTTCCGAGCTCTGGCCGCCGCCATAGTCATTGATTCCGGCCTCCTCGCGCCTCACCGTTGCCTCCGTTCGCTTCCTGGTGAGCTACTGGTCATCATGGACATCTCCACTACCTCCCTCTCGCTCTGTTGCTTGCTCGCGCCACGCACAACCGCATACCACCATCAGTCAGCACCACTCCTCTTGCTCCGGCGACCAAATAGGGGTGGAGCTGCCACTTTCTGGTCCGCCTCAACGATCTGCGTCAAACACGCCTACTCCCACTAGCCCGTATGCACCCAATCACCCTCCCCGCCACCGATTTGGGGCTCACCATCGTGCTGATGTCATGCTGATGTCAGCAGCGCGTGGTCAATCCCAGTCAAACCCAGGTGGGTCCATCCTTGTGTGCGTGGCAGCTGAGGTGGCCCTAGGGCCCCTCTGTCATCCACCATGGGTAGGCTCTGCCCCGGTGGAAAACAACCCCAACCCTATGCTAACGTCATAATGATGCAGTAAATGTTTTAAATTGGTTTGAATAATTTCAGAAAACTTGTAAATTCAATAAATAATTCATTATAACTCAGAAAAATGGGTATAATATATCAAAATGTTCAGAAAAATGAGATCTACCTAATTAAGATATAACCATGCATTGATCAACAACTGCAATGACAAGTTTAATTAGAACAACATAGTAACCCCCATAGATGCATGCGGAGTTTCTCCGAATTAGGGTTTATACACCCCGATTAAATTGTCAAGCATGCCTTAGGGTTTCATTTCAATGCAATTTAGCTTGTCATATCATCGTTATTGTTTGAGCATTGCATTGATGCAATGTGTTGATTATTTCCTTTCTTTTTCTGGTGTTTGGTTCTTCCCTGTAGAATACGATATCGAGATCAAGATCGAAGACCGAGATCAACACCATCGAAGATCGAAGATTGACGAATAATACTTGACCAACTGTAATCAAATGAAGTACAAGGCTCCCGAAGATCTGCTTATCTGTTATCAACTGGCAAAGGCAAGAAAAGCCCCACCATTATACAATCCTATGATTTCGAAAGCATTTCAATTCTTGCCATGATGCATACGATTCTACTATGGTATTTTTTTGATAGATAGAGTACCTATTTGTTGCATTACTCCCTTTGAGCTTATACTACCTGATCCACTGCTCCTAGCAGAATTAGGTTTGGCTTGTGTGCATTACTAGAGCTTCTATTCACGTCTTGCTTAGCCATGCATAGCTGTCAGTGCTGGTTCATCTAGATGATGTATCAGATGCAGAGAATCTAGTATGACAGGAGAACATGATGAGATGAGATCAGAGGTGATATGAGATTAAACATGCTAAGGCTTGTATGGGAGGCCACAGTGGGATGTGGTTTTTGCATTCCCATGCTCGCCAACACTAGGAACCGAGTTCTTGCCTTTGGAACCGAGACGAGTGTACAACCACACGGGGCCTGGGAACCCCTCCATTGACTAACTTGCCTAGTAGATTCCATGAGTCACGTAGTTCAGGCGTTGCATTCGACATGCATTCTGGATCTTCTTGAAGGCGATGAAGGAGGTTCATTCATAACAGTTAGGGAAGCGTGGACCGAGTTGCTTGGGGTAGATAGCGCCCCTGGTAAACCAACCTTGCCTCACATCTTTAAGGACCGGCTTCGGGATTTGACCCTTTACGGCGGAACCATCCATATTGCGTGACTCATGGTCTCGGCGAAAGCAAGGTAAAGGTCGTGGCCAACCAACCTTTGTCGGCCTTCCAAGGAAGAGGGCTAAAACATTGGCATTAAGAGTCGGTTGGTACATGTGGGTAAAGTTCTACACCCCTGCAGGGTTAAATCTTTTCGAAAAGCCATGTTCACGGTTATGAACGCTTGGTGACCTGATTCTAAGATCATAGAGAACTTCAACCTAATCGTAAAAGTTGATAAAATAACATGTGCTTAAGGATTCTTCCTCATGTGTACAAGGGGTGATCCTAGTTCAGGTGGTGAAGATGATTTGGTGGATATCAAAAGATGATGATCAATACTTTGGAGATGTCGCTCTCTTATCCCCTTTTAAAATACTCTAATTAGACGAGCTTCTTCTCTCTCTTGTTTTATAACAAAGATGATTTTATGCAAAACAACTCCACCAGCCACAAGTCTTGCAGAGTACACCATGTACTCACCCTTTCTTTGTTGATACTTTTTATAGCAGAGTAAGTGCTCCCTGAAGATGAGTTCTGTATGAAATCAACACCGACTAGTATCTTGGGGTTCCCGGCCGGCAGCCTGGAATCTATGGGCTAGGACGTCATCATTATGCTTCAGGCCTCTTAGGCCATTTGTTAAGTTTGCTATACTTAATAGCATAATTTTCCTTCCGTTGTTTGATGTTTGTGGTCACTGACCTCTTCTTGTAATAATTTGGTTCTTTGCTCACTTATGAGCTTGCTGTAATAATTTTTTTGTGTCATAGGGTCACTGTTGTGTTACCGATTCTGCACTGTATATCCTCGAGCTCAAGGTTAAGCTTATGTCAGATGGAGGTTTGGGATTTGTTTTGCCCTGATCCCGGGGGTGTTACACAAAACTCTTGGGTTGTACGATGTACACATCCTTGGTTAGCTTCCCATTTAGGAACGCTATTTTGACATCCATCCGCCATATTTCGTAATCTTAATATGTAACAATTGTTGGAAGAATCCGAACAAACTTAAGCATCACTACGGGAGAGAAAGTCTCATCATAGTCAACTCCTTGAATTTGTCGAAACCCTTTTGTGACAAATCGTGCTTTATGAACGGTAACATTACCATCCACATATGTTTTCTTATGATAGATTCGTTTATATTCAATAGGCTTTATGCCTTCAGGAGGGTCCATCAAGTTCCAAACTTGATTCTCGTACATGGATTCTATCTCAGATTAAGGCTTCTTGCCATTTGATGAGTCAGGGCCCATCAAAGATTATTTGTATGTAGATGGTTTATCTTTGTCTAACAACAATACTTCATCTTCAAATGCAATGACCGGAAAAGAACTCTACTTGATCTATGTGGTTCAATGGGAGCATTAATTTCCGGGACTACAACACTTGTAGGCGCGACAACATCTGATGGTGCCATAGGCGTTTCTAGAACAGCTTTTGGTTCTGCGCTACTCTTTGCATCTTGATCTGGTTCAATAACCTCATTAACCTCTATTGTCCTCCCAGTCAAACCTTTAACGAGAAATTCCTTCTCAAGAAATGTTCCTCCTTGCACGACAAGTATATTGCCTTCAGTTTTGTGGTAGAAGCAATACCCAACAGTTTCCTTAGGGTAACCTACAAATATGCATTTGTTCGACTTGGGATCAAGCTTATTTGGCTACAAACATTTTACATAAGCTTCATAATGCCAAATTTTAAGAAACGATAAGTTTGGTTTCTTTCCAAACCACAACTCATATGGTGTCATCCCAACTGACTTTGATGGCGCTATATTAAGTGTAAAAGTTGTAGTCTCTAAAGAATAGCCCCAAAATGACAAAGGGAGATTAGTTGAAGACATCATAGATCTCACCATGTCCAACAAAGTTTGATTACACCATTCCGACACTCCATTGTGCTGGGGTGTTCCCGGAGGCGTAAGATGTGAAACGATTCCACGATCTCCAAGATGTTTGCTAAACTCATGACTCTAATATCCGCCTCCACCATCCAACCGCAGAAAAATATTTTCTTTCCATGTTGATTCTATACTTTGTTCTAAAATTCCTTGAACTTTTCAATTTTTTCAGATTTATGCTTCATAAGATAAATATAACTATAGTGACTCAAGTCGTTGGTAAAGGTTATAAAGTAGAGGAATCCACCGCGTGCAGGTATACTCACTGGACCACATACATAGGTATGTATTATTTATAGTAAGTCACTTTCCCGTTCAACATATCCGTTAAACGGTGATTTGGCCATCTTTCCCATTAAACATGCTTCACATGTATCCAAATATTTAAAATCTAGTGAACTAAAAAGTCCATCACTATGGAGCTTCTTCATGCATTTATGTCCAATGTGACCCAATCAGCAGTGCCACAGATATGTGGTATTCAATGCATTTGTCTTTCAACGTTTAGCCTCAGTGTTATGGATGTGTGTATCACAGTCAAGATCAATCATAAATAACCCACTCTTCACATGACCGTGTGCATAGAAGACATTATTCATATAAACCGAACAACCTTTTCTCTGATTTAAACGAATAACCATCTTGTAAGATACAATATCTTGATATTATATTCTTGCATAATGCAGGCACAAACTAACAATTACTAAGTACTAATATTAATCCTGATGATAGATGTAGAGGTCTTGTGACGATGGCAATCACCGCAATGCTTGCTCCATTCCCAACGCGCATCGTCACCTTGTTCTTGCCAATCTTCCTAGGATTCCATAGCTCCTTATCGAATTGTAAATATTAGCAATTGATGTAGTATCAAATACCCAAGAGTTAATCTTAGGACCTTGCAAGTAAACATCAATAACATGTATATCAGATATACCTAAACTGGACGATCTAGTCTTCTTTTCCTCCGCTAAGTACTTTGGACAGTTCCTCTTCTAGTGACCCTTCTACTTGTAGAAGAAACACTCAGCAGGGGGCACGACCTGGCTTAGACGCTTTGCCCTTGTTAGAGGCGTGACACACATCCGCCTTCTTCTTGTCGCCCCTAAACTTCTTATTATTGAAGCGAGTGGTTTTTTCACCATCATCATGATTGGTGTTCTTCTGTATATCCTTTTCATTGACCTTCAACATCATGAAAAGTTCGTGTGAGACCCCCGAATTCACGGTCCAAGAAATCCTTGTTATCCCTGCAATTCACGTTCCCATGACCAGTGAGCCGTGAGCATAACCGACAAGTACTATTGTAACATCCCTAAATAAATGAGTATAGGACTTACTTAGTTGCCGTTATGGCATACAAACAACAGCACCAGATCATCCTCGAACATAGAGCCCATGTCATGCCTTAAACTATAGGCGACTCTAGGAAGATGGCCTAGCTCACATACACGTCAACATATTAATCCTTCTCGCTTCTGTAAGTCTGGCCACGTAAATATCCAGGGACAAAGCCGGTGAGTACATTTAATGTAGTCGCAAACCACCGAGATAAGGTAAACAAGGATATGCAATTTCGGCCGTGGCGAGGTATCTCTATACTGTAGTTGCTTTGAAAAGCCTAGTGTTCTCTAGTAAGAAGGGCATCTCTATATCTTTGTTGAAAAAGAAGTTTTTGAAAACATGCCTTCTTTTTGAAAATAGGGATATCTCCATATCCTTGAAAACATGCCTTCTTTTTGAAACAATTTAAATAGGAAACCTTTTTGAAAACATTTTAGACCCTTCGCGATCAAAATAAAACCTTGTCTTTGTTCATCCCTTGACCAAGTCTCATATCTCTTATCTTTCTCAAAATAACACTTGGACACTCCTAGCAGTTACCTTTCCAACTGTCCTTGTCCAGGGAGGCGGCTATTCGAATATATTATACTCTGTAGAGTTTATGCACTTTCCCCCCAAAGAATTAATACATCCGCTGGGATACAACCACGACCCGATACACACTTGTACGAGGGTCCGGATAATGAAACTTTAACCTTTCATTTGTCGTCCCTAGTATACGCACTTTGCCTATGGTGCTTAGTTCTTCCCGGACGAGTACCTGACTTTGCAAGTCCGAATCTCCCTCCCTTTACTGCCTTGTCCATGCCACCCTTTACTCCCTTAAACTTGTACTGTCCTCTGGAGCTCCATAGTTACAACCGACCCCATGGGGATAGATCCTTCTGGGTATGATGACCCCCTAGGTGGAAGGAAATGGCTTCGAGGGCATCATACCCTTTTATATGTGTTATGGTACTTCCCATACTAAATAAAAAAACTACGAGTTAAGCCCCGAGTTTCACCCAGGGTAATGTGGTTGCACGAAGAATTTGTTCCAATAAAGACTAGAGTATCCCTTCTATTTTATTGTTTCCATATTTTATATTTCTCATTGTCATAATTTTCTTTGGCAAAAACATCCACTTGGAAATGATGCCTCTTTCCAAGGGTTTTTATATTTTTGAAACAATTGAAGTAGGGTAAACCCCCAAAACAGCTTTATTCGACAAAAGCTGGGTTTTCCAACGAGGTAAGATGCTAGCCATATGAACCTCGATCTAAAGGGGAGAATAGGTGTAACAAGGGTAAGTGTCCTATGAGACACTTATTCATAACTTGGAGGGGCCAAGTTATTCACGCAGTACTTGTAAAGCAAAACAATGCAGGTAGTAATGCAGTTTATAAAAGGAGATATAAACAAGTATCAAACATGAGTAGGTCATATATCGGAGTTCAGGAATGGTGGCTTGCCTGTGACCAGCGAGATGTTCCTGGACTTCTTCTTTAGAATAAAAGAATACCAAATAATAATAATATCACCCCTTCTTCTCTTCGTCAATACCAACGCAACTATCACCGTCATTGAGCATTCATGCAAACAAACAACACCACATTCAATACAAGGCATACAAGCATGAATACCATACAACAAGAAATTGGACAATACATGTTCAACAGTCAGTAGGTTTTGGGGCTAATGGCTTTTAGAGAGATTGGAATTAATTTGGAAGTATTGGTAGAATTTTATTATTGATTTAAAGTCCAAAAACTACTTAGTTGAGAGGTTTTAGACCAAGGCCATATTATTTATGATATCATTGTATCAAAATAATACCATTAAATAAGTATTGATAAAATGAAACCCACAAAAGTGGTTTCACTATTTTATCAATATCCTTTGATTTGATATGAATTTTCTCATGATAAAAGCTCTAGTTTTTGAAAATAATTCACAAAAAATGATTTGTGGTTCCAAGAATTAATTCATCTTATGGTTAAGTAGGTTTTGATGGACTGATTCAAGTGGAGTTGGAATCTCTTCAAAATATTTACCAAAATGCCCTTGGGAATATCCCAAAGTCAGTTCTCGAAGGTTTTTGTCCTTTTCACCAGATTTAATATATATGGGATTTTGATATGATTCCAAATACACATGATAGGTATTTAACATACCTATCTGTATAAAATGGAATCACTATTGTTGGATATATGGAACTATTAGAGTGATTTATTTAGTGAATTAACCATACATAGAATAGTTTAATCCACAATAAATCAACCATGCCTAAATAAATTGTGGGCTTATAGGGTTTGATACATTTGATGGTTTATGAGTTCTTAGAGTTGACATTAGGTCAATACCAGTTTTGGTTTGACCTAGAGAAAATCCTAAAGGCTGAAATGTCTTGTATTTGTTATTTTTACCAAGGGCAAACTAGGAAGCAAAAAGGCATGGGGTCAAGGTGACATGCAAGCTACATAGGGTACCCTTCGGTACCCAAAGGTTTCACTCTAGTTGGAGTTGTAAAACTCCCTGGAAAATTTATTTAGGATTTTAGATACTTTCGGGTAATTAAAATACCAAAAAATAAAGAAGTGACATATAGGCAGTTGGTTTGTACTGCAAGATAGGTAAAACATGCAGGAATCCAGTAATAATTGGATCTAGGCAGTTTGAGGGGATTACCATTTTCGAATTTATTTAAACCAAAAGACTACTAGATAGATCTGTGACTAAATGATTAAAGGAGAAGGGTACTGGGTCGCATCTCAGCCGAAACAGGCCACACAGGGAAAAGTCGGCCCACCCGGCAAGGCAGGCAGGCAGGAGCTAGGTTTGAATCCCGTAGGGAGGGGCCCAACATTCATAGGGAAGGGGGATGAAGGGGTATCGGTGAATCCAGTCTGTCCGCTTGAGAGAAGATCTACAGGGGGAGTTCATCTTCTTCCTCTAGACGCGAGCAGGCGAGGCAGAAACCCTAGCTGGAGGTTGGCGAGCTCGGGAGGCTTACCAGTGGGCGGAGAGGAGCCAAGGGAGAGGTAGGCCGATGCGTCGGTCTGTGGCGGTGTCGTCGATGGGTGGAAGGACTGGGTTCCGCATCAGGAGGGATCCCGTGTAAGGACGACCGAGGGATCTTTGCTAGAGCTGCATGAGAAACGCTTCTGGAGGTGTTCCTGGGTCATAAAAAGGGCATAGTTTGATAGATCTGCACCATATAAGTACATGCATGTAAGGAAAAGAAGAGGGGTTGATCACAAGCTTGCATGCAAGAAGAACCCGAGATGTTTTCTTCTCCTCCTGCGTGGCAGAAAAAGGGGGCTCTTGAGAAGCTAGGGGGAGGATAGAGGAGTTCAGCAGAGTGGTAAGCAAGGGTAGGGGAGTAGATAGGAGGCTACCTCGGGCATGAGTTCTACCATGGCCAAAAGTGGAGGTTTCTACTACTTTTGACCAGCATAGAGGGATAGGGAGCCTGGGCTTCTAGGGGATGAGAGAGTGGTGGGAGAGGGTGAAATGAGGGTGAGGAGGGAGTCCGTGGTATCCAGGGGCCTTCTTATCCGAGAGGGACATGGTCCATTTTGGACATGTGCAATGGAGGGAGCATGGGATAGGGCAGGAGGGGCGGTGGATAGGGTGATGTGGCATCCTAGAGTCATGCAAGGGACATAGAGGGGGTGGAGAGCTGCATCCAAGGCAATAAAGATGTTATACAAGACCTTTCCTTTGTCTCCCTCTCATACAAGCACATGGGACAAACACTAGGGTTAGCTACAGTGGTAATCTACAGTGTAGCTCGACCAGAGGGTAGGCATGGTTGTTGTGGTGAGTAATGGGGATAAGTGAGGGTGATTTGATTTAGTTTAAACCAAGATTTGCTTAGTTTGCAAGATTTGATCAAATAGAAGGTTATGAAGGAAGTATAGAAATTTGTCTGTGGCAATATGGAGAAATAGTACTAGTGGATGGATTATGTCAAGGTACATCTATATTAATTGTTTCAAATAGTGCTAAAAAGGTTTTCAGATACTCATTTGATATTTTTGACTTGGGAAACTGTAATTTTTGGTGTGAGATGGTTCTAAATACCAAGTTACACTTTGGTGAATTTTCTTAGGATTTATCGAGATAGAAAAGTATCTTTAAACAAATTGTTTTGCCATTTAAGAAAAAGGGAAAAATAAATAATAAAGCATCTAAAAATTCTTTATTTTTTAGATGGGAAGATAGGATATGATATACATGCCTAAATTGGGCCTTAAGTTGGCAAGGTACTTTGGAGAAAATCAAACTTTCCTTTATAGGGAAGGTTTTGAAGAGTTGGTCAAGGAGGAAAAAAAATAGTTTGAGGGCCCAAATAGTTAGGGAAATTATTTGGTAAATATTGATATCTAAGGTGGATGATGTAAACTTGATGGATTCATCATTATCAACCTTGGGTTGTGAGAATCAACCTTGAGATTGGAAAGGAACAAGATTTGGAGGATCTAGGGGTAGT
Organism: Avena sativa; assembly: GCA_916181665.1. Taxonomy (NCBI): domain Eukaryota; kingdom Viridiplantae; phylum Streptophyta; class Magnoliopsida; order Poales; family Poaceae; genus Avena; species Avena sativa. The sequence continues at coordinate 145,262,980 of OV702297.1, forward strand.
GATATTTTTATACCACCTAAACCTTGTTGGATTAGTGAGCTCAGATCTCACCTTGAAGCAAGGTATAGATGGATGGATATATCAAGTTATGTAGATGATCAATGTACCAAGAGGTGGGCTTGATTGTATTTGATGTGGTATAGGAGTGGTGGCAAACTTTGTTGAAAATAAGGATGCCATAAAGGAATATCATGAAGCCTCATAAACCATGAGGGTTTAAGAAGCAAAGAGATCCATTGGAAACAAATAAAGTGTGGTTTGATATACCATGGTCAGTATGTCCTAACCATGCAAGTATTTTCTCAATAGGTTATAACATATAGATGGTGGCTTCTGCCCAAGTAGGCATGATGCTAATATTTGTAAGAACAAGATGTTTCTTGTCTACTAAACCATTAAGGAGGAGGGGGTCCAAGGGGATTTTTAGCCAAGGGAAAGAGTGGAGTTTGGTAGTACTCATGATGTACTACAAGATGGTTCAAGTACATCCTCAATAATGCACATGAGTTAGAATAGGTGGAGTCTAAAATATTGAATCCAGATAGGGATTCCAGACTTAGCCAAATTTGGCAGATTTGTGGATTTGGACAAGTATGAAAGGGAAGATGATTTGGAGAGGATGCAATGTCCAATCTTATCATCAAGTGAATGATATTGCATGATATATTGTGTAGAGAAGATTCATGCTTTCATTTGGTCTCTATAGAGTTGAAAGCTAATAAAAAGGATTAGGCCAGGATTGATCCGGTTAAAGGCGATGAGAGGGTCACTCTGGTGACTAGGTATAGACAAATATTGGATGGCTTGCTTAAGGTTTGTGATTTTGGATTAGCTTGATCCTAGAGGATGAGATCCTAATACATCTCACTCTATTTCCTAAACAAGCAAGTCATTAACACACCCAACAGATCAAAGCAAATCATCTTGACAAGCATTTCATTACTACTAAGGTTACCATCAAGCCTAGCTTGAGGTAAGGGTGGGCATTTTGAGAAGGCTATGTTTTGAAGTAAGTTAAGGACCTCTTGGTATTTTTACCAAGATTAGAATGAAAAGGTTTTGAGAAAGGTTTGGGAAAAGCTAGAGGTAAGAGTAGTTGAAGTTCTGTCTTGAAAACATAAGGAGATTATATAGGTCTCCATAGTTTTGTAAGTAGAGACTAGTAAAACTTTTGATAATACAAAGTCATCTTGGCTCGGGTTTTGAATTGTCAGAACATTTGAGAACATGGAAAGTAAGCCAAGACATCTATTTTATAAAATAGTTTTTGTCAACCATGGGTTGAGGTAAGGAGTGTATCATCTAATACACAATCAGTTGCATGAGCACAAGAAAAGAAGTAGCAAACATTGCAACAATAATCAAGAAAATGTTTTTGTTCCCCCCTGATTTTTGCCTTTTGGACAATAAATCAGGGTTGCTGAAATTGGGATGTTACAGTTCGGTCAATGTTTTCTTCATCCCATGCATGTTGAAGTTCATGACAAACCCGACAAATCAGGTGGGAGTGATTTCAGGATTATGTTGGTTCCTAGTTCAGAAGGAAAGGGAACGCCTAGCGCTTCCAACCTTTGAACGTATCCGTGCAACTCGATTACATGGGCACTAACCAAGCCTCCTTCCGCCATCTTGTAATACAGAAGAGCTTGCGAGATCTCATATATTTATGCTCGGTCTTGCTTCTCAAAAATGCCCCTTAATTCCATGATCGTTTCATATGGACCCCATTCTTCAAACCTCCTTTGAAGATCTGGTTCCATCGATGCAAGTATAGAACATTGGACAATGATGTAGCCATCACTACATTTATGAAAGACATCTTCTGCATCCTGAGTTGCGTTATCACCACGAGCATCACCAAAGAGTTGCTTCCAATACAGTCTTTCTTAGCACCTTTCAGTACTTTCCTTATGTTGCGGAACCAATCCACAAAATTTGTACCAGATTCATGTAGTTTCTCTTTCTCTAATATACCGGCTAAAGGGAAGTTAGTGTTGCGTGCCATTGATCTACTAACAATTTCAAATTCGTTTAGACATTGTTTCATAATTAATGAACTACATAAGATTAACAACATTAATCCAGAGTGTAGCTCCTACTAAAATCAATATCTCTCATTATTGATACTTAGTGATTCAAGATCCACGAACTTATTTTCCTGGAACCAATGTTACATTGTGCACCCGGGAATAAGACCGGTAGGTACTCATACCAATCATATCTTCATATGAATCTAGTTAATCTTTTTATTCTTGTGTTCCATACTCTAGACATTCTAGGTAGTATGTCAAGTGAACCTTAGTTTACCAGTAGTGTGATAGTTTTGCACCCACATTATGAATGTTGCTAGGTGCACCCATGTTACATGACCCACACCAGTTTGAAGCCCATGTTATATGGTGCCTAACTTAAGGGGAACACATCATTACTTAATAAATTTAAGTGAGAGATCATACTATTTATTATGACTACCACACAAAAAATAAAGTGCATAAATGGATTCATCACATGCAATTCATATAGTGATATGGTATAGCACTACACGCCAATGATATCCATCATCAACGTCTTCCGGCGTCATGTACTCCTCCACGTGCCGTGGGCATAGCACCGAGGTCCATCGTTGCTTGATTGTCATTGATAATCCTTGCTTTTATAACTATTGCTACTCTTAGCTAATAAAGTAAAAACAACTATGGCTATTACAATTATAATATGATAATCATCATGGCGCGTGCCACTCATGCCATACAAGGTTACAACATAATAAATCTCATGCACCACATTGCTATACCACATCACTTTCCTACAAAAACAAGTTAGACACCTCTAACATGCTTTGCTAACTTACGAGGCTCTATGTTTACGTAGAGATCTATTCATTACCTACGTGGTAAGTAAGAATCATCATCGATCGACTTGCTTTTTGACTTGTTCGCGGTGTGTCCCCATTGCACTATAAATAGTACAATAGCTTCACTAGACTTCGTTAATACACGTGACCCCCATGTGAACTTCACCAAATTCACAAAATCCAATGTCCAAAATTTCTCTCGACTATTGCAGAAAAACAGACACCCGACAAAGTTGCTTTATGTACCCGAAGTACACTTCACAAACAAGTCTCGATCCGAAGATCGTAAAGTCGGCTCAGGCCGCTAATCACATAATGCCGGCAACATCCAAATTGCAACAATTGGGTAGGAAGAATGAGATTAAAAATGCCGGAATTCGACGATTCCTCCATCCGTACATGTGCCTATCTAGACCGCTCTAGTACCCCTGTTAGGGAATGCACTACGGAAAACAAAAATTTCTAGTGCATAACCAAGATCCAATGAAAGGGTGAGGCAACGAAACATACCCTCGATGATCGAGCTAGATGTAGTTTGTCGATGATGAGGTTGATCATGCGTCGATCCCTGCAACAAGCCTTAGCAAGTCCCAAGGAGATGTATTATCCCACAGATGGCTCTTAAGACTAGTGCTCCAAGTGTCGTGCCTCCATCGGTATCCACACGTGCAACAAGGATTGCACCGTGTTGAGGCGAGTTCAAGAACTCGCGGACAAAGCGGGAATGTGTCGATGAAGATCCAGAAGCACTCCGTCGTCCGTCAAGATTAGATCTATACAGGGTAGAAGCAGGAGCAACTATGGGCGGTGGTGAAGATATCCTCCACACGAACAAGATGGCGACGTGAGGAAGAGGAAGAGGACCGGGCTGAGGCGGCGGCGACCGGTGGCTTGGGCTAGGGTGTTAATTGTTATCTCTTGCCCTTGGCCCTCTCCCCTCATTATATAGGCAGATTCCCTCCTCCTTTTCATTTCTTCCACCAATATGAGAGAGAGAGGAAGTCTGTATCCAATACGAAGTTCTCATCAAATATAGAGTTCTCCCCAAAACCAACTTGGAAGGTAAGTTTGAGACCAGGGATGACTCTGTTGGGGATATGCTAAATGGGTATCACCATAGCATGTCTCTAATCTGACTAACCCGGGTGGCCCATAGTTGGTAGCAAGGCCCATGGTCTGCTGGGCGGCCTAGTTAGATGGATCCAGAAGGGAGGCCCATGCCGGATAAAGGAAGGATGTGATGGAGTCACCGACATACTCAGAGCCTTGGATTGCAAGACATGAAGACTAGTTGTTATCAGTGTAGGACTCTGTAACCTGTCCGCCTAGGACTTTTCACGGAAACCCTAGGTTCTGGCGCCTTTATAAGCCGGACCTCTGGGAGACTTTAGTGCACGATACAACTCAACACCTCGCACAACGAACCAATCCCTGTAACTTGGCATGTTGACCTTATAGTGATTTATAGGAGGAGTAGGGTTCCGCCACCATCGTGGGACCTGAAACTGGGTAAGCTGTTACATCATACCCGCCAACTTGCCGCCTTCCCCCACTTCTCCAAACATGCACTGTGAGGACCCCTCCATGGCATACTCATCGGAAATACCACGACAGTTGGTGCCCACCGTGGGGCAAGAGGCGCTTCAAGCTCTACAACGGGCGAGGTCCAAGCTCTTCGCGGGAATCAGTGAAACCGTAGCCATCGGCCGTGTTCTCTTCTCTTGCAATGTTTCGACGTCCCTCCTGATGAGTTATGGATCCCAGAGAAGATGAACCCCACCCGCTGCTCGATTGTTCCAATCGGGGATATCCACCTCTTCATCGGCAAAACTGACTCGGGCGCTAGTTCCCTGGAAGTCGGAGGATCGTTAAGGCCCGCACGGACCACCTCCGGGCAGGAAATGTTTGCGGAAGGATCGAAGTCGAATCTCTCTTTGGAGTTTATCGGCTTAGATCGAAAAAATTCAAGGCCCACCCAAATCGCCCCTGTGCAGGATATAATGGTGGAAGATCACTGCAAATCCGCTGGGTTAACCCATGCGTCTAGAAAACAACGATCGCACTTTGTCGGCATGGTAACCATCTTCGATCTGGCCCGTTGCATTCAGCGAGAGGGTGAAATACCATGAGGTTACCTCGCCAGATGGCTCTGGATATGAGCCGACCTAGAGAGCTACCCAAATAATGATGCAATCTACCACTTCATCGAAGTGCTTGAGCGCGGCACACTTCTCCGGCATACCCTCAGGAGGCAACAGGCCGCGGGGACCCTTACTTTTGAGAGATGGTCAACACTATTAATAGTTTTGCCGCTGCCGATGACGTGGCCCAGGCCAGCCCATATCGCCTTACTTGGTCCACCGCCACCACCACCGCCGACGCCCAATGGTCCCGCTTCTTTAGCATCATCCTCCCCCATCAAAGAATCTTTGCACCCTCCGACTCCGTTTTGGATGCACTTTATGCCGACATTAGTGTAGACTTGAAAGATATTGACGTCAACCCGGAAGATCTCGACTCTTCCATGAAGGAGATGGAGGAGGAAATCAACCATGAGGAGCGGGCCAACAAAGGTATCACATCCCATCAGGTGTTCGTCGCCATCAGGAGTGTGATGGAAGAAGATCAAACCGGAGCAGTGATACGTCCAATTTGCATCACCATTCTATATCAGAATTTGCCTTTATTCATTGATATATTTCATATTAAGAGGTGTTACTTATGTCTTTTTATCTGTTTTTGCATGTTGGATGATTCTTGCAGGATGAACTTCCAGAGTCAGGATTCTGATGGAAAAAGCGGTGTTTTAATGCAATTTTGCGAAGTTCAGAAAAATACTAGAAAAACTACGGAAAATCCTATTTTCCCAGAAGACGAATAATGCTAGAAGGGGAGGCAGAGTTAGGCCACAGGGGGCCCACACCCCTAGGCGCGGGCCACCCTAGTCCGCGCCTATAGGGGGTGTGGCCCACCTGGCCCACCTCTGGCTCTGCCTCTGGCCTATATCTTCTCCTTGAAACCCTAATACACGAGGAGTGACCATAGAAAGATTCTGCCGCCTCTACAGGGTGGAAAACAACGAGAGAGAGAAAGAGCTCTCTGGCAGACAGATTTCTGCCGGGGAAATCCCTTCCCGAAGAGGGAAGATCGTCGCCATCAACACCATGATCAATCTAGACTTCAACAGGATCATCATCATCATGATCCACACCATCATCTCCACCAGCACCATCATCACCACTCCATCCTGCTGTAACAATTGTGTTGAATCTTGCATAGTTATTAGGGAAAACTTTCCCAGTGTTGATTACTATTGTAGTTGATGCTTGTGAGTGGAACCATTGAATTATTGTTTATGTTCAGATTGTTATCCATCATCATATCCTCTTTGATCTTGATCCATATGATGTCTCGTGAGTAGTTCGTTTAGTTCTTGAGGACATGGGTGAAGTCATGTTGTTAGTAGTGGATTTGTGTTGAGATATTATTCAATGGTTTAATATTTAAGTTGTAGTGTTATTCATCTAGTGGTGTCATGTGAACATCGACTACATGATACTTCACCATTTATGTGCCTAGGGGAATGCATTCTGTATTTGGCTACTAATTGTGGGGTTGCCGGAGTGATAGAAACCTGAACCCCTGTTAGGAAACCATTGCACAAGGGGGTGTAGGATCTCAGAGTTTAAGGATGTGGTTAGGTTTATATCTTAATTGCTTTCTTGTAGTTGCGGATACTTGCAAGGGGTTTAAGCACAAGTATGTATTAGTCCAAGTAAGGTCGGTACATTAGAACGGGTTCACCCACACAACACTTATAAAACCAAAGAAGACTACTCAGCTATATGAAGCGAAAGCACTTGACAGTATTCCCATGTGTCCTTGAGAACGTTTGGTCCTCATAAGTATTTCCACCGGATTTTCCTTTGCTAAGAAAGGATTGGGCCACTTGCTGCAATTGTTTGCTGTTTTATTTACTTGCACTTTATTTCCTTACTGTATAAGAAAACCCCTAAAAATATGTTTGCTAAGTATTTACAGATATTTCCTGCTACATACCACTAGTCAACACCTTCTGCTCCTCGTTGGGATCGACACTCCTATTTATCAAAAGTACTACGATACACCCCCTATACTTGTGGGTCATCAAGAATATTTTCTGGCGCCATTGCCAGGGAGTGAAGCACTATTGAAGAGTGGAACTAGTAAAGGAAACTTCTACCCTGAGTATTGTTTTATTTCTGTTTGTTACTTTGTTTCCAATATGGATAACCCACTTGGTTTTCTGTTTGGGAAAACTACTACCACTGTTAGGTTAGTAGATGAACCACCACCTGTTGAAATAGATCCTTTTAAGATACCTACAAGTATTGTTGATCCTGTTATGGATAATTATTATTTAGGGGATGGACCTATCCATCCTGGTGATCACTTGCTTTTTATCCATAAATTATGCGGGTTGTTTAAGTGTGCCTGTATCACAACTGAACAGGTGAAGAAGAAGTTACTCTCTATATCATTGAAAGGAAGAGCTAAAGAATGGTATACGCTGCTAAAGAATGGACAATCCATGGAATGGGAGGAAATAGTATCTCTCTTTTATTCTTAATTCTATCCTCCCAGTGAGATTCATAAGGATAGGAATCTAATATATAACTTTTGGCCTCGTGATGGAGATAGTACAACTCAAGCTTGGGGGAGACTGAAGTTACTAATGCTTAAATGTCCTATTCATGAACTTCCTAACAATATTATTATCAATAACTTTTATGCTAGGCTTTTCTTCATGATAAAGATTTACTAGATGCTTCCTGTGCTGGATCATTCACACGTATGAAGGAAGAAGCTAAATGGGATATCCTAGACCGTATTCAAGAAAACACTGAAGCATGGGAGAATGATAAAGGAAGAAAGTCAGGTATAAACTATGATTATGAATGCATTAAATCCTTTATGGGAACTGATGACTTCCGTGATATTAGTACTGTGCATGGTCGATTCTCAAAGTATTGCCAATTGTTTTAAGGCTTTTGCCTCTTACGTAGAAATTCCTAAAAAGAAGTGGAATAAGTACATGCACCTTATAAAGATGTTGTCAATCATGTTCTTGCTAGAAATACTGAAGTTTGTACTATTGATCATATTTTGCCTGAACCTTATGTTGAGAGAACACCTTTCCCAGCTAAGGTAAAGGAGTATTCTATGATAATTAGTGCGAATAATAAAGGTACAAAGAAAGCTGTGGAACCTGATGAGCAAATAAACATTAAACCTGTGGTATCTATTGTGAAAGATCTTGTCACTAAAAATATAGAGGATGAGCATATTGTCTTATGTGAAGACGCTTCTAATTTTGTCTCTTATCCTAGTAAAGCTAGAAAAACTAGTGTCCCTGTGCTTTCTGTTAGAATTGTTGATCATTGCTATTATGGTTTATGTGATATTGGTGCTAGTTCTAGTGCTATTCCTTATGAGCTTTACAGGGAAATTATGCATGGAATTGGTCCTTGTGAGCTTGAGGACATTGATGTGGTTATTCACCTTGATAATAAAAAACCATTTTCCCTATTGGTATTTTAAGAGATGTGGAAGTCCTTTGCGGTAATATTAAGTACCCTGCTGATTTTCTAGTGCTTGGTTCAGCAGCTAGTAAAACTTTTTCTATCATCTTCGAGGAGCAATTATAGATTGTAAAAAGGAGAAAGTTTTAACTAAGTTTGATGGAAATTCTTATGAGTTTAACTTTTCCAAATTTGCTAAAGCTCCTTATGAAAATAGTTTGCCTAATGAAGATTTCATGTCACATCCAAAAAAATTCCAAATTTTGAAATGTGAAAAATAAACTTACAAAAGAAACAAATGATGAAATTTAGGGTGAAAAGAAACTTTTTGTCTCTAAATGGAAACATCAAAAACCTTACTTGAATAAAAATTTGAATGAAAAAGAAACAAACAATTTTTCAAACAAATCAAATGCATACCTGCAAGGAAAATATGTTGAATTTAAAACACTTGCAAAAGTTAAACCAAAACCCTAAACCCTAATGAAAGAAATCATCTCCAAGATCACTCCAAGACTATGGCTTTGTCCCATATAAAAATTTAGCAACAAACATTTTCTAAATGACCAAACATGGTAAACAAAAATATTATAAAACCATGGGAATTGATTTCACTCCATTTGGAGCCATGGATAAAAACCTATGATTTTAATAAGATAAAAGAAATTAATTTCCAAGGCTGATAAAGATCCTAACAAAAATCAACACTAAATTGTGAGCAAAGTAATCCTAAAATGATATAAAAAGATAAATAATTATTAAATAAAATTATACAAATTGGAATCACTAATTTTGGAGCTATAAATAAAAATATATGAATTTTATAAGATAAAGAAAGAATTAAATAAATAAATAAGGAATATTTAAAAGACAATTTAAACCATTGGCCAAATCCCTAAGCAAATGGAATAAAAGTAATTAAAATATAATAAAAGAATAAACGATTATTTAAATAAAATTATATGGGTTTATGAACCATATTCAATTTTATTTAAATAAAGAAAAAATGCCTCACTTAAATGAATATTAAATCATGAGAAAAATATTTGAAATTTCCAAAGTGGGATAATTAATCAACTCCTAAATGGTATAAAAGCTATTAAAAAGTTTTGGAAAATATTTGAATTCAATTTGAGGTATAAATCAATTAATTCAAATAAAAACAGAAAATCGAAACAGAAAAAGAAAAAAAGAATAAGAGGAAAAAATAAATAGAAAACAAACTAACCTACCCTGCCCAGCGCAGCCCAGCAAACCCCCTCAGCCCAACAACCAGCCCACCCGGCTCTCTCTTTCTCCCCCGCTGGACCTTTCTCACCGTGCCCTCCCCCACACCCCCTCACTGACCACATGGCCCCACCACCACGTGATCATCATCGTATCGCACGCAGACCCGTTCCCCCTCTCTCTCTGTCATTTCCTGCCGTGATTCAATCACGTTAATTCGTGTAATTGGCGCAGTAATCCTTCCCCGCGACCATGCTCACTTAATCGTCTCTCCCTCCTCTCCATTTCCCCTTAGACGCTGCACCCCGAGAGCCCCTAGGCTGTGCTGAATTGAACTTGCACCGCCGCTGTCTCCGGCGAGCTCCGACGCTAATCCCGGCGAGAACAGACCCCCCTTGCCCCTAGCTCACGTAGGCTTGCTCATCATTGTCGTGCGCACCATCCAGCAGTCCCCGTGTGCTTGCGTGTTCCCCTGACGCTCGGCAACGACCTTCCCTGCACGCCACCGACGACTGCCGGAGCTCCGGCGAGTTTTCCCGGTGAGCCCCGTGCACGCCTCGTCCTCTAACTCTTGCTGTCTTGTTCGCCATCGTCTTGTGAGTCCTTTAATGCTTTCCGTTCCCTCGCTCATGATCTATAGGCTCGCCTCCGACGATGATAGCACGCACACGACGCTGATGCGAACTCCGGCGAGGAATCCCCGACGACCCCGTGCGCCTCTGCCCCTCCTACGACCACCTTGAGCACCGCGATGACCCCGCAAACTTGGTAACCCCCTCACACCTTCCCTTTAGCCCCTAGCGCCGCCAAACCACCGCCGACCGAGCCGTCGCCGCCGCGCGTCGCCAGCCAGCGCGGCCAGTTCTTGGTTAGTCGCTATGGTCCATTAGATGCGTATCCAGTGGCTACGATTAGAAGATTTGGTGAAGCGGTATTGTTTAATCCGCACCGCGCTTTTCCGCTTAAATCCAACAGATCGCATCGTGTGATCCACCCGAAGAGGTATGGACCAATTAGAATAAGACACGTGGCCAGGCTTTTGTTTTAAAAACCAGATTTTGTTCTATTAGATGTTTGAATTTTTAAAATCAATAACTTTTCAACTGTATGTCCAAAACTTGCAAATTTGGTGTCTATGGCCTTAGTTTGGTCATTTGATTCTGAAAAATTAGGTTTTTATGTAGAGACTTGTTTTGGGCTATTTTGGATATAAAAGTTGTTCAAAAAATAAATTTTGAGTCAAACCTTTTGCAAATGATTTTGTTTTGAATCCTCTGACCCTAAACACTAACATTTGGAATGAAAAATATATTTTGTGACAATAGGAATTATTCTTTTGAATAAGAACATTTCTAGTAAAAAAATGATTTAAATGACTTATTTTCACTAACTTGGTTTCAAATGGAATTTTCACCTTTATAAAAGACCAGTAGGTGTTTTGAAATGTTTAGAACCTTGTTAGAAACCACTTTTTCAATTAAACAAACTTTTGCATGCTTGCATGCGTTTCTTTATTTTTATTGGTGTTTTGTTTTGTTATTTGTTTGAGTACTAGTTTTGAATGTGTGCTTTACTTGATTGTAATTATAGTGAACTTTGAAGAGTGTGACATTTACAAGATCAAGGAGAGTACCTAGATTTTCTACAAAAGGCAAGTGATACTTTGGTCATCAAAAGTATCTTTTCAATATTGCATTAGTGATATTTTTGTAGTATGCATGATAGCACTATTTTATATATTGCTATGCTATAGTAGATCCTATAGAATATATCTTGGTAGGAATCTTCCTAAGTTAAGAGACATGTTATGCTACTATGCTTAGCCTAGCTATTAGGATTCAAGGGTGGAATATTCATGCTATGATATTATGCAAAGTCTATGACTATGTTTTTGATTAATAAAACAACTATGTGAATGAATCACCTGGGTGGAATGGGAAGAATGGTTTGTGTTGAGTGGTTATCCAGGGCCCATTTCTATGGTTTACCCTGGTGTATCTCACTTGTGGATGGCCACCCAGGAACAAAGAGATTTGAGATATTTTGTGTTGAGAAGCTTCTAGTGCAGCCACATGGCATATGGGCTCTGCCTTGACCAACTAGGTTGCAAGAACTCAGATGGACAGACAGTTGGTGGCTATGATGATAGGATGGAATGCGTCTATGCTGATCTAAGGGATTGTTTCTGAAAAGTCTCGTCTCGATGCATGTCGAGTCTTGTGGGAAAAGTGCACCACCTCTCAAGAGGGTAAAACCTAAGTACTTAGCATGTCCCCGGTAATGGACATTTTGAGCATCAAAGACATTGAAATGATCAAAGGATCTCCTCATCCCAATTTCTCCAAGTTAAAACTTTTTGGTGAACAAGGGAAGCACCTGGTGTGTATCCAGTTGTAGAGGGAGTGTCAAAACCTTTATTAACATAAGGTGGTGTCCCTTGTGTTTACAATGCTAGTCCCTGGATCAATAGCTAGCATCCACAGTTAAGATGTAATATCAAGAAACAAAGGTCATAATTTAACTTTATAACCAGGAATAACATAATTTTATTACATCTTTACATAGCTCATTTGGCCATTACATTACATTGCAGCGGAATAACTATAAGCATGGGGTCCTTCATCTTCAGAGTGCCACAGGCAAATGCTGGTTGTAGGCTTTGTAATCCTAATCAATCAATCTTCACTAAAATCAATCAAACCTGCAACATTACAAGTTACAGCCACAAGGGTCAATACATTTGATTTGTATTGGCAAGTTTCACTACTATGTAGATTATAAGTGGATCCTATCATTACATGCAATTTGGCTAAGTAGAGTTTTAGGCTTATTTGCATAGAGCAATATTTTATCCTGACTTTTCAAAATGGTTTTGGTCCTTTGTCAAATCTTTGAAAACTTCTTGGTAAAGTCCAAGGGTTTAAGTTGTTATCAAAAATCTCCTTGAACTACTTGGTAACCCCAAGTGTTCAAGTCTTCAACAAAATCTCTTGAGTTCCTTGGTAACCCCAAGTACATCAAGTTTTAACCAAATCTCTTGAGCTCCTTGGTAACCCCAAGTGCATCAACTTTTATCAAATCTCTTGAGCTCCTTGGTAACCCCAAGGGCATCAAGTTTTATCAAATCTCTTGAGCTCCTTGGTAACCCCAAGGGCATCAAGTTTTATCAAATCTCTTGAACTCCTTGGTAACCCCAAGGGCATCAAGTTTTATCAAATCTCTTGAGCTCCTTGGTACCCCCAAGTGCATCAAGTTTTTGTTTTAGAAATTGGAATGTCGAGATCTCCCATAGCTTCAAACTTTAGTTGCTCAGTATTGTCCATAACCGGGGACACGGCTAAGTACTTAGATTTTATTATCTTCTGCAGAAGTTGCACACTTTACCCACATGTCACAATCCCATCTTGTTGCCACCAGTGGCCACTGGATTAGTGCTCACCAAGATGGAGTACTGGCAGATTGAGAATGTGACGAAGTCTTTCCAAAGGGTTCTCCCATACACCATTGCTATCTTGTCTTTAGCACCCATGTAGGATTCCAGGTCCCCATGTCTAGTTAACTGAAGACAATGCATGGGTCTTCCCAATGTAGTTGACTAAGCCAGAGCCATAATAGCATGTGGTTGCACACGAAAGCCACAATTGGAGAAACATGTTCAATCTCTAAGTTTCCTGGGTGGTTTCTTTTGGAGCACAACACAAAGAGATTGCCATAGACATGGTTCCTTTTGTTGCCACCTTCTCCAAAACTCAAAGTAACCTTGGCCACACAGGTGGTTCATTGAGTCCTTGTTTTATTATATAAAACACAAGTCCTTTTCTCAATTCCATAAAATCTCAACATGTATCTCTTTTCAAAATAAAGCATGGCTAAGCATGTACAACTATATTGTTTTCACTAAGGAATATATAGGGAATCCTATTAGGATTTAGCATAGCATAAGTATAAAATTATTTTCATGCATGTTTCAAAATCCACTAGGTAATATGAAAATAGTAGGACTTAAGATGATAGTGTAACTTGCCTTTCTTTTGGTAGGGAATGTTGGTTCACTCCTTGATCTTGCTAGTCTCACACTTTCTAACTTCACTACAATCAATCAAGTAAACACAACATCAACTTAGCATTCCAAACCAAAGTCAACAAACATAACACACACATAAATTCAATGGGTTCTATGTCATGCATGGGAGCATGCACAAGATAGTTTTATTTGCAAAGATGGTCTCCACTAGGCTTCTAAACTTTGTAAGGCTCAAGGTGGTCATTTTCCAAAGTGACAAAGTCATTTGCAAAAGGGTTTTGCCCAAAAACTATTTTTAAATCCATTCAACATTTTATGTGGTGAAAAACATTTTTATCAAAGCAACAACTTTAAGTGGTTCACCAAAATAAGTTGTTGTTTCTCAAAAATTGGTGTTTAGGGTCAGTAGGTTTGATCCAAAACATTTTCCCAAAGTTTTTACTCCAAAACCATTTTCATAATAAAACCATTATTTTTATTTGACTAGAAATGGACTAAATCAATTAATCCATCCTAAACTTTATCAAATCCATTTTCAAAACCAAGGGTTGGTTCCTAGGGTCAGTGAGTTCACCACAAACTAATTTGCCAAGGCTTCATTCTCAAAATCATTTTTGAATCATTTTTCTAATCTAAACAAGCATACAAATGTTTCTGCAAAAACAAACCATCTAACAGTTACTATTTACTAAACTAAGGGCATGGTTGGCTAGGGCTTGTTCCACTGATTCCAATGATATCTAATTTGCAATTTTTGGACGTGTGGATCAAAAGTTACAAAGGTTTGAAAATCACAATCTAATCTGATTTCAAATCTGTTTTTAAACAGAACAGGTGACACGCGTCACAGTCTAATTGGACGGTACCGGTTCCGTCGGATCGCGTAGTTGCAGCCATTGGATCTAATCAGATTGTGCGGCACAGGACGCGTACCCCTTCGCGGTTAAGTGATCTAATCTTGCTCGCCCGATCTAGATCCTACGGCGCTGGTTTGCTTGACCAAATGTGAGCGGCGCCGACGGTGGCTAGCGGCGGCGCACGTCCAGGCGGTGGCGCTATGGCGGTTTCAGGAATCAAAGAGGTGAGGGGAAGTGCTCACCGAGGTCGCAAGGGAGTGGTTATGCTCGTCGTGTGGTTGGCTTGACAAGGGGCGCTCGGGGACTGCAGCAATTGCTCGCCGGAGTGGAGAAAGACGTCAGGTGGCTCTGGTTGCTGTCGAGGGCGACGCTGCAGGTCACAAGGGGGCAAACCGAGAGTAGGGTTAGATGCGCATGGTCGAGGCGAGTGAGGGAGCGTGAACGAGGAGGTGCGGGGCGGTCTGGTTTACCTGGGAGTCGTCGTTGCAGTTGAAGACAGACGGCGGCGCTCAGAGCTTGGTCGGAGTCGACGCTCAGGGACGCCCGCGGTCAAACGAGGGGCACGGACAGATGCGTCAGGAGGTGGGGAATCTCCTAGTGTGCTCAGGGAGGCACGGGGCGGTGTTGAGTCGTCGGAATTGGCACCGGACCTCGTCGGAGCAGAGGGTGGTGTTGAGTGAAATTCGGCAGCCTGAGGGCGTGTCGAGGTGGGGTGACAAAGGGGAAGGGAGGAGAAGATGCTGGCGTTTTAACGTGCATGGTCAAGGCGAGTAATGGTGGCCGCGTTAAGACAAATTAGTGTCGCGGAATCACTACAGGAAATGGCGACGGGGGAGGAAGAAGAAGTCGCGCGGGTGAGGAGGATGAACAGGAAGGTGGGGTCGGCTGGTCAGTGAGAAAAGAAGTGAGGGGAAGGGTCCACCAGTAAGTCTCTTTGCGGGTCTGGGAGTGAGTGGAAAACGTTTCGTCGCGAGAGAGGGAGCTGGGCTGGTTTGTTGGGCTTCCTGGGCTTGGTCGGCTGGGCTGGGTCTGGTTCCATTTTTTTCTTTCCTGAACATTTTTCTATTTCTATTTCAAATTTCTGTTTTGAGATTTCAAACAACCAAACAATGTTCAAATCAATTCAAACAATCACCAAACTTTGCAACTATGAATTTGGTTCTGTTCAGTAGCATAAACCAAATTTCCAAAGCAAAATAATAACTTCATTTTAGGGTCCATTATTAATTAAATAAATAGACCTTGTTTTAATAAAACAAATAGAATTTGATTTATTTAAAACTCCTTTTTAAACCTAAAAACCAAATCAGTAGGTTTTGTTTGAGAGTATAATATATTTGGAAAACTTATTTTAAATAAATAAATAAGTTTTGATGTTTTGGAAATAGTAAAACCTTTATTAATAAAACTTGGATATTTAATCCTTATTAATTTTATTTAATAACATTTACTATTTTTATCAAAACAAAGCATTTTATTTCATAAGCTTTGGCCAAGGTTTAATTTGGCTTTATAAAATAATCTTTATTTATAAAACTTCCATTTCATTTGAAAACCAAATCCTTTTATTTAAAAGATCCAAAATAGTAATTTTAAATATTTTTATTTTCCCTTAATAAATGTTTTATCTTTTTAAATCCCTTTAGGATTTGATCCAACTTGGTTTGAAGTTCCAATTGAATTCAAAAAGTTTCTTC
This sequence comes from Avena sativa, assembly GCA_916181665.1. Taxonomy (NCBI): domain Eukaryota; kingdom Viridiplantae; phylum Streptophyta; class Magnoliopsida; order Poales; family Poaceae; genus Avena; species Avena sativa. The sequence continues at coordinate 145,279,200 of OV702297.1, forward strand.
TGGCCCTGAAAATCAAACAAAGTTTTATTTTATTCATTTATTTTTCACATTACAAGATTTGGAAAATCTTGGGATGTGACAGGCTACCACCCTTAAAATAAATCTCGTCCCGAGATTTGGGAAGGCTAGGGTTACAAGCAGGCTCAAAACAACTAGGGTACTACCACCCTTAAAAATTTTTAAACAAAATTTACATATTGTCCTTCTTGGGATCCTGGGAAGGCTTCTCTAGGCAAACACTTGCATTGTGTCCTTTGTTTCCACACTTGACTCATGGGCCAAGGTTGAGTTTCTCCATAGGCTTGTTCAACTTGTTCTTCATCTTTTCTGGATAGTTGCTTGCATAATGTCCTGGGTTCTTGCAATTGAAACAGTGGATATCCTTGAGTTCTTTACGTGGCTCTTGTGGACAAGTTGCTACATAATGGCCTAGCTCTTTGCAGTTGTTGCATACTACTTGGCCAATCTCCTTATTCTTCGGGTTCTCTGGGCATTCACCGGAACAGTGTCCCATTTCCTTACATTTATGACATTGCACATGGCTTTTGTCCTTCTTTTGCTTCTTGGGTTTCTTTGATCCTTTGAACTGGGTTATCTTGTTAAGAGGTATAAGTGGTCCTTTTCCTTTGTCATCAACTTTCTTGGTAGACTTGGATCCTTCTTGTTTCCTTTGTTCCACAATGGAGTAGATGGGGCATTGGATAGGAACATGGTTGTTTCCTTCACAAAGATAACAAGTAGCTTGAGAGGTGGGACATTGTCCAACAGGATGTTTCTCTTCACAGTTGCGGCATTGATCTCCATGCTCCCTGGAAGTATGATCCTTGTCTCCACAAATAATGCAAGCTGGGGCTCCATCTAGAATAACTTTTTTGTCATCCTTGTTGTCATAAACTTTATTGGAATAGTTTTCTTCCATTCTGATCATTTGATCAGTCACCTTAAGCATCAGTTGGGATTGATCTTCCAAAAACTTTTGCAGGGCTGGATCTTTATCACTAGTGTTGGCTATGAAATGAGCTGTCATTTGGTTCAACTGGTGTTGGGTTGCTATGAGCTCTTTCATGCTGTCCCCTTGGTTGGTGTTGGTGTCATCAACCTTGACGTTGGAGTCTCTTGGAGTAGTCATCTGTTTTGGGTTGAAGGAAATTTAGAATAGGCAAGATAGTTCTAGGAAATCAATTCTAATCACACACATCACAATTCACACAAGCAATGTGCATGCAATCACAAACAAAACATTTCACTCAAACACAAAGTTCAAAACACATACTTAGGCAACAAAATATTTTTGTTATACCACATAAGTTGGTGGGTTTGACTTAACTAAAATATGGTGGTCCATCTATAGGGTTTACTTGTGATCTTTCCATCCTTCTTTGGTTGATTATTCTTTACATGAGATCATGGTTTCCTTGGGAAAAACTCTTGGTTACCTTGTCTTCTAGTGAAGTGAACTCCTTCTAACTTTTGCATTCCCTCAGTCTCTAAGTCTTGAGCAAGATTTCCTTGTTTCACTTGTAGTCCTTAGTGGTATCCAAGTTGGAAGTCCTTGGTGAACATGCTGAAGATGTTGAAGTCATTAGAGTTGAAGAAGTTGAAGTCATTAGAGTTGAAGAAGTCCTTTGCACATGGTGAAGTCTTGGGTCATGGGGTAGGTTTCCATCAAGTTGAAAATAGAAGAGATGTAGAGTTGAAACCAAAATGGTTGAGGAAAGAGTTTACAAGTTTGTTTTGTAAATAAGTTTTGGAACAAATACAACTCCTATTTCTCTAAGGGTTTTTGTCCAATCCTAGGTTTACAAATCCTACAGGCAACACAATGCTCTGATACCATCTGTAGAGGGAGTGTCCCAACCTTTATTAACATAAGGTGGTGTCCCCTGTGTTTACAATGCTAGTCCCTGGATCAATAGCTAGCATCCACAGTTAAGATGTAATATCAAGAAACAAAGGTCATAATTTAACTTTATAACCAGGAATAACATAATTTTATTACATCTTTACATAGCTCATTTGGCCATTACATTGCAGCGGAATAACTATAAGCATGGGGTCCTTCATCTTCAAAGTGCCACAGGCAAATGCTGGTTGTAGGCTTTGTAATCCTAATCAATCAATCTTCACTAAAATCAATCAAACCTGCAACATTACAAGTTACAGCCACAAGGGTCAATACATTTGATTTGTATTGGCAAGTTTCACTACTATGTAGTATAAGTGGATCCTATCATTACATGCAATTTGGCTAAGTAGAGTTTTAGGCTTATTTGCATAGAGCAATATTTTATCCTGACTTTTCAAAATGGTTTTGGTCCTTTGTCAAATCTTTGAAAACTTCTTGGTAAAGTCCAAGGGTTTAAGTTGTTATCAAAAATCTCCTTGAACTACTTGGTAACCCCAAGTGTTCAAGTCTTCAACAAAATCTCTTGAGTTCCTTGGTAACCCCAAGTACATCAAGTTTTAACCAAATCTCTTGAGCTCCTTGGTAACCCCAAGGGCATCAAGTTTTATCAAATCTCTTGAGCTCCTTGGTAACCCCAAGGGCATCAAGTTTTATCAAATCTCTTGAGCTCCTTGGTACCCCCAAGTGCATCAAGTTTTTGTTTTAGAAATTGGAATGCCGAGATCTCCCATAGCTTCAAACTTTAGTTGCTCAGTATTGTCCATAACCGGGGACACGGCTAAGTACTTAGATTTTATTATCTTCTGCAGAAGTTGCACACTTTACCCACATGTCACAATCCCATCTTGTTGCCACCAGTGGCCACTGGATTAGTGCTCACCAAGATGGAGTACTGGCAGATTGAGAATGTGACGAAGTCTTTCCAAAGGGTCCTCCATCTGTAGAGGGAGTGTCCCAACCTTTATTAACATAAGGTGGTGTCCCCTGTGTTTACAATGCTAGTCCCTGGATCAATAGCTAGCATCCACAGTTAAGATGTAATATCAAGAAACAAAGGTCATAATTTAACTTTATAACCAGGAATAACATAATTTTATTACATATTTACATAGCTCATTTGGCCATTACATTACATTGCAGCGGAATAACTATAAGCATGGGGTCCTTCATCTTCAAAGTGCCACAGGCAAATGCTGGTTGTAGGCTTTGTAATCCTAATCAATCAATCTTCACTAAAATCAATCAAACCTGCAACATTACAAGTTACAGCCACAAGGGTCAATACATTTGATTTGTATTGGCAAGTTTCACTACTATGTATATTATAAGTGGATCCTATCATTACATGCAATTTGGCTAAGTAGAGTTTTAGGCTTATTTGCATAGAGCAATATTTTATCCTGACTTTTCAAAATGGTTTTGGTCCTTTGTCAAATCTTTGAAAACTTCTTGGTAAAGTCCAAGGGTTTAAGTTGTTATCAAAAATCTCCTTGAACTACTTGGTAACCCCAAGTGTTCAAGTCTTCAACAAAATCTCTTGAGTTCCTTGGTAACCCCAAGTACATCAAGTTTTAACCAAATCTCTTGAGCTCCTTGGTAACCCCAAGGGCATCAAGTTTTATCAAATCTCTTGAGCTCCTTGGTAACCCCAAGGGCATCAAGTTTTATCAAATCTCTTGAGCTCCTTGGTACCCCCAAGTGCATCAAGTTTTTGTTTTAGAAATTGGAATGTCGAGATCTCCCATAGCTTCAAACTTTAGTTGCTCAGTATTGTCCATAACCGGGGACACGGCTAAGTACTTAGATTTTATTATCTTCTGCAGAAGTTGCACACTTTACCCACATGTCACAATCCCATCTTGTTGCCACCAGTGGCCACTGGATTAGTGCTCACCAAGATGGAGTACTGGCAGATTGAGAATGTGACGAAGTCTTTCCAAAGGGTCCTCCATCTGTAGAGGGAGTGTCCCAACATTTATTAACATAAGATGGTGTCCCCTGTGTTTACAATGCTAGTCCCTGGATCAATAGCTAGAATCCACAGTTAAGATGTAATATCAAGAAACAAAGGTCATAATTTAACTTTATAACCAGGAATAACATAATTTTAGTACATCTTTACATAGCTCATTTGGCCATTACATTACATTGCAGCGGAATAACTATAAGCATGGGGTCCTTCATCTTCAGAGTGCCACAGGCAAATGCTGGTTGTAGGCTTTGTAATCCTAATCAATCAATCTTCACTAAAATCAATCAAACCTGCAACATTACAAGTTATAGCCACAAGGGTCAATACATTTGATTTGTATTGGCAAGTTTCACTACTATGTAGATTATAAGTGGATCCTATCATTACATGCAATTTGTCTAAGTAGAGTTTTAGGCTTATTTGCATAGAGCAATATTTTATCCTGACTTTTCAAAATGGTTTTGGTCCTTTGTCAAATCTTTGAAAACTTCTTGGTAAAGTCCAAGGGTTTAAGTTGTTATCAAAAATCTCCTTGAACTACTTGGTAACCCCAAGTGTTCAAGTCTTCAACAAAATCTCTTGAGTTCCTTGGTAACCCCAAGTACATCAAGTTTTAACCAAATCTCTTGAGCTCCTTGGTAACCCCAAGTGCATCAAGTTTTATCAAATCTCTTGAGCTCCTTGGTAACCCCAAGGGCATCAAGTTTTATCAAATCTCTTGAGCTCCTTGGTAACCCCAAGGGCATCAAGTTTTATCAAATCTCTTGAGCTCCTTGGTAACCCCAAGGGCATCAAGTTTTATCAAATCCCTTGAGCTCCTTGGTAACCCCAAGTGCATCAAGTTTTTGTTTTAGAAATTGGAATGTCGAGATCTCCCATAGCTTCAAACTTTAGTTGCTCAGTATTGTCCATAACCGGGGACACGGCTAAGTACTTAGATTTTATTATCTTCTGCAGAAGTTGCACACTTTACCCACATGTCTCAATCCCATCTTGTTGCCACCAGTGGCCACTGGATTAGTGCTCACCAAGATGGAGTTCTGGCAGATTGAGAATGTGACGAAGTCTTTCCAAAGGGTCCTCCCATACACCATTGCTAGCTTGTCTTTAGCACCCATGTAGGATTCCAGGTCCCCATGTCCAGTTAACTGAAGACAATGCATGGGTCTTCCCAATGTAGTTGACTAAGCGAGAGCCATAATAGCATGTGGTTGCACACGAAAGCCACAATTGGAGAAACATGTTCAATCTCTAAGTTTCCTGGGTGGTTTCTTTTGGAGCACAACACAAAGAGATTGCCATAGACATGGTTCCTTTTGTTGCCACCTTCTCCAAAACTCAAAGTAACCTTGGCCACACAGGTGGTTCATTGAGTCCTTGTTTTATTATATAAAACACAAGTCCTTTTCTCAATTCCATAAAATCTCAACATGTATCTCTTTTCAAAATAAAGCATGGCTAAGAATGTACAACTATATTGTTTTCACTAAGGAATATATAGGGAATCCTATTAGGATTTAGCATAGCATAAGTATAAAATTATTTTCATGCATGTTTCAAAATCCACTAGGTAATATGAAAATAGTAGGACTTAAGATGATAGTGTAACTTGCCTTTCTTTTGGTAGGGAATGTTGGTTCACTCCTTGATCTTGCTAGTCTCACACTTTCTAACTTCACTACAATCAATCAAGTAAACACAACATCAACTTAGCATTCCAAACCAAAGTCAACAAACATAACACACACATAAATTCAATGGGTTCTATGTCATGCATGGGAGCATGCACAAGATAGTTTTATTTGCAAAGATGGTCTCCACTAGGCTTCTAAACTTTGTAAGGCTCAAGGTGGTCATTTTCCAAAGTGACAAAGTCATTTGCAAAAGGGTTTTGCCCAAAAACTATTTTTAAATCCATTCAACATTTTATGTGGTGAAAAACATTTTTATCAAAGCAACAACTTTAAGTGGTTCACCAAAATAAGTTGTTGTTTCTCAAAAATTGGTGTTTAGGGTCAGTAGGTTTGATCCAAAACATTTTCCCAAAGTTTTTACTCCAAAACCATTTTCATAATAAAACCATTATTTTTATTTGACTAGAAATGGACTAAATCAATTAATTCATCCTAAACTTTATCAAATCCATTTTCAAAACGAAGGGTTGGTTCCTAGGGTCAGTGAGTTCACCACAAACTAATTTGCCAAGGCTTCATTCTCAAAATCATTTTTGAATCATTTTTCTAATCTAAACAAGCATACAAATGTTTCTGCAAAAACAAACCATCTAACAGTTACTATTTACTAAACTAAGGGCATGGTTGGCTAGGGCTTGTTCCACTGATTCCAATGATATCTAATTTGCAATTTTTGGACATATGGATCAAAAGTTACAAAGGTTTGAAAATCACAATCTAATCTGATTTCAAATCTGTTTTTAAACAGAACAGGTGACACGCGTCATAGTCTAATTGGACGGTACCGGTTCGGTCGGATCGCGTAGTTGCAGCCATTGGATCTAATCAGATCGTGCGGCACAGGACGCGTACCCCTTCGCGGTTAAGTGATCTAATCTTGCTCGCCCGATCTAGATCCTATGGCGCTGGTTTGCTTGACCAAATGTGAGCGGCGCCGACGGTGGCTAGCGGCAGCGCACGGCCAGGCGGTCGCGCTACGGCGGTTTCAGGAAGCAAAGAGGTGAGGGGAAGTGCTCACCGAGGTCGCAAGGGAGTGGTGATGCTCGTCGTGTGGTTGGCTTGACAAGGGGCGCTCGGGGACTGCAGCAATTGCTCGCCGGAGTGGAGAAAGACGTCAGGTGGCTCTGGTTACTGTCGAGGGCGACGCTGCAGGTCACAAGGGGGCAAACCGAGAGTAGGGTTAGATGCGCATGGTCGAGGCGAGTGAGGGAGCGTGAACGAGGAGGCGTGGGGCGGTCTGGTTTCCCTGGGAGTCGTCGTCGCAGTTGAAGACAGGCGGCGGCGCTCAGAGCTTGGTCGGAGTCGACGCTCAGGGACGCCCGCAGTCAAACGAGGGGCACGGACAGATGCGTCAGGAGGTGCGGAATCTCCTAGTGTGCTCAGGGAGGCACGGGGCGGTGTTGAGTCGTCGGAATCGGCACCGGACCTCGTCGGAGCAGAGGGTGGTGTTGAGTGAAATTCGGCAGCCTGAGGGCGTGTCGAGGTGGGGCGACAGAGGGGAAGGGAGGAGAAGACGCTGGCGTTTTAACGTGCATGGTCAAGGCGAGTAATGGTGGCCGCGTTAAGACGAATTAGTGCCACGGAATCACTGCAGGAAACGGCGACAGTGAAGGGAGAAGAAGTCGCGCGGGTGAGGAGGATGAACAGGAAGGTGGGGTCGGCTGGTCAGTGAGAAAAGAAGTGAGGGGAAGGGTCCACCAGTCAGTCTCTTTGCGGGTCTAGGAGTGAGTGGAAAACGTTTCGTCGCGGGAGAGGGAGCTAGGCTGGTTTGTTGGGCTTCCTTGGCTTGGTCGGCTGGGCTGGGTCTGGTTCCATTTTTTTCTTTCCTAAACATTTTTCTATTTCTATTTCAAATTTCTGTTTTGAGATTTCAAACAACCAAACAATGTTCAAATCAATTCAAACAATCACCAAACTTTGCAACTATGAATTTGGTTCTGTTTAGTAGCATAAACCAAATTTCCAAAACAAAATAATAACTTTATTTTAGGGTCCATTATTAATTAAATAAATAGACCTTGTTTTAATAAAACAAATAGAATTTGATTTATTTAAAACTCCTTTTTAAACCTAAAAACTAAATCAGTAGGTTTTGTTTGAGAGTATAATATATTTGGAAAACTTATTTTAAATAAATAAGTTTTGATGTTTTGGAAATAGTAAAACCTTTATTAATAAAACTTGGATATTAAATCCTTATTAATTTTATTTAATAACCTTTACTATTTTTATCAAAACAAAGCATTTTATTTCATAAGCTTTGGCCAAGGTTTAATTTGGCTTTATAAAATAATATTTATTTAAAAAACTTCCATTTCATTTGAAAACCAAATCCTTTTATTTAAAAGATCCAAAATAGTAATTTTAAATATTTTTATTTTCCCTTAATAAATGTTTTATCTTTTTAAATCCCTTTAGGATTTGATCCAACTTGGTTTGAAGTTCCAATTGAATTCAAAAAGTTTCTTCTGGCCCTGAAAATCAAACAAAGTTTTATCTTATTCATTTATTTTTCACATTACAAGATTTGGAAAATCTTGGGATGTGACACCAGTGTGTCATTGTGTGATGAAATGTTTTGATAAAGAGAAAAAACTATTTTCAAAGGATAGGGAAAACTTATTTTATGCAAAGGCCATCCAAAACTCCACTTATCCATATATTCATGTATATGTTAGATTCTCCATATCAATATGATATCACTTGCCAATACAATTCAAATGTATTGACCCTTGTGGCTATAACTTATTATGTTGCAGGTTTGTTTGATGTTAGTGAAGTTTGTTGAGTAGGGACTACAAGTCTACAACCAACATGATTACTTGTGGCACATGAAGATGAAGGAATCCATGCTATATATTTATATCTGCTGCTTTGTAATAAGGTAGACATATGAGCTATGTAAGTTGTAATGAACTATTTTATTCCTGGTTATAAGTTGTAATATGACCTTTGGTTTACATCTTAAACTGTGGGTGCTAGCTATTCGATCCAGGGACTAGCACTATAAACACAGGGATCTCTACCTTATTAGGTTGGAACCTCTACATTTCAGGGTTGAACAACTTGCTTCTATTGATCCAGTTTAGGACCTTGGACCTCTTTTTGATGATTGTAAGTATGCTCATTCTAACGATAAAGTTGTTTCTTGTGACAGTTATATTGTCAACTTTATTCAAAGTGCTACTGAAAGTTATTATGAGAGAGGGAAACATGGTTTTATGCATCTCAATAATATTAAGTTTCCCCGTTTTATGCTGAAAGCTTTGAAGTTGCATTTATTTTGCCTTCCTATGCTAGTGTCCTTTTTCTTCCACAATTTTTTTTCTCATGAGACCCCCTTGCATATGAAGTGGGTTAGACTCAAATGTGTTGGATATTTGCTTCGTGATGCTCTCTTTCACTTCAAATCTATATCTCTTATGTGAGCATCCTTGAAATTATCAAGCCTAACTTAAAGGCATTAAAGAAAAGTACTTCTTGGGAGATAACCCAATAGTTTTGTTGAGTCTTGGAAGTTATTACCTCAGTAATAACCGCTCCTTATCCTTTTTATTTTGGTTTTTGAGTCAAGATCAACTACTTTTGAGAAGTAGAGGAGTTGTGAAAGTTGGCTGTACTGGGACAGATTTTTGTTCTGCATTGTACAAATTTCTGAAGGAGTTCAGTACTACGGATGGAGCTGTATTTTTCTGTACTTTTCCTCCAAGTTGTTATACAACTTTCATTAGTTTTGCACTCTTTTATTTGAGCAACAGAAGATTTTCGAAAAAATCAATCTCTGTCTACTGGTATGTTTTGTCAGATTTCTACCATCATTTGCAATTGCCTCTTATATTGACTCCCTTTTAGATTCTTTTTGGGATTTTGGAAAGGAGTTGCTATAGTAGCTTTTGTTTTGATGGATTTTAGTTGAAGTTTGAACGTAAAGGTTTATTTTTTCTGCATACACTAATTTTGCCAATGAGGTTTGTGTAAGGCCTTATATGAAAGGAATTTTCAAGAGATGGAGAAAAGGAATCTGCAGAGTTCGTCTTTGAGTAGGTAAAAGTGCTACAAACTGATGGTTCGTGAAAACCTTATCTTTTCAATTTTTGATGTTTTTATTACATACGGAAGGTTACGAGACGAAACATAGGAGGAAACGGAGGCCAGGTGGGCCACACCCACCCTAGGCGCGGGCCCTAGCTGGCCGTGCCTATAGGGGTGTGAGCCCCCTGGACTCCGTCTCCGCCTCGTTTTCGCATAGTACCTTCCTTATGCATTGAAACTTCGTAATATATAACCCCCTGGATCCCTCGAGGTTTGTATATCGTGTTCTCATCGTTTTTTCGTTTCGATCTATTTCTGTTAGGAAAACTTCTCAAGTTTAGAGCACCATGGTCTCCGCCAACGATAAAGTCAAGAGGCCCGAGGAAGATGATCCTCAAAACCCCAAGGAGGAGGATATCTTGGTTGGCCATGAAGAAGACATGGAGGAGGATGAGCATCCGGACACCCGCGCTACAGTTGCAAGCATTGGAGTGGTGGCAAACCCTACCAAGCTTATGAGGACAGCACGGATGTCTACGGGAGGGAGAACTCTGTGTCATATCCTCGCTCCACGGTCACTTCCTTCACGCACCAAGAAACCCTTCCATACTCTCTTAATTGAGAAACAATACCAAAAGGTTCCCAAAGGGAGGTTACCCTCTGTTTGGGATCTGTCTCGTCCTAACCATGCAGGGAAGGAACACACTAAGAAGGAGGAGTGGGGAAAGAATAGCAAGGACTAGGATTCTTGGTCCGACATGATCATGAACCGCATTGAGCATAATTCAGAGTTGATTCGTACTCTAACCTTTGAGATTGAGGATTTGAGGGAACTGATTGAAGAGCTTATGAAGAGAACACCACCACCACCGAAGGAGTAATTCATCATTAGGTTTGGCATCCCCTTGGCTTGTTCCAAGATTGGGGGAGTGCCGCGGTATCACATCTTTATCTTTTATCTTTTTACGTTTTTAGTAGATCCATATCTTGGGTAGAGAAGTTATCTTATAGGTTGGTTTGCATATGGAAGTATTTCTCCTTTAGTTGGTTATCTATGTATCCCTTTGTGTGAGTGCCTTTATGGAATATTAATGAGAAGTATCATCTTTTACTTTTTGCACTTCTTATTTTAGTTTTCAATCTCTATTATATGATTGATCTTTTTGATCAGTATTGGTATCACTTTGGGAGCATCAAGTAGAACTAAATTGGTTTTGGCAAACCGAGCTCCGGTTAGTAGCAATACTTTTTGAGGTTTGAAAGGAAAAGAGAAAAAGCTTACAGGTATTTTGTATCATTTATTTTCTTTCTTGATTGGCACATGAGCTTAGTATTCTTTATTTAAGATATTTTGTCTTCAAGGAAGATTACATGTTTGGCTTTATTACTTGTATGTTTGCTTGTTTCCTTCAACTCTTTTGCTTGCTACCTAGCCTTGCTAGCCAAAAACCTGTTTTGAGAGGGCATACTTCTCATGCATACAACCCTTAAACCAAAACCCGTTCCATTTGTGTCCACCATATCTACCTATTAGCATTATTGCTATTCCAAGTAAATTCTCAAGCTTCATCTATCTTTTGAATTAAAAATTATTTTGTTATGTGAAAACTAGTTAGTGAAGCTCTCACGAACTTGATAGCACACCTTATTTTCTTGCCCCTAATAAACTAGAACCATTGTGTCATCGAAGTTGTATATGCTTGCATCTATACGTTGGGATTAGTAGAACCATACTGTCACGGGGAACGCTTTCAACACCTGTAAATACATACCCAGTTGATATCATGCTCTTTTGTTTGCGGATGTCATCGGTGTGAAATAAAAGGGGAGCTTGTAAGTCCATGGAGTTATGTATATGTGTTAGAGAAACGCCTAGGCCGCTAGCCTAAGCCATGCCTAATCATGGTGGAAACTTGCAGCATCACCATATTGAGAAATCTATGCAACTTTCTTCTTATAAAAAAGAGAGACATACTGAAAAGAGGAAAGAGAGAAAAAACACCATTTTCCCATGGTAAATAAGAGATTGCTGAGATGCTCAATGTTTGCTTGCCTTGTCATTTTGATTATGGGATAGCTCCTGTATCATGTGCAAGGGGTACCCCATTGGCAGTTCTCTATGATACGGATGTATTTACTATGACAAGAACTTACCGATAACTAAAGTTGAGTAGAATGAGGAGCGACCCTCACACTCAAGGGACATGAGATTTCCAACTTATATTTCTTTAAGCATATACTCCATCTTTGTTCACTTTAACCTTAAACACCTCAAGATGCTTATGATAGGGGCAATGAGAGCTCAAAGCTAGTAAGTACCATAATCTTTTGAAAGCTCTTAATGAACTTGAAATCCCTGCATCCCTCTATGAAGGGCCTTTCTTCTATCTCAAAGTTGAGTCAGTAAACCTACTCCTCTCTATCTCCAGCAAGTATTTGAGTTGTGTTTCAAGCATTCATATGATGATTTATTCAATCATGTTATTTATCTTCCTTGTTTGCACAAGACTCTTATCTAATGACTATTACTTTGAAAGCTATCATTGTGAAAAACCTTTTATGTTTGAGCAAAGAGTACTCTTGTTGTAAAACTTGTACAAAAGCTTTATTTGAAAACTGTTTGCCAACTATTCTCTGACCAGGAACAAAGTTTGCCAATCCCAATTATGATTTACCTTTATGCATCTTTATTGTGACTCCCATACTTGTTGCAAGCTAAGTTATATAATGGTGAGTTGCTTTCTTCTATGAGATGTGTAATGGTAAGTGTGATGCTTCTTGTCCGTATTCTTTTTATCGAAAATTCACTCCATAAACCTGTGGACATGTTTACTAAGCTCATTTTTCGCTTGGGGACAAGCGAAGGTCCAAGCTTGGGGGGAGTTGATACGTCCAATTTGCATCACCATTATATATCATAATTTGCCTCTATTCATTGATATATTTCATATTAAGAGGTGTTACTTATGTATTTTCATCTGTTTTTGCATGTTGAATGATGCTTGGAGGATGAACTGCTAGAGTCAGGATTCTGATGGAAAGAGCGGTGTTTTGATGCAATTTCGTGAAGATCAAAAAAATACCAGAAAAACTACGGAAAATCCTATTTTCCGAGAAGACGAAGAATGCCAGAAGGGGAGGCGGAATTGGGCCATAGGGGGCCCACACCCCCCAGGCACGTGCCACCCTAGGCCTCGCCTACAAGGGGTGTGGCCCACCTCTGGCTACACCCTATCACCTATATGTTCTCCTCGAAACCCTAATACACGGGGAGCGACCACAGAAAGATTCCGCCGCCTCTACGGGGCGTAAAACACCGAGAGAAAAAGAGTTGTCTGGCAGACAGATTTCTGCCAGGGACTTCATCGGGATCATCATCATCATCATCCACACCATCATCTCCACCAGCACCATCATCACCACTCCATCCCGCTGTAACAATTGTGTTGAATCTTGCATAGTTCTTAGGGGAAACTTTCCTGGTGTTGATTACTATTGTAGTTGATGCTTGTGAGTGGAACCATTGAATTATTGTTTATGTTCAGATTGTTATCCATCATCATATCATCTTTGATCTTGATCCATATGATGTCTCATGAGTAGTTTGTTTAGTTCTTGAGGACATGGGAGAAGTCATGTTGTTAGTAGTGGATTTGTGTTGAGATATTATTCAATGGTTTAATATTTAAGTTGTGGTTCTATTCTTCTAGTGGTGTCATGTGAACGTCGACTAACTGATACTTCACCATTTATGGGCCTAGGGGAATTCATTGTGTATTTGGCTACTAATTATGGGGTTGCCGGAGTGACAGAAACCTGAACCCCCGTTAGGAAACCATTGCACAAGGGAGTGTAGGATCTCAGAGTTTAAGGATGTGGTTAGGTTTATATCTTAATTGCTTTATTGTAGTTGCAGATGCTTGCATGGGGTTTAATCACAAGTATGTATTAGTCCAAGTAAGATCGGTACATTAGCATAGGTTCACCCACACAACTCTAATAAAACCAAAGAAGACTACTCAGCTATATGAAGCGAAAGCAGTTGACAGTATTCCCATGTGTCCTTGAGAACGTTTGGTCCTCATAAGTATATCCACCGTCTTGTCCTTTGCTAAGAAAGGATTGTGCCACTTGCTGCAATTGTTTGCTATTTTATTTACTTGCACTTTATTTCCTTGCTTTATAAGAAAACCCCTAAAAATCCATTTTCTAAGTATTACAGAGATTTCCTGCTCCATACCACTAGTCAACAACTTCTGCTCCTCATTGGGATCGACACTCCTATTTATCAAAACTACTACGCTACACCCCCTATACTTGTGGGTCATCAAGCAGCTCCGCCTAAGCCACAAGACAACGGGAAGGGACAGCTAATAACGCCAACATAGTTCAGGCAAAGGCCATGCCCCTCCGGCTATCCTAGTGCAACAGCCGTAGGAACTCCCCACTGGACCAAGCAACGCCAACCCCGCCAAGCTGCCGCCACCACCATCTACGTATGCCGTCGCCCAAATCACTCCAGCTGATAGAGTGATGTACGGAAATTGCTCGTCGAGCCTATGACCGTGGCCCATATACGGAACGTAGTCCAGCTTGGTGAGAAGCTCCAACAACTACTGGAGGAGCATGCAGGCCATCACAGAGCAAGGTGCAAAGTTAAATCAAGATCTGGCTTAGGAGCAAAAATTGATCAAGGCGTCTAGAGCCATGGAGGCCAAGGAAAAGACTCTTCTCAAGTAGCAGAATAACAAGAAAGCTCCATCTCACATCGTCAATGATCCCTGCGTACAACACAACTTGGGGTGAGCTCCTTCAAAGCTGGCGCAAGCTAAGCCATACATTGACAAACATGGAAAGCAAGTCATGCCCATGCCCGCCCTCAACTTAGCCATCACCAAGACTCTACTGGAGTAGGATAGATCACCCGCAAATGTGGATCTGTTCTATGACCTCGTCGCTAAGGCTGTCAAGCAGCAGGAGAAGGCCACCACTTAGAGGCTAGAGTTTGACCCAACATATTGTTAGTCTAGCGCCCCTAAGCAGCATAGGGAAAGATCTCCTCATGATGTCGGATCTCAAACGGGTTCATCAGAACAAAGACGGAGGGATACACACAACAGGGTTGATGCTATCCCCATATCTTCTAACCACGGAGGCAAGGCTCACCCTCGTTGCTCGCCCCCACCGCCCCGATCTTCCCGGCATCACTAAGACCCAAAGTCTCACCACCGCATGAGTGTGCCCAGTTGTCGGGGCGGGACTCCCTTTCCAAGGAGCTGGAGGATATCCAGAGGCTTCGCGACGCTCTGCAATCTGCGGAGCAGGCTCGAGAGGACTCTATCCGGGAGGCCAAGGATCTCCGAGACAAGGTCGAAACTCTCTAGGCTGACGCCCATCTAGCAGCTCAGGCTCACGAGGCAGAGGGATTCCTGCCTTGCGAGGCGCTGGAGACTCACTGCAAGTCCTTATCTGCACTTGGCGAGAAGGTGCCTCCGACCTCCCGCTGCTAGGGGTGAAGGACTTAGCCACGTCGAGGCTTCGTGCTGGCTGCGAAGTCGAGTCGTTCCTGGACCTCACACGTAGGGTTCTGGCCCCGGTGAGCGTGATCGCTCAGGGGCTGAATGAGTTTATCTCTGCTGAGTGCAAGGACATGTTGACCGCCGTCGGGCGGTCTCTCTTCACCAACCTCTTGTAGCTTTGTCCGGAGCTCGACTACTCCCAGGCGATACGATGGTCAGAGGGCATGCCAACCCTCGAAGCGCGAGTCACCCTGCTCGTCAACCTTCTGGTCAAGACATTTCCTAACATGGTGTCCGGCGAGGAGGAGTCGCCGCCTGCTTGGTCTGGAATCTCCACCTCCAAGGAGGAAGATCTCGAGGAGGTGAACTCAGGAGACGTTGCTGGAGTGACTTGAGACCGTGCCCGTGCCCGTGGGACGCCCGTGACACGCTGCAGGACTTGTTGCTTTTATTCCCGCAGAGACTTTGTAAGGGTATCTTCCCTGTACTGGAACCTCAATTATCTGTTTTTGGTGTTGTTTCGTTATCCTCTCAGGGAGTGGTCCGCCGTGCCTGCACTTGAATCCTCCCTGTAAGTCCCCGAAGAGGTGACTGATACGTCCATTTTGCATCACTATTTTATATCATAATTTACTATTATTCATTGATATATTTCATATTAAGAGGTGATACTTATGTTATTTCATCTATTTTTGCATGTTGGATGACTTTTGGAGGATGAACTGCCGGAGTCAGGATTCTGATGGAAAAAGTAGTGTCTAGATGCAATATTCCTGAAGTTCAGAAAATTCCATAAAATATATGGAAGTCCCTATTTTTTCAAAAGATGAAGGAAGCCAGAAGGGGAAGTGGAGATGGGCCACAGGGGGCCCACTCCACCCCCTAGCGTGGGCCCCCTGGGTCGCGCCACTAGTTGGTGTGGCCACCCTGGCCCACCTCTGGCTTCGCCCTTTCGCCTATAACATCCCCCCGAAACCCTAAGACTCGGGGAGCAACCACAGAAAGATTCTGCCGCCTTGGTGGGGAAGAAACTATAGAGAGCGAAAGAGCTATCCGGCAGGCAGATTTCTGCCAGGGAAATTCCTTCCCGGAGAGGGGATATCGTCACCATCAACACCATCATCAAGCTAGACTTCATCGAGATAATCATCATCATCATCTCCACCAGCACTATCACCACCACTCCATTCCACTGTTACAATTGGGTTGAATCTTGCATAGTTCTTAGGGGAAACTTTCCTGGTGTTGATTACTTATTGTAGTTGATGCTATTGAGTGGAACCACTGGATTATTGTTTATGTTCAGATTTTTACTTATCATTATATCATCTCTGATCTTGATCCATATGATGTCTCGTGAGTAGTTTGTTTCATTCTCGAGGACATGGGAGAAGTCATGTCGTTAGTAGTGGAATTGTGTTGAGAAATATTCAATGGTTTGATATTTAAGTTGTGGTGTTATTATTCTAGTGGTGTCATGTGAACATCGACTACATGATACTTCACCATTTATGGGCCTAGGGTAATGCATTGCGTATTTGGCTACTAATTGTGGGGTTGCGAGAGTGACAGAAACCTAAACCCCCGTTAGGAAACCTTTACACAAGGGAGTGTAGGATCTCAGAATTTAATGCCATGGTTAGGTTTTTATCTTAATTACTTTCTTGTAGTTGCGGATGCTTGAAAGGGGTTTAATCACAAGTATGTATTAGCCCAAGTAAGGTTAGTACATTAGCATAGGTTCACCCACACAACACTTATCCAACCAAAGAAGATTAATCGCCTATATGAAGCTAAATCACTTGACAATATTTCATGTGTCCTCGAGAATGTTTGGTCCTCATAAGTAATACAACTGGCTTGTCCTTTGCTGAAGAACGGATTGGGCCACTTGCTGCATTCATCATTGTCATTCATTTACTTGCACCTTATTTCTTTGCTTTATCAAAAAACCCTAAAAATCCGTTTGCTAAGTATTTACAGAGAATTCCTGATCCAAACCACTTGTCAACACCTTCTGCTCCTCGTTGGGATCGACACTCCTATTTATCGAAAGTACTACGATACACCCCTATACTTGTGGGTCATCAAGACTATTTTCTGGCGCCATTGAAGAGTGGAACTGGTAAAGGAAATTTCGACTGTGGGTATTGTTTTTATTTCTGTTTGCTACTTTGTTTTCAATATGGATAATCCACTTAGTTTCCTATTTGGGAAGACTACTACCACTGCTGAGGTAGTAGATGAACCACCACCTGCTGAGATAGATCCTTTTAAAATACCTACAAAAATAGTTGATCGTGTTATGGATAACTACTATTTTGGATATGGAACTGTCCATCCTGGTGATCACTTGCTTTTTATCCATGAATTATGCGTCTTGTTCAAGTGTGCAGGTATCACAATGGAACAATTTAATAAAAAGTTACTCTCTATATCATTGAAAGGTATAGCTGAAGAATGGTATAAGCTCCTGAAGAATGGGTAATCTATGGAATTGGAGGAAATTGTACCTCTCTTTTATTCTAAATTCTATCTTCCTAGTGAGATTCATAAAGATTAGAATCAAATATATAACTTTTGGCCTCGTGATGGAGTGAGTACAGCCCAAGCTTGGGGGAGATTGAAGTTGCTAATGCTCAAATGTCCTATTCATGAGCTCCCTAATAATATTATTATTATTAACTTTTATGCAAGGCTTTATCTTCATGATAAGGATTTACTAGATGCTTCTTTTGCTGGATCATTCACATGTATGAAAGAAGAAGCTAAATGGGATCTTCTAGAACGTATTCAAGAAAATACTGAAACATGGGAGAATGACAAAGGAAGAAAGTTAGGTATAAATTATGATTATGAATGCATTAAATCTTTTATGGGAACTGATGACTTTCGTAATATTAGTACTGAATATGGTATTGATTCTCAAATTATTTCAAATTGTTTTAAGGCGTTTGCCTCTTATATTGAAATTCCTAAAAAGGAGTAGAACAAGTACCATGCACCTTATAAAGATATTATTAATCATGTTCCTGCTAGAAATACTGAAGTTCATATTGTTGATCATATTTTGCCTGAGCCTTATATTGAGAAAATACCTTTCCCTTCTAAGGTAAAGGAACATTCTATGATAGCTAGTGTGGTGAACAAAAGTACAAAGAAAGCTCTAGAACCTGATGAACAAATAAATGTTGAACCTGCAGTAGCAATTGTTAAAGACCTTGTCACTAAAAATATAGAATATGGACACATTATCTTTTGTGAGGATGCCTCTAATATTGTTTCACATCCTAGTAAAACTAGGAAAGCTAGTGTACCTATGATTTTCTGTTAGAATTGGTGATCATTGCTATTATGGTTTATGTGATATTGGTGCTAGTTCTAGTGCTATTCCTTATGAGCTTTACAAAGAAATTATGCATGAAATTGGTCCTAGTGAACTTAAAGAAATTTATGTGGTTATTCACCTTGCTAATAGAGAGACTATAGAGGTCCCAACCTTTAATAAGGTAGAGATCCATGTGTTTACAATGCTAGTCCCTGGATCAATAGCTAGCATCCACAGTTAAGATGTAATATCAAGAAACAAAGGTCATAATACTACTTTATATCCAGGAATAAAATAGTTCATTACATCTTACATAGCTCATTTGGCTATCTCATTACAATGCAGCAGAATAACTATAGCATCGAGTCCTTCATCTTCAAAGTGCCATAGGCAATCATGTTGGTTGTAGACTCGTAATTCTAATCAACACACTTCACTAACATCAAACAAACCTGCAACATAATAAGTTACAGCCACAAGGGTCAATACATTTGAATTGTATTGGCAAGTGATACTATGGTAGTATAGTGGTATCTATCATATATATGCATTTGGCTAAGTGGAGATTAGGCTTGCTTTGCTCAAAATAGATTTTCCTTATCATTTGAAAACACTAAGTTTTTGTTTGACAAAATCACCCAAGGCATCTCCCAATAGAAATTGGTGATCCTTTAACCCTTGTTCAACCACAAGTTTTTAACTTAGAAATAGGGATGAGGAGATTCTTGATAGCTTCCATGTCTTGATGCTCAAATTGTCCATTGCCAGGGACATGGCTAAGTACTTAGATTTTACACTCTGCAGAGGTGGTGCACTTTCCCCACAAGACTCGACATGCATCGAGACAAGATCTTTCAGAAGCCTTCCCTTAGACCAGAATGGACGCGCTCCAACCTATCATCCCCTACCACCAACTGTCCATTTGGATAAGTTATTGCAACCTATATGATCCAGGTAGAGCCCATAATGCCAAGTGGCTGCACTTGAAGCTTCTCAACATTTGACATCTCAAATCTCTTTGTTCCTGGGTGGCATTCCACAAGTGAGATAACAAGTTTTCCCCAGTATACTGGACTTGGTGATGCCCAAGTTTTCCCCAGTATACTGGACTTGTGTAACCACTCAACACAAACCTTTATTTCCATTCCACCCAGGTGATTCATTCAATTAGTTGTTTTATTAAACAAAACACAAGACCTTAACTTAGAAATATTCCATAGCATGAATATAATCCACACTTGTTTTCTACTAGCTAGACTAAGCATGATAGTAGTAGGAATCTTAACTTAGAAAAATTCTACTACGGTTTCATCTACTAGGATTTCCCATGGCATAGTTTATACTTAGCAAAAATTCCATGTAAGTCCTACTTAGAAATATCACTAATGCATAGAGAAAATAATAGGACAAAAGTATGAAGCACCACTTGACTTTTTGGTAGAGAATTTATAAGTTCACTCCTTGATCTTGCGATAGTCACACTCTTCAAATTTCACTACAATCCAATCAAGCAAGCAAATATTCAATCTACCATTCAAGCAATCGTCACATAGAATAATAAAAACAAGGCAATGCATGCAAGCATGCCAAAGATTGTTTTATTTGTAAAAGTGGTTTCTAATAGGTTATAAACATTTTAAAACACCTATTGGTCATTTGTAAAAGTGGCAAAACCATTTTAAGTCAAGTTAGTGAAAAATGGCCACTTTAAGTCATTTTTTTGTTTTGCTAGAAATGATTTAAATCAAAGTGATAATCTCTAGTGTTTGTAAAATATTTTTAAACACAACATGTTAGTGTTTTAAGGTCAAGTGTTTAATATTAAAACCATTTGCAAAAGGTTTTACCTATAAACCATTTTTATACCAAAGTAATATTTCATGTTGTTGAAAATGCTTTTTAGCAAAGTAATAATTTATAGGGTTCATCAAATATATTTTTAAATCCTAAAACTTGGTTTTTAGGGTCAGAGAGTTTAAATCAAATCATTTTCCAAAGGTTTTACTCAAAAGCATTTTTAATACATAAACAATATTTTTATTTAGCTAGAAATGCTTTAATTCAAAGATTTATTCCTTAGCCTCACAAAATATGTTTTTAAAACCAAAAGTTGGTTTCTATGGTCAGTAGGTTCAAAACAAACCAATTAAAAAATATTTTACCCTAAAAATATTTTTAGAATGAATTTTATACTCAAATTATGCCTACACAAGTTTCTGCAAAAACAACCATTTTAACAAAAGCAATTCACTAAAAAAAGTACATGGTTGGAAAGTATTTGTTTTGCTGATTCCATTGATATAAAATTTGGACGTGTGGATTAAAAGTTATGCAATTTACAAGTTTGAACATTCAATTGAATAAAATCTGGGTTTTAAATCGAAGCACTGGCCACGCGTTACGTTCTTACTGGTTGATACCGCTTCGGTTGGATCGACCTCTCTGAGCCGTCAGATCTAAATGACTATGCACGGTACATATCAAAGGATACCCCTTCGGGTTATGTTCTATCGTAGCCACGCGATCAACATCCTACGGTCTAAATCGACTAACCCTAGAGGCGCCGCTGGAGGCGGTGGTTGGCAGCGGTGCGATCAGACGGTGTCGGAGCCGGCGATACAGGAAGCTAAAGAGGGAGAGAGGTAGCTCAACGTCGTCATCGTAGGGCAGGGGGCACACGGGGTTGACAATAATTGTTCGCCGGAGTTGATGTTGCTGTCGGGCATGCTCTATCGTCGACGGAGACGAGGCTGCAAGGCTTGGGTAGGCAAGTGGAGGGTACCGTTAGCTTCGTATGCGAGTGGCAAACAAGTGAGCATCAAAAGGAGGACAAGGGGGGTCTATGCTCACCGAGGATACTCGCCAGAGTCGAGGCAGTGGGCGGCGACATCATGTCTTGGTCATTGCTGACGTTGGGGATCAAGCGCGGGCGAGTGGTTGGTGCTGGGAGGTGCACAGGAGCCTGGGGATTAGTCTCGTGTGGTCGAGGGGGCGAGGGGCGATGGTGGCTGGCCGGAATTTCCCGGAGAGCTCGTCAGAGCAGTGGCGGTGTGAGGAAAATTCTGAGCAGCCTAGGGGCAGGAAGAAGCTGGGGATTGAGGGGAAAGGAGCGGAGAGGGGAGGCATTTTATCGAGCGTGGTCGCGGCGAGGTTTAAGAGAGACATTAACTCATATTGAATCAATTCTGCAACGGCCGGTAATGGCGAGGAGGGGGCGTGGTCACCGCGGGGTGAGGAAGAAGGGTCTGGCAGGTGGGGTCTATTTGACAACGAGAGAGAGAGAGACGGTGGGGGCCAGCGATCAGTGAGGGGGCGGGTTCGATTGTGAGTAAAAGAAAAACGGTTCGGGGAGAGAGGTGGGTTGCTGCTGGGCTGGACTGGGCCTGCTGGGCCGGACTGGCTGGTTCCATTTTTTTAATACTGAGACCTTTTTCTTTTTCCATTTTCATTTCTGTTTTGAAT
Source organism: Avena sativa (assembly GCA_916181665.1). Lineage (NCBI taxonomy): Eukaryota > Viridiplantae > Streptophyta > Magnoliopsida > Poales > Poaceae > Avena > Avena sativa. The sequence goes on from OV702297.1 coordinate 145,301,113, forward strand.
TTGTTTAAACATTTCAAACAACCATTTGAATTCAAAACCTTCCAAACTTTTCAGTAAGTTTTTAATATGTTTTAAACATGTATGTAAAGTCCTTTTTAGGAATAATTCCTTAATTTATTTATGGTTTACATTTTAGTTAAAATGGGCACATTCCTTCATTAAATAAGATTTAATTAAATTCTCAAACCTTTATTTGAAATCAAAAAAATTTACCAAACCTTTTTCAGTAGGTTTTATTTAAAAATAATTCAATTTGAATTATAATTTAAAATACTTTAATATGTTTTAGTGTTCATTTAAATTAGGAAATGTCTTAACTTAAATAAAAATGGATATTAATAAATCCTTAGGATTTTATTTAAATAATCCTTTACTCTTTTTACTAAACAAAAATATTTTATTTTATTTGCTTGGCCAAGTTTTAATTTGGCTTTTTTTAAATAGTCCCTGTTTATTTATTTCTTCCTTTGTTTGATAAAATCCATATCTTTTTATTTAAAGATCCAAAAATGGTGATTCCAACTTTCAAAATTTTATTCAATATTTGTTTATCTTTTAAATCCCTTTTCATTCAAAGTTTGTTCAAGATGGGTCTTTGATATTTCTAATTGGAACCATAAAGTTTCTTTTCACCCTAAATTTCAACAATTATTTATTTTGTTTATTTATTTTTCACATTTCAAAATTTGGAAAATTTTGGGATGTGACAGAGACCGTCTGTCCAATTGGTATTGTAAGAGATGTAGAAGTTCTTTGTGGTAAGACTAAATATCCTGCTGATTTTCATGTACTTGGTTCAGCAGCTAGTAAAACTTGTCCTATCATTTTTTGTAGACCTTTATTGAACACTTGTGGAGCTATTATAGATTGTAAGAAGGAGAAAATTTTAACTAAATTTGATGGAGAATCTTATGAGTTTAATATTTCCAAATTTTCTAAAGCTCCTTATGAAAATGAATTGCCTAATGAGGATTTTAGAGTTAAACAACTTGCTTCTATTGATCCAGTTTTGACCTTAAACATCTTTTTGATGATTTAAAAAATGCTCATTTTGATGATAAGAATGTTTCTTGTGATAGTTACATTGTTAATTTTATTCATAATGCTACTGAAAGTTATTATGAGAGAGGGAAACATGGTTTTATGCATCTCAACAATATTAAGTTTCCCCGCTTTATGTTGAAAGTTTTAAAGTTGCACTTGTATTGCCTTCCTATGCTAGTAGCCTCTTGTATCAATAATTTGTTTTCTTACAAAATTCCCTTACATAGGAAGTGGGTTAGAATTAAATGTGTTGGATATTTGCTTCTTGATGCTTTCTTTTACTCCAAATCCATATTTCCTATGTGAGCATCTTTGAGATTATCACGCCCATCTTAATGGCTATAAAGAAAGTGCTTTTGGGAGACAACCCATTTTAGTTTGCTTTTAGGTTTTTGTTTCTTCGAGTCTTGGAAGTTATTAACATTGTAATAACCTCTCCTGATCCTTTTTGTTTGGTTTTGTGTCAATATTAGCCTCTTATGTGAAGGAAGTGAGATGTGAGAAAGTTGTTGTCCCGAAACAGATTTTTGTGCTTCACTGTAAAAATTGATGAAATATCCTAGTACGTAGGATTGATCTGTAATTTTCTATGCATGTGCCCCAAGTTATTATCTAACTCTCGACATTTTTGGACTTTTCGATTTAAGCAACAGAAGGTCTTCGAAAAAATCGGTTTTTACCTGCTGGTCTGTTTTGACAGATTTCTGCCAATTTTTGCATTTGCTTCTTAAATCGATTTCGTTTTAAATTCTTTTGGGTTTTTGAAAGGAGTTGCTACAGTAGCTTATGTTTTGATGGACTCCAGTTGAAACTGAACCCAAAGGTTTATTATCTTGCATACACTAATGTTGCTAATGAGGATTGTGTGAAGTCTTGTATGAAAGAGATTTTCAAGTGTTGGGAGAGAAAGATGTAATGAGATGAAGAATGGTCAAAGAATCAAACATTATATTTATGGAGATGAATATATTGAAATTTAAAGTGGTGACTCCGGAACAATTTATTAAAGACCAAATTCAGGAACCGACAGAGTCTGTTTTCGAATAGGTAACAGTTCTGGTAAGAAAAGGTTCGCATAAAACTTTCCAATTTATATTTTTCTAGTTTTTATTTCATATGGAAGATACTGAGTCGAAACAGGGAAGGAAACGTAGCCCGGGTGGCCCACACCACCCTATGGCATGGGCCCACCTGGCCGCGCCACCAGGGGGTGTGACCACCCCGAAGCCCATCTCCATCCCGTTTTCGCCTAGTACCTTCCTTATGTCGTAAAACTTCATAATATATAATCCCCCGGATCCCCCGAGGTCCGTATATCGTGTTCTCATCGTGTTTTAGTTTCGATCTGTTTCTGTCAGGAACTATTCTCAAGTTTAGAAGCACAATGGTCTCTGCCAACGACAAGGGCAAGAAGATTGTGGAAGATGATCTCAAATACCCCAAGCAGGAGGAGGAGATCGTGGTTGACGTTGAAGTAGAAGTGGAGGAAGACAAGCGTCCACGCACCCGCGCCACCGTTGCAAGCATTGGAGTGGTGGCAAATCCTGTCAAGCTTAAGAGGACTGCACGGATGTCTACAGGTGGGAAAACTCCGCGTCATTACCTAGATCCATGTTGGGATATGCCTCTTCCTAACTAGGCAGGGAAAGAATACGCTAAGGAGGAAGAGTAGGGAAAGAATCACAAGTACCGGAATTCCCAGTCTGACATGATCATGAACCACATTGAGCATAATTCGGAGATGATTCGTACTCTAGCCTTTGAGATTGAGGATTTTAAGAAGTTGATTGAAAATTTTATCGAGAGAACACCACCACCGCCGAAGGATTAATTTTTCATCAGGTTTTGGCATCCCTTTGGTTTGTTCCAAGCATGGGGCAGTGCCGCGGTATCACATCATTATCTTTCATCTTTTTACCTTTTTAGTAGAGTCATATCATGAATAGAGAAGTTATCATATAGGATGTTTTTGCATTGTGGAAGTATATCTCCTCTAGTTGGTTATCTATGTATCCCTTGGTGTGAGTGCCCTTATGGAATATTAATTAGAAGTTTCATCATTTACTTTTTGCACATCTTATCTTAGTTTGCAATATGTATTATATGATTGATCTTGTTGTTAATATTGGTATCACTTTGGGAGCATCAAGTAAATTTAGTTCGTTTTGGCAAGCTTAGCTTTGGTCAGTAGCAACACCACTTTGAGGACCGAAAGGTAAAGAAAAAAAGTACTTGCAGATATATTATTATTTTCTTTCTTGATTAGCTCATAAGCTTATTATTCTTTAATTAATATCCTTTGTGTTTTCAAGGAAGGGTGCATGATTATGTCTATCACGTGTATGTTTGCTTGTTTCCTTCAACTCTTATGCTTGCTACCTAGCCTTGTTAGCCAAAAACCTGTACCGAGAGGGAATGCTTCTCATGCATCCAATCCTTGAACTAAAACCTATGATATTTGTGTCCACCATATCTACCTATTATCATTATTGCTATTCCAAGTAAATTCTCAAGTTTTACCTATCTTTCAAATTAAAAATTCTTTTGTTATGTGAAAACTGGTTAGTAAAGCTCTCATGAACTTGATGGCACACCTTATTTTCCTGCACTTAATAAACTTGAACCATTGTGTCATCTATGTTGACTATATGATTGCACTCATAAGTTGGGAATTAGCAGAACCATGCTGTAATGGGGAACACTTTCAACACATGTACATATTACCCAGTTCATATCATGATCTTTTGTTTATGGATGTCGGCGGTGTGCAATAAAAGGGGAGCTTGTAATTCCATGGAGTTATGTATATGTGTTAGAGAAAATGCCTGGGCGGCTAGCTTAAGCCATGCCTAATCACGGTGGAAACTTGCATCATAGCCATAGTGAGCAATCGATGAAGCATCCTCAGAAAAAAAATATAAAAAAGGAGAAGAGAAAATATATATGTGCCATTCTTATGGTAAATAAAGGATCACTGAGATGCTCACTGCATGTTGCCTTGTCATTTTGATATGGGATAGCTCCTGTGTCATGGGGCAAGGGGTATCCCGTTGGAGGTTCTCCATGATACACATATACTTACAATGACAAGAACTTGCTTGTGACTAAAGTTGAGTAGCATATACTCCATATTTGTTCACTTTAACCTTAATCACCTCAAGATGCTTATGATAGGGGCAATGAGAGCTCAAATCTAGTAAGTACCATAATATTTTGGAAGTTCTTTATGAAACTTGAAAGAGGTGTGATTCCATAGACCCCCCACTCTAAAAGGTTGTAAAGGTCCCAAAGGGTAGAATTGCCCCCATGTGTATTATAGGAGGACGCGCGAGGATAGTCCGACAATAGGCCCAAAAGAACTCACCCTAAACCACGTACATAGTGTTGCCACAACAACAGACATGTGCAAGTGTTGTATCCGATTTGGACACTTACGTTTCCATGCTGCTTGCACAAAATACATGCGTACTGACGTGCTTCGGTCCTATATGGGCTTTGGTGGGCAGTACACACGCAATCTAATTTTTTTGAATCCCAATCATATGCCCCCACATGTGAAGAGGTATCGGTCGATTCGAGCCATCGATATAATTTGTCTCCTTCTTTTTGATCCTTTGGGGGTCTATTGAATCAGAAGTCAACTTGAAATCCCTTCTTCCCTCTATGAAGGGCCTATCTTTTACTTCTTAGTTGAGTCAGTAAACGTATTCCTTTCTATATCCAGCAAGCATTTGAGTTATTGTGATTCAATCATTCATATGATGATTTATTCAATCTTGTTTCTTATGTTTCTTATCTGAATGAACATTACTTTGAAAGCTATCTTTGTAAAAAGCCCTTTATGTTTGAACAAGATATTCCTGCGTTATGAACTTCATTATAAAAGCTTTGCTTGAAAACTAAGTATGATTTGTCAACCGTTCTCTGACCAAGAACAAAGTTTGCCATTACCAATTATGATTTTCTTTATGTATCATTATTGTGACTCCCATACTCGTTGCAAGTTAAGTTATATAATGGTGAGTTGTTTTCTAATATGATTTGTGTATTAATAAATGTGATGCTTCTTGTCCGTATTCTTTTTGTCGACACTTCACTCCATAAACATGTGGTCATGTTTATTGAGCTTAGTTTTCGCTTGGGGATAAACACGTCTAAGCTTGGGGGGAATTTATACGTCCATTTTGCATCACTATTTTATATCATAATTTACTGTTATTCATTGATATATTTCATATTAAGAGGTGATACTTATGTTATTTCATCTATTTTTGCATGTTGGATGACTTTTGGAGGATGAACTACCGGAGTCAGGATTCTGATGGAAAAAAGCGATGTCTAGATGCAATATTCGTGAAGATCAGAAAATTCCAGAAAATATATGAAAGTCCCTATTTTTCTAGAAGACGAAGGAAGCCAGAAGGGGAAGTGGAGACGGGCCACATGGGGCCCACACCACCCCCTGCCGCGGGCCCCCTGGGCGCGCCACTAGGTGGTGTCGCCTCCCTATCACACCTCTGGCTTCACCCTTTCGCCTATAACATCCCCTGAAACCATAAGACTCGGGGAGCGACCACAGAAATATTCATCCGCCTCTGCGGGGCGGAAACTACAGAGAGAGAAAGAGCTCTCTGGTAGGTATATTTCTGCCGGGGAAATTCCTTCCCGTAGAGGGGAGATCGTCGCCATCAACACCGTTATCAAGTTAGAATTCATCGGGATCATCATCATCATATCCACCAGCACCATCACAACCACTCCATCCCGCTATAACAATTGGGTTGAATCTTGCATAGTTCTTAGGGGAAACTTTCCCGGTGTTGATTACTTATTGTAGTTGATGCTATTGAGTGGAACCATTGGATTATTGTTTATGTTCAGATTGTTACTTATCATTATATCATCTCTAATCTTGATCCATATGATGTCTTGTTAGTAGTTCGTTTAGTTCTTGAGGACATCGGAGAAGTCATGTTGTTAGTAGTGGAATTGTGTTGAGAAATATTCAATGGTTTGATATTTAAGTTGTGGTGTTATTCTTCTAGTGGTGTCATGTGAACGTCGACTACATCATACTTCACCATATATGGGCCTAGGGGATTGCATTCTATATTTGGCTACTAATTGTGGGGTTGCCGGACTGACAGAAACCTAAACACCCATAAGGAAACCTTTGCACAAGGGAGTGTAGGATCTTAGAGTATAATGATGTGGTTAGGTTTTTATCTTAGTTCCTTTCTTGTAGTTGTGGATGCTTGCAAGGGGTTTAATCACAAGTATGTATTAGTCCAAGTAAGGTCGGTACATTAGCATAGGTTCACCCACACAACACTTATCCAACCAAAGAAGATTAATCAACTATATGAAGCGAAAGAACTTGACAATATTCCATGTGTCCTCGAGAATGTTTGGTCCTCATAAGTAATACAATCGGCTTGTCCTTTGCTAAAGAAAGGATTGGACCACTTGCTGCATTCATTATTGTCTTTTATTTACTTGCACTTTATTTCTTTGCTTTATGAAAAAACCCTAAAAATCCGTTTGCTAAGTATTTACAGAGAATTCCTGATCCAAACCACTTGTCAACACCTTCTGCTCCTCATTGGGATCGACACTCCTATTTATCGAAAGTACTACGATACACCCCCTATACTTGTGGGTCATCAGTGACCGTATGGCGCGTGCTCCCCCTGTGTGCCTTCTCGAAAGGGGATAACAACGTGTTCCACACGCCGCTTGAGGGGTAGTCTCAATCGTTGCCGAGCTAGCTTCTCAGGAGAAGGTCGCTTAGGCTTGTACTTGTCCCATAAGCCCCTCGAGGAGGTGACTGTAGGCTCTATATGTTCAATTCCGTACCAGAAGCCCCTCATAGAGGTGACCGCAGGACGCGTACTCTCCCTATATAGTCCCTCGGGGAGATAACCGTAGGTTCCGCATGTCGCTTGAGGGGTAGTCTCAAGGGTCGCCACACTAGCTTCTCGAGGAGATGGTCACTTATGCTTGTACTTTTCCCGTAAGCCCCTCGAGGAGGTGACTGTAGGCTCTGCATGTTCAATTCTGTCCCAGAAGCCCCTCATAGAGGTGACCGCAGGATGTGTACTTTCCCTATATAGTCCCTTGTAGAGGTAACCGTAGGTTCCGCACGATGGCTGCTCTTCTCTCATGTGGCGTGTGAGGATCATCAAGCACCGGTAACCGTGGGTGAGGTGACTTATTGTTTGAGCACAAGTTGAGAGCTCGACACCTTTAGGCCCCGATGTTGACCGGGGGTAACACCAGTGATAGAGACCGTGATTAGCCCCTGCTCATGCAGTGCACGAGGCGAAAGAGCAAAACAGAACAAACCGAAGATGCAGACAGGGAAATCATTGGCAATCAAAGGAAAAAACGAGGAAATATTTCTTGAGTCTCTATAATGTTCAAGGGGAGCAGTTGTTTGTTACCGGTGCCACCATGAGCGGAGCTCATGGGTAGAACTTGCGAAGATGCTCGATGTTCCATGCATTAGGGATTAGGACCCCTTCCTCCGTCTCCAGCTAGACTGACCCTGGCCTCGCGATGTGCACGACTCGAAAGGGGCCGTCCCACATTGGTGATAGCTTGTGGAGACCCTCGTGAGAGAGAATGCGTCGAAGGACGAGGTCCCGGACCTCCAAGGTGCATGCCCAAACGTTGTGGCAGTGGTACCGAGTACCGACATAATGCTTGTTGGTACTTGGTTGCCCAGACGTTGACCTTGTGCCTGGATTCTTCGATGAAGAGTACGTCGTCATAATGCAGATCTTCCTGGGCTGCCTCGTTGAATGCAAGCACCCACGGGGATCCATGTTTGAGCTCTGTGGGGATGTTCACTTCCGTGCCGTAGACAAGGAGGAATGGGGTATTCCCGATGGGCTTGGTTGCAGTGGTGCGGACTGACCATGTCAACACCCGGGTTTTTAACCAGATGCCTGTTATGCCATACATCGCAATCCCAGGATTACCATTTTTGCGAGACATAACAGAATTGGATACCACAGTACATCATCCATTACAAACCATACATAAGGTCTTACACAAAAAAGGATCTCATGATCCAGTTCTTAATACAACTCAAGCAACGGAGTAACGTAATAATAACGGTAGCGTAGGCGAAGCTCCATCTTCGGGGTCACAGGCAATGCTGACGATGGGAGATGATCCTAGTTGTCGTAACCTTCCTGGGGTCCATCCTCCTGGTACTCCTCTTCATAGTCTGGCCACGGGAATAGCCAAGGACAAAGCCATGAGTACTCTTTAAGTACTCGCAAACTAATACTAACAAGTGAAGGGGGTTTTTGTAGTAGGACACTAAGCTCTAGGGTTGTTTTGCAAAAAGCCAGATTTACCTCTACTAAGTTCAGAAGCAAGAAAAGCTAGTTGAAGTTTTATAACACCTAAGTAGGAACTTGTATTTCATATCACAACTCTGTTGTGGTCAAGTCAAAATCTCAATCCATTTCACAAGTCATTTTGAAAACATCTGACGGGGGAACAGTATGGCCACTCCAACTGTCTATAAACGCGGACGCGGCTATTCGAATAGTTTGACACTCTGCAGAGATTGTACACTTTCACCACAACATTCGATACATCCATCAGGAACAAATCCTGAATTCACCATAATCAGTATGCGGATAATCAATCCTAACCTTTCAATTACACGCCCTAGTATAAGCACCTCTCCTGTGAGTTTGACCTCCCAAGCGTGACCAACTGTCATCTTGGGAACTGCACAGGTGGACAATCTTCACAAGGTAGCCTCAGCTCAGACCTTGGCCGTGAGGGAACCAATACTAAGGTATATAAGTTTCCAGTCAAGCCCTACCCAATTCTCGGGTATTGTGGTTGTACGGTAACATTGGAATGGTATCGCATCCAGACAACCATCAGTTTTATAAAGGGCTAAGGCTCATGCCTCAACATTTTCATCACCAAAATCATCTAGTGTTTCTGAAACACATGTCAAAACATCTCAGTAGAATGATCCATCATTCCATGGTTTTCATAACCATTTCACCAAGTATTCCCATCTAAAGTTGAGCAAGTTTTATGCTTAGCACTAGCATCTACAAATGGGAGTGAGTACTAATGAGGGGTGGTAAACTAGTGTAGTTTAAATAAGTTCAATCTCATGCCTTAGGATGACATCAAGATTATCTAGCTTAGGCAAAATTCTAATATCTACAATTTACTCAAGTAAACTCTAAGTAAGAGATTTGATAAAGAAATAAGGTATAAAGCTTTCAAGTAAAACTAGGATTTGGTATCCTCAAATGTGTCTAACCAAGAATGCTTAGTGCATTGCATAGGTTATATAACTTTCATAATTGCAAGTGTTAGCTTGCACATTCAACTAGTAGTATTAGGCTTGCAAGTATTGGCTTGCCTTGTGCAGAGCAGTGGTTGAAGTTCTCCTCGGCTTCTTCTTCGTAGTATCCTTCTTCCTCCTCGTATCCTTGGTCGGTACTAGCGTCTATGAATAAATACGAGGTACACAATCACCAAACAATACTTACCTACTTTCAATCATCACACACAAGGGTTCTATAGATGATCTAGCATCATCACTAACATTCAAGATTAAAGCACTTGCATTATTTATTTATTTTTAGAAAAGTAATTTCTACTCATTGAAAAACTACTTAAGATTTAATATTCTCCAAACCAAACATGGGATCATGTTGACACATGTCATCACCACATATTTCAGTACATGGGAATGTGATTTAAAGTGGTGTCACAATTTAATAAGGTTTAACCTTTTATTTCAATTAAATAAAGTGACTAGAAATTTCTATGTGGCATTCTTTTATTACTTGAACATTATTTTTGTAAGTAAACCCATATGTTTTTATATATTCTGAAAGGTATGATCAAATGTGATTTTTGAGAGTTGGAATCAACTCAAAAGATATTATAGTTTAAATTTGAAAAAAGTTTGAATGCAGAAAAGCTTCTGCCTTGTTATTTTTACCAAGGTTGATCTATAGATTCAAATGATTTGAATCCAACGGACTTGGATTAAGCATTTCAATATCTTTCTAACAAAATTGGTTTCATTCAATTTGGTTCACTGAATCGAGCTGGGTTGATTTTTGAAACTAGGTACAGAACTGAGTTTGAATCTAAATAGAAAAATCTAAATTCAAACGAGTGGGCTGTGCGGGAAAGGTTAACGGGCCGGCCCAGTGTCACTCCGCGACACGGGGCGCAACTGACAGGGCGGGTCTACTGGTCAGCGACTCTTAACACGCGAAGCGGTACAGGGCGATGTGGTGCATTGGATTAGAATGAAGATCGACGGCTGAGGGTCGTCGTCGATGATGAACTAGTCACTGACGAGCTCGAACCCTAGCGGCTCAGTGGGGGTCGTCGGGGGCTCACCGGGGCTCAGGCGAAGGTCGGCAATGCGGGCAAACGATAAAGTCGATGACGACGAACTCAGGGGTGGTCGCGGCAGCTCCTGGGTTGGACGAAATCGACGGCGCCCTTCTTCTCCAGAGGCGGACTGCTCCGACGCAATTCCGGCAATGCGCTGCTCGCCTTGCTCCGGCTACGGGGTGGAATGATCAGTGAGGTGAGGGGAGTGAAATGGTGTGCTTCAATCGGCTGGGGTGGCCTCCTTTTATAGGCTCGACAGCGAGACCGAGAGGGATGGGTAGGCAACAGTGGCGACACGGCTACGGGCTGCTAGAGGCATGCCTGAGGGTGGCGATCGATCGGTGGTCTCCTGGCGATGCTCTAAGGTTTGAATGCGCTTGTAGGGGCGGTGGCAAATGGTCGAGAACACACGATGCTCTGCGAGGCAGAGGTGGCAAACTCTACGGCGAGCTGTGGCTACGGGATACGGGCGGTGAAATGGGCATGTCTGGCGGTCTCCTGGGACGGTGGGGTGCATGCTGGCGGGCGGCAAGGGCTCGAGGTGGTCGGCTTGCATGGGAACGGAGCGTGCTCTGCGGTGCGCGTCGGCATGGTCGCCAACAGCGCGGGCGCGGCGTTCCTGGCAGTTCTGGTTGTTGTCTGCGAGGCAGGGCTGGTTGAGAGGGGGCAGTGAAGCATGGGCTACCTCCCAGACAAGGTTGGCACGACTAGTTCTTCTCCTAGCTTGCTGTCCACACTGGGGTGACATGGGTGCTCTCAGGTTGTTCACCATTGATGACATTGGTGAGTTTACAGTGGGGCTAGAGCTTAGTTAAGTTTTCTAGATGATCTACTGAGGTTGCTGTGAGCTAGAGAGGGAACAAGTTAGGCCCAAAACACTGCTCAACATAGTGTTTTGATTTTGTTTGATTTGTATCTGCAAGCTATTTGATGAAATTGCCGCATGAATTCAAGTTTTGAATTTTGAAATTATGTTTGGTGGGTGTGCTAGGCATGTGCTGGTAATACTGTGGATGCTTGGGTTTTGCAAATTGAGCCTGTTTGTGTGGTTTTTGAAAAAGTGGGATCTTCCCATATGAAATATATTCAATTTTAAACTGTCATTTAAACTATGCATTTAAATGTTTTTGGATGATCACAAAGTGGGCCTTGGTACCTTGTTATGAGTACTATCAGGGGGTGCAAAGATCCATACATGTTTCTGTTAAGTTCTGAAAGTTAGAGATAGCCAAAGTAGGCATGGGAGTTAAATTGGCCAAAGTGACCATTCACTTAATTTGATTGTTTTGATTTGTTTGTCTTTGGTAAAAGTTTGGGGATTGTTTAGATGATGTTTATTTCACCTAAGAATCATTTTACAAGCAAATAAACACATAATCATGTCAATTCAAAAGAATCCAAATTTTAATGCACACACATATGAATGCTTTCATATTTTAATTGGAAAAGTTTTTGTTAACCCTTAATTTGGTGATTAGAGTTTGATGATTCTAGTTCAATATTTTTGGGATGTTACAGACCATAGCACGCCGGGGAGGGCTTAAATCCAACCACGCCAGCATTCCTTGAGCTTGCAGTGGAAACTTTTGATCTTGAGTCCCCTTAAGACCTCCATGTTCTCGTACTTAGCCTATCCGTTACTGCGAGGGTGGGCAACTGATGCATAGAAAATCTTGGTGTTGATGCCCTCACAGTAGGTATTGAACGCTCCGCTTGTTAGCTGGCTATCATTATCGATGATGGTGCGGTTGGGCACACCAAAACGGCACACCAAGCCTTGGATGAACTTTACCGCCATTCGTGTCAGGATGGATCTGACCGGTTCCACCTCTGCCCATTTGGTGAACTTGTTGATTACGATGTAGTGGTACCAGTAGCCCCTGGGTACCCACAGGAAAGGACCCAATAGGTCCAGCCCCCAGACTGCAAAGGGCCACAAGAGCGGGATGGTATGGCATTGCTGCCCCGGCTGGTGTATCTGCTTGGTGTGGAACTGGCAAGCCTTGCAAGACTTTACCATCTCTATGACATCTGTGAGTGTCATGATCTAGTAAAAGACACTACGGAAAGCCTTCCTGGAGATGGTGTGTGCCGAGGCATGGTGGCCGCCCTCCCCGGCATGGATGTCCGCAAGAAGCTCGCGCCCTTCTTTGTTGGATATACACCATAGAGCCACACCGTTTGGGCAACAACAGTAGAGGTCTCCGTCCACCATGAAATACTTCTTTGCATGGCGGACAAGGATTTCAACCATGTCGTCGTTGTCAGAGAGAGTGTCGTGCTGGAGGTAGCTCTTGAGCTCGATGATCCAATCTGACTCCTAGGGGTAATGCCAGAACCAACCTGTCGTTGGAGGGTATACTCAGTCCAGGCCACCTGACGAGGGTGGGGGAGGAATATCCTCGGGATGGGCCATTTCCTTCGGTGGTGGTTCGGCCAAAATCTCGAATAGCCTTTCCTCGAAGACTCCTGGTTGCTATGCCGCATGGCGAGACGCCTGCTTGGTGATCTCGCCTGCCTCGTGGTTATCCCCTAGGAATATGGAGCAAGTCCATGCCCAGGAAGTACTTCTCGAGCCTCCGCACCTCCCCGAGGTACGTAGCCATATGCTCGTCCTTGGGGCGGTAGCTTTTGTTGGATAATTTGACCATGAGCAAGGAGTCTTCCTGGACTGTGATGCGCTTGATGTAGAGGGTGATAGCTGCCTTGAGGCTAGCAATCAGCCCCTCGTATTCGGCGATGTTGTTGGAGCGCTTGACTTCATCCCTGAAGTACAGCTGAACTGCGTAGTAGAGCTTGTCGTCGGTTGGGGACGTGAGTACAACTGCCGCCTCTGCTCCATCGCCATTGAAGGCCCCGTCGAAGCTCACGCTCTAGCACCCCGACGCTAGCTTCCTAGGGAGCTATGTAGCCTCCTCCCGAGGTTTGTTCCCCCTAGGCCAGTCCATTCTGCTGTGAATTCCGCCATGTCCCTCCCATGGGCGGTAGGCGTGGTGTCGAACGTCAACTAAAAATGTTGCAGTTCGATGGGCCACTCAACCACACACCCTGTGGCTTTTGGGTTGCGGAGGATCGTCTCTAGAGGGAACTTGGTGACCACCTTGATGGGATGGCCCTGGAAATAGTTGTGCAACATTCGCGATTCCATGAGGAGTGCATAGAGGAACTTCTGTTGCATCGGGTAGTCGCGGGCATCCCGAAGGACCGTGCTGATGAAGTAGACAAGCTGATGCACGAGCTCCGTGGATTTGGTCGGGGCAGCAGTAAATTCCCCCTCGCCAGCCTCGTTTGCCTGATCCTGGTTCTCCGTCCTAGCCCCTGAGCCTTTCGTGGGGTTCGGTGCCTTCGGCATACTCCTTTTCTTGACCTTTTTTCACGCTCTTCCACCAAGACGGCACTCGGTGTTTGTGGCGTGGCCACCAGGTATAGTAGCAATGGCTCGTGGGGCTTCGGCACCACCATGACCGAGGGGCTGGTGAGGTACCGCTTGAGGGCTTCGAATGCCTCGTCAGCCTTCGGCATCCACTCGAACTTTCTGGTGTGCTTCATGATCTTGATGGCTGTAACCTTATCGGGGTTGGCCTCGATCCCCCGTTGCGATACCAAGAAACCGAGAAGCTATCCCAAAGGGACCCGAACACACACTTGGCAGGGTTGAGCTTGAATTTTAACCGGCGCAAGTTGGCGAAAGTCTCCGCCAAGTCCGCCACCAAGGTGTTCTTCTCTTGGGTTTTGACCACGATGTCGTCAACGTAGGCTTCCGTGTTTCTTCCCATCTATTCACCCAACGCGACGCGCATGAGCCTATGGAAGGTGGCTCCGACATTCTTGAGGCCGAATGGCATGCACGTGTAACAGAACACGCCGCATGGGGTGATGAACATCGTCTTCTCTTCGTCCTCTTTGGCCATCTTGATCTGATGGGATCCGGATAATGCATCCAGGAAGCACATGAGGTCGCATCCCACCGTGGAGTCCATGCTCTGGTCTATCTGCGGAAGCGGAAAGGGGTCCTTTGGGCATGCCTTGTTAAGGTCGATGAAATCGATGTAGAGCCGCCCGCTGCCGATGGCCTTAGGTACCACGACCGGGTTTGCCGACCACTCGGTGTGTAAGACTTCCTTGACAAGTTATGCCTTGACCAACCTCTTGATTTCTACGCACTTCTATTCTTGTAGACAGTTGTTGGGCCTCCAAGTGTAGAGGTTTGTAGAACAGCAGCAATTTTCCCTTAAGTGGATTACCCAAGGTTTATCGAACTCAGGGAGGAAGTGTTCAAAGGTATTCCTCTCAAGCAATCCTGCAATCAAGATACAAGAAGTATCTTGTGTCCCCAACACACCCAATACACTTGTCGGGTGTATAGGTGCACTAGTTAGGCAAAGAGATAGTGTAATACAAGTGGTAACGGTGCCGGAAAATAGCTTGAAGGTGAGGTAAAGACTAAAGCAAGCAAACATGGAATAGATATAGATGCAAACGGTGCTTCAATGTTTAGAAACAAGGCCTAGGGATCATACTTTCACTAGTGAACACTCTCTCATATAAATATCCTCTCTTCATGATACTACTCTTAACTACTCTCCGGTTGTACACTATAATCATCGGTAGGGCTATAACAACACTCCTCAAAGTCCGCCTTCCCCAATCTAGATAACCCCACACTCTCACCTTGAGCGCTAGATCGTTCCAACAAACACCACAATTTTATAGAGACATCCAACTCCAAATATAAGTCATACCAACTATTCAATCTAGCCAAAGTGCCACACACGGTATGCACGCTGTCACTTTCACACACGTGGGGAAAAGCATAGATGTATTAAAGCACCAAGAGTATTTATGTATACTCAAGCCTAAGTGCCACCATGGTGTGCACGCTGTCACTTTCACACACATGGGGAGAGCAGAGATCTATTAAAGCACTTGAGTAGCAAGGTAGATCTACTTGATTACAAAGCCATGATCACAATATGACCATGCATAGAGAGAGAGATGAACACATAGCTACCGGTAGATCCCTTAGCCTCGAGGAAGAACTACTCCCTCCTCATCATGGGAATCAGCAACGGTGATGAAGATGGCGATGGAGATCGATGGATATGGCTACAAGGGCACTTCCCCGTCCTGGCAGGGTGCCGGAACAGAGACTTTCTTTCCTCTAAATCTCGCTTTCGGTGGCGGCGGCGCACCGGAGGTTTTTCTGGAAGTATGATGGATTATTTAGGGTTTTCTCGTCGGGGTCTTCTTATAGGCGAAGAGGCGAGGCTAGGAGGCGGCCGGAGGGGCCACACCCTGCCCAGGCGCGGGTCCACCCTAGCCCGCACCTGGGGGGTGTGGTGGCCCTCTGGCACCTCTCCGTGTCCCCTTTTGGCTTCATGACGCCCACGGTAAAATATTGACTTTGGCTTTTGTCCCGTCCAATTCCGAGAATATTGATTTTCTGCCTTTCTGGAACAAAAAACAGAAGAAAACATGCAACTGGCACTGTGCCATCTTGTTAATAGGTTAGTACCAAAAAAGTGTATAAAAATACCTCAAAGTTTAGACAAAACATAGCAAATTAGATACTAAACAAGCATGGAGCATCAAAAATTATAGATACGTTTCCGACATATCACCTCTCCATCTCAGCAACGATGAACTTTAGCTTTTCAGTAGACATCTTCTTGGCCTTCTGCTTCACTGAGTGTGCTTGATTACCTCTAGAGGCACCCCTGTCATGTCCGAGGGAGTCCAGGCAAACATGTCCGTGTTGGCCCTAAGGAAGGCGACGAGTGTCTCCTCTCACTTGGGGGAGAGGTGAGCGCCAATGGTAATGGTAGCCCCCGGGTTCGCCATATCAAGAGGGACCTTCTTGGTTTCCACTTGCTTCTGCAAGAAACAAGGCTTCTTTCTCCCCACGAGGCCATGGGTACACGCGATGTCCCCAGGGGGAGTGGAGCCAGCGCTTGGCTGCCAGCCCCCGGGGCCTCGCCAGCATGCAGCTGATCGACTTGGGGGAACTCGTCCTCGACCCATAGTGCCATTGTCGCCGCCTCCTTGAAGGCATGTCCGAGGGAGTGCATGGCTTCAACCTCGTTGCCACATACCTTGATAGGAGTCCCGGCGCTCCCCGGCATCTTGACCAAGTTGTAGGCGTTGTGGGTTACCGCCATGAACTTGGCCAATGATGGGTAGCCTAGGATGGCGTTGTAGGGCAGACCAACCGAGGCGATGTCGAAGTCGATGAATGTTGTACGATAGTTGTCGCTCGTACCGAAAGTGATGGGAGCCATACCCTCCCAAGGGGAACGGTAGCACCCGACATCGCCCCGATGAACGGCAACACGGGAAGGAGGCGTGACGCGGGCACCCAAGCTGCCTGAACGCCCTTTATGAGAGCACGCTATGGTCGGCACCACCATCAATGAGAGTCTTGGGTATGTAGACTTCTCCTATGGTGGGGGTGCAGACCATGGGCACAACTCCCACGAGATGAGTGCATCCCGGATGGTCCGCCGCATCGAAGGTGAGTGGCTGCTGCGACCATTCGAGCAGGGAGACCGTGGCGCCGGGCCTCGCGGCTGCCAACCCGCGGGAGAACCGCATGGCGTGGTGCCCGGGGGGGAGCCTAGGAGCTGCCTAGAATGCAGGCGACCATCCCAGACTGACCTTGGCATGGAGCGCCGGTCCGTCCGGCCTCTACGCATGTGCTTGTTGCCATGGCGTCAGCCGCACGATGGGTCTTCAAAAGTGCACCTCAGCCCCCTACCTGGCGCGCCAAATGTCAGAGATTTTCCCGTGTAGGAACTAGGGTCCAACGATCCCTAGGTTCACGAGGGGGGATGATCATGTGTTCCCATGGAGCCTCGGCAATGGTGGCGACGGCGAAGTAAGAATCACGGCAGAGAGGTGACATGGTGTTTTTTACCCAGGTACGGCACCCTCGTGAGGAGGTAAAGCCCCTACTCCTGCTTTGTTGTATTGCTCGCTTGGCTTCGTGAGGGTACAATGGGGATGAGATGTCTAGGGTTTAGATCGCTAAGGATCGGTCACTTCTAAGGTAGGAGGAGGAGCCTTTATATAGGGAGGCGTCGGGCCTCTTCCCTAGCCTTTGGGCGGCAAGGGCGTACATAGTGCTGCTCCTCGAGATCCTGGTCTAGGGGCTACTTTGCATGGACTGAGCCTACACCATCTTGGGGACACCTTTACAGCTGCCTCTCTCGTCATCCCTGGCGCCTCGGCGTACCTTCCTTTGTCTGGGTGCGTGTCGGGGATATAACCCTAGATACCCCAAAGTTCGGGTATAAAGAGACCTATACGAAGAAATGAATGGTTTAATAGAAGAAAAGTATGCAAAAGGGGCATATAGAAATGAAGATAAATGAAATAGAGAGTAAAAATAAAGATAAGAAAGGTAAAAAGCTGATATGGGCCGACATAGGCATATCTCGGCCCAAACTTCATTGTCTCAGGCCGAATTAGGCCTCTATGATCCAAACTACTGGATAACTGGCCAAATAAACGAACTGACATGGCTGGGCCGAATCAACCCAGCCGGCCTACCCAGCCACCTCGTCTCTATGGGCCAGATCGAACAAAACCCAGCCCACCACGGGCCGACGCCTCTCTCGCCTGCATCGCCTCTCCCCGCGCTTCCCTCTGGCTCCCGCGCAGTGTTCCCCGACGCCAGACAGCGTGAATCAGTGGAGATCCCCGTGTGGGCCGATGTCGGACTTAGCGGCCCACCAGGCGCCGAGCTACCCCACGCCCGGGTGCTCTTCCCCCGGGTGGGCCGGCACGAGCAGCTCGGCCCACCGTGGGGTCTTCTCCAGCGCCACCCCAGCGCTCCCAGGACAACCCGGGCGGGCCGACACAGCCTAAGTCGGCCCACCACGGGATCGCTGCCATCAGATCGACCTGAAGATCGGCCTGGGTTGCTGCTTCGCCTCATGGGCCGAGTTATGCAAGACCCGGATGGGCCCTTAGTTGTTTAATTTGGCTAAGGCCAGAAATAATCCGGCTGGGCCTTTGTCTCCAGCAAATAAGACCAGGACGAATCAGCTAAGAAGAAGGCCGAGATACCACTTCGTCAAGGGCATCCAGGCCAAAGTATTTCACTCTGTACGCCTCCGTATTCGTCCCCAGAAGGTCTCTCGATCACTACCACAATGCGCCATCAAGTCAGGACAAGCACCGCAAATATCGTGTCAGTATTGGGACGCCCTACGCTCAGACTGGCACATGGCATAAGGAATATGCCATCGGCATCTAAGAATATGCTAAGAAATATGCCTTGGCATCTCCAAAGATGCTAAGGCATATGCTGAGCATCTAAAAAGATGCCAGGAATATGCTATGTAGATACCAAGCGTAGGGAACAAGTCATGTCCCCTGGGCTCCCCTTTATAAGGAGCACCAGGGGGATCGTTCATAGGGGAGGCCCCGAAGGGCTCTTCCCCTCTCTGCTCAATAGGAGCTCCTCTTCTTCTTCCTCCTCCATTCTCACAGAGAAATCTAGATAGAGGCATAGGAGATACAGCTCAAGGAGCATGATTGTAGCTACAAGTATGGCAAGATTATAAGAGATTAGATGTAGAGAAAGAGGTGTTATCTCCACATGAGAGCCTCAATCATATATACATTGTATTTCTCTTTGTTCATACGAGTGCGGTCTTCACTGCATTATCCATCCCCGGATTCCTCCACGTCCATCGGCCCCAACTTCAGCCTACCCATGGCATATGCTGTGATACCACCACGACAGTGCGCTAAAGCGGGAACATGTGTCGTCCTCCCGGTGGGACCTTACCTGCTGCACCTTTGATGCGGTCATTCTTTCATACCGACCTTGTTATGGTATCCGATGCCATCGCTAGCCTCGTTGTGCTCTCCCAGAAGGAGGTTCAAGGTCCCCCGGGGGTGCCCCATCTCTAGGCCCTTCAGCGGACGCTCTTGAGTGACGGCCCTCGTGTGGGTGGCCCCTGTCCCCCTCGTGAGGCATGTCCGACCGCGGGTTGAGGGCAAGTCTTAGACGGATCTAGGTACCCCCTATACCAGGTATCCGACAGGGAGGGACCATTCATCATCATCAGGGCGCTACATAACAACTGATACAACCTCATTGATGACCAACAGCCCATAAAGGACAAGATAGATCGCTCGGATGAGGAGACCGAGCGCCTTGGAATGCAGCTCAGTTGTGCTTGTTTTACAGTTAGAGTTGGTAGTATATGTATCACCACCCCTTTTATATTATGAATGAAAAACTACGAAACTACGAGATACTCTCGGGGGATCCATCGCCATGTCTCAGCATTTGTTTACTACTTCATATATTTGGCTCCGTCAACCCTCTCCTAGGGGCTTGCTGGTTGGTCCAAGAAATTATTCCTGTAGCCTACTGAGTAGTGTACATGGCGCCAAAGGCCCACTCTTCGGTTCTAGCTGCAGACCGCAACCCGGCTATCAGCCTTGCAAGAGAAAAAGTTGGAGGTCCTATGCATGAAAAACGATGAAGGGAACGAGATTTTGCACATTCTGGCTATGCATGCTTGCCAAACACCGGCTACTGAAATCCGAAGTACTGTGCAGTATGATTGTTAGCTACCCCTTCGGTTCTAGCTGCACACCGCACCCCGTCTGATCAGCCGGCAAGGACACGGTGAAACACATAACACTCACGAGAAAAAGAATAACTCATTAGACAACATGAACTGGTATTATTGTATATCGATGGTTCACCGGAATAAAAAAAATCAACTACACATGTCTAAAATATACTTGTTTGCGTTTTTGCACGTCTCACTTCTTCACCGGCTTCTACCACCATCCGGATCCATGGTCAACTGGCAAGATCGGAGAAGTTTCGAACCGTCTATCTCTTTCAGCTAGCCCAAAACTCGGGGCTACACCTAGTGGGTGCGTGATGGAAACAATAGTGCCACTTTCCATTGGGACTCCAAGTGAAGATTGTTGTAGCAAGCTTCTTTTCCCCACAAGGATAACTCGTGGGTTTATATCGAACTATCGGGGAATTGGTTATGGAAGTGTATTTGTCTTCTCCTCTTCAATCAACCTGTAAAGTAAATAATTTCTCTTGTGTCCCCAACTCCACCAAGGGGTTGTCAAGATCAAGGTTTCGTCTTAGTAATATGATATAAAATATAAATAAAGTAAAGTAATGAAAACTAGATGATATGGAAGATATTAGATTTGTTTTTGGGTTTTTATGAGTGATTGCAAGTAGGGAAAGTATTTTTTTTATTTTTGAAATAATAAATTGCAGAAAATATAAAAGGTAGTAGATTAAATGGAAAGATGTTTCTTATGATTAAAATCGGACCGGGGTTCATGGGTTCACTTGTCTTCTCTCTTTTTAACTTGTAGTAATCACAAAACAATTCATCAATGATAAAAATTCATGGAACTTCTATACGTGTTTGATAAGCATTCCTATGGGCATCACAGTCTAACATAGATATGAAATACATCTCTCTTATACTCCTTAAGAAAGGGAAACTCCATGCAATTTTGAATTAAGAACAAATCAGAGTATAGATTTAAGTAATATAACATGATGTTTGAAATACAAATATGCTACCTTGATCTAACAAGATTATCACACTATCACATGAAAACTAGAACATGATTTCTCTTTATCCCTAGTAAGGCAAAAAAAGAAAGGTAAAAACCAAAGTAGATCTTGAATATTGTTTATCATAATTTAATCACTACCACCATGCTACTCCATCTAATACACAATCCCCCCCATACAAGTTGGATCAAAACAAGCAATTAAGAACGGGCTACATGATATGCATCTATCAATACATCTTACACAAAATATATTCCAATCTCAAATACCAAATCATAGAACATAGGTCCACCACATAGGAATTACATATATGACCATAATCATGTAGGGAAGCTCATATGGTACTAGATCTATGAAGAACAAGAGGGAAATAAATCAAGCTACTGCCACAAACCCATATCCCAGAGGTGTACTACTCCCTCTTCATCATGGTGATAATACTAGAGATGTTGGAGAGGGTGGAGATCTCCCCGGAGGTGGCTCCAGTGGAGTTTCCCCCTCCAATCTTTGCTGGGTCTGACTCTGTTTGGCGGTGTTTTTGTTTCTGGTGTGCTCCTTCTCGAGGAATCCCTGGGGGATCCTTATATAAGGGTTTTTAGGTTAAGAGAACTCCATGGGCGAAACAATCAAGGCGTTCGGACGTCCGAGGAGCAAACGAGGGTAGGTGGCATGCCTACCTGGGCTGGGAGCGCCAGCTAGGATCATTTGGGCCTCCTGTCCCTCCAGGTGAGGTTCTTGTGCTCCAGATGCTTCTCGCGCATAAATATTGGCATTCCCAAAATTTCAGGTTCATTTGACTTTGTATAGGTCCTAAAACATCAAACACATTAAAACAGGGTTTTTCTGCCCTACCGAGTTATAGCCAAAATAAAGGGGATCATTGATAAATCCCCAAAAATCAATGTAAAACATGGATATAACATTATAAATGATGCAAATATGTGGGTAACATGTTAACAAACTACAAAGTTCACGTATGCATTTTACATGCATCAACATCCCCTAGATTAACCTATGCTCGTCCTCGAGCATGAAGGTGATAAAAACTAAACATGGACTTTAGAGATTCTTACCTTTGCTTCCTTAATTATCATGTAAAGTTCATAGGTTCAATTCCTTTTAATGAAACATAATATGCAAGTGTGCTATCAAGTTATATCCTTTACACATCTAAAAACATGTTGAACAATAAGTAATGGTGTGATAAAACAAATGATGGATAAAAAAACCTTCAAAAGCACACTTTGATGAACCTATAGAATAAGAGAATCTTTTCATGGTTGGAATTGGTGTTTTATGCCCTTATTTTTGGGCTACTTCTTAGTTTCATGCCTGACTAGAAGACTCACTTCTTAGTTTTATGTCTTCCCTTGAGATGTTTTGCATATCAAACCGAAAGTAAGCATTGAATACATTTGTTAATCCTCCATAAATAATGTAAAATAAAGTTTTGAGCTATGTAGTTCCTGTCAACAATACTAATAAGTACGAGGTTACAAGTATCTTTTATTTCCAAGCTTCATATGGTTTATGTGCTAAACATATTACAAGTTGATTGTTTCATGCACCATACCAATGGCCTTGCACTCGTCATGCTAGTCAACTTAGTCTTTTCATTGTATGTACATGTTCATCAGTGAAACCGCATCACAGAAGTACCTCTTGCTCCCTGTGTAGCTATATGCCCCCCTTTTTATATTTATTTAGCTTAAGTGTTAATATAATTCCTTGGTCGTGTTCATGGTGGGAGGGGGGCAGTATCTCTACTCCAGAAGAACAAGAAAAACAAACATATGAATCATATCAACAAGGATCATCATGTTGTAAGTTTCCACCATGAGTGTCACACGGTGATGGATTTGACTAGCGGTTCAGGAGCGTTTCTCTTAACATGCCTACTCCAGTATGCACACTTCATTTCACATTGATGCAATCCATAGGCAGAACTTTAACATGATTAATTATCAACATTGAAAGCTTGTGCCATGACAATATGTTTTGGCCAACAACAACTAATAATATGTAAAGCACAAAAATTTCCATAGTGGTATCACCCAAAACCTTACTTCTTATGAGCTCTAAAATACATGAAAAAGGTGGTTTAAGAATGTTTGGAGGATTAACATACATACTATACTTGAAAGTATCTTTTTCCACAAATAGGTGGATATGCGTAGTATAGTTTATGGGGTTTGGAACAAGTCTTAGTTTGTATTGTGAAGGCTTAGAAAAAAGAGATCTAAAGAGTGTGCCATCTAGTTCATAATGCCAACATTTATTTTCTCACCTTGCTCCTTAATGTTGAACATAAATATACATAAGCAAAGGATACAAATTAATAGTCACAAAACAAATCATACTTCATATAAAGTACTTGAGCTTAAGACCTAGACACAACATGAATTTCAGCTTTTTGCTTTTATCTCCCCTTTTCTTTTATTTCAAGGCATTCTTCTTCATTTTTAATATCATCATGTAAAAGTTTTGTTTCAGTAACTTGATCATAAACATTCATAATAATAGTGGTGGTGGTCCTTCTATTGCACATAAAAATAAAATAAACAAAACAAACACTCCAAGTTTCTACGATAGTTTTATGTTGCTAGAAAAACAAAGTTTAGGGGTTTGCAAACCGAGAGTTTAATAGGTCCAGTGGTGTTCCTTGGGAATCCCCAAGATTATGGTTATCACCATCTTTGGATTTTCTCTTGGTGTGATGTTCCTCTATTCCCTGTCAAAAAACTTCAACACAAAAACTTTTTCTCCCTTCCCTTTTCTGAGTGGTGACATCAGTGGCACAAAAGCATAATATTTGCTACATATATATCAAATAAAAAATTCTTTATAAATGTTCCACCAAGCATATAATATTTCTTCATATCCATAGCATATAATATGACTCATAACAGTCATTTTAGGACACTTGGGAATGGTTAAAACAAAACATGGCAGAATCTGTCCATATTTTCAGCAGCAGCAAAACAAACTTTTCCACCCATTTAAACATGTTAGGAATTTTAGAAATTTTTTGTTCATACATAGGATGAAAAGTTGTAAATTCTCTATAAATTTGAGCGCAATCGGAGTTACGGAAAAATTATAAAATCCTTGCACTAAAAACTATTCTGCAGAAATTGCTACTCCATATGTTTAACCACTTTTAAAAATATCCAAAATGGGTTCCACTTAGTACTTTATTAAAGATTACAGAAATAAACCGAAACAAAATTCTCTTGCTACATCAAGAGTTAAAAACAAAATTCCAAAATAAAATAACCGGGTTGCCTCCACTACTAGGAAACTAGCTATAGATAGGCATACCTTCTGTGGCACATGGTTCTGACCATGCGCCACAAAAGTTATCCAGTGGCGCATCCAGAGCAATGCGCCACAGAACCACCAAACTTCTATGGCGCATCATACGGAGTGATGCGCCATAGAAGTATGGTGGGACCCACACCAGCGGTTGGACCATGAATCTTCTGTGGTGCATCACTCCATATGCGCCACTAAAGTTTGGTGGGACCCACAGCAGGCGGGGTTCGACCGTGCTCTGACCAAACTTCTGTGGCGCATACAAGATGATGCGCCATAGAAGTTTATATCTTCTGTGGTGCATATCATCATATGCGCCATAGAACAATTATGTGGGCCCCACACTCTGGACACCCATGTACAAGCTTCTGTGGCGCATTTGTGCATATGCACCACATAAGAACAAACTTCTGTGGCGCATTCCTCCAATATGCGGCATTGAATGCTTCGTGTTTCCTAGAAACAAACTTCTCTTGTGCTTTTCCCAACTAGTAGTTGAATAGGTAGAATATACTAGACAATATAGTAGATAGACATGTGTAGTGGCATACATCGTTGCAAAATGCACATGCGCATAGCCTTGAACAGCACAACAATGCCATACATCATTGCAAATACACAAACTACAACATTGCAAATCCCTTCACAGAGCTGGTGGGGGCGATGGTGGTGGAAGATGCCAAACCTCCCTGTTCACGCGCGCCTGTAGCCTGTGGACGTGGTCCTCCATGGAGACATTGGGGTCGAGCACCGACCGCCACCCGATTGGTTCCGCCATGCGCGCCCTCTCCTCCGGAGACGCGAGCACGGCGTACAACCTCATGACCTTGTTGTAGAGGGCCTCGTGCCGCAGTATGGCCTCCTCCTCGATTAGGTCGACCACTGAATCCCACGACGGCTGACTCCGAGCACTGCCCCTCGACCTCGCCCCTCCACTGCGAGTAGGCTGCAGGGAACGCGAGCGGGCTGTGCTCTCCAGCGAGTCTTCCGACGAGTTGTGGGAAGAAGACATGAGGGGCAGGTATGTTGCTTTGGACAGGGAGTGTGGTATATAGAGGGGTGTCATTAAAGCAGCTCTATCTACCACCTTTATTTGGTGCAGATCTGCCCTTAGTGTTCTGTAGCGCATAGGACAGCTATGCGCCACAGAATTTTAACCTTTTGTGGCGCATAACCACAACATGCGCCACAGAACACTGAGTGTCGGGGCCCGCAGGTCTGGCCCACTGCACCCTATGGCTCACAGTGTCTGGCCACTAGATAAGGTTCTGTGGCGCATATATGCGCCATGCGCCACAGAACATTGAGTCACGGGGCCCACATGGCCCACTGCACACTATGCGCCATAGAAGTTTAACCTTCTGTGGCGCATATTGCCTGTATGCGCCACAGAATCCTTCGACCAAATCTGCACAAAGGTGGCAGCTTTGCACCCCTCTATCTACCACCATCCATTTCACATCCTTCTTCCCCCTCCTCCCAGCTCGTCTTCCTCCTCTCTCCCACCCCATTGTGTCTTTACTTTTCTACATTTTGTTGTATTTAAACCTACTATAGTTGATAGATTGGTTAGGGAAAGCCTTTCTCCAACTAGTAGATCTAAAACACACCTACTTTTCTTCTCCACATCTCTATTTGTGTACTATTATCTCTCTATAGATCTATTGATCCACACTCTCTCACATCGCGCTCTCGACTCGGTATTCAATCTACCCGGTGAGTAATTGGCCATGAATATGCATGTTTTGTAGGTGTAAAGATTGTCGTGCGGGTGGTGTGTATATGCGATGCATGCATGGCGCGAAGATGATGTTTGTGCATGAAGCTTGTGTGGTGCATGAATGCTTGCATGGGAAGAAGATTCTTGTTTTTCCTTGTCTCTGTCCCGGTGTGGTGCATGGATGTTTGCCAAAATGTTGATTCATTTCCATTTCGGAAATTTTTGCACCACCCACATGTCCTACTTTTAGGAAAGGTCATGCCGAATTTTTCCGGCGACGACCATGCATGTGTGTTTTGTGTGTGCATAAGGTGTTGTTTATAATTAACCTAATCTCTGTCTTTTGCTCTATATGTGCATACCGCGCAGGCTACCATGGTCGTCAGCATGAGCGAAGGTCGAGTTAATAGGTATAAGAAAGACGCCAAGGCGGACATGATTCGGAAAAACAAGACCTAGATAAGATGTCCATGTCGAACATGCAAACTCCAGCGCTGGATCGACCCTGATTCTGGACAATTGGAGGATCACCTGCTCAGGCGCGGTTTCATGCGCGATGACTTCGATGAGGAGCTAGCAGTAAATGGTGTTGGTCATCATGAAGACTTGGGCGGGCGAGAAGACGAAGAGTCTCCCGATGGGCATGGTCATGATGACGAAGAATATACCGGCAATGGGCATGATCACCATGACGAAGAAGGAGATGTCGTCGGGCATGACCATCATGAAGAAGGAGAAGAAGCGAACACCCAGACGCTGCTAACTTCGGTGTTAAGGGACCCTCATGTTCAGGAACTGCTTCTCAAGGAGACGAGCAACGCCAAAGCTGCAGCCAGAGAGAAAGCCAAGCTGGCGCAAATGGAGTTAGATGGGATGACTCCAGTGTATTCTGGGTGTCGGCCGGAGGATACACGCCTGAGTGTAACGCTCAAGGCTCTAGAGATGAAGGCGGAACACAAATGGACCTACGTGAACTTCAATGCTAACATGGAATTCTGGCACAATCGTCTTCCTAACGGGAACACATTGCCAACAAGTATAGAGGAGGCCAAGAAAATCGTGTGCCCTCTCAACCTACCGCACGTTAAATACCACGCATGTATCAATGATTGCACTTTATCGTAACGAGTATGCGGAGAGAACCACATGTCTGGTGTGCGGCCATGGACGGTACAAGAGAGGGAACAAGAAAGTTCCTCGAAAAGTGGTATGGTACTTTCCTATCACTCCCCGTCTACAGAGATATTTCGTAGATCCTAAGGAAGCAAAGCTAATGCAATGGCACGCGGAAAGGGAGAAACCCGAAGATGATCCAAAGAAGGGCAAGATCCTAACATACCCTTCAGATGCTAGCCAGTGGAATGCATTGGACATCGAATTCGAAGAGTTCGGGGGCGATGCAAGGAACGTCAGGCTGGGTATGAGCACCGATGGACTCAATCCTTTTGGCAACCATAGTAGCACGCATAGCACCTGGCCCGTGTTTGTATGGCCATACAACATCCCCCCGTGGCTCTGCACAAAGGAAAGGTACGTACACATGAGCATTCTTATTCAGGGGCCGAAACAGCCAGGTGTCGATATGCATCTTTATCTCGGGCTGTTGAAAGAGGAGTTAGCCACGTTGTGGGAGACGCCAGCCCATACGTGGGACACCTACACTAAAGAATATTTCCCTCTGAGAGACGCGTTGCTCACGACGGTGCAGGACTATCCTGGTTACGCATATGTATCGGCCTAGGTGAACCACGGACACAATGCATGTGTCAAGTGCATGGATAAGACCCCGCATCTCCAGCTACCCAAGGATCCCGGGTCTTCGAAAACCGTGTTCCAAGGGACTCGAAAGTGGCTTCACATGGATCACCCGTGGATAAAACACCATGACTTGTTCAATGGTAAAGACGAGCTCGAAAGAGCCCCGCGTACGAGGAGCGGCGAAGAAATCGAGGAGCTTCTGAATAATTGGGATGAGTGCCCAGCGCCAGGAAAGAAGCGACCAAGGACAAAGCCGCTTCTGGGTGAATGGAAAGCGAGGTATATTTTCTAGGACCTGCCGTGCTGGAAGGTCCTCCACACGCCCCATAGCCTCGATGTAATGCACATCACGAAGAACGTTACCGAGAGTCTTCTTGGCACTCTCCTCAACATGTCGGAGAGGACCTAGGATGGGCCGAAAGCAAGAAATGACCTAAAATTTCTTGGCGTCAAGAGGAGCTTCAGTACCTTGATAGTGATGATGATGACGATCAAACGGAAGGGACTCAGGATCGTCGCAAAAGGGTTAAGAAGAATGAGGTGGTTGTGCTTTGCGCTGCCTGCTTCACTCTGTGTAAGGAGGAGATCGAGCAGTTTTTCAGGTGCCTCCTAGGAATCAAAGTTCCTCACGGTTACTCGGGCAAGATAAGAAGGTATCTCAACATAGCGAAGAAGAGGTTCAGCGGTATGAAGTCCCACGACTGTCACATGATGATGACACAGATACTTCCAGTTGCCATACGAGGGATAATGGACGAGCACGTCCGTGAGACGCTGTTTGGCTTGTGCAACTTTTTCGACGTCATCTCTAGGAAGTCGATCGGCATGAACCAGCTCAACAGGCTACAGGAAGAGATCATGGTGATACTATGCGAGCTCGAGATTTACTTTCCGCCCGCATTCTTCGACATCATGGTGCATCTACTTGTCCATGTCGTGGATGACATCATCCAGCTCGGGCCGACATTCCTACACAACATGATGCCGTTTGAAAGGCTGAACGGTGTAATCAAAGGGTTCGTTCGCAACAGGTCCCGTCCAGATGGAAGCATAGCCAAGTGCTTTCTGATCTACGAGTGCATCTCTTTCTGCCAGAACTATCTAACCACCAAGAACGAGGATGTTGGAATACCCACCAAGAAGCACCTCGGCAGGCTCGCTGGGTATGGTCACCGTGAGGGCCACCGCTCACTGCATGTCGGCATTGCTAATCGACGCGCCGACTTTGGCAGGGCACACCGAGTCGCACTACAACACATTGAATTGGTCAGCCCTTGGGTGGAAGAGCACAAAAGCTTGATCGAGCAGGAGTACGTGGACCGGGCCCGCCCGAGGAGGAAAGGAGACGTAACAAGAGAACACAACTCCACCTTCACGGGTTGGTTCAAGAAAAGGCTGCTGGACAATCCCCCGCAGACGCCTTCTACGGAAGATCAACAACTCATATTCTCCTTGTCACAGGGCCTAGTGCATAACGTAAAGACCTATCAGTCATATGACATCAACGGTTATAGATTCTACACCGAGGAAAAGGACATGAATAGCGAATATCAAAACTTAGGAGTTACTATGATGTCCTTCGCCGATGACGAGACTACTGTCATGGAAAGATTCTACGGAAGGATCGAGGAGATATGGGAGCTCGACTACTGTGGAGAGACAGTACCGATGTTCTGTGTTAGATGGGCCAAGAACGTCAAAAAAGAAGGCCGATATTTCACCACCTGCTTTATACCAGATGCCATGTTGGGAAAGAAGGCCTCCACGAAAAATGAGCCGTGGATACTCGCTAGCCAAGTTGATCAATGTTTCTTTATTACCGACCCGTAGTCGTGTTGTAGTGAGGAGGGGCAAGAGGAGCATCATCGGAATGGAAGGATCCACCAACGAGCAAGACTTCGACAAGAATGGCGATCCGAAGATCGAAGAGGAGTTCGATGAATACTTCAACATGCCTACTACTATAGTAAGAAGAAAGACCACACTACCTACGAAAGGTTGTCCGTTCACGATAAGAAATCTCATAGTGCCCGGGCTAAAGTATTCAACCGCGAAGAAAAAAGGCAAGAAGATTGTGAAGAGAGGCTAGCTAGCTCGAAATATCACACAACGATGTGTGACCTTTTTTGTGTATTAGTTAGAGACTAAAAATATATCGTGATATTCGTGTGGGTATACAAATTCACATGTGTTTGTGACAAGCACAATATATACAATAATTCAGGGAGTGTTTTTTAATAAATATACATGTGTATGTGTTTGGTTTTAAATATATTAGTAACATATAATTTTGAAACAAAGAAAAAAAAGTGAACCTAGCCAGGATTCGAACCTGGCTGGGAAAGGTTTGTCTATGCATCATAACCACTAGGCTAATCTGTGTTTGATGTCCAACTACAGCCTCACGGCGGTTTTGACTAAGTGCCAATGTTCTGTGGCGCATATCGCTCGAATGCACCACAAAAGTTTAAACTTCTGTGGCGCATTCGAGCGATATGCGCCACAGAACATTGGCACTTAGCCAAATAACTATTCGCCACCTTCCCCTTTTCTTTCCCCAACCTGCTACTCTCGCCCCCGACGAACCCTAGATTACATCTCTCGCGCACCCCCGAACGAACCTGTCGCCGCTTGCCGCCGCTGGAGCTCGTGGAGGAGGAGCCACCTACAGCCGCCGGAGCCCATGGAGGAGGAGCCACCTGCCCCACCGGAGACCGTGGAGGAGCCACCTGCTGCCGCCCCCGAGGAGGAGAAGGGCAGCGCACACCAGCCACCCCCGAGGAGGAGAAGGGCGGCGCACACCACCGTCGATGACCACCTCCCCATCCCGCGCCACCTCGCCGTCCACACAAGGTGAGCATCTGATTGAGTTCTGAAGATGGTGACTTCCCAACTGCAACCCCCTCTACATCCATGCCAGGTTATTTTGTTTTCATGTTTAAAGATTTATCTGAGCCAGAGTTGGTGGGCAAGAGTCAACATTCCTCTGGCCACCACTAATGTTGCTTTAAGACTTCTGTAGCCTATTCTTGCTTGGTAATGAACTGTAGAAAGGAAGTATAGAGGGTAGTTTCTGAATTCTGAGAAGAGCCTAGGATGGCAAGCATGAGAATGCAGAGAGGAAAGAAAGGACCAAATGTTACCTTCCCTTTTTTGGTGTTCTCTCCTCCTCTGTGTTTAGTTCATGTACTCCTAGATCAGCAGTGTCTCTGATCCTCCTTTGGACATGCCCTACAGTATTTACTACAGTGAGTGGTGACATATATAATCCCCATTTTCTCTTTCTGGGTTTTACCACCAGTACTAGTATAGCACGAACGGATGAGCATCCTACATGTTCCTACTATATTATATATTCTCACCAACAGTGGATCAAGTTACGGTTGTCTGTCTTCTACCAGGTCAAAGATCCTTTAAAAACATACGGTCAGATTGTGTGTTGTTTCTAAATGACTATAACTCATCTTATCACACAGTCGAACCAAAGAAAATGGTGGCTTCAATAATCAATTCAACACCAACAAACAAAGGCAAGATGCATGAATTTGTGTGTGTGTTTTAGTGTTTGTGTTGGATATGGCAAATGGAGATAGGGGTTGTGTGATGGG
This sequence comes from Avena sativa, assembly GCA_916181665.1. Classification (NCBI taxonomy): domain Eukaryota; kingdom Viridiplantae; phylum Streptophyta; class Magnoliopsida; order Poales; family Poaceae; genus Avena; species Avena sativa. The sequence continues at coordinate 145,332,539 of OV702297.1, forward strand.
CTCCTAGCTGCACGCCCTAGCTGTAGAAAGGAAGTATAGGGGTAGTTTCTGAATTCTGAGAGGAGCCTAGGATGGCAAGCATGAGAATGCAGATAGGAAAGAAAAAGGACCAAATGTTACCTGCCCTTTTTTTTGGTGTTCTCTCCTATGTGTTTAGTTCATGTACTCCTAGATCAGCAGTGTCTCTGATCCTCCTTTGGACATGCCCTACAGTATTTACTGCAGTGAGTGGCAACATATATAATCTCCCATTTGCATCTTCCTATATTATATATTCTCTCCAACAGTGGATCAAGTTACGTTGTCTGTCTTATTAGTAGCTGTTTTATTAGTACTAATCAATCAGTGCTAATCATGACCTTTGTTACCTTCCGATTTGCAAAAAAAGGCTTATATTAGTAGTTGTTTTAGCTTGCTAAAAAGGCTTATATTATAAAACTGAGGGAACCTGGGAATGTGTCAAGTGACCTGATGATGTGTAGAACCTGGGGATGTGTCAAGTGTAGGTGTTGTGTATAGGTGTTGCTATTGTGTTGTGTATAGGTGATGCTATTGTGTTGTGTATAAGTACATCCTCTACAGCTGGTACTATGAATGAAATGGTGTTGTAGCTTTGTGTAATTTGCATGATGTGCTGCCAATGCTGTGCTGCTACTATGGTGCTTCCAAACTGATATATAACTTTGATCCTGCCAACTTGTCTATGATGTATATACACTAATGATTTGCAGATAATAAATGATGGTTTTGAATTTGAATCTATGAATGAATGGGATGGTGCTGTAGAGTTTGTTTATTTTGTGAATGAGATGGTGCTGCCAACTTGTTTATGCTTCATTTGAATCTGTGAATGAGATGGTGCTGCAGAGGTTTGTTTATTTTGTGAATGAGATGGTGTTGGATGATGATGGATGGTGCCAACGGGGTTATCAATGGGGCTGGGGTGTTTTTTCTTGTAGAGATTTCAATTGATTTGCCCGTTTCTCCTGAAGTGTTGATTCACTTCCGTTTCGGTTGAGAAATGGGCACTCGTAGGTCTAAAAATTAGAAAAGGTCATGCCGAATTTTTCGATCGATATTTGTGCTAACTTTTTGCCTCTTTTTTAGTAATAAAGCGCAAACATGTCGACTAACGACGAGGCTGGTCCTTCTAAACAAATGAGCATCGAGGATCTATCCCGAGAGGCCAACAAGTCGTTCTGGGGGCCGTCTCAAGAGCATGAGGAGGCGGAGGAGATGACAATGACACCACCACCGATGAACATTGTCGGAGGTGCTAGGGGCGAGGAAGATCCAGATTACGAGGGGGACAACGACGACTGTGACGGAACTAGTGAAGGCGGGGAGGAGGGTAACACCGGCCACCATACAGAAGAAGAGGAAGAAGGATATTAAGGATCGGAAGCCGCACGTGCTCGCCAACGTCTGTGATGAGTTCACCGAGGTCACAGAAGGTGGCCAACCCATTGCGCCTACATCTATTGCCTGCGCGTACGGCATGCAACTCGTGTGCATCGTCCGATAAAGCATGTCGATCAACACGAAGTACATCCGACGTAATAATTCTTTGGTTGACAACCTCCTTAAGAAGCTTCACAAGCTATACACATTCCCAGAGAAGTTCAGAAACCTGGAGAGTAATAAGAACCCGGTGAACAAACTAGCACTGACAAAGATGAGCAACGCCTTGAGCAGCTGGAAAACCCGGGTAAAGAACAACATTGACAAAGGTGAAAGCTGGGAGATTATAAGTAGGAAAAATCCGATGCTCAACGAAGAATAGTTCAAGATATTCAAGGTGGACTTAGATACCACTGCCTCTAAAGCATGGACTGAGTGGGGTAAGACTATGCGAGAGAAGAACATAGGTAACCACCGGCTTGGAAGCGGCGGATACAGAGGGAAACAACCCATTTGGGACAAGGAGGACGCCGAGCTTGAACACCTGGGTAAAGAGAACCAATGGAATAAAATCATAGACCTGCAGATCCTACAATTTGTCCGGGCCCGCTACTACCTGGACCCTGTTACAGGGGAGTTCGTCACCGACGACCCGGATGTGAAGGCCTTTGAGGATGAGCTGGTAAGGAATTTACCGTGGATCTCTCATTAAAATAATTAAGCCAAGAATCTAAATGCATGCATGGGTTCACCTCTCCTTGTATCTCTGTAGGAGAAGGAATTGAACGCTAGCGAGGACTTGTCGTCCCAAGATTTGGCGATGGAGCCATGGGAAACTGTTTTTAACAGGGCGACAAACACTTACAAGAAGGGGGAGAAGAAGTTGCCACCAAAATCAGCTGGCCGTGTGTCCGGCTTCGGTACAAGCATGAAGTTTACCGAGTACTACAAAGAGGACGCAAAGAAGAGGAGGGAGAGGAAGAACCAGTCGACGGCTAAAGATAAAGCCGAGGTTGAAGAGCTGAAGTTGAAGGTGAAGACATTAGAGGCAAAAGTGGAGGAGAAAGCAATGGACAAGTTATTGGAGGAGAAGCTTCGCGCGATCATCCCCCTGGGTTGATGGAGGGGCTAGCTGTTTGGAATGCGGGAGGTCGAGAGGGGACGATAAACGTGCCCAGCTTTAGTGGCAGCAACTCGAGCATCAACGTTAACGTGTCACCGGACTTGGTGACCCCGCTGGCCACCATCGCCGCGGCGCAGCCGCAAGAGCTTGTTGTCGCACAGCTACCCCCTGCTGCTCCCGCCAAAAATACCAGTATCGCACAGCCGACGGTGGCACCAGTATCGCGGGAGAATGCTGATGATAGGCCTGCCGCCGGGATCGGCCGTGCGTCGACATTAGCCGAGCTCAACGCCCTCACCAAGGAAACTAATATCATACTCTGCTTCATCTTCTTTATGCGCCTTTGGTGACTGCCACCTCGATCATGATGCCAAGGGCAATATCATACAACCGGCGAACTGCATGATGCACAACAACGCAATGGACGATGCCGTGATGAGGGTCCGGATTGCTCGGGTGTTGCCAGGGTGCGATGACATAGACCCCCCTTTCAAACTCAGGGAGACGACGAACACAAGACCCTTGCAGAATGCCACGGCTGGCCCTTGACATGGCTGAAGACTCAGATTCGTCTTACGGGGCACCTAAGCGCCACCTCGATCGTCCGGCCACCACCTCGGATGCCTCCTGTCACCGGCGCCACCTCGATCGTCCGGCCACCACCTCGGAAGCCACCTATCATCGTCGCCACCACCAGTCGCCACCAACAACTATTGGGAGCATGTGGGTTGCCCCAAGGCGATGCCGCCGTTGCAACGCAACTGCTGTCGCCCCCGCCACCACCGTCACCACATGGCAGCAACAATGATGATGATGAAGAATTTGTCAACATCGACGACTACATCAACACCGGCGCCGGCATAGGATTGTACATGCCTGCTGTGGATGAAGAACCCTTCATCGCTCGTGAGGGTCAAGGTGGGCGTCCCACTACATGAACGCAACGCTTGGTCTTCCATGGTTTATCTCAAGAGACGCCTCCGGCCGCCGATCAACAGGAGAAACCTGTTGGATTCGTCTTTAGCCCTGGCACACTCCAAAAGGCGGCCCTTGAGCACTTAGCATCCCTAGTGGAGGAGCCTGCTCAGAAGACGAAGAAGCACAGGAAGATAGGTAAGAAAGCCGAGAGCCAACCTCCTCCGAAGAGGATCCGGGCTAAGGATGACGTCGTACCAGCCCGCGAGGATGGCTTGCCCAAGATACATATAGCCGGTGAAGCGATACTGACTCCGGAGCTGCTTCGCCTTGCTGGTGGACATATGCTCGCTTTGAGTGATAATATCAAGACACTAGAGGGCATTCTTCTTAAAGACAAATATCCAAATTACCCGGTTTTCACTGTCAAGGTCCCATCGGAGGTGGACTTCGTCCATGAAGCCCCCGCGGACGTGTTCTTCATAGCGTACGAGGACGTCTTCAAGCTGTTTATCTCGAAACGGCTGGACTATAACATGGTCCGCCTATTCGCGCTCAATCTGGCGATGAAGACCAAGAGAGAGAAGACTCCCTACATCGCGATAGTGGATCCCTACTACATGCGTGATAGCCAGTTGAGGGAAGGATCTAAGACGCGTGCCAAGGCGACGACGTATCTCGAGAAGTTCATGGTGGACCACAAGAGGACGAACACGCTTCTTTTGCCTTTCTTTCCCGAGTAAGTACACACACGCCCTAGCATTGTTAACTTAGGCTTTCTTATAGCTTTCTTCCTTTGCCCTTTTCCAACATCCCGTTTCAATCGTGTTGTGCAGAGACAAATACTGCACACTCATCGTCATTTGCACAAAGTACTCGATAGCATCGTATTTCGACTCGGCGAGTCAGAAGAAGAAGAAGGACTACACCAGAATAAGGGGTGTTTTGAATGAGGCTCTCGAGGGCTATGCTAAAAAGGGATGCCCCTTCGTCAACAAGGGGGGATGTATCAAGGATGACAAGCACGTGTTCAAGCACGTGCTCGAGTTCCCCTACGTCAAGGAGCCGGCTACTGGCGGCGCCAAGAAGGCCTTCTATTCCATGCATCACCTTAAAGGGTTTGTTCGGGATTGCCAGAACCTAACTCTGCCATCTAGTTTCCGAGCATGGGCCGAAAATTTGGCGCGAAGGGACGATGATGATCTTAGAGAAGACTTCCATCGCATCCAGGTTAAGTTGTCGGAAATCATGATGGAAGATGTCAACACAAGGGGAGGGGTCCTAAAACACAACAGAGGGTTGACTAAGAGGGAGATTGAAGATATTCTTTGTCAACAGGGTGACAACAGGACGTGGATGACGAAGGATGGCTATCTACCATTCCCGAAGCCGAGCGTTAGCAGTTCTCAACATTGATCGATATGTGCGCCTAGAATTATCATAGATGTCTATGTGTAGTGTTGTGTCACAAACTATATACTACCATGGTCGTATGATGTAAACTTCACTATTGTGGTCATTATCGTTGAAGTTCTATGATTATGATCGATGTGCTATCTTTTATGTTTACTTATCTTTTGCTTTAGTTTATGTGAATATATATGCATGTGAACCAATTTAGTTCTTTCTGTTGCATGATTTACTAATATGCCTTATCTATAGAGATGACAAAGTGGTACGTGGTGTACAAGGGTTGGGTTCCAGGAGTCTACGATGAGTGGGAGGACTGTCAGAAACAGGTGAACAAGTTTAGCGGCAACAGCTACAAAGGATATGCGACTCGAGAGGAGGCGGTAGCCAAGTGGAGGAACCACCCGTGGAAGGAGAACCGGATGAAGATATTGCTAGTGCTCTTGCTCTTGCTCACCGTCATCACAACTGTATTCTGTTTGATTCTAGTGTAGGCGATGAACACTTTATTTGTAATGTGATGAGATGGTGAACTTTGTAACAAACACTTGTAACAAACACTTGTATAAATGTAACAAACACTTCATTTGACTTGTATTGTAATATGATGACCACTTGTCTATCTCGTTCGGGCTCTAAGTAGTGTGATGGCACTGTATTCGTGTTTGTATTATATTTGTTTTCATATACTAAGTCAAATATACTGTTTCTGTATAATACTATATAATACCTGTATAATACTGTATATTTGGACAAGTTTCGATTTTTTTAATACCTGATATTCAAACCAGTGGCACATCATTTTTACCTTCTGTGGCGCATAGAGCTTCAGTGGCGCATTTTCCAGAATGCGCCACTGAACAGAGTCCTGTGGCGCATCAACAAGAATGCGCCACAGAAATATCATGACTTCTGTGGCGCATATCGGAATGCGCCACAGAAGTTTTCATCAGTGGCGATGTAAAAGTGGTGTCCCTGCCATGCGCCACAGAAGACCAATATAGATGCGCCACTGACGAAGGATTTCCTAGTAGTGCTCCCTCAAAGCGCTTTCTTTATAGCCATATAACTAGGCTTTACTTACTTGGTTTAAGTGATATGGAATTCATGGTATAGCTTGTGCTTCTTTTCTACCTCCTTCTTCCTTGGAAAGTGTTCCATACATTTCTTGTGAGGAAACTTAAACTTCACATTTCCTTCTTTTGTATCAATGATTGCACATATGGTTACAAAAAAGGGTCTACCAAGTATTATATGACTTGAGGTATTGCTCCCGATGTCCATGACAATAAAATCAACAGGTACAAATGTCATATGTAATTCAACCATGAAATCTTTAACTTTTCCTAAAGCATGTTTAGTTGAATTATCAACAAGTAAAATATCTATAGACAAATGGTTTCAAATCAAGAAAATCATATAGATCTTTAGATAAAATTGAGACACTAGATCCTAAATCTAGAATAGCGTGATGTGTCTCTTTTCCAATAGTGATTAATATTTTGGGGAGTCATACATCCCCAATCTTAGGTGGTATCATATCTTCATTATTATATCTTTCAATCTTTTGTTTTATAACATACTTTGCTAGGTAGGAACCAAATCCTGCTTGATAACCATTAAAAGAAGAATCTTGGGAAAACTTTTGCACTAAGTTAATGAGTTCATGCAATCTATATTTATCAATATAAAGTAGAGGTTCTTTTGTCTCACTTAGCATTTTGACTTCTTCTACTTGTTTATCATTTGTTGGTTCTTTTTCACTTTCAATCATAGTAGTTTCTCTATCATATTTTAATGGTTCTTCCACCACCTAGATCTTGAGTTGTGATATTAGTGGCTCAAGAAAATCATTATAATTCATTAACTCCTTCTAAGTTTCTTCCAAATATGGTGTACTTGTTTTGATGGTAATAGAGTTCATACCTATGGCTGGTGGTCCTTGTGGTTTTCCTGCACACATGCTTAACAAGGTTGCTTGATTATCAGCGAGTTTTGATAGAGATTTGTCTAAACTAGCCGCTTGGTTTTGTAAAACTTTAATATCAGAACAATTATGGATGAAAGTGACTAATGAAGTTCTTCTATCATGGTGGCACGGTGAGCTACTTGTTCACTAAGATTTTTATTAGGCTCTTTTTATTTCTCAAAGTTCTCACTAGCTTGTGGAATAGTGGAAAGTTTCCATTTATTTTCATTAGCATTAGGATATGGAATCAAAGGACGGCTACCATAGTTTTTTTTGGAGCATAAGGTTGTCTACCATATGAGTTATTATAATTGTTCCCATATCCATTACTACCAAAGTTTCTTATGTAGTTGACATCTACACTTTCGTTGGGTTTTGTTACTAATTCTTGTAGAGGTACAATTATCGATATTTTGCTTAGATATGTAGGCAAATATAGCATCAAGTTTACTTCATGTGGAGTCTAGTTCTTCAATGGAGTTAACTTTCTTATATGGGTTTGATGCTCTTTTAGTATGCCATTGACTATGGTTGTGGAGCATGCTTTCTAGGATAGTTTTAGCTTCTGACACAGTTTTACTCATAAATGCACCCCCTGCAGTGGAATCTAGAATGCTTATTGACATGATATTTAAGCCATTCTAAAAGGAATGCAATATAGTACATTCATTTACTCCATGTCATGGGAAAGATCTAAGCATGTTTTTAACTCTCTCCCAAGTTGTTGCTACATGTTCATTATCATTTTGTCTAAATGATATGATAACATTTCTGTTTTGGAAGATCTTAATAGGTGGGTAGTATTTCTTAATGAAAGGTTATTTTAAGTCACCCCAAGAGTTTATACTAGCAGTGGGAAGTGATCATAACCATTATTTAGCTCTACCTCTTAGTGAAAATGGGAATAGTTTAAATTTGACAATGTCATTTTCCACATTTTTAAACTTTTGCTTATCAAAAATTTGACAAAAATCATGCAAATGCATAGAGGCATCCCCATTAGTACTCCCCAAAATTGGTCTTTAGTTATAAGATTTAAAAGACTAGGACTTACTTCAAAAAATTTAGCAGTAATTTCATGAGTGGTAATAGGTCTAGCTATGACTTGATCATTAGGACTATTTGTGTAGTCACAAAGTTTTGTTCCTCTTTCTCCCATGTTTGCAAATAAAAAGTTGAAACTAATTTTTATATGTTTTTGTGTTTTAAGGAAAACTTAAAAAGACTAAAAACAAGACAAATTAAAATACTTTAAAAATCTAAATGGAGAAGAAAAATCTCACAGTGGTGCAACCTCCCCAAGCTTGGGTTGTTGCACAAGTTGATGAAGCTACTTGGCCAACTCCTTGGCAATGGCGCTAGAAAATCTTCTTGATGGAAACAATCCTGCCACTTTCTATTGGGACTCCAAGTGTAGAGTGTTGTAGCAAGATTCTTTTCCCCACAAGGGTGACTTGAGGGTTTATATCAAAATCTCGGGGAATTGGTTATGGAAGTGTATTTATCATCTCCTCTTCAAGCAACCTATAAAGTAAATAATTTCTCTTGTGTCCCAACTCCACCAGGTGGTTATCAAGCACAAGGTTTCGTATTATTAATATGAAATAAAATATAAATAAAGTAAAGTAATGCAAACTAGATGATATCGAATATAGTAGAGTTTTTTTGGGTTTTTATGAGTGATTGGAAGTAGGGAAAGTATTTTTGTATTTTCAAAATAATAAAATGTAGAAAATATAAAAGGTAGTAGATGCAATGGGAAGGTGTTTCTTATGGTTAAAATCGGACCGGGGTTCATGGGTTCACTTATCTACTCTATTTTTAAGTTGTAGTGATCAAAAAACAATTCATGAATGATAAATATTCATGGAACTTCTATATGTGTTTGGTAAGCATTCATATGGGCATCACGTTCTAACATAGAGGTGAAATACATCTCTCTTATACTCCTCAAGAAAGGAAAACTCCATGCAATCTTGAATTAAGAACAAATCAGAGTATAGCTTTAAGTAATATAACATGATGTTTGAAATACAAATATGCTACCTTGATCTAACAAGATTATTACACTATCACATGATAACTATAGCACATTATTTCACTTTATCCCTAGTGAGGCAGCAAAATAAAGGTAAAAACCAAAGTAGATCTTGAATATTGTTTTGCACAATTCAATCACTACCACCATGCTACTCCATCTAATACACACTTCTCCCCATACAAGTTCTTGCATACAAGTTGGATCAAAACAAGCAATTAAGAACGTGGTACATGATATGCATATATCAATACATCTTACACAAAATAGATTCCAATCTCAAATATCAAATCATAGAACAAATATCTACAACATAGGAATTACATATATGACCATAATCATGTAGGGAGGGTCATATGGTACTATATCTATGAAGAACAAGAGATAAATATATCAAGCTACTGCCACAAACCCATAGCCCGGAGGTGGACTACCCCCTATTCATCATGGTGATGATGCTGGAGATGTTGGAGAGGGTGGAGATCTCCCCGGAGGTGGCTTCGACGGAGTTTCCCCCTCCAATCTTCGCTAGATCTAACTCTGTTTTGTGGTCTTTTCGATTATGGTGTGCTTCGTCTAAAGTACTCCCTGGGGATCCTTATATAGGTGTTTTTAGGTCAAGATAACTCCGTGGGCAAAATAATCAAGGTGATCGGATGGCCGAGGACCAAACAAGGGTAGGTGGCGCGCCCACCTGGGCTGGGCACGCCACCTAGGCTCATTTGGGATTCCTGGCCCTCCAAATGAGGTTCTTGTGCTCTAGATGCTTCTCGTGGATAAATATTGGCATTCCCAAAAGTTCAGGTCCATTTGACTTTGTATAGGTCCTGAAACATCAAAAACGTTGAAAACAGGGTTTTTCTGCCCTTTCGGGTTAGAGCCAAAATAAAGGGGATCATTGGTAAATCCCCAAAAATCAATGTAAAACATGGATATAACATTATATATGATGAAAATATGTTGTTAATATGTTAAGAAACTACAAAGTTCATGTATGCATTTTACATGCATCACTGCACTCTCACGCCCCCACATGAAGATGGAAGCCACCCGGTTGGATAGGTGCTAGACAATCAAACCAAGACAACAATAAAAGCGAAAGGGCCAAGCCTCAAGTGAAGTTTTGACCCGTCTAACTCCGTCAGCTGGCCTAAAACTTGTGGCCTACACCCAGTGGGTGCATGATGACCCACACGTATAGGGGGTATATCGTAGTACTTCCGATAAATAGGAGTGTCGATCCCAACGAGGAGCAGAAGGTGCTGAACAGTGGTATGGAGCAGGAAATCCCTGTGAATACTTAGCAAACAGATTTTTAGTGGTTTTCTGATAAGGCAACAAAACAAAGAGCAAGTAATAAAGACAATGAACAAATGGAGCAAGTGGCCCAATCCTTTCTTAGCAAAGGACAAGCCGATGGAAATATTTATAAGGACCAAATGTTTTCGAGGACATGTGGGAATTCTGTCAAGTGCTTTCACTTCAAATAGCTGAGTATTCTTCTCTGGTGTTGTATGTGTTGTGTGGGTGAACCTATGCTAATGTATCGACCTTACTTGGGCTAATACATACTTGTGATTAAACCCCCTGCAACATCCGTAACTACAGGAAAGTAATTAAGATATAAATCTAAGAAGAGCCTTAAACTCTAAGATCCTATGCTCCCTTGTGCAAAGTTGTCCTAACAGGGGTTCAGGTTTCTGTCACTCCGGCAACCCCACAATTAGTAGCCAAATACATAATGCATTCCCCTAGGCCCATAAAGTGTGAAGTGTCATGTAGTCGACGTTCACATGACACCACTTGAAGAATAGCACCACAACTTAAATACTAAACCATTGAAAAATAACTCAACACAGATTCACTACTAACACCATGACTTCTCCCATGTCCTCAAGAACACAACAAACTACTCTTGACACATCATATGGATCAAGATCAAATATGATATGATAATGGATAACAATCTGAACATAAACAATAATCCAATGGTTCCACTCACAAGCATCAACTACAATAGTAATTAACACCGGGAAAGTTTCCCCTAATAACTAAAGCAATATCCAACACAATTCTTACAGCGGGACGGAGTGGTGATGATGGTGCTAGTGGAGATGATGATGTGGATGATGATGATGATCCCGATGAAGCCTAGCTTGATGATGGTGTTGATGGCGATGGTCTCCCCTCTCCGGGAAGGAATTCCCCTGGCAGAAATCTGTGTGGCGGAGAGATCTTTCTCTCTCGATGTTTTCCGCCCCCAGAGGCAGCGGAAATCTATCTATGGTCTCTCCCCTGGCCTTAGGGTTTTGTAGGGAATATAGAGGCGAAGGGGCGGAGTCGGAGGCCGGGAAGGTGGTCCACACCTACCTAGTCGCGGGGTCAGGTGGGCCTGCGCCTAGGGGGTGTGGGCCCCCTACGGCCCCTCTTCGCTCCTCCTTTTGGCTTCCTTCATCTTCTGGTAAAATAATATGTTTCCATATTTTTCTAGTATTTGTCTGATCTTCGCAAAATTGCACCAAAACGCCTTCTTTTCCATCAGAATCCAGACTCCGGCAGTCCTTCCTCCAAGAATCATCCAACATGCATAAACATATGAAAAGCCATAAGTAATACCTCATAATAAGACAAATATCAATGAATAGAGGTAAATTATGATATAGAATGGGCGTATCAACTCCCCCAAGCTTAGACTTCGCTTGTCCCCAAGCGAAAACTGAGCTCAGTAAATATGTCCACAGGTTTATGGAGTGAAGTATCAATAAAAGAATACGAACAAGAAGCATCACACTTACCATTGCACAACTCATAGAAGAAAGCAACTAACCATTATATAACTTATCTTGCAACCAAGTACAACAGTCACAATAGATATGCATAAAGATAAATCATAATTGGAATTGGCAAACTTGTTCTTGGTCAGAGAACACCTGGCAAATAGTTTCACAAAAGCTTTTTGTAGAAGTTTCAAAACAGGAGCACTCTTTGCTCAAAAAGGTTTTTTACAAGTGAAGGCTTTCAAATTAATACTCAATAGATAAGAGTTTTGTGCAAAAAAGGAAGATAAAGAACATGATTGAATAAATCACCATATGAATGCTTGAAACACAACAACTCAACTGCTTGCTGGAGGTAGAGAGGAAGTAGGTTTACTGACTCAACTTGCAAGTGGGATAAAGGTCCCTTCTTAGAGGGAATCACGGATTACAAGTCATAAAGAGCTTCCAAAAGATTATGGTACTTACTAGCTTTGATCCCTCATTGCCCCTATCATAGGAATCTTGAGATGATTAAGGTTAAAGTTCACAAAGATGGAGTATGTGATTGACAAAATATAAGTTGGCAATCTCATGTCCCTTGAATATGAGGGCCACTACTCATGCTACTCAACTTTGGTCACAGGTAAGTTCTTGTCATTGTAAGTATTTTCATATCATTAAGAACCGCCAACGGGGTACCCCTTGCACATGGTACAGGAGCTTTCCCATAACCAAAATGACAAGGCAAGCAGACAATGAGCATTTCAGCGATCTTTTTATTTACTATGTGCATAGCTTTTTATTGAGGATGCTTCATAGATGGCTCACTATGGTGATGTTGCAAGTTTGCACCATGATTAGGCATATCTTAGGCTAGCGGCCTAGGCGTTTCTCTAACACAGGATACAAACTCCATGGACTTACAAGTTCCCTCTTTATTTCACACTATTGACATCCATAGACAAAAGAGCACGATATCAACTGTGTACAGAGTACAAGTGCAATTTTGAAAACGTTCCCCGTGACAGCACGGTTCTGCTAATTCCAACGTATAAATGCAAGCATATACAACTTTCATGGCACAATGGTTCAAGTCTATTAGGGGCAAGAAATAAAGTGTGCCATCAAGTTCGTGAGAGCTTTACGAACTAGTTTTCACATAACAAATACTTTTTAATTCAAAAGATAGATGAAGCCTGAGAATTTGCTTGGAATAGCAACAATGCTACTAGGTAGATATGGTGGACACAAATGGCAAAGGTTTTGGTTCAAAGGGATTTGGAAACATGAGAAGTATGCCTTCTCAAAACAGGTTTTTGGCTAGCAAGGCTAGGTAGCAAGCAAGAGAGTTGAAAGAAACAAGCAAACATACAAGTAATAAAGTCAAACATGCAATCTTCCTTGAAGACAGAAAAGAATCTTAAATAAATAATACTAAGCTTATGATCCAACAAGAAAGAAAATAGATGATACAAAATACCTATAAGCTTTTTCTCTTTTTTTCTCTTTCAAAGTAAAGCTACTGACCAGAACTCGGTTTGCCAAAACCAATTTAGATCCACTTGATGATCCCAAAGTGGTGCCAATACTAATCAAGAAGATCCATCATATAATAGAGATTGCAAACTAAAATAAGAAGTGCAAAAAGTAAAAGATGAGACTTCTCATTAATATTCCAATAAAGGCACTCACACAAAGGGATACAAAGATAATCAACTAAAGGAGAGATACTTCCACATGCAAACCAAACTATAAGATAACTTCTCTACCACAGATATGAATCCACTAAAAAGGTAAAAGATAAAAGATAATGGTGGTGATACCGCGGCACTCCCCCAAGCTTGAAACAAGCCAAGGGGATGCCAAATATGATGACGAATTACTCCTTTGGTGGTGGTGGTGTTCTCTTGATAAGCTCTTCAATAAGTTTCCTTAACTCCTTGAACTCAAAAGTAAGAGTACAGATTAGCTCCGAGTTTTGCACTATACGGTTCATGATCATGTCAGACCGAGAATCCTAGTCCTTGTTATTCTTTCCCCACTCTTCATCCTTAGCATGATCCTTCTCTACATTGTTAGAACAGGGCATATCCCAAACCGAAGGCAAGTTCCCTTTGGGCACCTATTGTTATTGGTATTCATGTATAAGTGTATGGAAGGGTCTCTTGTTACGTGGAGGAGATGACTGTGGATTGTAGAACAGACGTGGAGGTTTCCCTCCTGTACACATCCGTGATCCCCTCTTAAGCTCGGTAGGTCGTGCCACCAAACCAATGCTTGCGACGGTAGCACGGGTGTCCGGTTGCTTATCCTCCTCCATGTCACCTTCATATCCTACCAAAATCTCATCCTCCTTGGGGGCTTGAGGTTCTTCTTCCTCGGGCTTCTTTCCTTTATCGTTGGGGGAGGCCATGGCGCTCTAAACTTGAGAATATTTCCTGACAGAAACATCTCGAAACAAAAACACGACGAGAACACGATGCACGAACCTCGGGGGATTTGGGGGGTTATTATAGAGGTCCCAACCTTTAATAAGGTAGAGATCCCTGTGTTTACAATGCTATTCCCTGGATCAATAGCTAGCATCCACAGTTAAGATGTAATATCAAGAAACAAAGGTCATAGTACAACTTTATAACCAGGAATAAAATAATTCACTACATCTTACATAGCTCATTTGGCTATCTCATTACAATGAAGCAGAAATAACTATATAGCATGGAGTCCATCATCTTAAAAGTGCCACAGGCAATCATGTTGGTTGTAGACTTGTAATCCTATTCAACACACTTCACTAACATCAAACAAACCTGCAACATAATAAATTACAGCCACAAGGGTCAATACATTTGAATTGTATTGGCAAGTGATACTATGGTAGAATAGTGGTATCTATCATCTATATGCATTTGGCTAAGTGGAGCTTAGGCTTGCTTTGCTCAAAATAGATTTTCCTTATCATTTGAAAACACTAAGTTTTTATTTGTCAAAATCACCCAAGGAACAACCAATGAATATTGGTTAACCTTTACCCTTGTTCAACCACAAGTTTTAAACTTAGAAATTGGGATGAGGAGATCCTTGATAGCTTCCATGTATTGATGCTCAAATTGTCCATTGCCGGGGACACGGCTAAGTACTTAGTTTTAATCTCTCGAGAGGTGGTGCACTTTCCCCACAAGACTCGACATGCATCAAGACAAGATATTTCAGAAGCCTTCCCTTAGACCAAAATGGACGCGTTCCCAAACCTATCACCCTCTACCACCAACTGTCCATCTGGCTAAGTTATTGCAACCTATATGATCCAGGCAGAGCCCATACTGCCATGTGGCTGCACTTGAAGCTTCTCAGCATTTGACATCTCAAATCTCTTTGTTCCTGGGTGGCTTTCCACAAGTGATATACACTAGGGTAGGCCATAAATATGGGGCCCTGTGTAACCACTCAACACAAACCATTCTTTCCATTCCACCCAGGTGATTCATTCACATAGTTGTTTTATTAAACAAAACACAAGTCATTGACTTAGAAATATTTCATAGCATGAATATAATCCACCCTTGTTTTCTACTATCTTAGCTAAGCATGATAGTAGTAGGGATCTTAACTTAGGGAAAATTCTACTAAGGCATCATCAACTAGGATTTCCCATGGCATAGCATACTTAGTAAAATTCCATGCAAGTCCTACTTAGAAACATCACTAATGCATAGTGAAAATAATGGGACAAAAGTATGAAGCACCACTTGCCTTTTTGGTAGATAATATAAGTTCACTCCTTGATCTTGCAATAGTCACACTCTTCAAATTTCACTACAATTCAATCAAGTCACAAATTCAATCTAATATTCAAACAATTCACCACATAAAATAATAAAAACAAAGCAATGCATGCAAGCATGGAAAATATTTTTTATTTGGAAAAGTGGTTTCTAATAGGTTATAAACATTTTAAAACACCTATTGGTCTTTTATAAAAGTGGCAAAACCATTTGATATTAAGTTAGTGAAAATGGCCATTTAAATCATCTTTGTTTTGCTAGAAATGATTTAAATCAAAGTAATAATTTCTAGTGTTTTCCAAATATATTTTTAAACACAAATTTTAGTGTTTATGGTCAAAGTGTTTAAAACAATTCCATTTATAAAAGGTTTCACTCAAAAACCATTTTTAAATCAAGCACCATTTATTTTGTTAGAAATGCCCTTGAACAAAGTAATAATTTTACTAGGGTGTAATCAAATACATTTTTGAATCGAAAACTTTTTGTTTAGGGTCAGAGAGTTTAAATCAAACCATTTTCAAAAGGTTTTACTCAACAAGCATTTTTAAACCATAATCAATATTTTTATTTTACTATAAATGCTTTTATTCAAAGATTTATTCCTTAGCATCACAAAATATACTTTTAAATCTATAAGTTGGTTTTTATGGTCAGTAGGTTCAAAACAAACCATTTACAAAAGTTTTACCCTAAAAACGTTTTTAGAATAATTTTTATATTCAAAATATGCCTACACATGTTTCGGCAAAAGAAACCAATTTTACAAAAGCAAATAATTAAACAAAGGGCATGGTTGCAAATTACTCTTTTTTTTGATTCCATTGATATAAAGTTTGTAAAATTTGGACGTGTAGATTTAAAGTTATGAAATTTTCAAATCTAACCATCTAATAGACAAGTTTCTGTTTTTAAATCAAAACCTGAGCCACGTGTCTAAATCTTATTCGCCGGTACCGTTTCGCTTGGATCGACTAACATGGACTGTTGGATCTAATGCAAATCGCACGGCACAGAATGCTTCGTACCGCTTCAATAAGTGATTATATCCTACCCGCTGGATCAAAATCTAACGCTTCAGAGCAGCTTGACCAAAGATAGGCGACGCAACGATGGTGGCGAGCGGCGGAGCGCTCTGGAGGTGGCGTTGCCGGCAATATAGGAAGCGAGATAGAGAGGGAGATGTCTCATAGTGTTCGCGTGATCACGCTGATGGTCGATGTTGTCTCTGCTAGCCAAGGGGCGCACGGACGCGTCGTTGATTGCTCGGCAGACTTCACGACGATGTCGGGCACGCTCTGGTGTTGTTGGTGGCGAAGCTACGATGCACGAAAACGCAAAATATCAGGAAGATGCCCGGGTGGAAGACAAGTACACGAGTGTCAATTAGAGAGAAGGGGACGGTCTGACCTCACCAGGGAAAGTCGCCGAAGAAGTGGCAGATGGTGGTGACGTGCTGTCGTCGAGGTTGCCGACGATATGGAGCGCACGCGGGCGAGCTGGTGCTACGGAAAGATGTGCAAGGATATGGGGATCAATCTTGTTTGCTCTGGGGCAGTGGGGTGGTGCGTACTGGCCAAAATTGTGGCCAGAGTTCGTCAGGACAGTGGGGGCGCGAGCTCGAAATTGTAGCACCTTGGGGGCAGAGGGGAGTGGGCGACCAAGGGGAAAGGGAGAGGGGGACAGGGCGATTAAGAGGCGTGGTTATAGGGCGGAATTACTCGCGGAGTTACTTGGATTGAAGTGAGGAGTAAATAGCAGAAATGACGACGAGGGGGGTTGGTCATCGCGGGGTGAGGAAGACGATGACGGGGCAGTGGGTCCGTTGTCAGCGAGTGGGGAGGGGGTTCGGTGGGGTCGGGAAATCAGTGACTGCGCGGGTGAGAGTTTGGGTAGAAAAACGATTCGCGTGGGGGAGGGAGTGGGCTAGCTGGGCTTAGTTGGGCGAAGTTGGGCTGGGCTGTTTCTTTTTATTTTTTCTTCCTCTATATTTTTCTTTTTCCATTTTGATTTTCTGCTTTGAATTTCAAACTACCATTTGAATTCAGATTTCTTTTTCAAATCTTTTCCAAATATTCAGTATGTTTCTATACTATTTTAAATATGTATTTAAAGTCCATTTTAGAATAATTATTTTATTCATTTATGGTTTATTATTTATTTAAAATAGGCACTTGCCTTTATTCAAATAATATTTTAATTATATTTTCAAACTCTTATTTAAATTCTAATTTTCACCAAACCCTTTTTTAGTAGGTTTTATTCATTCATTAGTGCAAATAATTCATTTTGAATTATTTAAAATATTTTAATATTATTTATTAATCATTTCAATTGGGCAATTGTCTTTATTCAAATAAAATCAAATATGGTTTTAATCCCATATAAATTTTATTCAAATAATTCTTTTAAGTTAATTAGATAATTTTTTAATCCACTTTGTAAATTCCCATTTATTATTTTCTCATGATTTAATTAATGATTTATCTAAGGGATTTTGTCTTTATTAAATATAATTTGTATATGGTTTCATCCCATATACTTTTATTTGAATATTCTTTATCCTTTTATTTTATTTGGATTTGAATTATCTTTGCTCCATTTTCTTATGGATTTAATTCAAGATTTAAATTGTCTTTTAAATAATTTTTATTAGGATTTATTATTTAGTTTAGGCAATTGTCTTTATTTAAATAAAGTTGGATATTGTTTAATCCTTATGATTTTTACTTAAATAATCTTTTACTCTTTTTTTTATTATTCAATACTTTCATTTCTTTAAGGATTTGGCCAAGATTTAATTTGGCTTTTAAATACTCCTTATTTAAGTATTTCTTTCTTTGTCTTATAAAATCCATATCTTTTATTTATAGTTCCAAAATTGGTGATTCCAATTTGTAGGATTTTAATTAATATTTGTTTATCTTTTTAAATATATTTAGGATTATTTTGCTCTCAATTTGGTATGGATCTTAGATATGAGCTTTATTATCTTTGGAAATTATTTCCCTTTTATTATATTCATAAGTTTTTATCCATGGCTCCAAATTAAGTGGAACCAATTTCTATGGTTTTATAATATTTTTATTTTTCATTTCGATCATTGAAAGATGTTTGTTGATAAATTTTTATATGGATCAATTCCATAGTCTTAGAGAGATCTTGGAAATGATTTTTCTTCCATTAGGGTTTTAGGGTTTTGGTTTATTTTCCCAAGTTTAAATTTTAAGATGAATGCATTTCACTTGATTGAAATTTGTCAGATTCCATTTTATTCAAATTTTGTTCAAGAAGGGTTTTGGTGTTTCCATTTAGAAACAAAAGTTTCTTTTCACCCTAAATTTCAACAAATATTTATTTTGTTTATTTATTTTTCACATTTCAAAATTTGTAAAATTTTGGGATGTGACAGGTATATATTATGAAGTTTTAAAGCATAAGGAAGGTTTTGACATGGAAATGAGGCGGAGATGAAGTTTGAGGGTGGCACACCCCCCTCAGGCGCGGCCAGGCTGGGCCTGCGCCTGGGGTGGGTTTGTCCACCCCGAACTCTGTTTCCTCTTCAGTTCTGTCTCGTAGTCTTCCTTATGTATTAAAGACATCAAAAATATAAAAATATTAGGGTTTCACGAACCTTATGTTTTCACCACTTTTACCTATTCAAAGACGAACTCTGCAGATTCCTTTTCTCTTTCTCCTGAGAGTTTCCTTCATGCAAAAACCTTTGCACAAACTCAATGACAACATTAGTGTAAGCAAAAACAATAAACCTTTGGGTACACACTTCAACTGAAAACCCATCAAAACAAAAGCTTCTGCAAGAGGAAAATGCAAATGATGGTAGAAATCTGTCAAAACAGACCAGCAGGTAAAGATTTATTTTTTCAAAGACCTTTTGTTGCTCAAATCAAAAAATGCAGAACTAATGAAAGTTGGGTAATAACCTGGAGAACAAGCACAGAAAAAATGCAGCTCCATCCGACGTATTGAGCTCCCTCAAGAATTTTTACAATGCAGCACAAAAATCTGTCCCAGGACAGCCACTTTTCACAACTCCTCTACTTCACAAAAGTAGTTGAACTTGACACACAAACCAAAACAAAAAGGATAAGGAGCGGTTATTACTAAGGTAATAACTTCCAAGACTCGACAAAACTCTTGGGTTATATCCCAACAAGTACTTTTCTTTAATGCCTTTAAGTTAGGCTCGAAAATTTCAAAGATGCTCACATAGGAGATATATATTTGAAGTGAAACAGAGCATCAAGAAGCAAATAACCAACACACTTGAGTCTAACCCACTTCCTATGCATGGGGGTATCATGAGAGAACAAATTGTTGAAACAAAAAGCCACAAGCGTAGGCAGACAAAACATATGCAACTTTAAGGCTTTCAGCATAAAACGGGGAAACTTAATAGCATTGAGATGCATAAAACCATGTTTCCCTCTCTCATAATAACTTTCAGTAGCACTTTGAATAAATTTGACGATATAATTGTCACCGGCAACAACTTTATCATCAAAAGAAGCATACTTACAGTCACCAAAAAGAGGTCCAAGGTCATAAACCAGATTAATAGGAACAAGTTGTTCCATCCTGAAATCTTTATTAGGCAAGCTATTTTCACAAGGAGTTTTAGCAAATTTGGAAAAGTTAAACTCATAAGAATCTCCATCAAACTGAGTTAAAACTTTTTCCTTCTTACAATCAATAATAGCTCCACAAGTGTTCAAGAAAGGTCTACCAAAAATGATAGGACCAGTTCTGCTAGCTGCTGAATTAAGTAATAGAAAATCAGTAGGATATTTAATCTTACCACAGAGAACCTCCACATCTCTTACAATACCAATAGGGCAAATGGTTTCCTTATTAGCAAGGTGAATAACCACATCAATGTCCTTAATATCACAAGGACCAATCTCATGCATAATTTCCATGTAAAGCTCATAAGGAATAGCACTAGAACTAGCACCAATATCACATAAACCATAGTAGCAATGATCACCAATTCTAACAGAAAGCACAGGAACACTAGCTTTTCTAGCATTACTAGGATGAGACATAATATTAGAAGCGTCTTCATAGAAGACAATATGCTCATCCTCTATATTTCTAGTGACAGGGTCTTTCACAATAGCTACCACAGGTTCATTATTCAATTGCTCATCAGGGTCCACAGTTTTCATTGTACCTTTCTTATTTGCACTAATAATCTTAGAATACTCCTTTACCTTAGCTGGGAAAGGCATTTTCTCAACATGAGGTTTAGGCACAATATGATTAGTAGCACAAACTTGAGTAATTCTAACTGAAACATTATTAACGACATCTTTATAAGGAGCATGGTACTTATTCCACTTTTTCTTGGGAATTTCTATATAAGAGTAAAAGCCCTTAAAACAGTTGGAAATACTTTGGGAATCAAGACCAAACTCATTACTAATATCACGGAAGTCATCAGTTCCCATAAAAGATTTAATGCATTCATAATCATAGTTTATACCTGACTTTCTTCCTTTGTCATTCTCCAAGCTTCAGTGTTATCTTGAGTACGGTCTAAGAGATCCCATTTAGCTTCTTCCTTCATATGTGTGAATGATCCAGCACAAGAAGCATCTAGTAAATCTTTATCATGACAAGAAAGCCTAGCATACAAGTTATTGAGAATAATATTGTTAGGGAGTTCATGAATAGGACATTTAAGCATTAGTAGCTTCAATCTCCCCCAAGCTTGAGTTGTACTCTCTCCATCAAGAGGCCAAAAGTTATATATAAGATTTCAATCCTTCTTAATCTCACTGGGAGGATAAGATTTCTATCC
The DNA here is from genome assembly GCA_916181665.1 of Avena sativa. Lineage (NCBI taxonomy): Eukaryota > Viridiplantae > Streptophyta > Magnoliopsida > Poales > Poaceae > Avena > Avena sativa. The sequence goes on from OV702297.1 coordinate 145,353,763, forward strand.
ATATTATTCCATGGATTGTCCATTCTTCAGCAGCTTATACCATTCTTAAGCTCTCCCTTTCAAGGATATGGAGAGTAACTTCTTCTTCACCTGTTCAGTTGTGATACCTGCACACTTAAACAAGTCGCATAGTTCATGGATAAAAAGCAAGTGATCACCAGGATGGACAGTTACATCCCCAAAATAATAATTATCCATAACACGATTAACAATACTTGTAGGTATCTTAAAAGGATCTATCTTAACAAGTGGTGGTTCATTTACTACCCTAGCAGTGGTAGTAGTTTTACCAAACAGAAAACCAAGTGGGTTATCCATATTGGAAACAAAGTAACAAGTAGTAACAAAAGCAATACTCATAGTAAAAGTTTACTTTACCAGTTCCACTCTTCAATAGTGCTTCACTCCCTGGCAATGGCGCTATAAAATAGTCTTGATGACCACAAGTATATGGGTGTATCATAGTACTTTCAATAAATATGAGTGTCGATCCCAACGAGGAGCAGAAGGTGCTGAACAGTGGTGTGGAGCAGGAAATCCCTGTGAATACTTAGCAAATGGATTTGTAGTGGTTTTATGATAAGGCAACAAAACAAAGAGCAAGTAATAAATACAATGAACAAATGGAGCAAGTGGCCCAATCCTTTCTTAGCAAAGGACAAGCCGGTGTAAATACTTATAAGGACCAAACGTTCTCGAGGACACATGGGAATTCTGTCAAGTGCTTTCGCTTCAAATAGCTGAGTATTCTTCTCTGGTGTTGTAAGTGTTGTGTGGGTGAACCTGTGCTAATGTACCGACCTTACTTGGACTAATACATACATGTGATTAAACCCCCTGCAAACATCCGTAACTACAGTAAAGTAATTAAGATATAAATCTAACCATAGCCTTAAACTCTGAGATCCTACGCTCCCTTGTGCGAAGGTGTCATAACGGGGGTTCAGGTTTCTGTCACTCCGGCAACCCCACAATTAGTAGCCAAATAAACAATGCATTCCCCTATGTCAACACCCGGATTTTTCAATCCTAGATGCCTGTTATGCCATACATCGCAATCCCAGGATTACCATTTTTGCAAGACATAACAGAATTGGATACCATAGTACATCATCTATTACAAACGATACATAAGTTCTTACACAAATAGGGATCTCATGATCCAGTTCTTAATACAACATCAAGCAGCGGAATACGTAATAATAACGGTAGTGTAGGCGAAGCTCCATATTCGGGGTCACAGGAAATGCTGACGATGGGAGATGATCCTAGTTGTAGTAACCTTCCTAGGGTCCATCCTCAAGGTACTCCTCTTCATAGTCTGGCCATGGGAATAGACAGGGACAAAGCCATGAGTACTCTTTAAGTATTCGCAAGCTAAAACTAACAGGTAAAGGGGTTTTTGGATAATAGGACACTAGGCTCTAGGGTTGTTTTGCAAAAGCCAGATTTATCTCTACTAAGTTCTGAAGCTAGTCACAATTTTATAACTCCTAAGTGGGATCTTGTAACTCATGTCACAACCCTGTTGTGGTCAAGTCAAAGTATCAATTCATTTCACAAGTCATTTTGAAAAGTCTGACGGGGGAACAGTATGGCCACTCCAACTGTCCATAACCGCGGACACGGCTATTCGAATAGTTTGACACTCTGCAGAGATTGTACACTTTCACCACAACATTCGATACATCCGTCAGGAACAAATCCTGAATTCACCATACTCAGTATGCGGATAATCAATCCTAACCTTTCAATTACACGCCCTAGTATAAGCACCTCTCCTGTGAGTTTGGCCTCCCAACCATGACCAACTGTCATCTTGGGTACTGCACAGGTGGACAATCTTCACAAGATAGCCTCAGCTCAGACCTTGGCCGTGAGGGAACTAATACTAAGGTATATAAGTTTCTAGTGAAGCCCTACCCAAATCTTCGGGTATTGTGGTTGTATGATAAAACTGGAATGGTATCGCATCCAGACAACCATCAGTTTTATAAAGGGCTAAGGCTCATGCCTCAACATTTTCATCACCAAAATCATCAAGTGTTCGGAAACACATGTCCAAAACATTTCAATAGAATGATCCATCATTCCAAGGTTTTCATAACCATTTTTCCACCAAGTAAACCCATCTAAAGTTGATCAAGTTTTATGATTAGCACTAGCATCTACAGGTGGGGGTAGTACTAATGAGGGGTTGTAAACTAGTGGAGTTTCAACTAAGTACAACATTATATCGTAGGATGATATCAAGGTTTCTAACTTAGGACAAATTTTATGCTCTTTATGCAACCTTCAGAATCTTTCTAGTATCTACAAGTCACTTAAGTCAACTCTAAGTTAAAGCTTTGATAAAGAAATAAAGTAAGAAGCTTGCAAATAAAACTAGGATTGGTTTATCAAGTGGGTATGATCACATATGCTTAAGGCATATAGTAGGCATAGTAACAAGCAAGTATTTGCTTGCACAATATCAGTATAAGCTTGCTAAATTGCAAGTGTTAGCTTGCATAGGTCAACTTGATTAGTAAGGCTTGCCTTGTGCAGAGCAGTGGTTGAAGTTCTCCTCAGCTTCTTCTTCGTAGTATCCTCCTTCCTCCTCGTATCCTTGGTCGGTACTACCGTCTATGAATAAATACGAGGTACACAATCACCAAACAATACTTAACTACTTGCAATCATCACACACAAGGGTCCTATAGATGATCTAGCATCATCTCTAACATTACAAGGTTAAGGCTTGATTTAATTCCTTTTATTTTTAGAAAAGTAATTTCTACTCATTGAAAAAAACTACTTAAGATTTAATATTCTCCAAACCAAACATGGGATCATGTTGACACATGTCATCACCACATATTGTAGTCCAAGGGAATGTGATTTAAAGTGGTGTCACAATTTAATAAGGTTTTACCCTTTTATTTTAATTAATTAAAGTGGCTAGAAATGCTTATGTAGCATTCTTTTATTACTTGAACATTATTCCTGCAAGTAAACCTATATATTTTTATATATTCTGAAAGGTATGGTTAAATATGATTTTTGAGAGTTGGAATCAACTCAAAAGCTATTATGGTTTAAATTTGAAAAATGTTTGAATGTAGAAAAGCTTCTGCCTTGTTATTTTTACCATGGGTGATCTATAGATCCAAATGACTTGAATCCAACGGGCTTGGATTCAGCATTCACAGACCTTTCCAACAAAATTGGTTTCATTCAAATTGGTGCACTGAATCGACCTGGATTGATTTTTGAAAATGGGTATAGAAGTGTGTTTGAATTAAAATAGAAAATATTTAATTCGAATCACTGGGCTGCGCGGGAAACGTTAACGGGCCGGCCTGCTAAGCGCAGTACTCCTGCGATCTGCTTAAGTGGGTGTCCCCACTCGTTAGTGACACGGGGCTGGGCGAAGCGGGATGGGGCAACGTGGGTCGTTCGATCTGATTCTAATCCAATGGTTGGGAGTCATCATCGACGCGAGACAACGCCGGCGAGAATGAAACCTAGCGCGACCAGTGAGGGGTGCTGGGGGCTCACCGGGGTGCTGGCGAGGGTCGGCGAGGCGGGCGAACGACGAAGTCGACAACGGCGAACTCAGGGGTTGTCGCGGCTGCTCCTGGGATGGACGAAATCGATGGCTCCCTTCTTCTCCAGAGGCGGCGGGCTCCGGTGAAATTCCGGCGGGTTGGTGCTCGCCTTGCTCTAAGAACGGTGTGGCACGATCAGTGAGGAGAGGGGAGTGAGATGGTGTGAAGAAATCGAGCGGGGGTGGCCTCTATTTATAGTCGAGCGAGGGGACCAACGGGGCGCACGGTGAGCTCGTCGGGGGCGGTGTTACAGGCGACTACTGGCATGGGCGACGGTAGGGGACGGTGTGGTGTCTCCTGGAGATGCTCAACGACATGGTTTCGAGGCATGGGGCGGTGCGGCTTGGTCTGGAACGTGCGACGCTCTGCGCGGCAGAGGCGGCGTCTTCGACGGCGAGCGGTGGCTGTGCGGCACGGGGCTGCGAACGAGGATGTCTGGCGGTCTCCTGGTTCGGTGGTGATCGTGTGTGCACGCGATGAGGGCGGCGCGCGGTCTGTGGGCGCTGGTCGAGGGTGGCGCTCTGGCGCACGCTCGGCATGGTTGCTGTTGAGGTTGGCATGGTCCGTGCCTGTGGTCCAGGGCTTGGCAACGCTCGCGGCTGGGACAGTGATTGGCGGTGGATGGTGGGCTGCCTCCCAGACATGCTGGCTAGGCTTGCTGCTGCTCCTAGCTTGCTGTCGACTATGGGGTGGCAAGGGTGTGCTCGGCTGTTCACTATTGATGGCAATGGCAAGCTCACAATGGTGCTAGTGGTTAGTTAATCTTCCTAGATGATCTACTGAGCTAGTTGTGAGCTAAATGGGGAACCAGTTAGGCAAGAACCACTGCTCACAATAGTGTTTGATGTTTGTTTGATTTGTGTCTGCAACCTGTTTGATGAAATGGCCGCATGAAATCAAGTTTTAAATTTTGAAAATATTTTTGGTGGGTTTGCTAGATTGGTGCTGGTGAGTCTGCAGATGCTTGGGTTTTGCAAGTTGAGCTTGTTTGAGTGGTTTTTGAATAAGTGGGATCTTCCCATATGATAAATATTCAATTTTGAAATGTCATTTAAACTATGCATTTGAAAATTTTTGGATGATCACAAAGTGAGCCTTGATACTTTGTTATGGGTACATTCAAGGGGTGCAAAGATCTAGAAAAGTTTCTGTTAGGTTCTGAAAGTTTGAGACAGCCAAAGTAGGCATGGGAGTTAAATTGGTCAAATTGACCATTCCCTTAATATATTTGTTTTGATTTACTTGTCTTTATGAAAAGTGTGGGAAATGTTTTAGATGATGTTTAATTCGCCTAAGAAACATTTTACAAACAATGAAACAATCAAACGAGGTGGTTCAAAAGAATTTCAAAATAAATGCATACACATATGGATGCATTCATAATTTTATTTAACAAAGTTTTTTGTTAACCCTAATTTTGATGATTAGAAAATGGATGATCCAAGTTTAGTATTTTTGGGATGTTACACCCTAGCTCCATAAATGGCGAAGTGTCATGTAGTTGACGTTCACATGACACCACTTGAAGAATAGCACCACAACTTAAATACTAAACCATTGAATAATAACTCAACACAGATTCACTACTAACACGATGACTTCTCCCATGTCCTCAAGAACACAACGAACTAGTCACGAGACATCATATGGATCAAGATCAAAGATGATATGATAATGGAAAACAATCTAAATATAAACAATAATCCAATGGTTCCACTCACAAGCATCAACTACAATAGTAATCAACATCGAGAAAGTTTCCCCTAAGAACTAAAGGAATATCCAACACAATTGTTACATTGGGATGGAGTTGTGATGATGGTGCTGGTGGAGATGATGGTGTGGATGATGATGATGATCTCGATGAAGCCTATCTTAATGATGGTCTTGATGGCGATTGTTACATCCCAGGATTTCATAAATTGGGATTACAAAAAAATTGCATTGCATTTCATCATGGCATCTCATGCAAACCCTCATGCAAAAATCTTGTGTGAAAACCCTAATTCAAGTCCCCAAAATTCTGTTAATGGGATTATATTTGATAATATATATTTTATTTCAATTGGACAGGAATAAAGTGTCCCTATATGTCCTAAAAATAATTTGGAAAATTATCAAACCTTAAACCCTTTTGTGAATTTCTCTAAAGTGGCAATATCATGCAATATATGCATAATGGCAATCTTGTCATTTTGTTTTTGACCAAGACTATGGTCCGTAAAGTTTATTAGGTGTATTTTGAATTTACAAAAATTAGAAATTTGGAGCTATAAAACTAAATCTACAAAAGGAATACTAAAAACAGAAAAAGAAAAAGAAACAGGAAAAAAAAACCTAACCTACTCTACCCAGCCGCGTAGCCCAGCCCACCTAGCTACTCCCTACCACGCATCCCGCCCTGCGTAGCTCGCAACAGCAGCCGTCGGCCCATTTCTTCCCACTTGCTCTCCACTGCCCGTGCGTCCAGTAGTAGCCTAGCAGTAGCCCGCGAAGCCAGCCGCGCAGCCACTGACGCCCATGGCCCACCTGTCATCCGCCACCTCCAGCTGCAAACCCGTCTTCCCCACGACGGTGGTGAGACCGGGATGAACACGGGACGAACCCGAATCAAATCCCTCCCGATTCCGCCGTTCTATTCGCGATTTTTGCCCCTTCTGCACGTCATCGCCACCTATCTAATCTCTCGCACCTCTCCCTGCCTTCCTTTTCGTTTCCTCGAACCCTAGCCCAAAACCGAAGCTAATCTGCGCCGCCGCCATCGGAAGCTCGACGTCAACCTCTGACTCGCCGCATCTACCACCCCGCCTCCTCCTCGACCTCATGTTATACTTCCCTCGCTCAACTGCATCTCGCTGACCCTTTTTCCTCCTCTCCAGATCGCTAGGGAGTCCGCCCTGCATCGCCGGAGTTCGCCTCCACCCGAGCGCCTCCATCCGCGCCTCGTTGTCGCCAGAAGGGTCCCAAGCCGACAAAAATATCAGCACCGATCTCGCAGTGCGTCTCCGCCCCTCGTAGTCCGCTTCACCGCGTCGGAGAACCGCCGGAGCACCGCTGTTGGACATCGTCGGAGCCGACCGTCGTCCGCCGCCATATGCATCCTCCACCATCGTGTCGCCGTTGTTGACCAAGTCGAAGTGCACAGGAGCCTTGTGCGTGAGCCGTCCGATCGTCGATGTATGCTCCAGATCAGAACAAGCAGCGAAGGGTATCGGCCAGTAACACATTGCCATGTGGTGAGCCAATCAGCGTGCAGCGTCGATGCCAGGTCAGCAACCACATCAGCAATCTAGCCCAGTTAGCGCGGTATATTCCCAGGAAATTTTCCCTTTAAATTGAAATTGATTTAAAATAGGCAGAATATTGTCATATCCTTTAAAATTCATATTAAATCGAATACATGTCCAAAAATTATAAATAATATATGGTTGGATTCATAAAATTGTGTAGAACAATAATACGAGATTAGATCTAACTTTTACAGCACGTATTTACTGTCGTTATTTAATTAGTTTAATGGAAATTTTAGACCAAATAAATTATAGTAAATTATCTGTAGATCCTAAAAATACAAATAAGGTGTCTATGGATTCGTATTTTCATATACAACATTAATATTCTGTTAGATCTAAATTTTGAAGTGTATAATTGCTGTAGTGATTTAAATAGTTTTATTGGACTTTTAGAGTGTTAAATTCATAGTAAATAACTTACAGGTAAGAAAAATATAAATAATATGTCCCTGGAATCACAATCTCGTGTAGATTACAGATGTGATTTTAGTTTTAATTTTAGACAACCTAAACTATTTAAGTGAATTAAATTCTATTAAACACTAATTAAATCATAGAAAAAGATTTACAACGCCGATTAAAGTGAATCCAATTGCTACTGGTTCGTATTAACGTACTTATCCAGTACACTCCAGAACTAAATTTAATACGGCAATTAGGACAGAAGTTTCAACAGAACTATTAAAACCCATATATTGGCAATCAAGTATTAATAATAAATACCCTATTGCATTAAATGATCTCTTGCATGCATCATGTGTTCTAGTAATGTTCAGAGAATTAATTACAACCATTATGACATATTAAATCGTCATGCATGCATTTGTTCATCATTGTTTTGTTGTATTGTGCATAATTGCATTGTTCTGAATGGTGTATTTATTGTGCTTTGTTTTAATCGTTAGATTGCGAGGAGTGCAATGTTTGTGATTGTGACGAGTGCAACGATTACAATTATGAGGATTGTTTAAACGACTACATCAACTAAAGGCAAGTGGAACTATCATAAATGTCCTACTTATTTTCCTATGCATTGTAGTTGTTTTTAGTGGAAGTGCATGTGTAGGAATATTTTGCACTATGTGCTATGCTATGCTATGTCCTATTTAGGATATCCTTTTGTATCTTGCTTAGTGGAAACATCATAGTTGTAGTATGCTTAGCCTTGCTATAAATTCGGGATGTAATATCATGTTATGACTATTGTGAGTATTGGAAAATCTATGTTTTATATAATAAAACAAGTACTTAATGAATCACCTGGGTGGAATATTGTTGTTGTTGAGTTTGGAAGAAGTGGCAACGAAGGGGACCGTATCTTTGGCTACCTCTCTCGTGTGTGCACTGGAAGAAGACCACCTAGGCATCATAAGAGATTGACATGTTTCTCGTACAGTAGCTTCCGTGTACAGCCACATGCTAATATGGGCTCTGGCTTAGTTAATTACATAGCGGAAGACCCTTTGCATTGGTATATCTTCAGGTTAACTAGAATTGTGTATTGGAGGTTATATCCTTGCATTGGTGCTTGCTAGACGTGCTAGTATTGTGTAATGTGAGGACTTCTATGGAAATACTTTGTCACATTCTCGATCTGCCGATACACCAATTGGTGTGTACTAAACCAGCGGCCACTGGTGGCGTCAAGGCGAGATTGTGTCGTGTGGGTAAAGTGTACAACTTATGCAGAAGATATAAATCTAATCGATTAGCCGTGTCCCCGGTTATGGACAATATTGAGCAACTAAGGCTTGAAGCTTATGGATGATCTCGACATTCCAATTTCTTAATAAAATTTGATGGTTGAACAAGGGATTATGAGCACTTGGTGTTGGCCAATGTGTTCAGGATATTTTCAGAAATGATTAAAACTATTTGGAAATGTTAGGATAAAACTATCGCTTTATGCAAATCAGCCTGAAACTCCACTTAGCCAAATATGCATGTAGTTGATAGATTCCATTTATGTCCACATACTAGTGACACTTGCCAATACATTCAAAGTATTGACCATTCGTGGCTGCAACCTTTCATGTTGCAGGTTATATCGTTTCTGAGTGATCGTTGTAGGTCGCGAGACTCCACTCAACGATTGTTCGCCTGTGGAACATTTGAAGGATGGAGATCTACCCTGTATTGCTTTCCGCTGTGATATAATGTAAATTCTGGATCATATTCGTTGTATTTATGATGTACAGTTATATTTGGTATCATTTTGTACTGTGTGCCAGTGAACCGATCCAGGGATTTGCACTATACACATGAACTCAGCCTTATCAGGCGAGGGTGTTACAGCGATGGTCTCCCCTCTCCGGGGAGGAATTCCCTCGGTAGAAATCTGTCTGCCACAGAGATCTTTCTCTCTCGGTGTTTTCCGCCCCTAGAGGCGGCAGAAATCTATCGGTGGTCGCTCCCCTAGCCTTAGGGTTTCGTAGGGAATATATAGGCAAAGGGGCGGAGTCGGAGGCCGGGCAGGTGGGCCACACCTGCCCTAGGAACGGGGTCAGGTGGGCCCGTGCCTAGGGGGTGTGTGGGCCCCCTGCGGCCCCTCTTCGCTCCTCGTTCTGGCTTCCTTCGTCTTCTGGTAAAATAATATGTTTCTATATTTTTCTTGTATTTTTCTAATCTTCGCGAAATTGCACCGAAACGCCTTCTTTTCCATCAGAATCTAGACTCCGGCAGTCCATCCTCCAAGAATCATCCAACATGCATAAACAGATGAAAAGCCATAATTAATACCTCATAATAAGACAAATATCAATGAATAAAGGTAAATTATGATATAGAAAGGTGTTGCAAATTGGGCGTATCAGTGCGCTCCGGCGCCCCCACCAGAAGTAAAAGGCAAAATCTACGCCAAGAAAAAACAAAGTCAAAGGAGATTCGACCCGGCTGTCAGCTGGCCCTAAGCTCAAGGGCTACACCTAGTGGGTGCGCTTAATGTACCAGTTCCTCTTGGAGGATGTCACGTTGGCAAAGGCTAGCAGCCGTATCCAATCCACCTCCATGGCATTGTTCAGATAAAAGTAAGTGTGCTACCAGAGTTTTAACATATCCGGCAGCTGGAGCTCCGGTAGCATGGAGTTTCCCCTCATATAGATGGCATAGCAGCCGGTGTCCGATATCAGGCCGAGCGTATAGGCCTTTCGGTAGTATAGCCGGAGTAATAACCGGATGTCCGGTCAAATGCCAAAGTAGCTCTCATAGTGAGGTGGCGAAGAAGGAGAGGTGAGCCATGGCGTTTGTGCCTAGGTGGTGGACCACAAGTCAAAGAACTTGATAAGGAAGGGATTGGCGGGGAGCATGAAGCCGTGAGCAAAGTGCATGAGAAAGAACATGCTCTCACTGACCTCTGGGTTCGACACCCGCTCGCCCTCCGGGGTGAGCTGCACCGTCACTATCAATGTCGGTGGGAAGAACTTCCCTTGTCGATACTTCTGGATCTGCTCCTCTGTCACCACCGAGCCACACCAACCCCACGCTTGGAATCCATTTCTTTAGGCTCCATTTTTTAGAACCTGGGCCCCTTTGTCGGAGTACTTGCGGGAGCATCTAAGACCTATTTTTGGCGGTGCCACTAGGAGGAAGAAGAAGAAGCGGAGGGAGGATGAGATGTGAGATGAGCGAAGGGGATTCCCTGAGTGCTCAGGCCCTATTTATTGGCTGGTGCGTGGATGGTTTGCATCCTCCAGTTCCACGTGGCGTGCACCGCCCAACATGCCACGGCATATCACGATCAGGATCCCACGCGCCAGCATACCCGCCCATAGAATATCCAGGGTGCAGTCATCGAAGGGGTGTCGTAGTTACCAAAAACTGACATGATTGGACATGCATGCGACCCGTTGTACATGGCTATCGTCAGCGCTGAGCTTAGTGGCGAGACGGTTCATCTCCGTGTTTCCGGATGCTCCAGCCAACCTCCCTTGTTAGCGCACCCGTAGTGAGAGTTGACCGACTTTGCTTTGAAATGCTCTAGCTGGCCTACATCGACACCTTCTCTAGTCGGCCATCTACATCGTCATCTTTAGAATCTCGTGAGAACTTCTCCAAAGCGGATAAGTCTCCACGTGCTCAGGTGATAGTGTCAGGGAGGCTCACCCCCGGGTATTCTTAGTCGGCTTATTCCCTTGCGTCCTAGATAAACCAAGGTCCGATTGTCCCACATAGGCCCCAGCCGGATGCACCAACACCGGAAGCAAGCTTCAAGACCAGTTAGATGGCTCGCCCAGTCAACCACCTCCAGATCATGTCGGTTGGTCCTCTCAGCCAATCAACACCACACTGGGTCGGCTGGCCCCGTCCAGCTGGTCACCTCAAAGTCAGTAGCGAGATCTAGGAGTCATGAAGTAGGCTATAGTGCTACGCTCTATTGAAAAGAAAGAAGATAAAGCCTATCCTAGAGACTTTGGCAATGTGTCAGCTACACTGCCAATGGATTCATACTGTTGAGGTGACTCTCGTCTAAAGCGGGATTATGCCCATACGTCATGTTTGGCGCGCCACTATAGCGCTGAACCCATATCTAGGGCCCACCGTTTGGCCCCACCAGCCATCCATACCTTGTAACCCACACCCCAGGCAGTATATAAGTGGTGTGAGGACCTCCAAAGCGAGGTTGATCACTCATCTCTCCCATTTCCCCTAGTTCCTCCTTGTTACAACTCAAGGAGCCTCTATATTATGTTTAGCGAAACCATATAGTGAGATCTGCAGGAGTAGGGGTTTTACCTCACCACAAGGGCCCTGAACCTCGGTACATCTCTGTATCTCCTAGTGCTTGTCCCCAATCCTATATGTGGAATCCATTTCTTGGCCTTCATAGCTCCCTCTTAAGCCATCCCTAATAGTACTGCCATGTTCCACAACATAACACATATGGTACTAGAACACTGATAGATAAATAGAGAAATAGATCAAGCTACGACCACAAACCCATAGTACAAAGGTGGACTACTCCCTCTTCATCATGGCGATGAAGCCGAAGATGTTTGAGAATGTAGAGATCCCACCGTAGGCGGTTCTAGTGGTGGTTCCCCCTCCGATCTTTGCTGGTTCTATCTCTATTTTAGTGTTTATGTGTTTCTGCACCGCCTCCTTCGAGATCATCCTAGGAGGGTCTTTTTATAGCCACTTTTAGGTCACGACTTCTATATAGGGCTCAATATGGAGGTTGCAGAGGCTTGAGGAGGGAACAAGGTGTGGTGGCACGGACAACAAGGTGGGACATGCAACTGGGCCCCCCTCTTGTGGTTCTTGTGCTCTAGTTGTTTCTCCTTGTGAAAAAATACTTCTCAAAAAATCCGAGGTCCATTTGACTTCATTTAGATCCCTGAACTTCAAAATGCGCAAAACAGGGTTTTCCTGTCCTATAGAGTTATAAATCAAATAAAGGGGATCATTGGTAAATCCCCATAAATCAATGTAAAACATGAGTATAACATCATGTAAGTTGTAAATATGTGGGAACAAGTATCAACAAACTACAAAGTTCATGTACGCATATTATATGCATCAACATCCCCAAGCTTAATCTTGTCGGATCACTGATACAGGGGTAACACATCCTGTCAAGTTGCCAGGCCCACATCACGCTCCCTTTGGGATCCCCAAGAGGTAAGTGCCCCTGAAGAGGCTATAGGAATCCTCGGCATGGGTGCATACATCGAGATCAGATCTGAGCGGGAAGGAGACCCCTTGGCGAGGTGTCGCTGAAGGGCACAATCATAACTCTACCATAGCAACAAGACGACAATCCAACTGGCGGTCCAGCTGCCCCTACCCTCCTCGGTAAAGTGAGATGCTGCATGACCGCTTCGGAGTAAAGTTACGCAAACGACACCACAACCCCACAGAGCCCTACATTCTCGCTTTGGTGCAAGAAGACCAGGGTTGACAAGACGATGCAATGGAGGCGTCATTGGTGACCGCAACACTAGATCAGAGCACCACGGGAGGGCTTGATCAAGTCCACGTGGGGCGAGTGCATGTTTTGGCGCTCCTTAGGCAGGAATGTGGTGACCCTTCACGCCCAAGCTTTGGTGAAGAGGCACAATGCCACTACAAATGGAGGGTCACTCCTACCTCAGAAGGGATCGATCCTTGGGATCTAAAACCTTAGACATTCATCCTCCAATGTACCCTTGCGAGACACCACGAGCAATACAACAAAGCAATATTAGGAACTTTACCTCCTCACGAGGGTCCTGAACCTGGGTAAAAAAACTATGTCTACTCTTTGTTGTGTGCAAGCTCTGTCGTCTCCTTTGTTGTTGAGAAGGTACAAACGCGTGTTCATCCCCCTCTCGAACTCAGGACTAGTTAGGCCCCTTGTTCCTTAACGGGACGCTATTCTCCAACATTTGGCGCGCCAGGTAGGGGCTGAGGCGCGATTCTGAGAAACTTCAACAGCCATGGCGCCATGACCTCACGCATCAACGCTCGCGTCAACCGTGCCCGACAGAGAAGGACGCTAGAGGGTCAGAGCTCACACCAGGCCGTCTACTCGGCCTCGGCACTGCAAGAAGGCACCGGGGGATCCTTCCTGCACCCTTTCTGGGGGCAGTGAGAAGGGACCTCCTCCTCAAGTGCCTCGTCACCCCACAGGCGCAGCGCCACGCTCACCCCAGGGGCTTCCCGGCTCATGGTGAATGAGCACCTCCGCTACTCGCCCATCGAGGCCATGCGGGAAAAATGGCGAGCGCAGCTCACAACACTCATGGACGTCACCTGGGATGACTCACCCCAAGCAGGAGAACTGGCCCACAGAGCACCTCCTCCTCCCCCTCTTTCCGCTCGGGCCAGGGCTGCAAACGCAGCTACCTCCACGTGGGCCGCAGCCAATGTGAGCCCCGACCCTGCTCAAGTCACCTGATCTACCAAAGATGCTCGCGTGACCCTAGCGGGGCACCGCGAGCGTGAGGCCCGCATCGCCCGAGATGTCATGTGGCCCTTGCTGGTGGAATCAAGACCCGTAGTACTAGCTGCCCCCATGCTAGCCGAGCACCTCCGGCATGTGGTGTGGCCACCCAATTTCAAGAAAGAGATGCCTCCGTGCTATGACGGCACCTCTAGCCCCAAAGAGTTCTTGCATCTCTACACCACAGGCGTCGAGGTCACGGGTGGAGATGACCGTGTCTTGGATAATTGGTTCCCTATGGACATTGAGGCCATAACGCGCACCTGGCTCCTGAACCTCCCGGAAGGGTCCATCAGTTCATGGTCCACGCTCTGCGGCCTTTTCATCGCCAAGTTCGAGGAGACGGGTGGACACCCTCTCACGTACGAGGACCTTTCGCAAGTACGTCAGGAGCCCGGAGAGACCCTATAAAAGTACATGCAGCGCTTTGACCAGTGCCTCATGAGGTTCCCCAGGGTCACCGATACCAAGGTCATCTCCGCTTTCGCTGAAGGAATCGTGGATAGGAGGATGCTCAGCAAGATCCTTCGCCATAGATAAAACCCATCCACGTAGTCGAGCTATTCGTGAGGGTTGACCGATGTGTGAAGGCGGAAGCAGGGAACCTGGTCACCCGCTGCAAGGATGGGCCGACGATGGCCCTACCCAGAGTTACCGGTAGGGCGGCCAACGGCTGCACGACGAGAGTCAAGAGGGAGCACTTCTCAGGGGAAATTGCAGGCAACATGGCCAGCCCTTGCATGTACTGCACTTTCCATTAGAGGCAAGGTCATGGCACTGATGAATTCGTCAAACTCAAGGAGTTCAGGAGTGAGTACACCGACCGGAGGAGGCACGAGCATGGTGGTGAGCGCGGAAATGCGCAAGGCGGCCACACGCGAAGGAGAAGGTGGAGTAGTCACTGATCCAGGGATGCAGGTCAGCATCCCAGGAGAGGAGAGGGGCGCCCTAACTGGGAAGGTGCTAGGGGCTTGGAGGAGCCTATAGCGCAAGAGCACAGAGGGCCCCGACCACTCGCCTGCATGGAAGCATTCGAGCTGATTTTGCCTTCGCAATGGTGGGAAGAACACGTCGTGCTCCTAGAACTAAGTACTTGGGGGCTCGGAGGTGCCATAGCGCGAGAGCACAGAGGGCCCCAACCACTCGCCTACATGGAAGAATTCGAGATGATGTTGCCTTCGCACTGGTGGGACGGCTGTGTTGTTCTCCTAGAACTAGGTACTTGGGGAAAACCCCCCAACGTGACATCTGACTTACGTCCTTCCCTTCGAAAGGTAGTTTTGTGAAGCCCCGGACGGACACGGTGGCGTGGGATCAAACAAACACAAAGCTTTGTTGATTTTCTGCCTTTCCATAAGGTGACCCGGTTTACAAAATTGTCTCTTTTCTACCCATGTGCTCGTCACGTTCTCATATATATCATACGAGCGAGGGATGGGACAATGTCTATTGCTGAACCACTCCTGTCAACACCAACGCCTGAAGTGTCAAGCTCAAAACTTGCGGACTAGCTCCAGCAATAAGTCACCTCACGTCACCTCACCCACGGTACTTGGTGCTTGAGATTCTCGTATAATACATAACAGAACCAGTGAACATGTGTGGTGTAGCCTTCCTGAGCATGCTCGTCGCCAGACAGGAGCGCTAGAACGCGCTATACCTACGGTTACCTCCCCGAGGAACCAATAGGACAAGAACGGGCCCCATGGTTTCCTCCACGAGGGACTTATGGGGAGGCTCGTGAGGGCACCCCCCCCTCAAGCAGCCCAACTCATGTAATACCTACGGACTCCTCCCTAAGGTGCCAACAAGAAATACATTAACCCTACGGTTTCTTCCACGAGGGACTTACAGGGCGGCTCGTCAGGGTACCCTCCTCCAGTGGCCCAACTCATGTAATATCAAGGGTCTCCTCCCTGAGGGGACAACAGGAAATACAGTAGCCCTACGATTTCCTCCATGAGGGTCTTACGGAGCGACTCGTGAGGGCATTGATGACTGCAAGTGCACATATCGTTTTTAGCTAGTTTTGAAATAAAGATATCGATCCCACTGGGAGTGGGAGTTCTGAAATATAATAACTCTTGAATTAAATACTAAAATAGTAATGATAAATAATGTTCTAAGTAACAAGATAAAATGCGAATGTTTTGTAAAAATGTGTTTTTGGGTTTTTGTATAAGAGAACAATAAGTAAAGTAAAACAAACTGAATACAGAAAGTAAATATCGCGTATGTAAAAGAGATATGAAACTGCAATGGGAAAAAGCGTTCTCAGGGAGTAGCGGATACACCTCTAGCATTATAAAGGGTTTAAGGTAAAGATTATTATCATAAATATTCTTAACTATGTAGTTTTGGGAGGAACTCCATAATTGGACGAATAGGCAGCAACTATTGCTCACATCATCCTCATAACCATAGCAGACAGCAATCGACATCAATCGACTTACTATGCTATTAAGGGACTTGATCCCGTAGGATGTATCCCATGGCATGGATAGTGTTCCGTGAGTTTCCTCGGTTCCCAATTTGATACGTAAGGAGTGCCAACATCTTTATAGTCATTGTAAGTGCTAGCACACCTCTGTGTACCAACAAGTAGTTCCTTCCATAAAGTCTCCACAAGAGGCAAATATTGAGATGTCGACTTCTCCCAACATCAAGATGAAGACAATCTAACACATGGTCACAATGATGAATATCATAATAAACTTTATCTTATTTCAATCTCATGCTAGGGTTTCTCCATCTCCCTGTTGATGCATGTCAACACCCAGATTTTTAATCCCAGATGCATGTTATGCCATACATCGCAATCCTAGGATTACCATTTTTGCGAGACATAACAGATTTGGATATCACAGGACATCATCCATTACAAACCATGCATAAGGTCTCACACAAATAAGGATCTCATGATCTAGTTCTTAATACAATTCAAGCAGCGGAACAACGTAATAGTAACGATAGCATAGGCGAAACTCCATCTTCAAGGTCATAGGCAATGCTGACGATGAGAGATGATCCTAGTTGTTGTAACCTTCCTATGGTCCATCATCCTGGTACTCATCTTCATAGTCTGGCCACGGGAATAGATAGGGACAAAGCCATGAGTACTCTTTAAGTACTCGCAAACTAATACTAACAAGTTAAGTGGTCTTGAAAAGGATATACTAAGCTCTAGGGTTGTTTTGAAAAAATACAGATTTACCTCTACTAAGTTCAGAAGCAAGAAATTTAGTTGAAAGTTTTATAACACCTAAGTGGGAATTTAAATTTCATATCACAACTCTATTGTGGTCAAGTCAAAGTCACAAATCATTTCACATGTCATTTTTAAAACATCTGATGGGGGAACAGTATGGCCACTCCAACTGTCCATAACCACGAACGCGGCTATTCGAATAGTTTGACACTCTGCAGAGATTGTACACTTTCACCACAACATTCGATACATCCGTCAGGAACAATCCTGAATTCACCATACTCAGTATGCGGATACTCAATCCTAACCTTGAAGTTACACGCCCTAGTATAGGCACCTCTCCTATGAGTTTGGCCTCCCAACCATGACCAACTATCATCTTGGGTACTGCACAGGTGGACAATCTTCACAAGGTAGCCTCAGCTCAGACCTTGGTCGCGAGGGAACCCATACTAAGGTATATAAATTTCCAGTCAAGCTCTACCCAATATTCGGGTATTGTGGTTGTATGGTAAAATTGGAATGGTATCGCATCCAGACAACCATCAGTTTTATAAAGGGCTAAGGCTCATGCCTCAACATTTTCAGCATCAAAATCATCTAGTGTTCGGAAACACATGTCAAAACATTTCAGTAGAATGACTCATCATTCTAAGGTTGTCATAACTATTTTCACCAAGTATTTCCATCTCAAGTTGATCAAGTTTTATGCTTAGCACTAGCATCTACAAGTGGTGGTAAATACTAATGAGGGGTGGTAAACAAGTGAGGATTGACTAAGTTCAATCTCATGCCTTAGGATGACATCGAGATTATCTAACTTAGGCCAAATTTTATGCTCTTTATGCTACCTTCCAATATCCTTCTAGTATCTACAATTCACCATGTAAACTCTAAGAGAAAGCTTTGATAAAGAAAAATAAAGTATTAAGCTTGCAAGTAAAACTAGGATTGGGTTATCAAGTGGGTATGATCACATATGCTTAAGGCATATAGTTGGCATGGTAACAAGCAAGTATTTGCTTACATAAGTTGCAAGGGTTAGCTTGCAAGGTTACAAGTGTTGGCTTGCATAGGTCAATGTAACACCCTCCGGATCGGCCCTATGCAAGTCTCAGTGATTCCCACCAACCCGCATAGAAACGATTCAAAGGTGCCCACCAGGCACTTTCGTGCGGGTGGAAAACAAATTAATACCATTACACAATAGTCCACGATGGAACCCACAGAACAGATATATACAACAATGACTCAAAGAGTTAAGAATACAGATATACAATACAAAGAACCAAATCATCTTTAAAACGATACAGCGTCCGAGTACGGACAAGATGCATTTGAGCTAAGAGCCCTGAAGAATAACCAATGGCGTCCATAACCCTGCCTAGGCCAAGCCGGAAGGGTAACCCTGCTAACGACGTCGATCTCAAAACCTGATTAAACAAAAGGGGTGCCGACAAAGGGCAAAGGAAAAAGAGAGCGGTCAGTACTGAGGCCAGTACACGGCGAGACTAGAATTCGGCGGTCCTCGCCTACAAAGGTATGGTGGACTGAAGCGACATCGCAACATGCACTGAACAACCTATAGAGACTCAATACAATTGGCGGCTATCAGAGAGGGATAAGGAAGCCCTATTCGGATCCAACCTGATGCTATCACCAAGCATACCCATCCTGGTGTTTCCCCCTCGAAACCAATCGGGGAAGTCAACCGAGGAACTCACACAGTTGGCAATTTTATCATTCTATTAAAGTTGCAGCAATTACTAGTCAGATATAAAGAGCAAGAGTCATCCTGATATAATAAGCAGTGGGCACTTTTAGTTAACCATTCCGTTGCAGTTGTTGGCACTTTTATTTAGCCATTTCATTATAGTGAAGCTGATTACTAGTCATTATAAAGTCAAATTTATAACACTACTTTAGTTATAGTTTTCTATGATCGAGATACTATGCTCCAAGTCGTCCATAACCGCGGACACGGCTTTCAGAAACTTTTACCCTGCAGAGGGGCACAAATAGCAACACACGCACGATCAACCTCGGGAAAAACCAAATAAAAACCAACGAGGCATCACGACAGAACATTCGCAAGATTCATATTTGATTTCAGGGGACCACCCCACTAAGCAACCCGCGACGAAGTTGGCCGGCTCCGAGACGGACCCAGAGGTTTGTGTCAACGGCTGTAAACGACTGGGAACCCGAAAGTGTGACTGGGCTTGTCGATACCGTGGAAACATTCCACATTTGTTCCTAACAGTACAGGCGCTCCACGCGCAATCGTAAATAAAGAAGTAAAGTATGGCATAAGTACAGGATAGTAATAAAGCATCAAACTACTTTGTGGCCCCAAGGAATTAAATATGACTCAAGCTAGGGTTAGGGGGATTCATGGTCCCACATGCGGATAGTGCGAATATTCAAAGAATAGGTATCAAGTACTCGGGGTCCTATGGGACACAAGTGGACGGTTAAAAACCAAATAACATCTATTGCACACTTGTGCCTCTGCATTATTTACCTACTTCAATTTTAGTTATTAAACGGTAATTAAAGACATGATCATCAACAACATTAAACATGCGGCATTACTCCAACAACTGTGGTACTTGACGACACACAACAACACTTGAGCAAGCGACTACAACACGCAAGTCCAACTATCTACCAAACAACAGGTAATAGGATGTGTCCAAGGCAATATAAGGCTGCAAGGGATATCACGGGTACGAAAACTAGAGTAGCACAACACAGATAGCAATAGATCAACATGAGGAAATAAAGACTATAAAGTAAAATAGGTAGAAAGGGGGAGAATGCTCGCCTGAAAACATTGCCAAAGATTTATCCGAAGATCAGGTCGAAGCTCACAATATCTCATCGTCCTATCCGGGAAGAAGCAAAACACTAAAAAGGAACAAGAGATGCAACAATTAAAACTAATGCAGAAGAATCGGCATGATCATGATATGATGCATGACATGGAGTGTCAATGATGTAAACTATGTTAAAAAGGTATTAGGGACATCGCATATTGATGATGTAACATTCGTGAGGCATTATCAATAAGAAACAATTAGTTCCTAATTTTATTTATCATGTTTTCCTTGCATAAACAATACTGATTTTAAAACTGCTCTTAATGTATGATGCAAATGATAACATGGATATCATGATTAGAAAGGTCTCGTCGTGCTGATCGATTTGGACATATCATTTTGCGAATTAGGAGTTACGGATTTAAAGTTATTCAATATTTAAGAAATGACATTTATTAGCACTTAAATTATTTCGAAATTTTAAAATACTCAAATGATTTTGTAAATAGCATAATCAGAATCCTCATGTTTTTCTGATTCAAAAACATATATTATTTAATATATTTGAATTTATGAATGTCAATTTATATTATAGTGAAAATTATTTAAATGTGGTCAAAGTCAAAGGTTTGACTAGATAGAGGCAACTCTGGGCAAAACTGAATTTGCATTTGCATTCATATTGAAAAACTAAACATATTTCATGCTAAATTTTTATTTATTTAAAATTTATGAAATAGTTTGTATTTAGACAGAATATAAACATATTGAATTTGAATTCAGAAATAGGTTTTCTGGACTTTTGTTATTCGCAGGAGTCTAACCATAGAGAGTGACAGGTGGGCCGCGGTGCTGACTTGTCCTAGAGGACTGGGTGGGGTAGGACCGTGGGTTGATATGATAAAAACCGAGGGGCCAAAATAGAAAAGATTCTAGGAGGATTTGACACGGGACTGACGAAACTGAATGTTTGACGGCTGAAAACCGGAATTTTTGGCAAACTTTTGAAGAAGATATGGAGGGCTGCGATACACCAAATCGGGCGCGGTTTGGATCGTTGGAGAGATAGAACATCAGGGTTCAACGAGAAGTCAAAATAAATTGCTAGGATGGACTGTGGCGAACCGAGCTTCCGATGAACAGAGGAGATAACGCGGTCCCAAAACTGTTGACAAGTTTTAGATTTATCAGAAGATTAGATGATCTTCAAGAGACGTTTTCGAGCAGATCTGGGGATGATTTTGGACGCGGTTTGATCCTAAGCAGAGAGAAGACATCCTAGTTCGTTTCTTGCCAAGGAATACTCGTCGGTGGGGATGTAGGTTCGCCGCAAAATACGCTGTTACAGAGGCTGTGCAGTGTACGCATGCTATCGTGCGCGGCTGCTGCTACTGCTGCGCGGCGGCGAGCGGCGGTGCAGAGCAGGCTGGCGACATAGATGAAGGCGAGGTCAGGGAGAGGAGGTGGGAGCTCACCGGGGCGAGTGGCGAAGATGGTGGTTGCTGGCCGGAGGTGCGACAGGGGCGACGGCGAGCGGCGGGACGCCGGGTGCACGGCAATGGCGTCGTCAACGTTGTAGTGCTCCTCTTCCGGGTCCAGGAACTCGAGCCAGTTCAGCGGCTCCGGAGCAACTCCGCGGCACGTCAGCGAGGCTGAGGACGGCGATGGCGAGCGACGACGTGCGCCGGGATGAGGCCGGGCATCCGGCTTTGTTTTCCTTCTCCGGCGAAGCAGGGGACGGGGATGCGATCCAGATGGGGAGGATGGGGAGAAAAGTGGATGGGGACGGCACTGGGCGCGGCGCCAGCTTTTGTAACATCCCAAAAATATTAAACTAGAATCATCAAACTCTAATCATCAAATTTAGGGTTAACAAAAACTTTTCTAATTAAAATTCTGAAGACATGCATATGAGTATGCATTTAATTTGAAATTCTTTTGAACCACCTTGTTTGTGTGTTTCCTTGCTTGTAAAATGTTTCTTAGGTGAAATAAACATCATCTAAACATTTCCCAAACGTTTCCTAAAGACAAATAAATCAAAATCAATAAAATAAAGGAATGGTCATTTTGACCAATTTAACTCCCATGCCTATTTTGGCTGTCTCAAACTTTCAGAACCCAATGGAAACTTTTCTGGATCTTTGCACCCCTTGAATATACTCATAACAAGGTATCAAGGCCCACTTTGTGATCATCCAGAAACTTTCAAATGCATAGTTTAAATGATAATTCAAAATTGAATCTTTATCATATGGAAAGATCCCACTTTTTCAAAAACCACACAAACAAGCTCAACTTTCAAAACCCAAGCATCTGCAGACTCACCAGCACCAATATAGCAAACCCACCAAAAATCTTTTCAAAATTCAAAACTTGATTTCATGCGGCCATTTCATCAAACAGGTTGCAGACACAAATCATCAAAATCCTAAACACTATAGTGAGCAGTGATTGAAGCCTAACTTGTTCCCTCTCTGGGCACCACTAGCCTTAGTAGATCATCTAACAACCTAAACTAACCCTTAGCATCACTGTAAGCTTGGCATTGCAATCAATGGTGAACAGCCGAGCACATCCATGCCACCCCAGTAGAGACAGCAAGCTAGGAGGAGAAGCAAGCCTAGCCAGCATGTCTGGGAGGCAGCCCACCGTCCACCGCCACTCCATGTCCCAGCCGCGAGCGTGGACAAGCCCTGGACCACACGCACGAACCATGCCAACCTCACCAGCAACCATGCCGAGCGTGCGCTAGAGCGCCACCCTCGACCGAAGCCCACAGACTGCGCGCCGCCCTCACCGCGCGCATACACGATCACCACCGACCCAGGAGACCGCCAGACATCCTCGTTCGCCGCCCCGTGACGCACAACCACCGCTCGCCGTCGAAGACACCGCCTCTGCCGCGCAGAGCATCGCGTGTTCCAGACCAAGACGCACCGCCCCACGCCTCGAAACCATGTCGTTGAGCATTGCCAGGGAACACCGCACCGCCCCTACCTTCGCCCATGCCAATAGCCGTCTGTACCATCGCCCCCGACGAGCTCACCGTGTGCCCCGTCGGTCCCCTCGCTCGACTATAAATAGAGGCCACCCCCAGTCGATTTCTTCACACCATCTCACTCCCCTCCCCTCACTGATCGTGCCACACCGTTCCCGGAGCAAGGCGAGCAGCACATCGCCGGAATTTCACCGGAGCCCGCCGCCTCTGGAGAAGAAGGGCGCCATCAATTTCGTCCACCCCAGGAGCTGCCGCGACCACCCCTGAGTTCGCCGTCGTCGACTTTGTCGTTCGCCCGCCTCGCCGACCCTCGCCTGCACCCGATGAGCCCCCAGCACCCCTCACTGGCCGCGCTAGGTTTCTTTCTCGCCGTTGTTGCTCAACATCGACGATGACTCTCATCCGTTGGATTAGAACTAGATCGAACGATCCACATTGCCCCGTACCGCTTCGCCCCTCCCTGTCTCACTGACGAGTGGGGACACCCACTTAAGCATCCCGCAGGAGCACTGCGCTTAGCAGGCCGGCCCGTTAACTTTTCCCGCGCAGCCCAGTTATTTGAATTAAACCTTTTCCATTTTATTTCAAACTCAATTTTGTACCCAACTTCAAAAATCAACCCAGATTGATTCAGTGCACCAAATTGAAAGAAACCAATTTTGTTAGAAAGGTCTTAGAATGCTGAATCCAAGCCTGTTGAATTCAAGTCATTTGGATCTATAGATCACCCATGGTAAAAATAACAAGGCAGAAGCTTTTCTACATTCAAACATTTTTCAAATTTAAACCATAATAGCTTTTGAGTTGATTACAACTCTCAAAAATCACATTTAACCATACCTTTTAGAATATATAAAAATATATATGTTTACTTGCAGAAATAATGTTTAAGTAATAAAAGAATGCTACATAGGCATTTCTAGCTACTTTAAATAATTAAAATAAAAGGGTAAAACCTTATTAAATTGTGACACCACTTTAAATCATATTCCCATGGACTAAAATATGTGGTGATGACATGTGTCAACATGATCCCATGTTTGGTTTGGAGAATATTAAATCTTAAGTAGTTTTTCCATGAGTAGAAATTACTTTTCTAAAAATAAAAGGAATTAAACCAAGCTTTAATCTTGTAATGTTAGTGATGATGTTAGATCATCTATAGGACCCTTGTGTGTGATGATTGCTAGTAGTTAAGTATTGTTTGGTGATTGTGTACCTCATATTTATTCATAGACTATAGTACCGACCAAGGATACGGGGAGGAAGGAGGATACTACGAAGAAGAAGCCGAGGAGAACTTCAACCACTGCTCTACACAAGGCAAGCTGATACTATACCTATGCAAGATAAAACTTGCAAGATACTCTACTTTAGCAAGCCTAATACTACTAGTGAATGTGCAAGTTAACACTTGCAACTTAGCAAGCCTTACGACATCAATTGACCTATGCAAGCTATTAACTTAGCAAGCTTATACCACTTGATAAACCATCCTAGTTTTATTTGCAAGTCTATTACTTTATTTCTTTATCAAAACTCTTACTTAGAGTTTACTGAAATAAATGGTAGATATTAGAAGGATTTTTTGAAGGTTGCATAAAGAGCATAAAATTTGGCCTAAGCTAGATAATCTTGATGTCATCTTAAGGCATGAGATGGAACTTAGTTAGCACTCCAGTAGTTTACCACCCCTCATTATTGCTTACCCCCACTTGTAGATGCTAGTGCTAAGCATAAAACTTGATCAACTTTAGATGGGAATACTTGGTGGAAAAATGGTTATGAAAACCTTGGAATGATGGATCATTCTATTGAAATGTTTTGGACATGTGTTTCCAAACACCTGATGATTTCGGTGATGAAAATGATGAGGCATGAGCCTTAGCCCTTTATAAAACTGATGGTTGTCTGGATGTGATACCATTCCAATTTTATCGTACAACCACAATACCCGAATATTGGGTAGGGCTTGACTGGAAACTTATATACCTTAGTATTAGTTCCCTCACGGCCAAGGTCTGAGCTGAGGCTACCTTGTGAAGATTGTCCACCTGTGCAGTACCCAAGATGACAGTTGGTCATGGTTGGGAGGCCAAACTCACAGGAGAGGTGCTTATACTAGGGCGTGTAATTGAAAGGTTAGGATTGATTATCCGCATACTCAGTATGGTGAATTCAGGATTTGTTCTTGATGGATGTATCAATGTTGTGGTGAAAGTGTACAATCTCTGCAGAGTGTCAAACTATTCGAATAGCCGCGTCCGCGGTTATGGACAGTTCGAGTGGCCATACTGTTCCCCATCAGACTTTTCAAAACGACTTGTGAAATGAATTGAGACTTTGACTTGACCACAACAGGGTTGTGATATGAAAAACAAGTTCCCACTTAGGATTTATAAAAATTGTGACTAGCATTCATTTGCTTCTAGACTTAGTAGAGATAAATCTGGCTTTTGCAAAACAACCCTAGAGCCTAGTGTCCTATTATCCAAAAACCCCTTTACCTGTTAGTATTAGTTTGCGAGTACTTAAAGAGTACTCATGGCTTTGTCCCTGGCTATTCCCATGGACAGACTATGAAGAGGAGTACCTTGAGGATGGACCCCAAGAACGTTACGACAACTAGGATCATCTCCCATCGTCAGCATTGCCTGTGACCCCGAAGATGGAGCTTCGCCTATGCTACCGTTATTATTACGTATTCCGCTGCTTGATGTTGTATTAAGAACTGGATCATGAGATCCCTATTTGTGTAAGAACTTGTACGGTTTGTAATGGATGATGTACTATGGTATCCAATTCTGTTATGTCTCGCAAAAATGGTATTTCTGGGATTGCGATGTATGGCATAACAGGCATCTGAGATTAAAAATCTGGGTGTTGACAGCTTTATGTCGAGGTAGAAAAGTAGGTGCGAGGGCATGGGCACGGAGGTGTCTCGCACGTGCCCGCGAGGAAGACCAACAGGAGCAGCCGGCGCGACCTGTACAGGTCTTGATCGAACCGGCTGGAGATGGTTTGGTACTGGGCCTAGGTTTGCTGTAGCTGGCTTGGGCGATGGCATGCACCAGGAAGTTTTGGTTGGGCTAGGTGCATGCGGTCAGGTTCTATATAAGGGATCGGGTGTAGCTTAGATGCTCCAGGTTGAAGTTTTGGCTAGCTTGCAAAGTAGGCACGGGTGGGTGTGGGTTGATGGGTCAAGTATATTAGGGTGTAGGCGGTGTAGATAGATTGAGATTTAAGTAGACGGGATTCTTTCTTTATACTTGTTTGGTTTTGGATTTATTCTCAAAATCTGGTTTGAATTATCAAGCCATGCAAAAATATCCAAAAAGAACCAAAACTAGAAAAATAGGTAGATGGCATGTTAGATACGTTTCTTCTAGTTGGTTTTATTTGTTTCATTGTTTGTTTTTAAATCTCAAAACCATGTTCAAAATTCAAAAGAACCAAAGGTAAGGGTAGAGAAAATCTCTTGCATGAGCCATGCATATGGAGCTTGTCCACTATGCAAGCCTCCATGCTAGATGGGAGCCATTCAAGGATTCTTGAGGGAAACTACTATACTCCTCTTAGATTATTTTAAATGATGGGCACATTAGAATATTAACGCCATAGCTAGTGTGTATGATCCACTATGGTTTCATATGACCTTATTAACTCAAATGTGCCCGTATTCTTGAATAAAGCCAAGGAAGAAAATAAGATGGATTCTACAAATACATGACATTCAAATAGGTAGCCATGTATCTCCCATATCAAATATTGTGAAGACAATATGAGACCTCATATGGAAGCATGTAGAGATAGAAGTGGATCCATCTTAATACATATGATCTAGACTTAAAGTAAGAAAAGCAAATGCTCATACATAGTTTGGATGGTGGAATCATGAGGTGGTGACAAAAAGGGTGGTGGAGTCAAGAAAAGATATGCCCCCCAACTCAACTTGGGCATGAAACAATATATCAAGACCAACTACAATATATCAAGAGGCAAATACAAGTAATACAATATAGATGCATATGAGATAAGAACCAAATGAAAAGGGGTTTTCTATGATGCTCAAATGCAAGGTGGCATGGTGACATGAGCATGATATAATGATGATGCAATGAATGACATGTAGGAAATATCAATATATAGACTAGGAAAGTAGCATTACAATTTTTAGACAATTGGGATGCTACAACTCTCCCCCAGTAAACAAGAATCTCGCCCCGAGATTCCTAGAATAGAAATCTTCATGATCCCATGTAGCTCCTTCAAGGGGATGGTGCGGCGACTGCACCTTTCCAAACTTGTCGAGAGAACTCTCCGGGGAACAAAGGATGAAAGTAAAGGTCTTAAAAGATAAAGCCACCTCTAAGTTCGACGGAAGGAGATAAAAGATGCATTCTAATACACTTCAATGTACAAGAGCAAATAGAATGAGTAGTCAGCATGGGGGCCAATCCATCACGCACCCAAACTATTACTCCCCACATTCAGTAGAAAAGCGTGCAACCCATTCTTGGATTTAGACTGAAGGTCATGACAAGTGACGTTCGGAAACAAAGGACTGATGTAGGCTCTTGATCGGATCCGATGTAGATGATGTCGTCACGTTGGGAAACTCCGGGAGATATAAAGAAAAGGTTTAGTGAATTTTTGGTCCACTGAAAGATACAATAGAGGAAAATTCCTCAGATAGCATGAAGACCGGATGTAGAAGCACCGTCACAAGAGGAGAAAGCGAAATCCTGAAGGTACGAAAGAAACCCAACCACGAGAATTGCTGGACTTGAAGAGAGGTAAGAGAGAAGATGCAAAACACGCAGAGGTAAGAGGAGAATAGCAGAGGGGTAAGGAGTAAAAGCAGACCTAATCAGATCTATCCAACCGATTTTGAAAATAGTTTTGACACTCTACCACGACCGTTAGCTAGGTTATCCTACAGGCTGGACTAGTGGGGTATCGCAACTTCTGAGCTCTGATACCACTCTGTAACACCCTCCGGATCGGCCCTATGCAAGTCTCAGCGATTCTCGCCAACCCGCATAGAAACGATTCAAAGATGCCCACCAGGCACTTTCGTGCGGGTGGAAAACAAAGTAATACCATTACACAATAGTCCATGATGGAACCCAAAGAACAGATATATATACAACAATGACTCAAAGAGTCAAGAATACAGATATACAATACAAAGATCCAAATCATCTTTAAAATGATACAGCGTCCGAGTACGGACAAGATGCAAAATGAGCTAAGAGCCCTGAAGAATAACCAATGGCGTCCATAACCCTGCCCAGGCCAAGCCAGAAGGGTAACCCTGCTAACGACGTCGATCTCAAAACCTGCTTAAACAAAAGGGGTGCCGACAAAGGGCAAAGGAAAAAGAGAGTGGTTAGTACTGAGGCCAGTACACGGCGAGACTAGAATTCGGCGGTCCTCGCCTACATAGGTATGGTGGACTGAAGCGACAGCGCAGCATGCGCGGAACAACCTATAGAGACTCAATACAACTGGCGACTATCAGAGAGGGATAAGGAAGCCCTATTCGGATCCAACCTGATGTTATCACCAAACATACCCATCCTGGTGTTTCCCCCTCGAAACCAATCGAGGAAGTCAACCAAGGAACTCACAAAGTTGGCAATTTTATCATTCTATTAAAGTTGCAGCAAATACTAGTTAGATATAAAGAGCAAGAGTCATCCTGATATAATAAGCAGTGGGCACTTTTAGTTAACCATTCCGTTGTGGTTGCGATACTTACTAGTCAGATACAATTGTAACAGGTGACAACCCAAAACCAGCAGTTGTTGGCACTTTTATTTAGCCATTTCATTATAGTGAAGCTGATTACTAGTCATTATAAAGTCAAATTTATAGCACTACTTTAGTTATAGTTGTCTATGATCGAGATACTATGCTCCAAGTCGTCCATAACCGCGGACACGGCTTTCAGAAAGTTTTACCCTGCAGGGGGCACAAATAGCAACACACGCACGATCAACCTCGGGAAAACCAAATAAAAACCCAACGAGGCATCACGACAGAACATTCGCAAGATTCATATTTGATTTCAGGGGGCCACCCCACTAAGCAACTCGCGGCGAAGTTGGACGGCTCCGAGACAGACCCAGAGGTTTGTGTCAATGGCTGTAAACGACTGGGAACCCGAAAGTGTGACTGGGCTTGTCGATACCGTGGAAACATTCCACATTTGTTCCTAAACAGTACAGGCGCTCCACGCGCAATCGTAAATAAAGCAGTAAAGCATGGCATAAGTACAGGATAGTAATAAAACCCCAAACTACTTTGTGGCCCCAAGGAATTAAATATGACTCAAGCTAGGGTTAGAGGGATTCATGGTACCACATGCGGATAGTGCGAATATTCAAAGAATAGGTATCAAGTACTCGGGGTCCTACGGGACACAAGTGGACGGTTAAAAACCAAATAACATCTATTGCCCACCCGTGCCTCTGCATTATTTACCTACTTCAATTTTAGTTATTAAATGGTAATTAAAGCCATGATCATCAACAACATTAAACATGCGGCATTACTCCAACAACTGTGGTACTTGACGACACGCAACAACACTTGAGCAAGCGACTAGGACACGCAAGTCTAACTATCTACCAAACAACATTTAATAGGATGTGCCCAAGGCAATATAAGGCTGCAAGGGATATCACGGGTACAAAAACTAGAGTAGTGCAACACAGATAGCAATAGATCAACATGACGAAATAAAGACTATAAAGTAAAATAGGTAGAAAGGGGGAGAATGCTCGCCTAAAAACATTGCCGAAGATTTGTCCGCGGGTCGAAGCTCACAACATCTCATCGTCCTATCCGGGAAGAAGCAAAACACTAAAAAGGAACAAGCGATGCAACAATTACAACTAATGCAGAAGAATCGGCATGATCATGATATGATGCATGACATGGAGCATTAATGATCCAAACTATGTTGAAAAGGTATTAGGGACATCGCATATTGATGATGTAACATTCGTGAGGCATTATCAAAAAGAAACAATTAGTTTCCAATTTTATTTATCATGTTTTCCTTGCATAAATAATACTGATTTGAAAACTGCTCTTAATGCATGATGCAAATGATAACATGGATATTATGATTGGAGAGGTATCATCGCGCTGATCAATTTGGACATATCATTTGCCGAATTCGGAGTTACGGATTTAAAGTTATTCAATATTTAAGAAATGGCATTTATTAGCACTTAAATTATTTCAAAATTTTAAAATACTCAAATGATTTTGTAAATAGCATAATCAGATTCCTCATGTTTTTCTAATTCAAAAACATATATTATTTAATATATTTGAATTTATGAATGTCAATTTATATTATAGTGAAAATTATTTAAATGGGGTCAAAGTCAAAGGTTTGACTAGATAGAGGCAACTCTGGGCAAAACTAAATTTGTATTTGCATTCATATTGAAAAACTAAACATATTTCATGCTAAATTTTTATTTATTTAAAAGTTATGAAATAGTTTTATTTAGACAGAATATAAACATATTGAATTTGAATTCAGAAATAGGTTTTTTGGACTTTTATTATTCGCAGGAGTCTAACCATAGAGAGTGACAGGTGGGCCGCGGTGCTGACTTGGCCTAGAGGACTTGGTGGGGTAGGATCGTGGGTTGATATGATAAAAACCGAGGGTCCAAAATAGAAAAGCTTCTAGGAGGGTTTGATACGGGACTGACGAAACTAAATGTTTGACAGCTGAAAACCGGAATTTTTGGCAAACTTTTGAAGAAGATATGGAGGGCTGCGGTACACCAAATCGGGTGCGGTTTGGATCGTTGGAGAGATAGAACATCAGGGTTCAACGATAAGTCAAAATAAATTGCTAGGATGGACTGTGGCGAACCGAGCTTCCGATGAACAAAGGAGATAACGCGGTCCCAAAACTGTTGACAAGTTTCAGATTTATCAGAAGATTAGCTGATCTTCTAGAGACGTTTTCGAGCCGATCTGGGGATGATTTTGGACGCTGTTTGATCCTAAGCAGAGAGAAGAAAACCTAGTTCGTTTCTTGCCAAGGAATACTCATCGGTGGGGATGCAGGTTCGCCACAAAATACACGGTTACAGAGGTTGTGCAGTGTACGCGTGTTGTCGTGCGTGGCTGCTGCTACTACTGTGCGGCGGCGGCGAGCAGCGGTGCAGCGAGGGCTGGCGACACAGATGAAGGCGAGGTCAGGGAGAGGAGGTGGGAGCTCACCGGGGCGAGTGGCGAAGATGGTGGTTGCTGGCCGGAGGTGCGACAGGGGCGACGGTGAGCGGCGGGACGCCGGGTGCGCGGCAACGGCATCGTCAACATTCTGGTGCTCGTCTTCCGGGTCCAGGAACTCGAGCCAGTTCAGCGGCTCCGGAGCAACTCCACGGCACGTCGGCGAGGCTGAGGACGGCGATGGCGAGCGACGACGTGCGCCAGGATGAGGCCGGGCGTCCGGCTTCATTTTCCTTCTCCGTCGAAGGAGGAGACGGGGATGCGATCCAGATGGGGAGGATGGGGGGAAAAGTGGATGGGGACGGCACTGGGCGCGGCGCTAGCTATATGCCGAGGCAGAAAAGCAGGTGCGAGGGCATGGGCACGGCGGTGTCTCGCACGTGTCGGCGAGGAAGACCACCGGGAGCAGCCGGCGCGACCTCTACAGGTATTGATCGAACCGGCTGGAGATGGTTCGGTGCTGGGTCTAGGTTTGCTGTAGCTGGCTTGGGAGATGGCATGCACTAGGAAATTTTGGTTGGGCTAGGTGCATGCGGTCAGGTTCTATAGAAGGGATCATGTGTAGCTTAGATGCTCCAGGTTGAAGTTTTGGCTAGCTTGCAAAGTAGGCACGGGTGGGTGTGGGTTGATGGGTCAGGTATATTAGGGTGTAGGCGGTGTAGATAGATTGAGATTTAAGTAGATAGGATTTTTCCTTTATACTTGTTTGGTTTTGGATTTATTCTCGAAATCTGGTTTGAATTATCAAGCCATGCACAAATATCCAAAAAGAACCAAAACTAGAAAAATAGGTAGATGGCATGTTAGATACGTTTCTTCTAGTTGGTTTTATTTGTTTCATTGTTTGTTTTTAAATCTCAAAACCATGTTTAAAATTCAAAAGAACCAAAGGAAAGGGTAGAGATAATCTCTTGCATGAGCCATGCATATGGAGCTTGTCCACTATGCAAGCCTCCATGCTAGATGGGAGCCATTCAAGGATTCTTGAGGGAAACTACTATACTCCTCTTAGATTATTTTAAATGATGGGCACATCAGAATATTAATGCCATAGCTAGTGTGTATGAACCACTATGGTTTCATATGACCTTATTAACTCAAATGTGCCCGTATTCTTGAATAAAGCCAAGGAAGAAAATAAGATGGATTCTACAAATACATGACATTCAAATAGGTAGCCATGTATCTCCCATATCAAATATTGTGAAGACAATATGAGACCTCATATGGAAGCATGTAGAGATAGAAGTGGATCCATCTTAATACATATGATCTAGACTTAAAGTAAGAAAAGCAAATGCTCGTACATAGTTTGGATGGTGGGATCATGAGGTGGTGACAAAAAGGGTGGTGGAGTCAAGAAAAGATATGCCCCCAACTAAACTTGTGCATGAAGCAATATATCAAGACCAACTACAATATATCAAGAGGCAAATACAAATAATACAATATAAATGCATATGAGATAGGAACCAAATGAAAAGGGGTTTTCTATGATGCTCAAATGCAAGGTGGCATGGTGACATGAGCATGATATAATGATGATGCAATGAATGACATGTAGGAAATAGCAATATATAGACTAGGAAAGTTGCATTATAATTGTTAGACAATTGGGATGCTACAGTCAACTTGGGTAGTAAGGCTTGCCTTGTGTAGAGCAGTGGTTGAAGTTCTCCTTGGCTTATTCTTCGTAGTATCCTCCTTCCTCCTCGTATCCTTGGTCGGTACTAGCGTCTATAAATAAATATGAGGTACACAATCACCAAACAATACTTAACTATTTTCAATCTTCACACAATGGTTCACACTAGATGATCTAGCATCATCACTTTATATTACAAGATTAAAGCACTTGTCTTATTTGTTTTATTTTTCGAAAACTAATTTCTACTGATTGAAAAACTAATTAAGATTTAATATTCTCCAACTCAAACATGGGATCATGTTGACACATGTCATCACCACATATTTCAGTACCTGGGAATGTGATTTAAAGTGGTGTCACAATTTAATAAGGTTTAACCTTTTTATTTTAATTAAATAAAGTGACTAGAAATGCCTATGTAGCATTCCTTTATTACTTGAACATTATCTCTGTAAGTAAACCCATATGTTTCTACATATTCTGAATGGTATGATCAAATGTGATTTTTGAGAGTTGGAATCAACTCAAAAGCTTTTGTGGTTGAATTTTGAAAAATGTTTGAATGTAGAAAAGCTTCTACCTTGTTATTTTTACCATGTGTGATCTATAAATCTAAATGGTTTGAATCTAACGGGCTTGGATTAAGCATTTCAGTACCTTTATAAAAAAATTGGTTTCATGCATTTTGGTTCAGTGAGTCGAGTTGGGTTGATTTTTGAATAAAGGTACATAACTATGTTTGAAATTAAATGAATAAAGATTAATTTGAATTGTTGGGCCGCACAGGATGGTTAAATGGGCCGGCCCACTACGCACAGCATGTACGCGGGCTGGTTAAGTTGTTGTCCCCACGCGTCAGTGAGACGGGGAGGGGCGAAGCGGTACGGGGCAATGTGAACCATGGGATCTAGTTCTAATCGAACGGCTGCGGTTCATCGTCCATGTCGGACAGCGCCGCCGAGACAGAACCCTAACGCGGCAGGTGGGGGTCATGGGAGGCTCACCGGGGCTTAGGCGAGGGTCGGCAACGGGGGCAAACGACGAAGTCGATTACGACGGTTCTCCTGGTACCGGCAGCTCCTCCTGGGGCGGCTCCAATCGACGGCTCCCTTCATCTCCAGCAGCGGTGGGCTCCGGTCAAATTCCAGCGATGCGCTGCTCGCCTTGCTCCGGGAGTGAGGTGGGGTGATTCTGGGTGAGAGCGGAGTGAAGTGGTGTGGCGAAAACAAGCGGTGGAGGCCTTTATTTATAGTGGCGGCAGGGGACCGACGGGCGCGGGCTGAGCTCGTCGTGGTCGACGACACAGGCAGCTACTGGCATGGGCGACGGTAGGGGGCGATGTTGTGCTCCCTGGCGAAGCTCAACAGCGTGGTGGCGAGGCGTGGGGTGGTACTGATCCGTCTGAACACACTGATGCTCTGGGCGGGTCCGGCGATGGTTTGAATGTCGCACAGCGCGCGTGGTCCGCGCGGCGGCAAACGGGCATGTCTGCGGGGTTGCTGGGGTGCTGGTGATCATCCCTGCAAGCGGCGAGGGCGGTGCGCGGTCTGTGGGTGCTGGTTGAGCGTGGCGCACTGGCGCGCTCTCGGCATGGTCGCAGAGGAGTTTGGCATGGGCGTGGTCCAGGGGCTGGCATTGCTCGGGGATGGGACAGTGGGTGGTGGTGGACGGTGCTGCATGTCCTAGACAAGGTTGGCGAGGCTAGTGCGGCCTCTAGCTTGCTGGCGACAATGGTGCTCTCGGCATGCTTGACATTAATGGCTAGGCTTGCTCATAGTGGTGCTAAAGATTGTTAAAGAGTCTAGATGATCTACTAAGGGCTGGTTGCAACCAGAGAGGGAACAAGTTAGGCCAATTTTACTGCTGCCAATAGTGTTAGATGTTTGTTTGATTTGAATCTGCAAGGTGTTTGATGAAATGGCCGCAAGAAGTTTAAATTTGAATTTTGAATTCAAACTTGGTGGGTTTGCTAGGCACATGCTAGGGAGTGTCTGGTTAGTTGGATTAGCCAAGGGGAATTGATTTGGTTGGGTTTTGAAAATGGATGATCTTCACATATGAATAACATTCAATTTTGAATTGTGATTTGAATGAGGTTGCCAAATGTTTCTGCATGTTTGAAAGGTGGGCCTTGATTCACTTTTACTAGTTCTATCAAGGGGTGAAAATAATTGGGAAAGTTTCTGTTTGAAATCTTGGACTAGTAACACTCAAAGTGACCTAGTGAGCAAGATTGGCAAAAATGACCATTTGCTTTATTTTATTTGTTTTTGATTTTCTCTTGTTTTGTTTCTGCATGGAAATGTTTTATATGATGTTATTTTCATCTTTAAACCATTTCTTGCTATTTAGGTTAATCACACAAGTTCATTCATGCATTTATCAAATCATCTCATTCACACATGCATTCATATGATTTTAAATTAATCAAAGTTTTTGTTAACCCTAAATTTAGTGATTAGAGTTTGATGAACCTTGTGTTATATTTTTGGGATGTTACAATGCAGCTCAGATCACTGTAGAGCTTCGTTGGGAAACCCCAAGAGGAAGGTGTGATGAGTACAGGAATAAGTTTTCCCTCAGTAGAAACCAAGGTTATCGAACCAGTAGGAGGAAGTAAACGACTCAAAGGTGTTGCTAGCAACTTGGAAACCTGCAGAACACAAACTCAAGACTTTGCCCCAACGAACAGTGAGGTTGTCAATCTCATGGGTTTGCTAAAAACAAAGGATTAAACGTATGGTGTGGAAGGTAATGGTGGCTTGTAGAAAGTAAACAGTAAAAGTGGAAGATGTATCAATGGTAAAGATTGGACCGGGCTCCACAGTTCACTAGAGGTGCTCTCCTTAAGATAAACAACATAACATGTTGGGTAAACAAATTACAATGGGGCAATTGACAGGACAGAGCAAGGCATAACAATGCAAATACTAGATATTCATGATCCTATGAGATTTGATTGGGCATTACAACAATATACGTAGACCGCCATCCAACTGCATCTATGACTAGTAATCCTCCTCCAGGTTATCATCCGTACCCACTCCAATATTAAGTTGCAAGGAACGGATGATACGTCCAAAACATATCTACTTTCTCGAACACTTTGCTATTGTTGCTTCTCTAAACTTGTGTGATTTGGATACAACTAACATAGACTGACGCTGTTTTCAGCAGAATTACCTTAGTGTCTTGTTTTTGTGCAAAGAATGAACTATCAGGCAAAATCCCGAAAAATATGCCAACAACTATTTCTCACCAGAAGATCCATGAAGCCAGATGGGGAGACAGAGAGGACGCCTGGGGGGCCACCTGACCCCGCGCCTAGAGGGGTTTTGGCCACCCCAGGCAGCTCCTCGGCCTCCCTCCGCGCCAATAAGTTGTCTTCTGACCTAAAAAACTCAGGGGGGTAGATAGTTTTCCAGAAAGAGTTCCGCTCCGCCACCGCCACCAGAAACCAAGATTCGGATCTAGAAACTCCATTCTGGCTCCCTGTCGGGATGGGGAATTTGGAGAAGATCATCGCCATCATCATCACCAACGCATCTCCATCAACCATCGATGCTTCCCTCATCCATGAGTGAGTAATCCCCCGCTGTAGGCTTGGGGATGGTAGGGATTGGATGAGTTCTATCATATAATCGAATAAGATTGTTAGGGCATAGTGCCTAGTTTCTCTTGTGCTATTTGACTTTGTTGCAACTTGTTGTGCTTAATGCTTGTCACTAGGGCCCGAGTGCCATGATCTCATATCTGAACTTATTATTGAATCATTATGATATTATTGTTTTTGATCTTATCTGCAAGTTGTGTACACATATCATTGTACGGATCCAAAGGCCCCAAAGTGACAATAATTGGGACAACCGGAGGGGATGGCTGTGGTGTGAGGATCACATGGGTTCATTGAGTGTTAATGCTCTGCTCCGGTGCTCTATTAAAAGAAGCACCTTAATTGCCAGTAGTTCCCTAGAGACCCCGCTGCCACGGGCTGGCTGGACAGAAGATGTTGTGCAAGTTCTCATTGCGAGCACGTATAACTATATTTGGAGCACATGCCTAGGATTGTTTAGTACTTGAATGCTTGTTATTATTTATCTGCAATGCCCTAGATCTTGAAGTTACATGTTTAGACTCGTCCATGCAACGCCCGTCATCCATCCCTATGCCTACCGCACTTGAATCCTATTGTTACTATTACTGTTACTATTGCTCTTGTTTCACTGTTGTTGTTGATGTTGATGTTGCCGTTGCTTTGCTGTTGCTAATTATAAACTTCTGTGAGAAAGAACTATTTCTAGGTGCAGTTGAACTGGCAACTCAGTTGTTAAGGCTTGCAAGTATTCTTTGGCTCCCCTTGTGTCGAATCAATAAATTGGGTAATACTACCCGTGAAGACTGTTGCAATCCTCTATACTTGTGGGTCATCAAGACTATTTTCTGGCGCCGTTGCCGGGGAGCATAGCTTTATTTGTAAGTTCAATTGGATCTATTATAGTTCACTACTACTCCTTTCATCATGGGGAAGTCTCGTGATGGAAAGTTCCCTATTTTACCATCCACTACAAGAGGAGGTACAGTCCTAAACACCTCTGATTCTCTTGATTCACCGTCTGTTATAAGTAAGCTTGTTACACCACCACCACATACTCATGCTACACACACTACTACTACTGCTGAGTCTGAAACTGCTTTTGATGCTCATGAAGTTACTTCTACTGTGCTTGATGCGAGTGGTTCATTAGGTCCTTTTCTAGATGCTACTATGGCTAGTCTAGGAAATACCAAAACTCCTAGTGAAGACACTGTTACACCTGATAGCTCACCTGAGGCTAGTGAGAGTTATGATATTAATGATGGTTACATTGAGTTCACTGATGATTTTGTTGAAGAGTGCCAAAACACACATGGTACTAGTGCTATGAAGAGTCTCCTTGCTAGACGTACTATTATGCCTAAGTTGTCCTCTGATCCTAAGTTTGCCACTTCTCCCATAGATATTAAAGATGAAGATTATGATTTCTCTCTTGATTTATCTTATTTATATATTGTTGAGAAAGAAACTTTTTGTGGTACTGAAAATGGGAGTGTTGTGGCTCATATGAATGAGCTTTCTACTATGAGTGCTTTGTTCTCTGATGATTTTAAGATGCGTAAGTACTTTGTTTCTAAGATCTTCCCTTTTTCACTAAAAGGAGAAGCTAGGGCTTGGTTTAATAGATTACCTCCTGGTTCCATTGATAGCCCTGATTGCTTCTTTCTTCCATAAATATTTTCCTCCTAGTGCTAGACATGCTGCTTTGCAGAGACTTTTTGATTTAAACAGGGAGAAGAAGAGAAATAGCCTGAGTCATGGAAAAGATTCTGTGCCTTGATTCATGCACATACTGGATGTCCATTACCTAAAAATGAGCTTCTTGATATTATTATAATGGACTAACTAATGATTCTAGGACCTACCTAGATAGCTTTGCTGATTGTGTTTTCAGGAAAAGGACTCCTACAGATGTTGAAGAATTAATGACCAAGATAAGCAATAATTATGATGATTGGACTTCAACTGAGCTGAATACACCTGAGCCTATTACTCCTAAACCAGTTGTTCCTGAACTAGTTCCAACACCAACAACAAAGAAGAGGGGAGTTATTGTATTAAATGATGAAGTGATGAAGGAAGCTAAGAAGTGTCTAAAGGAGAAAGGTATTAGAGCTGAAGATGTGAAGAATCTACCTCCTATAGAAGAATTATGTAAGCCAATTCCCCAGTCATCTACTATTGAGGTACACTCTCTCCAACACTATGATGAAGGTGATATTCCTTATGGTAATCCTCCTAATCAATGCTTAGAGGAACTTGACATTTTTATTGTTAAACAAGGTCACTTTAATAAACAAGTTCAGAATCATTTATTGGAAAACTCTCGGGCTATCCATGAGTTGAAAGATATTGTGGAAAGAACTTCTAATGATATTAAAATGCTTTGTAAACACTTTCAAATGGTTCAAACCCAACTTGATCAATTTGCTAAGGTACAAAAGGATATGCTAGTTAAAGCTTTAGGAGATAAACATGCTTATGGAATTAGAACTAGGAGTGGTATAGCTACTCAAGATCCTTTATATCCTGAAGGACACCCTAAAAGAATAGAGCAGGATTCTCAACAAGGTGAGGATAGTGGTTGTCCTCGTAAGAGGAAGAAAAAGAAACATAAGATAGTTGAGGAACCACTTGAACTTGTTGTAGATCCTAATAGTATATCTCTCTCTGATGCTGAAACTGAGAGTGGTAATGATAAAAATGAGTCTCCTGATAAGGAGGAAGGTGAGGAAGAACCTGAGAAGCACACTAAGAACATTAGGTACACTAAGGAAGATTTTATTGCTAATAAACATGGTAAAGCGAGAGAACCTTGGGTGCAGAAACTTATGCCTTTTCCAAGTAAGAAACACATGTCAAAGGAGGAAGAACACTACAACAAGTTTTGTGAGTGGATGAAGCCTTTAATCTTGCAAATTCCTTTGAGTGATGCTATTAAATTGCCTCCTTATTCAAATTATATGAAGGATATTGTCTCTAATAAAAGGAAGATTCCTAATGAGGCGATTTCTACTTTGCTTGCTAATTACTCCTTCAATGGTAAGGTACCAAAGAAACTTGGTGATCTAGGTATACCAACTATTCCTTGCTCCATTAGGAATAATTATGTTAGAACTGCTTTATGTGATTTGGGAGCTGGAGTTAGTGTTATGCCTTTTTCTCTCTATAAGAGACTCCAGCTAGAAAAGTTGATACCAACTGATATTTCTTTGCAAATGGATAATAAGTCAACTACTATTCCTGTTGGTATATGTGAGGATGTTCCTGTTTAAGTTGCTCATAATTGCATGGTTCTAACTGATTTTGTTGTGCTTGAAATGCCTGAAGATGATAATATGACTATTATTCTTGGGAGACCTTTTCTTAATACTGCAGGTGCTGTCATCAATTGCAATCAAGGAAAAGTAACATTCAATATTAATGACAAAGAGCACACTGTCTATTTCCCCAAGAAGGTTGTTAAGAGCTATTGCCTGAATTCCATTGAAAATATTGAGGGCATCAAAGTTGGAGAAATATATTGTCCCATTCCACAAGAAAATTTTGAAACTATTATGATTGGGACCATTGCTATCAAGTATGAGGTAACATAATCACCTTGTGGAATACAAAGTTTTGCTTCATTTAAGATTGTTTTGGTAACAAGACTTGATCAACCTTGTTAACAAAAGGATTTTAATGAACAAAATAATGTTTCCACTTTGGTTATACTTTCTTTCTTTTTCCTTTCTCCTTCCTAGTCTTTGCTTTAGCTTTAGTTTTGCTAGTTGTTTGCTTGTTTGAGTTTCTTAGAGCTCATATAGTTTGGCTTTTGGTTTGGTTTTATTTCTTCTGAAAAAACTGTTTTTTGCGAGAAAATCAATTTTCATACCCTAAAAATTGGCCAAAAATAAAGTTTCCCAAAAAATCCCAGAAAATTCAAAATAAATTTTTCCTCGAAAAAAGGGGCAGAGAGTTACCAGAGGTGACCCAGGGGGCCACCCCAGGGCCCCACACCCCTGGTAGGCGCGACCTACCAGGAGGTGGCGCCTGGGGGAGGTCTGGCCCACCTGGGCCCCTCCAGGCTGCCTCCTTAAAGCCAACTTCTTTCTCTCTCCCGAAAAACATCGGAAAACTTGCTCAAGCTCGAGTTCTTGTTGTTCTTGCTCGTGATTTTCTATCTCCTTGTTCAGCACATCTCAAGTGCTGATTTTTGGAGGGTTTGCTCCTTGGTATGTGCCTCCTCCACTTGTCCAATTAGATTTGTGATTGGTAGATTGTATCTTGAGTTTTTTGCTGCTATAGGTGACAGGTTGTTTGAGCTTGCATGCTTGTTCTATGCTTAGAAACTTTGTTTTGATGCATGTGTAGTCTTCTAGCAAGTTCCTATAGTAGTTGCTCATCATTTATCAACTTGGAAATCACTTGGTTTGATGGTTGTTTAAAAATTTTAGAATAGGGAAGTCATGGACCACCACACCTTTGGTGACATTTTTGAGAGTGATGCACCTAGAAGGGCAAGGCTTCCAAGGTCATCCACCAGTTCTAGACCCTCATACAATGAGGATCTCATCACTCCGTGGTTTGGTGACGAGGGAGATGAAGGGGATGCGCACCCCTCCACCTTTCCTTGTCAAACTTTCTTGCGAGCTGCTAGGATTCTTAACGATTTCATGAATTTGATTGAGAGGGCTGGTCTAACAAGTTTCATGCAGGATGAGAGTGCACAATATGCTTTTCTTACTAAAACATTCATGGAGAGTTTCTCCTTTACCAATAGTATGTTCAATCCTTCTATGTCTTTCAGACTTTATGGCAAGGCTCATTCTATGACATTGAAGAAATTTTGCAAGGCCCTGGGACTTTGTACAACAGGGTCATCAAAGAAGATTACAGCTCTACCTGCTTATCTCTTAGAGCTTTACCAAGGAATAACCAATGATGATGACCGTAGAGCTCAGCGAGGAAAGATAAAGAACACCCAACTTCCAGCCACCATGTATTTTGCCTACTATCTTACCACCAGTGTTATTGGTAGGGAGAACACTAGTAATATCTCCAACTATCAATTGGCCTTCTTAGCTACTGCGCTCTATGGTGAGGATAAGTATAATCTTGGTTCCCTCATTGCTCATCGTTTAGCTGCCAAGGGACCCATTTATGGGGGAATTATTGCTACTTGTATTGCTGCTACCTTGGACATTGGTGTTGATCCACATGATACAGTTTTGGCTCCTCTAAGGCTTGATCTTGCTGCCATGAAGGCACACCACTTTGTCACCACTAGCTCTACTCTTGAGAACTTGGTTTATAGAATGTTGTTTACTGACGGGGAAGAGAGAGAGATCCCTCTACCCCAAACCACTTTGTTCAGTATTTCTCATGGACCATGGTCACACACGAAGGTGGAGATGGATGACAAGCTGCGCTCTCTCAACTTCCACAGGCACTATCA
Organism: Avena sativa; assembly: GCA_916181665.1. Lineage (NCBI taxonomy): Eukaryota > Viridiplantae > Streptophyta > Magnoliopsida > Poales > Poaceae > Avena > Avena sativa. The sequence goes on from OV702297.1 coordinate 145,395,544, forward strand.
GGGGGAAGCACCCTCATATGACCCTGCGTATTACACAGGGGAGGACTTGATCTCGTACCAGGACGAGTGAGCTTCCTCGACATACTACGGAGACGCATCTACTTGGAAACCATGGGATTGAGCCCCAATTAGGCCAAAAGCCTAAGCTTGGGGGGATGTATACCGACATCACACTATTCTATATATCATGTTCGGTCGGTTCTTTGTATATCCATTGTTTTCGCTTTCTTTTTGGTTCTTGTTGCTTCTTTCTAAAAAAAACAAAAATACCAAAAATATTTTCGTTGTTTCTCTTGGTTTGTTTCTTTGTTTCTTTGCTTTAGTTTGCCTTAAAAGAAAAATCCAAAAAGATTTTTCTTTGTTTGCTTGTTTCTAAAAAAATCGAAAACACCAAAAATATTTGTTGTTCTTCTTTGGTTTTGTGAGTTCTTTGCAGGGTTCAGCCGTCCTCAGTGGTTTCTGGTTTCATGTTAATTATTGAAGTCACACAAGTGAAGGGCAATAATGAAGATTAAGACAACTCGAGGTGTGGTAAGAGGCTGGTAACAAACTCTATTTGTTTCATTTTTGTACATATACTCATCATTGTGAGCATGCTTAGCCTGTTTGTGTAAGGTGTATGTCTGTAGAGGTCCCAACCTTTAATAAGGTAGAGATCCCTGTGTCTACAATGCTAGTCCCAGGATCAATAGATAGCATCCACAGTTAAGATGTAATATCAGAAACAAAGGTCATAATACAACTTTATAACCCGGAATAAAATAATTTATTACATCTTACATAGCTCATTTGGCTATCTCATTACAATGCAGCAGAAATAACTATAGCATGGGGTCCTTCATCTTCAAAGTTCCACAGGCAAACATGTTGGTTGTAGACTTGTAATCCTAATCAACACACTTCACTAACATCAAACAACCTGCAACATAATAAATTACAGCCACAAGGGTCAATACATTTGAATTGTATTGGCAAGTGATACTATGATAGTATAGTGGAGTCTATCATCTATATGCATTTGGCTAGGTGGAGCTTAGGCTTGCTTTGCTCAAAATATATTTTCCTTATCATTTGAAAACACTAAGTTTTTGTTTGTCAAAAATCACCCAAGGCATCTCCCAATAGAAATTGGTGATCCTTCAACCCTTGTTCAACCACAAAATTTTAACTTAGAAATTGGGATGATGAGATTCTTGATAGCTTCCATGTCTTGATGCTCAAATTGTCCTTTGCCAGGGACATGGCTAAGTACTTAGATTCTTCCATCTGCAGAGGTTGTGCACTTTCCCCACAAGACTTGATTTTCACCAAGACAGGACCTTTCAGAAGCCTTCCCTTAGACCAAATGGACGCATTCCAACCTATCATCCCACTACCACCAACTTTCCAAATGGCTAAGTTATTTCATCCTATATGATCTAGGCAGTGCCCATAATGCCATGTGGTTGTACTAGAAGCTTCTTAACATTTGGCATCTCAAATCCCTTTGTTCCTGGGTGGCTTTCCACAAGTGAGATACACAAGGTAAACCATAGAAATGGGCCTTGTGTAACCACTCAACACAAACCAATCTTTCCCTTCCACCCAGGTGTTTCATTCACTTAGTTGTTTTATTAAGCAAAACATAAGTCCAAAGACTTAGAAATATTTCTCATAGCATGATTATATAATCCACCCTTGGCTACTACTAGCTAGGCTAAGCATGGAAATAGCAAGTATCTTAACTTAAAGGAAATTCTAACATTGCTACAACTACTAGGATTTCCCAAGCATAGCATATAGATACTTAGCAAAATAATCATGCAGGTCCTATACAAAATATTTTCTAATGCATAGGTAAAATATTGGGATAGAAACATGAAGCACCACTTGCCTTTTTGGTAGAGAATTATAAGTTCACTCCTTGATCTTTCAATATTCACACTCTTCAATTTCCACTACAATTCAACCAAGCAAGCAATATTCAATCTACCATTCAAGCAAACATCACATAAAATAATAGAAACAAAGCAATGCATGCAAGCATGCCAAAGAATGTTTTATTTGGAAAAGTGGTTTCTAATAGGTTATAAACATTCTAAAACACTTATTGGTCATTTTATATAAGTGGCAAAACCATTTGCAAAAGATTTTACCTATAAATCATTTTTAAACCAAATCAATATTTTATGTGGTTGAAAATGCCTTCAGCAAATAAATAATCTTTATAGGGTTCACCAATTATATTTTTAATTTTAAAACTTGGTGTTTGGGGTCAAAGAGTTTAAATCAAAATAATTTCCAAGGTTTTTCTCTAAAAAGCATTTTTAACATATAAACAACATTTTTATTTGACTAGAAATGTTCTAAATCAAAGATTTATTCTTTTGCCTCACAAAATATGTTTTTTGAAACCACAAGTTGGTTTATATGGTCAGTAGGTTCAAAACAATCCATTTTCCAAAAAATTTATCACAAAAATAATTTTAGATTGACTTTTATATTCAAAATATGCTTACACAAGTTTCTACAAAAAACAACCATTTTACTAGAAGCAATTTATTAAACAAAGTGCATGGTTGGATAGTACTTGGTCTGCTGATTCCATTGATATAAAATTTGCAAAATTTGGACGTGTGGATTGAAAGTTATGCATTTTGCAAGTTTGAATAACTAATAGAACATTTTCTGGTTTTTATAACAGCTCTAGGCCACGCGTCCTGTTCTGATAGGCTGGTACCGCTTCGGTTGGATCGGCCTCTCTGGTACGTTGGATTAAAATGCAATCGTGCGGCTCAGGTGGTTACTTACCCCTTCGGGTTATGATCAAACGTAACCAATGGATCAATATCCAACGGCCTAAAACAGCTAACCCTAAACTAGCGGTGCTAGCGGCGGTGGTTGGCGGCGGCGCGGTCAGACGGCGGCGGAGCCGGCAATACAAGAAGCTAGAGAGGACATGGGGTGGCTCACCGAGATCGCCGTGGCACTAGGATGCTCAACTTGCTCGCATTTGTCGAAGGGGCACACGGGTTCGACGAGTATTGCTCATCGGAGTTGCGTCTGACGACGGCTTCTCTGTTCGTCGTCGCTGGCGAAAAACAGCAGGTCACGAGAAGATGAGCGAAGAGGGTCATCAGATGCGGGAGAGTTTGGCGACAATGTGTTTGTCATCTGGAGAGAGAGGGAAGGACAGAACTTACGGGGAGAAGTCGTCGAAATAACGTCAGACGGTGGCGCTGCTCTAGCAAAGACGTTGCCCAGCTTGCAGGGCGAGCGCGAGCAAGGGAAAGATACCGGGAGGTTCGCAGGCCATTGGGGAATGCGCTCGTGTGGTCGAGGTGGCTAGGGGCGACGGTGGCTGGCCGAAATTAGAAGAAGGCCTCGTCGGAGCAGAGGTGGAGCAAGGAGGAAATTCATGCAACCTAGGGGCGTTCTGGGAGTGATGTCTGATGGGAATGAGAGGGGAGAGGATTGCGGTTAAGATGGCACATTTGCAGGGAGGAATTACTGGCGTGGTTAAGAGAATTAAATCGATGATTAAACGGGCAGAAACGGACGGAGTGAGGCAAGGTCAGCGCGGCGGGTGAGGAAGACGACCTGACCGGTGGGGTCTGGTTGACAGCGAGAGAGAGAGAGAGAGAGAGAGAGAGAGAGAGAGAGAGAGAGAGAGAGAGAGAGAGAGAGAGAGAGAGAGAGAGAGAGAGAGAGAGAGAGAGAGAGAGAGAGAGAGAGAGAGAGAGAGAGAGAGAGAGAGAGAGAGGAAGAGTGGGTCCATGCAGTCAGCGTCTGAGGGGGTGAAACTGCGGGTGCGAATCATTTTTCTCGTGGAAGAGAGGGGGTGGGCTGGACTGGGCTAGTTGGGCCTTGCTGGGCTGGGTTGGTTTTGTTACATTTTTTATACAGAAACTTTTTCTTTTTCTATTTCTATTATTCTGTTTTGATTTTGTTTAATTATTTCAAACAACTATTTGAACGAAAACTTCAACCAAACTTTGTGTATATTCAAATACTGATTAAAAATACATTCTAAAGTCAATTTTTAAAATAATTCTTTTATTCTTTTTAGGGTATATTAATTATTTAAAATAGGCCCTTGCATTAATTCAAATAAGATTTATTATTGTTTTCAAACCCCATTTGAAATCTAAATTTTTCAAAATATTTTTAGTAGGTTTTATTTATTTATTAGGGTGTCAAATAACTCACCTTGAATTATTTGGAATATTTTTAATATGATCTATTAGTCATTTTAAATTGGGTATTTATCTTTATTCCAATGAAATTAATTATGGGTTTAATTCCATAAATTTTATTTAGTTGATTTCTTTGATCCCATTTGAGTTAATTAAATAACTTTTATTCCACTTGTGTAAATTCCAAATATTATTCTCCCATGATTTAATTAATTATTCTTATTAGGGAAATTTTTCCTAATCCAATAGAATAGAATTTGGTTAAGGCCATTTTATTTTATTTGGAAAATTCTTTATCCTTTCATTTTATTTGGATTTGGATTATATTTATTCCATTTTCTTATGGATTAGGTCAAGATTTGATTTGGCCTTTAAATATTCCTCATTTAATAATTCTTTCTTTATCTTACAAAATCGATATCTTTTTATTTATAGATCCAAACTTGGTGTTTCCAATTTGTATAATCTTATTTAATATTGGTTTATCCTTTTAAATGTCTTTAGGATTATTTGCTGACCATTTGGTGTGAATTTTTAGATAGGTGCTTTATTAGTTTTGGAAATTCAATTTCCTTATCTTATTAAATTTATAAGATTTTATCTATGGCTCCAAATTAAGGGAAACCAATTCATAAGGTTTTATAGTATTTCTATTTGTCATTCTTGATCATTTATAAATGTTTGTTGACAAATTTTTATATGGATTAAAACCATGGTCTTAGAGATATCTTGGAAATGATTTTATGCTATTAGAGTTTTGATTATTTTCCAAGTGTTTAGATTTCCAGATGCATTTATGAAGAATGCATTTCACTTAATTTGAATTTAGTTGGATTCACACATCATTCAAAGTTTGTTCAAGATGGGGATTTAAGTTTCCATTTAGAAATAAAAAGTTTATTTTCACCCTAAATTTCAACAATTATTTATTTTGTTTATTTATTTTTCACATTACAAAATTTGAAAAATTTTGGGATGTGACATGCTACCACCCTTAAAAGAAATCTCGTCCCGAGATTTGGGAAAGATAGGGTTACAAGTTGGCTCAAAGCAACTAGGTTACTACCACTCTTAAAAATTTCCAACTAAATTACATCTTGATTTACTTGGGATCTTGATGTATCTTCTCTGGGCACTTGTTTGCATAATGGCCTAGTTCTTTGCATTTGAAACACATCACTTGGCTAATATCTTTCTTTTCCTTTGGTATCATTGTCTGTTGTTTGTTTCCTTGGTTCTTCTTCTTTCCTAGGCAATCACTGGCATAGTGTCCCATCTCTTTGCAATTGTAAAATTGCAACTGGCTTATGTCCTTCTTCTTCTTTTTGGGTCTCTCCAAAGCTAGGAGTTCTTCTAGTTCATGATCTTCATACTTCACCACAAAGGTGGGAAATCTTTCGCTCTTCTTGGGCAGTTACTAGATATATGACCTTCTTCTTCACAAGAGTAGCAACACTTTGTGGTCACTTTGGATTTGGCCTTATGATGCATGGTTTTGACTTTGCCTTCATCCTTCTTGGCAGAAGTTGTTCCCTTATGGGGGTTTACAAACTGTTGATGCACTCCATCTTGTTTCCTTTGTTGAACTATGGAATAGATGGGGCATTGGATACGAACATGATTATTTCTTTCACATAGGAAACAAGTAGCTTGAGATGTGGGGCATTGATTACTTGGATGTTTCTCTTCACAATTGGGGCATTGATCTTCATGCTCTTTGGAAGTGTGATCCTTGTCTCCACAAATATTGCAAGCTTGAGTTCCTTCTAGAATATCATCCTTGACATCCTTGTTGTCACAAACTCCTTGGGAAAGGTTGTCTCCTATGTTGATCATTTGATTTGTCATCCTTTGCAACAATTGGGTTTGGGTTTCCAATTTTTTTGCATGGTTGGGTATAACTCATTGTAGTTGGCTAAAATCTGAGTTGTCACTTGGTTCAACTGGGTTTGGTTTACTATGAGTTCTCTCATGTGCATCTCTTGGTTGTTGTTGTTGTTGTTGTTTTTGTTACCATTCTTGATGTTGGAGTTTCTTGGAGTAGTCATCTGTTTGGGTCGGATTGGGATTAGAATAGGCAAAATATTTCTAAGGAAATAATTCTAATCACACACAACAATTTCACACAAGCAATGTGCAAGCAATCAAAAACAAACATTCCATTCAAACAACAAAGTTTCAAGCACATGTTTTAAGCAACAAAATATTTTTGGCTACACCACATAAGTTGGTGGGTTTGATTTAAACTAAATATGGTGGTACAACTATATGGTTCACTTGAGATCATTCCATCCTTCTTGGTTGCTTCTTCATGAACAAGATCCTTGTATCCTTGGAGATTTCCTTGCATCTTGGTCACAAAATTTCAAAGGTGTTGATGGTTCCTTCTAAGTTGTGTTTCCTTAGTCTTCAATTCTTGAGTAACATTTCTTGTCTCACTTGTAGTCCTTAGTGATATCCAAGTTGAAGTCCTTGTTGAGAATAAGGTTGAAATCACTTGAGTTGGTGAAGTCCTTTGCTCATGTTGAAGTCTTTGCTCATGGTGGAGGCTTTATCCGTCAAGTTGAAATAGACAAGATGTAGAATCAAAACCAAAATGGTTGAGGAAAGAGTTTACAAGATTGTTTGCAAATAAGTTTTGGAACAAATACAACTCCTACTTTTCTAAGGGGTTTTGTCCAATCCTAGGTTTACAAATCCTACAGGCAACACAGTGCTCTGATATCATCTGTAGAGGTCCCAACCTTTAATAAGGTAGAGATCCCTGTGTTTACAATGCTAGTCCCTAGATCAATAGCTAGCATCCACAATTAAGATGTAATATCAGAAACAAAGGTCATAATACAACTTTATAACCAGGAATAAAATAATTTATTACATCTTACATAGCTCATTTGGCTATCTCATTACAATGCAGCAGAAATAACTATAGCATGGGGTCCTTCATCTTCAAAGTGCCACAGGCAAACATGTTGGTTGTAGACTTGTAATCCTAATCAACACACTTCACTAACATCAAACAAACCTGCAACATAATAAATTACAGCCACAAGGGTCAATACATTTGAATTGTATTGGCAAGTGATACTATGATAGTATAGTGGAGTCTATCATCTATATGCATTTGGCTAGGTGGAGCTTAGGCTTGCTTTGCTCAAAATAGATTTTCCTTATCATTTGAAAACACTAAGTTTTTGTTTGTCAAAAATCACCCAAGGCATCTCCCAATAGAAATTGGTGATCCTTAAACCCTTGTTCAACCACAAAATTTTAACTCAGAAATTGAGATGAGGAGATTCTTGATAGCTTCCATGTCTTGATGCTCAAATTGTCCTTTGCCAGGGACATGGCTAAGTACTTAGATTCTTCCATCTGCAGAGGTTGTGCACTTTCCCCACAAGACATGATTTTCACCAAGACAGGACCTTTCAGAAGCCTTCCCTTAGACCAAATGGACGCATTCCAACCTATCATCCCACTAACACCAACTGTCCAAATGGCTAAGTTATTGCATCCTATATGATCCAGGCAGAGCCCATAATGCCATGTGGCTGCACTAGAAGCTTCTTAACATTTGGCATCTCAAATCCCTTTGTTCCTGGGTGGCTTTCCACAAGTGAGATACATAAGGTAAACCATAGAAATGGGCCTTGTGTAACCACTCAACACAAACCAATCTTTCCCTTCCACCCAGGTGTTTCATTCACTTAGTTGTTTTATTAAGCAAAACATAAGTCCAAAGACTTAGAAATATTTTTCATAGCATGATTATATAATCCACCCTTGGCTATTACTAGCTAGGCTAAGCATGGCAATAGAAAGTATCTTAACTTAAAGGAAATTCTAACATTGCTACAACTACTAGGATTTCCCAAGCATAGCATATAGATACTTAGCAAAATAATCATGCAGGTCCTATACAAAATATTTTCTAATGCATAGGTAAAATATTGGGATAGAAACATGAAGCACCACTTGCCTTTTTGGTAGAGAATTATAAGTTCACTCCTTGATCTTGCAATATTCACACTCTTCAATTTCCACTACAATTCAACCAAGCAAGAAATATTCAATCTACCATTCAAGCAAACATCACATAAAATAATAGAAACAAAGCAATGCATGCAAGCATGCCAAAGAATGTTTTATTTGGAAAAGTGGTTTCTAATAGGTTATAAACATTCTAAAACACTTATTGGTCATTTTATATAAGTGACAAAACCATTTGCAAAAGATTTTACCTATAAATCATTTTTAAACCAAATCAATATTTTATGTGGTTGAAAATGCCTTTAGCAAAGCAATAATCTTTATAGGGTTCACCAATTATATTCTTAATTCTAAAACTTGGTGTTTGGGGTCAAAGACTTTAAATCAAAATAATTTCCAAGGTTTTTCTCTAAAAAGCATTTTTAACATATAAACAACATTTTTATTTGACTAGAAATGTTCTAAATCAAAGATTTATTCTTTTGCCTCACAAAATATGTTTTTTGAAACCACAAGTTGGTTTATATGGTTAGTAGGTTCAAAACAATCCATTTGCTAAAGATTTTATCACAAAAATAATTTTAGATTGAATTTTATATTCAAAATATGCTTACACAAGTTTCTTCAAAAACAACCATTTTACCAGAAGCAGTTTATTAAACAAAGTTCATAGTTGGATAGTACTTGGTATGCTGATTCCATTGATATAAAATTTGAAAAATTTGGACGTGTGGATTGAAAGTTATGCATTTTGCAAGTTTGAATAACTAATAGAACATTTTCTGGTTTTTATAACAGCTCTAGGCCACGCGTCCTGTTCTGATAGGCTGGTACCGCTTCGGTTGGATCGGCCTCTCTGGTGTGTTGGATTAAAATGCAATCGTGCGGCTCAGGTGGTTACTTACCCCTTCGGATTATGATCAAACGTAACCAATGGATCAATATCCAACGGCCTAAAATATCTAACCCTAAACTGGTGGTGCTAGCGGCGGTGGTTGGCGGCGGCGCGGTCATACGGCGGCGGAGACGGCGATACAAGAAGCTAGAGAGGACGTGGGGTGGCTCACCGAGATCGCCGTGGCACTAGGATTCTCAACTTTCTCGCGTTTGTCGAAGGAGCGCACGGGTTCGACGCGTATTGCTCGTCGGAGTTGCGTCTGACGATGGCTTCTCTGTTCGTCGTCGCTGGCGAAAAACTGCAGGTCACGAGAAGACGAGTGAAGAGGGTCATCAGATGCGGGAGAGTTTGGCGACCATGCGTGTGTCATCTAGAGAGAGAGGGAAGGACGGAACTTACGGGGAGAAGTTGTCAAAATAACGGCAGACGGTGGCGCTGATCTGGAAGAGACGTTGCCGAGCTTGCAGGGCGAGCGCGAGCGAGGGGAAGGTACCGGGAGGTTCGCAGGCCGTTGGGGAACGCGCTCGTGTGGTCGAGGTGGCTAGGGGCGACGGTGGCTGGCCGGAATTGGAAGAAGGCCTCGTCGGAGCAGAGGTGGAGCAAGGAGGAAATTCATGCAGCCTAGGGGCGTTCTGGCAGCGATGTCTGAGGGGAATGAGAGGGGAGAGGATTGCGGTTAAGATGGCACGTTTGCGGGGAGGAATTACTAGCATGGTTAAGCGAATTAAATCGATGTTTAAACAGGCAGAACCAGCCGGAGTGAGGGAGGTCAGCGCGGCGGGTGAGGAAGACGACCTGACCGGTGGGGTCTGGTTGACAGCGAGAGAGAGAGAGAGGAAGAGTGGGTCCATGCAGTCAGCGTCTGAGGGGGTGAAAATGCGGGTGCGAATCGTTTTTCTCGTGGAAGAGAGGGGGTGGGCTGGACTGGGCTAGTTGGGCCTTGCTGGGCTGGGTTGGCTTTGTTTCATTTTTTTTATACAGAAACTTTTTCTTTTTCTATTTCTATTATTCTGTTGATTTTGTTTAATTCTTTCAAACAACTATTTGAACTCAAACTCCAACCAAACTTTTTGTATATTCAAATACTGATTAATAATACATTCTAAAGTCAATTTTTAAAATAATTCTTTTATTATTTTTAGGGTATATTAATTATTTAAAATAGGCCCTTGCATTAATTCAAATAAGATTTATTATTGTTTTCAAACCCCATTTGAAATCTAAATTTTTCCAAATCTTTTCAGTAGGTTTTATTTATTTATTAGGGTGTCAAATAACTCACCTTGAATTATTTGGAATATTTTTAATATGATCTATTAGTCATTTTAAATTGGGTATTTATCTTTATTCCAATGAAATTAATTATGGGTTTAATTCCATAAATTTTATTTAGTTGATTTCTTTGATCCCATTTGAGTTAATTAAATAACTTTTATTCCACTTGTGTAAATTCCAAATATTATTCTCCCATGATTTAATTAATTATTCTTATTAGGGAAATTTGTCCTAATCCAATATAATAGAATTTGGTTAAGGCCATTTTATTTTATTTGGAAAATTCTTTATCCTTTCATTTTATTTGTATTTGGATTATATTTATTCCATTTTCTTATGGATTAGGTCAAGATTTGATTTGGCCTTTAAATATTCCTCATTTAATAATTCTTTCTTTATCTTATAAAATCCATATCTTTTTATTTATAGATCCAAACTTTGTGTTTCCAATTTGTATAATCTTATTTAATATTTGTTTATCCTTTTAAATGTCTTTAGGATTATTTGATCACCATTTGGTGTGGATTTTAGATAGGTGCTTTATTAGTTTTGGAAATTCAATTTCCTTATCTTATTAAATTTATAAGATTTTATCTATGGCTCCAAATTAAGGGAAACCAATTCATATGGTTTTATAGTATTTCTATTTGTCATTCTTGATCATTTATAAATGTTTGTTGACAAATTTTTATATGGATCAAAACCATGGTCTTAGAGATATCTTGGAAATGATTTTATGCTATTAGAGTTTTAGGGTTTTGATTATTTTCCAAGTGTTTAGATTTCCAGATGAATTTATGAAGAATGCATTTCACTTAATTTGAATTTAGTTGGATTCACACATTATTCAAAGTTTGTTCAAGATGGGATTTTAAGTTTCCATTTAGAAACAAAAAGTTTCTTTTCACCCTAAATTTCAACAATTATTTATTTTATTTATTTATTTTTCACATTACAAAATTTGGAAAATTTTGTGATGGGACAATGTCATTATGGATGCTTAGTAGTTCTTGCTTGTCTATGATTAGCTCCAGCTTGCTAATAGTTTGTAGCATGTCATATGAATGTTTGCTTGCATTGTTTTATTCATACTTTGGTATGATATTGTGGTATCCTCCTATGGCTGTTCATGTGAATCGACTTGGCACGTGCTCCCGCATGCATACGACTAATCAATAGTTAGTAAGCCTCGATGATTTATTTTGCCTCAGAGTTCTTGTATCACTTTCATGCCATAGTTAGTCATGTTTTGTTGCAAGCATGATTATGACAGCTATTGCTCTCTCGTTTGTCGCTCCCTCTCTATTGTTAGCCTTCACTTGCACTGAGTATGTGCTCCACCTGTGCTTCCAACTCACCAAAACCAATATTGCTAGTTGTGTCCACCATACCTACCTATTAGCATCATTTGCTATTTCAGTGCATATTCCATATGCCGTGTTTTCTTCCAAAATAAAATGTTTGTCTGTTTTGAGAAAGTTATTTAGTAAATCTCTCATGAACTTGATGGCACACTTTATTCCTTACGCTTAATAATCCTGAACCATTGTGACTAGTCCATGAAATTTATATGCTTGCTAATTATATGCTGGGAGTCAGCAGAACCGTGCTATCATGGGGAACGCTTTCAACACTTTTTGGATATCTCATCCAATTGATTCCTTGCTCTTTTGTTTCTGGATGTCGACGATGTGAAATAAAAGGGGAAGTTGTTAGTTCCTGGAGTTTATACATTGTGTTAGAGAAACGCCTGGGCCGCTAGCCTAAGCCATGCTTAATCATGGTGGAAACTTGCAGTATCACTATAATGAGCATCTATGAAGCATCCTCAATAAAAAGCTATGCATATGGTAAATAAAAATATTGCCGAGATGCTCATTGTATGCTTGCCTTGTCATTTTGGTTATGGGAAAGCTCTGGTACCATGTGCAAGGGGTACCCCGTTGGAGGTTCTCGATGATATGCATGTATTTACAATGACAAGAACTTTCAGGTGACCAAAGTTGATTAGCATGCGAAGTGATCCTCGTACTCAAGGGACTTGGGATTTCCAGTCTATGGTCTGTCAAGCATATGATTCAGAGTGGACCTCACTTTCACCTTAACCACATGAAGATGCCTATGATAGGGGCAATGAGAGCTCAAAGCTAATGAGTACCTTCCTTTCAGCATTTGGAAACCTTTCAAACCTTCACAAAACCATTTTCACTATTTTGTTGAGTCACCACTTATTCGATGAGCACCTTCTTGAGAGCATAGTTGTCATTTCTGTGTTTGTTCGAAAACTTGGTTAATTATGTCATGACTTTGATGCTTGTATCTCTGATATCTTTACCTCTAGTCTTCATGTGAACTTCAGAGGTGCCTTGGCATTTATATTGTGCTCTTCAAACAAAGGCAAGAGAGATACCACTCTATCATACCGTATTATGTGTAACATCCCTAAAATCATGTTTCAAACTTATGCATATCATCCATGCATCCATGACCATATGAATTTCATTTCAAACAAATCTTTTCAAAACAGAAGCATTTATGCTTATTATTTCATGTAAGTTTGCCCTAGCCTTAATGCTATCTTCCAATATGAAGAGTACTTGTTTTTATTCAGTAAAGTTTGAAATTCAAACTTAGGCACCACCAAAAGTTTGAACAAAGTTTCAAAACAAAATGAGTAAATAAACCAATATTATGCCTATTTGAATATATATCATAAAGGCTTGGTTTTATTTTATTTTCATTTGATCAAAGTGTTTTGAATAAACAGTAGTGTTTGACACACATTTGAGTGCAAGGTTTGCAGTATAAAAACCTAGAGAATATTTGAATTCAAACTCATTTTATTTGGATTTGAAAATCATTTCAGAAAATCAAAACAGAAAAAGAAAAAGGAGAAAAGAAATGGAAAAAGGCCAGCGCTACCTATCTGGCCCAACTATGAATCCAACCCAGTAAGCCCACCCGGGTTCCCACTCTCTCTTTCTCACTCGCAAACAAACCCACTGAGTGACTGACTACATGACCCCACCCCCTCTCTGTTTAACTCGCTGAAGAGTGGACCCTGCGACCACGTCGTCTTCGTCGTCAATCACGCGCGGCCGCGACGCTCGCTTCGCCATTACCTCGCCGGAATCAGTACGCGCTTAATTGCCATTGATACGCCGCACGATCCTCGCCCCCACTCTGGCTATAAGACCCCCTCTGCACCACGGCCATTTTCCCTCACCTAGCGCCACTTCTACGCCCCCAGGCTGCCCTCAATTGCCTTTGCGCCACCGCAGACAGAGCAACTCCGGCGACGAATCTCTGTTAGTACAGACCGCCCCTCTACCTCTAGTTCAAACCACTATGACCAGAATGATCTTGCGCATCTGCTAATGCCCTCTGTTTGCTTTCTCATGACCCAGAGCGACGTCCTCGTTCTCACCCGCAAGCACCTGAGCTGCCGCTCGACTCCGACGTGCGATTCAGGTAAGATAAGACCGCCCCTTGCCTTCCCTTTGATACTTCCTTGATCGCCAGGACCTTGCGCATCTCCTAAACCTTCTAGCTTGTGCTAGGATGACGCAGAGCCTCGGCAACATCCTCGACAGCAAGCAACTGACGCCGCCCACAACTTCGACGAGCTCCAGCGACCGTGTCCGTGCGCCCCTTGCCAAGCCGTCGCCAGGTTGAGCATCAGTGCTTCGCCATGATCCTGGTAAGCATCTCCGACGACCCCAGAGCCACCTGTAGTGCCGCGCCGCCATAGGCAGAGCTCGCCGCCACCAGTAGCCACCGCCAGCGCCACCCAGCTATGGTCGTTTGATCCAGGACCGTTGGATCTGGATCCAGCGTGTGAGATTAGGTCACTTACCGAAGCATTATGAGTAGATCTAGGCCGTGCGATTAAGTCAGATCCAGTGGCTCAGAAGCGTGATCCAACGCGAACCGGTACGCGCCAATCAGGTTAAGACGCGTGGCTAGGGTTTAGGTTTAAAATCAGGATTTAAAACTATTAGATGTTTGAATTTGATTTAGCCATAACTTTTGATTCCCACGTTAGAATTTGACAAATTTTATATCAATGGAATCAGGAGAACAAGCCCTTTCTAAATATGCAATGTGTTTAATGTTTTGTTTCTGTTAAAATGGTTTAATTTGCAGAAACATGTGTAGGGCTATTTTGAGTATATGATTTGTTTGGGAAATGTTTTAGAGTTTAAATAAATGTTGTTTGGCAAGTTTTGAACTTGTCTATGAGCCAGTATTGTACACTTGCTTTGTTGAGTTTCAAAAATCATCACATATCATATTGCATGCATTCATATATTTTTGTTTGTATATGTTTTGTATGTGATTTGTGGCTATGATTCTTTTGTGTAGATTTTGGTGCCAATAGTGATTGTGATTGTGAGGAGTGTAGCTACTCTCCAAACTACCAAGGCAAGTGGTGCTTCATGATATTTTTATCCCTATGTTTTCTACTAAGCATTAGAAATATTTTATTAGAGTTGCATGTTATATTTTGCTTATATGCCATGTTGGGAAATCCTAGTAGTTGTAGAATTGCTAGGAAATTTTCTAAGTTAAGATACTTATCTATGCCATGCTTAGCCTAGCTAGTAGCAACCAAGGGTTGGTGAAATATACATTCTATGATAAAATATTTCTAAGTCTTTGGACTTGTGTTTTGCCTAATAAAACAACTAAGTTAATGAAATACCTGGGTGGAATGGAAGGAATGGTTTGTGTTGAGTGGTTACACAAGGCCCATTTCTATGGTTTACCTTGTGTATCTCACTTGTGGAAAGCCACCCAGGAACAAAGAGATTTTAGAGGCCAAGTGTTAAGAAGCTTCTAGTGCAGCCACTTGGCAATATGGGCTCTGCCTGGATCACATAAGTTGCTAGAACTTAGCCATTTGGACAGTTGGTGGTAGAGGAATGATAGGTTGGAACGCGTCCATTTGGTCTAAGGGAAGGCTTCTGAAAGGTCCTGTCTTGGTGAAAATCAAGTCTGGTGGGGAAAGTGCACAACCTCTGCAGATGGAAGAATCTAAGTACTTAGCCATGTCCCTGGAAAAGGATAACTTGAGCATCAAGACATGGAAGCTATCAAGAATCTCCTCATCCCAATTTCTAAGTAAAAACTTGTGGGTGAACAAGGGTGAAGGACCTCAATGTCTATTGGTGGTTCCTTGGGAAAAGTTTTGACAAACAAAAACTTAGTGATTTCAACTAATAGGCAAATCCTATTTTGAGCAAAGCAAGCCAAGCTACACTTAGCAAAATTGCATATAGTATCTAGTCCACCTAAATTATACTAAGGTATCACTTGACAATACTATTCCAAAGTATTGACCCACTGTGGCTGTAACTTGTGATGTTGCAGGTTACTCTGATGAGGATTAGGAGTCATGAGTCTACACTCGACATGTTTGCCTGTGGCACATGAAGATGAAGACTTTTATTTATTTACTTATTCAAACTCTTGTACTAGGCCTGTGGCCTTGGAGTTGTAAAGACTATGTTGTCTCTGGAATGACTGTAATAATGACCTTTGTTTCTGTGTACTTCATCTTAAACTGTGGATGCTAGCATTGATCCAGGGACTAGCATTGCAATCACAGGGATCCTTTTCCTTTATAAGGGAGGGATCTTACAGATGGTATCAGAGCACTGTGTTGCCTGTAGGATTATGACCCTAGGATTGGAAACCACTAAGGAAAAAATTTCAACAACTTCTACACTTGTCTATTCTTCTCGTAAACTTTTCTAATCTTCTTTCTCATCACCATTTGTAGATGAACTCCATCAACGAAGCAGTAAGGAAGGGACCACTCATGACAATGACTTTGGATTGTGAGACAAAATTCCCCAAGGCTCTCAAGGACCTCATGGTTGCAATGGAAATACATGGTGCAGCTGTGTACAAAGGTTTTCCTGTGATGGATGAAGGAGTTGAGTACTGGTGGGTGCAACTTAACTTGTATAAAAACAAGGAAGACAACCACAAGGAAAAAGGATTCTGCATGTTCACCAATTCAGTGGTGCACACTACATTCTTTGATTCAGCAAAGGATGTAGCTTGGAGGACCATCAAAGAACTCCGTGATAGAGTCAAGTGCAGAATGCTCAACCTCCAAAATGACCTAAAGGAAGAGAAGAAACATACCCAAGAGTTGGAAGCTACCAACCAAACCTTAAGAGGAGACATTATAGACTTAGTGATGGAGTCATGTGAGCAAGATAGGCTGATTGCTTCTAGAAACATTGTGTTAGCCAACAGATCTAGTGAGATAGGATTGTAAACGTACTTTTTTAGTTGGACCACCACTTATCACCTTACTTTCCAAAAAGTTGTTTAAAATAAGTTGAACCTTGGTTGTTGAAATGGATCCATGTATGCCATGACTTGTGTGTTTTGATTCCAAGGATATGTATGTGATGCTTTGCCTTGTGTTTTATCTTAAATTATGTTGTTCTAACTTTTTCTATCTTATAAATAGATGCCTAATGTTACCATCAGCACTGTTGAGGAGTTCCAGGGAACTCGCTTTGGTCCTCGTATTGTTGAGCTTACTACTTTGCTCAATCTCCCTCTTCCTACCATCATGGTGCTTCCCCTCACCAAGTTTGAGAGGAAAGACCTTTGGGGTTTCAAGGTCAACCAGCCCGGACGCCAGACTGAGCCTACCACGGAGGCTATCATCTTCAAGCTCATGCACGATGACAAGGAGAGAGGCCTTGAGGTAGTCATGCAGGATCTGATAGGACGTCTGCTAGGGAGACACTCACGACAGGTTAGAGGTACTCACTTCCACGTCTTCGGTAGACGTGATGAGGATGGAGAGTCCATCGACTTCAAGGACACTTCGAGGGAGACAGCGGAGCTGATTCGCCCATACCTCCAGGACTTAGAGGCTCTCATTAGGCACGTGGACACTGATAGGACCAACGTCATGCTCAACAATGACGAACTCCAGGTGCAGCTTCGCGAGAAGGACAAGCTCTTCACGGAGCAAGATGAGATAGTCAAGGAGATGGAGACGAAGTTCGAGAGCCAAGACAGGAAGTTCAAGAGTCAGGAGAAGCGAGTCCAGGATATGAACAAGAGGATCCGGGACATGACTGAAGAACTGCAGGCCAAGGACTTCGAGCTCGAGCATCAGCAGACGGTGATTGAGAGGCTTCGTTCTCAGAAGAGGGCTCTCAAAGCCAAGATAGAGACCTTGACCGCTAATGTCGAGGAATACAAGACCGCTATGGAGAATGCAGGTCTTACCTTTGTCGAGGAGGAGGTTGATGCCGAGGAGTAGAGTTAACTACTCATTTATCATTTATTATCATACTTGTTGTTGGGAACTTGTTATTTGACCATCCAACATGTGGATGGCTTGTTATTTGTGTGTGTTTTACTTTGCGAACTTGTTATATTGTTGTTGAACCTTTATCATTGTTGCATGCTTTGTGATTGCTTATGTGATGTATTGTGCATGAAAACATCTATGGGTATCTCATTCTTATCTCTATTGAACAAACCACAGATGCCTCCCCGTCGTGCCAATCCCAACCCCAACAACGAAAACATCACTCCTGAGATGCAACAAATGATGACCGCTCAAACTCAGCTGATGCAAATGATGACGACGTTCATCCAGAACCAAAACAACAACAACAACAATAACAACAATAACAACAACAACAACCCACCGGGTTTTGACATGCTTACCAGGTTCTTGAGATTGAGGCCAGCAAAGTTCTCAGGAACAACTGATCCCATGGTGGCCAATGATTGGCTATGCTCGGTGAACAAGGACTTGGTAACTGTGGGTTGTACTGATGCAGAAAAGGTCAGATTTGCAGCACATTTGCTGGAAGGACCAGCCGCCACTTGGTGGGATAACTTCCAGATCACCACTCCCATAGAAGATGTGACATGGGCTATCTTTGAGGATGGCTTTCGTACTGCTCATATCTCATCTGGAGTGATGAGTCTGAAAAAGAAGGAGTTACATAATCTGAAGCAGCGCCACCGCAGCGTGGCTGAATATATTGAGGAGTTCAACAATCTGGCGCGTTACGCACCGGATGAAGTTGACACTGATGCTAAGAGGAAGGAAAAATTCCTTGAAGGCCTGAATGATGAACTGAACTTGCAGCTATCAGTGGCCTATGTTCCCACTTATCAGTCTCTCTGTGATAAGGCTGCTGTTTTGGAGAACAAAATGAAGCAAGTTGAAAGCAGGAAGAGAAAGCACTCTGACAAGCACAGCTCCGGATCGTCTCACAAACGTTCCCATTATGATGATAGTGGAAGCTCAGGATCCCACAAGCATGGGAAATTCAACAAGCACCACAACCACAACCGTCATGACAGCAAACATCACCGTAATCATGACAATGACAAGTACAAGAACCACAAGGGTGGATATAAGAGCCACCATAGTGGTAGTGGAAGTGGCAGTGGAAGCCAGCCTGTCAAGAAGGACATCAGTCAGGTTGAGTGCTTCAAGTGCAAGAAGATGGGGCATTATGCAAATGAATGCCTAGAAAAGAAAGTTGAAGGACCCAACAAGCCTAACCCTTTTCAGAAGGGACAAGTGAACCACATCAATGTGGAGGAAATCTATGAGGAGCCTGATGCTGTTCCTGGTAAGTTCAAACTCAATTATGTTCCATCATTTATTCTCTTTGATACTGGTGCATCTCATTCATTCATATCAAGAGCATTTGTTGAAAGAAATGAACTACCAGTAGAAACTATTGGGTGTCCTATAAAAGTAAGTTCTCCTGGCGGAGAAATGATAGTGAATTCAGGATGTCATGATCTAGTCATAGAGTTTGGGAAGTATAAGTTTCCCGTTAACTTGATAATCCTAAATTCCCAAGGATTGTATGTCATTTTGGGAATGGACTGGATGACTAAGCACAAGGGAGTGATAGATTGTGCCAACCATACTGTCTCACTCAAAACTCCAGAAAATAAAAGGATCAGACTCAAGACCAATTTTGAAGCGAAAAGGAGTAAGCTTAATTCCCTTAAGGGGGTTAGCATGGACAGTGTGCCAATTGTGAGTGAATATCCGGATGTGTTTCTGGAAGAACTGCCGGGAATGACACTAGATAGGGATGTGGAGTTCCTTATTGATTTGCTACTAGGATCTGGACCAATAGCAAAGAGACCTTACAAGATGTCAGTTGATGAACTGAAAGAACTCAAGAAACAACTTGGAGAACAGTTGCAGAAAGTATTTATTCAACCAAGTTCTTCTTCTTAGGGAGCCCCAGTTTGTTTGTGGAAAAGAAAGATAGAAGTCAAAGGTTATGCATAGATTACCGTTCACTCAATGAGGTGACTACAAGAACAAATACCCTTTGCCTAGAATCAATGACTTGTTTGATCAGCTAGAAGGAGCTTGTGTGTTCTCAAAGATTGATCTCCGGTCAGGTTATTTCCAACTCAAGATAAGGGAGCAAGACATACCTAAGATAGCTTTCACCACAAGGTATGGATTGTATGAGTATACCGTGATGCCATTTGGTTTGACCAATGCTCCAGCATACTTTATGAATATGATGAACAAGGTGTTCATGGAATTCCTTGATAAGTTTGTTGTCGTTTTCATCGATGACATTTTAGTCTACTCCAAGAGAAAAGAAGAGCATGAGGGACATTTGCGTTTGATACTTGAGAAGCTTAGAGAGCATAAGATGTATGCCAAATTCAGCAAGTGTGAGTTCTGGTTTTATGAAGTTGGATTTCTTGGACACGTTGTGTCAGGAGATGGTGTAGAAGTGGATCCTGCTAAAGTTTCAGCTGTAACTGAATGGGAATCTCCCAAGTCAGTGAAAGAAGTTCGTAGTTTGATCGGCTTAGCAGGTTACTACAGAAGGTTCATTGAGAATTTCTCCAAAGTTGCTAAGCCTATGACTGAATTTCTAAAGAAAGAAAAGAAATTTGCTTGGTCTGAAGGTTGTGAACTCAGCTTTCAGGAATTGAAGAAGAGACTTGTGACAGCACCAGTCTTGTGTTTGCCAGACTTGGAAAAATATTTCCAAGTATATTGTGATGCATCTCATCATGGTTTGGGTGCAGTACTTATGCAAGAAGGAAAAGTTGTGGCTTATGCCTCGAGACAACTCAAAACTCATGAAGTGAATTACCCTACTCATGATTTGGAGTTAGCCTCTGTTGTCCATGCACTCAAAACATGGAGACACTACCTTTTGGGAAAGCGTTGTGAAGTGTTCACAGATCACAAGAGTTTGAAGTATATCTTCACCTAGAAGGAAATTAATATGAGACAAAGAAGATGGCTAGAACTCATCAAGGACTATGACTTGAATTTGCAATACCACCCCAGTAAAGCAAATGTTGTAGCAGATGCTCTAAGATGTAAAGTTTTTGTGAATGGTCTCACCAAGGGAGAATTGCCAGAAGATTTGTGTGCCCAATTTAGAGATCTCAGATTGGAGATTGTACCTGAAGGACATCTCATGTCTTTGGAAGTTCAACCTACTTTATTGGACAAGATCAAAGAAGCCCAGAAGATTGATAAGGAAATTGAAGAGATTAAGGAAAAGATTGGTAAAGGAAAAGCCAAAGGATTCCATGAAGATGAACAAGGTACTTTATGGCATGGGAAACGTATCTGTGTTCCACAAGATCCGGAACTTCGGAAACTGATTTTGCAAGAAGCACACAACTCACCGTATTCCATTCATCCGGGTAACACCAAAATGTACATGGATATGAAGGAAAGATTTTGGTGGAATAATCTCAAGAAGGACATCGCCGAACATATTGCTTTGTGTGATGTGTGTAGTAGAGTGAAAGCGGAACATCAGAAACCAGCCGGTTTGCTTCAACCACTACCTATTCCTGATTGGAAGTGGGACAAGATTGCAATGGATTTCATTACTGGATTACCAAGGACCCGGTCAGGATATGATTCTAATTGGGTAGTAGTGGATCGCCTAACTAAAGTGGCTCATTTCATACCCGTGAAGACAACCTACACAAGTGCTAAGTTAGCCAAAATCTATATGAGTAGAATTGTATGTCTCCATGGAGTGCCCAAGAGTATTGTGTCTGATAGAGGAACCCAATTCACTTCTCATTTTTGGAGACAACTACATGAGTCATTAGGAACGAGGTTGGAATTCAGCACTGCTTTTCATCCTCAAACTGATGGACAAACAGAAAGGACTAATCAGATTCTTGAAGATATGTTGAGAGCATGTGCTCTAGACTATGGAGCCAGTTGGGATGAAAGTCTGCCTTACGCAGAATTTTCTTATAACAACAGCTATCAAGCCAGCATTGAGATGGCACCATTTGAGTTTTTCTACGGGAGAAAATGTACCACCCCATTGTTATGGAATGGTGTGGGAGAAAGAAGTTTGTTCGGACCAGAACTTATCAAAGAAGACGAAGAGAAGGTCAAGTTGGTTAAGGACAGAATGAAGATAGCACAGTCCCGACAGAAAAGCTACGCAGATCCTAAGCGTAGAGAAGTCACCTACGAAGTTGGTGATAGAGCTTATCTTAGAGTGTCACCACTTCGTGGAGTGAAGAGGTTTGGAGTCAAAGGAAAATTGGCCCCAAGATATGTTGGACCATTCAAGATTCTGAGTCGAAAAGGAGAAGTTGCTTATGAAATGGAATTGCCAGAGTCTTTGTCAGCTGTCCATAATGTGTTTCATGTGAGTCAGCTTAAGAAATGTCATCCAGAAATGGAAGAAACTTCATTGAAGGATACTATACCTTTGGAGGAGGTGCAATTGGAAAGTGATCTCACTTATGAGGAGAAGCCTATCAAGATTCTTGAGACTGCAGAAAGAGTTACACGGACTAAGACTATCAAGTTTTGCAAAGTTCAGTGGAACCATCATTCCGAAGAGGAAGCATCATGGGAAAGAGAAGATGATCTTCGGAAAGACCACCCTCACCTATTTGCTAGCCAATCCGAATCTCGAGGGCGAGATTCACCTTAAGGGGGTTAGATTTGTAACATCCCTAAAATCATGTTTCAAACTTATGCATATCATCCATGCATCCATGACCATATGAATTTCATTTCAAACAAATCTTTTCAAAACAGAAGCATTTATGCTTATTATTTCATGTAAGTTTGCCCTAGCCTTAATGTTATCTTCCAATGTGAAGAGTACTTGTTTTGATTCAGTAAAGTTTGAAATTCAAACTTAGGCACCACCAAAAGTTTGAACAAAGTTTCAAAACAAAATGAGTAAATAAACCAATATTATGCCTATTTGAATATCATAAAGGCTTGGTTTTATTTTATTTTCATTTGATCAAAGTGTTTTGAATAAACAGTAGTGTTTGACACACATTTGAGTGCAAGGTTTGCAGTATAAAAACCTAGAGAAGATTTGAATTCAAAATCATTTGATTTGGATTTGAAAATCATTTCAAAAAATCAAAACAGAAAAAGAAAAAGGAGAAAAAAAATGGAAAAAGGCCAGCGCTACCTATCTGGCCCAACTATGAATCCATCCCAGTAAGCCCACCCGGGTTCCCACTCTCTCTTTCTCACTCGCAGACAAACCCACTGAGTGACTGACTACACGACCCCACCCCCTCTCTGTTTAACTCGCTGACGAGTGGACCCTGCGACCACGTCGTCTTCGTCGTCAATCACGCGCGGCCGCGACGCTCGCTCCGCCGTTACTTCGCCGCAATCAGTACGCGCTTAATTGCCATTGATACGCCGCGCGATCCTCGCCCCCGCTCTGGCTATAAGACCCCCTCTGCACCGCGGCCATTTCCCCTCACCTAGCGCCACTTCTACGCCCCCAGGCTGCCCTCAATTGCCTTTACGCCGCCGCAGACAGAGCAACTCCGGCGACGAATCTCTGTAAGTATAGACCGCCCCTCTACCTCTAGTTCAAACCACTGTGACCAGAATGATCTTGCGCATCTGCTAATGCCCTCCGTTTGCTTTCTCATGACCCAAAGCGATGTCCTCGTTCTCACCCGCAAGCACCTGAGCCACCGCTCGACTCCGACGTGCGATTCAGGTAAGATAAGACCGCCCCTTGCCTTCCCTTTGATACTGCCTTGATTGCCAGGACCTTGCGCATCTCCTAAACCTTCTGGCTTGTGCTAGGACGACGTAGAGCCTCGGCAACATCCTCGACAGCAAGCAACTGACGCCGCCCGCAACTTCGACGAGCTCCAGCGACCGTGTCCGTGCGCCCCTTGCCAAGCCGTCGCCAGGTTGAGCATCAGTGCTTCGCCACGATCCTGGTAAGCATCTCCGACGACCCCAGAGCCACCTGTAGCGCCGCGCCGCCGTAGGCAGAGCTCGCCGCCGCCAGTAGCCACCGCCAGCACCACCCAACTATGGTCGTTTGATCCAGGACCGTTGGATCTGGATCCAGCGTGTGAGATTAGATCACTTACCGAAGCGTTACGAGTAGATCTGGGCCGTGCGATTAAGTCAGATCCAGCGGCTCAAAAGCGTGATCCAACGCGAACCGGTACGCGCCAATCAGGTTAAGACGCGTGGCTAGGGTTTAGGTTTAAAATTAGGATTTAAAACTATTAGATGTTTGAATTTGATTTAGCCATAACTTTTGATTCCCACGTTAGAATTTGACAAATTTTATATCAATGGAATCAGGAGAACAAGCCCTTTCTAAATATGCAATGTGTTTAATGTTTTGTTTCTGCTAAAATGGTTTAATTTGCAGAAACATGTGTAGGGATATTTTGAGTATATGATTTGTTTGGGAAATGTTTTAGAGTTTAAATAAATGTTGTTTGGCAAGTTTTGAACTTGTCTATGAGCCAGTACTGTACACTTGCTTTGTTGAGTTTCAAAAATCATCACATATCATATTGCATGCATTCATATATTTTTGTTTGTATATGTTTTGTATGTGATTTGTGGCTATGATTCTTTTGTGTAGATTTTGGTGACAATAGTGATTGTGATTGTGAGGAGTGTATCTACTCTCCAAACTACCAAGGCAAGTGGTGCTTCATGATATTTTTATCCCTATGTTTTCTACTAAGCATTAGAAATATTTTGTTAGACTTGCATGTTATATTTTGCTTATATGCCATGTTGGGAAATCCTAGTAGTTGTAGAATTGCTAGGAAATTTTCTAAGTTAAGATACTTATCTATGCCATGCTTAGCCTAGCTAGTAGCAACCAAGGGTTGGTGAAATATACATGCTATGATAAAATATTTCTAAGCCTTTGGACTTGTGTTTTGCCTAATAAAACAACTAAGTTAATGAAACACCTGGGTGGAATGGAAGGAATGTTTTGTGTTGAGTGGTTACACAAGGCCCATTTCTATGGTTTACCTTGTGTATCTCACTTGTGGAAAGCCACCCAGGAACAAAGAGATTTTAGAGGCCAAGTGTTAAGAAGCTTCTAGTGCAGCCACTTGGCAATATGGGCTCTGCCTGGATCACATAAGTTGCTAGAACTTAGCCATTTGGACAGTTGGTGGTAGAGGAATGATAGGTTGGAACGCGTCCATTTGGTCTAAGGGAAGGCTTCTAAAAGGTCTTGTCTTGGTGAAAATCAAGTCTGGTGGGGAAAGTGCACAACCTCTGTAGATGGAAGAATCTAAGTACTTAGCCATGTCCCTGGAAAAGGACAACTTGAGCATCAAGACATGGAAGCTATCAAGAATCTCCTCATCCCAATTTCTAAGTAAAAACTTGTGGGTGAACAAGGGTGAAGGACCTCAATGTCTATTGGTGGTTCCTTGGGAAAAGTTTTGACAAAGAAAAACTTAGTGATTTCAACTAATAGGCAAAACCTATTTTGAGCAAAGCAAGCCAAGCTACACTTAGCAAAATTGCATATAGTATCTAGTCCACCTAAATTATACTAAGGTATCACTTGCCAATACTATTCCAAAGTATTGACCCACTGTGGCTGTAACTTGTGATGTTGCAGGTTACTTTGATGAGGATTAGGAGTCATGAGTCTACACTCAACATGTTTGCCTATGTCACATGAAGATGAAGACTTTTATTTATTTACTTATTCAAACTCTTGTACTAGGCCTGTGGCCTTGGAGTTGTAAAGACTATGTTGTCTCTGGAATGACTGTAATAATGACCTTTGTTTCTGTGTACTTCATCTTAAACTATGGATGCTAGCATTGATCCAGGGACTAGCATTGCAATCACAGGGATCCTTTTCCTTTATAAAGGAGGGATCTTACATTATGAGCATTGCAATGTTGCTTATGTTTATGTTTCATGCTACTTATTATTATTGAGTTGGTTTCTCTTCATAGCTTGCAATGACTATTGAGTAGACTTAGTTGCATACTCCTTATTATGAATTATCTAAGCATCTACTCCTGTGCTGAGAATATTTACATCATATGAAGCAAAGTGTTCGTGAAAGTTCTTTTATCGCACTCAGTTTTCAACTGAATTGCTTGTGGACAAGCAACCAGCTAAGCTTGGGGGAGTTGATACGTCCAAAATGTATCTACTTTCTCGAACACTTTGCTATTGTTTCTTCTCTAAAATTGTGTGATTTGGATACAACTAACATGAACTGACGCTGTTTTCAGCAGAATTACCTTGGTGTCTTGTTTTTGTGCAGAAAATGAACTATCAGAAAAAATCCCGGAAAATATGCCAAAAACTATTTCTCACCAGAAGATCCACGGAGCCAGAAGGGGAGACAGAGAGGAGGCCTGGGGGGGCAGACCCACCCCATGCGCGGGCCCACCTGACCCTGCGCCTGGAGGGGGTTTGGCCACCCTAGGCAGCTCCTCGGCCTCCCTCCGCACCTATAAGTTGCCTTATGACCTAAAACTTAGGGGGGTTCGATAGTTTTCCATAAAGAGTTCCGCTCCACCGCTGCCACCAGAAACCAAGATTCGAATCCAGAAACTCCGTTCTGGCACCTTGCCGGGAAGGGGAATTTGGAGAGGATCATCGCCATCGTCATCACCAACGCATCTCCATCAACCACCGATGCTTCCCTCATCCATGAGTGAGTAATCCTCCACTGTAGGCTTGGGGATGGTAGGGATTGGATGAGTTCTATCATGTAATCAAATAAGATTGTTAGGGCATAGTGCCTAGTTTCTCTTGTGCTATTTGACTTTGTTGCAACTTGTTGTGCTTAATGCTTGTCACTAGGGCCCGAGTGCCATGATCTTAGATCTGAACTTATTATTGAATCATTATGATAGTATTGTTTGTGATATTATCTGCAAGTTGTGTACACATATCATTGTCCGGATCCAAAGGACCCAAAGTGACAATAATTGGGACAACCGGAGAGGATGTCTGTGGTGTGAGGATCACATGTGTTCATGAAGTGTTAATGCTCTGCTCCGGTGCTCTATTAAAAGGAGCACCTTAATTGCCAGTAGTTCCCTAGAGTCCCCGCTGCCACGGGCTGGCTGGACAGAAGATGTTGTGCAAGTTCTCACTGCCTAGGATTGTTTAGTACTTGGATGCTTGTTATTATTTATCTACAAAGCCCTAGATCTTGAAGTTACATGTTTAGACTCGTCCATGCAACACCCGTCATCCATCCCTATGCCTACCGCACTCGTATCCTACTGTTATCATTACTGTTACTATTGCTCCTGTTTCACTATTGCTTTGCTATTGCTACTGATAAACTTCTGTGAGCAAGAACTATTTCTAGGTGTAGCTGAACTGACAACTCAGTTGTTAAGGCTTGCAAGTATTCTTTGGCTCCCCTTGTGTCGACTCAATAAATTGGGTAATACTACCCGCGAATACTGTTGCGATCCCCTATACTTGTGGGTCATCAACGGATAACTGCTTTAAGAAAGGCGTGTAAAGTAGAAAATACAATTGTTCCATGAACAAAAGATCGTTGTTTTCTCCCTAGTGGCAATAGTACATCTATAACCTTAGAGATTTTTGTCACTTCCCAAGATTAAATAGAGGCATGAACCCACTATCGAGCATAAATACCCCCTCTTGGAGTCACTAGCATCTACTTGGCCAAGATAGCTACTAGAGACGAAGAGCATGCAAGATCTCAAACAACACAGACATGATAGAATCAATAAGATAAAATCATTAATCAATCTTACATAGTAATCTCAATATCCATCGGATCCCCACAAACACAACATGCATGATTACAAATAGATGATCTTGATCATGAACAGAGCTCACAAGATCTAAACATGGTAGCACAAAGGAGGAGAAACAACCATCTAGCTACTGTATGGACCCATAGTCCAAGGTGGAACTACTCACGCATCATACCGGAGGCTGGCATGGTGATGAAGAAGGCATCCGGGATGATATCTCCCCTCCGGCAGGGTGTCGGGAAGAGCTTCAGATCCCCCCGATATGGGGACGATGGTGGCGGCGGCTACGGACTGTTTCTTAGAGATCTAATCGGGTACTTAGGGTTTAGGTATCGGGGCTTCTTATAGGAGAAGCGGGATACCGAGTGGGTGCCCTAGGCGGTCGCACCCCCCCAGGTGCGAGCCAGGCCTAGTAGTGTGGCCAGGGGGTGTGGGCCCCTCGCGGCCCTCCTCCGTCTCGTCTTCTGGCTCTGTGTTCTCCTTAGTGAAATATTCACTTTGGCTTTTGTCCCGTCCAATTCCAAGAATATTCATTTTCTAGTTTTTCTGGAACCAAAAACAACAGAAAATAGTCAACTGGCACTGCGGCATCTTGTTAGTAGATTAGTCCCGGAAAACATACAAAAATACCTCAAAGTGTAGACAAAGAAAAGCAAAGTGGATACTAAACAAGCATGGAACATCAAAAATTATAGATACGTTTATGACGTATCACTCCCCAAGAACTAATGATCTACTCAGACATGGAGGCAATCAACATCATGGCAAAAACAATGGAATCTATAATAGATTAATAGTACTTGTATAAATCCACAATGAGTATAGAAATTACATCAAGATCTAGACAAGATGTAGATGAGATGGGTGGAGATGGTGGTCATACAGTGGTTGATGATGAAGATCGATGCCTTAGCTTCCTGGATCTGCGTAGGGTGAAGATGGATCATTGGTGGATGAGTTCCCCCTCCAGATCCCTTGTGGAGGTGAGGTTTCTGCGATTTCTGATCGTTCTGTATGCCGTCTCCCCGATCCAATTGCATGGGGTGAAACTATTTGAAGAGGCGGTGGTGGCGCCAACTATACGGCGGGAACTATACAGCCGGAGAAAATTTTCCTGCTGTATAGTTGGTTGTTAAACCTTCTATATGCCTCGATCGCCTCGAGTTTTCTTCTGGTGTTATTGATATTTCCCAAATAAGCGATTTACTCTGTTTTTGACTCCTTTTCACTCCAATACAACTGTTCCAAGAATTGTGTCCATTGGATCCATCATCTGTCCTGTTCCTGGTGGAAATAGACATAAAGGATGCGCGCGAATGCTATAAAATACCAAGATCCTACAACTATAGTGCAAAATAATAATATAAAACATGATGCAAATATGCACTCATCAACTTCCCCAAGCTTAGACTCTTACTCATCCCGAGCAAGTTTAGCTTAATGGATGTGATCCTCATATTCATGAAGCTGAGTCGATAAATTAAATGAGGCAGTTGCAGCATGTGTTTATCATATATGATACATAGGAATAAGTTCATGAATAGTACTTTATTCTAACCACCCGAATAATAATATCAGGCTCCCACACCTTAGTATTTAACAGTTCACAAAGGATTACTCTCAATATGATGTAAAAGTGTTTCGGTTCGACCGAATGAGTTAGCGAGGTAGTCCCAAGTATTTTAGGATTAACATATTCACTTGGGATTTAAAATCTCAAACATTTCTTTTCTCACCACAAGATGGTGGTTTATGCCTATTTGCTCTTTGCACATTTTATTTTCTATTTTCTTCTCTTTTTTATGTGCTCACACTTTTATTTAAGTGATGTGCAAAGGAGCTAGCCATACATTCCACTCCATGAGGGAATTGAAATATCAACGATCTCAATTACCAAATTCTAATTATTTATGAAGCATCTTTATAGCTTGAATACTCGACCTCGTCTTGTTCTCACTCTAATTTGATAGCACTTTTAATTTTCCTTTGTTCAAGGTTTCTTTATCAACTTAACTGATTAGATAATTTTTCCTTTTGTAAATCAAACCATGAACTTACAACATATTGACCAAATTATCTTTGTATGTTCCATTAATACCAATGGTGTGGAAGACTCCTATTGCTATCACCAAGTGCAAGTAAAATTATAATCAAGCCATTCATATATCTAATAAGACAAGAACAAACTCAATAATGCTCCATATATGATAATAAACTCGGAATTTCATAAAATGGATCGACTATTCCTAAAGGGAATTCTAATGATGCAAGCTTCATTTATAAACTAAAATTAATGCAAAGTTAAAATAGTAATATAAAACTTATACGATAGATTACAAGGTCCAAAAGATCTCCCCAAGCTTGGAATCAAGCCAGGCGGGATCAAATAGTCCCTCGGGATTATTTGATCCCATGATTATTGTAGATCAATGTGGCACCATGGCACGTTGAAAGAACATTTTATAATCCCTAGTGTTTTGTGTGTTAGATAACAATATCAAGGATTATTTGATGTGTGTTGAAGTGTTGCAGCTATCTCTGAGAAAAAGGGAAAGGATTCTACCTTTGGGGGGCGGATAATCCGCCCCTCCCTCTTCGCTAGCAGGCGCAAGCCCCAGAAGGGGGCAGAGTTTTGGCTATATTTTCCGGCCCCACCGGATAATCCGCCCCTTAGGGGGGGCGGATAGTCCGCCTCCCTTGCTCAGCACCAAGGCGCAAGCCCCAGAGAGGGGGCGGAGTGTTGGCCGGACTTTCCGGCCTGGCCGGATAATCCGCCCCAGGAGGGGGCCGGATTATCCGCCCCCCAAGATCTTCACCAAGTCACGCAGGCGCCAGCCCTAGAGAGGGGGCGGAGTTTCCCCCGGAAAATCCGCCCTTGGGGCGGAGTTTCCCCAAGGGGGCGGATAATCCTCCCCTAGTGGGGGGCGGATAATCCGCCCCCAAAGTTGCTCAACGGCCAGATCTGGGGAGGGGGTATTTAAGCCATCCTTCCCCCTCCTGCCAGACTGCTTGATTCATTTGAAAAAGACAAGATCAGATCTGCAATCTTCATCCAAGAGAGCTCCACCTAGATCCACCCAAAGGCCCCGTCCCTTGGGGAATCGAAGGAGGAGAACTCGATCTTCATCATCAGCAATCAAGCGCTTCATCTCCTCTCCATTCATTTGGAGAACTACCGATCTAGTATTTCTTGCAAATACCTAGATCCTTGTTTTTGTTTATATTGATAAACCTTGTTCTTGTGGCAGCTTGTTGTCATCTCGGGAGCCCCCAATTCGGTTGTGGGTGTGTGCCCTGATAGTGTTATAAAAGGCACCGGTTCCCGCCTCGAAGGGATCCAATAGTGGAGAAGGTGGATCAGGCCTCTCGTGGCGAGATCAATCGGAGAATAGGGTGAGGCCTATTGTGGCGTGGTGGTCTTAGAACCACCCACCCCTCCAACACAGATGTACTTCCCTTAATAAGGAAGGAACTGCAGTAAAACAAATCCCTGTGTCTCCGCGTGCTCCACTACGGTTTCTTCGCTCCTCTCTTTACGTGCTTAGTAGTTAGGGTTGCATATAGGGAAATTCTCGTAGTTGCATATCTAGAGAATTTACTTTGTGTGAATCCTAAAATTGAAAACATATTAAAAATTGGTTAGCACCTATTCACCCCCCTCTAGGTGCCCATACGATCCATTTCAATTGGTATCAGAGCCCCGGCTCTTATTTCGGGCTTAACCGCCTAAGATAAGTATGGGTTCCAAGGTAGATGGGAGTGATGCTCCGGAGGTAGTCACCATGAACGATCTCAAGATGTTGGAAACAACCTTGGTGAGTTCAATGGAGGCTAAGATGGAAGAGATGCGTCAATTGATAATGTGTCTCTCCACATCCGCATCATCACCTCCATCTAACTCTGAGGATACCACTCCGCAATCCAAGGAAACGGGTAAAACTGTTTCCAAAGATAACGAAGTGGTTGGTGATGACATTAGCAAGAGCTAGGTAAGGATGGATACAATGAGGTTTCTCATGTGTATTCCCCTGATCCACCTATCCCTCACCCACATATACATAATAGGGGTGATCCACCCAAACTTTCTGCATCTACTTTTACTCAATGGCAATTTTTTATGAAATCTCATGTGTGCAGTTCCTCCATAGAGTTGTGAAAGATCATCTAAAATGGTCTTCATGTTGGAAATACCAACAATCTTACAAGAAGAGAAGTTGTCGATAGACAACTCAACGCTACAGCTCTACACATGATACAGCTTGGTGTGGGTGACAAAGATATGCCACCCATTCAGCATCTTAGTACAGCTAAGGAAGCTTGGGATGCTCTCACCGAGCTCTTCATCGGAAATGAAAGTATGAAAAGGAATAGATATGATGCATTGAGAAATGAAGCTGAAGGATTCTATATGTTGGATGGAGAAGACCATGAAGACATGTATAGGAGGCTTAAGACAATAGCCACAAATTTCAGAAACCATGGTGCCGCTCATGTTGATGATGCATGGATCAAGCGCAAGTATGTCAGTGCTCTTATGCCATTTGATCCCACAGATTTGAAAAGTCTCCAAGGTAGGCATAAATATCACCTCATGACATCCAATGAGGTAATGCAAGAAATGGCCGCTTTCAAAGTGGCTGCCAAGAATGCCGAAGATGCTCGTGCTCGAGCTATGGGGATGCAAAAGGGGGTCAACGTGGCCTTGAAGACTAGTGTGATTGATCATGATGAATATACCATAGAAGGTCTGGACTGTCCCAAGGATATAAAAAGGATCCACGGACAATACTTGGCCCTTTATGCTAGAAACTTTTGGAAAGATCCAGCCAAGGCTAAAGCTGAACTAGAATGCAAGAGTGGAGCCTATGGAAGAAAATAAAATGGTCCCAAGCTGAGAACATGTTTCAACTGTGGTGATCGGCTGCACTTTGTAGCTGAGTGTCCATATCAAAGTAGGGAAGATAATGGAGGAAGACTTATTTTCAAGGACAAGTCAAAGGCTCCACGCAAGAAACGGTTTGTAAAGAAGAATGCTCCCTTCAAGAAGCAACCAAAGATTGTTCTAGTGGCTCAAGAAGAATATTCATCGGGAAGTGAAGATGAGGACAAATACGATAGCTCTCAAGAGGTGGCTGCTATAGCCACCACGTCTCCTTCAACATCTGTCTTCGACTCTCCGAACGAAAACATCATCAACAAGAATGCTACTTAGTCTCATGGCAAGAAGCTCCGAGGTAACTTCTTCTAACTCTTCTTTTCCTAAGGCTATGATTGACATGGATGATCCTACTAGTCTTAAGGTTAAAGAAGAGATTATTGCTTTGGATTATTTCTATACTAACTTGCAAGGTGAGCACAAAGTTCGTTTTGAAGCTCTTATAGATCAGCTGGCCCAAAACAAAGCTCTCCTCGAAGAAAATGGCAGAATTGAAAGGGAGGATGCAATGGAAATTGCATCCTTAAAAAATTCTCTTGAAGAAGAAGAAGAGGCTCGGGTCTCTCTTGAAGAGAGGCTTGAGTCTATTGAAGAGTCACATGAAGAAATTGTGACTAAACTTGTTAAGGAACGTGACAATGCAGTCACCAAAGCAAAGAAGTTAAAGAAGGAAAAGATTGACTTTGGGGCTGCTCATGATAGACTCTCCGAGGAATTGGAGAAACTTGACAGTGCTCACAAGGCGTTGAAAAACGATTTCTCCATTCTCAATGAGTCACATGATCAGCTTCAAAGTCGATTGGCCAAATATGATGCTCCTAGCTCATCCAACTCAACATATAGTCACAAGGAAAATGCTAGTGTGGAAAAAGAAGTGATCAAGGACATCACTCCCAAGGATAAAGGTGTGCTTGATGAAGTCCTTGGCAAGCAAAGGTCAAATCATGGTAAAGAGGGACTTGGGTATGTCACCAAGTCCAAGAAAAAGAAAACCAAGAAGAACAAGTCCAAGAATGTGCAATCAAAGACAAGCACCGCTGAGAAGAATGTCACAAAAGACAAGACTAACAATATTGGTTTTGCAGGGTCTCACAATCCAAATTATGAACTCTTTTGTGATGATTATGGCGACGTTTATGCTTATTATGTCGGTCCCTTTGATGAATATATTGCTTGGTCTATTTGGGTCCCAAAGACCCTTGTTACTAACATGAAAGGACCCATTGAAAAATGGGTACCTAAAACCAAGAAGTAATTCTCTTGCAGGGCTATGCTTCCGATGGGTCGAAATGGGTGCTGGATAGTGGCTGCACTAGTCATATGACCGGAAGCAAGGAGATCATCACGGAGATGCGTCCAAATCATGATAATATCCCAGTCTCCTATGGTGATAAGTCTAAATCTCAGGTATTGGGTCTTGGCAAGGTTGTGGTTGCCCATGATATCTCTCTCGTGGACGTCATGCTTGTTGAGACCCTCGGTTACAACCTTCTTTCTGTTCGTGCCCTTGGCAAGATGGGTTTTGCTATTTTTATCGATGATTATTTGGTGGTACTCTTGTGGAGCAAGTCTCTAAAGGTCGCTTTCGTTGGATACGTCGAAAATGACCTCTATGTGGTGGACTTCTCGGGGAAAACCACTTCGGGTCTGATGTGTCTATTCGGAAAGGCCGACGTGGGATGGCTATGGCATCGCCGTTTAGTCCATGTCAACATGAGAACTTTGCAAAGTCTCCAGAAGGGTGGCCACATCCTTGGACTAAAAGACAATGTCTCTTTTGCCAAAGATCGTGTTTGCAGGGCTTGTGTAGAAGGAAAAATGCATGACTCTCCCCACAAGAGGAAGACTATTGTGTCATCAAAGAGGATCTTGGAATTACTTCATGTGGATTTATTTGGTCCTCCTTCTCATGCAAGTCTTGGTGGGAAGAAATGTTGCTTGCTCATTGTCGATGATTACTCAAGATATACATGGGTCTATTTCTTCAAGCTGAAAAGTGAGACTCAACAAACTGTCATTGACTTTGCCAATGAAGTTCAACATCAACACAATGTTCCTATCTTGGCAATAAGAAGTGACAACGGCTCCGAATTCAAGAACTACACTTTGAATGAGTTTCTAAGCGAAGAGGGGATTAGACATCAATATTTCGCTATGTACACCCCTCAACAAAATGGTGTAGCCGAGAGGAAGAACCGGACTTTGATGGATATGGCAAGATCAATGTTGGCTGAATACAAGTCTCCTTATAATTATTGGGCTGAAGCCATATCCACTGCTTGTCACTCATCGAACCGGCTCTACCTTCGAAAGATTTTGGACAAGACTCCATATGAAATACTTACTGGTAACAAGCCCAACATCTCATACTTCAGGGTATTCGGGTGTAAGTGTTTCTTTCTTATTAAAGGTGTCCGTTTGTCAAAATTTGAGTCCAAGGCTTTAGAAGGTATTTTTTTGGTTATGGTGCCGAATCCCACACTTATAGAGTCTACAACAAGCTCACTGGGATTGTTGTAGAATCTTGTAGTGTGGAGTTCGATGAAAATAACGGCTCCTTTGTAGGGAAGTTGATGTTTGTGATGCAGATGTTGAAATACCCCAAGATGCCATAAGAAGAATGGGCGTGGGATTTTTCTGCCCCATTGAGGAACCCCTTGTGGCGGATCGGGAAGGACAATGCTCCACTCATGTGGAGCCCTCATCTACACAAGATCAACAAGCTCCTATTGTTGGAGAAAACTCTGCACCAACACCGCAACCTGCTGAAGATCATCTGTCTCCTTGACAAGTTGGTAGTCCCAGGCCGGACTATACGCCCCCTCCAAGGGGCGGACAATCCGCCCCTGGCACTCCAACTCGTTCCAGGGGATCCGGAGGAGAAGACAACAGCCAAGAAACTCCCAGGCCGGATTCTCCGGCCCCCGAGGGCGGATTATCCGGCTCTGATTCTCCAAGTCCTGTCAGGCATGGTCAGGAAGAAGCCACAAGTGTTTCATCTCCCAGGCCGGATAGTCCGGCCCCTCCAAGGGGCGGATTATCCGGCCCTGAAGAACAAGCTCTGGAGCAACCTCCTGGTGTTAACTCAGATCAAGATCAAGGGCAAGGCAGTGGTCAAGACAAGGATACAAATACTGAATCAACTCCTTCTAGAAATAATAATGACATTGAGGCTCTTCGCAAGGCACGTGCTGATCGGAACCTTGAACTAAGGGTTCACACTCTTGGTAAGGTTGTTGGTGATCTACGAAGAAGGGTGTCTACTAGAAGAGAACTTGCAAGCTTCTGTGATCATCAAGCTCACATTTCCATGGTTGAACCAAAGAAAGTCTTTGATGCTCTTGAAGATCCCGATTGGGTGGTTGCTATGCATGAAGAATTAAATAACTTCGAACGCAACAAAGTTTGAAAGCTCGTAGAGAAACCCAAGGATTGCCGCAATGTTATTGGCACCAAGTGGATCTTCAAGAACAAACAAGATGAAAATGGCATTGTTGTGAGGAATAAAGCAAGACTCGTGGCTCAAGGATTCTCTCAAGTGGAAGGAATTGATTTTGGCGAGACTTATGCTCCTGTGGCTCGTCTTGGGTCCATTCGTATCCTTCTTGCATATGTAGCCCATCATAATTTTAAATTACAACAAATGGATGTTAAGAGTGCATTCCTTAATGGTCCTCTACATGAGTTAGTATACGTCAAGAGGACCCCAAATTTCTGAACCATGTCTACAAACTCGATAAGGCGCTCTATGGCCTTAAACAAGCCCCACGTGTGTGGTATGAGCACCTTAAAGAGCTTTTGTTAGACCGTGGATTCGAAGTTGGGAAAATTGATCCCACTCTTTTTACTAATAAGGTTAATGGGGAGCTTTTTGTATGCCAACTTTATGTAGATGACATTATTTTTGGCTCTACTAACCAAGCTTTTAACGATGAATTTTCAAAGCTTATGACTGACAGGTTTGAGATGTCCATGATGGGTGAGCTGAGGTTCTTTCTTGGATTTGAGATCAAACAACTTAGAGAGGGAACCTTTATTAATCAAGCTAAGTACATCCAAGACATGCTCAAAAGGTTCAAGATGACGGATCTCAATGGCGTTGCTACTCCAATGCAAACAAAGTGTCATCTTGAGCTCAATCCCAAGGGTAAAGACGTGGATCAAAAGGTATACCGATCCATGATCGGCTCTCTCCTTTACCTTTGCACATCTAGGACCGATATCGTGTTAAGTGTAGGAGTGTGTGCAAGGTACCAAGCCGCTCCTAAAGAAAGCCACTTAGTGGCGGTCAAATGAATCTTCCGATATTTGGTTCATTCCCCAAATTTTGGGTTATGGTATCCCAAGGGTTCAAGTTTCTCTCTATGTGGTTACACTGATTCAGATTGGGAAGGTGACAAAGATGATAGGAAATCAACCTGTGGTGCATGTCAATTCTTGGGAAGGTCTCTAGTGTGTTGGTCTTCAAAGAAACAAAATTTTATTTCACTCTCAACCGCCAAAGCTGAATATGTTGCTGCTGCAAGTGCTTGTACACAATTGTTATGGATGAGGCAAACTTTAAAGGAATATGGTGTCAATTGTGACAAAGTGCCTCTATTATGTGACAATGAAAGTGCTATCAAAATTGCTTACAATCCCGTGCAGCATACAAGAACAAAACATATAGAGATTCGCAACCACTTTATTCGGGATCATGTTTCTCGTGGAGATATTGCCATATCCTTTGTGAGCACGAAGAACCAACTTGCTGATATTTTCACGAAGCCTCTTGATGAAGCAAGATTTTGTTATTTGAGGAATGAGCTAAATATTATAGATTCAAGGAGCTTGGCTTGACTACCCTTGCACACTCACTTGCTCTTATTCATGTATTTGGTTTAGATGCGGGCATAGACATAGGGGGAGTGTGTTCCTAATTTATTGTGCCAACCCTCCCCCCATAATGCCGAAAGCAAGTAAAATCATTTCCCTTAATATCATTTTGTGATATGTGGGTCATCGATGAGCATTGGTTTTGAACTCAAGATACATCTTCGCGGTGTCATGCCATGCGCTCCAACATGGTGGCTTTGGCCACCGCCCTCTTCCTAGAGAAGAGTTGGTTTCTCATGGGTCTCTTTGGATTTTCTTGCATATCTCTTGTTCTTATGGAAAACACACTCAATTTTGGCTAAACACCATCGAGGGATTATGCTAGGTTGCTCCGGCCTGAACCTGTAATTAACAGAATTTTCAAAGGGGGCGGACTTTCCACCCTAAGTGGGGGGCGGATTATCTGCCCCGGGCGAAATCTGCCTGTTAAAGGCAGGGTCGGGAGGGCAGGCTCAAACAGAGCAGCCAGTCCTCCCCCAACCCTCCCTCAGCCCCCAGCCGCCGTCGGAGCATCCGCCCCTCCTGGAGTTGATTTGACCACCGGATTCTCTAGGCTCTCCTGGATCTTCTTCACCTCGCCTCCGGGTATCTTCTCCTCCGTGATTTTCCTCCAATGAGTGAGGGTAACTCCCTTATCTCTCTCCTTTTGTATGGGATGCATTTTATTTGGTGGAAATCTCGTTGTAGAAGATCCTTGGTGTTGTTCCTTACATGCTAGAATCAGTAGAATTGCAACCCTAGTGCCCGATCTGTTTTGCCATGGTAGATCTGGGCCAATCCAGAAAATTTCTACGGGGGGGCGGATTATCCGCCCCTGCCAGGGCCGGATAATCCGGCCTGGAGATTGAACTCTGGTCTGGTTTGGTCCTGACTCCTGCAATGCACATCATTGGTTTATGGATTGCTTTGCTACTCTTTCTATTTGTTTTCTCCTGGACTTGTGTGTATGCTTATCTCCATGCTATCCCTCTATTGCTTTTCACAGGTGGTTCCAAGCCGACCAAGGCCTTCGCCCATCGTTCCCGTGCCCATTATCTCAAGCCTACTGCAGAAGGGAAGTTCATTGACGAAACCGAGGTCAGCAGAGTAGCAAGAGAGGCTGAACGGATGGCAGAGGCAAGTAAGAAAACTAAGAGGACCGCATCACGCAAGGGAAAACAGTCTCGACCCAATTACAAGGCTATGGACAGTATTTAGTATGCCACCATTCGCCAGACTGATTACTATGATGAGGTTGACAGTGATGGTCCCCCCGAGGACTCTATGTTTTGGAATGCCCACTTTCGGGCTATTCATGATGATGTGTTTGCCACCCTCCGGATTCGCCCCATGCACCCAATCAACTTGACTGAGGCTCAATCCAAGGCAAGGCTCCTGGAGGCATTGGATGTGACCAACAAGATGGGGCTCCACCACCTCATGACCATTCAATGCAACTATGACTCATCCGTGGTGCGGTAATTTTTCTCCACCCTTATGATTTGCGGTGATGACCGCCGCACTATGAAGCGGATGACCGGGACTGCAATGATTCAGTCGGACTTCCGCATCTTTGGGCAGGTACTTGGGTATGCGTTCCATGGCTGTGACACTCCTTCTGGCCATCACATCATTTCACCACTGAAGTGTTGGAGATATGCCCTAGAGGCAATAATAAATGTAGTTATTATTATATCTTTGTGTTTATGATAAATGTTTACATTCATGCTATAATAGTATTAACAAGGAAACCATTAATACTTGTGTGATTTGTAAACTTAATTTGAAGTCCCTAGTATAGCCTCTATACTTCACTAGCTTGTTGGTTGATTGATGATTGTGGTTTCCCTATCATGAACATTGAGATGTTATCAACAACAAGATCATATCATTAGGAGAATGATATGGTGGACATACTCCTATAGACAAGCGTAGCATAAAGATCAAGTCATTTCAATAGTTCAATTGCTATATGCTTTCTAATACATAGTAACCTGATTCCTTCGACCATGAGATCATGCATATCACCTTTACTGGATGGATGCTTTGATGACATCAAACACCACACCGTAACTGGGTGGTTATAAAGGTGGCATTGAGTGTTTGGAAAGTATTGGTTGAGACACATGGATCAAGAGTGGGATTTGTCCATCCACATGACGGATAGATATACTCTGGGCCCTCTCGGTGGAATGTCATCCAATTAGCTTGCAAGCATGTGACTTGGTCACAAGGGATCACATATCACGGGAACGAGAAAAGAGTACTTATCAGTAACGAGGTTGAACTAGGTATGCAGAGATATCGACGATCATAACCTCGGATAAGTAACATATCGTGAGACAAAGGGAAATTGGTTTCGTATGTAAGTGGTTCATTCGATCGCAAAGTAATCGTAGAAATATGTGGGAGCCATATGAATTTCCAGATTCCTCTATTGGTTATTGTTCGGAGAAGTGTCTCGATCATGTCCGCATAATTCACGAACCGTAGGGAGACACACTTAAGGATTCGACGTTGTTTTGAGTAGTTATGGTATTATGAGAAAGAGACCGAATGTTGTTCGGAGTCTCGGATGGGATCCGGGATATCACGAGGTGATCCGGAATGGTCCGGAGAATAAGATTCATATAAGGAAAGTCCCGTTTCGGAGTTGGGGAATGGTTCCGGTGTTTTCATCGGGAACATTCTAGAAGGTCCCGGATTGTCCGGCACTCCGGGGGGGGGGGAGGGTACATGAATGTGTCATTGTAAGTTGGAATGATTGCATCATGTACTAAGTGATCTTGCTGTCCCAAATAAAGGATTAAATTGAATCCTAAATTGAAAAAGTCAAACGGCTAGTTTGAAAGTCAAACGGCAATTTTGGGAAGTGGGAGGAGAGGAGGAAACCGAGTTGGGGAGGGAGTCCTCCTCCCCAAGCCGGCGCCCCACCCAAGCCGAGTTGGGGAGGGACTCCCCTCCCTCCCCTTGGCCGCCGGCCCTCCCACCTATAAAGGGAGGGGCAGGGCTACCCCTCCTAGTACACACAAGTTCCTATCCTCTAAACTAAACCCTAGACCTAAACCCCGGTTTAGAGATATTTCGGTTTAGAGCTTCTAATTGCACTAGCCTTCGGATTAGAGCCTTCTAATTGGTGTGTCTAATTACTAGACCACTAATAGCCTCTCTCATAAGCTCCACCATACTCGCACCGGCTTAAGGCGAAGCCCTGCGGGATCTCCCCTCTACTTCCGGTACCACGCCGTTGTGCTGCCGGAATCGCGAGGAGAGTGCTACAACCTCCGCTGCCTGCTGGAACAAGGGAGAGGAAGGTCTTCGTCGAGTACCGAACGTGTGACCGACTGCGGGAGCGCTGCCGGAACGTGGCGCCGGAAGGATCGTCTACGCAATCTTGAGATCGGAAAGAGTACGACTACATCACCCACGAGAATCTGCTCTCGTTAACCGCTTTGGAATCTTCAAGGGTAAGTTATTCCATCGACTCGTTGCTACAATCTAGTAGATAGATCTTGGCTTGTTTGTTTGTATGCGATAGAAAATTTTTGTTTTCCATGCTACGAACCCCTACAGTGGTATCAGAGCCGTGTCTATATGTAGATCTGTTGCACGAGTAGAACACAATGGTCATTGTGGGCATTGATGCTTTTATTGTCGATTACTTCTTGTGTACTTTGCATCTTGCGGTATGTTGGGATGAAGCGGCCCGGGCTAACCTTACATGACATCGTTCATGAGACTTGCTCCACGCTTGACATGCAACTTGTATTGCATAAGTGGCTTTGCGGGTGCCTGTTTCTCCTAGCATAGTTAAGATCCAATTTACAACGGGTGATCAACAATGCTAGTATCAATGTTGTGGTTCTTGTTCGTAAGTTAGAACGACACTTATTGAAAGCCCCAAACCACGTAAAATATGCAAAGAAAGTAGAGGCGTCTAACTTTGTTTTGCAGGGGTGTGCAGTGATGTGATATGGCCATGATTGTGATTATATTTGATGTATGCAATGTTCCTTATTGTAAGTCGGCAACCGGCAGGAGCCATATGGTTGTCTTTAATTTCTGTTAAGACCTGCGTGTCTATTCAAAGTAGTTGTAATAGTTGAAGCTGGTGGACGACAACCATGGAGGAGCGTCATGGACCTTGATGCAATCCCGGTGATGATGGAGATCATGTTCGTGCTTGAAGATGGAGATCGGAAGCATGAGAAGAAAGGCCATATCATATCACATATTATGAATTGCATGTGATGTTAATCCTTTATGCATCTTGTATTGCTTAGTAGACGACGGTAGCATTATAAGATGATCCCTCATGCACAAAATTTCAAGTTCTAAAGTGTTCACCCTTAGTATGCACCGTTGCTAAAACTTGTTGTTTCGAAGCACCACGTGATGATCGGGTGTGTTAGATTCCACGAGTGAATACAACGTAAGCAAGCCAGATTTGTTTATGCGGTAACTAAGGTTTGATCTTGACGAGCCTAGCATGTACAGACATGGTCTCAGGAACACGGATCACCGAAAGGTAAAGCATGAATCATATAGTAGATGTGATGAACATGTCGATTGTTCGCCATTGAAACTATGTCAACTCTCGTGATGATCGGTGTTGATATGGTGGATTTGGTTCGTGTGATCACTAAAACAATGTGAGGGATATTGTTTTGAGTGGGAGTTCACCTAGATTAATTTTATCATTAATTTGAACTCAATTTGTCATAAACTTAGTCTAAAACTATTGCAAATATGTTGTAGATCAATGGCAGCCCCTACCATCAATTTTAATGCGTTCCTAGAGAAAGAAAAGTTGAAAAACAATGGAAGCAACTTCGCGGATTGGTTCCGCAATTTGAGGATTGTCCTCACAGCTGGTAATTTGACCTATGTGCTGGATGCACCGCTGGGTGACCCACCTGCAGCTGATGCTCCCGATGAAGTGAAGAATGTTTACCTCACTCGGAAGAATCAGTACTCCATAGTTCAGTGTGCTATCTTGTATGGTTTGGAATCGGAGCTTCAGAAAAGGTTTGAGGATTCAGACCCATATGATATTGTCGAGGATCTCAAATTGATTTTTGAGACTCATGCGGCAATTGAAAGTTATGAAGCTTCTGAAAAGTTCTTTAACTGCAAGATGGAAGAGGGCAGCTCCGTCAGTGAGCATGTGCTTAAGATGTCTGGGCACGCAAACAAACTTCAAAGCTTGGGTATAGTGAT
The DNA here is from genome assembly GCA_916181665.1 of Avena sativa. NCBI lineage: Eukaryota > Viridiplantae > Streptophyta > Magnoliopsida > Poales > Poaceae > Avena > Avena sativa. Next base: position 145,437,968 of record OV702297.1, read on the forward strand.
TCCTAATGCTTTGGGGATTTACCGTGTCCTCCAATCACTACCACCAAGTTACAAGAACTTTGTGATGAACTACAACATGCAGAACATGAACAAGACGTTGCCAGAACTCTTTGCCATGTTAAAATCTGCAGAAGTGGAGATCAAGAAAGAGCACCAAGTGTTGTTGGTCAATAAGACCACCAAATTCAAGAAAGGCAAGTCTAAGCAAAAGGGACACTTCAAGAAGGGTGGTAAGAAAGCTACCACGCCGACGAAGAAGACCATGGCTGGACCTAAGCCTGATACTAAGTGCTTTTACTGCAAGGGAGTAGGTCACTGGAAGCGGAATTGCCCAAAGTACTTGGCGGATTTGAAGAACGGCAACATCAAGAAGAAAGGTATATCTGATATACATGTTATTGATGTGTATCTCACTAGTATTCGTAGTAGTGCCTGGGTATTTGATACTGGTTCGGTTGCTCATATTTGTAACTCGAAACAGGAGCTGCAGAATAAACGGAAGCTAGCGAAGAACGAGGTGACGATGCGCGTGGGAAACGGATCAAAGGTTGATGTGATCGCGGTCGGCACGCTACCTCTTCATCTACCATCGGGATTAGTTTTATACTTAAATAATTGTTATTTAGTGCCTGCGTTAAGCATGAACATTATATCAGGATCTTGTTTATTGGGAGACGGTTACTTGTTTAAATCAGAGAATAATGGTTGTTCGATTTATATGAGTAATATGTTTTACGCACATGCACCTTTGATAGATGGTCTATTTTTATTGAATCTCGATAGTGGAAATACACATATCAACAATATTGAAGCTAAACGTTTGAAATCAAGCGATAATTCGACCTATTTGTGGCACTGTCGTCTTGGTCACATTGGAGTGAAACGTATGAAGAAACTCCATTCCGATGGACTTCTTGAATCACTTGATTTTGAATCACTTGAAAGATGCGAAGCATGTCTGATGGGTAAAATGACTAAGACTCCATTTTCTGGTATGATGGAGCGAGCTACGGACTTATTGGAAATCATACATACCGATGTGTGTGGTCCAATGAGTGTAGCTTCGCGCGGTGGTTATCGTTATGTTCTTACCTTCACGGATGACTTGAGTAGATATGGGTATATCTATTTCATGAAACATAAGTCCGAAACTTTCGAGAAGTTTAAGGAGTTTCAAAGTGAGGTAGAGAATCAACGTAACAAGAAGATTAAATTTCTACGTTCTGATCGTGGAGGTGAATATCTAAGTTACGAGTTTGGCGAGCATTTGAAGAAGTGCGGAATACTTTCACAATTGACACCGCCGGGAACACCACAGCGAAATGGTGTGTCCGAACGTCGTAATCGAACTCTCTTAGATATGGTTCGGTCTATGATGTCACTTACAGATTTACCGCTATCATTTTGGGGTTATGCATTAGAAACAGCCGCATTCACTTTAAATAGGGCATCATCTAAATCCGTTGAAACGACACCGTATGAATTATGGTTTGGGAAGAAACCTAAATTGTCGTTCCTTAAAGTTTGGGGATGCGAAGCCTATGTAAAGAAGTTACAGCCGGACAAGCTTGAACCCAAAGCGGAAAAATGCGTCTTCATAGGATACCCGAAGGAAACTATTGGGTATACCTTCTATCATAGATCCGAAGGCAAAATCTTCGTTGCCAAGAATGGATCCTTTCTAGAGAAGGAATTTCTCTCGAAAGAAGTGACTGGAAGGAAAGTAGAACTCGACGAGGTTGTCGAACCTTCTCTCGAAATTGCGAGTAGCGCAGCACCGGAAGAAGTTCCTGTGGTGCCTGCACCAATAAGAGAGGAAGCTAATGACGGTGATCATGAAACTTCGGTTGAAGTTGCTACAGAGCCTCGAAGGTCAACGAGAACTCGTACCACTCCAGATTGGTATGATTCCGTTATGAGTGTCATGTTGGTGGACAACACCGATGACCCCGAGACATATGAGGAAGCAATGATGAGCCCAGATTCCAATAAATGGCAAGAAGCCATGAAATCCGAGATTGGATCCATGTACGAAAACCAAGTATGGACTTTGGTGGACTTACCGGATGGCCGGAAGGCTGTCGAGAACAAATGGATTTTCAAGAAGAAAACAGATGCTGATGGTAATGTTACTGTCTATAAAGCTCGACTTGTCGCAAAAGGGTTTCGACAAATTCAAGGAGTTGACTACGATGAGACTTTCTCACCGGTAGCGAAGCTAAAGTCTGTAAGGATTATGTTAGCAATCGCTGCATATTATGATTATGAAATATGGCAGATGGATGTCAAAACAGCATTCCTCAATGGAGACATTGATGAAGAGTTGTATATGATGCAACCCAAAGGTTTTGTCGATCCTAAAGATGCTAACAAGGTATGCAAACTTCAACGATCCATCTATGGATTGAAGCAAGCATCCCGAAGTTGGAATCAACGTTTTGATAAGGTAATCAAAAGTTTTGGTTTTATACAAACTTATGGAGAAGCTTGTATTTACAAGAAAGTGAGTGGGAGCTCTGTAGCATTCTTAATACTGTATGTGGATGACATATTGTTGATTGGGAATGATGTAGACCTTCTTAATAGTGTCAAGGAATATTTGAATAATAGTTTTTCAATGAAGGATCTTGGCGAAGCAGCTTACATATTAGGCATAAAGATTTATAGAGATAGATCGAAACGCCAAATATCATTGTCACAGAGTACATATTTGGACAAAGTTCTAAAGAGGTTTGGAATGGAAGAAAGCAAGAAAGGGTTCTTGCCCATGTTGCCCAATACGACCTTGAGTAAAACTCAAGGTCCGACATCGGCAGAAGATAGAGAAAGGATGAGTAAGACTCCCTATGCCTCAGCCATAGGATCTCTAATGTATGCCATGATATGTACTAGACCCGACATTGCATATGCTGTTAGTTTAACTAGCAGATATCAAAGTGATCCAGGAGTGGATCATTGGACAGCGGTCAAAAACATCCTTAAGTACTTGAGAATAACTAAGGATATGGTTCTTTCTTATGGAGGTGATGAACAGCTCGTTGTTAATGGTTACACCGATGCTAGTTGGAACACCGATCCAGATGATTCTAAATCACAATCCGGATACATATTTATTTTGAATGGTGCAGCAGTTAGCTGGAGGAGTGCAAAGCAAAGCGTTGTGGCGAGATCTTCAACTGAATCGGAATACATGGCTGCTTCAGAGGCTTCACAAGAAGCGATATGGATGAAAGAGTTCATTACAGAGCTAGGTGTGGTTCCTAGTGCGCTGGACCCAATGTCTATCTACTGTGATAACATGGGCGCCATAGCCAATGCGCAAGAACCAAGGTCACACAAGAAGCTGAAGCATATCAAGCTACGTTTTCACGCTATTCGAGAACATATCCAGGATGGGGATATAAAGATTTGCAAAGTACACACAGATCTGAATGTGGCGGATCCGTTGACTAAACCTCTCCCGAGGGCAAAACATGACCAACACCAAACTGCCATGGGTGTTCGGTATATTACCATGTAATCTAGATTAGATGACTCTAGTGCAAGTGGGAGACTGTTGGAGATATGCCCTAGAGGCAATAATAAATGTAGTTATTATTATATCTTTGTGTTTATGATAAATGTTTACATTCATGCTATAATAGTATTAACAAGGAAACCATTAATACTTGTGTGATTTGTAAACTTAATTTGAAGTCCCTAGTATAGCCTCTATACTTCACTAGCTTGTTGGTTGATTGATGATTGTGGTTTCCCTATCATGAACATTGAGATGTTATCAACAACAAGATCATATCATTAGGAGAATGATATGGTGGACATACTCCTATAGACAAGCGTAGCATAAAGATCAAGTCATTTCAATAGTTCAATTGCTATATGCTTTTTGATACATAGTAACCTGATTCCTTCGACCATGAGATCATGCATATCACCTTTACTGGATGGATGCTTTGATGACATCAAACACCACACCGTAACTGGGTGGTTATAAAGGTGGCATTGAGTGTTTGGAAAGTATTGGTTGAGACACATGGATCAAGAGTGGGATTTGTCCATCCACATGACGGATAGATATACTCTGGGCCCTCTCGGTGGAATGTCATCCAATTAGCTTGCAAGCATGTGACTTGGTCACAAGGGATCACATATCACGGGAACGAGAAAAGAGTACTTATCAGTAACGAGGTTGAACTAGGTATGCAGAGATACCGACGATCATAACCTCGGATAAGTAACATATCGTGAGACAAAGGGAAATTGGTTTCGTATGTAAGTGGTTCATTCGATCGCAAAGTAATCGTAGAAATATGTGGGAGCCATATGAATTTCCAGATTCCTCTATTGGTTATTGTTCGGAGAAGTGTCTCGATCATGTCCGCATAATTCACGAACCGTAGGGAGACACACTTAAGGATTCGACGTTGTTTTGAGTAGTTATGGTATTATGAGAAAGAGACCGAATGTTGTTCGGAGTCTCGGATGGGATCCGGGATATCACGAGGTGATCCGGAATGGTCCGGAGAATAAGATTCATATAAGGAAAGTCCCGTTTCGGAGTTGGGGAATGGTTCCGGTGTTTTCATCGGGAACATTCTAGAAGGTCCCGGATTGTCCGGCACTCCGGGGGGGGGGGGAAGGGTACATGAATGTGTCATTGTAAGTTGGAATGATTGCATCATGTACTAAGTGATCTTTCTGTCCCAAATAAAGGATTAAATTGAATCCTAAATTGAAAAAGTCAAACGGCTAGTTTGAAAGTCAAACGGCAATTTTGGGAAGTGGGAGGAGAGGAGGAAACCGAGTTGGGGAGGGAGTCCTCCTCCCCAAGCCGGCGCCCCACCCAAGCCGAGTTGGGGAGGGACTCCCCTCCCTCCCCTTGGCCGCCGGCCCTCCCACCTATAAAGGGAGGGGCAGGGCTACCCCTCCTAGTACACACAAGTTCCTATCCTCTAAACTAAACCCTAGACCTAAACCCCGGTTTAGAGCTATTTCGGTTACAACTTCTAATTGCACTAGCCTTCGGATTAGAGCCTTCTAATTGGTGTGTCTAATTACTAGACCACTAATAGCCTCTCTCATAAGCTCCACCATACTCGCACCGGCTTAAGGCGAAGCCCTGCGGGATCTCCCCTCTACTTCCGGTACCACGCCGTTGTGCTGCCGGAATCGCGAGGAGAGTGCTACAACCTCCGCTGCCTGCTGGAACAAGGGAGAGGAAGGTCTTCGTCGAGTACCGAACGTGTGACCGACTGCGGGAGCGCTGCTGGAACGTGGCGCCGGAAGGATCGTCTACGCGATCTTGAGATCGGAAAGAGTACGACTACATCACCCACGAGAATCTGCTCTCGTTAACCGCTTTGGAATCTTCAAGGGTAAGTTATTCCATTGACTCGTTGCTACAATCTAGTAGATAGATCTTGGCTTGTTTGTTTGTATGCGATAGAAAATTTTTGTTTTCCATGCTACGAACCCCTACATGAAGCCATCCAAGGACACTGTTCTCGCCCCTTGCCTTTCGTCTGATGGTATTGCTGGTACTTTCACTGGACTCTCTCCCTTGTATGCCTCCCTTGTTGGCATATTTAGAGACTGCATCGCTCCTAGTGGCGGAAACAATGACAAGATCCGTGGCCACTTGGTTCCTCTCCTTGCTTTTTCTCACGAGTGTGCCACCAACTCTGGCTCAGCTACAAGTTACAAACTGGATGTCATGGACTACATATATCATGAGATGACGGATGCTATGATCAACAGGCTCTCTATTCCTTATGCTCCTTTCATTATGATGCTCATCAAGCATATGTTGCCCCATGAGGATTTTGGCACTTCTTTGGATGGGGTTCACAAGCCCAAGAAAATCTACAACAAGGCTTAGAAGACCCATCACCCTTCCACTGCCCCGGAGTCCTTCATGCGTGATGCACGGGCTAGTGGTCGTCGTTCCACGGTGTCCCCAATGGCACGCGAGGTTAAGCAGCTCACTTGGTTCCAGCGGCACATTCTTTGCATGGGCATTGACACTTACAAGGGCCAATATGAGGCGTACCGCAGGGATCATGAGAGGGATCACACGCAGTAGCTTATTCTCCACCATGTCTCAGGTGCCACTGGCCATCCACCTCCTACCACTGCTCCGGAACCGTATGCTCAGTGGAACACTTCAGGGATCAACTATGGCGAGCTCGAGAGTTGCCTCTTTCCTCCACCACCGAGAGCACCCACTCCTCCAGCTGATGACGATGATGATGAGTATGATGAAGAGGAAGGGGAGGGGAATGACTACGATGAGGATGAGTAGGAGTGATCTTCAGGGGCGTTAGCATCACTCTTCTTCCTTTTTGGCATTTCGATGCCAAAGGGGGAGAAGTAGTTCTATTAGGTCTCGTGGATTTGCAAGGGTCGGGCGCAAGCATCTTTCTTTCAGTCGTTTTATTTGCTTGCTTGTGCCTTTTTAGCGTGAACTTATTTGCTATTTGTGTTTGATTATGTAAGACTATGTCGTGCTCCACTATGTTTGGTACTATGTGTGGTATTCATGGAATTCTGGATTTATCTATTGTGGATCTCATGGAATTCTGGATTTATCTATGGAGGCTATTTGATGGCATATGGAATGATGGGATTATCTATTGTATGCATCAATTTTGTTGGGATGTGCTTGGAGGCTATCAATCTCATTATTTCCTTTGGCCATAATCACATCCCGGTGGTATGACCTTGTTTCCCAACCCACCTTGTTTCAATTATCGTTGCTATGAAAGTTATGTTCTCTCTAGTGTGTGTATTTGTATTCAAACGCAAATTGTAAATATGCACACATCTAGGGGGAGCGTCTTTCATTTTTAAGGTGGCATTAGCCGGTTTCATTGCAAATCCTAATATTGTCATCTAACACCAAAAAGGGGAGATTGAAAGAACACTTTATAATCCCTAGTGTTTTGTGTGTTAGATAACAATATCAAGGATTATTTGATGTGTGTTGAAGTGTTGCAGCTCTCTCTGAGAAAAAGGGAAAAGGATTCTGCCTTTGGGGGGCGGATAATCCGCCCCCACCAGGGGCGGATAATCCGCCCGTCCCTCTTCCCTAGAAGGTGCAAGCCCCAGAAGGGGGCGGAGTTTTGGCCGGATTTTCTGGCCCCGCCGGATAATCCGCCCCTCAGGGGGGCCGGATAGTCCGCCCCCCTTGCTCACCGCCAAGGCGCAAGCCCTAGAGAGGGGGCGGAGTGTTGGCCGGACTTACCGGCCTGGCCGGATAATCCTCCCCAGGAGGGGGTCGGATTATCCGCCCCCCAAGATCTTCACCAAGTCACGCAGGCGCCATCCCCAGAGAGGGGGCGGAGTTTCCCCCGGAAAATCCGCCCTTGGGGCGGAGTTTCCCCAAGGGGGCGGATAATCCGCTCCCAAAGTTTCTCAACGACCAGATCTAGGGAGGGGGTATTTAAGCTAGCCTTCCCCCTCCTGCCAGACTGCTTGATTCATTCGAAAAAGACAAGATCAGATCTGCAATCTTCATCCAAGAGAGCTCCACCTAGATCCACCCAAAGGCCCCGTCCCTTGGGGAATCGAAGGAGGAGAACTCGATCTTCATCATTAGCAATCAAGCACTTCATCTCCTCTCCATTCATTTGGAGAACCACCGATCTAGTATTTCTTGCAAATACCTAGATCCTTGTTTTTGTTTATATTGATAAACCTTGTTCTTGTGGTAGCTTGTTGTCATCTCGGGATCCCCAATTCGGTTGTGGGTGTGTGCCCCGATAGTGTTGTAAAAGGCACCGGTTCCCGCCTCGAAGGGATCCAATAGTGGAGAAGGTGGATCAGGCCTCTCGTGGCGAGATCCATCGGAGAATAGGGTGAGGCCTATTGTGGCGTGGTGGTCTTAGAACCGCCCAACCCTCCAACGCAGATGTACTTCCCTTAACAAGGAAGGAACTGCGGTAAAACAAATCCCTGTGTCTCCGCGTGCTCCACTACGGTTTCTTCGCTCCTCTCTTTACGTGCTTAGTAGTTAGGGTTGCATATAGGGAAATTCTCGTAGTTGCATATCTAGAGAATTTACTTTGTGTCAAGCCTAAAATTGAAAAAGTATTAAAAATTGGTTAGCACCTATTCACCCCCCCCCCCCTCTAGGTGCCCATACGATCCATTTCACACGTGGTATCTTCTCTTCATGGGCCAGCCTGAGACAAAGGGATTGATTGACAGCCTCTAGTTCTTTAATACGCAACTTGTAGAGGAGATTATTCCTCTCCAGCACTTTCAATTGTTCTTTAATGAGATAATTGCTATCTTGGAGGGTTTGTATCACCTTAAGACTCATAGAAAAACCTGATTCGGTTGTCTGCTTAATATCTTCATCAAGTTTATCAAGATAAAGTCGTAGCAACCGAAGATGTCTGTGTGTCCCTGGCGCCTCCTTATCCACATCTTCAATCTTCATCTCGAGGGCTTTCAACTCCCTCTTCCGACGTTCTTTGTCGACGTTAAGAAACTCCATAGGGATGGTCTTGATCTCCTTGTTTTGCTTGCTATTGGTTCTGATCTCTGATGACCCACAAGTATAGGGGATCGCAACAGTCTTCGAGGGTAGTATAACCCAATTTATTGATTCGAAACAAGGGGAGCCAAAGAATATTTATAAGCCTTAACAACTGAGTTCTCAATTCAGTTGCACCTGGAAATAGTCTTTCTCATAGTAGTTTATCAGTAGCAACAGTTTTATAGTAGCAATAGAAAAGTAACAGCAGCACTAAAACAAAGGCAGTAGTAACAATAGTACCAAACGACAGGATTTGAGTGCGGTAGGCATAGGGATGGATGGACGGGCGTTGATGATGATGATGGCAATGATCTCCTCCAATTCCCTGTCCCGGCAGGGTGCCGGAACGAAGTTTTTGGTTCTGAATCACGGTTTCTGGTGGTGGCGGTGCAGCGGAACTTTCTTTGGAAAAACGTCAAACCCCCCTCTATTTTTAGGTCAGAAGGATTTATATAGGCGAAGAGGGAGATAGAGGGGGTGCCCGAGGTGGCCACACCTCCCCCAGGCGCGGCCTGGCCTAGCTCGTGCGGACAGAGGGTGTGGGCCCCTCGTGGCCCTCCTCCATCTCGTCTTCTGGCCCCGTGAGTCTTCTGGTAAAATAGGAGTTTTGCCATATTTTTCGAGATTTTTCCTGAAAGTTGATTTTCTGCACAAAAACTAGACACCAAAGCAATTCTGCTGAAAATAGCGTCAGTTCGTGTTAGTAGTATCGAAATCACACAAATTAGAGGAGAAACAATAGCAAAAGTGTTTGGGAAATTAGATACGTTTTGGACGTATCAACTCCCCCAAGCTTAGCTAATTGCTTGTCCTCAAGCAATTCTGTTGAAACTGAGTGCGATAAAAGAAACTTTCACAAACACATTTGCTTCACATGATGTATATATTCTCAGCACATGAGTAAATACTTAGGAAATTCATAATAAAGAGTATGCAACTAAGTCTACTTAATAGTCATTGGAAGCTATGAAGAGATTCCAACACAATAATAATAAGTAGCATGAAACATAAACATAAGCAACATTTCAATGCTCATAAGAAGGTATGACAGAGTGGTATCTCTCTTGCCTCTGATTGTGGAGCAAAACATAAATGCCAAGGCATCTCTGAAGTTCAGGTGAAGACTAGAAGTAAAGATATCAAAGATATAAGCATCAAAGTCATGACATAATTAACCAAGTTTTGAGACAAGCACATTACACTAAGAATGACAACTATGCTCTCAAGAAGGTGCTCATAGAATAAGTGGTGAATCAACAAGGAAGTGAAAAGGTTTTGAAAAGTTTGAAAGGCTTCCAAATGTTGAAAGTATGGTAATCATTAGCTTTGAGCTCGCATTGCCCCTATCATAGGCATCTTTAAGTGGTTCAGTTTAAACTGAGGTCCAATATGAGTTATATGCTTGACAGGCCATAAACTGGAAATCTCATGTCCCTTAAGTACGGGGGACGTTCCTCATGATACTCAACTTTAGTTATCGGTAAGTTCTTGTCATTGTAAATACATGTGTATCATAGAGAACCGCCAACGGGGTACCCCTTGCCCCATGATACAGGAGCTATCCCATATCAAAATGACAAGGCAACAGACAATGAGCATCTCAGCGATCCTTTATTTACCATGAGAATGGTGCATATTTTGTATTCTCTTTTTTCTCTATATATTTTTTCTGAGGATGCTTCATAGATTGATAACTATGGTTATGCTACAAGTTTCCCCCATGATCAGGCATGGCTTAGGCTAGCGGCCCAGGCGTTTCTCTAACACATATACATAACTCCATGGACTTACAAGCTCCCCTTTTATTTCACACCACCGACATTCATAAACAAAAGAGCATGACATCAACTGGATAATATTTATAGGTGTTGAAAGCGTTCCCCATGATAGCACAGTTCTGCTAACTCCCAGCCTACAATATGCAACATATAACTTTCATGGAAAATCACAATGGTTCAGGTTTATTAAGTGCAAGAAAATAAAGTGTGCTATCAAGTTCGTGAGATCTTTACTAACTAATTTTCTCATAACAAGAAAACATTTTATTTGGAAGAAAAACAAGGCATAATAAATATGCACGGAATAGCAAATGATGCTAATAGGTAGGTATGGTAGACACTTTTTGACAATCTTGGTTTTGGGGAGTTGGAAACACGAGTAGAGCTCATACTCAGTGCAAGTGAAGGCTAGCAATAGAAAGGGAGCAACAAAGGAGAGAACAATAACTGTCATAATCATGCTTGCAACAAAACAGAATTAATTATGCCATAAAAGTGATACAAGAACTCTGAGGCAAAATAAATCATCGAGGCTTAACGGACTTTTGTTTAGTCATATGCATGCGTGAGCATGTGCTAAGTCAATCAAATGAAACATTCAGAGGAGGATACCACAATGTCATACCAAGTTATGAATAGAACAATGCTAGCAAACATTCATATGACATGCTACAAACTATTAGCAGGCTGGAGCTAATCATAAGAGAGCAGGAACTACTGAGCATCCATTAATAACATACACCTTACATGAACAGACCAAGCATGCCCACAATGATGAGTATATGTACAAAAATGAAGACAAGTAGAGTTCATTACCAGCCTCTTACCACACCTCGAGTTGTCATAAATCATCATTGTTGCCTTTCACGTGTGTGGCTTGAATAATAACATGAAACCAAACTCCAAAGGAGTCACCGCGGACCACTGAACCCTGCAACGAACTTCACAAAACCAAAGAAGAAGAACAAATATTTTTGGGTTTTTGATTTTTAAAGCAAGCACTCAGAGCAAAAGAAAACAAAGAAAAATCTTTTTGGATTTTTCTTAAAGCAAACCAAAGCTAAAAATAAAATAAACAAACCAAGAGAAACAACAAAAATATTTTTGGTCTTTTTTGTTTTTTGGAAAACAGAAACAAAAACCAAAAAGAAAGCGAAACATAGAAATACAAAGTACCGACGGAACATGATATGCAGATGAGTGTGGTGTCGGTATGCCTCCCCCCAAGGTTAGGCTTTTGGCCTAAGTGGAGATCAATCCTAGCCTGCACAAGAAGGAGTGCCTCTGTAATGTGACGAAGTGGCCACTTCATCCTGGTACGTGCTCGAGGAAGCCCCTGTGTAGTGCACAGAGTGGTCATAAGAGGGCGCGTCCCATTGGTAGTGCTCGTGGAAACCAAGCACGTGTAGCTGATCGTCCATCTCCTCCTTGGAGCGTGATGACCCACAAGTATAAGGGGTGTATCGTAGTACTTTTGATCAATAGGAGTGTCGATCCCAACGAGGAGCAGAAGGTGTTGACTAGTGGTATGGAGCAGGAAATCTATGTAATACTTAGAAAAAGGATTTTTAGGGATTTTCTGATAAAGCAACAAAACAAAGTGCAAGTAATAAAGACAATGAACAAACACAGCAAGTGGCTTAATCCTTTCTTAGCAAAGGACAAGCCGGTGGAAATACTTATAAGGACCAAACGTTCTCGAGGACACATGGGAATTCTGTCAAGTGCTTTCGCTTCAAATAGCTAAGTACTCTTCTTTGGTGTTGTAAGTGTTGTGTGGGTGAACCTTTGCTAATGTACCGACCTTACTTGGACTAATACATACTTGTGATTAAACCCCCTGCAAGCATCCGCAACTACAAGAAAGTAATTAAGATATAAACCTAACCACAGCCTTAAACCCTGAGATCCTACACTTCCTTGTGCAATGGTGTCCTAATGGGGGTTCAGGTTTCTGTCACTCTGGCAACCCCACATTTAGTAGAGAAATACACAATGCATTCCCCTAGGCCCATAAATGGTGAAGTATCATGTAGTCGACGTTCACATGACACCACTAGAAGAATAGCACCACAAATTAAATACTAAACCATTGAATAATAACTTAACACAAATCCACTACTAACAACATGACTTCTCCCATGTCCTCAAGAACTAGACGAACTACTCACAAGACATCATATGGATCAAGATCAAAGATGATATGGTGATGAATAACAATCTGAACATAAACAATAATCCAATGGTTCCACTCACAAGAATCAACTACAATAGTAATTAACACCGGGAAAGTTTCCCCTAAGAACTAATGCAAGATCCAATACAATTGTTACAGCAGGATGGAGTGGTGATGATGGTGCTGGTGGAGATGATGGTATGGATGATGATGATGATCCCGATGAAGCCTAGCTTGATGACGGTGTTGATGGCGACAATCTCTGTAACATCCCAAAAATATTAAACTAGAATCATCAAACTTTAATCATCAAATTTAGGGTTAACAAAAACTTTTCTAATTAAAATTATGAAGGCATGCATATGTGTATGCATTGAATTTGAAATTCTTTTGAACCACCTTGTTTGTGTGTTTCTTTGCTTGTAAAATGTTTCTTAGGTGAAATAAACATCATCTAAAACATTTCCCAAACTTGTCCTAAAGACAAATAAATCAAAACCAATAAAATAAAGGAATGGTCATTTTGACCAATTTAACTCCCATGCCTACTTTGGTTGTCTCAAACTTTCAGAACCTAATGGAAATTTTTCTGGATCTTTGCACCCCTTGAATGTACCCATAACAAAGTATCAAGGCCCACTTTGTGATCATCCAGAAACTTTCAAATGCATAGTTTAAATAACAATTCAAAATTGAATCTTTATCATATGGGAAGATCCCACTTTTTCAAAAACCACTCAAACAAGCTCAACTTTCAAAACCCAAGCATCTGCAGACTCACCAGCACCAATCTAGCAAACCCACCAAAAATCTTTTCAAAATTCAAAACTTGATTTCATGCGGCCATTTCATCAAACAGGTTGCAGACACAAATCATCAAAATCCTAAACACTATAGTGAGCAGTGATTGAAGCCTAACTTGTTCCCTCTCTGGGCACCACTAGCCTTAGTAGATCATCTAACAACCTAAACTAACCCTTAGCATCACTGTAAGCTTGGCATTGCCATCAATGGTGAACAGCCGAGCACACCCATGTCACCCCCATGTCGACAGCAAGCTAGGAAGAGGAGCAAGCCTAGCCAGCATGTCTGGGAGGCAGCCCACCGTCCATCGCCACTCCCTGTCCCAGCCGCGAGCGTGGACAAGCCCTGGACCACACGCACGAACCATGCCAACCTCGCCAGCAACCATGCCGAGCGTGCGCCAGAGCGCCACCCTCGACCAGCACCCATAGACCGCGCGCCGCCCTCACCGCGTGCACACACGATCACCACCGACCCAGGAGAACCGCCAGACATCCTCGTTCGCCGCCCCGTGACGCACAGCCACCGCTCGCCGTCGAAGACGCCGCCTCTGCCGGGCAGAGCATCGCATGTTCCAGACCAAGCCGCACCGCCCCACGCCTCAAAACCATGTCGTTGAGCATCGCCAGGGAACACCGCACCGCCCCTACCTTCGCCCATGCTAATAGCCATCTGTACCATCGCCCCCGACGAGCTCACCGTGCGCCCCGTCGGTCCCCTCACTCGACTATAAATAGAGGCCACCCCTAGTCGATTTCTTCACACCATCTTACTCCCCTCTCCTCACTGATCGTGCCACACCGTTCCCGGAGCAAGGCGAGCACCACCTCGCCGGAATTTCACCGGAGCCCGCTGCCTCTGGAGAAGAAGGGAGCCATCGATTTCGTCCACCCCAGGAGCTGCCGCGACCACCCCTGAGTTCGCTGTCATCGACTTTGTCGTTTGCCCGCCTCACCGACCCTTGCCTGCACCCCGATGAGCCCCCAGCACCCCTCACTGGCCGCGCGAGGTTTCTTTCTCGCCTGCGTTGCTCGACGTCGACGATGACTCTCAGCCGTTGGATTAGAACTAGATCGAACGATCCACATTGCCCCGTACCGCTTCGCCCCTCCCTGTCTCACTGACGAGTGGGGACACCCACTTAAGTAGCCCGCGGGAGCAGTGCGCTTAGCAGGCCGGCCCGTTAACTTTTCCCGCGCAGCCCAGTGATTTGAATTAAACCTTTTCCATTTTATTTCAAACTCACTTCTGTACCCAACTTCAAAAATCAACCCAGATCGATTCAGTGCACCAAATTGAATGAAACCAATTTTGTTAGAAAGGTCTGAAAATACTGAATCCAAGCCTGTTGGATTCAAGTCATTTGGATCTATAGATCACCCATGGTAAAAATAACAAGGCAGAAGCTTTTCTGCATTCAAACATTTTTCAAATTTAAACCATAATAGCTTTTGAGTTGATTCCAACTCTCAAAAATCACATGTAACCATACCTTTCAGAATATATAAAAATATATAGGTTTACCTTCAGAAATAGTGTTCAAGTAATAAAAGAATGCTACATAGGCATTTCTAGCCACTTTAATTAATTAAAATAAAAGGGTAAAACCTTATTAAATTGTGACACCACTTTAAATCACATTCCCATGGACTACAATATGTGGTGATGACATGTGTCAACATGATCCCATATTTGGTGTGGAGAATATTAAATCTTAAGTAGTTTTTCAATGAGTAGAAATTACTTTTCTAAAAATAAAAGGAATTAAACCAAGATTTAATCTTGTAATGTTAGTGATGATGTTATATCATCTATAGGACCCTTGTGTGTGATGATTGCCAGTAGTTAAGTATTGTTTGGTGATTGTGTACCTCGTATTTATTCATAGACGATAGTACCGACCAAGGATACGAGGAGGAAGGAGGATTCTACGAAGAAGAAGCTGAGGAGAACTTCAACCACTGCTCTGCACAAGGCAAGCTGATACTATGCCTATGCAAGCTAAAACTTGCAAGATACTCTACTTTAGCAAGCCTAATACTACTAGTGAATGTGCAAGTTAACACTTGCAATTTAGCAAGCCTTACTACATCAATTGACCTATGCAAGCTATTAACTTAGCAAGCTTATACCACTTGATAAGCCATCCTAGTTTTATTTGCAAGTCTATTACTTTATTTCTTTATCAAAACTCTTACTTAGAGTTTACTGAAATAAATGGTAGATACTAGAAGAATATTTGAAGGTTGCATAAAGAGCATAAAATTTGGCCTAAGCTAGATAATCTTGATGTCATCTTAAGGCATGAGATTAAACTTAGTTAGAACTCCACTAGTTTACCACCCCTCATTATTGCTTACCCCCACCTGTAGATGCTAGTGCTAAGCATAAAACTTGATCAACTTTAGATGGCAATACTTGGTGGAAAAATGGTTATGAAAACCTTGGAATGATGGATCATTCTATTGAAATGTTTTGGACATGTGTTTCCAAACACCTGATGATTTTGGTGATGAAAATGATGAGGCATGAGCCTTAGTCCTTTATAAAACTGATGGTTGTCTAGATGAGATACCATTCCAATTTTATCGTACAACCACAATACCCGAAGATTGGGTAGGGCTTGACTGGAAACTTATATACCTTAGTATTAGTTCCCTCACGGCCAAGGTCTGAGCTGAGGCTACCTTGTGAAGATTGTCCACCTGTGCAGTACCCAAGATGACAGTTGGTCATGGGTGGGAGGCCAAACTCACAGGAGAGGTGCTTATACTAGGGCATGTAATTGAAAGGTTAGGATTGATTATCCGCATACTAAGTATGGTGAATTCAGGATTTGTTCCTGACGGATGTATCGAATGTTGTGGTGAAAGTGTACAATCTCTGCAGAGTGTCAAACTATTCGAATAGCCGCGTCCGCGGTTATGGACAGTTGGAGTGGCCATACTGTTCCCCCGTCAGACTTTTCAAAATGACTTGTGAAATGATTAGAAACTTTGACTTGACCACAACAGAGTTGTGATATGAAATACAAGTTCCCACTTAGGATTTATAAAATTGTTACGAGCATTCGTTGCTTCTAAACTTAGTAGAGATAAATCTGGCTTTTGCAAAACAACCCTAGAGCCTAGTGTCCTATTATCCAAAAACCCTTTACCTGTTAGTATTAGTTTGCGAGTACTTAAAGAGTACTCATGGCTTTGTCCCTAGCTATTCCCATGGCCAGACTATGAAGAGGAGTACCTTGAGGATGGACCCCAGGAAGGTTACGACAACTAGGATCATCTCCCATCGTCAGCATTGCCTGTGACCCCGAAGATGGAGCTTTGCCTACGCTACCATTATTATTATGTATTCCGCTGCTTGATGTTGTATTAAGAACTGGATCATGAGATCCCTATTTGTGTAAGAACCTATGTATCGTTTGTAATGGATGATGTACTATGGTATCCAATTCTGTTATGTCTCGCAAAAATGGTAATCCTGGGATTGCGATGTATGGCATAACAGGCATCTGGGATTAAAAATCCGGGTGTTGACAATCTCCCATCTCCGGGAAGGAGTTTCCCTGATAGAAATTTGTCTGTCGGAGAGATCTTTCTCTCTTAGTGTTTTCCGCCCTACAGAGGCGGCGGAAATCTATCTGTGGTCGCACCCTGGTATTAGGGTTCCATGAGGAAGATATAGGAGAGAGTGCGGAGTCGGGAGCCGGCCAGGTGGGCCACACCTGCCCTAGGCGCGAGGCAAGGTGGGCCCACGCCTAGGGGGGTGTGGGCCCCCTGTGGCCCAGCAGCGCCTCCCCTTCTGGCTTCCTCCGTCTTCTGGGAAAATATAATTTTCCAATATTTTTCTGGTATTTTTCTGATCTTCGCGAAATTGCATCAAAACACCTCTTTTTCCATCAGAATCCTGACTCCGGCAGTCCATCCTCCAAGAATCATCCAACATGCAAAAACAAAGGAAAAGACATAAGTAATACCTCATAATAAGACATATATCAATGAATAGAGGCAAATTATGATATAGAATGGTGATGCAAATTGGACGTATCAACTCCCCCAAGATTAGACCTTCGCTTGTCCCCAAGCGAAAACTGAGCTCAGTAAACATGTCCACGGGTTTATGGAGTGAAGAGTCGATAAAAAGAATACGGACAAGATGCATCACACTTACCATTACACAACTCATAGAAGAAAGAAACTCACCATTATATAACTTAGCTTGCAATAAGTACAGGAGTCACAATAGAGATGCATAAAGATAAATCATAATTGGAATTGGCAAACTTATGTTCTTGGTCAGAGAACAGCTAGCAAATAGTTTCACAAAAAACTTTTTGTAGAAGTATTATAACATGAGCACTCTTTGCTCAAAAAGGTTTTTCAATGAAGGCTTTCAAAGTAATACTCAATGGATAAGAGTCTTGTGCAAACAAGGAAGATAAAGAACATGATTGAATAAATCACCATATGAATGCTTGCAACACAACAACTCAAATGCTTGCTGGAGATAGAGAGAAATTAGGTTTATTGACTCAACTTAGAAAATAGGAGAAAGGTCCCTTCATAGAGGGAAGCAGGGATTTCAAGTCATAAAGAGCTTCCAAAAGATTATGGTACTTACTAGCTTTGATCCCTCATTGCCCCTATCATAGGCATCTTGAGATGATTAAGGTTAAAGTGCACAAAGATGGAGTGTATGCTTGACGGAATATAAGTTAGCAATCTCATGTCCCTTGAGTATGAGGGCCGCTCCTCATGCTACTCAACTTTAGTCACCGGCAAGTTCTAGTCATTGTAAGTACATATGTATCATAAAGAACCACCAACGGGGTACCCCTTGCACATGGTACTAGAGCTATCGCATAACCAAAATGACAAGGCAAGCAGACAATGAGCATCTCAGCGATCTTTTTATTTACTATGTGCATAGCGTTTTATTGAGGATGCTTCACAGAATGCTCATTATGGTGATGCTGCAAGTTTCCACCATGATTAGGCATGGCTTAGGCTAGCGGCCCAGGTGTTTCTCTAACACACATACATCACTCCATGCACTCGCAAGTTCCCTCTTTATTTCACACCGTCGAAATCCGCAAACAAAAGAGCATGATATCAACTGTGTATAATGTATAGGTGCAATGTTGAAAGCGTTCCCTATGAAAGCACGGTTCTGCTAATTCCAACGTATATATGCAAGCATATACAACTTTGATGACACAATGGTTCAAGTCTATTGGGGGTTAGAAAATAAGGTGTGCCATCAAGTTCGTGAGAGCTTTACTAAGTAGTTCTCACATAACAAAATACTTTTTAATTCGAAAGATAGAAGAAGCTTGAGAATTTGCTTGGAATAGCAAAATGCTAATAGGTAGATATGGTGGACACAAATGGCAAAGGTTTTGGTTCAAAGGGATTGGAAACATGAGAAGTATGCCTTCTCAAAACAGGTTTTTGGCTAGCAAGGCTGAGTAGCAAGCAAAAGTGTTGAAAGAAACAAGCAAACCTACAATTGATAAAGCCAAACATGCAATCTTCCTTAAAGACACAAAAGATCTTAAATAAAGAATACTAAGCTTATGATCCAATAAGAAAGAAAATAAATGATACAAAATACCTATAAGCTTTTCTCTTTTTCTTTCAAACCTCAAAAAGTATTGCTACTGACCAGAGCTCGGTTTGCCAAAAACAATTTAGATTTGCTTGATGCTCCCAAAGTGATGCCAATACTGATCAACAAGATCCATCATATAATAGATATTACAAACTAAAATAAGAAGTGCAAAAAGTAAACGATGAAACTTCTCATTAATATTCCATAAAGGCACTCACACCAAGGGATACATAGATAACCAACTAAACGAGAGATACTTCCACATGCAAACCAAACTATAATATAAGCTCTCTACCAAAGATAAGAATCTACTAAAAGCTAAAAGATAAAAGATAATGATGGTGATACCATGGCACTCCCCCCAAGCTTGGAACAAGCCAAGGGGATGCCAAACCTGATGACGAATTACTCCTTCGGTGGTGGTGGTGTTCTCTTGATAAGCTCTTCAATAAGTTTACTCAAATCCTCAATCTCAAAGGTTAGAGTACGAATCAACTCTGAATTCTGCTCAATACGGTTTACGATCATATCGGGCCAAGAATTCTAGTCATTGCTATTCTTTCCCCACTCTTCCTTCTTAGTATGCTCCTCCCCTACATGGTTAGAACGAGGCCTATCCCACATCAATGGCAAGTTCCCTTTGGGAACATTTTGATATTGACGCTCATGTATAGGAGTATGGAAAGGTCTCTTGGTGCATGGAGGAGATGATCGTGGATTGTAGATAAGACGCGGAGGTTTCCCTCCTGTAGACATCCGTGATGTCCTCCTAAGCTTGGTAGGTTTTGCCACCACTCCAATGCTTGCGACGGTAGCGTGGATGTCCGGTTGCTTGTCCTCCTTCATTTTTCTTCATCCCCTACCAAAATCTCCTCCTCCTTGGTGTTTGAGGATCATCCTCTTCGGGCTTCTTGCCTTTGACATTGGCAGAGACCATGGTGCTCTAAACTTGAGAAGATTTCCTGACAGAAACAGATCGAAACGAAAACACTACGAGAACACGATGCAAGAACCTCGGGGGCTCCGGGGGGTATATATTATGAGGTTTCAAAGTATAAGGAAGGTTTTGATACGAAAACAAGGCGAAGATGGAGCTCGGGGGAGGCACACCCCCTCCAGGCGCGGCCAGCTGGGGCCCGTGCCTGGGGTGGATTTGGCCAACCCGGCCTCTAGTTCCTCCTTTGTTCCGTCTGGTAACTTCCCTTATGTATTAAAAACATCAAAATATAAAAATATTGGGGTTTCACGAACCTTCTGTTTTCACCACTTTTACCTATTCAAAGACAAACTCTGCAGACTTCGTTTCTCCTTCTCCTGGAATTTCCTTTCCTACAATGTCTCACACAAACCTCAATGGCAACATTAGTGTAAGAAAAAACAATTAACCTTTAGGTGCACACTTCAACTGAAATCCATCAAAACAAAGGCTTCTGTAAGAGGCAAATGTAAATGATAGCAGAAATCTGTCAAAACAGACCAGCAGGTAAAGATTGATTTTTTAGAAAACCTTCTCTTGCTCAAATCAAAAAGTGAAAAACTAATAAAAGTTGGGTAACAACTTGGAGAACAAGCTCAGAAAAATACAGCTCCATCTGACGTACTTAGCTCCCTCATGAATTTTTACAATGCAGCACGAAAATCTGTCCCAGGACAGCCACTTTTCACAACTCCTCTACTTCTCAGAAGTAGTTGAACTTGACACAAAAACCAAAACAAAAAGGATAAGGAGCGGTTATTACAGAGGTAATAACTTCCAAGACTCAACCAAACTCTTGGGTTATCTCCCAACAAGTACTTTTCTTTAATGCCTTTAAGTTAGGCTTGAAAGTTTCAAGGATACTCACAAAGGAGATATATATTTGAAGTGAAAGAGAGCATCAAGAAGCAAATAACCAACACATTTGAGTCTAACCCACTTCCTATTCATGGGAGTGTCATGAGAAAACAAATAATAGAAACAAAAAGCCACTATAATAGGAAGACAAAACAAATGCAACTTCAAATCTTTCAACATAAAACGGGAAAACTTAACATTATTGAGATGCATAAAACCATGTTTCCCTCTCTCATAATAAATTTCAGTAGCACTTTGAATAAAGTTGACAATATAACTATCACTGGCAACAACTTTATCATCAGAGTGAGCATACTTACAATCACCAAAAAGAGGTCCAAGGTCATAAACTGGATCAATAGAAGCAAGTTGTTCCATCCAGAAATCTTTGTTAGGCAAGCTATTTTCACTAGGAGATTTAGCAAATTTGGAAAAGTTAAACTCATTAGAATCTCCATCAAACTTAGTTAAAACTTTCTCCTTCTTACAATCTATAATAGATCCACTAGTGTTCAAGAAAGGTCTACCAAAACTGATAGGAAAAGTTTTACTAGCTGCTGAATGAAGTACTAGAAAATCAGCAGGATATTTAATCTTACCACAAAGAACCTCCACATCTCTTACAATACCTATAGGGCAAATGGTCTCCTTATTATCAAGGGGAATAACCACATCAATGTCCTCAAGCTCACAAGGACCAATCTCATGCATAATTTCCCTGTAAAGCTCATAAGGAATAGGACTAGAACTAGCACCAATATCACATAAACCATAGTAGCAATGATCACCAATTTTAACAGAAAGCACAGGAACACTAGCTTTTATAGCCTTACTAGGATGAGAGATAATATTAGAAGAGTCTTCACAGAAGACAATGTGCTCATCCTCTATATTTCTAGTGACAGGGTCTTTCACAATAGCTACCACAGGTTCAATATTCAATTTCTCATCAGGCTCCATAGTTTTCTTAGCACCTTTATTATCTGCACTAATCATCATAGAATACTCCTTTACCTTAGCTGGGAAAGGTATTTTCTCAACATAAGGTTCATGCACAATATGATTAGTAGTACAAACTTCAGTACTTCTAACAGGAACATGACTAACAACATCTTTATAAGGAGCGTGGTACTTATTCCACTTCTTTTTGGGAATTTCTATGTAAGACGCAAAGGCCTTAAAACAGTTCGCAATACTTTGGGAATCAAGATCAAACTCATTGCTAATATCAGGAAGTCATCAGTTCCCATAAAATATTTTATGCATTCATAATCATAGTTTATACCTGACTTTCTTCGTTTGTCATTCTCCCAAGCTTTAGTGTTCTCTTGAATACGATATAGTAGATCCCATTTAGCTTCTTCCTTCATACGTGTGAATGATCCAGCGTAAGAAGCATCTAGTAAATCTTTATCATGAAGAGAAAGCCTAGCATAAAAGTTATTGATAATAATATTTTTAGGAAGTTCAATAGGACATTTAAGCATTAGTAACTTCAATCTCCCCCCAATCTTGAGCTGTACTTTCTCCATCATGAGGCCAAAAGTTATATATCAGATTTCTATCCTTATGATTCTCACTAGGAGGATAGAATTTAGAATAAAAGAGAGATGCCATTTCCTCCCATTCCATGGATTGTCCATTCTTCAGCAGCTTATACCATTCTTCAGCTCTCCCTTTCAAGGATATGGAGAGTAACTTCTTCTTCACCGGTTCAGTTGTGATACCTGCACACTTAAACAATCCGCATAATTCATGGATAAAAAGCAAATGATCATCGGGATGGACAGTTCCATCCCCAAAATAATAATTATCCATAACACGATCAACAATACTTGTAGGTATCTTAAAAGGATCTATCTCAACAGGTGGTGGTTCATCTACTACCCTAGTAGTGGTAGTAGTTTTCCCAAACAGAAAACCAAGTGGGTTATCCATATTGGAAACAGAGTAACAAGCAGTAACAAAAAGGAATACTCATAGTAGAAGTTTCCTTTACCAGTTCCACTCTTCAATAGCGCTTCACTCCTAGGAAACGGCGCCAAAAAATAGTCTTGATGACCCACAAGTATAGGGGGTGTATCGTAGTACTTTCGATAAATAAGAGTGTCGATCCCAACAGGGAGCAGAAGGTGTTGACTAGTGGTATGGAGCAGGAAATATCTGTAAATACTTAGCAAACGGATTTTTAGGGGTTTTCTGATAAAGCAACAAAACAAAGTGCAAGTAATAAAGACAACGAACAAACGCAGCAAGTGGCCCAATACTTTCTTAGCAAAGGACAAGCCGGTGGAAATACTTATAAGGACCAAACTTTCTCGAGGACACATGGGAATTCTGTCAAGTGCTTTCGCTTCAAATAGCTAAGTACTCTTCTTTGGTGTGGTAAGTGTTGTGTGGGTGAACTTGTGCTAATGTACCGACCTTACTTGGACTAATACATACTTGTGATTAAACCCCCTGCAAACATCCGCAACTACAAGGAAGTAATTATGATATAAACCTAACCACAGCGTTAAACTTTGAGATCCTACACTCCCTTGTGCAATGGTGTCCTAACAGGGGTTCAGGTTTCTGTCACTCTGGCAACCCCACATTTAGTAGAGAAATACACAATGCATTCCCCTAGGCCCATAAATGGTGAAGTATCATGTAGTCGACGTTCACATGACACCACTAGAAGAATAGCACCACAACTTAAATACTAAACCATTGAATAATAACTCAACACAAATCCACTACTAACAACATGACTTCTCCCATGTCCTCAAGAACTAGATGAACTACTCACAAGGCATCATATGGATCAAGATCAAAGATGATATGGTGATGAATAACAATCTGAACATAAACAATAATCCAATGGTTCCGCTCACAAGCATCAACTACAATATTAATTAACACCGGGAAAGTTTCCCCTAAGAACTAATGCAAGATCCAATACAATTGTTACAGCAGGATGGAGTGGTTATGATGGTGCTAGTGGAGATGATGGTATGGATGATGATGATGATCCCAATTAAGCCTAGCTTGATGATGGTGTTGATGGCGATGATCTCCCCTCTCTGGGAAGGAGTTTCCCCGGCAGAAATCTGTCTGCCGGAGAGATATTTCTCTCTCGGTGTTTTTCGCCCTGTAGAGGCAGCGGAAATCTACATGTGGTGGCCCCCTTGGTATTAGGGTTCCGTGAGGAAGATATATGCGAGAGGGTGGAGTCAGGAACCGGCCAGGTGGGCCACACCTATCCTAGGCACGGGGCAAGGTGGGCCCGCGCCTAGGGGTGCGGGCCCCCTATGGCCCGGCTGCGCCTCCCCTTCTGGCTTCCTCCGTCTTTTGGGAAAATATAATTTTCCAATATTTTTCTGGTATTTTTCTGATCTTTGCAAAATTGCATCAAAATACCTCTTTTTCCATCAGAATCCTGACTCCGGCAGTCCATCCTCCAAGAATCATCCAACATGGAAAAACAAAGGAAAACACATAAGTAATACCTCATAATAAGACATATATCAATGAATAGAGGCAAATTATGATATAGACTGGTGATGCAAATTTGACGTATCAAAGCGTGACCAAGGCCCCCTGCAAATACGGAACACAGTAGCCTGTGGCAAAGGAATTTTCCTCTCATCTCCGTCAGTAAACATCATCCTGTAAACTAAACTCTCAAGGCTAGAGCTAGCAGTAACAAAGTGATGGTCTTTCATGGCAGCTAGATCCAGCGTCTATGGTGCTAGCAATATATCATTCGGATCAACATAAAGGTCTAAGGCAGCAACTACACGTGCAGCAATAATACCTCAAAGTGTAGACAAAGCAAAGCAAAGTGGATACTAAACAAGCATGGAACATCAAAAATTATAGATTCGTTTACGACGTATCACTCCCCAAGAACTAATGATCTACTCAGACATGGAGGCAATCAACATCATGGCAAAAACAATGGAATCTATCATATATGAATATTACTTGTATAAATCCACAACGAGTACAAAAATTACAACAAGATCTAGACAAGATGTAGATGAGATGCATGGAGATGGTGGTGATGCAGTGGTTGATGATGAAGATCGATGCCTTAGCCTCCCGGATCTGCATAGGGTGAAGATGGATCCCCGGTGGTTGAGTTCCCCCTCCAGATCCCTTCTAGAGGTGAGGTTTCTGCGATTTCTGGTCGTTCTGTATGTCGTCTCCCCGATCTAATTGCATGGGGTGAAACTATTTGAAGAGGCGGTGGCGGCGCCAACTATACGACGGGAACTATACGGCGGGAGAAAATATTCCCGCCATATAGTTGGTCGTTAAACCTTCTGTATGCCTCAATCGCCTTGAGATTTCTTCTGGTGTTATTGATATTTCCCAAATAAGCGATTTACGTTGTTTTTGACTCCTTTTCGCTCCAATACAACTGTTCCAAGAATTGTGTCCATTGTATCCATCATATGTCCTGATCCTGGTGGAAATAGACATAAAGCATGCACGTGAACGCTATAAAATACCAAGATCCTACAACTACAATGCAAAATAATAATATAAAACATGATGCAAATATGCACTCATCAACTTAACCAAGCTTAGACTCTTGCTCATCCCGAGAAAGTTTAGCTTAATGAATGCGATCCTCATATTCATGAAGCTGAGTGGATAAATAAATGAGGCAGTTGCAGCATGTGTTTATCATATATGATACATAGGAATAAGTTCATGAATAGTACCTTACTCAAACCACCCGGATAATATTAGCAGGCGCCCACACCTTAGTATTTAACAGTTAACAAAAGATTACTCTCAATATGATGTAAAAGTGTTTCAGTTCGACCGAATGAGTTAGCAAGGTAGTCCCAAGTGATTTAGGATTAACATATTCACTTGGGATTTAAAATCTCAAACATTTCTTTTCTCACCACAAGATAGTGGTGTATGCCTATTTTCTCTTTGCACATTTTCTTTTCTCCTTTCTTTTCTTTTTTATGTGCTCACACTTTTGCTTAAGTGATGTGCAAAGGAGCTAGCCATACATTATAGTCCATGAGGGAATTCAAAGATCAACGATCTCAATTATCAAATTCCAATTATTTATGAAGCATCGTTATAGCTTGAATACTCAACATCGTATTGTTCTCACTCTAATTTGATAGCACTTTTAATTTTCCTTTGTTCAAGGTTTCTTTATCAACTTAACTGATTAGATAATTTTTCCTTTTGTAAATCAAACCATTAACTTACAACATATTGACCAAATTATCTTTGAATGTTCCATTAATATCAATGGTGTGGAAGACTCCTATTGCTATCATCAAGTGCAAGTAAAATTATACTCAAGCCATTCATATATCTAATAAGACAAGAACAAACTCAATAATGCTCCATATATGATAATAAACTCGGAATTTCATAAAAAGGACCGACTATTCCTAAAGGGAATTCTAATGATGCAAGCTTAATTTCTAAACTCAAACTAATGCAAACCTAAAATAGTAATATAAAACTTATAAGATAGATTACAAGGTCCAAAAGATCTCCCCAAGGTTGGAATCAAGCCAAGAAGGATCAAATAGTCCCTCGCGATTATTTGATACCGTGATTATTTTAGATCACTGTGGCGCCATGGCACATGGTATCTTCTCTTCATGGGCTAGCCTGAGACGAAGGGATTGATTGACAACCTCCAGTTCTTTAATATGCAGCTTGTAGAGGATATTATTACTCTCCATCTCTTTCACTTGTTCTTTAATGAGCTCGTTGCTATCTTGGAGGGTTTGTATCGCCTTAAGACTCGTAGAAAAACCTAATTCGGTTGTCTGCTTAATATCATCATCAAGTTTATCAAGATAAAGTCGTAGCAACCGAAGATGCCTGGGTGGCCCTAGTGCCTCCTTTATCCACATCTTCAATCTTCAGCTCGAGGGATTTCAACTTCCTTGTCCAACGTTCTTTGTCGGCGTCAAGAAACTCCATAGGGATGGTCTTGATCTCCTTGTTTTGCTTGCTATTGCTCCCAATCTCTGATGACCCACAAGTATAGGGGATCGCAACAGTCTTCGAGGGTAGTATAACCCAATTTATTGATTCGACACAAGGGGAGCCAAAGAATATTTATAAGCCTTAACAACTGAGTTGTCAATTCAGTTGCACCTGGAAATAGTCTTTCTCATAGTAGTTTATCAGTAGCAATAGTTTTGTAGTAGAAATAGCAAAGTAACAGTAGTAGTAAAACAAAGGTAGTAGTAACAATAGTAGCACACAGCGGGATTTGAGTACGGTAGGCATAGGGAAGGATGGACGAGCGTTGGTGATGATGATGGCAATGATTTCCTCCAATTCCCCGTCCTGGCAGGGTGCCGGAACGAAGTTTCTGGTTCCAAATCACGATTTCTAGTAGTGGCGGCATAGCGGAACTCTCTCTCGAAAAACATCGAACCCCCTCTATTTTTAGGTCAGAAGGATTTATGTAGGCTAAGAGGGAGACCGAGGGGGTGCCCGAGGTGGCCACACCTCCCCCAGGCATGGCCTGGCCTAGTCGGCGTGGCCAGGGGGTGTGGTCCCCTCGTGGCCCTCCTCTGTCTCGTCTTCTGGCTCCGTGAGTCTTCTGGTAAAATAGGAGTTTTACCATATTTTCCGGGATTTTTCCTGAAAATTGATTTTCTGCACAAAAACTAGACACCAAAGCAATTCTGCTGAAAAAAAGTGTCATCCCGTGTTAGTTGTATCCAAATCACACAAATTAGATGAGAAAAAATAGCAAAAGTGTTCAGGAAAGTAGATATATTTTGGACGTATCAACTCCCCCAAGCTTAGCTTATTGCTTGTCCTCAAGCAATTCTGTTGAAAATTGAGTGCGATAAAAGAAACTTTCACAAACACATTTGCTTCACATGATGTATATATTCTCAGCACATGAGTAAATACTTAGGAAATTCATAATAAAGAGTATGCAACTAAGTCTACTTAATACTCATTGCAAGCTATTAAGAGATTCCAACACAATAATAAAAAGTAGCATGAAACATAAACATAAGCAACATTGCAATGCTCATAAGAAGGTATGATAGAGTGGTATCTCGCTTGCCTCTGATTGTGGAGCAAAACATAAATTCCAAGGCATATCTGAGGTTCAGGTGAAGACTAGAAGTAAACATATCAAAGATATAAGCATCAAAGTCATGGAATAATTAACCAAGTTTTGAGACAAGCACATTACACTAAGAATGACAACTATGCTCTCAAGAAGGTGCTCATAGAATAAGTGGTGAATCAACAAGGAAGTGAAAAGGTTTTGAAAAGTTTGAAAGGATTCCAAATGTTGAAAGTATGGTAATCATTAGCTTTGAGCTCTCATTGCCCCTATCATAGGCATCTTTAAGTGGTTCAGTTTAAAGTGAGGTCCAATATGAGTTATATGCTTGACAGACCATAAACTGGAAATCTCATGTCCCTTGAGTACGAGGGACGGTCCTCATGATACTCAACTTTAGTTATCGGTAAGTTCTTGTCATTGTAAATACATGTGTATCATAGAGAACCACCAACGGGGTACCCCTTTCCCCATGATACAGGAGCTATCCCATATCAAAATGATAAGGCAACAGACAATGAGCATCTCAGCAATCCTTTATTTACCATGAGAATGGTGCATATTTTTTCTTCTCTTTTTTCTCTATATATTTTTTCTGAGGATGCTTCATAGATTGCTAACTATGGTTATGCTACAAGTTTCCACCATGATCAGGCATGCCTTAGGCTAGCGACCCAGGCGTTTCTCTAACACATATACATAACTCCATGGAGTTACAAGCTCCCCTTTTATTTCACACCACCGACATTCGTAAACAAAAGAGCATGATATCAACTTGATAATATTTCTAGGTGTTGAAAGCGTTCCCCATGATAGCACGGTTCTGCTAACTCCTAGCCTACAATTTGCAACATATAACTTTCATGGACAATCACAATGGTTCAGGTTTATTAAGTGCAAGAAAATAAAGTGTGCCATCAAGTTCATGAGATCTTTACTAACTAACTTTCTCATAACAAGCAAACATTTTATTTGGAAGAAAAACAAGGCATAATAAATATGCACGGAATAGCAAATGATGCTAATAGGTAGGTATGGTAGACACTTTTTGATAGGTTTTGGGGAGTTGGAAACACGAGTAGAGCTCATACTCAGTGCAAGTGAAGGCTAGCAATAGAAACGGAGCGACAAACGAGAGAGCAATAACTGCCATAATCATGCTTGCAACAAAATAGAATTAATTATGCCATAAAAGTGATACAAGAACTCTAAGGAAAAATAAATCATCGAGGCTTAACTGACTTTTGTTTAGTAATATGCATGCGTGAGCATGTTCCAAGTCGATTCAAATGAAACATTCAGAGGAGGATACCACAATGTCATACCAAGTTATGAATAGAATAATGCAAGCAAACATTCATATGACATTCTACAAACTATTAGCAAGGTGGAGCTAATCATAAGAGACCAAGAACTACTGAGCATCCATTAATAACATACACCTTACATGAACAGACTAAGCATGCCCATAATGATGAGTATATGTACAAAAATGAAGACAAATAGAGTTCATTACCAGCCTCTTACCACACCTCGAGTTGTCATAAATCATCATTAGTGTCTTTCACTTGTGTGGCTTGAATAATAACATGAAATAAAACTCCAAAGGAGTCACTGAGGACCGTTGAACCCTCCAACGAACTTCACAAAACCAAAGAAGAACAACAAATATTTTTGGGTTTTCAATT
This sequence comes from Avena sativa, assembly GCA_916181665.1. Lineage (NCBI taxonomy): Eukaryota > Viridiplantae > Streptophyta > Magnoliopsida > Poales > Poaceae > Avena > Avena sativa. The sequence continues at coordinate 145,467,478 of OV702297.1, forward strand.
TTTAAAGCAAGCACTCAAAGCAAAAGAAAACAAAGAAAAATCTTTTTGGATTTTTCTTAAAGCAAACCAAAGCTAGAAAGCAAAGAAACAGACCAAGAGAAATAATGAAAATATTTTTGGTCTTTTTTGTGTTTTGGAAAACAGAAACAAAAACCAAAAAGAAAGCGAAACATGGATATACAAAGTATCGAAGGAACATGATATGTAGATGAGTGTGGTGTCGGTATACCTCACGCCAAGCTTAGGCTTTTGGCCTAAGTGGAGATCAATCCCAGCTTGGCCAAGAAGGAGTGCCTCCGTATTGTGACGAAGAGGCCCCTTCTTCCTGGTACGTTCTCGAGGAAGCCACTATGTAGTGAACAGAGTCGTCATAAGATGGCGCGTCCCCCTGGTAGTGCTCGTGGAAACCAAGCACGCGTAGCTGATCGTCCATATCCTCCTTGGAGCATGATCAAGGCCCCCTGCAAATACTGAACAAAGTAGCATGTGGCAAAGGAATTTCCCTCTCGTCCCCGTCAGTAAACATCATCATGTAAACTAACTCTCAAGGCTAGAGCTAGCAGTAACAAAGTGATGCACTTTCATGGCAGCTAGATCGATCCTCTATGGTGCAAGCACTATATCATTTGGATCAACAGAAAGGTCTAAGGCAGCAACTATATGTGCAGCAATAACCCCATAAATGGGTCCTCTAGCAGCTAGGCGGCGAGCAATGAGAGAACCAAGATTATACCTGGTTTCATTGTTAAGTGCAGTATCCAGGGGGTGTGCTGGCCTGGTGGGTCCCCCTGGATCACTCTAGGTTCCCTTCTGCCCCTTTTTCGAAGAAAAATTAATATGAATTTTCTGGAATTTTTCGGGAAACTTTATTTTTGGCCAATTTCCAGGTTATGAAAATTGATTTTCTGACAGAAAAAAGATTTTTGAAAGACACAAAAAGCAAACCAAAACCAAAACTACAGAAGTTCTAAGACACTCTAAAAAGCAAGAAACTAGCAAAACTAAGACTAACAAGAGAAAAACAAAGATTGGAATGGAGAAAAATAAAAGTGAGCAAGTATAATCATTGTGAAAGCATTATTTTGTCCATTAAAATCCCTTTGTTTATAAGGTTGATCAAGTCTTGTTACCAAAACAATTTTATATGAAACAAAACTTTGCATTTCACTAAATGATTATGTTACCTCAATCTTAGTAGCAATAGTCCCAATCATAAAAGTTTCAAAATTTTCTTGTGGAATGGGACAATATATTTATCCAACTTTGATGCCCTCTATATTTTCAATTGAAGTCAGGCCATAGCTCTTATCAGTCTTCTTTGGGAAATAGACGGTATGCTCTTTGTCATTAATATTAAAAGTTACTTTTTCTTGATTACAATTGATGACAGCACCTGTAATATTAAGAAAAGGTCTCCCAAGCATAATAGACATATTATCATCTTTAGGCATCTCAAGCACAACAAAATCAGTTAATACCAAGCAATTATGAGCCACTTGAACAGAAACATCCTCACATATACCAACAGTAATAGTAGTTGACTTATCAGCCATTTGTAAAGATATATCAGTTGGTATCAATTTTTCTAGCTAAAGTCTCTTATAGAGAGAAATAGGCATAACAATAACTCCAGCTCCCAAATCACACAAAGCAGTTATAACATAATTATTTTTAATAGAGCAAGGAATAGTTGGAATACCTGGATCACCAAGTTTCTTTGGAACCTTACCATTGAAGGAATAATTAGCAAGAAAAGTAGAAATTTCCTCATTAGGAATATTCCTTTTATTAGAGATAATATCCTTCATATACTTTGAATAAGGAGGCAACTTAATAGCATCAGTCAAAGGAATTTGCAAAAATAAAGGTTTAATCCACTCACAAAACTTGTTATAGTGTTCTTTTCCTTTGACTTGTGTTTCTTATTAGGAAAAGGCATTGGTTTCTGCACCCAAGGTTCTCTTTCACTGCCATGTTTATTAGCAATAAAATCTTCCTTTGTATACTTAGTGTTCTTAGTGTGCTTCTCAGGTTCTTATTCAATTTTTTCCTTATCAGGAGTATCATTTTTAAAATTACCACTTTCAGTTTCAGCATCAGAGACAGATATACTATTAGGAACTACAGCAGGTTCAGAAGGTTCCTCAACTGTTTTATGTTTCTTTTTCTTTCTCATAGAAGGACTACCACTTTTCTCAGATTGTTGAGAATCCTTGATACGTGGGAAACGTATCTATAGTTTTTGATGCTCCATGCTTGTTTAGTATCTACTTTGCTTTGCTTTGTCTACACTTTGAGGTGTTTTTATATATTTTCTGGAACTAACCTATTAACAAGTTGCCATAGTGCCAGTTGCTTGTTTTCTTCTGTTTTTTGGTTCTAGAAAGGCAGAATATCAATATTCTCGGAATTGGATGGGACAAAAGACAAAGTCAATATTTTACCGTGAGGGACAAGAATCCAGAAGACGAGACGGAGACGCGAACCAGGGCGGCGAGACCCCCCTAGGCACGGGTGGACCCTGCCCCGCGCCTTGGCAGGGTGTGGGCCCCCTGGCCGCCTCCCAACCTCGCCTCTTCGCCTATAAGAAGCCCCCGATGCAGAAATCCTAAGTCCCCGATCAATATTCCACGAAACCTTCTATAGCCGCCGCCACAGTCGTCCCTAGATCAGGGGGATCTGAAGTTCTTCCTGGCACCCTGTCGGAGGGGAGATCATCCCGAAGGCCTTCTCTCTAGTATGATGAGTGAGTAGTTCCACCTTGGACTATGGGTCCATGTAGTAGCTAGATGGTTGTATCTCCTCCTTTTGCTTTCATGTATAGATCTTGTGAGCTCCGTTCATGATCAAGATCTAATCTATTTGTAATCATGCATGTTGTGTTTGCAGGGATCCGATGAATATTGATATTATTATGTCAGATTGATTAATGGTTTTGTCTTTATGATTATATCATGTATGTTTTGTTTGTGATCTTGCATGCTCTCCGTTGTTAGTAGCTATCTTGGCCGAGTAGTTACTAGTGACTCCAAGAGGGGTATTTATGCTCGATAGTGGGTTCATGCCTCTAGTTTCCAAGGGAAGTGTCAGAAATCTCTTCGGTTGTAGATGTGTTGTTGCTACTAGGGAGAAAACAATGGTCTCTTTTTCATGGAACAAGTGGATTTTTTACCTTACACACTTTGATTAAAGTAGTTGTCTGTTGCTTGCAACTTAATACTGGAGGGGTTTCGGATGATAACCTGAAGGTGGACTTCTAGTCATAGATGCAGTTGGATGGCGGTCTATGTATATTGTTGTATTGCCCAATCGAATCTCATAGGATCCTTTTGTCTAGTATTGCATTGTTATGCCTTGCTCAATTCCTGTCAATTGCCCCGCTGTAATTTGTTCACCCTTCATGCCATGTTGTTTATCTAAGGAGAGCACCTCTAGTGAACTATGGACCCCGGTCCAATCTTTACCATTAATACATCTTCCACTGTTACTTGTTTACTTGCTGCAAACCATTACGTTCCACACCATACGTTTAATCCTTTGTTACAGCAAACCGGTGAGCTTGACAACCTCACTGATTAGTTGGGGCAAAGTCTTGAGTTTGTGTTGTGCAGGTCTCCGTGTTGCTTGCAACACCTGTGTGACGTTTCCTTCCTCCTACTGGTTCGATAACCTTGGTTTCTTACTGAGGGAAAGCTTGTTGTTGTGCTGCTTCACACCTTGCTCTTTGGGTTCCCAACAGGCTTCACATCAAGGAGTCATCAAAGCTTTCTAGCACCGTTGCCGGGGAGGCTAAGGACGTATTCACTAAGGGAGTCCTCCACTTCCTTTCTTTTTACTTTGTTTTTAGTTTTCTTTGTCTCTTTTGCTTGGTTTTGTTTGCCTCTTTTCAAAAAACTCAAAAAAAATAGTCTAGTTTGCTTTGCTTGCTTTATTGAAAAACACAAAAAAATCAGTTAATGCTTTAGCTGCAGCTGCTATTTTTGGCTTGCCCACCTTTGCCAAAATGAACTCTGCTGAGAACACCAAGTTGTGTGACTTCACCAGCACCAACAAAGATGATTTCCTAAGCACTCCTATTGCTCCACCTGCTCCTGATGCAACCTTTTATGAAACTAAGCCTGCTTTGTTGAATCTTGTGATGAGAGAGCAATTTTCTGGTGCTAGTTCTGATGATGCTGCTGCCCATCTCAATAACTTTGTTGAACTCTATGAGATGCAAAAGTATAAGGATGTAGATGGATATATTATTAAGATCAATCTTTTTCCTTTCTCCTTGAGAGTAAAGGCTAAAGAATGGTTGCTATCTTTGCCTAAAAATAGTATTGATTCTTGGACTAAATGCAAAGATGCTTTTACTAGAAAGTACTATCATCCTACTAAGATTATATCTATGATAAGTGACATTATGAAATTTAAACAACTTGATAATGAACATGTTGCTCAAGCTTGGGAAAGAATGAAATCTTTGGTTAAGAATTGTCCCACTCATGGACTCACTGCTTGGATGATTATCCAGACTTTTTATGCAGGTTTGAACTTCTCCTCAAGAAACCTGTTGGATTCAACTACTGGAGGTACCTTTATGAGCATCACTTTGGGTGTTGCAACTCGACTCCTTGATAATATGATGGTAAACTACTCTGAATGGCACACTGAGAGAGCTCCACATGGTAAGAAGGTAAATTCTGTTGAGGAAACTTCCTCTTTGAGTGATAAGATTGATGTTGTTATGGATATGCTTGTTAATGGGAAATCTCCTCTAGATCCTAATAGTGTTCCCTTAGCCTCTTTGGTTACTCAATAAGATCAAGTTGATGTGAACTTCATTAGAAACAATAATTTCAACAACAATGCCTATAGGAATAATTTTGGTGGTAACAACAATTATAGGCATTATCCTCCTAATAATGGCAATTCCTATGGAAGCTCTTACAACAATGCTAGAAGTGCCCCCTCTGAACTTGAAGTCATGCTCAAAGACTTTATTAGTAAACAAACCACTTTCAATAAGGCTATAGAGTAAAAGCTTTTAAATGTTGAGAAAAATATATCCTCTTTGTCTGAAGCTCAGTCCTCCTTGATTAATAAAATGGCTTCTAAACCTGAAACCATGGAAAATAACTTTTCTACTACTCATGCCATACAAGTTACTATTGATGAGAATGTTAGATTGTTAGCCCAACTTCATTATAAGTGGGAACGGGAAGCTGAAATTGATAGAAGCAATAGTGTGTGCACCATCACCACTAAACCACAAGTAGTCCATGTTCCTCCTCCTACTATGCCTAAGCCTATTGATCCTACTACTAGTGATGCTAAGTTTGATTTTGATATTGATGGTTGCAATATTTCTGAAGTGATTATCTTCCTACAAAAACTTGCTAGAAGTCCGGATGCTAGTGATATGCATGTTTCTTTCACCAAACATATTACAGATGCTCTTGTTAAGATTAAGGAAGAGAAGCTAAAACACAAAGCTTCTATTCCTAGGAAAGTAGAAGATAGTTGGGAACCCATTATAAATATGCAAGTGAATGACTTTGATCTCAAAGCTTCATGTGATCTTGGTTCTAGTGTCTCTATTATGCCTAGGAAGATTTATGAAATGCTTGATTTTCCACCTTTGGAAGATTGTTATTTGGATGTCCCACTCAATGATAATGCTAAAAAGAAACTCATGGGGAGTATTAATGATGTTCTCATTACGGTTAATAATTCTTATGTCCCTGTGGATTTCTATGTTTTGGATGTTCAAATACAATGCTTCTTGTCCTATTACTTTGGGAAGACCTTTTCTTAGAACAGTTGGTGCCATCATTGATATGAAAGAATGCACCATTCAATATCATTTTCCATTCAAGAAAGGTATTGAACACTTCCATATGAGGATAGAGAAGTTGCTTTTTTCTCCTCCTTTGAATGCAAGGTTTGATGTTAATGCTTCTTCATATCAAAATACTTGATTCTTCTTGCTTCTTGTGCCTAACTTAAAGGCGTTAAAGAAAAGTACTTTTTGGGAGATAACCCAAGAGTTTCCTTGAGTCTTGGAAGTTATTACTTCTGTAATGACCTCTCCTTATCCTTTTTGTTTGCTTTTTGTGCCAAGAATGACCTCTAATGAGAGGGAAGTAAGATTTGGGGAGTTGCTGTCCCGAAACAGATTTCTGTCCTCCACCAAAAAAAATTGTGAGGAGTCTCTGTAACTCGGATTGAGCTAAAAATTTACGAACAAATCCCCCAGTATGTTAGCTAACTTTTTTTAGTTCAACAATTTTTATTTGAGCTACAGAAGATGTTCGAAAAAATCGGTTTCTACCTGCTGGTCTGTTTTGACAGATTTCTGCCATTATTTGCATTTGCTTCTTATTGATTCCTTTTTGAGTTCTCTTTAGGTGAATTAAGATTTTTGAAGGAGTTACTACAGTAGCTTGTGTTTTTAGTGAAAAGTCTTGCTGTTCCAAAGCTTTGTCAAAGGTCTAATATATTTTGAATACACTAATGTTGCTAATGAAGATTGTGTGAAGTTTTGTATGAAGGAAAAATTTTAGGTGTAGAGAGAGAATGATGTAATGAGATGAAGAATGGAAAAAAGCTCAAGCTTGGGGATGCGACCCCGGTGTCACCCCAACACTACTAGGAAAATGGCTATAGGTAATCAGCACATCCGTGGATCACATGGTTGAAGTGCCCCACGGCTAAAACAGGCGTGGCTCACCTATGGGCAGTGCTCTACTAGTAACTAGAACAACCGTGGCGCACATGACCATAGTGCGCCACAGATATGTGTGGGCCAGGGCCCTGTTGGCCGCACGCCAGATATCTGTAGCGCACATAGGGTAGGTGCGCTACGCTTGTTGGTGTTATCCGTGGCGCACGTTGGGGGTGTGCTACGCCTAAGCGCATGCCCCTCTGCTCTGTAAAACGGTCAGACACATCCGTGGCGCACTATGGCATGTGCGTCACGGATGTTACTAATCCCTGTGGCGCACTAGGGCCGAGTGCGCCACGGATGTGGTGACCTTTTTTTTTGGCATCTCCACTTTGTGCACATGTGTGATCATCCACCACCCCACACTTCACTTTCCCCTTCTTCTTCCTCCTTAGATCTAGTCGGGATCCTTCTCCTTCCCACCTCAATTTCTCCACTCATTCACCATTTTTAGCATGTAGAACTTGCCTTGGATGTTACATAAGTAATAGAGGAAGCTCTCCAGTATCTCATCTCCTTCTCCGGTCTCATGCACACCTCTCCTTTCCATCTTCTCGCGATTGGTCTCTCATCTCGGTAAGTTGTCCATGTAAGGATGTGTTCATGTATATATGGATGATATGATCATATGTATGTAGATGATCGATGCTCATGATGTGTGTATGAGAGGATCGATGGTCATATGTGTGTGTATATGGACAATATCGATGATGCTCATGCATGTGTGTATGGAGAGGATAATGATATGTTCATGTGTGTATGGATCGGTCTCTCTCTCTTGTGTTTGTATGTGAACAAGTTTCCATTTGTTTTTCCAAAATGTTGATTCATTTCCATTTTGGCAAGACTTTGGCATTTTGCAAAGGTCCTAGTTTTAGGATAGGTCATGCCGAAATTTTCTATCGACCATTGCATGCATGCATTGATTATGTGGTTCTAATAGACTTCTAATTGTACTGTGTACACAGTGCAGGCAAAAATGGTGCTCATAATGAGTGAAGACATTGTGGCTAGATTTTTGAAATGTGCGACGGTCGACATGATATGAAATAACAAGACGGAGATAAGATGTCCGTGCAGAAGATGCAAACTCAACTGGGTGATCGACCCAGATTCCAGGAATCGGCAGGCGCACCTGCTCCGCCATGGTTTCATGGATGGATACACTCGTTGGATAAGCGATGACGAAGACGATGGAGACAGTGAAGGTGGGCAACATGACGATGATCATCATCACGGTGAGAACGGGCGAGATGATGAAGAGTCTCCTGGAGATGGTGAAGGTGCGGAAGCAGACCGGGATGATGATGATCTAGATGCCGGAGGAGCAGACGACGATGGAACAACGTCAGGCTGGGTGCGGGACCCTTATGTGCAAGATCTGCTTCTCAAGCAGACGAGTAACACCAGGGCTGCCGCTAGAAAGAAAGCCAAGCTTGCACAACTTGAGAAAGACGCTATTACTCCATTGTATGAAGGATGCAGGCCCGATGATACCCGGTTGAATGTAACGCTCAAGGCTATGGATATGAAGGCAAAACACAAATTGAGCGACACAAGCTTCGACGATATGATGGCATTCTAGCACGATCGTCTCCCGGAGGGGAACACATGTCCAACTAGTATCGAGGACGCCAAGAAAATCGTCTGTCCTCTCGATCTACCGCACGTTAGATATCACGTATGCATCAACGATTGCATCATTTATCGGGGCAAGGACGCGGAGAAAACCACATGTCCGGTGTGCGGCGTGAGTCAATACAAGAAAGGGAAGAAAGCACTTCGAAAAGTGGTATGGTACTTTCCTATCACTCCTCATCTGCAGCGCTATTTCGTGGACCCTAAGGAAGCGAAGCTCATGCGATGGCATGCGGAAAGGAAGAAGCCAGGAGATGACGATGATGACCCGAAAAGGATGAGCTGCTGACGCACCCTTCAGATGCTAGCCAGTGGAAAGCGGACCTCGAATTCCCAGAATTCGGTGGAGATTCGAGGAACATCAGGCTTGGTGCGAGCACCGATGGACTCAATCCGTTCGGTAGCCAGAGCAGCACGCACAGCACTTGGCCCGTGTTTGTATGGATGTACAACCTCCCTCCATGGTTGTGCATGAAGAAGAAGTACATACAAATGAGTATGCTAATTCAAGGGCCGAAACAACCTGGTACCGACATCAATCTGTATCTTGGGCTGTTGAAAGAGGAGCTAGCCACGTTATGGGAATCTGGAGCCAATACTTATGACGCCGTCGCACAAGATTATTTCACTATGAGAGTCGCGTTGGTCACTACGGTGCAAGACTATCCAGGTTGCGGGTATATCTCGAGGCAGGTTATCCAAGGATTCTGCACATGCGTTAGGTGCATGGATAACACAAGCTATCTCCAACTAGAGAAAGATCCAGGGTCATCGAAAACCGTGTTCATGGCGCACCGGAGGTGGCTCGGCAAGAATGATCCATGGAGAAAACGTGGAGACCTGTTCGATGGAAAATCCGAGACTCGAGGAATCCCAGAGCATAGGAGCAGCGAAGAAGTGGAAGAGTTGCTGAAAACCTGGAAAGATTGTCCTAAGCCTGGAAAGAAGCGAAAGAGGCAGCAACAAGACAAGCCGCTGATGAAGGTATGGAAAACAAGGTCTGTTTTCTGGGAGTTGCCATACTGGAAGTTTCTCCGCACGCCTCATAGCCTCGACATCATGCATATCACGAAAAACGTGTGCGAGAGTCTGGTCGCCACCATAATCAACATGCCAGATAGGACGAAAGATGGTCCGAAAGCAAGGCACGACCTGATATGCTTGGGTATCCGGAAGGAGCTTCACGGAGGACGCACTACTCCTGATGATCAGGAAGATGACGATGATCATGAGTCGGAGACGACACAAGGTCGTCGGAAGGGTAAAAAGTTCAAGAAGAACGAATATTACTGCCCTCCTTCTTGCTTCACTCTAAGCCAGGATGAGATCAAACAGTTTTTCAAGTGCCTTCTAGGAGTCAAATTTCCTTACGGCTACGCGGGCAAGATAAGCAGATACCTAGACGAGGTGAAGCAGAGGTTCAGTGGCATGAAGTCTCACGACTGTGCCATGCTAATGACACAGGTACTTCCGATCGCACTAAGAGGGATAATGGACGAGCACGTCCATGAAACGTTATTTGGCCTTTGCAAGTTTTTCGACGTCATCTCTAGGAAGTCAATTGGCGTGAATCAGCTCGGGAGGCTACAGGAGGAGATCGTGGTGATACTATGCGAGCTTGAGGTCTACTTCCCACCCACATTCTTCGACATTATGGTGCATCTGTTGGTCCATGTCGTCGAGGACATCGTCCAACTCGGGCCGATGTTCCTCCGCAGCATGATGGCGTTCGAAAGGATGAACGGACACATCAAAGGATACGTTCGCAATAGGTCCCGTCCAGATGGAAGCATAGCCAAGGGCTTTCTGGCTAAAGAGTGCATCTCTTTCTGCATGAATTATCTAGACATCGAGAACCCTGTCGGTCTTCCCGTCAACAGGCACCTTGGCAAGCTCGACGGATCTGGTCACCGAGAGGGTCGTCGCATACTGCATGCAGACTTCGATTTTCGACGCGCAGACTTTGATCGAGCAAACCTCGTCGCGCTACAGCATTTAGAACTGGTCGATCCTTGGGTACAGAAGCACAAAAGGTTAATCGAGAAGAAGTACAGTGACCGGGGCATACAGAGGACGCAGGGAGAAATAATCAAAGAGCACAACTCAGATTTCACGCGTTGGTTTAGGCAGACGCTCCATGATAATCCCCCGCGATCGTATTCTTCTGACACGGAAAAGATCATATTCACCTTGTCGCAGGGACCGATGCAAAACCTGGTGACCTATCAGGCATATGATATCAATGGCTACACATTCTACACGGAGTAAAAGGACAACAAGTGTGATTATCAGAACTCAGGCGTAACGTCCGAATTCTACACCGATGACAACGTGAAGGAAAGATTCTACGGAAGAATCGAGGAGATCTTGGAGCTCGACTACTGTGGATAAAAGGTGTCGATGTTCCGTGTCAGATGGGCAAAGAGCGTCGAAAGAGAAGACCGGTATTTCACAACCATGGTTATACCCGAAGCAGCCAAATCCAAGGCCACCGGTGCGAACGTGGCCGCGAAAAATGAACCGTGGGTACTGGCTACCAAAGTGGACCAATGTTTTTTATTACCGACCCGACAAATCCTAGTCGTGTTGTCGTGAGGAGAGGAAAAAGAAACATCATCGGAATGGATGGAGTCGCCAACGAGCAATACTTCGACCAGTACGGCGATCCAAAGATTGAAGATGACGACGACTACGATGCAGCAACATACATCACAAGAAGAAAAAGGACAACCCTACCCAGAAAAGGTAGCCCTTTCGAAAGAAGAAACACTAAAGTGCCGGGGCTAAATTATTCAACCACGACAAAGAAGGGAAAAAATATTGTAAAACGCTAGCTCAAAAAATATTATAAACGCGTGGTCGAAAAAGATTGTAATATTCATGGACAAATTATTATGACATATTTGTATCATGGACAAATTATTATGACATATTTGAATCATATTTAATTTGTACCACTTTTATGACATATATTATCACTTTCGGGCATTTTTGGAATATTTAAAAGTATTTTAAAAACAAAACAAAACTTTTATGGAATATATCACCACTTTTGGGCATTTTTGGAACATTTTAAAATATTTTTAAAATAAAAATAAAAAAGGTGGGCACCAGGATTCGAACCTGGGTGCTCACAGGTTTAGATTAGAGCAATGGGTGGAACCAGTGGGGTAGGGCAGTGTTAGTTGACAATAGGGGAGGCCGCGCCATATTATGTGACTAGTAGTACCGAGTTAGGAGTAGCGCACCGCCTAACTCGGTACGACTAGTCAACCGTGCCACTCCCGCGCGCCTCTCCTCCCCATCTCAGACACCGACGATCTCATCCCCAAGTCTGAGCCCCGCCGCCACGCTCTCAATCCTCTGTCGCGCTCTCGATCCGCCGCCGCTCTAGGAGGAGGAGCCTGAGCCCTGCCAGCTGCCGCCGGTTGAGGAGGAGGTCGTGGAGGAGGAGGCCCGTGCGCGTCCGAGGAGGAGGAGTCCATGGAGGAACCCGCCATCGTCCGCCAGCCGCTCTAGGAGGAGGACGTGGAGGAGGAGGAGCCATCATCGTCCGCCCGCCCGCCCGCCATCGTCGTCCGCCCGCCCGCCATCGTCGTCCTCATCGCCCGCCTGCCTAGCTCCATGCTCCCTCCTGGTGAGTCCCCTGCCCACCTCCCCCTCTCTGCTCCAAGGTCTCTCCACCTCACCCCTCGCGTCATGGCAGTGACCCGGCGCGAACTGGTGCTGGTGCACCACTATTTTCGATCTAGCTTTCTTACTAATAAGAAAACCTTAATTTACTTGGTAGAATTTATCCCCTTTTGGTTTAGTCATCAACTAAGGCCCTAGATAGCTAGCAATCATGTGAAGAAACAAACGAATTTTTATTAATTGAAAAGGAGTAATTGAAGGAGATTTTTTTACAAAAGGTATTGATGCCCAAGATTCTGCAATTGCTGCTTGAAAGTGTCTTGATAGGTAGCCCTACATTTATTGATTTAGCTGTCTTGTAATTGTAGAAAGAAAGCAGTTCTGACCCCTGTTTACCTGTAAATTGTTGTTGTGGTTACACTATTTTTACATGGGTGGGTTGTTTGTCTATGTATATGAGATGTGGCTTGTTTAGAATTAGTAAACAAGTAAAGATTCTGACTTTGTGGGTATCCTTGGTGGTTCATGTTTGTTCATCTGTCTGTTCTTGGCTCGGTAGTGCCTCATACCAACCAAGTGCCAAGTTGGAACCACTCACCACATGTGGTAGACCAATAGGGCTAGAATGTGTGGTGGGACATATTAATATATAAGGACTCGTGTAAAGCCAGCTAATCTGCAGCATAGCATTTAGTAGAGAACAGAATAATGCAGGTATAATGCTAAAACACCAACATCTAATTATAAAACCACCACAAAGGAGTCGTCTCAGATCATAATGTCAGCAGTTTGCCATATTGCAATACCAACAGCAGTCTGCACATAAAGTAGGAGGTGATCATCCACTTCCCAAGCTTTAGATGGCTGGAAAAGCCAAGGAGCAATCAATATGATTGACAACCTTTTTCCTGATTTCAAGAATATGACAATCATGAATTTACTAATTTGTAATAGTATGTTCTGAAGAATGATCAAAGGGCATCCTCTATAGTTGGGCAGTCAATAAACGCATAACTTGGACAACTCTTTGACAGTGTACACCATAAGTACATGACAGGTTGACCTGAAAGGCTGATACAATATGGGTTGATGTGTAAGAATGCTTCTGCATGCTGAAAACTATCGATAGTATTCCGATAGAAACTTATGATAAGATAGTCATGTAGAAAACTCCCTGAATAGATATATGCATAAAATTATGAGTAATTTACTTACATGAGTGATCATGCAAATTATGAATAGTATGGTTTTAGTACTGATCCTGGTGATGGTCTAGTAGTGCTGAAAAGGCACTACTACAAGCAATATGTTGCAGTGAATATATAAAATGAATATGTGCTGAACCAAATGTGTGAATATAAACTTGTATTTGCTTCTTTGTCGTGGTTGTGTATTTGCTTGCTGTCATATTTATTATCATATAAACTTGTATTTGCTTGCTGTCATATAATGACAGGTGCTATAATCTGCATGTATTTGCTTGCTGTCATCAATGACAGGTGATATAATCTGTGGTGATATAATTGTAGCACTTGAAATTGTGCTTGTGCTTGTATGAAGCACTTTATTATGTCGTGTATGCAGGTTCTTGTATGAAATGAGTCCCGATTTTTGCCGGAATGTTGATTAACTTCCGTTTCGGCAAAAATCGGGCACTCCTAGTTTAAGAAAATTAGCAAAGGTCATGCCGGATTTTTCCGTGCATTTAACCAATTATTTGTTTTTTATTAGTGCAAAGATGTGTGACAACAACGAGGCTGGATGTTCTAAGCGCATCAGTGCTGAAGGAGAACTCAGACCTCTGAATAAATAATTGACATTCTGGGAGGCGGCCCAGCGGCTAGAAGACGATGAAGAATACCATCCTTCGGAGAGCAAGGATGATGAGATGGAAGACGCGGAGGAAGAAGCCAAAGGAACGGCGGACGATGAAACCACTGATGGCGACGAGGGCACATGGAGTGGTAGCAATCCTCCTAAGAAGAAGAAGAAGAAGAAGAAGAAGAAGCCAAAGGAACGGTGCCCGAACACGGTCGGCACGGTCAGGGAGGAAATTACCGAAGTGAGCCCATCAGGGGTTCCTTTGGAGCCCGACCTTGTCGTCAGAGGGTACGGTGGGCAAGTGGCGGCGATCACCCGGATAACCATCTCGATCAACATCGAGAATCCTCGGCATAAAGATAATGGCCACTTGCGCACACTCCTCTTCGAGAAGCTGCACGCAAGATACAAGTTCCCCGCTAAGTATCATAACACAAATTATCATGGGAACGAAGTAAACAAATCCGCCCTCACAAAGATGAGCACCGCCCTGGCCAGCTGGAGAACCCGGATAAAGAAGAAGATCTATAAAGAAGGCAAAAGTCTCGAGGAGATCCAGAAGATTGACCCGCAGATCACCGAAGATCAGTTCCGGGAGTTCAAGGAGAGGTGTGAATCCGAAAGAGCCCTGGCCAATAGTAAGCGGGGAAAGGTGCTGCAGGCGATGAATATAGGTCATCACCATCTCGGATCTGGTGGATACAGAACCGCGGAGGCCAAATGGAATAAGGAGGACGAAGAGTATAGATCCAAGGGGATAGAAAACCCCTTTGCGAAATTCGAATCCGGGCAGGTTCGAAACTTCATCAGGGCCCGTTACCATGTGGACCCAAAAACCAAACAACTCGCCGTGGATCTTGCGGTGAAGGAATTCGAGGAAATTGTGGTAAGTAATCTAATTACCACGGATCAACTCGATTGCGTTCTAATCGATGATCTAAACGATTGACTGTTACTTCTTCTGCAGGAGGAGGAAATTGTTGCTAGTCATGGATCCCAGGGTTCCTCATCCCAGTGGTCGATGGTGGCCACCCGGTGGGATAACCCTTTTAACAGGGCGATGAACCGGGCCAAGAAAATAGAGCCGGTTACGAAGAAGCCGTCGTCGGCTGGCCGTCTGGCCGGCCTCGAGGGTAAGAATTGGGTGGATCATTTTGGTGCACCGCCGAGGACGCATGTGGAGCCGTCGGGAAGGAGCGAGGAGGAAAACCGCGAGGTTCAAGAACTTAAGGAACAAGTGGCGCGGATCCCGTAGATCGTCCAAGATAACCTGGCAATCACCCTCACGTCCTTCCTGCCTACCTTGGTGGAGTCAATAGCGAACTGGAGTGCAGGTGGTCGAGTAGGGTCGTGCCCGATTCCAAGCATGGTCAGCATCCACTCGAACAACGCGGCGCTGACGAATCAGGCGAACTACATGTTCGTGACTCCGCCCGCTAGCACCGCGGCGCCGCAAGTGTTGGTGACTCCCCCTGCCATCACCGCGGCGCCGGAGTACATGTTGGTGCCCCCTGCCATCATCGCGGAGGCACCGGAGCTCCAAGCACCCGCCGGTAGGGAGAATACACCGGCGGCCAGCACCGCGCCATCAAGCAGCCCTTCCGTCTCTTGCACGCCCGTCGTCGTATGCGGTGCCTCGACATTAGCCGATCTCGACGCCATCACGGTAAACAAATTGCTTTACCGCCTTTCACGCCATCTATTACTCTTATGGCATCTCTGACGATGCCGTACATGTTTTCCGTAGACAGATGTTTCTTGCACTCTCTTATGCTACGTGAACAACGAGCTGAGGGATGTTTCCAAGGGTACCATCGTTCAACCCTTGCAGCGCATGTTCCACTCAAGGCCGATGCCAGATAGCGTGCACAGGGTTAAAATTAGTCGGGTGCTAAGGGGCTGCGACGACCTGGAACCTCCCATACAACCCCTAGGAGCGGATGAAGAAGAGCCGGCTGGCCTCAGAAGTTGCTTCGGCTTATTCTTGCAATGGCCAAAGAGCATGATCCATTTGGGGACGGCGGGGGCCATCATGCCACAGACAACAGCACCGCCTGTCGTGCCAGCGACAAGCGGTGGCAAGGCCCCCTTACCGCCCTTGCCGTCACCTCCACGCGGTGGGTCGGATGATCGTGTTGATGATTTGCACATGGCGCAGGATCCGGCCGAGGACGACGAAGACTGGAATGATCACTTCTTCAACACTCAGTTTAGCAACGAAGACCTAGCTGGTGGCCCCACAGAGAAAGCCACTATCACCAAGCGTATGTTTGGTTCTCAGGAGACGCCTCCAGCTTGCGCCTTTATAGATCCAGCTGATACAACCAACCGGCCCTTTATTCTAAGCCCTGACACACTACATAGGGTGGCCAGTGCTCAGATTGTGGTGCCTGCCCGCTCTCCAAAAGGAAAAAAGGGCTGGAAAAGAAAATCTAGCAGCTCGAGCCAGCCGGTGGTGTCAACAACTGCGAATCCGATCAGGTTTCAGGACAGGACACCAAGACCCGAGGGTATTATGTGGAGGATTCATGTGGCGGGTGAGCCCATGCTACCTAAGAATTTGTGGAGGCTCGCCAGTTTAGAACTGCAGAGTGTGCATGACGACGTGTTGACGATAGAGAGACGCCTTCTATCGAAGAAAGATCCCTCGCATCCGGTATTCGTGGTTAAGGTGCCACCAGGCTTGGGTTTTCGTCGACAATGCCCCTGCGGATCTGTTCTTCTTGCGGTTCGACGACATCTTCAATATGTTCCACCTATACCCGCTGCACTATACCATGGTCCGCCTGTTTTCTCTCAGACTTGGCCATGCAGATCATTAGAGAGAACACACCGGGCATCGCTATAGTGGACCCCTACTAAATGCGTGACGGCTTCTTGGGTTCCCCCGCTGAACGACGTACCGTGGCCTCGTACCTAAAAAGAATCCTCGTGGCGAACAAGACAAAGGAATACATTCTCGTGCCTTACTTTCACGAGTAAGTCGTTATTCACTCGCCACCGTCGATTGGCTTTATTAGATTATCATCATTCTTTTTCCAACACATTCCATTTGATTTTTTTGCGTAGAGATGAACACTGCACGCTCATCTCCTTATCGCCGAAGCATTCCCACGCCACGTATTTCGACTCGGGGAGTCTAGAAAATAAGAAAAACTACGACAAGATCAAGGAAGTTCTGGATGATGCTCTAACTGGCTATGCCTCGACGGAAGGCACCACCTTCGTGCGTACGAAGGTCAAGTTCGGCAGGCACGTCTTCAACCACGTAACGGAGTTCCCCTGCGTGAAGCAGCCGGAAAATAGTAAGAAGGAAGCCTACTACGCACTCCATCACATGAGGGCGTTCCTACTTGACCAGCAGAATTCTACGCTGCCAGACCATCTCAAACAGTGGGCCGAAGCAAAGGCCAAGATCACTGATTCAGATATTAGACAAGAGATGTATCGCATCCAGCAGCAGTTTGGGGCAATCATCTTTCGTGATGTCATGACTTCGGGGGGGATCTTCTACGGAGGAAATATCCCGAATAACCGTGACATAGAAGATCGCCTAGAGATGCAGGGTGACTATAGGAAGTTCATGACGAGACAAGGCGTCCTCCCATTCCCTAAGCCGAGCCAGAAGGCTTGATGTTGGCATAGTTGTAGTTACAAACTATAGATGACCTTTGTGTGTGTGTGGACAAGTGTACATGCTACTACTTATCTTATTAGGTTTATGAATCATCGCTTATTTCTTTTGCTTATTATTATTATATATCAATCAATGCTTGGTTTTTTTGCTTACTCTTTGGTCCTTTGCTCACTTTGGTCCTTATTTTTTCCTTACTCTTTTTTCGAGAATAATGCCGATGATTGAAATGTCGTGGCACACTATATATCTGAATGTGCTACGATGGGATTGTGAGCCTTATGATATGCACAAGTCCAGGTATTGTGCATCCTACTTGGCTCACGGTTCCATCGTAGCATATTCCTGTGTCCAACGACCTATGTATATATATGAGGCATTCTTTTCGAGTTATTTTTGTCTTTTTCGAGAATAATGCCGATGATTGAAATGTCGTGACACACTATATATGTGAATGTGCTGCGATGGGATTGTTCGCCTTGTGCTATGCACAGGTCCAGGTGTTGTGCATCCTACTTGGCGAACAGTTCCATCGTAGCATATTCCTGTGTCCAACGACCTAGCTAGTTATATATGAGGCATGCTTTTTGAGTTACTTTGGTCTTTTTCGAGAATAATGCCGATGATTGAAATGTCGTGGCACACTATATATGTGAATGTGCTGCGATGGGATTGTCCGCCTTGTGCTATGCACATGTCCAGGTGTTGTGCATCCTACTTGGCGGACTGTTCCATCGTAGCATATTCCTGTGTCGAAAAACCTAGTTATATATGAGGCATGCTTTTTGAGTTTGGTCTTTTTGATTTAGGAGTACTTTATATAAGTGTATCTTCATATGCGAATGTGATTATACATTTTTTTTCAATCACCGGTTAATTATTATTGTCAACTTGTAGATGACGTGGTACGTCGTGTACAAGGGACGGGTTCCCGGAGTCTACAATGATTGGGAAAACTGCCGGAGACAGGTGCACCGTTTCAGCGGAAATAGCTACAAAGGGTACAACACTATGGCGAAGGCAGAAGCTAGATACACGCGCTATCTAGCGGGAGTTAGGACGAGGAACCGGATGAAGACCTACACCTTTGTCGCGGTGATCATGATTATCTTCTTTGGTTGTTTATCTCGCGTTTGTGTCTAGCTAGTTTAGATGTCTAGGCGAGCTTCCGATCTCTAACTTGTTCAATCGACACATGTATTCGCATGTCACCAACTACTTTGTAACTTGATCGAAACAATGTATAACTTATGTATTCATGTATGAGACTTATCTATATGTATATGTTTCAATCTTGTTTTCGAATTGTATATTTATATATATAACTGTATATCTTATATCTGTGTGAATATCTGCCTATATAATCTGTATTGTATATCATCTGGCCCTGAAATTAAAAAAACACATGTGGCGCACATGGCACAGCTTCTGTGGCGCACAGTGCCTAAAGCGCACCTGCGCAGGCTTGTGGTGCACTGACAGATGCGCCACAGAAAATAATTCTTGTAGCGCACCTGTACAGGTATCCGTGGTGCACTGGCATGTGCGCCACGCCTATCTCTGCACATGTGTGGCGCACCAGGCAGTGCGCCACAGCTATGAGATAGCCGCAGTGCAAGCCTAGTGGCGCACTGGCAGTGCGCCACGGATGGCTTTTCCACGTGCGCCACTAATTGTTGTTTTCCTAGTAGTGCAAGAAATATTCAAGAGGTACAAGCGTCAAAGTTTTGGGATGCCCAAGGCATCCCCTTCTTCATCAATAAAAAGCTAAGGTCTATCTAGACACTTCGTTTTTATTATTTCATACACAGTTGTGTTGTTCTTGGAGCGTCTTAGTTTTCGTTTGGTTTGTTTAGTTTGCTTGAATAAAGTAGTTGGGACTCCCATTCTCTCTGTGTTGTTTTGCAAATAAGTTGCTTGGTGTTGGAAAGGAGTAGTAAGTTCTTGCTTGTAAGTGCAAGAGGAGCTTGCGTTGACTGTAACTTAGACTTTAGCATGACATGCTAGGTGTTGTTTTGACCTTATGCTTAGTGATTATTGTTGTAGCATGTCTTGTTCCAAACAATTGGGATTGCTTAGTGTGCATTGAAGAAAATATGTGTTGTTTTAGCATGCAAAAGCATAGTATTGTGGTATTATCCTTTGATGCTTTGCTTGGGTTGACTTGGCACATGCTCACACCATGTTATGACTATGACAAGTCACCATAGCCTCTATGATCATTTAGTCCTTGACTTGTAGTACCACTCTATGCTTTGATTAGTAATGCTTTGTTGCACTGCATGATTATGGCTATTATGCTCTCTTAGTTGGTTGCTCCTAGTCTTTTGCTAGCCTCCACTTGTATGAGTAAGCTATACTCATGCTTCCAGCTCCCAAGAAACCCAGTTATTCCAAAGTGTCCACTATAAATTCCTATGCATGGTGTGTTACACCATTCTAAGTATATTCTTGTTTTCAGCTATCTTCCAATTAAAAATTATTTTGTTATGTGAAAACTTAGTGATTAAATCCCTCACAAACTTGATGGCACACTTTATATTCTTTGCCCCTAATAAACTTGAACCATTGTGTCATCTATGTTGTATATGCTTGCACTTATACGTTGGAATTAGCAGAATCGTGTTGTCATGGGGAACATTTTCAACATTGCACTTGTACTTTGTACTCAGTTGATATCATGCTCTTTTGTCTATGGATGTCACCAGTGTGAAATAAAGAGGGAACTTGTAAGTCCATGGAGTTTGTATTTTGTGTTAGAGAAATGTCTGGGCCGCTAGACTAAGCCATGCCTAATCATGGTGGAAACTTGCAGCATCACCATAGTGAGCTATCTATGAAGCATCCTCAATAAAAAGCCATGCACATGGTAAATAAAAAGATCGTTGAGATGCTCATTGTCTGCTTGCCTTGTCATTTTGGTTATGGGATAGCTCCTGTACCATGTGCAAGGGGTACCCCATTGGCGGTTCTCTGTGATATGCATATACTTATAATGACAAGAACTTACAGGTGACTTAAGTTGAGTAGCATGAGGTGTGGGCCTCATATTCAAGGGACTTGAGATTGCCAACTTATACTTCGGCAAGCATATACTCCATCTTTGTTCACTTTAACCTTAATCACTTCAAGATGCTTATGATAGGGGCAATGAGGGCTGAAAGCTAACAAGTACCATAATTTTTGGAAGCTCTTTTTGAAACTTGAAATCCCTGCTTCCTTTATGAAAGGCCTTTCTTTCACCATTATTTGAGTCTCCACCTTCTACCTTTAGGCACCATTAAGAGAGCATAGTTGTCATCCTGTGTGCAGTGTTCCAAAACTTATCGATTGATGCATATTGTGATATTACTTGTTCTTGTTCTATTTGTTTCTAGTCACCCTTGTGAACTTTGAAGGTGTCCTATGCATCTATTTGCTACTCTACGAGGGACAAGCTGATTGCCACTTTGCTATGTATTCTGTATGTGAAACAAACAAACGTTTTTCAATGCATGTTATTCATGATCTTTGTTTGTAGCCTTTCATGTTGCATGCATAGTTACTATCTCCTATTGTTAGAACTCCATCTTTCATGCACATGTTTAGAGTTCTTTGATCTCAGCTTTCAATGTTTGCAAATGGTTTGATCTTGGTTTTGATGGTGCATGTCACCTCAAAAATTATTCTTTTTATCACTTACCTACTCGAGGACGAGAAGAGGTTAAGCTTGTGGATGCTTGATACATCGGAAACGTATCTATAATTTTTGATGCTCCATGCTTGTTTAGTATCTACTTTTCTTTGCTTTGTCTACACTTTGAGGTGTTTTTATATCTTCTCTGGAACTAACCTATTAACAAGTTGCCATAGTGCCAGTTGCATGTTTTCTTCTGTTTTTGGTTCTAGAAAGGCAGAAAATCAATATTCTCGGAATTTGGACGGGACAAAATCCAAAGTCAATATTTTACCGTGAGGGACAAGAATCCAGAAGACAAGACGGAGATGTGAACCAGGCCGGCCAGACCCCCCTAGGCACGGGTGGGCCCCGCCCCGCGCCTGGGCAGGGTGTGGGCCCCCTGGCCCCTCCCAGCCTCGCCTCTTCGCCTATAAGAAGCCCCTGATGCAGAAACCCTAAGTCCCCGATCAATATTCCACGAAACCTTCTGTAGCCGCTGCCACCGTCGTCCCTAGATCGGGGGATCTGAAGTTCTTCCCGGCACCCTGCCGGAGGGGAGATCATCCCGGAGGCCTTCTCTCCGGTATGATGCGTGAGTAGTTCCACCTTGTACTATGGGTCCATGTAGTAGCTAGATGGTTGTATCTCCTCCTTGTGCTTTCATGTATTGATCTTGTGAGCTCCGTTCATGATCAAGATCTAATCTATTTGTAATCATGCATGTTGTCTTTGCAGGGATCTGACGGATATTCAGATTATTATGTCAGATTGATTAATGGTTTTGTCTTTATATTCTATCATGTATGTGTTGTTTGTGATCTTGCATGCTCTCCGTTGTTATTAGCTATCTTGGCCGAGTAGTTGCTAGTGACTCCAAGAGGGGGTATTTATGCTCAATAGTGGGTTCATGCCTCTAGTTTCTAAGGGAAGTGATAGAAATATCTTCGGTTGTAGATGTGTTGTTGCTACTAGGGAGAAAACAATGGTCTCTTGTTCATGGAACAAGTGGATTGTTTACCTTACACACTTTGCTCAAGTAGTTGTCTGTTGCTTACAACTTAATACTGGAGGGGGTTCGGATGATAACCTGAAGGTGGACTTCTAGTCATAGATACAGTTGGATGGCGCTCTATGTATATTGTTGTATTGCCCAATCGAATCTCATAGGATCTTTTTGTCTAGTATTGCATTGTTATGCCTTGCTCATTTCCTGTCAATTGCCCCGCTGTAATTTTTCCACCCTTCATGCCATGTTGTTTATCTAAGGAGAGCACCTCTAGTGAACTATGGATCCTGGTCCAATCTTTACCATTGATACATCTTCCAATTTTACTTGTTTACTTGCTGCAAAGTATTACCTTCAAAGCCATACGTTTAATACTTTGTTACAGCAAACCGATGAGCTTGACAACCTCACTGATTAGTTTGGGGCAAAGTCTTGAGTTTGTATTGTGCAGGTCTCTACGTTGCTTGCAACACCTATGTGACGTTTCCTTCCTCCTACTGGTTCAATAACCTAGGTTTCTTACTAAGGGAAAGCTTGATACTGTGTTGCTTCACACCTTGCTCTTTGGGTTCCCAACAGGCTTCACATCAAGGAGTCATCAATCCTTCTCAATTCTTTTAGGATGTCCCTCGGGATATAAGGGATCCTGAGTGGCAGCACCACTCCTAGTTCTAATTCCATAAGCATGTTTATCTCCAGAAGCATTAACTAGCATATATTTTTGTACCTTAACAAGTTGATCAATTTGAGTTTGAACCATTTGGAAATGTTTAACAAGCATTTTAACATCATTAGCAGTTCTTTCCACAATATCTTTCAACTCATTAATAGCTCTAGAGGTTTCTAATAAATGACTCTGAACTTGTTTATTAAAATTACCTTGTTTAACAATAAAAGTATCAAGTTCCTCTAGCATTGATAAGGAGATTTACCATAAGCAATATCACCTTCATCAAAGTGTTGGAGAGAGTGTACCTCAATAGTGGATGAGTGGGAAATTGGCTTTCATAATTCTTCTATAGGAGGTAAATTCTTCACATCTTCAGATCTAATACCCTTCTCCTTAAGACATTTCTTAGCTTCTTTCATCACTTCATCATTTAATTCAATCACTCCCCTCTTATTGGGTGTTGGTGTTGGAGTTGGTTCAGGTACAATTGGTTCAGGTGTAATTGGCTCAGTTGTAGTCCAATCATCATAATTCCTGCTTATTTTAGCCATTAATTCTTCAGCTTCTGTAGGAGTTTTTTTCCTGAAAACACAATCAGCAAAACTATCCAGGTATGTCCTAGATTCATCAGTTAGTACATTATAATAGATATCAAGAAGCTCATTTTTAGGTAATGGACATCCAAGATGTGCATGAATCAAGGCACATAACCTTGTCCATGACTCCGGCAATTTCTCCACTTCTCCCTATTTAAAATCAAATAGTTTCTGCAAAACAGCATGTCTAGCACTAGGAGGGAAATATTTCTGAAAGAAAGTAGCAATCAAGCAATCAGGGCTATCAATGGATCTAGGAGTAAACTATTAAACCAAGCTTTAGCTTCCCCTTTTAGTGAAAAAGGGAAAATCTTAGCAACAAAGTAGGTACACATCTTAACATCACCAGAAAATAAGGCACTCATAGTAGAAAGCTCAGTCATATGTGCCATAGCCTTTTCATTCTCAGTCCCACAAAAAGTTTCTTTCTCAACAATATTTATATAGGATAAATCAAGAGAAAAATCATAATCCTTATCTTTAATGTTTATGGGAGAAGTAGCAAACTTATCATCAGGAGATAGTTTAGGTATAATAGTACGTTCCTCAAGGAGACTCCTGATAGCACTAGCACCACGTGTGTTTCGATATTCTTCAATAAATTCATCAGTCATTTCAATATAACCATCATTAATATCATAACTCTCTAGACTCAGGTGAGCTAATAGGTGTAATAGTGTCTTCACTAGGAGTTTTAGTGTTTCCTAATATAGTTCTAGCAATTGTAGCATATAGGAAAGGACCTAATGAACCACTCTCATCAAGCATAGTAGAAGTAACATCATGAGCATCAGAAGCAATTTTAGATTCAGTAGTAGCAGCAGTGTATGTGGTGGTGGTGTAACAAGCTTACTTATAACAGAGGGTGGATCAAGAGTAGCGGAGGTGTTTAGAATTGTACCTCTGCTTGTAGTGGATGGTAAAATAGGAAACTTTCCATCACAAGTTTTCCCCATGATGAAAAGGATAGCAGGGAACAATAATAGATCCAAGTGAACTTACAAATAAAGCTATGCTCCCCTCCAACGGCGTTAGAAAATAGTCTTGATGACCCACAAGTATAGGGGATCGCAACAGTCTTCGAGGGTAGTATAACCCAATTTATTGATTCGACACAAGGGGAGTCAAAGAATATTTATAAGCCTTAACAACTGAGTTGTCAATTCAGTTGCACCTGGAAATAGTTTTTCTCATAGTAGTTTATCAGTAGCAATGGATTTGTAGTAGCAATAGCAAAGTAATAGCAGCAGTAAAACAAAGGCAGTAGTAACAATAGTAGCAAACATCAGGATTTGAGTGCGGTAGGCATAGGGATGGATGGACGGGCATTGGTGATGATGATGGCGATGATCTCCTCCAATTACCCGTCCCGGCAGGGTGCCAGAACGGAGTTTCCAGTTCCGAATCATGGTTTCTGGTGGTGGCGGTGCAGCGGAACTCTCTCTGGAAAAACGTTGAACCCCCTCTATTTTTAGGTTAGAAGGCTTTATGTAGGTGAATAGGGAGACGAGGGGATGCCTGAGGTGGCCACACCTCCCCCAGGAGCGGCTTGGCCTGGCCCGCGTGGCCAGGGGTGTGGCCCCCTCATGGCCCTCCTTCGTCTTATCTTCTGGATCCATGAGTCTTCTGGTAAAATAGGAGTTTTGCCATATTTTCCAGGATTTTTCCTAAAAGTTCATTTTCTGCACAAAAACTAGACACCAAAGCAATTCTGCTGAAAACAGCGTCATTCCGTGTTAGTTGTATCCAAATCACACAAATTAGAGGAGAAACAAGAGAAAAAGTGTTCAGGAAAGTAGACACGTTTTGGATGTATCAATCTCCATAGGAACTTCTCTCCTTGGCTTCTCGGATCCCGGTTGCTCTATGTGGTGTATCCTCTCGTATGAATAAGAGATAGATTGGTTCCTGGTGATTATGATTAGAGACAAACACAAGTTAAGTATATAAGGGGGGTCAG
Source organism: Avena sativa (assembly GCA_916181665.1). NCBI lineage: Eukaryota > Viridiplantae > Streptophyta > Magnoliopsida > Poales > Poaceae > Avena > Avena sativa. The sequence continues at coordinate 145,492,803 of OV702297.1, forward strand.
AGGTTGGTAAAACTCGCGAGAAACACCAAAGTAATGCCCAAGAAAATAATTGTAATGAAATAGGGAAAGAATTTACGGATTTGGAAAAGACCGGCTCCATAACGACCAACTATACGGTCGCAGCCCGTATAGTTTCGGCCATATAGTTGGTTCCGGGCAAATATTTCCAAATATCTCGAGTTTAGGTCGGTTAGGTTACTGACTTGGAACCGACAAACCCGTTTTTTAGATGAATAAAAACGAAAAATGATCGAAGATGCAGAAAGTTTAACGACTAACTATACGGAAGGAGCAAAAATTTTCGGTCGTATAGTTTGGTCGTATAGTTTCCAGACACCGAAAAATATTTCGCGAAGAAGGTATAGAAGGTTTAACGACCAACTATACGGCGGGAGGATTTCCTCCGGCCGTATAGTTGCGACTATATAGTTGGTAAAAACCTTCAGAAACTTCAGAAAAACATGAGTAATTCAAGGGTAAAATTTTCAGGAGTATAAATAGTGAAACCAAATCACTCATTTAGAGAAATAAAAATTAACTTGCACTCACCTTTTATTTAGTCAGGGATGACAAGCTCCTGCAATAACAAGGACTTCTTCTCTTTCAAAGGAATTGACCTTAGTTCATCTAATAATTCTTGTAAACAAAAATCACCAGGACTAAAGTTCCTCTCAATAATATTGGTGCCTTGCTGAGCAAATATGGATAATGCATCCAATATCTTTATTTCTTTCCTCTGCATAATCTGCAACTCAAATTCTTGAACTAAAAGGATCCAACAGATCAGTCTTGGCTTATGATTTTTCCTCTCAAGTATTTCTTTTAAACCATCACGATCTGTATGAACTCTTACTTTTTCATCAACTATATAAGAACGAAATTTATCGCAAGAGAAAAATATATCAAAAATTTCTCTTTCTTCCTTAGGATAATTCTTTTGAGAACTATTAAGAGTTCTACTAGAATGATGTATAATATTAAATGTGACCTATATGTTGTCCCAGAGTTACTCCTACAGCATCATCACTAGCTTCACATATTAAATAAAAATTCATATCCAAGATAGGTGGTTTAATGATAGGAGCATGCTATAAATCATATTTAAGTTTATCAAAGGCTACAAGGCATTTATCATCAAAATTAAATCTTACTCCCTTTTGCAAAAGGTTAGTCAAAGGTTCAGAAATTCCAGAGAAATTTCTAATGAACCTTCAAAAACCCACATGACCAAGGAAACTTCTTATACCTTTTATATCCCTAGGTTGTGGCATTCTCTCTATTGCTTCAACCTTAGCTCTGTCTACTTCAATACCCTTACCTGATACCTTATGTCCAAGGACTATACCTTCTTTGACCATAAAATGACACTTCTCCTAGTTTAGAACAATATTGGTTTCTTTGCAACACTACAAAACTATTTTGAGATTATCCAAGCAACTATTAAACAAAGTTCCATAGACAGAAAAGTCATCAATAAATACTTCCATTATCAGTTCTATAAAATCCGCAAAAATAGCAGTCATGCATCTTTGAAAAGTAGCTGGAGCATTACATAAACCAAAAGGCATGCGTCGGTAAGCATGTAAACCATAAGGACTAATGAAAGTTGTTTTAAGTTGGTCATCAGGATGAACAGCTATTTGGGAAAAACTTGAGTATCCATCCAAATATAAAAAATGAGTGTGGTTTGCTAACCTCTCTAAATTTTGATCTATGAATGGTAAAGGATAGTGATCTTTCCTAGTTTCTTTATTCAATTTCCTGAAATCTATACACATCCTATGCCCAACAATAGTTATAGTAGGTATCAATTGATTGTTTTCATTAGGAACAACAGTAAACCACCCTTCTTAGGAACACAATGAATAGGACTTACCCATTCACTTTCTTTTATAGGATAGATTATACCTGCATCCAGTAGGCGTACTATTTATTTTCTTACCAGTTCCTTCATTTCGGGCTTCAGGCATCTATTAAATTCTGCAACTGGTTTAGCATCTTCCTCCATGAAATCATCCACTGAGTACCCAAAGGCCTTGCGATGCTCATTAAGTACTTTCATGAGTTCTTATTCTTCATCCCCTGAAAGTTTAGCACTAATAATAATAGGGAATTTATTTGTATTGTCCAAAAATCTATATTTAAGATTATCTGGGAAAGTCTTAAATTCTGGGGGCGGTAATTCCTCGTCCCCCTATTTTCTGGCTCTTCAAAAGCCTCATCAGTTGGAGGCCCTAAAATGGTAAGTGAATCGAATTCACTTTCTGATTCTTCTAGGGACTTGTCCTCCATAATTATTTCTTCATAATTTGAGTCTTCATTTGTTTCTTCTACTTGATTACTAAATAAGAGAGCTGCCATTTCCAGAATGGTTCTTCCTTTCTCTTCTTCTTGTATTTTGTAGAGGTTTGTGTTTAAATTTAGAAAAGTGGAATTATTGTTCTGTTTTCCCAAGCTTAAGAGGCACAATATCCTTTTTGAAATCAACTTTGGCACCTAATTCATTCAAAAAGTTTCTTCCAAATATAATTAGGAAAAGAGTGTCATCTCCCATATCAACAACTACAAAATATATAGGAAAAAATTTCATTGACAATTGTGACAGTTGCAGCTTCAACTACTCCCATTGGAACTCTAAGAGATTTATTGGATAACATGATTGTCATATCAGTATTCTCTATTTTAGCTGGTACTATCTCTTCTTTTATTTCTAAATAAAAATCATAAGATATAACATTAACTGCGGTGCCAAGATCACATAAACCATAATGTGAGGTTTCTCTAAATATGTAGGGAATAATAGGCTAATCCACATCTTTTACCTTAATTTTACCTTCAACTAGTACGGAAGTCTCTTTATCAAGTTCAAATATGTTGCAATGTGCATACATAGCCATAATTGCTTCCTTGGTTACCTCTTCATCTTTGGTTTCATCCAAATGTTCTTCAACTTCTAGCACACTTTCCTCTTCTTTCTTTTGTTGTACTACTTTAACCTGTTCATATTCCAAAATATGTTTTTGTGCAGTGTTAAGGAAAGGTATCTCATACATTAGTTCTAGGGAGGCCAGTGTTGCTTTTACTTCTCTTCTCTTCTCAGGTTCGGGTGGTGGATCATACTTGACCCAACCCTCTTTTTGAGCTTAGATATGTTCTGTAAAATCTTTAACAACATGCAACACAAGATCTGAATCCAAATAAAGTTCTTTAGATAATTCATTAACATTTCCCTTTTTACCATAGTCATGAATACAATCATAATCTATTTCTATGCCTCCTTCGCTTCCTAAACCAAAATTCCAAGGAATTCTATGATCGCGAATTCTATTAAGTAAACCTCAAGCTTTAGTTATGTGAAGATTCATAAAAGCTCCTCTCGCGCAAGAGTCTAGTTCCAATTTATTAGGTTCAATTAACCCGCCATAAAAGATATGCAATAAATACCATTCAGGCAAATCATGATGAGGACATTGATTAAGTAAATCTTTAAATCTTATATAATCTCTTACTATTCCTTCATTAGGATGATTCCTCCAAGTCATTATAAGACGCCTGATTTCAAAATATTTTGATAAAGGATAATACTTGGCTAGAAACTCACAAGCTAAATTATCCTAGGTAGTAGTGGCTTCAGGGGGTAATGATTTATACCATGAGAGAGTTGTGCTAGTCAAAGTCTGACTAAAGAGTTTTAGCCTTACCTCATTAGCAGTATACCCCGGTAATTGGAAAGTGCCACATATATATTTGAAGCATGCAATATGCTCATATGGATCAGGATTTTCTTCATCTCCAGTAAATTGCTTCTTGTGTAAAATACCAAGTAGTAGACGGTTTACTCCAAACCCACTTGTCTTCTCGTTGGAGTTGTCTCTTTTATTAATATCATAGGACTTCCCAAAGTGGCTAAGTGGATTAGCACTAGTCAAATGCTCAAACTCCATCATGTTGGTGGGACCCTGTAACTCAAAACAAAACTTAGCAAGTCTTAAATAAATAAGCAAAAACTAAAAAACCTACAACGCTTAGCTCCCCGGCAACGACGCTAGAAAATAGCTTGATGGCTGCAAGTGCACAGCCATTTGTATCTAGTTTCGAAATAAAGATATCGATCCCATAGGGAGTACGATTTCTGAAGTCTAATAACTCTTGAATTAAATACTGAAATAGTAATGATAAATAATGTTCTAAGTAACAAGATAAAATGTGAATGTTGTGTAAAAAAGGTGTTTTGGGGGTTTTGTATAAGAGAGCATTAAGTAAAGTAAAAAAACTAAATACAGAAAGTAAATATCGCATATGTAGAAGAGATATGAAACTGCAATGGGAAAAGCGTTCTCAGGAAGTAGTGGATACACCTCTAGCATTATAAAGGGTTTAAGGTAAATATTATTATCATGAACATTCTTAACTATGTATGTGTGGGAGGAACTCCATAATTAGATGAATAGGCAGCAATCGCAACTCACACCATCCTCATAACCACAACAGACAGCAATCGACATCAATCGAATTACTGTGTTATTAAGGGACTTGATCTCGTGGATGTATACCATGGCATGGATAGTGTTCCGTGAGTTTCCTCGATTCCCAAGTTGATACGTAAGGAGTGACAATAAATTTAGTCACTGTAAGTGCTAGCACACCTCTATCTACCAACAATTAGTTCCCTCCATCAAGTCCCCATAAGAGGCAAATATTGAGAGGTCGACTTCTCCCAACATCAAGATGAAGACAATCTAACACATGGTTATAGCGATGAATATCATAATAAACTTTATCTTATTTCAATCTCATGCTAGGGTTTATCCATCTCCCCAAGAACTAATGATCTACTCAGACATGGAGGCAATCAACATCATGGCAAAAACAATGGAATCTATCATAGATGAATAGTACTTATATAAATCCACAACGAGTACGGAAATTACAACAAGATCTAGACAAGATGTAGATGAGATGGGTGGTGATGCAGTGGTTGATGATGAAGAACGATGCCTTAGCCTCCCGGATCTGCGTAGGGTGAAGATGGATCCCCGGTGGTTGAGTTCCCCCTCCAGATCCCTTCTGGAGGTGAGGTTTCTGCGATTTCTGGTCGTTCTATATGTCGTCTCCCCAATCCAATTGCACGGGGTGAAACTATTTGAAGAGGCGGTGGCGGCGCCAACTATACGGCAAGAACTATATGGCCGGAGAAAATATTCCCGCCGTATAGTTGGTCGTTAAACCTTTTGTATTCCTCGAGAACCTCAGGTTTTCTTCTAGTGTTATTGATATTTCCCAAATAAGAGATTTACGCTATTTTTGACTCCTTTTCGCTGCAATACAACTGGTCCAAGAATTGTGTCCATCGTATCAATCATTTGTCTTGATCCTGGTGAAAATAGCCATAAAAATGCGCGTGAACGCCGTAAAATACCAAGATCCTACAACTATAGTGCAAAATAATAATATAAAACATGATGCAAATATGCACTCATCAGACACCACCTCTAGTGGCCCAAATCATGTAATACCTGCGGTCTCCTCCCAGAGGGGCCAATAGGAAATACATAAGCCCTACAGTTTCCTCCACGAGGGACCTACTGGGCGGCTCTCGAGGGTCGCCGCACCCCATAAGAGTCTCATACGTACTACGCCTATGGTTATCTCCTCGAGAAGCCAGCAGGATGAGTATGGTTCCTACAGTCCCTCCACGAGAGGATCTATGGGGAGGAACGTGTAAGGCCTATGATCGACTCCCTAAGAGGCCAACAAAAAAAGTGCAAGTCCCACTCTTCCCCCTATGAGGGATGTACGGGGCAGCCCATGAGAGAGTCCACCTCCTCAAGCAGCCTCATATATGCCATAAATATGGTCATCTCCCCGAGAGGCCAATAGGAAAGTGCTACCCTACAAAATAATGCATGCAAAAGTTTCACAACACACTACAAAGTACTTAACTCCACCGGTTTTGTCAAAGTCTGACAGTCGCATACAGCGGGTTAAAACGTCTACAAAATCAAGCGAGTGTGTCGCGCATGAACACCCAGAAAGCGGCCTCGCCACCAGAAGTTATGATTTTCACCAGGAGAGGTAGAGGCTCAAGGCCGTCGAAGCCCACTTAGGGCTACGGAGTCGATGAGCTGCCCTCGGCATACTCCTCGTGATCTGGCTCTCTTCCTGAATGAGTGCTCCCAAGGGCGTCGTCTCTGCTCTCTTCTCCCTAATCATTTATTACACTAGTAGTAGTAACAGAGCCCTGACCAGCTTCACCCTCTTCACTCTGAACATACAGCGGAACGAAGGCCTCAACACGCTCTTCTACAAGCTGCTGAAAGTGGAGGATGTCCTCTGGGTGAGTCTCCTTGGCGTGCCTCGCCCTCCTCAAGAGTTTCTTCCAGGCAAAGTTGGCATCAAAATGGTGAAGGTTGGAGAATAGATGGGTCGCGGCTACCTGTAGAAACTTGTGGCATTCCTCCAGATGGAAGCCTCGGTAGAGCGTGGCTTTCCGCTCTAGCTCAGCGGTGATCCGGCTAAAGAGCTCCAAGTAGGCGCCACTCTCACCGACATTCGCAAGGGACCTAGTGTTAAAGTCGATCACCCCAAAGGGGTAGCAGCGGCACGCATGGAGAGTCCTCGGTACATATTGCACCACTCCTTCTCGAGCACCCAGTGATCCGCATCGAGGGCATTGCCTTTCTTCAGCTTCTCTGGGTCCTCTAGGTTGGCAAGAGCTTGAGCCAGATGCTCTTCCATTTTCCTCTGAGTCATCGCCATCTCAGATTTCTTCACCTGGAAGCGCTGCTCCTGGGTGTTAACCTTCTTAACATACTCCTCTCGGAGGGCCTTACGACCTAAGGCGAGAACCTTGGCGTTCTCCACCTGCATCTAGTTCCGGTCACTGAGGAGCTTCTCTATAGAGACGGATTCGAGTCTTAGTCTTGGCACTTATGCTCTCCAGATCACGCTCTCGCTCATCAAGCTTCTCGTGGGCCGCCTCCAAGCGCGCCTCCTGCGACTTCAGACGGTTGCACTCCTGGCTGACCTTTGCCTCTTGGAGCCGAAGGGCCTATTCACGTCGTGCCATGTCCAGCTCCCTCTGTTGGACCCTCCGATAATCTTACTCGTTCTCCTTCTCTGAGAAGGATATTGCGCATTCGCAACTTGAGAGCTCCTGGGCCAGATGAACAAGATCTACAGTGGAAAGGTTTCCCATCTTGGCGGCTAGAACCAAGACCCGGTCCGGAGCCAGGATCTTTGTCGCCTCACACTTGGCCCCATCGATAATCCCCACGGACCGAGAGCTCCTCTCCTCCCTGCACTGCTCCCACAACTCGGCCACTGTATTTAGAACCTCTTGCTCCTCATGGAGGCACCACAATGTCCCTGCCAGTCGGTTCTCTTCTATGGCCACATCCGCCAAGAAGTGGTCAAGGCCGACACGCGTGGCCTCCATGATGGAATGAAGTCTTCCCATCCTCCTAGGCAGCTCAGGACCGGGCTTCCCCATAGTGGGTACGCGTGGTCCCATTGCCATAGGGCCTCAGGGGATAACCGTACCAGCACGCTCATCAGCACTTGGTTCTAGAGACGTAGTCGCCCACTGAGCACGCACGGGATCCTCCCGCACGTAGGAGCCCCCTCTGCGTGTGCCTCTGGAGGGGCTAGGCAGGTCACCTCGACTATTCCTTGCGTCCTTGTCACCCTATTTAGTGAGGACCTACAAAATCAAGGGTCAGGGGACATTTGGAGAGTGGGTCCGATCTCCCACCATGGACTGCAGCACCTCCTCGGCCTTAGATCCAACCCTGCCATGTGCCGAGAAGGCAAATACTGGACCATTCGGCTGAAGGTTGCCCCCACTCATGGTCCTTGGCAAAGGGCACGCTGTTCGTGTCGGACCAAATCCCCCAGCCATCTTCCCGAGCGAGGAGCCCCTCGCCCTCTTCCTCCTCTTCCTGGATCTGAGGTGCAAATGAGGAAGGAGGTGAGGGCTAAAAGAGTAAGGGAGAAAGAAACTCTGGAGAGCAAAACTCACCTCCCACTCGCGGAGCCAGCACATGACCAACTTCCCCTCTTCAGGCCAGGTCGAAGGAGAGTGCCCACATCGTGATGCGCAGGCCTCTTCTCCGCAGAGCGGTCGCTGGACCTGGGATCAGGACGGACCATGTGTCCCTCGCCACCGCTAGCGTCGTGAAGCCTAGTGCCGGCAAATTCCAGAACATCCACTACTCAAACATATACATAGTACATCATGGTAAACAATAGATTGCATCACACAACACATTGCCAGGAGTTTACAGTAGGGATATGAAGAGGGTGTTGATGTAGATGTTGATGATGAACATGCCAGAGGGGGAGGAACCAACCAGAGTCACCCATTTCGGCAATCGATTCCAATGGGGAGAAGTTTTAGAGGGTTTAAGGGAAGTTGGTTGATGCATTGAGTTTGTTCTTAAGCATTTTCCTTTCATGCTCTTGCATCTTTATTGTTGCTTATCATGTGTTATATATAGAGGAAACTCCACCAATGATAATGATTAGCAATATATGCAATGAAACTCGAGTTCATCACACATGCATAGATTGTGGGGAAGTTTGCTCTATATATGGTGGTGGTACCAATATCACATACTTTTGTAGTATTTGATATTGGTATTACCATTTTATTCATTAATATTCCTTATATAAACCCTCTTAAAGGGATTGTCATCAATTACCAAAATGGGGGAGATTGAAAGAACATGTGGGCCCCCATGTGTGGTTTTGGTAATTAATGACAATCTTAATGGACTAATGTGTGTATTAAGTTGTACTTGTAGGAATTGTCCATTGGCATCGCTTGGAGCATGTGTTGGCTTCAAGGTCGATGAAATGAGAAGAAGATGTTGTGCAAGCTCAAAATGCGCCATCTATAGAAGATCTCATGTTTGATGCTTGCCATCCTCGGTGATCATGGATCGATGATGAGGAATCAAGAAAGGTGTTCCATCTTGAGAAGGTCAAGTTCGTCTACATCGAGCTCAAGTGGAATGCTCAAGGCAAAGGTATAATCTTGATAGGTTTTCCCTTTTGCCGGTCTCATGTTGTGTGTGGGAGACCGGGTTTAGGATAGATAACCGTACTATCAAGAGGGGCTCTCGAATGAGTAATTCGGTCACATCGTTTGGAGAGATCTCAAACCTTTGCATCCTTGCATCATCATATTTGGTTAATATTTTGTCTTGTCCATGTGAGGATTTAGAGCTTGTGGTAATCTCCATAACAAGCTCTTGGTCATCAAAATCGGATCTTCCATTTGTATCTTATTGCGATTTTGATCTTGGCGGTTTATCGGTCTCTCGCCAAGTGAGGCATCTCACATTTTCATACTTGATACTTTCTCACTTGGTAGCACATGTCGTCCTCTTTCCAACGCAATTGGAATCGGGTCAATCGGAGCTACCATTCAAAAGTTATGACCGTTTGAATATTTGCCGGTTTTATTCTGAAAAAGGGAAAATCTTGTCTGGGCTGAGCGGTACTACCGCAGCCCAGTACCACTCGGGCCTGACGCGTGTAGCCCACCTGTTGTATCACCCGGTAGCCCAGGCCGGCTGTACCGGGCCCATGTGGTAGTACCGCCCGAACGGGCCGGTTCTACCGGTCTAGCCCAGTTCGTCTGCCATGTTTCCTGCACGTGTTGACTCCGCTGCTGCCGCCTCGCTGCGCACGCACCGGCATCGCTGTGCCGCCTGGCCAGCTGGGGCCCCCGCTGGCCCCGCTCCAGCCGCTCGCTCGCTGCAGCGTCGCGCGCGCGCTCCTGGCTCCGCCTGCTGCTGGCCCCACAGCTCGCTCGCCTGCATCCGCACTGGCACGCTGCGCCTGCTGCTGGATCATGCGCATGAAGCTGCCAAGCTCGCTGGCCCCACTACCGCTGGCCCCACGCGCTGCTACGGTACTCTCGCACGCGCCTACTCGCGTCCTACTCCCGCGCTGCGACCGCTCGCTGCTGGCCCCACTCCACATGCGTGTTAGCTCTCTTGCTACTGCTCTATCCCGTTTACCTTTGGATCCGGACAATGATATGTGTACACAACTTGTAGATAAGATCACAAAAATACTATCATAATGATTCAATAATAAGTTCAGATCTGAGATCATGGCACTCGGTCCCTAGTGACAAGCTTTAAGCACAACAAGTTGCAACAAAGTCAAATAGCACTAATAGAGATACTAGTCACTATGCCCTAACATATCTTATTCGATTACATGATAGAACTCATCCAATCCCTACCATCCCCAAGCCTACATTGGGGGATTACTCACTCATGGATGAGGGAAACATCGGTGGTTGATGGAGATGCGTTGGTGATGATGATGGCGATGATCCTCTCCAAATTCCCCATCCCGACAGGGTGCCAGAACGGAGTTTCTGGATCCAAATCTTTGTTTCTGGTGGTGGTGGCGGAGCGGACTCTTTCTAGAAAACTATCGAACCCCCCTCGGTTTTTAGGTCGAAAGGCAACTTATAGGCGCAAAGGGAGGCCAAGGGGGTGCCTGGGGTGGCTGCACCCCCTCCAGGCGTGGCCAGTGGTGGGCCCACGGCTGGGGTGGGTGTGGGCCCCCCAGGCCTCCTCTCCATCTCGTCTTCTGGCTCCGTGGATCTTCTAATGAAATATAATTTTTGGCATATTTTCCGAGGTTTTTCCTGATAGTTGATTTTCTGCACAAAAATAAGACACCAAGGTAATTCTGCTGAAAACAGCGTCAGTCCGTGTTAGTTGTATCCAAATCACACAAGTTTAGAGGAGAAACAATAGCAAAGTGTTCGAGAAAGTAGATACGTTTTGGACGTATCAAGGGCGGGAGGGATGTAGTGGCGAGGGTGAGAAAAGGGGAAATGACGGGAAGTTAGTGCCCACCGGTTCGTCGCGGGAGCCGAGGCGGCGGCGGTGGCGCTGCAATTCAGCGACGCATGGCCGACATGACAGGCAGTTAATGTCCGGCGATCGCCGCGTGGTTCTGAGGATGACGACGACTCGGCTTCCGTCGCTGACTCGGCGTGTCCACGCGTCGCTTCGTTTTTTCGCCGAGTTTGCTACGTCCGGCATTCCCAGGGCATACCCAGGAACCTGGGTTCGGCCTGGGTAGTCTGGACCAAAATTGGCCCAAATCCGGCCGAAAAAAGGTTCCTGGGCACGCGACTGGGCTGATTTTCGACGTCCGGACCTAAATTCGGCGTCCGGATCGGCGTCCTGGGTAGGCGAGTGGAGATTCTCTTAGCGCATCTCCACCGGGCCGATCCGAGCGTGTCCGAACTTGTGCGCATGGAAGCTCGAGGCGTGCACGGCGCCCCAGCGGGGCAACCCATTTGGGCAAACGAGTTTGGCTCAACCCATCCATGCATCAAATCTGGGGCTCGGTAGCGTCGGCCCAGACGTGCACGGACAACACGGATGTCGTTCTCACGCGTGCTACTGGCCCACCCGTCAGCCATCTTGACCCGTGGCACCGATTCAGAGGCGCTGGCGGAAGGCTGACCGGCAGCAGCCTGCGCTATCAATGGTGACGCGACGGCACACTTACTGATTGGACGACACGCTCTCCACCGCCGTTGCAGGCGCCGCCCGACGCCTGCCATACTGGATAGACACTTCAATGCCCCTCTTCGGCCTCCGCGTCAGCATCCTATGTCGGCACTTTTTAATTGACCATCCGCGGCCACCTTCTCCCCACAGAACACCATCCTCTCCTCCTTCTCCTCTTCGTTCTCCACTTCCTGTAGCTAGCCATGGCCGGTGGCATTGGATCAAGGGGAGGACGCGGCGGCCATGGACATCGAGGGAGGCGTGGAGGACGAGGCCAAATTACTGCCCCACCACGCTCTCCCTCACCGCCATCGTCGCCTGGAGATTTCGACCTAGGCACCATGTGCCACCACTGCTACCACTCCGACTCCGACGAGTAGGCTAGGTTGTGGGCATGCCATGTATGATGTATGAATTTTGGCATTAGCCATTTGCAATGAAAATATTTATTCGACCGTCACATACATTTACAAAACAAGAGTACAATGGGTAGCCTACGGATCGGACGACATTGGCCATTCTAGCTAGGCGCCGCCTACGGGTCGGCAATGCCCCATTCTACGCTGAGGAAGCGGTAGATCGCGTCCTGTGTCTGCAACTCTTCTTCGGCTTGGGCAAGATGGGCACGCAGGTACGCATCATCGGGATTGGCCCGCAATGCTTCATGGAGTTCGTCACACACTTCCCTGAGTGCAAGACGCCGGCGGTGCTCCGGCAGAAAGGTGTGGTTCATCACCTCCAATGAGAAGCACTCGTCGGTGGTCCTGTTGTAGTTGTAGTGAGAGCACCGTGGCAACGGCGGGTTAGGCAACCACCACAGCCGCTCTGTCCCCTCTTCTCTATCGGCGTTGGGGTTGGGATGCCCACCGCCAGGCATGGTGGTTTTTATGTTGTCGGTGGTGCGGGTCTGGTCATAGATAGCTTGGCGGCCTCCCCTTTTTATGGATGCTCCTGAATACGGCGGGAAACACCGAGAACTCACGAGAAGCAGCGGGAAACAAATGCGGGAGACGGCGTGGTGGTGGGAAGACACTAGAAACACGCCGGTGTTGGCGATGGCCAGGTGCAGACAAATGGGTCGGGCCACTATGCGCGGTCGGCCGGACAGGCCAGACCCCCTCCCCAAATCGTCCGCGGCCCGACCCAAACGGACATAACGAACCGTTTGGGGTGACCGGATGGGTCGGCCCGGTGGAGATGCCCTTAGAGCATCGGGTTCACAGGACGCCGGTCCCATGGCGATTTTTGGTCCGGACGCTAAAAATTGGCTCAGTCGCATTCCTAGGATCCCGGTTTTGTCCGAATTTGGGTCAAGTTTGGTCCGGACTTCCCAGGACGATCTCGGCTTCCTGGGAACGCCGGATGGAACGAAAATGGTAGTGGGCCAACTTTGTCGGCGACGCTAGGCCGAACTCCCGCCCTTTTCTTCTTCCCCTCCCGCCTTTCCTCCCCATTCCCCACTCCTGCCAGTTCGCCGAGCTCCCGCCCGCCATGCCGCCCAAGGATTTCATCAAACCCGGATCCAACCTTGGCGAACTGGAGGAGAAAAAGGCGAGGAAACCGAGAGCGTCGACGAAGAGGCCGGACGGATTAACCAACACTGAGTGGATGGCCCTTGTCCAGAAGAGGAAGTACGCGTTAGGCGAACGGAGAAAGAGGAAGGAGAGGACGAAAGCGGCGAAGGAGTTCGCCGAGACCTAGTGTCAACACCCGGATTTTTAATCCCAGATGCCTGTTATGCCATACATCGAAATCCCAGGATTACCATTTTTGCGAGACATAACAGAATTGGATACCATAGTACATCATCCATTACAAACCATACATAAGGTCTTACACAAATAAGGATCTCATGATCCAGTTCTTAATACAACTCAAGCAGTGTAAATACGTAATAATAAAGGTAGCGTAGGCGGAGCTCCGTCTTCGGGGTCACAGGCAATGCTGACGATGGGAGATGATCCTAGTTGTCGTAACCTTCCTGGGGTCCATCATCCTGGTACTCCTCTTCATAGTCTGGCCACGGGAATAGCCAGGGACAAAGCCATGAGTACTCTTTAAGTACTCGCAAACTAATACTAACAAGTGAAGGGGGTTTTTGTAATAGGACACTAGGCTCTAGGGTTGTTTTACAAAAATCCAGATTTACCTCTACTAAGTTTAGAAGCAAGAAAAGATAGTTAAATTTTATAACACCTAAGTGGGAACTTGTATCTCATGCCACAACTCTGTTGTGGTCAAGTCAAATTCTCAATTCATTTCACAAGTCATTTTGAAAACATCTGACCGGGGAACAATATGGCCACTCCAACTGTCCATAACCGCGGACGCGGCTATTCGAATAGTTTGACACTCTGCAGAGATTTTACACTTTCACCACAACATTCGATACATCCGTCAGGAACAAATACTGAATTCACCATACTCAGTATGCGGATAATCAATCCTAACCTTTCAATTACACGCCTAGTATAGGCACCTCTCCTGTGAGTGTGGCCTCCCAACCATGACCAACTGTCATCTTGGATAATGCACAGGTGGACAATCTTCACAAGGTAGCCTCAGCTCAGACCTTGGCCGTGAGGGAACCAATACTAAGGTATATAAGTTTCCAGTCAAGCCCTACCCAATTTTCAGGTAATGTGGTTGTACGGTAAAATTGGAATGGTATCGCATCCAGACAACCATCAGTTTTATAAAAGGGCTAAGGCTCATGCCTTAACATTTTCATCACCAAATCATCTGGTGTTCAGAAACATATGTCAAAACATCTCAATAGAATTATCCATCATTCTAAGGTTTTCATAACCATTTTCACCAGGTATTCCCATCTAAAGTTGATCAAGTTTTATGCTTAGCACTAGCATCTACTAATGAGGGTGATAAACTAGTGGGGTTCTAACTAAGTTTAATCTCATGCTTTAGGATGACATCAAGATTATCTAGCTTAGGCCAAATTTTATGCTCTTTATGCAACCTTCAGCTATCTTCCTAGAATCTACAAGTTACTTCAGTAAACTCTAAGTAAAAGCTTTGATAAAGGAATAAAGTAGAAAGCTTGCAAGTAAAACTAGGATTGGGTATCAAGTGGGTATAACCACATATGCTTAAGGCATATAGTTGGCATCGTAAGGCTTGCTAAAGTGGAACATCTTGCAAGTGTTAGCTTGCTAAATCAACTAGTAGTATTAGGCTTGCATCAGTATCAGTATAAGCTTGCCTTGTGCAGAGCAGTGGTTGAAGTTCTCCTCGGCTTCTTCTTTGTAGTATCCTCCTTCCTCCTCGTATCCTTGGTTGGTACTAGTGTCTATAAATAAATACAAGGTACACAATCACCAAACAATACTTAACTACTTTCAATCATCACACAAAGGGGTTCTATAGATGATCTAGCATCATCACTAACATTACAAGACTAAAGCATTTGGCTTATTGATTTTATTTTTAGAAAAGTAATTTCTACTCATTGAAAAACTAAGATTTAATATTCTCCAAACCAAACATGGGATCATGTTGACACATGTCATCACCACATATTTCAGTACATGGGAATGTGATTTAAAGTGGTGTCACAATTTAATAAGGTTTAACCTTTTTGTTTTAAATCATTAAAGTGGCTAGAAATGCCTATGTGGAATTCTTTTATTACTTGAACATTATTTCTGTAAGTAAACCCATATATTTTTATATATTCTTAAAGCTATGATCAATTATGATTTTTGAGAGTTGGAATCAACTCAAAACCTATTATGGTTTAAATTTGAAAAATGTTTGAATGCAGAAAAGCTTCTGCCTTGTTATTTTTACCAAGGGTGATCTACAGATCCAAATGATTTGAATCCAACGAGCTTGGATTATGCATTTCAATACCTTCCTAAAAAAATTGGTTTCATTCAATTTGGTTCACTGAATCGAGCTGGGTTGATTTTTGAAACTAGTTACATAACTGTGTTTGAATGAAAATGGAAAAATCCAAATTCAAATGAGTGGGCTGCGCGGGAGACGATAATGGGACGGCCTGCTACGCACAGCGCTTACGCGGGCTGGTTAAGTGGTTGTCCCCATGCGTCAGTGAGACGGGGGGTGCGGAGCGGTACGGGGCAACGTGGTGCGTTGGATTAGAAGTAAGATCAACGGCTGAGGGTCGTCGTCGACGATGAACTAGTCACCGGCGAGCTCAAACCCTAGCGGCACAGTGGGGGTCGTCGGGGGCTCACCGGGGCTCAGGCGAAGGTCGGCGATGCGGGCGACCGACGAAGTCGACGACGGCGAACCTCCTGGTACCGGCAGCTTCTCCTGGGGTGGACGAAATCGACGGCGCCCTTCTTCTCCAGAGGCGGCCTGCTCCGGCACAATTCCGACGATGCACTGCTCGCCTTGCTTTGGTACTGAGGCGGGGTGGTTCTAGGTGAGAGAGGAGTGGAATGGTGTGATGAATTCGAGCGGGGGAGTCCTCCTTTTATAGGCTCGAAGGCGAGACCGAACGGGATGGGCAGGTGACGGTGGCGACACGGCTACGGGCAGCTAGAGGCATGGCCGAGGGTGGCGATCGATCGGTGGTCTCCTGGCGACGCTCTATGGCTTTAATGCGAGTGTAGGGGCGGTGGAAAATGGTCGGGAACGCTCGATGCTCTACGAGGCAGAGGCGGCATCTTCGACGGCGAGCGGTGGCTACGGGGTACGGGCGGTGAAATGGGCATGTCTGGCGGTCTCCTGGGATGGTGGGGAGCATGCTGGCGGGCGGCGAGGGCTCGAGGTGGTCTAGTTGAGTGGGAACGACACGTGCTCTGCAGCGCGGGTCGGCATGGTCGACAGCGGCACGGGCGCGGCGTTCCTGGCGGTTCTGGCTGCTGTCCGCGAGGCAGGGCTAGTCGAGAGGGAGCGGTGAGGCATGGGCTACCTCCCATACAAGGTTGGCACGGCTAGTTCTTCCTCTAGCCTGCTATCCACACTGGGGTGACATGGTGCTCTCGGCCTGTTCACCATTGATAACATTGGCGAGCTTACAGTGGTGCTAGGGATTAGTTGGGGTTGTTAGATGATCTACTAAGGCTAGTGTGTCTAGAGAGGGAACAAGTTAGGCCCAAAACACTGCACACTATAGTGTTTTGATTTTGTTTGATTTGAATCAGCAAGGTGTTTGATGAAATGGCCGCATGAATTCAAGTTTTGAATTTTGAAAAGATTTTTGGTGGGTGTGCTAGGCATGTGCTGGTGAGTTTGTGGATGCTTGGGTTTTGAAAGTTGAGCTTGTTTGAGTGGTTTTTGAAAAAGTGGGATCTTCCCATATGATAAAGATTCAATTTTAAACTGTCCTTTAA
Organism: Avena sativa; assembly: GCA_916181665.1. Lineage (NCBI taxonomy): Eukaryota > Viridiplantae > Streptophyta > Magnoliopsida > Poales > Poaceae > Avena > Avena sativa. Next base: position 145,509,676 of record OV702297.1, read on the forward strand.
ACTATGCACTTGAATGATTTTGGATGATCACAAAGTGGGCCTTGGTACTTTGTTATGAGTACTATCAAGGGGTGAAAAGATCCAAACAAATTTCTGTTAAGTTCTGAAAGTTAGTGATAGGCAAAGTAGGCATGGGAGTTAATTTGGCCAAAGTGACCATTCACTTATTTTGTTTGTTTTGATTTATTTGTCTTTGGGAAAAGTTTGGGAATTGTTTACATGATGTTTATTTCACCTAAAAATCATTTTTCAAGCAAAGAAACATACAATCATGGCAATTCAAAAGAATCCAAATTGTCATGCTTACACATATGCATGCTTTCATATTTTTAATTGGAAAAGTTTTTGTTAACCCTAATTTTGGTGATTAGAGTTTAATGATTCTAGTTTAATATTTTTGGGATGTTACAAACCTTACCCCCGATAGGGTCCGTAGGAGGCTCCATGAACATATGACGAATTAAGCTGCTGAGGGCCGGATGCAGCGGCATCTCGATTTCCTGTCATGCGAGGTCAACATAACCCCCGAAACTGAGGTGGACCTCACGTAGACACATCGGGGTTCCGGCGACGTCAGCAGTACGCCGACGCTGAACCTCCATGGTCATGCTAGCGGCCAAGATCACATGTCATAGCATTATTATATGTTAACAATTTCTTCTTTTTCTATGGTCAAGCCCAAGATAGGAGGCCCTATGCTGCCCTCCTGCCTTTTATCACCGGCCATCGTGTGCTCCTTCCTAGAAGGCCGCTGCAGAGTCCCTTCAATCGCCGGCCGACATCGTCTCGCTCTTCCTTCCCAGCGACCGCGCCTATCTTCCCCCGCTAGCTCGACCCTCTACCGCTGCCCCTTGCCGTTCCAATGAAGATGGCATGGGATGCATGGGGGCCTATCCATGGGAAGCTTCCGCCTTGTCGTCCGTGCGCTTCCACGTCGATCATCATCGCTCCCAGCTTCCCATATTTTCTTGTCTAGTTGGCTAAAAGAAGGCAAGCGCCAAATCTGGAGTCGCTGAATCTGGAGTTGTAGTTGGACACTGACCGGTACTAACGGGACACCGATGGATCAGGAAACAAACCGCGCGACGTAAGGACCCAGACTAACGGTCTATGGGCAGAAATTAAAAAGAGGTACCAGACCTCAACACCGTAAGCCTTTTAAAAGTAAAAATACAATTTTTCTAATAAACAGCTAGTTATTTTATAATTGAGAAACAGACACATTTTTGACCGTTCGACGTGTTCACCAATCTCATCGCTGGATCTCTCTCTCATTTCTTTTTATGTCCTGTGGGTTGAGTCACTTATCTATTTTGAGTTTTTTTTCAGTTTCATTCTCGGTTAGAAGCCACGGCTCTATGTGCTCGGGAGAAGAGCAGCAATCCATGGCGGAGATGTCTGCGGTGAAGCCGCAACCAACTCGGCCGGTGTCGGAGCACAAGCAAACAGTGGTGAGACGGTGGCCCCACAGCCGGTGCTAGCTGCGATGGAGAGAGCCATGGCTCGCGCCTGTCCTCGTCCTACAGGGAAGGGATCGCCGATTCACGAGCGTGGAAGGCATTCTTGTCGGCGGCGAGATGGGTATTGATCTGGCCTTGTCCCTCTGTCTTCCCTATTCTCTGGTTTTCTTCTATCTAGCTCGTACGTCTCATGATTTTGGTCATCGTTGGGTCTCGCCGGTGGCGCTACCGGGGGCAAGACTGTGTGGGCATCATCTACTTCCTGAGACGCGAGCGCGGATTAGGACGAGCGCGGCAGCGGTGTTAGCATGGGTTAGTCCACGGCTTGGTTCGGCACGGGGGGATTGGGGCACCGTGTATCTACTTATATTATGCCTTCAGTTTTTCATCGTGGTCCTAGTGTTTGTAAGATGTTTTTTAGCACAAATAGCTCGAAATCATTGGGCTTCAGTTCGATTTTAGTTTTTTTTGTCTTTGTTTCCACCTATTTTGGGGGTGCTCACATCTCCTTTTTCAATATGTGATGCTCGAACAGCTTGAACTGATGTTGATATAGGGGCATGCACAACATGAATTGATTAGGGTCTTCGTGTGTACGGGGATGTTCTGTTTAATTATGTGTACGTAGTTTTTAGAAATAGCTTGATATTTGATGATGCTTTTACATGGTGTTCAGGTTCTGATTTGATTATGATTCAGAACATGCAATATCCAACATGATTCATTAGTACACTATACACCCCTAGTTGGAGACCAGCATTGGTAACATCATCCCCAGCTTTCTCGGCCTCCCAGCAGGTGTCGATGGTTAGGCTGGCCGCCGCTACTGTCACGCCTTGTCGTTCTCTCACCAAGTCACCATTGCTCATTGGTAGTTTTTTCCCGCGTGGAGATACGAGAATTCAGTGTTCTATTTTCTATGGTGGAGGCAACTCGTAATTTGGAGGTAGTGCAGCAGATGTAGTTGGAGAGCGGTGGAGTCGTGTGTGGCATGGCCTGGTGTGAGCAACGGCGGACTGTCTGATTCGGGTGGGCTGAGATGTTATGGTGGTAGCATTAGTTAGTTGCTTTGTCGCCGGGAGAGCGGTTATAGGATTTCCCCCCTTATTTCTCATCATTATTGTTTATCTTTATCTCTTTGTTTCAAGTTGTGTTGCGGCAATCATTTTGGATTGCTCACTGATGTGTGGTTATTTAAGGCGAGTTTTTTGTTGTTGATTATTTATGTTCTCATGGCTGATCTATGAATTCAGTCGGCTAGTTTCGGTGTAATAAAAATCATCGTTTCATGTCTAATATGCTTACCAACTAAGGACTATTGAAACCGCAACCGAGTGTCGTTGTTGTGTCGTTTTTTGTATAAGAAAATGGTTTGGGCTAGTGCTCTCAGGAGTCCAAGGTGTTACATTTAGGTACTTGGTTCTTCTTCTTTATGCTCTGCATCAGAGTTAGAGGGCTATCATGGAGCAGTAAGCAGGAACTCTCTTTTCTCATTCTTTTTATCGAGTTTTGCTACTTTCTTGATTCTGTCTCATTCTTGTCTCCTTTTTTTTCCATTCTCATTATTCAGTCATTGTTCTCTATCTATTGTCATCATTTTTTATCCCTTGTCATTCGTGTCAGCTTGTCATTCTTTTTATTTAATTCATTTTTATCTAGTTCCTCTTCATTTAATTCATGTTTCTCACTTTTATCTCTTTAGTTCAGTTTGGTTCAGTTTGGAGTTGTCCCCACTTTTCAATCAGAGTCTTTATTCTTTCAGTGTGCATTTTCTTAGTATTTTTTTGGTACATTTAGTTCCTTCATTCATTTTTATCTCATATTTCTAGAATTATTTGCTCAGTAATTCTTAACTTCAGTCTTAAGATTTAGTCCCTCGTTCTATTAGCTCATTTTCATTCTTTCTTTAGTCTCACTAGTTGGTTTCTCAGTATGTTTCTTAAGTCTCTCAATTCTTCTGGCACTCAACTTTGACCTTTTTTTTTGGTCGGAATGTCGCTTTCTTTATTCTTTATTATGTATGTTTTTAAGTCAATTTTTGTCAGTGTCTCATTGTTTAGTCTCTCGACATCTTATGGTCTCAGTTTCTTTCTTATTTCTCTCAATTCTCAATCACTCAATCTTTGTCCTTTCTTTCTTGTTTTCAGTTCTCTTTGTTTAATCCATTTTCTTTAGTCCCTTAGTATTAAGTATTTTAGTTTTCAGTCATTAATTCTTCGGTTTGTCATTCTTTCATTATACCTATTTATCATTTTCTTTGGTATGTACCTTTTATCAGCTTTCTGTCACTCTATTTGGCCCCCTTTTATTCTGTCTTTCAGTGTCAAGTTTTAGTATTTCAGTCACTCATTCCTTGGATTTTCCTTCTTTCATTAGATAAGTTTATCATTTTCTTCGGTTTTTGTCATTTTCTGAAGTCTCAATTCATGTATGAGAAAATGATTTCATTTGTATAGCGAGAACATGGATTAACATGTTTTTGATACCTCATAATATGAAAGCGAGATCTGTTTCATAGTTTTTTGGGGGAAGAAACTTGATGAGGATTATTACTGGGAATTTTGTGACATAGGAGATGTTGTGTTGGCACTGTCTGCAAAAGTGGTCTATTTATCATGATTTATCTTTGATTTGTATGCCTGACTGCGAACCGAGTAAGAATCCGAAAACATATTTGGAAGTATAGCTCTCTGTTTCTTATACTTTTGTTATGTTATATGGTTGGTCATGCACGTCTTTAAAGTGAAGCTAGAGAAGGTCATCTCATTTGTTTATTTTCTGAATAACAGGTTGTTGGCTTAAACCGATAGCTACATATAGCTTATAGACTGTGTACATTCATCTGGTGAATTGCATGCACCTTAAACTTGGATCTTTTAATCCCCCATCGTGAAGCAGTGAAGGATCAGGGATGGAGCTGGTGGCAACTGTGCAGGCTGCTTTTTTTATGGCGAAGATGACCTGACATAAGTCAATACAGGGTAGAGTTTGTTGGGATTTTTGTGAGATGTTCTATGAGTGTTTTTTACTTACAGCTCGAGAGTTTTGACTCAAAAAATGAGACGTTAGAATTCAACGTGGGGTTGAAAATATGTCTGTTTTGTTAAACTGAAAACAGACAATTTTCTCTTTATTTTTCCATTTGTTCTCAGTATGATAGCTGTTCTTTTGTTATTGGTTTAAAAATCTATCTGTTTCTCAATTTTAAAACAGATGTTGTTCAATAGTCAGCCCCAAATAAAAATAAGATTAAGCGTGGTCGCTGCAATGCACACTGAGCATACTTGCCGGCCTTCTGCCTCTGCCATGTGGGCCTATGCTGATCCTGCTGCTGCATGTCAGTTGCACCTGTGGTGGGCACTCCAATCGTATCTACACTTCTTCGGTCAAACCGCACCCTACCCCACCGAAATCCGAGACTGCCTAGGTCCAGGCCAGAGCCAACCCTAACCTCGATCCGCTCCCTATCGCAGCGCCCGTCCACCAACATCGAGATTTTATCACTTTACACCATTTGTTGGTGCCTCTTTTTCACGAAACCACAAACTTTGTGTTTTATTTCACAGAGCACCAGTTTTTGTTGTAATTATTTTTATAGAACACAGAACATGTCATTAACACATTGACTACTAATTAGCCCGTTGGGCCCACTAGCAGGACGTCCAGCACGGCGCCCATTCTTACCAATAGAACATAATTGGTATGCTTCAACCGAGATCCAACAAAACATAACTAGACATAGAGAGTATATTCATTAAAATTATAACCACACTTGGCAGTATAGCATTTCCAACATGAACATTAACCACAGCAATGTTGGCAAACAACTCCACGTGTAGTGTTTCACGGCACATGCAAAATAAGAGTCTAGAATTTTTTCAATCATTACATGGATCTTCTCATTTCACCCAAAGTAAAGATGCCTAATTGTCTTCCTCCCCTGCCTAGCTGTGAAGTAACCATAAGTCTGGGTTTCAGTGATCACCGTCTGTCGTGGGAATGACCACGGCAGATGCTGCAATCGGCAGCGAGTAGTAGAACATGAGGCAAGGGCGGCCAGCCATCTGCGGTGCGAGGTGAGGGCTGAGACACAAGGATTTACCCAGGTTCGGCCCCCCGGAGGGTAAAGACCTACTCCTGCTAGATTGTATTATGGGGAGAGTACAATGGGGCGAGCTCGTCAGCTAAGCAGCGAGTCGCTTGGGTGTATGATGGAACGTACCGTCTATACGTCCTCTATGGAGGTTTATATAGACTCACCTTCCTAGGGTTTACAGATCTCAACCGAATCAGTTAAGGTTTCAGCGATTCTTTAACCTAATCCGACTGGGCCTATCTACGCTTCTGGACCTTCAGCTTCTAGTCGCTTGAGTCCATGCCAGATCTTGATCCAGTCGCCGTCCTGCAGGCCCACTCGCTGGCACCTAGGCCAGTAGGAAACGTCCTGCTGGTATACCCCGGTAGGCATATTCCCATCAGTAGTCCCCGATGCCGTCGTTGATTGGACGCAGGCGTTCGCTGGCGATCAGAGTATACGGGTCCAATGCGGACGCCCAGTCGAATCGGCGGCGGACTCCTGAATAAAGGAAAATTTAGTTATTCTAGTCGCAATAACGGCGACCAATCGGGTCGCAGCTTGGCGAACGGGTTGGTGAATACTCAGTCACTGTTATAGTGATCGGGTCGGTGAATCTTCGAGTCACGCGGAGCGACGAGTCGAATGGATGAAGTTGGACCGTCAATTGGGGTCAAACTAGCCGTTGGGGTAATCCAACGGTAACTTCGGCGTAATTACCGCGTAGTAACGGCTCCCGAAATTGGCGGGTAGCAACCGCTATATAAGGAGAATGACAGGCGAACGGGGAAACACTCCTTCGTCCTTCCTCCGATCTTGCCCATCTCTGTTTTCCACTCTGCATCGCAATCCAACCAATTCAGAGAGCCCCGACCTCCGCGAACTTCCAACCAATGGCCCCCTCCACCAAACCATGGGGCAGATCCAAGTGTACCAGGGCACTACTGGCGTCCTTCGAGGAGGCCGGGATCCTGCGCGCCGGCAGATGGCGCATCCCCGCGGCCGGAGAAGTGACTCCGGACCCGCGCGAGGGAGAATTCATCTGCTTCACCAGCCACCTGGAGCAGGGGCTGGGGTTTCCCACTTCCCTCTTCTTTTGGAGTTTCTGCGCCTACTACGGGATCCAGCCGTCGGACCTAGGCCCGCATAGCATCGAGCAGCTCGCCATTTTCGTGGCGTTCTGCGAGTGCTATCTGGGCTGCAGGCCCTACTTCCCCTTGTGGCAAGATCTGTTCCATGGGAGGATCAGCCACGAAGAATTAGGCGGCCCGATGCTGGCTGCGGGTGGCCTGACATTCCAGCTGAAGTCAAAGGCGTCGTTCTTCGACCTGATGCTGCCCGCCAAGGCGGCAAACGAATGGAAGAAATCCTGGTTCTACGTCACCGAGTCGACTCCAGACGGCGAGGTGGCGCTTCCAAGGTACTCTGCTGACCGGCCCGAACCGCGTCGGCTCCAGGTCGGCAAGCTCCCGCTGGATCAGCGGATGGTTGTCGATGAAATGTTGCAAACCATCCGCGGTCTGAAGAAGAAGGGCCTCCAGACCATTAACCTCTACAACTGCTGGTTTGAGCGGCGGCTCATGCCCTTGGCCCGCCGCGACCATTACATGTACGAGTACACGGGTAAGGACGATCCGACGAAGTCTTCCTTCTCCGAATGGCATCTTGACGACTACACTCTGGCCCTGAAGAAAATTACCCAGGCGGTGTATCTGGATGCGAAGGCCGGGGTCGCCCCTTATACTGCAAGGCGCCCAGCTCCGACGGTAAGCCGTCATTTCGCCACCACTCGCAGTCACAGATGATGCATCCGCGGATGTGCTGACGTTGTCTCATGTTTGTTGTAGCTGTTCCAAGTGGTGGAAGGCTGGCTCCCACCCGCAGACGACGAAAACTCTAGCTCGTCCGTCCAGGACGGGAGCGAGTCGCCATCCGCCAAAGGCAACGTCGGGAGCGACGATGGTGATGATGACGACGACGACGAAGACGATCCCATGGTAGACGCCGCCCCAACAGTTCGCAAGACTCGCGGGCAACACCAGCACGAGCTTGAAGCGAGTAGAAGCCTCGAGCCTCACGATGATGATGACGACGAGCTTCCCGAGCACACCTCAAATCATGAGGCCACGCCGTCGAAGAAGAATAAGAAGAAGGAGAAGAATGAGGCGAAGGCTCCGCCGAAGAGGAAGACGAAGCCGGCAAAGCAAACGTCTCCGCCCCGATCCGCGACCAGTTCTGACGCCACCAGCTTGGCTAACGGCGAGGCGGCGCGCACGACCGTGGCACCAGACGCTGAAGCCCCCTGGACGAGGTGCCTCTAGCGGCGCTGCCACCTCCATTCGCCCCGGTCTCTGGGTTGGGAGCTACTCCGGCCGCAGCAGCTTCGCCTCCCAGGGAAGCTCCCGCAGCCGTCGTCACGGAGGCTCCTGCCGCAGCCTTGTCTTCGAAGAAACCCGCTGTGTCTTGGGCACACGGTGTATTCGAGATGGGCCTCAGTCGGAAGTTGGGGCCCGAGCTGGAAAGGCCTGCCAGCATCCGCACCGGTCTGCGGTTCATATCAGTCGCCAAGTAAGTCTTGTTCATCCGCTTGTCTTCCGTTGTAGTCGGATAGTCTTATTCATATCGTTGTTTCACAGGACTGGAGTTAAAAAAGATCGGCCATCCTTCTGTGGCCAAGGTTCCGCTAGTCGTCACCGAGGAGGACCCCTCACGGAAGAGGAAAACCAACGAAGTCGCTGCTCCCGCCGACGGTGCCAAGAGGGCGAAAGGCGACGACATCGTCACGGTCTCTGATGACACGGCGGTTGCTCCGAGCGAACCTCCGACTGCGGCGGAGGTGGCCTCGAAGACCAAGGAGGTTGTTGCCTCGCCCGAAGTGGCCGAGCCGGCTCCTAGTGGTGCCGCGGCATCCGCTGCAACTTTCCCTCACTTCATGGCCAAGGCGGCCGCGGCGAGTGGCGCGACACCAACGAGCCGGACGCCTGGGGTCGTCGAGACGGAGGTCGAGCAGCGTCGCGGCCACACTCCGGCCATGCTTGCTTCTGTGGACGCGCTGCAACTTCACGGCATGCTGGGCGCAGCCATCCAGGTATGTCCAGTCCCCGAGGATCGAGCCACTGAATTTTAGTGGTCGGATTCTTAATGTTTTTGTAGTGTCCAGTATCTGGGTGCCTAGTCGCTGAACTTTAGCGGGTGTGCACTTAGGATTTTCAATGTCCAGTCCCCGAGTGCCTAGTCGCTGAATTTCAGCGGGTGGGCACTTAGGATTTTCAGTGTCAGTCCCCGAGTGCCTAGTCGCTGAATTTCAGCGGGTGGGCACTTAGGATTTTCAGTGTCCAGTCCCCGAGTGCCTAGTCGCTGAATTTCAGCGGGTGGGCACTTAGGATTTTCAATGTTGTTGGCGGTTTATTTTGTGCGCATGGCCTGTAGCGCGAATCGGCCGATCGGCTTGCAGCAAAGTGTCGCATGGAGAAGGAACTCGTTGCCGTCCAGGAGACGAACAAGGGACTCCAAGCAATTGCGGCCGAGGCGGAGGAGGTCCGCCGGGGCCTTGTCCTGGCGGGTGACCTGACGGCGGCTCAATCTGCTTTGAGTACGGCCGAGAAGCGAATCGCTGATCTGGAGCGTGAGCTCAAGGAAGCGAAGGCGGAGGCGAGCTCGGCGGAGGGGCGAGCGAAAGCTGCTGTTACGGCTGCCGCTGAAGAGCGGAAGGTGTCTGACGCACTCATTGTTGGGCTGCAGAACGACTTCTCCTCGCTTCAAAGCTTCATCACGGTCCTCTGCCGTCCGCTAATTGGTAAGCCTTTCTTCCGCTTTCCTCTGCCTGCAACAACTACGTTGTGGAGTCGTTGGTGTGCTCACTGCCGGTTTCTGTCCACAGGCCGGATTATTGATAGCTCGGAGGAGGCGTAGTCATACGACGCGTGGCAGTGTGTGACCACTCTGGTCGACTCGGCCGCGTTGTCCGCGACTTGCATTCGAGCATATCTTCAGGAGATATCGCCCATGGAAGTGATTCCCAGTGACCTCGTCGAGGTATGGCGTTATCTGGAGAAGGCTCCGTCGGTCGTCGAATTCATGACGCGGTCGGCCTTCCGGCGCGGGGAGGCGACGGCGCTCAGCCTTGGGCTTGCCCATTTCCCGGAGGACTTCGACCTTGATGATGTGACGAGTGGCTACCCCTCGTCGACGGGCTCTGTGGAGATTGCCGAGGTGCTGAAGCTAATGGACTGGGCCGCGGTGTATTCCGATCACGTTTGGGCGATGGGCGACCTCCTCCCCTATCAGGAGACGACTGTCGCCCCCAACGATCCCGAACCGAAGCATCTGGACTTCAAAGTCGAGCAGCCGTTCCGTGCGGCGATGGGGGTGAGTTGACGATGTACCCGTCGAACCCGTACATGCCCTTCATTCGCAATCGCAGGGGTGGCGGCGAGTCGGCGTCGAAACCTACAGAGTAGAAGCATTGTGCCCTGGGGCGTTAGTAACAAATAGCCATTGAACCTTTCTTGTATTTTGGAACGACTTTGTTCTGCTGTAATGAAAATTCGTGTTGTTTTGTGAATTGTTTCGCGATTTTGAATGTTGATTGGACGAGTCCCCGGGCGCGTCCGCCCTTTTTATGGGGTTTACCTCGTTTGTTATGTGTGTGCGATTTTGAATGTTTTGTCAATTGTTTCGCTATTGAGGTCGACTCGCCAGAGCTCGGAGAGCCAGTCGTAGGGCGACTCTCGTGGGTGCTCTTTACTTGACCGTTTTCCCGTGCGCGAACGAGGTCGGGTAGCCGAGTCCCCGAGCGTGGTACTTGGTGGTTCTAATCGCAGCTCCAGGGTAGGTGAGGACTAAGCGCGTTAGAGTAAGCGCGTCACTCCTGCCTGACCCGAAGGATCAGTCGCATGGCGAGTCCTGGGCATGCTCTCATACTGGGCGTTTTTCCCTAGCCGCTCATATTTGACTGGACGTCAGTCCCCGAGCGTGGTACTTGGTCATTCGAGTCGTTGTGCCGAGGATGCGGATGACCTTGGTTGCTGTGAGGAGCGAGGGCAGTTGTCTTGGCTCGGTAAGCCAGTCGGGATAGGCGACTCCAATGGGGCTCTAGGTTGGCGTTTTTCGTGGACGTTACAAGGCCTGGGGTCTCCCAATGCCCTTGTACCGCACTACTTGGCCGTGCCGGTCGCTTTACCAAAGATTGACTTCTGCGAATAGCTTAACGTTGTTATTACGAGTGCGAGTGGCACAAGACACGGAGAGTAGACGCAATTTGCGGTAACCGATCTGCTTTATTTCATGGCAGGTGGAGGGTACATGTATGGAGTTCTAGGAGTAGACCTTCCGTAGGAGGTTTACATTCCACGGTCGCTTGACATCGAGTTTCCCGTCTCCTCGGACGTCGGTGAGGTAGTAGGCGTCGTTGCCTAGGACTCGCCCGATGGCGAATGGTCCCTCCCAAGGGGGGAGAGCTTGTGCATGCCCTTCTTGTCCTGGATGAGGCGTAGTACCGGGTCGCCTTCCTGGAAAGTGCGAGACCTTACTCGCCAGCTATGGTAGCGGCGGAGCCCTTGCTGGTAGATGGCGGTGCGGGAGCGAGCTAGGTCGCGTGCCTCATCGAGCTGGTCGACTCCGTCTTGTCGTGCGAGTTCGTTTGCAGCCTCCGTGTAGTTGACTACCCTTGGCGAATCGTGCTCGAGGTCGGTGGGCATGACTGCCTCGGCGCCGTACACCATGAAGAAGGGTGTAAATCATGTCGACCTGTTGACGGAGGTGCGAATGCCCCAAATGACGTAAGGTAGCTCTTTGACCCAGCACCCGGCGTTGCGCTCGAGTGGTACTTGGAGCCGTGGCTTTAGGCCATGGAGGATGCTCTGGTTGGCTCGTTCCGCCTGGCCGTTGGACTCCGGGTGGGCGACTGAGGCGAGGTCGAGTCGGATGTGATGTTCCTCGCAGAACTCGGCCATGGCTCCTTTGGGGAAATTGGTGCCGTTGTCCATGATGATGCTGTTTGGGAACCCGTAGCGATAGATGAGCTCGCGTAGGAACTTGGTGGCGGTCTTCCCATCGCATTTGCGGACTGGCTTGGCCTCCACCCATTTTGTGAATTTGTCGACTGCGACCAGGAGGTGGGTGAAGCCGGAGGGGGCCTTCTTGAAAGGGCCTACCATGTCCACGCCCCACACGACGAACGACCAGGTGATGGGGATTGTCTTGAGCGCCGAGCTCGGCACATGGGTATGGTTGGCGTACTTCTGGAATCCGACGCACCGCTGGACAATGTCGACAGCGTTTGCGTGTGCGGTGGGCCAGTAGAAGCCGTGTCGCATAGCCTTTGCGACCAGAGAGCGGGCGCCGGCGTGGTGGCCGCAGTCGCCGGAGTGAATGTCTTGGAGGATTTTGCGTCCTTCAGCGGGTTGAACGCAGCATTGGAACACGCCGGTCACGCTACGCTTGTGGAGCTCGCCGTTGATGATGACGAAGGATTTGCAGCGGCGTGCTATCATCCGGGCGTCCGTTTCATCCGCTGGCAGGGTGCCTCCTTCCAAGTAGGCAGTGTACGGCGCGGTCCAGTCGTCTGGCTCGGCGATAAGTGCGACTAGGGCTACCTCTGGTTGCAGCGGGATTCCGATGTTGATCTCCCTTGGGGGAGAGACGGAAGGCTTGGTGATGGTGTCGAGGAAGACGCCGGCGGGTGGTGCGAGTCGAGCCGAGCCGATGCGAGAGAGTGCGTCGGCCTCCTCGTTCTTCCGCCTGTCAATCCACTCGACGGAGTAGCCTGCGAAGTGTCCACCCAGCTTGTCCACTGCTTGGCGGTATGCCTCCATGGTGGGGGAGACGGCGTCGCAGGTGCCAGCGACTTGCCCAGTGACGAGGTCGGAGTCTCCGTAGCAGCGCAGGCGGTTGACGTTCATTTCCTTGGCAGCTCGCATGCCATGGAGTAGCGCCTCGTACTCGGCCATGTTGTTGGTGCAGGGGGTGAAGTCGAGGCAGAGGACGTAGCAGAGCTTGTCGCCCTTTGGAGAAGTTAGCACGATCCCTGCTCCTGCGCCGTCCGTGTTCTTGGAGCCGTCGAAGTGTAAGCTCCAGTAATGGAGGTATGGCAGCTTTTCTTGCTGCTGGGCCTCTTCCCAGTCGGCGATGAAGTCCGCGAGAGCCTGCGACTTAATCGCTTTGCGCGGCTCGTACTTGATGTTGTGGACGCCGATCTCGACGGCCCACTTGGCGACTCTCTCGGTCGCCTCACGGTTGCGGATGATGTCCTGCAACGGTGCTGAGGAGACGACCGTTATCGGGTGCTCCTGGAAGTAGTGTGGTAGTCGCCGTTGTGCTCTGAAGACCGCGTATACCAGTTTCTGGTATTGCGGGTAGCGCTGGCGCGATTCGGTGAGGACTTCGCTGATGTAGTACACTGGTCGCTGCACCGGGCGCTCCTTTCCTTCCTCTGGTTGTTCGACGACCATGACGGTGCTGATGACGCGCTCGGAAGCCGCGACGTAGACCAGCATGGGTTCCTTGTCGACGGGGGCAGCGAGTAGCGGTGCTGCGAGTAGCACCTTCTTGAGGTCGCGGAGCGCATCATCCGCCTCCTTGTCCCACTGGAAGGTGGGGTTCTTGCGCATCAGGCGGTAGAGGGGCATCGTCTTTTCGCCCAATGGGGGATGAAGCGACTGAGAGCGGCGACTCGCCCGGCCAGCTTCTGGACGTCGCGCAGGCACTCGGGTTTGCCAAGTCGAGCGATCGTGTCGATCTTGGTGGGGTTTGCCTCAATCCCGCGCTTGGAGACAACGTATCCCAGTAACTCCCCAGCTGGTACGCCGAAGGTGCATTTGCCTGGGTTTAGCTTTATCTTATATTTCCGCAGGTTGGCGAATGTTTCCGCCAGGTCAGCGAGTAGGTCGCTCTGGCGAGCGGACTTCACCACCACGTCGTCGATGTAGACGTGGATATTGCGGCCAATTTGGCTTGCAAGGCACTCCTGCATACACCGCTGGTAGGTTGCCCCGGCGTTCTTTAGGCCGAAGGTCATGGCAGTGTAGCAGAAGGCTCCGAATGGTGTGACGAACGCCATCTTTTCTTCGTCCTCAACGGCCATTTTGATCTGGTTGTACCCAGAGTAGGCGTCGAGGAAGCATAGCGACTCCGAGCCCGCGGTGGAATCGATGATTTGGTCGATCCGCGGGAGGACGAATTGCTCCTTTGGGCAGGCGCTGTTTAAGTTTGTGTAATCGATACACATCCTCCAGGTCCCATTTTTCTTCTCGACCAGGACTGGGTTTGCCAACCACTTGGAGTACTTGATTGGCCGGATGAAGCCTGCAGCAAGTAGACGCTGCACCTCCTCGGTGATGGCTCAGCGGCGCTCTTCATTGAAGGGTCGTAGCGACTGCTTGACAGGTCGCACTTTGGGGTCGGCGCTGAGTTTGTGCTCAGCGAGTTCCCTAGGGACGCCAGGCATGTCATAGGGCTTCCATGCGAAGATGTCCCTATTCTCACGGAGGAACTCGATGAGCGCGCCTTCCTATGCTAGGCTCATGCCCGTCCCGATCGTCACCGTCTGGCTGGAGTCGCCTGGGACCAGCTCGATGGTGCGGGTATGCGTCGTTGCCTCGAAGGCTGAGGTGTTGCCGCCCTCTGAGTTGGGCTTCTTGAGTATGGTGGGGTCGTCGTTGTTGACCCTGCTCGCGTACTTGGCAAGCTCATCGGTGTGGTTAGCCTCTGCCGCGATGACGGCGTCGGCGAGTTCAGCTCCTTTGGCCTCGCATTCGGCGGCCATGTCGGGGTCGCCGTGGATGGTGATGACGCCGCGCGGTCCGGGGAGCTTCATCGCGTTGTACGCGTAGTGGGGCGCCGCCATGAACTTGGCGAACGGCTGGCGCCCCAGGACGCAGTGGTAGGGGCTGTCGAAGGGCACCAGCTCGAAGACGATCCGCTCGGTGCGGAAGTTTGCCGGTGTGCCGAAGGTGACTGGCAGCGTGACCTTGCCGGTCGGGTACGCCTTCCGACCGGAGATGATGCCGTGGAATGTGGTGTAGGTCGTCTCGATCATCGACTGCGGGAGCCGCAGTCGCCTGAAGGTGTCCAGGTACAGGATGTTGATGGAGCTGCCGCCGTCCATCAATGTCTTGGGGAGCCAGTAGTCTCCCACCTTGGGCTTGACCACCAGGGCAACTCGTCCTGGGTACTCGATCCGTGGCGAGTGGTCCTGGCGGCTCCACGTGATTGGTTGCTCAGACCAGTTGAGGAACTGGGGGACGTCCACCTGGGCCACCATGTTGACGGCGACGGCGCGGGCGATGACTTTCTTCTCGCGCTTCGTGTTGAATCCTGTGAAGGTGTGGAGCGAGCCGGCCATGCTGCCGAATTTTCCGCCATTTGGCGGGTTGTTGTCGGGGTCTTCCTGCGCGCGCCGTGCCTTCTCGATCTCCTTGAGAGAGTGGCAATCCGTGGTCGTGTGCGTAGCGGGCTTTCCTTCCCTGTTGTGAAATACACAAGGTTGGTTAAGAAGGGCCGCAGGGTCGAACCTCGGCTTCGCCTTATAGTTTCCACCGTCGCGGCATTGCCCCCCGTCGCGGCGGAAGCTCTTGGGCTCGCGCTGCGCGTATCCAGCGTTGGCGATGAAGTCGACTCGCCCGTCACTACGGCGAGTGTTGCTGTAGCGTAGATCAGATCGTCTTCCATTGTCGTGGCCGCTCGTGCGGCGTTGTCCTCCCAAATCATCGTCGGTTTCTTGGTTTGGGTCTTCCTCCGCGTACCTTTTGGCGATCTCCAGGAGATCCGGTATGTTGTCGAGTGTGCGGTACGCTCGTTTGAGCTTGGCGACCAGGGGCTCGTAGCGGCACGAGGTCTTGAAGCAGTGGATCGCGGTGTCTGGGTGGATGCCGACCGCGTTGTACCCAGCTGCGGGTCGACTCGCGAGGTCCCTGGACGCATCATTCCAGGTCCTCGATGGTGGTGGCGCGGGTGTATGAACCCTCGAAGTGCCTGACGAAGGCGTCGCGCATCTCTTCCCAGGAGTCGATGCTATCCGCGGGAAGAGTGTTGATCCACTGCCTGGACGCTCCCTCCATCATCAGGGGAAGGTAGCGGGCGGCTAGTAGATCGGTGTGGCCGGCGATCCCCATCGCCATGAGGTAGGTATCCAACCACACGGAGGGATCGTACGAGGGGTCGTACTTCTCTATTTCCTTCGGCGCTTTGAAGTTCGCCGGGTATCTCTCGCCTCGGATCATCGGTCCGAAGCACCGGGGCCCGAGTCGGCTTAGCGATCCCCTCGGCTCACCGTCGCGGCGGTTGGTGAGGGTATGCCGCAGGTCGTCGGGCTGGCATGCGCGCCAGCTCTGGTTGTTGATGATGTGGGTGCGGGCGTCGACGGGTTGACCGTTGGCGGCGACGAAGTTGGTCGCCGGCCGGGGGTCGTTGGTGGAGAGTGCCGCGTTCGCGGGTCGGTGTTGGAGCTGTAGTGGTTCGGGTGGCGGGCAGTTGAGGGTGTTTGCCGCCATGGGGCGGCCGCTTGAGGCCGCTCTGCTGCCCCATGAACGTGAGTACATCCGACCCTGTGAGTCGACGCCTGCGTTTTGTTGCTCGATCGCTTTTGCGAGCAGGGCCTTGGCATACTGGATCTGCAGGGCGCCTTCACCAGTGGCTGCGATGTTGTCGACTGCTGCTCGGCCCGCGACGAGGTTGTCCATTGGGGTGGAGAATAGCGGTAGGCCGTTCGCGTCTCGCTCCCATGAGGAGACCACGATCCTCGGCTGGTCCCTGGGGGGTGCGCGGTTGGGTGGTGGCGGGGCGCCATTGGCAGTTGACCCTGGTGGGGGCCGAGTGCTTCCTCCTGGTGGCGCGTTCTCGCAGATCGCGCGCTCGGCCGCGCGGGCCGGGTCGTTCTCGTCATCGAAATTCAGGGCGCTCCCCTGGACAGTGGGGTTCAGGCGCGACCTGATTCGGAGCTGGTGGTAGCGCGACAGCTCCTGCGCTGTCACCTGCTCGAGGCGAAATTTTTCGCGCTCGGCTTGTTCCTTGCGGACTGCTTCCGCCAGCTTCAGGCGGAGTTCCTCGACCTCCATTGCCATCGCGTTGGGAGGGATCGGCGTGGAGAATGGATCTTCCGGCGGGTCGGCGCCAGTCGCCATGTAGGTCGCGGCGTGGCGGCCGGTTCCGTCACGGAGGTCGGCGGAGTTCTCCGACCCAGAGTCGAAGTCGAAGATCCCAAGGATAGAGGGATCCTCGAAGTCTCCGACGTTGGAGACCTGGGTGATGGAGCCTGCGGGTGACGCGGCAACAATGGACCCGGCGAGTGATGCCGGGGTCGCCGAATCGGCGTTGTCGTTGAGGGCCGCGTCTTCCGTGGCCGCGGTGGTTTCGGCCACGTTGCTGTGGGCTGAGTCGTACTCGGAGGCGAGGCGGTGGATCGTGCGGACCTGACTCTCAGAGAGCCGGTCGCGTGGCGGCGACTCGCGGATGCGAGCCGAATCCTCCGAGACGATGACGTCGGTGAGGCCGACGAAGAGGCTGATCATGCCGACCGGCAGGATCATGCTATGCGTGACGGGTCGGGCCGGCGGGACATAGCTGCTCGGCAAGATCTGGAGCATCTCGCCGATCGCGATCATGCGGCCGGTGGCGATCGTCTCGTTGATGGGCAGATTGGATCTCGCCGCAGAACACCGGCCTGACCGGCCAGGCCCCACGGTGGGCGCCACTGTCGTGTGAATGACCATGGCAGATGCTGCAATCGGCAGCGAGTAGTAGAACATGGGGCAAGGGCGACCAGCCATCTACGGTGCAAGATGAGGGCTGAGACACAAGGATTTACCCAGGTTCGGCCCCCCGGAGTGTAAAGACCTACTCCTGCTAGATTGTATTATGGAGAGAGTACAATGGGGCGAGCTCGTCAGCTAGGCAGCGAGTCGCTTGGGTGTATGATGGAACGTACCCTCTATGCGTCCTCTAGGGAGGTTTATATAGACTCACCTCCCTAGGGTTTACAGATCTCAACCGAATCAGTTAAGGTTTCAGCGATTCTTTAACCTAATCCGACTGGGCCTATCTACGCTTTTGGGCCATCAGCTTCTAGTCGCTTGAGTCCACGCCAGATCTTGATCCAGTCGCCGTCCTGCAGGCCCACTCGCTGGCACCTGGGCCAGTAGGAAACGTCCTGCTGGGCATATCCCCATCACCGTCCGGTCTCTTCGACGCCTCAACTCCAAACCCTACCAAGCCGCTGGCTTCGACATCTGGTTCGCCCATCCCCACCCCGCCATCGTCCATGTCCCCACCGCCGGCGCGCCTCCCTCCCAGCCGCGGTCGTTGGAATCCGGGGCGGCGGGTGGCATGGCGCCAGAGCCTAGAAGCCACCTACTGTATCAATGGAGAAGAGCAGACTAGTCTTCCTCGCTCGGTTGAGACTGGTTCGTTCGATATGGAGGACGAATGACACACTGGACCTGCCCGATAGTGGGACCGAGTTCACTAATAGGCTATTAATGAGGTTTCTGTCTTCTGTAAAAATAATTACCACAAAAACCGGTGTTCTGTGAAAAAAAACACGAAGGTTATGGTTCTGTAAAAAAAGAGGCACCAACAAATGATGTAAAGTGATAAAATCTCACCAACACAGCTCAGCACGCCCCTCCCCACATCTTCAGGCTCCTCCGCTGCCAGATTTGGGCAGGGTGCCTCTGGGTCGCTTCTTGCGGTCTCGTGGCTTGTGTGGGCAACGACGCGCCAGGAGGACGGACCCGGCACCATCGGGTCCAAGCAGGTGTTGAGCGCGGTGGCGGAGTCGCCGGAGTGGAGCAGTGTCGCGTGGCTGGAGTGAATCCGAGTTGGCGGCGCCAATCAAGACAGCACACGGAGGAGGCGCCGATCTAGGTATGGAGGTCTACAATCTCCTCCCCATACCTTCCATAGCCCATCCCAAAGGGAAGAAATCTTTGTGCTAGGGGGCTCCCGGCCGCCGCACATCGCAGCTCCCAACCCAGCCTCCCCATTCTTGCTAACTGCCTACCTGAGTCGCCGGCCAACTGGAGCGTTGTTGCCGTCTACCATCGACTCCACTACTCCTAAGCGAAGAACGAAAACGAGCTATAGGAAGGTATCCGGGAAGAAGTGGGCAACGACTGAGCAGAGGAAGATCATGCTCCAATATAATATAAGTCTATTCGTAGAATATTTGCGATTTTCTTAGCAGTGTGTTCATAGAGTTTGAGCTTTGGATGACTTGTGATGGGGCGTCTGTTGGGTTGCAGCTCTATATGATTTGTTTCATTGACATTTGTAGGAGTGAATGTACTGAATTGGTTTTGCATTGATAGTATAGCTTTCAGCATTCATACATAGATACTGAGGTTGTATTTCCTTTTGTTTTAGAATAGGAATGCTCTATATCCCTTTATTTGAACTACAACATTTAGATTATGCATAATACTATAATTTATTTTTTATTCATTAATTAATGCCATCTTCATTGCTTTATTTAATCATTATGAAATGATTTACCTTGCTCAAACATGCCTAGCTTAGCAGCGTCA
The DNA here is from genome assembly GCA_916181665.1 of Avena sativa. Lineage (NCBI taxonomy): Eukaryota > Viridiplantae > Streptophyta > Magnoliopsida > Poales > Poaceae > Avena > Avena sativa. The sequence continues at coordinate 145,528,731 of OV702297.1, forward strand.
CAGGCTTGGATTTTTTTTCTCTATACTGCTTCCTGCTTGATGCTTAGTTTTTCTAATTGTTGTTGGTGAAATGATGCATTGGTTGACAAATAGCTAATTAATTAGTTAGCTTATAGTTTGCTCATATGTAACTATCTGTTTTCCTTATCTTCCGGTGACTTAACCTTATATGTTGTAGGTATAATAACATTTTGGTTGGTCCGAGGCGTAAAGCATATGGATGAGGCAGATACTCACAACATGCCTTCTGTTGGTAGCCGGGTAGACACAAACAAAGCTTTGGCTGAAATTTTTCCTTTTGCGTTTAATCGTGTCATGATGATACAATGGTAGGCTTTCGATTTGCAAGTTATTTTACTAGGATCTGTACCTATATCGAACCATCTTACAAAAAAGTTTTGTTGAGATCTTATTAGTATGCCACATCCTAAATTTGGTCTGTCCTTGGGCCTTGAATTTTTATACTCTCCAGAATAGCTTAGCCGTTGTAAAGCAGTGTTATTTCTGTTTCTTTTTTTGCAGGCCCATCGGAGTCCTAAATTATTCCTATCATTTGCTACCTCTTGGCTGAATACTACAATACAATATTTATCATTTGATCCATGCCATTTTTATTTACAACGTTTCTCTTTGTTTGTATTGGCAATGGTACGTAGAGTTCAACCTCCCAAATTTATACCCCTTATATCCTTAAGACTAGATCTTGAAAATTCTTACGACTTAAGTGGTTTGTTTTGACAAGAACTTTATCACTTCAGTTTTATTGGAATTCATGAATATACTGCAATACGAATTGTTGCTCAAGGTTATGTTCTCGAAATGCTGGCAATTCTCAAAAGCAACCACTTTAAGCGGACCCCGGGGGGAGTGGGAGTTACGTGCAGAAAAAGAATTATTTGTCACTATATCATCCTTACCATGCAACACATTTCTTCTAGATTTGTTCTTAACTTGAACCAGAAGATACTAACAGTAACTGATATTTGAAGGAAAAACTTAAGATATTAATTTTTTGATGCATTCTACTAATGTTGGACCATGGACATTGATGTAGCTTTCATTTCTTTTACTGAGATAATATTAATTGATTATTCAGATATAACTAATTTTTCCATGGTTGGAAACTTAGAATGTCCTTCGAGTTGTCGACCGTTCTGATTGAGTAACCAAGTCTCTTTTGCGGGTTTTCTTTACTTATAACTCTATGATATTTTCTCCATCCAATGTAGTTGACATATGTACATCATTTTATAGACAATGGTCAGAATCGTGGAGTGTTAAAGACAAATACTTCTCTAAAAGTTCTCCTAGTAAGGAATGATCCAGTGATGTGGATCTAGATAAAAGTTGATGTGTGTGTGGGGGGGTGGGGGGTGGGGGGGTTAAAATCTGAAGGTTTGGGGGCAGGGTTGAACTGCTAAACTAGTTTCATCTAAGCCCTTCCTAAAAAATTCAGATATTCTTACAAATTTGGCTCATGTTAATTATTGCATATAGAGCATTTCTAGAGTAGTATTGTAATGACCTCGGATCGATAAAGATCCTAAGTCCATGTTATTAACATGCCAGTCCCTAGATCAATAGCTAGCACTCACAGTCAATGAAATATCAGGTAAAACACAAGTCTTTATTACATAAATTGAATAATCCAGAGTTTATATTATTACAACATAAGCGATATAAATACAACTTGGAGTCCCATCAATGCCACAGACAGGGTGTTGAGTGAAGACACGTGATCCCTGCGCACCTTTCAACGATGATCTCCAAATTTTGCATATAAGATATGCAGACAAACGAGTTGGTCAATACTTTGAATGTATTGGAAAATTACATCATAAAGGAAAATACTTAGCCTATCTCTACATGCATAAGGCAGACAAAAGGCTTGAGGTTTATTTGCATAAAGCCAATTTTTCTCTAAGTAAGAAGAAAGATGAAGAGTTTTATCCTACTTTGTAAACATTTGCTTAAGTAAAATAGGATCAAATTGAACACGAGGATATTACTTACCAAGTGTCCAAACAACCTAACACTTGGATATTACTCACCAAGTCTCCAAAATCCCACCCATTGGCGATATTACTCACGCCATGGGGTTTCAAAACATGGTTTTGAAAAGAGAGAGAAATATTCTTCAGAGGCTCCATCCTTTAGATACTCAAAGTGTTATTTTCCATGAACTCGGCTGATCGATCAGATTGCAATACTCTTAAGAGTTTATGCACTTTACCCACAATTCACGATCAAGTCCTTTTACAAATAAGACCATGGCGAGGCTTTCCTTTAGTAGCCCCTCTATCTTCTGGATCCAACCGTGCCAAGAACCTCCAAATATCGACCCAGGTGAGGTTTTCTACTAAGTACTAGGCCAAGACAGAGCCCATATGTATTATGGTTGCACTGAAGCTTCTGAATTCTAAAACATGGTAGACTTCTTTGATTCCTGGGCGGCCGTCCTCCACCAAATTCCACTTGTTGACCCAACAACCATTCCGTCCAGAAGAAAACTTAGTTTTATTTGAAGTGGATTTGAGAAGAAAAGATCGCTCAAGAGAGCCTTTATACTTAGAAAATCTAAGTATAGAGCTACTAATGGCATATTACAAAAACCATCGCACTTGCAAAATAATACTAAGAAATCCTACCAGAACTTCCTAGACGTGCATACCATAGAATTTTAAGACCAAAACATGCATAGTGAAAACCAAGACAAAAAATATGAACAAGAGGTGTAACTTGCATTATGTTAATAATACGTGTGACGATTGAATTCCTTCGCAGCAATCAAACTCTCCAGACAATCTAATGCGAGGAGAAAGTGATTCCAATCAAAACAGTTGCAACATAGCAAACACAAAAATGATGGTCACAAACATGCATGATGATTTAATATGACACAATGGTTATATTTAGTTCTCTGAATAATATTATATCATATGATGCATGTAGGATACCATTTAATGCAATAGGGTATTTGCTATTAAATCTTGATGACCAAAAAGGAGGTTCTAATAGTTCCGTTGCAACTTTTGTCCTAATTTTTGAACTAAATTTGGTTCTAGGTTTTGCTGCATAGAGGACATTAATACGAACCAGTAGGAATTAGATTTACCCTAATCAGAGTTGTAAATCTTTTTCTATGATTTAGTTACAATTTAAAAGAGTTTATATCATTTAAATAAATTGCAATGTCAAAAATTAAATCTAAAACTAGATCTGTATTCTACACGAAATTGTGAATCCAGGGACATATTTTTCATAGTTTTCAGATCTATAAATATTTTTTATGGATTTTATGATCTATAAGGACATTAATAATAATTAAATTTATTACCATTAAACTGTTCTCCAAAAGATAGATCTAATCAGATATTATTAAATTACATTAAAGTAGCTTCAATTTGATATATTATTCATATTTTTCCGACCTAAGGATAATTTATTATAAATTTAATACTCTAAAAAGTCAGTAAAACTATTTAAATTATTACATTAAATACAAAGAGAAAATATTAGATATAATCTCATAATAATATTCTGAATTCATAAGTATATTTATTGTATTTTTCTGAGCTGCGGTTATTTTTCTACAATTTATATACCATAAAAGACTATTTAACCAATTAAATAAATACAAAAAAACTATACATCTAAAAATATATCTGATCATGTAGTAGTGTTCTATGATAAAATATGTTTCCAACGGTATAATATATGTAATTGTTGGGCTCATAATCGATTTACTATGGATTTTACAAGATCTACCAACTTTCTGTAATTTTTAGATTACACTTAATCCTTTTTATTGCATAAACGCTGACTGCACGTACTCTGCTGACCTGGCACCACGTGGAGGTGATGTGGCTGCTGACGCTGTCGACGACAATGTGGCTTGACATGTGGCTTGCGCTGGTTGGTTGATACCTTTTCGCGGCTTCGATCTAATCTGGACCGTTGGGACCGGATCCGACGGATCAGAATCGTAGCTTCCTGGGCTGAGGGGAAACAACGGCGAATTTGGTCAACGGTGGTAGCAACGGGAGATCATGTGATGGAAGACGGTAGCGATGTAGTGACCCTCGGCGACGAGTGAGTAGGGAAGGGGTAGCGACACGGCAAGGCGATCTCGATGGGGGTCTCGGCACGGTCCTGCGCTTCCTATAGCAATGGTGTAAGGCAGCTGGAGCGGCACGACTCTGGTGATGATCCGATGGGCTTAGGAGCTTCTTCTGGTGCACTGCAGCATGGAAAAAAGAGGCGAGGTGAAGCGGTTCTGCATGGCAAGAAATAACAAAGGTATAAGAAGGCCCGGGAACGATGGGATCGAGATCACCCTCGAGCTCCTAAGAGCGGTAATGGTGGCCTCAGCCGAGATCGATTTTGATCTGGAAAACGACGACTGGGGGCAGTATTTTAGGTTATTTTTGGAGGGGTTTTAGAGAGAGGGTCGAAAGCTGTTTAGCTGGCAAGGAAAACGTGCGGAGGGGGCAACGAACCGGACGGATTCTGCGGGGTTGCAATCGGGATCAGAGAGTTCATGATGAACATGGGTAGGTTGGGGATGACATGTGGGTCCCATTTGTCGGCCGCTCAAGAAAAAAACAGAGGGGAGAGAGATCTGTCGGACTGGGCTATTTGGCTGCGGCTTCGCAAGGTTTGGGACGACCCGCGGCGCTGCGCGCTGCTCGTTGTTGGGGATCAGCAGTAGATAGTGGGGATGAGGATAGGTGGGCTGGGCCGCCGAGGTTGGTTAGGTTTAGTTATTTCCTTTATTCTTTTCTTTTTCTATTTTTAGTATTTCTTTTATAATTTGAGTTTTAGGAATCCAAATGAATTGAAACCAATTTCTAAAATTTTCTAAATTCAAAATACACCTTTTAGTGTGTATAGAGAATATCTTTGTGCAAGTTTTAAAATGTCAATAATGCCGTTGTATATATTGTATTGTTTGGCAATTTTGGAGGAATTTAAAATAGGGGTTAGGGTTGATAATTTCTAGATTTATTTTTAGGACATCTCAATAATAATATTCTTTCCATCAAATATACAAAATGTATTTTTCTTCTAGAAACCTTCATAAGTGATTCTGGGGATTTCAATTAGGGTTTTGACAAGATTATTGAACGAGGGTTTGTATGAGATGCCATGATGCAATGCAACACATTGTTTTTGGTTTTATACAAAACTTCCTAACCTAATTGGATAGTCATGATAAACCATTCATTTTTAGTGTTCTTAGGAAAGTTTGAGCAATCCTAATTTTTTTATTTTCATTCAAAATTTTAGCAAGATCAAAAAATTCAATCAACTTATTTATTTTTATTTTAACATTTGAAAATTAGAAATTGTTTGGGATGTTACAAGTATGTGCATTTCTAGAGATTTAATTCGAGTATCGATTCTTACAATTTTAACACATCCATGGTAGAAATAAGGAATTAAGTGAAGCCTGAGATTATATAAATTCATAACCTCCTTGAAGAAAACATCTTAGTAATTATCATGTAGTTTTATTTAAAATTTGTATTAAAGTACATTTAAAAAAGAGTGGTTTAAAAAAATAAGATATTCACAATGATACGATTTCTTGAGGTATTTCTACAAGAATAGATACCTCTTTTAAGTACAAGAATTTTATCCTCTTCTTCCTAACTTTTCAGTTAAAACAAAATGTAATAAAGTTGTACTAATGTAGAGGTAAAAACTAATCTATAACAAAGATTATCAGCTAAATATTGTTGGAACAATGAATGCTAAGTCCTCCTACATGGGCACATACATGTATCAAGTGGCAATAGGTGAATCATATTTGAAGTCCTGGTTGTTTTAAATTGTAAGTATATTTTTACTAGAGATACCATTGTAAATACAAAAGTATGGCTCTAGCTATGCTCCACGATCTCCTATACAGCTATCTTGTCTTTCATTTGTCTTCATAAAATAGTTTTGTGCTTCTCCTATGGTTTTGTGTAGTGAAGTGTGGTACAAATATAATATAGAAAATAATATTCACCTTGCTCAGGTTTTACTTCATCATTTTCGTTCATATGTACTGTGTGGAGGCAAATAGGATCAACTTTCATGGATCCCACATAGGTTTTATCTTTGTCAATTTGGCTTATTTTTGTTATGCATGGAAATAGGATCACCATGCAAGCTTTGAATAAAGTTGACATTTTAAAGAGTCATAATGATTTTTAGGTGCACATTTTCCACTTTTCTCATTGACGAGGTTTGATCTCATCAATGCCCATTGTTATGGACTTGGGTTTTGGAGAAGATGGGGATGCTGGAGATCGTGGAACGGTTAGCAAATAAGCAACACGGGGACACAAGGTTTACCCAGGTTCAGGCCCCCGGAGGGAAAACCCTACTCCTGCTTGTCTACTCTTGATTATGGCGGAACCGAAGGTTACAGGGGTGCGCAGATGCAATCTGGCGTGGAGGTGTGTATGTGAAAGTATGAGAGAGAGATCTAGGTCGTGTCCTCCTAGCCTTTATATAGAGTCAGGCAGGTCCCGGGCATAGACCTAGTCGGTTACAAGTTCTAGGGTTTTACCCCTTTGAATTTCCTATCTACGCTAGTCTTGCTCTCCAAGGATCCGAAGGCGTCATGGGTCTTGGCCACCCGAAAATCTTCATGGGCCGGCGTACATCTGCCATGGGCCTTCCTTGGGCTGGACCAGGTATGCTGAGATCACGTACCCGTAGGGTATAACCATTGTCGGTGATGATGCTGTGCGGTACGCCGAACCTGTAGACAATGGACTCAAAATTTTTTACGGCGGTCTTGCCCTTTTGGTTAGTGACCGGCATGGCCTCGACCCACTTGGTGAATTTGTCGACTGCGACTAGGAGGTAGACGTGCCCCCCTTTCGAAGACTTTGGCAGTTTGCCAATCATGTCGAGGCCCCATTGAGCAAAAGGCCAGGCTATAGGTATGGGCCTGATCTCTGATCCGGGTGCGTGTGGTTTGTCGGCGAACCTTTGGCACCCCTTGCATCTTCGGACGATGTCCTTTGCATCGCTCATGGCCGTTGGCCAGTAGAATCCAGCTCGTAGAGCTTTGGCGACAAGGGAGCGGCTGCCTGCGTGATGGCCGCAGATGCCCTCGTGGATGTCTTGGAGGATGGTTTTCCCGTCACTGATGGAGACGCATCTTTGTAGTACACCCGTAATACTGCGCTTGTACAACTCGCCATTGATGATGGTGAAAGCTTTTGACCGGCGAGATATGCGCCGGGCATCTATCGGGCTGTCAGGCAGTTCTCCATTGATGAGGAACTGGAGGTATGGTCGTGTCCATGTTTCTTCGACTGCCATCACCTGCATCAGGTTGACCATAGCGACTTCTGTGTCCAGTTTTTCGGGTCCTTCATGACCTTCGGGCAGCGTAGCCCCCGAGTGTTCTGCTTCTTCGGGTGATCCCTTGGGGAATTTTCGCTTGATGGATGGCACACAGATCTGTTCGAGGAACACACCTGGTGGCACCTTTGCGCAGGTGGAGCCGATGTTGGCGAGTCTATCGGCCTCCTTGTTGCTTTCTCTTCCAACGTGCCGAAGCTCGCAGCCGTCAAATTCTCCTTCAAGTGCGTTGTAGAGCGCGCGATACGCGATCATGTTTTCGACGGGTGCGTCGCACTCATTCATCGTCTGTTGGACGACGAGGTTGGAGTCACCGTAGATGACCAGGCGCGTTGTGCCATAGATCTTTGCCATCCTCATACCGTGGATGAGGGCTTCGTATTCGGCCTCGTTGTTGGAAGCTCGAAATTTCATCCGGAGGACGTACTTCATCTGGTCACCCTGCGGAGAGGTCAGTATGACTCCGGCTCCTGCTCCAGCTTCACGCTTGGAGCCGTCGAAGTGCATCGTCCAAGACTGCGACATGTCTTGGGTGTCTGGCAGCTGCAGCTCCATCCAATGTACAAGGAAGTCCGGGAGGACTTGAGATTTGATTGCGAGTCGCTTCTCGTAGACGATGTCCAGGGGTGACAGCTCGATACCCCACAGGGCCACGCGTCCTGTGGCTTCTGGGTTGTTCAGGATGCTGTTCAGGGGTGCCTCGTTGACGACCATCACCTGGTGCTCCTGGAAGTAATGGCTCAGTCGTCGAGCCGTCATGAATATGCCGTAGGCGAGTTTCTGGTAGTGAGGGTACCTCTGCTTTGTTGGCGTTAGTACCTCGCTGAGGTAGTAGATTGGGCGTTGGACCCCGTGGGTCTTGCCTTCTTCGGGTCGTTCGACCACTAGCACGGTGCTGACCACCTGGTGTGTGGCTGCTATGTACAGCAGCAGAGGCTCGTGTTCCTTTGGCGTGACCAGGACGGGGGAGGTGGAGAGTAGCCGTTTGAGGCTTTCGAACGCATCGTCGGCTTCGGGCGTCCACTCGAATTTATCTGTCTTGCGTAGCAGCTGGTAGAATGGTAGGGCCTTCTCGCCCATGCGGCTGATGAATCTGCTCAGCGCCGCTATTCATCCTATGAGCTGCTGGACGCCCTTGAGGTTTTTCGGCTTCTCCATTGCCATGATGGCCCTGATTTTCTTCGGGTTCGCCTCAATCCCTCGCTGAGAGATGAAGTACCCAAGCAGCTGGCCCGATAGGACGCCGAAGGCGCACTTTTCGGGGTTGAGCTTGATCCTGTAGCGATCGAGGTTGTCGAACGTCTCGCGGAGATCGTCGATGAGTGTTCTTGCCTCCCTGGTTTTGATGACTATGTCGTCGACATAGACTTGGACGTTGCGACCGATCTGGTCCTTGAGGCATGCCTGCATGCATCGCTAGTACGTGGCACCTGCGTTCTTTAGCCCGAAGGGCATTGTGTTGTAGCCGAACACTCTGAACGGTGTGATGAACGCCGTTTTATCTTGATCTTCGACCTTGAGTCGAATCTGGTTGTAGCCTGAGTAGGCATCGAGGAAGGAGAGTTTCTCACATCCTGCGGTCGAATCGATGATCTGGTCGATCCGAGGAAGAGGGAAGTGGTCTTTTGGGCAGTGCTTGTTCAGCGACGTGAAGTCTATGCACATCCGCAGGATATCCGTGTCCTTCTTGGGGACCATCACTGTATTTGCGAGCCACTCTCTTTCTTTGATCTCCCTGATGAAGTCTGCGGCGAGTAACCTGTTTATTTCCTTCCCGATAGCTTCGGCCCGTGGCTCAGACAGTCTTCGGATGGACTGCTTGACGGGCTTGGTGTCTGGAAAGACGTTGAGTGCGTGCTCGACGAATTCCATGGGAACTCCTGGCATGTCCGCAGGACACCAGGCGAAGATTTCCCAGCGCTCACGGAGGAATTCGACGAGCACGCCTTCCTATGCGGGGCTGAGGTCGTTGGCAATCAGCGCCGTCTTGGAGGCATCCGTCGGATGGACCTGCACCTTCTTTGTGTTGATGGTGGAGTCGAAGGACATGTCAGGTGCGTTTTGTCGTGCGACTGAGGGGTGCCCCATTGTCCGTCACCTCGCGGAGCCTTAGGAGCTCCTCCTGCATGCCGAATGATTGGGAGATTCTGTTGAAATCTCTGTCGCATTGGTCCGATCGGGTGAAGCTCCCGTGGATTGTGATGACGCCCTTTGGTCCTGGCATCTTGAGTAGCAGGTATGCATAGTGTGGGATGGCCAAGAACCTTGCGAATGCTACACGCCCGAGGATGGCGTGGTACTGTGATGGCCAGTCCACTACTTCGAATTCGAGCCGCTCCAGTCGGAAATTGTCCGGCTTGCCGAAGATGACGTCGAGCCATATTTTGCCCAGGGGAAATATGCCCTTTCCTGGGACAATGCCGTGGAACGTTGTATCTGATTGTTCCAGGCTGCACTGCGGGATCCACATTGCTGCCAAAGTACTTGCGAACATCAGATTGATGCCGCTGCCGCCGTCCATGAAGACGCGACTCATCTCGAAACCTCCGATCTGCGCCTCCAGCACCAGGGCAGCATGACCTAGGCGAGGGATCTGGCAAGGGTGATCCGAACGACTGAACGTGATGCAGGACTCCGATCCGCTGAGGTACTCAGGGATGGCGGGTGGAGTTTCCATGGCCAGGTTGATCTGTCGGGTTATTTTCTTCTGCACCCTATTCATGGGGCGCCCCTTCTGGATCATCAGGGCGCCTTTCGGCGGGGGATACCCGTTCCCAGCGTTGTTCTGTGCTGGTGCGACTGGTAGGTTTGGGCCTCCTACAGGTGGCGGTGGAGGAGCTCCATGCGCTATCTCACCCGGTGCGGGTGCGTTCCCGAATCCAGGAAGTGGAGCTTGCTGCCTCATCAGGACCATGCTTTCGCTGAGTTTCTGGAACTCGTGGCAGTCCTTGAGCATGTGGCTTGCCTTCTTCTTGCCATCCTGCTTGTCGATGTAGAATTGGATGGTGCATGGACCCGAAAGTTTTTCGTATGCTGAGGGTCCATTATCGCGGTCGCGGCGCTGCCACGACTGTGATGGGCGTCCTCCATCGCGGAAGTTTCCTCCGCGGTATCCTCCGCTGTTGCGGTTAGCGTCGTTGCGGCGATCGGCGTAGCCGGCCGTGACCATGTCGGGTCCGTCGCGATCGTCGTAGACGCGCGATCTTCTCTTGCTACGGCGCTCTCACCGTCGGCCGTAGTCATCCTCTTCCTCCGATTGTGCTTGGTGGATGGAATCTTCGCCGTCAGCCCACCTGTTGGCAATGTCCATGAGGTGGTTTAGGCTTGACGCGCCCGAGTTCCTCCTTGAAGTCTTGGCGCTTGACGCCGTCCCTGAAGGCGTCGATGGCCCTCTCTTCGGAGATGTGCGCTGCGGAGTTCTTGGTGTTGGACCAGCGTAGTATGTATGAGCGAATGGATTCGCCCGTTCGTTGAGTGCAGGCTCGCAACTCTTCTATTGAGGCAGGCCTCTTGCTGGTGCCCTTGAAGTTTCGGATGAAGCTGTAAGCTAGCTCATCCCAGCTTCGGATGGACCCTGAAGATGGGCTGCTGAGCCAGATCCGGGCTGCGCCTGTCAGCTGCAGCTGAAGGCATTGCATGGCAGTCTCTTTGTTTCCACCGTGCAGTTTGACCGATGATAAGTGGTCGCTGAGCCAAGCCTTTGGGTCTTGAGTGCCATCGAACTTCGGAGTATCTGAAGGAAGCTTGAAATTTCACGGCATCCGTGTCCGCGGGACGGATCTGCTGAAGCACCGGGCTCCGCAGAGTTCTCCTTCGTCTTCGTCCATCTCAGATTCAGACGAGTATGCACGCTTAGCTCACGCTTTGTCGATTTTGCGCTGTGTGAGCGCGTCTCTGGCGTCGTAGTTGCGGTGATGGCGCGAGCTCTTCTTCCTTCGAGGAAGGTCATGTTCCTCTTCTTCGGATGAAGGGGTGGGGCTGCGGTCGAATCTGACCGGAGCTTTCTTCTTCGGCTCCGTGGGAGCTTCCTGGTGGAGCGCGGCTCCGACGAGTCCGAGTCCGGTAAGTGCGGACTTGTGCATGGCTCTTTTCGGGTCCCTTCCGGAGGTGGGTGGGCCGCGAGGTACGCAGTGGTTGCCATGATCGCAGCCTGCGGCGTTTTCGGGATGACGTTGCCGTCGGCGTCCATCTCCATGAAGGATGTGTGGAGGGTTCGGGTCACCTCACGGCGCTCCTAGGGATCCATGTTCTCCATCCGAGAGCGGTGCTTGTTTCCTTGGTTGCCGTTCGAGCTGGAGCCGATGCCCATGGCGGAGAGCGCGGCTCGTCGCGTGCTGGACTCTGAGGTTGCTTGCTTGCGTTTGTCAAGCACCTCCTGCATCTTGACCTGCTTTTTGTGCTCCTCGATCAGGAGCAGATGGTAGGCCATCAGCAGATCCCGGGAGGAGTCTGCAGGCAGGACTATGTTGCCTGCCACGACGTTGCGGGCCTGGGCCCATCATTCTTTGCTAAGGCGGATGACGTGGCCATTGTTTTCCCCTTCGGGTGGGGGAGATTGGCTTCTTCTATTCCCGCTGTTTCGATCTGGCGGGTTAGGTGGTGGATTGGGTGGCGGGTTGGATGTTTGTTGATCCCCGTCAGCCTGTATGACTACGGCGCATTGGTAGTGCTCGTAGATTGGCCTGCTGCTACCACAGCCTTCAGATCCGGAACCGTAGGTCCCTTCATCCGACGGCGGATCGCACAGATCAGAGTTGCAGCTGCTGCTGTCATAGGAATCATCTGCTGATGATGTTGTGCGTAGCACGGGGTGTGGGGTCCATGAAGCGGGCCTGATTGATGGTAGGGGCACCCGCTCAGGGAGGTGGAGGGTGCCAGTTTGTCCCACCTGGAAGCAGAAGCTCCCGAACAGAATTTTGAGTCTGTCGCCTACGGGCTCGAAGTCCTTCATGGTGGCCGGTGAGTGGGCGGTGAAGTCGAAAGCGCCGAAGAGGAGGTGACTCTCCGTCGCCGCGGAGTTCTAGATCGATCGGGTTGGGACCGTCACGATCGCACAATCAGCGTCCCCGTTTCCCACAGACGGCGCCAATTGACGAGGTTTGATCTCATCAATGCCCATTGTTATGGACTTGGGTTTTGGAGAAGATGAGGATGCTGGAGATCGTGGAACGGTTAGCAAACAAGCAACACGGGGACACAAGGTTTACCCAGGTTCAGTCCCCCGGAGGTAAACCCTACTCCTGCTTGTCTGCTCTTGATTATGGCGGAACCGAAGGTTACAGGGGTGCGCAAATGCAATCTGGCGTGGAGGTGTGTATGCGAAACTATGAGAGAGATCTAGGTCGTGCCCTCCTAGCCTTTATATAGACTCAGGCAGGTCCCGGACATAGACCTAGTCGGTTACAAGTTCTAGGGTTTTACCCCTTTGAATTTCCTATCTACGCTAGTCTTGCTCTCCAAGGATCCGAAGGCGTCATGGGTCTTGGCCACCCGAAAATCTTCATGGGCCGGCGTACATCTGCCGTGGACCTTCCTTAGGCTGGACCAGGTATGCTGAGATCACGTACCCGTAGGGTATAACCATATCACTCATATTATGCAATTTCTAGATATACATGATAAATACTCCTGTAAGTTTATGGCATAGTCTGTGGAAAGACAACTCTACTAGTGACACACCGCTCAAACTAAAGCTTCCTGTAAGTTTATGGCATTATTTTAAAGCTTGCTTCCCGTATGTTCCTGTTAATCCTTTGAGCAATGTGACTATTTACGCTGACATGTATACCTATATGCATGAGCTGAGATGTTTCGTGAGCTTGCCGTTACGTTAGCAGCTAATGCTTTATGCAAGTATGTCAGATACAATAATTTTTCATTATCTATGTTGACACATTATTGGAGAAATGTTAAGGTGTATGCTCATTTTCTGATGGATTTTAGAATTTTGACCACACTAATAAAAATTCATTCATTTTTGTTGCATTAACCAAGCTCTAACCGCAATGCATTTGAGGGAGCATTGACTAAGTAGGATACATTTATCTAGGATCATATGAATTCTTTGTACATATTCTATAAAAGCTTAAGGCCCATTTCTTTTGAAGCTTCTAGACAGTTTAACGCTGAAAATAAGCCCAAACTTAAAAGAACTCGAGTTTGAGCCGTTTCTGGCCACAGATGGCTTTGGTCATTTCTTTGCGATTTGGGGAAGCCGCACTACCCAGCTTCCCGCAGCTCCCCGCAGGGCCAAACGAACCGGTATTCCATGGTACCCCTAATATTCGTGTTATTTACCATTGGTTGCACCACGCTGTTGCGCTGATGGCTGAGAGAAGAAACCCGAACCGAACAGTTTTCAGTCACGTACGAGCACTTGTTTCCTCTTTCTTTTCTCTGCTAGGGTTTGTCCAGTCCGCTGCCCCCGCCACCACAGTCCATCCCACGCCGTCGGCCGCCAGCCCTTCCCCCGAGCCGCCGGAAAAGCATACCCGTGCCGCCCCTGATCAATTCCATGGGATAACTACTGTCAACACCCGGTTTTTTAATCCTAGATGTCTGTTATGCCATGCATCGCAATCCCATGATTACCATTTTTGCGAGACATAACAGATTGGTACCATAGTTCATCATCCATTAGAAACCATAATAAAGGTCTTACAAATAAAGGATCTCATGATCCAGTCTTAGTACAATCAACGCAGCGGAATAATATAATAACGGTAGCATGGGTGAGGCTGCATCTTCATGGTCACAGGCAATGCTGACGATGGGAGATGATCCTAGTTGTCGTATACTTCATGTTGTCCATTATCCTCATAGTCTACTTCATAGTCTGGTCACGGGAATCTCCAGGGACAAAGCCATGAGTACTCTTTAAGTACTCGCAAACTATCACTAACAGGTAAAGTGGTTCAAGTAGGAATACTAAGATCTAGATTGTTTTGCAAAAAGCTAGGTTTATCTCTAGCTGAGTTCAAAAGTAAAGAAAGCTAGTTTAAGGTTTTATAACACCTAAGTGGGAACTCAGTTTTTATGTTCATAATCCTGTTGTGGTCAAGTCAAAGTTATGATTTATTTCACAAGTCATTTTGAAAACATCTGACGACGGAACATTATGACCACTCCAACTGTCCATAACTGTGGATGCAACTGTTCGAATAGTTTGACACTCTGCAGAGGTGGTACACTTTCACCACAACATTCGATACATCTGACAAGAACAATCCTGAATTCACCATACTCAGTATGTGGATAATCAAACCTAACCTTTCAATTACACACCCTAGTATAGGCACCTCTCCTATGAGTTTGGCCTCCCAACCATGACCATCTGTCATTTGGGAACTACATAGGTGGTCAATCATCACGAGGTAACCTCAGCTCAAACCTCGGCCACAAGGGAACCCATACTAAGGTATATAAAATTCTAGTCAAGCCCTACCCAATTTCGGGTATTGTGGTTGTACGGTAAAATTGGAATGGTATCGCATTCGAACACAACCATCAGTTTTATAAAGGGGCTAAGGCTCATGCCTCAATATTTTCATCATAAAAAATCATCTGGTGTTCAATAACACATGTCAAACATTTCATTTGAATGACTCATCATTCTAAGATTTCATAACCATTTTCACCAAGTATTCCCATCTAAAGTGATCAAGTTTTATGCTTAGCACTAGCCATTAAAGTTGGAGGTAAACACTAATGAGGGATGATAATCAAGTGTGACTTATCTAAATCTAATCTCATGCCTCAGGATGACATCTAGTTCTAACTAACTGTAGCACCCCGGGAAAACCACTACTAGAATCGTCTGTTGATTTTATCTTTGTGCATCATCATCATACCATCATGCATACTTTTCCTCGAACTATTTTGTAAAACCCTATATTGTTTTCTACATTACATCTCCTTCTTTATTCAAATTATATTTTTATACCATTTTAAACATGTAAATTTATTTACAAAATATTTATTCAACAAAAGGAAAAAAAGAAAATATTTTAAATAAAAATCCTAGCCCTAAACCGGTCAGGCCCAAAAGGCCCAGCCGGCTGAAACCCTAGCCCTTCTATCCAAATCCCCACCTACCCCTAACCCTAGAAACCCTATCCACTACTCCCCCAGCAGCCGCCGCCACCCAGCCGTTTGCACCCCACCGACCCGAGCCACTCACGCCACACACCACACCGGACAGAACCAGACCCACCCAACCCCACTGACACGGTCCCTAGCACGCCCGCTCCCTGCCGTAAATCCCCCAGCCCTGGACCCACGCACCCCACCCCGCGGACCTCGCTCTCGCTCTGGTCCCACCACTCCTCCCGCATCCTGCGACTCTCTCCTCCCCTCGCGATCCCTCCCTTGTTCCCCAACCGCCCGCCGCCAGGGGCCACGAGCCCCACCTCCCTCAACCGCCGCCAACATCTTGCATGTGTTCCTCCCGAGCGCTGCTGGCCGCAGGACCCCGCCGACGGCCTGCCTCTCCTCTCCCCCGGCCACTGATCCCCGCCGTCGGCTGCCTCTCCACCACCCTCTCCCCGCGTAGTTCCTTCGCAGCACCCCGTGCGCCTCGTCGATCCCGAGTTGGTCGTCGCCCCGCCGTCGATGCTTCCCGCGAGCACGGTCGCCACCCTCCTTCCTGGTGCTCCGCAGCTCCGCTGGCCGCGAGCACCTGCGCCTACCTCGCCCCCAAGCTCCTTCCTCCATCGCCATAGATAAAGCTCTGCCTCGTGACCCTGTTCGGTTCTGGCCCTCGGCCTCGTCTCTGCTGTTGTGCCGACTTCCCCTGCGTGCGCCCGTCGGTGACCCTGCGTCCGCCACTGTGGCCCTTCTCCAGCCACAACACAAACCGCATCTACCTCTAGGGCCTTCCCGAGCTTGTCTCTAGGGTCTGTGTTCAATTACCCAACCCGAGTTGGTGTTTTGGTGACGACGTCGTTGGCCTGATGTCCCCAATTCTCGCCAAGTAATTCGTGTAATGTCTACCTCCTGGATCCAATCGAATGATCACCGACAAGATCTCCATCCCGGAATCCAAGGACTCCCTCACGAACATCGAGCGCCAAGATCGCCTCACGGATTCTGAAGCTTGTTCCCGACATCCGAAGACCCCCGATCACGGATCCACAGACCCATTCCCGGAGTCCGATGGCCGAGCCCGAACCCGTCGAACCCCTCGGAGCCCAATATTGCCGAACCCTAAAGTGTGACCCCTTTTTCCTAAGACCCGTATTTTTATAATATATGACATAAATACTTGTTGCACAAAATCATTCATACTCGCATACATATGATGTGGTTTGGGGGCCTTATGCCGATTCACCTCATAATTAAATATGGAGACCATATGCGAACGAATCTAGTCTAATATTGGTCCTATTTAAATTTGTGTAGCGAACCGATGATATAATTTCGCTTTGTTAAGAAAACATTTAAATTGCAGGATATCTAAACAACATGAACCGTCTAATTAATTGTCGGGACCTCGGTTCCGCTTAATATTGCCTAATTGCATCGCACCTTTGCTATGTCATACATCATACATGCATCATGCCTGATCATCTGCCATAGTATTAAATAGTGCATCCGGTGTTTGTTCTAGTGCTTTGCTTCTTCACGGATTAGGCCGATGAGTGGATGCGAGTGTCAACCCGATCTTCGGATGAACCTTCGGCAATGTTTTTCAGGCGAGCATTCTCCCCCTTTCTACCTATATTACTTTTATAGTCTTTATTTCCTCCTATTGATCTATTGCTATATGTGTTGCGATGCTCTAGTTTTTGTACCCGTGATATCCCTTGCAGCCACTATATTGCCATGGACACCTCCTATTACCTGTTATTTGGTAGATAGTCAGCCTTGCGAGTCGCAGTCGCTTGCGTAGTGTTGTTTCACGTTGTCGATGTTCCACAATTGTTGGAGTAAGGCCTCATGTTTAATGTTGGAGATGATCATGGCTTCTATTACCATTTAATAACTAAAATTGAAGTAAGTAAATAATGCAGAGGTGTAACACCCTCGAAATTGGCCTTATGCATGTTTTAGCGATTTCCCGCCAAACCCGCATAGAAATGATTCAAAGGTGTCCACCAGGCACTTTCGTGCGGGTGGAAAACAAAGTAATACCATTACACAATAATCTATGATGGAACCGACATAATAGATATATACAACAATGACTCAAAAAGTCAAGAATACAAATATACAATAAAAAGATCCAAATCACCTTTAAAACGATACAGCGTCCGAGTACGGACAAGATGCAAATTGAGCTAAGAGCCCTGAAGAATAACCAATGGCGTCCATAACCCTGCCCAGGCCAAGCCGGAAGGGTAACCCTGCTAACAACGTCGATCTCAAAACCTGCTTAAACAAAAGGGGTGCCGACAAAAGGGCAAAGGAAAAAGAGCGCGGTCAGTACTGAGGCCAGTACACAACGAGACTAGAATTCGGCGGTCCTCGCCTACATAGGTATGGTAGACTGAAGCGGTAGCGCAGCATGCACTAAACAACCTATAGAGACTCAATACAACTGACGACTATCAGATAGGGATAAGAAAGACCTATTCGGATCCAACATAAAACTATCACCAAGCATACCCATCCTGGTATTTGCCCCTCGAGACCAAACGAGGAAGTCAACCGAGGAACTCACACAGTTGGCAGTTTTATTCATTCCGTTATAGTTGCGGCAATTACTAGACATATATAGATAGCATGAGTCATCCTGATATTATAAATAGTGGACAGTTTTAGTTAACCATTCCGTTATAGTTGCAATACTTACTAGTCAGATACAATGGTAACAGGTGACAACCCAAATCCAGCAGTTGTTGGCACTTTTATTTAGCCATTCCATTATAGTGAAGCTGATTACTAGTCATTATAAAGTCAAATTTATAGCACTACTTTAGTTATAGTTGTCTATGATCGAGATACTGTGCTCCAAGTCATCCATAACCGTGGACACGGCTTTCAGAAAGTTTTACCCTGCAAAGGGAAAAAATAGCAACACACGCACGATCAACCTCGGGAAAAAACAAATGAAAACCCAACGAGGCATCATGACAGAGCAATTGCAAGATTCATATAATATTTCAGTGGGCCACCCCCACTAAGCTACCCGCGACGAAGTTGGCCGGCTCCGAGACGGACCCAGAGGTTTGTGTTGACGGATGTAAATGACTGGGAACCCGAAAGTGTGACTGGGCTTGTCGATACCGCATAAACGTATCACAATTCCTAAACAGTACAGGCGCTCCACGCACAATCGTAAATAAAGCAGTAAAACATGGCATAAGTACAGGATAGTAATAAATCCCCAAACTAGTTTGTGGCCCCAAGAAATAATATATGACTCAAGCTCTGGCTAGGGGGATTCATTGTCCCACATGCGAATAGTGCGAATATTCAAAGAACAGGTATCAAGTACTCGGGGTCCTACGGGACACAAGTGGACGGTTAAAAAAACAAATAACATCTATTGCCCACCTGTGTCTCTGCATTATTTACCTACTTTCAATTTTAGTTATTAAACTGTAATTAAAGTCATGATCATCTCCAACATTAAGCATATGGCGATGCCCCAACAACTGTGGTACTTGACGACATTGAATCAACACCCGAACAAGCAACTATGACTCGCAAGGCCAACTATCTACCAAACAATAGAAAATAGGAGGTTTCCAAGGCAATATAATGGCTGCAAGGGATATCACGGGTACGAAAACTAGAGCATCGTAACACAGATAGCAATAGATCAATAGGAGGAAATAAAGACTATAAAAGTAAAATAGGTAGAAAGGGGCAGAATGCTCGCCTGAAAATATTGCCGAAGGTTCATCCGAAGATCGGAGTGAAGCTCACATCAAATCATCGGCCTAATCCGTGATGAAGCAAAGCACTAGAAGAAACACCGGATGCACTATTTTATACTGCGGCAGAAGATCGGGCATGATGCATGTATGATGTATGACATGGCAAAGATACAATGCAATTAGGCCATATTAAGCGGAACCGGGGTCCCGGCAATTAATTATGTGGTTCATGTTGTTTAGATACCCACAATTTAAATGTTGTATTAACATGGAAAAATATGGTATCAGTTTGATGCTCAAATTTAAATGGGACCAATATTAGACTAGATTCGCCCGCATATGGCCTCCATATTTAATTATGAGGTGAATCGGCATAAGGCCCCCAAACCACATTATATATATGCAATCTTGACAATTTAGTTATGCAACAAGATATATATCATTTAACAAAATAGGGCTTCGAGAAAAGGGGTCACATATCTCGGTCCGATGATCTTGGGGGTTCCAGGGTTCGGGCTTCAGATCCGGGGTCTCGGGGTTCGACGGGGTTCGGTCTTCGGGTTTCGGGAGGGAGAGCTCGGCATCCATCGGATCCTCGGAGAAGAGCTTGATGTCCACTTGTGCTTGTCGAACCATCGGGGCATCGTCACGGACACAAGAAACACTACAACATCACCAACATCCCCACGCCAACACACGCTACAGAGGACAAACAGGGCCAGAACACCTGCTGGTTCACAGGAGAACAACCACGACAAGACAAAGCGACCCTACTCGCGCATGGGAGACGCATGGGCAGAGCACGGATGACGCGCGGACACCAGACCAAGGACGCGCTCGGCTGGGGCGCAGGAAGCTCATCGACACGGTGGAGGTTCCAGGCTCGAGGAGGGGCGGCCAGGTCGACACTGACGACGAGGGAGGCGACGGCGAGAAGCAGGACATCGCTGGGGAGACTCGGCTAGCAGCTGGAGGCGAGCGACAGCGAGATTCTCGCAGGGTCACAGCATGAGAGGTCGAGGGAGGAGAACCCCGGCGGCAACAGAGAAGGCTCGTGGCAGCGGTGGATGGCCCTGGAGGAGGCGGGGGAAGGCACGCGGGATGACGGGGCACCGCGCACGGTTGCCGTGCTCCGGGTGGCGGAAGCTCGGCGAGGGAAGAGGAAGGGGCGAGGCCGCGGGGTGCTCAGGAGGGAGGTGGCCGGTGGAGGCGCGTGGACTCGCAGACGGGAGGAGGCCGGCGAGCTCGGGCGACGGAACCTGGCGGCAGGGCAAGGCGGGGGTGCGAGCGAGCCTGGCAGCGGTGCTACAGGGAGGATACGAGGGAGGCTGAGCGTGGTTCGGGGAGGGTGGAGACGGGGGCGACGGGCCCATGCGGGAGCGTGTTGATACGTGGGTGGGGCCACGGAAGCGTGACTGGGGCTGGGGAGCGGGACGCGTGAGGTGGGGTGGTTTTGCACAGCGGCGGCGGGGTGGGGATTGGGGTTAGAGTTGAGATGGTCTAGGGTTTGGTTTGGGTCGGTCTAGGGTTTAGATTTTCTCGGGTAGTAGGCCGGCTGCTGACTGGGCCTTTTGGGCCTGGCCGGCGGCTGCCTCCCCGGAGTTAAAAATAGGTTTTGTTTTATTTATTTTCTTTTAAGGCAAAACATTTTCAAATAGGTTTTTAGATAAACAAAATATTTTGGACAAGCCCGGGGTTTTGCATTTAAAATACAGAGGGGTATTTGTAGAAAGCAAAATTGGGCCTTTTCGAAAATAGTTTTAGGCAAATAGATGCATGATGATGTCATGATGATGCACATAACAAAAATAATAGCGATTTTCTAGCAGTGGTTTTAAACGGGGTGCTACAATTCTACACCACTAACAATGGATCTTGCCCTCGAGATCCGCCTCATGGTACCAGGACAAAGACCGACGGTCTGAATCTTCTCGCTTCGTGTAGATCCTTGCGACACCACTAACAATGGTTCTTTCTCCGTCTTGAAATCGGCGACACCATCAACAAGGGGTCTTTGTTCACGTTCTTTGAGAAAGCACTCCGGAGAACAAAGGACGAAGGTAAAGGTATCAAAAGATAAAGCCACCTCTAACTTCTGCGGACGGAGTAAAAATTGCATCGATCCAGGAATCAATATACAAAAGCGAATGATAAGAGTAGTGGTATGGTCGCGACTCCATCCCGCACTCAAAGCATTACTCTGTACACGAACAAACAGATTATGTAAACAACCCTCAGAATTTAGACTAAAGATCTCGATAACCGAGGTTCGTAAGCAAAGAAGTGATGTAGAGTCTTTATCGGATCTGATGGATATGAGGTCATCGCATTGAAAAACATCGGAAGATACAAAGAAAAAATTTAGTGAATTTTTGGTCCACTGAAGGTACACAGAGGGAGATTCCTCAGATGGCATGAAAACAGAATGTCGAAGCACCATTACAAGAGGAAGCGAAACATTGAAAGTACGACAGAATCCCAACCACGAGAATTCCTGGACTCGAAGAAAAGATAAGGGGTAGATTCAAAACACGCAAAAGTAAGAGGAGAAAAGCAGAGGGGTAAGGAGTAAAAACAGACCTAATCAGATCTATCCAACCGATTTCCAAAATAGTTTTTGACACTCTACAACGTCCGTTAGCTAGGTTATCCTACAGGATGGACCAGTGGGGTATCGTAACTGCTGGGCTCTGATACCACTCTGTAACACCCTCAGAATTAGCCCTATGCAAGTTTCAGCGATTCCCACCAAACCCGCATATAAACGATTCAAAGGTGCCCACCAGGCACTTTTGTGCGGGTGGAAAACGAAGTAATACCGTTCCACGATAGTCCATGATAGAACCCATAGAATAGATATATACAACAATGACTCAAAGAGTCAAGAATACAGATATATAATACAAAGATCCAAATCACCTTTAAAACGATACAGCGTCCAAGTACGGACAAGATGCAAATTGAGCAAAGAGCCCTGAAGAATAACCAATGGCGTTCATAACCCTGCCCAGGCCAAGCCGGAAGGGTAACCCTGCTAACGACGTCGATCTCAAAACCTGCTTAAACAAAAGGGGTGCCGACAAAAGGGCAAAGGAAAAAGAGAGCGGTCAGTACTGAGGCCAGTACACGGCGAGACTAGAATTCGGCGGTCCTTGCATACATAGGTATGGTGGACTGAAGCGGCAGCACAACATGCACTAAACAACCTATGGAGACTCAATACAACTGGCGGCTATCAGATAGGGCTAAGAAAGACCTATTCGGATCCAACCTAAAACTATCACCAAGCATACCCATCCTGGTATTTGCCCCTCGATACCAAACGAGAAAGTCAACCGAGGAACTCACACAGTTGGCAGTTTTATTCATTCCGTTATAGTTGCGGCAATTACTAGTCAGATATAGATAGCATGATTCATCCTGATATTATAAATAGTGGGCAGTTTTAGTTAACCATTCCATTGTAGTTGCAATACTTACTAGTCAGATACAATGGTAACAGGTGACAACCCAAATCCAGCAGTTGTTGGCACTTTTATTTAGCCATTCCATTATAGTGAAGCTGATTACTAGTCATTATAAAGTCAAATTTATAGCACTACTTTAGTTATAGTTGTCTATGATCGAGATACTGTGCTCTAAGTCGTCCATAACCACAGACATGACTTTCAGAAAGTTTTACCCTGCAGGGGGCACAAATAGCAACACATGCACGATCAACCTCGGGAAAAACCAAATGAAAACCCAACGAGGCATCACGACAGAGCAATTGCAAGATTCATATAATATTTCATGGGGCCACCCCACTAAGCTACCCGTGACGAAGTTGGCCGGCTCCGAGACGGACCCAGAGGTTTGTGTCGACGGCTGTAAATGACTGGGAACCCGAAAGTGTGTCTGGGCTTGTCGATACTGCATAAACGTATCACAATTCCTAAACAGTACAGGCGCTCCACGCGCAATCGTAAATAAAGCAGTAAAACATGGCATAAGTACAGGATAGTAATAAAGCCCCAAACTAGTTTGTGGCCCCAAGAAATCATATATGACTCAAGCTCTGGCTAGGGGGATTCATGGTCCCACATGCGGATAGTGCGAATATTCAAAGAACAGGTATCAAGTACTCGGGGTCCTACGGGACACAAGTGGACGGTTAAAAACCAAATAATATCTATTGCCCACCTGTGCCTCTGCATTATTTACCTACTTTAAATTTTAGTTATTAAACTGTAATTAAATTCATGATCATCTCCAACATTAAGCATATGGCGATGCCCCAAAAACTGTGGTACTTGACGACATTGAATCAACACCCGAACAAGCAACTGCGACTCACAAGGCCAACTATCTACCAAACAATAGGTAATAGGAGGTGTCCAAGGCAATATAATGGCTGCAAGGGATATCACGGGTACGAAAACTAGAGCATCGTAACACAGATAGCAATAGATAAATAGGAGGAAATAAAGTCTATAAAAGTAAAATAGGTAGAAAGGGGAGAATGCTCGCCTGGAAATATTGCCGAAGGTTCATCTGAAGATCAGAGTGAAGCTCACATCAACTCATCGGCCTAATCCGTGAAGAATCAAAGCACTAGAAGAAACACCGGATGCACTATTTAATACTGCGGCAGAAGATCGGGCATGATGCATGTATGATGTATGACATGGCAAAGATACGATGCAATTAGGATATATTACGCGGAACCGGGGTCCCGGCAATTAATTAGGTGGTTCATGTTGTTTAGATACCCCACAATTTAAATGTTGTATTAACATGGCAAAATATGGTATCGGTTCGATGCACAAATTTAAATGGGACCAATATTAGACTAGATTCGCCCGCATATGGCCTCCATATTTAATTATGAGGTGAATCGGCATAAGGCCTCCAAACCACATTATATATATACAAGCTTGACAATTTAGTTATGCAACAAGATATATATCATTTAATAAAATAGGGCTTCGAGAAAAGGGGTCACACATCTCGGTCCGACGATCTTGGGGGTTCCAGGGTTCGGGCTTTGGATTCGGGGTCTCGGGGTTCGACGGGGTTCGGTCTTCGGGATCCGGGAGGGAGAGCTCGGCGTCCATCGGATCCGCGGAGAAGAGCTTGATGTCCACTCGTTCTTGTCGAACCATCGGGGCATCGTCACGGACACAAGCAGCACTACAACATCACCAACATCCCCACGCCAACACACGCTACAGAGGACAAACAGGGACAGAACACCTACTGGTTCACAGGAGAACAACCACGACAAGACAAAGCGACCCTACTCGTGCATGGGAGACGCACGGGCAGAGAACGGATGACACGCGGACACCAGAACAAGGACGCGCTCGGACGGGGAGCGGGAAGCTCATCGGCACGGGTCGACGCTGACGACGAGGGAGGCGATGGCGAGAAGCAGGACATCGCTGGGGAGACTCGGCCAGCGGCTGGAGGCGAGCGACAGCGAGATTCTCGCAGGGTCGTAGCAGGAGAGGTCGAGGGAGGACGACCCCGGCGGCAGCAGAGAAGGCTCGTGGTAGCGGTGGATGGCCCTGGAGGAGGCGGGGGAAGGCACGCGGGACGACGGGGCACCGCGCACGGTTGCCGTGCTCCTGGCGGCGGAAGCTCGGCGAGGGAATAGGAAGGAGGGAGGCCGCAGGGTGCTCAGGAGCGAGGGGAGGTGGCCGGTGGCGGCGCGCGGACTCGCATACGGGAGGAGGCCGGCGAGCTCGGGCGGCGGCACCTGGCGGCGTGGCAAGGCGGGGGTGCGGGCGAGCCTGGCGGCGGCGCTACAGGGAGGATACGAGGGAGGCTAAGCATGGTTCGGGGAGGGTGGAGACGGGGGCGACGGGCCCATGCGGGAGCATGTTGATACGTGGGTGGGGCCACGGAAGCGTGACTGGGGCTGGGGAGCGGGACGCGTGAGGTGGGGTGGTTATGCACAGCGACGGCGGGGTGGGGATTGGGGTTAGAGTTGAGATGGTCTAGGGTTTGGTTTGTGTCGGTCTAGGGTTTATATTTTCTCGGGTAGTAGGCCGGCTTCTGACTGGGCCTTTTGGGCCTGGACGGCGGCTGCCTCCCCGGAGTTAAAAATAGGTTTTGTTTTATTTATTTTCTTTTAAGGCAAAACATTTTCAAATAGGTTTTTAGATAAACAAAATATTTCGGACAAGCATGGGGTTTTGCATTTGAAATAGAGAAGGGTATTTTTAGAAAGCAAAATTGGGGCTTTTCAAAAATAGTTTCAGGCAAATATATGCATGATGATGTCATGATGATGCACAGAATAAAAATAACAGCGATTTTCTAGCAGTGGTTTTAAACGGGGTGCTACAAGAGGCACAGGTGGGCAATAGATGTTATTTGGTTTTTAACCGTCCACTTGTGTCCCGTAGGATCTCGAGTACTTGATACCTGTTCCTTGAAGATTTGCACTATCCGCATGTGGGCCCATGAATCCCCTTAGCATGAGCTTGAGTTATATCTTATTTCTTGGGGCCACAAAGTAGTTTGGGGCTTTATTACTATCCTGTACTTATGCCATGATTATGCCATGCTTTACTGCTTTATTTACTATTGCGTGTGGAGCGCCTGTATTGTTTTGGAACCCCGTGCCACATTTTCGCGGTATCGACAAGCCCAGTCACACTTTCGGGTTTCCAGTCGTTTACAGCCGTCGTCACAAACCTCTGGGTCTGTCTCGGAGCCGGCCAACTTCGTAGCGGGTAGCTTGGTGGGGTGGCCCCTTGAAATATTATATGAATCTTGCGATTTCTTTGTCGTGATGCCTCGTTGGATTTTCATTTGGTTTTTCTGAGGTTGATCGTGCGTGTGTTGCTATCTATGCCCCCCTGCAAGGTAAAACTTTCTGAAAGCCGTGTCCGCGGTTATGGACGACTTATATCACAGTATCTCGATCATAGACAACCCTAACTAAAGTAGTACTTTAAATTGACTTTGAAATGATTAGTAATCAGCTTCACTATAATGGAATGGCTAAATAAAAATGCCAACAACTTCTGGTTTTTGGTTCTCACCTCTTACAATTGTATCTGACTAGTAAGTATCCCAACTACAACGGAATGGTTAACTAAAAGTGCCCACTGCTTATTACATCAGGATGACTCATGCTATCTATATCTGACTAGTAATTGCTGCAGCTTTAATGGAATGATAAAATTGCCAACTGTGTGAGTTCCTCTGTTGACTTCGTCGATTGGTTTCGAGGGGGAAACACCAGGATGGGATGTTTGGTCTTAGCATCAGGTTGGATTCGAATAGGTCTTTCTTATCTCTCTCTGATAGCCGACAGTTGTATCGAGTCTCTATAGGTTGTTTAGCGCATGCTTCGCTACCGCTTCAGTCCACCATACCTATGTAGGCAAGGACCGCCGAATTCTAGTCTCGCCATGTACTGGCTTCAGTACTGACCACTCTTTTTTTCCTTTGCCCTTTTGTCGGCACCCCTTTTGTTTAAGCAGGTTTTGAGATCGACGTTGTTAGCAGGGTTACCCTTCCGTCTTAGCCTGGGCAGGGTTATGGATGCCATTGGTTATTCTTCAGGGCTCTTTGCTCAATTTGCATCTTGTCCGTACTCAGACGCTATATCGTTTCAAGGTGATTTGGATATTTTTACTTTATATTTGTATTCTTGACTCTTTAAGTCATTGTTGTATATATCTGTTCTGTGGGTTTCATCATGGACTAGTGTGTAATGATATTACTTCATTTTCCACCCGCACGAAAGTGCATGGTGGGCACCTTTGAATCATTTCTATGCGAGTTTGGAGGGAATCGCTAAAACTTGCATAGGGCCGATCTGAGGGTGTTACACTCACTTAGTCCAAGTTTTATGCTCTTTATGCTACCTCTAATACCTTTCCAGAATTCACAAGTCACTAAGTAAACATAATTAAAAAGATTTGATAAAGAAATAAAATAATCAAGCTTGCAAGTAAAACTGGGATTTAGGATACTCAAGATTATCTAATTAAAGCATGCCTAATGCATTACATAGGTTATCTAGCTTTCACAGTTGCAAGTGTTAGCTTGCCTTGTGTAGTGTAGTGGTTGAAGTTCTCCTCGGCTTCCTCTTTATAGTAATCTCCTTCCTCTTCGTATCCTTGGTCGGTACTAGAGTCTATAAATAAATACAAAGTACACAATCACCAAACAATACTTAACTACTTCTATTTGCACACAAGGGTTTTTACTACTCCCTCCGGCCCGAATTATTGTTCGGAGCCTCAGTTCAAATCAGTTTTTACAAAAAACTCCAAACAAACTCAAATCGTGACAAATTAGGCTATATTCAAAATTTTAATTTGGAAACCAGTCGCCGTGATGCCGGCATCCGCAATCACCGGAGCCTGCCGTGATCGCCGCGTCCACCCGTGATCCCTGGCACCCGCAATCATCAGTGCCCGTCTCGATCCCCGCCTCCACCCGCGATCCCCGGTGCCCACAATCAGCGGTGCCTGCGGGCGATCCCTGCGTCCGCCCGCGTCGTCTCCGGGGGAGGCAGAGCCGGTCCAGGTCCAGCTCCACTGCCGTCTCCATCGTCGTCCTTAGGGAAGGAGGGGTCGGTATAGGTCGAGCTCCAGTGCCTATCCCCGTCCCCGCCATCGTCCTCGCGGGAGGCGGAGCCGGTCCAAGTCTGTGCAGGCCAGCTCCATGCTCCCTCTTGCGGTCTTGCTCTTTCACCGGCGGAAGGATCCCATCACGGGCTCCGGCCGGCTGGCCACCGGCTTGTTCCTTGCTCCCGCCTACTGTCTGCACCAAGCTACCTCTAATGGCCAGCCTGCTCTGCGTTCGCGCGTCCTCGGTCTGACTTCTCTGTCGTGTCCATGCTCTGGCTGCATCTCCTGACGAGGTCATCGATGCTCCTGCAATCAACTTGATTCAGTACAATAGCAAGTTCCATATGTGTAGTGGATGGCTCAGGCTTAAACATCTTCATGTAGATGTGAAGATCCCAAGATTAAATTTCAAAACAAGATCCTCTAACCATTTCAGAACTAAACTTGTGATATTGTATGCAAAAAGATCCTCATGTAGTCTGAGTAACAGGTCGTCATGTAGTCTGAATGACAGATTTAAATTCTTCTCTGACTTATGTAATCCTCTGACAAAAACGACAATGCAATTCAGACTGTAAGTGCACATGAGCTCAGTTGTGCTGATTGATGGCAAAAGAAATGACAGAAAAAGGATGGTCTAACTAAATAGCATAGGGTACTGGAAATTTGTATGTACTGGAAATTTGTATCTTCAATAATGAGTGTGTGTTGTTACCACCATTAGCAACCTGACTATTCGCATACTGGTTAGTGTTTAGTAGGAGTAGCAAAACTAAGTACTTCCTGGCTTTGTGTGGATTCAAGATGAGTGGAGTAACAAACCAGGTTTTGTTTAATTGTCACACCAATATAAAGGGGATATATATGACAGACCAGGTTCGGTTAGCAACATATCAAGATCTTCCTGGCTGAGCAGATGCAAACCTACTTACTCCAGGCCGAAGTACAAGCAAAATAAAAAGATCTTGTATGGGGTTCACCTTTAAGATCATTGGCTCTCTGATAAATGGAAGAAAACATCATGTGTATGCACAATAGTATAGTAGGAGCATCATGTGTACAGTAAGAAACCTCCAGTTTCAGTAAACTGTCAGTTCTTTTTCAAACAAAAAGAAAACCATGATGCAAACAAAAAGAAAACCATCCTTGTTGGTACAAGACTAGAGCTATAGTTTGGTCAGTCAAATCCAATTGAGTTCAGTCTACAACTTAAATATAGGAGTATGCAACAAAGGTATGAAAGGAGAAGAAAACTGTGCAAAGACAGCTACTCTATAATATGGCATGGCCAAGTAATGTTTTGCTAATATGCATCAGCTAATTACTTGAAATAAAACCAACATCAGGTCTGTCCAAAGAAACAAAATTCTAGAAAAACATATTCAACAAGTGCCATAGTATATGCCAACCTGTATGTGAATCTAAACAAGAATTTGGGCACGATCCAACTTTAAACTCACCGGTAATTCATCAAGAGCACCGTCTCCATGCCAAACAGAGTATCATCAGGATCCAATTAATTTCAAGGATGTATATATGACCGTGCACCATAGAAGATGTGTGCATAATCTTTACACTAGACTCCATGTCACAAATAATTTAGAGACTGGATGTCCTGATATGTTCAGTACTGAATGTTTTCAGGAAAATTAAACCTTGCATATTAAGGGAACAAGTAGAGATAACCACCAATTGGCCATAATATGAAAAACGCTTTGCACAAACAACCGAGAAGAACCAATTGGTTCCACTTCCACCATCACAAGATCCTACACTTTCTAATCAATAAACAGAAGGGATAAATATGCATTTTAGTAACAAGGAAAAATAGCATGAAACCCAATTAATTCAAGATAAGATAGCTAATCTCCATTCTCCAGCAAGGAACAACATAAATGCTAAGCATTTACAGTGGGTAGAGAACCAAATGGAATATCTGTATAGACATCAATGGTAGAGAACCAAGAGATTCACATTAGACTGACTAAATCTGATGGAGTACAAACAATTTTGAACAGATCCATGATTATCATGACATGAAGTCATGCACAACTCTGCATAAAATGGAACAACGATGTACACAAAGGTACAATTACATTGCAGAAGAACAAATAATTAAACCGACCAAGATGATGCTTCTATCTCATCAAATTTGGTTGAAGTTGTAGATCAACTAGAAATGTCAACTGTTTGCATCATATATTATCCAAGATTTAGACCTTCTACAGGACAACCACTACTGCAATATACAACTAAGCATCAAGGAAGAAGCAGTGGGGGAACGAATCTGGCGGGAGGGACTGCTTGAGCTTGTTGGCCTTGTCGGCGTCGAAGATGCAAAGGGTGTAGCAGCGCACCTTGAAATTGACGGCGTCCTTGGTCCTCTTGATCCGCACCGACCGCATAGATATTTGGATCCCTTCCTCCTTTCCTCCCGTCGCAATTCCTGCCGTCTATCTTCGCCGAGAACTCCTCCTCCAGGCCACAAGCACCGCCGCCGGAGCCGGCAAAGTCAGACGCTTGGGGGAAAAAGGGGATCCCTTTCATCTTTAATCTCCCTCCTTGTTGGGTTCTAGTTGGTGGAAGGCAGAGGAACAAAAGGGGGGAGACAAAGAGGAAGGAAGGCGGCTGGTGAGGGAGGGCGTAGCAGGCGGCGCGGGAGAGAGCGTGGTGGTCGGTGGGGGAGCGACGGGGAAAGGGGACGAGTCGAGTGAGAGAGACAAACACGAGAACTGCTTTGCTTGTCGGAGATAACAAAAGTTTTTTTTTTGCAAAAGTGACATCGCGGCCGTTAATTCGGGCCGGAGGGAGTAGATGATCTAGCATCATCACAATCATCACAAGAATTAATGCAATAGTTTTATTTATTTCATTTTAGAAAAGTAATTTCTACTCATTGAAAAACTACTTAAGATTTAATATTCTCCAATTAAAACATGGGATCATGTTGACACATGTCATCACCACATATTTCAATACTTGGGAATGTGATTTAAAGTGGTGTCACAAATTAATAAGGTTAAACCTATTTATTTTAATTAATTAAAGTGACTAGCAATACCTACGGGGCATTCTTTTATTACTTGCCCATTATTACTGCAAGTAAACCTAGATATTTTTATATATTCAGAAAGGTCTTACAAATGTGATTTTTGAGAGTTGGAATCATCTCAAAAGCATTTATGGTTGAATTTTGGAAAATGTTTGAATGCAGAAAAGTCTCTGCCTTGTTATTTTTACTATAGGTGCTCTATAATTCCAAATGGTTTGAATCCAACAGGCTTGGATTAAGAATTTCCATACCTTTCTAAAAAAATGGTTTCATGCTATTTGGTTCAGTAAAACTCTCTGAATTGAATTTTGAATCTACTGCCAGAACTAGGTTTGAAACTAAATTGATAAATCTAAATTCAAACTACTGGGTCGCGCGGGAATTCTAACTGGGTCGGCCTACTGCGCACAGCGCGCACGTTGGTGGGTTAAGTGGTGACCCCACACGTCAGTGAGACGGGGGTTAGCGAAGGGGCACGAGCTAACTACGACCGTAGGATTAGATCAAGGATCAATGGCTCACGACCATTGTCCTCATCAAACAGAACACGACGGGCTCGAACCCTAGTTCGGCCTGTTGTGAGACCCTGGCGCATGGCTCAATAGGATTGATAGGAAACCCATACCAACAAGTTGCAACTTCTTTTTCGGAAGCTCATCTGAAAAGAACTCTGAGGTTAAGCGTGCTTGGCGTAGAGCAATTCTAGGATGGGTGACCGACCGGGAAGTGGGTACCGGGTGCGCAGAAAAGACTAGTGTTGGTCTCTGGGATTAGTCTAGCGATCCTATTGAGCTGCCAGAAGTGATAGCCGTCGGTCCGAAGTGACCGAGGGTGTTAAAAAATGGTATCAGAGCCGACCCTCGTGTTTACATGGGCGTTTGTGGGTTAGTGGCGGACATGTGTAGCATGGAGCGTGTGGCCTGGAGTGGACACGACATGGAAATGTGTCGACACTGGACGCATAGACGTGTGCCAAGAGGGGACATTCCTGGCTTGTGGTTGATCGATGAGGACGTCGATCTTGTAAGGGTGGGTGTATGTGATACCCTGGCGCATGGCTCAATAGGATTGATAGGAAACCCATACCAACAAGTTGCAACTTCTTTTTTGGAAGCTCATCTAAAAAGAACTCTGAGGTTAAGCGTGCTTGGCCTAGAGCAATTCTAGGATGGGTGACCGATCGGGAAGTGGATACCAGGTGCGCACAAGTGAGGATAAAGTGCGCAGAAAAGACTAGTGTTGGTCTATGGGGTTAGTCTAGAGATCCTATTGAGCTTCCAGAAGTGACAGCCGTTAGTCTGGAGTGACCGGGGGTGTTGCACCAGTGGGGGTCTGGAGCGGCTCATCGAGGATCAAGCGATAGTCGAAGATGGGGGCGAATGACGAAGTTGACAATGACGGTTCTCCTGGTACTAGCGGCTCCTCCTGGGGTGGCTTCAATCGACGGCGCCCTTCTCCTCTAGTAGCGGCAGGCTCCGGCAAAATTCTGGCGAGGGAGAGCTCGCCTTGCTCCAGGAAGAGATGGGAAGGATCAGTGAGAGGTGGGGAGTGGAATGGTGTGAAGAAAACGAGCGGGGGAGGCCTCCTTTTATAGGCGAGCGAGAGAGGCCGAGCGGCATGGGTAGTGCTCGTCGGGTCGGGGTTACAGTGAGCTACGGGCATGGATGAGGCTAGGGGACGGTGCGCGGTCTCCTGGCGGTCCTCAATGGCTTGATGGCGCGGCAAGGGGCGGTGCGGTTTGGTCAGAATGCACAGGTGCTCTAAGCGTCACTGACGACATTTTTGACGATGCACAGGCGCTCCTGTTCGTGCAGCGGCGAACGGGGATGTCTAGTGGTCTCCTGGGACGGTGGTGATCAAGTAGACGGGCGACGAAGGCGAGGCGCGGTCGGGTTGAGTGGGAACGGGGCGTGCACTGCGGTGCGCGTCGGCATGGTCGACAGTGGCGCGAGTACAACATTTCCGGTGGTTCCCTTCCGTGTCTTCGAGCTAGGGCTAGTCTAGAGGGGGCAGTGAGGCACGGGCGGCATGGTAGACAAGGTTGGCGAGGCTGGCTATGCTTCTAGCTTATTGTCGATGGTGGGGGTGGCAAGTGTGCTCGACCATGGTGGCCATTGATGGCATGGTCGAGTACACCGTGGGCTAGAGCTGCTTAGGCAATGTTAGTGACCTACTGGGAGTGTGGTGAGAGCTAGAGAGGGAACAAGTTTGGCACAAACACTACTCACAATAATGTTTGTTGTTTTGTTTGATTTGTGCTCAGAAGGTGTTTGATGAAATGGCCGAAAGAATTTCATATTTGAATTTTTGGTTGAAACTTGGTGAGTGTACTGGGCACATACTAGGGAGTATCTGGTTGATTGGATTTGTCAAGGTGAACTGGTTTGGTGGGGTTTTGAGAAATTGTGATCTTACCATATGAACTAGATTCAATTTTTAAATGTCATTTGAATAGGGTTGTTGCCAAATGTTTCAGTGGGTTTGCAAGGTGGGATTGGGTTCACTTTTACTTGGTCTAGCAAGGGGTGAAAAGAATTGTATTTTTTCGGTTAGAAATCTTGGATTAGAAACACCCAAAGTGGTCTAGTGAACAAGATTGGCAAAAATGACCATTTGCTTATATATCTTATTTTTGAATTTCTCTTCAATTGATTCTGCTTGGAAATGATTTAGATGATGTTGTTTTCATCTTTAAACCAATTCTTGCCATTCATAACAATCACACAAGTCCATACAAGCATTCATGCATTCATCACATACACACATGCATTCATGTTGATTTTAATTAATACAAGTTTTTGTTAACCCTAAATTTGGATGATTGCAATTGATAATCTTGATTAATATTTTTGAGATGTTACAAACCTTCCCTCCTTAAACAAAATCTCATCCCGAGATTTGAGAAAAAAACTAGGATTTAAAGAGATCTAGAAACTCTGTCCTAATGTAGTCTTCTCGCTCCCAGGTAGCTTCCTCTTCAGTGTGGTTCCTCCACTAGATCTTGAGAAACTTGATACTTCGGGTCCTGGCGGTTCTGAAAGCTTCCTCCAAAATACGGATGGGTACTTCGGGATATGTCAGGTCATCGTTGATCTCTATGGTTCTGTGATCAATATTCTTGAAAACTTTGGTCTTCTCCGGGACTTCTAGGCATTTGCGAAGTAATGATATATGAAACACAATAGGCACAGATGACATCCCCTCTGGCAGTTCCAGTTGATATGATACTTCTCCTCGACGATTCAAAATCTTGAAGGGTCCCATATATCTGGGGGCTAACTTTCCTTTGAGTTGAAAATGTTGCATTCCTTTCAAAGGTGACACTTTGAGATACACAAAATCTCCGATATTGAAGGCTAGGTCTCGACGTCTCTTGTCGGCATAACTCTTTTGTCTAGATTGGGCGGTCTTGAGGTGCTCACGAATCTTGTGAACTTTCTCTTCGGCTTCTCGTAGGATGTCGGGTCCGAAAATCTGACTCTCTCCTACTTCCGACCAATTCAAAGGGGTACGACACTTCCTTCCATACATGAATTCCAATGGGGCCATTTGCAAACTGGCTTGGTAACTGTTGTTGTATGAAAATTCTGCATAAGGCAGACATTCTTCCCATTTAGATCCATATTCTAACACACAAGCTCTCAACATATCTTCGAGTATTTGATTTACTCGCTCTGTTTGTCCATCAGTTTGAGGGTGATAAGCTGTGCTGAAATCTAGTCTGGTTCCTAATCCTTCTTGGGCTTCCTTCCAAAACCTCGAGGTAAACTAGGTTCCTCGGTCCGACACAATGTCCTTGGGGACTCCATGCAAACTGACGATTCTAGCAATGTACATCTCTGCTAGTTTCGAACTCTGGTAAGTGGTCTTGACTGGTAAGAAATGGGCGACTTTAAAAAGTCTATCCACTATGAGCCAAATAGAGTCATTTCCCCTACTAGATGTTGGCAAACCGGTGATAAAATCCATTCCAACTAAATCCCATTTCCATTCCGGAATCTGCAATGGTTGCAACAGTCCTGCGGGTCTATGATGTCCCGCCTTGACTCTCTGACAAATATCACACTTGGCTATGTAGCTTCCGTTTTCTCTCTTCATCTTATGCCACCAAAATTGCTCCTTCAAATCCCGATACATCTTTGTTCCTCCGGGGTGGATAGAATAAAGAGTATCATGGGCTTCTTTCAAAATAGCTTGCTTCAACTCTGAGTTTGCTGGCAGACAGATACGTCCTTTGTACCACAAAACTCCTTCTTCTTCTTTGGTGAATCCGGGTACTTTCCTTGTACCGATATGACGTTTGATTCCGTCGATACTAGCATTTCCTTTCTGTGCCTCCTTGATCTGACTGATCAAAGTGGGTTGAAGTTCTATGCTAGCCAAAAATCGTTCACTTACTATCTCTATTCTGAAATCCTCCAACTCCTTGTGCAAACTTGGTTTCTCCTTAAGAATCATGGAGTTCAAGCGACACGGAAATCTGCTAAGGGCATCTGCTACCACATTGGCTTTGCCGGGGTGATAGTGAATTTCAAGATCATAGTCCTTGATTAGATCTATCCATCTCCTTTGCCTCATATTCAGATCCTTCTGGGTGAAAATATACTTCAGGCTCTTGTGATCCGAATAATTTCACAACGGTTTCCCATGAGTTAATGGCGACATGTCTTCAAGGCTAAAACTATGGCTGCTAGTTCAAGATCACGGGTAGGATAATTCTGTTCATGTTGCTTCAGTTGTCGGGATAGATAGGATATGACTTTTCCTTATTGCATCAACACACATTTGAGACCGATCTTGGATGCGTCACAAAACACATCAAAAGGCTTCGTGATATCTGGCATAATCAAGATTGGGGCAGAAATCAATCTCTTCTTAAGCTCTTGAAAACTTGCTTCACATTTTTCAGTCCATTCAAACTTCTTATCTTTCTTAAACAATTAGGTCATGGGTCTTGGGATGCTCGAGAATCCTTCTACGAACTTGCGGTAATATCCCGCTAATCCGAGTAATGCACGAACTTGAGTTTGAGTTGTTGGGGCTTGCCATTCTTCAACATCCCTAACCTTTGCAGGGTCAACGGCAATTCCTCCAGCCGACACGATATGTCCGAGGAATCCTACTTCCTGTGTAATGCCCCGGAAAATGTTCCGAAATAAAATTGCATGTTATTTTCTATTTTGTATCATCATGACACCATGCATACTTTTGCCCTAAAATATTTTCATCAAAAGCCTATTTTGTTTTCTAATTAGTCCCTCCTCTAATTTCAAATCAAAACCTTGGTCTTTTCCGGATCTTTTATTTGTCTAAAAACTATTTATAAAAGTCTATATAAAAATAAAATAAATAAATAAAAATATTTTTAGGGGGAGGCAGCCGGCCGGGCCAAACGGCCCAGCGAGCCACCTACTACCCAAACCCTAGACAAAACTAACCCTAATCCTATCCAGCCCCGCATGCCTCACGCCCGCCACCTCCAGCACTCACGCACACCACCGCTCACACATGACCCACCCAAGAGAACCACACGACACACACCCAGGAAACACACGCACTCGGTACACCACACACGCGACACACCTGACCCAACATGACACACACAGCGCACGCAGGCCACGCCGCACCCCGTCTCCATCCTCGCGACACCCGTCCCTCTCTTCGCTTCGATTCCTCGCGCCCCGTCCTCCTCCCAGAGAACCGCCGCCACCTACAGGATCCCGCCGCCGGTCGCCCGCCGCCTCGGATCCCTGCCTCCTTGGCACCTTACCTAGTCTCATGTTGCCGCCCGACCGCCTCCCCTCTCCCTGCTGAGTCCCAGACCATGCCACCAGGAGCTCCCCGCTGTCGGTACCCGAGCCATTGCCCGGTGCCCCTCCTTCCTCGGCTCGCCTCTACCTCGACCTCATGTCGTCCTCTTCCCGCGTCAACGAGCTCCGCGCTCCAGAGCATCGCCGACCGCTTCTCCTGGCACGACCCCGAGACCTTGCTGGCCGTCCTCTACCGCTGGAGCTACCGCCCTCACCCCTGGCCCCACGCGGCTGCAAGCCAGAGCGCCGCTGAGCCCCTTTACCGCGCCTCCATCGCGGGTCCCGGCCTCGAGCATCGCCTTTCGACCCTGCTGTCAGGCCCCGCCTCCATGTCGCACACCCCGAGCTTGACCTGGTCTCCATCGTTGCAGCAAGCCGCCGTCGACGCCTCCTTCCTGGGAAATTCGTGCTGCCCCAGTGTCCTCCTGTTCACATGCGCGCTGTATGTCTCATGTTCCTGACCGACAGGAGGCCTCGCTGCATGTTGTCACCAAGTACAAGCCATGGAGGTGTGCTTCCTTTGTTGGTCATGTTCCTATCGCTGAATGACACGTCCCTTGGTGCTCCACGCCAATGCCAAGTGAAGCTGCTTGTGTGTATCTGAAGCCAATTTATGCCTCGTAAAGATTGCCGGGTGAAGAGGAACCCGATGAATCACTAATGCTAATTCCAGTCCATCATCTACACTCGAAGTCAGAACGCCAAGATCTACTTCCCGGAAATCTGAAGACTGATCTCGAACCCTCGGCGAACCCCAAGATCGTCGAACCCAATTTGTGACCGCCTTCCCGATTCCCTATTTTTATAAATACAATATAACTTGTTGCATATTAATTCATCCATACTTGCATACATGTTTATTTGTCTGGGTACTTTGTCGATTCACCTCATAATTAAATATGGAGTCCATATGCGGGCGAATCTAGTCTAATATTGGCTCTATTTAAATTTGTGTAGCGAACCGATGCCATGCTTTACCTTGTTAATTCAACATTTAATATGCGGGGTAGTTAAATAACTTGAACCTACTAATTAAATGTCGGAATCCCAATTTCGCTTAATATTGCTAAGTAGGATCGCATATTGCCATGCCATGCATCATATCATAAACATGTCAGATCTTCCGCCTAGTATTAAATATTGCACCGATTGTTCCTTGTAGTGTTTTGCTTCTTCACCGGATAGGACGATGAGTGGATGCGAGTTGCGACAAGCCTCCGATTTCCCAACTTTGTCTCACAGACGAGCATTCTCCCTCTTCTACCTATTTTGCATTTATAGTCTTTACTTCTTCCAATTGATCTATTACTATCCTTATTGTCGATGCTATAGTACCGTCCCTTTAATTACTTGCTCCACTATATTGCCTTGTTTGATTAGCTAGTTTTGTCCTTGCGAGTCATAGGCATGCTTAGCACCGCTCTCATACAGGTGGAACATGACACTCAGATATGGTCGGTGATAAGATAATCAAATTGGTGTTGTTGGTTATGGTTATGGTTTCACCTAATGATAAGGCCCTGGCAGGGACCACCTTTGGGAACTGCTTGAGCCGACCTAGGACCCGTTCGTTCTACGATACCAGTTCTGAGTTGATCGCGCTAACCAAATGTGGGGCCTCTGGGATCCCTCCTCAACTACCGGCGCTATTTGTATATCCAGAGGGTTACAAAATTGGTTTTCCATTTGGTGCATACGCATAATATGTCCTCGGACATGCATGAGTTGATATGTCTTCGAACATGACGTTTTGGTGGATTGCCATGGCTTGCATACATAAATCGCGGTACACGGTGGCGGCACCCATGGTGTGTACAAGTTACTCCGCAGGGCCCGATCCACCAATAGGCGCAAACGCTGTGCCTTCCTTGAGAATCATCGTATCTCTTGGTTGGTTCCCCACAGTAGGTGATGCCTCTGGATATGCGCGTAGTTATGGGACAGTTCTTGTTGTGAAATTCGGATGGCACGCGTAATATATTGCCTGATGGGTTGAGCATGCGTTTGGGTACAGTAGTGCACCCCTGCAGGGTAAATCTTTTCGAGCAGGCGTGTGTCCACGGTTATGGACGCCTCAGGAGTACATTGTCATGATCATAGACAATGCCACTAATGATTTACCTCTAATAATATGATTAGTAATTAGCCTTATCAACTGAACACCTCCTTAACTAAAATTCCCACTGTGTGTGTTCCGCAAGGAGACTTCCTCGACTGCTCTTCGAGGGGGAATCTTCGGATGGGTTATGTTTGGTGTTATATAGTTATCGCGTAGTGCTCTCTTATCTCGCTCTAATAGCCGAAGTTGTAGCGTGTCTCTATAAGTTAGATAGCGCAAGTTTTGCTACCGCTGAGCCCACCATACCTATGTAGGTGAGGACCGCCGAATTCTAGTCTCGCCGTGTACTGGCCTCAGTACTGACCGCTCTCTTTCTGTTTTCCTTTATCCTTTGTCGGCACCTTTTTGGCTTGATAGGTATGTGATTGACGGCGTTAGCAAGGTTACCCTTCTGGCTTGGCCTGGGCAGGGTTGGACACCGCTTGGTTATTCTTCATGACTCTTAGTCCCATTTGGATGTTGTCCGTACTCGGATACAATCTTGCTTTCTTCTTGAGTTGTATATTTGTATTGTACCTTTTGTATTCTTGACTCGTTGAGTCGTTGTATATATAATTTCTTGTGGATTCTGTTGTAAACTACTGTGATGCAACTACTTGTATTCAAATCCTACCCATATGAAAGTGTCTGGTGGGCGTCTTTGAATTGCTTCTATGCGGATTTTGGCGGGAATTGCTGAGATCTGCATAGACCCGATTCGGGGGCGTTACAAGTGGTATCAGAGCAAAGGTTTATGATACTTCGCTAGTCCAGCCTGTAGGATAACCTAGCTAACGGCCGATGTCTAGTGTCAAAACTATTTTGCTACAAATGCGTTGGATAGATCTGATTAGCTCTGATTTTACTTCTTACCTCCATTCTTTTCCCTCTTATCTTTGCGTGATTCGATCTGGTCTCTTACCTTCTTCAAGTTTAGGATTCTCGTGGTTGGATCTTCCGCCGTACCTATAGGGTTCAACTTTCCCCTCTTGTAACGGTGGATCTACATCTGAATTTCGTTCTTCTTGATCCCTTTTCAAATATTTCCCAGTGTCCTGCAACTTCTGCGACGACATCATCTACCTGAATATTTTGGTAATAACCGTTTGTCAAGATCTTCAATCTGAATTCCAAAGTTTTGTTGCACGATTCCATTATTTATGTACAGAGTAATGCTTTGAGTGCGAGATGGAATAGCTACCATACCACTACTCTTATCATTGGCCTTGTACACTAAGTGGTGGAACCACGCAATTTTACTCCTTCCACGGAAGGTAAAGGTGGCCTTACCTTTGAGACCTTTACTTTCGAATTTGCCTCTCCGCAGTGTATCTCCAAAGAATGTGAGCAACAAACCCTTGTTGGTGGTGTCGACGATTTCAAGACGGAGCAAAAATTCTTGTTAGTGGTGTTGGGACCATCAACCTGACACAAGAAGTTCCAATCATCAATCTTTTCCCCCCGGTGTCTGTGCTTGGATCTCGGGATGAGATCCCTTGTTAGTGGTGTCGAGTTGTAATGCCCCGGAAAATATTCCGTAATAAAATTGCATGTTATTTTCTATTTTGCATCATCATGACATCATGCATACTTTTGCCGTAAAATATTTTCATCAAAAGCCTATTTTGTTTTTTAATTAGTCCCTCCTCTAATTTCAAATCAAA
The DNA here is from genome assembly GCA_916181665.1 of Avena sativa. NCBI lineage: Eukaryota > Viridiplantae > Streptophyta > Magnoliopsida > Poales > Poaceae > Avena > Avena sativa. The sequence continues at coordinate 145,569,121 of OV702297.1, forward strand.
ACCTTGGTATTTTCCGGATCTTTTATTTGTCTAAAAGCTATTTATAAAAGTCTATATAAAAATAAAATAAATAAATAAAAATATTTGTAGGGGGAGGCAGCCGGCCGGCCAAACGGCTCAGCTTGCCACCTACTACCCAAACCGTAGAAAAAACTAACCCTAATCCTACCCAGCCCCGCATGCCTCACACCCGTCGCCGCCAGCACTCACGCACACCACCGCTCACACACGACCCACCCAAGAGAACCACACGACACACACCCAGGAAACACACGCACGCGATACACCACACGCGACACACCTGACCCAACATGACACACACAGCGCACACACGCCAGGCCGCACCCCGTCTCCATCCTCGTGACACCCGTCCCTCTCCTCGCTTCGATTCCTCGCGCCCCGTCCTCCTCCCAGAGAACCGCCGCCACTACAGGAGTCGGCCGCCGATCGCCCGCCACCTCAGATCCCTGCCGCCTTGGCACCTTACCTCGTCTCCTGTTGCCGCCCGACCGCCTCCCCTCTCCCCACTGAGTCCTAGACACCACCACCAGGAGCTCCTCGCCGCCGGTACCCGAGCCATCGCCCGGCGCCCCTTCCTCCTTGGCTCACCTCTACCACGACCTCATGTCGTCCTCTTCCCGCGTCAGCGAGCTCCATGCTCCAGAGCGCCGCCGACCGCTTCTCTCGGCGCGACCCCGAGCCCCCGCTGGCTGTCCTCTGCCGCTGGAGCTGCCGCCCTCACCCTTGGCCACACGCGGTCGCAAGCCAGAGCGCCACCGAGCCCCTTTGCCGCGCCTCCATCGCTGGTCCCGGCCTCGAGCATCGCCGTTCGACCCTGCCTCCGGGCCCCGCCTCCATGTTGCACACCCCGAGCTCGAACTGGTCTCCACCGTTGTAGCAAGCCGCCGTCGACGCCTCCTTCCTGGGCAAGTTGTGTTGCCCATGTGTCCTCCTGCTCACATGCGCGTTGTCCGTCTCATGTTCCTGACCGACAGGAGGCCTCGCTGCCTGTTGTCACCAAGTAAAAGTCATGGAGGTGTGCTTCCTTTGTTGGTCATGTTCCTATCGCTGAATGACACGTCCCTTGGTGCTCCACGCCAATGCCAAGTGAAGCTGCTCGTGTGTATCTGAACCAAATTTGTGCCTCGCGAAGATTTCCAGGTGAAGAGGAACCCGATGAATCACCAATGCTAATTCCAGTCCATCATCTACACCCGAAGTCGGAACGCCAAGATCTGCTTCCCAGAAATCTGAAGACCGATCTTGAACCCTCGGCGAACCCCAAGATCGTCGAACCCAATGTGTGACCTCCTTCCCGATACCCTATTTTGATAAATACAATATAACTTGTTGCATATTAATTCATCCATACTTGCATACTATTTATTTGTCTGGGGTACTTTGTCGATTCACCTCATAATTAAATATGGAGCCCTTATGCGGGCGAATCTAGTCTAATATTGGCTCCATTTAAATTTGTGTAGCGAACCGATGTCATGCTTTGCCTTGTTAATTCAACATTTAATATGCGGGGTAGTTAAATAACTTGAACCTACTAATTAAATGTCGGAATCCCGATTCCGCTTAATATTGCTAAGTAGGACCGCATATTGCCATGCCATGCATCATATCATAAACATGCCGGATCTTCCGCCTAGTATTAAATATTGCACTGGTTGTTCCTTCTAGTGTTTTGCTTCTTCACCGGATAGGACGATGAGTGGATGCGAGTTGCGACAAGCCTCCGGTTTTCCGACTTTGTCTCACAGGCGAGCATTCTCCCCCTTCTACCTATTTTGCATATATGGTCTTTACTTCTTCCAATTGAACTATTGCTATCTTTATTGTCGATGCTATAGTACCGTCCTTTTAATTACTTGCTCCACTATATTGCCTTGTTTGATTAGCTAGTTTTGTCCTTGCGAGTCGTAGGCATGCTTAGCACCGCTCCCATACAGGTGGAACATGACACTCAGATATGGTCAGTGATAAGATAATCAAATTGGTGTTGTTGGTTATGGTTATGGTTTCACCTAATGATAAGGCCCCGACAGGGACCACCTTTGGGAACTGCTTGAGCCGACCTAGGACCCGTTTGTTCTATGATACCAGTTCTGAGTTGATCGCGCTAACCAAACGTGGGGCCTCTGGGATCCCCCCTCAACTACCGACGCTATTCGTATATCCAGAGGGTTACAAAATTGGTTTTCCATTTGGTGCATATGCATAATATGTCCTCGGACATGGATGAGTTGATATGTCTTTGGACTTGACTTTTTGGTGGATTGCCATGGCTTGCATACAGAAATCGCGGTACACGGTGGTGGCACCCACGGTGTGTACAAGTTACCCCGCAGGGCCCGATCCACCAGTAGGCGCAAACGCTATGCCTTCCTTGAGAATCGTCGTACCTCTTGGTTGGTACCCCACAATAGGTTATGCCTCTGGATATGCGCGTAGTTATGGGACAGTTCTTGTTGTGAGATTCGGATGGCACGCGTAATATATTGCCTGATGGGTTGAGCTTGCGTTTGGGTACAGTAGTGCACCCCTGCAGGGTAAATCTTTTCGAGAAGCCGTGTGTCCACGGTTATGGATACCTCAGGAGTACAGTGTCATGATCATAGACAACACCACTAATGTTTTACCTCTAATAATATGATTAGTAATTAGCCTTATCAACTAAACACCTGCTTAACTAAAATTGCCACTATGTGTGTTCCGCAAGGGGACTTCCTCGACTGGTCTTCGAGGGGGAATCTTCGGATGGGTTATGTTTGGTGTTATATATAGTTATCGCGTAGTGCTCTCTTATCTCGCTCTAATAGCCGAAGTTGTAGCGTGTCTCTATAAGTTAGATAGCATAAGTTTTGCTGCCGCTGAGCCCACCATACCTATGTAGGCGAGGACCGCCGAATTCTAGTCTCACCGTGTACTGGCCTCAGTACTGACTGCTCTCTTTCTGTTTTCCTTTTCCCTTTGTCGGCACCTTTTTGGCTTGACAGGTATGTGATTGACGACGTTAGCAAGGTTACCCTTCCGTCTTGGCCTGGGCAGGGTTGGACATCGCTTGGTTATTCTTCAGGACTCTTAGTCCCATTTGTATCTTGTCCGTACTCGGATACAATCTTGCTTTCTTCTTGAGTTGTATCTTCGTATTGTACCTTTTGTATTCTTGACTCGTTGAGTCGTTGTTGTATATATAATTTCTTGTGGACTCTGTTGTCCATTTGGATGTAACTACTTGTGTTCAAATCCTACCCACACGAAAGTGTCTGGTGGGCGTCTTTGAATCGCTTCTATGCGGATTTTGGCAGGAATTGCTGAGATCTGCATTGACCCGATTCGGGGGCATTACATCATGTAACCAGAATTCACATTTAGTAAACTTGGCATACAACTGATGCTCCCTAAGGGTTCCGAGGATAGTCCTCAGGTGTAGCTCATGTTCTTCTTCTGATTTGGAATAGATCAGAATGTCATCGATGAAAACAACGACAAACTTATCCAGGAAGTCCATAAAAATCTTATTCATGAGGTTCATGAAATAAGCGGGGGCATTGGTTAATCCAAAGGACATGACAGTGTACTCATACAGTCCATATCTGGTGGTAAGCGCAGTCTTTCGAATATCCTCTACGCGAATCTTGAGTTGATGATAACCAGTTCTAAGATCAATCTTAGAAAACACTTTGGCACTAGTCAACTAGTCAAACAAGTCTTCTATCTCTGGCAGTGGATACTTGTTCTTAATGATTTGGATAGGGACGACTTTGCAAATTTGCCTAGCTTTGGTGGTTGAACCAGGTATTTGAACAATCATAACATGCTTCAATTTGGTTGGTTGAATCTTACTAGTGCATGAAAATTCTTCTGTAACAAACGATTGCGATGCTCCAGAATTAAACAACACTCTTGCAAGTACTGAGTTAACAGAAAACATATCCAGAATGACATCTGGCACTTCTTGGGCTTCTTCAGCATTCATGTGAAACAGACAACCGTTGCAGTTGAGCGAATTCCCTGGGGCAAATCTTCTTCCAGGCTGAACACGGCGCTGCTACTGAGCTGGGGCATTCACATTGGGGGCTGGTGCAAGATTCTTGGGGCACTCATTAGAATAGTGACCCTTGGTTCCACATTCATAACAAGTCACCTGAGACTTGTCCTCTCCTGCAACATGCACAACATTGCTTCCAGTCCTTGGGGCAGTATTGGTGTTGGTGGCGACATTGTTGTTGTTGAACTTGGGCGGTGCACGGTTGAAATTGCTGGGGTTGCCGGGGTTGTTTTTGTGGTTTGTTCCGGGCCTTGGATTTCCTCCTCCATGGTTGGGATAGGTTGGACGGTTCATCAGGGGTCTATTGTTTCTAGGGTCAAATCTTGTAGATGGGTTGGGGCGATACTTTGGGGTATGATGGGTTCCTGGTTGATGCATCATTCGATGCTTGCGGTTGTCATTGGCTTGGTTGATTTTTCCTTCCATCTGAATGGCAGAATCCACTAAGGCTTCAATGTCCGTAAATGGAATATTGACTAACACTATCTGCATCTCATCATGGAGACCATTCAAGAACCTCTCCTTCTTCTTGGATTGAGTGTCAATCTCATCTGGTGCATACCTATCTAATGACAGAAAATTGTCACGGTACTCAACTACTGTCATCCTCCCTTGCTTCAATTCTCTGAATTCATATCTCATCCTCTTGATCAAACCCGGTGGCACATGGGTTCTGCTGAACTTGAGTTTGAATTCATCCCAAGTCATCATTTGTCCTCCATTCATGGCGCGAACGCTATTCCACCAAGCTCTTGCATCTCTTGCCAAATAGTGGGTGGCAAATAGTACTTTCTCGTTGGCCTCCATTCCTGCAAATTCTAAGTTGTTCTCCATGGTCTGCAGCCAAACATCAACATATAATGGCTCTTCCGACTTACTAAATATGGGTGGATTGGTGTTATGAAAATTCTTGAGTTTGGATCCATGGTTGTCCTGGTTTCCATGGCCTTGATTGTTGTTGTCCATATGAGCTATGTGTAGAAGGGTGGCTAATTTGGCTTGATGTTCGGCTCTTTCAGCTTCACGGTCCGAAACCAACATTTGCAAGATTTGCAACGTTGGGTCCGGGTATGAACTGCTTCCTCCGCGAGGCATCTAAAGATTGAGATAGATCATGAGAAAAGAGGGAAATTTTCTAGGGTTCAGGGGTTTGTTTTTGAAAAGTTTTTAAAGTTTGGCTCAGATTTTTCTAGCAACTTGCTTTTCATTCATTCATAGCACACAGTACAAACACACACCACAAGAAGGAAACAGATGGTTTTAAGAACCATTCTGTGAAACTACGATACAGTGGGACCGGATACAACTTCACTAACGCTAGTGCTCAAGTGCTACTACTCCTCGGAATCAGTGGCTTCATCATCATCATCAATGAAGGCGGAGTCATCATCATCGGTGAAGAAGTCCATGGCTTGATCCTCCAGGAAGTCATCATCACTCAGGTAGGAGTAGGGGTCTCCATGGATATCTTCCCCTGCATTATCCCTCTCCTCAAGCTGCATGTCCCGCTCATGGATGGTCTCCTCCAAGTCGGTCACCTTGTGACGAAGGCGAGCAATAATGCGATCCTTCTTATCAAGATGACGGTGACGAGACTGGTGATCCTTCACAAGCATGGCAATGGTATGGTCCTTCTTGACGGTGATGGCGTAGTTGTGGTTGACGTAGGAGCGGGTTGTCCAACTCCTTCTGCCTGTCATACATCATGAAGCTGAGATGGTCCACTTGATGCTTCAGCTCCGGGTGATATGGTGCCTCCAATGGCTGTCCCATAGCATCACACCTTGGGTAGTACTCAAAGCGCGTGCCCTTGATCTGATTGATGCTTTGTCCACACAGACGGGCAAGAGCTTCCCGCATGGCCCTGACGAGTCCATCTAGCCAGTTGTTCTCTCTTAAGGTGAACCGGACTCCCTCTGAGGTGGGGGCTTCAATCTTCCCTCTGAGACTTGCAATAATCATCCATTGCAATTATCCTCCTTACTGATCGTTGAGCTGGGCTTCGAAGAACTTAGGGTGCGGGCGCTCCAGAAGTTCCGAGAGTTGGTCCAAATCTCGCTCAAAGATGAGATCTCCTCCATTTCCCAACTAATAGAACTTTCTATACTTCACGTCCATCTATAAGAATGTAGGATGAGTAAGTTAGTAGGGTGATCAAGTGTGTCAAATTTTATGTAAGTTTGCAAGATTTTTTTTGAGGAACATGAATTTTCATGAAAGAATCTAAGTGGTAAGAATGAGAATAGGTTTTCATAAATACTCACTTCTTTTGTTTTGAAACTAAGTTTTTGATTCAAGCATCCATTCTAAACTAGGATCTCCTATGGTCAGGATGGCTCTTGATGACCCACAAGTGTAGGGGATCGCAACAGTCTTCGCTGGTAGTATTACCCAATTTATTGATTCAACACAAGGGGAGCCAAAGAATACTTGCAAGCCTTAACAACTGAGTTGTCAATTTAGCTGCACCTGGAAATAGTTCTTGCTCATAGAAGTTTTATCAGTAGCAACGGTTTGCAATAGCAACAGCAAAGCAACAGCAACAACAACATCAACAGTGAAACAGGAGCAATAGTAACACTAACGGTAATAGTAGGATTCGAGTGCGGTAGGCATAGGGATGGATGGACGGGCATTGCATGGACGAGTCTAAACATGTAACTTCAAGTTCTAGGGCATTGCAAATAAATAATAATAAGCATCCAAGTACTAAACAATCCTAGGCATGTGCTCCAAATATAGTCATACGTGCTCGCAATGAGAACTTGCACAACATCTTCTGTCCAGCCAGCACGTGGCAGCGGGGCCTCTAGGGAACTACTGGCAATTAAGGTGCTCCTTTTAATAGAGCACCGGAGAAAAGCATTAACACTCCGTGAATACACGTGATCCTCACACCATAGCCATCCCCTCCGGTTGTCCCAATTATTGTCACTTTGGGGCCTTTGGATCCGGACAATGATATGTGTACACAACTTGCATATAAGATCACAAACAATACTATCATAATGATTCAATAATAAGTTCAGATATGAGATCATGGCACTCGGTCCCTACTGACAAGCATTAAGCACAACAAGTTGCAACAAAGTCAAATAGAACTAATAGAGATACTAGGCACTATGTCCTAACAGATCTTATTCGATTACAAGATAGAACTCATCCAATCCCTACCATCCCCAAGCCTACAACGGGGGATTACTCACTCATGGATGAGGGGAACATCGATGGTTGATGGAGATGCGTTGGTGATGACGATGGCGGTGATCCTCTCTAAATTCCCCGTCCCGTCAGGGTGCCAGAACAGAGTTTCTGGATCCGAATCTTGGTTTCCAGTGGCGATGGAGGAGCGGAACTCTTTCTGGAAAACTATCAAACCCCTGGGTTTAGGTCGAAAGGCAACTTATAGGCGCACAGAGAGGCCGAGGGGGTGCCTAGGGTGGCCGCACCCCCTAGGCGCGGGGTAGGGCCCACCCGCGCCTGGCAGGGGTGTGGGCCGCCCAGGCCCCTTCTCCGTATCATCTTCTGGCTCCGTGGGTCTTCTGGTGAAATATAATTTTTGGCATATTTTCCGGGATTTTTCCTAATAGTTGATTTTCTGCACAAAAACAAGACACCAAGGTAATTCTGTTGAAAACAGCGTCAGTCCATGTTAGTTGTATCCAAATCACACAAGTTTAGAGGAGAAACAATAGTAAACGTGTTTGGGAAAGTAGATATGTTTTGGACGTATCAACTCCCCCCAAGCTTAGCTTATTGCTTGTCCTCAAGCAATTCACTTGAAAACTGAGTGCGATAAAAGAACTTTCATGCACACATTTGCTTCATATGATGTAAATATTCTCAGCACAGGAGTAGATGCTTAAACCATTCATAATAAGAAGTATGCAACTAAGTCTACTTAATAGTCATTGCAAGCTCTAAAGAGAAACCAACTCAATAATAATAAGTAGCATAAAACATAAACATAAGCAACATTTCAATGCTCATAGTAATGTATGATAGAGTGGTATCTCGCTTGCCTCTGTTTGTAGAGCACAATATAAATGCCAAGGCACCTCTGAAGTTCAAGTGAAGACTAGAAGTAAAGATATCAGAGATACAAGCATCAAAGTCATGACATAATTAACCAAGTTTTGGAACAAACACAAGAATGAGAACTATGCTCTCAAAAAGGTTCTCATAGAATAAATGGTGACTCAAGAAGGTTGTGAAAACGGTTTTGAAAAGTTTGAAAGGCTTCCTAATGCTGAAAGGAAGGTACTCATTAGCTTTGAGCTCTCATTGCCCCTATCATAGGCATCTTCATATGGTTAAGGTGAAAGTGAGGTCCACTCTGAATCATATGCTTGATAGACCATAAACTGGAAATCCCAAGTACCTTGAGTACGAGGGCCGCTCCGCATGCTACTCAACTTTGGTCACCTGAAAGTTCTTGTCATTGTAAATACATGCGTATCATAGGGAACCGCCAACGGGGTACCCCTTGCACATGGTACATGAGCTTTCCCATAACCAAAATGATAAGGCAAGCAGACAATGAGCATCTCAACAATCTTTTTATTTACCATATGCATAGATTTTTATTGAGGATGCTTCATAGATGCTCATTATGGTGATGCTGCAAGTTTTCACCATGATTAGGCATGGCTTAGGCTAGCGGCCCAGGCGTTTTTCTAACACAATGTATATACTCCATGAACTCACAAGCTCCCCTTTTATTTCACATTGTCGACATCCGTAAACAAAAGAGCAAAGTATCAACTGGATAGGATATCCAAAAAGCGTTGAAAGCGTTCCCCATGACAGCACGGTTCTGCTGACTCCTAGCATACAATTTGTAAGCATATAACTTTCATGGACTAGTCACAATGGTTCAGGATTATTAAGTGCAAGGAATAAAGTGTGCCATCAAGTTCGTGAGAGATTTACTAACTAATTTTCTCAAAACAGACAAACATTATATTTGGAACAAAACACGGCATATAGAATATGCACTGAAGTAGCAAATGATGCTAATAGGTAGTTATAGTGGACACAGCTGGCAGTGTTGGTTTTGGGGAGTTGGAAACATAGGTAGAGCTAGTACTCAGTGCAAGTTAGGGCTAGCAATAGAGAGGGAGCGACAAACGAGAGAGCAATAACTGTCATAATCATGCTTGCAACAAAACAGGACTAATTATGGCATGAAAGTGATAAAAGAACTCTGAGAGGAAATAAATCATCGAGGCGTACTGACTATTGATTAGTCATATGCATGCGTGAGCATGTGCCAAGTCGATTCACATGAACAGTCAGAGGAGGATACCACAATATCATACCAAAATATGAATAAAACAATGCAAGCAAACATTCATATGACATGCTACAAACTATTAGCAAGCTGGAGTTAATCATAGACAAGCAAGAACTACTAAGAATCCATAATGACATACACCTTACACAAATAGGCTAAGCATGATCACAATGATGAGTATATGTACAAAAATGAAACAAATAGAGTTCGTTACCATCCTCTTACCACACCTCGAGTTGTCTTAATATTCATTATTGCCCTTCACTTGTGTGACTTGAATAATAAGATGAAACCAAAATTCACTGAGGACGGCTGAACCCTGCAAAGAACTCACAAAACCAAAGAAGAACAACAAATATTTTTGGTGTTTTCAATTTTTTTAGAAACAAGCAAACAAAGAAAAATCAAACAAAAACAAAGCAAACCAACAAAGCGAAATCTTTTTGGATTTTTCTTTTAAGGAAAACCAAAGAAAAGAAACAAAGAAGCAAGCCAAGATAAACAACAAAAATATTTTTGGTATTTTTGTGTTTTTGAGAAAGAAGCAATAAGAACCAAAAAGAAAGTGAAACAATGAATATACAAAGAACCGACCGAACATGATATATATATATATATATGAGTGTGACGTCGGTATACCTCCCCCCAAGCTTAGGCTTTTGGCCTAAGTGGGGCTAAATAGCGTGGGTAGTAACCCCATGCTGGTGGGTCATCACATGAATGATCATAGTCAGGTGCTTGCGATGAAGAAGAAGACATGCCCCAATCAAATGAGGGCTGCTGGTATGAAGACTCTCCCAAGTTGGAGGGCTGAACCAAATTGTCTTCGGCATCCTCTTCAACATTCTCCTCTTGCTGGGAGAGCTCCGCCACATATGTGTCAAACTCCTCCTCCGTAAGCGACCATCCTTGCCTGTTATCAAAGTTAAACAAAACAGGTGCAGGCAAATAAACTATTTTCTCAGTCCTACCCTTTCTCCAACCCTGCTGGGCAAAATATAATTCATACGGTAAACTTCTCCCCCCAGGGACACAAAACCATGCTGAATCATGGATTCAAGATCAAGCCTCTCTATGGGGAACTGGTAATCTGAATAGTGAGGCTCTAAACCATGGAAAGCTAGCAACCTAGAAACAATGAGACCTCCATAAATTCCACCCTTCTCGCGGTTGGTGGTGAGACGGTGAGCTATCAAAGCACCCAGGATATAAGATCTATTCCTATTCAAAGCAGCTGCAATAAAAGCTAGATCAAAAGAAGACAACTTTCTAGCAATCTTTCTAGCAAGAACACACTTGGTAATGAAATAGGCAAAGTATCTAATAGCTGGGAACTGAATGTTCTGAATTTTACCACTTTCCTTTGAGAAGTCGAAACCTTGGAAAATCTCAGCATATAAATCCATAAGTGACTTGGGCCTCTCCTTGATCTTCTCACAAGATCCCCACTGAGGTACTCTAATTACTGCACAGAAATCAGCAAAAGGCAGGTCGACAGATATATTATATATTTTGTAATGGACCAAGGGATTAGATGTAGACCAAGTGAACCGGAAGTCTTACACAAAAGCCATGGTTAGCTTAACAAATTGAAATGGTTCACCTTCAACAAAGTGTTCCAACCCTGCATTCGCAATCAAAGTTTGGAAATCCTGGGAGATTCCCGCGGTTCTCATAAATTCATGGCATGGGTACATGGAAGGAAAAACTGCCTCCTCACGATGAACCTTCATTGGCTCAGACACCATCAAGTCATATTGATTCAATGGATAAGTACTCATCTTCCTTGCTGAAATTTTTAGACAAACATCAAACCAAGTGATTTCCAGGTTGATAAATGATGAGCAACTACTATAGGAACTTGCTAGACGACTATACATGCATCAAAATGAAATTTCTAAGCATAGAACAAGCATGCAAGCTCAAACAACCTGAAACCTATAGCAGCAAAATACTCAAGATACAATCTACCAATCACAAATCTAATTGGACAAGTGGAGGAGGCACATACCAAGGAACAATCTCTCCAAAAATCAGCAGCAAAGATGGGCTGGGCAAGGAGATCGAAAATTGCGAGCAAGAACATCAAGAACTCGAGCTTGATCAAGTTTTCCGATGTTTTTTGGGAGAGAGAAATAAGATGGCTTTGAGGAGGCATCCTGGAGGGGCCCAGGTGGGCTAGAGCCCCCCAGGCGCTACCCACTGGTAGGCCGCGCCTACCAGGGTTGTGGTGGCTTGGGGTGTCCCCCTGGGTCACTTCAGGTGTCCCTCTGCCCCTTTTTTCGAGGAAAAATTTATTTTGAATTTTCTGGGATTTTTTGGGAAACTTTATTTTTGGCCAATTTTCAGGGTATGAAAATTGATTTCTCGCAGAAACAGTTTTTTTAGAAGAAGCAAAAACAAACCAAAAGCCAAATTACAGGATCTCTAAGACAAACTAACAAGCAAACAACTAGCAAAACCAAAGCTAGCAAAAGAAACGCAAAGACTAGGAAGGAGAAAAGTAAAAGAAAGCAAGTATAACCATAGTGAAAACATTATTTTGTTCAGTAAAATCCTTTTGTTAACAAGGTTGATAAAGTCTTGTTACCAAAACAATCTTATATGAAACAAAACTTTGCATTACACAAGGTCATTATGTTACCTCATACTTGATAGCAATAGTCCCAATTATAATAGTTTCAAAATTTTCTTGTGGGATGGGACAATATATTTCTCCAACCTTGATGCTCTAAATATTCTCAATGGAATTCAGGCAATAGCTTCTAACAACCTTCTTGGGGAAATAAATAGTATGCTCTTTGTCATTAATATTTAATGTTACTTTTCCTTGATTACAATTAATGACAGCACCTGCAGTATTAAGAAAAGGTCTCCCAAGAATAATAGACATATTATCATCTTCAGGCATTTCAAGCACAACAAAATCAGTTAAAACCAAGCAATTATGAGCCACTTGAACAGGAACATCCTCACATATACCAACAGGAATAGTAGTTGACTTATTAGCCATCTGCAAAGATATATCAGTTGGTATCAACTTTTCTAGCTGGAGTCTCTTGTAGAGAGAAAAAGGCATAACACTAACTCCAGCTCCCAAATCACATAAAGCAGTTCTAACATAATTATTCTTAATAGAGCAAGGAATAGTCAGTATACCTGGGTCACCAAGTTTCTTTGGAACCTTACCGTTGAAGGAATAATTAGCAAGCACAGTAGAAATCTCCTCATTAGATATCTTCATTTTATTAGAGACAATATCCTTCATATACTTTGAATAAGGAGGCAATTTAATAGCATCAGTCAAAGGAATCTGCAAAAATAAAGGTTTCATCCACTCACAAAACTTGTTGTAGTGTTCTTCCTCCTTTGACTTGTGTTTCTTACCTGGAAAAGAAATAGGTTTCTACACCCAAGGTTCTCTCTCTTTACCATGTTTATTAGCAATAAAATCTTCCTTTGTGTACCTAGTGTTCTTAGTGTGCTTCTCAGGTTCTTCCTCACCTTCCCCCTTATCAGGAGACTCATTTTTATCATTACCACTCTTAGTTTCAGCATTAGAGACAGATATACTATTAGGATCTATAGCAGGTCCAAGTGGTTCCTCAACTACTTTATGTTTCTTTTTCTTTCTCTTATGAGGACTACCACTATTCTCACCTTGTTGAGAATCCTGCTCAATTCTTTTAGGGTGTCCTTCAGGATATAAAGGATCTTGAGTAGCTATACCACTCCTAGTTCTAATTACATAAGCATATTTAATTCCTGAGGCATTAACTAGCATATCCTTTTGTACCTTAGCAGGTTGATGAAGTTGGGTTTGAACCATTTGAAAGTGTTTACAAAGCATTTTAATATCATTAGAAGTTCTTTCCACAATATCTTTCAACTCATGGATAGCTCTAGTGTTTTCCAATAAATGATTCTGAACTTGTTTATTAAAATTACCTTGTTTAACAATAGAGGATTTTCACGGTACCCCTGGTACTTCATTAGGAGGAAGGGAGTACCACTCATATCTAGCCATCAATTTAGCAGGGCATTTTTGACTTTTACTGTTATCCCGATAGATCATATGGTGGCTGCTCTCCTCCCGATTGAGCGCACTCAGTTTACCAGAAATAATTTTTTCCAAGCCGCCGCTCGTCGGCTCCTCCGGCCGTATCGAATGTCGTAGACTTCATTACGATCAAAATGCAGACCTTCCCCATCGCTGCCCCATCACAACCATCAAAGCCTCCTGTTTTAGCTAAATCTTTTGGCCTATCTACTATGCATGAGATGGTGAATTAACTGCCAATCCACGAAGTTCCACCCAGATCTAATTAAACTGATGTGATTTCGATTTCTATGAAAATTATGACCCCCTCCGTCTAAATTAAGTTGATTCTATCTCTGAAGTTCTTCGTACTACTATGGCATGGTTTGGATTGGACTTGTTAGGCATTTGTAGTGGATTGGGTTCAGGTATCGTCCGTGATGGATTAGAAAATAAGCTGCCCCGATGAAGGTACAAATCACGGCTGTATGGCTTTACTTCGCTCATGCCGTGATGAACATAGAGGTCGGTAGGAGGCTTGTTCCCGTTCTTCCCCAATCATGGGCGGAGGTGAATCGGTGGTGGCTGCATCCGCAACTCCGGCTGCCACGAACAGGGTTATAATAATTTTTTTGGTTTGGTATCTTGACCCTAATATTCTTGGAAGACTACAAGGGAAAATACGGTCATGTCATCCCGAGAAATAATATTGATAGGTTTGCGGATTTTCGTTCTGCCCCTAGGATCAAGGTACTCCATGGCGTTTCGAGTTAGTACTCCATAGGTTTAGTGGTGGAGTACCAAAACATTGTGGCCATTGGATCAATAGGAATAGACGACCCATACTAATTCTGGGGTACTGTAAAAGTCCTCTAACAATAAATGTGTCAAGTTCCTCTAAGCATTGATCAGGAGGCTTACCATAGGGAATATCCCCTTCATTAAAGTGGAGAGAGTATACCTCAATAGTAGATGAGTGGGGAATTGGCTTACATAATTCTTCTATAGGAGGTAGATTCTTCACATCTTCAGCTGTAATACCTTTCTCCTTTAGACACTTCTTAGCTTCCTTCATCACTTCATCATTTAATGCAACAACTCATCTCTTCTTTGTTGTTGGTGTTGGAACTGGTTCAGGAACAACTGGTTCAGGAGTAATAGGCTCAGGTGTATTTAGCTTAGTTGAAGTCCAATCATCATAATTCTTGCTTATTTTAGTCATTAATTCTTCAGCATCTGTAGGAGTCCTTTTCCTAAAAATACAATCAGCAAAGCTATCTAGGTAGGCCCTAGAATCATCAGTTAGTCCATTATAATAAATATCAAGAAGCTTATTCTTAGGGAATGGACATCCAGGATGTGCATGAATCAAGGCATAGAACCTTGTCCATGACTCAGGTAATTTCTCTTCTTCTCCCTGTTTAAAATAAAAAAAGTCTCTATAAAGCAGCATGTCTAGCACCGGGAGGAAAATATTTCTGGAAGAAAGAAGCAATCAAACAATCAGTGCTATCAATGGAACCAGGAGGTAATCTACTAAACCAAGCCCTAGCTTCTCCTTTTAGTGAAAAAGGGAAGATCTTAGTAACAAAGTACTTGCGCATTTTAAAATCATCAGAGAACAAAGCACTCATAGTAGAAAGCTCATTCATCTGAGCCACAACACTCTCATTTTCAGTCCCACAAAAAGGTTCTTTCTCAATAATATCTAAATAGGATAAATCAAGAGAGAAATCATAATCTTCATCTTTAATATCTATGGGAGATGTGGCAAACTTAGGATCATAGGACAATTTAGGAATAATAGTACATCTAGCAAGGAGACTCTTAATAGCACTAGTACCATGTGTGTTTCGTCACTCTTCAACAAATTCATCAGTGAACTCAATGTAACCATCATTAATATCATAACTCTCTCTAGACTCAGGTGAGCTAACAGGTGTAACAGTGTCTTCACTAGGAGTTTTGGTATTTCCTCAACTAGCCATAGTAGCATCTAGAAAAGGACCTAATGGACCACTCACATCAAGCACAGTAGAAGTAACATCATGAGCATCAAAAGCAGTTTCAGATTCAGTAGTAGTAGCAGTGTGTGTAGCATGAGTATGTGGTGGTGGTGTGACAAGCTTACTTATAACAGACGGTGAATCAAGAGCAGCAGAGGTGTTTAGGACTATACCTCTTCTTGTAGTGGATGGTAAAATAGGAAACTTTCCATCATGAGACTTACCCATGATGAAGGGAGTAGAAGTGAACAATAGTAGATCCAAGTGAACTTACAAATAAAGCTATGCTCCCCGGCAACGGCGCCAGAAAATAGTCTTGATGACCCACAAGTGTAGGGGATCACAATAGTCTTCGCGGGTAGTATTACCCAATTTATTGATTCGACACAAGGGGAGCCAAAGAATACTTGTAAGCCTTAACAACTGAGTTGTCAATTCAGCTGCACCTGGAAATAGTTCTTGCTCATAGAAGTTTTATCAGTAGCAACAATTTGTAGTAGCAACAGCAACGCAACATCAACAACAACAACAATAGCAACAACAACAGTGAAACAAGAGCAATAGTAACAGTAACGGTAACAGTAGGATTCGAGTATGGTAGGCATAGGGATGGATGGATGGGTGTTGCATGGACGAGTCTAAACATGCAACTTCAAGATCTAGGGCATTACAGATAAATAATAACAAGCATCCAAGTACTAAACAATCCTAGGCATGTTCTCCAAATATAGTCATATGTGCTCGCAATGAGAACTTGCACAACATCTTCTGTCCAGCCAGCCCGTGGCAGCAGAGCCTCTAGGGAACTACTGGCAATTAAGGTTCTCCTTTTAATAGAGCACCAGAGCAAAGCGTTAACACTCCGTGAACACATGTGATCCTGACACCACAGCCATCCCCTCCGGTTGTCCCAATTATTGTCACTTTGGGGCCTTTGGATCCGGACAATGATATGTGTACACAACTTAACTACTTCTACCAGTGAGGTGGTTGAAGTTCTCCTCGGCTTCCTCTTCGTAGTAATATCCTTCCTCTTCGTATCCTTGGTCGGTACAGCGTCTATAAATAAATACGAAGTACACAATTACCAAACAATACTTAACTACTTCTATTTGGCACACAAGGGTTTTCACTAGATGATCTAGCATCATCACAATCATCACAAGAATTAAGCCAATAGTTTTATTTATTCCATTTTAGAAAAGTAATTTCTACTCATTGAAAAACTACTTAAGATTTAAAATCTCCAATTAAAACATGGGATCATGTTGACACATGTCATCACCACTTATTTCAATACTTGGGAATGTGATTTAAAGTGGTGTCACAATTTAATAAGGTTAATCTTTTTATTTTAATTAATTAAAGTGACTAGCAATGCCTATGGGACATTCTTTTATTAGTTGCCCATTATTACTGCAAGTAAAACCTAGATATTTTTATATATTTAGAAAGGTCTTATCAAATGTGATTTTTGAGAGTTGGAATCATCTCAAAATCATTTATGGTTGAATTGAAAAATGCTTGAATGCAGAAAAGTCTCGACCTTGTTATTTTTACTATAGGTTCTCTGTAATTCCAAATGGTTTTAATCCAATGGGCTTGGATTAAGAATTTTCGTACCTATCTAACAAAATTGGTTTCATGCTATTTGGTTTAGTAAAACTCTCTGAATTGAATTTTGAATCTATTGCCAGAACTAGATTTGAAACTAAATAGATAAATCTAAATTCAAATTACTGGGTCGCGCGGGAATTCTAACTGGGTCGGCCCACTGCGCATATCGTGCACGCGGGCGGGTTAAGTGGTGTCCCTACACGTCAGTTAGACGGGGGTTGGCGAAGGGGTACATGCTAATTACGACCGTAGGATTAGATCAAGGATCAACTGCTCATGGCCATCATCCTCATCGAACAGAACACGACGGGATCGAACCCTAGCGTGGCCAGTGGGGGTCTGGGGCGGCTCACCGAGGCTCTGGCGATGGTTGGCGATGGGGGCGAATGACAAAGTTGACAATGACGGTTCTCCTGGTACTGGCGGCTCCTCCTGGGGTGGCTCCAATTGACGACACCCTTCTCCTCCAGCAGCGGCAGGCTCTGGCAAAATTCCAGCAAGGAGAGCTCGTCTTGCTCCGGGAAGAGGTGGGAAGGATCGGTGAGAGGTGGGGAGTGGAATGGTGTGAAGAAAACGAGCGGGGGAGGCCTCCTTTTATAGGCGAGCGAGAGAGGCCGAGCGGCATGGGCAATGCTCGGCATGGCTGAGGCTAGGGGACGGTGCGCGGTCTCCTGGCGGTCCTCAACGGCTTGATGGCGCGGCAAGGGGCGGTGTGGTTTGGTCGGAATGCGCTGGTGCTCTGAGCGGCACCGACGACGTTTTTGACGACGCACAGACGCTCCTGGTGGCGCGGCGGCCAACGGGGATGTCTAGTGGTCTCCTGGGACGGTGGTGATCAAGTAGATGGGCGGCAAAGGCGAGGCACGGTCGGGTTGAGTGGGAACGTGGCGTGCACTGTGGTGCACGTCGGCATGGTCGACAGTGGCGCGGGCACGGCGTTTTCGGCGGTTCCCTTCTGTGTCTTCGAGCTAGGCCTGGTCTATAGGGGCAGTGAGGCACGGGAGTCATGGTAGACAAGGTTGGCGAGGCTGGCTATGCTTCTAGCTTGCTGTCGATGGTGGGGGTGGCAAGTGTGCTCGGCCATGGTGGCCATTGATGGCATGGTCGAGTACATAGTGGGCTAGAGCTGCTTAGGCAATGTTAGTGACCTACTAGGAGTGTGGTGAGAGCTAGAGAGGGAACAAGTTTGGCACAAACACTGCTCACAATAGTGTTTGTTGTTTTGTTTGATTTGTGCTCAGAAGGTGTTTGATGAAATGGTCGAAAGAATTTCATATTTGAATTTTTGGTTGAAACTTGGTGAGTGTACTAAGCACACACTAGAGAGTATCTGGTTGATTGGATTTGTCAAGGTGAACTGTTTTGGTGGGGTTTTGAGAAATGGTGATCTTACCATATGAACTAGATTTAATTTTTAAATGTCATTTGAATATGGTTGCCAAATATTTCTGTGGGTTTGCAAGGTGAGCTTGGATTCACTTTTACTTGGTCTAGCAAGAGGTGAAAAGAATTGGATTTGTTTCTGTTGGAAATCTTGGACTAGAAACACCCAAAGTGGTCTAGTGAACAAGATTGGCAAAAATAACCATTTGCTTATATATCTTATTTTTGATTTTCTCTTCAATTGATTATGCTTGGAAATGATTTATATGATGTTGTTTTCATCTTTAAACCAATCCTTGTCATGCATAACAATCACACAAGTCCAAACAAGCATTTATGCATTCATCACATACACACATGCATTCATGTTAATTTTAATTAACAAAAGTTTTTGTTAACCCTAAATTTGGATGATTGGAATTAATAACCTTGATTAATATTTTTGAGATGTTACAGCTACGGTTTGGCCCTGTCATCTGCATGGATCGAGCTCGAGCTCTCCGTCAGCGATTCAATCCAGGCAGCCGTCCACCGGAGCTGCGTGTCGAACTGCTGTTCCGTCGCGTCCTTCTGAAATGTCACCTTCTCAAGCTCCGGCCCACCTACGGCCCTACACGACTCCATGATCATGGCGACGCACATACATGCATAGAGCTTGATAATTACTGCTATCGATTTGATGTCTCTCTGGCCATTCTAACTTGATTCTATCTGATACTTGCTAGGATTGATTAGTTAGGTCGATTTAATGATTATTTCTGGTGCATAGGATTCATCTGCTCTATAGCGACCATGTTCAATACATAAGATTGATCTGCTAGTTCAAATGAATTTCTATATTTTCTATATATGGACAACACCTTATTTTACATTCTTGTTGCACACATAATCATTCAATGGATAAAGACAATTCTGAAAAATCTAGAAAGTCCCGGAAAACTGTCCAGGAAAGCTTGTATAATGAACTAACAATGACCTCCTATTTTTTTGTAATATTTAGCACTTTATCATGTTCGAATTATTAACTTTGTGATCACATATGTCTCAAAACAGTTAGTCCAAACACAATCTCTTCTTAAGGGCATTACAGTCTTTCCACCATACCGCTCAGTCAATAAGCTAGGATAGAAGAAGTCTAAAAAAACTGGACTATAGTTTTTGGATAGCTTATTTTCACAGCTGGTTTCTCTAGACAGCTCTTGATAGGGTGTCTTATGCATAATCTAGAGCCGAAAATAACTGGGCTAAGAGTGGTGATGGGCGAGCGTTAGGGGTGTGCTGTCTATTTTTCGCGTCTGCATGTGGACCTATTCTTTTACCGTCTGTTGCGCGTGGGGTCGGCTGGTGGGTGCTTGATGGGCTGAGTTGGCCTGGCCACGTGCTGTCTCCAGGGCGGTTTGGGTGTGCGGTGTTTTAATTTCAGCGTCTGACGGGTGGCCCATAATTTCTAGGCCCTATTTGCCAGCCTCCTGTATTTTGGTCGATCTGTCCTTCTTGGCTTATTTCATCGGGGTGGGCAGAGGTTCTCTTGGTTATCTTCGTTACTCTAACCGGGGCGAATGTGTTGGATTTCTAGACCGGGGTGATTGTGTTGGATTTCTAGCAGCGGTGGGTTTCTCGGTGCCGGTGTAGTTTTCCTGCGTGCGGTTGCTCGTGTGGTTTCTGGTTCCTCCGTCGTCTCAGCGCGATCTTGGCTCGACGGGGTTGTTCCGTGGTGGGGAGCCATCGCTATATTGGTCATTGGCCGCGTCATACCTGCCTGGAAGGTTTGGTTTCCTTGCTGTTTTGATTTCTGTTTTAGGTATGTCTTTGCGTACTCGTGGCCTTTCAGAGATTGATTCAACCGTGTGCTGTCCTTCCTGCTTTAATTTTGGTTTTAGGGTTGGCCTTGCGATTTGTGAGATTGGTTTTCATTGTGTTGTCCTCATTGAGTCTAATAGTACAGTTTATTGTCGACAGTTTTAGTTAGGTTTTAGACCGATTTTTTGGTACGGCTTCGGTTATGTTTTAGACCCAATTAGCAAAAATGTCTTGTGGATTGGCTTTAGTATCAATGGCTTATTGGGGCGCATCGTTCGCGATCTGGTACCGCTTCAATTGAGCGGAGAGAACCATGGATATTCTTGATGGCGTCGGCGAGATTCACCAGCAACAGGTTGATCTTTCGTTTCTTTGGCTGCCATGGCTTTTCTCTGCCACGAGAGATTGAAGGCATTTCATGTGCTGGTGTTGCAGGTTCCTGACCACCTATGCCTCGTGTGGCGTTTTCTAGGACAGGCGACAGAGGACATCCGGTGTTGACCAGGTCTATGGTTCCAGCTAATGACCCGTATCTTGGTGACAAGCCGGTGAGTGTGCATCAGATCTTTTGACTGCATGTTGTTTTGTCTCCCTTTTTTACCTCTTGACACTGTTTCCCCATGTTGTGCCTACGGGATGATTTGTTGCTAACATATGCTAATTGAGAGACAAGTAATGTTTCTTGCGAGATTACAAATTTTCCCCCTTTAATGGTGTGCTGATCAATTTTTACTGAGCATGGCCTGCTGATTGGTTTGATAGATTTACAGCCTAAGGATACTACTTAGATGTTACCTTTGAAAATTATGTGAGTTATTTATTCAGTTCATCATTCTTCTTTGGAATACTGTTCTTTTAGCAGCTTATTGCCGATGACCTTCCTATTATTATTATTTTTGGCTGCAGATTGATTACATTTGTTAAAAATAAATAATGACTTGCGCAAGAAAAAGAAATGTTAATATTATAATTGTGTACACATGTAACATAGAATTATGTATGACATGAGTTTAAGCTATGATGGAAAGTGGTGCGTATCTTATTTTAATCAATAATGTGCATACTAGAATTTCTCAGGAAGAAAACATGGTTTCTGGTATGCATATTTATTCTGACTAACTGTGCACTTACATCTGATAATTTATGTATGGAACTTCACATTTACATATGATTTGTCTGTCACCTGGCAGATGAAAGGGAAGATAGCTATGTCTATTATTCTTAGGGTATGTTGGATGGCACAATGCTGTCGTGTATGCTATTTTATGCACACCATCTGAACTGCTCAAAATCTTTAGTTAAATTTGTTAGATTTGGTGTTGAGAATAAGGAACAGAAATAGCATGTTAACACGAAGTTGTTTTTCTTGAAAAATAGCATATGCTCTTCCTGTCTCTCGTTCTTATAGGAATATAGACTTGCCATCGCTCTTAGTTGTACATGGTGGCATATTGAGAACCGGTCATCAATATAGGTGTCTTCTGATAAGGGCAATGGTAGGAAACAAATGTGACATTTTTATTTTGATAGGCAAACTCTTTACGGTCGTAATAGCATTTTGCACATATGTGAGACACTTTCTTTTCATGATGGGTTATGTATTATGTCTAGAATTTTCATTCATATTTTTTTCAATAGTAAGGAAATCGGTATTCGTTAACTGCTTGGTTGGATTAGGAGTAGTGACTAATCGGAATTCGGACGATTAACTGATTTAATCGGTCAGCTATTAATCGGTGAGCCTACAAAAATTAGCACCTAAAACACATATGAATCCTCTTACACCTCAACGATCTATCCTATTAAAGGCAGCCTTAAGATCCCGGATGAGATCCTCAAGACGCTCGAGCTCTTATATCCATGATTTTTGAGTCGCCGTATAGTCGCCGAGTCGTCGCGGCGTGGCTGGGTCGCTACAGCGGCTTGACTCAGGAAGCGAGTCGCGCGACTCGCCGACTCGCCGTCGACTCGCTGTGAATAATCGCCGGAATTGAGCCGCGAGTCGCTCGACTTGGTTAGGTTAGGCCCACTGCCAGAATTTTTTCTGGGGGGGGATAAAGGCTCGCTCCTGCCAGGCAGCGCGCGGGATTTCACAGAGAAAGGGAGGGAAAGGGCGGGAGAACCCATGGCGCTCGCGGCCGTGACCTAGGAGCCGACGCCACCCTCGCCGGCGACGAGCGACCTTCAAATCGACCGCGATTTGGCCTCCGCGGCGACAGCCCCCTCCTCTGCTTGCGTGCTCCAGCAATTCCGCCGGCTCCAAGCTCCCACGACGCGCCCCCACCCGCAGTAGTTGATTCCAGCAGCCGTCGCCTCCAAGCTTCCCCACGCGCCTGTGGTACCTCCGCCTCCATCCTCTGCGGCCTCTCCACCTCTGTCTCCTTCATCCCCGTGCCAGGAAACCCTAGCTGAGCAGGTACGGCCACCTCTCTCCCTTCTCTGCTGCTGTATTTTAGTTGCTGCTGCTCGAAATTGGGCTTTGATGTTCTGCTGCATGTTGCTCTGCTGCTCGAAATTGGGCTCTGCTGCTCGAAAATACTTGCCTTTTGCACTGCTTGTGGATGCTTGCAGCTCTATTTACAAGTTTCTGCTGCTCTGTTTTCTGTAGGTGTCAAATAGCAAATGGCTGACCAAATTCATATCGACCTAACCGGTGGCAATGGGCCTGAGCCAGAGCCTTATGATCCATCCAAGGATCCTAAGCGTAGGGCAAAGTCAGGTGACCCCGGATGGAAATATGGGTACTGGGATGACATGGATAGGAGAGATAGGATACGGTGCAAGTTTTGTGGGACAGATGTGCATGGTGGAATAGCAAGGTTCAAACGTCACCTGGCTGGGGCTAGTACCAAAGGGAAGAAGAATTCTACCAAATGCAAGAGGGTGACAGAGGCTCTTTCCAAGGAGATGCTTGACTTTATGAGGGCCTATGCAGCAAGGCATAATGTTACAGCGGAGTCTGATAAGGAGGATGCAGAAGCAGATGATGAAGATGCAGCAACAACTCAAACAACAACAGCAAAGAGAAAGGCAGAAACTATCCTAATTGAATCACCAACACAGAAGGTTACAAGAACAATTGCTGGGATGCTTAGGAAGAGTCCGGAAGAAGTCGTTGAGCTAAGGCACTCAAAGGAACCTTCTCAAGCCGCATTGAACGCAGGTTGCTTCAAAAGGACCTCCGAGGACAAGGATAGAGTTGACGAGCATTGGGCAGATTTTTTCTTTGCAGATGGGTGGACTGATGGGAGGAGCAGGCATTTGGTAAACTTTCTTGCCAATAGTCCAGCTGGGACTTACTTCATTGATAGTGTCAACATATCAGGCCTAATAGCGGACAAAGAACTGTTGGCAGATCTGATGGAGAAGAGGATAAATGACATTGGAAGAAAATATGTGGTTCAGATTTGCACGGATAATGGTGCTAATTACAAGGCTGCGAGCAGAGTGCTAATGGATAGGATCCCAACATTATGGTGGACTCCTTGTGCAGCCCATTGTTTGAACCTTATGTTGGGTTCAATTTGCAAGATCAAGCAATTTGCTGAATGCATTGCAAATGGAAAGAGGGTGACCACATTCATCTATAGGCATATCAAGATTTTAGATGAAATGAGAGTGAAGACCAACGGAGCTGATCTTGTGAGGGCTGGAGCTACTCGCTTTGCCACAAATTTTCTCAACTTGGCAAGCTTGCACAAACACAAGCAAGCTCTCAAAGAGTTGTTTGTGAGTGATGTTTGGCATAACAATAAGAAGTTGTCAACCTCACCGGTGGGACAAAAGATTCAAGAAGATGTGCTATCCATTAACTTTTGGAACTTGGTGGAAACTTGCATGAAAGTTTCTCTACCTCTTCTAAGGGTACTAAGGATTGTTGATGGAGATGAGAGGCCAGCGATGCCCGAGGTAATGGCAGCAATGGACTTTGCAAAGGATAAAATCAAGGCTGCAATAGATGACAAACCAAATTTGCTCAAGAAGGTGATAAAAATAGTAGAGGACAGGTGGGAAACCCAAATGGGTGTGAAGTTGTATGGGGCTGCACTATTCTTGAACCCCAACAGGTTCTTTGATCTCAAAGCTAAGCCTGAGAATGCAAGATATTGTCAAAAGCTTAGGCATATGTTCAATGAGGTGCTACTGCACATGGAGCCTAATGATGATAAAGCAAGCTTGATTAGCAGATTGGCTGATGACTATGAAAGAGGTGAAGGTGAATGCTTCAGCTCTAAGTTAGCCATCAAAGACCGATCGAGAAAGAGTCCTCGTAAGAATTTAGCACATGCCTATCTTTCTTAAATTACAACAGCCATCTTTCTTTACAAATTCTAACATTTTCTTCATTTGTATTTTAGTTCTTTGGTGGGGTGCTTATGGTGGACTTGCTTTTGAGCTGCAAAATTTGGCAAAGCACATAGTTAGCCTTTGTGCTTCGGCTTCCGGATGTGAGCGCAATTGGTCAGCCTTTGCAAATGTAAGTTTCCTTGTATGTTGTTTTCAGATCATAGTTTTCTCTTTGATTATGCCCAAAGTAACAACTAACAATTAATAATTATTGTTTTCTTGTATGTTCTTTTCAGATCCATAGCAAAAAGAGACCTAGGTTGGAGTTCCAACGACTCAATGATCTGTCCTTTGTTCAATACAATCGGAAGAATGCCGATAGGTTCCAAAAGCTTCGTGAGGAAGGCTCCAAAGGGGTTAGATCTGATCCGTTGGTCCTAGAAGATTTAGATTGGGAAAATGAATGGATTGACCATAATGCCCAGCCAGTTTATGATGGGGCTGATATCACTTGGGCTCAAGTTGATGAAGCGGTTGGTGCATCTGAAGGTCCAATGCGCAACCTTAGAAGCCGTGGGAGTGGGAGCCAAGCTGCTGTTAGTGCTACCATGACATATTCTCGGCGTCAAGTTGTAGAAGATGATGAGGATGCTCCAAATCAGGAGGTTATACTTGAAGATTATTCAACAAGTGAAGATGACCGAGAGAGAAATGGAGGTGAAGGTGAAGGTGAAGATGAAGATGATGAGAGAGGCAATGGAGGATTTGATGCTGATTTCCTTTATGATTGATGGGATTTGAGGCTGCTGTGGGCCTGTGGCTTCTTTTTGGGCATAGGGATTTGGTGCTTGTGTGCCTTATTTTGGACACATGATTTGGGATACTTTTAGGGCCGTGTGCCATATTTTGGACACATGATCTAGGATAGATTTGGGGCTGGTTGTTAATATTTAAGAACTTGGTAGTTCGTAGTTATTTGTAATGAACTAATGCATAATTTCTGTTGTTATTCTTGTTGCTGTGGTGATATTTATATGTTGAGCTGCTGCTGTTTTTCTTATGTGAATCAGCTCGAGAAAAACATGGATCATCAAGGAAACCAACTTGGACAGATGGAGACACAAGAAGTAAGTTAAGTTATTCTGTATTTCTCTTTATTTCTTTCCAAGTCAAATGTACAAGTTTATTATTACAAATAGCTCCTGTAAGGTGGAACAATCAACTAGAACTGTTGCTTTTCCTAACTTGTGATGTTCATGCTTGCTACTGCATGTATGCTACTGCAAGGTACACCTGCAATCAAGAAAGAAGAGCATGGATGAGGTTAGGGAGTATTTTCCAAAGGTAAAATCACCATCTGCCTTTCTAATTCTGCCAGTAAACTCTGATTTTAAGCTAGGCGACTCGGGGTGACTAATCAAGCCTAGTCACTGAGTCAAGTCAGCAAGTCATTAGCCGAAGCCTCGGCGACTTGACTTGACTCGGCGACTCAAAAATCATGCTTATATCTGAGGTTTGGTCAGCAACTATGAGGAACTGGTTGGTGATGGCGGAAATCAAGCTCCTGGAGGTAGGGATCGAGCGGGAGCTTCGCAAAACCTACTTCATCGGGACGGGCTAGCGAATGAATGGGCGATATGTGTTGATAATTTTGCACCGTTTTTTGACCAAGTGTAGTGGTTAATCGAGAACATACCTAGTAATCGGAGTATCAGACCTATTAATCGGGCTAAACGATTAATACAAATGATTAATGGTAATCGATACGGTTAGGTCCCTAGTAGTGATTAATCGGCCTATTAATCGCTGATTCGGCCTATTTTTTGAACAGTGATTTTTTTTACTAGATTCGACCGGGCTAATCTAAATAGCATCTTAGTTGCAGTGGAAATTTTGAACAAGTTAGTATCGTAGAGAATAAATATATATAGTTCAGGCTCTGAAATTAGTAGTATAAAGGATAGGTGTTCTGCGTAGTGCCTCCTTTGATAAAGAAAGATCCGTTCTTGGTGCAAAGGGTTAAATTTGTTTAGATCCATTATTAGTTCGAACGTTCTGCTTCATTTAGACCCAATCTTTGTTTGAAACTCTTACTTTCTTCAAAAGGAGAGTACTTACATGGCTTAGTGATACGTCTGTCTCGGATGGCTGTTGCACATGATATGATAGATCAACTCGGCCTTTATTCTTATGTTGAGGGTATCGATAGCCGAGGGTCTGGAAGGATGGTGTCTTGGATCCGATATAATTTGCCAGCCAGGGAAAATCCATTTGGATTAAAGCTTACGAAAACGTATGGAGAACTCCGTCGGTCAGAAGTACCACGAGATTATGCTCGAAACTGCGTGGATGATGTAAACTGCTATTTCTGCAATGTCGCTTGTAGTCACTTTGCAGAGCTGCATCACATTGCTGGAGGAGCGACTTTCATGGCACATTGCGCCCGAGAGAGGGAACGTGTTTCTGTTATGTCACTTCAGAAAGTGATGACCAAGATGTCGCACGTTTTTGTTCAATATGATGATGTGATTCCCTTCTTGGCAGTCAAAGAGCTGATAGCCCGGTATCTGGACGGCAGGAAGAGTTTGCTAGAGAGCTGGCCAGCCTAGCGCATGTTCACGTCTCAAGTATGGATAATGTGGATTAAAAGGCATAAAGAACTAGCATCTATTTCTAAGATTTCTATCATTTTTCCTCCCTTGTGTTGAAGAGGTCAACAGTTCTTGACTGTATTTTTGTTATTGTTCTAGGTGCCCCGGGTCATAGTTGTTGCAGGAAATGGTACTCGCTGTGCTGGTGCGCATGGGTGATATTTTGATGTGTGTGTCAGACGGTTGCGGTTGGGCTATGGAAGGGCGAAGGTGTGTTTCGAGGAGTGAATCCGGCCGGTCTACTTTTATATAACGTGCTCATGAGTCGACTCTTTATTGTGTTGTTTAGGCTATGTGTGAAGTTACTTGTTGTCCTTTTGTATTCATTGTACTGTTTGTATGAACAAGAATAAATGTTCTGTCTACCTTGTTGTGTATCCTTCAGTTCAGTGTTTTGTTTGGAAATATACAGAAACTTAGGGCCTGCATTCGCCCGGGACACTGATTGTAGTTAAATCAGGTTCTAAGAAGGTAAGAAAATACAAGTCTTTCCAATATTTTTCATCTACCTCTATTCATCGCACTCTGAATTCTTTCATAGCAACACACCGTTTCTATAGGGCATGATAAAGTAGATGGACAGTCGACCCAATAGCCTTAGGTAGAGCCAGTAAAACAAAAGGGAAACTGATTAAGAAGAAATTTTGTTCCTAATTTCTATTCAATCTAATTTTACTGGCCAGAGGTATAGTGTGATAGCTTTGCAAGAGTCTGTAAAATCAGATGGTTAGCTACCCATGTATAACTATATATTTCAATAGTGCTTAATATAAAACAAGTACTTTTGATTCTACTTATGTCAAGAAAAGTACTTTTGATATATTGTTGCTGCATCGAGCTGCATTCTGTTAGCAGGTTAGAGACTGTTACATAAGAGCCTTGAACATACCATGTTTGACGTAGCCTCCGCTGGGAACACAATTATATTACAGTGCACACGCAGTCTCCGCTGCACTAAAGTTGTAGGGTTCATTGCATGGAAAATAAAAAATTGCAAGAATGCATAAAACCAAGATCCAATCTATGGAAAAGCCAAGATCTAATTTACGAGATCAGTGCAACGAGATTGTATAGAACTAACCCTCGTAGATCCAAAGCGTTAACGTTTAACGAGATCGGATTCTCGTGGTTGATGTATTCGATCACTTATCGATCTCAAGATTATGTAGACAATCCTTCCGGCGCCGCGTTCCGGCAGCGTTTCCGCAGTCAGTCACACGTACGGTAGTTGATGAAGACCTTAATCTCCCTTGTTTCAGCAGGCAGCGGAAGTTGTAGATCTCCTCGGAATCCCAAAAGCACAACGATGTGGTGGTGGTGATGGTGGAGGAGGAGAGATTTCTGCAGGGCTTCTCCTAAGTCGAAGGAGGACGATGGACGAGAGAGAAGAGAGGGGCGGCTAGGGTTAGGCGCATGGACAAGGGTGTAGGAGGGTGCGCCCCCACCCCTCATTATATAGGTGGGGGCAGCCGGCCAAGGGTTCCCAGCCCAGGCCGTTGTTGGAGATATGCCCTAGAGGCAATAATAAAAGTGGTTATTATTATATCTTTATGTTTATGATAAATGTTTTCATTCATGCTATAACAGTATTAAACAGGAAACATTAATACTTGTGTGATTTGTAAACTAAATTAGAGTCCCTAGTAAATAATCTTTGTAATACTAGCTTGTTGGTTAATAGATGATCGTGGTTTCCTGATCATGAACATTGAGATGTTGTTAACAACAAGATCATATCATTAGGAGAATGGTATGATGGACATACTCCTATAGATAAGCGTAGCATTAAGATCAAGTCATTTCAATAGTTCGTTTGCAATAAGCTTTCTGATACATAGTAACCTAATTCCTTCGACCATGAGATTATGCTAATCACCATCACCGGAAGGATGCTTTGATGACATCAAACACCACACTGTAACTAGGTGGCTATAAAGGTGGCATTGAGTGTTCGGAAAGTATGGGTTGAGGCACATGGATCAAGAGTGGGATTTTTCCATCCATATGACGGATAGATATACTCTGGGCCCTCTCGGTGAAATGTCATCCAATTAGCTTGCAAGCATGTGACTGGCTCACAAGGGATCACATATCACGGGAACGAGAAAAGAGTACTTATCGGTAACGAGGTTGAACTAGGTATGCATAGATACCGACGATCAAAACCTCGGATAAGTAAACTATCGCAAGACAAAGGGAAATTGGTATCATATGTAAGTGGTTCATTTGATCGCAAAGTAATCGTAGAAATATGTGGGAGCCATATGAATTTCCAGATTCCTCTATTTGTTATTGATCGGAGAAGTGTCTCGGTCATGTCCGCATAATTCACGAACTGTAGGAAGACACACTTAAGGATTCGATGTTGTTTAGTAGATATGGAATGTTAGTAGGGATACCGAATGTTGTTCGGAGTCTCGGATGGGATCCGGGATATCACGAGGATATTCGGAATGGTCCGAAGAATAAGATTCATATAAGGAAAGTCTGATTCCGGAGTTCGGGAAAGATTCCGATGTTTTCATCGGAGAGGTTCTAGAAGGTTCACCGAACCGGAAGGGGAATGGACCATGAATGTGTCATGGGTAAGTGGAATGATTGGATCATATCCTAGGTCACTTGGTGTGGGAATTTGCAAGAGAGAATTAAAGCTCTAAATTGAAAGTCAAATGGGAAGTTTGAAAAGTCAAACTGGAACAATGGGTGGGAGAAGAAACAAGTCCTTCTCTCAATCCAACTTGGGTTTGGGTTTGGATTCAAACCCACCCCTCCCCAAGGCTGACCCCCTCTCATAAATAGAGGGGGAGGGCTGCCCCAAAGCACACAAGAGCCAAGCCCTCCCCACACCCGCGCCGCCGCCGCTCGCCGCCGCTGCTGCCCTAGCCGCCGCCGACACCTCCTCCTCCTCCCGGTCTTCTAAACCCTAGATCACCGGGAAACCCTAATCCACCATAACTCGTACTGGCTTAGGCGAAGCCCTGCGGGATCTTCCCTCTACTTCCGGCACCACGTCGTCGTGCTGCCGGAATCACGAGGAGAGAACTACAACCTCCGCTGCCTGTTGGAACAAGGGAGAGGAAGGTCTTCATCGAGTACAGAACGTGTGACCGACTGTGGAAGCGCTGTCGGAACGCAGTGCCAGAAGGATCGTCTACGCGATCTTGAGATCGGCAAGTGTACCACTACATCACCCACGAGAATCTGCTCTCGTTAACCGCTTTGGAATCTTCAAGGGTGAGTGCTTCTATAGACTCGTTGATACAATCTAGTAGATAGATCTTGGCTTGTTTGTGTGCATGCGGTAGAATTTTTTTTCCATGCTACGAACCCCTACAGCCGTGTCCCCCCCAACCCGGCCACCAAGGGAAGATCTTGAAACCTTTTCCACCAAGTCTTCCTTCTTATCAAAAACTAGAGTTTGACTTTTCAAACTAGGATTTCACTATTCAAACTAGGGTTTGACCCTTCTACTAGTATTGGCCGAATTGGCCCTTTAGGGTTTGGTGTGGCTGGCCCATAGGGCATGCCACTATCCAAGTGACCCCCTCCCGGGGTGGTGGAACCACTCGTTGTCCCTCTAGAACATTCTATAAGTATCCGGTCAAAACACCGAAACTTTTCCCTAACCCCGGAAAACCACTTTACTTATATGAATCTTATTCTTCGGACCATCCGGATCTCCTCGTGATGTCCTGGATCCAATCAGAGACTCCAAACAACATTCGGTCTCCAACTCATATTCCATATCTCATTAAACAACATCGATTCCTTAAGTGTGTCTCCTTACGGTTCGCGAACTACGCAAACATGATCGAGACACCTCTCCGGTCAATAACCAACAGAGGTGAAAGTGCAATGGACGCCGCCTAGAGGTGAATAGGATTTTAAAATATTATGGTTTAGGCTCAAGTAAATGCGGAATAAACCTAACGTCTAATTTATTGAGCACAAAACCTAGCCACTAAGTTCACCTAAGTGCACCAACAACCTATGCTAAGCAATACA
This sequence comes from Avena sativa, assembly GCA_916181665.1. Taxonomy (NCBI): domain Eukaryota; kingdom Viridiplantae; phylum Streptophyta; class Magnoliopsida; order Poales; family Poaceae; genus Avena; species Avena sativa. The sequence goes on from OV702297.1 coordinate 145,600,265, forward strand.
AGAAACAAGGTGATGGCAAGATATAAATACTTCAAGCATGATGGCTATCACAATGTAAAGTGCATAAGTAAAGGGCTCGGTCAAGAGATAACCGATGGACGCGGAGACGAAGATTTGTTTCCCAAAGTTCACTTCCAAAGAAGCTACGTCTCCGTTGGAGAGGTGCGATGGCGCAACGCTCTCCGAACTCCACAAATGGCTCACCTCGAGGTGTGGTGGCTCGATGCTCACCCAACGCCACACAAGGCCTCACCCCGGATGCGGAAGCACGCAACTCACCGACGCCATAAAAGGCTCACCCTATTATCCCGAGTGCGCACCACAAAAGGCGGGCACTCGCTCCACTATGGGACGCTTGAGGGCAGTCACCGAACCCGTACAAGATTGGGGCTAACTCCACAACTCAATTGGAGGCTCCCAACAACAAAGCCACAAAAGGCTACAATGCCACAAAAGGCCAACAAAGCCACAAAAGTCTACAAGGCCACAAAAGGTCAAAAAGACCACAAAAGGTCAACAATCCAACCACACAACTGTCTAGGGTTCCAAGGAACCCAAGAGAAACAAGCCCACAAGCTTGAACTCGCCGAATCTCCGAGGAGAACTCAAACCTATGAACCAAATGCAAGGGCAAGTCCTTCTCTCCCAAATTCCAACAAAGCTACAAAAGCTATTGGGGGAATAAGGGAGAAAGAACACAAGAGGAGAACACAAAACTCTCCAAGATCTAGATCCCAATGATTCCTTCACAAAGAAGGGATTTAGCTTGGGGGGATTGTAGATCTAGATCTCCTCTCTCAAATCCCTCAAAAAGATGCAAGAATCATAGGAAGGGAAAGGGGAGAGGGAAATCTTCTTCAAGGTCAACAATGGAGGAGAGAGAGAAAGCCAAGAACCAAGAAAAGAGTTGTTACCCACGAAGGGGAAGAGGAGCCCCTTTTAAAGAGCTCCCAGATCTGCCCGTTTTGGGCATTCGCGACCATGGCCGGAACTTCCGTTGGGAGGCCGGAAGTTCTGGTGGCACACAGCCAATGGTCAAAAACTATGAAGCGAGGAACTGAAAACGCGAGTCCTGGTCGGAACTTCCGCCGGTTCACCGAAACTTCCGGTGGGAGCGGAACTTCCGGTGGAAGTTCCGACAAAAGTTCCGTCAAATAGAGCAAACAAAAACAGAGAGGTTACTGAATGTGAGCGGAACGAGAGCCGAAAATTCAACCGGAACTTTCGGCGGCAACTAGGCCCGAGCGGAACTTTCGGTCCCTGGCCGGAACATCCGGTGGGAGCGGAACTTCCGGTGGAAATTACGACTGAAGTTTCGTCAAATAGCGCATCCAAAACAGAAGGTTACTGAACATGAGCAGAAGAAGACCCAGAACTTCCACCGGAACTTTCGTCGGCAAAAATGCCCTAGCAGAACTTCCGATGGCAAGCCGGAACTTCCGGACAGGGAAATTCCAGAAACCAGAAAACCAGAAATGCAATAACTTTTGCATCCAAACTCCAAAGGGGATGAAACCAATTTTGTTGGAAAGATAACAACGAATAGAATCCAACAAAATATTGGGTATCACCTTGGGAGAAAATACCATGAATATATATGTGAAGTATCCCCCAAGGTGTGGAGCCGGAAACTCGCAAGATCAAAAACCGCAATAAGATATGCAAGTGAAATCCTTATTTGACGAACTAGAGCTTGTTATGATGATGACCACAAGATCTAGATCCTCTCATGGACAAGAACCAAATAACAACCAAGAAAGATGATGTAATGAGTGCAAAGGTTTGAGCTCTCTCCGAACAATGTAAACGAGACACCCGCTTGAGAGACCCTCTTGATAGAACGACTATCTATCCTAAACCCGGTCTCCCAACTAACAACACGAGACCGGCAAAAGAAAAGCCCTATCAAGAACATACCTTTTCCTTGAGCATCCCACTTGAACTTGATGTAGACCGTCTTGTTCTTCTATAGTGGGAACACCTTTCTTGGACGCTCTTGGTTGATGAATATGAAGACTTGCAAATTTCTCCCCCATACTCCATGGGGAAACCTCTTATTTGAACTTGTCTTCATCACTCCATGAGCACGAGAATGGCAAGCTTCAAGCATGAGATCTTCTAGAGATGGCGCATCTTGAGCTCGCCCTTCTTCATCCCTTCTCGAGGTTGATCCATCTTGATGTAACTCTTTGCACATGTCTTGATCAACCTTCAAGCTCCTTCTTTATTCATGATTCCAATGGGCACAAAGACCTTGGACATTTCTTCATCTTCCAACCTTGAGACCAACACATGGCCCAAGCGATGCCAATGGACAAACCTACAAGTGGAACTCAATTTACACATTAGTCCATAGAGATTGTCATTAATTACCAAAACCACACATGGGGGCATACATGCCCTTTCAAGAGGGTTCTGGAAATCCATATGGCTCTCACATATTTCCACGATGACTTCATGATCGAATGAACCATTTACATACGATAACGATTCCCATTGTCGCGTGATACTTTACTTATCCGAGGTTCGATCATCGGTATCTCTATACTTAGTACAACCTTGTTACCAATAAGTACTCTTTACTCGTTCCGTGATATGACATCCCTTGTGACCTAGTCACATGCTTGCAAGACAATTGGATGACATTCCACCAAGAGGGCCCAAAGTATATCTATCTGTCATATGGATGGACAAATCCCACTCTTGATCCATGCTCTTCAACACATACTTTTAGAATACCCAATGCCATATTTATAACCACCCAGTTACGGAAGTGGTGTTTGATGTCATCAAAGCACTCATCCGGTGACGGTGATTAACATGATATCATGATCGAAGGATTAGGTTACTATGTATCTAAAAGCTTGTAGCAAAACAAACTTAATGACTTGATCTTATGCTATGCTTACTATGGGTGTGTGTGTCCATCACATCATTCTCCTAATGGTATGATCTTCTTATTAATAACATCCAATGTCCATGGCCAGGAAACCATGATCATCTATTAATCAACAAGCTAGCTTAACAAGAGGCTTACTAGGGACTCTTTTATGTTTATGAAACACACAAGTATTAATGTTTCCAATTAATACAATTATAGCATGGGATTTAACATTTATCATAAACACAAATATATAATAATAACCACTTTATTATTGCCTCTTGGGCATATCTCCAACAGTCTCCCACTTGCACTAGAGTCAATAATCTATCTTGAAAATCTTTGTGCATTCAACACCTATGGCTTTCTGTTGTTGTATATACACAATTGCTAGTGGTAAACATAATCTTTAGATCTGACACTTCCATGTCCGTATGTATTTGCACGTCTTTGCGTCAATACGCATCACTCATTCTCCAATGAGATGGCATTATATAACTTTGGTCCTTTGGTGAGACCTTTAGTTCCTAGGGGTTAAAACATATCAATACAATTCTCGTACAATATATCTTCATAGTACTAGCCGGCTGCGAACCACACCTAGTTTGATAACAAACTACTTGACACAAATGCCCTCTTTTGCTGCTATAATAGCAGTCATATACTTAGCCTTTTGTTGTAGTATCTGTCACAATGTCTTAACTTTGTAACTCATCCAAATACATCATGCTACTTCCTTTCCACTACATTGTGCCACCCATAGTTTAAATTGAGATAAACTGAATTTGTATCTTGTGACAAAACTAGTATCAATGTAACACTTTACAATGAATTAACTATCTATTTTGTCACCTCTACGTAAATAATATATTCTTAGTTCTTCCAAAGATCATAAGAATATCCTTACTATCGTCCAATGATCATCTTATGAGTCATTCTGGTATATGCTCATAATATTTAGAGCATAGAACATATTTGGATGTGATAAGGCAAAGGTGTCCGATCTTTCGATGAGATGATGATAGTCGATTTGGTGGAGTTCGGGCTTGACGATCCGACTACACGTGCGTGCACGAGCGCCAATGAAATCGCTAGGCCAATCTCCTGGAGGTTACCGATCCTGCGGGAACACGATCAGCCTGACTAGCGAGGGTCTTAATTCCTACCTGAAATCGAGAACAAGTAAGAACTAATATTGCAATCAAGATATTGCGGATTAAGAGGAAAGCTTTATTGAAAAGGTGGGATCCTGAATAGGTGCGAAGTACAAGAGGCCTCTGCGACGCTCGAGCCTTGGCGAAGTTGCTATGATGGCTAACTTAATGTCTAAACAAAATCCGAGTCTAGGGTGACGGCTATGGGGAGTATTTAAGGAGGAAAAGGTGGGGTTTCGGCCAGCCATGGAAGTGGTGGCCGAATCCAACCCTAGAAGTCCTTTTCCCCTCAAATACGGACTCTAAAAAGTGGCTATTTAAAATCCTGCGAAAATTACATGGGCCTGGCCCAAAATAAAGGTGTCGCAGCACCATATTAAGCTATGGACGAATTCGTGAAGTATTAATCTTGAATATTTCGTCCAAGCCTTCTTTCTTCATTATGGTGGCCTCAAAGTTCTGAAATCTCCATCCGTGGCCTTCTCTTGGATCATCACATGCTTGCTGCCATCTCCATGCATGGCCATGCTCCAATGCTTGTCCCTCTCATCCATGCTTGGTCCATCATTCCTAAGAGTAAGAAATACATCTGATTTAGGCAGCATCATATTCTCATGTATGTGAGGAATAGTTCCAAGAAACGAAAGTACCTGATAGTTAAGTTGTTTGGCACGAGATCTTGTGATGGGTCCTTGTATGTGTGTAGCTGTAGGTACAACGGTTGTATCAATAGAAGGGATGTCCACATCATGCTTCCCTTCTTGAATTGAAGTCGTCCTCGACGCAATCTCATCTTCCTCACCAAAGTAAGGCTTCAAATCTGCAATGTTAAACGTAGGACTAACCGTACCAAAGTCTGTAGGCAACTCAAGTTTATATGCATTATCATTTATTTTCTCTAACACCTTAAAGGGACCAGCAGCACGCGACATTAACTTAGACTTGCGTAAATCAGGAAAGCGATCCTTACGCAAATGTAACCAAACAAGATCTCCAACATCAAACACAACATGCTTTCTCCCTTTATCCCCAGCAAGTTTATACTTAGCATTCATGTGTTCAATGTTATCTTTAGTAGTCTTATGCAAGTTTAATATCATTTCAGTGCGTTGTGTAGCATCCAAATTATTTTGCACCGAAGTAGGTAAAGGCAATAAATCAATAGGTGCACGAGGAACAAAACCATACACGATCTCAAACGGACACATCTTTGTGGTAGAATGCAGCGAACGATTATAAGCAAATTCTATATGAGGTAAACACTCTTCCCACAATTTTAAGTTCTTCTTTAAAACAGCCCGCAACATAGTAGACAAAGTTCTATTTACTACTTCAGTTTGACCATCAGTTTGGGGATGACATGTAGTACTAAAGAGCAATTTAGTCCCCAACTTAGCCCATAAACATCTCCAAAAGTGGCTAAGAAATTTAGTATCACGATCAGAAACAATAGTATTTGGCACACCATGCAAACGAACAATTTCACGAAAGAACAAATCAGCAATATGCGCAACATCATCCGTTTTATGACAAGGAATAAAGTGTGCCATCTTAGAAAACCGATCCACAACAACAAAAATACTATCCCTCCCCTTCTGTGTTCGTGGCAATCCCAAAACAAAGTCCATAGAAATATCCTCCCAAGGAACACTAGGAACAGGAAGAGGCATATATAAACCATGTGGATTAAGGTGAGACTTAGCTTTTTGACAAGTAGTGCAGCGTGCCACAAATCTCTCAACATCTCGACGCATACGTGGCCAAAAGAAGTGTGCAGCAAGAACATCCTCCGTCTTCTTGACACCAAAGTGTCCCATCAATCCTCCTCCATGCGCCTCCTGTAACAACAAAAGACGAATAGAACTATCTGAAATGCATAGTTTGTTAGCACGGAACACAAATCCATCATTGAAGACGAACTTGTTCCAAGTTCTACCATCTCTACAATTCTACAACACATCTTTAAATTCAGCATCATGCACATATTGTTCCTTAATAGTTTCCAATCCAAATATTTTGAAGTCAAGTTGAGATAACAAAGCATAACGGCGCGACAAAGCATCAGCAATAATATTATATTTACCCTTTTTGTGTTTGATAACATAAGGAAAAGACTCAATAAATTCAACCCACTTTGCATGACGACGATTCAACTTAGTTTGACTACGAATATGCTTCAAAGATTCATGATTAGAATGAATAACAAATTCTTTAGGCCATAGATAATGTTGCCAAGTTTCTAATGTCCGAACCAACACATATAATTTTTTATCATAAGTAGAATAGTTCAGACTAGCCCCACTCAATTTCTCACTAAAATATGCAACAGGTTTTCCCTCTTGTAATAACACCCCTCCCAAACCAATTCCACTAGCATCACATTCAAGCTCAAAAGTCTTAGTAAAATCAGGAAGTTGGAGTAAGGGAGCATGTGTTAGCTTATCTTTCAATATGACGAAGTCCTGTTGTTGTGCATCGCCCCAAACAAAGGGCACATCCTTCTTGGTAAGCTCATTCAGCGGCGCGACAATTGATCCAAAGTCTTTGACAAAGCGCCTATAAAAACCAGCAAGGCCAAGAAAACTCCTCACTTGTGTGACCGTCTTGGGCTGCGGCCAATCCTCAATAGCTTCAATCTTGGCTGGATCCACTTCAATACCCTGTGATGTAACAACATAGCCAAGAAACGCAACTCGATTGGTGCAAAAGGTGCACTTCTCAAGGTTACCAAACAAACGTGCATCACGTAAAGCATTGAAAATAACACGTAAATGGTCCAAATGATCCTCTAAAGATTTGCTATAAATCAGAATATCATCAAAGTAGACTACCACAAATCGTCCAATGAAAGCACGTAAAACTTCGTTCATTAATCTCATGAAAGTGCTAGGTGCATTAGTTAAACCAAACGGCATTACTAACCACTCATATAAACCGAACTTAGTTTTAAATGCTGTTTTCCATTCATCGCCTAATTTCATACGAATCTGGTGGTAACCACTACGCAAATCAACTTTAGAAAACATGGTAGAGCCACTCAATTCATCAAGCATGTCATCTAAACGTGGAATAGGATGACGATATCGAATAGTAATATTATTGATAGCTCTACAATCAGTACACATGCACGAAGAACCATCTTCCTTAGGTACCAAAATAATAGGAACAACACAGGGGCTAAGAGACTCACGAATATGATCTCTGTCGAGTAGTTCCTGAATTTGGCGTTGTATCTCCTTTGTCTCCTCTGGATTGGTTCTATATGGCGTGCGGTTGGGCAACGTAGCACCAGGAATTAGATCAATTTGGTGCTCAATTCCTCTAATAGGAGGTAGTCCTGGTGGTAGCTCAGCAGGAAAGACGTCCTCATATTCCTGCAAAAGGTTAGCAATAGCGGGTGGCAAAGAAGGAGGCATATCCTCAAATGAAAACAAAACCTCTTTGCAGACAATTGCATAACATTGAGTATTGTTTACATCTAGTTCAGCAATATCAATTTTATTTGCAAGCATACATGGACTCTTCAAACGAATTTCAGTAGCATGTGTAGAATCAGATTTAGTGTTCTTTGGTGGTACAAAATCTGCAGCAACAATCTGATTCTCACTTTTATTTTTCTCCTCAGACTTAGCTCTACTAGCTCTAGCAAGATCATCTTTTAAAATCTGTTCGGGAGTCATAGGTTTTAGACCAATTTTCTTTCCATCATGCATAAGAGAATAGTGATTAGTTTTGCCATTATGAACAGATTCTCTATCAAATTGCCATGGTCTACCAAGTAACAAAGAACAAGCTTGTATAGGTACAACATCACAATCAACAAAATCAGAATATGTACCAATAGTAAAATGCACATGTACCGTTCTTGTTACCTTGATCTTGTGAGAACTCTCAAACCATTGGATGTAATATGAATGTGTGCGTTGTCTTGTTGGAAGGGCAAGCTTCTCTACCATGTCAACACTAGCCAGATTGTTACAACTCCCTCCATCAATGATGATCCGTATAGCTCTTTCCTTGACAACACCACGTGTTTGGAACAGGTTGTGGCGTTGATCTTGCTCAGATTTGCTCAATTGCACACTCAACACACGTTGTGTAATTAAGCTCTTGTATTGATCAGCAGCTTCAGCTCCCATTACCTCTATCTCTTCATCAGCATCAGAATTGTCTCCATCTCGAGCAGAAATAAGGGCTAATGTATCTTCATCAAAGTCACTCGCTGAATCGTATTGACCATCATCCCGCACCATCATCACACGTTGTGTTGTGCACTGTATCTCAATATGACCAAAACCCCAGCACTTGCGGCATTGTATATCCTTTGTCTTACCCGTGGAAGCCATAGAAGATGCACTACGAGCAGGAGCATTGGATGATGGTGGAGGAGCAGCTGGAAATCTTGTGGTGGCCTTGGATGTGGTCGTAGCTGGTGGCGAATCACGAGAAGGAGGCGCTGATTGTCGGGATGTCCAAGTGGATGTGCGACCTATAGAATTATTAGTCCTCCTCCATGGTGGTTGGCGATCCTGCACTTCACGTTCATCTTTGCAAGCAAGATGAAACAAACGAGTGATAGAATTATATTCCTTATAATGTAATATGTGCTAAATGTCCTTGTTTAATCCACCAAAGAAACGTGCAAGCATTTGTTCATTAGATTCAACAAGACCACACCGAACGATCCCCGTTTGCAATTCCTGATAATACTCTTCTACAGAATTTTTCCCTTGCTCTAAACGTGTCAGATTCTTTAGTAAATCACGTTGATAAGTGGGAGGTACAAAACGAACACGCATAGCAGTTTTTAAAGCAGTCCAAGTACTAGGAATAGTAGTAGGATTTAAACGACATTACTCAGACCACCAAAGGGAAGAAAATTTAGTAAATTCATATGTAGCAGCACTAACACGCATATTCTCAGGATATTTTAAGCATGCAAAACGTTGTTCTACTTCCATCTCCCATGTAAGATATGCATCAGGATTATATTTACCCTCAAAAGATGGAATATTTAATTTAAGCTTTGCAACATGATCATCATCACGTACTGGTGGTCGAGCGTTGTGGTAGTAATGTCGGGGGCGGCCAGCAGGTACCTGTGGAGGTTGCTCAACCTCCTCGTCAAACAGATCGTCGTCGTCGGGGTCGTAGTAGTACCCGTCGTCTGTCCCCAATGTCGCCGCAGCAGCCGCGGCGGAAGTCTGAGGTGCGTCAGCCGCAGCGGTAGCCGCCTGGGGTGCGGCGGCAGCCGAACCAGCAGTCCGACCCGTGATCGGGATACGCCGTGCGCCATGTGTGGGTGCGGGTGCGGGTGCGGGCAATCTGTTCAAAATCTCCTTGAACCGAGCGTCAAGCTTGGCATTGAAGGATTTCTCGAGTCCATCGATCTTGTCCACGGTGTTGGTGAGCTTGGCGTCAAACTCTCCTAGGCGTGTATCCACGTCTTCAGCGCGACTGACCAAGAGCTCGGAGAAGTGGGCATGTAGTTCTTCGTTCGTCATTGTGGCAGGGTTCCGCGAAGTATCTGTCATGGTTAGTCCTTAAAAAGCACAGGTATATACTACGGAAATATGGTGGAAGGCACGCGTAATCCGTCAAGCAATATACGAAGCTCTTACAAGTTCTTACCAAACAGCAGGAAAAGGCGATGTGTAACTGCGAGGATCAGTGGGTCCAGAGATTGAACCGAGCGATTACCGGGAGTCGAGACACCGCACGTGGAGAATATCTGTGGAGCTCTGGGAAGGCTTAGCAAAGGGGGTTAGCAATTATCAAAACAACAATGCAAAAGTTGAAAGAATGCTCAACGACGGTACTGTGCTGGTCCTAGGCTAGACCGTACTAGAGACGCGAGCCTAAATCACCAACGATGTCACGACATGACACAACAAGCAATGTATGATGATATGGCACCCTGAAAAGCGAACCGAGATGCGGAAAATCACTATGATGGCGAGTGTCTAAAACTGATCTACGGGGTCTAAAAATAGGTTAGCCCCAAAAAAAATTTTGCGAATTTTTTTATTTTGCTCCGGAAAGCGCGCAGGCGCCAAAAAAATGTCGCTATAACGACCGATGGAGAAAAGTGATCCCCGGGGTCAAAAAACAGTATAGCCAGAAAAACTTTTTGGAGGCGGTTCCAGACTTTTTTTTGCTCTCCTTCTAGACTTACGACCGGACTCTGAGCTCGACATGGACTTTAGCTTAACACGGAAACAACAAAGAAGGAAAGTTAAAAGAAATAACTAGGAAACAATAACTCAACTCGGACTCGTGCCGCGGCAGGAAAGGTGATCAGATCCGTGTCGCGGTAGGAAGGCGGTGGCGGAGTATTAGGGTTTATGGTGGCTGAGTGTATGGCGGCGGAATATGGTGGCGGAATATGGTGGCGGTGATCTGCGAGGGTGGTGGTGACTACTGTGATCAGAACTCGAAACTCTAAGGGACGAGACACTAAGACCAGCAACTCGACGCGACGATGCAGACACAAATTCAACAATGCAAAAACTGAAAAGATAATGCAAGGCGTAGATTGGTGATGGGATGGATCTAAACTCTAACTGTGTTTTTGGCTTTTTCGTGGGTTATAGGTAAAAACAGATCTAATCTACGAAAACAGTAAAATCTCACCGAGCAACCTGAAATCTGATACCACTTGATAAGGCAAAGGTGTCTGATCTTTCGATGAGATGATGATAGTCGATTTGGTGGAGTTCGGGCTTGACGATCCGACTACACGTGCGTGCACGAGCGCCAATGCAATCGCTAGGCCAATCTCCTGAAGGTTACCGATCCTGCGAGAACACGATCAGCCTGACCAGCGAGGGTCTTAATTCCTACCTAAAATCGAGAAAGTAAGAACTAATATTGCAATCAAGATATTGCGGATTAAGAGGAAAGCTTTATTGAAAAGGTGGGATCATGAATAGGTGTGAAGTACAAGAGGCCTCTGCGACGCTCGAGCCTTGGCGAAGTTGCTATGATGGCTAACTTAATGTCTAAACAAAATCCGAGTCTAGGGTGACGGCTATGGGGAGTATTTAAGGAGGAAAAGGTGGGGTTTCAGCCAGCCATGGAAGTGGTGGCCGAATCCAACCCTAGAAGTCCTTTTCCCCTCAAATACGGACTCTAAAAAGTGGCTATTTAAAATCCTGCGAAAATTACATCGGCCTGGCCCAAAATAAAGGTGTCGCGGCACCATATTAAGCTATGGACGAATTCGTGAAGTATTAATCTTGAATATTTCGTCCAAGCCTTCTTTCTTCATTATGGTGGCCTCATAGTTCTGAAATCTCCATCCGTGGCCTTCTCTTGGATCATCACATGCTTGCTGCCATCTCCATGCATGGCCATGCTCCAATGCTTGTCCCTCTCATCCATGCTCGGTCCATCATTCCTAAGAGTAAGAAATACATCTGATTTAGGCAACATCATATTCTCATGTATGTGAGGAATAGTTCCAAGAAACGAAAGTACCTAATAGTTAAGTTGTTTAGCACGAGATCTTGTGATGGGTCCTTGTATGTGTGTAGCTGTAGGTACAACGGTTGTATAAATAGAAGGGATGTCCACATCAGGATGTGTACATATCACGGTATGATTGATCAAGATATTCATGTGATGTCACTCACCAAGGGTCAAAACACTTGAATCTTGTTTCACTTACCAAGTGTCAAAACACTTGAATCTTGATTCAATCTTTCATGTGCGACAAGTAACTTTCTTGTCGTTTCCATATTGAACTCGTTCAATATCTCATCTATGTACATTTGGCACAACCATATTAGCGTCTCAATCTATCCATATAGACATTGATGCCAAATACTCGGGTTTTGCCTAAGTATTTCATTAAAATGAAATTCTTAACCTGTGTCAATAAAAGATACATCATTTTCAATCAACAATATGTATTTCACATAATGTATTAGAAATATGTCTTATCCCTCCCACTTAATTTCTTGCAAATGCAAACATCTTCATCGTCTCCGATGAAATTAAACTCTTTTATCAGTTTCATCATGGTAAAGATTCCAACTCCGTGATGCTTACTTCAACCATTGAAGTTTGCATTCTCTCTTAGCATCCTTTGAATTAACAAAACCCTTTTGATCGTATCATGTATACATCCTAGGTAACCATTATATTAGAAAAACTTTGCTTTGTTTGTTCAACTACCATATACCAAAATTATATGTAGTGGTTGCTACATTAATCTGTCCAGACTAAATATCGCTATGATAGATCAAATCTTTTCATAATCAACTGCTTGAACATTGTCGTGGACTCTTTTCCGACATGTTGACAACTTCATAGATGTGAAACAACCATGTCTATTTCTTTATAGATCCAAATACGACTGTAAGGTCTTACACCTTTCCAGAGGGTCTTCCAAGTTCAAAAACTTTGATTTCTCGTGTGTAACACCTCAAAAATATTAAACAAGATTATCAAGTTCTAATCACCCAAGTTTCGGGTAACAAAAACTTTTATTATTAAAATTAATATGAATGCATGTGTGTGTGATTAATGCATGAATGCTTGCAATGCCATGTTTTATTGCTATGAATGGAAAGGATTGGTTTAAAGATGAAAACAATATCATCTAGATCATTTCCAAGCAGAATCAAATGAAGAGAAAATCAAATATAGGATATATGAGAAAATGGTCATTTCGACCAAAGTTAACAACTAGATCACTTTGAGTGTTCCTAGTCCAAGGTTTCTAACAAAAAAATCCAATTCTTTTCACTCCTTGCTAGACAAGTGAAAGTGAACCCAAGCCCACTTTACAAACCAACAGAAACAAATTCCAAATCTATTTAAAGGACAATTAAAAATTGAATCCTTAATAGGTACTAAGATCACCATTTCTCAAAAACCAACCAAACCACTTCACCTTGGCAAATCCAAGCAACCAGAGACTACCAAGCTTATGACCAGAGCACTCACCAAAATTCAGCCAAAAATTCAAATGTTGAATTCATGCGGCCATTTCATCAAACACTTGGTGAGCACCTTGACTAACTTCTATTGTTCTTGATCAATGCATTGTCCTCTACTTGTCGCCGCTACTAGCTCTTGTCTCCCCCAGTGACCACCATCGCATTGAACTAGCCCACCCCCTTCACTGCTTGCACCAGTGCCGTGCCACCGAGCCACCATTGCCGGCCGACCATGGACAGCAGGTGGGAGGAAGCGCTGCTCTGTCCACGATGTCTAGGAGGCAGGCCACCGTCCACCGCCACCCTTTGCCCAACCCTCGAGCTCAGCCAAGCCCTGGACCACAGGAAATTCGCTGGGCCCATTGCTCGCGCTAGAATGCCGCAGCCGACACGCTCACTCACACCGTGCCTCGCCCTCTCCGCACATAACTACACTCTCCATGACCCTAGCTACCTCCCAGACATGACCGTTCGCCGCCGCACGACACGAAGCCCCTATACGCCGTCTCGAACACTGTTGTCCCCGCGCAAAGCATGGACCACGCCTAACCGTTCTCGACCACCCCTTGTCACGCCATTAAGCCAGTGACGATCGCCAGGAGACACCTCACCATCGTACGCCCTTAGCCATGCCGTTAGCTCGCTGTACTGACATCACCGGAGGAGCCTGACCATGCCGCATTGCCCCTCTCGCTGATGTATAAATAGAGGCCACCCCCGCCTCAATTCTTCAGACCATCTCACTCCCTCTCTCTCTGAACCACCACACACCTTTCCCTAGAGCAAGGCGAGCTCCAGGCCTCCGGAATTTCACCGGAGTGTGCCGCTGCAGAGGAGGAGAGGAGCCGTTGATTATAGCCACCCTAGGAGCCACCGCGACCACCGTTCGAACCGCCGTCGTTGACAACATCGTTCTCCCTGATCACCGACCCAAGCTGGAGCCTAGGTGAGCCACCGCGTACCCCCACCGTCGCCGTTAGGGTTCGGTCTCATCGGAACTGTGCGACAGAGACGACAAACCACAACCGTAGATCCTAGTCTAATCGCACGACCTAGATTGAAACTTACTGCTTCGGGTTAACTGAGCCACTGCCACATGGGACCCCCCTTTCAGCATCCCGCTGCGCGTGCGTTGTGCATCTAGGCCGGCCCAGTATCATTCCCGCCCATAGCCAGGGATTCAAACAATCTTCTTGCATTTTATTCAAACCCTAGTTGAGTCAGTGACTTTGAAATTCAATTCAAGGATATGTACTGAACCAAATTACATGATTCCAATTTTTCTAGGAAGGTATTCAAATTATCAATCCAAGCCCGTTGGATTCAAACCATTTGAAATTATAGATCACCTATAATAAATATAACAAGACAGAGACTTTTACACATTCAAACATTTTTAAAAAATCAACCTTAAATGCTTTTGAGTTGATTGCAACTCTCAAAAATCACATTTGACAAGATCTCACTGAATATGTAAAAATATTTAGGTTTACATGCAGTAATCTTGGACTAGTACTAAAAGAATGCTACATAGGCATTTCTAGTCACTTTAATTATTTAAAACAGTAATTTTAAACTTTATAAAATATGACCACCACTTTAAATCACATTCCCAAGTATTAGAATATGTGGTGATGACATGTGTCAACATGATCCCATATTTTAATTGGAGAATATTAGATCTTAAGTAGTTTTCAATGAGTAGAAATTACTTTCCTAAAATAAAATAAATAATACTAGGTCTTTATTTCATGTGATGATAGTGATGATGCTAGACCATCTAGTGTGAACCTTTGTGTGCCAAATAGAGGTAGTTAAGTATTTTTTGGTGATTGTGTACCTCGTATTCATTTATACACGCTAGTACCGACCAAGTCTACGAGGAGAAGGAGTACTACGAAGAAAAGAAGAAGAGAACTTCAACCACTGCACCAATCAAGGCAAGCTAACACTTGCATGTTAACCATGCAAACTAGGTGTCTTAGGCATACTTGGTTATGCAACCTTGATTATACCAAATCCCAGTTTTACTTGCCAGCTTTATTCTTTTTTTATCAAAGTTCTTTATTACTTTTAGTTAGTGTTTTGTGAGTTTTGGAAAGATAGTATATATAGCATAAAGAGGATAAAACTAGGCCTAAATAGTTAGAACTAGATGTCATACTGAGGCATGAGATCTAGATTTGGATAGTCACACTTTATTAGCACCCTTCATTAGTGAATACCCTCAACTTTAGTGGCTAGTGCTAGGCATAAAAGTTGATCACTTTAGATGGGAATACTTGGTGAAAATGATTATGAAAACCTTGGAATGAAGATTCATTCTATTGAAATGTTTTGACATGTGTTATGAACACAAGATGACTTGATGATGAAAATGTTGAGGCATGAGCCTTATCCCTTTACCAAAACTGATGGTTGGGTTCGGATGCGATACCATTCCAATTTTACCGTACAACCACAATACCTGAATTTGGGTAGGGCTTGACTAGAAGTTTATATGTCTTAGTATGGGTTCCCTTGCAGAAGAGGTCTGAGCTGAGGCTAACTCGTGATGATTGTCCACCTATGTAGTTCCCAAGATGACAGATGGTCATGGTTGGGAGGCCAAACTCATAGGGGAGGTGCCTATACTAGGGTGTGTAATTGAAAGGTTAGGATTGATTATCCGCATACTAAGTATGATGATTCAGGATTGTTCCTAGCGAATGTATCGAATGTTGTGGTGAAAGTGTACCACCTCTACAGAGTGTCAAACTATTCGAATAGCTATGTCCGCGATCATGGACAGTTGGAGTGGCCATACTGTTCCGTCGTCAGATGTTTTCAAAATGACTTGTGAAATGAACTATGATTTTGACTTGACCATAACAGGGTTATGAACATGAAAGCTAAGTTCCCACTTAGGTGTTGTAAAACATTTAAACTAGTTTTCTTTACTTCTAAACTCGGTTAGAGATAAACCTGGCTTTTTTGCAAATAAACCTAGATCTTAGGATTCCTACTCAAACTACTTACTTTTTAGTGATAGTTTGCGAGTACTTAAAGAGTACTCATGGCTTTGTCCCTGGCTATTCCTGTGGCAAGACTATGAGGAGGACTACCAGGATGATGGACAACAGGAAGTCTATGACAACTAGGATCATCTCCCATCGTCAGCATTGCCTGTGACCCTGTAGATGTAGCTTCGACCATGTTACTTTTATTATATATTCCGCTGCGTTGATTGTATTAAGACTGTATCATGAGATCCTTTATTTGTAAGACCTTTAGTATGGTTTTTAATGGATGATCAACTATGGTACCAATCTTTTATGTCTCGCAAAAATGGTAATCCTGGGATTGCGATCTATGGCATAACAGACATTTGGGATTAAAAGTCTGGCTGTTGACAAGTTGGTATCAGAGCCATCCTGACCATAGGAGACCCTAGTTAGAATGGACGCTTGAATCAAAAACTTAGTTTCAAAACGAAAGAAGTGAGTATTTATGAAAACCTATTCTCATTCTTATCAGTTAGATTTCTTTCAAGAAAATTCATGCTCCTCAAAAATTCTTGCAATCCTACATAAAATTTGACACACTTGATCACCTCACTAACTTACTCATCCTACATTCTTATAGATGGAAGTCAAGTATAGCAAGTTCTACTAGTTGGGCAACGTAGGAGAGCTCATCTTCGAGCGAGATTTAAACCAACTCTGGGAACTTCTTGAGCACCCGCACCCCAAGTTCTTTGGAGCACAGCTCAATGATCAGCAAGGAGGAGAACTAGAATGGCTGATAGTTGCAAATCTCAGAGGAAAGATGGAGGCACCCACCTCAGAGGGGATCCAATTCAGCTTGAGGGAGAACAACTGGCTAGATGGACTCGCCAGGGCTATGCAGGAGGCTCTTGCCCGTCTATGTGGGCAAAGTATCAACCAGATCAAGGGCACTCACTTTGAGTACTATGCAAGGCATGATGCTATGGGACACCTATTGGAGGTGCTAGGTCATCTAGAGCTGAAGCATCAGGTGGATCATCTCGACTTCATGCTATATGATAGGCAGAAGGAGTTGGACAACACACACGCGTACACCAACCACAACTATGCCATTGCATTCAAGAAGGACCAGACCCTCTCCGTCCTCGTGAAGGAGAACAAGTCTCAGACCTTCTGTGTGACAAGAAGGATCGCATCATTGCCCGCCTTCATCACAAAGTGTCAGACTTGGCGGAGACCATCCATGAGCGGGACATGCAGCTTGAGGAGACGGAGAACGAAGGTGAATATATTCGTGGAGATCCCTACTCCTACCTCAGCGATGATGATGACTACCTGGAGGACCTCGACATGGACTTCCACACTGATGATGACGATTCCGCCTTCATTGATGATGAAGAAGCCACCGGTTTTGATGAGTATGAGCACTTGAGCACTATCATAGGTGTGAGTTGTATCCGGTCCCACTATATCGTAGCTTCACAGAATGATTCCTAAAACCACATGTTACCCTAGTGTGGTGTGTGTTTGTATTGGGTGCTATGAATGAATGAAAAGCAAGTTGCTAGTTGGCAAAACCAGAGTCAAACTCAAAGTTTAAAAGCTTTTCAAAACAAATCCATGAACCTTAGAAATTTCCCCCTTGTCTCATGATCTATCTCAATATTCAGATGCCTCGCGGAGGGAGCAGCTCATCTCAAGACCCAATGCTGCAAATCTTGCAAATGTTGGTTGCTGACCGTGAAGCTAGAAGAGCTGAACGTCAAGCTAACTTAGCCACCCTCCAACAGATAGCTCAAATGGCCAATAATAATCAAAGCCATGGAAACCAGGATAACCATTAATCCAAGCTCAAGAACTTTCAAAATACCAATCCCCCCATATTTAGTAAGTCTGAAGAGCCATTAGATGTTGATGACTAGCTGCAAAGCATGGAGAACAACTTAGAAGTCGCAGGAGTGGAGGCCAATGAGAAAGTATTGTTTGCCACCCATTATCTGGCAGGTGATGCAAGAGCTTGGTGGAATAGCATTCGTACCATGAATGGAGGACAGATGATGGCTTGGGATGAATTCAAACTCAAGTTAGCCGAACCCATGTGCCACTGGGTTTGATTCTGTGGATGAGGGATGAATTCAAGGAGCTGAAGCAGGGAAGAATGACTGTGGTAGAGTACCGTGACAGATTTCTGTCTCTGTCTAGGTATGCCCCTGATGAGATTGGTGCTGAAGCCAAGGAGAGATTCTTGAATGGTCTGCATGATGAGATGCAGACAGTGCTGGTCAACATTCCCTTCACTTACCTTGAAGCCTTAGTGGATTATGCAATCCAGATGGAAGGCAAGATCAACCAAGCCAATGAGAATCGCAAGCATTGAATGATGAATCAACCAGGAACCCACCATACCCCGAAGTATCGCCCCAACCCGTCTGCAGGATATGCCCCGAGAAACAATATACCCCCTATGACCCGTCCGAACTATCCCAACCATGGAGGAGGAAACCCAAGTCCCGGAGGAAACCACAACAACAACCCTGGCAACTCCAACAATTTCAACCGTGCACCGCCCAAGTCCAACAACAACAACAACAACAACCCCAACAACAACAATACTTCCCCAAGGACTGGAAGCAATGCCGTGCCTGTTGCGGGAAAAGACAAGTCTCTGATTACTTGTTTTGAATGCGGAGTCAAGGGTCACTACTCCAACGAGTGCCCCAAGAAGATTGCAGCAGCCACCAATGTGAATGGCCCATCTCAGCAGCAACGTCGTGTTCATCCTGGAAGGAGGTTTGTCCAAGGGAACTCACTCAACCACAACGGCCATCTGTTTCACATGAATGTTGAAGAAGCCCAGGAAGCGCCAGATGTCGTGCTAGGTATGTTTTCTGTTAACTCAGTACTTGCAAGAGTGTTGTTTGATTCCAAATCATCGCACTCGTTTGTTACAGAAGAATTTGCATGCACTAGTAATATTAAACCAACAAATTTGAAGAATGTTATGATAGTTCAAATACCTGTTTCAACCACCAAAGCTAGACAAATTTGCAAGGCCATACCTATCATGTAGAGGTCCCAACCTATTAAGGTAGAGATCCCTGTGTTTATAATGCTAGTCCCTGGATCAATAGCTAGCATCCACAGTTTAAGATATAATATCAAGAAACAAAGGTCATAATACAACTTTATAACCAGGAATTAAATAATTCATTACATCTTACATAGCTCATTTGGGTATCTCATTAGTATGCAGCAGAAATAACTATATAGCATGGAGTTCTTCATCTTCAAAGTGCCATAGGCAATCATGTTGGTTGTAGACTTGTAATCCTATTCAACATACTTCACTAACATCAAACAAACCTGCAACATAATAAGTTACATCCACAAGGGTCAATACATTGGAATTGTATTGGCAAGTGATACTATGGTAGAGTAGTGGTATCTAACATCTATATGCATTTGGCTAAGTGGAGCTTAGGCTAGTTTTGATCAAAATAAGGTTTTCCTTATAAGTTGAAAACACTAAGTTTTTGTTTATCAAATCACCCAAGGAACAACCAAGGAATATTGGTTAACCTTTACCCTTGTTCAACCACAAGATTTTAACTTAGAAAATGGGATGAGGAGATCCTTGATAGCTTCCATGTCTTGATGCTGAAATTGTCCATTGCCGGGGACACGACTAAGTACTTAGATTTTACTCTCTCGAGAGGTGGTGCACTTTCCCCACAAGTCTCGACATGCATCGAGACAAGATCTTTCAGAAGCCTTCCCTTAGAAAAAATGGACGCGTTCCCAAACCTATAACCCCCTACCACCTTCTATCCATCTGGCTAAGTTATTGCAACTTATATGATCCAGGCAGAGCCCATATTGCCATGTGGCTTCACTTGAAGCTTCTCAACATTTGACATCTCAAATCTCTTTGTTCCTGGGTGGCTTTCCACAAGTGAGATACACTAGGGTAGGCCATAAATATGGGGCCCTGTGTAACCACTCAACATAACCCATTCACACCATTCCACCCAGGTGATTCATTCACATAGTTGTTTTATTAAACAAAAAACAAGTCATAGACTTAGAAATATTTCATAGCATGAATATAATCCACCCTTGTTTTCTACTAGCTAAGCTAAGCATGATAGTAGTAGGGATCTTATCTTAGGGAAAATTCTACTAAGGCATCATCTACTAGGATTTCCCAAGGCATAGCATACTTAGTAAAATTCCATGCAAGTCGTACTTAGAAATATCACTAATGCATAGTCCAAATATTAGGACAAAATGTATGAAGCACCACTTGCCTTTTTGGTAGATAATATAGGTTCACTCCTTGATCTTGAAATGGTCACACTCTTCAAAGTTCACTACAATTCAATCAAGGCACAAATTCAAACTAGCATTCAAACTATTCATCACATAAAATGAATAAACAAGGCAATGCATGCAAGCATGCAAAAGATTTTTTTATTTGGGAGGGTGGTCTCTAATAGGCTATAAACATTTTCAAACACCTATTGGTCCTTTATAAAAGTGGCAAAACCATTTAAAATCAAGTTAGTGAAAATGGGCTATTTAAATCATTTTTGTTTTGCTAAAATGATTTTAATCAATGGAATAATTTCTAGTGTTATCCAAAATGTTTTTAAACACCAATATTAATGTTTTATGGTCAAAGTGTTTAAAATGAAATCCATTTACAAAAGGTTTCACCTAAAAATCATTTTTAAATCAAAGCATCATTTTATTT
This sequence comes from Avena sativa, assembly GCA_916181665.1. NCBI lineage: Eukaryota > Viridiplantae > Streptophyta > Magnoliopsida > Poales > Poaceae > Avena > Avena sativa. The sequence continues at coordinate 145,620,985 of OV702297.1, forward strand.
TACTAGAAATGCCTTTAATCAAAGTAATAATTTTCTAGGGTTCATCAAATATATTTTTAAATACCAAAACTTGGTGTTTAGGGTCACAGAGTTTAAATCAAACCATTTTCAGAAGGTTTTACTCAAAAGCATTTTTAAACCATGACAAATATTTTTGTTTTACTAAAAATGTCTTTATTCAAGGAATAATTCCTTGTGTTTAACAAAATATATTTCTAAACCCAAAAGTTTTTTATTATGGTCAGTAGGTTTAAAACAAATCATTTGCAAAAGATTTTACTCCAAAATCATTTCTAGAATAATTTTTATACTCAAAATAGGCCTAAATTTTTTTCTGCAAAAACAACTAATTTTCCAGAAGCAAAACACTAAACTAAGGGAATGGTTGCAAAGGTTTCTTTTTCCTAATTCCATTGATATAAAGTTTGTAAATTTTGGACGTGTAGATCTAAAGTTATGAATTTTTCAAATCTAAACATCTAATAGATATGTTTCTGTTTTTAAAACAATAGACAAGGCCACGTGGCTGTTTCCTATTCGCTGGTACCGGTTCGGTTGGATCGTGCAGTGTGGATCGTTAGATCTAAAGAAAATCGTGCGGCACATAAGCAAACATACCGTTTTGATTAACGATTCTATCGTGGCTCTACGATCCGCATCCAACGGCTATCAGCATATCGACCAAGAACTGGCGGCGATGCGACGGTGGAAGGCGGTGGCGCGCTCGGGCAGGGGTGTTCCGGCAAAACTAGGATGCACGGGAGAGGAAGAAGGGGATTACCAGACTCGCCGTGGCGTGGGGAAGCTCAACGTCGTCGTGGAATGTCTAGGGGCACACGGGAGCGAAGGGGATTGCTTGTCGGAGATGCTTCTGGCGACGTGCACGCTCGGGTGGTGACATTGGCGAGGTTACGGTCCATGCTAAGGCAAGCATAAGGTTGTGTTAGATGCGCACGGGGTCGATGATCACACGCATATCAACGAGAGGGAGAGGGGAAGATGGGGTTTACGGGGAAAGGTCGCCGGAGTGGACGCGGTCGTTGGTGGCGCTCAGTCGTCGAAGTTATCGAGCCTCTGGGGCATGCGTGGGCTATCTAGGGATGATGGTAGATGTGTACGGGCTCGCTGGTCAGACTCGTGGAAGATAGGGGCAGGGAGGTGGTCAAGGTTGGCCGGAATCATGGCCGGAGTGTCGTCGGTGCAGCGAGGTTGCGAGAAGAAATCAGAGCAGACTAGGGGCGGAGAGAGGGCGGCGAGTGAGGGGAAAGAGAGGAAAGAGGGGAGCGATTAAGAGTGCGAGGTTACGAGGCTGATTTACTAGCGTGATTAAGTGAATTGAACCGAGGTTTAATCGAGCAGAAACGAACGGAGTGAGGGCAAGGTCAGCGCGGGAGGTTGATGATGATGACGGGGCAGTGGGACCTGGTGGTTAGCGAGTGAGTGGGGGGTCGGTGGGGTCCGCGGTCAGCGAATGCTGGGGTGCGTTTGCGGGTGAGAAAAACGGTTTGGGGAGGGGAAGGAAGGTGGGCTTCGCTGCTAGGCCTGGTTAGTTGGGTTGGGCTGCTTCTTTTCATTTTTTCTTCTACTGTTTTCTTTTCTTTTTCTGTTTCTATTTGTGTTTTGAATTTACTTAAATGATTTAAACACTTGTTTGAATTCAAACTTTTCCCAACTTTCAGTATGTTTTAATATTGTTTTAACAATGTATTTTAGAATCCATTTTTGAATATTTTCTTATATTCTTTTATGGTTTATTATCTACTTAAAATAGACACTTATCTTAATTTAAATATGTTTTCAAACTTCTATTTGAATTCCAATTTTTGTTAAACCTTTTTCAGTAGGTTTTATTTATTCATTAGTGCAAATAATTCACTTTGAATTATTTAAAATATTTTAATATGATTTAATATTCATTTAAATTGGGCATTTGTCTTTATTCAAATAAAAATCAAGTATGGTTTTAAACCCATATAAATTTTTATTCAAATAATTATTTTATGCTTTTTAAGTTTATTGGATAACTTCTAAACCACTTTGGCTATTTCAATTATTTATTTTCGCATGATTTAATTAATCATTTATATTAGGGATTTTGTCTTCATTTTAAATAATTTGAATATGGTTTAATCCCATATACTTTTATTTGAATATTCTTTACCCGTTTATTTTATTTGGATTTGGATTATCTTTATTCCATTTGCTTGTGGATTTAATTCAAGTTCCAATTTGTCTTCTAAATAATTTTCTTGGGTTTTATTATTTATTTAGGCAATATGTCTTTATTTAAATAAAATTGAATATGGTTCAAAGCCCATATAGTTTTATTTAAATAATCTTTTGTTTCTTTTTATTATTTAAATAAACTTTCATTTTATTTGTTTATGGATTTGGCCAAGATTTAATTTATCTTTTAAATACTCCTTTTTTATTTATTTATTTCTTTCTTTCTTTGCCTTATAAAATCCATATCTTTTTATTTATAGATCCAAATTTGGTGATTCCAATTTTTGTATAATTTTATTTTATATTTGTTTATATTTTTAAATCCTTTTAGGATTACTTTGTTCATAATTTTGGCATGGATTTAGTTAGGAGCTTTATTAGCCTTGGAAAATATTTCTTTTAGCCTTATTAAATTCATTTTATCCATGGCTCCAAATTGAATGAAATCAATTTCTATGGTTTTATAATATTTTTTTTTATCATTTTTGATTATTTATAAATGTTTGTTGCTGAATTTTTATATGGATCAAATCCATAGTCTGAGGGAGATCTTGGAAATGATTTTCTTCCATTAGGTTTTTTTAGGGTTTTGGTTTATTTTCCCAAGTGTTTAAATTTCAAGATACATTCATTGATGAATGCATTTCACTTGATTTGAATTTTGTTGGATTCCCTTTTATTCAAAGTTTGTTCAAGAAGGGTTTTGATGTTTCCATTGAGAAGCAAAAAGTTTCTTTTCACCCTAAATTTCAACAATTGTTTCTTTTGTTTATTTATTTTTCACATTTCAAAATTTGGAAAAATTTGGGATGTGACAGGCTACCACCCTTAAAAGAAATCTCGTCCCAAGATTTGGGAAGGCTAGAGGTTACAAGTTGGCTTCAAGACAACTAGGGTACTACCACCCTTAAAAAGGTTTTCAACTAGATTACATCTTGGCTTACTTGGGGTCTTGATGTAGCTTCTCTGGACAGTTGTTTCCATAATGGCCTAGCTCTTTGCGTTTGAAACATATCAATTGGCTAATATATTTCTTCGTCTTTGGTATGATTGCCTCTTGTTTGTTTCCTTCGTTCTTTTTCTTTTCTAGGCAACCATTGGCATAGTGTCCCATTTCTTTGCAATTGTAACATTGTACTTGGATATTGTCTTTATTGCTAGGGTTGGGGCATTTCTTCTTCTTCTTCTTCTTCTTCTTGCGTCTCTCCAAAGCTAGGAGTTCTTCTAGTTCATGCTCTTCATATCTCACCTCAAAGGTGGGAAATCTTTCTCTCTTCTTGGGGAAGTTACTAGAGATATGACCTTCTTCTCCACAAGGGTAGCAACACTTTGTGGTCACTTTCGATGTGGCCTTATGAGGTATGGTTCTGACTTTGCCTTCATCCTTCTTGGTAGAAGTTGTTCCCTTATGGAGGTTTCCAAACATTTGATGCATTCCATCTTGTTTCATTTGTTGAACTATAGTATAGATGGGGCTGGATAGGGACATGATCATTTCCTTCACATAGGAAACATGTAACTTGAGATGTGGGGCATTGTTAGTTCGATGTTTATCTTCACAATTAGGGCATTGATCCTCATGCTCTTTATAAGTGTGTTCCATGTCTCCACAAATATTGCAAGATTGAGTTCCTTCTATAATATCATCTTTGATATCTTGTTGTCACAATCTCCTTAGGAAAGGTTGTCTCTCATGTTGATCATTTCATTGGTCATCCTTCGCAACAATTGGGATTGGATTTTCAAAAACTTTTGCATGGTTGGATCTAACCATTGTTGTTGGCTAAAAATTGAGTTGTCACTTGATTCAACTGGGCTTGGGTTGCTAGAAGTTGTTCTCTCATGTGCATCTCTTGGTTGTTGTTGTCACCATTCTTGATGTTGGAGTCTCTTGGAGAAGTCATCTATTTGGGTTGGATTGGGATTAGAATAGGCAAAAGATTCTAGAGAAGAAGTCTAATCACACACATCACAATTAACACAAGCAATGTGCAAGCAATTACAAACAAACATTCCACTCAAACAACAAGGTTCAAGCACATTTTAGGCAACAAAATATTTTTGCTACACCACATAAGTTGGTGTGATTGATCTAAACTAAGCACTAGTATGGTGGTCCAACTATAGGTCTCACTTGAGATCATTCCATTCTTCTTAGTTGTTTCTTCATGAATAAGATCATTGTTTCCTTGGAAAAATTCTTGCATCTTGGTCACAAAGCTTCAAAGGTGATGATGATTCCTTCTAAGTTGTGTTTCCTTAGTCTCCAAGTCTTGAGTAACATTCTTGTCTCACTTGTATTCCTTAGTGATGTCCAAGTTGAAGTCCTTGGTGAAACTAAAGTTGAAGTCGTTGGTGTTGGTGAAGTCTTTGCTCATGGTGGAGGCTTTGTCCATCAAGTTGAAAAGAGGGGAGATGTAGAATCAAAACAAAAAGGTTGAGGAAAGAGTTTACAAGATTGTTTGTAAATATGTTTTGAAAAATACAACTCCTATTTTTCTAAGGGGTTTTGTCCAATCCTAGGGTTACAATCCTATAGGCAACACAGTGCTCCGATACCATCTGTAGAGGTCCCAACCTGTTAAGGTAGAGATCCCTATGTTTACAATGCTAGTCCCTGGATCAATAGCGAGCATCCATAGTTTAAGATGTAATATCAAGAAACAAAGGTCATAATACAACTTTATAACCAGGAATAAAATAATTCATTACATCTTACATAGCTCATTTGTATATCTCATTACAATGCAGCAGAAATAACTATATAGCATGGATTCCTTCATCTTCAAAGTGCCACATGCAATCATGTTGGTTGTAGACTTGTAATCCTATTCAACACACTTCACTAACATCAAACAAACCTGCAACAAAATAAGTTACAACCACAAGGGTCAATACATTGGAATTGTATTGGCAAGTGATACTATGGTAGAATAGTGGTATCTAACATCTATATGCATTTGGCTAAGTGGAGCTTAGGCTTGCTTTGCTCAAAATAAGGTTTTCCTTATAAGTTGAAAAAACTAAGTTTTTGTGTGTCAAATCGCCCAAGGAACAACCAATGAATATTGGTTAACCTTTACCCTTGTTCAACCACAAGCTTTTAACTTAGAAATTGGGATGAGGAGATCCTTGATAGCTTCCATGTCTTGATGCTGAAATTGTCCGTTGCAGGGGACACGGCTAAGTACTTAGATTTTACTCTCTCGAGAGGTGGTGCACTTTCCCCACAAGACTCGACATGCATCCAGACAAGATCTTTCAGAAGCCTTCCCTTAGACCAAAATGGACGCGTTCCCAAACCTATCACCCCCTACCATCTTCTGTCCATCTGGCTAAGTTATTGGAACCTATATGATCCAGGCAGAGCCCATATTGCCATGTGGTTCCACTTGAACCTTCTGAACATTTGACATCTCAAATCTCTTTGTTCCTGGGTGGCTTTCCACAAGCGAGATACACTAGGGTAGGCCATAAATATGGGCCCCCTGTTGGGTTTGCAGCATAGGAAATAAAAAATTCCTACGATGGGAACATCTAAGTACCAAGATCTATCTACTAGATACAAGCAACGGGTGGATATACATCCATATAATACATACCCTCGAATACCGAATAGAGTTAACGAGGTTGTACTCGTGGATGATGTAGACGAACGCTTGCCGATCTCAAGATCGTGATGAAGTCCATCTGGTACAGCCGGTCCAGCACCATCAAGTCCAACACCGCAAAGCAGTGGTGCATCTGTGATCACACACATGTACGGATACCACGTCAACCTCCGTGCCCTCGCTCCAGCGAAGCAGCGAAAGCAACAAATCCTTCCAGAAAAATCCACCGGGAACATGTATCTCACTGATCCGAGACCATGGGGAAATTCTAAAGGGGAGAGAGAGATCCTTCGCGAGGAGGTGTGCTTTGAGAGGATGAGAGGGGGGCATTTTATAGGGGAGAGGGGGCACCCAAGGGGCATGGCGCCCAGTCATGGGGGCTTCCCCCACCTCTCCCACATTCATGTGGGTGGAGCTCCCACTCAAAATGAAAAGCCTCCACTCCCATAAAAGAGCCTCCACTCAAAAATCCACTCACATGCATTAAATTTTCACCAAATTTAATGCAAGCTCTCATTTAAATAAAAATCTTTTATTTATTTATTCAGAATTTTGTTACTTACTTTAATTAAAAAACATTCACATAAAACCCCTTGCTAGTATTCAATTTCACATGCAGAACCAGTTTCAGCAATTTCAACCGAAACAGTTCCGGTGTCTAGTGAAATAAATTCCTGTGCTTTCCTTTTCTTTTTCTGACATAACATTTGCTCCGAATGGTGTAGGTATCCCTTAAGTGTGTCACCCTACGGTTCACGAATAATGCAGACATGATCGATACCCCTCTCCGATCAATAATCAGCAGCGGGACCTGGAGATCTATACAGACTCCCACACATTCTACGATGACTTCTGTGATCGCGTGAACCTTTTATGCTAGTATCTTAATCCCTTTGTTTCACAATATATTACATGTCCGATATTCGATCATCGGTACCTCCATACCTAGTTTGATCTTGTTACCAACATGCACTCTTTTCTTGTTCCCGTGATATAACATTCTAGTGATCAAATCACTTGCTTGCAAGCTAATCAATGTGATATCACCGAGAGGGCCTAGAGAAAATCTATCTGTCATCGGTATGAACAAATTCCACTCTCGATCCATGAACCTCAACATAACACTTTAGTAGTTCTGAAGTCATCTTTATAATCACCCAGTTACGGTGTGACGTTTGATGTCATCGAGAAACTCTTCCGGTGTTAGTGATTGACACGATCTCATGGTCTAAGGATTAGGATCACTTCGTAAGTTGTTATAGCAATATAAACTCAATGACTTTGATTGTAATGCTATACTTTGGATGGATGTTCATCACATCATTACACTAATGTTATGACCTCGTTATTAACAACATCCAATGTCCATGATCAGGAAACTTTGATCGTCTTGTTAATCAACGAGCTAGTTTATAAGAGAGGCATAACTAGGAACTTCCTTTTTGTTTATTAAACACACATGTATTAACGTTTCTGTATTAATACAATTATAGCATGCAAAATAAACATTTTATCATAAATAAGGAATACAATAATAACCACTTTATTATTGCCTCTCAGGCATATTCCCTCCAGCCTCCCGCTTGCACTAGAGAAAATAATCTAGTTTGAAAACTTTGCATATTGAACACATATGGCTTTCTGGTGTTCCATATACGCAATTGCAAGTGGTTAACATAATCTACGGATCTAACACTTCAGGTCCGTGTGTATTTGCATGTCTTTGCGTCTTCATGCATCACTCATTCTCCAATGAGATGACATTGTATAAATTTGGTCTTTTGGTGAGACCTTTAGTTCCTTGGGGTTAAATCATGTCGATACTATTGTCGTACAATATATCTTTAGTGTTAGCCCGTTGCGAACCACACCTTAGTTTGATAACAAACTACTTGACACAAATTCCCTCATTTGCTGCTACTATAGCAGTCACATACTTAGCCTTTTGTTGTAGTATCCGTCACAATGTCTTAACTTTGGAACTCTTCCAAATCCATCATGGAAACTTTCTTTCCATTTCATTGTGCCACCCATAGTTTAAATTGAGATAAACTTAATTTGCATCTTGTGACAAAACTAGTATCAATGTAACGCTTTACAATGAACTATTTGTAATTGTTTGTCACCTCTACACAAATATATTCTTAGTTCTTCCAAAAGATCATAAGAATATCCTTACTATCGTCCAATGATCATTTTATTATTCATTCTGGTATATGCTCATAACACTTAGAGCATAGGACATATCTGGATGTGTACATATCATGGTATGATTGATCAAAATATTCTCGTGATTTCACTCATCAAGTGTCAAAGCACTTAAATCTTGTTTCACTTATCATGTGTCGATACACTTGAATCTTGATTGAATTCCTTTCCATGCGACAAGAACCGTTTCTTGTTGTTTCTATATTGAACTCCTTCAATATCTCATATATATACGTTTGGCACAACCATATTAGCGTCACAGTATATCCACCATAGAAATTCAAGCTAAATATTCGGGTTTTGCCTAAGTCTTTCATCGAAATGAATTCTTAACCTTTGTCAATAAAAATTACATCATTTCTAATCAAGAAGATGTCCTCCACATAATGTATTAGAAATATCTCAGCGCTCCTACTTAATTTCTTGCAAATGCAAGCATCTTCATCGTCTCCTGATGAAAACTCCTTTTCATCACGGTGAAGATTCCAACTCCGCGATGCTTACTTCAACCATTGAAGTTTGCATGCCCTTTCTAGCATCCTTTGAATTAACAAAACCCTTTGGATCGTGTCATGTACACGTCCTAGGTAACCATTCTATTAGAAGAACTTTGTTTTGTTTATTCATCTACCATATACCAAATTATATGTAGTGATTGCTACTTTAATCCGTCCAGACTAAATATCGCTATGAAAGATCAAATCTTGTCATAGTCAACTCCTTGAACATTGTCATAAAATACTTTACGACATGTCGACTATTTCATAGATGTGAAACATCCATGTCTGTTTCTTTATAGATCCAAATACGACCGATAGGTTTTTACACCTTTCCAGAGGATCTTCCAAGTTCAAAACTTGATTTCTCGTGTATGGAACTATCACGGATTTTATGGCTTCAAGCCATTTGATGGAGTCAGGGCCCACCATCGCTTCTTTGTATGTATTTGGTTCATCATTGTCAAACAATAATGATTTACTCTCAAATCTCAGCATTTGATTGTTTATCCGACCGACTTGGTTCAATAAGAACTTAGATCCCCGTGACCACAACCTTTGAGGCACATAAGCTATGAGCATTATGGCAGCCTCCGGAACGATTTCCGGCGCTGTGCAACTCAGCACATTTAGCTGTGGTTCGTTAACCTTATCAAAGTTCTATTGTCCTCCCACTTAACTTTTGCAAAAAATTCCTTTTTCAAGAAACTTCACATTTCAAGCGACAAACCCTTTTGTGCTCGGTGTTATGGAGGAATAACCAATTGTTATTCGAAATAACCTACAAAGACATGCTCATCCGACTTTGGTTGTAAACATCTTACTTATGTTTAGCATACCAAAATTTAAGAAATGGCAATTTGGGTTTTACACCAAACCATAACTTCCATGGTGTCATTTCAATGAATCAAGATGGAGCTCTTTTCAGTGTAAAAGCGGTAGTATCTAAATCTTTAATCTTTTAAAACATAATGGCAGTTTTATAAATAACACCTTTGATCTAACCATGTCTCACAAGGTTTCATTATAAATCTCAAACACTCCATATTCCTATGGTGTTTCGGGAGATGTAAATCTAGGTGTTTTTTCTAAAATTGTAACTCAAATAAATCCCTTTATGATAAAATCATAAATTATTTATTTTCTTGTTACACTTGCAACTCAAATAAATCCCTTATGATAAAATCATAAACCATTTTATTTTTTTGTCACAATGATTTTCCACTTCATCTTGAAAGTCTTTGAACGTTTTAAAATATTTCATACTTCTTTCTCATTAAGTGAATATTCACTCAAATTTCTGGAGAAAGCATATGAAGTAGAAATCCATCGCTTATGACTACACATAATGGACTACATACATTGATATGTATCAATTCCAATATTTTAGTCGACCGTTCTTCTTTGGCCTTTGAACGAAGTTTTAATTATCCCGAGGAAAGTCTCACAAGCGTCACTTGATCAAATCAAAGACTCCAAAAATTCATAAATATGGAGATTCTTCATGTTTTCTTTCCAATATAATTTAAACGGCGATGTCACTTTGTAAGTGATCTTTCAATCATTTGTCTTGCGACATTTTAGCATTAGGTTTTATGGATGTGATTTCTTCAACTAGATTTGTAAATCATCCATCTTATATGGAATACGGTAATTATTTGAACAACCTTTATTCTCATAATACCTGATTTAAATAACAATTATTAAAACAAATCTTGAAGTCAAGCTTTGATGTCAACGAGAAATACAAACAACGGTTTGTTTGTTTTCGATGAAAACCATCACATATTCTCTTGCTAGTTACTTAGGCCATTATGGTTCATGAAATGTGTCGTTCTGTATGAAATTTCATACCAACCAATTCGGTATCCAATACCCAAGAACCACATTGTTTAACAAGCAAAGAATACAACCATAACATGTATATCATCCATATACCTAAATTGGATATTTCCAATCTTTTCGTTTTCTACCAAATATATTTTATAGATTCTCTTTCAGCATTTCCTTTTACTTTTTAAAAGAATCTATCAACATCAATAGTGGCGCATATACATGACACATAGTCCAAAGCATGTATATTCAAATAATAATACCTTTGGACCTGCACTTTGAAGTAGATCACCATCATCAAATGATCAGTATTCTTTCAAAATCCATTCTTTAGTAATCTTTTAGTGTAGTAAAAACTTTTACATACATCTTCTCTTCATCCTTATCATGACGACTTTCATGATCAAGCTACTGTAGCTTATAAAGACGAATCGTGAGTATAATGTTACTTTCCAAAACCCTTTTGGATGATTAGGATGTCTAGCATCTCCAACCTTTGCAAATTCTCATCCAATATGAAAACATATATTATACTCTATCATGTTGCAACCAAAACATTGTTTCAAATATCGTTATATCTTCCACACAAGATGGTTTCTGAAACAATTCTTTCAGCTTCTAGATAACCTTGATATTTAAAAACAATCAAGAATCATGGAGGCAAACATGATACTTAAGATACTAACACTGGAATTATTACTCTCGATTTAATACTAACTATTAAATTTCATGGAGTAAATAGATTTTGCTGAAAGTTTGCAATAGGACTTTAAACTTTAGATTGAAACTCAACACAATACGATACCAGTTCGTAAATTATATATCCAGAATTCTATAGTTCTATTATCTCAATTACAACTATGCATAAGGTGGTCAACGAATGCCAATGACTACAACAAATTATGCAAATTCACTTTGTTTTAATTTATGATAAATTGAGTTCTTCTAATCCAAATTAGAAATGAACTCCCACTCAAAAACGACATCCCTCGTGTCTTTTTGATGATTACATGAACCAAATCCACTACACCAAGTCCGATCATCACGTGAGTCGGTGTAGCTTCAAAGGCGAGCATCCATATGGTCATCATATCAAAACATATGACTCATGCTTAACCTTTCGATCAGTGTTCCGAGGCCATGTCTGTACATGCTAGGCTCGCCAAGTAAGAACCTTAATATTCGCGTGTGTAACTGACTTACACCCTAGATATGCTCGTGGATTCAAGTACACCCGATCATCACGTGATGTCTTGAAGCGACGAAACATTGTCGGTGCATACTTAAGGAAGAACACATTTTTATCTTGATATCTAAATGAGGGATCATCTTATTATGCTAATAAAACGCCAAACAAGCAATATAAGATGCAATCAAACATCACATGTTTGTAAGTGGAGTGATATGGTTCCCGCATATGATCTCCATCATGTGCACCGTGGTATGATCACTATCATACCTCTATGTGTAAGGCCAAGGTCTATGAAACTTACATGTTATGTGTTTTGTAAGAGTATCATCTCATACTTATACTTACAACATCACCATATCATAACACTAGCCTAGTAACAATCTAGGCGCCTCTAATTTATCTATTGCAAGTTTTAAGTGGCTTAGGGCTTTTGAAGATAAAACCGTTCTTACCTACGAACATGAACCACAAAGAGGATAACCAAATTGTTGACAACTCGTTGCAAATTATATATTGACTATAGTAGGAGAGACAGACACCCGCTAGCCACTTATGCAAAACTAGTTGCATGTCAAGCGTGGAACAAGTCTCATGTGCGAGGACATGTAAAGTTTGTCCGGGCCGCTTCATCCCACTATGCCACCAATATCCAAATTACAACTAAGAAGAAGTAAAATGATCATCATCGCCCACTGTAACACCCTCAGAATCGGCCTTATGCAAGTTTTAGCAATTCCCGCCAAACCCGCATAGAAACGATTCAAAGGTGCCCACCAGGCACTTTCGTGTGGGTGGAAAACAAAGTAATACCATTACACATTAGTCCATGATGGAACCCACAGAACATATATATACAACAACGACTCAAAGAGTCAAGAATACGGATATACAATACAAAGATCCAAATCACCTTGAAAACGATACAGCGTCCGAGTACGGACAAGATGCAAATTGAGCTAAGAGCCCTGAAGAATAACCAATGGCGTCCATAACCCTGCCCAGGCCAAGCCGAAAGGGTAACCCTGCTAACGACATTGATATCAAAACCTGCTTAAACAAAATGGGTGCCGACAAAGGGCAAAGGAAAAAGAGAGCGGTCAGTACTGAGGTCAGTACACAGCGAGACTAGAATTAGGTGGTCCTCGCCTACATAGGTATGGTGGACTGAAGCGGCAGCGCAACATGCACTAAACAACCTATAGAGACTCAATACAACTGGCGACTATCAGATAGGGATAAGAAAGACCTATTCGGATCCAACCTGAAACTATCACCAAGCACACCCATCCTGGTATTTTCCCCTCGAGACCAAACGAGGAAGTCAACCGAGGAACTCACACAGTTGGCAGTTTTATTCATCCCGTTATAGTTGTGGTAATTACTAGTCAGATATAGATAACATGAGTCATCCTGATATAATAAGCAGTGGGCTGTTTTAGTTAACCATTCCGTTGTAGTTGCAATACTTACTAGTCAGATACATATAGCATGAGGCATCCCAAAACCAGCAGTTGTTGGTACTTTTATTTAGCCATTCGTTGTAGTGAAGCTGATTACTAGTCATTATAAAGTCAAATTTATAGCACTACTTTAGTTATAGTTGTCTATGATCGAGATACTATGCTCCAAGTCGTCCATAACCGCGAACACGGCTTTCAGAAAGTTTTACCCTGCAGGGGGCACAAATAGCAACACACGCACGATCAACCTCGGGAAAAACCAAATGAAAACCCAACGAGGCATCACGACAGATGTAACATCCCAAAAATACTAAACTTGGATCATCAAACTCTAATCATCAAAATTAGGGTTAACAAAAACTTTTCTAAAATAAAAATATGAAAGCATGCATGGTGTATGCATTTCATTTGGAATTCTTTTGAACCACCTTGTTTGTGTGTTCCTTTGCTTGTAAATGGATTCTTAGGTGAAATAAACATCATCTAAACAACTCCCAAACTTTTCTCAAAGACAAATAAATCAAAACAAATAAAATAAGGGAATGGTCATTTTGACCAATTTAACTCCCATGCCTACTTTGGCTATCCCAAACTTTTAGAACTTAACATAAACTTTTCTGGATCTTTGCACCCCTTGATTGTACTCATAACAAAGTATCAAGGCCCACTTTGTGATCATCCAGAAACTTTCAAATGCATAGTTTAAATGACAGTTCAAAATTGAATCTTTATCATATGAGAAGATCCCACTTTTTCAAAAACCACTCAAACAAGCTCAACTTTCAAAACCCAAGCATCTGCAGACTCACCAGCACCAACCTAGCACACCCACCAAAAATCTTTTCAAAATTGAAAACTTGAATTCTTGCGGCCATTTCATCAAACACTTTGCAGACACAAATCATCAAAATCTTAAACACTATTGTGAGCAGTGATTGAAGCCTAACTTGTACCCTCTCTAGCTCACAACCATCTCAGTAGATCACCTAGCAAGTTAAACCAAGCACTAGCCTCACTGTAAGCTGGGCAATGACATCAATGGTGAACAGCCGAAGCTCACCATGCCACCCCAGTGGAGACAGCAAGCTAGAAGGAGATTTAGCCGTGCCAACCTTGTCTGGGAGGCAGCCCACCGTCCACCGCCACTCCCTGTCCCAGCCGCGAGCTTTGCCAAACCTTGGACCACACGCACGGACCGTGCCCAGCTCGCCAGCAACCATGCCGAGAATGCACCAGAGCGCCACGCTCGACCGACACCTACAGACCGCGCGCCGCCCTCGCCGCGTGCATACATGATCGCCACCAACCCAGGAGACCGCCAGACATCCCCGTGTCGCCGCCCCATGCCGCACAGCCACCGCTCGCCGTCGAAGACGCCGCCTCTGCCGCGCAGAGCATTGTGCATTCCAGACCAAACCGCACTGCCCCTACGCGCGCATTAAAGCCGTAGAGCATCGCCAGGAGACCACCAAGCGATCGCCACCGCCGGCCATGCCTCTAGCCGCCCGTAGCCATGTCGCCACCGTCGCCTGCCCATCCCGTTCGGTCTTGCCGTCGCGACTATAAATAGAGGCCACCCCCAGCCGAATTGAGCACACCATCTCACTCCCCTCTCCTCACTGATCGTGCCACCCCGTTCCCGGAGCAAGGCGAGCAGCAATTCGCTGGAATTTCACCGGAGTCTGCCGCTGCTGGAGAAGAAGGGGGCCAACGATTGGAGCCGCCCTAGGAGAAGCTGCCGGTACTAGGAGGTTCGCCGTCGTCGACTTCGTCGTTCGCCCGCCTCGCCGACCCTCGCCTGAGCCCCGGTGAGCCCCCAATGCCCCCACCTGTCGCGCTAGGTTTCTGTCTCGCCGGCGTTGCCCAACGTCGACGATGACCCTCAGCTGTTGGATTAGAACCAGATCGAACGCACCACATCGCCCCATACCGCTTCGCACCCCCTGTCTCACTGGCGCGTGGGGACAGCGACTTAACCAGCCCGCGTAAGCGCTGTGCTTAGCAGACCGGCCCAGTATCGCTTCCCGCACAGCCCAGTTATTTGAATTTAACCATTTTCATTTTATTGCAAACACACTTTTGTACCCAGTTTCAAAAATCAACCCAGGTCGATTCAGTGAACCAAATTGAATGAAACCAATTTTGTTAGAAAGGTATGGAATGCTGAATCCAAGCCCGTTGGATTCAAGTCATTTGGATCCGTAGATCATCCATGGTAAAAATAACAAGGCAGAAGCTTTTCTGCATTCAAACATTTTTCTAATTTAAACCATAATAGCTTTTGAGTTGATTCCAACTCTCAAAAATCACATTTAACCATACCTTTTAGAATATATAAAAATATATAGGTTTACTTACAGAAATAATGACCAAGTAATAAAAGAATGCCACATAGGCATTTCTAGCCACTTTAATTAATTAAAATAAAAGAGAAAAACCTTATTAAATTGTGACACCACTTTAAATCACATTCCCATGGACTAAAATATGTGGTGATGACATGTGTCAACATGATCCCATGTTTGGTTTGGAGAATATTAAATCTTAAGTAGTTTTCCAATGAGTAGAAATTACTGTTCTAAAAATAAAAGGAATTAAACCAAGCTTTAATATTGTAATGTTAGTGATGATGCTAGATCATCTATAGGACCCTTGTGTGTGATGAATGCAAGTAGTTAAGTATTGTTTGGTGATTGTGTACCTCGTATTTATTCATAGACGCTAGTACCGACCAAGGATACGAGGAGGAAGGAGGATACTACGAAGAAGAAGCCGAGGAGAACTTCAACCACTGCTCTGCACAAGGCAAGCTAACACTTGCAAGATACTCTACTTTAGAAAGCCTTACTATACAAGTTAGCCTTGCAAGTCTAATACTACTAGCTGAATGTGCAAGCTAACACTTGCAACTTAGCAAGCTTATATTGATGTTGATGCAAGCCAATACTTGCTTGCTGCCATGCCCCCTATATGCCTTAAAGCATATATGATCATACCCACTTGATAAACCAATCCTAGTTTTACTTACAAGCTTTATACTTTATTTCTTTATCAAAGCTAGTACTTAGAGCTTACTTAAGTGAATTGTAGATACTAGAAAGATAATGGAAGGTTGCATAAAGATCATAAAACTTAGCCTAAGCTAGATAAACTTTATGTCATCCTAGGGCATAAGATTGAACTTAGTGGAAACTCCACTAGTTTAATATCCCCCATTAGTGCTTACCCCCACTTGTAGATGCTAGTGCTAAGCATAAAACTTGATCAACTTAGATGGGAATACCTGATGAAAATGGTTATGAAAACCATGGAATGATGGATCATTCTAAATGACTTCACAATTTTATAACTCCTAAGTAGGAACTTGTATTTCATATCACAACCCTGTTGTGGTCAAGTCAAAGTCTCAATTCATTTCACAAGTCTTTTGAAAACATCTGACGGGGGAACAGTATGGCCACTCCAACGGTCCATAACCGCGGACGCGGCTATTCGAATAGTTTGACACTCTGCAGAGATTGTACACTTTCACCATAACATTCGATACATCCGTCAGGAACAAATCCTGAATTCACCATACTCAGTATGCGGATAATCAATCCTAACCTTTCAATTACACGCCCTAGTATAAGCACCTCTCCTGTGAGTTTGGCCTCCCAACCATGACCAACTGTCATCTTGGGTACTGCACAGGTGGACAATATTCACAAGGTAGCCTCAGCTTAGACCTTGGCCGTGAGGGAACTAATACTAAGGTATATAAGTTTCCAGTCAAGCCCTACCCAATTCTCGGGTATTGTGGTTGTACGATAAAATTGGAATGGTATTGCATCCAGACAAACATCAGTTTTATAAAGGGCTAAGGCTCATGCCTCAACATTTTCATCACCATAAATCATCGGGTGTTCGGAAACACATGTCAAAACATCTCAGTAGAATGATCCATCATTCTAAGGTTTTCATAACCATTTTCACCAAGTATTCCCATCTAAAGTTGATCAAGTTTTATGCTTAGCACTAGCATCTACAGGTGGGGGTAGTACTGATGAGGGTTGGTAACTAGTGGAGTTTCAACTAAGTACAACCTTATATCTTAGGATGATATCAAGGTTTCTAACTTAGGTCAAATTTAATGCTCTTTATGCAACCTTCAGAATCTTTCCAGTATCTACAAGTTACTTAAGTAAACCCATAATCTTTCGAATGGAATTCCAGCGGGGTGGTGCTCGCCTTGCTCTAAGAACGGTGTGGCACGATCAGTGAGGAGAGGGGAGTGAGATGGTGTGAAGAAATCGTGTGGGGGTGGCCTCTATTTATAGTCGAGCGAGGGGACCGTCGGGGCACACGGTGAGCTCGTCGGGGGCGAGGTTACTGGCGGCTAATGGCATGGGCAAGGGTAGGGGACGGTGCGGTGTCTCCTGGCGATGCTCAACGACATGGTCTCGAGGCATGGGGCGGTGTGGTTTGGTCTGGAACGGGCGGTGCTCTGCGCGGCAGAGGCGGCGTTTTCGACAGCGGGCGGTGGCTGTGCGGCACAGGGCGGAAAACGGGGATGTCTGGTGGTCTCTTGGGTTGATGGCGATCGTGTGTGCACGCGGTGAGGGCGGTGCACAGTCTGTGGACGCTGGTCGAGGGTGGTGCTCTGGCGCATGGTCGGCATGGTCTCTGGCGGTCTGGGCGCGGCTTGTGCGCGTGGTCCAGGGCTTGGCAATGCTCGCGCTGGGACAGGGAGTGGCGATGGACGGTGGACTGCCTCCCAGACATGCTGGCTAGGCTTGCTGCTGCTCCTAGCTTGCTGTCCACAATGGGGTGACAAGGGGGTGCTCGGCTGTTCATCATTGATGGCAATGGCAAGCTCACAGGGGTGCTAGTCCTTAGTTAAACTTCCTAGATGATCTACTGAGTTGTGTGTGAGCTAACTAGGGAACAAGTTAGGCCAATTTTACTGCACACTATAGTGTTTGATGTTTGTTTGATTTGTGTCTGCAACCTGTTTGATGAAATGGCCACATGAACTCAAGTTTTGAATTTTGAAAAGATTTTTGGTGGGTTTGCTAGATTGGTGCTGGTGAGTCTGCAGATGCTTGGGTTTTGCAAGTTGAGCTTGTTTGAGTGGTTTTTGAATAAGTGGGATCTTCCCATATGATGAAGATTCAATTTTGAATTGTCATTTAAACTATGCATTTGAAAGTTTCTGGATGATCTCAAAGTGGGCCTTGATACCTTGTTATGAGTACATTCAAGGGGTGCAAAGATCCAGAAAAGTTTCTGTTAGGTTCTGAAAGTTTGAGACAGCCAAAGTAGGCATGTGAGTTAAATTGGCCAAAATGACCATTCATTTCATATATGTGTTTTGATTTACTTGTCTTTAGGAAAAGTGTGGGAAATTTTTTAGATGATGTTTATTTCACCTAAGAAACATTTTACAAGCAATGAAACAAACAAACAAACAAACAAACAAGGTGGTTTAAAAGAATTTCAAAATCCATGCATACACATATGCATGCATTCATAATTTTATTTAGAAAAGTTTTTGTTAACCCTAATTTTGATGAGTAGAGTTTGATGATCCAAACTTAGTATTTTTGGGATGTTACAAACCTTCCCCCCTTAAACAAAATCTCGTCCCGAGATTTGAAAAAGGACGAAAAGATTACCTAGGATTTGAAGAGATTGGGAAACTCCGTCCTGATGTGATCTTCGCGTTCCCAGGTAGCTTCCTCTTCCGTGTGGTTGCTCCACTGAATCTTGAGAAACTTGATGCTTCGGGTTCGGGTAGTTCGAAAAGCTTCTTCCAAAATGCGGATTTGTACTTCGGGATAGGTCAGGTCATCGTTGATCTCTATGGTCCGATGATCGATATTCTTGAACACTTCGGTCTTCTCGGGGACTTCGAGACACTTGCGAAGTAACGAGATATGGAACACATTGTGCACAGCTGACATCTCTTCAGGTAGTTCCAATTAATACGATACTTCTCCTCGAAGGTTCAGAATCTTGAAAGGTCCGATATATCTGGGGGCTAACTTTCCTTTGAGTTGGAAACGCTGCATTCCCTTCAATGGCGACACTTTCAGATAAACAAAATCTCCTATGTTGAATGCGAGGTCTCTACGTCTCTTGTCGGCGTAACTCTTCTGTCGGGATTGGGCGGTCTTGAGGTGCTCACGAATCCTGTGAACCTTCTCTTCTGCTTCTCGTAGGATGTCGGGTCCGAAAATATGACTTTCTCCTACTTGCGACCAGTTTAAAGGGGTGCGACACTTTCTTCCATACATGAATTCAAAGGGGGCCATTTGCAAACTGGCTTGGTAACTGTTGTTGTATGAAAATTCTACAAACGGCAGACAGTCTTCCCACTTGGATCCATATTCTAGCACACATGCTCTAAGCATATCTTCGAGTATTTGATTCACTCGCTCCGTTTGTCCATCGGTCTGAGGGTGATACGCGGTACTGAAATCTAGGCGGGTTCCTAAACCTTCTTGGACTTTCTTCCAGAATCTCGAGGTAAACTGAGTTCCTCGATCCGATACTATGTTCTTGGGGACTCCGTGCAAACTAACGATTCTAGCGATGTATAACTCTGCTAGTTTCAAACTCTGATATGTGGTTTTGACGGGCAAGAAATGGGCGACTTTGGACAACCTGTCCACTATGACCCAGATAGAGTCATTTCCCCTACTAGAAGTAGGTAGTCCAGTGATAAAGTCCATTCCTACAGAATCCCATTTCCATTCCGGAATTTGCAAAGGTTGCAACAATCCAGCGGGTATTTGATGTCCTGCCTTGACTCACTGACAAATATCACACTTGGCGATATAGCTTCCAATTTCTCTCTTCATCTTATGCCACCAAAATTGCTCCTTCAAATCTTGATACATCTTAGTTCCTCCGGGATGGATAGAATAAAGAGTATCATGAGCCTCCTTCAAGATAACTTCTTTCAACTCAGAATCTGCTGGTACACAAAGGCGTCCTTTGTACCACAGAACTCCTTCTTCGTCCTTGGTGAATCCGGGTACTTTGCCTGTACCGATATGAAGCTTGATTCCGTCGATACTGGCATTTCCCTTCTGCGCCTCTTTAATCTGACTGATCAAAGTGGGCTGAAGTTCTATGCTAGCCAAAAATCCTTCACTTACTAATTCCATTCGAAAAGCTTCCATCTCTTTGTGCAAACTTGGTTGCTCCTTCAAGATCATGGAGTTCAAGCGGCACGGCAATCTGCTAAGGGCATCGGCTACCACGTTGGCTTTACCAGGGTGATAGTGAATGTCCAGGTCGTAATCCTTGATTAGCTCAATCCATCTTCTCTACCTCATATTCAACTCCTTCTGAGTGAATATATACTTTAGGCTCTTGTGATCCGAATAAATTTCACAACGGTTCCCCATCAGGTAATGTCTCCATGTCTTCAGGGCTAGAACTACTGCTGCGAGTTCGAGGTCATGGGTTGGATAGTTTTGCTCATGTTGCTTTAGTTGTCGCGATAGATAGGATATAACTTTGCCTTCTTGCATTAGCACACATCTGAGACCAATCTTGGATGCGTCACAATACACATCGAAGGGCTTTGTGATATCTGGCATGATCAAGATTGGGGCTGAAATCAATCTCCTCTTGAGTTCTTGAAAACTCGCTTCACATTTGTCGGTCCATTCAAACTTCTTGTCCTTCTTCAGCAATTGGGTCATGGGTCTGGCGATACTAGAGAATCCTTCTACGAACTTGTGGTAGTATCCCGCCAATCCGAGAAAGGCACGAACTTGGGTTTGAGTGGTTGGGGCTTGCCAATCTTCTACATCTTTCACTTTGGCAGGGTCAACAACAATTCCTCCGGCTGATACAATGTGACCGAGGAACCCTACTTCCTGTAACCAGAATTCACATTTGCTAAATTTTGCATATAGCTGATGCTCTCTAAGGGTTCCAAGAATGGTCCTTAGGTGTAGCTCATGTTCTTCTTCTGATTTGGAATAAATCAGAATGTCATCGATGAAAACAACGACAAACTTATCCAGGAAGTCCATAAAAATCTTATTCATGAGGTTCATGAAATAAGCGGGGGCATTGGTTAATCCAAAAGACATGACTGTATACTCATACAATCCATATCTGGTGGTAAAGGCAGTCTTTGGAATATCCTCTGGACGAATTTTGAGTTGATGATAGCCAGTTCTAAGATCAATCTTAGAAAATACCTGGGCACCGGTCAACTGATCAAAAAAATCTTCTATCTTGGGCAAGGGGTACTTGTTCTTGATGGTGACATCATTTAACTTCCGATAATCCGTACACAAATGGTTACCTCCATCCTTCTTGTCCACAAATAAGACAGGTGATCTCCATGGTGACGCACTTGGTTGAATCAATCCAATTTCTAGCATGGAATCCAGTTTCTTCTTCAGTTCTTCTAGTTCTGACGGGTTCATACTATAGGGTCTCTGGGCTATGGGTCCTGTTCCGGGGATTAGTTCGATGATAAACTCGATATCCCGATCTGGGGGCATACCGGGTAAAACATCTGGAAATACATCGGGGTATTCACAGACTATCCGGACTTGGTCAATGGTAGGTTGTGCTAGACTCTTGTTACACTTGAATTGGCGAGGTAAGGTTTCAGATATATGCTCGACTGATATTCTGGTTGTACTGGTCATGGTGATGGCTTTCTTGGCATAGTCAATCAATCCTTTATGTTTGGACATCCAATCCATTCCTAGTACTACTTCCAAACCTTTAGTTCCGAGTACTATCAGATTAGCATAAAAATCTATGCCATGGATTCGGATAGGGACGGCTTTGCAAATTTGCCTAGCCTTGGTGGTTGATCCGGGAATTTGCACAATCATAACATGCTTCAGTTTAGTTGGTTGAATTTTACTAGTGCATGCAAATTCTTCGGTGACAAATGAATGCGATGCACGAGAGTCAAACAACACTCTTGCAAGTACTGAATTAATAGAAAACATACCCAGCACGATGTCTGGCGCTTCCTGAGCTTCTTCAGCATGCATGAGAAAAAGACGGCCATTGCGGTTGAGTGAATTCCCTAGGGCAAATCTTCTCCCTGGCTGGACAAGACGCTGTTGCTGAGCTGGGACATTGGCATTGGGGGCTATAGCATTCTTCTTGTTGGGGCATTCGTTGGAATAGTGGCCTTTATTTCCACAGTCATAAAAGGTCACTTGTGACTTGTCCTTGGCTGCGACAGGCACATCATTGCTTCCAGTCCTCGGGGCAGTGTTGGTGCTGGCGGTAGCATTGTTGGTGTGGAACTTGGGTGGGGCACGGGTGAAATTGCTAGAGTTGCCGGGGTTGTTGTGATTTCCTCCGGGTCTAGGGTTTCCACGGTTGGGGTAGGTCAGACGGGTCATAGGGGGTCTGTTGGTTCTTGGGGCAAATCCTGGAGATGGGTTGGGGCAATACTTTGGGGTCTGATGGGTTCCTGGTTGATGCATCATGCAACGCTTGCGGTTCTCATTGGCTTGGTTGATCTTTCCTTCCATCTGGATAGCAGAGTCGACAAGGTCTTCAATATCAGCAAAGGGGATATTGACTAACACTGTCTGCATCTCGTCATGGAGACCATTCATGAATCTTTCTTTCTTCTTGGCTTCGGTGTCTATCTCGTCTGGGGCATACCTAGCTAATGACAAAAATTTGTCACGGTATTCCACTACAGTCATCCTTCCTTGCTTCAGCTCTCTGAAATCGTCTCTCATTCTCTTTATCAAACCTGGTGGCACATGGGTTCTGCTAAACTTGACCTTGAATTCCTCCCAGATCATCCTCTGGCCTCCGGTCATTGCACGAACATTGTTCCACCATGCCCTGGCATCTCCGGCTAGATAATGGGTGGCGAACAGAAGTTTCTCGTTGGCTTCCACTCCGGCGACTTCTAAGTTATTTTCCATGGTTTGCAGCCAATCATTGGCATCTAGGGGTTCTTCTGACTTGGTGAAAACAGGTGGGTTGGTATTCTGAAAATTTTTGAGCTTAGATCCATGGTTGTCCTGATTTCCGTGGCCTTGGTTGTTGTGGGCTAGCTGGGCTATCTGTTGCGGAGTGGCTAGGTTGGCTTGACGTTCCGCTCTTTCAGCTTCGTGGTCAGAATTCAACATTTGCAGGATCTGCAACATCGGGTCTGGGGCCGAACCACTTCCTCCATGTGGCATCTGAA
Organism: Avena sativa; assembly: GCA_916181665.1. NCBI lineage: Eukaryota > Viridiplantae > Streptophyta > Magnoliopsida > Poales > Poaceae > Avena > Avena sativa. The sequence continues at coordinate 145,644,198 of OV702297.1, forward strand.
GATTGAGATAGATCATGAGAAAAGAGGGAAATTTCTAAGGTTTTGGGTCTTTTGAAAAGTTTTAAAGGTTTGACTCAGATTTTTCTAGCAACTTGCTTTTTCATTCATTCCTTCATAGCACACAGTACAACACACACCACAACAAAGAAAAACAGATGGTTTTAAGAACCATTCTGAGAACTACGATACAGTGGGACCGAATACTTCTCACTACGCTAGTGCTCAAGTGCTACTACTCCTCGGAGTCTGGGGCTCTCATCTTCATCATCATCGATGAAGGCGAAATCATCCTCATCGGTGAAGAAGTCCATGGCCTGATCCTCCAGAAAATCATCGTCATCGCTGAGGTAGGAGTAAGGGTCTCCACGAAGATCCTCTCCGGCATTCTCCCTTTCCTCCAACTACATGTCTCTCTCATGGATGGTCTCCTCCAAAGATGAGATGCGGTGGCGAAGACGGGCAATAATGCGCTCCTTCTTGTCGAGCTGACGGCGGCGAGACTTGCGATCCTTTGCTAGCATGGCTATGGTATGATCCTTCGTCTTGATGATGGCAGACTTGTGGTTGCAGTAGTCATGGCAGTTGTCCAACTCCTGCTGATGATCATACATCATGAAGCTAAGGTGGTCCAATTGAGTCTTCAACTCGGGGTGGTAGGGGGCTTCCAGTGGTTGTCCAGTTGCATCACGCCTTGCGCAAAACTCAAAGCGAGTACCCTTGATTTGATTGATGCTCTACCCACATAGACGGGAAAGAGCTTCCTGCACTGCTCTGGCAAGTCCATCGAGCCAGTTGTTTTCCCTCAAGGTAAACTGAATTCCCTCCGCAGTGGGAGGTTCAATCTTTCCTCGGAGACTTGCAACAATTAGCCACTGCAGATCTTCTCCTCCTTGATCATTGAGTTGATCTCCAAAGAACTCGGGGTGCGGACGCTCCAGAAGTTCCGAAAGCTGATCCAGATCCCTCTCAAAGATAAGGTCTCCGCCATTCCCAAGTTGATAAAACTTGTTGTACTTCACGTCCATCTATAAAAATAGAGGATGAGTAGATTAGCAGGGTGATCAAGTGTGTCAAAATTTTATATATTTTGCAAGAGTTTTTGAGGAACATGAATTTTTATGAAAGAACCAAAGAGATAAGAATGAGAATAAGTTTTTGTAAATATTTGTTTTCTTTAGTTTTGGAAAATAGGTTTTTGGTTTAAACGTCCATTCTAACTAGGGTCTCCTATGGTCAGGATGGCTCTGATACCAACTTGTCAACACCCGGATTTTTCAATCCTAGATGCCTATTATGCCATACATCGCAATCCCAGGATTACCATTTTTGCGAGACATAACAGAATTGGATACCATAGTACATCATCCATTACAAACGATACATAAGTTCTTACACGAATAGGGATCTCATGATCCAGTTCTTAATACAACATCAGGCAGCGGAATACGTAATAATAACGGTAGCGTAGGCGAAGCTCCATCTTCGGGATCACAGGCAATGCTGACGATGGGAGATGATCCTAGTTGTCGTAACCTTCCTGGGGTCCATCTTCCAGGTACTCCTCTTCATAGTCTAGGCATGGGAATAGCCAGGGACAAAGCCATGAGTACTCTTTAAGTACTCGCAAACTAATACTAACAGGTAAAGGGGTTTTTGGATAATAGGACACTAGGCTCTAGGGTTGTTTTGCAAAAGCCAGATTTATCTCTAATAAGTTCTAAAGCTAGTCATAATTTTATAACTCCTAATTGGGAACTTGTGTTCCATATCACAACTCTGTTGTGGTCAAGTCAAAGTCTCAAGTCATTTCATAAGTCATTTTGAAAAGTCTGACGGGGGAACAGTATGGCCACTCCAACTGTCCATAACCGCGGACGTGGATATTCTAATAGTTTGACACTCTGCAGAGATTGTACACTTTCACCACAATATTCGATACATCCGTCAGGAACAAATCCTGAATTCACCATACTCAGTATGCGGATAATCAATCCTAACCTTTCCATTACACGCCCTAGTATAAGCACCTCTCCTGTGAGTTTGGCCTCCCAACCATGACCAATGTCATCTTGGGTACTGCATAGGTGGACAATCTTCACAAGGTAGCCTCAGCTTAGACCTTGGCCGTCAGGGAACTAATACTAAGGGATATAAGTTTCCAGTCAAGCCCTACCCAATATTCGGGTATTGTGGTTGTACGATAAAATTGGAATGGTATCGCATCCAGACAACCATCAGTTTTATAAAGGGCTAAGGCTCATGCCTCCACGTTTTCATCACCAAAATCATCAAGTGTTCGAAAACACATGTCCAAAACATCTCAGTAGAATGATCCATCATTCTAAGGTTTTCATAACCATTTTCACCAAGTATTCCCATCTAAAGTTGATCAAGTTTTATGCTTAGCACTAGCATCTACAGGTGGGGGTAGTACTGATGAGGGTTGGTAACTAGTGGAGTTTCAACTAAGTACAACCTTATATCTTAGGATGATATCAAGGTTTCTAACTTAGGTCAAATTTAATGCTCTTTATGCAACCTTCAGAATCTTTCCAGTATCTACAAGTTACTTAAGTAAACTCTAAGTAAGCTTTGATAAAGAAATAAGGTAAGAAGCTTGCAAATAAAACTAGGATTGGTTTATCAAGTGGGTATGATCACATATGCTTATGGCATATAGTAGTCATAGAACAAGCAGGGGTTTGTTGCATCAGTATGGTATCTTGCAAGGGTTAGCTTGCATAGGTCAACTTGATTAGTAAGGCTTGCAAGTATTGGCTTGCATAGGTATAGTATTAGCTTGCATCAATATCAGTATAAGCTTGCTATATTGCCAGTGTTAGCTTGCATAGGTATAGTATCAGCTTGCATCAATATCAGTATAAGCTTGCCTTGTGCAGAGCAGTGGTTGAAGTTCTCCTCGGCTTCTTCTTCGTAGTATCCTCCTTCCTCCTCGTATCCTTGGTCGGTACTAGCGTCTACGAATAAATACGAGGTACACAATCACCAAACAATACTTAACTACTTGCAATCATCACAAACAAGGGTCCTATGGATGATCTAGCATCATCCCTAACATTACAAGGTTAAGGCTTGATTTAATTCCTTTTATTTTTAGAAAAATAATTTCTACTCATTGAAAAACTACTTAAGATTTAATATTCTCCAAACCAAACATGGGATCATGTTGACACATGTCATCACCACATATTGTAGTCCATGGGAATGTTATTTAAAGTGGTGTCACAATTTAATAAGGTTTTACCCTTTTATTTTAATTAATTAAAGTGGCTAGAAATGCTTATATAGCATTCTTTTATTACTTGAACATTATTTCTGTAAGTAAACCTATATATTTTTATATATTCTGAAAGGTATGGTTAAATGTGATTTTTGAGAGTTGGAATCAACTCAAAAGCTAGTATGGTTTAAATTTGAAAAATGTTTGAATGCAGAAAAGCTTCTGCCTTGTTATTTTTACCATGGGTGATCTATAGATCCAAATGACTTGAATCCAACGGGCTTGGATTCAGCATTCACAGACCTTTCCAACAAAATTGGTTTTCATTCAATTTGGTGCACTAAATCGATCTGGATTGATTTTTGAAGTTGGGTACAGAAGTGTGTTTGAAATAAAAAGAAAAAGGTTTAATTTGAATCACTGGGATGTGCGGGAAAAGTTACTAGGCCGGCCTGCTAAGCGCAGTGCTCCTGCGGGCTGCTTAAATGGGTGTCCCCACTCGTCAGTGACACGGGGCTGGGTGAAGCGGTATGGGGCAACGTGGATCGTTCGATCTAGTTCTAATCCAACGGCTGGGGGTCATCGTCGACGCGAGACAACTCCGGCGAGAACGAAACCTAGCGCGGCCAGTAGGGGGTGCTGGGGGCTCACCAGGATACTGGCGAGGGTCGGCGAGGCGGGCGAACGACGAAGTCGACGACGGCGAATCTCCTGGTACCGGTGGCTTCTCCTGGGGCGGCTCCAATCGCTGGCTCCCTTCTTATCCAGAGGCGGCGGGCTCCGGTGAAATTCCGGCGGGGTGGTGCTCGCCTTGCTCTGAGAACGGTGTGGCACGATCAGTGAGGAGAGGGGAGTGAGATGGTGTGAAGAAATCGTGTGGGGGTGGCCTCTATTTATAGTCGAGCGAGGGGACCGTCGGGGCACACGGTGAGCTCGTCGGGGGCGAGGTTACAGGCGGCTAATGGCATGGGCAAGGGTAGGGGACGGTGCGGTGTCTCCTGGCGATGCTCAACGACATGGTCTCGAGGCATGGGGCGGTGTGGTTTGGTCTGGAACGGGCGGTGCTCTGCGCGGCAGAGGCGGCGTTTTCGACGGCGGGCGGTGGCTGTGCGGCACAGGGCGGAAAACGGGGATGTCTGGTGGTCTCTTGGGTTGATGGCGATCGTGTGTGCACGCGGTGAGGGCGGCGCGCAGTCTCTGGACGCTGGTCGAGGGTGGTGCTCTGGCGCATGGTCGGCATGGTCTCTGGCGGTCTGGGCGCGGCTTGTGCGCGTGGTCCAGGGCTTGGCAATGCTCGCGCTGGGACAGGGAGTGGCGATGGACGGTGGACTGCCTCCCAGACATGCTGGCTAGGCTTGCTGCTGCTCCTAGCTTGCTGTCCACAATGGGGTAACAAGGGGGTGCTCGGCTGTTCATCATTGATGGCAATGGCAAGCTCACAGGGGTGCTAGTCCTTAGTTAAACTTCCTAGATGATCTACTGAGTTGTGTGTGAGCTAACTAGGGAACAAGTTTGGCCAATTTTACTACACACTATAGTGTTTGATGTTTGTTTGATTTGTGTCTGCAACCTGTTTGATGAAATGGACGCATGAACTCAAGTTTTGAATTTTGAAAAGACTTTTGGTGGGTTTGCTAGATTGGTGCTGGTGAGTCTGCAGATGCTTGGGTTTTGCAAGTTGAGCTTGTTTGAGTGGTTTTTGAATAAGTGGGATCTTCCCATATGATGAATATTGAATTTTGAATTGTCATTTAAACTATGCTTTTGAAAGTTTCTGGATGATCACAAAGTGGGCCTTGATACCTTGTTAGGAGTACATTCCAGGGGTGCAAAGATCCAGAAAAGTTTCTGTTAGGTTCTGAAAGTTTGAGACAGCCAAAGTAGGCACGTGAGTTAAATTGGCCAAAATGACCATTCATTTCATATATGTGTTTTGATTTACTTGTCTTTAGGAAAATTGTGGGAAATGTTTTAGATGATGTTTATTTCACCTAAGAAACATTTTACAAGCAATGAAACAAACAAACAAGGTGGTTTAAAAGAATTTCAAAATCCATGTATACACATATGCATGCATTCATAATTTTATTTAGAAAAGTTTTTGTTAACCCTAATTTTGATGAGTAGAGTTTGATGATCCAAACTTAGTATTTTTGGGATGTTACACCAAGGCAATATAAGGCTGCAAGGGATATCACGGGTAAGAAAACTAGAGCATAGCAACATAGATAGCAATAGATCAACAGGATGAAATAAGGACTATAAAGTAAAATAGGTCGAAAGGGGGAGAATGCTCGCCCGAAAAACACTGCCGAAGGTTCATCCAAAGATCGAGCGTCACTCGTATCAACTCATCAGCCTAATCCGTGAAGAAGAAAGCGCTAGAAGAAACACCGGATGCACTATTTAATACTACGGCAAAAGATTGGGCATGATGCATGACATGGCAAAGGTGCAATGCAATTAGGCAATATTAAGTGGAACAGGGTCCCGACAATTAATTATATAGTTCTAGTTGTTTAGATACCCGCAATTTAAATGTTGTTTTAACATGGTAAAATATATCACCGGTTCGCTACACAATTTTAAATGAGACCAAGTAGGCACGTGAGTTAAATTGGCCAAAATGACCATTCATTTCATATATGTGTTTTGATTTACTTGTCTTTAGGAAAAGTGTGGGAAATGTTTTAGATGATGTTTATTTCACCTAAGAAACATTTTACAAGCAATGAAACAAACAAACAAGGTGGTTTAAAATTTTTTCAAAATCCATGTATACACATATGCATGCATTCATAATTTTATTTAGAAAAGTTTTTGTTAACCCTAATTTTGATGAGTAGAGTTTGATGATCCAAGCTTAGTATTTTTGGGATGTTACACCAAGGCAATATAAGGCTGCAAGGGATATCACGGGTAAGAAAACTAGAGCATAGCAACATAGATAGCAATAGATCAACAGGATGAAATAAGGACTATAAAGTAAAATAGGTCGAAAGGGGGAGAATGCTCGCCCGAAAAACACTGCCGAAGGTTCATCCAAAGATCGAGCGTCACTCGTATCAACTCATCAGCCTAATCCGTGAAGAAGAAAGCGCTAGAAGAAACACCGGATGCACTATTTAATACTACGGCAAAAGATTGGGCATGATGCATGTATGATGCATGACATGGCAAAGGTGCAATGCAATTAGGCAATATTAAGTGGAACAGGGTCCCGACAATTAATTATATAGTTCTAGTTGTTTAGATACCCGCAATTTAAATGTTGTTTTAACATGGTAAAATATATCACCGGTTCGCTACACAATTTTAAATGAGACCAATATTAGACTAGATTCGCCCGCATATGGTCTCCATATTTATTATTAGATGAGTCGATAACATACTCCCAACCCACAATATGTATGCAAGGATACTCAATTCATATGCAACAAGATATTTATTTCATTTATAAAAATAAGGTCTCGGAAAGAGGTCACACATGGAGGGGTCTCGGCGATCTTGGGGTTCCGAGGGTTCGACGGGTTTGGTCTCGCCGGGATCGGTCTTCGAATCGAGCTTCGGGGCCTTCGGTCTCCATGCAGTAGATCTTGGTGTCCCATGACGAAGATCTTGACAGAGGCCTTGTCCAGCTGACTCGGGTCGGCGAGGGTCACGACTCAAAGCAGTTAATTGTACACACACCGACAAATTAACAAGGATCTCCTGGAGATGATTCCTGTGCTGGGCATGCAGCGAGGTGGAATTTTGCTATCTGCGTGCACGGGGTGAACATGACGAGGGGAGGCAAGCGTGCAAGGCGACAGAGGGAGGCGTGATCTGCAGGCGCTTCAGTGGCAGCAGGCGACACCTGCAGAAGAGAGAGGCGTCGGGCTTGGCGGGAGGATGCCTCGACGTGGCCACGCAGGGTCATAGAAGTAGGGACGACGGCTTGACGAGGAGGCGCACTGCGATGCAGAAGCTGGGCAGGACCACACATTTGCGACAGCTCGACGACGGAGCTCGGGCCAGAGGAGGAGACGACGGGGAGGAGGTGCTGGCCGGTGATGCGAGCAGACGAGAAGGATGACAGGTCGACGGTGAGCTCGAGGCCAGGGAGCGTTGGAGAGGGAGGGGTGGACCTGGGCGGCGGCCGGGTTCACTGGAGGCGGGGTGGAGGAGCTCGACAGGGAGGCGCTGGGCGCGGGAGGAGGGTACGAGCGGCGCCGGCAGAGAGGGGGCGCGACTAGTGACCGGTGGAGAGGGAGCATGAATGGCGGATGGCGGGACGAGGCCCAGGCGGCGGCGGTGCCGAGCGAGGAAGGCGACGGTATCCTGATGGGGGGGATAGGATCGAGAGGAGAGGGGAGGCGAGGGTGGACGCGGTCATGCGGGACGGTGAGGGAGACGTGAGCGAGGTGGGGCCAGGGCAGACGTGGGGTGAGTGGCTTGTGGACGGGGTCGTGTCAGGCAAGGGATGGGTTGTGACTTGCGTGCGTGTGGGATGGTCGGATTGACCAGGTAGGGCTGGAGTGGAGGTGTGGAGACGTGGTGGGACTGGCGGCGGGGTTCCTGGCGGCTGGGGTGAGGGAGGAGTGGGTGTGGTTGAGGCAAATGGGGATCTAGGGTTTTAGGTGGTCCAGCCGGCTGGGCCTGTTGGGCCTGGCCGATTCAGGTTTAGGATTCCTTTTTTAATTATTTGAAACCTTATTATTATTTTTATTATTTTCAGAAACATTTGTAAATAGTTTTACACCATTGGAAATAGAAGAAAATAATATGTTTTTAATTTTAATATAAGAGGAAAGACTTTGCAAACAAAAATAGGTTTACTAAAATACTCTTAGAGTCAGTACCATGCATGATGATGCAAAACAACAAGTGATTTTCTAATAGTGAAATTCCCGGGGTGCTACAATTCGACACCACTAACAATGGATCTCGCCCTCGGGATCCGCCTCATGGTACGGGGAAGAAGGCCGACGATCTGAATCTTCTTAATTTGTGTAGATCTTCGCGGCAACACTAACAAGGGTTCTTTCTCCAGCTTGAAATCGGCGACGCCACCAACAAGGGTTGTTGCTCACGTTCATCGAGAGAGCACTCCGGATAAACAAAGGTCGAAGGTAGAGGTATCAAAAGTTAAGGCCACCTCTAGCTTCGGCGAACGGAGTAGAATTGCTCGATCCACCGATTCAATGCACAAGAGCGAATGTTAAGAGTAGTCGGATGGTGATCAGTCCATCGTGCACCCAAAGCATTACTCTGCACATGAATAGGAGAATTATGCAACCAACTCTTGGAATTCAGACTGAAGATCTCGACAAGCGAAGTTCGGAAACTAAGGAGGGATGGAGATTCTCATCAGATCTGATGTAGATGACTTTGTCGTATCGAAAAACACCAGAGGATAGAAATAAATTTTTTAGTGAATTTTCGGTCCACTGAAAAGGTACAACAGATGAAATATTCATCAGATAGCATGAATGTCGGATGTTGAAGCACCGTTACAAGAGGATGGAAGCGAAACCCTGAAGGTAAGACGGAAACCCAACCACGAGAAATCCTGGACTCGAAGAACAGATAAGAGAGCAGATTCAAAACACACAGAGGTATGAAGAGAATAGCAGAGGGGTAAGGAGTAAAAGCAGACCTAATCAGATCTATCCAACCGATTTTCCATATAGTTTCGACACTCTATAGCGGTCGTTAGCTAGGTTATCCTACAGGTTGGACCAGTGGGGTATCGTAACTGCTGAGCTTTTATACCACTCTGTAACACCCTCAGAATCGGCCCTATGCAAGTTTTAGCAATTCCCGCCAAACCCGCATAGAAACGATTCAAAGGTGCCCACCAGGCACTTTCGTGCGGGTGGAAAACGAAGTAATACCATTACACATTAGTCCACGATGGAACCCACAGAACATATATATACAACAACGACTCAAAGAGTCAAGAATACGGATATACAATACAAAGATCCAAATCACCTTAAAAACGATACAGCGTCCGAGTACGGACAAGAGGCAAATTGAGCTAAGAGCCCTGAAGGATAACCAATGGCGTCCATAACCCTGCCCAGGCCAAGCCGGAAGGGTAACCCTGCTAACGATGTCGATCTCAAAACCTGCTTAAACAAAAGGGGTGACAACAAAGGGCAAAGGAAAAAGAGAGCGGTCAGTACCGAGGCCAGTACACGGCGAGACTAGAATTCGGCGGTCCTCGCCTACATAGGTATGGTGGACTGAAGCAGCAGCGTAGCATGCACTAAACAACCTATAGAGACTCAATACAACTGGCGGCTATCAGATAGGGATAAGAAAGACCTATTCGGATCCAACCTGAAACTATCACCAAGCACACCCATCCTGGTATTTTCCCCTCGAGACCAAACGAGGAAGTCAACCGAGGAACTCACACAGTTGGCAGTTTTATTCATCCCGTTATAGTTGTGGTAATTACTAGTCATATATAGATAGCATGAGTCATCCTGATATAATAAGCAGTGGGCTATTTTAGTTAACCATTCCGTTGTAGTTGCAATACTTACTAGTCAGATACATATAGCATGAGGCATCCCAAAACCAGTAGTTGTTGGTACTTTTATTTAGCCATTCCGTTGTAGTGAAGCTGATTACTAGTCATTATAAAGTCAAATTTCTAGCACTACTTTAGTTATAGTTGTCTATGATCGAGATACTGTGCTCCAAGTCGTCCATAACTGCGGACACGGCTTTCAGAAAGTTTTACCCTACAGGGGGCACAAATAGCAACACACGCACGATCAACCTCGGGAAAAACCAAATGAAAACCCAACGAGGCATTAGGACAGAGCAATTGCAAGATTCATATAATATTTCAGGGGGCCACCCCACCAAGCTACCCGTGACAAAGTTGCCCGGCTCCGAGATGGACCTAGAGGTTTGCGAGAATGGCTGCAAACGACTGGGAACCCGAAAGTGTGACTAGGCTTGTCGATACCGCGTAATCGTGCCGCGATCCAAAACAGTACAGGCGCTCCACGCGCAATCGTAAATAAAGCAGTAAAGCATGGCATAAGTACAGGATAGTAATAAAGCGCCAAACTAGTTTGTGGCCCCAAGAAATAATATATGACTCAAGCTCTGGCTAGGGGGATTCATGGTCCCACATGCGGATAGTGCGAATATTCAAAGAACAGGTATCAAGTACTCGGTGTCCTATGGGACACAAGTGGACGGTTAAAAACCAAATAATATTTATTGCCCACCTGTGCCTCTGCATTATTTACCTAATTTAAATTTTAGTTGTTAAACTGTAATTAAAGCCATGATCATCTCCAACATAAAGCATATGGCAGTCTTCCAACAACTGTGGTACTTGACGACACGCAACAGCACTTGAGCAAGCAAATACGACACGCAAGTCCAACTATCTACCAAACAACAGGTAATAGGATGTGTCCAAGGCAATATAAGGCTGCAAGGGATATCACAGGTACGAAAACTAGAGCATTTTAACACGGATAGCAATAGATCATCAGGAGGAAATAAGGACTATAAAGTAAAATAGGTAGAAAGGGGAAGAATGCTCGCCTGAAAAACACTGCAGAAGGTTCATCCGAAGATCGGGCGTCACTCGTATCAACTCATCGGCCTAATCCGTAAAGAAGCAAAGCGCTAGAAGAAACGCCGAATGCACTATTTAATACTGCGGTAAAAGATTGGGCATGATGCATGTATGATGCATGACATGGCAAAGGTGCGATGCAATTAGGCAAAATTAAGTGGAACTGGGGTCCCGACAATTAATTATATAGTTCTAGTTGTTTAGATACCCGCAATTTAAATGTTGTTTTAACATGGCAAAATATATCACCGGTTCGCTACACAATTTTAAATGGGACCAATATTAGACTAGATTCACCCGCATATGGTCTCCATATTTATTATTAGATGAGTTGACAACATACTCCCAACCCACAATGTGTATGCAAGGATACTCAATTCATATGCAACAAGATATTTATTTCATTTATAAAAATAAGGTCTTGGAAAGAGGTCACACAGGGAGGGGTCTCGGCGATCTTGGGGTTCCGAGGGTTCGACGGGTTCGGTCTCGCCGGGATCGGTCTTCGAATCGAGCTTCGGGGCCTTCGGTCTCCATGCGGTAGATATTTGTGTCCCATGACGAAGATCTTGACAGAGGCCTTGTCCAGCTGACTCGGGTCGGCGAGGGTCGCGACTCAAAGCAGTTACTTGTACACACACCGACAAATTAACAAGGATCTCCTGGAGATGATTCCTGTGCTGGGCATGCAGCGAGGTGGAATTTTGCTATCTGCGTGCACGGGGTGAACATGACGAGGGGAGGCAAGCATGCAAGGCGACAGAGGGAGGCGTGACCTGTAGGCGCTTCAGTGGCAGCAGGCGACACCTGCAGAAGAGAGAGGCGTCGGGCCTGGCGGGAGGATGCCTTGACGCGGCCACGCAGGGTCATAGAAGTAGGGACGACGGCTTGACGAGGAGGCGCACTGCGATGCAGAAGCTGGGCAGGACCACACATTCGCGACAGCTCGACGACGGAGCTCGGGCCAGAGGAGGAGACGACGGGGAGGAGGTCCTGGCTAGTGACACGAGCGGACGAGAAGGATGACAGGTCGACGGTGAGCTTGAGGCCAGGGAGCATTGGAGAGGGAGGGGTGGACCTGGGCGGCGGCCGAGTTCGCCGGAGGCGGGGCGGAGGAGCTCGACAGGGAGGCGCTAGGCGCAGGAGGAGGGTACGAGCCGCGGCCAGCAAAGAGGGAGCGCGACTAGAGGCTGGTGGAGAGGGAGCATGACTGGTGGCCTGTGGCCTCGGAGGGATGGCGGGGCGAGGGCCAGGCGGCGGCGGTGCCGAGCGAGGAAGGCGACGATATCCTGATGGGGGGGATAGGATCGAGAGGAGAGGGGAGGCGAGGGTGGACGCGGTCGTGCGGGAAGGTAAGGGAGACGTGAGTGAGGTGGGGCCAGGGTAGACGCGAGGTGAGTGGCTTGTGGACGGGGTCGTGTCGGGCAAGGGATGGGTTGTGACTTGCGTGCGTGTGGGATGGTCAGATTGACCAGGTAGGGCTGGGGTGGAGGCGTGGAGACGTGGTGGGACTGGCGGCGGGGTTCCTGGCCGCTGGGGTGAGGGAGGAGTGGGTCTGCTTGAGGCAAATGGGGATCTAGGGTTTTAGGTGGTCCAGCCGGCTGGGCCTGTTGGGCCTGGCCGGTTTAGGTTTAGGATTCATTTTTTAATTATTTAAAACCTTATTATTATTTTTATTATTTTCAGAAACATTTGTAAATATTTTTACACCATTGGAAATAGAAGAAAATAATATGTTTTTAATTTTAATATAAGAGGAAAGACTTTGCAAACAAAAATAGGTTTACTAAAATACTCTCAGAGGCAGTACCATGCATGATGATGCAAAACAACACGCTATTTTCTAATAGTGAAATTCCTGGGGTGCTACACCCACATACTCATATGTGTACTACCCGTGCAAAGAATCTACGCATAGATCCATCTCTGATACCACTGTTGGGTTCGCAGCATAGAAAACAAAAAAAATCCTACGATGGGAACATCTAAGTACCAAGATCTATCTACTAGATACAAGCAACATGTGGATATACATCCATAGAATACAAACCCTCGAAGAACGAATAGTGTTAACGAGGTTGTACTCGTGGATGATGTAGACGAACGCTTGCCGATCTCAAGATCATGATGAAGTCCATCTGGTCCAGCCGGTCCAGCACCATCAAGTCCAGCACCGCAAAGCAGTGGTGCATCCGTGATCGCACACACATACGGATACCCCGTCAACCTCCACTCCCTCGCTCCAGCAAAGCAGCGAAAGCAACAAATCCTTCCAGAAAAAGCCATCGGGAACATGTATCTCGCTGATCTGAGACCATGGGGAAATTCTAAAGGGGGGAGAGAGATCCTTCACGAGGAGGTGTGCTTTGAGAGGATGAGAGGGGGGACTTTTATAGGGGAGAGGGGGGCACCCAAGGGGCATGGCGTCCAGCCATGGGGGCTGCCCCCACCTCTCCCACATTCATGTGGGTGGAGCTCCCACTCAAAATGAAAAGCCTCCACTCCCATAAAAGAGCCTCCACTCAAAAATCCACTCACATGCATTAAATTTCCACCAAATTTAATGCAAGCTCTCATTTAAATAAAAATCTTTTATTTATTTATTCAGAATTTTTTAATTACTTTAATTAACAAACATTCACATAAAACCCCTTGATAGTATTAAATTTCACATGCAGAACCAGTTTCAGCAATTTCAATCGAAACAGTTCCGGTGTCTAGTGAAATAAAATACTGTGCTTTACTTTTCTTTTTCTGACATATCATTTGCTCCGAATGGTGTCGGTATCCCTTAAGTGTGTCACCCTACGGTTCGCGAATAATGCAGACATGATCGAGACCCCTCTCCGATCAATAATCAGCAGCGGGACCTGGAGATCCGTACTGACTCCCACACATTCAACGATGACTTCTGTGATCGTGTGAACCTTTTACGCTAGTATCTTAATCCCTTTGTTTCACGATATATTACATGTCCGAGATTCGATCATCGGTATCTCCATACCTAGTTTGATCTCATTACTAACATGCACTCTTTTCTCGTTCCCGTGATATAACATTCTAGTGATCAAATCACTTGCTTGCAAGCTAATCAATGTGATATCACCGAGAGGGCCCAGAGCATATCTATCCGTCATCGGGATGAACAAATTCCACTCTCGATCCATGAACCTCAACATAACACTTTAGTAGTTCTGAAGCCATCTTTTATAATCACCCAGTTACGGTGTGACGTTTGATGTCATCGAGAAACTCTTCCGGTGTTAGTGATTGACATGATCTCATGGTCTAAGGATTAGGATCACTTTGTAAGTTGTTATAGCAATATAAACTCAATGACTTTGATCGTAATGCTATACTTTGGATGAATGTTCATCACATCATTACACTAATGTTGTGACCTCGTTATTAACAACATCGAATGTCCATGATCAGGAAACTTGGATCATCTTGTTAATCAATGAGCTAGTTTATAAGAGAGACATAACTAGGAACTTCCTTTTTGTTTATTAAACACACAAGACTCGACATGCATCGAGACAAGATCTTTCAGAAGCCCTCTCTTAGAAAAAAATGGACGCGTTCCCAAACCTATCACCCCCTACCACCTTCTATCCATCTGGCTAAGTTATTGCAACTTATATGATCCAGGCAGAGCCCATATTGCCATGTGACTGCACTTGAAGCTTCTCAACATTTGACATCTCAAATATCTTTGTTCCTGGGTGGCTTTCCACAAGTGATACACACTAGGGTAGGCCATAAATATGGGGCCCTGTGTAACCACTCAACATAACCCATTCACACCATTCCACCCAGGTGATTCATTCACATAGTTGTTTTATTAAACAAAACACAAGTCATAGACTTAGAAATATTTCATAGCATGAATATAATCCACCCTTGTTTTCTACTAGCTAAGCTAAGCATGATAGTAGTAGGGATCTTATCTTAGGGAAAATTCTACTAAGGCATCATCTACTAGGATTTCCCAAGGCATAACATACTTAGTAAAATTCCATGCAAGTCCTACTTAGAAATATCACTAATGCATAGTCAAAATATTAGGACAAAATGTATGAAGCACCACTTGCCTTTTGGTAGAGAATATAGGTTCACTCCTTGATCTTGAAATGGTCACACTCTTCAAAGTTCACTACAATTCAATCAAGGCACAAATTCAAACTATTCATCACATAAAATGAATAAACAAGGCAATGCATGCAAGCATGCAAAATATTGTTTTATTTGGAAAGGTGGTCTCTAATAGGCTATAAACATTTTAAAACACCTATTGGTCCTTTATAAAAGTGGAAAAACCATTTAAAATCAAGTTAGTGAAAATGGGCTATTTAAATCATTTTTGTTTTGCTAGAAATGATTTTAATCAATGGAATAATTTCTAGTGTTAGCCAAAATGTTTTTAAACACCAATATTAATGTTTTATGGTCAAAGTGTTTTAAATCAAATCCATTTACAAAAGGTTTCACCTAAAAATCTTTTTTAAATCAAAGCATCATTTTATTTTACTAGAAATGCCTTTAATCAAAGTAATAATTTTCTAGGGTTCATCAAATATATTTTTAAATCCCAAAACTTGGTGTTTAGGGTCAGAGAGTTTAAATCAAACCATTTTTAGAAGGTTTTACTCAAAAGCATTTTTAAACCATGACAAATATTTTTGTTTTACTAAAAATGTCTTTATTCAAGGAATAATTCCTTGTGTTTAACAAAATATATTTCTAAACCCAAAAGTTTGTTCTTATGGTTAGTAGGTTCAAAACAAATCATTTGCAAAATATTTTACTCCAAAATCATTTCTAGAATAATTTTTATACTCAAAATAGGCCTAAACATGTTTCTGTAAAAACAACTAATTTTCCAGAAGCAAAACACTAAACTAAGGGAATGGTTGCAAATTTTTCTTTTTCCTGATTACATTGATATAAAGTTTGTAAATTTTGGACGTGTAGATCTAAAGTTATGAATTTTTCAAATCTAAACATCTAATAGATATGTTTCTGTTTTTAAAACAATAGACAGGGCCACGTGGTTGTTTCCTATTCGCTGGTACCGGTTCGGTTGGATCATGCAATGTGGATCATTGGATATAAATAAAATCGTGCGACATAGAAGCAAACATACCGTTTTGATTAACGATTCTATCGTGGCTCTACGATCCGCTTCCAACGGCTATCAGCATCTCGACCAAGAACTGGCGGCGCTGTGACGGTGGATGGTGGCGGCGCGCTCGGGAAGGGGTGTTTCGGCGAAACTAGGATGCGCGGGAGAGGGAGAAGGTGCTTACCAGACTCGCCGTGGCATGGGGAAGCTCAACGTCATTGTGGAATGTCCAGGGGCGCACGGGAGCGAAGGGGATTGCTCGTCGGAGATGCTTTTGGCGACGTGCACGCTCGGGTGGTGACGTTGGCGAGGTTACGGTCCATGCTAAGGCAAGAGGAAGGTTGCGTTAGATGCGCACGGGGTCAGTGATCACACGTGTATAACCGAGAGGGAGAGGGAAAGATGGGCCGAACGAGGAAAGGTCGTCGGAGTGGACGCGGTCGTCGGTGGCGCTCAGTCGTCGAAGTTGTCGAGCCTCTAGGGTATGCGCGGGCTAGCTAGGGATGTTGGTAGATGTGTACGGGCTCGCTGGTCAGACTTGTGGAAGATAGGGGCAGGAAGGTGGTCGAGGTTGGCCGGAATCGTGGCCGGAGTGTCGTCGGTGCAGCGAGGTTGCGAGAAGAAATCAGAGCAGCCTAGGGGCAAAGAGAGAGCGACGAGTGAGGGGAAAGAGAGGGAAGAGGGGAGCGCTTAAGAGTGCAAGGTTACGGGGCTGATTTACTGGCGTGATTAAGCGAATTGAACCGAGGTTTAATCGAGCAGAAACGTCCGGAGTGAGGGCAAGGTCAGCGCGGGAGGTTGGGACGATGACAGGGCAGTGGGACCTGGTGGTCAGCGAGTGAGTAGGGGGGTTCGGTGGGGTCCGGCGGTCAGCGACTGCTCGGGTGCGTTTGCGGGTGAGAAAAACGGTTCGGGGAGGGGAAGGAAGGTGGGCTTCGCTGCGCCTGGGTAGTTGGGCTGGGCTGCTTCTTTTCATTTTTTTTCTTCTTCTTTTTTCTTTTCTTTTTCTGTTTCTATTTCTGTTTTGAATTTATTTAAATGATTCAAACACTTGTTTGAATTCAAACTTTCCCCAACTTTCAGTATGTTTTAATATTGTTTTAACAATGTATTTTAGAATCCATTTTTGAATATTTTCTTATATTCTTTTATGGTTTATTATCTATTTAAAATAGACACTTGTCTTAATTTAAATAAGATTTTAAATATGTTTTCAAACTTCTATTTGAATTCCAATTTTTGTCAAACCTTTTTCAGTAGGTTTTATTTATTCATTAGTGCAAATAATTCACTTTGAATTATTTAAAATATTTTAATATGATTTAATATTCATTTAAATTGGGAATTTGTCTTTATTCAAATAAAAATCAAATATAGTTTTAAACCCATATAAATTTTTATTCAATTAATTCTTTTATTCTTTTTAAGTTGATTGGATAACTTCTAAACCACTTTGGCTATTTCAATTATTTATTTTCCCATGATTTAATTAATCATTTATATTAGGGATTTTGTCTTCATTTAAATAATTTGAATATGGTTTAATCCCATATACTTTTATTTGAATATTCTTTACCCTTTTATTTTATTTGGATTTGGATTATCTTTATTCCATTTGCTTGTGCATTTAATTCAAGTTCCAATTTGTCTTCCAAATAATATTCTTGGGTTTTATTATTTATTTAGGCAATTTGTCTTTATTTAAATAAAAATTAATATGGTTCAAAGCCCATATAGTTTTATTTAAATAATCTTTTGTTTCTTTTTATTATTTAAATAAACTTTCATTTTATTTGTTTATGGATTTGGCCAAGATTTAATTTATCTTTTAAATACTCCTTATTTATTTATTTCTTTATTTGCCTTATAAAATCCATATCTTTTTATTTATAGATCCAAATTTGGTGATTTCAATTTTTGTATAATTTTATTTTATATTTGTTTATATTTTTAAATACTTTTAGGCTTACTTTGTTCATAATTTTGGCATGGATTTAGTTAGGAGCTTTATTAGCCTTGAAAAATATTTCTTTTAACCTTATTAAATTCATGAGTTTTTATCCATGGCTCCAAATTGAATGAAATCAATTTCTATGGTTTTATAATATTTTTGTTTATCATTTTTGATCATTTATAAATGTTTGTTGCTGAATTTTTATATGGATCAAATCCATAGTCTTAGGGAGACCTTGGAAATGATTTTCTTCCATTAGGTTTTTTTTAGGGTTTTGGTTTATTTTCCCAAGTGTTTAAATTTCAAGATACATTCATTGATGAATGCATTTCACTTGATTTGAATTTTTTTGGATTCGCTTTTGTTCAAGAAGGGTTTTGATGTTTCCATTTAGAAGCAAAAATTTTATTTTCACCCTAAATTTCAACAATTGTTTCTTTTGTTCATTTATTTTTCACATTTCAAAATTTGGAATATTTTGGGATGTGACATATCAGAATCCATGGAATAGATTTTATGCTAATCTAATAGTACTTGGAACCAAAGGTTTGGAAGTAGTACTAGGAATGGATTGGATGTCGAAACATAAAGGATTAATCGACTGTGCCAAGAAAGCCATAACCATGACTAGTACCATTGGAGTATCAATAGAGCATTATCTGAAACCTTGCCCCGCCAATTCAAGTGCAACAAGAGTCTAGCCCAACCGACCATTGACCAAAGTCAGAGTAGTCTATGAATACCCCGACGTATTCCCAGATGTATTGCCCGGTATGCCCCCAGATCGGGATATCGAGTTTATCATTGAACTAATCCCTATAACTGGACACATAGCTTAGAGACCTTATAGTATGAACCCGTCTGAATTAGTGGAGCTAAAGAAGCAACTGGATATTATGCTGGAGACAGGTTCGATTCAACCAAGTGTGTTGCCATGGAGATCACCTGTTTTGTTTGTGGATAATAAAGATGGAGGTAACTGTTTGCGCATGGATTATCAGAATCTGAATGATGTCACCATTAAGAACAAATACCCACTGCCAAAGATCGAAGATCTGTTTGACCAGTTGACCGGTGCCAAAGTGTTTTCTTAGATTGATCTTAGAACTGGTTATCATCAACTCAAGATTCGCGCAGCGGATATTCCAAAGACTGCCTTCACCACCAGATATGGATTGTATGAGTACACTGTCATGTCTTTTGGATTAACCAATGCCCCCTCTTATTTCATGAATCTCATGAATAAGATTTTTATGAACTTCCTGGATAAGTTTGTTGTTGTTTTCATCAACGACATTCTGATATATTCCAAATCATAAGAAGACCATGAGCTACACCTGAGGACCATCCTTGAAACCCTTAGAGAGCATCAGTTGTATGCCAAGTTTAGCAAATGTGAGTTCTGGTTAAAGGAAGTAGGATTCCTAGGACATATCGTGTCGGCAGGAGGAATTGCTGTCGATCCCACCAAGATTAAGGATGTTCAAGAATGGAAAGCCCCAACCACTCAAACCCAAGTTCGTGCATTTCTCGGATTAGCGGGATATTACTGCAAGTTCGTAGAATGATTCTCGAGCATCACAAGACCCATGACCCAATTTCTGAAGAAAGATAAGAAGTTTGAATGGACGGACAAATGTGAAGCAAGTTTTCAAGAGCTCAAGAAGAGATTGATTTCAACCCCAATCTTGATTATGCCGGATATCAATAAGCCTTTTGATGTGTATTGTGACGCATGCAAGGTTGGTCTCGGATGTGTGTTAATGCAAGAAGGCAAAGTCATACCCTATATATCCCGACAACTAAAGCAACATGAGCAGAATTACCCTACCCAAGACCTCGAACTCGCAGCCGTAGTTTTAGCCTTGAAGACATGGTGGCATTACCTCATGGGTAACCGCTGTGATATTTATTTGGATCACAAGAGTTTGAAGTATATTTTCACCCAGAAGGAGATAAATATGAGGCAAAGGATATGGATAGAGTTAATCAAGGACTATGACCTTGACATTCACTATCACCCCGACAAAGCCAATGTGGTAGAAGATGCTCTTAGCAGATTGCCGTGTCGATTGAACACCATGATAAAAGAAGCCCAGCCAAGTTTGCATGAGGAGATCGAAAATTTCAGAATGGAGCTAGTGAGTGAAGGATTTTGGATAGCATAGAACTTCAACCCACTTTGATCAGTCAGATCAAGGAGGCATAGAAAGGAAATGCTAGTATCGATGGAATCAAACATCGTATCGGTACAGGGAAGGTACCTAGATTCACAGAAGATGAAGAAGGAGTATTGTGGTACAAAGGACGTATCTATGTACCAGCAGATTGAGAGTTGAAACAATCTATTTTGCAAGAAACCCATGACACTCTTTACTCCATCCACCCTGGAGGAACGAAGATTTATTAGGATTTGAAGGAGCAATTTTGGTGGCACAAGATGAAGAGAGAAATCGGAAGCTACATAGTCCAACCTTTGCAGATTCCAGAATGGAAATGGGATTCTGTAGGAATGGATTTTATCACCGGTTTGCCTACATCTAGTAGGGGAAATGACTCTATTTGGATCATAGTGGATGATAGACTGTCCAAAGTCGCCCATTTCTTACCGGTTAAGACCACTTACCAGAGTTCGAAGCTAGTAGAGTTGTACATTGCTAGGATAGTCAGTTTCCATGGAGTCCCCAAGAACATTGTGTCGGATCGAGGAACTCAGTTTACCTCGAGATTTTGGAAGAAAGTCCAAGAAGGATTAGGAACCAGACTAGATTTCAGCACAGCTTATCACCCTCAGACTGATGGACAAACGGAGCGAGTAAACCAGATACTCGAAGATATGTTGAGAGCTTGTGTGTTGGAATATAGATCTAAATGGGCGGACTGTCTGCCTTTCGCAGAATTCTCATATAACAACATTTACCAAGCTAGTTTGCAAATGGCCCCATTTGAGTTTATGTATGGAAGGAAGTGTCGTACCCCGTTGAATTGGTCAGAAGTAGGAGAGAGTCAGATTTTCGGACCCGACATCCTAAGAGAAACTAAAGAGATAGTTCACAAGATCCGTGAGCACCTTAAGACCACCTAATCCAGACAGAAGAGTTATGCTGACAAGAGACGTCGAGATCTAGCCTTCACTATCAGAGATTTTGTGTATCTGAAAGTATCACCCTTGAAAGGAATGCAATGTTTCCAAGTGAAAGGGAAGTTAGCCCCCAGATATATCGGACCCTTCAAGATTTTGAATTGCCGAGGAGAAGTATCATATCAACTGGAACTACCGGAGGAGATGTCAGCCGTGCATGATGTGTTCCATATCTCGTTACTTTGCAAATGCCTAGAAGCCCCGGAGAAGACCAAAGTTTTCAAGAATATTGATCACCAAACCATAGAGCTCAACAAGGACCTAACTTATCGTGAAGCACCCATTCGTATTTTGGAAGAAGCCTTCAGAACCACCAAAACCCGGAGTATCAAGTTTCTCAAGATCTAGTGGAGTAACCATACCAAAGAAGAAGCTACTTGTGAGCGAGAAGATTACATTAGGACTGAGTTTCTAGATCTCTTTAGTTCCTAGTTTTCTTTTCTCAAATTTTGGTACGAGATTTTGTTTAAGGAGGGAAGGTTTGTAACACCCCAAAAATATTAAACAAGCTTATCAAGTTCTAATCACCCAAGTTTAGGGTTTACAAAAACTTTTATTATTAAAATTAATATGATTGCATGTGTGTGAGTGATTAATGCATGAATGCTTGCAATGCCATGTTTGATTGCTATGAATGGCAAGGATTGGTTTAAAGATGAAAACAATATCATCTAGATCATAAAGCAGAATCAAATGAAGAGAAAATCAAATATAGGATATATGAGAAAATGGTCATTTTGACCAAAGTTAACCACTAGACCACTTTGAGTGTTCCTAGTCCAAGGTTTCTAACAGAAACAAATCCAATTCTTTTCACCCTTGCTAGACAAAGTGAAATTGAACCCAAGGACACTTTACAAACCAACAGAAACATATTCCAAATCTATTTAAAGGACAATTAAAAATTAAATCCTTAATAGGTACTAAGATCACCATTTCTCAAAAACCAACCAAACCACTTCACCTTGGCAAACCCAAGCAACCAGAGACTACCAAGCTTATGACCAGAGCACTCACCAAAATTCAGCCAAAAATTCAAATGTTGAATTCATGCGGCCATTTCATCAAACACTTGGTGAGCACATATCAAACTTGCCTAACTTATACTGTTCTTGATCAATGCCTTGTCCTCTACTTATCGCCACTACTAGCCCTTGTCTCCCCAGTACCCACAATCACATTGAACTAGCCCACCCCCTTCAGTGCTTGCACCAGTGCCGCGCCACCGAGCCAACACTGCCGTCCGACCGTGGACAGCACGCAGGAGGAAGCGTCGTGCCCGTCCATGATGTCTAGGAGGCAGGCCACCATCAACCGCCACCCCCTGTCCAACCCTCGATCTCAGCCAAGCCCTGGACCACAAGAAAATCGCCGTGCCCATTTTTCTGCAACCATGCCGAGAGCGCGCCAGAGCACCGGAGCCGACAAGTTCACACACTCCGCGCCTTGCCCTCGCCGTGCATAACTACACTCGCCATGACCCTAGATACCTCCTAGACACAACCATTCGCCGCCACGTGACACGAAGCCCCTGTACGCCGTCTCGAACACCGCCGTCCCCGCGCAGAGCATGGACCAGGCCCGACCATTCTTGACCGCCCCTTACTGTGCCATTAAGCCAATGAAGATCGTTAGGAGATACCACACCGTCCTATGCCCTCAGTCATGCCGTTATCTCGTTGTACTGACGTCGTCGGAGGAGCCTGACCATGCCGCACTGCCCCTCTCACTGATGTATAAATAGAGGCCACCCCCGCCTCAATTCTTCAGACCATCTCACTCCCCTATCTCTCAGAACCACCCCACACCTTTCCCCGGAGCAAGGCGAGCTTCAGGCCACCGGAATTTCACCGGAGTCCGCCGCTGCAGAGGAGGAGAGGAGCCGTTGATTGGAGCCACCCTAGGAGCCGCCGCGACCACTGTTCGAACTGCCGTCATTGACAACGTCGTTCGCCCCCATCGTTGACCCTAGCTGGAGCCCAGGTGAGCCACAGCGTTAGGGTTCGGTCTCATCGGAGCTGTGCGACGGAGACAACAAACCACAGCCATAGATTCTAGTCTAATCGCACAGCCTAGATTGAAACTTACCGCTTCGGGTTAACTAAGCCGCTGATGCATGGGACCCTCCTGACAGCAGCCCGCTGTGTGCACGTTGTGCAGCTGGGCCGGCCCAGTATCATTCCCGCGCGTAGCCCAGAGATTCAAACAATCTTTTTCCATTTTATTCAAACCCTCGTTCAGTCAGTGACTTTGAAATTCAATTCAAGGAGATGTACTGAACCAAATTGCATGATTCCAATTTTTCTAGGAAGGTATTCAAATTATCAATCCAAGACCACTGGATTCAAACCATTTGAAATTATAGATCACCTATAGTAAAAATAACAAGACAGAGACTTTTACACATTCAAACATTTTTCAAAAATCAACCATAAATGCTTTTGAGTTGATTTCAACTCTCAAAAATCACATTTGACAAGATCTCACTGAATATAGTTAAAAATATTTAGGTTTAGATGAAGTGATCTTGGACTAGTACTAAAATAATGCTACATAGGCATTTCTAGTCACTTTAATTATTTAAAATAGTAATTTTAAACTTTATAAAATATTACCACCACTTTAAATCACATTCCCAAGTATTAGAATATGTGGTGATGACATGTGTCAACATGATCCCATATTTTAATTGGATAATATTAGATCTTAAGTAGTTTTCAATGAGTAGAAATTACTTTCCTAAAATAAAATAAATAATACTAGGTCTTTATTTCATGTGATGATGCTAGATTTTGTGTGCCAAATAGAGGTAGCTAAGTATTGTTTGGTGATTGTGTACCTCATATTCATTTATAGATGCTAGTACCGACCATGGCTTCGAGGAGGAGGAGTACTACAAATAAGAAGAAGAGAACTTCAACCACTGCACCAATCAAGGCAAGCTAACACTTGCATGTTAACCATGCAAACTAGGTGTCTTAGGCATACTTGGTTATGCAACCTTGATTATACCAAATCCCAGTTTTACTTGCCAGCTTTATTCTTTTATTTCTTTATCAAAGTTCTTTATTACTTTTAGTTAGTGTTTTGTGAGTTTTGGAATGATAGTATAGATAGCATAAAGAGCATAAAACTAGGCCTAAATAGTTAGAACTATATGTCATACTGAGGCATGAGATCTAGATTTGGATAGTCACACTTGATTAACATCCTTCATTAGTGAATACCATCAACTTTAGTGGCTAGTGCTAAGCATAAAAGTTGATCACTTTAGATGGGAATACTTGGTGAAAATGATTATGAAAACCTTGGAATGAAGATTCATTCTATTGAAATGTTTTGACATTTGTTATGAACACAAGATGACTTGATGATGAAAATGTTGAGGCATGAGCCTTATCCCTTTATCAAAACTGATGGTTGGGTTCGAATGCGATACCATTCCAATTTTACCGTATAACCACAATACCCGAATTTGGGTAGGGCTTGACTGGAAGTTGATATGTCTTAGTATGGGTTCTCTTGCGGAAGAGGTCTGAGCTGAGGCTACCTCGTGATGATTGTCCACCTATGCAGTTCCCAAGATGACAGATGGTCATGGTTGGGAGGCCAAACTCATAGGGGAGGTGCCTATACTAGGGTGTGTAATTGAAAGGTTAGGATTGATTATCCGCATACTAAGTATGATTATTCAAGATTGTTCCTGACGGATGTATCGAATGTTGTGGTGAAAGTGTACCAGCTCTGCAGAGTGTCAAACTATTCGAATAGTCGCGTCCGCGATCATGGACAGTTGGAGTGGCCATACTGTTCCGTCGTCAGATGTTTTCAAAATGACTTGTGAAATGAACTATGACTTTGACTTGACCATAACAGGGTTGTGAACATGAAAGCTAAGTTTCCACTTAGCTGTTGTAAAACATTTAAACTAGTTTTCCTTACTTCTAAACTTAGTTAGAGATAAACCTGGCTTTTTTTGCAAATAAACCTAGATCTTAGGATTCCTACTCAAACTACTTACTTGTTAGTGATAGTTGGCGAGTACTTAAAGAGTACTCATGGCTTTGTCCCTGGCTATTCCCTAGGCCAGATTATGAGGAGGACTACCAAGATGATGGACAATAGGAAGTCTATGACAACTAGGATCATCTCCCATCGTCAGCATTGCTTGTGACCCTGAAGATGGAGCTTCGACCATGTTACTTTTATTATATATTCCGTTGCGTTGATTGTATTAAGACTGGATCATGAGATCCTTTATTTGTAAGACCTTTATTATGGTTTGTAATGGATGATGAATTATGGTACCAATTTGTTATGTATCGCAAAAATGGTAATCCTGGGATTGTGATGTATGGCATAACAGGCATCTGGGATTAAAAATCTGGGTGTTGACATCGTGTATGGAACTATCACGGATTCTATGTCTTCAAGCCATTTGATAGAGTCAGGGCCCATCATCGCTTCTTTGCATGTAGTCAGTTCATCATTGTGAAACAACAATGATTTACTCTAAAATCTTAGGATTTGATTGTTTATCCTACCTACTTGATTCAATAGGAACTTAGACCTCCGTGACCACAACCTTTGAGGCACGTGAGCCATGAGCATTGTTGTTGCCTTCAGGACACTTTCTGGCGCTGCACAACTCAACACATATAGCTAAGGTTCAATAACCTTATCAAAGTTCTATTGTCCTCCCACTTAACTTTTCACAACAAATTCCTTCTAAAGAAACTTGACGTTCTAAGCGATAAACACTTTTATCTTTGGTGTTATGGAGGAATACCCAACGGTTATCCGAAATAACATACAAAGACATGCTCATCCGACTTTGCTTGTAAATATTTTACTTATGCCTAGCATACCAAAAATTAAGAAAGGACAACTTGGGGTTTATCCCAGACCATAACTTATATGGTGTCATTTCAATGGATCATGATGTTGCTATTTTTAGTGTAAAAGCGGTAGTCACTAACGCTTTAATATTTAAAATACAATGGTAGTTTTATAACTAACACCTTTGATCTTACCATGTCAAACAAGGTTTCATTACATATCTCGAACACTCCATACTCCTATGGTGTTTCAGGAAATGCAAATCCATGGAACGATTCCTCAAATCTTAGGTGTTATGCTAAACTTGTAACTCAAATATCTTCCTTTATGATCCAATCATAAATTCTTTATTTTCTTGTTACAGTGATTTCCCACTTCATCTTGAAAGTCTTTGAACATTTTCAAATATTTCAAACTTCTTCCTCATTAAGTAAATGTGCACATATATTCACTCAAATTCCCGAAGAAAGCATATGAAGTTGAAATCCATACACATAATGGACTACATACATCAATATGTACAAATTTCAATAAGTTAGTCATTCATTCTTCTTCGGCCTTTGAATGAAGTTTCAATTATCTCTAGGAAAGTCTCACAAGCGCCATTTGATCAAAATCAAAAGACTCCAGAATTCCATCAACATGGAGTTTCTACATGTTTTCTTTCCAATATAATTTAAACGACGATGTCACTTCTTAAGTGATCTTTTAATCATTTGTATTTCGACATTTTTAGCATTTGTTTTATGGATGTGATTTCTCCAACCAGACTTGTAAATCATCCATCTTTTATGGAATACGGTAATTATTTGAACAGCACTTTTGTTCTCATAATACTTGATCGAAATAACAATTATCAAAACAAATCTTGAAGGAAAGCTTTTATGTCAATGATAAACACAACAACACCTTGTTTGTTTTCGATGAACATCATCACACATTCTCTTGCTGGTTACTTAGGCCATTGCAGTTCAGACATTTCACACCAACCAATTCGGTATCCAATACCCAAGAACAACATTGTTTAACAAGCAATAGCCATAACATGTATATCATTTATATACCTAATATGGAAATTTCCAATCTTTTTATATTTTTCTGCCAAATATTTCTGAGATTTTCTACAGCATTTCCTATCCCTTTTAAAAGAATCTATCAACATCAACAGTGGCGCCATCCACATGACACATAGTTCAAAGTCTGTATAGTCAAATACTAATACCTTTGGACTTGCACTTTGAAGTAGATCACCATCATCAAATGTTTGGCGTTCTTTCAAAATCCATTATTTAGTAATCTTTTAGTGTAGTAAACATCTTACCTACATCTTATATTCATCATTATCATGACAACTTTCATGATCTAGCTACTATATCTTATAAAGGTGAATCACGAGTATAAAGTTGCCTTCCAAAATATTTTTGAGGATTTGGACATCTAGCATTTCTAAACTTCGCAAATTCTCATAGAATATGAGAACATGTATTTTGCTAAATCATACTCTATCATATTACAACCAAAACATTGTTTTAGATATCGCAATATCTTCTACACATGATGGTTTATGGAACATTTCTTTCAGCTCCTAGATAACCTTATATTAAAATAATCTTTTGAATATCAAGAATCATGGAGGAAAACATGATACTTTAGAGACTAACACTGGAATTGTTACTCTTGATTTAATACCAATTATTAAACTTCAGGGAGTAAACGGATTTTGCCGAAGTTTGCAATAGGACTTTTATCTCAAAACAATATGATACCAGTTTGTAAAATAACTATTCAGAATTCTATAGTTCTATTATCTCAATTATAACTAAGCGTAATATGGTGAACGGATACCAATTACTACAACAATTATGCAAATTCACTTTGATTTAATTTATGATAAATTGTGTTCAACTTTAATCATATTACTTTTGAACTCCCAGTCAAAACAACATCCCTTGAGTCGTTTTGGTGATTACACGAACCAAATACACTACACCAAGTCCGATCATCACAAGAGATGGTGTAGCTTTAAAGGCGAACAATCAACATGTTCATCATATCATCCATATGACTCATGCTTTACCTTTCGGTATTTCGTATTCCGAGGCCATGTCTATACATTCTAGGCTCGTCAAGGCTAACTTTAGTATCCGCATGTGCAAATCTGGCTTGCACCCGTTGTATGCGCATGTAGAATCTATAACACCCGATCATCACGTGATGCTTCGAAACGACGAGTCTTAGCAATGGTGCCTACTAAGGATGAACACTTTATGACTTGATTTTTAGTGAGAGGGATCATCTTATAATGCTATCGTCATGATCTAAGCAATACAAGATGCATAAAAGGATTAACATCACATGTAATTCATAATATGTGATATGATATGACCTTTATTCTTGTGCCTTTGATCTCCATCTCCAAAGCACGAACATGATCTCCATCATCACCAGCACTGCGTCAAGGTTTGTGGCGCCACTTCATGGTTGTCCATCACCAACAACAACTATTACAACTACTTGGAATAAATCTAATACATGATGAATAGACACGCAAGCCTTAACGAATTTAAAGACAACCATAAGGCTCCTGTCGGTTGCCAACTTACAATAAGAATTATTGCATACATAAAATATAATCACAATCACATCATGGCCATATCACATCACATCATATGCCCTGCAAAAACAAGTTAGACGCCTCTAATTTTCTTTGCATGTTTTATGTGGCTTGGGGCTTTCGAATAAGAACCGTTCTTACCTACGAACAAGAACCACAATGCTGATACAAGTATTGTCAAGTTCCCGTTGTAAATTGAATCTTAACTATGGTGGGAGAGATAGACACCCGCAAAGCCACTTGTGCAATGCAAGTTGCACGTTGAGCGTGGAGCAAGTCTCATATACGCTGACATGTAAGGTTAGCCCGGGCCGCTTTATTCCACCATACCACAAGATGCAAAGTACACAAAAATCAAGCGACAACAAGAGCATCAATGCCCATAAAACCATTGTGTTCTACTCGTGCAATAGATCTATGCATAGAGTCGGCTCTGGTACCATTGTAGGGTTTGTTGCATGGAAAACAAAAAAATCTATCGCAAGAATGCATAAAACCAAGATCCAGTCTATGGAAAAGTCAAGATCTAATCTACGAGATCGGTGCAATGATATTATAGATAACTAACCCTCATAGATCCAAAGAATTTAACGAGATCGGATTCTAATGGTTGATGTATTCGATCACTTTTCGATCTCAAGATTGTGTAGACGATCCTTCCGACAGTGCTTCCGCAGTCGGTCACACGTATGGTAGTCAATGAAGACCTTCCTCTCCCTTGTTCCAGTAGGGCAGCAGAGGTTGTAGATCTCCTCGGAATCCCAACATCACGACATTGTGGTGGTGGTGGTGGAGGAGGAGAGATTTCTATAGGGCTTCACCTAAGTCAGAGTCGAACGATGGACGAGAGAGAAGAAAGGGGGCGGCTAGGGTTAGACGCTAATGGACAAGGGTGTGGGAGGGTGCGCCCCCACCCCTCATTATATAGGTGGGGGCGGCCGGCTAAGGGTTCCCATCCCAGGACGTGTCCCTCCCACCAACTCGCCCACCAAGGGAAGAGCTTGAAACCTTTTCCACCAAGTCTTCCTTCTTACCAAAAAATAGTGTTTGACTTTTCAAACTAGGATTTGACTATTCAAACTAGGGTTTGACCCTTTTACTAGTCTTGGCCGAATTGGCCCTTTAGGGTTTGGTGCGGCTGGCCCCTAGGGCATTCCACTGTCCAAGTGACCCCCTTCCGGGTGGTGGAACCACTGGTTGTCCCTCTAGAACATTCTATAAGTATCAGGTCAAAACACCAAAACTTTTCCCGAACCCTGGAAACCCACTTTCCTTATATGAATATTATTCTTCGGACCATTCCAGGTCTCCTCATGATGTCCTGGATCCAATCTGAGACTCGGTCTCCAACTCATATTCCATATCTACTTAAACAACATCAATTCCTTAAGTGTGTCTCTCTACGGTTCGCGAACTATGCAGACATGATCGAGACACCTCTCCGGTCAATAACCAATAGAGGGATCTGGAAATCCATATGGCTCCCACATATTTCAACGGTGACTTCGTGATCGAATGAACCATTTACATATGATACCGATTCCCTTTGCTGCGCAATACTTTACTTATCCAAGGTTCGATCGTCGGTCTCTTTATACCTAGTTCAACCTCGTTACCAATAAGTACTCTTTACTCGTTCCGTGATATGACATCCCTTATGACCTAGTCACATGCTTGCAAGCCAATTGGATGACATTCCAGCGACAGGGCCCATAGTATATTTATCCTTCATATGGATGGACAAATCCCACTCTTCAACACATACTTTTAGAATACCCAATGCCACCTTTATAACCACCCAGTTATGTAAGTGGTGTTTGATGTCATCAAAGCACTCATCCAGTGATGGTGATTAACATGATCTCATGGTTGAATGATTAGGTTACTATGTATCTGAAAGCTTGTAGCAAAACGAATTTAATGAATTGATCTTATGCTATGCTTACTATGGGCGTGTGTCCATCACATCATTCTCCTAATGATATGATCTTGTTATTAATAACATCCAATGTGCATGACCAGGAAACCATGATCATCTATTAATCAACAAGCTAGCTTAACAAGAGGCTTACTAGAGACTCTTTTATGTTTATAAAACACACAAGTATTAATGTTTCCAGATAATACAATTATAGCATGGGATGTAAATATTTATCATAAATACAAAGATATAATAATAACCACTTTATTATTGCCTCTTGGGCATATCTTGAACAAAAGTTACACTGAATGTTCTACCTAACCGATCGAGACTAACGGAGGATCAATTAAACTCAAGTCTGACTTGTCCTCCCGGGTCGCTCCCCTCCCGTGGCGGTTCCGGAGGCGATAGCCCCCAAACCCTAAAAGCTCCTCCCTATCCCCATGCTCCTGGCCGCTGCTGGCGGTGGCGGCGCCCACCCCGTTGAAACTAACGGAGGGCTAGAGAGGAGCGTTTTGCTGCGTCGCATGGGAGGTGGTGCGGCGTTGATGGGGGGCTCAGCCTTGTGGCTGGTGCCCGAGGTCCAGCGGAGCGACGATGAGGAGGTGTCGTTGCGAGGTCGTGGTGGCCGCCGGTTCCCGTCGGGTGCAGTCCACGGCGTGCGATCTGGGGTGCTGTTGGGACGTGATCTAGACCTCAGGGGCATAGATCTGATCCGATGGTGTCCAGGTCAGGATTCTGGTTCGGGGGGTCTTTGATCCTCAACCAAACCTTCCTGCTGCTGCCGTGTCTGCTGCTTTCGTTCTGGATGATGACTAGCGGCATGGCGGCGGTCCTAGGATTCCCCTCGCACCATGATAAGGATCGACTTGTTGCTTGTCCTATTTGATCTAGTCGGAGTGACGAGTTTCGGAAGGCTTCGACGGCGAAGTCCCATGGGCGAATAATGCCTGGAGATTGCCGGAGGGATTCGGTCGTGCGTACCCATGTTTTACTCTAACCGTTTGGGTTCAGAAAAAAAAAGAGACACATGACACGCATATACGTCTAGTATACTTGAATTTTCTTTTCCTATTTTTATTTTTTTAATGTTAATAGGAGAGCTGCTAAATTCATTGATTAGATAGAAGGTTTGTTACAAAGAGCCGAGAAAAAAAGAGGCGGAAAAAACTTGGACAAGGACCCAAGCCACCAAAAGGAAAACAAAAGAAAGAGGTACAAAATACAATAAACCCGGATCAAAAGGGATCTTTGCCCCAGCCATGTTCCAGAGAGTGGCTTCATCTTGGATCCATAGGACTAGGCCTTCCACTAAAAGTTCTTCCTTTTGAAAAATTCTTCTATTTCATTCTTTCCATATTTCCCACGACACGAGTAGGATGATGGTTTGGGTGCCCTTTCTCTTGTCCGGCGTGGAGCTTGACCGGCAGTGTTGTAGCCATTCTTGTAGTGAGGCTGGGTAGTTCCAAGGGGCGGGGTTTAAGGCCGTCAATTTTAGCTGATTAGCAATCGTTGTCCAGACCTTTCTTGACCAAGGGCATTCCGTGAGAAGGTGCATGGGCGTCTCGAGATTGCGCACACATAAGGCGCCGAAGTAGTTGTTTTACCATCCTCTCCTTTGTAGCGCATCAGCAGTGAGTATGCACTCCAGTGCAACCATCCACATAAAAAACTTGCACTTTTCCGGCGCCCAAATCTTCCATATGGAGGAGCACAAATCTGAGGAGATGGCTCCTTTGAACTGTATTCGGTAGGCTGATCTTGCAGAATATTCGCCTGGATCACTGATTCAAGAGCACCATGGCGTAGATCTCATTGATGTGCCACTTGATCGAAAATTTTATGCTTTGGATCTCATTTCTACTATTGGATCAAGGGCTTCCAGGCTTAGATCTCGTAACGGCATGGTGAATCATCATAAAGGACTCATAGATCTCATGTTTCATGTTAGATCAAGAACAAATTGAGTTGCATCATGTAATGCACCTTCGAACAAGGACATCGTAGCTTGGATCTCATATTCACATCGCGAGATCAAGGGTCATCTAATCTGAATCTCTTGGATACATTGAAAAAGCGAGTTATTGTGGTTTGGATGTACAATTTCATCGTCATGTCTAGATCTGGCACCACGGGATCAAGAAATCCCCTCTTCTTTTGCTCAACAATGGGGTCGGAGGGAAAGCTAGGTGTTGAGGAAGGGGGTCGAGGAGTTCCGGAACATTGTCCGGCGTAGGGCCAATGAGTTATATTTCCTTTTATACAACAAGGTAGTGGGTCCCATGGCATAGTGGAAGACCATCGCTTGACATTGAAGAAACCATTCAAGAAAACTTGCAAACTTCACCAAAATTTGGCAATGAGATGTCACATGTATATCCCTTTTTGCACATGTATACACGATCGAGATATCTTTCTTGCAAGAAAAAGATTGAGATATACTTGAATTTACTTTTCCTATATTTCCCTTGGAGTATAGTACAACGGATTTTGGACACTTTATCCCAAGCCTATCTATTTTATCTCCAATCTGCACTATAAATGGCAGCATTGGTTGGTAGCAAACCTCCCAAGCCAAGAACCTCCCGAGCAGTAGCACTCCACCAGCTAGCCGGCCTCTTCCAACCGCCCCCAAATTCTACCGAGCAGCTCGGCCGGCCAACCCATGGCTCACACCCTCGCCGCCGTCGTCTCCTTCTCTCCCTCCGGCGTCCGCCGGCGGCTGTCCAGCCAGGTGCCGTTCTCGGACTGGCCGCTGTCTTGTGACAGATTTGCTCATTTTTGCCTAGTTTTAGTTTTCGATTCATGAGATTCCTAGGCGGTTCCTTTGTGTGTTCGTTGTTGATTTGGTTGTATGGGCAAATGCTTCTCCAGTAGTTCAGTGAGTAGCATACCATAACCACGCTTCCTCTTTTAATTTCATGGCGAGGTTTCTGTATGCTTGATGGAGGACACCTATGCCTGTAGTCTTCTCACACTGGTTGTTGAGAAATTAGTCCGTAATTAGTACATGTTGAACACATCGTAGGAGTAGCCCATGCGCTCAGTTCCATATCCATGTGTAGGGAAAAATAATTTCATTTCAGCTGGTATAAGTATGCTTAGAATTGTAAAATTCCGTAAAGAGGAATTAGAACTGCAAAATCTTGGATTTGTTACCTATGAGGTAGTTAACCTTAAGCTGATTGGAAAAATTGCATGTGCACACATCGAAAGTTGCCAGTCCTATATTGACAAACAGATGTTGACAATTTTGTTTATTTTAGTACAAGCTGCAAAGATTCCCAAATCGCTGAGATTAACGTAACCGGCGTCACAACTAGATTCGTATGGCTCAGCAAGGCTTATTTTAGAATTTAGAGTTTAATATTCTAATGCAGCCTGGTTCTGAAGATGCAAAGCTCTAGGAAGCCACCCAAGCACATGGTGTGCTTCAGATCTTACTGAATTAGATTATTGATTCTTTACCAATGCTTTGCTCTCCACAACGATGCCGATGTGTTAAATGAATAGAAAATGCCAACCTTCCTTTTTACGGGTGTATATTGCATGTGCTTCTGTCCTGACCTGGAGTGTCTTGCATTTTGGGTTCAACATGATTAATTTCACGTATCTGATAAATTTGGTTGACCTGTGGCTGTATCTTGATCCTTTGTATAGCACCGGTGTCATGGTTAAATTTTGAATACCTGGACCGTTACATGAAATTACCGGTGCTGGTTGCCAGCCAGGAACCCGGACACTGGTATTTCATTCTTGTTTTGAAAGAAAACTATAGGGGTCTAAACTAGCATCCGTGAAGACTTTAACCTAGGCGTCTGGATTGTACCTCTACTTCCCCAGCCAAATAGTATGTCATCCTTGCTACTGTCTTTCCTGTATAGTTAATTCATTGGCATATCAATGTAAAATATAAGCTAGTGTAAAAAACATAATAATTAAACCCCCATACTTAATGCTGTATGGCTCAATTTCCAATTGTTGCCGTTATTGGATATCTTGTGCTGGACCGGAACATGCATTACAGAGGAAAAAAAATGAATTCATGTACTCCCTCCGACCCATAATAGTTGACTCAAATTTGTCTATCTAGCACTAAAACTTGACTAGATGCATTTGTATCTAGATAAATCTAAGTCAACTAATATGGGTCGGAGGGAGTACAAAATTTAGAATCTTTGAGCTTAGTCGACTTCATTATACATCTTTCAAGGAGGTAATTTTCGTTTCCAGATTTAGAATGTAAGTGTGCTTAGCGTTAGTTCTAGAACAAGTTTACCTGCCATATCTGATGTTTCATCATCAATGGTATGGACCTATGACCTATGAGTCAGGAAAGGTTGTGCAGTGGGTGCCCTTTATCAATCTTGTTTCAAGGTATTCACACAAACTTGCATTTGGTTGAGCAACTGAGCACGAGTAATTTGATATAGTTCATACTGTTTTGCTGTAGTATTATCCTTATCTATGGTGTGTATACGAAAAGTTCAGTTATCTAGACAATTTCTTGGTTCATTTCAGGTGACTAATGTAATTTGGAGCCAGAGCTCAGTTTCCTTCCATAGCCAGAAGATGAGCTTTGTATCCATCAGTTCAAAGCCAACTCAGCTTGGATTCAAGATTTGTTGCTCGGTAGGCACATGTTTTCTTCTCTGTCATTGATAGTGGTTCTGTGGATACTACAAGTTGGTCACCATGTTCTCGCGATATCTGTATATGTTTCCCTGAACCTCGGCTTCTATGGGTGGCCAAAAGAACACATTTGTTAATCATAATGTAACATATATTAAATTATGTAAACAAGTGTGAGATAAAATCAGTAAGAATTGTTTGTATTTGCAGTAATTAAAGTATCAAATATGGGTAAGTCTCCTAATGGAAAATGATCTATCAGATTGCAGACTACACACCATAAGTGAAGCAAAAACGTCCCTTAGATAACTCATCAGATAAAGATGACACATATTTCAGCATTTCTTTTTAGTAATCATGCTTTATGTACTGATTTGAGATAATGATGTTCATTCATTTCGTGAGCAGGCCAAGGAAACAGCAATACAGGCCAAGAAAGAGACAGTTGACAAGGTTTGTTCGATAGTCAAGAATCAGCTGGCAGTCCCTGATGGTACTCCTGTCACAGCGGAGTCGAAGTTCTCTGAACTTGGTGCTGATTCACTGGATACGGTAAGTACCCATCCAACACAAAGAAATGGCACTCGCCCCCAAGCAGTGACATTACATACATGACCGCACAAGGCGACTGTCCCAGTAACATGGATCATGTTTTGCAGGTTGAGATTGTGATGGGCCTCGAGGAAGAGTTCAACATCACTGTCGATGAAACAAGCGCTCAGGACATTGCGACCGTGCAGGATGCAGCGAACCTTATTGAGAAGCTTGTGACAGAGAAGACCGAGTGAACGCCTTGATTGAATCGCCCTTTAGAGGGCGAAGCCTGGAGCCGTAAACTTCTGTTTTTTATCGCTTCTGAGGCGAAAGGAAACAACTTATGGCCGGCTTTGCATTCAGCATGTGTTGTATGTTCATTGCCCATTTGTTCTTCCTTCATCTACCTTAATATTTTGTATGTTGCTTCTGCCAGAGGGTTAATTGTCCAAAGGCTTCATGAAGCAAGTTGGGACCGTGTCTTTCAGTTCGAGTTCATATATGTCTTACTATTATAGAAAAATAATGCACCTATAAAGGTTGGAGTCACTGCATTTTGTGTTCATTTGCATTTCTGAGTTTTTTTTTTGGCGAAGTTTTGAGAAGTTACAGCTGTGGATATGCTAGTAGACCTAAGGTTTCCCCGTGAACCGTTGTGTTGGGACACAATTGAGCATTTTATGCATAGAAAAAAAATGCTGCGTGTTAGTATCTTGTGATCCATTGACATGAATATTGTTGAATTAATTAGCTAATTTGACCTCCATTATTTCTGATTCTTGGCTCTCCCCCTTTAAGAATGATCACTCACTCACTAGACAATTTAAGGTGTTGCCCTGTTGAACGCCGAAGGATGTACTGCATCTAGGAAAGGAAAAAAAATGCTACATTCATCTTTAAATTATTGATCTTGTAGAATTGCGGAATATTAGATGTATTGATCGTGGCCTCAATGGGTTGTTTATATAGGCGTACAAACTTGGCCTGCAAGAGATCGACTAGAGATATAATTGGACTATATTTGAACTACCAAAACTAGAACCGAATTATATTCTAACATCCCCGCAGTATCAACGTGGGGTTCAACAACGCTGAGACTCAAACAAATATCTATAAATGGTTGTGTAGCAAGCCCTTTGGTGAAGATATCTGCAAACTGAGCTGTCGATGGAACATGGAGAACACGAACTTGCCCAAAAGCGACCTTCTCTCGAACAAAGTGTATATCAATCTCGATGTGCTTGGTGCGCCGATACTGAACAGGATTTCTAGACATGTAAATAGCCAAGATGTTGTCACAATAAACAACAGTAGCTTGCTCAATAGGATGTCGAAGCTCTGACAATAACTGACGAAGCCAAGCCGTTTCAGCAACAGCATATGCCACATCACGGTATTCAGCCTCAGCAGACGAGCGGGAGACCATAACCTGTCTTTTAGAAGACCAAGAAAGCAAGTTGTTACCAAGGGAAACACAATATCCAGATGTGGACCTGCGAGTATCTGGACAATCAGCCCAGTCTGCATCAGGGTAAGCTGTCAAAGAAGTGGGAGAGGAGTGGTTTACGTGAAGGCCATAATCAAGAGTGCCTTTAAGATAACGAAGAATGCGTTTGACATGGTTGTAATGTGGAATTCGTGGATTATGCATGTATAAACAGGCTTGTTGGACAACAAAAGAAATTTCAGGTCGTGTAAGAGTGAGGTATTGAAGTGCGCCAGTAAGACTGCGATAGAGAGTAGCATCAGAAAAGGGATCACCGTTGGCAGAAAGTTTAAGAGAAGTATCAACAAGAGTGCGAGAGGGCTGACAATCCAGCATACCAGCACGATTAAGAAGATCAAGAATAAATTGTCATTGAGAAAGAAAAAGGCCAGAAGAATCACGAAGAACTGTAATACCCAGAAAATGATGAAGAAGACCGAGATCGGTCATTGAAAATTCAGAGGGAAGAAGAGTAATAATATGATCTAAGAAAGTTTGATAAGAGGCGGTAAGAACAACATAAAAAGCAAGTAGGAAATATCATTGTTATGATGATAAATTAAGAGAGATGTGTCAGAAAGAGAAGGAACAAAACCAATAGTTTGAATAAAGAAAGAAAAACGCTAAAACCAAGCACGAGGGCCTGTTTTAAACCATACAGGGATTTTTTAAGAAGTCAAACGTGATCAGGGTGGTTTTTGTCTTCAAAGCCAAGGGGTTATTAACAGTACACAGTTTCTTGAATAGAGCCATGGAGAAAAGCATTTTTAACATCTAATTGATGAATAGGCCAAGCAAAGGAAACAACAATGCTCAGAGCAGTACAAATGGTGCTAGATTTAACTACAAGAGAGAAGGTTTCATCGTAATCAATACCGTGTTGTTGTGAATAGCCACGATAAACCCAACTAGTTTTATAACAAGAAATACTACCATCAGATTTAAATTTTTGACGAAAAGCCCATTTACTAGAGACAATGTTTGTGTTGGAGGAACGAGGAACCAGTTGCCAAGTGTTATTTGTAAGAAGTGCACTAAATTCATCTTGCATAGCAGCAGCCCAATTGGGATCAAGAAGAGCAGTTTTGTAATTTTTAGGAAGAGAAGATAGAGAAATTTTAGATGAAGATTGAGATGTTGGGAAGGTAAAAGAAAACCAGATTTGCCACGAATGCGCATGGTGTGATCATTTTATGGTGCGACAATAGGTACAACATTTGGAGGAGGTGAAAGGGTAGAAAGTGTTGCCACGGTAGAGGTGGTTTCTGCTGCTGTGGCAGATATCGTGCCTGCCGCGACAGAATTTTGTGCGTGATCGGCGGCCACGGTAGAGGTGGTGGCTGCCGCGACAGAGTTTTCGGTCGTGTGTGCTGCCGTAGCAGGATTTTCCGCCGTGGTGGCTGCCGCGGCAGGATTTGTGCAGAATTGTCTGTCGCGGCAGAGGTGGCAGCATGATTTTTAGAAAAATAAAAACAAAATTTGGTACTTTTGGGTGAAACTGTGGGTGTTGGGGTGGTGTTGGTATCCCGTTGAGCAAAGGGAAAAAAATATTTTCTTCAAACATGACATGACGAGACACATGAACATGACCGGTAAGTAAGTCTAGATAACGATAGCCTTTGTGTTCGAAAGAAAAACCAAGGAAAACGCAAGGAATTGAGCAAGGAGAGAGCTTGTTGTGGGAGGTAGCATAGATGTTGGGAAACCAAA
The DNA here is from genome assembly GCA_916181665.1 of Avena sativa. NCBI lineage: Eukaryota > Viridiplantae > Streptophyta > Magnoliopsida > Poales > Poaceae > Avena > Avena sativa. The sequence goes on from OV702297.1 coordinate 145,682,990, forward strand.
GACAACCAAAAATACGTAAATCAACATAATTTGGGTGACAAAGAAAAAGGAAAAAATAGGGAGTGTTGGTTTGATTTGCTTTGGAGGGTCGTATGTTGAGTAAAAAAGTGGCCGTGTGCAGAGCTTCGGCCAAAATTATGGTGGCATGGAGGATTGAATTAAAAGAGTTTGAACAATGTCATTTAAAGTGCGAAGGGATCGTTCTACTTTGCCGTTTTAAGGTGAGGTGTAGGGGAAAGAAAACGAAGAAGAATACCGTGTTGAAGGAAAAAGGTGCGATTTTTAATGTTGTCAAACTCACGACCATTATCACTTTGAATGAAATGAATAGGGAGAAAGAAGTGGACAAAAACATAGCGTTGAAAATTGAGAAAAATAACATGAACATTAGATTTATTGCATAAAGGAAATGTCCAAACAAAATGAGTAAATCGTCAAGGATAACAAGATAATATTTAAAACCAAAAACACTAGAAATTGGTGACGTCCATAAATCACAATGTAGTAATTCAAATGGATAAGTACTATGAGAACTTGATGAACTAAACGGAAGACGAACATGTTTGCCTAATTGACAGGACTCGCAAAGTGAGGAAATATGAGAATCTTCATTACAAGGTATTGAAAATTCACTAAGAAGTGATGATAAACCAACATTATTGGGATGGCCAAGTCGACGATGCCACGAATCCACCGAAGCCACCATAGATGTTGGGCGCGCGGCAACATGACACCATGAAGAGAGTATAAATCACCGGAACTATGGAAGCGTGCGATCTCGGCATTGTTCAGGTAATCCTTCACAGAAAAACTAAAAATGTCAAATTCAACGTAAACAAAGATTATCACGAGTAAACCGGCGCACGGAAATCAAATTTTTAATAAGGGCTAGGGAAACAAGAACATCACGAAGAAGGAGAGGTTTTATGGATGATGGTATTTGAGATTGACCAACGCAAAAAATTATGGTAGTGGAGCCATCACCAAGAGTAATGGAAGGAAAAGGAGAGGTGGTGCAAGATGACAACAAATTACTAGATACAGACATATGACTAGAAGCACCAGAGTCGAAGATCGAATCCGTACCCTAGGTTTCTTGAGAAGCAAAATTTTTCATGGCCTGCAGAAAGGCAGCTTGATCCCGGCTCGTTGTCGAGGTTGAGGTAGGTGCATGAGGTAGTGCAGGCTGGTACGATGGCGCCGGCAGCAAGGCAGGCGACGACGTGTAGTAGCTGGTAGTGATGGCGCGTATGTCGGGGCGCATACGAAGGGGGGGGGGGCGTACGGCGGGGACGCGTATGTCGGGGCGGCAAGGTAGGCGTGCGTCGGTTATCGAGGCATGAGGAACCCTGGGGCACCGGTAGGTGGGCGAACGTCGGGCTGCCAGGCGCCGGTGTAGGAGGGAGTAGCTCCATATGGAGACGGGGCAGCCCAAGGCATGGACCATGCCTGAACCATCCCGGTCCAGGGGTCTTGAGAGGGATGCCATCTCGGAGGCGCGGGTGGTGGGGCAACACTGGAAGAGGGAGCTGGTGGTGGTGTAGAGCGCGAAGGCCGGTACATGGGGTTCTTGCCGCGGTAGTTGGGACTAGGGACCCAGTCAGGGGGAGGTTGCATCGGAGGCGTGAGCATCGGCACCGAGGTTGCTGCCGCGGCAGAAAATTGGCCACTTTGGCCTGCCGCGGCAGTAGGTGGCGGCGATCGTGTGGGGGCGGTGAAGACTTGGGGGTGCGCCTCCTTGCGTGCTTGGGCGTCGTCGGCGCACTGGAGCAGGGAGCATACCTCGACGAAGGAGGGTTGGGGCCGCATCATGGGGATGAAGGAGACTTGTTTCTCGAACCGGTCACTGAGCCCCTGTAGTGGGATATTGATGAGCTGACGATCTGCCACGGGACTGCTGAGTTCGCGGAGCTTGTTGGCCATCGTCTGGATCCGTTGGCAGTAGACGCTGAGGGAGGAGGACCCCTTGACGGTGTTGCAGATTGATACGTCGGAAACGTATCTATAATTTTTAATGTTCCATGCTTGTTTAGTATCTACTTTGCTTTGTCTACACTTTGAGGTGTTTTTATATCTTTTCTGGAACTAGCCTATTAACAAGTTGCCATAGTGTCAGTTGCCTGTTTTCTTCTGTTATTGGTTCCAGAAAGGCAGAAAATCAATATTCTCAGAATTAGACGGGACAAAATCCAAACTCAATATTTTACCGTGGGCGACACGAATTCCAGAGGAGAGACGGAGAGGTGATCCAGGGCCGCCACACCCCCTAGGCGCGGGTGGGACCACCCCGCGCCTAGGTAGGATGTGGGCCCTCTGGCCGCCTCCCAGCCTTGCCTCTTCGCCTATAAGAAACCCTCAATATAAAAACCCTAGGCACCCGATCAAAACTCCACGAAACCTTCTGTAGACGCCGCCGTCGTCGTCCCTAGGTGGGGGATCTGAAGTTCTTCCCGGCACCCTGCCGGAGGGGAGATCATCCTAGAGGCCTTCTCTCTGGTATGAAGCGTGAGTAGTTCCACCTTGGACTACGGGTCCATCTAGTATCTAGATGGTTGTATCCCCTCCTTTGTGCTTTCATGTGTAGATCTTGTGAGCTCCGTTCATTTTCAAGATCTAATATATTTGTAATCATGCATGTTGTGTTTGCGGGGATCCGATGGATATTGATATTACTGTGTCAGATTGATTAATGGTTTTGTCTATTTGATACTATCATGTCTGTGTTGTTTGTGATCTTGCATGCTCTCCGTTGTTAGTAGATATCTTGGCCAAGTAGTTGCTAGTGACTCCAAGAGGGGGTATTTATGCTCGATAGTGGGTTCATGCCTCTAGTTTCCAAGGGAAGTGACAGAAATCTCTTCGGTTGTAGATGTGATGTTGCCACTTGGGAGAAAACAACGGTCTCTTGTTCATAGAACAAGTGGAGTGTTTACCTTACACACTTTGCTTAAAGCAGTTGTCTGTTGCTTGCAACTTAATACTGGAGGGGGTTCGGATGATAACCTGAAGGTGGACTTCTAGTCATAGATGCAGTTGGACGGCGGTCTATGTATATTGTTGTATTGCCCAATCGAATCTCATAGGATCTTTTTGTCTGGTATTGCATTGTTATGCCTTGCTCAGTTCCTGTAAATTGCCCTGCTGTAATTTGTTTACCCTTCATGCCATGTTGTTTATCTAAGAAGATCACCTCTAGTGCACTATGGACCCCGGTCCAATCTTTACCATTGATACATCTTCCACTGTTACTTATTTACTTGCTGCAAACCATCATCACCTTCCACACCATACGTTTAATCCTTTGTTACAGCAAACCGGTGAGCTTGACAACCTCACTGATTCGTTGGGGCAAAGTCTTGAGTTTATGTTGTGCAGGTTTCCATGTTGCTTGCAACACCTGTGTGACGTTTCCTTCCTCCTACTGGTTCGATAACCTCGGTTTCTTACTGAGGGAAAACTTGCTGCTGTGCTGCATCACACCTTTCTCTTGTGGTTTCCCGACGAAGCACTGTACGTTGACACAGTGCCATCAAGCTCTTTGTGGCACCGTTGTCGGGGAGGCTAAGGACGTCTTCACAAGGGGAGTCCTCCTCAACCTGTCTCTTTACTTTGTTTTTAGTTTGCTTAGTTTATTTTGCTTGGTTTTGTTTGCCTCTTTTCAAAAACTCCAAAAAAATTTAGTTTAGTTTGGTTTGCTTTCTTTATTCAAAAACACAAAAAAATTAGTTCCTGCTCTAGCTGCTGCTGCTGTTTTTGGCTTTCCCACCTTTGCCAAAATGAACTATGTTGAGAACACCAAGTTGTGTGACTTCACTAGCACAAACAACAATGATTTCCTTAGCACTCCTATTTCTCCACCTACTCGTGATGCTACCTTTTATGAAATTAAGTCTGCTTTGTTGAATCTTGTGATGAGAGAGCAATTTTCTGGTGCTAGTTCTGATGATGCTGCTTCCCATCTCAATAACTTTGTTGAACTTTGTGAGATGCAGAAGTATAAGGATGTAGATGGAGATATTATTAAGCTCAAGCTGTTTCCTTTCTCCTTGAGAGGAAAAGCTAAAGAATGGTTGCTATCCTTGCCTAGAAATAATATTGATTCTTGGACTAAGTGCAAAGATGCTTTTATTGGAAAGTACTATCCTCCTGCTAAGATTATATCTATGATAAGTGATATTATGAAATTTAAACAACTTGATAATGAAAATGTTTCTCAAGCTTGGGAAAGAATGAAATCTTTGGTTAAGAATTGTCCCACTCATGGACTTACTGCTTGGATGATTATCCAGACTTTTTACACTACTAGGAAAATGGCCTTTAGTGGCGGGCCTTGCGCTACGGCTATCTCTCAGCCGTGGCGCACTGCCTAGTGCGCCACGGTTGTGTAGAGACAGGCGTAGCGCACCTGCTAGTGCGCCACAGATGTTTGGGCAGGTGCGCTACCCCTGGGATCTTCTGTGGCACACTACCTAGTGCGCCACTAAGCTTCCATAGTGCGCTTTAGGTGTAGTGCGCCACAGAAGGTAGACCATGTGCGCCACAAATGTATTTTTTTTAATTTCCAGGCCAGATTATATACAATACATATTATATACAATATTATAGCAGATATACACACACAGATACAAGATATACAATTATATATATAAATACTCAATATGAAAAACAAGATTGAAACAAATACATATAGATAAGTCTCATACATGAATACATAGTCTAAGTTACATTGTTTCGATCATGTTACAAAGTAGTAGTTGGTGACATGCGAATACATGTGTCGATCGAACAAGTTAGAGCTCGGAAGCTCGCCTAGACATCTAAACTAGCTAGCTAGACACAAACGCGGGATAAATAACCAAAGAAGATAAGCATGATCACCGCCGCGACGAAGGTGTAGGTCTTCATCCGGTTCCTTGTCCTAACTCCCGCTAGATAGCGCGTGTATCTAGCTTCCGCCTCCGCCATAGTGTTGTACCCTTTGTAGCTATTGCCGCTAAAACGGTGCACCTATCTCCGGCAGTCTTCCCAATCATCGTAGACTCCGGGAACCCGTCCCTTGTACACGACGTACCACGTCATCTATAAGTTGACAATAATAATTAACCGATGATTGAAAAAAACATATATAATTAAAGTCGCATATGAAGATACACTTAATAAAAAAGACCAAACTCAAAAAGCATGCCTCATATATAACTAGGTTGTTCGACACAGGAATATGCTACGATGGAACTGTTCGCCAAGTAGGATGCACAACACCTGGACATGTGCATAGCACAAGGCGAACAATCCCATCGCAGCACATTCACATATAGTGTGCCACGACATTTCAATCATCGGCATTATTCTCGAAAAAGACCAAAGTAACTCAAAAAGCATGCCTCATATATATACATAGGTCGTTGGACACAGGAATATGCTACGATGGAACCGTTTGCCAAGTAGGATGCATAACACCTGGACCTATGCATAGCACAAGGCGAACAATCCCATCGTAGCACATTCACATATATAGTGTGCCACGACATTTCAATCATCGGCACTATTCTCGAAGAAGACCAAAGTAGCTCGAAAAGAATGCCTCATATATAACTAGCTAGGTCGTTAGACATAGGAATATGCTATGACGGAACAGTTAGCCAAGTAGGATGCACAATTCCTGGACTTGTGCATATCACAAGGCTAACTATCCCGTCATAGCACATTCACATATATATTGTGCCACGACATTTAAATCATCGGCATATTCTCGAAAAAGACAAAAATAACTCGAAAAGAATGCCTCATATATATACATAGGTCGTTGGACACAGGAATATGCTACGATGGAACTGTGAGCCAAGTAGGATGCACAAGACCTGGACTTGTGCATATCACAAGGCTCACAATCCCATCGTAGCACATTCACATATATAGTGTGCCACGACATTTCAATCATCGGCATTATTCTCGAAAAAGACCAAAGTAGCTCGAAAAGAATGCCTCATATATAACTAGCTAGGTCGTTGGACACAGGAATATGCTATGACGGAACCGTTAGCCAAGTAGGATGCACAATTCCTGGACTTGTGCATATCACAAGGCTAACTATCCCGTCATAGCACATTCACATATATATTGTGCCACGACATTTCAATCATCGGCATATTCTCGAAAAAGACAAAAATAACTCGAAAAGAATGCCTCATATATATACATAGGTCGTTGGACACAGGAATATGCTACGATGGAACGGTGAGCCAAGTAGGATGCACAAGACCTGGACTTGTGCATATCACAAGGCTCACAATCCCATCGTAGCACATTCACATATATAGTGTGCCACGACATTTCAATCATCGGTATTATTCTCGAAAAAAGAGTAAGGAAAAAAAGAAGGACCAAATTGAGCAAAGGACCAAAGAGTAAGCAAAAAAACCAAGCATTGATTGATATATAATAATAATAAGCAAAATAAGTAAGCGATGATTCATAAACCTAATAAGATAAGTACACTTGTCCACACACACACAAAGGTCATCTATAGTTTGTAACTACAACTAGGCCAACATCAATCCTTCTGGCTCGGCTTAGGGAACGGGAGGACGCCTTGTCTCGTCATGAACTTCCTATAGTCACCCTGCATCTCTAGGCGATCTTCTATGTCACGATTATTCGGGATATTTCCTCTGTAGAAGATCCCCCCGAAGTCATGACATCACGAAAGATGATTGCCCCAAACTGCTGCTGGATGCGATACATCTCTTGTCTAATATCCGAATCATTGATCTTGGCCTTTGCTTCGGCCCACTGTTTGAGATGATCTGGCAGCGTAGAATTCTGCTGGTCAAGTAGGAACGCCCTTATGTGATGGAGTGCGTAGTAGGCTTCCTTCTTACTGTTTTCCGGCTGCTTCACGCAGGGGAACTCCGTTACGTGGTTGAAGACGTGCCTGCCGAACTTGACCTTCGTACGCACGAAGGTGGTGCCTTCCGTCGAGGCAAAGCCAGTGAGAGCATCATCCAGAACTTCCTTGATCTTGTCTAGTTTTTCTTCTTTTCTAGACTCCCCGAGTCAAAATACGTGGCATGGGAATGCTTCGGCGATAAGGAGATGAGCGTGCAGTGTTCATCTCTGCGCAAAAAATTCAAATGGAATGTGTTGGAAAAAGAATGATGATGATCTAATAAAGCCAATCGACGGTGGCGAGTGAATAACGACTTACTCGGGAAAGTAAGGCACGAGAATGTATTCCTTTGTCTTGTTCGCCATGAGGATTCTTTTTAGGTACGAGGCCACGATACGTCGTTCGGCGGGGGAACCCAAGCAGCCGTCACACATGTAGTAGGGGTCCACTATAGCGATGCCCGGTGTGTTCTCTCTAATGATCTGCATGGCCAGGCTGAGAGAAAACAGACGGACCATGGTATAGTGCAGCGGGTATAGGTGGAACATATTGAAGATGTCGTCGAACCGCAGGAAGAACAGATCCGCAGGGGCATTGTCGACGAAGCCCAAGCCTGGTGGCACCTTAACCACGAATACCGGGTGCGAGGGATCTTTCTTCGATAGAAGGCGTCTCTCTATCGTCAGCACGCCGTCATGCACACTCTGCAGTTCCGAACTGGCGAGCTTCCGCAAATTCTTAGGTATCATGGGCTCACCCGCCACATGAATCCTCCACATAATACCCTCGGGTCTTGGTGGCCCGTCCCGAAACCTGATCGGATTCACAGTTGTTGACGCCACCGGCTGGCTCGAGCTGCTAGATTTTCTTTTGCTGCCCTTTTTTCCTTTTGGAGAGCGGGCAGGCACCGCAATCTGAGCACCGGCCGCCCTATGTAGTGTGTCAGGGCTTAGAATAAAGGGCCGGTTGGTTGTATCAGCTGGCTCTGTAAAGGCGCAAGCTGGAGGCGTCTCCTGAGAACCAAACAAACGCTTGGTGATAGTGGCTTTCTCTGTGGGGCCACCAGCTAGGTCTTCTTCGTTGCCAAACTGAGTGCTAAAGAAGTGATCATTCCAGTCTTCGTCGTCCTCGGCCGGATCCTGCGTCATGTGCATATCATCAACATGATCATCCGACCCACCGCGTGGAGGTGACGACGAGGGTGGTAAGGGGGCCTTGCCACCGCTTCTCGCTGGCACGACAGGCGGTGCTGTTGTCTGTGGCGTGATGGCCCCCGCCATCCCCAAACGGATCATGCTCTTTGGACATAGCAAGAATAAGCCAAAGCAAGTTCTGAGGACAGACGGCTCTTCTTCATCCGCTCCTGGGGTTGAATGGGAGGTTCCAGGTCATCGCAGCCCCTTAGCACCCGACTAATTTTAACCATGTGCACGCTATCTGACATCGGCCTTGAGTGGAACGTGCGCTGCAAGGGTTGAACGATGGTACCCTTGGCAACATCCCTCAGCTCATTGTTCACGTAGCATAAGAGAGTGCAAGGAACATCCGTCTGCGGAAAACATGTACGGCGTTGTTAGAGATGCCATAAGAGTAATAGATGGCATGGAAGGCGGTAATTAAAGCAATTTGTTTACCGTGATGGCGTCGAGATCGGCTAATGTCGACGCACCGCATACGGCGACGGGCGTGCAAGAGACGGAAGGGCTGCTTGATGGCGCGGTGCTGGCCGCCGGTGTATTCTCCCTACCGACGGGTGCTTGGAGCTCCGGTGCCACCACGATGATGGCAGGGGGGCACCAACATGTACTCCGGCGCCGCGGTGATGGCAGGGGAGTCACCAACACTTGTGGCGCCGCGGTGCTAGCGGGCGGAGTCACGAACACGTAGTTCGCCTGATTCGTCGGCGCCGCGTTGTTCGAGTGGCTGCTGACCATGCTTGGAATCAGGCACGACCCTACTCGACCACCCGCACTCCAGTTCGCTATTGACTCCACCAAGGTAGGCAGGAAGGACGTGAGGGTGATTGCCAGGTTGTCTTGGACGATCTGCGGGATCCGCGCCACTTGTGCCTTAAGTTCTTGAACCTCGCGGTTTTCCTCCTCGCTCCTTCCCGACGGCGCCACATGCGTCCTCGGCGGTGGACCAAAATGATCCACCCAATTCTTACCCCCGAGGCCGGCCAGACGGCCAGCCGACGACGGCTTCTTCGTAACTGGCTCTATTTTCTTGGCCCGGTTCATTGCCTTGTTAAAAGGGTTATCCCACCGGGTGGCCGCCGTCGACCCCTGGGATGAGGAACCCTGGGATCCATGACTAGCAACAATTTCCTCCTCCTGCAGAAGAAGTAACAGTGAATCATTTAGATCATCGATTAGATTGCAACCGAGTTGATCCGTGGTAATTAGATTATACTTACCACAATTTCCTCGAATTCCTTCACCGCAGGATCTGCGGTGAGTTGTTTTGTTTTTGGGTCCACATGGTAACGGGCCCTGATGAAGTTTCGAACCTGCCCGGGTTCGAATTTAGCAAAGGGGTTTTCTATCCCCTTGGATCTATACTCTTCGTCCTCCTTATTCCATTTGGCCTCCGTGGTTCTGTATCCACCAGATCCGAGATGGTGATGACCTATATTCATTGCCTGCAGCACCTTTCCCCGATTACTATTGGCTAGGGCTCTTTCGGATTCACACCTCTCCTTGAACTCCTGGAACTGATCTTCGGTGATCTGCGGGTCAATCTTCTGGATCTCCTCGAGACTTTTGCCTTCTTTATAGATCTTCTTCTTTATCCGGGTTCTCCAGCTGGCCAGGACGGTGCTCATCTTTGTGAGGGCGGATTTGTTTACTTCGTTCCCATGATAATTTGTGTTCTGATACTTAGCGGGGAACTTGTATCTTGCGTGCAACTTCTCGAAGAGGAGTGTGCGCAAGTGGCCATTATCTTTATGCGGGAGATTCTCGGTGTTGATCGAGATGGTTGTCCTCGTGATCGCCGCCACTTTCCCACCGTACCCTTTGACGACAAGGTCGGGCTCCAAAGGAACACCAGTTGGGCTCACTTCGGTAATTTCCTCCCTGACCGTGCCGACCGTGTTCGGGCGCCGGTCCTTCGGCTTCTTCTTCTTCTTCTTCTTCTTCTTAGGAGGGTTGCTACCACTCCCTGTGCCCTCGCCGCCATTAGTGGTTTCATCGTCCGCCGTTCCTTCGGCTTCTTCCTCCGCGTCTTCCATCTCATCATCCTCGCTCTCCGAAGGATGGTATTCTTCATCGTCTTCTAGCCGCTGGGCCGCCTCTCAGAATGTCAATTGTTTATTCGGAGGTCTGAGTTCTCCTTCAGCGCTGATGCGCTTAGAACATCCAGCCTCGTCGTTGTCACACATCTTTCCACTAATAAAAAACAAATAATTGGTTAAATGCACGGAAAAATCCGGCATGACCTTTGCTAATTTTTTTAAACTAGGAGTACCCGATTTCTGCCGAAACGGAAGTTAATCAACATTCCGGCAAATATCGGGACTCATTTCATACAAGAACCTGCATATATATGGCCAGCATAGCTAGCACACAATAAATAGCCATCATAGCCAGCACAACCAGCATAAATGGCCCAGTATATCCAGCAAATAGTATACACAGCAGCTTTGCACAATAGTTTCAGGTTTGCACAAATAGTACATAGAGGTTTCACAAATAGTACACACAACAGCAAGCATAAAGGTTTCAGCAGTTTCAGGTTTCAGTATAGACAGCAGCACCACTACTCTAGACAGGTTTCAGGTTTCAGTATAGACAACAGCACCACCACAGATGTATAAACAATAATGATTTAGACTGGCTACTATATGCAGTTAAAAAAGAAAGATTAAGATGCCTGAGTGGAGCTTCATGAGTCTCTGAGGGAGCAACAGGTTATGACAATAAAACTTCCATGGGAAATCGGTGAAGGAACATCATGCTCTATTCTAAAGTTTTTGGCTTCTAAAATTATGTTCTTTTTATAAAACATGGCAGCTTGAAATTGCATGGGTTTTATTAAGGAATAAAAATTCAATGACTATGAGTATGATACTTTGCTAAACCAAATATAGGTGTGAAATTCCACGCCTTCAGGAGTATATTGGAACCAAAATTAGTTGAGATAATTTCAAAGATACTAAATCAGTGTGGCTTGAACAATCATATTCTGCAGATTGTGACATTTCTTGATCTGGGCATTAGGTTCCAGAGATGTGCAATGGTTCATGATTACCAAACTAAGCACAAAGCTCTATGTATGTTTCCTTTCAGTCCCCCACCCAGCTGCTCCCCCCTCCTCGCTCTTTTCCTTGACCCTAGATGCCTATTGATACTATATGCCTTGCTGTCAAGGCAAAATACAGACACAGACGAATTGTTCAATGTTCACCTAGAAATAATTGATACATTGCCAAATATCTTCAACACTCTCACACATACCTTGTTTCTGTAGGCTCCTGCATGGTAAACATCTGTGTTTTCTTTAGTAAGTGAAAAAAATTCAGGTCATGCATGAGGGTATTTCTATAGAATATGTTCCACTCATTATACCTTTATTAAAGGTTCAGATTGCATTGTGGCACACACAAAGCAATGTGGTGTCACACATCTGAAATGTGTATCTCTTCCGTACACGTATACATATATACTATAGACACAAGGGGCTAGATTCGAACTGTGCTACCAGTGAACAAATAGCATAAGAAATATATGCAAGGCAAGGATATTTACCTATCAGTAGCATCTGGCAATGCATACTCAGTTAAAAATGTGATCCAAAAACCTAAATTTCAAAACCATTACCACATTTCTAGCTCCAATTTCTATCCTTGCAAATCTATTATATAGTGGACCCTCTAGAGGTGAAGATGATAGTATTTGGTTTGTTCCTAGTTTGGATTGTTAGTCCTGTATATAGTGGACCCTCCAGAGACCAGAGGTGAATTAATCAAGGAAGAAGGATTACAATATATTCTCACTGCCTCTTTCGTCCTGGAAGAGCCTAATTTAGTAACCTCTCCAGCAAACCAACACATGCAACCTTTCCTCCCGTTGTAGATATAAGGAAAACAATTTTATGCAATGATGTAGCCAGATAACTAAATGACTTTCCATAGCAAATCAATATTGCTAACCATAAAATCTTTCGTTGCTTCCACAGATACACTGCAACTCAAAACCAAATCAGTCGAGCTTCAGAAAACAAGCATACAATATCATCCAAGCAACTTAGATAACCAATCACAGCTTAAGAAAACAACACAGAATGAGTAACATGCTAACAATATCATCCAAGGAGGTTTGGAGTACTCATTCATGGCGCCTGACCAACATAGAGATGAGGGAGAGAGGGGAGAGAGGGAGAGAGAGGGAGAGAGGGGAGAGAGAGGGAGAGAGGGAGAGAGGGAGAGAGAGGGAGAGAGGGGAGGGGAGACACTGACCTCTGAGATGAGGACGACGATGGCGGGCAGGCGGGCGGACGACGATGGCGGCGGGCCTCCTCCTCGAGCGGCGGCGGGCCTCCTCCTGCTCCTGCTCCACGGCCTCCTCCTGCTCCACGACCTCCTCCTGCTCCACGGCCTCCTCCTCGAGCAACGGCGGCTGGCGAGACGGCGGATGGAGAGAGCGGCGGCGGGGGCTCGGGATCGGGATCGACAACAGCGGTGGTGGGCGCGGTTGAGAATGGGGATGAGGCCGACGTGTGCCTGCGTGAAAGTGGATAAGGCACAGATACGCGTAGCGCACTCTGGCATAGTGCGCTACAGATATCCGTAGCGCACTATGCCAGAGTGCGCTACGCCTATCTCCCCCAGCAATTGTATAAGAAAAGAGCGTCCCACTATCTAACAGAATCACTATCCTATCCCACTGGTTCTGCCCACTGCTCTATTCTAAACTTCAGAGCACCCAGGTTCAATTCCTGGTGCCCCCCTTTTTTTTATTTTAAAAATATTTTTAAATGTTCCAAAATGCCCAAAAGTGGTAATATATGTCATATTTGTTTTGTTTTTATTTTATAAATACTTTTAAATGTTCCAAAAATTCCCAAAAGTGATAATATATGTCATAAAAGTGGTACAAATAATATGATTCAAAGTATAACTAAATTTCATAATAATTTGTCCATAATAATATGAATCGGGCACGGCCCTACTCGACCACCCGCACTTTACAATCTTTTTGGACCACGCGTTTTACAATATTTTTTGAGCTAGCGTTTTACAATCTTTTTTCCCTTCTTTGTCGCGGTTGAATAATTTAGCCCCGGCACTTTAATGTTTCTTCTTTCAAACGGGCTACCTTTTTTGGGTAGGGTTGTCCTTTTTCTTCTTGTGATGTATGTTGCTGTATTGTAGTCGTCGTCATCTTCAATCTTTGGATCGCCGTACTGGTCGAAGTCTTGCTCGTTGGCGACTCCATCCATTCTGATGATGTTTCTTTTTCCTCTCCTCACGACAACACGGCTAGGCTTTGTCGGGTCGGTAATGAAAAAACATTGGTCCACTTTGGTAACCAGTACCCACAGTTCATTTTTCGCGGCCATGTTTGCACCGCGGCCTTGGATTTGGCTGCTTCGGGTATAACCATGGTTGTGAAATACCGGTCTTCTATTTCGACGCTCTTTGCCCATCTGATACGGAACATCGGCACCTTTTCTCCACAGTAGTCGAGCTCCCAGATCTCCTCGATTCTTCCGTAGAATCTTTCCTTCACGTTGTCATTGGTGTAGAATTCCGACGTTACGCCTGAGTTCTGATAATCACACTTGTTGTCCTTTTCCTCCGTGTAGAATGTGTAGCCGTTGATATCATACGCCTGATAGGTCACCAAGTTTTGTATCGGTCCCTGCGACAAGGTGAATATGATCTTTTCCGTGTCAGAAGAATGCGATCGCGGGGGATTATCAAGGAGCGTCTGCCTAAACCAACGCGTGAAATCTGAGTTGTGCTCTTTGATTATTTCTCCCTGCGTCCTCTGTATGCCCCGGTCACTGTACTTCTTCTCGATTAACCTTTTGTGCTTCTGTACCCAAGGATCGACCAGTTCTAAATGCTGTAGCGCGACGAGGTTTGCTCGATCAAAGTCTGCGCGTCGAAAATCGAAGTCTGCATGCAGTATGCGACGACCCTCTCGGTGACCAGATCCGTCGAGCTTGCCAAGGTGCCTGTTGACGGGAAGACCGACAGGGTTCTCGATGTCTAGATAATTCGTGCAGAAAGAGATGCACTCTTCGGCCAGAAAGCCCTTGGCTATGCTTCCATCTGGACAGGACCTGTTGCGAACGTATCCTTTGATGTGTCCGTTCATCCTTTCGAACGCCATCATGCTACAGAGGAACATCGGCCTGAGTTGTACAATGTTCTCTACGACATGGACCAGCAGATGCACCATAATGTCGAAGAATGCGGGTGGGAAGTAGACCTCAAGCTCACATAGTATCACCACGATCTCCTCCTGTAGCCTTCCGAGCTGATTCACGCCAATCGACTTCCTAGAGATGACGTCGAAAAACTTGCATAGGCCAAATAACGTTTCACGGACGTGCTCGTCCATTATCCCTCTTAGTGCGACCGGAAGTACCTGCGTCATTAGCACGGCACAGTCGTGAGACTTCATGCCACTGAACCTCTGCTTCGCCTCGTCTAGGTATCTGCTTATCTTGCCCGCGTAGCCGTAAGGAAATTTGACTCCTAGAAGGCACTTGAAAAACTGTTTGATCTCATCCTGGCTTAGAGTGAAGCAAGAAGGAGGGCAGTAATATTCGTTCTTCTTGAACTTTTTACCCTTCCGACAACCTTGTGTCGTCTCCGACTCATGATCATCGTCATCTTCCTGATCATCAGGAGTAGTGCATCCTCCGTGAAGCTCCTTCCGGATACCCAAGCATATCAGGTCGTGCCTTGCTTTCGGACCATCTTTCGTCCTATCTGGCATGTTGATTATGGTGGCGACCAGACTCTCGCACACGTTTTTCGTGATATGCATGATGTCGAGGCTATGAGGCGTGCGGAGAAACTTCCAGTATGGAAACTCCCAGAAAACAGACCTTGTTTTCCATACCTTCATCAGCGGCTTGTCTTGTTGCTGCCTCTTTCGCTTCTTTCCAGGCTTAGGACAATCTTTCTAGTTTTTCAGCAACTCTTCCACTTCTTCGTTGCTCCTACGCTCTGGGATTCCTCGGGTCTCTGATTTGCCATCGAACAGGTCTCCACGTTTTCTCCATGGATCATTCTTGCCGAGCCACCTCCGGTGCGCCATGAACACGGTTTTCGATGACCCTGGATCTTTCTCTAGTTGGAGATAGCTTGTGTTATCCATGCACCTAACGCATGCGCAGAATCCTTGGATAACCTGCCCCGAGATATACTCGCAACCTGGATAGTCTTGCACCGTAGTGACCAACGCGGCTCTCATAGTGAAATAATCTTGTGCGACGGCGTCGTAAGTATTGGCTCCAGATTCCCATAACGTGGCTAGCTCCTCTTTCAACAGCCCGAGATACAGATTGATGTCGGTACCAGGTTGTTTCGGCCCTTGAATTAGCATACTCATTTGTATGTACTTCTTCATGCACAACCATGGAGGGAGGTTGTACATCCATACAAACACGGGCCAAGTGCTGTGCGTGCTGCTCTGGCTACCGAACGGATTGAGTCCATCGGTGCTCGCACCAAGCCTGATGTTCCTCGAATCTCCACCGAATTCTGGGAATTCGAGGTCCAATGCTTTCCACTGGCTAGCATCTGAAGGGTGCGTCAGCAGCTCATCCTTTTCGGGGTCATCATCATCTCCTGGCTTCTTCCTTTCCGCATGCCATCGCATGAGCTTCGCTTCCTTAGGGTCCGCGAAATAGCGCTGCAGACGAGGAGTGATAGGAAAGTACCATACCACTTTTCGAGGTGCTTTCTTCCCTTTCTTGTATCGACTCACGCCGCACACCAGACATGTGGTTTTCTCCACGTCCTCGCCCCGATAAATGATGCAATCGTTGATGCATACGTGATACCTAACGTGCGGTAGATCGAGAGGACAGACGATTTTCTTGGCATCCTCGATACTAGTTGGACATGTGTTCCCCTCCGGGAGACGATCGTGCCAGAATGCCATCATATCGTCGAAGCTTGCGTCGCTCAATTTGTGTTTTGCCTTCATCTCCATAGCCTTGAGCGTTACATTCAACCGGGTATCATCGGGCCTGCATCCTTCATACAATGGAGTAACCGCGTCTTTCTCAAGTTGCGCAAGCTTGGCTTTCTCTCTAGCGGCAGCCCTGTCATTACTCGTCTGCTTGAGAAGCAGCTCTTGCACATAAGGGTCCCGCATCCAGCCTGACGTTGTTCCATCGTTGTCTGCTCCTCCGGCATCTAGATCATCATCATCCCGGTCTGCTTCCGCACCTTCACCATCTCCAGGAGACTCTTCATCATCTCGCCCGTTCTCGCCGTGATGATGATCATCGTCATGTTGGCCACCTTCACCGTCTCCATCATCTACGTCATCGCTTATCCAACGAGTGTATCCATCCATGAAACCATGACGGAGCAGGTGCGCCTGCAGATTCCCGGAATCTAGGTCGATCACCTAGTTGAGTTTGCATCTTCTGCACGGACATCTTATATCTGTCTTGTTATTTCGTATCATGTCGTCCGTCGCACATTTCAAAAATCTAGCCACAATGCCTTCGCTCATTATGCGGACCATTTTTGCCTGCATGGTGTACACGGTACAATTTTGAAGTCTATTAGAACCACATAATGCATGCATGCATGCATGCAATGGTCGATAGAAAATTCCGGCATGACCTATCCTAAAATTAGGACCTTTGCGAAATGCCAAAGTCTTGCCAAAATGGAAATGAATCAACATTTTGGCAAAACAAATGGCAACTTGTTCACATACAAACACAAGAGAGAGAGAGACCGATCCATACACACATGAACATATCATTATCCTCTCCATACACACATGCATGAGCATCATCGATACTCTCCATATACACACACATATGACCATCCTCTCCACATACACACATCATGAGCATCGATCATCTACATACATGTGAGCACATCATCCATATACACATGAACACATCCTTACATGGACAACTTACCGAGATGAGAGACCGATCGTGAGAAAGATGGAAAGGAGAGGTGCGCGCGTCGACCGGAGAAGGAGATGAGAGACCGGAGACCTCCTCTATTACTTATGTAACATCCAAAGCAAGTTTTACATGCTAAAAATGGTGAATGGGTGGAGAAATTGAAGTGGGAAGGAGAAGATCCGGACTAGATATAAGGAGGAAGAAGAAGGGGAAAGTGAAGTGTGGGGTGGTGGATGTGGTCACACATGTGCACATAAAGTGCTGTCCTAAAAAAATCGACACATCTGTTGCGCACACGGCCCTAGTGCGCCACAGGGAGTAGAAACAACCGTGGAGCACTAGGCCATGTGCGCCACAGATGTTCCTACTCCCTGTGGCGCACTAGGCCGAGTGCGCCACAAATGTTTGTGGCCGTTTTACAGCAGAGGGGGGCATGCGCTTAGGCGTAGCGCACCCCCCCATGTGCGCCACGGTTGACACTAACATCCGTGGCGCACATGACTGTAGTGCGCTACAGATGTTTGGCGTGCGGCCAACAGGGCCCTGGCCCACACACATCTATGGCGCACTATAGTCATGTGCGCCACGGTTGTTCTAGTTACTAGTAGGGCACTACCCACTGGTGAGCCACGCCTGTTTTAGCCGTGGGGCACTTCAACCATGTGAGCCACGGATGTGCTGATTACCTATAGCCGTTTTCCTAGTAGTGTTATGCAGGTTTGAACTTCTCTTCAAGAAACCTATTGGATTCGGCTGCTGGGGGTACCTTTATGGGCATCACTTTGGGTGCTGCAACAAAACTCCTTGATAATATGATGGTTAACTACTCTGAATGGCACACTGAGAGAGCTCCACATGGTAAGAAGGTAAATTCTGTTGAAGAAACCTCCTCTTTGAGTGATAAGATTGATGTTATTATGGCTATGCTTGTTAATGGGAAAGCTCCTTTAGATCCAAACAATGTTCCTTTAGCATCTTTGGTTGCTCAAGAAGAGCAAGTTGATGTGAACTTCATTAGAAACAAAAATTTCAACAATAATTCCTATAGGAATAATTTTGGTGGTAACAACAATTATAGGCCTTATCCTCCTAATAATGGAAATACCTATGGAAACTCCTACAACAATGCTAGAAGTGCCCCCTCTGAACTTGAAGTCATGCTCAAAGAAATTATTAGTAAACAAACTGCTTTCAACAAGACTGTGGAGGAAATGCTTTTAACTGCTGAAAAGAATATATCCTCTTTGTCTGAAGCATAGTCCTCCTTGATTAATAAAATGGCTGCTAAACCTGAAACCATGGAAAGTACCTTTGCTACTACTCATGGCATACAAGTTACTATTGATGAAAATGTTAGACTGTTAGCTCAACTTCATGCTAAGTGGGAAAGGGAAGCTGAAATTGATATAAACAATAGTGTGTGCACCATCACTAGAATGGATACCACTAAACCACAAGAAGTCCCTATGCCTCCCCCTACAATGCCTAAGCCTAATGAGTCTACTACTAGTGATGCTAAGTTTGACTTTGGTATAGATGGTTGCAATATTTGTGAAGTGATCCCGTTCTTGCAAAAGCTTGCTAGAAGTCCTGATGCTAGTGATATGCATGTTGCTTTCACTAAACACATTACAGATGCTCTTCTTAAGATTAAGGAAGAGAAGCTAAAACACAAAGCTTCTATTCCCAGGAAAGTAGAAGATAGTTGGGAACCCATTATTAATGTGCAAGTGAATGACTTTGATCTCAAAGCTTCATGTGATCTTGGTTCTAGTGACTCTATTATGCTTAGGAAGATTTTTGAAATGCTTGATTTGTCACCTTTAGAAGATTGTTATTTGGATGTCCCACTTGATGATAATGCTAAGAAGAAACTAATCTGGAGTATTAATGATGTTCTCATCATGGTTGACAATTCTTATGTCCCTATTGATTTCTATATTTTGGATGTTGAATACAATGCTTCTTGTCCTATTACTTTGGGAAGACCTTTTTTAGAACTGTTGGTGCCATCATTGATATGGAAGAAGGCACCATTAAATATAAATTTGCATTCAAGAAAGATATTGAACACTTCCCTATGAGGAGAGAGAAGTTTCTTTTTTCTCCTTCTTTGAAAGCAAGGTTTGATGTTACTGTTTCTTCATTTGAAAATACTTGATTTCTTGCTTCTTGTGCCTAACTTAAAGGCTTTAAAGAAAAGTACTTGTTGGAAGATAACCCAACAGTTTCCTTGAGTCTTGGAAGTTATTAATTCTATAATGACCTCTCCTGATCCTTTTTGTTTGCTTTTTGTGCCAAGAATAACCTCTAATGATAGGAAAGTAATATTTGGGAAGTTGCTGTACCGAAACAGATCTCTGTCCTCCACCATAAAAATTCGTGAGGAGTCTCTATAAGTCTCATTGATCTGAAAATTTACAACTAAATCCCCCAGTATGTTAGCTAACTTTCGTTAGTTCAACACTTTTTGATTTAAGCAACATAGGATTTTCTAAAAAATTGGTTTCTACCTGCTGGTCTGTTTTGACAGATTTCTGCCATTATTTGCATTTGCTTCTTATTGATTCCTTTTTGAGTTCTCTTTTAGGGAATTGAGATTTTTGAAGGAGTTTCTACAGTATCTTGTGTTTTTAGTGAAAAGTTTTTTATTCCAAGCTAGGCCCAAAGGTCTATTATCTTTTGAATACACTAATGTTGCTAATGAAGATTGTGTGAAGTTTTGTATGAAGGAAAATTTCAGGTGTAGAGAAAGAATGATGTAATAAGATGAAGAAAGGACAAAAGCTCAACCTTGGCGATGCCGCCTTAGTGTCACCCCAAGAAATATCCAATAGGTACAAGCATCAAAGCTTGGGGATGCCAAGGCATCCCTTCTTCATCAATAAAAAGCTTAGTTCTGTCTAGATACTTCGTTTTTATTGTTTCATGCACTGTTGTGTTGTTCTTGGAGCGTCTTAGTTTTCGTTTGGTTTTCTTAGTTGTTTAGTTTGCTTGAATAAAGTAGTTTGGACCCCCGTTCTCGCTGTGTTGTTCCAAATAAGTTGCTTGGTGTTGGAAAGGAGTAGGAAGTTCCTGCGTGAAAGTGCAAGAGGAGCTTGCATTGACTGTGACTTATACTTTAGCATGACATGCTAGGTGTTGTTTTGACCTTATTCTTAGTGATTATTGCTGTAGCATGTCTTGTTCTAAACAATTGGGATTGCTTAGTGTGCCTTGAAAGAATCATGCGTTGTTTTAGCATGCAAAAGCATAGTATTGTGGTATTCTCCTTTGATGCTTTGTTTGGGTTGACTTGGCACATGCTTACACCATGTTATGACTACGACAAATCACCATAGCCTCTATGATCATTTAATCCTTGACTTGTAGTACCACTCTATGCTTTGATTAGTAATGTTTTGTTGCTCTGCATGATTATGGCCATTATTGCTCTCTTTGTTGGTTGCTTCCAGTCTTTTGCTTGCCTCCATTTGTATGAGTAAGCTCTACTCATGCTTCCAACTCCCAACAAACCAAGTTATCCCAAAGTGTCCACTATTAATTCCTATGCATGGTGTGTTACACCATTCCAAGTATATTCTTGTTTTCAGCTATCTTTCAATTAAAAACTATTTTGTTATGTGAAAACTTAGTGATTAAAGTTCTCACAAACTTGATGGCACACTTTATATTCTTTTCCCCTAATAAACTTGAACCATTGAGTCATCTATATTGTATATGCTTGCACTTATACGTTGGAATTAGCAGAACCGTGTTGTCACGGGGAACGTTTTCAATATTGCACTTGTACTTTGTACACAGTTGATATCATGCTCTTTTGTCTATGGATGTCACCGGTGTGAAATAAAGAGGGAGCTTATAAGTCCATTGAGTTATGTATTTTGTGTTAGAGAAACGCCTGAGCCGCTAGCCTAAGCCATGCCTAATCATGGTGGAAACTTGCAACATCACCATAATGAGCTATCTGTGAAGCATCCTCAATAAAAAAGCTATGCACATAGTAAATAAAAAGATCGCTGAGATGCTCATTGTCTGCTTTCCTTGTCATTTCGGTTATGGGATAGCTCCTGTACCATGTGCAAGGGGTACCCCGTTGGCGGTTCTCTATGATACACATGTACTTACTATGACAAGAACTTACAAGTGACTGAAGTTGAGTAGCATGAGGCGTGCCCCTCATATTCAAGGGACTTGAGATTGCCAACTTATACTTTGTCAAGCATATACTCCATAGTTTGTTCACTTTAACCTTAATCACTTCAATATGCTTATGATAAGGGAAATGAGGGCTGAAAGCTAACAAGTACCATAATTTTTGGAAGCTCTTTTTGAAACTTGAAATCCCTGCTTCCCTTTATGAAGGGCCTTTCTTCCACTATTATTGAGTCTCCACCTTCTACTTTTAGGCACCATTAAGAGAGCATAGTTGCCATTCTGTGTGCAGTGTCCCAAATCTTATTGATTGATGCATATTGTGATATTACTTGTTCTTGTGCTATTTGTATCTAGTCACTCTTATGAACTTTGAAGGTGTCCTATGCATCTATTTTCTACTCCATGAGGGACAAGCAGAATGCCACTATGCCATGTTTTCTGTATGTGAAACAAACAAACATTTTTCAATGCATGTTATTCATGATCTTTGTTTGTAGCCTTTCATGTTGCATGCATAGTTACTATGTCCTATTGTTAGAAATCCATCTTTCATGCACATGTTTAGAGTTATTTGATCCCGGCTTTCAATGCTTGCAAATGGTTTGATCTTGGTTTTGATGGTGCATGTCACGTCAAAAATTATTCTTTTTATCACTTACCTACTCGAGGACGAGCATGAGTTAAGCTTGGGGATGCTTGATACGTCGGAAACGTATCTATAATTTTTGATGTTCCATGCTTGTTTAGTATCTACTTTATTTGCTTTGTCTACACTTTGAGGTGTTTTTATGTAACATCCCAATTTTAGCAACCCTGATTCAATGTCCAAAAGGCAAAAATCAGGGGGAACAAAAACTTTTTCTTGCAATGTGTGCTTACTTGCTTGCTTGTGCTCAAGCAACTTTTTGTGTATTAGTTGTGTGCTCCTCATCTCAACCCTAGTTTACAAAAACTATTTTACAAAAGAGATGTCTTGGCTCATCTTTCATATTCTCAAATGTTCTGGCATTTCAAAACCTGAGCCATGATGACTTTGACCCAACAAATTACTTTATTAGTTTCTATTGCCCAAACTATGGAGACATATATATACTCTCCTTATGTTTTCAAGACAGAACCTTCAACTACTCTTATCCCTAGGTTTTCCAAAACCTTATTAAAACCTTTTCATCTCAATCTTGGTAGAGATACTAAGATGGTACTTATCCTACTTAAAGAAAACCCCCTTTTTAACCTACCCATACTTACCTCAGGCTAGGCTTGATGGTAACCCTAGTACTAGATGGATAAGTAATAAGATTAATTGCCTTGATCTGCTGGTTGATGAATTGCCTTGATCTGTTGTCTGGCGAATTGCCTTGATCTGTTGTCTGGCGAATTGCCTTGATCTGCTGATTGCCTTGTTTGCTTAGGAAATAGAGTGAGCTAATCTAGTAGATAATCCCTTAGGACCCAATACTGGCTTGTGATCATCAATCTCAAAACAAGCATCCAAGTCTAGATCTATCCTAAGCCACTAAGGTAACCACCTCCCCTCATGCCAGATCAATCCAAGGATAATCCCACCTGGATGGTTTCCAACTCAGTGGAGACCCAATATAAGCATGAATCCTATCTACTTAGTTAGTAACTCAACCTCATCACCTTGATCATGTGTTTGGAACCTAGCATCCTCTCAAAAGCTTCTACCTTTGCACTCTAGTCAAAACCTCCAAAACTGCCAAAATGGCTAAGTCTGGATTTCTTATCTAGATTCAATCTTTGGATCCCTACCTCTTCCAACCTATGTGAATTATTCAGAATGTACTTGAACCATATTGTAGTACATCTTTAGTACTACTAAGGCCCAGTCTTTCCCTTGTCTAAGCCATTCTATGTCCACTCACCCATGATGGTTTGGTAGTCAAGATAATAATCTTTTATGCAAATCTTATCATCTTGCCTACTTTGGCAGAAGCTCACATCTATATGCCACCTCCCTTTGAACAAATCCTTGATTGTTTATGACCTACTAATCATAGCCTACCAATTCCCACTTCACTTGTTTCCATTGAAGCCTTGTGCTTCTAAAACCCACATGGTTTAGGAGGCTACCTGATGTATCTGTTATGGCAGCCTTATTTTCAACAAAGTTTGCCATCTCATCTAGATCACCCCAAATGCAACCAAGCCCAAATCTTGTTTCCATGATCATATATATGACATGGTCTATCCATCCATATACCCTTTGTACCAAGGAGAGCTCTGAGCTCCCTAATCCAATCCTGTTTAGGTGGCATCAAATTAACCAAATCGTAAATCCTCCAGAATCTAGTTTCCATCCTTTTCACCACTTTTCTTCAAAACCAAGGTTGACCTTGATGCCTACGTCAATTTTAAATCATCTAACTTGGATATAAGCATCCCCAAATAATTCCCACCATTATTTGGATTATTAAACTATTTTAATTCCTTTACTTACCAATTTCTCAAAATCCTTGTCTATAAAGGCAAGTTTGTTTTTCTCCAAATCACCTTGCCAACTCAAGGCACATTTTATGCCTATATATCATATCCCATCTTTCCAACTCAAAAATAAATATTTTTGAGATCCTTTATTATTTCTTTTTGCCCTTCTTCTTAAATGGCAAAAACAAGAAATAATTCCCCAGAAATACTTTCACACCTCAATAAATCCCAATAAAATTCTCCAATGTGTGTAATGGTATTTAGGACCATATCACATCCAAAAACCAAGCTTGTCCCATGTAAAATTATCAAATAAGCATCTAGAAACTACTTCTGGACTAATTGAATATTGGAGTTTAAAAGTGCACCTTTAATCATTAGAAAAATCCCAAATAATTCTTGGAGGTGTACAAGGACCATATCATTCTACCAGTACCCTTTCCACATCTTTGCCAATGTAAATTTGTGGACTTCTTTCACAACCCAAGTTTTGATCAAATTTGGCAAACTAGTCAAAACTTGCCTCAAACCAAATCAAATCTCCCCCCAAGCCTGTCCAACACTTCACTCCAGCATCATCACCCCCGGTCGTGGCACTGTAGATCTACAGGGACCAAACCCTAGTTCTTGTCCTTTTGCTCTTGTTGAGAGGGAGATAAAGCCTCCTTGTCTTGTCCCATCAAATTAAAGCCATAGCAGCAGCTACCCTCTCACCCCCTGTCACTTAGCACGACCAGAGGCTACCCCACACCCCTCTCATCACCGCCCAAGCTGCCCTATCCTCGAGCAGCACCATCTCCATGCTCTCCCATGGACTTAGTCCTGATTAGACCACCGCCTCTCTAAATAAATAGGCCAGAGCCACAACAGCGCCTCCCTTGACCCTCATTTGCCCCCCGCATGCTCCACTCTCCTCCCTAGAGCTCCTTATCCCCTTCCCAGCTCTGCCCTGCTTGAGAGGAGAAGAAATCCTCCCCTTTCGGCCATGGCTGAACTCAAGCCCGAGGTTGCCTTTCCCTTGCTTCACCTTCCTTGCATGTGCTCGATTTGAGGTCCCCTCCCTCTTATCTACCTCCCCATGTCTCCCCTTGCTGTAGGTACCCCGGAGGCACCTCCGCTGCTGCATGCCCGAGCACAGCTCCTCCGGCTAGCTGTTTGTCCCCGAGCCCCTACCTCCTCGTAAAAAGCCATCCCTAAGGCCTCAGTCACCTTCCCCACTCCCCCAGCGACCCTACGTCCAACATGCACGAGGCCTCGATGCAGGCTACGTCGAGCAACCGAGCCACCTCCGGCCGCGATGCATGCAACCGAGATCTGCATCAAACCCACTGCTTCCTCCCCTCGATGGATTTGGAGACGAGCGTCGCGTCTCCTCCAACACTTCACCGAAGCCGGCGTGCCCTAGAGAGTCCCCTCCGGCGAGGCCTCGCCGCTGCTAGGGTTTCCGCACGGACGCGCAGGTCTGAAGGAAGATGAGGGCGGGTGATTATCGAATCTAAGCTAATTGGACGGCCACGATCGATCGATACCCCTTCGAGCTCTGCCTCCCACTGACATGCGGGTCCCGCCCCGCGGTTTGAATCTCTCGGCCTCCCATGCTGATCCGGCGCCAGGGAGCTAGCTGCCACGCTGCACGGCCCACACTCCCCAGAAATCGGTCTAGTAAGCCCTTCCTCCGTCTCTTTTAATAAAATAAATTCCAGATCTGTTCAAATGCAGTTTAGTTTAAATCAAGATGAAAATGGAAAACCATTGTAATGGCCCAGATCTAAATTTCCTTAGATGCACAAATGTTTTCCCTAATATGCAGAGGCTTTGTTTAGCCCTTGTTATGCCTAATTGAAATATGATAAATCAACTACCAGGAAGTATCTTTTTCACTAATGAATTTCTCCAGAGAGTTTGGCATCTCCAAATGGAGTAATTCCAATTGGTGATGAAAGGTATCACCCATACCTTTCATATCCCACTGGCCCCACCCTAATTTGCTTCCTAGTTTACCCTTGGCAAAAATACTAAAAACAGTTCATTTCTGACTTTAGAAAATTCCCTAGGACCAACCAAGTGAGTTTTTTTTACCTAAATCCACCTCCCAGTAAACACACATAACTATATATTACATAATCTAGCAGCTCATAATTTTATGAGTCTCTGTTGAATTTTAGCGAATTAAACTCTTCTGTGCATGGGTTATTTACTATTAAAAACATTACAGTAACTCTGCCAATTCAAAAAGGTTGATTCCAATTTCTACAGAAAGGTATTCTCAGTACCTAGAATGTGTCCTTGGAATCACCTAAAAAGCTTCCGTAGATAAATCTGATGAAAACGACAAATACCATCCAGTACTGCCTTTGGGGATTTCTCAAGGGCATTTTGGTAATTGTTTTGAGGTGATTCCAACTCCTCTTGATTCAGTCCACCAAATACTACCTAATCACCCAAGGAAATAATTTGTGGAACTCTAGAGAAGTTCAGGTGAATTATTTCCTAAAACTAGAGCTTTAATCACTATAAACTCCTTTATAAATCAAGGGAAAATGATAAAATGGTGAAACCACTTTTGTTGGCTTCATTTTATCAATACCCATATGATGGTATCATTTTTTGTACAATGGTATCATATAGATCAAGTCCTTGACCAAAAATCCTCTCATAGGTAGTTCCTACACTATAAATCCAATAGGAGCATTTCTCCTTAATATCTCCAAGTCTCCTCCCAATCCAATCAAATCCAACCTCCAACATCCTACTGGTGTTTATCATGTATTTATCCTTAACTTGCTGTATGGTTTGATGGTTGTATGCCTTACATTGATTGGTGTATTGTTTGTTTGCATCTATGCTCAATAATGGCGATAGTTGCGATTGTGTGACGCCGAGAAGAAGGAAGGATCGGGTTTCTCTTATTATAAATTGTATTGGTATTCTGGTTACCTAACACCGTCAAGGGACATCTCGCTAGTCACAGGGAAGCCACCATTCCTGAACTCCTATATTAACCTACTTCTATTTATCAACTGTTTTATATTTCATTTATAAATTGCATAATCACAGGCATGGTTTGTTTTAAATAAAAGTGCGTGAGTAACTTGGCTCCTCCAAGTATGGATGAGTGTCCATTAGGACACCTACCCTTTTTCACCTGTATTTACCCTTTAGAGTGAGGCAAATATGATTAGCATCTTCCCTCTTGGAACCCACGGATTTTCAAAGATAAAACTATTCTGGGTTCTTACCCTACAACAAAGTTTTTTTAAAATAAAACCCTTGGGAATAGGCATCATTTTCGAGTGGAAGTTTTACTAAAAGAAAATATGAGGTGGATGAAGAGAAAGATAATGAAAAGAAAAGTTAAGTAAGAGAAAGGAAGGGATTTTCTACGCCAATGTGCGGAACAATTTATCCGTGCAACCACATTACCCCAGGCGCTGGGGCTTAGCTCATAGTTGTAATCCTTAGCCGGGGCTGCTTGTACTTGCTTAACGGGAGCAATCCATGGAAGCCCGAGTGGACTCTACTCCTGGTCTGCGGATCTGGGGTCTCGATCGCCCGCTACGGCGGAAGTGTCGGTGCAACAATTGGGTCTCCCGTGGACGGTATGTTTTAGGCGTAGGGAAGGAAGTGGAGTCAACAATTGTATATTGCCAAGCCGAGGGTTTGGGTATACAGAAGTGCTGCAAGGAGGACTAAGGCCATAGTGCCGCATACTCGTGCCGGGGAGAACAAACCCAAAAGGAAAAGCCGCCTTTGCTAGGGATGGACAAATGAAAAGCTAAGTTTGATTATCCGAACCCCCGTCTATAGTGTGTAGCGGGCCGTGGTTAAATCCCGGTGGATGTATCGATTCTTGTGGGTAAAGTGCACAAGCTCTGCAGAGTATAATCTATTCGAATAGCCGTGTCCACGGACAAGCACGGTTGGAATGGCAAGAGCTAGGAGGACCCTTCGGTTAATTTGTGATGAAATAAAGGATGTGACTGGGTCACGAGGAAAGATAAGTAGGAGTTTGGTTTTGACCAGTGATGGTCGAAGACGTTTAAAAAGGGTTTTACAACAAAACTGTTTTAGAAATCTTTTTAACAAGGATGTGGAGATGTCCAGATTTTCAATAAGGAGGCATATTTTCTAAAAACTCTTTTTCAACAAAGATATAGAGATTTCAATGTTAGGTCTTTCAAAAAAACTATAATATAGAGCTATCTCGCCACAGCCAGATACGCATTATCTTATTACCTTGCATCAGTGGTTTGCGAGTACATTCAAAGTACTCATCGGCATTGTCCCTGGCTATTTACTTGGCCAGATTGCAGATGTTAAGAAGGAACGAAGGTGCTGACGTCTATGCGAGTTAGGCCGTCTTCCCAGTCAGTTGCATATAGGTTAAGGCACGGGCTCTGCGCTGGAGACTTCCGCTATTTGTGTTGTAATCGCCATAATGGCCATCTTGTAAGTTTGTACTCAATAGTGTATGGATGATGTAATGATACTAGTCGGTTATGCTCACGACTCACTGATCATGGGAACGTGAATTGTATGCATAACGGGTATTCTTGGACCGTAAATCCGGGGTGCCACAGACATGGTATCAGAGCCATCCCAACTGTAGGAGACCTTAGTTAGCATGGACGTTAGACAGGACTACCCCTATTTTTGAAAACACCGGTTTCAAAAACTATTTTCTCAAAAACTTTTCAAAAGATTGCGTAGCTTATCTTCTCTGACTTAAACAATTTGAAAATGGATTACTCTATATCTCGTCTACTTTAAATGTTCAGTTTTCAAAAAACAAAGACCGCATTGGAGACAATGAAGCCGAAGACCCCGAAACAAAGAGACCCCAAGACAAGCACAACAAAGGAGCTACCGACGACAAGCACTACAAGATTGCCCTACCAACGGAGTCCTTCATCGCCCCCAAACTAACCAAGTACGGCACCGACGACAAAAGACGACAAGACAGAAGCTAAGACCCCCGTAACGCCCGTACTTAGGATTATTATCCCTAAAGTAGGATTCACCTTTATGGCGTGTAGTCACCCCCTTAGTACTTATGCTATGCCTTGTCTGCTTGTCATGTGCCTGTATGATTCTTGGAATGTGTTGCTTGTCTACCAAAAATCATCCGACCCTAAAAAGGTTTTGACAACCTTGCTGACGTACCCTGATGCTAACTCTCGCAACCCCCTAGCCGGAAACCTCTCCTCAGCAGGATGGCCACCTAGGAAAAATCTCGACCACCTCAAGTAAAGTCCTAAGGTGGAAAGACTGTGTCTTTCCACTCAAACCCCAACTCCAACGGACCACACGCCCTATACTTTGAGAGTCGTCCGAGGAAAAATCAAGCCATAATCAAGGAACCAGAAGAAGCCTCTAGAAGCCGCATCCTCACAGGGAGAAAGAAGTGTGTTACCGCTCGGCAGTATCTCAAGAGGTTCAAGCCACCCCAAGATATACAAGGATCCTCCACCAATCTCCCTGAAGGCGAAGATGAAGCCAAAGAGGATTCTCCTGGATCGTCCGCAAGCGGCAACTAGCCTAGCGTGGTACCGATGTATCATAGTACCTATGTATCGTACCAAGACCTATTTTGTAAAACTCTAAGTGCCTTGTCGCCCTGCGGTACAGACCTCTTTTGTAACCCCTTAAGTACCTCCGCCACCGACCTATTTGCACCCTGCTAAATCTATGGATATTGTGCAAGTATGATATACTTCTTTGCGTGTTTTACCCACGACGTTGCATCAGACCAAACCCCCGTAGTTTTGCTCTAGCCCAAAACAAAATAGACCCCTAGAGTCGACCCCTAAGTAGCATTAAGTAATGACCACCCCTCCAACTCCGAAGCATCGACCCGGCAAGAAGAACGACAATCGACACATCTCCAGAATTAGAATATACTTCAAGAAAGTCCACTCCAAAGCCGACCATGAGGCGAAGGAATGAAGAAGATTCAACTCGCCGTTTCTCCTCAAGAAGGATGTAACCTGTCGACGTTAAACTTACCTAGACTTGTCCTAAGGGGAAAAGACCGCGTCCTTTTCCACTTGTTACATCCAAACATCCCAAACCCGAAGCACCTCAGCTCCAACCCTTGACTAATCACGTTGGGTCTTTGCAAAACTTATTAGTGCCTAATAATTTCCACTGCTGAAATAGTTAAGCGGATGTTATCACCCCAACCCTACTCCTCCCTAATATCGGGATGAGATTATTTTAAGGGGGAAAGGCCTGTAACATCCTAATTTCAGCAACCCTGATTTAATGTCCAAAAGGCAAAAATCAGGGGGAACAAAAACTTTTTCTTGCAATGTGTGCTTACTTGCTTGCTTGTGCTCAAGCAAATGTTTGTGTATTAGTTGTGTGCTCCTCATCTCAACCCTAGTTTACACAAAATATTTTACAAAAGAGATGTCTTGGCTCATCTTTCATATTCTCAAATGTTCTGGCATTTCAAAACCTGAGCCAAGATGACTTTGACCCAACAAATTACTTTACTAGTTTCTATTTCCCAAACTATGGAGACATATATATACTCTCCTTATGTTTTCAAGACAGAACCTTCAACTATTCTTATCCCTAGGTTTTCCAAAACCTTTTCATCTCAATCTTGGTAGAGATACCAAGATGGTACTTATCCTACTTCAAGCAAAACCCCTTTTTAACCTACCCATCCTTACCTCAGGCTAGGCTTGATGGTAACCCTAGTACTAGATGGATAAGTAATAAGATGAATTGCCTTGATCTGTTGGTTGATGAATTGCCTTGATCTGTTGTCTGGCTAATTGCCATCTGCTGATTGCCTTGTTTGCTTAGGAACTAAAGTGAGATAATCTAGTAGCTCATCCCTTAGGACCCAATCCTGGCTTGTGATCATCAATCTCAAAACAAGCATCCAAGTCTAGATCTATCCTAAGCCACTAAGGTAACCACCTCCCCTCATGCCCAGATCAATCCAAGGATATCCCTCTGGATGGTTTCCAACTCAGTGGAGGCCCAATATAAGTATGAATCCTATCTACTTAGTTAGTACCTCAACCTCATCTCCTTGATCATGAGTTTGGAACCTAGCATCCTCTCAAAAGCTTCTACATTTGCACTCTAGTTAAAACCTCCAAAACTGCCAAAATGGCTATGTCTGGATTTCTTATCTAGATTCAATCTTTGGATCCCTACCTCTTCCAACCTATGTGAATTATTCAGAATGTACTTGAACCATCTTGTAGTACATCTTTAGTACTACTAAGGCCCAGTCTTTCCCTTGGCTAAGCCATTCTATGTCCCACTCACCCATGATGGTTTTGTAGTCAAGATAATAATCTTTTATGCAAATCTTATCATCTTGCCTACTTTGGCAGAAGCTCACATCTATATGCCACCTCCCTTTGACCAACTCCTTGATTGTTTATGACCTACTAATCATAGCCTACCAATTCCCACTTCACTTGTTTCCATTGAAGCCTTGTGCTTCTAAAACCCACATGGTTTAGGAGGCTACCTGATGTATCTGTTATGGCAGCCTTATTTTCAACAAAGTTTGCCATCTCATCTAGATCACCCCAAATGCAACCAAGCCCAAATCTTGTTTCCATGATCATATATATGACATGGTCTATCCATCCATATACCCTTTGTACCAAGGAGAGCTCTGAGCTCCCTAATCCAATCCTGTTTAGGTGGCATCAAATTAACCAAACCGTATATCCTCCAGAATCTAGTTTCCATCCTTTTCACCACTTTTCTTCAAAACCAAGGTTGAACTTGATGCCTACGTCAAGTTTAAATCATCTAACTTGGATATAAGCATCCCCAAATAATTCCCACCATTATTTGGATTATTAAACTATTTTAATTCCTTTACTTACCAATTTCTCAAAATCCTTGTCTATAAAGGCAAGTTTGTTTTTCTCCAAATCACCTTGCCAACTCAAGGAACATTTGATGCCTATATATCATATCCCATCTTTCCAACTCAAAAATAAATATTTTTGAGATCCTTTATTATTTGTTTTTGCCCTTCTTCTTAAATGGCAAAAACAAGAAATAATTCCCCAGAAATACTTTCACACCTCAATAAATCCCAATAAAATTCTCCAATGTGTGTTATGGTATTTAGGACCATATCACATCCAAAAACCAAGCTCGTCCCATGTAAAATTATCAAATAAGCATCTAAAAACTACTTCTAGACTAATTGAATATTGGAGAAGTGCACCTTTAATCATTATAAAAATCCCAAATAAATCTTGGAGGTTTACAAGGACCATATCATTCTACCAGTACCCTTTCCCCATCTTTGCCAATGTAAATTTATGGACTTCTTTCACAACCCAAATTTTTATCAAATTTGGCAAACTAGTCAAAACTTGCCTCAAACCAAATCAAATCTCCCCCAAGCCTGTTCAACACTTCACTCCAGCATCATTACCCCCTGGTCGTGGCACTGTAGATCTACAGTGACCAAACCCTAGTTCTTGTCCTTTTCCTCTTGTTGAGAGGGAGACAAAGCCTCCTTGTCTTGTCCCATCATATTAAAGCCATAGCAGCAGCTACCCTCTCACCCCCTGTCACTTAGCACGACCAGAGGCTACCCCACACCCCTCTCATCATCGCCCAAGCTGCCCTATCCTCGAGCAGCACCATCTCCATGCTATCCCATGGAGTTAGTCCCGATTAGACCACCGCCTCTCTAAATAAATAGGCCAGAGCCACAACAACGCCTCCCTCGACCCTCATTTTCCCCCAGCACGCTTCACTCTCCTCCCTAGAGCTCCTTCTCCCCTCCCCAGCTCTGCCCTACTCGAGAGGAGAAGAAATCCCCCCTTCGGCCATGGCCAAACTCAAGCCCGAGGTTGCCTTTCCCTTGCTTCACCTTCCTTGCATGTGCTCGATTTGAGGTCCCCTCCCTCTTATCTACCTCCCCGTGTCTCCCCCTTGCTACAGGTACCCCGGAGGCACCTCCGCCGTTGCATGCCCGAGCACAGCTCCTCCGGTTAGCTGTTTGTCCCCGAGCCCCTACCTCCTCATAAAAAGCCATCCCTAAGGCCTCAGTCACCTTCCCCTCTTCCCCCCAGCCACCGTGCGGCCAACATGCACGAGGCCTCGATGCAGGACACGATGAGCACCCGAGCCACATCCAACCTCGATGCATGCAACCGAGATCTGCATCAAACCCACTGCTTCCTCCCCTCGCTGGAGTTGAAGACGAGCGTTGCGTCTCCTCCACCACTTCACCGAAGCCGGCGTGCCCTGGAGAGTCCCCTCCGGCAAGGCCCCGCCACCGCTAGGGTTTCCGCACGAACGTGCAGGTCTGAAGGAAGACGAGGGCGGGTGACAATCGAAGCTGAGCTAATTGGACGGCCACGGTCGACCGATACCCCTTCGAGCTCTAGCTCCAACTGACGTGCGGTTCCCTCCCCGCGGTTTGAATCTCTCGGCCTCCCACGCGCTGATCCGGTGCCAGGGAGCTAGCTGCCACGCTGTGCGGCCCACACCCCCCAGAAATCGGCCCAGTAAGCCCTTCCTCCCTCTCTTTTAATAAAATAAATTCTAGATCTGTTCAAATGCAGTTTAGTTTAAATCAAGATGAAAATGGAAAACCATTCCAATGGCGCAGATATAAATTTCCTTAGATTCATAAATGTTTTCCCTAATATGCAGAGGCTTTGTTTAGCCCTTGTTATGCCTAATTGAAATATGATAAATCAACTACCAGGAAGTATCTTTTTCACTAATGAATTTCTCGAGAGCGTTTGGCATCTCCAAATGGAGTAATTCCAATTGATGTTGAAAGGTATCACCCATACCTTTCATATCCCACTAGCCCCACCCTAATTTGCTTCCTAGTTTAACCTTGTCAAAAATTCTAAAAACAGTTCATTTCTGAATTTAGAAAATTTCCTAGGACCAACCAAGTGAGGTTTTGACCTAAATCCACCTCCCAGTAAAACACACATAACTATATATTACATAATCCAGCAACTCATAATTTTATGAGTCTCTGTTGAATTTTAGTGAATTAAACTCTTCTATGCATGGGTTATTCACTATTAAAAACATTATAGTAACTCTGCCAATTCAAAAAGGTTGATTCCAATTTCTACAGAAAGGTATTCTCAGTACCTAGCATGTCTCCTTGGAATCACCTAAAAAGCTTCCATAGATAAATCTGATGAAAAAGACAAATACCATACAGTACTGCCTTTAGG
Organism: Avena sativa; assembly: GCA_916181665.1. Classification (NCBI taxonomy): domain Eukaryota; kingdom Viridiplantae; phylum Streptophyta; class Magnoliopsida; order Poales; family Poaceae; genus Avena; species Avena sativa. The sequence continues at coordinate 145,716,809 of OV702297.1, forward strand.
GATTTCTCAAGGGCATTCTGGTAATTGTTTTGAGGTGATTCCAACTCCTCTTGATTCAGTCCACAAAATACTACCTAATCACCCAAGGGAATAATTAATCACTATAAACTCCTTTATAAATCAAGGGAAAATGATAAAATGGTAAAACAACTTTTGTTGGCTTCATTTTATCAATACCCATCTAATGGTATCATTTTTTGTACAATGGTATCATACAGATCAAGTCCTTGACCAAAAATCCTCTCATAGGTAGTTCCTAGACTATAAATCCAAAATGAGCTTTTCTCCCTAATATCTCCAAGTACCCTCCCAATCCAATCAAATCCAACCTCCAACATCCTACTGGTGTTCATCATGTATTTATCCTTAACTTGTTGTATGGTTTGATGGTTGTATGTCTTACATTGATTGGTGTATTGTTTGTTTGCATGTATGCTCAATAAAGGCGATAGTTGCGATTGTGTGACGCTGAGAAGAAGGAAGGATCGGGTTTCTCTTATTATAAATTGTATTGGTATTCTGGTTACCTAACGCCGTCAAGGGACATCTCGCTGGTCACTGGCAAGCCACCATTCCTGAACTCCTATATTAACCTACTTCTGTTTATCAACTGTTTTATATTTCGTTTATAAATTGCATAATCACAGGCATGGTTTGTTTTAAATAAAAGTGCGTGAGTAACTTGGCTCCTCCAAGTTATGGTGAGTGTCCATTAGGACACCTACCCTTTTTCACATGTATTTACCCTTTAGAGTGAGGCAAAGATGATTAGCATCTTCCCTCTTGGAACCCACGGATTTTCAAAGATAAAACTATTCTGGGTTCTTACCCTACTACAAAGTTTTTTTAAATAAAACCCTTGGGAATAGGCATCATTTCTGAGTGGAAGTTTTACTAAAAGCAAATATGAGGTGGATGAAGAGAAAGATAATGAAAAGGAAAGTTAAGTAAGAGAAAGGAAGGGATGTTCTACGCCAATGTCCGGAAAGATTTATCCGTGCAACCACATTACCCTAGGCGCTGGGCTCAGCTTATAGTTGTAATCCTTAGCCGTAGCTTCTTGTACTTGCTTAACGGGAGCAATCCCTGGAAGCCCGAGTGGACTCTACTCCAGGTATGCAGATCTGGGGCCTCCATCGCCCTCTACGGTGGAAGTGTCGGTGCAACAATTGGGTCTCCCGTGGACGGTATGTTTTAAGCATAGGGAAGGAAGTGGAGTCAACAATTATATATTGCCAAGCCAAGGGTTTGGGTATACGGAAGTGCTGCAGGGAGGACTAAGGCCATAGTGCCGCATGCTCATGCCGGGGAGAACAAACCCAAAAGGAAAAGCCGCCTTTGCTAGGGATGGACAAATTAAAAGCTAAGTTTGATTATTCGAACCCCTGTCTATAGTGTGTAGCGGACCGTGGTTAAATCCCGGCGGATGTATTGATTCTTGTGGGTAAAGTGCACAAGATCTGCAGAGTCTAATATATTCGAATAGCCGTGTCCACGGACAAGGACGGTTGGAATGGCAAGTGCTAGGAGGACCCTTCGGTTAATTTGTGATGAAATAAAGGATGTGACTGGGTCACGAGGAAAGATAAGAAGGAGTTTGGTTTTGACCAGTGATGGTCGAAGACGTTTAAAAAGAGTTCTACAACAAAACTGTTTTAGAAATCTTTTTAACAAGGATGTGGAGATGTCCGGATTTTCAAAAGGGAGGCATATTTTCTAAAAACTCTTTTTCAACAAAGATATAGAGATGCCAATGTTAGGTCTTTCAAAAACAACTATATTGTAGAACTATCTCGCCACAGCCAGATACGCATTATCTTATTACCTTGCATCGATGGTTTATGAGTACATTGAAAGTACTCACCGACATTGTCCCTGGCTATTTACTTGGCCAGATTGCAGATGTTAAGAAGGAACGAAGGTGCTGACGTCTATGCGAGCTAGGCCATCTTCCCAGTCAGTTGCCTATAGGTTAAGGAACGGGCTCTGCGCTGAAGACTTCCGCTATTTGTGTTGTAATCACCATAATGACCATCTTGTAAGTTTGTACTCGATAGTGTATGGATGATGTAATGATACTAGTCGGTTATGTTCACGGCTCACTGATCATGTGAACGTGAATTGTATGCATAACGGGTATTCTCGGACCGTAAATCCGGGGTGCCACATTTTATATCTTTTCTGGAACCAACCTATTAACAAGTTGCCATAGTGCCAGTTGCCTGTTTTCTTCTGTTTTTGGTTCCAGAAAGGCAGAAAATCAATATTCTCGGAATTAGACGGGACAAAATCCAAAGTCAAAATTTTACCGTGGGTGACACGAAGTCCAGAGGACAGGCGAGCCAGGGCCTCCACACCCCCCTAGGCACGGGTGGGCCCACCCCACACATGGGTAGGGTGCGGGCCCTCTGCCTTCCTCCCAGCCTCGCCTCTTCAACTATAAGAAGCCCCCGATATAGAAACCCTAGGCACCCGATCAAAACTCCATGAAACCTTCTGTAGCAGCCGCCACCGTCGTCCCTAGATCGGTGGGGGAGGGATCTGAAGTTCTTCCTGGCACCCTGCCGGAGGGGAGATCATCCCGGAGGCCTTCTCTCCGGTATGAAGCGTGAGTAGTTCCACCTTGGACTATGGGTCCATGTAGTAGCTAGATGGTTGTATCTCCTCCTTTGTGCTTTCATGTATAGATCTTGTGAGCTCCATTCATGATCAAGATCTAATCTATTTGTAATCATGCATGTTGTGTTTGCGGGGATCCGATGGATATTGAGATTACTATGTCAGATTGATTAATGGTTTTGTCTATTTGATACTATCATGTCTGTGTTGTTTGTGATCTTGCATGCTCTCCGTTGTTAGTAGCTATCTTGGCCAAGTAGTTGCTAGTGACTCCAATATGGGGTATTTATGCTCGATAGGGGGTTCGTGCCTCTAGTTTCCAAGGGAAGTGACATAAATCTCTTTGGTTGTAGATGTGCTGTTGCCACTAGGGAGAAAACAACGGTCTCTTGTTCATAGAACAAGTGGATTGTTTACCTTACACACTTTGCTTAAAGCAGTTGTCTGTTGCTTGCAACTTAATACTAGAGGGGGTTCGGATGATAACATGAAGGTGGACTTCTAGTCATAGATGTAGTTGGATGGCGGCTTATGTATATTGTTGTATTGCCCAATCGAATCTCATAGGATCTTTTTTTCTGGTATTGCATTGTTATGCCTTGCCCAGTTCCTGTCAATTGCCCTGTTGTAATTTGTTTACCCTTCATGCCATGTTGTTTATCTAAGGAGAGCACTTCTAATGAACTATGGACCCCAGTCCAATATTTACCATTGATACATCTTCCAATGTTACATGTTTACTTGCTGCATACCATCATCACCTTCCACACCATACGTTTAATGTAGGGGTTCGTAGCATGGAAAACAAAAATTTTCTACCGCATGCAAACAAACAAGCCAAGATCTATATACTAGATTGTAGCAACGAGTCAATAGAGGAACTCACCCTCGAAGATTCCAAAGCGGTTAACGAGAGCAGATTCTCGTGGGTGATGTAGTCGTACTCTTGCCGATCTCAAGATCGTGTAGACGATCCTTCCGGCGCAGCGCTTCCGCAGTCGGTCACACGTTCGGTACTCGATGAAGACCTCCCTCTCCCTTGTTCCAGCAGGCAGCGGAGGTTGTAGCACTCTCCTCGCGATTCCGGCAGCACGATGGCGTGGTACCGGAAGTAGAGGGGAGATATCGCAGAGCTTCGCCTTAAGCCGGAGCGAGTATGGTGGACTATGAGAGAGGCCTTGGCGATCTAGGGTTTAGAGGCACCAAGGGGAGAAGCTAGCCGACGGCTAGGGTTTAGGGTTCACCCCAACTCGGCGATTTGGTGGTGCCCTAGGCGGCGGCAGCAGGGGTGGTGGCGCCGACGGCTTAGGGCTAGGGTTTGTGTGGTGTTGGGTGTAGGGAAGAGGGGGCACCCCTGCCCCTTCTTTTATAGGTGGGAGGGTGCCGGCCAAGGGGAGGTAGTCCTCCCCCAAGTCAGCCTCCTTGGCCGGCGGGTGGAGGGAGAGAAACTCCTCCCCAAGTAGGTTTCCTACTATCCCTCCACCAAGCAAAACTACCGTTTGACTTTTCAAATTGGCGTTTGACTTTTCAAACTAGGATTTGATTTATCCCTTTATTTTGCTCCGCCATGATACCTAGTACATGATGCAACCATTCCACATTGTCATGACACATTCATTTACCCTTCCCCTCCGGAGTGCCGGACCTTCCGGAACCTTCTAGAACATTCCCGATGAAAACACCGGAATCATTCCCCAACTCCGAAACAGGACTTTCCTTATATGAATCTTATTCTCCGGACCATTCAGGATCTCCTCGTGATATCCCAGATCCCATCCGAGACTCCGAACAACATTCGGTCTCTTACTCATCATTCCATAACTACTCAACAACATCGAATCCTTAAGTGTGTCTCCCTACGGTTCGTGAATTATGCGAAAATGATCGAGATACTTCTCCGAACAATAACCAATAGAGGAATCTGGAAATTCATATGGCTCCCACATATTTCTACGATTATTTTGCAATCAAATGAACCACTTACATACGATACCAATTTCCCTTTGTCTCACAATAGTTTACTTATCCGAGGTTTTGATCATCGGTATCTCTGCATACCTAGTTCAACCTCGTTACCGATAAGTACTATTTTCTCGTTCCCTATATGATCCCTTGTGAGCCAGTCACATGCTTGCAAGCTAATTGGATGACATTCCACCGAGAGGGACTAGAGTATATCTATCCGTCATATGGATGGACAAATCCCACTCTTGATCCATGTGTCTCAACCCATACTTTCCGAACACTCAATGCCACCTTTATAGCCACCTAGTTACGGTGTGGTGTTTGATGTCATCAAAGCATCCTTCCGGTGATGGTGATAAGCATGATCTCATGGTCGAAGGAATTAGGTTACTATGTATCAGAAAGCTTATAGCAATTGAACTATTAAAATGACTTGATCTTTATGCTACGCTTATCTATAGGAGTATGTCCATCATAACATTCTCCTAATGATATGATCTTGTTGTTAATAACATCTCAATGTTCATGATAGGGAAACCACAATCATCTATTAACCAACAAGCTAGTATTATGAAGAGGCTTCACTAGGGACTCTAATTTAGTTTACAAATCACACAAGTATTAATGTTTCCTTGTTAATACTATTATAGCATGAATGTAAACATTTATCGTAAACACAAATATATAATAATAACTACATTTATTATTGCCTCTAGGGCATATCTCCAACAGTCTCCCACTTGCACTAGAATCAACTAATCTAGATTACATGGTAATATACCGAACACCCATGGCAGTTTGGTGTTGGTCATGTTTTGCCCTCGGGAGAGGTTTAGTCAATGGATCCGCCACATTCAGATCTGTGTGTACTTTGCAAATCTTTATGTCACCATCTTGGACATGTTCTCGAATAGCGTGAAAACGTAGCTTGATGTGCTTCAACTTCTTGTGTGACCTTGGTTCTTGCGCATTGTCTATGGCGCCCATGTTATCACAGTAGATAGACATTGGGTCCAGCGCACTTGGAACCACACCGAGCTCTGTTATGAACTCCTTCATCCATATCGCTTCTTGTGAAGCCTCCGAAGCAGCTATGTATTCCGATTCAGTTGAAGATCTCGCCACAACACTTTGCTTTGCACTCCCCCAGCTAACTGCTGCACCATTCAAAGTAAATACGTATCCAGATTGAGATTTAGAATCGTCTGGATTGGTGTTCCAACTAGCATCGGTGTAACCATTAACAACGAGCTGTTCATCACCTCCATAAGAAATAACCATATCCTTAGTTCTTCTCAAGTACTTAAGGATGTTTTTGACCGCTGTCCAATGATCCACTCCTGGATCACTTTGATATTTGCTAGTTAAACTAACAGCATATGCAATGTCGGGTCTAGTACATAGCATGGCATACATTAGAGATCCTATGGCTGAGGCATAGGGAGTCTTACTCATCCTTTCTCTATCTTCTGCCGTTGCTGGACTTTGAGTTTTACTCAAGGTCGTATTGGGCAACATGGGCAAGAACCCTTTCTTTCTATCTTCCATTCCAAACCTCTTCAGAACTTTGTCCAAATATGTACTTTGTGACAATGATATTTGGCGTCTCGATCTATCTCTATAAATCTTTATGCCTAATATGTAAGCTGCTTCGCCAAGATCCTTCATTGAAAAACTATTATTCAAATATTCCTTGACACTATTAAGAAGGTCTACATCATTCCCAATGAACAATATGTCATCTACATATAGTATTAGGAATGCTACAGAGCTCCCACTCACTTTCTTGTAAATACAAGCTTCTCCATAAGTTTGTATAAAACCAAAACTTTTGATTACCTTATCAAAACTTTGATTCCAACTTTGGGATGATTGCTTCAATCTATATATGGACCGTTGAAGTTTGCACACCTTCTTAGCATCTTTAGGATCGACAAAACCTTTGGGTTTCATCATATACAACTCTTCATCAATGTCTCCATTGAGGAACGCTGTTTTGACATCCATCTGCCATATTTCATAATCGTAATATGCAGCGATTGCTAACATAATCCTCACAGACTTTAGCTTCGCTACTGGTGAGAAAGTCTCATCATAGTCAACTCCTTGAATTTGTCGAAACCCTTTTGCGACAAGTCGAGCTTTATAGACAGTAACATTACCATCAGCATCTATTTTCTTCTTGAAAATCCATTTGTTCTCGACAGCCTTCCGGCCATCCGGTAAATCCACCAAAGTCCATACTTGGTTTTCGTACATGGATCCAATTTTGGATTTCATGGCATCTTGCCATTTATTGGAATCTGGGCTCATCATTGCTTCCTCATATGTTGTAGGGTCATCGGTGTTGTCCACCAACATGACACTCATAACGAGATCATACCAATCAGGAGTGGTACGAGTTCTCGTTGACCTGCGAGGATCTGTAGCAACTTCAACCGAAGTTTCATGATCATCATCATTAGCTTCCTCTCTTATTGGTGTAGGCACCACAGGAACTTCTTCCGGTGCTGCGCTACTCGCAAGTTCGAGAGAAGGTTCGACAACCTCGTCGAGTTCTACTTTCCTTCTAGTCACTTCTTTCGAGAGAAATTCTTTCTCTAGAAAGGATCCATTCTTGGCAACGAAGATTTTGCCCTCGGATCTATGATTGAAGGTATACCCAATAGTTTCCTTTGGGTATCCTATGAAGACGCATTTTTCCGCTTTGGGTTCAAGCTTGTCCGGCTGTAACTTCTTTACATAGGCTTCGCAACCCCAAACTTTAAGGAACGACAATCTAGGTTTCTTCCCAAACCATAATTCATAGGGTGTCGTTTCAACGGATTTAGATGGTGCCCTATTTAAAGTGAATGCGGCTGTTTCTAATGCATAACCCCAAAACGATAGCGGTAAATCTGTAAGTGACATCATAGAACGAACCATATCTAAGAGAGTTCGATTACGACATTCGGACACACCATTACGCTGTGGTGTTCCCGGCGGTGTCAATTGTGAAAGTATTCCGCATTTCTTTAAATGCTCGCCAAACTCGTAACTTAGATATTCACTCCACGATCAGAACATAGAAATTTAATCTTCTTGTTATGTTGATTCTCTACCTCACTTTGAAATTCCTTAAACTTCTCGAAAGTTTCGGACTTATGTTTCATGAAATAGATATACCCATATCTACTCAAGTCATCCGTGAAGGTAAGAACATAACGATAACCACCACGCGATGCTACACTCATTGGTCCACACATATCGGTATGTATGATTTCTAATAAGTCCGTAGCTCGTTCCATCATACCAGAAAATGGAGTCTTAGTCATTTTACCAATCAGACATGCTTCGCATCTTTCAAGTGATTCGAAATCAAGTGATTCAATAAGTCCATCGGAATGGAGTTTCTTCATACGCTTCACTCCGATATGACCAAGACGACAGTGCCACATATAGGTCGAGTTATCGCTCAATTTCAAGCGTTTAGCTTCAATGTTATTAATATGTGTATTTCCACTATCGAGATTCAATAAGAATAGACCATCTATCAAAGGTGCATGTGCATAAAACATATTACTCATATAAATCGAACAACCATTATTCTCGGACTTAAACAAGTAACCGTCTAGCAATAAACAAGATCCTGATATAATGTTCATGCTCAACGCAGGCACCAAATAACAATTATTTAAGTATAAAACTAATCCCGATGGTAGATGAAGAGGTAGCGTGCCGACCGCAATCACATCAATCTTTGATCCATTTCCAACACGCATCGTCACCTCGTTCTTCGCTAGCTTCCGTTTATTCTGCAGCACCTGTTTCGAGTTACAAATATGAGCAACCGAACCAGTATCAAATACCCAGGCACTACTACGAGTACTAGTGAGATACACATCAATAACATGTATATCAGATATACCTTTCTTCTTGATGTTGCCGTTCTTCAAATCTGCCAAGTACTTTGGGCAATTCCGCTTCGAGTGACCTTCTCCCTTGTAGTAAAAGCACTTAGTATCAGGCTTAGGTCCAGCCTTGGTCTTCTTCGCCAGTGCGGCAACTTTCTTACCACCCTTCTTGAAGTTTCCCTTTTGCTTTGGCTTGCCTTTCTTGAATTTGGTGGTCTTATTGACCAACAACACTTGATGCTCTTTCTTGATCTCCACTTCTGCAGATTTCAACATGGAGAAGAGTTCTGGCAACGTCTTGTTCATGTTTTGCATATTGTAGTTCATCACAAAGTTCTTGTAACTTGGTGGTAGTGATTGGAGGACACGGTAAATCCCCAAAGCATTAGGAATTACTATACCCAAGCTTTGGAGTTTGTTTGCGTGCCCAGACATCTTAAGAACATGCTCACTAACGGAGCTGCCCTCTTCCATCTTGCAGTTAAAGAACTTTTCAGAAGCTTCATAACTCTCAACTGCCGCGTGAGCCTCAAATATCATTTTGAGTTCACGGACAATATCAGGTGGGTCATGCTTCTCAAACCTTTTCTGAAGCTCCGATTCCAAACCATACAAGATAGCACACTGAACTATGGAGTACTGATTCTTCCGAGTGAGGTAAACGTTCTTTACTTCATTGGTAGCATCAACTGTAGGCGGGTCACCCAGCGGTGCATCCAGCACATAGGTCAAATTACCAGCATTGAGGACAATCCTCAAATTGCGGAACCAATCCGCAAAGTTGCTTCCATTGTTTTTCTACTTTTCTTTCTCTAGGAACACATTAAAATTGATGGTAGGGGCCGCCATTGATCTACAACATATTTGCAATAGTTTAGACTAAGTTTATGACAAATTGAGTTCTAATTAATAGTTAAATTAATATAGGTGAACTCCCACTCAAAACAATATCCCTCACATTGTTTTAGTGATCACACGAACCAAATCCACCATATCAAAACCGATCATCACGAGAGTTGATGTAGCTTCAATGGCGAACAATCGACATGTTCATCATATCTACTATATGATTCACGCTTTACCTTTCGGTGATCCGTGTTCCGAGACCATGTCTGTACATGCTAGGCTCGTCAAGATCAAACCTTAGCTTCCGCATGAACAAATCTGGCTTGCTCACGTTGTATACACTTGCAGAATCTAACACACCCGATCATCACGTGGTGCTTCGAAACAACAAGCTTTAGCAACGGTGCTTACTAAGTATGAACACTTTAAAACTTGAAATTTATGTGCATGAGAGATCATCTTATAATGCTACCGTCGTTAACTAAGCAATACAAGATGCATAAAGGATTAACATCACATGCAATTCATAATATGTGATATGATATGGCCTTTCTTCTTATGCTTCCGATCTCCATCTTCAAGCACGAACATGATCTCCATCATCACCGGCATAGCGTCAAGGTCAATGGCATCGTTTCATGGTTGTCGTCCACCAGCTCCAACTATTACAAATACTTTGAATAGACACGTGGGTCTTAACAGAAATTAAAGACAACCATATGGCTCCTGCCGGTTGCCAACTTACAATAAGGAACTATCAAGTGCCCGTTGTAAATTGGATCTATACTATAATGGGAGAGACAGACACCCGCAAAGCCACTTATGCAATACAAGTTGCATGTTGAGCGTGGAGCAAGTCTCATGAACGATGTCATGTAAGGTTAGACCGGGCTGCTTCATCCCATCATACCGCAAGATGCAAAGTACACAAGAAGCAATTGATAATAAAAGCACCACCGCCCATAATGACCATTGTGTTCTACTCGTGCAACAGATCTACATATAGACACGGCTCTGATACCACTGTAGGGGTTCGTAGCATGGAAAACAAAAAATTTCTACCGCATGCAAACAAACAAGCCAAGATCTATCTACTAGATTGTAGCAACGATTCGATAGAGGAACTCACCCTCAAAGATTCCAAAGCGGTTAACAAGAGCAGATTCTCGTGGGTGATGTAGTCGTACTCTTGCTGATTTCAAGATCGTGTAGACGATCCTTCCGGCGCTGCGTTCAGGCAGTGCTTCCGCAGTCGGTCACACGTTCGGTACTCGATGAAGACCTTCCTCTCCCTTGTTCCAGCAGGCAGCGGAGGTTGTAGCAATCTCCTCGCGATTCCGGCAGCACGACGGCGTGGTACCAGAAGTAGAGGGGAGATCTCGTAGGGCTTCGCCTTAAGCCGGAGCGAGTATGGTGGACTATGAGAGAGGCATTGGCGATCTAGGGTTTAGAGGCACCAAGGGGAGAAGCTAGCCCGCAGCTAGGTTTTAGGGTTCACCCCAACTCGGTGAGTTGGTGGTGCCCTAGGCGGCGGCAGCAGGGGTGGTGGCGCCGGCGGCTTAGGGCTAGGGTTTGTGTGGTGTTGGGTGTAGCAAAGAGGGGGCACCCCTGCCCCTTATTTTATAGGTGGGAGGGCGCCGGCCAAGGGAAGGGAGTCCTCCCCCAAGTCGGCCTCCTTGGCCGGTGGGTGGAGGGAGAGGAACTCCTCCCCAAGTAGGTTTCCTACTCTCCCTCCACCAAGCAAAACTGCCGTTTGACTTTTCAAATTGGCGTTTGACTTTTCAAACTAGGATTGATTTATCCCTTTATTTTTCTCAGCCATGATACCTAGTACATGATGCAACCATTCCACATTGTCATGACACATTCATTTACCCTTCCCCTCCGGAGTGCCGGACCTTTCGGAACCTTCTAGAACATTCCCGACGAAAACACCGGAATCATTCCCCAACTCCGAAATAGGACTTTCCTTATATGAATCTTATTCTCCGGACCATTACGGATCTCCTCGTGATATCCCGGATCCCATCCGAGACTCCGAACAACATTTGGTCTCTTACTCATCATTCCATAACTACTCAACAACATCGAATCCTTAAGTGTGTCTCCCTACGGTTCGTGAATTATGCGGACATGATCGAGACACTTCTCCGAACAATAACCAATAGATGAATCTGGAAATTCATATGGCTCCCACATATTTCTACGATTACTTTGCGATCGAATGAACCACTTACATATGATACCAATTTCCCTTTGTCTCACGATAGTTTACTTATCCGAGGTTTTGATCGTCGGTATCTCTGCATACCTAGTTCAACCTCGTTACCGATAAGTACTCTTTTCTCGTTCCCTTGATATGTGATCCCTTGTGAGCCAGTCACATGCTTGCAAGCTAATTGGATGACATTCCACCGAGAGGGCCCAGAGTATATCTATCCGTCATATGGATGGACAAATCCCACTCTTGATCCATGTGTCTCAACCCATACTTTCCGAACACTCAATGCGACCTTTATAGCCACCCAGTTACGGTGTGATGTTTGATGTCATCAAAGCATCCTTCCGGTGATGGTGATAAGCATGATCTCATGGTCGAAGGAATTGGGTTACTATGTATCAGAAAGCTTATAGCAATTGAACTATTAAAATGACTTGATCTTTATGCTACGCTTATCTATAGGAGTATGTCCATCATACCATTCTCCTAATGATATGATCTTGTTGTTAATAACATCTCAATGTTCATGATAGGGAAACCACAATCATCTATTAACCAACAAGCTAGTATTATGAAGAGGCTTCACTAGGGACTCTAATTTAGTTTACAAATCACACAAGTATTAATGTTTCCTTGTTAATATTATAGCATGAATGTAAACATTTATCATAAACACAAAGATATAATAATAACTACATTTATTATTGCCTCTAGGGCATATCTCCAACATTTAATCCTTTGTTACATCAAACCGGTGAGCTTGACAACCTCACTGATTCATTGGGGCAAAGTCTTGAGTTTGTGTTGTGCAGGTTTCCATGTTGCTTGCAACATCTGTGTGACGTTTCCTTCCTCCTACTGGTTCGATAACCTCGGTTTCTTATTGAGAGAAAACTTGCTGCCGTGCTGCATCACACATTGCTCTTGGGGTTTCCCGACGAAGCACTGCACGTTGACGCAATGTCATCACGGATCTCGGTGTTGAGGTTATTGACCCGAGCGTCGACATTATCCTGGAAGAGTTGGTGCAGGGCCACCCACATGGCGGCGGCGGTGGAGGATTCCTGGAAGACGAGGCTGAAGATCTCAGTGGACACCCGCATGTAGATCAATTAGATGATGGCGAGATCGTCCTTTACCCAGCGTGGATCGTTGGGGCACGGGATGGAGCCGGCGACGACATGGGCGCGAAGATTGCAGCAGCCAAGGTGAACATCGAAGAGATGGCTCCAATGGTAGTAGTCGTGGGCTGCTAGATCCAAAGTAATGGGTATAAACGGAGAAACATCAAAAATTGTATCGGAAAAAGAGATTGGAGTAAACATTGGGAAGGTAGAAGAGGAGGAGGCTAGGGCTAAGGAGGAAGGGGTGGTGGTGTCGGGGGCTAGTTTGGAGGCGGCCAGGGCAGCGTGCCGCTCGAAGAATCCGGGCGGCGGCGGCGTGGGAGGGCCAGCCATACCCTAGGATCGATAGTCCGATACCATGTAGAATTGCGGAATATTAACTGTATTGATTGTGGCCTCAATGGGCTGTTTATATAGGCGTACAAACTTGACCTCCAAGAGACCGACTAGAGATATAATTGGACTATATTTGAACTACAAAAAATTATAACCGAATTATATTCTAACAAACCTGTCTCATTTTTCTTCCCAAACTATTCTTGCTTTTAGTGAACCCACAGTAAACCACATTCAGATTATCTATAAGAAACATATATATACCTTATAACCCCGGACCTTTTTTTAGAAGAACAATATTATACAAACAAAACTAGATGGAAACATTGAAAAAAACATACATGTAGCATGTGATAGAATATATACGTGGAAAGTTTGGTTCAGAAATATGAAAAAATTGTGCCAATGAAATTACAATTATATTTTTGTTTAAAAAGATTGTGATTTAAGTTTGAATAAGCAAACTTTACGTCCAAACTTTGAAATTTCTTTTTTGCAAAGTGCAATTTTTTCCTTCAATAAGTGTGGAAGGATTTAAGAGGCTAAGTGAGCTGAAAACTTGTTTTGTCGCATCCTAGATTGTTTCAGATAGTACTCTACCCGAGACAAAAGTTTATTAAAGAGAATAATAATATCTTATGAACTCTCAGACTAGAGGCCAACCATCTCTTTCTCAACTCAGTAACTTGAAGTATTAATCTTATAGTCTTGAAGTATTAATCTTATATTTAGGATACCGATAAAGCACATGAGATCATAATATATATCAATTCCCTTTAATATATATATCAATACCCCCTTTGTTTTTTCTATGCAAAAAAAAGTAAGTGATTCCATAAATTTACATAGTTGCCCAAGAATTCACTATTCTTCTTAATCAACTATTTCTTATATAGAGAGAATGTTCTTCACAAATTGCAAATACTAATTTGTTAAGGATCAATCAAATTGAAGTCGTAGTGTCATCGTTGGCTGGAATCGATATATTCGCGGGTAGTAGTTTCTTTGGCAAAGACTTTGGAAGTTGAGGGTTTTGAGTCTCGAGAGCGGGAAAATCCTTCTTTAAATACTAGACCACATGTCTCCCAAAAAGGAAGAAAAAAAGGGAAAATCTTCGCCTCAAGGGTGAACACTTTGTTCGGCACCTCCCCTCCTCGTTGTCCTTCCTTGGGCGAATCGAGAGAGCTAGGGTTTCGAGCCACCGCCACCTGCCTCCTCGCCATCTCCAGCCTTCCAATTGACTCTTCATCCGGCTTTGTCTCTTTCTTGCTCTATGTCTCCCTCCCCCTTAGGTCTTGCCCCGTTTGAGGAGCAGAATGAACCAAATTGAAAAGTGCGCAATGTGGTGGTGGAGGTCCTTTTAGGGATCTGTCGCCTTGGCACCAAGCGCGTCAGGTGTAACTACCTCGGTGAATTACGCTCCTAGTACGAGCCTGGATGATCAGAAATGGTTGAAATAGTACGGTGGGGCCCAAATGCCACTCACAGGTAGACCTTTCGGCCGTCCCAACCATTTCCAAACATCGGGACAAGAACGGGCGGCGTAATCGGCAGGCGAAGGGATCAACTACATACACAAATGAGTATGTATGCAAGCCACCATACAATAGTACATCAGAGCCATTCCATCTAAAAAGAAAGGAAATATAGCAACGCCATATGACAAGATCCAAAGATCCTAGATAGATATAATAGTTTAGGATATCTCCTCATACATCAAACATCAGAGTATCAGGCGGAAGCGGAAGACAAAATCCGAGTACGGATAAGAAGCAAATCGGCATAAGATGCCCCATAAATAAGCACATCCCGCCCACAGATCTCACGGATCCCCGTTCCCGGAATCTCTACACCGAATGATCGTTGCCCACATTGTCCGTCTCTCCCACCCAGTATCCATCTTGCGGGGGTACCTGTTCATCTTAACCAATAATTTATCGTGTGAGACCCTAGGGGTACTCAGCAAGTCTTTATGCCTCTAAAGGGGACACAACCTGGGGTGACGCAATTGCAGCAAAAGATAAACCCTAACAATTCTACAGATACTCGCTAACCATCCGCCTAACCAGAGATAGACGGATGTCCATGAATTAATAACAACAGTTATAGCAGTTATAAAGGTAATCTTAACAGATCCATCCTCCTCCTCGCTTACCGACGAGGAAGCGGACGAACAACCCCCCCATCCGTTGGCAGTTTTATTATCCATTCCGTGAGTGTTGCACTATTTACTAGTCAGGTACCTAGTCTAGTCAAATTAACAGCGGTACTTTAGTTATGCTTGTCTATGATCGAGAAACTGTGCTCCAAGTCGTCCATAACCGCGGACACGGCTTTCAGAAAGTTTTACCCTGCAGGGGTGCACAAATAGCAACACACACTCGATATGCCTCGGAAAAACCAAATCAAAACCCAACGAGACAGTCACGACAAAGCAATTACAGGATTCAGAAATATTTCAGGGGGCCACCCCATTAAGCTACCCGCAACGGAGTTAGCTGACTCCGAGACGGACTCAAGGTTTGCGCCAGTGGCTGTAAACGACAGCAGATCCCAAAACTGGGACTGTCGATACCGCGAAAACACTCCGCTTCCTAAACAGTACAGCGTGCTCCTCACACAATCGTAAATAAAGCAGTAAAGCATGGCATAGGTACAGGATAGTAAATAAAACCTCAAACTAGTTGTGGCCCCAAGAAATAAGAATGAATCAAGCTCTGGCTCAGGGGGGTCCATAAGCCTCCCGGATGTGGATAGCGCGAATATTCTTGGAACAGGAATCAAGTACTCGGGGTCTTACGGGACACAAGTGAGCATAAAAACCAAATAACAGATATTGCTCACCGGTGCCACTTTCATTAGTTATCCCATTACTACTCAGGTTAAGTTGTTTAGGTACCTCGTTATCCACCAGACACTCACATACCCTACACATGCTGTTCTACGACTCGCATGGCTCAAACAACTCCTGTAGTAATGGCTCATGGGATGGAGGAACAAGCTTCGGTGGGGTTTAAAAGTAAAGGCTATGCAATACTTGGGATTCAGTTTAATGCAATCGCGACTCAATGATGCAAGAGTAAGATAGAGGCAATAGGTACTATATGTATGCAAGCATGTAGTAGTGCTTGCCTGGCAGCTCAGTTGAAGCAAAGGATGGATCTGGGTAGTGCTCCTGGTTCTCTTGATATATCCCCTGCTCAGCGTCTATTCGAAGAAGAACCAAACAAACAAGGGCCAACATAAATAAAGTGCACAAGCATATGAATAAATGCGACAAGCAAACAATCATGCCATGATGAATGATGCACAATTTACATGGCAATAAGGTAGCATGGCATGGGTGAGGGGTGAAGTACAAGATTAAATCATTTTATTAAGTTTTGGCCCCATTTTATTCACAATTAAGTTGTTGTCCACAATATATTTATATGATGCATGCTTCAAATCAAACCATGGAATGCATAAACAGAAAGGTCTCGTCGAGCTAATCATTTTAGACATATTATTTATTAAATTTGGAGTTATAAGTCAAAAGTTATTAATTAATTAAAGAAAAGGGGCATTTATTGTAATTTAAATAAACTTGGAAAATAAAGTGTTCAAAATATATTTTAGATAGCATATTTGAATTCCTCATATTTTTCTGATTTGAAAACATATATTATTTGCATTATTTGGATTTGTATTTCAAAAGTTATTTAAAAACAGAAATTGATTTGAATTTGAAATAATTTGAAATGAATTTGAAATAAAACAGATAAGCCGAAAATACTTTTTATACTCCAGTGAACCTAGCCGCAGACGCCGACATGTGGGGCCACGGCTGACTGGACCAAAAGCGCGCGGAAACACTTCTGTCACCGCGAGCTCTTCTAGCCCTAGCGGATGACAGGTGGGGCCGGGGGTCTTCGCAGGCCCACGCGTCAGCGGGCGACCAAGGGGTGTGCCACGCGGCATAGCGAGGACTGCGGGTTGAGGGCTTAACACTGCGGGATCCTTTTTGCAAAAACGCCAGAGGCAGACAGGTGGGGTCGGCAGGAGCGCGGGTTACGGTAAACAAAAAGGGAGGGGGTTTTCTGCAAAACGTCGCCACGACACTGTTTTTCTTCTCCTCTCTCTGAAGGAAAAGGCAGAGGCGGTGCGCGCGGCTCGGGGCTTCGATCTCGTGACCTGGGGCTTGCACGCAGGGCGGCTGCCGCTGCGGTGGCTTGGGCTAGGTGGCAGAGAGGTGGGCGCGGCCTAGCTAGGCTTCTGCGACGCTACAGCGAGGCGGACCGAGCGCGACGCCGGCGCACAGAGCGTGCACGACGAAACGTCCGGCGAACACAGGCGACGGCAGCGAGGCGGACCGTGTCTAGGGGGTACAGGGGCTCACCGAGAGGTTGTCGGTGGCGCTGGATCGGGCAGGGGCGCTGGCGATCAACGGCGATGCAGGCGGACAGATGATCTAGGGTTCCGGCGCGGGCGTTGATGGTTCTGGCGGTCTGGGGCTTCCTCTTCGCGGTTCCGTGTACGGGGCTGCAGCAGGGGGGTCTCCTCGGTCCACCAGACCACTCCACGGTCTGGCTGCGCGTCCGGATCGTCGAGGAGCGGTGGAGGCCGACGGTGGCGGCGAGAGGGAGGTAGGCGTCGGTGGGGAGGAGAAAGGATGGCCGGCTCGGTCCTGGGGTAGATCTGGGGCAGAGGAGAGCCGTGCGGGGGTGGATAAAGCGGAGAGGGAGAGGGGTGCCGTGGGGGTGGGGTAGATGGAAAAGGTGGCTCGGCCACCTTTCCTCTCCCTCCTTCACGTGCTCGGTTCGGCCAGGGCAGGGCGGGGGCAGGTAGGGGGGCTGGCAGGTGGACCAGGGCGAGGCCAAGGAGGCAGGGACAGGCTCGGGTTGGAGGGCCCTTGTGGCATAGAGAGAGAGCAAGAGAGGGAGAGGGGGTAGCCTCGGGTAGGGCTAGAGCTAGGCTCGGGTAGGCTTGGGGTTGGTAGCTAGGGCAGGGAGAGAGGGGGGGCAGCTAGGGTAGGACATGGTGGTGTGGCTCGGCTAGAGAGAGGAGAGATGAGGGGGTACTTAGGGTTTAGGTTAGAGCTAGGTTAGAGGGGATGGTAAAGAGAGGAGAGGTAGGGTGGTGATAGCTAGGTGATTAGGGTGATGGGGTGGTGGCTTGGGGTTTATAGGAGATTGCATGCTCCAACTAGATCAAGCAACACAAGGGAGGGGTGTGGTGATGATGGTCTTAAGCAAGCTCAAACAAGATCAAGCTAAGGGGAGAGAGAGATGTGGTTTAAATTCACTCAAAAATCCAATAAAATCCAAATGACAAGCAAAAAAATGTGGTACTTGCATGGGCCATGCATAATATTTAATGCCATGTTGATACTTGTGAAGACAATATTGTTTCATGGCATTCTTATTATGCATTCCAAAATTGGGGTAAGGCCCAAGCAAAGAATCTATAAAGAATTTCCAAGTGGAATAGATGGAGATAGCCATGTTTGAAATAGAATGGGACATGCTAGTGTGTATGTTCCACTAGATGATCAATAGTCCCAAAATATTCCAACATTAGCATAAATCCATGATAATCCATATGGAGCGAGGAAAAAGGGTTCCACTCACAAGGCATGCAAAGGTGGCCAAGTGGCTCTCCACATATCCATATTGTGAAAACAACATTATTGATATATGAGAGCATGTGGAAAAAGAATTGGATCCATCCCGACCCACATGAGCTAGAGGTAAAACCAATAAGTGCCAAGCTCATATTTAGTTGGATGGTGGAATTATAAGGTGGTGAAAGAAGAAAGGTGGTGGAGTTAATAAGAGATATGCCCCCCAACTCAACTTGGGCATTAAACAATATACCAAGAACCAAATACAATATCAAGAGGCAAATACAATTAATAATGCATATGAGATAAGAACCAAATCAAAAAGGGTTTTATATGATGCTCAAATGCAAGGAGGCATGATGACATGAGCATGATATAATTATGATGCAACAATTCTATATTTGAAGTAGCCATTATATTACTAGACCAAGTAGCATTACAATCGTTAGACAAATGGGATGCTACAACTCTCCCCCACTAAACAGGAATCTCGCCCCGAGATTCTAGGAAAAAGAAAAACAACACAAGGAGAGACTGGTGTTCGAACGAAGGTGACCCGCACGTTCCCAAGATGAACAACGGAATGGTGCGACCACTACACCTTGCACAACTTGCTAGACTTGTTGCGAGTCTTGCGTTTTGCTAGAGAAACAACGGTTAGAAGAGTTGAAGGATTGTCGTGAGACAAGAAGGATAGGATGGACATAGCTCCGGTATTCTCAAGAAACATGATAAGAGAAAAAAGGACCACTTGAGAAAGAAAGGACAGGATGATGTAGCATGGATAAAGAAAGGCACACCGATAATATTAAAGATTTACCGATACTAGAGAGGATGAATCTTTGTGTCGCCGAAAGAAAGAGCTAGATTGGAGAGGTTTTGAAGCGCCACAAGAAGAGCATGAAGAACACCTTCGGTGTGTCCTAAGCAAGCTTCGTGAACACCGCTTGTATGCAAAGTTCTCCAAGTGTGAGTTTTAGCTGCCTCAAGTAACCTATCTTGGTCATGTCATCTCTGCCAAGGGCATTGCAGTCAATCCGGAAACTGTGAAGACAATTGTTGAATGGCTTCCTCCTGTCAATGTCAAAGAAGTGCGGAGTTTCCTTGGTTTGGCAAGTTATTGCCGTCGCTTCGTTCAGAACTTCTCGAAGATAGCGAAGCCTCTTACCGATCTCCTCAAGAAAGGCAAGAAATACCTTTGGACTCCTGCATGTCAAGCAAGCTTTGAGACACTCAAAGAGAAGCTCACTTCCACACCAGTCTTGGTTCCTCCGGATACCTCCAAGCCGTTTCAGATCTTCTGTGACGCTTCTTTGCATGGATTGGGTGCGGTCCTTATGCAAGAAAAACAAGTTGTTGCTTATGCCTCTCGTCAGTTGAAGACGCATGAGATCAACTATCCTACACATGACCTCGAGCTCGCAGCAGTTGTCTTTGCTTTGAAAGTATGGAGGCACTACTTGCTTGGCAACCGTTGTGAGATCTTTTCTGATCACAAGAGTCTGAAGTATATCTTTACTCAGCCTGATCTCAACCTTAGGCAAAGGAGATGGATTGAAGCAATCAATGACTTCGATTTGACCATCAACTACACTCCGGGCAAAGCTAATGTCATGGCAGATGCGCTCAGCCGCAAAGCTTATGTCAACAACCTCATGATGGAAGAACAACAGCCTCTCTTGTGCGAGGAATTCCGTCAGCTCAACCTGGAAATTGTGGAACAAGGGTATCTCCTGAACCTTCTAGCAACACCTCTCTTGGAAGAAAAGGTTCGCTCTTCTCAGCTTGGTGATCCGCACACAAGAAAGATCATCTCTAGGCTTCAGCTTCCGAAGTATGAGTCCTTTCACGTCGATGATCAAGGCACGCTTTTCTTTGAACACCGGATGTTTGTTCCGAACTACCCGGGTTTGAGAGAGCAAGTTCTCAAGGAGGCGCATGATTCTGTTCTTTCCATCCACCCTGGCAGCACAAAGATGTACATGGACTTGAAGACACAATATTGGTGGCCTGGTTTGAAGAGGTATTGTGCCAAGTATGTCTCGGAGTGTGATGTCTGCCGCAGAGTGAAAGCTGTTCATCAAAAACCTTCCGGTCTTCTACAGCCATTGAAACCCCCGGAATGGAAATGGGAGAAAGTAGAGATGGACTTCATCACTGGTTTTCCTAGGTCGCAGAAGGGCAACAATGCAATCTTTGTTGTCATTGACAGGCTTTCTAAAGTGGCTCACTTCTTCCCCGTCAAGGAAACCATTTCTGCAATTCAGTTGGCGGAGCTCTATATCAACAGAATTGTCTCTCTGTATGGGGTTCCTCTCGAGATCAGTTCAGACCGTGGAAGCATCTTCACTTCCAAGTTCTGGGAGAGTTTCCAAAATGCTTTGGGAACAAAGTTGAACTTCAGCACAGCTTACCACCCTCAGTCGCAAGGACAAGTTGAAAGGATCAATCAGATTCTAGAGGATATGCTTCGTGCTTGCGTCATCTCTTTTGGCATGAAGTGGGAAGAATGCCTTCCTTATGCTGAATTCTCGTACAACAACAGCTTCCAGAAAAGTCTAAAGATGGCACCATTTGAGGCTCTCTATGGTCGCAAATGCAGAACTCCGATTGGTTGGTCGGGTGCAGGTGAAAGGATCTTGTTTGGCCCTGACATTGTGACTCAAGCGGAGGAGAAGGTTCACATCATTCTGGAAAATCTGAGGATTGCTCAAAGTCGCCAGAAGAGCAATTATGACAGGAAGCACACGGACATGGAGTATGTCCCTGGTGATCTCGTTTACCTTCGTGTCACTCCCATGAGAGGCACGCACCGCTTTGGTATCAAAGGGAAGCTGGCTCCTAGATACATCGGTCCCTTCAAAGTTCGTGGAAGAAGAGGAGAAGTTGCTTACGCTCTTGAGCTTCCGGAAAAACTCAAGGTCCATGATGTTTTCCACATCTCTCAGCTCAAGAAGTGTTTCAAGGATCCCGGCAGGACCGTGGACCATGAGCTTATCAACCTTCAAGAAGACCTGTCTTATCAAGAACACCCCACAAAAATCCTTGAAGTCGCAGAAAGAAGGACTCGCAACAAGTCCATCAAGTTCTGCAAGGTGCAGTGGTCGCACCATTCCGTTGATGAAGCCACTTGGGAACGTGAAGATGATCTCCGTGCCAAGTATCCTACCCTCTTTGTGTCTTCTTCTTCATCCTAGAATCTCGGGGCGAGATTCCTGTTTAGTGGGGGAGAGTTGTAGCATCCCAATTGTCTAACAATTGTAATGCTACTTGGTCTAGTAATATAGTGGCTACTTCAAATATATAATTGTTGCATCATCATTATATCATGCTCATGTCATCATGCCACCTTGCATTTGAGCATCATACAAAACCCCTTTTGTTTTGGTTCTTATCTCATATGCATTATTAATTGTATTTGCCTCTTGATATTGTATTTGATTCTTGATATATTGTCAAATGCCCAAGTTGAGTTGGGGGCATATCTTTTATTTGTCTCCACCACCCTTTCTTTCACCACTTTACAATTCCACCACCCCATTAACCATGAGCTTGCAATTATTCTTTCTTTTGGTGTTTGGTCTAGCTCATGAGGGATAGGGTGGATCCAATGCTACCAATCCTTTTGCTTGGCCCTTACTCCAACTTTGGAGGATGCAAATAAATAAATGCCATGAGATATTGTTTTGTTTTCACAGGATAAGACCTAGCATTTAATGCATTTGCATGGGCCATGCAAGAACCACCTCATCTCTTTCCCTCTGTTTTGTTTTCTTCAAGCCTTGGTTCCATGTGAGGGTTCCCTACTTTTACAAATGTTTTCATCTATTTCTGCGAAACCCCATATCTTCTTAATCTTGTAAAATGCCCCACTTGGCTCATTCATAAGCCATGTATGTGGCATCTCCTTATCCTCCATCTCTTTTGCCCTTGCCTCCCCTCTTAGTCAAGCCCCCTATTCAAAACCTCCTGGTAAAAAGGTTCAAAAGATTTTGAAATTATAAGCTGGTTTGAATTTGTAATAGAATAAAAAGGAACAAACAAATAATTTTTAAACAAAAGAAATAAGAGGAGAGAAGCAAACCTGGCAGCACACCTGGGCCTCAACCAGCCGCAGTAGCCCAGGAACCCTCCTGTCCTCCGGCCCAACTCGCCTTCCCCTGGCCCAGTACCCCCTTCACCCTGCCGCGCTCCTGTTCTTCTTCCCTGGCGCCTGACGCCGTTCTCAGCTTCCTCTCTCGCGGCAGAAGACGGAAAGCAGACGGAGCAGGTAGGCGTCGCCCACCGTGATCCTCGTCAGCCCTCACGCCGCACTCGTGACCCCCCTCCCTTATCAACCCTGGTTCCTCTGGGACCCTAGCCTCCCCTCTCTGCATCCCGCGCTGCCACCCCATTCTTTCCTCTCCTTCGTACTCTGTCTCCCTCCCGTCGAAGTTCAGTGAGGGGAGCACCGAGGAGGAGGAGGAGTACCACCACTGCCGCCTCTTCGGAACTGCAGCAGGAGGAGTCGGAGCTTTCTGTCTCTGCCTGCTCATCTCCGTTGTGGCCGTGACCAAGCACGCCACCCCGTCGCCACCGCCTGACCAAATCCATCCGTCCCCTTCCCTGTTTTCCACGGGAATCGAGCGAGGTAAGGACCCCCTCTCTTTTCCCCATCTTTCCGCCTCGCCTCCATCGCTTTGTTAGCGTCGCCACCGCTGCGTTTCTTCCTCCCGGACGACGACCGCACTTGCGCCGCTAGCTCAGGAAGCTCCCCTGTCCCCGACAGTTTCAGCGGAAACTTTTCGGGCACCCCCGCGATTCGTGTTCTCCCGGAGTACCTGGGCCTCCTCGCATGAAAGCTCATGAACAACTTTTGTAGTCCCTGATCCCCTCTCCAACTTTGATCCTTGTGGCATGTTCGAATTCCCAAAGGATTCTTCGCCAACGTCCACCGAAGATCGGACGATATCACGGCACTGCTGCTCTGACCCTGTCCGTCCGTCAGTCTCGCGCGCCTCCTAGTACCTCTGTTCCTCGCCAGATCCCGGCCTCGGTAGTCCTCCGTTGGAGAAACCATAAAAACGTGAGTTGTAGGTATAAGTGTGATCTACACTTTTCGTTTTTACACCATACCTAAATACTGCCTAGTTTGATCGCCATCGTCCTCCGAAGTTTAGCTCAGCTCGCAGTTTCGAGTGTTTAAAGTTCAGTTTCGTCAGTCTGAACCGATCAGCTCCTGGTAGTTTTGCACGCAGGCCCCTGGCCTTTCTAAACCTCAACCCGCAGACCAGCCCTTCCGGGTTTTTGTTTAAAAACCCCCTGAGGTTTTTCCTTTCCCAACCCGCGGTCCCCAACCCCACCAGCCCATGCCCAGTCAGCATCAGGCCCACTCGCCAGAGACCGCGGCTAGGTCTGGTCTGGGTGGAAAAAGTTTTCTGTTTTTTTTTTCTTTTTCGAATTAAATCTTTTCAAATTGTTTTAAAATTCAAATTCGAATCAGTTTTTAATAACTTTTAAGATACAAATCCAAACTATACAAATAATATATGTTTTTGAATCAGAAAAATATGAGGAATTCAAATATGCTATCTAAAATATATTTTGAACACTTTATTTTCCAAGTTTATTTAAATTACAATAAATGCCCCTTTTCTTTAATTAATTAATAACTTTTGACTTATAACTCCAAATTTAATAAATAATATGTCTAAAATGATTAGCTCGACGAGACCTTTCTGTTTATGCATTCCATGGTTTGATTTGAAGCATGCATCATATAAATATATTGTGGACAGCAACTTAATTGTGAATAAAATGGGGCCAAAACTTAATAAAATGATTTAATCTTGTACTTCACCCCTCACCCATGCCATGCTACCTTATTGCCATGTAAATTGTGCATCATTCATCATGGCATGATTGTTTGCTTGTCGCATTTATTCATATGCTTGTGCACTTTATTTATGTTGGCCCTTGTTTGTTTGGTTCTTCTTCGAATAGACGCTGAGCAGGGGATATATCAAGAGAACCAGGAGCACTACCCAGATCCATCCTTTGCTTCAACTGAGCTGCCAGGCAAGCACTACTACATGCTTGCATACATATAGTACCTATTGCCTCTATCTTACTCTTGCATCATTGAGTCGCGATTGCATTAAACTGAATCCCAAGTATTGCATAGCCTTTACTTTTAAACCCCACCGAAGCTTGTTCCTCCATCCCATGAGCCATTACTACAGGAGTTGTTTGAGCCATGCGAGTCGTAGAACAGCATGTGTAGGGTATGTGAGTGTCTGGTGGATAACGAGGTACCTAAACAACTTAACCTGAGTAGTAATGGGATAACTAATGAAAGTGGCACCGGTGAGCAATATCTGTTATTTGGTTTTTATGCTCACTTGTGTCCCGTAAGACCCCGAGTACTTGATTCCTGTTCCAAGAATATTCGCGCTATCCACATCCGGGAGGCTTATGGACCCCCCTGAGCCAGAGCTTGATTCATTCTTATTTCTTGGGGCCACAACTAGTTTGAGGTTTTATTTACTATGCTGTACCTATGCCATGCTTTACTGCTTTATTTACGATTGTGTGAGGAGCACGCTATACTGTTTAGGAAGCGGAGTGTTTTCGCGGTATCGACAGTCCCAGTTTTGGGATCTGCTGTCGTTTACAGCCACTGGCGCAAACCTTGAGTCCGTCTCGGAGTCAGCTAACTCCGTTGCGGGTAGCTTAATGGGGTGGCCCCCTGAAATATTTCTGAATCCTGTAATTGCTTTGTCGTGACTGTCTCGTTGGGTTTTGATTTGGTTTTTCCGAGGCATATCGAGTGTGTGTTGCTATTTGTGCACCCCTGCAGGGTAAAACTTTCTGAAAGCCGTGTCCGCGGTTATGGACGACTTGGAGCACAGTTTCTCGATCATAGACAAGCATAACTAAAGTACCGCTGTTAATTTGACTAGACTAGGTACCTGACTAGTAAATAGTGCAACACTCACGAAATGGATAATAAAACTGCCAACGGATGGGGGGGTTGTTCGTCCGCTTCCTCGTCGGTAAGCGAGGAGGAGGATGGATCTGTTAAGATTACCTTTATAACTGCTATAACTGTTGTTATTAATTCACGGACATCCGTCTATCTCTGGTTAGGCGGATGGTTAGCGAGTATCTGTAGAATTGTTAGGGTTTATCTTTTGCTGCAATTGCGTCACCCCAGGTTGTGTCCCCTTTAGAGGCATAAAGACTTGCTGAGTACCCCTAGGGTCTCACACGATAAATTATTGGTTCAGATGAACAGGTACCCCCGCAAGATGGATACTGGGTGGAAGAGACGGACGATGTGGGCAACGATCATTCGGTGTAGAGATTCCGGGAACGGGGATCCGTGAGATCTGTGGGCGGGATGTGCTTATTTATGGGGCATCTTATGCCGATTTGCTTCTTATCCGTACTCGGATTTTGTCTTCCGCTTCCGCTTGATACTCTGTTGATTGATGTATGAGGAGATATCCTACACTATTATATCTATCTAGGATATTTGGATCTTGCCGTATGGCGTTGCTATATTTCCTTTCTTTTTAGATGGAATGGCTCTGATGTACTATTGTATGGTGGCTTGCATACATACTCATTTGTGTATGTAGTTGATCCCTTCGCCTGCCGATTACGCCGCCCGTTCTTGTCCCGATGCTTGGAAATGGTTGGGACGGCCGAAAGGTCTACCTGTGAGTGGCTTTTAGGGCCCCACCGTACTATTTCAACCATTCCCGTTCATCCAGGCTTGAATCTAGGAGCGTAATTCACCGAGGTAGTTACAATTGGTATCAGAGCCATCCCGACCTTCAGGGTCTCAGCCAAATGGTCGTTGTCTGTCTAGCAAATATTTTTGGTAGTTATGTATACTAAGGAAAATAAAACGCGAGAGTAGGACTGCTTCCACTTTTCTTCTTACCCATAACCCACAGGTCCCAGGATCGAAACCTGGCTCTGATACCAATTGTAACTACCTCGGTGAATTACGCTCCTAGTACGAGCCTGGATGATCAGAAATGGTTGAAATAGTACGGTGGGGCCCAAATGCCACTCACAGGTAGACCTTTCGGCCGTCCCAACCATTTCCAAACATCGGGACAAGAACGGGCGGCGTAATCGGCAGGCGAAGGGATCAACTACATACACAAATGAGTATGTATGCAAGCCACCATACAATAGTACATCAGAGCCATTCCATCTAAAAAGAAAGGAAATATAGCAACGCCATACGGCAAGATCCAAAGATCCTAGATAGATATAATAGTTTAGGATATCTCCTCATACATCAAACATCAGAGTATCAGGCGGAAGCGGAAGACAAAATCCGAGTACGGATAAGAAGCAAATCGGCATAAGATGCCCCATAAATAAGCACATCCCGCCCACAGATCTCACGGATCCCCGTTCCCGGAATCTCTACACCGAATGATCGTTGCCCACATCGTCCGTCTCTCCCACCCAGTATCCATCTTGCGGGGGTACCTGTTCATCCGAACCAATAATTTATCGTGTGAGACCCTAGGGGTACTCAGCAAGTCTTTATGCCTCTAAAGGGGACACAACCTGGGGTGACGCAATTGTAGCAAAAGATAAACCCTAACAATTCTACAGATACTCGCTAACCATCCGCCTAACCAGAGATAGACGGATGTCCGTGAATTAATAACAACAGTTATAGCAGTTATAAAGGTAATCTTAACAGATCCATCCTCCTCCTCGCTTACCGACGAGGAAGCGGACGAACAACCCCCCCATCCGTTGGCAGTTTTATTATCCATTCCGTGAGTGTTGCACTATTTACTAGTCAGGTACCTAGTCTAGTCAAATTAATAGCGGTACTTTAGTTATGCTTGTCTATGATCGAGAAACGGTGCTCCAAGTCGTCCATAACCGCGGACACGGCTTTCAGAAAGTTTTACCCTGCAGGGGTGCACAAATAGCAACACACACTCGATATGCCTCGGAAAAACCAAATCAAAACCCAACGAGACAGTCACGACAAAGCAATTACAGGATTCAGAAATATTTCAGGGGGCCACCCCATTAAGCTACCCGCAACGGAGTTAGCTAACTCCGAGACGGACTCAAGGTTTGCGCCAGTGGCTGTAAACGACAGCAGATCCCAAAACTGGGACTGTCGATACCGCGAAAACACTCCGCTTCCTAAACAGTACAGCGTGCTCCTCACACAATCGTAAATAAAGCAGTAAAGCATGGCATAGGTACAGGATAGTAAATAAAACCTCAAACTAGTTGTGGCCCCAAGAAATAAGAATGAATCAAGCTCTGGCTCAGGAGGGTCCATAAGCCTCCCGGATGTGGATAGCGCGAATATTCTTGGAACAGGAATCAAGTACTCGGGGTCTTACGGGACACAAGTGAGCATAAAAACCAAATAACAGATATTGCTCACCGGTGCCACTTTCATTAGTTATCCCATTACTACTCAGGTTAAGTTGTTTAGGTACCTCGTTATCCACCAGACACTCACATACCCTACACATGCTGTTCTACGACTCACATGGCTCAAACAACTCCTGTAGTAATGGCTCATGGGATGGAGGAACAAGCTTCGGTGGGGTTTAAAAGTAAAGGCTATGCAATACTTGGGATTCAGTTTAATGCAATCGCGACTCAATGATGCAAGAGTAAGATAGAGGCAATAGGTACTATATGTATGCAAGCATGTAGTAGTGCTTGCCTGGCAGCTCAGTTGAAGCAAAGGATGGATCTGGGTAGTGCTCCTGGTTCTCTTGATATATCCCCTGCTCAGCGTCTATTCGAAGAAGAACCAAACAAACAAGGGCCAACATAAATAAAGTGCACAAGCATATGAATAAATGCGACAAGCAAACAATCATGCCATGATGAATGATGCACAATTTACATGGCAATAAGGTAGCATGGCATGGGTGAGGGGTGAAGTACAAGATTAAATCATTTTATTAAGTTTTGGCCCCATTTTATTCACAATTAAGTTGCTGTCCACAATATATTTATATGATGCATGCTTCAAATCAAACCATGGAATGCATAAACAGAAAGGTCTCGTCGAGCTAATCATTTTAGACATATTATTTATTAAATTTGGAGTTATAAGTCAAAAGTTATTAATTAATTAAAGAAAAGGGGCATTTATTGTAATTTAAATAAACTTGGAAAATAAAGTGTTCAAAATATATTTTAGATAGCATATTTGAATTCCTCATATTTTTCTGATTTGAAAACATATATTATTTGCATTATTTGGATTTGTATTTCAAAAGTTATTTAAAAACAGAAATTGATTTGAATTTGAAATAATTTGAAATGAATTTGAAATAAAACAGATAAGCCGAAAATACTTTTTATACTCCAGTGAACCTAGCCGCAGACGCCGACATGTGGGGCCACGGCTGACTGGACCAAAAGCGCGCGGAAACACTTCTGTCACCGCGAGCTCTTCTAGCCCTAGCGGATGACAGGTGGGGCCGGGGGTCTTCGCAGGCCCACGCGTCAGCGGGCGACCAAGGGGTGTGCCACGCGGCATAGCGAGGACTGCGGGTTGAGGGCTTAACACTGCGGGATCCTTTTTGCAAAAACGCCAGAGGCAGACAGGTGGGGTCGGCAGGAGCGCGGGTTACGGTAAACAAAAAGGGAGGGGGTTTTCTGCAAAACGTCGCCGCGACACTGTTTTTCTTCTCCTCTCTCTGAAGGAAAAGGCAGAGGCGGTGCGCGCGGCTCGGGGCTTCGATCTCGTGACCTGGGGCTTGCACGCAGGGCGGCTGCCGCTGCGGTGGCTTGGGCTAGGTGGCAGAGAGGTGGGCGCGGCCTAGCTAGGCTTCTGCGACGCTACAGCGAGGCGGACCGAGCGCGACGCCGGCGCACAGAGCGTGCACGACGAAACGTCCGGCGAACACAGGCGACGGCAGCGAGGCGGACCGTGTCTAGGGGGTACAGGGGCTCACCGAGAGGTTGTCGGTGGCGCTGGATCGGGCAGGGGCGCTGGCGATCAACGGCGATGCAGGCGGACAGATGATCTAGGGTTCCGGCGCGGGCGTTGATGGTTCTGGCGGTCTGGGGCTTCCTCTTCGCGGTTCCGTGTACGGGGCTGCAGCAGGGGGGTCTCCTCGGTCCACCAGACCACTCCACGGTCTGGCTGCGCGTCCGGATCGTCGAGGAGCGGTGGAGGCCGACGGTGGCGGCGAGAGGGAGGTAGGCGTCGGTGGGGAGGAGAAAGGATGGCCGGCTCGGTCCTGGGGTAGATCTGGGGCAGAGGAGAGCCGTGCGGGGGTGGATAAAGCGGAGAGGGAGAGGGGTGCCGTGGGGGTGGGGTAGATGGAAAAGGTGGCTCGGCCACCTTTCCTCTCCCTCCTTCACGTGCTCGGTTCGGCCAGGGCAGGGCGGGGGCAGGTAGGGGGGCTGGCAGGTGGACCAGGGCGAGGCCAAGGAGGCAGGGACAGGCTCGGGTTGGAGGGCCCTTGTGGCATAGAGAGAGAGCAAGAGAGGGAGAGGGGGTAGCCTCGGGTAGGGCTAGAGCTAGGCTCGGGTAGGCTTGGGGTTGGTAGCTAGGGCAGGGAGAGAGGGGGGGCAGCTAGGGTAGGACATGGTGGTGTGGCTCGGCTAGAGAGAGGAGAGATGAGGGGGTACTTAGGGTTTAGGTTAGAGCTAGGTTAGAGGGGATGGTAAAGAGAGGAGAGGTAGGGTGGTGATAGCTAGGTGATTAGGGTGATGGGGTGGTGGCTTGGGGTTTATAGGAGATTGCATGCTCCAACTAGATCAAGCAACACAAGGGAGGGGTGTGGTGATGATGGTCTTAAGCAAGCTCAAACAAGATCAAGCTAAGGGGAGAGAGAGATGTGGTTTAAATTCACTCAAAAATCCAATAAAATCCAAATGACAAGCAAAAAAATGTGGTACTTGCATGGGCCATGCATAATATTTAATGCCATGTTGATACTTGTGAAGACAATATTGTTTCATGGCATTCTTATTATGCATTCCAAAATTGGGGTAAGGCCCAAGCAAAGAATCTAGAAAGAATTTCCAAGTGGAATAGATGGAGATAGCCATGTTTGAAATAGAATGGGACATGCTAGTGTGTATGTTCCACTAGATGATCAATAGTCCCAAAATATTCCAACATTAGCATAAATCCATGATAATCCATATGGAGCGAGGAAAAAGGGTTCCACTCACAAGGCATGCAAAGGTGGCCAAGTGGCTCTCCACATATCCATATTGTGAAAACAACATTATTGATATATGAGAGCATGTGGAAAAAGAATTGGATCCATCCCGACCCACATGAGCTAGAGGTAAAACCAATAAGTGCCAAGCTCATATTTAGTTGGATGGTGGAATTATAAGGTGGTGAAAGAAGAAAGGTGGTGGAGTTAATAAGAGATATGCCCCCCAACTCAACTTGGGCATTAAACAATATACCAAGAACCAAATACAATATCAAGAGGCAAATACAATTAATAATGCATATGAGATAAGAACCAAATCAAAAAGGGTTTTATATGATGCTCAAATGCAAGGAGGCATGATGACATGAGCATGATATAATTATGATGCAACAATTCTATATTTGAAGTAGCCATTATATTACTAGACCAAGTAGCATTACAATCGTTAGACAAATGGGATGCTACATCAGGCGACATGGTAATGGACATCATCACGTTGTCGGAGCCATGATCTGCTCTCTAGCAAGGGCTTGATGCCACCAACGTCTCCCTCGGTCGTCATTTTCCCTCCTTGGGTGTATTGTTGTGGGCCCCTCCTCCTCCCATGTAGTATGATGTCTCTAGTTGAAAAATCCAAATCCTTTCAATAGGGGGGACGATGTTGCTCTCCCCTATAGCGTTACGTTCGAGTCTTGTCGTATGTCGGTGCTTTGGTATGCACCCTACTTGTGGCTTCGTTCATGGTGGTGGTACACTTATGAAGTCATTAGTGTGCACGAAGTCTTTATGAAGGTTTTCCTTGATCTGGGATTCCCTTTTGGATTTTTTAGCTTAGCTTGTATCTTGTAGCACCATTTCTTTTCCTCATTTCTAGGTGCCTACCTTTTTTCTCTTGGCTGTACAAAATCATTGTACAAAATTTCAAAACCTTGGCTTGCAGCCTTGCATACTCGTGTACCGGAAGTTTTATTGGAAATAGGAAAGATTCTAACCCATGAAAAAAAGGTAACCTATTTTTGCGCATGTCACAAATTGCCATATTTATATACAACAAAAGGGCAATTTTTAACTCCACCCCCACAAACTCCCCATAGGATTTTCCTCATATTTATAAAAAGTGAAGTGCAATTGCGTTCTTTCCAAAACCAATCGCGGCGTTAAAGATGTTTCAAATATGCGTAGTTTAGAGGCTAAGAGCAGTAGAATGATGCTATCTTATCACTGCCACATATAATGAATGTTGAGTCAGAGAAAAGAGAAATAAAAAATGGATTTTTCCTAGCTAAGAGATCATTTCTTAGTAAGAAAAATCACTCAATTTTCTGTAGTGTACAGTATGTCTTCTCTTATTTATATATTTTCTAGTTTAATTTTAATCGTGACATTATTTTAGGACACGCAAAACATTAACCGTTAAAGATAACACTAAGAGATAGCACATTGTATATCATATTTTTGTTTCTCTAGATGAGCTAGTGCAACAATGTTAAACTAGTTTAAAAGAGGCACTCCCATCATACACCGAGACATATATTTTGAAACGGAGGAAGTACTTAATAACTAGTTAAAACGTCTTATATATTGTGGGAGTGAGGGAATACGTTACTTGATTTTTTTAAAGGGATATCCTGCTCGTAACAGCACAAACCACACCTCTCAGATAGAGGGGAAAATCAAGAAAAGGAGAAAGAAGAGGGGAAAATGGTGTTTTTTATATCTCATTAGATTTAGGGGTGCGCCTTGGCACACGATCCCGGGGAATTCATTTTGTATAGTGGTGATAAAAATGTTATATTCATATAGAGCGTAAAATTTTGTTTCAACTATGCAGTCTAGTTATGTTTTCAATCTCTCTGTATTTACAGTGTTGGATGAAGCATCTTTAATTCAGCTACATCATGATTTGAGGGCAAATACTGTCTTGGTAGAAGGAGGTCCTTCCAATCCTCATCAAATACACAACACCCCTCATTCAGAGAAGGGTTCACGACGACACGTCCAATGTGTGTGAACATAGACATCATGCCCAGTGTGTGTGAACATAGACAATTGTTGAACAAGTACCGAACATATGGGCATGTTAAAATAAGTAGTTCTAAAACAACCCCGGATAAACATCTAGTGGAGTAGCATCCCAATTCACATCAGAGATGTGTGATTTATTACACATAACCTAAGGCAAAGCATTAGACACAAACAACCTAATGATAATCAACATCACTTGCCAGACTAAAGCACTTTAATCAATGTTGTAAACACAAAACAAATTTATCATGACCTTTGCTAAAGAACTAAAAACTGACCACCATATTCACAATAGCCAATCAACATCAATGGTCAAACTGAAGCATCATAATCAGAGTTGTAGATGCATACAAATTTATCATGTCCTTTGCTGTAGAACTAACAATTGACAACTAATTTCACGATAGCACAATGACATGCCATAATGTATCAAGTTGGTCCTCCCTCTCACAAGGAGAAATACAAAACTAATTTTTATAAGAGTCCTCGTAATATCTGAAGAGTATGACGATGCTACTCCACATAGCTATATCATACAAAGCAAGCGGCAACAATTTGTTATTTAATATCCATCTCTCCATCTAAGAATCTTCAAATCTTTCAAGATGGCAGGCATGAAGTACACATGTAGTCAACTCGATTGATCGGCACCTAATGGAATACATATTCTCCAACTTCAAAAACCAAACAAAAAGATTTTATATTATAGTAAACGAACTAAGTCTTAGGGCAGTAGCTAATCTGGAGAGACGACATTTTCAATAGTGGTTAAGCATTTGCTCAAGGTTAAGCATTGGAAATGCTGACAACATATTCAATCGCGGTTACTTGTAGAGCATGTATAAACTCCCTTTGCACACTACAATAAACAACTTGTACCTGTTTGAGGTTATGGATTTGAACTCCGGTGGTGGGTCTTGTATGCATGCAGCAGCAACATAGAGATTAATCCTTGAAGTGCAATTCTTTACAATGACCCGACATACCAATTAGCTGATCACCCTTTTTCTCCAAAGATCAAATGCGGCCTGGTGAGCACCATATGTTGCTATAAGAGCTAGCTCATACCTGAATACACACGGCAAAACATGCGGGGAAGATGGAACAATAATGATACACACAAACTGATAAAGGGGTTAACCTCTTGGGTGGCCCGATCTTTATGGATCTCGTGGTCAAATTGATGGGAAAGCGAGGGGAAAGGGAGAAGGTAGTGGAAGCGAACACACACCTCGCGAAGAACACGATGAACACATGCAAACTCACACGATACAAGGCCGATTGCTCCCGAACGGCGGCCACCGGTCCGATAGAATCCTCGCAAGGAAAGATCAGTCAACGTGCTCCCTCAAATCCACATCGGAGAGGGAAGAACACCTTGGGTAGCGTCTTGACAACTTGGAGACGAGACACCGAACTCCAAGGCCTTGTTCAACGATTGATGCGTGATGCAAAGTCCAATCGAGGTTGGTGACAATAGTCGGTCCCGTTGGTAAAGGGGATGAGGCAAAACTAGAGATTCCACAATGGGGGTTGTCTTTAGTCTATCATCTATGCCTAAGGGATACATGAGGGGTGGGGGATCTATTTATAGGCCAACCACTAAACAAGGGGGTAGTTTGGGAATAAACTAGGCAAAGGGGTAAGCAAGGGAATATTCCAGGGCATCAAACCCAGATTCGCACGCAGGTAGTAGATTCCGGCGGTGAGTCCGGCGGCGCCGGATCTGGTGCCGGGATTTCCGGTCGTCGCCGGATGTTCTGGTCGCGCACCAGAACTGCTCTTTTTAAGCGCTTTCGGCGGTGGTTCCGGTCGACCGGTCCTGGCGCTGGGAATTCCGGCGGGGAGCCCGGTTCGCCGGTGCTGTCGTCGGGGATTCCGGCATTGGAAACGGTTCGCCGGTGCTGATGCCGATTCCAGCTGGAGCTTTTTTCTGTCTCCTCTTCCAAGCCTCCGTCTTGTCGGGCGTGAGTCCTCGGGCTTCCTCCCTCGTCTCCGTACTCGTCGGTGTGAACCTATCATGGTCATAGGGCAGAGAATGAAGTAGTACACCATTCAATAGGGTAGGAAGTGGGATCTCAAAGAGGATAGGATTCACCTTTGGAGTCCATGACGACTTGGCATAAGTTGGAGACCTTGATGTGGCAACGACCGTAGGTCGGGCTGCATCAGCCCCCCCTTCAAAAAGAGTCGTCCTCGACTCTACATGCTCATCACAAAGTAGAAGAGGTTGAGAGACCTTCTTGATCCCGGGGTTCACCATATAGTCGTCCTCGGGAAGATTGTCTTGACAACACTTCAATGTTCCTTCACCTTCCATGAAGCCTACAAAGATCACAAGAAAAGAGAAGCAATACTCAAAGCATAGCCAATTCATGAACATTATGGCATGAGTCCTCAAGTAGAAGGAAGTCACTTTAGCTTGTAGAGATAGCTCGATGAAGGATAGCCATAGGTAACTCTCTTCAGTTTTTCTTGTCAACACATGGTTGGTAGAGGTTGACGTGCACGCATTTGTACCGACACACAACAAATACCAAGCAAAATATTTTCGTGCGTGATAGAGGAGCATGTCGAATGTGGCATGTCCATTCTTGTTCACAACACTATTAGCACAATACATGTATAGAAAATGGAATGCATATGCAAGGTAAATATGCATGGAAATTGTTTGAACATCATCCAAATGTGGGAACTCAAGAACTCCATACAATGTCTTAGTGTGGCACTCAAAGCATTGGACCAAAGTATCGATCAACATCTTTGAGGCAAGAATAGGAGAATTCGGCAAAAACACATGAGGAAAAATATCCAAAGCGACATCATTATGTGTGCAAATCAACCATTGGAAAGAGAAATTGTTCGACATGTTGGATGTCACACACAAATCATCGAGAGAAAATATCATGGGAATATGAATATCCCAAGCGGAAGCAAAAACAACATATTTGCAAACAAACCAAATGAAAGAGCAAGTGGTCCTTATGTTTGTTGCAACAACAAAACGAGATTCTTGGAAGCTCTCGTGATAATACATGCTCTCAATGGTATTATGGTTGCACACAAAACATCGGAAAGAGAAATTATTCAACATTTTTGTTGAAACACACAAAGCATCAATATCCAGTAGCAAATAAACATGAATGTCACAAGGTGAGATAATACCATCAACATGCTTGCAAGCAAACCATAGGAAAGAGAAATTTGTCAACATGAAAGATGCAAGGCATGCAAATGGTATCAGAGCTGGGTTCGATCTTGAACTCACTTGTGGGATGCTCTCAAGAGCTCTTTTTGTCAACTCGTGCTCAACCGAGGTTGACATGATAGTGCGGGTACCTACACACATCAAACACAAAAGGAAGAATGTGTGTGCATGGTAGAGATACACATCATCCATCATGACGTATCTCTTCTTGTGCACATCACCATTAATGTCAATCAAGTATGAAATAGATGCATGGTGAGTATGCAAGTGGGGAACGTGCTTATCATGGCAATCATTAAAATCTCCAAAAATTGAGAAATCTATGGGGGCCATCTCATTATAACACATATGCTCAATATTGTTGCAAGCAAAACAAGTGAAATAGCAAGCATTCATCTTATCGCAAACAACGGGAGAAATTAAATGACTAGCATGACAAGGCAAGTCCAAACTAATTGGAGGATACACACAAGATGCATAGCATGGCATGTTGATGGCAATGATATTGCAATCAAACAATTCCACATGATCAATATTATGCGAAGGCAAATCATCACATGGGAATGTGGATGAAGCATATGTAATGTCACAAGTATCATCCATAGCATGCATATCCTCACAATTCATCATGTCCACTAGTGGGATCATGGCATCATCAACACCCTTATTGTTGCCTTTTTCATACCTCTCATATGAATTGGGTGTTGTGGAAGTAGTGGCCTCTTTATGGACGACTTCGTTTTCTTGATGTAGCCATGGCGTAGCATCATCTTCGTGCACCATGTACATCTTCTCCAATCGAGGCATCAGTGCTTCATGGTTTGGCGCGTCTTCCTCCATGGAACCTAGAACAGCACAAGAGAACACACTAGAGGTAGAGGGTAAGTTGTTATAAATCGAAATGGTCTCACTTGATCTATCAAATACCACTCTCAACTCACTAGGAGTATCACTCATGCCCTCCAAGTGGAAGCACTCAATCTCACATAAGGTGGAGTCACTCATCTCACTCTTGTTCTCACTCAAGTGGGCTAAGTGGATCTCATACTCATATGGGATTGGTACCACATCATCACTCAAGCATATGGGGATAGGCTCGGTTTCCTCAACTCCAAGCACCTCCTTTGGTCAAGGGAAAATCCCATGCTCACCATTCTTGACCTTGTCGCCTCCAAGGTTGGATGCCATAAGATGGGTATCATCGCTCGCCTCCATGGTCGAAGGGAAAATCCCATGCTCGACCGTCTTGTGACCATCTTGTAGTAGTGGTGGAGGTAGGCTCATGCTATCCAACTTGGCGAAGTAGAGGTCTTCATTTTCCTCGTTCATGAGGTCTTCGAATGCAAGCGTAGTCGTTGAAGCTTGATGGCGTGGACGAAGGCTTGCTCTTGGTGCCATTTGGTGGTGGCACTAGTAGTTGAAGGTGCCTTGTGATGGTGTCGATGGAGGTCATTGGCGTGCCTTGCCGATGGTTGATGTAGGTGGCGCACTTGGTCATCCACATGACGCTCGTGACGATGACCCTTGTCCTTGGCACTCTTGTTGGTGAGTTGTTGCAATGAGCGCAAAGCATCATTAATCTTGGCGACCCTGCTCATGGTTTTGTCGAAGTCGTTGTCCATGTCCTTCTTGAAGTTGTGGAGGTCGCACTTGAACTTGTCCATTTTATGGTGGACCTTGGCGCACTCGAGGTGTAGGCTCCTTCTTGGCCAGTGCCACTTGAGGAGCTTGTCGTTGTCGTTCTTGAAGTCGCCCATGCTTGGGGAGTCGTTGTTGTTGTAGCACTCCATGTCACCCAAGCATGTGGAGGCATTGTTTGTGTAGTGCTCCATCATGTTATCCATGCTTGTGGAGACATAGGCATGGTGGCTCATCGTGGATTCTTCATAGAAATCATCCTTGATTCTAGAGTCCCTAGACATGATTCACAAGACCAAGTGTTGTATATGGAAGTGGTAGAGGGTGTTGGGGATGTCACGTCAAACCTTACTTTACCTTGGAAGATAGTATCGTGCAAGTGGCCACACTTGAGGGCAATAAACCAAGAAAAGTGAAGTTCACACGGAACACCAAAACCAACTACTAACCAAAACACACACACACACACACACAAGGCCTATGGTGGATAGTTATGAAAAGTGGCATGTCAAGAAACAATCCGAAATCAAGATGTTGTAATGGCAAGTAAAGAACCACAATGATCACAAAGCAAAACAAGTCAATCCACAAGATAGGAAATATGTACAAGGAAACACACACGGTGGGCTAAATGGGACTTGTGCGACGAAGAAAGTGAGCTAAGAACAAAATGATTACCTAGCGAAGACTATAAGCTCGTGTCACACAAGTACAAGGAGAGACGCTAGTTTGATTGCACAAAATTGGTGGGCTACAAGATATGCACAATAAGTACCACCTATATGATGTTCATCGAGCTTGCGCTTCCTATTCTATGAGGCACATGTATATTTCTTTTTCTTTTTATATATATTTTTTCACTCCTTTTCTTTTCACTCGCCTCTTCCTTGTGCCAACAACTATAGAAGATAACTATATGAGATAGCGCTCACAACGTTTGCTCGGAATCTGCAAGGTATCAAATGTGCATAGCCCAAGCAATCATAACAGGAACTAGTCTCAATAGGTGTTTGTTGCTCGCAAAGATAGTGGGGTTCACAAAGGAATGCAAGTGGGGAGAAGTCGCGGAATGTTTATACCTTTCATCGACGATCTTCACCCTTTATTGTTGGATTCCGCCTTGCTCACGGAATTTGGATGGAGTGGATAGCATGAACAACATGGATGATAATGGATATGTCCTTATGCTCTTCGAAACGGGCTAAAGAACACCAAAATCCGAGTTCGAATGCAAAAGTTATGCTCAAAACCGTGTGGAGCTGAATCTGTTGGCGACCAGGTCGGCGGACCGGAAATATCACCGGAAATTCTAGCGGTAGGTCCGGTTTGACCAGAAATTCTGATGGGAGCTCCGGTTTGCCGGATCTAGCACCGGAGCGAGCTCAGGAACGCGAAAACTCGATTTTCTGCGGAAAAACTCGATGGGAAACTTCAGATCGAAGGGGAAAATCAAGGAATTAGGCCATGTGAACACAACAGAAGGTAGATCAACAAGTTTAGCAAGTAATCCTCAGATCAAAACCTACCAAAACACACTCAAATCACAGATCAATCCAAAACACGAATTGGGGCTATTTTTGGTGAAATTTTCAAAACTCACATGATACAAGGCCGATTTCCCCCAAACAGCGGCCACCTGTCCGATAGAATTGTCACATCCCAAAATTTTCCAAAGTTTGTAATGTGAAAAATAAATAAACAAAAATAAATAATTGTTGAAATTTAGGGTGAAAAGAAACTTTTTGATTCCAAATGGAAACTTAAAAACCCTTCTTGAACAAACTTTGAATAAAAGGGAATCCAACAAAATTCAAATCAAGTGAAATGCATTCATCAATAAATGTATCTTGAAAATTTAAACACTTGGAAAAGTTAAACCAAAACTCTAAAAACCTTAATGGAATAAATCATTCCAAGATCTCTCTAAGACTATGGATTTGATCCATATAAAAATGTGTCAACAAACATTTATAAGTGATCAAAATGACAAACAATGTTTTTATAAAACCATAAAAATTGGTTTCATTCAGTTTGGAGCCATGGATAAAAACTTATGAATATAATAAGATAAGAGGAATTAAATTCCAAAGATAATAAAGCTCCTATATAAAATCCATACCAAATGGTGAGCAAAATAATCCTAAAGAAATTTAAAAGGATAAACAAATATTAAATAAAATTATACAAATTGGAATCACCAATTTTGGATCTATAAATAAAAAGATATGGATTTTATAAGACAAATAAAGAAATAAATAAATAAGGAATATTGAAAAGCCAAATTAAATCTTGGCCAAATCCATAAACAAATAGAAGTTATTAAATAATAAAAAGAAGTAAAAAGACTATTTAAATAAAATCATAAGGATGGAACAATATCCAATTTTATTTAAATAAAGACAATTTTCCTAAATAATAAATCCCAAGAAAATTATTTAGAAGACAAATTAAACCTTGAGTTAAATCCATAAGCAAATGGAATAACAATAATCCAAATAAAATAAAAGGATAAAGAATATTCAAATAAAAAAATTATATGGCATTAACGAAATTCAATTCCATTTGAATGAAGATAAATCCCTAATGAAAATGACTAAATAGATCATGAGAAAATAATAAGTAGAAATTCCCAAGGTGGATATAAAAATTATTTAATTAACTTAAATGGAATAAAAGAATCATTTAAATAAAATTTATATGGAATTAAAACCATATTTGATTTTATTTGAATAAAGACAATTGCCCAATTTAAATGATTAATAAATCATATTAAAATATTTCAAAGTGAATTATTTGCACTAAATAAAACATACTGAAAATGGTTTGGTGAAAATTAGAATTCAAATAAGAGTTTGAAAATATATTTAAATCTTATTTGAATAAAGGCAAGTGCTTATTTTAATAAACAATAAACCCTAAATGAATAAAATGATTATTCAAAAATGGACTTTAAATACATATTTAAAACAGTATAGAAACATACTGAATATTTGAAAAGGGTTTGAAAAATAAATCTGAATTCAAATGAATGTTTGAATTTGAAAACAGGAAATCAAAATAGAAAAAGAAAAAGAAATAGAATAAAAAATGAAACAAGCCAACCCAGCCCAGCTAGCCTATCAGGCCCAACTCGCATCCCAACTAACCCTCCCCGAAGCGTTTTCTTCACTCACAGACACACCCGCACTGCCACTGACGCCTGGACCCCACCTGAACCCTCTCTCTCTCGCTGACAGAACGACCCCACCCGCCAGTCGTCTTCCTCACCCGCGCATGACCAGTTCGTCGCTGTTTCTGGTTTGATTTCCGTGGAGTAATTCGCCTTAACTCCACGGCTATTACTCACCGTGATCACGCCCTCCTAATCGCGTATGCCTCCCCTCTCTTTCCCCTCACTTGCCCGTCCCTCTCGGCCACAGGGTTGCCCTAATTTTTGCTTGCTCCACCACTGCCTCCGACGAGTTTTCCGGTCGATTCCGGCGAGCACGAACCTCCCCACAGTCCCTGCTTCACACGAGCGAGATCCACATCTCCCCCTGCACCTCTCAGTATCCTTGGCTTGCCCGCACAAGCACCGTAGCCTCGACTACAACATCGACAATACACCGCCGCCGTCTGCCTCCACTCCAGTGAGCTACTAACGCCAACCCCGAGTGCCCCTCGTGTTCTGGTGAGTACCCCTACAACCCTCGAGACCGTGCGCACCTTCCTGACATGCTGCCTTGCCTTCTTACGCCCCAGGAGCTCGTCCTCGACAACGACAACACGTGTCCGAGCCAGTGAGCAACTCCGGCGAGGAATTGTTATCGTCCCCATGCGCCCCTTCGCCAACCATGAGTACGTTGAGAATCAGCAATGCACGGCGAGTCTGGTGAGCCACCTGTAACACCCTCAGAATCGGCCCTATGCAAGTTTTAGCGACTTCCGCCAAACCCGCATAGAAATGATTCAAAGGTGCCCACCAGGCACTTGCGTGCGGGTGGAAAACGAAGTAATATCATTACACAATAGTCCAAGATGGAACCCACATAACATATATATACAACAGCGACTCAATGAGTCAAGAATACAGATATAGAATACAAAGATCCAAATCACCTTTAAAACAATACAGCGTTCGATTACGCACAAGATGCAAATTGAGCTAAGAGCCCTGAAGAATAACCAATGGCGTCCATAACCCTACCCAGGCCAAGACGGATGGGTAACCCTGCTAACGACGTCGATCTCAAAACCTGCTTAACAAAAGGGGTGCCGACAAAGGGCAACAAAAAAAGAGAGCGGTCAGTACTGAGGCCAGTACACGGCGAGACTAGAATTCGGCGGTCCTCGCCTACATAGGTATGGTGGACTGAAGCGGCAGCGCAGCATGCACTAAACAACCTATAGAGACTTAATACAGCTGGCGGCTATCAGATAGGGTTAAGAAATACCTATTCGGATCCAACCTGAAACTATCACCAAGCATACCCATCCTGGTATTTCCCCCTCGAGACCAAACGAGGAAGTCAACCGAGGAACTCACACGGTTGGCAGTTTTATTCATTTCGTTATAGTTGCGACAATTACTAGTCAGATATAGATAGCATGAGTCATCTGATATAATAAGTAGTGGGCAATTTTAGTTAACCATTCCATTGTAGTTGTAGTACTTACTAGTCAGATACATATAGCATGAGGCATCCCAAAACCCAGCAGTAGTTGGTACTTTTATTCAGCCATTCCGTTGTAGTTGCAATACTTACTAGTCAGATACAATGGTAACAGGTGACAACTCAAACCAGCAATTGTTGGCACTTTTATTTAGTCATTCCATTATAGTGAAGCTGGTTACTAGTCATTATAAAGTCAAATTATAGAACTACTTTAGT
Organism: Avena sativa; assembly: GCA_916181665.1. Lineage (NCBI taxonomy): Eukaryota > Viridiplantae > Streptophyta > Magnoliopsida > Poales > Poaceae > Avena > Avena sativa. The sequence goes on from OV702297.1 coordinate 145,759,339, forward strand.
TATAGTTGTCTATGATCGAGATACTATGCTCCAAGTCGTCCATAACCGCAGACACGGCTTTCAGAAAGTTTTACCCTGCAGGGGGCACAAATAGCAACACACGCACGATCAACCTCGAGAAAAACCAAATGAAACCCAACGAGGCATCACGACAGAGCAATTGCAATATTCATATAAATTTCAGGGGACAACCCCACCAAGCTAACCGCGACGAAGTTGGCCGGCTCCAAGATGGACCTAGAGGTTTGTGCCAATGGCTATAAACGACTGGGAACCCGAAAGTGTGACTGGGCTTATCGATACCGCGAAAACATTCCACATTTGTTCCTAAATAGTACAGGCGCTACACGCGCAATCATAAATAAAGCAGTAAAGCATGGCATAAGTACAGGATAGTAATAAAGCCCCAAACTACTTGTGGCCCCAAGAAATAATATATGACTCAAGCTCTGGCTAGGGAGATTCATGGTCCCACATGCGGATAGTGCGAATATTCAAAGAACAGGTATCAAGTACTCGGGGTCCTACAGGACACAAGTGGGCGGTTAAAAACCAAATAACATCTATTGCCCACCTGTGCCTCTGCATTATTTACCTACTTCAATTTTAGTTATTAAATAGTAATTAAAGTCATGATCATCTCCAACATTAAGCATACGACAATACTCCAACAACTGTGGTACTTGATGACACGCGACAGCACTTGAGCAAGCGACTACGACACGCAAGTCCAACTATCTACCAAACAACAGGTAATAGGATGTGTCCAAGGCAATATAAGGCTGCAAGAGATATCACGGATACAAAAACTAGAGCATCGTAACACAGATAGCAATAGATCAACAGGAGGAAATAAAGACTATAAAGTAAAATAGGTAGAAAGGGGGAGAATACTCGCCTGTAAAACATTGTCGAGGTTCATCCAAAGATCGGGTCGACACTCGCATCAACTCATCGGCCTAATCCGTGAAGAAGCAAAGCACTAGCAGAAACACCGGATGCAATATTTAATACTACGGCGGAAGATCGGGCATGATGCATGTATGATGTATGAGATGGCAAAGATGCGATGCAATTAGGCCATATTAAGCAGAACCGGGGTCCCGACAATTATTTAAGTGATTCAAGTTATTTAGATACCCTACAATTTAAATGTTGTATTAACACGGCAAAATTTTATCGTCGGTTCGCTACACAAATTTAAATGGAGACAAACTAAGACTAGAATAGTCCGTATATGGTCTCCATATTTAATTATGAGGTGAATCGGCATAATGCCCCCAAACCACATGATATGTGTGCAAGCATGACAATTCAATATGCAACAAGTATATATTATATATTATAAAAGTATTGGTCTCAGGAAAAGGGGTCACACATTAGGGGTCTCGACGATCTTGGGGTTCGAAGGGGTTCGGTTCAGTCCTGCCGGGATCGGTCTTGGTGTCCGGGGATTCTCCAGGTCTGTGTGGTAGATCTTGGGGTACTGGCATCATCGGGTTCTACCTCGCACATCGGTTGAAGGAACGATGCAGATCTTGGTGATAAAAGGGCATCCCAGCTTGACGAGAAGCGCCAGCACCTGTTGGAGGAAGCGCAGGACATCGCGGAGCAAGGCGCTAAACTAGATCGAGATCTGATAACCGCGCAGAAATCCATAGAGAAAGCTAGAGCAATGGAGGCCGAGTACTCGAGACCATCAAAAGTTTCGACGAAGGCGATCGCGAGAGCTGCAGGTTCCTTAGGAAGCACGCGTTGCACTTTGTCGGATATGTGGGATCCGGATCCGGCTCTGCCGATGCTGGAGACAACACTGTGAACCTGTGCTAATGTACCGACCTTACTTAGACTAATACATACTTATGATTAAACCCCCTACAAGCATCTGCAACTACATGAAAGTAATTAAGATATAAACCTAACCACAACCTTAAACTCTGAGGGCACCATCTAAATCCGTTGAAACGACACCGTATGAATTATGGTTTGGGAAGAAACCTAAATTGTCGTTCCTTAAAGTTTGGGGTATGTTCTAGAATTTGCGGTTCATACTGGTTGTTTAGAGTTATTTTCTTCTATGAAAAATATTCGAGAAAGATGCCAGGAGCTTGATGACATCTATGAAGACGTTCATCTCACGATCTGGGTGATCAAGTCGCCGCAACGAATGTCTCCTGAATGAGCCGATAGTCTCGGTCAAGCCACAAACCTGGATTAACACTCAATACATTTATTAAACTTGGAAAATTGCAAACATCATAAAATATCCTTCACAAAATGAGCTATCATGTCTCATGGCATTTAGGTTCACAATATGCAACCGACCAGCCAGAGGCATCTGAAGATTGAGATAGATCATGAGAAAAGAGGGAAATTTCTAAGGTTCAGGGTTTTGAAAAGTTTTCAAAGTTTGACTCGGATTTTTCTAGCAACTTGCTTTTCATTCATTCATAACACACAATACAAACACACGCACTTTATTTATCTACATTATCAAAAACCCCTAAAAATCCGTTTGCTAAGTATTTACAGAGAATTCCTACTCCAAGCCACTCGTCAACACCTTCTGCTTCTCGTTGGGTTCGACACTGCCTCCCTCTTTAAAGGGCCTTTCTTTTACTTTGTAGTTGAGTCAGTAAACCTATTCCCTTCTATCTCAGCAAGTATTTTGAGTTGATGTATTTCATTCATTAATATGATGATTTATGCCATTTTTCTCGCTACCTGTTGTACCACCATCTACAACCCCTGAGGTTGTGGTGTCGGCACCTGTTGTGACTCCACACGTGACAACAATGGGCGAAAGTTCGGAACCTGTCCATCAGGCAAGCCATCCTTAACAATGCAAGCTAACCCTTGCAAGCTAGATAACCTAAGCAAGATGCATTAGGCATGCTTTGGTTATATCCTCTTTTGATTTATACCCATCCCAAGTTTTACTTACAAGCTTTACTTCTTTTACACACCACAAAACAAGAAAAACAGATGGTTTTAAGAACCATTCTGGAAATTATGATACAGTGAGACCTAATACAACTCACTAAGCTAGTGTTCAAGTGCTACTACTCCTCGGAGTCGGTGTAGTCGTCATCTTCATCGCATCAAACAAGCTTACAAGCTCTCATAACCTGTCACCTACAGCAGCAAAATACTCAAGATATAATCCACTAAACTCAAATCTACTTGGACAAGGGAAAACCCTAAGTACCCGATCAAAAATCCACGAAAGAGTCTGTAGCTGCCGTCATCTCCATCCCTAGATCGGGAGGGATCTGAAGCTCTTCATCGGTGAAACCGACTCGGGCACTAGTTCCCTAGGAGTCGGGGGAACATCAAGACCCGCACGGACCGCCTAAGGGCAGGATACGTTTGCAGTAGGATCGATGTCGGATATCTCTTTGGAGTTTGCCAGCAAAGACCAAGTGACCTAGGACATGATGCAACCATTCCACTTTGTCATGACACATCCATGTACCCTTCCCACTCCAGATCGGTGGACCAAATACATTTTTGAATCCACAAAGTGTTCCTATGGTCAGTAGGTTCAAATCACACCATTTGCCAAAGATTTTATCCCCAAAATCATTTTTGAACAATTTTTATAATCTAAACAAGCATACAAATGTTTCTGCAAAAACAAACATTTTAACCCGAGTTAAGCGAAAACTTAACGCGGATCTAGGTGGCTCGATATTCAAAGCTAAAGCAGATCCGAGTTAAGCAAAAACTTAACCCACTAGGTGGCTGGATATTCAAAGCAGAAGCAAAAAAAAGACAAAGGGAAGAGGATATTTAAAGGGGAGGCCGGATCTGCCCGTTGGGGCCAATTCGACCTAACTGGGCCGGTAGTACCGGATGGGCCTAGTACTACCGCTCCCGACTAACATGGGCACCTGGGCAAGCTAAGCGGTTAACGTATCACCCTCAGACCGATGGACAAACGGAGTGAGTAAATCAAATACTCGAAGATATGTTGAGAGCATGTGTGCTAGAGTATGGATCTAAATGGGAAGACTGTCTGCCTTTCATAGAATTTTCTTACAACAACAGTTACCAAGCCAGCTCCAGAGGGACGTCACCAATGGCCTCCACTTCTGCTTCTATTCCATTCGCCACTTCAATGCATCTTTCTCTTCTTGGCGTGGTCCTTGTCGAATGGAACCCCTGTAAAGAGTTGGCAACGTGAACAGTTGCTCCAGAATCAATCCACCATGTAGGTGGACTAGCTAGGTACCTTGGCATCCGGCGGTGAGGTAAGGATTACCCTCGCAGCCCGCATTGCATTGGCACCAAAAGAGGTCTTCTCCGTTGGCCGTGCCGCAATTGCCGTGAGTTGTGTCGACGGTGGCACGCCTCATGAGCCCACTTGAACGAAAGGCCGGAGCCTGGACGGAAGAGCTACCATCCGTCCTATGGAGTTTGCGCACTACGCTAAACAGCTCCATCGGCTAGGGAGCACCGGAAACAAGCAGGCAAAAGACGACAGCAGTCGCGGAAATATTTTAGTACCTGCCTGAGTCATCGACTGAAACAAACGGGCAAAAGATGACAACAGTCGTGAAAGTGTTTTAGTACCTGCCTGGGAAATGCAAATCCATGGAACGATTCCTCAAATCTTAGGTGTTTTGCTAAACTTGTAACTCAAACATCTTTCTTTATGATCCAATCATAAACTTTTTCAAGATCACATAAAGCTTTGAAATAAAAGTCATTCACTTTCATATTAATGATGGGTTCCCAACCATCTTATTGTTTTATAGGAATAGCAGCTTTATGTTTCATCTTTTCTTCTTTAATCTTTATGAGAGCATCAGTAATGTGTTTTGTAAAGTGTATTTGGGTACTAATCGTAGGGGTTGCTGGAGTGACAGAAACCTGAACCCCTGTTAGGAAACCTTTGCACAAGGGATGTCAGGGTCTTAGAGTTTAAAGTTGTGGTTAGGTTTCTACCTTAATTACTTTTTTGTACTTGCGTTGTAAATCCCACAAGAGCGCCAAAACAGTGTGCAATAGCTCACGAAAATGGCCATAAAACGTGAAAACGACGCGTTGTTTTTGGTCATAACTCTGGATCAACCACTAGAGTCATTGCATGTGTGACAAAAGAGAAGCGCCACACAATACCCACATGCCGTCTCTTCAAGGCGACGCCCTTAAGAGGGAAGCGACGTTGACGTCATCGTCGCCCGCTCCGGGGAGCATGAGTTTTCACGTGCGCGACCAGCGCTCCCTATGGGGTAGCCCCCGAGTGCTTGGTGGAGTCGAAGACTCAAGAAAGGACTAAAGTAGTCGAAGTCTTCTAGTCCTCAATCTTTGATGACATCAGTGCTGACGATGTAGATCTTCTTCGCGGGACATCGAGTTCACCATCACGGATGTCAAGCACGCCTTCATGGAACCGAAGACACGGAAACCGCAAGATCTTCTTCCTGGAACGCCAAGTTCTTCATCCCGGACGCCATGACCGTCTACACAGACCCAAAGACCTGGTACCTGCATCCAACTCCAAATAAAACCAAGTTATTCCAAAGAGTCCACCATACCTACCTATTATCATATTCTATTCCAAGTATATTCATGTTTTTATCTACCTTCCTTATTAAACTTGTTATGATAAAACTAGTGATTAAAGCTCTCACGAACTTCACCGTCTGTGGAACGACTTGCCTCTTTGATGGACTATACTCAGTATCAGAAGTATCTGGACTTGACACATCATCTAGATGAAGTGTGTACATACCTTCCAACTCATCTGAGGTGTCTTCAGAATCATCCTCATCACTGTCTTCTTCAATCTGAAGATTCATCCCAAGGAGTTGTTGCTCAAAGATGGGGAGGTCCGGATTAAAGAGGTTCAAGGCCCTAAAGGTGAAGGAAGTCTGGAGGACAGGATGGAAGCACTAGAGCAAGAAGTCTTTAGGTACAAGAAGATGGCGGAGCGCGAAGTGGATATGCCCCATCTTCTTGCACTTGAAACACTCAACCTGACTAATATCCTTCTTGACAGGCTGGCTTCCACTGCCACAAAGGCGTCCAATGAGCTCCTGCAAGCTGATGCTAAGTCCTTTCTCCTTGGAGTCGCTGGTGACGTTGAGTAGAATGGCCTCTGTCTTGGGTTCTGACTTGCTGCACCCCGGTTGGATGACTTCAATTGCCCAGCATCCTTCCTTGTGCAAGGATCTGACGTATCTTGAAGTGCCCATTCATATCTTGGAAGAAGTCTTCAGAACCACCAGGACCCGGAGTATCAAATTTCTCAAGATCGAGTGGAGCAACCAGACGCTAGGATAGATTGGATAATTGGTTTATGAATTTTTGTTCGGAGTCTCGGATGGGATCCGGGATATCACGAGAGGTTCCGGAATGGTCCGGAGAATAAGATTCATATAAGGCAGTGCAGTTTTTGGAGTTCGGAATTGTTCCGGATTAATCGGTATTGTACCAAGTGTTGTTTTTGTGGTTCACCAGAGACAATTGAACGCCTGTTTATATCATGCATTTTTTTCTCGCCTTATTTGGCATACAATTAATATTTCTTATGATCTTTTATCTTCAACTAGTGTGCTCCCGGTCTTCCTTTACAAAAAGAGTCAACTGCTAGGAGGTCACCTAGAGGAAGCAGGACCACCCATGTGAGTGGTCGGGCGATACTATGAGCCTCTCATTGAAAGTGCCGGCTCTGGAGCAGTTGGGTTCTCGACATCCCGGCCCTCAAGGTAAACTGAATTCCCTCCGCAGTGGGAGGTTCAATCTTTCCTCTGAGACTTGCAACAATTAGCCACTGCAGATCTTCTCCTCCTTGATCATTGAGCAGAGCTCCGAAGAACTCGGGGTGCGACAACCAGAGTCATTGAAATGTGTGTTCTTCTCACATACCACCTATGGATCCACCAGTGTCATTGCATGTGTGTTCATTTCATAATCTACACCCTTATTGTTACCTTGTTCATACCTCTCATATGAAGTGGGTGTTGTGGAAGTAGTGGCCTCCTTGTGGACGACTTCATCTTCTTGATGTATCCATGGCGTAGCATCTACCATGTACATCTTCTCCATTCGAGGCATCATTGCTATGCTGTGAATCACCGGTTGTTCCCCCGTTGCCAATGCAACAGATCTCAACCCAGATGGTATTCGCAACTTCACACACTTGCGCACGTAGCCGCCAAAACCAAAACAAAAAGAAAAGTCCACTGGGCTACCCTCGTACGGAGAAAGCTATAGGGGTAGACCATGTTTTCGCAAAGTAATTCATACATTGTTGTCAATACTATGATATCAATCCTATTATCCCTTATATCAATACGACCATTGTCCTCCGTTTCCTTGATTCTTCATGTTATTTGCTAAAGCCTAATTGGCCTTTAGAAAAAGTGCAGCTAACCTTGTTATCGCCTCAATCAAATTTGTGGGAATCAGTTCCATTCGATGATTAACTGGGGCCTAGCGACCTACTAGTACTACTTGTGTGTCGTGACAAGTAAAGTAGGAGTGGTGTGCATGGACGGCCAGGAATGAGGGGAGTCACTCACAGGATTCTAGACTCTAGTTGGGAGTTGTGGGACATCGACTTTGTTTGAGTGCGAAAAGCGCTTTACTAACTAATTTTCACATAACAAGCAAACATTTTATTTGGAAGAAAACAAAGCATAATAAATATGCAAAGAATAGCAATGATGCTAATAGGTAGATATGGTGGACTCCTTTTTGACAACTTTGGTTTTGGGGAGTTGGATGCATCTCATATCTACATCTCGAATCAGATCTCTCAGCGGTTAGCCCTATTATCATATCCCAAAGCTTAATCTCGGATCTATATCTCGGATCCATATCAAAGGAAAATTATCGTCATCACGCCAAATCAAGTTATATCGTGGCATAAAATTGGAAAGAACCATAAAGTAAGTAGATCGTATTTGAGGAGAAAAGGACTTCTAGAGTTGGATTCAGCCACCACTTATATGGCTGGCCAAAACCCCACCTTTTCCTCCTTAAATACTCCCCTTAGCCGTCACCATAGACTCGGATTTTGTTTAGACAATAAGTTAGCCCCTAAATATAGAGGGAAAGGGTGGGAAAATTTGGCGTGAATCTTTGGGAAATGGCGGGAAATATCTTTAGTCCCGGTTAGTGACTACATCTGGGACTAAAAGCTCTCGTAGAAAGGAAAGGGCGGGAAAACTTGTTTAGTCCTATTTAGGTACTTTAGGATGTTCTTCACGGCTGTCCAGTGTTCCACTCCTGGATCACTTTGATATCTGCTCGTCAAACTAAGAGCATTGGACACATCCGGTCTAGTACACATCATGGTATACATGATATTGTCAGCAGACTGGAACAATAAAAGGCCAGATTTCTAGTAGGCCGTAATAGTAAATGGCCAGATTTACAGAAGACCGGAATAGTAAATGGCCAGATACACAGCAGGCCAGAAAAGTGAAAGGCACAACATCCTCCACCCCTCTCGCTTTATCAGGCTTGACCAAAGCTATGCGGGAGACTGCAAATTTTACAGAGTACAGACGTATTAAATTACAGTTTCTCCTTCAGTCCTGACACTGCAAATGGAAATAGACTGCGCTTTGGCCTGGTCGGTGTCGACATGACCGTAAAGGAGAGGACGCAGTACATTAGGAACTCCGCTAGATGGTAGCCCAGCAACGATCTAAACTAGACGCCTCTAATTTATCAATTGCAAGTTTTACGTGGCTTAGGGCTTTCGGAGATAGAACCGGTCTTACCTATGAACATGAACCACAACAAGGATAACCAAGTTATTAGCAACTCATTGGAATAGAAGCAGAAGTGGAGGCCATTGGTGACGTCCCTCTGGAGCTGGCTGATGGCTCTTTCCTTTTGCTCAAAGATGTGTTTTTCGTATCCCCATTTTCTTTTGTGTCAAGGCATTCATATTCAGTCTTAATCTAATCATGGAAAAGTTTCATTTCAGTATCTTAATCATAAACATTCATAATAATTCATGATGGTGGTCCTTCTATTGCCAACAAAAGTAAAATAAACAAAATAGGAACTTCGCCACAACTCTCAAACACAAGAGATAGGAGATATCAGTTGAAAACCTGATAGCGTCTCTTGATGTTGAGGAGAAGGCTCGGGCTAAGGACACTGCTGAGAGAGGAGGCGAGGGTCAGTCGCCTGAGCCCCGGTGAGCCGCCACAGACCCCCACTGGCCATGCTAGGGTTCGAGCCCGTCGTGTTCTGTTCGATGAGGACGATGGCCGTGAGCCGTTGATCCTCGATCTAATCATACAGTTGTAGTTAGCCCATACCCCTTTGCACCCCTGGGTGTTTGTACGATCAGCACTAGGACTTGTTTGCGGTGTAGTTAGGATTCCATACATACAACTCCACCATACATAACCCCTGTGCCCTGTGATCGTTCTCTACACCCTTGATATTCACTTCATCACATCAGTGCATCAGTCTTGATCTCGTTTTGGGATTTGTAGGCGAGTCCCCGAGCGTGGTGCTCAACTATATTGGTCATGTTCCTGTTGTAGGTCGTGAATGCGTTGTTTGTAACGCGTCTCCTCCCCTGGCATGGAGAGCCAGGCGCAGATCCTTGGCAATGTTGACGTCTGCAACCACCCGACGCCGCACACAACTCCGACGAGCTCCAGCGACCACCTCTGCGCGCCCCTTCGCCAAACAAGCCCACCTTGAGCATCAGCAACGTAAGGCGAACTCGGTAAGCCACTTCACCTTCTGCCTTGTTATTTTTACCAAGGTTGATCTATAGGTTCAAATGATTTGAATCCAACGGGCTTGGATTAAGCATTTCAATATCTTTCTAACAAAATTGGTTTTATTCAATTTGGTTCACTGAATCAAGCTGGGTTAATTTTTGAAACCACCTTCGTAATACAATCTAGCAGGAGTAGGTCTTTACCCTCTGGGGGCCGAACCTGGGTAAATCCTTGTGTCTCCGCCCTCATCTCGCACCGCAGATGGCTGGCCTCCCTTGCCCCTCGTTCTACTACTCGTTGCCGATTGCAGCATCTGCCGTGCATTTCATAAATTTTCCTAGGCATAATAGACACACTAGAACTAAGATCACATGAAGCTTTGAGATCAAAGTCATTCACTTGCACACTAATAATGGGTTCCCAACTATCTTCTACTTTCCTAGGAATAGAAGCTTTGTGTTTTAACTTGCGGTTCACCAGGGGCTCCATCGACCCCAAGAAACCACGGCCACGCTTCCCTGCCTGTTACGATGTACCTCCATCACCTCTTCTTTCGAAAACGTTTTCAATGTGTATGCCAAATGGAACTTTCTGTCCTGGCTCTCGAACTTTGCCTCCATCTCCTTGACTATCTCCGCGAAGAGCTTGTCCTTCTCGCGAAGCTGCACCTGGAGTTCGTCATTATTGAGCATGACGTTGGTCCTATCAGAGTCCACATGCCTATTTTTTTATACTTATCGTTTATCTGGCTTTTTGCCTCGTCCCTTTCATGATCCGGCAAACTTTCAGCATGGAATCTTTGTCGAGCAACCAAGCTGAATTGCTAAACTAATTTAAAATCGGAATCAAAAATCCTAATAAACTTGATGGCACAAGCAAGTACTTTTTTGTTTCTACATACTTCGATTTTCTGTCTCCATAGTTTTGTTAATAGAGACTAGTAAAGTATTTTGTTATGTCAAAGTCATATTGGCTCATGTTTTTGGAATGCCAGAACATTTGAGAAGGAAAAATAAAATTAACTCGTTCCTTAGCTATAAGTGCCGCTTGCGTGTACATAGGTAATTAAGATCTCAACCGAATCAGTTAAGGTTTCGGTACTCGTTTAACCTAACCCGACTGGGCCTATCTACTCGCCTGGGCCTTCACCTTCCAGTCGCTTGGATCCTCGCCAGGCCTTGACGTCCGTGCTGTCTCGTGCTGTCCTGTGAAGGGAACGATGTGTGCAACGAGCCTCGTTGGATCACACGGGATCAACGGTTGGTGCGGACGATCCGTGTGACAACTGTGACAACCCATCAGGGCGTAGCGGACAGTTGCTTCTTCCGCTGCTTTGCTGGAGCGAGGGACGGAGGTTGTCGGGGTACCGGACATGTGTGCGATCACGGATGCACTGCTGCTTTGCGGTGCTAGACTTGGTGGTGCTGGAGCTGGATCTGATGGACGTGCTGGAGCCGGACCTACTGCAACTTTTTCTACCATAGGGATATTCCGGCTCCTGGCAAAGCTACTGCTTTGCCGGCTTTTGTCGATGGAGCCACCACGGCCCAGCCTTCCTAGGACGAGGCTGCTCCGGCTCTCACCAGTCAAGACAACCTACCAGAGTGCAAAACTAGCAGAGCTGTACATTGCTAGGATTGTTAGTCTGCATGGAACCCCCAAGACCATCGTATCAGATCGAGGAACTCAGTTTACTTCAAGATTTTGGCAGCAAGTGTTTTAATCCTTGTAATGCTAGTGATGATGATAGATCCAACAGTTTCATTGCATGTCTGCTCTTTTCATGAACCATAGCTAGAGTCATTGGATGTGTGTTCTTCTCACAGACCACATATCAACAGTGTCATTGCATGTAGTGTAGAACCCCTCTGAACTGGATTGAGACTGGAGAGAGCCAAATCTTCGGCCCTGATGTGATCAAGGCAGCAGAGGAGCAAGTCCAGCTAGCCCGTGACCACTTGAGAGCTGCTCAATCTTGCCAGAAGAGCTATGCTGACACCAAACGCCGTGAGCTAACAAGCAATTGCATTTCATGGAGAGTGCTATCCTAAAGCCAATTGCCATGTTCACACAGAACAATCAACAATCTGAACATCTTAGGGTCATCCATCTACACAACAGTTTGGAGAAGAAAAAGGAAACGTATCTATAATTTTTGATGCTCCATGCTTGTTTAATATTTACTTTGCTTTGCTTTGTCTATACTTTGAGGTGCTTTTATATCTTTTCTGGAACTAACCTATTTATTAGCTTTTTAAGCTAATTCATTATGTAATTCTTCTTTCCGGTTTTACAGAAAAATTATATGAATGGAGAAGAACTAAAACTACCATTGCAGATCAATAATAACAATCAAATGCATGTTTGCATTTTTAGGGGGGCCACACCACCCCCTGACGCGGGCAAGCCTAGGTCGCGCCACCAGGTGGTGTGGACGCCCTGGCCCACCTCTGGCTCTCCCCTCTGGGATAATATGTGAAAGTCATTCAATTTCTTATCACATATAAATCATTCCCTACATATTTAAAAATTAAAACAATATTTACAAATTTCAGAAAATTGTAAATCAAAATCCTGAATGTAGCTAATGATGTATCCCACAAACATGCAAAATATCAACTAAAAATAATATGTATTTTGATCTCGACTTGTTCTCACTCTATTTTGATAGCACTTTCATTTTCATTTGTTCAAGGTTTCTTTTTAAACTTAACTTTTATAGATAATCTTTCTTTGTTAATCATTTCCGAAATGATTTTCAAATCCAAATCAAATGAGTTTGAATTCAAAACTTCTCTAGGTTTTTATACTGACTGGTAAGCATAGATGGAGTTTATGAGATATATCACTTCATAAGGTAATTGCTTGGTTTCATTATTTAAAGAATAGATTGTTTAAACTTTATGTAACCATCAGCACCCTCATCACCATCTCCATATTGTTGTAACAATTGCATTGAATCTTGCATAGTTCATAGGGGAAACTTTCCCGGTGTTGATTACTCTTTGTGTTCGCGTTTCAAGTCCTCCACGTGTCGAGCTCTATGAACGCCACACATCTGATAGGGTTTTTCTGAGTCGTTGGATTGCATCTTCTAGGGGTTAAGTAGCGATGCAGCGACCGTAAATTTCACATCTACTTCTTTTCATCCTTTGCTGTTACTAAGTAGTATAGTAATAGTCATCATTCCGATGGATGACCTGCTGTTGGCGTCAAACCGATGGCAAGATGGAGATCATGCCAGAGCGCTCGATGGAGATCAAGGCGCAAGAATAAGGCACCTACCCCTGCATTACCGTGGCCACCTTCGGGTTTGGCCATTTTTTGGACAGCACCAAAGAAAATCTAAAAAAATCAGCAAAATACGAAAACAGCACTCAGATTCTAAATGATATTAATCTCTTAAGTGTGTGACCCATTGGTTCGGATATAGGCGGACGTGTTTGGAACTCATTCATCCATAATGATCACCATTGGTACCTTGATATACATAGTGATCCCCATGAAGTTATTTTATCATGTGATATACCCGCAACCTGGATAGTCTTGCACCGTAGTGACCAACCCGGCTCTCAGAATGTGATAGTTGGCAAAAAATATACTCACAGAGCATACTGTGCAGAATTTAGTACATGTACACAGCTGGCCTGCTAGGTCTTTTTGAAAAAAGAACCGTTCTTCACCACCAATGGCCAGATGCATGACTACCCAGCTACGAAGTAGTGTTTGATAGCCCCAAAGTAGGTCGATCCACATCTCAAGTACATGCGACAATCTCAGGTCTAAGGACAAAACGTACACGATGTGTAGAGAGAGCTGCAAGTATTATTGCCAGTCTCATGTTGGGACGCTTTGGCAATGAAGGAGATGAGGGGGATGCTCACCCATCTACTTTTCCTTGTTTTACCTTTTTGCAAGCTGGAGGGATCCTCGATGATTTCTTACTACTGCTTCAGAGGATCCGTTTAACCGCATACATGGAAGATGAGCCCAGGCAAGCATTCTCCCCTTTTCTACCTATTTTGCATTTATAGTCTTTATTTCCTCCTGTTGATCTATTGCTATCTGTGTCGCGATGCTTTAGTGTTCCGTACCAGATATATCCCTTGCAGCCTTTATATTGCCTATATTTTTTGTATTGTAATGTTAGTTCACCCCCTATGACCATTGGCTATTATTAGTGTGCAAATCAAATATAAAATACATTAACTATAGAAACCGAACCTAAAAACTCAGGGGGGGTCGACGTTTTTCCAGAAAGAGTTCCGCTGCACCGCCACCACCAGAAACCGCGATTCGGAACCAGAAACTCTGTTCTGGCACCCTGCCGGGATGGGGAATTTGGAGGGGATCATTGCCTTTGAGGGAACCTCAGGATTCACCGCCTCTTGATGATACTTTGGCACCACCGCGCTCCAGGGTGGATGAGTTGTCGCTGCTTTCGCGACTACGTGATCACGTGAAGCAGTTGGAGCGCGAATTTCCCGTGCTCCGCGGTAACGTGGATGAAAGATAAAAATGCTTCTTTTATGTCGGTAATCTATTAGTGCACCGGTTTGTTCCGTTTATGGTTATCTCTACAGTGTGTGGAGCATCACGACCTATTTATGGAGGTGTCTACACGTTTGGAGGACACGCGGCATCTTATGCCGATTTGCTTCTTATCCGTACTCGGATCTTGTTTTCCGCTTCCGCCTGATACTCTGATGTTTGATGTATGAGGAGATATCCTAAACTATTATATCTATCTAGGATATTTGGATCTTGTCATATGGCGTTGCAAGCAGATCCCTCAGGTTGCTAGCGGGTGGCGTGGGGACTGCTGGCCTGGCTTCGAATAAATGGGGTCTGGTCCTAGGATTCCTCCCACACAAGACTGGGATCTACTGGATGCTAGTCCCTATCTCTCCCTGAGCCCAACATTACGTATTCTAACTCCCCCAAAGCGCCCTCAACCTCCCTCTCCCTCACCCTCCAACCGCAGTGACCCCCAACCGGCGATGTCCACCTCACCCTCCCCGTGGTACCAAACGACCACGAGCTCACATGATCTTGGCAAATCTTCGGGTGAGGCTTCCGTTGGGCCGTACCATATATACCAATAATAGGCACCGGAAGAGTTATTCGATCCAACTCTTAATCTCTGCATCCTGGGTACAGTACTTCTTTTTCGTCAGTGTCAGGGGCTGGATGGCTGATTGGCTTTGAATCTGAGAACAACCTCCGCAGTTGGACGCACGCGCGCCCCTGCCTCGAGGCTGGAATGGCCCCTGGTATATGCCATGGATGGGCTGAGGATTCCCGGAGTGGCAGGTGGCGATGACGATGATGATGACGATGACGAAGAAGACCCTGAAGCTGCGTACTATAGGACTAGGCATGATTATGACCCCTCAACAAAATGGTGTAGCTGAGAGGAAGAACCGGACTCTTATTGATATGGCAAGGACCATGTTGGTGGAGAAAGATGGAAATAAATCTCACGAGTGATACTAATCCATGGCAGGAATTGTTCTCCATGACCATCCGTGCTCGCAATATCGCGTAAACTCCCTCCGTTCCAAAATAAGTGACGCAATGCTTGCTTGCTGTAGCCGCCGCGCGTCGTGTCCGAGAAAGCTCCGCCGCTCGCCGCAATGTCCCAACCGGGCTATCTCAAACCTTTTCTTCCACCCCTGGCAAAAAAGACAAGTTCCTACCGAATGGAAGGAAGTGGGTTCGCATTAAGGGACTTGTGAAAAACAGTTTAAAAAATTATGGTGATTGGACTAATCAAATAGTATTTATATGTCTAACACATCATAATCATAGTATATAAGATACATATGGTCCAAATGATCTTCAAATGGATTAGTGTAGACAGATATGAGCGGCCCCAGAAAGAAGCCTAGAAGTGCCTCCATGTCTTTAGGGCTAGAACTACGGCTGCTAGTTCCAGGTCATGGGTTGGATAATTCTGTTCATGCTGTTTCAGTTGTCTTTATAGATAAGATATAACTTTGCCTTCTTGCATTAGCACACATCCGAGACCGATCTTGCAACCCTAGCTTCCACAAACCCTCGCCAGATTGCATCTGCGCACCGTTGTAACTTTCGACTCCTTCGATAATTCCACGAGTGGACAAGCAGGAGTAGGGAACTCTACGAGGCCTGAACCTGGGTAAATCATTTGTCCCCTGTGTGCTTGTTTGCGGGAAGATACACTAGGACCACTTGGTGAATTACATCCATAACTTGCACACCGCATGCCTAGGTCACGGGGATGCATTTTCACGTGAACGAGTAAAACAATACTTGTTGGAAATGAGATTGAACAAGGTATTATTTATATTTTATTGTTCAAATTAGCAACCTAGTTATCTGCGCGGGACTTATAATCGCAAACAGAGGGAGTACCAAATACAATATATCAAGAAGCAACTAGATTTATTAAGAGGACAAACAATGCAACAAGAGGGGAAGAACCAAATACATGAAATTAGCTTCCCAACTTAAGTGATTCTAGAACTTTATTTTATCTTTCTTTGCTTCTGAACTCATCTTAGGTTTCAAACTTAACTTTATAACCAAAAATTCATCAATTTCGCATATTATGGCTGTTTTAATAAGTTATTGCCCGTAAGGCCTTTTGGTACTCAATGGACGATTTGAAGGGCATTAGTCCCATGATAATCGTCCATCGAATATTCATGGAAGAAGGTGCTAAACCAGTTGCAGAATTCAATAGAAGACTAAAGCCTGAAATGAAGGAAGTGGTAATAAAAGCAAGAAACTACGTGGGTAGAAAGTAGGGAACGACGTGATGGTTTACCTTCGCCATTGCAAACAAGGGAGACTTGCCAGGGTCGTAGAATAAGGGGACCTTGTAGCGTCGCTGGTGACTCACATGATATGATCGCGCTACATCTACATGCAAGATAAATATCTGGTCTCGGAACGCTAAGTAATAGTGTGTTGTTCTTATAGTGTGAGTGTGGGTGCGTCTGAAACCTTTCTGGCACTGCTAAATCTGGTCTCAGAATGTTTCTTTTGCCAAAGATCGTGTTTACAGGGCTTGTATTGAAGGGAAGATGCATGGAGATCGGAAGCACAAAGAAGAAAGGCCATATCATATCACATATTATGAATTGCATGTGATGTTAATCCTTTTATGCATCTTGTATTGCTTAGTTCACGACGGTAGCATTATAAGATGATCCCTCAAGCACACAATTTCAAGTTTTAAAGTGTTCTTGTTAATCATAAGAATGATATAGCTTTATGCGTGTCAAACTTCATGGGATGCCAACAACTCCGCTGGCCTACAAACGATCTTCATGGAAGAAACTCCATCCCACAGTTGCAGGCCTTGTTCCGGGCTACCAGTTCCCAGAGAATCATTTTTACCTCGTTGAGTCCAACGGGGAGTTGCTGTTCGTTGTGAGTGGACCGGTCTATGGCGGCAGGACGGTTGTTTAACGGGCAAGAATGGAGGAGAAAGCCTGTAAACTCGAGCTGTTGCATTGGGGAAGAAGGGCCCCTTTTTATAGGCCCACAGATTTCTGACTGTTTTCTGCCCGTTGGGGAAAAGTCAGACCGGAGACTCCGGTCTACACCGGAGATTCCGGCCTAAACTCCTGTGAAGATGTCCTTGACTCCCCGGCAACGGCGCCAGAAAAGATCTTGATGTGCTCGTCGTTCGACGTAGAGCTCGTTGGGAACCTCAAGAGGAAGGTATGATGAGCACAGCAGTAAGTTTTCCCTCAATTATAAAACCAAGGTTTAATCGAACCAGGTATTCTCCTTTGATGCTTTATTTGGGTTGACTTGGCGCGTGGCTATACATCTTCTGCCTAAAAATAGCCAGAGACCTTAATCCTAAGCTCCAGATGTGGCCATGACCCAGAGCTCCGCCTCCTCTAACGGGCAAACCGCCCACTACCGGCAAGACGCGATTGTCGGCACCTCCTTTCTCTCTCTGGTCCGCCGTGCAGAAACTGTGCCTCTAGACGAAAGGAAGAAACCTCCTTCAAACCACATAGGGCGCAACGGAGCACCTCAAAACAGAAGCCAAGGATTTTTATGAAGATCTTTTACTTTTCATGTATAGCAATGTCACACATATGGATCCACTAGAGTTATTGCATGTGTGTTCTTTTTATTAACGACATCTAGAGTCCTTGCATGTCTATTCTTTTCATAAACCGCATTGATCCACTAGAGTCATTACATGTGTGTTATTTTCACAAATCGCTGGAAATTTATATGCATTAGTATTAGTTCCCTCACGGGAGAGGTTTGAGCTGAGGCTACCTCTCAATGATGTCCACCTATGCAGTGCCCAAGATGACTGATGGTCATGGTTGGGAGGCCATGCTCATAGGATAGGCCTCATCTCATAGAAACAACATTATAGACACCAATTATACATAACTAATCCCATCTATAAATAATTACTTTGCACAATATTTTATTAAATACGTGTAGCACATCGTCATAATTTAGTAAGCAACCGACAAACCAAAGGAGTTTTAAGTTTCAGGACATGGTTCAGGCACTAAATTGGCTACCGATTGCCTCGAGATCTAGAGACTGGAGATGTGGCGGTAAATCTTTCACAATGCGCACGTCACTCTTCATGTAGTTCACAAAGTCATTACAGTACTACTTTGCATTGTCTCATTTACTTTGCTGCAGTGAAACCAGAGTGTGCTCAGTGAGATTGGGAGCCAAGCCAAGTGGGGAATCATGCTCCTTGGTGTTGATGAGCCGCATAACCAGTGGTGCATATGGAGGAGACTTCTTGTCTACCCCCCTAGACGTTCCTCTGACAGGGGTAGCCCGGCGTAGCTCTCTCTTGTTTTGTGTTTGTTTAGGTCATAAGGTGATGTCAAACCATGTTGGTTCACAATTTGGGGCATGCCCACTAGGCCACTCCTCGGGTATGTCATCTCCAAGCGAGGAATTGAGGCGAACCCCACCAAGATCAACACCATCACCTGACTCGGCAAGCCCGAATTCCTGTGTGACATGCAAAAGCTAGCAGGGCCAGAACTCAATCCTATGAATCAAATTACTTATATGTAAGAAAACTTAGTAAGGATTTCATTCCTCTGAAATTCCTAGGGAATTCGTACGAATCAAATAGGCTAAAATTCCTATGAAATTCCTACTAACCAAAGAAACTTCAGAAAAAATAACTTACATTGTGATTGATATGATTTCATGGTCTAAGGATTAGGACACTCTGTTTTTAACAATTACAACATGAACTAAGTGACATGATCGTGTTGCAACAATCATTGGTGGGAAGTGTCCATCACATCATTCCAGATGACATGACTTCATTGTTAGTGGCTTGATGGACATACTCCTATAGTTAAGCGTAGCATAAAGATCAAGTCATTTAATATAGTTCACTTGCTATAAGCTTTCTGATACATAGTAACCTAATTCCTTCGACCATGAGATCATGCTAATCCCTTGTAGTGGAGACAACTCCAACTCCAATTTTGAAATGACCTCCTTGACCCTCATAAATATTTTCAAAAAAGGTGAATTGGTAGGTTTTGCCTATACTTCTAATAATAATGTCTTAAGAGAAAGATACTTATTATGCAGCAACCATGCTTTTCTCACTTGGCTCTTTCTTGGGCTTGAAAAGAGGCGGGACGTCGGCCTTCGATGCGATCGCGGGCCAAAAGAGAGGGCGGGGTCAGGGGACAGCGGCTAGGTGTGGCGGCGGTGGCGGCTATTGCTACGCATAAATGGATAATAATTTGAACAGTTCGCGTGAGTGTATTTTAATAAGAACTCAGTGGAAATTTAATTCGATTTAATACAAACTCAGTGGAGATTTAATTGGAGCTTAGTGGAGGTTGTTCGGACCCCAGGTTATGTCCCCTTTAGAGGCATAAAGACTTGCTGAGTACCCCTAGGGTCTCACACGATAAATTATTTGATTCAGATGGACAGGTGTATTCGCAAGATGGATATTGGGTGGAGGATACGGATGATGTTGGCAACAATCACTCGGTGGGGCTGGGCCCAGGATGGCACTTCCCGGATAGTGAAGACACTCGCCGACATGATCTGGAGCTCGTTCGGGGGTCAGCCGGGTGGGATGCCTGAGTCGGCAGCCCCCGAGCCCTTTGCCTTGCTCGACGATGGCTTGCCTGAGGAGGAGGCACATGCAATGACATCGGTGGATCCATAGGTGGTATGTGAGAAGAACACACATGCAAAATGACTCTGGTTGTTGTTACTAAAAATAACACAATATTTGTCCCGGCGGCTACGTCCTCGACAATGATGATTTCTACCATCGGCTCATCAGCGACGTCTATCAGGTTGTTCGGTTATTATTCCCTAAAATATTGGTGTTGGTACTTTTGTCGATGTTGGTTGACTTCAATGGCATGCTCAAAACTCCTAAACCTGGTTCCCAAGTGTGACCCCCTTCGCAGACATGCGTTGTCCCCTAAAAACAAAGTGTCTACAATCTGACTATTAGGGGGAAACTCCCCGTTTCGGTGAAACCGGGGCCAGTATCAAAGAGTACAAATGCTGGAATGGAATTGAGTCTGAACTTACCAGCAACCGCATCAGGTTCCTCATAGACCTCCTCCACATTGATGTGGTTCACCTGTCCCTTCTGGAAAGGGTTGGGCCTGTGGAGCAAAGACGGCCTTGAGATCCTCAATGATCTCAAAAGCATTCATCTTCTCAAAATGCTTTTGAAGCTCCGGCTCCATGGCATAGAGCATTCCACTCTGGATGAGGGAGAAATCGTCTGCCTTCGCATCTTGCAAGGTGGTAAGCTGCAAAAGTTTTAAGGAGCATATTCTCCCCAAGCCCACCCACCCTTGCAGAAAATGTCCTCAAACTAGCCAGAAACTCTTGATTTGAGCCCTCTAACTTCAACTTCTCATTTTCTGTTTCACAGTCTCGCTTTGCATCAGAAATGACCCTACCAAGTTCATCAGCCAGCTCATCTGATGCCCGTTCTTCACCTCTTTCCTCTCCATTGTCTTCCATTGCAGTATCACCGAAAATCTTCATGGGCCAGCGTATGTCTGCTGCATACACGTTCAAGCCACCGGACAACCTCCACCTACTCGCTCTAGCGATCCAGCAGAAGAAGCAACTCCTTCCAGACGAAATGCCACCGGGAACATGTATCTCGCTAATCCGAGACCATGGGAGTATTGCTAATCCTGTTCAGCATGAACTGCATCACATCATTTTCATCTTTGACTGAAACAATGGTATTTCTTCTCCTTCGCTTGACTTATGATGTTGTGGAAGTAGGAAGTATTTCTGTCGCCGTCCTTAATCCATTGTTTTTTGCTCTCTAGACAATATGTTGGGCCAGTGGCGGGTCTGCGGGTCTACGGGTACGGGTCCGGCTCCTCCATACCAGCCCCGTATAATTTGGCGGGTCTAATTTTTTACCAGACCCGCCCCATTTAAGGCGGGTACCCAACTTAGTCTACCCACCCCTCCAGCCACCTCACCCCACCCAATCCTCTCTCGCCACCTCACCTCTCTCCCTCCTCCCCACCACTCATCTGCTGCCACCTCACCTCCCACTCCCCAAGCCCCAAACTAACCACTTACGATGACAAGAACTTACCGGTGACTAAACTTGAGTAGCATGAGGAGCGGCCCTCGTATTCAAGGGACATGAGATCTCAATGCTAAAACCATCAAGAATAAATATCCCCTTCCGCGGATTAATGATCTCTTCGATCAGCTAGCTGGAGCTGTGGTATTCTCTAAGCTTGACTTGAGAAGTGGTTATCATCAAATCAAGATTCGCAAGAAAAACTTTGGCGTGATCTAAATTTTGCCCCAAATCAATTGACCAGCAAAAGCCTTACTTTGCCTTTTTGTTTCTCCATTATTTCCTACAACATGGCATCAAATTAACTCCCTATCAAATATGCATTATCAAAAAACCCTAAAAATCCGTTTGCTAGGTTTTTAATCCCAGATGCCTGTTATGCCACACCTTGCAATCCCAGGATTACCATTTTTGCGAGACATATTAGAATTTGTACCACAGTACATCATCTAGGCTTGTCAGCGAGAAAGGGAGTGAGGGGGAGGTCCACCGGTCAGCTTCTGTGCGGGGCAGTAAGTTGGTGCCAAACATTTTCTTCGGGAGGGAGAGAAGCTGGGCTGGTTGGGCCTTGTGGGCTTGTCGACTGGGCTAAGTCCAACTTGTATTGCATAAGTGGCTTTGCGGGTGCCTGTTTCTCCCAACATAGTTAAGATTCAATTTATAATGGGTGATTGACACCGACAATGGCTCCGCATGCTTTGAGGACCCAGAGCATTGCACCTATGACGGCTCCACATGCATGGAAGACATGGAGCACGTCATCAACTATGGCTCCTCAAGCATGGAGGAATTGGAGATCTACATCGACAATGGCTACCACCCGCTAGTCTTAGGGTGATCTGCAACATCGTCCTCGACGACCACCAGAACCGTCTGGCGCCGCCACCCACTCCGGCGAGGAATCCCCGTCGCGTCTGAGCGCCCCTTGCCATGCTCTGCAGCTCCGTGCGCATCTACTAACACCTTCCTTTTGCTCGCAGATGGTCTGTAGCCTCGGCAACGACAACTACTGAGCGCCACCACTCTCTGCTCGAACTCCGGCGACCTCTCCCCGTAAGTACCAGCCGCCCCTTGCCTCCAAGTGCAGAGGTTTGTAGAACAGCAGCAAGTTTTCCCTTAAGTGGATTACCCAAGGTTTATCGAACTCAGGGACGATGCAA
Organism: Avena sativa; assembly: GCA_916181665.1. Lineage (NCBI taxonomy): Eukaryota > Viridiplantae > Streptophyta > Magnoliopsida > Poales > Poaceae > Avena > Avena sativa. The sequence goes on from OV702297.1 coordinate 145,781,811, forward strand.
CTTCATTTACCTTCCGGATTCATTATGTAACTGAATAATTGTTATTATGTTCAAGTGCTCAGTCGAAACATTATTTCTGCTTCATGTTTGATGAGGCAAGGCTATGAGTCGAATATCAAGAAAATTTAGGGGCGTCGAACCAAGCGGACGCTACAGATCTCGGGTGAACCAACTTTTTGGCAGGCTACCTTTGGCTTAGAACCAAACATCCTCTTAGTTATTTGTCTCAATGGTTGCCATTTAAAAGCTCCAAATATAGGAGGCATATTGCAATCATTAATTTTCTCCTCAATAGTAGGTGGACTGAAAATATCATATTCATCATTGTAATCATCATATATTGGAGGTTTGGTATCATCATAAGCAATAGAATAGCTATCTTCCAACCATGATCCATCTCTTTAGGGCCAATCACCACCGCAGTCGGTCGATATGCGACCAAGGCCTCGCCGGACAGTTTTGCATAATAATGGATTCAACAACTTACAAACAATAGCAACTCATGAGACTTTTGTCGAGGGCGTTGAAATTGTATAACTGGAAGAGTTCTGAAAACTCAACATGGACCTCTTATTCTCGAAACTCTAAAGTATCTTTAAGCCTAAGGTGCACCTCAAGCTTGTGTGTTGACCATAGAGAATAGAAAAATCATTTCCCCTCTCTCCTTATTTGATGTGATCGTTTTCAAAAGGTTTTATATGATGCTCAAATGCAAGGTGGCATGATGACATGAGCATGATATAATTATGATGCAAGCCACACACACATTTTTTGATTGCTCGTTTCACGATAGGCACATTTGTTTAATGCATGCTTGCTTGTCCTGTTTGTGTGATGTGTTGGTCAATAATTGAACCATTGACTAGTTGTAAACTCTAGATCATAGCTCACGTCCAAGCCTTGTTTCTTTATTATGGTGGCCTCAAAGTTCTGAAATCTTCATCCGGGGCCTTCTCTTGAATCATCACATGCTTGCTTCCATCTCCATGCATGACCATGCTCCAATGCTTGTCCCTCTCATCCATGCTTGGATGAAACCAGAAAAAAAGTTTTCCATCAGCCACGGTTGAGCCGAAAAATTCGTCGCGGAAGATGCGCCTTCTACGACGACCATCGGGCCAAGTCATTGTGGAAGGAAACATTTTTTGTAGTGAACTATGTTGTTTTTTCTTCCGCTTGTGATCATTGCAAGCAACAATGGGAAAAATGAAATGTCTATGACATGGCTAGTCGATGTCAATATCATCATAATTATTCAAGTCCACTAGTGGGACACTCTCATCATCAACAATGCGGCTGTTTCTAATGCATAACCCCAAAACGATAGTGGTAAATCTGTAAGTGACATATTTTCTAGCGCCGTTGCCGAGGAGTGAAGCGCTATTGGAGAGTGGAACTGGTAAAGGAAACTTCTACTGTGTGTATTGTTTACTTCTGCTAGTTGCTTTATTTTCGTTATGGATAATTCGCTGAGAGCCCTGAACCACACCAAGATCTATGAGGAAATTCCTCATCCAAATGGCTTCTTTTGCCGCCTCCGAGGCAGTAATATACTCAGCCTCTGTTGTAGACGCAGACACCGTCTCTTGCTTGGAACTCTTCCAGCTCACAGCCCCTCCGGCCACGGCTCATAGCATCGGCGGCGGTGGGTCACAACATCGTTGGTCGGCGCTTGCAGCAGCGCGGCATGCCCCTTGTAGCATCGACGACCGTCTTAGGGAGCAACCATGGCCATACCTTGTAGCACATGCGGATAAAGGATAAGACCGTATCATCAGCATACTGTAAGATGGACACACTCCCCTCTACCAGATGGGGTATTAGTCCCGTCACCTGTCCATTCTCTTTTGCCCTAGCAATTAGGATGGAAAGCAAGGAACTGATTTGGATAGAACTTTTGTCTTACAACTCTCCAAGTTGTTATTTTTGCTCAACCAACTAGCTCAGGGGTATCTAGTACGAATCCTTATTTTACTATCTCTTCGCCGAACTAGTGCACCTATACACCTGACAAGTGTATTGGGTGTGTTGGGGACACAAGAGACTTCTTGTATCTTGATTGCAGGGTTGCTTGAGAGGGATACCTTTGACCACTTCCTCCCTGAGTTTGATAAACCTAGGGAAATTCACCCTGGAGGCCTTCTTCATCACCATGCAAACCCCTGGTGTGACACGTGAGTAGTTCATCCTTGGACTACGGATCCATGTAGTAGCTAGATGGCTGGTTCTCCTCCTTTGTGCTTTCATGTTTAGATCTTGAGCCTAGGATCCATGGCCCAACCAGCCACAGTAGGGGTACGACTACGTCCCCTACCAGGCGGCAGCGCAACAGGAAACTCTTGCGGAATCAAGGCTAATTACGTCGCGCCATTATCGGCAGCAACGACAGCGGCGACGTGGTCCACGGGTGCGAGATTTGGGGACGGAAAAAGTTGCAGTGTATGGAATCGTTTGTGGGATCCACTATTCACTTTCTCTGCATGCATGTATCCTGGTTTCTCAACCTTAAGACCTGATACGTGTTTGAGAGTTATGACCAAAAAATCATCGTTTTCTTGTTTTATTGTCATTTTCATGAGTTATTGCCCATATTTTTTGGGTTCAAGGCGGATTTGTCATTGTTGTTGGTCTGCCCAGTAACTTGCCTCGCTTCCGTAATTTCGTTGACCACCATTCTGAGCCTGCACTGGAGCATTTCCTCTACCAGCACCTTCGGCCTATCCCCCTTGATTTCCAACAGGGTGGTTCTGTTGGGGGCGGTTGTACTGGTACAGATTATGCCTCTGTTGCAGAGGATTTTGCTGTATCTAGGCCGTATATACCAAACTTGAGTACCTGTAGTGTATACACATGTCAGTAGCCCCCGAGTGTCCAGTGGAATTGCAGATTTGACTGGGACTTTATGAAGCCTTTCGAGTGCATGATTGACACATCCAATGACACTGGTGGATCCATGTGGTTTAGGAAAAGAAGACACATGCAATGACTCTAGTGGTGGTTTAGGAAAGGAACACACATGCAATGACTCTGGTGGCGGTTTAAGAAAGGAATACAAATGTAGTCCCTCAGTTACGAAACCAAGGTTTAATCGAACCAGTAGGAGCAAGGAAACACCCCAAAGGTGTTACTAGCTGAGCTTTGGCAGGGCGCACTACCGGTGCTAGTAGCAACGTGGAGACCTGCACAATGTAGAAGCCCACTAGGGATGCCTATATAAGAGAGGGTGGGGCGAGCTGACCAGGGTTAGACCATTCCACCCAGCCGCCACACCTCACGCTTGTATTGCACGCGCGGACCTAGTAGTCCGGATTCTGACGCTTCCACCCCGCACGTGTGGATACCTCGCAAAGAACTAAACCTTGGACGACGCCTTGTTATCCCAAACAAAGCTATGGAAAGGAGCAGAAACACCGCCCCAAGTACATAGCTTGTAAAGGGCCGCAACGTCCAAAGAACCATTTGGCTTCGTGCATCTTTGGAGCTCCCAGCGATCAGGCTGCCCCAAACATGTATCGGGTCTTAAGGGCCATGCAAATCCTCCGGGAACTCCGAAACTATAGAAAATAGTTCATGAAAACGGCCAAAAACACAAAAACGATCATTTCTACTTTGTTTGCTAATTACTCCTTCAATGGTAAGGTTCCAAATAAACTTGGTGATCCAGGTATACCAACTATCCGTTGCTCTATTAAGAACAATTGTGTTAGAACTTATTTATGTGATTTGGGAGCTAGAGTTAGTGTTATGCCCTTTTCTCAATTTGTTAAATTAAAGTCCAAAATTTGACCTTTAAATACATGTGGGTCTCTCTGAGCAATGCAAGAAATGGAGTGGTCCCTTCTCATTCCGAGGTGGGTGTTGCAGCACCATATATAATAGCATGACCTGAAGAAGACATATGCATTGATATATACCCTACTCAAACGATCGTCCACTCTGCCCTGCTTGCTTCATGGTCTGCAATGAGATTCTGCAAGATCTGCAGCATTGGATCTTGTGACGAGCTGCTCCCTCCTTGGTTTCCACGAGTCATCTGAAGATTGAGGTAGATACAGGGGTAAGAGGGAAATTCTAAGGTTCATTCCACAATGGGGGTTGTCTTTAGTCTATCATCTATGCCTAAGGGATACATGAGGGGTGGGGGCTCTATTTATAGGCCAGCCACATAAACAGGGGTAGTTTATGGATAAAACTAGGGTTTGGACAAGCTAGAGGGGTGATAGGTTGTGTGAGCTTGCATGCTTTTTCTATGCTTAGAGATTTCATTTTGATGCATGTGTAGCCCTCTAGCAAGTTCCCCATGTCTCATGGGCAAGATGACCAGGACACCATTCTCCGGTATAATGGAGAGAGCCGTAGACCTACTTGGGATCATACATACGGATGTATGTGGACCAATGAGTGTCTCAACCCGCAATGGTTATCGGAAAATCCGGGGCAGGAACCTGATCACTGAGATTGACAAGGAGTACGAGCCTAGGCCGGGTCAGACAACCATGATAGTAACATGACGGCTGGATCGGTACAGTACTCCGTCAAAGAACCTCAGGGCAGCAAATGCAGCCACATCCGAGAGTTTGTTTGATGGTACGTGCTACTCGGATAACCGTAGTAATTCTAGAGCTAATACGTGCAACAAACCCCGACTTCTGGGAGGGGCGCATAAGAGACCAAGCATATCAACCGCAAGTTTCATATAATCCGAGATTATATAGCAGATGGAGATCTGAAGATCAGCAAAGTACATATAGATCTGAATGTCGCAGAATGAATAAAACTACCAACTGTGTGAGTTTCTCGGTTGACTTCCTCGTTTGGTCTCGAGGGGGAAATACCAGGATGGGTATGCTTGGTGATAGTTTGAGGTTGGATCCGAATAGGTATACATTGGACTATCCCTCCCCCCATAATGCCAACATTAAGAAAATCAATTCTCTTAATATCATTTAGTGATATGTGAGCTTCATTGACGAGTGGTGGCAATGAACCCAAGGATAATTCTTCACGGTGTCATGCCACAAACGAAATATATCAATGAATAACAGTGAATTATGACATAGAATAGTGATGCAAAATGGACGTATCAACTCCCCCAAGCTTAGACTTCGCTTGTCCCCAAGCGAAACTGAGCTCAGTAAACATGGCCTCAAGTTTATGGTCACCTCGCTCGTCGATCCCTAATGCTCGAGGCCCTCGTATGATGTACTAACGGGACGGGGCAGCGCTGGGAATGTGGCTCGGCCAGGACACACACATCCCTGGTCGGGACTGCCGCAACATGCGACACCTTTGATCTCCTCCTCAAGAGGATCACGGTGGGGTTGCGTAGTCAGTGGCCGCGCGGGTGCATGCTGCGGTGCGAAACGTTTTCTGCAGGGAGAGAAGAAGTGGGCTGGCTAGTTGGGCCTGATTGGGTTAGCTGGGCTGGGCTGCTTTTTTATTTTTTTCTCTTCTGTTTTCTAGTCATTCAAATCTAGAGAAGATTCTCTCTTCAATAATTTGTTCCCTTTTGGACATCTTTTTGCCTCCGATCAGGTAGAAAATCTAGAGCAGCAAATCACACCAGGTAGAGAGGGCCTGGGGCTTTCGGTTTCACCAATAGTTGTGCAAAACATCTGATGGGAATAAAAGATAATAAGTTTATTTTACAATCATCCAAGTCTGAGTTCGTATGCAAATGGGGAAAGACCGCCCCGGACTACTGCATCCAAGAGATACACACAAACTTTTTATTAGATTATTTATAGCACCTTACAAGAGGAATTGACGAACTTGGTCGGGTTGGAGGGGTCGAGAAGGATCCTCTTCGTCTCCTTTGTCGGCTGGAAAACTCCTTCTCCAGCTGGCTTGCTGCTAGCCGGTATGTCTTGCTGGGCCATGGCCATGTTGCGCATGATCACGCGCTTCTCTTCGGCCGGTAGTGCGCCCTGCCAAAGCTCAGCTAGTAACACCTTTGGGGTGTTTCCTTTCTCCTACTGGTTCGATTAAACCTTGGTTTCATAACTGAGGGAAACTTGCTGCTGTGCTCTTCATACCTTCCTGTTGGGGTTCCCAACGAGCTCTACATCAACACTGAGGAAACTACCGCCGCGGCACAACCGGGGCCTAGAATGTGGCAAAGTGGGTCCAACCTTTGCTCTCCATGTATCATAAAGAACCGCCAACAGGGTACCCCTTGCACATGATATAGGAGCTATCCCATAATCAAAATGACAAGGCAAGCAGACAATGAGCATGGCATGAAGGGTAAACAAATTACAGAAGGGCAATTTACAGGAACTGAGCAAGGCATAACAATGCAATTACTAGTCAGAAAGATCCTATGAGATTCGATTGGGCAATACAACTCGCACGGGCTCTAGTATATCAGGATGTGCCGCCCACAAATTTTATCTTTATTAAAACATTACATATGACTGTGCTCATTATTATCTGTATCCCATATGATGTGCAACTGTAGGCGCATAACGCCGAAGCCGTGGCCGCGTTCACCACGGCAGTCACGCACTGCGAAGCGTTGAAGGTCTGGACCACCGGGTCGCTTTGACCTATCACAGCTGCAAATTCAGACGTCAGTGAAACTACGGACGGTTCGATTCATTTTTTTTGTACAGAATGTTTTTCTTTTTCTATTTTGAATTTCTGTTTTGATTTCTATTCAAACAATTCAAACACTATTTAAATTCAAACCTCTACCAAACTGTGTGTAGATTTTAATACTGTAAACTATCGTGAGACAAAGGGAAATTGGTATCGTATGTAAGTGGTTCATTCGATCGCAAAGTAATCGTAGAAATATGTGGGAGCCATATGAATTTCCAGATTCCTCTATTGGTTATTGTTCGGAGAAGTGTCTCGCAGATCTGGTCGCAGGCTTCTGTGGCTTCTGTGGCGCATGTCGCCCATATGCGCCACAGAACCTTGGCCATAGAGTCCAGTGCGGCCAGACTGTGGGCCCCGCGAGAAAATTCTGTCTATGGTCGTTTTCATGAGTTATTGCGCACGGTTTTGGGGTTCTAGGGGGATTGCATGGCCCTTAAGACCCGATACATGTGTTCAGAGTTATGAACAAAAAACTCTTCATATCCGTGATCCGGAAGCTTTACCAAGGCAAGGGACTGCGAGATCAATGAAGAATACACATGAAATGACTCTAGTTGTTGTTAGTAAAAAGAACACACATGTAATGACATTGGTTGTTGTTAGTAAAGAGAACACACATGCAATGACACTGGTGGATCCATAGGTGGATTGTGAAAACAACACACAAGAAGCATTGTATTCAACATCCAAAACATAGAAATCAATAGGGACATGTGAATCGTTAACCATAATAATAACAAGTCAAAGGAGGAAGAACACTACAACATGTTTTGTGAGTGGATGAAACCTTTATTTTTGCAAATTCCTTTGACTGATGTTATTAAGTTGCCTCCTTATTCAAAGTATATGAAGGATATTGTCTCTACCACTATCCAAGGAGCCCATGCTGCTCTATGTTTCCGCAACCAACAGAGTTGTAAGTGCAATAATAGTGGTTGAACGTGAAGACGGGGGCAAATCAGTCCAAATACCAGTATATTACTTGAGCGAAGTGCTCTCTGTCTCGAAACAAAATTCATGTTTTGCATATTGTAGTTTATCACAAAGTTCTTGTAACTTGGTGGTAGTGATTGGAGGACACGGTAAATCCCCAAAGCATTAGAAATCACTATACCCAAGCTTTGGAGCTTGTTTGCGTGCCCGGAAATCTTAAGCGCCGCCTGCCGCAACCTTCACGCATTCAACGTGTTCGGTGCCCGCTCGCCTCCGCCCCTTTCTCCTTTCTTTACTTGAATAAAACTCCCCTCCAGCTGCAAGAATCATGGGATTGTCTGAAGGCTCCGGTGAGTTCACCTAGAACCTTCTAGAGAGTGGTAAATTAATAGTAGATTCTATGTATCGATCTTTAATCTAACCTCTGATTCCAATTCATAATAATAAGGACGTATCTGTGTTCCAGCAGATTCAGAACTGAAAGAAGTTATCATGAAGGAAGCTCATGATACCCTTTATTCTATCCACCACGGAGGAACAAAGATGTATCAAGATTTGAAGGAGCAATTTTGGTGGCACAAGATGAAGCGAGAGATCGGAAGGCATGACCTGCCTGCCTTCGCTGTCAATGTATGGCTTTGCTTGTGGCGGCTTCGAGGGAGCCCATCCTAGGTTTCGTCGTACACCAGGATTGTTGATGATGCGAGCCGGAGCTTTCTTAGCGATACTATTTGAATGTATCCTAGATGGTATTTACAATGAAGGAAGGTTGAATCAAACAATCTAACAGATACTATTTACTAAACCAAAGGCATGGTTGGCTAGGGCTTGTTCCACTGATTCCAACGATATAAAGTTTGTAATTTTTGGACGTGGGGATCAAAAGTTACAAAGGTTTGAAAATTGACAAACATTTTACTTTGGAAGAAAACACGGCATACTCAAAACCCCTTCACTTGTTAGTATTAGTTTGTGAGTACTTAAAGAGTACTCATGGCTTTGTCCCTGGCTATTCCCGTGGCCAGACTATGAAGAGGACTATCAGGAGGACCCAAATATAGCATTTTGCTACATAAGTTGGGCAACTCATAGCCAAACTCCAAGAGTTTCCTCTTTTTGGATTGTCCAAAGGCCAGATGAGTTGTTAGCATCCCATGTTGTGCGGTAGTGGCGCAAGACAGGCACTCGTGCTGCACAACTGCGCCTGGGATTGTTCACTGGACAGCTGCCTTCCTTCAGCGCCCGATCCATGTTTTCTGAACAAGATATTGAGTTGTCCACAGAACTTCTTCGCAGAGAGGAGGGATGCAAGTCACTGGCCGTCGAGGTAGCCGATTGTGATGTAGCCGTGGTCGAGGTGGGTGTGGTCGATGTCATAGTCGTCGTATGTTGTGTGGCCGCCATTGCCGGAGGCGCAAAAAAAATTGCACATGTTTTTGTTGTTGTTGTTGACGGAACTCAAGGAAACCGAAGTGAGGAAGGCTTTGGCCGAGGAGAGGAAGGTGGTGGCCAAGGAGCTCAAAGAACAAACCGAGAATAGGAAGGTGGACATGGAAGACAGGAAGGTGCCCTCTTCCTTGGAAGGCTGGCAGAGAGTGGTTGACCCTGACCTTTACCTTGCTTTCACCAAGACCATGAGTCATGTACTAGGGAGATGCCGCCATATCGGGTCGAGTCCTGAAGTCGGAAGCATATCTATAAAGAAGAGCAATACCATGGTAGAAACTATCAATAACCAAGCTGAGGCTTACCTCAGGCTTAGTTTCCCTCTAGAAAGCAGAGATTCTAAACCAACCTTCCTTAAAACTTTCTTAATTTTTTTGCCAACGGCTCTAGCGCCGCCAGATTAAGGTCGCCGCCGGTGGACTCGATCACCGCCGATACGGGGATGACCAGGCCCTCTGGGGGCACAACAATGGAGCTCGCCGGCTTCTCTGCGGCTTCGCTCGACGCCGCCATGGAGGGAGAGGTGCTGCTGCTGGACAAGTTAATTTGCATCAAATGTAACCCTAAGGCATGCTCGATAACTTAATAGGGGTTTCGAGGGGTTGAAACCAAAATGGTTGAGGAAAGAGTTTACAAGATTGTTTGTAAATAAGTTTTGGAACAAATACAACTCCTATATTTCTAAGGGTTTTTGTCCAATCCTAGGTTTACAAATCCTACAGGCAACACAATGCTCTGATACCATCTGAAATATACGCGCTTGGCACGCGCTTTGTCGACCTTGCGTTGGGCGAGATCACTTCGAGCATCGTAATCGCGGTTGCGGTGGCGCGAGCTCTTGTGCCTTCGAGGTAGGTCGTGTTCTTCATCGTCTGATGAGGGCGTGGGGCTGCGGTTGAACCTGAATGCAAAACTTCAATGGTTGAAGTGAGCATCGCGGAGTTGGGATCTTCACCATGATGAAACCGTTAAAAGGTTTAATTTCATCAGAGACGATGAAGATGTTTTGCATTTTGCAAAAAAAACTAAGTGGGAGCGATCCAAAGATTATTTATAAGCCTTAACGACTGAGTTGTCAATTAAGCTGCACCTGGAAATAATCTTGCTCACAACAGTTTATCAGTAGCAACAATTTTGTAGTAGCAATAGCAAAGTAACAGCAGCAGTAAAACAAAGGCAGCACCGTGTACACTGCGCATGCAACCATGGTCTGCATAATGAGCGAAGGCATTGTGGCTAGATTTCTGAAATGCACTACGGCCGACATGATACGAAATAACAAGACGGAGAAAAGATGTCTGTGCAGTACTTAGATTTTTCCATCTGCAGAGGTTGTGCAATTTCCCCACAAGACTTGGTTTCCCAAGACAAGATCTTTCAGAAGCCTTCCCTTAGACCAGAATGGACGCGTTCCAACCTATCAAACCCCTACCACCAACAACTGAAATAGAAGTTCGTAGGTAATAATTTGCAGGGAATAGCACAGATAAAAGATTTTACATTCAAGTCACACAAGTGAAGGGCAATAATGAAGATTAAGGAACTCGAGGTGTGGTAAGAGGCTGGTAACGAACTATATTTGTTTTCATTTTTATACATATACTCATCATGGGAATAGAACTTATGTAGGAGGTTTACATTCCACAGCCGCTTGACGTCGAGTTTTTCGTCACCTCGGACATCGATGGGCTTGAGGTCTCCCAGCGCCTTGTATCTTGTGTTTGTTCTTTTGGCCGATGTGCTGCCTAGCCCAGCAGCGATCTCACCTGTGTGCTTTATTTATAAAACGGGCGAAAGCCTGTTTCGAGGAGGAGTGGGTCAGTGGGGCCAATATTCTTTCCTTTTCCTTCTCTATGTCTGAGTCTGTTCAGTACTGGCGGAGGTGATGGTTCTACATTCGCGACTCCACAGTAGCTGGGCAAGATAATGACCATTTCTTTGTTGTCGCCCATTTCGCTTGCCTTGCCTTGGTCCAGAGTAGCTCTAGAAGTTCCATCTTTCACTCAGACAAAGTAACTATTCCATTTTCAAAACCCAACCAAACAAATGCCCCTTGACTAATCCAACTAACCAGATACCCCCTAGCATGTGCCTAGCAAACCCACAAAGTTTGAATCCAAAATTCAAATTTAAAGTTCTTGCGGCTAGGGCTTGTTCCACTGATTCCATTGATATAAAGTTTGCAATTTTTGGACGTGTGGATCAAAAGTTACAAGGGTTTCAAATCTGCATCTAAATCAGATTCAAACTTCTGTTTTAAAACAAAGACTGGCCACGCGGGCGGCGTAGCCACAGGCGAGGCCGACGCTGGCGAGTCCGGCCCAGGCGGGGAGGCTAGGACGGGCGAGGCAGGGGGCGGGCAAAGCCGGCCCAGACAAGGTGAGTCGTGGCGATGCGGGTGGTGAGGAACGCGCAGGCAACGCGAGGGCTTGGTGGCACCCCACATGCCCACTAGCGAACGGTACCCTCCGAGCCTTATCGAGTTCGTCATGAACTGGAACAAGGCGGAGTTCGTCCACAACGACGATCTCCCAGAAAAGTTCGGCCCCGCAGAATTTTCTGGTAGACTTAGTGGGGTGGCCCCCATGTACTTGCTTTGGGTCTGGGAAACGTCATGACTTAGGCCCCGCCGACATACCGATGGGTGTATGTTAATTGATCTGGCAAAAAGGGTTGTGTTCTTGCAAGAGATACCGAAGTTTATACTGCTAATCATATTTTACGTGAACTTTACATTGAGAAAATGCCTTTCCCAGTTAAGATAAAGGAACATTCTCCACGCTTGACGTGTAACATGCTTTGCACAAGTGGCTTTGCGGGTGTCTGTCTCTCTCACCATAGTATAGATCCAATCTACACTTTGCACTTGATAGCACTTGTATCAACGTTGTGGTTCAAGAACAACAAGAACAACCACCACACCACCACTAGTAATCACCATATGCACCACTGGAGCAACACCTGAATCAATCAACCAAATCACCAGCCATGGTTACTAAAAGGAGAGGGTGGAGTTGGAGTTGTTATTTTCATAAACCACATATGGATCCACCAGAGTCATTTAATGTGTGTTATTTTCATGAACCACATGGATCCACCATTCTCATTGCATGTCTGTTCTTTTCATGAACCACAACTAGTCACTGCCAACGCGATTTACATGTTTTAGAATTATGACCAAAAACTCGTCTTTTTGCGTTTTATGGACATTTTCATGTGTTATTGCCCACTGTTTTGGGGTTCCAGGGCGATTTACATGTTTGGGAGGTACAAACAAAAACTCTCTTGTTTTGTGTTTGTTTAGGTCATAGGTTGATGTAAAACCATGTTGGTTCACAAGTTGGGGCACTATCCTACCCGGTTTCACCTCGACGGGGAGATTCCCCCTTATACGGGTACGGAACCTTCGCCCACCAAAAATCTTTTCAAAATTCAAAACTTGAATTCTTGCGGCCATTTCATCAAACACATTGCAGACACAAATCATCAAAATCTTAAACACTATTGTGAGCAGAGATTGAAGCCTAACTTGTTCCCTCTCAGACATGTAATGACACTGCTGTATCCTTATGTGGTTTGTGAGAAGAACCGACATGCAATGACTCTAGCTGTGGTTCATGAAAAGAACACACATGCAATGACACTGGTGGCCTGCTGAACTACCTCACGGACTCCCTCCACTTTGAGGAATTGAGCACCGCATCGACCTCATTCATGGTGCCCCTCTACTAAACCGCACCTCCTACTGTACAAACTGGAGGAGACAAAATAAATTTAAATGCAAATTCAAGGACTTCTCTCCAAAGGTTCTTACGAGCCATGCAAATCCGCCTGAAACTCACAAACTATGGGCAATAGCTCATGAAAATGGCTAGAAAAAGACGATGGTCAGATCTCTCGAATATGTATCGGGTCTTATGGTCGTCGTAAATCGCCCTAGAACCCAAAAACAGATTGATTATTGATTCTATCATGTCTTTGTTATTTGTGGTCTTGCATGCTTTCCGTTGTTAGTAGCTATCTTGGCCAAGTAGATGCTAGCAACTCCAAGAGTTAGTATTTATGCTCGCTACTAGCTTTGGTCCTTCTAGAAATGAGAGCATCTTTAGAAGGCGCGCGCTAAAAATATCGCCGAAATACAACGCGGGAACGGGCGCGCGCATCTCCAGCAGGCGTGCGAAAACACGGCGCGCTGATACGTCTATTTTGATTTCATGGCTTCTAGCCATTTGTTGGAATCAGGGCTCATCATCGCTTCTTCATACGTCGCAGGGTCATCTATTTCATCAATCATGAAATTCATAACAGGATTGCCGTACAGTTCAGGAGCTGCACGTGTCCTGCTTGACCTGCGAGGTTCGGCATCCCAGCCTGTTGGAGAAGGCAACCGATCCCAGGATGCCTTCGGTCGCTTGCCCCGGTTTGTAGATTCATCTACGATCTGGCATCTGGGACAAACAACCTGCCTTGGTGGTGGTTCAATGATGTGATGCCTGGAACGAGATTTTACAATCATCAAACCAAATAAGTAGGTTTTATTTGAGAATACCAAATACTTGGAAAACTTATTTTAAACAAATAAATAAGTTTTGATGTTTTTGAAATAGTAAAACCTTTATTAATAAAACTTGCCGTCATCTCCATCCCTAGATCGAGAGGGATCTGAAGCTCTTGCCGGCACCCTACCGGAGGGGAGAGATCATCCTAGTGGCCTTCTTCATCACCATGAGGACAAGAGAAAAGTGTCTCGATTTCTCTCCTATCTTCGATCTAAACGGGCAGATGGCACGCCTGAACTGAAAGCTTATCCATTCGTTTCACAAGTCATTTTGAAAACATCTGACGACGGAACAGTATGGCCAATCCCACTGTCAATAACCGCGGATGCGGCTATTCGAATAGTTTGACACTCTGCAGAGGTGGTACACTTTCACCACAATATTCTAAGGTTAGTGATCTAGAGATGGAATATAAGAAGCTAGCCGATAAGCTTCCAGCTAAGTTAGATGATATTTTTTGAGCCCACTATTAAAATTAAAATAGGAATTAATGAAATAGCTGCTCTTTGTGATCTGAAGCACGTGAGATGTTTCTGAAGCAACATTCGGATCAATCCACTCCCATGCACCGTCCTATTCTGGTTGCTGCTTCCATAGGAAGTTATGGGGCTGGAAACGGACCGCCGGAGCTCCATAATCCCACTAGAACTTGCACGTGGACCTAGTATATGTGTCCAAGTGTGGTGGAAGGTCCGTGGATGCAATGTCTAGATCCCCGGTCTGACCTTCTTCACATGCGTGCGATAACACAGAGACCGATAGCGAACAAGTACCGCGAGGGAAAGATGAAAAGGACTTTGAAAAGAGAGTCAAAGAGTGCTTGAAATTGCCGGGAGGGAAGCGGATGGGGGCCGGCGATGCGTCCCAGCCGTATGCGGAACGGCTCCCCGCTTTCTCTATCGGTCCCCCCTCCAAGAAGAATTGGAACTACAATCCTAGGAAAAGCCATGCTCTTGCCGAGGCATTTGAGATTCGGCTCAAAGAACTGATTCACGCCGGGCTCCGTGGTGTAGATTTAATGACCGGAAAACCTAACCAAACCATACGCTACCGCTAATAGTAACTGGATGCATCATGCACGATGCACGGCTGAGCATCGTTCACACGGGCGCGGGGTGTGTCTCTCTCCAAAAGAAGTGTGTTGGGATCCAACAACCTTATTTAAGCAAACCAAACAAAATAAAACTAAAAGCAAAAACAAAGACGCTCCAAGAACAACACACAATTGTGTTCCTCCAAGGGGGAGAGGGGGCCTCTTTATATAGGGGACGAGGGGGCAGCCTTGCCCATCCCCCATGCCATCCAAGATGCGGCCAACAGGGCGAGAGGTGGCGGCCAAGGGGGATTTGAACCTATGAACTTTGTATGATAATGAAAGACACAAAGTAACACACTCCAAAGTCCATGTTTATTTTTAGCACCTATATGCTCGAGGACAAGCATAGGTTAAGCTTGGGGATGTTGATGCTCTTCTCGTTAACCACAGCTAGAGTCATTGCATGTTTGTTCTTTTCACAAACCACATATCACCAGAGTTATTGCACGTGTGTTCTTCCCATGAACCACACATGGATTTTCCGGTGTCGTTGACGCCGTCCACACATGGCGGTAGTCGTTACCGTAACTACGCTAGCCAAGTCGATTAGTGAACAGTATCATGCTTTGTTATTGGCCCATCTCGTATTCTGTCGATGATGAATAGTAAAAGATGAGGTCAGTCAGGCTCATCCTGGCCTGCCACTAGATCATGACTATATACCCGGATCTCATTCCTTGAAAGATCCCAGGTCGCTTCGCTTAATCAAAGATAATAAATATCATCGCTGCTTACGGATGCCATCCAACGAGGTAGAACCACCTTCGTAAGACCTTATTATGGTTTGTAATGGATGATGTACTGTGATATCCAATCTGTTATGTCTCGCAAAAATGGTAATCCTGGGATTGTGATGTATGACATAACAGGCATCTGGGATTAAAAATCCGGGTGTTGACAAGTTGGTATCAGAGCCGGGCTGGGGAGGGGTTGTTGTCTGGGAGTGGCTGCGCGGCTAAGTGAGGTTCTAGACGGCGCGGGCACGTGCAGACACAGCGAGCGGCGACGCACTGAGGGCGTTCGGCGCAATGCCTGGCACGGCCAGGGCTCTACGGCGGAGCAGATGTTGTCTAGGAGCCTTCTTGTCTGCTAAGTACTTCAGACAGTTGCGCTTCCAGTGACCCTTGTCCTTGCAATAGAAGCACTCAGTGTCCGGCTTAGGACCAGACTTGAGCTTATTCTCAACAGGGGCAACGCGCTTGCCGCTGCCTTTCTTGAAGGGCTTCTACATTGGGGTCCTTCACCCTTGTTCACCCACAAGTTTTACTTAGAAGTTGGAGTGATGAGATTCTTGTAGCTTCCATGTCTTGATGCTCAAGTTGTCCATTGCCATGGACTTGGCTAAGTACTTAGATTTTCCAGTTCATTCCTCAAATAGCGAAACCTTGCTTCATCAAGTGGCTTCGTGAAGATATCGGCAAGTTGATCTTTGGTTGACACATATGATAGATCAATATCACCATGAGCAACATGATCCCTAATGAAGTGATGACGAATCTATGTATGCTTTGTCCTTGTGTGTATGACTTGATGATTGTAGTACCCTCTCTTGCCTCAATCTAAGTACTTGTCAGGTACCCAAGACCCCAAGGATTTATCCAGGTAAAGGGAGTGTGAGTAACGACTAATATGCAGGATAGGAACCCCAGTGACAGAAAGGGTAGTACGGCGTTTTGTCGATCCTAAGGATGCTGATCAGGTGTGCAAACTTCAGCGATCCATCTATGGACTGAAGCAAGCATCCCGGAGTTGGAATCTCCGCTTTGATGAGGTGATCAAAGAGTTTGGATTTGTCCAAACTTATGGGGTTCATGAAAAGAACAGACATGCAATGACACTGGTGGATCCTTATGTGGTTTGTTTAGAGGAACAGACATGCAATGACACCGGTGGATCCACGTGTGGTTCATGAGAAGAACACACATCCAATGACACTGGTGGATGGAAGTTTTTTAGTTTGAATCCATGATGATCCTGATTTCCATGGTTCTGGTTGTTGTGAGCCATCTGGGCGATCTGTTTTAGTGTTGCTAGATTAGCTTGGTGCTCTGCCCTACTAGCTTCACGGTCTGCAATGAGAGTCTGCAGAATCCGGGAAAATATACGGAAAATCCTATTTTTCTAGAAGACTAAGGATGCCAGAAGACGGAGTGGAGATGGGCCACAGGGGGCCCACACCACCCCCTGGCGCGGGCAGCCCTAGGCCGCGCCTGGAGGTGGTGTGGCCACCTAGCATCTTATTTGATACCAAGAGCATATCCCTAGCATCTTGTTAGATGCCAAGAGCATATCCCTAGCATCTTGTTAGATGCCATAGGCATATTCCACATGCCACGTGCCAGTCTGAGCCATGGGCGTCCCCGTCGATTGCGACCACCCCAGGAGCCGCCGCGACCTTGCCTGAGCCCGTCGTCGACCACTTGTTCGATCGCCCCATCGCCATGTTAGCTGGAGCCATGGTAAACCCCCAATCGACCCCCACCGAGCCGCTAGGGTTCAGTCTCGCCGGTGAAAACCTAATAAAATGCTTTATTCTTGTACCCCACACCTCACCCATGCCATGCTACATTATTGCCATGTAAATTGTGCATCATTCATCATGACATGCTTGTTTGCTTGTCGCATTTTATTCAAATGACATAAAAAGGCATATGCAAATGGTGCTTAACTATGCCCATTTTTTGCATTGGTCTCAGTAAACATAGCACTGGGCTTACTTGATTGACACTGGATTATCGCTTTAAACTTGATCCTACATGATCAGAATGTTAGTGCAAGGAACCTTACAGACCTTTTTGTTGGAAATGAAAGCATGAGAAGAAACCGGTATGATGCCCTTAGTAACGAAGCTGAGGGATTCTACATGTTGGATGGGGAAAACCATGAGGACATGTATAGAAGACTCAAGGGCATCACAACAACATTTCGGAAGCATTGGGGCTCTTGTGACGAGACAGTCCTGTGCTTCGGGTGGCGTCAAAGATCTTGGCGGCGCTACAAACTTGGTAGCTACACGGTTACAGGTACAAGTCACCAAGAGGATGAAGTTTTGCGTTTCACTGTCACGAGTGGCAGCTGAGGTCCTGGCGATGTGCACGACAGCTGTAGAGGTCCCAACCTTTAATAAGGTAGAGATCCCTGTGTTTACAATGCTAGTCCCTAGATCAATAGCTAGCATCCACAGTTAAGATGTAATATCAAGAAACAAAGGTCATAATACAACTTTATAACCAGGAATAACATAATTTTATTACATCTTACATAGTTCTTTTGGCTGTTACATTACATTGCAGCAGAATATCTATAAGCATGGGGTCCTTCATCTTCAAAATGCCACAGGCAGACATGTTGGTTGTAGACTTGTAATCCTAATCAATCAACTTCACTAATATCAAACAAACCTGCAACATAACAAGTTACAACCACAAGGGTCAATACATTTGAATTGTATTGGCAAGTTTCACTACTATTAGAATATGAGTGGATCCTATCAATACATGCATATTTGGCTAAGTGGGGTTTAGGCTCATTTGCAAAAAGCAATATAGTTTTATCCTATCTTTTCAAAATGGTTTTGATCTTTTGTCAATCTTTTTGAACTCCTTGGAATCCACCAAGTACTTCAAGTCTCTTGTTGTCACTTTCAAGTTTTTCTTTTAGAAATTGGAATGTCGAGATTTCCCATAGCTTCAGGCCTTAGTTGCTCTGTATTGTCCATAACCGGGGACACGGCTAAGTACTTAGATTTTTATCTTCTGCAGAAGTTGTACACTTTACCCACATGACACACTCTCATCTTGTTGCCACTAGTGGCCGCTGGATAAGTACTCACCAAGATGGAGTACTGGCAGATTGAGAATGTGACGAAGTCTTTCCATAGGGTCCTCCCAATACACAATGCTAGCTTGTTTACCAGGCACCAATGTAGGGTTCCTAGTTCCCTCATTCCGGTTAACCTGAAGAGGCCAATGTATGGGTATTCCACAATGTAGTTGACTAAGCCAGTGCCCATTTAGCATGTGGCTGTACACGGAAGCCACTGTACGAGAAACATGTTCAATCTCTAAGTCCCTGGGTGGTTTTCTTCTAGTGCACAACAAAAGAGATTGCCATATAAACATGGTTCCTCTTGTTGCCACCTTGTCCAAAACTTGAGTATCCTTGTCCACCCAGGTGGTTCATTGAGTACTTGTTTTATTATATAAAACACAAGTCTTTTCCCAACTTCATATAATCTCAACATGTATCTCATCTTAATATTTATAACAGGGCTAAGCTCATTACAACTACATTGTTTTCACTAAGGAATGTATAAGGGTATCCTATTAGGATTTAGCATAACAAAATATAGTAGTCTTTATCATGCATGTTTCAAAAACCACTAAGTGTAATGAAAATAGTAGGACTTGGATGATAGTGTCACTTGCCTTTTTGGTAGAGGGTGTTGGTTCACTTCTTGATCTTGCTAATATCACACTCCTCTTACTTCACTACAAATCAATCAAGCAAACATAGATTCAACTAGCATTCCAACCATTATTCAAACAATTCATCACACATAAAATAATAGAAACAAAGTCATGCATGCAAGCATGCAAAAGATAGTTTTATTTGCAAAAGTGGTTTCTACTAGGCTCTAAACATTGTAAGGCTCAAAGTGTTCATTTTCTTAAGTGGCAAAACCACTTGCAAAAGGGATTTATCTATAAACCATTTTTAAATCAAATCATTATTTCATGTGGTGGAAAATGTTTTTAGCAAAGCAACAATTTTATATTGTTCACAAAATAAGTTGTTAATTCACAAAACTTGGTGTTTAGGGTCAGTAGGTTTGAATCAAAACATTTTCCAAAGGTTTTTCTCGAAAATCATTTCCATATCAAAATCAATATTTTTATTTGACTAGAAATGAGCTAATTCAATTATTCAATCCTAAACTTCTCAAAATACATTTTTAAATCCATAAGTTGTTTCCTAGGGTCAGTAGGTTCACAACAAATCATTTTGCAAATATTTTATCCCCAAAATCATTTTGGAATAATTTTTATAACCTAAACAAGCATACACAAGTTTCTGCAAAAACAAACATTTTACCAGAAGCTTTTTACTAAACAAAGTGCATGGTTGGCTAGGGCTTGTTTTTCTGAATCCATTGATATAAAGTTTGCAAAATTTGGACGTGTAGATTTAAAGTTATGCAATTTACAAGTTTGTATCTAAATCAGATTCAGAATTTTGTTTTAAATCAAACTATTGCCACGCAGCGTGTTTCTACTGGCCGGTACCGCTTCGGGCGGATCAAGCTCTGTGGATCGTTGGATCTAACTAAGATCGAGTGGCGCATAGGCACACGATACCCCTTCGTCTACGTTCTATCACAGCCAGACGATCAAGATGTAACAGACACGTTTGCTTGGTCAATAACGGGCGGCGCTGCGCGGCGGTGAGCGGAGGCGCGCGGTCAGACGATGTGCTTGCCGATGTTGCAGGAAGCAAGGGAGAGGGGAAAATGGCTTACAGCGTTCGCGTGGTCGAGGTGAAGCTCGAGGTGGCGTTGGCTTGGCGAGGGGCGCACAGGGACGGGAGTAATCGCTCGTCGGAGTTGGTGACGACGTCAGGCGGCTCTGTTTGTTGTCGGAGGTGAGGCTGCGGTTCACTCCGAGGCAAAACAAGGACACAGTTAGACGCGGGCGAGTGTGGTGTTTATGTGATCATGATTGAGAGGGCTCGGGGTGGTCTTGCTTACTAGGGGGAGGTCGCCGGAGAGAAAAACAAACGCGGCGGCGCTCAGTAGATGACGAAGTCGACGTTGCGGAGCGCCCGCGAGTGAATGAGTGGCACGGGGAGATGCGCCAGGAGGTGAGGAGCGATCTTGTGTGCTTGGGAAGGTGAGGCGAGGCTGGACGGCGCCGGAATTTGGTCGGAGACGTCGTCGGAGCAGTGGCAAAGCAAAGGGAATTGGGGGCAGCCTGGTGGCTCACTTGCAGCGGGGTTGGAGGGGAAAGGAAGAGGAGAGGGAGGCGTTTAAGGGGGCGTGGTCACGGCGAGATTAAGGCGAGGCATTGAAGCGAATTCAATCGCGGCATCAATGGCAGAAAACGGCCGGGAGGAATTGCCGCGGTGAAGATGACGCTGAGGTGGCGTGGGGCCGCGCTGTCTGCGAGAGAGAGGAAGAGGGAGTGGGGCCGAGCATTGAGTGACTCTATGGGTTCGTGGTTGAGTAGGAAAACGATTCGCTGAGGGCGAGCTGGTGGGCTGGCTATTGGGCTGGGTTGGGCTGGATGGTTGGGCTGTTGTTTGTTTCCCTTTTTTTGTTCTGGTTGCTTTTTCTTTTTCTAATTGAATTTTCTGTTTTGAAATTCAACCAAACAATTCAAACATTCAAATCAATCAAACTTCCACCACACTTTGTATTGAGTTTAGTTCTGTTTAACAACAATATTCCAAGTCCGAAAATAAAATAATATTTTTATTCATTTAGGATCTATTTAATAATTAAATAAATTAGACCTTAATTATTAATTCAAATAGGTTTTGATTTATTAAAATCTCCATTTGAAATCTAAATATTATCAAAACCAATTCAGTAGGTTTTATTTGAAAATATAAAATACTTGGAAAACTTGTTTAAAATAATTTAAGAAGTTTTGATGTTTAATTAAAATGGTAAAACCTTTATTTTTAATAAAATTGGATATTAATAAATCCTCATTATTTTGTTTAAATAACCCTTTACTCCTTTAATCAAAACAAAATATTTTATTTCAAAAACTTGGCCAAGGTTTAATTTGGCTCTATAGTCCTTATTCATATTTCTACCTTTTCATTTGAAAACCAAATCTTTTTATTAAAACATCCAAAAATAGTAATTCTACTTATTTAAAATTTTCTTTA
This sequence comes from Avena sativa, assembly GCA_916181665.1. Taxonomy (NCBI): domain Eukaryota; kingdom Viridiplantae; phylum Streptophyta; class Magnoliopsida; order Poales; family Poaceae; genus Avena; species Avena sativa. The sequence continues at coordinate 145,803,342 of OV702297.1, forward strand.
TTAATTGTTTATCTTTTCAAATCCCTTTAGGATTTATTTGATCAAAATAGGTTTGAAAGTTTCCAATTGGAATCAAAAAGTTTCTTCTCACCCTGAAAATCAACAAAGTTTTATTTTATTCATTTATTTTTCACATAACAAGATTTGGAAAATCTTGGGATGTGACAGGCTACCACCCTTAAAATAAATCTCGTCCCGAGATTTGGAAAGGCTAGGGTTACAAGTTGGTTCATAGCATCTAGGGTACTACCACCCTTAAAAAATTTCCAACTAAATTACATATTGGCTTGCTTGGGATCTTGGGGAAACTTCTCTGGGCAAACATCTGCATAGTGTCCTTTGTTTCCACACTTGAAACATGTGACAAGGCTGAGATCCTTCATAGGTTTGTTTATCTTGTGCTTCATCTTTTCTGGACAGTTGCTTGCATAATGTCCTTGGTTACCATAGTTGTAACATGTGATAAGTTTGAGTTCTTCACGCATCTCTTGTGGACAGGTTGCTGCATAATGGCCTAGCTCTTTGCAGTTGTTGCACCATACTTGGCCAATCTCTTTATACTTATTCTTCTCTGGACATTCACTGGAATAGTGTCCCATTTCTTTACAATGATTACATTGCACATGGCTTTTGTCCTTCTTTTTCTTGGGTTTCTCCAAAGCTAGGAGTGCTTCCAGTTCATGTTCTTCATATGTTATCTCATAGGTAGGAATGTCTACTGGTTTCTTTGACCTTCTATTGCTCCTTGGATAATTCATATGCTTCTTCTTTGGTCCTTTAAATTGGGTTGTATTGCATGGAGGTACAAGTGGAGATTTTCCTTTGTCCTCATCCTTTTTGGTAGACTTAGCTCCCTCTTGATAGTCTGAAATCAGTTGTTGCACTCCACCTTGTTTCCTTTGTTCAATTATGGAATAGATGGGGCATTAGATAGGGACATGATTATTTCCTTCACATAGGTAACAAGTAGCTTGAGAGGTGGGACATTGGCCAACTGGATGTTTTTCTTCACAGTTGGGGCATTGATCTCCATGCTCCTTGGAAGTGTGATCCTTGTCTCCACAAATATTGCAAGCTTTGGTTCCTTCTAGAATAACATATTTGTCATCTTTGTTGTCACAAATTCCTTTGGATGAGTTGCTTTCCATGTTGATCATTTGATCTGTCACCTTATGCAACATTTGGGCTTGGGTTTCCAAAAATCCTTGCAGGGTTGGATCTTCCCCACTGGTGTTGGCTATGAATTGAGCTGTCATTTGGTTCAACTGGTTTTGGGTTGCTATTAGTTCTCTCATGTTGTCCTCTTGGTTGGTGTTGTTGTCATCAACCTTGATGTTGGAGTCTCTTGGAGTAGTCATCTGTTTGGGTTGAATTGATATTAGAATAGGCAAAATATCTCTAAGGAAATAATTCTAATCACACACTTCACAATTCACACAAACAATGTGCAAGCAATCACAAACAAACACTCCTTTCAAACACAAGTTTCCAAGCATATTCTTAGGCAACCAAAAATATTTTTTTGTTACACCACATAAGTTGGTGGGTTTGGCTTAAACTAAATATGGTGGTCCATCTATATGGTTCACTTGAGATTTTTCCATCTTTCTTGGTTGATTCCTCTTGCATGAGATCATGGTTTCCTTGGGAAAACTCTTGGTCACAAATTTTCAAAAGAGATGATGGCTCCTTCTAAGTTGTGTTTCCTTAGTCTCCAAATCTTGAGCAAGATTTCTTGTCTCACTTGTCCTTGGTGAAAATGCTGAAGATGTTGAAGTAATTAGAGTTGAAGATGTTGAAGTCATTAGAGTTGATGAAGTCCTTTGCACCTGGTGAAGTCTTTGGCCATGGGGTAGGCTTTATCCATCCAGTTGAAATAGAAGAGATGTAGAATCAAAACCAAAATGGTTTGAGGAAAGAGTTTACAAGATTGTTTGTAAATAAGTTTTGGAACAAATACAACTCCTATATTTCTAAGGGGTTTTGTCCATTCCTAGGGTTACAAATCCTACAGGCAACACAATGCTCTGATACCATCTGTAGAGGTCCCAACCTTTAATAAGGTAGAGATCCCTGTGTTTACAATGCTACTCCCTGGATCAATAGCTAGCATCCATAGTTAAGATGTAATATCAAGAAACAAAGGTCATAATACAACTTTATAACTAGGAATAACATAATTTTATTGCATCTTACATAGCTCTTTTGGCTATTACATTACATTGCAGCAGAATATCTATAAGCATGGGGTCCTTCATCTTCAAAATGCCACAGGCAAACATGTTGGTTGTAGACTTGTAATCCTAATCAATCAACTTCACTAATATCAAACAAACCTGCAACATAACAAGTTACAACCACAAGGGTCAATACATTTGAATTGTATTGGCAAGTTTCACTACTATTAGAATATGAGTGGATCCTATCAATACATGCATATTTGGCTAAGTGGGGTTTAGGCTCATTTGCAAAAAGCAATATAGTTTTATCCTATCTTTTCAAAATGGTTTTGATCTTTTGTCAATCTTTTTGAACTCCTTGGAATCCACCAAGTACTTCAAGTCTCTTGTTGTCACTTTCAAGTTTTTCTTTTAGAAATTGGAATGTCGAGATTTCCCATAGCTTCAGGCCTTAGTTGCTCAGTATTGTCCATAACCGGGGACACGGCTAAGTACTTAGATTTTTATCTTCTGCAGAAGTTGTACACTTTACCCACATGACACACTCTCATCTTGTTGCCACCAGTGGCCGCTGGATAAGTACTCACCAAGATGGAGTACTGGCAGATTGAGAATGTGACGAAGTCTTTCCATAGGGTCCTCCCAATACACAATGCTAGCTTGTTTACCAGGCACCAATGTAGGGTTCCTAGTTCCCTCATTCCGGTTAACCTGAAGAGGCCAATGTATGGGTATTCCACAATGTAGTTGACTAAGCCAGTGCCCATTTAGCATGTGGCTGTACACGGAAGCCACTGTACGAGAAACATGTTCAATCTCTAAGTCCCTGGGTGGTTTTCTTCTAGTGCACAACAAAAGAGATTGCCATATAAACATGGTTCCTCTTGTTGCCACCTTGTCCAAAACTTGAGTATCCTTGTCCACCCAGGTGGTTCATTGAGTACTTGTTTTATTATATAAAACACAAGTCTTTTCCCAACTTCATATAATCTCAACATGTATCTCATCTTAATATTTATAACAGGGCTAAGCTCATTACAACTACATTGTTTTCACTAAGGAATGTATAAGGGTATCCTATTAGGATTTAGCATAACAAAATATAGTAGTCTTTATCATGCATGTTTCAAAAACCACTAAGTGTAATGAAAATAGTAGGACTTGGATGATAGTGTCACTTGCCTTTTTGGTAGAGGGTGTTGGTTCACTTCTTGATCTTGCTAATATCACACTCCTCTTACTTCACTACAAATCAATCAAGCAAACATAGATTCAACTAGCATTCCAACCATTATTCAAACAATTCATCACACATAAAATAATAGAAACAAAGTCATGCATGCAAGCATGCAAAAGATAGTTTTATTTGCAAAAGTGGTTTCTACTAGGCTCTAAACATTGTAAGGCTCAAAGTGTTCATTTTTCTTAAGTGGCAAAACCACTTGCAAAAGGGCTTTATCTATAAACCATTTTTAAATCAAATCATTATTTCATGTGGTGGAAAATGTTTTTAGCAAAGCAACAATTTTATATTGTTCACAAAATAAGTTGTTAATTCACAAAACTTGGTGTTTAGGGTCAGTAGGTTTGAATCAAAACATTTTCCAAAGGTTTTTCTCAAAAATCATTTCCATATCAAAATCAATATTTTTATTTGACTAGAAATGAGCTAATTCAATTATTCAATCCTAAACTTCTCAAAATACATTTTTAAATCCATAAGTTGTTTCCTAGGGTCAGTAGGTTCACAACAAATCATTTTGCAAAGATTTTATCCCCAAAATCATTTTGGAATAATTTTTATAACCTAAAGAAGCATACACAAGTTTCTCCAAAAATAAACATTTTACCAGAAGCTTTTTACTAAACAAAGTGCATGGTTGGCTAGGGCTTGTTTTTCTGAATCCATTGATATAAAGTTTGCAAAATTTGGACGTGTAGATTTAAAGTTATGAAATTTACAAGTTTGTATCTAAATCAGATTCAGAATTTTGTTTTAAATCAAACTATTGCCACGCGGCGTGTTTCTACTGGCCGGTACCGCTTCGGGCGGATCAAGCTCTGTGGATCGTTGGATCTAACTAAGATCGAGTGGCGTAGAGGCACACGATACCCGTTCGTCTACGTTCTATCACAGCCAGACGATCAAGATCTAACGGACACGTTTGCTTGGTCAATAACGGGCGGCGCTGCGCGGCGGTGAGCGGCGGCGCGCGGTCAAACGATGTGCTTGCCGACATTGCAGGAAGCAAGGGAGAGGGGAAAATGGCTTACGACGTTCACGTGGTCGAGGTGAAGCTCGAGGTGGCGTTGGCTTGGCGAGGGGCGCACAGGGACGGGAGTAATCGCTCATCGGAGTTGGTGACGACGTCAGGCGGCTCAGTTTGTTGTCGGAGGTAAGGCTGCGGTTCACTCCGAGGCAAAACAAGGACACAATTAGACGCGGGCGAGTGTGGCGTTTATGTGAGCATGATTGAGAGGGCTCGGGGTGGTCTGGCTTACCAGGGGGAGGTCGTCGGAGAGAAAAACAGACGCGGCGGCGCTCAGTAGATGACGAAGTCGACGTTGCGGAGCGCCCGCGAGTGAATGAGTGGCACGGGGAGATGCGCCAGGAGGTGAGGAGCGAGCTTGTGTGCTTGGGAAGGCGAGGCGAGGCTGGACGACGCCGGAATTTGGTCGGAGACGTCGTCGGAGCAGTGGAAAAGCAAAGGGAATTGGGGGCAGCCTGGTGGCTCACTTGCAGCGGGGTTGGAGGGGAAAGGAAGAGGAGAGGGAGGCTTTTAAGGGGGCGTGGTCGCGGCGAGATTAAGGCGAGGCATTGAAGCAAATTCAATCGCGGCATCAATGGCAGAAAATGGCCGGGAGGAATTGCCGCGGTGAAGACGACGCTGAGGTGGCGTGGGGCCGCGCTGTCTGCGAGAGAGAGGAAGAGGGAGTGGGGCCGAGCGTTCAGTGACTCTGCGGGTTCGCGGTTGAGTAGGAAAACGATTCGCTGAGGGCGAGCTAGTGGGCTGGCTACTGGGCTGGGTTGGGCCGGATGGTTGGGCTGTTGTTTGTTTCCCTTTTTTTTGTTCTGGTTGCTTTTTATTTTTCTAATTGAATTTTCTGTTTTGAAATTCAACCAAACAATTCAAACATTCAAATCAATCAAACTTCCACCACACTTTGTATTGAGTTTAGTTCTGTTTAACAACAATATTCCAAGTCCCAAAATAAAATAATATTTTTATTCATTTAGGATCTACTTAATAATTAAATAAATTAGACCTTAATTATTATTTCAAATAGGTTTTGATTTATTAAAATCTCCATTTGAAATCTAAATATTATCAAAACCAATTCAGTAGGTTTTATTTGAAAATATAAAATACTTGGAAAACTTGTTTAAAATAATTTAACAAGTTTTGATGTTTAATTAAAATGGTAAAACCTTTATTTTTAATAAAATTGGATATTAATAAATCCTCATTATTTTGTTTAAATAACCCTTTACTCCTTTAATCAAAACAAAATATTTTATTTCAAAAACTTGGCCAAGGTTTAATTTGGCTCTATAGTCCTTATTCATATTTCTACCTTTTCATTTGAAAACCAAATCTTTTTATTAAAAGATCCAAAAATAGTAATTCTACTTATTTAAAATTTTCTTTATTAATTGTTTATCTTTTCAAATCCCTTTAGGATTTATTTGATCAAAATAGGTTTGAAAGTTTCCAATTGGAATCAAAAAGTTTCTTCTCACCCTGAAAATCAGCAAAGTTTTATTTTATTCATTTGTGTGGCGTGTGCTGCCGCGCGTGGGTTTGACCAGGTGGGTTCCTGGCGGCGGGGTCGGGAAGAGTGGGTAGGGATCTTGGGATTAGGGTTTCTAGGGTTTCGGTGGTTGGGGTTGGTTTAGGTTTAGGGTTTATTTGCTGGGTTGTAGGTGGACTCCGGTCGGTCCATTGGGCCTAGATGGTTGTCTGCCTCCCCAGTTTTTAAAACAATATATGTTTTATTTATTTAGTTTGTTTTAAATAGTATTTGATAAATAGTTTAGATAAAATAAAAGATCCAGACGGACTGATGGTTTTGGTTTGGACAAAGGGAGAATATGCTGAAGACAAAATACACTTTTAGAAAGATAGTTTTTAAACAAACAATATGCATGCAGATGTCATGGTGATACATAGAGACAAAACATGCGATTTTCTAGTAGTGGTTTTAGCCGGGGTGCTACACCACCCCACTCCTCCTCTCGCTTCCTGGTTTCGCCATTACGCCATCGTCCGAGCGCGTCGCCGCCAGCCACCGCCGCCGCGCCGCCCACCTATGGTCAAAACGATTTGAGTCGTTAGATCTAGATCGGATGTGTGAGATTAGAATTAAACCGAAGAGGTATCGTGTGCTCTGAGCCGCACGGTTTGCTTTAGATCTAATGCTCTGTAACAGCTGATCCGCACGAACCGTTTTCAGCCAATAAGAACATAACGCGTGGCATGTGTTTCGATTTAAAAACAGAAACTATCCTATTAGATGTTTGAATTTGTAAATTTCATAACTTTTAATCTACACGTACAAATTTTGCAAATTTTATATCAATGGAATCAAGAAAAAGAATTCTATCCAACCACGCACTTTGTTTAGTGATTTGCTTCTGGAAAATTAGTTTTTTTTGCAGAAACTTGTGTAAGCATATTTTGTGTATAAAATTTATTCTAGAAATGTTTTTAGGGTAAAATCTTTGGCAAATGGTTTGTTTTGAACCTACTGACCATATAAACCAACTTGTGGATTTAAAAACATATTTTGTGATACTAAGGAATAAATGTTTGAATAAAAGAATTTCTAGTTAAATAAAAATGTTGTTTATGTTTTAAAAATGCTTTTGAGTAAAACCTTTGGAAAATGATTTGAATTAAACTCTCTGACCCTAAAACACCAAGTTTTTCGAATTAAAAATATATTTGGTGAACCCTATAAAATTATTAATTTGTTTAAAGGCATTTCCAACAAAATAAAATAATGCTTTGATTTAAAAATGGTTTTTAGATGAAACCTTTTGCAAATGGTTTTAATATTAAACACTTGACATTAAAACACTAACATGTTGTGTTTAAAAATATTTGGAAAACACTAGAGATTGTCACTTTGATTTAAATCATCTCTAGCAAAATAAAAATGATTTAAATGGCCATTTTCACTAACTTGTTTTCAAATGACCTTGCCACTTTTACAATTGACCAATAGGTGTTTTAAAATGTTTATACCTATTAGAAACCACTTTTACAAATAAAACAATATTTGGCATGCTTCCATGCATTGCTTTATTTTTATTGTTTTATGTGATGAATTGTTTGAATGCTAGATTGAATTTGTGCCTTGATTGAATTGTAGTGAAATTTGAAGAGTGTGACTATTGCAAGATCAAGGAGTGAACTTATATTCTCTACCAAAAATTCAAGTGGTGCTTCATACTTTTGTCCCATTATTTTCACTATGCATTAGTGATATTTCTAAGTAGGACTTGCATGGAATTTTACTAAGTGTGCTATGCCATGGGAAATCCTAGTAGATGAAGCCTTAGTAGAATTTTACCTAAGTTAACATCCCTACTACTATCATGCTTAGCTTATCTAGTACAAAACAAGGGTGGATTATATTCATGCTATGAAATATTTCTAAGTCTATGACTTGTGTTTTGTTTAATAAAATACCTATGTGAATGAATCACCTGGGTGGAATGGTTGTGAATGGGTTATGTTGAGTGGTTACATAGGGCCCATATTTATGGTCTACCCTAGTGTATCTCACTTGTGGAAAGCCACCCAGGAACAAAGAGATTTGAGATGTCAAATGTTGAGAAGCTTCAAGTGCAGCCACTTGGCATTATGGGCTCTGCCTAGATCATATAGGTTGCAATAACTTAGCCAAATGGACAGTTGGTGGTAGGGGGTGATAGGTTTGGGAACGCGTCCATTATGGTCTAAGGGAAGGCTTCTGAAAGATCTTGTCTCGATGCATGTCGATTCTTGTGGGGAAAGTGCACCACCTCTCGAGAGAGTAAAATCTAAGTACTTAGTCGTGTCCCCGGCAATGGACAATTTGAGCATCAAGACATGGAAGCTATCAAGAATATCCTCATCCCAATTTCTAAGTTAAAAACTTGTGGTTGAACAAGGGTAAATGTGTAGGGTTTGCAGCATAGAAAAACAAAAAATTTCCTACGATGGGAACTATGTACCAAGATCTATCTACTAGATACAAACAACGGGCAGATGTATATCCGTAGAGAACATACCCTTGAAGATCGACAAAGCTTAACGAGTCCAAACTCGTGGTTGATGTAGACTATCTCTTGCCGATATCAAGATCGAGAGGAAGTCCTAGCGCCGCAAATCAGCAACGCATCCATGCTCGCACACACGTTCGAGGCACCAAGAAACCTCCGCCTCCTCGCTCCAGCGATGCAGCGGAAGCACAACTCTTTCTTGCCGAATAGCCACCGGGAACATGTATCTCACTAGTCCGAGACCATGGGGGATAAATTCTAGAGGGGGAGAGAGATCCTTCACGAGGAGGTGTGAGTGAGAGAGAGAGGAGAGGGGGTGCCTTTTATAGGAGGAGGAGGGGCACCCAAGGGGGTGGCTGCCGGCCATGGGGGCTGCCCCCTCCCCTCCTTCATTCATGTGGGTGGACACTCCACTCACAAAATGGCCCTTCAATTTTCTCCACTAAAAAACCCACTCAAATTCCCATTAAATTTCCACCAAATTTAATGCAAACTCTCATTAAATAAAAATCTTTTATTTTATTCAGCATGTTTGTCAATTACTTTAATGACAAACATTCACAAATAACCCCTTGCTAGAATTCTATTTCACATGCATAACCACTTTATGCAATTTCACCCGAAAACCTGTTTCGGTATCTAGTGAAATAAATTACTGCGCTTGTTCATTCTTTCGGCATGAAACTTTTGCTCCAATTGGATGTCGGTGTCTCTTAAGTGTGTCACCCTACGGTTCGTGAATAATGCGGACATGATCGAGACCCCTCTCAAATCAATAATCAGAAGCAGGATCTGGAGACCCATACTGACTCCCAGACATTCAACTATGACTTTCTTGTGATCGTCGGAACCTTTTACGCTAGTATCTTAATCCCTTTGTTTCACAATATATTACATGTCCGAGATTCGATCATCGGTATCTCCATACCTAGTTTGATCTCGTTACTGACATGCACTCTTTTCTCGTTCCCGTGATATAACATTCTAGTGATCAAATCACTTGCTTGCAAGCTAATCAATGTGATATCACCGAGAGGGCCCAGAGCATATCTATCCGTCATCGGGATGAACAAATTCCACTCTCGATCCATGGGCCTCAACATAACACTTTATTAGTTCTGAATCCATTTTTATAATCACCCTGTTACGGTGTGACGTTTGATGTTATCAAGAAACTCTTCTGGTGTTAGTGATTGACATGATCTCATGGTCTAAGGATTAGGATCACTTCGTAAGTTGATATAGCAATATAAACTCAATGACTTTTGATCGTAATGCTATACTTCGGATGAATGTTCATCACACCATTACACTAATGTTGTGACCTCGTTATTAACAACATCCAATGTCCATGATCAGGAAACATTTGACCATCTTGTTAATCAACGAGCTAGTTTATAAGAGAGGCATAAATATGAACTTCCTTTTTGTTTATTAAACACACACGTATTAACGTTTCCGTATTAATACAATTATAGCATGTAAAATAAACATTTATCATAAATAAGGAATACGATAATAACCACTTTATTATTGCCTCTCGGGCATATTCCCTTCAGTCTCCCACTTGCACTAGAGACAATAATCTAGTTTGAAAACTTTGCGTATTGAACACTTATGGCTTTCCGGTGTTCCATATACGCAATTGCAAGTGGTTAACATAATCTACGGATCTGACCCTTCAGGTCCGTGTGTATTTGCATGTCTTTGCGTCTTCACGCATCACTCATTCTCCAATGAGATGGCATTGTATAAATTTGGTCTTTTGGTGAGACCTTTAGTTCCTTGGGGTTAAATCATGTCGATACTATTGTCATAAAATATATCTTTAGTGTTAGCCCGTTGCGAACCACACCTTAGTTTGATAACAAACTTCTTGACACAAATTCCCTCCTTTGCTGCTACTATAGCAGTCATATACTTAGCCTTTTGTTGTAGTATTCGTCACAATGTCTTAAATATGGATTTCATCCAAATCCATCATGGAATCTTCTTTCCATTACATTATGCCACCCATAGTTTAAATTGAGATAAACTTAATTTGTATCTTGTGACAAACCTTGTATCAATGTAATGCTTTACAATGAACTATTTGTAATTGTTTGTCACCTCTATACAAATATATTCTTAGTTCTTTCAAAAAGATCATAAGAATATCATCACTATCGTCCAATGATCATTTTATGATTCATTCTGGTATATGCTCATAACACTTAGAGAATAGGACATATCTAGATGTGTACATATCATGGTATGATTGATCAAAACATTCTCGTGATTTCACTCATCAAGTGGCAAAGCACTTGAATCTTGTTTCACTTATCAAGTATCGATACACTTGAATCTTGATTCAATTCCTTTCCATGCGACAAGAACTGTTTCTTGTTGTTTTTATATTGAACTCCTTCAATATCTCATATATGTACGTTTGGCACAACCATATTAGCGCCACAGTCTATCCATTATAGACATTCATGCTAAATATTCATGTTTTGCCTAAGTTTTTCATCGAAATGAAATTCTTAACCTTTGTCAATAAAAATTACATCATTTCTAATCAACAAGATGTCCTCCACATAATGTATTAGAAATATGTCTCAGCGCTCCCACTTAATTTCTTGCAAATGCAAGCATCTTCATCGTCTCCTGATGAAAACTCCTTTTCATCACGATGAAGATTCCAACTCCGCGATGCTTACTTTAACTATTGAAGTTTGCATGCCCTTTTTAGCATCCTTTGGATTAACAAAACCCTTTGAACCGTGTCTTGTACACGTCCTAGGTAACCATTCTATTAGAAGAATTTTGTTTTGTTTATTCATCTACCATATACCAAATTATATGTAGTGGTTGCTACTTTAATCCGTCCAGACTAAAAATCGCTATAAAAGATCAAATCTTGTCATAGTCAACTCCTTGAACATTGTCGTAAAATACTTTACGACATGTCGACTATTTCATAGATGTGAAACATCCATGTCTGTTTCTTTACAGATCCAAATACGACCGATAGGTTTTTACACCTTTCCGGAGGGTCTTCCAAGTTCAAAACTTGATTTATCGTGTATGGAACTATCACAAATTTTATGGCTTCAAGCCATTTGACGGAGTCAGGGCCCATCATCGCTTCTTTGCATGTAGTCGGTTCATCATTGTCAAACAATAATGATTTACTCTCAAAGCTAAGTATTTGATTGTTTATCCGACCGACTTGGTTCAATAAGAACTTATATCTCCGTGACCACAACCTTTGAGGCACATAATCTATGAGCATTATGGCAGCCTCCGGAACGATTTCCGGCGCTGCGCAACTCAGCACATTTAGCTAAGGTTCGTTAACCTTATCAAAGTTCTATTGTCCTCCCACTTAACTTTTGCAAAAAATTCCTTTTTCAAGAAACTTCACATTTCAAGTGACAAACCCTTTTGTCCTCGGTGTTATGGAGGAATAACCAATTGTTATTCGAAATAACCTACAAAGACATGCTCATCCGACTTCGGTTGTAAACATCTTACTTATGTTTTAGCATACCAAAATTTAAGAAATGACAACTTGGATTTTACCCCAAACCATAACTCATCTGGTGTCATTTCAACGGATCAAGATGGAGCTCTTTTCAGTGTAAAAGCGGAAGTCTCTAAAGCTTTAATCTTTTAAAACATAATGGCAGTTTTATAAATAGCACCTTTGATCCAACCATGTCAAACAAAGTTTCATTACAAATCTCAAACACTCCATACTCCTATGGTGTTTCGGGAGATGTAAATCTAGGTGTTTTGCTAAACTTGCAACTCAAATAAATCCCTTTATGATAAAATCATAATTCATTTATTTTTCTTGTTACACTTGTAACTCAAATAAATCCCTTTACAAATCATAAATCATTTATTTTCTTGTTACAATGATTTTGCACTTCATCTTGAAAGTCTTTGAAACGTTTTCAAATATTTCATACTTCTTTCTCATTAAGTGAACATTCACTCAAATTTCCGGAGAAAGCATATGAAGTTGAAATCCATCGCTTACGACTATACATAATGGACTACATACATCGATATGTATAAATTCCAATAATTTAGTCGTTCGTTCTTCTTTGGCCTTTGAACGAAGTTTTAATTATCACGTGGAAAGTCTCACAAGCGTCACTTGAATATGGAGATTCTTTATGTTTTCTTTCCAATATAATTTAAACGGCGATGTCACTTCGTAAGTGATCTTTCAATCATTTCCAAATTTTGAAATGTGAAAAAAATAAATAAACAAAATAAAATTTTGTTGAAATTTAGGGTGAGAAGAAACTTTTTGATTCCAATTGGAAATATCCAAACTTATTTTGATCAAATAAAATCCTAAAGGGATTTAAAAAGATAAACAAATAATAAATAAAGTTATGATAGTTGGAATTACTATTTTTGGATCTTTTAATAAAAAGATTTGGTTTTTCAAAAGCAAAGGTAGAATTATAAATAAGGATTATTTTATTGAGCCAAATTAAATCTTGTCCAAGCTTTTGAAATAAAATATTTCTATTTGATAAAAAGAGTGAAGGTTTATTTAAATAAAATAATGAGGATTTATTAATATCCAATTTTATTAAAGTAAAGGCTTTTCCATTTTAAATAAATACTAAAACTTGTTAAATTATTTTAAATAAGTTTTCCAAGTGTTTTATTTATTCAAATAAAACCTACTGAAATGATTTTGTTATTATTTTTAGATTTCAAATAGAGTTTTTAAATAAATTAAATCCTATTTGAATTAATGACTAAGGTCTATTTATTTAATTGTTAATGGATCCTAAAACGAATAAAAATTATTTTATTTTGGACTTTGGATTATGATGTTAAACACAATAAAAATCAATACAAAGTTTGGTGGTGATTTGATTTGATTTGTTGTTTGAATTATTTGCTTAAAAATCAAATCAAAATATTCAAACAGAAAAAGGAAAAACATTTGGTATAAAAAAAATGAAACAGACTCAACCCACTAAGCAGGCCCAGCAAGCCCAACTCGCAGCCCATCTTTTCCCCCCCTCAGCGAAACGTTTTCTACGCGAAAGCACACCCGCAGAGTCACAGACAGGTGGACCCCGTGCCCTCTCTCTCTCTCACTGTCAGCACGGCCCCACATCGCCAGCCATCGTCTTCACCGCGCCAGCCGTTCCCCCTCGCCGTTTCTGGCAATAACTCCGGCGATGAATACCAGTTAATGCCTGCGTTATTCCTCGCTGTGATCACGCGTACATAAGCGCCCACGTCTCCTCTCGCTTTTCCCTCACTCGCCCCTCCTTCTCTGCCCCAGGGCTGCCCCGATTTCCTCTTGCACCGCCGCAGACTCCGACGAGCTTCGCGAGCAATTCCTGCCACACCTCGCCGCCCCTCCCCTCCCAGAGCACGCAAGCTTGCTCCTCAGACCCGTGCGCATCTGCCCGTGTACTCCACTCGCTCGCCTGCTCCCCAAACCGTCGGCAACCTCGACAACGAGCGCCACCGCCTTCTGTCGTTTCTCCGGCGAGCTCCCCCTGGTAAGCTCAGACCGCCCAGCACCTCTCGATGATGCTCATGTGAACCCCACGTTCGCCCGAGTCTAACCGTGCCCCTATCTTGCCTTAGGGTGACTTGTAGCCCCATCCCCGACGACACCTGAGCGTGCCCGATGCCAACAGCGACTCCGGCGAGGAATTGCCAGCAGCTCCGAGCGCCCCTTCGTCCACTTCAACCACCTTGACCTTCAGCACGTCACGGCGAGTTCGGTAATGGTCTTTCCCCTCTCCTACGCTTCCTAGCTTCGCCGGAAACCTCCTGCCCGAGGGTACGCTGCCGCCAGCCGCCGCGCAGCGCCGCCAGGCAATGGTCAACCATCTGAGAGCCGTTAGATCGTTAACCAGTGACTAGGATTAAATTCAAGCGAAGAGGTATGAGTCCATCTGTGCCGTGCGATTTAAGTTAGATCCAACGACTCACAGAGGCTGATCCGCACGAAGCGGTACCGGCCAATAGAATCACGCCACGTGGACAAGGTTTTGTTTAAAACAGAAATTAGAATCTGATTCATATGCAAACTTATAAAATTCATAACTTTAGTTCTACATGTCCAAATTTTGCAAATTTTATATAAATGGAATAAGTAGAACAAGTACTTTGCAACCATGCACTTTGTTTAATGATTTGCTTCTGGAAAATTGGTTGAATTTGCAGAAACATGTGTAGGCTTATTATGAATATAAAAATTGTTTTAGATATTATTTTAATGTGAAATCTTTGTAAAATGGTTTGTTTTGAACCTACTGACCCTAGGAACCAACTTATGGATTTAAAAATGTATTTTGTGAAGTTTAGGAATAAATATTTGAATTAGCTCATTTCTAGTCAAATGAAAATATTGATTATGATTTAGAATTGATTTTTGAGTGAAACCTTTGGGAAATGATTTAATTCAAACCTTCTGAATCTAGACACCAAGTTTTGTGAATTAACAACTTGTTTGATGAATAATATAAAATTATTGCTTTGCTAAAAGCATTTTCAACCACATAAAATATGGTTTGGGTTTAAAAATGGTTTATAGATAAAACCTTTTGCAAATGGTTTTACCACTTTAGAAAATGACCACTTTGAACTTTATAATGTTTAGAGCCTAGTAGAAACCACTTTTGCAAATAAAACTATCTTTTGCATGCTTGCATGCATAACCTTATTTCTATTATTTTATGTGTGATAAATTGGTTGGAATGCTAGTTGAATTTGTGTTTGGTTGATTGATTTGTAGTGAAGTTAGAAGAGTGTGATATTTGCAAGATCAAGAAGTGAACCATCATTCTCTACTAAAAAGGCAAGTGACACTATCATCCATGTTCTACTATTTTCATTACACTTAGTGGATTTTGTAACATGCATGGAAAGGTTTACTATATATTATGCTATGCTAAATCCTAATAGGATACTTAGTGGAAACAATGTAGTTGTAGTATGCTTAGCCCAGCTATATATTTGGGATGGGATACATGTTATGATTATATGAAGAGTTGAAAAGATATATGTTTTATATAATAAAACAAGTACTCAATGAACCACCTGGGTGGACAAGGATACTCAAGATTGTACAAGGTGGCAACAAAAGGAACCATGTTTATATGGCTAACTCTTTTTGTATGTGCACTAGAAGAAAACCACCCAGGGACTTAGAGGTTGAACATGTTTCTCGTACAGTGGCTTCTGTGTACAGCCGCATGCTAAATGGTCTCTGGCTTCGTCAACTACATAGTGGAAGACCCATGCATTAGCATCTTCAGGTTAACTAGAATTGTGTAAGGGAACTTGAAACCCTACATTGGTGCCTGGATGACAAGCTAGCATTGTGTATTGGGAGGACTTCTATGGAAAGACTTTGTCACATTCTCAATCTGCCAGTACTCCATCTTGGTGAGTACTTATCCAGCGGCCACTGGTGGCATCAAGATGAGATTGTGTCATGTGGGTAAAGTGTACAACTTCTGCAGAAGATCAAATTCTAACTACTTAGCCGTGTCCCTGGTTATGGACAATACTGAGCAACTAAGGCCTGAAGCTATGGAAGATCTCGACATTCCAATTTATCAAAGTAAAACTTGATGGTGACAACAAGGGATTTGAAGCACTTGGAGTTTTCCAAGAAGATTAGAAAGATTTTGACAAAAGATCAAAACTATTTTGAAAAGATAGGACAAAACTATATTGCTTTCTACAAATGAGCCTAAACCCTACTTAGCCAAATATGCATGTAATGATAGGATCCACTTATTTCTACATAGTAGTGAAACTTGCCAATACAATTCAAATGTATTGACCCTTGTGGCTGCAACTTATTATGTTGCAGGTTTGTTTGATGTTTTAGGATTACAAGTCTACAACCAACATGACTGCCTGTGGCACTTTGAAGATGAAGGACCCCATGCTTATTAGATATTCTGCTGCAATGTAATGTGATAGCCAAATGAGCTATGTAAGATGTAATGAATTATTTTATTCCTGGTTATAAAGTTGTATTATGACCTTTGTTTCTTGATATTACATCTTAACTGTGGATGCTAGCTATTGATCCAGGGACTAGCATTGTAAACACAGGGATCTCTACCTTATTAAAGGTTGGGAACCTTACAGATTTGTAAATCATCCATCTTATATGGAATACGGTAATTATTTGAACATCCTTTGTTCTCATAATACCTGATTCAAATAACAATTATTAAAACAAATCTTGAAGTCAAGCTTTGATGTCAACGAGAAATACAAACAACGGTTTGTTTGTTTTCGATGAACATCATCACATATTCTCTTGCTAGTTACTTAGGCCATTGTGGTTCATGAATTGCGTCGTTCTGTATGAAATTTCATACCAACCAATTTGGTATCCAATACCCAAGAACCACATTGTTTAACAAGCAAAGAATACAACCATAACATGTATATCATATATATACCTAAATTGGACATTTCCAATCTTTTATTTTCTACCAAATATATTTTATAGATTCTCTTTCAGCATTTCCTTTTCCTTTTAAAAGAATTTATCAACATCAACAGTGGCGCCATATACATGACACATAGTCCAAAGCGTGTATATTCAAATAATAATACCTTTGGACTTGCACTTTGAAGTAGATCACCATCATCAAAATGATCGGTATTCTTTCAAAATCCATTCTTTAGTAATCTTTTAGTGTAGTAAACACTTTACATACATCTTCTATTCATCCTTATCATGACGACTTTCATGATCAAGCTACTGTAGCTTATAAAGGCGAACCGTGAGTATAACATTACTTTCCAAAACCCTTTTGGATGATTAGGATGTCTAGCATCTCCAACCTTTGCAAATTCTCATCCAATATGAGAACATATATTATACTCTATCATATTGCAACCAAAACATTGTTTCAGATATCGTTATATCTGCCACACTTGATGGTTTCTGAAACAATTCTTTCAGCTCCTAGATAAACTTGATATTAAAACAATCAAGAATCATGGAGGCAAACATGATACTTAAGATACTAACACTGGAATTGTTACTCTCGATTTAATACTAACTATTAAATTTCACGGAGTAAATAGAGTTTGCTGAAAGTTTGCAATAGGACTTTAAACTTTAGATTGACACTCAACACAATACGATACCAGTTCGTATAGTAAATATCCAGAATTCTATAGTTCTATTATCTCAATTACAACTAGGCATAAAGTGGTGAACGAATGCCAATGACTACAACAAATTATGCAAATTCACTTTGATTTAATTTATGATAAATTGAGTTCTACTAATCCAAATTAGAAATGAACTCCCACTCAAAAACGACATCCCTCGTGCCTTTTTGGTGATTACATGAACCAAATCCACTACACCAAGTCCGATTATCACGTGAGTCGGCGTAGCTTCAAAGGCGAGCATCCATATGGTCATCATATCTACTATATGACTCATGCTTAACCTTTCGGTCCATGTTCCGAGGCCATGTCTGTACATGCTAGGCTCGCCAAGTAAGAACCTTAGTATTCGCGTGTGTAACTGTCTTACACCCGAGATATGCTTGTAGATTCAAGTACACCCGATCATCACATGATGTCTTGAAGCGACGAAACATTGTCGGTGCATACTTAAGGAAGAACACATTCTTATCTTGATATCTAAATGAGGGATCATCTTATTATGCTAATAAAACTCCAAACAAGCAATATAAGATGCAATAAACATCACATGTTAATAAGTGAAATGATATGGTTCCCGCAAATGATCTCCATCATGTGCACCGTGGTATGATCTCTATCATACCTTTATGTGTAAGGCCAAGGTCTATGGAACCTACACGTTATGTGTGTTGTAAGAGTATCATCTTATACTTCTACTTACAACATCACCATATCATAACACTAGCCCAGCAACAATCTAAACTAGACGCCTCTAATTTATCCATTGCAAGTTTTACGTTGCTTAGGGCTTTCGAAGATATAACCGTTCTTACCAACGAACATGAACCACAACGAGGATAACCAAATTGTTGACAACTCGTTGCAAATTAGATATTGACTATAGTAGGAGAGACAGACACCCACTAGCCACTTATGCAAAACTAGTTGCATGTCAAGCGTGGAACAGGTCTCATGCGCGAGGACATGTAAAGTTTGTCCGGGCCGCTTCATCCCACTATGCCACCAATATCCAAATTACAACTAAGAAGCAATAAAATGATCATCATCGCCCACATACTCATATGTGTACTACCCGTGCAAAATATCTACGCATAGATCCGGCCCTAATACCACTATAGGGTTCGCAACATAGAAAAACAAAAAAATTCCTACGATGGGAACTATGTACCAAGATCTATCTACTAGATACAAACAACGGGCGGATGTATACCGTAGAGAACATACCCTTGAAGACTGACAAAGCTTAACGAGTCCAAACTCGTGGTTGATGTAGACGATCTCTTGTCGATCTCAAGATCGAGAGGAAGTCCTAGCGCCGCAAATCAGTAGCGCATCCATGCTCGCACACACGTTCGAGGCACCGAGCAACCTCCGCCTCCTTGCTCCAGCGATGCAGCGGAAGCACAACTCTTTCTTGCCGAATAGCCACCGGGAACATGTATCTCGCTAGTCCGAGACCATGGGGATAAATTCTAAAGGGGGAGAGAGATCCTTCACGAGGAGGTGTGAGTGAGAGAGAGAGGAGAGGGGGTGCCTTTTATAGGAGGAGGGGGCACCAAAGGGGGTGGCCGCCGGCCATGGGGGCTTCCCCCTCCCCTCCTTCATTCATGTGGGTGGACACTCCACTCACAAAATGGCCCTTCAATTTTCTCCACTCAAAAACCCACTCAAATTCCCATTAAATTTCCACCAAATTTAATGCAAACTCTCATTAAATAAAACTCTTTTATTTTATTCAGAATTTTTGTCAATTACTTTAATGACAAACATTCACAAATAACCCCTTGCTAGAATTCTATTTCACATGCATAACCACTTTATGCAATTTCACCCGAAAACCTGTTTCGGTATCTAGTGAAATAAATTCCTGCGCTTGTTCATTCTTTCGACATGAAACTTTTGCTCCAATTGGATGTCGGTGTCTCTTAAGTGTGTCACCCTAAGGTTCGTGAATAATGAGGACTTGATCGAGACCCCTCTCAGATCAATAATCAAAAGCGGGATCTGGAGACCCATACTAACTCCCACACATTCAACGATGACTTTCTTGTGATCGTCGGAACCTTTTACGCTAGTATCTTAATCCCTTTGTTTCACGATATATTACATGTCCGAGATTCGACCATCGGTATCTCCATACCTAGTTTGATCTCGTTACTGATATGCACTCTTTTCTCGTTCCCGTGATATAACATTCTAGTGATCAAATCACTTGCTTGCAAGCTAATCAATGTGATATCACCGAGAGGGCCCAGAGCATATCTATCCATCATCGGGATGAACAAATTCCACTCTCGATCCATGGGCCTCAACATAACACTCTATTAGTTTTGAATCCATCTTTATAATCACCCTATTACGGTGTGACGTTTGATGTTATCAAGAAACTCTTCCGGTGTTAGTGATTGACATGATCTCATGGTCTAAGGATTAGGATCACTTCGTAAGTTGTTATAGCAATATAAACTCAATGACTTTTGATCGTAATGCTATACTTCGGATGAATGTTCATCACACCATTACACTAATGTTGTGACCTCGTTATTAACAACATCCAATGTCCATGATCAGGAAACATTTTATCATCTTGTTAATCAACGAGCTAGTTTATAAGAGAGGCATAACTAGGAACTTCCTTTTTGTTTATTAAACACACATGTATTAACGTTTCCGTATTAATACAATTATAACATGTACAATAAACATTTATCATTAATAAGGAATACGATAATAACCACTTTATTATTGCCTCTCGGGCATATTCCCTTCAAAAGGATCACCAATATCTATTGGTAGATGCTTTGGGTGATTTTGACAAAGAAAAACTTAGTGTTTTTCAAATGATAAGGAAAATCTATTTTGAGCAAAGCAAGCCTAAGCTCCACTTAGCCAAATGCATATAGATGATAGATACCACTATTTTACCATAGTATCACTTGCCAATACAATTCAAATGTATTGACCCTTGTGGCTGTAACTTATTATGTTGCAGGTTTTTTTGATGTAAGTGAAGTGTGTTGAATAGGATTACAAGTCTACAACCAACATGATTGCCTATGGCACTTTGAAGGTGAAGGACTCCATGCTATAGATATTTCTGCTGCATTGTAATGAGATAGCCAAATGAGCTATGTAAGATGTAATGAAATATTTTATTCCTGGTTATAAAATTGTACTATGACCTTTGTTTCTTGATATTACATCTTAACTGTGGATGATAGCCATTGATCCAGGGACTAGCATTGTAAACACAGGGATCTCTACCTTATTAAAGGTTGGGACCTCTATAAGAATCCTCGCAAGGAAAGATCGGTCAACGTGCTCCCTCAAATCCACATCGGAGAGGGAAGAACACCTTGGGTAGGGTCTTGACAACTTGGAGACGAGACACCAAACTCCAAGGCCTTGTTCAACGATGGATGCGTGATGCAAAGTCCAATCGAGGTTGGTGACTATAGTCGGTCCCCTTGGTAAAGGGGATGAGGCAAAACTAGAGATTCCACAATGGGGGTTGTCTTTAGTCTATCATCTATGCCTAAGGGATACATGAGGGGTGGGGGCTCTATTTATAGGCCAACCACTAAACAAGGGGGTAGTTTGGGAATAAACTAGGCAAAGGGGTAAGTAAGGGAATATTCCAGGGCATCAAACCCAGATCTGCGCGCAGGCAGGGGATTCCGGCGGTGAGTCCGACGGCGCCGGATATGGTGCCAGGATTTTCGGTCGTCACCGGATGTTCCGGTCGCGCACCGGAACTGCTCTTTGTAAGCGCTTTTGGCGGTGGTTCCGGTCGACCGGTCCTGGCGCCAGGAATTCCGGCGGGGAGCCCGGTTCGCCGGTGCTGTCACCGGGGATTCTGGCGGTGGAACCGGTTCGCCGGTGCTGACGCCGATTCCAGCTGGATCTTTCTTCCGTGTCCTCTTCCAAGCCTCCGTATTGTCGGGCGTGAGTCCTCGGGCTTCCTCCCTCATCTCCATACTTGTTGGTGTGAACCTATCATGGTCATAGGGCGGAGAATGAAGTAGTATACCATTCAATAGGGTAGGAAGTGGGATCTCAAAGAGGATATGATTCACCTTTGGAGTCCATGACGACTTGGCATAAGTTGGAGACCTTGATGTGGCAACGACCGTAGGTCGGGCTGCATCACAAACCTGAGATATGCGTCTTCAATGTACAGCTAGGGTGGGTACATATATATAAGTCATGCAGTGGAAAATAAGCATTGGGTCTAGCCAATCTTCCACAGGCTTTGCATAGGACACTAAACAACTGATGTTGCGCTATAAGAAGGAAGGACAAGAGAATACGGAATGCACATATGGACCAATGATTGTCACTTGTTTGTAAAAAGATTGAAGTTAATCAATTCAGCCTAACTTCTTGTCATATAATTCCAACTGCCTGGAGACACAGAGCAATACTGACCAGCATTGGAGAATTTGAAATAGGTTCAAATTGGTCAAGCATAGTGCAAAAAGGTGAAAAAGTAAGTCAATACTATTCTATGTTACAGAACAGACAAGCAAAGATGAATAGTACACCTAGCACGAAGGGTATTTCTTTTGAGAATGTTTTTGTTGATGTATTATCTAAAAGCTTTACAATCAGCTAGACCTTTTTGTCATATGAACACATGTTAAAATAATATATAAAGGCAGCGTGTGTGTCAAGATGTATAAAAATTCGAAGATATAATACCAAAATAGTCTCAGACAGTGGAACTGATACATGGAAAAGACACTGCATTTGATCTAACAAATATCTATCTGAAAAATAGGAAATAAGCTATTCTTTTTAAGACAAATAACATGAACTAATACATAGAAAATTCACTATATTTAATCTGAAAAAATATATACATTCCATGTCATGTACACGAGACAAAGCTTTTACTTACAAGAGAGGCACACAATATTAGCCAATACAAATGTGGTAATTGTTCTTTGCTGTAGATGAGATAGATTGACTTCTAAATATTTAGGAGGACAGTTATTTGACATTTAAAATGCTAAATATAAAATCTTCATGGAACCTAATGTTGGACCTGAACTCACCAAGAACTGCAAGAAGCCTTCATGTGGTGCCCTTTGCTTTG
Source organism: Avena sativa (assembly GCA_916181665.1). Classification (NCBI taxonomy): domain Eukaryota; kingdom Viridiplantae; phylum Streptophyta; class Magnoliopsida; order Poales; family Poaceae; genus Avena; species Avena sativa. The sequence goes on from OV702297.1 coordinate 145,826,080, forward strand.
GTGTTCCTCTGCCGTTCTGCATTTCCCTACTGAGTTGGTTGCCATGGACATGTCAAACTTTTGTATATGGATCAGGCCAATGGATATGATATTTGCAACATAGTTCTATCACACCCAACTTAATTAGAAGAGGGAAAGTGCAATTTATAGCACATCACACATTGTCTGCTACAAGAATGCGTGATCTGTGACACAAGTTAGTCATTACAGTTTGAATGGAGAACCGTCAAGTAACGAGAAAAAGGTTCACAAGGGAAAGTCAAATTTACCTATCTATAAAATAGTTTTAAGAACTTTTTAAATTTACAATAAATTGAACCAAGGCATTATGAGATGTACAGTGAAATTAAGCCCTAACCCATTTGTATATGACTGTCACCTCATTATGTGCGAGAACATCTTGGTCCACAGTGCACATCAAAGTTACAACCAGAATATCTTGCCACATGCTTGATCTGACTTGGAATTTGAATTTCCACTAAGATCCAACAAGGCAAAATTAGAGAAAAATTTAGCAGCATCACTATCCTAAGAGAGAGTGCAAGCAACAACTTATGTGCAGGAAGGGGACATGAATAGAGATAGTGAAAGGGTAATTTCCCCTATGTGTGGTTTTGGTGATTAATAACAATCCCTATGGACAAATGTTTTCATTGAGTTTTATATGAAAGAATATTCCATAGATCATGCTTGTAGTTCATGTGTTGGATTCAAGTATTGATGCCATGAAGATAAAGATATACCTTGAGTATTGGCATCAATATCATTGAGTTGAATAACAATATGATATGATCAAGATCTTGAGAGTGTGATCTCAATATAACAATTCAAGATATGGCTCTAAGTCGGTGTCATGATAGCCTCATTAGTTGAGCTATGGTTAACTAAGATTTAGAGCATGTAATCAAATGAAAAGTTCTTTATGTACCTCAAGATATTGAGATGGAGCACGAGAAGATACATGGTTGACCAATACAAAGATTGAAGAGTAATTTCAAGTTGGTCAACACATGAAGCATAAAGAATGTACCACATAAATCTTGTGGTATGGTAAGCCTTGTAAATTATGCATCATGAACTAACCCATTGTATATGTGCCTTTGCATTTTATATATGGGATAGGTTACTTTCCATGGGCATGCTTCAAAATAGAAGATCTCATATATCCCATGAGAGGATGACATCAAGTGGTGATCGTCATCAAGGTTGAGAAGGGCAAGTTCAACATAAGCATCTCGAAAAGATCATTTGCTTAAATCTTGCCGTCCATATTAGTGATAGTGAACATGTAAAGACATGTCTTAATAAAGCTATCCCATAGTGGTGTATGGGGGAGAAAATTATGAGTCTTCACGAAGCAACAATGATCAAGTGATGCATTCCGGTTTGGATGGAGCTTGAAGCGTTGTCATCAAGATCAAGCAGGATGTGTAAGGCAAAGTTATGGCCTTGCTAGGTTTTCCTTTTACCGGTCTCAAGGTGGTTGTTGGGAGACCGGATTATAGGATAGATAACTGCACTGTCAAGAGAGGCTTTTGGTTGGGTAACTTGATCACATCGTGTTAGGGAGATCAATCCTTTGCATACTTTGCATCTTCCTATTTTCTTGCTTCTTGGTGTTTCTCCATGTGAGGTTCTTGATATTGTTTCTAGCTCTTCAACAAGCCCAAGTTCATCGAAAACGGAATTCGTATACATCTTCTATGGTGTTTTCGAGTTTGAACGTTTTACCGGTTCTTCTCATAGGGAGGCTTCATACCTTTCTTCATTTGGTTCTATCCTAATTTGTTGGGATATGAGGTTTTTATGCAAAATCTTGTAGATCTTGTTGTCCTTGTCAAAACAAGCCCAAGAGTATTGAAATCAAAGTCCGGATGCAAAATTTATTGCGTTTTTCATGAAGTCTGTTTCATCCCAGTTGTGGATCCGGTTCAACCGAGTCCCACACAGGACAGTCCGCCGCCAGCGCTGGTAGACCGGATCTTAAACTAGATTTTCCAGTTTTCGCGACCGAGTCTATTCCGAGTTGGTATTCAGTGTCATTCCAGTTTGTAGGCTGGTCCATCGGCCCGGGGATCGAGTTTCCCGGTCCCGGGGCTGGTCCAATCGACTTTTAAACCAGGTTTTTGCAGGAAGCCTCCCAACGGCCATATTTGCTTTCCTCTATAAAAGGGGTTCTTCTCCAACACTTTTTGGGTGTTCCTGACCATGAAATTGACCTCCATTGTTGAACCTCTTGAGATTTCTTCTTATCCCTACCCTCCTATGATTCTTGCATATTTTTTAGGGCTTTGGAAGAGAAGATCTAGATCTACAATCGCCACAAATCAATTCCTCCTCTAAGTGAAGGGAACCCTTTGGATCTAGATCTTGGAGTCATTCGTTGACTTCCACCATTGTTCTTCCTCTCTAACTCCTCCCTAGCACTTGTTTCTTTGGTGGGATTTGAGAGTGAAGTATTTGAGCACCCTTGGTGGTCTTGCTTTGCATTCTTGCATAAGTGTTGAGCTCTCTGACGAGGGTTCGAATCATCAATGCCCATTGTTATGGACTTCGGTTACGGAGAATATGGGGATGCTGGAGATCACAAAACGGTTAACAGACACGCAACAAGGGGACACGAGGTTTACCAAGGTTCAGGCCCACGGAGGGAAAACCCTACTCCTGCTTGTCTATTCTTGATTGACGGCGGAACCAAAAGTTACAGGGGGTGCGCAGATGCAATCTGGTGTGAGATGTGTGTATGAGTTGGAAAGATCCTTCTCGCCGTGCCCTCCTGACCTTTATATGGGGAGGTCAGATCTCGGGGTAGGTTGAGTCGGTTACAAGTTAGGGTTTCACCTTTGAATATTCTATCTACAAATTAGTCATGTCCTTCAAGGCATCGAATTTCTACCGGGCTTGGGCTATCTGAAGTCTCCTTGGGCAGCTAGTCTTCACGTGGGACTCCACTACGCTGGATCGGGTATACCAATGTGAGGTACCCGTAGGGCATATCCATGTCAGTAGACCCCGAGTGTTTAGTCAAATCGTAGATTCGATTGGAGACTCTATGATACGTCCAAAATGTATCTACTTTCCTGAACACTTTTGCTATTGTTTCTCCTATAAACTTGTGTTATTTGGATACAACTAACACAGACTGACGCTGTTTTCAGTAGAATTACCTTGGTGTCTAGTTTTTGTGCAGAAAATCAACTATTAGGAAAAATCCCGGAAAATATGCCAAAAATATATTTCGCCAGAAGATCCACGGAGCTAGAAAACGAAACGGAGTGGAGGCCTAGGGGGCCCCACCCCTGCCAGGCACGGGTGGGCTTTGCCCGTGCCTAGGGGGTGTGGCCACCCCAGGCATCCCCTCGGGCTCCCTCTTCGCCCATAAGTTACCACTTGACCTAAAAACAAGGGGGGTTCAATGTTTTTCCAGAAAGAGTTCCGCTATGCCGCCACAACCAGAAGCCACGATTCGGATCCAGAAACTCCGTTCTGGCACCCTGCCGGGACGGAGAATTTGGAGAGGATCATCGCCATCGTCATCACCAACGCCTCTCCATCAACCATCGATGTTTCCCTCAACCATGAGTGAGTAATCCCCCGCTATAGGATATGGGGATGGTAGGGATTGGATGTGTTCTATCATGTAATTGAATAAGATTTTATAGCATAGTGGCTAGTATCTATTAGTGCTATTTGACTTTGTTGCAACTTGTTGTGATTAATGCTTGTCACTAGGGTTCGAGTGCCATGATCTCAGATCTAAACTAATTATTGAATCATTGTGATAGTATTGTTTGTGATCTTATCTGCAAGTTGTGTACACATATCATTGTCCGGATCCAAAGGCCCCAAAGTGACAGAAATTGGGACAACTGGAGGGGATGACTGTGATGTGAGGATCACATGTGTTCATAGAGTGTTAATGCTTTGCTCCGGTGCTCTGTTAAAAGGAGCACCTTAATTGCCAGTAGTTCCCTAGAGGCCCCGCTGCCACGGGCTGGCTGGACAAAAGATGTTGTGCTAGTTCTCATTGCGAGCACGTATGACTATATCTGGAGCACATACCTAGGATTGTTTAGTACTTGGATGCTAATTCTTATTTATCTGCAATGCCCTAGATCTTGAAGTTACATGTTTAGACTCGTCCATGCAACGCCCGTCCATCCATCCCTATGCCTACCCCTCTCATATCCTACTGTTTGCTACTACTATTACTATTGGTCCTGTTTCACTGTTGTTGTTGCTTTGCTATTACTACTATAAACTGTTGCTACTGATTATGTGAGCAAGAACTATTTCTAGGTGCAGCTGAATTGACAACTCAGTTGTTAAGGCTTGCAAGTATTCTTTGGCTCCCCTTGTGTCGAATCAATAAATTGGGTAATACTACCCGCGAAGACTGTTGTGATCCCCTATACTTGTGGGTCATCAAGACTATTTTCTAGCTCCATTGCCGGGGAGCATAGCTTTATTTGTAAGTTCACTTGGATCTACTATTGTTCACTGCTACTTCTTTCATCATGGGGAAGTCTCGTGATGGAAAGTTCCCTATTTTACCATCCACTACAAGAAGAGGTACAGTCCTAAACACCTCTGTTGCTCTTGATTTGCCGTCTGTTATAAGTAAGCTTGTTACACCACCACCACATACTCATGAAACACACACTGCTTCTACTACTGAATCTGAAACTGCTTTTGATGCTCATGATGTTACTTCTACTATGCTTGATGTTAGTGGTTCATTAGGTCCTTTCCTAGATGCTACTATGGCTGGTCTAGGAAATACTGAAACTCCTAGTGAAGACACGGTTACACCTGTTAGCTCACCTGAGTCTAGAGAGAGTTATGATATTAATGATGGTTACATTGAGTTCTATGATGAATTTGTTGAAGAGTGCCAAAACACACATGGTACTAGTGCTATTAAGAGTCTCCTTACTAGGCGTACCATTATGCCTAAACTATCCTCTGATCCTAAGTTTTCCACCTTTCCCATAGATATTAAAGATAAATATTATGATTTCTCTCTTGATTTATCCTATTTGGACATTGTTGAGAAAGAACCTTTTTGTGGGACTGAAAATGAGAGTGTTGTGGCTCATATGAATGAGCTTTCTACTATGAGTGCTTTATTCTCTGATGATTTTAAGATGCATAAGTACTTTGTTACTAAGATCTTCCCTTCTTCACTAAAAGGAGAAGCTAGGGCGTGGTTTAATAGATTACCTCCTGGTTCCATTGATAGCCTTGATTGTTTGATTGCTTCTTTATTCCAGAAATATTTTCCTCCCAGTGCTAGACATGCTGTTTTGCAGAGGCTTTTTGATTTTAAACAGGGAGAAGAAGAGAAATTGTCTGAGTCATGGAAAAGGTTCTGTGCCTTGATTCATGCACATCCTGGATGTCCATTGCCTAAGAATGAGCTTCTTGATATTTATTATAATGGACTAACTGATGATTCTAGGAAATACCTAGATAGCTTTGCTGATTGTGTTTTCAGGAAAAGAACTCCTACATATGCTGAAGAATTAATGGCTAAGATAATCAAGAATTATGATGATTGTACTTCAACTGAGCTAAATACACCTGAGCCTATTACTCCTGAACCAATTGTGCCTCAACCAGATCCAATACCAACACCCAAGAAGAGGGGATTTATTGCATTAAATGATGAAGTGATGAAGGAAGCTAAGAAATGTCTAAAGGAGAAAGGTATTAGAGCTGAAGATGTGAAGAATCTACCTCATATATAAGAATTATGTAAGCCAATTCCCCACTCATGTACTATTGAGGTACACTCTCTCCACTTTAATGAAGGTGATATTCCCTAGGGTAAGCCTCCTGATCAATGCTTAGAGGAACTTGACACATTTATTGTTAAACAAGGTAATTTTAATAAACAAGTTCAGAATCATTTATTGGAAAACTCTAGAGCTATCAATGAGTTGAAAGATATTGTGGAAAGAACTTCTAATGATATTAAAATGCTTTTTAAACACTTTCAAATGGTTCAAACCCAACTTGGTCAACTTGATAAGGTACAAAAGGATATGCTAGTTAATGCCTTAGGAGATAAACATTCTTATGGAATTAGAACTAGGAGTGGTATAGCCACTCAAGATCCTTTATATCCTGAAGGACACCCTAAAAGAATTGAGCAGGATTCTCAACAAGGTTAAAGTAGTGGTAGTCCTCGTAAGATAAAGAAAAAGAAACATAAGGTAGTTGAGGAACCACTTGAACCTGCTGTAGATCCTAATAGTATATTTGTCTCTGATGCTGAAACTGAGAGTGGTAATGATAATAATGATGCTCCTGATAAGGAGGAAGTTGAGGAAGAACCTGAGAAGCACACTAAGAACACTAGGTACACTAAGGAAAATTTTATTGCTAAGAAACATGGTAGTGAGAGAGAACCTTGGGTGCAGAAACCTATGCCTTTTCCAGGTAAGAAACACAATTCAAAAGAGGAAGAACACTACAACAAGTTTTGTGAGTGGATGAAACCTTTATTTTTGCAAATTCCTTTGACTGATGCTATTAAGTTGCCTCCTTATTCAAAGTATATGAAGGATATTGTCTCTAATAAAAGGAAGATTCCTAATGAGGAGATTTCTACTTTGCTTGCTAATTATTCCTTCAATGGTAAGGTTCCAAAGAAACTTGGTGATCTAGGTATACCAACTATTCCTTGCTCTATTAAAAATAATTATGTTAGAACTGATTTATGTGATTTGGGAGCTGGAGTTAGTATTATGCCTTTTTCTCTCTACAAAAGACTCCAACTAGAAAAGTTGATACCAACTGATATATCTTTGCAAATGGCTGATAAGTCAACTACTATTCTTGTTGGTATATGTGAGGATGTTGCCATTCAAGTAGCTCATAATTTCTTGGTTTTATCTGATTTTGTTGTGCTTGAGATGCCTGAAGATGATAATATGTCTATTATTCTTGGGAGACCTTTTCTTAATACTGCAGGTGCTGTTATTAATTGCAATCAAGGGAAAGTAACATTCAATATTAATGACAAAGAGCATACTTTTTATTTCCCCAAGAAGGTTGTTAGAAGCTATTGCCTGAATTCCATTGAAAATATTGAGAGCATCAAGGTTGGAGAAATATATTGTCCCATTCCACAAGAAAATTTTGAAACTATTATGATTGGGACCATTGATATCAAGTTTGAGGTAACATAATCACCTTGTGAAATACAAATTTCTGTTTCACATAAGATTGTTTTGGTAACAAGACTTGATCAACCTTGTTAACAAAAGGATTTTAATGAACAAAATAATGTTTTCACTGTGGTTATACTTGCTTTCTTTTATTTTTCTCCTTCCTAGTCTTTGCCTTTTCCTTTGCTAGCTTTGGTTTTGTTAGTTGTTTGCTTGTTAGAGTGTCTGAGAGCTTCTGCAGTTTGGCTTTTGGTTTTCTTTCGCTTCTTCTAAAAAAAACTGTTTCTACGAGATAATCAATTTTCATAACTTGGAAATTGGCCAAAAATAAAGTTTCCCGAAAAATCCCAAAAAATTCAAAATAATTTTTCTTCGAAAAAAGGGGCAGAGGGACACCTGGAGTGACCTAGAGGGCCACCCTAGGCACCTACACCCATGGTGAGCGCGGCCCCCCTACAGGTGGCGCCTGGGTGGGGTGTGGCCCACTTGGGCCCCTCCAAAGTGTCTCCTCCCAGCCATCTTCTTTCTCTCTCCTGAAAAACACCGGAAAACTTGCTCAAGCTCGAGTTCCTGTTGTTCTTGCTCGCGATTTTTGATCTCCTTTCTCAACCCCGCTTTGTTATTGATTTTTGGAGGGATTGCTCCTTGGTATGTGCCTCCTCCACTTGGCCAATTAGATTTGTGATTGATAGATTGTATCTCTTGTATTTTGCTGCTATAGGTGATAGGTTGTGTGAGCTTGCATGCTTGATCTATGCTTAGAAGATTTCATTTTGATGCATGGGTAGCCTTCTAGCAAGTTCCTATAGTAGTTTCTCATCATTTATCAACTTGGAAATCACTTGGTTTGATGTTTGTCTATAAATTTCGGAAAATAAGATGTGCATACCCACTGAATCAATATGACTTGATGGTGCCTGAGCCAATGAAAGTTCATCGTGAGGAAGGAATCTTTCCTTCCATATATCCATGCCAGGAATTTATGAGAACCACGGGAATCCTCCAGGATATCCAAACTATGATTATCAATGCAGGGTTGGAACACTTTGTTGAAGGTGAACTATTTCAGTATGTTAAGCTAACCATGGATATTGTACAGGACTTCCGGTTTACTTGGTCTTCATCGAATCCAATGGTCCATTATAAGATATACAATATAGCTGTCGACCTGCCTTTTGCTGATTTCTGTGTAACAATTAGAGTACCTCAGTGGGGATCTTGTGAGAAGATCAAGGAGAGGCCCAAGTCACTTATGGATTTATATGCTGAGATTTTCCAAGGTTTCGACTTCTCAAAGGAAAGTGGTAAAATTCGGAACATTCAGTTCCCAGCCATTAGATATTTTGCCTATTTCATTACCAAGTGTGTTCTTGCTAGAAAGATTGCTAGGAATTTATCTTCTTTTGATCTAGCTTTTATCGCAGCTGCTTTGAATAGGAATAGATCTTATAACCTGGGTGCTTTGATAGCTTACCGTCTCTCCACCAACCGCGAGAAGGGTGGAATTTGTGGAGGTCTCATTGCTTCTAGATTGCTAGCTTTCCATGGTTTAGAGCCTCACCATTCAGATTATCGGTTCCCTATAGAGAGGCTTGATATTGATTCCATGGTTTAGCATGGTTTTGTTTCCTTGGGGGCTAATGTGAGAAGTTTACCGTTTGAACTATCTTTTGCCCAGTGGGGTTGGAGAGGGGGTAGGACTGAGAAAACAGTTTATTTGCCTGCACCTGCTTTGTTTAACTTTGATAACAGGCAAGGATGGTCGCTCACGGAGGAGGAGGTTGATAAATATGTGGTGGAGCTCTCCTAGCAAGAGGAGAATGTTGGAGAGGATGCCAAAGATGATTCGGTTCAGCCCTCTAACTTGGGAGAGTCTTCATACCAGCAACCCTCATTTTATTGGGGCGCGTCTTCTTCTTCATCGCAAGCGCCTGACTATGAACATTCCTATGATGACCCACTAGCTTGGGGTTACTACGCGTGCTATTGAGCCCCACTTAGGCCAAAAGCCTAAGCTTGGGGGGAGGTATACCGACATCACACTCATCTATATATCATGTTCGCTCGGTTCTTTGTATATCCATTGTTTCACTTTCTTTTTGGTTTTTGTTGCTGCTTTCTCAAAAACAAAAATACCTAAAATATTTCCGTTGTTTCTCTTGGTTTGTTTCTTTGCTTTTTAGCTTTGGTTTTACTTAAAGAAAAAAATCCAAAAATATTTTGCTTTGTTTTTTTTTAAAAAAATCGATAACACCAAAAATATTTGTTGTTCTTCTTTGGTTTTGTGAGTTCTTTGCAGGGTTCAGCCGTCCTCAGTGGATTTGGTTTCATGTTATTATTCAAGTCACGCAAGTGAAGGGCAATAATGAAGATTAAGAAAACTTGAGGTGTGGTAAGAGGCTGGTAAAGAACTCTATTTGTTTTCATTTTTGTACATATACTCATCATTGTGAGCATGCTTAGTATGTTCATTGTAAGGAGTGTGTTACTGATGGATTCTTAGTAGTTCTTGCTTGTCTATGATTAGCTCCAGCTTGCTAATAGTTTGTAGCATGTCATATGAATGTTTGCTTGCATTGTTCTATTCATATTTTTGTATGATATTGTGGTATCCTCCTCTGAAAGTTTCATGTGAATCGACTTGGCACATGCTCGTGCATGCATATGACTAAACAATAGCCAGTAAGCTTCGATGATTTATTTTGCCTCAGATTTCTTGAGTTCTTGCATCATTTTCATGCCATAATTAGTCATGTTTTGTTGCAAGCATGTTTATGACAATTATTGCTCTCTCGTTTGTCGCTCACTCTCTATTGCTAGCCTTCACTTGCACTGAGTATGATCTCTACTTGTGCTTCCAACTCCCCAAAACCAATATTGCCAACTGTGTCCACCATACCTACCTATTAGCATCACTTGCTATTTCAGTGCATATTCTATATGCCTTGTTTTCTTCCAAATAAAATGTTTGTCTATTTTGGTAAAGTTAGTTAGTAAAGCTCTCACGAACTTGATGGCACACTTTATTCCTTGCACTTAATAATCCTGAACCATTGTGACATGTCCATGAAAGTTATATGCTTGCAAATTATATGCTGGGAGTTAGCAGAACCGTGTTGTCACGGGGAACGCTTTCAACACTTTTTGGATATTTTTATCCAGTTGGTACCTTGCTCTTTTGTTTGCGAATGTCGACGGTGTGAAATAAAAGGGGAGCTTGTGAGTTCATGGAGTATATATGTGTGTTAGAGAAACGCTTGTGCCGCTAGCCTAAGCCATGCCTAATCATGGTGGAAACTTGCAGCATCACCATCATGAGAATTATATGAAGCATCCTCAATAAAAATCTATGCACATAGTAAATAAAAATATCACTGAGATGCTCATTGTCTGCTTGCCTTGTCATTTTGATCACGAGATAGATCCTGTATCATGTCAAGGGGTACCCCGTTGGCGGTTCTCTATGATATGCATGTATGTACAATGACAAGAACTTGCAAGTAACCAAAGTTGAGTAGCATGCGGAGCGGCCCTCATACTCAAGGGACATGGGATTTCCAGTTTATGGTCTGTCAAGCATATAACTCAGATTCGACCTCACTTTCAGCTTAACCATATGAAGATGCCTATGATAGGGGCAATGAGAGCTCAAAGCTAATGAGTACCTTCCTTTCAGCATTAGGAAGCCTTTCAAACTTTTCAAAACCGTTTTCACTTCCTTGTTGAGTCACCACTTATTCTATGAGCACCTTCTTGAGAGCATAGTTGTCATTCTTATGTTTGTCTTAGAACTTGGTTAATTATGTCATGACTTTGATGCTTGTATCTCTATTATTTTTTACTTCTAGTCTTCACTTGAACTTCAAAGGTTCCTTGGCATTCATATTGTTCTCTACAAACAAAGGCAAGCGAGATACCACTCTATCATACCTTCCTATGAGCATTGCAATGTTGCTTATGTTTATGTTCCATGCTACTTATTATTATTGAGTTGGTTTCTCTTCATAGCTTGCAATGACTATTGAGTAGACTTAGTTGCATTCTTCTTATTATGAATGGTTTAAGTATCTACTCCTATGCTGAGAATATACACATCATATGAAGCAAATGTGTTCGTGAAAGTTCTTTTATCGCACTCAGTTTTCAACTTAATTGCTTGAGGACAAGCAATAAGCTAAGCTTGCGGGGAGTTGATACGTCCAAAACATATCTACTTTCTCGAACACTTTTGCTATTGTTTCTCCTCTAAACTTGTGTGATTTGGATACACCTAACACGGACTACCGTTATTTTCAGCAGAATTATCTTGGTGTCTAGTTTTTGTGCAGAAAATCAACTATCAGGAAAAATCCCGGAAAATATGCCAAAAATTATATTTCGCCAAAAGATCCATGGAGCCAGAAGACGAAACAGAGTGGAGGCCTAGGGGGGGCCACACCCCTTCCAGGCGCGGGTGGGCCCTTCCCACGCCTAGGGGGTGCGGCCACCCTAGGCACCCCCTCGGGCTCCCTCTTCGCCTATAAGTTACCCCTTGACCTAAAAACCGAGGGGGGTTTGACGTTTTTCTAGAAAGAGTTCTGCTGCGCCGCCACCACCAGAAGCCGCGATTCGGATCCAGAAACTCCGTTCTGGCACCCTGCCGAGATGGGGAATTTGGAGAGGATCATCGCCATCGTCATCACCAACGCCTCTCCATCAACCATCGATGTTTCCCTCAACCATGAGTGAGTAATCCGCTGCTGTAGGATATGGGGATGGTATGGATTGGATGATTTCTATCATCTAATCGAATAAGATTGTTAGGGCATAGTGCCTAGTATCTCTATTAGTGCTATTTGACTTTGTTGCAACTTGTTATGATTAATGCTTGTCACTAGGGCCTGAGTGCCATGATCTCAGATCTGAACTTATTATTGAATCATTATGATAGTATTGTTTGTGATATTATCTTCAAGTTGTGTACACATATCATTGTACGGATCCAAAGGCCCCGAAGTGACAGAAATTGGGACAACTAGAGGGGATAGCTCTAGTGTGAGGATCACATGTGTTCACAAAGTGTTAATGCTTTTATCCGGTGCTCTATTAAAAGGAGAACCTTAATTGCCAGTAGTTCCCTAGAGGCCCCCCTGCCATGGGCTGGCTGGACAAAAAATATGTTGTGCTAGTTCTCATTGTGAGCACGTTTGACTATATATGGAGCACATGCCTAGGATTGTTTAGTACTTGGATACTTATTCTTATTTATCTGCAATGCCCTGGATCTTAAAGTTACATGTTTAGACTCGACCATGCAACGCCTGTCCATCCATCCCTATGCCTATCGCGCTCATATCCTACTTTTTGCTACTACTACTGTTACTATTGCTAATGTTTCACTATTGTTGTTGCTTTGCTATTACTATTACAAACTGTTGCTACTAATAAACTTCTATGAGCAAGAACTATTTCTAGATGTAGCTGAATTGACAACTCAGTTGTTAAGGCTTGCAAGTATTCTTTGGCTCCCCTTGTGTCGAATCAATAAATTGGTTAATACTACCCTCGAAGACTGTTGCGATCCCCTATACTTGTGGGTCATCACTCTACAATCTTTCGGGTGATTCTCATCTGAACATGTTTTTGGGTGAATATGTCAGTTTATAGGGATTGTTGATACGCATGCATGACTTGCCTGACGGATCAGGGTCAGTTAACTGTCATTGGACAAAACAACACGATCTACTTCAGACTCGAGTCCCCGGACTCGAATATGGAACAATGTTGGCGTAATTCGACTCAGGCCGTTGAGGTCTTATAGGAGTTGAATTCCAGTGTTTTAAGTTAAGTACCCAATGCGTCCATCGAGATTTTTTGTCGTGCCTGCTGACATGGTATGTTACTGGCAGAGCGCAGTCAGGTGCGATACCAGGTCATCAGATGATATCTGTAGGTATTATCTTTGTGTCATGGACACATCATTCAAAAATTTGTCATCACGGAGGTGTTTAGGGTGACCAAGGAGATGATATATCTCTCAGTGTTAGTTTGGGCAAAGTTGCCAAATAGATTTGTCGTGTTTTTTTGTCACATGTGATTCGAAGGATCTCATCCGAATAGTTCATAGGTTGCGCGACCAGCGCTCCATATGGGAGTAGCCCTGAGTGTCTGTTCGAGTCATAGACTCGAGCGAAGACTTTAATTTTGCGGATGTCATCAACACTAGTGCTTGTTCGGATGCACGATCAGCGCTCCCTATGGGAGTAGCCCCCGAGTCCGTAGTGGAGTCGCAGACTCGACAAAGGACTCAAAGATTTCTTTGAAGAAGTATTTACACCATGTTAATTTCTTTAGGTGCGCGGCTAGCGCTCCTGATAGGATTAGCCCCCGAGTAGTTGGTTGAGTCGTAGACTCGAGTAAGTACTTTGTTCAGTCGAAAGTTTCTAGCCGTTGCTAGCTTTTTCTTTCATGACGTCATTGCTGACGCTTGGTGAGCTCAAACGTCTGTGGTAGCAGTATCAACGTGACGGAACGATCGTGGGTCCCACTTTCTAACTGGATTTGACTATTCACGCATAATTTTTGTGATAATTACGGCATCTCTTCGATTCTCGTGTGTAGTGGGCGGAGTGCTCGCGACGGTTCGGGTGGATGTTGACACGTATACGGTGCGATGATGGACACGCGTTAGGTCTTCTGAATCAATGGTTCTGCTTTGTATTCTTCGTCCTTTTATACTGTGGGGAAACTAGAGTAATTTTCCTCTTCACCATTTGCTTTCATCTTCTCTGTTGCTGCCATTTCTAGAGCTCGTGCTGCGCACTAGACATTGTTCATATCTTTCCTTCGTCTTTCCTCATCACAGTGCATGTCACGCTGCCAAGATGGGCAAGGCGAAGAAGAGCTCCTCCACTTCAGTGGGATCGAGCGCCACTGGCGGCACCAAGAAAGCCTCCACCACTGGCTGCGTCACCGATGGTGGGTGGCTACGCTCCTAGATGAAGGATGTGGACCTGCACCGCATGCACGAGGCCGATATCATTTCCAAGAACAAGAATGACGCCCTCCTTCTGAAGGAAGAGGTAATTTCGGACCCACCCGAAGGGTTTCGAGTTATGTTTTATGCCTTTGTTGTTCGTGGCCTTTCTCTACCCTCCCACAAATTTCTTCATGGGCTTCTCTTTCTTTATGGGCTACAACTCCACCAGTTGTCGCCCAATTATCTTCTACACATCGCGTGTTTTATCACGCTCTACGAGTGCTGGCTCGGTATCGAGCCACACTTCGGCCTCTTCAAAAAACTGTATTCTCTGAAGAGGCAGTCTGGTACCGGTGGTGTCTATTCACTAGGTTTGTGCGAGATTTCTATCTGCCCCACTGTCCAATTCTTCTCCTTCTATCTCTGCGAGTCTGTCCAGCAATGGCGGAACAAATGGTTTTATATCCGCGACATCAAGCTCGATGGCCAACACTGCGGGTTGGCCCCTTTCGACTCCACCAATGTGATCTCACAAAAGAGTTCATGGTCAAATTACATCATGGAGGGCGAGGTCACGGAGGTGGAGAATCTGTACCGGCGGGTGGAGAAGCTCTAGCTAGTACGAGGCAAGGAGGTTAGTGGTTTCGATATCATCCACACTTTCCTTAAGCGTCGGGTGCAGCCTCTCCAAGCAAGAGCAAATCCGATGTTCTTGTAATCCGGCGCCAGCGACCCAATGAGAGTGTTGGTGGAGGAGATGTCTTCGGGCGACCTCGATTGGGCACTTCGACCTCTACTGGAGCATAAGGCCGACGAGGAGCTGCCGGGGAAATCTTTGACTCTGTCCTTCCATGCCAAGAAGAAGTCCCTCAGGTGAATCTTGTGGTTCCATGTGATGCATTTCGAGTGCCTTTATCTGATATTCTTCGACTGATATTTGCATCTGTCTTGATTCGTAGGATTATAAGGTGGCGGGCATGATGCCACCTCTTCCTGAGAAGTTTACAGCTGCGCCCAATGGAAGGGACACGGATTCTGAATCCACGCCCCCTGCTCAGTCGCCTACTGCAGAAGCCCCCGAGCATAGCGAAGAGATCTCTCGCAAGAGGTCCGGAGAGAAAGTTTGGATGTAGCGACGCCACCAGCGCCAAGGGGGCCTGCCTTCCTTGGGCGTCATGCTAGGGGTGAGGGTGCAGCATCCCCTATTCTTGATGTGCCCGTTCAGGCCGTAGCTCCTCATCCACCAGCCAAGAAGAAGAAGAAGAAGGATAAGGAGGTGCCGGTTTTCAACCTCTCCGACATTCCGTTGTAAGTTTTCTATTTGCCTTTGCCTTTGTAGTGTGTTAATTATTAGCTTACTATCTTGTTGGTTAGCCCTACATATTTCGTGTGCTTCTAGGAGGAACTCCACAGATGAATACCCCGAGGAGAAGATTGACGAGATGCATGAGGAGTCGCAGGTTGCTGATCCTTCCCCGAAGACGATGGCCAACTCCGACAATGATCTCTCAAGCTCCTTGAGGCCTAGGACTCGTGCGGTCACTGCTCGGAAGACGCAAATTAGACCCTCGAAGTCTTCTGTTGACCAAGTAAGTAGCTTATCCTTTCTCATGATCAAGCCCCCGAGCCCTTTTATTCATTTGGCTTGATTCTTTTTCTTTAGCCCTTCATCCGCGAAGTTAATCGCCTGGGACAGCAATACCTTGCCTTGGAGGGCGACCTCCAGCAATTCTGAAGTGCGTAGATTTCTTCTATTCGATTGCGAGTACTAATAAGTACTGGTTGTGCTGACTTTTTCCTTGTTGAATATTGCAGATGAGAACAATGAGGCCGTCCACAAGATGAATGCACTCGAGAAGAGTCTCGGCCATGCGGAGACCAAGGCGAAGGATGCTGCGGAGGCCCTTCAGCGCCAACAGCAGGAGGCCCAGGACTATGAGTATCAGCTTGCGGCTGCCACGCCGTCTCGAGAGAAGGCCATGGAGGAGAAGCTTATGGCTGCTGCCAAAGTGCTATCCGCTAAATCACCACATTCCTCTTCTTGAGTTTGCTTTTCGTCGGGTGTGGTTCCTTTGTCTCATCCGAAATTTTGCCACGTCTTGTAGATGCTACTAGTTTTGCGTTTGATCACAGCGTCCTGGAGCATGTGGATCCCATGGAGGATGTCGTTGCAGCGATCGAAGATCAATGTAGCTATGCTGTGGAATCGATAGGCAAGGCCAAGGAGGACATCTCCCGCTTCTACAAGGATATCAACCCGAAGGGCGTCGCCCTTGATGACGTCGACTCCCTAGATGAAGCCTTGGCGAGTGATGCCCCTTCGAGCTACAATATGGCGCAGAAGGGTGTGGGTGCCGCCATGGGGTTGGCGATGTCGGTGGCGTTGGGCGCGTAGCTGGATCTTCAGCTGATCACCTCCAAGATGCCGACGGCAGCGGATGGCATCGAGGTAGCTTTTGCTTCGTTTGCCTCCTGCTGCAAGCATTTTGGCCCGATGCTTATTGACCTTTTGTCCACATATGCGCTGGAGCAGTAGCGGGCAACCAAGGCTAGTCTCGAAGTCCGAAGCTGCTCTGGATGCGGCTGCCTAGGCCTTCTCTATTGTAGTTTTAGTAGTATTTTTCTTTTGATCACCAATGTGCATGTAATTGCAGGGTTCGCAGCATAGAAAACAAAAAAAATCCTACGATGGGAACACCTATGTACCAAGATCTATCTATTAGATACAAGCAATGGGCAGATATACATCCGTAGAGAACATACCCTTGAAGACCGACAAAGCTTAACGAGGTTGTACTCGTGGATGATGTATACGAACTCTTGCCGATCTCAAGATCGAGAGGAAGTCCTAGCGCTACAAATCAGCGGCCATTCGTGCTCGCACACACGTCCGAGCCACCGAGCAACCTCCGCCTCCTCGCTCCAGCGATGCAGCAGAAGCAACAAATCTTTCTTGCCTAAAAGCCACCGGGAACATGTATCTCGCTAGTCCGAGACCATGGGGGATAAACTAGAGGGGGAGAGAAATCCTTCATGAGGAGGTGTGAGTGTGAGAGAGGTAGAGGGGCTCCTTTTATAGGAGGAGGGGGGCACCCCAAGGGGTGTGGCCGACGGCCATGGTGGCTTCCCCACCCCTTCCTCCATTATGTGGGTGGATCTCCCACTCAAAATTAGCCCCTTCATTTCTCCACTCAAAATCCCACTCAAAATTCCCATTAAATTTGCACGAAATTTAATGCAATCTCTCTCTATATAAAACTCCTTTTAATTATTCAGAATTTTGTCAATTACCTTAATGGAAAAAACTTTCACATATAACCCCTTGCTAGTATTTCATTTCACATGCAGAAACACTTTCAACAATTTCACCCTAAACAGTTCTGGTGTCTAGTGAAATAAATTCATGCGCTTTGTTAATCTTTTCAACATGAAACTCTTTGTTCCAAATGGTGTCGGTGTATCTTAAGTGTGTCACCATACGGTTCGCGAATAATGCGGACATGATCGAGACCCCTCTCAGATCAATAATTAGAAGCGGGACCTGGAGATCCATACTGACTCCCACACATTCAACGATGACTTTCTTGTGATCGTGAGAACCTTTTATGCTAGAATCTTAATCCCTTTGTCTCCTGATATATTACATGTCCGAGATTCGATCATCGGTATCTTCATACCTTGTTTGATCTCGTTACTGACATGTACTATTTTCTTGTTCCCGTGATATAACATTCTAGTGATCAAATCACTTGCTTGCAAGCTAAGCAATGTCATATCACTGTGAGGGCCCAGAGTATATCTATACGTCATCGGGATGAACAAATTCCACTCTTGAGCCATGAGCCTCAACATAACACTTTAGGAGCACTGAACCCATCTTTATAATCACCCTGTTACGGTGTGACGTTTGATGTTATCATGATACTCCTCCAGTGTGAGTGATTAACATGATCTCATGGTCTAAGGATTAGGATTACTTCGTATGATGTTATAGCAATATAAAATCAATGACTTTGATCATAATGCTATATTTCAGATGAATGTTCATCACATCATTCCAATAATGTTGTGACCTCGTTATTAACAACATCCAATGTCCATGATCAGGAAACCTTGATCATCTTGTTAATCAACGAGCTAGTTTATAAGAGAGGCATAACTAGGAACTTTCTTTTTGTTTATTAAACACACATGTATTAACGTATCCGTATTAATACAATTATAGCATGCAAAATAAACATCTATCATATAATTGGAATATACATAATAACCACTTTATTATTGCCTCTCAGGTCATATTCCCTTCAGTCTCCCACTTGCACTAGAGACAATAATCTAGTTACATAGTGATAAATCTAACACCCATGGAGTTCTGGTGTTGATCATGTTTTGCTCCAGGGAGAGTTTTAGTCAACGGATCTGCTACATTGAGATTCGTGTGTACTTTACAAAACTTTATATCTCCATCCTTGACATGCTCGCGGATGGAGTGAAACCGACGCTTAATATGCTTGGAACTCTTGTGAGACCTTGGTTCTTTGGCATTGGCTATGGCTCCATTGTTTTCACAATAGATCACCATTGGGTACAACGCGCTTGCAACCACACCTAGATCGGTTATGAATTCCTTCATCCCAACTGCTTCCTGAGCTGCTTCCGAAGAAGCAACATATTCGGCCTCCGTTGTTGATCCCGCCACCACGGGTTTTTTGGAACTCCTCCAACTAACCGCTCCACCATTCATGAGAAATACGTATCCGGATTGAGACTTATAGTCATCTGTATCAGTGTCGAAGCTAGCGTCGACATAACACTTAGCGACGAGCTCTTCTTCACCTCCGTACACGAGAAACATATCCTTAGTTCTTCTCAAGTACTTAAGGATATTCTTGACCGCTATCCGGTGTTCCGATCCTGGATCAGATTGGTATCTAGTAGTTAAACTAATAGCATGTGCCACATCCGGTCTTGTACATAGCATGGCGTACATTATAGATCCTATGGCTGAAGCATAGGGGACTTTGTCCATTATCTCTCTTTCTTCCGCCGTAGCCGGACTTTGTGTCTTACTCAATGTTTTGCCTTGCAACATAGGTATGAACCCTTTCTTACTTCCGTCCATTTTAATTTCTTTAAAATCTTATCAAGGTATGTACTTTACGATAGCCCTATTAGGCGCCTAGATCTATCCTTATAGATCTTTATGCATAATATGTATGACGCTTCATGATGACCCACAAGTATAGGGGGTGTATCGTAGTACTTTCGATAAATAGGAGTGTTGATCCCAACGAGGAGCAGAAGGTGCTGAACAGTGGTATGGAGCAGGAAATCCCTATGAATACTTAGCAAACGGATTTTTAGTAGTTTTCTGACAAGGAAACAAAACAAAGAGCAAGTAACAAAAGTAACTAACAAACGGAGGAAGTGGCCCAATCCTTTCTTAGCAAAGCCGGTGAAAATACTAATAAGGACCAATCATTCTCGAGGACACATGGGAATTCTGTCAAGTGCTTTCGCTGCAAATAGCTGAGTACTCTTCTTTGGTGTTTGTAAGTGTTGTGTGGGTGAACATGTGCTAACATACTGCCCTTCCTAGGACTAAAACATACTTGTGATTAAACCCCCTACAAACATCCGTAACTACAGGAAAGTAATTAAGATATAAATCTAACCACAGCCTTAAACTCTGAGATCCTACACTCCCTTGTGTAAAGGTATCCTAACGGGGGTTCAGGTTTCTGTCACTCCGGCAACCCCACAATTAGTAGCCAAATACACAATGCATTCCCCTAGGCCCATAAATGGTGAAGTGTCATGTAGTCGACGTTCACATGACACTATTAGAATAATAGCAGCACAACTTAAATAACAAACCATTGAATAATAACTCATCACACACTACTAACAACATGACTTCTCCCATGTCCTCAAGAACTAAACAAACTACTCACAAGACATCATATGGATCAAGATCAAAGATGATATGGTAATGGATAACAATCTGAAAATAAACAATAATCCAATGGTTCCACTCACGAGCATCAACTACAATAGTAATCAACACCGGGAAAGTTTCCCCTAATGAACTAAGCAATATCCAACACAATTGTTACAGTCCGACGGAGTGGTGGTGATGGTGCTGGTGGAGATGATGGTGTGGATGATGATGATGATGATCCCGATGAAGCCTAGCTTGATGATGGTGTTGATGGCGACGGTCTCCCCTCTCCAGGAAGGTATTCCCCCGGCAGATATTTGTCTGCCGGAGTGATCTTTCTCTCTTGGTGTTTTCCGCCTCCCAGAGGCGGCGGAAGTCTATTTGTGGTTGCCCCTCTCGTATTAGGGTTCCGTAGGGAAGATATAGGCAAAGGGGCAGAGTCGGAGGCCGCATAGGTCGGCCAAACCCACCCTAGGCGCGGGGTCAGGTGGGCCCGCGCCTAAGGGGGGTTTGAGCCCCCTGAGGCCCCCCTTCACTCCTCCTTCTGGCTTCCTTCATCTTTCGGTGAAATAATATGTTTCCATATTTTTCTGGTATTTTTCTGATCTTCGCGAAATTGCACCGAAACGCCGTCTTTTCCGTCAGAATCCAGACTCCGGCAGTCCATCCTCCAGGAATCATCCAACATGCATAAACAGATGAAAATCCGTAAGTAATACCTCATAATAAGACAAATATCAATGAATAGATGTAAATTATAATATAGAATGGTGATGCAAATTGGGCGTATCACTTCACCTAGGTCCTTTATTAAAAATTTGATGTTTAGATAACTTTTAACACTGTTTAAAAGATCTATATAATATCTCATCAATAATATGTCATCCACATATAATATCAGAATGCCACATCGCTCGCACTCACTTTCTTGTAAATACAATGCCACATCGCCCGCACTCACTTTATTGTAAATTATGATATAGAATGGTGACGCAAATTGGGCGTATCAACTCCCCCAAGCTTAGACTTTGCTTGTCCCCAAGCGAATACTGAGCTCAGTAAACATGTCCACAGGTTTATGGAGTGAAGTGTCAGTAAAAGAATATGAACAAGAAGCATCACACTTACCGTTGCACAACTCATAGAAGAAAGCAACTCACCATTATATAACTTAGCTTGCAGCCAAGTACAACAGTCACAATAGAGATGCATAAAGATAAATAATAATTGGAATTGGCAAACTTGTCCTTGGTCAGAGAACACCTGGCAAACAGTTTCACAAAAGCTTTTCCTTGTAGAATTTTCAAAATAGGAGCACTCTTTGCTCAAAAAGGTTTTTCACAAGTGAAGGATTTCAGTAATACTCAATAGATAAGA
Organism: Avena sativa; assembly: GCA_916181665.1. NCBI lineage: Eukaryota > Viridiplantae > Streptophyta > Magnoliopsida > Poales > Poaceae > Avena > Avena sativa. Next base: position 145,847,531 of record OV702297.1, read on the forward strand.
GTTTTGTGCAAACAAGGAAGATAAAGAACATGATTGAATAAATCACCATATGAATGCTTGAAACACAACAACTCAAAATCTTGCTGGAGATAGATAGGAAGTAGGTTTACTGACTCAACTAGTAACTAGGAGAAAGGTCCCTTCTTAGAGGGTAGAAGGGATTACGAGTCCTAAAGAGCTTCCAAAAGATTATGGTACTTACTAGCTTTGAGCCCTCATTGCCCCTATCATAAGCATCTTGAGATGATTAAGGTTAAAGTGAACAAAGATGGAGTATATGCTTGACGTCTCATGTCCCTTGAATATGAGGGTCACTCATCATGCATACTCAACTTTGGGTCCAGGTAAGTTCTTGTCATTGTAAGTATTTGCATATCATTGAGAACCGCCAACGGGGTACCCCTTGCACATGGTACATGAGCTTTCCCATAACCAAAATGACAAGGCAAGCAAACAATGAGCATCTCAGCAATCTTTTTATTTACTATGTGTGTAGCTTTTTATTGAGGATGCTTCATAGATGACTCACTATGGTGATGCTGCAAGTTTCCACCATGATTTAGCATGGCTTAGGCTAGCGGCCCAGGCATTTCTCTAACATAGAATACAAACTCCATGGACTTACAAGTTCCCTTTTTATTTAACACCATTGCCATCCATAGACAAAAGAACACGATATCAACTGTGTACAGAGTACAAGTGCAATGTTGAAAACTGTAGAGGTCCCAACCTTTAATAAGGTAGAGATCCCTGTGTTTACAATGCTATTCCCTGGATCAATAGCTAGCATCCACACTTAAGATGTAATATCAAGAAACAAAGGTCATATTACAACTTTATAACCAGGAATAAAATAATTCATTACATCTTACATAGCTCATTTGGCTATCTCATTACAATGCAGTAGAAATAACTATAGCATGGAGTCCTTCATCTTCAAAGTGCCATAGGCAATCATGTTGGTTGTAGACTTGTAATCCTAATCAACACACTTCACTAACATCAAACAAACCTACAACATAATAAGTTACAGCCACAAGGGTCAATACATTTGAATTGTATTGGCAAGTGACACTATGGTATAATAGTGGTATCTATCATCTATATGCATTTGGCTAAGTGGAGCTTAGGCTTGCTTTGCTCAAAATAGATTTTCCTTATCATTTGAAAACACTAAGTTTTTGTTTGTCAAAATCACCCAAGGCATCTACCAATCTTTGATTGAAGATCCTTTAACCCTTGTTCAAACACAAGTTTTTAACTTAGAAATTGGGATGATGAGATCCTTGATAGCTTCCGTGTCTTGATGCTCAAATTGTCCATTGCCGGGGACACGGCTAAGTACTTATATTTTACTCTCTCGAGAGGTGGTGCACTTTCCCCAAAAGACTCGACATGCATCGAGACAAGATCTTTCAAAAGCCTTCCCTTAGACCAAAATGGACACACTCCAAAATTATCATCCCCTACCACCAACTATCCATTTGGCTAAGTTATTGCAACCTATATGATCGAGGCAGAGCCCATAATACCAAATGGCTGCACTTGAAGCTTCTCAACATTTGACATCTCAAATTTCTTTGTTCCTGGGTGGCATTCCACAAGTGTGATACACAAGGTTCACCAGACCCCTGGCCTTGTGTAACCACTCAACATAAATCCATCCTTTCCATTACACCCAGGTGATTCATTCACATAGTTGTTTTATTAAATAAAACACAAGTCATAGACTTAGAAATATTCCATAGCATGAATATACTCCACCCTTGTTTTCTACTAGCTAAGCTAAGCATGATAGTAGTAGGAATCTTAACTTAGGGAAAATTCTACTAAGGCATCATCTACTAGGATTTCCCAAGGCATAGCTTATACTTAGAAAATTCCATGCAAGTCCTACTCAAAATATCACTGATGCATAGTGAAAATAATGGGACAAAAGTATGAAGCACCACTTGCCTTTTTGGTAGAGAATATAAGTTCACTCCTTGACCTTGCAATAGTCACACTCTTCAAATTCCACTACAATTCAATCAAGCAAGGAACAATTTCAAAACTAACATTCAAACAATTCAACACATAAAATAATAAAAACAAAGCAATGCATGCAAGCAAGCATGTCAAAGATTGTTTTACCTGGAAAAGTGGTTTCTAATAGGTTATAAACATTTTAAAACATCTATTGGTCCTTTATAAATGGGGCAAAACCATTTGATATTAAGTTAGTGAATATGGCCACTTTAAATCATTTTTTTTTGCTAGAAATGATTTAAATCAAGGTAATAATTTCTAGTGTTTGCCAAATATTTTTAAATACAACATGTTAGTTTTTATGGTTAAAAGTGTTTTAAAACAATTCCATTTACAAAAGGTTTCACTTAAAACCATTTTTTTAAATCAAAGCAATATTTTATTTTGTTTGGAAATGCCTTTAAACAAAGTAATAATTTTCTAGGGTTCACCAAATATATATTTAAATACTAAAGCTTTGTGTTTAGGGTCAGAGTGTTTAATTCAAATCATTTTCAAAAGGTTTTACTCAAAAAGCATTTTAAAAACATATTCAACATTTTTATTTAACTAGAAATGCTTTAATTCAAAAGAATAATTCCTTAGTGTCTCAAAATATATTTTAAAATCCAAAAGTTGGTTTCTATGATCAGTAGGTTAAAAAAACCATTTACCAAATATTTTACCATAAAAACATTTCTAGAATAATTTTTATATTCAAAATGTGCCTACACATGTTTCTACAAATACAACCAATTTTACAGAAGCAAATTACTAAAAAAAGTGCATGGTTGGATAGAATTATTTTTTCTGATTCCATTGATATAAAATTTGCAAAATTTGGATGTGTAGATTTAAAGTTACGATTTTTGCAAAATCTAACATCTAATAGAATAGTTTCTGTTTTTAAAACAAACCACGTGCCACGCATCTGTTTTCTATTGGCCGGTACCGGTTCGGTGGGATCGCGTTATGCAGACCGTTTGATCTAAACAGCAACACATGGATCAGATTGAACAATACCTCTTGGTTTAAAATATCTGTCGTGTCCTTTGGATCGGCATCTAACGGCCAGAATGATCTAGCCAAAAACGGGCAGCGCTGCGATGGTGGCTGGCGGCGGCGACGCTCGGCTAGAAGCGCTCCGGCGACTACAGAAAGCGAGGAAAGCAGCGGAGTAGCTCACCGAGTTCGGAGTGCCGAGAGGATGCTTGAGGTGGTCGTCATCGTCAAAGGGGCACACTGCATTGACCTGAATCACTTGCTGAAGTCGTCTCTGTTGACGGGCTCGCTCTGGTGTCGTCGATGGCGAGGCTACAAGGCACGGAAAGACCAAATAGTGGCGGCGTTAGACACGCGAGAGAGATATGAAGGCGTGATTGTCAAGGAGAGGGGGAGGCGCGGTTAGAGGTTACCCGGAAAGCTCGACGGAATAATGGCAGACGGCAGTAGAGTTCAGTCGAAGTCGTTGCCGACGCTGTAGATCATGCACGGGTGAGCCAGGGGTACTGACGGGTGCGCAAGACCGTAGGGAGTAGGTTCGTGGAGGTCTGGGAGCAAGGGAAGGCGAGGAGTGTCCGAAATTTGCTGGAGATGCTCGTCGGAGCAGTGGTGGCGCAAGTTGAATTCAGGGCAGCCCTGTGGCCGAGAGGGAGGGGTGAGTGAGGAGAAAGAGAGAGAAGTCGTGGGCGTTTAGTAGGGCGCAGTCGCGGGAAGGTTTAATTGCAGCATCAAAGCAAATTGAAGACACGAAAATTTAGCAGGAAACGGCCGGGGGGGTGAGGAAGAACAGGTCGCGGGGTAGGGAAGATGACTAGCAGGTGGGGCAGCCTCGTCAGCGAGAGAGAGGGAGTGCGCGTGGGGTCTGGTTGCCAGTGACTGTGCGAGTCGATGTTTGAGTGAGAAAGGAAACGTTTCAGGGGTGAAGAGAGTGGGCTTGCTGGGCTGGTCTAGCCTGGTGGGATGGGCTGGCTCTTGTCGTTTTTTAATTCTGTTCCTTTTTTCCTTTTCTGATTTCTTTTTCTGTTTTGATTTTATCCAAATGATTTCAAACCTTGTTTGAATTCAAACTTTTCTCAAAACTTTTAGTAAGTTTTAATGTTGTTTATTAATGCATTTTAAAGTCTGTTATAGAATAATTCTTTTATGGTTTATTAATTATTTAAAATATGCACTTGCCTTTATTCAAATAAGATTTTAAATATAATTTCAAACTCTTATTTGAATTCTAATTTTCATCAACCCTTTTTCAGTAGGTTTTATTCATTCATTAGTGCAATTATTTCACTTTGAATTATTTAAAGTATTTTAATATGATTTATTAATCATTTAAATTGGGTATTTGTCTTTATTCCAATAAAATCAAAAATGGTTTTAATTCCATATAGATTTTTATTTAAATGATTCCTTTATTCCATTTAAGTTAATTAATGTAACATCCCTAAAATCATGTTTAAAACTCATGCATATCATCCATGCATCCATGATCATTTAGAATTTCATTTAAAAATCATTTAAAAAACAGGAGCATTGTTGCTCAATATTTTATGTAAGTTTACTCAAGCCCTTGTGCTACTTGTTTTTGAGAAAGGTGTTGTTAGCCATTCAGTATTGTTTAGAATCCAAACCCAAGTGATTTCAAAAACTTGAGCAAAGTCACAAAGCAAAATATGAAATAAAACCAATTCTATGCCTATTATCACACCTCATAAAGGCATGATTTTATTTTATTTTCTAAAGACCCAAGTGTGTTTGAGTGAACAGATGTGTTTGACACTTATTTGAGTACAAGATTTATTGTAAAAAAATCCTGAAAAGTTTTGGAATCAAACAAATTTGATTTGAAGTTTGAAAACCATTTTAGAAAAGCAAACAGAAAAAGAAAAAGCTTAAAAGAGAAAAAAATAAGCCTTCAGTCGAATCTAGCCCAACTGGCCCAGCTAAGCCCAGCACCCCCACCCCGCGAACCGTTTTCCTTCACTCGCCCCCGCACCCGCTGAGTGACTAACAGGCATGACCCGCTCCCTCTCTAATTCTCTCGCTGACAGCCGCGGCCCACACGACGTCGTCGTCTCCACCCCCTCCGCGACGTGTTCTTCCCCAAATCACGCCGTGCGTTACCTGGTTGATTCGCTTGTCACTTCACGTTGATTGTAGGAGTAATTCACGCCCCCACCTTGCCTACTTAAACCCCCTCTGCCCCCTCTCCATTTCCCCCCAAACTCCGAGCCTAGAGCGCCCCCAGGCTGCCCGCATTCATCCTCGCACCGCCGTAGACAGAGAGCTCTCCAGCGACCAATTCCGGTGAGCCCCATGCGCCCCTCTCCCTCTGGTTCATTCGAGCCGCTTCACAACTTCCTCGCGCACCTTCTGACCCCACTGGTTTGTCCTGTACTGCCCCAGGTCGTCGTCTTCGACAAGCACTGCAAGCTCCCGACGACATCCTCAACTCCGGCGATCAAATTCGGTGAGCCCTTTGTTCCCCTTCTCCTCTGTTTCACATGAGCACGTTCACCGTAGTTTTGTGCGTCTCCTGATGCCGTTTATTCGCGCTAGGTTGACCAGGAGCGTCACCAACGTCGTCGTCCACCCAAGCCCGACGCCGCCCGCAACTCCGACGAGCTCCAGCGACCGCGTCCGTGCGCCCCTTGCCAAGCCGTCGCCAGGTTGAGCATCAGCACGTCGTCGCGTTTCTGGTAAGCGTCTCCGACGACCCCCTAGACATCTGTAGCGCCGCGCCGCCATAGGCCGAGCACGCCGCCGCCAGTAGCCACCGCCAGCGCCGCCCAGCTATGGTCGTTTGATCTAGGACCGTTGGATCTGGATCCAGTGCGTAGAATTAGATCACTTAGCGAAGCGATATAGGTAGATCTGGGCCGTGCGATTAAGTCAGATCTAGCGTCTCAGAAGCGTGATCCAACGCGAACCGGTACACGCCAATAAGATTAAGACGCGTGGCATCTGTTAGAATTTAAAAACAGGATTTGAATCTATTAGATGTTTAAATTTGTTTTGGCTATAACTTTTGATCCCCACGTTAGAATTTGACAAATTTTATACCGTTGGAATCAGGAGAGCAAGCTCTTTCTAAATATGCAATGTTTTTAATGTTTTGCTTCTGTTAAAATGACTTTATTTGCAGAAACTTGTGTAGGGCTAATTTGAATATATGAATTGTTTAAGAATTGAATTAGGGTTTATCTAAATGTTGTTTGGCAAGTTTTTAACTTGTTTATGAACCAGCACTGTATGCTTGCCTGGTTGAGTTTTAAAAATCATCACATATCATTTTGCATGCATGCATATATTTTTGATTCTATATGTTTTGTATATGATTGTTGCTATAATTCTTTGTGTAGATTTTGGTGCTAGTGATTGTGATTGTGAGGAGTGTAGATACTCTCCAAACTACCAAGGCAAGTGGTGCTTCATGAATATTTTATCCCTATGTTTTCTACTAAGCATTAGAAATATTTTGTTAGTCTTGCATGCTATATTTTGCTTATATGCCATGTTGGGAAATCCTAGTAGTTGTAGTATTGCTAGGAAACTTCTAAGTTAAGATGCTTATCTATGCCATGCTTAGCCTAGCTATTAGCAACCAAGGGGTTGGTGAAATATATACATGCTATGATGAAAATATTTCTAAGCCTTTGGACTTGTGTTTTGCCTAATAAAACAACTAAGTAAATGAAACACCTAGGTGGAATGGAAGGAATGGTTTGTGTTGAGTGGTTACACAAGGCTAGGGGACTGGTGAACCTTGTGTATCTCACTTGTGGGAAGCCACCCAGGATCAAAGAGATTTTAGAGGCCAAGTGTTGAGAAGCTTCTAGTGCAGCCACTTGGCAATATGGGCTCTGCCTGGATCATAAGTTGCTAGAACTTAGTCATTTGGACAGTTGGTGGTAGTGGGTTGATAGGTTGGAACGCGTCCATTTGGTCTAAGGGAAGGCTTCTGAAAGATCCTGTCTTGGTGAAAATCAAGTCTGGTGGGGAAAGTGCACAACCTCTGCAGATGGAAAAACCTAAGTACTTAGCCATGTCCCTAGAAAAGGACAACTTGAGCATCAAGACATGGAAGCTATTCAAGAATCTCCTCATCCCAATTTTCTAAGTAAAAACTTGTGGGTGAACAAGGGTGAAGGACCTCAATGTCTATTGGTGGTTCCTTGGGAAAAGTTTTGACAAAGAAAAACTTAGTGATTTCAACTAATAGGCAAAACTTATTTTGAGCAAAGCAAGCCAAGCTACACTTAGCCAAATTTGCATATAGTATCTAGTCCACCTAAATTATACTAAGGTATCACTTGCCAATACTATTCCAATGTATTGACCCACTGTGGCTGTAACTTGTGATGTTGCAGGTTACTCTGATGAGGATTAGGAGTCATGAGTCTACACTCAACATGTTTGCCTGTGGCACATGAAGATGAAGACTTTTATTTATTTACTTATTCAAACTCTTGTACTAGGCCTGTGGCCTTGGAGTTGTAAAGACTATGTTTGTCTCTGGAATGCCTGTAATAATGACCTTTGTATCTGTGTACTTCATCTTAAACTGTGGATGCTAGCAATGATCCAGGGACTAGCATTGCAATCACAGGGATCTTTTTCCTTTATAAGGGAGGGATCTTACATATGGTATCAGAGCACTATGTTGCATGTAGGATTATGACCCTAGGATTGGAAACCACTAAGGAAAAATTTTCAACAACTTCTACACTTGTCTATTCTTCTCGTAAACTTTTCTAATCTTCTTTCTCATCTCTAATTGTAGATGAACTCCATCAACGAAGCCGTGAGGAAAGGACCACTCATGACAATGACCTTAGAGTGTGAGACAGAATTCCCCAAGGCTCTCAAGAACCTCATGGTTGCAATGGAAATACATGGTGCAGCTGTGTACAAAGGTTTTCCTGTGATGGATGAAGGAGTTGAGTACTGGTGGGTACAACTTCACTTGTACAAAAACAAGGAAGACAACCACAAGGACTCAGGATTCTGCATGTTCACCAACTCAGTGATGCACCCTACATTCTTTGACTCAGCAAGGGATGCAGCTTAGAAGACCATCAAAGAACTTGGTGAAAGGGTCAAGTGCAGAATGTTCAACATCCAAAATAGCCTAGAAGAAGAGAAGAACAATACCCAAGAGTTGGAGGCTACCAACCAAACTTTAAGAGGAGACATTATAGACTTAGTGATGGAGTCATGTGAACAAGATAGGCTGCTTGCTTCTAGAAACATTATGTTAGCCAACAGATCCAGTGAGATAGGATTGTAAACGTACTACATTAGTTGGACCACCACTTATCACCTTATTTTCCAAATGATACCTTAAATAAGTTGAACCTTGATTGATGTAATGGATTCTTGTATGCCTTGACTTGTGTGTTTTGATTTCCAAGGTTATGTATGTGATGTTTTGCCTTGTGTTTTCATCTTAAATTGTGTTGTTCTAACTTTTCTATCTTATAAATAGATGCCTAATGTTACCATCAGCACTGTTGAGGAATTCCAGGGAACTCGCTTTGGTCCTCGTATTGTTGAGCTTACTACCTTGCTCAATCTCCCTCTTCCTACCATCATGGTGCTTCCCCTCACCAAGTTTGAGAGGAAAGACCTCTGGGGTTTCAAGGTCAACCAGTCCGGACGCCAGACTGAGCCTACCACGGAGGCCCTCGTCTTCAAGCTCATGCATGACGACAAGGAGAGAGGCCTTGAGGTAGTCATGCAGGATCTGATAGGACATCTGCTGGGGAGACACTCTCGACAGGTTAGAGGTACTCACTTCCACGTCTTCGGTAGACGTGATGAGGATGGAGAGTCCATTGACTTCGAGGACACTGCGAGGGATACAGCCGAGCCGATTCGTCTATACCTCCAGGACTTAGAGGCTCTCATTAGGCACGTGGACTCTGATAGGACCAACGTCATGCTCAGCAATGACGAACTCCAGGTGCAGCTTCGTGAGAAGGACCAATATGAGATAGTTAAGGAGATGGAGGCGAAGTTCGAGAGTCAGGACAGAAAGTTCAAGAGTCAGGAGAAGCGAGTCCAGGATAGGAACAAGAAGATCCGGGACATGACTGAAGAACTGCAGGCCAAGGACTTCGAGCTCGAGCATCAGCAGACAGTGATTGAGAGACTTTGTTCCCAGAAGAGGGCTCTCAAAGCCAAGATAGAGACCTTGACCACCAGTGTCGTGGAATACAAGACCGCGATGGAGAACGCAGGTCTTACCTTTGTCGAGGAGGAGGTTGATGCCGAGGAGTAGATTTGACTACTCATTTATCATTTATTATCATACTTGTCGTTGAGAACTTGTTATTGACCATCTAACATGTGGATGGCTTGTTATTTGTGTGTGTTTTACTTTGCGAACTTATTATCTGGTTGTTGAATCTTTATCATTATGTTGCATGCTTTGTGATTGTTTATGTGATGTATTGTGCATGAAAGCATCTATGGGTATCTCATTTTTATCTCTATTGAATAAACCACAGATGCCTCCCCGTCATGCAAACCCCAACCCCAACAACAACAACATCACTCCAGAAATGCAGCAAGTGATGACCGCTCAAACTCAGCTGATGCAAATGATGACGACGCTCATCCAGAACCAAAACAACAACAATAACAACAACCCACCGGGTTTTGACATGCTTACCAGGTTCTTGAGATTGAGGCCAGCAAAGTTCTCAGGAACGACTGATCCCATGGTGGCCAATGATTGGCTACGCTCTGTGAACAAGGACTTGGTAACTGTGGGCTGTACTGATGTAGAAAAGGTCAGATTTGCAGCACATTTGCTGGAAGGACCAGCCGCCACTTGGTGGGATAACTTCCAGATCACCACTCCCATAGAAGATGTGACCTGGGCTATCTTTGAGGATGGCTTTCATACTGCTCATATCTCATCTGGGGTGACGAGTCTGAAAAAGAAAGAGTTTCATAACCTGAAGCAGCGCCACCGCAGCGTGGCTGAATATATTGAGGAGTTCAACAATCTGGCGCGTTACGCACCGGATGAAGTTGACGCTGATGCTAAGAGGAAGGAAAAGTTCCTCGAAGGGTTGAATGATGAGCTGAACCTACAGTTGGCTGTGGCATATGTTCCCACATACCAGTCTCTTTGTGATAAGGCTGCTATTTTGGAGAGCAAAATGAAGCAAGTTGAGAGCAGAAAGAGAAAGCACTCGGACAAGCACAGCTCGGGATCGTCTCACAAACGTTCCCATTATGATGACAGTGGAAGCTCAGGATCCCACAAGCATGGGAAATTCAACAAGCACCACAACCACAACCGTCATGACAACAAGCATCACCGTAGTCATGATAATGACAAGTACAAGAACCACAAGGGTGGATATAAGAGCCACCACAGTGGAAATGGAAGTGGCAGTGGAAGCCAGCCTGTCAAGAAGGACATCAGTCAGGTTGAATGCTTCAAGTGCAAGAAGATGGGACATTATGCGAATGAATGCCCAGAAAAGAAAGTTGAAGGACCCAACAAGCCCAACCCTTTTTAGAAGGGACAAGTTAACCACATCACTGTGGAGGAAATCTATGAGGAGCCTGATGCTGTTGCTGGTAAGTTCAAACTCAATTCTATTCTAGCATTTGTACTCTTTGATACTGGTGCATCTCATTCATTCAGATCAAGAGCATTTGTTTAAAGACATGAACTGCCAGTAGAAACTATTGGGTGTCTTATAAAAGTAAGTTCTCCTGGCGGAGAAATGATAGTGAATTCAGGATGTCATGATCTAGTTATAGAGTTTGGGAAGTATAAGTTTCCCGTTAACTTGATAATCCTAAATTCCCAAGGATTGGATGTCATTTTGGGAATGGACTGGATGACTAAGCACAAGGGAGTGATAGATTGTGCCAACCATACTGTCTCACTCACAACTCCTAAAAATAAAAGGATCAGATTCAAGACCAACTTTGAAGCAAGAAGGAGTATGCTAAATTCTCTTAAGGGGGTTAGCATAGACAGCGTGCCAATTGTGAGTGAATATCCAGATGTGTTTCCGGAAGAATTGTCGGGAATGCCACCAGATAGAGATTTGGAGTTCCTTATTGATTTGCTACCAGGATCTGGACCAATAGCAAAGAGACCATACAAGATGTCAGTAGATGAACTAAAAGAACTCAAGAAACAACTCGGAGAGCAGTTGCAGAAAGGGTTTATTCAACCAAGTTCTTCATCTTGGGGAGCCCTAGTTTTGTTTGTGGAAAATAAAGATAGAAGTCAAAGGTTATGCATAGATTACCGTTCACTCAATGAGGTGACTATCAAGAACAAATACCCTTTGTCCAGAATCAATGACTTGTTTGATCAGCTTGAAGGAGCTTGTGTGTTCTCAAAGATTAATCTCCAGTCAGGCTATTTCCAACTCAAGATAAGAGAGCAAGACATACCTAAGACAGCTTTCACCACAAGGTATGGATTGTATGAGTATACCGTGATGCCATTTGGATTGACCAATGCTCCAGCATACTTCATGAATATGATGAACAAGGTGTTCATGGAATTCCTTGATAGATTTTTTGTCGTTTTCATCGATGACATTTTAACCTACTCCAAGAGCAAAGAAGAGCATGAAGGACATTTGCGTTTGATACTCGAAAAACTTAGAGAGCATAAACTGTATGCCAAATTCAGCAAGTGTGAATTCTGGTTAAATGAAGTTGGATTTCTTGGTCATGTTATGACAAAAGATGGTGTAGCAGTTGATCCTGCTAAAGTTTCAGCTGTAACTGAATGGGAATCTCCCAAGTCAGTGAAAGAACTTCGTAGTTTCCTTGGCTTAGCAGGTTACTACAGAAGGTTCATTGAGAATTTCTCCAAGGTAGCTAAGCCTATGACAGAATTGCTAAAGAAAGACAAGAAATTTGCTTGGTCTGAAGGTTGTGAACTCAGCTTTCAGGAATTGAAGAAGAGACTTGTGACAGCACCAGTCTTGTGTTTGCCAGACTTGGAAAAAGATTTCCAAGTATATTGTGATGCATCTCATCATGGTTTGGGTGCAGTACTCATGCAAGAAGGAAAAGTTGTGGCATATGCCTCGAGACAACTCAAAACTCATGAAGTGAACTATCCTACTCATGATTTGGAGTTAGCCTCTGTTGTCCATGCACTCAAAACATGGAGACACTATCTTTTGGGAAAGCATTGTGAAGTGTTCACAGATCACAAGAGTTTGAAGTATATCTTCACCCAGAAGGAAATTAATATGAGACAAAGAAGATGGCTAGAACTCATCAAGGACTATGACTTAAGTTTGCAATACCATCCCGGTAAAGAAAATGTTGTAACGGATGCTTTAAGCCGTAAGGTTTCTGTGAATGGCCTTACCAAGGGAGAATTGCCCGATGATTTGTGTACCCAATTCAGAGATCTCAGATTGGAGATTGTGCCTGAAGGACATCTCATGTCTTTGGATGTTCAACCCACTCTGTTGGACAAGATCAAAGAAGCCCAGAAGATTGATAAGGAAATTGAAGAGATTAAGGAAAAGATTGGTAAGGGAAAAGCCAAAGGATTCCATGAAGATGAACATGGTACTTTATGGCATGGGAAACGTATCTGTGTTCCACAAGATCCGGAACTTCGGAAACTGATTTTGCAAGAAGCGCACAACTCACCGTATTCCATTCATCCAGGTAACACCAAGATGTACATGGACATGAAGGAAAGATTTTGGTGGAATAATCTCAAGAAGGACATCGCCGAACATATTGCTTTGTGTGATGTGTGTAGTAGAGTGAAAGAGGAACATCAGAAACCAGCAGGTTTGCTTCAACCACTACCTATTCCTGATTGGAAGTGGGACAAGATTGGTATGGATTTCATTACCGGATTACCAAGGACCAGGTCAGGATACGATTCTATCTAGGTAGTAGTGGATCGCCTAACTAAAGTGGCTCATTTCATACCCGTGAAGACAACCTATACAAGTGCTAAGTTGGCCAAGATCTACATGAGTAGAATTGTATGTCTACATGGAGTGCCCAAGAGTATTGTGTCTGATAGGGAAACTCAATTCACTTCCCATTTTTGGAGACACCTACATGAGTCATTGGGAACGAGGTTGGAATTCAGCACTTCTTTTCATCCTCAAACTGATGGACAAACAGAAAGGACTAATCAGATTCTTGAAGACATGTTGAGGGCATGTGCCCTAGACTATGGAGCCAGTTGGGATGAAAGTCTGCCTTACGCAGAATTTTCTTATAACAACAGCTATCAAGCCAGCATTGAGATGGCACCATTTGAGTTTCTCTACGGGAGAAAGTGTACCACCCCATTATTATGGAATGGTGTGGGAGAAAGAAGTTTGTTCGGACTAGAACTTATCAAAGAAGCCGAAGAGAAGGTCAAGTTGGTTAAGGACAGATTGAAGATAGCACAGTCCCGACAGAAAAGCTACGCAGATCCTAAGCGTAGAGAAGTCACCTACGAAGTTGGTGATAGAGCTTATCTTAGAGTGTCACCACTTCGTGGAGTGAAGAGGTTCGGAGTCAAAGGAAAGTTGGCCCCAAGATATGTTGGACCATTCAAGATTCTGAGTCGCAAAGGAGAAGTTGCTTATGAAATTGAATTGCCGGAGTCTTTGTCAGCTGTCCATAATGTGTTTCATGTGAGTCAGCTTAAGAAATGTCATCTAGAAATGGAAGAAACTTCTCTGAAGAATACTATACCTTTGGAAGAGGTTCAGTTGGAGAGTGACCTCACTTATGAGGAGAAGCCTATCAAGATTCTTGAGACTGTAGAAAGAGTCACACGGACTAAGACTATCAAGTTTTGCAAAGTACAGTGGAACCATCATTCCGAAGAGGAAGCAACTTGGGAAAGAGAAGATGATCTTCGGAAAGACCACCCTCACCTATTTGCTAGCCAACCCGAATCTCGAGGGCGAGATTCACCTTAAGGGGGTTAGATTTGTAACATCCCTAAAATCATGTTTCAAACTCATGCATATCATCCATGCATCCATGATCATTTAGAATTTCATTTCAAAATCATTTAAAAAATAGGAGCATTGTTGCTCAATATTTTATGTAAGTTTACTCAAGCCCTTGTGCTACTTGTTTTTGAGAAAGGTGTTGTTAGCCATTCAGTATTGTTTAGAATCCAAACCCAAGTGATTTGAAAAACTTGAGCAAAGTCACAAAGCAAAATATGAAATAAAACCAATTCTATGCCTATTATCACACCTCATAAAGGCATGATTTTATTTTATTTTCTAAAGACCCAAGTGTGTTTGAGTGAACAGATGTGTTTGACACTTATTTGAGTACAAGATTTATTGTACAAAAATCCTGAAAAGTTTTGGAATCAAACAGATTTGATTTGAAGTTTGAAAACCATTTTAGAAAAGCAAACATAAAAAGAAAAAGCTTAAAAGAGAAAAAAATAAGCCTTCAGTCGAATCTGGCCCAACTGGACCAGCTAAGCCCCGCACCCCCACCCCGCGAACCGTTTTCCTTCACTCGCCCCCGCACCCGCTGAGTGACTGACAAGCATGACCCACTCCCTCTCTAACTCTCTTGTTGACAGCCGCGGCCCACACGACGTCGTCGTCTCCACCCCCACCGCGACGTGTTCTTCCCCAAATCACGTCGTGCGTTACCTGGTTGATTCGCTCGTCAATTCGCATTGATTGCAGGAGTAATTCACGCCCCCGCCTTGCCTACTTAAACCCCCTCTGCCCCCTCTCCATTCCCCCAAACTCCGAGCCCAGAGTGCCCCCAGGCTGCCCGCATTCATCCTCGCACCGCCGCAGACAGAGAGCTCTCCGGCGACCAATTCTGGTGAGACCCATGCGCCCCTCTCCCTCTGGTTCATTCGAGTCGCTTCACCACTTCCTCGCGCACCTTCTGACCCCACTGGTTCGTCCTGTACTGCCCCAGGTCGTCGTCTTCGACAAGCACTGCAAGCTCCCGACGACATCCTCAACTCCGGCGATCAAATTCGGTGAGCCCTTTGTTCCCCTTCTCCTCTGTTTCACACGAGCACGTTCGCCGTAGTTTTGTGCGTCTCCTGATGCCGTTTATTCGCGCTAGGTTGACCAGGAGCGTTGCCAACGTCGTCGTCCACCCAAGCCCGACGCCGCCCGCAACTCCGACGAGCTCCAGCGACCGCGTCCGTGCGCCCCTTGCCAAGCCGTCGCCGGGTTGAGCATCAGCACGTCGTCGCGTTTCTGGTAAGCGTCTTCGACGACCCCCTAGCCATCTGTAGCGCCGCGCCGCCGTAGGCCGAGCACGCCGCCGCCAGTAGCCACCGCAAGCGCCGCCCAGCTATGGTCGTTTGATCTAGGACCGTTGGTTCTGGATCCAGTGCGTAGAATTAGATCACTTAGCGAAGCGGTATAGGTAGATCTGGGCCGTGCGATTAAGTCAGATCCAGCGGTTCTGAAGCGTGATCCAACACGAACCGGTACGCGCCAATAATATTAAGACGCGTGGCATCTGTTAGAATTTAAAAACAGGATTTGAATCTATTAGATGTTTAAATTTGTTTTGGCTATAACTTTTGATCCCCACGTTAGAATTTGACAAATTTTATACCGTTGGAATCAGGAGAGCAAGCTCTTTCTAAATATGCAATGTTTTTAATGTTTTGCTTCTGTTAAAATGACTTTATTTGCAGAAACTTGTGTAGGGCTAATTTGAATATATGAATTGTTTAAGAATTGAATTAGGGTTTATCTAAATGTTGTTTGGCAAGTTTTTAACTGTAACACCCTCGCCTGATAAGGCTGAGTTCATGTGTATAGTGCCAATCCCTGGATCGGTTCACTGGCACACACAGTACAAAATGATACCAAATATAACTGTGCATCATAAATACAACAAATATGATCCAGAATTTACATTATTTATACAAGTACACAACGGAAAACGAATACAAGGTAGATCTCCATCCTTCAAATGTGCCACAGACGAACAATTGTTGAGTGGAGTCTCGCGACCTATGAACGATCACTCAGATACACGATATAACCTACAACATGAAACGTTGCAGCCACGAATGGTCAATACATTGAATGTATGGCAAGTAGGCTAAAGTGGTTAACAACAGGTCTATCAACTACATGCTTATTTGGCCAAGTGGAATTCAGGCTCATTTGCATAAAGCAATAGTTTTATCCTAACATTTATAACAAAGTAGTTTTCCAATACGATAAATAGGACACTCTGGTTCACTCCTAGGTGCTCCTACCCAATTATGTTCACCCAACAAGTTTTAAGTAATTAAGAAATAAGGATGAGTGAGAAATATCATAGCATCAGTATCAGGTCGCTCAAATTGTCCATAACCGGGGACACGACTAAGTACTTAGTTTATACACCCTGTAGGGGTTAGTACACTTTACCCATGTGACTTGGCCAGCCCAGCTCGTACCATCACTCTCATATTGGGTGATGATAGGGAGAAGTCCAAGAAGGAACCGTTCGGGAAGTAGCTCCCCAATCCCGACGCGCACCGGTCCAACCTACACTATCTACATCTCTGGATACGCGGGTTCGAGTTACCACAACCTACTGAGTTCAACCAACCGCCCATTTCATTGTTGGCACATGGTTGCACACGAAAGCTTCCAAACAAAGAAACCAATCATTTCTCAATGTCTTGGGCGGCATTCCCCACCAAAATCCACACTCGATGACCCAATCAATGCCATTCCGCCCAGGTGGTTCATTAAAACATGTTGGTTTGTCATTTAGCAAAACATAAGCCTTTCAAAACATATAACTTTTAATGATGTGATTCCCTTCCTCGTCTAAATAGCATAGCTAAGCAATCTACCAATACGATGGCTCATAAACAAGGAATACTAGGGAATAATATGGGACATAGCATAGCATATACACATCAATTCCTACATATGTAATTCTACAAAAACATCTACAATGCATAGGAAAACAGTAGGACATTTATGACCAAGATAGCACCACTTGCCTTTGTTGTAGATGTAGTCGATTAGATAATCCTCACTATTATAATGGCCTCTTTCGCAATAACCACAATACTTGCAATCATATTAGTTGCAATCACAGTAGTTGCACTCCTCGCAATCTAACGTTTGACGCAAACACAACAAACACCATTCAAAACATTGCAAACATGCAACAGTGCAACATTACAAGAAAACAATGATGAACAGATGCATGCATGACGATTTAATGAGTCACAATGGTTGCATTTAGTGTTCTGAACATAATTAGATTACATGATGCATGTGGAAAGTCATTTAATGCACTAAAGCTTTTATTACTAAAGTTGTATCGATTTAATATGGTGTATATCACTTTAATTGAACTAAAGATGTTTATGTCGTATTAAATTGTGAACTAGATGCTACTGGATAGATAATGCAATTTAGAGACAGTGGCAATTTGAATCACCTAAAAAGGAGTTATAGATATTTTCTTATGATTAAAACACTATTTCAATGGGTTTAAATATTTCTGTATGAGTTTCTGTTTTAACAGTGCCAAATAATTTGTCATGCAATTTCTCTTTATAGATATTATCAATACAAAACCTTAGCACTTGGATTCACGCTAATCGGAGTTATAGATCTCTTTGTATGATTTAAATAGTGTTTAATGGTTTTAAATGATTCCTGTAGTTTCTGTTGTCTAAAAATCACACTAAAATTATATCTGTAATCTCCACGAAATTGTGATTTCAGGGACATATTATTTGTAATTTTCTGAATAGTATTTATTTTCTTATGAATTTATTACTCTAAATAGGCCATTAAACCATTTAAATCTTCACGGCAAAACCATACAATAAAATGCTGAACTAATTGCATATTGATGATCTACATGGAACCAGCTTTCCATCGGTATATTATTTATATTTTTGTGACAAGCAATTAATTGTTAATGAATTTAATGATTTATAAAGCCATTAAAACTAATTAAATTGCTATGGGTTAAATAGTCGGCAAAGTCTAGATCCAAGCGGATATTATTAAACTACATTACAGTAGCTTCAATTTGATATATTGTTCATACATTTCGGAGTTACAGATAATATTCTATGAATTTACTAACCTAAAAGACTATTAAAACTAATTAAATTACTGCAGTAACCACGTATAGTAAAAGTTGGATCTATTCTGATAAGATGATTCTACGTAAAATTATCTTCAATTTGATATATCATATGCAATTTTTGGACGTGGTATGAATTTCTAATGAATTTTACAAGTTAGATCTATAATATGCAATTTTAAATTCCAGGGAATATTCCGCTGACTGGACAGGTTGACTTTGCATGCTGACTGGGACTAGATGTTGACCTTACGTTGACGTGGCGTTGCTGAGGAAGATGACCGGGATGACGACATGGCACGCACCGGTTTGATTGGATCTCGACCGTCTGGATAGGATCCGGTGGCTAGAAGAAGAGATTGACCCGATTTTGGCTCAGAATAGACAAGAAATAGATCTGTGTTAGAGAGATAAATCCGTAGGTCAAATTAAAAAACTCAAAACATGAAAGTTGTAGGGAATCATTATTCCTACGTTCTCACCAAAGGAATTTGGATTTGAAGAAACGAGCGCGAGTACATCTTGGATTTACACCGTAAGATCTCAAATATTGCGATACGAAATTCTCCGGCTGTGGTGGATGAAAAGAGGTGAGGTTTGTCGGGATTGAAATATTTCGACGATCCCTACAACTTTCGTTTTTGACCGAAGGCAAACGACGAAGTCTAGATGGGTTAAAAAGCGAAATAAGATTCGGGCATGTGTAGATTCGGGATTTCGAGAAGAAAAACTCATACAGCTGTGGTTCCACGAGATTATATGGATGTTTCGAACGGTGGGGAGATAGGTATTGGAGTAGGAAACAAGTAGAAACAAACGGAAGTCAATTTGGAGTTGTAGATCAAAAGTTATAAGAGTTTGAGTAGAGATAGGTATAGAAAATCAGTTTTTGCACGCTTTTTAAAGCGATCCGATTGAGTCTGTACGCGCGCTGGTGGCTGGCTCGGTCCGGTCCGGGTGGGCCGGCCCGTTAGAATTTTTTTTTCTTTTTCTATTTACTTGTTTCCCTCATATCTTTTGCATACGAACTCCAAATGACATGATTCTTGTTTCTAAATTTTTCTAAAATCGAATAGATCATTATAGGATCAAATTTGTAATATTTTTAATAGTTTGGAAGTAGTGGATTTATAAATCCTTGTATATTTCACTTTATTTATATCTTTATGTGTTTGTATTTATTTCATAACTTTTTCATACTAGCTCCAAATGAGCTCAATTTTGTTTCTAAAATTTTGTAGTATTAATTGGATCTCTTTAGGCTATAATTATCAATAATTTATGCCTTAGCAACAGTGGGTTTTAATAAGTTAATTTAATTACCCTTAGGAACATTTGGGCGAATCAACTATAGGATTTAGATACCAGGATTTGGATTTAGTTTGTGAGAACTTTGCATGGATGAAATGCTTATGAATGCTTCATGATTTTCATTTTGAAATCTTGCACACCAATTCTACAATCCATAATCAATCCATGCCCTTTTGCCTATATGGCTACTTAGGTCTTAACAAAAGAATATAGGATTTTGAATTCAAGGTTGAGAGGATTTTCTATTCAAAAGTTTCTTATTATTGAGAATTTTCAACATAGTCAAACAATCGATCAAACTTATTTATTTATTTCACATTCCAAAATTAGGAGAATTTTGGGATGTGACATTAACTTGTTTATGAACCAGCACTGTATGCTTGCCTGGTTGAGTTTTAAAAATCAGCACATATCATTTTGCATGCATGCATATATTTTTGATTCTATATGTTTTATATATGATTGTTGCTATAATTCTTTGTGTAGATTTTGGTGCTAGTGATTGTGATTGTGAGGAGTGTAGCTACTCTCCAAACTACCAAGGCAAGTGGTGCTTCATGAATATTTTATCCCTATGTTTTCTACTAAGCATTAGAAATATTTTGTTAGTCTTGCATGCTATATTTTGCTTATATGCCATGTTGCGAAATCCTAGTAGTTGTAGTATTGCTAGAAAACTTCTAAGTTAAGATGCTTATCTATGCCATGCTTAGCCTAGCTATTAGCAACCAAGGGGTTGGTGAAATATATACATGCTATGATGAAAATATTTCTAAGTCTTTGGACTTGTGTTTTGCCTAATAAAACAACTAAGTAAATGAAACACCTGGGTGGAATGGAAGGAATGGTTTGTGTTGACTGGTTACACAAGGCTAGGGGACTGGTGAACCTTGTGTATCTCACTTGTGGAAAGCCACCCAGGAACAAAGAGATTTTAGAGGCCAAGTGTTGAGAAGCTTCTAGTGCAGCCACTTGGCAATATGGGCTCTGCCTGGATCATAAGTTGCTAGAACTTAGTCATTTGGAAAGTTGGTGGTAGTGGGATGATAGGTTGGAACGCGTCCATTTGGTCTAAGGGAAGGCTTTTGAAAGATCCTGTCTTGGTGAAAATCAAGTCTGGTGGGGAAAGTGCACAACCTCTGCAGATGGAAAAACCTAAGTACTTAGCCATGTCCCTGGAAAAGGACAACTTGAGCATCAAGACATGGAAGCTATTCAAGAATCTCCTCATCCCAATTTTCTAAGTAAAAACTTGTGGATGAACAAGGGTGAAGGACCTCAATGTCTATTGGTGGTTCCTTGGGAAAAGTTTTGACAAAGAAAAACTTAGTGATTTCAACTAATAGGCAAAACTTATTTTGAGCAAAGCAAGCCAAGCTACACTTAGCCAAATTTGCATATAGTATCTAGTCCACCTAAATTATACTAAGGTATCACTTGCCAATATTATTCCAATGTATTGACCCACTGTGGCTGTAACTTGTGATGTTGCAGGTTACTCTGATGAGGATTAGGAGTCATGAGTCTACACTCAACATGTTTGCCTATGGCACATGAAGATGAAGACTTTTATTTATTTACTTATTCAAACTCTTGTACTAGGCCTGTGGCCTTGGAGTTGTAAAGACTATGTTTGTCTCTGGAATGCCTGTAATAATGACCTTTGTATCTGTGTACTTCATCTTAAACTGTGGATGCTAGCAATGATCCAGGGACTAGCATTGCAATCACAGGGATCCTTTTCCTTTATAAGGGAGGGATCTTACAATTAAATAACTTTTATTCCACTTGGGCAAATTCCAATTATTATTTTCCCATGATTTAATTAATCATTTCTATTAGGGATTTTGTCTTTATTCAAATAGAATAGAATTTGGTTAATGTCATATTATTTTATTTGAATATTCTTTATCGCTTTATTTTATTTGGATTTGGATTATCATTATTCCATTTGCTTATGGATTTAATTTAAATCATCTTCTAAATATTTTCCTTGGGATTTATTATTTAGTTTAAGCAATTTGTCTTTATTTAAATAAAATTGAATATTGTTCAATTCCATATGATTCTATTTAAATAATCTTTTATTCCTTTTTATCATTCCATAAACTTTCATTTGTTAATAATTTGGCCAAGATTTAATTTGGCTTTTATTTATTTCTTTCTTTATCTTATAAAATCCATATCTTTTTATTTATAGATCCAAAATTGGTGATTCCAATTTGTATGATTTTATTTAATATTTGTTTATCCTTTTAAATCTCTTTAGGGTTATTTTTCTCACAATCTAATATAGATTTTTAGCTATGAGGTTTATTAGCTTTGGAAAATTAATTCCTTTTAACTTATTAAATTCATAAGATTTTATCTATGACTCCAAATTAAATGAAACCAATTTCTATGGTTTTATAATATTTTTATTTATCATTCTTGATCATTTATAAATGTTTTGTTGACAAATTTTTATATGGATCAAATCCCTAGTCTTAGAGAGATCTTGGAAATGATTTATTCCATTAGGGTTTTGAGGTTTTGGTTTATTTTTCCAAGTTTAAATTTTAAGATACATTCATTGATGAATGCATTTCACTTGATTTGAATTTTGTTGGTTTCCCTTTTATTCAAAGTTTGTTCTAGATGGGTTTTAATGTTTCCATTTAGAAACAAAAAGTTTCTTTTCACCCTAAATTTCAACAATTATTTATTTTGTTTATTTATTTTTCACATTTCAAAATTTGGAAAATTTTGGGATGTGACAGGATACCACCCTTAAAAGAAATCTCGTCCCAAGATTTGGGAAGGCTAGAGGTTACAAGTTGGCTCAAGGCAACTAGGGTACTACCACCCTTAAAAAGGTTTTCAACTATATTGCATCTTGGCTTACTTGAGGTTTTGATGAAACTTCTCTGGACAGACATCTGCATAGTGTCCTTTGTTTCCACAATTGAAACACGTGACAAGTTTGAGATCCTTCATAGGCTTGCTTGTCTTGTACTTCTTATTTTCTGGACAATTGCTTGCATAATGTCCTTTGTCACCACACTTGTAACATGTGACAAGGTTGAGTTCTTCACGTATCTTCTCTGGACAAGTTGATATATAATGGCCTAGCTCTTTGCAGTTGTTGCACCACACTTGGATAATTCCCTTATGAGAGAATTCCTTATTTGACACTACTTTTCAATATAGTTCCTTATTTGACACTTAAAAAGTCTTTCTTTCTTATATGACCACTTGCGTAATTTTTTTGCCTTATATGACATCGCCGTCAGTTCTGTTAGTCTATTCTGTTAGTTTATATTTTAACGACCAAACTACCCACCCGCATGATACATGTGTTCATCCACTTTTTTGATTACCGCTGCGTAAATTTGATGGTACAACTAGTTAGGCTGAAGGACCGATTCACTTGTTCACCGCCTCCAGCTAATCCATACGCGTGCCTGCATGCAAAATAATCTTGCGCCCATAGCTAGGATGTTAGTGTGTGTAGGACGCGGCTTGCTTGCTTGCACCCGGGTACCTTGCATGCATCGACGATTGGATCCCCTGCACGTAGCACGCACGCCGTCTTACTTCCTCTGTGTAGAGGTCCCAACCTTCAATAAGATAGAGATCCCTGTGTTTACAATGCTAGTCCCTGGATCAATAGCTAGCATCCACAGTTAAGATGTAATATCAAGAAACAAAGGTCATAATACAACTTTATAACCAGGAATAAAATAATTATTACATCTTACATAGCTCATTTGGCTATTACAATACATTGCAGTAGAATATCTATAAGCATGGGGTCCTTCATCTTCAAAGTACCACATGCAGACATGTTGGTTGTAGACTTTGTAATCCTAATCAACACACTTCACTAAATCAATCAAACCTACAACATTACAAGTTACAGCCACAAGGGTCAATACATTTGAATTGTATTGGCAAGTTTCACTACTATGTAGAAATAAGTGGATCCTATCATTACATGCACATTTGGCTAGGTAGGGTTTAGGCTTGTTTGCAGAAAGCAATAATATTTTTCCTATCTTTTTCAAAATAATTTTGATCTTTTGTCAAAATCTTTCTGAGCTCCTTGGTACACCCCAAGTGCTTCAAGTCTTTGTAAAAATCTTTTGAGCTCCTTGGTACACCCCAAGTGCTTCAAGTCTTTGTAAAAGTCTTTTGAGCTCCTTGGTACACCCCAAGTGCTTCAAGTCTTTTGTTAAAAACTCTCTGAGCTCCTTGGTACACCCCAAGTGCTTCAAGTCTTTTGTTGTCACTTTCAAGTTTTGCTTTTAGAAATTGGAATGTCGAGATTTCCCATAGCTTCAGGCCTTAGTTGCTCAGTATTGTCCATAACCGGGGACATGGCTAAGTACTTAGAATTTTTATCTTCTACAGAAGTGGTACACTTTACCCACATGACACAATCTCATCTTGTTGCCACCAGTGGCCGCTGGATAAGTACTCACCAAGATAGAGTACTGGCAGATTGAGAATGTGACGAAGTCTTTCCATAGGGTCCTCCCATACATAATGCCAGCTTGTCTTCAGGCACCAATGTAGGGTTCCTAGTTCCCTCATTCCAGTAACCTGAATAGGCCAATGCATGGGTTTTCCACATTGTAATTGACTAAGCCAGTGCTCGTTTAGCATGTGGCTGTACACGGAAGCCACTGTACGAGAAACATGTTCAATCTCTAAGTCCCTAGGTGGTTTTCTTTTAGTGCACAACAAAAAGAGATTGCCATATAAACATGGTTCCTCTTGTTGCCACCTTTTCCAAAACTTGAGTATCCTTGTCCACCCAGGTGGTTCATTGAGTACTTGTTTTATTATATAAAACATAAGTCTTTTCTCAACTTCATAAAATCTCAACATGTATCTCTTCTCAAAATATATAGCAGGGCTAAGCATATTACAACTACATTGTTTTCACTAAGGAATATATAAGGGTATCCTATTAGGATTTAGCATAGCAAAATATAATAGTCTTTCTCATGCATGTTTCAAAATCCACTAAGTGTAATGAAAAATAGTAGGACTTTGGACACTATTGTCACTTGCCTTTTTGGTAGAGGAATGTTGGTTCACTTCTTGATCTTGCTAATATCACACTCTTCTAACTTTACTACAAATCAATCAAGCAAACATAGATTCAACTAGCAATTCAAACAATATTCAATCAAATTAATCACACATAAAATCATAGAAACCAAGTCATGCATGCAAGCATGCAAAGATAGTTTTATTTGCAAAGGTGGTTAATACTAGGCTCTAAACATTGTAAGGCTCAAAGTGGTCATTTTCTAAAGTGGCAAAACCATTTGCAAAAGGGTTTTATCTATAGATCATTTTTAAATCAAATCATTATTTCATGTGGTGGAAAAATGTTTTTAGCAAAGCAACAAATTTATGTTGTCCACCAAATAAGTTGTTAACTCTCAAAACTTGGTGTTTTAGGGTCAGTAGGTTTGAATCAACACAGTTTCCAAAGGTTTTGCTCAAAAATCATTTCCATATCAAAATCAACATTTTTATTTGACTAGAAATGAGCTAATTCAATTATTCAATTCTAAACTTCACAAAATACATTTTTAAATCCATAAGTTGGTTCCTAAGGTCAATATGTTCACAACAAACCATTTTGCAAAGATTTCAACCCCAAAATTATTTTGGAATAATTTTTATAACCTAAACAAGCATACAAAAGTTTCTGCAAAAACAAACATTTTACCAGAAGCTTTTTACTAAACAAATTGCATGGTTGGCTAGGTCTTGATTTTCTGAATCCATTGATAAAAAGTTTGCAAAATTTGGACGTGTAGAACTAAAGTTATGGATTTTACAATTTTGTATAACAATCTGATTTCAAATTCTGTTTTAAATCAAAAGCTGGCCACGCGGCGTGTTCTTATTGGGCGGTACCGCTTCGGGCGGATTGAGCTCGCTGGAGCGTTGGATCAAGTTGGATCGAGCAGCACAGGTTGCGTACCCCTTCGTCGTTAACTGACTCTATCGCGTCTCTACGATCTAGATCGGACGGCTCCTATCACCTTGCCAAGAACTGGCGGCGCGTCGACGGTGGCGCGCGGTGGTGGCGCTCTGCTAGCGGTGATGCGGTGGATACGGGAAGCGAGAGGAGTGGGGGAGATGCTTACCAGATTCACGGGGTCGTGGTGATGCTCAACGTGTGGTCAGCTTGGCAAGGGGCGCTCAGACGCGACGGGGATTCCTCGCCGGAGTAGGTGGCGGCGTCAGGTGGCTCTGGAGGTCGTCGAGGGCGACGTTGCAGATCACCCCGAGGAAAAATAAGGGCATGGTTAGATGCGGTTTGATCTGCTGATAAAGTGAGCATCAATAGGAGGTGCCGAGGCGGTCGAAACTTCTCAGGGGAGGTCGCCGGAAAAAGAAGCAAATGCGGCGACGCTCAGGTTGTCGTCGTTGTCGTGGCTCAGGGGCGCGCGTGAGCGAGCTAATTCTACGAGGAGGTGCGCCTAGGTCTGGGGAGTGTGTGAGCTTGGTCGATGAGGCAAGGGGCGGTGTCTACTGGTCGGAATTGCTCAGTGAGGCTCGCCAGAGCAGCGGCGGTGCAAATCCGATTCAGGGCAGCCTGGTGGCTCTCGTGCAGCGGTGTTTGAGGGGAAGGGAGGAGGAGACAGAGGCGATTAAAAGGGCGTAGACGTTGGAGATATTAATGCCTCCATTGACACGAATTGATCGCTGCAATTCAAGACAGAAACAGCGAGGAGTAATCGGCGCGGGTTTGAAGACGATGTATAGTGGTGTGGGGTCCTGGTGTCAGTGAGTGAGAGAGATAGGGGGCAGGGTCCACCGGTCAGTGAGGATGCGGGTTCTTTCTCTGGTGCGAACCGTTTTCTTGCGGGGAGAGAGGGAGTGGGCTGGTTGGGCCTTGTTGGGCTGGCCGGCTGGGCTGATTCCTTTAGCATTTTTTTTTGTACTGAAACTTTTCCCTTTTTCCATTTGATTTTCTGTTTTGAAATTCAATCAAACAATTCAAACATTCAATCAATTCAAAATTCCTCCAATCTTTGCCTTGAGTTTTGGTTCTGTTTAACAACAATATTCCAAGTCCCAAAATAAAATAATATTTTTATTCTTTTTAGGATCCATTTATTAATTAAACAAAAATAGTCCTTAGTTATTAAATCAAATAGGATTTGATTGATTTAAAATCTCCAGTTGAAATCCAAATAATATCAAAATCAATTCAGTAGGTTTTATTTGAGAATATAAAATACTTGGAAAACTTATTTAAAAAAATAATTTAACAAGTTTTGATGTTTAATTAAAATGGGAAAAACCTTTACTTTAATAAAATTGGTTTATTAATAAACTCTCATTATTTTATTTAAATAAACCTTTACTCTTTTAATCAAAGGAAAACATTTTATTTCAAAAGCTTGGCCAAGGTTAAATTTGGCTCTATAAAATAATCCTTATTTATATTTCTACCTTCTCATTTGAAAACCAAATCTTTTTATTAAAGGATCCAAAAATAGTAATTCTACTTATTTAGAACTTTCTTTATTAAATGTTTATCTTTTCAAATCCCTTTAGGATTTGTTTGATCAAAAAGGTTTGAATGTTTCCAATTGGAATTAAAAGTTTCTTCTCACCTTGAAAATCAACAAAGTTTTATTTTATTCATTTATTTTTTTCACATTACAAGATTTGGAAAATCTTGGGATGTGACAGGCTACCACCCTTAAAATAAATCTCGTCCCGAGATTTGGGAAGGCTAGGGTTACAAGTTGGCTCAAAACATCTAGGGTACTACCACCCTTAAAATTTTTCCATCTAAATTACATATTGGCTTGCTTGGGATCTTGGGGAAACTTCTCTGGGCAAACATCTGCATAGTGTCCCTTGTTTCCACACTTGAAACATGTGACAAGGCTGAGATCCTTCATAGGCTTGTTTATCTTGTGCTTCATCTTTTCTGGAT
Organism: Avena sativa; assembly: GCA_916181665.1. NCBI lineage: Eukaryota > Viridiplantae > Streptophyta > Magnoliopsida > Poales > Poaceae > Avena > Avena sativa. Next base: position 145,874,892 of record OV702297.1, read on the forward strand.
AGTTGCTTGCATAATGTCCTTGGTTACCACAATTGTAACATGTGATAAGTTTGAGTTCTTCACGTATCTCTTGTGGACAGGTTGCTGCATAATGGCCTAGCTCTTTGCAGTTGTTGCACCATATTTGGCCAATCTCTTTATACTTCTGTTTCTCTGGACATTCACTGGAATAGTGTCCCATTTCTTTGCAATGATTACATTGCACATGGCTTTTGTCCTTCTTTTTCTTGGGTTTCTCCAAAGCTAGGAGTGCTTCTAGTTCATGTTCTTCATATGTTATCTTATAGGTAGGAATGTCTACTTGTTTCTTGGACCTTCTATTGCTCCTTGGATAATTCATATGCCTCCTCTTTGGTCCTTTGAATTGGGTTGTATTGCATGGAGGTATAAGTGGAGATTTTCCTTTGTCCTCATCCTTCTTGGTAGACTTAGCTCCCTCTTGATAGTTTGCAATCAGCTGTTGCACTCCACCTTGTTTCCTTTGTTCAACTATGGAATAGATGGGGCATTGGATAGGGACATGATTATTTACTTCACATAGGTAGCAAGTAGCTTGAGATGTGGGACATTGGCCAGCTGGATGTTTCTCTTCATAGTTGGGGCATTGATCTCCATGCTCCTTGGAAGTATGATCCTTGTCTCCACAAATATTGCAAGCTTTGGTTCCTTCTAGAATAGCATCTTTGTTGTCACAAACTCTTTTGGAATAGTTGCTTTCCATGTTGAGCATTTGATCTGTCACCTTATGCAACAATTGAGCTTGGTTTTCCAAAAACTTTTGCAGGGTTGGATCTTCCCCACTGGTGTTGGCTATGAATTGAGCTGTCATTCGGTTCAACTGGTTTTGGGTTGCTATAAGTTCTCTCAAGTTGTCCTCTTGGTTGTTGTTGGTGTCATCAACCTTGATGTTGGAGTCTCTTGGAGTACTCATCTTTTTGGGTTGAATTGAGATTAGAATAGGCAAGATATTTCTAAGGAAATAATTCTAATCACACACATCACAATTCACTCAAGCAATGTGCAAGCAATCACAAACAATCATTTCACTCAAACAATGAAGTTCAAGCACATTTTTAGGCAACAAAATATTTTTGTTACACCACATAAGTTGGTGTGTTTGATCTATACTTAACATGGTGGTCCATCTATATGGTTCACTTGTGATCTTTCCATCCTTCTTGGTTGATTCCTTCTTGCATGAGATCATGGTTTCCTTGGGAAAACTCTTGATCACAAAACTTCAAAGGTGATGATGGTTCCTTCTAAGTTGTGTTTCCCTAGTCTCCAATCTTGAGCAAGTTTTCCTTGTCTCACTTATCCTTAGTGACATCCAAGGTTGAAGTCCTTGGTGAATATGCTGAAGATGTTGAAGTCATTAGAGTTGAAGATGTTTAATTCATTAGAGTTGATGAAGTCCTTTGCACATGGTGAAGTCTTTGGCCATGGGGTAGGTTTGTCCATCAAGTTGAAATAGAAGAGATGTAGATTCAAAACCAAAATGGTTGAGGGAAAGAGTTTACAAGATTGTTTGTAAATAAGTTTTGGAACAAATACAACTCCTATTTTTTCTAAGAGGTTTTGTCCAATCCTAGGGTTACAAATCCTACAGGCAACACAATGCTCTGATACCATCTGTAGAGGTCCCAACCTTCAATAAGGTAGAGATCCCTGTGTTTACAATGCTAGTCCCTGGATCAATAGCTAGCATCCACAGTTAAGATGTAATATCAAGAAATAAAGGTCATAATACAACTTTATAAACAGGAATAAAATAATTATTACATCTTACATAGCTCATTTGGCTATTACAATACATTGCAGCAGAATATATATAAGCATGGGGTCCTTCATCTTCAAAGTACCACAGGCCGACATGTTGGTTGTAGACTTTGTAATCCTAATCAACACACTTCACTAAATCAATCAAACCTGCAACATTACAAGTTACAGCCACAAGGGTCAATACATTTGAATTGTATTGGCAAGTTTCACTACTATGTAGAAATAAGTGGATCCTATCATTACATGCACATTTGGCTAGGTAGGGTTTAGGCTTGTTTGCAGAAAGCAATAATATTTTTCCTATCTTTTTCAAAATAATTTTGATCTTTTGTCAAAATCTTTCTGACCTCCTTGGTACACCCCAAGTACTTCAAGTCTTTGTAAAAATCTTTTGAGCTCCTTGGTATACCCCAAGTGCTTCAAGTCTTTGTAAAAATCTTTTGAGCTCCTTGGTACACCCCAAGTGCTTCAAGTCTTTTGTTAAAAACTCTCTAAGCTCCTTGGTACACCCCAAGTGCTTCAAGTCTTTTGTTGTCACTTTCAAGTTTTGCTTTTAGAAATTGGAATGTCGAGATTTCCCATAGCTTCAGGCTTTAGTTGCTCAGTATTGTCCATAACCGGGGACACGGCTAAGTACTTAGAATTTTTATCTTCTGCAGAAGTGGTACACTTGACCCACATGACACAATATCATCTTGTTGGCACCATTGGCCGCTGGATAAGTACTCACCAAGATGGAGTACTGGCAGATTGAGAATGTGACAAAGTCTTTCCATAGGGTCCTCCCATACATAATGCCAGCTTGTCTTCAGGCACCAATGTAGGGTTCCTAGTTCCCTCATTCCAGTAACCTGAAGAGGCCAATGCATGGGTCTTCCACATTGTAATTGACTAAGCTAGTGCCCATTTAGCATGTGGCTGTACACGGAAGCCACTGTACGAGAAACATGTTCAATCTCTAAGTCCCTGGGTGGTTTTCTTTTAGTGCACAACAAAAAGAGATTGCTATATAAACATGGTTCCTCTTGTTGCCACCTTTTCCAAAACTTGAGTATGCTTGTCCACCCAGGTGGTTCATTGAGTACTTGTTTTATTATATAAAACATAAGTCTTTTCTCAACTTCATAAAATCTCAACATATATCTCTTCTCAAAATATATAGCAGGGCTAAGCATATTACAACTACATTGTTTTCACTAAGGAATATATAAGGGTATCCTATTAGGATTTAGCATAGCAAAATATAGTAGTCTTTCTCATGCATGTTTCAAAATCCACTAAGTGTAATGAAAAATAGTAGGACTTTGGATGATAGTGTCACTTGCCTTTTTGGTAGAGGAATGTTGGTTCACTTCTTGATCTTGCTAATATCACACTCTTCTAACTTTACTACAAATCAATCAAGCAAACATAGATTCAACTAGCATTCCAAACAATATTCAATCAAATTAATCACACATAAAATCATAGAAACCAAGTCATGCATGCAAGCATGCAAAGATAGTTTTATTTGCAAAGGTGGTTTCTACTAGGCTCTAAACATTGTAAGGCTCAAAGTGGTCATTTTCTAAAGTGGCAAAACCATTTGCAAAAGGGTTTTATCTATAGATCATTTTTAAATCAAATCATTATTTCATGTGGTGGAAAATGTTTTTAGCAAAGCAACAAATTTATGTTGTCCACCAAATAAGTTGTTAACTCTCAAAACTTGGTGTTTTAGGGTCAGTAGGTTTGAATCAACACATTTTCCAAAGGTTTTGCTCAAAAATCATTTCCATATCAAAATCAACATTTTTATTTGACTAGAAATGGGCTAATTCAATTATTCAATTCTAAACTTCACAAAATACATTTTTAAATCCATAAGTTGGTCCTAAGGTCAATATGTTCACAACAAACCATTTTTCAAAGATTTCAACGCCAAAATTATTTTGGAATAATTTTTATAACCTAAACAAGCATACAAAAGTTTCTGCAAAAACAAACATTTTACCAGAATCTTTTTACTAAAAAAATTGCATGGTTTGCTAGGTCTTGCTTTTCTGAATCCATTGATATAAAGTTTGCAAAATTTGGACGTGTAGAACTAAAGTTATGGATTTTACAATTTTGTATAACAATCTGATTTCAAATTCTGTTTTAAATCAAAAGCTGGCCACGCGGCGTGTTCTTATTGGGCGGTACTGCTTCGGGCGGATTGAGCTCGCTGGAGCGTTGGATCAAGTTGGATCGAGCGGCACAGGTTGCGTACCCCTTCGTCGTTAAGTGACTCTATCGCGTCTCTACGATCTAGATCGGACGGCTCCTATCACCTTGCCAAGAACTGGCGGCGCGACGACGGTGGCGCGCGGCGGCGGTGCTCTGTATGTGGTCAGCTTGGCAAGGGGCGCTCAGACGCGAGAGGAGTGGGGGAGATGCTTACCAGATTCGCGGGGTCGCGGTGATGCTCAACGTGTGGTCATCTTGGCAAGTGGCGCTCAGACGCGACGGGGATTCCTCGCCGGAGTAGGTGGCGGCGTCAGGCGGCTCTGGAGGTCGTCGAGGGCGACGTTGCATATCACCCCGAGGAAAAATAAGGGCATGGTTAGACGCGGTTTGATCTGCTGATGAAGTGAGCATCAATAGGAGGTGCCGGGGCGGTCGAAACTTATCAGGGGAGGTCGCCGGAAAAAGAAGCAGACGCGGCGACGCTCAGGTTGTCGTCGTTGTCGAGGCTCAGGGGCGCGCGCGAGCGAGCTAATGCTACGGGGAGGTGCGCCTGGGTCTGGGGAGTGTGTGAGCTTGGTCGATGAGGCAAGGGGCGGTGTCTACTGGCCGGAATTGCTCGGTGAGGTTCGCCGGAGCAGCGGCGGTGCAAATCCGATTCAGGGCAGCCTGGTGGCTCTCGTGCAGCGGTGTTTGAGGGGAAGGGAGGAGGAGACAGAGGCGATTAAAAGGGCGTAGACGTTGGAGAGATTAATGCCTCCATTGACGCGAATTGATCGCTGCAATTCAAGACAGAAACGGCGAGGAGTAATCGGCGCGGGTTTGAAGACGATGTACAGTGGTGTGGGGTCCTGGTGTCAGTGAGTGAGAGAGATAGGGGGCAGGGTCCACCGGTCAGTGAGGATACGGGTTCTTTCTCTGGTGCGAACCGTTTTCTTGCAGGGAGAGAGGTAGTGGGCTGGTTGGGCCTTGTTGGGCTGGCCGGCTGGGCTGATTCCTTTAGCATTTTTTTTGTACTGAAACTTTTCCCTTTTTCCATTTGATTTTCTGTTTTAAAATTCAATCAAACAATTCAAACATTCAATCAATTCAAAATTCCTCCAATCTTTGCCTTGAGTTTTGGTTCTGTTTAACAACAATATTCCAAGTCCCAAAATAAAATAATATTTTTATTCTTTTTAGGATCCATTTATTAATTAAACAAAAATAGTCCTTAGTTATTAAATCAAATATGATTTGATTGATTTAAAATGTCCATTTGAAATCCAAATAATATCAAAATCAATTCAGTAGGTTTTATTTGAGAATATAAAATACTTGGAAAACTTATTTAAAAAAATAATTTAACAAGTTTTGATGTTTAATTAAAATGGGAAAAACCTTTACTTTAATAAAATTGGTTTATTAATAAACTCTCATTATTTTATTTAAATAAACCTTTACTCTTTTAATCAAAGCAAAACATTTTATTTCAAAAGCTTGGCCAAGGTTAAATTTGGCTCTATAAAATAATCCTTATTTATATTTCTACCTTCTCATTTGAAAACCAAATCTTTTTATTAAAGGATCCAAAAATAGTAATTCTACTTATTTAGAACTTTCTTTATTAAATGTTTATCTTTTCAAATCCCTTTAGGATTTTTTTGATTAAAAAGGTTTGAAGGTTTCCAATTGGAATCAAAAGTTTCTTCTCACCTTGAAAATCAACAAAGTTTTATTTTATTCATTTATTTTTTTCACATTACAAGATTTGGAAAATCTTGGGATGTGACACTCTGATCCATATTAATTTGACTTAATTTTATCTAAATTCGTATATATCTAGTTAAATATCTAGTCTAGATGTATGTATATCTAGACAAAGTTGAGTCAACTAAGATGGGTCGAAGAGAGTAAAAAAATCCAAATACAAATAGTATACGGACGAGAGATGGAGTCATTGCTGCGAACAAGTGCCCCAATGTCATCAGCTCTCGGGTCCCCGCACAGTGCGTCGTTTTTTCCGTTGGCAAGGAGTTCCGCTAGCTTGAGTGCATCTCGTCTACTCTTTCCGTCGGCAAGGAGTTTCGACAACAGTACGAGCCGGTTGGCCTTATTCCTTTTGAACTCGATCATGGCCCATGCCCATTGTAAAGCTATGCACTAATAGGTGTTCAGTATTACAGTAGCGTACTAATGTGTTTGATGATGCCAGGTACCTCTGGGAACGCTAAACAATACGATGCTTTGAATTATATGATCGGTTCCATCACATCTACATTATCATTTCTCATAATTTTGTCACATTATGTACCAGGGGTAAAAATGTCTTTGTACGTTCCCAACTAACCCCTTTAGTTCTCAAAATACACTAAAAAGTGTCATATAAGGCAAAATAATTACACAAGTGGTCAAATAAGGAAGTGAAAAAAATTAATGCCAAATAAGGAATCATATTGAGAAATAGTGTCAAATAAGGAATTCTCTCTTCCCTTATTCTTCTTCTTGGGTTTCTCCAAATCTAGGAGTTCTTCTAGTTCATGCTCTTCATATCTCACCTCAAAGGTGGGAAAGCTTCCTCGGTTCCTTGAACGATTCCTTGGATAATACCTATGTTTCCTCTTTTGTCCATCAAGGTGATTCCTAATGTATGGAGGTGCAATCTCAGGTTTGCTCTTGTCTTCATCCTTCTTGATAGAAGTTTTTTCCTCATGGGGGTTTCCAAACTTTTGATGCATTCCTCCTTGTTTCATTTGTTGAACTATAGGATAGATGGGGCATTGGATAGGCACATGATTATTTCCTTCACATAGGAAACAAGTCACTTGAGATGTGGGGCATTGTTTAGTTGGATGTTTCTCTTCACAATTAGGGAATTGATCTTCATGCTCTTTGGAAGTGTGATCCATGTCTCCACAAATATTGCAAGCTTGAGTTCCTTCTATAATATCATCCTCAACATCATTGTTGTCACAAACTCCTTGGGAAAGGTTGTCTCTCATGTTGATCATTTGAGTGGTCATCCCTTGCAACAATTGGGATTGGATTTCCAAAAACTCTTGCATGGTTGGGTCTAACTCATTGTTGTTGGCTAAAAACTAAGTTATCATGTGCATCTCTTGGTTGTTGTCTCATGTGCATCTCTTGGTTGTTGTTGTTGTCACCATTCTTGTTGTCGGAGTCTCTTGGAGAAGTCATCTATTTGGGTTGGATTGGGATTAGAATAGGCAAAAGATTTCTAGAGGAAGAAGTCTAATCACACATAAAAATTCACACAAACAATGTGCAAGAAATCACAATCAAACATTCCACTCAAACAACAAGATTCAAGCATATTTTTAGGCAACAAAATATTTTTCCTACACCACCTAAGTTGGTGTGATTGATCTAACTAAACACTAGTATGGTGGTTCAACTAGGGTTATCACTTAAGATCATTCCCTTCTTCTTGGTTGTTTCTTCATGAATGAGATCATGGTTTCCTTGAAAAAAAAATCTTGCATCGTGGCCACAAAGCTTCAAAGATGATGATGGTTCCTTCTAAGTTGTGTTTCTTTAGTCTTCAAGTGTTGAGTATTCTTTCTTGTCTCAGTTGTAGTCCTTAGTGATGTCCAAGTTGAAGTCCTTGATGATACTAAAGTTGAAGTCATTGGTGATGGTGAAGTTGAAGTCATTTGAGTTGGTGAAGTCCTTTGCTCAAGTTGAAGTCTTTGTCCATCAAGTTTGAAAAGGGAGAGATGTAGAATCAAAAACAAAATGTTGAGGGAAGAGTTTACAAGATTATTTGTAAATAAGTTTTGGAACAAATACAACTCCTATTTTTCTAAGGGGTTTTGTCCAATCCTAGGGTTACAATCCTATAGGCAACACAGTGCTCTGATACCATCTGTAGAGGTCCCAACCTTTAATAAGGTAGAGATCCATGTGTCTACAATGCTAGTCCCTGGATCAATAGCTAGCATCCACAGTTAATATGTAATATCAAGAAACAAAGGTCACATTACAACTTTATAACCAGGAATAAAATAATTCATTACATCTTACATAGCTCATTTGGCTATCTCATTACAATGCAGCAGAAATAACTATAGCATGGAGTCCTTCATCTTCAAAGTGCCACATGCAATCATGTTGGTTGTAGACTTGTAATCCTAATCAACACACTTCACTAACATCAAACAAACCTGCAACATAATAAGTTACAGCCACAAGGGTCAATACATTTGAATTGTATTGGAAAGTGATACTATGGTAGAAAAGTGGTATCTATCATCTATATGCATTTGGCTAAGTGGAACTTAGGCTTGCTTTGCTCAAAATAGATTTTACTTATCATTTGAAAACACTAAGTTTTTGTTTGTCAAAATCACCCAAGGCATCTACCAATCTTTGATTGAAGATCCTTTAACCCTTGTTCAACCACAAGTTTTTAACTTAGAAATTGGGATGAGGAGATCCTTGATAGCTTCCATGTCTTGATGCTCAAATTGTCCATTTGCTAGGGACACGGCTAAGTACTTAGATTTTACTCTCTCGAGAGGTGGTGCACTTTCCCCACAAGACTCGACATGCATCGAGACAAGATCTTTCAGAAGCCTTCCCTTAGACCAAAATGGACGCGCTCCAAACCTATCATCCCCTACCACCAACTGTCCATTTAGCTAAGTTATTGCAACCTATATGATCCAGGCAGAGCCCATCATGCCAAGTAGCTACACTTGAAGCTTCTCAACATTTGACATCTCAAATCTCTTTGTTCCTGGGTGGCATTCCACAAGTGTGATACACAAGGTTCACCAGTCCCCTGGCCTTGTGTAACCACTCAACATAAATCCATCCTTTCCATTCCACCAGGTGATTCATTCACATAGTTGTTTTAGTAAACAAAACACAAGTCATAGACTTAGAAATATTCCATAGCATGAATATACTCCACCCTTGTTTTCTACTAGCTAAGCTAAGCATGATATTAGTAGGAATCTTAACTTAGGGAAAATTCTACTAAGGCATTATCTTGTCAACACCCGGATTTTTAATCCCAGATGCCTGTTATGCCATACATCGCAATCCCAGGTTTACCATTTTTGCGAGACATAAAAGATTTGGATATCACAATACATCATCCATTACAAACCATACATAAGGTCTTACACAAATAAGGATCTCATGACCCAGTTCTTAACACAAATCAAGCAGCGGAATAACGTAATAGAAAAGATAGCATAGGCGAAGCTCCATCTTCGGGGTCACAGGCAATGCTGACGATGGGAGATGATCCTAGTTGTCATAACCTTCCTGCGGTCCATCATCCTGGTACTCCTCTTCATAGTCTGGCCACGGGAATAGCCAGGGACAAAGCCATGAGTACTCTTTAAGTACTTGCAAACTAATACTAACAGTTAAGAGGGTTTTTGTAGTAGGATACTAAGCTCTAGGGTTGTTTTGCAAAAAGCCAGATTTACCTCTACTAAGTTCAGAAGCAAAGAAAACTAGTTGAAAGTTTTATAACACCTAAGTGGGAACTTGAATTTCATATCACAACTCTGTTGTGGTCAAGTCAAAGTCTCAATTCATGTCATAAGTCATTTTCAAAACATCTGACGGGGGAACAGTATGACCACTCCAACTGTCCATAACCGCGGACGCGGCTATTCGAATAGTTTGACACTCTGCAGAGATTGTACAATTTCACCACAACATTCGATACATCCGTTAGGAACAAATCCTGAATTCACCATACTCAGTATGCGGATAATCAATCCTAACCTTTCAATTACACGCCCTAGTATAGGCACCTCTCCTATGAGTTTGGCCTCCCAACCATGACCAACTGTCATCTTGGGTACTGCACAGGTGGACAATATTCACAAGGTAGCCTCATCTCAGACCTTGGCCGTGAGGGAACCCATACTAAGGTATATAAATTTCTAGTCAAGCCCTACCCAATTTTCAGGTATTGTGGTTGTGCGGTAAAATTGGAATGGTATCGCATCCAGACAACCATCAGTTTTATCAAGGGCTAAGGCTCATGCCTCAACATTTTTATCATCAAAATCATCTGGTGTTTGAGAACACATGTCAAAACATTTCAGTAGAATGACTCATCATTCTAAGGTTTTCATAACCATTTTCACCAAGTATTCCCATCTAAAGTTGATCATGTTTTATGCTTAGCACTAGCATCTACAAGTGTTGGTAACTACTAAAAAGGGGTGGTAAACAAGTGGAGATTTGCTAAGTTCAATCTCATGCCTTAGGATGACATCAAGATTATCTAACTTAGGCCAAATTTAATGCTCTTTATGCTACCTTCAAATATCTTTCTAGTATTTACAATTCACTATGTAAACTCTAAGAGAAAGCTTTGATAAAGAAATAAAGTATAAAGTTTGTAAGTAAAACTAGGATTGGGTATCATCAAATGTGTCTAACCAAGCATGCTTAATGCATTGCATAGGTCATCTAACTTTCATAGTTGCAAGTGTTAGCTTGCAAGGTTTCAAGTATTGGCTTGCCTTGAGCAAAGCAGTGGTTGAAGTTCTCCTCGGCTTCTTCCTCATAGTATCCTCCTTCCTCCTCGTATCCTTGGTCGATACTAGCGTCTATAAATAAATACGAGGTACACAATCACCAAACAATACTTAACTATTTTCAATCATCACACAAAGGTGTACTATAGATGAACTAGCATCATCACTTAACATTACAAGATTAAAACATTTGTCTTGTTTATTTTAATTTGAGAAAAGTAATTTCTACTCATTGAAAAACTACTTAAGATTTAATATTCTCCAACTCAAACATGGGATCATATTGACACATGTCATCACCACATATTTCAGTACATGGGAATGTGATTTAAAGTGGTGTCACAATTTAATAAGGTTAAACCTTTTTATTTTAAATAATAAAATGACTAGAAATGCCTATGTGACATTCTTGTATTACTTGAACATTATTTCTGTAAGTAAACCCATATGTTTTTATATATTCTGAAAGGTATGATCACATGTGATTTTTGAGAGTTGGAATCAACTCAAAAGCTCTTATGGTTGAATTTTGAAAAATGTTTGAATGTAGAAAAGCTTCTGCCTTGTTATTTTTACCAAGGTTGATCTACAGATCCAAATGATTTGAATCCAACGGGCTTGGATTAAGAATTTCAGTATCTTTCTAAAAAATTTGGTTTCATGCATTTTGGTTCATAGAATCGAGCTGGGTTGATTTTTGAGTCTATATACAAAACTGTGTTTGAAATTAAATGGAAAAAACTAAATTTAAACTGCTGGGTCGCGCGGGAGATGCTAATGGGCCGGCCCAGTGTCACTCCGTAGCGCGGGGCTCAGCTGAAAGGGGGGATACACCAGTCAGTGGCTCATAACACGCGAAGCGGTACGGGGCGGTGTGGGACGTTGGATTAGAATGGGGATCAACGGTTGTGGATCGTCGTCAACGACGGACCTGCCGCCAGCGAGCTCTAACCCTGGCGGCTCGGTGGGGGTGCATAGGGAGAGTACCAGGGCTCCAGAAATGACGGAGAGTCATGCAAACAAACGGGTGATCGACGGCGAGCTCAGGGACGGTCGAGGCAGCTCCGAGGGTGGTCGCAAACAGTGGCTCTCTTCTCCTCTAGAGGCTGCCTGCTCTTGTACAATTCCGGTGAGCTGCTGCTCCTCGTGCTCCAGCTAGAGGTGTGGGACGATCAGTGAGGTGAGGGGAGTGGAATGGTGTGCTTCAAACGGCTGGGGGTGGCCTCCTTTTATAGGCTCGACGGCGAGACCGAGAGGGATGGGCAGGCGATGGTGGCGACATGGCTATGGGCTGCTAGCGGCATGGCAGAGGGTGGCGATCGACGCACGGTCTCCTGGCAGTGCTCTAGGATGTTAATGCGGGCTTAGGGGAGGTGGTAAGCGGTCAGGAGAAGCTGGCTCTCTGAGCGGCAGAGGCGGCGACTTCGACAGCGAGCGGTGGCGGTGAGGCGTTGGACGGCGAACGGGGATGTCTGGCGTGCTCCCTGGGTCGTGCAACACGGTGGGCACGGGCTATGGTCGAGTGGCGGCGTGTGCACGCGTGTCAGGTGCGGCGCTCTGGCGCGTGCTCGGCATGTCGCTGTGGCACTGGGCGCGGGGTTTCCTCGGTGGTACACGGCTGGGCTTGGCTCAGGGAGGGGACAGTGGGCGACGGTGAGGTGTTGGCTAACTCCTAGACATAGCGAGAGAGGGGGAGGTGGTCTGCTGCGGCGGCGACCAAGTTGGCCGGCGAGGTGGGTTCGGCTTGGCAATGTCCATGCTGCAAGGAGGTAGGGGGTGGGTTAGTTAGGTCCTGGTTTGATCCAGAGGGGACAAGGTGATCAACTGAATGTCAAATGGGAGACAAGTTTGGCTAGAACACTATTCAAAATAGTGAAATTGATTTGGTTTAAATTCTGCCTGCCAAGTGTTTGATGAAATGGCCGCAAGAAACTTCTTTTTGAATTTTTAAAAGATCTTTGGTGGGTGTGATAGGCATAAGCTGGAGACTCTGTGGTTGCTTGGGTTTTGAAAATTGAGCTTGTTTGAGTGGTTTTTGAAATAGTGGGATCTTCCCGTATGAGATAGATTCAATTTTAAACTGTCCTTTAAACTTAGCATTTGAATGTTTTTGGTAGATCACAAAGTAGGCATTAGTACCTCATTATGTGAACTAACATGGGGTGCAAATATCCATAATTGTTTCTGTTAAGTTTTGAGTGCTAGGAATAGCTAAAGTAGGCATGAGTGCAAATATCCACCATTCACTTCATTTATTCATTTTGATTTTTTTTCTTTGGGAAAAGTTTGGGAATGAGTTAGATGATGTTTATTTCACCTAAGAATCATTTTACAAGCAATGAATCACAGAACCATGGCAATTCAAAGTACACATACATATGAATGCTTTCATATTTTTAGATGGGAAAGTTTTTGTTAACCCTAAATTTGATGATTAGAGTTTGATGATCCATGTTTAATATTTTTGGGATGTTACAAACCTTCCCCCCTTAAACGAAATCTCGTCCCGAGATTTGAAAAAGGACGAAAAAGATTACCTAGGATTTAAAGAGATCTGGGAACTCTCTCCTGATGTGATCTTCTCGCTCCCAAGTAGCTTCTTCTTCCGTGTGGTTGCTCCACTGAATCTTGAGAAACTTGATGCTTCAGGTTTTGGTAGTTCTGAAAGATTCTTCCAAAATACGGATGGGTACTTCGGGATAGGTCAGGTCATCGTTGATCTCTATGGTCCGATGATCAATATTCTTGAAAACTTCAGTCTTCTCCGGAACTTCGAGGCATTTGCGAAGTAATGAGATATGGAACACATTGTGCACGGCTAACATTTCTTATGGCAGTTCCTATTGATATGATACTTCTCCTCGATGATTCAGAATCTTGAAGGGTCCGATATATCTGGGTGCTAACTTTCCCTTCAGCTGGAAACGCTGCATTCCTTTCAAGGGCGACACTTTAAGATACACGAAATCTCCGATATTGAAAGTGAGGTCTCGGCATCTCTTGTTGGCGTAACTCTTCTATCTTGACTGGGCGGTCTTGAGGTGCTCACGAATCTTGTGAACTTTCTCTTCTGCTTCTCGTAGGATGTCGGGTCCAAAAATCTGACTCTCTCCTACTTCCGACCAATTCAAAGGGGTGCGGCACTTCCTTCCATACATGAATTGAAATGGGGCCATTTGCAAACTAGCTTGATAACTGTTGTTGTATGAAAATTCTACGAACGGTAGACAGTCTTCCCATTTAGATCCATACTCTAACACACATGCTTTCAACATATCTTCGAGTAGTTGATTTACTCGCTCTGTTTGTCCGTCGGTCTGAGGGTGATAAGCTGTGCTGAAATCTAATCGGGTTCCTAAACCTTCTTGGACTTTCTTCTAGAATCTCGAGGTAAACTGAGTTCCTCGATCCAATACGATGTTCTTGAGGACTCTGTGCAAACTAACGATTCTAGCGATGTACAACTCAGCTAGTTTCGAACTCTGATATGTGGTCTTGACTGTTAAGAAATGGGCTACTTTAGACAATATGTCAACTATGACCCAGATAGAGTCATATCCCCTACTAGTGGGCAATCCGGTGATAAAGTCCATTCCAACTGAATCCCATTTCCATTCCGGAATCTGCAATGGTTGCAACAGTCCTACGGGTCTTTGATGTCCCGCCTTGACTCTCTGACATATATCACACTTGGCGATATAGCTTCCGATTTCTCTCTTCATCTTATGCCACCAAAATTGTTCTTTCAAATCCTGATACATCTTCGTTCCTCCAGGGTGGATAGAATAAAGAGTATCATGGGCCTCTTTCAAAATCACTTCTTTCAATTCTAAATCTGCTGGTACACAAAGGCGTCCTTTGTACCACAGAACTCCTTCTTCGTCTTCGGTAAATCCGGGTACTTTGCCTGTACCGATACGACGCTTGATTATGTCCATACTAGCATTTCTTTTCTGTGCCTCTTTGATCTGGCTGATCAAAGTGGGTTGAAGTTCTATGCTAGCCAAAAATCCTTCACACATTAATTCCATTTGGAAATCTTCCATCTCTTTGTGCAAACTTGGTTGCTCCTTCAAAATCATGGAGTTCAAGTGGCACCGCCATCTGCTAAGGGCATGTGCTACCACATTGGCTTTATCAGGGTGATAGTGAATGTCCAGGTCGTAATCCTTGATTAGCTCAATCCATCGTCTCTGTCTCATATTCAGCTCCTTCTGAGTGAATATATACTTCATGCTCTTGTGATCCGAATAAATCTCACAACGGTTTCTCATGAGATAATGCCTCTAGGTCTTCAGGGCTACATATGGCTGCGAGCTCGAGGTCATGGGTTGGGTAGTTCTGTTCATGCTGCTTCAGTTGTCGAGATAGATAGGATATAACTTTTCCTTCTTGCATTATCACACATCCGAGACCGATCTTGGATGCGTCACAATCCACATCAAAGGGTTTTCGTGATATCCGGCATGATTAAGATGGGGGCTGAAATCAGTCTTCTCTTGATTTCCTGGAAACTCACTTCACATTTGTCCGTCCATTCAAACTTATTGTCCTTCTTCAGCAATTGGGTCATGGGTCTGGCGATACTCGAGAATCCTTCTACGAACTTGCGGTAGTATCCCGCTAATCCGAGAAATGCACGAACTTGGGTTTGAGTGGTTTGGGCTTGCCAATCTTCGACATCTTCCACCTTTGCAGGGTCAACGGCAATTCCTCCGGCTGATACGATATGTCCGAGTAATCCTACCTCCTGTAACCAGAATTCAAATTTTTTAAACTTGGCATACAACTGATGCTCTCTAAGGGTTCCAAGAATGGTACTTAGGTGCTGCTCATGTCTGTCTTCTGATTTGGAATAAATCAGAATGTCATCAATGAAAACAACGACAAACTTATCCAGGAAGTCCATAAAAATCCTATTCATGAGATTCATGAAATAAGAGGGGGCATTGGTTAATCCAAAATACATGACAGTATACTCGTATAATCCATATCTACTGGTAAAGGCAGTCTTTGGAATATCCTCTGCACGAATCTTGAGTTGATGATAGCCAGTTCTAAGATCAATCTTAGAAAACACCTTGGCACTAGTCAACTAATCAAACAAATCTTATATCTTGGGCAATGGGTACTTTTTCTTGATAGTGACATCATTCAACTTCCGATAATCCGTACACAAACGGTTACCTCCATCTTTCTTGTCCACGAACAAAACAGGTGATCTCCATGGTGACGCACTTGGTTGAATCAATCCAATTTCCAGCATGGCATCTAGTTGCTTCTTCAGTTCTGCTAGTTCATACGGGTTCATACTATATGGTCTCTGGGCTATGGGTCATGTTCCAGGGATTAGTTCAATGATAAACTCGATATCCCGATCTGGGGGCATACCGGGCAAAACATCTGGAAATACATCGGGGTATTCACAGACTATCTGGACTTGGTCAATGGTAGGTTGGTCTATACTCTTGTTGCACTTGAATTGACGAGGTAAGGTTTCAGATACATGCTCGACTGATACTCCAGCTGTACTGGTCATGGTTATGGATTTCTTGGCACAGTCAGTTAATCCTTTATGTTTGGACATCCAATCCATTCCTAGTACTACTTCCAAACCTTTAGTTCCGAGTACTATTAGATTAGCATAAAAATCTATGCCATGGATTCAGATAGGGACGTCTTTGCAAATTTGCCTAGCTTTGGTGGGTACCGGGGATTTGAACAATCATAACATGCTTCATTTTGGTTGGTTGAATCTTACTAGTGCATGCAAATTCTTCGGTGACAAATGAGTGCGATCCTCCAGAATCAAACAACACTCTTGCAAGTAATGAGTTAACAGAAAACATACCCAGCACGACGTATGGCGCTTCCTGGGCTTCTTCAGCATGCATGAGAAAAAGACGTCTGTGGCAGTTGAGCGAGTTCCCTGGGGCAAACCTTCTTCCGGGCTGAACACGACGCTGCTGCTGAGCTAGGGCATTTGCATTGGTGGCTGTGGCATTCTTCTTGGGGAACTCATTGGAGTAGTGACCCTTGGTTCCACCTTCATAACAAGTCACTTGCGACTTGTCCTTCACTGCAACAGGCACAACGTTTCTTCCAGTCCTTGGGGCAGTGTTGGTGTTGGTGGCGGCATTGTTATTGTTGAACTTGGGTGGTGCATGGTTGAAATTGATAGAGTTGCCTGGGTTGTTGTGGTTTCCTCCGGGCCTTGGGTTTCCAAGGTTGGGATAGGTAGGACGGTTCATCGGGGGTCTGTTGGTTCTTGGGGAAAATCCTGGAGATGGGTTGGGGCGATACTTTGGTGTATGGTGGGTTCCTGACTGATGCATCATGAGGCGCTTGCGGTTCTCATTGGCTTGGTGGATCTTTCCTTCCATCTGAATGGCAGAGTCAACTAGGGCTTCAATATCATCAAAGGGGATATTGACCAACACCGTCTAAATCTCATCATGCAAACCATTCAAGAATCTTTCTTTCTTCTTGGCTTCAGTGTCGATCTCATCTGGGGCATACCTAGCTAATGACAAGAATTTGTCACGGTATTCCACTACGGTCATCCTTCCTTGCTTCAGTTCTCTGAATTCATCTCTCATCCTCTTGATCAAACCCGGTGGCACATGGGTTCTGCTGAACTTGACCTTGAATTCATCCCAGGTCATCATCTGACCTCCGGTCATTGCACGAACGTTGTTCCACCATGCTCTTGCATCTCCGGCTAGATAGTGGGTGGCGAACAAAACTTTCTCGTTAGCTTCCACTCCGGCGACTTCCAGATTGTTCTCCATTGTTTGCAGCCAATCATCTGCATCTAGGGGTTCCTCTGACTTAGTGAAAATAGGTGGATTGGTGTTCTGGAAATTCTTGAGCTTAGATCCATGGTTGTCCTGATTTCCTTGGCCTTGATTGTTGTTGGCCATCTGAGCTATGTGTTGAAGAGTGGCTAGGTTGGCTTGACGTTCGGCTCTTTCAGCTTCGCGGTCAGAAACCAACATTTGCAGGATCTGCAACATTGGGTCCGGGGATGAACCACTTCCTCCGTGAGGCATCTGGAGATTGAGATAGATCATGAGAAAAGAGGGAAATTTTCTAAGGTTCAAGGAGTTTGAAAACTTTTTAAAGTTTGACTCAGATTTTCTAGCAACTTGCTTTTCATTCATTCATTCATAGCACACGATACAAACACACACCACAACAAAGGAAAACAGATGGTTTTAAGAACCATTCTGGAAACTACGATACAGTGGGACCGAATACAGCTCACTAACGCTAGTTCTCATGTACTACTCCTCCTTGGAGTCGGTGTACTCATCATCCTCATCATCATCATCGTCATCGATGAAGGCGAAATCCTCCTCATCTGTTAAGAAGTCCATGGCCTGATCCTCTAGAAAGTCATCATCATCACTGAGATAGGTGTAAGATACCTCCTTTATAAAGGAAAGGATCCCTGTGATTGCAATGCTAGTCCCTAGATCAATGCTAGCATCCACAGTTTAAGATGAAGTACACAGAAACAAAGGTCATTATTACAAGTCATTCCAGAGAAAAACATAGTCTTTTAGAAACTCCATGGCCACAGGCCTAGTACAAGAGTTTAAATAAGTAATAAGATAAATAAGTCTTCATCTTCATGTGCCATAGGCAAGCATGTTGAGTGTAGACTCATAACCCCTAATCACCATCAGAATAACATGCAACATCACAAGTTACAGCCATAGTGGGTCAATACATTGGAATAGTATTGGCAAGTGATACCTTAGAATAATATTGGAAATTAGATACTATATGCATTTGGCTAAGTGTAGCTTAGGCATGCTTTGCTCGAAATAGGTTTTGCCTATTAGTTGAAATCACTAAGTTTTTCTTTGACAAAATCTTTCCCAAGGAACCACCAATAGAAATTGGGGAACCTTCACCCTTGTTCAACCACAAGTTTTACTTATAAATTGGGATGAGGAGATTCTTGATAGCTTCCATGTCTTGATGCTCAAATTGTCCTTTACCAGGGACATGGCTAAGTACTTAGATTCTTCCATCTGCAGAGGTTGTGCACTTTCCCCAAAAGACTTGATTTTCACCAAGACAGGACCTTTCAGAAGCCTTCCCTTAGACCAAATGGACGCGCTCCAACCTATCATCTCACTACCACCAACTGTCCAAATGGCTAAGTTATGGCAACCTATATGATCCAGGCAGAGCCTAATTGCCAAGTGGCTACACTAGAAGCTTCTTAACATATGGCATCTCAAATCCCTTTGTTCCTGGGTGGCTTTCCACAAGTGAGATACACAAGGTAAACCATAGAAATGGGCCTTCTGTGACCACTCAACACAAACCATTCCTTCCATTCCACCCAGGTGTTTCATTCACTTAGTTGTTTTATTACACAAAACACAAGTCCAAAGACTTAGAAATATTTTCTTATAACATGAATATATAACCACCCTTGGTTGCTACTAGCTAGGCTAAGCATGGCATTGATAAGAATCTTAACTTAGAAATTTCTAGCAATTCTACAACTACTAGGATTTCCCAAGCATAGCATATAGATCAAAATATTCATGCAAGACTAGCAAAACATTTCTAATGCATAGTTGAAAAACATAGGTATAAAGTCATGAAGCACCACTTGCCTTGGTAGTTTGGGGAGTAGCAACAATCTTCACAATCACAATCACTATTTGCACCAAAATCTACACATAAAATAATGGCACAAAATCACATACACAATATATACAAGCAAAAATACATGAATGCATGCAAAATGCAATGCGATGATTTTCTACACCAAACAGGACAAGTGCATAGTACTGAATCATAAACAAGTACAAAACAAGCCAAATAAACTTTATTTGAACAATTAAACATTTTTCAAATAATTACTATACACAAAATATGCCTACAAATGTTTCTGCAAAAACAGTCATTTTAACAGAGGCAAAACATTAAACACATTGCATAAACAGAAAGGTTTTTCTCTCCTTATTCCGATGATATAAAATTTGTCAATTTTGGACGTGGGAATCAAAAGTTATTGAATTTGCAAGTTTGAACATTTAATAGATGAAAATTCTGGTTTTTATTAAACAGACATGCCACGTGGCTGCTTCCTATTGGTCCATACCGTTTCGGTTGGATCGGCTAACACAGACCACAGGATCTCATTTAGATCTCACGGTGCAGATGCTTCCATACCACTTCGGTGATTGAATCTATCGCGTCCAGTGGATCAAGATCTAACGACCCTAAGCAGCTAACCCTAAACGGGCGGCGCTAGCGGCGGCGCGCTCGGATAGGGATGTTCTGGTGAAAACAGGAAGCAAGGGAGAGGGAAAAATTGCTCACCGGGTTCGCCGTGAAGTTCTAGTTCTCAAGGTAGTCGAGGTGGGACAGGAGGCGCACGAGGTCTTCGTGGATTCCTCGCCGGAGACGTTGTTGTCATCGGTCACGCACAGTTCTTGTCGGAGGTGAGAACCTGGGATGCAAGCGAGCAGGGCAATGCGTCAGTGAGGTGCGCGCGTGTTCGGGGAGTGTGGGTAAACTCACCAGGGAGCAAGGGACTTACGGGGACGACGGCTATTGCTTGCCGGAGATGGGGAAGACGGCTACGGCGAGTAGGCGAGGTCGGAGTCGAGCTTCTGGAGCATGCGCGAGCAAGCGGAGGGTGTCAGTAGGTGCGTACGAGGATGCAGAATCAGCTAGTCTGAACCATAGGCAGAGGGGAATGCGGGGCTTACCGGAATTCGACAACGAGCTCGTCGGAGCAGAGGGGTGTCTCGAGAAGATTCCGAGCAGCCTGGGGGCTCTCTGCGGGTGTGGCGTGAGGGAAAAAGAGCGGAAGGAGGAGGGGATTAAGTAGAGGGGATCGGGGGAGGAAATTACTCGCCGAATCAATGCAATTAAGCGCGGCATCAGTGGAGAAAACGGCAGCGGCGAGGTGGTTGTCGGCGTTGATTGAGGACGAAGGGGGTGACGTGGCAGTGAGGCCCAGTCGTCAGCGAGTGGGTGCGCGTGTGCGGGGTAGGAAACGAGGGGAGAGGGGGAAACGACCCGGGTGGGCTTGTGGGCTGTTAGTGGTGCTGGGCCGAAAGGCTGGCGCCAGGTTTTATTTTTTTCCTTTTTGTTTTTCTTTTTCTGTTTGATTTTCTAGAAATGATTTTCAAACCCTAATTCAATTAAGTTTGATTTCAAATCTTCTCTAGATTTTTATACAGTGAACTCTGTACTCAAATGTGTGTCAAACACTTCTGTTTACTCAAATACACTTTGATCATTTGAAAAAATAAAATAAAACCATGCTTTAATGAGATATAAATAATAGGCATAAAATTGGTTTCATTTGGAGTTTTGATTTGAAAAATAAATTTGTGCAAGTCAAGAATGCTATGAATACATGAATGTAATGCATGCTTTTGTAACTCATGAATTTTGGGATGTTACAAATCTAACCCCCTTAAGATGAATCTTGCCCTCGAGATTCGGATTGGCTAGCAAATAGGTGAGGGTGGTCTTTCCGAAGATTATCTTCTCTTTCCCATGTTGCTTCTTCTTCGGAATGATGATTCCACTGAACTTTGCAGAATTTGATAGTCTTAGTCCGAGTAACTCTTTCTGCAGTCTCAAGAATCTTGATAGGTTTCTCCTCGTAAGTGAGATCACTTTCCAATTGAACCTCCTCCAACGGTATGGTATCCTTCAAAGAAGTCTCTTCCATTTCTGGATGGCATTTCTTAAGCTGACACATGAAACACATTGTGAATGGCAGACAATGATTCTGGAAATTTAATCTCATAAGCTACTTCTCCTTTACGACTCAGAATCTTGAACGGTCCAACATATCTTGGGGCCAATTTTCCTTTGACTCCAAATCTCTTCACTCCATGAAGTGGTGACACTCTAAGATAAGCTCTATCACCCACTTCATAGGTGACTTCTCTATGCTTAGGATCTACGTAACTATTCTGTCGGGACTGTGCTACCTTTAATCTGTCCTTAACTAGCTTGACTTTCTCTTCAGCCTCTTTGATTAGTTCTGGTCCGAACAAACTTCTTTCTCCCACACCATTCCATAGCAATGGGGTGGTACATTTTCTCCCATAGAGAAACTCAAATGGTGCCATCTCAATACTGGCTTGATAGCTGTTATTGTAAGAGAATTCTGCGTAAGGTAGACTTTCATCCCAACTGGCTCCATAGTCTAGAGAACATGCTCTCAACATATCTTCAAGAATATGATTGGTCCTTTCTGTTTGTCCATTAGTTTGAGGGTGAAAAGCAGTGCTGAATTCCAACCTCGTTCCCAATGACTCATGTAGTTGCCTCCAGAAATGAGAAGTGAATTGTGTTCCCCTATCAGACCCAATACTCTTGGGTACTCCATGTAGACATACAATCCTACTCATATAAATTTTGGCTAACTTAGCACTTGTATAAGTTGTCTTCACGGGTATGAAATGAGCCACTTTAGTTAGGCGATCCACTACTACCCAAATAGAATCATATCCTGACCGGGTCCTTGGCAATCCGGTAATGAAATCCATACCAATCTTGTCCCACTTCCAATCAGGAATAGGTAGTGGTTGTAACAATCCTGCTGGTTTCTGATGTTCCGCTTTCACTCTACTACATACATCACACAAAGCAATATGTTCGGCGATGTCCTTCTTGAGATTATTCCACCAAAATCTTTCCTTCATATCCATGTACATTTTGGTGTTACCCGGATGAATGGAATATGGTGAGTTGTGGGCTTCTTGTAAAATCAGTTTCCGAAGCTCCGGATCTTGTGGAACACAGATACGTTTTCCATACCATAAAGTACCCATGTTCATCTTCATGGAATCATTTGGCTTTTCCCTTGCCAATCTTTTCCTTAATCTCTTCAATTTCCTTATCTGTCTTTTGGGCTTCTTTGATCTTGTCCAACAAAGTGGGTTGAACATCCAAAGACATAAGATGTCCCTCAGGCACAATCTCCAATCTGAGATCCCTAAATTGGGCACACAGATCATCTGGCAATTCTCCCTTAGTAAGGCCATTCACAAAAACTTTACGGCTTAGAGCATCCGCTATAACATTTGCTTTACCGGGGTGGTATTGCAGACTCAAGTCATAGTCCTTGATGAGTTCTAGCCATCTTCTTTGTCTCATGTTAATTTCTTTCTGGGTGAAGATATACTTCAAACTTTTGTGATCTGTGAACACTTCACATCGCTTTCCCAAAAGATAGCGTCTCCATGTTTTGAGTGCATGGACAACAGAGGCTAACTATATATCATGAGTAGGGTAGTTTACCTCATGAGTTTTGAGTTGTCTCGAGGCATAAGCCACAACTTTCCCTTCTTGCATAAGTACTGCACCTAATCCATGATGAGATGCATCACAATACACTTGGAAATCTTTTTCCAAATCTGGCAAACATAAGACAGGTGCTGTCACTAGTCTCTTCTTCAATTCTTGAAAACCAAGTTCACAGCCTTCAGACCAAGCAAATTTCTTGTCTTTCTTTAACAACTCTATCATAGGCTTAGCTACCTTGGAAAAATTCTCGATAAATCTTCGGTAGTATCCTGCCAAGCCAAGGAAACTACGAACCTCTTTCACTGACTTAGGAGATTCCCATTCAGTTACAGCTGAAACTTTAGCAGGATCAATTGCTACACCATCTCCTGACACAATGTGTCCAAGAAAACCAACTTCATTTAACCAAAATTCATACTTGTTGAATTTGGCATACAGCTTATGCTCTCTAAGCTTCTCAAGTATCAAACGTAGATGTCCTTCATGCTCTTCTTTGCTCTTGGAGTAGATCAAAATGTCATCGATGAAAACAACAACAAACTTGTCAAGGAACTCCATGAACACCTTGTTCATCATATTCATGAAGTATGCTGGTGCATTGGTCAAAACAAATGGCATCACGGTATACTCATACAATCCATACCTAGTGTGAAAGCCGTCTTAGGTATGTCTTGTTCCCTTATCTTGAGCTGGAAATAACCTGACCGGAGATCAATCTTTGAGAACACACAAGATCCTTCTAACTGATCAAACAAGTCATTGATTCTAGGCAAAGGGTATTTGTTCTTGATAGTCACCTCATTGAGTGAACGGTAATCTATGCATAACCTTTGACTTCTATCTTTCTTTTCCACAAACAAAACTGGTGCTCCCCAAGATGAAGAACTTGGTTGGATAAAACCTTTCTGCAACCGTTCTCCAAGTTGCTTCTTGAGTTCTTTCAACTCATCCACTGACATCTTGTACGGTCTCTTTGCTATTGGTCCAGATCCTGGTAGCAGATCAATAAGAAATTCCACATCTCTATCTGGTGGCATTCCCAGCAACTCTTGCGGAAACACATCAGGATATTCACTCACAATAGGCACACTGTCTATGCTAACCCCCTTAAGAGAATTAAGCTTACTCCCTTTCGATTCAAAATTGGACATGAATCTTATCTGTTTCTTTTCTGGGGTTGTGAGTGCGACAGTACGATTGGCGCAATCTAGTGCTCCTTCATATTTGGTCATCCAATCCATTCCCAAAATTACATCCAGTCCTTGGGAATCTAAGATTATCAGACTCACTGGAAACTTATGCTTTCCAAACTCTATCACTAGATCCCGACATCCAAGACTTACTATCATATCTCCACCTGGAGAACTTACTTTTATTGGATACCCAATGTTTTCAGTTGAAAACCTATTTCTATCAACAAACGCTTTTGATATGAATGAATGTGATGCACCAGTATAAAAAAGAACAAGTGCTGGAATAGAATTGAGTTTGAACTTACCAGCAACAGCATCAGATTCCTCATAGATCTCCTCCACATTAATGTGGTTCACTTGTCCCTTTTGAAAAGGGTTGGGCTTATTGGGTCCTTCAACTTTCTTTTTTGGGCATTCATTCTCATAATGCCCCATCTTCTTGCACTTGAAACATTCAACCTGACTAAGATCCTTCTTGACAGGCCGGCTTCCACTACCACCTCCACTTCCATTGTGGTGGCTCTTATATCCACTCTTGTGATTCTTGTACTTATCATTGTCATGACTACGGTGGTGCTTGTTGTCATGATAACGGTTGTGGTTGTGGTGCTTGTTGTACTTCCCATGCTTGTGGGATCCAGAATTCCCACTATCATCATAATGGGAACGCTTGTGAGACGATCTTGAGTTGTGCTTGTCAGAGTGCTTCCTCTTCCTGCTTTCTACTTGTTTCATCTTGCTCTCCAAAATAGCAGCCTTGTCACAAAGAGACTGATAAGTGGGAACATAAGCCACATATAGCTACAGGTTAAGTTCATCGTTCAATCCTTCGAGGAACTTCTCTTTCCTCTTAGCAACAGTGTCAACTTCATCCGGTGCATAACGCGCCAGATTGTTGACTCCTCAATATACTCTGCCACGCTGCGGTGGCGCTGCTTCAGATTATGAAACTCTTTCTTCTTCAAAATCATCACTCCGGATGAGATGTGAGCGGTACGGAAACCATCTTCAAAGATAGACCATGTCACATCCGCAATGGGAGTGGTGATTTGGAAGTTATCCCACCAAGTAGATGCTGGTCCTTCCAACAAGTGTGATGCAAACCTGACTTTCTCCTCATCATTACAGCCAACAGTTACCAAGTCCTTGTTCACTGAGTGTAGCCAATCATTGGCCACCATAGGATCAGTAGTTCCTGAGAACTTTGCTGGCCTCAGTCTTAAGAACCTAGTAAGCATGTCAAAACCCAGTGGGTTGTTCTGATTGTTGTTGTTATTATTATTATTATTATTATTATTATTATTATTATTGTTGTTGTTGTTGTTCTGATTCTGGATGAACATGGTCATCATTTGCATCAACTGAGTCTTATCTATCATCATCTGCTGCATCTCAGGGGTGATGTTGTTGTTGTTGGGGTTGGGATTGGCACGTCGGGGAGGCATCTGTGGTTTTCAATAAGGATAAGAATGAGATACCCATAGATGCTAACATGCACAATACATCACATAACAACCACAATCATGCATCATAGTAGTAAAAGTTCAACAACACAGACAACAAGTTTTTGAAAAAGTAACACACCAATAGCAAGCCATCCACATGTTGGATGGTCATTGCGACTCAATAATCAAAAGTATGGTAAATAAATGGTAAATGAGTAGTCATCACTACTCCTCTGCATCAACCTCCTCATCAACAAGTGTAAGACCTGCATTCTCCATCGCGGTCTTGTATTCCTCAACATTGGTGCTCAAGGTCTCTACTTTGGCTTTGAGAGCCCTCTTCTGTGCACGAAGTCTCTCAATCACACCTTGCTGATGCTCGAGCTCGAAGTCCTTGGCCTCTAGTTCTGCAGTCATGTCTCAAATCCTCTTGTTCCTATCTTGGACTCTCTTCTCTTGACTCTTGAACTTTCTATCCTGACTCTCAAACATGGCCTCCATCTCCTTGACTATCTCATCTTGCTCCGCGAAGAGCTTGTCCTTCTCACGAAGCTGCACCTGGAGTTTGTCATTGCTGAGCATGATGTTGGTCCTATCAGTATCTAGGTGCCTAAGAAGAACCTCTAAGTCCTGGAGGTATAGATGAATCGGCTCTGCCGTCTCTCTCGAAGCATCCTCGAAGTCGATGGCCTCACCATCCTCATCACATCTACCGAAGGCAAGGAAGGGAGTACCTCTAATCTCTCGAGAGTGTCTCCCTAGTAAACGTCCAAGCAAATCCTGCATGACTACCTCTAGGCCTCTCTCCTTGTCATCATGCATGAGCTTGAAGATGATTGCCTCCGTGGTAGGCTCAGTCTGGCGTCCTGGCTGATTAACCTTGAAGCCCCAAAGGTCTTTCCTCTCAAACTTGGTGAGGGGAAGCATCATGATGGTAGGAAGTGGGAGATTGAGCAAACTAGTGAGCTCAATAATACGAGTGCCAAAACGAGTTCCCTTGAACTCTTCAGCCGTGCTGATAGTAACACTAGGCATCTGATCTAGATAGACAGATTGCCTCTAGTGATGCCCTGTTAGCCAACTTGGCAAGTGAGATGGGATTGTAACGTACTTCGTTAGTTGGACCACCACAATTATCATTTTATTTCCCAAATGTTGTTTAAAATAAGTTAAGGGCTATGATGTCCTCTCTTAAACATTGGTTGGTAGCCTCTAACTCTTGGGTATGTTTCTTTTCTTCCTTAGGGTCATTCTGGGTGTTGAGCATTCTGCACTTGATTCTATCACCAAGTTCTTTGATGGCCTTCCAAGCTGCATCCCTTGCTGAATCAAAGAATGTAGTGTGCATCACTGAATTGGTGACCATGCAGAATCCTGATTCCTTGTGGTTGTCTTCCTTGTTTTTATACAAGTGAAGTTGCACCCACCAGTATTCAACTCCTTCATCCATCACAGGAAAACCTTTGTACACAGCTACACCATGTATTCCCATGGCAACCATGAGGTCCTTGAGAGCCTTGGGGAATTCTGTCTCACATTCCAAAGTCATAGTCATGAGTGGTCCCTTCCTCATGGCTTCGTTGATGGAGTTCATCTACAAATAGAGATGAGAAAGAAGATTATAAAAGTTTACGATAAGAAAAGACAAGTGTGGAAGTTGTTGAAATTTTTTCCTTAGTGGTTTCCAATCCTAGGGTCATAATCCTACAGGCAACACAGTGCTCTGATACCATCTGTAAGATCCCTCCTTTATAAAGGAAAGGATCCCTGTGATTGCAATGCTAGTCCCTGGATCAATGCTAGCATCCACAGTTTAAGATGAAGTACACAAAAACAAAGGTCATTATTACAAGTCATTCCAGAGACAAACATAGTCTTTTACAAACTCCATGGCCACAGGCCTAGTACAAGAGTTTAAATAAGTAATAAGATAAATAAGTCTTCATCTTCATGTGCCACAGGCAAGCATGTTGAGTGTAGACTCATAACCCCTAATCACCATCAGAATAACCTGCAACATCACAAGTTACAGCCATAGTGGGTCAATACATTGGAATAGTATTGGCAAGTGATACCTTAGAATAATATTGGCAATTAGATACTATATGCATTTAGCTAAGTGTATCTTAGGCTTGCTTTGCTCGAAATAGATTTTGCCTATTAGTTGAAATCACTAAGTTTTTCTTTGACAAAATCTTTCCCAAGGAACCACCAATAGAAATTGGGGAACCTTCACCCTTGTTCAACCACAAGTTTTACTTATAAATTGGGATGAGGAGATTCTTGATAGCTTCCATGTCTTGATGCTCAAATTGTCCTTTACCAGGGACATGGCTAAGTACTTAGATTCTTCCATCTGCAGAGGTTGTGCACTTTCCCCAAAAGACTTGATTTTCACCAAGACAGGACCTTTCAGAAGCCTTCCCTTAGACCAAATGGACACGCTCCAACCTATCATCCCACTACCACCAACTGTCCAAATGGCTAAGTTATGGCAACCTATATGATCCAGGCAGAGCCTAATTGCCAAGTGGCTACACTAGAAGCTTCTTAACATATGGCATCTCAAATCCCTTTGTTCCTGGGTGGCTTTCCACAAGTGAGATACACAAGGTAAACCATAGAAATGGGCCTTCTGTGACCACTCAACACAAACCATTCCTTCCATTCCACCCAGGTGTTTCATTCACTTAGTTGTTTTATTACACAAAACACAAGTCCAAAGACTTAGAAATATTTTCTTATAACATGAATATATAACCACCCTTGGTTGCTACTAGCTAGGCTAAGCATGGCATTGATAAGAATCTTAACTTAGAAATTTCTAGCAATTCTACAACTACTAGGATTTCCCAAGCATAGCATATAGATCAAAATATTCATGCAAGACTAGCAAAACATTTCTAATGCATAGTTGAAAAACATAGGTATAAAGTCATGAAGCACCACTTGCCTTGGTAGTTTGGGGAGTAGCAACAATCTTCACAATCACAATCACTATTTGCACCAAAATCTACACATAAAATAATGGCACAAAATCACATACACAATATATACAAGCAAAAATACATGAATGCATGCAAAATTCAATGTGATGATTTTCTACACCAAACAGGACAAGTGCACAGTACTGAATCATGAACAAGTACAAAACAAGCCAAATAAACTTTATTTGAACAATTAAACATTTTTCAAATAATTACTATACACAAAATATGCCTACAAATGTTTCTGCAAAAACAATCATTTTAACAGAGGCAAAACATTAAACACATTGCATAAACAGAAAGGTTTTTCTCTCCTTATTCCAATGATATAAAATTTGTCAATTTTGGACGTGGGAATCAAAAGTTATTGAATTTACAAGTTTGAACATTTAATAGATGAAAATTCTGGTTTTTATTGAACAGACAGGCCACGTGGCTGCTTCCTATTGGTCCATACCGTTTCGGTTGGATCGGCTAACACAGACCACAGGATCTCATTTATATCTCACGGTGCAGATGCTTCCATACCGCTTTGGTGATTGAATCTATCGCGTCCAGTGGATCAAGATCTAACGGCCCTAAGCAGCTAACCCTAAACGGGCGGCGCTAGCGGCGGCGACTGGCGGCGGCGCGCTCGGACAGGGATGTTCTGGTGAAAACAGGAAGCAAGGGAGAGGGAAAAATTGCTCACCGGGTTCGCCGTGAAGTGCTGGTTCTCAAGGTAGTCGAGGTGGGACAGGGGGCGCACGAGGTCTTCGTGGATTCCTCGCCGGAGAGGTTCTTGTCGTCGGTCACGCACAGTTCTTGTCGGAGGTGAGCACCTGGGACGCAAGCGTGCAGGGCAACGCGTCAGTGAGGTGCGCGCGTGTTCGGGGAGTGTGGGTAAACTCACCAGGGAGCAAGGGATTTACGGGGACGATGGCTATTGCTTGCCGGAGATGGGGCAGACGGCTATGGCGAGTAGGCGAGGTCGAAGTCAAGCTTCTGGAGCATGCGCGAGCAAGCGGAGGGTGTCAGTAGGTGCGTACGAGGATGCAGAATCAGCTAGTATGAACCATAGGTAGAGGGGAATGCGGGGCTTACCGGAATTCGACGACGAGCTCGTCGGAGCAGAGGGCTGTCTCGAGAAGATTCCGAGCAGCCCGGGGGATCTCTGCGGGTGTGGCATGAGGGAAAAAGAGAGGAAGGAGGAGGGGATTAAGTAGAGGGGATCGGGGGAGGAAATTACTCGCCGAATCAATGCAATTAAGCGCGGCATCAGTTGAGAAAACGGCAGCGGCGAGGTGGTCGTCGGCGTTGATTGAGGATGAAGGGGGTGACGTGGCAGTGAGGCCCAGTCGTCAGCGAGTGGGTGCGCGTGTGCGGGGTAGGAAATGAGGGGAGATGGGGAAACGACCCGGGTGGGCTTGTGGGCTGTTAGTGGTGCTGGGCCGAAAGGCTGGCGCCAGGTTTTATTTTTTTCCTTTTTGTTTTTCTTTTTTTGTTTGATTTTATAGAAATGATTTTCAAACCCTAATTTAAATAAGTTTGATTTCAAATCTTCTCTAGATTTTTATACAGTGAACTCTGTACTCAAATGTGTGTCAAACACTTCTGTTTACTCAAATACACTTTGATCATTTGAAAAAATAAAATAAAACCATGCCTTAATGAGACATAAATAATAGGCATAAAATTGGTTTCATTTGGAGTTTTGATTTGAAAAATAAATTTGTGCAAGTCAAGAATGCTATGAATACATGAATGCAATGCATGCTTTTGTAACTCATGAATTTTGGGATGTTACAATAGGAGTAGGGGTCTCCATGAAGGTCCTCTCCGGCATTCTCCCTTTCCTCCAACTGCATGTCTCTCTCGTGAATGGTCTCCTCCAAATCCATGATCCGGTGGCGAAGACGGGCAATGATGCGCTCCATCTTGTCGAGCTGACGATGATGAGACTTGCGATCCTTCACTAGCATGGCGAGGGTCTGATCCTTCTTCTTGGCGATGGCGGACTTTTGGTTGGCGTAGGCACGGGCGTTGTCCAACTCCTGCTGACGATCATACATCATGAAGCTGAGGTGGTCCACTTGACTCTTCAGCTCGGGATGATGTGGGGCCTCCAGTGGCTGTCCCATAACATCATGCCTTGGGTAGAACTCAAAGCGGGTACCCTTGATGTCACATCCCAAGATTTTCCAAATCTTGTAATGTGAAAAATAAATAAGCAAAATAAATTTTTTGTTGAAAATCAGGGTGAAAAGAAACTTTTGTTTCTAAAAGGAGACTTAAAGTCCCATCTTGAACAAACTTTGGTCAAAGTTTGAATTCAACAAAAATCCAAATCAAGGGAAATGCATTCCTCAATGAATGTATCTGGAAATTTGAACACTTGGAAAATAAATCCAAATCCCTAAACCCTAATGGAAGGAAATCATTTCCAAAGTATCTCCAAATCCATGGATTTGATCCATACCAAATTTGATCAACAAATTTTCACAACGGATCAAGAAAGACCTTAGAGATTGGTTTCACTTAGTTTGGAACCATAAACAAAATCTTGTGAATATAATGAGTTAAGGAAATTGAATTTCCAAAGCTAATGAAGCCCTTACCAAAAGCCCATACCAATTGGTGATCAAATAATCCTAAAGGGATTTATAAAGATAAACATTTATCAAAGGAAAATAAATTGTTTTGGAAACACTAATTTAGATCTTTTAATAAAAGACTTTGTTTTCAAATGAAAAGGTGAGCCAAATTAATTTTGGCCAAGCTTTTGTAATAAAATATTTTGTTTTGATAAAATGAATAAAGGTTTATTTAAATAAAATAATAAGGATTTAAATATCCAAATTTTATTTAAGTAAAGGCTTTTTTCATTTTAAATGAACACCAAGTATTTTATTACTACTTTGAAATCTTTTATTAAAAGGTTTTTCTTTGATTAAAATGAGTAAAGGTTTACTTAAATAAAATAATAAGGATTTAAATATCCAATTTTATTTAAGTAAAGGCTTTCCCATTTTAATTAAACACCAAAACTATTTATTTATTTAAATAAGTTTCCAAGTATTCTTTTATTTTTTCAAATAAAACCATCTGGTTTGGTTTGAAAATAATTGGATTTCAAATGGAAATTTTATTTAAATAAATCAAAACCCTATTTTATTAAACTAAAGATCCATTTTATTTAATTATTAAATGGATCCTAAAATAAATAAAAATATTATTTATTTTGAGATCTGGATTATGTTGAAAAACAGAACCAAATTCAAAGCAAAGTTGATTGTTTGTTTGAATTGTTTGAATTATTTGATTGTTTGAAAAATTGATTGAAAATTCAAAACAGAAATAGAATTAGAAAAGGAAAAAGAATTTAAACAGAAAAAAATAGAACAGCCCACTAAGGCCCAGCAGCAGCCCACCTAGCCCACCTGTTCTCTTCTCCGCAGCATCCTTTTCTCACTCAGAAACTGACCCGCTAAGTCAATGACAGCCTGGACCCACTCCTCCTCTCTCTCACTCGCTGACGAGATGACCCCACCTCCTCTTATTTCTCCCCGAACCGTTTTTCCTCACCACTGAATCAGCCCACAGAGACACTGACCAGTGGACCCTTCCCCTCCTTTCTTTTTCCACTGACAGGTAGACCCCATTCCTACTGTTCATCGTCGTTCCCGCCGCGACCGATTCTTCCTCCTCTCGCCGGCCATTTTCTGCTTTGAATCCGCCGATTAAATTCGCGTTAACGCCGCGTTAATCTCTCGCCGCGATGACGCCTACTTAAACGCCAGCGCCTTCTCCTCCTTTCTCCTCTGTCTCCTCCCCACGCACGCCACAAGGCCGCCCCCAATTCCACCCCGAGCGCTTCTGTCTCCGACGAGCCTCCCTCACACCCCGCCGCCTCTCGCCTACCTCTGCACGCGAGCACACTCACCGCGTCCTAGCGCATCTTTCCGTGCCATTCATTCACCCGCGGGCGCCCCAGAGCAACGCCTGCAACAAGCTTTGAACAACACCGCCGTCCGCTCCAACTCCGGCGAACTCCACAGGTAGCTCCCAGCCGCCCCTCTTCTTTTAGATGATGCGCCTAAGACCAGTGACTTCTTCCGCAACTAATGCCATCGTTCTCGTGTCCTAGCTCACACCGTAGCGTCGCCTCCGTCGTGGACAGTGAGCACCGCCGTCTGTCTTGCCTCCGACGAGATTCCCCGGTAAGTAAAGACCGCCCCGCGCCTTCTCGTTCATGCACACGACTTCGCCTTGACCCTGTGAATCTAACCGTGCCGTCATTTTTCTTCGGAGAGAACCACAGCAACGTCCTCGATCTCAACCAGAGCCAACCGCCACCGTTCTCCACTCTGGCGAGCAATCGCAGTCGTACCAGAGCGCCCCTCGCCCGACCAACACCTCCTCGAGCATCGCCGTGACCCCCTGAGCCCGGTGAGCAACCCCTCTTTCTCCCTCACCCCCTGTAGCATCGCCTCCATCGTCGACCGACAGCTCCGCCGCCGCTAGCCACCGTCAGTTCCTGGCAAGCGTCTGGTAGCCGTAGGATCTTAATCGCGTGGCCACGATAGATTGACTAAGCGAAGGGGTACACGTTGATCTGAGCCGCACCTGCCCCTTTAAATCCAGTGGTCTGTGTCACTCGATCCAGACGAACCGGTATGGACCAATAGGAACACGACGCGTGGCACTAGATCTGTTTAAAAGAAATTTGAAAACAGATTTTGGAGCCATTTTCAAACCCTTGTATCTTTGGATCCACACGTCCAAAAATTACAAATTTTATGTCGTTGGATTTAGCAAGACAAGCCCTAACCAACCCTGCCCTTAGTTTAGCAAATAGTAACTGTTAGCTTGTTTAACTTTACAGATTCTTTTGTGTGCTTGCTAAGATTAGAAAAATTGTTTAAAAATGTTTTTAAGGTTAAAACCTTTGCAAATTGGTTTGTTGTGACCTTACTGACCCTAGGAACCAACCCCTGTTTTGGAAAATGATTTTGGAAAAGAATAGAATGGATTAATTAGTTTAGTCCATTTCTAGCTAAACAAAACTATTGTTTTGTTTATGAAAATGGTTTTGAGTAAAAACTTTGGAGAAAATGTTTTGGACCAAAACCTACTGACCCAAAACACCAAGTTTTGCAATAGCAACTCATTTGGTGAAACAAAATAAGGAATCCTTGATTTAAAACCATTTCTAGTCAAATAGAAATGTGGTTTTTGATTTTGGAAGAAAACCTTTGGAAAATGTTTTGTTTTAAACTCACTAACCCCAAACCCCAAGTTTTGTAGTTTGAAAACATACTTGGTGGATCCTATAGGTTAATGCCCTAGTGAAACCTTTTGCAAATGACTTTGCCATTTTGGTAAATGACCAATTTGGATCTTAAAAAGTTTAGGAATCTAATAGAGACCCTCTTTGCAAATGACTTTGCCACTTTACAAAATAACCATTAGGTGTACCCAAATGTCTATGACCCACTAGGAACCACTTTTTCAAACAAAGCAAAGCTTGGCATGCTTGCATGCATTTCTTTGACTTTGTTGTCTTGTGTGTTGTTTTGCTTGATTGGTAGATTAAGTTGTGCCTTGCTTGATTGATTTGTAGTGACTTGAAGAGTGTGAGTGTTGCAAGGACAAGGAGTGAACCTATACCCTCTACCAAAGAGGCAAGTGATGCTTCATATCTTCTGTCCCATTATTTTCACTATGCATTAGTGTTTTTGCTAAGTAAAACTTGCATGGTTTTTTTATTGCTAAGTATAGACCTTGCTATAGTAGCACCTAGTAGATGAAACCTTAGTAGAAATCTTCCTAAGTTAAGAATCCTATTACTATCATGCTTAGCCTAGCTACTAGAAAACAAGGGTGGTTATATATATTCACACTATGGAAAAATATTCTAAGTCTGAGGACTTATGTTTTTGATTAATAAAACAACTAAGTTAATGAATCACCTGGGTGGAATGGGATTGCTTGGTGGTTTTTTTGGTTGAGTGGTTCACAAGGCCATGGACTTGGCTTGTGTATCTCACTTGTGGATGGCCACCCAGGAAACAAAGAGATTTGAGATGTCAAATGTTGAGAAGCTTCAAGTGCAACCACTTGGCAATATGGGCTCTGCCATGATCATATAGGTTGCAAGAACTTAGCCATATGGACAGTGGGTGGTAGTGTTTGATAGGCTGGAACGCGTCCATGATGGTCTAAGGGAAAGCTTCTGAAAGATCTTGTCTTGGGAAACCAAGTCTTGTGGGGAAAGTGCACCACCTCTGTAGAGTGTAAAATCTAAGTACTTAGCCATGTCCCTGGTAAAGGACAATTTGAGCATCAAGACATGGAAGCAATCAAGAATCTCATCATTCCAATTTCTAAATTAAAACTTGTGGGTGAACAAGGGTTGTGTGAAATCTTCAATCTTTGATGGAGAGATGGCTTGGTACAAGGATCTTGAAATCTTGGATTGAGGAAAATGTTTTGCCAAGCAAATCTTCAGTCTTTGATTGGTAGATGCCCTGAGTGGATCTTCAGTCTCTGATTGGTAGATGCCTTGGGAAAGATTTTTGTCAAAACAAAAACTTAGTATTTTCAAAATGTTAGGGAAAAATCTATTTTGAGCAATGCAAGCCTCAACTCGACTTAGCCAAATGCATATAGATGATAGAATCCACTATAATACCAAAGTATTACTTGCCAATACAATTCAAATGTATTGACCCTTTGTGGCTGTAACTTGTAATGTTGCAGGTTTGATTGATTTTAGTGAAGATTGATTGATTAGGATTACAAAGTCTACAACCAACATCTGCCTGTGGCACTTTGAAGATGAAGGACCCATGACTATAGTTATTCCGCTGCAATGTAATGTAAATAGCCAATGAGCTATGTTTGATGTAATAAAATTATTTTATTCCTGGTTATAAAGTTGTATATGACCTTTGTTTCTTGATATTACATCTAAACTGTGGATGCTAGCTATTGATCCAGGGACTAGCATTGTAAACACATGGGACTCAATCTTATTAAAGGTTGGGGACCTTACAGATGGTATCAGAGCATTGTGTTGCCTGTAGGATTTGTAACCCTAGGATTGGACAAAAACCCTTAGAAAAATAGGAGTTGTATTTTGTTCCAAAACTTATTTACAAACAATCTTGTAAAATCTTTCCTCAACCATTTTGGTTTCAACTCTACATCTCTTCTATTTTCAACTTGATGGAAAAGCCTACCCCATGACCAAAGACTTCATCATGTGCAAAGGACTCCATCAACTCTAATGACTTCAACTTCATCAACTCTAATGACTTCAACTTCATCAACTATAATGACTTCAACTTCTTCAACTCTAACGACTTCAACTTCTTCAAGTGACTTCAACATCTTCAGCATGTTCACCAAAGATTTCCAACTTGGATATCATTAAAGACTACAAGTGATACAAGAAATTTTGCTCAAGACTTGAAGACTAAGGAAACACAACTTAGAAGGAGCCATGATCACCTTTGAAGATTTGTGACCAAGACACAAGAATTCTCCAAGGATACAAAGATCTCATTCAAGAAGAATCAATCAAGAAGGATGGAAAGATCACAAGTGAACCATGTAGATGGACCACCATATGTAGTTTAAAGTCAAACACACCAACCTATGTGGTGTAACAAAAATATTTTGTTGCCTAAATATGTGCTTGAACCTTGTTTGAGTGAAATGTGTGATTGTGATTGCATGCACATTGCTTGTGTGAATTGTGATGTGTGTGATTAGAATTGACTCCTTAGAACTAAATCCCCTCCAACCCCAAATAGATGACTTCTCCAAGAAACTCCAGCATCAAGGATGGTGACAACAACAACAAACAAGAGGACAACATGAGAGAACTCATAGCTACCCAAAACCAGTTGAACCAACTAACAGCTCAGTTCATAGCCAGCAATAGTGATAAAGATCCAGCACTGCAAAAGTTTTTGGAAGAACAATCCCAACTGATGCTTAAGGTGACTAATCAAATGATCAGCATGGAAGAAAACTATCCCAAAAGAGTGTATGACAACAAGGATGACAAGAATGTTATTCTAGATGGAGACCCAGCTTGCATTATTTGTGGAGACAAGGACCATACTTCCAAGGAGCATGAAGATCAATGTCCTAACTGTGAAGAGAAACATCCTATTGGACAATGTCCTACCTCTCAAGCTACTTGTTACCTATGTGAAGGAAACGACCATGTCCCTACCCAATGCCCCATCTATGCCATTGTTGAACAAAGGAAACAAGAAGAATCCAAGTATGCCAAGAATGTTGATGACAAAGGAAAAGGACCACTCATACCTCCAAACAAGATAACCCAATTCAAAGGACTAAAGAAACCTAAGCAAGACATGAGCCTTGTGCAATGTCGTAAATGTAAGGAAATGGGACACTACCCCAGTGGATGCCCAGAGAACATGAAGAATAAAAATATCGGCCAAGTAGTGTGCAACAGCTGCAAAGAACCAGGCCATTATGTAGCAATTTGTCCACAAGAGCAACGTAAAGAACTCCAAGATATCCACTGTTTCAATTGCAAGGAACCAGGACACTATGTAAGCAATTGTCCAGAAAAGATGAAGAACAAGATGAACAAGCCTATGGAGAAACTCAACCTTGGCCCATGAGTCAAGTGAGAAAACAAGGACACTATGCAGAAGTTTTCCAAGAAGAAGTTTTCCAAGATCCCAAGCAAGCCAAGATGTAATTTAGTTTGAAATTTTTTAAGGGTGGTAGTACCCTAGCTGTTTGAGCCAACTTGTAACCCTAACCTCCCCAAATCTCGGGACGAGATTTATTTTAAGGGTGGTAGCCTGTCACATCCCAAGATTTTCCAAATCTTGTAATGTGAAAAATAAATAAGCAAAATAAATTTTTTGTTGAAAATCAGGGTGAAAAGAAACTTTTGTTTCTAAAAGGAGACTTAAAGTCCCATCTTGAACAAACTTTGGTCAAAGTTTGAATTCAACAAAAATCCAAATCAAGGGAAATGCATTCCTCAATGAATGTATCTGGAAATTTGAACACTTGGAAAATAAATCCAAATCCCTAAACCCTAATGGAAGGAAATCATTTCCAAAGTATCTCCAAATCCATGGATTTGATCCATACCAAATTTGATCAACAAATTTTCACAAAGGATCAAGAAAGACCTTAGAGATTGGTTTCACTTAGTTTGGAACCATAAACAAAATCTTGTGAATATAATGAGTTAAGGAAATTGAATTTCCAAAGCTAATGAAGCCCTTGACAAAAGCCCATACCAATTGGTGATCAAATAATCCTAAAGGGATTTATAAAGATAAACATTTATCAAAGGAAAATAAATTGTTTTGGAAACACTAATTTAGATCTTTTAATAAAAGACTTTGTTTTCAAATGAAAAGGTGAGCCAAATTAATTTTGGCCAAGCTTTTGTAATAAAATATTTTGTTTTGATAAAATGAATAAAGGTTTATTTAAATAAAATAATAAGGATTTAAATATCCAAATTTTATTTAAGTAAAGGCTTTTTCCATTTTAAATGAACACCAAGTATTTTATTACTACTTTGAAATCTTTTATTAAAAGGTTTTGCTTTGATTAAAATGAGTAAAGGTTTACTTAAATAAAATAATAAGGATTTAAATATCCAATTTTATTTAAGTAAAGGCTTTCCCATTTTAATTAAACACCAAAACTATTTATTTATTTAAATAAGTTTCCAAGTATTCTTTTATTTTTTCAAATAAAACCATCTGGTTTGGTTTGAAAATAATTGGATTTCAAATGGAAATTTTATTTAAATAAATCAAAACCCTATTTTATTAAACTAAAGATCCATTTTATTTAATTATTAAATGGATCCTAAAATAAATAAAAATATTATTTATTTTGAGATTTGGATTATGTTGAAAAACAGAACCAAATTCAAAGCAAAGTTGATTGTTTGTTTGAATTGTTTGAATTGTTTGATTGTTTGAAAAATTGATTGAAAATTCAAAACAGAAATAGAATTAGAAAAGGAAAAAGAATTTAAACAGAAAAAAATAGAACAGCCCACTAAGGCCCAGCAGCAGCCCACCTAGCCCACCTGTTCTCTTCCCCGCAGCATCCTTTTCTCACTCAGAAACTGACCCGCTAAGTCAATGACAGCCTGGACCCACTCCTCCTCTCTCTCACTCGCTGACGAGATGACCCCACCTCCTCTTATTTCTCCCCGAACCGTTTTTCCTCACCGCTGAATCAGCCCACAGAGACACTGACCAGTGGACCCTTCACCTCCTTTCTTTTTCCACTGACAGGTAGACCCCATTCCTACTGTTCATCGTCGTTCCCGCCGCG
The DNA here is from genome assembly GCA_916181665.1 of Avena sativa. Taxonomy (NCBI): domain Eukaryota; kingdom Viridiplantae; phylum Streptophyta; class Magnoliopsida; order Poales; family Poaceae; genus Avena; species Avena sativa. The sequence continues at coordinate 145,913,663 of OV702297.1, forward strand.
ACCGATTCTTCCTCCTCTCGCCGGCCGTTTTCTTCTTTGAATCCACCGATTAAATTCGCGTTAACGCCGCGTTAATCTCTCGCCGCGATGACACCTACTTAAACGCCAGCGCCTTCTCCTCCTTTCTCCTCTGTCTCCTCCCCACGCACGCCACCAGGCCGCCCCCAATTCCTCCCCGAGCGCTTCTGTCTCCGACGAGCCTCCCTCACGATTCCGGCCACACCCCGCCGCCTCTCGCCTACCTCTGCACGCGAGCACACTCACCGCATCCTAGCGCATCTTTCCGTGCCATTCATTCACCCGCGGGCGCCCCAGAGCAACGCCTGCAACAAGCTTTGAACAACACCGCCGTCCGCTCCAACTCCGGCGAACTCCACAGGTAGCTCCCAGCCGCCCCTCTTCTTTTAGATGATGCGCCTAAGACCAGTGACTTCTTCCGCAACTAATGCCATCGTTCTCGTGTCCTAGCTCACACCGTAGCGTCGCCTCCGTCGTCGACAGTGAGCACCGCCTTCTGTCTCGCCTCCGACGAGATTCCCCGGTAAGTAAAGACCGCCCCGCGCCTTCTCGTTCATGCACACGACTTCGCCTTGACCCTGTGAATCTAACTGTGCCGTCATTTTGCTTCGGAGAGAACCACAGCAACGTCCTCGATCTCAACCAGAGCCAACCGCCGCCGTTCTCCACTCCGGCGAGCAATCGCAGTCGTACCAGAGCGCCCCTCGCCCGACCAACACCTCCTCGAGCATCGCCGTGACCCCCCAAGCCCGGTGAGGAACCCCTCTTTCTCCCTCACCCCCTGTAGCATCGCCTCCGTCGTCGACCGACAGCTCCGCCGCCGCTAGCCACCGTCAGCGCCGCCAGTTCCTGGCAAGCGTCTGGTAGCCGTAGGATCTTAATCGCGTGGCCACGATAGATTGACTAAGCGAAGGGGTACACGTTGATCTGAGCCGCACTTGCCCCTTTAAATCCAGTGGTCTGTGTCACTCGATCCAGACGAACCGGTATGGACCAATAGGAACACGACGTGTGGCACTAGATCTGTTTAAAAGAAATTTGAAAACAGATTTTGGAGCCATTTTCAAACCCTTGTATCTTTGGATCCACACGTCCAAAAATTACAAATTTTATGTCGTTGGATTCAGCAAGACAAGCCCTAACCAACCCTGCCCTTAGTTTAGCAAATAGTTACTGTTAGCTTGTTTAACTTTACAGATTCTTTTGTGTGATTGCTAAGATTAGAAAAATTGTTTAAAAACGTTTTTAAGGTTAAAACCTTTGCAAATTGGTTTGTTGTGACCTTACTGACCCTAGGAACTAACCCCTGTTTTGGAAAATGATTTTGGAAAAGAATAGAATGGATTAATTAGTTTAGTCCATTTCTAGCTAAACAAAACTATTGTTTTGTTTATGAAAATGGTTTTGAGTAAAAACTTTGGAGAAAATGTTTTGGACCAAAACCTACTGACCCAAAACACCAAGTTTTGCAATAGCAACTCATTTGGTGAAACAAAATAAGGAATCCTTGATTTAAAGCCATTTCTAGTCAAATAGAAATGTGGTTTTTGATTTTGGAAGAAAACCTTTGGAAATGTTTTGTTTTAAATTCACTAACCCCAAACCCCAAGTTTTGTAGTTTGAAAACATACTTGGTGGACCCTATAGGTTAATGCCCTAGTGAAACCTTTTGCAAATGACTTTGCCATTTTGGTAAATGACCAATTTGGATCTTACAAAGTTTAGGAATCTAATAGAGACCCTCTTTGCAAATGACTTTGCCACTTTACAAAATAACCATTAGGTGTACCCAAATGTCTATGACCCACTAGGAACCACTTTTTCAAACAAATCAAAGCTTGGCATGCTTGCATGCATTTCTTTGACTTTGTTGTCTTGTGTGTTGTTTTGCTTGATTGGTAGATTAAGTTGTGCCTTGCTTGATTGATTTGTAGTGACTTGAAGAGTGTGAGTGTTGCAAGGACAAGGAGTGAACCTATACCCTCTACCAAAGAGGCAAGTGATGCTTCATATCTTCTGTCCCATTATTTTCACTATGCATTAGTGTTTTTGCTAAGTAAAACTTGCATGGTTTTTTTTATTGCTAAGTATAGACCTTGCTATAGTAGCACCTAGTAGATGAAACCTTAGTAGAAATCTTCCTAAGTTAAGAATCCTATTACTATCATGCTTAGCCTAGCTACTAGAAAACAAGGGTGGTTATATATATTCACACTATGGAAAAATATTCTAAGTCTGAGGACTTATGTTTTTGATTAATAAAACAACTAAGTTAATGAATCACCTGGGTGGAATGGGATTGCTTGGTGGTTTTTTTGGTTGAGTGGTTCACAAGGCCATGGACTTGGCTTGTGTATCTCACTTGTGGATGGCCACCCAGGAAACAAAGAGATTTGAGATGTCAAATGTTGAGAAGCTTCAAGTGCAACCACTTGGCAATATGGGCTCTGCCATGATCATATAGGTTGCAAGAACTTAGCCATATGGACAGTGGGTGGTAGTGTTTGATAGGCTGGAACGCGTCCATGATGGTCTAAGGGAAAGCTTCTGAAAGATCTTGTCTTGGGAAACCAAGTCTTGTGGGGAAAGTGCACCACCTCTGTAGAGTGTAAAATCTAAGTACTTAGCCATGTCCCTGGTAAAGGACAATTTGAGCATCAAGACATGGAAGCAATCAAGAATCTCATCATTCCAATTTCTAAATTAAAACTTGTGGGTGAACAAGGGTTGTGTGAAATCTTCAATCTTTGATGGAGAGATGGCTTGGTACAAGGATCTTGAAATCTTGGATTGAGGAAAATGTTTTGCCAAGCAAATCTTCAGTCTTTGATTGGTAGATGCCCTGAGTGGATCTTCAGTCTATGATTGGTAGATGCCTTGGGAAAGATTTTTGTCAAAACAAAAACTTAGTGTTTTAAAAATGTTAGGGAAAAATCTATTTTGAGCAATGCAAGCCTCAACTCCACTTAGCCAAATGCATATAGATGATAGAATCCACTATACTACCAAAGTATCACTTGCCAATACAATTCAAATGTATTGACCCTTTGTGGCTGTAACTTGTAATGTTGCAGGTTTGATTGATTTTAGTGAAGATTGATTGATTAGGATTACAAAGTCTACAACCAACATCTGCCTGTGGCACTTTGAAGATGAAGGACCCATGACTATAGTTATTCCGCTGCAATGTAATGTAAATAGCCAATGAGCTATGTTTGATGTAATAAAATTATTTTATTCCTGGTTATAAAGTTGTATATGACCTTTGTTTCTTGATATTACATCTAAACTGTGGATGCTAGCTATTGATCCAGGGACTAGCATTGTAAACACATGGGACTCAATCTTATTAAAGGTTGGGGACCTTACATATGGTATCAGAGCATTGTGTTGCCTGTAGGATTTGTAACCCTAGGATTGGACAAAAACCCTTAGAAAAATAGGAGTTGTATTTTGTTCCAAAACTTATTTACAAACAATCTTGTAAAATCTTTCCTCAACCATTTTGGTTTCAACTCTACATCTCTTCTATTTTCAACTTGATGGAAAAGCCTACCCCATGACCAAAGACTTCATCATGTGCAAAGGACTCCATCAACTCTAATGACTTCAACTTCATCAACTCTAATGACTTCAACTTCATCAACTCTAATGACTTCAACTTCTTCAACTCTAACGACTTCAACTTCTTCAAGTGACTTCAACATCTTCAGCATGTTCACCAAAGATTTCCAACTTGGATATCATTAAAGACTACAAGTGATACAAGAAATTTTGCTCAAGACTTGAAGACTAAGGAAACACAACTTAGAAGGAGCCATGATCACCTTTGAAGATTTGTGACCAAGACACAAGAATTCTCCAAGGATACAAAGATCTCATTCAAGAAGAATCAATCAAGAAGGATGGAAAGATCACAAGTGAACCATATAGATGGACCACCATATGTAGTTTAAAGTCAAACACACCAACCTATGTGGTGTAACAAAAATATTTTGTTGCCTAAATATGTGCTTGAACCTTGTTTGAGTGAAATGTGTGATTGTGATTGCATGCACATTGCTTGTGTGAATTGTGATGTGTGTGATTAGAATTGACTCCTTAGAACTAAATCCTCTCCAACCCCAAACAGATGACTTCTCCAAGAAACTCCAGCATCAAGGATGGTGACAACAACAACAAACAAGAGGACAACATGAGAGAACTCATAGCAACCCAAAACCAGTTGAACCAACTAACAGCTCAGTTCATAGCCAACAATAGTGATAAAGATCCAGCACTGCAAAAGTTTTTGGAAAAACAATCCCAACTGATGCTTAAGGTGACTAATCAAATGATCAGCATGGAAGAAAACTATCCCAAAAGAGTGTATGACAACAAGGATGACAAGAATGTTATTCTAGATGGAGACCCAGCTTGCATTATTTGTGGAGACAAGGACCATACTTCCAAGGAGCATGAAGATCAATGTCCTAACTGTGAAGAGAAACATCCTATTGGACAATGTCCTACCTCTCAAGCTAATTGTTACCTATGTGAAGGAAACGACCATGTCCCTACCCAATGCCCCATCTATGCCATTGTTGAACAAAGGAAACAAGAAGGATCCAAGTATGCCAAGAATGTTGATGACAAAGGAAAAGGACCACTCATACCTCCAAACAAGACAACCCAATTCAAAGGACTAAAGAAACCTAAGCAAGACATGAGCCTTGTGCAATGTCGTAAATGTAAGGAAATGGGACACTACCCCAGTGGATGCCCAGAGAACATGAAGAATAAAAAGATCGGCCAAGTAGTGTGTAACAACTGCAAAGAACCAGGCCATTATGTAGCAATTTGTCCACAAGAGCAACGTAAAGAACTCCAAGATATCCACTGTTTCAATTGCAAGGAACCAGGACACTATGTAAGCAATTGTCCAGAAAAGATGAAGAACAAGATGAACAAGCCTATGGAGAAACTCAACCTTGGCCCATGAGTCAAGTGAGAAAACAAGGACACTATGCAGAAGTTTTCCAAGAAGAAGTTTTCCAAGATCCCAAGCAAGCCAAGATGTGATTTAGTTTGAAAATTTTTAAGGGTGGTAGTATCCTAGCTGTTTGAGCCAACTTGTAACCCTAACCTCCCCAAATCTCGGGACGAGATTTATTTTAAGGGTGGTAGCCTGTCACATCCCAAGATTTTCCAAATCTTGTAATGTGAAAAATAAATAAGCAAAATAAATTTTTTGTTGAAAATCAGGGTGAAAAGAAACTTTTGTTTCTAAAAGGAGACTTAAAGTCCCATCTTGAACAAACTTTGGTCAAAGTTTGAATTCAACAAAAATCCAAATCAAGGGAAATGCATTCCTCAATGAATGTATCTGGAAATTTGAACACTTGGAAAATAAATCCAAATCCCTAAACCCTAATGGAAGGAAATCATTTCCAAAGTATCTCCAAATCCATGGATTTGATCCATACCAAATTTGATCAACAAATTTTCACAAAGGATCAAGAAAGACCTTAGAGATTGGTTTCACTTAGTTTGGAACCATAAACAAAATCTTGTGAATATAATGAGTTAAGGAAATTGAATTTCCAAAGCTAATGAAGCCCTTACCAAAAGCCCATACCAATTGGTGATCAAATAATCCTAAAGGGATTTATAAAGATAAACATTTATCAAAGGAAAATAAATTGTTTTGGAAACACTAATTTAGATCTTTTAATAAAAGACTTTGTTTTCAAATGAAAAGGTGAGCCAAATTAATTTTGGACAAGCTTTTGTAATAAAATATTTTGTTTTGATAAAATGAATAAAGGTTTATTTAAATAAAATAATAAGGATTTAAATATCCAAATTTTATTTAAGTAAAGGCTTTTTCCATTTTAAATGAACACCAAGTATTTTATTACTAGTTTGAAATCTTTTATTAAAAGGTTTGCTTTGATTAAAATGAGTAAAGGTTTACTTAAATAAAATAATAAGGATTTAAATATCCAATTTTATTTAAGTAAAGGCTTTCCCATTTTAATTAAACACCAAAACTATTTATTTATTTAAATAAGTTTCCAAGTATTCTTTTATTTTTTCAAATGTAACCATCTGGTTTGGTTTGAAAATAATTGGATTTCAAATGGAAATTTTATTTAAATAAATCAAAACCCTATTTTATTAAACTAAAGATCCATTTTATTTAATTATTAAATGGATCCTAAAATAAATAGAAATATTATTTATTTTGAGATTTGGATTATGTTGAAAAACAGAACCAAATTCAAAGCAAAGTTGATTGTTTGTTTGAATTGTTTGAATTGTTTGATTGTTTGAAAAATTGATTGAAAATTCAAAACAGAAATAGAATTAGAAAAGGAAAAAGAATTTAAACAGAAAAAAATAGAACAGCCCACTAAGGCCCAGCAGCAGCCCACCTAGCCCACCTGTTCTCTTCCCCGTAGCATCCTTTTCTCACTCAGAAACTGACCCGCTAAGTCAATGACAACCTGGACCCACTCCTCCTCTCTCTCACTCGCTGACGAGATGACCCCACCTCCTCTTATTTCTCCCCGAACCGTTTTTCCTCACCGCTGAATCAGCCCACAGAGACACTGACCAGTGGACCCTTCCCCTCCTTTCTTTTTCCACTGACAGGTAGACCCCATTCCTACTGTTCATCGTCGTTCCCTCCGCGGCCGATTCTTCCTCCTCTCGCCGGCCGTTTTCTGCTTTGAATCCACCGATTAAATTCGCGTTAACGCCGCGTTAATCTCTCGCCGCGATGACGCCTACTTAAACGCCAGCGCCTTCTCCTCCTTTCTCCTCTGTCTCCTCCCCACGCACGCCACCAGGCCGCCCCCAATTCCTCCCCGAGCGCTTCTGTCTCCGACGAGCCTCCCTCACGATTCCGGCCACACCCCGCCGCCTCTCGCCTACCTCTCCACGCGAGCACACTCACCGCATCCTAGCGCATCTTTCCGTGCCATTCATTCACCCGCGGGCGCCCCAGAGCAACGCCTGCAACAAGCTTTGAACAACACCGCCGTCCGCTCCAACTCCGGCGAACTCCACAGGTAGCTCCCAGCCTCCCCTCTTCTTTTAGATGATGCGCCTAAGACCAGTGACTTCTTCCGCAACTAATGCCATCGTTCTCGTGTCCTAGCTCACACCGTAGCGTCGCCTCCGTCGTCGACAGTGAGCACCGCCGTCTCTCTCGCCTCGGACGAGATTCCCCGGTAAGTAAAGACCGCCCCGCGCCTTCTCGTTCATGCACACGACTTCGCCTTGACCCTGTGAATCTAACCGTGCCGTCATTTTGCTTCGGAGAGAACCACAGCAACGTCCTCGATCTCAACCAGAGCCAACCGCCGCTGTTCTCCACTCCGGCGAGCAATCGCAGTCGTACCAGAGCGCCCGTTGCCCGACCAACACCTCCTCGAGCATCGCCGTGACCCCCCGAGCCCGGTGAGAAACCCCTCTTTCTCCCTCACCCCCTGTAGCATCGCCTCCGTCGTCGACCGACAGCTCCGCCGCCGCTAGCCACCGTCAGCGCCGCCAGTTCCTGGCAAGCGTCTGGTAGCCGTAGGATCTTAATCGCGTGGCCACAATAGATTGACTAAGCGAAGGGGTACGCGTTGATCTGAGCCGCACTTGCCCCTTTAAATCCAGTGGTCTGTGTCACTCGATCCAGACGAACCGGTATGGACCAATAGGAACACGACGCGTGGCACTAGATCTGTTTAAAAGAAATTTGAAAACAGATTTTGGAGCCATTTTCAAACCCTTGTATCTTTGGATCCACACGTCCAAAAATTACAAATTTTATGTCGTTGGATTCAGCAAGACAAGCCCTAACCAACCCTGCCCTTAGTTAACAAATAGTAACTGTTAGCTTGTTTAACTTTACAGATTCTTTTGTGTGCTTGCTAAGATTAGAAAAATTGTTTAAAAATGTTTTTAAGGTTAAAACCTTTGCAAATTGGTTTGTTGTGACCTTACTGACCCTAGGAACCAACCCCTGTTTTGGAAAATGATTTTGGAAAAGAATAGAATGGATTAATTAGTTTAGTCCATTTCTAGCTAAACAAAACTATTGTTTTGTTTATGAAAATGGTTTTGAGTAAAAACTTTGGAGAAAATGTTTTGGACCAAAACCTACTGACCCAAAACACCAAGTTTTGCAATAGCAACTCATTTGGTGAAACAAAATAAGGAATCCTTGATTTAAAACCATTTCTAGTCAAATAGAAATGTGGTTTTTGATTTTGGAAGAAAACCTTTGGAAAATGTTTTGTTTTAAACTCACTAACCCCAAACCCCAAGTTTTGTAGTTTGAAAACATACTTGGTGGACCCTATAGGTTAATGCCCTAGTGAAACCTTTTGCAAATGACTTTGCCATTTTGGTAAATGACCAATTTGGATCTTACAAAGTTTAGGAATCTAATAGAGACCCTCTTTGCAAATGACTTTGCCACATTACAAAATAACCATTAGGTGTACCCAAATGTCTATGACACACTAGGAACCACTTTTTCAAACAAAGCAAAGCTTGGCATGCTTGCATGCATTTCTTTGACTTTGTTGTCTTGTGTGTTGTTTTGCTTGATTGGTAGATTAAGTTGTGCCTTGCTTGATTGATTTGTAGTGACTTGAAGAGTGTGAGTGTTGCAAGGACAAGGAGTGAACCTATACCCTCTACCAAAAAGGCAAGTGATGCTTCATATCTTCTGTCCCATTATTTTCACTATGCATTAGTGTTTTTGCTAAGTAAAACTTGCATGGTTTTTTTTATTGCTAAGTATAGACCTTGCTATAGTAGCACCTAGTAGATGAAACCTTAGTAGAAATCTTCCTAAGTTAAGAATCCTATTACTATCATGCTTAGCCTAGCTACTAGAAAACAAGGGTGGTTATATATATTCACACTATGGAAAAATATTCTAAGTCTGAGGACTTATGTTTTTGATTAATAAAACAACTAAGTTAATGAATCACCTGGGTGGAATGGGATTGCTTGGTGGTTTTTTTGGTTGAGTGGTTCACAAGGCCATGGACTTGGCTTGTGTATCTCACTTGTGGATGGCCACCCAGGAAACAAAGAGATTTGAGATGTCAAATGTTGAGAAGCTTCAAGTGCAACCACTTGGCAATATGGGCTCTTCCATGATCATATAGGTTGCAAGAACTTAGCCATATGGACAGTGGGTGGTAGTGTTTGATAGGTTGGAACGCGTCCATGATGGTCTAAGGGAAAGCTTCTGAAAGATCTTGTCTTGGGAAACCAAGTCTTGTGGGGAAAGTGCACCACCTCTGCAGAGTGTAAAATCTAAGTACTTAGCCATGTCCCTGGTAAAGGACAATTTGAGCATCAAGACATGGAAGCAATCAAGAATCTCATCATTCCAATTTCTAAATTAAAACTTGTGGGTGAACAAGGGTTGTGTGAAATCTTCAATCTTTGATGGAGAGATGGCTTGGTACAAGGATCTTGAAATCTTGGATTGAGGAAAATGTTTTGCCAAGCAAATCTTCAGTCTTTGATTGGTAGATGCCCTGAGTGGATCTTCAGTCTCTGATTGGTAGATGCCTTGGGAAAGATTTTTGTCAAAACAAAAACTTAGTATTTTCAAAATGTTAGGGAAAAATCTATTTTGAGCAATGCAAGCCTCAACTCCACTTAGCCAAATGCATATAGATGATAGAATCCACTATACTACCAATTTATCACTTGCCAATACAATTCAAATGTATTGACCCTTTGTGGCTGTAACTTGTAATGTTGCAGGTTTGATTGATTTTAGTGAAGATTGATTGATTAGGATTACAAAGTCTACAACCAACATCTGCCTGTGGCACTTTGAAGATGAAGGACCCATGACTATAGTTATTCCGCTTCAATGTAATGTAAATAGCCAATGAGCTATGTTTGATGTAATAAAATTATTTTATTCCTAGTTATAAAGTTGTATATGACCTTTGTTTCTTGATATTACATCTAAACTGTGGATGCTAGCTATTGATCCAGGGACTAGCATTGTAAACACAGGGGACTCAATCTTATTAAAGGTTGGGGACCCTACACTTGATCTAATTGATACTCTACCCACATAGACGGGCAAGAGCTTCCTGCATGGCCCTGGCAAGTCCATCGAGCCAGTTGTTCTCTCTTAAGGCGAACTGAATTCCCTCTGCAGTGGGAGCTTCAATCTTTCCTCGGAGACTTGCAACAACTAGCCACTTCAGATCTTCTACTTCTTGATCATTGAGCTGAGCTCCGAAGAACTCGGGGTGCGGACGCTCCAGAAGTTCCGAGAGATGGTCCAAGTCACGCTCAAATATGAGTTCTCGTCCATTCCCCAACTGATAAAATTTGCTGTACTTCACGTCCATCTATAAGAATATAGGATGAGTAAGTTAGTAAAGTGATCAAGTGTGTCAAATTTTATGTATTTTGCAAGAATTTTTTAGGAACATGAATTTTCATGAAAGAATCCAAGTGATAAGAATGGGAATAAGTTTTTGTAAATACTCACTTCCTTTGGTTTTGAAACTAAGTTTTTGATTCAAACGTCCATTCTAACTAGGGTCTTCTATGGTCAGGATGGCTCTGATACCAACTTGTCAACACCCGGATTTTTAATCCCAGATGCCTGTTATGCCATACATCGCAATCCCAGGATTACCATTTTTGCGAGACAGAACAAATTTGGATATCACAGTACATCATCCATTACAAACCATACATAAGGTCTTACACAAATAAGGATCTCATGATCCAGTTCTTAATACAACTCAAGCAGCGGAATAACATAATAGTAAAGATAGCGTTGGCGAAGCTCCATCTTCGGGGTCACAGGCAATGCTGACAATGGGAGATGATCCTAGTTGTCGTAACCTTCCTGCGGTCCATCATCCTGGTACTCCTCTTCATAGTATGGCCATGGGAATAGCCAGGGACTAAGCCATGAGTACTCTTTAAGTACTCGCAAACTAATACTAACAGTTAAGAGGGTTTTTGTAGTAGGATACTAATCTCTAGGGTTGTTTTGAAAAAAGCCATATTTACCTCTACTAAGTTCAGAAGCAAAGAAAACTAGTTGAAAGTTTTATAACACCTAAGTGGGAACTTGAATTTCATATCACAACTCTGTTGTGGTCAAGTCAAAGTATCAATTCATTTCATAAGTCATTCTGAAAACATCTGACAGGGAACAGTATGGCCACTCCAACTGTCCATAACCGCGGACGCGGCTATTCGAATAGTTTTACACTCTGCAGAGATTTTACACTTTCACCACAACATTTGATACATCTATTAGGAACAAATCCTGAATTCACCATACTTAGTATGCGGATAATCAATCCTAACCTTTCAATTACATGCCCTAGTATAGGCACCTCTCCTGTGAGTTTGGCCTCCCAACCATGACCAACTGTCATCTTGGGTACTGCACAGGTGGACAATATTCACAAGGTAGCTTCATCTCAGACCTTGGTCGTGAGGGAACCCATACTAAGGTGTATAAATTTCCAGTCAAGCCCTACCCAATTTTTGGGTATTGTGGTTGTACGGTAAAATTGGAATGGTATCGCATCTAGACAACCATCAGTTTTATCAAGGGCTAAGGCTCATGCCTCAACATTTTTATCATCAAAATCATCTGGTGTTTGAGAACACATGTCAAAACATTTCAGTAGAATGACTCATCATTCTAAGGTTTTCATAACCATTTTCACCAAGTATTCCCATCTAAAGTTGATCAACTTTTATGCTTAGCACTAGCATCTACAAGTGGTGGTAACTACTAAAGAGGGGTGGTAAACAAGTGGATATTTGCTAAGTTCAATCTCATTCCTTAGGATGACATCAAGATTATCTAACTTAGGCCAAATTTAATGCTCTTTATTCTACCTTCCAATATCTTTCTAGTATTTACAATTCACTATGTAAACTCTAAGAGAAAGCTTTGATAAAGAAATAAAGTATAAAGCTTGTAAGTAAAACTAGGATTGGGTATCATCAAATGTGTCTAACCAAGCATGCTTAATGCATTGCATAGGTCATCTAACTTTCATAGTTGCAAGTGTTAGCTTGTAAGGTTTCAAGTATTGGCTTGCCTTGAGCAGAGCAGTGGTTGAAGTTCTCCTCGGCTTCTTACTTGTAGTATCCTCCTTCCTCCACGTATCCTTGGTCGGTACTAGCCTCTATAAATAAATACGAGGTACACAATCACCAAACAATACTTAACTATTTTCAATCATCACACAAAGGTGTACTATAGATGATCTAGCATCATCACTTAACATTACAAGATTAAAACATTTGTCTTGTTTATTTTAATTTGAGAAAAGTAATTTCTACTCATTGAAAAACTACTTAAGATTTAATATTCTCCAACTCAAACATGGGATCATATTGACACATGTCATCACCACATATTTCAGTACATGGGAATGTGATTTAAAGTGGTGTCACAATTTAATAAGGTTAAACCTTTTTATTTTAAATAATAAAATGACTAGAAATGCCTATGTGCCATTCTTTTATTACTTGAACATTATTTCTGTAAGTAAACCCATATGTTTTTATATATTCTGAAAGGTATGATCACATGTGATTTTTGAGAGTTGGAATCAACTCAAAAGCTCTTATGGTTGAATTTTGAAAAATATTCGAATGTAGAAAAGCTTCTGCCTTGTTATTTTTACCAAGGTGATCTACAGATCCAAATGATTTGAATCCAACGGGCTTGGATTAAGCATTTCAGTACCTTTCTAACAAAATTTGTTTCATGCATTTTGGTTCATTGAATCGAGCTGGGTTGATTTTTGAATCTATGTATAGAATTGTGTTTGAAATTAAATGGGAAAAACTAAATTTAAACTGCTGGGTTGCGAGGGAGATGCTAATGGGCCGGCCCAGTGTCACTCCGCGGCGCGGGGATCAGCTGACAAGAGGGATCCACCAGTCAGTGGCTCATAACATGCGAAGCGATATGGGACGGTGTGGGATGTTGGATTAGAGTGGGGATCAACGGCTGTGGATCGTCCTCCACGACGGAGCTGTCGCCGGCGAGCTCTAACCCTAGCGGCTCGGTGGGGGTGCATAGGGGGCGTACTAGGGCTCCAGCGACGACGGCGAGGCGGGCAAACGAACGGGTGGTCGACGGCGAGCTCAAGGACAGTCGAGGTAGCTCCAGGGGTGGTCGCAATCAGCAGCGCCCTTCTCCTCCAGAGGCGGCCTGGTCCGGTACAATTCCGGTGAGCTGCTGCTCCTTGTGCTTCGTCTAGAGGTGTGGTATGATCAGTGAGGTGAGGGAGTGGAATGGTGTGCTTAAAACGGCTGGGGTGGCCTCCTTTTATAGGCTCGACGGCGAGACCGAGAGGGATGGGCAGGCAACGGTGGCGACATGGCTATGGGCTGCTAGAGGCAAGGCTGAGGGTGGCACGCGCGGTCTCCTGGTGGTGCTCTAGGATGTTAATGCGGGCTTAGGGGCGGTGGTAAGCGGTCGGGCAAAGCTGGCGCTCTGAGCGGCAGAGGCGGCGACTTCGACGGCGAGCGGTGGCTATGAGGCATTAGATGGCGAACAGGGATGTCTGGCGTGCTCCTTGGGTCGTGGCGACACGGTGGGCACGAGCTGCGGTCGAGTGGCGGCGTGTGCACGCATGCCGGGTGCGGCGCTCTGGCGTGTGCTCGGCATGTCGCTGTGACACTGGGCGCAGTGTTTCCTCGGTGGTCCATGGCTGGGCTTGCCTCGGGGGGGGGGGACAGTGGGCGGCGGTGAGGTGCTGGCTAACTACTAGATATGGCGAGAGAGGGGGAGATGGTCTGCTGCGGTGGCGACCAAGTTGGCCGGCGAGGTCGGCTCGGCTTGGCAATGGCCATGATGCTAGGAGGTATGGGGTGGATTATTTAGGTCCTGGTTTGATCCAGAGGGGTCAAGGTGATCAATTGAATGTCAAATGGGAGACAAGTTTGGCCAGAACACTATTCAAAATAGTGAAATTGATTTGGTTTAATTTCTGCCTGCCAAGTGTTTGATGAAATGGCCGCAAGAAACTTCTTTTTGAATTTTGAAAAGATCTTTGGTGGGTGTGCTAGGCATAAGATGGAGACTTTGTGGTTGCTTGGGTTTTGAAAATTGAGCTTGTTTGAGTGGTTTTTGAAATAGTGGGATCTTCCTGTATGAGATAGATTCAATTTTAAACTGCCCTTTAAACTTAGCATTTGAATGTTTTTGGCAGATCACAAAGTGGGCCTTGGTACCTCATTATGTGTACTAACAAGGGGTGCAAAGATCCACAATTGTTTTTGTTAAGTTTTGAGTGCTAGGAATAGCTAAAGTAGGCATGATAGTTAATTTGGCAAAAATGACCATTCACTTCATTTATTCATTTTGAATTGTTTTTCTTTGGGAAAAGTTTGGGAATGATTTAGATGATGTTTATTTCACCTAAGAATGATTTTACAAGCAATGAATCACAGAACCATGGCAATTCAAAAGAACTCCTAATTTAAATACACATACATATGAATGCTTTCATATTTTTCGATGGGAAAGTTTTTGTTAACCCTAAATTTGATGATTAGAGTTTGATGATCCATGTTTAATATTTTTGGGATGTTACACATCTACTAGGATTTCCCAAGGCATAGCTTATACTTAGAAAATTCCATGCAAGTCCTACTCAAAATATCACTAATGCATAGTGAAAATAATAGGACAAAAGTATGAAGCACCACTTGCCTTTTTGGTCGAGAATATAAGTTCACTCCTTGACCTTGCAATAGTCACACTCTTCAAATTCCACTACAATTCAATCAAGCAAGGCACAATTGCAAAACTAACATTCAAACAATTCAACACATAAAATAATAAAAACAAAGCAATGCATGCAAGCATGTCAAAATTGTTTTATTTGTAAAAGTGGTTTCTAATAGGTTATAAACATTTTAAAACACCTATTGGTCCTTTATAAATGGGCAAAACCATTTGATATTAAGTTAGTGAATATGGGCACTTTAAATCATTTTTATTTTGCTAGAAATGATTTAAATCAAGGTAATAATTTCTAGTGTTTGGAAAATATTTTTAAACACAACATGTTAGTGTTTATGGTTAAAAGTGTTTTAAAACAATTCCATTTACAAAAGGTTTCACTTAAAACCATTTTTAAATCAAAGCAATATTTTATTTTGTTTGGAAATGCTTTTAAACAAAGTAATAATTTTCCAGGGTTCACCAAATATATTTTTAAATCCTAAAACTTTGTGTTTAGGGTCAGAGTGTTTAATTCAAATCATTTTCAAAAGGTTTTACTCAAAAAGCATTTTTAAAACATATTCCACATTTTTATTTAACTAGAAATGCTTTAATTCAAAATAATAATCCCTTAGTGTCTCAAAATATATTTTTAAATCCAAAAGTTGGTTTCTACGATCAGTAGGTTAAAAACAAACCATTTACCAAATATTTTACCCTAAAAACATTTCTAGAATAATTTTTATATTCAAAATATGCCTACATATGTTTTTGCAAATACAACCAATTTTACAGAAGCAAATTACTAAACAAAGTGCATGGTTGGATAGAATTCTTTTTCCTGATTCCATTGATATAAAATTTGTAAAATTTGGACGTGAATATTTGAAGTTATGATTTTTGCAAAATCTAACATCTAATAGAATAGTTTCTGTTTTTAAAACAAAACACGTGGCACGCGTCTGTTTCCTATTCGTCGTTACCTGTTCGGTGGGATCGCGTTATGCATACCGTTGGATCTAAACAGCAACGCATGATTGAATGATACCTCTTCGTTTAAAAGATCTATCGCCTCCTTTGGATCGGCATCTAACGGCCAGAATGATCTAGCCAAAAACGGGCGGCGCTGCGACGGTGGCTCGCGGCGGCGACGCTCGGCCAGAAGTGCTCCGGCGACTACAGGAAGCGAGGAAAGCAGTGGAGTAGCTCACCGAGTTTGCAGTGTCGAGAGGATGCTCTAGGTGGTCATCATCATCGAAAGGGCGCACTGCATTGACCTGAAGAGCTCGCCGGGGTCGTCTCTGTTGATGGGCTCGCTCTGGTGTCGCCGATGGCGAGGCTACAAGGCATGCAAAGACCAAATAGTGGCGGCGTTAGACGCGCGAGAGAGATACGAAGGCTTGAGTGTCAAGGAGAGCGGGCGGCGCGGTCAGAGGTTACCGGGAAAGCTCGATGGAATAATGGCAGACGGCGGCGACGTTCAGTCGAAGTCGTTGCCGACACTGTGGATCATGCGCGGGCGAGCCAGGGGTACTGACGGGTGCGCAAGACCGTAGGGAGTAGTTTCGTGGAGGTCTGGGAGAAAGGGGAGGCGAGGAGGTCTGGGAGAAAGGGGAGGCGAGGTCTAGGAGAAAGGGGAGGCGAGGAGTGGCGCAAGTTGAATTCAGGGCAGCCCTGTGGCCGAGAGGGAGGGGTGAGTGAGGGGAAAGAGAGAGAAGGCGTGGGGGTTTAGTAGGGCGCAGTCGCGGGGAGGTTTAATCGCAGAATCAAAGCGAATTGAAGACGCGAAAATTTAGCAGGAAACGGCCGGGGGGTGAGGAAGAACAAGTCGCGGGGTAGGGAAGATGACTGGCAGGTGGGGCAGCCTCGTCTGCGAGAGAGAGGGAGTGCGCGAGGGGTCTGGTTGCCAGTGACTGCACGGGTCTATGTTTGAGTGAGAAAGGAAATGTTTCGGGGGAGAAGAGAGTGGGCTTGCAGGGATGGTCTGGCCTGGTGGGCTGGGCTGGCTCTTGTCTTTTTTTATTCTGTTTCTTTTTTCCTTTTCTGATTTCTTCTGTTTTTATTTTATCCAAATGATTTCAAACCTTGTTTGAATTCAAACTTTTCTCAAAACTTTCAGTAATTTTTAATGTTTGTTTATTAATGCATTTTAAAGTCTGTTTCAGAATAATTCTTTTATTCTTTTATGGTTTATTAATTATTTAAAATAGGCACTTGCCTTTATTCAAATAAGATTTTAAATATAATTTCAAACTCTTATTTGAATTCTAATTTTCATCAACCCTTTTTCAGTAGGTTTTATTCATTCATTAGTGCAATTATTTCACTTTGAATTATTTAAAGTATTTTAATATGATTTATTAATCATTTAAATTGGGCATTTGTCTTTATTCCAATAAAATCAAATATTGTTTTAATTCCATATAAATTTTTATTTAAATTATTCCTTTATTCCATTTAAGTTAATTAAATAAATTTTATTCCACTTGGGCAAATTCCAATTATTATTTTCCCATGATTTAATTAATCATTTCTATTAGGGATTTTGTCTTTATTCAAATAGAATAGAATTTGGTTAATGTCATATTATTTTATTTGAATATTCTTTATCCCTTTATTTTATTTGGATTTGTATTATCATTATTCCATTTGCTTATGGATTTAATTTAAATTGTCTTCTAATTATTTTCCTTGGGATTTATTATTTAGTTTAGGCAATTTGTCTTTATTTCAATAAAATTGAATATTGTTCAATTCCATATGATTTTATTTAACTAATCTTTTATTCCTTTTTATGATTCCATAAACTTTCATTTGTTAATAATTTGGCCAAGATTTAATTTGGATTTTATTTATTTATCTTATAAAATCCATATCTTTTTATTTATAGATCCAAAATTGGTGATTCCAATTTGTATGATTTTATGTAATATTTGTTTATCCTTTTAAATCTCTTTAGGGTTATTTTGCTCACAATCTAATATAGATTTTTATCTATGAGATTTATTAGCTTTGGAAAATTAATTCATTTTAACTTATTTAATTCATAAGATTTTATCTATGGCTCCAAATTAAATGAAACCAATTTCTATGGTTTTATAATATTTTTATTTATCATTCTTGATCATTTATAAATGTTTTGGTGACAAATTTTTATATGGATCAAATCCATAGTCTTAGAGAGATCTTGGAAATGATTTATTCCATTAGGGTTTTAAGGTTTTGGTTTATTTCCCAAGTTTAAATTTTAAGATACATTCATTGATGAATGCATTTCACTTGATTTGAATTTTGTTGGTTTCCCTTTTATTCAAAGTTTGTTCTAGATGGGTTTTAGTGTTTCCATTTAGAAAGAAAAAGTTTCTTTTCACCCTAAATTTCAACAATTATTTATTTTGTTTATTTATTTTTCACATTTCAAAATTTGGAAAATTTTGGGATGTGACAAAAACGTTCCCCATGACAGCACGATTCTGCTAATTCCAACGTATGGATGCAATCATATACAACTTCGATGTTCACAATGGTTCAAGTCTATTAGGGGCAAGTAAATAAGGTGTGCCATCAAGTTCGTGAGAGCTTTACTAACTAGTTTTCACATAACAAAATACTTTTTAATTCGGAAGGTAGATGAAGCTTGAGAATTTGCTAGGAATAGCAAAAGCTACTAGGTAGATATGGTGGACACAAGTGGCAAAAGTTTTTGGGTTCAAAGGATTTTGGAAACATGAGAAGTATGCCTTCTAAAAATAGGTTTTTGGCTAGCAAGGCTGAGTAGCAAGCAAGAGAGTTGAAAGAAACAAACAAACATACAAGTAATAAAGCCAAACATGCAATCTTCCTTGAAGACACAAAAGAATCTTAAATAAAGAATACTAAGCTTATGAGCCAACAAGAAAGAAAACAAATGATATCAAATACCTATAAGCATTTTCTCTCTTTCTTTTTCTTTCAAACTAGTGCCACTGACCAGAACTCGGTTTGCCAAAACCAATTTAGATCCACATGATGATCCCAAAGTGGTGCCAATACTGAACAACAAGATCCATTATTTTATAGAGATTGCAAACTAAAAATAAGAAGTGCAAAAAGTAAAAGATGAGACTTCTCATTAATATTCCAATAAAGGCACTCACACAAAGGGATACATAGATAATCAACTAAAGGAGAGATACTTCCACATGCAAACCAAACTATAAGATAACCTCTCTACCACAGATACGAATCCACTAAAAAGGTAAAATATGAAAGATAATGGTGGTGATACCGCGACACTCCCCCAAGCTTGGAACAAGCCAAGGGGATGCCAAACCTGATGACGAGTTACTCCTTTGATGGTGGTGGTGTTCTCTTGATAACCTCTTCAATAAGTTTCCTCAACTCCTCGAACTCAAAATTGAGAGTTCGGATCAGCTCTGAGTTTTTATCTATACGGTTCAAGATCATGTAAGTCTGAGAAACCCAGTTCTTGTTGTTCTTTCCCCACTCTTCATCCCTAGCATGATCCTTCGCTGCATTGTTAGAACAACGCATATCCCAAACCACAGGCAAATTCCCTTTGGGCACATGTTGATATTGATATTCATGTATAAGTATGGAAGGGTATCTTGTTACGTGGAGGAGGTGACTGTGGATTGTAGAAGAGACGTGGAGGTTTCCCTCATGTAGACATCCGTGATGTCCTCCTAAGCTAGGTAGGTTGTGCTACCAAACCAATGCTTGCAACGGTAGCGCGAGTGTCCGGTTGCTTGTCCTCCTCCATGTCACCTTCATAACCTACTGGAATCTCTTCCTCCTTTGGAACTTGAGGTTCTTCTTCTTCGGGCTTCTTTCTTTTGTCGTCGACGAAGGCCATGGTGCTCTAAACTTGAGAAGATTTTCTGACAGAAACAGATCAAAATGAAACCACAATGAGAACACGATGCACGAACCTCGTGGGATCCGGGGGTTATATATTACGAAGTTTCAATGCATAAGGAAGGTTTCGGCACGGAAACGAAGCGGAGATGGAGTTCTGGGGAGTCAACCCCCCTCCAGGCGCGGCCAGGCTGGGCCTGCGCCTGGGGTGGGTTTGTCCACCCCGGGCTCCGTTTCCTCTTCAGTTTCGTCCTATAACTTCCCTTATGTATTAAAAACATCAAAAATATAAAAGGATTGGGGTTTCACAAACCTTCTGTTTTCACCACTTTTACCTATTCAAAGACGAACTCTGCAGTTTCTGGTGTTTGGTTCTTGATAAATTCTTCTGGAGTCACCATTTGAATGAGATCCACTTCTTCGTTGTAAGAATCTCCAGAAATATAATGTTTTAGTCTTTGACCATTAACCACCTGTGTTGTGTCATCCTTCAGAGAAGAGATTTTGATGGCACTTGAATGGTACACTTCCTTGATAACAAAAGGTCCTTCCCATTTGAAGAGTAGTTTCCCTGCAAAAAATCTGAGACAATACCTATACAAAAGAACTTTCTCACCAACATGGAACTCCCTTTTGAGAATTCTCCTATCATGCCATATTTTTACTTTTTCCTTAAGGAGCCTAGCATTTTCGTAAGCTTCCCCTCTCCACTCATCTATATTACTTAAATCGAGCAGTCTTTTCTCACCAGCAAGTCTAAGATCTCTATTCAACTCTTTCACTATTGTACCATCCCAAAAATACTAAACTTGGATCATTAAACTCTAATCATCAAATTTAGGGTTAACAAAAACTTTTCTAAATAAAAATATGAAAGCATGCATGTGTGTATGCATCCCATTTTGAATTCTTTTGAATTGCCTTGTTTATGTGTTTCTTTGCTTGTGAAATGTTTCTTAGGTGAAATAAACATCATCTAAACAATTCCCAAACTTTTCTTAAAGACAAATAAATCAAAACAAAGATAAATGAGTGAATGGTCATTTTGACCAATTTAACTCCCATGCCTACTTTGGCTGTCTCAAACTTTTAGAACTTAATAGAAACTTTTCTGGATCTTTGCACCCCTTGATTATACTCATAACAAAGTATCAAGGCCCACTTTGTGATCATCCAGAAACATTCAAATGCATAGTTTAAATGACAATTCAAAATTGAATCTTTATCATATGAGAAGATCCCACTTTTTCAAAAACCACTCAAACAAGCTCAACTTTCAAAACCCAAGCATCTGCAGACTCACCAGCACCAACCTAGCACACCCACCAAAAATCTTTTCAAAATTCAAAACTTGAATTCTTGCGGCCATTTCATCAAACACATTGCAGACACAAATCATCAAAATCTCAAACACTATTGTGAGCAGTGATTGAAGCCTAACTTGTTCCCTCTCTGGTTACAACTAGGTTTTAGTAGATCATCTAGCTCAATTGCACACCCTTAGCATTACTGTAAGCTTGGCATTGCCATCAATGGTGAGCAGGTTGAATGCACCCTTGTCACCCCCCATGTCGACAGCAAGCTAGGAGGAGAAACCAGCCTAGCCAGCATGTTTGGGAGCAAGCCAACATCCCACCGCCACTCCCTGTCCAGCGCTCGAACGTTGCCAGCCACTGGACCACACGCACGAACCATGCCAACCTCGCCAGCAACCATGCCGAGAGCACGCCCCGTGCGCCATGCTCGACCGACGCCCACCGACCGCGCGCCGTCCTCGCCGCGTGCATACGTGATCACCACCATCCCAGTAACCCCGCAGACATGCTCGTTCGCCGCTGCGTGGACCATGCGTGCTGTGCGCCATTAAATCTTCCGTCGGGCACGCGCAGAGCACCGTCGCGTTCCGACCAAACCGCACCGCCCCACATCTCGCCACCGTGTCGTTGAGCATCGCCAGGGAGCACCGCACCGCCCCCTACCGTCGCCCATGTCGATAGCCGTCTGTACCGTCGACCACGACGAGCTCACCTTGCGCCCGTCGGTCCCCTCGCTCCACTATAAATAGAGGCCACCCCCAGCCGAATTGATCACACCATCTCACTCCCCTCTCCTCATTGATCATGCCACACCGTTCCCGGAGCAAGGCGAGCAGCACTTCGCCAGAATTTCACCGGAGCCCGCCGCTACTGGAGAAGAAGGGAGCCAGCAATTGGAGCCGCCCTAGGAGAAGCTGCCGGTACCAGGAGGTTCGTCGTCGTCGACTTCGTCATTCGCCCGCCTCGCCGACCCTCGCCTGAACCCCGGTGAGCCCCCAACGACCCCCACTGGCCATGCTAGGTTTCTGTCTCGCCGGCGTTGCCCAACGTCGACGATGACTCTCAGCCGTTGGATTAGAACCAGATCGAACGCACCACATCGCCCCATACCGCTTCGCACCCCCTCGTCTCACTGACGCGTGGGGATAGCCACTTAACTAGCCCGCGTCAGCGCTGTGCTTATCAGGACGGCCCAGTATCGCTTCCCGCGCAGCCCAGTTATTTGAGTTTAACCTTTTCCATTTTATTTCAAACACACTTCTGTACCCAGTTTCAAAAAACAACCTAGATTGATTCAGTGAACCAAATTGAATGAAACCAATTTTTTTAGAAAGGTCTGGGAATGCTTAATCCAAGCCCGTTGGATTCAAGTCATTTGGATATGTAGATCACCCATGGTAAAAATAACAAGGCAGAAGCTTTTCTGCATTCAAACATTTTTCAAATTTAAACCATAATAGCTTTTGAGTTGATTCCAACTCTCAAAAATCACATTTAACCATACCTTTCAGAATATATAAAAATATATAGGTTTACTTACATAAATAATGTTCAAGTAATAAAAGAATGCCACATTGGCATTTCTAGCCACTTTATTTAATTAAAATAAAAGGGTAAAACCTTATTAAATTGTGACACCACTTTAAATCACATTCCCATGAACTAAAATATGTGGTGATGACATGTGTCAACATGATACCATGTTTGGTTTGGAGAATATTAAATCTTAAGTAGTTTTTCAACGAGTAGAAATTACTTTTCTAAAAATAAAAGGAATTAAACCAAACTTTAATCTTGTAATATTAGTGATGATGCTAGATCATCTATAGGACCCTTTGGTGTGATGATTGCAAGTAGTTAAGTATTGTTTGGTGATTGTGTACATTGTATTTATTTATAGACACTAGTACCGACCAAGGATACGAGGATGAAGGAGGATTCTACGAAGAAGAAGCCGAGGAGAACTTCAACCACTGCTTTGCACAAGGCAATCTTTACTAACCAAGTGGACCAATGCAAGCTAACACTTGCAATTTAGCAAGCTTTACTAACCAAGTGGACCAATGCAAGCTAACACTTGCAATTTAGCAAGCTTTATTAACCAAGTGGACCAATGCAAGCTAACACTTGCAAGATACTCTACTTTAGCAAGCCTAATACTACTAGTTGGATGTGCAAGCTAATACCTGCTTGCTACCATGCCCACTATATGCCTTAAAGCATATATGATCATAACCCCTTGATAAACCAATCCTAGTTTTACTTGCAAGCTTATTACTTTATTTCTTTATCAAAGCTCTTAGAGTTTACTGGAATAAATGGTAGATACTAGAAGGATAATTGAAGGTTGCATAAAGAGCATAAAATTTGGCCTAAGCTAGATAATCTTGATATCATCCTAAGGCATGAGATTAAACTCAGTTACACTCCAATAGTTTACCACCCCTCATTAGTGCTTACCCCCACTTGTAGATTCTAGTTCTAAGCATAAAACTTGATCAACATTTAGATGGGAATACTTGGTGAAAATGGTTATGAAAACCTTAGAATGATGGATCATTCTACTGAGATGTTTTGACATGTGTTTCCGAACACCAGATGATTTGGTGATGAAAATGTTGAGGCATGAGCCTTAGCCCTTTATAAAACTGATAGTTGTCTGGATGCGATACCATTCCAAATTTATCGTACAACCACAATACCCGAAGATTGGGTAGGGCTTGACTGGAAACTTATATACCTTAGTATTAGTTCCCTCACGGCCAAGGTCTGAGCTGAGGCTACCTTGTGAAGATTGTCCACCTGTGCAGTACCCAAGATGGCAGTTGGTCATGGTTGGGAGGCCAAACTCATAGGAGAGGTGCTTATACTAGGGCGTGTAATTGAAAGGTTAGGATTGATTATCCGCATACTGAGTATAGTGAATTCAGGATTTGTTCCTGACAGATGTATCGAATGTTGTGGTGAAAGTGTACAATCTTTGCAGAGTGTCAAAGTATTCGAATAGCCGCGTCCGCGGTTATGGACAGTTGGAGTGGCCATACTGTTCCCCCGTCAGACTTTTCAAAATGACTTGTGAAATGAACTGAGACTTTGACTTGACCACAACAGGGTTGTGGCATGAGATACAAGTTCCCACTTAGGTGTTATAAAACCTTAACTAACATTCGTTGTTTCCAAACTTAGTAGAGATAAATCTGGCTTTTGCAAAACAACCCTAGAGCCTAGTGTCCTATTATCAAAAACCCCGTTCACTTGTTAGTATTAGTTTGCGAGTACTTAAAGAGTACTCATGGCTTTGTCCCTGGCTATTCCCGTGGCCAGACTATGAAGAGGAGTACCTGGAGGATGGACCCTAGGAAGGTTACGACAACTAGGATCATCTCCCATCGTCAGCATTGCTTGTGACCCCGAAGATGGAGCTTCGCCTACGCTACCGTTATTATTACATATTCCGCTGCTTGAAGTTGTATTAAGAACTGGATCAATGAGATCCCTATTTGTCTAAGAACTTATGTACGGTTTGTAATGGATGATGTACTATGTATCCAATTCTGTTATGTCTCGCAAAAATGGTAATCCTGGGATTACGATGTATGGCATAACAGGCATCTAGGATTAAAAATTCGGGTGTTGACAACTACCCAATAAGCTTTGTGTTCTAATTCTAAAGGCAAGTGACAAGATTTCCCATAGACCATTTTGTAAGGAGACATCCCCATAGGATTTTTATAAGCAGTTCTATAAGCCCACAAAGCGTCATTCAACTTTTTAGCCCAATTTTTTCTAGACCTATTGACAGTCTTCTGCAAGATAGATTTAATTTCCCTATTGGAAAGTTCTACTTGGCCACTAGTTTGGGGGTTATAAGCTGAAGCTATTATGTGGTTTACATGATACTTAGCGAGAGTTTTTCTAAAACCCCCATGAATAAAATGGGAGCCTCCATTAGTCATGAGATATCTAGGTACACCGAACCTAGGAAAAATGACATCTTTGAGCATTTTCAAAGAGGTCTTACCGTCAGCACTGCTTGTAGGTATGGCTTCTACCCACTTTGTAACATAGTCAACAACAACAAGAATATGAGTATACCCTTTTGAAGGAGGAAAATGCCCCAGAAAGTCAAATCCCTAGCAATCAAAAGGTTCAATAACAAGAGAATAATTCATAGGCATTTCATTCTGTCTAGAGATGTTACCTACTCGTTGGCATTCATCATAGGATAAGATAAACTTCCTTGCATCTTTAAAAAGAGTAGGCCAATAAAATCTAGATTGTAAAACCTTCTGTGCAGTCCTATCCCCATCATGATGTCCTCCATTAGCACTTCCATGACATTTTCTCAATATCTCTTGTTGTTCAAATTCTGGAACGCACCTTCTCATAATGCCATCTACTCCTTCCTTATATAGGTGTGGGTCATCCCAAAAGTAATGCCTTAGATCATAGAATAATTGCCTTCTTTGTTGGTCTGTAAAGGTTGGAGGCAAATACTTGGAAACAATAAAGTTGGCATAATAAGCATACCAAGTATTCTCATGCGGACTTACCCTTATTGCAGCTAACTGCTCATTTGGAAAATTATCATTAACAGGCAAAGTGTCGAAAGAAATGTTTCCAAACGAGATAAATTATCAGCAACAGGATTATTAGCACCTTTCCTATCCACAATATGCAGATCAAACTCTTGCAAAAGCAACACCCACCTTATAAGCCTAGGCTTAGCGTCCTTCTTTGTCATAAGGTACTTAATAGCTGCATGGTCAGTATGAATAGTAACCTTAGAATCAACAATATAAGGTATAAACTTATCACAAGCAAAGATTACAGCTAAAAACTATTTTTCAGTCATAGCATAATTCTTTTGAGTAGCATCTAGAGTCTTGCTATCATAATGAATAACATTCAGCTTCTTGTCAACATGTTGTCCAAGGACAACACCCACAGCAAAGTCACTAGCATCACACATGATTTCAAAAGGTAAACTCCAATCAGGTGGTTGGACTATAGGAGCAGTTGTTAAAGCT
This sequence comes from Avena sativa, assembly GCA_916181665.1. Taxonomy (NCBI): domain Eukaryota; kingdom Viridiplantae; phylum Streptophyta; class Magnoliopsida; order Poales; family Poaceae; genus Avena; species Avena sativa. The sequence goes on from OV702297.1 coordinate 145,939,630, forward strand.
TTCTTCAAAGTTTCAAAAGCTTCCTTACAATCATCATCAAAGACAAAAGGTATATCTTTTTGAAGAAGATTATTAAGGGGCTTTGAAATTTTGGAGAAATATTTAATAAATCTCCTATAGAAACCAGCATGACCAAGGATACTACGAATACCTTTGATGTCCCTAGGACAAGGCATCTTCTCAATTGCTTCACTTTTGGCTCTGTCAACTTCAATACCTCTTTCAGAGATCTTATGTCCAAGAACAATTCCTTCATTAACCATGAAATGACATTTCTACCAATTAAGAACAAGGTTGGTTTGTTCACATCTCTGCAAAACTTTATCAAGGTTGTGCAAACAGTTATCAAAAGAAGTTCCATAGATGGAAAAATCGTCCATGAAAACCTCCACAATTTCTTCACAAAAACCATGAAAGATAGCAGACATACATCTCTAAAAGGTAGCAGGAGAATTACATAAACCAAAAGGCATACGCCTATAAGCATAAGTACCATAAGGACAAGTGAAAGTGGTTTTATCATGTTCTTGTGCTTTCACAGTGATTTGAGAAAACCCAGAATAACCATCAAGAAATCAAAAGTGAGTCTTTTTGGACAGCCTCTCAAGCATTTGATCAATAAAGGGCAAAGGATAATGATCTTTCTTAGTAACTTTATTAATCTTTCTAAAATCAATGCACATTCTATACCCAACCACTACTCTCTGGGGTATAAACTCATTATCCTCATTAGGCACAAAAGTAATTCCCCCTTTCTCGGGAACACAATGAATAGGGCTAACCCATTGACTATCAGCAATAGGATAAATAATACCACCATCAAGGAGTTTTAATACCTCATTTCTTACCACTTCCTTCATTTTAGGATTTAGACGGTGCTGGTGCTCAACAACTGGTTTTGCATCAGGCTCAATATTAATAGCATGCATATAGTGGGAGAAATTCCTTTTAAATCATCAAGAGTATAACCCATAGCTCCTCGGTGCTTCTTCAATACCTCCAATATCCTTTCTTCTTCCTTCCCTGGAAGTTTAGAACTAATAATAATAGGATATATCTTCTTATCATCAAGATAAACATATTTAAGATCATCAGGTAAAGGTTTTAATTCGAAAACAGGATCCCCTTTGGGTGGTAGTGTGGTACCCAAATCTTCCACAGGTAAATTATGCGTAAGTAACTCAGGCTGACGAAGGAAAACCTCATCAATCTCATTTCTTTCCTTCATAAAGGCATCACTTTCATGATCTTCCATGAACTGCTGCAAAGCATTGTTAGGAGCAAGAGAAATAGCAGACAGTTGTTGAACCTTGAAATCCTCATCAGGTAATTCATTTTCATAAGGGGTTTTGGAAAATTTAGAAAAAATAAACTCATAAGATTCTCCAGCAAACTTAGTCAAAACTTTTTCCTCTCTACAATCTATGATAGCCCCACAAGTATTAAGGAAGGATCTACCAAAGATGATAGGATAGGTTTTGCTAGCTTCTTTACCAGGTACTAGAAAATCAGCAGGATATTTAATCCTACCACAAAGGACCTCCACATCTCTTACAATACCAATGGGGAAAACTTGCTCTCTATTGGCAAGGTGAATGACCACATCAATGTCTTCAAGCTCACAAGGACCAATCTCATGCATAATTTCCCTATAAAGCTCATAAGGAATAACAATAGAACTAGCGCCAATATCACATAAACCATAGTAGCAATGACCACCAATTTTAACAGAGAGCACAAGAACACTAGCTTTTCTAGCCTTACTAGGATGAGAGATAATATTAGAAGCGTCTTCACAGAAGACAATATACTCATCCTCTATATTTCTAGTGACAAGATCTTTTACAATAGCTACTACAGGCTCAATATCAATAAGCTCATCGGAACCTACAGTTTTCTTTGCGCTTTTTCTAACCACATTAGCCAAAATAGATTGTTCCCTTACCTTGGAGGGAAAAGGGATCTTCTCAACATAAGGTTCAGGAAAAATAGGATCAATAGTACAAACCTCTATACTAGCAGGAATGTGGGTAACAATGTCTTTATAAGGAGCATGGTACTTGTCCCACTCTTTCTTGGGAATCTCAATGTAAGAGGAAAAAGCATTAAAACATTCCACAAGAACTTGAGGATCAAGGCCAAACTTATTGCTAATATCACGGAAGTTATTAGTTCCCATAAAAGATTTAATGCACTCATAATCATAGTTTATACCTGACTTTCTTCCTTTGTCATTCTCCCAAGCCTCGGTATTATCTTGAATACGGTCTAAGAGATCCCATTTAGCTTCTTCCTTCATACTTGTTAATTATCTAGCGCACGGAGCGTCTAATAAACCTTTATCCTGAAGAGAAAGCCTAGCATAAAATTTATTGAGAATAATATTGTTAGGGAGTTCATGAATAGGACATTTAAGCATTAGCAGCTTCAATCTCCCCCAAGCTTGATCTGTACTTTCTCCATCAAGAGGCCAAAAGTTATATATAAGACTTCTATCCTTTTGGATTTCACCAGGAGTATAAAATTTAGAGTAAAAGAGAGATGCCATCTCCTCCCATTCCATGGATTGTCCATTCTTTAGTAGCTTATACCATGCCTCAGCTCTCCCTTTTAATGATATGGAGAGTAACTTCTTCTTCACCTATTCAGTTGTGATACCTGCACACTTAAACAACCCGCATAATTCATGGATATAAAGCAAGTGATCACCAGGATGGACAGTTCCATCCCCAAAATAATAATTATCCATGACATGATTAACAATACTCGCAGGTATCTTAAAAGGATCTATCTCAATAGGTGGTGGTTCATCTACTACCCTACCAGCGGTAGTAGTTTTCCCAAACAGAAAACCAAGTGGGTTATTAATATTGGAAACAAAGTAACAAGCGGTAACAAAAGCAATACTCACAGTGAAAGTTTTCCTTACCAGTTCCACTCTTCAATAGCGCTTCACTCCCCGGCAACGGCGCCAAAAAATAGTCTTGATGACCCACAAGTATAGGGGTGTATCGTGTACTTTCGATAAATAGGAGTGTCGATCCCAACGAGGAGCAGAAGGTGTTGAACAGTGGTATCGAGCAGGAAATCCCTGTGAATACTTAGCAAACGGATTTTTAGTGGTTTTCTGACAAGGCAATAAAACAAAGAGCAAGTAAAAAAAGTAACTAACAAACGGAGCAAGTGGCCCAATCCTTTCTTAGCAAAGGACAAGCCGGTGAAAATACCAATAAGGACCAATCGTTCTCGAGGACACATGGGAATTCTGTCAAGTGCTTTCGCTGCAAATAGCTGAGTACTCTTCTTTGGTGTTTGTAACTGTTGTGTGGGTGAACATGTGCTAACATACTGCCCTTCCTAGGACTAATACATACTTGTGATTAAACCCCCTGCAAACATCCGTAACTATAGGAAAGTAATTAAGATATAAATCTAACCACAGCCTTAAACTCTGAGATCCTACACTCCCTTGTGCAAAGGTGTCCTAACGGGGGTTCAGGTTTCTGTCACTCCGGCAACCCCACAATTAGTTGCCAAATTCACAATGAATTCCCCTAGGCCCATAAATGGTGAAGTGTCATGTGGTCGACGTTCACATGACACCACTAGAAGAATAGCACCACAACTTAAATACTAAACCATTGAATAGTAACTCATCACAGATTCACTACTAACAACATGACTTCTCCCATGTCCTCAGGAACTAAACAAACTACTCACAAGACATCATATGGATCAAGATCAAAGATGATATGGTAATGGATAACAATCTGAACGTAAACAATAATCCAATGGTTCCACTCACAAGCATCAACTACAATAGTAATCAACACCGGGAAAGTTTCCCCTAATGAACTAAGCAATATCCAACACAATTGTTACAGCGGGACGGCGTGGTGGTGATGGTGCTGGTGGAGATGATGGTGTGGATGATGATGATGATCCTGATGAAGCCTAGCTTGATGATGGTGTTGATGGCGACGGTCTCCCCTCTCCAGGAACGAATTCCCCCGGCAGAAATTTGTCTGCTGGAGAGATCTTTCTCTCTCGATGTTTTCCGCCTCCTAGGGGCGGCGAAAGTCTATCTGTGGTCGCCTCCCTGGTATTATGGTTCCGTAGGGAAGATATAGGCGAAGTGGCAGAGTCGGAGGCCGAACAGGTGGGCCAAACCCACCCTAGGCGCGGGGTCAGGTGGGCCCGCGCCTAAGGAGGGTTTGGGCCCCCTGAGGCCCCCCTTCGCTCCTCCTTCTGGCTTCCTTCGTCTTTCGATGAAATAATATGTTTCCATATTTTTCTGGTATTTTTCTGATCTTCGTGAAATTGCACCAAAATGTCGTATTTTCCATTAGAATCCAAACTCCGGCAGTCCATCCTCCAGGAATCATCCAACATGCATAAAAAGATGAAAAGCCATAAGTAATACCTCATAATAAGACAAATATAAATGAATAGAGGTAAATTATGATATAGAATGGTGATGCAAATTGGGCGTATCACTTCACCTAGGTCCTTTATTAAAAAATTGATGTTTAGATAACTTTTAACACTGTTTAAAAGATCTATATCATTTCTGATCAATAATATGTCATCCACATATAATATCAGAATGCCACATCGCTCGCACTCACTTTCTTGTAAATACAAGCCTCTCCTTAAGTTTGGATAAATCCAAACTCTTTGATCACCTCATCAAAGCGGAGATTCCAACTCCGGGATGCTTGCTTCAGTCCATAGATGGATCGCTGAAGCTTGCATACCTTGTCAGCATCCTTAGGATTGACAAATCCTTTGGTTGTACCATATACAATTCTTCTTCAATGTTGCCATTGAGGAATGCAGTGTTGACATCCATCTGCCATATCTCATAGTCGAAATATGCAACAATTGCTAACATAATCCTAACTGACTTCAGCATCACTACGGGAGAGAATGTCTCATCATAGTAAACTCCTTGAATTTGTCAAAACCCTTTTGCGACAAGTCGAGCTTTATAGATGGTTATATTACCATCAACATCAGTTTTCCTTTTGAAAATCCATTTATTCTCCACGGCCTTTCGGTCATGAGGTAAGTCCACGAAGGTCCAAACCTGGTTTTCATATATGGATTCCATCTCGGGTTTCAGGGCTTCTAGCCATTTGTTGGAATCCAGGCTCATCATCACTTCTTCATATGTCACGGGGTCATCAATTTCATCGACCATGAAATTCATAACAAGATTTCCGTACAGGTCAGGAGCTGCACGCGTCCTACTAGACCTGCGAGGTTTGGTAGTATTCTCTTTCAGAGCTTCATGATCGTATCATTAGTTCCCTCTTCATTTGGTCAAGTCAACTCTGGAATGCGTTCTGGCGCTGCGCTACTCGCCATATTATGAAGAGAAGGTTCTACAACCTCTTCGAGTTCTACCTTCCGACTACACAAACCTTTCGCGAGAAACTCTTTTGCTAGAAAGGATCCAATAGTTTCCTTAGGGTATCCTATGAAGATGCATTTTTCCGCTTTGGGTTCAAGTTTATCTGGTTGAAGTTTCTTCACATAAACATCGCATCCCCAAACTTTAAGAAATGACAGCTTAGGTTTGTTTCCAAACCACAATTCATACGGTGTCTTTTCAACGGATTTAGATGGTGCCCAATTTAAAGTGAATGCAGCAGTTTCTAGTGCATAACCCCAAAATGACAGTGGCAAGTCCGTCAGAGACATCATAGATCAAACCATATCTAGTAGAGTATGATTACGATGTTCTGACACACCATTTCGCTGTGGTGTTCCGACAGGTGTGAGTTGTGAAACTATTCCACACTCTTTCATATGTGTGCTAAACTCGTAACTTAGATTCTCACCTCCATGGTCGGACTGTACAAATTTGATATTTCTATTACGATGATTTTCCGCTTCATTCTGAAATTCCTTGGATTTCTCAAAGGTTTCAAACTTGTGTTTCATTAAGTAGATATAACCGTATCTACTCAATCATCCGTGAAAGTAACAAAATAATGATATCCACCTCGCGCCGACACACTCATTGGACCACACACATCAGAGTGTATGATTTCCAATAAATCTGTCGCCCGTTCAATTGAACCGGAAAATGGCATTCTAGTCATCTTGCCCATAAGGCATGGCTCACATGTATCAAATGATTCGAAATCAAGTGATTCCAAAAGTCCATCTGAATGGAGCTTCTTCATGCGTTTAACGACAATATGACCTAGACGGCAGTGCCACATATATGCGGATATATCATCATTAAGTTTAATCCTTTTAGTGTCAACATTATGAATATGTGTAACACTATTATAGAGATCCAACATAAATAAATCATTCATCATTGGTGCATGACCATAAAAGATATCATTCATGTAAATCAAACAACCATTGTTTTTGGATTTAAATGAATAACCACTGCACATCAAACATGATCTGGATACAATGTTCATGCTCAGTGCTGGCACCAGATAACAATTATTCAAGTTTATAACTAATCCTGATGGTAAGTGGAGAAGCAATGTTCCGACGGCGATCACATCAACGCTTGATCCATTTCCGACATGCATCTTGACCTCACCCCTTGTTAGCGGTCGCTTGTTCTGCAACCCTTGATTCATGTTACAAATACCCAGGTGCTACTGCGAGTACTAGTCAAGTACACATCAATAACATGTATATCGTATATACCTTTATTCGCCTTGACGACCTTCTTGTCTTGAAAATACTTGGGGCAGTTCTGTTTCCAGTGACCCAACTCATTGCAATAAAAACATTCAGTATCAGGCCTAGGACCTCCATTGACCGTCCCTCTCAGGCACAACAAAAGTGTTGCCCATCTTGAGTTTTGCTTTGGCCACGGCCCTTTCTCTAGAAGTTGTGGTCTTATCGACTATCAACTCCAGATGCCTATCCTTTATGTCTACTTTGACAACCACCAAGATGGAAGCAAGTTTGGTGAGCGATCCAATCGCACCACTTTTCTTGTAATTCAGCACAAACTCTTTGTAGCTGGGTGGGAGCAACTGCAGAACTCTATCCATTGCAAGGTCAACTGGGATATCATATCCTAGTGCCCATAAGATGTTGAACTTATCCCATCATCATCATGACATGATCGTTCATAGAGTTGTGTTCCTTCATCTTTACACTAAAAAACTCGCTGGAGATCGTGTATCTTGCAGCATGGATTTGGCTCCCAAACATAGCTTTGAGATCCTTCACCATAGCATCAACATTGCTAAGTTCAAAGAATCCTTGGAGTTCAGGATCCAATGATAGAAGGATCACATATTTCACAAGAGTGTAGTCATTAAGCTTTGTGTCGTACACATTGTGCTCATACTGACATGCATTCTTCCAAGAGCGTCACCTATCGGACCTTCTAGCACATATTGTTTTTGTGCAGCATTGAGGAACAACCTCAAATTCATGAACCATTTGGTAAAGTTGCTACCGTTCGTTGCAAGTTTCTCTTTCTCCGTGAACACATTGAAATTAAAAGCAGGTGGTGCCATCTACAATAGAATTTGTAAAGTTTAGACTAAGTTTATGATAGATCGAGTTCAACTAATCCAAATTAACACTCAAAAACGACATCCCTCGTGCATTTTTGGTGATTACATGAACCAAATCCACTACGCCAAGTCCGATCATCACGTGAGCCGGTGTAGCTTCAAAGGCGAGCATCCATATGGGCATCATATCTTCATATGACTCATGCTTACCCTTTCGGTCCGTGTTCCAAGGCCATATTTGTACATGCTAGGCTCGCCAAGTAAGAACCTCAGTATTCACGTGTGTAAACTGGCTTACACCCGAAATATGATCGTGGATCCAGGAACACCCGATCATGAAGTGATGTCTTGGAGCGGCGAAACATAATCGGTGCATACTTAAGGGAGAACACATTTTTATCTTGATATCTAAATGAGGGACCATATTATTATGCTAATAAAACGCCAAACGAGCAATATAAGATGCAACAAACATCACATGTGAAAAAAAGTGAAATGATATGGGTCTTGCACTTGATCTTCATCATGTGCATCGTGGTATGATCTTCATCTTTCCTTTATGTGTAAGGCCAAGGTCTATGGAACTTGCACGTTATGTGTGTTGTAAGAGTATCGACTTATACTTTTACTTACAACATCACCATATCATGACACTAGCCCAGAAACAATCTAAACTAGACGCTTCTAATTTATCCATTGCAAGTTTTACGTGGCTTAGGGCTTTCAAAGATAGAACCGTTCATATCTACGAACATGAACCACAACGAGGTAACCAAATTATTGACAACTCGTTGCAAATTAGATATTGACTATAGTAGGAGAGACAGACACCCGCTAGCCACTTATGCAAAACTAGTTGCATGTCAAGCGTGGAACAGGTCTCATGTGCGAGGACATGTAAAGTTTGTCTGGGCTGCTTCATCCCACTATGCCACCAATATCCAAAGTACAACTAAGAAGCAATAACATGATCATCATCGCCCACATACTCATATGTGTACTACCCGTGCAAAGCATCTACGCATAGAACCATCTCTGATACCACTGTAGGGTTCGCAGCATAGAAAACAAAAAATTTCCTACGATGGGAACAACTATGTACCAAGATCTATATATTAGATACAAGCAACGGGCGGATATACATCCATAGATAACATACCCTTAAAGACCGACAAAGCTTAACGAGGTTGTACTTGTGGATGATGTAGACGAACACTTGCCGATCTCAAGATCGAGAGGAAGTCCTAGCGCTGCAAATCAGCAGCGCATCCGTGCTCGCACACACATCCGAGCCACCGAGCAACCTACACATCCTCGCTCCAGCGATGCAGCGGAAGCAACAACTCTTTCTTGCCAAAAATCCACCGGGAACATGTATCTCGCTAGTCCGAGACCATGGGGGGTAAACTTGAGGGGGAGAGAGATCCTTCACGAGGAGGTGTGAGTGTGAGTGAGGGTGAGGGGATCCTTTTATAGGAGGAGGGGGGCACCCCAAGGGATGTGGCCGGATTCCATGGTGGCTTCCCCCACACCTTCCTCCATTATGTGGGTGGATCTCCCACTCAAAATTAGCCCCTTCATTTCTCCACTCAAAATTCCCATTAAATTTCCACCAAATTTAAGGCAATCTCTCTTTAAATAAAACTCCTTTTATTTATTCATAATTTTGTCAATTACCTTAATGGAAAAACATTCACATATAACCCCTTGCTAGTATTTCATTTCACATGCAGAAACACTTTAACAATTTCACCCGAAACAGTTCTGGTGTCTAGTGAAATAAATTCCTGCGCTTTGTTAATCTTTTTAGCATGAAACTATTTGTTCCAATTGGTGTCGGTGTCCCTTAAGTGTGTCACCCTAGGGTTTGCTAATAATTCGGACATGATAGAGACCCCTCTCAGATCAATAATCAGAAGCGAGACCTAGAGATGCATACTGACTCCCGCACATTCAACGATGACTTTCCTGTGATCATGAGAACCTTTTACGCTAGAATCTTAATCCCTTTGTCTCACGATATATTACATGTCCGAGATTTGTGTAGGGGTTCGTAGCATAGAAAACAAAAAAATTCTACCGCATGAACACAAACAAGCCAAGATCTATCTACTAGATTGTAGCAACTAGTCGATTAGAGTACTCACCCTCGAAGATCCCAAAGCGGTTAACGAGAGCGGATTCTCGTGGGTGATGTAGTCGTACACTTGCTGATCTCAAGATCGCGTAGACGATCCTTCCGGCGCTGCGTTCTGGCAGCGCTTCCGCAGTCGATCACACGTTCGGTACTCGATGAAGGCCTTCCTCTCCCTTGTTCTAGCAGGCAGCAGAGGTTGTAGTTCACTCCTCGCGATTCCGGCAGCACGACGGCGTGGTGTCGGAAGTAGAGAGAAGATCCCGCAGGGCTTCGCCTAAGCTGGACCGGGTTATGGTGGATTATTAGGGTTTGCCCGGCAATCTAGGGTTTAGAAGCCGGAGAGGAGGAGGTAGTCAGCGGATAGGGCGGCGGCGACTTGGTACGGCGGCGGCGCAAGGCGGCTTCAACGTGGCGGCGGCGCTGGGCAGGGAGGGGCTGGTGTTGTGTCTCTTGGGGCACCCCTCCCCTCTATTTATGAGAGGGAGGGTAGCTTGGGAGAGGGGAGTTTGAATCCTTCCCCAAATCCCTCTCCTAGTTGGCTTGTGGTGGCGGGAAAGAAGGATTCTTTCCTTCCTCCACTAGGATACATTGTCCCAGTTTGACTTTTCAAACTTCCCTTTTGACTTTCAATTTGGAGCTCAATTTATTTCTTACAAATGCCTAACTAAGTGACCTAGGATATGATGCAATCATTCCACTTATTCATGGAACATTCATGAACCCTTCCCCTTCTGGTCCGGTGAAACTTCTAGACCCTTCTAGAACCTTCCGATGAAAACACCGGAATCATTCCCGAACTCTGGAATTAGACTTTCCTTATATGAATCTTATTCTTCGGACCATTCCGGATCTCCTCATGATATCCCAGATCCCATCCGAGACTCGGAATGACATTCAGCATCCCTACTTACATTCCATATCTACTAAACAACATAGAATCCTTAAGTGTGTCTCCCTACGGTTCGTGAATTATGCAAACATGACCGAGACTCTTCTCCGATCAATAACCAATAGAGGAATCTGGAAATTCATATATTTCCATTTCTATGATTACTTTGCGATCCAATGGACCATTTACATATGATACCAATTTCCCTTTGTATCGCGATATTTTACTTATCCGAGTTCTAATCGTCGGTATCTCTTCATACCTAGTTCAACCTCGTTACCGATAAGTATTCTTTACTCTTTGTATGTGATCCCTTGTGAGCCAGTCACATGCTTGCAAGATAATTGGATGACATTCCACCGAGAGGGCCCAGAGTATATCCATCAGTATATTGATGGACAAATCCCACTCTTGATCCATGTGCCTCAACACATACTTTCCGAACACTCAATGCCACCTTTATAGCCACCCAGTTACGGAGTGGTGTTTGATGTCATCAAAGCATCCATCCGGTGATGGTCATTAACATGATCTCATGGTCGAAGGATTTAGGTTACTATGTATTTGAAAGCTTATAGCAAGTTAACTATTTTAAATGACTTGATCTTATGCTACACATAACTATAGGAGTATGTCCATCACATCATTCTCCTAATGATATGACCTTGTTGCTAATAACATCTCAATGTTCATGATTAGGAAACCATGATCATATATTAACCAAAAAGCTAGTTTAACAAGAGGCTTTATTAGGGACTCTTTTATGTTTACAAATCACACAAGTATTAATGTTTCTAGTTAATACAATTATAGCATGGTATATAAACATTTATCATAAGCATGAAGATATGATAATAACCTCTTTATTATTTCCTCTTGGGCATATCTCCAGCAGTCTCCCACTTGTACTAGAGACAATAATCTAGTTTCAAATCTTTGTGTATTTAACACCTATGGCTTTACGGTATTGTATGTACACGATTGCTAGTGATCAACTGATCTTCGGATCCGACACTTTCAGGTCCGTGTGTAATTGCATGTCTTTTCGTCGCTACGCATCACTCATTCTCTAATGAGATGTCTTTGTATAAATTTGGTCCTTTGGTGAGACCTTTAGTTCCTAGGGGTTAAAACATGTTGACAATATTGTCGTACAATATATCTTCATACTATTATCCCGCTATGAACTACACCTAGTTTTATAACAAACTACTTGACAAAAATGCCCTCTTTTGCTGCTATAATAGCAGTCATATACTTAGCCTTTTGTTGTATATCTGTCACAATGTCTTAACTTTGGATCTCATCCAAATCCATTATGGAACTTACTTTCCATCATATTGTGCCACGCTTAGTTTAGATTGAGATAAACTTAATTTGTACTTTGTGACAAAAATAGTATCAATGTAGTACCTTTTACAATGAACTAACCATCTATTTTTCACTTCTACAAAATAATATATTATTAGTTCTTCCAAAACATCATATGAATATCCTTACTATCATCCAATGATCATCTTATGAATCATTCTGGTATATGCTCATAGCATTTAGAGCATAGGACATACCTGTATTTGTACATATCACAGTATGATTGAAAAATACTTTTTGTGATTTTATTCATCAAGTATCAATAAATACTTGAATCTTTGTTTCACTTACCAAGTGTCGATACACTTGAATTTCGATTTAATCCTTTCTGTGTGGCAAGAACCTTTCTTGTCATTTCCATATTGAAATCATTCAATATCTCATCTATGTACAGTTGGCACAACCATATTAGCATCTCAATCTATCTATATAGATATTGATGCCAAATATTCGGGTTTTGCCTAAGTCTTTCATCGAGATGAAATTCTTAACATGTGTTAATAAAAGATACATCATTTCCAATCAACAATATGTCTTCCACCTAATGTATTAGAAATATGTCTTAGCGCTCCCACTTAATTTCTTGCAAATGCAAGCATCTTCATCGTCTCTGATGAATTTAAACTCTTTTAACAGTTTCATCATGGTGAAGATTCCATCTCTGTGATGCTCGCTTCAACCATTGAAGTTTGCATACGCTTTTAGCATCCTTTGAATTAACAAAACCCATTGGACCGTGTTATGCACACTCCCTAGGTAACAATTCTATTAGAAGAACTTGTTTTGTTTATTCAACTACCACATAACAAAATTATATGTAGTGGTTGCTACATTAATCCGTCTAGACTAAATATCGCTATGAAAGATCTAATCTTGTCATAGTCAACTGCTTGAACATTGTCGTGAACTCTTTCTCGAGATGTCGACTATTTCATAGATGTGAAACATCCATGTCTTTTTTGTTTATAAATCCAAACACAACCATAAGGTCTTAAACCTTTCTAGAGGGTCTTTCAAGTTCAAAGCTTGATTTCTCGTGTATGGAACTATCACAAAATCTATGGCTTCAAGCCATTTGATGGAGTCAGGTCCCATCATCGCTTCTTTGCATATAGTCGGTTCATTATTGTCAAATAATGATTCAACTCTCAAATCTTGGTATTTGATTGTTTACCCGACCTACTTAGTTCAATAGGAGCTTAGACCTCCGTAACCACAAACTTTGAGGCACGTGAGCCATGAGCATTGTTGCTGCCTTCGGAACACTTTCCGGTGCTGCACAACTCAGCACATATAGCTAAGGTTCTTTTAACCTTATCAAAGTTCTATTGTCCTCCCACTTAACTTTTCACACAAAAATTCTTCTCAAGAAACGTGACGTTCTAAGCGACAAACACTTTTTTCTTTGGTGTTATGGAGGATTACTTAATGTTTATTTGAAATAACATACAAAGACATGTTCATCCGACTTTGGTTGCAAACATCTTTCTTATGCATAGCATACCAATGTTTAAGAAAGTACAACTTGGGTTTTATCCCAAACATAACTTTATATGGTGTCATTTTAACGCATCATGATGGAACTATTTTTAGTGAAAAAGCGGTAGTCTCTAAAACTTTTAATCTTTAAAATATAATGGCAGTTTTATGAATTACACCTATGATCTTACCATGTTAAACAAGGTTTCATTGCATATCTCGATTTATTCCATACTCTTATGGTGTTTCAAGAAACACAAATCCATGGAATGATTCATCAAATCTTAGGTGTTATGCTAAACTTGTAACTCAATTATCTTCCTTTATGATCCTATCATAATTCTTTATTTTCTTGTTACATTGATTTTTGCACTTCAACTTGAAAGTCTTTGAGCTTTTCAAATGTTTCACACTTCATCCTCATTAAGTAAATATTCATATATTCACTCAAATTTTTAGAGAAAACATATGAAGTTGAAATCCATCTCTCTCGACTACACATAATGAGCTTCATATATTTATATGTATAAGTTCTAATAATCTAGTCATTTGTTCCCTTTTGGCCTATGAACGGAGTTTGAATTATCTCTAGGAAAGTTTCACAAGCGTCATTTGATCAAAAATCAAAAGACTCCAAAATTCCATCCACATGGAGTTTTTTCATGTTTTCTTTCCAATATAATTTAAACAGCGATGCCACTTCCTAGGTGATCTTTCAATCAATTTGTCTTTCGACATTTTTAGCACTAGTTTTATGGATGTGATTTCTCCAACGAGATTTTTAAATCATCCATCTTTTATGGATTACGGCAATTATTTGAACAACCCTTTTGTTCTCATAATACCTGATCAAAATAAAAATTATTGAAACAAATCTTGAAGGTAAGTTTTGATTTCAACGAACAACACAACAACCCTTTATTTGTTCTCCATGAACATCATCACATATTCTTTTGCTAGTTACTTAGGCCAATGTAGTTCATGAATTGTGTTGTTTCGTATGATGATTCACACCAACAAATTCAGTATCCAATACTCAAGAACTACATTGCTTAACAAGCAAAGAATACAGCCATAACATGTATATCCTCTATATACCTAAGCTGAAAAATTCTAGTATTTTCTCTTCTACCAAATATTTGTTATATTTCTCTTTCAGTATATCTTTATCCTTTCAAAAGAATCTATCAACATCAACAGTGGCGCCATACTTATGACACATAGTCCAAAACATGTATAGTTAAATACCAATGTCTTTGGACTTGCACTTTGAAGTAGATCACCATCATCAAATGTTTGGTGTTCTTTCAAATTCCATTCTTTAGTAATCTTTAAGTGTAGTAAACATTTTACCTACATCAAATATTCATCCTTATCATGGAACTATTCATGATCAAGCTACTTTAGCCTATAACGGTGAATTGCGAGTATAATGTTGCTCTCCAAAACCTTTAGGAGAATTAGGACGACTAGTGTCTCCAACCTTTTGAAAATTCTCATCAAATATGAGAACATAAACTTTGCTATATTATACTCTATCATGTTGTAATCAAAACATTGTTTCAGATATCATAATATCTTCCACATATGATGGTTTCCGAAACAATTCTTTCAGCTCGTAGATAACCTTGATATTAAAACAATCTTTTGAATATCAAGAATCATGGAGATAAACATGATACTTATTTACTAACATTGGAATTGTTACTCTTAATTTAATACCAATTATTAAACTTCACGAAGTAACCGTAACTTACTAAAAGTTTGTAATAGGACTTTTAAACTTTAGATCAACACTTCAAAACAATACGATACCAGTTCGTAAAGTAACTAAACAGAATTCTATAGTTCTATTATCTCAATTATAACTAAGCGTAAGGTGGTAAACAGATGCCAATGACTACAACAACTATGAAAATTCACTTTGATTTAATTTATGATAAATAGTGTTCAACTTTTAATCATATTGCTGTTGAACTCCCACTCAAAACAATATCCCTCACATTGTTTTAGTGATTACATGAACCAAATCCACTATACCAAGTCCGATCATCACGTGACATGATGTAGTTTCAAAGGCGAACAATCATCATATTCATCATATCATCTATATGACTCATGCTTTACCTTTCGGTATTCCGTGTTTCGAGACCATGTATGTACATGCTAGGCTCTTCAAGATGTAACCTTAGTTTCCGCATGAGAAAATCTGGCTTGCTCTTGTTGTATACACTCGCAGAATGTAACAAACCCGATCATCACGTGGTGCTTCGAAACAACGAGCTTTGGCAACGGTGCCTACTAAGGATGAACACTTTATAACTTGATATTTTGTGAGAGGGATCATCTTATAATGCTATCGTCATGATCTAACCAATACAAGATGCATAAAAGGATTAACATCACATGCAATTCATAATATGTGATATGATATGGCCTTTCTTATTGTGCTTCTGATCTCCATCTTCAAGCACGAACATGATCTCCATCATCATCGGCGTGGCGTCAAGGTCAATGGAACCGCTCCATGGTTGTCATCCACCAGCATCACCTATTACAACTACTTTGAATAATAGACACGCAGGTCTTAACGAAATTAGAAGACAACCATAAGGATCATGTCGGTTGCCGACTTACAATAAGGAACATTGCATACATCATATACAATCACAATCATGGCCATATCACATCACATCACACCCCCGCAAAACAAAGTTAGACGCCTCTAATTTTCTTTGCATGTTTTACGTGGTTTGGGGCTTTCAATAAGTGTCGTTCTAACTTACAAACAAGAACCACAACGTTGATACTAGTATTGTCAATCACTTGTTGTAAATTGAATCTTCACTATGTTGGGAGAAACAGGCACCTGCAAAGCCACTTATGCAATACAAGTTGCATGTCAAGTGTGGAGCAAGTCTCATGACCGATGTCATGTAAGGTTAGCCCGGGCCGCTTCATCCCACCATCCTGCAAGATGCAAAGTACACAAGAAGCGATCGACAACAAAAGCATCAATGCTCACAATGACCATTGTGTTCTACTTTTTTTTGAGGATAAACAGTAGGGTAAAGAACCCCACTGCAATTTTTATAAATCATAAAGAATTACAAAAAAGTATATACAAGTTCAGGCCACCTCAAAAGAGGGATAACATTCTAAGCAGCTATCTCCTGTCTAAATTATTCTTAATCCAATCTTTGAGGGCCTGATAATTCTTTTTCTTAATTCTATACAGGACCCATCTTAATTCCTAGGCGACAATGGCCATCCATTCCTCAAGCGAAGCATGCTTGTTGTTGAAGATTTCATTGTTTCTGCAAATCCATTTGCCCAAGCTCCTAAGATAATAATTTCCATTGCAAAAGGGACTTTAAGATATTTTCTAATACTGTCTAAAGCTTCAAAAAGATTGTGATCAGCCACTTGGACATGGGAAATTTTAGCCCAGCAAGCTCTTGCAAAAGTACAATCCCAAAATAAGTGTAGAATGGTTTCCTCACTGATGCAGCCATGAAACACACATTCATAAGAAGCCAGAGTAAAACATTTCCTTTTCAGAAGGTTCCGTGTGTTTAACCTATCAAGGAGTAAGAGCCAGAAGAAGAATTTATGCTTTTGTTGACAGGAGGATTTCCACAACCAGGAGAAATGTGGTTGTACAGGCTGGTAACCAGATAAAGAATAGTAAGCCTTTTGGACTGAAAAAATATTGCCCCAAATGTAACTCCAGTTGTCAGCTTCCCCCTGCATGCCAACACTGAGTATTTGCTCAAGATTTTGATATTCCTGGTAAGCTTGCTGTGACAAAGGGAGAAAAAATGATCTTGAATATTAGCTGTCTGCAGAAACTCATTGACAGAGATGTGTGGGTTTTTTGCATAAGAAAGGAGATGAGGAAGCTTATGTTGCAGACATCCATCATTCCACATATCAGACCAGAGAAGGGTGGATTTTCCATCACCCACCGAGCACTTTGCAATTCCTTTAAATATGTCAACCAATTTCAGATGAGCTTTCCACCAAAAGGATCCCTCCAGACTTCTTCCAGGTAGTTTACCATTACAGTAATAAGTGTTCCAGATAAGGTGAACCCATGGGATATCCTTGTGATTGTAAAATTTGTCCAAATTCTTCAAAAGAAGTGCGGAGTTTTGAACATTAAGGTCAAGCTCCCCCAATCCCCCATGGTTCTTTGGTCGACAAACTTTCTTCCATGCAACAAGAGCTTGACCCTAGCTTGAACATCAGATGTTTTCTTTCTCCACAGGCATTGCCTCATATACTTAATCAGCTGATCTTTAATAGTGACAGGAAGGTCAAAACAAATCATGTAGTATATTGGAAGGGAAGATAAAACAGATTTAACTAACTGTAATTTCCCCCCATAATTAAGAAAATCAGCAATCCCACACAATCTTCTCTCAACTCTCTGAACAATAGGCAGAAAATGCTCCACTGCAGGCTTATTAATGCTTAAAGGCAGTCCAAGGTAGGTGAATGGCAATGAGCCAGGGAGGTAAGATAGTGTATTGGCAAAGTGCTCAAGCCTCACAGTGTCCATGTTAATTGGCATCATACTAGATTTAGAGTAATTAACTTTGAGTCCAGTGGAGAGAGCAAAAGTATGAAGGAGAGCCTTGAGGCAGAATAATTGCTCAGAGTCATCCTTAAGGATTAATAAAGTGTCATCAGCATACTGCACAACAGGGAAATCAGGACAGAACACCCCTTCAATGGGAAGGGAAAGAAGACCAATATTCATTGCTTTATTGAGGATGCTTTGAAGAAGATCAGCAGCCAAGACAAACAGGAGAGGAGATAAACGATCACCTTGTCTTACACCTCTTCTGCAATAAAATTTCTTTCCAGGCACTCCATTTAACAGAACAGAGGAGGAAGCTGAACCAAAGATTAACTGAATCCAAGAAATCCATTTATCACCAAAACCTTTGGCCTGGAGGATATTGATAATTGCAGCATTGATCTACTGGATGCCATGGAGGAAATGAGAACTTGGGGTTTATAAGCCGGAGAGTAGGAGGTAGTCGGGGGCGGCTAGGGCAGCGGCGACTTGGTGCGGCTTATATCCAGTAGATCAATTATAAGATTCTTCAGGAGATCTCTGAGATTCCATTCTAGGACAGTAAGAGTTCTCATTTCCTCCATGGCATCTAGTAGATCAATGGTGGCATTAACATTGATCTTACACCTCTCCTCTACTCGTGCAACGGATCTACATATAGACACAGCTTTCATACCAGTGTAGGGGTTCGTAGCATGGAAAACAAAAAAATTCTACCGCATGAACACAAACAAGCCAAGATCTATCTAGTAGATTGTAGCAACTAGTCTATTAGAGTACTCACCCTCGAAGATCCCAAAGTGGTTAACGAGATCAGATTCTCGTGGGTGATGTAGTCATACACTTGCCGATCTCAAGATCGCGTAGACGATCCTTCCGGTGCTGCATTCTGGCAGTGCTTCCGCAGTCGGTCACACGTTCGGTACTCGATGAAGACCTTACTCTCCCATGTTCCAGCAGGCAGCGGAGGTTGTAGTTCTCTCGTCGCGATTCCGACAGCATGACGGCATGGTGATGGAAGTAAAGGGAAGATCCCGCAGGGCTCGCCTAAGCCCGAGCGGGTTATGGTGGAGTATTAGGGTTTCTCCGGCAATCTAGGGTTTATAAGCCGGAGAGGAGGAGGTAGTCGGGGGAGGTTAGGGCAGCAGCAACTTGGTGCGGCGGCGGCGCAAGGTGGTGGCGACACGGCGGCGGCGCTGGGCGGAGAGGGGTTGGTGTTGCGTCTCTTGGGGCACCCCCTCCCCTCTATTTATGAGAGGAAGGGCAGCTCGGGAGAGGGGAGTTGGAATCCTTCCCCAACTCCCTATCCTAGTTGGCTTGTGGTGGAGGGAAATAAGGATTCTTTCCTTCCTCCACTAGGATACATTGTCCCAGTTTGACTTTTCAAACTTGCCTTTTGACTTTCAATTTGGAGCTCAATTTCTTTGTTACAAATGCCCAACCAAGTGACCCAGGACATGATGCAATCATTCCACTTATTCATGACACATTCATGAACCCTTCCCCTTCCAGTCCGGTGAACCTTCTAGACCCTTCTAGAACCTTCCGATGAAAACACCGGAATCATTCCCGAACTCCGGAATTAGACTTTCCTTATATGAATCTTATTATCCGTACCATTCCAGATCTCCTCGTGATATCCCGGATCCCATCCGACACTCCAAACAACATTCGGTCTCCCTACTTAAATTCCATATCTACTAAACAACATCGAATCCTTAAGTGTGTCTCCCTACGGTTCGTGAATTATGCAGACATGACCGAGACTCTTCTCCGATTAGTAACCAATAGAGGAATCTGGAAATTCATATGGTTCCCACATATTTCTAAGATTAATTTTCGATAGAATGAACCATTTACATACACATGTGCCTCAACACATACTTTCCGAACACTCAATGCCACCTTTATAGCTACCCAGTTACGGAGTGGTGTTTGATGTCATCAAAGCATCCATCCTGTGATGGTGATTAATATGATCTCATGGTCGAAGGATTTAGGTTACTATGTATTTGAAAGCTTATAGCAGGTGAACTATTTTAAATTACTTGATCTTATGCTACACTTAACTATAGGAGTATGTCCATCACATCATTCTCCTAATGATATGACCTTGTTGTTAATAAAATCTCAATGTTCATGATCAGGAAACCATGATGATATATTAACCAAAAGCTAGTTTAATAAGAGGCTTTACTAGAGACTCTTTTATGTTTACAAATCACACAAGTATTAATGTTTCCGGTTAATACAATTATGGCATGGTATGTAAACATTTATCATAAACATGAAGATATGATAATAACCTCTTTATTATTTCCTCTTGGGCATATCTCCAACAATTCGATCATTGGTATCTTCATACCTAGTTTGATCTCGTTACTGACATGTACTCATTTATCGTTCCCGTGATATAACATTCTAGTGATCAAATCACTTGCTTGCAAGCTAACCAATGTGATATCACTGAGAGGGCCCAGAGTATATCTATCTGTCATCGGGATGAACAAATTCCACTCTCGATCCATGGGCCTCAACATAACACTTTATTAACACTGAACCCATCTTTATAATCACCCTGTTACGGTGTGATGTTTGATGTTATCAAGATACACCTCCAGTGTTAGTTATTAACATGATCTCATGGTCTAAGGATTAGGATTACTTCGTATGATGTTATAGCAATATAAACTCAATGACTTTGATCGTAATGCTATACTTCAGATGAATGTTCATCACACCATTCCAATAATGTTGTGACCTTGTTATTAACAACATCCAATGTCCATGATCAGGAAACCTTGATCATCTTGTTAATCAACGAGCTAGTCTATAAGAGAGGCATAACTTGGAACTTTCTGTTTGTTTATTAAAAACACATATATTAATGTTTCCGTATTATTACAATTATAGCATGCAAAATAGACATCTATCATATACTTGGAATATACATAATAACCACTTTATTATTGCCTCTCAGGACATATTCCCTTCAGTAATGCCATATGCTGGACAAGTATAACGTTTACCACGTAGTGGTTGGTGTAAATATAAGTGTCTCTTTCGACTGTTGTCATTTGCCTTGGTTTTTATGCTCTGTCACCTATGCACTCTTAGGGTCCTTTGAATGCTGGACCGGTGACCACACTTCCTGCGTTAATTGGTGCCCGTCCGCCGCCGAGTGAGACATCGCAGTTGCCTCTGCTGCGTGACCGCATCCGAAGCCTGGAGAAGGATGTTCTCATGATCCGTGGTCATGCAAACGTTTCGAAATCCAAGACTGAACGGGCCGTTGCGACAGAAGAATTTATCCTTGAGGAATTGCGGCAAATCGGCGAGCAACTCCAGTGTAAGTCACCATGATCTTCTTGTTCTTTTTGAGTGCATCGGTCCTTCATGTATTCTCATCTGCTCGTTCTGCGTGCAGTTGTGAATCTTCTTATGAAGGAAGAGAAAGAGTGTGTTGTGATTTGAACGAATTGCTTAACACAACAGGAGTTGGAGCCTGGCGGCTTCTTCTGGATGGACCACGACCGGGCGATTGTTCTCGCAATAGTTCAAGACCGCGTCCATCAAGTGCTTCGGGTGCTAAAAAATGCAAGGTCATCACTCGCAGCAGTTTGGTCCATGATGTTTCCTTTGGATGCAGCCCCCTTCGGCTTCTTGGGGTTGCTCGGAAAGTTTCGCGATACGAACGCCATGAAGGATCTTGTGCGTCACCAGCTAGTGGTAGGTGTGAAGGCAGCCCTATCACTTGTTCGGTTGCATCATCGTGATGTTGACCTGGCCGAGATAGCGGCTGGGCCACCTCCTCCGGATGGTATGGCATGGGACATGCGTCCACATTATGTGGTAGTGGCGCAGCATGAGAAGATAGCATAGACATTTTCGAGGAGCGGATGAACATCCTGGTCCAACGTGACTGAGTCCTGCGAATAGCAAATAGAACAATGTAAAGTCTGTATATTATCGAGTGGGCTTTGGTGCCCTTGTAAAGTTGTATGTATTGGCATGTAGTGCATTGTTGACTATGAGTTGTGCATGTCCTTTTTGTTAGCCTGACATGGTCATCTACTCAAGCTGTATGCGTTGTTATTGTCAATCGATGAAGTCGTAAGGTGAGGCGCAACCCCCGAGCGTATTTAACGATGTAAATGTATGCAAGAGAGAAATTTGGGCCAAGAGACTTAGATTTTATTCATCGTAATGTAGGAGGTACAGTGTTCGGCTGAATAGCCTTATTGAAAGTAAAAGACAACTAAGGGTAGAAGCGTTGCAGTTGTGCGACATTCCAAGGGTTGGAGTATTCGACTCCGGACTCGACCTCCTTTAGGCGGTAGGCGCCACCTGGGATTACTTCAATGACTATATAGGGTCCTTCTCAAGGTGATTCGATCTTCAGGTGCCCCTTCTTCTTGAGTCTCAGGACGAGGTCTCCTTCGATGAAGGACCTTTGGCGCTGCCGATGGCTGTGGTAGTTGCAGAGGCTTTGTTGGTACACCGTCGAACGGGCCGCGGCGATGTCTCGAGCCTCGTCCAGTGTGTCAACGGGTGTTCGAGTGTGGCCGATGATTCAGCTCCACTGTAGGCGACGACCCGTGGGGCCTTGTAGCGTACCTCAGTGGGAAACATGGCTTCGGCTCCATGCACCATGAAGAAGGGCGTGTGGCCAATTGAGTTGTTTGGTGTTGAGCACAAGCTCTAGAGAACAGAGGGTAGCTCGTCTGCCCAAGTTCTCGCAAGCCTTTCGAGTGGGCTTAGCAGCCGCTTCTTGATGTCGTTGCCAACGAGACCGTTGGCCTTTTCGACCTGCCCGTTGGTCTGCGGATGCGACATGGAGGCGTATGTGAGGTTGATGCCGAGATCTTCGCAGAAGTCACGGAACTCCTTTGAGGTGAAGTTCGAGCCGTTGTCGGTATGATGCTATGGGGCACTCTGAACCTGTAGACAATGGACTCGAAAAACTTGACGGTTGAGGTGCCGCTTTGGTTAGTGACAGGGATGGCTTCGATCCACTTTGTGAATTTGTCAACTACCACCAGGAGGAAGATATGCCCTCCTGGCGAAGACTTTGGCAGCTTGGCGATCATTTCAAGTCCCCACTAGGCAAAGGGCCAGGCCAATGGTGGGCCGTAGCTCTGATCCTGGCGTGTGTGGCTTGTCTGCGTACCTTTGGCAGGCGTTGCATCTCTGTCCGATGTCCTTGGCATCATTCATCGTTGTTGGCTAGTAGAAGCCAGCTCCCAGAGCCTTGACGACGAGGGCGCGGTTGCCTGCATGGTCACCACATATACCTTCGTGGACGCCGAGGAGGATGCTCCTCCCATCACTGTTAGTGACGCATCATCGGAGCACACCCAAAATGATGTGCTTGTACAGTTCGCCATTGATGATGGTGAAGGCCTTTGATCTATGTGCGACCTGCCTTTCTTCCGTTGGGTCCTCAGGTAGTTTCTTGCTCACCAGGTACCTGAGGTATGGCCGAGTCCATGTTTGTTCGACTGCCAGGACCTGCATGAGGTTCACCAATTCGACCTCCGTGTCAAGCTCTTCGGGTCTTTCAAATTTCTCTGGTGGCACAGCCTCCGAGTGTCCCGCGGCTTTGGTTGTGTCCTTCAGAAATTTTCGCTTGATTGAGGGCATGAAGATTTGTACAAGGAACACACCTGGTGGTACTGGGGCGCAGGTGGAGCCGATGTTGGTGATCTTGTCAGCCTCTTCATTGCTTTCCCTGCCAGTGTGCCAAAGCTCACAGCCGTCAAAGTCTCCTTCGAGTGTGTTGTAGAGTGCACGATATGCGATCATGTTGGCGCTATGGGCGTCACACATGTTCATCGTCTGCTGGGCGACGAGGTTGGAGTCATCGTAGATGATGAGGCGTGTGGCGCCGCACACCTTGGCCATTTGCATGCCATGTAGGAGTGCCTCAACCTCGTTATTGGATGCGTGAAACTTCATCTGCATGACGTACTTCATCTTATCCCCTTGGGGGGACGTCAGTATCACTTCGGCTCATGCTCTAGCCTCGCGTTTGGAGCCTTCGAAGTGCATCGTCCAGGACTGGAACATATCCGGCGTGTCCGGTAGCTGGAGTTCCATCCAGTGGACGAAGAATTTAGGAAGCACCTGAGACTTGATGGCGGTGTGACGCTTATAGATGAAGTATTGAGGGGACATCTTGATGCCCCACAAGGCTACTTGATGCACCCCTTCCTACGGATGCACCTCCATCTACAACACCTACTCCCCCAAGTGGACCAATGACTCGCGCCCGAGCCAAGCTCCTACAAGCCAAGGTTAACTCGCTCCTTTCCTCATGTGATTTTGGTCTACCTTTGGATGGCTTGCTACTTCATGCAACTACGTTGTGTATCCTCAGATATGAAGCAACACCACCACACCAAGCCACCAAGGAAGCAGGACCAGGAGAAGAAGATGCTGGAGCTCTGCACACCGGAGTCTCCGGTGTAGACCGGAGTCTCCGGTCTCCTACACCGGAGTCTCCGGACCTTCCTCCGGTCTGGCCCCAAGGACCAAGCCCGGGACAGCCAGAAGCCCCCTCCGGAGACGGGTCCGGAGATTGACCGGAGTCTCCGGACCCTAGACCGGAGTCTCCGGACTGATCGTCGCCAGGCATGTTAAAGCCTTTTGGGCCTGGCCCATGTAACCCCCAATTTCGCCCAAACTTCCAGTTTTATTCCAGAACTACCCCTGTTTAAGTGGCTGGCCTATATAAAGCCCCACCCCTCATATGTAAACCCTAGACTTGGATAATAATAGATTAAGGACACCCCTTTGAGGATCTTTCATCTATTGGTCTCATGATCCTACCAAGGGGCACCCTATTATCCACCCCCTCTTGGATCTTGCCTAGTGCGTTCAAGTTGTACAAGGCCTTGGGTTCTCGGTTTCTCGCCCCCAAGTCGTCAAGATCTCACCAAGCACCTCATCCCCCATTGTTGGTCATGGAGAGGGAGCTTCGCCCAACACCGATCCTAGAGATTATGTTGGACCGGTTGCCACCGGCGTGAGATATCGGCGTGTATCGTGATTTGTGTGCGTGAGTTCATCAGGATCTGTGCGTGCATGTGTCCGTGGATTTCGTCCCCTCTTCCCCTTCCACCGCTTTCACCTCGATCCCCGCGGAGATTCGTGAAAGATCGGGCCACCCCAAGGGGTTACCCCATAACATCTTGGTATCAAGAGCAAGGTTGATCACGAATTTCCCCTCAATTTTTTCTTCTATCCACCATAAATTCGAAAATTTCACAAAAAACTGGCCCAATTTGCCTTTGGATCGATCTATCGTTTTGGAGTGTTATTTGTGGTTTTGATCCAACCAAATCTTGTCTAAGGTGTTGGTCCAGCTTTTGCCTGCGTTTCCCAGCCCAATTTTGGCCAAATTTTCGCGGATTTGAGGACTCTAGGCGTGGATTTCCGCTCAAGAACACGAGCAGACCTCCCACACTGGAGTCTCCGGCCCTGTGCACCGGAGTCTCCGGTCTACACCGGAGTCTCCGGCCTTGGACGCCTATTTTGACCATTTCTCCTCTTTTCTGCATTGGCTAATCTGTCCACTTGTTGTTTGTGTTCCGTGTGCGTGTCACCAACTAACAGATAGCTTCCGCAACATCGCCGCGCTCTTCGACACCACGGACCCCAAACTCTTCCCGCTCCATCGACACAAGATCATCATCAACAACTAAGGTATAACTTGTGTCAACCCTTGTAGCCATATCTTCCTTTGTGGGTACCTATCCTATGAGAGCAACTCATTTTGTGTTTGTCTAAGCATTGTGCACTTGCCGTTGGAAAGTGGGAGTGTGAGGGCAAATAAAAAAGTTAACATAGTAGCATAGCAAGGGAGAAAAATAAGAAAAAAGAACAAGAATAAAAAAAAGAGAACAAAAAGAAAAATAGAAAGATACATAGTCTCCCAATACAAAGAGAGCATCAAGCTTGTAAGCAAAAGAGAGAGGAAGAAGCGCACCAAGGCAAGTGCACAAATCCGTTGCTTACCCTCTTTTGGCAAACGCGTTGTGGTCTCTCCTTGAGTTGGCACGACAACCGAGCGTAGTCTTCGTTAGGCCATTTCGTGCTCACTTTCATAGTCGTGCTAACCCCATTTTTCTCCACGCGTGTGTGTAGTCATAGGTTCTCGTCACCTTTTGAGTTGACCATTTCCTTTTGACTTGAGTTGTTGGATTTTCTCCACTTTTGACTATCCTTTGCGTTCGGTTGGTTCTTTGGCTTTCCCACAATCCTACCCATCCACCAAAAGCTTTTGAGAGTTGTAGCTTGTTTGTGTGTGAGTTTCTTTGCCATTTCACTTTGCACGCTGTTCGCTCCCTTGTGTGGCAATTGGTTTGATATAATCTACAAGGTGAGGTAAAAGGCTAACTCTATGCACCGTTACTCTCCATATACAACCCTTGTCGGCTTTGCATCATGGACAGGAATGGCGAGCCGTCCCAACCACCACCACCACCTCCGGAGGACGACACTCAATACATGACAAGATGGGACCATTGGAAGATCCGAGGAGAATTCAACTACCATTGTGAAGCCCTTGAGCGGCGCCAAGATGAACAATTTAGTGAAGCCCGAGTGGAGTTCAAGAACATCGACAACCGCTTCGAAGAAGTCCGAGGCCAAATGCGTGCCATGCAACACACCCCGGTCATCAAAATGAAGCTCTTGGTCGTGCCCTCGCCTCAACGGATGAGAAGCTTCAACGCCTCATTGATGGGTTAGCAAGGCCACGCTCGCGAGACTCAATATCATCAAGGCACTCCTCAAGAGAATCAAGTGCTCCTCGCCGTCACGCTTCAAGGCACTAGGATGGATCCATCCTTCAATCCATGAGCTCTTCTCAAGAGGTACCATCTCCGTGACACGCCGCAACGTCAAGCTATGATGGTGACCTCTCCGCAAGACCTCCAAGACGTGAAGTGGACCGGACACAACAAAGGGCACTTGTGCTTCAACAAGAGAAACCTCACATGGACCACCAAGCCCATCGCCATCGACATGTTCTTTCAACATCAAGTGAAGCATCCAAAGTGGAAGAACAAGTTCACCGGCGGCGTGAAGCACTCAAAGATCCCCCAAGGCGTCCTCATCGACATGAACGTCAACGTCGACAACATGCTCATCATGACGAGCCTCCTCCACATCAAGAAGAAAGAGAGCAGCCCATTGCGCATGCGGCTCGACGTCCTCCTCGCCACATGGCGCAAAACAATGCTCCTCGGCATCAACCACGACAAGAACAAGAGCAAGCTCCCAAAGATCGTCGTGAGGACCATCAACCTCCTCCTCGTCCTCAACCGTGCTAACAACACGAGCAAGCTCCCCAAGCTCGTTGTCAAAACCAAGTTCCACCACCAAACGCGGCTCCTCAACAACCGCAAGAGCAACGCCAACATCACCAAGCAAGACATGAGAGCTCGGATGATGAAGATGGCCGCCAAAATCATGGCAACCGTCACCACCGGAACCGCAATGAAGAAGAAACTTTCGGCAAGCTCAAGTTCACCATGCCCAAGTTCACTGGTTCCAATGAACCCGAAGAATCTCTCTCGTGGGAACTCAAGGTTGACAAGATCTTCCGCATGCACAACTATAGCAATGAGAAGATGATGGCCATGGCATCCCTCGAGTTTGATGAGTATGCCAACCTTTGGTGGGAACAAGTCCAACTCGCTCGTGAATCAAAAGAAGAGCCCCCAATCTCAACTTGGCAAGATATGAAGGCTCATATGAGATCCCGCTTTGTTCCTTCACACTACACGCGTGACCTTTTCAACAAGATTCAAACACTTAGTCAAGGGACAAAGACCGTGGAAGAGTACTTCAAGCAAATGGAGCTCAACATGATCCGTGCCAACATTGAAGAACGTGATGAGCAAACAATGGCATGTTTCCTCAATGGCTTGAACCATCCAATCAAGCGCATCACCGAGTTCCAAAAGTACAACAACATGGTTGAGCTTGTGCACATCGCATCAAAGGCTGAGCGTCAAGTGCAAGAGGACATCAAGTACAACAAGCCAAAGACATACTTCACATACAAGCAAGCCCCAACCACTACTCCGACAACACCAAGTGGAATCTACTCAAATACCACCAAGCTTCCCTTCAAGCCAACACTTCCTCAAGGAAAACCGCCCCCAAGTGGCAAGTACACAAGAGATGAACAACCATTCAATGGTGAGTGCTACAAGTGTGGAGGCAAAGGACACAAGTCGGCCGCATGTGGGAACAAGAAAGTTTTGTTCATCCATGACAACGGCGATGAAGAATACTTGAGTGAAGATGAGTTTGATGCAAGGGTCAAGGAAGCCATGGCAAGGCAACATTTGGAAGAGGACCAAGAGCTACTCGTGTGTGAGCATGACGCAAGTCCATCGCTTGTGGTCACAAGGGTCTTATCTACTCAAATCAATGAGAATGAAGACCAACGATCAAACATCTTCCAAACTCGTGCCGGTATCAATGGGAAGTCCATCAAAGTTGTCATCGATGGAGGGAGTTGCCACAATCTTGCAAGCACGGAATTGTGTGAGAAACTCAACCTCACCCTACATCCACATAAGCACCCCTACCATATTCAATGGCTAAGTGACCAAGGGTCCGTCAAGATCAAGCACACCGTCTCGGTAACGTTCCCAATTGGACCATACAAAGACACGGTGGAATGTGACGTGGTCCCCATGACGGTGTGCCATATGTTGCTAGGAAGGCCGTGGCAATTTGACAAGCGTGCTTTGCATAATGGTCACTCAAACACTTATACCTTCAAATGGCTTGACAAAACTTGTGTGTTGCAACCAATGACTCCTAGCCAAATAATTGTGGACAATGCAAAGGCTTTAGCAAGGGCGCAATACACAAAAACATCTTGTGAGAAGAGTGGTGAGCGAGAGAACCACACTATAGTGAGTGAGTGCCACAAGCCAAACTCGAGTGGAAAAACTAAGAGTGTTCTTCTTGCCACCAAAAGTGAGATGAGAGAAGTGCGGAATAACCCATCCATTTTGCACTATGTCCTTGTATGCAAGGGACTAGCGCAAGGAACTAATGACTTGACAAATGTCCCTCCTTCTTTGATGGCTGTTTTGCAGGAATTCCAAGATGTATTTCCCGAAGATATTCCTCATGGACTACCTCCTCTTCGTGGAATCGAGCACCGCATCGACCTCATACCCGACGCCCCACTCCCAAACTGCGCCGCGTATCGCACGAACCCGGAAGAGACAAAGGAGATAGAACGACAAATCAACCAACTCGTCTCCAAAGGTTTGATCCAAGTAAGCACTAGCCCAAGCGCGGTCCCCATGATTCTAGTTCCAAAAACGGATGATACGTTGCGGTTATGCATGGACTGCCATCCAATCAATGCTATCACCGTGCGTTATCGACATCCTATACCGCGTCTTGATGACATGCTTGATGAGTTATGTGGAGCCACTATATTTTCGAAAATTGATCTTCGTAGTGGTTACCATCAAATTCGCATGGCCGAAGGTGATGAGTGGAAAACCGCCTTCAAGACCAAGCTTGGTCTCTATGAATGGTTGGTTATGCCTTTTGGCTTATCAAATGCTCCATCTACCTTCATGCGCCTCATGAACCATATTTTGAGATCTCTCATTGGGAAGAGTGTCGTTGTTTAGTTTGATGACATCCTTGTCTATAGCAAGTCACTAGAGGAGCATGTTACTCATGTTAAGGAGGTCCTTCAAATCCTTCGTCATGAAAAGCTTTATGCTAATCTCCCAAAGTGCACTTTTGCAAAAGACAAGCTCATTTTCCTTGGTTTTGTTGTGTCTTCTAATGGCATTGAAGTTGATGTCTCAAAAGTTAAGGACATACGAGATTGGCCCATACCCACCAATGTTAGTGAACTTCGTAGTTTTCATGGGTTGGCTGGCTTTTACCGTCGCTTTGTGAAAGACTTTTCTACCATTGCTTGCCCCCTCAACGAATTGACCAAGAAAAATGTCACGTTCGTTTGGGGAAAAGCACAACAAAAGGCTTTTGATGAGCTCAAAAAGAGGCTCACCGAAGCACCACTCCTTGCATTACCGGATTTCACAAAAACTTTTGAGATTGAATGTGATGCTAGTGGAATTGGCATTGGAGGCGTCCTTATGCAAAATGGGCGTCCCATTGCATACCATAGTGAGAAACTTGATGGCGCACGCCTTAACTATCCCATTTACGACAAAGAGATTTTTGCCTTGGTTCGTGTCCTTCAAGTGTGGCAACACTACCTTTGGCCCAAAGAATTTATCATCCATTCCGACCACGAGTCGTTGAAATATATTAAGGGCCAAGCCAATTTGAGTAAAAGGCACGCCAAATGGGTTGAGTTTATGGAATCTTTTCCTTACATTGTCAAGTACAAGAAGGGCAAATAAAATGTGGTAGCGGACGCTTTGTCTCGCAAAAACACAAACCTTCTTACACGACTCGAAGTAAATGTCTTAGGTCTTGATGACATCAAATCTTTGTACGCGTCTGACCCTTTCTTTGGACCAATTTTTTCAAGATGTTCAATAGACAAAGGGATTGATGATTTCTATTTGCATAAGGGTTTTCTTTTCAAACAAAACAAGCTTTGCATTCCGAAGTCGTCTCTCCAAATTTTGCTTCTTCAAGAGTCCCATGGTCGAGGCCTTATGGGTCACTTTGGCCGTGACAAGACATACGACATGCTATCCACTCACTACTTTTGGCCAAAGATGAAGCGCGACGTGGAGCGCCACGTCCAACGATGCACTACATGTATCCAAGCTAAGTCTAAGTCTAATCCCTTTGGTCTTTATATGCCATTGCCTATTCCTCATGCACCTTGGTCGGACATTAGCATGGACTTTGTGTTAGGCTTTCCTAGATCTAAACATGGACATGATTCTATATTTGTGGTAGTGGATCGCTTTTCCAAAATGGCACACTTCATTCCGTGCCATAAGACCGATGATGCTTCACATGTAGCAAATTTGTTTTTCAGGGAAATAATTCGGCTCCACGGTGTACCAAGAACAATCGTCTCCGACCGCGACGTCAAATTCATGAGCTACTTCTGGAAGACTCTCATGGCCAAGCTCGGCATCAAGCTCCTCTTCTCGTCCGCCTCGCATCCTCAAACCGATGGACAAACCGAGGTTGTCAATCGAAGTCTTGGAACACTCCTACGTGTGTTGATCAAGAAGAACCTTAAAGACTGGGAGGAATGTATTCCACACGCCGAGTTCGCCTACAACTGCGCCAAGCACTCCACCACCATGAGGAGCCCGTTCATGATCGTCTATGGTTTCGAGCCTCTCACCGCGCTCAATATCCTTCCACTTCCGCTTCATGAACGTGCCAATATGGACGTGGTCAAGCGTGCCCAAACAATGAAGAAACTCCATGAAGACACAAGAGCTACGATCGAGAAACAAGTCCTTTGCCAAGCATCAAGGCTAAACAAGAACAAGAAAGAGATGATCTTCGAAGAAGGCGACCTTGTGTGGATACACTTGAGTAAAGACCGCTTCCCCAGGGACCGCGACTCCAAACTCAAGCCAAGAGGTGATGGACCGTTCAAAGTACTAAAGAGGATCAACAACAACGCCTACATCATATATATCCCAACATCCAATTATCTTGTGAGCCCGACATTCAATGTCACGGACCTATCACCCTACCATGGCGAAGATGAAGTTGAGAAGGTTGAAGAGTCAAAGACGACTCTTTCCCAAGGGGGGGAGCTGATGCAGCCCGTCGTACGGACGCACCTCCATCTACAACACCTACTCCCCCAAGTGGACCAATGACTCGCGCCCGAGCCAAGCTCCTACAAGCCAAGGTTAACTCGCTCCTTTCCTCATGTGATTTTGGTCTACCTTTGGATGGCTTGCTACTTCATGCAACTACGTTGTGTATCCTCAGATATGAAGCAACACCACCACACCAATCCACCAAGGAAGCAGGACCAGGAGAAGAAGATGCTGGAGCTCTGCACACCGAAGTCTCCGGTGTAGACCGGAGTCTCCGGTCTCCTACACCGGAGTCTCCGGACCTTCCTCTGGTCCGGCCCCAAGGACCAAGCCTGGGACAGCCAGAAGCCCCCTCCGGAGACGGGTCCGGAGATTGACCGGAGTCTCCGGTCCAGACCGGAGTCTCCGGACCCCAGACCGGAGTCTCCGGACTGATCGTTGCCAGGCATGTTAAAGCCTTTTGGGCCTGGCCCATGTAACCCCCAATTTCACCCAAACTTCCAGTTCTATTCCAGAACTACCCCTGTTTAAGTGGCTGGCCTATATAAAGCCCCACCCCTCATATGTAAACCCTAGACTTGGATAATAATAGATTAAGAACACCCCTTTGAGGATCTTTCATCTATTGGTCTCATGCTCCTACCAAGGGGCACCCTATTATCCACCCCCTCTTGGATCTTGCCTAGTGCGTTCAAGTTGTACAAGGCCTTGGGTTCTCGGTTTCTCGCCCCCAAGTCGTCAAGATCTCACCAAGCACCTCGTCCCCCGTTGTTGGTCATGGAGAGAGAGCTTCGCCCAACACCGATCCTAG
Organism: Avena sativa; assembly: GCA_916181665.1. Classification (NCBI taxonomy): domain Eukaryota; kingdom Viridiplantae; phylum Streptophyta; class Magnoliopsida; order Poales; family Poaceae; genus Avena; species Avena sativa. Next base: position 145,972,179 of record OV702297.1, read on the forward strand.
AGATTATGTTGGACCGGTTGCCACTGGCGTGAGTTATCGTCGTGTATTGTGATTTGTGTGCGTGAGTTCATCGGGATCATTGCGTGCGTGTGTCCATGGATTTCGTCCCCTCTTCCCCTTCCACCGCTTTCCCCTCGATCCCCGCGGAGATTCGTGAAAGATCGGGCCACCCCAAGGGGTTACCCCATAACACTACTCGCCCCATAGCTTCGGGGTTGTTCATGATGTTCGACAGTGGTGCGTCGTTGATGACTATGATCTGAATTTCTTGGAAGTAGTGGCACAGTCGATGCGCCGTCATGAATACGCCGTAGGCAAGATTTTGGTAGTGGGGATACCTTTGCTTTTTTTTGCTTCAGTACCTCGCTGAGGTAGTATACTGGGCGTTGTACACCGTGAGTCTTGCCATCTTCGGATTGTTCAACCACGAGAGTGGTGCTTACCACCTGGTGCGTGGCTGCAATGTATAGCAGCATGGGCTCCCTCTCCTTTGGCGTGACTAGTACTAGAGATGTGGAGAGAAGGCGCTTGAGATCTTTGAATGCCTCGTCGGCCTTGTCCGTCCACTCAATTTTTTTGGCCTTGCGCAGCAGTTGGTAGAACGGGAGAGCATTTTCGCCCATGCGGCTGATGAATCTACTGAGCGCCGCGATTTGTCCAGCTAGCTGTTGGACCCTTTTGACATTCCTGGGCTTCTCCATGGCTAGTATAGCCCTGATTTTCTTCGGGTTGGCCTCGATGCCTCGCTGATAGATGAAGTAGCCAAGTAATTGGCCGGACGGGACGCTGAAGGTGCACTTGTATGGGTTCAGCTTGATCTTGTCTTGATCGAGGTTGTCTAACATCTCTTGGAGATCGTTGATAAGTGTTCTGGCCTCCTTGGTCTTGATTACTATGTCGTCGACATAGACTTGAACGTTGCGACCGATCTTGCTCTTCAGGCATGCCTGCATGCATCTCTGGTAGGTAGCGCCTATGTTCTTCAGCCCAAATGGCATTGTGTTGTAGTAGAACACCCCGAACAGCGTGATGAATGTTGTTTTCTCCTAATCTTCAACCTTCAGTAGAATTTGATTGTAGCCTAAGTAGGCATCGAGGAAGGAGAGTCTCTCGCATCCTGCAATGGAGTCGATGATTTGATCGATTTGTGGTAGAGGGAAGTGGTCCTTAGGATAGTGCTTGTTAAGTGATGTGAAGTCCACACACATCCGCAGGATGTCCGTGTCCTTCTTAGGGACTAGCACGGGGTTATCTAGACAGACACTTTCCTTTATCTCCCTGATGAAGCTGGCATCAAGGAGTCTGTTGACTTTGATGCCGATGGCTTCGGCCCTTTTCTTGGACAATCGACGTAGAGACTGCTTCACCGGTTTAGCATCCGGAAAGGCATTGAGTGTGTGCTCAGCGAATTCCCTGGGAACTCCTGGCATGTCCGCTGGACACTAGGCGAAGATTTCCCAGCTCTCACGGAGGAATTCGACGAGCATGCTTTCCTATGCGGGACTCAGGTCATTGGTGATCAACGCTGTCTTGGAGGGGTCCATCGCATGGACCTGAACCTTTTTAGTGTTGATAGTGGAGTCGAATGGCATATCAGGTGCGTTTTGCCTGGTGAGTGGGGGCAGACCGTTGTCTATGACCTCCTTCAGCCTTGCGAGCTCCTCCTGCATACCAAATGATTGGGAGATTCTGTTGAAATCTCTGTCGCAATTGTCTGACCTGGTGAAGCTTCCTGCGATGGTGATGACACTGTTGGGTCCTGGTATCTTCTGTCGAAGGTATGCGTAATGTGGCACTGCCAGGAATTTTGCGAATGCCACACGCCAGAGGATGGCGTGGTACTGTGAGGGACAGTCCACCACTTCGAACTCAAGCTGCTCATGCCTGAAGTTGTCGGGTTTGCCGAAGATGACGTCGAGCCATATTTTGCCCAGGGGGTATATGCCCTTCCTTGGGACAATGTCGTGGAACGTCGTGTCCGACACCTCTAGGCTGCATAGCGGGATCCGCATAGTTGCGAGTGTGCTGGCGAACATTAGGTTGATGCCGCTGCCGCCGTCCATGAAGACGCGGCTCATCTCGAATCCTCCAATATGGGCCTCCAGCACTAGGGCAGAGTGACCTGAGCGAGGTATCTAGTGTGGGTGATCCGAATGATCGAATGTGATGCATGACTCTGAGCCACTGAGGTATTCAGGTATGGCTGGCGGAGAGGTGATGGCCAAGTTAACCTGGCAGGTGATCTTCTTCTGCACCCTGTTGGTTGGGCACACATTTTGTATCATTAGGGATCCCAGCAGTGGCGGGTATGCATCTACCCCGTTATTCTGGGTCGGCGCAGCCGCAAGCTGCGCGGGTGCTCCGGGTGGCGAAGGTGGAGCGCCATGTGCCATAGCTCCAGGAGCGGGGCCGAATCCTGGGTTCACCGCTTGGCGATGCATCTGGGCGACCCCTACAATCCTTGAGCATGTGGTTGGCCTTCCTCTTATCAGCCTGCTTGTCGATGTAGAAGTGGATGGTGCAGGGACCCAACAGCTTTTCGAATGAGGACAGCCCATCGTCACGGTTGCGGTGCTGCCATGTTTGTGTGGGTCTCCCATCGTCGCGGTAATTGTCGCCGTGATACCCGCTGTTGTGGTTTCCATCGCTGCGGCAATCGGCGTAGCCAGCCGCAACCATATCGACCTCTTCGCGATTGTCGTAGATGCATGTTCTTCTTTTTCCGAGACGATCATGCATGCGGACAAAGTCATCTTCGTCATCCAAACGTGCGCGGTTGACGGCATCCTCGACATCGGCCTAGCGATTGGAGATGTCCATCAGATGGTCGATGATCTTGGGCTTGACGCGCCTGAGCTCTTCTTTGAATTCTCGGCGCCTTACGCCGTCATTGAAAGCGTCGATTGCCCTTTCCTCCGAGATGTTCGCGTCGAAGTTTTTTATAATGGACCAGCATAGTATGTACGAGCAGATAGACTCGTTGGACCGCTCGCAGCAGGCGCGTATCTCCTCGATTGAAGCCGGACTCTTGCTAGTGCCTTTGAAGTTGCGGATGAAGCTATATGCCAGCTCTTCCTAGTTGCGGATTGATACGGAAGGGAGGCTGTTGAGCCAAGCTCTGGATGCGCCCGTCAATTGCAGATGAAGGCACTGCATGGCTATGTTTTTGCTCCCTCCATGGAGCTTGACTGACGACACGTGGTCGTCAAGCCAGATCTTCGGCTCCTAAGCGGCGTCGAATTTCAGGTTGTCCGAAGGGAGCTTGAAGTTCTTAGGCATCCGCGATTTCCGTATGGCCTTGCTGAAGCATATGGCACCGCACAGCTCCATGTCATTTTTTCGGACTCAGTGGAGCATGCGTGCTTTGCGCATGAATTCTCGATTTTGTGCTGCACGAGCTTGCTACGAGCGTCATAGTTGCCGCTCCTGCGCCGTAGGCTGCGGCGGCGCTACGGTAGGTCATGCTCTTCTTCCTCGGATGAGGGTGTGTGGCTTCGAGTGAATTTTACCGCGACCTTTTTCTTTGGCTCCACGGCTACTTCGTCGTGGAGCGCAGCTAAGACGAGTCTGAGAGCTGCAAGCGTAGATTTGTGGATTGTATTTCGTGGATCTCCCGTCGGTGGAGGGTTGGATGCGAGGTAGGTGGTGGCCGCCATGACCGAGGCCTACGGCGTCTTGGGCATGATATTGCCCTGCGAGTCCATCATCATGAAGGACATGTCGAGTGCCTTGGTGGCCTTGCACCGTGCAGCGAGATCCGTACGCTCCAAGTGGGAGCGATATTTACGGCCTTCGTATCCCTTCGAAATAGAGACACTAGCGGAGAGCGCAGCTCGCCGCACGCTTGACTCATTAGCCGCTTGCCTGCATTGATCGAGATCCTTTTGTTGTTTGATCTGTCGATTGTGCTCCTCGAAGAGGAGCCAGTGGTATCCCATCAGCATGTCACGAGGGGTGTCCATTGGTAGAGAGTGAGTGCCCCGCACAGCATCACGCACCCTCTCCCACTCCTCGTTGGTGAGTTTGATCTCGTTATGAACACGATTTATACCCTCGGTGCCTCCGGGTGCCCTGTTCCCATTGGGATTTGGTGGGGGTGCCATGTTTCCTCCGTTCTCAGCCTGCGGGTTGGGAGGGGGATTCGGTGGATCGGCGCTGTCATAGACGTTGCCGTTGTGGATGGTCGCGCACATGTAGCGCCGGAGGAGATCATTACTCCCACAGCTTTTAGATCCAGAACTGTAGGTTCCTTCCTCCGTAGGAGGGTCGTAGAGGTCGGAGGTGCGGTTGCCGCTGTCATCCAAATTGCTCGTCAGCGATGACATGCGCAGGGCGCCAATTGGCGACGCCCATGAGGCGGGCCTGATCGATGGAGGTGGCACCCGCTCTGGGAGGTGTAGGGTGCCGATTTTTCCTACTTGGAAGTAGAAGCTCCCAAACAGCATCTCGACTTCGTCTCCTACGAAATCGAAATCCTTGGGAGTGGCTGGTGAGTGGGCGGTGAAGTCAAGGGCACCAAAGAGGAGGTGACTCTCCATTGCCGAGGAATCATAGATCGCGGTGGATGGGACCGTCAAGATCACACGATCAGCGTCCCCGGTTCCCACAGATGGCGCCAATTAACGAGGGTTCGAACCGTCAATGCCCATTGTTATGGACTTGGGTTATGGAGAAGATAGGCATGCTGGAGATCGCGAGACGGTTAACAAACATGCAGCAAGGGGACACGAGGTTTACCCAGGTTCAGCCCCCCGGAGGGAAAACCCTACTCCTCTTGTTTGTTCTTGATTGATGGCGAAATTGAAAGTTACACGGGGTGCACAGATGCAATCTGGCGTGAGGTGTGTGTATGAGTTGGATAGATCCTTATTGACATGCCCTCCTGGACTTTATATGGGGAGGCCAGGTCTCGGGGTAGGTCGAGTCGGTTACAAGTTAGGGTTTCACCTTTGAATATTCTATCCACAAATTAGCCGTGTCCTTCAAGGAGTCGAACTTCTACCAGGCTTGGGATATCCGGAGTATCCTTGGGCAGCAAGTCTTCATGTGCGCCTTCACTGGGCTGGACTGGGTATACCAATGTGAGGTACCCGTAGGGCATATCCATGTCACTCTCCATTATGATTTGTTCGAGTGAGAGACCGTTAGCTTGTTACTCTTGGAGGGTGACCTCCTAGTTGGCTTGGCGGTTGGTGTCGAGGTGTCCTCTTCATGGAACATTGTGAAGTGACCCGGGCTTCTCCTTCGTGGAGTTTGTGAAGTGGTTGTGGATCTTGCCATCTCCGGAGTGGAGGAAAATCTAGCCATAAGGAAAGGGCCTATTCCTTTGTGGGATAGACTCGAAGAGAAGGTGAGCCCTCGTGGCGTTGGAAAATCCTTCTTGAAATCCCACACCTGTCCAACGTGACGTACCTTACTTCTAAGGGAACACGAGAATACATCTTTGTCTCAGTGTGCCTCGGTTATCTCTATACCCGAGCTTACTTTCCTTGTGATAGCCATCGAGCTTGAAGTACTTATATCTTGTCTATCACTTGTGGTATATTTGTCTTCTGATATCTTGCTTAGCTTAACTTCTTGTTGGTGCACTTATTTGAGCCTAGTGTATTTACGTTTTGTGCTTGTAAAATAAACATTAGTTTAATTCCGCATTCTATCAAGCCAAAACCGTAATAGTTTTGAAATTGCCTATTCACCCCCATCTAGGAGACATCTCTATCCTTTTCAGTTGGTATCAGAGCAAGGTCTCTCCATGTTTAGGCTTCACCGCCTAGAGTGTAAAGATGTCGGCTAGTAGTATAGTGCACAGTGACACAATTATCTTTGATGGCACAAATTATGCTTTGTGGAGAAATTGCTTGCTTTGTAATCTTTGTACATTGTGTCCAAATATTGAGCGATTTCTAGATGTAGGTTTTTCTCCTCCGATGGATCCTCAAAACCTATCTTTTGAGGATGATAAAAATTTACATCTCAAAGCTCAAGTATCTAATGAGATTATTTTCTCTTTGAGCCACACAGTTAATTTGTTCTTGACGATTGTAAAGCGAAATTCTTCTCATGAGAAGTTGACCAAGCTTAAAGAAATATTTGGTGGCTCCATTTCTTATATTGTTAGTGGTTTATCCAAGGAGATCTCTTCTCCTTCACATCATGAAGAGCTCCAAGTTTCTTCCACCTCCGGACATGATGAGTTCTCATCTTCATCCACTTCACCAACGTGTGGCAAGACACAAGGTAATGATATGGTGAGTGGTGTTGGGAATTGCAATGTTGATATTGTTCTCACTAATGATGATCCTTCATCTCTATACCATTGCAATGTTTCTTCTTTGTACTTAAGCACTTCTTGCAATAATGATGCTATATCCCCCTATGTTGCTAGTCCTTGCATATCATATAGAAAGTATTTGAGTACTAGTGTAGATGATATGCTTATTTTTCCTTGTTCCCATGAATAAAATGCTTTTATTTCCTATAGTTGTTTATCTAACAATGTAGAGGAAATAAAACATTCTATGGAGCAAGACATGATCATGAATGAAGTCTCAAGAATATCCTCATCTTCATCCTCCCGTGCTCATATGTGCCTTATGGCAAGTGGATTAAAGGTATCTCCTACTTTGGATCCCAATATATCTTCTAAAGATAATAGGAATGATAATGATGATAGTGATGATGAGATTGATGAGGATACTAGTTCTCTCATGCTTGAGTTGACTTTTTTGTGTACATCTCTTCATGGTAATAATAAGGCCGTTACTTGTATCAAACATGTTATGGACACCATAACTAAACAAATGGGAAACATAGAGGAGTTGGATTTCCAACTTGATGATGGGAGTCGGAGGTTCAATCTCCTTAAGCAAGAGCTTGCCGAGGATAAGCACACTAATTGTCTCCTCACACAAAAAATTGAATCTTATGAGCTTGAAAAGGAAAATTACATTAATGATGTTGTGCTACTAACTCTAATTCTTGTGAAGCATCTACCCTAAAGGAGAATGTTGAGCTAAGGTCTCAACTTGAGTTGCTAACTAGCAAGTATAGGAATTGAAAGAATGTCATGAAAAGATCTTGGGATCTCATAATGATTTTATTATCTCCCATGATGGTCTAAAGTTAGCTAGTACGGGAAGTATTACTAAGTCAACATCTTGTGAGCCTCTTTTGGACATTATCACAACTTCTACTCAAAATGCTATTTCGCCATGTGCTAGTCCTAGTGATCCTTCTAGTCATACTAGTGATAAACCATGTGTTGGATTACTTAGCGTGCCTTGTTGCTCTAACAATGAAGCTTTTACTTCCTCTAGTACCTCTATTCTACTAACCATGTAGAGGAAATCAAAGAGCTCAAGGCCCAAGTCACTTCTTTGAAGAAAGACTTGGAAAAGAGTCATGAAGGGAAATCCACACTTGATAATATTTTGAGTGTGCAAATCCCATAATGATAAAAGTGGATTTGGATTCAACTCCAATAACAAGAACAAGTCCAAGAGTAACAAGAATAAGGGCCAAGACCAAGTCAAGAATTTGGCCAAGATTATTTGCTTCAAGTGCAAGGCTGTAGGACATCATGTAAGGTCTTGTACATTAAAGAAAAAGCACTTGAGTGAGAAGCAACAAGGGAAGCGGCCACAAGTTCAAGGTTAAGCCCAATCTCAACCTCAAGTTGAATCTAGGCCAGTTCCAAAGAAGAATCAAGATAAGGCTCCCAAGCCAAGAAATTAATGAAGAAGAGAAAGGGGAGCACTTGTTGCTACATATGTCGTGTGAAGGGGCACTTTGCCTCTTCATGTTCAAACGGTACCTTATCTAACCCTAACATTGTTGATGATGATTATTCTCTTAGGAAGGATAAGGATGGCAATCTATTTGCCAAGTTTGTTGGAACTCAAAGTGGTGTCAAGAAAAGAACCATTTGGGTTTCCAAGCCTATTATGAATAACCTCTTAGGACCCAACTTGGTTGGGGACCAAAAGGCTCAAACTTGATCAATTGGTGTTTGTGGAGGGCATTGAAGACTTGGCTAACTCTTTAAGAATTAAGGGATCTTCATATATTATATTTGATCAAGCCAAGTTATAAGGATTATCATCTCCCTACCATATACCCAATGTGCCTCTTTGCGGTAACTCGAACTCAGCTCTATTATATTGTAAGTTACTTGCCCCTTTACATGTTTTGGTTTTGTACCAAGTATGTGTTTGTATTTGTTGTGCCTCCTGCTTGCTTATTTTGTGTATTCAATTATGTCTAGGTGTTTGGCACATCATTTACTCATGTGTTTTTGTTTTGAGCCTCTAATACATCTTGATGATATCTTATTTGGCTCTTTTTCGAGTGGTTAATGGAACATCCCATTTTGGGGGAGTGATATGCCTCGCGCATCGCTCAAACCTTAAAATGTATACATGAGTACTACCACTTAGTATTGATATTGCAAGCTTATCTAGTCACTATGTGGTGTGTCATACTCATGAGAAATTCAAATTCTAAATGTCCATTAATTATCTCTAGTTGAGGTTGCTTTGCCTCTTATTAAGAAAAATTGAATATCACATTATGGGGGAGGAATATGCTTCTTTTGCATATCACAATCCTAGGAAATGTGAACATATGAGGTAGTGCCACTTAGAGTTGATATTGTTGATTATCTTATTTCTAGGTGGCATGTTGGCTCAAACAAGGTCATATTTTTGTTAGAAGCTTTTATTGCTCATCTTTTTGGTCTTTGTATGAGTAATAAATTCTTGGTGCGGTCTTCCTCAAATATGTATCTCTATATATTATTTGGGAGACCATTTGCTTCAAGTTATTCTAATCATTTCTTTGCATGATTATGTGAATAGTTGAAGCTATCAAGAATCTCTATCTTTGCATAGTGCTTAATGTTTTTATTACTATCATATGCTTTTTATTGTGAAGATTATCTTTAATATTCATGCAATATACCACCGGAAATCAATTCCTATACACTCATTGTATTCGATAATTGATATACTTGTGTGTGGTAGCATTTGTGGATCATCTTCACCTTGGATTTCACCTCTTATTGCTTTTCTTTCAAAAAAAACTGTTGTGGCTCCTATTTTCTTCCTTTTCTTTTGAACATCTCTTTGATGATGTTTTGGTTATTACCAAATGTGCTTTAGTGGATGATGTATACACACTTCTATTCTTGTAGACAGTTGTTGGGCCTCCAAGTGCAGAGGTTTGTAGAACAGAAGCAAGTTTCCCTTAAGTGGATCACCCAAGGTTTATCGAACTCAGGGAGGAAGTGGTCAAAGGTATTCCCTCTCAAGCAACCCTGCAATCAAGATACAAGAAGTATCTTGTGTCCCCAACACACCTAATAAACTTGTCAGGTGTATAGGTGCACTAGTTCGGCGAAGAGATAGTGAAATACAAGTGGTAACGGTGCTAGAAAATATCTTCTGACTTGTTGTTTATGTGGGGTAACAGTTCCAGAAAAGAGCTGATGGCGTGGAGGAAAGGTAAAATCCCAATACCTCCCCGGCAAACGGAAAAAAGATGGAAGCAAGCAAACATGCAACAGATCTAGTAGCAAACGGTATTTCAATGCTTAGAAACAAGGCCTAGGGATCATACTTTCACTAGTGAACACTCTCTCATATAAATATCTTCTCTTAATGATACTACTCTTGACTACTCTCCGGTTGGACACTCTAATCCATGGTAGGGCTATAACAGCACTCCTCAAAGTCCGCCTTCCCCAATCTAGATAACCCAACACTGTCACCTTGAGCACTAGATGGTTCCAACAAACACCACAATTTCATAAAGACATCCAACTCCAAATATAACTCATAACAAATATATATGTAGTCTAGCTTAAGTGCCACACACGGCATCTACGCTGTCACTTTCACACACGTGAGGAAAAGCATAGATCTATTAAAGGATGATGAGTATTTATGTAGACTCTAGCCTAAGTGCCATCATGGTGTGCACGCTGTCACTTTCACACACATGGGAAGAGCAGAGATCAATTGAAGCACTTGAGTAATAGAGTAGATCTACTTGATTACAAAGCTCATGACCACAACAAGATCATGCATAGAGAGAGAGAGATGAACACATAGCTACCGGTAGAGCCCTTAGCCTCGAGAAGAACTACTCCCTCCTCATCATGGGAATCAGCAACGGTGATGGATATGGTGGTGGAGATCAAAGGAGATGGCTCCGGGGGCACTTCCCTGTCCCGGCAGGGTGTCGGAACAGAGAATTTCTGTCCCTCGAATCTCCCCTTCGGTGGCGGTGGCACAGCAGAGGTGTTCGTGGATTTCTTCTGGATTGTTTAGGGTTTTCTCCCCGGGGGCTTATTATAGGCGAAGGGCGAGGCCGAGGCTGCGGCCAGAGGGGGCAAACCCTGCCCAGGCGTGGGGTAGGGCCCACCCGCGCCTAGGGGGTTTGGCCTCCCTAGACGGCCTCTCCGGCTCCCATCTAGACTCCTTGTTCCCCACGGAAAGTAATTGAATTTGACGTTTGTACCGTCCAATTCCGAGAATTTTTCTTTACTAACTTTTCTGAAACCAAAAACATCAGAAAACAGGCATCTGGCACTATGGTAACTTGTTAATAGGTTAGTACCAGAAAAAATGTAAAAAGCACCTAAAAGTGTAGACAAGCAAAGCAAAGTAGATGCAAAACAAGCATGGAGCATCAAAAATTATAGATACATTTCCAAAGTATCAACATCCCCAAGCTTAACTCCTGCTTGTCCTCGAGTAGGTAAGTAATAAAAAGAATAATTTTTGAGGTGACATGCACCATCAAAACCAAGATCAAACCATTTGCAAGCATTGAAAGCTGGGATCAAAGAACTCTAAACATGTGCATGAAAGATGGAGTTCTAACAGTAAGACAAAGTAACTATGCATGCAACATGAAAGGCTAAAAACAAAAATCATGAATAACATGCATTGAAAAACGTTTGTTTGTTTCACATACAGAAAACATAGCATAGTGGCATTCAGCTTGTCCCTCGTAGAGTAGCAATATAGATGCATAGGACACCTTCAAAGTTCACAAGGGTGAATAGAAACAAATAGCACAAGGACAAGTAATATCACAATATGCATCAATCAATAAGCTTTGGAACAGTGCACACAGAATGACAACTATGCTCTCTTAATGGTGCCTAAAGGTAGAAGGTGGAGACGCAATAGTGGTGGAAGAAAGGCCTTTTTTATAAAGGACGCAGGGATTACAAGTTTCAAAAAGAGCTTCCAAATATTATGGTACTTGTTAGCTTTCAGCCCTCATTGCCCCTATCATAAGCATCTTGAAGTGATTAAGATTAAAGTGAACAAAGATGGAGTATATTCTTGACAAAGTATAAGTTGGCAATCTCAAGTCCCTTGAATACGAGGGCCACACCTCATGCTACTCAACTTTAGTCACATGTAAGTTCTTGTCATTGTAAGTATTTGCATATCATTGAGAACCGCCAACGGGGTACCCCTTGCACATGGTACAGGACCTATCCCATAACCAAAATGACAAGGCAAGAAGACAATGAGCATCTCAGCAATCTTCTTATTTACCATGGGAATATGGTGCTTTTTTCTCTCTTTCCTCTTTTATCAATGTGTCTCTTTTTTATAACAAGAATGCTTCATAGATGTCACTATGGTGACGCTGCAAGTTTCCACCATGATTAGGCATGGCTTAGGCTAGCGGCCCAGGCATTTCTCTAACACAAGATACAAACTCCATGGACTTACAAGTTCCCTCTTATTTCACACCGGTGACATCCATAGACAAAAGAACATGATATCAACTGAGTACAAAGTACAAGTGCAATGTTGAAAACATTCCCCATGACAGCACGGTTCTGCTAATTCCAACTTATAAGTGCAAGCATGTACAACAAAGTTGTCACAATGGTACAAGTTTATTAGGGGCAAAGAATATAAATTGTGCCATCAAGTTCATGAGGGCTTTAATCACTAAGTTTTCACATAACAAAATACTTTTTAATTTTAAGTTAGTTGAAAGCAAGAATGTACTTGGAATGGTGTAACACACCATGCATAGGAGTTTATAGTGGCCACTTTGGAATAACTTGGTTTCTTGGGAGTTGGAAGCATGAGTAGAACTTACTCATACAACTGGAGGCTAGCAAAAAGACTGGGAGCAACCAACTAAGAGAGCATAATGGCCATAATCATGTAGTGCAACAAAGCATACTAATCAAAGCAAAGAGTGGTACTACAAGTCAAGGACCAAATGATCATAGAGGCTAATGGTGACTTGTCATAGTCATAACATGGCGTGATCATGTGCCAAGTCAACCCAAGCAAAGCATCAAAGGAGAATACTACAATACTATGCTTTTGTATGCTAAAACAACGCATAATTTATTCAAGGCACACTAAGCAATCCCAATTGTTTGGAAAAAGACATGCTACAGCAATAATCACTAAGCATAAGGTCAAAACAACACCTAGCATGTCATGCTAAATTCTAAGTCACAGTCAATGCAAGCTCCCTTTTGTACCACTATAAGCATGAAACTTTCTACTCTTTTCCAACACCAAACAACTTATTTGAAACAACTCACAAAGATAATAATCAATAAATATCAGTGAGCTTATCCCACAAATCCACAAAGAAGAAATAAAAAGTTCTAAGCTGAAAGCACAAGAAAACTAAGGCTGAACGCAGTGCTAGCAAAAATGAACACTTACAAAACAATAAGAGTGAAAACTAGAGTGTTCTAGGCAATGGAAACAGAGTGTGTCTCTCTCCAAAACAAGTGTGGTGTAACCAACCAACTTACTCAATAAAACTAAGAAAACGAAAACCAAAAACAAAAACTAAGACGCTCCAAGAACAACACAACAATGCATGAAACAATACAAACGAAGTGTCTAGAAAGACCAGAGATTTTTATTGATGAAGAAGGGGATGCCTTGGGCATCCCCAAGATTTGACGTTTGTACCACTTGGATATTTCTTGGGGTGACACCGGGTTGGCATCCCCAATCTTGATCTTTTGTCCATTCTTCATCTCATTACATCATTCTTTCTCTATACCTGAATTTTTTCCTTCATACAAAACTTCACACAATCATCATTAGCAACATTAGTGTATTCAAAAGATATTAGACCTCTGGAAAAGATTTTGAAAAGCAAGGATTTTCACTAAAAACACAAGATACTGTAGTAACTCCTTCAAAAAGCTCAATTCCCCAAAAGAGAACTCAAAAAGTAATCAATAAGAAGCAAATGCAAATAATGGCAGAAATCTGTCAAAACAGACTAGCAGGTAGAAACTGATTTTTTTCGAAAACTTTTTTTGCTCAAATCAAAAAGTGTAAAACTAATGGAAGTTATCTAACATACTGGGGGATTTATTCGTAAAGTTTCAGCTCAATCCGAGTTATAAAGATTCCTCACGAATTTTTATGGTGGATGACAGAAATCTATTTCGGGACAGCAACTCTCCAAATCTTACTTGCCTCTCATTAGAGGTCATTCTTGGCACAAAAAGAAAACAAAAAGGATAAGGAGAGGTTATTACAGAAGTAATAACTTCCAAGACTCAAGGAAACTCTTGGGTTATCTCCCAACAAGTAATTTTTTTAACGCCTTTAAGTTAGGCTTGATAGTTTGTGAAGATGCCCACACAAGAAATATGAATTGAAGTAAAACAGAGCATCAAGAACCAAATTCAAAACACATTTAAGTCTAACCCACTTCCTATGCATAGGAATCTTGTAAATAAACAAGTCATGAAAGCACAAAGCAACAAGCATAGGGAAGCAACACAAATGCAACTTCAAAACTTTCAACATAAAGAGGGGAAACTTAATATTATTGAGATGCATAAAACCAAGTTTCCCTCTCTCATAATAACTTTCAGTAGCAACATGAAAAAAATTAACAATATAACTATCACATAAAACATTACTCTCCACATAAGCATAGTCATGCTTATTAATCATAGTGTAAGCAAATTCAACAAAATAGCTATCATTACTATTCTCATCACCATAATCATCAAAAATAGGAGGCATATTATAATCACAATTAATTTCCTCCTCAATAGTAGGTGGAAAGAAAATACCATACTCATCATTGTAATCATCATATATTGGAGGTTTGGTATCATCATAAGCAATAGAATAGCTATCTTCCAAAGCTGGGGAACTAAAAAGATCATTTTCATAAAAACTAGCTGCCCCAAGGTTAGACGTTTCCATACCATTAGCAACAATGGTGTCCAAAGAATTCATACTAATAACATTGTTATTACCATGCAAATAAAGTTCCATAGGTTTTTTAATTTTCTCTTCAAACACTTCATGTCCTAACTCAAGATAAATACTATAGAGCTCTCTAGTTTTTTTGTTGTTTTCCATTAAGCTTAACTAGTGAAAACAAGAAAAAAAAGACAAAATTGCAGAATCTAAAGGAAATAACTTCGAGCACTCACACCAGAGGATGTGAGTACCTTTTACCTTACCTCCCCGGCAACGGCGCCAGAAAATAGCTTGATGTCTACACACTTCTATTCTTGTAGACAGTTGTTGGGCCTCCAAGTGCAGAGGTTTGTAGAACAGCAGCAAGTTTCCCTTAAGTGGATCACCCAAGGTTTATCGAACTCAGGGAGGAAGTGGTCAAAGGTATTCCCTCTCAAGCAACCCTGCAATCAAGATACAAGAAGTCTCTTGTGTCCCCAACACACCTAATACACTTGTCAGGTGTATAGGTGCACTAGTTCGACGAAGAGATAGTGAAATACAAGTGGTAACGGTGCCAAAAAATAGCTTCTGACTTGTTATTGACGTGGGGTAACGGTGCTAGAAAAGAGCTGATGGCGTGGAGGAAAGGTAAAAGCCCAATACCTCCCTGGCAAACGGAACAAAGATGGAAGCAAGCAAACATGCAATAGATCTAGTAGCAAACGGTGTTTCAATGCTTAGAAACAAGGCCTAGGGATCATACTTTCACTAGTGAACACTCTCTCATATAAATATCTTCTTTTAATGATACTACTCTTAACTACTCTCTGGTTGGACACTCTAATCCATGGTAGGGCTATAACAGAACTCCTCAAAGTACGTCTTCCCCAATCTAGATAACCCCACACTGTCACCTTGAGCACTAGATGGTTCCAACAAACACCACAATTTCATAAAGACATCCAACTCCAAATATAACTTATAACAAATATATATGTAGTCTAACTTAAGTGCCACACACGGCGTGTACGCTGTCACTTTCACACACGTGGGGAAAAGCATAGATCTATTAAAGCACAATGTGTATTCCTAAGTGCCATCATGGCGTGCATGCTGTCACTTTCACACACATGGGGAGAGCAGAGATCAATTGAAGCACTTGAGTAATAGAGTAGATCTACTTGATTACAAAGCTCATGACCACAACAAGATCATGCATAGTGTCAACACCCGGATTTTTAATCCCAGATGCCTGTTATGCCATACATCACAATCCCAAGATTACCATTTTTGCGAGACATAACAGATTTGGATATCACAGTACATCATCCATTACAAACCATACATAAGGTCTTACACAAATAAGGATCCCATGATCTAGTTCTTAATACAACTCAAGCAGCGGAATAACGTAGTAGTAACGATAGCTTAGGCGAAGCTCCATCTTCGGGGTCACAGGCAATGCTAACGATGGGAGATGATCCTAGTTATCATAACCTTCCTGCGGTCCGTCATCCTGATACTCCTCTTCATAGTATGGCCACGGGAATAGCCAGGGACAAAGCCATGAGTACTCTTTAAGTACTCGCAAAATAATACTAACAAGTGAAGTGGTTTTGAATAGGATATCCTAAGCTCTAGGGTTGTTTTGCAAAAAGCCAGATTTACCTCAACTAAGTTTAGAAGCAAGAAATTTAGTTGAAAGTTGTATAACACCTAAGTGGGAACTTGAATTTCATATCACAACTCTGTTGTGGTCAAGTCAAAGTCACAATTCATTTCATAAGTCATTTTGAAAACATCTAACGGGGGAAACAGTATGGCCACTCCAACTGTCCATAACCGCGGACGCGGCTATTTGAATAGTTTGACACTCTACAGAGATTGTACACTTTCACCACAACATTCGACCATCCGTCAGGAACAATCCTGAATTCACCATACTCAGTATGCGGATAATCAATCCTAACCTTTCAATTACACGCCCTAGTATAGGCACCTCTCCTGTGAGTTTGGCCTCCTAACCATGACCAGCTATCATCTTGGGTACTGCACAGGTGGACAATCTTCACAAGGTAGCCTGAGCTCAAACCTTGGCCGTGAGGGAACCCATACTAAGGTATATAAACTTCCTGTCAAGCCCTACCCAATTTTCAGGTATTGTGGTTGTACAATAAAGTTGGAATGGTATCGCATCCAGACAACCATCAGTTTTATAAAGGGCTAAGGCTCATGCCTCGACATTTTCATCATCAAAATCATCTGGTGTTCGGAAACACATGTCAAAACATTTTAGTAGAATGACTCATCATTCTAAGGTTTTCATAACCATTTACACCAAGTATTCCCATCTAAAGTTGATCAAGTTTTATACTTAGCACTAGCATCTACAAGTGGTGGTAAATACTAATGAGGGAGGGTAAACAAGTGGAAATTTGCTAAGTTCAATCTCATGCCTTAGGATGACATCAATATTATCTAACTTAGGCCAAATTTTATGCTCTTTATGCTACCTTTAGTGATTTTTTCTAGAATCTACAATTCACTATGTAAACTTTAAGAGAAAGCTTTGATAAATAAAATAAAGTATAAAGCTTGCAAGTAAAACTAGGATTGGGGTTATCAAGGGGGTATGATCACATATGCTTAAGGCATATGGTTGGCATAGTAACAAGCAAGTATTGGCTTGCATAATTTGCAAGGGTTAGCTTGCTAAGTTAATAGCTTGCTAAATCAACTAGTAGTAATTAGGCTTGCCTTGTGTAGAGCAGTGGATGAAGTTCTCCTCGGCTTCCTCCTTGTAGTATCCTCCTTCCTCCTTGTAGTATCCTCCTTCCTCCTCATATCCCTGGTCAGTACTAGCGTCTATAAATAAATACGAGGTACACAATCACCAAATAATACTTAACTATTTTCAATCATCACACAAAGGTGCACTATAGATGATCTAGCATCATCACTAACATCACAAGGATTAAAGCATTTGTCTTATTTATTTTAATTTGAGAAAAGTAATTTCTACTCATTGAAAAACTACTTAAGATTTAATATTCTCCAACTCAAACATGGGATCATGTTGACACATGTCATCACCACATATTTCAATACATGGGAATGTGATTTAAAGTGGTGTCACAATTTAGTAAGGTTTAACCTTTTTATTTTAATTAAATAAAGTGACTAGAAATGCCTATGTGGCATTCTTTTATTACTTGAACATTATTTCTGCAAGTAAACCCATATGTTTTGATATATTCTGAAAGGTATGATCAAATGTGATTATTGAGAGTTGGAATCAACTCAAAAGCTTTTACGGTTGAATTTTGAAATATGTTTGAATGCAGAAAAGCTTTTGTCTTGTTATTTTTACCATGGTTGCTCCACGGATCCAAATGATTTGAATCCAACGGCCTTGGATTAAGCATTTTAGTACCTTTCTAGCAAAATTGGTTTCATGCATTTTGGTTCCGTGACTCGAGCTAGGTTGATTTTTGAATATAGGTACAAAACTATGTTTGAAAATAAATGAATAAAGCTTAATTTGAATTGTTGGGTCACGCGGGATGTTTTACTGGGCCGGCCCATTACACACAGCGTGTACGCGGGCTGGTTAAGTGGCTGTCCCCACGCGTCAGTGAGACGGGGACGGGCGAAGCCGTACGAGGTGATCTAGGTCGCACGATCTAAATCTAATCGAACGGCTACGATTCATCGTCCACGTTGAGCGGCGCCGGTGAGACAGAACCCTAACGCGGTAGGTGGGGGTCGTGGGAGGCTCACCGGGGCTTAGGCGAGGGTCAGCGACAGGGGCGAACGATGAAGTCGATGATGGCGGTTCTCCTGGTACAGGCAGCTCCTCCTGGGGCAGCTCTAATCGATGACTCCCTTCTTGTCCAGCAGCGGCGGGCTTCGGCCAAATTCCAGTGATGCGCTGCTCTCCTTGCTCCGGTAGTGAGGTGGGGTGGTTCTGGGTGAGAGGGGACTGAACTGGTGTGGCAAAAACGAGCGGTGGAGGCCTCTATTTATAGTGGCGAGAGGGACCGACGGTCGCGGGCTGAGCTCGTCGTGGTCGACGGCACATGCAGCTATCGGCATGGGCGACGGTAGGGGCGGTGCTATGTTCCCTGGCGAATCTCAACGGCGTGGTGGCGAGGCGTGGGGCGGTGCTGATCGGTCGGAATGCTTCGACGCTTTGGGCAGGTCCGACGGAGGTTTTGATGGCGCACAACGCGCATGGTCCGCACGGCGGCAAACGGGCATGTCTGGCGGGGTGCTGGGGTGCTGGCGATCATCCCTGCAAGCAGCGAGGGTGGCGCGTCTGGGGGTGTTGGTCGAGCATGGCGCACGGGCGCGCTCTCGGCATGGTCGCAGAGAGGTTTGGCATGGGCATGGCGTGTGGTCCAGGGGCTGGCATTGCTTGGGGCTAGGACAGAGAGGTTGGGCTATACTCTTGTTGCACTTGAATTGACGAGGTAAGGTTTCAGATACATGCTTGACTAATACTCCAGCTGTACTGGTCATGGTTATGGCTTTCTTGGCACAGTCAATTAATCCTTTATGTTTGGACATCCAATACATTCCTAGTACTACTTCCAAACCTTTAGTTCGGAGTACTATTAGATTAGCATAAAAATCTATGCCATAGATTCAGATAGAGACTGCTTTGCAAATTTGCCTAGCCTTGGTGGTTGAACCGGTGATTTGAACAATCATAACATGCTTCAATTTGGTTGGTTGAATCTTACTAGTGCATGCAAATTCTTAAGTGACAAATGAGTGCGATGCTCCAGAATCAAACAACACTCTTGCAAGTACTGAGTTAATGGAAAACATACCCAGCACGACGTCTGACACTTCCTGGGCTTCTTCAGCATGCATGAGAAAGAGACGACAGTTGCGGTTGAGCGAATTCCCTGGGGCAAAACTTCTTCCGGGCTGAACACGACGCTGCTGCTGAGTTGGGGCATTTGCATTGGGGGCTGCGACATTCTTCTCAGGGAACTCATTGGAGTAGTGACCCTTGGTTCCGCATTCATAACAAGTCACTTGCAACTTGTCCTTTGCTGCAACAGTCACATCAATGCTTCCAGTCCTTGGGGCAGTATTGGTGTTGGTGGTGGCATTGTTGTTGTTGAACTTGGGTGGTGCACGGTTGAAATTGCTAGAGTTGCCGGGGTTGTTGTGGTTTCCTCTAGGCCTTGGGTTTCCACGGTTGGGATAGGTCGGACGGTTCATCGGGGCTCTGTTGGTTCTCGGGACAAATCCTGGAGATGGGTTGGGACAATACTTTGGGGTATGATGGGTTCCGGGCTGATGCATTATGCGGCGCTTGCGGTTCTCATTGGCTTGGTTGATATTTCCTTCCATCTGGATGGCAGAGTCGACCAATGCTTCAATATCAGCAAAGGGGATATGGACTAACACCGTCTGCATCACATCGTGCAGACCGTTCAGGAATCACTCTTTCTTCTTGGCTTCAGTGTTGATATCATCCGGGGCATACCTAGCTAATGACAAGAATTTGTCACGGTATTCCACTACGGTCATCATCCCTTGCTTCAGTTCTCTGAACTCATCTCTCATCCTCTTGATTAAACCCGGTGGCACATGGGTTCTGCTGAACTTGACCTTGAATTCCTCCCAAGTCATAATCTGACCTCCGGTCATTGCACGAACGATGTTCCACCATGCTCTTGCATCTCCGACTAGATAGTGGGTGGCGAACAGAAATTTCTCGTTAGCTTCCACTCCTACGACTTCTAGATTGTTCTCCATTGTTTGCAGCCAATCATCTGCATCTAGGGGTTCCTCTGACTTAGTGAAAACAAGTGGATTGGTGTTCTGGAAATTCTTGAGCTTAGATCCATGGTTATCCTGATTTCCTTGGCCTTGATTGTTGTTGGCCATCTGAGCTATGTGTTGAAGGGTGTCTAGGTTGGCTTGACGTTCTGCTCTTTCAGCTTCGCGGTCAGAAACCAACATTTTCAAGATCTGCAACATCGGGTCTAGGGATGAACCGCTTCCTCCGCGAGGCATCTGAAGATTGAGATAGATCATGAGAAAAGAGGGAAGTTTCTAAGGTTCAGATGTTGTTGAAAAGTTTTTAAAGTTTGACTCAGATTTTTCTAGCCACTTGTTTTTCATTCATTCATTCATAGCACACGATACAAACAGACACCACAACAAAGGAAAACAGATGGTTTTAAGAACGATTCTGGAAACTACGATACAGTGGGACCGAATACAATTCACTAACGCTAGTGCTCAAGTGCTACTACTCCTCGGAGTCAGTGTACTCATCATCCTCATCATCATCATCGTCATCGATGAAGGCGAAATCATCCTCATCGGTGAAGAAGTCCATGGCCTGATCCTCCAGAAAGTCATCATTATCGCTGAGATAGGAGTAGGGGTCTCCACGAAGGTCTTCTCCTTCCTGATCATTGAGCTGAGCTCCGAAGAACTCGGGGTGCGGACGCTCCAGAAGTTCCGAAAGCTGGTCCAAGTCACGCTCAAAGATGAGATCTCCTCCATTCCCCAACTGATAAAACTTGTTGTAATTCACGTCCATCTATAAGAATATAGGATGAGTAAGTTAGTAGAGTGATCAAGTGTGTCAAATTTTATGTATTTGGCAAGAATTATTTAGGAACGTGAAATTTTGATGAAAGAGTCCAAGTGATAAGAATGGGAATAAGTTTTTGTAAATACTCACTTCCTTTGGTTTTGAAACTATTTTTTTTATTCAAACGTCCATTCTAACTAGGGTCTCCTATGGTCAGGATGGCTCTGATACCAACTTGTCAACACCCGGATTTTTAATCCCAGATGCCTGTTATGCCATACATCGCAATCCCAGGATTACCATTTTTGCGAGACATAACAGATTTGGATATCACAGTACATCATCCATTACAAACCATACATAAGGTCTTACACAAATAAGGATCTCATGATCCAGTTCTTAATACAACTCAAGCAGCGGAATAACGTAGTAGTAACAATAGCGTAGGAGAAGCTCCATCTTCGGGGTCATAGGCAATGCTCACAATGGGAGATGATCCTAGTTATCATAACCTTCCTGCGGTCCGTCATCCTGATACTCCTCTTCATAGTCTGGCCACGGGAATAGCCAGGGACAAAGCCATGAGTACTCTTTAAGTACTCACAAAATAATACTAACAAGTGAAGTGGTTTTGAATAGGATATACTAAGCTCTAGGTTTGTTTTGCAAAAAGCCAGATTTACCTCAACTAAGTTCAAAAGCAAGAAATTTAGTTGAAAGTTGTATAACACCTAAGTGGGAACTTGAATTTCATATCACAACTCTGTTGTGGTCAAGTCAAAGTCACAATTCATTTCATAAGTCATTTTGAAAACAATCTGACGGGGGAAACAATATGGCCACTCCAACTATCCATAACCGCGGACACGGCTATTCGAATAGTTTGACACTCTACAGAGATTGTACACTTTCACCACAACATTCGATACATACGTCAGGAACAATCCTGAATTCACCATACTTAGTATGCAGATAATCAATCCTAACCTTTCAATTACACGCACTAGTATAGGCACCTCTCCTGTGAGTTTGGCCTCCCAACCATGACCAGCTGTCATCTTGGGTACTGCACAGGTGGACAATCTTCACAAGGTAGCCTCAGCTCAGACCTTGGCCGTGAGGGAACCCATACTAAGGTATATAAACTTCCGGTCAAGCCCTACCTAATTTTTGGGTATTGTGGTTGTACGATAAAGTTGGAATGGTATCGCATCCAGACAACTATCAGTTTTATAAAGGGCTAAGGCTCATGCCTCAACATTTTCATCATCAAAATCATCTGGTGTTCGGAAACACATGTCAAAACATTTCAGTAGAATGACTCATCATTCTAAGGTTTTCATAACCATTTTCACCAAGTATTCCCATCTAAAGTTGATCAAGTTTTATACTTAGCACTAGCATCTACAAGTGGTGGTAAATACTAATGAGGGAGGGTAAACAAGTGGAAATTTTCTAAGTTCAATCTCATGCCTTAGGATGACATCAAGATTATCTAACTTAGGCCAAATTTTATGCTCTTTATGCTACCTTTAGTGATTTTTTCTAGAATCTACAATTCACTATGTAAACTTTAAGAGAAAGCTTTGATAAAGAAAATAAAGTATAAAGCTTGCAAGTAAAACTAGGATTGGGGTTATCAAGGGGGTATGATCACATATGCTTAAGGCATATAGTTGGCATAGTAACAAGCAAGTATTGGCTTGCATAATTTGCAAGGGTTAGCTTGCTAAGTTAATAGCTTTCTAAATCAATTAGTAGTAATTAGGCTTGCCTTGTGCAGAGCAGTGGTTGAAGTTCTCCTCGGCTTCCTCCTTGTAGTATCCTCCTTCCTCATCGTATCCTTGGTCAATACTAGCGTCTATAAATAAATACGAGGTACACAATCACCAAACAATACTTAACTATTTTCAATCATCACACAAAGGTGCACTATAGATGATCTAGCATCGTCACTAACATCACAAGGAATAAAGAATTTGTCTTATTTATGTTAATTTGAGAAAAGTAATTTCTACTCATTGAAAAACTACTTAACATTTAATATTCTCCAACTCAAACATGGGATCATGTTGATACATGTCATCACCACATATTTCAGTACATGGGAATGTGATTTAAAGTGGTGTCACAATTTAATAAGGTTTAACCTTTTTATTTTAATTAAATGAAGTGACTAGAAATGCCTATGTGGCATTCTTTTATTACTTGAACATTATTTCTGCAAGTAAACCCATATGTTTTTATATATTCTGAAAGGTATGATCAAATGTGATTTTTGAGAGTTGGAATCAACTCACAAGCTTTTACGGTTGAATTTTGAAATATGTTTGAATGCAGAAAAGCTTCTGCCTTGTTATTTTTACCATGGTTGCTCCACAGATCCAAATGATTTGAATCCAACCGTCTTGGATTAAGCATTTTAGTACCTTTCTAGCAAAATTGGTTTCATGCATTTTGGTTCCATGAATCGAGATGGGTTGATTTTTGCATATAGGTACAGAACTATGTTTGAAAATAAATGACTAAAGCTTAATTTGAATTGTTGGGTCACACAGGATGTTTTACTGGGCCGGCCCATTACACACAGCACGTACGCAGGCTGGTTAAGTGGATGTCCCCATGCGTTAGTGAGACGGGGAGGGGCGAAGCCGTACGGGGTGATCTAGGCCGCACGATCTAAATCTAATCGAACGGCTACGGTTCATCGTCCACGTCGAGCTGCACCGGCGAGACAGAACCCTAACGCGGCAGGTGGGGGTCGTGGGAGGCTCACCGGGGCTCAGGCACGGGTCGGTGACGGGGGAGAACGACGAAGTCGACGACAGCGGTTCTCCTGGTACCGGCAGCTCCTCCTGGGGCGGCTCCAATCGACGGCTCCCTTCTTCTCCAGCAGCGGCGGGCTCCGGCCAAATTCCGGCGATGCGCTGCTCTCCTTGCTCTGGTAGTGAGGTGGGGTTGTTCTGGGTGAGAGGGACTGAACTGGCATGGCGAAAACGAGCGGTGGAGGCCTCTATTTATAGTGGCGAGAGGGGACCGACGGGCGTCGGCTGAGCTCGTCGTGGTCGACGGCACATGCAGCTATCGGCATGGGCGACGGTCAGGGGTGGTGCTATGTTCCCTGGTTAAGCTCAATGGCGTGGTGGCGAGGCGTGGGGCGGTGCTGATCGGTCGGAATGCTTCGACACTCTGGGTGGGTCCGACGGAGGTTTTGATGGTGCAAAGTGCGTGTGGTCCGCTTGGCGGCGAACGGGCATGTCTGGCGGGGTGCTAGGGTGCTGGCGATCATCCCTGCAAGCGGCAAGGTCGGCGCGCGGTCTGGGGGTGTTGGTCGAGCATGGCTCACGGGCGCGCTCTCAGCATGGTCATAGAGAGGTTTGGCATGGGCATGGTGTGTGGTCCAGGGGCTGGCTTTGCTCGGGGCTAGGACAGAGTGTGGCGGTGGACGGTGCTGCATGTCCCAGACAAGGTTGGCGAGGCTAGTGCGGCTGCTAGCTCGCTGGCGACATTGGGGTGGCAAGTTTTCTCTCGGCATGCTCACCATTGATGGCTAGGCTTGCTTACAGTGGTGCTAAAGATAGTTAAAGGGGCTAGATGATCTACTAAGGGCTAGTTGCAACCAGAGATGGAACAAGTTAGGCCAATTTTACTGCACACTATAGTGTTTGTTGTTTGTTTGATTTGAATCTGCAAGGTGTTTGATGAAATGGCCGCAAGAACTTTAAATTTGAATTTTGAATTCAAACTTTGTGGGTTTGCTAGGAACATTCTAGGGAGTGTCTGGTTAGTTGGATTAGTCAAGGGGCATTGGTTTGGTTGGGTTCGGAAAATGGATGATCTTCACATATAAATAACATTCAATTTTGAATTGTGATTTGAATGGGTTTGCCAAATGTTTCTGTAAGTTTGAAAGGTGGGCCTTGATTCACTTTTACTAGTTCTATCAAGGGGTGAAAAGAATTTGGAAAGTTTCTGTTTGAAATCTTGGACTAGAAACACTCAAAATGACCTAGTGAACAAGATTGGCAAAAATGACCATTTGCTTTATTTGGTTTGTTTTTTATTTTCTCTTTATTTGTTTCTGTTTGGAAATGTTCTAGATGATGTTATATTTGTATTTAAACCATTTCTTGCTATTTAGGTTAATCACACAAGATCATTCATGCATTTGTCAAATCATTTCATTCACACATGCATTCATATGATTTTAATTAATCAAAGTTTTTGTTAACCCTAATTTTAGTGATTAGAGTTTGATGATCCTTGTTTTATATTTTTGGGATGTTACACATAGAGAGAGATATGAACACATAGCTACCGGTAGGGCCCTTAGCCTCGAGGAAGAACTACTCCCTCCTCATCATGGGAATCAGAAACGGTGATGGAGATGGTGGTGTAGATCGAAGGAGATGGCTCCAGGGGCACTTCCCCGTCCCGGTAGGGTGCCGGAACAGATACTTTATGTCCCCCAAATCTCCCCTTCGGTGGCGGCAGCGCAGCAGAGGTTTTCGTGGATTTCTTTCGGATTGTTTAGGGTTTTCTCCCTGGGGGATTCTTATAGGCGAAGGGGGGGCCGAGGCGGCGGCCAGAGGGGCAAACCCTACCCAGGCGCGGGGTAGGGCCCACCCTGGCCTAGCGGGGGTTTGGCCTCCCTGGCCGGCCTCTCCGGCTCCCCTCTGGACTCCTTGTTCTCCACAGAAAGTAATTGACTTTGACGTTTTTCCCGTCCAATTCCGAGAATATTTCTTTACTAACTTTTTTGAAACCAAAAATAGCAGAAAATAGGCATCTGGCCCTGTTGCAACTTGTTAATAGGTTAGTACCAGAAAACCTGTAAAAAGAACCTCAAAGTGTAGACAAGCAAAGCAAAGTAGATACAAAACAAGCAAGGAGCATCAAAAATTATAGATACGTTTCCAATGTACAATGGAAAACAAACATTTTCTTCTCAAAACCTTGTGCCATTGTGAAAAGTGTAGAGTGTTTAGTTTACTTGTTGAAAGCTTGCTCTTTTGGGAGTTTTTTTATCTCATTATTTCTTCTCTATTTTATTTGCTTGAATGAGATAAATCTTTGAGCATTTGTTTCTTATTTCATCTTTTATGCTCAATAATTTTTGCTTGGTTCATTTGTTGAACTTTGTTAAACAAATCTTGTGTTGATTTGGTTCTTTGATATAGTTTGGACAAGAAATGTGTTTTGTCACACCTTGTATGCCTACTTGAAATTTTTTTGTTGTTTTTTCCAAATTATATCTTTGTTGGATCTTGAAAGTCTTGTGCATGCATGTTTGATACCTTTGATCCGGATTATGGATGTAGTATAGCTATTTTTCCCTAGTAGACCTAGGTTGTCGAATCCTCGAGAAGTAGAAAGCATAGTAAAGATACTTTAATGGACCTCCGGGAGTTTTATAATTCTTTTTGTGTTTTACCGGACCAAGAGTTTGCGATCTTTTGTTGTTGTCGATGATGGAGAGAAAGGGCATGGGGCTTTCAGTTTCACCTGTAGCTATGCAAAACATATGGGAATAAAAGATAATAATAAAGTATGCATGTAATTGTTAGAGCAAGATAATTATATGTGGGAAGTGCGTCCATAATTGCTATTGCCTCTGCAACCGATTATAGCAATAACCTACTAGTCTCATCCATAGAAGAAAGAGAACTAATTATAGGCATAGTGATGTTACCGTTAATCCCAAGTAAATCCCTCACATACAGCCGTACTACCCTTTCTGTCACTGGGGTTCCCATCATGCAGATTAGTCATTCTCACAATCCCTATACTTGGATCAATCCTTGGGGTCTTGGGTACCTCACAAGTCCTTAGATTGAGGCAATAGAGGGTACAATAATCATCATGTCATACAAACTAATACATGATCCCATCTATGGTAAATAACATGCACAAAGCTACATGGCTAGGTTGAAGCCCTTAGCCTAAGGAAAATTACTCACACATAGAGATGAAATCAACAATCATAAACATTGTAATGGAAATCATGAGATTTATAGTAATAGTCTTACAATGTCACCAATTGGAGATGACATCTACTATTACAAGTGGTGGAAGATGGCTATGGTGGAGAAGGGTTTGGAGATTAGATCTAGATCTATCCCTCCGGTGTTGTGGTTTCTGATGGCTGGGTGTTGTCAGGGGTGAAGCGAGAGAGTTTTTTGTTGCCCGAGGCCTCTTTATATAGGGGTCCCTTCACGAAAGTTGTTCTGTTTGACCTAGCGGTGTCGGTGGCAACTATACGGCCAGAATTTTATTCCCGATGTATAGTTGGTCGCTAAAGCTTCTACCTCCTCTTCACGACTCCTGGTTTCTTTGGGATGTTGGAAATCTCGTATGTTTGACTTTAATGTTGTGATTCCCATCATCAAATGTCATTATCTTCGCAGGAAAAAATAGAAAGACAGGATTGCATACCCCTTTGATCATTAAACATTAGTGGCAGGATTTAGAGAGATATTTCATCAAAATATGAATAATATCTAGTTTAAATGTGGACGTGGATGTCTATATTTCATATCCATCAACCTCCCCAAGCTTAAACTTGATCTTCCTCGAGCAACAAAACCAAAATCAAAAAGGAACTCATCATTTAAACTGAAATAACGAGATGATGATCTTACTCATGATTGGTAATCTCATGTTTCCTCCACTTTATTAATCTAAAAAAAACTTCAGCATAGATAGAGTAATGGCAAGCATATCATAAGGGTTTTAATGAATCTTTATAGTGTAGCAAGATTATTGTTAACATGGATGATTCAAATGAGTAAACTCTATTCCATGTCATGTAATCAACTCATAAGCTTGCCTTTGAACAATAAAGTATAATCATGTAAAATTCAGAGTGTGAGAGTTTGTCATGAAAAGCATATACACTGAAGTATCTCAATTCTCCCACATCAATAAGTCAAGACTTTTAAAGCACTACTTTTCTATTCATTGTCCTTCAAGAACTTTAGTTCTTAAGTAATTGAGAGCATGCCAAAAAAATTAATTAGTTTTATTGGGCTATGGTAGACACTCGTGGCATTACCAAGGTTTTTGTTCCTTTTGCATAATGATTACTCATATCAGCCAGAGGAGTGATTCCATCATGAACACAGCTACATGAGAATGCCAAGAATATTACCCATTATAGCATTGCTGCTACATATGTTTAATCAACTCATAGCCGAAATCTAGGAGTTTCCTCCATGAAGATCGTTTGTAGACTAGCGAAGTTGTTGGCATCCCATGAAGTTTGACACGCATAAAACTATATCATTCTTATGATTCACAATTTAAACTTTGGCATGCTCACAAAAACCGCTAAACATTAATTCAATTGAACAAATATTTTCAAAGAGAGTTATCAAGTCAATTATTATTTTCTGTGGTGTTGCGTGTCTCTAGTAATAAGCTTTTAAGATTAAACACTACAACACCCAAGCCTTCAATTGTGAGAATTTTTCTTATTATAATTGTTTAGCGAATTTTTAGGCAAGACTTGGTTAACTACAAGAGCTGGAACAAAACATACTCAACTAAATACCCATGCAAATAAAATTTTGCTCCAATATAAAGACTCACTCCACCAATATAATATATTAACATTTACTACTAACCATCATGGGTTTCACAAACTTCAAAAGTGGGGAGTCACAAGGCATACCTCTCATGATTGGTTCCACTTCTCTCTTCCCTTTTGATTTGTTTCTCGGAAACTCGAAGTCAAACACTCTCCTGCAAATATGTGAAAGCCACAAGGAGAATAAAGAAAGAAAATAAATAAACGCCAAATAAAGATAATGAGGAAACTTCCCCAAGCTTAGGCTTTTGCAAGCCCTTCAAATCATTGTGGTGGCAGGAAAAAGTTGTAACTCCGGTTTGCAAACTGAGTTGATAACTTACTACTGGTTTCTCGGAGGTTTAGGGCGATATTATGCATCCCCTCCATAGTCCCTCAAAGTTCTTGGAAGTCTTAATATGTAGCGAACCGGTTTGGTGGCTGCTCCTCTTGATAAGGAACTTCTTGCTCCTCTTCTTGGTCCTCATCCTCATCCTAAATATCCTCCTCGGGTTGGTGTTGTTCAACCTACACATCATATAGCAAACGTCCTTTCTCGATAGAGAAAAGACCATTAGGCAAAGGAGTGTGGTAGAGGCGCCCAACTCCTGCAATATGCAAGTAATAACCTCCACCTCCACTAGTGAGCATTACACCAGATTTTGAAGTAGAGAAAGCGACACGTCGCTCACCTAGCAATGGTTGCAAATCACCTAGGTCGATGCCTAGGGTAATGGCAAGCACAGTGATGACGCCTCCACCTATGATTGGTCCTTGGATTTGGGAGGATTGGTGCTCCAGGTAGCGCATAAGAATTGCGCCCAAGTTGAGTGAAAAGTTTATGTTGTTGAAAGCAGCTTTTGCAAGGACTAAGATGTCCTCCTCATTGAGTCTTGTAAACTCATTTCGTGCTTTCAAGGTGTTAGCAATAACATAGAACAAAAAGCAAATAACAGGATGCTGAATATTCTTCCTCTTGTTGACTCTAGAAGTAAAACTCATTCTATTATAATAATGATCTGGGGATGGGTGCATGTCGGCATAAGATGCGCGTAAGACATTAACATCATTGTTTGGTAAACTAAAACAGGTGCACCATTCATCAAGTGATAATGAATACTTGTTGTTCACAAGTCGGAAAGAAATCATGTCCTCTCCATGTTGGAGATATGCCCTAGAGGCAATAATAAATGTAGTTATTATTATATCTTTGTGTTTATGATAAATGTTTACATTCATGCTATAACAGTATTAACAAGGAAACATTAATACTTGTGTGATTTGTAAACTAAATTAGAGTCCCTAGTAAAGCCTCTTTATAATACTAGCTTGTTGGTTAATAAATGATTGTGGTTTCCCTATCATGAACATTGAGATGTTATTAACAACAAGATCATATCGTTAGGAGAATGATATGATGGACATACTCCTATAGATAAAGCGTAGCATAAAGATCAAGTCATTTTAATAGTTCAATTACTATATGCTTTCTGATACATAGTAACCTAATTCCTTCGACCATGAGATCATGCTTATCACCATCACCGGAAGGATGCTTTGATGACATCAAACACCACACCGTAATTGGGTGGCTATAAAGGTGGCATTGAGTGTTCGGAAAGTATTGGTTGAGACACATGGATCAAGAGTGGGATTTGTCCATCCATATGACGGATAGATATACTCTGGGCCCTCTCGGTGGAATTTAATCCAATTAGCTTGCAAGCATGTGACTGGCTCACAAGGTATCACATATCACGGGAACGAGAAAAGAATACTTATCAGTAACGGGGTTGAACTAGGTATGCAGAGATACCGACGATCAAAACCTCGGATAAGTAAACTATCGTGAGACAAAGGGAAATTGGTATCGTATGTAAGTGGTTCATTCGATCACAAAGTAATCGTAGAAATATGTGGGAGCCATATGAATTTCTAGATTCCTCTATTGGTTATTGTTCGGAGAAGTGTCTCGATCATGTCCGCATAATTCACGGACCGTAGGGAGACACACTTAAGGATTCGACGTTGTTGAGTAGTTATGGAATGATGAGTAAGAGACCGAATGTTGTTCGGAGTCTCGGATGGGATCTGGGATATCACGAGGAGATCCGAAATGGTCCGGAGAATAAGATTCATATAAGGAAAGTCCTGTTTCGGGGTTGGAGAATGGTTCCGGTGTTCTCATCGGGAATGTTCTAGAAGGTTCCGGAATGTCCGGCACTCCAGAGAGGAAGGGTACATGAATGTGTCATAACAAGTTGGAATGGTTGCATCATGTACTAGGTGCCATCGCTGAACAAAATAAAGGGTTAAATCAAATCCTAGTTTGAAAAGTCAAACGCCAATTTGAAAAGTCAAACGGCTATTTTGTTTGGTGGAGGGAGAGTAGGAAACCTACTTGGAGAGGAAGTCCCTCTCCCTCCACCGCCGGCCTTGGAAGCCGAGTTGGGGAGGGACTCCCCTCCCCTTGGCGCGCCCCCTCCACCTATATAAGGAGGGGCAAGGCTGCCCCTCCAAGACACACACCTTGCCCCTCTAAACCCTAACCCTAGCCGCCGCCCACCATAGCCGCCGCCCTAGGGTTTATCCCAAGCCGCCGAGTTGGGGCCTTCTACTTGCCCTAGCCGCCGTCCTAGCCCCTCTACTTGGTGTGTATGAACCCTAGATCACCAAGTCTCTCTCATAGTCCACCATACTCGCTCCGGCTTAAGGCGAAGCCCTGCGAGATCTCCCCTCTACTTCCGGTACCATGCCGTCGTGCTGCCGGAATCGCGAGGAGAGTGCTACAACCTCCGCTGCCTGCTGGCACAAGGGAGAGGAAGGTCTTCGTCGAGTACCGAACGTGTGACCGACTGTGGAAGCGCTGCCAGAACGCAGCGCCGTAAGGATCGTCTACACGATCTTGAGATCGGCAAGAGTACGACTACATCACCCACAAGAATCCGCTCTCGTTAAACACTTTGGAATCTTCGAGGGTGAGTTATTCCATCGACTCGTTGCTACAATCTAGTAGATAGATCTTGGCTTGTTTGTTTGTATGCGGTAGAAATTTTTTGTTTTCCATGCTACGAACCCCTACAGTGGTATCAGAGCCGTGTCTATATGTAGATCTGTTGCACGAGTAGAACACAATGGTCATTGTGGGAGGTGGTGATTTTATTATCAATTGCTTCTTGTGTACTTTGCATCTTCCGGTATGATGGGATGAAGCGGCCCGGGCTAACCTTACATGACATCGTTCATGAGACTTGCTCCACGCTCAACATGCAACTTGTATTGCATAAGTGGCTTTGCGGGTGTCTGTCTCTCCCATTATAGTATAGATCCAATTTACAACAGGCACTTGATAGTTAAACATCAATGTTGTGGTTCTTGTTCGTAAGTTAGATCGACACTTATTGAAAGCCCCAAACCACGTAAAACATGCAAAGAAATTAGAGGCTTCTAACTTTGTTTTGCAGGGGTGTGCTGTGATGTGATATGGCCATGATTGTGATTATATTTGATGTATGCAATGTTCCTTATTGTAAGTTGGCAACCGGCAGGAGCCATATGGTTGTCTTTAATTTCTGTTAAGACCTGCGTGTCTATTCAAAGTAGTTGTAATAGTTGAAGCTGGTGGACGACAACCATGGAGCAGTGTCATTGACCTTGATGCAATGCCGGTGATGATGGAGATCATGTTCGTGCTTGAGGATGGAGATCGTAAGCACAAAGAAGGAAGGCCATATCATATTACATATTATGAATTGCATGTGATATTAATACTTTATGCATCTTGTATTGCTTAGTTAACGACGGTAGCATTATAAGATGATCCCTCATGCACATGAATTTCAAGTTCTATAGTGTTCATCCTTAGTAAGCACCGTTGCTAAAGCTTGTTGTTTCAAAGCACCACGTGATGATCGGGTGTGTTAGATTCTGCAAGTGTATACAACGTGAGCAAGCCAGTTTTTGCTCATGCGGAAGATAAGGTTTGATCTTGACGAGCCTAGCATGTACAGACATGGTCTCGGAACACGGATCACCGAAAGGTAAAGCATGAATCATATAGTAGATATGATGAACATGTCGATTGTTCGCCATTGAAGCTACATCAACTCTCATGATGATCGGTTTTGATGTGGTGGATTTGGTTCGTGTGATCACTAAAACAATGTGAGGGATATTGTTTTGAGTGGGAGTTCACCTAGATTAATTTAACTATTAATAAGAACTCAATTTGTCATAAACTTAGTCTAAACTATTGCAAATATGTTGTAGATCAATGGAGGCCCCTACCATCAATTTTAATGCGTTCCTAGAGAAAGAAAAGTTGAAAAACAATGGAAGCAACTTCGCGGATTGGTTCCGCAATTTGAGGATTATCCTCAATGCTGGTAACTTGACCTATGTGCTGGATGCACCGCTGGGTGACCCGCCTGCAGCTGATGCTACCGATGAAGTAAAGAATGTTTACCTCGCTCGGAAGAATCAGTACTCCACAGTTCAGTGTGCTATCTTGTATGGTTTGGAATCGGAGCTTCATAAAAGGTTTGAGAATTCAGACCCACATAATATTGTCCGTGAACTCAAATTGATCTTTGAGACTCACGCGGCAGTTGAGAGCTATGAGGCTTCTGAAAAGTTCTTTAACTACAAGATGGAAGAGGGCAGCTCCGTCAGTGAGCATGTGCTTAAGATGTCTGGGCACGCAAACAAACTTCAAAGCTTGGGTATAGTGATTCCTAATTCTCTGGGGATTTACCGTGTCCTCCAATCACTACCACCAAGTTACAAGAACTTTGTGATGAACTACAAT
The DNA here is from genome assembly GCA_916181665.1 of Avena sativa. NCBI lineage: Eukaryota > Viridiplantae > Streptophyta > Magnoliopsida > Poales > Poaceae > Avena > Avena sativa. The sequence continues at coordinate 146,005,337 of OV702297.1, forward strand.
ATGCAAAGCATGAACAAGCAGTTGCCAGAACTCTTCTCCATGTTAAAATCTGCAGAAGTGGAGATCAAGAAAGAGCACCAAGTGTTGATGGTCAATAAGACCACCAAATTCAAGAAAGGCAAGTCTAAGCAAAAGGGACACTTCAAGAAGGGTTGTAAGAAAGTTACCGCACCGACGAAGAAGACCAAGGCTGGACCTAAGCCTAATACTGAGTGCTTTTACTGCAAGGGAGAAGGTCACTGGAAGCGGAATTGCCCAAAGTACTTGGCGGATTTGAAGAATGGCAACATCAAGAAGAAAGGTATATCCGATATACATGTTATTGATGTGTATCTCACTAGTACTCGTAGTAGTGCCTGGGTATTTGATACTGGTTCGGTTGCTCATATTTGTAACTCGAAACAGGTGCTGCAGAATAAACGGAAGCTAGCGAAGAACAAGGTGACGATGCGCGTGGGAAATGGATCAAAGGTTGATGTGATCGCGGTTGGCACGCTACCTCTTCATCTACCATCGGGATTAGTTTTATACTTAAATAATTTTTATTTGGTGCCTGCGTTAAGCATGAACATTATATCGGGATCTTGTTTATTGCGAGACGGTTACTTGTTTAAGTCCGAGAATAATGGTTGTTCGATTTATATGAGTAATATGTTTTATGCACATGCACCTTTGATAGATGGTCTATTCTTATTGAATCTCGATAGTGGAAATACACATATTAATAACATTGAAGCTAAACGGTTGAAATCGAGCGATAACTCGACCTATATGTGGCACTGTCGTCTTGGTCACATTGGAGTGAAGCGTATGAAGAAACTCCATTCCGATGGACTTCTTGAATCACTTGATTTTGAATCACTTGAAAGATGCGAAGCATGTCTGATGGGTAAAATGACTAAGACTCCATTTTCTGGTATGATGGAGCGAGCTACGGACTTATTGGAAATTATACATACTGATGTGTGTGGTCCAATGAGTGTAGCATCGCGTGGTGGTTATCGTTATGTTCTTACCTTCACGGATGACTTGATTAGATATGGGTATATCTATTTCATGAAACATAAGTCCGAAACTTTCGAGAAGTTTAAGGAATTTCAAAGTGAGGTTGAGAATCAACGTAACAAGAAGATTAAATTTCTACGTTCTGATCGTGGAGGTGAACATCTAAGTTACGAGTTTGGTGAGCATTTGAAGAAATGCGGAATACTTTCACAATTGACACCGCCGGGAACACCACAGCGTAATGGTGTGTCCGAACATCGTAATCGAACTCTCTTAGATATGGTTCGTTCTATGATGTCACTTACAGATTTACCGCTATCATTTTGGGGTTATGCATTAGAAACAGCCGCATTCACTTTAAATAGGGCACCATCTAAATCCGTTGAAACGACACTGTATGAACTATGGTTTGGGAAGAAACCTAAATTGTTGTTCCTTAAAGTTTGGGGTTGCGAAGCCTATGTAAAGAAGTTACAGCCGGACAAGCTTGAACCCAAAGCGGAAAAATGCGTCTTCATAGGATACCCAAAGGAAACTATTGGGTATACCTTCTATCATAGATCCGAAGGAAAAATCTTTGTTGCCAAGAATGGATCCTTTCTAGAGAAAGAATTTCTCTCGAAAGAAGTGACTGGAAGGAAAGTAGAACTCGACAAGGTTGTCGAACCTTCTCTCGAACTTGCGAGTAGCGCAGCACCGGAAGAAGTTCCTATGGTGCCTGCACCAATAAGAGAGGAAGCTAATGATGATGATCATGAAACTTCGGTTGTAGTTGCTACAGAGCCTAGCAGGTCAACGAGAACTCGTACCACTCCCCTAATTGGTATGATCCCGTTATGAGTGTCATGTTGGTGGACAACACCGATGACCCTGCGACATATGAGGAAGCGATGATGAGCCCAGATTCCAATAAATGGCAAGAAGCCGTGAAATCCGAGATTGGATCCATGTATGAAAACCAAGTATGGACTTTGGTGGACTTACCGGATGGCCGGAAGGCTGTCGAGAACAAATGGATTTTCAAGAAGAAAACAGATGTTGATGGTAATGTTACTGTCTATAAGGCTCGACTTGTCGCAAAAGGGTTTCGACAAATTCAAGGAGTTGACTATGATGAGACTTTCTCACCAGTAGCGAAGCTAAAGCCTGTGAGGATTATGTTAGCAATCGCTGCATATTATGATTATGAGATATGGCAGATGGATGTCAAAACAGTTCCTCAATGGAGACATTGATGAAGAGTTGTATATGATGCAACCCAAAGGTTTTGTCGATCCTAAAGATGCTAACAAGGTATGCAAACTTCAACGGTCCATTTATGGATTGAAGCAAGCGTCCCGAAGTTGGAATCAACGTTTTTATAAGGTAATCAAAAGTTTTGGTTTTATACAAACTTATGGAGAAGCTTGTATTTACAAGAAAGTGAGTGGGAGCTCTGTGGCATTCTTAATACTATATGTAGATGACATATTGTTGATTGGGAATGATGTAGACCTTCTTAATAGTGTCAAGGAATATTTGAATAATAGTTTTTCAATGAAAGATCTTGGCGAAGCAGCTTACATATTAGGCATAAAGATTTATAGAGATAGATCGAGATGTCTAATATCATTGTCACAAAGTACATATTTGGACAAAGTTCTAAAGAGGTTTGGAATGGAGATAGCAAGAAAGGGTTCTTGCCCATGTTGCCCAATACGACCTTGAGTAAAACTCAAAGTCCAACAACGGCAGAAGATAGAGAAAGTATGAGTAAAACTTCCTATGCCTCAGCCATAGGATCTCTAATGTATGCCATGCTATGTACTAGACCCGACATTGCATATGCTGTTAGTTTGACTAGCAGATATCAAAGTTATCCAGGAGTGGATCATTGGACAGCGGTCAAAAACATCCTTAAGTACTTGAGAAGAACTAAGGATATGGTTCTTTCTTATGGAGGTGATGAACAGCTCGTTGTTAATGGTTACACCGATGCTAGCTGGAACACCGATCCGGATGATTCTAAATCACAATCTGGATACGTATTTACTTTGAATGGTGCAGCAGTTAGCTGGAGGAGTGCAAAGCAAAGCGTTGTGGCGAGATCTTCAACTGAATCGGAATACATGGCTGCTTCGGAGGCTTCACAAGAAGCGATATGGATGAAAGAGTTCATTACAGAGCTCGGTGTGGTTCCTAGTGCGCTGGACCCAATGTCTATCTACTGTGATAACATGGGCGCCATAGCCAATGCGCAATAACCAAGGTCACACAAGAAGCTGAAGCACATCAAGCTACATTTCCATGCTATTCGAGAACATGTTCAAGATGGTGACATAAAGATTTGCAAAGTACACACAGATCTGAATGTGGCGGATTCGTTGACTAAACCTCTCCCGAGGGCAAAACATGACCAACACCAAACTGTCATGGGTGTTCGGTATATTACAATGTAATCTAGATTAGTTGACTCTAGTGCAAGTGGGAGACTGTTGGAGATATGCCCTAGAGGCAATAATAAATGTAGTTATTATTATATCTTTGTGTTTATGATAAATGTTTACATTCATGCTATAACAATATTAACAAGGAAACATTAATACTTGTGTGATTTGTGAACTAAATTAGAGTCCCTAGTAAAGCCTCTTTATAATACTAGCTTGTTGGTTAATAAATGATTGTGGTTTCCCTATCATGAACATTGAGATGTTATTAACAACAAGATCATATCGTTAGGAGAATGATATGATGGACATACTCCTATAGATAAAGCGTAGCATAAAGATCAAGTCATTTTAATAGTTCAATTCCTATATGCTTTCTGATACATAGTAACCTAATTCCTTCGACCATGAGATCATGCTTATCACCATCACCGGAAGGATGCTTTGATGACATCAAACACCACACCGTAACTGGGTGGCTATAAAGGTGGCATTGAATGTTTGGAAAGTATTGGTTGAGACACATGGATCAAGAGTGGGATTTGTCCATCCATATGACGGATAGATATACTCTAGGCCCTCTCGGTGGAATGTCATCCAATTAGCTTGCAAGCGTGTGACTGGCTCACAAGGGATCACATATCACGGGAACAAGAAAAGAGTACTTATCAGTAATGGGGTTGAACTAGGTATGCAGAGATACCGACAATCAAAACCTCAGATAAGTAAACTATCGTGAGACAAAGGGAAATTGGTATCATATGTAAGTGGTTCATTCGATCGCAAAGTAATCGTAGAAATATGTGGGATCCATATGAATTTCTAGATTCCTCTATTGGTTATTGTTCGGAGAAGTGTCACGATCATGTCCGCATAATTCACGAACCGTAGGGAGACACACTTAAGGATTCGACGTTGTTGAGTAGTTATTGAATGATGAGTAAGAGACCGAATGTTGTTCGGAGTCTCGGATGGGATCCGGGATATCACGAGGAGATCCGGAATGGTCGGGAGAATAATATTCATATAAGGAAAGTCCTGTTTCGGGGTTGGAGAATGGTTCCGGTGTTTTCATCGGGAATGTTCTAGAAGGTTCCGGAATGTCCGGCACTGCGGAGAGGAAGGGTACATGAATGTGTCATAACAAGTTGGAATGGTTGCATCATGTACTAGATGTCATCGCTGAACAAAATAAAGGGTTAAATCAAATCCTAGTTTGAAAAGTCAAACGTCAATTTGAAAAGTCAAACGGCTATTTTGTTTGGTGGAGGGAGAGTAGGAAACCTACTTGGAGAGGAAGTCCCTCTCCCTCCATCGCCGGCCTTGGAAGCCGAGTTGGGGAGGGACTCCCCTCCCCTTGGCGCGCCCCCTCCACCTATATAAGGAGGGGCAAGGCTGCCCCTCCAAGACACACACCTTTCCCCTCTAAACCGTAACCCTAGCCGCCGCGCCCACCATAGCCGCCGCCCTAGGGTTTCTCCCAAGCCGCCGAGTTGGGGCCTTCTACTTGCCCTAGCCGCCGGCCTAGCCCCTCTACTTGGTGTTTCTAAACCCTAGATCACCGAGTCTCTCTCATAGTCCACCATACTCGCTCCGGCTTAAGGCGAAGCCCTGCGAGATCTCCCCTCTACTTACGGTACCATGCCGTCGTGATGCCGGAATCACGAGGAGAGTGCTACAACCTCCGCTGCCTGCTGGAACAAGGGAGAGGAAGGTCTTCGTCAAGTACTGAACGTGTGACCGACTGCGGAAGCGCTGCCGGAACGCAGCGCCGGAAGGATCGTCTACACGATCTTGAGATCGGCAAGAGTACGACTACATCACCCACGAGAATCCGCTCTCGTTAAACACTTTGGAATCTTTGAGGGTGAGTTATTCCATCGACTCGTTGCTACAATCTAGTAGATAGATCTTGGCTTGTTTGTTTGTATGCGGTAGAAAATTTTTGTTTTCCATGCTATGAACTCCTACACTCCATGCCATGTTTTAACGGTGCTTGTCAAAGAACTTAAAAATTCAAGAGTTAACCGGTGATAGGTGGCCACATCTTGGAATACAAAGTTTTGCAGGCCAACTCTATTGCAAAGTAAATTGAAGTCATTAGAAATACTGAGTTGATTAAATATAACAGGACAATCCCACTTGGTTGTCTTCACTTCTCGGTTCTTGATCTTGGTGAAGCGATCATGTTGGAGCTCATTCGTAAATCGTATTCCCATGCGGTCCTGAGCTACAGCTGTAGCGGCAGCCTGAAAAGAACTTGCAGCGGCATGAGCACGCGTTTGGCTCCTTGTGTAAATCTTATAAAGTAATAAGAAAGACAAAAATCAAACCTTTTGATCCAATAGTAATAAGCATAACATATTCCTCATCATAGCACACTAAAGAATCTCCTCAAAGTTATAATCTAGGCAAGAGAAACATGGTAATTATTTCTAAATAGGTCTCACCCTAGATTGATAATGACAACATATCAGAGATGAATTTGCATAAAGTAATTAGAGGAACGGAGGAGAAACATATCTTAGATCACTTGTGTGCGAGGAAATCAAACTAAATTGAGTATAGATGAAGATCCCTTGAGGTTTTAAGAGAGTTTGGAGGTAGAAGAGAGAAAAAGGATTGAAGTTTTGGTGTTAGGGTACCCTCCCATGGTGTTTTTGTGGTTGGACGGAACTATATGGTCGCAACTATACGACCGGAACATTTGTTCATGTCGTATAGTTGGTTTTACGGCAAAATTTTAGGTTTTCTTAGGGTTCCTTCCTGGTGGCGATATCTATATGGCCGGAACTATAAACCTTCTGTATTTGAAAAGAAAATTTGATGATGACATATATATCTATACGGCCAGAACTATATGGCTGGAATTTTTATTCCCATCGTATAGTTGGTCGTTAAAGGTACTATAGTCGTCAAAAATAATTGTTTCTTCGAGAATTCTTTCTTAACCCGAAACTTAGCGAAACACCATGTTTTGACAAAAAATGATAGTCTAAATTATCAAACAGCAACAACATGTATAAAGCAGGATTTTAGTACCACTAAATCTCTCCTCCTCAATTGGATTTTTCTAGCACTCTTTATTTAACATAAAACTTAAACTAAAACTTAAAAACTTTACCCAAACCTTTATTTCACATGGGTTGCCTCCCATGGAGAAGCTCTTTTATGTTTAATAGCTTGACCTTTATGTTGCTCACTTAGGCCAAATGAGTGGAGCACCCACTCCAAAATAGTTGGGCTTCAAAGTGATGGCCTCCTTGTCATCATGCTTGGCTTTCTTCTTCTTGGGAAAATGAATAACAAAATGATCCCGTGAAGGCAATTGAAGATTCATGTTCCCTTCATGCAAATTAATCAAAGCCTTAATAGTTCTTAAGAATAGACGGCCTAATATGATTGGAGCAGTAGCATCTTCAGGCATGTCAACAATAACAAAATCAATGACAGCAGGATAGCCTTTAATGTAAACTAAAGTATTTTCTTTAATCCCTACATCTTGTTTGTAGGTAGAATCTTCTAGATGTAATTTTAACTCGATGATTTCAAAAGAGCCAAGATTTAACTTATTAAAAAGACTCTTTGGAATTGTTGAAACGCTTGCACCTAAATCACAAAGTGCAGCTATCTCATTAGTCCCAATTTTAATCTTAATAGTAGGCTTAAATATATCATCAACCTTAATAGGTAGTTTTTCAGCTATTTTCTTATATTCTTCCTCAAGCTCACGTACCTTTATTGCTACCTAGTTAACAAAGTGTTGATACATAGCTTCCTCATTTCCTTAACTTACTGGAATCTTGATATTGATCCTTTTCACAAGATCTTCAACCGTGTAATTTTGTGAAGGAGCATTGCTATAGTCAAGTTCTTCAGGCTTCTCCCTTTGGATTCTTATCATCTTGAGTTCTTGAACCGGATTTTGCTTAGATTTACCTGCAAATTTATCTAGAATGAGAGTTTGATTCTCGGTTATCTTACCTAGCTGTGCCTGAACAATCCTTGTTCTTTCTTGGAGGGCCTGCAAATCATTTCTCAAACTTACAGCTTGGTTAGAAAATTTTCCAAGCATATTATCATGGTTCTCCGTTATCTTAACAAGGATATTATTTTGCTCATTTTGCGAGTCCATAAAGGACTTAAGTGTTTCTTGGAGACTACCATTACTTGATCCCATATTATTATTAGACCTACCTGCAGGACTAGAATAATGTTTCTGGAAATTAGGATTATATTTCTTCTTCCAAGCAGGGTTATAATCATTACGAGCTATGAAGTCTATTTATTCAATATTTGATTCTAGGATAGCTCTTACCTGGGTTTACTTACCTTTGACGGCTAATATGAGCTCATCCAGCTTAGCATTGAGTTCTTCATTTTCCTGAGGTGTGACAGAGTTCACCTTCTTTGTGTTTGATCTTTCCACGTCACATTGGGCATGGTTGTCTTGCATATTGTCTAGCAGCTGCTTTGCTTCGGTAATTTGTTTGCCCATAATTGTTCCTCCAGCTGTAGTATCAAGAATAGACTTAGGCACAGGGTTAAGAGCATTGTAAAATAAATGGAGAATTACCCAATCTTCCATCTCATGGCTGGGATAGTTTCTCATGCATTCTTTCACCCTTTCCCATGCAAGCGCTAGTGGCTCACACTCTTCCTGTCTAAAACCAGTAATATTAGATCTTAGTTGCATAGTCTTTGCAGGTGGGAAAAATTTAGTCATAAATAAAGAAGTACACTCCACCCGTGATGCAATAGTATTTCTAGGCAAAGATAGCAACCATCCTTTTGCTCTTCATCTAAGATAGAAAGGAAATAAGCGCAACTTGACAGCATCGGGGTCAACATCTTTAATGCGCATCATATCACATATTTCAATGAAAGTGTTCAAGTGCATACATGCGTCCTCAACAGCAGAACCTCCAAATTAATTTTATTAAACCAAATTTAAATAGTGGGGCTTAATTTCATAGTCCTCAATAGTAATTGCTGGCTGAGTAATAGGAGTATGCAAATAATCATTGTTAGCACTTACAAACTCCCCAAGCTTATTTTCAGCCATATTTCCTATGTTTTCGGATTTTCTTAAACAAATACTTATGATAGTAAAAACAAGTATTTAAAGACTAATTTTTTTGTTTTTTTAAATAAAGACTAAAAGCAAACTAACAAAATTAAACAAGAATTAAAACTAGCAAGGTTCCTAATAACCTTACTAGGGTAGCTATTGCTTCCCCGGCAACGGCACCAGAAAAAGGGTTGATACCTTCGATCCGGATTATGGATGTAGTATAGCTCTTTTTCCCTAGTAGACCTAGGTTATTAAATCCTCGGGAAGCAAAAAGCATAGTAAAGTTACTTTAACAGACCTTCGGGAGTTTTAGAATTCTTTTTGTGTTTTATCAGACCAAGAGATTAAGATCTTTTGTTGTTGTTGATGATGGAGAGAGAGGGCCTGGGGCTTTCGGTTTCACCTGTAGCTATGCAAAACATCTGATGGGAATAAAAGATAATAATAAAGTATGCATGTAATTGTTAGAGCAAGATAATTATATTGTTGGGTTTGCAGTATAGAAACCAAAAAAAATCCTATGATGGGAACCACTAAGCACCAAGATCTATCTACTAGATACAATCAACGGGTGGATATACGTCCATAGAGAACATACCCTTGTAGACCGACAAAGTTTAATGAGGTTGTACTCATGGATGATGTAGACGAACGCTTGTCGATCTCAAGATCGAGAAGAAGTCCAGCACCACATCTATGATCGCACACACATTCAAGCCACCGAACAACCTACGCCTCCTTGCTCCAGCGAAGCAGTAGAAGTAGCAACTCCTTCTAGATGAAAAGACACCAGGAACATGTATCTCGCTAGTCCGAGACCATGGGGGAATAATTTTAGAGGGGGAGAGAGATCCTTCATAAGGAGGTGTCAGTGAGAGAAAGGGAGTGGGGCGATTTTTATAGAAAGGAAGGGGAACCCCAAGGGACATGGCCGGTGCCATGGGGGCTGCCCGCACCCCTTCCTCCATTCATGTGAGTGGAGCTCCAACTCACAAAATTGCCTCTCCATTTCCTCCACTTAAAAACCCACTCAATTTACCATTAAATTTCCACAAAATTTAATATAATCTCTCTTTAAATAAAACTATTTTTACTTATTTATTTATTTAGAATTTTGTCAATTACATTAATTAACAAACATTCACATAAAACCCCTTGCTACTTTTCAATTTCACATGTAGAAACAATTTCAGTAATTTCACCTGAAACAATTTCGGTGTCCATTGAAATAATTCCAGCGCTTTGTAATTATTTTGACTAGAACATATTTGCTGCAGGAAGGCATTCTCGGGGAGTGGTGGATACACCGCTAGCAATTTAGACTAAGTAATCAAGATTATTATAACGAATATTTTCATGACATGTATGTAGGTGGGAGGAGCTCCATATATGGGCAAATAGGCAGCAACCACTGCTCACATAATCCTTCATAACCATAGCTGACAAATAAACGACATCAATCATATTATCCCGCTATTAAGGGATTTCTCTCGCGGCATGGATATGGCGTAATGAGTTCTCCTTGATTTCCCAAGTTTGTACGTAAAGGATGACAACTACTTTATAGTCACAATAAGTGCTATCATCCCTCCGTCTACCAACAAGTAATCCCTTTCATCAAGTCCCCGTAAGAGGAAAATATTAAAGAGGTGCACAACTGCCAACATCAAGATGAAGACAATTAACACATACACATAATGATGTATAACATAATAATCTCTATTTCATCTCAATCATATACTAGGGTTTCTCCATATCCCCAAGAACTAATGATCTACTCAGACATGGAGACAAACAGCATCATGGAAATGGGAATGGAATCAATTATAGATGAATAGTTATTGTATAAATCCACAACTAGTGCTAGAATTATAACAAGATCTAGATGGGATGGATGGAGATGATGATGACTATGGTGATGCAGCGGTTGATGAAGATGGATATCGATGCCTGTAACATCCCTAAAATCATGATTTCAAAGATTGCATATCATTCATGCATGCATATAGAATTGAGATCAAATTCAAACTCATTTCAAGAAAACAGAAGCACATAGTGCTATCATTTTATGTGAGCAAACTTAAATCAAATGGCCATCCCCATTTGAGAGCTTGAAAGTTTTAAACCTAGATTGCTTGTCTCCCTTGTTGATTGGTTTGAGTGTGGAGTTAGAACAAGATTTTACAAAATAGAAATGGTTTCAAAAACCATTTTCAAACATTTGCAAACCAAGTGCAATGTCCCTGTTATTTTGATTTTCCAAAAATGACCAAGCCAACTCAAAGTGACCACATGGTTTTATGCCAAGTTTTGTGACTGTTGCACACTGCAAAAATCCCAAAAATATTTGAATTCAAATTGAGTTTGAATTCATTTGAAACTCATTCCAGAAATTCAATTTAGAAAAAGAAAAGAGAAAGGAATTGGAAAAAGGCCAGCGCCAGGATTTGAGCCCAGCAGCAGACACGGCCCAACTAGCCCACCCGGCTCCCCTCTCTCTCCTTCTCTCTCGCACGCGCGGACACACCCAACGAGTCACTGACGCTCGGACCCCACTCCCTCTCTGCTTATTTCGCTGACAAGCGGGCTCCGGCCACGACGTCATCATCTTCCCCAAAATTCCGCGCATGAACTCCGCCGCTGCCCGTTGCTGCTTTGATTCCGCGAGGTAATTGGCATTGAATCACTGGGCGTTTCTTGTCGAGCCTCTGCCTATTTAATCCCCTCTCTCTCGCGACCATTTCCCCCCAACCAATTCCCTCTCCATGCCACCAGGCTGCTCGAAACTCGCCAGACGCCGCCGCTGTCCCGACGATCTCCGACAGCAATTCCGGTGAGTCCCGACCGCCCCTATGCCCCTGGTTCAAACGATTATGCTCAGCATGAGCTCGTGCATCTTCTGACAACCGTTGCTTGCCTGCTTGTGACCTAGGACACCGTCCCCGTTCGTGCCCGCAACCGACCGAGCCGCCGCTCAACTCCGGCGACCAATTACGGTAAGCCGAGCGCGCCCCTTGCCCCCTCTTGCATACTAGGTTGTTCGCCTTCGTCTTGTGCGTCTTCTAATCCCTCTGGTTCGTTCTAGGGCGACGCAAAACCTCGGCAACCAACTCGACAGCAACCACCCGACGCCGTGCACAACTCCGACGAGCTCTAGCAGCCCCTGCCGTGCGCCCCTTCCCAAGCCACCACCATGTTGAGCTTCAGCACACCACCGCGGTTCTGGTAAGCCTCTTCCCCCACTCCCGCGCGACCTAGAACGCCAGCGCCGCCGCTTACAGACGCGCCGCCGCCAGTCGCCGCCGCTAGCGCCGCTCAGTTTTGGTCAGTTGATTCGTAGCCGTCAGATCCAGATCCAGCGCGTAGGATTAGTTCACTTATCGAACCGTTAAGTTTTGATCTGAGCCGTGCGTGTTAGTCAGATCCAACGGTATCCGAGCGTGATCCGGTGCGAAGCGGTACGCACCAATAGGAAACAGACACGTGGCTAGGGTTTAGTTTAAAAACAGAATTTGAATCAGATTTAGATCCAATTTTGAAATAGCTATAACTTTTGATCCACACGTTAGAATTTGACAAATTTTATACCGTTGGAATCAGGGAGACAAGCCCTTTCTGTTTATGCAATGTGTTTAGTGTTTAGTTTCTGTTAAAATGACTTTATATGAAGAAACTTTTTTAGGATTATTTTGAGTATAGAAATTGTTTAGGAAATTATTTTAGTGTCAAATAAACTTGGTTTAGCAAGTTTTTGACTTGTTTATGGTTCAGTACTATACACTTAATTAGTTGGGTTTTAAAAATCATTCCTAGCATCTTGCATGCATGCATATATATATTTTTTGATTGTATATGTTTTGTATGTGATTGGGCTATATTTTATGTGTAGATTTTGGTGCTAGTGATTGTGATTGTGAAGAGTGCTACTCTCCCCACTACCAAGGCAAGTGGTACTTCATGAATATGACTATCCCTATATTTTTATACAAGCATTAGAAATATTTTGCTAAGTCTTGCATGTTACTATTTTTGCCAAATGCCATGTTGGGAAATCCTAAGTAGTTGTAGAATTGCTAGGAAATTTCTAAGTTAAGTTGCTATGCCATGCTTAGCCTAGCTAGTAGCAAACAAGGGTTGGTAAAGTATATACATTCTATGATGAAAATATTTCTAAGTCTATGGACTTATGTTTTTCTTAATAAAACAACTAAGTCAATGAATCACCTGGGTGGAATGGTAATTGCTTGGTGGTTTTTGGTTGAGTGGTTACACAAGGCCCATTGATATGGTTTACCTTGTGTATCTCACTTGTGGAAAGCCACCCAGGAACAAAGGGATTTTAGTGGCCAAGTGTTGAGAAGCTTATAGTGCAACCACTTGGCAATATGGGCTCTACCTGGATCACATAGGTTGCTAGAACTTAGTCATTTGGACAGTTGGTGGTAGTGGGATGATAGGTTGGAACGCGTCCATTTGGCTAAGGGAAGGCTTCTGAAAGGTCCTGTCTTGGGAAACCAAGTCTGGTGGGGAAAGTGCACAACCTCTGCAGATGGAAAAATCTAAGTACTTAGCCAAGTCCATGGCAATGGACAACTTGAGCATCAAGACATGGAAGCTATCAAGAATCTCATCACTCCAACTTCTAAGTATAAACTTGTGGGTGAACAAGGGTGAAGGACCTCAATGTCTATTGATGGTTTCTTGGGAAAGTTTTGACAAAGAAAAACTTAGTGATTTCAACTAATAGGAAAATCCTATTTTGAGGAAAGCAAGCCAAGCTACACTTAGCCAAAATGCATATAGTAATATAGTCGACCTAAATTTTACTAAGGTATCACTTGCCAATACTATTCCAAAGTATTGACCCACTGTGGCTGTAACTTGTGATGTTGCAGGTTATTCCGATGAGGATTAGGTGTCATGAGTCTACACTCAACATGTTTGCCTGTGGCACATGAAGATGAAGACTTATAATTATTTACTTATTCCTAACTGTTGTATTAGGCCTGTGGCCTTGAGTTGTAAAGACTATGTTTAAACTCTGGAATGGATGTAATAAATGACCTTTGTATCTGTGTACTTCATCTTAAACTGTGGATGCTAGCAATGATCCAGGGACTAGCATTGCAATCACAGGGATCCTTTTCCTTTACAAAGGAGGGATCTTACAGATGGTATCAGAGCACTGTGTTGCCTGTAGGATTATGACCCTAGGATTGGAAACCACTAAGGAAAAAATTTCAACTACTTCTACACTTGTCTATTCTTCTCGTAAACTTTTCTAATCTTCTTTCTCATCTCTATTTGTAGATGAACTCCATCAACGAAGCTTAAGGAAGGGACCACTCATGACCATGACCTTGGAGTGTGAGACAGAGTTTCCCAAAATTCTTAAGGACCTCATGGTTGCATCAGAGATACAGGGTGCAGCTATGTACAAAGGTTTTCCAGTGATGGATGAAGGAGTTGAGTGGGTGCAACTTCACTTGTACAAAAACAAGGAAGACAACCACAAAGAAACAGGATTCTGCATGTACACCAACACTGTGGTACATACCACATTCTTTGAGTCAGCAAGAGATGCAGCTTGGAGGACTATCAAAGAACTTAGTGCTAGAGTCAAGTGCAGAATGCTCAACCTCCAAAAAGACTTGAAGAAAGAGAAGGAACATACCCAAGAGTTGGAAGCTACCAAACAATCCTTAAGAGGAGACATTATAGACTTAGTGATGGAATCATGTGAGCAAGATAGGCTGATTGCTTCTAGAAACATTGTGTTAGCCAACAGATCCAGTGAGATAGGATTGTAAACGTACTTCGTTAGTTGGACCACCACCTATCACCCTATTTTCCAAAATATTGCTTAAAATAAGTTTGAACCTTGGTTGTTGTAATGGTTTCATGTATGCATGACTTGTGTGTTTTGCTTCCCAAGGATATGTATGTGATGTTTTGTCTTTTGTTTTATCTTGAATTGTATTGTTCTAACTTTTCTATCTTATAAATAGATGCCTATTACCATCAGCACTGTTGAGGAGTTCCAGGTTACCCGCTTTGGTCCTCGTATCGTTGAGCTTAGCACTTTGCTCAATCTCCCTCTTCCCACCATCATGGTGCATCCCCTCACCAAGTTCGAGAGGAAGGACCTCTGGGGCTTCAAGATGAACCAGCCCGGACGCCAGACAGAGCCTACTACAGAGGCCATCATCTTCAAGCTTATGCACGATGACAGGGAGAGAGGCATGGAGGTAGTTATGCAGGACCTGATAGGACGTCTGCTAGGTCGACACTCCCGACAGGTTAGAGGCACCCACTTCCACGTCTTCGGAAGACGTGATGAGGATGGAGAGTCAATCGACTTCGAGGACGACTTGAGGGACGCGGCTGAGACGATACGCCTGTACCTCCAGGACTTAGAGTCTCTCATTAGGCACGTGGACACGGACAGGACCAATGTCATGCTCAGCAATGACGAGCTCCAGGTGCAGCTTCGCGAGAAGGACAAGCTCTTCGCGCAGCAGGACGAGATAGTCAAGGAAATGGAGGCAAAGTTCGAGACCCAGGACAGGAAGTTCAAGAGTCAGGAGAAGCGTGTCCAGGATAGGAACAAGAAGATCCGAGACATGACCGAAGAACTGCAGTCCAAGGACTTCGAGCTAGAGCAGCAGCAGACGGTGATAGAGAGGCTTCATTCCCAGAAGAGGGCTCTCAAGGCCAAGATAGAGTCCTTGACCACTACCATTGAGGAGAACAAGACCGCGATGGAGAACGCAGGTCTTACCTTTGTCGAGGAGGAGATTGATCCCGATGAGTAGACTTGACTACTCGTTTATCTTTTATTATCATACTTGTTATTTGAGAACTTGTTATTGGACCATCCGACATGTGGATGGCTTGCTACTTGTGTGTTTTACTTTGTGAACTTGTTATCTTGTTGTTGAACTTTTATCTTTGTGTTGCATGCTATGTGTTTGATTATGTGATGTAATGTGCATGAAAGCATCTATGGGTATCTCATTCTTATCTCTATTTGAACAAACCATAGATGCCTCCCCGTCGTGCAAACCCCAACCCCAACAACAACAACAACATCACTCCAGAAATGCAGCAAATGATGACTGCTCAAACACAACTGATGCAGATGATGACAACGTTCATCCAGAACCAAAACAATAACAACAACAACAACCCCAACAACAACAACAACCCTCCGGGCTTTGATATGCTTACTAGATTCCTGAGATTGAGGCCAGCTAAGTTCTCAGGGACGACTGATCCCATGGTGGCCAACGATTGGCTACGTTCTGTGAACAAGGACTTAGTAACCGTGGGCTGCATGGATGCTGAAAAGGTCAGATTTGCAGCACATCTACTGGAAGGGCCAGCCGCCACTTGGTGGGACAACTTCCAGATCACCACCCCCATAGATGAGGTGACTTGGGATATCTTTGAGGATGGCTTTCGCACTGCTCATATCTCATCAGGAATAATGAGCCTGAAAAAGGAAGAGTTCCACAATCTGAAGCAGCGCCACCGCAGCGTGGCTGAATACATTGAGGAGTTCAACAATCTGGCGCGTTATGCACCGGATGAGGTTGACACAGATGCTAAGAGAAAGGAAAAATTTCTTGAAGGCTTGAATGATGAGCTGAATCTGCAATTGGCTGTAGCATATGTTCCCACTTATCAGTCGCTCTGTGACAAGGCTGCTATTTTGGAGAACAAAATAAAACAAGTGGAAAGCAGAAAAAGAAAGCACTCCGACAAGCACAGCTCGAGATCGTCTCATAAACGATCTCACTATGATGATAGCGGAAGCTCAGGATCCCACAAGCATGGGAAATTCAACAAGCACCACAACCACAACCGTCATGATAACAAGCATCATCGCAGTCATGACAATGATAAGTACAAGAACCACAAGAGTGGACATAAGAGCCACCACAGTGGTAATGGAAGTGGAAGTGGAAGTCAGCCTGTTAAGAGAGACATCAGTCAGGTTGAATGCTTCAAATGCAAGAAGATGGGGCATTATGCAAATGAGTGCCCTGAAAAGAAAGTTGAAGGACCTATCAAGCCCAATCCTTTCCAGAAGGGACAGGTAAACCACATCAATGTGGAGGAGGTCTATGAGGAGCCTGATGCTGTTGCTGGTAAGTTCAGACTCAATTCCATTCCAGCATTTGTACTCTTTGATACTGGTGCATCTCATTCATTCATATCAAGAGCATTTGTTCAAAGAAATGAACTACCGGTAGAAACTATTGGGTGTCCTATAAAAGTAAGTTCTCCTGGTGGAGAAATGATAGTGAATTCAGGATGTCATGATCTAGTCATAGAATTTGGGAAGTATAAGTTCCCCGTTAACTTGATAATTCTAAACTCCCAAGGATTGGATGTCATATTGGGAATGGACTGGATGACTAAGTACAAAGGAGTGATAGATTGTGCCAACCATACTGTCTCACTCACAACTCCAGAAAATAAAAGGATCAGATTCAAGACCAGCTTTGAAGCAAAAAGGAGTATGCTTAATTCTCTTAAGGGGGTTAGCATGGACAGTGTGCCAATTGTGAGTGAGTATCCGGATGTGTTTCCGGAAGAATTGCCGGGAATGCCACCAGATAGAGATGTGGAATTTCTTATAGATTTGGTACCAGGATCTGTACCAATAGCAAAGAGACCATATAAAATGTCAGTTGATGAACTAAAGGAACTCAAGAAGCAACTTGGAGAATAGCTACAGAAAGGATTTATTCAACCAAGTTCTTCATCTTGGGGAGCCCCAGTTTTATTCATGGAGAAGAAAGATAGAAGTCAAAGGTTATGCATAGATTGCTATGCACTCAACGAGGTAACTATCAAGAACAAATATCCTTTGCCTAGAATCAATGACATGTTTGATCAGCTTGAAGGAGCATGTGTGTTCTCAAAGATTGATCTAAGGTCAGGCTATTTTCAACTCAAGATAAGAGAACAAGACATACCTAAAACAGCGTTCACCACAAGGTATGGATTATATGAGTATACCATAATGCCTTTTGGCTTGACAAATGCTCCAGCATACTTCATGAATATGATGAACAAAGTGTTCATGGAATTCCTTGACAAGTTTGTTGTCGTTTTCATCGATGACATCTTAGTCTACTCCAAGAGTAAAGAAGAGCATGAAGGACACTTACGTTTGATACTTGAGAAGTTAAGAGAGCATAAACTTTATGCCAAATTCAGCAAGTGTGAGTTCTGGTTAGAGGAAGTTGGTTTTCTTGGTCATGTTATGACAAAGGATGGTGTAGCAGTTGATCCTGCTAAGGTTTCAGCTGTGACTGAATGGGAATCTCCCAAGTCCGTGAAAGAAGTTCGTAGTTTCCTTGGCTTAGCAGGTTACTACAGAAGGTTCATTGAAAATTTCTCAAAGGTTGCTAAGCCTATGACTGAATTGTTAAAGAAAGACAAGAAATTTGCTTGGTCTGAAGGATGTGAACTTGGTTTTCAAGAATTGAAGAAGAGACTAGTGGCAGCACCTGTCTTATGTTTGCCAGATTTGGAAAAAGATTTCCAAGTGTATTGTGATGCATCTCATCATGGATTAGGTGCAGTACTTATGCAAGAAGGGAAAGTTGTGGCTCATGCCTCGAGACAACTCAAAACTCATGAAGTAAACTATCCTACTCATGATTTAGAGTTAGCCTCTGTCGTCCATGCACTCAAAACATGGAGACACTATCTTTTGGGAAAGCGTTGTGAAGTGTTCACAGATCACAAAAGTTTGAAGTATATCTTCACCCAGAAGGAAATTAATATGAGACAAAGAAGATGGCTAGAACTTATCAAAGACTATGACCTAAGTTTGCAATACCATCCCGGTAAAGCAAATGTTGTAGCAGATGCTCTAAGCCGTAAGGTTTTCGTGAATGGCCTTACCAAAGGAGAATTGCCAGATGATCTGTGTACCCAATTTAGAAAACTCAGATTGGAGATTGTGCCTGAAGGACATCTCATGTCTTTGGATGTTCAACCCACTTTGTTGGACAAGATCAAAGAAGCCTAGAAGATTGATAAAGAAATCGAAGAGATTAAGGAAAAGATTGGCCAAGGAAAAGCCAAAAATTTCCATGAAGACAAACAGGGTACTTTATGGCATGGGAAACGTATTTGTGTTCCACAAGACCCGGAGTTGCGGAAACTGATTTTGCAGGAAGCACACAACTCTCCATACTCTATTCACCCGGGTAACACCAAAATGTACATGGACATGAAAGAAAGATTTTGGTGGAATAATCTCAAGAAGGACATCGCCGAACATATTGCTTTGTGTGATGTGTGTAGTAGAGTGAAAGCGGAGCATCAGAAACCAGCAGGTTTGCTTCAACCACTACCTATTCCTGATTGGAAGTGGGACAAAATTGGTATGGATTTCATTATCGGATTACCAAGGACCAGGTCAGGATATGATTCCATATGGGTAGTAGTGGATCGCCTAACTAAAGTGGCTCATTTCATACCCGTGAAGACAACTTATACAAGTGCTAAGTTGGCCAAGATCTACATGAGTAGAATTGTATGTCTACATGGTGTGCCCAAGAGTATTGTATCTGATAGGGGAACTCAATTCACTTCCCATTTTTGGAGACAGTTACATGAGTCATTGGGAACGAGGTTGGAATTCAGTACTGCTTTTCATCCTCAAACCGATGGACAAACAGAAAGAACTAATCAAATTCTTGAAGACATGTTGAGGGCATGTGCCCTAGACTATGGAGCCAGTTGGGTTGAAAGTCTGCCTTACGCAGAATTTTCTTATAACAACAGCTATCAAGCCAGCATTGAGATGGCACCGTTTGAGTTTCTCTACGGAAGAAAGTGTACCACCCCATTGTTATGGAATGGTGTGGGAGAAAGAAGTCTATTCGGGCCAGATCTTATCAAAGAAGCCAAAGAGAAGGTCAAGTTGGTTAAGGATAGGTTGAAGATAGCACAATCCCGACAGAAAAGCTACGCGGATCCTAAGCATAGAGAAGTCACCTACGAAGTGGGTGATAGAGCCTATCTTAGAGTGTCACCACTTCGTGGAGTGAAAAGATTCGGAGTCAAAGGAAAATTGGCACCAAGATATGTTGGGCCATTCAAGATTCTGAGTCGCAAAGGAGAAGTTGCCTATGAAATTGAACTGCCAGAATCTCTATCAGCTGTCCATAATGTGTTTCATGTGAGTCAACTTAAGAGATGCCACCTAGAAATGGAAGAAACTTCTTTGAAAGATACCGTACCTTTGGAGTAAGTTCAACTAGAAAGTGATCTCACTTATGAAGAGAAACCTATCAAGATTCTTGAGACTGCAGAAAGAGTCACAAGGACTAAGACTATCAAGTTCTGCAAAGTGCAGTGGAATCATCATTCCAAAGAGGAAGCAACATGGGAAAGATAAGATGATCTTCGGAAAGACCACCCTCACCTATTTTCTAGCCAATCCGAATCTCGAGGGCGAGATTCACCTTAAGGGGGTTAGATTTGTAACATCCCTAAAATCATGATTTCAAAGATTGCATATCATTCATGCATGCATATAGAATTGAGATCAAATTCAAACTCATTTCAAGAAAACAGAAGCACATAGTGCTATCATTTTATGTGAGCAAACTTAAATCAAATGGCCATCCCCATTTGAGAGCTTGAAAGTTTTAAACCTAGATTGATTGTCTCCCTTGTTGATTGGTTTGAGTGTGGAGTTAGAAAAGATTTTACAAAATAGAAATGGTTTCAAAAACCATTTTCAAACATTTGCAAACCAAGTGCAATGTCCCTGTTATTTTGATTTTCCAAAAATGACCAAGCCAACTCAAAGTGACCACATGGTTTTATGCCAAGTTTTGTGACTGTTGCACACTGCAAAAATCCCAAAAAGATTTGAATTCAAATTGAGTTTGAATTCATTTGAAACTCATTCCAGAAATTCAATTTAGAAAAAGAAAAGAGAAAGGAATTGGAAAAAGGCCGGCGCCAGGATTTGAGCCCAGCAGCAGACACGGCCCAACTAGCCCACCCGGCTCCCCTCTCTCTCTCTCTCTCGCGTGCGCGGACACACCCAACGAGTCACTGACGCTCGGACCCCCCTCCCTCTCTGCTTATTTCGCTGACAAGCGGGCCCCAGCCACGAGGTCATCGTCTTCCCCAAAATTCCGCGCATGAACTCCGCCGCTGCCTGTTGCTGCTTTGATTCCGCGAGGTAATTGGCATTGAATCACTGGGCGTTTCTTGTCGAGCCTCTGCCTATTTAATCCCCTCTCTCGCGCGACCATTTCCCCTCAACCAATTCCCTCTCCACGCCACCAGGCTGCTCGAAACTCGCCAGACGCCGCCGCTGTCCCGACGATCTCCGGCAGCAATTCCGGTGAGTCCCGACCGCCCCTGTGCCCCTGGTTCAAACGATTATGCTCAGCATGAGCTCGTGCATCTTCTGACAACTGTCGCTTGCCTGCTCGTGACCCAGGACACCGACCCCGTTCGTGCCTGCAACCGACCGAGCCGTCGCTCAACTCCGGCGACCAATTACGGTAAGCCGAGCGCGCCCCTTGCCCCCTCTTGCATACTAGGTTGTTCGCCTTCGTCTTGTGCGTCTTCTAATCCCTCTGGTTCGTTCTAGGGCGACGCAAAACCTCGGCAACCAACTCGACAGCAACCACCCGACGCCGTGCACAACTCCGACGAGCTCTAGCAGCCCCTGCCGTGCGCCCCTTCCCAAGCCACCACCACGTTGAGCTTCAGCACACCACCGCGGTTCTGGTAAGCCTCTTCCCCCACTCCCGCGCGACCTAGAACGCCAGCGCCGCCGCTTACAGACGCGCCGCCGCCAGTCGCCGCCGCTAGCGCCGCTCAGTTTTGGTCAGTTGATTCGTAGCCGTCAGATCCAGATCCAGCGTGTAGGATTAGTTCACTTATCGAACCGTTAAGTTTTGATCTGAGCCGTGCGTGTTAGTCAGATCCAACGGTATCCGAGCGTGATCCGGTGCGAAGTGGTACGCACCAATAGGAAACATACACGTGGCTAGGGTTTAGTTTAAAAATAGAATTTGAATCAGATTTAGATCCAATTTTGAAATAGCTATAACTTTTGATCCACACGTTAGAATTTGACAAATTTTATACCGTTGGAATTAGGGAGACAAGCCCTTTCTGTTTATGCAATGTGTTTAGTGTTTAGTTTCTGTTAAAATGACTTTATATGAAGAAACTTGTGTAGGATTATTTTGAGTATAGAAATTGTTTAGGAAATTATTTTAGTGTCAAATAAACTTGGTTTAGCAAGTTTTTGACTTGTTTATGGTTCAGTACTATACACTTGATTAGTTGGGTTTTAAAAATCATTCCTAGCATCTTGCATGCATGCATATATATATTTTTTGATTGTATATGTTTTGTATGTGATTGGGATATATTTTATGTGTAGATTTTGGTGCTAGTGATTGTGATTGTGAAGAGTGCTACTCTCCCCACTACCAAGGCAAGTGGTACTTCATGAATATGACTATCCCTATATTTTTATACAAGCATTAGAAATATTTTGCTAAGTCTTGCATGTTACTATTTTTGCCAAATGCCATGTTGGGAAATCCTAAGTAGTTGTAGAATTGCTAGGAAATTTCTAAGTTAAGTTGCTATGCCATGCTTAGCCTAGCTAGTAGCAAACAAGGGTTGGTAAAGTATATACATTCTATGATGAAAATATTTCTATGTCTATGGACTTATGTTTTTCTTAATAAAACAACTAAGTCAATGAATCACCTGGATGGAATGGTAATTGCTTGGTGGTTTTTGGTTGAGTGGTTACACAAGGCCCATGGATATGGTTTACCTTGTGTATCTCACTTGTGGAAAGCCACCTAGGAACAAAGGGATTTTAGTGGCCAAGTGTTGAGAAGCTTATATTGCAACCACTTGGCAATATGGGCTCTGCCTGGATCACATAGGTTGCTAGAACTTAGTCATTTGGACAGTTGGTGGTAGTGGGATGATAGGTTGGAACGCGTCCATTTGGCTAAGGGAAGGCTTCTGAAAGGTCCTGTCTTGGGAAACCAAGTCGGGTGGGGAAAGTGCACAACCTCTGCAGATGGAAAAATCTAAGTACTTAGCCAAGTCCATGGCAATGGACAACTTGAGCATCAAGACATGGAAGCTATCAAGAATCTCATCACTCCAACTTCTAAGTATAAACTTGTGGGTGAACAAGGGTGAAGGACCTCAATGTCTATTGATGGTTTCTTGGGAAAGTTTTGACAAAGAAAAACTTAGTGATTTCAACTAATAGGAAAATCCTATTTTGAGCAAAGCAAGACAAGCTACACTTAGCCAAAATGCATATAGTAATATAGTCCACCTAAATTTTACTAAGGTATCACTTGCCAATACTATTCCAAAGTATTGACCTACTGTGGCTGTAACTTGTGATGTTGCAGGTTATTACGATGACGATTAGGTGTCATGAGTCTACACTCAACATGTTTGCCTGTGGCACATGAAGATGAAGACTTATAATTATTTACTTATTCCAAACTCTTGTATTAGGCCTGTGGCCTTGAGTTGTAAAGACTATGTTTAAAATCTGGAATGGATGTAATAAATGACCTTTGTATCTGTGTACTTCATCTTAAACTGTGGATGCTAGCAATGATCCAGGGACTAGCATTGCAATCACAGGGATCCTTTTCCTTTACAAAGGTGGGATCTTACAATGCCTTGGCCTCCCAGATCTACTTAGGGCGAAGATGGATCCCTAGGGAAAGTTCCCCCTCCAGACCCCTTCCGGAGGTGAGGTTTTCAGTGATTTCTGGATGTTTTGTATGTCGTCTCTCTGATCCAGTTGCACGGGGTGAAACTATTTGAGGAGGTGGTGTCGGCGCCAAATATACTGCAGGAACTATACGTCCGGAAAAAGTATTCCCGTTGTATAGTTGGTCGTTATATCTTCTGTATCCTCCAATCGCTTCGAGGTTTCTTCTAGTAATATTGATATTTCTCAAATAAGCGATTTACGTTGTTTTGGCTCCTTTTCACTCCAATATAATTGGTCCAATAATTGTGTCCATCAGATCCATCGTATGTCCTTATCCTGGTGAAAATAAACATAAAAGGTGTGTGCGAACGCCATAAAATACTAAGATCCTACGACTACAATGCAAAATAATAATATAAAACATGATGCAAATATGCACTCATCAACTTCCCCAATCTTAGACTCTTGCTTGTCCTGAGCAAGTTACGCTTTAATGGATGTGATCCTCATATTCATGAAGCTAAGTCGATAAAACAAATGAGGCAGTTGCAGCATGCGATTGTCATATATGATACATAGGAATAAGTTCATAAATAGTAACTTACTCGAACCATCCAAATAATATTAGCAGGCTTCCACACCTTAGTTATCAATAGTTCACAAAAGATGAATCTCAATATTATGTAAAGTGTTTTGGTTCAACCGAATGAGTTAGAGGTAGTCCCAAGTGTTTTAGGATTAACATATTCACTTGGGATTCAAAATCTCAAACATTTCTTTGTCTTACCACAAGACAATGGTGTATGCCTACTAGCTCTTTGCACATTCGCTCTTTTTCTTATTTCTCTTCTTCTCTTTTTCTTTTACATATATGCTCACACTTTTGTTCAAGTGATGTGAAAAGGAGCTAGCCATACAATCCACTTAATGTAGGGATTCAAAGTTTAACGATCTCAATTACGAAATTCCAATTATATATGAAGCATATTTATGGCTTGAAGACTTTACCTTGACTTGTTCTCACTCTAATTTGATAGCACTTTTATTTTCCTTTGTTCAAGATTTCTTTCTCAACTTTACTGATTAGATTATTTTTTCTTTTTGTAAATCAAACCATCAACTTACAACATATTGACCGAGTTATCTTTATATGTTCCATTAAAACCAATGGTGTGGAAGACTCCTATTGCTATCATCAGGTACAAGTAAAATTATACTAAAGCCATTCTTATATCCAATAAGACAAACTCAAACTCAATAATGCTCCATATATTATAATAGACTCGGAATTTCATAAATGGGATCGACTATTCCTGAAGGGGATTCTAATGATGCAATCTTTATTTCTAAAATCAAACTAATGCAAAACTAAAATAGTAAACTCATAAGATTGATTACAAGGTTTTAAAGATCTCCCCAAGCTTGGAATCAAGCCAGGCGGGATCAAATAACTCCTTGTCGATACCTATTCCTCCTCCTGGGTAGGAAGAGTATTACCTTCTTCTCCTATGTTGCAAACTTTAGCTATGCTTGTGAGGTGGATGCTGAGCTCGTCCATGTCGTATTGGAGCTTCAAAATTTTCTTCTGGAGGAATTTATTCTCATCTATCAACTCAAAAATAGTTTTAATTAATAAAGCAACTCTACCATCGATGTCATTGACCTTTTTCTCAAGGTCTTTTCTCATCATCCAGTAGAAGTCAATCCCTTCTCCAATAGTTTCAACACGTGCCTTTGAAGCTTTTTCCAATTGATAGATCTTATCACGAATCTCATCTTGCCACACCTTCTTGGGATTAAAAGGTGACGGACTAAGAGGAGGTTTATAATAAGATCCTATGTTGTGACGGTAAGGATTAGGGAGATACTCATCCTTACTCCTTCTCTGATTCGCTTGCCTCATCATCTCCATCCTTGGCGGGAACATGTCCTCCCAATTTGGGAGAGGCTTGATCTTCGAGCTAGATGACGATGATGCTTCTTTTGGTTCTTCTTCCTCAATCCTCTTCACAAGCTTCTCTTCTTTCTGCCTCCAAATCTTATTGACATGGAACGGTTGCATGGCTTCGCTGCACGCATGTTGTTAGAAGGGGCTTGTATGGAGATGGCGATGGTTTTTCCAGGCTAGAGCCTGTAGCTCTGCGAAAACTTAATGAAAAAGGTTAGATGAAATTGGCTTTAAAAGGGGAGGTTAAAAACCTTAGCTGCCTTTCGTAATGAGCAACTATATGGGCGCGGCCCATATAGATCCCGCCATATAGTTATGAACCGACTATAGATTTTTTTTATCTACAGTGGTACCAACTATATGACCATAACTATATAGCCAGGAATTTTCTTCCCATCGTATAGTTGGTCGTTTAACATGTTGTACCCTAGCATAAAAATTTGGAGATGGGGTGAATAACTATATGACCGCAATTATACGGCTGGAAATTTAATTCTTGTCGTATAGTTGGTTGTTAAAGCTACTGTATTCATCAAAATTTACCTGTTTCTTTGGGAATTCTTTATTAATCTGAAACTTAATGAAATACCAAGTTTTGATAGAAAAATAATAGATTAAATTTCCGACCAACATTAACATTCACTGAACGAGATTTTTATCATAACCAAATTTCTTCTATTTCACTAGAGATTCAAGTGTTCCTTTATTCAATCACAAACTTAACTAAAACTTACTTGAAAATTTAAAAGTTACTCGACCATTTATTTCACATGGATTACCTCCCATGAAGCGCTCTTTTATGGTCTATATCTTAACCATAGTGTTGCTCACTTCGTCTCGATTTTATCCTTCTTCCAGTTGCCATTCCTTCCATACTTTTTCCCAATCAATTATTTTGGGGTAATCACTCGTATGGTGATTGCACTTATATCTTCTTTTGCCTGATAATGCCTCAAGTGTTGTCCATTCACCACCCATGAAAGAGAGGGTGTTTTCCCTTGGATCTTCACTGCTCCTGATGCATAAGCTTCTTCAACTATATAGGAGCCTTCCCACTTTGATCTAAGCTTTCCTGAAAACAACTTAAGACGAGAATTATACAGAAAAACCTTATCTCCACTTTTAAAGAACTTATTCTCTATTTTTCTATCATGCCATCTTTTTACTTTTTCTTTAAACAATCTAGTATTTTCATAAGCCTCACTTCTAAACTCATCTAAAGCATAAATGTCTAATAAACATTTTTCTCATGCTGCTTTAAAATCATAGTTTAAGTTCTTGATTTCCCAAAAGGCTTTATGTTCGAATTCTAAAGGTAGATGTCATGCCTTACCGTATACCATCTTATATGGTGTCATACCCATTGGATTTTTAAATACCGTTTGGTATGCCCAAAGAGTGTCATTTAGCATGTATGACCAATCCTTTCTTGATTTATCCACTGTCTTCTCGAGTATGGTCCTTAGCTCTCTATTAGAGAGTTCCACTTGACCACTCGTTTGAGGATAATATGGTGAATCAACACGGTGAGTTACTCCATATTTATAGAGGATCTTCCTGGAAGTTCCTTTCATAAAATGAGAACCACCGTCAATAATTAAAAATCTAGGAACTTCAGACCTAGGAAATATGACATCCTTTATCATCTTCACAGAAGTAGCTGCATCTGCATGGTTTGTTGGAATATCTTAAACCCATTTAGTAACATAATCGACAACAACAAGAATATGACTGTAGCCATTTGATTCTATAAAGGGTCCCATGTAATCCATTCCCCACACATCAAATGGTTCAATTATAAGACTATAATTCATTGACATCTCTTGTCTTCTACCTATATTACCTCTTTTCTGGCAAGCATCATAATATTCTACATACCTGTGTGCATCCTTGAACAAGGTGGGCCCATAGAATCCAGATTAAAGTACCTTTGTTGCAGTTCGCTTGCCTACATGATATCCTCCATACAGCTTGTCTTGACAAGCTTGCAAAATTGCATTCATTTCATGATTAGGAACACAGTTTCGAATCATTCCATCAGGTCCATGACGATAATAAATGGATCATCCCAAAAATTAATATTTAAGATTATTAAAGAATTTCATTCTTTTATTTCTTGTCATACTAGAAGGTACAAATTTTCCTGCAAGATAATTAGCATAATCTGCAAACCAAGGATCAGCGGTTTCAACATTTGCTAAGTATTCTCTCGGAAATGACTCATTTATAGGTATGTGGTCAGTAATTATTTCCTCCATCCTAGAGAGATGATCTACTACCGGATTATCCCTACCCCTCCTGACTACTATTTGCAAATCATAGTCTTACAGTAATAAAACCCATACAATCAACTTGGGCTTTGCATCTGTTTTAACAAGGAGGTGACGCAAGGCTTGGTGATCCATATGAACTATTACCTTAGAATTAATAATATAAGATCTAAATTTTTCCCAAGCAAAAATTATAGCCAAGAATTCTTTTTCTGTAGTAGCATGATTTTTTTGAATCTTATTAAGAGTTCTACTAGCGTAATGAATAACATTTAAATTCTTCCCTGTCTTGTTGTCCTAATACAGCTCCTAAAGCATAGTCACTATCATCACACATGATTTCAAAAGGTTCATACCATTTTGGAGATTGCATGATAGGTGCTGAAACAAATTTGTTTTTAAGATTTTTAAAAGCTGCAATATAGTCATGGTCTAAGTAGAACGGAGTTTATTTATCAAGGAGGTTAGTGAGAGGCATAGCTATTTTAGCAAAATCTTTTATAAAACGCTTGTAAAAACCTACATGTCCTAGAAACATTTTTAAGTTTTTAATGTCTTAAGGTATGGGAAGATTTTTTATAGCACTTATATTGGTCTTATCTATTTCTATACCTTTTTTTGAAACCTTATGTCCAAACAAATTTACCTTCTGTGTCCATGAATCAACATTGCTCCCAATTCAAAACTAAATTTGATTACCTGCATCTCTGCAAAACTTTGGTTAAACTGTAGAGACAATTATCAAATGTTGTTCCACAAACAACAAAATCATTTGTTAGAACTTCCATAGTATTCTCAACAAGATCATCAAAGATTTTTAAAACACATTTGTTGAAAGGTTGCAGCTGCATTACATAAGCCGAACAGAATTAATCTATAAGCATATGTACCATAAGGACATGTGAAAGTTGTTTTCTCTTGATCTCCGGGTTGTATAGCAATTTGAAAATAACCGGAATAACCATCAAGAAAACAAAAATAAGAATTATCGCTTAGCCTTTCTAAAATTCTATCCATGAACGATATAGGTTTATGATTTTTCTGTGTCTCACGATTTAGTTTTCTAAAATTGATGCACATGCGATATCCAACAATAGGTCTAATGGGAACTAGCTCACCATCCTCATTCATGGCAGCATCAAGACCCCCATGTCTTGGTATGCAATGACATGGGCTAACCCATTTACTATCAGATATAGGATATATTATGTCGGCATCTAATAAGCGTATAACTTCTTTTCTTACTACTTCTTTCATTTTCGGATTAATCATTCTTGGTGTGTCAACTACAGGTACGGCATCTTCAAGCATGGTAATTTTATGTGTCATAGTGGATGGATATATTCCTTTAATGTTACTTAGAGTATACCCAAATGCTTCTGATGTTTGATCAAAACTGAAATAAGTTTATTTGTTTCATTTTTTGATAATTTTTTACTAATAATAACAGGACATTTATTTTCATTATCTAAAAATTCATACCTCATATTGTCTGGAAGTCATTTCAATTCAATTGGCGGAGGTTCTTCATCTACTTTTCTTACCAGTTCTTCATAGTCATGTGGGTTTTGTTCTTCCAGAATGGAGTCAAGGTAATCATCCATGTCTTCTCTTTCCTCAGCATCTAGTGCCTCTTCCCAATTAACTAAGCTCCTATCTAATTCATCTCGCGGAGTGCTGAAATGAATTGCGGCTAGCTCGCAATTGTTTGCCCTTCCTTGATATATTCTACTTCATATGGCCTCTTCTTTAGTTTGGAGAAGTGGAATGTCATTTCCTCTTCTCCAAACATCATTGAAATAGTCTTCTTTTTATTATCAATTCGAGCTTTAGTTATAGAGACAAAAGGCCTGCCTAAAAGAATAGGACAAAAAGTATCTTGAGGCATATCAACAATATGAAAATCAAGAGGGTACATGAGTGATCCAATAAAGACATAGACATTTCTAATAACACCTTCTGGTTTTATATTAGTTCTATTAGACAATTTAATAGTAGTGTCTACCGGTTCCACATCTAGATTATTTAAATTGTAGCAAAGTTCCTCATAAAGTGATGAAGGCATAATATTTATAGTGGAAATCGACTCACAAATTCCATATAAGAAAGTTTCTCCATAATATATAGGAGTCATAGGTTTAGAAGTTTCATTACCTCGTATCTTACCTGTGATGAATTCTGAGGTTTCAAAGTAATATTTTGATAGGAAATTGGTTGTCAATTCCGTCCACGTCCTTGGTGCTTCTGCACAAAAGGATCTATACCAGTTGCAAACATTATTAGAGAGAGTTTATCTAAACAGCTGGATTTTAATCTTATCAAGTTCACAATCATCAAATATAAAGGAACCAAAAACATCATCTAAGAATTGTAAGTGTCCATATGGACTCTCTTCATTGGTTCCTGCAAACTTCTTAGAGCTAAGTAATTCAAATAATAAGGGATGGATCTCAATACCATCAGGGTTTATGCTTTTATTGACAGGTATAAAAGCGCCCATGGGAGAACCCATTTTCCTTACTACCTCAAGCTAGATTAAATCTTAAGTGTTGTCCATTGTTATGGTCCTGTAACTCAAATAAAAAATTAGTACAATGAAAGTAAATAACTAAAAGTAAAGTGACTTATAGCGCTAAGCTCCCCGGCAACGGTGCCAGAAAATAGCTTGATGACTGCAAGCACATAGATCGTTTGTAGCTAGTTTCAAAATAAAGATATCGATCCACAGGGAGAATTAGGCGAAATATTAAAATGCTTTTAACTAAAACTAAACAAATTACTTAAGGAATAATTTTAAGATGCAAGAATAGTAGAATTGTTTTTTGTATTTTTGGTTGAGCGGAGCAATTAAATAAAGTAAAGTAAAACTTAATACAGAAAGTAGTAATCGCGTTTGTAAGAAAGCTTAGAACTGCAATAGGGAAAAAAGGCGTTCTCGGGGAGTGGTGGATACACCGCTAGCTATTTAGACTAAGTAATCAAGATTATTATAACGAATATTTTCATGACATGTATATAGGAGGGAAGATCTCCATATATGGGCGAATAGGCAGTAAACACTGCTCACATCATCCTTCATAACCACAGCTGACAGATAAACGACATCAATCATATTATCCCGCTATTAAGGGATTTCTCCCGTGGCATGGACATGGCTTAATGAGTTCTCCTTGCTTCCCCAAGTTTGTATGTAAAGGATGACGACTACTTTATAGTCACAATAAGTGCTATCATCTCTCCGTCTACCAACAAGTAATCCCCTTCATCAACTCCCCGTAAGAGGAAAATATTAAGAAGGTGCACAACTCCCAACATCAAGATGAAGACAATTAACACATACACATAATGATGTATAACATAATAATCTATGTTTCATATCAATCATATACTAGGGTTTCTCCATCTCCCCAAGAACTAATGATCTACTCAGACATGGAGGCAAACAGCATCATGGCAATGGTAATGGAATCAATTATAGATGAATATTTCTTGTATAAATCCACAACTAGTGCTAGAATTACAACAAGATCTATATGGAAAGGATGGAGATGATGATGAAGATGGTGATGCAACAGTTGATGAAGATGGAGATCGATGTCTTGGCCTCCCAGCTCTACTTAGTGCGAAGATGGATCCCTAGGGCAAGTTCCCCCTCAAGATCAATTCCAAAGGTGAGGTTTTTGATGATTTTTGGGTGTTCTATATGTCGTCTCTCCGATCCAGTTGCACGGGGTGAAACTATTTGAGGAGGCGGTGTTGGCACCAACTATACGGTGGGAAATATATGGCCGGAAATAGTGCCAACACCCGGATTTTTAATCCCAGATGCATGTTATGCCATACATCGCAATCCCAGGATTACCATTTTTGCGAGACATAACAGATTGGTACCATAGTTCATCATCCATTACAAACCATAATAAAGGTCTTACAAATAAAGGATCTCATGATCCAGTCTTAATACAATCAACGCAACGGAATAATAATAAGGTTAGCATGGTCAAGGATCCATCTTCAGGGTCACAGGCAATGATCATGATGGGAGATGATCCTAGTTGTCATAGACTTCCTGCTGCCCATCATCCTGGTAGTCCTCTTCATAGTATGGCCATGAGAATAGCCAGGGACAAAGCCTTGAGTACTCTTTAAGTACTCGCAAACTATCACTAACAAGTAAAGTAGTTCGAGTAGGAATCCTAAGCTCTAGGTTTATTTGCAAAAAGGCAGGTTTATCTCAAACTGAGTTTAGAAGTAAAGAAATCTAGTTTAATGTTTTACAACACCTAAGTGGGAACTTAGTTTTCATGTTCACAACCCTGTTGTGGTCAAGTCAAAGTCATAGTTCATTTCACAAGTCATTTTGAAAACATCTAATGACGGAACAATATGGCCACTACAACTGTCCATGACCACAGACGCGGCTATTCGAATAGTTTGACACTTTGCAGAGGTGGTACACTTTCACCACAACATTCGATATATCCGTCAGGGATAAACCTGAATCACCATACTTCTATGCGGATAATCAATCCTAACCTTTCACTTACACACCCTAGTATAGGCACCTCCCCTATGAGTTTGGCCTCCCAACCATGACCATCTGTCATCTTGGGAACTACATAGGCGGACATTCATCACGAGGTAGCCTCAGCTCAAACCTCTTCCGAAAGGGAACCCATACTAAGACATATAAACTTCCGATCAAGCCCTACCCAATTCAGGTATTGTGGTTGTACGGTAAAATTGGAATGGTATCGCATCCGAACCCAACCATCAGTTTTTATAAAAGGGCTAAGGCTCATGCCTCAACATTTTCATCATCAAATCATCTTGTGTTCATAACACATGTCAAAACATTTCAATAGAATGAATCTTCATTCCAAGGTTTTGATAATCATTTTTACCAAGTATTCCCATCTAAAGTGATCCACTTTTATGCTTAGCACTAGCCACTGAAGTTGAGGGTATTCACTAATGAGGGGTGCTAATCAAGTGTGACTATCCAAATCTAGTCTCATGCCTTAGTATGACATCTAGTTCTAACTACTTAGGCCTAGTTTTATGCTCTTTATGCTATCTATACTATCTTTCCAAAACTCACAAAGCACTAACTAAATGTAATAAAGAACTTTGGTAAAAAATAAAAGAATAAAGCTTGCAAGTAAAACTGGGATTTGGTATAATCAAGGTTGCATAACCAAAGCATGCCTAATGCATCTTGCATAGGTTATCTTGCATAAGTAGCATGCAAAGTTCTAGCTTGCAAGTGTTAGCTTGCATAGTTAACTTGTAGTGCTAAGCTTGCAATTATTAGCTTGCATAGATAACATGCAAGTGTTAGCTTGCATAGTTAACTTGTGGTGCTAGGCTTGCAAGTATTAGCTTGCATAGATAACATGCAAGTGTTAGCTTGCCTTGATTGATGCAGTGGTTGAAGTTTTCTTCTTCTTTGTAGTACTCCTCCTCCTCGTAGCCTTGGTCGGTACTAGCGTCTATAAATGAATACGAGGTACACAATCACCAAAGAATACTTAACTACTTCTATTAGGCACACAAAGGTTCACACTAGATGATCTAGCATCATCACAATCATCACATGAAATAAAAACCTAGTCTTATTTATTTTATTTTGGAAAAGTAATTTCTACTTATTGAAAACTACTTAAGATTTAATATTCTCCAATTAAAATATGGGATCATGTTGACACATGTCATCACCACATATTCTAATACTTGGGAATGTGATTTAAAGTGGTGGTCATATTTTATAAAGTTTAAAATTACTATTTTATATAATTTAAGTGACTAGAAATGCCTATATAGCATTCTTTTAATACTAGTCCAAGATCACTACATGTAAACCTAAATATTTTTACATATTCGGAAAGATTCTTTCATATGTGATTTTTGAGAGTTTGTATCAACTCAAAAGCATTTATGGTTAATTTTTGAAAAATGTTTGAATGTGTAAAAGTCTCTGTCTTGTTATTTTTACTATAGGTAATCTATAATTTCAAATGGTTTGAATCCAATAGGTATGAATTGATAATTTCAATACCTTTCTAAAAAATTGGAATCATGTAATTTGATTCAGTAAATCTCCTTGAATTGAATTTCAAAGTCACTAACTGAACCTAGTTCGAATTAAAATGGAAAAAGATTATTTGAATCTCTGGGCTACGTGCGGGAATGATACTGGGCTGGCCCAACTACATTGCGTGCACGCAACAGGCTGTGGACCGGGGGGTCCTGCTAGTCAGTGGCTCATTTAACCTGAAGCGGTAAGTTTCAATCTAGGTTGTGCGATTAGAACAAGATCTACGGCTGACATTCGTCGTCTCCATCGGATAGCTCCTGTGAGACTGAACCCTAACGGCGATGGTGGGGGTACACGGTGGCTCACCTGGGATCCAACAAGGGTCGGCGATGGGGGCGAAAGACGTTCTCGATGACGGTGGTTCGAACGGTGGTCACGGCGACTCCTGGGGTGGCTCCAATCAACGGCTCCTCTTCTCCTCTACAGCGGCGGTCTCCGGCCAAATTCCAGCGAGCTGGTGCTCGCCTTGATCCGAGGAAGGTTCAGGGGTAGTTCTAAGAGAGAGGGGAATGATATGGTTTGAAGAATTGAGGCAGGGGTGGCCTCTATTTATACACCGGCGAGATTGACCGAGCGGGATGGTCTAGGCTTGTCGGTGACGATGATATAGAGGGCTAACGGCATGGCTAAGGGCGTAGGACGGTGCGGTGTCTCCTGGCGATCATCATTGGCTTCAAGGCACGGCACGGGATGGTCGAGCATGGTCGGGCACGGTACATGCTCTCCGTGGGAACGGCGGTGTTCAATACGGCATACAGGGGCTTCGCATCGCGTGGTGGCGAATGGTCGTGTCTAGGAGGTAGCTAGGGTCATGGAGAATGCAGTTATGCACGGTGAATGCGAGGCGCGGCATGTGCGCGCGTGTCGGCTGCGGTGCTCTAGCGTGCTCTCGGCATGGTGACAGAGAACTGGGCACGACATTTCTCGGGTGGTCCATGGCTTGGCTGCGATCGAGGGTTGGACAAGGAGTGGCGATGGGCGGTGGCTTGTATCCTATACATCATGTACGGGTGCGGCGCTTCCTCCTGCGAGTTGTCCATGCTCGATCGACAGGTGAGCGTCGAGCGGCACAGCACTGGTGCAAACGGCAGAGGGGGTGCTACTTCAATGCAGTGCTGGGCGCTGGGGGAGACCAGGGGAGTGAAAAGGGGCAAAGGTTTGATCAATTACTACTCACCATAGTAGAAGTTAGGCAAGGTTTATCTGTGTGCACCAGGTGTTTGATGAAATGGCCGCATGAATTCAAAGTATGAATTTTTGGATGAATTTTGGTGAGTGCTCTATTCATAAGCTTTGTAGTTTGAGGTTGCTTGGGTTTGCCAAGGTGAATTGGTTTGGTTGGTTTTTGAGAAATGGACATCTTAGTCCCTACACTTGATTCAATTTTGAATTGTCCTTTAAATAGATTTGGAATTTGTTTCTGTTGGTTTGTAAAGTGGGCTTGGGTTCATTGCTACTTGGTCTAGCAAGGGGTGAAAATAATTGGATTTGTTTCTGTTAGAAATATTTGACTAGGAACACCCAAAGTGGTCTAGTAAACAAGTTTGGCCAAAATGACCATTTTCTCATATTTCTTATATTTGATTTTCTCTTCATTTGATTCTGCTTGGAAATGATCTAGATGATATTGTGTTCATCTTAAAACCAATCCTTAACATTCATAGCAATCAAACATGGAAAATGCAATCATTCGTGCATTAATAACACACACACATGCATTCATATTAATTTTAATAATAAAAGTTTTTGTTAACCCTAAACTTGGGTGACTAGAACTTGGTAATCTTGTTTAACATTTTTGGAATGTTACAAACCTTCCCTCCTTAAACAAAATATTGTCCCGAGATTTAAGAAAAAGAAAACTAGGAACTAAAGAGATCTAGAAACTCGGTCCTAATGTAATCTTATCGCTCCCATGTAGCTTCTTCTTCAGTATGGTTACTCCACTGGATCTTGAGAAACTTGATACTCCGGGTTCTGGTGGTTCTGAAGGCTTCTTCCAAAATACGAATGGGTACTTCACAATATGTCCTTGTTGAGCTCTATGGTTCTGTGATCAATAGTCTTGAAAACTTCGGTCTTCTTCGGGACTTCTAGGAATTTGCGAAGTAACGAGATATGGAACTCATCATGCACGGCTGACATCTCCTCCGGCAGTTCCAGTTGGTATGATACTTCTCCTCGGCGATTCAAAATCTTGAAGGGTCCAATATATCTGGGGGCTAACTTCCCTTTCAGTTGGAAACGTTGCATTCCTTTCAAGGGTGATACTTTCAGATACAGAAAATCTCCTATAGTGAAGGCTAGATCTCGACGTCTCTTGTCGGCATAATTCTTCTGTCTAGATTGGGCGCTCTTAAGGTGCTCACGAATCTTGTGAACTTTCTCTTCAGCTTCTCTTAGGATGTTGTGTCCGAAAATCTGACTCTCCTACTTCCGACCAATTCAGTGGGGTATGACACTTCCTTCCATACATAAATTAAAATGGGGCCATTTGTAAAGTGGCTTGGTAACTATTGTTGTATGAGAATTCTATGAAAGGCAGACAGTCCTCCCATTTAGATCCATATTCCAACACACAAGCTCTCAACATATCTTCGAGTATCTGGTTTACTCACTCTGTTTGTCCATCAGTCTACGAGTGATAAGTTGTGCTGAAATCAAGTCTGGTTCATAATCCTTCTTGGACTTTCTTCCAAAATCTCGAGTTGAACTGGGTTCCTCGATCCAACACAATGTTCTTGGGGATTCCATGCAAACTGACTATCCTAGCAATGTACAACTCTGCTAGCTTCGAGCTCTGATAAGTGGTCTTGACCGGTAAGAAATAGGCGACTTTGGACAATCTATCCACTATGACTCAAATAGAATCATTTCCCCTACTAGATGCAGGCAAACTGGTGATAAAATCCATTCCACTGAATCCCATTTCCATTCTGGAATCTACAAAGGTTGCAAAAGTCTTGCAGGTCTCTGATGTCCCGCTTTGACTCTCTGACAGATATCACATTTGGCTATGTAGCTTCCGATTTCTCTCTTCATCTTGTGTCACCAAAATTGCTCCTTCAAATCCTGATACATCTTGGTTCCTCTAGGGTGGATAGAATAAAGAGTATCATGGGCTTCTTGCATAATAGCTTGTTTCAACTCTGAATCTATAGGCACACAGATTCGTCCTTTATACCACAAAACTCCTTCTTCATCTTCGGTGAATCTGGGTACCTTCCCTGTACCGATACGACGTTTGATTCCGTTGATACTAGCATTTCCTTTCTGCGCCTCCTTGATCTGACTAATCAAAGTGGGTTGAAGTTCTATGCTAGCCAAAAATCCTTCACTAACTAGCTCCATTCTGAAATTTTCCATCTCCTCATACAAACTTGGTTGGGCTTATTTTATCATGGTGTTCAATCAACACGGCAATCTGCTAAGAGCATCTGCTACCACATTGGCTTTGCCGGGGTGATAGTGAATGTCAAGATCATAGTCCTTGGTTAACTCTATCCATCTCCTTTGCCTCATATTTAGCTCCTTCTGGGTGAAAATATATTTCAGACTCTTGTGATCCGAATAAATCTCACAGCGGTTACCTATGAGGTAATGCGACCAAGTCTTTAAGGCTAAAACTACGGCTGCTAGTTCGAGGTCATGGGTAGGGTAATTCTGCTCATGTTGCTTCAGTTGTCGGGATAGATAGGATATGACTTTGCCTTCTTGCATCAACACACATCCGAGAGCAATCTTGGATGCGTCACAATACACATCAAAAGGCTTCTTGATATCCGGCATAATCAAGATTGGGGCTGAAATCAATCTCTTCTTGAGCTCTTGAAAACTTGCTTCACATTTGTCCGTCCATTCAAACTTCTTATCTTTCTTCAACAACTGGGTCATGGGTCTTGCGATGCTCGAGAATCCTTCTACGAGCTTGCGGTAATATCCCGATAATCCGAGAAATGCACGAACTTGGGTTTGAGTGGTTGGGGCTTTCCATTCTTCAACATCCTTAATCTTGGAGGGATCAACAACAATTCCTCCTGCCGACACGATATGACATAGGAATCCTACTTCCTTTAACCAGAACTCACATTTCCTAAACTTGGCATACAACTGATGCTCTCTAAGGATTTCAAGGATGGTCCTCAGGTCTATCTCATGGTCTTCTTCTAATTTGGAATATATCAGAATATCGTCGATGAAAACAACGACAAACTTATCTAGAAAGTTCATAAAAAATTTATTCATGAGGTTCATGAAATAAGCGGGGGCATTGGTTAATCCAAAAGACATGACAATATACTCATACATTCCATATCTGGTGGTGAAGGCGGTCTTTGGAATATCCGTTGCGTGAATATTGAGTTGATGATAACCAGTTCTAAGATCAATCTTAGAAAATACTTTGGCACCGGTCAACTGATCAAACAGATCTTCTATCTTTGGCAGTGGGTACTTGTTCTTAATGGTGACATCATTCAGCTTCCGATAATCCGTGCACAAATGGTTACCTCCATCTTTCTTATCCACAAATAAAACAGGTGATCTCCATGGCGACGCACTTGGTTGAATCAGACCTATCTCCAGCATAGCATCCAGTTGCTTCTTTAGCTCCGCTAATTCAGACGGGTTCATACTATAAGGTCTCTAAGCTATGAGTCCAGTTCCAGGGATTAGTTCAATGATAAACTCGATATCCCAATCTGGGGCATACCGTGCCATTCATCTAGAATACGTCGGGGTATTCACAGACTACTCTTACTTGGTCAATGGTTGGTTGGGCTAGACTCTTGTTGCACTTGAATTGACGGGGCAAAGTCTCCAATACATGCTCTACTGATACTCCAGTGGTACTAGTCATGGTTGTGGCTTTCTTGGTACAGTCGATTACTCCTTTATGTTTCGACATCCAATCCATTCCTAGTACTACTTCCAAACCTTTGGTTCCAAGTACTATTAGATTAGCATAAAAATCTATTCCATGGATTCTGATAGGTACGGCCTTGCAAATTTGTCTAGCTTTGGTGGGAACCAGGTATTTGAACTATCATAACATGCTTCAGTTTTGTTGGTTGAATCTTACTAGTGCATGCAAATTCTTCTGTAACAAATGAGTGTGATGCTCCAGAATCAAACAACACTCTTGCAAGTACTGAGTTAACAGAAAACATACCCAACACGACATCTGGCGCTTCTTGAGCTTCTTCAGCATTCATGTGAAATAGACGGCCATTGCGGTTGAGTGAGTTCCCTAGGGAAAATATCCTTCCAGGCTGAACACGGCGTTGCTGCTGAGCTGGTGCATTCACATTGGGGGATGCTGCAAGATTCTTGGGGCACTCGTTGGAGTAGTGACCCTTGACTCCGCATTCAAAACAAGTAATCAGAGACTTGTCTTTTCCTGCAACAGGCACGACATTGCTTCTAGTCCTTGGGGCAGTATTGTTGTTGTTGGGGTTGTTGTTGTTGGACATGGGCGATGCACGGTTGAGATTGATGGAGTTGCCGAGGTTGTTGTTGTGGTTTCCTCCGGGCCTTGGGTTTCCTCCTCCATAGTTGGGATAGTTCGTACGGGACATAGGGGGTCTATTGTTTCTCGAGGCATATCCTGCAGACGGGTTGGGGCGATACTTTGGTGTATGGTGGGATCCTGGTTGATGCATCATTTGACGCTTGCGATTCTCACTGGCTTGGTTGATCTTGCCTTCCATCTGGATTGCAGAATCCACTAAGGCTTCAAGGTCAGCGAAGGGAATGTTGACCAGCACTATCTGCATCTCATCATGCAGACCATTCAAGAATATCTCCTTCTTCTTGGCTTCAGTACCAATCTCACCAGGGGAATACCTAGACAGAGACAGAAATTGGTCACGGTACTCTACCACAGTCATCCTTCCCTGCTTCATCTCCTTGAATTCATCCCTCATCCGTAGAATCAAACCTGGTGGGACATGGGTTTGGCTGAAATTGAGTTTGAATTCATCCCAAGCAATCATCTGTCCTCCATTCATGGTACGAATGCTATTCCACCAAGATCTTGCATCACCTACCAGATAATGGGTGGCAAACAGTACTTTCTCATTGGCCTCCACTCCTGTGACTTCTAAGTTGTTCTCCATGGTCTACAACCAGTCATCAGCATCTAATGGCTCTTCAGACTTACTAAATATGGTGGGATTGGTGTTTTGAAAGTTCTTGAGCTTGGATCCATGGTTATCCTGGTTTCCATTACCTTGATTATTATGGGCCATCTGAGCTATCTGTTGAAGGGTGGCTAAATTAGCTTGACGTTCAGCTCTTCTAACTTCACGGTCAGCAACCAACATTTATAGGATTTGCAGCATTGGATCCTGAGATGAAATGCTTCCTCCGGGATTTCCGCGAGTCCTCTGAAGATTGAGATAGATCATGAGACAAGAGGGAAATTTCTAAGGTTCATGGGTTTGTTTTTTGAAAAGCTTTTAAACTTTGAGTTTGACTCTAGTTCTAGCAACTTGCTTTTCATTTATTCATTCATTCATAGCACCCAATACAAACACACACCACACTAGGTAATAGATGGTTTTAGGAACCATTCTCTGAAGCTACGATACAGTGGGATTGGATACAACTCACACCTACGATAGTGCTCAAGTGCTACTACTCATCAGAACCAGTGGCTTCTTCATCATCAATGAAGGCAGAATCATCATCATCGGTGTGGAAGTCCATGTCGAGGTCCTCCAGGTACTCATCATCATCACTGAGGTAGGATTAGTTATCTCCACAGATATCTTCCCCTTCATTCTCCCTCTCCTCAAGTTGCATGTCTCGCTCATGGATGGTCTCCTCCAAAGATGACACCGTGTGATGAGGCGGGTAATGTTGCGATCCTACTTGTCACGCAGACGGGGGAGTGACTTGCGCTCCTTCACAAGGATGGCGTGGGCATTGTCCAACTCCTTCTATGTGTCATACAGCATGAAGTCGAGAT
Source organism: Avena sativa (assembly GCA_916181665.1). Taxonomy (NCBI): domain Eukaryota; kingdom Viridiplantae; phylum Streptophyta; class Magnoliopsida; order Poales; family Poaceae; genus Avena; species Avena sativa. Next base: position 146,045,897 of record OV702297.1, read on the forward strand.
GATCCACCTGATTCTTCAGCTCCGGATGGCCTGGCACTTCCAATGGTTGTCCCATAGCATCACGCCTTGCGTAGTAAGCAAAGTGAGTGCCATTGATCTGGTTGATGCTTTGCCCACACAGACGGGCAAGAGACTCCTGCATAGCCCTTGTGAGTCCGTCTAGCTAGTTGTTCTCCCTCAAGCTGAATTGGATCTTCTCTGAGGTGGGTACCTCCATATTGCCTCTGAGATCTGCAACTATCAGCCACTGTATTTCTCCTCCTTGCTGATCATTGAGCTGTGCTCCAAAGAACTCGGGGTGCGGGCGTTCAATAAGTTCCAAGAGTTGGCTTAAGTCGCGCTTGAAGATGTGCTCTCCTCCGTTTCCCAACTGGTAGAACTTGCTATACTTGACTTCCATCTATAAGAATGTAGGATGAGTAAATTATTGAGGTGATCAAGTGTGTCAAATTTTATGTAAGGTTGCAAGAATTTTTGAGGAACATGAATTTTCTTGAAAGAATCTTAGTGATAAGAATGAGAATAGGTTTTCATAAATACTCACTTCTTTTGTTTTGAAACTACGTTTTTGATTCAAGCGTCCATTATAACTAGGGTCTCCTATGGTTAACCTAGCTCTGATACCAACTTTTCAACACCCAGATTTTTAATCCCAAATGCCTGTTATGCCATACATCGCAATCCCAGGATTACCATTTTTGCGAGACATAACAGATTGGTACCATAGTTCATCATCCATTACAAACCATACATAAGGTCTTACACAAATAAAGTATCTCATGATCCAGTCTTAATACAATTCAAGCAGCGGAATAATAATAAGGGTAGCGTGGTCAAGGCTCCATCTTTAGGGTCACAGGCAATGATGACGATGGGAGATGATCCTAGTTGTCATAGACTTCCTGTTTTCCATCATCCTGGTAGTCCTCTTCATAGTCTGGCCATGAGAATAGCCAGGGACAAAGCCATGAGTACTCTTTAAGTACTCACAAACTATCACTAACAAGTAAAGTAGTTCGAGTAGGAATCCTAAGCTTTAGGTTTATTTGCAAAAAGCCAGGTTTATCTCAAACCGAGTTTAGAAGTAAAGAAAGCTAGTTTAATGTTTTACAACTCCTAAGTGGGAACTTAGTTTTCATGTTCACAACCATGTTATGGTCAAGTCAAAGTCATAGTTCATTTCACAAGTCATTTTGAAAACATCTGACGATGGAACAATATGGCCACTACAACTATCCATGACCGCAGACACGGCTATTCGAATAGTTTTACACTCTGCAGAGGTGGTACACTTTCACCACAACATTCGATACATCCGTCAGGGATAAACCTAAATCATCATACTTAGTATGCGGATAATCAATCCTAACCTTTCACTTACACAGCCTAGTATATGCACCTCCCCTATGAGTTTGGCCTCCCAACCATGACCATTTGTCATCTTGGGAACTGCATAGGTGGACATTCATAATGAGGTAGCCTCACCTCAAACCTCTTCTGCAAGGGAACCCATACTAAGACATATAAACTTCCGGTCAAGCCCTACCCAATGGTTGTACGGTAAAATTGGAATGGTATCGCATCCGAACCCAACCATCAGTTTTTATAAAAGGGCTAAGGCTCATGCCTCAACATTTTCATCATCAAATCATCTTGTGTTCATAACACATGTCAAAACATTTCAATAGAATGAATCTTCATTCCAAGGTTTTCATAATCATTTTCACCAAGTATTCCCATCTAAAGTGATCCACTTTTATGCTTAGCACTAGCCACTAAAGTTGAGGGTATTCACTAATGAGGGGTGCTAATCAAGTGTGACTACCCAAATCTAGTCTCATGCCTTAGTATGACATCTAGTTCTAACTACTTAGGCCTAGTTTTATGCTCTTTATGCTATCTATACTATCTTTACAAAACTCAGAAAGCACTAACTAAAAGTAATAAAGAACTTTGGTAAGAAAATAAAAGAATAAAGCTTGCAAGTAAAACTGAGATTTGGTATAATCAAGGTTTCATAACCAAAGCATGCCTAATGCATCTTGCATAGGTTATATTGCATAAGTAGCATGCAAAGTTCTAGCTTCCAAGTGTTAGCTTGCATAGTTAACTTGTAGTGCTAGGCTTGCAAGTATTAGCTAGCATAGATAACATGCAAGTGCTAGCTTGCATAGTTAACTTGTAGTGCTAGGCTTTCAAGTATTAGCTTGCATTGATAACATGCAAGTGTTAGCTTGCCTTGATTGGTGTAGTGGTTGAAGTTTTCTTCTTCGTAGTAGTAGTCCTCCTCCTCATAGCCTTGGTTGATACTAGCATCTATAAATGAATACGAGGTACACAATCACCAAACAATACTTAACTACTTCTATTAGGCACACAAAGGTTCACACTAGATGATCTAGCATCGTCACAATCATCACATGAAAAAAGACCTAGTCTTATTTATTTTATTTTCAAAAAGTAATTTCTACTCATTGAAAACTACTTAAGATTTAATATTCTCCAATTAAAATATGGGATCATGTTGACACATGTCATCACCACATATTCTAATACTTGGGAATGTGATTTAAAGTGGTGGTCATATTTATAAAGTTTAAAATTACTATTTTATATAATTTAAGTGACTAGAAATGCCTATATAGCATTCTTTTAATACTAGTCCAAGATCACTGCATGTAAACCTAAATATTTGTACATATTCAGAAAGATCTTGTTAAATGTGATTTTTGAGAGTTGGAATCAACTCAAAAGCATTTATGGTTGATTTTGAAAAATGTTTGAATGTGTAAAATTCTTTGTCTTGTTATTTTTACTATAGTTGATCTATAATTTTAAATGGTTTGAATCCAACGGGCTTGATTCAATACCTTTCTAAGAAAATTGGAATCATGTAATTTGATTCAGTAAATCTCCTTGAATTGAATTTCAAAGTCACTGACTGAACCTAGTTGGAATTAAAATGGAAAAAGATTGTTTGAATCTCTGGGATACGCGCGGGAATGATACTGGGCTGGCCCAACTGCACTGCGTGCGCGCAGCGGGCTGCTTCCCGGAGGGTCCTGCTAGTCAGTGGCTCATTTAACCTGAAGCGGTAAGTTTCAATCTAGGCCGTGCGATTAGAACAAGATCTATGGCTGACGTTTGTCGTCTCCGTAGGATAGCTCCGACGAGACTGAACCCTAACAGCAACGGTGGGGGTAAGGGGTAGGTCACCTGGGCTCCTGCTAGGGTTGTTGATGGGGGCGAACGACATTGTCGATGACGGTGGTTCGAACGGTGGTCGCGATGGCTCCTGGGGTGGCTCCAATCAACGGCTCCTCTTCTCCTCTGCATGGTGGACTCCGGCCAAATTCCGGCAAGCTGGTGCTCTCCTTGCTCTGGGAAGGGTCAGGGGTGGTTCTGAGAGAGAGGGGAGTGAGATGGTGTGAAGAATTGAGGCGAGGGTAGCCTCTATTTAGACACTGGTGAGAGGGAACGAGCGGGATGGTCTATGTTCGTCGGCGACGATGATACAGAGGGCTAACGGCATGGCTGAGGGTGTAGGATGGTGCGGTGTCTCCTGGAGATCATCACTGTCTTCAAGGCGCGACACGGGGCAGTCGAGGATGGTCGGGCGCAGGCTATGCTCTGCGCGGGAACGGCGGTGTTCGAGACGGCGTACAGGGGCTTCGTGTCATGCGGCGGCGAATGGACGTTTCTAGGAGGTAGCTAGGTGTAACATCCCAGCATTAGAACTTAGAAATAAGCTGAACCCAGATGTGTGCATTGCATTCATGCATAGAAAATCTGGATAATTTTCGCGCTTTTGAATAAAACATGTCAAAGTGATTGAAGCTTCTCTCAACTTGATGGAATTGAAGTAGATTATCAAGTTTACTGCGATAAGTTTCAATATGACCTTTGCTAAAACCTTATCTTGGGTAAAATAGATTTGATCTAAGGGTAGATCAAATGTAATAAAATTAAACCATAACACATTGCTTAGATGATTAATATCCGATCCTTAAGTAATCATATCCTAGTATTCATTACAATAACCCATGAATACCAAGCTATGAATATAATCCAAGTAACAAGAATTCAATAACTAAGTCTTGACCTATATCATTCTTATCCATTCATACCATGAGAATCATGGTATTTCTTAAACACTAATTCTTTATCACTTGTTGAGTAGGAAGGAAATCAAGTCAAGATCATTCACCATGTATCTTTCTATCCATATCAATCTTTACCATTTCTATTGAATCATATTCTAATATCCGTTGTTCATCAATGTTGAGTAATCAACTATTGATGCACCAATTCTTAACCTACCAATTCTTGATCTATTAACCATGTGCTTATCATAACACTCACTTTAAATCCTTTATAGAAGGAAGTAAGAAGAGGTAAGTGGTAATGCTAGATTCAAATACCATCTATAAGATGGGAGTGTTGGAAGAGAATTACATCAATATGATAATTGATGGGTTAACTCACTCCTGAAATGATAGAAGAGTTATTTGGAATATATAATTATATGGTGATAAAGAAGATTACAAGGATGAATCCTAAAGAAAGTTACCAGGACTAATCCTATTAGATCAAGTAGGTATATTCAATGAATAATATCTCCTAGTCCAGTAGAGATAAATAGAAGATAATTATAATACAATTGTAATGTTGTATGGATGAAAGCCTTGATTAGCCAACTGGAAACCTAAACCATAAAGGATCAAAGGATTATAATGATCATTCTTTAGTCACCAAGATTGAATGCTTATATCATGTATAAGTAACATTGGTGGATAGAACATGATTGAACCCTAGTATAGATATGTTATTCTAGGTTAGCCATGACAAGTCACCATGATATGATGTAAAGTTTGTATATAAGATACTGGAGATGAGTAGATATAAGTCAGTATAATTAAGCTAAAGCTATAATAGCATGGAGTTATTGAAGTAGTGTTATTCCTCTTAAAGAATAGTAAGCTTTTGAGGAAAGTAATTTGATATATATATATACATCTATTAGAGTAATATTAGTGGTGGATGATTAAGGAAGAGTATGAATGGAGTTAGAAGTAACTACTTGTTGGATTGGAGGTAATCAGCAGTAGAGTAGTTGATATAACCAAGTATGAATATGAGAAGATTATGAAAGCTTTAGTGTCAAGCTCATTGGATTTATAAATGGATTTATAAAAATAAAAGGTGGATAAGAATAATCTTGTGAAGTAAAGCTCATCATGTTAACACATGATGATGGATATAAAGAAGTAGAATATCTAGGAAAGGAATTCCTTAATCAGAAGTCTAGAATTATGAAGTATGGGAGATAGGAATTCTTGGTAAACACTAAACCCTAAATATTTAACCAAACATAAAATCCATTTCATCTTATTGATCTATCATCCTATTTCCACAATGTCTTATAGGAACAATTTCCTATAGGAAATCACTTAAGCACATTTTTGTCATTTCCAATTATCATAACCATATGTGATTAGGAGTTATTTTTATCAATTCTTTTCCATAAGACATTCCAGAAAATAACTTTCTATTTTAAAGGGTGATATAATTAAAGATCATAAACATAAAGACAATATGTTTAGCCATTAATCTTTATTCCCATCAACAAAAGAATATAAGTATATTAAGAACCCTAAACCCTAGGGTAAGCATTTACAATTCAAACCCTAACTCTTATGTTAGTTATAATAAAATATATATATATCTTATTATTCCCTAGACTTATGGGAGTAATATTAACCAGATAATTTCCTTTGTTTATCATACATCAAATGATGATATATGATCATTATATAAAAATTTCCCTCCAAACTATAAATTAACTAGAACTAAGTTTTATAAATAAATAAGGAAAGATCATTTAATAAATCCATGGTTTATTATGAAGAGAAAATTCATCACAAAACTTATTACAAAATATTAAAAATGAAGTATATAAAGAAAATAAAGAAATATAACATTATTTAATAAAAGCTCACAAAATGATACTAAAATACATTTTAGTATTACTACAATTATCCAACAAATAAATTCTATAAAGAAAATTCAAATCAATTGTGCAAATTCAAATCTGAAAACAAAACAGAATATAGAAAAAGGAAAGATCAAAGAAAAAACAGAAGGAGACTAGATCTGGCCCGTGGCCCATTTCCTCTCTCTCTATTTGCTGCTCACGAGCAACTCACTGCAGCCTAGTAATGGCCCAGCAAGGGACAGATCAAGTTAAACTTCTCTGGCTAACGAGTGGGCCAGTAGGGGGAATGTGAGTTGAATCTTGAAACATGTCAGGGGTTATCCACAAAACGACCTCCGTCTTCTTCCTCGTCTACTGGAAGCTGCTCGGTGGTAGTGGCCAATGCCGTCCATCACCGCCGTGCGCTGTGATGCTCGCCGCCGATACTCGGGGTGGGGATAAGATTGCCATCGCAACGTCCCCGCTCGTCCTCATCCCCATTTCTCCCTCTGAAGCCCTCTCTCTCTTGAGTTCCTCTCTGCCCGAACCCTAGCTCCGTCCAGAGTCATCCATAGCCGACGTTTCCGATCGTCCCGAGCCTCGGCGTGATGCCTGGAAGCCTCGCCTTGCTCGACTCTGTCGTTTGCCCCTACTCCTGGAAGCCGGGAAGTTCTCTGTCAATCCAATCGACACCTCGTTTCCACCCCCGATCATCGTCGTTCATCCTCAGTGGCCGCCACCACAGATCTCCTCCGACCTCGATGTCGCCACTAATCGCACTAGGGTGAGTCCACCGTCCTCGTAGACCATCTCCCTTGCTCTCTCGTTCTCTGGTTGCTTCCCGCCGCACTAACCCGCAAGCTCCGCCGTCGTCCACCGTCGTACACCGTGCTCCGGCGACCAAAAACTAGTCGTGCCGCCACTATTAGGTTCCCTATCGCATCCTCTTTCCAACAAGCCTAGCCTCGGCCGCGCGCAAGCACTCAAGCAGCCGATCTAGCTTCGATGTGAGAGGATCAACATCGTGTGACGTCACGATGACATCATCCTAGGCCTAGTCAGCCAATTTGACCAAGTCCTTCGCTAGCGTGGCAGATGACGTGGCCACTGGCCCACGGTTCAGTGTCTAGGGTAGATTTGGTATTGGTATGTATGGGTATTCTCTTTTTAACAAGTAGTTCAGGCAAAATTAATTCAAATATAAATATTCCAGAAATTAAATAAAAGGATTAAATCTTGTTAAATCAACAACTTTTATTTTATAATTCAGAAAAATATGTTTAATATATGAAAATTTTCTGAAAAATAAAATCTATAACATTAAACTATTATCAGACATTATTATGCCAACAATTTAAATAATTATTATTTAATAAATATTTTATATGTTTTAATACTTTGGAAATTCATATTTTAATATTGGTAAATGTTAAAAAATATAAATAAAATACCCAGAAATATTAGAAAATTAAGAATATAATGTAAAACTATAATCAGGCATTATTATTTCACTTAGTTAAATATTTATTATTTATTAAGTATTTTAAAGTAATAAATCTTATAAAAATCATATCTTATTAATTATAAATCACAAAAATAAATGTAATATACCAAAATGATCACAAAAGTAATACCTACGTATTAAAAATACAATATTCCACTTTTGAGGTAAATAAAAAAATTTAATCACTATAATAACTTGAATTTAAACCTATTTCCTTAGTTGATAATTCATATAAGGGTAATTAAATTTGCTAATATTTTTAAAATTAGTCAATTGAGTCTAATAAATAGTATTAGTCTTAAATATGGATATTATGAAGTCAAAATAAATTCAACACATTTTTTACAATCCTATTGAATATCATTCCACCAAAAGTGTAGCAATATCTTTAAATAACATCCTTATCAAATATAATATCTTCAAATATAAGTTGTGGCTAAATAAAACTTATTCCTTTACTTCAATCACCAATTTATGAACATACCAAAACACTATAGTGAATTCATAAGTAGTTAAGTAATATTATTCTTCTGATACAAATCATAACCACACCTTTATAAAGAGATAAAAAAATTTATTCCATTATAAAATTAAGAAACCACTACTAAAATAGAAGTAATACTATTCTTAAGTAACTTTAAGGAAATATTACGAAGTGAACAAAGTACAAATAGCATAATTTTCTTATTTTAAAGTCCATTTATGTTCTTAAAGTTAACTTTAGTCTACAAGACTTTAATTATAATGTTGAAGACCTTATTATGTGTTTTATAGTTAACTTTGGCATGTTATAATTAAGTCGTAAAGCATCTCAAGTCCAAACTATCCACGCAAGCACAAACAACATCGACCACCATTGGTTAACCACAAAGATTATTTAGAACTTAGAAAAGAAATCTTTTCTTCAAATGTCATTCTTTTTGCCACTTCAAACAACATATGAAATTAATAGTAATCACATTACTTTACACTTTACTTATATACTTAGGATTGTTAACACTTAAGTTACTTATAAATGCCATTACTTGTAAAGTAAAATTTGAAGATAAACAATTCTTATATAAGTAGTCTTTGAGTAGAATTCCACATGTGTGTATCTTATTGTTGTATGATATTATAAATATGTGTTTTTCACGCACACTCACAAGTCTTAATAAGAAGCATAAGTGTGAAACTTAATCTAAAAGGGCAACACATTCCAAAGAAACCTTTTCCAGTATTCAAACCCTAGAACAACGTTATCCCCGGGATTCGAGTTTATGAAATTGCATTACATTACTTATGCATAATAGCATCTTGCTTCTTTAAACATTAGTCCTTACCGGACCAATGATGCTGATTTCAGATATTGGATCTTTTATATTGTCTCGAAGACTGTGAGTGCATAATCTTGCAATCACAAAAGGAAAGTTCACACTTGCTCATGTCCTTTGATTATTCTCTGTAAAGTATTTTGCAAATCTAGTGTTGTCATCACCTGCATTTGAAAAAGGTCAGAAAACATTATTTTCATAATAATATTATTATAGGTTATTTACCATGAGGTATTAACCTACTATGAAAGTTCCAGTGGTAAAGGAACATATATCCAGGACTTAACAACCAATGTCGCCAGTGATTCTTGTGATGTATATCACGCGTTAACCATGAGATTTGGAATGGGACGGAGAAGTCAGCTGTATCCTTTTCCTTTCGTATGGAGGCAAGACTACCTTAACATGATGTTGTGATTCCTTGTGCGGATCCAACATATGGGTGGGCACCCTTACGCCCCACGCTTTTGGTGTCTACATTATTTATGATTGGTTGTTTTAGTGGTGTAGTCCATCTGATATGGGACTTGCCAGGGCATCATCGGCTCATAGAGTCTTCGGGAACTCATCACGGTTTTAGCCTGCCCGAAAGGGGGCTTAACGGAGGTGAGCCAGCCCTGAAGGATCGTGCAGACATATGGGGTCGCGGAGCGGGCAGTGATTGGCTTGGATCATCTACTAGGCCCCACACCATAGGAACTGTGGACAGGAAAGATCGCCCGGTTGTGCAACAAGGATTTAATCTCTCTTGGGTAAAGTAACGCACCTCTGTAGAGTGTAAGAACTGTAACTTGTTACTCCTGGTTACAGGAAGGAGCTGCGAACGCTGCGGGAAAGGAACTCCATGAAAGTTTTGGTAAACCCTTGAAGGCTGACGGACATAGCTTTTCAGAATAAAAGCAACCTTTGAAGAAATGTTTACGAAAACTTGCATTGCCTATGACCTATGGTCTGTGGCTGTAGATATAGTGCATCAAACACTCCTTTTCTAGTGAACTTGCTGAGTACGCTCGTACTTAACGTATCTTCTTAACCCTTGCTAGATTCTAAAGCCATTAAGACGACGTCTACATCAAGTCATGCTCCAGGAATCATCATCAAAAGCTAAAGCTCTTCAATGAAGTCAAGAAAGTAAACATATACATCAAATCAAGTGTAGACGAATTTACTGATTAGATAGGAATATAATCTCTAGCCATAGAACCTATTTCTGTAGTGTATTGCAATAGCAGCAATGCTAGACCATTAGTTAAAATACTAGTCTCAATAGTATGATAGTTTTTGAGTTGGTTATTTCTGATTCTTCTTTGTAAGAAGTTTATGTCTCTCTCTTTAACCTAGAGTGTTCTCTGGATCTTGTGTAAAGAGTTGAGTTGTAACCTATAGTCATGTCTTGGACCTGCTGTGTTTCTGGTGTACCACTCTGAGGGATGTAATACTAGTGAATGGTGTTTCATTGGTGTTATATCAACGACTATAGTGCGGTGACCCAGCATACCACTGCATGATGCAGTACACTATAGTCTTTGACATAACACCAATGAAACACCGTTCACTAGTATTACATCCCTCAGAGTGGTACAACAGAAACACAGTAGGTCCAAGACATGACTATAGTTTACAACTCAACTCTTTACACAAGATCCATAGAACACTCTAGGTTAAAGAGAGAGAAAGAAACTTCTTACAAAGAAGAATCAGAAATAAACAACTCAAAAACTATCATACTATTAAGACTAGTATCTTAACTAATGATCTGGCATTTCTTCTATTGCAATACACTACAGAAATAGGTTCTATGGCTAGAGATTATATTCCTATCTAATCAGTAACTTCGTCTTCACTTGAGTTGATGTATATGTTGACTTCCTTGACTTCATTGAAGAACTTTAGATTCTGGTGATAATTCCTAGAGCATAACTTGATGTATACATCGTCTGTACTAGCTTTAGAACCTATCAAGGGTTAAGAAGATACTTTGAGTATGAGCGTACTCAGCAAGTTCACTAGAAAAGGAGTGTTTGATGCACTATATCTACAGCCACAGACCATAGGTCGTAGGCAATGCAGGTTTTCATAAACATTTCTTCAAAGATTGCTTTTATTCGGAAAAGCTATGTCCGTCAGCCTTCATGGGTTTACCAGAACATTCATGGAGTTCCTTTCCCGCCGCGTTCGCAGCTCCTTCTCGGAACAGGGAGTAGCAAGTTACAGTTCTTACACTCTGCAGAGGTGCGTCACTTTACCCATGAGAGATCTTAGCTTTGTTGCACATCCGGGTCGCGAACCCGTTCACACTTCCTTGGTGTGATGCCCATACTAAGACCCAAGCCAATCACTGCCTTCTCCATGACCCTGCATGTCTCCTTGGTGTATGCCAGCCCACCTATTGAATTACGGCTATTGGCAGTACAAACCGTTCAGATGTCGGAACTATCATGGGACGTTGAGGGCTCCCACCCATATGCTGCATATACTCTACGAATTACCATATAATATGCACGCAACGAGTGATAACATCCACGACCCGCACATCCGGCTCCATGCGAGAGGGAAAAGATACAGCTGACTTCTTCGTCCCATTCCAAATCTCATGGTCAACGTGTAATATATGGCACAAGAATCACTGGCGACATTGGTTGTTAAGTCCTAGATAATATGTTCCTTTACCACTGGAACTCTTATAGTAGGTTATTACCTCATGGTAAATAACCTATAATCATATTATTATGAAAATAGTGTTTTCTGACCTTTTTCAAATGCAGATGATGACAACACTGGATTTGTAAAATACTTTGTAGAAAATAATCAAAGGACATGAGCAAGTGTGAACTTTCCTTTTGTGATTGCAAGATTATGCACTCACGGTCTTCAAGACAATATAAGATCCAATATTTGAAAACAGCACCATTGGTCCGGTAAGAACTAATGTTTAAAGAAGCAAGATGCTATTATGCATAAGTAATGTAATGCAATTTTGTAAACTCGGATTCCGAGGATAACGTTGCTCTAGGGTTTGAATACTAGAAATGGTTTCTTTGGAATGTGTTGCTCTTTTAGATTAAGTTTCATATTTATGCTTCTTATTAAGGCTTGTGAGTGTGTGTGAACAACACATATCTATATAACAATAAGGTACACACATATGGAATGCTACTTAAAGACTACTTATATAATAATTGTTTATCTTCAAATTTACTTTACAAGTAGTGTCACTTATAAAGAACTTTAAGTGTTATTAATCCTAAATATATAAGTAAAGTATAAAGTAAGGTGTTTACTATTAATTGTCATATGTTTACTGAAGTGGCAAAATGAATAACTTTTGAAGAAAATATTCCTTTATTAAGGTTTAAACAATCCTTGTGACTAATCAGAGGTGGTTGATGTTGTTTGTGCTTGCTGGAACAGTTTGGATTTGAGATGATTTATAACTTAATTATAACAAACCAAAGTTAACTATAAATTATATAATAAAGTTTTTAGTATTATACTTAAAGTCTGGTAGACTAAAGTTAACTTTAAAACATAGATGGACTTTAGGTGTAATGCTTATTATACTTATACCTTGTTCACTTCATATTGTTTCTTGAAAGTTACATAAGAATGGTATTACTTTTATTTGGTAGTGGTTTCTTTACATTATAAATGTATAAAGGGATTTATCTCCTAATAAGGGTGTGGTTAAGGGTTGTGAATAAGTAAACAATATTATTTACTACTTATGAACTCACTATAGTGTTTTGATTTGTTTATAAACTTGTGGTTAAAGTAAAGGAATGGGTTTTAGCTCATTAAAAATTATTCTTGGAGATTTTATATTGGATAAGAATCTTTTTAGAAAATAATCTACACTTATGGTTGAATGATAATTCAATAAAATTGCATTTTTTAAATGTGTTGAACCATTTGACTTCATAATATTAGTATTTAAGATTAATACTATTTATTAGATTTAATTGGTTAATTTAAGAAATATTAACAAATTTTATTTGACATTATATGAATTATTAACTAAAGAAATAGGTTTAAATTCAAGTTATTAAAGTGTTTAACTTTTTATTTAACTTAAAAGTGGAATATTATATTTTTAACATATAGGTATTATTTTTGTGATCATTTTGGTATATTATACTTATTTTCGTGATTTCAAAATAATAAGATATGATTTTTATAATACTTATTACTTTATAAAGACTTAATAAATAACAAATATTTAATTAAGTGGAATAATAATGCATTATTATAGTTTTAAATTATAATTCCTATTTTTCTAAGATTTTTGATATTTTATTTATATTTTTAGCATTTACCATTATTAAAATATGAATTATCAAAGTTTTATTACTTATAAAACTTTTATTAAATAATATTTATTTAAATAATCATCATAATAATATTTGATAATAGTTTTAAGTTGTAGATTTTATTTTTCTAAAAAAATTCATATATTAAACATGTTTTTCTGAATTACAAAAACAAAAGTTATTGATTTTATAAGATTGAATCATTTTATGAATTTTTTAATTAAATAACTAAATGTGTTTATTAGGTAATGCTGATGTCAACATGAAATGAAGGGTTTTTCTCACCAGAGCCTATCCTACCCTAGTCACTGACTGGTGGGACCTTTGCCATGTCATATCTCAGGTTTTTATTTATTACAGAAATGAATAACTCAATTTAGGAAATGATATATGACATCAGCGTGATGTCACGCTGACATCATCCAAGGAATGATCCTCGGATCATGGTTTGATCCTCGGATTGGGAGCATGCGGGCACGCTGGGTTGGTCTTGTTCGAATCAGTGGAGTGCGGGAAGCCGAATAGTGGCGGCGCCGCCCCTGCTTGGTCGTCGGAACTTGATCCACGGCGAGCAAACACGACAGCGGTCAGAGCATCAGGTGAAATGGCAAACGACGGCAAGATAAAAGGATTTAAGGGGTGCAGGGGTACGGTGAGATCACCCTGATTCTCGTATAATGATTGTTGAGGCCTGGTGTGGTCGGAGGTGGCATCTCCGACGAGAATTCCGATGAAGGCCGATGAAAGGGAACGGAAAAATTCAATCGCCCTCGTGCTCCCCTTGATGCTGCTGTAACACCCCAAATTTTTAATGTTCGTTGTGCATGCCTATTTATTCTTGGAGAAAATAAATGGGAATCGGAAGTTGGAGAAAAGAAAAAAAGAAAGAAAGATTGTGTGCACAAGTATTTGAACTTAGCGATGTTTGTACTATGAAACTAACCACACTTCTTTTATACCTATAACCTGAGTAAACACGGCCTAAACTAGGCTTTGTTGGGCTTATACTCAAACGGACAATGCATACTAGACTTAAGATGGCCTCCACTGCTGCCGCTCTGCCCTAAACAATACCCAGCGCTTATTCCCCTAGCCGCCGCCGCTGCATCCTCTTGATTTGCTACATCGCCGTAGTGGAACTTCTTAGCTGTTGCCTTCCGGCAAGCCGTAGTCTGCAGCGATTCCACCACCACCTAGGTTCCTCGGTTGCAGAAGTTGGATGCCGCTCTGTGATGTCATGCTTGGTCGCCATCGCTCGTCTACATCCGTTATTGCTGCCCTAGGAGTGACTGGAGACGTACAGGTGTGAGGTATGTGGTTGATGTGTCTGTATGCTCTTGGCGGGTGTTCGTGACCAGCGCCATTTTTGTAGAAGCGCAAGTGATAGCAGATTTAGTGGAGGGACTCGTTTGGATGGGCAGCAGCGGCATATTGATTTTTGATTAGATGTTTGTTTGAAGCACTCCTTTGAATCCCACTTGCTAATCTGGTAACGTGATTAGTGACTACAATTAGTAATTTAGTGTGTATTCGACCGGCCGGAAAGTCTCACTTGCCCTCATATACTAGACTAGAGATTTAGTTTGAATTTTTAATCAAGACACAAACAACCTGAATTGTGGTCGTTCTTTTTAACTCCACTATTTAATCTATAATAATCACATAATTCTTGGTGTTTCGAAACTGTCTTTTATCTGTACCTATTTTGTTATCTAAAGTAAAGTGTTTAATGGTATAGTTTCCTGAACCATTTTCCTATTAGGTGAAATCATAGGTTGGGAAAATAGTTCAAAGTCTAGCAGAGAACAGTATAACTCTATCAGCCATTGGTATAATAGTCGTAGCATGAGTAGTTTCAATAGCTAATTTTTATACAGTTTGCTTTACTAAGTACTTAGAAGGGTGTTTCACAAATAGATACGTACTGGAAGTGAGATGGATGGTGGACTTTAATGCATAGGAACATTGCCAGTTATATATGCTGATGTATGTATCACTGCTTGTTATTGAGTGTTATATATGTTTACAGGATCCTTCGATTCAAATTTTATGTCCTGCGGTTGAGGCAAGTTCATGACGGATATTGAATTTTGCATATCTCTCTGCACTCCATCTTATTTACTGCTTATGATATGTCGATGATGACAATGATGATGATGGCATGTGCATATTATGCTTTTGCATACCATGATGATAATGATGATTATGTGACCTATGATGGTGGGCACAATGCGACTTCCATTGATGGGTTGCGACCCACTTTGGAGGCATCCTCCACGAGTTGGAGCGAGTGGATGCTGACGGGTGTGCATTCGAGCGATACCGGTATTCGCGATGAGATGAGATGAGATGAGCATATAGGCACTTAGGACATTATAGTATGTTCTAATGGATGAATGATGTTTAATGTTGTCTTAGTGTTTTGATTTATGTAAAGTTCCTATTTGTTTGTGAATTTGTTGAGACTTTGTACTCACCCTTGTTTCTTTCATGTTTTTAGGCAAACCTTGAGGACATCATGCATGGGGAGTTTTGGGAGTAGGACCCTCACAATTTATCACCTCACGATCACACAACACCAATGGCTTGTAACTTTTCTTTTGATCGATAGAAGTCATATTTGTCATAGTTGGTTTTGTAGTAATGGAAGTTTATCTATTAAACCGTGTTGGTTATTACCTATTGGACATGGCTACCCCTATTGTCTTTGGATGGTAGTTTGTCATAGTTGTGGTACCCAAGGTTTATCTATGGCTACTTGTGTCTACTTTATTTTGAGCTTTACATTGTGCTCATGTTTATAACTTATTGCCTATCATGGACGTCCTAGAAACAAAGGAAACTTTGCCGAATTTTCCTAAAAAGTATTAATTATTTTCTATGTGTAATGTTTGTGGTAACATCTCAAGTGCTTGTTGGCTTGGGGTGTTACAGTTGTGTTCCTCACAAATGATCTACGCACTCTGGCGCATCTCCTCGACCACTCCACGGACTCCGGGACAGCCTCTACTGATGGCGACGATCCTCTCTGACCGGAGCTAGGGTTCGCGTTTAGGCGGGAGAGGAAGAAAGAGAGAGATGGCGAGGATGAGGACGAGTAGGTACAACGGCGTGGCATTCTTATCCTCACAGATCCCCCGTTGGCGGAGGCGCGATGACGGAGTGGCATCGGGCGGTCCCCGGCCCCTCCAGCGAGCTGCTTGACGCGAGGAACGGATTGGTTGACAAAAGGGTATCTGGGACGGGCTTCTGTTGGGCCGTGGTGAAGTGAGCGGGTTGTTTTCTCTGCTACTCGTGAGCGTTGGATAGGTGGAGGAGAAGCGGGTTATGGGCCAGAATTGACTCTTCTATTTTTTTCCTAGTTCTTTCCCTTTTCTTTATTCTGTTTTGTTTTCAATTCGAATTTCTTCAAGGTTTTAAATACCATAATTTTTGTATAATATTTTAAATATTCCAAAGATAACTATACTGATTGATTAATCTAATCATGTTGATATTTTCAATGCTCACAATTATATCAAAAATTATTTATTGAATGGAATAAATAAGAATTAGGGTTCTAGGTTTTTGTTTCTAGATTTGTATTTTAATACTTGATTTGAACTTTTCTTTATGGAATTTATTTGCTGAATACTTGCAGCAACAATAAAGTTATTATGAATCAATTGGTGAACTTTTATTATATATTATTATATTTTCTTCATTTTCTTTATCTATATACTTTTCCTATTATTATTTGTGAGAGCTTTTGATATGAATTTAATGGAGCTAATATCCAAAAACTTATTGTAGAATGCCTTACTATTAACTAATGATATTTTATTATCATTAACTCATAATATTAAGGAAATCTTTATATGGTGAATTCTATTATTCAAAACCTAATAACAGGTGAATCCTAACCACCTTTCTTATTTTGAATATGCATAATTCTTTTCTTGGAACTAGTTATTCACTACTTGCTTAAGTGTGATTAATATATGGATATAATATTGGGCATAATGGTTTATAGTAATTTCCAATTTTGTGCTACACATGATTTAAAGGTTTGAAAGTGTAAAAGATATACTTGAGTGATTTGCTATATGAAATTATTCCTATAAGACATTGTGGAAATAGGATGATAAATCACTCACATGAAATGGATTTTATGTTTGGTTAAAAATTTAGGGTTTTAATGTTTACCAAAAATTCCTATCTTCCATAATTCACAATCCTAGGCTGCTAATTAAGGAATTCCTTTCCTAGATATATTACTTTTTTATATCCTTCATCATGTGCTAACATGATGAGCTTTACTTTACAGAAATATTATGAGCTTGACACTGAAGCTTTCATAATCTTCTTATATCCATACTTGGTTATAACAACTACTCTACTGCTGATAACCTCCAATCTAACAATTGTTTTACAGTTACTTCCATTCATGCTCTTCCCTTATCATCCTTCACTAATATTATTTCAATAAATGTATACATCAAATCCTACTTCACCTCAAGTGCTTAGTATTTCCAAAGAGGAAAATACTACTTCTTTAATCCAATGTTGCTCTAACATCATCACAATCATACTATCTTATATTCACTTCACTCTAGTATCTTATACTCCAACCTCACATTATATTAATGTGACTTGTCATGGCTAACCTAGAATAACATTGCTATACTAGGGTTCAATCATGTTCTATTCACCAATGTCACTTATACATGATCTAAGCTTTCAATCTTGGTGAGTAAAGCATGATCATTATAATCCTTTGATCATATATGGCTTAGGTTTCCAGTTGGCTACTCAAGGCTTTCATCCATATAACATTACAGTTGTATTAAAATTATCTACTCAGTGAATCTATCTAACTAAGAAATATTATTCATTTAATATACCTACTTTATTCAATAAGATTACTCATTGATAACTATCTTCAATGTTCATCCTTATAATCCTATTTGTTAACATATAATTATATCTTCTACATAACTCTTCTATCTATTCAGGAGTGAGTTACTCCATCAAGTATTATAATGATTTCATTCTCTTCCAACACTCCCATCCTATTAGTTGATATTTAAATCTATCATTACCACTTACCTCTTCTTACTTCATTCTCTAAGGACTTAGAGTGATTGTTATGATAAAGGCAAGAGTTGCTAGGTTAAGAATTGGTGAATCAATAATTGATTACTCAACATTGATGAATAACAGATATAAGGATAGGATTCCATAAGGATTGATATGGAAAGAAAGATATATGGTGAATGATCTTGACTTGGTTTCTTTCCTACTCAATCTCACTAAAGAGTTAAGGTTAGATATTACCATGATACTCATGGTATAAGTAGATGAGATTAAGATAGGTCAATATTAAGTTGTTACATTCTTATTACTTAAGTTATGTTTATAACTTGTTATTCATGAGTTGTGTAATGAATACTAGGATATGATTATCTAAGGATCAAATATAAATCATTAAATAATGTATTAGGTTTAACTTTTATTACATTTGATCTACCCTTAGATCAAATCTCCCTTACCCAAAATAAGGTTTTAACAAAGGTCATATTGAAACTTATCGCAGTCAATTTGATGATCTACTTCAATTCCATCAAGTTAAGAGAAGCTTCAATTACTTTGATAAGTTTCTATTTAAAATCGCGAAAATTATTCGGATTTTCTATGCATGAATGCAATGCACACATCTGTGTTCAGCTTATTTCTAGGCTCTAATGCTGGGATGTTACATATAGTGTACTACATCATGCAGTGGTATGCTGGGTCACCGCACTAGGGTCATGGCGAATGCAGTTATGCGCGGTGAATGTGAGGCGTGGTGTGTGCCTGTGTGTCGGCTGCGGTGCTCTGGCGTGCTCTCGACATGGAGATAGAGAACTGGGCATGATGTTTCTCGGGTGGTCCATGGTTTGACTATGATCGAGGGTTGGACAGGGAGTGGCGATGGGCGATGGCCGGTCTCCTAGACATCATGGACGAGCGTGGTGCTTCCTCTTGCGAGGTATCCATGCTCGACCGGCGGGTGACCGTCGGGCGGCACGGCACTGGTGCAAACGGCAGAGAGGGTGCTGCTTCAATGCAGTGCTGGGCGCTGGGGGAGACCAGGGGAGTGAAAAGGGGCAAAGGTCTGATCAATTACTGCTCACCACAGTAGAAGTTAGGCAAGTTTTATCTGTGTCCACCAGGTGTTTGATGAAATGGCCGCATGAATTCAAAGTTTGAATTTTTGGATGAATTTTGGTGAGTGCTCTGGTCATAATTTTGGTAGTCTGAGGTTGCTTGGGTTTGCCAAGGTGAAGTGGTTTGGTTGGTTTTTGAGAAATGGCCATCTTAGTACCTACACTTGATTCAATTTTGAATTGTCCTTTAAATAGATTTGGAATTTGTTTCCATTGGTTTGTAAAGTGGGATTGGGTTCATTGTTACTTGGTCTAGCAAGGGGTGAAAATAATTGTATTTGTTTCTATTAGAAATATTTGACTAGGAACACCTAAAGTGGTCTAGTGAACAAGTTTGGCCAAAATGACCATTTGCTCATATTTCTTATATTTGATTTTCTCTTCATTTGATTCTGCTTGGAAATGATCTAGATGATATTGTGTTCATCTTTAAATCAATCCTTAACATTCATAGAAATCAAACATGGCAAATGAAATCATGCATGCATTAATCACACACACATGCATTCATATTAATTTTAATAATAAAAGTTTTTGTTAACCCTAAACTTGGGTGATTAGAACTTGATAATCTTGTTTAGCATTTTTGAGATGTTACAAAAAGTATTCTCGTTGTATAGTTGGTCACTAAACCTTTTGTATCCTCCAATCTCTTTGGGGTTTCTTCTGGTATTATTGATATTTCCCAAATAAGCGATTTATGTTGTTTTTTGCTCCATTTCACTCCAATATAACTGGTCCAAGAATTATGTCCATCGGATCCATCATCTGTCCTGATCCTGGTGAAAATAAACATAAAAGGTGCGTGCGAACACCATAAATACCAAGATCCTACCACTACAATGCAAAATAATAATATAAAACATGATGCAAATATGCACTCATCACTACTCACAAAATTGCCTCTCCATTTCCTCCACTCAAAAAACCACTCAAATTCCCATTAAATTTCCACCACATTTAATGTAATCTTTGTTTAAATAAAATTCCTTTTATTTATTTATTCGGAATTTTGTCAATTACATTAATTAACAAAAATGCACATAAAACCCCTTGCTACTTTTCAATTTCACATGTAGAAATAATTTCAGCAATTTCACCCGAAACAATTCTCGTGTCCATTGAAATAATTCCAGCGCTTTGTAATTCTTGTGTCTAAAACATATTTGCTCCAAATGGTGTTGGTGTCTCTTAAGTGTGTCACCCTATGGTTCGCAAATAATGCGGACATTATCGAGACCCCTCTCGAATCAATAATGAGAAGTGGGACCTGGAGATCCATACCGACTCCCACGCATTCAACGATGACTTTGTGTGATCATGAGATCCTTTTATGCTAGTAACTTAATCCCTTTGTCTCGCGATATATTACATGTCCGAGATTTGATCATTGGTTTCTTCATACCTAGTTTGATCTTGTTACCGACATGTACTCTTTTCTTGTTCCCATGATATAACATTCTAGTGATCACATCACTTGCTTGCAAGCTAACTAATGTGATATCACCGAGAGGGCCTAGATTATATCTATCCATCATCAGGATGGACAAATTCCACTCTTGATCCATGAGCCTCTGTATAACACCTTCTTAGCATTGAACCCACCTTTATAGTCACCCTGTTACGGTGTGACGTTTGATATTATCAAGATACTCTTCTAGTGTTAGTGATTGACATGATCTCATGGTCTAAGGACTAGGAACTTCGTATGATGTTATAGAAATATAAACACAATGACTTTGATTGTAATTCTGTACTTCGGATGAATGTTCATCACATCATTCCAATAATGTTGTGACCTCGTTATTAAGAACATCCAATGTCCATGATCAGGAAACCTTGATCATCTTGTTAACCAATTAGCTAGTTTATAAGAGAGAGGAATAACTAGGAACTTTCTATTTGTTATTAAGCACACATGTATTAACATTTCCATATTAATACAATTATAGCCTACAAAATAAACATCTATCATATACTTGGAATACTTATAATAACAACTTTATTACTGCCTCTCGGGGCATATTGCCTTCATATATGTGGGTAGTGCATCCATAATTGCTATTGCCTCCGCAACCGCTTATAACAATAACCTACTAGTCTCATCCATATAAGAAAGAGAACTAATGATATGCATAGTGATGTCACCATTAATCCCAAGTAAATCCCTCACATACAGCCATACTACCCTTTCTTTCACTGGGGTTCCCATCCTATAGATTAGTCATTACTCACACGCCCTATACCTGGATCAATACTTGGGGTCTTGGGTACCTGACAAGTCATTAGACTGAGGAAAGAGAGGGTACAATAATCATCATGTCATACAAACTAATACATGATCCCATCTATGATAAATAACATACATAAAGCTACATGGCTAGGCCGAAGCCCTTAGCCTAAGGAGAATTACTCACACATAGAAATGAAATCAATAATCATAAACATTGTAATGGAAATCATGAGATTGATAGTAATAGTCTTACAATTGGAGATGAGATCTACTATTATAAGTGGTGGAATATGGATATGGTGGAGGAGAAGGGTTTGGAGATTAGATCTAGATCTATCCCTCTGGTGTTATGGTTTCTGATGGCTGGGTATTGTCGGGGGCGAAGCGAGAGAGTTTTCTCGTCGCCTGAGGCCTCTTTATATAGGAGTCCCTTCACGAAAGTTGTTCTGTTTGACCTAGCGGTGTTGGTGGCAACTATATGGACAAAATTTTATTCCCGATGTATAGTTGGTCGTTAAAGCTTCTGCCTCCTATTCACGACTCCTGGTTCCTTTGGGTTGTTGCAAATCTCGTATCTTTGACTTTAATGTTGTGATTCCCATCATTGAACGTCATTATCTGCGTGGGGAAAATAGAAATACATGATTGCATACCCCTTTGATCATTAGGCATTAGTGGTAGGAGTTAGAGAGATATTTTATCAAAAATATGAATAATATCTAGTTTAAATGTGGACGTGGATGGCTATATTTTTCACAGCCATCAATGTTTACTAAATGTATATCTTATATCATGTTTTGCTTTCTTTGATCCAACACATAGGGTATACTCCATCAAATCCTTAAACGGCTAAGATGTGCATGAAATTCAAATTTCATCTCTAAATATGCACCTATTTTTATGGAGTGTGTCCTATGTGTTGTGGTTAGTCTAACCACGTTGGACCCAATAATTTGGGGACCAAGTTGTACTTGAATGTTGTTTTAGGTACATTGGAGATGCAATGGATGCTTGTCTCATCTATAAGGATGGTGTTGTCACCACGTGATAATTGGAGCCAAGCTAGGATGATCGGAACAAATATCTTATCCACTACATCATACCATTGCTATCTCGGTAACAAGTATCTTTTTCATGCATACTATTCTTCCATCCAATCTCTTGTAGTTTGCATATTGGCATGAATTTATTTGTTTGCAAATGATGTGGTTCTTGCAAGGATCTTTGAAAGACTTCTCTATCCTTATTCCTTATGTGAGTAATTTGAGATGATGCATATGATGGGGAGTATCTAAATCATGTTCATGATTCACCAATTCCAAATATGCCTTCTAGCAATTTATTGCATATCAATTCCTCAAGGTACTCTCATGTGAAATATTGTTGAAATTGCATTGAATCCTTCCTTTCGATATGTAACATCCTAAAAATATTGAACAATGTTTATCAAATTCCAATCACCAAAATTAGGGTTAACAAAAACTTTTGCTAATTAAATCATTATGAATGCATGTGTGTATGTGATGATTGCATGAATGAATGAATGGACTTGTGAGATTGATCTAAATAGCTAGGAATGGTTTAAAGGTGAAAACAACATCATCTAAAACATTTCCAAGAAGAAACAAATCAAGACAAAATCAAAAACAAAACAAATAAAGCAAATGGTCATTTTTGCCAATCTTGCTCACTAGACCACTTTCAGTGTTTCTAGTCCTAGATTTCAAACAGAAGCTTTCCATTTCTTTTCACCCCTTGTCCCCTCTCTAGCTCACTCTACACTCTTAGTAGATGATCAAACTAAGTTAACTAGCTTTAGCACCACTGTGGGCATGCAATAGCCATCAATGGTGACCATGCCGAGAGCACCCTTGCCACCCCCATGTCGCCAGCGAGCTAGGAGAAGCTCTAGCCTCGCTAACCTTGTCTAGAGCACTAACCACCGTCCACCGCCACCCCCTATCCAACGCTCGAGCCTTGCCAGCCCCTATACCACACGGAAAGCTCGCGCCCAGTTTCTCGGTGAGCGTGTCGAGAGCGCGCCAGACCATCACCCACGACACAAGCCCACAGACAGCGTGCCGCCCTTGCCACCTGCATGCGTGATCTCTAGCAACCCAGCAATACGCCAGACAACCCCGTTCGCCGCTGCACGGACCATGCACGATGTGCACCATTAAAATCACCGTCGGACCCGCCCAGAGCGTCGTGACGTTCCGACCGTGCCGCACCGCCCCACGCCTCGCCATCAAGCCGTTGAGCTTCGCCAGGAGGCAACGTACCGCCCCCTATCATCGCGCATGCCATTAGTACGCTATGCCGACGACCACGACGAGCTCAGCCCGCGCCCTTCGGTCCCCTTCGGGTACTATAAAAGGAGGCCACCCCCATTCGGTTTGAGCACACCATCTCACTCCCCACCTCTCACTGATCACACCCACTCACCCCTAGAGAAAGGCGAGCACCAGGGGGCCAGAAGTTCACCGGAGTCCGCCACTTCAAAGGAGGAGAGGCGTCGTTGATTGGAGCCACCCCAGGAGGAGCTGTCGGTACTAGGAGGATCGCCGTCGTCGACTTCGTCGTTCGCCCCCATCGCCGACCATCGCTGGAGCCCCGGTGAGCCTCCACTGACCCCCACTGGCCACGCTAGGATTCGTGTTCGTCGTGTCCTGTTCAGGCGTGGACGATGAACCACAACCGTAGATCTAGCTTCTAATTATATGGCCTAGATTGCCCCATACTACTTCGCCACTCTCTGTCTCACTGACGAGTGGGGACAGCCACTTAACTAGCCCCCGCGCGTGCTGTGCGTAGTGGGCCGGCCCAGTTAACCTCCCGCACGACCCAGTAATTCAAATTTGGGTTTATTCTTTTAGTTTCAAACTTAGTTCTGTATCTAGATTCAAAAATCAACCCACCTTGATTCACTGAACCAAAATGCATGAAACCAATTTTGTTAGAAAGGTACTGGAATGCTTAATCCAATCCCGTTGGATTCAAACCAATTGGATTTATAGATCACCTATAGTAAAAATAACAAGGCAGAAGCTTTTCTGCATTCAAACATTTTTTAAAATTCAACCATAAAAGCTTTTGAGTTGATTCCAACTCTCAAAAATCACATTTAACCATACCTTTTAGAATATATAAAAATATATAGGGTTACTTGCAGAAATAATGGTCAAGTAATAAAAGAATGCCTCATAGGTCATTCTAGTCACTTTATTTAATTAAAATAAAAAGGTTAAACCTTATTAAATTGTGACACCACTTTAAATCACATTCCCATGTACCGAAATGTGTGGTGATGACATGTGTCAACATGATCCCATGTTTGAGTTAGAGAATATTAAATCTTAAGTAGTTTTTCAATGAGTAGAAATTACTTTTCTAAAATGAAATAAATAAGACAAGTGCTTTAATATTTGTGATAATAGTGATGGTGCTAGATCATCTAGTGTGAACCTTTGTGTGCTAAATAGAGTAGTTAAGAATTGTGTAGTGATTGTGTACCTCGTATTTATTTATAGACGATAGTACCGACCAAGGATACGAGGATGAAGGAGGATACTACGAGGAAGAAGCCGAGGAGAACTTCAACCACTGCTCTGTACAAGGCAAGCTAACACTTGCAACTATGAAAGTTAGATAACCTATGCAATGCATTAAGCATGCTTGGTTAGATACATTTGATGATACCCAATCCTAGTTTTACTTGCAAGCTTAGTATGTTATTTCTTCATCAAAGCTTTCTCTTGGAGTTTACTTAGTGACTTGTAGATTCTAGAAAGATATTTAAAGGTACCATAAAGAGCATAAAACTTGGCCTCATTTAGATAAATCTTGATGTCATCCTGAGGCATGAGATTGAACTTAGATCATTCCCATTGGTTTACCACCCCTCATTAGTATTTACCCCCACTTGTAGATGCTAGTGCTAAGCATAAAACTTGATCAACTTTAGATGGGAATACTTGGTGAAAATGGTTATGAAAACCTTAGAATGATGAGTCATTCTACTAAAATGTTTTGACATGTGTTCTTGAACACCAGATGATTTTGATGATGAAAATGTTGAGGCCTGAGCCTTAGCTCTTTATAAAACTGATGGTTGTCTGGATGCGATACCATTCCAATTTTACCGTACAACCACAATACCCAAAAATTGGGTAGGGATTGACTGGAAATTTATATACCTTAGTATGGGTTAACTTGCAGCCAAGGTTTGAGCTGAGGCTACCTTGTGAAGATTGTCCACCTATGCAGTTCCCAAGATGACTGTTGGTCATGGTTAGGAGGCCAAACTCACAGGAGAGGTGCCTATGCTAGGGCGTGTAATTGAAATGTTAGGGTTGATTATTCGCATGCTGAGTATGGTGAATTCAGTATTGTTCTTGGCGGATGTATCGAATGTTGTGGTGAAAGTGTACTACCTCTGTAGAGTGTCAAACTATTCGAATAGCGGCGTCCACGGTTATGGACAGTTGGAGTGGCCATACTGTTCCGTCGTCAGATGTTTTCAAAATGACTTGTGAAATGATTTATGACTTTGACTTGACCACAACAGAGTTGTGATATGAAATTCAAATTCCCACTTAGGTGTTATAAAACTTTCAACTAGCTTTCTTTGCTTCTGAACTCGGTAGAGGTAAATCTGGCTTTTTGCAAAACAACCCTAGAGCTTAGTATTTCATACTCAAAACCACTTCACTTGTTAGTATTAGTTTGCGAGTACTTAAAGAGTACTCATGGCTTTATCCCTGGCTATTCCCGTGGCCAGACTATGAAGATGAGTATCAGGAGGACGGACAATAGGAAGGTTACGACAACTAGGATCATCTCCCATCGTCAGCATTTCCTGTGACCCTGAAGATGGAGCTTCGCCTACGCTATCGTTACTATTATGTTATTCCGCTACTTGAATTGTATTAAGAACTGGATCATGAGATCCTTATTTGTGTAAGACCTTATGTATGGTTTGTAATGGATGATGTACCGTGATATCCAATCTGTTATGTCTCGCAAAAATGGTAATCCTAGGATTGCGATGTATGGCATAACAGGCATCCGTGATTAAAAATCGGGTGTTGACAAGTTCGTATCAGAGCCATCCTGACCATAGGAGACCCTAGTTTAGAATAGACGTTTGAATCAAAAACTTAGTTTCAAAACCAAAGAAGTGAGTATTTATGAAAACATAATCTTATTCTTATCACTTAGACTCTTTCATAAAAATTCATGTTCCTCAAAAATTCTTGCAAACTGACATAAAATTTGACACACTTGATCACTCTACTAACGTACTCATCATATATTCTTATAGATGGACGTGAAGTACATCAAGTTTTATCAGTTGGGGAATGGAGGAGACCTCATCTTTGAGCGTGACTTGGACCAGCTTTCGGAAATGATGGAGCGTCCGCACCCCGAGTTCTTCGGAGATCAGCTCAATGACCAGGAAGGAGAGGATTTGCAGTGGCTAGTTGTTGCAAGTCTCCGAGGAAAGATCAAAGCCCCCACCTCAGAGGGAATTCAGTTCACCTTGAGAGAGAACAACTGGCTCGATGGACTTGCTAGGGATATGCAGGAAGCTCTTGCCCATCTGTGTGGGCAGAGTATCAATTAGATCAAGGGTACCGGCTTTGAGTTCTACCCAAGGCATGATGTTATGGGACAACCACTGGAAGCCCCATATCACCATGAGCTGAAGACTCAATTGGACCACCTCAGTTTCATGATGTATGATCGTCAAAAGGAGTTAGACAATGCCCGCTCCTACACCAACCACAAGTACACCATCACCGCCAAGAAGGATCAGACCATTGCCATGCTAGTGAAGGATCGCCAGTCTCGTCGCCGTCAGCTCGACAAGAAGGAGCGCATCATTGCCCGTCTTTGCCACAGGATCACAGAGTTGGAGGAGACTATCCACGAGAGAGACATGCAGCTGGAGGAGAGGGAGAATGCAGGGGAAGACCTTCGTGGAGACCCCTACTCCTATCTCAGTGACGATGATGACTTTCTGGAGGATCGGGCCATGGACTTCTTCATCAATGAGGATGACTTCGCCTTCATAGATGATGATGATGAGGAGGAGGAGGAGGAGGAGGAGGACACTGACTCCGAGGAGTAGAAGCACTTGAGCACTAGCGTTAGCGAGTTGTATTCGGTCCCACTGTATCGTAGTTTCACAGAATGGTTCTTAAAACCATCTGTTTTCCTTTGTTGTGGTGTGTGTTTATATCATGTTCTATGAATGAATGAAAAGCAAGTTGGTAGAAAAATCTGAGCCAAACTTCAAAAAATTCCCCAAAACCCCTAAACCTTAGAAATTTCCCTCTTTTCTCATAATCTATCTCAATCTTCAGATGCCTCACGGAGGAAGATCTTCATCCCCAGACCCAATGTTGCAACTCTTGCAAATGTTGGTTTCTGACCGCGAAGCCGAAAGAGCTGAATGTCAAGCCAACTTAGCTACCCTTCAACAGATAGCTCAGATTGCCAACAACAATCAAGTCCATGGAAATCAGGACAACCATGGATCCAAGCTCAAGAATTTCCAGAATACCAATCCACCCGTTTTCACTAAGTCTAAAGAGCCTCTAGATGTAGATGATTGGCTGCAAACCATGGAAAACAACCTAGAAGTTGCAGGAGTGGAAGCTAACGAGAAGGTATTGTTTGCCACCCACTACCTGGCCGGATATGCAAGAGCATGGTGGAACAGCGTTCACGCAATGACAGGAGGTCCGATGATGGCTTGGGATGAATTCAAAGTCAAGTTTAGTAGAACCCATGTGCCACCGGGTTTGATCAAGAGGATGAGAGATGAATTCAGGGAATTGAAGCAAGGAAGGATGACCGTAGTGGAGTACAGTGATAAATTTCTATCATTGGCTAGGTATGCACCTGATGAGATAGATACTGAAGCCAAGAAGAAGGAGAGATTCCTGAATGGTCTCCATGATGAGATGCAGACAGTGTTAGTCAATATCCCCTTTGCTGATATTGAAGCTTTAGTGGACTCTGCCATTCATATGGAAGGCAAGATCAACCAAGCTAATGACAACCGCAAGCGTCGCATGATGCATCAACCAGGAACCCACATACACAAAAGTATCGCCCCAACCCATCTCCAGGATTTTCCCGAAGAAACAACAGACCCCCAATGAACCGTCCAACCTATCCCAACCATGGAAACCCAAGGCCCGAAGGAAACCACAACAACCCTGGCAACCCCAACAATTTCAACCGTGCACCGCCTGAGTTCAACAACAACAATGTCGCCACCAACACCAATACTGCCCTGAGGACTGGAAGCAATGTTGTGCCTATTGCAGCGAAGGACAAGTCCCAAGTGACTTGTTATGAGTGCGGAACCAAAGGTCACTATTCCAATGAGTGCCCCAAGAAGATTGCCGCAGCCCCCAATGCAAATGCCGCAGCTCAGCAGCAGCGTCGTGTTCAGACCGGAAGAAGGTTTGCCCCAGGGAACTCGCTCAACCGCAACGGTCGTCTCTTTATCATGCATGCTGAAGAAGCCCAAGAAGCGCCAGCTGTCGTGTTGGGTATGTTTTCTGTTAACTTAGTACTTTCAAGAGTGTTGTTTGATTCTGGAGCATCTCACTCGTTTGTTACTGAAGAATTTGCATGCACTAGTAAGATTCAACCCACCAAATTGAAGCATGTTATGATAGTTCAAATACCTGGTTCAACCACCAAAGCTAGACAAATTTGCAAGGCCGTGCCTATCCGAATCCATGGCATAGATTTTTTTGCTAATCTACTAGTACTCAGAACTAAAGGTTTGGAAGTAATACTAGGGATGGATTGGATGTCCAAACATAAAGGAATAATTGACTGTGCCAAGAAAGCCATAACCATGACCAGTACAGCCGGAATATCAGTAGAGCATGTATATGAAACCTTGCCCCATCAATTCAAGTGCAATAAGAGTGTAGCCTAACCAACCATTGACCAAGTCCAGATAGTCTGCGAATACCCCGATGTATTTCCAGATGTTTTGCCCGGTATGCCCCTAGATCGGGATATCGAGTTTATCATTGAACTAATCACTGAAACCGGACCCATAGCCCAGAGACCATATAGCATGAACCCGTCGGAACTAATGGAGCTGAAGAAGCAACTGGATGCTATGCTAGAAATAGGATTGATCCAACCAAGTGCGTCGCCATAGAGATCACCTGTCTTGTTTGTGGACAAGAGGGATGCAGGTAACCGTTTATGTACGGATTATCGGAATCTGAATGACATCACCATCAAGAACTGGCCAATTGATTGGTGCCAAAGTGTTTTCTAAGATTGATCTTAGAACTGGCTATCACCAACTCAAGATTCGAGTAGAGGATATTCCAAAGACTGCCTTTACCACCAGATATGGATTATATGAGTATATTGTCATGTATTTTGGATTAACCAATGCCCCCGCTTATTTCATGAACCTCATGAATAAGATTTTTATGGACTTCCTGGATAAGTTTGTCATTGTTTTCATCAATGACATTCTGATCTATTCCAAATTAGAAGAAGAACATGAACTACACCTAAGGACCATCCTTGGAACCCTTAGAGAGCATCAGTTGTATGCCAAGTTTAGCAAATGTGAATTTTGGTTACAGGAGGTAGGATTCCTCGGACATATTGTATCAGCCGGAGGAATTGCCGTTGACCCTGCAAAGGTGAAGGATGTGGAAGATTGGCAAGCCCCAACCACTCAAACCCAAGTTCGTGCATTTCTCGGATTAGCGAGATACTACCGCAAGTTTGTAGAAGGATTCTCTAGTATCACAAGACCCATGACCCAATTGTTGAAGAAGGACAAGAAGTTTGAATGGAAAGACAAATGTGAAGCGAGTTTTCAAGAACTCAAGAGGAGATTGATTTCATCCCCAATCTTGATCATGCCGGATATTACGAAGCCCTTTGATGTGTATTGTGACGCATCCAAGATCGGTCTCGGATGTGTGTTAATGCAAGAAGGAAAAGTTATATCTTATCTATCCCGCCAACTGAAACCGCATGAATAGAATTATCCAACCCATGACCTTGAACTAGCAGCCGTAGTTTTAGCCCTGAAGACATGGAGGCATTATCTTATGGGAATCCGTTGTGAGATTTATTCGGATCACAAGAGCCTGGAGTATATATTCACTCATAAGGAGCTGAATATAAGGCAGAGAAGATGGATTGAGATAATCAAAGACTATGATCTGGACATTCACTATCACCCCGGTAAAGCCAATGTGGTAGCAGATGCCCTTAGCAAATTGCTGTGCCGCTTGAACTCCATGATTCTGAAGGAGCAACCAAGTTTGCACAAGGAGATGGAAGATTTTAGAATGGAATTAGTAAGTGAAGGATTTTTGGCTAGCATATAACTTCAACCCAATTTGATCAATCAGATCAAGGAGGCCCAGAAAGGAAATGCTAGTATCGACGGAATTAAGCGTCATATCGGTACAGGCAAAGTACCCGGATTCACCAAGATGAAGAAGGAGTGTTGTGGTACAAAGGATGTCTCTGCGTACCAGCAGATTCAGAGTTGAAAGAAGTTATCTTGAAGGAGGCCCATGATACTCTTTATTCTTTCCACCCCGGAGGAACAAAGATGTATCAGGACCTGAAGGAGCAATTTTTGTGGCATAAGATGAAGAGAGAAATCGGAAGCTATATCGCCAAGTGTGACATTTGCCAGAGAGTCAAGGCAGGACATCAAAGACCCGCAGGACTGTTGCAACCATTGTAGATTCTGGAATGGAAATAGGATTCAGTAGGAATGGACTTTATCACCGGATTGCATACTTCTAGCAGGGGAAATGACTCTATTTGGGTCATAGTTGACAGATTGTCCAAGGTAGCCCATTTCTTACCAGTCAAGACCACCTACCAGAGTTCGAAGCTAGCGGAGTTATACATCGCTAGAATCGTCAGTTTGCACGGAGTCCCCAAGAACATTTTATCGGATCGAGGAACTCAGTTTACCTCGAGATTCTGGAAGAAAGTCCAAAAAGGTTTAGGAACCCGACTGGATTTGAGCACAACTTATCACCCTTAGACAGATGGACAAACGGAGTGATTAAATCAAATACTCGAAGATATGTTGAGAGCATGTGTGCTAGAGTATGGATCTAAATGGGAAGACTGGATGCCTTTCGCAGAATTTTCATACAACAACAGTTATCAAGCTAGCTTGCAAATGGCCCCATTTTAATTCATGTATGGAAGAAAGTGTTGTACCCCTTTGAACTGGTTGAAAGTAGGAGAGTCAGATTTTCGGACCCGACATCCTCCGAGAAGCAGAAGAGAAAGTTCACAAGATCTGTGAGGACCTCAAGACCGCCCAGTCAAGACAGAAGAGTTACGCTGACATGAGACGTCGAGACCTCGCTTTCAATATTAGAGATTTTGTATATCTCAAAGTGTCGCCTTTGAAAGGAATGCAACGTTTCTAGCTCAAAGGAAAGTTAGCCCCCGGATATATTGGACCTTTCAAGATTCTGAATCATCGAGGAGAAGTATCGTATCAATTGGAACTGCCAGAGGAGATGTCAATAGTGCACAATGTGTTCCATATATCGTTGCTTCGCAAATGCCTTGAAGTCCCGGAGAAGACTGAAGTTTTGAAGAATATTGATCACCGAACCATAGAGATCAACGATGACCTGACGTATCCCGAAGTACCCATTCATATTTTGGAGGAAGCTTTCAGGACCACTAGGACCCGAAGCATCAAGTTTCTCAAGATTTAGTAGAGTAACCGTACTAAAGAAGAAGCTACCTGGGAGCGAGAAGATCACATCAAGACGGAGTTTCCCGATCTTTTTAAATCCTAGTTTTCTTCTTTCTTCTTTCTCAAATCTCGGGACGAGATTTTGTTTAAGGAGGGAAGGTTTGTAACATCCCAAAAATATTGAACAATGTTTATCAAATTCCAATCACCAAAATTAGGGTTAACAAAAACTTTTGCTAATTAAATCATTATGAATGCATGTGTGTATGTGCTGATTGCATGAATGAATGAATGGACTTGTGATATTGATCTAAATAGCAAGGAATGGTTTAAAGGTGAAAACAACATCATCTAAAACATTTCCAAGCAGAAACAAATCAAGCTAAAATCAAAAACAAAACAAATAAAGCAAATGGTCATTTTTGCCAATCTTGCTCACTAGACCACTTTGAGTGTTTCTAGTCCAAGATTTCAAACAGAAGCTTTTCCATTTCTTTTGACCCCTTGCAAGACCAAGTAAAAGTGAATCAAAGCCCTCCTTTCAAACTTGCAAAAACATTTGGCAACCCCATTCAAATGACAATTCAAAATTGAATCTATAACATATGTGAAGATCACACATTTTCAAAACCCAACCAAACCAATTCCACTTGACCAATCCAACTAACCAGAGACTCCCTAGTATGTAACCAGCACACCCACCAAGTTTGAATCCAAAATTCAAATTTGAATCTCTTGCGGCCATTTCATCAAACACCTTTTAATCAGCAAACAAATAAACATCAAACACTATTAGGAGCAGTGATTTTGGCCAACCTTGCCCCCTCTCTAGCTCACTCTACACTCTCAGTATATGATCAAACTAAGTTAACTAGCTTTAGCACCACTGTGGGCATTCAATAGCCATCAATGGTGACCATGCCGAGCGCACCCTTGCCACCCCCATGTCGCCAGCAAGTTAGGAGAAGTTCTAGCCTCGCCAGCCTTGTCTGGAGCACTAACCACCATCCACCGCCACCCCATGTCCAACGCTCGAGCCTTGCCAGCCCCTGGACCACACGGAAAGCTCGCGCCCAGATTCTCTGCGAGCATGTCGAGAGTGCGCTAGAGCGTCACCCGTGACACAAGCCCACAGACCGCGCGCCGCCCTCGCAGCTTGCATGCGTGATCGCCAGTAACCCAGCAACACGCCAGACAACCCCGTTCGCCGCCGCGCGGACCATGGATGTTGTGCTCCATTAAAATCACCGTCGGACCCGCCCAGAGTGTCGCGACGTTCCAACCGTTCTGCACTGCCCCACGCCTCTCCGTCAAGCCGTTGAGCTTCACCAGGAGGCAAAGCACTGCCCCCTATCGTCGCCCATGCCATTAGCACGCTGTGCCGACGACCACGACGAGCTTAGCCCGCGCCCTTCGGTCCCCTTTTGGCACTATAAAAGGAGGCCACCCCCGTTCGATTTGAGAACACCATCTCACTCCCCACCTCTCACTGATCACACCCACTCACCCCCGGAGCAAGGCGAGCACCAAGTGGCCAGAATTCCACCGGAGTCCGCTGCTGCAGAGGAGGAGAGGCATCGTTGATTGGAGCCGCCCCAGGAGGAGTTGTCGATACTAGGAGGATCGCCATCGTCGACTTCATCATTCGCCCCCATCGCCGACCATCGCCGGAGCCCCGGTGAGCCGCCAATGACCCCCACTGGCCGCTTGGATTCGTGTTCGTCGTGTCCTGTTCAGGCGTGGACTATGAACCACAGTCGTAGATCTAGCTTCTAATCCTACGGCCTAGATCGCCCTATACCGCTTTGCCACTCTCTGTCTCACTGACGAGTATGGACAGCCACTTAACTAGCCCCCGCGCGCTGTGCATTTTGGGCCGGCCCAGTTAACCTCCCGCGCGACCCAGTAAGTCAAATTTAGGTTTATTCTTTTAGTTTCAAACTCAGTTCTATATCTAGATTCAAAAATCAACCCAGCTCGATTCACTGAACCAAAATGCATGAAACCAATTTTGTTAGAAAGGTACTGGAATGCTTAATCCAAGCTCATAGGATTCGAACCAATTGGATTTGTAGATCAAGCTTTTCTGCATTCCAATAATTTTCAAAATTCAACCATAAAATCTTTTGAGTTGATTCCAACTCTCAAAAATCACATTTAACCATACCTTTCAGAATATATAAAAATATATAGGGTTACTTGCAGAAATAATGGTCAAGTAATAGAAGAATGCCTCATAGGCCATTCTAGTCACTTTATTTAATTAAAATAAAAAGGTTAAACCTTATTAAATTGTGACACCACTTTAAATCACATTCCCATGTACTGAAATGTGTTGTGATGACATGTGTCAACATGATCCCATGTTTGAGTTGCAGAATATTAAATCTTAAGTAGTTTTTCAATAAGTAGAAATTACTTTTCTAAAATGAAATAAATAAGACAAGTGTTTTAATCTTTGTGATAATAGTGATGATGCTAGATCATCTAGTGTGAACCTTTGTGTGCTAAATAGAGTAGTTAAGAATTGTGTGGTGATTGTGTACCTCGTATTTATTTATAGACGATAGTACCGACCAAGGATACGAGGAGGAAGGAGGATACTACGAGGAAGAAGCCGAGGAGAACTTCAACCACTGCTCTGCACAAGGCAAGCAAACACTTGCAACTATGAAAGTTAGATAACCTATGCAATGCATTAAGCATGCTTGGTTAGATACATTTGATGATACCCAATCCTAGTTTTACTTGCAAGCTTAGTATGTTATTTCTTCATCAAAGCTTTCTCTTAGAGTTTACTTAGTGACTTGTAGATTCTAGAAAGATATTTAAAGGTACCATAAAGAGCATAAAACTTGGCCTCGGTTAGATAATGTCACATCCCAAGATTTTCCAAATCTTGTAATGTGAAAAATAAATAAACAAAATAAACAATTGTTGATTTTTAGGGTGAGAAGAAACTTTTTGATTCCAATTGGAAACATCAAAACCTATTTTGGTCAAATAAAATCCTAAAGGGATTTACAAAGATAAACAATTAACAAAGAAAGTTAAAATAGTTGGAATCACTATTTTTTAGATATTTTAATAAAAAGATTTGATTTTCAAAAGCAAAGGTAGAATTACAAATAAGGATTATTTTATAGAGCCAAATTAAACCTTGGCCAAGATTTTGAAAGAAAATATTTTGTTTGATAAAAATAGTAAAGGTTTATTCAAATAAAATAATGAGGATTTATTAATATCCATTTTTATTAAAGTAATGGCTTTTTCACATTAAATAAACACTAAAACTTGTTAATTTATTTTAAATAAGATTTCCAAGTGTTTTAGTTTTTCAAATGAAACCTACTGAAAAGATTTTGATATTATTTAGAATTCAAAAAGAGTTTTAAAAATAAATTAAAACCTATTTGAATTAAAGACTATGGTCTACTTATTTAATTATTAATAGATCTTAAAAGAATAAAAGAATTGTTTTATTTTTGACTTTGAAATATGTTGTTAAACAGAATTAAAATCAATACAAAGTTTGGTGGTGATTTGATTTGATTTGTTGTTTGAATTATTGTTTTGAAGATCAAAATAGAAATTCATATTGGAAAAAGAAAAAGAAACAGAACAAAAAAATGGAAAAGGAACAGCCCAATCCAGCCGGCCCAACTAATCCCATCAGCAGCCCACCTCTCCCTCTCCCGTAGTGAACTGTTTTTCACTCATGAACTTACCCACAGCGTCCCTGACTGCCTGGACCCACCGTTCCTCTCTCCCTCTCGCTGACAACGCAGCCCACGCCACGTCATCGTCTTCCTCACCCCGCTGACCCCGCCCCTCACCTCGCCGGCCGTTGCAGTCGATTAAGACTCGAGTAAATACGCAGTAACGCTGCAGTAAAATCACCCCGTGACCATGCCATCTTCAGCGCCTCGACACCCTCTCTCTTTTCCCTCTGTCGCCACACCCTCCCCGCCACCAGGCTGCTCGGAATCATCTCCGAAGCTCCACTGCCACCGACGCCCTCTGGCGACAATTCCGGCCAGTCGACGTCGCCCCTCGCCTCCTCGAGCACACGAGCGTGACCCCAGTCCCTGGCGCATCTCTCTGCACCCTCAGCTCGCTCGAGCGTGCCCCCCATCGTCGGCAGCAACCTCGACTAAACACGCCGCCGTCTATCTCCAACTCCGGCGACCCTCCTCGTAAGTATAGACCGTGCCGCTCCCCCTCGTTGACACTCTCATGCTCGCCTCACTCTTGCGTGTCTAACGCCACACCTCTTTTGCCTTATCGTGCGTTGTAGCCTCGCCCCCGTCGACGTCTGAGCGCAACCGACGGTAACCACGACTCCGGCGAGCAATTGTCGACCACCCCGAGCGCCCCTTCGCCAGCAAGGACCACCTTGAGCACCACCACGACCTTGTGAACCTGGTGAGCTTCTCCCCACCCTCTCTCGCTTCCAGTAGCGTCGACACCGCCACCGTCTGACCGCTCCGCCGCCACTCGTTGGCAAGCGTGTTGTGCGCCATTGGATATTGATCCAAAGGACACGATAGAACCTTAGCCCAAAGGGGTAAGATCAATCCTGCGCCACACGATTCACTTTAAATCCTGCGGTCCACGTTGCTGATCCAGACGAACCGGTATGGGCGAATAGAATCACGACGCGTGGCCTGGAATCTGTTTTAAAAACAGAAACTTGTCTATTAGATGATCAATTTTGAAAAATTCATAACTTTAAAACCACACGTCCAAATTTTGCAAAACAAGTACTTTCTGACCATGCCCTTTGTTTAGTGAATTGCTTCTGTTAAATTGATTGTTTTTGCAGAAACTTGTGTATGCATGTATAGAATATAAAAATTGTTCTAAAATGATTTTTGTGATAA
This sequence comes from Avena sativa, assembly GCA_916181665.1. Lineage (NCBI taxonomy): Eukaryota > Viridiplantae > Streptophyta > Magnoliopsida > Poales > Poaceae > Avena > Avena sativa. The sequence continues at coordinate 146,083,049 of OV702297.1, forward strand.
AATCTTTGGCAAATGGTTTGTTTTGAACCTACTGACCATATAAATCAATTTGTGGTTTCAAAAACATATTTGGTGAAGCAAAAGAATAAAACCTTGAATTAAAGCATTTCTAGTCAAATAAAATTATGGTTTAATTGTTAAAAATGATTTTGGAGGAAAACCTTTGGGAAATGTTTTGATTTAAACTCTCTGACCCCAAACACCAAGTTTTAGAATTAAAAATGTATTTGGTGAACCATATAAAAATTGTTGCTTTGCTAAAGGCATTTTCAACCACATAAAATATGGATTTGGTTCAAAAATGATTTATAAGTAAAATCTTTTGCAAATGATTTTGCCACTTTACAAAATGACCAATAGATGTTTTAAAATGTTTATAACCTATTATAAACCACTTTTGTAAATAAAACAAAGTTTGGCATGCTTGCATACATTGTTTTGTTGTTAATATTTTATGTGTTGTTTGCTTGAATGGTAGATTGAAATTGTGCCCTTGCTTGATTGAATTGTAGTGATTTTAAGAGTGTGATCATTGCAAAGACAAGGAGTGAACTTATATTCTCTACCAAAAAGTCAAGTGATGCTTCATACTTTGTCCCATTATTTTCACTATGCATTAGTGATATTTCTAAGTAGGACTTGCATGGAATTTTTGCTAAGTATAAACTATGCCATGGGAAATCCTAGTAGATGAAACCTTAGTAGAAATTTCCTAAGTTAAGATTCCTACTACCATCATGCTTAGCTTAGCTTAGCTAGTAGAAAACAAGGGTGGACTATATTCATGCTATGAAATATTTCTAAGTCTATGACTTGTGTTTTGTTTAATAAAACAACTATGTGAATGAATCACCTGGGTGGAATGGTTGTGAATGGGTTATGTTGAGTGGTTACACAGGGCCCATATCTATAGACTACCCTAGTGTATCTCAATTGTGGATGGCCACCCAGGAACAAAGAGATTTGAGATGTCAAATATTGAGAAGCTTCAAGTGCAGCCACTTGGAATTATGGGCTCTGCCTGGATCATATAGGTTGCAATAACTTAGCCAAATGGACAGTTGGTGGTAGGGAATTGATAGGTTGGAACGCGTCCATTCTGGTCTAAGGGATTGATAGGTTGGAATGCGTCCACTTGTAGATGCTAGTGCTAAGCATAAAACTTGATCAACTTTAGATGGGAATACTTGGTGAAAATGGTTATGAAACCTTAGAATGATGAGTCATTCTACTGAAATGTTTTGACATGTGTTCTTGAACACTAGATGATTTTGATGATGAAAATGTTGAGGCCTGAGCCTTAGCTCTTTATAAAACTGATGGTTGTCTGGATGCGATACCATTCCAATTTTACCGTACAACCACAATACCCAAAAATTGGGTAGGGCTTGACTGGAAATTTATATACCTTAGTACGGGTTAACTTGCGGCCAAGGTTTGAGCTAAGGCTACCTTGTGAAGATTGTCCACCTGTGCAGTTCCCAAGATGACTGTTGGTCATGGTTGGGAGGCCAAACTCATAGGAGATGTGCCTATACTCAGGCATGTAATTGAAAGGTTAGGGTTGATTATCCGCATACTAAGTATGGTGAATTCAGGATTGTTCCTGACGGATGTTCGAATGTTGTGGTGAAAGTGTACCACCTCTGCAGAGTGTCAAACTATTTGAATAGGCGCGTCCGCGGTTATGGACAGTTGGAGTGGCCATAATGTTCCGTCGTCAGATGTTTTCAAAATAACTTGTGAAATGATTTATGGATTTGACTTGACCACAACAGAGTTGTGATATGAAATTCAAATTCCCACCTAGGTGTTATAAAACTTTCAACTAACTTTCTTTGCTTCTGAACTCAGTAGAGGTAAATCTGGCTTTTTGCAAAACAACCCTAGAGCTTAGTATTTCCTACTCAAAACCACCTCACTTGTTAGTATTAGTTTGTGAGTACTTAAAGAGTACTCATGGCTTTGTCCCTAGCTATTCCCGTGGCCAGACTATGAAGAGGACTATCAGGAGGACGGACAGCAGGAAGGTTACGACAACTAGGATCATCTCCCATCGTCAGCATTGCCTGTGACCATAAAGATGGAGCTTCGCCTACGCTATCGTTATTATTACGTTATTTCTGCTGCTTGAATTGTATTAAGACTGGATCATGAGATACTTTATTTGTGTAAGACCTTATGTATGGTTTGTAATGGATGATGTACTGTGATATCCAATCTGTTATGTCTCACAAAAATGGTAATCCTGGGATTGCGATGTATGGCATAACAGGCATCTGGGATTAAAAATCGAGGTGTTGACACGATACTTGTTGCCTTTCTCAAAATATCCCAACTAGCATTAGTTCCCTTAGTGTTAGTTGTGATGTTTTTGAGGTTTTTGTTTTGTTTTTCTTTGGTGAAGTTCATTGATATACCATGAGAGAAAATAGAGCCATGGCCTATATGTGCACTTAAGCAAAATATCCTTTTTGGTATATCTTATGACTTCCTCTTGGATGTCATGTATTCTTTTTATTAACCTCTTATGTGTGGATGTTTCTTTGTGGATTATTCTCATGTTTTGTCCACTTAGAAACTTATATACACGAGAGTGTTAATCTCTCGCCTTGATATGCTCGCTCTTTGCCGACCATCTCTCTTATCCTCTTGGTTTTTAATGGTATTAGTAAGATCTTGATTTATGAGTGCTCGGTTTACTTTTATTGCATCTTCATGCACTCATATCTCATATTTGGTTTCTTTTGGACTCAAGCTTGTCTTGACAAGTGTATTGATTTATATATATACTCCTTGTATCTTGGTTGTGTTCTAAATGACATAGAGGGAGTGAGGATTCCATTTTTGTGCACATTGTATTCAAATGAAACAACTCATTTATGCACGAACCTTGGGGAGCTTCCTTGTTTCATTTAGATCACTATTTGTCCATTTCATTTTTTTTGGATCTTTCGATTGCCTGCTTCATCCATTGAAGTTTCTTCACCTTGTTATTCTTTTAGCAAACTTTGATCCTCAATATAGTTTGATTTCCTCCAAGTATTCATCATTGGATATGTGCATGTGATTTCACTCATATTACAAGTAATGCACACCTTGGATAGGAACTCATACTATATTGTCCTTCTAACCTTGTCATCCATTTTGGCACTTGTTGTCAATGGGGGAGAAGTTTAGAGGGTTAAATAGAAATGGTTTTATACTTAAGATTGGTTTGTTCTGAAGTAGTTACATTTCATGCATTTCATCTTTATTATGTTTTTTATGGTTGAATATATAGTGGAAACTCTCCCAAAGGTTATGCTTGACAATGTATGCAATAAAATTCAAGTTCAAGTTCATCACGAATGCATATATTATAGGAGAGTTTGCTCTATATATGTTGGTTCTACTCAAATGTCCTACATTAGTTGTAGTTTCTGTGAGTAGAATCGGTTTTGATATGGGCTAGTATCTTTGTGTTACTTAACCATATCAAATATAACCTCTTGTATACAACTTATTCTCAGATAAGTTACGTACTTGTTTCTAATATTCATTAAATAAACCCTCTTGTTGTGATAGTCATCAATAACCAAAATGGGGGAGATTGAAAGGGTAATTGTCCTATGTGTGGTTTTGGTGATTAATGACAATCCCTATGGACAAATGTTTTCATTGAGTTTTATATGAAGGAATATTCCATAGGTCATGCTTGTAGTTCATGTGTTGGATTCAAGTATTGATGCCATGAAGATAAAGATATACCTTGAGTATTGGAATCAAGATCATCAAGTTGGAGAGGAATATGATATGATCAAGATCTTGAGAGTGTGATCTCACTAGAAGAATTCAAGATATGGCTCTAAGTCAGTGTCATGATAGCCTCATTAGTTGAGCTATGGTTGACTAAGATTTAGAGCATGTAATCAAATAAAGAGTTCTTTATGTACCTCAAGATATTGATATGGAGCACGAGAAGATACATGGTTGACCAATACAAAGAGTGAAGAGTAATTTCAAGTTGGTCAACTAATAGATGTGAGATTCTACACATTTTTGATGATTTCTATCGATGGTTTTCGTTTGGATTTGATGGTTTTCTAGATTTACCTAACGCTAATACTTCAGTAGCGAAGAAAACTTGGTTTTTAATATGTGTTTCAAGTTCTGAACATCAATAGAGCGATTTAACAGCAAAAACAAAATATTCAGATGAAAACAAGCAAGTCCCTTTTTAGAAGCAATCAATGGGAGTTTACTGAAGCTTTAACGAGCAACTATATGACGGGAATATTTATCCGGCCGTATAACCGCCATGTCCTTCATCTTATTAAAAGGGGCAACTTTCGTGAAGAGGCCGAGGATGAAAACAGAACACATGAGACACCATACCATCTAGAAGGGAGAAACAAGGGATCCGGAGAAGAAGGGGAAGTCGTTCTTCATCTCGCTCCACGATCTTCGATCTCCTAGCCACCACACCTCCATAACCATTACTTGTACTTGAGAGAGAGATCTCCACCTTGCAAGACTAGGGTTTGAGATTGTTCTTTCCATATTGAATTGTGTTGGATTTATTTATATTTCTTATTGTGGATCTCCACAGTAATATCAAGAAGAATTCCCTTATTTAATTATATTGATGATGCTTTCTTTTTTTATGTGTCAGTAAGTTCCCTTGGGCGTGGGAGATGTAAGGGATTGGTGAGATGTGATGTGCCTATACAATTTCCATTAAGTTTTTGGTTGATTTTAATTACTATATTATGTGTTCTTGACTATATGTGGGATGCTTAATGCCCGTTGTCCAATTAAGGGCCCAGACAACATGATGCTTTGTTCTACATAGATAGAATATTGTTCGCTAGTAGACCGGCGACCCCCGAGTGACACGGGGATATCAATGGGAAACTAGTTTGACTCGAGGATCACGAGGAGCCACCGAGCTTATTACATTAGTCCGATCCAAGGAGATTAATTGCTAAGCAACCTTAAGGATCTTAATCGTCTAGTGACTGACCTTGGTTGTGGTAAATAGGCTAGTAGGATATTGAAGTTGGGATGAAATCTACCAAGAGGAGTTCCGGCTAATTATGGGTTGCTCGCCTACACACATACTTTTAAGATTATAATTGTTACACTTATCACTCATCCACCCGACACATTCACTATCACCATGAACTAAAACTCCCCACGCCTACTTCGTAATCTACAGAAAACGACAAACAAATCGTTCTTTACTTTTATGATTTTATTTCTAAATTTTACATTTTAGTTTTATTTAAATACAATTCTTTAATCCAAATTCTATTCTCATTTTCAGCACTTGTCGTCAATTTACTCGAAGACCTGTGAAAACTTCGGGTGTGACAGAGACTTCACCCATAAACACTTACCTTTGGGATCCCTATGGGATCGACATCTTAACTTCGAAACTAGCTACAAACGATCTGTGCACTTGCAGCCATCAAGCTATTTTCTGGCGTCGTTGTCGGGGAGCTAAGCGCTAAGTGTTTTGTCTCTTGACATTTCCGGTGTTACTATTACAAGATGGTCTCCCTAGGAGACAAAGGGTCTACATGCTCTAGTAGGGCTTAACTACCATATTATCTTGATCACGTACCTACTCAAAGGCGCGAGAAAATTATTAAAAAAAATTGAGGGCGAATAAAGTTGAAGTTGAAAACCTAAGTGACTTCATGGAAATCATGTCCATTCATAGGACAACCCCTAAGAAAACTGAGAAGACTGTCAGAGAATATAGTGCTCCAAATTCTGCATTTCTTAAACAACCAATAGAATTTCCTAATCCTGGAGTTAGGGAATATCGATTTGACGGTGAAATTATTAAAATTTTGTAGGAAAAAAGCTTTCAGTGGAAGGGAAGATGAAGACCCAGGAAGACATCTTAGAGAGTTCGATGATGTGATAATATCACTGGGACCAAAAGGTTTGCCAAGAGAATTCTCTCGTCTAAAACTATTTTGCTCGTCTCTCAAAAGTAAAGCTCTAGACTAGTTATATTCTCTCCCTTGCTGTCGTGGGAATGACCACGGCAGACGCTGCAATTGGCAGTGAGTAGTAGAACGAAGGGCAAGGGCGGCCAGCCATCTGCGGTGCGAGATGAGGGCGGAGACACAGGGTTTTACCCAGGTTCGGCCCCCCGGAGGGTAAAGACCTACTCCTGCTAGATTGTATTATGATGGAAGTACAAAGGGGCGAACTCGACGGCTAGACGGCGAGTCGCTTGGGTGGATGATGGAACGTATCCTCTACACGCCATGTAGGGAGGTTTATATAGACTCACCCCCCTAGGGTTTACATATCTCAACCGAATCAGTTAAGGCTTTGGCACTCGTTTAACCTAATCCGACTGGGCCTATCTATTCTCCTGGGCCTTCAGCTACCAGTCGCTCGGATCCACGCCAGGCCTTGATCCAGTCGCCGTCCTGTAGGCCCACTCGCCAGTTCCTGGGCCAGTCGGAAACGTCTTGCTGGGTATACCCCGGTAGGCACATCCCCATCAGTAGTCCCCGAGGCCATCGTCGATTGGACGCAGGTGTTCGTTGGCAGTCGAAGTTTACGGGTCCAATGCGGACACCCAGTCGAATCGGTGGCGGGCTCCTGAATAAAGGAAAAAACTAGTCATTCTGGTCGCAGCTCGGCGAACGGGTCGGCGAAATATTTAGTCACTGTTATAGTGATAAGGTCGGCGAGTCGAATGGATGAAGTTCGACCGTCAGACGCAGTCAAAACTAGCCGTTGGAGTAATCCAACGGTAACTTTTGGCATAATCACCGCGTGGTAACGGCTCCCTGATTTGGCGGGTAACAACTGCTATATAAAGGAAATGGTAGGCGATCGGAGAACCACCCTCTCGTCATTTCCTCCGATTTCTCGGATCTCTGTTTTCCTCTGCATCACGATCCAACCGATCCAAAATCCTCCGACCTCCACAAACCTTTCCGCCAATGGCCCCCTCCGCCGAACCATGGGGCAGATACAAATGCACGAGAGCGCTACTGGCGTCTTTCGAGGAAGCCGGGATCCTGCGCGTCGGTAGGTTGTCGCATCCCCGCGGCCGGAGAGGTAACTCCGGACCCGCGCGAGGGAGAATTCGTCTGCTTCACCAGCCACCTGGAGCGGGGGATGGGGTTTCCCACATCTCTCTTCTTCCGGCGCTTCTGCGCCTTCTACGAGATTCAGCCATCGGACCTGGGCCCGCACAGCATCGAGCAGCTCACCATCTTCGTGGCGTTCTGTGAGTGCTACCTGGGCTCAGGCCCTACTTCCCCATGTGGCAAGATCTGTTCCACGGGGGATCAGTCGCGAAGAATCAGGCGGCCCAATGCTGGCGGCGGGCGGCCTGACGTTCCAGCTCAAGTCGAAAGCCTCCTTCTTCGACCTGATGCTACCTGCCAAGGCGGCAAGTGAGTGGAAGAAGTCCTGGTTTTACGTCACCGAGGCGACTCCAGACGGAGAGGCGGTGATCCCAAGGTACTCCGCCGACCGGCCCGAACCACGCCGACTCCAAGTCGGCAAGCTCCCAACAGACCAGCGGATGGTCGTGGATGAGATGCTTCAAACCATCCGCGGCCGAAAGAAGAAGGGTCTTCAGACCATCAATTTGTACAAATGTTGGCTTGGGCGGCGACTCGTTCCCCTGGCCCGCCGTGACCATTACATGTACGAGTACACGGGTCGGGAAGACTCGACGAAATCCTGCCTCGCCGAGTGGAAACTCGAGGACTACGTCCCGGCGTTGAAGAAGATCACCCAGGCGGTGTACCTGGATGCGAAGGCTGGGGTCGCCCCCTACACCGCGAAGCATCCAGCTCCGACGGTAAGTCACTTTCTACCATTCGCAGTCGCAGTTGATGCTGTCGCGGTTATATTGATATTACTTCATGCTTGCTGCAGTTATTTCAAGTGGTGGAAGGGTGGCTTCCGCCCGCGGACGACGAGAACTCGAGCTCGTCCGTCCAGGACGGGGGCGAATCGCCTCCCACCAAGGGTGGCGCCGAGAGCGAAAGGAGCGACGACGAGTCCGAGGAAGAGGCCGCCCCGCTGATTCGCAAAACTCGCGGGCAGCGTCAGCGCGAACTCGAGGCGAGTAGAAGCCTTGAACGCCATGATGATGACGACGACGAGCTTCCCGAGCACACTCGTGTCGCGAGGCCACTCCGTCGAAAAAGAAGAAGAAGAAGAAGGAAGTGAAGGCCCCTCTGAAGAGGAAGACGAAGCCAGCGAAAGAGGCATCTCCGCCTCGTTCGGCAAGTAGTTCCGACGGCACCAGCCTGGCCAGGGATGAAGCACCGCAGACGACGGCAGCACCGTATGCCACTGCCGCCCTGAGTGAGATGCCTCTAGCCTCGCTTCCCCCCCCCCCCTCATTCGCCCCAGTCTCTGGGTTGGGGGCTGCTCCAGCCGCGGCAGCTTCGCCTCGCGGGAGAGATCCTGCCGAGATCGTTTCGGAGGCTCCCATCGCAGCCTCGTCAACGAAGTGGCCGTCTGTGTCTTGGGCGCATGATGCTCTGGAGGTGGGCCTCAGTCGGAAACTGGGCCCCGAACTGGAGAAGCCGTCTAGCATCCGCACGGGGCTGCGGTTCATACCAGTCGCCAAGTGAGTTTTGTTCACCTACCTTGCTTTTCATTGTACTCGGGCCACTTTGCTCATGTGATCAATTTGCAGGACTAGAGTCAAGAAGATAGGCCACCCGTCCGTGGCCAAAGTGCCGCCAGTCGTCATCGAGGAGGATCCCTCTCGGAATAGGAAGGCTGATGAGGTCGCTGCCCCCACAGACAGTGCTAAGAAGGCCAAGGGCGACGATGTCGTCACAGTGTCTGACGACACAATGATCGCTCCGAGTGATCCTGCGGAGGAGGCGGCCTTGACGATCAAGGAGGGTGCTTACTCGCCTGGGATGGCCGAGCCAGCCTCTTTTGGTGCTGGCGCATCCATCGCGACCTTTCCCCGCTTCATGGCCAGAGCAGCTACGGCGAGTGGTACCACGCCATCGAGCCGCGTACCTGGGGTCGCGAGACGGAGGTCGAGCAGCGTCGCGGGCACACTCCGGCTCTTCTCGCATCCGTGGACACGCTACAGCTTCATGGCATGCTTGGCGCGGCCATCCAGGTATGTCCAGTCCCCGAGGATCGGGCCACTGAATTGCAGTGGTCAGATTCTTTTGGTGTTTTGTTTTTATTTCTCGCGCCCAGTCCCCGAGTGCGCAATCGCTGAATTTCAGCGGGTGGGCGCTTAGTATTTTTGATCTCCAGTCCCCGAGTGTCTAGTCACTGAATTTCAGCGGGTGGGCACTTAGGATTTTTGATCTCCAGTCCCCGAGTGTCCATTCGCTGAATTTCAGCGGGTGGGCACTTAGGATTTTTTATCTCTAGTCACCGAGTGTCCATTCGCTGAATTTCAGCGGGTGGGCACTTAGGATTTCGTTTTTGTTAACTGTTTGACTTTTGCGCAGGGTTTGCAGCGTGAATCAGCCGACCGGCTTGCTGCGAAGTGTCGCACGGAGAAGGAACTTGTCGCCGTCCAAGAGGCGAACAAGGGACTCCAGGCGATTGTTGCGAAGGCAGAGGAGGTCCGCCAGGGCCTTGTCCCGGCGAGTGAATTGACGACGGCTCAATCTGCGTTGAGCTCGGCTGAGAAGCAGATCGCTGACCTTGAGCGCGAGCTTAAGGAAGCGAAGGAGGAGGCGAGTTCAGCGGATGGGCAGGCCAAGGCTGCCGTTACGGCCGCCACTGAGGAGCGTAAGGTCTCTGACGCCCTTATTGCTGGTCTACAAGACGACTACTCCTCTCTTCAAAGCTTCATCACGGATCTCTCTCGTCCTTTGATTGGTAAGTGTGCCTGCCTCCGCCTGTAATATTTGCATTGTGTAATCTTTGGTGTACTCACTGCCACCCTCTGTCCGCAGGTCGGATCATCGACAACGCGGAGGAGGCGCAGTACGACGCGCGGCAGTGTGTGGCCACTCTGGTCGACTCGGACACTTTGTCCGCAGCTTGCATTCGGGCGTATCTTCAGGAGATGTCGCCCACGGAGGTGATTCCCAGCGACCTCGTCGAAGTGTGGCGGTACTTGGAGAAGGCGCCGTCGGTCGTCGAGTTCATGACGCGGTCGGCGTTCCAGCGCGGGGCGGCAATGGCGCTCAGCCTTGGGCTCGCCCACTTCCCGGAGGATTTCGATCTAGACGATGTGACGAGTGGCTACCCATCGTCGACGGGCTCGGTGGAGATTGCCGAGGTGCTGAAGCTGATGGACCGTGCCGCGGTATACTCCGATCGTGTCTGGTCGATGGGCGATCTCCTTCCTTATCAGGAGACGATCGTCGCGCCCAACGACCCCGAGCCGCCACACCGGGACTTCAAGATCGAGCAGCCCTTCCGTGTGGCGATGGCGGGTGAGCTGACGACGTACCCGTCGAACCCGTACACTCCCTTCATTCGCAACCGCAAGGGTGGCGGCGAGTCGACGTCGAAGCCTGCGGAATAAAACGTTGTGCCCTGGGGCGTTAGTAACAGTTCGGCCATTAGGCGCAACTTGTATTTTGTAACGACTTTGATCTGCTACAATGGGATATCGTGTTATTTTGTGAATTGTCTTGCGTTTGAGATTCAGGGTTGAACGAGTCCCCGGGCGCGTCCGCCCTTTTTATGGGGTTTACCTCGTTTGTTTATGTGTTTGCGGTTTTGAGCGTTTCGTTATTGAGGTCGACTCGCCCGAGCTTGGAAAGCCAGTCGCAGGGCGACTCCCATGAGTGCTCTTTACTTCACCGCTTTCCCTTGCGCGAACGAGGTCGGGTAGTCGAGTCCCCGAGCGTGGTACTTGGTGGTTCTAGTCGCGGCTCTAGGGTGGGTGAGGACTGGGCGCATCAGAGTGAGCGCATCACTCCTGCCTGGCTCGTTGGGTCAGTCGCATGGCGAGTCCTGGGCACGCTCTCGTACTTGGCATTTTTCCCTAGTCGCTCGCGCTGAACTGGTCGTCAGTCCCCGAGCGTGGTACTTGGCCGTTCGAGTCGCTGTGTCGAGGACGCGGAGGATCATGGTCGCTGTGAGGAGCGAAGGCAGTTGTCTTGGCTCGTTAAGCCAGTCGAGCTAGGCGACTCCAATGGGGCTCCAGGTAGGCGTTTTTCGTGGACGTTACGAGTCCTGGGGTAACCCAGTGCCCTCGTAGCGCACTACTTGGCCATGCCGATCGCTGTACCAGAGGTTGACTCCTACAGTTAGCTTGGTGCTGTTACTACGAGTGCGAGAGGCACAAGACACGGAGAGTAGACACAATTTGCGTTAACCAATATGTTTTATTTCATAGCGACTGGAGGATACATATGTGGAGTTCTAGGAGTAGAACTTCCGTAGGAGGTTTACATTCCATGGTCGCTTGACGTCGAGTTTGCCGTCTCCGCGGACGTCGATGAGGTAGTAGGCGTCGTTGCCGAGTACTCGCCCGATGGCGAATGGACCCTCCCATGGGGGGAGAGCTTGTGCATGCCCTTCTTGTCCTGGATGAGGCGTAGCACCAGGTCGCCTTCTTGGAAGGTGCGAGTTTTCACCCGCCGGCTGTGGTAGCGGCGGAGTCCTTGCTAGTAGATGGCAGTGCGTGAGCGAGCTAGGTCGCCTGCCTCGTCGAGTTGATCGACTCCATACTGACATGCGAGTTCGTCCGCAGCCTCCGTGTAGTGGACGACCCTTGGCGAGTCGTGCTCGAGGTCGGTGGGCATGACTGCCTCGGCGCCATACACCATGAAGAAGGGGGTGAACCCTGTCGACCTGTTGACCGAGGTGCGGATACCCCAGATGACGGAGGGTAGCTCCTCGACCCAGCACCTGGCGGTGCGCTCGAGTGGTACTTGGAGCCGCGGCTTCAGGCCGTGGAGGATGCTCTGGTTGGCCCGTTCCGCCTGGCCGTTGGACTCCGGGTGGGCGACTGACGCGAGGTCGAGTCGGATGTGATGTTCCTCGCAGAACTCGGCCATGGCTCCTTTGGCGAAGTTGGTGCCGTTGTCCGTGATGATGCTGTTTGGGAACTCGTAGTGATATATGAGCTCGCATAGGAATTTGGTGGCGGTCTTCCCGTCGCATTTCCGGACTGGCTTGGCCTCCACCCACTTTGTGAATTTGTTGACCGTGACCAGGAGGTGGGTGAAGCCGGAGGGGGCCTTTTTGAAAGGGCCTGCCATGTCCATACCCCACACGGCGAATGGCCAGGTGATGGGAATTGTCTTGAGTGCTGAGCTCAGCACGTGTGTCTGGTTGGCGTACTTCTGGAACCCGACGCACCGCTGGACAATGTCGACGGCGTCTGCATGTGCGGTGGGCCAGTAAAAGCAGTGCCGCATAGCCTTTGCGACCAGAGAGCGGGCGAAGGCGTGGTGGCCGCAGTCGCCGGAGTGGATGTCGTGAAGGATTTTGCGTCCTTCAGCGGGTTGGACGCAGCGTTGGAACACGCCGGTCACGTTGCGCTTGTGGAGCTCACCGTCGATGATGACGAAGGATTTGTAGCGTCGCGCTATCATTCGGGCGTCTGTTTCGTCTGCCGGCAAGGTGCCTCCCTCCAGGTAGGCGATGTACGGCCTAGTCCAGTCTTCTGGCTCGGCGATGAGTGCGACCAGGGCTGCCTCTGGTTGCAGCGGGACTCCGATGTCGATCTCCCTTGGGGGAGAGACGGATGGCTTGGTGATCGTGTCGAGGAAGACGCCGGCGGGTGGTGCGAGTCGAGCCGACCCGATGCGAGAGAGTGCGTCGGCCTCCTCGTTCTTTCGCCTGTCAATCCACTCGACGAAGTAGCCTGCGAAGTGTCCGCCCAGCTTGTCCACTGCTTGGCGGTATGCCGCCATGGTGGGAGAGATGGCGTCGCAGGTGCCAGCGACTTTCCCAGCGATGAGGTCGGAGTCTCCGTAGCAGCGTAGGCGGTTGACATTCATCTCTTTGGCAGCTCGCATGCCGTGGAGTAGTGCCTCGTACTCGGCCATGTTGTTGGTGCAGGGGGTGAAGTCGAGGCAGAGGACGTAACGGAGCTTGTCGCCCTTCGGGGAAGTCAACACGATCCCTGCTCCTGCGCCGTCTGCATTCTTGGAGCCGTCGAAGTGCAGGCTCCAGTAGTGGAGGTACAGTAGCTTTTCCGGCTGCTGGGCTTCTTCCCAGTCGGCGATGAAGTCCGCGAGAGCCTGTGACTTGATTGCTTTGTGTGGCTCATACTTGATGTTGTGGACGCCGATTTCGACGGACCACTTGGCGACTCGCCCGGTCGCTTCACGGTTGCGGATGATGTCCTACAACGGTGCTAAGGAGACGACCGTGATTGGGTGCTCCTGGAAGTTGTGCGGCAGTCGCCGCTGTGCTCTGAAGACCGCGTATACCAGTTTCTGGTATTGCGGGTACCGCTGGCGCGACTCGGTGAGGACCTCGCTGATATAGTACACTGGTCGTTGTACCGGGCGCTCCTTTCCTTCCTCTGGCCGCTCGACGACCATGACGGCGCTGACGACGCGCTCGGAAGCTGCGACGTAGACTAGCATGGGTTCTTTGTCGACGGGGGCGGCGAGTAGCGGTGCTGCGAGTAGCACCTTCTTGAGGTCGCGGAGCGCGTCGTCCGCCTCCTTGTCCCACTAGAAGGTGGGGTTCTTGTGCATCAGGCGGTATAGGGGCATCGCCTTTTTACCCAATTGGGGGATGAAGCGACTGAGAGCCGCGACTCGCCCGGCCAGCTTCTAAACGTCGCGCAGGCACTCGGGTTTGCCGAGTCGGGCGATCGTGTCGATCTTGGTGGGGTTCGCCTTGATCCCGCGCTAGGAGACGACGTAGCCCAGTAGTTGCCCTGCTGGTACACCGAAGGTGCATTTGCCTGGGTTTAGCTTTATCTTGTATTTCCGCAGAATGTTTCCGCCAGGTCGGCAAGTAGGTCGCCCTGGCGAGCGGATTTCACTACCACGTCGTCGATGTAAACGTGGATATTGCGGCCAATTTGGCTCGCAAGGCATTCCTGCATGCACCGCTGGTAGGTCGCCCCGGCGTTCTTGAGGCCGAAGGTCATGGCGGTGTAGCAGAAGGCTCCGAATGGCGTGATGAACGCCGTCTTTTGCTCGTCCTCGACAGCCATTTTGATCTGGTTGTACCCAGAGTAGGCGTCGAGGAAACACAGCGACTCCGAACCCGCGGTGGAATCGATTATTTGGTCGATCCGCGGGAGGACGAATTGTTCCTTCGGGCAGGCGCTGTTTAAGTTTGTGTAGTCGATACACATCCTCTAGGTCCCATTTTTCTTCTCGACCAGTACTGGGTTTGCCAGCCACTTGGAGTATTTTATTGGTCGGATGAAGCCTGCAGCGAGTAGACGCTGCACCTCCTCGGCGATGGCTCGGCGGCGCTCTTCATTGAAGGGCCGCAGCGACTGCTTGACAGGTCGCACTTTGGGGTCGACGTTGAGTTTGTGCTCAGCGAGTTCCCTAGGGACACCAGGCATGTCAGAGGGCTTCCATGCGAAGATGTCCCTATTCTCACGGAGGAACTCGATGAGCGCGCCTTCCTATGCTGGGCTCATGCCCGTCCCGATCGTCACCGTCTGGCTGGAGTCGCTGGGACCAGCTCGACGGTGTCGGTGTGCATCGTCGCCTCGAAGGCTGAGGTGTTGACGCCCTCCGAATTGGGCTTCTTGGGTATGGTGGGGTCGTCGTTGTTGACCCCGCTCGCGTACTTGGCGAGCTCGTCGGCGTGGTTGGTCTCTGCCGCGATGACGGCGTCGACGAGTTCGGCTCCTTTGGCCTCGCACTCGGCGGCCATGTCGGGGTCGCCGTTGATGGTGATGACGCCGCGTGGCCCGGGGAGCTTCATCGCGTTGTACGCGTAGTGGGGCGATGCCATGAACTTGGCGAACGCCCGGCGCCCCAGGACGCAGTGGTAGGGGCTGTCGAAGGGTACCAGCTCGAAGACGATCCGCTCGGTGTGGAAGTTTGCTGGTGTGCCGAAGGTGACTGGCAGCGTGACCTTGCCGATCGGGTACGCCTTCCGACCGGGGACGATGTCGTGGAACGTGGTGTAGGTCGTCTCGACCATCGACTGCGGGAGCCGCAGTCGCCTGAAGGTGTCCAGGTACAGAATGTTGATGGAGCTGCTGCCGTCCATCAATGTCTTGGGGATCCAGTAGTCTCCCACCTTGGGCTTGACCACCAAGGCGACTCGGTCTGGGTACTCGATGTGTGGTGAGTGGTCCTGGCGGCTCCAGGTGATGGGCTGCTCCGACCAGTTGAGGAACTGGGGAACGTCCACCTGGGCCACTGTGTTGACGGCGACGGCGCGGGCGATGACCTTCTTCTCGCGCTTCGTGTTGAAGCCTGTGAAGGTGTGGAGCAAGCCGGCCACACTGCCGAATTTTACGCCTTTGGCGGGTTGTTGTCGGGGTCCTCCCGTGCTCGTCGTGCCTTCTTGATCTCCTTGAGAGAGTGGCAGTCGGTGGTCGTGTGCGTGGCGGGCTTCCCTTCCCTGGCACGGGGTCAAACCTTGGTTTTGCCTTGTAGTTGCCGCCGTCGCGGCGAAAGCTCTTGGGCTCGCGCTGCGCGTGCCCAGCATTGGCGACGAAGTCGACTCGCCCGTCGCTGCGGCGCTTGCCGGTGAGGCGAGTGTTGCTATAGCGTAGGTCGGGCCGTCGCCCGTTGTCATTGCCACTCGTGCGGCGTTGGCCTCCCGACTCGTCGTCGGTTTCCTGGTTTGGGTCTTCCTCCGCGTATCTTTTGGCGATCTCAAGGAGGTCCGGTATGTTGTCGAGTGTGCGGGAATGTCGTTTGAGCTTGGCGACCAAGGGCTCGTAGCGGCACGAGGTCTTGAAGCAGTGGATCGCGGTGTCCGGGTGGATGCCGACCGCGTTGTACCATAGTTCTTGCCACCGCTGGACCCAGCTGCGGGTCGACTCGCGGGGTCCCTGGATGCATTGTTCTAGGTCCTCGATGGTGGTGGCGCAGGTGTAGGAGCACTCGAAGTGCCTGACGAAGGCAACGCGCATATCTTCCCAGGAGTCGATGCTATCCGGGGGAAGAGTGTTGATCCACTACCTGCATGTTCCCTCCATCATCAAGGGGAGGTAGCGGGCGGCCAGCAGGTCGGTGTGGCCAGCGATCCCCATCGCCATGAGGTAGGTGTCCAGCCACACGGAGGGGTCGTACGAAGGGTCGTACTTCTCTATTTCCTTCGGCACTTTGAAGTTCGCCGGGTATTTTTCGCCTCGAATCATCGGTCCGAAGCACCGGGGCCCGAGTCGGCTTAGCGACCCCATCGGCTCGCCGTCGCGGCGATTGGTTAGGGTGTGTCGCAGGTCGTCGGGCTGGCGTGCGTGCCAGCTTTGGTTGTTGATGATGTGGGTGCGGGCGTCGACAGGCTGACCGTTGGCAGGGACGAAGTTGGTCGCTAGCCTGGGGTCATTGGTGGAGAGTGCCGCGTTCGTGGGTCGGTGTTGGAGCTGCAGTGGTTCGGGTGGCGGGCAGTTAAGGGTGTTTTCCGCCAATGGACGGCCGCTAGAGGCCGCTCTGCTGCCTGAAGAACGCGAGTACATCCGACCCTGTGAGTCGGCGCCTGCATTTTGTTGCTCGACCGCCTTTGCGAGCAGGGCCTTGACATACTAGATCTGTAGGGCGCCGTCACCGGTGGCCGTGATGTTGTCGGCCGCTGCTCGGCCCGCCACGAGGTGGTCCATCGGGGTGGAGAACAGTGGTAGGCCGTTCGCGTCTCGCCCCCGTGAGGAGACCACGATCCACGGCTGGTCCCTAGGGGGTGCGCGGTTGGGTGGAGGTGGGGCGCCGTTCGCCGTCGACCCTGGCGGGGGCCGGGCGCTTCCTCCGGGTGGCGCGTTCTCGCAGATCGTGCGCTCGGCCATGCGGG
Source organism: Avena sativa (assembly GCA_916181665.1). Classification (NCBI taxonomy): domain Eukaryota; kingdom Viridiplantae; phylum Streptophyta; class Magnoliopsida; order Poales; family Poaceae; genus Avena; species Avena sativa. Next base: position 146,099,918 of record OV702297.1, read on the forward strand.
CCGGGTCGTTCTTGTCGTCGAAGTTCAGGGCGCGCCCCTGGACGGTGGGGTTCAGGCGCGACCTGATTCGCTGCTGGTGGTAGCATGACAGCTCCTGCGCCGTCACCTTCTCGAGGCGAAATTTTTCGCGCTCGGCTTGCTCCTTGCGTACTGCCTCCGCCAGCTTTAGGCGGAGTTCCTCGACCTCCATTGTCGTGGTGTTAGGAGGGATCGGGGTGGAGAAGGGATCCTCCGGCGGATCGGTGCCAGTCGCCATGTAGGTCGCGGCGTGGCGACCGGTCCCGTCGCGGAGATCGGCGGAGTTTTCCGACCCGGAGTCGAAGTCGAAGATCCCAAGGATGGAGGGATCCTCGAAGTCTCCCACGTTGGAGACCTGGGTGATGGAACCCGCGGGTGAAGCCGCGGTGATGGATCCGGCGAGTGACACCGGAGTCGCCGAGTCGGCGTCGTCGTTGAGGGTCGCGTCTTCCGCGGCCGGCGGTGTCTTCGGCCACGTCGCTGTGGGCCGAGTTGTACTCGGAGGCGAGGCGATGGATCGTGCGGACCTGGCTCTCGGAGAGCCGGTCGTGTGGCGGAGACTCGCGGATGCGAGCCGAGTCCTCCGAGACGATGATGTCGGTGAGGCCGACGAAGAGGCTGATCGTGCCGACTGGCAAGATCATGCTATGCGTGACGGGTCGCGCCGCCGGGACGTAGCTGCTCGGCAAGATCTGGAGCATCTCGCCGACCGCTATCATGCGGACGGTGGCGACCGACTCGTTGATGGGCAGATTGGATCTCGCCGCAGAACACCGGCCAGGCCCCATGGTGGGCGCCACTGTCGTGGGAATGACCACGGCAGGCGCTGCAATCGGCAGCGAGTAGTAGAACGAAGGGCAAGGGCGGCCAGCCATCTGCGGTGCGAGATGAGGGCGGAGACACAGGGTTTTACCCAGGTTCGTCCCCCCGGAGGGTAAAGACCTACTCCTGCTAGATTGTATTATGATGGAGGTACAAAGGGGCGAACTCGACGGCTAGACGGCGAGTCGCTTGGGTGGATGATGGAACGTATCCTCTACACGCCCTGTAGGGAGGTTTATATAGACTCACCCCCCTAGGGTTTACATATCTCAACCGAATCAGTTAATGCTTCGGCACTCATTTAACCTAATCCGACTGGGCCTATCTATTCTCCTAGGCCTTCAGCTTCCAGTCGCTCGGATCCACGCCAGGCCTTGATCCAGTCGCCGTCTTGCAGGCCCACTCGCCAGTTCCTGGGCCAGTCGGAAACGTCTTGCTAGGTATACCCCGGTAGGCACATCCCCATCACTTGCCGTTATATTAAATGTTGGGAAAACTACATTGTTAAATTCATAAAAAGGTTTAATACTTTTACAAAGGTAACAAAACTTAGAAAGAATATAGGCAACTTTAGTTAGAACGTGGGAGAAAATTACCCACAAACCTGGGAAAGATTCTTTGGAATGATCAATAGTATTCCTAATCATGGCTATTCTGAGTCAACTATTTGCCACTTATTTTACCACAGTCTTAATACCCACTGTAGAAAGTTGCTAGATTCATCAACAGGAGGATCAATAAATACTTTAACTATTAAAGCAAGTTTGGAATTAATGGCTACTAGGGCTAAGAATGGTTCTTTATATTATCATGCTTTTGGCACTAAGCCAGAAAAGGGAATACTTCGTATAAATCCTGATCTTATGCCTGAAGTACGCAAAACCATTGAAGAAAAAGGTATACCTTTTGAACCTGTCAAGGAAAATAAAGTAGATTTGTTACAAGTTTTTACTGAAGAGGATGAAACTAGAAAAGTTTTTCAAGAATTGAAACATCGACAGGCAAAGTCTTATAGTAACCTGCATAAGCAATTTCAAAGACATGAAAAGATTTTGGCCGAACTTACAGAAAATTATGAGGAGATTGACTAAGAAATAAAATTATTTAACAAGTAGCATCTGGTTATCAATTTTTTCTTCGCGATGATATAAATATTCCTGTTTCTACTAATGTTGTTATAAGAAGAGGTGCAGTTGTTAAAGGACCATTAGGACCACCAAAATATGAAGCTGAAAAAGATCGAAAGGAAAAAAGATTTACTCAAAGCAAGCCAGGAAGATGATACATTGGTGGATCCTCAATATGAGACTACTCAAGACACACAAGATCAAACCTTGGAGGAGAAGAATGATACACATGATGACAATTATAACTCTGATGCAGAAACTGTTGATCCAAGAGAAGAAGAAGACACAAGCAAATAAGATGAAGTTGTTGCAATAGAAAAGAAAAAATAATGATAAGCAACAACAAAAGAAAGCAACTAAAGAGCCTGATCCTCCACAAAAGGTAAAAGATAAAGGTAAGAAACTTCCAAATCCAGACCGTAAAAAGAAAGCACCAGATGAGGTAATCTATAACTCTTTTACAAAGGCATTAAGTGGCATTTGTCTAGAAATTCCATTTGCGGATGCAATAAAAGTGCCTGCCTATTCTAAATTTCTCCATGATATTCTTAATAGAAAGAAAGAGATAACTGAAACTGTCGCCATGGTAACTAGTTACCCCGCTAATGGGAGGCTTTTGTCTAAGTCAGGTGATCCCGAGATACCAACTATTTCATGTTTAATAGACAAAACTAATATTCATAATGCTTTATGTGATTTAGATGCAGGTGTTAGTGTAATGTCATACTCCCTCTATAAAAGGTTAGTATTAGGGGAATACTCCCCCACTTCTATCACTTTACAGATGGCTGACAAATCCACTAAACAACATGTTGGTATGTTTGAGGATGTTCTACTAAGAATAGATGAGCATGTTATTCCCACTGAATTTATTATTCCTGAAATGCCAGAAGATGAAATATTATCTATAATACTTGGAAGACCTTTTCTTAGCACTCCAGGAGCATCAGTTGACTATGCTGCAGGGAAGATAACTTTCAATATTTATGATGCTGAAATAATCCGGTATTTTCCAAAGAAACTAAAAGCAGGAGAAAGGTATGTTACACTGGCAAAACGAGTTCATGTGGTAAGTTCCTTTGATAAAGGGCAACCTAAGGTAAGAATTCGAGAACAGAGAAGGGGTTGAAATATTCAACCATTCTTAATAAATGCTTAATGGGATTCAACCATCATATCAATAAGATAAATTAAAGTAAGATAATAAGATGTTCATAGCGTTCCTACAACTTTTTCACAGACATTTTTGCATAAGCGCACCCGTAAAGATGCAGCTGTCAAAAAATAGTAGAAATACCGACTAAATAAGCATAGATTTAGAGTAGAAAATAAAGTTTGAGTCTTATTTGTAGAAACTGTCCTAATAATATTGTTCAGATTAAAAATGCATCTCTGAAAAATTGGGTGAAAAAGCATGTTCCAGGAGTTGTAACGACCAACTATATGGCGGAAAATTTTCTTCCGGACGTATAGTTATCGACAAAATTCTCAAAACTTGGGGTTCGCATACAGAAAGTTTGATGACCAACTATACGGCGGGCCCATTTGGTCCGGCCTTATAGTTGTGGCCGTATAGTTGTGATCTAGCGTTGGGAAACCCTAACCCTCGCCACCGCCACAACTATACGGCGGGAGCTACCTAACCCGGCCATATAGCTCCCGCCGTATAGTTTGGTCCGACCACTTAAACGGGTCGTGGCAGGCTAGTTTTCTTCCACCTCTCATTATTTCTCTCAACCTCTCTCTCCAAAACTCTCAAAACCTCTCAAGAACTCTCAATTATTCGCGGATTTTGTTCGTTTGAGTGGGGGAATCAATAGATCGGTATGTTTCTCTCCATGTCCATGTTTTATTTTTGGTAAATAGGAGTGTCGATCCCAATGAGTATAGGGGGTGTATCATATACTTTCGATAAATAGGAGTGTCGATCCCAACGAGGAGCAGAAGGTGCTGAACAGTGGTATGGAGCAGGAAATCCCTGTGAATACTTAGCAAACGCATTTTTAGTGGTTTTCTAACAAGGCAACAAAACAAAGAGCAAGTAACAGCAGTAACAAACAAACGGAGCAAGTGGCCCAATCCTTTCTTAGCAAAGGACAAGCCGGTGGAAATACTTATAAGGACCAAACGTTCTTGAGGACACATGGGAATTCTGTCAAGTGCTTTCGCTTCAAATAGCTGAGTACTCTTCTCTGGTGTTTGTACGTGTTGTGTGAGTGAACCCGTGCTAACATACTGCCCTTCCTAGGATTAACACATACTTGTGATTAAACCCCCTGCAAACATCCGTAACTACAGGAAAGTAATTAAGATATAAATCTAACCACAGCCTTAAACTCTGAGATCCTACGCTCCCTTGTGCAAAGGTGTCCTAACGGGGGTTCAGGTTTCTGTCACTCTGGCAACCCCATGATTAGTAGCCAAATACACAATGCATTACCCTAGGCCCATAAATGGTGAAGTATCATGTAGTCGGCGTTCACATGACACCACTAGAAGAATAGCACCACAACTTAAATACTAAACCATTGAATAATAACTCATCACAGATTCACTACTAACAACATGACTTCTCCCATGTCCTCAAGAACTAAATGAACTACTCACAATACATCATATGGATCAAGATCAAAGATGATATGATAATGGATAACAATCTGAACATAAACAATAATTCAATGGTTCCACTCACAAGCATCAACTACAATAGTAATCAACACCGAGAAAGTTTTCCCTAAGAACTACTGCAAGATCTAATACAATTGTTATAGCGGGACAGAGTGGTGATGATGGTGCTGGTGGAGATGATGGTGTGGATGATGATGATGATCCTGATGAAGCCTAGCTTGATGACGGTGTTGATGGCGACGGTCTCCCCTCTCCGGGAAGGAATTCCCCCGGCAGAAATCTGTCTGCCGGCTCTCTCGGTGTTTTTCACGCCCCAGAGGCAGCGGAAATCTATCTGTGGTCGCTCCCCGAACCTTAGGGTTTCATAGGGAAGATATAGGCGAAGGAGCGGAGTCGGAGGACGGGAAGGTGGGCCACACCTGCCCTAGGAGCGGGGTCAGGTGGGCCCGCGCCTAGGGGGTGTGGGCCCCCTGAGGCCCATCTCCGTCCCTCCTTCTGGCTTTCTTCGTCTTCTGGTAAAATAATATTTCTCCATATTTTTCTGGTATTTTACTAATCTGCGTGAAATTGCACCGAAACGCCTTCTTTTCCATCAGAATCCAGACTCCGGTAGTCCATCCTCCAAGAATCATCAAACATGCATAAACAGATGAAAAGCCATAAGTAATACCTCATAATAAGACAAATATCAATGAACAGAGGTAAATTATGATTTAGAAGGGTGATGCAAACTGGGCGTATCAACTCCCCCAAGCTTAGACTTCGCGTGTCCCCAAGCGAATACTGAGCTCAGTAAACATGTCCACAGGTTTATGGAGTGAAGTGTCGATAAAAAATACGGACAAGAAGCATCACACTTACCATTGCACAACTCATAGAAGAAAGCAACTCGCCATTATATAACATAGCTTGCAACCAAGTATAGCAGTCACGATAGAGATGCATAAAGATAAATCATAATTGGAATTGGCAAACTTGTTCTTGGTCAGAGAACACCTGGCAAACGGTTTCACAGAAGCTTTTTGTAGAAGTTTCAAAACAGGAGCACTCTTTGCTCAAAAAGGTTTTTCACAAGTGAAGGCTTTCAAAGTAATACTCAATAGATAAGAGTTTTGTGCAAACAAGGAAGATAAATAACATGATTGAATAAATCACCATATGAATGCTTGAAACACAACAACTCAAATGCTTGCTGGAGATAGAGAGGAAGTAGGTTTACTAACTCAACTGGTAACTAGGAGAAAGGTCCCTTCTTAGAGGGTAGCAGGGATTACAAGTCATAAAGAGCTTCCAAAAGATTATGGTACTTACTAGATTTGAGCCCTCATTGTAGGGGTTCGTAGCATGGAAACAAAAAAATTCTACCGCATGAACACAAACAAGCCAAGATCTATCTACTGATTGTAGCAACGAGTCGATAGGAGCACTCACCCTCGAAGATTCCAAAGCGGTTAACGAGAGAAGATTCTCGTAGGTGATGTAGTCGTACACTTGCCGATCTCAAGATCGCGTAGACGATCCTTCCGGCGCTGTGTTCCGGCAGCGCTTCCGTAGTCGATCACACGTTCGGTACTCAATGAAGACCTTCCTCTCCCTTGTTCCAGCAGGCAGCGGAGGTTGTAGTTCTCCCCTCGTGATTCCGGCAGCATGACGGCATGGTGTCGGAAGTAGAGGGAAGATCCCGCAGGGCTTCGCCTAAGCCGATGCGAGTTATGGTGGATCTAGGGTTTCCTGGCGATCTAGGATTTAGAAGGCCGGGAGGAGGAGGAGGTGTCGGCAGCGGCTAGGGCGGCGGCGATGAGTCGGCGACGGCGCTAGGCGACGTGCGGCGGCGGCGCGGCACAGGTGGATGGCTGGATTTTGGTGTGTTTGGGGCAGCCCTCCCCCTCGATTTATGAGAGGGGGCAGCCTTGGGAGGGGAGGGTTTGAATCCAAACCCAAACCCAAGTTGGATTGAAAGAAGGACTCTTTCCTTCTTCCACTAGGAAACCATTGTTCCAGTTTGACTTTTCAAACCTCCCGTTTGAATTTCAATTTAGAGCTTTAATTCTCTCTTGCAAATGCCCAAACAAAGTGACCTAGGATATGATCCAATCATTCCACTTACCCATGACACATTCATGGTCCATTCCCCTTCCGGTCCGGTGAACCTTCTAGAACCTCTCCGATGAAAACATCGAAATCATTCCCGAACTCCGGAATTGGACTTTCCTTATATGAATCTTATTCTCCGGACCATTCCAGATTTCCTCGTGATATCCTGGATCCCATCCGAGACTCCGAACAACATTAGGTATCCCTACTAACATTCCATATCTACTAAATAACATCGAATCCTTAAGTTTGTCTCCCTACAGTTCGTGAATTACGCGGACATGACCGAGACACTTTTCCGATCAATAACCAATAGAGGAATCTGGAAATTTATATGGCTCCCACATATTTCTACGATTACTTTGCGATCGAATGAACCACTTACATACGATACCAATTTCCCTTTGTCTCGCGATAGTTTACTTATCCGAGGTTTTGATCGTCGGTATCTCTGCATACCTAGTTCAACCTCGTTACTGATAAGTACTCTTTTCTCGTTCCCGTGATATGTGATCCCTTGTGAGCCAGTCACATGCTTGCAAGCCAATTGGATGACATTCCACCGAGAGGGCCCAGAGTATATCTATCTGTCATATGGATGGACAAATCCCACTCTTGATCCATGTGTCTCAACACATACTTTTCGAATACTCAATGCCACCTTTATAGCCACCCAGTTACGGTGTGGTGTTCGATGTCATCAAAGCATCCTTCTGGTGATGGTGATTAGCATGATCTCATGGTCAAAGGAATTAGGTTACTATGTATCAAAAAGCTTACAGCAAATGAACTATTGAAATGACTTGATCTTAATGATACGCTTATCTATAGGAGTATGTCCATCATACCATTCTCCTAATGATATGATCTTGTTGTTAATAACATCTCAATGTTCATGATCGAGAAACCACAATCATCTATTAACCAACAAGCTAGTATTATAAAGAGGCTTTACCAGGGACTCTAATTTAGTTTACAAATCACACAAGTATTAATGTTTCGGTTAATACTATTATAGCATGAATGTAAACATTTATCATAAACACAAAGATATAATAATAACCACTTTTATTATTGCCTCTAGGGCATATCTCCAACAGTCTCCCACTTTCACTAGAGTCAACTAATCTAGATTACATGGTAATATACTGAACACCCATGACGGTTTGGTGCTGGTTATGTTTTGCCCTCGGGAGAGGTTTAGTCAACGGATCCGCCACATTCAGATCTGTGTGTACTTTGTAAATCTTTATGTCACCATCTTTGACATGATCTCGAATAGCATGGAAACGTAGCTTGATGTGCTTCAGCTTCTTGTGTGACCTTGGTTCTTGCGCATTGGCTATGGCGCCCATGTTATCACAGTAGATAGACATTGGGTCCAGCGCATTTGGAACCACACTGAGCTCTATAATGAACTCCTTCATCCATATTGCCTCTTGTGAAGCCTCCGAAGCAGCTATGTATTCCGATTTAGTTGAAGATCTCGCCACAACGCTTTGCTTTGCAATCCTCTAGCTAACTGCTGCACCATTCAAAGTAAATACGTATCCAGATTGAGATTTAGAATCATCCAGATCAGTGTTCCAACTAGCATCGGTGTAACCATTAACAACGAGTTGTTCATCACCTCCATAAGAAAGAACCATATCCTTAGTTCTTCTCAAGTACTTAAGGATGTTTTTGACCGTCGTCCAATGATCCACTCCTGGATCACTTTGATATCTGCTAGTCAAACTAACAGCATATGCAATGTCGGGTCTAGTACATAGCATGGCATACATAAGAGATCCTATGGCTGACGCATAGGGAGTCTTACTCATCCTTTCTCTATCTTCTGCCGTTGCAGTACTTTGAGTTTTATTCAAGGTCGTATTGGGCAACATGGGCAAGAACCCTTTCTTGCTATCTTCCATTCCAAACCTCTTTAGAACTTTTTCCAAATATGTACTCTGTGACAATGATATTAGGCGTCTCGATCTATCTCTATAAATCTTTATGCCTAATATGTAAGCTGCTTCGCCAAGATCTTTCATTGAAAAACTATTATTCAAATAATCCTTGACACTATTAAGAAGGTCTACATCATTCCCAATCAACAATATTTCATATACATATAGTATTAAGAATGCTACAGAGCTCCCACTCACTTTCTTGTAAATACAAGCTTCTCCATAAGTTTGTATAAATCCAAAGCTTTTGATTACCTTATCAAAACGTTGATTCCAACTTCGGGATGCTTGCTTCAATCCATAAATGGACCGTTGAAGTTTGCATACCTTGTTAGCATCTTTAGGATCGACAAAACCTTTGGGTTGCATCATATACAACTCTTCATCAATGTATCCATTGAGGAACGCCGTTTTGACATCCATCTGCCATATCTCATAATCATAATATGCAGCGATTGCTAACAAAATCCTCACAGACTTTAGCTTCGCTAGCGGTGAGAAAGGATCATCGTATTCAACTCCTTGAATTTGTCGAAACCCTTTTTCGACAAGTCGAGCTTTATAGATAATAACATTACCATCAGCATTTGTTTTCTTCTTGAAGATCCATTTGTTCTCGACAGCCTTCCAGCCATCTGGTAAGTCCACCAAAGTCCATACTTGGTTTTCGTACATGGATCCAATCTCGGATTTCATGGCTTCTTGCCCTTTATTGGAATCTGGGCTCATCATCGCTTACTCATATGTCGCAGGGCCATCGGTGTTGTCCACCAACATGACACTCATAATGGGATCATATCAATCAGGAGTGGTACGAGTTCTCGTTGACCTGCGATGTTCCTTAGTTACTTCAACCTAAGTTTCATGATCAACATCATTAGCTTCCTCTCTTATTGGTGTAGGCGCCACAGGAACTACTTCCGGTGATGCGCTACTCGCAAGTTCGAGAGAAGGTTCAACAACCTCGTCGAGTTCTACTTTCCTTCCAGTCACTTCTTTCGAGAGAAACTCCTTCTCTAGAAAGGATCCATTCTTGGCAACGAAGATTTTGCCCTCGGATCTATGATAGAAGGTATACCCAATAGTTTCCTTTGGGTATCCTATGAAGATGCATTTTTCCACTTTGGGTTCAAGCTTGTCGGGCTGTAACTTCTTTACATAAGCTTCGCAACCCCAAACTTTAAGGAACAACAATTTAGGTTTCTTCCCAAACCATAATTCATACTGTGTCGTTTCAACGGATTTAGATGGTTCCCTCTTTAAAGTGAATGCGGCTGTTTCTAATGCATAACCCCAAAAATATAGCGGTAAATCTGTAAGTGAAATCATAGAATTAACCATATCTAAGAGAGTTCGATTACGACGTTCGGACACACCATTACGTTGTGGTGTTCCCGGCGGTGTCAATTGTGAAAGTATTCCGCATTTCTTCAAATGCTCGCCAAACTCGTAACTTAGATATTCACCTCCACGATCAGATCGTAGAAATTTAATCTTATTGTTACGTTGGTTCTCTACCTCACTTTGAAATTCCTTAAACTTCTCGAAAGTTTCGGACTTATGTTTCATGAAATAGATATACCCATATCTACTCAAGTCATCCGTGAAGGTAAGAACATAACAATAACCACCGCGCGATGCTACACTCATTGGGCCACACACATCGGTATGTATGATTTCCAATAAGTCCGTAGCTCGCTCCATCAAACCAGAAAATGGAGTCTTAGTTATTTTACCCATCAGACATGCTTCGCATCTTTCAAGTGATTCAAGAAGTCCATCGGAATGGAGTTTATTCATACGCTTCACTCCAATATGACCAAGACGACAGTGCCACATATAGTTCGAGTTATCGCTCAATTTCAAACGTTTAGCTTTAATGTTATTAATGTGTGTATTTCCACAATCGAGATTCAATAAGAATATACCATCTATCAAAGGTGCATGTGCATAAAACATATTACTCATATAAATCGAACAACCATTATTCTCGGACTTAAACAAGTAACCGTCTCGCAATAAACATTATCCGGATATAATATGCATGCTCAACGCAGGCACCAAGTATAAAACTAATCCCGATGGTAGATGAAGAGGTAGCGTGCCGACCGCGATCACATCAACCTTTGATCCATTTCCAACGTGCATCGTCACCTCGTTCTTCACTAGCTTCCGTCTATTCTGCATCACCTGTTTCGAGTTACAAATATGAGCAACCGAACCAGTATCAAATACCCAGGCACTACTACGAGTACTAGTGAGATACACATCAATAACATGTATATCGGATATACCTTTCTTCTTGATATTGCCGTTCTTCAAATCCTCCAAGTACTTAGGGCAATTCCGCTTCCAGTGACCTTCTCCCTTGCAGTAAAAGCACTCAGTATCAGGCTTAGGCCTAGCCTTGGTCTTCTTCGCCAGCGCGGTAACTTTCTTACCGCCCTTCTTGAAGTTTCACTTTTTCTTAGACTTGCCTTGCTTCTTGAATTTGGTGGTATTATTGACCAACAACACTTGGTGCTCTTTCTTGACCTCCACTTCCACAGACTTTAACATGGAGAAGAGTTTAGGAAACGACTTGTCCATGTTTTGCATATTGTAGTTCATCACAAAGTTCTTGTAACTTGGTGGTAGTGATTGGAGGACACGGTGAATCCCCAAAGCATTAGGAATCACTATACCCAAGCTTTGAAGCTTGATTGCGTGCCCAAACATTTTAAGCGCGTGCTCACTGACGGAGATGCCCTCTTCCATCTTGCAGTTAAAGAACTTTTCAGAAGCCTCATAACTCTCAACTGCCGCGTGATCCTCAAATATCATTTTGAGTTCACGGACAATATCATGTGGGTCATGGTTCTCAAACCTTTTCTGAAGCTCCGATTCCAAACCATACAAGATAGCACACTGAACTGCGGAGTACTGATTCTTCCGAGCGAGGAAAACATTCTTTACCTCATCGGTAGCATCAGCTGCAGGTGGGTCACCCAGCGGTGCATCCAGCACATAGTTCAAATTACCAGCATCGAGGACGATCCTCAAATTGCGGAACCAATCCACGAAGTTGCTTCCATTGTTTTTCAACTTTTCTTTCTCTAGGAACGCATTAAAACTGATGGTAGGGGCCGCCATTGATCTACAACATATCTGCAATAGTTTAGACTAAGTTTATGACAAATTGAGTACTAATTAATAGTTAAATTAATCTAGGTGAACTCCCACTCAAAAAAATATCCCTCACATTGTTTTAGTGATCACACGAACCAAATCAACCACACCAAAACCGATCATCACGAGAGTTGATGTAGCTTCAATGGCGAACAATCAACATGTTCATCATATCTACTATATGACTCATGCTTTACCTTTCGGTGATCCGTGTTCCGAGACCATGTCTGTACATGCTAGGATCGTCAAGATCAAACCTTAGCTTCCACATGAGCAAATCTAGCTTGCTCATGTTGTATACACTCGCAGAATCTAACACACCCGTTCATCACGTGGTGCTTCGAAACAACGAGCTTTAGCAACGGTGCTTACTAAGGATGAACACTTTATAACTTCAAATTTTTGTGCTTGAGGGATCATCTTATAATGCTACCGTCGCAAACTAAGAAATACAAGATGCATAAAAGGATTAACATCACATGCAATTCATAATATGTGATATGATATGGCCTTTCTTCTTGTGCTTCCGATCTCCATCTTCAAGCACGAACATGATCTCCATCATCACCGGTATGGCGTTAAGGTCAATGGCACCGCTTCATGGTTGTCGTCCACCAGCATCAACTATTACAACTATTTTGAATAATAGACATGCAGGTCTTAACGGAATTAAAAGACAACCATATGGCTCCTGCCGATTGCCGACTTACAATAAGGAACATTACATACATCATATATAATCACAATCATGGCCATATCACATCACAACACACCCCTGCAAAACAAAGTTAGACGCCTCAAATTTTCTTTGCATATTTTACGTGGTTTGGGGATTTCAATAAGTGTCATTCTAACTTACGAACAAGAACCACAATGTTGATGTTTTAACTATCAAGTGCCCGTTGTAAATTGAATCTATACTATGATGGGAGAGACAGACACCCGCAAAGCCACTTATGCAATACAAGTTGCATGTTAAGCGTGGAGCAAGTCTCATGAATGATGTCATGTAAGGTTAGTCTGGGCCGCTTCATCCCATCATACCGCAAGATGCAAAGTACACAAAAAGAAATTGATAATAAAAGCACCACCGCTCACAATGACCATTGTGTTCTACTCGTGCAACAGATCTACATATAGACACGGCTCTGATACCACTGTAGGGGTTCGTAGCATGGAAAACAAAAAAAATTATGCCGCATGCACACAAACAAGCCAAGATCTATCTACTAGATTGTAGCAATGAGTCGATAGGAGCACTCACCCTCGAAGATTCCAAAGCGGTTAACGAGAGCAGATTCTTGTGGGTGATGTAGTCGTACACTTGCCGATCTCAAGATCGCATAGACGATCCTTCTGGCGCTGCGTTCCGGAAGCGCTTCCGCAGTCGGTCACACGTTCGGTACTCGATGAAGACCTTCCTCTCCCTTGTTCCAGCAGGCAGCGGAGGTTGTAGTTCTCCCCACGCGATTCCAGCAGCATGACGGCGTGGTGTTGGAAGTAGAGGGAAGATCCCGCAGGGCTTTGCCTAAGCCGGTGCGAGTTATGGTGGATCTAGGGTTTCCCGGCAATCTAGGGTTTAGAAGGCCGGGAGGAGGAGGAGGTGTCGGTGGCGGTGACGAGGCGGCGACGGCGCGAGGCGGCGGTGGCGCTAGGGGGCGGCAGCTGGCGTTGGCGCGGCGGCGGCGTGCGGCGGCGACGACACGGCACAGGTGGAGGGCTGGCTCTTGGTGTGTTTGGGGCAGCCCTCCCCCTCTATTTATGAGAGGGGGGCAGCCTTGGGAGGGGAGGGTTTGAATCCAAACCCAAACCCAAGTTGGATTGAAAGAAGGACTCTTTCCTTCTTCCACTAGGAAACCATTGTTCTAGTTTGACTTTTCAAACCTCCCGTTTGACTTTCAATTTAGAGCTTTAATTCTCTCTTGCAAATGCCCAAACCAAGTGACCTAGGATATGATCCAATCATTCCACTTACCCATGACACGTTCATGGTCCATTCCCCTTCCGGTCCGGTGAACCTTCTAGAACCTTCTAGAACCTCTCCGGTGAAAACATCGAAATCATTCCCGAACTCCGGAATCGGACTTTCCTTATATGAATCTTATTCTCCGGACCATTCTGGATCTCCTTGTGATATCCCGGATCCCATCCGAGACTCCGAACAACATTCGGTATCCCTACTAACATTCCATATCTACTAAACAACATCGAATCCTTAAGTGTGTCTCCCTACGGTTCGTGAATTATGCGGACATGACCGAGACACTTCTCCGATCAATAACCAATAGAGGAATCTGGAAATTCATATGGCTCCCACATATTTCTATGATTACTTTGTGATTGAATGAACCACTTACATACGATACCAATTTCCCTTTGTCTCGTGATAGTTTACTTATCCGAGGTTTTGATCGTCTGTATCTCTACATACCTAGTTCAACCTCGTTACCGATAAGTACTCTTTTCTCGTTCCCGTGATATGTGATCCCTTGTGAGCCAGTCACATGCTTGCAAGCCAATTGGATGACATTCCACCGAGAGGGCCCAGAGTATATCTATTCGTCATATGGATGGACAAATCCCACTCTTGATCCATGTCTCTCAACACATACTTTCCGAATACTCAATGCCACCTTTATAGCCACCCAGTTACGGTGTGGTGTTTGATGTCATCAAAGCATCCTTCGGTGATGGTGATTAGCATGATCTCATGGTCGAAGGAATTAGGTTACTATGTATCAGAAAGCTTATAGCAAATGAACTATTGAAATGACTTGATCTTAATGTGTAAGGTTCCCAACCTTTAATAAGGTAGAGATCCCTGTGTTTACAATGCTAGTCCCTGGATCAATAGCTAGCATCCACAGTTAAGATGTAATATCAAGAAACAAAGGTCATAATACAACTTTATAACCAGGAATAAAATAATTTATTACATCTTACATAGCTCATTTGGCTATTACATTACATTGCAGCAGAATATCTATAAGCATGGGGTCCTTCATCTTCAAAGTGCCACAGGCAGACATGTTGGTTGTAGACTTTGTAATCCTAATCAACACACTTCACTAAATCAATCAAACCTGCAACATAACAAGTTACAGCCACAAGGGTCAATACATCTGAATTGTATTGGCAAGTGATACTATGGTAGTATAGTGGAGTCTATCATCTATATGCATTTGGCTAAGTGGAGCTTAGGCTTGCTTTGCTCAAAATAGATTTTCCTTATCATTTGAAAACACTAAGTTTTTACTTGACAAAAATCACCCAAGGCATCTACCAATCAAAGATTGAAGATACTTTAACCCTTGTTCAACCACAAGTTTTTAACTTAGAAATTTGGATGATGAGATTCTTGATAGCTTCCATGTCTTGATGCTCAAATTGTCCTTTGCCAGGGACATGGCTAAGTACTTAGATTTTACACTCTGCAGAGGTGGTGCACTTTCCCCACAAGACTTGGTTTCACCAAGACAAGATCTTTCAGAAGCCTTTCCTTATACCAAATGGACGCGTTCCAACCTATCATCCCACTACCACCAACTATCCAAATGGCTAAGTTCTAGCAACCTATATGATCCAGGCAAAGCCCATAATGCCAAGTGGTTGCACTTGAAGCTTCTCAACATTTGACATCTCAAATCTCTTTGTTCCTGGGTGGCAATCCATAAGTGTGATACACAAGGTAAACCATAGCCATGGGCCTTGTGTAACCACTCAACCAAAAACCACCAAGCAAGTCCCTTTCCACCAGGTGATTCGTTAACTTAGTTGTTTTATTAAACAAAAACACAAGTCCTCAGACTTAGAAATTTTTCCATAGTATGACTGTATATATTCCACCCTTGTTTTATATTAGCTAAGATAAGCATGATAGTAGTAGGAATCTTAACTTAGGAAATTCTACTAAGGTTTTCATCTACTAGGTTTTCCCATAGCATGGTTTATACTTAGCAAAATTCCATGCAAGTCCTACTTAGAAATATCACTAATGCATAGTGAAAATAATGGGACAAAGTATGAAGCATCACTTGCCTTTTTGGTAGAGTATTGGTTCACTTCTTGATCTTTTCAATGTTCACTCACTTCAAATCACTACAATTCAATCAAGCAAACAATGTTTCAATCTACCATTCAAGCAAAACATCACATAAAATGATAGAATCAAGTAATGCATGCAAGTATGCAATAGGTTGTTTTATTTGTAAAAGTGGTTTCTAGTAGGTTGTAAACCTTTGGAAACACCTATTGGTCATTTTATAAAGTGGCAAAGTCATTTGCAAAAGGTTTTACTTCATAACCCATTTTTAAAACATGGTGTCATTTTATGTGGTGTAAAAATGTTTTCAATAAGGCATTAATCTATAGGGTTCAAAAAAATTACATTTTCAAATCAAAACTTGGTGTTTAGGGTTAGAGAGTTTATTTCCAAAACATTTCTCAAAGGCTTTCCTCCAAAATCATTTTTAATAATTAAACCACATTTTTATTTGACTAGAAATGGTTTTAAATCAAAGATTCATTCTTTTGTTTCACCAAACACATTTTTGAAACCACAAAGTGATTCCTATGGTCAGTAGGTTCAAAACACACCATTTGCCAAAGATTTTATCCTCAAAATCATTTTGGAACAATTTTTTAATCTAAACAAGCATACATAAGTTTCTGCAAAAACAAACATTTTACCAGAGGCTTTTTACTAAACAAATGGCATGGTTGGCTAGGGCTTGATTTTCTGAATCCATTGATATAAAATTTGCAAAATTTGGACGTGTAGAATAAAAGTTGTGCAATTTACAAAATCACATATCTAATATATTCAAATCTGTTTTTAAACAAAACAACAGAGACACGTGGCGTGATTTAATTCGCCGGTACCGATTCGGTTGGATCAGGAACGTGGACCGCAGGATTTAAAGCGTATCTTGCGGCACAGGATTGATCTTACCCGTTTGGCTAATGTTCTATCGTGACCATGCGATTAAGATCTAACGGTGCTAAGCCTACTAGCCAGAGATGGGCGGCGCTGCGGTGGCTACTAGCGGCGGAGCACTCAGACGATGACGGTGCCGGCGATACAGGAAGCTAGAGGAGGAGTGGGGTGGCTCACCAGAATCATCGAAGCTTGCTGATGCTCAACGTGGTACTGGCTGGTGAAGGGGCGCACGAGATTGTCCTTAATCGCTCACCAGAGTTGAGCTGGGCCTCGGGTGCGGTCAGACGTCGACGGGGGCGAGGCTACGGGTCCTGCGTGAGTGGATGGCGAGCACCTGGATGTTCACAAGGCACAGGCGAACAAAATGGCATGAGGTTCTGGTCGCGGCGCGCACGGGTTCAAGCGATGAGGCTCACCGGAGTTGCTTGCAGACGGTGGTGCTGTCAGTTGATGTTGTTGCCGGCGCTATGAGGCACGCGCAAGCGAGCTGAGGATGCATAGAGATGCGCTAGGGCTTGGGGAGTATGTGGGTATGGTTGAGGAGGCGAGGGGCGATGAATACTGGCCGGAATCGTCGTCGGAGTGTCGTCGGACAGAGGGTGGTGTGGAGAGGAATTGGGCATCCTGGGGGCACGCTAAGGTGGGGCGACAGAGGGGAAATGGAGGGGAGGCAGAGGCGATTAAATGGGCGTGATCACGGCGAGGAATAAACGCAGCATTACGACGAATTTAATCGGAGGAATCAACGGCAGGAGCGGGGAAGAACTGGTCGCCAGTTGACGACGAGGTGAGCTGGCGGTGGGGTCCGCTTGGCAGCGTGAGAGAGGGAGAGGGAACAAGGGTCCACCGGTCAGTCGCTGAATGGGTGAGTTCTTGAGTGTGAAGCGTTTTCTCGCGGGGATAGAGGGAGTGGGCTAGGTTGGGCTTAGTTGGGTTGGCCGGCTGGGCTGGGTCCTTTTCTTATTTTTTTCTGTTCTGAATGTTTTTCTATTTCTCTTTCTTTTATTCTGATTTGGTTTTGTTTGGCCAATTCAAACATTCTTTTGAATTCAAACCTTTGCCAGATTTTGTGTGGGTTTAAATACTGGTTAGTAAAACAATCTGATGTTAATTTTTTAAAATAAAAACTTATTCATTTTGGCCTTTTATTTATTCAAAATAGGCTCTAGTTTTTAATTAGATAGGATTTAATAATGTTTTTAATTTCCATTTGATTTCTAATTTCTTCCAAAACTTTTCAGTAAGTTTTTATTTGATTAATTGGGTGTCAAATAATCCATCTTGAATTATGTGGAAAGTTTTTTAATATGATTTATTAATCATTTAAGATTGGGTAATTGTTTTAATTCCAATGGGATTTAATATAGTTTTTAATTCTCAAATTTTTATTTGGAGGTTTTATTTTATTTAGATTAGGATTATAATTCATTCCACTTGCTTATGGATTTGTCCAAGATTTGATTTGGGTCTTTAAATATTCTTTATTTAATATTTCTTTCTTTATCTTATAAATTCCATATCTTTTTATTTAGAGATCCAAACTTGGTGATTCCAATTTGTGATTTCTTATTTGATATTTCTTTATCCTTTTATATCCTTTAGGATCCTTTGCTCACCACTTGGTATGGATTTTAGACAAGGTCTTTAATAGCTTTGGGAATTCAATTTCCTTATCTTATTAAATTCATAAGATTTTATTTATGGTTCCAATTTAAGTGAAACCAATTTTTATGGCTTTATATTATTTCTGTTTGTCTTTCTTGATCCTTTGTGAATGTTTGTTGATCAATTTTTTTTATATGGATCAAATCCATAGGCTTGGAGATAACTTGGAAATGATTTTATTCCAACAGGGTTTAGGGTTTTGGATTTATTTTCCAAGTGTTCAATTTCCAGATACATTCATTGAGGAATGCATTTCTCTTGATTTGGATTTTGTTGGATTCAAACTTTTACCAAAGTTTGTTCAAGATGGGATTTTAAGTTTCCTTTTAGAAACAAAAGTTTCTTTTCACCCTGATTTTCAACAAAATTTTATTTTGTTTATTTTATTTTTCACATTACAAGATTTGGAAAATCTTGGGATGTGACAGGCTACCACCCTTAAAATAAATCTCGTCCCGAGATTTGGGAAGGCTAGGGTTACAAGTTGATTCAAAGCATCTAGGGTACTACCACCCTTAAAATTTTCCATCTAGATTACACATTGGCCTTCTTGGGATCTTGGTGTAACTTTCCTGGACAGATGTTTGCATAGTGGCCTAGCTCCTTGCATTTGAAACATGTGACAAGGCTGAGATCCTTCATAGGCTTATTTATCTTGTGCTTCATCTTTTCTGGGCAGTTGCTTGCATAATGTCCTAGCTCTTTGCAGTTGTTGCACCACACTTGGCTAATATCTTTCTTTTCCTTTGGTATCATTTCCTTTTATTTGTTTCCTTGGTTCTTCTTCTTTTCTAGGCATTCATTGGCATAGTGTCCCATCTCTTTGCAAGTGTAACATTGCACATGGCTTTTGTCCTTCTTTTTCTTGGGTTTCTCCAAAGCTAGGAGTGCTTCTAGTTCATGATCTTCATATGTTATCTCATAGGTAGGAATGTCTACTGGTTTCTTTGACCTTCTATTGCTCCTTGGATAATTCATATGTCTCTTATTTGGTCCTTTAAATTGGGTCATATTGCATGGAGGTACAAGTTGAGATTTTCCTTTGTCTTCATCCTTCTTGGTAGTCTTGGCTTTCTCTTGATAGTCTGCAACCAGTTGTTGCACTCCACCTTGTTTCCTTTGTTGAATTCTGGTATAGATGGGGCATTGGATAGGGACATGATCATTTCCTTCACATAGGAAACAAGTCACTTGAGATGTGGGGAATTGATTAGTTGGATGTTTCTCTTCACAATTAGGGCATTGATCTTCATGCTCCTTGAAAGTGTGATCCTTGTTTCCACAAATATTGCATGCTTTGGTTCCTTATAAAATAACATTTTTGTCATCCTTATTGTCACAAGCTCCTTGGGAAGAATTGTCTCCAATGTTGATCATTTGAGTAGCCATCCCTTGCAACAATTGGGATTGAAGTTTCAGAATCCTTTGTATGGCTGGGTCTAGTCCATTGTTGTTGGCTAAAAGCTGAGTTGTCACTTGGCTCAACTGGGTTTGGTTTGCTAGTAGTTGTTCTCTCATGTGCATCTCTTGGTTGTTGGAGTCTCTTGGAGAAGTCATCTGTTTGGGTTGGATTGGGATTAGAATAGGCAAAAGATTTCTAAGTAAGGATTCCAATCACACACATCACAATTCACACAAGCAATGTGCAAGAAATCACAAACAAACATTCCACTCAATCAACAAGTTTCAAGCATATTTTTTAGTCAACAAAAAATATTTTTGTTACACCACATAAGTTGGTGGGTTTGACTTAAACTAAATATGGTGGTCCATCTATATAGTTCACTTGTGGTCTTTCCATCCTTCTTGGTTGATTCTTCATGAACAAGATCTTTGTATCCTTGGAGAAAATTTCTTGGTCACAAAAACTTTCAAGGTGATGATGGTTCCTTCTAAGTTGTGTTTCCTTAGTTTCCAAATCCTTGAGCAAGATTTCTTGTCTCACTTGTCCTTAGTGATATCCAAGATTGAAATCCTTGGTGAAAATGCTGAAGATGTTGAAGTCATTAGAGTTGATGAAGTCCTTAGCTCATGGTGAAGTCTTTGGCCATGGGGTAGGTTTTGTCCATCAAGTAGAAATAGAAGAGATGTAGAATCAACACCAAGATGGTTTGAGGAAAGAGTTTACAAGATTGTTTGTAAATAAGTTTTGGAACAAATACAACTCCTATCTTTTTCTAAGGGGTTTTGTCCAATCCTAGGTTTACAAATCCTACAGGCAACACAATGCTCTGAAACCATCTGTAAGGTTCCCAACCTTTAGTAGAGATCCCTGTGTTTACAATGCTAGTCCCTGGATCAATAGCTAGCATCCACAGTTAAGATGTAATATCAAGAAACAAAGATCATAATACAACTTTATAACCAGGAATAAAATAATTTATTACATCTTACATAGCTCATTTGGCTATTACATTACATTGCAGCAGAATATCTATAAGCATGGGGTCCTTCATCTTCAAAGTGCCACAGGCAGACATGTTGGTTGTAGACTTTGTAATCCTAATCAACACACTTCACTAAATCAATCAAACCTGCAACATAACAAGTTACAGCCACAAGGGTCAATACATCTGAATTGTATTGGCAAGTGATACTATGGTATTATAGTGGAGTCTATCATCTATATGCATTTGGCTAAGTGGAGCTTAGGCTTGCTTTGCTCAAAATAGATTTTCCTTATCATTTGAAAACACTAAGTTTTTACTTGACAAAAATCACCCAAGGCATCTACCAATCAAAGATTGAAGATCCTTTAATCCTTGTTCAACCACAAGTTTTTAACTTAGAAATTTGGATGATGAGATTCTTGATAGCTTCCATGTCTTGATGCTCAAATTGTCCTTTGCCAGGGACATGGCTAAGTACTTAGATTTTACACTCTGCAGAGGTGGTGCACTTTCCCCACAAGACTTGGTTTCACCAAGACAAGATCTTTCAGAAGCCTTTCCTTAGACCAAATGGACGCGTTCCAACCTATCATCCCACTACCACCAACTGTCCAAATGGCTAAGTTCTAGCAGCCTATATGATCCAGGCAGAGCCCATAATGCCAAGTGGTTGCACTTGAAGCTTCTCAACATTTGACATCTCAAATCTCTTTGTTCCTGGGTGGCGATCCACAAGTGTGATACACAAGGTAAACCATAGCCATGGGCCTTGTGTAACCACTCAATCAAAAACCACCAAGCAAGTCCCTTTCCACCCAGGTGATTCATTAACTTAGTTGTTTTATTAAACAAAAACACAAGTCCTCAGACTTAGAAATTTTTCCATAGTATGAATGTATATATTCCACCCTTGTTTTCTATTAGCTAAGCTAAGCATGATAGTAGTAGGAATCTTAACTTAGGAAATTCTACTAAGGTTTTCATCTACTAGGTTTTCCCATAGCATGGTTTATACTTAGCAAAATTCCATGCAAGTCCTACTTAGAAATATCACTAATGCATAGTGAAAATAATGGGACAAAGTATGAAGCATCACTTGCCTTTTTGGTAGAGTATTGGTTCACTTCTTGATCTTTGCAATGTTCACTCACTTCAAATCACTACAATTCAATCAAGCAAACAATGTTTCAATCTACCATTCAAGCAAAACATCACATAAAATGATAGAATCAAGTAATGCATGCAAGTATGCAATAGGTTGTTTTATTTGTAAAAGTGGTTTATAGTAGGTTGTAAACCTTTGGAAACACCTATTGGTCATTTTATAAAGTGGCAAAGTCATTTGCAAAAGGTTTTACTTCATAACCCATTTTTAAAACATGGTGTCATTTTATGTGGTGTAAAAATGTTTTCAATAAGGCATTAATCTATAGGGTTCAAAAAAAATTACATTTTCAAATCATAAAACTTGGTGTTTAGGGTTAGAGAGTTTATTTCCAAAACATTTCTCAAAGGCTTTCCTCCAAAATCATTTTTAATAATTAAACCACATTTTTATTTGACTAGAAATGGTTTTAAATCAAAGATTCATTCTTTTGTTTCAGCAAACACATTTTTGAAACCACAAAGTGATTCCTATGGTCAGTAGGTTCAAAACACACCATTTGCCAAAGATTTTATCCTCAAAATCATTTTGGAACAAATTTTTTTAATCTAAACAAGCATACATAAGTTTCTGCAAAAACAAACATTTTACCAGAGGCTTTTTACTAAACAAATGGCATGGTTGGCTAGGGCTTGCTTTTATGAATCCATTGATATAAAATTTGCAAAATTTGGACGTGTAGAATAAAAGTTGTGCAATTTACAAAATCACATATCTAATAGATTCAAATCTGTTTTTAAACAAAACAACAGAGACACGTGGCGTGATTTAATTCGCCGGTACCGATTCGGTTGGATCAGCAACGTGGACCGCAGGATTTAAAGCGTATCGTGCGGCACAGGATTGATCTTACCCGTTCGGCTAATGTTCTATCATGACCATGTGATTAAGATCTGACGGTGCTAAGCCTACTAGCCAGAGATGGGCGGCGCTGCGGTGGCTACTGGCGGCGGAGCGCTCAGACGATGACGGTGCCGGCGATACAGGAAGCTAGAGGAGGAGTGGGGTGGCTCACCAGAATCGTCGAAGCTTGCTGATGCTCAACGTGGTACTGGCTGGTGAAGGGGCGCACGAGATTGTCCTTAATCGCTCACCGGAGTTGAGCTGGGCCTCGGGTGCGGTCAGACATCAACGGGGGCGAGGCTGCGGGTCCTGCCCGAGTGGATGGCGAGCACCTGGATGTTCAAAAGGCACAGGCGAACAAAATGGCATGAGGTTCTGGTCGCGGCGCGCACGGGTTCAAGCGATGGGGCTCACCGGAGTTGCTTGCAGACGGCGGTGCTGTCAGTTGATGTCGTTGCCGGTGCTATGAGGCACGCGCGAGCGAGCTGGGGATGCAGAGAGATGCGCTAGGGCTTGGGGAGTATGTGGGTATGGTTGAGGAGGCGAGGGGCGATGAATACTGGCCGGAATCATCGTCGGAGCATCGTCGGACAGAGGATGGTGTGGAGAGGAATTGGGTGGCCTGGGGGCACGCTAAGGTGGGGCGACAGAGGGGAAATGGAGGGGAGGCAGAGGCGATTAAATGGGCGTGATCACGGCAAGGAATAAACGCAGTGTTACGACGAATTTAATCGGAGGAATCAACGGCAGGAGCGGGGAAGAACTGGTCGCGGGTTGACGACGAGGTGAGCTGGCGGTGGGGTCCGCTTGGCAGCGTGAGAGAGGGAGAGGGAACGAGGGTCCATCGGTCAGTCGCTGAATGGGTGAGTTCCTGAGTGTGAAGCGTTTTCTCGTGGGGAGAGAGGGAGTGGGCTAGGTTGGGCTTAGTTGGGCTGGCCGGCTGGGCTGGGTCCTTTTCTTATTTTTTTCTGTTCTGAATGTTTTTCTATTTCTCTTTCTTTTATTCTGATTTGGTTTTGTTTGGCCAATTCAAACATTCTTTTGAATTCAAACCTTTGCCAGATTTTGTGTGGGTTTAAATACTTGTTAGTAAAACAATCTGATGTTAATTTTTTTGAATAAAAACTTATTCATTTTGGCCTTTTATTTATTCAAAATAGGCTCTAGTTTTTAATTAGATAGGATTTAATAATGTTTTTAATTTCCATTTGATTTCTAATTTCTTCCAAAACTTTTCAGTAAGTTTTTATTTGATTAATTGGGTGTCAAATAATCCATCTTGAATTATGTGGAAAGGTTTTTAATATGATTTATTAATCATTTAAGATTGGGTAATTGTTTTAATTCCAATGGGATTTAATATAGTTTTTAATTCTCAAATTTTTATTTGGGGGTTTTATTTTATTTGGATTGGGATTATAATTCATTCCACTTGCTTATGGATTTGGCCAAGATTTGATTTGGGTCTTTAAGTATTCTTTATTTAATATTTCTTTCTTTATCTTATAAAATCCATATCTTTTTATTTAGAGATCCAAACTTGGTGATTCCAATTTGCTATTTCTTATTTGATATTTATTTATCCTTTTATATCCTTTAGGATCCTTTGCTCACCACTTGGTATGGATTTTAGACAAGGGCTTTAATAGCTTTGGGAATTCAATTTCCTTATCTTATTAAATTCATAAGATTTTATTTATGGTTCCAATTTAAGTGAAACCAATTTCTATGGCTTTATATTATTTCTGTTTGTCTTTCTTGATCCTTTTTGAATGTTTGTTGATCAATTTTTTTATATGGATCAAATCCATAGGCTTGGAGATAACTTGGAAATGATTTTATTCCAACAGGGTTTAGGGTTTTGGATTTATTTTCCAAGTGTTCAATTTCCAGATACATTCATTGAGGAATGCATTTCTCTTGATTTGGATTTTGTTGGATTCAAACTTTTACCAAAGTTTGTTCAAGATGGGATTTTAAGTTTCCTTTTAGAAACAAAAGTTTCTTTTCACCCTGATTTTCAACAAAATTTTATTTTGTTTATTTTATTTTTCACATTACAAGATTTGGAAAATCTTGGGATGTGACATAATGATACGCTTATCTATAGGAGTATGTCCATCATACCATTCCCCTATTGATATGATCTTGTTGTTAATAACATCTCAATGTTCATGATCGAGAAACCACGATCATCTATTAACCAACAAGCTAGTATTATAAAGAGGCTTTATAATACTATTATAGCATGAATGTAAACATTTATCATAAACACAAAGATATAATAATAACCACTTTTATTATTGCCTCTAGGGCATATCTCCAACACTCATTGCCCCTATCATAGGCATCTTGAGATGATTAAGGTTAAACTGAACAAAGATGGAGTATATGCTTGACGAAATATAAGTTGGCAATCTCATGTCCCTTGAATACGAGGGCCACTCCTTATGCATACTCAACTTTGGGTCCAGGTAAGTTCTTGTCATTGTAAGTATTTGCATATCATTGAGAACCGCCAATGGGGTACCCCTTGCACATGGTACAGGAGCTTTCCCTTAACCAAAATGACAAGGCAAGCAGACAATGAGCATCTCAGCGATCTTTTTATTTACTATGTGCATATCTTTTTATTGAGGATGCTTCATATATGACTCACTATGGTGATGTTGCAAGTTTCCATAATGATTAAGCATGGCTTAGGCTAGCGGCCCAGGCATTTATCTAACACAGAATACAGACTCCATGGACTTATAAGTTCCCTCTTTATTTCACACCGTTGACATCCATAGACAAAAGAGCACGATATCAACTGTGTACATCGTACAAGTGCAATGTTGAAAACGTTCCCTGTGACAACACGGTTCTGCTAATTCCAACGTATAGATGCAAGCATATACAACTTCTATGTTCACAATGGTTTAAGTTTATTGGGGGCAAGAAATAAAGTGTGCCATCAAGTTTGTGAGAGCTTTACTAACTAGTTTTCACATAAAAAAATACTTTTTAATTTGAAAGGTAGATGAACTTGAGAATTTGCTTGGAATAGCAAAAGCTATTAGGTAGATATGGTGGACACAAGTGGCAAAAGTTTTGGTTCAAAGGATTTTGGAAACATGAGAAGTATGCCTTCTCAAAACAGGTTTTTGGCTAGCAAGGCTAGGTAGCAAGCAAGAGAGTTGAAAGAAACAAGCAAACATACAAGTAATAAAGCCAAACATGCAATCTTCCTTAAAGACACAAAACAATCTTAAATAAAGAATACTAAGCTTATGAGCCAACAAGAAAGAAAACAACTGATACAAAATATCTGTAAGCTTTTTTCCTTTCTTTTTCTGTTTCATAATAATGCTACTGACCAGAACCCAGTTTGCCAAAACTAACTTAGATCCACTTGATGATCCCAAAGTGGTGCCAATACTGATCTACAAGATCCATCACATAATAGAGATTACAAACTAAAATAAGAAGTGCAAAAAATAAAATATGAGACTTCTCATTAATATTCCAATAAAGGCACTCACACCCAGGGATACAAAGATAATCAACTAAAGGAGAGATACTTCCACATGCAAACCAAACTATAAGATAACCTCTCTACCACAGATATGAATCCACTAAAAAGGTAAAAGATAAAAGATAATGGTGGTGATACCGCGGCACTCCCCCAAGCTTGGAACAAGCCAAGGGGATGCCAAACCTGATGACGAATTACTCCTTCGGTGGTGGTGGTGGTGGTGTTCTCTTGATAAGCTCTTCAACAAGTTTCTTCAGATCCTCCATATCGAAGGTCAAAGTACGAATTAACTCCAAATTATACTCAATACAGCCCATAATCAACTCGGACCGAGGATCCCAATCCTTGTTGTTCTTTCTCCATTCTTCCAAATTAGAGTGTTTCTTCCCTACACGGTTAGAATAAGGGGTACTAGAAGGAAGTGTGCGTGGAACGAGGATATGACGCGGAGTTCTCCCTCTAGACATCCGTGTTGTCCTCCTAAGCTGGGTAGGTTGTGACACCAAACCAATGTTTGCGACGGTAGCGCGGGTGTCCGAATGCTTTTCCTCCTCCATGTCACCTTCATATCCTGTCGGGATCTCCTCCTCCTTGGGGACTTGAGGTTCTTCTTCCTCGGGCTTCTTGCCTTTGTCGTTGGCGGAGGCCATGGTGCTCTAAACTTGAGAAGATTTCCTGACAGAAACTGATTGAAACGAAAACACGACGAGAACATTATGCACGAACCTCGGGAGATCCAGGGGTTATATATTACGAAGTTTCAATGCATAAGGAGGTTTTGACACGGAAACGAGGCGGAGACGGAGTTCGAGGGGGAGACACCCCCCTCAGGCGCGGCCAGGCTGGGCCCACGCCTGGGGTGGGTTCGTCCACCCTGGGCTCCGTTTCCTCTTCAGTTTCATCTCGTAACTTCCCATATGTATTATAAATATCAAAAATATAAAAAGATTGGAGTTTCACGAACCCTATGTTTTCACCACTTTTACCTATTCAAAGACGAACTCTGCAGATTCCTTTTCTCTTTCTCCTAAAAATTTCCTTCTTGCAAAACCCTTGCAAAAACTCAATGACAGCATTAGTGTAAGCAAAAAATACAAACCTTTGGTACACACTTCAACTGAAAATCCATCAAAACAAAAGCTTCTGTAAGAGGCAAATGCAAATGATGTAAGAAATCTATCAAAACAGACCAGCAGGTAAAGATTGATTTTTTCGAAGACCTTCTGTTGCTCAAATCAAAAAGTGCAGAACTGATGAAAGTTGGGTAACAACTTGGAAAAGAAGAACAGAAAAATGCAGCTCCATATGAAGTACAGAGCTCCCTCACGAATTTTTACAATACAACACAAAAATCTGTCCCAGGATAGCCACTTTTCACAACTCCTCTACTTCACAAAAGTAGTTGAAATTGACACAAAAACCAAGCTGACATGGATATGCCCTATGGGTACCCGATGTTAGTATGCCTGGTCCAGCCCGACGGAAGGCCCACTCGACGACCTGCCAGGGTCCATGACGCCTATGACGTTCGGCTGTTATGAAGCCCATATGGACACGGACTCCCAAGCGCACAAGACAAGGAAACCTCAAGACTAGAGTTTGATACAACTTGTAACCTACTCGTATTGGGACCCGAGACCTAGCCTCCCCATATATAAAGGCTAGGAGGGTCCAACAAGGAGGGCACGACCTACAGATGCCATAACCCCCCGATAGACTAGACCACAATAGATCTACAGATCTAGATCTCTCGACTCATACTTTCGCATACACACATCCACGCCAGATTGCATCTGCGCACCCCTGTAACCTTCGGTTCCGCCATAATCAAGAGCAGACAAGCAGGAGTAGGGTTTTCCCTCCAGGGGCCTGAACCTGGGTAAACCTTGTGTCCCCGTGTTGCTTGTTTGCTAACCGTTCCACGATCTCCAGCATCCCCATCTTCTCCAAAACCCAAGTCCATAACAATGGGCATTGATGAGATCAAACCTCGTCAATTGGCGCCGTATGTGGGAACTGGGGATGCTCCAACGACTCGGGGGATCGGGGGGATCCCTCCCCTTAGGCAACCAGCCGTGGCCTTTGGCTCCAGCAACCCGTTGCGGTCTTCGGTTCCGGCGAACCATGTGGCCTTCGGCTGTGGTGACCTGATACATCCTTCGGATGCGGCGACACTAAAACCGTCGCTGCTCTGACTGTGGTCCTCCGCGTGACCCTCTACCGTGTCAACTTCGCCATGATAACCAACAAAGCTAGGTTTCGCTCTACTTAGAGCTGATTTCCTTTTTAACTCGCACTCGAAACACTCGGGGGCTACGCACTCTTCGAGTAACCTAATGTGCCATCAGCTCCACGCACTCGAGCACCTCGAACGCGACAGCCCGAGTATCTGATTCTGCCTGACCGTCGAATCCTTGAACCCCGAGTGCCTCGGAAAGATACTGAGACTAAGGGTAATCAGGCTAACGAAAAGGCCTAGCATACAGTGCAAAAGTATCGACTCGATCAGCACCAGAATCTTGCTATGCAAGCCGAAAGGCAAATATTTCTTACAAGATACAAGTACTTCATAATTCTTTATGTTTTATACAGCTTACAAAGACATCAACTGCGTCGAGCTATTCTATCGGGTCCTCCAACAGGAGTCGACAAAACAACTGGCTACGCCATAAGCTCAAGACCCGAGTCGAGTCACTCCTCGGATGGTTGCATGTCTTGATGCTACAAAGACGCGACGTTGGCCACGTACCTGACAGACGCGGCGTGGGTCATGCACCCGACAGAAGAAACGGCGTCGACTTCATCCGCAACATCGAGTCCTTCCGGCTAAAATGCCGCATCACTCCGCTACGTTGACTCCTAGCTCCTTATGCGTGAGATGCTGACTCGATGCACTTCCGGGTCAGTGGTTTCTCCTCGCATGAGTCTCCACTCGAGTCTGCGACTCGACTAGACACTTGGGGGCTACTCCTATCAGGAGCGCTGGTCGCGTACCCGATGTACTTCCGGGTCAGCGGTACGCCCACGAGATTTTCGGCTACAACTGCACGATACAAGACTCGAGTCTCTGCCCGAGTCTACGACTCCACCGGACACTCAGGGGCTACTCCAAACTAGAGCGCTGGTCGCGCACATACAAGATCTTCGAGTCCTACGCCGAGTCTACGACTCCACTACGGACTCGGGGGCTACTCCCATAGGGAGGATTGATTCAAGCATCCGAAAAAATTGTGTCCTATGGACCTGAAGCAAACAATGACTGAATTAAAGTCTCTGCTCGAGTCTACGACTCGAACAGACACTCGGGGGCTACTTCCATAGGGAGCGCTGTTCGCGCACCCTATAGTCCATTGGGTTGACTACGTCCACAATGTCGATTCCTTTACAACAGCCGAACAAATTCAGCTGACCCGATGAACTTCCGGGTGAAGTGCTTCGCACTCAACACAACTTTCGACTCCGACATCCAAATACAAGGTTCAAGACAACTAAGTTTCCACCCGAATCTACGTTTCGGATGGAGACTCGGGGGCTACTGAAATGGATATGCCCTACGGGTACCCGATGTTAGTATACCTGGTCCAGCCCGACGGAAGGCCCACTCGATGACATGCCAGGGTCCATGATGCCTATGACGTTCCGGCTGCTATGAAGCCCATATGGACAAGGACTCCCAAGCGCACAAGACAAGGAAACCTCAAGACTAGAGTTTGAATACAACGTGTAACCTACTCGTATTGGCACCCGAGACCTAGCCTCCCCATATATAAAGGCTAGGAGGGTCCAACAAGGAGGGCGCGACCTACAGACGCCATAACCCCCCGATAGACTAGACCACAATAGATCTACAGATCTAGATCTCTCAACTCATACTTTCGCATACACACCTCCACGCCAGATTGCATCTGCGCACCCCTGTAACCTTCGGTTCCGCCATAATCAAGAGCAGACAAGCAGGAGTAGGGTTTTCCCTCCGGGGGCCTGAACCTGGGTAAACCTTGTGTCCCCGTGTTGCTTGTTTGCTAACCGTTCCACGATCTCCAGCATCCCTATCTTCTCCAAAACCCAAGTCCATAACAATGGGCATTGATGAGATCAAACCTCGTCACAAGCGATTATTACTGAAGTAATAACTTCCAAGACTCGACAAAACTCTTGGGTTATCTCCCAACAAGTACTTTTCTTTATTGCCTTTAAGTTAGGCCTGAAACTTCCAAAGATGCTCACATAGGATATATATATATCTGAAATGAAAGAGAGCATCAAGAAGCAAATAACCAACACACTTAAGTATAACCCACTTCCTATGCATGGGGGTATCATGAGAAAACGAATTATTGAAACAAAAATCCACCAGCATGGGAAGACAAAACATATGCAACTTTAAAGCTTTCAACATAAAACAGGGAAACTTAACATCATTGAGATGCATAAAACCATGTTTCCCTCTTTCATAATAACTTTCAGTAGCACTTTGAATAAAGTTGACAATATAACTGTAACTGGAAACAACTTTATCATCAGAATAAGCATACTTACAGTCACCAAAAAGAGGTCCAAGGTCATAGACTGGATCAATAGAAGCAACTTGTTCCATCCTGAAATCTTTATTAGGCAAGCTGTTTTCACAAGGAGCTTTAGCAAATTTGGAAAAGTTAAACTCATAAGAATCTCCATCAAACTTAGTTAAAACTTTTTCCTTCTTACAATCAATAATATCTCCACAAGTGTTCAAGAAAGGTCTACCAAAAATGATAGGACAAGTTTTGCTAGATGCTGAATTAAGCACTAGAAAATCAGCAGGATACTTAATCTTACCAGAGAGAACGTCCACATCTCTTGCAATGCCAATGGGGAAAATGGTCTCCTTATTAGCAAGGTGGATAACCACATCAATGTCCTCAAGCTCACAAGGACCAATCTCATGCATAATTTCCCTGTAGATCTCATACGTAATAGCACTAGAACTAGCACCAATATCACATAAACCATAGTAGCTATGACTACAATTTTAACAGAAAGCATAGGGACACTAGATTTTCTAACCTTACTAGGATGAGAGATAATATTAGAAGCGTCTTGAAAGAAGACAATGTGCTCATCCTTTATATTTCTAGTGACAATGTCCTTCACAATAGCTACCACAGGTTCATCACTCAAATGCTTACCAGGCTCCACAGTTTCCATTGTACCTTTGTTATTTGCATTAGTAGAATACTCCTTCACCTTAGCTGGGAAGGCATTTTATCAACATGAGGTTCATGCACAATATGATTAGTAGTACAAACTTGAGTACTTCTAAATGGATCATGATTAACAACATCTTTATAAGGAGCATGGTACTTATTCCACTTCTTTTGGGGAATTTCAATGTAAGAGGCAAAGGTATTAAAACAGTTGGCAATACTTTGGGAATCAAGACCAAACTCATTGCTAATATCACGGAAGTTGTCAGTTCCCATAAAAGATTTAATACATTCATAATCATAATTTATACCTAACTTTCTTCCTTTGTCATTCTCCCAAGCTTCAGTGTTATCTTGAATACGGTCTAGAAGGTCCCATTTAGCTTCTTCCTTCATACGTGTGAATGATCCAGCACAAGAAGCATCTAGTAAAACTTTATCATGAAGAGAAAGCCTAGCATAAAAGTTATTGAGAATAGTATTGTTAGGGAGTTCATGAATAGGACATTTAAGCATTAGTAACTTCAATCTCCGCCAAGCTTGAGCTGTACTCTCTCCATCAAGAGGCCAAAAGTTATATATGAGATTTCTATCCTTATGAATCTCACTGGGAGGATAAAATTTAGAGTAAAAGAGAGATGCCATCTCCTCCCATTCCATGGATTGTCCATTCTTCAGCAGCTTATACCATTCTTCAGCTCTCCCTTTCAAGGATATGGAGAGTAACTTCTTCTTCACCTATTAAGTTGTGATACCTGCACACTTAAACAACCCGCAAAATTTATGGATAAAAAGCAAGTGATCACCAGGATGGACAGTTCCATCCCCAAAATAATAATTATCCATAACACAATTAACAATACTTGTAGGTATCTTAAAAGGATCTATCTCAATGGGAGGTGGTTCATCTACTACCCTAGCAGTGGTAGTAGTTTTCCAAAACAGAAAACCAAGTGGGTTATCGATATTAGAAACAAAGTAACAAGCAGTAACAAAAGCAATTCTCACAGTAAAAGTTTCCCTTACCAGTTCCACTCTTCAATAGCGCTTCAATCCCCGGCAATGGCGCCAGAAAATAGTCTTGATGACCCACAAGTATAGGGGGTGTATCGTAGTACTTTTGATAAATAGGAGTGGAGATCCCAACGAGGAGCAGAAGGTGCTGAACAGTGGTATGGAGCAGGAAATCCCTGTGAATACTTAGCAAACGGATTTTAGTGGTTTCCTGACAAGGCAACAAAACAAAGAGCAAGTAACAGCAGTAACGAACAAACAGAGAAAGTGGCCCAATCCTTTCTTAGCAAAGGACAAGCCGGTGGAAATACTTATAAG
Organism: Avena sativa; assembly: GCA_916181665.1. NCBI lineage: Eukaryota > Viridiplantae > Streptophyta > Magnoliopsida > Poales > Poaceae > Avena > Avena sativa. The sequence goes on from OV702297.1 coordinate 146,132,764, forward strand.
GACCAAACGTTCTCGAGGACACATGGGAATTCTATCAAGTGCTTTCGCTTCAAATAGCTGAGTACTCTTCTCTGGTGTTTGTAAGTGTTGTGTGGGTGAACCCGTGCTAACATACTGCCCTTCCTAGGATTAATACATACTTGTGATTAAACCCCCTGCAAACATCCATAACTATAGGAAAGTAATTAAGATATAAATCTAACCACAGCCTTAAACTCTGAGATCCTACGCTCCCTTGTGCAAAGGTGTCCTAATGGGGGTTCAGGTTTCTGTCACTCCGGCAACCCCACGATTAGTAGCCAAATACACAATGCATTCCCCTAGGACCATAAATGGTGAAGTATCATGTAGTCGACGTTCACATGAAACCACTAGAAGAATAGCACCACAACTTAAATACTAAACCATTGAATAATAACTCATCACAGATTCACTACTAACAACATGACTTCTCCCATGTCCTCAAGAACTAAATGAACTACTCACGATACATCATATGGATCAAGATCAAAGATGATATGATAATGGATAACAATGTGAAAATTATCAATAATCCAATGGTTCCACTCACAAGCATCAACTACAATACTAATCAACACCAGGAAAGTTTCCCCTAAGAACTACTGCAAGATCCAATACAATTGTTACAGCAGGACGGAGTGGTGATGATGGTGCTGGTGTAGATGATGGTGTGGATGATGATGATGATCCAGATGAAGCCTAGCTTGATGACGGTGTTGGTGGCGATGGTCTCCCCTCTCCGGGAAGGAATTCCACCGGCAGATTTGTAATCCCAATTATGCCAGATGCCTGTTATGCCATACATCGCAATCCCAGGATTACCATTTTTGTGAGACATAACAGATTTGGATATCACGGTACATCATCCATTACAAACCATACATAAGGTCTTACACAAATAAGGATCTCATGATCCAGTTCTTAATACAACTCAAGCAGCGGAATAACCTAAAGATAACGATAGCATGGGAGAAGCTCCATCTTCAGGGTCACAGACAATGCTGACAATGGGAGATGATCCTAGTTGTCGTAACCTTCCTGTGGTCCGTCATCCTGATACTCCTCTTCATAGTCTGGCCACGGGAATAGCCAGGGACAAAGCCATGAGTACTCTTTAAGTACTCACAAACTAATACTAACAAGTGAAGGGGTTTTGAATAGGATGTACTAAGCTCTAGGGTTGTTTTGCAAAAAGCCAGATTTACCTCTACTAAGTTCAGAAGCAAAGAAAACTAGTTGAAAGTTTTGTAACACCTAAGCGGGAACTTTAATTTCATGTCACAACTTTGTTGTGGTCAAGTCAAAGTCATAAACCATTTCATAAGTCATTTTGAAAACATCTGACGATAGAACAGTATGACCACTCCAACTGTCCATAACCACGGACGCGGCTATTCGAATACTTTGACACTCTGCAGAGATTGTACACTTTCACCACAACATTCGATACATCCGTCAGGAATCAATCCTGAATTCACCATACTCATTATGCGGATAATCAATCCTAACCTTTCAATTACACGCCCTAGTATAGGCACCTCTCCTGTGAGTTTGGCCTCCCAACCATGACCAACTGTCATCTTGGGTACTGCACAGGTGGACAATCTTCACAAGGTAGCCTCAGCTCAGACCTTGGTGCAAGGGAACCCATACTAAGGTATATAAATTTCCAGTCAAGCCCTACCCAAATTTCGGGTATTGTGGTTGTACGGTAAAATTGGAATGGTATCACATCCAGACAACCATCAGTTTTATAAAGGGCTAAGGCTCATGCCTCAACATTTTAATCATCAAAATCATCTGGTGTTCGAGAACACATGGCAAAACATTTCAGTAGAATGACTCATCATTCTAAGGTTTTCATAACCATTTTCACCAATTGTTCCCCTCTAAAGTTGATCGAGTTTTATGCTTAGCACTAGCATCTACAGGTGGGGGTAAATACTAATGAGGGGTGGTAAACAAGTGTATCTTATATAAGTAAATCTCATGCCTCGGGATGACATTAAGATTATCTAACTTAGGCCAAGTTTTATGCTCTTTATGCTACCTTCAATTATCTTTCTAGAATCTACAAGTCACTAAGTAAACTTTTGATAGAAAGCTTTTAATAAAGAAAATAAAGTACTAAGCTTGCAAGTGAAACTAGGATGGTGTGTCAAGTGGGTATAATCACATATGCTTAAGGCATATAGTTGGCATAGTAACAAGCACGTAGTAGCTTGCATAAGTAGGGTATCTTGCAAGTGTTAGCTTGCAAGGTTGCAAGTATAGGCTTTCTAGGATATTAGTATAAGCTTGCCTTGTGCAGAGTAGTGGTTGAAGTTCTCCTCGGCTTCTTCCTTGTAGTATTCTCCTTCCTCCTCATATCCTTGATCGGTACTAGCGTCTATAAATAAATACGAGGTACACAATCACCAAACAATACTTAACTATTTCTAATCCTCACACAAAGGTTTACACTAGATGATCTATCATCATCACTAGCATTACAAGGATTAAAACACTTGTCTTATTTATTTTATTTAAGAAAAGTAATTTCTACTCATTGAAAAACTACTTAAGATTTAATATTCTCCAACTCAAACATGGGATCATGTTGACACATGTCATCACCACATATTTCAGTACATGGGAATGTGAATTAAAGTGGAGTCACAATTTAAAAAGGTTTAACCTTTTTATTTTATTTAAATAAAGTGACTAGAAATGCCTATGTGGCATTCTTTTATTACTTGATCATTATTTCTGTAAGTAAACCTATATATTTTTATATATTCTGAAAGGTATGGTCAAATGTGATTTTTGAGAGTTGGAATCAAGTCAAAAGCTTTTATGTTTGAATTTTGAAAAATGTTTGAATGCAGAAAAGCTTCTGCCTTGTTATTTTTACCATGGGTGATCTACAAATCTAAATAGTTTGAATCCAGCGGGCTTGGATTAAGCATTCCAACACCTTTCTAACAAAATTGGTTTCATGCATTTTGGTTTAGTGAATCGAGCTGTGTTGATTTTTGAATCTAGGTACAGAACTGTGTTTGAAATTAAATGAATAAAAGTAAATTTGAATTGTTGGGCCGCGCGGGATGTTTAACTGGGCTGGCCCACTATGCACAGCGCATGCACGGGCTGGTTAAGTGTCTGTCCCCACGCGTGAGGGGCGAAGCGGTACGGGGTGATCTAGGCCGCACGATCTAATTCTAATCGAACGGCTCTGGTTCATCGTCCACGTCGGGCAGTGCCGGCGAGACAGAACCCTAGCACGGCAGGTGGGGGTCGTGGGAGGCTCACCGGGGCTCAGGCGATGGTCGGCGACAGGGGCAAACGACGAAGTCAACGATGGCGGTTCTCCTGGTACCGGCAGCTTCTCCTGGGGCGGCTCCAATCGACAGCACCTCTCCTCCTCTGCAGCGGTGAACTCCGGTGAAATTCTGGCCACCTGGTGCTCGCCTTGATCCAGGAGTGAGTGGGTGTGATTAGTGAGAGGTGGGGAGTGAACTGGTGTGAAGAAAACGAGCGGGGGAGGTCTCCTTTTATAGTGGCTAAAGGGGACCGACGGGCGTGGGCTGAGCTCGTCGTGGTCGACGGCACAGAGGGCTAACGGCATGGGCGACGATTGGGGCGGTGCTGTGCTCCCTGGCAAAGCTCAACGGTATGGTGGCGAGGCATGGGGCGGTGCTGATCGGTCGGAACGTGTCGATGCTCTAGGCGGGTCCGACGGCAAATTTAATGGCGCACGGGTGCTCCTGGTCGCGTGGTGGCGAACGAGGTTGTCTGGCGGGGTGCAGGAGTGCTGGCGATCACGCACGCAAGCGGCGAGGGCGGCGCGTGGTCTGTGGGCGCTGGTCGGGCATGGCGCACTGGCACGCTCTCGGCTCGCACGCAGAGAGACTGGGTGCGTGCTTGGCGGGTGGTCCAGTGGCTGGCTATGCTCGGGGCTGGGACAGGGAGTGGCGATGGACGGTGCTACGTGTTCCATACAAGGTTGGCGGGGCTAGTTCTTCCTCTAGCTCGCTGGCAACATTGGGGTTGGCAAATGGGCTCGGCATGGTCACCATTAATGGCTATGCCAAGCTCACAGTGGTGCTAAGGCTTGTTAATTGGGCTAGATCATCTACAGAGAGTGTAGTGAGAGCTAGAGAGGGAACAAGGTTGGACAAATTCACTGCTCACTATAGTGTTTGTTGTTTGTTTGTTTGCTGCAAACAAGGTGTTTGATGAAATGGCCGAAAGAAATTTGAATTTGAATTTTGTATTCAAACTTGGTGGGTTTGCTAGGCACATGCTAGGGAGTATCTGGTTAGTTGAATTAGTCAAGGGGCACTGGTTTGGTTGGGTTTTGAAAATGTGTGATCTTTACATATGATAAAGATTCAATTTTGAATTGTGATTTGAATGAGGTTGCCAAATGTTTCTACAAGTTTGAAAGGTGGGTTTTGATTCATTTTTACTTGGTCTAGCAAGGGGTGAAAAGAATTGGAATAGTTTCTGTTTGAAATCTTGGACTAGAAACACTCAAAGTGACCTAGTGAGCAAGATTGGCAAAAATGACCATTTGCCTTAATTGATTTGTTTTTTATTTTCTCTTTATTTGTTTCTGCTTGGAAATGTTTTATATGATGTTATTTTCATCTTTAAACCATTTCTTGCTATTTAGGGTAATCACACAAGACCATTCATGCATTTATCAAATCATCACATACACACATGCATTCATATGATTTAAATTAATCAAAGTTTTTGTTAACCCTAATTTTAGTGATTAGAGTTTGATGATCATTGTTTTATATTTTTGGGATGTTACAGTGACCGACCGGGAAGTGGGTACCGGGTGCGCACGAGTGAGGACAAAGTGCGCAGAAAAGTCCAGTGTTGGTCTGTGGGGTTAGTCTAGAGATCCTATTAAGCTGCCAGAAGTGACAGCCGCCGGTCCAGAGAGGCTGGGGTGTTACAGACAGCAGCGGCAGCCTTGGGACCAATGTCTATCGTGGTATTGCCGACGAGTACGCCATGGAGGTGTCCTCATAGTGCATGTTTAGAGACGTTGGGTAAGGCGGACGGTTGACGGGTACGAGGTAACACAGCTTACCCAGGTTCAGATCCCACAATGGTGGCAGAATCCTACTCCTGCTATAAATCACTATAATGGAAATACGCCGAGTTACAGGGATCGGTTCGCTGTGCGAGGTATGAGTTGATTTATGCCCTAAAGGCTCCCATAGGCCCGACTTATATAGTCGCCAGGTAGGAGAGTTATAGGGAAAGTCCTAGACGGACAGGTTACATAGTCCTACATGATACACTACTGGTCTAACGTGTCTTGCACTCCAAGGCTCCGGGTATGTCGGTGACTCCTCCGTATCCTCCCTTCATCCGGCATGGGCCTCCCTTCTAGATCCATCTAACTGGGCCGCCCAGTAGGGCATGGGCCATGCTACCAACTGTGGTCCACCCGGGTTATCCGGATAAGAGACATGCTATGAGGATACCCATATAGCATATCCCCAACAGTAGCCCCCGGAGCACTTCGAGATCTTGCACCGTATTGCCTCTTCAGGTTGAATGCTCCATCTAGATGGATGTCGGAAAATCATCAAACAATATCTTGTAGTCCTCCCAAGAACCCTGCAATATTCTCCGTCTTCAACTTGTAAGTCGAAGAAATGCTGAATCTTCCATCGTACTCTTCTCGTAGCCGGATTGGATCCGTCCATGCCGGAATATTCCGATGTGATGGTTCACCTGCTCGTGTCATCTAGAACGACATAGACATAGGTCAGCGGCGCCTCGTAACTCACACATGCAGAGAACACAATCATGTCCATTTCTCCCGCGCGAAGGATGTGAACCGTTGGCGGCGGCAGTTGGGAACGTGGCGAAATTTCCACGCACGCGCCCGCACACGTCGTCCACGCGCCGACCATTCGATCACTCTGCATGAATCTTGACGCCAGGGGTTATAAATTACAATTGCGGTGGATTTTTTACTTTTCACCTCATTATCCTCCTGCGTCATCGTCTTCCTCCTGCGTCATCATCTTCCTCCTGCGAGCATCTCCTCGAGCCCTCCGCACGCACGCGAAAAACCCTAGCTTTCCAATCTCCCCAGCCATCTCCTCTTCCATCCCAATGGCGAGCAGCAGGACTAACCCATCCATGGCGGCAACGGCTGATGCTGCGGTGAAGCCGGCGAGCGCCGTCCACGTGCCCCCAGAGGGCCTGCTGCTGCCCAAGTCCGTGGTGGTTGAATCCATCGGCGGCGACCATAACCTAGCGGCGCTGGAGCTGCTGGAAGAAGAAAGTGATTCCCACAAGGGGGGTTGGCGTGGCTCTGATATCACTAACAATGATATCAAGGAGCTACTCGTTGAAGGCTACCTCCCCGCGACGGAGGGGCTTGTCTGGCGGGCGGCACCGGCCGACAAGGTCACCCCTTCTCCCCAAGCTAGAGAGAGAAGGTGTACCTCAAAGATCAGTTGGTACGCGGCGTTTCCCTGCCCATCTCCAACTTCTTCCTTTCTGTCCTCAATCATTACCGGGTTCAACCTCAGAACCTTTCCCCCAATAGTATTTTTCGCGCTTAGAAACTACGCGGCGCTTTGCGAGGGTTACCTAGGGATTAGGCCTAGGTTAGACTTGTTTATATACTTCTTCACCCTCAAGAGGGAAGCCGGAGCGAGCAAGGATGAGCGCAGGAATTGTGGGACAATTAGCTTTAAGATCCGGCCTGGCCGGCGGTTCCCTGACATCGTCGACCACGAGTCCTGCAAGAACTGGCAACGAACGTACTTCTACGGCCCAGATATCCCTCTGGATGGCCGAGAAGGAACGTATCCAAACTTCGTCGATGGAGCTGCCGCCGAAGCCCCAACATGGAGATCCCAGGCCTCCCTTCCCTCTGACAATGGCGCTTGTCGCATTGTAAGGTGGATAGAGTGGTTCATAGAGACGGGTCTGGCCAGATTGGACCTGGACATGTGCTGGTTCGTCAGGCGGATCCAGCCTCTGCAGCACCGCTCGAAGCTGATGCATGAATACACCAAGGAGAGGAAGGATAGCCTCCGCATCTTCGAGGACAACTTCTCTAGCGACTCCATCAAGCTCCGCCTCAAGGACATTGTCAAGGTGAAGGACAGGAAGCGTGGCTTCACCATCACCTACGACATGTTCGAGGAGGGAAAGTGCCCAGAGGTACCTGTTTATTTTCCATGTATGACATATACTCCAGTTCTTCCGTCTTGCCATTACCATCTTATCTAACACTTTGGTATTTCACTTAACAGCTTAAGAGTCTAGACGAGGACGACATGGATGTCCAAATATACGACCCAAAGATGAAGGAAGTCACCGTCGTGTCCGACGATGATGCTCTGTTGGTGCGTAAGCGGAAGAGCTCCACCTCTGATGCTGTCAACGGAGGCAAGAAGAAGAAGAATACAGAGGGTGGAGCCTCCAAGAAGACTACCGCCGCCCTGGAGGCGGAGAAGAGAAAGATCGTCGGGATCCCTTTCACCAAAGCACCCACTATTGTGTAAGTGATATGGGGTGGCCCGATCTTCTCAGCAAGCACTTGTCGATGATGATGGTGGATGATAGATAACTAGCATGTAGCTATGAACTCTCCTGCTCGAACCCTGATGCCAATGCAACAGCTCTCGAACCCTATGGGATATTCACAACACCACGCTCTTGCGCACGCAGCCGTCAACCACGAACGGTAGTTTGCAATCTACTAATTCCCAATGGAACAACAGATCACACTCAATTGCAGTAGTATAACTCGATCACAGGGTAATTCCAGAGGTTCTTGATAAGAAACAACTCCAAAATAGTTTTAACGTGGTCTAACCCTAACTAGGGGGACGTCCCAGGGATTATAAGGGCGGCTGGGGCGGCCAAAATCGTGAAACAAAACGTGTCTGATACAGTCAGATCCGTCCAGATCTGTTGGTAACTTTCAGGGCTGGACTTTCCGCCCTAAGTAGGGGCGGATTATCCGCCCCCGGATTATCCTCCCCTGGGGCGGATTATCCGCCCCCTTACTGAGCCTTGCGCCTGAAGTCCTTAGCAGAATTCCTGGAGCAGGGCCGGATTATCCGTCCTTGTGGGGGGCGGATTATCCGCCCCCTAGGGACGTGTAAGTACTCGTTGGAAAGCTCTCGGAGTGATCTTTCCAACAAGTGCTTATTGGCTTGATTTGGAGTTCGTATGAAGAATCCACGTCCGTTTCAATTTCAGGGCTTCTGTCTGTCCGAACTGAACCTTCCTTCTTGATGATCTTCTCTTGCGCCTTCCTCCCGCTCCTCCCTCGCGCATCCTTGGCGATCATCATGCTAGGCTCCTCTTGTAACCCTTCTCCTCCTCGTGTCAAGCTTGTTTCCTCAATGAACCTGATCATACACAAGTGCATAGATTTAGGCAGTATAAAGTTCTCATTATCATAAACATCAGATTCATTTAGGAGTGAATTCACCTGTTGTTCAAGTAGCTTTGCACGAGCCCGTGTAATGGGTCCAATTCTAATCTCATTGGACTGATCCTTCTTAGCATTGGCTGGATCATCTTCAGTAGTAATTGGGGTAGGTGTAAATATAAGGATGTCCTCATCATCTCCCCCCCTTCAAAAGGCGTCGACCTCGACGCTCCAAGGTCTTCTCCATTATATGGTGACAAATCAGCAACGTTGAAACTGTTGCTAACTCCACCAAACTCAGCAATAGGAATATCAATCGAGTAGGCATTATCATTGATCTTGGCTAACACCTTGTAAGGACCAGCACCACGGGGCTTCAATTTGGATTGTCGAAGCTTGGGGAACCTATCCTTGCGCAGATGCACCCATACCATGTCTCCAGGCTTGAACAAAACCTCCTTTCTTGTTTGATTCCTTGCAGCAGCAATGTTCTTGCCTTTCTTCTCAATAGCCTCTCGAGTCTTCTCATGAATTTTCTTCAAATATTCAGCACGTTTTAATGCCTCCATATCAACTCTCTCATGCAATGGTAGCGGCAACAAATCAAGTGGCGTCAATGGCTTGAATCCATACACCACCTCAAAAGGACAAAGCTGAGTAGTAGAATGCACAGCCCTGTTGTAAGCAAATTCTACATGTGGAAAACACTCTTCCCACTCCCGCAGATTCTTCTTGATCATAGTCCTCAATAATTGTGACAATGTTCTATTCACCACCTCCGTCTGACCATCTGTTTGGGGATGACAAGTAGTACTGAATAGCAACTTTGTTCCAAGATTCCCCCATAAAGTCTTCCAAAATTAGCTCATGAACTTCACATCACGGTCAGAAACAATCGTCTTGGGTACTCCATGTAGTCTCACGATGTCCCTGAAAAACAGGTTAGCAATATGCGACGCATCGTCGCTTTTGTGGCAGGCAATAAAATGAGCCATCTTAGAGAATCTATCCACTACGACAAATATAGAATCATGACCTCTCTAAGTTTTGGGTAAACCTAGCACAAAGTCCATGCTAATATCTTCCCAAGGTGTAGTAGGTGCAGAGAGAGGTGTATACAAACCATGAGGCTTCAACTTTGATTTGGACTTGTTGCGTGTAATGCAGCGACTCACAAATCGATAGACATCACGCCTCATCTTGGGCCAATAAAAGTGATCAGCGAGCATGAGCAAAGTCTTCTCACGCCCAAAGTGACCCATCAAACCTCCAGCATGTGATTCCTGCACTAAAAACAAACGCAAAGACGATTCTGGAATGCATAGTTTGTTAGCTCTAAACAAATAGCCATCATGTATATGATACTTATCCCAAGCATGTTTGAAAGCACACAAATGATATGGTTCAGCAAAATCATGATCAGTTGCATAAAGTGCAGAAATACTCTCTAATCCAGGAATTTTAACATCAAGATGTGTCAATAACATATTCTTCCTAGACAAAGCATCAGCAACCACATTTTCTTTTCCTTTCTTATATTTTATAATGTAAGGAAATGATTCAATAAACTCAACCCATTTAGCTAAGCGTCTATGCAAGTTTGATTGAGCTTTAAGATACTTCAATGCTTCATGATCAGAATGTATGATAAATTCTTTTAGCCACAAATAATGTTGCCAAACCTCAAGAACTCTAACAAGTGCATATAATTCTTTATCATAAACAGGATAATTCAGTCTAGCATCAGCAAGTTTCTCAGAAAAATATGTTATTGGACGACCCTCTTGCATCAAAACGCCACCAATTCCTATACCACTAGCATCACATTCAACTTCAAATTGCTTTGAAAAATCAGGTAATGCAAGCAAAAGGTGCAGTAGTAAGCAAACGTTTTAATGTATCAAATGCAATATCTTGGGCTGTGCCCCATACAAATGGCACACCTTTCTTAGTCAATTCATTCAATGGTGCAGCAATAGTGCTAAAATCCTTCACAAAGCGCCTATAGAAACCAGCTAAACCATGGAAACTACGCACTTGACTCACATTCATGAGAATAGGCCAATTTTGAATTGCTTAAATTTTAGATTGATCTACTTCTACCCCATGCTTAGATACAACATATCCCAGAAATATGACCTTATATTTTGCAAATGTGCACTTCTCAAGATTAGCATATAATTGATTATCACGCAACACTTGCAAAACTTGTCTAATATGATCAGAGTGTTCAGATTCATTGCGGTTGTATATGAGTATATCATCGAAATAAACAACCACAAAACGACCAATATATTCTCTCAAAACATGATTCATTAATCTCATGAATGTACTAGGTGCATTAGTAAGACCAAAAGGCATAACTAACCATTCATACAAACCAAATTTTGTTTTGAAAGAAGTTTTCCATTCATCCCCTTATTTCATCCTAATTTGATGGTATACACTACGCAAATCAATTTTAGAGAAAATAGCAGCACCACTCAATTCATCTAACATATCCTCTAAGCGTGGAATAGGATGACGATATCGAATAGTGATGTTATTAATAGCTCTACAATCTACACACATGCGCCATGTACCATCTTTCTTAGGTACTAAAATAACAGGAACAACACAAGGGCTAAGAGAAACACGAATGTACCCTTTGTTGAGCAACGCTTGTACTTGTTTCTGTATCTCCTTAGTTTCTTCGGGGTTGGTTCGGTATGGTGCCCGGTTTGGTAATGTAGCGCCAGGGATCAAATCTATTTGATGCTCAATGCCACGCAATGGAGGCAATCCAGCTGGCACATCTTCTGGAAACACATCACCAAAATCCTGCAAAACAGTAGATACACCAAGAGAAATAGGGGTCATGTCATTAGAAACCAAAACCTCGCCCTTATACATGAGCACAAGTGGAATGGCTGTAGGATCCTCACTAAATTCTCTCATATCCTCTTTGGTGGCTAGTATGACTAGATTAGGCACTCGCTCACTTTTCGTTATATCATTCTTTTGGGGCTCATTTACAACACGCACAGTTTCAACACTCTCTCGCCTAGGTGCATCTTGCAAGTTCACTTCAATCTTCTGACGAGATTCATTCACAATCTGCTGTGGTGTCATAGGCTGCAAATTGATTTTCTTGCCCTTGAACTCCAAATGATATGTATTAGCTCGGCCATTGTGTTGCACATGGCGATCATAAAGCCAAGGCCGAGCCAATAGTAAATGGCACACAGTCATAGGAACCACATCAAAATCAATAGAATCCTTGTATGGCCCTATTTCAAAGTTCACACGTACCATATGGTTTACCTTCATCTCACCACTGTCACTCAACCATTGTATGTAGTATGGCTTGGGATGAGGTAAATATGTCAAATTCAGCTTGGCACACAACTCCTTGCTTGCAAGATTTCTGCAGCTACCTCCATCAATGATTACTTTGCAAGCTTTGTTTGGGCCAACTAGAGCTTTTGTTTGGAACAAGTTGCAGCGCTGAGAGTCAACAACAGGCTGCACACTAAGGATACGTGGAGAGACCACTATGGTACGCGCATGCTCAGGAATGGCATCCATACCTTCCTCCTCATAATCAGCGCCATGATCATCAGGATCAACATCATCTCCACTCTCATACTCTCCTTGATCATTAACAAACATCACCTTGCGGTTTGGACAATCTCGCTTGAAATGTCCCCTTCCTCCACAAGTATGGCACTCCACATCACGAGTACGAGCTGTTGACATATTGGAACCCGTGCTAGCAGCAGGAGCAATAGGTTTCCTAGCTTGAGAACCATAGGATGACTGAGGTGTTGGCTTGGAAGATGGTGTAGTAGTGTGGCCAGCAGCCACATTAGGTGTAGAAACCTGTGGCGGCGGTGTAGACCTTGCTGAAAAGCGGCCTGTGGAAGGGAATCTTGCACGCGCCTTCGCCTCTTCAGCAAGCTATGATTCGGCCTCCCTTGCATGATGCAACAATTCATTCATAGTCTCATACCTATGATGACGAACAATGCTCTTGATTGGTAGCTTCAAATTATTGAGAAATCGTTGCATGGTCATCTCAAGCGATTCACGAACTCTAGCACGCTGCATAAGCATCTCCATCTCCATGTAGTACTCATCAACCGACATGGTTCCTTGTCTCAAGTTTGTTAACTTATCAAAAACTGAGCGCAGGAAGTTGGTGGGTACAAAGCGTTCCTTCATGATACGCTTCATCTCTCGCCAAGTCATCACCGAAAGGTCATTGTCATCCCTTCTATTCTGCACAAGGGCATCCCACCAACGCAAAGCATAACCATCAAATTCTGACGCTGCAAGCATGACCTTCTTTTCTTCAGTGTACTCATACAAGCGCCGGAGCTTCTCAATCTTCAACTCCCATGTGAGGTAATCTTCAGGATCAATGGAGCCATCAAACTTGGGAATTGAAAACTTGGGCTTGCCCAATCCATCATAAACCGGTTGGTGAGGTATACGCTGAGCACGCCCAATTGGAGCAAAGCCACGTCCATGAACAGGTTGAGGAGCACGGCCACGGCCACCTTGTGGTTGTTGACCATCCCCTGCATTACTTGCTTCTTCCTCGTCATGGGCATCATCATATTGCTGCCTTTGTCCAATTGCTATTGTGAGAGCATCAAGAGAACGTTGCAAAGCTGTGACATTGTTGTTGATAGCTGTTACTTGTGTCTGTATGGTAGCGACTGCATCAACATTTGCTCCAAAAGTCACTTGCACGTCCTGAATATTCTTGTCAATGGCATCTGTTGTATGGTTGAACACACGTGTCAAATGGGACTTCAATGCTTCATATTCCCGCCAGTTGACAAGCTCATCGTCCTTCTTTTTCTGTGACACAACATCATCACTAGTCGACATGATTAGTAGATTAGTGCAAAAGGCAAAATCGATATGGTGGAACACTCACAGCTCACTCCAACTGACAAGAAAGTAGATCTTACCGTTCCAAAGTGAATAGAGATGCTTTACCAATTCGAAATCAACAACTAATGCACTGATGTGATGAAGTGAATATCAAGGGTATGGAGAACGATCACAGGGCACAGGTTATTTATGGTGGAGCTGTAGGTATGGTATCCTAACTACACCACAAACAAGTCCTAGTGTTGATCGTTATGATAACCCAAGAAACACACACAGTGGAGATAAGCGTGGCAAAGCAACTTATGAACAGGAATATTGCAATGCACAAGAGAGACGCTAGTAATAGCTCAAAATAAACAGGCACAAGATTGCTCAATCTACAAGTGCTATGATCAACTAGGCCTCCAATAAAGCACACTTTGATATCTCTTTTTGTCACGCTTGTAGCTCTATTCGCTCTCTCTTTTTTTGATACTGAATCTCTTTTCCTTTTCTATTTTTATTTTTTTTATTTTTTTTAACTATATGACTCAACACAAAACAAATGCAAACTAGAGGGGGCCGGATAATCCGGTTTGTCGGGGGCCGGATAATCCGGTCTGTCGAGGCGAAAATTTTGCACTTTCAAAACCCTAATGAGCAGCCTGTCAAAGCAAAGCAACTAGTCTCGTGGGTACGTTCCTAGGCACGGATGTTGTAGATCGGTTGTAGCTAGGTTTGAAACACAAAGGTACGCTATGTGGACTCGGAAAAGTAGATGGAAACTTGCGGAAAATGGTGATGGTGGACTCGGCGGAAAACAAGAGCAAAACCCTAGACTTAAACACAAACAAAAACTAGACTCCTACGAGAAAAACCTGCAGATCGGATCTACGAGAAGACACGACCAACAACTAAAACTTGAAAAGCGATGCAATCTAGGCTAGGGAAAATCTTTTTGTATGGCTTTTTATGTATAGGACGAAACAAGAACTAATCTATGGATGGATTTGTGGATGCTCACCGAGTAAACGAGGAAATCTGATACCAAGATGATATGGGGTGGCCCGATCTTCTCAGCAAGCACTTGTCGATGATGATGGTGGATGATAGATAACTAGCATGTAGCTATGAACTCTCCCACTCGAACCCTGATGCCAATGCAACAGCTCTCGAACCCTATGGGATATTCACAACACCACGCTCTTGCGCACGCAGCCGTCGACCATGAACGGTAGTTTGCAATCTACTAATTCCCAATAGAACAACAGGTCACACTCAATTGCAGTAGTATAACTCGATCACAGGGTAATTCCAGAGGTTCTTGATAAGAAACAACTCCAAAATAGTTTTAACGTGGTCTAACCCTAACTAGGGGGACGTCCCAGGGCTTATAAGGGCGGCTGGGGCGGCCAAAATCGCGAAACAAAACGTGTCCGATACAGTCAGGTCTGTCCAGATCTGTTGGTAACTTTCAGGGCCGGACTTTCTGCCCTAAGTAGGGGCGGATTATCCGCCCCCGGATTATCCTCCCCTGGGGCGGATTATCCGCCCCCTTACTGAGCCTTGCGCCTGAAGTCCTTAGCAGAATTCCTGGAGCAGGGCCGGATTATCCGCCCTTGTGGGGACCGGATTATCCGCCCCCTAGGGACGTGTAAGTACTCGTTGGAAAGCTCTCGGAGTGATCTTTCCAACAAGTGCTTATTTGCTTGATTTGGAGTTCGTATGAAGAATCCACGTCCGTTTCAATTTTAGGGCTTCTGTCTGTCCGAACTGAACCTTCCTTCTTGATGATCTTCTCTTGCGCCTTCCTCCCGCTCCTCCCTCGCGCATCCTTGGCGATCATCATGCTAGGCTCCTCTTGTAACCCTTCTCCTCCTCGTGTCAAGCTTGTTTCCTCAACGAACCTGATCATACACAAGTGCATAGATTTAGGCAGTATAAAGTTCTCATTATCATAAACATCAGATTCATTTAGGAGTGAATTCACCTGTTGTTCAAGTAGCTTTGCACGAGCCCGTGTAATGGGTCCAATTCTAATCTCATTGGACTGATCCTTCTTAGCATTGGCTGGAACATCTTCAGTAGTAATTGGGGTAGGTGTAAATATAGGGATGTCCTCATCAGTAAGCCTCTCATCCTCTGAAATTGTCCATTGCTCGTATTATTCCTATACTTATACTTTTTGCATGTTTCAGGAAGAAGGCCAGTATTAGTTTGAAGAAGACCTCCAAAACTTTGGGGGCTTCTAAAAATATTAAAAATATGTTGCATCGGGACGTGTCGCACTGCGCATCTCCTGCCATCACCCCTACCACTCCCAGCGTCCAGCCTGCCACCGCTCCGACAAGCTCTCCGGCTAGGGATGCCTCTGGCCCTTCTGCCATGGAAGTGGACCCAGCTGCCTCCGCAGAGTTTGTCGTTGTCGGCGAGCAGGCGACATAAGAAAGTACTGCGTCCAAAATGGCTGAAGCTCCGGCTAAGGATGCCATCGGTAGTAGTAAGGCGATGGTGGTAGGCAGAACGTCACTCAAAGGCGGAACTTCTGCACCCAGGACAACCACAGAGCTCCAGAAGATAGTCTACCCGGCACTTACTCCGAGTAGCTCAACTCTGGCTCCTGGTGCAGCGCCAACCTCTCCGACTTGCGGTCTTGAGGAGCTCCTCCGGCAAGCTGATATTCTGCGAGGAAATAGCCTTTCCTTCAACAAGATATTTGCCGAGAGCGCCACCAATCTCAAGATCATCGCACTTGTAAGTTTTATTTGCCTTTTGCATTTCATATGAGTATCCCACTGTAGCCCTCAAGGATTTAGACAGAAAACCATAGGTCTTTGCATCTGAATGCTCTAAGAGTGACTAAGCTAGAAAACTTCTCACTATAGCCCCCAAGTATGTAGTTTGAATGAATTATTCCGACTAGATACTTTCAGAGTAGCATACGTAGTGTTTGTAAATTTCAATACTGTAGCCCCCAAGCCTCTAGTTGAAACAGAATTAGTTCCGACTAGATGCTTAAAGAAAGACTAAGCATACTTGCTGAATTAAAAACTCATACTGTAGTTCCCAAGCTTCTAGTTTAAAACTGAATTAGTTTCGACTAGATGCTTAAAGAAAGACTAAGCAATTTCCGAGTTAAAAAACTCTCACTGTAGCCCCCAAGCCTCTAGGTGGATAGTTATCCGGCTAGATGCTCCAAGTAGACTAAGTGGTTCTGATCTTCTTTCCATAGAATGAGAATGCTCGGAGAGGCGTCGCCAACGAGAAGTTTCACAAGATGCGCGTAGAGCTGGAAGCCAAAAAGGGTAAAACTGCCTTCTTTAAGGAATAGATCACCAAGAGCAAGAGTCTATTTTTCCTTTCGTTTTCGTACTCTGACTTGGTCTTGTGCCGTCACTCTCAAACTACTCACTGTGTACTATTCTTTCTCCTACTTGCACAAGCCATTGCCAAAGCCAAGGACATTGTTGAGCAATCCAAGCACATTGAGCTGCTGGATAGTGAAAACAAGATCCTTAAGCAGGAGAGGACTGATACCTTGAAGATGCACGAGGAATCCATGGCGGCCCTACAGGAGTCTGCCAACACGGATATGAACCACTTGAAGGAGGAGATTGTGATGCTGAAAGAGCAGAAGAAAGCTGCCGATGAGCAAAATCAGCGCAATCTGGAAGCATACAAGATCCTCCGTCAAGAACAAGACTCCATGGTGGAGATGCTCCAGCAAGCCGAGGCCAGCATCTTTGGTAAGTGATTCTCCGTCTTGTACTTCTGTAAGTTAGGTACTTTGAACTTTTGTGTTATTGAACTCATGTGCTCCCTTGTCGGAATTGTAGCTCCTATTGGTTTAACCCAGTCGCCTCCTCCGCCCAAGGAATGCATGGTCCTCGCCGACAACTTTATCAGCAATGCCATCAGGCAGGCCAAGGAGATAGCCAAGCCCCTCCAGATCAATATCAAAGCGGTGGACTCTGTGATGAAGTTCTCAGAGATCTTGCTCCAAGCCCCCGAGCGTATCGTAAGATGGAATGCTTCATGTACACGGGATGGCGCAAGTATGTTGCTGGCGATGGTCAAGGCACACTATGAAGATGCCAACATCAACGTGGTAACCTCAGGTCTTCCCGACGTAGACGATGAAGGCCAGAAGATTGACCATAGGGCTATCTGGGCATCGCTCGCGGGCTATGACACAAGGGTTGCCGAGTTGGTCGACCACAATGTCTTCGTGCCGCTCAAGATCATTAACGACGATCATCAAAGCTCCTCCGAGTCCCTCAAGACCACCGACTTCAAAGAGGATGGCTCTCCTGCTGCCGACGATGCTGCTTCCAAGTCTCCTACGCCAGAGGAATGAAAAAACACTATGTAATATTTGTTTCCTCTGGAATTTGTGTATGCGGAAAAACTACTCTGTTAACTTAAGGCGGAAAAAACAATAGTTATAATTTCCTGCTACTCAAGAACTGGTTCCAGCATGTAATTATTTTTTAAGCAAGTGCTGGTTTATCCATTACTCTGGTTTTTATGCTTGACCTTTCGTGAGTCGGAAGACTCGTAGTCGGAACCATGCGCTCAGGTGATGATGCCCAATGGCACCTAAAAAACCTAAGCACAAAATCACCGACAACAAGTGCGAAAAGTCACTACTCCAAAATCCACAAAAAAACAACAAAGAACGTGTAGACCAGAAAACTTAAGCTAACGCCCGTAGACGGAATTTTCACAAGTGCAAATGCAAAACTTGCGCACAAAGGTTTTATACGATCCAAAAAATGAACACTAAAGGAGGTAAAAGACTCAGAAATATGAGTGAACCATAGAACTTTATTTCATTGATCATATAAGAGGTACGCAATAGATAAAAAATATGCTAAGTGTAAAAAGGACGTAGCTATGCTATGTTCCATGGCCGATCAAGCTCCGGGTAGTCATCATCTGGGTCACGTCGCTTACGCTTATGATCTTCGCTGGGTCTATCCTCAAGTTCACGATTGTCAACGAGGTAGTAAGACCCATTGAGCAGCGCCTTGCTTATGATGAACGGTCCTTCCCATGGCGGGGATAATTTGTGTGACTTCTTCTTCTTAAGTCAGAGCACCAGATCCCCCTCTTTAAAAGAACGATGCCGAACGCAGCGACTATGGTAGCTACGTAGCGTCTATTGGTAGATGGCATATCTTTGGCATGCCAAAACACGCTCTTCCTCGAGAAGGTCCACATCTAGGCATCTGGATTCTTCAACGTCATCTTTGTCGTAGGCGGCAACTCTTGGTGAATCGTGAAGGATGTCAGAAGGCAGGATGGCTTCTGCTCCATATACCATGAAGTAAGGGGTGTAGCCGGTGGATCTGTTGGGTGTAGTTCGTAAACTCCACAGCACAGATGACAATTCTTCCGCCCAGGCTCCAGCTGTTCTATGCAGCGGTGTTTCTAGACGTGGCTTGATTCCCTGCAGAATTAATCCATTGGCTCGCTCAACTTGGCCATTGGACTGTGGGTGTGCCATAGACTCTAAGTCAAGTCGGATGCCCTTTTCCCAACAATAAGCTTCAACTTCTCCAAGTGATAAGTTGTTGCCGTTGTCGGTGATAATGCTATGTGGGAGACCAAATCCCACCACTAGATCCCGTACAAACCTAAGGGCAGTTGCCCCATCAAGCTTTCTAATGGGTTTAGCTTCTATCCATTTGGTGAACTTATCAACTTCTACTAGCAGATGCGTAAACCCACATGGTGCCATCTATAATGGACCAACCATGTCTAGCCCCCAGACTGCAAATGGCCAAGTTATTGGTATTGTTTGCAATTCTTTAGCTGGAACATTGGGTTGTCGGGCATAATACTGGCATCCCATGCATGTCTCAACCAGCTTGTCAGCGTCTGCCTTCGCGGTCAGCCAATAGAATCCTTGCCGGAAGGCCTTGGAGACCAACGATCGAGGAGCGACATGATGCCCGCAATCTCCGAGATGGATCTCATGTAGGATTTCAATACCTTCTTGCTGGGAAACACACTTAAGGTATACACTAGTGGTGCTTCTTTTGTAGAGCTGTCCATTGATTATGGTATAGCCCTTTGCTCGATGTACTATTTGTCGTCTTTCGACTTCGTCGTCGGGAAAAGTTCCGTGTACGAGATATTCCATGAACGGTTGTGTTCAAGCCGGAGGGACCTTTTTCACTGCGTGAACGAAAGATTCAACTCTATCCAGGTTGTTGATGTCTGCGCCCTTCACGGATGGTGTTCGTAGATGCTCCAGGAAAATGCCAGGCGGAATTCATTTGTGCCCTGATCCAAGTTTAGACAGTAGATCAGCCGCCTCGTTTTGCTCCCTAGGTACATACTTGACTTCGTAGGCCAAGAAGCTCTTGGCTATCTCGTCCACTTCGTCTCAATATGCCGCCATCATAGGGTTCCGCGCATTCCAGGTGCCAGCCACCTGCTGGGCAACCAAGCTGGAATCTCCACAGCAAACTATGCGCTTGATGCCAATATCCTTGTCTACGCGTAGTCCGTGAATAAGTGCTTCATACTCCGCCATGTTGTTTGTAGCCTCAAAGTGGATCTGCATAACGTAGTGTAGCTTCTCCCCAGTTGGTGACTGTAGCAGTACACCAGCCCCCAAGCCATTGAGTAGCTTTGATCAGTCAAAGTGCATCACCTAGTATTCTGGCTCCGGCATAGGGGTAGCATCTGGCATCTTCGTCCAATCTACGATAAAATCCGCCAAGTCTTGTGACTTGATAGCGTCGCGTCTCTTGTAGGTGATCTCGAAGGCGGCATGTTTAATGCCCCACTTCGCAGCCCTTCCTGTAGCGTCGCTATTGTTGATGATGTCGGACAGTGGAGCCTTGCTCACAATTGTGATAGGGTGCTCCTGGAAGTAGTGCCTTAGCTTCCGAGAAGCAAGGAACAATCCATAAGCTATCTTCTGGTAGTACGGGTAACGTTGCTTGGACTCCGTCAAGACCTTGCTTACGTAGTAAACTGGTCGTTGAACTCCGTACTCATGCCCTGGTTCTTTTCGCTCTACCACCATGACGATGCTGATTACCCGGTTGGTGGCCGCCATGTAGATTAACATAGGCTCCCCAGGCTCGGGTGCTGCAAGGATAGGTGCCGATGATAGTATCTCCTTTAGCTGCTTCAGTGCTGCATCTGCCTCGTCCGTCCATGTAAATTTGTCCGCCTTCTTCAGCAACTTGTATAGCGGCAGAGCCTTCTCTCCAAGTCGGCTGACGAACCGACTAACTGCTACAACGCAACCTGTTGGTCGTTGTATGTCTTTCAGGCATGTCGGACGATTTATGTTTAGGATGACCTTGATCTTCTCCGGGTTGACCTCGATTCCACGCTGGGAAATGATGAAGCCCAACAATTTGCCGACTGGAACCCCGAAGATGCACTTCTTAGGGTTAAGCATCATGTTGTATTTCTGGAGATTATCAAAGGTTTCTTTTAAGTCGGAGATTAAGTCGTTTGACTTTTTAGACATCACCGCTATATAGTCCACATAGGAGTGAATGTTCCGAACAATTTGATCGTGCAGGCAACGCTGCATTATCCACTAGTACGTTGCACCTGCGTTTTTCAGCCCAAAGGGCATCGTGACATAGCAAAACGTGCCGTAAGGTGTGGTGAACGAAGTGGACAATTGGTCCGACTTCCTCAACTTAATTTGGTGGTATCCTGAGTATGCATCGAGAAAACACAAAAGTTCCGAGCCAGCCATTGAGTCAATGACTTGGTCAATGCGAGGCAAAGCAAACGGATATTTGGGACATGCTTTGTTCAAGCCGGTGTAATCAACGCACATTCTTAATTCTTTGGTTCCCTTTTTGGGGACAAGTACAGGATTGGCCACCCATTGGGTGTGAAGGACTTCTCGGATAAAACTAGCCTTAAGTAACCTAACTATCTCCTTGCCTATGGCGCGTCTCTTCTTGTCTCCGAAGCATCGTAGAGGTTGTTTCACCGGTTTACATTTTGGATCAATATTCAAGCTGTGCTCGGCAAGTTCCCTAGGTACACCTTTCATGTCGGCAGGTTGCCAGGCAAAGATGTCTCTATTCTCACGGAGAAACTCGACGAGCGCGCTTTCCTATTTGGGATCCAGGTTCGTCCCAATGGCGGTGGTCTTGGAGGCATCGCCTACCACAAGTTCCACCGGCTTGGTTTCGATGGCGGCCTTGAAAGCTAGGGCGGAGTCAGAAATCTGCTTCTTCGACGCCGGCATCTCCGAGGCATCAACCTTGCTTTGGATCTCCTTGAATTCTTCGTTGTATAGGACAGCTTACGCAAAGGCTGCTTCTCCAATCTCGCAGTCCCTTGCCTTGGTAAAGCTTCCGGATACGGTGATGACACTGTTCGCTCCGGGTATCTTGAGCTTATTGTAGACGAAGCATGGCTTGGCCATGAAGGCATGGAAGATGTCACGGCCGAATATGACGTGGTACACGCTCTTGAAGGGGACCACCTCAAACATGCGTTCTTGGCGGTAATTATTAACATCGCCAAAAGCGACCTGAAGCGTGATGCACCCAAGGGACCGAGCTTCCCGACCAGGAACTATGCCGTGGAAGATGGTGCTGATCCGCCTTAGGTTTGCCTCTGTCAAGTTCATCTTGTGCAGTGTATCCAGGTACATGATGTTGATGCTGCTTCCACTATCCACCATACATTTGGTGAACTCATTACGGTCAATCAGGGGGTTGATGACCATGGCATACTGGTTCTCCATAGGGATGAGGTCTAGGTGATCCTTCCTATCGCAAGTGATTGGAATTTCCGACCAGCGTAGGTACTGGGGAACTGGGGGTAGAGTGTCCATCAATATCCTCATAGAGGTCTTCTATTGTCGGACAGTGGGGGTGCCAAGGAAAGTGTGGAAAACGGCTGCCTTCTTCTTGAAGGGGTTCTTCCCCTTGCCATCGCTCTTGGCGGCGTGCTTGGGGTCAACATCCTCATCCATGTCACTTGTATCCTTGGACTCCTCTTCCTTCTTCTTCCCCTTGCCCTTGCCTCGCAGTCTGTTCTTCTGACTTCATTTGTAGCCGGACTCCGGGTCCTCCTTGAGATCGTTGACGAACTTGCAATGGCGATTGGTGTGAGTGGCTTTGCCGTTGGCGTCGAGGTGTACGAGGCATGACATATCATGGTACTCCTCGTAGGTTTGGGGAACACGGAGCGCTGCCAAGATAGTTTCATTGCCTCGCTGCTGCCCACGACCAGCTCCCCGTCCTCGGCCACACTGCCCGCCATCACCTCGTCCTGCAAATGTCATAGCGACCATGTCGGAGGTTTGCTTTTCTTCTGGCGGGCTTTTTCTCTTGGTGTTGTTGTTCCTCCGAGCTTGAGTTGGAATGGCTGTTGCCGGCAGGGAGCCGCGACCATCGGCGGCGGCGGCCACGAACTCACTAGCAAGCTGGATCATCTGGTTGAGATCTAGCCGGTGATTGTCCTGCAAGCGCGTCAACTTATGTTGGAGCAACGTACCTTTCTCCAACCCGTCGATGAAGGCGGCCATGGAGGTTTGAGCGTGCACTCCTACGCAGGAATTCTTCAGATCCAGCCAACGAGAGAGGTAGGCGCGAGATGACTCGTATTTCTCCTGCACGCACCGCTGTAGATCGCCAACAGTATAGGGACGCTTATACGTATCCTCGAAGTTCTTGGTGAACGCTTCTTGCATGTCCAACCAGTTGCAGATGGATTTCTCCGGCAAGTCATCAATCCATTGCGGGGTCGTGCATGCCAACATCAATGGGAGGTACTTGACGGTGACGTTGGGGTTACCCCCGGTGATCTCCACCGCATTGCTGTAATCCTGCAACCATGTAGCTGGCTTGGCGGTGCCGTCATAGGGCTTGATGGTTTATCAATCCGGGAACCCTTGGGGTAAGTTGTGGTCCTTATTACAAGTCCAAAGCAACGTGGTCCCAAGTATTGTCCCCGCCTCATAAATCTTGTCCAAACGTGAACGTGCGTCGTATGAATCCGGGCTTGCTCTTTTCTTCTTGCCGCCAGGGGAAGGGCTGCGTGAACAACGTGGGCCTCCCTGCCATGGTGGCTACTGGGGGGTGACGGAGGCCGAGGTGGCGGTGGGTTAGCCTTCTTGTTGTTACCCTCCTGTGATGCCTCATGCTTGTCGCGGTTGCTTGTCGGACACGGAGGGTCATGACGCGACCTGCTCTTGTGTCCCTGGTTGCGCTCTCCATCATGACGGGTCTGCTCCGTGTTGTCGCGGATGACTATGCCGCTCTTCCTTAGCGGAGGCATGTTCGTACGACGGTGAGCCTTGGGGTCTTCGCGATGTCGGGGAGATCGGGGCGGTGGATATGGGCGACGAGGTTGAGTATTTCCTCCATGGTCGGAGGATATGGGGATAGCGTCCTTCCTGTTGCATGCATCCCTCCGTCTTTGTTCTGACGAACCCGTCTAG
The DNA here is from genome assembly GCA_916181665.1 of Avena sativa. Taxonomy (NCBI): domain Eukaryota; kingdom Viridiplantae; phylum Streptophyta; class Magnoliopsida; order Poales; family Poaceae; genus Avena; species Avena sativa. The sequence continues at coordinate 146,156,505 of OV702297.1, forward strand.
GACCCGACATCATGAGGAGATCTGTCCCTTGGCGGCTTAGGCTGGCTAGACTGGCAAAACGTTGGGTCAGACTCAAGACTCTAAGAGGTGGCCTTTTCCTGCTGTTTCACCGCCTTGGCCACAAGGTCATAGACCTGATACACAACTACGGGTGATCTATCTTGCTCCAGAAGGGTCTTGGTGACGGCGAGGTTGAGGAGAGGAGTGGGAATCACCTGCCTGCCTTCGCTGTCAATGTATGGCTTGGCTTGTGCCGGCTTTGAGGGCGCCCATCCTTGGTTTTGCCGTACACCAGGATTGTTGATGACGCGAGCTAGAGCTTTCTTAGCCTTCTGCTGCTGTAGCAGAGTCTTATACTCGGCCTCCATGGCTCTAGCTTTCTCTATTGACTTCTGCGTGTTGGCCAGATCTCGATCCAGCTTAGCACCTTGCTCTGTGATGGCCTGCGCTTCCTCCAGCAGATGCTAGCACTTCTCGTCAAGCTGGACTACATTGCGAATAGGAGCCACGGTCATGGGCTCGACGAGGAGATTGTCGTACATCACTCTATCTGCTGGAGTGACTTGGGCAGCGGCAGATGTAGATGCCGGAGGCGGCGGGTTTGCGGTGTTGTTGTTACTCGGACCGGTGTCGGGTTCCTGCGGCTGCTGCACTGGGTTAGGCGGAGGGGGCATGACCTTTGCGTGATCATTGTCGGCGGCAACAGGTGGTCCCTTCCCCTTGTCCAACGCTATAGGCGGAGCTCGTCCGGGTTGATCTTCATCCATCGCCGTCCCAATGGCGACGAACACCTCTCGGGACGTGATGGCGTTGTTGGCCTGCTCGTCGCGCTTGTAGTCCTCCTCCATCTCCTTCATAGCAGAGTATAGCTCCTCCCGGATGAAATTTATCTCCTCCGAGTCAGCGCTGATATCGGCATAGAGCGCGTCAAGCACGGAGTCGGAGGGTGCCGATGCTTCCTCAATGACAGGCGGTGGTGGTGCAACAACAACGACGATGACTAGAGGTGGTGGTGCAGCTGCAGCGACAACGACCGGAGGTGGCGGTGGCTAAAGGGGAGGGGCTCCGTCAAGGAGCACAAGAGCTGTCTGAGCTGCCTCCTCAGCCTCCGCGTAGTTGTTGACGGTGTTCACCATGCTTTCAAAGGTGAGGCGTCCTGAAGCCTGCTGTCGCCTTAGCGTATGTCGGAGAAGTGTACCCTGGTACAGTCCTTCCACAAAGTGACACATGGCATAATCATTGGGGTAATGTGCCATATCGGCCCGTATACTGAGCCACCTGGCCAGGTAATCGCGGGGGTTTTCACCCTCTCTATGCACACAGCGCGCCAGATCGAAGATGGTCACCACTCCGACGAACTTGGATCTCTGTTGTCCAGACGCATGGGCGAAGCCGGCGGACTTGCAGTGATCTTCCACCGTTATATCCTACACAAGGGCGGTTTGGGTGGGCCTTGAATTTTTCTGATCTTTGTCGGAAAACTCCAAAGAGAGATCCGACATCGATCCTCCCGCGAACGTATCCTGCCCGTAGGCGGTCCGTGCGGGTCTTGATGTTCCTCTGACTCCCAGGGAACTAGCGCCCGAGTCGGTTTCGCCGATGAAGAGGTGGATGTCTCCGATGGGGACGATCGAGCATCTGGTAGGGTTCGTCTTTGCCGGGATCCAGAACTCATCAGGAGGGACGATCGGAACATTTCCGGAGAAGAGAACACGCTTGATGGCTACGGTTTTGTCGATTCCCGCGAAGATCTTGGACCTCGCCCGCTGTAGAGCCTGAAGCGCCTCTTGCCCCACGGTGGGTGCCAATTGTCGTGGTATTGCTGACGAGTACGACATGGAGGGGTCCTCACAGTGCGTGTTTAGAGACGTGGGGTAAGGCGGATGGTTGACGAGTACGAGGTAACACAACTTACCCAGGTTCAGATCCCACAACGGTGGCGGAATCCTACTCCTGCTATAAATCACTATAATGGCAATACGCCTAGTTACAGGGATCGGTTCGCTGTGCGAGGTATGAGTTGAGTTATGCCCTAAAGGCTCCCATAGGCCCGACTTATATAGTCGCCGGGTCCTAGGGTTACAGGGGAAGTCCTAGTCGGACAGGTTACAGAGTCCTACACGGTACACTACTGGTCTAATGTGTCTTGCACTCTAAGGCTCCGGGTATGTCGGTGACTCCTTCGTAGCCTCCCTTCATCCGGCATGGGCCTCCCTTCTGGATCCATCTAACTGGGCCGCCCAGCAGACCATGGGCCATGCTACCAACTATGGTCCACCCGGGTTATCCGGATAAGAGACATGCTATGAGGATACCCATATAGCATATCCCCAACAATGCCCCAATCAGCCACAACAGCAACAGGGGTTCAACAATGTCCCGTATCAGGATTTTCTGTAGCTCAACCATCGTGTTGGGGAGATCGACCAGACTATTCATGGAGTGAGTGAAGATGTGAGTGCCTTAACTCACAACTTTACTCACTTCATGACCAACTTCTCGGGCTACTATCAGCAGCATCTGTACCAGCCGTCGAACGACGACAACAACTAAGCATGGCAACAACCTAAGCTTGGGGGAGGTTTGAAAACCTCCAAACTTGCATTCATATTTTTATTTCTTCTTTTGATTTTTTTCCAAGAATTGCATGTTTACTTTCAGTTTGCATTCTTAAAACAAAAACACACAGAAAAAATAGTCGTAACCTTTATTTGCAAAAAAATCTTTGTCTTTCTCAGAGATTGCTCAATTTCAGGTGACTTAGCAATAGGGAAATATAGAGAGGATTCGACTCAAGTACGAGAACGAAGCAAGAAAGAGGAGTTATCAAATCCCTTTCATCACCTCTCCTGCAACTTTAAATTGATCACATAATTATTTACTCGCTTGCACTTGAGTCATTCCCCACCTAGCTTGTTATCCTATAAATTATATTCCTTTGCTAGTGTCCTCTTTTAGCTTTAAAACAATGAGCAATGAACTTGGTTAAAATATTTCCGACATTTTTACAACAATAAAAAGCATCCAAGAGATGACTTGAGTCCATGTTTAGCCCAAAGGATTTGATTTAGAAACTACGCAACCCCACTGAGCTTAATGTAAATAGACTCGATAGCACCCTTGAATGAAATTGTTTGATAAAATTGATACTTCGAAATAGTAGAGATTATGCCACTGCTTTTTCTAATAATTATAGTAGGATATTGCTTTATGCGTGTTACTACACCACTTGATTTTAGCTATTGAGTTATATAAACGTCTGTAGCTGCAATGCTATGACGTGTAAAATTTTTAGTCTCCTCATGGTTTTATGGTCCAAGTGAAGTTGTAGTACTTGTAGCCCCCCAGAAATTCCCCAACTAGAGATTGCTTGATCTTTTCTTTTTATTGCATCATCATGATATCATCATCGTGGTCATCATGCCACATTGCATGGCTCATCCTTATTTCATCTTGCTTGATATGTCTAAAACCTAAAACCTCTTCCCTCTTTGTATATCAATATTTTGTTTTCTACAATGTTGGGAATCCACTTGTTATGGTTCCACTAGTTCCTAAATGTTTTTATCCAATTTATAAAACTTAAAATCCCCTATTGTGTAATATGTCCAAATTGGCAATGTATGTGGGCATTCCTTTTCTCTTGTGATATTTCCCCTTATCTATTATAGCCGAAACCTCTTTTCAAATACCTACAAACCAAATAGCCCACCCGGGTCCAATTCTCCTCTTCTCCCCCCGGCCCATCTGGCCCAGCTACCATTCCCCTGTTTGTCTTCTTCCTCGGCAGGGAGAGCATGCCTCGCGCATGACTGCAGGCGTTGACATCACCCTCCCCACCAACTTGCCGTCCACCCCCTACCCTCTTTAATCCCCTTCATGGCCCCGCTGCAAAACCTATCCCCGTCCCCTCCTCGTGTCGCCACCCCTATGTTTCCCTCTCTGATGTCTCCCTATCTTACTGAAGCTGAGGGGAGCGCCGCCGCCCTGGTCCACCTCATGAGCACCCGAATGCTGGAACGGAACCGCCATGTCACCGAGGTCCTCTACACTGAAGCCCGTGAGTCGGATCTGCGCAGGATCTCCGCCCGCGACGAGCCCTTCTTCCCGGAGAAGCAACCACCATCTGCCTCCTCTTCTTCCTGGAGCTTCTGTACACCGCTGTCCCTGACACCTCCCCGGTGAGATGCCGCCTCGCCCCTCCTCTCCCTGGATCACGTCGTCCTCCCGGTCTCCTTGCATGCCTGAAGCCGTAGCTGCGTCGCGCCCACCGACTCTCGTCGCTCGCGCGCCACGCCAGCCCTGGAACTGCAGCAGCAGCGCCTAGCAGCCCGCCGCGCCGCCTGTGAAAATCACATGTTTTCGACAAACTTGCATCCCCACCGGCGAGGAACCCTTGACAAGAAACGATCTAGATTGTAACCTCTCGGCACAGGATCAAACCACACATCAAACAGGGCGTTGTATCCTTCGGAATCATCCCACAAAGTTGTGCACAAACATCGTTTAACTGCAATTCGTCTCTGACAGATTTGACAGTTTCTGCCTCTGTTCTCTAGGGTTTTCTCGTCGATGCATCCCAGTTCCGATGGAGGTTCCTTAACGAAAGTTGTAGCCCTATGTTTCTTACTCGTTTTCAGTTTTTGGAGCATCGCCTAAATCCTAGCAGATTCTTCGTCATCGTCTCTGGAAGATTGGTTCCAGCTAGCCAGTTTCAAAAGTTTGAGACTTGATCCTTCAGTATCGTCAGTACCACACCTCCTAGAAGCTTTTCTAATTAGCCCCCCCCCCCCCGAGTTTTTAGATTCTCAACCCGCAGACCTCCCTGCCCCACGTGTCAACCACCGAGCAATCGCGGGCGCGTCTGGACCCAGCCATGCGCGTCCCACTCGTCAGTGTCTGAGAGTAAATCCAGCCCGAGTAAGAGACGTTCCAGAAAGTTTCCCAACTCAAATAAAATTCCAGAAAATGTTTCAATTCAAAAAAATTCATATCATTTTGAAATCTTTTGAATTTGAAGAAATTTTCAAAATGAAATATGAATGTTTTTCAAATATGAATCCATCCATTTTTTCAAATTTGACCAGATTTGACTCTAGCTAGTCAAACCTTTGACTTTGACCCCATTTGACTCATTTTGACTTTAATATTGATTGAAAATTCATAATTCCAAATAATGTGAATAATATATGTTTTTGAATCAGAAAAATGTGAGAAATCTGTTAATGCCATTCATAATATCATTTGAGCAATTTAAAATTTTCGAATTAATAAATATTAATAAACGTCTTTTCTTAATGATTGCATAACTTCAAATCAGTAACTCTAAATTCGACAAATAATATGTCCAAATCGATCAGCACGACGAGACCTCTCCAACCATGGTATCCATATTATCATTTGCATCATGAATTAAGAGTAGTTTTATAATCAATATTGTTTATGCAAGGAAAACATGATAAGTAAAGTTGGGAACTAATTGTTTCTTATTAATAATGCCTCATAAATGTTATATCGTCAATGTGTTATGTCCCTGACACCTTTTCGACATAGTTTGCATCATTAACTTGTCATGTCATGCATCATATCATGATCATGCCGATTCTTTCGCATTAGTTGTAATTATGCATCGCTTGATTCTTTTAGTGTTTTGCTTCTTCCCGGATAGCACGCTGAGATGTGTGAGATTCGACAAGTTCTTTGGTTATGAAATTTTGGCAATATTTTCCAAACGAGCATTCTCCCCCTTTCTACCTATCTTACTTTTATAGTATTTATTTCCTCACGTTGATCTATTGCTATCTATGTTGCGATGCTCTAGTTTTCGTACCCGTGATATCGCTTGCAACCATTATATTGCCTTGGACACCTCATATATCTGTTGTTTGGTAGATAGTCCGCCTTGCGAGTCGTAGTTGCTTGCTCAGGTGTTGTTTCGATGTCGTCAAGTACCACAGTTGTTGGAGAAATGCCTCATGCTTATTATTGAAGATGATCATGGTTTTCATTACCGTTTAATAACTAAAATTGAAAGTAGGTAAAAAATGCAGTAACACATGTGGGCAATAGATGTTATTTGGTTTTTAACCGTCCACTTGTGTCCTGTAGGACCCTGAGTATTTGATACCTGTTCATTGACTATTCGTACTATCCGCATGTGGGACCATGAATCCCCTTAGCATGAGCTTGAATCATATCTTATTCCTTGGGGCCACAAAGTAGTTTGGGGCTTTATTACTATCCTATACTTATGCCATGCCTATGCCATGCTTTACTACTTTATTTACTATTGTGCGTGGATTGCCTGTACTATTTAGGTAAGTGGAATGTTTTCGCGGTATCGATAAGCCTAGTCACACTTTCGGGTTCCCAGTCGTTTACAATCATTGACACAAACCTCTAGGTCCGTCTCGGAGCCGGCCAACTTCGTCGTGGGTAGCTTAGTGGGGTGACCCCCTGAAATATTATATGAATCTTGCGATTTCTTTGTCGTGATGCCTCGTTGGGTTTTTATTTGGTTTTTCCGAGATTGATCATGCGTGTGTTGCTATTTTTGTCCCCCTGCAGGGTAAAACTTTCTAGAAGTTGTGTCCACGGTTATGGACGACTTGGGTCATAGTATCTCGATCATAGACAACTATAACTAAAGTAGTGCTATAAATTTGACTGTATAATGACTAGTAATCAGCTTCACTACAACGGAATGTCTAAATAAAAGTACCAACAACTTCTAAGTTTGGAATACCTCATGCTATTTGTATCTGACTAGTAAGTGTCGCAACTACAACGGAATGGTTAACTAAAAGTGCCCACTACTTATTATATCAGGATAATTCATGCTATCTATACCTGACTAGTAATTGTTGCAACTACTACGGAATGAATAAAACTGCCAACTGTGTGAGTTCCTCGGTTGACTTCCTTGTTTGGTCTCGAGGGGGAAATACCAGGATGGGTATGTTTGGTGGTAGTTTCAGGATGGATCCGAATGGGCCCTTATTATCTCTCTCTGATAGTCGCCACTTGTATCGAGTCTCTATAGGTTGTATAGTGCATGCTTTGATGCCGCATCAGTCCACCATACCTATGTAGGCGAGGACCGCCGAATTCTAAGACTCGCCGTGTACTAGCCTCAGTACTGACCGCTCTCTTTTTTCTTTGCCCTTTGTCGGCACCCCTTTTGTTTAGCAGGTTTGAGATTTATGTCATTAGCAGGGTTGCCCTTCCGGCTTGGCCTAGGCAGGGTTATGGACGCCATTGGTTATTCTTTAGGGCTCTTAGTCCCATTTGCATCTTGTCCGTACTCGGACACTGTATTGTTTTCAAGGTGATTTGGATCTTTGTACTGTATATTTGTATTCTTGACTCATGGAGTCGTTGTTGTATATATATGTTCTGTGGGTTCTATCGTGGACTATTGTGTAATGATATTACTTCGTTTCCACCTACACGAAAGTGCCTGGTGGGTGCCTTTGAATCGTTTCTATGCGGGTTTGGCGGGAATCGTGCATAGGGCTGATCTTAGGGTGTTACAGTACTCCTTTGACCCACTATTGCTCAACAACTATCTATTGGAATGGTCACAAATGCGCAACACATCCTCAATTAACATGTTAAAAACAGTGGCATGATTTCTCTATGAAAGAGGTGAAGTTTTTGAAAAACTAGGAAAGGAAAAAGGTGCTTTGAGAGTCTTGAAATTTTGACGTGGGAGTACATGAGTTGTTCTTAAATTAAATGTTCTTGGTGCAAACTTGAGTACTCTTAATTGGTTAAAGGAACAAGGGCAAAAAGTTTTTATCTCTCAATAAGAGAGAAACCAAAAAGATTTGTTTCAATTTCCTAGCTAAACTTTTGACACTCGCCCGTGCATATGATTTATTTGCTAGCAAGATATAGGTGGTTAGGAAGTGAACTCAGTGCAATCTTGTGAATATATGTATGATCATGTTTAAAATTGCAAGAAATATGAAGAAAGGAATTTGACACCAATTCAAGCTTGTAAGTTCTTTTATTCCAGCTTCGAATCTCCTCTATCCTTTCTTATTTCCCTGTCACTCGAGGGCGAGCAACATCTAAGCTTGGGGGAGTTGATAGCTGTGAGATCCTACACATTTTTTATGGTTTCTATCGATGGGTGTCGTTTGGATTTGATGATTTTCTAGCTTTACCTAACGCTAATAGTTTAGTAGAAAAGAAAACTTGGTTTTTAATATGTGTTTCGGGTTCTGAACATCAACAAAGGGATTTAACAGCAAAAACACAATATTCAGACAAAAATAAGTAAGTCTCTTTTTGGAAGCAATCAAAGGGAGTTTACTAAAGCTTTAACGAGCAACTATATGGCGGGAATATTTCTCCGGCCGTATAGTTCCCGCCGTTTAGCTACCATCTCCTTCGTCTTATTAAAAGGGCCAGGCAACTTTCGTGAAGAGGCCGAGGACGAAAACAGAACACATGACCGCCATACCATCCAGAAGGGAGAAAGAAGGGATCCGGATAAGAAGGGGAAGACGTTCTTTATCTCGCTCCACGATCTTCGATCTCCTAGCCACCACACCTCCATAGCCATTACTTGTACTTGAGAGAGAGAGAGATCTCCACCTTTCAAGACTAGGGTTTGAGATTGTTCTTTCCATCTTGAATTGTGTTGGATTTATTCCTATTTCTTATTGTGAATCTCCACGGTAATATCAAGAAGAACTCCCTTTATTTAATTATATCGATAATGCTTTCTTCTCTCATCTGTGAGTAAGTTCCCTTGGGTGTGGGAGATGTAGGAGATTGGTGAGATGTGCCTATATAATTTCTATTAAGTTTGTGGTTGTTTAATTACTATATTATGTGTGCTTGACTATCTGTGGGATGCTTAATGCATGTTGTCCAATTAAGGGCTCAGATAACATGATGCTTTGTTCTACATAGATAGAATCTTATTTGCTAGCAGACCGATGACCCCCGAGTGACATGGGATATCAATGGGAAACTAGTTTGACTCGAACGAGGATCCACCGATCTTATTGCATTAGTCCGATCCAAGGAGCTTAATTGCTAAGCAACCTAAAGGATCTTAATTGTCTAGTGACTGACCATGGTTGTGGTAAATGGGCTAGTAGGATTATTGAAGTTGGGATGAAATCTACCAAGAGGAGTTCTGGCTAATTATGGGTTGCTCGCCTACAAACATACTTATAAGATTATAATTGTTACACTTATCACTCATCTACCCGGCACATTCACTATCACCATGAACTGAAACTCCATGTGCCTACTTCATCATCTGCATAAAACAACGAAAAACTCGTTCTTTACTTTTATGCTTTTTATTTCTGAATTTTACATTTTAATTTTATTTAAATGCAATCCTTTAATCCAAATTCTATTCTCATTTTCAACACTTGCAGTCAATTCACTCGAAGACACGTGACAACTTCGGGTGTGATAGATACTTCACCCATAAACACTTACCTTTGGGCTCCCTATGGGATCGACATCTTAACTTTGAAACTAGCTACAAACAATCTGCGCACTTGCAGCCATCATCAACACATGAAGCACAAAGAATGTACCACATGAATCTTGTGGTATGGTAAGCCTTGTCAATTATGCATCATGAACTAACTCATTATATATGTGCCTTTGCATTTTCTATATGGGATAAGTATATTTCCATGGGCATGCTTCAAAAGTGAAGATCTCATATATCCCATGAGAGGATGACATTAAGTGGTGATCGTCATCAGGGTTGAGAAGGGCAAGTTCAACATAAGCATCTCGAGAAGATCATTTGCTTGAAGCTTGCAGTCCATATTGGTGATAATGGACATGTGAAGACGTTTCTTAATGAAGCTATCCCATAGTGGTGTATGGGGAGCAAATTATGAGACTTCACAAAGCAACAATGATTAAGTGATGCATTCCAGTTTGGATGGAGCTTGAAGCATCATCATCAAGATCAAGCGGGATACATAAGGCAAAGGTATGGTCTTGCTAGGTTTTCCTTTTACCGGTGTCAAGGTGGTTGTTGGAAGACTGGGTTGTGGGATAGATAGCCGCACTATCAAGAGAGGCTTTCGGTTGGGTAACTTGATCAAGTCTTGTTAGGGAGCTCAATCCTTTGCATACTTTGCATCTTCCTATTTTGTTGCTTCTTGGTGTTTCTCCATGTGAGGTTCTTGAGCTTGTTTCTAGCTCTTCAACAAGCCCAAGTTTATCGAAAATGGAATTCGTATGCATCTTCTATGGAGTTTTCGAGTTTGAAGGTTTTACCGGTTCTTCTCATAGGGAGGCTTCATACCTTTCTTCATTTGGTTCTATCATCCTTTGTTGGGCTATGATGTTTTTATGCACAATCTCGTAGAGCTTGTTGTCCTCGTCAAAACAAGCCCACGATCATCGAAATCGGAGCACAGATTCAAAAGTTATTGCGTTTCTCGTGAAGTCTGTTTCATCTCGGTTGTGGATCCGGTTCAACTGTGTCCCATACCGGACGGTCCGGCGCCAGCGCCGGTAGACCGGATCTTAAACCGGATTTTCCGTTTTTCGTGACCGAGTCTATTCCTAATTGGTATTCAGTTCCGCTCTGGTTTGTAGGCCGGTCCACCGGCCTGGGGACCGGGTTTCATGGTCCCAGGGTCGTTCCAACCGACTTTTAAACCGGGTTTTTTGCAGGAAGCCTCCCAATGGCCATATTTGCGTTCCCCTATAAAAGGGGGTTCTTTTCCAACATGTTTTGGGTGTTCTTGACCACAAAATTTACCTCCATTGTTGAACCTCTTGAGCTTACTTCCTATCCCTTCCCGCCTATGATTCTTGCATCTTTTTGAGGGCTTTGGAAGAGGAGATCTAGATCTACAATCCCCACCAATAAATTCCTCCTCTAAGTGAAGGGAACCCTTTGGATCTGGATCTTGGAGTCATTGGTTGACTTCCACCATTGTTCTTCCTCTCTAATTCCTTCCTAGCACTTTTTTCTTTGGTGGGATTTGAGAGTGAAGGATTTGAGCACCCTTGGTGGTCTTGCTTTGCATTCTTGCATAAGTGTTGAGCTCTCCATTACGATTTGTTCGAGTGAGAGAGCTTATTACTCTTGGAGGGTGACCTCCTAGTCGGCTTGGCGATTGGTGCCGCGGTGTCCTTTTCGTGGAAGATTGTGAAGAGACCCGGGCTTCTCCTTTGTGGAGCTTATGAAGTGGTTGTGGAGCTTGCCATCTCCGTAGTGAAGGAAATGCTAGCCATAAGGAAAGGGCCTATTCCTTTGTGGGATAGACTCAGAGAAAAAGGTAAGCCTTCGTGGCGGTGGGAAATCCTTCGTGGAATCCCACACCTCTCCAATGTGACATACCTTACTTGTAAGGGAACATGGGAATACATCTTCGTCTCCATGTGCCTCGATTATCTCTATACCCGAGCTTACTTTCCTTGTGATAACCATCAAGCTTGAAGTACTTATATCTTGCCTATCACTTGTGGTATATTTATCTTGTTCTATCTTTCTTAGCTTAACTTGTTGTTGGTGCACTTAATTGAGCCTAGTGTATTTAGGTTTTATGCTTGTAAAATAAACATTAGATTAATTCCGCATTCTATCAAGCCAAAACCATAATAGTTTTGAAATTGCCTATTCACCCTCCTCTAGGCGACATCTCTATCCTTTCAGATAGAGCACCCACTATTGCAGCGCACGCGAAGCAACGACACCCACTGCTTCTTCTCGCCGTCCGCCATCCCTTGATGTGCATCTTCTCACCGACCGCAGACTTCAGGTTGAGCAACTCGGGGACGATGGCGGCCACCATGGTCGGGTGAGGCGCGAAGGTGCCCTCCGCTGCCACTCCTCCTTGCTCAACACCGACGGCCCCTGTGGAGGAGTTCCTCCTCTGCCTCCTCGCTAGTAGACTTGGTAGAGAAGACCTGGGCTGCTGCTCATCCATGCGGCTCGATGTGGATTAGGAGGGGACCGGAGCAGAGAGACAATGCGGCGATGCATATGGAGAGAGATGTAGTTGTGGCGTTAGATCGTTGGAGGAGGGATGTGGTGGTGGCGGGAGGCAAAATGCTACAGAAGATCATCCCGGGCCCATGCTCCTCCCGTGCTCGTCTCGGTGGACAGTGCCCTTCTGCCGCCGGCTGGGCCACAACCTACCCAGCCCCTTTATCCCGCAGCCTACATCTGCGGACCCCCTGCTCCCCATAACCGCCCATTCAGCCACTGGTGCATGCCTACCAAGGAGGGGCGCGACATCGGTCATGCTCGGTGGCTCGGGCTCGGCCACGGGGACGAGCGGGTACACGAGGGGGGCACGACTGCAGGACGAGGTAAGGAGGCACGAGCGTAGGAGGACGGACGACTAGGAATATGGGGATGCGCCGACTCGATGTAGGGGAGAAGCGTTGGCAGGACGGCGACGGCGGTGGCGGCCGTGGCTCGTCTGGAGGAGAGTGGGGATTGGAGGAGGAGGAGGGTGAGGATTGGCCAGGGTTTCACATGGGAATGTCTTTTTCTCTTAACTTTTTTAGGGGAGATCGATGCCTTGCCAAGACCAAATGCACTAGCCACAGGCCCGTTGAAAACATTACGTGGGATACCGACTTGTGGGCCTGGACCTTTTCGGCGGGGTAAAAACGTAGCTGGGCAGAGAACGTGTAGGTCCAGATAGCTAGAGAGGGTGCGCGTAAAAAATTGACTATTTTCTGTTGACGAAGGCAAAAACAACTTAGCGTAATTGAATGAATGAGATGCACTCTAAAAGATCGATCTAACGGCCAAATTTTCTTAACTCTTGTGGTATGAAAGTGCACCAATTATACATTTTTGGATTCTCTGCTCCGGGCAATGCAATTCCCCCCTTAGGAGGGGCCCCCGACACCATCTCTGCTCTTCATTTGTTGGAGATTCGTGCTATGCGTTTTACAAAAGAACCCTCCCACCTCATCTTACGCCTGTTGTAGTTTTTCTATCTAACCTCTAACGTTTTCGAATATTCTAAAAAAAACGCTTGTTTGTCTCCTCACAGTCGATAGTCTTCTACACGTTCCTGTTTCTTTTTCACCTTATTTTTTCTCGTACAATTTTAGGAATATTCAACAATTTTTATTTACATTTTTAATTCTGAAAATGAAACATGCATAATTTATTTTTCAACAATCTATTTTGATAATTTTTATTTTTCTATTTTTCATTTAACAATATTTAGACCCTCTTACTTTGTTTCATCCTAGATTCAGAAGTTTCATACAAGATTCACACGTTTTACAAACTTGTTTCTGCCAAGAGATATTCATATAATTTTTTCACATAATACATGCATAATCTCTGTTTCTTTTTCACCTCAGTTTTTCACGGAATACATATTTTGTTGCTATATGAAACCCTACACATGTTATACCGAGAACATGTTTCTTCAAACAATCTGCATAATGCATGTTTCTTTTTCACCTCATTTTTTCTTGTAAAATTTCAGAAATATTCAACTTTTATGTACATTTTTTATTATGAAAATGAAATATCCATAATTTGTTTTTTCAACAATTTCATTTGATAATATTTATTTTTGTACTTTTTATTTAACAATTTTTAGACACTCTTAATTTGTTTTATCCTAGATTCAGAAGTTTCATACAAGATTCATATGTTTTACAAACTTGTTTCTGCCAATAGATATTCATATAATTTAATCAACAATTTCTTACATAATTATTTTTTTAATAATATTTCATAGAATTTTTTTTAAAAAAATTTCTAGAAATATCCGTACAAGTTTCATACTTTTTTCAAGATAGTGTTTTTAAGATACATGGGCAACACCGAAACTCAAATGAATCTTCAATAGAACTTTTTTGAAACTACTAACAACAATCAAACTTGATTATTATTTTTTGTAACAAATTCCAATCTACATATGTTTCTGTTTGAATCAAGCTAATACATCAGATCAGATATAATCCATAGATTCAATATGGTTTCATATAGGATGCATCAAATAATCATACACAAATATTAAGAGAACTAATCATACATACAAGATCCAACAAAACTTCAAAGATTCATACAACTTTTAGTAGATTATTACACACATGATTTAGTCAAGATACAAGCAAGATCAAACAACAGTTTCCTACATGTGTCACCTGTCAAGACACAATCTCAAACAACAGTTTCCTACATGATGTTTGAAAAATAAAAAGATTAGTCCATGATTCAAAGAGGTTTCATACACAATCTCATCTAGAAAATAAGAAACTACATATTTTATAGATCTGTGCTGAAAATTGAACAATTATTTTATGAAAGATTGGTCTATGATTCAAACAAATAACAGAAGGTTCCATATACCTGAAGATTCATACAAGTTCCATACATTCATGTAAAAATCATTAACGATTCTTTGAGCATAGGGGGAAAATTCATATACATGACATATAAAATCGATAAATTCATGTAAGAATCATTAACGATCCAGTATGATACCAGCCAAATAGGGGAAAATCCATATACATAACAAATCGTTGCTGGACTTGTAATCAACACGAGATACAAGATCGATAGAAGATACATACCGAATTCGTAGCATAATCATAGAAAAAATCTACCCAAATCAGACTTCACAAAAAATCAACCTAAAGAAAATACAAGTAGAAGTATGAACACCAACATGGACGGGAATTTTTTGGAGAAGACAGAAAATTATATGAACATCAACATGGGTTTTTCGGATCCAATATGCATAGACATATTTTCATCCAAGAACCAACATCAAATCTTTACAAAGAAATAAGAAGCCCTTCAAGAATATTTGGAGAGAAAGAGGAGGATCTGAACTGGACAAGGAGGCTCCACAGGACGAGGGAGGCCTGTCGAGGCCGTGTTCTCCACTTCCGACGGCCGAAGGAGGAGCTGGCCGGAGATGGAAGAAAGAGGAGGCGCGTCGGGACCTGGGAAGGAGGCACCACGTCGGGATCTGGGGAGGAGGCACCACATCGAGATCTGCAGGCTCCATGGCTGTGTGGTCGAGACCTCCATGGTTGTTATCCCCAAACCTGTATGCACGCGGGGGTGCTGGTGGTTATCCTCTTTCTAGACCGGATCGTGATATATAAATAATACAAGGGCCAAAATATAAAAATATTTTAGACAAAGACTAATTGACTTATGCACGAATCTCTAAGAAATTGACGGCATAGATGATGCCGGGCCCCCTCGTGTGGTAAATCCGCTCTCCTCTCAATATGGCCTCGCTTCTTCCTCCCCCTCAAGGGCGCGAGCTTTATTCCCTTCCCCCATCACCCCATCATCCCATCATCCCATTCTCGGCCTTCACCTCCATCCGTGCCTCCGCTCAACGGTCGCCCTTGGCCCCTCCTCCTCCGGCCGCCGGCTTCGACGGCGACCAAGACAACCGCGTGCAGGAGCTGAGGGTGCCCGATTCTTGGCTCACGCCTGCAGGAGCAGCGCAGGTCTGGTCCCATTATTTCACTTCTCTGACCTCCCTCGCTCTCCCGTTTATCATGTAGCAGCAACTACCTGGTGATTGATTGCGTGGTTCTGCTCTAGTTCTTGGCCCCCAAACTGTAGGGTCGAAGAAGCTTTTATCTAAGGTGCAATCATTTTTTTTTTTGACGAATAGAAGCTGCGACCAAATCTGCGTCCATTTGTCGTATGGACTGAACTCAAGTAGCAAATATTGCGGTAACCAGCGCAGGCTGGATCCTGGTGGTGAGCGGGCAGATCGCCCGTGGTGTGCTCGCGGCCTAGTGGTGCTGATCTGCTTGGCAGGTCGGATCCTCGATGGCTGCAGCGCGATCTGCAAAGGGCGGCGGCGGTGCGCCGGCTGCTATGTCGCCCCTGACAGTGGTGAGCGACGCGATGTTTATTCTTCGGGGCTCTGAGGTGGATTCAGACGGCGGTGTTGTTAGGGTTTGTCCCGGGCTAGGCCCTGTGGGGCGGCTAGTGTTCTGGCGATCTAGACAGCAGCGAGTTTGAGGAGATGTGACTGCCAGTGGAAGCTGCGCCTACTTCGGTCATGACGGGCGATGGCCGTGTGTTTTGGCGCCGTTACCTTGATATCATTTTCGTTGCATCTCTTGTCTCCTAGCTCGGGATGCTCCGGGGGAAACCCTAGATCCGGGTTTTCTGGATCGGATGATGGCGACGCTCGGCGCCGCGCTCCCTCCAGAGAGCATCATTTTTTGAGCACATGATGGCTAGAGGGGTCTGAAGGTGGAGCGGCGTGGTTTCTACCGCTTCGACGACGACGGGTCTCGGGTCTCGGCCGCAGAGGCATGTTGATGGACGCGAGAAGGCAGAAGCATTGTCGGGTGTGGCGTCGACGGCAGGCCTGGCAAGGTCAATGCTTTTATCCCTGTTTCGAGGATGGGTTGGAAGAAGATGGCGATGGCGATTTCTGGAGCGTGCTGAGCCTCTGCAGGACCGGTTTGTGCTCCCGGCTTGCTGTTGGGCGGTTTGGTGAGGCCTCCGATGCGTGTAGGTGTGAGGTCAGGGCAATGACCCTGGGGCATGGCCACCCCCTTCATCAAGGTTGTAGTTGTTGCGACAGATGTCGTTAGTGAGATGGCTTCGTATTGATCTTTGTATTTTCTTTGTAAGACATTGTTGAATAATAAATAAAGAAGACGGTGTGCATCATTTTGATACAGAGGCCGGAGGTATATCACCTCCATTTCGGAAAAAAAAAAACAAGATGCTCATGTATGCAAGCGCAACATTCTAAATTCCAGTAATGCTTTAAACATGACCTGTACATGCTGGTGATAATAAAATACTGCATGACGTTTTTTGCTCCTGAAATGGAAATCCTACCGTGTAGTGCCAGCTCAGTTGCTCTTTTAAGTTTAGTACTAGTACCGTGCAGAAACAGATGGTTTTTTACATGTGCTTTTAACAGGAATCTGAATGGCTGAGGGAGACACTGCACAAGTGGCTGGACGACGAGTACTGCCCGGAGCCGGCCAACGTGGACATCAGCAACACCGCCGCAAGGTCTTACCAGGAGTGCCTGACGGCGAAGCAATCTGATGTGGGGGAGATCCTGATGAAGATGGTCGGAGATTTGCAGTAGCTTTCGTCCCAGGAGAGCTTCCAAGGGGCGTTCTCGTCTGCCAAATGCCAATGCTGCGGTGCGTTTGATAACGCAGAGGATGGAGTCATCGTATGGTGAGTGATCATTTACAGTCGTTGGAACCCGTTGAAACTCTGTATGGATGGTTGCTTTATTTATAAAGCTGGGCGAAAGCCTGTTTTGAGAGTGATCATTTACAGAGAACGCTGCACCCTCCTCCTCCTCCTCCATGAGGGTTTTTCCCTGCCCGAGTTGGTTGATTGAGGCATGGGTGGACCGGGGTTGATCCGGTGTGTTTGTTGATGGCCAGAGAAGGACATACAGTTTGGTTGGAAACAGAGTGCTGTAATTCTGATATTGTAGATACCTGCCAAGGACATACTGATCCGAGATTAATTAGATTGCTACCACCAGCCTGGAGTTGATCCTCGTGGAGCAATAAAACACTTCCTTATGCATCATCATTTTCTCCTTCAGAATTCAGATGCCTGCCAAGGATATAGTTCTCCAAAAATTAATTAGTTTGGTACTTACTACCTCTGTATCTAAGGTGCAAGTTTTTTTTTTGACGAATCGAAGCTGCGACCAAATCTGTGTCCATCTGTCGAATAGACTGAATTCAAGTAGCAAATGTTACAGTACCCAAACAATCAAGATGCTCATGTGTGTTCAACCTTGTAAATTCCAGTAATGTTTTAAACATGCTGGTGATCGTAAAATACTGGATGGCATTTTTCGCTCCTGAAATGGAAAATCCTACCGTGTAGCTCCCAGCTCAGTTGCTGTTTAAGTTTAGTATAGTAGTACCGTGCAGAAACAGATGATTTTTTTGTCACATGTGCTTTTAACAGGAATCCAAATGGCTGAGGGAGACACTGCACAAGTGGCTGGACGACGAGTACTGCCCGGAGCCGGCCAACGTGGACATCAGCAACACCGCCGCAAGGTCATACCAGGAGTCCCTGGCGGCGAAGCAATCTGACGTGGGAGAGGTCCTGATGAAGATGGTCGGAGATTTGCAGGAGCTCTCGTACCAGGAGAGCTTCCACAGGGCGTTCTCAGCTGCCAATGCTGCGGTGCATTTGATAACGCAGAGGATGGAGTCATCATCTGGTGAGTGATCATTTACAGAGAACGCTGCACCCTCCTCCTCCAAGAGCTGCTCTATTGCTTTTGCATTGCCCGAGTTGGTTGATTTGATTGAGGAATGGGTGGACCGGGGTTGATCCGGCGTGTTTGTTGATGGCCGGGCAATCTGTTTGGTTGGAAACAGAGTGCTGTTATTCTGATATTATAGATACCTGCCAAGGACATACTTATCCGAGGTTAATTAGTTTGCTATGGCTTACCTGACATTGCCAAGCACCAAGCAGTATCCTGTCCAACTTTTTTTAGACAAAAGGCTAGAGCAGTGCCCGGCTTTAAATTAATAAAGCCACAACCAACAGAGTACGAACAATATCCAGAACATAACAACACCAAAGTTAACGGGCTTCCAGCCCCACACACTCCACACAAACCCTCACCACACCGGTGCCACAAAGACCACTGTAGGCAACACGCCCCAACGCACACCTACGGGAACCGGTACAAGGGAGGAACAATGGGAGGCCGGGGCCAGGAAGGGTCCTCTCGAAGTGTGCTATAGAGTTGACGAATCCTCCTGATCGTCAGCTCCACTGCCTAGCGATCCTGTCATATTGCCATATTGCAAGATCCAGTTGTGCAAAATACAACATGCCAGAACAAGCTTAACTTAGATGGGGAAAGAATGGAAAGGCTTCTGATCAATGATCTTAAGCCTATTCTTCAGAGCAGCGAAAACCCTCTCAACCATGACTCTAAGGCTAGAGTACCTGTGATTGAAAAGTTCCTTCGAAGTCCTAGGATAGTTTCTAGCAGAGAACTCATTGAGATGGTACCTTGTTGACCTGAAGGGTGGAAGAATTCCAGGAAGACAAGCATACCCGACATCTGCTAGGTAGAACTTTCCTTTAGGAAGCTTGAGCCCATCAGCTCTCTCAAGGCTGTCATTCAGAATTGTGGCACCATGGGCAGATCCTTCCCAGCCAGCAAGCACATATGTGAATTTCATGTCAAAATCAATAGCGGCAAGCACATTCTAACTGGGGTAGTGCTTTCTCCCCCTGCATGCAGTCTGTTCGAATTTCAGCACTCTAGCCATCACATGAGTACCATCAATTGGTCCAATACAATCCTGGCATTACAAGAATGTTAGGCGGCAGTGTAATACAACCATCTCATGAAGTACAAGCTAGAGTTGCTCACCTTGAAAAATGGGAACCATCGACCGTTGCCTCGTATCTCCGAGGTGGTTTGACCACTAGGTGGCTTGATCATCTCTCCCCTGAGCTCGCCAACATCATAGAGCACCTGATGGAAATACCGGGAAATCGTCTCGGTAGATCTCCTCCATGTGCTGTGAATCACTCGGAATCTCTGGTTATATCCCAGAACATGAAGAAACAAAGCCACTTGCTCTTTGATAGAGGTGTTGATGCTGTCCTTAAGCAAACCCCTAGACCTTAATGTTTGCACAAGATGGTTAAAAGGGGCCCTTCTCATCCTGAGCATGGCGATAGCCTCTGTATCGTTGTTGTTGTAGATGTAGTTCAGATTTGCCATCCTCTCTGTTGTGCTGCATCATGGGAAACTTAGAAATAGATAGAAACATAGGTTTAATGGTGATGATGAATTGATATGGCAATATTAATCTAAAGGGGTTTGTTCCTCAAAGTATTTATATTGTGTTGTCAATTTCAAAGGAGTGAAGTGGTGTACTTGCTAACTGTGTGGGTTTTAAAGATCCTCCTAGAATTCATGTTTTTTGGTTGTTTTCACACAAAAATTGTGATTAGAGATAACTTGAAAAACAATAGGGATTGTCAAACCTCTAGAATTTAATCTATGTAAGGAAATAGAAACAATTAATAAACACCTGTTTTTTACTTATGCTAGATTGTTATGGGCTGATGCATTTGAATTTTTTGATGTAATCATTACTGACTATAAACCTTTAATTGACAAGTGGTTATGCAAAAAATTAAATGGTGTGATTTCTGCAATCCTACGCGGTGTGTGCAATAGTAGGAATAAAATAGTCTTTAATAGAATTCCTAGTCAAACAAGAAGCAGGTCTAGTGCCTGGTTCTACTCTACCCGGAAACCGGAAGGTACTCTTCACAGATTTGGAGGGTGGAAAAGTGAGTCAGTTCAAGAAAAAGATGATCCATGTACTCAAAACTCCTCTAGTGCTAGTGACGGGCTAATGTGCAATAGTGTTGGCTGGATTTCATCTCAAAAAATAACTACCGACAGAACATATCATATGAGATGTTCCTCTTTAAGATGTGAAGAGCAACCAGGTTTGGAGCCTGCTAGGAACTAACAATAGACGCGAAAAGAGTGGGCGTTGTTTTGGTTGGCCTGTTTTGGGTAGTAATGAAACACCTATATTTAGTAGTTTTTTGTAGAAAATTGTTCTGGCAGGGGACAGTTTCTATCTAGTTTTACTTTCCAACAATGTAGCAGGAAAAACAGTAGCTTTTCTAACTCTATGCGGTTTCATTTATTGAAATGGAGCCATTGAGAACAAATGTGTTAATATGAAAATTTTATATATATTTCCAACTTCCAAATGAACTATGTAAATTCCAAAAAAATGTAAAATTCATGAAAAATATTCAAATTATTATTTGTTTAAACTAGTATTAAAATGCTTGTTGTTCCTTCAAAACTAAGTTCTTATTATTTTCATTAAAATTTGATGCATGTTTCAGAGTGCTTTCCAATGATAATATTAAGTGGACAATATATAAATAGGGAACACGATATTATGTAAACTAATACACCTTACAGTGTTCAAAATGGCCTTCTTTGATTAGTTTTCCATTCCTCCTCATCTTATAATGTTGTGGTATGCGTTTTTTCGAGGAAATGATGTTGTGATGTAATATATTTTCAAAAATAACCCTCGTACTATGTTATAGTAACTCTTTACTTTCCTATAGAAACACCATATCTTCACTTGCAAACAAAACAAAGTCAAACATGCAAACGGCCAAGATTTTTTCATTTATCCTTGATGGAGAAGTTCTCTCTTGACTAACAAAGCACAATGCCTAATTTATGAACTGTTATGGTGTAAATTCATTTTTTGTCAGAAAAAGATGGTTTAAATTTATTCTATGAAATAAATCATTTGCCCTACTTCCATTTGAAGAATTTTGACATTCCTAATTTCTCTCCATGATATATGAACATCAAATATTCATCACACTAAAACAAATGAAGTCCTAAGTGCATTGATTGAGATCAATTGCATTCACTAGGGAGGGTGTACAAAAGACCGCTAACATTGGCACACATACCTAGAACTTTTGATGGTCCATCTGTTAGAATGTTTCACCATTGTCACTGCCCATCCAAAGTTAAGGAAGAGGGCCCATCGCCTAGGTTGGTGATGCGTTGGTTGTGTGAACAATGATGTGTGGCCAGCTTGAATCACATATATGCATCGTCTATTTAAGATGTTTTGGCTCAGATCTCCCTAAAGTTCCACTGGATAAATACATCGCTCCTTAGGTCTTCCAGACGCATTGTCAACTCAAGACAATTGCGGATCAGATCTCACCTATGTGCCACCATACAAACACATCATCATTGGATCTCCTGGTTGCATCACCAAATCAAGAGCATCATGGTTGGGATATCATTGATGATTGAACAATTTGTGCCTTGGATCTCACAAATGCATGTTGAAGAGTATCATGGCTTGGATATAATCTATGTGATAGCAGATTGAACACTTGGTCAAATCTCAGTTCCAACATTGAATCAAGGTTAGGTGCCTTGGATCTCAGTGGTGTGCCATCGGATGAACAAGACATGCCTTGGATCTCCATAACGCATCACCAAATCAAGAGGGCCGTCAATGGGATCTCATTGATGTGTCATCAAATCGAACTATTTATGCCTTGAATCTTAGAGATGCGTCGTGAATCAAGCATGCCATGATTTAGATCTAAATGATGTGATACGAGATCTACACCAGATCCCACTTTTTTTGCCGAATCAAGGGCTTTGTGGCTCGGATCTTGCAAACATGCCAAAAAATTAACACATCGTACCTTGGATCTCCCAAACCCATCGCCGAATCATGACCATCATAAATGGGGTCTCATTGATCTGCTCCTGAATCTTACAATTTGTGCCTTGGATCCCAAATACGCTTCGTTAAATCAAGAATCCCATTGCATGGATCATTTTGTGTCGTGGATCTCAGATATGCATCACTGATTCAAGAGCACCATGGCGTAGATCTCATTGATGTGCCACTGGATCGAAAATTTCATGCTTTGGATCTCATTTCTACTATTGGATCAAGGGCTTCCAGGCTTAGATCTCGTAACAGCATGGTGAACCATCATAAAGGACTCATAGATCTCATGTTTCATGTTAGATCAAGAACAAATTGACTTGCATCATGTAATGTACCTTCGAACAAGGACATCGTAGCTTGGATCTCATATTCACATCGCGAGATCAAGGGTCATCTAATTTGAATCTCTTGGATACATCAAAAAAGCGAGTTATTGTGGTTTGGATGTACAATTTCATCGCCATGTCTAGATCTGGCACCACGGGATCAAGAAATCCCCTCTTCTTTTGCTCAGCGATGGGAATAGATGGTGTCGGAGAGAAAGCTAGGTGTCCAGGAAGGGGGTCGAGGAGTTTCGGGCCATCTAATCTGAATCTCTTGGATACATCGAAAAAGCGAGTTATTGTGGTTTGGATGTACAATTTCATCGCCATGTCTAGATCTGGCACCACGGGATCAAGAAATCCCCTCTTCTTTTGCTCAGCGATGGGAAGAGATGGTGTCGGAGGGAAAGCTAGGTGTCGAGGAAGGGGGTCGAGGAGTTCCGGAACATTGTCCGGCGTAGTGCCAATGGGTTATATTTCCTTTTATACAACAAGGTAGTGGATCCCACGGCATAGTGGAAGACCATCGCTTGACATTGAAGAAACCACTAAAGAAAACTTGCAAACTTCACCAAAATTTGGCATGACATGTCACATGTATATCCCTTTTTGCACATGTATACACGATTGATATATCTTTCTTGCAAGAAAAAGATTGAGATATACTTGAATTTACTTTTCCTATTTTTCCCTTGGAGTATAGTACAACAGCTTTTGGACACTTTATCCCAAGCCTATCTATTTTATCTCCAGTCTGCACTATAAATGCCAGCATTGGTTGGTAGCAAACCTCCCAAGCCAAGCACCTCCCTGAGCAGTAGCACTTCACCAACTAGCCGACCTCTTCCCACCGCCCCCAAATTCTATTGAGCAGCTCGGCCAGCCAACTCATGGCTCACACCCTCGCCTCCTTCTCGCCCTCCGGCGTCTGCCGGCGGCTGTCCAGCCAGGTGCTGTTCTTGGACTGGCTGCTGTCTTGTCACAGATTTGCTCATTTTTGCCTAGTTTTAGTTTGCGATTCATGAGATTCCTAGGCGGTTCCTTTGTGTGTTCTTTGTTGATTTGGTTGTATGGGCAAATGCTTCTCCAGTAGTTCAGTGAGTAGCATAGCATAACCATGCTTCTCTTTTAATTTCAAGGCGAGGTTTCTGTCTGCTTGATGGAGGACACCTATGCATGTAGTTTTCTCACGCTGGTTGTTGAGAAATTAGTCCGTAATTAGTACATGTTGAACACATCGTAGGAGTAGCCCATGCACTCAGTTCCATATCCATGTGTAGAGAAAAATAATTCATTTCAGCTGGTATATGTATGCTTAGAATTGTAAAATTCCGTAAAAAGGAATTAGAAATGCAAAAGCTTGGATTTATTACCTATGAGGTAGTTAACCTTAAGCTGATTGAAAAAATTGCATGTGCACACATCGAAAGTTGCCAGTCGTATATTGGCAAACAGATGTTGATAATTTTTTTTATTTTAGTACAAGCTGCAAAGATTCCAAAATCCTTGAGATTAACGTAACCGGTGTCACAACTAGATTCGTATGGAATTTAGAGTTTAGAGTTTAATATTCTAATGCAGCCTGGTTCTGAAGATGCAAAGCTCTAGGAAGCCACCCAAGCACATCGTGTGCTTCAGATCTTACTGAATTAGATTATTGATTCTTTACCAATTCTTTGCTCTTCACATAGATGCCGATGTGTTAAATGAATAGAAAATCCAGACCTTCTTTTTTACAAGTTTATATTGCATATGCTTCTGGGCTGACCTGGAGTGTCCTGCATCATGGAATTTCACTTCCAGATGCATTTTGGGTTCAACATGATTAATTTCACGTTAGACGTAGTATCTGAGAATTTTGGTTGACCTGTGTCTGTATCTTGATCCTTTGTATAGCACCAGTGTAGTACATGAATTACCGGTGTTGGTTGCCAGCCAGGAACCCGGACACTGGTATTTCATTCTTGTTTTGAAAGAAAACTATAGGGGTCTAAACTCGCATCTGTGAAGACTTTAACCTAGGTATCAGGATTGTACCTCTACTCCCCCAGCCAATTAGTATGTCACCCTTGCTACATGTCTTTCCTGTATAGATAATTCATTGGCATATCAATGTAAAATATAAGCTAGTGTAAAAAACATAATAATTAAACCCTCCATACTTAGTGCTGTATGGCTCAATTTCCAATTGTCGTCGTTATTGGATATCTTGTGCTGGACCTGAACATGCATTACAGAGGAAAAATTGAATTCATGTAGTAAATTTAGAATCTGTGAGCTTAGTCGACTTCATTATACGTCTTGCTTGCTTTTTTTTATCTTTCAAGGGGGTAATATTCCTTTCCAGATTTAGAATGTAAGTGTGCTTAGCGTTAGTTCTAGAACAAGTTTACCTGCCATATCTGATGTTTCATCATCAATGGTATGGACCTATGACCTATGAGTCAGGAAAAGTTGTGCAGTAGGTGCCCTTTATCAATCTTGTTTCAACGTATTCACACAAACTTGCATTTGGTTGAGCAACTGAGCATGAGTAATTTGATATAGTTCATACTGGTCTGCTGTACTATTATCCTTATCTATGGTGTGTATACGAAAAGTTCAGTTATCTAGACAGTTTCTTGGTTCATTTCAGGCGACTAATGTAATTTGGAGCCAGAGCTCAGTTTCCTTCCATAGCCAGAAGATGAGCTTTGTATCCATCAGTTCAAAGCCAAGTCAGCTTGGATTCAAGATTTGTTGTTCGGTAGGCACATGTTTTCTTCTCTGTCATTGATAATGGTTCTGTCGATACTACAAGTTGGTCACCACGTTCTTGTGATATCTGTATATGTTTCCTGAACCTCTGCTTCTATGGGTGGCCAAAAGAACACATTTGTTAATCATAATGTAATATATATTAAATTATGTAAACAAGTGTGAGATAAAATCAGTAAGAATTGTTTGCATTTGCAGTAATAGTATCAAATATGGGTAAGTCTTATAATGGCAAATGATCTATCAGATTCCAGACTACACACCATAAGTGAAGCAAAAACGTCCCATAGATACCTCATCAGATAAAGATGACACATATTTCAGCATTTCCTTTTATTTTTTTTGAAACGGGGCAGCATTTCCTTTTAGTAATCATGCTTTATGTACTGATTTGAGATAATGATGTTCATCATTTCGTGAGCAGGCCAAGGAAGCAGCAATACAGGCCAGGAAAGAGACAGTAGACAAGGTTTGTTCGATAGTCAAGAATCAGCTGGCAGTCCCTGATGGTACTCCTGTCACAGCGGAGTCGAAGTTCTCTGAACTTGGTGCTGATTCACTGGATACGGTAAGTCCCCGTCCAACAGAAATGGCACTAGCCCCAACAGGGCCTCCAAGCAACGACATTCATACATGACCACACAAGGTGAATGTCCCAGTAACATGGATCATGTTTTGCAGGTTGAGATTATGATGAGCCTCGAGGAAGAGTTCAACATCACCGTCGATGAAACAAGCGCTCAGGACATTGTGACTCTGCAGGATGCAGCAAACCTTATTGAGAAGCTTGTGACAGAGAAGACCGAGTGAACGCCTTGATTGAACCGCCCTCTAAAGGGCGAAGGCGATCCCTGCAGCCGTGAACTTCTGTTTTTGATCGCTTCTGAGGCGAGACGAAACAACTTATGGCCGGCTTTGCATTCAGCATGTGTTGTATGTTCATTGCCCATTTGTTCTTCCTTCATCTACCTTAATATTGTGTGTGTTGCTTCTGCCAGAGGGTTAATTATCCAAAGGCTTCATGAAGCAAGTTGGGACCGTGTCTTTCCAGTTTGAGTTCATATATGTCGTACTATTATAGAAAAATAATGCACCTATAAAGGTTGGAGTCACTGCATTTTGTGTTCATTTGCATTTCTGAGTTTTTTTTTGGCAAAGTTTGAGAAGTTACAGCTGTGGATATACTAGTAGACCTAAGGTTTCCCCGTGAACCGTTGTGTTCATGCGACACAATTGAGCATTTTATGCATAGAAAAAGAATGCTGGGTATTAGTATCTTGTGATCCATTGACATGAATATTGTTGAATTAATTTGCTAATTTAGCCTCCATTATTTCTGATTCTTGGGGCTGCCCCTTTATGAATGATCACTCACTCACTAGACAACTTATGGTGTTGCCCTGTTGAACGCCGAAGGATGTACTTCATCTAGGAAAGGAAAAATGCTACATTTCATCTTTAAATTATTGACCTGTCTCATTTTATTTTCTCAAACTATTCTTGCTTTTAGTGAACCCACTCAACCACATTCAGATTATCTACAAGAAACATATATATACCTTATAACCCTTGACCTTTTTTTAGAAGAACAATATTATACAAACAAAAAACTCCTCCCTCAGTTTCAAAATATAAGATGTTTTAGTTTTGTGAAGCAAATGTATCTAGACTAATTTTAGTATATAGGTTCACTCATGTTTGTAGTGAATCTACACACTAAAACAAGTCTAGATACATTTTCTTCACAAACCTAAAACATCTTATATTTTAAAACGGAGGGAGTAGAAGGAAACATTGAAAAAAAACATACATGTAGATTGTGATAGAATATATACGTGTAAAGTTTGGTTTAGAAATATGAAAAAATTGTGCCAACGAAAAGAGAATTATATTTTTGTTTATTTTGCATGTGTAAAAAGATTGTGATTTAAGTTTGAATAAACAAACTTTATGTCCAAACTTTGAGATTTCTTTTTTCTGGAGAGTGCAATTTTTTTCTTCAATAAGTCTGGAAGGATTTAAGAGGCTAAGTGAGCTGGAAACTTGTTTTGTCGCATAAAACCCCAAATGGGGCGTGGCCAAGTGGTAAGGCAGCGGGTTTGGGTCCCGTTACTTGGAGGTTCAAATCCTTTCGTTCTAGATTGTTTCAGATAGTACTCTACACGAGACAAAAATTTAGTAAAGAGAATAATGATATCTTATGAACTCTTAGATTAGATGCCCAACCATTTATTTCTCAACTTAGCAACTTGAAGTATTAATCTTATATTCTTGAAGTATTAATCTTATATTTAGGATACAAAGAAAGCACATCAGATCATAATATATATCAATACCCTCTAATATATATCAATATCCCCCTTATTTTTTTATGCAAAACAAAAAAGAATAGTAAGTGATTCCATAAATCTACGCAGTTGCCCAAGAATTCACTATTCTTCTTAATCAACGTTCTTCACAAATTGCAAATACTAATTTGTTAAGAATCAATCGAATTGAAGTCATAGTGTCATGGAATCAATATATTCCCAGGCCCCGGAAGTTGAGGGTTTTGAGTCTCGAGAGCGGAAAAATCCTTTTTTAAATACTAAGGGAAGTTGAGGGTTTTGAGTCTCGAGAGTGGGAAAATCCTTTTTTAAACACTAAGGGAAAAATTCTTCGCCTCAAGGGTGAACACTTTGTCCGCCACCTCCCCTCGTCGTCCTTGCTTGGGCGACTCGAGAGAGCTAGGGTTTCGAGCCAATGCCACCTGCCTCCTCGCCCTCTCCAACCTTCCAATTGCCTCTTCATCCGGCTTTGTCTCTTTCTTTCTCTATGTCTCCCTCCCTCCTTAGGTCTTTCCCCGTTTGCGGAGAAGAATGAACCAAATTGAAAAGTGCACGATGTGGTGGTGGAGGTCCTTTTAGGGATCTGTCGCTCTAGCACCAAGCGCGCCGGGCAACATGGTAGTGGACATCATCACGTTGTCGGAGCCACAATATGCTCTCTAGCATGGGCTTGATGCCACCAACGTCTCCCTCGATCGTCGTTTCCCTCCTTGGGGGTATTGTTGTGGGCCCCTCCCCCTCCCCTATAGTATGGTGTCTCTTGTTGAAAAATCCAAATCCTTTGAATAGGGGACGATGTTGCTCTCCCCTACAACATTGCGTTCGAGTCTTGTAGTATGTCAGTGCTTTGGTATGCGCCCTACTTGTGGCTTTGTTCCTGGTGGTGGTTCACTTATGAAGTCATTCCTGTGGCCGAAGTCTTTGTGAAGGTTCTCCATGGTATGTGGATGCCATGTGTTGTTTTGTCGATGGGAAGCATGGACCTCAATCTACAAACAACCCTTGTGGAATTTTTAGCTTAGCTTGTATCTTGTAGCTCCATTTCTTTTCCTCATTTTTAGGTGCCCTTTTTTCTCTTGGCTATTAAGTGCTTTATTAAATTAGTATTTTATCTAAAAAAGTATTTGCTTCCTGACCACCTCCTCATCCACATTGCCGCCCTTCACCTAACGATCATTCAATTATATCTAGAGCATTCTAACCACTCGACGACTTCTAAAATGACAAAACTACTGTATCGAATTTCAAGAAAACCTTGGCTTGCAACCTTGCATACTCGTGGAAAGTTTTAATAGAAATATGAAAGATTCTAACCCATGAGAAAAAGGTAACCTATTTTTGCGCATGTCACATATTGTCGTATTTATATACAACAAAAGTGCAATTTTTAACTCCACCCCCATAAACTCTGCATATGATTTCCTTCATATTTATAAAAAAATGAATTGCAATTGCGTTCTTTCCAAAACCCGACGGGTGTTAAAGATGTTCCAAATATACGTAGTTTAGAGGCTAAGAGCAGTAGAATGATGCTATCTTATCAATGCCGCATGTAAAGAATGTTGAGTCACCGAAAAGAGAAATAATAAAATGGTTTTCTTTCCTAGCTAAGAGATGATTTCTTAGTAAAAAAATTAGGCAATTTTGTAGTGTACAATATGTCTTCTCTTAATTATATGTTTTCTAGTTTAATTTTAATCATGGCATTATTTTAGGACACGCAAAACATTAACCGTCAAAGATAACACTAAGAGATAGCATATTGTATGAGTTCCTCTAGATGAGCTAGTAAAGCGATGTTAAAATTAGTTTAAGAAGAGGCACTCCCATCATCATACTAATACTAACTTGCTAAAACGTCTTACATACTGTGGGAGCGAGGGAATACGTTCGTTGAGGATTTTTTTCCGAAAGGAATGTCCTGTTCCTAACAGCGCAAACTACACCTCTCAAACAGAGGGGAAAATCAAGAAAAGGAGAAAGAAGAGGGGGAAATGGCGTCTTCTACCTCATCCTCTGCTTCACTCCTCCTCAATGGCCTCGCTTCTTCCTCCCCCTCAAGGGCGCAAGCTTTATTCCCTTCCCCCGTCACCCCATCCTCCCCAATCTCGGCCTTCACCTCCATCCGTGCCTCCGCTCAACGGTTGCCCTTGGCCCCTCCTCCTCGCGCCGGCGGCGGCGACGGTGACCAAGACAACCTCGTGCAGGAGCTGAGGGTGCCCGATTCTTGGCTCACGCCTGCAGGAGCAGCGCAGGTCTGGTCCCATTACTTCACTTCTTTGACCTCTCTTACTCTCCGGTTTATCATGTACTCTCTCCGTTACAAAATATTGGATGCTATAATCTTTTTCTGAAATAGATGTATCTAGACATTTTTTAGTTTGTAGATTTACTCATTCTGCTCTGAATCAACACTAAAAGGTCTAGATACATGCGTTTTAGAAAAAGACTAAAAGATTTTGTAATTTGGAACGGAGAAATTAGCAGCAAGTATTAGTGATTGATTGCGTGGTTCTGCTCTAGTTCTTGCCCCCCAAAATGTAGGGTCGAAGAAGCTTTTATCTAAGGTGCAAGTTTTTTTTTTGACGAATCGAAGCTGCGACCAAATCTGCGTCCATCTGTCGAATGGACTGAACTCAAGTAGCAAATGTTACAGTACCCAAACAATCAAGATGCTCATGTGTGTTCAACCTTGTAAATTCCAGTAATGTTTTAAACATGCTGGTGATCGTAAAATACTGGATGGCATTTTTCGCTCCTGAAATGGAAAATCCTACCGTGTAGCTCCCAGCTCAGTTGCTGTTTAAGTTTAGCATAGTAGTACCGTGCAGAAACAGATGATTTTTTTTGTCACATGTGCTTTTAACAGGAATCCGAATGGCTGAGGGAGACACTGCACAAGTGGCTGGACGACGAGTACTGCCCGGAGCCGGCCAACGTGGACATCAGCAACACCGCCGCAAGGTCTTACCAGGAGTGCCTGACGGCGAAGCAATCTGATGTGGGGGAGATCCTGATGAAAATGGTCGGAGATTTGCAGGAGCTTTCGTACCAGGAGAGCTTCCACGGGGCGTTCTCGGCTGCCAATGCTGCGGTGCGTTTGATAACGCAGAGGATGGAGTCATCATATGGTGAGTGATCATTTACAGTCGTTGGAACCCGTTGAAACTCTGTATGGATGGTTGCTTTATTTATAAAGCTGGGCGAAAGCCTGTTTTGAGAGTGATCATTTACAGAGAACGCTGCACCCTCCACCCTCCTCCATGAGGGTTTTTCCCTGCCTGAGTTGGTTGATTGAGGAATGGGTGGACCAGGGTTGTTCCGGTGTGTTTGTTGATGGCTGGAGAAGGACATACAGTTTGGTTGGAAACAGAGTGCTGTAATTCTGATATTGTAGATACCTGCCAAGGACATACTGATCCGAGATTAATTAGATTGCTACCACCAGCCTGGAGTTGATCCTCGCGGAGCAATAAAACACTTCCTTATGCATCATCATTTTCTCCTTCAGAATTCATATGCCTGCCAAGGATATAGTTCTCCAAAAATTAATTAGTTTGGTACTTACTACCTCTGTTCCATAATGTGGAACGTTTTAGCAAAACTAATTCAGATTTAGGAGTACTTGACATTATATTCCAAGCATTACTCAAGTCCACTAGTCCAGCTTTAACCCCAAGTGACAGTGTATGCTCCTGCCTGATGACTGGAACCACCAACCTGGAATTGATCCTCATGCAACAATAGCCCGAAGAAAACTTTATGGATCCATTGCTAGTATTGAAAACAAGCAATGTTGCCCGACAAAACTGGAGCTGTTCATATACTTCCTCATGCATCGTCAGTTTTTTCCTTGGGAAGTCAGATTCAACCTCAGAACCAAACACCACATGTCGAATGAATCCAGCATCTCCCATTTGTACTGGAAGAATTCCTGTGTCGCCGTCAGAGATTTGTTCTTCCAAATGCCCAACGCATTCATCCAGCTTCAGCAAAATTGTCATCCCTGTGTATGGCCTGCCGTGATGTCACCCATCCAGACCTAAGACCTTTTTCGCTATGACACATTCAAAAACTAGATGTTGAATAGTTCACTTTGCAGTTCATAAGATGGATGGTAACTGCAGATCTCCATGCTAAACCCTAAACCCTTCTCAGTCCAATGGATTCCTGTGTCAGACGCTTTTGACAAGGCTCTCCTGAGCTAGGGATGCTTTCACTTCAATCTACGGCTCATTCCTCTCTACTTCAAAGGCAACTGCTAGCACAATTGCTGGTTGAGCCGCTGGCTCTACGGATGGTTCTTCATGTCGAGTTCTCGCCGGTCCCTTTGGCACGTTTCAGATGCACTTTTTGGGATATGCAACATGTTTTTCAGTAAATTAGCAACATATTTTTCAGTAAATTATCTTTGAGACTTCGATGTGTGCAGCTAGACATTACGGATTTATACTCTGCTACGCAGAGTAAGTGTTGCGTCTACGCATCGACCGTGACCTATTCCTTTGTTTTATGGGGTAAAAAAGTGTATGCTAGATAGAGAGAACCAGGGGCGGAGCCAGGATTTGACATTGAGGGGGACAAAGATACTGATCATATATATAAGATTTTTTTCTCATGAAAACAACAACGACCTATCATTTTGTGTTGGAAGAACTGTTTGGATAAAAAACATAATAGTATATCAAAGTATCAACATAGAATTGATATTAATATGTAGCACTAAATCTTAGACAATACAAAACAAAAGATTAGTTTATATTGGATTAACTTTATTTCTACGAGTATAAAGCCTGATAATTCCATTGCAGATGACCTTCCTATTATTATTTCGCAATCATTATGCAATAAGTTGTCGTCATCACCGAGCAAACATCAAACAAAAGACACATATTTTTTTGTAAATTAATCAATTAGACTATAGATTATGCAATCTATCGACAAAATACTAATGATTTGGTATCTTCAATGAGGAAGATTGATTCCTATATTCGATGGCACAATATGCTTGTTGCTGGCGTTGCGTCATGATTAACAAAGGTAGAAACTGGCAGACAACATGGCTAGCAAGCATGGCGCCGCGGCTGCAGCATCGCGTGGTGTCTGGCTACTGAGTAGAAGAGAGCGATGGTGGCATGCATCCTGTCAGTTGATCTGAACGGTTACATATGGTGCTAGTTATTAGGTCTAGTTACACAAACGAAGAATGTTGGAACATGTTATTACAGTTGACTAATAAAACGAATTTATAGGATACATTTGCTTTTTAGTATAGAGAAGCATGACAAATCAATTAAATTTAGGCTTAATGTTAATTAAGCCTATGAGACCATTAGTTTAATACTAAAATCTACACCTATGTATTGACGGGGCGATGGTTAGAGGGGGTCTAGCCCCTGCTAGCCCCTCTTGGCTCCGCCCCTGGAGAGAACGAAATGAGACTACATGCCAGGTGAACATAGATCATACTTATTTCTAGAGCAACCTGCCACGTGAACATACTAGGCATGAAAAACCCGGTCCGGTCGTCTTGAGTTCCACAAGACGGCGGCACCGGCTAAAGCACAACTACCTACTCGCGCTCAATCAAGTAGTAGTGTTTTTTTCTTAACAGAAAACGATGCTTTATTGATTGAATCATATATTCATATCAATATAGAGAGTTCCACGGATCAAATCCGGAGCAGAATTAAAAACATAACTAGAGTTTACATTCTAACACGATTTACCTAAGAGATACGCCGCTTCATTAAGAACACGCTTCACATGCTTGATGCTAGAAACCACCAAGCCTACTGACGAACGGTCCATGCTCACCGAGTCAACCGTTGCACCAGAGGCACCGAGTTTAACCGTTGCACTAGAGGAAGACAATCTGAGGCAAATATCGCATTCGTTCTACCTCGATCAACCGCCAGCTGCGAAGAGCCAGAGCTTCGGCATACTCAGCAGTCTGTAGCCCGTCGATATGCTGCCGACACACTGCCAAGCAGGTACCTTGATGATCACGCATGACCACCCCTGCTCCCATGCAATTAGAGGCCTCAAAACGCGCAACATCTGAATTCAAAAGGACGGTACCTGGCGGCGGCGGTGTTCATGTTGGAGCTGGCTAGGACACACACCTTTGCTTCAGGCACAATTTAACATGGTGCTGCCGGATGAGATTAACATAAGCAATGATGTTTTCTACGGTATGGCTTAGGGTTAGGTTTAGTCTCAGAGTTCCTTGCTTCATTCCGTGCATCCCAAATGCGCCAGAATGCCACGACCATTACCGTAGCCTGCAGACCGTTTGACCGAGCCAAGAAATCGAACAGCCAGAACTTTGTAGTGGTAAAATTCTTACAGAGAAGTGTACATGGGAACACCGGCTTGATCTCCCGCCATACTACTTGAGCAAACCGGCAGAAACTCCGACCACAAAAAATGCAGTCACTTTCCGCAGGGATTTTTCTTCTGCACAGTTGCACACCACTTGGAAGACAGTCATAAATAAAACGCCATAGATGAATAATCATCTTTCTTGGTGCCTTAATTTTTCATAGAGCTTTCCATTCCTTATCGTTTGCTATCCACCTTGACACCATACCCCGACCATGTTTACTCTGTGCTTGAGAAAATTTATGAGAGTGAGCAAGCATATATGCAGATCGAACGGTAAACATGCCATGTCTGGGTGCCGAGAGATTGTCACATGCAGAATCCTCTTTGCCACGGATGGGTGGAAGAAGCCATTCACATTCTCCTCATTCCAATCACCAGTTTCTTCATCAATCAAACAATGGACTGTAGCAGTGTCCGGAATAGGAGACGTGGGCATTAAAGTTACTGGGTGGAGGTTTGGGATCCAAGAATCTTTCAGAATCTTCACAGATCGACCATCTCCAATACCCCATTGAATCCCTTGCAAAAGAAACTCTCGGACAAACAGAATACTTCTTGAAGTATAGGAAGATGACCGAGGTTTCGTGGCATTCCAAAAATCTGAATTAGGATAGTATCGCCCCTTCAGAACACGAGCACAAAAAGAATTGGGTTCAATGAGTAATCTCCATCCTTTCTTAGCAAGAATTGCTTGATTGAAGAGACCAAGATCGCGAAATCCCATGCCTCCCAAAGCCTTTGGCGTCAATAACCACTCCTAAGACCTCCAATGCATCTTCTTTTTACCGTCTTCAATACCCCACCACTGGCTAGAAATTACTTGTCTCATTCTATCACAAGTGGACAGAGGTAGTTGAAAACAACTCATGAAGAAAGCTGGAATAGCTTGAATTACTGCCTTAAGCAGCGCCTCATTACCTGCCCTTGATAGCGGTCTATTCAACTAGCCGTTGATGCATTTCCAGATTCTCTCAAGAATGAAGTTGAAAGTGGAAATTGGTGATTGACTCACAGAGGTAGGCACACCCAAATAAAAATAATTTAGCACCTCACTGGCAACCCCCAACAGATTCTTCACTTCATCCTTCACTTGATTGGTACAATGATTACCAAAAAATACTAAGGATTTGTCTAGGTTTATATTTTGTCTAGACCTTCACAATAAATCCTAAGCGTGTTACTAAGATCCATCATACTCTTTGTATCACTTCTATCAAAGAAGATGCTATCATCTGTGAACAAAAGGTTGGATATAGGAGGACCAAGTCAACCATTGCGAATTCTATAGAGCTCACTTCGGTCCTCTCGTTGTTGTAGCATGCTAGACAAGACTTTAGTGCATAGGAGAAATAAGTAAGGGCTGATGTGATCTCCTTGACAAATACCCCTTGATGGAATAATCGGCTCCGTGCGTTCGTCATTAACATGGATAGCATAACGAACACAAGTAACACACCTCATCACTGACTAAATCCAAATTGGGTCAAATCCAAGCTTACAAATACAACCATGTAAGTAGTTCCATTCCACCCGGTCGTACGCCTTCTTCATATCAATTTTGAGAGCGAAGAACGGTCGCTTGGATTTCTAATTACGAATTGTATGCAAGCATTCGAAAGAAATAAAGGCTTTATCGGTGATCAACCTACCAGGCACAAAGGCACCAGAAATAATCAGAGGAAGAATCACTTTCAACCTGTTTGCTTGAACTTTGGAGGCAATTTTGTAGAGGACATTGCACAGACTGATTGGTCAGAAATTTTTCAAGTGTTTTGGTCTTGCAACGTTTGGAATCAGCACA
Source organism: Avena sativa (assembly GCA_916181665.1). NCBI lineage: Eukaryota > Viridiplantae > Streptophyta > Magnoliopsida > Poales > Poaceae > Avena > Avena sativa. Next base: position 146,192,360 of record OV702297.1, read on the forward strand.
ACCACCGAATCACAAAGACCCTCCGGTATATCACCTCCAGACAACAAACTCCTCACTGCCGAACAAATTTCTTCTTTTAAAAAGTCCCAGTGAGTTTGGTAAAAAGTGTAGGAAAGCCATCAGGTCCAGGCGCCTTTGTGGGTCCCATTTTGGAATAGTGCAGTTTCAATCCGCATCAGTATAGGGCTTACATAAGTCCGAGTTGATCTCCTCTGTGACCTTTGCGGGAATGGCGTCCAGTACTGTATCAACAGAAGCACAAGGTTCGATGAAAAAAGGTTCTCATAAAAGGAATAAACCAAACCTTTGATCGCAACTTGTGATTCATATTTTGAGCCACCATCACGTGTGAGCATGGATATCTTGTTCGTTCTCTTAAGCGTAGATGCCCTTGCATGGAAGAAAGAGGTGTTACGCAGATGCCCTTGCATGAAAGAAAGAGGTGTTGCGATCATTACCGTGGCCTGCAGACGGTTTGACCGAGCCAAGAAATCGAACAACCAGAACTTTGTAGTGGTAAAATTCTTACGGAGAAGTGTACATGGAAACAACTGCTTGATCTCCCACAATACTACTTGAGCAAACTGGCAGAAAAGAATTGAGTGCTCAATGCTTTCACTCCGACCACAAAAAATGCAGTCACTTTCCGCAGGGATTTGTCTTCTGCATAGTTGCACACCACTCGAAAGACAGTCATAAATAAAGCGCCATAGATGAATAATCATCTTTCCTGGTGCCTTAATTTTCCATAGAGCTTTCTATTCCTTATCGTTTGCTATCCACCTTGACACCATACCCCGACCATGTTTACTCTGTGCTTGAGAAAATTTATGAGAGTAAGCAAACATATATGCAGATCGAACAGTAAACATGCCATGTCTGGGTGCCGAGAGATTGGCACATGCAGAATCCTCTTTGCCACGGATGGGTGGAAGAAGCCGTTCACATTCTCCTCATTCCAATCACCAGTTTATTCATCAATCAAACAAGGGTCGTACTACGCGTCCCCTGGTGGATAATTCTCCAAAATCCCCCGACTCCTCCTGCTGACACGTGTCCACTAAAAAGTCCCAGATCCCACTTTTGCTACAAACATAGCAGTTTTTGCTATAAATAGTCCCGCTTTTGCTACATGTAGCAGAAAACGGTTCGACCCCAAAATAGAAAAACAAACTGGACCTCGTCGGAGATTTCGCCGATGACCGTGTAGCAAATAAGTTTTGCTAACGTAGTATATCTGACCTCGCCGGAGACTCGCCGGAGGTTTTCGCTGGTAGACCTCACCGGAGACCATGTAGCAAAAACTTTACGCTATTATAGAAAAACCGCAAAACGGTGGTAGCAAAAAAAATATGCTAATGTAGCAAAATAACGACCTCGCTGGAGACATCGCCGATGGCTATTATAGCAAAACCAATTTTGCTGAGCACTTTCGTCGAAAATATCATAGCAAATACTTTGTGCTATTATAGCAACAATATAGAACAGAAATAGCAAAAAATTACTACTATTGTAGCATCTCCCTATAGCAAAATCTCAAGACGCATTCATTGGTCGATAGCATCACAACCCTTCGTCTGTAGCAACGACGACCACCTCTGCTAGTATCTCATCCTGTCTATGTAGCACCGTGCGCTGTAGCAAAATTCGTCGGCGAGATTGTAGCATCCTAGACAAAATAGCAAAACAAATACGATGGTGTAGCTAAAAGAATATACAAATGTAGCAGAAAAATAAGAATACAAGTCTACATCCTAGGCAGGCGGAGATGGCAGAACCACCACTGCCGCAGGGCAGCACCACCACCGGCGCGAGCAGCGCTTGCCGCCGCGACCACTGGCGCGGGCGGCGCCACCACCGGCATGGGCTTGTCGACGGCTAGAACTCGCCCGGCGATGCTCGCTGCAGGGGTAGCATCACACCGGTAGAATGCACGGCAGCACTTGCTGCAGGGTCACGTACTCGCGTCACAACGGGTAGGGAGCACGGCGGTGCTTGCTGCAGGGGCGCGATACTGCGACGAGGGAGCGGCGACGCTCGCTGCAGGTAGTGCAGGCGAGGGGCGCGGTGTGGCGGCGTGGACGTCACGGGACACAGCTGCGCGCACAGGTAAGGAGGCGCGGTGGCTCGGCTGCCACGCTTTGTGCGGGGACCCCTGCAGCGGCGGCGCTACGTGGGGCGTCAAGGATGAGGAACAACGGCGGTTGAGGATACGTGCAGCAGGCTCAGCGTCGATGGGGATTAGATGTTGGTAGGATAAGGATGGGCCCACCCTAAACGAGCGAGGGGAGGGAGTCGCGTGGAAGGAGCGACCCGGGGGATCGAACGATCTGATCCCCCAAGGGAGTAGTATCATTTTCCATCAAACAATGGACTGTAGTAGTGTCCGGAATAGGAGACGTGGGCATTAAAGTTACTGGTGGAGGTTTGGGATCCAAGAATCTTTCAGAAACTTCACAGATCGACCATCTCCAATACCCCATTGAATCTCTTGAACAAGCAACTCTCGAACAAACAGAATGCTTCTCGAAGTATAGGAAGATGACCGAGGTTTCGTGGCATTCTAAAAATATGAATTAGGATAGTATCACCCCTTCATAACACGAGCACATAAAGAATTGAGTTCAGTGAGTAATCTCCATCCTTTCTTAGCAAGAATTGCTTGATTGAAGAGACCAAGATCGCGAAATCCCATGCCTCCCAAAGCCTTTGGCGTCAATAACACTCCTAAGACCTCTAATGCATCTTTTTTTACCGTCTTCAATACCCCACCACCGGCTGGAAATTACTTGTATCATTCTATCACAAGTGGACAGAGGTAGTTGAAAACAACTCATGACGAAAGCTGGAATAGCTTGAATTACTGCCTTAAGCAGCGCCTCATTACCTGCCCTTGACTAGCCGTTGATGCATTTCCAGATTCTCTCAAGAATGAAGTTGAAAGTGGAAATTGGTGATTGACTCACAGAGGCAGGCATACCCAAATAAAAATAATTTAGCACCTCACTAGCAACCTCAACAGATTCTTCACTTCATCCTTCACTTGATTGGTACAATGATTACCAAAAAATACTAAGGATTTGTCTAGGTTTATCTTTTGTTTAGAACCTTCACAATAAATCCTAAGCGTGTCACTAAGATCCATCATACTCTTTGTATCACTTCTATCAAAGAAGATGCTATCATCTGCGAACAAAAGGTTGGATATAGGAGGACCAAGTCGACCATTGCAAATTTCATAGAGCTCACCTCGGTCCTCTCGTTGTTGTAGCATGCTAGACTAGCCTTTAGTGCATAGGAGAAATAAGTATGTGCTGATGTGATATCCTTGACAAATACCCCTTGATGGAATAATCGGCTCCATGAGTTCGCCATTAACATGGACAACATAACGAACACAAGTAACGCAGCTCATCACCGACTGGATCCAAATTGGGTCAAATCCAAGCTTACAAAGATAGCCATGTAAGTAGTTCCATTCCACCCGGTCATAGCCTTCATCATATAAATTTTGAGAGCGAAGAACATTCGAATTGTATGCAAGCATTACAAAGAAATAAAGGCGTTATCAGTGACCAACCTACCTGGTACAAAGGCACTGTTTTTTTAGAAATAATCAGAGGAAGAATCACTTTCAACCTGTTTGCTAGAACTTTGGAGGAAATTTTGTAGAGGACATTGCATAGACTGATTGGCCAGAATTTTTTTAAGTGTTTTGGTCTTGCAACCTTTGGAATCAGCACAACTACTGAATCACAAAGGCCCTCCGGTATATCACCTCCAGACAACAAACTCCTCATTGCCGAACAAATTTCTTCTTTTAAAAATTCCCAGTGAGTTTGGTAAAAAGTGTAGGAAAGCCATCAGGTCTAGGCGCCTTTGTGGGTCCCATTTTGGAACAGTTTCAATTTCCGCATTAGTATAGGGCTTACATAAGTCCGAATTGATCTCCTCTATGACCTTTGCGGGAATGGCGTCTAGTACTGTATCAACATAAGCACAAGGTTCAGATGAAAAAAGGTTCTCATAAAAGGAATGAACCAAACCTTTGATCGCAACTTGTGATTCATATTTTGAGCCATCATCACGTGTGAGCATGGATATCTTGTTCGTTCTCTTAAGCGCAGATCACGGGCGGACCTTCGTGGGGGCGAATCTAGGCTATCGTCCCCCAGCAAAAAATATTTTTGTTGAGTACCCCGTAGTATTCAGCCCATAATATGGCCCATATGTCCCTTCTCCTTCTCGTTCTACCTGGAAGAGAAAAAAGACTCTAGAAGGGTCGCGTCTATCTCGTCTCTAACAACAGGCGACGACCAAGATGGAGGGCCGAGCCAGCCTGCCGGAGACTGGCTCATCTTACACGCCGACGCACCGTTCAGCTTAGCAGCGGCACGAACTCTCAGTCACGGGCGCCCAACTACCAAGGCAGTTCGATCTGCGTCGTGCAACTAGCCCTCCGCATGCCTCCGGGCTCCGGCTGTCTGTAGTGATGAGTGAAAATCCATGGTTAAGTAGTATATGAAAGTTGTGGTAGATGGTTTATTTTGTTTTGAGCTACCTTGTGCATATATTGATCTTATAATTGTATTTTGTAGACGAGATCAATATCAATATATGAGTTCCTGATAAATACTAGAAATTCTACCTAGTTACTTTGATTTGATTTGCATACCAAAAAAAATGTACATGTCCATTTGTAGCTTCGCCTCCCACAGATTCTTTGCAAGCTCCACCATTAGCGCAGATGCCCTTTCATGGAAGAAAGAGGTGTTACGATCACCTTCACATAACCACTCAACTCATGAATGTTGTCAGGCCATAATTTCCTCGCACTCAAAGAGATCACAAAGTTTGAGTTCCACTTCACGCTCTTTCTTTAACACCTCATCATTCACCGGTTGACCTCTAAGGTAGAACAACTTCTGTTTAACCTGATTGATTTGATTTCTAACAGACCCAGGTCCTTCAAATCCAGTCTTTCAGAGTTGTAGCCATCCAGCCCAAATTATTCAAGGTTGAGCGGAGGGAGTGAGGACCTTCCCTCCCTGCCAACCACGCTGCCCCCATAGTGCCCAAATAGTCCGGAGCCCTACGCCACATGGCTTCGTAGAGAAAAACTTGTGACACACCTGAAACATCTCCCTTCCCTGTCATCTTAACGAAAGCAACTGCGATGGTGTAATTATCAGACGAGGTTGTAATCACGTTCTCAATGGTGCAGTTGATACGTCGTAATTTTTGATGTTCTATGCTTATTTAGTATCAACTTGGTTATATTTTGTCTACACTTTGAGGTATTTTTATACACTTTCTGGGACTAACCTATTAACAAGATGCCATAGTGCCAGTTGCATGTTTTCTTTTGTTTTTGGTTCCAGAAAAGACAGAAAATCAATATTCTTGGAATTGGACGGGACAAAAGACAATCTTTCTATTTTTCCCAGAGCAACACGGAACCATGAAGTCGAGATGGAGGAGGAAACCAGGGTGGCCACACCCTAGGTGGGCGCGGACCAGCCCTGGTGGCGCCCACAAGGGGTGTGGGCCCCTTGGCCCTCCATCGACCTTGCCTCCTTCGCCTATAAGAAGCTCCTGACTCAGTAATCCTAAATCATCGACCAAAAAGCCACGAAAAGTTCCGCAGCGCTGCTGCCACCAAAGGGAAGATTCGGAGGACAGAAATTCTCTGTTCCGGCACCCTGTCGGGATGGGGAAGTGCCCCCAGAGCCATCTCCTTCAATCTCCAACAGCTATCTCCATCGATCTCCACCATCATATCCATCGTCGTTGCTGATTCCCATAATGAGGAGGGAGCAGTTCTTCCTCGAGGCTAAGGGCTCTACCGGTAGCTATGTGTTCATCTCTCTCTCTATGCATGATCTTATTGTGATCATGAGTTTTGTAATCAAGTAGATCTACTTTGCTACTCAAGTGCTTTAATAGATCTTCGGCTCTCCCCATGTGTATGAAAGTGACAACGTGCATACCATGGTGGCACTTAGGCTAGAGTCTACATAAATACACAAGTGCTTTAATAGATCTCTGCTCTCCCCACCTGTGTGAAAGTGACAGCGTGCACGCCGTGGTGGCACTTAGGCTAGAGTTTATAAATATTTATCATGAGTATATTTGGAGTTGGATGTCTTTATGAAATTGTGGTGTTTGTTGGAACCATCTAGCGCTCAAGATGACAGTGTGGGGTTATCTAGATGGGGAAGACAGACTTTGATGTGTGCTTTTGTAGCCCTACCATGGATTAGAGTGTCTAACCGGAGAGTAGTTAAGAGTAGTATCATGAAGAGAATATATTTATGAGAGAGTGTTCACTAGTGAAAGTATGATCCCTAGGCCTTGTTTCTAAGCATTGAAACACTGTTTACAACTAGATCTGTTGCATGTTTGCTTGCTTCCAGTCTTTTTCTACCCGTCAAACTCTTTTCTGGCACCGTTGTCTTATAATCATCCATACCACTTGTATTTCACTATCTCTTCGCCGAACTAGTGCACCTATACACCTGACAAGTGTATTGGGTGTGTTGGGGACACAAGAAACTTCTTGTATCTTGATTGCAGAGTTGCTTGAGAGGAATAGCTTTGACCACTTCCTCCCTGAGTTAGATAAACCTTGGGTAATCCACTTAAGGGAAACTTGCTGCTGTTTTGCAAACCTCTGCACTTGGAGGCCCAACAATTGTCTACAAGAATAGAAGTGCGTAGACATCAAGCTTTTTTCTGGCGCCGTTGCCGGGGAACAATAGCGTGTGGGTGAATATTCTTGTGTGCACTTGTTTTCTTTATCTCTAAGTAGTTTTTACTTTCAGCTTTAAGTTGGTTTCTATCTTAGAATGGATAGGCATTGCGAATTACAAAAGAAATTAGTTGTACTTGTTACCTAAAAATGTTTTCAAAAAGGAAAGTAATTGGAAAGATGAGTAATGGTTAAGTGGGGGTCAACCTTGAACACTTGTGTTCATGCCTATGAAACCAAAATAAATCTTCCAATGGAAGCTTTTCAACTGAAGGAAGACACCATTAAATATCAATTCCCATTCAAGAAAAGTATAGAATACCTTTGAACACTTATGTTCATGCCTATGAAACCAAAACAAATCTTCCAATGGAAGCTTTTCAACTAAAGAAAGGCACCATTAAATATCAATTCCCATTCAAGAAAGGTATATAATACCTTTTGTCTCTCCTATTAAAACAAAAGTTGCTCTTAATGCTTCTTTATTTGAAAATACCTGAATCTTGCTTCTTGTGCCTAACTTAAAGGCGTTAAAGAAAAATACTTCTTAGGAGATAACCCAATAGTTTCTTAAGTCTTGGAAGTTATTACTTCTGTAATAACCTTTCCTTATCATTTTTATTTGATTTTGTGCCAGGAATAACCTCTAATGAGAGGAAAGTAAGATTTGGTGAGTTGTTGTCCCGAAATAGATTTTTATGCTCCACTGTATTTTTTTGAAAATTATCTGTAAGTCGGATTGAGCTGTAATTTTTTGAATAAATCCCCCAGGTTGTTAGCTAACTTTCGTTAGTTCAATACTTTTTGATTTGAGCAATAGAAGGTCTTCGAAAAAATCGATTTCTACCTGCTGGTCTGTTTTGACAGATTTCTGCCATTATTTGCATTTGCTTCTTATTGATTCCTTTTTGGGTTCTTTTTGGTAAATTGAGATTTTTGAGGGAATTGCTACAATAGCTTGTGTCTTTAGTGAAATTTTTGCTGTTCTGAAACAACTCAAAGGTCTATTATCTTTTGAATGCACTAATGTTGCTAATGAAGATTGTGTGAAGCTTTGTATGCAAGAAAATATTTAGGTGTAAAGAAAGAATGATGTAATGAGATGAAGAATGGACAAAATCTCAAGCTTGGGGATGCCGCCCCGTGTCATCCAAGAAATATTCAAGAGGTACAAGCGTCAAAGCTTAGGGATTCCCAAGGCATCGCCTTCTTCATCAATAAAAATCTCAGGTCTTTCTAGACACTTTGTTTTTATTGTTTCATGCACTGTTGTGTTGTTTTTGGAGCGTCTTAGTTTTCGTTTTTGGTTTTTGTTTGCTTAGTTTGCTTGAATAAAGTGGTTGGACCCCCGTTTTCGCTGTGTTGTTTCAAATAAGTTGATTGGTGTTGGAGAAGGAGTAAGAAGCTTCATGTTTATAAGTGGTACAAAAGGAGTTTGTTTTGACTGTGGCCTAGACCTTATCATATCATGTTCGATGTTGTTTTGACCCTATGCTTAGTGGTTATTGCTGTAGCATGACTTGTACTAAACAATTGGGATTGCTTAATGTGCCTTGAAAGAATCATGCGTTGTAGTAGCATACAAAATCATAATATTATGGTATTCTCCTTTGATGCTTTGTTTGGGTTGACTTGGCACATGATCACACCATGTTATGACTATAAAATAGTCACCATAGCCTCAATGATCATTTATTTTTTGACTTGTAGTACCACTTTATGCTTTGATTAGTAATGTTTTGTCGCTCTGCATGATTATGGACATTATTGCTCTCTTAGTTGGTCGCTCCCAGTCTTTTGCTAGCCTCCACTTGTATGAGTAAGCTCTACTCGTGCATCCAACTCTCAAGAAACCAAGTTATTCCAAAGTATCCACTATAAATTCCTATGCATGGTGTGTTACACCAATCCAAGTATATTCTTGTTTTCATTTACCTTCCAATTAAAAAGTCCTTTTGTTATGTGAAAATTTAGTGATTAAACCTCTCACAAACTTGATGGCACACTTTATTTTTCTTGCCCCTAATAAAATTGAATCATTGTGTCATCTATGTTGTATATGATTGCACTTATACATTGGAATTAGCAAAACCGTGTTGTCACAGAGAACGCTTTCAAAATTGCACTTGTACTTTGTACATAGTTGATATCATGTTCTTTTGTTTATGGATGTCGTCGGTGTGAAATAAAATAGGAGCTTGTAAGTCCATGGAATGATGTATGTGTGTTAGAGAAACTCCTGGGCTGCTAGCCTAAGCCATGCCTAATCATGGTGGAAACTTGCAGCATCACCATAGTGAGCAATCAATGAAGCTTTCTTCTTATAAAAAAAGAGACATATTGAAAAGAGGAAAGAGAAAAAAAAGCACCATTTCCCATGGTAAATAAGAAGATTGCTGAGATGCTCATTGTCTGCTTGCCTTGTCATTTTGATTATGGGATAACTCCTATATCATGTGCAAGGGGTGCCCTATTGGTGGTTCTATATGATACACATGTACTTACTATGACAAGAACTTATAGGTGACTAAAGTTGAGTAGCATGAGGAGCGGCCCTCGTATTCAAGGTACACGAGATTGTCAACTTATACTTTGTCAAGCGTATACTCCATACTTTGTTCACTTTAACCTTAATCACTTCAAGATGCTTATGATAGGGGCAATGAGAGCTGAAAGCTAATAAGCACCATAATTTTTGGAAGCTCTTTTTGAGACTTGAAATCCCTGCTTCCCTTTATGAAGGGCCTTTCTTCCACCATTATATTGAGTCTCCACATTCTATCCTTAGACACCAATTAAGAGAGCATAGTTGCCATTATTAGTTCTATGTGCATTGTCCCAAAACTTATTGATTGATGCATATTATTGATATTACTTGTTCTTGTGCTATTTGTATCTAGTCACTCTTATGAACTTTGAAGGTGTCCTATGCATCTATTTGCTACTCCATGAGGGACAATCTGAATGCCACTATGCTATGTTTTCTATATGTGAAACAAACAAACGTCTTTCAATGCATTGTTATTCATGATCTTTGTTTGTAACCTTTCATGTTGCATGCATAGTTACTTTGTCTTATTGTTAGAACTCCATCTTTCATGCTCATGTTTAGAGTTATTTGATCCCAGCTTTCAATGCTTGCAAATGGTTTGATCTTGATTGTGATGGTGCATGTTACCTAAAAAAATATTATTTTTATCACTTACCTACTCGAGGACGAGCAAGAGTTAAGATTGGGGATGCTTGATATGTCGTAAATGTATCTATAATTTTTGATGTTCCAGGCTTGTTTAGTATCAACTTGGTTATGTTTTGTCTACACTTTGAGGTATTTTTATACACTTTTTGGGACTAACCTATTAACAACATGCCATAGTGCCAGTTGCCTGTTTTCTTCTGTTTTTGGTTCCAAAAAAGGCAGAAAATCAATATCCTCGGAATTGGACGGGACAAAAGCAAATCTTCCTATTGTTCCCGGAGCAACACGAAACCACGAAGCAGAGATGGAGCACGAAACAGAGATGGGGGAGGACACCAGGGTGGCCACACCGTAGGTGGGCGCGAGCCACCATCGTGGCGCCCATAGGGGGTGTGGGCCCCCTGGCCCTCCATCGACCTTGCCTCCTTCGCCTATAAGAAGCTCCCGACTCAGAAACCCTAAATCATCGACCAAAAAGCCATGAAAAGTTCCGCAACACCGCCGCCACCGAAGGGGAGATTCGGGAGGGGGGGACAGAAAGTTGGTGCCGGGACGGGGAAGTGCCCCCGAAGTCATCTCCTTCAATCTCCACCAGCCATCTCCATCGATCTCCACCATCATCTCCATCGCCGTTGCTGATTCCCATGATGGGGAGGGAGTAGTTCTTCCTCGAGGCTAAGGTCTCTACCGGTAGCTATGTGTTCATCTCTCTCTATGCATGATCTTATTGTGATCATGAGCTTTGTAATAAAGTGGATCTACTTTTCTACTCAAGTGCTTTAATAGATCTCCGGCTCTCCCCACGTGTATGAAAGTGACAACGTGCATACCGTGGTGGCACTTAGGCTAGAGTCTACATAAATACTCAAGTGCTTCAATAGATCTCTGCTCTCCCCACGTGTGTGAAAGTGAGAGCGTGCACGCCGTGGTGGCACTTAGGCTAGAGTTTATAAATATTTATCATGAGTATATTTGGAGTTGGATGTCTTTATGAAATTGTGGTGTTTGTTGGAACCATCTAGCGCTCAAGATGACAGTGTGGGGTTATCTAGATGGGGAAGACAGACTTTGATGTGTGCTTTTGTAGCCCTACCATGGATTAGAGTGTCTAACCGGAGAGTAGTTAAGAGTAGTATCATGAAGAGAATATATTTATGAGAGAGTGTTCACTAGTGAAAGTATGATCCCTAGGCCTTGTTTCTAAGCATTGAAACACTGTTTACAACTAGATCTGTTGCATGTTTGCTTGCTTCCAGTCTTTTTCTACCCGTCAAACTCTTTTCTGGCACCGTTGTCTTATAATCATCCATACCACTTGTATTTCACTATCTCTTCGCCGAACTAGTGCACCTATACACCTGACAAGTGTATTGGGTGTGTTGGGGACACAAGAAACTTCTTGTATCTTGATTGCAGGGTTGCTTGAGAGGGATACCTTTGACCACTTCCTCCCTGAGTTCGATAAACCTTGGGTAATCCACTTAAGGGAAACTTGCTGCTGTTCTACAAACCTCTACACTTGGAGGCCCAACAATTGTCTACAAGAATAGAAGTGCGTAGACATTAGCAGTCTTCAAAACAGCGCATGAAATCACCATTGGCAACTGCCCTATCGAGTCTGACTTTGACTTGGTGATCAACATCTTGTCAATTCGACCACGTATACTTTGGTCCCTTGAAACCAAGGTCCGAGAAACCACAGTCTTGAAGACAATCACGGAAAGCTGCGATATGCCCTTTTGTATGGTCTCGAGGGACAATGTGCTCATCCTGACTAAGCACCTCATTAAAGTCTCCGCAACAAATCCACGCGCCACTCCAAGTAGCATGCATTGACCGAAGAACATCTCAAAATTCATGTCTCCGATCACGTCTAGGCTCTCCATGTTGGAGATATGCCCAAGAGGCAATAATAAAGTGGTTATTATCATATCTTTATGTTTATGATAAATGTTTGCATCCCATGCTATAATTGTATTAACCGGAAACATTAATACTTGTGTGATTTGTAAACATAAAAGAGTCCCTAGTAAAGCCTCTTTGTAATACTAGCTTGTTGATTAATAGATTACTATGGTTTCCTAATCATAAACATTGGATGTTATTAATAACAAGATTATATCATTAGGAGAATGATGTGATGGACACACTCCTATAGTTAAGTGTAGCATAAGATCAAGTCATTCAGTAGTTCGTTTGCTATAAGATTTCAAATACATAGTAACCTCAATCCTTCGACCATGAGATCGTGTTAATCACCATCACCAAATGATGCTTTGATGACATCAAACACCACTTCATAACTGGGTTGTTATAAAGGTGGCATTGAGTATTCAGAAAGTATGTGTTGATGCACATGGATCAAAAGTGAGATTTGTCCATCCATATGATGGATAGATATACTCTAGTCCCTCTCGGTGGAATGTCATCCAATTGGCTTGCAAGCATGTGACTGGCTCACAAGGGATCACATATCACAGGAATGAGTAAAATGTTCATTCGATCACGAAGTAATCATATAAATATGTGGGAGCCATATGAATTTCCAGATTCCTCTATTGGTTATTGATCAGAGAAGAGTCTCGATCATGTCAGCATAATTCACGAACCGTAGGAAGACACACTTAAGGATTCGATGTTGTTTAGTATATATGGAATGTGAGTAAAAGACTGAATGTTTTTTGGAGTCTCGTATTGGATCCAGGACATCACGAGGAGATCCGGAATGGTCTAGAGAATAAGATTCATATAAGGAAAATCCAATTCCGGAGTTCAGAAATGGGTTTTGGTGTTTTCACTTGAATGTTCTAGAAGGGTCTAGAAGGTCCACCGATCTGGAGTGGGAAGGGTACATGGATGTGTCATACCAAAGTGGAATGGTTGCATCATGTCCTAGGTCACTTGGCCGGGCAATGGGAAGAGAGAAATCAAACTCTAGTTTGAAAAGTCAAACGCCAATTTGAAAAAGTCAAATCCCAACATGGTTGCCTAGTGGAGGGAGGAAAGGAATCCCACTTAGGGAAGGATTCCCTCCCTCCCTTGACGCCGGCCTAGTAGAGGAGTTGGGGCAGGACTCCCCTTTCCCCAAACCTCCTCTCCCACCTATATAAGGAGGGGTAGGGCACCCCTACCCCTCACACCCAAACCCTAGCTAGCCGCTGCCCCCTCTCAAGTCGTCGCCGCCTAGGGCTCCTCTAAACGTCGCCGCCTAGCTAACCCTAGCCGCCAGTCACCACCTCTAAACCTATTGGACTCTAAACCCTAGTTGCCAAGGGCCATATCTACTCCACCATACCCGCTTTGGCTTAGGCGCAGCCCTGCGAGATTCCCCTCTACTTCCACCACCATGCCGTTGTGCTGCTGGAATCACAAGGAGAGATCTACGACCTCTGCTGCCTGCTGGAACAAGGAAGAGGAAGGTCTTCATCAACTACTGAACGTGTGACCGACTGTGGGAGCGCTGCCGGAACACGGTGCCGAAAGGATCGTCTTCGCGATCTTGAGATCGAAAAGTGAACGACTATATCAACCACGAGAATCCGATATCGTTAACCGCTTTGGATCTTAGAGGGTTAGTACTCTATCAACTCGTTGCACCGATCTAGTAGATTAGATCTTGTCTTGTGTGTGTTCATGCGATAGGATTTTTTTTATTTTCCATGCTACGAACCCCTACAGTGGTATCAGAGCCGTGTGTATGTGTAGATCTGTTGCACGAGTAGAACACAATGGTCATTGTGGGTGTTGATGCTTTTGTTGTTGATTGCTTTTTGTGTACTTTGCATCTTGCGGGATGGTGGTATGAAGAGGCCCGGACTAACCTTACATGACATCGTTCATGAGACTTGCTCCACGCTCGACATGCAACTTGTATTGCATAAGTGGCTTTGCCGGTGTTTGTCTCTCCCACCATAGTGAAGATTCAATTTACAACGGGCACTTGACAATTGTAGAGGTCCCAACCTTTAATAAGGTAGAGATCCCTGTGTTTACAATGCTAGTCCCTGGATCAATAGCTAGCATCAAGAAACAAAGGTCAAAATACAACTTTATAACCAGGAATAAAATAATTCATTACATCTTACATAGCTCATTTGGCTATCTCATTACAATGCAGCAGAAATAACTATAGCATGGAGTCCTTCATCTTCAAAGTGCCACAGGCAATCATGTTGGTTGTAGACTTGTAATCCTAATCAACACACTTCACTAACATCAAACTAACCTGCAACATAATAAGTTACAGCCACAAGGGTCAATACATTTGAATTGTATTGGCAAGTGATACTATGGTAGTATAGTGGAGTCTATCATCTATATGCATTTGGCTAAGTGGAGCTTAGGCTTGCTTTGCTCAAAATAGATTTCCTTATCATTTGAAAGCACTAAGTTTTTTTGTTTGTCAAAATCACCCAAGGCATCTACCCATCAAAGATTGAAGATCCTTTACCCTTGTTCAACCACAAGTTTTTAACTTAGAAATTGGGATGAGGAGATTCTTGATAGCTTCCATGTCTTGATGCTCAAATTTTCCATTGCCGGGGACACGACTAAGTACTTAGATTTTACTCTCTCAAGAGGTGGTGCACTTTCCCCACAAGACTCGACATGCATCGAGATAAGATCTTTCAGAAGCCTTCCCTTAGACCAAAATGGACGCATTTCAACCTATCATACCCTACCACCAACTGTCCATTTGGCTAAGTTATTGCAACATATATGATCCAAGCAGAGCCCATAATGCCAAGTGGCTGCACTTGAAGCTTCTCAACATTTGACATCTCAAATCTCTTTGTTCCTGGGTGGCATTCCACAAGTGTGATACACCAGGGTAGTCCATTGAAATGGCCCCTGAGTAACCACTCAACACAAACCATTCTCACCATTCCACCCAGGTGATTCATTCACATTGTTGTTTTATTAAATAAAACACAAGTCATAGACTTAGAAATATTCCATAGCATGAATATAATCCACCCTTGTTTTCTACTAGCTAAAATAAGCTAAGCATGATAGTAGTAGTAATATTGACTTAGGAAAATTCTACTAAGGTTTCATCTACTAGGATTTCCCATGGCATAGTTTATACTTAGCAAAAATTCCATACAAGTCCTACTTAGAAATAACACTAATGCACAGTGAAAATAATGGGACAAAAGTATGAAGCACCACTTGCCTTTTTGGTAGAGAATAATAGTTCACTCCTTGATCTTGCAATAGTCACACTCTTCAAATTTCACTACAATTCAATCAAGGCACAAATTCAATCTACCATTCAAGCAACTCATCACATAGAATAATAAAAACAAAGCAATGCATGCAAGCATGCCAAAGATTTTTTTATTTGGAAAAGTGGTTTCTAATAGGTTATAAACATTATAAAACACCTATTGGTCATTTATAAAAGTGGTAAAGCCATTTGGAAACAAGTTAGTAAAATGGCTACTTTAAATCATTTTTGTTTTGTTAAAAATGATTTAAATCAAGGTAATAATTCCTAGTGTTTGACAAATATATTATTAAACACAAATGTTAGTGTTTTAAGGTCAAGTGTTTAATATTAAAACCATTTGCAAAAGGTTTTAACCATAAACCATTTTTATACCAAAGCAATATTTTATTTTGTTGGAAATGCCTTTTAGCAAAGTAATAATTTTCTAGGGTTCATAAAATATATTTTTAAATCTTAAAACTTGGTGTTTAGGGTCAGAGAGTTTAATTCAAACCAATTTCAAAAGGTTTTACTCAAAAAGCATTTTTTTAAAACATAAACAATAATTTTATTTAACTAGAAATGCTTTTATTCAAAGATTTATTCTTTAGCTTCACAAAATACACTTTTAAATCCATAAATTTGTTTCTATGGTCAGTAGGTTCAAAACAAACCATTTACCAAAGATTTTACCTTAGAAATATTTCTAGAATAATTTTTATATTCAAATTATGCCGACACAAGTTTCTGCAAAAACAACTAATTTTCCAGAATCAAATCATTAAACAAAGTGCTTGGTTGGAAATTATTTGTTTTTCTAATTCCATTGATATAAAATTTGCAAAATTTGGACGTGTGGATCAAAAGTTATGAATTTTGCAAGTTTAAACATCTAATAGAACATTTTCTGTTTTTAAAACAACACTCTGGCCACGTGGTGTGTTCTGATTGGACCATACCGTTTCGTTCGGATCAAGCAATGTGGACCGCTGGATTAAAAGGGAATTGCACGGTTCAGATCTAGCATACCGTTTCACTTAAGTGATTCTATCCTATCCATGCGATGAAGATCCAACGGCTGCGGCGTGTGAGACCAAGAATGGGCGGCGCTGGCAGTGACGAGTTGCGGCGGCACACTCAAACGAGGATGGTATCGGCGATTCAGGAAGCAAGATATGATGGGGAGAAGCTCACCAGATTCGCCGTGCTTTGCTAATGCTCGAGGTGGTCGCCTTTTGTTGAGGGGCGCACGGGGTCATTAGGGATTGCTCGTCGGAGAAGCTCACTGGCTTGGGCACCCTTTGTAGAAGACGGAGGCAAAGCTGCGGTGCATGCCAGAGCCATATGGAAACGCTGTTAGATGCGCAAGGTTGTGGCGAGTGCACGCGTGTGAAAGAGGGGGAGAGGTGCGGTCAGAGGTTACCGGGGGAGCTCGACGGGGTAATGGCAGACGGTGGCGACGCTCAGGTGAAGACGTAGTCCAGTATCTGGGGTGCGTGCGGGAAAGTGGAATACACTAGTAGGTGCAGAGGTCGATGGGGAACATGATCGTGTGGTCGAGGGGGCAAGGCGCGATGGTGTCTGGCCGGAATTGGAGAAGAAGCTTCGCCGGAGCAGTGTTGGTCTTCAAGCAAAATCAGGGCGGCCTGGAGGCAGAGGTTGGGTGGCATCTGGGGGGAAATGGAGAGGGAAGGGGGGAGATTAAGAGGGCGTGGTTGCATAGCAGAATCACTGCAGCGTTACAGCGAATTTACGTGAGCTTTCAACGGCAGAACCAGCCGGGCGTGGTCAGCGACGGGTGAGGAAGAAGGTGAGCTGGCGGTGGGGCCTAGCGTTCAGCGAGAGAGAGAGGAGGGGGGGAAGTGGGGTCCAGACGTCATCGACTGCGCGGGTTCATACTGCGGTGTGAACCGTTTTCTGCGGGGGAGAGGGCAAATGGCTAGATGGGCTTGCTGGGCCTGGTCTGCTGGGTTGGGTTTGTTTCATTTTTTATTCTAATTCCCTTTTCATTTTCTGTTTTCTTTTTTCTGTTTTGAATTTAATCAAATGATTCCAAATACTTGTTTGAATTCAAACTCTTCACAACTTTCAGTAAGTTTTATACTGGTTTATTATTGTATTTTAATGAGCCTTTTAGAATAATTATTTTATCCATTTATGGTTTATCATTTATTTAAAATAGGCACTTGACTTTATTCAAATAAGATTAAATATATTTTCAAACTCTTTATTTGAATTATAATTTTCACTAAACCTTTTCAGTAGGTTTTATTTAGTTAATAGGGTGTTAAATAATTCATTTTGAATTATTTGAAATATTTTTATTGTGATTTATTAAACATTTAAATTGAGCATTTGTCTTTAATTAAATAAAATTTGTTTATGGTTTTAATACCATATAAATTTTATTAAAATAACTCTCTTAAGTTAATTTGATAACTTTTTAATCCATTTTGATAAATTTCCATTTATTATTTTCTCATGATTTAGTTAATCATTTCTATTAGGATTTTTATCTTTATCCATATATATTTAGAATATGGGTTAATGCCATATAATTTTATTGGAATAATCTTTATCCTATTATTTTATTTGGATTATCTTTATTTTCATTTGCTTATGGATTTGGCCAAGATTTAATTTGGCTTTTAAATATTCCTTATTTCTTTCTTTCTTTCTTTCTTTATCTTATAAAATCCATATCTTTTTATTTAAAGATCCAAACTTGATGATTCCAATTTGTAAAATCTTATTTAATATTTATTTATCCTTTTATATCTATTTAGGATTATTTTGCTCACAAATTGGTATGGATTTTAGATAGGAGCTTTATTAGCCTTGGAAATATTTATTTTTTTACTTATTAAATTCATAAGTTTTTATCCATGGTTCCAAATTAAGTGAAACCAATTTCCATGGTTTTATAATATTTTTATTTGTCATTCTTGATCATGTATAAATGCTTGTTGATAAATTTTATATGGATCAAATCCTTAGTCTTAGAGGGATCTTGGAAATGATTTTCTTCCATTAGGATTTTAGGGTTTTGGTTTACTTTTCCAAGTGTTTAAATTTCAAGATGCATTTATGATGAATGCATTTCACTTGATTTGAATTTAGTTGGATTCCTTTTTATTAAAAGTTTGTTCAAGATGGGTTTTGATGTTTCCATTTGGAATCAAAAAGTTTCTTTTCACTCTAAATTTCAACAATTATTTATTTTGTTTATTTATTTTTCACATTACAAAATTTGGAAAATTTTGGGATGTGACAATAATACTTGTATCAATGTTGTGGTTCTTGTTCATAAGTTAGAACAATTCTTATTTGAAAGCCCCAAACCACGTAAAACATGCGAAGAAAGGCGTCTATCTTTGTTTTGCATGGGTATGCTATGATGTGATATGGCCATGATTGTGATTATATATGATGTATGAAATGATCCTGATTGTAAGTTAGCAACCGGCAGGAGCCTTATTGTTGTCTTTAAATTTTGTTGAAGACCTGCGTGTCTATTATTCAAAGTAGTTGCAATAGTTAGTGCTGGTGGACGACAACCATGGAGCGACGCCATTGACCTTGATGCCACGCCGGTGATGATGGATATCATGTTCGTGTTTGGAGATGGAGATCGAAGGCACAAGAAGAAAGGCCATATCATATTACATATTATGAACTGCATGTGATGTTAATCCTTTTTAGGCATTTGGTATTGCTTAGATCGTGATGGTAGCATTATAAGATGACCCCTCTCATAAATATCAAGTAATAAAGTGTTCGTCCTTAGTAGGCACCATTGCTAAGACTCGTCGTTTCGAAGCATCACGTGACGATCGGATGTGATAGATTCTACATGCGCATACAACAGGTGCAAGCCAGATTTGCACATGCAGATACTAAGGTTAACCTTGACGAGCCTAGCATGTATAGACATGCTCTGAGAACACGGAATACCGAAAGGTAAAGCATGAGTCATATAGATGATATGGTTAATATGATGATTGTTCGCCTTTGAAGCTACATCATCTCTCGTGATGATCGGACTTGGTGTAGTGGATTTGGTTAGTGTGATCACTAAATCAATGCGAGGGATATTGTTTTGAGTAGGAGTTCAATAGTAATATGATTAAAAGTTAAATACTATTTATCATAAATTAAATCAAAGTGAATTTGCATAGTTTTTGTAGTCATTGTCATCCATTCACCACCTTATGCTTAGTTATAGTTGAGATAATAGAACTATATAATTCTGGATAGTTACTTTACGAACCGATATTGTATTGTTTTGAGTGTTAATCTAAAGATTTAAAAGTCCTATTGCATACTTTCAGCAAACTCTGTTTACTCCATGAAGTTTAATAGTTAGTATTAAATCAAGAGTAACAATTCCAGTGTTGGTATCTAAAGTATCATGTCTGTCTCCATGATTCTTGATATTTTAAAAAATGTTTTAATATCAAGGTTATCTAGGAGCTGAAAGAGTTGTTTCAGAAACCATCATGTGTGGAAGATATTGCGATATCTAAAACAATGTCTTGGTTACAACATGATAGAGTATAATATGGCAAAATTAATGTTCTCATATTTGATGAGAATTTGCAAAAAGGTTGGAGACGCTAGTCGTTCTAATCCTCCAAAAGGTTTTGAAGAGCAAATTATACTCGTGATTCACCGTTATAAGCTAAAGTAGCTTGATTATGAAAATTGCCATGATAAGGATGAATATAAGATGTAGGTAAAATGTTTACTACACTAAAATATTACTAAAGTGTAGAATTCGAAAGAACTCCAAACATTTTATGATGGTGATCTACTTTAAAGTGTAGGTCCAAAGATATTAGTATTTGACTATACACGCTTTGGACTATGTGTCATGTGTATGATGCCACTATTTATGTTGATAGATTCTTTTAGAATGGAAAAGTTAATGCTGAAAGAGAATCTCAGAAATATTTGGAAGAAAAGAAAAGACTAGAATTGTTCAGCTTAGGTATATAGATGATATACATGTTATGGCTGTATTCCTTGCTTGTTAAACAATATGGTTTTTAAGTATGGGATACCGAATTTGTTGGTATGAAAAGTCATACAAAAACAACACAACTCATGAACTGCAATGGCCTAAGTAACTTGCAAGAGAATAGGTGATGATGTTTATCGAAAACAAACAAAGTGTTGTTGTGTTGATCGTTAACATCAAATCTTACCTTCAAGATTTGTTTCAATTAGGTATTATGAGAACAAAAGGGTTGTTCAAATAATTGCCATAATTCATAAAAGATGGATGATTTACAAATGCCATTGGAGAAATCATATCCATAAAACTAGTGCTAAAAATGTCGAAAGACAAACGATTGAAAGATCACTTAGGAAGTGACATCGCCATTTAAATTATATTGGAAAGAAAACATGAATAAACTCCATGATTGATGGAATTTTGGAGTCTTTTGATTTTTGGTCAAATGACGCTTGTGGAACTTTTCTAGAGATAATTAAAACTCCGTTCATAGGCCAAAAGGGAACGAATGACTAGCTTATTGGAACTTGTACATGTAGATGTATGAAGCCCATTATGTGTAGTCAAGAGTGATGGATTTCAACTTCATATGCTTTCTCCGAAAATTTGAGTGAATATATGTATATTTACTTAATGAGGATGAAGTGTGAAACATTTGAAAATGTTCGCAGACTTTCAAGATGAAGTGGAAAATCGATGTAACAAGAAAATAAAGAATTTGTGATAAGATCATAAAGGAAGATTTTTGAGTCACAAGTTTAGATAAACACCTAAGATTTCAGGAATCATTCCATAGATTTATGTTTCCCAAAAACACCATAGTAGCATGGAGTGTTCGAGATATGTAATGAAACCTTGTTTGACATGGTAAGATAAAAGGTGTAATTTATATAATTGCCATTATATTTTACAGATTAAAAGCTTTAGTAACTGCCGCTTTTTACACTGAAAAGAGCTCCATCATGATCCGTTGAAATGAGACCATATAAGTTATGGTTTGGGATAAAACCCAAGTTTTCCTTTCTTAAACATTGGTATGCTATGTAAGATGTTTACAACCAAAGTCGGATGAGCATTTATTTGTAATTTATTTCGAATAATTGTTGGATACTCCTCCATAACACCAAAGACAAAAGTGTTTGTTGCTTAGAACGTCAAGTTTATTTAGAAGGAATTTTTCCATGAAAAGTTAAGTGAGAGGACAATACAACTTTGATAAGGTTAAAAGAACCTTAACTATATGTGCACCGGAAAGTGTTTCGGAGGCAACAACATTGCTCATGGCTCACGTGCCTCAACAGTTGTGGTCACGAAGGTCTAAGTTCCTATTGAACCAAGTAGGTCGGGTAAACAATCAAATACTAGGATTTGAAAGTAAATAATTGTTGTTTGACAATGATGAACCGACTATATGGAAAGAAGAGATGATGGGCCCTGACTCTGTCAAATGGATTGAAGCCATGAAATCCCATGATAGTTTCATACACAAGAAATCAGGATTTGAACTTGGAAGACCCTTTGAAAATGTGTAAGACATTACAATCATATTTGGATCTATAAAGAAATAGACATGGATGTTTCACATCTATGAAATAGTCAAAATGTCAGGAAAGAGTTTAGGACAATGTTCAAGAAGTTGATTATGACAAGATTTGATCTTTCATAGCGATATTTAGTCTAGACGGATTAATGTAGAAACCACTACATATAATTTTGTTATATGGTAGTTGAACAAACAAAACAAAGTTCTTCTAATAGAACTGTTGGAATTATGCCCTAGAGGTAATAATAAAGATGTTATTATTATAATTCTTGTTCATGATAAAGTTTATATTCCATGCTAGAATTGTATTAAGCGGAAACTTTAATACTTGTGTGGTTTGTGAACAACACCGTGTCCCTAGTACGCCTCTATGGACTAGCTCATTGATCAATGATGGTTAAGGTTTCCTAACCATAGACATGAGTTGTCAATTGATAATGAGATCATATCATTGGAGAATGATATGGTGGATAGACCCAAACTAAGCGAAGCAATTAGATCGTGTCATCGTGTTCGTCTTTGCGAAGTTTTTCTTATGTCAAATATTGTATTCCTTAGACCATGAGATAATACAACTCCCTGGTATCGGAAGAAAGCTTTGAGGTCATCAAACGTCATCCTATGAGAGGGTGATCATAAAGGTGTCTCTCAGGTAATCGGAAAGTATCTGTTGGGT
This sequence comes from Avena sativa, assembly GCA_916181665.1. NCBI lineage: Eukaryota > Viridiplantae > Streptophyta > Magnoliopsida > Poales > Poaceae > Avena > Avena sativa. The sequence goes on from OV702297.1 coordinate 146,214,758, forward strand.
TGTATGTATCGAGATGGAATTTGTCCCTCCCAAGTCGGAGAGATATACTTCGGGCCCACTCGGTAATCGATATCAACACCGCTTGCAAGCATGTGGTTAAGGAGTTAATCACAAAGTGATATCGGATTACGGAACGAGTAAAGTACTTGCTGTGAACGAGATTGAACTAGGTATGACGATACCGACGATCGAATCTCGGGCAAGTAAAATATCGCGAGACGAAGGGAATATATATATGGGATTGATTGAATCCTGGCATCGTGGTTCATCCGATATGATCATCGATGAATGTGTGGGAGTCAATATGGGTGCCCAGACCCCGCTGTTGATTATTGATAGAAGATCATGTCTGCATATTCTCGAACCCGCAGGGTCACACACTTAACGTGTCTCGACGCTAGGATAGATTGGATAATTGGTTTATGAATTTTTGTTAGGAGTCTTGGATGGGATCCGGGATATCACGAGAGGTTCCGGAATGGTCCGGAGAATAAGATTCATATAAGGCAGTGCAATTTTTGGAGTTCGGAATTGTTCCGGGTTAATCGGTATTGTACCGGAAGCTTCTAGAACCTTCCGGAAGGGGGCCAACATGGTACCACCTTCCGGGAGGGGGCATGGGCCTATGAGGGAGTGTCCTGGCCGCATTGGGCCAGGGGCACAAGGCCCCATAGGGCCCAGCCGATCCTAGATAAGTTTAAATCGTTTAAACTAGAGATAGGATAAGATAGGATTTCTAGATAAGGGAGAGTTTAAATTGTTTAAACCAGAGATAGGCTTGGAGGAGAGGCTAGGGCTGGACGCACCCCCCTCTATATATAGAGGGCTGGTGCGCCCCCTCTCACACCCCCCCTTACACCTTCCTCCAAACCCAGTTGCCCTGCTGCCCTTCCTCTCCCCCTCTCGACTGTTTATAGGCGAAGCCCTGCGGCAGAAATTCTCCACCATATACACCACGCCGTCGTGCTATAGATCCAATCTATCTCTACACCATACTTGCTGGTACGAGGAAGGAGGAGACGTCGAGGTGCTGCACGTGTGCATCTCACGGAGGCACTGCCACTTGTGGTGCTAGATCGGATCGGATCGCGAGGAGGAGAAGCGAGTACGACTACATCACCCACGTTCCGACGAACGTTCCGCTGTGCGAATCTTCAAGGGTATGAAGATCTAATCCAATCTCTCTCGTTGTTTGCATCTCCTAGATTAGATCTTGGCTTTCCCTCTGTTCGCTTCCGTAGAAAATTTTGATTTACTATGCTGCGAAACCCTTCAAGAACTGTTACCTAGGACGTGTACATGACATGATCCAAAGGTTTTTGTTGATTCAAAGGATGCTAAAATAGCATGCATACTTCAATGGTTGAAGTGAGCATCGCGGAGTTGGAATCTTCACCGTGATGGAACTGTTAAAAGGTTTAATTTCATCAGAGACGATGAAGATGCTTGCATTTGCAAGAAATTAGGTGGGAGCGCTAAGACATATTTCTAATGCATTATGTGAAAGACATATTGTTGATTGGAAATGATGTATCTTTTATTGGCACAAGTTAAGAATTTCATCTCGATGAAATACTTAGGCAAAACCCGAATGTTTGGCATCAATATCTATATGGATAGATTGAGACACTAATATGGTTGTGCCAAATGTACATAGATGAGATATTGAATGAGTTCAATATGGAAATGACAAGAAAGTTTCTTGCCACATAGAAAGGATTAAATCGAAATTCAAGTGTATCTACACTTGGTAAGTGAAACAAAGATTCAAGTATTTTTGATACTTGATGAATTAAATCACAAAGAGTATTTTTCAATCATACTATGATATGTACACATCCAGACATGTCATATTTATAAATGTTATGAGCATATACCAGAATGATTCATAAAGATGATCATTGGACAATAGTAAGAATATTCTTATGATCTTTTGGAAGAACTAAGAATATGTTATTTTTGTAGAGGTGACAAATAGATAGATAGTTCATTGTAAAGTATTACATTGATACTAGTTTTGTCACAAAGTACAAATTAAGTTTATATCAATTTAAACTATGGGTGGTACAATGTAATGTAAAGGAAGTTCCATAAAGGATTTGGATGAATTCCAAAGTTAAGACATTGTGACAAATACTACAACAAAAGGCTAAGTATATGACTGCCATTGTAGCATCAAAAGAGGGTATTTTTGTCAAATAGTTTGTTATCAAACTAGGTGTGGTTCACAGCGGGCTAGTACTATGAAGATATATTGTACGACAATTGTATCAACATGTTTTAACCCCATGGAACTAAAGGTCTCACCAAAGGACCAAATTTATACAAAGCCATATCTTTAGAGAATGAGTGATGCGTAGAGACGCAAAGACATGCAATTACACACGGACTTGGAAGTGTCAGATCCGAAGATTAGTTAACCACTAGCAATCGTGTATATAAAACACCGGAAAGCCATAGATGTTGAATGCACAAAGTTTTACAAACTAGATTATTGACTCTAGTGCAAGTGGGAGACTGTTGGAGATATGCCCAAGAGGCAATAATAAAGTGGTTATTATCATATCTTTATGTTTATGATAACTGTTTGCATCCCATGCTATAATTGTATTAACCGGAAACATTAATACTTGTGTGATTTGTAAACATAAAAGAGTCCCTAGTAAAGCATCTTTGTAATACTAGCTTGTTGATTACTAGATGATTATGGTTTCCTAATCATGAACATTGGATGTTATTAATAACAAGATCATATCATTAGGAGAATGATGTGATGGAAACACTCCTATAGTTAAGCGTAGCATAAGATCAAGTCATTTAGTAGTTTGTTTGCTATAAGCTTTCAAATACATAGTAACCTAAATCCTTCAACCATGAGATCATGTTAATCACCATCACCGGAAGGATGCTTTGATGACATCAAACACCACTTCATAACTGGGTGGTTACAAAGTTGGCATTGAGTATTCGGAAAGTATTTGTTGAGGCACATGGATCAAAAGTGGGATTTGTCCATCCATATGACGGATAGATATACTATGGGCCCTCTCGGTGGAATGTCATCCAATTGGATTGCAAGCATGTGAATGGCTCACGAGGGATCACATATCATAGGAATGAGTAAAGAGTACTTATCGGTAACGAGGTTGAACTAGATATGTAGAGATACCGACGATCAAACCTCGGATAAGTAAAATATCGCGAGACAAAGGGAAATTGGTATCGTATGTAAATGGTTCATTCGATCATGAAGTAATTGTAGAAATATGTGGGAGCGATTTGAATTTCTAGATTCCTCTATTGGTTATTGATCGGAGAAGAGTCTCGATCATGTCTGCATAATTCACTAAACGTAGGGAGACACACTTAAGGATTCGATGTTGTTTAGTATATATGGAATGTGAGTAAGAGACTGAATGTTGTTCGGAGTCTCATATTGGATCTAGGACATCACGAGGAGATCCGAAATGGTCCGTAGAATAATATTAATGTAAGGAAAGTCCAATTTCGGAGTTCAGGAATGATTTTTGGTGTTCTCACTGGAATGTTCTAGAAGGGTCTAGAAGGTCCACCGACCCGGAGTGGGAAGGGTACATGGATGTGTCATACCAAAGTGGAGCGGTTGCATCATGTCCTAGGTCACTTGGCTGGGCAATGGGAAGGGAGAAATCAAACTCTAGTTTGAAAAGTCAAACACTAATTTGAAAAAGTCAAATCCCAACATGGTTGCCTAGTGGAGGGAGGAAAGGAATCTCACTTAGGGAAGGATTCTCTCCCTCCCTTGCCGCCGACCTAGTAGAGGAGTTGGGGGAGGACTCCCCTTTCCCCAAACCAGCTCTCCCACCTATATAAGGAGGGATAGGGTGCCCCCTACCCCTCACACCCAAACCCTAGTCGGCCGCCGCCCCCTCTCAAGTCACTGCCGCCTAGGGCTTCTCTAAACACCGCCGCCTAGCTAACCCTAGCCGCCGGCCACCACCTCTAAACCCCTTGGCCTCCAAACCCTAGTTTCCAAGGGCCCTCTCTACTCCACCATACCCACTCTGGCTTAGGCGAAGCCTTGTGGGATTTCGCCTCTACTTCCACCACCACGCCGTCGTGTTGCTGGAATCACGAGGAGAGATCTACAACCTCTGCTGCCTGCCAGAACAAGGGAGAGGAAGGTCTTCATCGAGTACCGAACATGTGACCCACTGCGGGAGCACTGTCGGAACACGACGCCGGAAGGATCATCTTCGTGATCTTGAGATCGGTAAGTGAACGACTACATCAACCACGAGAATCTGATCTCGTTAACCGCTTTGGATCTTTGAGGGTTAGTACTCTATCAACTCGTTGCACCGATCTAGTAGATTAGATCTTGTCTTGTGTGTGTGCTCATGTGATAGAAATTTTTGTTTTCCATGCTACGAACCCCTACACTTCATACACAAAGGAAATCCTCCATGGCTGTCCATCATTGGGTGTGACTAGAGAATCAATGAAATGCCTATTAAAACCCTTGATATCCACACACATGGAAGAGCTTCAAAAAAGACCCAAGCCACCAATCTGACCTTCACTGCTAACAGCAAAGCACCCTGAGTAGCCCAAGGGCCACATAATACTTCGAACTCTCAAATCCTTCATCTTCTTCTCGTACAGGAAGAGAAGGCAGGGGCGATGTGTTTTAACGAGCCACCGCAGCTCACCCACTATCGCGTTCATCCCCAGGCCACGACATTTCCAACATAGGTCTAACATTGCGTCTGGCGGGCCTACTCAACAGTACCAGCCCAATCCGCCGATCCATCACCACTCTTCTCAAATTTCTTGTGAGAATCTAAACTTAGCTCCTCTTTAGTATTTTCAACAGATTCCCCCATAGTGCCGGTATTATGGTGAAGTACCAATGCCAATGGATTAACTAGAGGAGGTTCTAACACATTAGGGACCCTGACTCGATGAACTTATTGTGTCTTACATTTCTGCCCTGTTAAGGCCCTTCCCTCAACAAGAACTGGGACTTTATCCTTGCTCTGACCTTTGCTAGTCTTGGAATTACTTGTGCGGGTCCTTGATTGTTTTTTCTTCACCCACGAGGTCACTTCAAGATCACCGTGTTTATTCTATGGATTTGTCATCGCACCCTTGCCCACCGGATGTCCAGGCTTCTCACGATTAGTCTGCGCTGATGAATGTCCCTGACCAACCGACATAGAGCCGCTCGATGAGTTAGTGCCCTGAGGTTTCTTCTTCCTCTCATTCGGCACACCCAATCAATCAGCAGAGTAGGGCAACCTACCCTCAACATCTCGTTCTCCTAAATTCTTACATTCAACAGAGGAGTGGATAACTATTCCACACGAGAAACAATAATGTGGGACGTGCTCATATTGTACCTCATACCACTCGGTTGCATTCTGACATTGGGAGAAGACAGTGACTCCCCGCAGTAGTGGTTTGTCCACATCAAGCTTAAGCCGAACTCGCATAAAACTGCCCTAGCATCTCCCTAAAGCATCACAATCCACAACCGGGATACTCCCCTCTATGCCCAAACTACGGGCAATTTTCTCACCCCATCACTTGTGCATATACCTAAAAGGAAGGTTAATAATCCTAGCCCAAATTTTCAACCCATTGAACACCATATCCTTCGGCTTAAAATCGACATTGAAATATTTAAGTAGAACCGCATGTTTACCAACGACCCATGGAGGGCCATCCACCACGCGGTCCTTATTAGCCTTCATAGCAAATTCCGCCACAAAACGGTTCTCTCCCACCGGATTCAGAAGCATGCAACATGGATTTCCCCACGTTGCACTCAGCGCTGCCACGATTGTACTGATGTGCAATGTATTCGGTCAAGTACCTTTCCGACGAGCTCCCGCGGGGAATGGACCGGGGTATCATCAACCTCATTGTACAAAACCACTGCAACTGTTTCTGCCGTGGTAAGACAAAGCCGACCCATCATCTCCAACACATGTCGGATCCAGCTGCCGTCTCAGGGGAGGAGTTAGATCAGCCCTCCCCCATGCCAGCAATTCCCACATCGGGAACCATATCCAACCCCTTGCCGCTGCCCCTCGACCCAAAGGAGCCCATCATCAACCACACTCACCTTCCTGTAGCGAGATCAAGGGTGGGTGACAATTAAAGAGATCCCCGAGATTGCCCCAAATCTGGCCAGGGAAAAGGTGTGCGTCATCTAGGGCATGTCAGAGATGGATTCAAACCCTAGGTCTAGAAGATCGCCATGAGATCTCCCTAAACCCAAGGAGATATAAATAGACCTTCCCTCTTCCCTAGAGTGAGTTGAGGATAGTTTGGTGCTTAGTTTTCAAAAAGTAAGTAGTAGCATTGGTATGTCAGTCGGCTTACTTCGGTGGAAATTTCTCCTAAGGCGGATGTATCGGAAATGCAAATGAGGGCTTTCCTCGTTATAGGACTTGACCAAACATCTCAGGACACGAGCCTGGCCTAAAAAAAGCTCGACGAACTAGGATTTTCTGGCCCACGGACTGAGCCTGGGCTATAGATCTATGGCCCAATGGTAGCTTCAGATGTGCTCGGGCCAAGGAAAATGATAATTTAGGGAAGGCCCGACCCAACATGACCAGTGTGTTTTGTGCATCATAGACCGAGCTTGGGCTGATTTTTAGGCCCGACACTGAGACCGGGCTTGGGCCTAGGATATGTGTGTCGGGCTTTTTCCCGGCCTGGCCCAAGAAATGTCCAAATATACACGTGAGTCACACCACCTTGTCAAATGAAATCTCAAAAAAAAAACTTGTCAAATGTGCAGCTCAAGGAGACTACAGTGAGACTATTTTTGTAACATCCCAAAACTTTTCAAAATTAGAAATATTAAAAATAAAATAAATTTATTTAAATAATTTGCTAAAATTTTTATTTTCCATATTTGAATTTTCAAAAGAAAAGAAACTTTTCAAATTTTATGAAAATTAAAAAAATTTACAAACAAAAGAATTTGAGTCATGGTGACTAGGAAAAAACTATATTCTAGAACTCATTAAAGTTATTTTGTTTTATGGAAAACAAAAGCTTTTAAAAATTTGTTTTATAAAACCTAAAGCCTTTTGACAAATAGATTCATCCACAATACTCTTATGCATAAAACAACCTTTTAGAAAATTATTTTGTTTAATAAATTGGTTTTATTACTTTGGTTGTTGAATTCTTCCTTCCACCTTTTAAAGTTTTTATTTTGAGCCAAGTATAAAATCATATTTTAACTTTAAATAATCTCCATAAAGCCTTAGTGGCAAATGGTTGATAAAAGAATTGATTTACATTTTACTTGGTTATAAAAATACTTTGGCTATGTGGCATATTGAAAACATATTAGCTTTCTAAGTTTTATAAATCTTCTTAGTAAAATTATAGTTGATGCCTTAGTGGTTCCATATGCTTTTTCCAAAATGATCTTGCCAACCATCTATTTATAAAATAATATGTTCAAAATTTAATATTTGAGGTGAAATAGCTTTCATACTACTTAAGGCACCCATTTTAGTGTTATAAAATGTTCCTATTTTACTTTGTTTGAATTTTAGTCAAAATACAAACTCTATTAGAAAAATATACCCCTATTATAATTTTCATACCTAATTTAAAATATTTTTTTTTGTTTTGTATTCGAAAGTGTACAAATGAAAAAAATATTCCTATTTTTATTTTCAAGAAATTTTCTAAAAGGTTTAAATAATATTAGAGCTATTTTGAGGCTAAAAGAATTAAAACAGAAAAAGAATAAAATTAAACAAAAAATAGGGAAGACAACCCAACTGAGCCGGCGCAAAGCTTCCCGGCCAGGCCAGCTGATCTAGCTCCATGCCGTCCCCGCCTATCTGCCGCTTGCACAGCGTGAAACGATACAATGCCAGAGCCGACCCGCCTCCCCTCTCCCACTGCCACTGGGCCCTACCCCCATCTTCTTATCCAACTGCAGCACGCACATGACCCTAATGACCACGTCGTCATTTCCCCAATACATGGAAACAATAAAATCAGCATACCAAGGACTCTCTCGCGAGCTTACCTTTATGGCAGCCAACTGCTCATTTGGAAAACTATCATTAACAGGCATAGGATCAAATGAGATGTTTTCCAAACGAGACAAACTATCAGCAACAGGATTTTCAGCACCTTTCCTATCTATAATATGTAGATCGAACTCTTGTCAAATCAACACCCATCTAATAAGCCTAGACTTAGCATCTTTCTTTGTCATAAGGTATTTAATTGTAGCATTATCAGTATGAATGGTAACTTTTGAATCAACAATATAAGGTCTAAACTTATCACAAGCAAAGACTACAGCTAAGAACTCTTTTTCAGTAGTAGCATAATTCTTTTGAGCAGCATCAAGAGTCTTACTAGCATAATGGATAACATTAAATTTTTTATCTATTCGTTGCCCAAGAACAACACCTACAACAAAATCACTAGCATCACTCATAATTTCAAAGGGTAGATTCCAATCAGACGGTTGGACAATAGGAGTAGTTGTTAAAGCTTTCTTTAGAGTTTCAAAAGCCTCCTTACAATCATCATCAAAACAAAAGGTACATCTTTTTGGAGAAGATTATTACGAGGTTTTGATATCTTGGATAAGTCTTTAATAAAACTTCTATAGAAATCAGCATGACCAAGGATACTACGAATACCTTTAACATCCCTAGGGTAGGGCATTTTCTCAATTGCTTCAACTTTGGCTCTATCAACTTCAATGCCTCTTGCAGAAACTTTATGTCCAAGAACAATTCCTTCATTAACCATGAAGTGGCATTTCTCCCAATTAAGAACAAGATTAGTTTCTTCACATCTCTGCAGGAATTTATTAAGGATGTGCAAACAATTATCAAAGGAAGTCCCATAGACGAAAAAATCGTCCATGAATACTTCCACAATTTCTTCACAAAAACCATGAAAGATAGCAGACATACATCTCTAAAAAGTAGCAGGAGCATTACACAAACCAAAAGGTATACTCCTATAAGCATAAGTTCCATAAGGACAAGTAAAAGTGGTTTTCTCTTGGTCTTGCACTTTAACAACAATTTGAGAAAACCCAGAATAACCATCAAGAATGCAAAAGTGAGTCTTCTTGGACAACCTTTCTAGCATTTGATCAATAAAAGGTAGAGGATAATGATCTTTCTTAGTAACTTTATTCACCTTTCTAAAATCAATGTACATCCTATAACCAACTACTACTCTTTGAGGTATAAGCTCATTATTTTCATTTGGCACAACTGTAATTCCTCCTTTTTTAGGGACACAATGAACAGGACTGACCCAATTACTATCAACAATAGGAAAAATAATACAAGCATCAAGAAGTTTTAATACCTCATTTCTTACCAGTTCCTTCATCTCAGGATTTAAATAGCGTTGATGTTGAACAACTGGCTTTGCATCAGGTTATATATTAATAGCATGCTGACATATAGTACGAGAAATCCCTTTTAAATCATCAAGAGTATAACCCATAGCTCCTCGGTGTTTCTTCAATACTCCAAATCTTTCCTCTTCCTTTCCTAAAAGTTTAGAACTAATAATAACAGGATATATTTTCTTCTCATCTAGGTAAGCATATTTGAGGTCATCAGGTAGAGGTTTTAGATCGAAGATAGGATCCTCTTTAGGTGGTAGTGTGGTACCCAAATCTTCCACATGTAGGTTATGTTTAAGCATCTCAGGTTGACAAAGAAAAATATCATCGATCTCATTTCTCTCTTCCATGAAGATCTCACTTTCATGATCTTCCATATATTGCTGCAGAGCATTGTTAGGAGCAAGAGAAATAGAAGAAAGTTGTTCAACTCTGAAATCCTCATTAGGCAAATCATTTTCATAAGGCATTTTAGCAAACTTGGAAAAATTAAACTCATAAGATTCTTCATCAAATTAAGTTAAAATTTTCTCCTTCCCGCAATCTATAATAGCTCCAAAGTGTTCAAGAAAGGTCTACCAAAAATGATACGACAAGTTTTACTAGCTTCCTTATCAAGCACTAGAAAATCAGCAAGATATTTAATCTTACCACAAAGGACTTCCACATCTCTTACAATACCAATTGGACAGACGGTCTCTCTATTAGCAAGGTGAATAACCACATAAATGTCTTCAAGTTCACAAGGACCAATTTCATGCATAATTTATTTGTAAAGCTCATAGGGAATAACACTAGAACTTGCACCAATATCACATAAACTATAATAGCAATGATCACCAATTCTAACAGAAAGCACAGGGACACTAGCTCTCCTAGTTTTACTAGGATGTGAGACAATATTAGAAGCATCTTCACAAAAGATAATTTGACCATCTTCTACATTTTTAGTGACAAGGTCTTTCACAATTGCTACTGCAGGTTTAATATTTATTTGTTCATCAGGTTCTACAGCTCTCTTTGTTCTTTTATTAACCGCATTAGATATAAAAGAATGTTCCTTTACCTTAGAAGGGAAAGGTATTTTCTCAATATAAGGTTCAGGCAAAATATGATCAACAGTATAAACTTTAGTATTTCTAGCAGGAACATGATTAACAATATCTTTATAAGGTGCATGGTACTTGTTCCACTCCTTTCTAGGAATTTCAATATAAGAGGTTGCCTTAAAACAATTTGCAAGAAATTGAGAATCAAGACCATACTCAGTACTAATATGATGAAAGTCATCAGTTCCCATAAAAGACTTAATGCATTCATAATCATAATTTATACCTGACTTTCTTCCTTTGTCATTCTCCCATGCTTCAATATTTTCTTGAATACGGTCTAGAAGATCCCATTTAGCTTCTTCTTTCATACGTGTGAATGATCCATCACAAGAAGCATCTAATAAATCTTTATCATGAAGAGAAAGCCTTGCATAAAAGTTATTATTAATAATATTATTAGGGAGTTCATGAATAGGACATTTAAGAATTAGTAACTTCAATCTCCCCCAAGCTTGGGCTGTACTCTCTCCATCATGAGGCCAAAATGTATATATTAGATTCCTATCCTTATGAATCTCACTGGGAGGATAGAATTTAGAATAAAAGAGAGGTACTATTTCCTCTCATTCCATAGATTGTCCATTCTTCAGCAGCTTGTACCATTCTTCAGCTCTTCCTTTCAATGATATAGAGAGTAACTTCTTCTTAACTTGTTTAGTTGTGATACCTGCACACTTAAACAACCCGCATAATTCATGGATAAAAAGCAAGTGATCTCCAGGATGGACAGTTCCATCGCCAAAATAATAATTATCCATAACACGATCAACAATTGTGGTAGGTATCTTAAAAGGATCTATCTCAAGAAGTGGTGGTTCATATACTACCCAAACAGTGGTAGTAGCTTTCCCAAATAGGAAGCCAAGTGGGTTATCCATATTGGAAACAAAGTAACAAATAGAAATAAAAAACAATACTCACAGTAGAAGTTTCCTTTACCAGTTCCACTCTTCAATAGCGCTTCACTCCCCGGCAACGGCGCCCGAAAATAGTCTTGACGCCCCACAAGTATAGGGGGTGTATCGTAGTACTTTCGATAAATAGGAGTGTCGATCCCAACGAGGAGCAGAAGGTGTTGACTAGTGGTTTGGAGAAGGAAATCTCTGTAAATACTTAACAAATGGATTTTTAGGGTTTTTTGATAAAGCAAAGAAATAAAGTGCAAGTAAATAGAAGATAACAATGATAATTGCAGCGAGTGGCACAATCTTTTCTTCAGCAAAGGACAAGCCGATTGTATTACTTATGAGGACCAAACGTTCTCGAGGATACATGGGGATACTGTCAAGTGCTTTCGCTTCATATAATTGATTAATCTTCTTTGGTTGGATAAGTGTTGTGTGGGTGAACCTATGCTAATGTACCAACCTTACTTGGACTAATACATACTTGTTATTAAACCCCTTGCAAGCATCCGCAACTACAAGAAAGTAATTAAGATAAAAACCTAACCACAACATTAAACTCTGAGATCCTACACTCCCTTATGCAAAGGTTTCCTAACGGGGTTTCAGGTTTCTGTCACTCCGGCAACCCCACAATTAGTAGCCAAGTACACAATGCATTCCCCTAGGCCCATAAATGGTGAAGTATCATGTAGTCGATGTTCACATGACACCACTAGAAGAATAATACCACAACTTAAATATCAAACCATTGAATATTACTCAACATAATTCTACTACTAACAGCATGACTTCTCCCATGTCCTCAAGAACTAAACGAACTACTCACGAGACATCATATGGATCAAGATCAGAGATGATATAATGATGAAACAATCTGAACATAAACAATAATTCAATGGTTCCACTCAATAGCATCAACTACAAAAGTAATCAACATCGGGAAAGTTTCCCCCAAGAACTATGCAAGATTGAACCCAATTGTTACAGCAGGATGGAGTGGTGATGATGGTGCTGGTGGAGATGGTGGTGAGGATGATGATGATGATCCCGATGAAGTCTATCTTGATGACGGTGTTGATGGCGATGATCTCCCCTCTACGGGAAGGAATTTCCCCGACAGAATTCTTCCTGCCGGAGAGCTATTTCTCTCTCTATAGTTTCCGCCTCGCAGAGGCGGCATAATTTTTCTGTGGTCGCTCCCCGAATCTTAGGGTTTCAGGGGGATGATATAGGCAAAAGGGCGAAGCCAGAGGTGGCCACACCACCTGGTGGCGCGACCCAGGGGGCCCACACCAAGGGGGTGGTGTGGCCCCCCTATGGCCCATCTCCGTCTCCCCTTTTGGCTTCCTTCGTCTTCTGGAAAAATAGGAATTTCCATATATTTTCTGGAATTTTTTGATCTTCGCGAATATTGCATCTGGACACCGCTTTTTTCCATCAGAATCCTGACTCTGCCAGTTCATCCTCCAAAGTCATCCAACCATACAAATATAGATGAAATAACATAAGTATCACCTCTTAATAAGAAATATATTAATGAATAATAGTAAATTATGATATAAGATAGTGATGCAAAATGGACGTATCAGGAATCACGTTCTAACATAGTGTCACATCCTAGATTTTTGAAAATTGGGACTAGAATTTTTTTTGCATTTGCATTGGCATGGTATTTTGCATTCATGAAAAATTTCAAATGCAAAACACTACATTCAAACCCTAAATGGAATTACTAAAGTGCTCCTACAAAAAGAAATACATGGACATATGAATTCATATTTTGAAATAGTAAAATTATTGCTAAAAATGATCTTATGTTGATCCTATGATTTTTTAGAAAAATTTTAAAACAAAAATCAATTCATTTGGAGTTTATATGAAAAAGCTATAAAAGAAATAGTGAAAATAGTAAAAGAAAAAGAATAAAACAGAGAGAGAAAAAAAGACAACCTAACCCACCGGCCAGCCACTGGGTCGGCCCATACCTATCCTACCGCGCGTGCCCACGCGCGAGCGCCCATAGGCCGTAGCAGTGCAAGTAGCCAGCCCGCCAGCGGCCCATCTCCTACCTAGCACGCAAGGGCAGCAGCATCCCACCTCCCGGTCTCTGCCTACTATGCAACGCACACCGCGGAGGCTCACAACCGGCCCGTTTCCCAGCCCGCTTACTTCCCTGTCTCGCTGACGATTGGGACCCATAGGGTCGTCTCCTTCCTTCGGTGGGAGCCCGACGCAAACACACGACTTCGATCCGGAACCGAACCCCCACAGAATGCGCGTCGAATTCGTTCGTTCCCTTGCCTCTCTGCATGTTTCCCCCTCCATATAAACCTCCCCGCACTCCCCCCCCAGTTTTTTGCCGTTTCTGAAACCCTAGCCGCCGAATCGGAAGATTCCGATCTCACCAGCACCGGCCGCCATTGGAGCTTCACCTCAAGCTCGAACCCGAGGTTCCCTGCATCCCGCACCTCCCCTTTTCCCATATCCTCTTCCGTGTTATCCCCCATTTCTTCTCACACCGTTTCCCCCTCCCGCAGTACACCGGAGCACCCAGGAACCGTTGCCGGAGCACTACCTCGCCGTGCCGCCTCCAGCCGCACCACTCCGTCGCCTGAGGGATTCCCCGCCGAAGACTAGACCACATCATGACCGCAGTGGACGTCCGCATCTCGTCGACCACCTCGCACTCACCAAAGATAGCAGGAACGCCGCCAGCCACCGCTGCCCGAGCCGCGCCGCCGCCAACTGACGTCGCCCCGCCATCAGCGCCAGTGAGCACCGCGTCCGGCTAATCCCAGCCATCCGATCCCATCTCTGTGGTTGAGAATAGAACTCTTAGCCTAAGGGGTACCATCAAACCACACGCTGCCACCTCACATGGAATATTCCATCCCTCTGTTTTCAGAGAAATAGAAAAAATGCAGAAAAATGATTAAACTTGCAAAAAGCATATAAAAATATTCGTAGATCCAAAAATAGAAAATAATACATCAATGGATTTAGAAAATTGAGTAGAATATTAATATCTAATTGGATCTAACTTTTACAGTATGTATTTACTATAATAATTTAAATAGGTTTAATGGACTTTTAGAGTATCAAATTCTTAATAAATTATCTATAGGTCACAAAAATATAAATAATATGTCCCTAGAATCACAATCTCGTGCAGAATGTAGATATGATTTTAGTTTGATTTTTAGACAACAGAAACTATATAAATGATTTAAAATCCATTAAACACTATTTAAATCATAAGAAAAGATATATAACTCCGACTAGGGTGAAACCAATTCCTACTGGCTCATATTAATGTCCTCTATTCAGTATACTTCAGATCCAAATTTAATTCGACAATAAGAACATGCGTTACAATAGAACTATTAAAACCCCTATACTTGCAATCAATGATTATTAATAAATACACCATTGCATTAATTAATCTCCTGCATGCATCATATATTTCAGTAATGTTTAGAGAACTAAATACAACCATTGTGGCATATTAAATTTTCATGCATGCATTTGTGCATTTGTTTATAATTGTATGGTTGTTTAAATTGTATGCAATTGTTTGATCGATAGATTGCGAGGAATGCAACATGTGTGATTACAACGAGTGTTCGAACAACTTCACCAACTATCAAGGAAAGTAGTTGCTATTTTGTTCATGAATTGTCCTACTATTTTCTCTTGTGCATGTGTAGTGTATTTTTGTAGCTACATTTGTTTGTATTACTATGCGATGCTATATCCTATATATTGTGGTAGGGAAATCCCTTGTTGTTGAGCCTCCGTATGGTAGATGTGATTAGATATGCTATAGATACAGGGAAGGGATCATGTTATAGTGAAGTATATGTTTTGTTCAACTAAAACAACATAATTTCAATGAACTACCTGGGCGGAGTGGTTGGATTAGTCATTGGAGTGTGAATAACGGTGGAAAATACCGCCCAGGGCACTGAGAAGGATTAGTTTTCTTTATTATAGTAGCATACATGTGCAACCATGTGCCAGTAAGAATGGGTGGATGGTTGGACTCAGTAGGTCGTGGTGACCCAAACCCAACGTAGCCATAGATGTAGTGAATGGTAGTTTGGGACCGATGCGTAGTGGGGTTTGGGGATCTACTTCCCGAATGGCCTCTTATTGGGCTTCTCGCTATCATCACATAATATGAGTATAGTGGTACGAGCTGGGATGACCAAGTCACATGGGTAAAGTGTAGAAACCCCTGCAGGGTGTAAAACTAAGTGCTTAGCCGTGTCACCGGTTACGGATAAATGAGTTGCTTGATATCGATGCTACGACATATTCTCGCTCATCCTTATTTCTTGATTACTAAACCTTTATGGGTGAATATAAAGGGTTGATGTGAATCAAATTGGTTTAATAAAGTAGGACAAAGTGTTTGAAAAATGCAAGATAACCAAAGCTCCACAAGCCAAATAAGCATGTAGTTGCTAGGTGTATTGTCTCCCTACTTAGCGCTACTTGTCATACATTCCATGTATTGACCCTTCGGGGCTGCTATGTTTTATGTTGCAGGATATTCTAATTCCAAGTGATCGACTAGGTTGCGGTATAGCACTCAACATTTGTTCGCTTGTGGGCAATTGAAGATGGATCCTAATATATGTTTATGCTTCCGTTTGCTATTGAACTATTTGAGCTAGCCTATGTTCTAAGCATTATTGTAATAATTGAATACTCTAGATCATTTCGTTATTTATGATGCACGAATATTTGCTTTGTTATTCATCTTTAAGATCTATGTAAGCCAATGAACCGATCTAGGGATTGGCGTGTTGCATAGAGCCATGGTCTTTTCAGGCTGTAGTATTACACATAGAGATGAAACACATCTCTCTTATACTCCTCAAGAAAGGGAAACTCCATGAAATCTTGAATTAAGAACAAATCAGAGCATAACTTTAAGTAATATAACATGATGTTTGAAATACAAATATGCTACCTTGATCTAACAAGATTATCACACTGCCACATGATAATTATAGCACATGATTTCACTGTATTCCTAGTGAGGCAGCAAAAAAAGGAAAAAGCCAAATTAGATCTTGTATATTGTTTGTCACAATTCAATCACTACCACCATGCTACTCCTTCTAATACACACTTCTCCCCATACAAGTTCTTGCATACAAGTTGGATCAAAACAAGCAATTAAGAATGGGGTACATGCTATGCATCTACCAATACATCTTACATAAAGTAGATTCCAATATCAAATATCAAATCATAGAACAAAGATCCACCACATAGGAATTACATATATGACCATAATCATGTAGGGTAGCTCATATGGTACTAGATCTATGAAGAACACGAGAGAAATTGTAACACCCTCAGAATCGACCCTATGCAAGTCTCAGCGATTCCCGCCAAACCCACATAGAAACGATTCAAAGGTGCCCACCAGGCACTTGCGTGCGGGTGGAAAAGGAAGTAATATCATTACACATTAGTCCACGATGGAACCCACAAAACAGATATATACAACAGCGACTCAAAGAGTCAAGAATACAGATATATAGTACAAAGATCCAAATCACCTTGAAAACAATACAGCGCCCGAGTATGCACAAGATGCAAATTGAGCTAAGAGCCCTGAAGAATAACCAATGGCGTCCATAAACCTGCCCAGGCCAAGCCGGAAGGGTAACCCTGCTAACGACGTCGATCTCAAAACCTGCTAAAACAAAAGGGGTGCCGACAAAGGGCCAAGGAAAAAGAGAGCGGTCAGTACTGAGGCCAGTACACGGCGAGACTAGAATTCAGCGGTCCTCGCCTACATAGGTATGGTGGACTGAAGCGGCAGCGCAGCATGCACTAAACAACCTATAGAGACTCGATATAACTGTCGGCTATCAAAGAGGGATAAGAAAGACCTATTCGGAACCAACCTGATGCTACCACCAAACATACCCATCCTGGTATTTCCCCCCTCGAGACCAAACGAGGAAGTCAACCGAGGAACTCACACAATTGGCAGTTTTATTTATTCAGCTATCGTTGCAGCAATTACTAGTCAGGTATAGATAGTCATCCTGATATAATAAGCAGTGGGCAGTTTTAGTTAACCATTCCGTTATAATTGCGACACTTACTTGTCAGATACAATTAGCATGAGATATCCCAAACCCAACAGTTATTGGTACTTTTATTTAGCCATTCCGTTGTAGTAAAGCTGATTACTAGTCATATCGGATACAAGTCAAATTATAACAGTAAACTTTAGTTATAGTTGTCTATGATCGAGAACTGTGCTCCAAGTCGTCCATAACCGCGAACACGGCTTCTCGAAAAGATTTAACCCTGCAGGGGTGCACCAAAGTTTCCACACGCACCTACACCCTTGTTGTCAGATCAGGTAGGTACAAGATCACAAAACATACACCCAACGGTATGTCGACGGGGTTTCGGACACGACGTTTCCCAGACCCAAAGCAAGCACATGGGGGCCACCCCACTAAGCTACCCGTAACGAAGTCGGCCGGTCTCCGAGACGGACCCAGGGTTTGTGACGACGGTTGTAAACGACTGGGCACCCCAAAGTGTGACTGGGCTTGTCGATACCGCGAAAACGTGGCACGGGAATCCAAAACAGTACAAGCGCTCCACGCGCAATAGTAAATAAAGCAGTAAATCATGGCATAAGTACAGGATAGTAATAAAGCCCCAAACTACTTTGTGGCCCCCGGTACAGTACTTTCAAATCAGGTACTAATCGATGGGGGTGCCCACACACCCCACCTGTGGTTAGCGCGCTCGATCTCGGAACATGTGTCAAGAACTCGGGGTCCTACGGGACACCAGTGAGCGGTTAAAAACCAAATATTGTCTATTACCCACCGGTGCCTCTGCATTTACCTACTATCAATTTTAGTTATTAAACAGTAATTAAATCCATGATCATCTCCAACATAAAACATATGATAGTCTTCCAACAACTGTGATAGTTGACGACATGCAACAGCACTTGAGCAAGCGACTACGACACGCAAGTCCAACTATCTACCAAACAACAGGTAATAGGATGTGTCCAAGGCAATATAAGGCTGTAAGGGATATCACGGGTACGTAAACTAGAGCATCGCAACACAGATAGCAATAGATCAACAGGAGGGAATAAAGACTAGAAATGTAAAATGGGTAGAAAGGGGGGAGAATACTCGCCTGAAAACATTGTCGAAGGTTCATAACCGAAGAACTTGTCGAAGCTCACAACATCTCATCGTCCTATCCGAGAAGAAGCAAACACTAAAAGGAACAAGCGATACAGCAATTACAACTAATGCGAAAGAATCGGCATGATCATGGTATGATGCATGACATGGCAAATTAATGGTGTCAACTATGTTGGAAATATGGCATGAGCATGGCATCTCGATGATACAACATTAGTGAGGCATTCTCAACAAGAAATAATTATTTCATCATTTTGTTAATCATGTATTCCTTGCATAAACAATTCCGATCTTATAATTTCTACATGATGTATGATGCAATTGCAAGTGTGGAATGCACAGTTGGAAAGTGCTCGTCGCGCTGATCGATTTAGACATATCATTTTCCGAATTCAGAAATACGGTTTAAAATATATGAATTTAAATGAGTATTGAATTACTTGAAATATTAAAAGAATTAAATTTAGAAAGAGAAAAGAATAAACGGGAGGGAAATGGGCTGCATCTTGGTTAGCTACTGCACGCGAGCGATGGGGAGGTTATGGGACGGCCCAACTGGCTATGGCCGCGGGAGGATGCTGGTTAGAAATAAAGAGAGGCCAGGGTTGTTTTTATAAAACCATCAAGATTTGACGGGAAGAACTGAATATCGATTTGCAAAACAAGCCAGCTGAACCAATCTTCGCGAGATGATTTCGAGCTCGTTACTGAATCTTTTTGAGTGAGGTTTTCACAGGTGCTAAGAAGATACATAGAAGAACAACTTCGATCATTGGAGATTCTCCGGAGATAGACTGTGTACATCTCTAGGACGCGGGGAACAGGGTCGGAAAAGAACACAACGGGACTGAACTTCTATCAGCATAGACTGCGATAAGAGCTGGACTTTGGAGGAGGAAAACGAGAGTTTTGAGCAACCGTTTCGGGCACTGTTTGATTCTGCTTGAAGCTGGAAGTACCCTCTACACCGGCGTGTGCTGTATGGTTTCGGGGGCGAGCTGAGAATACCAGGATAATGGAGGGGACAGGATTCGGTGGTGCTGTTGCAGAGAGGTTACGCTGCAGAGGCACGCGTGCGGCTGCTGGCGCGGTGCTTGCGCGCAGTGCAGCGACGTCGCGGCAGCAAAGCGAGCCAGAGGGGAGTGGGGAGAGAGGAGGTGCTCATCGAGGTGTGGACGGCGACATGGTAGGCGACCGGAAGTCGTCGACGATGGCGAGACGGTGAGCGACCGGACACCGGGTGCGCGGGGCGGTGTGTTTGTCTGGTACAGGTTCTAGGACCAGGGATTGGAGGCCACGAAGGGGCGCTGGGCGACGGTCTGTTGCAGCATATGGTGGCACACCTGGGGACCTGGGAGCGTACACGAAAAACCCACGGGAGCATGAAGGACAACATCGAAGCAAACAACTGAACATGTTAGACATTCATGGTTGGGGTGTACAGGACGAAAGGGGAGCAACGCCTGCGGTCTTGGAATTGGAAGGTTGAGTAGGGGAATGGTTAGAGAATCTCACCATGAGGATGTGCGCTTGGTCAGAGACAACAAGTACAACTTGGATGCAATGAATTTGACGAGGAAGAGTTGGCTTCTGGAGGAGGAAGAAGAGAACAAAAACTGGTGGCGGCGCCGAACAGGGAATGGATGGGGCAGAGCTAGGGCTCGATTGGACGGCACCTGGTACTGCCTTTATTGGTCTCTGGGTACGCGCTGGTTCGTTCATCGCTTCGACAATGACAGGATAAGCTCTGGATGCGCTCCGAAAGGAGGAAGACAATGACAGAGAGGAAAACTGGCCCATTAGGAGAAGAAGGAAATGGGGAAGCTGGTGGTTTCGGCTAGGCCAAAAGGTCAATTGGGCTGCGCTGAAGCTCCCTTCTCTGATTCTTTGATGTTTCTTTTTATATGTTTTAAAACCATTTGATTTATAATTTCTTTTGAATATTTTTTTTTCGGATTTTAAACAGAAGGTCGTGTAACAAAAGAGACTAAGAGGGAAGTAGAAGGAGATAAGATGATGCCTATGTAGACAAATTGGGCACTTTTACTAGATATGGGATTTAGGTTTTGGAAATTCAATAAAAACATTTAGGAAACTAGTGGAAACCTAGCAAGTGGATTCCAATGTTGTAGAAAACAAAATAGAGATATAAAAGAGGGATAGGTATTAGTGATAGCAACAACACAATTGCAAGATTTAATATGATGCTCAAATGCAATGTGGCATGATGACATGAGCATGATATCATGATGATGCACAAAAAATAAAAATAACAGGAGATTTTCTAGTAGTGGTTTTACCGGGGTGCTACAATTCGACACCACTAACAATGGATCTCGCCCTCGAGATCCGCCTCATGATACGGGGAAGAAGGCCGACGATCTGAATCTTCTCGCCTCGTGTAGATACTCGCGACACTACTAACGAGGGTTCCTTCTTCATGTTGAAATTGGCGACACCGGGCTCACGTTCATCGAGAGAACACTCCGGAGAAACAAAGGACGAAGGTAGAGGTATCAAAAGATAAGGTGACCTCTAACTTCCATGGAAGGAGTAAAATTGCTTGATCCACCAATTGAATGCACAAGAGCGAATGATAAGAGTAGTCGGATGGTGATCAGTCCATCGCGCACCCAAAGCATTACTCTGCACAAGAACGGTGAATTATGCAACCAACTCTCAGAATTCAGACTGAAGATCTCGGCAAGCGAGGTTCGGAAACTAAGGAGGGATGGAGATTCTCATCAGATCTGATGTAGATGACTTCGTCGTTTCGGAAAACACCGGAGGATAGAAAGAAAAGAAAAAAAATAGTGAATTTGGTCCACTGAAAAGGTACAATAGAGGGAAATTCCTCGGATAGCATGAAGGCCAAATGTAGCAACACCGTTACAAGAGGAAGAACGCGAGACCCTGAAGATACGACGGAAACCCAACCACAAGAAATCCTAGACTCGAAGAAAAGATAAGAAAGAAGGTTCAAAACACATCGAGATACGAGGAAAATAGCAGAGGGGTAAGAAGTAAAAACAGACCTAATCAGATCTATCCAACCGATTTTTTTTAAAATAGTTTTGACACTCTACATCGACTGTTAGCTAGGTTATCCTATAGTCTGGACCAGTGAGGTATCGTAACTGCTGAGCTCTGATACCACTCTGTAACACCCTCAGAATTGACCCTATGCAAGTCTCAGCAATTCCCGCCAAACCCGCATAGAAACGATTCAAAGGTGCCCACCAGGCACTTGCGTGCGGGTGGAAAACGAAGTAATATCATTACACATTAGTCCACGATGGAACCCACAAAATAGATATATACAACATCGACTCAAAGAGTCAAGAATACAGATATACAGTACAAAGATCCAAATCACCTTGAAAACAATACAGCGCCCGAGTACGGACAAGATGCAAATTGAGCTAAGAGCCCTGAAGAATAACCAATGATGTCCATAACCCTGCCCAGGCCAAGTCGGAAGGGTAACCCTGCTAACGACGTCGATCTCAAAACCTACTAAAACAAAAGGGGTGCCGACAAAGGGCCAAGAAAAAAAAGAGCGGTCAGTACTGAGGCCAGTACACGGCGAGACTAGAATTCAGCGGTCCTCGCCTACATAGATATGGTGGACTGAAGCAGCAGCGCAGCATGCACCAAACAACCTATAGAGACTCGATATAACTGTCGGCTATCAAAGAGGGATAAGAAAGACCTATTCGGAACCAACCTGATGCTACCACCAAATATACCCATCCTGGTATTTCCCCCCTCGAGACCAAACGAGGAAGTCAACCAAGGAACTCACACAGTTGACAATTTTATTTATTCAGTTATCGTTGCAGCAATTACTAGTCAGGTATAGATAGTCATCCTGATATAATAAGCAGTGGGCAGTTTTAGTTAACCATTCCGTTATAATTGCGACACTTACTAGTCAGATACAATTAGCATGAGATATCCCAAACCTAGCAGTTGTTGGTACTTTTATTTAGCCATTCCGTTGTAGTAAAGCTGATTACTAGTCATATCGGATACAAGTCAAATTATAACAGTAAACTTTAGTTATAGTTGTCTATGATCGAGAACTGTGCTCCAAGTCGTCCATAACCGCGGACACGGCTTCTTGAAAAGATTTAACCCTGCAGGGGTGCACCAAAGTTTCCACACGCACCTACACCCTTGTTGTCAGATCAGGTAGGTACAAGATCACAAAACATACACCTAACGGTATGTCGACGGGGTTTCGGACACGACGTTTCCCAGACCCAAAGCAAGTACATGGGGGCCACCCCACTAAGCTACCCGTAACAAAGTTGGCCGGTCTCCGAGACGGACCCAGGGTTTGTGACGATGGCTGTAAACGACTGGAAACCCGAAAGTGTGACTGGGCTTGTCAATACCGCGAAAACGTGGCACGGGGTTCCAAAACAGTACAAGCGCTCCACCCGCAATAGTAAATAAAGCAGTAAATCATGGAATAAGTACAGGATAGTAATAAAGCCCCAAACTACTTTGTGGCCCCCGGTACAGTACTTTGAAATCAGGTACTAATCGATGGGGGTGCCACACACCCCACCTGTGGTTAGCGCGCTCGATCTCGGAACATGTGTCAAGAACTCGGGGTCCTACGGGACACCAGTGAGCGGTTAAAAACCAAATATTGTCTATTACCCACCAGTGCCTCTGCATTTACCTACTATCAATTTTAGTTATTAAACAGTAATTAAATCCATGATCATCTCCAACATAAAACATATGACAGTCTTCCAACAACTGTGGTAGTTGACGACATGCAACAGTACTTGAGCAAGCGACTACGACACGCAAGTCCAACTATCTACCAAACAACAGGTAATAGGATGTGTCCAAGGCAATATAAGGCTGCAAGGGATATCACGGGTACGTAAACTAGAGCATCGCAACATAGATAGCAATAGATCAACAGGAGGGAATAAAGACTAGAAATGTAAAATGGGTAGAAAGGGGGGGGGGGAGAATGCTCGCCTGGAAACATTGTCGAAGGTTCATAACCGAAGAACTTGTCGAAGCTCACAACATCTCATCGTCCTATCCGAGAAGAAGCAAACACTAAAAGGAACAAGCGATACGGCAATTACAACTAATGTGAAAGAATCGGCATTATCATGATATGATGCATGGCATGGCAAATTAATGGTGTCAACTATGTTGGAAATATGGCATGAGCATGGCATCTCGATGATAGAACATTAGTGAGGCATTCTCAACAAGAAATAATTATTTCATCATTTTGTTAATCATGTATTCCTTGCATAAACAATTCCGATCTTATAATTTCTACATGATGTATGATGCAATTGCAAGTGTGGAATGCACAGTTGGAAAGTGCTCGTCGCGCTGATCGATTTAGACATATCATTTTCCGAATTCGGAAATACGGTTTAAAATATATGAATTTAAATGAGTATTGAATTACTTGAAATATTAAAAGAATTAAATTTAGAAAGATAAAAGAATAAACGGGAGGGAAATGGGCTGCATCTTGGTTAGCTACTGCACGCGAGCGATGGGGAGGTTATGGGCCGGCCCAACTGGCTGTGGCTGCGGGAGGATGCTGGTTAGAAATAAAGAGAGGCCAGGGTTGTTTTTATAAAACCATCAAGATTTGACGGGAAGAACTGAATATCGATTTGCAAAACAAGCTAGCTGAACCAATCTTCGCGAGATGATTTTGAGCTCGTTACTGAATCTTTTTGAGTGAGGTTTTCGCAGGTGCTAATAAGATACATAGAAGAACAACTTCGATCATTGGAGATTCTCCGGAGATAGACTGTGTACATCTCTAGGATGCTGGGAACATGGTCGGAAAAGAACACAACGGGACTGAACTTCTATCAGCATAGACTGCGATAAGAGCTGGACTTTGGAGGAGGAAAACGAGAGTTTTGAGCAACCGTTTCGGGCACTGTTTGATTATGCTTGAAGCTAGAAGTACCCTCTACACCGGCGTGTGCTGTATGGTTTCGCGGGCGAGCTAATAATACCAGGATAACGGAGGGGACAGGGTTCGGTGGTGCTGTTGCAGAGAGGTTACGCTGCAGAGGCACGCGTGCGGCTGCTGGCGCGGTGCTTGCGCCCAGTGCAGCGACGTCGCGGCGGCAAAGCGAGCCAAAGGGGAGCGGGGAGAGAGGAGGTGCTCACCGAGGTGTGGACGGCGACATGGTAGGCGACCGGAAGTCGTCGACGATGGCGAGACGGTGAGCGAACGGACACCGGGTGCGCGGGGCAGTGTGTTTGTCTGGTACAGGTTCTAGGACCAGGGATTGGAGGCCACGAAGGGGCGCTGGGCGACGGTCTGTTGCAGCATATGGTGGCACACCTGGGGAACTGGGAGCATACACAAAAAACCCACGGGAGCATGAAGGACAATACCGAAGCAAACAACTGAACATGTTAGACATTCATGGTTGGGGTGTACAGGACGAAAGGGGAGCAGCGCCTGCGGTCTTGGAATTGGAAGGTTGAGAAGGGGAATGGTTAGAGAATCTCACCATGAGGATGTGTGCTTGGTCAGAGACGACAAGTACAACTTGGATGTAATGAATTTGACGAGGAAGAGTTGGCTTCTGGAGGAGGAAGAAGAGAACAAAAACTGGTGGCGGCGCCGAACAGGGAATGGATGGGGCAGAGCTAGGGCTCGATGGGACGACACCTGGTACTGCCTTTATTGGTCTCTGGGTACGCGCTGGTTTGTTCATCGCTTCGACAGCGACAGGAGAAGCTCTGGATGCGCTCTGAAAGGAGGAAGACAACGACAGAGAGGAAAACTAGCCCATTAGGAGAAGAAGGAAATGGGGAAGCTGGTGGTTTCGGCTAGGCCAAAAGGTCAATTGGGCTGCGCTGAAGCTCCCTTCTCTGATTCTTTGATGTTTCTTTTTATATGTTTTAAAACCATTTGATTTATAATTTCTTTTGAATATTTTTTTTTCGGATTTTAAAGAGAAGGTCATGTAA
Source organism: Avena sativa (assembly GCA_916181665.1). Taxonomy (NCBI): domain Eukaryota; kingdom Viridiplantae; phylum Streptophyta; class Magnoliopsida; order Poales; family Poaceae; genus Avena; species Avena sativa. The sequence continues at coordinate 146,240,388 of OV702297.1, forward strand.
CAAAAGAGACTAAGAGGGAAGTAGAAGGAGATAAGATGATGCCTATGTAGACAAATTGGGCACTTTTACTAGATATGGGATTTAGGTTTTGGAAATTCAATAAAAAAATTTAGGAAACTAGTGGAAACCTAGCAAGTGGATTCCAATGTTGTAGAAAACAAAATAGAGATATAAAAGAGGGATAGGTATTAGTGATAGCAACAACACAATTGCAAGATTTAATATTATGCTCAAATGCAATGTGGCATGATGACATGAGCATGATATCATGATGATGCACAAAAAATAAAAATAACAGGCGATTTTCTAGTAGTGGTTTTACCGGGGTGCTATAGAAATAGATCAAGATACTGCCACAAACCCATAGCCTAGAGGTGGACTACCCCCTCTTCATCATGGTGATGATGCCGGAGATGTTTGAGAGGGTGGAGATCTCCCTGGAGGTGGCTCCGATAGAGTTTCCCCCTCCAATCTTCGCTGGATCTGACTCTGTTTGGTGGTGTTTTTGTTTCTGGTGTGCTCCATGTCGAGGACTCCTCGGGGGATCCTTATATAGGGGTTTTTAGGTCAAGAGAACTCCGTGGGTGAAAGAATCAAGGCGATCAGACGGCCTAGGAGGAAAAGAGCATAGGTGGCGCGCCCACCTGGGCTGGGCGCACCACCCAGGCTCTTTTTTGCCTCCTGGCCCTCCAGGTGAGGTTCTTGTGCTCTAGATGCTTCTCGTAGATAAATATTGACATTACCGAAAGTTTAGGTCCATTTGACTTCATATAGGTCCTAAAACATAAAAAACCATTGAAAACAAGGTTTTTTTTGCCGTGCCGGGTTATAGCCAAAATAAAGGGGATCATTGCTAAATCCCCAAAAATCAATGTAAAACATGAATATAACATTATATATGATGCAAATATGTGGGTAAACATGTTAACAAACTACAAAGTTCATGTATGCATTTTACATGCATCAACATCCCTAAGCTTAACCTATGCTCGTCCTCAAGCATGAATGTGATAAAAATAAACATGGACTTTAGAGTTTGTCACTTTTGCTTCTTTCGTTATCATGTAAAGTTCAGAGGCCCAATTTATTTCAATGAAACATAATATACAAGTGTACTATCAAGTTGTATATTTTATACATCTATACATATGTTAAACAATAAGTAATGTTGTGATAAAACAAATGAGGGACAAAAAAAACCTTCAAGCACACTTTCATGAACCTATAGAATAAGAGACTCTTTCCTATAATTGTCATTGGTGTTTTATGCCTTCTACTTTTATTTTTGGGTTACTTCTTAGTTTAATGCCCGACTAGAAGACTCACTTCTTAGTTTTATGTCTTTCCTTGAGATGTTTTGCATGTCGTACCGAAAGTAAGCATTGAATACATATGTTAATCCTACATAAAGAATGTAAAAGAAAGTTTTGACCTATGTAGTTCATGTCAACAATACTAATAAGGATGGGGTTCCAAGTATCTTTTATTTCAAATCTTCATATGGTTTATGTGTTAAACACCTTACAAGTTGATTGTATCATGCACCATACCTATGACCTTGCACTCCTCATGCTACTCAACTTAGGTCTGTCAATGTAGAATACATGTTCATAACTAAAGTACCTCTTGCTCCCTATATAACTATATGCCCCCTTATGTTTCTTTTAGCATAGGAATTAATATAATTCCATGGTCATGTTCATTAGGGGGGGGGCAATATCTCTACCTAGAAAAACAAGAAAAATAGACATATGATTCATCTCAACAAGGATCATCATGCTGTAAGTTTTCACCATGAGTGCCGTATGGCGCATGGCTTTGGCTAGCGGTTCAGGAGCATTTTCTCAAAACATGCCTACTCCAGTGTGCACAATTTATTTCACATCGGTGCAATCCATAGGCAGAACTAACATGATTAATTATCAACATTCAACATTGAAAGCTTGTGCCATGACATCATGGTTTGGCCAACAACAACTTATAAAATGTAAAACACATAAAATTCCATAGTGGTATCACCCTAAAACTTACTTTATTATGAGCTTTAAAATACATGAAAAATATCTTTTAAGATTGTTTGGAGGATTAAAATACAAACTGTACTTAAAAGTAGCTTTTGCCACAAATAGGTGGAGATGCCTAGTCTAGTTTTTGGGGGTTGGGAACAAGTCTTAGCTTGCATTGTGAAGGCTTAGAAAAAAGAGATCTAAAGAGTGTGCCATCTAGTTCATAATGCTAATATTTATTTTCTCACCTTGCTCCTTATGGTTGAACCTAAATATACACAAGAAAAGGATACAAATTAATAGGCACAAAAAAGATCATACTTCATATAAAGTACTTGAGCTTAAAAACTAGACAAAACATGAATTTTAGCTTTTTTGCTTTTATCTTCCCTTTTATTTTATTTCAAGGCATTCTTATTCAGTTTTAATCTCATCATGGCAAAGTTTATTTTTAGTGGATCAATCATAAATATTCATAATAATAGTGGTGGTGGTCCTTTTATTGCAAACAAAAGTAAAGTAAAAAAATAGACGCTCCAAGTTTCTACGATATTTTTATGTTGCTCGAAAAACAAAGTTTAGAGGTTTGCAAACCGAAAATTTAATAGGTCCAGTGGGTTAACTTGGGAATCCCCAAGCTTATGGTTTTCACCATCCTTAGATTTATCTTGGTGTGATGTTCCTCTATTCCCTGCCAAAAAAACTTCAACACAAAATATCCCATCTCTTTTCTGAGTGGTGAGATTAGTGGCACAAAAGCATAATAGTTTCTATGTATATATCAAAGACAAAATTCTTTCTAAATGTTCCAACAAACATATAATGTTTCTACATATCCCTAGCATATAATATGACTCATAACAATTATTTTAGGACACTTGGGAATGGTTAAAACAAAACATGGCAAAATCTGTCCAGATTTTCAGCAGCAACAAAATGAGTTGTTTTCGCCCACTTAGACATGCCAGGAATTTTAGCCAATTTTTTTGCATACAGAGGATGCAAATTTTTAAATCCTGTTTAAATTTTTAGTGCAATTGGAGTTACATAAAAAATTAGAAAATTCTTTCACTAAAAACTGTTCTGAAGAGATTTGCTACTCCATATGTTTAATAAATTTTAAAACATCCAAGATGGGTTCCACTTGGTAATTTATTAAAAATTCCAGAAAAAACCAAAATAAAAATCTCTTGCTATAGCAAGAGTACAAAACAAAAATCAAAATAAAATAACCGGGTTGCTTCCCGCAAAACGCTTTCTTTATAGCCATATAGCTAGGCTTTACTTACTTGATTTAAGTGATATGGAATTCACGGGATAGCTTGTGTGCCACGTCACAAGATGTATATATGGGGTCTTACATTGCAATAATGCATTGCATCTTGATCATCTTGCAAAATTTCAAATTCCAAAGGCTTTGTTCAAACTTATATGTGAAAACCTCTATATGCATCTATTAAATATTTTAGTGAAAATTATGTTTTGAGTATTTTAAATGGATAGGAATATATTCCCTAGTATCCTAGTGTGTTCTTATGATTTTTATAAAAATTTACAAAAGGTTTGATATTATTTGGAGCACTAACGCAAAAGTTATGCAAGAAATAAGAATTAGAAAATGAATAATGTGAATAACGAAAAAAACAACACAAAACTCTATCTAACCGAGCCAGCCCGAGACGGCTCGCTCTTCTCTGCCCCTCGCCCACGCACGCAGTGCAATAGCCCGCGACCCAGCGCCACCCCACCTAGCACCCAGCAGCCGCCAGTCCAGCAACAGCTAACCCGCATCCCTCATCTATTCCCCATTTTTTCCCTCCTCTTGTCGCTAACAGATGGATCCTGCGCGTCATTTGCTTCCTCGCGATGGACACCGCGTCCTGCACATCTTCCTTCGATCCCGACCGAATTCGCCGCTGATTCCGCATCGATTTGTTCGATTCGGTTTCCCTATTGCACGCCTTGACCCCCATATAAGCCTTCCTTCCCCCTCCTCGTCCGAATTTTCGCAAAAACATCGAACCCTACCACCCGTGCTTCGTTTCTGATCTGACTGCCGCGATTACCGAAGCCGAGCACAAGGTCGACCTCCAATCCAACGAGTCCGATGCCCCGACCCCTGTATCCCCTTCCATCCTCTCCCTCCTACTTCTCCGCATCGCCTTACCCCTTCTCCCCTCTCCGCAGGTCACGGGAGTCACCGCACTGAGCCACCAGAGCTCGGACGGAGCCAAAAAGCTCCAGCCGCCCACCGCAGTCGCCAGGGGAAGAAAGCAACCACGTTGTTGACACCAGGGAGCCCAACATCTTGCGCCGCATGTCGTCGGCCACATCACCGCTGCCAGGGACCATTGGAGCGCTCGCCATCGTCGCCGTCTGCACCATCCGCCGCCGCCCCCGTCGAGTCTCCGATGAGCATCGGAAGTAATGCTTCCCAGCAGTTAGATCTTGGATCAATGTGTGAGATTAGAACAAGCACTAAAGAGGTACCAGTCAATGAGACGCCGCCATGTCGCGCCAGTCAACGCTGCGCGTTGAATCAACTGCCGCCTCAGCAGGAATATTCTGTCGATTTCCAAAAAATAGACAACTAGATAGAAAATGTATCAAAGTTGTAAAATTCATATAAATTTGAATATTGATCAGAAAAATACAAATGATATATCCCTGGATTCATATTACGTGTAGAATTTGATTCTGGAATACAATTGTCACGTTGTCCAATGAATATTTTTTGGATTATTTAAATATAACTAATGGTATTTAATTCATAGGAAAATATCCACAGCTACAAAATTGGCAAATTTGGTATCTATAAATTCAGAAAATTGCAGTCTACCGAACTGTACCATTAGTTGATTTTGTTACTGTACGTAATAATTATCTAAGAATAAATCTCTTAAATTAGTATTTTGGCCATAACTTTTATTCTATAAATCATTTTAAGGTGAAACCAGTGTCAAATTAAAGATATGAACAATACATATCCAGTAGCATGGTTTCCAAAATTTTATGAGATTATTTAATACTGAAATTATTCAGAACTCATTAATGCCTATTTTAAACCTATTTGTTTAATGGAAAATGCCTATGAAAAGCTTTTGATCATGTTTCTATTTTGTAGCATGCATGCACACTGTTTCGTTGTGTTTGTTCTATTGTATGTTGATTGCAATTATATTTTCTGCTATAGATTGCTCGGAGTGCGATAATTGTGATTGCGATGAATGTGTGAACGATTATCACAACTGAGGCAAGTGTCACTATCATGAATCTCCTATTATTTTCTGTGCATTTAGTTTTCAGTAGCTTTGCATGTATAGGAAATGTTTTACCTTATATGCTATGCTATGGTGAGAGTACCCAATAGAATTGTCATAGACCCCAGTTGATTCCTCGATAGCCATCATATTTTAGAATTGCTTAGCCATGCTATTAGTTACGTGGGTGGTTTTCATGATACATATGTGTATGAGAAGGACTATATTTTACTTAAATAAAAACCACTTAATCAATGAATCACCAAGGTAAAATGGCATTAATTGGGTCATCGAGTGTTCATTTTGGTGGGGATTGCCACCCAGGCTTCAAAGAGATAATAGACGGTCTTGATATGTAACTTCCATGTACAACAACATGTCATATGGGCTCTGACTTGACTGAGTAAGTTGTACGATCATGTCGTACCGTTACTAGCAGATGTAGGTGTTTATAGGATGGTACTGTCCAGGGTTGGGCTCATGATTCTATTTCCCAAAGGTCTCGTCCTGGTCTTCTCTCAAAAGGGATTGATTGAGTCTTGTGGGTAAAGTGTACTAGCCTCTGCAGATGGTTTAAGAACTAAGTACTTAGCCGTGTCCCTAGTAATGGACAATTATGAGTAACTTCTCTTGATGCAGTTGAAAAGTCTCATTCATTCCAATTTCTCTAATAAAAATTGATGAGTGAACTTAATGGAATAGGAGTACTTGAGTGACTCAATGTGTCCTTAGTATTAGGAGCTCTCGACTGACTCGAGGTGTTTTTAGTTATTTTGAAGAACTAAAACTTTATTTAAAAGGTAGTAGAAAATGTTGCTTTATGCAAATAGCCTAAAATCCACTAGACAAAGTGTGCATGTATATAATAGGTTGCCAAATGTGTCCACATAACAGTGACATATTGCCAATACAATTCAAATGTATTGACCATTCGTGGCTGCAACTTTTTATGTTGTAGGTTATTCCGACGACGTGTAAGGTTTTCGTTTAGGTTGCGAATCTCCACTCAGCCAGTTGCCTATGGCGTGATGGAGCTTTATCTATTGTTTATTTGTTGAACTATGTTATTGAGCTAGCTGTGAGCTAAGCAACTTTGTAATATTTTTATTTTTTGGATCAATCGTTGTAATAATTTGACACATTAATACTATTTTATTCATCGAAACTGTGTGTGCTAGCTAATCTATCCAAGGGACTAGCACTGTAGACAATGGATCCAATATATAACGGGTTGGATCGCTTCAGATGGTATCAGAGCATTGCGTTGACTGTAGGTTCATGACCTTAGAAATGATTAGCAATAGGAGACCTCTATTAGGAGAACTATCATATTTTCTACTCATTAGAGTTCTTATATTCCTTGTCTATCTTTTCTAGAACCTCTTCTTGTTCAAAATTTGTAGTTGTCTATTCTTTTGATACCTATATCAAAGTTGGCCTACAAGTAAAATAAGAAATAGAATGACATGAATGAATATCTCTCCAAGTTAGAGTAGACCAGGACCACCATATTTTATCTCTTTAGAAGATCATGGCTATCCTGTTAGCATATTGATCTTACCAACTTATGTGGTATGACAATATTAGTTGCTTGCTTGTTTGTATTGAGTTATTTTGTGTGATGCCTTGTTTAGGATCAGTTATTTTTGAACTCTGAAGTTTCTGGAATTTTCATGAGGTTTTAAAATCATCTTAATGGTGTGAATTAATTTAAATTCGTGAGATTACTGCTGCAGTTTCTGCCTGACTTGTTGTACTGCACGATTTTATATATTTTACTGGTACTTGAAAAAATCTGAAAAATTAGTATCTGGAGCGTAATTACCTGTAATACCTGCAATAAAATTGTCTAAACTTTCTGACGAGTTTAAGTCGGTCAGAAAAATTCATGAAACCTGCTATATTGTTTTGACAGATTCTGTCTATTGCTTATATGTTGCTCTATTTTACCCTAGTATTGTTTCCAATGTTATAAAACTATTTTGTGGTTATATACTTCTAAGGTTAAACCCTTATAATGTTGTTATGCAAGTAGTTGCTTGTGTGTTGATTGCTTATGATTGTTTGCTTGTTTGTGTCATTGATTACTTCATATAGTTATGGTTAGTACTACTTCCTCTAGTCCCTTCTATCTATAACTTATCTATGCTGTCCAAATAGATGCTGCCGAGACATACCCCTGAGATGCCACCTGGCATGCAGCAATTGATGGAGACACATGCCCAATTGATGCAAGCCTTGACCCAACAGATGAACAACAATAACTACAATAATGGTAACAATGGCAACAACAATCCACCCCCGCATGCTGATGCTCTCTCCAGGTTTCTGAAGCTGAGGCCATCTAAGTTCTCCATTGCACCTGAACCTATGATTTCTCTTGACTGGCTACGCTCGGTGAACAAGGATCTAGTGGTTGTTGGATATACCGATACTGAGAAGGTGCAATTTTCTACTCGTTGGAAGGACTAGCTGCTTGATACGTCCAAAACGTATCTACTTCCCCGAACACTTTTGCTATTGTTTCTCCTCTAAACTTGTGTGATTTGGATACAACTAACACGGACTGATGCTGTTTTCAGCAGAATTACCTTGGTGTCTAATTTTTGTGCAGAAAATCAACTATCAGGAAAAATCCCGGAAAATATGCCAAAAATCCTATTTCACCAGAAGACTCACGGAGCCAGAATACGATATGAAGGGGAGGCCTGAGGGGCCCACACCCCCTGCCGCGCCTGAACCTATGATTGCTCTTGACTGGCTATGCTCGGTGAACAAGGTTCTAGTGACTGTTGGATGTACCGGTACTGAGAAGGTGAGATTTTCTACTCGTTGGAAGGACTAGCTGCTTGATACGTCCAAAATATATCTACTTTCCCAAACACTTTTGCTATTGTTTCTCCTCTAAACTTGTGTGATTTGGATACAACTAACACGGACTGGCGCTATTTTCAGCAGAATTACCTTGGTGTCTAGCTTTTGTACAGAAAATCAACTATCAGGAAAAATCCCGGAAAGCCTCCCTCTTCGCCTATAAGATGCCTCTTGACCTAAAAACCGAGGGGGGTTCAACATTTTTCCAGAAAGAGTTCCCCTGCGCCGCCACCACCAGAAACCGCGATTCGGAACCAGAAACTCCGTTCTGGCACCCTGCCGGGACGGGGAATTTGGAGAGGACCATCGCCATAGTCATCACCAACGCCTCTCCATCAACCATACATGTTTCCCTCATCCATGAGTGAGTAATCACCCGCTGTAGGCTATGGCGATGGTAGGGATTGGATGAGTTCTATCATTTAATCGAATAAGATTGTTAGGGCATGGTGCCTAGTATCTCTATTAGTGCTATTTGACTTTGTTGCAACTTGTTGTGCTTAATGCTTGTCACTAGGGCCCGAGTGCCATGATCTCAGATCTGAACTTATTATTGAATCATTATGATAGTATTGTTTGTGATCTTATCTGCAAGTTGTGTACACATATCATTGTACAGATCCAAAGGCCCCGAAGTGACATAAATTGGGACAACCTGAGGGGATGGCTGTGATGTGAGGATCACATGTGTTCATGGAGTGTTAATGCTTTGCTCCGGTGCTCTATTAAAAGGAGTACCTTAATTGCCAGTAGTTCCCTTGAGGCCCTGCTGCAACGGGCTGGCAGGACAAAAGACATTGTGCAAGTTCTCATTGCGAGCATGCATGACTATATATGGAGCACATGCCTATGATTGTTTAGTACCTGGATGCTTTATCTTATTTATCTGCAATTGCCGTAGATCTTGAAGTTACATGTTTAGACTCGTCCATGCAACGCCCGTCCGTCCATCCCTATGCCTACCGTGCTCATATCCTACTCTTTGCTACTACAATTACTATTGCTCTTGTTTTACTGCTGCTATTACTTTGCTATTGCTACTACAAAACTATTGCTACTGATAAACTACTGTGAGCAAGACTATTTCTAGGTGCAGCTGAATTGACAACTTAGTTGTTAAGGCTTGCAAGTATTCTTTGGATCCCCTTGTGTCGAATCAATAAATTGGATAATACTACCCTCGAAGACTGTTGCGATCCCCTATACTTGTGGGCCATCAAGACTATTTTCTGGCGCCGTTTCCGGGGAGCATAGCTTTATTTGTAAGTTCACTTGGATCTATTATTGTTCACTGCTATTCCTTTCATCATGGAGAAGTCTCGTGATGGAAAGTTTCCTATTTTACCATCCACTACAAGAAGAGGTACGGTCCTAAACACCTCCGCTGCTATTGATTCACCGTCTGTTATAAGTAAGCTTGTTACACCACCACCACATACTCATGCTACACACACTTCTACTACTGCTGAATCTGAAACTGCTTTTGATACTCATGATGTTACTTCTACTGTGCTTGATGCGAGTGGTTCATTAGGTCCTTTCCTAGATGCTACTATGGCTAGTCTAGGAAATACTGAAACTCCTAGTGAGACACTATTACACCTGCTAGCTCACCTGAGTCTAGAGAGAGATATGATATTAATGATGGTTACATTGAGTTGACTAATGAATTTATTGAAGAGTGCCGAAACACACATGGTGCTAGTTCTATTAGGAGTCTCCTTGAGAGACGTACCATTATTCCTAAACTGTCCTCTGATCCTAAGTTTGCCACTTCTCCCATAGATATTAAAGATGTAGATTATGATTTCTCTCTTGATTTATCTTATTTAGACATTGTTGAGAAATAAACTTTTTATGGGACTGAGAGTGAGAGTGTTGTGGCACATATGAATGAGCTTTCCACCATGAGTGCTTTATTCTCTGATGATTTTAAGATGCGCAAGTATTTTGTTACTAAGATCTTCCCCTTTTCACTAAAATGGGAAGCTAAAGTTTGGTTTAATAGATTACCTCCTGGATCCATTGATAGTCCTGATTGCTTGATTGCTTCTTTCTTCCAGAAATATTTTCCTCCTAGTGCTAGACATGCTGGTTTGCAGAAACTTTTTGACTTTAAATAGGGAAAAGAAGAGAAATTGCCTGAGTCATGGACAAGGTTCTGTGCTTGATTCATGCACATCCTGGATGTCCATTGACTAAAAATGAGCTTCTTGATATCTATTATAATGGACTAACTGATGATTCTAGGACATACCTAGATAGTTTTGCTGATTGTGTTTTCAAGAAAAGAACTCCTACATATGCTGAAGAATTAATGGCTAAAATAAGCAATAATTATGATGATTGGACTTCAACTGAGCTAAATACACCTGAGCCTATTACTCCTGAACCAATTGTGCCTGAACCAGTTCCAACACCAACACCAAAGAAGAGGGGAGTGATTGCATTAAATGATGAAGTGATGAAAGAAGCTAAGAAATTTCTTAAGAAGAAAGGTATTAGAGCTGAAGATGTGAAGAATCTACCTCCTATAGATGAATTATGTAAGCCAATTCCCCACTCATCTACTATTGAGGTACACTCTCTACACTTTAATTAAGGTGATATTCCCTATCGTAAACCTCCTGATCAATGCTTAGAGGAACTTGACACATTTATTGTTAAAAAAGGTAATTTTAATAAACAAGTTCAGAATCATTTATTGGAAAACTCTAGAGCTATTAATGAGTTGAAAGATATTGTGGAAAGAACTGCTAATGATATTAAAATGCTTGGTAAACACTTTCAAATGGTTCAAACTCAAATTGATTAACTTGCTAAGGTACAAAAGGATATGCTAGTTAATGCCTCAGGATATAAACATGCTTATGGAATTAGAACTAGGAGTGGTATAGCTACTCAAGATCCCTTATATCCTGAAGGACACCCTAAAAGAATTAAGCAGGACTCTAAACAAGGTGAAAGTAGTGGTAGTCCTCGTAAGAGAAAGAAAAAGAAACATAAAATAGTTGAGGAACCCTCTGAACCCGCTGTAGATCCTAATAGTATATCTATCTCTGATGCTGAAACCGAGAGTGGTAATGATAAAAATGGTGCTCCTGATAAGGAGGAAGTTGAGGAAGAACCTGAGAAGCACACTAAGAACACTAGGTACGCTAAGGAAGATTTTATTTCTAAAAAACATGGTAGTGAGAGAGAACCTTGGGTGCAGAAACCTATGCCTTTTCCAAATAAGAAACACAAGTCAAAGGAGGAAGAACACTACAACAAGTTTCGTGAGTGGATGAAACCTTTATTTTTGCAAATTCCTTTGACTGATGCTATTAAGTTGTCTCCTTATTCAAAGTATATGAAGGATATTGTCTCTAATGAAAGGAAGATTCCTAATGAGGAAATTTCTACTTTGCTTGCTAATTATTACTTTAATGGTAAGGTTCCAAAGAAACTTGGTGATCCAGGTATACCAACTATTCCTTGCTCTATTAAGAATAATTATGTTAGAACTGCTTTATGTGATTTGGGAGCTGGAGTTAGTGTTATGCCTTTTTCTCTCTACAAGAGACTCCAGCTAGAAAAGTTGATACCAACTGATATATCTTTCGTAGCATCCCAATTGTCTAACAATTGCAATGCTACTAGCCTAGTCTATATAATGGCTACTTCAAACATATAATTGTTGCATCATAATTATATCATGCTCATGTCATCATGCCTCCTTGCATTTGAGCATCATATAAAACCCTTTTCATTTGGTTCTTATCTCATATGCATTATTAATTGTATTTGCCTCTTGATATTGTATTTGGGTCTTGATATATTGTTTAATGCCCAAGTTGAGTTGGGGGCATATCTCTTATTAACTCCACCACCTTTTCATTCACCACCTTATTAATTCCACCATCCAACTAAATATGAGCTTTGCACTTTATTGGGTTTTACCTCTAGCTCATGTGGGTTGGGATGGATCCAATTCTTTTTCCACATGCTCTTATCTTAGAATCATGTTGTTTTCACATTATTGATGTATGAGAGCCACATGGCCACCTTTGAATGCCTTGTGAGTGGGACCCTTTTTCCTAGCTTCCATATGGAATATTATGGAATTATGCTCATGTTGGGATATTTTTGGGACTATTAAGCATCTAGTGGCACATACACACTAGCATGTCTCATTTTTACTCAAATATGATCATCTCCATCTATTCCACTTGGGACTTTCTTTTTCAACTCCTTAGCTTGGCCCTAAACCATCTTTTGGGAATGCATAAAATAATGCCATGTTAATAATCTTGTTTTCACAAAAACAAGCATGGCATTAATTAATTTTGCATGGGCCATGCAACCATCTCCTACTTTGGTTCTCCTTTGCTTTTAGTTGGATTTTTGGGTGAATCCTCCATCTCTCTCTACCTCTCTTCATGCTTGTTTTTGTTTGAGTCATGCTAAAAACTACATCTATCCTCATCCATACCCTCATCCACCTATACTTGTTGATCTAGCTTGGTGCCAGCAAGTAGCTAAACCCTAAGCATCCCACTCATCTCTCTCTCTTACCCTCTAGCTAAGATTCTTCCTATCATCTACCCCATCATCACCATACCCCTCTACCCTATCCTCCCTAAACCATGACCAAACCCTAAACCTACCTCTCTCTCTCTCTCTCGGCCTCTCTCTCTCACCTAGCTGGCCCCACCGGCCACCCTCTCTCCCTGGCCACCTCACCCCTGCCCTAGCTACCACCCAAACAAAACCCTAACCCGACCCTAGTGCAACCTAGCCCGAGCCTACCCTCCCCCTCTCTAGCTCTCTCTCGCTGCAGCTCGGTCCCACCCGAGCCTGGCCTCTCTCCTCCTGCCTTGCCCCACCTGGAAGCCCCCAGCTCCCTGCCCTGGTCCTGCCCTGCCGAGCACGTGAGCGAGGAGGAGGAAAAGGTGGCACCCGAGGCCACCTTTATCCATCTACCCCGCGCCCACGGCACCTCCCCCTCTCCCTGCTACCTACCACCACCCCTACCACCTCTGTCCTCTCCCAGATCTCCCCAGGGCCGTGCCCATCTACCCCTACCGCCTCCGTCTACCCCTTCACCGGCAAAACCCTCGGCCGCCTCCGCCTTTTCTTTTCCGGCCGTGCTACGCGTCCGTGAAGAGGCCTGGAAGACCAAGGCCAACCATCTGCGTCACCCTGATCACGCCGTCGAGGAGGAGGAGGGCTGGAACAGCCAGGACAAGCGTCGACCGAAGCGAAACCCTAGCTGCGCCGGCCTCTGCCTCGACGACAATCACCAGCTCCTCTGCCCGATCCAGCTCCACCAACATCTCCTCGGTGACCCACAAACCCCCTAGACATGCTCTGCCTCGCTGTCGCCGGCCGGATCCGCGGTTAGTTTCGCCGAACAGCCTCGGTGCGCCGTGGTCGCGAGCCTCTGCCGTCCCTGCGTCGCCCACACCCTACCTAGCCGCGCAAGCGTAAGCCAGCACAACCCCCCTAGCCACCCCAGCGGTAGCCGCCGCCGCTCGCACGCGCGCGGTCGCGAGTTCGAGCCCGCGCGCCGCGCTCTGTCGCTGGCGTGCATCGATCTGTCGCCAACGCAGAGAAGAAGAGGAACAGTACGGGCCATGGTCGTTTTCCGCTTAACCCCCTGCCTCTTTTTCTGCATCAACCCGCGGTCCGTTGAGCCCCACCGTTAGCCTCGCGTTCGTTTTTGTAGTTAGCACCCCCAGTTTCCCAGGCTCCCAACCCGCGATCCCCAGCTGGGCCACGTGGTTGTGCAAGGTTCACCCGCTGGTAGCTGGGCCCGCGAAGCCTCCAGGCCCACCTGTCTGTCTCTGAGTCTGGGCTAGCCCGCGGTGTAAAAACGTTTCGCTGCGCGCTGTGTTGCTGAGTCAGCTTGGCCCCACCCGTCAGCGTCAGGGGCTAGATTAGTCTGAGTATAAAAAGTCTCTGTTCTATTCTGTTTAAATTTAAACTTTTTCAAAACTAATTCAAATTCAAATTTAATTCTGTTTTAATATAACTTTTCAAATATAATTCCAAATAATGCAAATAATATATGTTTTCAAATCAGAAAAATGTGAGGATTTCAAATATGCCATTCAAAATATATTTTGAACATGTAAATTTCCAAGTTGATTTAAATTACAATAAAATGCCCTTTTGACTTAATTAATTAATAACTGTTGTTTTATAAATCCAAATTTAACAAATGATATGTCTAAAATGATTAGCTCGACGAGACCTTTCTGTTTATGCATTCCATGTTTTGATTTGAAGCATGCATCATATAAATATAATGTGTACAGCAACTAATATGAGGATAAAATGTGGTTAAAACCCAATAAAAATGTTTATTCTTGTATTCCACACCTCACCCATGCCATGCTACCTTATTGCCATGCAAATTGTGCATCATTCATCATGGCATGATTGTTTGCTTGTCGCATTTTATTCATATGCTTGCGCACTTTATTTATGTTGGCCCTTGTTTGTTTGGTTCTTCTCCGAATAGACGCTGAGCAGGGGATATACCAAGAGAACCAGGAGCACTACCCAGATCCTTCTCTCGCTTCAACTGAGCTGCCAGGCAAGCACTACCACATGCTTGCATACATATAGTACCTATTTGCCTCTATCTTATTCTTGCATCATTGAGTCGCGATTGCATTAAATTGAATCCCAAGTACTGCATAGCCTTTACTTTTAAACCCCACCGAAGCTTGTTCCTCCATCCCATGAGCCATTACTACAGGAGTTGTTTGAGCCATGCGAGTCGTAGAACAACATGTGTAGGGTATGTGAGTGTCTGATGGAAAACGAGGTACCTAAACAACTTAACCTGAGTAGTAATGGGATAACTAATGAAAGTGGCATCAGTGAGCCATATTCGCTATTTGGTTTTTCAGGCTCACTTGTGTCCCGTAGGACCCCGAGTACTTGATTCCTGTTCCTTGAATATTCGCGCTATCCACATCCGGGAGGCTTATGAACCCCCCTGAGCCAGAGCTTGATTCATTCTTATTTCTTGGGGCCACAAACTAGTTTGAGGTTTTATTTACTATCCTGTACTTATGCCATGCTTTACTGCTTTAATTTAAATTGTGCGAGGTACTGCACACTGTACTGTTTAGGTTCGTGACCCGTTTTCGCTGTATCGACAAGCCCAGTCACACTTTCGGGTTCCCAGTCGTTTACAGCCGGCTCCACAAACCTTGAGGCCGTCTCGGAGTCAGCTAACTTTGTTGCGGGTAGCTCAATGGGGTGGCCCCCTGAAATATTTCTGAATCCTGTGATCGCTTTGTCGTGACTGCCTCGTTGGGTTTTGATTTGGTTTTTCCGAGGCATATCGAGTGTGTGTTGCTATTTGTGCACCCCTGCAGGGTAAAACTTTCTGAAAGCCGTGTCCGCGGTTATGGACGACTTGGAGCACAGTTTCTCGATCATAGACAAGCATAACTAAAGTACCGCTGTTAATTTGACTAGACTAGGTACCTGACTAGTAAATAGTGCAACACTCACGGAATGGATAATAAAACTGCCAACGGATGGGGGGCTGTTCGTCCGCTTCCTCGTCGGTAAGAGAGGAGGAGGATGGATCTGTTAAGATTACCTTTATAACTGTTGTTATTAATTCACGGACATCCGTCTATCTCTGGTTAGGCGGATGGTTAGCGAGTATCTATAGAATTGCTAGGGTTTATCTTTTGCTGCAATTGCGTCACCCCAGGTTGTGTCCCCTTTAGAGGCAGTAAGACTTGCTGAGTACCCCTAGGGTCTCACACGATAAATTATTGGTTCAGATGAACAGGTACACTCGCAAGAGGGATACTGGGTGGAGGAGACGGACGATGTGGGCAACGATCATTCGGTGTAGAGATTCCGGGAGCGGGGATCCGTAAGATCTGTGGGCGGGATGTGCTTATTTATGGGGCATCTTATGCCGATTTGCTTCTTATCCGTACTCGGATTTTGTCTTCCGCTTCCGCCTGATACTCTGATGTTTGATGTATGAGGAGATATCCTAAACTACTATATCTATCTAGGATATTTGGATCTTGCCGTATGGTGTTGCTATATTTCCTTTCTTTTTAGATGGAATGGCTCTGATGTACTGTTGTATGGTGGCTTGCATACATACTCATTTGTGTATGTAGTTGATCCCTTCGCCTGCCGATTACGCCGCCCGTTCTTGTCCCGATGTTTGGAAATGGTTGAGACGGCCGAAAGGTCTACCTGTGAGTGGCATTTGGGCCCCACCGTACTATTTCAACCATTTCCGTTCATCCAGGCTTGTAACTAGGAGCGTAATTCACCGAGGTAGTTACATCTTTGCAAATGGCTGATAAGTCAACTACTATTCCTGTTAGTATATGTGAGGATGTTACTATTCAAGTAGCTCATAATTGCTTGGTTTTAACTGATTTTGTTGTGCTTGAAATGCATGAAGATGATAATATGTCCATTATTATTGGGAGACCTTTTCTCAATACTGCAGGAGCTGTCATCAATTATAATCAAGGAAAGGTAACATTTAATATTAATGACAAAGAGCATACTGTCTATTTCCCCAAGAAGGTTGCTAAGAGCTATTGCCTGAATTCCATTGAAAATATTGAGAGCATCAAAGTTGGAGAAATATATTGTCCCATTCCACAAGAAAGTTTTGAAACTATTATGATTGGGACCATTGCTATCAAGTTTGAGGTAACATAATCACTTTGTGGAATGCAAAGTTTTGCTTCATATAAGATTGTTTTGGTAACAGGACTTGATCAACCTTGTTAACAAAAGGATTTTAATGAACAAAACAATGCTTTCACAGTGGTTATACTTGCTCACTTTTATTCTTCTCCTTCCTAGTCTTTGCTGTTTCTCTCGTTAGCTTTAGTTTTACTAGTTGTTTGCTTGTTAGAGTGTCTTAGAACTTCTGTAGTTTTGGTTTTTTGTTTGCTTTTGCTTCTTCTCAAAAATCTTTTCCGCGAGAAAATCAATTTTCATACCCTGAAAATTGGCCAAAAATAAAGTTTCCCAAAAAATCACAGAAAATTCATATCAAATTTTTCCTCAAAAAAGTGGCAGAGGGACACTTGGAGTGGCCCAGGGGACCCACCAGGCCAGCACACCCCCTGGTGGTGCTGCTAGCCCCCATGGCGCGCTTGGCCTAGGTGGGACCCACCAGTGACCCTCCAAGTTGCCTCCTCCTAGCCATTTCTTTCTCTCTCCCGGAAAACACCAGAAAATTTCTCAAGCTCGAGTTCTTGCTGTTCTTGTAGGGTTCGCAACATAGAAAACAAAAAATTTCCTACGATGGGAACAACTATGTACCAAGATCTATCTACTAGATACAATCAACGGGAGGATATACATCTGTAGAGAACATACCCTTTAAGACCAACAAAGCTTAACGAGGTTGAACTCATGGTTGATATAGACGATCTCTTGCTGATCTCAAGATCGAGAGGAAGTCCTAGCACCGCAAATCAGCGGCGCATCCGTGCTCGCACACATGTCCAAGGCACCAAGCAACCCCCGCCTCCTCGCTCCAGCGATGCAGCGGAAGTACAACTCTTTCTTGCCGAATAGCCACCAGGAACATGTATCTCGCTAGTCCGAGACCATGGGGGATAAATACTAGAGGGGGAGAGAGATCCTTCACGAGGAGGTGTGAGTGAGAGAGAGGGAGGGGGCTCCTTTTATAGGAGAGGAGGGGACCCCAAGGGGGTGGCCGGCGCATGGGGCTGCATCCTTGCCCTCCCCTCATGTGGGTGGACACTCCACTCACAAAAATCCCTTTCAATTCCCTCCACCCAAAAACCCACTCAAATTCCTATTAAATTTCCACCAAATTTAATGCAAGCTCTCATTATATAAAACTCCTTTTACATATTCAGAATTTTGTCAATTAATTTAATGACAAACATTCACATATAACCCCTTGCTAGTATTTCATTTCACATGCAAAAACACTTTCTGCAATTTCACCCGAAAACATGTTTCGTTATCTAGTGAAATAAATTCCTGCGCTTGTTATTCTTTCCGGCATGAAACTTTTGCTCCAAATGGATGTCGGTGTCTCCTAAGTGTGTCACCCTACGGTTTGCGAATAATGCAGACATGATCATACCCCTCTCAGATCAATAATCAGAAGCAGAACCTGGAGATCCATACTGACTCTGACACATTCAGCAATGACTTTCTTGTGATCGTGAGAACCTTTTACGCTAGTAACTTAATCCTTTTGTTTCGCGATATATTAGATGTCCGAGATTCGATCATCGGTATCTCCATACCTAGTTTGATATCATTACCAACATGTACTCTTTTCTCGTTCCCGTGATATAACATTCTAGTGATCAAATCACTTGATTGCAAGCTAACCAATGTGATATCACCGAGAGGGCCCAGAGCATATCTATCCATCATCAGGATGAACAAATTCCACTCTCGATCCATGGGCCTCAACATAATACTTTAGTAGTACTAAACCCATCTTTATAATCACCCTGTTATGGTGTGACGTTTGATGTTATCAAGATACTCTTCCGGTGTTAGTGATTGACATGATCTCATGGTCTAAGGATTAGGATCACTTCGTATGTTGTTATAGCAATATAAACTCAATGACTTTGATCGTAATGCTATACTTCGGATGAATGTTCATCACACCATTACACTAATGTTGTGACCTTGTTATTAACAACATCCAATGTCCATGATCAGGAAACCTTGATCATCTTGTTAATCAACGAGCTAGTTTATGAGAGAGGCATAACTAGGAACTTTATGTTTGTTTATTAAACACACATGTATTAACGTTTCCGTATTAATACAATTATAGCATGCAAAAACATCTATAATATACTTGGAATATACATAATAACCACTTTATTATTGCCTCTCAGGGCATATTCCCTTGAGTTCTTGCTACCAATTTTCGATCTTCTTGCTCAACCCATCTTTGATGCTGATTTTTGGAGGGATTGCTCCTTGGTATGTGCCTCCTCCGCTTGTCCAATTAGATTTGTGATTGGTAGATTGTATCTTGAGTATTTTGCTTCTATAGGTGTCAGGTTGTGTGAGCTTGCATGCTTGTTCTATGCTTAGAGTTTGCATTTTTGATGCATGTGTAGCCCTCTAGCAAGTTCCTATAGTAGTTTCTCATCATTTATCAATTTGGAAATCACCTGGTTTGATTTTTGTCTAAAAATTTCAGAAAGGAAGATGAGTGCATACCCACCGAATCAATATGATTTGATGTATCTGAGCCCATGAAAGTCCATCTTGAGGAAGGAGTCTTCCCTTCCATTTATCCATGCCCTGTATTTATGAGAGCCGCGGGAACCTTCCAGGATTTACGGACTATGATTACTAATGCAGGGTTGGAACACTTTGTTGAAGAAGAACCATATCAGTATGTTAAGCTAACCATGGCTATGGTGCAGGACTTCCAGTTCACTTGGTCCTCATCTAATCCCATGGTCCATTATAAAATCTACAATATAGCTGTCGACCTGCCTTTTGCTGATTTCTGTGCAGCTATTAGAGTGCCCCATTGGGATCTTGTGAGAAGATCAAGGAGAGGCCTAAGTCACTTATGGATTTATATGCTGAAATTTTCCAAGGTTTCGACTTCTCGAAGGAAAGTGGTAAAATTTGTAACATTTAGTTCCCATCCATTAGATATTTTGCCTATTTCATTACCAAGTGTGTTCTTGCTAGAAAGTTATCTTCTTTTGATCTAGCTTTTATTTCTGTGGCTTTGAATAGGGATAGAACTTATAACCTAGGTGCTTTGATAGCTTACCGTCTTACCACTAATCACGAGAAGAGTGGAATTTGTGGAGGTCTCATTTCCTCTAGGTTGCTAGCTTTCCATGGTTTAGAGCCTCACCATTCAGATTATCGGTTCCCCATAGAGAGGCTTGATCTTGATTCCATGGTTCAGCATAATTTTGTTTCTTCTTGGGCTACTGAGAGAAGTTTACCGTATGAGTTATCTTTTGTCAAGCGTAGTTGGAGAGGGTATAGGACTAAGAAAGTAGTCTATATGCCTGCACCTTCTTTGTTTAATTTTGATAACAGGCAAGGATGGTCGCTCATGGAGGAGTTTGACACATACGTGCCGGCGCTCTCCCAGCAAGAGGAGAATGTTGGAGAGGATGCATAAGATGATTCGTTTCAGCCCTCCAACATGGGAGAGTCTTCATACTAGCATCCCTCCTATGATTGGGGAGCGTCTTCTTCTTCATCGCAAGCGCTTGATTATGATCATTCCTATGATGACCCACCAGATTGGGGTTACTACCCACGCTATTGAGCCCCACTTAGGCCAAAAGCCTAAGCTTGGGGGGAGGTACACCGACATCACACTCATCTATATATCATGTTTCGTCGGTCCTTTGTATATCCATTGTTTTGCTTTCTTTTTGGTTTTCGTTTCTGCTATCTTAAAACACAAAAATACCAAAAATATTTTCGTTGTTTCTCTTGGTTTGTTTCTTTGCTTTTTAGCTTTAGTTTGCCTTAAAGAAAAATCCAAAAATATTTTGCTTTGTTTGCTTTTGCTTTATGTTCTTGCTAAAAAATCGAAAACACCAAAAATATTTGTTGTTCTTCTTTGGTTTTGTGAAGTTCTTTGTGGGGTTCAGCAGTCCTCAATGGAGTTTGGTTTCATGTTATTATTCAAGTCACACAAGTGAAGGGAAATAATGAATATTAAGACAACTTGAGGTGTGGTAAGAGGCTGGTAACGAACTCTATTTGTTTTCATCTTTGTACATATACTCATCGTTGTGAGCTTGCTCAGTCTGTTCACATGAGGTGTATGCTATTTATGGATGCTTAGTAGTTATTGCTCTCTTATGATTAGCTCCAGCTTGCTAATAGTTTGTAGCATGTCATATGATGTTTTCTTGCATTGTTCTATTCATAACTTGGTATGATATTGTCGTATCCTCCTCTGAATGTTTCATGTGAATCTACTTGGCACATGCTCACGCATGCATATGACTGAACAATAGTTAGTAAGCCTCGATGATTTATTTTGCCTCAGAGTTCTCGTATCATTTTCATGCCATAATTAGTCATGTTTTGTTGCAAGCATGATTATGACAGTTATTGCTCTCTCGTTTGTCGCTCCCTCTCTATTGCTAGCCTTCACTTGCACTGAATATGAGATCTACTTATGCATCCAACTCCCCAAAAACTATATTGCCAACAGTGTCCACCATACCTACCTATTAGCATCATTTGCTAATTCCGTGCATATTTATTATGCCTTGTTTTCTTCCAAACAAAATGTTTGAATGTTTTGAGAAAGTTAGTTAGTAAAGCACTGTGACTGTCCATGAAAGTTATATGCTTGCAAATTATAGGTTGGGAGTTAGTAGAACCATGCTGTCACGGGGAACGCTTTCAACACTTATGGATATATATCCAGTTGTTATCATGCTCTTTTGTTTACGGATGTCGTCGGTGTGAAATAAAAGTGGAGCTTGTAAGTTCATGGAGTTATATATATGTGTTAGAGAAACTCCTGGGCCGCTAGCCTAAGCCATGCCTAATCATGGTGGAAACTTGCAACATAACCATAATGAGCAATTTGTGAAGCATCCTCAATAAAAAACTATGCAAATAGCAAATAAAAAGATTGCTGAGATGCTTATTGTCTGCTTGCCTTGTCATTTTGATCACGGTATAGCTCCTGTATCATGTGCAAGGGGTACCCCGTTGGTGGTTCTCTATGATATGCATGTATTTACGATGAGAAGAACTTACAGGTAACTAAAGTTGAGTAGAATGAGGAGTGACCCTCGTACTCAAGGGACATGAGATTTCCAGTTTATGGTCTGTCAAGCATATAACTCATATTGGACCCCACTTTCACCTTAACCATATAAAGATGCCTATGATAGGGGAAATGAGAGCTCAAAGCTAATGAGTACCTTACTTTCAGCATTTGGAAGCCTTTCAAACTTTTCAAAACCTTTTCACTTCCTTGTTGAGTCACCACTTATTCTATGAGCACCTTCTCGAGAGAATAATTTTCATTCTTAGTGTAATTTGCTTGTCTCAAAATTTGATTAATTATGTCATGACTTTGATGCTTGTATCTCTGATATCTTTACTTCTAGTCTTCACTTGAACTTCAGAGGTGCCTTGGCATTTATATTGCGCTCTACAAACAAAGGCAAGCGATATACCACTCTATCATACCTTATTATGAGCATTGCAATGTTGCTTACATTTATGTTTCATGCTACTTATTATTATTAAGTTGGAATTTCTTCATAGCTTGCAATGACTATTGAGTAGACTTAGTTGCCTACTCTTTATTATGAATTGTCTAAGTGTCTACTCCTGTGCTGAGAATATATACATCATGTGAAGCAAATGTGTTCGTGAAAGTTTTTTTATCGCACTCAGTTTTCAACTGAATTGCTTGAGGACAAGCAATAAGCTAAGCTTGGGGGGAGTTGATACATCCTAAATGTATCTACTTTCCCAAAAACTTTTGCTATTGTTTCTCCTCTAAACTTGTGTGATTTGGATACAACTAACACGGACTGATGCTGTTTTCAGCAGAATTACCTTGGTGTCTAGTTTTTGTGCAGAAAATAAACTATCAGGAAAAATCCTGGAAAATATGCCAAAAATGCTATTTCACTAGAAGACTCACGGAGCCAGAATACGAGACGGAGGGGAGGTCCGAGGGGCCCACACCCCCTTCCGTGCGGGTGGGCCCAGGTTGCGCCTGGAGGGGGTGTGGCTGCCCCAGGCACCCCCTCGGCCTCCCTCTTCGCCTATAAGATGCCTCTTGACCTAAAAACCGAGGGGGGTTCGACATTTTTCCAAAAAGAGTTCCGCTGCGCCGCCACCACCAGAAACCGGAATTCGGAATGAGAAACTCCGTTCTGGCACCCTGCCGGGATGGGGAATGTGGAGAGGATCATCGCCATCGTCATCACCAACGCCTCTTGTAACATCCCTAAAATCATGTTTTCAAAGCTTTGCATATCATCCATGCATTCATGATCATTTTAGGATCATTTTCAAAATTTTACAAAAACAGAAGCATTTCTATGCTTATTATTTTATGTAAGCAAAGCATTGATCCAATGCTACTCTCTAGTGAGAGAATATTTGTTTTAAACCAATGTTGTTTGTTCATAGGATTGTTTGATAAATTTCAAAGCTTGGACAAGGATTTCATAACAAGGAAACAAATTCAAACCATTTCTTTGTCTTTATTAAACAATGGGTAAAAACCTTGTTTATTTAATCCCAAAGTACTAAATTATTTTAAAGTGCACAACATTGTTCTGCAACCAAATGTGTACAATTTTCACTTTATAAAAAATCCAGAAATGGTTTGAACTCAAACACATTTGAATTCATTTGAATTTGGTTCCTGGAAATTGAAACAGAAAAAGAAAAAGAGTAAGGAAATGGAAAAGGGCCTGCGCCAGCATTTCAGCCCAATAGCAGACCCAGCCCACTAAGCCCACCCAGGAATTTCCTCTCTCTTTTTCACTGCAGCAGCACGCACCCTCCCTCGTTGTCAGGTGGACCCAGCGCCAGGTCAACTCGTCGTCCCCAAACCCTGCCCACGACCAGGCCTTCGCTGTTTCTTCCTCCCTTCACTGCCGCGATTTCAATTTGCTTAAATGGCAATGAATGCGTGCGTAATCTCTGCCCCTGCTCTGGCTACTTAATCCCCTCCCCTCTCTACATCTTTCCCCTCACTCAACGCCTCTTCTTCGCCACCAGGCTGCCCACAATCCCACTTGTACCACCGCAGTACCGAGCGTCTCCGGCGTGCGATTCCGCTAAGCATCGACCGCCCCTGACTCTGATTCAAACGAGCGTGATCAGTATGTCCTTGCGCATCTTCTCATGTTTTTCTTTTGCTCTGAATCGCCCCAGGACGTCGCCTCCATCCACCTCTGCAAACAACAGAAGCACCGCCCAACTCCGACGAGAAATACCGGTAACCTCCGAGCGCCCCTTGCTTCCTCTTTGACCCTGTCATGTTCGCCACAACCTTGCGCACCCTCTGACACAACTGGTTCGTGCTAGGGTGATCTACATCATCGGCAACATCTTCATCTGCAAGCACCCGACGACGTCCACAAGTCCGACGAGCCCCAGCAGCCTCTACAGCGCGCCCCGACCCTGCCCGTTTGCGCGTTGAGCTCCGGCATGCCTCTACGAGTCTGGTAAGACCTTCCACTGACTGCAGCCCCCTCTGTAGCCGTCGGAACACCACTGGCAGAGCCGCGCCACCGTCGATAGCGCCGTCCATCTGTGGTCGCTTGATTGTTAGCCGTCAGATCCAGATCCAACGCATACGATAGATTACTTACGCGAAGGGGTACTGTTAGATCTGGCCGTGCGTTTTCATTTAGATCCTGTGGCTCTCGTTGATCGATCTAGCTGAAGCGGTATCAGCCAATCAGGACATGATGCGTGGCCTGTTCTTTGTTTTAAAAATCTGAATTAGATCTATTAGTGATTCAAACTTGTAAAATTCATAACTTTTGATCCAGACGTTCAAATTTTCCAAATTTTATATCATTGGAATCAGGAGAAAGAATGCATTCTGATTATGCAATGTGTTTAATGTTTTGCTTCTGTAAAATTGGTTATTTTTGTAGAGAAATTTATAGTCTTATTTTGAGTATAAAAAATTATTTAAAAAATGATTTTAAGATCAAATAAAGTTTATTTAGTGTGTCTTGGTCTTGTTTATGATTCAGTACTGTACTTGTCTTGTTTGGTGTAGAAAAATCATCACATGGCATTTGCATGCATCCATATATTTTTGTTTGTATATTTTGGATATGAATTTGGTGCCATTGTTTTATGTGTAGATTTTGGTGCTAATAGTGATTGTGGTTATGAAGATTGTTGCTACTCCCCAAACTACCAAGGCAAGTGGTGCTTCATGTTTCTATCCCAATATTTTACCTATGCATTAGAAATATTTTGTATAGGACTTGCATGATTATTTTGCTAAGTATCTACATGCTATGCTTGGGAAATCCTAGTAGTTGTAGTAATGTTAGAATTTCCTCTAAGTTAAGATACTTGCTATTGCCATGCTTAGCCTAGCTAGTAGCAACCAAGGGTGGATTATATATTCATGCTATGAGAAATAATTCTAAGTCTTTGACTTATGTTTTGCTTAATAAAACAACTAAGTGAATGCAACACCTAGGTGGAATGGAAAGATTGGTTTGTGTTGAGTGGTTACACAAGGCCCATTTCTATGGTTTACCTTGTGTATCAAACTTGTGGAAAGCCACCCAGGAACAAAGGGATTTGAGATGCCAAATGTTAAGAAGCTTCTAGTGCAGCCACATGGCAATATGGGCTCTGCCTGGATCATATAGGTTGCAATAACTTAGCCATTTGGACAGTTGGTGGTAGTGGGATGATAGGTTGGAACTCGTCCATTTGGTCTAAGGGAAGGCTTCTGAAAGGTCCTGTCTTGGTGAAAATCAAGTCTTGTGGGGAAAGTGCACAACCTCTGAAGATGGAAGAATCTAACTACTTAGCCATGTACCTGGTATTGGACAATTTGAGCATCGAGACATGGAAGCTATCAAGAATCTCCTCATCCCAATTTTCTAAGTTAAAACTTGTGGTTGAACAAGGGTGAAGGTTCACCAATTTCTATTGGTGGTTCCTTCGGAAGGTTTTGTCAAAGAAAAACTTAGTGTTTTCAACTAATATGTAAAACCTATTTTGAGCAAAGCAAGCCTAAGCTACACTTAGCCAAATTCACATAGTAACTAGATGCTAATAAATTACTAAGGTATCACTTGCCAATACTATTCCAATGTATTGACCCACTGTGGCTGTAACTTGTGATGTTGCAGGTTATTCTGAGGATGATTAGGGGTTATGAGTCTACACTCAACATGCTTGCCTGTGGCACATGAAGATGAAGACTTATTTATATTGTTATGGTTGAACTCTTATATTAGGCCTATGGCCATGGAGTTGTAAAATACTATGTTTGTCTCTGGAATGATATGTAATAATGACCTTTGTTTCTATGTACTTCATCTTAAACTGTGGATGCTAGCATTGATCCAGGGACTAGCATTGCAATCACAGGGATCCTTACCTTTAAAAGGGAGGGATCTTACAGATGGTATCAGAACACTATGTTGCCTATAGGATTATAACCCTAGGATTGGATTAGAAACCACTAAGGAAAATTTCAACACTTTGAAAATTTTCTACACTTGTCTTTTCTTCTCGTAAACTCTTCTAATCTTCTTTCTCATCTCTATTTGTAGATGAACTCCATCAACGAAGCCGTAAGGAAAGGACCACTCATGACCATGACTTTGGAGTGTGAGACTGAATTTACAAAAGCCCT
This sequence comes from Avena sativa, assembly GCA_916181665.1. NCBI lineage: Eukaryota > Viridiplantae > Streptophyta > Magnoliopsida > Poales > Poaceae > Avena > Avena sativa. The sequence goes on from OV702297.1 coordinate 146,266,916, forward strand.
CAAGAACCTTATGGTTACCATGGGGATACATGGTGCAGCTGTGTACAAAGGTTTCCCTGTGATGGATGAAGGATAGGAGTATTGGTGGGTGCAACTTCACTTGTACAAAAACAAGGAAGACAACCACAAAGAATCAGGATTCTTCATGGTCACCAACTCAGTGATGCACACCACATTCTTTGACTCTGCAAGGGATGCAGCTTGGAAGTCCATCAAAGAGCTTGGTGATAGACTCAAGTGCAGGATGCTTAACACCCAAAATGACCTTAGGGAAGAAAAGAAACATACCCAAGATTTGGAGACTACCAACCTGTAGGGTTCGAAGCATAGGAAACAAAAATTTTCCTACGATGGGAACAACTATGTGCCAAGATCTATCTACTAGATACAAACAACGAGCGGATGTATATCCGTAGAGAACATACCCTTGAAGACCGACATAGCTTAACGAGTCCAAACTCGTGGTTGATGTAGACGATCTCTTGCCGATCTCAAGATCGAGAGGAAGTCCTAGCGCTGCAAAACAGCAGCACATCCGTGCTCGCACACACGTTCGAGGCACCGAGAAACCTCCACCTCCTCGCTCCAGCGATGCAGCGGAAGCACAACTCTTTCTTGCCGAATAGCCACCGGGAACATGTATCTCGCTAGTCCGAGACCATGGGGAATAAATTCTAGAGGGGGAGAGAGATCCTTCACTAGGAGGTGTGAGTGAGAGAAAGGGAGGAGGGCTCCTTTTATAGGGAGAGGGGGGGGCACCCAAGGGGGCATGCGCCTAGCCATGGGGCTGCCCCCACCTCTTCCACATTCATGTGGGTGGACACTCCACTCACTCAAATGCCTTTCAATTCCCTCCACTCAAAAACCCACTCAAATTCCCATTAAATTTCCACCAAATTTAATGCAAACTCTCATTAAATAAAATTCCTTTTATTTATTCAGAATTTTGTCAATTACTTTAATGACAAACATTCACATATAACCCCTTGCTAGTATTTCATTTCACATGCAGAAACACTTTCTGCAATTTCACTCGAAAACCCGTTTCGGTATCTAGTGAAATAAATTCCTACGCTTGTTATTCTTTCCGGCATGAAAATTTTGCTCCAAATGGATGTCAGTGTCTCTTAAGTGTGTCACCCTACGGTTCACGAATAATGCGAACATGATCAAGACCCCTCTCAGATCAATAATCTGAAGCGGGATCTGGAGACCCATACTGACTCCCACACATTCAACGATGACTTTCTTGTGATCGTCGGAACCTTTTACGCTAGTATCTTAATCCCTTTGTTTAACAATATATTACATGTCTGAGATTCGATCATCGGTATCTCCATACCTAGTTTGATCTCGTTACAGACATGCACTCTTTTCTCGTTCCCGTGATATAACATTCTAGTGATCAAATCACTTGCTTGCAAGCTAACCAATGTGATATCACCGAGAGGGCCCAGAGCATATCTATCCGTCATCGGGATGAAAAAATTCCACTCTCGATCCATGGGCCTCAACATAACACTTTATTAGTTCTGAATCCATCTTTATAATCACCCTGTTACGGTGTGACGTTTGATGTTATCAAGAAACTCTTCCAGTATTAGTGATTGACATGATCTCATGGTCTAAGGATTAGGATCACTTCGTAAGTTGTTATAGCAATATAAACTCAATGACTTTGATCGTAATGCTATACTTCAGATGAATGTTCATCACATCATTACACTAATGTTGTGACCTTGTTATTAACAACATCCAATGTCTATGATCAGGAAACCATAATCATCTTGTTAATCAACGAGCTAGTTTATGAGAGAGGCATAACTAGGAACTTCCTTTTTGTTTATTAAACACACATGTATTAACGTTTCCGTATTAATACAATTATAGCATGTAAAATAAACATTTATCATAAATAAGGAATACGATAATAACCACTTTATTATTGCCTCTTGGGCATATTCCCTTCAGTCTCCCACTTGCACTAGAGACAATAATCTAGTTTGAAAACTTTGCGTATTGAACACTTATGGCTTTCTGGTGTTCCATATACGCAATTGCAAGTGGTTAACATAATCTATGGATCTGACGCTTCAGGTCCATGTGTATTTACATGTCTTTGCGTCTCCACGCATCACTCATTCTCTAATGAGATGGCATTGTATAAATTTGGTCTTTTGGTGAGACCTTTAGTTCCTTGGGGTTAAATCACGTCGATACTATTGTCATACAATATATCTTTTAGTGTTAGCTCGTTGCGAACCACACCTTAGTTTGATAACAAACTACTTGACATAAATTCCCTCCTTTGCTGCTACTATAGCAGTCATATACTTAGCCTTTTTGTTGTAGTATTCGTCACAATGTCTTAACTATGGATTTCATCCAAATCCATCACGGAATCTCCTTTACATTACATTGTGCCACCCATAGTTTAAGTTGAGATAAACTTAATTTGTATCTTGTGACAAAACTAGTATCAATGTAACGCTTTACAATGAACTATTTGTAATTGTTTGTCACCTCTACACAAATATATTCTTAGTTCTTCCAAAAGATCATAAGAATTTCCTTACTATTGTCCAATGATCATTTTATGATTCATTCTGGTATATGCTCATAACATTTAGAGCATAGGACATATCTGGATGTGTACATATCATGGTATGATTGATCAAAACATCCTTGTGATTTTACTCATCAAGTGTCAAAGCACTTGAATCTTGTTTCACTTATCAAGTGTTGATACACTTGAATCTTGATTCAATTCCTTTCCATGCGACAAGAACCGTTTCTTGTCGTTTCTATATTGAACTCCTTCAATATCTCATATATGTACATTTGGCACAGCCATATTAGCATCACAGTCTATCCACTATAGACATTCATGCTAAATATTCGGGTTTTGCCTAAGTTTTTCATCGAAATGAAATTCTTAACCTTTGTCAATAAAAATTACATCATTTCTAATCAACAAGATGTCCTCCACATAATGTATTATAAATATGTCTCAGCGCTCCCACTTAATTTCTTGCAAATGCAAGCATCTTCATCGTCTCCTGATGACAACTCTTTTTCATCATGGTGAAGATTTCAACTCCGTGATGCTTACTTCAACCATTGAAGTTTGCATGCCCTTTTTAGCATCCTTTGAATTAACAAAACCCTTTGGATCGTGTCATGTACACATCCTAGGTAACCATTCTATTAGAAGAACTTTGTTTTGTTTATTCATCTACCATATAACAAATTACATGTAGTGGTTGCTACTTTAATCCGTCCAGACTAAATATCGCTATGAAAGATCAAATCTTGTCATAGTCAACTCCTTGAACATTGTCGTAAAATACTTTACGACATGTCGACTATTTCATAGATGTGAAACATCCATGTCTGTTTCTTTATAGATCCAAATACGACCGATAGGTTTTTACACCTTTTCGGAGGGTCTTCCAAGTTCAAAACTTGATTTCTCGTGTATGGAACTATCACGGATTTTATGGCTTCAAGCCATTTGACGGAGTCAGGGCCCATCATTGCTTCTTTGCATATAGTCGGGTCATCATTATCAAACAATAATGATTTACTCTCAAATCTTAATCATTTGATTGTTTATCCGACCTTCTTGGTTCAATAGGAACTTTAGACCTCCGTGACCGCAACCTTTGAGGCACGTAATCCATGAGCATTCTGACTGCCTCCGGAACATTTTCCGGCGCTGCACAACTCAGCACATATATCTAAGGTTCGTTAACCTTATCAAAGTTCTATTGTCCTCCCACTTAACATTTATGAAAATTCCTTCTTCAAGAAACTTCACGTTTCAAGCGACGAACCCTTTTGTCCTTGGTGTTATGGAGGAATAACCAATTGTTATTCGAAATAACCTACAAAGACATGCTCATCTGACTTCGGTTGTAAACATCTTACTTATGTTTAGCATACCAAAATTTAAGAAATGACAACTTGGGTTTTACCCCAAACCATAACTTCCATGGTGTCATTTCAACGGATCAAGATGGAGCTATTTTCAGTGAATAAGCGGTAGTCTCTAAAGCTTTTAATCTTTTAAAACATAATGGCAGTTTTATAAATAACACCTTTGATCCAACCATGTCAAACAAGGTTTCATTACAAATCTCAAACACTCCATACTCCTATGGTGTTTCGGGAGATGTAAATCTAGGTGTTTTGCTAAACTTGCAACTCAAATAAATCCCTTTATGATAAAATCATAATTCATTTATTTTCTTGTTACACTTGTAACTCAAATAAATCCCTTATGATAAAATCATAAACCATTTATTTTCTTGTCACAATGATTTTGCACTTCATCTTGAAAGTCTTTGAAACATTTTCAAATATTTCATACTTCTTTCTCATTAAGTGAACATTCACTCAAATTTCCGGAGAAAGCATATGAAGTTGAAATCCATCGCTTACGACTATACATAATGGACTACATACATCGATATGTATAAATTCCAATAATTTAGTCGTTCGTTCTTCTTTGGCCTTTGAACGAAGTTTTAATTATCACGTGGAAAGTCTCACAAGCATCACTTGATCAAATCAAAGACTCCAAAAATCCATGAATATGGAGATTCTTCATGTTTTCTTTCCAATATAATTTAAACAGCGATGTCACTTCGTAAGTGATCTTTCAATCATTTGTCTTGCGACATTTTAGCATTAGGTTTTATGGATGTGATTTCTCCAACTAGATTTGTAAATCATCCATCTTATATGGAATACGGTAATTATTTGAACAACCTTTGTTCTCATAATACCTGATTCAAATAACAATTATTAAAACAAATCTTGAAGTCAAGCTTTGATGTCAACGAGAAATACAAACAACGGTTTGTTTGTTTTCGATGAACATCATCACATATTCTCTTGCTAGTTACTTAGGCCATTGTGGTTCATGAATTGCGTCGTTCTGTATGAAATTTCATACCAACCAATTTGGTATCCAATACCCAAGAACCACATTGTTTAACAAGCAAAGAATACAACCATAACATGTATATCATATACATACCTAAATTGGACATTTCCAATCTTTTCTTTTCTGCCAAATATATTTTATAGATTCTCTTTCAGCATTTCCTTTTCCTTTTTAAAAGAATCTATCAACATCAAAAGTGGCGCCATATACATGACACATAGTCCAAAGCATGTATATTCAAATAATAATACCTTTGGACTTGCACTTTGAAGTAGATCACCATCATCAAAATGATCGGTATTCTTTCAAAATCCATTCTTTAGTAATCTTTTAGTGTAGTAAACACTTTACATACATCTTCTATTCATCCTTATCATGACGACTTTCATGATCAAGCTACTGTAGCTTATAAAGGCGAATCGTGAGTATAACATTACTTTCCAAAACCCTTTTGGATGATTAGGATGTCTAGCATCTCCAACCTTCATAAATTCTCATCCAATATGAGAACATATATTGTACTCTATCATATTGCAACCAAAACATTGTTTCAGATATCGTTATATCTTCCACACATGATGGTTTCTGGAACAATTCTTTCAGCTCCTAGATAAACTTGATATTAAAACAATCAAGAATCATGGAGGCAAACATGATACTTAAGATACTAACACTGGAATTGTTACTCTCAATTTAATACCAATTATTAAATTTCATGGAGTAAACAGAGTTTGCTGAAAGTTTGCAATAGGACTTTAAACTTTAGATTGACACTCAACACAATACGATACCAGTTCGTAAAGTAAATATCCAGAATTCTATAGTTCTATTATCTCAATTAAAACTATGCATAAGGTGGTGAAACGAATGCCAATGACTACAACAAATTATGCAAATTCACTTTGATTTAATTTATGATAAATTGAGTTCTTCTAATCCAAATTATAAATGAACTCCCACTCAAAAACGACATCCCTCATGTATTTTTGGTGATTACATGAACCAAATCCACTACACCAAGTCCGATCATCACGTGAGTCAGTGTAGCTTCAAAGGCGAGCATCCATATGGTCATCATATCAAAACATATGACTCATGCTTAATCTTTCGGTCCGTGATCCGAGGCCATGTATGTACGTGCTAGGCTCGCCAAGTAAGAACCTTAGTATTCGCGTGTGTAACTGTCTTACACCCGAGATATGCTTGTGGATTCAAGTACACCCGATCATCACGTGATGTCTTGAAGTGACGAAACATTGTCGGTGCATACTTAAGGAAGAACACATTCTTATCTTGATATCTAAATGAGGGATCATCTTATTATGCTAATAAAACGCCAAACAAGCAATATAAGATGCAATCAAAACATCACATGTTTATAAGTGAAATGATATGGTTCCCGCATATGATCTCCATCATGTGCACCGTGGTATGATCTCTATCATACCTTTATGTGTAAGGCCAAGGTCTATGGAACTTACACGCTATGTGTGTTGTAAGAGTATCATCTCATACTTCTACTTACAACATCACCATATCATAACACTAGCCTAGCAACAATCTAAACTAGACGCCTCTAATTTATCCATTGCAAGTTTTACGTGGCTTAGGGCTTTCGAAGATAGAACCGTTCTTACCTACGAACATGAACCACAACGAAGATAACCAAATTGTTGACAACTCATTGCAAATTAGATATTGACTATAGTAGGAGAGACAGACACTCGCTAGCCACTTATGCAAAACTAGTTGCATGTCAAGCGTGGAACAGGTCTCATGTGCGAGGACATGTAAAGTTTGTCCGGGCCGCTTCATCCCACTATTCCACCAATATCCAAAGTACAACTAAGAAGCAATAAAATGATCATCATCGCCCACATACTCATATGTGTACTACCCGTGCAAAGTATCTACGCATAGATCCGGCTTTGATACCACTGTAGGGTTCGCAGCATAGAAAACAAAAATTTTCCTACGATGGGAACAACTATGTACCAAGATCTATCTACTAGATACAAACAACGGGCGGATGTATATCCGTAGAGAACATACCCTTGAAGACCGACAAAGCTTAACGAGTCCAAACTCGTGGTTGATGTAGACGATCTCTTGCCGATCTCAAGATCGAGAGGAAGTCCTAGCGCCGCAAAACAGCACCGCATCCGTGCTCGCACACACGTTCGAGGCACCGAGCAACCTCTGCCTCCTCGCTCAAGCGATGCAGCGGAAGCACAACTCTTTCTTGCCGAATAACCACCGGGAATATGTATCTCGCTAGTCCGAGACCATGGGGAATAAATTCTAGAGGGGGAGAGAGATCCTTCACTAGGAGGTGTGAGTGAGAGAGAGGGAGGGGGGCTCCTTTTATAGGGAGAGGGGAGGGGCACCCAAGGGGCCATGCGCCTAGCCATGGGGCTGCCCCCACCTCTTCCACATTCATGTGGGTGGACACTCCACTCACTCAAATGCCTATCAATTCCCTCCACTCAAAAACCCACTCAAATTCCCATTAAATTTCCACCAAATTTAATGCAATCTCTCATTAAATAAAACTCCTTTTATTTATTCAGAATTTTGTCAATTACTTTAATGACAAACATTCACATATAACCCCTTGCTAGTATTTCATTTCACATGCAGAAACACTTTCTGCAATTTCACCCGAAAACCCGTTTCAGTATCTAGTGAAATAAATTCCTGTGCTTGTTATTCTTTCCGGCATGAAACTTTTGCTCCAAATGGATGTCGGTGTCTCTTAAGTGTGTCACCCTACGGTTCGCGAATAATGCGGACATGATCGAGACCCCTCTAAAATCAATAATCAGAAGCGGGATCTGGAGACCCATACCGACGAAAAAGATTTCAACCCATCTTTATAATCACCCTGTTATAGTGTGACATTTGATGTTATCAAGATACTCTTCCAGTATTAGTGATTGACATGATCTCATGGTCTAAGGATTAGGATCACTTCGTAAGTTGTTATAGCAATATAAACTCAATGACTTTGATTGTAATGCTATACTTCGGATGAATGTTCATCACATCTTTACACTAATGTTGTGACCTCGTTATTAACAACATCCAATGTCTATGATCAGGAAACCTTAATCATCTTATTAATCAACGAGCTAGTTTATGAGAGAGGCATAACTAGGAACTTCCTTTTTGTTTATTAAACACACATGTATTAACGTTTTCGTATTAATACAATTATAGCATATAAAATAAACATTTATCATAAATAAGGAATACGATAATAACCACTTTATTATTGCCTCTCGGGCATATTCCCTTCACAACCAACAACTAAGGGAAGACATCATAGACTTGATTTGGGAATCTTGTGAACAAGATAGACATATGGCTACTAAGGATGCTTTGATAGCCATTTTTTCTAGTGAGTGAGAGTTGTAACATACTTCGTTAGTTGGACCACCACACTTATCGTTTTTATTTCTAAAAATGTTGTCTAAGTTATGTTGAACCTTGGATGCTTGTAATGGTTTTATCTATGCCATGACTTGAGTGTTTGATTTTCAATGATATGCCTGTGATGCTTTGTCTTGTGAATTTCTCTATTAATATTGATTCTAACTTTCTCTATCTTATAAAATAGATGCCTAATGTTACTATCAGCATGGCTGAAGAGTTCAAGGGAACTCGTTTTGGCACTCGTCTTATTGAGCTCACTAGTGTGCTCAATCTTCCCCTCCCTAGCATCATGATGCTTCCCCTCACCAAGTTTGAGAGGAAGGACCTTTGGGGCTTCAAAGTTACCCAGCCAGGACGCCAGACTGAGCCAGCCACGGAGGCCATCACCTTCAAGCTTATGCATGATGACCGGGAGAGAGAGGCCTAGAGGTAGTCATGCAGGATTTACTTGGGCGTCTGTTAGGGAGGCACTCTCGGGAGATTAGAGGTACTCACTTTCACACCTTTGGGAGACGCGACGAGGATGGTGAGGCTATTGAGTTCGAGGATGCTGCTAGAGAGACAGCAGAGCGGCTTCGTCTGTACCTTCAGGACCTAGAGATTCTACTTAGGCACCTAGATACTGATAGGACCAACGTCATGCTTAGCAATGACGAGCTCCAGGTGCAGCTTCGTGAGAAGGACAAGCTCTTCGCGGAGCAAGACGAGATAGTCAAGGAAATGGAGGCCAAGTTTGAGAGCTAGGACAGGAAGTTCAAAAGCCAAGAGAAAAGTGTCCAAGACAGAAACAAGAGGATTCGAGAGATGACTATAGAACTAGAGGCCAAGGACTTCGAGCTCGAGAATCAGCAGGGTGTGATTGAGAGACTTCGTTCACAGAAGAGGGCTCTCAAAGCCAAGGTAGAGGCCTTGACTACCAATGTCGAGGAATACAAGACCACTATGGAGAATGCAGGTCTTACACTTGTTGATGAGGAGGTTGATGCAGAGGAGTAGTGATGACTACTCATTTATCTATCATTTACCATGCTTATGTTTATTGAGTCGCAATGACCATCCAACATGTGGATGGCTTGCTATTGGTGTGTTTGCTTTTCAAACTTGTTGTTTATGTCGTTGAACTTTATGTTATTTTGATGCTTGTTTGGTGATTGTCTATGTGATGTATTGTGCATAATAAGCATCTATGGGTATCTCATTCTTATCCTTATTTGAAAACCACAGATGCCTCCTCCTCAACGTGCCAACCCCAACCCGAACAACAACAATGTCACCCTCGAGATGCAGCAGCTGATGACAGCACATGCACAGCTGATGTAGATGATGACCACTTTCATGCAGAATCAGAATAACAACAACAACAACAAAAATAACAACAACAACAATCAGAATAATCCACCAGGATTCGACATGCTCACCAGATTCCTAAGACTGAGGCCTGCAAAGTTCTCAGGAACTACTGATCCCATGGTGGCCATTGATTGGCTACATTCAGTGAACAAGGACTTGGTAACTGTCGGTTGTACTGACGAGGAGAAAATCAGGTTTGCAGCACACTTGTTGGAAGGACCAGCAGCTACTTGGTGGGATAACTTCCAGATCACCACTCCCATTGAGGATGTGACATGGGCTATCTTTGAAGATGGTTTCCATACAGCTCACATCTCATCCGGAGTGATGAGTTTGAAGAAGAAGGAGTTCCATAACTTGAAGCAGCGCCACCACAGCGTGGCTAAATATATTGAGAAGTTCAACAATCTGGCGCGTCATGCATCGGATGAAGTGGATACCGATGCCAAGAGGAAAGAGAAGTTCCTCGAAGGACTGGATGATGAACTGAATCTACAGTTATCTGTGGCCTATGTCCCCACCTACCAATCCCTTTGTGACAAGGCTACCATCTTGGATAACAAGATGAAGCAGGTTGAAAGCAGAAAGAGGAAGCACAACTCTGACAAGCACAGCTCGGGATCGTCTCACAAGCGTTCCCATTATGATGATAGTGGGAGTTCTGGATCCCACAAGCATGGAAAGTACAACAACCTCCACAACCACAACCGTCATCATGACAACAAGCATCACCGTAGTCATGACAATGACAAGTACAAGAACCACAAGGGTGGATACAAGAGCCACCACAATGGAAGTGGAAGTGGTAGTGGAAGCCAGCCTGTCAAGAAGGATCTCAGTCAGGTTGAATGCTTCAAGTGCAAGAAGATGGGGCATTATGCAAATGAATGCCTAGAAAAGAAAGTTGAAGGACCCAACAAGCCCAACCCTTTTCAGAAGGGACAAGTGAACCACATCAATGTGGAAGAGATCTATGAGGAACCTGATGCTGTGGCTGGTAAGTTCAAACTCAATTCTGTTCCAGCACTTGTTCTTTTTGGTACTGGCGCATCACATTCATTCATATCAATAGCATTTGTTGAAAGAAATGAACTTCCAGTTGAAACTATTGGGTGTCCTATAAAAGTAAGTTCTCCCGGCGGAGAAACGATAGTGAACTCAGGATGTCATGATCTAGTCATAGAGTTTGGGAAGTATAAGTTTCCTGTTAATCTGATAATCCTAAAGTCCCAAGGATTGGATGTTATTTTGGGAATGGACTGGATGACTAAGCACAAGGGACTGCTAGATTGTGCGAACCATACTGTCACACTCACAACCCCAGATAATAAAAGGATTAGATTCAAGACTAACCTTGAATCAAAAGGAAGTAAGCTAAATTCTCTTAAGGGGGTTAGTATAGACAGTGTGCCAATTGTGAGTGAATATCCGGATGTGTTTCCGGAAGAATTGCCGGGAATGCCACCAGATAGAGATGTGGAATTTCTGATTGACTTGCTGCCAGGATTAGGACCAATAGCAAAGAGACCTTACAAGATGTCAGTTGATGAGTTGAAAGAACTCAAGAAACAACTTGGAGAACAGTTGCGGAAATGATTTATTCAACCAAGTTCTTCATCTTGGGGAGCACCAGTCTTATTTGTGGAAAACAAAGATAGAAGTCAAAGGTTATGCATAGATTATCGTTCACTCAATGAGGTGACTATCAAGAACAAATATCCTTTGCCCAGAATCAATGACTTGTTTGATCAGCTAGAAGGAGCCTGTGTGTTCTCAAAGATTGATCTCCGGTCAGGTTATTTTCAGCTTAAAATAAGAGAACAAGACATACCTAAGACAGCTTTCACCACTAGGTATGGATTGTATGAGTACACCGTGATGCCATTTGGTTTGACCAATGCACCAGCTTATTTCATGAATATGATGAACAAAGTGTTCATGGAGCTCTTTGACAAGTTTGTTGTCGTTTTCATAGATGACATTTTGATCTACTCCAAAAGCAAAGAAGAGAATGAAGGACATTTGCGTTTGATACTTGAGAAGCTTAGAGAGCATAAGCTGTATGCCAAGTTCAGAAAATGTGAATTCTAGCTAAATGAAGTTGGATTCCTTGGACATGTTGTGTCAGGAGATGGTGTAGCAGTTGATCCCGCAAAAGTGTCAGCTATAACTAAATGGGAATCTCCTAAGTCAGTAAAGGAAGTTCGTAGTTTCCTTGGCTTGGCAGGATACTACAGAAGATTCATTAAGAATTTCTCCAAGGTAGCTACACCAATGACGGAGTTACTAAAGAAAGACAAGAAATTTTCTTGGTTTGAAGGATGTGAACTCAGTTTCCAAGAATTGAAGAAGAGACTAGTGACAGCACTAGTCTTGTGTCTACCAGATTTGGAGAAAGATTTCCAAGTGTATTGTGATGCATCTCATCATGGATTAGGTGCAGTTCTAATGCAAGAAGGGAAAGTTGTGGCTTATTCCTCGAGACAACTCAAAACTCATGAAGTAAATTACCCTACTCATGATTTAGAGTTAGCCTCTATAGTCCATGCACTCAAAACATGGAGACATTATCTTTTGGGAAAGCGATGTGAAGTGTTCACAGATCACAAAAGTTTGAAGTATATCTTCACTTAGAAAGAAATCAACATGAGACAAAGAAGATGGTTAGAACTCATCAAGGACTATGACTTGAGTTTGCAATACCACCCCGGTAAAGCAAATGTTGTAGTAGATGCTCTAAGTCGTAAAGTATTTGTGAATGGCCTTACTAAGGGAGAGTTGCCAGATGATCTGTGTGCCCAATTTAGAGACCTTAGATTGGAGATTGTGCCTGAGGGACATCTTATGTCATTGGATGTTCAACCCACATTGTTGGACAAGATCAAGGAAGCCCAAAAGACGGACAAGGAAATAGAAGAGATTAAGGAAAAGATTGGAAAGGGAAAAGCCAAAGGATTCCATGAAGACGAACAAGGTACTTTATGGTATGGAAAACGTATATGCGTTCCGCAAGATCCGGAGCTTCGGAAACTGATTCTACAAGAAGCACACAACTCACCATATTCCATTCATCCGGGTAACACCAAAATGTACATGGATATGAAGGAAAGATTTTGGTGGAATAATCTCAAGAAGGACATCGCTGAACATATTGCTTTGTGTGATGTATGTAGTAGAGTGAAAGCGGAACATCAGAAACCAGCAGGATTACTGCAACCACTACCTATTCCTGATTGGAAGTGGGACAAGATTGGCATGGATTTCATCACCGGATTGCCAAGGACCAGGTCAGGATATGATTCTATTTGGGTAGTAGTGGATCGCCTCACTAAAGTGGCTCATTTCATACCCGTGAAGACAACCTATACAAGTGCTAAGTTAGCCAAAATCTACATGAGTAGGATTGTATGTCTGCATGGAGTACCCAAGAGTATTGTGTCTGATAGGGGAACTCAGTTCACTTCTCATTTTGGAGGCAACTACATGAGTCATTGGGAATGAGATTGGAATTCAACACTGCTTTTCATCCTCAGACTGATGGACAAACAGAAAGGACCAACCAAATTCTAGAAGATATGTTAAGGGCATGTGCCCTAGACTATGGAGCCAGTTGGGATGAAAGTCTGCCTTACGCAGAATTTTCTTACAATAACAGCTATCAAGCCAGTATTGAGATGGCACCATTTGAGTTTCTCTATGGGAGAAAGTGTACCACCTCATTTCTATGGAATGGTGTGGGAGAAATAAATTTGTTCGGACCAGAACTAATCAAAGAGGCTGAAGAGAAAGTTAAGCTGGTAAAGGACATATTGAAGATAGCACAGTCCTGACAGAAAAGCTACGCAGATCCTAAGCGTAGAGAAGTCACCTATGAAGTGGGTGATAGAGCTTATCTTAGAGTGTCACCACTTCGTGGAGTGAAGAGATTTTGAGTCAAAGGAAAATTGGCCCCAAGATATGTTGGACCATTCAAGATTCTGAGTCGTAAAGGAGAAGTAGCTTATGAGATTGAATTGCCAAAAACATTGTCTGCCATTCACAATGTGTTTCATTCGATTCAGCTAAAGAAATGCCATCCAGAGATGGAAGAGACTTCTTTGAAGGATACTATACCCTTGGAGGAGGTCCAACTGGAGAGTGATCTCACTTATGAGGAAAACCCCATCAAGATTCTTGAGATGGCAGAAAGAGTTACTCGGACTAAGACTATCAAGGTCTGCAAAGTTCAATGGAACCATCATTCCAAAGAAGAAGCAGCGTGGGAAAGAGAAGATGATCTTCGGAAAGACCACCCTCACCTATTTGCTAGCCAATCCGAATCTCGAGGGCGATATTCACCTTAAGGGGGTTAGATTTGTAGCATCCCTAAAATCATGTTTTCAAAGCTTTGCATATCATCCATGAATTCATGATCATTTTAGGATCATTTCCAAAGTTTTACAAAAACAGAAGCATTTGTATGCTTATTATTTTATGTAAGCAAAGCATTGATCCAATGCTACTCTCTAGTGAGAGAATATTTGTTTTAAACCGATGTTGTTTGTTCATAGGATTGTTTGATAAATTCCAAAGCTTGGACAAGGATTTCAAAACAAGGAAACAAATTCAAACCATTTCTTTGTCTTTATTAAACAATGGGTAAAAACCTTGTTTATTTTAAAATCCCAAAGTACTAAATTATTTTAAAGTGCACAACATTCTGCAACCAAATGTGTAAAATTTTCACTTTATAAAAAAATCCAGAAAAGGTTTGAACTCAAACACATTTGAATTCATTTGAATTTGGTTCCTGGAAATTGAAACAGAAAAAGAAAAAGAGTAAAGAAATGGAAAAGGGCCTGCGCCAGCATTTCAGCCCAACAACAGACCTAGCCACTAAGCCCACCCGGGACTTTCCTCTCTCTTTCTCACCGCAGCAGCACGCACCCTCCCTCGCTGTCAGGTGGACCCAGCGCCAGGTCAGCTCGTCGTCCCCAAACCCCGCCCACGACCAGGCCTTCGCCGTTTCTTCTTCCCTTCATTGCCACGATTTCAATTTGCTTAAATGGCGATGAATGCGTGCGTAATCTCCGCCCCTGCTCTGGCTACTTAATCCCCTCCCCTCTCCGCATCTTTCCCCTCACTCAACGCCTCTTCACCGCCACCAGGCTACCCATAATCCCACTTGCACCGCCACGGTACCGAGCGTCTCCGGCGTGCGATTCCGGTAAGCATCGACCTCCCCCTGACTCTGATTCAAGCGAGCATGATCAGTATGTCCTTGCACATCTTCTCATGTTTTTCTTTTGCTCTGAATCGCCCCAGGACGTCGCATCCGTCCACCTCTGCAAACAATAGAGCCACCGCCCCACTCCGACGAGAAATACCGGTAACCTCCGAGCGCCCCTTGCTTCCTCTTTGACCCTGTCATGTTCGCCACAACCTTGCGCACCCTCTGACACAACTGGTTCGTGCTTGGGTGATCTACATCGTCAGCAACATCTTCATCTGCAAGCACCCGGCGACGTCCGCAAGTCTGACGAGCCCCAGCAGCCTCTACAACGCGCCCCGACCCTGCCCGTTTGTGTGTTGAGCTCCAGAACGCCTCTACGAGTCTGGTAAGCCCTTCCACTGACCCCAGCCCCCTCTCTAGCCGCCGGAACACCAGTGGCAGAGCCGCGCCGCCGTCGCTAGCGCCGCTCATCTATGGTCGCTTGATTGTTAGCCGTCAGATCCAGATCCAACGCATACGATAGATCACTTACACGAAGGGGTACGTGTTAGATCTGGCCATGCGTTTTCATTTAGATCCCGTGTCTCTTGTTGATCGATCCAGCCGAAGCGGTATCAGCCAATCAGGACATGACGCGTGGCCTATTCTTTGTTTTAAAAATCTGAATTAGATCTATTAGTGATTCAAACTTGTAAAATTCATAACTTTTGATCCACACGTTCAACTTTTACAAATTTTATATCATTGGAATCAGGAGAAAGAATGCATTCTGTTTATGCAATGTGTTTAATGTTTTTCTTCTGTAAAATTGGTTATTTTTGCAGAGACATTTTTAGGCTTATTTTGAGTATAAAAAATAATTTGAAAAATGATTTAAAGATCAAATAAAGTTTATTTAGTGTGCCTTGGTCTTGTTTATGATTCACTACTGTATACTTGTCTTGTTTGGTGTAGAAAAATCATCACATGGCATTTGCATGCATCCATATATTTTTGTTTGTATATTTTGGATATGAATTTGGTGCCATTATTTTATGTGTAGATTTTGGTGCTAATAGTGATTGTGGTTGTGAAGATTGTTGCTACTCCCCAAACTACCAAGGCAAGTGGTGCTTCATGTTTCTATCCCAATATTTTACCTATGCATTAGAAATATTTTGTATAGGACTTGCACGATTATTTTGCTAACTATCTATATGCTATGCTTGGGAAATCCTAGTAGTTGTAGTAATGTTAGAATTTCCTCTAAGTTAAGATACTTGCTATTGCCATGCTTAGCCTAGCTAGTAGCAACCAAGGGTGGATTATATATTCATGCTATGAGAAATAATTCTAAGTCTTTGACTTATGTTTTGCTTAATAAAACAACTAAGTGAATGAAACACCTGGGTGGAATGGAAAGATTGGTTTGTGTTGAGTGGTTACACAAGGCCCATTTCTATGGTTTACCTTGTGTATCACACTTGTGGAAAGCCATCCAGGAACAAAGGGATTTGAGATGCCAAATGTTAAGAAGCTTCTAGTGCAGCCACATGGCAATATGGGCTCTGCCTGGATCATATAGGTTGCAATAACTTAGCCATTTGGACAGTTGGTGGTAGTGGGATGATAGGTTGGAACGCGTCCATTTGGTCTAAGGGAAGGCTTCTGAAAGGTCCTGTCTTGGTGAAAATCAAGTCTTGTGGGGAAAGTGCACAACCTCTGAAGATGGAAGAATCTAAGTACTTAGCCATGTCCCTGGTATTGGACAATTTGAGCATCGAGACATGGAAGCTATCAAGAATCTCCTCATCCCAATTTTCTAAGTTAAAACTTGTGGTTGAACAAGGGTGAAGGTTCACCAATTTCTATTGGTGGTTCCTTGGGAAGGTTTTGTCAAAGAAAAACTTAGTGTTTTCAACTAATAGGTAAAACCTATTTTGAGCAAAGCAAGCCTAAGCTACACTTAGCCAAATTCACATAGTAACTGATGCTAATAAATTACTAAGGTATCACTTGCCAATACTATTCCAATGTATTGACCCACTGTGGCTGTAACTTGTGATGTTGCAGGTTATTCTGAGGATGATTAGGGGTTATGAGTCTACACTCAACATGCTTGCCTGTGGCACATGAAGATGAAGACTTATTTATATTGTTATGGTTGAACTCTTGTATTAGGCCTATGTCCATGGAGTTGTAAAAGACTATGTTTGTCTCTGGAATGATATGTAATAATGACCTTTGTTTCTGTGTACTTCATCTTAAACTGTGGATGCTAGCATTGATCTAGGGACTAGCATTGCAATCACAAGGATCCTTACCTTTAAAAGAGAGGGATCTTACACCTCTCCATCAACCATCCATGTTTCCTCATCCATGAGTGAGTAATCCCCCGCTGTAGGCTATGGAGATGGTAGGGATTGGATGAGTTCTATCATGTAATCAAATACGATTGTTAGGGCATGGTGCCTAGTATCTCTATTAGTGCTATTTGACTTTGTTGCAACTTGTTGTGCTTAACTCTTGTCACTAGGGCCCGAGTGCCACGATCTCAAACCTAAACTTATTATTTAATCATTATGATAGTATTTTTTGTGATCTTATCTGCAAGTTGTGTACACATATCATTGTCCGGATCCAAAGGCCCCGAAGTGATAGAAATTGGGACAACCTGAGGGGATGGCTGTGATGTGAGGATCACATGTGTTCATAGAGTGTTAATGCTTTGCTCCGGTGCTCTATTAAAAGGAGTACCTTAATTGCCAGTAGTTTCCTTGAGGCCCCGCTGCAACAGGCTGGCAGGACAAGAGATGTTGTGCAATTTCTCATTGCGAGCACGCATGACTATATATGGAGCACATGCCTATGATTGTTTAGTACTTGGATGCTTTATCTTATTTATCTGCAATTTCCCTAGATCTTGAAGTTACATGTTTAGACTTGTCCATGCAACGCCCGTCCGTCCATCCCTATGCCTACCGCGCTCATATCCTACTGTTTGCTACTATAGTTACTATTGCTCTGGTTTTACTGCTGCTGTTACTTTGCTATTGCTACTGATAAATTACTGTGAGCAAGACTATTTCTAGGTGTAGCTGAATTGACAACTCAGTTGTTAAGGCTTGCAAGTATTCTTTGGCTCCCCTCGTGTCGAATCAATAAATTGGGTAATACTACCCTCGAAGACTGTTGCGATCCCCTATACTTGTGGGTCATCACTGCTTCCTGGTGGGATGCTTTCTAGATCACCCACCCCATTACTACAGTCACCTGGGATATGTTTGAATAAGGTTTTAAGACTCACCATGTCTCAACTAGAGTTATGAGCTTAAAGCGAAGGGAGTTCCGCAACCTGTGACAGAAGCACCGTAATGTGTCTGAATACATACAGGAGTTCTCTAACCTGTCTCGCTATGCACCAGAGGATGTGGATACTGATGCTAAAAGGAGGGATAGATTTCTCGATGGCCTAAACAATGAACTGTCAGTTCAACTCTCTATTGTTCATGCCCCTAATTTCCAGACTCTGATGGATAAGGCTATAATTTTGGAAGGAAAAAAGGCCAAGCTGAAAGCCACAAGAGGAAGCATAGTGGCAATCACAATCGAGGATCATATCATAAGCGTACCTTTCATGATGGTAATGGCAATTCTGAGGGCCACAACAATGGAGGTAATGCCACAATGGAAATGGCCACAATTCTGGAGGCAATGGACATGACCACAATGGAAATAAAGATCTCAGCAATGTGGAATGCTATTGGGACACTACGCCTATAGTTGTCCACAAGATGGGACCAAGTCAAATTCAACTAATAAGGCAATTGTGAACCACACAAACATGAAGAGAAGACTTAGTAAATCAGGCTTTGTGACTAGTAAGCTTCTGGTTAATTTATGACACACTCATCCCCTTTCGTTACTAGTGCATCATATTCATTCATATCAAGGCATTCATGGATGAGATAGTCACATATGGAGTTACCTAGAGGATCTGTTAAAGTGAACTCACTGGAGAATAAATTGATAGCTAGTATAAGATTCCACATTTAAGTCTTAGACGTTTGGAGATGCCAAGTTCAGTTCTCTTCAGGGGTTAGCTTGATGAATTTACACATAGAAAGAGAAGCCAAATGGATGATAGAAATACAACCTCCCAGAACACCACTAGAACCTATTTTCCGGTCCATGTAGGTGCAAATGATGGTGCAGCCCCACCCCTAGGAGTCAATACGATGTGTGCAGTACTAGGAATTGTTGAGGATGGTGAAGATTCTGAATTAGATATAGAAGATGGCACTATGGAGCATCAAGAATCCGGTGATGATGAGATCGACGATACACTTAAGTTGATGACTTGGGTCCCGACTTAGACGAGATGATACATGACCACGAGGATCCTATAATTTCGGTTGGCACCAAGTTCAGTAGCATGCATGTGTTCAGGATGTCGTTCCGACATTTTTGTATCAAGAGGGGGTTCGATGTTCATAGACTGAAGAACACTACCCATAGGTATGAGGCTGTTTGCAGGTTAAAGTGGAAGAATGAACATGTGGTTATACCTTGTATGTGGAGGATCATAGCCAGAGCCCTACCCGCATCAAAGGCAATTAGGGTATCCTGGCAATGAATGGAGCAAACCATTTCAACTTTATCATTTTTCACTCTATAATATAAGTAAAGTTGATGTGCAAGATCTATCTGGCAACTCTGCTTATGCTGTAAATTAATCTGTGTTGCAGGTGATCAAATTGGGCCCTCCCCACATGTGTGCGACAGGTGGCATGCTGAAATCCTCGATGGCTGATATGGAGTGGGTGGCTTTACAAGCTATGTCCATACTAAAGCATAACCCTAGGAAGACCGCGAAGAATATTCAGAATAAAATTGTTGCTCAGTACAACATTGTCCTACTGTATTACACAGTTTGGAAAGGTAAAGAGAAAACTCTGAAAATATTGCATGGGGATTGGACTAATAGCTTCAAGATGCTGTACAACTGCAAGGCTGAGGTACATGCTAGGTGTCCAAGGAGTGTTGTGGAGATTGACACTAAATAGGAAGGTGGTAAAATTTATTTCAATAGATTTTTCATGGTGCTTAAACCTTGCATCCAGGGATTAAAGGACGGATGTAGGCCATATCTGAGCGTAGACAGTACTATCTTAACTAACAAATTGAAAGGATGCCTGGCATCTGCGATAGCATTGGATGGTCACAACTAGATGTTCCCAGTGGCATTCGGGTTGTTCGATATAGAGATAGAGGAAAACTGGGTCTGGTTTATGAGGTAGCTCAGGAGATCAATAGGACAAATGGATCCATTGGTTATATCCACAGATGCATTCAATGTGCTGACTGATGCGTGCACCCAGTGTTGACGTGGGACACTTCGTTGGAACCCCAAGAGCAAGGTGTGATGAGCACAACAACAAGTTTCCCTCTGTAGAGACCGAGGTTATCGAACCTGAAGGAGGAAGGAAGCATCTCAAAAGTGTTACAAGCAACATGGAGACCTGCACAACACAAACTCAAGACTTTGTCCCAACGAATCAGTGAGGTTGTCAAGCTCACCGGTTTGCTGTAACAAAGGATTAAACATATGGTGTGGGAGGTAATGGTTTGCAGCAAGTAAACAAGTAACAATGGAAGATGTATCAATGGTAAAGATTGGACCGGGGTGCATAGTTCACTAGAGGTGCTCTCCTTAGATAAACAACATGGCATGAAGGGTAAAGAAATTACAATAGGGCAATTCACAGGAACTGAGCAAGGCATAACAATGCAATTACTAGTCAGAAAGATCTTAAGAGATTCGATTGGGCAATACAACAAGATACATAGACTGCCATCCAACTTCATCTATGACTAGAATTCCACCTTCAGGCTATCATCCGAACCCCCTCAAGTATTAAGTTGCAAGAAACAGACAACTGCTTTAAGCAAAGTGTGTAAGGTAAACAGTCCACATGTCCATGAACAAGAGACCGTTGTTTTCTCCCTAGTAGAAACAACACATCTACAACCGAAGAGATTATTGTCACTTCCCTTGGAAACTAGAGGCATGAACCCACTATCGAGCATAAATACCCCCTCTTGGAGTCACTAGCAAATACTTGGCCAAGACAGCTACTAACAACGAAGAGCATGCAAGATCACAAACAACACAGATATGATAGAATCATAAAGACAAAACCATTAATCAAACCAACATAATAATCTCAATATCCATAGGATCCCCGCAAACACAACATGCATGATTACAAATAGATTAGATTTTGATCATGAACGGAGCTCACAAGATCTATACATGAAAGCACAAAGGAGGAGATACAACCATCTAGCTACTACATGGACCCATAGTCCAAGGTGGAACTACTCACGCATCATACTGTAGAGAAGGCCTTCGGGATGATCTCCCCTCCAGCAGGGTGCCAGGAAGAACTTCAGATCCCCCCATCTAGGGATGATGGTGGCGGCTACAGATGGTTTCGTGGAGATTTGATCGGGTGCTTAGGGTTTCTGCATCGGGGGTGTAACACCACGGTTCTGAAAAGACCGTGGCTTCTATGTGACATGCCAATCCCTGGATCGGTTCATTGGCCCACAATAGAATAAGATGAATAACATAGCAAATATCCGTGTATCATAAATAACGAAGATCCAGAGTACCATTATTACAATAAAAGCTTAGCCCAAAACTAGCTCAAATTATTTAGGTAGCAGCATAAAACAAGGTAAACCCTCCATTCTTCAAATTGCCCACAAGTGAACAAGTGCCGAGTGGAGTACCGTGGCCTATATCGATTACTCAAAATCGGAATAACCTGCAACATGAAACGTAGCAGCCCCGAAGGGTCAAAACATGGAATGTATGTCAAGTAGAGCTAGTAAAGGAGACAATAGTGCTAACATCTACATGCATATTTGGCAATTGGAGCTGTGTCTGGCTTGCATTTGCAAATACATTTGTCCTACTTTCATAAACAGTTTTTGATTTTCTTTGAAAAGATCTCAGTTAAGTTAACCCAACAATATTAAAGCAATTATGAAATTAGAATGAGCGAGAAACATGTCATGGAATCAATATCAAGCAACTTAGATGTCCATAACCGGGGACACGGCTAATCGATTAGATTATACACCCTGCAGGGGTTAGTACACTTTACCCATGTGACTTGGCCAGCCCAGCTCGTACCATCACTCTCATTTTGGGTGATGATAGGGAGAAGTCCAAGAAGAGACTGTTCGGGAAGTATCTCCCCAATCCCGACGCGCACCGGTCCAACCTACCAAAATTCTACATCTCTGGATACGCGGGTTCGAGTTACCACAACCTACTAAGTCCAACCAACCGCCCATTTCATTATTGGCACATGGTTGTACATGTAAGCTACACAATAAAGAGGCCAATCATTTTCTCTCGATACCTGGGTGCCTTTCCGCAATGAAACCACCAAAATTTATCAATCCCATCACACCCAGGAGGTTCATTGATTAAGTTGTTTTAGTTTTCACAAACCAATACTTTTAGAAACAATAACAGTGATGTAACCCAGCCCTCGTTCATCATAGCATGGCTAAGCATATCTACCAACGGTGGTTCATCTACAAGGAAAGCCCTACCACATAATGGGGCATAGCATAGCGATAGTATCATCCTACACATGCGTCTACAAAATACACGAAAATGCATAGAAAATAGTAGGACAATATCATGAACAAAATAGCATCTACTTGCCTTGGTTGTAGCGGTCGGAGGAACAATCCACACACGAGCAAGCGTTGCACTCGTCACAATCTACACGATACAATTGCAATCATAAACAAACAATCCACAAGCATATGCAACAAAGATGATGCATGAATGCATGCATGACAAGTGGGGTGACGCTACAACAACACCACATAATAGTATTCAGTAGAGGTACTGATTGCATGCATGGAAAATAGTTTTAGCGCAAGGAAAACTATTATGCAAAATATAATGCTCAAAACTAGAGCTAGAACCCAAATATGTCACTACTGGTAGTATACTATTTGTAAAATCTTCGGAAAATTCTACTATATAGGCATTGCTATTTAGGAACAGTACCAATTGGAATTACTCAAAAAGGAATTATAAAACCCCCTGAATAATTAAAACACTGCAGAAAGCCACTAGACAGTTTCTACAGTAGTTTTTACTGTACTCCTATCTTTTTAATTCACTTTGAGATTCCCCTCGTTCTACTGAATCCAGGGACATATTATACGCAATTTTTGGAGTTACATATCTTTTTCTACGAATTAATTACTCCAAAAAGGCCATTAACTCATTTAATTAATCTGGACAAAATCTTGCTGCAAAAGTGTAAAACAATGGTACAGCAAGATTCTACACGACTTAATGAATCTACATATATTTTATTTGCAATTTTTGGCCCAGCGGATTAATTTCTACGCAATTTACAAGTTTCTACAAGTTTCTGCAATTTCTAAATTGATTTAAACCAAAAGGGAATATTTCGGGAATATTCCCTGCTGACTCAGCGCGGGTTGACTGGCTGTTGACCAGTCAACCGCACGGTCTCCGGTCGATCTAGGCCGCAGATCTCAGATCCGACGGCCGAGAAGAGGCGGCGGCGGCTCGGAACGACGGCGGCGCGGTGGCGGTCCGGCGGCGGCACGGCGAGGGGGCGTCGGCTCGGAGCGGGTCGGGGCGGCGGCGGCGACCTCGGGCGGCGGCGACGGTGTCGGCCTGCAGGGGAGAAGACGGCGGCGTCAGGGGCGGTGGTCGCGGCGAGGCGCGCTCGCGGGGCGGCGCGGCGGCGGTCGCGGGCGGTGGCACGAAGAAGAACGCGACGGCGGCGGCGGTTACCTGGCGCGGCGGCGGCGATGTGCGGCGGCGGCGGCTCCGGGACGGCGGCGGCGCGTGGTCCTCGAGGCGACGATGGCGGCTCCGGGACGGCGGCGGCGCGCGGTTCTCGAGGGGAGAGGGCGACGGGGCAGGGGAGAGAGGCAGGGGGGTCGGCGGCTTAAGTGGGCCCCCCACGCGGAGTTCTAGGTGGACACGGCGGTGGGACATTGCGGAGACGGGGCTGGTCGGCGATGTCGGCGCCGACAGGTGGGGCCCACCTGTCGGTGGCCTGACGCGGGCGGCGACGGGTATTATCCGCCACGCGGGCGGTGGCTACAGGCGCGCGCGCGGCGCAGGCTGGACGCTAGCTGGGCCGGCACGGCCCAGCAGGCTGGCGCGGCGGCGCCGATTCTTTTTTTTGATCTTTTCTTTTTCCCTTTTTCCAATCTAGTAAAACCTCTGTAACTCCTTCGTACGAACTCCGAATTGGGCGATTCTTGTTCCTAAATTTTTGTAAAATCAAGGGGATCAACCTAGGGTCAGGGGTGAGTGGATTCCACTTGTCTACAAGGGTGGAAAACACAAGTCCTAGTAAAACCTCCCGCAGGAGCATTTTAGTAAAGTAAAATAGGATTTTGAAAATAGCGATTTGTCGAATCACTTCAATCGATGGTTTTGCATGGAAGAATATGATGCAAGGACATGAATTATATGCAGAAACAAATCTAAAATTTGGGATGTGACAAGACTAACCCCCTTAAGATGAATCTCGTCCCCGAAATTCGGCGCGGCTAGCAAATAGGTGTGGGTAGTCCTCTCGGATGTCATCCTCACGCTCCCAAGTGGCTTCCTCTTCGGTGTGGTGGCTCCACTGCACCTTGCAAAACCTGATCGTCTTGGTACAGGTAATCCTCTCCGCTGTCTCTAGAATCTTGACTGGCTTCTCCTCATAGGTCAAGTCATTCTCAAGCTGAACCTCCTCTAGTGGTACAGTGTCTCTCAATGGTGTATCCACCATCGCCGGATGACACTTCTTCAGCTGGGATACGTGGAACACATTGTGAACAGCGGACAGAGCCTCTGGCAACTCCAACTAATAAGCAACTTCCCCTTTGCGTGCAAAGACTCGATATGGTCCAATAAACCGAGGTGCCAGCTTACCCTTAATTCCAAATCTCTTGATTCCACGAAGTGGCGACACTCTGAGGTATGCTCTATCACCTATCTCATACACCACTTCCTTGCGCTTGGCGTCAGCGTAGCTCTTCTGCCTTGATTGTGCTACCTTCAGCCTGTACCTAATCAAGGCGACCTTTTCCTCAGCATCCTTGATCAAATCAGGCCCAAACAACTGACGTTCTCCTACTCCATCCCATAGCAATGGTGTACGGCACCGTTTCCCATACAGTACATCAAACGGTGACGTCTTGATGCTGGTTTGATAGCTGTTGTTGTAGGAAAACTCAGCATACGGCAAATTCGCATCCCAACTAGAACCATGAGCCAAAGCGCAAGCCCTCAGCATGTCCTCCAAAATCTGATTCACCCTCTCGGTCTGTCCGTCAGTCTATGGGTGAAACGCTGTGCTAAACTCCAATCTAGTACCAAGTGACTCGTGCAGCTGGCGCCAGAAGTGTGAGGTAAATTGGGTGCCTCTGTCAGATACAATGCTCTTGGGAACTCCGTGTAGGCACACAATTCTGTCCATATAAATCTTGGCCAACCTTGCACTCGTATAGGTCGTCTTTACCGGTATAAAGTGGGCTACCTTGGTCAAATGGTCGACCACTACCCAAATGGAGTCATATCCTAACCTGGTCCTGGGCAATCCTATGATAAAATCCATCCCCACTCTATCCCACTTCCATTCCGGCACGGGCAATGGCTGTAGCAGTCTTGCTGGCTTCTGGTGTTCCGCCTTCACCTGGCTACATACATCACATAGGGCAATATGCTCTGCGATGTCTCCCTTCATGTTGTTCCACCAGAATCTGTCCTTTAGCTCCATATACATCTTCGTATTGCCCGGATGTATGGAGTACGGCGAGTCATGAGCTTCCTGCAGAATCAACTTCCTTATCTTCGGATCGTTGGGGACGCACAAACGATCTCCATACCACAAGGTTCCTTGCTCATCCTCGCGGAATTCCCTTGCTCGATCCTCCTTCATCTTTTCCTTTACTTCATCAATCTCCTTGTCTCCCACTTGAGCCTTCCTAATTCTGTCCTGTAGCGTTGGTTGGACTTCCATTGTTGCCAAGTATCCTTCTGATACTACCTCCAGTCTAAGGTCCTTGAATTGCTTGCACAAATCCTCGGGCAATTCCCCAATTGTCAATCCATTGGCATAAACCTTCCGGCTCAGAGCATCTGCCACTACATTGGCCTTTCCTGGGTGGTATTGCAGATTCATATCGTAGTCCTTGATAAGTTCCAACCATCTCCTTTGCCTCATGTTCAGTTCCTTCTGTGTAAATATGTACTTCAGGCTCTTGTGGTCGGTGTACACATCATAGTGTTTTCCCATTAAGTAATGCCTCCATACCTTGAGCGCATGAACCACTGACGCTAACTCCAAGTCGTGTGTGGGGTAATTCCGCTCATGGTGCTTGAGTTGTCGCGAGGCATATGACACTACTCTCCCATCTTGCATCAGCACACTTCCAAGTCCCTGTCGAGAGGCATCACAGTACACCTGGAAATCCTTCTAAAGGTCTGGCAAACACAGAACAGGTGCAGTCACTAATCGACGCTTCAGTTCCTGAAAACTGGCTTCACACACATCTGACCAGTCAAACTTCCTCTCCTTCTTCAGAAGTTATGTCATCGGCTTAGCAATCTTGGAGAAGTTTTCAATGAATCTCCTGTAATATCCAGCAAGTCCCAAAAAGCTTCGTATCTCTCCCGCATTCTTGGGTGCTTCCCACTCAGTTACTGCAGTCACCTTGCTTGGATCAACAGCGACTCCTTCTCCTGACACTACGTGTCCAAGAAATCCAACAGTGTTAAGCCAGAACTCACACTTGCTGAATTTGGCATACAGCTTGTGTTCCCTCAGCTTCTCCATAATCAGTCGTAGATGCTTCTCATGCTCAGCATCATCCTTGGAATATATCAGTATGTCATCAATAAACACCACCACTAACTTGTCCAAGTACTCCATAAATACCTTGTTCATCATGGTCATGAAATATGCCGGGGCATTCGTTAGTCCAAAAGACATAACTGTATACTCATATAAACCATACCTAGTAGTGAAAGCGGTTTTTGGTATGTCCTCCTCCCGGATCTTCAATTGGAAGTAGCCCGATCGCAGATCAATCTTGCTAAACACCTTTGCTCCTTCCAGTTGATCAAACAAATCATTTATGTTCGGCAGGGGGTATTTGTTCTTGATAGTCACCTCGTTCAGCGAGCGATAGTCCACCACTAATCTCTTGCTGCTGTCTTTCTTCTCCACAAACAGAACAAGTGCACCCCATGACGACGAACTAGGCTGAATGAATCCCTTGTCCAACTGCTCTTTCAGCTGCTTCTTCAATTACTTCAGCTCATCCACATCCATCTTATATGGTCTCTTTGCTATAGGTCCTATTCCCGGCATCAGGTCGATGAGAAACTCCACTTCCCTGTCAGGTGGCATTCCTGGCAGCTCCTCCGGAAACACGTCGGGGTAATCCCTAATCACAAGCACAGTATCCATGCTAACCCCCTTAAGAGAATTCAGCTTACACCTTCTCGGTCGCACAACCGACTTGAACCTAATTCTCTTACCATCCGGGGTTTTGAGTGAAACAGCTCGCTGTGCACAATCTATGTGTCCCCCATGCATAGACATCCAATCCATACCCAGAATAACATCTAACCCTTATGATTCCAACACTACCAGATGTGTAATGAAGTTGTGTGTTCCAATCCTCACAGTTAAACCACGGCATCCCGCGCTAGCTATCATATCTCCTCCAGGTGAGCTCACTCTAATAGACTCTTTCATAGACCCAGTAGGTAGCTTAAACTTATCCACAAATTCCCTTGATATGAATGAATGCGATGCACCAGTATCGAAAAGTATGAAAGCTGGGTGAGTGTTGATTGGGAACTTACCAATCACAAGGTCAGGCTCATCTGGGATCTCCTCCACATTCATGTGGTTCACTGTGGCCTTCTGGTTGTTGGTTGGCTTCAGTCCCTTCCTCTCCGGACAGTTGTCAGCATAGTGTCCCTTCTGTCCACACTTGAAGCATGTCACCTCACTCAGATCCTTCTTCACAAAGCTGCGATCACGGTTGCGGTCATGTCCACCGTGTCCTCCAGAGTGGTGAGAGTGTCCTCCCTTGTGGCTGTGGTGGCTGCTCTTGTGGTTGTCATGGTGATGCCCATCGCCCCCATGGTGGTGGCGGTCATGGCTCCCATGGTCGCTCCCTCCATGCTTGGAGTATCCATCATATGAAGTGCGAGACTTGTGGTGTGAACCAGAGTGGTGATTATTGCTCTTTCTCTTGTGGTTCTCCACCTGTTTGTGCTTCCCTTCCAAGATCCTGACCTTGTCCATAAGCTCCTGGAAAGTGGGGCAATAAACTACCAGTAGCTGCACTGAAAGCTCATCACTGAGGCCATCTAGGAATCTCTCCCTCCTTTTTGCATCAGTGTCAACATCCTCAGGTGCATAACGGGACAGGTTGTTGAACTCCTCAATGTACTCACCCACGGTGCGGTTGGTTTGGCGCAAGTTGCGGAAATCCTTCCTCTTCAGGCTCAGAACTCCTGAAGACACGTGGTTGGTCTTGAAACCTTCCTCAAACATTGCCCAAGTCACAGTATCCAACGGGTGGGTGATCTGAAAAGTGTCCCACCAAGAAGCGGCTGGTCCTTCCAGTAGGTGAGCGGCAAACCTCACCTTCTCAGCATCAGTGCATCCAACAGTTACCAGATCCTTGTTGACTGAACGCAACAAGTCGAGAGCAACCATTGGTTCCGTTGCAGTAGAAAACTTAGCTGGCCTTAGCCTTAGAAATCTGGTGAGAGCATCTCCCTGAGGCTGGTTGTTCCTATTGTTGTTGTTGTTGTTCTGAGCTTCCATGAACTGAGTCATAACTTGGGTCAGCTGTGCCTGAGCTACCATGAGCTGCTCCAACTCAGTGGGTTGACGGTGGGGAGGCATCTGCGGTTCAGCATAGGTAAGCTTAGAAAGAATCAACTACGATAATAGGATTCTACCCATGCATTATGATCAAACAACAACAATCAATAGCAGACAATCTCAAGCAAGCAACACATCAACAAACAAGTGATCCAGCAACATCCCAGGGGTTATCCTAGAAGTATATACCTACTGAAATAGTTTTACAAGAGTTGGCAATGGTTAGCTAAACAGTTGATCAACTAAGCAACAAAAACAACAATCTGCCAGAATAGTCTAGCAGCGTTCACGAATTTTTCTACCTGACTTAGACTTGTCAGAAAAATATGCTGATTTTTGTGCATAAAGTACAGAGAGTTTCGCACCAGCCCTATTTTTTTTCAGATTTTTCCCAGTTACCAGAAAAATATGAAAAATTGTACAGTACTGCTGTATCAGCAGAAAACTGCAGCGAAAATAACACAGATATTAACCAAACTTGCCATAACTCTTTCATAAAATTCGCACAAATAATTTCTGGGATATTGGAGTACACAAATAAGCAACTAAACACTCTTAAACTAACAGTAATTAAGTTTCACATCGATCGAGACTAATCCTAACGATTTTACCTAACGAGGACTAATTGGTGGACTTCTATCTACTTCTTGAAGAGGTTGCGGTAGGTCCTTGCACTCATGCGTTGGCGCTTCGGTCCACGGTTCAACCATGGTGGCGGAGTGTACACCTCTCCTGAGTCATCACTTGAAATCTCAAACTCCACCTCTTCTGGATCCTCCTCTTCTTCTTCACTCTCAGCTGCAACTGCAACAACTTCATCTCCTCCACCATCATCGTCTCCATCATCATCATCATCATCCTCGTCCTCATCATCATCATCGTTCCCACTGTCATCATCATCATCATCATTGTTGCCACCATCTCCATTGTCATCATCAGAGGGTGGATTCAGCTGTGCTTGGAGAGCGGCAATCTGGGCTGTCATAGCTTCAATAGTTTGGTCCCTTTCCTGGACGGTCCCTTGCAACTGTTGTATGTTCTGGGTGTTCTCCTGCACAGTACCATGAAGATGAGCTATGGTTGCATCTCTGGCTATCAGGGCATTCTCCAAAACTCCCACAGCTTCATGCAAGGTGTCAATCTCCTGTCCTTGGACCACCATACCATTGCTAGCAAAATCTGCAATTTCCTTTATCATCATCACTTTCTCAGCTAGAGCTCCATTCTCCCTTTCCATGTCCTCTATGTGCCTCCGACGGGGCGGCATGTTGTTCCTGTCGCCCGGGGTAACCACAATGTGCCCATCTTCATCACGCCTCCCATAGTCACGGTAGGGTGATTCTGCTGGCAGTAGGTGTCGGGCATGATGGCACTGGCGAGACAGGGCTTCATGTATGGCCAAGTTGATTCCAAGTCCCCAGTTGCAGTATGTCTTGGTGTAGATCAGATGCACAGGGTTTGGCAAGGCGGCATCCCTGAAGATGAAGGTGGTGATCTCCCACGCATCCTCACCATATCCATAGGTGTACAGCCTTCTTCCCTTGAACATGGGCAGTGGCAATCCCAATGACTGCGAGAGCTGTGCTAACTGTCTTGCAAAGGGCCTTGGTGACTCCATGGTTGCATACTCAGTCCTGACTTCTCCCATCTATCAATTAAAAGAGGAAAGTGTGAGAATAGCATATGGTAAGAGTTTACGAGAGTGAAAGGCGTAAGATGAAAGACAGAGTTAATATAGGCTTTAATAAATCTATGGATTCCTAATCCAATCCTAGGTCACGATCCTACAGTCGACACACGGGCTCTGATACCATCTTTAACACCACAGTTCTGAAAAGACCGTGGCTTCTATGTGACATGCCAATCCCTGGATCGGTTCATTGGCCCACAATAGAATAAGATGAATAACATAGCAAATATCCGTGTATCATAGATAACGAAGATCCAGAGTACCATTATTACAATAAAAGCTTAGCCCAAATCTAGCTCAAATTATTCAGGTAGCAGCATAAAACAAGGTAAACCCTCCATTCTTCAAATTTCCCACAAGTGAACAAGTGCCGAGTGGAGTACCGTGGCCTATATCGATTACTCAGAATCGGAATAACCTGCAACATGAAACGTAGCAGCCCCGAAGGGTCAATACATGGAATATATGGCAAGTAGAGCTAGTAAAGGAGACAATAGTGCTAACATCTACATGCATATTTGGCAATTGGAGCTATGTCTGGCTTGCATTTGCAAATACATTTGTCCTACTTTCATAAACAGTTTTTGATTTTCTTTGAAAAGATCCCAGTTAAGTTAACCCAACAATATTAAAGCAATTATTAAATTAGAATGAGCGAGAAACATGTCATGGAATCAATATCAAGCAACTCAGATGTCCATAACCGGGGACACGGCTAATCGATTAGATTATACACCCTGCAGGGGTTAGTACACTTTACCCATGTGACTTGGCCAGCCCAGCTCGTACCATCACTCTCATTTTGGATGATGATAGGGAGAAGTCTAAGAAGAGACTGTTCGGGAAGTACCTCCCCAATCCCGACGCGTACCGGTCCAACCTACCAAAATTCTACATCTCTGGATACGCGGGTTCGAGTTACCACAACCTACTAAGTCCAACCAACCGCCCATTTCATTATTGGCACATGGTTGTACACGTAAGCTACAAAATAAAGAGGTCAATCATTTTCTCTCGATACCTGGGTGCCTTTCCGCAATGAAACCACCAAAATTTATCAATCCCATCACACCCAGGAGGTTCATTGATTAAGTTGTTTTAGTTTTCACAAACCAATACTTTTAGAAACAATAACAGTGATGTAACCCAGCCCTCGTTCATCATAGCATGGCTAAGCACATCTACCAACGGTGGTTCATCTACAAGGAAAGCCCTACCACATAATGGGGCATAGCATAGCGATAGTATCATCCTACACATGCGTCTACAAAATACACGACAATGCATAGAAAATAGTAGGACAATATCATGAACAAAATAGCATCTACTTGCCTTGGTTGTAGCGGTCGGAGGAACAATCCACACACGAGCAAGCGTTGCACTCGTCACAATCTACACGATACAATTGCAATCATAAACAAACAATCCACAAGCATATGCAACAAAGATGATGCATGAATGCATGCATGACAAGTGGGGTGACGCTACAGCAACACCACATAATAGTATTCAGTAGAGGTACTGATTGCATGCATGGAAAATAGTTTTAGCGCAAGGAAAACTATTATGCAAAATATAATGCTCAAAACTAGAGCTAGAACCCAAATAATTCACTACCGGTAGTATACTGTTTGTAAAATCTTGGGAAAATTCTACTGTATAGGCATTGCTATTTAGGAATAGTACCAATTGGAATTACTCAAAAAGGAATTATAAAACTCCCTAAATAATTAAAACACTGCAGAAAGCCACTAGACAGTTTCTGCAGTAGTTTTTACTGTACGCCTATCTTTTTAATTCACTTTGAGATTCCCCTCGTTCTACTGAATCAAGGGACATATTATACGCAATTTTTGGAGTTACAGATCTTTTTCTACGAATTAATTACTCCAAAAAGGCCATTAACTCATTTAATTAATCTGGACAAAATCTTGCTGCAAAAGTGTGAAACAATGGTACAGCAAGATTCTACACGACTTACTGAATCTACACATATTTTATTTTCAATTTTTGGCCCAGAGGATTAATTTCTATGCAATTTACAAGTTTCTACAAGTTTCTGCAATTTCTAAATTGATTTAAACCAAAAGGGAATATTCTGGGAATATTCCCTGCTGACTCAGCGCTGACTCAGCGTGGGTTGACTGGCTGTTGACAAGTCAACCGCGTGGTCTCCGGTCGATCTGGGCCACAGATCTCAGATCTGACGGCCGAGAAGAGGCGGCGGCGGCACTCACCGAGGCGGCGGCGGCGGCTCGTAACGACGGCGGCGCGGTGGCGGTCCAGCGGCGGCGAGGCGAGGGGGCGTTGGCTCGGAGCGGGTCGGGGCGGCGGCGGCGACCTCGGGCGGCGGCGGCAGCGTCGGCCTGCAGGGGAGAAGACGGCGGCGTCAGGCGGCGGCGGTTCGGCGAGGCGCGACGGCGGCGGTCGCGGGCGGCGGCACGGAGAAGAACGCGGCGGCGGCGGCGGTTACCTGGCGCGGCGGCGGCGATGTGCGGCGCCGGCGGCGGCGATGTGCGGCGCCGGCGGCGGCTCCGGGACGGCGGCGGCGCGCGGTTCTCGAGGCGGCAGCGGTGGCTCCGGGACGGCGGCGGCGCGCGGTTCTCGAGGGGAGAGGGCGGCGGGGCAGGGGAGAGAGGCAGGGGGTCGGCGGCTTAAGTGGGGCCCCCCACGCGGAGTTCTAGGCGGACACGGCGGCGGGACGTTGCGGAGACGGGGCCGGTCGGCGATGTCGGCGCCGACAGGTGGGGCCCACCTGTCGGTGGCCTGACGCGGGCGGCGGCGGGTATTATCCGCCGCGCGGGCGGTGGCTGCAGGCGCGCGCGCAGCGCGGGCTGGACGCTAGCTGGGCCGGCGCGGCCCAGCAGGCTGGCGAGGCGGCGCCGATTCTTTTATTTTTGATCTTTTCTTTTTCCCCTTTTCCAATCTAGTAAAACCTCCGTAACTCCTTCGTACGAACTCCGAATTGGGCGATTCTTGTTCCTAAATTTTTGTAAAATCAAGGGGATCAACCTAGGGTCAGGGGTGAGTGGATTCCACTTGTCTACAATGGTGCAAAACACAAGTCCTAGTAAAACCTCCCGTAGGAGCTTTTTAGTAAAGTAAAATAGGATTTTGAAAATAGCGATTTGTCGAATCACTTCAATCGATGGTTTTGCATGGAAGAATATGATGCAAGGACATGAATGATATGCAGAACCAAATCTAAAATTTGGGATGTGACAGGGGCTTCTTATAGGCGAAGGGGGAGGCCGAGGAGGCCACCAGGGGGGTCAAACCCTACCCAGGCGCGAGCCCACCCTTCGACGCACCTGGGGGTGGGGGGGTTGGCCGCCCTCGCACGCTCCCTCGTCTCCCCTCTGGAGTTCTTGTTCCCCACGGAAAGTAATTGACTTTGACGTTTGTCCCGTCCAATTCCGAGAATATTTCTTTACTAACCTTTCTGAAACCAAAAACAGCAGAAAACAGGCATCTGGCACTGTTGCAACTTGTTACCAGGTTAGTACTAGAAAACATGTAAAAAGCACCTCAAAGTGTAGAAAAAGCAAATCAAAGTAGATACTAAACAAGCATGGAACATCAAAAATTATAGATACGTTTCCAACATATCACTGACGAATGCAGTAAAGGAGGTCTTCCCACGAGCTGAGGGTAGAGAATGCCATGCCCACCTAATGCTCAACCTGTACAAGCACTATGCAGGCAGTGTATTTGGTTATATGTTTGCTGCTGCTAGATCTTACAAAGCTGGGCGCTGCGAATATTTCATGAGCAAGATTTTTGCGGAAGCCCCAGATCTTCCCAGTACTTGGCCGCACATCATTCGCAGCTATGGAAGAGGTCTTAGTTCAACCCTAACATCAAAGTTGATTACATAAACAACAACCTAGCCGAATGCCTGAATAACTGGGTGAAGGACATAAAAGTCCGTCCTATTCATATGTTGATGGACGACATACGGGGTATGATCATGAAGCTATTAAATATAAGGAGAGAGATTGGTCAGAGACTTAGAGGCCATATGCTATCGCCTGTTGTATAGAAACTGCATAAGAGAAGCTGACGGCTTGGTCATCTTAGGGTTCTCCCGTCAAACAGAAGCAGCTGTGAGGTGGTTGATATGTCCAAAAATAGCCACATGGATGTTGTGAATATCAATCGGCGGGAATGCACCTTCTTAGAGTGGCAGCATACCGGGAAACCATGCGACCACGCATTGGTCTTCTTGGTGAAGAAAAGAACTCTACCACAGTTGGATCAATATTTTTCTGACTACTTCTCTCTTGAAAAGTTTATAGCTGTGTAAGCTGGTTCCATCGAGCCCTATATAGACCCATCTTAGTGGCGTCAAGTCCAACTGAGTTTTGATCTGTGCCATCTAGTAACAAAAAGGGGCAGAGGTAGACCACATGTGAAGAGGTTTAAGAATTTTCTGGAGAGGGCGGGTTCAGCTTTTAGTGGTAGCAAGAAGGGCAAAGAACGATGCAAGACCTGCCATCTTATAGGCCATAGATCAGTGTGGTGTCCTTTTAATGCACCCAAAACTAGGTATGAGATGGTACCTACACAATTTTTTTTGGTCGTACTCTATAGATATTAGGTGCTTAACCGTTTCCTGTTTTTTGATAGGAAGCGCAAGGTAAGAAGCATGACTGCGGACTCAGTGATTTCTCTACGGGAAGAAAATCAAAACAAGTGGAGTGATGATGCTGAACACGATTCTGATGCTGATTGACCTGACTTCCCTCGACCTGGAGATGCAGAGTATGTGAAGGTAAGAAATATGGCACCCAAGAAGAGGAGGAAGGCGGGCAATGAAGAAGACAGAGGACACCGATGCAAAGAAGTGGCACCCAGGAAGGGTAAGCAGGCTGGCTAAGAAGAAGCATAGTAATGTGTTGATCTTGAACCTGTCTATGTATTCGATAAAATTCTGGAGCTGTGTTCGTGGGAATTGTCGGGCGAAACAAGCGTGTAGTGGAGTCTAAGACAATATGAGTTATTTCATGTTCTCATACTTCTCCGTTCATTGACTATGTCATCCCGCTCTCGTAGCGACTTGAGATTTAGTTATGGCTGAAGACACTTGTTGAAGCCGAAATTGTGAATGTGCCACTACTATCTATATAATCACATCACCGGAGCCGAGGGGGATTGCTTCTCCAGTTCTATGGATGGTAGTGGCACATACATAATTTACATAAGCACTTACTTGTTGCGCCAGTCAGATTAAATCCCTGCTTTTAGCATCACACTTATTAAAAGGTTCTGAGCTGAAAAACAAGTTCTAAGCTGTTACAATCCCACGAAGGAACAATTTATTTTAGTTGCTGGTAAACCCCATGGCAACATAAATAGCAAAGGAAACAGATAATGCCCAGATAATGAGGAAACTGTTTCCACTTTTTGGCCTAATCTTTAGCTCGTCTATCTCACCAGCTTGCTTCCGTAACTTAACATGCATTCCTCCTCTCTACTCCTGCCTCCCCTTCATCTGGCAAAGCTCCCGGATCTCTCGCTCTAGTGCACGAATCTCCTCTTTCTTGTCCCACACAGCATCACGAAGATCCTGAACAAGCTCCTTGTGAAAACCTTTAAGGGGATTTTCGATCCACACAAACTTGTCACATCCCGGTCCCCTCCCTTCCTATAAACAACTGAAGCAAACAAACACAAAATTACATAACACTTCCCGTATAGGGGTTACCAACTGCGGATAGCATACGAGGTTACCGCTCTGATGCCGTAGTTGCTGGATTTTCCTGTAGTATTTTCGTCGGTCCAAGAAATCCATCTCGTCATCTTCTCACCGCATAAACACATCATCTCGGGGTAGTAATCATAGGGAATCTTCCGGTACCTGATGGGGGCACATGCCTGGCGGCATTGAGCCGACCCTGATTCCGCTCGAGACGAACTGCATGAGCTGTGAGACATGGGATAGGGGAGCGAGGGCAGAGGAAAGAGGGGACGGTGGAGGAGCCTTGGATGTCAGAGCAGGGGAAAGGTGAAGCGTGATTTCTCACACCCAGTAACTCGACGAGAATCCTACCGTCCACTTTGGGCTGACAAGCGGGGCTCCTCCAAAGCTCGCCTTCGTTGTTCAAAGGACCTTCCGCGCTCATTGCCCGAAATTTTTTGGCCTCATGACCGCCTACATATCACTGGGAGGCCTTGCCGAGTATCCAGAAACGCGTCACACGCCTGGTCTCACAGTTTTCCACCCTCCCCGTACACCCTGGATCTGGAAAAATCTGCCTTCATGGCTTGCGGTGGCAGATCCATCCACTCCAGCGCTCGCGGTCGGGCTCGCCATGGCGGATCCACCCCTAGATCCTACCGTTGAAGTATAAAATGGCCATGGTTTCTTGAGCCGAACAGCTGCAGTGCGTCTCTAAGCTCGGCCCCTCCTATCTGCAGACACACTGCTGCGGTGTCGAGCTTGAGTAGGAGCCGCCAGGCGCGAAGG
Source organism: Avena sativa (assembly GCA_916181665.1). Classification (NCBI taxonomy): domain Eukaryota; kingdom Viridiplantae; phylum Streptophyta; class Magnoliopsida; order Poales; family Poaceae; genus Avena; species Avena sativa. The sequence goes on from OV702297.1 coordinate 146,303,987, forward strand.
GGCTCGATTGTTGCCACCCCGTCCCCTTTATCATTGTTTACTCCGACAAGGAGGAGCACGCCGATTAAGCAATGCATAAAGCCATTGAAGCCTCCTTGGCGAAGGGCAAGCCACGGGCGGGAGTCAATGTCGCTGGGAAGGGCGTGGAGGGGTTACCAATCGAGGTGGACTCCGACGATAGTGGCGTGATCTGGGTCTAGATGTTGTTTAGGTTGGTTGCAATTTTGGTTCTGTTTAATGCGAGTACAATTATTGTAATGGTTTTGGCAAGCTGCAATGAGAATTATGGATAAGCTGTGTTCAGCGCAATAACAGGTTCTTGTGCTTCCACAATAGAAATTGTGTATGTGCAGTTTGCATGCAGAAGAATCCACGTAGATTCCTCTTAAATAAAACACCAAAGTCAGATTACAACCATCGGACAAAATGAAGAAAGAAAGGCATATAATAGACGAACTGTAGGGTTCGCAGCATAGAAAACAAAAATTTTCCTACGATGGGAACTATGTACCAAGATCTATCTACTAGATACAAACAACGGGCGGATGTATATCCGTAGAGAACATACCCTTGAAGACCGACAAAGCTTAACGAGTTCAACTCGTGGTTGATGTAGACGATCTCTTGCCGATCTCAAGATCGAGAGGAAGTCCTAGCGCCGCAAAGCAGCAGCGCATCCGTGCTCGCACACACGTACAAGAAACCGGGCAACCTCCGCCTCCTCGCTCCAGCGATGCAGCGGAAGCACAACCCTTTCTTGCCTAATAGCCACCGGGAACATGTATCTCGCTAGTCCGAGACCATGGGGGATAAATTCTAGAGGGGGAGAGAGATCCTTCATGAGGAGGTGTGAGAGACAAGTGAGAGGAGGGGCTCCATTTATAGGAGGAGGGGGGAACCCAAGGTGGTGGCCGCCGGCCATGGGGGCTGCCCCCTCCCCTCCTTCATTCATGTGGGTGGACACTCCACTCACAAAATGTCCTTTAAATTCCCTCCACTCAAAAGTCCACTCAAATTCCCATTAAATTTCCACCAAATTTAATGCAAACTCTCATTAAATAAAACTCTTTTATTTTATTCAGAATTTTGTCAATTACTTTAATGACAAACATTCACAAATAACCCCTTGCTAGAATTCCATTTCACATGCATAACCACTTTATGCAATTTCACCCGAAAACCTGTTTCGGTATCTAGTGAAATAAATTCCTGAGCTTGTTTATTCTTTCGGCATGAAACATTTGCTCCAACTGGATGCCAGTGTCCCTTAAGTGTGTCACCCTACGGTTCGCGAATAATGCGGACATGATCGAGACCCTTCTCCGATCAATAATCAGTAGCGGGACTTGGAGATCCATACTGACTCCCACACATTCAACGATGACTTTTCCTGTGATCGTCGGAACCTTTTACGCTTGTATCTTAATCCCTTTGTTTCATGATATATTACATGTCCGAGATTCGATCATCGGTATCTCCATACCTAGTTTGATCTCGTTACTGACATGCACTCTTTTCTTGTTCCCGTGATATAACATTCTAGTGATCAAATCACTTGCTTGCAAGCTAACCAATGTGATATCACCGAGAGGGCCCAGAGCATATCTATCCGTCATCGGGATGAACAAATTCCACTCTTGATCCATGATTCTCAACATAACACTTTGGTAGCTTTGAAGCCATCTTTATAATCACCCAGTTACGGAGTGACGTTTGATGTCAACAAGAAACTCTTCCGGTGTTAGTGATTGGCATGATCTCATGGTCTAAGGATTAGGACTACTTCGTAGTTTGTTTATAGAAATATAAACTCAGTGACTTTGATCGTAATTCTATACTTAGGATGAATGTTCATCACACCATTACACTAATGTTGTGATCTCGTTATTAACAACATCCAATGTCTATGATCAGGAAACCGTGATCATCTTGTTAATCAACGAACTAGTTTATGAGAGAGGCATAACTAGGAACTTTCTGTTTGTTTATTAAACACACATGTATTAACGTTTCCGTATTAATACAATTATAGCATGCAAAATAAACATCTATCATATACTTGGAATACACATAATAAACATTTTATTATTCCCTTCAGTCTCCCACTTGCACTAGAGACAATAATCTAGTTACATTGTGATGTATCTAACACCCATGGAGTTCTGGTGTAGATCATGTTTTGCTCTAGGGAGAGTTTTAGTCAACGGATCTGCTACATTGAGATCCGTATGCATTTTACAAATCTTTATATCTCCATCCTTGACATGCTCGCGGATGGAGTGAAACCGGCGCTTAATATGCTTGGAATGCTTGTGAGACCTTGGCTCTTTGGCATTGGCAATGGCACCATTGTTGTCACAATAGATCACCATTGGGTCCAACACGTTTGCAACCACACCTAGTTCGGATATGAACTCCTTCATCCAAACTGCTTCCTGAGCCGCTTCTGAAGCAGCAACATATTCAGCCTCCGTTGTTGATCCCGCCACCACAGGTTGTTTGGAGCTCCTCCAACTAACCACTCCGCCATTCATGAGAAATACGTATCCGGATTGAGACTTAGAGTCATCCGGATCGGTGTCAAAGCTAGCATCGACATAACACTTAGCGACGAGCTCTTCTTCACCTCCGTATACAAGAAACATATCCTTAGTTCTTCGCAAGTACTTAAGGATATTCTTGACCGCTTTCCAGTGTTCTGAACCTGGATCCGATTGGTACCTACTAGTCAAACTAATAGCATGTGCCACGTCCGGTCTTGTACATAGCATGGCGTACATTATAGAGCCTATGGCTGAAGCATAGGGGACCTTGTCCATTATATCTCTTTCTTCCGCCGAAGCCGGACTTTGAGTCTTACTCAATGTCGTGCCTTGTGTCATAGGTAACAACCCCTTCTTACTATCTTCCATTTTAAACTTCTTTAAAATCTTATCAAGGTATGTACTTTGCGATATCCCTATTAGGCGCCTAGATCTATCTCTATAGATCTTTATGCCTAATATGTATGACGCTTCACCTAGGTCCTTCATTGAAAATTTGCTGTTTAGATAACTTTTAACACCGTTTAAAAGATCTATATCATTTCCGATCAATAATATGTCATCCACATATAATATCAGAAATGCCACATTGCTCCCACTCACTTTCTTGTAAATACAAGCTTCTCCATAAGTTTGGACAAATCCAAACTCTTTGATCACCTCATCAAAGCGGAGATTCCAACTTCGTGATGCTTGCTTCAATCCATAGATGGATCGCTGAAGCTTGCACACCTTGTTAGCATCCTTAGGATCGAAAAAACCCTTTGGTTGTATCATATACAACTCTTCTTCAATATTACCATTGAGAAACGCGGTTTTGACATCCATCTGCCATATCTCATAATCAAAATATGCAGCAATTGCTAACATAGTCCTAACTGACTTTAGCATCGCTACGGGAGAGAATGTCTCATTGTAGTCAACTCCTTGAATTTGTCGAAACCCCTTTGCGACAAGTCGAGCTTTATAGACGGTTACATTACCATCAGCATCAGTTTTCCTTTTGAAAATCCATTTGTTCTCCACGGCCTTTCGGTCGTGAGGTAAGTCCACCAAGTTCCAAACTTGATTTTCATACATGGATTCCATCTCGGATTTCATGGCTTCTAACCATTTGTTGGAATCCAGGATCATCATCGCTTCTTCATACATCGCAGGGTCATCATTTTCATCAACCATGAAATTCATGACAGGATTTCCGTACAGCTCGGGAGCTGCACGCGTCCTGCTTGACCTGCGAGGTTTGGTAGTACTCTCTTTTGGAGTTTCATGATCATTATCATTAGTTCCCTCTTCAACGGGTGGAGCCAACTCCGGAACAACTTCCCGGCGCTGCGCTACTCGCCATACTTTGAAGAGAAGGTTTAATAACCTCTTCGAGTTCTACCTTCCGATTACTCACACCTTTCGCGAGAAACTCTTTCTCTAGAAAGGATCCATTCTTGGCAACAAAAACTTTGCCCTCGGATCTGTGATAGAAGGAATACCCAATAGTTTCCTTAGGGTATCCAATGAAGACGCATTTTTCCGCTTTGGGTTCGAGTTTATCCGGTTGAAGTTTCTTCACATAAACATCACATCCCCAAACTTTAAGAAATGACAGCTTAGGTTTGTTTCCAAACCACAATTCATACGGTGTCTTTTCAACGGATTTAGATGGTGCCCGATTTAAAGTGAATGCAGCAGTTTCTAGTGCATAGCCCCAAAATGACAATGCCAAGTCCGTCAGAGACATCATAGATCGAACCATATCTAATAAAGTACGATTACGACGTTCCGACACACCATTTCACTGTGGTGTTTCGGCAGGTGTGAGTTGTGCAACAATTCCACACTCTTTCATGTGAGTGTTAAACTCGTAACTTAGATACTCACCTCCACGGTCGGACCGTAGAAATTTGATCTTTCTATTACGATGATTTTCCACTTCATTCTGAAATTCCTTGAACTTTTCAAAGGTTTTAGACTTGTGTTTCATCAAGTAGATATAACCGTATCTACTCAAATCATCCGTGAAAGTAAATAACGATATCCACCTCGTGCCGACACACTCATTGGACCACATACATCAGAATGTATGATTTCCCATAAATCTGTCGCCCGTTCCATTGAACCGGAAAACGGCGTTCTAGTCATCTTGCCCATAAGGCATGGCTCACATGTATCAAATGATTCATAATAAAGTAATTCCAAAAGTCCATCCGAATGGAGCTTCTTCATGCGTTTAACGCCAATATGACCTAGACGGCAGTACGACATATATGTGGATATATCATCATTTAGTTTAATCCTTTTAGCATCAACATTATGAATATGTGTAACATTATTATCGAGATCCAAAAGAAATAAACCATTCATCATCGGTGCATGACCATAAAAGATTTCAATCATATAAATGGAACAACCATTGTTCTCGGATTTAAATGAATAACCACTTCGCATCAAACACGATCCAGATACAATGTTCATGCTCAGTGTAGGCACCAGATAACAATTATTCAAGTTTATAACTAATCCCGACGGCAAGTGTAGAGGCAGCGTTCCGACGGCGATCACATCAATGCTTGATCCATTGCCGACACGCATCTTGACCTCACCCCTTGCTAGCGGTCGCTTGTTCCGCAGTCCCTGATTTGAGTTACAAATATTAGCAACTGAACCGGTATCAAATACCCAGGTGCTACTGCGAGCACTAGTCAAGTACACATCAATAACATGTATATCATATATACCTTTGTTTGCCTTGCCGGCTTTCTTGTCTGCCAAATACTTGGGGCAGTTGCGCTTCCAGTGGCCAGTCCCCTTACAATAGTAGCACTCGGTATCAGACTTGGGTCCAACTCAGGGTTTCTTTTCAGGTACGGCAATAGGCTTGCCGCCCTTACTTCCCTTCCGTTTTCCCTTCTTGTCTTTCTTGAAACCAGTGTTCCTATTGATCATCAACACTTGATGTTCCTTTTTGATCTCCACTTCTGCAGTTTTAAGCATTGGCAGAAGCTCGGGGAGAGACTTCTTCATGCCTTGCATATTATAGTTCATCACGAAGCTCTTATAGCTAGGTGGCAGAGACTGCAGAACACGATGGATGCCTAAGTCAATGGGAATCGATATTCCCAAGGACACAAGCTTATTGGCGTAAGCCGACATCTTGAGTACATGCTCACTAACGGAGCTGTGCTCTTCCATCATGCAGCTAAAGAACTTTTCTGAAGCGTTGTAGCTCTCTACAGCAGCATGTGTGTCGAAAATCATTTTCAACTCACCCATTGTATCAAAAGCATTGCCATTTTCGAAACGCTTTCGAAGTTCCGGCTCTAGCCCATACAATATGCCGCAATGAACTAAGTTGTGGTCCTCCTGACGAGTCTGATAGACATTCTTCTCCTCGTCAGGGGCATCATCAAAAGGTGGGGGCCTAACGGCGCTTCTAGCACATATTGCTTTTGTGCAGCAGAGAGGAGAATCCTCAAATTCATGGCCCATTCGGTAAAGTTGCTACCGTTTGTTGCAAGTTTCTCTTTATCCATGAACACATTGAAATTAAAAGCAGGTGGTGCCATCTACAACAAAAATTTTAAAGTTTAGACTAAGTGTATGATAGGTTGAGTTCAAATAATCCATATTACGAATGAACTCCCACTCAAAAACGACATCCCTCGTGCCTTTTTGGTGATTACATGAACCAAATCCACTACTCCAAGTCCGATCATCACGTGAGTCAGTGTAGCTTCAAAGGCGAGCATCAAATGGGCATCATATCAACTATATGACTCATGCTTAACCTTTCGGTCCATGTTCCGAGGCCATGTCTGTACATGCTAGGCTCGCCAAGTTAGAACCTTAGTATTCGCGTGTGTAACTGTTTTACACCCAAAATATGGTCGTGGATCCAAGAACACCCGATCATCACGTGATGTCTTGGAGCGACGAAAACATAATCGGTGCATACTAAAGGAAGAACACATTCTTATCTTGATATTTAAATGAGGGATCATCTTATTATGCTAAGAAAGAACTAAACAAGCAATATAAGATGCTATCAAACATCACATGTTTATTAGTGAAATGATATGGTTCCCGCATATGATCCCTATCATGTGCACCGTGGTATGATTACTATCATACCTATATGTGTAAGTCCAAGGTCTATGGAGATTACACGCTATGTGTGTTGTAAGAGTATCATATCATACTTCTACTTACAACATCACCATATCATAACACTAGCCCAGCAACAATCTAAACTAGACGCCTCTAATTTATCCATTGCAAGTTTTACGTGGCTTAGGGCTTTCGAGATAGAACCGTTCTTACCTATGAACATGAACCACAACGAGGATAACCAAATTGTTGACAATTCGTTGCAAAATAGATATTGACTATAGTAGGAGAGACAGACACCCGCTAGCCACTTATGCAAACTAGTTGCATGTCAAGCGTGGAATAGGTCTCATGTGCGAGGACATGTAAAGTTTGTCCGGGTCGCTTCATCCCACTATGCCACCAATATCCAAAATTACAACAAAGGAGCAACAACATGATCATCATCGCCCACATACTCATATGTGTACTACCCGTGTAAAGTATCTACGCATAGATCCGGCTCTGATACCACTGTAGGGTTCGCAGCATAGAAAACAAAAATTTTCCTACAATGGGAACTATGTACCAAGATCTATCTACTAGATACAAACAACGGGCGGATGTATATCCATAGAGAACATACCCTTGAAGACCGACAAAGCTTAACGAGTTCAACTCGTGGTTGATGTAGACGATCTCTTGCCGATCTCAAGATCGAGAGGAAGTCCTAGTGCCGCAAAGCAGCAGCGCATCCATGCTCGCACACACGTACAAGACACCGGGCAACCTCCGCCTCCTCGCTCCAGCGATGCAGCGGAAGCACAACCCTTTCTTGCCGAATAGCCACCGGGAACATGTATCTCGCTAGTCCGAGACCATGGGGGATAAATTCTAGAGGGGGAGAGAGATCCTTCACGAGGAGGTGTGGGAGACAAGTGAGAGGAGGGGCTCCTTTTATAGGAGGAGGGGGGGCACCCAAGGTGGTGGGCTGCCCCCTCCCCTCCTTCATTCATGTGGGTGGACACTCCACTCACAAAATGTCCTTTAAATTCCCTCCACTCAAAAGTCCACTCAAATTCCCATTAAATTTCCACCAAATTTAATGCAAACTCTCATTAAATAAAACACTTTTATTTTATTCAGAATTTTGTCAATTACTTTAATGACAAACATTAACAAATAACCCCTTGCTAGAATTCCATTTCACATGCATAACCACTTTATGCAATTTCACCCGAAAACCTGTTTCGGTATCTAGTGAAATAAATTCCTGCGCTTGTTTATTCTTTCGACGTGAAACATTTGCTCCAACTGGATGCCAGTGTCCCTTAAGTGTGTCACCCTACGGTTCGCGAATAATGCGGACATGATCGAGACCCTTCTCCGATCAATAATCAGTAGCGGGACCTGGAGATCCATACTGACTCCCACACATTCAACGATGACTTTTCCTGTGATCGTCGGAACCTTTTACGCTTGTATCTTAATCCCTTTGTTTCACGATATATTACATGTCCGAGATTCGATCATCGGTATCTCCATACCTAGTTTGATCTCGTTACTGACATGCACTCTTTTCTCGTTCCCGTGATATAACATTCTAGTGATCAAATCACTTGCTTGCAAGCTAACCAATGTGATATCACCGAGAGGGCCCAGAGCATATCTATCCGTCATCGGGATGAACAAATTCCACTCTTGATCCATGATTCTCAACATAACACTTTGGTAGCTTTGAAGCCATCTTTATAATCACCCAGTTACGGAGTGACGTTTGATGTCAACAAGAAACTCTTCCGGTGTTAGTGATTGGCATGATCTCATGGTCTAAGGATTAGGACTACTTCGTAGTTTGTTTATAGCAATATAAACTCAATGACTTTGATCGTAATGCTATACTTCGGATGAATGTTCATCACACCATTACACTAATGTTGTGATCTCGTTATTAACAACATCCAATGTCTATGATCAGGAAACCGTGATCATCTTGTTAATCAACGAACTAGTTTATGAGAGAGGCATAACTAGGAACTTTCTATTTGTTTATTAAACACACATGTATTAACGTTTATGTATTAATACAATTATAGCATGCAAAATAAACATCTATCATATACTTGGAATACACATAATAAACATTTTATTATTGCCTCTCAGGGCATATTCCCTTCACGAATAGACGCCCAATTTGTTCCGAGCAGACCCTACTAGTTCAGATTTCAGACCACTTGGTCGACAAATATACTATTACATTTTGTTCCAAGCATTCCCACACACAACTGAAAATCCACGGACATGCTTCAGCTTGGAATCCTACTAGTTCAGACTTCAGACCACTTGGCCGACAAATACTATTATAATTAATAGTAGGGAGCTCAATCTGAACAAACCTAGTTTTCACACACATCCATTATCTTCCTAACCTTAGCCCGATGCCCTTAATTTTGCCGCTCTAGGGTTTAAATTGTCAGTGCCATCTTTTTGGCATCCTCCTTGCACTTGGTAAGTTCTTTCTCTGCCTTAATCCTCAAGAATCTGTTCACATGGGTAGTTGTGACATCGTGGACTTTCTTCTAGTGTAGTTCAATCCTTGATGCAGTCAGGTATTTCTCTACTTTAGCCTTTAGGGCCATCACCACGTCCCTCTCCTTCTAGACTTTTCTAACCTTGTCTTCCCGGATACGAATATCACGTTAAAGGATTGGTGTGTCATCAAGGCCCATTAACTTCATCTCAGCACTCTCAAGAAGTGAGCTGACTAAGGCTTCTTTCAACTCAGAATTCTTCTCCCATAGTTTTTCTAGCGATTTCTGCATAGACAGTGGACACTCCAGATCTACCCATTTGACAACTCCACAACTTTTGGTTGTCCACGCTTCACCCTTCCCACACCCTAAAAACCTCCTGCCTTTGTTGTGGCCCTCAAATGCTACAAATTTAGCGGCCACAAGCTCATGTTTTTTACAACGGGGAGGACTCTCTCCCTCTGCTAAACCATGATAATCGGAGTCGTACAAAGTCGCGATAGCCTAGCATACTAGACGTACATGAGTAATCAGAGTAGATCTAGCTCAAAATAAAAAAAATCCCCATAAAATGTAAGGTATGAGACGACTCATGTTGCTTTTACCGTCCCTGTGATCTTCACACATTTCCTGGCCGTCTCCCCGTGAAGCCATGATGAGAAGGAGGTGGAGGAGCGGGGTGGCGGCAGGAGAGGTCGCTGGTGGGGTGGCACGCCGCCTGCTAGTGGCTAAGGGAGTATAGTGGAGTGGAGTGAGAACAGTGGCTTCGAGGGGAAGGAAGATAATTAAAGAACGCCAACCCTACGAACAAAATCCAATGGCTATTATAACACGAACACATTTATTCTGTATGCAGAACACGGAAAGCGTAACACTGGCGGGTGGAGCACGCACGATTATTAAGAAATACTACCTCCATCCGCAAATAAGTGTACTTCTAGCTTTTTCTTAAGTCAAACTTTATCAAATTTGACCAAATTTATAGAAAAATATAACAACATGTATTACACCAAATTGACATATTAAGAAACTAATTTTGAAAACATATCTACTAGTACCAATTTAGAGTCATAAATATTGCTACGTTTTTCTATAAAGGTAGTCAAACGTTACTAACTTTGACTTAGGATAATCCTAGAAGTACACTTATTTGCGGACGGAAGGAGTATTACAGAACGACGACTACCATACATTCGTCTGACAAGTATGCTCTCCACACTGGACTAGTATTGATTACGGCTTACATTTAAGCACAACATAAGTTCTACAACTCCCTGTCAGTCTTCTCGATGCGAGTGCAGAAATTGATCTGCTTGTCCGGTCCAGCATCGACAAGGTACTTGGATGGCACACAAAGGACCGACCTCAGGTCCGTAAACTCCAGATCTCCCGGCATCGGGCAGCTCGGCGCCACGACTCTCACATGCATTGCATCAGACAACGACGGATGGGCGTCCGACCACATACTCATAGTGTACATAGGCCATGCGCACGAGACCGACCTGATGCATACCGCAGACACGAAGGTGAGCCCAGTGACGGTTCCTGGAATGCCAGTGGTGATGGTGGGACCAGCAACAATTCCTGGAATGCCAGCGGTGACGGTCAAGACAAGAACATAGCCATCCCCCTACAAAACGAGCCGGCGGCGTGCCGACTCAAGGAACGACACCTGCTCTTGGAGAAGAATGGCGTAGCCATAAGAGAGCCTAATCACTTTGATCGGGTGATCCGTTGCATGGTGGACCACGAGATTTGTCGGCAGGCTGGTGTAGTTATATCTAGGTTCCATGCAGCCACGCGCGCCATGATGGCACGCGAGCTCTTGCCCTAGGAGCACATAGTAGGGGTAACGGCGAGAGCATCCATGGTAGGAGCACACGATCGCGTACGTCGCCAGGATGTTGTGCGTGAGGATATCCTCCAGATTTAAGGTCTGGCGATCTGAGTACTCCATGCTGCGCGGCTCCCACATATGAAGTTCGTCGATAAATCAAAGAATAGATGTGTAGTTAGTTAAGCCGACATCAGGAATTGGGAAGATAAATTCAAATGCTAGTCAAATGATTTCATATCTTATGGTTCAAGGCAGTTGCTGTCGTCCGGGAACGGCGCGCGAAAGCCGGTGGTGTCGCCAGCACATCGAGTTGCGGTGGAGAAGGGGGTATGGCTATGAAAGAGACGTACTCAGTCACGAGCTCTATTGATATAGGGCAGAGGGAGGTGCAAATATTAATATATTTGAATATTATAAGCACGGTGAATCATATCGTAGAACATCCTACTCGAGGATCGTCCTTACAAAGAAACATCCTAGCGTCCACACATCCCGATCGAACAATCTGTAACCATCAGCACACAGAACCAGCGCCCCGGGAACGGGGTCGCGTCTTCTAGAAGAGACGAACTAATGGTCGCCATTGGCCACTAGGGTTACGATCCAGCGACTGCTATTGGTCGTTAGGGTTACGATCTTGGAAACTCTGGATTTCTTCATGGAACACTGGAATCTCTAGTTCGATAAGTTGCTTAGAAGGCCGCGAAGGAGCTAGGTGCCACGTTTGGGCTCAATCCGCGTAGTGGATCCACGTTCTGGGTAGTGAGTGGGAGGTCTAGGATTGAATGCCATGTTAACTCCTACTCAATAGCCATCCGGGGGTGAACCGTTTGCTAAAAGTGCCAGTTTGTCCTGTTTATGATTTTATGTTGGTAGTAGGTGAAATACAAGGGCTACTCGAACTGGTATCTTTTTTTTTTGATTTTTGATAAATTTCCTCTTGCCGGGGTTCGAGGGTTGGCCAAAATCGGCCAACTCATCGACGCGCGCAGGCATGCGAGGTCCAGTGCAACCTTGAACCTAGGCACGTGCCTAGCCTAGGTACCCCATGAGGCACCCCAAAACTTTTTTTCCTGAAAATCGAGGGCCATTTCTAGGGTACCTACAGTTAGAAACCGCAATAACCGAGGAGTAACTCAGGAAAAATATAGTATATGCTTGCACTACGAGATATGTACCAACCTCCCGGGAATGGCGGTCCTCCATGACGTAGCATGCGTCTAAATTGCCTCGGGGCCTAGGGCGCGCTCAATTCTCGCACCTCCATTGCAAAATCGCCGGTTTTTCGGAGTCGGTAAATGAGAACTCTGGATTTCTTCATGGAACCCTGGAATCTCTAGTTGGATAAGTTTCTTAGAATGCCGAGAGGGAGCTTGGTGCTGGGTTTGGGCTCAATCTACGCAGTGGATCCATGTTTTGGTAGTGAGGGGGAGGTCTAGGGTTGAAATCCATGTTAACTCCTACTCAATAGCCATTCGGGGGTGCACCGTGTGCCAACAGTCCCGGTTTGTCTTGTTTATGATTTTATGTTGGTAGTGGGTGACATACAAGAGCTACTCGAGCTGGTTTCATAATTTCTTGATTTTTGATGAATTTCCAATTGCCGGGGTTCGGGGGTAGGAAAATCGGCAAACCCACCGACGCACGCAGGCACGCAAGGTCTAGTGCAACCTTGAACCTAGGAACATGCCCATCCTAGGTACCCCTTGGGGCACCCAAAAATTGAGGACCATTTCTATACCTATAGTTAGAAACCGCAATTACCGGGGCGTAACTCAGAAAAAATATAGTATATGATTGCACCACGAGATAAGTACCAACCTCCCGGGAATGGCGGTGCGCCACGACGTAGCATGCGTGTAAATTGCCTCGGGGCCTAGGGCACGCTCAATTATTGCACCTCCTTTGCAAAATCGCCGGTTTTTCGGAGTCGATAAATGGAAACTCTGGATTTCTTCATGGAACCCTGGAATCTCTAGTGGGAGAAGTTGCTTAGAATGTAGATATGGATCTAGGTGCCATGTTTAGGCTCAATCCGCATAGTGGATCCATGTTCTACGCAGTGAGGGGGAGGTAGAGACGTTGAAAGCCACGTTAACTACAACTCGATAGCCATCCGGGGGGTGCACCGTGTGCGAAAAGTCCTGGTTTGTCTTGTTTATGATTTTATGTTGGTTGTAGGTGACATACAAATGCTACTCGAGCTGGTTTCATATTTTTTCGATTTTTGATGACTTTCCAATTGTTGGGGTTCGGGGGGTGGGCAAAATCGGCAAACCCGCTGGTGCGCGCAGGCACGCGAGGTCTAGTGCAACCTTGAACCTAGGCACGTGCCCAGCCTAGGAACCCCATGGGGCACCCTAAAACATTTTTTTGGAAATTGAGGGCCATTTATAGGGTACCTACAGTTAAAAACCGCAATTATCGGGGCGTAACTCAGGAAAATATAGTATATGCTTGCACCATGAGATAAGTACCAACCTCCCGGGAATGGTCGTCTGCCAAGAAATAGCATGCGTGTAAATTGCCTCGGGGCCTAGGGCACGCTCAATTCTCGCACCTCCTTTGCAAAATTGCCGTTTTTTGGAGTCGCTGAATGGAAACTCTAGATTTCTTCATGGAACCCTAGAATCTCTAGTTGGATAAGTTGCTTATAATGTTGGGAGGGAGCTAGGTGCCAGGTTTGGGCTCAATACACGCAGTGGATCCACATTCTAGGCAGTGAGGGGGAGGTCTAGGGTCGAAAGCGATGTTAACTCCTACTCTATAGCCATCCGGGGGGTGCACCGTGCGACAAAAGTCCCGGTTTGTCTTGTTTATTATTTTATGTTGGTAGTGGGTGACATGCAAGGGATACTTGAGTTGGTTTCATATTTTTTGATATTTGATGAATTTCCTATTGCCGAGGTTCGGGGGGTGGGCAAAATCGCCAAACCCGCGGGCGCACGCAGGAACGTGAGGTCCAGTGCAACCTTGAAACTAGGCATGTGCCTAGCCTAGGTACCCATGGGGCACCCCAAAACATTTTTCCCAAAAATTGAGGGCCATTTCTATGGTACCTATAATTAGAAACCGCAATTATCGGGGCATAACTCAGGAAAATACAGTATATGCTTGCACCACGAGATAAGTACCAACCTCCCAGGAATGGCGGTCCGCCACGATGTAGCATGCATGTAAATTGCCTCGGGTCCTAGGGCGCGCTCAATTCTCGCACCTCCTTTGCAAAATCACCGATTTTTCAAAGTCGGTAAATGGAAACTCTGGATTTCTTCATGGAACCCTGGAATCTCTAGTTGGAGAAGTTGCTTAGAATGCCGAGAGGGAGCTAGGTGCCGGGTGTGGGCTCAATCCACGCAGTGGATCCACGTTCTGGGATGTGAGGGGGAGGTCTAGTGTGTGTGTGTTGTGTCTAGGATTGACATGAAAATTGTAGTACTGAGTTTTCCCCCACTCATGATAACTCGTCCTCACTTTGGTTGGTACACACTGGTTGGTACACCCTGATGGTTAGCATGCGTGTAAATTTCCTCGGGCCTAGGGCACGTTGAATTCTTGCATCTCCTTTGCAAAATTGCTGGTTTTTCAGAGTCGATAAATGGAAACTCTGAATGTCTTCATGGAACCTTGGAATCCCTAGTTTGAGAAGTTTCCTAGAATGCAGAGAGGGGGCTAAGTGTCGGGTTTGGGCTCAATCCGCACAGTGTATCCACGTTCTGGGCAGTGAGGGGGAGGTCTAGGGTTGAAAGCCATGTTAACTCCTGCTCTATAGCCATCCGGGGGTTGCACCATGTGCCAAAAGTGCCGGTTTGTCTTGTTTATGATTTTATGTTGGTAGTGGGTGACATACAAGGGCTACTCGATATGGTTTCATATATTTTTGATTTTTGATGAATTTCCTATTGCCGGTGTTCGGGGGGTGGGCAAAATCGGCAAACCCACCGGCATGCCCAGGCACACGAGGTCCACTGCAACCTTGAACCTAGGCACGTGCCCAGCCTAGGTACCCCATGGGGCACCCCAAAACATTTTTCCCAAAACTTGAGGGCCATTTTCTAGGGCACCTACAGTTAGAAACCGCAATTACCGGTGTGTAACTCAGGTAAAATATAGTATATGCTTGCACCACGAGATAAGTTCCAACCTCCCAGGGAATGGCGATCCGCCAAGACGTAGCATGCATGTAAATTTCCTCGGGGCCTAGGGCATGCTCAATTCTCGCACCTCCTTTGCAAAATCTTTGTTTTTTCGGAGAAGGTAAATGGAAACTCTAGATTTCTTCATGGAACCCTGAAATCACTAGTTGGAGAAGTTGGTTAGAATGCCGAGAGGGAGCTAGGTGCCGGGTTTGGGCTCAATCCGTGCAGTGGATCCATGTTCTGGCGCAAGGGCTACTCGAGCTGGTTTCATTTTTTTTTTGATTTTTGATGAATTTCCTATTGTCGGAGTTCGGGAGGTGGGAAAAATCGGCAAACCCGCCGGCGCATATAGGAATGCGAGGTCCAGCGCAACCTTGAACCTAGGCACGTGCCTAGCCTAGGTAACCCATGGGGCACCCCAAAAAAAATCCCTGAAAATTGAGAGCCATTTCTAGGATAACCTATAGTTATAAACCGCAATTACCGGGGCATAAATCAATAAAGATACAGTATATGCTTGCACCACGAGATAGGTACCAACCTCGTGGGAATGGTGGTCCGCCACGATGTAGCATGCGTGTAAATTGCCTCAGGGCCTAGGGCATGCTCAATTCTCGCACCTCCTTTGCAAAATCGCTAGTTTTTCGGAGTCGGTAAATGGAAAATCTTGATTTATTCATGGAACCCTGGAATCTCTAGTTGTATAAGTTGCTTAGAATGCCGAGAGGGAGCTACATGCTGGGTTTGGGCTTAATCCGCGAAGTGGATCCATGTTCTGGGCAGTGAGGGGGAGGTCTAGGGTTGAAAACCATGTTAACTCCCACTCTATATCCATTTGGGGGGTGCACCGTGTGCCAAAATTCCCGGCTTGTCTTGTGTATGATTTTATGTTGGTAGTGGGTGACATACAAGGGCTACTCGAGCTGGTTTCATAATTTTTGATTTTTGATGAATTTCCTATTGTCGGGATTCGGGGGTGGGCAAAATCGGCAAACCAGCCGGCGCGCGCAGGCACGCGAGGTCCAGTGCAACCTTGAACCTAGGAATGTGGCCAGCCTAGGTACCCCATGGGGCACCCCAAAACATTTTTTCCTGAAAATTGAGGGCCACCTACAGTTAGAAATCGCAATTACCGGGTGTAACTCAGTAAAATACAGTATATGCTTGCACCACGAGATAAGTACCAACCTCCCTGGAATGGCGGTCCGCCATGACGTAGCATGCGTGTAAATTGCCTCGGGTCCTAGGGCGCGCTCAATTCTCACACCTCCTGTGCAAAATCGCCGGTTTTTTGGAGTCGGCAAATGGAAACTATGGATTTCTTCATGGAACACTGGAATCTCTACTTGTAGAAGTTGCTTAGAATACCGAGAGGGAGCTAGGTGCCGGGTTTGGTCTCAGTCCGAGCAGTGGATCCACATTCTGGGCAGTGAGGGGGAGGTCTAGGGTTGAAAGCCATGTTAAGTCTTACTCGATAGCCATCCGGGGGTGCACTGTGCGCCAAAATTTCTGGTTTGTCTTTTTTATGATTTTATGTTGGTAATGGGTGACATACAAGGGCTACTCGAGCTGGTTTCAAATTTTTTAATTTTTTATGAATTTCCTATTGCCGGGGTTCAGGGGGGTGGGCAAAATCGGCAAACCCACCGGCGGACGCTGGAACGCGAGGTCTAGTACAACCTGTAACCTAGGCACGTGCCCAGCCTAGGTACCCCATGGGGCACCCAAAAACATTTTTCCCGAAAATTTAGAGCCATTTCTAGTGTACGTAAAGTTAGAAACCGCAATTACCGGAGCGTAACTCAGGAAAAATACAGTATATGATTGCACCACGAGATAAGTACCAACCTCCTGGAAATGGCGATCCGCCACGATGTAGCTTGCGTGTAAATTGCCTCGGGTCCTAGGGCACGCTCAATTCTCGCACCTTCTTTGCAAAATCGCCGATTTAACAGAGTCGGTAAATGGAAACTTCGGATTTCTTCATGGAACCCTGAAATCTCTAGTTGGATAAGTAGCTTAGAATGTCGAGAGGGAGCGAGGTGCCGAGTTTGGGCTCAATCCGCGTAGTGGATCAACATTCTGGGTAGTGAGGAGGAGGTCTAGGATTGAAAGCCATGTTAACTCCTACTCTATAGCCATTTAGGGGGTGCACCGTGTGCCAGAAGTGTCGGTTTGTCTTGTTTATGATTTTATGTTGTTAGTGGGTGACATACAAGAGCTACTCGAGCTGGTTTCATGTTTTTTTGTTTTTTGATGAATTTCATATTGCCGGGGTTCGGGGGTGGGAAAAATCCGCAAACCTGCGGGCGCGCGCATGCATGCGAGGTCCAGTACAACCTTGAACCTAGGCACGTGCCCAGCCTAGGTACCCCATGGGGCACCCTAAAACATTTTTTCCCAAAATTTGAGGGCCATTTTCTAGGGTACCTACAGTTAGAAACCGCAATTACCGAGATGTAACTCAGGTAAAATACAGTATATGATTGCACCATGGGATAAGTACCAACCTCCCAGGGAATGGTGATCCGCCAAGACGTAGCATGCGTGTAAATTGCCTCGGGGCCTACGACGTGCTCAATTCTCGCACCTCCTTTGCAAAATCGTTGGTTTTTCAGAGAAGGTAAATGGAAACTCTGGATTTCTTCATGGAACCCTGGAATCTCTAGTTGGAGACGTTGGTTAGAATGCCGAGAGGGAGCTAGGTGCCGGGTTTGGGCTCAATCCGCGCAGTGGATCCATGTTCCAGCGCAAGGGCTACTCGAGCTGGTTTCATTTTTTTGATTTTTGATGAATTTCCTATTGCCGGGGTTCGGGAGGTGGGCCAAATCGGCAAACACGCCGGCGTGCGCAGGAACACGAGGTCCAGTGCAACCTTGAACCTAGGCACGTGCCTAGCCTAGGTAACCCATGGGGCACCCTAAAATATTTTTCCCCCGAAAATTGAGGGCCATTTCTAGGGTAACCTATAGTTATAAACCGCAATTACCGGGGCATAACTGAAGAAAGATACAATATATTCTTGCACCACGAAATAAGTACCAACCACCTGGGAATGGCAGTCCACCATGACGTAGCATTTGTGTAAATTGCCTCAGGGCCTAGGGAGCGCTCAATTCTCGCACCTCCTTTGCAAAATCGCTGGTTTTTCAGAGTCGGTAAATGGAAACTATGGATTTCTTCATGGAACCCTGGAATCTCTAGTTGGAGAAGTTGCTTAGAATGCCGAGTGGGAGCTACGCGCTGGGTTTGGGATTAATCCTCGAATAGGATCCATGTTCTGGGCAGTGAGGGGGAGGTCTAGGGTTTAAAGCCATGTTAACTCCTACTCTATATCCATTTGGGGTGTTCACCATGTGCCAAAATTCCCAGCTTGTCTTAAGTATGATTTTATGTTAGTAGTGGGTGACATACAAGGGCTACTCGAGCTGGTTTCATAATTTTTTGATTTCTGATAAATTTCCTATTGCCGGGGTTTAGGGGTGGGCAAAATCGGTAAACCTGCCGGCGCACGCAGGCATGCGAGGTCTAGTGCAACCTTGAACCTAGGAACGTGCCCAGCCTAGGTACCCCATGGGCCCCCCCAAAAAAAATTTCTCGAAACTTGAGGGCCACTTCTAGGGTACCTACACTTAGAAACCGCAATTACTGGGGTGTAACTCAGGAAAAATACAGTATATCTTTGCACCAGGAGATAAGTACCAACCTCCCGGGAATGGCGATCCGCCACGACATAGCATACATGAAAATTTCCTCGGGGCCTAGGGCGTGCTCAATTCTCGCATATCCTTTCCAAAATCGCTATTTTTTTGGAGTTAGTAAATGGAAACTCTGGATTTCTTCATGGAACCCTGGAATCTCTAGTTGGAGAAGTTGCTTAGAATGCCGAGAGGGATCTAGGTGCCGGGTTTGGGCTCAATCCGCGTAGTGGATCCACATTCTGGGCAGTGAGGGGGAGCTCTAAGGTCGAAAGCCATGTTAACTCCTACTCTATAGCCATCCGGGGGGTGCATCGTGTGCCAAAAGTCCCGGTTTGTCTTGTTTATGATTTTATGTTGGTAGTAGGTGAAATACAGGGCTACTCGAGCTGGTTTCATTATTTTTTGATGACTTTCCTATTACTGGGATTCGGGGGTGGGCAAAATCAGCAAACCCGCCGACACACGCAGGAACGCGAGGTCTAGTGCAACCTTGAACCTAGGCACGTGCCCAACCTAGGTACCCATGGGGCACCCCAAAAAAAATTCCCGAAAATTGAGGGCCATTTCTAGGGTACCTACAGTTAGAAACCGCAATTACAGGAGCGTAACTCAGGAAAAATACAGTATATGTTTGCACCACGAGATAAGTAGCAACCTCCCGGGAATGGCGGTCTGCTATGACGTAGCATGCGTGAAAATTTCCTCGGGGCCTAGGGCGTGCTCAATTATCGCATATGCTTTGCAAAATCGCTGTTTTTTTGGATTTAGTAAATGGAAACTCTGGATTTTTTATGGAACCCTGGAATCTCTAGTTGTAGAAGTTTCTTAGAATGCAGAGAGGGCACTAAGTGCCGGGTTTGGGCTCAATCCGCGAAGTGGATCCATGTTCTAGGCAGTGAGGGGTAGGTCTAGGGTTGAAAGTCATGGTAACTCCTACTCTATAGCCATCCGGGGGGTGCATCGTGCGCCAAAAGTCCCAGTTTGTCTTGTTTATGATTTTATGTTGGTAGTGGATGACATACATGGGCTACTCGAGCTGGTTTCATAATTTTCTAATTTTTGATGAATTTCCTATTGCCGGAGTTTGGGGGGTGGGCAAAATTGGCAAACCTGCCGGCGCACGCAGGCACGCGAGGTCCAGTGCAACCTTGGACCTAGGAACGCGCCTAGCCTAGGTACTCCATGGGGCACCCCAAAACATTTTTTCCCGAAAATTGAGGGCCATTTCTAGGGTACCTACAGTTAGAAACCGCAATTACAGGGGCGTAACTCAGAAAAATACAATATATGCTTGCACACGAGATAAGTACCAACCTCCCGGGAATGGAGGTCCGCCATGACGTAGCATGCGTGTAAATTGCCTTGGGTCCTAGGGCGCGCTAATTCTCACACCTCCTTTGCAAAATCGGCGGTTTTTTGGAGTCGGTAAATGGAAACTCTGATTTCTTCATGGAACGCTAGAATCTGTAGTTGGAAAGTTGCTTAGAATGCTGAGAGGGAGCTAGCTATCGGGTTTGGGCTCAATCCGCATAGTGGATCCATGTTCTGGGTAGTGAGGGGGAGGTCTAGGGTTGAAAGCCATGTTAACTCCTACTCGATAGCCATTCGGGGGGTGCACCATGTGCCAAAAGTCCTGGTTTGTTTTGTTTATGATTTTATGTTGGTAGTGGGTGATATACAAGGGCTACTCGAGCTGGTTTCATTTTTTTTTGATTTTTGATGTATTTCCTATTGCCGGGGTTCGGGGGTAGGCAAAATCGGCAAATCTGCCGGCACATGCAGGAACGCGAGGTCTAGTGCAACCTTGAACCTAGGCATGTGCCCAGTCTAGATACCCCATGGGGCACCCCAAAACATTTTTTCTCAAAAATTAAGGGCCATTTCTAGGGTACCTATGATTAGGAACCGCAATTACCGGGGTGTAACTCAGGAAAAATATAGTATATGCTTGCACCACGAGGTAAGTACCAACCTCCCGAGAATGGTGGTCCACCACGATGTAGCATGCGTGTAAATTGCCTCGGGGCCTAGGGCGCGCTCAATTATCAAACCTCCTTTGCAAAATAGTCATTTTTTTAGAGTCGGTAAATGGAAACTCTGGATTTCTTCATGGAATCCTGGAATCTCTAGTTGGAGAAGTTGCTTAGAATGCCGAGAGGAAGCTAGGTGTCGGGTTTGGGCTCAATCCATGCAGTGGATCCACGTTCTGGGCAGTGAGGGGGAGGTCTAGGGTTGAAAGCTATGTTAACTCCTACTCTATACCATTCGAGGGGGGGGGGTGCATCGGGTGCCAAAAGTCCTGGTTTGTCTTGTTTATTATTTTATGTTGGTAGTGGGTGACATACAAGGGCTACGCGAGCTGGTTTCATATTTTTTATTTTTGATGAATTTCCTATTGCCGTGGTTCGGGGGGTGGGCAAAATTGGCAAACCCGCCGGCGCTCACAGGAACGCGAGGTCCAGTGCAACCTTGAACCTAGGCACGTGCCTAGCCTAGGTACCCCATGGGGCACCGCAAAACATTTTTTTCCCCAAAATTGAGGGCCATTTCTAGGGTACCTACAATTAGAAACCGCAATAACCAGGGCATAACTCAGGAAAATATTGTATTTGCTTGCACCACGAGATAAGTACCAACCTCCCAGGAATGGCGGTCCGCCATGACATAGCATGCATGTAAATTGTCTCGGTTCTTAGGGCACGCTCAATTCTCGCACCTCCTTTGCAAAATCACTGGTTTTTCAAAGTTGGTAAATGGAAATTCTGGATTTCTTCATGGAACCCTGGAATCTCTAGTTGGAGAAGTTGCTTAGAATGCCGAGAGGGAGATAGGTGACAGGTGTCAGCTCAATCCACGCAGTGGATCCACGTTATGGGATGTGAGGGGGAGGTCTAATGTGTGTGTGTAAGTGTTGTGTCTAGGGTTGACATGAAAATGGTAGTACTGAGTTTTCCCCCTCTCATGATAACTCGTCCTCACTTTGGTTGGTACACCCTGATTGTTCGAGATGGTTGTCATGCGGATCGTGCCCACCCAACGTTGATCCTCTGTGATTTAACGGGAAAGATAGCCTCTCTCTCTCCATCAGACCTCTATCCATGCGAAATAACAAGTTTGCCACCGATACTTTACTTCCATAATCAAATAGAAGTAAAGTGTACAAAGGCATATAAGTTTTGTATATGCGTGTCTATGCATTTCCTTTTTTCTCTGAAAATTATAAACTATTTGGATTTATATACACGAGGGTAGGAAAAAAAGAAAAAAAATGTGTGTTTTCTAGTGAGCGAGGGGACACGCGGCGGCACACTCGTCTAACCAGTTTCAATGCGTCCACCATGGAACAAGTACTTTGCACTATAATGTCGTGTCAGTGGGGGTTGAACGATGCATCCGCTGCACGCGTCGTGCCCTTCACATTAGAGCGTGACAACGCATGGGTCCGGCTAGCCATGCTTTAACTCTTGGGTTTTTAGGCATCCCTCCTTTTGACCCTTCCACGATAAGAAATTGATCGAGCCGTAGATTAAAGAATCCGTCGAGTGGTAATGTCATGCCTATGAAAAGCCTACTACTGCTCCAGCTGCAAACGGGAACGGGCCTCATAGTACTGCGCCTGCAATCTCACTTCTAGCTGGGGCCCATGGCATGCACCGTCCACGCATTAGCTAGAATCCAAACAGCTAGCTATCGGTGCACCAATTGAGCCTCGAGGCGGAGGGCCCAAGAGGAGACTTAGAAATGCCCTGTCTTTAAAACCTACTCCTATGCATCGTCTCCCTCCCATGCATCGATCCATTCTCCCCCATCTAGCAAAACCCACAAACCTCACCGTACAACTCGAGACCAAACAACCACCTTCTCCCTTCCGACGCCATGAAGCGAGTGCTTGTAGGTGAGTCTTCGGGTGTTACCGATGGGCTGCTTGCGCCTATTATGGGCGATGCGGTGCCTCCCGCCGTAGATCTGGAGGAGATGCATGCAACCCAGGGCGAGGATGACGTCCAGTTCGACCCTTATGAGGACTATGTGCTCGTGGGTGCAGAAGACTTCAGAGCCCCCGATGAGGGCGAGGAGTTCGACGAGCATGTTCCGCTCGTGTATCCGGAGGTACATTTATTTCTCCATCTTTCTAGTTTACTGTTCATATTTTCTGGTCGGGCTGTAGATGTACTAGTACTGAATCTATTCAAGTACTCCTTATTCTACCAATCATGATCAGATGCACCATACAACCCGCTACATGTAGAGATTTAGTTTGTTCTGAATTACTCCATATTGTAGTTTTAGGAGCGAGCTGTGGAGACAGCCGTAATAAACCTGTAAAAATATGTTGTGCTTTTTAAAGTAACTTGAAATGGTTATTTGAATATCTATGTATGACCGGTACATGCACTACTAGTTTGTGCGATTATTTTCGAACCAGTAGACTAAGTAAATTTATTTTGCTCATTTCTTTTACATTTTTTTGCATATTACAGGTTGATTCAAGTGAGGTGGACTTTGACAAGGAGTACAAGGATGACAAGAGCTGCCACGTCTTGAAGAGTATCAAGAGCGGGGAGGTCCCTTTCCGCACTCTAAGTGGGGAGCTCAGGTGAGAGCTCAGGTGCCCCTTCTATAAAAAAAGTTAACCTGAGGATTGACAGCATGATTCCGCATACGGTTGGCATCGGTAAAAGCCCCAGGGCTACACACAAGCCAGCGACCAAGGATAAGCATGATGCGTATGGAAAATTCCTGAAAGAGTACGTCAGGACCGGCCCTGTATCCCCATCCTTCGGGATCGGGATCCGCCGCTCCAAGCCGGCCAAGAAGTGACCTTTCTGCCTCCTACGTCACCTAATAATTTTAAGTTGTTTCTGTCGTTTCTAGAACATGAGACTATATGTGGCGTGTTGAACCAGACGCAATGTTTTCGTGTGTGCGTTTGTGTGTTGCATCCTAGTTTGATCTTGCTTGCATAATGATCACGAATAAATTTCATGGAGCATATTGATGATGATAAATTAATTTACGTCTACGTTTTGTCAAGTCATTGTTACATCGCGTCAGCACTGTGCACCCGCTGCACAGCGGCAACGGGATGGGTGGACTCTATGGCGCGTTCTCACGGTATCCGTGTCGCCACTCTCTCGATCCCCGCGTCATCACCAAGTCGCATGCACACCCTTCCTTCCCGGCACGATGACGCAATCGTAGCCCTGCGATGTCGAAACCGATGGTGCTCGACCGGTCAAACTTGCTTCGGGGTAGATGAAGACCGTAGTGATGGTAAATGCGATTTACCATCCCGGCCCTCCTTCCCCTCCCCTTTTAACGAAGGGCCTCCCGGCCCCGTAGCCCTGCGCTGTACAAATTCTGTGTGTGCCCTTTGCATGCGGCAGCATCCAGAACTGCCATGCAGCGCCTGGGTTTACTTTCCATGGCTTGACCTTTCAAAAAAATATAGGCCTTAAGCCTTGGGATGGAGGGTTTATTACTGAATATAGCTACCTATTGTGGTGGGATCCACAAGATCAAATGTTGTTGTCCACAAACGGGCACAATCTAAGGACACATTCATAATATAAGATTCTAGCAAACTCGGCACATCATGCTTGGCTGTGGTGGCATAGACATAATTGCTGTTATAACAAAGGTTATAGTCATAAACACACCTAGATTATAGTTTGAAAAGGTAATACACAACAGTTCAGAAGTGCTCACACACAGAGCTATCACATATTGTACTTGTGAAAGAACATGTTTTCGTAAACATAACAAGCCCCATACAAACACAACAATCATGCACTAAAACTGGGCATCCCAGCCTGTTGGAATGATTGATGGAGAAGGTGACCGATCCCAGGATGTCTTCGGGCGCTTGCCCCAACTATTAGTTTCCTCTCTATTATGGCATCTGGGGCAAACCACTTGCCCTGATGGTGGTTCAAGGGTGCGATGCCTGAAACGAAATAATTGGATCTGGCAGTATAGCTCATGGCTGACATAGCCGTCAATTGCATCGTACTTCAGTTAGGTTCAGAAAGCGGCTTATCCTCCCAGTAGTCGTGCCCTAAACGCCTCCACCAACATTTCGGGAATTGTCCTTCATGTCAGTGTACCACGTGTCGATGAGATCGGTGGCAAGATCGGCCATCCCAGTCCTGCTGCCCTTCATCCCTAGGATCCAGTAAATATCCTGGATGTCCACTTTGTACTCCTATGGGATGATAATTCTGACAGTCAAGCTGGTAAGCAAGCGAGTGTCACCCCTGGTGTCAACACTAGTAAATGTTATCTGGTGGTTCACGAGCAGTCACCAAAGAGCGACCTAATACTTTTTCCCCACCTACATGAAAATGAATTCATACAAATAATGTAGCAAGAACTTTTACAAACAGACGGTTCAGGAACAAAATGATAGCAACATGTACCTCTTCCCATCACCCCCTCCTCGCAAAAAGGCTGGTATACGAGGATGTGGCTCTTCATGGATAGTTGCATCACGGCGATCCGGCGTTGATCTCGGATGTACTCGAGGTCGAGACCCATGAACCTGAACCTGCTTTCTTCTGATGGCAACCAATTGTTGTACTTGGCAATAGTGCGCTTCATCGTATTAGGGTCGGTGGTGTAGAAGACACTTAGCTTCTTCCCATCATGGAATTCTATGTCTAAGTACGAAGACCCTATCATGCCGTCATTTCGGAAATCCCGCCGGTCCTTGACTATAGGCAAGAGGGAAATGACACGGAGGAAGAGGGTGATGCCGTGGTGGAGGAAATGGATGAGGCCATGGAGGAGGAAGACGATGAGGCCGTGGAAGAGGAAAGGAGACAGAGAAGAGAGAAACTGCTTACTACAAGATTGCAACCGCCCTTCCTAATACATGGAACGGTGCATGACCGTTCGTAATGGAGTGGAAGTGGAGGAAAATGGTGGTTCTACATGGCGACGCTAGCGCTGTCTGAAATTGGTTTTGCACCACTTGCATGTAGTGGAATCTAGGTCTTCCATGCATGATCTAAGTCAAACATAGTCGTGTGCCGACCTTCACTTGCTGACATGTGGGACCCTACATTTCGTAGTGGGATTCTAGCATAGTTTTAAAAATCGGACCAGTCAGTGAACCGGTGAGGCGACTGGTTCACTGGTTTGCTGGTCGGACCATTGGTTCATTCGGTTCGATGGCAACAAACAATAGTTCTTTTTCATAAAATTTAAGAAAATTTTAGAACAAATGACCATAAAAGGTATATATAATGTATATTTCAATATGTAATCAAAAAACACAGCGTGTCCAAGTGGTATTGGGCTTGATGTGTTGCTATTTATGCCAAGCATAAGGTTCACAAGTTCAACTATGCATTCTAGTGGCTTACTAGGGATTCCTAACCATGGTTTCACACATGGAGTCCCTAGAGTCACTTGCATATCCACACGACCACACACACTACAATGGATGTGGTGATGCAACTTCTGTCACACCGGTGCATCATTCCATGTGGTAGCTGCATTCGAGTGGCTTTTTGGGGATTTATGACCATGGTTTGACACATGGAGTCCATAGAGTTATTGCATGTGTTCTTTTCCAAACCACCTTGATCCACATGACCACACACACTCAAGTGGATGTGGTGATGCAACTTCTATCACACCGGTTCATCACTCCATGTGGCAGTGGCAATGCAGGGGCTTTCTTGGGATTCCAAACCATGGTTTGACACACGGAGTACATATAGTAATTATATGTGTTCTTTTCCAAACCACCTTGATGCACACGACCACACACACTCCAATGGTGATGCAACTTCTTCACACTGGTGCATCACTCCATGTGGCAGTTGCACTATAGGGCTTTCTGGGGATTTATGACCAATGGTTTGACACATGGATTCCCCAGAGTCATTTGCATATGTTCTTTTCAAAACCACAATGATCCACATGACCACACACACTACAATGGATGTGGTGATGCAACTTCTGTCACACCGATGCATCATTCCATGCGACAGCTGCATTGCAGTGGCTTTCTAGCCATGGTTTGATACATGGTGTCCCTAGAGTCGTATCATGTGTTCTTTACCAAACCACAATGATCCACATGACCACACACACTCAAGTTGATGTGGGGATGCAAATTCTGTCACACCGGTGCATCATTCCATGTGGCGGTTGCATTCCAGGGGCTTTCTGGGAATTTCTAGACATGGTTTGACACATGGAGTCTCCAGAGTCATTTCATGTGTTATTTACCAAACCACAATGATCCACACGACCACACATACACTCCAATGGATG
This sequence comes from Avena sativa, assembly GCA_916181665.1. Lineage (NCBI taxonomy): Eukaryota > Viridiplantae > Streptophyta > Magnoliopsida > Poales > Poaceae > Avena > Avena sativa. The sequence continues at coordinate 146,331,104 of OV702297.1, forward strand.
TGGTGATGTAGCTTCTGTCACACTGGTGCATCATTCCATATTTCCATGTGGCGGTTGCATTGCTAGTGATGCTCTTACATGGCGATGCTAGCGCTGGATGAAATTGGTTCCGTGCCACTAGCATGCAGTGCAATCGAGGTCCGCCATGCATGATCCAAGTCAAACATACTCACTTTTGAGCGTGCCGACCTTCACTCGCTGACAGGTGGGACCCTACATTTCCCCTCACGATTAATTTTTTCACTTCCTTTAGACGGTCCCCGTGCCCACCATCATTAATTACGGCCCCCTTCCTTGCCTTCCACGTGGACGAGACCTGTGTATGCGCAATTAAATAGCATGGTAGGATTTGACACATGATAACTAGTGATGCAGAGAACATGAGCTAAGGTGACGCAATGGACAAGACTAAATGACCAATAGCTTGAATTGACGTGACAGCATAAGGCGCATATATCCTCATTATTACTCTTTTAAATGAGCGCTCCTTTTAAATTTGTGTTTACTCAGAAGATGGAACGGCCGCCGCCACGCATATCCAGAAGTACATCTGAATTGCAGCGACGGTTCCAACATATCCCCTGTTTTAAAGAAAGCCCTCTTCTTCTTCCTCCCGTTCTCTATCTTCTACTTCCCATCTGTTGTTCTTTCTATCTTCTCCTTGCAACCGCCACGCTTCTCCACAAGGACGTCTGAATCACAACAACGGTTCCAGCCTTCCCTTGTTTCGCTAAAAGCCTTCTTCTTACTCCTGTCCTCTATCTTCTGCATTCCATCTGTTGTTCTTTCTGTCTACTCCTTGCCGCCATGGAAGATTACACTCGAGAGACAGGCTTCACTGCCCATGGCAATACAAAGATAGATGTCGTCTACACCAATGAGGAGGATATAGTTGTGTGAGTCCTGAGGATGCATGAGGAATGGCTTGAGAAAGACAAGGACAAGTTTGTCGGATTGGACCTCGAGTACACCAAGGAGGACGAAGAGTACGAAAACGATGTCGCCGTCGTTCAAGTGGCAATGAGGAAATACGTCCTCATCTACTACTATTCCTGGTTTGTAGATCTGATCTCTTTAGTTTACCATTTTTAGGGTTTTCTTACTTTTAATGGTCACTTGTATGATTTTAATCAGTTGATCTTGCCGTTACTAAATAGTCTTAGTCCCAAATTTTGCTCAAGTATTGTTCTCGCAAGTGCTGCAATCTTTCCATATGCTCATATTGCATTTACTGAATTCTGTTAGTACCAAATGAATTATGACTATATAACTTTCAGAGTGTTCACCTTGAATTTACTAAATTTTTGTAGTTTCAAATTTTATTCAGGATATGGTATTGCATTGTGTAAATAGTCATAGTCCCAAATTTTATTATAGTGGGGATCTTGCAAGTACTGCATTTTTGCAACCAGTGAATTTTATTGCGTATGGAATCTATCCATGTGCTCATGTTGCAACTACTGAATTTTATTAGGACCAAAAAAATTATGACAAGCCAATGTTGAGAGTCTTGATTTTGCATTTACTAAAATTTTGTACCTTAAAGATATATTCAGAGATGATCATCTTGCATTGACAAAACATTTGTAGTTACTCATTTTGTCATTGTTTTGTTCATGCATTTCATGATGACAAACTACATACTTCCAGGACTGACAAGAACTGTCCGGCGCTGCGCCAATTCTTTGTGGAGAAAGGAATTGTTTTCTGCACTGTTGACAAAACATCTGATTTTGTCAAGTTTTGTCATGCATGAATCATAATTCCTGAGCACAAGTGGATCAATATTCAAGAACTTGTCAAGATCAAAGGGGGCAGGAGGAGGGATGGAATGGCTAGTCTCGTGGCTAGAATCATCGATCCGTTGTACACCAAAATGAAGGAAGATTTCCCTGAAGATAGGCATGATTTTTGGGAGGAGAGGATGTTGTGTGAGATAAACCTGAAGTATGCATCCATAGATTCTTACGTGACCTACCAGCTGTACGCCCAGATCCATTTCCTTGAAAATTTCCTCGTGTTTGCCCCAGTTGCAAGAGGGAAGACAAGCAAAGGGGAGACCTTTGTCGAATATGCAACATAGCTGAGCATGACGCTAAAACTGCAAAGAGAGAGGCTGCAACTGAAGTCGAAAACAGAGAGGCTGCAGCTAAAGCCGTAAACAAAGAGGCTACAGCTGAAGATAGGGAAGCCAAGGCCCCTTCTAGGTTGGATGAACTTGCATTTCGTCAGCGGTGGGAGGCCAATAACACAAGAGACAGATGGAATGATGGCCGTTGGTCTCCTAGGAAAGATGGCAAGCGCATCAAGTGGTCTAATGAGGAGTGAATTAAATTTTACTTCTTTCTATTATGTTTCTATATATTTCTGGTAGATTGTCAAGAACTTCTTTTGGTCCTATGGAATTATTAGTGTACGAACCATGTTTAATACGTATGGGAATCATCATGACTTATTATGTAATTATATATCTGTGTTTGTGCCATGGTACGTAATGATAATAGCATGCATTCTATCTTGCCATGTTATTTTGAAAATTTTAAAAATTTCACCCTCAAACTCAAAAACATGATTTAATTTGTGAAGCAAGTACAAACACTACAATTTGAATCCTTCTAGATGCATGCTTGCGTGGTCGTACATCACATTTGGACCCTGCTTTGACCAAACCTTGTAAATTTCATAATAAAATTAGAAATTCTCAAAATCTTTTGAAACCTTGAAATTTGGTCATTGTATGGCAAATACTTTGCAAGAAAAATGACAAACATGGAAAAATGCCCCCTAGCAGTCCACTATGAAATGTGGGGTAGTTAAGTCAACAAGCATGTCTGACTACTCGATAGAGCCACTTGTGTACCATTTTTTCATCTACCTTTTTTCAAATGGACTCAAATTTGGCACAATGGTGTATCGTCGTGTCTCTAATGATGCTAGCATTCTATCTAGCCATTATGGTTTCAAAATTTGAAAAAAATCACCCTCAGACTCAAAAACATGCTTTCATTTGTCAAGAAAGTACCAAAACTACAATTTGTAACCTTCTAGTTGCTTGTGTGGTTGTACATCACATTGGGACCACAGAACATCAGTTGTACTTTTCAGATGCTTTTCACAATATCTCGAAAGACTCTGGTTAACCCTGGTTTGACCAAACCTTGTAAATTTCATAATAAATTGAAAAATTCTCTTGGAAACCTTCAAATTTGTTCATTGTGTGGCAAATACATTGATTGATAAATGACAAACTTTGGAAAAAAAGTCCCCCTAGCAGTCCACTCTAAAATGTGGTTTAGTTAGGTCAATGATCATGTCCGACTACTCGAAAGAGCAACTTGTGTACCATGTTTTCATCTACCTTTCTTCAAATGGACTCAAATTTGGCACAAGGGGGTATCACCACATTCCTAATTATGGTAGCATTATATCTAGCCATTTTGGTTTGAAAATTTCCAAAAATTCACCCTCAAACTCAAAAAGGGCTTTCATTTGTGAAGCAAGTACCAAAACTACAATTTGAAACCTTCTAGTTGCATGCTTCTGTGGTTTTACATCACATTGGGATCACAGAAGAGCAGTTGTACTTTTCAGATGATTTTACCAAACCACAATGATCCACATGACCACACACACTCAAGTGGATGTGGTGATGCAACTTCTGTCACACTGGTGCATCATTCCATGTGGCAGCTGCATTCCAGTGGCTTTCTAGGATTTATGACCATGGTTTGACACATGGATTCCCCAGAGTCATTTGCATATGTTCTTTGCAAAACCACAATTATCCACATGACCACACATACTACAATGGATGTGGTGATGCAACTTCTGTCACAACGGTGTATCATTCCATGCGGCAGCTACATTAGAGTGGCTTTCTGGGGATTTATGACCATGGTTTGACACATGGAGTCCATAGATTCACTGCATGTGTTATTTTCCAAACCACCTTGATCCACATGACCACACACACTCCAATGGTTGTGGTGATGCAACTTCTATCACACTGGCACATCATTCCATGTGGCAGTTGCATTCCATGGACTTTCTGGCCATAGTTTGATACATGATGTCCCTAGAGTCGCATCATGCATTCTTTACCACACCACAATGATCCACATGACAACACTGTCATGGTGTGGAACACGGAAGTGGCTCACGCAACGGGTTGGGCACGGACAACTGCAAACACAACGACGTACCCAGGTTCGAGGCCCTCTCGGCGAGGTAACACCCCTACTTCTGCAAGATGAACTATATGGGGGAAAAATGCCCAGTACAAGTGATCCTTGAGCTGTGTAAGATCCCAAAAATATTGAATAATGATTATCAAATTCCAATCACTCAAATTTAGGGTTAACAAAAACCTTTGTTAATCAACATCATATGAATGCATGTGTGTATATGATGATTGTATGAATGCATGAATGGACTTGTGTGATTGTTCTAAATAGAAAGTAATGGTTAAATATGAAAACAACATCATCTAAAACTTTTCCAAGCAGAAAAAATCAAGATAAATCAAAAGCAAACAAAACAAGCAAATGGTCATTTTTGCCAATCTTGCTCACTAGGCCACTTTGAGTGTTTCTAGTCCAAGATTTCAAACAAAAACAGTTCCATTTATTTTAACCCCTTGCTAGACCAAGTAAAAGTGAACCCAAGACCACCTTTCAAACTTACAGAAACATTTGGCAACATGATACAAATGGCAATTCAAAATTGAATCTTTAACATATGGGAAGATCACCAATTTTCAAAAACCAACCAAAGCAGGGCACCTTGACCTTTCCAACTAACCAGAGACTACCTAGTATGTAACTACTGCACCCACCAAGTTTGAACCAAAAATTCAAATTCAAATATCTTTCGGCCATTTCATCAAATACCTTCCAAACACAAAACAAACAAACAACAAACACTATAGTGAGCAGTGATTTGGCCAACCTTGTTCCCTCTCTAGCTCACATCAGGCTATTAGTAGATCATCTAGCTTAGTTATCAAGCTCTAGCACCACTGTGAGCTTGCCATTACCATCAATGGTGACCATGTCGAGCCTCACCTTGCCATCCCTTGGTCGACAGCAAGCTAGGAGCAGCACCAAGCCTACACACCTTGTCTGGGACACTGACCACCATCCACCGCCACCCCCTGTCCAACGCCAACGCCCTGCCAGCCACTGGACCACTTGACGACTATCTACGCACAACCTGTTGGGAACCCCAAGAGCAAGGTGTGAAGCAGCAAGCAACAAGTTTTCCCTCAGTTGATACCGAGGTTATCGAACCAGAAGGAGGAAGGAAACGTCACACAGGTGTTGCAAGCAACGCGGAGACCTACACAACACAAAATCAAGACTTTGCACCAATGAATTAGTGAGGTTGTCAAGCTCACCAGTTTCCTGTAACAACGGATTAAGCATATGGTGTGGAAGGTAATGGTTTGCAGCAAGTAAACAAGTAACAGTGGAATATGTATCAATGGTAAAGATTGGACCGGGGTCCATAGTTCACTAGAGGTGCTCTCCTTAGATAAACAACATGGCATGAAGGGTAAACAAATTACAGTGGGGCAATTGACAGGAACTAAGCAAGGCATAACAATGTGATGTAGCCCGACCTACGGTCGTTACCACATCATGGTCTCCAACTTATGCCAAGTCGTCATGGACTCCAAAGGTGAATCTGTTCCTCTATGCAAGCCCACTTCCTACCCTATTGAATGGTATGCTACTTCATACTCCGTCACATATGCATGATAGGATCACACCGACAAGTACGGAGGCAAGGGAGGAAGCCCGTAACATCAAGCCCGACAAGACGGAGGCTTGGAAGAGGAGAGGGAAGAAGCCACGGCTGAACCACCAGAGTCTCCGGCCTACACCGGAGTCTCCGGTCCTGCTACACCGGAGTCTCCGGTCCTGCGCACCGGAGTCTCCGGACCGACCTCCGGACCGACCCCAGCAACTAACCCGGGGACAGTCAGTACACCACTCCGGAGACGACACCGGAGTCTCCGACCTACACCGGAGTCTCCGGACCCTACATCGGAGTCTCCGGCCTGCGTGATGGGCCTGCACGCCGCCAGCTGGGCCTTCGGCCCATGTACCCCTCTAGCTCGTCCAAACCCTAGTTTTATCCCTAAACTACCCCTGTTTATGTGGCTGGCCTATAAATAGATCCCCCACCCCTTCATGTACCCCTTAAGGCATAGATGATAGACTAAAGACAACCCCCATTGTGGAATCTCTAGTTTTGCCTCATCCCCTTACAAGGGGACCGACTATCGTCACCAACCTCGATTGGACTTTACATCACGCATCCATCATTGAACAAGGCCTTGGAGTTCGGTGTCTCGTCTCCAAGTTGTCAAGACCCTCCCCAAGGTGTTCTTCCCTCTCCGATGTGGATTTGAGGGAGCACGTTGACCGATCTTTCCTTGCGAGGATTCTATCGGACCGGTGGCCGCCGTTCGGGAGCAATCGGCCTTGTATCGTGTGAATTTTGCGTGTGTTCATCGTGTTCTTCACGAGGTGTGTGTTCGCTTCCGCTACCTTCTCCCTTTCCCCTCGCTTTCTCATCGATTTGACCACGATATCTGTGAAGATCGGGCCACCCAAGAGGTTAACCCCTCCATCATCTGGTATCAGCAGCTTTTGGTTGCCACGGATTTCTCATCGATTTGGTATTTTCCCCATAAATTCGAAAATTCCACCAAAAACAGCCCCAATTCGTGTTTCGGATCGATCTGTGATTTGAGTGCGTTTTGGTAGGTTTTGATCCATGGGTTACTTGCTAAACTTGTTGATCTACCTTCCCCTGCGTTCCCATGGCCTAATTCCTTGATTTTCCCCATCAATTTGAGGTTTTGGTTCGAGTTTTTTCGCCCAAAACGCGTCCCGTTCGAGTTCTGGACGCTCTGGAATCTCTCGGACGAAGTCTCCGGCCTAGACCGGAGTCTCCGGACCTTCAGACCGGAGTCTCCGCCCCTCCCTGCAGACAGAAAAACTGCAGCACGGTTTTGAGCATAACTTTTGCATTTGAACTCGGATTTTGGTGTTCTTTAGCTCATTTCGAAGAGGAGAAGGAGCTCTACATCATCATCCGTGTTGTTCATGCTATATACTACATCCAAATTCCATGAGCAAGGCGGAATCCAACAATAAAGGGTGAAGATCATCGATGAAAGGTATAAACATTCCGCGACTTTTCCCCACTTGTGTTCCTTTGTGAACCCCACTATCTTTGCGAGCAACAAACACCTATTGAGACTAGTTCCTCTTATTATTTCTTGGGCTATGCACATTTGATACCTTGTAGAATTCCGAGAAAATGTGTGAGCGCTATCTCATATAGTTATCTTGTATGGTTGTTGGCACAAGGAAGAGGCAAGTGAAAAGGAAAAAGAAAAAGAAAAAATATATATAAAAGTAAAAAGAAAAATAAAAGAATGAGATATACATGTGCCTCGTAGAATAGGAAGCGCAAGCTCGATGAACATCATATAGGTGGTACTTATTGTGCATATCTTGTAGCCCACCAATTTTATGCAATCGAACTAGTGTCTCTCCTTGTACTTGTGTGACACGAGCTTATAGTCTTCGCTAGGTAATCATTTGGTTCTTAGCTCACTTTCTCCATCGCACAAGTCCCATTTATCCCACCATGTGTGTTTCCTTGTACATATTTCCTATATTGTGGATTGACTTGTTTGCTTTGTGATCATTGTGGTTCTTTACTTGCCATTACAACATCTTGATTTCAGATTGTTTCTTGACATGCCACTTTCCATACCTATCCACCATAGGCCTTGTGTGTGTGTGTTTTTTGGTTAGTAGTTGGTTTTGGTGTTCCGCGTGAACTTCACTTTGTTGGGCCACGCAGAGATAAAACAAAACTTTTTCCTCTAACATGGTGATTCCAAGAACTAGCTGAGGTAGAAGGCCACGAGGTTTACCACTAGACGCGCAGTTGCGGATTACTGATGAAGCGCGTCAGTTGATGCAGTGCAGTCCTCACGATCCGATCGTCCTGGTGCTGATCGCACAACACCTCTGCTGGTATCCACACGTACAGGGAGGAGCGCCGGTGGCGAACTGCTAGGTTCGTAACGACGGCTGGACTGCTGTGGAGCTAGGGTTTCCAACCAATGGAATGACCTAACCGAACAACGATTAACATTTTTGTGTTAAGGTGCTCCACTATATATAGGGAGTGAACGTGAGCTCTGCTCGCGTGACCCATTCACTAAAGCCCATATAACACTAGTCACCATGAGTCCAACTCACTAACTCAGTCCTAATCAGGTTTAGGTCCAACCCAACAAGATTACATGTTCAGATCCAATCCAAACTTGCTCCCGCTCTTAAGTGTGTGACCCCGCAGGCTCATGGCTACTTGGACACGATTGGAGTTCGACTCACAATCGATCAGTCGGTAGCGGCTCCTAGCAGAACGTGCCGACTCCCAAGTACCAAAGAGTCATGACGACTTGCCTTTCCAATGCGACTTACGTCCAAGTCCCTTTTGCCTCACGATATACCTTGTCAGACTATAGGCGAATAATTGACATCCCTTAAATAGTCCGACTCTCTTCTCGATCCGAGATAAGTGATTCACCCGACTAACTCTTAGTCGATCGCCTTGGTTAACACTTAACCGAGTCGTGCATGGCCATGCTTTCCCAATCATATCTCACGATAGGGCCCAGATAATATCTCTCCGAGTGGAGGGGCAAAATCCCATCTTGGTTATTCACATCACGCAGCTTGATTCTCAGTCGACCCGAACCCTGCCTTTATAACTGCCCAGTTACGGATCAGTGTTTGACAGAACCTAAGTCGGTGATCCTCAACTCGAAATATGCAACAACCTTAGGTCTAAGAATTACACTGATTGAGATATACAAATGACAACTTGTTCGTTGTACCTCAATATGGGTCAATCTGACTTGCTAAACTCTTTAGCCTAGTCTGAGTAAGTTGGAATAGCATCTCCATGCCCATGCCAAGTGGAACCAAGTCATCAAGCCAACTTTCACATTGGTCTAAGTTGTGTGTCCAACACAACCTCAATGACCAAGGATATTTAGTACAAACAACATGAATGCATAGTTCCACAACCGAATCACATATTCAATGATACACATCAGATGTTTATACAAGGACTACTTAATATCTTTATGAATACAATGGGAAATCTCATCATACATGATTGCCTCTAGGGCATATTCCCAACAGTCTCCCACTTGCACTAGAGTCAGTCTTTCGACATCACATGTCTAAGCATCTAATGCCCATGGATCTCAGGTGCGCCTCATGCTTCGGCTGGGGTAACGGCTTTGTCAACGGATCCGCAATATTTGCATCCGTGTGTACCTTGCATAACTTGATATCACCCTGATCCACGAACTGGCAAATCAGGTGGTACCGCATGAGTATGTGCTTGTTCTTCTGGTGTTGTCTAGGTTCCTTGGCTTGTGCAATAGCACCATTGTTGTCACAATACACGTCCAACGGATTAGACGATCTCTGAACCACACCAAGATCCATGAGGAAATTCCTCATCCAAACAGCTTCCTTTGCTGCCTCCGAGGCGGCAATATACTCAGCCTCTATTGTAGACGCAGACACAGTCTCTTGCTTGGAACTCTTCCAGCTCATAGCACCTCCATTTATAATAAACATGTATCCGGATTGTGAACGAGAATCATCAGAGTCGGTAAGATAACTCGCATCCGTGTAACCCTTTACACTGAGTTCATCTTCACCACCATAAACCAAGAACATATCCTTAGTCCTTCTCAAGTACTTTAGGATATTTTTAGCCGCTATCCAGTGGATCTCTCCAGGATCAGCCTGGTATCTGCTCACAACACTTAGAGCATAGGAAACATCCGGCCTAGTACAAATCATGGCATACATGATGGATCCGACTGCAGAAGCATATGGAATTGCACTCATCCGACTTCGCTCATCAGTTGTCGAAGGACACTGAGTCTTGCTAAGTTTTACACCATGGGACATCGGTAAGAACCCCTTCTTAGACGATTCCATGTTGAACTTCTTCAACACTTTGTCCAAATAAGTACTCTGACTCAATCCAATGAGCCTCCTTGATCTATCTCTATAGATCCGGATTCCGAGGATGTATGTTGCCTCACCCAAGTCTTTCATTGAGAAACTCCTTTCCAATGATTCCTTGGTTTCTTGCAACATCTAGACATCATTTCCATCAGTAATATGTCATCCACATATAAGATTAGAAAATTTACTTTGTTCCCACTAAACTTCTTGTACAAACAAGAATCATGATCACTCTTGATGAAGCCAAACGATTTGACTACCTCATCAAAGCGAATATTCCAACTCCGAGATGCTTGCTTCAACCCATAAATGGATTTCTGAAGTTTGCACACTTTGTCAGCATTAGCTGGATCAACGAAACCCTTGGGCTGTATCATATACACGTCCTCGGTTAAATTTCCGTTAAGGAAAGCCGTTTTGACATCCATCTGCCATATCTCGTAGTCAAAATAGGCCGCTATAGCTAACATGATCCGAACTGATTTAAGCATTACTACGGGCGAGAAAGTCTCGTCGTAATCAACTCCTTGAACTTGTCGGAACCCCTTCGCGACAAGGCGTGCTTTACAGATTGAAACATTTCCATCCATATCAGTTTTCTTCTTAAAAACCCATTTGCACTCGACGGGTCTTGCACCGTCTGGCAGATCAACCAAGTTCCAAACTTGATTTTCATCCATGGACTTTAACTCGGATCTCATGGCTCCAAGCCATGACTTAGAATCAAATCCCACCATCGCTTCCGAATAATTTGCCGGCTCATCACTGTCTAACAGTAACACATCACGAACACTTCGTAATCTTGCCGATATTCGTAGTATAGGTGCTGCTGCCGGCTCAGCTGCCACGACCGGCTCAACCTCCAAGGTTTTTTCCGACTCGCTACTAGCCGGTTCCCCTCGAATTTCTTCGAGCTGCACCGTGCTCCCACTTACTCCCCGACTGAGAAACTCTTTCTCAAGGAAGACACCGTTCCGAGCGACAAACACTTTGCCCTCTTCTCGGTTGTAGAAGTAGTAACCCAAGGTTTCCCTCGGATACCCCACGAAAATACACTTATCCGACTTGGCTGTAAGCTTGTCTGACTGGAGTCGCTTGACAAAAGCTTCACAACCCCAAATCTTAAGAAAATACAAACTTGGCTTTTTGCCTGTCCACATCTCATGCGGTGTCTTCTCTACCGATTTTGATGGTACTCTGTTTAGTGTGAACGCCGCTGTTTCTAGACAATAACCCCAAAATGATAAAGGCAGATCTGTCCGACTCATCATTGATCGTACCATGTCCAACAAGGTCCGATTCCGCCTTTCCGAAACACCATTCCTTTGTGGCGTTCCTGGCAGAGTAAGTTGAGGAACTATTCCACAACTTTTCAGATGGTCATCAAACTCATGGCTCATGTACTCGCCTCCTCGGTCTGACCGAAGAAACTTTATTTTCTTGCCGAGTTGATTCTGTGCTTCATTCTGGAATTCTTTGAACTTTTCAAAGGCTTCCGACTTATGTTTCATCAAGTAGATATATCCATACCTACTCAAATCATCAGTGAAGGTAATGAAGTACTCATAACCACCCCTGGCTGTCGTGCTCATTGGTACACATATATCACTATGTACTAGTCCCAACAAGTCGGACGCCCTTTCGCAACTCTTTGCAAAAGGTGTCTTGGTCATTTTGCCGAGTAGGCAAGATTCGCATGTCTCGAACGACTCCAAGTCGAACGAAGTTAGTTGTCCATCATCATGGAGCTTCTTCATGCGTTTCCAACTTATATGACCAAGCCGACAGTGCCAAAAGTAAGTCATATTTAGATCATTTGGTTTCAATCTTTTAACATTTATGTTATAAACCGACTCACCATCAAGATTCAAAATAAATAACCCGTCCTGGACGGGTGCAAAGCCGTGAAACATATCATTCAAATCCAAAGAACAACCATTATTCTTGATATTCGACTCATAACCTTGCCTCATCAAACATGAAGCAGAAATAATGTTTCGACTGAGCACTGGAACATAATAACAATTATTCAGTTCCATAATGAATCCAGAAGGTAAATGAAGTTGCATCGTGCCGACTTCCAACGCAGCAACTCTTGCTTTGTTGCCGACTCGAATATCAACCTTGCCTCTTGCTACGCTCCTAGTTCTGACCAGTCCCTGCAACGAGTTGCAGATGTGAATAACTGATCCGGTATCATATACCCAAGAACTATTAGGTGCATCAGCAAGATATATGTCTATAACCTTGCAAACAAGTGTACCTGTAGTGACCTTGGATCGATAAGGATCCTAAGTCCCTGTGATTAACATGCTAGTCCCTGGATCAATAGCTAGCACTCACAGTCGATGAAATATCATGTAAAACACAAAGTCTTTATTACACGGAGAATCTAGAGTATGAATTTATTACAAAAATTGCTTAGCATTATGCTAGCTCAAATAACAGCGGAAACATAAAAGCAGCATGAGTCCATCAACGCCCAGGCTTGTCGAGTGTAGACCCGCGATCCCTACGCACCTTTCAATCTTCGGATTCTGCACATAAGACGTGCAGCCAACAAGTTGGGTCAATACTTTGAATGTATTGGCAAATTACACCAAGGAGATAAAAGACTATCTCTACATGCCAGGCTGGTATAGGCTGTAGAGTTCATTTGCTCAAAGCTAGTTTTCTTAAGTAGAGGGAAGAAGAGAGGATTGTCCTACTTTGTAAACATATGCTTAGATAAAATAAGGTCGAGTGGCACACGAGGATATTACGCACCAAGTGTCCAAACAACCAAACACTTGGATATTACGCACCAAGCGTCACTTGGATATTACACACCAAGTTCCCAAATTCCCACCCATTAGCGATATTACGCACGCCATGGGGTTTCAAAACTTTGTTTTTAGAAAAGAGAGAGGAAGATCCTTTAGAGGCTCCATCCTTCAGACGCTCATTATTGTTCTGTTACCGTGAACACGGCTGATCGATCAGATTGCAATACTCTCGAGAGTTTGTGCACTTTACCCACAATCCACGATCAAGTCCTTTTCCAGACGAGACCATGGCGAGGCTTTCCCTTAGTAGCCCCTCTACCTTCTGGATCCAACCGTGCCAAGAACCTCCAAATGTTGGTACCCAGGTGAGGTTTCCCACTAAGTACTAGGCCAAGACAGAGCCCATAATGTATTGTGGTTGCACTGGAAGCTTCTGAATTCTGAAACATGGCAGACTTCTTTGATTCCTGGGCGGCCGTCCTCCACCAAAATCTCACTCGTTGACCCGACAACCATTTCGCCCAGAAGAAAACTTAGTTTTATTTTGAAGTGGATTTGAGAAGAAAAGTTTTCTCTAGAGAGCCTTTATACTTAGAAAAAAAATTCTTTGTCTTTCGAACCCCCCAACGGTACTTTGTATATATAGCATAGCAAGCAATACTTAGCAAAAACAGGGTAACCTATTAGGATGGGAAATCCTAAGTATAGAGATACTCATGGCATACTACAAAATCATCGCACTTGCAAAATAATACTAAGGGGAAAATCTACTAGAACATCCTACACATGCATACTACAGAATTTTGAAGATCACATGCATAGAATCAAAACTGGGAAAAAATTATGAACAAGTGGTGTAACTTGCCTTGATTCGAGCATCACTCTACACAATAGCACTCCTTAGCGCACTCCGAACAATCTAACGAATCACAAACATAGATCTGATCACAACTTGCTCAAAACATATCACAGAGGTAAACATGCATGCATGCACATGGTATTTTATGCGAGGTTGGTTCTTCTAAATTGACCAAGGTAGCAAGTTTGGGTTGTGATAGTGTAAGGGTGTCACTAGAATTGATTTACCAAAGATTTAGATCTAATTGAATCACTAAAACAATTCCTAGGTTTAAAGGAGCTCAAACCATCTAATTAGCCCAAGTTAGATCTAATGATCCTAAGCAAAGCTTAATGATTTGGATCAGTAGGTATTGTGGAAACAAAGTTATTGCAACAAGAATCAATCAAAATAGAATTTTAATTATTTTTTTCTATAGATTAAACTCTCTAATCTAATGATTAAAATCTACACCTAAAACATTACTACAAACCTGCAATATTATTACAGATTTGGATTCTACATAAAATTAGGAATCCAACGGTATATTACAAGCTAAATTTGGACAAATATTCGATTTTATATGATTTTCGCAAGTTTGAATTCTAAATCTGCAACAGATCTGAACTTCACTTAAACCTTGCCAAGTGTTAGCGCCTGATTGGCTCCAGCTAGGTGACGCAGCGCTGGCGCGTGCGTACTGACGCGCGCCCCACGTGTCACTCCGCTATCCGCCGATACCCCTTCGGCATACTTCTAATCCTACGCGTTCAACCTCGATCCGACGGACAGAAGCGGGGGCGACACTTACCAGCGGCGTCGATGGCGAGACGGCGGCGGTGCGGTCAGACGTGGTCGTCGGTGGCGCTGCAGTGGTCCCCCGGAGTATCGGAGAGCACGACGGTGCTCTGCTCCTCCCTGCGGTCATGCGTGCGTGATTGGCTTCGGCCCCTTCTTCCTCGTCTAGCCGCACACCTCCACTGGTTCCCACGAGCTCCGGCGGCACGTCGGCGAGAAATCTCCGACGCTGTGCTGCACAAGGGGAGGAAGGAAGGGTCGGGGGTGAGGTGGTGTTGCACGGGGAAGGCGGTTAACAGCAAGGAAGGGCTCGGGGTGGCGCGAATCGCTGGATCGAAACCTTCCCGAGTGCGACGCCGGCGAGGGAGAGCGGCAGCGGTTCGGTGAAGCTTGGGCTAGGGTTTTCGAGGGGAAAACAACGAGAGGGGGTCGGCTTATAAGGGGCCAGAGACTTGGGGAAGGGGGCGGTCGAGTCCGGCGCGAATAGGAGTCCGACGCGGCGGAGGAGAGCGTGCTCGCCGCGGTCTCTGGAAGACGACGACGGGGTGGGACCCCCGCGTCAGCGGCTGCGGCCTGCGGCCTGCGTCCTGCTGGGCTGCGCTGGGCTGCGCTGGTAGCTAGGTGACGCGCGCGCGTTGGCGGGCTGGCACAGCCGGCCCAGTTAGGTTAGGTTTCCCTTTTTTTTTCCTTTAATCATTTTCCTTTTTCTGTTTTAATAAAACCCTAATAACTTTTGCAAACTAAGTCCAAAATTGATGAAACTTGTATCTAAATTTTCATAAAATTAAGGTGGTCAACATAGGGCCATAGTTTAATGTTTTACAAGGTTTTTAGTAGGGTCATTACTTGACCTCTACAATAATGCTTACATAAGGCAACCACTATTAGGGTTTTCTAGGTTTAGGTGTTTAGGATTTTTATTTCAATTTTCAATTGTAGGATGCAATGATGCAAGGATGATGCATGACACTAATAACATCCTAGTACAAAATCTGGGATGTTACAAACCTACCCCCCTTAAGAAGAATCTCGTCCTCGAGATTCGGGTTGGCTAGCAAATAGGTGTGGGTGTTCTGCCTTCAAGTCTTCCTCACGCTCCCACGTAGCTTCTTCCTCAGAGTGATGGTTCCATTGTACCTTGCAGAATCTTATAGTCTTGGTGCGGGTAATCCTTTCAGCTGTTTCCAGTATTTTGATGGGTTTTCCTCATAGGTAAGGTCATTCTCCAATTGAACCTCATCTAGGGAAATGGTGTCTCTTAGCGGTGTTTCGGCCATCTCCGGGTGACACTTCTTTAGTTGCGACACATGAAACACATCATGAACAGTCAGTCCTTCCGGTAACTCCAGCTGATAAGCCACTTCCCCTCTATGGGCCAGAACCTTATATGGTCCTATGAATCGTGGGGCTAACTTTCCCTTGATTCCGAACCTCTTAACTCTTCATAGGGGTGAAACTCGGAGATATGCACGGTCCCCTATTTCATAGGCCACATCCCTGCTCTTGGAATCAGCATAAATCTTCTGTCGGGATTGGGCTATCTTTAGCCTATCCTGAATCTGTCGTACCTTTTCTTCGGAATCCTTTATCAAGTCAGGTCCAAAAAGACTGCGTTCACCAACTCCATTCCATAGCAATGGAGTCCTACACTTCCTGCCATATAGAACTTCAAACGGAGCCATCTTGATACTTGACTGGTAGCTGTTGTTGTATGAGAACTCAGCATATGGCAGGTTATCGTCCCAACTAGACCCATAGTCTAGTGCGCAAGCTCTCAACATATCTTCCAAAATTTGATTCACCCTTTCTGTTTGGCCATCTGTTTGAGGGTGGAAGGCAGTACTGAATTCTAGTCGGGTCCCAAGAGACTCATGTAGTTGACGCCAAAACTTTGAAGTAAACTGGGTGCCTCTATCTGACACAATTCCCTTGGGAACACCATGCAGACTTACAATTCTTGACATGTATATCTTAGCAAGCTTAGCACTTGTATATGTGGTCTTTACGGGGATGAAGTGAGCCACCTTGGTAAAGTTGTCCACCACTACCCAGATAGAATCAAATCCAGAACAAGTCCGGGGCAACCCCGTGATGAAATCCATGCCTACCTTGTCCCACTTCTAGTCGGGTATAGGTAGTGGTTGAAGTAATCCTGCCGGTTTCTGATGCTCGGCTTTAACTCTATTGCACACATCACACAGAGAAATATACTCTACAATATCTCTCTTTAGGTTATTCCACCAGAATCTATCCTTCACATCCATGTACATCTTTGTGTTACCTGGATGAATTGAGTATGGAGAATCATGAGCTTCTTGTAAAATCATCTTCCTGATATCGGGGTCGTTGGGAACGCACAAACGCTTCCCATGCCAGAGGGTTCCATGTTCATCCAGTAGAAATTCTTTAGTCTTTCCTTCACTTATCCTGATTCTTATTTCTTCCAACTCTTTATCTCCCTTCTGTGCTTCCTTGATTCTCTCTAGGAAGGTGGACACTATTTCCATAGTTGCTACGTGCCCTTTCGGAACTATCTCTAGCCGGAGATCCCTAAATTGTTTGCATAAATCCTCTGGAAGTTCCCCTGCGGTAAGTCCATTCACATACACCTTACGACTTAAGGCATCAGCCACCACGTTTGCCTTTCTGGGGTGGTACTGTAAATCCAAGTCATAATCCTTAATTAGCTCAAGCCATCTTCATTGTCTCATATTCAACTCCTTTTGGGTGAAGATGTACTTCAAACTTTTATGATCTGTGAACACATCACGATGTTTGCCCATGAGGTAGTGTCTCCATACCTTGAGTGCATGAACCACAGATGCAAGTTCCAAATCATGTGTGGGATAATTGTGTTCGTGGTTCTTAAGTTGTCGGGAGGCATAGGATACCACTTTCCCATCCTGCATCAATACACTTCCAAGTCCTTGTCGAGAAGCGTCACAATAGACTTGAAAATCCTTCTGGATATCAGGCAGACACAGAACTGGTGTCGTTACAAGGCGTTTCTTCAACTCTTGAAAACTTGCTTCGCATGCCTCGGTCCATAGGAACTTCTTTTCCTTCTTTAATAGTTTCATCATGGGTTTTGCTATTTTGGAAAAGTTCTCAATGAACCTCCGGTAGTAACCTGCGAGGCCCAAGAAACTCCTAATATCTCCCACATTCTTGGGTGACTCCCATTCCATCACGGAAGCTACTTTACTAGGATCTACGGCAACTCCTTTAGCTGACACAACATGGCCAAGGAATCCCACTTCCTTTAACCAGAACTCGCACTTGCTGAATTTGGCATACAACTTGTGTTCTCTTAGTTTCTCCATAATAAGGCGCAGATGTTTCTCATGTTCCTTCTCATCCTTAGAGTATATGAGTCTATCATCTATGAATACCACGATAAACTTGTACAAATATTCCATGAACACTTTGTTCATCATGGTCATGAAGTATGCTGGGGCATTGGTTAGACCAAAAGACATCACAGTGTACTCATACAATCCGTATCTTGTGGTGAATGCTGTTTTGGGCACATCCTGTTCTCGGATCTTCAGCTGAAAATAGCCTGATCGTAGATCGATCTTTGAGAACACACTGGCTCCTTTTAACTGGTCAAACAGGTCATTGATGTTGGGTAGAGGATACTTATTCTTGATCGTCACCTCGTTTAAGGAGCGGTGATCCACAACCAGCCTCTTGGTCTTATCCTTCTTTTCCACAAATAGGACGGGTGCTCCCCAAGATGACGCGCTGGGTTGAATGAACCCCTTGTCCAATTGCTCCCTAAGCTGTTTCTTGAGTTCCTTTAACTCGTCCACATCCATCTTGTATGGTCTCTTAGCTATCGGCCCCGTGCCTGGCATTAAGTCAATGAGGAACTCGATATCACGGTCGGGTGGCATTCCTGGTAGTTCCTCCGGGAAGACGTCTAGGTATTCCTTTACAATAGGTACCTCCTCCAAGCTAACCCCTTTAAGAGAGTTCACCATGACTTCTTTAAGTGCGAAATTCGACTTGATACGAATCCTCTTTCCTTCCGTTGTTGTGAGCATGACAGTTCTCTTGGCACAATCTATGACTCCTTCATATTCGGTCATCCAATTCATGCCCAAGATTATGTCTAATCCTTGTGATTCTAGAACCACTAGGCTGGTGGGAAAAATGTGTGTCCCAATCCTTCGTTCTAATTCCCGGCAACCGGAGTTTGCCACTATTTCTCCCCCAGGAGAACTTACCCTTAGAGGAAAGTTTATAGTCTCCGTTGGTATCTTGCCTCTATCCACAAATACCCTTGATATGAATGAATGCGATGCACCGGTATCAAAAAGAACAACTGCGGGAATAGAATTGAGTTTGAACTTACCAATCACAGAGTCTGGCGCATCACAAGCATCCTCCATAGAAACATGATTCACTGTGGCTTTGACAAACGGATTTGGCTTCTTCCCGTTTCCATTGCCATGGTTGTGTCCATTTCCATTCCCATTACCATTGCCATTCTTCCTCTCGGGGCAAGAGGTTGCATAGTGCCCTGTCTTGTTGCACTTAAAGCATGTCACCTCACTGAGATCCTTTCCATTGCTGCCATTGCCATTGCGGTTTTTATGCCCATTGTGTTTGTGGCCACCATGGTTATGACTGTTATGGTTGTGGCCATTATTGTTATAAGGTGGAGGCGAAGAGTTGCGCTGCTTCTGATACGGAACAGAGTGCTTGTGAGGATTAGACTTCCTCTTGCGGTTTTCTATGCTCTTCCTTTTCGATTCAACCACAATGGCTCTGTCCAGGAGTTCCTGAAAGTTGTCAAATTTCTGAGCCACAAGCTGAATGGATATCTCATCATTGAGCCCTCTTAAGAACTCCTCCTGTCTCTTGGCATCAGTGGAAACATCATCGGGTGCATAACGGGCTAGCTTATTGAAAAGCTCTCCATACTCGGTGACAGAACGGTGCAGCTGGTGTAGGTCGCAAAACTCGCGCCTCTTTAGAGTCATGACACCAGCAGCCACATGATGAGTGTGAAAAGCTAACTCAAACTGTTCCCAAGTGATAGCATCAATATCCGGGTGGGTGACTTGGTAGTTATCCCACCATTCTGCAGCAGGTCCTTCAAGCTGGTGTGCGGCATAACGCACCCTGTCGGCTCCGACAGCTTGCACGGTGTCTAGCTTTTTGTTGATCGTACGCAGCCAGTCATCAGCGATGATTGGTTCAGTGCTGCTAGTGAAGGTAGGTGGGTTCAGCCTCAAAAACCGAGTCAAGCGATCCTATTGAGGAGGTGGCGGAGGTGGTGGTGGTGGCGGGTTGTTGTTGTTGTTTTGCATGTTCTGAGTGAGCAGTTGGATCAGCTGGTTCTAAGTGGCCAAAAGTTGTGCTATTTCTGGTGGGATTTCGGAGTTCGCACGTCTTGGCGGCATCTGTGGGTTTAAGAGAATAGTTAAGAAATAGACAGAAAGACTAAGTAGTAAACTCCTACCCTTATGAAAACACACCAAGCACACAAGGCACACAAGACATAATAACGCAGCTTTAACACAGAAAACAACCAAGTTTAACTAAACCAGACTTGTCTTGGTATTTATTACATTTGCGAATAACGTTCTACTATAGAATTAAAGGTGGTCCATCTATTACACATCTTCCACTCCTTCCTCTTCCTCGTCCTCGAACGAGTAGCCTTCCTGCTCTAGAGTTGTCTTGTACAACTCCATCTCCTTTGTGGTGGCTTCAAGCTTCTCTTGGAGGTTCTTTATCTCATCCTGTAGCTCTTTGGTAGTGGCTTCTAGCTGCTCCTGAAGTCCCTCCTTCTTTCTTTGTAGTTCCTCCACTAAACTTGACTTCTTTGCGGCTTCAAGTTGCTTTGCCAAGTCCCTCTTGGAGGCACGCACATCATTGATTATCTTGCAAAGGCCTTCAGTTTGCACTTCATCTCCGTCGATCTGCTGTTTGAGTTCCCTAATTCTCTTGTTTTTATTTATCACCCTCTTCTCTTGGTTAGCGAACTTCTTCTCTTGGTCCTGGAATCTTATCTCATGGAGCTTCATTGCCTCCTCCTGCTGCTTGATCATTTCTTCCTTCTCCTTGATGAGAGCGCATAGCTCGTCGTTCTTCAACATCTCGAGGAAAGTACCCTTCTCAAGGTCATGGATGTGGCACTCCAAGTCTTGATATTGTGTTCTTCGGCGCTTGGTAGAAGTTCTTTCCTCAAAGGTTAACTCCATGGGAATTCCTTCCTCATCTCGTCTTCTAAAGAGGCCGCCGCAGTGTCCTTGGAGAGCTTCATGATGACGTCCACATAGGCGACCAATGAGTTGCTGCAAGCTAATGCTAAGGGCCTTCTCCTTAGAATCGCTAACAATGTGGATTGCTATGTCTTCCTCCGGGTTCTTGCCTCGCTCTTTTCCTGGCTGGATAACCTTGACTCCCCAACAGCCGTCCTTGTGGAGTTTCATCATTGTGCTCCCCTGGATTGTTGGGAGAGGAAGGTCCAAACGTGTGAGTAGATCCATGAGGCATCCACCAAAGCGAAGGGGCTCGATGTCCGCGACGGTGTCGTAGAGGAAGCTTGTCATCTTTGAGTTAGAGGAATGAAGGTTAGATACTTAAACAAGTAGAGGAAAGCAGATACTAGAAGTGCGGAAAATAACTTAGTATAAAAACAAGTAAGGCACAAAGGTTAGAGGTGGTTCCAATCCTAGGGTCACGTCCTACAGGCAACGATGTGCTCTTATACCATCTGTAGTGACCTTGGATTGATAAGGATCCTAAGTCCTTGTGATTAACATGCTAGTCCCTGGATCAATAGCTAGCACTCACAGTCGATGAAATATCATGTAAAACGCAAAGTATTTATTACACGGAGAATCCAGAGTATGAATTTATTACAAAAATTGCTTAGCATTATGCTAGCTCAAATAACAGCGAAAACATAAAAGCAGCATGAGTCCATCAACGCCCAGGCTTGTCGAGTGTAGACCCGCGATCCCTACGCACCTTTCAATCTTCGGATTCTGCACATAAGACGTGCAGCCAACAAGTTGGGTCAATACTTTGAATGTATTGGCAAATTACACCAAGGAGAGAAAAGACTATCTCTACATGCAAGGCTGGTATAGGCTGTAGAGTTCATTTGCTCAAAGCTAGTTTTCTTAAGTAGAGGGAAGAAGAGAGGATTGTCCTACTTTGTAAACATATGCTTAGATAAAATAAGGTCGAGTGGCACACGAGGATATTACGCACCAAGTGTCCAAACAACCAAACACTTGGATATTACGCACCAAGCGTCACTTGGATATTACACACCAAGTTCCCAAATTCCCACCCATTAGCGATATTACGCACGCCATGGGGTTTCAAAACTTTGTTTTTAGAAAAGAGAGAGGAAGATCCTTCAGAGGCTCCATCCTTCAGACGCTCATTATTGTTCTGTTACCGTGAACACGGCTGATCGATCAGATTGCAATACTCTCGAGAGTTTGTGCACTTTACCCACAATCCACGATCAAGTCCTTTTACAGACGAGACCATAGCGAGGCTTTCCCTTAGTAGCCCCTCTACCTTCTGGATCCAACCGTGCCAAGAACCTCCAAATGTTGGTACCCAGGTGAGGTTTCCCACTAAGTACTAGGCCAAGACAGAGCCCATAATGTATTGTGGTTGCACTGGAAGCTTCTGAATTCTGAAACATGGCAGACTTCTTTGATTTCTGGGCGGCCGTCCTCCACCAAAATCTCACTCGTTGACCCGACAACCATTCCGCCCAGAAGAAAACTTAGTTTTATTTTGAAGTGGATTTGAGAAGAAAAGTTTGCTCTAGAGAGCCTTTATACTTAGAAAAAAATTCTTTGTCTTTCGAACCCCCCAACGGTACTTTGTATATATAGCATAGCAAGCAATACTTAGCAAAAACAGGGTAACCTATTAGGATGGGAAATCCTAAGTATAGAGCTACTCATGGCATACTACAAAATCATTGCACTTGCAAAATAATACTAAGGGGAAAATCTACTAGAACATCCTACACATGCATACTACAGAATTTTGAAGATCACATCCATAGAATCAAAACTGGGACAAAATTATGAACAAGTGGTGTAACTTGCCTTGATCCGAGCAGCACTCTACACAATAGCACTCCTTAGCGCACTCCGAACAATCTAACGAATCACAAACATAGATCTGATCACAACTTGCTCAAAACATATCACAGAGGTAAACATGCATGCATGCACATGGTATTTTATGCGAGGTTGGTTCTTCTAAATTGACCAAGGTAGCAAGTTTGGGTTGTGCTAGTGTAAGGGTGTCACTAGAATTGATTTCCCAAAGATTTAGATCTAATTGAATCACTAAAACAATTCCTAGGTTTAAAGGAGCTCAAACCATCTAATTAGCCCAAGTTAGATCTAATGATCCTAATCAAAGCTTAATGATTTGGATCAGTAGGTATTGTGGAAACAAAGTTATTGCAACAAGAATCAATCAAAATAGAATTTTAATTATTTTTTTCTATAGATTAAACTCTCTAATCTAATGATTAAAATCTACACCTAAAACATTACTGAAAACCTGCAATATTATTACAGATTTGGATTCTACATAAAATTAGGAATCCAACGGTATATTACAAGCTAAATTTGGACAAATATTCGATTTTATATGATTTTCGCAAGTTTGAATTCTAAATCTGCAACAGATCTGAACTTCACTTAAACCTTGCCAAGTGTCAGCGCCTGATTGGCTCCAGCTAGGTGACGCAGCGCTGGCGCATGCATGCTGACGCGCGCCCCACGTGGCACTCCGCTATTCGCCGATACCCCTTCGACATACTTCTAATCCTACGCGTTCAACCTCGATCCGACGGACGGAAGCGGGGGCGACACTTACCAGCGGCGTCGATGGCGAGACGGCGGCGGCACGGTCGGACGTGGTCGTCGGTGGCGCTGTGGTGGTCCCCCGGAGTAGCGGAGAGCACGACGGTGTTCTGCTCCTCCCTGCGGTCCTGCGTGCGTGATCGGCTTCGGCCCCTTCTTCCTCGTGTAGCCGCACACCTCCACTGGTTCCCGCGAGCTCCAGCAGCACGTCGGCGAGAAATCTCCGACGTTGTGCTGCACAAGGGGAGGAAGGAAGGGTCGAGGGTGAGGCGGTGTTGCACGGGGAAGGCGGTTAACAGCAAGGAAGGGCTCGGGGTGGCGCGAATCGCTGGATCGAAACCTTCCCGAGTGCGACGCCGGCGAGGGAGAGCGGCAGCGGTTCGGCGAAGCTTGGGCTAGGGTTTTCGAGGGGAAAATGACGAGAGGGGGTCGGCTTATAAGGGGCCAGAGACTTGGGGAAGGGGGCGGTCGAGTCCGGCGTGAATAGGAGTCCGACGCGGCGGAGGAGAGCGTGCTCGCCGCGGTCTCTGGAAGACGACGACGGGGTGGGACCCCCGCGTCAGCTGCTGCGGCCTGCGGCCTGCGTCCTGCGGCCTGCGTCCTGCTGGGCTGCGCTGGTAGCTAGGTGACGCGCGCGCGTTGGCGGGCTGGCACAGCCGGCCCAGTTAGGTTAAGTTTCCCTTTTTTTCCTTTAATCATTTTCCTTTTTCTGTTTTAATAAAACCCTAATAACTTTTGCAAACTAAGTCCAAAATTGATGAAACTTGTTTCTAAATTTTCATAAAATTAAGGTGGTCAACATAGGGCCATAGTTTAATGTTTTACAAGGTTTTTAGTAGGGTCATTACTTGACCTCTACAATAATGCTTACATAAGGCAACCACTATTAGGGTTTTCTAGGTTTAGGTGTTTAGGATTTTTATTTCAATTTTCAATTGTAGGATGCAATGATGCAAGGATGATGCATGACACTAATAACAATCTAGTACAAAATATGGGATGTTACAATACCTGAGTCGGAATTCATACCTCCACTCTTAGCTTTGTCGGCCAAGTACTTGCTGCAGTTCCTCTTCCAGTGGCCATCCGCCTTGCAGTAGAAGCAAGTTGATCCGGCTGAAGGAGATGGTTTAGTCCCTGAGGAAGCGCTTGGGACCGGGTCCTGAGCCTGCTTTCCTCCTGACTTAGCCTTCTTCTTAGTCCAAGAACTCTTCTTGAACTTAGCCTTATTCTGCACCATCAACACTTGACTGGTGCCCTTCTTGAGATCCGCCTCTTCCTGCTTGAGCATCCCATGCAATTCAGTGAGCTTCTTATCCATACCATGCATGTGGTAGTTCGAAATGAACTGCCCATATGCACTAGGAAGAGAGTTCAGAATTATATCCGTAGCGAACTCTTCGCTAATGGGGTAGCCAAGCCTCTCCAAAGACTGCACGTAACCAACCATTTTGATCACATGCGGACTCAGTGGATCACCATCCTTAAGCTTGCAACTCAGCAAAGCCTGAGAGACTTGATACCTCTCAGTCTTCGCCTGAGCCTGGAATATACTTTTGAGGCTTTCAATCATATCGTAGGCCTCAACATGCTCGAACTGCTTTTGCAAGTCCGGTTCCATGTGAGCAAGCATAAGACAGCTAATATCCGTGGACTCATCCTTAGCCCGACGGTAGGCATTGGTGGCTGCGACAGTCGCATTCTCATTCGGCTCATCTGGAAGTGGGTTGTCTAGGACATGGTCCTTCTTTTCTTGTTTGAGAACAATTCTCAGATTTCGATACCAGTTGGTAAAATTAGTGTCGTTCAGTTTATCTTTCTCAAGAATGGTTCTCAACGCAAAACCGGATATCTGAGAGTGACTGCTACTTGGTGCCATGATCTACAATAGAAAATATGCAAAACACTTAAGACATGTATTCATAAAGAGCAAGCATATTAAACATTTTATTATTTTATGCTCCCACTAGAACCAACACCCCTCCGATGGTTGCTTAGTGATTCAGGATCCTAAATAAGCAAGTCGGCTAGTGAGCTTTAGCATCACCGCTAGCCGCCAAGTGATCTAGGTAGACAACTCCTTGTCAATCGCATCTCATGCGACTCCTGTTGGACGGGTGGCATCACATGCCCCGGCTCCCATCCGACTTTTCCCCGAGTCCCACAACCGTTGTGATAGACCCGTCTAGCTTACCGAGTGTTTCTGCAGTAAGAGTCCGACTCGAACCCACCTAGTCGGAAAGAATTGGCAGCACCTCAATTTTATGATCCCACTACCAAAAATGTCCGACTTGTGATGGTGCAAACACTTGCGGGAAAACCGACTAGACCTTCTTTGAGGGATTAAATTTTACCGACTATCTAATAGAGGTAAAACTAAGACATAACAATAACACAAAATAGAGCAATTATAATGTGAAATGGTATAGCTCTCTTCATGGCGATCTCCATCTCCACAAAGCCTGTAATCCGACCCGTGCCAATTCTTGTCACTTGCCGTCTTACTCCATGTCGCCGACATGTACAACGCCTTGCATGCCTTCCGGGTTCTCCAAACAGCTACACTATCTTAGTAAAGTAAATTACATAGAGAATCCGACACGCAGGTCATTATACAATAAAATGACAACACCTAGGCTCCAGCCGGCTGACAAAAACCCGTGATTCGCAGATCACGTATGGATTACACACATACATCACATGCACATGAACCATACCATTCACAACTTCCTGCAAAAACAAGTTATGCATAGATACAATATCTACCGGCGTTGTGAAACTCGCAACGACATCTAAGGCGCTACGACAGGGCGAAGCCGGCGGTCCCGAACATGGATTCTGACCATCATTCCGATTCGATCAAACTCTTTGATCTTCGATCACCGCTTCTGGATTTACGTGTCACAGTCTACCCCGATGGCGGAAGCCGACCGGTAGGGGTATGTCGTTCCACGACCTCAGCAGTATGATCACGGAAATCAGATCTACCATTCCCCGAGTACAGTTGATCCAATCAACCTCGTACAAAACCGATCTATATCATAGATCGACCACCAAACAACACATAGATCTCATCAACATCCTACCGCATATCACATATGCGAGATCTCGAGCCTAAAACCAGAAGCTATCGCTCTGATACCACTGTTGGGCCACGCAGAGATAAAACAAAACTTTTTCCTCTAACGTGGTGATCCCAAGAACTAGCTGAGGTAGAAGGCCACGAGGTTTACCACTAGATGCGCAGTTGCGGATTACTGATGAAGCGCGTCAAATGATGCAGTGCAGTCCTCACGATACGATCGTCCTGGTGCTGATCGCACAACACCTCTGCCGGTATCCACACGTACAAGGAGGAGCGCCGGCGGCGAACTGCTAGGTTCGTAACGATGGCTGGACTGCTGTGGAGCTAGGATTTCCAACACATGGAATGACCTAACCGAACAACGATTAACCTTTTTGGGTTAAGGTGCTCCACTATATATAGGGAGTGAACATGGGCTCTGCTCGTGCGACCCATTCACTAAAGCCCATATAACACTAGTCACCGTGAGTCCAACTCACTAACTCAGTCCTAATCAGGTTTAGGTCCAACCCAACCAGATTACATGTTCAGATCCAATCTGAACTTGCTCGCGCTCTTAAGTGTGTGACCCCGCAGGCTCATGGCTACTTGGACACGATTGGAGTCCGACTCACAATCGATCTGTCGGTAGCGGCTCCTAGCAGAACATGCCGACTCCCAAGTACCAAAGAGTCATGATGACTTGCCTTTCCAATGCGACTTACGTCCAAGTCCCTTTTGCCTCACGATATACCTTGTCAGACTATAGGCGAATAATTGCCATCCCTTAAATAGTCCGACTCTCTTCTCGATCCGAGATAAGTGATTCACCCGACTAACTCTTAGTCGATCGCCTTTGTTAACACTTAACCGAGTTGTGCATGGACATACTTTCCCAATCATATCTCACGAGAGGGCCCAGAGAATATCTCTCCGAGTGGAGGGGCAAAATCCCATCTTGGTTATTCACATCACGCAGCTTGATTCTCAGTCGACCCGAACCCTGCCTTTATAACTGCCCAGTTACGGATCAGCGTTTGACAGAACCTAAGTCGGTGATCCTCAACTCGGACTATGCAACAACCTCAGGTCTAAGGATTACACTGATTGAGATATACAAATGACAACTTGTTCGTTGTACCTCAATATGGGGCAATCCGACTTGCTAAACTCTTTAGCCTAGTCTGTGTAAGTTGGAATAGCATCTCCATGCCCATGACAAGTGGAACCGAGTCATCAAGCCAACTTTCACATTGGTCTAAGTTGTGTGTCCAACACAACCTCAATGACCAAGGATATTTAGTACAAACAACATGAATGCATAGTTCCACAACCGAATCACATATTCAATGATACACATCAGATGTTTATACAAGGACTACTTAATATCTTTATGAATACAATGGGAAATCTCATCATACATGATTGCCTCTAGGGCATATTCCCAACAGTCTCCCACTTGCACTAGAGTCAATCTTTCGACATCACATGTCTAAGCATCTAATGCCCATGGCTCTCAGGTGCGCCTCATGCTTCGGCTGGGGTAACGGCTTTGTCAACGGATCCGCAATATTTGCATCCGTGTGTACCTTGCATAACTTGATATCACCCTGATCCACGAACTAGCAAATCAGGTGGTACCGCATGAGTATGTGCTTGTTCTTCTGGTGCTGTCTAGGTTCCTTGGCTTGTGCAATAGAGCCATTGTTGTCACAATACACGTCCAACGGATTGGACGAGCTCTGAACCACACCAAGATCCATGAGGAAATTCCTCATCCAAACAGCTTCCTTTGCTGCCTCCGAGGCGGCAATATACTCAGCCTCTATTGTAGACGCAGACACAGTCTCTTGCTTGGAACTCTTCCAGCTCACAGCACCTCCGTTTATAATAAACACGTATCCGGATTGTGAACGAGAATCATCAGAGTCGGTAAGATAACTCGCATCCGTGTAACCCTTTACACTAAGTTCATCTTCACCACCATAAACCAAGAACATATCCTTAGTCCTTCTCAAGTACTTTAGGATATTTTTAGCCGCTGTCCAGTGGATCTCTCCAGGATCAGCCTGGTATCTGCTCACAACACTTAGAGCATCATCCGGCCTAGTACAAATCATGGAA
Source organism: Avena sativa (assembly GCA_916181665.1). Lineage (NCBI taxonomy): Eukaryota > Viridiplantae > Streptophyta > Magnoliopsida > Poales > Poaceae > Avena > Avena sativa. The sequence continues at coordinate 146,359,648 of OV702297.1, forward strand.
TACATGATGGATCCGACTGCAGAAGCATATGGAATTGCACTCATCCGACTTCGCTCATCAGTTGTCGAAGGACACTGAGTCTTGCTAAGTTTTACACCATGGGACATCGGTAAGAACCCCTTCTTAGACGATTCCATGTTGAACTTCTTCAACACTTTGTCCAAATAAGTACTCTAACTCAATCCAATGAGCCTCCTTGATCTATCTCTATAGATCCGGATTCCGAGGATGTATGTTGCCTCACCCAAGTCTTTCATTGAGAAACTCCTTTCCAATGATTCCTTGGTTTCTTGCAACATCTAGACATCATTTCCATCAGTAATATGTCATCCACATATAAGATTAGAAAATTTACTTTGTTCCCACTAAACTTCTTGTACAAACAAGAATCATGATCACTCTTGATGAAGCCAAACGATTTGACTACCTCATCAAAGCGAATATTCCAACTCCGAGATGCTTGCTTCAACCCATAAATGGATTTCTGAAGTTTGCACACTTTGTCAGCATTAGCTGGATCAACGAAACCCTCGGGCTGTATCATATACACGTCCTCGGTTAAATTTCCGTTAAGGAAAGCCGTTTTGACATCCATCTGCCATATCTCGTAGTCAAAATAGGCCGTTATAGCTAACATGATCCGAACTGATTTAAGCATTGCTACGGGCGAGAAAGTCTCGTCGTAATCAAATCCTTGAACTTGTCGGAACCCCTTCGCGACAAGGCGTGCTTTACAGATTGAAACATTTCCATCCATATCAGTTTTCTTCTTAAAAACCCATTTGCACTCGACGGGTCTTGCACCGTCTGGCAGATCAACCAAGTTCCAAACTTGATTTTCATCCATGGACTTTAACTCGGATCTCATGGCTCCAAGCCATGACTTAGAATCAAATCCCACCATCGCTTCCGAATAATTTGCCGGCTCATCACTGTCTAACAGTAACACATCACGAACACTTCGTAATCTTGCCGATATTCGTAGTATAGGTGCTGCTGCCGGCTCAGCTGCCATGACCGGCTCAACCTCCAAGGTTTTTTCTGACTCGCTACTAGCCGGTTCCCCTCGAATTTCTTCGAGCTGCACCGTGCTCCCACTTACTCCCCAACTGAGAAACTCTTTCTCAAGGAAGACACCGTTCCGAGCGACAAACACTTTGCCCTCTTCTCGGTTGTAGAAGTAGTAACCCAAGGTTTCCCTCAGATACCCCACGAAAATACACTTATCCGACTTGGCTGTAAGCTTGTCCGACTGGAGTCGCTTGACAAAAGCTTCACAACCCCAAATCTTAAGAAAAGACAAACTTGGCTTTTTGCCTGTCCACATCTCATGCGGTGTCTTCTCTACCGATTTTGATGGTACTCTGTTTAGTGTGAGCGCCGTTGTTTCTAGACAATAACCCCAAAATGATAAAGGCAGATCTGTCCGACTCATCATTGATCGTACCATGTCCAACAAGGTCCGATTCCGCCTTTCCGAAACACCATTCCTTTGTGGCGTTCCTGGCGGAGTAAGTTGAGTAACTATTCCACAACTTTTCAGATGGTCATCAAACTCATGGCTCATGTACTCGCCTCCTCGGTCTGACCGAAGAAAATTTATTTTCTTGCCGAGTTGATTATGTGCATCATTGTGGAATTCTTTGAACTTTTCAAAGGCTTCCGACTTATGTTTCATCAAGTAGATATATCCATACCTACTCAAATCATCAGTGAAGGTAATGAAGTACTCATAACCACCCCTGGCTGTCGTGCTCATTGGTCCACATACATCACTATGTACTAGTCCCAACAAGTCGGACGCCCTTTCGCAACTCTTTGCAAAAGGTGTCTTGGTCATTTTGCCGAGTAGGCAAGATTCCCATGTCTCGAACGACTCCAAGTCGAACGAAGTTAGGAGTCCATCATCATGAAGCTTCTTCATGCGTTTCCAACTTATATGACCAAGCCGACAGTGCCAAAAGTAAGTCATATTCAGATCATTTGGTTTCAACCTTTTAACATTTATGTTATAAACCGACTCACCATCAAAATTCAAAATAAATAACCCGTCCTGGACGGGTGCAAAGCCGTGAAACATATCATTCAAATACAAAGAACAACCATTATTCTTGATATTCGACTCATAACCTTGCCTCATCAAACATGAAGCAGAAATAATGTTTCGACTGAGCACTGGAACATAATAGCAATTATTCAGTTCCATAATGAATCCAGAAGGTAAATGAAGTTGCATCGTGCCGACTTCCAACGCAGCAACACTTGCTTTGTTGCCGACTCGAATATCAACCTTGCCTATTGCTACGCTCCTAGGTCTTACCAGTCCCTGCAACGAGTTGCAGATGTGAATAACTGATCCGATATCATATACCCAAGAACTATTAGGTGCATCAGCAAGATATATGTCTATAACCTTGCAAACAAGTGTACCTGAGTCGGAAGTCATACCTCCACTCTTGGCTTTGTCGGCCAAGTACTTGCTGTAGTTCCTCTTCCAGTGGCCATCCGCCTTGCAGTAGAAGCAAGTGGATCCGGCTGAAGGAGATGGTTTAGTCCCTGAGGAAGCGCTTGGGACCGGGTCCTGAGCCTGCTTTCCTCCTGACTTAGCCTTCTTCTTAGTCCAAGAACTCTTCTTGAACTTAGCCTTATTCTGCACCATCAACACTTGACCGGTGCCCTTCTTGAGATCCACCTCTGCCTGCTTGAGCATCCCATGCAATTCAGTGAGCTTCTTATCCATACCATGCATGTGGTAGTTCGAAATGAACTGCCCATATGCACTAGGAAGAGAGTTCAGAATTATATCTGTTGCGAACTCTTCGCTAATGGGGTAGCCAAGCCTCTCCAAAGACTGCACGTAACACACCATTTTGATCACATGCGGACTCAGTGGATCACCATCCTTAAGCTTGCAACTCAGCAAAGCCTGAGAGACTTGATACCTCTCAGTCTTCGCCTGAGCCTGGAACATACTTTTGAGGCTTTCGATCATATCATAGGCCTCAACATGCTCGAACTGCTTTTGCAAGTCCGGTTCCATGTGAGCAAGCATAAGACAGCTAATATCCGTGGACTCATCCTTAGCCCGACGGTAGGCATTGGTGGCTGCGACAGTCGCATTCTCATTCGGCTCATCTGGAAGTGGGTTGTCTAGGACATGGTCCTTCTTTTCTTGTTTGAGAACAATTCTCAGATTTCGATACCAGTTGGTAAAATTAGTGTCGTTCAGTTTATCTTTCTCAAGAATGGTTCTCAACGCAAAACCGGATATCTGAGAGTGACTGCTACTTGGTGCCATGATCTACAACAGAAAATATGCAAAACACTTAAGACATGTATTCATAAAGAGCAAGCATATTAAACATTTTAATATTTTATGCTCCCACTAGAACCAACACCCCTCCGATGGTTGCTTAGTGATTCAGGATCCTAAATAAGCAAGTCAGCTAGTGAGCTTTAGCATCACCGCTAGCCGCCAAGTGATCTAGGTAGACAACTCCTTGTCAATCGCATCTCATGCGACTCCTGTTGGACGGGTGGCATCACATGCCCCGGCTCCCATCCGACTTTTCCCCAAGTCCCACAACCTTTGTGATAGACCCGTCTAGCTTACCGAGTGTTTCTGCAGTAAGAGTCCGATTCGAACCCACCTAGTCGGAAAGAATTGGCAGCACCTCAATTTTATGAGCCCACTACCAAAAATGTCCGACTTGTGATGATGCAAACACTGGCGGGAAAACCGACTAGACCTTCTTTGAGGGATTAAATTTTACCGACTATCTAATAGAGGTAAAACTAAGAAATAACAATAACACAAAATAGAGCAATTATATATAATGTGAAATGGTATGGCTCTCTTCATGGCGATCTCCATCTCCACAAAGCCTGTAATCCGACCCGTGCCAACTCTTGTCACTTGCCGTCTTACTCCATGTCGCCGACATGTACAACACCTTGCATGCCTTCCGGGTTCTCCAAACAGCTACACTAGCTTAGTAAAGTAAATTACATAGAGTTCTGACACGCAGGTCGTTATACAATAAAATGACAGCACCTAGGCTCCAGCCGGCTGACAAAAACCCGTGATTCGCAGATCACGTATGGATTACACACATACATCACATGCACATGAACCATACCATTCACAACTTCCTGCAAAAACAAGTTATGCATAGATACAATATCTACCGGCGTTGTGAAACTCGCAACGACATCTAAGTCGCTACGACAGGGCGAAGCTGGCGGTCCCGAACATGGATTCTGACCATCATTACGATTCGATCAAACTCTTTGATCTTCGATCACCGCTTCTGGATTTACGTGTCACAGTCTACCCCGATGGAGAAAGCCGACCGGTAGGGGTATGTCGTTCCACGACCTCAGCAGTATGATCATGGAAATCAGATCTACCATTCCCCGAGTACAGTTGATCCAATCAACCTCGTACAAAACCGATCTATATCATAGATCGACCACCAAACAACACATAGATCTCATCTACATCCTACCGCATATCACATATGCGAGATCTCGAGCCTAAAACCAAAAGCTATCGCTCTGATACCACTGTTGGGCCATGTAGAGATAAAACAAAACTTTTTCCTCTAACATGGTGATCCCAAGAACTAGCTGAGGTAGAAGGCCACGAGGTTTACCACTAGACGCGCAGTTGCGGATTACTGATGAAGCGCGTCAGTTGATGCAGTGCAGTCCTCATGATCCGATCGTCCTGGTGCTGATTGCACAACACCTCTGCTGGTATCCACACGTACAAGGAGGAGCGCCGGCGGCGAACTGCTAGGTTCGTAACGACGACTGGACTGCTGTGGAGCTAGGGTTTCCAACACATGGAATGACCTAACCGAATAACGATTAACCTTTTTGGGTTAAGGTGCTCCACTATATATAGGGAGTGAACGTGGGCTCTGCTCGCGCGACCCATTCACTAAAGCCCATATAACACTAGTCACCGTGAGTCCAACTCACTAACTCAGTCCTAATCAGGTTTAGGTCCAACCCAACCAGATTACATGTTCAGATCCAATCCGAACTTGCTCCCGCTCTTAAGTGTGTGACCCCGCAGGCTCATGGCTACTTGGACACGATTGGAGTCCGACTCACAATCGATCTGTCGGTAGCGGCTCCTAGCAGAACATGCCGACTCCCAAGTACCAAAGAGTCATGATGACTTGACTTTCCAATGCGACTTACGTCCAAGTCCCTTTTGCCTCACGATATACCTTGTCAGACTATAGGCGAATAATTGCCATCCCTTAAATAGTCCGACTCTCTTCTCGATCCGAGATAAGTGATTCACCCGACTAACTCTTAGTCGATCGCCTCGGTTAACACTTAACCGAGTCGTGCATGGCCATGCTTTCCCAATCATATCTCACGAGAGGGCCCAGAGAATATCTCTCCGAGTGGAGGGAAAAAATCCCATCTTGGTTATTCACATCACGCAGCTTGATTCTCAGTCGACCCGAACCCTGCCTTTATAACTGCCCAGTTACGGATCAGCGTTTGACAGAACCTAAGTCGGTGATCCTCAACTCGGACTATGCAACAACCTCAGGTCTAAGGATTACACTGATTGAGATATACAAATGACAACTTGTTCGTTGTACCTCAATATGGGTCAATCCGACTTGCTAAACTCTTTAGCCTAGTCTGTGTAAGTTGGAATAGCATCTCCATGCCCATGACAAGTGGAACCGAGTCATCAAGCCAACTTTCACATTGGTCTAAGTTGTTTGTCCAACACAATCTCAATGACCAAGGATATTTAGTACAAACAACATGAATGCATAGTTCCACAACCGAATCACATATTCAATGATACACATCAGATGTTTATACAAGGACTACTTAATATCTTTATGAATACAATGGGAAATCTCATCATACATGATTTCCTCTAGGGCATATTCCCAACACACTTTGCTTGGTTTATTGCTCTCAAGTGTGGCCACTTGTACGATACGATCTTCCAAGGTAAAGTAAGGTTTGACATTGTAGCCCTAACTCCCACTACCACTTCCATATACAACACTTGGTCTTGTGACTCATGTCTAGGGACTCCGAAACCGAGGGTGATATCTATGAAGAATCCATGATGAGCCACCATGACTACGAGTCCACAAGTATAGAGGACATGACGGAGCACAACACCGACAATGGCTCCACATGCTTTGAGGACCCGGAGCTCTACACCGACAACGGCTCCACATGCATGGAATACATGGAGAATGACATCAACTATGGCTCCTCAAGCATGGAAGACTTGGAGCTCTACATCGACTATGGCTCCTCATGCATGGAGGATATGGAGCACTACACCGACAATGGCTCCACATGCTTGGGTGATATGGAGTACTACACCAACAATTACTCCCCAAGCATGGACGACTTCGAGTGCGACATCGATGATGCCTCGCCAAGCATGGAGGACACGGAGAACTTCATCGACTTTGATGGCTCCTCCATGAACCATGAAGAATTCCTCCACCGTGTGGAGATGGAAGCCTACTACGCCAAGCAAGAGGAGGCGCATCATCAAGATTCCATGACCTTCAAGGCCAAGCGTGCCACACCAAAGGGCACCACCTACTTCGATGATCCACCTCCAAGGCGACAAGCATTACCACCTCCAAGGCGTCAAGCGCCACCATCGACAAGGCATCAAGTGCCACCACCTAGATGGCGTCAAGCTCCACCGTCTCCAAGGCGCCAAGCTCCATCACCTCCAAGGCGCCAAGATCCACCTCCTATCCAAACAAGAGTGGCGTCCAAACATCATATACATCAAGAGGTGCCAAGAAACAAGAATCTTCATTGACAAACATCCTCTCATGAGCATCGCCACCATAAAGAGGATACAAGACATCATCAAAGGCATCTTCGCCACCAAGACATAGAATTTATGATGAGCACCAACCATAATGCTCAATCAAGATCAAGAAGGCACCACAAGCACAAGAAGAGTGCCAAGGCAAATGATCACCGTCGCGAGCGTCATGTGGATGACCGAGTGCTTCACCAACATCAACCATCAGCAAGGCATGCCAATGACCTCCGTCGACACCATCATAGGGCACCTTCAACTACTCGTGCCACCACCACAATGGCACCAAGAGCAAGCCTTCCTCCACGCCATCAAGCTTCAACGCCTACGCTTGACTTCCATGACCTCGCCAACGAGGAAAATGTAGACCTCTACTTCGCCAAGTTGGATAGCATGAGCCTACCTCCTCCACTACTACGAGATGGCCACAAGACGGTCGAGCATGGGATTTTCCCTTTGACCATGGAGGAGAGCAATGATGCACATCTTATGGCATCCAACTTTGGAGGCGACAAGGTCAAGAATGGTGAGCATGGGATTTTACCTTCACCAAAGGAGGCGCATGGAGTTGAGGAACCCGAGCCTACCCCTATATGCTTGAGTGATGATGTGGTACCAATCCCATGTGAGTATGAGAGCCACTTAGCCCACTTGAGTGAGAACAAGAGTGAGATGAGTGACTCCACCTTATGTGAGATTGAGTGCTCCCAGTTTGAGGGCATGAGTGATACACCGAGTGAGTTGAGAGTGGTAGTTGATAGGTCAAGTGAGACCATTTCGATTTCTAACAACTTACCCTCTACCTCTAGTGTGTTCTCTTATGTTGTGCTAGGTTCCATGGATGAAGACGCGCCAAGCCATGACGCAATGATGCCTCAATTGGAGAAGATGTACATGGTGCCGGAAGATGATGTTATGCCATGGTTACATCAAGAAGACGAAGTCGTCCACAAGGAGGCCACTACTACCACAACACCCACTTCATATGAGAGGTATGACCAAGGTAACAATAAGGGTGTTGATGATGCCATGATCCCACTAGTGGACATGATGAATTGTGAGGATATGCATGTTATGGATGATACTTGTGACATTACATATGCTTCATTCATATCCCCATGTGATGCTTTGCCTTTGCATAATATTGATCATGTGGAATTGTTTGATTGCGATATCATTGCCATAAACATGCCATACTATGCATCTTGTGTGTATCCTCCAATTGCTTCGGACATGCTTTGTCATGCTAGTCATTCAATTTCTCCCGTTGCTTGTGATAAGATGAATGCTTGCTATTTCACTTGTTTTGCTTGCAACAATATTGATCATTTGAGTTATAATGAGATGGCCCCCATAGCTTTCTCAATTTTTGGAGATTTTGATGATTGCCATGATAAGCATGTTCCCCACTTGCATACTCACCATGCATCTATTTCATACTTGATTGACATTATTGGTGATGTGCAAAAGAAGAGATACGTCATGATGGATGATGTGTATCTCTACCATGCACACACGTTCTTCCTTTTGTGTATGATGTGTGTAGGTACCCGCACTATCATGTCAACCTCGGTTGAGCATGAGTTGACAAAAATAGCTCTTGAGAGCATCCCACAAGTGAGTTCAAGATCGAACCCAGATCTGATACCTTTTGCATGCTTTGTGTTGCAACAAAAATGTTGAACAATTTCCCTTTCCGATGTTTTGTGTGCAACCATAATGCCATTAAAAGCATGTATTGTCATGAGAGCTTCCAAGAATTTTGTCTCGTTGTTGCAACAAACATAAGGACCACTTGCTCTTTCATTTGGTTTGTTTGCAAACATGTCGCTTTTGCTTCCACTTGGGATACCCATATTCCCATGAAATTTGCTTCTGATGATTTGTGTGTGACATCCAACATGTTGAACAATTTCTCTTTCCAATGGTTGGTTTGCACACATAATGATGTTTCTTTGGACATTCTTCCTTGTGTGTTTTTGCCAAATTCTCCTATTCTTGCATCAAAGATGTTGTTTGAAATTTGGATCCAATGCTTTGAGTGCCCCACTACTACGTTATATGGAGTTTTTGAGTTCCCACATTTGGAGGATGTTCGAACGATTTCCATGCACTTTGACCTTGCATATGCATTCCATTTGCTATCCTTGTATTGTACTAATAGTGTTATGAACAAGAATGGACATGCCACATTTGACATGCTCCTCTATCACGCACGAAAATATTTTGCTTGGTGTTTGTTGTGTGTAGGTACAAATGCATACACGTCAACCTCTACCAACCACATGTTGACAAGAAGAACCAAAGAGATTTACCTATGTCTACCCTTCATCGAGCTATCTCTACAAGATAAGGTGACTTCCTTCTACTTGAGGACTCATGCAATAATCTTCATGAATTGGCTACGCTTTGAGTGTTGCTTCGCTTTTGTTGTGAGCTTTGTAGGCTTCATGGAAGGTGAAGGAACATTGAAGTGTTGTCAAGTCAATCTTCTCGAGGACGATTATATGGTGAACCCTAGGATCAAGAAGGTCTCTCGACCTCTTCTACTTTGTTATGAGCATGTAGAGTCGAGGACGACTCTTTTTGAAGGGGGGGGGGGAGCTGATGTAGCCCGACCTACGGTCGTTACCACATCATGGTCTCCAACTTATGCCAAGTCGTCATGGACTCCAAAGGTGAATCCGTTCCTCTATGCGATCCCACTTCCTACCCTATTGAATGGTATGCTACTTCATACTCCGTCACATATGCATGATAGGATCACACCGACAAGTACGGAGGCAAGGGAGGAAGCCCGGAACATCGAGCCCGACAAGACGGAGGCTTGGAAGAGGAGATGGAAGAAGCCACGGCTGAACCACCAGAGTCTTCGGCCTACACCGGAGTCTCTGGTCCTGCTACACTGGAGTCTCTGGTCTTGTGCACCGGAGTCTCCGGACCGACCTCCGGACCGACCCCAGCAACCGACCCGGGGATAGTCAATACACCACTCCAGAGACGACACCGGAGTCTCCGGCCTACACCGGAGTCTCCGGACCCTACACCGGAGTCTCCGGCCTGCGTGATGGGCCTGCGTGCCGCCAGCTGGGCCTTCGGCCCATGTACCCCTCTAGCTCGTCCAAACCCTAGTTTTATCCCTAAACTACCCCTGTTTATGTGGCTGGCCTATAAATAGATCCCCCACTCCTTCATGTAACCCTTAAGGCATAGATGATAGACTAAAGACAACCCCCATTGTGGAATCTCTAGTTTTGCCTCATCCCCTTACAAGGGGACCGACTATCGTCACCAACCTTGATTGGACTTTGCATCACGCATCCATCGTTGAACAAGGCCTTGGAGTTCGGTGTCTCGTCTCCAAGTTGTCAATACCCTCCCCAAGGTGTTCTTCCCTCTCCGATGTGGATTTGAGGGAGCACGTTGACCGATCTTTCCTTGCAAGGATTCTATCGGACCGGTGGCCGCCATTCGGGAGAAATCGGCCTTGTATCGTGTGAGTTTTGCATGTGTTCATCGTGTTCTTCGCGAGGTGTATGTTCGCTTCCGCTGCCTTCTCCCTTTCCCCTCGCTTTCCCATCGATTTTACCATGAGATCCGTGAAGATCGGGCCACCCAAGAGGTTAACCCCTCCATCACAATGCAATTACTAGTCATAAAGATCCTATGAGATTCGATTGGGCAATACAACAAGATACATAGACCGCCATCCAACTGCATCTATGACTAGAAGTCCACCTTCAGGTTATCATCCGAACCCCCTCCAGTATTAAGTTGGAAGCAACAGACAACTACTTTAAGCAAAGTGTGTAAGGTAAACAGTCCACATGTTCCATGAACAAGAGACCATTGTTTTCTCCCTAGTAGCAACAACACATCTACAACCGAAGATATTTCCGCCACTTCCCTTGGAAACTAGAGGCATGAACCCACTATCGAGCATAAATACCCCATCTTGGAGTCACTAGCAACTACTTGGCCAAGATAGCTACTAAAAACGGAGATCATGCAAGATCACAAAAAACACAGACATGATAGAATCATAAAGACAAAACCATTAATCAAACCAACATAATAATCTCAATATCCATCGGATCCCCGAAAAAACAACATGCATGATTACAAATAGATTAGATGTTGATCATGAACGAAGCTCACAAGATCTATACATGAAAGCACAAAGGAGGATATACAACCATCTAGCTACTACATGGACCCATAGTCCAAGGTGGAACTACTCACGCATCATACTAGAGAGAAGGCCTCCGGGATGATCTCCCCTTCGGTAGGGTGCCAGGAAGAACTTCAAATCGCCCCGATCTAGGGACGATGGTGGCGGCGGCTATAGACGGTTTCATGGATATTTGATCGGGTTCTTAGGGTTTCTGCGTCGGGGGCTTCTTATAGGCAAAGGGGGAGACCGAGGTGGCGGCCAGGGGCGCCAAACGCTAGCCAGGTGCGGGGTGGGGCCCACCGGCGCCTGGGGTGGGTCTGGCCCCCTCTAGCCAGCCCCTTCGGCTCTCCTCTGGTCTTCTTGTTCCCCACGGAAAGTAATTGACTTTGACGTTTGTCCCGTCCAATTATGAGAATATTTCTTTACTAACTTTTCTAAAACCAAAAACAGCAGAAAACAGGCATCTGGCACTGTTGCAACTTGTTAATAGGTTAGTACCAGAAAACATGTAAAAAGCACCTCAAAGTGTAGACAAGTAAAGCAAAGTAGATAATAAACAAGCATGGAGCATCAAAAATTATAGATACGTTTCCCACATATCAACATCCCCAAGCTTAACTCCTGCTCGTCCTCGAGTAGGTAAGTGATAAACAGAATAATTTTTGAGGTGACATGCACCCTCACAATAAAGATCCAACCATTTGCAAGCATTGAAAGCTGGGATCAAAGAACTCTAAACATGTACATGAAAGATGGTGTTCTAAAAATAGGACATAGTAACTATGCATGCAACATGGCAAGCTACAAACAAAGATCATGAATAACATGCATTGAAAAACTTTTTTTGTTTCACATGCAGAAAACATAGCATAGTGGAAATCAGCTTGTCCCTCATAGAGTAGCAATATAGATGCATAGGACACCTGCAAAGTTCACAAGGGTGACTAGAAACAAATAGCACAAGAACAAGTAATATCACAATATGCATCAATTAATAAGCTTTGGAACACTTCATATAGAATGACAACTATGCTCTCTTAATGGTGCCTAAAGGTAGAAGGTGGAGAGTCAAATAATGGTGTAAGAAAGGACTTTTTTGTACAGGAAGCAGTGATTACAAGTTTCAAAAAGAGCTTCCAAAAATTATGGTACTTATTAGCTTTCAGCCCTCATTGCCCTTATCATAAGCATCTTGAAGTGGTTAAGGTTAAAGTGGCAAAGCTGGAGTATATGCTTGACGAAGTATAAGTTGGCAATCTCATGTCCCTTGAATACGAGGGCCACACCTCATGCATACTCAACTTTGGGTCCAGGTAAGTTCTTGTCACTATAAGTATTTGCATATCATTGAGAACCGCCAACGGGGTACCCCTTGCACATGGTACAGGAGCTTTCCCATAACCAAAATGACAAGGCAAGCAGACAATGAGCATCTCAGCAATCTTTTTATTTACCATATGCATAGCTTTTTATTGAGGATGCTTCATAGATAGCTCACTATGGTGATGCTGCAAGTTTCCACCATGATTAAGCATGGCTTAGGCTAGCGGCCGAGGCGATTCTCTAACACAGGATACAAACTCCATGGACTTACAAGTTCCCTCTTTATTTCACATCGGTGACATCCATAGACAAAAGAGCATGATATCAACTAAGTACAACAAGGTACAAGTGCAATGTTGAAAACATTCCCCATGACAGCATGGTTCTGCTAATTCCAACTTATAAGTGCAAGCATATACAAAAAAGTTGTCATAATGGTTCAAGTTTATTAGGGGCAAAGGATAAAGTGTGCCATCAAGTTTGTGAGGGCTTTAATCAATAAGTTTTCACATAACAAAATAGTTTTTAATTGGAAGATAGTTGAAAACAAGAATATACTTGGAATGATGTAACACACCATGCATAGGAGTTTATAGTGGACACTTTGGAAAAACTTGGTTTGTTGGGAGTTGGAGGCATGAGTAGAACTTACTCATATAAGTGGAGGCTAGCAAAAGACTGGGAGCAACCAACTAAGAGAGCAATAATGGCCATAATCATGCAGTGCAACAAAGCATACTAATCGAAGCAAAGAGTGGTACTACAAGTCAAGGACTAAATGATCATAGAGGCTAATGGTGACTTGTCATAGTCATAACATGGTGTGAGCATGTGCCAAGTCAACCCAAGAAAAACATCAAAGGAGAATACCACAAAACTATGCTTTTGCATGCTAAAACAACGCATAATTTCTTCAAGGCACACTAAGCAATCCCAATTGTTTGGAACAAGACATGCTACAGAAATAATCACTAAGCATAATGCTAAAACAACACCTAGCATGTCATGCTAAAGTCTAAGTCACAGTCAATGCAAGCTCCTCTTGCACTTCAAGCAAGAACTTACTACTCCTTTCCAAACACCAAGCAAACTTATTTGTAAAACAACACAGCGAGAACGGGGGTCCAAACTACTTTATTCAAGAAAACTAAACAACCTGAGAAAAGCAAACGGAAACTAAGACTCTCCAAGAACAACACAACTGTGCATGAAACAATAAAAACGAAGTGTCTAGACAGACCTGAGATTTTTATTGATGCAGAAGGGGATGCCCAAGGCATCCCCAAGCTTTGACGCTTGTACCTCTTGGATATTTCTTGGGGTGACACCATGGTGGCATCCCCAAGCTTGAGATTATTTTCATCCTTCATCTCATTGCATCATTCTCTCTCTCTCCACCTGAAATTTTTCCTTCATACAAAACTTCACACAATCTTCATTAGCAACATTAGTGTATTCAAAAGATATTAGACCTCTGGCAAAGCTTTGGAACAGCAAGGCTTTTCACTAAAAACACAAGCTACTGTAATAACTCCTTCAAAAAGCTCAATTCACCTAAAGAGAACTCAAAAAGGAATCAATAAGAAGCAAATGCAAATAATGGCAGAAATCTGTCAAAACAGACCAGCAGGTAAAAACCGATTTTTTCGAACATCTTATGTTGCTCAAATCAAAAAGTGTTGAACTAACGAAAGTTATCTAACATAATGTGGGATTTATTAGTAAATTTTGAGCTCAATCGGAGTGACAGAGCCTCCTCCCAAATTATTTTGGTAGAGGACAGAAATCTGTTTCGGGGAAGCAACTCCCCAAATCTTACTTACCTCTCATTAGAGGTCATTCTTGGCACAAAAAGCAAACAAAAAGGATAAGGAGAGGTAATTACAGAAGTAATAACTTCCAAGACTCAAGAAAACTCTTGGGTTATCTCCCAGCAAGTACTTTTCTTTAACGCCTTTAAGTTAGGCACAAGAAACAAAAAGAATTAAGTATTTTCAAATGAAGAAGCATTAACATCAAATCTTGCTTTCAAAGGAGGAGCAAAAAGAAACTTCTCTCTCTTCATGGGGAATTGAATACCTTTCTTGAATGGATAATGATATTTAATGGTGCCTTCTTTCATATCAATGATGGCACCAACTGTTCTAAGAAAAGGTCTTCCAAAGTGATAGGACAAGAAGCATTGTATTCAACATCCAAAACATAGAAATCCACAGGGACATAAGCATTATTGACCATGATGAGAATATCATTAATAATCCCCATGAGTTTCTTTTTAGCATTATCATTGAGTGGGACATCCAAATAACAATCTTCCAATGGTGGCAAATCAAGCATTTCATAAATCTTCCTAGGCATAATAGAGACACTAGAACCAACATCACATGAAGCTTTGAGATCAAAGTCATTCACTTGCATATTAATAATGGGTTCCCAACTATCTTCTACTTTCCTAGGAATAGAAGCTTTGTGTTTTAGCTTCTCTTCCTTAATTTTCACAAGAGCATCTGTAATGTGTTTGGTGAAAATAACATGCATATCACTAGCATTAGGACTTCTAGCAAGCTTTTGCAAGAACATAATCACTTCAGAAATATTGCAACCATCAATATCAATATCAAACTTGGCATTACTAGTAGTAGGCTAAATGGACTTAGGTATAGTAGGAGTAGGAATAGGGACTACCTGTGGTTTAGTGGTGATAGTGCACACACTATTGTTTCTATCAATTTCAGCTTCCCTTTCCCACTTAGCATGAAGTTGAGCTAACATCCTAACATTTTCATCAATAGTAACTTGTATGGCATGAGCAGTAGCAAAAGTTTTTTCCATTGTTTCAGGTTTAGCAGCAATTTTATTAATCAAGGAGGACTGGGCTTCAGACAAATAGAATATATTTTTCTCAACAGTTAAAAGATTTTCCTCTATAGTGTTATTGAAAGTGGTTTGTTTACTAATAAAGTCTTTGAGCATGACTTCAAGTTTAGAGGGGCACTTCTAGCATTATTGTAAGAGTTTCCATAGGAATTTCCATTATTAGGAGGATAAGGCCTATAATTGTTGTTGCTACCAAAATTGTTCCTATAGGCATTGTTGTTGAAATTGTTGTTTCTAATGAAGTTCACATCAACTTGCTCTTCTTGATAAACCAAGGAGGCTAAGGGAACACTATTAGGATCTAGAGGAGCTTTCCCATTAACAGGCATAGCCATAATAACATCAATCTTTTCACTCAAAGAGGAAGTTTCCTCAACAGAATTTACCTTCTTACCATGTGGAGCTCTCTCCACATGCCATTCAGAGTAGTTAACCATCATATTATCAAGGAGCCTTGTTGCAGCACCTAAAGTGAGGCCCATAAAGGTACCTCCAGCAGCCGAATCCAACAGATTTCTTGAGGAGAAGTTCAAACCTACATAAAAAGTCTGGATAATCATCCAAGCAGTGAGTCCATGTAGCACCCCAATTGTCTAACAATTGCAATGCTACTAGCCTAGTCTATATAATGGCTACTTCAAATATATAATTGTTGCATCATCATTATATCATGCTCATGTCATCATGCCTCCTTGCATTTGAGCATCATATAAAACCCTTTTCTTTTGGTTCTTATCTCATATGCATTGTTAATTGTATTTGCCTCTTGATATTGTATTTGGTTCTTGATATATTGTTTAAATGCCCAAGTTGAGTTGGGGGCATATCTCTTATTAACTCCACCACCTTTCTTTCACCACCTTATAATTCCACCATCCAACTAATATGAGCTTTGCATTTTATTTGAGTCTACCTCTAGCTCATGTGGGTTGGGATGGATCCAATTCTTTTCCACATGCTCTCATCTTAGCATCATGTTGTTTTCACAATATTGAAACATGAGAGCCACATGGCCACCTTTGCATGCCTTGTGAGTGGAACCTTTTCCGAGCTTCCATATGTGTGGTTTTGGGGTTATCCTCATGTTGGGATATTTTTGTGAGCTTATTAAATACCTAGTGGCATATACACACTAGCAAGTTCCAAATATAATCCAATATGATCATCTCCATATACTCCACTTGGAATTCTTTCTAAATTTTTTTGCTTGGGCCTTATTCCAATTTTGGGAATGCATAATAATAATGCCATGTGATAATATTGTTTTCACAATAATCAACATGGCAATAAATATTTTGCATGGGCCATGCAAGTGCCACCTTTTCTAGTATTTGGTTTTTATTTGAATCTTGAGTGGACCATCATATCTCTCTGTCTCTATCCTTTCTTTTGGCTTGATCTAAGTTAGTCTAGCTTAAACCCTATCATCCATCCCTCTCTTTTTCCTTATCTTGTTTTTTTGTTTGATCTTGGTTGATCTTGGCTTAACCTTGTCCATAGTAAACCCTAATCTACCATACCCCCATCTATACCTAAACCCTAAGTCTACCCCCTCTCTCTCGGCCTCCTCTCTCTAGCCTAGCTACCAAACCCTAGTTTGACCATCTCCTACCACATTTTTGCTCATATCCAAGTGGTTACACCCCTATCTCTCTAAACATAGCTAGACCAAGCCCATGATCTACCCCACCCCATCTACCCCTCTATCTCTAAACCCTAACCCTATCTATCTACCCGAGCCCCATCTACCCTAGCACGAGCTCACCTCCCCTCTCTCCTTCCCTCTACCTGCCAGGCCGGCCCCACCTTGCAGCCTCTGCCCTCCCCCACCTCTTTCTTTGGCTACAAGACAAGGAGAAAAGTAAAGGAGAGAAAAGATCTAGCCCGAGCCCCCCTCTCCTCACCTTTTTCCTAGCTACCACCACCAAACCCATGTGCTCTCCCCTCCTCCCTCATCTACCCTCACCTCAGAGCATCCAGGAGGCGCCCCAAGCCCTCACCCTTCTCCTTCTTCCTCCCCAAGCCGCCATGGCCTCTCCAAACCCTAGCTTCGGCCTTGTTCTCGATCTGCGCGACCAGTTGCTCTCCAAGGCCACCAGGAGCACCAGGAGGCTCCCCTGCATCCTCTTTGTCGACCAGCACCAGGGGAAGCGACTGGGAAGCCCCAGAGCGCCGTCGCCGTCGCCATGGCCGGAGGAACCGAAGCTCCACGGCCGCGAGCCCACCTCCAGATCCCCGCAACCTCAGCGCCATCGACCACGCCGGCAACCCCACGGTGAGCCCTTTGACCTCCCGGACATGCCCCCCTTCCCTCTAGTGCACCGTAGCGCCGCCACCTTCCGTCGAGCACCCCGCGCGCACGCACGGCCGCTCGCCGCGCGCAGACAGACGACAACAGCAGCTGCAGCAGCACCTGACCTACCTCTGTTCCTCCCCGTTTTCCTGGCGATCGAGCCCACCTCCGGAGAAACCCCAAACACGAAAGTTGTAGCCCTAGGGTTCCTCTTCGTCTTTCGTCTTAGCCGCGTCACGTTTCGCGCAGCAGAGGCGTCGCCATCATCGCCGGAAGTTCGCCAGATCCGTCGCCGTTAGTGTCGCGTCCGTCAGCACTAGCAGCAGCCCGCTGGCCGTTTTGCGCAGAGCCCCCTGGCCTTTTTCCCGCCTGAACCCGCAGTCCGCGAAACCCCACCAGTCAGCCACCCGTTCCATCTTGCAAAAGACCCCCTGGGAAAACTGGCCATCACAGACCAGTCCCTCCCCGCGCCTGGGATCGCCCACGTGTCGCGTCCCCGCTGGCCGCGCGCGTGTGTGGACCCATATACCCCCGGCCCCACCAGTCAGTCGTAGTGGCTAGAAGCAGACGCGGTGCAAGAAGCTTTTTCTGCGCGCTGTGCGGCTGAGTCAGCAAGGCCCCATTGGTCAGCATCTGTGGCTAGCTTAGCCTGGGTATAAAAAGTCTTCCTGCTCTCTGTTTAAATTCAAATCTTATTTCAAATTAATTCAAATCCAAATATAAATATGTTTTTAAATATCTTTTCAAATATAAATCCAATTTAAACAAATAATATATGTTTTCAAATCAGAAAAATGTGAGGATTTCAAATATGCAATCCAAAATATATTTTGAACATTTAAAATTCCAAGTTTAGTTAAATTACAATAAAATTGCCCTTTTGTCTTAAATAATTAATAACTTTTGTTTTATAACTCCAAATTTAACAAATAATATGTCTAAAATGATTAGCTCGACGAGACCTTTATGTTTATGCATTCCATGGTTTGTTTTGAAGCATGCATCATATAAATATATTGTGGACAGCAACTTAATTGATAAGGAAATGGGTCCAAAACCCAATGAAAATGTTTATTCTTGTATTCCACACCTCACCCATGCCATACTACCTTATTTCCATGCAAATTGTGCATCATTCATCATGGCCTGATTGCTTGCTTGATGCATTTGTTCATATGCTTGCGCACTTTATTTATGTTGGCCCTTGTTTGTTTGGTTCTTCTTCGAATAGACGCTGAGCAGGGGATATATCAAGAGCACCAGGAGCACTACCCAGATCCATCCCTTGCTTCAACTGAGCTGCCAGGCAAGCACTACCACATGCTTGCATACATATAGTACCTATTGCCTCTATCTTATTCTTGCATCATTGAGTCGCGATTGCATTAAATTGAATCCCAAGTATTGCATAGCCTTTACTTTAAACCCCATCGAAGCTTGTTCCTCCATCCCATGAGCCATTACTACAGGAGTTGTTTGAGCCATGCGAGTCGTAGAACAGCATGTGTAGGGTATGTGAGTGTCTGATGGATAACGAGGTACTTAAACAACTTAACCTGAGTAGTAATGGGATAACTAATGAAAGTGGCATCGGTGAGCCATATTCGCTATTTGGTTTTTTCAGGCTCACTTGTGTCCCGTAAGACCACGAGTACTTGATTCCTGTTCCAAGAATATTCGCGCTATCCACATCCGGGAGGCTTATGGACCCCCCTGAGCTAGAGCTTGATTCATTCTTATTTCTTGGGGCCACAAACTAGTTTGAGGTTTTATTTACTATCCTGTACTTATGCCATGCTTTACTGCTTTATTTTAAATTGTGCGAGGTACTGCACACTGTACTGTTTAGGAAAGCGGAGTGTTTTAGCGGTGTCGACAAGCCCAGTCACATTTTCGGGTTCCCAGTCGTTCACAGCCATTGACGCAAACCTTGAGTCCGTCTCGGAGTCAGCTAACTCCGTGGCGGGTAGCTTAATGGGGTGGCCCCCTGAAATATTTCTGAATCCTGTGATTGCTTTGTCGTGACTGCCTCGTCGGGTTTTGATTTGGTTTTTCCGAGGCATATCGAGTGTGTGTTGCTATTTGTGCACCCCTGCAGGGTAAAACTTTCTGAAAGCCGTGTCCGCGGTTATGGACGACTTGGAGCACAGTTTCTCGATCATAGACAAGCATAACTAAAGTACCGCTTTTAATTTGACTAGACTAGGTACCTGACTAGTAAATAGTGCAACACTCATGGAATGGATAATAAAACTGCCAACGGATGGGGGTTGTTCGTCCGCTTCCTCGTCGGTAAGCGAGGAGGAGGATGGATCTGTTAAGATTACCGTTATAACTGTTATAACTGTTGTTATTAATTCACGGACATCCGTCTATCTCTGGTTAGGCGGATGGTTTGCGAGTATCTATAGAACTGTTAGGGTTTATCTTTTGCTGCAATTGCGTCACCCCAGGTTGTGTCCCCTTTAGAGGCATAAAGACTTGCTGAGTACCCCTAGGGTCTCACACGATAAATTATTGGTTCAGATGAACAGGTACACTCACAAGATGGATACTGGGTGGAAGAGACGGACGATGTGGGCAACGATCATTCGGTGTAGAGATTCCGGGAACGGGGATCCGTGAGATCTGTGGGCGGGATCTGCTTATTTATGGGGCATCTTATGCCGATTTGCTTCTTATCCGTACTCGGATTTTGTCTTCCGCTTCCGCTTGATATTCTGTTGATTGATGTATGAGGAGATATCCTAAACTATTATGTCTATCTAGGATATTTGGATCTTGTCGTATGGCGTTGCTATATTTCCTTTCTTTTTAGATGGGATGACTCTGATGTACTGTTGTATGGTGGCTTGCATACATACTCACTTGTGTATGTAGTTGATCCCTTCGCCTGCCGATTACGCCGCCCGTTCTTGTCCCGATGTTTGGAAATGGTTGGGACGGCCGAAAGGTCTACCTGTGAGTGGCATTTGGGCCCCACCGTACTATTTCAACCATTTCCGCTCATCCAGATTTGTAACTAGGAGCGTAATTCACCGAGGTAGTTACAATTGGTATCAGAGCCATCCCGCCCTTCAGGGTCTCAGCCAAATGGTCGTTGTCTGTCTAGCAAATATTTTGGGTAGCTATGTATGTTAGGGAAAAACAAAACGCGAGAGTAGGACTGCTTCCACTTTTCTTCTTACCCACCCACCACCCTTTTCTGGTAAGGAAGTGTAACGTTTTCAATCCTCTTCTTAAAATTCAAACTAGGATTCACGTGTTCTGGGTTTCCGTAGTACCATAGAAAGTGTGTGTATGTGTGTGTGTGTGTAATTCCTTATCTATCTGTTGCATCCAAGTTGTTATCACAATCTGCCTTTGGTTATCAACTATTGGTACATTCCATACCGACAGGCTTTTGCAAACCAGCGCGATCTATCTGACTCCTTGTTAACCGGTGCCATCTTCTTAAGGGCGTTCTTCCTTCTAGCAACTCCACCTTCCGTGCAAAATCACTTATTAGGTAGAGAGCTAGAGTCGCTAATCTTGTTTCGTTATCTGATTTTGCGCATCTATTGGTGTTTTAATGCCGAAAAATGCGGGAAATTTTTCTTTGATCCATCTGTGTTTCCACACTCCTTTTCAGTCGTGTGTGAAACATTATCTATCTGCCTTTTTATCAGCATGTCCATGCTAACTCATTCTTTTGTCACCGGCGCTTAATCCTGGAGTTTTAACTTCATCTTCTTTTCTCTTGGGGTAATTACATAACATGTGTCGATCCGATGCTTAATTTGGCTCTCGGCACAGCTATATTCCACTCATGATAAGTGACGATTGGAATATGGAAAATGCTATAAACCGTCACCATCTGGAGGATAAGGCTATCTCATGTGATTTTGAGTACACCGTGATCATATCTAAGCATATTCAAGAATCTTTGGCAATCCGGAGTTTCTCAAAGCACTACGGCGGTCTATCATCCATACATCAGGCTTCACATCTTTTTCAACTCCATATCTGCAAAATTCTCTTTGAGATGAGGGAATTGCATCTTTTCGTCTCTGATAGTTTTGCTTAAGGTATGATCTATCATCGTTTCTTATCCAAGATCTCCTTATCTTTGTAACCGGCGACCCAATCGGCAATGTGAACCAGGCGACATCTCTTTTTCTTCCGAAGGACCAGATAATCTATTCTCCCAGTGCATCTTCTTCAATTCTGGAATCAGCAAGTTCATTGTTAATTCCATCCTTCATCTTCAACCAATCCGGAGTTGTTCCTTGTTGGCAAGTTATCATCGTCGTTCCGCTAAAGTTTTTCCTCAAGACTGCTAAATCTCTCCCAACCATTTCAAGAAGAACGTGCAATTCTTTCACCTCAGTCTCGTCAAGTGATCTTTCGAAACCCTCTCGTTCTATCATCTGTGCTCAATCCACCGGAGGCCATGAAGACTTTTCAGATCTTTCGTAATCCTTCTGTTCAAGTGGTGCTATCTTTTTCTTTGTCTGTGGAATCTTGCAGTTGTCTCCATGATCTTCCTTCATATCTTTCCGGTGGCTTGGTATTTCCGATATGACGACAACATCATCACCCTTATCTATCTTGGATCCGGTGAATCGTTTGCATCTATCCTTGTTTTCTAACGGAGTTCCATGAGCTCTTCTTGTCAATACCTTCAGTCTGTTTCGGTAGTTGGGTTGCATGGTTTTCTTATTCATGTGCGGAGTAATGCTTTGAGTCCGGGATGGAGTAGCTACCATACCACTACTCTTATCATTCGCTCTTGTACATTGAATTGGTGAACTAATGTGATTTCAATCATTCCACGGAAGTTATAAGTGGCCTTTATCCCTTGATACTTTTACTTCCGTCCTTGTCTTTCCGGAGTGCTCTCTCGAAGAAAGTAATCAATAATCTCTTGTTAGTGATCTCGTCCTTTTCTACACGGAGCAAAATCTTCAATTATCTGGTGGAAACAAACGCAAACTCTTTTCCGTCCTCGTCATTCTACCGGTGCTCGACATCCCCAATCAAGATGAAAGGAACTATCTCTCTTCGTTTCATCAATTCTTCTCTGTGGTAAAGCCATTTATGGTTGATGCCATCAGCCGCGAATCTATTGCGTTAGCCTCAAGGCTAAAGAAAACAATAAGTATCTCTACAATAGACTCCAGATCCTCCATCTTCGTTGCTCTCAGGGTTCCACCATGATCTGGCTTCACATCCGTCTCTAGAAGTTATATCCACGCACCTCAATTGCGTGATCCTTCGGTTCTTACCGGCGCAAGAAGAATCTAATCCGGCGACGTCTAGCTAAATCTTTCTGTTGACATCAAGGGACTCTGTTGTTTGAAGGCAATATTGTCTCCGTACTTCTTTTTCTCTAGTCCGAGAGAGGATACGATGCTATTGTCATAGTAGTTCAAAACCTCTCCAACCTAGCTCTTTCTTCCGGCGAGACAAAGATTCATCATCTCTAGTATCGGTAAATCTTTAATCCTTTCGGTGTGTCTATCTTGATTCATGATACATCATCAAGTGGTTCTTTTCTGTTATCATGTTTCTTGAGAAAACCGGAGCTATGTCCAACCTGTCCTTCTTGTCTCACGGCAATCCTTCAACTCTTCTAACCGTTGTTTCCCAAGCAAAATGCAAGACTCGCAACAAGTCTAGCAAGTTTTGCCAGGTGCAGTGGTCGCACCATTCCGTTCTTCATCATCTTGGGAACGTGAGGGTCACCTTCGTTCGAACACCCGCCTCTCCTTGCGTTGTTTTCTTTTTCCTAGGAATCTCGGGGCGAGATTCTTGTTTAGTGGGGGAGAGTTGTAGCACCCCAATTGTCTAACAATTGCAATGCTACTAGCCTAGTCTATATAATGGCTACTTCAAATATATAATTGTTGCATCATCATTATATCATGCTCATGTCATCATGCCTCCTTGCATTTGAGCATCATATAAAACCCTTTTCTTTTGGTTCTTATCTCATATGCATTGTTAATTGTATTTGCCTCTTGATATTGTATTTGGTTCTTGATATATTGTTTAAATGCCCAAGTTGAGTTGGGGGCATATCTCTTATTAACTCCACCACCTTTCTTTCACCACCTTATAATTCCACCATCCAACTAATATGAGCTTTGCATTTTATTTGAGTCTACCTCTAGCTCATGTGGGTTGGGATGGATCCAATTCTTTTCCACATGCTCTCATCTTAGCATCATGTTGTTTTCACAATATTGAAACATGAGAGCCACATGGCCACCTTTGCATGCCTTGTGAGTGGAACCTTTTCCGAGATTCCATATGTGTGGTTTTGGGGTTATCCTCATGTTGGGATATTTTTGTGAGCTTATTAAATACCTAGTGGCATATACACACTAGCAAGTTCCAAATATAATCCAATATGATCATCTCCATATACTCCACTTGGAATTCTTTCTAAATTTTTTTGCTTGGGCCTTATTCCAATTTTGGGAATGCATAATAATAATGCCATGTGATAATATTGTTTTCACAATAATCAACATGGCAATAAATATTTTGCATGGGCCATGCAAGTGCCACCTTTTCTAGTATTTGGTTTTTATTTGAATCTTGAGTGGACCATCATATCTCTCTGTCTCTATCCTTTCTTTTGGCTTGATCTAAGTTAGTCTAGCTTAAACCCTATCATCCATCCCTCTCTTTTTCCTTATCTTGTTTTTTTGTTTGATCTTGGTTGATCTTGGCTTGACCTTGTCCATAGTAAACCCTAATCTACCATACCCCCATCTATACCTAAACCCTAAGTCTACCCCCTCTCTCTCGGCCTCCTCTCTCTAGCCTAGCTACCAAACCCTAGTTTGACCATCTCCTACCACATGTTTGCTCATATCCAAGTGGTTACACCCCTCTCTCTCTAAACATAGCTAGACCAAGCCCATGATCTACCCCACCCCATCTACCCCTCTATCTCTAAACCCTAACCCTATCTATCTACCCGAGCCCCATCTACCCTAGCACGAGCTCACCTCCCCTCTCTCCTTCCCTCTACCTGCCAGGCCGGCCCCACCTTGCAGCCTCTGCCCTCCCCCACCTCTTTCTTTGGCTACAAGACAAGGAGAAAAGTAAAGGAGAGAAAAGATCTAGCCCGAGCCCCCCTCTCCTCACCTTTTTCCTAGCTACCACCACCAAACCCATGTGCTCTCCCCTCCTCCCTCATCTACCCTCACCTCAGAGCATCCAGGAGGCGCCCCAAGCCCTCACCCTTCTCCTTCTTCCTCCCCAAGCCGCCATGGCCTCTCCAAACCCTAGCTTCGGCCTTGTTCTCGATCTGCGCGACCAGTTGCTCTCCAAGGCCACCAGGAGCACCAGGAGGCTCCCCTGCATCCTCTTCGTCGACCAGCACCAGGGGAAGCGACTGGGAAGCCCCAGAGCGCCGTCGCCGTCGCCATGGCCGGAGGAACCGAAGCTCCACGGCCGCGAGCCCACCTCCAGATCCCCGCAACCTCAGCGCCATCGACCACGCCGGCAACCCCACGGTGAGCCCTTTGACCTCCCGGACATGCCCCCCTTCCCTATAGTGCACCGTAGCGCCGCCACCTTCCGTCGAGCACCCCGCGCGCACGCACGGCCGCTCGCCGCGCGCAGACAGACGACAACAGCAGCTGCAGCAACACCTGACCTACCTCTGTTCCTCCCTGTTTTCCTAGCGATCGAGCCCACCTCCGGAGAAACCCCAAACACGAAAGTTGTAGCCCTAGGGTTCCTCTTCGTCTTTCGTCTTAGCCGCGTCACGTTTCGCGCAGCAGAGGCGTCGCCATCATCGCCGGAAGTCCGCCAGATCCGCCGCCGTCAGTGTCGCGTCCGTCAGCACTAGCAGCAGCCCGCTGGCCGTTTTGCGCAGAGCCCCCTGGCCTTTTTCCTGCCTGAACCCGCAGTCCGCGAAACCCCACCAGTCAGCCACCCGTTCCATCTTGCAAAAGACCCCCTGGGAAAACTGGCCATCACAGACCAGTCCCTCCCCGCGCCTAGGATCGCCCACGTGTCGCGTCCCCGCTGGCCGCGCGCGTGTGTGGACCCATATACCCCCGGCCCCACCAATCAGTCGTAGTGGCTAGAAGCAGACGCGGTGCAAAAAGCTTTTTCTGCGCGCTGTGCGGCTGAGTCAGCAAGGCCCCACTGGTCAGCGTCTGTGGCTAGCTTAGCCTGGGTATAAAAAGTATTCCTGCTCTCTGTTTAAATTCAAATCTTATTTCAAATTAATTCAAATCCAAATATAAATCTGTTTTTAAATATCTTTTCAAATATAAATCCAATTTAAACAAATAATATATGTTTTCAAATCAGAAAAATGTGAGGATTTCAAATATGCAATCCAAAATATATTTTGAACATTTAAAATTCCAAGTTTAGTTAAATTACAATAAAATTGCCCTTTTGTCTTAAATAATTAATAACTTTTGTTTTATAAATCCAAATTTAACAAATAATATGTCTAAAATGATTAGCTCGACGAGACCTTTATGTTTATGCATTCCATGGTTTGTTTTGAAGCATGCATCATATAAATATATTGTAAACAGCAACTTAATTGATAAGGAAATGGGTCCAAAACCCAATGAAAATGTTTATTCTTGTATTCCACACCTCACACATGCCATACTACCTTATTGCCATGCAAATTGTGCATCATTCATCATGGCATGATTGCTTGCTTGATGCATTTGTTCATATGCTTGCGCACTTTATTTATGTTGGCCCTTGTTTGTTTGGTTCTTCTTCGAATAGACGCTGAGCAGGGGATATATCAAGAGCACCAGGAGCACTACCCAGATCCATCCCTTGCTTCAACTGAGCTGCCAGGCAAGCACTACCACATGCTTGCATACATATAGTACCTATTGCCTCTATCTTATTCTTGCATCATTGAGTCGCGATTGCATTAAATTGAATCCCAAGTATTGCATAGCCTTTACTTTAAACCCCACCGAAGCTTGTTCCTCCATCCCATGAGCCATTACTACAGGAGTTGTTTGAGCCATGCGAGTCATAGAACAGCATGTGTAGGGTATGTGAGTGTCTGATGGATAACGAGGTACTTAAACAACTTAACCTGAGTAGTAATGGGATAACTAATGAAAGTGGCATCGGTGAGCCATATTCGCTATTTGGTTTTTTCAGGCTCACTTGTGTCCCGTAAGACCCCGAGTACTTGATTCCTGTTCCAAGAATATTCGCGCTATCCACATCCGGGAGGCTTATGGACCCCCCTGAGCCAGAGCTTGATTCATTCTTATTTCTTGGGGCCACAAACTAGTTTGAGGTTTTATTTACTATCATGTACTTATGCCATGCTTTACTGCTTTATTTTAAATTGTGCGAGGTACTGCACACTGTACTGTTTAGGAAAGCGGAGTGTTTTCGCGGTGTCGACAAGCCCAGTCACATTTTCGGGTTCCCAGTCGTTCACAGCCATTGACGGAAACCTTGAGTCCGTCTCGGAGTCAGCTAACTCCGTTGCGGGTAGCTTAATGGGGTGGCCCCCTGAAATATTTCTGAATCCTGTGATTGCTTTGTCGTGACTGCCTCGTCGGGTTTTGATTTGGTTTTTCTGAGGCATATCGAGTGTGTGTTGCTATTTGTGCACCCCTGCAGGGTAAAACTTTCTGAAAGCCGTGTCCGCGGTTATGGACGACTTGGAGCACAGTTTCTCGATCATAGACAAGCATAACTAAAGTACCGCTTTTAATTTGACTAGACTAGGTACCTGACTAGTAAATAGTGCAACACTCATGGAATGGATAATAAAACTGCCAACGGATGGGGGTTGTTCGTCCGCTTCCTCGTCGGTAAGCGAGGAGGAGGATGGATCTGTTAAGATTACCGTTATAACTGTTATAACTGTTGTTATTAATTCACGGACATCCGTCTATCTCTGGATAGGCGGATGGTTAGCGAGTATCTATAGAACTATTAGGGTTTATCTTTTGCTGCAATTGCGTCACCCCAGGTTGTGTCCCCTTTAGAGGCATAAAGACTTGCTGAGTACCCCTAGGGTCTCACACGATAAATTATTGGTTCAGATGAACAGGTACACTCGCAAGATGGATACTGGGTGGAAGAGACGGACGATGTGGGCAACGATCATTCGGTGTAGAGATTCCGGGAACGGGGATCCGTGAGATCTGTGGGCGGGATCTGCTTATTTATGGGGCATCTTATGCCGATTTGCTTCTTATCCGTACTCGGATTTTGTCTTCCGCTTCCGCTTGATACTCTGTTGATTGATGTATGAGGAGATATCCTAAACTATTATGTCTATCTAGGATATTTGGATCTTGCCGTATGGCGTTGCTATATTTCCTTTCTTTTTAGATGGGATGACTCTGATGTACTGTTGTATGGTGGCTTGCATACATACTCACTTGTGTATGTAGTTGATCCCTTCGCCTGCCGATTACGCCGCCCGTTCTTGTCCCGATGTTTGGAAATGGTTGGGACGGCCGAAAGGTCTACCTGTGAGTGGCATTTGGGCCCCACCGTACTATTTCAACCATTTCCGCTCATCCAGATTTGTAACTAGGAGCGTAATTCACCGAGGTAGTTACAGTCCATGAGTAGGGCAATTTTTAACCAAAGATTTCATTATTTCCCAAGCTGGAGCAACATGTTCACTATCAAGTTGTTTAAATTTTATAATATCACTTCTCATAGATATAATCTTAGCAGGATGATAGTACTTTCCAATAAAAGCATCTTTGCACTTACTCCAAGAATCAATACTATTTTTAGGCAAAGAAAGCAACATTCTTTAGCTTTTCCCCTCAAGGAGAAAGGAAAAAGCTTGATATTAATAATATCTCCATCTACATCCTTATACTTTTGAATCTCACAAAGTTCAACAAATCTATTAAGATGGGCAGCAGGATCATCAGAACCAGCACTAGAAAGTTGCTCTCTCATCACAAGATTCAACAAAGCAGGCTTAATTTCATAAAAGGTAGCATCAGGAGCAGGTGGAGCAATAGGAGTGCTTAGGAAATCATTGTTATTGATGCTAGTAAAGTCACACAACTTGGTGTACTCAGCAGAGTTCATCTTGGCAAAGGTTGACAAGCCAAAAACAGCAGCAGCAGCTAGAGCAGGAACTAATTGTTTTTGTATTTTTTTGAAAAGAGGCAAACAAAACCAAGAAAAAGAAACAAAGCAAACTAAAAACAAAGTAAAGAGAAAGGAAGTGAAGAACTCCCCTAGTGAAGACGTCCTTGGCCTCCCCGGCAACGGCGCCAGAAAAGTTTGACGGCTGTCTACGCACAGCCTGTTGGGAATCCCAAGAGCAAGGTGTGAAGCAGCAAGCAACAAGTTTTCTCTCAGTTGAGACCGAGGTTATCGAACCAGAAGGAGGAAGGAATGTCACACAGGTGTTGCAAGCAACACAGAGACCTGCACAACACAAACTCAAGACTTTGCCCCAATGAATCAGTGAGGTTGTCAAGCTCACCGGTTTGCTTTAACAAAGGATTAAACGTATGGTGTGGAAGGTAATGGTTTGCAGCAAGTAAACAAGTAACAGTGGAAGATGTATCAATGGTAAAGATTGGACCGAGGTCCATAGTTCACTAGAGGTGCTCTCCTTATATAAACAACATGGTATGAAGGGTAAACAAATTACAGCGGGACAGTTGACAGGAACTGAGCAAGGCATAACAATGCAATTACTAGTAAGAAAGATCCTATGAGATTCGATTGGGCACTACAACAAGATACATAGACCGCCATCTAACTGCATCTATGACTAGAAGTCCACCTTCAGGTTATCATCTGAATCCCCTCCAGTATTAAGTTGCAAGCAATAGACAACTACTTTAAGCAAAGTGTGTAAGGTAAACAGTCCACATGTTCCATGAACAAGAGACCGTTGTTTTATCCCTAGTAGCAACAACACAGCTACAACCGAAGAGATTTCTTTCACTTCCCTTGGAAACTAGAGGCATGAACCCACTATCGAGCATAAATACCTTCTATTGGAGTCACTAGCAACTACTTGGCCAAGATAGCTACTAACAACGGAGAGCATGCAAGATCACAAACAACACAAACATGATAGAATCATAAATACAAAACCATTAATCAAACCAACATAATAATCTCAATATCCATCGGATCCCCGCAAACACAGCATGCATGATTACAAATAGATTAGATGTTGATCATGAACGGAGCTCACAAGATCTATACATGAAAGCACAAAGGAGGAGATACAAGCATCTAGCTACTACATGGACCCATAGTCCAAGGTGGAACTACTCACGCATCATACCGGAGAGAATGCCTCCGGGATGATCTCCTCTCTGGCAGGGTGCCGGGAAGAACTTCAGATCCCCCCAATCTAGGGACGATGGTGGCGGAGGCTATAGACGGTTTCATGGATATTTGATCGGGTGCTTAGGGTTTTTGCATCGGGGGCTTCTTATAGGCGAAGGGGGAGACCGAGGCGGCGGCCAGGGGCGCCAAACCCTAGCCAGGCGCGGGATAGGGCCCACCCGCGCCTAGGGTGGGCCTGGCCCCTCTGGCCGGCCCCTCCGGCTCTCCTCTGTACTTCTTGTTCCCCATGGAATTAATTTACTTTGACATTTGTCCCATACAATTTCGAGAATATTTCTTTACTAACTTTTCTGAAACCAAAAACAGCACAAAACAGGCATGTGGCACTATTGCAACTTGTTAATAGGTTAGTACCAGAAAACATGTAAAAAGCACCTCAAAGTGTAGACAAGTAAAGCAAAGTAGATACTAAACAAGCATGGAGCATCAAAAAATATAGATATGTTTCCAACGTATCACCACTCTAGAAACGACGCGCCCTATGCCTCTACGCCATGTCGAGAGCGCGCCAGAACACCACACTCGACACACGCCCACAGACCACGCGCCGCCCTCGCCGCATGCAAGCGTGATCACCACCATCCAGGAGACCGCCAGACAACCCCGTTCACTGACGCGCGACCCATAGCCGCGGTGCACCATTTAAATGCTCGTCAGACCCGCCTAGAGCACCGTAGTGTTCCGACCATCTCGCACAGCCCCACGCCTCGATACCACACCGTTGAGCTTCGCTAGGGAGCACAGCACCGCCACCTACCATCGCCCATGCCATTAGCCCACTGGGCCGATGACCACGACGAGATCCACCCGCGCCCTTCGGTCTCCTCTTGGCACTATAACTAGAGGCCACCCCCGCTCGAATTCTTCACACCAACACACCCCCTCTCTCTCAGAACCACCCCCACTCTTTCCCGGAGCAAGGCGAGTAGCAGGTCACCGGAATTTTGCCGGAGTCTGCCGCGGAGGAGGAAGAAAGGAGCCAGCGATTGGAGCCGCCCCAGGAGAAGCCACCGGTACTAGGAGGTTCGCCGTCATCGACTTAGTCATTCACCCCCATCACTGACCCTCTCCTAAGCCCCGATGAGCCCCCGTAGACCACCACTGGCCGTGCTAGGGTTCTGTCTCGCTGGAGTTGCCCAACGAAGACGATAAGTCACAACCATTAGATTAGATGTTGAACGTGTGGTCCACATCACCCCGTACCGGTTCGCACCCCCTGTCTTGTCGACCCTCTCCTAAGCCCCGATGAGCCCCCGTAGACCACCACTGGCCGTGCTAGGGTTCTGTCTTGCTGGAGTTGCCCAACGAAGACGATAAGTCACAACCATTAGATTAGATGTTGATCGTGTGGTCCACATCACCCCGTACCGGTTCGCACCCCCTGTCTTGCTGACTGGTGGGGACAGCCACTTAAACTCACCCGCGCGTGCTGTCGTGGGAATGACCATGGTAGATGCTGCAATCGGCAGCGAGTAGTATAACATGGGGCAAGGGCGGCCAGCCATCTACGGTGCGAGATGAGGGCGGAGACACAAGGATTTACCCAGGTTCGGCCCCCCGGACGGTAAAGACCTACTCCTGCTAGATTGTATTATGGTGAGAGTACAATGGCGCGAGCTCGGCGGCTAGGCAGCGAGTCGCTTGGGTGTATGATGGAACGTATCCTCTATGCGTCCTCTAGGGAGGTTTATATAGACTCACCCCCCTAGGGTTTACAGATCTCAACCGAATCAGTTAAGGTTTCAGCGATCGTTTAACCTAATCCGACTGGGCCTATTTACGCTTCTGGTCCTTCAGCTTCCAGTCACTTGAGTCCACGCCAGGTCTTGATCCAGTCGCCGTCCCGCAGGCCCACTCGCTGGCACCTGGGCCAGTCGGAAATGTCCTGCTGGGTATACCCCGGTAGGCATATCCCCATCAGTAGTCCCCGAGACCGTCGTTGATTGGTCGCAGGTGGTTGCTGACAATCGGTGTATACGGGTCCAATGCGGACGCCCAATCGAATCGGCGGCGGACTCCTGAATAAAGGAAAAACTAGTTATTCTATTCGCACTAACGGCGACCGATCGGGTCGCAGCTCGGCGAACGGGTCGGCGAATATTCAATCACTGTTGTAGTGATCGGGTCGGCGAATCGTCAAGTCGCGCGGAGCGACGAGTCGAGTGGATGAAGTTGGACCGTCAAGTGGGGTCAAAACTAGCCGTTGGGGTAATCCAACGGTAACTTTTGGCGTAATCACCGTGTAGTAACGGCTCCCGAAATTGGCGGGTAACAACCGCTATATAAGGAGAATGACAGGCGAGCGGGGAAACACTCCTTCATCTTTCCTCCGATCTCGCCCATCTTCGTTTCCACTCTGCATCGCAATCCAACCGATCCAGAGAGCCCCGACCTCCACGAATCTTCCAACCAATGGCCCCCTCCACCGAACCATGGGGCAGATCCAAGTGCACCAGGGCGCTACTGGCATCCTTCGAGGAGGCCGGGATCCTGCGCCCCCGCAGATGGCGCATCCCCGCTGCCGGAGAAGTGACTCCGGACCCGCGCGAGGGAGAGTTCGTCTGCTTCACCAGCCACCTGGAGCGGGGGCTAGGGTTTCCCACTTCTCTCTTCTTCCGGCGTTTCTGCGCCTACTACGGGATCCAGCCATCGGACCTGGGCCCGCATAGCATCGATCAACTCGCCATTTTCGTGGCGTTCTGCGAGTGCTATCTGGGCTGCAGGCCCTACTTCCCCTTGTGGAAAGATCTGTTCCATGGGAGGATCAGTCGTGAAGAATCAGGCGGCCTGATGCTAGCCGCGGGTGGCCTGACATTTCAACTGAAGTCGAAGGCGCCGTTCTTCGACCTGATGCTGCCCGCCAAGGCGGTAAACGAATGGAAGAAATCCTGGTTCTACATCACCGAGTCGACTCCAGACGGCGAGGTGGCGCTTCCAAGGTACTCCGCCGACTGGCCCGAACCGCGTCGGCTCCAGGTCGGCAAGCTCCCGCTGGATCAGCGGATGATTGTCGACGAAATGTTGCAAACCGTTCGCAGTCTGAAGAAGAAGGGCCTCCAAACCATCAACCTCTACAACTTCTAGCTCGGGCGGCGGCTCGGGCCTTTGGCTCACGGCGACCATTACATGTACGAGTATACGGGTAGGGACGACCCGACAAAATCCTGCCTCGTCGAGTGGAAACTCGAAGACTACATCCTGGCCCTGAAGAAGATCACCCAAGCGGCGTACCTGGACGCGAAGGCCGGGGTCGCCCCCTATACCGCAAGACGCCCAGCTCCGACGGTAAGTCGCCATTTTCGCCAACATTCGCAGTCGCAGATGATGCATTCGCGGTTATTCTAACGTTGTCTCATGCTTATTGTAGTTGTTCCAAGTGGTGGAAGGATGGCTCCCACCCGCAGACAACGAGAACTCGAGCTCGTCCGTCCAGGACGGGAGCGAGTCGCCACCCTCCAAAGGCGACGTCGGGAGCGACGCGGGTGATGACGACGATGATGACGAAGACGAGCCTGTGGAAGACGCCGCCCCGATGGTCCGCAAAACTCGCGTGCAACATCAGCACGAGCTCGAGGCAAGTAGGAGCCTCGAACCTCACGAGCACACCTCACGTCGTGAGGCCACGCCGTCGAAGAAGAAGAAGGAGGAGGTGAAGGCTCTACCGAGGAGGAAGACGAAGCGGCAAAGCAGGCGTCTTCGCCCCGTTCTTCGACTAGTTCCGACGTCACCAGCTCGGCTAAGGGAGAAGCGGCGCGCACGACAGTAGCACCGGATGCTGCTGCTCCCCTGGATGAGGTACCTCTGGCATCGCCCACCCCCATTCTCCCCGGTCTCTAGGTTGGCGGCTACTCCAGCCGCAGCAGCTTCGCCTCCCAGGAAAGCTCCTGCAGATGTCATCACGGAGGCTCCTGCCGCGGCCTCGTCTTCGAAGAGGCCCTCTGTGTCTTGGGCACACGATGTGTTCGAGATGGGACTCCGTCGGAAGTTGGGTCCCGAGCTGGAGAAGCCGGCGAGCATCCGCACGGGTCTGCGGTTCATACCAGTCGCCAAGTAAGTCTTGTTCATCTGCTTGCCTTCTGTTGTAATCGGACAGTTTTACTCATATCGTTGTTTCACAGGACTGGAGTTAAAAATATCGGCCATCCTTCCGTGGCCAAGGTTCCGCCAGTCGTCACCGAGGAGGAACCCTCGTGAAAGAGGAAAGCTAACGAAGTCGCTGCTCCCGCAGACATCGCTAAGAGGGTGAAAGGCAACGACGTCGTCACGATCTCTGATGACACGGCAGTTGCTCCAAGGGATCCTCCGACTGCGGCGGAAGTGGCCTCGAAGACCAAGGAGGTTGTTTCCTCACCCGGAGTGGCCGAGCCGGCTCCTAGTGGCATTGGGGCGTCCGTTGCGACTTTCCCCCGCTTCATGGCCAAAGCGGCCACAGCGAGTGGTGCGGCGCCAATGAGCCAGACGCCTGGGGTCGCCGAGACGGAGGTCGAGCAGCGTCGCAGACACACTCCAGTCCTACTTGCGTTTGTGGACGCGCTGCAGCTCCACAGCATGCTGGGCGCAGCCATCCAGGTATGTCCAGTCCCCGAGGATCGGGCCACTGAATTTCAGTGGTCGGATTCTTTAGTGTTTTTGTAGCGTCCAGTCCCCGAGTGCCTAGTCGCTGAATTTCAGCGGGTGGGCACTTAGGATTTTTGATATCTAGTCCCCGAGTGCCTAGTCGCTGAATTTCAGCGGGTGGGCACTTAGGATTTTTGATGTTGTTGACGGTTTAATTTGTGCGCAGGGCCTGCAGTGCGAATCGGCCGATCGGCTTGCAGCAAAGTGTCGCATGGAGAAGGAACTTGTTGCCCTCCAGGAGACGAACAAGGGGCTACAAGCCGTTGCAGCCGAGGCGGAGGAAGTCCACCGGGGCCTTGTCCCGGTGGGTGACCTGACGGTGGCTCAATCTTCGTTGAGTGCGGCCGAGAAATGGATCGCTGACCTGGAGCGCGAGCTCAAGGAAGCGAAGGCGGAGGCGAGCTCGGCGGAGGGACGAGCGGAAGCTGCTGTCACTGCTGCCGCTGAAGAATGGAAGGTGTCGGACGCACTCGTTGTTGGGCTGCAGAACAACTTCTCCTCGCTTCAAAGCTTCATCACCGGCCTCTGCCGTACGCTTATTGGTAAGCTTTTCTTCGTCTGCCTGGAGTCGTTATGGAGTCGTTGGTGTACTCACTGCCGGCTTCTGTCCACAGGCCGGATTATTGACAGCTCAGAGGAGGCGCAGTCATACGATGCGCGGCAGTGTGTGACCACTCTGGTCGACTAGGCCGCGTTGTCCACGGCTTGCATTCGAGCATATCTTCAGGAGATATCACACACGGAAGTGATTCCTAGCGACCTTGTCGAGGTATGGCGTTATCTGGAGAAGGCTCCGACAGTCGTCGAATTCATGGCACGGTCGGCCTTGGGGTGGCGATGGCTCTGAGCCTGGGGCTTGCCCATTTCCTAGAGGATTTCGACCTTGATGATGTGACGAGTGGCTACCCCTCGTCGACGGGCTCTGTGGAGATTGCCGAGGTGCTGAAGCTGACGGACCGGGCCGCGGTGTATGCCGATCGCGTTTGGGAGATGGGCGACCTCCTCCCCTACCAGGAGACGACTGTCGCCCCCAATGATCCTGAACCGAAGCATCGGGACTTCAAGGTCGAGCAGCCGTTCCGTGCGGCGATGGCGGGTAAGTTGACGATGTACCCGTCGAACCCGTACGTGCCCTTCATTTGCAACCACAGGGGTGGCGGCAAGTTGGCGTCGGAACCTGTGGAGTAAAAGCATTGTGTCATGGGGCATTAGTAGTAAATAGTCATTGGACTTATCTTGTATTTTGTAACGACTTTGTTCTGCTGTAATGCGAATTCGTGTTATTTTGTGGATTGTTTTGTGACTTTGATTGTTGATTGGACGAGTCCCCGAGCGCGTCCACCCTTTTTATGGGGTTTACCTCGTTTGTTATGTGTTTGCGATTTTGAATGTTTTTCGATTGTTTCATTATTGAGGTCGACTCGCCAGAGCTCGGAGAGCCAGTCGCAGGGCGACTCCCGTGGGTGCTCTATACTTGACCGTTTTCCCGTGCGCGAACGAGGTCGGGTTAGCCGAGTCCCCGAGCGTGGTACTTGGTGGTTCTAGTCGCAACTCCAAGGTAGGTGAGGACTAAACGCGTTAGAGTGAGCGCGTCGCTCCTGCCTGACCCGAAGGATCAGTCGCATGGCGAGTCCTGGGCACGCTCTCATACTGGGCGTTTTTCCCTAGCCGCACATATTTGACTGGACGTCAGTCCCCGAGCGTGGTACTTGGCCGTTCGAGTCGCTATGCCGAGGATGCGGAGGACTTGGTCGCTGTAAGAAGCGAATGCAGTTGTCTTGGCTCAGTGAGCCAGTCGGGCTAGGTGAATCCAATGGGGCTCCGGGTTGGCGTTTTTTGTGGACGTTACGAGGCCTGGAGTTTTCCAGTGCCCTCGTGCCGCACTACTTGGCCGTGCCGGTCGCTTTACCATAGGTTGACTTCTGCGAGTAGCATAACGCTGTTATTACGAGTGCGAGTGGCACAAGACATGGAGAGTAGACACAATTTTCGGTAACCGATCTGTTTTATTTCATAGCGGATGGAGAGTACATGTATGGAGTTCTAGGAGTAGAACTTCCATAGGAGGTTTACATTCCATGGCCGCTTGACGTCGAGCTTTCCGTCTCCTCGGACGTCGGTGAGGTAGTAGGCGTCGTTGCCTAGAACTCGCCCAATGGCGAATGGTCCCTCCTAGGGGGGAGAGCTTGTGCATGCCCTTTTTGTCCTGGATGAGGCGAAGTACCATGTCGCCTTCCTCGAAAGTGTGAGTCCTTACTCGTCGGCTATGGTAGCGGCGAAGACCTTGCTGGTAGATGGCGGTGCGGGAGCGAGCTAGGTCGCGTGCCTCGTCGAGCTGGTCGATTCCATCCTGGCGTGCAAGTTCGTTTTCGGCCTCCGTGTAGTTGACCACCCTGGGCGAGTCGTGCTCTAGGTCGGTGGGCATGACTGCATCGGCGTCGTACACCATGAAGAAGGGGGTGAAGCCTGTCGACTTGTTGACGGAGGTGCGGATGCCCCATATGATGGAGGGTATCTCCTCGACCCAGCACCCGGCGGTGCGCTTGAGCGGTACTTGGAGCCGTGGCTTCAGGCCATGGAGGATGCTCTGGTTGGCTCGTTCCGCCTGGCCGTTGGATTCCGGGTGGGCAACTGATGCGAGGTCGAGTCGGATGTGATGTTTCTCGCAGAACTCGGCCATGGCTCCTTTGGCGAAGTTGGTGCCGTTGTCCGTGATGATGCTGTTTGGGAACCCGCAGCGATAGATTAGCTCGCGTAGGAACTTGGTGGCGGTCTTCCCGTCGCATTTCTAGACTGGCTTGGCCTCCACCCATTTTGTGAATTTGTCGACTGCGACCAGGAGGTGGATGAAGCCGGAGGGGGCCTTCTTGAAAGGGCCTACCATGTCCATACCCCACACGGCGAACGGCCAGGTGATGGGGATTGTCTTGAGCGCCGAGCTCGGCACGTGGGTCTGGTTGGCATATTTCTGGCACCCGATGCACCGCTGGACGATGTCGACAACGTCTGCGTGTGCGGTGGGCAGAAGAAGCCGTGTCGCATAGCCTTTGCGACAAGAGAGCGGGCGTCGGCATGGTGGCCACAGTCGCCGGAGTGGATGTCTTGGAGGATTTTGCGTCCTTCAGCGGGTTGAATGCAGTGTTGGAACACGCCGGTCACGCTGCGCTTATGGAGCTCGCCGTTGATGATGACGAAGGATTTGCAGCGACGTGCTATCATCCGGGCATCCGTCTCGTCTGCTAGCAAGGTGCCTCCCTCCAGGTAGGCAACGTACGGCATGGTCCAATCGTCTGGCTCGGCGATGAGTGCGACCAGGGCTGCCTCTGGCTGCAGCGCGATTCCGATGTCGATCTCCCTTGGGGGAGAGACGGAAGGCCATGTGATGGTGTCAAGGAAGACGCCGGCGGGTGGTGCTAGTCGAGCCGAGCCGATGCGAGAGAGTGCGTCGGCCTCCTCTTTCTTTCGCCTATCAATCCACTCGACGAAGTAGCCTGCGAAGTGTCCGCCTAGCTTATCCACTGCTTGGCGGTATGCCGCCATGGTGGGGGAGACGGCGTCGCAGGTGCCAGTGACTTGCCCGGCGACGAGGTCGGAGTCTCCGTAGCAGCGCAGGCGGTTTACGTTCATCTCCATGGCAGCTCGCATGCCATGGAGTAGTGCCTCATACTCGGCCATGTTGTTGGTGCAGGGGGTGAAGTCGAGGCAGAGGACGTAGCGGAGCTTGTCGCTCTTTGGAGAAGTTAGCACGATCCCTACTCCTACGCCATCCGCGTTCTTGGAGCCGTCGAAGTGTAGGCTCCAATAATGGAGGTACGACAGCTTTTCTGGCTGCTGGGCCTCTTCCCAGTCGGCGATGAAGTCCGCGAGAGCCTGCGACTTGATCGATTTGCGTGGCTCGTACCTGATGTTGTGTACACCGATCTCGACGGCCCACTTGGCGACTCGCCCGGTAGCCTCACGGTTGCGGATGATGTCCTGCAACGGTGCGGAGGAGACGACCGTTATCGGGTACTCCTGGAAGTAGTGTGGCAGTCGCCGCTGTGCTCTGAAGACCGTGTATACCAGTTTCTGGTATTGCGGGTAGCGCTGGCGCGACTCGGTGAGGACTTCGCTGATGTAGTACACTGGTCGCTGCACCGGGTGCTCCTTTCCCTCCTCTGGTCGCTCGACGACCATGACGGCGCTGACGACGCGCTCGGAAGCCGCGACGTAGACCAGCATGGGTTCCTTGTCGACGGGAGCGGCGAGTAGCGGTGCTGCGAGTAGCACCTTCTTGAGGTCGCGGAGCGCATCATCCGCCTCCTTGTCCCACTAGAAGGTGGGATTCTTGCGCATCAGGCGGTAGAGGGGCATCACCTTTTCGCCCAATCGGGGGATGAAGCGACTGAGAGCCGCGACTCGCCCGGCCAGCCTCTGGACGTCGTGCAGGCACTCGGGTTTGCCGAGTCGAGAGATCGTGTCGATCTTGGTGGGGTTCGCCTCGATCCCGCGCTTGGAGACGACATATCCCAGTAGCTGCCCAGCTGGCACACCGAAGGTGCATTTGCCTGGGTTTAGCTTTATCTTGTATTTCCGCAGGTTGGCGAATGTTTCCGCCAGGTCGGCGAGTAGGTCGCTCTGGCGAGCGGAATTCACCACCACGTCGTCGATGTAGACATGGATATTGCGGCCAATTTGGGTCGCAAGGCACTCCTGCATGCACCGCTGGTAGGTTGCCCTGGCGTTCTTGAGGCTGAAGGTCATGGCAGTGTAACGGAAGGCTCCGAAGGGCGTGATGAACGCCGTCTTCTCTTCTTCCTCAACGGTCATTTTGATCTGGTTGTACCCAGAGTAGGCGTCAAGGAAACATAGCGACTCCGAGCCCGCGGTGGAATCGATGATTTGGTCGATCCGCGGGAGGACGAATTGCTCCTTCGGGCAGGCGCTGTTTAGGTTTGTGTAATCGATACACATCCTCAAGGTCCCATTTTTCTTCTCGGCCAGGACTACGTTTGCCAGCCACTTGGAGTACTTGAATGGCCGGATGAAGCTTGCAGCGAGTAGACGCTGTACTTCCTCGGCGATTGCTTGGCAGCGCTCTTCATTGAAGGGCCGCAGCGACTGCTTGACGGGTCGCACTTTGGGCTCGGCGTTGAGTTTGTGCTCAGCGAGTTCTCTAGGGACACCAGGCATGTCAGAGGGCTTCCATGCGAAGATGTCCCTGTTCTCACGGAGGAACTCGATGAGCGCGCCTTCCTATGCTGGGCTCATGCCCGTCCTGATCGTCACCGTCTGGATGGAGTCGCCTGGGACTAGCTTGACGGTACGGGTATGCGTCGTTTCCTCGAAGGCCGAGGTGTTGCCGCCCTCCGAGTTGGGCTTCTTGAGTATGGTGGGGTCGTCGTTGTTGACCCCGCTAGCATACTTGGCGAGCTCGTCGGCGTGGTTGGCCTCTGCCGCGATGACGGCGTCGGCGAGTTCAGCTCCTTTGGCCTCGCACTCGGCGGCCATGTCGGGGTCGCCGTGGATTGTGATGACGCCGCGCAGTCCGGGGAGCTTCATCGCGTTATACGCGTAGTGGGGCGCTGCCATGAACTTGGCGAACACCTGGCGCCCCAAGACGCAGTGGTAGGGGTTGTCGAAGGGCACTAGCTCGAAGACGATCCGCTTGGTGCGGAAGTTTGCCGATGTGCCGAAGGTGACTGGCAGCGTGACCTTGCCGATCGGGTACGCTTTCCGACCGGGGACGATGCCGTGGAACGTGGTGTAGGTCGTCTCGACCATCGACTGCGGGAGCCGCAGTCGCCTGAAGGTGTCCAGGTACAGGATGTTGATGGAGCTTCCGCCGTCCAACAATGTCTTAGGGAGCCAGTAGTCTCCCACCTTGGGCTTAACCACCAGGGCGACTCGGCCTGGGTACTCGATACCTGGCGAGTGGTCCTAGCGGCTCCAAGTGATTGGTTGCTCAGACCAGTTGAGGAACTGGGGGACGTCCACCTGGGCCACCGTGTTGACGGCGACGGCGCGGGCGATGACCTTCTTCTCGCGCTTCGTGTTGAAGCCTGTGAAGGTGTGGAGCGATCCGGCCATACTGCCGAATTTTCCGCCGTTTGGCGGGTTGTTGTCGGGGTCTTCCCGCGTGCGCCATGCCTTCTCGATCTCCTTGAGAGAATGGCAGTCGACGGTCGTGTGCGTGGCAGGATTTCCTTCCCTGCTGTGAAATACACAAGGTTGGTTAAGAAGGGTCGCGGGGTCGAACCTCGGCTTCGCCTTGTAGTTGCCACTGTCACGGCGTTGCCCCCGTCACGGCGGAAGCTCTTGGGCTCGCGCTGCGTGTACCCAGCGTTGGCGACGAAGTCGACTCGCCCGTCACTGCGGCGCTTGTCGGTGAGGCGAGTGTTGCTGTAGCGTAGATCGGATCGTCTTCCGATGTTGTTGCCGCTCGTGCGGCGTTGTCCTCCCGACTCGTCGTCGGTTTCTTGCTTTGGGTCTTCTTCCGCGTATCTTTTGGCGATCTCTAGGAGATCCGGTATGTTGTCGAGTGTGCGGTATGCTCGTTTGAGCTTGGCGATCAGGGGCTCGTAGCGGCACGAGGTCTTGAAGCAGTGGATTGCGGTGTATGGGTGGATACCGACCGCGTTGTACCACAGTTCTTGCCACCATTGGACCCAGCTGCGGGTCGACTCGCGAGGTCCCTGGACGCATCGTTCCAGGTCCTCGATGGTGGTGGCGCGGGTGTATGAACCCTCGAAGTGCCTGACGAAGGCATCGCGCATCTCTTCCCAGGAGTCGATGCTATCCGCGGGGAGAGTGTTGATCCACTGCCTGCATGCCCCCTCCATCATCAGGGGGAGGTAGCGGGCGGCTAGTAGATCGGTGTGGCCGGCGATCCCCATCGCCATGAGGTAGGTATCCATCCACACAGAGGGATCGTACGAGGGTTCGTACTTCACTATTTCCTTTGGCGCTTTGAAGTTCGCCGTTTATCTTTCGCCTCGGATCATCGGTCCGAAGCACCGTGGCCCGAGTCGGCTTAGCGACCCCCTCGGCTCCTCGTCGCGGCGGTTGGTTAGGGTATGCCGCAGGTCGTCGGGCTGGCGTGCGCGCCAGCTCTGGTTGTTGATGATGTGGGTGCGGGCGTCGACGGGCTGACCGTTGGCGGCGACGAAATTGGTCGCCGGACGAGGGTCGTTGGTGGAGAGTGCCGCGTTCGCGGGTCGGTGTTGGAGCTGCAGTGGTTCGGGTGGCGGGCAGTTGAGGGTGTTTGCCGCCATGGGGCGGCCGCTTGAGGCCGCTCTGCTGCCCGATGAACACGAGTACATCCGACCCTGTGAGTCGACGCCTGCGTTTTGTTGCTCGACCGCTTTTACGAGCAAGGCCTTGGCGTACTGGATCTGTAGGGCGCCGTCACCGGTGGCCACGATGTTGTCGACTGCTGCTCGGCCCGCGACGAGGTTGTCCATCGGGGTGGAGAACAGCGGTAGGCCGTTCGCGTCTCGCTCCCATGAGGAGACCACGATCCTCGGCTGGTCCCTGGGTGGTACGCGGTTGGGTGGTGGCGGGGCGCCATTGGCCGTTGACCCTGGTGGGGGCCGAGCGCTTCCTCCTGGTGGCGCATTCTCGCAGATCGCGCGGTCGGCCATGCGGGCCGGGTCGCTCTCATCGTCGAAGTTCAGGGCGCGCCCCTGGACGGTGGGGTTCAGGCGCGACCTGATTCGGAGCTGGTGGTAGCGCGACAGCTCCTGCGCTGTCACCTCCTCGAGGCGAAATTTTTCGCGCTCGGCTTGTTCCTTGCAAACTGCTTCCGCCAGCTTCAGGCGGAGTTCCTCGTCCTCCGTTGTTGTCGCGTTGGGAGGGATCGGAGTGGAGAATGGATCCTCCGG
The DNA here is from genome assembly GCA_916181665.1 of Avena sativa. Lineage (NCBI taxonomy): Eukaryota > Viridiplantae > Streptophyta > Magnoliopsida > Poales > Poaceae > Avena > Avena sativa. The sequence goes on from OV702297.1 coordinate 146,401,995, forward strand.
CGGGTCGGCGCCAATCGCCATATAGGTCATGGCATGGCGGCCGGTTCCGTCGTGGAGGTCGGCGGAGTTCTCCGACCTGGAGTCGAAGTCAAAGATCCCAAGGATAGAGGGATCCTCGAAGTCTCCAACGTTGGAGACCTGGGTGATGGAGCCCGCGGGCGACGCAGCCACAATGGATCCGGCGAGCGACGCCGGGGTCGCTGAGTCGGCGTCGTCGTTGAGGGCCGCGTCCTTTGCGCCTGCAGTGGTTTCGGCCACGTCGCTGTGGGCCGAGCATACTCGGAGGCGAGGCGGTGGATCGTGCGGACCTGACTCTCAGAGAGCCGGTCGCGTGGAGGCGACTCGCGGATGCGAGCCGAGTCCTCCGAGATGGTGACGTCGGTGAGGCCGGCGAAGAGGCTGATCGTGCCGACCGGCAGGATCATGCTATGTGTGACGGGTCGCGCCGCCGGGACGTAGCTGCTCGGCAAGATCTGGAGCATCTCGCTGATCGCTATCATGCGGCCGGTGGCGATCGACTCGTTGATGGGTAGATTGGACCTCGCCGCAGAACACAGGCCTGACCGTCCAGGCCCCATGGTGGGCGCCACTGTCGTGGGAATGACCACGGCAGATGCTGCAATCGGCAGCTAGTAGTAGAACATGGGGCAAGGGCGGCCAGCCATCTGCGGTGCGAGATGAGGGCGGAGACACAAGGATTTACCCAGGTTCCCCCCGCCGGAGGGTAAAGACCTACTCCTTCTAGATTGTATTATGGTGAGAGTACAATGGAGCGAGCTCGGCGGCTAGGCAGCGAGTCGCTTGGGTGTATGATGGAACGTATCCTCTATGCGTCCTCTAGGGAGGTTTATATAGACTCACCCCCCTAGGGTTTACAGATCTCAACCGAATCAGTTCAGGTTTCAGCGATCGTTTAACCTAATCTGACTGGGCCTATCTACGCTTCTGGGCCTTCAGCTTCCAGTCGCTTGAGTCCACGCCAGGTCTTGATCCAGTCGTCGTCCCGCAGGCCCACTCGCTGGCACCTGGGCTAGTCGGAAACGTCCTGCTGGGTATACCCCGGTAGGCATATCCCCATCACGTGCGCTGTGCACCGTGGGCCAGCCTATTTACACTCCCGCGCAACCTAGTTAGTTTGAATTTAGATTTTCCGTTTTAGTTCAAAACCTAGTACTGCCTGTTGATTCAAAAATCAATCCAGATCGATTCACTAAACCAAATTGTATGAAACCAATTTTGTTAGAAAGGTACTGGAATTCTTAATCCAAGCCCGTTGGATTCAAAACATTTAGAATTGTAAATCACCTATCGTAAAAATAACAAGGCAAAAGATTTTCTACATTCAAATTTTTTTCAAAATTCAACCACAAAAGCTTTTGAGTTGATTCCAACTCTCAAAAATCACATTTAACAAGACCTTTCTGAATATATAAAAATATCTAGGTTTACTTACAGAAATAATGAACAAGTAATAAGAGAATGCCCCATAGGAATTTCTAGTCACTTTATTTAATTAAAATAAAAAAGGTTAAACCTTGTTAAATTGTGACACCACTTTAAATCACATTCCCATGTACTGAAATATGTGGTGATGATAGGTGTCCACACGATCCCATGTTTTAGTTGTAGAAGACTAAATCTGAAGTAGTTTTTCAATAAGTAGAAATTACTTTTCCAAAATAAAATAAATAAGACAAGTGCTTGAGGATTGTAATGTTTGTGATGATGCTAGATCATCTAGTGAAAACCTTGGTGTGATAAATAAAATTAGTTAAGTATTTTTTGGTGATTGTGTACCTCGTATTTATTTATAGATGCTAGTACCAACCAAGGATATGAGGAGGAAGGAGAATACTACGAGGAAGAAGCCGAGGAGAACTTCAACCACTGCTCTATTGAAGGCAAGCTAACACTTGCAACTTAGCAAGCTAATCCTTGCAAGCTTATACTAATATCTTAGCAAGTTAAGCTAAACCATGAAAGTTTTACTTACAAGCTTAGATCACTTGATACCCAATCATAGTTTTATTTGCAAGCTTAGTTATTTTATTTCCTTATCAAAACTTTCTATTAAAGTTTACTTAGTGATTTGTAGATGTTGGAAAGATATTTAAAGGTAGCTCAAAGAGCATAAAACTTGGCCTAAGTTAGATAAATCTTGATGTCATCCTGAGGCATGAGATTGAACTTAGATCATCCACCCTTGTTAACCACCCCTCATTAGTGTTTACCCCCACTTGTAGATGCTAGTGCTAATCATAAAACTTGATCACTTTAGATGGGAATACTTGGTGAAAATGGTTATGAAAACCTTAGAATGATGAGTCATTCTACTGAATTTTTTTTACATGAGTTCTTGAACACCAGATGATTTTGATGATGAAAATGTTAAGGCATGAGCCTTAGCCCTTTATAAAACTGATGGTTGTCTGGATGCAATACCATTCCAATTTTACCGTACAACCACAATACCCGAAATTTGGGTAGGGATTGACTGGAAATTTATATACCTTAGTATGGGTTCCCTTGCGGCCAAGGTTTGAGCTGAGGCTACCTTGTGAAGATTGTCCACCTGTGCAGTTCCCAAGATGACAGTTGGTCATGGTTGGGAGGCCAAACTCACAGGAGAGGTGCCTATACTAGGGCGTGTAATTGAAAGATTAGGATTGATTTTCCGCATACTGAGTATGGTGAAATCAGGATTGTTCCTGACGGATGTATCAAATATTGTGGTGGAAGTGTACCACCTCTGTAGAGTCTCAAACTATTCGAATAGACGCGTCCACGGTTATGGACAATTGGAGTGGCCATACTGTTCCGTCGTCAGATGTTTTCAAAATGACTTATGAAGTGATTCGTGAGTTTGAGTTGACCACAACAGGGTTGTGATATGAAATTCAAGTTCCCACTTAGGTGTTATAAAACTTTCAACTAGCTTTCTTTGCTTCTAAACTCGGTTAAGGTAAATCTGGCTTTTGCAAAATAACCTAGAGCCTAGTGCTTCCTACTCAAAACCACTTCACTTGTTAGTATTAGTTTGCGAGTACTTAAAGAGTACTCATGGATTTGTCCCTAGCTATTCCCATGGCCAGACTATGAAGAAGACTATCAGGAGGACGGACAACAGGAAGGTTATGACAACTAGGATCATCTCCCATTGTCAGCATTGCCTGTGACCATGAAGATGGAGCCTCGCCTATGCTACCGTTATTATTACGTTATTCCGCTGCTTGATTTGTATTAAGACTGGATCATGAGATCCTTTACTTTGTTGTAAGACCTTATGTAAGGTTTGTAATGGATGATGTACTATGATATCCAATCTATTATGTCTCGCAAAATGGTAATCCTGGGATCGCGATGTATGGCATAACAGGCATCTGGGATTAAAAACCCGGGTGTTGACAAGTTGGTATCAGATCCATCCTTACCATAGGAGATCCTAGTTAGAATGGACGCTTGAATCAAAAACTTAGTTTAAAAACAAAAGAAGTGAGTATTTATGAAAACTTATTCTCATTCTTACCACTTAGATTCTTTCATGAAATTTCATGTTCAATTTTTTTGCAAACTTACATAAAATTTGACACACTTGATCACTCTACTAACTTACTCATCCTATATTCTTACATATGGACGTGAAGTATAGCAATTTTTATCAGTTGGGGAATGGAGGAGACCTCATCTTTGAGCGTGACTTGGACCAGCTGTCGGAAATGCTGGAGCGCTCTTCGGAGCTCAGCTCAACGATCAGGAAGGAGAGGAGTTGCAATGGATGATTGATGCAAGTATTCGCGGAAAGATCAAAGCCCCCACCTCAGAGGGAATTCAGTTCACCATCAGAGAGAACAACTGGCTCGATGGACTTTCCAAGGCCATGCAGGAAGCTCTTGCCCGTCTGTGTGGGCAGAGTATCAATCAGATTAAGGGTACCCGCTTTGAGTTCTATCCAAGGCGTGATGTTATGGGATAGCCACTAGAGGCCCCGTATCACCATGAGCTGAAGACTCAATTGGACAACCTCAGCTTCATGATGTATGACCGACAGAAGGAATTATACAATGCCCGCTCCTACGCCAACCACAAGTACGCCATCGCCGCCTAGAAGGATCAGACCATTGCCATGCTAGTGAAGGATCACCAGTCTCGTCGCCGTCAGCTCGACAAGAAGGAGCACATCATTGCCCATCTCCGCCACAGGATCACAGAGCTGGAGGAGACTGTCCACGAGAGGGATATGCAGCTTGAGGAGAGGGAGAACGTAGGAGAGGACCTTCGTGGAGACCCCTACTCCTATATCAGTGACGATGATGACTTTTTGGGGGATCAGGCCATGGACTTCTTCACCGATGAGGATGACTTTGCCTTTATTGATGATGATGATGAAGACACCGATTCCAAGGAGTAGTAGCACTTGAGCACTAGCGTTAGTGAGTTGTATACGGTCCCTATTGTATCATAGTTTCCCAGAATGGTTCTTAAAACCATCTGTTTTTCCTTGTTGTGGTGTGTGTTTGTATTGTGTGCTATGAATGAATGAATGAATGAATGAAAAGAAAGTTGCTAGAAAAATCTGAGTCAAACTTCAAAAACTTTTCAAAACCCTGAACCTTAGAAATTTCCCTCTTTTCTCATGATCTATCTCAATCTTCAGATGCCTCATGGAGGAAGCAGTTCATCCCCGGACCCGATGTTGCAAACGTTGGTTTCTAACCGCGAAGCTGAAAGAGCCGAACGTCAAGCCAACTTAACCACCCTTCAGCACATAGCTTAGATGGCCAACAACAATCAAGGCCATGGAAATCAGGACAACCATGGATCCAAGATCAAGAACTTCCAGAACACCAATCCACCCATTTTAACTAACTCTGAAGAGCCCCTCGATGCCGATGATTGGCTGCAAACCATGGAGAACAACTTAGAAGTTGCAGGAGTGGAGGCTAACGAGAAAGTATTGTTTGCCACCCACTATCTGGCAGGAGATGGAAGAGCATGGTGGAACAACGTTCATGCCATGAATGGAGGACAAATGATGACTTGGGGTGAATTCAAAATCAAGTGTAGCAGAACCCATGTGCCACCGGGTTTGATCAAAAGGATGAGAGATGAATTCAGGGAACTAAAGCAAGGAAGGATGACAGTAGTTGAGTACCATGACAATTTTTTGTCATTGTCTAGGTATGCACCGGATGAGATAGATACCGAAGCCAAGAAGAAGGAGAGATTCTTCAATGGTCTGCATGATGAGATGCAGATAGTGTTGGTTAATATCCCATTTGTTGATATTTAAGCCTTAGTGGACTCTGCCATTCAGATGGAAGGCAAGATCAACCAAGGTAATGAGAACCACAAGCATCGCATGATGAATCAACCATGAACCCACCATACCCCAAAATATCGCCCCAACCCATCTCTAGGATTTGCCCCAGGAAACAACAGACCCCAGATGAACCGTCCAACTTATCCCAACCGTGGAGGAGAAAACCCAAGGCCAGGAGGAAATCACAACAACAACCCAGCCAACTCTAGCAATTTCAACCGTGCATCGCCTAAGTTCAACAACAATATGTCGCAACCAACACCAATACTGCACCAAGGACTGGAAGCAATATTGTGCCTGTTGCAGCAAAAGACAAGTCTCAAGTGACTTGTTATGAATGTGGAACCAAGGGTCACTATTCCAATGAGTTCCCCAAGAAGATTGCCACAGCTCCCAATGCAAATGCCCCAGCTCAGCAGCAGCGTCGTGTTCAGCCTGGAAGAAGGTTTGCCCCAGGGAATTCGCTCAACCGCAACGGTCATCTCTTTCTCATGCATGCTGAAGAAGCCCAAGAAGAGCCAGATGTCGTGTTGTGTATGTTTTCTGTTAACTCGGTACTTGCAAGAGTGTTGTTTGATTCTGGAGCATCGCGCTCGTTTGTTACCGAAGAATTTTCATGCACTAGTAAGATTCAACCCACCAAATTGAAGCATGTTATGATAGTTCAAATACCTGGTTCAACCACCAAAGCTAGACAAATTTGCAAGGCCGTACCTATCCGAATCCATGGCATATATTTCTGTGCTAATCTAATAGTACTTAGAACTAAAGGTTTGGAAGTAGTACTAGGAATGGATTGGATGTTGAAACATAAAGATTAATCGACTGTGCCAAGAAAGTCGTAACCATGACCAGTACAGCCGAAATATCAGTAGAGCATGTATCTGAAACCTTGCCCCGTCAATTCAAGTGCAACAAGAGTCTAGCCCAGCCAACCATTGACCAAGTCAGAGTAGTCTGTGAATACCCCGATGTATTCCTAGATGTTTTGCCCGGTATGCCCCCAGATCGGGATATTGAGTTTATCATTGAACTAATCCCTGGAACTGGACCCATAGCCCAGAGACCATATAGTATGAACCCGTCTGAATTAGTGGAGCTGAAGAAGCAACTGGATGCTATGCTGGAGATCAGACTGATTCAACCAAGTGCGTCGCCATGGAGATCACCTGTTTTATTTGTGGATAAGAAAGATGGAGGTAACCTTTTGTGTACGGATTATCAAAAGTTGAATGATGCCACCATCAAGATCAAGTACCCACTGCCAAAGATAGAAGACATGTTTGACCAGTTGACTGGTGCCAAAGTGTTTTCTAAGATTGATCTTAGAACTGGTTATCATCAACTCAAGATTCACGCAGAGGATATTCCAAAGACTGCCTTTACCACCAGATATGGATTATACGAGTATACTGTCATGTCTTTTGAATTAACCAATGCCCCCGCTTATTTCATGAACCTCATGAATAAGATTTTTATGGACTTCCTAGATAAGTTTGTCGTTGTTTTCGTTGATGACATTCTGATCTATACCAAATCAGAAGAAGAACATGAGCTACACCTAAGGACCATCCTTGGAACCCTTAGGGAGCATCAGTTGTATGCCAAGTTTAGCAAATGTGAATTCTGGTTGCAGGAGGTAGGATTTCTCGGACATATTGTGTTAGCCAGAGGAATTGCCATTGACCCTGCAAAGGTGAAGGATGTTGAAGATTGGCAGGCCCCAACCACTCAAACCCAACTTCGTGCATTTCTCAGATTAGCGGGATATTACCGCAAGTTCGTAGAAGGATTCTCAAGTATCGCAAGACCCATGACCCAATTGTTGAAGAAGGACAAGAAGTTTTAATGGATGGACAAATGTGAAGCAAGTTTTCAGGATCTCAAGAGGAGATTGATTTCAGCCCCAATCTTGATCATGCCGGATGTTACAAAGTCGTTTGATGTGTATTGTGATGCATCCAAGATCGGTCTCGGATGTGTGTTCATGCAAGAAGGCAAAGTTATATCTTATCTATCCAGAAAACTGAAGCAACATGAGCAGAATTATCCTACCCATGATCTTGAACTAGCAGCCGTAGTTCTAGCCCTGAAGACATGGAGGCATTACTTGATGGGAAACCGTTGTGAGATTTATTCGGATCACAAGAGCCTGAAGTATATATTCACTCAGAAGGAGCTAAATATGAGGCAGAGAAGATGGATAGAGCTAATCAAGGACTATGATCTAGACATTCACTATCACCCTGGTAAAGCCAATATGGTAGCAGATGCCCTTAGTAGATTGCCGTGCCACTTGAACGCCATGATTTTGAAGGAGCAACCAAGTTTGCATAGGGAGTTGGAAGATTTCAGAATGGAATTAGTAAGTGAAGGATTTTTGGCTAGCATAGAACTTCAACCTACCTTGATCAGTCAGATCAAGGAGGCGCAGAAAGGAAATGCTAGTATCGACGGAATCAAACATCATATCGGTACAGGCAAGGTACCCGGATTCATCAAAGATGAAGAAGGAGTTTTGTGGTACAAAGGACGTATTTGTGTGCCAGCAGACTCAGAGTTGAAAACAATCCATTTTCAAAGAAACCCATGATACTCTTTATTCTATCCACCCCGGGGGAACGAAGATGTATCAGGATCTGAAGGAGCAATTTTGGTGGCATAAGATGAAGAGAGAAATCAGAAGCTACATCGCCAAGTGTGATATTTGTCAGAGAGTCAAGGCGGGACATCAGAGACCCGCAGGACTGTTGCAACCATTACAGATTCCATAATGGAAATGAGATTTAGTTGTAATGGACTTTATCACCGGATTGCCTACTTCTAGTAGGGGTAATGACTCTATTTGGGTCATAGTTGATAGATTGTCCAAGGTCGCCCATTTCTTACCAGTCAAGACCACTTAACAGAGTTCGAAGCTAGCAGAATTGTACGTCGCTAGGATCATCAGTTTGCACGGAGTCCCCAAGAACATCGTATCAGATTGAGGAACTCAGTTTACCTCGAGATTTTGGAAGAAAGTCCAAGAAGGATTAGGAACCCGACTAGATTTTAGCACAGTATATCACCCTCAGACAGATGGACAAACGAAGCGAGTAAATCAATACTCGAAGATATGTTGAGAGCCTGTGTGCTAGAGTATGGATCTAAATGGGAAGACTGTCTACCTTTCACATAATTTTCTTACAACAACAGTTATCAAGCTAGTTTGCAAATGGCCCCATTTGAATTCATGTATGGAAGGAAGTGTCGTACCCCTTTGAATTGGTCGGAAGTAGGAGAGCTTCAGATTTTCGGACCCGACATCCTACGAGAAGCAGAAGAGAAACTTCACAAGATCCGTGAGCACCTCAAGACCACCCAATCCAGACAGAAGAGTTATGCCGACAAGAGACGTCGAGACCTCTCTTTCAATATCAGAGATTTTGTGTATATCAAAGTGTCGCCTTTGAAGGGAATGCGGCGTTTCAAGCTCAAACGAAAGTTAGCCCCCACATATATCGGACCTTTCAAGATTCTAAATCGTCAAGGAGAAGTATCGTATCAATTGGAACTGCCAGAGGAGATGTCAGCAGTACATAATGTGTTCCATATATTGTTACTTCGCAAATGCCTAGAAGTCCCAGAGAAGACTGAGGTTTTCAAGAACATTGATCACCACACCAAAGAGATCAACAATGACCTGACGTATCCCGAAGTACCCATCCGTATTGTGGAGGAAGCTTTTAGAACCACCAGGACCCGAAGCATCAAGTTTCTCAAGATTCAGTGGAGTAACCACACTAAAGAGGAAGCTACCTAGGAACGAGAAGACTACATCAAGACGGACTTTCCCGATCTTTTTAAATCCTAGTTTTTTTATTTCTTCTTTCTCAAATCTCGGGACGAGATTTTGTTTAAGGAGGGAAGGTTTGTAACATCCCAAAAATATTGTACAATGATTATCAAATTCCAATCACTCAAATTTAGGGTTAACAAAAACCTTTGTTAATCAACATCATATGAATGCATGTGTGTATGTGATGATTGTATGAATGCATGAATGGACTTGTGTGATTTTTATAAATAGGAAGGAATGGTTTAAAGATGGAAACAACATCATCTAAAGCTTTTCCAAGAAGAAATAAATCAAGAGAAAATCAAAAGCAAACAAAACAAGCAAATGGTCATTTTTGCCAATCTTGCTCACTAGGCCACTTTGAGTGTTTCTAGTCCAATATTTCAAACATAAACAATTCCATTTCTTTTCACCCCTTGCTAGACCAAGTAAAATTGAACCCAAGCCCACCTTTCAAACTTACAGAAACATTTGGCAACTTGATTCAAATGGCAATTCAAAATTGAATCTTTAACATATGGGAAGATCACCAATTTTCAAAAACCAACCAAACCAGTGCATCTTGACCTTTCCAACTAACCAGAGACTACCTAGTATGTAACTAGTGCACCCACCAAGTTTGAACTAAAAATTCAAATTCAAATCTCTTTCGGCCATTTCATCAAACACCTTGCAAACAAACACCAAACACTATAGTGAGCAGTGATTTGGCCAACCTTGTTCCCTCTCTAGATCATAGCAGGATATTAGTAGATCATATTGCTTAGTTATCAAGCTCTAGCACCGCTGTGAGCTTGCCATTACCATCAATGGTGACCATGTTGAGCCTCACCTTGCCACCCCTTGGTCGATAGCAAGCTAGGAGCAGCACCAAGCCTAGCCACCTTGTCTGGGACACTGACCACCTCCACCTCCACCCCCTGTCCAACGCCAACGCCCTGCCAGCCACTGGAGCACTCTAGAAACGACGCGCCCTATGCCTCTGCGCCATGCCGAGAGCACGCCAGAATGCTGCACTCGACACGCGCCCACAGACCGCGCGCCGCCCTCGCCGCGTGCAAGCGTGATCACCACCGTCCCAGGAGACCGACAGACAACCCCGTTCACCGTCGCGTGACCCGTAGCCATGATGCGCCATTAAAATGCCCGTCAGACCCGCCCAGAGCACCTCAGCGTTCTGATCGTCTCGCACTACCCCAAGCCCCGAGACCACGCCGTTGAGCTTCTCCAGGGATCACAACACCGCCCCCTATCGTCGCCCATGCCATTAGCCCACTATGTCGACGACCACGACGAGCTCCACCCACGCCCTTCGGTCCCCTCTTGGCACTATAAATAGAGGCCACCCCCGCTCGAATTCTTCACATCAACACACTCCCATCTCTCTCAGAACCACGCCCACTCATTCCCAGAGCAAGGCGAGCAGCAGGTCACCGAAATTTTGCCGGAGTCTGCCGCGGAGGAGGAAGAAAGGAGCCAGCGATTGGAGCCGCCTCAGGAGAAGCCACCGGTACCAAAAGGTTGGCCGTCGTCGACTTCGTCGTTCGCCCCCATCGCCTGAGCCCCAGTGAGCCCCTGTAGACCCCCACTGGCCGCGCTATGGTTCTGTCTCACCGGAGTTGCCCGACGGAGACGATAAGTCACAACCATTAGATTAGATGTTGATCGTGTGGTCCACATCACCCCATACCGCTTTGCACCCCCTGTCTCGCTGACTGGTGGGGACAGACACTTAAACTCACCCCCGCGCGCTATGCACCGTGGGCCGACCCAGTTACACTCCCACGCAACCCAGTTAGTTTGAATTTAGATTTCCCAATTTAGTTCAAAACTTAGTACTCCCTGTTGATTCAAAAATCAATCCAGATCGATTCACTAAACCAAATTGCATGAAACCAATTTTGTTAGAAAGGTACTGGAATTCTTAATCCAATTCTGTTGGATTCAAACCATTTAGAATTGTAGATCACCTATAGTAAAAATAACAAGGCAGAAGCTTTTCTGCATTCAAACATTTTCCAAAATTCAACCACAAAATCTTTTGAGTTGATTCCAACTCTCACAAATCACATTTAACCAGACCTTTCTGAATATATAAAAATATCTAGGTTTACTTACAGAAATAATGAACAAGTAATAAAAGAATGCCCCATAGGCATTTCTAGTCACTTTATTTAATTAAAATAAAAAGGTTAAACCTTGTTAAATTGTGACACCACTTTAAATCACATTCCCATGTACTAAAATATGTGGTGATGACATGTGTCCACATGATCCCATGTTTTAGTTGGAGAAGATTAAATTTTAAGTAGTTTTTCAATGAGTAGAAATTACGTTTCCAAAATAAAATAAATAAGACAAGTGCTTGAGGATTGTAATGTTTGTGATGATGCTAGATCATCTAGTGAAAACCTTGGTGTGATAAATAAAAGTAGTTAAGTATTGTTTGGTGATTGTGTACCTCGTATTTATTTATAGACGCTATTACCAACCAAGGATACGAGGAGGAAGGAGAATACTACGAGGAAGAAGCCGAGGAGAACTTCAACCACTGCTCTACTCAAGGCAACCTAACACTTGCAACTTAGCAAGCTAATCCTTGCAAGATTATACTAATATCTTAGCAAGTTAAGCTAAACCATGCAAGTTTTACTTGCAAGCTTACATCACTTGATACCCAATCCTAGTTTTATTTTCAAGCTTAGTTATTTTATTTCCTTATCAAAACTTTCTATTGAAGTTTACTTAGTGATTTGTTGATGTTGTAAAGATATTTAAAGGTAGCATAAAGAGCATAAAACTTGGCCTAAGTTAGATAAATCTTGGTGTCATACTGAGGCATGAGATTGAACTTAGATCATCCACCCTTGTTTACCACCCCTCATTAGTGTTTACCCCCACTTGTAGATGCTAGTGCTAAGCATAAAACCTGATCACTTTAGATGGGAATACTTGGTGAAAATGGTTATGAAAACCTTAGAATGATGAGTCATTCTACTAAATTGTTTTGACATGTGTTCTTGAACACCAGATGATTTTGATGATGAAAATGTTAAGGCATGAGCCTTAGCCCTTTATAAAACTGATTGTTGTCTGGATGTGATACCATTTCAATTTTAGCGTACATCCACAATGCCCGAAATTTGGGTAGGGCTTGACTGGAAATTTATATACCTTAGTATGGGTTCCCTTGCGGCCAAGGTTTGAGCTAAGGCTACCTTGTGAAGATTGTCCACATGTGCAGTTCCCAAGATGACAGTTGGTCATGGTTGGGAGGCCAAACTCACAGGAGGTGCCCATACTAGGGCGTGTAATTGAAAGGTTAGGATTGATTATCCGCATACAGAGTATGGTGAAATCAGGATTGTTCCTGACGGATGTATCAAATATTGTGGTGGAAGTGTACCACCTCTGTAGAGTCTCAAACTATTCGAATAGACGCGTACACGGTTATGGACAATTGGAGTGGCCATACTGTTCCGTCGTCAGATGTTTTCAAAATGACTTATGAAGTGATTCGTGAGTTTGAGTTGACCACAACAGGGTTGTGATATGAAATTCAAGTTCCCACTTAGGTGTTATAAAACTTTCAACTAGCTTTCTTTGCTTCTAAACTCGGTTAAGGTAAATCTGGCTTTTGCAAAATAACCTAGAGCCTAGTGCTTCCTACTCAAAACCACTTCACTTGTTAGTATTAGTTTGCAAGTACTTAAAGAGTACTCATGGCTTTGTCCCTGGCTATTCCCTAGGCCAGACTATGAAGAAGACTATCAGGAGGACGAACAGTAGGAAGGTTATGACAACTAGGATCATCTCCCATCGTTAGAATTGCCTGTGACCATGAAGATGGAGCCTCGCCTATGCTACTGTTATTATTACGTTATTCCGCTGCTTGATTTGTATTAAGACTGGATCATTAGATCCTTTATTTTGTTGTAAGACCTTATGTAAGGTTTGTAATGGATGATGTACTGTGATATCCAATCTGTTATGTCTCGCAAAAATGGTAATCCTGGGATTGCGATGTATGGCATAATAGGCATCTGGGATTAAAAATCTGGGTGTTGACAAGTTGTTTCCTTAGCTATTTATCGAGGGTTAGAGGAAGATGGAACTAGAGGCAAGCTCTTGCCACTATCGATCTTACTTCCCTAGAACTCCAGCTCTACCCGCCCTTATATACTGGTCGGGGGAGGGAGATTACAATTTGGGCTCTAAGGTTTACTATTTGGATATGGGTTTACAGGGCAGGGCCGGCTGCAGGGTCCAGCCGGTGGGCCAGGACCCAGTCCGCCCTGCATTTGGCATCACTTCCTTCTTTAGAGGTCACCCGAGCTTCCTTTGGGGCATCACCCTTGCTTTACCGATCACCCGGACCGCTTTGGCCATCAGCCGACCACTTTGCTTTATCTTCATCGAGTAGCGCCAATCGTGACGGTACGCCAGCATGTCTGATGACGAAGGGAGCCAGAGGCGTACCTCGCAAGGAGCATCTCCTCCTCTGCGCTCTCCATCAAATCCGAGGTAAGCCGGGTGGAGGCGGCCACCCGGCCGGTTCTTCTGGCTACCCGACTAGACGGGCCAGCCAGGAAAGCGTCAATCCCAGCCTGGCGGTGCTAGCCAGGCGGCTAGTGTTGTCATGCTTGATGGCCAGGCGGCTTGTATCTTTTGGAGACGGCCTACTAAGGCTTGGCTTTCCCCACCCGGGGGTTATCCCCCCGACACTTGTCCCCGAGCACGTAAGGACTTGGCATGTGGGTAAGGTCTTGCGAGCTCTTTATATCTTGATGTGTTTTGTTGACCGGGTCTGGCTGCAACTTTTGCTTTTGCTTTCTAGCTGGATTTAACCGGCTGCGGAATCGATGGCCGCCCACTGGGTGTAAACAGCGAAGGCAGCGACCAGCTGGCAAAGCTGGGGACGAAGTGTCAGTTTGATGAGGTTGGTGATGTCGTCAGCCACGACTGTTGATCTGGTGCGCGTCGCATCAGTTTTTGGTAACTGCACGCGCCTACTTGCCGCATCAGTTTCTCGGGGCGGGAGCGCATGCCTCGTCTCCTGGTAACGCCTGTGGATCTTCTTTTTTGGGTTTCGACGGTGCAAAGGATCCGAAGCCATAGCATCGTGTGGCTGGGGTGCCTTGTGGCCACATGTCGTGCGGGAGCTGAGGAGGCGACGGTGCCCCCCGCGGGGATAAATAGAGCCCTATAGGGGAACAGGTCTCACACTTCGTCTTCCTATAGTTCGTCCTTCCCTGTCTCTCTGTGTTCTCCCACACTTTGCTCCTTGCACTGCCTCTTTGTGGTCGCCGGAGCCACCAGACACCGTCCACCAAGGCCGCTCCACCTGCCGACATGCTGCCGAAGCAGCGCGGAGGCTGGTATGGTTCCTTCATGACCGATGATCTGGTCTACAAGTACCGGCGGGGGAAGTTTATCCCTTCGTCGATGCTGGTGAAGCACCGGCTCGCACCGAAGGGGGAGCGAGTGCCTGATCCCCGGCTAGGGGAGCGCTTCTTCTTCCTCACGCACTTTGCTCGCGGCTTCAACCTCCCAGTCAACCCCTTTCTCCTCCAGATCTTCGTCTTCTTTGACCTCCAACTCCACCACCTCGGCGCCAACGCCACCACGCAGCTGTCGCATCATGCGGCATGCTATGAATCTTACCTTGGGGTGTGGCCCGAGGTGGCGAACTTCCTCAAGTTCTTCCACTTCAAGGACCAAAACACCATCAAGGATGGCCCGCTGACGGAGATGGGCTTCTGTGCCGTCTATCCGCAGCCCTCATCGCCGATGCCGCGGTTCGAGCTCCTCGACACCGTCAAGTTGTGGCAACGCTCATATTTTTATGTGATCAATGCCACTGAGGTGGATTGGATCGTCCTAACGCCCTTCGTCAATGTGCCTTTGACGTAGAAGGCCTAACGGTGAAGGGGATGGGGGCCAGGCGAACATCGACCAGATGGCCACCCGGGTGGAGACGATGGTGGCGATGGAGTGGCTCACCGCCCGGGATATCGCGTTGTCGTGGATGGCGCGTCACATGCTTCCACTTTAGAAGCGGTCGCACAAGATGTGCCACCTGTCGACCGTAGACGACCTGACGCGGACGTCACGAAAGGACGTGCCCTACTAGGACCTGTGGAACTAGATCTCCATGATCTCCAAGTTCCGTGTGGAGGCAAACTGGGTGTACTCTTGCCCGCCGTACCACCGCGGCCGCCTGCCGCCTCGGGTGAGTTGCTCTCTGGTTTCTTCCCTTTTTTGTGTTTATCTCTCTTCCCGGTAGTTTTTCCTTGGGTGCCTTAAGCTCCCCTTTTTGAGTAGTTGTTTATGGCGCAGCATGCTGAGGATGGCGTTGGCGAAGGGTACCCCCAGACCTTCCTGGAAGACCGGAAGCCGAAGAAGTAACCCCAGACGGAGCCCGAAGGGTTTCCCGTCAGGTCGGACGATGGTCCCTCGGATCCTCATGGTAATTGTCGGGTACGGTTCCTGCCTTTGTCCTAGCCCGTGGAGTTATGGCTGAGATTTGTCTTTGTTGCAGTCGATGTCACCGACAATGAGGCCTGTAGGGAGAGGGCCGCGGCGAAAGCTCGGGGAAAGAGGGTGACAACCATTTCCGCGCAGGCTGCGGCTGAGCAAAAGAGGACACACCGAGCGCGCCAAGTCATCGCCGTGCCGTCCGTCGTCGGGTTAGTGTTTTCCCTAGCTCTATTTGCCTCGTTTTCCTTTCCTTTCTGCTAAGCTTTCCTTACTTCTACCTCGTGCTGAGAGGCGATGTCGCTGGGTGGCTCCGGCACTTTCGTCGTTTCCCCTCCCCCAGCTCCGGTAGTTGAGGAGGCGGCGGGGTCTCCGGCTGCGCCCGCATCGGCAGCGCCTGCCTCGCCGACTCCGCCCGGGGCTCCTCAGGGCTCCCTGGCCACGGGAATGATGCACCAAGCGCCCGCGTCTTCGCGGGTGGGGCAGCTCCTAGCGTCCGTGCAGGACCACAAGACCCCTCCTCCGTCCTAGGGCTAGCGTGAACCTGGCCTGCAGCGATGCTCTAGCCAGTTCTGCTAGGTCCATCACCACGAAAGTGACGGAGGAGGCCATGGCGGTGCAGGCGGCTGCGGTGGGTGGCGGTCAGCCGGGCGCCTCCGGCTCGGCAGGGAGAGAGCTGGTGATGGTTGCGTCTTTGGGCGCGGCCGCTGATGAAGACGAGGTTGTAGTGACCGGCTCGAGGCCAGCTCCGGCTATGCTTATTCCAGGTGCGATCCTCGCCTAGCTCTCGGGCGCGGCGCCCGTCGCACTCAGCCAAGTTCGCCACATGGTTGAGGGAATGGAAAGGGGCGTTGGCGAGGCCAAAAATTTGTCTGTTTTGATGGAGGTAGGTGTCTCTCCTTATTTTCTTTTGCCGCACTCAGTTTTTGCAGCCGGATTTCCGCTCTGTTCCATACTCATTTCTCTTTGTAGAAAGCGTTTTCGAAGTCTGTGAAGAATACTTGGGAGCTAGGCCGTAAGATTGCTTCTTCTGACCTGTCTTGGCGGTTGGCCTCCTTTTCCCGTTTTTTGTTGACCATCAGGTATCCTCCTACAACCATGATCTTGGACAAGGAGAAGGAGGTGGAGCGCCTCAAAGCTCAGGTTGCCCAGCTGGAGGAGTCAAACAAAACACGGCAGGCGTAGTTTAACCAACTGGCCAAGGCCAAACACCAGCTGGAGGTCACCGTGGAGAGGGGCAAGAAGACGGTTGACATCCAGGCGGAGGCACTAAAGAACTTGGAGTCGATCCTCTCCCAAAGGAAGGAGACGATCAAGACTCTCCGCTCCCGAGAGGAGGCGCTAACCTGGCAGCTTCAAGGGATATCCGAGCTAGTCGAAAGTAAGTTTCTCCTCCTTGCCTCTTCTATACTTTGGTTAACCACTCCGAGTCTTGTTGCTTACTCCTGCCTTCGACTGTAGCTCATTACCCCGAGTTGACCAAAATGGCCCTCGAGAAGCTGTCGGCGGAGGAGGCTGGCCGCGATCTGATCGCCTGGGATCTGGTCAAGGTGTTGGCGGAGGAAAATAACGTCTTCGCTCTATTGCCAATGACTTCTTCCAGTATATCTGACCGGAGACGGGCAAGCCAGACGACATTGCCAGATTGGTGGTTGCCCTGTCCTGCTGTATCAACGTGCTGGACACCCACAAGGAGTGGGCGGAGCTTGGCGGCATGGAGATGGCTCTGGCCTTGGTGAAGTCCTGGTATCCGGAGGAGGATCTGGGTGTGCTCACTCGTGGCTTCCAACTTGGGATCAGCTACCAGGGCCTCCACGATAGCATTCCGGTGATCAGGTCCTGCGGGGTGAAGATCGGCACGTACGTGGATCTGGAGCGTGACTCCCGCGACCCCTCCGAGCTGGTGCCATTCCACTGGATCCCAGCTCCCACGAACTTTGTCGATATTGCCTCCTCCAGCCAAGTGCCTGCGGCCGGCGCTAGTGCTCCTTCTGTCGGACCGACTCCTACTCGAGCAGCCGATGCTCCTTCCACAAGTCCAGCTCCTGAGTCTTGATCCCTGGGATGCCGGGAGTATTTGTCTTGATAACTTGTGCTGCGACAGCTCTGCCTGTTGTTGGGGATATGCTATATGGGTATCTTCATAGCATGTCTCTTATCCGACTAACCCGGGTGGCCCATAGTCGGTAGCATGGCTTATGGCCTGCTGGGCGGCCCAGTTAGCTGGATCTAGAAGGGAGGCCCATGCCGGATAAAGGAAGGCTACGATGGAGTCACCAGCGTACCCGGAGCCTTGGAGTGCAAGATACACAAGACTAGTGATAGACGGTGTAGGACTCTGTAACCTGTCCGGCTAGGACTTTTCCCTGTAACCCTAGGACCTGGTGACTATATAAGTCGGGCCTATGGGAGCCTTTAGGACACACACAAATTAGTATCGATTCATACAACCTCGCACAGCGAACCTATCTCTATAACTCGGCGTATTGCCCTTATAGTGATTTATAGCAGGAGTAGGATTCCGCCACCGTCGTGGGATCTGAACCTGGGTAAGTTGTGTTACCTCGTACACGTTAACCGTCCGCCTTACCCCACGTCTCTAAACACGCACTGTGAGGACCCCTCTATGGTGTACTCGTCGGCAATACCACGACAGTTGGCGCCCATCATGGGGCAAGAGGCACTTCAGGATCTTCAGCGGGCGAGGACCAAGATCTTCACGGGAATCGGCGAAACCGTAGCCATCGGCCGTGTTCTCTTCTCCGGGAACGTTCCGATCGTCCCCCCTAACGAGTTCTGGATCCCGGCGAAGACGAACCCTACGCGGTGTTTGATCGTTCCTATCGGAGACATCCACCTCTTCATCGGTGAAACCGACTCGGGCACTAGTTCCCTGGAAGTCGGAGGAACATCAAGACCCGCACGGACCGCCTACGGGCAGGATACGTTCGCGGAAGGATCAATGTCGGATCTCTCTTCGGAGTTTGCCGGTAAAGATCGGAAAGCATCAAGACCCGCACAGACCGCCTACGGGCAGGATACGTTCACGGAAGGATCGATGTCGGATCTCTCCTCGGAGTTTGCCGGCAAAGATCGGGAAAATTCAAGACCCACCCAAACCGCCCCCGTGCAGGATATAAAGGTGGAAGATCACTGCAAATCCGCCGGCTTTATCCGCGCGTCTGGACAGCAGAGATCCTAGTTCGTCGGCGTGGTTACCATCTTCGATCTGGCGCACTGCATTCAGAGAGAGGGCGAAAACCCCTGCGATTACCTGGCCAGGTGGCTCCGTATACGAGCAAATCTGGCCCACTACCCCAATGATGATGCTATCTATCACTTTGTGGAAGGTCTGGACCATGGCACGCTTCTCCGACACTCTCTAAGACGGCAACAGGCGTCAGGACGCCTTACCTTCGAAGGCATGGTGAACACCGTCAACAACTACGCGGAGGCCGAAGCGGCAGCTCAGACAGCGCTTGCGCTCATTGACGGAGCCCCTCCGATTTAGCCACCACCGCCACCGCCTCTGGCCGCCATCATCGTAGCAGCACCACCACCTCCAGTCATCGTCGAGGCCGTTGCACCTCCAGCGCCCGTCATCGAGGAAGTCCTGGCACCATCCGACTCTGTCATTGACACGCTTTATGCTGATTTCAGTGCAGATTCAGAGGAAATAGACTTCAGTCCAGAAGAGCTAGACTCCGCTATGCAAGAGATGGAGGAGGAGTACTCGCGCGACGAGCAAGCTAATAACACCGTCATGTCTCGAGGGGTGTTCGTCACCATTGGGACAGCAATGGATGAAGATCAACCCGGGCAAGCTCCGCCTATGGCGCTGGAAAAGGGGAAGGGGCCACTAATTGATGCTGACGATGATCGCGCAAAGGTCATGCCTCCTCCGCCTAACCCAGTGCAGCAGCCGCAGGAACTCGGCACTGGTCCGAGCAACAACAACACCGCAAACTTGCCGCCTCCAGCATCCATGTCAGCAGCATCCCATGTTACTCCAGCTGATAGAGTGATGTACAGCAATCTCCTCGTCGAGCCACTAACCGTTGATCATATCCGGAATGTGACTCAGCTTGACGAGAAGCGCCAGCAGCTACTGGAGGAGGCGCAAGCCATCGCGGAGCAAGGCGCTAAACTAGATCGAGACATATTCAATGCGCAGAAGTCCATAGAGAAAGCTAGAGAAATGGAGGCCGAGTACAAGACTCTGCTGCAGCAGCAGAAGGCTAAGAAGGCTCCAGCTCGCGTCATCAACGATCCTGGTGTACGGCGCAACCTAGGATGGGCTCCCTCGAAGCCGGCACAGGCCAAGCCATACATTGATAGTGAAGGCAAGCAGGTGATGCCCACCCCACTCCTTAACCTCGCCGTCGCCAAGACCCTTCTAGAGCAGGATAGATCGCCTGAGGCAGTAGAACAGGTATATGACCTAGTGGCCAAGGCGGTAAAGCAGCAGGAAAAGGCCACCTCTCAGAGGCTTGAGTCTGACCCAGCGCTCTGCCGATCTAGCCAGTATAAACCGCCAACGGACAGATCTCCTCATGATGTCGGATCACAGACGGGTTCATCAGAACGAAGACGGAGGGATGCGCGCAACAGGAAGGATGCTATCCCCATATCCTCCAACCACGGAGAAAAAGCCCGACCTCGCCGCCCATCGCCACCGCCCCGATCCCTCCCACGTCAGGAAGATTACAAGGCTCATCATCGTACAGATATGCCCCTTCCAAAGCAGTGTGGTATCGTCATCCGCGACAACGCGGCACAGACCCGTCATGATGAAGAGCGCCACCAAGGACACAAGAGCAGGTCACACCACGACCCTCCGCGTCCGACAAGCAACCGTGACAGGCGTGAGGCGTCGCAGGAGGGTAACAGCAAGAATGCTAACCCACCGCCACCTTCGCCTCCGTCACCGCCAAGCAGTCACCATGGCGGAAGAGGCCCGCGTTGTTCACGCAGCCCATCCCCTGTTGACAACAAGAAGAAGAACCCGGAGCCATACGATGCACGTTCACGGATCGATAAGATCCACGAGGCCCGAGAAGGACCATACCTGGGACCATGTTGCTTTGGACCTGCAATACGGTCCGCAACTTACCCCAAAGGTTTCCGGATTGACATGACCATCAAGCCCTATGACGGCACCGCCAAGCCCGCCACATGGTTGCAGGACTACGGCAATGCGGTGGAGATTACCGGAGGCAACCCCAACGTCATCGTTAAGTACCTCCCGTTAATGTTAGCGGGTACGGCCTGTCAATGGATCGACGACTTGGCGGAGAAATCTATCTACAACTGGCTGGATATGCAAGAAGCATTCACCAAGAACTTTGAGGGTACATACAAGCGTCCCTGCACTGTGGGCGATCTACAGCGATGCGTGCAAGAGAAAGACGAGACATCTCGCGCCTACCTCTCCCGCTGGCTGGACATGAAGAATTCCTACGCAGGAGTGCACGCTCAGACCGCTATGGCCGCCTTCATTGATGGGTTGGAAAGGGGCGCGTTCCTCCGACATAAGCTAAAGCGCTTGCAGGACAATCATCATCTTGACTTGAATCAGATGATTCAGTTAGCTAGTGAGTTCGCAGCTGCCGACGACGATGCTCGTGGCTCTTTGCCGGCAATGGCCGTTCCAACCCAAGCTCGGAGGAATAGCAGTACAAAGCGGAAAACCGCTCCAGAAGAAAAGCAATCTACCGACATGGTCGCTATGACTTTTGCAGGACGAGGAGAAGGTGGACAACGTGGCCGAGGAAGGGGAGCAGGCCGCGGGCAGCAATGAGGAAGTGAAACCAACTCGGTGCCGCTCCGCGTTCCCCAAACGTACAAGGAGTACCGCGATATGTCGTGCCTCGTACACCTCGATGTCAACGGCAAGGCCACCCATACCAATCGACACTGCAAAATCGTCAACGACCTCAAGGAAGACCTGGTTTCCGGCTACAAGCGATGTCGGAAGAACAGACTGCGAGGCAAGGGCAAGGGGAAGAAGAAGGAGGAGGAGTCCAAGGATTCAAGTGACATGGACGAGGACATTGACCCCAAGCACGCCGCCAAGAGCGACGACAAGGGCAAGAATCCCTTTGCAAAGAAGGCCCCAGTCTACCACACTTTCCTTGGAACCCCCACCGTCTGACAACAGAAGACCTCTCTAAGGATCCTGATGGCCACTCTCCCCCAGTTCCCCAATACCTGTGCTGGTCGGAGGTTCCAATAACTTGGGACAGGACGGACCACCCAGACCTTGTGCCCATGGAGAACCAGTACGCCATGGTCATCAACCCATTGATTGACGGCGTGGAGTTCACCAAGTGCATGTGGATAGTGGAAGCAGCATCAACATCATGTACCTGGACACACTGCAGAAGATGAACTTGACGGAGGCAAACCTAAGACGGACCAACACCGTGTTCCATGGCGTAGTTCCTATTCGAGAGGTTCGGTCCCTTGGGTGCATTACGCTTCAGGTAGCCTTTGGCGACGTTAATAATTACCGGCAAGAGCACATGACCTTTGAGGTGGTCCCCTTCAAGAGCATGTACCACGTCATATTTGGCCGCGAAATATTCCACACGTTCATGGCCAAGCCATGCTTCGTCTACAACAAACTCAAGATACCCGGACCAAACGATGTCATCACCGTATCCGGAAGCTTTACTAAGGCAAGGGACTGCAAGATCAACGAAGCAGCCGTTGCAGAAGCTGTCCTCTACAGCGAAGAATTCAAGGAGATCCAGAGCAAGGTCAATGACTCAAAGAGGCCCGCGTCGAAGAAGCAGATCTCTGACTCCGCTCTTGCGTTCAAGGCCTCCATCGAGACCAAGCCGGTGGAACTTGTGGTAGGCGATGCCTCCAATACCGTCGCCATTGGGACGAACCTGGATCCCAAATAGGAAAGCACGCTCGTCGAGTTCCTCCGTGAGAATAGGGACATCTTTGCCTGGCAACCTTCCGGCATGAAAGGTGTACCTAGGGAACTTGCCGAGCACAGCTTAAACATAGATCCAAAATGTAAAACAGTGAAACAACCTCTACGACAATGTTTTGCTATGTCATACGGCACGTTTTGCTATGTCATACGGCACGTTTTGCTATGTCATACGGCACGTTTTGCTATGTCACTACCCCATACGGCACGTTTTGCTATGTCATACGGCACGTTTTGCTATGTCACTACCCCATACGGCACGTTTTGCTATGTCATGATGCCCTTCGGGCTGAAAAACACAGGTGCTACCTACCAGCGGACAATGCAACGTTGCCTTCACGACCAAATTGGTCGGAATGTTCACGCCTATGTGGACGATATCACGGTGATGTCTAAAAAGTCAAACGACTTAACCTCCGACTTAAAAGAAACCTTTGATAATCTCCAGAAATACAACATGATGCTCAACCCTAAGAAGTGCGTCTTCGGGGTTCCAGCCGGCAAATTGTTGGGCTTCATCGTTTCCCAGCGCGGAATCGAGGTCAACCCGGAGAAAATCAAGGCCGTCTTAAACATAAACCGTCCGACATGCCTAAAGGACATTCAACAACTAACAGGTTGTGTCGCAGCAGTTAGTCGGTTCGTCAGCCGACTTGGAGAGAAGGCTTTGCTGTTGTACAAGTTGCTGAAGAAGGTAGACAAATTCACATGGACAGACGAAGCAGATGCAGCATTGAAGCAGCTCAAGGAGATTCTTTCCTCAGCGCCCATCCTTGCAGCACCCGAGCCTGGAGAGCCCCTGTTAATTTACATGGAGGCAACCAACCGGGTTATTATCATCGTCATCGTGGTAGATAGGAAGGAACAAGGCTACGGGCACGGAGTTCAACAACCAGTTTACTATGTAAGCGAGGTCTTGACGGAGTCCAAGCAGCGTTACCCGCACTACCAAAAGATAGCTTATGGAGTATTCCTCGCTTCTCGGAAGCCGAGGCATTACTTTCAGGAGCACCCAATCACAGTAGTGAGCAAGACTCCACTGTCCGACATTATCAATAACAGTGATGCTACAGGAAGGGTCGCGAAGTGGGGCATTGAACTTGCCGCCTTCGAGATCACCTACAAGAGACACGATGCTATCAAGTCACAAGTTTTGGCGGATTTTATTGCAGATTGGACGGAGGTGCCAGATGCTACTCCGTTGCCAGAACCAGAGTACTGGGTGATGCACTTTGACGGATCAAAGTTGCTCAACGGCTCGGGGGCTGGTGTACTGTTACAGTCACCAAAAGGAGATAAGCTGCACTATGTTCTGCAGATCCACTTCAAGGCTACAAACAACATGGCGGAGTATGAAGCACTCATTCACGGACTACGTGTAGCCAAGGATATTGGCATCAAGCGCATAGTTTGCTGTGGAGATTCCGACTTGGTTGCCCAGCAGGTGGTTGGCACCTGGAATGCACGGAACCCTATGATGGCGGCATATCGCGACGAAGTGGACGAGATAGCCAAGAGCTTCTTGGGCTACGAAGTCAAGTATGTGCCTAGGGAGCAAAACGAGGCGGCTGATCTACTGTCTAAGCTTGGATCAGGGCGCAAGAAAATTCCGCCAGGAGTGTTCCTAGAGCATCTACGCACACCATCCGTGAAGGGCGCCGACATCGACAACCCGGATAGAGTTGACTCTTTCGTCAACATGGTGACAAAGATCCCCGGCTTGGACAAAACCGTTCATGGAGTATCTCGAGCACGGAACTTTGCCCGACGACGAGGTCGAAAGACGGCAAATAGTACGTCGAGCAAAGGGTTATACCATAATCAATGGGCAACTCTATAAAAGGAGCACTACTGGTGTATACTTAAAGTGCATTTCCCAGCTAGAAGGTATGGAAATCCTGCGCGAGATCCATCTCGAAGATTGCGGGCACCACGCCGCTCCTCGATCGCTGGTCGCGAAAGCCTTCCGGCAAGGATTCTACTGGCTGACCGCAAAGGCGGACGCCGACAAGCTGGTTGAGACATGCACGGGATGCTAGTATTATGCCCGACAACCACATGTTCCTGCTGAAGAATTGCGAACAATACCAATAACTTGGCTGTTTGAAGTCTGGGGGCTAGACATGGTGGGACCGTTACAGACGGCACCGTGTGGATTTATGCATCTGCTGGTAGCAGTTGACAAATTCACCAAATGGATAGAAGCTAAACCCATTAAAAAGCTTGATGGGGCAACTGCCCTCAAGTTTGTCCGGGATCTAGTGGTGAGATTTGGTCTCCCACATAGCATCATCACCGACAATGGAAGCAACTTGTCACTCGGAGAAGTGGAGGCCTACTGCTGGGACAAAGGCATCCGACTTGACCTTGCATCTGTGGAACACCCACAATCCAATGGTCAAGTTGAGCGAGCCAATGGATTAATTCTGTAGGGAATCAAGCCACGTCTTGAGGCACCGCTACACAGAGAAGCTAGAGCCTGGGCGGAAGAATTGCCATTTGTGCTGTGAAGTTTACGAACCACACCCAACAGATCCACCGGCTACACCCCTTACTTCATGGTATATGGAGCAGAAGCCATCCTACCTTCCGACATCCTCCATGACGCACCGAGAATTGCCGCCTACGACAAAGATGACGCTGAAGAATCCAGACGCCTTGATGTGGACCTTCTCAAGGAGGAGCGCGTTTTGGCATGCCAAAGATCCGCCATCTACCAGCAGAAGCTACGCAGATACCATAGTCTCCGTGTTCGGCATCGCTTGTTTAAAGAGGGGGATTTAGTACTCCGACTTAGGCAGAAGAAGTCACACAAATTATCCCCGCCATGGGAAGGACCGTTCATCATAAGCAAGGCGCTGCTCAATGGGTCTTACTACCTTGTTGACAATCGTGAACTCAAGGATAGACCCAACAAGGATCATAAGCGTAAGCGACGTGACCCGGATGATGACTACCCGGAGCTTGATCGGCCATGGAACATAGCACAGCTACGTCCTTTCTACACTTAGCATTTTTTATCTAATCGTGTACCTCTCATATGATCAATGAAATAAAGCTCTTTGGTTCACTCATATTGCTGAGTCTTTTACCTCCTTTAGTGTTCATTTTTAGATCATATAAAACCTTTCTGCACAAGTCTTGCGATTGCACTTGTGAAAATTCCGCCTACGGGCGTTAGCTTAAGTTTTCTGGTATACACATTCTTTGTTGTTTTTATGTGGATTCTGGAGTAGTGACTTTCGGCACTTATTGTCGGCGATTTTGTGCTCAGGTTATTGACGGTGCCATTAGGCATCATCACCTAAGCGCATGGTTCCGACAACGAGTCCTCCGACTCACGAAAAGTCAAGCATAAGAACCAGAGTAATGGATAAGCCAGCACTTGCTTAAAAAATATATACATGCTGAAACTTAGTTCTTAAGTCGCAAGACTTAACAAATCATTGTTTTCCACCTTAAGATTACATCAACAAGTTTTTCCCGTGCACACTCCAAAGGTGAAACAGAAATTACAAAGTGTTTTTTCATTCTTTGGGTGCAGGAGACTTGGAGGCCGCATCATCGCCAGCCGGAGAGTCACCCTCGACGTCGGTGCTATGATGAGACTCGGAGGAATCTTGGTTGACGTTGTCGATGAAGTTCCTGGGCACGAAGACGTCAACGTCCACCAACTCGGCAACCCTAGTGTCATAACCCGCGAGTGATGACAGGATGACTTCGTGATCGATCTCCTTGCCGTCATCATCCACGTCGGGGATACCAGATGTCACCGTGTCGATGTCGGCATCTTTATACTGTGCCTTCACCATAGACAGCGCCATCCTTGCGCCAGCCCGTGCGCATGAAGCTTTCCAGCTCGCGACACGCTTGGGGGCTCGGCGCAGAATCTCCGAGTACTTCGTCACGGAGTCCAAGGCCTTGATATAAATCTGGAGGGGCTTGGTAATCTCCTTGGCTTGGGCAATGGCGGTATTGATGAATTTGCCGGCAAGAACCATGCATTCCTTGTCCGAAGGAGGCGAGCGGGTTAAACCCATGGGCGCTGAAAATTCTGACAAGGATCGCATGAGTTTAATAAACTCTAAGTATCCAGACTACAGAACTACAAGGCGGAGGACACTTACTGAAGATGCTGGCCTTAGCCTGCCAGACGGTGTCCGCCAAGGATTCCTTCTCTTGTTGGAGGAGCTTAAACGCCTCGCTATGGCGAAGGTTTTGCTCATCAGCAGCTTGCTTCTGATACTTTAGGATCGCAAGATCCTCCTTCAAGCGATTGATCTCCGCGGAGGCGGAATCCTGCAGGGCTTTCGTGGAATCCTCGTGCATCTTCAGCATTTCTTCCCTCTCCTTCTTAAGTATTTGTTCTCACTATCCAGCTGCTGGATGTGCTTGGACTTCTCTACAATATCCTTGGCCTTGGCAACATGCTCTGCATGTCGGAGAAAACAAAGTACAGAGTGAGTACTCGAAGAAGGAAGGCACAAAAGTAAGACGGAAATGCGCAAAAAGAAAACAGACTCTTGTTTTTGATGATCTGTTCCTTCAAGATGGCAGTTTTACCCTTTTCGGCTTCAAGATCTGCATGCATCTTCTGATACTTGTCGTTGGCCATGCCCTCCGAGCATTCTCGTTCTGTGGAAGCAGATACAAAGTTAAGTCGCTGTTTGGTCTGCTTGGAGCCCCTAGTCGGAGATTTTCCACCTAGATGCTCGGGGGCTACAGCGAGAGTTTTTAACTTATAAATATTCTTAGCTTTTCTTTAAGCATCTAGTCGGAACTAATTCAGTTACAACTAGAGGCTTGGGAGGCTACGGCACTGAAAATTATGAACACTGTGTATGCTACTCTTAAAGCATCTAGTCGGAATAATTTCTTCCATCTAAATGCTTGGGGGCTACAGTGAGAGTTCTTTCTAACTTAGTCACTCTTAGAGCATATAGATGCAAAACCTATGGTTTTCCGTCTACATCCTCGGGGGCTACAGTGGGATACTTATACGAAATGCAAAAGGTAAAGTAAAACTTACAAGTGCAATGATCTTGAGGTTTGTAGCGCTCTCGGCTAGCAGCTTGCCAAAGGAAATGCTATTTCCTTGCAAGATATCTGCTTGTCGGAGTAGCTCCTCAAGACCGCACGTCGAAGATGACGGCACTCCTCCAGGAACCATAGTTGTGTTACTCGGCAGGAGCGCCGGGTAAACTATCTTCGGGAACTCGAAGGGTTTCTGGGGAGCAGAGGCGCCGCCTTCGGAAGAGGTACCAGCTCCCACCACCGCCTTGCCGCTACCGATGGCATCCTTAGCCGGAGCTTCAGCCATTTGAAGAGCAGTGCTCTCCTGTGCCGCCTGCTTGTCGACAACAGCGAGTTCGGTAGAGGCGCCAGAATCCACTTCCATGGCGGAAGGGCATGGTGCCTCCTGGACTTGAGAGCTTGTCGGAGCAGAGGAGGGCTTGATGGCAGGAGTAGCAGGGGCGATGGCGGGGGAGGAGTCGTGATGCAGCATATCTTTGATATTTCTAAAAGCCCCAAGAGTCTTGGAGGACTTCTTGAGGCTGGTTGTGGTTTTCTTCCTGAAACGTGCAAAGTGCATAAGTACAGGAACAAGATAGATAAATAAGACAATGTCGGAGAATGAGAGGCTTACACTAGGGGCGCTTTGGC
Organism: Avena sativa; assembly: GCA_916181665.1. Lineage (NCBI taxonomy): Eukaryota > Viridiplantae > Streptophyta > Magnoliopsida > Poales > Poaceae > Avena > Avena sativa. The sequence goes on from OV702297.1 coordinate 146,430,240, forward strand.
AAACATCCTGGTGACTTTCTTCTTTTCCTCCTCTAGGGCGGCAGTACTCTTTTTGGAGGCTCCACCCTCCGTCTTCTTCTTCTTGCCTCCGTCGGCAGCGTCAGAGGTGGAGCTCTTCCGCTTTCGCGTCAACGGGGCATCATTGTCGGACACGACCGTGACTTCCTTCATCTTTGGATTGTAGATTTGGGTAGCCAGGTTGTCCTCATCTAGATCGCTAAGCTGTTAAGTAAGAAATCACCGTGTTAGATAAGATGGCACTGGTAAGACAGAGAAGCTGGAGCAATGTCATACACGGAAAATAAATACCTACCTTTGGGCACTTGCCGTCTACGTACATGTCTTAGGTGATGCTGAAGCCGCGCTTCTTATCCTTCACCTTGACGATGTCCTTCAGACAGAGCTTGATGGAGTCGCTCGATAAGTTATCCACGGAGATCCGGAGGGTATCCTTTCGATCACCCGTATACTCGTGCATGAACTTCACGCGGTGCTGCAGAGGTTGGATTCGCCTGATGAACCAGCGCATGGCTAGGTCCAAGCCGGTCAAACCCGTCTCTATGAACCACTCGATCCACCTTATTGCGCGAGAAGCGTTGAGGTCGGAGGGAAGGGAGGCATGGGATCTCCATGTGGAAACTTCAGCGGCGGCTCCATCCACGAAGTCCGGGTACGTCACTTCTCGGCCCGCCAAAGGAATGTCGGGGCCGTAGAAGTACGTCCGCTGCCAGTTTTTGCACGACTCGTGGCCGACGATGTCGGGGAACCGCCGGCTAGGTCGGATCTTGAAGCTTATGGTGCCGCAGTTCCTAAGCTCCTCCCTACTATGTTCGGCTTCACGTTTGACGGTGAAGAAGTACACGAACAAGTCTAACCTAGGCTTAATCCCTAGGTAACCCTCACAAAGTGCCGCGAAGTTGCTAAGCACTAAGATACTATTGGGGGAGAGGTTATGGGGTTGGACTTTGAAGTGGTTCAAGACGGACAGAAAGAAGTAGGACATGGGCAGAGAAACGCCGCGTACCAGCTGAGCCTTGACGTACACCTTTTCTTTGGCTTGGGGAGAAGGTGTCACCTCGCCGGCCGGCGCCGCCCGCCAGGCAAGCCCCTCCATAGCGGGGAGGTAGCCTTCGGTGACCATCTCTTGGATGTCATGGTCGGTGATGTCCGAGCCGCGCTAGTCGCCCTTGTGCTAGTCTGGCTCTTCTTCTAGAGGCTCTAGCGCCGCCAGATTGTGGTACCGCCGGTGGTTTCAATCACCGCCGACGCGGGGATGACCAGGCCCTCTGGGGGCACGACGACGGAGCTCGCCGGCTTCGCGTGGCTTCGCTCGACGCCGCCATCGACGGGGAGGAGCTGCTGCTGGCCATGGAGGACTGGGAGGATGCGACTGATGCACAGAGAGTCTAGGGTTTCTTCGAGGTTTTGCGCGGAGGGCTCGAGGAGGCGTGCGGCTGGAGGAAGAAGATGATGACGCGAGAGAATGGGGTCAAAAAGTGGGAAGTGTCCCACGGTTACTATTTATCTTACTCTGCGTCAAGATTCGTGCAGCTAATCAGACGGTTGCCACATAGACGACGTGTTCGTGAACGTGCGCGGTAATTTCGCCACGTCTCCAACTGCCGCCGCCAATGGTTCGTATCGCTCGCGCGGGGAAATCGGATATGATTGCGTTCTCTGCATGTATGAGTTACGAGGCGTCGCTGACCTACAACCTACGTCGTCATAACTGACATGGTAGATGAGCCGTCCCATCGAAGATTCCGGCATGGACAGATTTAATCTGACTACGGAAGAGTACGATGGAAGATTCAGCATTTCTCTGACTTACTCATAGAAGACGGAGAAACCTTTGCAGGGTTCTTTGGGAGGACTACAAGATATTGCTTGACGATTTGCCGACATCCATCTAGACGGAGCGTTCCACGGGAAGAGGTAAGACGGCGCAAGATCTCGGAGTTCTTTGGGGGCTACTGTTGGGGATATGCTATATGGGTATCCTCATAGCATGTCTCTTATCCGACTAACTCGGGTGGCCCATAGTCGGTAGCATGGCCTGTGTCCTGCTGGGAGGCCCAGTTAGCTGGATCCAGAAGGGAGGCCCATGCCGGATAAAGGAAGGCTACGGTGGAGTCACCAGCGTACCCGGAGCCTTGGAGTGCAAGATACACAAGACTAGTGATAGACGGTGTAGGACTCTGTAACCTGTCCGGCTAGGACTTTTCCCTATAACCCTAGGACCTGGCGACTATATTAGTCGGGCCTATGGGAGCCTTTAGGACACACACAACTTAGTATCGATTCATACAACCTCGCACAGCGAACCTATCTCTGTAACTCGGCGTATTGCCCTTATAGTGATTTATAGCAGGAGTAGGATTCCGCCACCATCGTGGGATCTGAACCTGGGTAAGCTGTGTTACCTCGTACCCGTCAACCGTCCGCCTTACCCCACGTCTCTAAACACGCACTGTGAGGACCCCTCCATGGCATATTCGTCGGCAATACCACGACACCTGTTGGTGAACCTTGCTGTAAAACTTTGAATTCTGTGTGGAACCTTCATGTTCCTCTTAATAGCTTGATGCCCCCTTTTGGTTTAGGTTGAATTTGCCTCTTTTCTTTTTGGACGTTTTTTGTCCTTGCATTTTTGTGCGAGCGTGTGACCGCGTGATTATCGGTTGTAGTCATCGAGGTTCGGGCCGGCTAGGCTTGCCAGCCGGGTCGAAGCTCTTTGACGCCCTTGCTTGAGGTGATGGGTGCGCAGGAGCGCACCCACTAGGTGTAGTCCCCGAGGTTCGGGCCGGCTGGGGTAGCCAGCCGGGTCGAAGCTCTTTGCTTCCCTTGCTTGAGGTGATGGGCGCACGGGAGCACGCCCACTGGGTGTAGTCCCCGAGGTTCGGGCCGGCTGGGGTAGCCAGCCAGGTCGAAGCTCTTTGCTGCCCTTGCTTGAGGTGATGGGTGCGCAGGAGCGCTCCCACTGGGTGTAGTCCCCGAGGTTCGGGCTGGCTGGGGTAGCCAGCCGGGTCGAAGCTCTTTGCCACCTTATTTCCTGTCAAGTTGCAGCTCGTGCGGTACAAGACACAGCGTTGTTTGAGTTAGTTTCATTACTTGTGTTCGTTCATAGTTAAGATAGAACACGAAAATGGTGCCTTTTTCGAACTAGGCCGTTAACAAGTTCTTTTTCTCAGCGAGCATTGGCCTTTCGAGCTTTGACCTTGCCGTCTGCTAGCCGAGTTGCAGTCTGCATCCGGAACCGAAGGAGTGTCTAGGTTGTCATGTACCGCGATACTTCGGTGTGTTGTTAGTAGCTTAGCTCAAGCAGGCGCAGCCGGTTCGACCAGGCACCTTTGTTTTCTCCCTGGGCACTTTCTTGTAGGGGGTACTTCAAGCTTTTGCTCCTGCTGGGTCGACAGCCGGCTTGCGGTCTAAAGCTGAAACCAAAGAGTGGGCTCTAGGCGCCCTGTACAATACTCAGCTGCCTGTAGAAACAGTGGGTGTCCGGGCCAGCCGGTTCGGAGGCATAGGTGGTGCGCGAATTGGGGCAAAGTCCTCGGGTCTGTGCCGAGGCTTCCAAACTTGTTCATTTATTACATGAAAAGGAAGATACATACATTTCTAGCTCAAGTGTAAAATGGACGGAGTAGGTTCACGTTCCATGGGCGTTCGGTTTCTTTGTCAGAGTGACCTGTCTTGTTCTTCACCGACTGTTGGGCATCGATCAGGTAGTATGAGTCATTGTGCAGCGCTCGGCTGATGATGAATGGCCCCTGCCATGGCGAAGAGATATTGTGCATTCCCTTCATGCTCTGGACCAGACACAACACTAGATCCCCTCGCGAATAGAGGTGGGCCGGATCCGGATGGTGTGGTAGCGGTGCAAGTCCTGCTGATAGATTGCTGATCTAGACAGGGTCAGCTCGCACGCCTCCTCAAGCAGGTCCATGTTGTCCCCCAGTGCTTCCTTGGCTCCCGGCTCCGTGTAGAGCTGTTTGCGGGGTGCGTCGAACTGGATGTCAGTGTGGAGAACAACCTCTGCCCCATAGACAAGAAAGAACGACGTGAAACTGGTTGAACGGTTCGGGGTGGTGCGCAGGCTCCATAGCATGGCTGGTAACTCCTCTATCCAACATCCAGGTGACCTGATGAGTGGTTCGATCGGTCTTGGTTTGATTCTGGCTAGAACTAGGCCATTAGCGCGCTCGCACTACCCGTTCGACTGAGGGTGCGCGACCGAGGCTTGGTCCAGGCGGATGCCCTTGTCTCCACAGAAGCGAGCAAAGGCCCCCTTGGAGAAGTTGGTGTCGTTGTCCATGATGATGCTATGTGGGTACCCGAATCGGATGATTATGTCCGTGAAGAACTTGATCACTATTGCTCCGTCCGGCTTCTTTATGGGCATTGCCTCTATCCACTTGGTGAACTTGTCTGCGGCGACGAGAAGGTGCGTCATGCTGGATCTAGATGTTTTGAACGGTCCAACCAAGTCCGGCCCCCAGACTGCAAACGGCCAGGTAATCGGTATCATCTTGAGTGATGTAGACGGCGTGTGCTTCAGCTGGCCGAACCGCTGGCAACCATTGCATGCTTTGACCAGCTCCTGAGCGTCCTTTAGTGTTGTTGGCCAATATAAATCGTGGCGAAGAGCCTTGGCTGCTATTTCTCTTGACGAAGCGTGGTGGCCGCATTCGCCCTGGTGTATGTCCACTAGGAGCTTGATTCCTTCCTCTTGGCTTACGCATCGTTGATAGATTCCTCCGATGCTGCGCTTGTACAACTCGTTGTTGATGATGGTGTATACGATTGCCCTTCGTCTCACTTGTCATGCTGCCACTTCCTCCTTTGCCAGCTCGTCCTTGGCCAAGAAGTTCATGAATGGTTTCGCCCAGTCGGGTGTTTCCCGGATGGCGTACACCGTCTGCATGATGAGCTTGATCTCCTTGCGATCCGCTGGCTCTGGAGCGTTGGGGGGTTCACCGGGTGGAAGCTCGCTGGCGACAACCCCTGGTTGCGGTTGAGTAGTCCTGGGGTGCAGTGGAGCAGTCCTCGGGTGCAGTGGAGCAGTGCCCGGGTGCGGCGAGGCAGTCCTCGGGTGCGGTGGAGCAGTCCCTGGGTGCGCCACCATGGCTGCTCCTGGGTCTGCGTTGAGCACTATGGAGTCAGACTCCAGGGATGGAGTAATGGAGGGCTTGCGCAGGTGCTCGAGGGAGACTCCAGGCGGTATGGCATGTCTTGTTGAACCGACTCTGGCCAGGGCGTCAGCGGCTTCGTTGTTGGCCCTAGGTACGTGATGGAACTCGCACCCTTTGAATCAAGCGCACAACTTCTGAACAAAGAAACGATAGAGGGCCATCTTGGCGTCCCTCGCATCCCATTCGCCTGCGACTTGCTGCACTACCAGATCTGAGTCTCCGAAGTAGAGTATTCTCTGAATGCCTATCTGTTTGTCCATCTTGAGCCCGTGGATGAGTGCTTCGTACTCGGCGATGTTGTTTGATGCCTTGAAGTGGATCTGGAGCACATACTCTAGCCGGTCGCCCTTAGGCGAAGTTATTACGATTCTGGCTCCGAGTCCTCCTGGCATCTTGGAGCCGTCGAAGTGCAGATTCCAGTATGTTGAGTCGGTCACCGGTGGCATGTACAGTGTCTCTGCCCGGTCGATGATGAAATCGGCCAGCGCCTGGGATTTGATCATCGTCCTTGGCTTGTACTGAATGTTGTGCGCGGCGAGCTCTATGGACCACTTCGCCACACGCCCTGTAGCGTCCTTGTTGCCAATTATCTCTGCGAGCGGAGCCAGCGCCACCACCTGGATGGAATGCTCTTGGAAGTAGTGCTTGAGTTTCTTAGCGGCCATGTACATGCCATACACCAGCTTCTGGTAGTGGGGGTAGTTCTGCTTGGAGAGCGACAACACCTCACTTAGATAATACACGGGGCGCTGGACCGGCTGGGCCTTCCCCTCTTCTGGCCTTTCCACCACCAGTACCATGATGATGACTCTGTTGGTGGCCGCGATGTACATCAGGATTGGCTCCTTTGCGGCTGGCGTTGCCAAGATAGGCGGTGAGGTGAGCATGCGCTTGAGGTCCTGAAAATCTTCGTCCGCCTGAGATGTCCAGACGAACTTGTTTGTCTTCTTCATGAGTTGGTACAGGGGAGGGCCTTCTCACCCAGCCGGCTGACGAACCGGCTGAGGGAAGCCAGGGACCCGGTGAAATTCCGCACATCGCGCAAGTTATGTGGCACCTCCATGCGCTCGATGGCTCCAATATTCTTCGGGTTCTCCTTGATCCCTCGCTCGGAGATGAGAAAACCAAGGAGTTTAGGGTCTGGGACGGCGAAGATGCATTTCTCCGGGTTCAGCTTGATCTGGAAGGAGCGGAGGTTGTCGAATGTTTCCTTTAGGTCCTCGAGTAGCGTGTGATGCTCTTTGGTCTTGATGACAACGTCGTCGACGTAGGCATGCACGTTTCTACCGATCTGTGTCTGCAAGCATTTCTACATGCAGCGCTGGTAGGTCGCTCCTACGTTTTTCAGACCGAAGGGCATGGTGGTGTAGTAGTAAGCCCCGTACGGGGTTATGAACGATGTCTTTATTTGATCGGTTACATTGAGCTTAATTTGGTGATAGCCCGAGTAAGCGTCCAGAAAAGACAACAAGTCACATCCGGCCGTGGAATAGATGACCTGATCTATTTGTGGCAGAGCGAAAGGATCCTTGGGGCATGCCTTGTTGAGGCTGGTGTAGTCGACGCACATGCGCCACGTCTTGTTCTTCTTCAGAACTAGCACTGGGTTGGCTAGCCATTCCGGATGGAAAACTTCCATGATGAAGTCGGCTGCGTGCAGCCATGTATCTCCTCACCAATGGTTCTTCTTTTATATTCTGTGAAGCTGTGTAAAGATTGTTTGACTGGCTTCGCATCCGGTCGAACATGGAGAGAGTGCTCAGCGAGTTCCCTCGGGACACCTGGCATGTCTTTGGGGCACCATGCGTAAATGTCCCGATTCTCATGGAGGAAGTCGACGAGCGCTCTTTCCTATTGCTATCCAGGCCGTCTCCGACCAGGACGAACTTGCTCGGGTCCTCCTCACTCAACAGGATCTTCCTTGTGCCCTTGGATGGCTTGAACTGTGATTCTCCAGCCGGCTTGGGCTCTCCAGCCGAAATATCCTCCTGTAGGGCCGCCACATTCTGCATTATGACATGCTTCTCTTCTGTGATGATCATCGCCTCAGCTAGCTTGGAGCCGTCTGTGGAGCACTTGATCGAACACTTGTAGAAGCCGTCGACGGTGATCACTCCTTTTGGGTCTGGCACCTTCATCTTGAGGTACACGTAATGCAGCACTGCCATGAACTTGGTGACAGTTGGGCGCCCTAGTATGGTGTGGTAGGCGCTGGAGAGGTTCACCACCTCGAATCAGATCGGCTCGCGACGAAAGTTGTTCTCGTTGCCAAAGATAACGTCCAGACGGCCGATTGGCGAGTGAGATGGACCTGAGATTTCCCCGTGAAATGAGGTGGTTGAGGGCTGCAGCTAGGACTCGTTGTTGCCAAGCCGCTCGAGGCTGCTGCGGTACAGGAGATTGATTCTGCTGCCTCGATGAGCACACGGGAGAAACGACACGAGTGCTTCTTAGAGACGATGAAGGGGTCGAGGACCAACGCGTAGCTGGCAGGGCTCGGCAGCACGGCCAGATGGTCTTCTTTGCTCCAGGTGATTGCCTGGTCAAACCAATGTAGGTACTGAGGAACAGGGGAACGATTGCGTTCACCTCCGCCTCGCGCCTCCTCTTGCTATGCTTAGTCTCCAGCTCCGCGAGAAATATGTGATAATTATCCACTTGGCGCAGGTAACCGTCTTCGTCATCCTCACGGCAATTGCGTCGTTCCCTGTTGTCCGGCGGACCTCCGGCTAGTGGTGGAGGTGGTGGTGGGAGACCGCCGGCTTCGGCCATCTTCTTCGTCCAGCTAAACTGGCGCGTTGTATGGTTAGCTGGCTTGTTGCCACCACTGTGGAACTTGCACGGCCCATCGAGCATGGAATCCATGGTGTACTTGGGCCATGGTGTCCTGTCATCCGGTCTCTATCTCCGGCTACCGCCCGTAGCCGGGTACTCGTGCACCGCTGCTACTTTCTTGGTGTCGTACCGGCTGTCAGGCTGGTCTTCTTTCCTCTTGCCATGGCGGTTGACATGGCCGTACCACCTGGAATGATGGTCACTCGGCTGGGGGCGCTCCGCCTTCTCGTCCGTAACAATTTTTCCTTGGTCGTCCACCACGATGGGCTTCTTCATGGCTGCGTCAGCGATGGCATACTTGTCCGCAATGGCCATGACCTAGGCCATGGTTTGCGGCTCTGCCCGGCTAAGCTTGTGCTTCAACATGGTGCCGTCTCGGCAACTGTTGGTGAAAAAATCGATTGACTGGTCCTCGCGTACCCCTTCACACAAGTTGTGCATGCTGGTCCACCGGGTGAGGTACACGCGGTCGGACTCCTCTTTGCCTTGCACACAGAGAGCAAGATCGCGAGGTCGACCTGGCTGCTTGTATGTTCCAGTGAAGTTGCGAATGAACGGTTCTTCGGAGTCCAACCAGGTGTTGATGCTGTTGTCGGGGAGGCTATTGAGTAACGTTCTTGTCGAGTCGACGAGCATGAGGGGGACGTAACGGACGGCCAAGCGGAGGTTTCCATTGGCGATTCCCATAGCGGTGGTGTAGTCCACCAGCCAATCCTCGGGCTTGACCATGCCATTGTATTTTAGCGTATCTCTCGGAAGCGAAAAAAACCTTTGGAAACGGCTCATTCCGGATGCGTGGGACGAAACACTTCGGTCCAGCTGGAATTTCTGCTTCCAACGTGCGTGACTGCACCAAGAGGTCGATGCATTCGTGTGTGTCAGTTGGTTCTCGAGGGCCGAGTCGCCCATTTAGTCGCGACGCGGGTGCATCCTTTTTCGCGCCAGCTCCTTCTTCTGGCGCGCGTGCCTTCTTTCCTTGGGAAGCTCCTATAGCCGGCGCGCGGCTCGTGCTGGAGGCGACGGCATCGCGGTTATGGCGGCCACGATTGTCGGATTCGCCATGCTGACGGCTATTTTGCCCGGTGCCTCCTGGAGAAGACGCCTGCTGGTGCTTGCTTCCTCCGTGCGCCATTTGGTCCACGCCTTTGCGGAGGACTATGTCCCGTGTGTTGTCCGCTTGGCTAGGGCCGCCTTCGTCTAGTTGCTTGTTGGCGGTGGTGACGAGGAGCTGGACGCGTTCCTACTGGCGACAGAGCTCTTCCCCCTCAAGGTGTTTCAGCTCCGCGGCCACTTCTTCGGCCGCTCTCATGTTTATGGCGGGAGTGTTGTAAATGGGTTGCGCCACGCCCGCGCGCTAGTCAGCGGCGCGGTCCAATTTTGACACGAGATCGCGCCCCCAGTGCTGGACTTGCCTGGCGAAGCCGTGGGCGGCATTGTACTCGTGCACGGTGGCGTTCGGTCAGCGATGGTTAGCGGCGACCTTGGTGGCTTCCTCTAGGAGCTTCTAGCGCGTGGCCTCGAGTGTGGCCGCAGCGGCCGCTTGGTCCGCCTCAATGACGACAGGAGCGCAAAGGTGCTGGATGGAGGCGGTGAGCAGGTCTTGATCTTGGTCGAGCGCGGAGCCCTCTCCTCCTACTCGATGCTCCTGAGGTAGGCGGTGGTTTTCGCGGGCGTTTACCACATGACCTCGACACAGCCGCTCGCCGCGGCCGAGCCACGGGCGAGGCGGTTGAGAGGCACATTGGTAATGGTGTCGAACGCGCTAGGGAAAGCCTCGGCGACAGTGGCAACATATACACGGAGGTCCCCAAAGTGCATGACAGAGCCGTTGGCAGGGAAGGTGTTCCCGGCGAAGCACGCGGCGTTGTCGATGATGCGGTCGAAAGCGTCGAGTGTGAGGACGAGGCCGGAGGCCACGCGTTCACCGGTGACAAGCGAAGTCCCGTGCGGAAGATGATCCCAGTCAAAGCGTTGTGCCCCACGGTGGGCACCAACTGTCGTGGTGTGGAACACGACAGTGCCATCGGGGATGGCTAAAGAGGGACACTCGGATGCAATCGGTGGCTCATGCAACGGGTTGGTCACGGAGTACTGCAAACACAGCAATGTACCCAGGTTCGGGGCCCTCTCGGCGAGGTAACACCCCTACTCCTGCAAGATGAACTATATGGGGCGCGAGTGCCCAGTACAAGTGTTCCTTGAGCTGTTTCCTTAGCAATTTATCAAGGGCTAGAGGAAGATGGAACTAGAGGCAAGCTCTTGCTACTATCGATCTTACTTCCCTAGAACCCCAGCTCTACCCACCCTTATATACTGATCGGGGGAGGTCGATTACAATTTGGGCTCTAGGGTTTACTGTTTGGATATGGGTTTACAGGGCAGGGCCGGCTGCAAGGTCCAGCCGGTGGGCCAGGACCCAGTCTGCCCTAATTTTGGCATCACTTCCTTCTTTAGCGGTCACCCGGGCTTCCTTTGGGGCATCACCCTTGCTTTAACGGTCACCCGGACCGCTTTGGCAGTTAGCCGACCACTTTGATTTATCTTAGTCGGGTAGCGCTAGTCGTGACGGTATGCCAGCCTGTCTGATGACGAAGGGAGCCAGAGGCGTACCCTGCAAGGAGCATCTCCCCCTCTGTGCTCTCCATCAAATCCGAGGTAAGCCGGGTGGAGGCGGCCACCCGGCCGGTTCTTCTGGCTACCCGGCTAGACGGGCCAGCCGGGAAAGCTTCAATCCCAGCCTGGCGGTGCTGGCCAGCCGGCTGGTGTTGTCCTGCTTGATGGCCAGGCGGCCTGTATCTTCTGGAGCCGGCCTACTTAGGCTTGGCTTTCCCCACCCGGGGGTTATCCCCCCGACACACACACACTCAAGTTGATGTGGCAATGCAACTTCTGTCACACTGGTGCATCATTCCATGTGGCGATTGCATTCTAGGGGCTTTCTGGGAATTTCTAGACATGGTTTGACACATGGAGTCCCTAGAGTCATTTCATGTGTTATTTACCAAAACACAATGATCCACATGACCACACGTACACTCCAATGGATGTGGTGATATAGCTTCTGTCACACTGGTGCATCATTCCATATTTCCATGTGGCAGTTGCATTGCTAGTGATGCTCTTATGTGGCGACGCTAGTGCTAGATGAAATTGGTTCTGTGCCACTTGCATGTAGTGGAATCGAGGTCCACCATGCACGATCCAAGTCAAACGTACTCACGTTTGAGTGTGTCGACCTTCACTCGCTGACAGGTGGGACCCTACATTTCAACTCATGATTAATTTTTTCACCCCCTTTATACGGTCCCCGTGCCCACCCTCACTAATTACGGCCCCCCTTCCTTGCCTTCCACACGGACGAGACCGGCGGCGATGGTTCCTCTCTCCCTACTCGAACACCTACTTCCCTTCCTGATTCTCTCCCCTCACGAATCCATCCGCCTCCAGATCACACCGCCTCCATTAATCTGCTTGATTCCAGCCTCCATTTGCCGCTATGCGTAAACATTAGGGTAGCAGCAGGCTGAAATGTAAGGAAGACAACGACGTGGCTGGCCATGGCGACCGCCACCGCGAGGATTGGGGATGGCCTAATCTCAGAGTGGCGGATGTGTATAGGGTCGCCAAGGAGTTAGACATCATATCCGCCGGTCGCGCCGCTCACTGCATCCCTGGCTACCGCCCGCCGATCCGGCAAATGGACAAACTCCCGTTCAGCACGCTAGGCCTTCTTTACCCTGATACCAACGAATGTCCAAACGACCGTGACGACCACGTAAATTCTAGTATCTTGCTTATTGATTCAGTCATATCGTTGATTCATATGTGTTAAACTTTCATCGGAATCCTATGTTCCTTCCGTCGAACGTGTTTGCATGCGCAATTTGAACAAACTAAACCATTTAGGACTATTTTGTACAGAGGAAGCTCTGCTGGTACTTGATATTCTGGTATTTTCGTAGTGATAAAGTCTGAATTTAGGTGATAGTTGAGGTGTCAATTTGGATTTGCAATGGAATGCCTACTAGGTTATATTCTGTTTTCTAAAAAAATAAACAAACTAGACGATTTAAGACTATTATGTTCCTAGTTGTTTATCATCACCGTCAGGACTTTGTTCGGGGGAAGCTCTTCTCCTACTTGATATATTGGGTATTGTCATAGTGACACAGGCACAATTTAGGCAACAGCTGAGGAGACAGTCTTATATAGTACTTTAATCTGAGCGTCTAGGTATCAAATTGTATTTGCAATGGAATCTATGCTAGTTGATTCTACCAACTGATAACAAACTTTGCAGAATATTCATGCAAAACTGATGCTGCTTGATAAGTGGTCGCAATCAGTAGTGGTGAGTATCAAGGAGATAGACGAGACGGAAATGGAAGATGACCAGAACTAGGTGGATGGCAACGGCGAGCGGCTGGTCCTTTTAACCCAGGACAGGAGTACTTGGACTCTCAAAAATGTCTACAGATCGTTGAGACTTACACTGCCATCTTTAGTGGGTGTCGGCATTACTCCATTCAACCGCAGGTTCCCGCCACTAAACTCTAAATTCGCTTACAGGTTCAACATGGCAGAACTTGATCTCCTAAAGGTACAACTCCCACAGAAGCCTCGGGTGTGGTAGAATTTTCACTACGACCTCTTAGCGGTGTTCGACAAGGAAATCACATTCATTCGATGCCCACATGACAAGGAATGGACAGCCTTGCACAACGAACATCTATGGCCGAAAAGTATGTCGACACCATCTTCACCTCTAGCTAATATTCCAACACATTGCAACACATTTACATGGTCACTGAACCTAGGGGCGACGTGCGTGTTCGGGAGCCATTTACCTAGGGTGCGTCATGGTGTCATATAGCATGTAAATTCCCATTCAAAATTCTACTTACTGACTGAAGGTAACACGCAAGTACACACGCAGCCCTACGTGTCATTCCAGCTCCGATGATCGAAGATGCAGTAGTAGATGCTGATCTTGGATCATGGCGCTAGTTCCTTGTACCTCTCAGAGGCGATAGGAATCAGGATGCTGAATTCATGTGGATTCATATCAGGGGATCACTAAACAGCGTTGGTGATACAATAGAACATATGGGGACACAACTTTCTTCATACCCATCGCTGCGGTGTCACGTTTTCTCGAGGTCTGCGTGTCCATCAGAATACCCAGTAGAACAGGTCTGGAGAAGAGTCGACAATCTAAAGGGACAATCTCTATTTCTTGGGATCAACTATCCTTTCTTCATCGTAACCCCTGAAGTTGTTGAACCTGTAATTGCTTAGGCAGCCCCGTCTCCTGATGCTGGTGGTGGTGGAGCTGATGAAGAACTAGCTACTTCTGCTCCTGGTGCAGCTAACGAAATAATTGTTAATTCTTCTGGTGAAGCTAACGAAATACTTGCTGAGGCTGCTACTGGATTCCAGGAAGAACATGCTGGTGTTGTTGCTAAGGAGCTAGCACCTCCAGTGTTGATATTAGACTATGTGTTTGTTGCGCACTCACGCGTCTATTATGTTGACACTCCAGATCCGACCTGGAGCCGAATCCACATCGGGGGGAGGGGGACTGCCATTGTCTCATTAGTGGGGTCGTACAATTTGATAGAGAATGAGAGACGACCAAACGCAGCATTCTAGTTCGTTCCGACGATACCACCAGCTCTAGGGACCTAGTGCTCAACTGGCATATCAGATGAACCATTTATATTTATCTTCTTATTTAGTTCCCCCCCTAGTTCTATGAAGTAAATGCTTCTTTGGTCAAGACTCAGTTACGCTTATTTGTGTAAGACTGATTTGCTTATTTGTGTAAGAACATGTTAAGACTATGTGTGTAAGACTAAGTTATGCCTAACAGCTTTTCTTTCCCTGCCCACAGCAGCAGAATTGCAGCATAGAACATACAAGGGTCATGTGTATACCAGACATTTTGCTCGGGATAACAACCATTTCAAGTTAACTGCAATTTCAAGTTTACTATCCAGGAAAGTAAGGTGCCATGATCATATAAAATGAATAGCTCATACAAACAGCTAGCAACACTGCCGACAATGTTATTGTTATGAATGATACATGGTATACGTATTTGAACGCATCACTAGAATGTGCCACCTATTGATGATTGATGACATCGATCTAGTTTATCTTCATGTATTTGCATTCAATCGCTCATGGATTTGTTCCCATATTTTTGGAAATGGCCGATGAACTCCACTCTCTTGGTAACATGCTTCATCAATGATCCCTTGTTGATGCAATGCAAAGTACAGACTATGGTATTCATCATTATTCCATTTAGGTTCTCTCTTTTTATTCATCATGAAGCTACTAATTTCAAATGAAAATCTAGTAAACAACATATTGGTACATGTTCTTCTACCACAATCACGAGAAGGAAACTGGACGGAATTTCACCTTGTTGGCATTGTGCCGAACATAGTGGGTGTGGCCTTGGGGTTCGGAGAGTAAGGCGCCCTGGCTGGTGCGGGTGCGACCCTGGCGACGGCGAGATCGGATCCTGGAGGACAACAGGACCATAATCTCGTCCCGGCACCGTGACATGGGTACTGTCGTGCCATGGGTCGAGCTCCAGTTTGGGAGGAGGAGGGCGATGCCGATCAGGTTTGGCAGGGTGCCGGATCCCACCGTTGAAGGAATTCCCTCCCAGCTCCGCACCATGGCGGCGACCACAGATCGCCCCTTTTGGTAAGAAGAAGGCCACGTCAAAAAGAACGATTGAACACGAGGGCGCCAACGCTGCAAGTCTATATGGCAGCCAGGATGGCAACGACTTAACGGTCAAAAGTGACAGGAGGGGCCCAATTTGATGGGCGTTAGCGAGTTTTCTCCTATTCAAATGGTTTGTTGAATTCGTGCCAAAAAAGACCATCTGAGCATTTTGCACGCCAACTCTGGGTATCGCGATCCAATACCGACGAAGTCGGACCACGCGTTGCCTTGGCGCTTCAACTTTCGAGCCTCAAGTTAAAAATCTCAATGACACCAGGGAGCCAAACGTCTCGCGCCACATATCGTCGGCCACATCACCGCTACTAGGGACCATCGGAGCACTCGCCATCGTCTCCGTCTGCACCGTCCCCCCCCCCCCCCCTCACCCCCACCCCCACCGAGTCACCGGTGAGCATCGAAAACAATGCTTCCCAGCCGTTAGATCTTGGATCAATGTGTGAGATCAAAACAAGCACTAAAGATGTACCAGTCAATGAGACGCCGCCATGTCGCGCCAGTCAGCGCTGCATGCTGAGTCAACTGCCGCGTCAGCAGGAATATTCCCTTGATTTCCAGAAAATAGAAAAATAGACAGAAAATGTATCAAAGTTGTAAAATTGAATATTTATTAGAAAAATACAAATGATATATCCCTGGATTCATATTAACGTGTATAATTTGATTCTGTAATCCAATTTTCACTTTGCCCAATGAATATTTTCTAGATTATTTAAATCTAACTAATGGTATTTAATTCATAAGAAAATAGCCACAACTACAAAATTGGCAAATTTAGTGTCTGTGGATTCAGAAAATTGTAATCAATGGAACTATACCATTAGTTGATTTTGTTATAGTACATAATAATTATCTAAGAATAAATCTCTTAAATGAGCATTTTGGCTATAACTTTTATTCTATAAATCATTTTAAGGTGAAACCAGTGGCAAATTAAATATATAAACAATACCTATCCAGTAGCATGGTTTCCAAAAATTTATGAGACTATTTAATGCTAAAAGTATTCAGAAATCATTAATGCCTATTTTAAGCCTATTTGTTTAATAAAAATGCTGATGAAAAGCTTTTGATCATGTTTCTATTTTTAGCATGCATGCATATTGTTTTGTTGTGTTTGTTCTGTTGTATGTTGATTGCAAATATTCTTTTCTGCGATAGATTGCTCAGAGTGCGATAATTGTGATTGCGACGACTGTGTGAACGATTACCACAACTGAGGCAAGTGTCACTATCATGAATCTCCTATTATTTTCTGTGAATTTAGTTTTCAGTGGTTTTGCATGTATAGGAAATGTTTTACCTTATATGCTATGTTATGCTATGGTGTGAGTACCCAATAGAATTGTCATAGACCCCAGTTGATTCCTCGATAGCCATCGTATTGTAGAATTCCTTAGCCATGCTATTAGTTGCGTGGGTGGTTTTCATGATACATATGTGTAAAAGAAGGAATATTTTTTGCTTAAATTAAAACCACTTAAACAATGAATCACCTGGGTGGAATGGCCTTGATTGAATCATCAAGTGTTGATTTTGGTGGGGATTGCCACCCAGGCTTCAAAGAGATAATAAACTGTCTTGATTAGTAACTTCCATGTACAACCATATGTCATATGGGCTCTGACTTGACTAAGTAAGTTATGGGATCATTTCATACCGTGACTAGTAGATGTAGGTGTTTATAGGATGGTACGGTCCGGGGTTAGGCTCATGATTTTATTTCCCAAGGTCTCGTCCTGGTCTTCTCTAAAAAGGGGTTGATTGGGTCTTGTGGGTAAAGTGTACTAGCCTCTGCAGATGGTTTAAGAACTAAGTACTTAGCCATGTCCCTGGTAATGGGCAATTATGAGTAACTTCTCTTGACGCAGTTGAAAAGTCTCATTCATTCTAATTTCTCTAATAAAAATTGATGGGTGAACGTAATGGGTTACAGGAGCACTTGAGTGACTCAATGTGTCCTTAGTATTAGGAGCTCTCGACTGACTCGAGGTGTTCTTAGTTATTTTGAAGAACTAAAACTTTGTTTAAAAAGGTAGGAGAAAATGTTTCTTTCTACAAATAGCCTAAACTCCACTAGCCAAAGTGTGCATGTATATAATAGGTTGCCAAATGTGTCCACATAATAGTGACATCTTGCCAATACAATTCAAATATATTGACCATTCGTGGCTGCAACTTTTTATGTTACAAGTTATTCTGACGACGTGTAAGGTTTTCGTTTAGGTTGTGAATCTCCACTCAGCGAGTTGCATATGGCGTGATGGAGCTTTATCTATTGTTTATTTGTTGAACTATGTTATTGAGATAGATGTGAGATAAGCAACTTTGTAATATTTATATACTTGGATCAATCATTGTAATAATGTGACGCATTGATACACTTTTATTCATTAAAACTGTGTGTCCTAGTTAATCGATCCAAGGGACTAGCACTGTAAACACAGGATCCAATCTATAACGGGTTAGATTGTTTCATTGTGCTTCTTTGCTACCTCCTTATTCCTTGGAAAGTGTTCCATACATTTATTGTGAGGAAAATTAAACTTCACATTTCCTTCTTTTGTATCAATGATTGCACATGTGGTTCTTGAAAAAGGTCTACCAAGTATTATAGGACTTGAGGTATTGCCGCCCATGTCCATGACAATAAAATAAACATGTACAAATGTCATATCTAATTCAACCATGATATTTTTGACTTTTCCTAAGGCATTTTTAGTTGAATTATCATTAAGTAAAAGATCTATAGAGCATTTTACCATGGGTTTCAAATCAAGCAAATCATATAGATCCTTGGATAAAACTAAGACACTAGATCCTAAATCTAGAATAGCATGATCTGTCTCTTTTCCAATAGTGATTAATATCTTGGGAGCCATACACCCCTAAGAGTAGGTGGTATCATAGCTTCATTATTATATCTTTCAATATTTTCTTTTATAACATATTTTTCTAGGTAGGAACCAAATCCTGCTTGATGACTATTAAAAGATGGATCATTAGCAAATTTTTGCAATAAGTTCATGAGTTCATGCAAGCTACATTTATCAATATCAAGTGGAGGTTCTTTTGTTTCACTTAGCATTTTGACTTCTTCTACTTATTTATCATTTGTTATCGTTAGTGTTTCATTTTCCTCCATCATATTAAGAGTTTTCCATGATTTATCTATTACTTCTTGAACATATTTGATAGTTTCCTCATGGCTCTTTTGGGCTTGAATAAGATTTTTAATTGATGCGACTTCTTGTGTTAGGATATCAACCCTTTCAAATAAAGCATCTTGTCTTTCAAACTTAGCTATAAATTCCTTGTTAAGTTCCTTTTGAATAGATATAAAGGATCTCATGGTGCTTTATAAATCATTAGAAGCATTATCACCACTAGCATATTTATTAGGAACAAAAGGTGGCCTACCATATGAGTTATTATAGTTGTTCCAATATCCTTTACTACCAAAGTTTCTTATGTACTTGGCATCTACATTTTCATTGGTGTTTGTTACTAATTCTTGTATAGGAACATTATCGGTATTTTTCTTAGATATGTAGGCAAATATGGCATCAAGTTTACTTCATGTGGAGTCTAGTTATTCAATAGAGTTAACTTTCTTAGATGGGTTTGGTGATCTTTCAGTATGCCATTGACTATGGTTGTGGAGCATTTTTTTCTAGCATAGTTTTTTAGCTTTAGGCACAGTTTTACTCATAAATACACCCCCCGCAGCGGAATCTAGAATGCTTCTTGACATGATATTTAAGCCATTATAAAAAGAATGGAATATAGTCCATTCATTTACTCCATGTGGTGGGCAAGATCTAAGCATGTTTTTAACTCTCTCCCAAGTTGTTGCTACATGTTCATTATCATTTTGTCTAAATGATAGGGTACTATTTCTGTTTTGTAGAATCTTGATAGGTGGGTAGTATTTATTAATGAAAGCTTCTTTTAAGTCATCCCAAGAGTTTATACTAATAGTGGGAAGTGATAATAACCATTCTTTATCTCTACCTCTTAGTGAAAATGGGAATAGTGTAAGTTTGACAATGTCATTTTCCACATTTTTACACTTTTCATATCACAAATTTGACAAAAATCATGCAAATGCATAGAGGCATCCTCACTAGCACGCCCCCAAAGTTTTCTTTAGTTATAAGGTTTAAAAGACCATGACTTACTTGAAAACTTTTAGTAGTAATTTCAAGAGTGGTAATAGGTCTAGCTATGAATTGATCATTAGGAGTGTTTATGTAGTCACAAAGTTTTGTTCCTCTTTCTCCCATGTTTGCAAATAAAAAGTTGGAACTAATTTTTATGTAATTTAAGGAAAACTAAAAAAGACTAAAAATAAGACACAATAAAATACTCTAAAAATCTAAAAGGAGAAGAAAAGGCTCATAATGGTGCAACCTCTCCAAGCTCGGGCTGTTGCACAAGTTGATGAAGCTACCTTGCTCTTCAAACTTGGTAAGGATGCAGTTGTGAAGTTACTTTGCCAACTCCCCGGTAGCGGCGCCATAAAATCTTCTTGATGGCAACAATCGTGGCCACTTTTTGTTGGGACTCCAAGTGCAGGATGTTGTAGCAAGATTCTTTTCCCTACAAGGGTGACTCGAGGGTTTATATCGAACTCTTGGAGAATTGGTTATGGAAGTTTTATTTGTCTTATTCTCTTCAAGCAACCTGCAAAGTAAATAATTTATCTTGTGTCCCAACTCCACCAAGTGGTAGACAAGCACAAGGTTTCGTATTGGTAATATAAAATATAAAATAGAGTAAACTAAAATAAATAAATAAAGTAAAGTAATGCAAACTAGATCATACTGAAGATATCAGAGTTGTTTTGGGGGTTTTATGTGTGACTACAAGTAGGGAAAGTATTTTGTATTTTAGAAATAATAAATCGCAAAAAATATAAAAGGTAGTAGATGCAATGGAAAGGTGTTTCTTATGACTAAAATTGGATCGAGGTTCATGGGTTCACTTGTCTACTCTATTTTTAAGTTGTATTGATCATTAAATAATTCATCAATGATAAATATTCGTGGAACTTCTATATGTGTTTGATAAGCATTCATATGGGCATAATGTTCTAACATATAGATGAAACACCTCGCTCTTATACTCCTCAAGAAAGGGAAACTCCATGCAATCTTGAATTAAGAACAAATCAGAGTATAACTTTAAGTAATATAACATGATGTTTGAAATAAAAATATGCTACCTTGATCTAACAAGATTATCACACTGTCATATGATAATTATATCACATGATTCCATTTTATCCCTAGTGAGGTAGAAAAAGAAAGGTAAAAACCAAAGTAGATCTTGAATATTGTTTGTCACAATTCAGTCACTACCACCATGCTACTCCATCTAATACACACTTCTCCCCATAAAAGTTCTTGCATAAAAGTTGCATCAAAACAAGCAATTAAGAATGGGGTACATGATATGCATATACCAATACATCTTACCAAAAATAGATTCCAATATCAAATATCAAATCATAGAACAAAGATCCACCACATAGGAATTACATATATGACCATAATCATGTAGGGCAGCTCATACGATACTAGATCTATGAAGAACAAGATAAAAATAGATCAAGCTACTGCCACAAACCCATAGCCCGGAGGTGGACTACTTCCTCTTCATCATGGTGATGATGTCGAAGATGTTGGAGAGGGTGGAGATCTCCCCGGAGGTGGATCCGGAAGAGTTTCCCCCTCCAATCTTCACTAGATCTGACTCTATTTGGTGGTGTTTTTGTTTCTGGTGTGATCCATGTAGAGGACTCCCCGGGGGATCCTTATATAGGGGTTTTTACGTCAAGAGAACTCTATGGGGGGAAAGAATCAAGGCGATCGAACGACCAAGGAGGAAAAGAGCATAGGTGGCGCGCCACCCAGGCTCTTTTGGGCCTCCTGGCCCACTAGGTGAGGTTCTTGTGCTCCATATGCTTATCTTGGATAAATATTGACATTCCCAAAAGTTCAGGTCCATTTGACTTTGGATAGGTCCTGAAACATCAAAAACATTGAAAACATGGTTTTTTCTACCCTGATGGGTTATAGCCAAAATAAAGGGAATCATTGGTAAATCCCCAAAAATCAATGTAAAACATGGATATAATATTATATATGATGTAAATATATGGGTAAACATGTTAACAAACTATAAAGTTCATGTATGCATTTTACATGCATCAGGGTGGTAGTGTGTTACATCCCAAAACTTTTCAAATTTTGGAATGTTAAAAATAAAATAAAATTAGTTAAGTAGTTTCTAAAAAAAATTCTTTTCCTTATTCAATTTTCAAAATAAAAGAAACTTTTCAAAGTTTATGCAAATAAAAACATTTAAACAAAAAGAATTTGAGTCAAGTGACTAGGAAAGCAACTATATTCCAAAACTCATTAAAGTTATTTTGATTTATGGAAAAAAAAAGCTTTTAAAAATTTGTTTTATAAAACCTAATACTTCTTGACAAATAGATTCATCTGCAAAACCCTTCTTTATAAAACAACTTTTTAGAAAATTCTTTTGTTAAATAAATTGGTTTATTACTTTGGTTATTGAATTCTTCCTTCCACCTTTTAAAGGTTTTGTTTTGAGCCAAGTATAAAATCATATTTTAACTTTAAAGAATCTCCATAAAGCCTTAGTGGCAAATCATCGATAAAATAATTGATTTAAATTTTACTTGGTTATTAAATACTTTGGCTA
Organism: Avena sativa; assembly: GCA_916181665.1. Classification (NCBI taxonomy): domain Eukaryota; kingdom Viridiplantae; phylum Streptophyta; class Magnoliopsida; order Poales; family Poaceae; genus Avena; species Avena sativa. The sequence continues at coordinate 146,451,764 of OV702297.1, forward strand.
TAGGGAATATTGAAAACATATTAGCTTTCAAAGTTTTAGTAAAATTATATTGGATGCCCTAGTGCCTCCGTATGCTTTTTCCCAAAATGATCTTGCAAAGCATTTATTTATAAAATAATATGTCCAAAATTTAATATTTGAGGTGGGATAGTTTTCATACTATTTAAGGCACCCATTTTGGTTTTATAAAATGTTCCTATTTTACTTTGTTTGAATTTTAGTCAAAATATAAGCCCCATTGGGAAAATATATCCCTATAGTAATTTTAAAACACAATTTAAAATATAATTATTTTTAAAATTTTGTTTTGTATTTGAAAGTGTACAAATGAACAAAATATTCCTATTTCTATTTTCAGGAAATGTTCTAAAAGGATTAAATAAGATTGGAGCTATTTTGAAGCTAAAAGAATTAAAATAAGGTTAAACAAAAAAAGAGGGAAGCCAACCCAACTGGGTTGGCCCAAAGCTTCCTGGCAGGCTAGCCCAGTCGAGATAGCTCCCACCATCCGCTCCTATCTGCTACCCGCACAGCACGAAATGGCCCAGCGCCAGTGCTGACCCGCCTTCCCCTCTCCTACTGCCACTGGGCCCCACCCTCGTCTTCTTCTCCAATGACCCCACGCACACTACCCGGATGACCACGTCTCTATCATCCCACTACTCCACCTCCCCCACTTGCCCTACCCTCACCTTGCTCATCCCCTTTCAAGTCTCTGCCCCTCCATCTTTTGCCCTACTCCCCACGTAGAAGCACCGCTAGGCCGCCAGAATTCTTTGCCGGGGCCGACCCCCTCGGCCATCGTATCTTCATCGCCGTCGTCACTACGGTGAGCCCACACCACCCATTTCTGGCCCATCCGACTCCCCTAGCTCTCGTGCATCCCTCACCCCTTTCCCCTCTCTCTCTTCCTCCCATAGCGCAGCTTCACTCCCATCCTCTTTGAAAGCTCATCGCTGACGACCTTCTCTGTCCACACCTCGACGATGTTCCAGGAAGCAAGCACCACTTCCGTTGTTGCCAATGGCCTCGTCGTCCTCTCCCACTCCCCGTTGTCTCCTCCATGCTCACCGAGGACCGCTGCTACATCGCCGCCATGGCCAACTGCACCGCCTGTCGCTGCTGCCTCTAACTCCGGCAACCTTGGCCAGTGAGCCCTCTTCCTTCTATTCCCTACCGCGTGATGTGAAGGGGGCATCCAGGATTAGATCCTGGAGTTGAAGCGGTATTGGCCAATAGGGCAGCGCCGCGTGGAAGCCGTGTCAACACAGCATGTGCACTACGTCAACATCGCGTAGGCACCATGTTAGCGCCACATGTGCAGCCTTATCTGCTTGTTTTCTATTTTTATTTTTATTTGGCATAAACATGCTTTAATATTGAAAAATTCATAGTAAATCATATACTGGTCAAAAAATATAAATAATATATGGTTGGAATCCCAAAAATGTGTAGAATAGATTTATGATTTAAAATTTGAATTTTGCTGAAGCAAATTATTTTAAAATTTTAAAATCTAAACTAGGGTATTTAAATCATAATAAATGTTTTGTATTTCCAAATTGTACAAATTATAGGTTACTAGAATCTTATGAATATTAATATAATATCTCACTGTTATATTTTAAATTTGAGCATTTTAAATTGAACGGTATTACTGAATTGCTATTTAGCTATTATAGGCATAACTTTATTTTCTAAAATGATTTTGGGGTGTTTCTTTTTGCAAAATACTCATATTTTGGTCCTCTATACAATATGACTAGAGAGTAAAAGTTAATGTGTGTTTATAATAGTGATGTTTAAATATGGGGTTATACCCTTTCAAATTCTGTTTTGAACATAACTAGGTTTATGATTTTTTTTAAATGAAACCTTTTCTGCAAAGTGTTCAGAAATGATTCACTTGTCTAATAGGACTAAATGAAAAAAATTCTAACATACCTATAGAAATGTTAGATATATATGACCTAGTGGTACTATAAGTACTCTGTGGTAAAAACAACCATATGAAAGCAAATATTTGGATCTAAGACTTATAAAGTTCTGTGTAAATAAAGAAGTGTTTAAGGAAACATTTACAACTTAAGAAAACCCTTAAATTTTCTTTGCTTACTTTTCTTTGTGTTGTATTGATTTGTGTGGTTGCTTGAGTTGTGTATTTATTATGATGTTCGTGAAATGTGTAGATTGCCGGAGAGTGACCATTGTGATTGCGAGGAGAGTGAATCCAATAACTTTAACAAGAGGCAAGTTCACTATATAAACATCCTATTATTTTTAATGTGCAATTAAATATTTTCAAAGATTGCATGTTTAGGACTACTTATAGTATTATGCTAAGCTATGCAACCTAGATAGGATAGCCACATGTATTCTTGACTGTTAAGGAGCAAACAACATAGGTGTTGAATGCTTATCCATGCTATAGATATCATGTGTGGATTCATATCAAGTATGTGATGTTGAGAGGGAAATTTATTTTTGTATGATAGAAACAAAATAACTTAATGAACTACCCGTGTGAGTGGCATTGATATTTTTGAGGCTGAGTGACAAATTCAGGTGTCATATTTCTGATGCCCTATAAACGGTCGCACCTCCATATCTATGGAGCCATATCAATGGTTTGCCCCTGTCTTTTGTTGCACCCGCGGAAAGCACCCAGGCTTAAAGAGATTGGCAGCGTTCTTGTCTATGACCTTCCATGTACGACCACTTGTTAAATGGGTTATGTCTTCATTATTAGGTTGTGGGACCCTAACTCGTCATGACCAGAAAGGTATAAATTATAGGCGGGTGATGACTGCAAGTTCACGGTTCATATGTAGCAAGTTTTGAAGTAAGAGTATCGAACCACAGAGAGCTATTGGTAAAGCTCTTTATGCCCCTCCTCACTATTTACTAGAGAGTACTTGCAACTCTATAATTCCAAGTAATTGTGTATAAAGAGTGTGTTTGAATGAGTGTGAAAGTAACAAGAACACGGTAAATTACTAAAGTAAATAAGAACATACGAGTGTGGTTGTGGCGGTGACAATATGGTCAAGGAGTTTTTGGGGAGTTTAGGATCCACCACTAGCATTGGTATTAGTTATGAGTAGGATAAATCTATGTCTTCCATTATGGCATGTGTTGGGAGAGCTCCTTAATAAGATGTGCCCTGAAAACCTTCGGACATCACATCTCTAAATAACCACTATAACGATATTCGACAACTACCTATTGATCCATCACAATTAAGGGTTTCCCCATGGATATCGATATGAGCTTAGTGAGTCTCTCCTTATCCCCCTTGTTCATATGATAGTACGCCGATCATGGTATGTAACTTCACTCCATACGCAATACCATATTTACAAAGGTAATTCCCACTCTAGTCCTGAAGGAAAATATTACATGTTGCAGTTCACATAATATCTAGAGAGAAAACCAACACATAATCATAGCATAAAGTTATAGATCATCTTTATTTCACATCATAATATTACTAGGGGTTTCTCCATATCTCCCCAAGAACAGGGAACTACTCACACATGAAGGAAATCAACATCATAGTAATAATATGGATGAGATATGAGAGTACAATAAAATACAAGTGGAGATCCGCACTAGGTTTTGGATTACAACTAAGTAGACGAAGGGGATCAGTGTTAGATAGGTTGTTGATGATGATGGCGATGCAGATTGGTATTGAGGCCTTCAAGATCCAACTCCCTTCTCCTATTGAGTGGTGGTGATGGTGGAGATGTTGTGGAGGTGGCGGGTATAGAGTTCGCAAGGCGGCAGGACTCTGCCGTGGAGGTATGTGGAGATGATGGCTCTCCCTTGACTCCTCTCTTTATATAGGCCTAGGAGGGTCTCAAATAGTGCCTCCCATGTTTCCTATGAGCTAAGGAAGGTCTAGGAACAAACGGGGTCAAATTATATGAAGAAACGTGTCCAAAAAGGGGTTTTCCATGCATCCTGACCCGCGGTACATGCGGGCGGTATGACCGTATCGGTCCGTACTGATGGTCGTTACGATCTTAGTACCCTTCAGTATTTTGGCCGTCATTTACTCATACGAACTCTATTTTAGGTGTTGTTCGGCTTGTTAGATTCGTATGGACGAGGGATAAAACACCATGGACTTAGATCTTCATTTGGGGTTGATGGAAAAATCTTATTTTTCAATCTCTCATATGGCTAAGTCTTAGAACACCATGGACTTAGATCTCCATATTGCCCTCTCTTCGGTTCCTCTTGCCTGGCTTCATCTGTAATTGTACATAACACCTACACACATGTCAAAGACAAGGAAAAGTAATAAAATCCTACTAAAAATAATATGTGTGCAACACTCATATCTAAATAAATGATAACTAGTAATCATACATAATAGGCATAGTTGTAGCTAGATATAGCATGAGATGAGTAGCAATATGAGTACTTTGTATGCTTAAATATGCGTCATAATTGCACTCATCAGTGGGTATGTTCTGTGGTGTGGCTCAGGGGACTACTTCTGAAAGTTCTTGTCTCGGTCTTCTCTTGACCATGCACTACAAGAAAAATTGGCTTTTACAACGGACAATTTTTGTGGTTAAAGGACCATTTTTTGTGGTTGAAAAGTCTTCTACGATGGATGCCCTTCATGGTAAAAGCCCTATCACAAATGAATCTACCACGGGTTTTTTCGACCGTGGCGGATCGCACTCTTCAGCCACAAAAACTTCTTTTGTCGTGGATCTGTTTGCTAGCCACGTTGACTGCTAACGTCACCCAAACTGTCACATGCCAAACGCCATTAATGGCCAGTTACCGCTGTTAACGGTCATAGAAAACTATGGTAGAAGCTAGGCCCATCTAAGGCCTATTAATTATTAAGTGGGCCGGCCCAATATGAGATCCCAATAAGAAGATGACCTTTTACTATTTGAAATGGGCCTACTAGTGCGGCCCGTAAAATTTTAGGTCCGTTACTGTTTTAGCCAATAGAAGGCCCACCTTGGTCCAGTATTGTGCGGCCCATTAGCGTCCAGTGCCAAGTCGGTCTGGTACTATTAAGGCCTGCGGTCGGCTCATCGGTGTTCTTACAGGTCGTCATGGGCCGCCCACTAATGACCCTTCTTTCAAAAGGTCTGTTATTATTCTGGTTTTTACTGTTCTGTCCTTATACTGTTCATGTCCATATGCGACATGCTAAGGTTCTGGCCTATTACTTTTCTAGCCCATTACTGTTCTGGCCTAGTAAATTTTCCTATCTCTTACAGTGTTGGCCTATTACTATTCTGGTCTATTACTGTTCTAGCATGTTACTATTTCGGTCTTTTACTATTCTGGCGTTTTACTGTTCTGGTATGTTACTGTTATGGCCTTTTACTGTTCAATGAATACCGTTAATAACCCACTGTTACATGGAGGCACGGTAGGCCTCTCACTGTTGATTGGCGCCCCATCAAGGGCTGGTACAATCCTTGTTGGGCCTGCTTCTGTTTAAGCCTATGCAAGTTAGACCCATTCCCAGGACAAAAAACTGGATAAACACAAGATTATCTACAATGATAAATAAATTCTAGAACTATGGAACAAAACTTATAACTAGAAAAATAGTAAATTATTACAGGCCAGAAAAATTATGTAGCTCGTACAGCATCATCGGAGTACAACACAACTGATAAACAACATAATCTCGGTTTCAAAAATATTCCTTTTAGGGAGCTCGCATCGCCTCACATGTAATGACGAGCTGAAGACCGGAAGTTGCTAAGGAGATTATTAAGTAGTTTCTGTGCCAAAGCTTGCATGTTCTTCAACTCAGATAACTCGTTCCGAGCTATGGAGACTACTGCATCTGTACTATTGGCTTCCTGTCCAACTACATCAAGTGCATCTTGGAGTGTAGCACCAAAAATTCTTTCCACTGGAATGTATGGAACAATCGACATCGTGTAACTATGTGAGGAATGCGCACTGTCACTACTGCTCTATGCAAAGAGATATACACTTAAGGTAGTTGTTTTATGTTCTGTCTTTATATTTGTATTTGCAACCTGAAACAAAAAATAAACGTCTTATAACATCATTACCAAGGAAAATAAAAACCAAAGAATTTCAAATCAGTCCTTTTGCTAAAAGGAAGAAAGAAATTAGTAGCACCATGGCCTCATACATCTCTTTCTTCTAGAATAACTGGAACAATTTACTTCATAGTGGGATGACATCATGTGCAACTATCAGTTCTACTCTGTGAAATGACTTCTCTACTTGATGAAGTCTGAAAATAAGATTAAAAAGTTACATCATACGAAGGAACAAAACTACCTATTCATTCTCAAAGAAATTTTATAAGATTATTTGGTCTGATATAGAAATGTAAGCACTCAACCCGAGGACCTCATGCAAACTGATCAAAGTAGAATGCGCAAATTATGAATGTAATGAATCCGGAAACTGAGAGCTCCTTAAACTAATAGACAAGCATTTACCAAAAAACAAAATAAGCATTTAAACAGTATGGATGATATTAACTAACCTACTCAATCTGCAGTTGGATCTGAAACTTAGGTAGGTGGAATTGTTGTAATCATTGGCAAACTATTATAGTGCCTCAGTCAAATTACAAATAGAACAATAGTGTGCCTCTAATATACTAGCCAGATCATTTTAGAGAAATGGTGAAACAATCTATCAAATAGTTTGATTCATATACAGTTAGATTGTTTAATTTTTTACTATATGCCCAAAGACCAATTAAATTATCATGTGTCTTGTATTAAAATAGCCATGCATGTGGAAGATATCAGAGTAAGATTTTAAGTGCACGGTTGATTATGATCCTTCTTTTTTGTTATATTGGATTGTATTGCAAATCTGGTCTTGTTCTAATAATCCTAGAGCATTTGACAAAAAACAACTGAACTAGAGTAATTGTCATGAAATCAGGGAACTTAAATCTTAAAAAAGGGGAGGGGTGCTTACCGTTGCTCTATGTAGAGTCTCACGGTTGCTTATTTGGTTATAGGTACGTTTGTTGATGATGTTCGATGCATCGATGCATCAAGTAATTGGACTGGTGGTCTGCATACTTCAGTGTTGGGCCTCTGCATAAAGTTGCAACGAATAGTAAACAAAAAGGTTACAATCTGATAGATGTTAGTATGAAGTAATAGAAAATAAATAGATACTTACGAGATTATAGGGGCCATTCATTCTATGATGTCTAGTGTAAAATGCACCTATTCATTGCGTAACAGCAATAACCTATTATGAATCATGGGGTAAGAAGAAGCAAATAAACCTGAGATATTAGTAGAAGCAGTATAACGAATGTAAACGTGTACTGCAAAGATAAGAGAATAGCATCAGGCAAGAAATAACAGTTACTACCATAGCCTATGCTAAACCAGAGAGAAATTATAATCACATCACTTATGGGCGTGCACTTTAATAAAGGATATAATGGAAACAAATTTGTTCGCCATTCACTAACTCATATTTCTCCATGACATACAAAATCGCAGTTCAATACCTTATAGTTAAACCTGACTACAAAGAGTTTATTTGGGACGATATGGGTAACAAGTATAACACTTGTAAGTTACTACAAAAGTAGCACCAATACAAATACAGTTAACTGCTACATATCTATCATACGCAATTGCAAGGATATCTGGTTACCTGGGTTGGGACGGCGTTTAGGTATCATGCGCATCCTGGGTGGTGATGTCGAGGTTGCCAAGGGTTCTGCGGTTGTGGTGCTTGTGGGCGAAGGTGAAGCATAACAGGGGTTGCTCCGAGTGCTGGATGATGGATCCAAAAATCGCTATCTTTCTCCGTGTTTAAACATTGTTTTTCGTCAACCAATTGACATTATTCTTGATTTTCCACTAATGAATAATTATTGCAAAGATATGCAAAACCTTCCTTTGATTTATGTTATGTAGGAAATCACACTTTTATTGTGAAATTTGGAGTCATAAATGGAGATTTTGAAGAAGTTTTGACGACCAAGTATTCCTGGAGCTAATGCCAGGCGCTAGTCGACATAGCAAGCACTGGTACGGGCGTGGCCCACCCGTATGAGGTGGGGACAGCTTCATATCATTAAACCCTACAACTATAATGAAGGCGCATATATATTTTGAGGTCCCAGCCGCCGTGCAGGGGGCGCCATTCTCAGATCGCATCACAACACCACAACAGGAGATCCATACCATAGTTCATCCCTTCCATCCCTATTCTCTCCATTAGCCATAGCCATTACTTTGTACTTGATATCTTGTAATTCGGAGACCATTTGTAACATCCCAAAAATATTAATCAAGGTTATCAAATTCCAATCACCCAAAATTAGGGTTAACAAAAACTTCTATGAATTAAAATCCATATGAATGCATGTGTGTATGTGATGAATGCATGAATGCTTGTATGGACTTGTGTGATTGTTATAAATAGCAAGAATTGGTTTAAATATGAAAACAACATCATCTAAATCATTTCCAAGCAGAATCAAATCATTAGAAATTCAAAAACAAACAATATGAGCTAATGGTCATTTTTTGCCAATGTTGTTCACTAAACCACTTTGAGTGTTTCTAGTCCAAGATTTCAAACAAAAACAAATACATTTATTTTCACCCCTTGCTAGACCAAGTAAAAGTGAACCAAATCCCACCTTGTAAACCCATAGAAACATTTGTCAACCCTATTCAAATGACAATTCAAAATTAAATCTAGTTCATATGGTAAGATCGTCATTTCTCAAAACCTAACCAAACCAGTGCACCTTGAAAAATCCAATCAACCAAATACTACCTAGTATATGACCATTGCACCCACCAAGTTTCATCTAAAAATTCAAATATGAATTTCTTTCGGCCATTTCATCAAACACCTGGAGACAGAAAACAAATTTGGCCAAACTTCACTATTTTAGCAGTAATTTTGCCAAACATTGTTCCCCATTGATCACCCATGTCTCCCCTAGTGCCAACCAGTGCATTGAACCAACCTAGCCCCTACCCAATGCACCATGTCGTGCATGCTCGAGCCAACCCCGGCCAGCCGACCATGGCTAGCTAGCAGGAGCAAGTGTCGCGCCTAGCCACCGTGTCCAGGAAGCACGCCATCGTCCACCGCCACCCTCTATCCATCCCTCGACCGTTGAAAAGCCATGGACCACCGAGAACATGCATGCCCATTTTGTCTTTGCCATGTCCAGAGCGCGCCAGCTCGCCGCACTCAACACGCTCGCACAGACCGTGCCTCGCCTTCTCCTCCCGTGCCTACGATCACCACCGTCCCAGGAACTTCCCAGACATCCTTGTTCGCCGTTGCGCGACCCGTAGCCATTGTGCGTCATCCAAACTGCCGTCGGTGCCGCTCAGAGAACCAACGCATTCCGACTGAACCGCAACGCCCCTTGCCACGCCATCAAGCCGTTAAGCATCGCCAGGAGACCACACACCGTCCCCTAGCCCTAGCCATGCATGTAGCTCGCTGTAATGCCATCCCCGACGATCTCTGCCCGCACCCTTCGGTTCCCTCGTCGCAGTATAAATAAAGGCCTCCCCTGTTCGTTTCCTTCACACCATCTCACTCCCCACCTCTCACTGATCGTTCCCACTTCTTCCTGGAGCAAGGCGAGCGCAGCATCGCCGTATTTTCGCCGGAGCCTGGCGTTGCTAGAGGAGAAGGGCACCGTTGATTGGAGCCACCCTAGGAGGAGCCGTCAGGACCAGGAGAACCGCCATTGTCGACTTCATCATTCGCCCCCATCGCCGACCATCGCCTGAGCCCCGGTGAGCCGCCACAGACCCCCACTGGTCGCGCTAGGGTTCGAGTCCATTGTGTTCTATTCGACGCGGACGATGGCCGTGAGCTGTTGATCCTCGATCTAATCCTATGGACGTAGTTAGCCCGTACCCCTTCGGTACCCCCTGTCTCACTGACGAGTGGGGACAACCATTTAACCAGCCCGTGCGTGTTGTGCGCAGTGGGCCGGCCCAGTTAGATTTCCTGCGTGACCCAGTTAGTTTGAATTTAGATTTATCTAATTAGTTTCAAACCCAGTTCTGGCAGTATATTCAAAAATCATTTCAGAGAGATTTACTGAACCAAATTGCATGAAACCAATTTTGTTAGGAAGGTATGAAATTCTTAATCCAATCCCGTTAGATTGAAATTATAGATCACCTATAGTAAAAATAACAAGTCAGAGACTTTTCTGCATTCAAACATTTTTCAAAATTCAACCATAAAAGCTTTTGAGTTGATTCCAACTCTCAAAACTCACATTTGATAAGACCTTTCTAGAAATATAAAAATATATAGGTTTACTTGCAGTAATAATGGACAAGTAATAAAAGAATGCCCCATAGGAATTTCTAGTCACTTTAATTAATTAAAATAAAAATGTTAAACCTTATTAAATTGTGACACCACTTTAAATCACATTCCCAAGTAATGAAATATGTGGTGATGACATGTGTCAACATGATCCCATATTTTAATTGGAGAATATTAAATCTTAAGTAGTTTTTCAATGAGTAGAAATTAATTCTCTAAAGTAAAATAAATAAAACTATTGCCTTAATTCATGTGATGATTGTGATGATGCTAGATCATCTAGTGTGAGCCTTTGTGTGCTAAATAGAAGTAGTTAAGTATTGTTTGGTGATTGTGTACTTCGTATTTATTTATAGATGCTAGTACCGACCAAGGATACTAAGAGGAAGGAAACTACTACGAAGAGGAAGCAGAGGAGAACTTCAACCACTGCACTGCACAAGGCAAGCTAATACTTGCAACTGTGAAAGCTAGATAACCTATGCAATGCATTATGCATGCTGTGATTATACCACTTGATTATACCGAATCTTAGTTTTACTTGCAAGCTTTATTAAGTTATTTATTTATCAAAATTCTTTGTTTACCTTTAGAAAGTGCTTGTGAAGTTTTGGGAAAGATTTAAAGGTAGCATAAAGAGCATAAAACTTGGCCTAAGTTAGGTAGATCTTGATGTCATCCTGAGGCATGAGATTATACTTAGAAAAGTCACACTTGATTATCACCCCTCACTAGTGTTTACCCCCAACTTTAGTTGCTAGTGCTAAGCATAAAACTTGATCACTTTAGATGGGAATACTTGGTGAGAATTATTATGAAAACATTAGAATGATGAGTCATTCTAATGAAATGTTTTGACATGTGTTAGTGAACACAAGGTGATTTTGATGATGAAAATGTTGAGGCATGAGCCTTATCCCTTTATAAAATTGATGGTTGTGTCTGGATGCGATAACATTCCAATGTTACCGCACAACCAAAATACCCGAAATTGGGTAGGGCTTGACTGGAAGTTTATACACCTTAGTATGGGTTCCCTTGCGGCTGAGGTTTGAGATGAGGCTACCTCGTGATGATTGTCCACCTGTGCAGTTCCCAAGATGACAGATGGTCATGGTTGGGAGGCCAAACTCATAGGAGAGGTGCCTATACTAGGGTGTGTAATTGAAAGGTTAGGATTGATTATCCGCATACTGAGTATGCTGAATTCAGGATTGTTCCTGACGGATGTATCGAATATTGTGGTGAAAGTGTACCACCTCTGCAGAGTGTCAAACTATTCGAATAGTCGCATTCGCGGTTATGGATAGTTGGAGTGGCCATACAGTTTCATCATCAGATGTTTTCAAAATGACTTATGAAATGAATCATGACTTTGACTTGACCACAACAAGGTTGTGAAAGTGAAAACTGAGTTCCCAATTAGGTGTTATAAAACCTTAAACTAATTTTCTTTACTTATGAACTCATCTAGAGCTAAACCTGGCTTTTTGCACAAAAAACTAGAGCTTAGTATTCCTACTCAAACCACTTACCTGTTAGTGATAGTTTGCGAGTACTTAAAGAGTACTCATGGCTTTTTCTCTGGATATTCCTGTGGCCAGACTATGAAGAGGACTATTAGGATGATGGACCATAGGAAGGTTATGACAACTAGGATCGTCTCCCATCGTCAGCATTGCCTGTGACCATGAAGATGGAGCCTCGCCCATGATACGCCCAATTTGCATCACCATTCTATATCATAATTTACCTCTATTCATTGATATTTGTTTTATTATGAGGTATTACTTATGGCTTTTCATCTCTTTATGCATGTTGGATGATTCCTGGAGGATGGACTGCCGGAGTCTGGATTCTAATGGAAAATAAGGCGTCTCGGTGCAATTTCGCAAAGATCAAAAAAATACCAGAAAAATATGGAAACATATTATTTTACCAGAAGACGAAGGAAGCCAGAAGGAGGGACGAAGAGGGGCCTCAGGGGGCCCACACCCCCTAGGTGCGGGCCCACCTGACCCCGCGCCTAGGCAAGGTGTGGCCCACCTGCCCGGCCTCCGACTCCTCCTCTTAGCCTATATCTTCCCTTTGAAACCCTAACAACAGGGGAGCGACCACAGATATATTTCCGCCGCCTCTAGGGGCGGAAAATACCGAGAGAGAAAGACCTCTCTGGTACACAGATTTCTGCCGGGGGAATTCCTTCCCGGAGAGGGGAGACCGTCGCCATCAACAACTTCATCAAGCTAGGCTTCATCGGGATCATCATCATCATCTCCACCAGCACCATCACCACCACTCCGTCCCGCTGTAACAATTGTGTTGTATATTGCTTTAGTTCTTAGGGAAAACTTTCCTGGTGTTGATTACTATTGTGGTTGATGCTTGTGAGTGGAACCATTGGATTATTGTTTATGTTCAGATTGTTATCCATTACCATATCATATTTGATCTTGATCCATATGATGTCTTGTGAGTAGTTCGTTTAGTTCTTGAGGACATGAGAGAAGTCATGTTGTTAGTAGTGAATCTGTGATGAGTTATTATTCAATGGTTTAGTATTTAAGTTGTGGTGATATTCTTCTAGTGGTGTCATGGGAATGTCGACTACATGATACTTCACCATTTATGGGCCTAGGGGAATGCATTGTGTATTTGGCTACTAATTGTAGGGTTGCCGGAGTGACAGAAACCTAAACCCCCGTTAGGACACCTTTGCACAAGGGAGCGTAGGATCTCAGAGTTTAAGGCTATGGTTAGATTTATATCTTAATTACTTTCCTATAGTTACGGATGTTTGCAGGGGGTTTAATCACAAGTATGTATTAGTCTAGGAAGGGCGGTATGTTAGCACAGGTTCACCCACACAACACTTACAAACACCAGCTAAGAGTACTCAGCTATTTGAAGAAAAAGCACTTGATAGAATTCCCATGTGTCCTCGAGCACGTTTGGTCCTTATAAGTATTTCCACCGGCTTGTCCTTTGCTAAGAAAGGATTGGGCCACTTGCTCCGTTTGTTCATTACTTCTGTTACTTGCTCTTTGTTTTGTTGCCTTGTCAGAAAACCACTAAAAATCCGTTTGCTAAGTATTCACAGGGATTTCCTGCTCCATACCACTGTTCAGCACCGCCTGCTCCTCGTTGGGATCGACACTCCTATTTATCGAAAGTACTACGATACACCCCCTATAATTGTGGGTCATCAAGACTATTTTTTGGCGCCGTTGCCGGGGAGTGAAGTGCTATTGAAGAGTAGAACTAGTAAAGGAAACTTCTACTATGAGTATTTCTTTTGTTACTGCTTGTTACTCTGTTTTCAATATGGATAACCCACTTGGTTTTCTGTTTGGGAAAACTACTACCACTACTAGGGTAGTAGATGAACCACCACCTGTTGAGATAGATCCTTTTAAGATACCTACAAGTATTGTTAATCGTGTTATGGATAATTATTATTTTGGGGATGGAACTGTCCATCCCAGTGATCACTTGCTTTTTATCCATGAATTATGCGGGTTTTTTAAGTGCTCAGGTATCACAACTGAATAGGTGAAGAAGAAGTTACTCTCCATATCATTGAAAGGGAGAGCTGAAGAATGGTATAAGCTGCTGAAGAATGGACAATCCATGGAATGGGAGGAGATGACATATCTCTTTTACTCTAAATTTTATCCTCCCAGTGAGATTCATAAGGATAGATATCTTATATATAACTTTTGGCCTCTTGATGGGGAGAGTACAGCTGTAACATCCTCAAAATCATGTTTCAAACTCATGCATATCATCCTTGCATCCATAATCATTTAGGGTTTCAATTTCAGAAAACCATTTCAAAACAGGAGCATATGAGCTCATTATTTTATGTGATCAGCATTTGAAACAAATGCTACTCTCTAATGAGAAATTGTTGTTCATGAAACCAAACTTTGATGTCTTATTGCTCTCAGGTTGTTTTGCTAGATTGCTAAGGTTTAAACTAAAATTTCAAAGCAAATACAAATTTGAAAACCAATATAAAACAAGTGCTATGTCACTGTTTATTCTATTTTATTCCAAATGACCAAGCCAATTCAAAGTGACCACTTGGTTTTATGCCCAGATTTTTGACTATTGCACACTGCAAAAATCCTGAAAAGATTTGAATTCAAATAGCTTTTGAAATCATTTGAAAATCATTCCAGAAAATCAAAGTAGAAAAAGAAAAAGAGAAAGGAAATAAAAAAGGGTTGTCGCTAGACTTCTAGCCCAACGACGGAAACAGCCCAGTAAGCCCACCAGGGTTCCCCCTCTCTCTCTTTCACTCGCAGACGCACCCACAGAGTCGCTGACGCCCGGACCCCACCCCCTCTCTATTTTATTCGCTGACAAGTGGACTCGTGACCACGTCGTGGTCTTCATCAATCACGCGCGCCTGCGACGCTCACTCCGCCGTTACTCGCCGCAGTCACTGCCGCGTTGATTCCCATTGATTCCGCGAGTAACTCCACGCCCAGCTCCGGCTACATAAACCTCTCCCCCTCGCGGCCATTTCCCCAACAAAGCCAGACAGAAGCGCCACCAGGCTGCCAGTATTCTCCCTTGCACCGCCGCAGACAGAACCTACTCCGGCGACCAATCCTGGTAAACCCCGTGCGCCCCTTCCTCTCTGGTTCATGCGAACAGCTCCGCAACCTCCTTGCGCTCCTACTGACACCTCTAGTTCGTCATGTACTGCTCCAGGTCGTCGACTCCAACGAGCACTACAAGTCCCCGACGCCGTCTCCAACTCCGGCAAGCAATTAAGGTAAAAACCGACCGCCCCGTGCCTTCCCTTTGATGCTGACTTATTCGCCTGACCTATGCGCACCCACTTATGCCCTCCGTTTGTGTTAGGGCGGAGCAGAATGTCACCAACGTCGCCGTCCACCCGAGCCCGACTCTGTCATCCACTCCGACGAGATCCCACGGCCACTACAGCGCGCCCCTTGCCAAGCTACCACCACGTTGAGCTTCAGTGCGTCGCTGCGAGTCTGGTAAGCATTTCCACTGACCCCAGCCCTCTCTGTATCCACCGCGATGCCATAGACCGAGCGCGCCGCCGCTCGCCGTCGCCGCGCGCCGCCAGACCTTGGTCGTTTGATCAAGAGCCGTTAGATCTAGATCTAACGCGTGCAACAGAATCACTTAACGAAACGGTACGTTTCTGAGCCGTGCGCGATCACTTTAATCCAACAATCTGCGTTGACCGATCCGTGCGAACCGGTACGCGCCAATAGGATAGCGTCGCGTGGCAGCTGTTAGAGTTTAAAAACAGAATTTGAATCTGATTGTTATTCAAATTTGATTGGGCTATAACTTTTGATCCCCACGTTAGAATTTGACAAATTTTATACCGTTGGAATCAGGAGAGCAAGCTCTTTCTAAATATGCAATGTGTTTAATGTTTAGTTTCTGTTAAAAAGGTTTTATTTGCAGAAACTTGTGTAGGACTAATTAGAGTTTATGAAATGTTTTGGAAATAATTTAGGGTTTAAATAATGGTTGTTTGGCAAGTTTTTGACTTGTATATGAATCAGTACTGAATACATGCCTTGTTGAGTTTTAAAAATCATCACATATCATCTTGCATGCATGCATATATTTTTTGATTGTATATGTTTTGTGTGTAATTTGTTGCTACCAATTTTTGTGTAGATTTTGGTGCTAGTGATTGTGATTGTGAGGAGTGCTACTCTCCCAACTACCAAGGCAAGTGGTACTTCATGAATATTATCATTCCTATGTTTTCTACTAAGCATTAGAAATATTCTGTTAGACTTGCATGCTATATTTTGCTTATATGCCATGTTGGGAAATCCTAGTAGTTGTAGAAATGCTATGGAATTTCTAAGTTAAGTTACTATCTATGCCATGCTTAGCCTAGCTAGTAGTAACCAAGGGTTGGTGAAATATATACATGCTATGATGAAAATATTTCTAAGTCCTTTGGACTTGTGTTTTGCCTAATAAAACAACTAAGTTAATGAAACACTTGGATGGAATGGAAGGAAAGGTTTATGTTGAGTGGTTACACAAGGCCCATTTCTATGGTTTACCTTGTGTATCTCACTTGTGGTAAGCCACCCAGGAACAAAGAGATTTTAGAGGCCAAGTGTTAAGAAGCTTCTAGTGCAGCCACTTGGCAATATGGGTTCTGCCTGGACCATATAGGTTGCTAGAACTTAGCCATTTGGACAGTTGGTGGTAGTGGAAATGATAGGTTGGAGCGCGTCCATTTGGTCTAAGGGAAGGCTTCTGAAAGGTCCTGTCTTGGTGAAGCCAAATTGCATATAGTATCTAGTCCACTTAAAATTTTACTAAGGTATCACTTGCCAATACTATTCCAAAGTATTGACCCACTGTGGCTGTAACTTGTGATGTTGCAGGTTACTCTGATGAGGATTAGGTGTCATGAGTCTACACTCAACATGTTTGCCTGTGGCACATGAAGATGAAGACTTTTATTTATTTACTTGTTCAAACTCTTGTATTAGGCCTGTGGCCTTGGAGTTGTAAAGACTATGTTTATCTCTGGAATGGCTGTAATAAATGACCTTTGTATCTGTGTACTTCATCTTAAACTGTGGATGCTAGCAATGATCCAGGGACTAGCATTGCAATCACAAGGATCCTTTTCCTTTATAAAGGAGGGATCTTACAGATGGTATCAGAGCATTGTGTTGCCTGTAGGATTATGACCCTAGGATTGGAAACCACTAAGGAAAAATTTTCAGCAACTTCTACACTTGTCTAATCTTCTCGTAAAACTTTTCTAATCTTCTCTCTCATCTCTATTTGTAGATGAACTCCATCAACGAAGCCGTGAGGAAAGGACCACTCATGACAATGACTTTGGAGTGTGAGACAGAATTCCCCAAGGCTCTCAAGGACCTCATGGTTGCATTAGAGATACAAGGTGCAGCTGTGTATAAGGGTTTTCCTGTGATGGATGAAGGAGTGGAATACTGGTGGGTACAACTTCACTTGTATAAAAACAAGGAAGACAACCATCAGGAAAAAGGATTCTGCATGTTCACCAATTCAGTGGTGCACACTACATTCTTTGAATCAGCAAAGGATGCAGCTTGGAAGACCATCAAAGAACTTGGTGATAGAGTCAAGAGCAGAATGCTCAACCTCCAAAATGATCTAAAGAAAGAGAAGGAACATACCCAAGAGTTGGAAGCTACCAACCAAACCTTAAGAGGAGACATTATAGACTTAGTGATGGAGTCATGTGAGCAAGATAGGCTGATTGCTTCTAGAAACATTGTGTTAGCCAACAGATCCAGTGAGATAGGATTGTAAACGTACTTCGTTAGTTGGACCACCACTTATCACCTTATTTTCCAAAATGTGACATTAAAATAAGTTGAACCTTGGTTGTTGTAATGGATCCATGTATGCCATGACTTGTGTGTTTTGATTTCCAAGGATATGTATGTGATGTTTTGTCTTTTGTTTTATCTTGATTGTGTTGTTCTAACTTTTCTATCTTATAAATAGATGCCTACTGTTACCATCAGCACTGTTGAGGAGTTACAGGTTACTCGCTTTGGTCCTCGTATCGTTGATCTTACTACTTTGCTCAATCTTCCTCTTCCTACCATCATGGTGCTTCCCCTCACCAAGTTTGAGAGGAAGGACCTCTGGGGCTTCAAGGTCAACCAGCTCGGACGCCAGGCAGAGCCTACCACGGAGGCCATTGTCTTCAAGCTCATGCATGATGACAAGGAGAGAGGTCTTGAGGTGGTTATGCAGGATCTGATAGGACGTCTGCTGGGGAGACACTCCCGACAGGTTAGAGGTACTCACTTCCACGTCTTCGGTAGACGTGATGAGGATGGAGAGTCCATCGACTTCGAGGACGATTCGAGGGACACAGCAGAGCCGATTTGCTTGTACCTCCAGGACTTAGAGTCTCTCATTAGGCAAGTGGACACTGACAGGACCAACGTCATGCTCAACAATGACGAACTCCAGGTGCAGCTTCACGAGAAGGACAAGCTCTTCGCGGAGCAAGACGAGATAGTCAAGGAAATGGAGGCGAAGTTCGAGAGCCAGGACAGGAAGTTCAAAAGTCAGGAGAAGCGTGTCCAGGATAGAAACAAGAAGATCCGGGACATGACGGAAGAACTGCAGACCAAGGACTTCGAGCTCGAGCATCAGCAGACAGTGATTGAGAGGCTTCGTTCCCAGAAGAGGGATCTCAAGGCCAAGATAGAGACCTTGACCACTAGTGTCGAGGAATACAAGACCGCGATGGAGAATGCAGGTCTTACCTTTGTCAAGGAGGAGATTGATGACGAGGAGTAGATTGACTACTCATTTATTATTTATTATCGTACTTGTTGTTTGAGAACTTGTTATTTGACCATCCGACATGTGGATGGCTTGCTACTTGTGTGTTTTACTTTGCGAACTTGTTATCTTGTTGTTGAACCTTTATCATTGTGTTGCATGCTTTGTGTTTGCTTATGTGATGTAATGTGCATGAAAGCATCTATGGGTATCTCATTCTTATCTCTATTGAATAAACCACAGATGCCTCCTCGTCGTGCAAACCCCAACCCCAACAACAACAACAATATCACTCCAGAAATGCAGCAAATGATGACCGCTCAAACTCAGCTGATGCAGATGATGACGATGTTCATCCAGAACCAAAACAACAACAATAACAACAACAACAACAACAATAACAACAACAACAACAATAACCCACCGGGTTTTGATATGCTTACCAGGTTCTTGAGATTGAGGCCAGCAAAGTTCTCAGGAACAACTGATCCCATGGTAGCCAATGATTGGCTACGCTCAGTGAACAAGGACTTGGTAACCGTGGGCTGTACTGATGCTGAAAAATTCAGATTTGCAGCACATTTGCTGGAGGGACCAGCCGCCACTTGGTGGGATAACTTCCAGATCACCACTCCCATCGAAGATGTGACATGGGCTATCTTTGAGGATGGATTTCGTACTGCTCATATCTCATCTGGAGTGATGAGTCTGAAAAAGAAGGAGTTCCATAACCTGAAGCAGCGCCACCACAGCGTGGCTGAATATATTGAGGAGTTCAACAATCTGGCGCGATATGCACCGGATGAAGTTGACACCGATGCTAAGAGGAAAGAAAAGTTCCTCGAAGGGTTGAATGATGAGCTGAATCTGCAGTTGGCTGTGGCCTATGTTCCCACTTATCAGTCTCTCTGTGACAAGGCTGCTATTTTGGAGAACAAAATAAAACAAGTTGAAAGCAGAAAGAGAAAGCACTCAGACAAGCACAGCTCGGGATCGTCTCACAAACGTTCCCATTATGATGACAGTGGAAGCTCAGGATCCCACAAGCATGGGAAATTCAACAAGCACCACAACCACAACCGTCATGACAACAAGCATCACCGTAGTCATGACAATGACAAGTACAAGAACCACAAGGGTGGATGCAAGAGCCACCACAGCGGTAATGGAAGTGGAAGTGGAAATCAACCTGTCAAGAAAGACATAAGTCAGGTTGAATGCTTCAAGTGCAAGAAGTTGGGACATTATGCAAATGAATGCCCAGAAAAGAAAGTTGAAGGACCCAACAAGCCCAACCCTTTTCAGAAGGGACAGGTGAACCACATCAGTGTGGAGGAGGTTTATGAGGAGCCTGATGTTGTTGCTGGTAAGTTCAGACTCAATTCTATTCCAGCATTTGTTCTTTTTGATACTGGAGCATCGCATTCATTCATATCAAAAGCATTTGTTGATAGAAATGGGTTTCCAACTGAAAACATTGGGTGTCCAATAAAAGTTAGTTCTTCGGGAGGAGATATGATAGTAAGTCTTGGATGCCGGGATCTAGTAATAGAGTTTGGAAAGCATAAATTTCCAGTGAGTCTGATAATCCTAGATTCTCAAGGACTGGACGTAATATTGGGAATGGATTGGATGGCTAAGTATGAAGGAGTACTAGATTGTGCTAATCGTACTGTTGCACTCACAACCCCGGAAAGAAAACGGATTAAATTCAAGTCCAACTTTGAATCAAAAGGAAGTAAGCTAAATTCCCTTAAGGGGGTTAGCATGGACAGTGTGCCAATTGTGAGTGAGTATCCGGATGTGTTTCCGGAAGAATTGCCGGGAATGCCACCAGATAGAGATGTGGAGTTTCTTATAGATTTGGTACCAGGGTCTAGACCAATAGCAAAGAGACCTTATAAAATGTCAGTTGATGAACTGAAAGAACTCAAGAAACAACTTGGAGAACAGTTGCAGAAAGGATTTATTCAACCAAGTTCTTCATCTTGGGGAGCCCCAGTTTTGTTCGTGGAGAAGAAGGATAGAAGTCAAAGGTTATGCATAGATTACCGTTCACTCAACGAGGTGACTATCAAGAACAAATACCCTTTGCCTAGAATCAATGACTTGTTTGATCAGCTAGAAGGAGCTTGTGTGTTCTCAAAGATTGATCTCCGGTCAGGCTATTTTCAACTCAAAATAAGGGAACAAGACATACCTAAGACAGCGTTCACTACAAGGTATGGATTGTATGAGTATACCGTAATGCCTTTTGGTTTGACCAATGCTCCAGCATACTTCATGAATATGATGAACAAGGTGTTCATGGAATTCCTTGACAAGTTTGTTGTCGTTTTCATCGATGACATTTTAGTCTACTCCAAGAGCAAAGAAGAGCATGAAAGACATTTGCGTTTGATACTTGAGAAGTTACAAGAGCATAAACTTTATGCCAAATTCAGCAAGTGTGAGTTCTGGTTGGATGAAGTTGGTTTTCTAGGACATGTTATGACAAAGGATGGTGTAGCAGTTGATCCTGCTAAAGTTTCAGCTATGACTGAATGGGAATCTCCCAAGTCCGTGAAAGAAGTTCGTAGTTTCCTTGGCTTAGCAGGTTACTACCGAAGGTTCATTGAAAATTTCTCCAAGGTAGCTAAGCCCATGACGGAATTGCTAAAGAAAGACAAGAAGTTTGCTTGGTCTGAAGGTTGTGAACTCAGCTTTCAGGAATTGAAGAAGAGACTTGTGACAGCACCAGTCTTGTGTCTGCCAGATTTGGAAAAATATTTCCAAGTATATTGTGATGCATCTCATCAGGGTTTGGGTGCAGTACTTATGCAAGAAGGAAAAGTTGTGGCGTATGCCTCGAGACAACTCAAAACTCATGAAGTGAACTATCCTACTCATGATTTAGAGTTAGCCTCTGTTGTCCATGCACTCAAAACATGGAGACACTATCTTTTGGGAAAGCGTTGTGAAGTGTTCACAGATCACAAAAGTTTGAAGTATATCTTCACCCAAAAGGAAATTAATATGAGACAAAGAAGATGGCTAGAACTTATCAAGTACTATGACCTAAGTTTGCAATACCACCCCGGTAAAGCAAATGTTGTAGCAGATGCTCTAAGTCGTAAGGTTTTTGTGAATGGCCTTACCAAAGGAGAATTGCCAGATGATCTGTGTACCCAATTTAGAAAACTCAGATTGGAGATTGTGCCTGAAGGACATCTCATGTCTTTGGATGTTCAACCCACTTTGTTGGACAAGATCAAAGAAGCTCAGAATATTGATAAGGAAATCGAAGAGATTAAAGAAAAGATTGGCAAAGGAAAAGCCAAAGGGTTCCATGAAGACGAACAGGGTACTTTATGGCATGGGAAAGGTATCTGTGTTCCACAAGATCCGGAACTTCGGAAACTGATTTTGCAGGAAGCACACAACTCACCGTATTCCATTCATCCGGGTAACACCAAGATGTACATGGACATGAAAGAAAGATTTTGGTCGAATAATCTCAAGAAGGACATCGTCGAACATATTGCTTTGTGTGATGTGTGTAGTAGAGTGACGGAACATCAGAAACCAGCAGGTTTGCTTCAACCACTACCTATTCCTGATTGGAAGTGGGACAAGATTGGTATGGATTTCATTACCGGATTACCAAGGACCAGGTCAGGATATGATTCTATATGGGTAATAGTAGATCGCCTAACTAAAGTGGCTCATTTCATACCCGTGAAGACAACCTATACAAGTGCTAAGTTAGCCAAAATCTACATGAGTAGAATTGTATGTCTACATGGAGTGCCCAAGAGTATCGTGTCTGATAGGGGAACTCAATTCACTTCCCATTTTTGGAGGCAGTTACATGAGTAATTGGGAACGAGGTTGGAATTCAGTACTGCTTTTCATCCTCAAACCGATGGACAAACCGAAAGGACTAATCAAATTCTTGAAGACATGTTGAGGGCATGTGCCCTAGACTATGGAGCCAGTTGGGATGAAAGTCTGCCTTACGCAGAATTTTCTTATAACAACAGCTATCAAGCCAGCATTGAGATGGCACCATTTGAGTTTCTCTACGGAAGAAAGTGTACCACCCCATTGTTATGGAATGGTGTGGGGGAAAGAAGTTTATTCGGACCAGATCTTATGAAAGAAGCCGAAGAGAAGGTCAAGTTGGTTAAGGACAGATTGAAGATAGCACAGTCCCGACAGAAAAGCTACGCGGATCCTAAGCGTAGAGAATTCACCTACGAAGTTGGTGATAGAGCCTATCTTAGAGTGTCACCACTTCGTGGAGTGAAGAGATTCGGAGTCAAAGGAAAATTGGCACCAAGATATGTTGGACCATTCAAGATTCTGAGTCGCAAAGGAGAAGTTGCCTATGAAATTGAACTGCCAGAATCCCTGTCAGCTGTCCATAATGTGTTTCATGTGAGTCAACTTAAGAAGTGTCATCCAGAAATGGAGGAAACTTCTTTGAAGGATAATATACCTTTGGAGGAGGTTCAACTAGAAAGTGATCTCACTTATGAAGAGAAACCTATCAAGATTCTTGAGACTGCAGAAAGAGTCACACGGACTAAGACTATCAAGTTTTTGCAAAGTTCAGTGGAACCATCATTTCAAAGAGGAAGCAACATGGGAAAGAGAAGATGATCTTCGGAAAGACCACCCTCACCTATTTGCTAGCCAATCCGAATCTCGAGGGCGAGATTCACCTTAAGGGGGTTAGATTTGTAACATCCTCAAAATCATGTTTCAAACTCATGCATATCATCCATGCATCCATAATCATTTAGGGTTTCAATTTCAGAAAACCATTTCAAAACAGGAGCATATGAGCTCATTATTTTATGTGATCAGCATTTGAAACAAATGCTACTCTATAATGAGAAATTGTTGTTCATGAAACCAAACTTTGATGTCTTATTGCTCTCAGGTTGTTTTGCTAGATTGCTAAGGTTTAAACTAAAATTTCAAAGCAAATACAAATTTGAAAACCAATTTCAAAACCAATATAAAACAAGTGCTATGTCACTGTTTATTCTATTTTATTCCAAATGACCAAGCCAATTCAAAGTGACCACTTGGTTTTATGCCCAGATTTGTGACTATTGCACACTGCAAAAATCCTGAAAAGATTTGAATTGAAATAGCTTTTGAAATCATTTGAAAATCATTCCAGAAAATCAAAACAGAAAAAGAAAAAGAGAAAGGAAATAAAAAAGGGCCGTCGCCAGACTTCTAGCCCAACGACGGATCCAGCCCAGTAAGCCCACTCGGGTTCCCCCTCTCTCTCTTTCACTCGCAGACGCACCCACAGAGTCGCTGACGCCCGGACCCCACCCCCTCTCTATTTTATTCGCTGACAAGTGGACCCGTGACACATCATCGTCTTCATCAATCACGCGCGCCTGCGACGCTCACTCCGCCGTTACTCGCCGCAGTCACTGCCGCGTTGATTCCCATTGATTCCGCGAGTAACTCCACGCCAAGCTCCGACTACATAAACCTCTCCCCCTCGCGGCCATTTCCCCCAACAAAGCCAGACAGAAGCGCCACCAGGCTGCCAGTATTCGCCCTTGCACCGCCGCAGACAGAACCTACTCCGGCGACCAATCCTGGTAAACCCCGTGCGCCCCTTCCTCTCTGGTTCATGCGAACATCTTCGCAACCTCCTTGCGCTCCTACTGACACCTCTAGTTCGTCCTGTACTGCTCTAGGTCGTCGACTCCAACGAGCACTACAAGTCCCCGACGCCGTCTCCAACTCCGGCAAGCAATTAAGGTAAAAACCGACCACCCCGTGCCTTCCCTTTGACGCTGACTTGTTCGCCTGACCTATGCGCACCCACTGATGCCCTCCGTTTGCGTTAGGGCGGAGCAGAACATCGCCAACGTCGCCGTCCACCCGAGCCTGACTCTGTCATCCACTCCGACGAGATCCCACGGCCACTACAGCGCGCCCCTTGCCAAGCTACCACCACGTTGAGCTTCAATGCGTCGCTGCGAGTCTGGTAAGCATTTCCACTGACCCCAGCCCTCTCTGTATCCACCGCGATGTCGTAGACCGAGCGCGCCGCCGCTCGCCGTCGCCGCGCGCCGCCAGACCTTTGTCGTTTGATCAAGAGTCGTTAGATCTAGATCTAACGCGTGCAACAGAATCACTTAACGAAACGGTACGTTTAGATCTGAGCCGTGCGCGATCACTTTAATCCAACGATCTGCGTCGACCGATCCGTGCGAACCGGTACGCGCCAATAGGATAGCGCCGCGTGGCAGCTGTTAGAGTTTAAAAACAGAATTTGAATCTGATTGTTATTCAAATTTGATTGGTCTATAACTCTTGATCCCCACGTTAGAATTTGACAAATTTTATACCCTTGGAATCAAGAGAGCAATCTCTTTCTAAATATGCAATGTGTTTAATGTTTAGTTTCTGTTAAAAAGGTTTTATTTGCAGAAACTTGTGTAGGACTAATTAGAGTTTATGAAATGTTTTGGAAATAATTTAGCGTTTAAATAATGGTTGTTTGGCAAGTTTTTGACTTGTATATGAATCAGTACTGAATACATGCCTTGTTGAGTTTTAAAAATCATCACATATTATCTTGCATGCATGCATATATTTTTTGATTGTATATGTTTTGTGTGTAATTTGTTGCTACCAATTTTTGTGTAGATTTTGGTGCTAGTGATTGTGATTGTGAGGAGTGCTACTCTCCCAACTACCAAGGCAAGTGGTACTTCATGAATATTATCATTCGTATGTTTTCTACTAAGCATTAAAAATATTTTTTTAGACTTGCATGCTATATTTTGCTTATATGCCATGTTGGGAAATCCTAGTAGTTGTAGAAATGCTAGGGAATTTCTAAGTTAAGTTACTATCTATGCCATGCTTAGCCTAGCTAGTAGTAACCAAGGGTTGGTGAAATATATACATGCTATGATTAAAATATTTCTAAGTCCTTTGGACTTGTGTTTTGCCTAATAAAACAACTAAGTTAATGAAACACCTGGGTGGAATGGAAGGAAAGGTTTATGTTGAGTGGTTACACAAGGCCCATGTCTATGGTTTACCTTGTGTATCTCACTTGTGGTAAGCCACCCAGGAACAAAGAGATTTTAGAGGCCAAGTGTTAAGAAGCTTCTAGTGCAGCCACTTGGCAATATGGGCTCTGCCTGGACCATATAGGTTGCTAGAACTTAGCCATTTGGACAGTTGGTGGTAGTGGGAATGATAGGTTGGAGCGCGTCCATTTGGTCTAAGGGAAGGCTTCTGAAAGGTCCTGTCTTGGTGAAACCAAGTCTGGTGGGGAAAGTGCACAACCTCTGCAGATGGAAAAATCTAAGTACTTAGCCAAGTCCATGGCAATGGACAACTTGAGCATCAAGACATGGAAGCTATCTAGAATCTCCTCATCCCAATTTCTTAGTAAAAATTTGTGGGTGAATAAGGGTGAAGGACCTCAATGTCTATTGGTGGTTCCTTGGGAAAAGTTTTGACAAAGAAAAACTTAGTGATTTCAACTAATAGGCAAAATCTATTTTGAGCAAAGCAAGCCAAGCCACACTTAGCCAAATTGCATATAGTATCTAGTCCACTTAAAATTTTACTAAGGTATCACTTGCCAATACTATTCCAAAGTATTGACCCACTGTGGCTATAACTTGTGATGTTGCAGGTTACTCTGATGAGGATTAGGTGTCATGAGTCTACACTCAACATGTTTGCATGTGGCACATGAAGATGAAGACTTTTATTTATTTACTTGTTCAAACTCTTGTATTAGGCCTGTGGCCTTGGAGTTGTAAAGAATATGTTTATCTCTGGAATGGCTGTAATAAATGACCTTTATATCTGTGTACGTCATCTTAAACTGTGGATGCTAGCAATGATCCAGGGACTAGCATTGCAATCACAGGGATCCTTTTCCTTTATAAAGGAGGGATCTTACAACAGCTCAATCTTGGGGGAGATTGAAGTTACTAATGCTTAAATGTCCTATTCATGAACTCCCTAACAATATTATTCTCAATAACTTTTATGCTAGGCTTTCTCTTCATGATAAAGATTTACTAGATGCTTCTTGTGCTGGATCATTCACACGTATGAAGGAAGAAGCTAAATGGGATCTTCTAGACCATATTCAAGAGAACACTGAAACTTGGGAGAATGACAAAGGAAGAAAGTCAGGAATAAACTATGATTATGAATGCATTAAATCTTTTATGGGAACTGATAACTTCCGTGATATTAGTAATGAGTTTGCTCTTGATTCCCAAAGTATTGCCAACTGTTTTAAGGCCTTTGCCTCTTACATAGAAAGTCCCAAGAAGAAGTGTAATAAGTACCATGCTCCTTATAAAGATGTTATTAGTCATGTTCTAGTTAGAAGTACTCAAGTTTGTACTACTAATCATATTGTGCCTGAACCTCATGTTGAGAAAATGCCTTTTCCAGCTAAGGTAAAGGAGTATTCTATGATTATTAGTGCAAATAACAAAGATACAATGAAAACTGTGGAGACTGGTAAGCATTTGAGTGATGAACCTGTGGTAGCTATTGTGAAAGACACTGTCACTAGAAATAGAGAGGATGAACACATTGTCTTCTCTGAAGACGCTACTAATATTATTTCTCATCCTAGTAAGGCTAGAAAATCTAGTGTTCATGTGCTTTCTGTTAAAATTGGTGATCATTTCTACTATGGTTTATGTGATATTGGTGCTAGTTCTAGTGCTATTCCTTATGAGCTTTACAGGGAAATTATGCATGAGATTGGTCCTTGTGAGCTTGAGGACATTGATGTGGTTATTCACCTTGCTAATAAGGAAACCATTTCCCCATTGGCACAGTAATAGATGTGGTAAGATTAAGTATCATGCTGATTTTCTAGTGCTTAATTCAGTAGCTAGCAAAACTTGTCCCATAATTTTTGGTAGACCTTTCTTGAACACTTGTGGAGATATTATTGATTGTAAGAAGGAAAAAGTTTTAACTAAGTTTGATGGAGAGTCTTATGAGTTTAACTTTTCCAAATTTGCTAAAGCTCCTTGTGAATATAGCTTGCCTAATAAAGATTTCAGGGTGGAACAACTTTCTTCTATTGATCCAGTCTATGACCTTGGACCTCTTTTTGGTGACCATAAGTATGCTTATTCTGATGATAAAGTTGTTTCCAGTGATAGTTATATTGTCGACTTTATTCAAAGTGCTACTAAAAGTTATTATGAGAGAGGGAAACACGGTTTTATGCATCTCAATGATGTTAAGTTTCCCCGTTTTATGCTGAAAGCTTTAAAGTTGCATCTGTTTTGTCTTCCTATGCTAGTAGCTTTTTGTTTCAACAATTCGTTTTCTCATGATACCCCCATGCATAGGAAGTGGATTAGACTCAAGTGTGTTGGTTATTTTCTTCTTGATGCTCTCTTTCACTTCAGATATATATCTCCTTTTTGAGCATCTTTGGAAGTTTCAAGCCTAACTTAAAGGCATTAAAGAAAAGTACTTGATGGGAGATAACCCAAGAGTTTTGTCGAGTCTTGGAAGTTATTACCTCAGTAATAACCGCTCCTTATCCTTTTTGTTTTGGTTTTTGTGTCAAGTTCAACTACTTTTGTGAAGTAGAGGAGTTGTGAAAAGTGGCTGTCCTGGGACAGATTTTTATGTTGCATTGTAAAAATTCGTGAGGAAGCTCAGTACTTCGGATGGAGCTGAATTTTTTTGTGCTTGTTCTCCAAGTTTTACCCAACTTTCCTTAGTTCTGCACCTTTTGATTTGAGCAATAGAAGGTCTTCGAAAAAATCAATCTTTACCTGCTGGTCTGTTTTGACAGATTTCTGCCATCGTTTGCATTTGCCTCTTACAGAAGCTTTTGTTTTGATGGGTTTTCAGTTGAAGTGTTTTCCAAAGGGTTGTTATTTTTGCTTACACTAATGTTGTCATTGAGTTTGTGCAAGGGTTTTGTAAGAAGGAAACTTTCAGGAGAAAGAGAAAAGGATTATGCATAGTTCATCTTTGAAATAGGTAAAAGTGGTGAAAACAGAAGGTTCGTGAAACCCCAATCTTTTTATATTTTTGATGTTTTTAATACAAAAGGGAACTTATGAGACGAAACTGAAGAGGAAACGGAGCCCGGGGTGGACAAACCCACCCCAGGCGTGGGCCTAGCCTGGTCGCGCCTGAGGGGGGTGTCACCCCCTCGAACTCCGTCTCCGCCTCGTTTCCGTGTCAAAACCTTCCTTATGCATTGAAACTTCCTAATATATAATCCCCCGGATCCCCCGAGGTTCGTGCATCGTATTCTCGTCGTGTTTTCATTTTGATCTATTTCTGTCAGGAAATCTTCCCAAGTTTAGAGCACCATGGCCTCCGCCAACGACAAAGGCAAGAAGCCCGTGGAGATAGGGTTGGAAGAACAAACTGCCGCAGGAACAAGGGGAAGGAAACCTACTTTTATAGGAGCAATTAACACTGAGGATGCTTTTTCTCGTCACATGCAGGGAATAATAGTCTTTGGTCCAGAACTCATATACTGCCCTAAGGCGGCGGAAGCCCTTCGAACCACCAACGAGTTTTGTGATAAGTACTGTGCTTTGAGGATGAAGGTGGATATGCTTCAAGAGAAAAATGACAGGCTTCGTAAGATGCTGGAAGATTTCCTGACCTATGACAAGAGAACACCACCACCACCGAAGGAGTAATTCGTCATCAGGTTTGGCATCCCCTTGGCTTGTTCCAAGCTTGGGGCAGTGTCGCGGTATCACCACCATTATCTTTTATCTTTTACCTTTTTAGTGGATTCATATCTGTGGTAGAGAGGTTATCTTATAGTTTGGTTTGCATATGGAAGTATCTCTCCTTTAGTTCTATGTATCCCTTGGTGTGAGTGCCTTTATTGAATATTAATGAGAAGTCTCATCTTTTACTTTTTGCACTTCTTATTTTAGTTTGAAATCTCTATTATATGATGGATCTTGTTGTTCAGTATTGGCACCACTTTGGGATCATCAAGTGGATCTAAATTAACCGAGTTCTGGTCAGTGGCATTAGTTTGAAAGAGGAAAAGAAAGAAAGAAAAAGCTTACAGGTATTTGGTATCATTTGTTTTCTTTCTTGTTGGCTCATCAGCTTAGTATTCTTTATTTAAGATTATTTTGTGTCTTCAAGGAAGATTGCATGTTTAGCTTTATTACTTGTATG
This sequence comes from Avena sativa, assembly GCA_916181665.1. Taxonomy (NCBI): domain Eukaryota; kingdom Viridiplantae; phylum Streptophyta; class Magnoliopsida; order Poales; family Poaceae; genus Avena; species Avena sativa. The sequence continues at coordinate 146,481,614 of OV702297.1, forward strand.
TTTGCTTGTTTCTTTCAACTCTCTTGCTTGTTACTGAAGGGAATATGCCCGAGAGGCAATAATAAAGTGGTTATTATCGTATTCCTTATTTATGATAAATGTTTATTTTACATGCTATAATTGTATTAATACAGAAACGTTAATACATGTGTGTTTAATAAACAAAAGGAAGTTCCTAGTTATGTCTCTCTTATAAACTAGCTCGTTGATTAACAAGATGATCAAAGCTTTCCTGATCATGGACATTGGATGTTGTTAATAACGAGGTCGCAACATTAGTGTAATAGTGTGATGAACATTCATCCGAAGTATAGCATTACGATCAAAGTCATTGAGTTTATATTGCTATAACAACTTATGAAGTGATCCTAATCCTTAGACCATGAGATCATGTCAATCACTAACACCGGAAGAGTTTCTTGATAACATCAAACGTCACACCATAACAGGGTGATTATAAAGATGGGTTCGGAACTACTAAATTGTTATGTTGAGGCCCATGGATCGAGAGTGGAATTTGTTCATCCCGATGACGGATAGATATGCTCTGGGCACTCACGGGGATATCACATTGATTAGCTTGCAAGCAAGTGATTTGATCACTAGAATGTTATATCACGGGAACGAGAAAAGAGTGCATGTCAGTAACAAGATCAAACTAGGTATGGAGATAACGATGATCAAATCTCGGACATGTAATATATCGCGAAACAAAGGGATTAAGATACTAGTGTAAAAGGTTCTCGCGATCACAAGAAAGTCATCGCTGAATGTGTGGGAGTCAGTATGGGTCTCCAGATCCCACTTCTGATTATTGATCCGAGAGGGGTCTCGATCATGTCCGCATTATTCACGAACCATAGGGTGACACACTTAAGATATACTGACATCCATTTGGAGCAAAAGTTTCATGCCGGAAAGAATAACAAGCACAGGAATTTATTTCACTAGATACCGAAACGGGTTTTCAGGTGAAATTGCAGAAAGTGTTTTTGCATGTGAAATGAATACTAGCAAGGGGTTATATGAGAATGTTTGTCATTAAATTAATTGACAAAATTCTGAATAAATAAAAGGAGTTTTATTTAATGAGAGTTTGCATTAAATTTGGTGGAAATTTAATGGGAATTTGAGTGGGGTTTTGAGTGGAGGAAATTGAAAGGCATTTGTGTGAGTGGAGTGTCCACCCACAAGAATGAAAGGAGGGGAAGGGGAAGCCCCATGGCTGGGCGCATGGCCCCTTGGGTGCCCCCCTCTCCCTATAAAAGGACCCCCCTCCCTCTCTCTCTCACTCACACCTCCTCATGAAGGATCTCTCTGCCCCTCTAGTATTTATCCCCATGGTCTCGGACTAGCGAGATACATGTCCCCGGTGGCTATTCGGAAAGGAAGAGTTGTGCTTCCGCTGCGTCACTAGATCAAGGAGGCGGAGGTTGCTCGGTGCCTCGTACATGTGTGCGAGCACGGATGCGCTGCTGTTTTGCGGCGCTAGGACTTCCTATCGATCTTGAGATCGGCAAGAGATCATCTACATCAACCACGAGTTTGGACTTGTTAAGCTTTGTCAGTCTTCAAGGGTATGTTCTCTATGGATGTATATCCGCCCGTTGCTTGTATCTAGTAGATAGATCTTGGTACATAGTTGTTCCCATTGTAGGAATTTTTTTGTTTTCTATGCTGCAAACCCTATAGTGGTATCAGAGCCAGATCTATGCGTAGATGCTTTGCACGGGTAGTACACATATGAGTATGTGGGCGATGATGATCATTTTATTGCTTCTTAGTTGTATTTCTGATATTGGTGGCATAGTGGGATGAAGCGGCCCGGACAAACTTTACATGTCCTCGCACATGAGACCTTTTCCACGCTTGACATGCAACTAGTTTTGCATAAGTGGCTAGCGGGAGTCTGTCTCTCCTACTATAGTCAATATCTAATTTGCAACGATTGTCAACAATTTGGTTATCCTCGTTGTGGTTCATGTTCGTAGGTAAGAACGGTTCTATCTTCGAAAGCCCTAAACCACGTAAAACTTGCAATGGATAAATTAGAGGCGTCTAGCTTAGATTGTTGTTGGGCTAGTGTTATGATATGGTGATGTTGTAAGTACAAGTATGAGATGATACTCTTACAACAGACATAATTTGTAAGTTCCATAGACCTTGGCCTTACACATAGAGGTATGATAGTGATCATACCAAGGTACACATGATGGAGATCATATGCGGGAACCATATCATTTCACTTACAAACATGTGATGTTTGATTGCATATTATATTGCTTGTTTGGCATTTTATTAGCATAATAAGATGATCCCCCATTTAAATATCAAGATAAAAATGTGTTCTCCCTTAAGTATGCACCGATTATGTTTCGTCGCTCCAAGACATCACGTGATGATCGGGTGTTCTTGGATCCATGATCATATTTCGGGTGTAAGACAGTTACACACGCGAATACTAAGGTTCTTACTTGGCGATCCTAGCATGTACAGACATGGCCTCAAAACACGGACCGAAAGGTTAAGCATGATTCATATGGAAGATATGATGCCCATTTGATGCTCGCCTTTGAAGCTACACCGACTCACGTGATGATCGGACTTGGTGTAGTGGATTTGGTTCATGTAATCACCAAAAAGACACGAGGGATGTCATTTTTGAGTGGGAGTTCATTTCTAATTTGGATTAGTAGAACTCAATTTATCATAAATTAAATCAAAGTGAATTTGCATAATTTGTTGTAGTCATTGGCATTCCTTCACCACCTTATGCATACTTGCAATTGAGATAATAGAACTATAGAATTCTCGATATTTAGTTTACGAACTGGTATAGTATTGTGTTGAGTGTCAATCTAAAGTTTAAAGTCCTATTGCAAACTTTCAGCAAACTCTGTTTACTCCATAAAATTTGATAATTAGTATTAAATAGAGAGTAACTATTCTAGTGTTAGTATCTTAAGTATCATGTTTGCCTCCATGATTCTTGATTTAAATATCGAGATTATCTAGGAGCTTAAAGAATTGTTTCAGAAACCATCATGTGTGGCAGATATAACGATATATAAAACAATATTTTGGTTGCAATATGATAGAGTATAATATATGTTCTCATATTCGATGAGAATTTGCAAAGGTTGGAGATGCTAGACATCCTAATCATCCAAAAGGGTTTTGGAAAGTAATGTTATACTCATGATTCGCCGCTACAGTAGCTTGATCATGAAAGCCGTCATGATAAGGATGAATAGAAGATGTATGTAAAGTGTTTACTAGACTAAAAGATTACTAAAGAATGGATTTTTAAATAACGCCGATAATTTGATGATGGTGATCTACTTCAAAGTGCGAGTCCAAAGGTATTATTATTTGAATATACACGCTTTGGACTATGTGTCATGTATATGGCGCCTCTGTTGATGTTGATAGATTCTTTTAAAATGGAATAGGAAATGCTGAAAGAGAATCAATAAAATATATTTGGCACAAAAGAAAAGATTGGAAATATCCAATTTAGGTATATGGATGATATACATGTTATGGTTGTATTCTTTAATGGTTAAACAATGTGGTACTTGGGTATTGAATACCGAATTGGTTGGTATGAAATTTCATACAGAACGACGCAATTCATGAACCACAATGGCCTAAGTAACTAGCAAGAGAATATGTGACGATGTTCATCGAAAACAAACAAACCGTTGTTTGTATTTCTCGTTGACATCAAATCTTGCCTTCAAGATTTGTTTTAATAATAGTTATTTAAATCAGGTATTATGAGAACAAAGTTTGTTCAAATAATTACCGTATTACATATAAGATGGATGATTTACAAATCTAGTTGGAGAAATCACATCCATAAACTAATACTAAAATGTCGCAAGAAAAATGATTCAAAGATCACTTACGAAGTGACATCGCCGTTTAAATTATATTGGAAAGAAAACATGAAGAATCTCCATATTTATGGATTTTTGGAGTCTTTGATTTGATCAAGTGACACTTGTGAGACTTTCCTCGGGATAATTAAAACTTTGTTCAAAGGCCAAAGAAGAACGAACGACTTAAATATTAGAATTTATACATATCGATGTCTGTAGTCCATTATGTATAGTCGTAAGCAATGGATTTCAACTTCATATGCTTTCTCCGGAAATTTGAGTGAATTCACTTAATGAGAAAGAAGTATGAAATATTTGAAAACGTTCAAAGACTTTCAAGATGAAGTGGAAAATCATTGTAACAAGAAAATAAATGGTTTATGATTTTATCATAAGGGATTTATTTGAGTTACAAGTGTAACAAGAAAATAAATGATTTATGATTTTATCATAAAGGGATTTATTTGAGTTACAAGTTAAGCAAAAACACCTAGATTTGCATCTCCCGAAACACCATAGGAATATGGAGTGTTTGAGATTTGTAATGAAACCTTGTGTGACATGGTTGGATCAAAGGTGTTATTTATAAAACTGCCATTATGTTTTAAAAGATTAAAGCTTTAGAGACTACCGCTTTTACACTGAAAAGAGCTCCATCTTGATCCGTTGAAATGACACCTGGTTTGGGGTAAAACCCAAGTTGTCCTTTCTTAAAATTTTGGTATGCTAAGCATAAGTAAGATGTTTACAACCAAAGTCGGATGAGCATGTATTTGTAGGTTATTTCGAATAACCATTGGGTATTCCTACATAACACCGAGGACAAAAGGGTTTGTCGCTTAAAATGTGAAGTTTCTTGAAAAAGGATTTTTTCGCAAAAGTTAAGTGGGAGGACAATAGAACTTTGATAAGGTTAACGAACCTTAGCTATATGTGTTGAGTTGCGCAGCGCCGGAAAACATTCCGGAGGCAGCCACAATGCTCATGGCTTATGTTCCTCAAAGGTTGTGGTCACGGAGATCTAAGTTCCTATTGAACTAAGTAGGTCGGATAAACAATCAAATGCTAAGATTTGAGAGTAAATCATTATTGTTTGACAATGATGAACCAACTACATGCAAAGAAGCGATGATGGGCCCTAACTCCGTCAAATGGCTTCAAGCCATAAAATCCTTGATAGTTCCATACACGAGAAATCAAGTTTTGAACTTAGAAGACCCTCCGGAAAGGTGTAAAAACCTATCGGTCGTATTTGGATCTATAAAGAAACAGATATGGATGTTTCACATCTATGAAATAGTCGACATGTCGGTAAAGTATTTTATGACAATGTTCAAGGAGTTGACTATGACAAGATTTCATATTTCATAGCGATATTTAGTCTGGACGGATTAAAGTAGCAACCACTACATATAATTTGGTATATGGTAGATGAATAAACAAAACAAAATTCTTCTAAAAGAATGGTTACCTAGGACGTGTGCATGACACGATCCAAAGGGTTTTGTTAATTCAAAGGATGTTAAAAGGGCATGCAAACTTCAATGGTTGAAGTAAGCATCACGGAGTTGGAATCTTCACCATGACGAAACTGTTAAAGAAGTTTAATTTCATCAGGAGATGATGAAGATGCTTGCATTTGCAAGAAATTAAGTGGGAGCGCTAAGACATATTTCTAATACATTATGTGGAGGACATCTTGTTGATTGGAAATGATGTATCTTTTATTTAACAAAGGTTAAGTATTTAATTTTGATGAAAGACTTAGGCAACACCCAAATATTTAGCATGAATGTCTACATGGATAGACTGTGACGCTAATATGGTTATGCCAAACGTACATATATGAGATATTGAAGGAGTTCCATATAGAAACGACAAGAAAAGTTCTTGTCGCATGGAAAAGAATTGAATCAAGATTCAAGTGTATCAACACTTGATAAGTGAAACAAGATTCAAGTGCTTTGACACTTGATGAGTGAAATCACAAGAATGTTTTGATCAATCATACCATGATATGTACACATCCAGATATGTCCTATGCTCTAAGTGTTATGAGCATATACCAGAATGAATCATAAAATGATCATTGGACGATAGTAAGGATATTCTTATAATATTTTGGAAGAATTAAGAATATATTACATTTGTATAAGGGACAAATAGTTCATTGTAAAGCGTTACATTGATACTAGTTTTGTCACAAGATACAAATTAAGTTTATCTCAATTTAAACTATGGGTGGCACAATGTAATGGAAAGGATATTCCATGATGGATTTGGATGAATTCCAAAGTTAAGACATTGTGACGGATACTACAACAAAAGGCTAAGTATATGACTGCTATAGTAGCAGCAAATGAGGGCATTTGTGTCAAGTAGTTTGTTATCAAACTAAGGTATGGTTCGCAATGGGCTAACACTAAAGATATATTGTATGAAAATAGTATCGACATGATTTAACCCCAAGGAACTAAAGGTCTCACCAAAAGACCAAATTTATACAATGTCATCTCATTAGAGAATGAGTGATGCGTGGAGACGCAAAGACATGCAAATACACACGGACCTGAAAGCGTCAGATCCGTAGATTAGGTTAACCACTTGCAATTGCGTATATAGAACACCAGAAAGCCATAGGTGTTCAATACGCAAAGTTTCTAAACTAGATTATTGTCTCTAATGCAAGTGGGAGACTAAAGGGAATATGCCCAAGAGGCAATAATAAACTGGTTATTATCGTATTTCTTATTTATGAGAAATGTTTATTTTACATGCTATAATTGTATTAATACGGAAACGTTAATATATGTGTGTTTAATAAACAAAAGTAAGTTCCTAGTTATGCCTCTCTTATAAACTAGCTCGTTGATTAACAAGATGATCAAAGGTTTCCTGATCATGGACATTGGATGTTGTTAATAACGAGGTCGCAACAATAGTGTAATGGTGTGATGAACATTCATCCAAAGTATAGCATTACGATCAAAGTCATTGAGTTTATATTGCTATAACAACTTAAGAAGTGATCCTAATCCTTAGACCATGAGATCAGGTCAATCACTAACACTGGAAGAGTTTCTTGATAACATCAAATGTCACACCATAACAGGGTGATTATAAAGATGGGTTCAGAACTACTAAAATGTTATGTTGAGGCCCATGGATCGAGAGTGGAATTTGTTCATTCCGATGACGGATAGATATGCTCTGGGCCCTCTCGGTGATATCACATTGATTAGCTTGCAAGCAAGTGATTTGATCACTAGAATGTTATATCACGGGAACGAGAAAAGAGTGCATGTAACGAGATCAAACTAGGTATGGAGATACCGATGATTGAATCTTGGACATGTAATATATCGCGAAACAAAGGGATTATGATACTAGCGTAAAAGGTTCTCGCGATCACAAGAAAGTCATCGTTGAATGTGTGGGAGTCAATATCGGTCTCTGGATCCCGCTTCTGATTATTGATCCGAGAGGGTCTCGATCATGTCCGCATTATTCGCGAACGGTAGGGTGACACACTTAAGAGACACCTACATCCATTTGGAGCAAAAGTTTCATGCCGGAAAGAATAACAAGCGCAAGAATTTATTTCACTAGATACCGAAACGGGTTTTCGGGTGAAATTGCAGAAAGTCTTTTATCATGTGAAATAAAATACTAGCAAGGGGTTATATGAGAATGTTTGTCATTAAAGTAATTGACAAAATTCTGAATAAATAAAATGAGTTTTATTTAATGAGAGTTTGCATTAAATTTGGTGGAAATTTAATGGGAATTTGAGTGTGTGTTTTAGTGGAGGAAATTGAAAGGCATTTGTGTGAGTGGAGTGTCCACCAACATAAATGAAATGAGGGGAGGGGGCAGCCCCATGGCTGGGCGCATGGCCCCTTGGGTGCCCCCCTCTCCCTATAAAAGGAGCCCCCTCCCTCTCTCTCACTCACACCTCCTCATGAAGGATCTCTCTCCCCCTCTAGTATTTATCCCCATGGTCTCAGACTAGCGAGATACATGTCCCCGGTGGCTATTCGGCAAGAAAGAGTTGTGCTTCTGCTGCATCGCTAGAGCGAGGAGGTGGAGGTTGCTCGGTGCCTCGTACGTGTGTGCGAGCACGGATGCGCTGCTATTTTGTGGCGCTAGGACTTCCTATCGATCTTGAGATCGGCAAGAGATCGTCTACATCAACCACGAGTTTGGACTCGTTAAGCTTTGTCGGTCTTCAAGGGTATGTTCTCTATGGATGTATATCCGCCTGTTGCTTGTATCTAATAGATAGATCTTGGTACATAGTTGTTCCCATCGTAGGAAAATTTTTGTTTTCTATGCTGTGAACCCTACAGTTACCCAGCCTTGCTAGCCAAAAACCTGTTTTCAGAAAGCATACTTCTCATGTTTCCAAAATCCTTTGAACCCAAAACTTTTTCCACTTGTGTCCACCATATCTACCTAGTAGCTTTTGCTATTCCAAGCAAATTCTCAAGCTTCATCTACCTTTCGAATTAAAAAGTATTTTGTTATGAGAAAACTAGTTAGTAAAGCTCTCACGAACTTGATGGCACACCTTATTTACTTGCCCCTAATAGATTTGAACCATTGTGAACATCGAAGTTGTATATGCTTGCATCTATACGTTGGAATTAGTAGAACTGTGCTGTCACGGGGAACGTTTTCAACACTGCATTTGTACTCTGTACAGAGTTGATATCGTGCTCTTTTGTCTATGGATGTCAATAGTGTGAAATAAAGAGGGAACTTGTAAGTCCATGGAGTTTGTATCCTGTGTTAGAGAAACACCTGGGCCGCTAGCCTAAGCCATGCATAATCATGGTGGAAACTTGCCGCATCACCATAGTGAGTCATCTATGAAGCATCCTCAATAAAAAGCTATGCACATAGTAAATAAAAAGATCGCTGAGATGCTCATTGTCTGCTTGCCTTGTCATTTTGGTTATGGGAAAGCTCATGTACCATGTGCAAGGGGTACCCCGTTGGCGGTTCTCAATGATATGCAAATACTTACAATGACAAGAACTTACCTGGGCCCAAAGTTGAGTATGCATGAGGAGTGGCCCTCATATTCAAGGGACATGAGATTGCCAACTTATATTTCATCAAGAATATACTCCATCTTTGTTCATTTTAACCTTAATCATCTCAAGATGCTTATGATAGGGGCAATGAGGGCTCAAAGCTAGTAAGTACCATAATCTTTTGGAAGCTCTTTATGACTTGTAATCCCTGCTACCCTCTAAGAAGGGACCTTTCTCCCACTTCCAAGCTGAGTCAGTAAACCTACTTCCTCTCTATCTCCAACAAGCTTTTGAGTTGTTGTGTTTCAAGCATTCATATGGTGATTTATTCAATCATGTTCTTTATCTTCCTTGTTTGCACAAAACTCGTATCTATTGAGTATTAATTTGAAAGCCTTCACTTGTGAAGAACCTTTTTGAGCAAAGAGTGTTCCTGTTTTGAAACTTCTACAAAAAACTTTTGTGAAACTGTTTGCCAGGTGTTCTCTGACCAAGAACAAGTTTACCAATTCCAATTATGATTTATCTTTATGCATCTCTATTGTGACTGTTGTACTTGGTTGCAAGCTAAGTTATATAATGGTGAGTTGCTTTCTTCTATGAGTTGTGCAATGGTAAGTGTGATGCTTCTTGTTCGTATTCTTTTTATCGACACTTCACTCCATAAACCTGTGGACATGTTTACTGAGCTCAATTTTCGCTTGGGGACAAGCGAAGACTAAGTTGGGGGAGTTGATACGCCCAATTTGCATCACCATTCTATATCATAATTTACCTCTATTCATTGATATTTGTCTTATTATGAGGTATTACTTATGGCTTTTTCATCTGTTTATGCATGTTGGATGATTCCTGGAGGATGGACTGCCGGAGTCTGGATTCTGATGGAAAAGAAGGCGTTTTGGTGCAATTTTGCAAAGATCAGAAAAATACCAGAAAAATATGGAAACATATTATTTTACCAGAAGACGAAGGAAGCCAGAAGGAGGGACGAAGAGGGGCCTCAGGGGGCCCACACCCCTAGGTGCGGGCCCACCTGACCCCGCGCCTAGGGCAGGTGTGGCCCACCTGCACGGCCTCCGACTCCGCCCCTTCGCCTATATCTTCCCTTCGAAACCCTAACACCAAGGAGTGACCACAGATAGATTTCCGACGCCTCTGGGGGCGCAAAACACCAAGAGAGAAAGATCTCTTCGACAGACAGATTTATGCCGGGGGAATTCCTTCCCAGAGAGGGGAGACCATCGCCATCAACACCGTCATCAAGCTAGGCTTCATCGGGATCATCATTATCATCATCCACACCATCATCTCCACCAGCACCATCACTGCCACTCCGTCCCGCTATAACAATTGTGTTGGATATTGCTTTAGTTCTTAGGGGAAACTTTCCCGGTGTTGATTACCATTGTAGTTGATGCTTGTGAGTGGAACCATTAGATTATTGTTTATGTTCAGATTGTTATCCATTACCATATCATCTTTGATATTGATCCATATGATGTCTTGTGAGTAGTTCGTTTAGTTCTTGAGGACATGGGAGAAGTCATGTTGTTAGTAGTGAATCTGTGATGAATTATTATTCAATGGTTTAGTATTTAAGTTGTGGTGTTATTCTTCTAGTGGTGTCATGTGAACATCGACTACATGATAATTCACCATTTATGGGCCTAGGGGAATGCATTGTGTATTTGGCTACTAATTGTGGGGTTGCCAGAGTGACAGAAATCTGAACCCCCGTTAGGACACCTTTGCACAAGGGAGCGTAGGATCTCAGAGTTTAAGGCTGTGGTTAGATTTATATCTTAATTACTTTCCTGTAGTTACGGATGTTTGCAGGGGGTTTAATCACAAGTATGTATTAGTCCTAGGAAGGGCGGTATGTTAGCACAGGTTCACCCACACAACACTTACAAACACCAGCGAAGAGTACTCAGCTATTTCAAGCGAAAGCACTTGACATAATTCCCATGTGTCCTCGAGAACGTTTGATCCTTATAAGTATTTCCACCAGCTTGTCCTTTGCTAATAAAGGATTCGGCCACTTGCTGCGTTTTTTCTTTGTTACTTGCACTTTCTTTTGTTGCCTTATCAGAAAACCACTAAAAATCTGTTTGCTAAGTATTCATAGGGATTTCCTGCTCCACACCACTGTTCAGCACCTTCTACTCCTCATTGGGATCGACACTCCTATTTATCGAAAGTACTATGATACACCCCCTATACTTATGGGTCATCGGCCCATGCTACCGTTATTACGTTATTCAGATGCTTTGATTGTACTAAGACTGGATCATGAGATCCTTTATTTGTAAGACCTTTATTATGGTTTGTAATGGATGATGAACTATGGTAACAATCTGTTATGTCTCGCAAAAATGGTAATCCTAGGATTGCGATGTATGGCATATCAGGAATCTGGGATTAAAAATCCGGGTGTTGACAAGTTGGTATCAGAGCCATACTGACCATAGGAGACCCTAGTTTAGAATGGACGCTTGAATCAAAAATTTAGGTTTAAAACAAAATAAGTGAGTATTTATGAAAACCTGTTCTCATTCTTACCACTTAGATTCTTTCATGAAAATCCATGTTTCTCAAAAATTCTTGCAACCTTACATAAAATTTGACACACTTGATCACTCTACTAACTTACTCATCCTACATTCTTATAGATGGACATGAATTATAGCAAGTTCTATCAGTTGGGAAATGGAGGATATCTCATGTTTGAGCGTGATTTGGACCAACTCTCGGAACTTCTGGAGTGCCCGCACCCCGAGTTCTTGGGAGCTCAGCTCAACGATCAGGAAGGAGGAGAATTGCAATGGAAGATTGTTGCAAGTCTCCGAGGGAAGATTGAAGCCCCCACCTCAGAGGGAGTCCAGTTCACCTTTAGAGAGAACAACTGGCTAGATGGACTTGCCAGGGCCATGCAAGAATCTCTTGCCCATCTATGTGGGCAAAGCATCAACCAAATCAAGGGCACCCGCTTTGAGTTCTATCCAAGGTGTGATGTTATGGGACAGCCACTGGAGGCACCATATCACCTAGAGCTGAAGCATCAAGTGGACCACCTCAGCTTCATGATGTATGACCGGCATAAGGAGTTGGACAATGCCCGCTCCTACACCAACCACAACTAAGCCATCGCTGTGAAGAAGGATCAGTCCATTGCCATGCTGGTGAAGGATCGCTAGTCTTGTCGCTGTCAGCTTGACAAGAAGGATTGCATTATTGCTCGCCTTCGTCACAAGGTGACAGACTTGGAGGAGACCATCCACTAGAGGGACATGCAGCTTGAGGAGAGGGAGAATGCAAGGGAAGATATCCGTGGAGACCCCTATTCCTATCTCAGTGATGATGATGACTTGTTGGAGGATCAAGCCATGAACTTCTTCACCGATGAGGATGACTTCGCCTTCATTGATGATGATGATGATGATGAAGAAGAAGACACCGATTACGAGGAGTACTAGCACCTGAGCACTAGAGTTAGTGAAGTTGTATTCGGTCCCATTGTATCGTAGTTTCACATAATGGTTCTTAAAACCATCTGTTTCCTTGTTGTGGTGTGTGTTTATATTGTGTGCTATGAATGAATGAAAAGCAAGTTGCTAGAAAAATCTGAGTAAAACTTCAAAAACTTTTAAAAAACAAACCCCTGAACCTTAGAAATTTCCCTCTTTTCTCATAATTTATCTCAATCTTCAGATGCCATGCGGAGGAAGCAGTTCATCCCTGGACCCAATGTTGCAAATCTTGCAAATGTTGGTTTCGGACCGTGAAGCTGAAAGAGACGAACGTCAAGCCAACTTAGCCACCCTTCAACACATAGATCATATGGCCAACAATAATCAAGGCCATGGAAACCAGGACAACCATGGATCCAAGCTCGATAACTTTCAGAACACCAATCCACCCATCTTTAGTAAGTCAGAAGAGCCATTGGATGCCGATGACTGGCTGCAGGCTATGGAGAACAACTTAGAAGTCGCAGGAGTGGAGGCCAATGAGAAAGTACTGTTTGCCACCCACTATCTGGCAGGAGATGCAAGAGCTTGGTGGAACAGTGTTCGCGCCATGACTAGAGGACAAATGATGATTTGGGATGAATTCAAACTCAAGTTCAGCCTAACCCATGTGCCACCGGGTTTAATCAAGAGGATGAGAGATGAATTCAGAGAATTGAAGCAAGGGAGGATGACAGTAGTGGAGTACCGTGACAAATTTATGTCCTTAGCTAGATATGCACCGGATGAGATTGGCACTGAAGCCAAGAAGAAGGAGAGATTCTTGAATGGTCAGCATGATGAGATGTAGACAGTGTTAGTCAATATCCCGTTTGCTGACATTGAAGCCTTAGTGGATTCTGCCATTCAGATGGAAGTCAAGATCAACCAAGCCAATGAGAATCGCAAGCGTCGAATGATGCATCAACCAGGAACCCACCATACCCCAAAGTATCGCCCCAACCCATCTGCAGGATTTGCCCCAAGAAACAATAGACCCCCGATGAACCGTCCAACCTATCCCAACTATGGAGGAGGAAACCCAAGGCCCGGAGGAAACCACAACAACAACCCCGGCAACCCCAACAATTTCAACCGTGCGCCGCCCAAGTTCAACAACAACAATGTCGCCAACAACACCAATACTGCCCCAAGAACTGGAAGCAATGTTGTGCTTGTTGCAGGAAAGTACAAGTCTCAGGTGACTTGTTATGAATGCGGAACCAAGGGTCACTACTCCAATGAGTTCCCCAAGAAGCTTGCAGCAGCCCCCAATGTGAATGCCCCAGCTCAGCAGCAGCGTCGTGTTCAGCCTAGAAGGATATTTGCCCTAGGGAATTCAGTCAACCGCAACGGTCGTCTGTTTCTCATGAATGCGGAAGAAGCCCAAGAACCACCAGATGTCGTGCTGGGTATGTTTTCTGTTAACTCAGTACTTGCAAGAGTGTTGTTTGATTCTGGAGCATCGCACTCGTTTGTTACCGAAGAATTTTCATGCACTAGTAAGATTCAACCAACAAAATTGAAGCATGTTATGATAGTTCAAATACCTGCTTCAACCACCAAAGCTAGACAAATTTGCAAGGCCGTACCTATGGCATAGATTTTTATGCTAATCTAATAGTACTCGGAACCAAAGGTTTGGAAGTAGTACTAGGAATGGATTGGATGTCGAAACATAAAGGATTAATCGACTGTGCCAAGAAAGCCATAACCATGACCAGTACAGCCGGAATATCAGTAGAGCATGTATCTGAAACCTTGCCCCGTCAATTCAAGAGCAACAAGAGTCTAGCCCAACCAACCATTGACCAAGTCAGAGTAGTCTGTGAATACCCCAACGTATTCCTAGATGTATTGCCCGGTATGCCCCCAGATCAGGATATCGAGTTTATCATTGAACTAATCCCTGGAACCGGACCCATAGCCCAGAGACCGTATAGTACGAACCCATCTAAATTAGTGGAGATGAAGAAGCAACTGGATGCTATGTTGGAGATAGGACTGATTCAACAAAGTGCGTCGCCATGGAGATCATTTGTCTTGTTTGTGGACAAGAAAAATGGAGGTAACTGTTTGTGTACGGATTATCGGAAGCTGAATGATGTCACCATCAAGAACAAGTACCCACTGCCGAAGATAGAAGACCTATTTGACCAGTTGACTGGTGCCAAAGTGTTTTCTAAGATTGATCTTAGAACTGGTTATCATCAACTCAAGATTCGCACAGAGGATATTCCAAAGACTTCCTTTACCACCAGATATGGACTGTATGAGTACACTGTCATGTCTTTTGGATTAACCAATTCCCCCGCTTACTTCATGAACCTCATGAATAAGATTTTTATGGACTTCCTGGATAATTTTGTCATTGTTTTCATCGATGACATTTTGATCTATTCCAAATCAGAAGAAGAACATGAGCTACACCTAAGGACCATCCTTGGAACCCTTAGGGAGCATCAGTTGTATGCCAAGTTTAGCAAATGTGAATTCTGGTTACAGCAAGTAGGATTCCTCGGACATATTGTGTCAGTCGGAGGAATTGTCATTGACCCTGCAAAGGTTAAGGATGTTGAAGAATGGCAAGCCCCAACCACTCAAACCCAAGTTTGTGCATTTCTCGGATTAGCGGGATATTACCGCAAGTTCGTAGAAGGATTTTCGACCATCGCAAGACCCATGACCCAACTGTTGAAGAAAGATAAGAAGTTTGAATGGACGGACAAATGTGAAGCAAGTTTTCAAGAGCTTAAGAAGAGATTGATCTCAGCCCCAATCTTGATCATGCCGGATATCACGGAGCCTTTTGATGTGTATTGTGACGCATCTAAGATCGGTCTCAGATGTGTGCTAATGCAAGAGGGTAAGGTCATATCATATCTATCCCGACAACTAAAGCAACATGAGCAGAATTATCCTACCCATGACCTTGAACTAGCAGCAGTAGTTTTAGCCTTGAAGACATGGCGACATTACCTTATGGGTAACCGTTGTGAGATTTATTCGGATCACAAGAGCTTGAAGTATATATTCACTCAGAAGGAGCTACATATGAGGCAAAGGAGATGGATAGAGCTAATCAAGGACTATGATCTGGACATCCACTATCACCCCGGTAAAGCCAATGTGGTAGCAGATGCCCTTAGCAGATTTCCGTGTCGCTTGAACTCCATGATTCTGAAGGAGCAACCAAGTTTGCACAAGGATTTGGAAGATTTCAGAATGGAATTAGTAAGTGAATGATTTTTGGCTAGCATAGAACTTCAACACACTTTGATCAATCAGATCAAAAAGGCTCAGAAAGGAAATGCTAGTATCGACGGAATCAAACATCGTATCGGTACAGGGAAGGTACCCGGATTCACCGAGGATGAAGGAGTTTTGTGGTACAAAGGACATATCTGTGTGCCAGCAGATTCAGAGTTGAAGCAAGCTATTTTGAAAGAGGCCCATGATACTCTTTATTCTATCCACCCCGGAGGAACAAAGATGTATCAGGATTTGAAGGAGCAAATTTGGTGGCATAAGATGAAGAGAGAAATCGGAAGCTACATAGCCAAGTGTGATATTTGTCAGAGAGTCAAGGCGGGACATCAGAGACCCGCAGGACTGTTGCAACCATTGCAGATTCCAGAATGGAAATGGGATTCAGTTGGAATGGATTTTATCACTGGTTTGCCTACCTCTAATAGGGGAAATGACTCTATTTGGGTCATAGTAGATATACTGTCCAAAGTCGCCCATTTCTTACCAATCAAGACCACCTATCAGAGTTCAAAGCAAGTTAAGTTGTACATTTCTAGAATCGTCAGTTTGCATGGAGTCCCCAAGAACATTGTGTCTGATCGAGGAACTCAGTTTACCTCGAGATTTTGGAAGAAAGTCCAAGAAGGACTAGGAACAAGATTAGATTTTAGCACAGCTTATCACCCTCAGACTGATGGACAAACTGAGCTAGTAAATCAAATACTTGAAGATATGTTGTGATCATGTGTGTTATAATATGGATCTAAATGGGAATATTGTCTGCCTTTCGCAGAATTTTCATACAAGAACAGTTACCAAGCCAGTTTGCAAATGGCCCCATTTGAATTCATGTATGGAAGGAAGTGTCGTACCCTGTTAAATTGGTCGGAAGTAGGAGAGGGTCAGATTTTCGGACCCGACATCCTACGAGAACCAGAAGAGAAAGTTCACAAGACCCGTGAGCACCTCAAGACTGCCCAATCCATACAGAAGAGTTATGCCGACAAGAGACATCAAGACCTATCCTTCAATATCGGAGATTTTGTGTATCTCAAAGTGTCACCTTTGAAAGGAATGCAACGTTTCCAGCTCAAAGGAAAGTTAGCCCCCAGATATATCGGACCCTTCAAGATTTTGAATCGTCGAGGAGAAGTATCGTATCAACTAGAACTGCTAGAGGAGATGCCAGTCATGCATAATGTGTTCCATATCTCGTTACTTCGCAAATGCCTAGAAGTCCCAGAGAAGACCGAAGTTTTCAAGAATATTGATCACCGAACCATAGAGATCGGCGATGACATGACATATCCCAAAGTACCCATCCGTATTTTGGAAGAAGCTTTCAGAACCACCAGGACCCGGAGTATCAAGTTTCTCAAGATCCATTGGAGTAACCACACTAAATAAGAAGCTACCTGGGAGCAAGAAGACTACATTAGGACAAAGTTTCCAGATCTCTTTAAATCCTAGTTTTCTTTTTCTCAAATACCGGGACGAGATTTTGTTTAAGGAGGGAAGGTTTGTAACATCCCAAAAATAGTAATCAAGGTTATCAAATTCCAATCACCCAAAATTAGGTTTAACAAAAACTTCTGTGAATTAAAATCCATATGAATGCATGTGTGTATGTGATGAATGCATGAATGCTTGTATGGACTTGTGTGATTATTATGAATAGAAAGGATTGGTTTAAAGATGAAAACAACATCATCTAAATCATTTCCAAGCAGAATCAAATCATTAGAAATTCAAAAATAAACAATATGAGCTAATGGTCAATTTTGCCAATCTTGTTCACTAGACCACTTTGTGTGTTTCTAGTCCAAGATTTCAAACAGAAACAAATCCATTTCTTTTCACCCCTTGCTAGACCAAGTAAAAGTGAACCCAATCCCACCTTGCAAACCCACAGGAACATTTGGCAACCTTATTCAAATGACAATTCAAAATTGAATCTAGTTCATATGGAAAGATCATCATTTCTCAAAACCTAACCAAACCAATACACCTTGACAAATCCAATCAACCAGAGACTACCTAGTATGTGACCATTACACCCACAAAGTTTCATCCAAAAATTGAAATATGAATTTCTTACGGCCATTTCATCAAACACCTGGAGACAGAAAACAAATTTGGCCAAACTTCACTGTTTTGAGCAGTAATTTTTCCAAACATTGTTCCCCATTGATCACCCATGTCTCCCTGATACGCCCAATTTGCATCACCCTTCTATATCATAATTTACCTCTATTCATTGATATTTGTCTTATTATGAGATATTACTTATGTCTTTTCCACTGTTTATGCATGTTGGATGATTCTTGGAGGATGGACTGTCGGAGTCTGAATTCTGATGGAAAAGAGGACGTTTTGATGCAATTTTGGGAAGACAGGAAAAGTACCAGAAAAATATGGGAAATATTATTTTCCCGGAAGACAGAGGAATCCAGAAGGGGAGGCGAAGAAGGGCCACAGGGGGGCCACCCCCCCCCCTAGGCGTGGGCCCACCTGACCCCGCGCCTAGGGAAGGTGTGTCCCACCTGCCCGGCCTCCGACTCTGCCCCTTTGCCTATATCTTCCCTATGGAACCCTAAGCCTCAGGGAGCGACCACAGATAGATTTTCGCCGCCTCTGGGGGCGCAAAACACCAAGAGAGAAAGATCTCTCCGGCAGACAGATTTCTGCCGGGGGAATTCCTTCCCGGAGAGGGGAGATCGTCGCCATCAACACCCTCATCAAGCTAGGCTTCATCGGGATCATCATCATCATCATCCACACCACCATCTCCACCAGCACCATCATCACCACTCCGTCCCTCTGTAACAATTATGTTGGATATTGCTTTAGTTCTTAGGGGAAACTTTCCCGGTGTTAATTACTATTGTAGTTGATGCTTGTGAGTGGAACCATTGGATTATTGTTTATGTTCAGATTGTTATACATTATCATATTATCATTGATCTTGATCGATATGATGTCTTGTGAGTAGTTTGTTTAGTTCTTGAGGACATGGGAGAAGTCATGTTGTTATTAGTGGATTTGTGTTGAGTTATTATTCAATGGTTTAGTATTTAAGTTGTGGTGCTATTATTATAGTGGTGTCATGTGAACGTCGACTACATGATACTTCACCATTTATGGGCCTAGGGGAATGCATTGTGTATTTGGATACTAATTGTGGGGTTGCCGGAGTGACAGAAACCTGAACCCTTGTTAGGACACCTTTGCACAAGGGAGTGTAGGATCTGAGAGTTTAAGGTTGTGGTTCGATTTATATCTTAATTACTTTACTATAGTTACGGATGTTTGCAGGGGGTTTAATCACAAGTATGTATTAGTCCAAATAAGGTATGTACATTAGCACAGGTTCACCCAGAAAACACTTACAACACCAAAGAAGAGTACTCATCTATATGAAGTGAAAGCACTTGACAGAATTCCCATGTGTCCTTGAGAACGTTTGGTCCTTATAAGTATTTCCACCAGCTTGTCCTTTGCTAAGAAAGGATTGGGCCACTTGCTGCGTTTGTTCTTTGTTACTTGCACTTTTTTTGTTGCCTTATCAGAAAACCACTAAAAATTCGTTTGCTAAGTATTCACAGGGATTTCCTGCTCCACACCAATGTTCAGCACCTTCTGCTCCTTGTTGGGATCAACACTCCTATTTATCGAAAGTACTACGATACACTCCCTATACTTGTGGGTCATCAAGACTATTTTCTGGCACCGTTGCCAGGGAGTGAAGCGCTATTGAAGAGTGGAACTGGTAAAGGAAACTTCTACTATGAGTATTTCTTTTGTTACTGCTTGTTACTTTGTTTCCAATATGGATAACCCACTTGGTTTTCTGTTTGGGAAAACTACTACCACTGCTAGGTTAGTAGATGAACCACCACCTGTTGAGATAGATCCTTTTAAGATACGTACAAGTATTGTTGATCGTGTTATGGTTAATTATTATTTTGGGGATGGAACTGTCCATCCTGGTGATCACTTGCTTTTTATCCATGAATTATGCGGGTTGTTTAAGTGTGCAGGTATCACAACTGAATAGGTGAAGAAAAAGTTACTCTCCATATCCTTGAAAGGGAGAGCTGAAGAATGGTATAAGCTGCTAAAGAATGGACGATCCATGGAATGGGAGGAGATGGCATCTCTCTTTTATTCTAAATTTTATCCTTCCAGTGAGATTCATAAGGATAGAAATCTTATTTATAACTTTTGGCCTCTTGATGGAGAGAGTACAGCTCGAGCTTGGTGGATATTGAGGTTACTAATGCTTAAATGTCCTATTCATGAACTCCCTAACAATATTATTCTCAATAACTTTTATGCTAGGCTTTCTCTTCATGATAATGATTTACTATATGCTTATTATACTGGATCATTCACATGTATGAAGGAAGAATCTAAATGGGATCTCTTAGACCGTATTCAAGACAACACTGAAGCATGGGAGAATGATAAAGGAAGAAAGTCAGGTATAAACCATGATTATAAATGCATTAAAAAATTTATGGGAACTGATAGCTTTCGTGATATTAGCAATGAGTTTGGTCTTGATCCTCAAGTTCTTGCAAAATGTTTTAATGTCTTTGCCTCTTATATTGAAATTCCCAGGAAAGAGTGGGACAAGTACCATGCTCCTTATAAAGACATTGTCACCCATGTCCCTGCTAGCACAGAGGTTTGTACTGTTGATCCTATTTTACCTGAACCGTATGTGGAGAAAATCCCTTTCCCTGCTAAGGTAAGGGATCATTCTATTATAGCTAATGTGGTTAGAAAAAGCGCAAAGAAAACTGTGGGGTCCCAAGAGCTTATTGATATTGAGCCTATTGTAGCTATTGTGAAAGACCTTGTCACTAGAAATATAGAGGATGAGCATATTGTCTTCTGTGAATACGCCACTAATATTGTTTCTCATCCTAAGAAAGATTGAAAAGCTAGTGTCCCTGTGCTTTCTGTTAGAATTGGTAGCCATAGCTATTATGGTTTATGTGATATTGGTGCTAGTTCTAGTGCTATTCCTTATGAGCTTTACAGGGAAATTATGCATGAAATTGGTCCTTGTGAGCTTGAGGACATTGATGTGGTTATCCACCTTGCTAATAAGGATACCATTTTCCCTATTGGTATTGTAAGAGATGTGGAGGTTCTCTGTGGTAAGATTGAGTATCCTGCTGATTTCCTAGTGCTTAATTCAGCAGCTAGCAAAACTTGTCCAATCATTTTTGGTAGACCTTTCTTGAACACTTGTGGAGCTATTATTGATTGTAAGAAGGAAAAGGTTTTAACTAGGTTTGATGGAGATTCTTATGAGTTTAAATTTTCCAAATTTGCTAAAGCTCCTTGTGAAAATAGCTTGCCTAATAAAGATTTTAGGATGGAACAACTTGCTTCTATTGATCCGATTTATGACCTTGGACCTCTTTTTGGTGACTGTAAGTATGCTCATTCTGATGATAAACTTGTTGCCAGTGACAGTTATATTGTCAACTTTATTCAAAGTGATACTGAGAGTTATTATGAGAGAGGGAAACATGGTTTTATGCATCTCAATAATATTAAGTTTCCCTGTTTTATGTTGAAAGCTTTGAACTTGCATCTGTTTTTTATTCCTATGCTTGTGGATTTTTGTTTCAACAGTTTGTTTTCTCATGATACTCCCATGCATAGGAAGTGGGTTGGACCCAAGTGTTTTGGTTATTTTCTTCTTGATGCTCTTTTTCACTCCAGATATATATCTCCTAAGTGAGCATCTTTGAAAGTTTCAAGCCTAACTTAAAGGCATAAAAGAAAAGTACTTGTTGGGAGATAACCCAAGAGTTTTGTCGAGCCTTGGAAGTTATTACCTCTGTAATAACCACTCCTTATCCTTTTGTTTTTGTGTCTAGTCCAACTACGTTTGTGAAGTAGAGGAGTTGTGAAAAGTGGCTGTCCAGGGAAAGATTTTTGTGTTGTACCATAAAAATTTGTGAGGGAGCGTAGTACGTCAGATGGATATGCATTTTTCTGAGCTTGTTCTCCAAGTTGTTACCCAACTTTCATCAGTTCTTCACTTTTTGATTTGAGCAACAGAAGGTTTTCAAAAAAATCAATCTTTTCCTGCTGGTCTGTTTTGAAAGATTTCTTTATCATTTGCATTTGCCTCTTTTCGAAGCCTTTGTTTTGATGGATTTCAGTTGAAGTGTGAACCTAAAGGTTTGTTGTTTTGCTTACACTAATGTTTCCATTGAAGTTTGTGTATTGCCTTGTTAGGAAAGGAAAATTCCAGGAGAAGGAGAAAAGGAGTCTGCAGAGTTCGTCTTTGAATAGGTAAAAGTGGTGAAAACAGAAGGTTCTTGAAACCCCAATCTTTTATATTTTTGATGTTTTTAATACATAAGGAAAGCTACGAGACGAAACTGAAGAGGAAACGGAGTCCGGGGTGGACAAACCCACCCCAGGCGTGGGCCTAGCCTGGCCGCGCCTGGAGGGGGTTTGACTCCCCCGAACTCCGTCTCCGCCTCATTTCCGTGTCAAAACCTTCCTTATGCATTGAAACTTCATAATATATAACCCCCAGGATCCCCCGAGGTTCGTGCATCATGTTTTTGTTTCGATCTTTTTCTGTCAAGAAATCTTCTCAAGTTTAGAGCACCATGGTCTCCGCCAACGACAAAGGCAAGAAGCCCGAGGAAGACGATCCTCACGAACCCAAGGAGGAGGAGATTTTTGGTAGGTTATGAAGGAGACATGGAGGAGGACAAGCAACCGGACACCCGCGCTACTATCGCAAGCATTGTATTGGTGGCAATACCTACCAACCTTAGGAGGACAGCATGGATGTCTACAGGAGGGAAACCTCCGCGTCTTGTCTACAATTCACGGTCATCTCCTCCACGCACCAAGAGACCTTTCCATACTCTTATACATGAGCGTCAATATCAATATGTGCCCAAAGGTAACTTGCCCTCGATGTGGGATATGCCTTGTTCTAACCATGCAGGGGAGGAACACACTAAGAAAGAAGAGTGGGGAAAGAATAGCAAGGACTAGAACTCTCAGTCCAACATGATCATGAACCGCATTGAGCAAAACTCGAAGTTGGTCCGTACTCTAACCTTTGAGATTGAGGAGTTGAGGAAACTTATTGAGGATCTTATCAAAAGAACACCACCACCACCGAAGGAGTAATTCGTCATCAGGTTTAGCATCCCCTTGGCTTGTTCCAAGCTTGGGGGAGTGCTGCGGTATCACCACCATTATCTTTTACCTTTTTAGTGGATTCTTATCTTTGGTAGAGAGGTTATCTTATAGTTTGGTTTGCATGTGGAAGTATCTCTCCTTTAGATGATTATCTATGTATCCCTTGGTGTGAGTGCCTTTATTGGAATATTAATGAGAAGTCTCATCTTCTATTTTTTGCACTTCTTATTTTAGTTTGCAATCTCTATTATATGATGGATCTTGTTGATCAGTATTGGCATCACTTTGGAAGCATCAAGTGGATCTAAATTGGTTTTGGCAAACCGAGTTCTGGTCAGTAGTAATACTTTTTGAAGTTTGAAAGAAAAATAGAAAAAGCTTACAGGTATTTTGTATCATTTGTTTTCCTTCTTGTTGGCTCATAAGCTTAGTATTCTTTATTTAAGATCTTTTGTGTCTTCAAGGATGATTGCATGTTTGGCTTTATTACTTGTATGTTTGCTTGTTTCTTTCAACTCTCTTGCTTGCTACCCAGCCTTGCTAGCCAAAAACCTGTTTTGAGAAGGCATACTTCTCATGTTTCCAAATCCCTTTGAACAAAAACCTTTGCCACTTGTGTCCACCATATCTACCTAGTATCCCTTTTGCTATTCCAAACAAATTCTCAATCTTCATCTACCTTTCGAATTAAAAAGTATTTTGTTATGTGAAAACTAGTTAGTAAAGCTCTCGTGAACTTGATGGCACACTTTATTTTCTTGCCCCTAATAGACCTGAACCATTGTGCCATCTAAGTTGTATATGCTTGCATCTATACGTTGGAATTAGCAGAACCGTGCTGTCACGCTGAACGTTTTCGACATTGCACCTATACTTTGTACTCAGTTGATATCGTGCTCCTTTGTCTATGGATGTCAACGGTGTGAAATAAAGAGGGAACTTGTAAGTCCATGGAGTTTGTATTTTGTGTTAGAGAAACGCCTGGGCCGCTAGCCTAAGCCATGCCTAAGAGCATCTCCACTCGCCTACCCAGGACGCCGATCCGGACGCCGAAATTAGGTCCAGACACTGAAAATCGGCCCAGACGCGTACCCAGGGACCTGTTTTCGTCCGGATTTCGGCGTGTTTTGGTCCGGCCTACCCAGGTCGTACCCAGGATCCCGGGTACGCCCTGGGAACGCCGGACGCAGCGAAAACGGGCGTGGGCCAGCTCTATCAGCGAGATAAGGCGCCACTCCCGCCACTTCGCGGAGCTCCCGCCCTTTTCTTCCCCCCTCCCACCTTTGTTCCCCATTCCCCTACCGCCACTCCGCCGAGCTCCCCGCACGACAAGCCGCCCAGGAGCTTCGTCCAACCCAGATCGATCATCGGTGAGGGTTCGGCGGATAAGAAGGCGAGGAATCCGAGAGCGCCGCCAACGAAGCCGGAGGGCATGTCCTCTGCTGACTGGGAGAAGGAGGAGCTCGCCAGGCAGATCTCGTCGGTCGATCGGAAGGGCAGGAAGGAGAGGGCTAAGCTCTGTCAACATCAAGCGGCGGCGGAGGAGAAGCAGGCGATGGCGACGAGGTCCCCGTTGATGGCGGCGTCGTACCCACAACACTGGGGAAGCCAGGGAAGCGTCGGCTCGCCCGCCGGATTCTCGCCGATCTCTCCGGCAGGCTTCCAGGAGAGCCAGGCGACTGCTCGGTAGAGGTACTCCTCGTCGCCCGAGTTCGACGGTGGGTTCAACACCAACGTGATCTTCCCCTGACCGGCGCCGTGCCCTCCTTCGGCCTTCGGCGTGGACATCAACCTCCCCTACTCCACCTCTCCAGCGTACGCAAGCCCCGCTCTGCGCCGCGGACCGCTGCCTTTCGGCGGAAGCTCGGCGCCCTCCGGCGAGGCGATGTGCGCAACCTATTCGGCGGAATGTCGGGTGCCCTTCTGGCCGTCATGTCGGCCGAGGCGTACATGGAGGACTTGATAGCAACGGGATCGGCCTCCAACCACCCCTCCTTCTTCACGGAAGAGCAGACCCAGGCCGACGCCGAGGAGACGGAGGCCGAGCAGACACAGCCAGAGGACGCAGGCTGAGGACAAAGGCAAGAAGGGGAAGAAGAAGTCGGGCATTTCAGCGGACGCTCGGATCAAGTGGACCGTGGCCGAAGCCTGGAAAACGGTGAGCATCGATCCGGTCACCGGTGCTAACCAAAATTCTGACAATTATTGGCAGCGCGTGAAGGCAGCGTTCGATGAGCGTAGCATGTGCGACCCAAAGTATCGCAAAATCCACATGGAGCGAGGGGAAAAGGCTATTACCAATCATTGGGCGATCATCCAGACTGCCTGCAACAAGTGGCACAGCTCCGTGGAAGAGGTCGACCGCACACAAGCCAGTGGGGAAAACATGGACAACAAGGTACTCGCGAACACTAGCTTTGTCGTGCACTCTCTTCCATTTTGACACACTTGACACACTTTCATTTTGCAGCTGCGTCGTGCACTTGTCTGTTTCGAGAGGACATGAAGATGGAGTTCAAGTTCCATCATGTCTTTGAGCAAATCGAGAATTGCGAGAAGTGGAGGGACACTCGCCTGAGTCTCTCCAAGAGCAAGGATGACATCTACAACCCCGAGGCCCCGGCCGCTGCTGCCGGTGAAGGAAGACCTGAGATCGGCCAGAAGAAGGCAAAGATGCTCAAGGCCGCCGGACCTCCCGCTGAGCGTCTCCAGGCTTCGATCGATAAATGCATCACCGACACGAGGGCACCGGCCGAGATGAGGGCTGAGAAGAGCGAGGAGCGCTGGAAGCAGCTGATCGAGACACAAGGGGAAAAGGTGGCCCTCATCAAGGCCAACCTCGCCGAGAAGAAGGCCAACTACACCGCCAAGAAGCACAACACGGACCTCAAGTTCCTGATGGGCGGAGAGGACACGTCGAAGATGAGCTTGCCGGTCAAGGCCTAGTACATGGCGCAACGTTAGGCCATCCTGCAGGGCGTGATCACGACTTCCACTTCCTCTGTGCCGAAAATACCTGCGCCGAACGCTCCTGCGCCGGACGCTCCTACGCCGTAAAAACAAGACCCTCAAACCTTTGTTGGATATGTTAGAGATAATCCACACTGGAGTCTTTGGTGTGCAACCCCGGAATCTCCTGCCTGGACCAGAGTCTCCGGCCTAAAGGTCCGGAAACTCCGGTCTAGACCGGAGTCTCCGACATGGAGGACCAGAATCTCCGGTCTGGACATTCGGGTTTGCACAAGGAGTCTACGGGTGGCATGATGTTGGCTCAGCTGATTGTTGAGCTTTGTTGGGAGACCCCAATAGGAAGGTATGATTAGCACAGCAGCAAGTTCTTCCCTCAGTAAGAAACCAAGGTTACCGAACTAGTAGGAGGAAGGAAATCACTCAAAGGTGTTGCAAGCAACTGGAAACCTGCACAACACAAACTCAAGACTTTGCCCCAATGAACAGTGAGGTTGTCAATCTCACTGGTTTGCTGAAAACAAAGGATTAACTGTATGGTGTGGAAGGTAATGGTGGTTTGCAGAAAGTAAACATTAACAGTGGAAGATGTATCAATGGTAGAGATTGAACTGGAGTCCATAGTTCACTAGAGGTGTTCTCCTGAAGATAAACAAACATGGCATGCTAGGTAAACAAATTACAGACAGGCCAATTGACAGGACTGAGCAAGGCATAACAATGCAATACTAGACATTCATGATCCTATGAGATTCGATTGGGCAATACAACAAGATACATAGACCACCATCCAACTGCATCTATGACTAGTAATCCACCTTCAGGTTATCATCCGAACCCCCTACAGTATTAAGTTGCAAGCAACGGATACCTGCTTTAAGCAAAGTGTGTAAGGTAAACAATCCACTTGTTCCATGAATAAGAGACCGTTGTTTTATCCCTAGTATCAACAACACATCTACAACCTTAGAGATTTTTGTCACTTCCCTTAGATTAAATAGAGGCATGAACCCACTATCGAGCATAAATACCCCCTCTTGGAGTCACTAGCATCTACTTGGCCAAGATAGCTACTAGAAACGGAGAGCATGCAAGATCACAAACAACACAGACATGATAGAATCAATAAGACAAAACCATTAACCAATCTGACATAGTAATCTCAATATCCATCGGATCCCTGCAAACACAACATGCATGATTACAAATAGATGATCTTGATCATGAAAGGAGCTCACGAGATCTAAACATGGTAGCACAAAGGAGGAGATACAACCATCTAGCTACTACATGGACCCGTAGTCCAAGGTGGAACTACTCACGCTTCATACCGGAGGCTGGCATGATGAAGAAGAAGGCCTCCGGGATGATCTCCCCTCCGGCAGGGTGCCGGGAAGAGCTTCAGATCCCTCCCGATATAGGGACGATGGTGGCGGCGGCTATGGACTGTTTCGTGGAAGATCGATCGGGTACTTAGGGTTTTGGTATCGGGGCTCTTTATAGGCGAGGCAGGGGCAGCCAGGGCGGCCGCACCCCCAGGCGCAGGCCCACCCAGGCCGCGCGACTAGGGGTGTGGCCCCTGGTGGCTCTTCTCCATCTCGTACTCTGGCTTCGTGTTCCCCACGGTAAAATATTGACTTTGGCTTTTGTCCCGTCCAATTCCGAGAATATTGATTTTCTGCCTTTTCTGGAACCAAAAATAGAAGAAAACAGGCAACTAGCACTGTGGCATCTTGTTAATAGGTTAGTACCAGAAAACATATAAAAACACCTCAAAGTGTAGACAAAGCAAAGCAAAGTAGATACTAAACAAGCATGGAACATCAAAAATTATAGATATGTTTTCGACGTATCAAGCATCCCCAAGCTTAACTCCTGCTCGTCCTCGAGTAGGTAAGTGATAAAAAGAATAATTTTTGAGGTGACATGCACCATCAAAATCAAGATCAAACCATTTGCAAGCATTGAAAGCTGGGATCAAAGAACTCTAAACATGAGCATGAAAGATGGAGTTCTAACAGTAAGACAAAGCAACTATGTTGCAACATGAAAGGATACAAACAAAGATTCATGAATAACAATGAATTAAAAGACGTTTGTTTGTTTCACATATAGAAAACATAGCATAGTGGCATTCAGCTTGTCCCTCATGGAATAGCAACAACATAAATGCATAGGACACCTTCAAAGTTCTGACAATTATTGGCAATTATTGGCAGCGCGTGAAAATATGCTCTCTTATTTTCGGATACAAATAGTTCAAGAGCAAGCAATATCAACGATATGAATCAATCAATAAGTTTTGGGACAATGCACATAGAACTAAGAATGGCAAATATGCTCTCTTAATTGGTGCCTAAGGATAGAAGGTGGAGACTCAATATAAAAGTGGAAGAAAGGACCTTCATAGAGGGAATCAGGGATTTCAAGTTTCATAAAGAGCTTCCAAAAATTATGGTACTTGTTAGCTTTCAGCTCTCATTGCCCCTATCATAAGCATCTATAAGTGATTAAGGTTAAAGTGACCAAAATATGGAGTATATGCTTGACAAAGTATAAGTTGGCAATCTCATGTCCCTTGAGTACGAGGGCCGCTCCTCATGCTACTCAACTTTAGTTACCGGTAAGTTCTTGTCATAGTAAGTACATGTGTATTATAGAGAACCGCCTATGGGGTACCCCTTGCCCCATGACACGGGAGCTATCCCATATCAAAATGACAAGGCAAGAAGACAATGAGCATCTCAGCAATCTTCTTATTTACCATGGGAAAATGGTGCCTCTTTCTCTCTTTCCTCTTTTCAATATGACTCTCTTTTTTTATAAGAAGAAAGCTTCATAGATTGCTCACTATGGTGATGCTGCAAGTTTCCAACATGGTTAGGCATGGCTGTAGCATCCCAATTGTCTAACAATTGTAATGCTACTAGCCTAGTCTATATAGATGCTATGTCCTACACATAGTTGTTGCATCATCATTATATCATGCTCATGTCATCATGCCACCTTGCATTTGAGCATCATATAAAACCCTCTTTGTTTTGGTTCTTCTCTCATATGCATTGTTAATTGTATTTGGCTCTTGATATATTGTTTAATGCCCAAGTTGAGTTGGGGGCATATCTTTTATTCAACTCCACCACCTTTCTTTCACCACCTTATAATTCCACCATCCAACTAAATATGAGCTTGGCACTTATTGGTTTCACCTCTAGCTCATGTGGGTTGGGATGGATCCAATTCTTTTCCACATGCTCTCATCTTGGCATCATGTTGTTTTCACATTATTGATATATGAGAGCCACATGGCCACCTTTGCATGCCTTGTGAGTGGAACCCTTCTTCCTAGCTTCCATACGGATTATTATGGATGAGGCTCATGATGGGATATTTTTGGGACTATTGAGCATCTAGTGGCACATACACACTAGCAAGTTCCATTTCTATTCAAACATGGTCGTCTCCATCTACTCCACATGGGGCATCCTTTTAATTATTTTGCTTGGCCTTTATTCCAATTTTGAGAATGCATAATAATAATGCCATGTGATAATATTGTTTTCACAAGAATCCACGTGGCAATAAATATTTTGCATGGGCCATGAAAGTACCACCTTTTTGCTTGTCATTTGGATTTTATTTGTTTTGAGTGGAGCATCTCTATCTTCCCCTTCTCTTGGTTTGATCTAGTGTGATCTTGCTTAATCCTCACCACCTCTCCTCTCCTTCCCTTTTCCTTGTCAAGATCTTGTGGGAGCTTGGCATGTCATGCTTGATCTTGCCCAAAAGTTCTCCACTCCATCTATCTCTCTCTCTTTCCACATGTTTATGGCTTGATCTAGTTTGGAGTTTGCTATCTTCTGAAAACCCTAAACCACCACCCCCTTCTCTCTTAACCTCTATCTAGGTGCCACTCATATCATCTCCCTTCATCACCATAACCCCCCTCTCTCCTAAACCCCACCATGACCAAACCCTAGCTACCATGTCCCCCTCTCTCTCGGCCTTACCCCCCTCTCTCACCTAGTTGGCCCCACCGGCCACCCTCTCTCCCTAGCCCCACCTAGCTACTCCACCCCACAAAACCCTAACCCGAGCCACCACCCTAGCTCCAAACCTAGCTCCAACCCGAGCTCCTCCCTCCCTCTCTTTTCTCTCTCTGCCTGAGGACCCCACCACCTGAGCCTGGCCTGCCCTGCCCCACCTGCCAGCTCCCTACCCCTTCACCACCTCGCCCTGCTCCTGCCCCTTCCCGAGCACGTGAGTAGGAGAGGAGGAAAAAGGTGCCCGAGCCACCTTTCCATCTACCTGCTCCCCCGGCCTCTCCCTACCCCTCTCTGCTTTATCTCCATCCCCTGGCTCTCCTCTGTCCCCCAGATCCGCCCAAGCCGGCCCCTCTCCTCCCTTCTTCTCCACCGCCACCAGCTACCCCATAGCCGCCCACCGTCGGCCTCTACTCCGTTCCGTTGATCTAGTCGAGCCGCGCGTCCGTGAAGTGGCTTGGAAGATCGAGGAGGCTCCCCTACGTCACCCTGTACACGGCAGCGAGCAGGAGGAGCACCAGAGCGCCGGTACCAGCGCGAGCCCGACGCCCAAACCCTAGCTCCGGTCCGTCTGCGTCGACGCCGATCAACCGCTCCCCAAGCCGATCCATCTACACCAACGCCTCCGCGGTGAGACCCTAAGCCCCCTGGACATGTTTCGCCTCGCTGTCGTCGCCTGTGCTCGCCGGCCATATCGTCGAACAGCCTCGGTGCGCGGCGGCCGATGTCGTTCCTGCGTTGCTACGCCGCACAGCGACTTAGCTAGGCCCCGTCCGCCCTCCCTAGCAGCTACCTCACCTAGCCGCACTAGCTCGCACTCCCAGCGCGCACCAGCACGTCCCCAGATCGAATCCCCACCCTGCGCTGGCGCGCACCGATCCGTCCGCGGCGCCGAGGAAGAGAAACAGTACCGCGGGCGCTGTTTTGCTGATACCCCCCTGCACTTTTTGTGGCATCAACCCGCGCTCCGCTAGGCCCACTTGTCAGCCTCATGGCGTTTTTGAAAAAAGGCTCCCCTGCTTTGGTCGCATCAACCCGCAGTCCCCCCTGAGCTGCGTGGCAGCCTCTCCACCGCCCTCTGGCGTGTGGGACCGCAGAGCCGCGGAGCCCACCTGTCTGTCTCCGTGGCTAGGAAGCGCAGCGGTGTAAAAAGCTTTTCGCGTGCAGTTCTGCCAGTCAGCGCCTGGCCCACCCGACAGTGACTCTGGCTAGGTTCGGGCTGGGTGAGAAAAGCTTCTGTCTATTTCTGTTTTAATTCAAATCTTTTCAAAATTAATTCAAATTCAAAATTTATTTCTGTTTTTAAATAACGTTTATAATATAAACTCAAATAATATGAATAATATATGTTTTGAGATCAAAAAAATGAGAGGAATTCAAATATGCCATTCAACATTTATTTTGAACACTTAAAAATTCAAGTTGTTTTAAATTACAATAAAATGCCCTTTTGTCTTAAATAATTAATAACTTTTGTTTTATAAATCCAAAATCAACAAATGATATGTCTAAAATGATTAGCTCGACGAGACCTTTCTGTTTATGCGTTCCTTGGTTTGTTTTGAAGCATGCATCATATAAATATATTGCGAACAACAACTAATATGAGAATAAAATGGGCCAAAAACTCAATAAAATGGTTTATTCTTGTATTCCACACCTCACCCATGCCATGCTACCTCATTGCCATGCAAATTGTGCATCATTCATCATGGCATGATTGTTTGCTTGATGCATTTATTCATATGCTTGTGCACTTTATTTATGTTGGGCCTTGTTTGTTTGGTTCTTCTTTGAATAGACGCTGAGCAGGAGATATACCAGGAGAACCAGGAACACTACCCAGATCCTTCTCTCGCTTCAACTGAGCTGCCAGGCAAGCACTACCACATGCTTGCATACATATAGTACCTATTGCCTCTATCTTATTCTTGCATCATTGAGTCGCGATTGCATTAAACTGAATCCCAAGCATTGCATAGCCTTTACTTTTAAACCCCACCGAAGCTTGTTCCTCCATCCCATGAGCCATTACTACAGGAGTTGTTTGAGCCATGCGAGTCGTAGAACAGCATGTGTAGGGTTTGTGAGTGTCTGATGGATAACGAGGTACCTAAACAACTTAACCTGAGTAGTAATGGGATAACTAATGAAAGTGGCATCGGTGAGCCATATTCGCTATTTGGTTTTTCAGGCTCACTCGTGTCCCGTAGGACCCCGAGTACTTGATTCCTGTTCCTTGAATATTCGCGCTATCCACATCCGGGAGGCTTATGAACCCCCCTGATCCAGAGCTTGATTCATTCTTATTTCTTGGGGCCACAAACTAGTTTGAGGTTTTATTTACTATCCTGTACTTATGCCATGTTTTACTGCTTTATTTAAATTGTGCGAGGTACTGCACACTGTACTGTTTAGGGAAGCGGAGTGTTTTCGCGGTGTCGACAAGCCCAGTCACATTTTCGGGTTCCCAGTCGTTCACAGCCATTGGCGCAAACCTTGAGTCCGTCTCGGAGTCGGCCAACTTCGTCGCGGGTAGCTTAATGGGGTGGCCCCCTGAAATATTTCTGAATCCTGTGATTGCTTTGTCGTGACTGCCTCGTTGGGTTTTGATTTGGTTTTTCCGAGGCATATCGAGTGTGTGTTGCTATTTGTGCACCCCTGCAGGGTAAAACTTTCTGAAAGCCGTGTTCGCGGTTATGGACGACTTGGAGCACAGTTTCTCGATCATAGACAAGAATAACTAAAGTACCGCTTTTAATTTGACTAGACTAGGTACCTGACTAGTAAATAGTGCAATACTCACGGAATGGATAATAACACTGCCAACGGATGGGGGGGTTGTTCGTCCGCTTCCTCGTCGGTAAGCGAGGAGGAGGATGGATCTGTGGATATTACCGTTATTACTGTTATAACTATTGTTATTAATTCACGGACATCTGTCTATCTCTGGTTAGGCGGATGGTTAGCGAGTATCTATAGAATTGTTAGGGTTTATCTTTTGCTGCAATTGCGTCACCCCGGGTTGTGTCCCCTTTAGAGGCATAAAGACTTGCTGAGTACCCCTAGGGTCTCACACGATAAATTATTGGTTCAGATGAACAGGTACACTCACAAGATGGATACTGGGTGGAAGAGACGGACGATGTGGGCAACGATCATTCGGTGTAGAGATTCCGAGAACGGGGATCCGTGAGATCTGTGGACGGGATGTGCTTATTTATGGGGCATCTTATGCCGATTTGCTTCTTATCCGTACTCGGATTTTGTCTTCCGCTTCCGCCTGATACTCTGATGTTTGATGTATGAGGAGATATCCTAAACTATTATATCTATCTAGGATATTTGGATCTTGCCGTATGGCGTTGCTATATTTCCTTTCTTTTTAGATGGAATGGCTCTGATGTACTGTTGTATGGTGGCTTGCATACATACTCATTTGTGTATGTAGTTGATCCCTTCGCCTGCCGATTACGCCGCCCGTTCTTGTCCCGATGTTTGGAAATGGTTAGGACGGCCGAAAGGTCTACCTGAGTGGCATTTGGGCCCCACCGTACTATTTTAACCATTTCCGCTCATCCAGGCTTGTAACTAGGAGCATAATTCACCGAGGTAGTTACAATTGGTATCAGAGCCATCCCACCCTTCAGGGTCTCAGCCAAATGGTCGTTGTCTGTCTAGCAAATATTTTTGGTAGTTATGTATACTAGGGAAAAACAAAACGTGAGAGTAGGACTGCTTCCACTTTTCTTCTTACCCACCCACCACCCTTTTTTGGTAAGGAAGTGTAACGTTTTCAATCCTCTTCTTAAAATTCAAACTAGGATTCACGTGTTCTGGGTTTCCGTAGTACCATAGGTTGTGTGTTAGTGTGTGTGTGTGAGTAATTCCTTGTCTATCTGTTGCATCCTTTTGTTATCACAATCTGCTTTTGGTTATCAACTGTTGGTACATTCCATACTGACAGGCTTTTGAAGACCGGTGCGATCTACCTGACTCCTTGTTAACCGGTGCCATCTTCTTAAGGGTGTCCTTCCTTCTAGCAACTCCACATTCTGTGTAAGCATCAGTTGCTAATCTCTACCTGATAAGTGATTTTGCGCATCTATTGGTATTTTAATGCCGAAAATGCGGAAAATTTTTCTTTGATACATCTGTGTTTCCACACTCCTTTTCAGTCGTGTGTGAAACATTATCTATCTCCCTTCTATCGGCATGTCCATGCTAACTCATTCTTTTGTCACCGGCGCTTAATCCTAGAGTTTCATTTCATCTCCAATTCTCTTGGGCTAATTACATAACGTGTGTCGATCCGATGCTGGTGATTGTAATTTGGCTCTCGGCATAGCTATATTCCACTCATGATAAGTGTCGATTGGAATATGGAAAAATGCTATCAACCGTCACCATCTGGAGGATAAGGTTATCTCCTGTGATTTTGAGTACACCGTGATCATATCGATGCATATTCAAGCATCTTTGGCAAACCGGAGTTTCTCAAAGCACTACGGCGGTCTATCATCTGTTTATCATGCTGCACATCTTTTTGGAACTCCATATCTGCAAAATTCTCTTTGGGACGAGGGAATTGCATCTTTTCGTCTCTGATAGTTTTGCTTGAGGTATGATCCATCATCTTTTCTTCCTCCAAGATCTCTTTATCTTTGTAACCGGTGATCCGATCGACAATGTGAACCAGGTGACATCTCTTTTTCCTTCGAAGGACCAGATAATCTATTCTTCCAGTGCATCTTCTTCAACACGAACCCGTGCTCTTAATATTGATCTTTCTAAGAGCGTTGAGCTCAGGAAGTGTTCGAGCATTTGTTCGTTTCTCTCGCCTTTTGAACTTGGTATTCTGGGAATATCTTGTTAATCCATGGTGGTATATGTTGATAATATTCTTGCTTATTCCATATCAATGGAAGAACATGGAAGATCATCTGTGTCCCTTTCTCTCAAGCTTCGAGAACA
This sequence comes from Avena sativa, assembly GCA_916181665.1. Taxonomy (NCBI): domain Eukaryota; kingdom Viridiplantae; phylum Streptophyta; class Magnoliopsida; order Poales; family Poaceae; genus Avena; species Avena sativa. The sequence continues at coordinate 146,516,476 of OV702297.1, forward strand.
CTGCCTGTGTGCAAAGTTCTCAAAGCGTGAATTCTGGCTTTTTGAAGTCACCGATCTCAGCCACGTCCTTCTGCTAAATAGATCGCTTCAATTCTGGAATCAGCAAGTCCTTTGTTAATTCCATATTCCACCTTCAACCAATCCGGAGTTGTTCCTTGTTGGCAAGTTATCATCGTCGTTCCGCTAAAGCTTTTCCTCAAGACTGCTAAATCTCTCTCAATCATTTCAGGAAGAACATGGAGTTCTTTCACCTCAGTCTCGTCAAGTGATCTTTCGAAACCTCTCGTTATATCATCTATGCTCAATCCACCGGAGGCCATGAAGACTTTTCAGATCTTTCGTAATCCTTCTGTTCTAGTTGATGGGATCCTTTTCTTTGTCTGTTGAATCTTGCAGTTCTTCTCCGTAATCTTTCTTCATATCTTTCCGGTGGCTGGTTACTTATGAGATGACAACAACATCATCACCCTTATCTATCTTGGATCCGGTGAATCGTTTGCATCAATCTTTGTTTTCTACGAAGTTCCATGAGCTCTCCTTATCAATACCTTCAGTCTGTTTCGGTAGTTGGGTTGCATGGTTTCCCTATTCATGTGCGGAGTAATGCTTTGAGTGCGGGATGGAGTAGCTACCATACCACTACTCTTATCATTCGCTCTTGTACATTGAATTGGTGAATTAATGTGATTTCACTCATTCCACGGAAGTTAGAGGTGGCCTTTATCCCTTGATACTTTTGCTTCCGTCCTTGTTTTTCCGGAGTGCTCTCTCGAAGAAAGTAATCAATAATCTCTTGATGGTGATCTCGTCTTTTTCTACACGGAGCAAAATCTTCAATCATCTGGTGGAAACAAACGCAAAATCCTTTCGGCCCTCGTCTTTCTACCGGTGCTCGACATCCCCAAACAAGATGAAAGGAATCGATCTCTCTTTGTTTCATCAATTCTTTTTTGGTGGTAAAGCCAATTATGGCTGATGCCAGCAGCGGCAAATCTATTGCGTTAGCCTCAAGGCTAAAGAAAGCAATAAGTATCCCTACAATAAACTCCAGTTCCTCCACATTCTTTGCTTCTCGGGTTCCACCATGATCTGGCTTCACATCCGTCTCTGGAAGTTATATCCGCGCACCTCAATTGCGTAATCCTTGGTTCTTACCGGCGCAAGAACAATCTATCCGACGATGTCTAGCTAAATCTTTCTGTTGATATCAAGGGACTCTATTGTTTGAAGGCAATATTGTTTCCGAACTTCATTTCTAAAATCCGAGAGAAGATACGATGCTATTGTCATAGTGGTTCAAAACCTCTCCAACCTAGCTCTTTTCTTCCGGCGAGATAAAGATCCATCCTCTCTAGTAGCGGTAAATCTCTAATCTTAATGATATGCCCTTCTTTATCCATGATACATCATCTTGTCCTTTCTTTCACAAGTGGTTCTTTTTCTCTTATCATGTTTCTTGAGAAAACCGGAGCTATGTCCATCCTATCCTTCTTGTCTCACGACAATCCTTCAACTCTTCTAACCGTTGTTTCTCAAGCAAAACGCAAGACTCGCAACAAGTCTAGCAAGTTTGCAAGGTGCAGTGGTCGCACCATTCCGTTGATGAAGCCACTTGGGGACGTGAAGATGAGCTCCGTGCCAAGTATCCTACCCTCTTTGAGTCTTCTTCTTCTTCCTAGAATCTCGGGGCGAGATTCCTGTTTAGTGGGGGAGAGTTGTAGCATCCCAATTGTCTAACAATTGTAATGCTACTAGCCTAGTCTATATAGATGCTACGTCCTACACATAGTTGTTGCATCATCATTATATCATGCTCATGTCATCATGCCACCTTGCATTTGAGCATCATATAAAACCCTCTTTGTTTTGGTTCTTCTCTCATATGCATTGTTAATTGTATTTGCCTCTTGATATTGTATTTGGCTCTTGATATATTGTTTAATGCCCAAGTTGAGTTGGGGGCATATCTTTTATTCAACTCCACCACCTTTCTTTCACCACCTTATAATTCCACCATCCAACTAAATATGAGCTTGGCACTTATTGGTTTCACCTCTAGCTCATGTGGGTTGGGATGGATCCAATTCTTTTCCACATGCTCTCATCTTGGAATCATGTTGTTTTCACATTATTGATATATGAGAGCCACATGGCCACCTTTGCATGCCTTGTGAGTGGAACCCTTCTTCCTAGCTTCCATACGGATTATTATGGATGAGGCTCATGATGGGATATTTTTGGGACTATTGAGCATCTAGTGGCACATACACACTAGCAAGTTCCATTTCTATTCAAACATGGTCATCTCCATCTACCCCACATGGGGCATCCTTTTAATTATTTTGCTTGGCCTTTATTCCAATTTTGAGAATGCATAATAATAATGCCATGTGATAATATTGTTTTCACAAGAATCCACGTGGCAATAAATATTTTGCATGGGCCATGAAAGTACCACCTTTTTGCTTGTCATTTGGATTTTATTTGTTTTGAGTGGAGCATCTCTATCTTCCCCTTCTCTTGGTTTGATCTAGTGTGATCTTGCTTAATCCTCACCACCTCTCCTCTCCTTCCCTTTTCCTTGTCAAGATCTTGTGGGAGCTTGGCATGTCATGCTTGATCTTGCCCAAAAGTTCTCCACTCCATCTATCTCTCTCTCTTTCCACATGTTTATGGCTTGATCTAGTTTGGAGTTTGCTATCTTCTAAAAACCCTAAACCACCACCCCCTTCTCTCTTAACCTCTATCTAGGTGCCACTCATATCATCTCCCTTCATCACCATAACCCCCCTCTCTCCTAAACCCCACCATGACCAAACCCTAGCTACCATGTCCCCCTCTCTCTCGGCCTTACCCCCCTCTCTCACCTAGTTGGCCCCACCGGCCACCCTCTCTCCCTGGCCCCACCTAGCTACTCCACCCCACAAAACCCTAACCCGAGCCACCACCCTAGCTCCAAACCTAGCTCCAACCCGAGCTCCTCCCTCCCTCTCTTTTCTCTCTCTGCCTGAGGACCCCACCACCCAAGCCTGGCCTGCCCTGCCCCACCTGCCAGCTCCCTACCCCTTCACCACCTCGCCCTGCTCCTGCCCCTGCCCGAGCACGTGAGTAGGAGAGGAGGAAAAAGGTGCCCGAGCCACCTTTCCATCTACCTGCTCCCCCGGCCTCTCCCTACCCCTCTCTGCTTTATCTCCATCCCCTGGCTCTCCTCTGTCCCCCAGATCCGCCCAAGCCGGCCCCTCTCCTCCCTTCTTCTCCACCGCCACCAGCTACCCCATAGCCGCCCACCGTCGGCCTCTACTCCGTTCCGTTGATCTAGTCGAGCCGCGCGTCCGTGAAGTGGCTTGGAAGATCGAGGAGGCTCCCCTACGTCACCCTGTACACGGCAGCGAGCAGGAGGAGCACCAGAGCGCCGGTACCAGCGCGAGCCCGACGCCCAAACCCTAGCTCTGGTCCGTCTGTGTCGACGCCGATCAACCGCTCCCCAAGCCGATCCATCTACACCAACGCCTCCGCGGTGAGCCCCTAAGCCCCCTGGACATGTTTCGCCTTGCTGTCGTCGCCTGTGCTCGCCGGCCATATCGTCGAACAGCCTCGGTGCGCGGCGGCCGACGCCGTTCCTGCGTTGCTACGCCGCGCAGCGACTTAGCTAGGCCCCGTCCGCCCTCCCTAGCAGCTACCTCACCTAGCCGCACTGGCTCGCACTCCCAGCGTGCACCAGCACGTCCCCAGATCGAATCCCCACCCCGCGCTGGCGCGCACCGATCCGTCCGCGGCGCAGAGGAAGAGAAACAGTACCGCGGGCGCTGTTTTGCTGATACCCCCCTGCACTTTTTGTGGCATCAACCCGCGCTCTGCTAGGCCCACTTGTCAGCCTCATGGCGTTTTTGCAAAAAGGCTCCCCTGCTTTGGTCACATCAACCCGCAGTCCCCCCTGAGCCGCGTGGCAGCCTCTCCACCGCCCTCTGGCGTGTGGGACCGCAGAGCCGCAGAGCCCACCTGTCTGTCTCCGTGGCTAGGAAGCGCAGCGGTGTAAAAAGCTTTTCGCGCGCAGTTCTGCCAGTCAGCGCCTGGCCCACCCGACAGTGACTCTGGCTAGGTCCGGGCTGGGTGAGAAAAGCTTCTGTCTATTTCTGTTTTAATTCAAATCTTTTCAAAATTAATTCAAAATTTATTTCTGTTTTTAAATAACTTTTATAATATAAACTCAAATAATATGAATAATATATGTTTTGAGATCAGAAAAATGAGAGGAATTCAAATATGCCATTCAACATATATTTTGAACACTTAAAAATTCAAGTTGTTTTAAATTACAATAAAATGCCCTTTTGTCTTAAATAATTAATAACTTTTGTTTTATAAATCCAAAATCAACAAATGATATGTCTAAAATGATTAGCTCGACGAGACCTTTCTGTTTATGCATTCCTTGGTTTGTTTTGTAGCATGCATCATATAAATATATTGTGAACAGCAACTAATATGAGAATAAAATGGGCCAAAAACTCAATAAAATGGTTTATTCTTGTATTCCACACCTCACCCATGCCATGCTACCTCATTGCCATGCAAATTGTGCATCATTCATCATGGCATGATTGTTTGCTTGATGCATTTATTCATATGCTTGTGCACTTTATTTATGTTGGGCCTTGTTTGTTTGGTTCTTCTTTGAATAGACGCTGAGCAGGAGATATACCAGGAGAACCAGGAACACTACCCAGATCCTTCTCTCGCTTCAACTGAGCTGCCAGGCAAGCACTACCACATGCTTGCATACATATAGTACCTATTGCCTCTATCTTATTCTTGCATCATTGAGTCGCGATTGCATTAAACTGAATCCCAAGCATTGCATAGCCTTTACTTTTAAACCCCACCGAAGCTTGTTCCTCCATCCCATGAGCCATTACTACAGGAGTTGTTTGAGCCATGCGAGTCGTAGAACAGCATGTGTAGGGTTTGTGAGTGTCTGATGGATAACGAGGTACCTAAACAACTTAACCTGAGTAGTAATGGGATAACTAATGAAAGTGGCATCGGTGAGCCATATTCGCTATTTGGTTTTTCAGGCTCACTCGTGTCCCGTAGGACCCCGAGTACTTGATTCATGTTCCTTGAATATTCGCGCTATCCACATCCGGGAGGCTTATGAACCCCCCCTGAGCCAGAGCTTGATTCATTCTTATTTCTTGGGGCCACAAACTAGTTTGAGGTTTTATTTACTATCTTGTACTTATGCCATGTTTTACTGCTTTATTTAAATTGTGCGAGGAGTTTCTCTAACACACATACATAATTCCATGGACTTACAAGCTCCCCTTTTATTTCACACCGACGACATCCGCAAACAAAATAAAGTTAGATAAAATCAAAAAGTGTTGAACTAAATAAAGATAGATATGAGTAATCTCAATATCCATCGGATCCCCGCAAACACAACATGCATGATTACAAATAGATGATCTTGATCATGAACGGAGCTCACAAGATCTAAACATGGTAGCACAAAGGAGGAGATACAACCATCTAGCTACTACATGGACCCGTAGTCCAAGGTGGAACTACTCACGCTTCATATCGGCTGTCATGATGAATAAGAAGGCCTCTAGGATGATCTCCCCTCCGGCAGGGTGCCGGGAAGAGCTTCAGATCCCTCCCGATCTAGGGACGATGGTGGCGGCGGCTACGGACTGTTTCGTGGAAGATTGATCGGGTACTTAGGGTTTTCGTATCGGGGGGTCTTTATAGGCGAAGAGGCGAGGCAGGGGCAGCCAGGGCGGCCACACCCCCCCCCCAGGCGCTAGCCCAGCCTGGACGCACGGCCAGGGGGTGTGGCCCCCTGGTGGCTCTCCTCTGTCTCGTATTCTGGATCTGTGTTCCCCACGATAAAATATTGACTTTTGCTTTTGTCCCGTCCAATTCCGAGAATAGTGATTCTGCCTTTTCTGGAACCAAAAACAGAAGAAAACAGGCAACTGGCACTATGGCATCTTGTTAATAGGTTAGTACTAGAAAACATTTAAAAACACCTCAAAGTGTATAAAAAGCAAAGCAAAGTAGATACTAAACAAGCATGGAACATCAAAAATTATAGATACGTTTCCAACGTATCATGGCATTACATCTAACATATCGGGCAAGGATTCGAGATTAATGTGATACTGTGCATGCATACAAGTGTTTCCAGTGGGCAAAATCAGTACAAAACTCCAGAATACACGAAGGAAATGAACCCTAAGTTCATGAGGAGAGAAGAGGTACTAGATCTGTCCATTGGGGTGATTCCACCGGCGGGAAGGGCCCAAGGGTGGAGAGGGTGGAGTTGGCTGGTGGCATGGCGTATCCCGGGGGCTTCAATACCTTCGGGCGGTGATTTGGAGGAGGAGGCAACGGGTGAGTAGAGGAGAGGTCGGGGTGGAAGAAGGAAACTGTTTGTTTCACTTCACCCAGGCCTCCCTTAAGTCAGGGCCCGATAACCGTCCAGGTCGGATACTCTGGTTCGCTGGACCAAAAACTTTAGACTAACCGGAGACTCTAGTGTGGATACACAGGAGACTCTGGTCCTCTTTGACCAAAACGCTAGATAGAAGTGTTGTGGGAACATATATGATAGAGAGCATGTTTTAGGAAGAGAATAAGGCTTGGGATTAGATGATGTACTATGAAACACCAAGATACCATAAAGACCAAAAAGTATGTCAAATAAAGCTCCAAATAAATCGAAGCAAGAACCAACTCTTCATACAAAAGAGGGCGGTGGCCGAGGCCACCATGTAAGAGTTTGAGGCATGACACCGCGAAGAATTATTCTTGGATTCATAGCCACTACTCATCAATGAATCTCACATATCACAATATGATATTAAGAGAATTGATTTTATTAATGTTGGCATTATGGGGGAGGGATAGCCCAATGTATTAGGACCACACTCCCCCAATCTCCATGCCTGCATATAAACAAAATAAGGGTCAATATATAGGTGAATATGCAAGGTAATCAAGTCAATCTCCTTGAATCAACGATATTTAGTTCATTCCTCAAATCACAAAATCTTGCTTCATCAGTGGCTTGTGAATATATCGGCAAGTTGGTCTTTGGTTGAAACATAGGATATATCAATATCTCCTCGAGAAACATGATCTCTAATAAAATGATGACGGATCTCAATATGTTTTGTCCTTGTATGATCCACCGGTTTGTAGGCAATATCGATAGCACTTTCATTGTCACATAGAAGAGGCACTTTGTCACAATGGACATGTATTCCTTTAAAGTTTGCCTCATCCATAGCAATTGAGTGCAAGCACTAGCAGTAGCCACATATACGGCTTCGACGGTGGAGAGAGATATACAATTTTGCTTCTTAGAAGACCAACACACCAAGGACCTACCAAGTAATTGGCAAGCCCCGGAGGTTGATTTCCTATCATACTTATCGCCAGCCCAATCCAAGTCTGTGTACCCACAAAGAGAGAACGTTGAGCCCCTAGGATACCAAATACCATAGTTTGGGGTATGAACCAAATATCGAAAGATTCTCTTGACCGCAATCAAGTGGCTTTCTTTAGGAGCCGCTTGATATCTTGCACACACTCCTACACTTAACACAATATTGGGTCTAGATGCACAAAAGGTAAAGCAAAGAGCCAATCATATAACGGTATAACTTTTGATCCACATCTTTACCATTTGGATTTTGTTCAAGATGAGTCTTGGTTTCCATGGGAGTAGGAGATCCATTTAGATCTTTCATGTTGAACCTCTTGAGCATGTATTGGGTATACTTGGCTTGATTGAAGAAGGTTCCTCCTCTTACTTCCTTGATCTCAAAAAAAGGAATACCCTTAACTCTCCCATCATAGACATCTTGAACCTATTAGTCATAAGCTTTGATAATTCACCATTAAAAGCCTTGTTATATGAGCCAAATATAATATCATCAACATATTTGGCAAACGAAAAGCTCCCCATTGACCTTCTTAGTAAAAAGAGTGGGATCAATTTTCCCAACCTCAAACCCACGGTCTAACAACAACTCTCTAAGGTGCTCATACCACGTGTGTGGAGCTTGTTTAAGACCATAGAGTGCCTTATCAAGTTTGTAGACATGGTTTGGGAAGTTGGTATCCTCGAACCCCGGGGGTTGCTTTACATAAACGAATTCATGCAATGGACCATTTAGAAAAGCACTTTCCATATTCATTTGTTGCAATTTAAAGTTATGATGTGTTGCATAAGCAAGAAGGATATGGATGGACTCAAGGCGAGCCACGTGAGCATATGTCTCTCCATAATCAATGCCTTCAATTTGAGAGAACCCTTGAGCTACCAATCTTGCCTTGTTCCTTACAACAATTCCATGTTCATCTTGCTTGTTTTTGAATATCCACTTGGTACCAATGACATTGCTGTAATCTTTAGGCTTTTCAACTAACTTCCACACTTTGTTTCTATCAAAGTTGTTGAGCTCTTTATGCATAGCTTCCAACCAATCTGAATCTTCAAGAGCTTCCCACACTTTCTTTGGATCCACCATGGATATATGTGCTTGATTCTCACCAAAATGCTTCAATTGACCTCGAGTGGACATTCCTCTCCTTATATCACCAAGCACATTCTCAAGAGTGTGGTCTCTTATTTCCTACATTCTTTCCACTCTAGCTTTGCGACAAGTTTCAATCTCCTTGTTGTTTCTTGTGGGGATATCTTCATCATTTTGGTCCTCGTATTGACCTAGATCTTCAATAGGATCATTCTCATCATCACGAGGCATAGATTGACCTTGGTCTTGGTCAAGGAAAATCCTAGAGAGGTGTTGGGCTGATCTTGTGGCTGATTGTATAAATCTTCCTTATGCAATAGACTAAGCAGTGCTGGAAAATCTAGTAAGTGGAGAATCCGGTTCATCCCGGCTAGAGGTTTCTGCCTGATCAACTTGTTGAGGGTTCTCAGCTTGTCTTTGGCTTGGATCATCATTTGCCTCAATAACTGGAGCTTGTTGATGTTGTGAAGATGAGGGGTCCACTTGAGTAGAGCATAGTTCTTCTCGATCATCCACAAGGGGTTCCTCAACGGGGCGGATGAATCCCGCACCCATTCTTCTTATAGCATCTTGAGGCATTTCATCATCTACATCACAAACATCAACACGCCCCCCTTGGGGACCATCATTTTCTTTGAAAACCACACTACAAGATTCTATGACAACTCCGGAGAGTTTATCATAGATTCTATAAGCGTGGGACTCGAGACCATAGCCAACAAAAATACCCTCTAAAGCTTTGATATCAAATTTGGACAAACGAAAACCTTTTATGTGATAGAAACACTTACAACCGAACACCTGGAAGTATGAAATGTTGGGCTTGTTACCGTTAAGAATTTCATATGGAGTCTTGATCAATTCTTTGGGGAGGTAGAGCCGATTTGATGCATGGAACACGGTGGAGATTGCTTCAGCCCCAAAGTTGTATGGAGACTTAAAATCTGCTAACATGGACCTTGCCATATCCATTAGAGTACGGTTCTTCCTCTCAGTTGCACCATTTTGTTGAGGGGTATATGCAGCGGAATATTGGTGTTTTATCCCCTCGTCACTAAGAAATCCATTCAAGGTGTAGTTATAGAACTCGGTGCCGTTGTCACTCCTTATTACCAACATGGGGACATTGTATTAACGTTGAACCATGTTGATGAAGTCGATGAAGTTTTCTTGGGTATCACTTTTCAACTTGAAGAAGTATACCCATGTGTATCTTGAGAAATCATCAACAATCACCAAGCAATATTTCTTCCCACCAAGACTAGCATGAGATGGAGGACCAAAGATTTCCACATGAAGGAGCTCCAAGATCCTCTTGGACTTGATGACGTTATTAGGATTGTGGGGAGAATCATGCGTATTTCCTTCAATACATGCCCTGCACACACAATCTTTGGTGTTTTCCCCAAAAAGTCCACCACATACAAGTAATTTTCGACGTACCCAACGAAAGCGACCTTTAGAGTCTTGCTCCACAAGAGGACCACAATATCATTATCAATAAAGATGGCAAAGCCCATCTTTCCTAGATCACGGACTGAAAGTAAATTATAACCATGAGTCTCAACAATCATGACGTCCATGAGGGTAGTATCGTGTGCAACCACAACCTTGCCAATACCCATTACCTTAGACCTTAACTTGTCGGCATATGTCACGGTTATTTGATCATGATTTGGTCTTATCTCCGTCCTCATCGCCTTGCTTCCATTCATATGACTTGTGCATCCACTATCAAGCACCCACTTTGACCCGCCGGATTCATAGTTCTACAAGAGATCAAACTAGTTTTTGAGGTACCCATTTTCAAATGGTTACTCTTTTGTTAGTGACAAGGGTCTTGGGAACCCAAATAGACCAAGCAATATTACCATCAAATGCGCCAACATATTGTGCATAAAAATCACCATAATAATCATGCATTAAAACATAGTGAGGGTTAGCAATCCACGCAAAGTCATCTTGTGACATAGTTTTGCCACTTGTGGTCTTACTACCCACAGTGACCTTGTCCTTTTCTTGTGCAGGCTTGGCCTTCTTCTTATTGTTGTTCTTCTTCTTAGCCTTGTACACAAAGCCAATTCCTCCTTTCTCAATATTTGACCTTTGCTTGCTCAAAAGATCATCAATGGACTTGTTCCCTTCTAGGAAGGTAGCCTTAGCAAGCTCCCCCTTCAACCTAGCATTTTCTTCAAAGGTGTTTGTACTACTAGAGGGAGTGAAAATACTAGGTGAAGGAATATTAGTCAACTGAGTTGAAGTTTTTCATGAGACTTTGTGAGAGATAAGAGTTCACTTTCCAAGGCCTTGTGAGCCTCGTCAAGCTTCCTAAAGTCCTCGGCAAGTTTGTTATGAACAACACCAACCTCAATATTGTCCTTTTTAGCCATTTTATACTTAGCAATGGCAAGATCACATTCCTTAATGAGTTTGTTAATAATTTGATCATTTGCCTCATCGAGGCCTTCAAGTTTTTCTTCAAGAGACATCCTAGTCTCTTGCTCTTCTTATAGGTCATTATTTAGGGCATCCATCTCAAGAAGATGCTCTCTCCCTAGTTTGCATCTCTCATCAAGAAGCTCTTGTGTGTGAGAGAGTTGATTCAAGAGATTCACAAAATGATTCTTATGCTCCACTTGTAAGTTAGTCATAAACTCATCAAAAGCAACTAATTCCTTCTTCACCTCAAGAGTCATATCATCATCAAGTTCATGATCTACCATTGAGGTGGGGAGAGAACAAGATGATACCTCTGATCCTCTTGCCATAAGACAAGTGACGTTCTTGTTGGAGATATTATCATTTGGAGAGTCGAAGAGTGAGAGCGTGGATGTATAGGTGGTGGTGATTTCCGCCACTCTGATACATCGGAAACGTATCTATAATTCTTTATGTTCCATGCTTGTTTAGTATTTACTTTGCTTTGCTTTATCTACAATTTGAGGTGTTTTTATATGCTTTTCTAGACTAACCTATTAACAAGATGCCACAGTGCCAATTGCATGTTTCTTCTGTTTTTGGTTCCAGAAAAGGCAGACAATCAATATTCTCGGAATTGGACGGGACAAAAGCCAAAGTCAATATTTTACCGTGGGGAACACAGAGCCAGAATACGAGACAGAGGGGAGCCACCAGGGGGCCACACCACTGGCCGCGCGGTTGGGCCTAGCCCACGCCTGGGGGGTGCAGCCGCCCTGGATGCCCCCTGCCTTGCCTCTTCGCCTATAAAGACCCCCCGATACCAAAACCCTAACTCCCGATCAATATTCCACGAAACCGTCTGTAGCCGCCGCCACCATTGTCCCTAGATCAGGGGGATCTGAAGCTCTTCCCGGCACCCTGTCGGAGGGGAGATCATCCCGGAGTCCTTCTTCTTCATCATGCCAGCCTCCGGTATGAAGTGTGAGTAGTTCCACCTTGGAATACAGGTCCATGTAGTATCTAGATGCTTGTATCTCCTCCTTTGTGCTACCATGTTTAGATCTTGTGTGCTCCGTTCATGATCAAGATCATCTATTTGTAATCATGCATGTTGTGTTTGCGGGGATCTGATGGATATTGAGATTACTATGTCAGATTGATTAATGGTTTTGTCTTATTGATTCTATCATGTCTGTGTTGTTTGAGATCTTGCATGCTCTCCATTTCTAGTATCTATCTTGGCCAAGTAGATGCTAGTGACTCCAAGAGGGAGTATTTATGCTCGATAGTGGGTTCATGCCTCTATTTAATCTAAGGGAAGTGACTGAAATCTCTAAGGTTTTAGATGTGTTGTTGCTACTAGGGAGAAAACAACGGTCTCTTGTTCATGGAACAAGTGGATTGTTTACCTTACACACTTTGCTTAAAGCAGTTATCCGTTGCTTGCAACTTAATACTGGAGGAGGTTCGGATGATAACCTGAAGGTGGATTACTAGTCATAGATGCAGTTGGATGGCGGTCTATGTATCTTGCTGTTTTTCCCAATCGAATCTCATAGGATCTTTCTGACTAGTAATTGCATTGTTATGCCTTGCTCAGTCCTGTCAATTGCCCTACTGTAATTTGTTTATCCAGCATTCCATGTTTGTTTATCTTAAGGAGAACACCTCTAGTGAACTATGTACCCTGGTCCAATCTTTACCATTAATACATCTTCCATTGTTACTGTTTACTTTCTGCAAACCACTATTACCTTCCACACCATACATTTAATCCTTTGTTTTCAGCAAACCGGTGAGATTGACAACCTCACTATTCGTTGTGGCAAAGTCTTGAGTTTGTGTTGTGCAGGTTTCCAAGTTGCTAGCAACACCTTTGAGTCATTTCCTTCCTCCTACTGGTTCGATAACCTTGGTTTCTTTCTGAGGGAAGACTTGCTATTGTGCTCATCATACCTTCCTGTTGGGGTCTCCCAACGAAGCTCTACATTGATCTGAGTGCATCAAGCTGTTTTCTGGTGCCGTTGCCGGGGAGGATAAGGACGGCTTAACAAGGGGAGTCCTTCACAACCTTTCTGTTTACTTTGTTTTTGTTTTTCTTAGTTTCTTTTGCCTTGTTTTGTTTGCCTCTTTTTATCAAACACTCCAAAAAATAGTTTAGTTTGGTTTGCTTTATCTTATCAAAAACACAAAAAAAATAGTTCCCACTCTAGTTGTCACCTTGCTCTAGCTCACCATGTTGATCCCCAAGTTCACCCTGAAAGACCTTTCAATAGGTAATGGCTCTATAATTGGGAAAGAGAATATTTAATAATTCTTTAATCATGTTAGCAAACATGAAGATGAGGATAGATCCATCGCAGAACTTGCTCCTAATTATGAAATTTCTGCAGCTTCTTTAGTTCATATGTTGGAGGCTAGGTTTGTTAACCTTAACCCCATGATGCAAATTTTATTTCTTAAACTAAAAGAAGAAGAGGATCCTAAAAAGAGAGAATTTATCCTAGAAACTTTACTAAAAGAATTCAATGATGTTTCTAAGGAAGCCAAAAAGGTCTTTGAACATTTTAATATGCCAGGCTCATGTGTAGATGTTATGGGTACTTTAGATAAAACCAGAACCAGAGAGGAAATTAAAATACCCATACCTTTTAAACTTGTAGGAATGCATGAAGCCTTAGAAAAGAATTTTGATTGGATTGTTTCTGAAAACCCATTTGATGAAAGCAGTGAACCTAAGAGAGATGAGAAAGGATCCTCTAAAACTCATTTGGATGAGATACCTTTCCTAGTTGAATAGATTGCAAGTATTGATCTTAATGCTTCTTCATTTGAAAATACTTGATTCTTGCTTCAAGTGTCTAACTTAAAGGCGTTAAAGAAAAGTACTTATTGGGAGATAACCCAAAAGTTCTCTTGAGTCTTGGAAGTTATTACTTCAGTAATGACCTCTCATTATCCTTTTTGTTTGCTTTTTGTGTCAAGAATAACCTCTAATGAGAGGGAAGTAAGATTTGGGGAGTTGCTGTCCCGAAACAGATTATTGTGCTCCACCGTAAAAATTCGTGTAAAATCCCTGTAAATCATATTGAGTTGATATTTTCTAAATAAATCCCCTAGTATTTTAGCTAACTTTTGTTAGTTCAACACTTTTTTATTTGAGCAATAGAAGTTCTTCTAAAAAATCGGTTTCTACCTGCTGGTTTGTTTTGACAGATTTCTGCCATTATTTGCATTTGCTTCTTATTGATTCCTTTTTGGGTTCTTTTTGGGAAATTGAGCTTTTTGAGGTAATTGCTATAGTATCTTGTGTTCTTAGTGAAAGTTTTTCTATTCTAAAGCTAAACCCAAAGGTCTATTATCTTTTGAATACACTAATGTTGCTAATGAAGATTGTGTGAAGTTTTGTATGAAGGAAAATTTTCAGGTGTAGAGAAAGAATGATGTAATGAGATGAAGAATGGACAAAAGCTCAAACTTGGGGATTCCACCCCATGTCACCCCAAGAAATATTCAAGAGGTACAAGCGTCAAAGCTTGGAGATGCCCAAGGCATCCCCTTCTTCATCAATAAAAAATCTCAGGTCTTTTTAGACACTTCGTTTTTATTGTTTCATACACTATTGTGTTGTTCTTGGAGCGTCTTATTTTTCATTTTAGTTTGATTAGTTTGCTTGAATAAATAGTTTGGACCCACGTTCTCGCTGTGTTGTTTCAAATAAGTTGATTGGTGTTGGAGAAGAGTAGGAAGTTCTTGCTTAAGTAGTACAAGAGGAGCTTCCTTTGGCTGTGACTTAGACTTTAGCATGTCGTGCTAGATGTTTTTTGGCCTTATGCTTAGTGATTATTGCTGTAGAATGACTTGTTCCAAACAATTAGGATTTCTTAATGTGCCTTGAAGGAATCATGCGTTGTTTTAGCATACAAAAGCATAGTATTGTGGTATTCTCCTTTGATGCTTTGTTTGGGTTGACTTGGCACATGCTCACACCATGTTATGACTATGAACAAGTCACCATAGCCTCTATGATCATTTAGTCCTTGACTTGTAGTACCACTTTATACTTTGATTAGTAATGTTTTGTCGCTCTGCATGATTATGGCCATTATTGCTCTCTTAGTTGGTCGCTCCCAGTCTTTTGCTAGCCTCCACTTGTATGAGTAAGCTCTATTCATGCATCCAACTCCCAAGAAACCAAGTTATTCCAAAGCGTCCACTATAAATTCCTATGCATGGTGTGTTACACCATTCCAAGTATATTCTTGTTTTCATCTATCTTCCAATTAAAAAGTCTCTTTGTTATGTGAAAACTTAGTGACTAAAGCTCTCACAAACTTGATAGCACACTTTATTTTTCTTGCCCCTAATAAACTTGAACCATTGTGTCATCTATGTTGTATTTTCTTGCACTTATATGTTGGAATTAGCAGAACGTGTTGTCACGAGGAACGCTTTCAACATTGCACTTGTACTTTGTACACAGTTGATATCATGCTCTTTTGTTTATGGATGTCGTCGGTGTGAAATAAAAGGGGAGATTGTAAGTCCATGGAGTTATGTATGTGTGTTAGAGAAACGCCTTGGATGCTAGCCTAAGCCATGCCTAATCATGGTGGAAACTTGCAGCATCACCATAGTGAGCAATCTATGAAGCTTTCTTCTTATAAAAAAAGAGACATGTTGAAAAGAGGAAAGAGAGAAAAAAGCACCATTTTCCCATGGTAAATAAGAAGATTGCTGAGATGCTTATTGTCTGCTTGCCTTGTCATTTTGATTATGGGATAGCTCCTGTATCATGTGCAAGGGGTACCCCATTGACAATTCTCTATGATACACATGTACTTACTATGACAAGAACTTACAGGTGACTAAAGTTGAGTAGCATGAGGAGCGGCCCTCGTATTCAAGGGACATGAGATTGCCAACTTATACTTTGTCAAGCATATACTCCATAGTTTGTTCACTTTAACCTTAATCACTTCAAGATGCTTATGATAGGGGCAATGAGGGCCGAAAGCTAACAAGTACCATAATTTTTGGAATCTCTTTATGAAACTTGAAATCCCTGCTTCCCTTTATGAAGGGCCTTTCTTCCACTATTATATTGAGTCTCCACCTTCTATCCTTAGGCACCAATTAAGAGAGCATAGTTGCCATTCTTAGTTCTATGTGCATTGTCCCAAAACTTATTGATTGATGCATGTTGTTGATATTACTTGTTCTTGTGCCATTGGTATCTAGTCACTCTTATGAACTTTGAAGGTGTCCTATGCATCTATTTGCTACTCCATGAGGGACAAGCTGAATGCCACTATGCTATGTTTTCTGTATGTGAAACAAATAAACATTTTTCAATGCATGTTATTCATGATCTTTGTTTGTAACCTTTCATGTTGCATGCATAGTTACTTTGTCTTACTGTTATAACTCCATCTTTCATGTTCATATTTAGAGTTCTTTGATCCCATCTTTCAATGCTTGCAAATGGTTTGATCTTGATTTTGATGGTCCATGTCACCTAAAAAATTATTCCTTTTTATCACTTACCTACTCGAGAACGAGCAGGAGTTAAGCTTGGGGATGCTTGATACGTCGGAAACATATCTACAATTTTTGATGTTCCATGCTTGTTTAGTATCTACTTTGCTTTGCTTTGTCTACACTTTGAGGTGTTTTTATATGTTTTCTGGACTAACCTATTAACAAGATGCCACAGTGCTAGTTGCCTATTTTCTTCTGTTTTTGGTTCTAGAAAAGGTAGAAAATCAATATTCTCGGAATTCGACGGGACAAAAGCCAAAGTCAATGTTTTACCATGGGGAACACGGAGCCAGAATACGAGACGGAGGGGAGCCACCAGGGGGCCACACCCCCTAGTCGCGCGACTGGGCCCAACCTGCGCCTAGGGGGGTGTGGCCGCCCTTGCTGCCCCCCTGCCTCACCTCTTCGCCTATAAAGACCCCCCGATACCAAAACCTTAAGTACCCGATCAATATTCCACGAAACCGTCTATAGCCGCCGCCACCATCGTCCCTATATCGGGGGGATTTGAAGCTCTTCCTAGCACCCTGTCGGAGGGGAGATCATCCTGGAGGCCTTTTTCTTCATCATGCCAGCCTCCGGTATGAAGTGTGAGTAGTTCCACCTTGGACTACGGGTCCATGTAGTAGCTAGATGGTTGTATCTCCTCCTTTGTGCTACCATGTTTAGATCTTGTGAGCTCCGTTCATGATCCAGATCATCTATTTGTAATCATGCATGTTGTGTTTGCGGGGATCCGATGGATATTGAGATTACTATGTCAGATTGATGAATGGTTTTGTCTTATTGATTCTATCATGTCTGTGTTGTTTGAGATCTTGCATGCTCTTCGTTTCTAGTAGCTATCTTGGCCAAGTAGATGCTAGTGACTCCAAGAGGGAGTATTTATGCTCGATAGTGGGTTCATGCCTCTATTTAATCTAAGGGAAGTGACAGAAATCTCTAAGGTTGTAGATGTGTTGTTGCCACTAGGGAGAAAACAACGGTCTCTTGTTCATGGAACAAGTGGATTGTTTAGCTTACACACTTTGCTTAAAGTAGTTATCCGTTGCTTGCAACTTAATACTAGAGGGGGTTCGAATGATAACCTGAAGGTGGATTACTAGTCATAGATGCAGTTGGATGGCGGTCTATGTATCTTGTTGTATTGCCCAATCAAATCTCATAGGATCATGAATGTCTAGTATTGCATTATTATGCCTTGCTCAGTCTTGTCAATTGCCCTACTGTAATTTGTTTACCCAGCATGCCATGTTTGTTTATCTTAAGGAGAACACCTCTAGTGAACTATGGACCCCAATCCAATCTTTACCATTGATACATCTTTCACTGTTACTGTTTACTTTCTGCAAACCACTATTACCTTCCACACCATACAGTTAATCCTTTGTTTTCAGCAAACCGGTGAGATTGACAACCTCACTATTCGTTGGGGCAAAGTCTTGAGTTTGTGTTGTGCAGGTTTCCAAGTTGCTAGCAACACCTTTGAGTCGTTTCCTTCCTCCTATTGGTTCGATAACCTTGGTTTCTTTCCGAGGAAAGACTTGCTGTTGTGCTCATCATACCTTCCTATTGGGGTCTCCCAACAAAGCTCTACATTGATCTGAGCGCATCACACTCCATTTGATGTATCTTCTTCTTCATCATCATCTTCATCATGGGAGGATAATTCTTCATGTGCCATCAAGACAATATCACCCGACTTCTTATTGTTGGCATACTTCTTGATGAAGGGCTTCTTGAAGGGGGCTTTTGACTTTTTCTTCAAAACAAGTTGACCACTATTATATTCTCTCTTCTCATTGGGACATTCGAAACAAAATGGTAGTGGTCACCATAGTTAAAGCAAGTTCTTAGTTTTGAACTATTTTATTTCCTACCACTTGGGTTGCTTCTTTGTTGCATCTCCATCTTAGCCTTTGCAGGATCTTTCCAAAAGTTCCTTGCATATAAGGCCATGTATTCACCATGAGTAACCTTGACATCTTCGAGGTTGCTCATGGTAGGGACTTCATCACTTCCTTCTTCTTCTTCATACTCAACCACTTTAGCCTTCAAGGCAAGGTTGATACCATTTCTCATTACGAGGGCTCGAGCACGAGCATCTTTGGCATTCTTGGCAGCAACCTTGAAAGTATATATCTCTTGCATAACTTCATTGGAGCTCATGAGATGATAGTTGTGTCTTCCTTGGAGGCTCTTCAAGTCGGTGGGCTCGAAGGGCATGAGCGCACTCACATATTTCCTTTTTATACAAGCATCATCCACATGTGAGGCACCAACATTTCTAAAGGCGGTGGCATTGGATTTGAGCCTTCGATACATGTCTTCATGATCCTCACCATACTTCATATATATGCCTTCGGCTTCATTGCTCAATTCATTATAACGGTATCTTCTCATGCTCTCATTTCCAACAAATAACTTCGTGAGAGCATCCCAAGCTTCTTTGGCGGTGTTGAGGTGTTCAATACGAGGGAAATCTTTTGTCCCCAGCCCTTGTTGAATCATGTGCAACGTAGTGGCATTGAGTTGACTATTGACAAATTCTCTTCTTGTCAAGTTGGTTGGATCCAAAATTCTGAGTCCTTCTTCAATAATATTCCACAATTAAATGCAAGAGTTGCGTATATGATATTTCATTAATGACTTCCATTGAGCAAAGTTATGTGCAGCTAGCTTAGGTGGGTCACCCTATTGTTTATATGTGGGTGAGGGATTGGAGGGTCGGGAGAGTACCATCCGGTAACCTTATGGTGCTCTTCCTTCCTATCATCCTTTTTGGTGGAGGGATTAGAGTTATCATGATCATCCCCACCACAACAACCATGGGTGATGCCGAAGCGTTCACCTTTGGAAGTGTGTAGGGTTCCTCTAGAGGAGGAGGATGAGGTGAGGCAATTTTATCCTTAATAAGTTGCTCAACTAAGTCACGCAACTGTTTGATTTCGTTGGCCAGGGAGGAGCTCAATCTTGATTCCAATTTCTTGAGATCCTCCATGGACACCGTGTTACTAGCCTCACTCCCTCCTTCTCCATCTTGGCTACCCATATACTCTTAAGAGGTAAAGCCCAAATAAAGAGCCGAGGCTCTGATACCAATTGAAAGGATCGTATGGACACCTAGAGGGGGGTGAATAGGTGCTACTTCAAATTTTACTCTTTTTCAAGTTAGGGTTTGACACAAAAGGTAAATTCTCTAGATTATGCAACTAAGGTGAATTTACCTAAATGCCACCCTACAACAAACTATCAAGAACAAGATAAAGTAAGGTGCAGTAAAGGATAGAAGTAACCAAAGTGGACCATGCGGAGACACAAGGATTTATTTCCCACAGTTCCTTCCTTTTGAGGGGAAGTACGTCTGCGTTTGGAGAGGGGGTGGTTTCAAACTACCAACGCCACGAGAGGCCTCCCTTGTTCTCCGGTGAACCTCACCCCAAAGGGTTCGATTCACTTCTTCCACTATATCGGCAACCTTCGAGGTGGAATTTGGCACCTTTACAACAAGTTCGAGGCACACATCCACAACTAAATTGTAGGCTCCCGAATGCAAGCAAGTTGTCACACAATCAAAGACAAGCTTATAAAAAACAAATCAAGAACTAGGGTTTCCAATGAAACACTAGAGCAAGGGGGGCCTCAAGTGAATGAGGGGGAAATGAAGATCTCTCTTGGTGAAGCTTTAGATCAAGGTCTTCTCCTTCGATTCTCCAAAGATCAAGGCCTTTGGATGGTTGGATGGGGAGATCTTGTTGATTTGGTGGCTCTAGGGTTAGGGTTCTTCTTTCTGAAAATGAGTAGCTGGAGGAAGGGGATGGGGTCCCCTATTTATAGGACTGTTGCAATCCAACTGTTTTCTGACCGTTGGAGACATTTCCACACCGGAGATTCCAGTCTTGAGACCGGAGACTCCGGCCAAACTCTAGACCACCATACATAATGTCCCAGCCTTGGTGTAGATGCCCCCTCCGGGGACTTTTCATAGATTCTGGCCTGAGGTACACCGGAGACTTCGGTGCTCCGGTGTTTTCACACCGGAGATTTCAGTCTGATCGTGGGCACCCGAGAATCCGGTCCCGATTCTGGCCCATCTCCGGACCCCTATACAGAATGTCCTAGGCAAGCTTCAGGAAGTTCCTTCGGAGACTTGGGGGAAACTCCGATTCACACTGGAGACTCCGGTGTGTGCACACCGGAGACTCCGGTCTGAAAAACCCTTGAAAATGCAGTTTATTCCAGGACTTTTCCACAGGGCTAAGGACTTTTCTCTTTTCAGTTTATCAATCTAGAAACATCAGCACACAGTAAAATGATCTACAAGTTGTTAACAAACACCAAAACTAATTAAGACAATAAATGTCCTTTCACTCTCAACCTCCCCGATAAACCAAGCATCTCAAGGCATGACTGGAGTAGAAGGATTGTTTTCTAGAATACCTTTTAAAATCAGACCAACATGGATGTTGATTTTTATTTAAAGAAGCAATCATGAAAACCACGAGGAGTTTGGCTACTCGAACCTGGTGGGATGGGGGCGCATCCCCTTCCACTAACAACTTGTCAGTGCGCTGTTTAGCTAGAAGACTTTTGTTTGAGACAACACCCAATCACCGTGCGTGTGGATTCGCCTCGACACTACAACATACGGTATACGGAGATCATCGACACCAAAACAGTGACATGAGATAACAATGAGTCTCCGAATCATGATTACCTTGATTCCAGCTATAATGGCACTAATTTATGGAGATGAATAATAACACCCCCATCTATCCCTAAATTAGATGTCGCAGATTCTTCTAAATTTGAATATAGCATATGAAAATACATCTAGATACATGTACTGTATATAAATAAATCTATGACATCAAATTTAAGATGAAGAAAATATACATTTGCCGGTTTGCTTAAAACCTTAAACCACACTTTCTTCTCCTTCTCCCCTTTACCCCCTCCTCTCCCTCCCCTCCTCTGTCTTCATCCCCCCTTTCGCTTTCGCTCTGTAGACCCGAAAAAACCACGCCACAATCCGGCCAACGCAGCCATGCGCCCGCTTATCCGAACCGCCTGCCTCCGCGCTCGTGTCCGCGCCATGGCGACGCTTCCCACTGTCTCCGCCTTTTCTTCCACACGCGCCATCTCCCCTTCATCCCCTCCGCGCGCCCGCCGCCTGCTCCTCGCCGCCAGCTTCCTCCCCTCCGCGCCGCCGCCGGCCGGGGCGAGGGCGCTCCGTACTTCCGCCGCCGCGGCGGCCGCCCCCGTCGAGGTGGGAGGCGTCAAGATCGCGCGGGACGGTGAGTTCTCGGGTCTCACGGTGTTAGAAAGAGATCTTGGGGAGGATTAGTGGGCTTCATAGCAGGAGGGTTCAGGATGGGACATGTTCTTGGGGCGGTTGGGTACCTGCATTGCTAAGCAAATGTAATTTTTTAGACTTAGAGGAGGGGGTTCAAATCAGCCTAATAATGGGACTTAGGAGTTGTTATATTTACTCATCAGAGAAATCGGTTTCTCTAGTGCCAAAGGCGCTGCATTCTTTAGTACCTTCTCGGCGTATAATTTGTGCATGTTCGCTCGAACTATTGCATTCTGAGATCAGATGTTATTGATTGATAGATGTGCTAATATCACAGCAGAACTTCTGGGAACTAGATCACAACATATACCGTGTCTGTTTAAGTTGGTAGATGCTAATTGTTGTTTTTTCACGGCCTTCATAGATGTCGTGAAGGAAGACGACCCAACGAACAATGTGCCAGACACGATTTTCTCGAAGATTGGTCTCCAGCTGCACAGGAGGGATAACCACCCCCTAGGGATTCTGAAGAACACGATCTTTGATTACTTTGACAAAAGCTTTCATGGGCAGTTTGTCAAGTTTGATGACCTCTGCCCTCTTGTTTCTACCAAACAGGTACGATTTACTAATAGCTTACTGCTTATATTAGCTTGAATAGATGTTTATAAGCTGAATGTTAGCTTAAAAAACAATGCATGCTTAGGGTAATCCCTTAAACTGATAGTTAAAAGTAAGCACTGGTAACTAAGTAGGTAAAATGAGAAGTAGTACTTGGGTGGAAAAGAGCGAGAGGAAAAAACACTACTCCATAAGACTCAAAATTGTGTAAATATTTTTCCCGCTGCTCCTTTCTTCTCCCAGCATCCTCCCTTTCTAGTGAATGATCACTTGTAGTTGTCGTGTGCTGGTTCTCCAGATTCATATATCTTTAATTAAAACAAACTATGTTTATTCTTGCCTTTCATTAAAATCAACTATGCTTTCTGCAGAACTTCGATGATGTCTTGGTCCCTGCTGACCATGTAAGCCGGAGTTACAATGACACATACTATGTTGATTCTCAAACAGTCTTGAGGTGTCATACCAGCGCTCATCAAGCAGAGCTGCTAAGAGAAGGGCATACACACTTTCTTGTAATTGGTGATGTTTATCGTAGAGATTCTATTGATTCAACCCACTACCCTGTATTCCATCAGGTAAACTGTTATTTTTGTGCCAAATTCACTTGAATGTTTCTAATCAAGTTTGCTTTATGAATTATGATGATCTTTCACACATACAGATGGAAGGCTTCCGCGTTTTCTCTCCGGAGGACTGGTCAGGTTCTGGCATGGATGGGACAGCATATGCAGCTACAGACCTAAAGAAAACACTGGAAGGCTTGGCAACTCATCTATTTGGTAAAACGCTTATTGATTGTTCCTTGTTATCAAAGGAAATGATAAAATAACTCAACAGCTAAACTATAGGGATATTTGTTGTGTGCAGGTGCTGTGGAGATGCGATGGGTTGATACTTACTTCCCATTCACTAACCCATCCTTTGAGCTCGAAATATATTTTCAGGTTGTACTAAGTGAATCAAAGTAAACATGTTATACAGCTTGTGGTTTGACACCTGTTCTGAAGAACCTTTTCACTTTTGCAGGGTGACTGGTTAGAAGTTTTGGGATGTGGGGTCACTGAGCAGGAAATTTTGAAGAGCAATGGTAGGACAGATCATGTTGCATGGGCCTTCGGATTAGGCTTAGAGCGTCTAGCAATGGTCCTCTTTGATATTCCGGATATTCGACTCTTCTGGTCAAATGATCAGCGCTTCACATCCCAGGTATTGCTGCTACTATTGCAATACTGGTTATCTCATGCGTAATTGTATTTTAGATTCATGTATTTAACTAATACTGCTGACTGCAGAATCATAACTTGTGTGAAAAGTAGTTGTCCATGTTGAAGCTATACGGCCTTTAAATATCTTTTTGAACTATGTGCTGCACTATTCAGACAAACTAATCTTTTCTATGTCACCCTGTGTTGACATCTAGGATCACTTATTTACTGTACATATACATTTTGAAAGACTGAGTGTTCGATTCTCTAAAGGGAAATCATGGTAATGTTGCTTCTAGTTACAAGTAGTAAACCTGAAAGTTTGACGTGAAGAACTTGTGTTTTCTATTAATAAAAAGTGTGTAACAAGAACAACTTGTCTTTCTGAATGTAATTTAATGTCAACGGAAACCTGACGGCTGACCTGTTCTCCGTTCTTGATCGTGTCTTGGTCACACTCCTGTACGCGCACTAGGCGCACCACTTGCACGATCTCCACCTGTGCACGATTGCACAACGGCTGTACCCAAACCTGTATATAAGCAGAGGCAATACAATGAACTGATTACGGTGCATTCAATCCTCTTTCTCCTCTCTACATGGTATCAGACGCTGCTCCCCTCTGAGCCTGTCTCCCTCCACTTCCGCTGCCCCTCCATGACGATCCCGCCTCCCCCACCCCCGCCGGCCAGCGCCGGCCCCTCCACTCCCCTCCGCGCACCACCCACTTCCACCACTCTCGTTACCCCAGCTGCCTTCGTCACCCAACCTGCAGCTGGCGCGCCCCTTCAGCGCGCGCTCAGCACCTCTGCTCCTGTCGCGGCCCTGGCGTCGCCGCTCGCCGGCATCTTCATCAACCAGCACGTTTTCGCTGGTGCTCAGCCTCAACCCACCCAACTACACCCAGTGGCGCACCCTCTTCGAGGTCACCTTCACCAAGTACGGCGTCACTGACCACATCGACGCCCCACCGCCCGCCACACCGGAGTACTGGCTTCAGGACGACACCCACATCGTCTCGTGGCTCTACAATCGCGTCAGCCCCGAAATCTTCGGGCTGGTACACCAACGCAACGCCACTGCCTCCTCCATCTGGGCCTCCATTGCCACGTTGTTCCTGGAGAATGCCGAGCACCAGGTCGTCTTCCTCGCCACGGAATTCCGCCGCATCGACCAGGGCGCCGGCTCCGTCATCCAGTACTTCGCCCGCCTCAAGGACTGCGCCGACCGCCTCGCCGATCTCGGCGAGCCCGTCTCAGACCGCGACCAGGTACTCAACATGTTCCGCGGCCTTAATCCCCGCCTCCAGTACGCCATTCCCATCCTCACCATGCAGAGGCCGCTCCCGAGCTTTCTCTCCTGCCGTGCCTTCCTGCTCTTGGAGGAGAGCCGCCACACGGCACACAACGACGGCTTCGAGACGACCCTTCATGCTGCTCGCCATACCGCTCCCCCTGGCTTCGGAGGAGCCAACTCCAGCGGGGGCGGGAGCGGCGGCCAGAACTCCGGCGGGGGCCACAGCCAGAACTCTGGCGGGGGCAATGGCTACAGGAACGGTCGCGGTGGCGGCTCCAAGGGCAAGGGCAAGGCGCCCGCCAGTGGCTCCTACGGAGGCGCCAACCACACCTCCGGCAGTTCCTCTTCACCGCGCCCACCCACACCATCCTCGGCGCCGTGGACTGGCATGGTCCATGCCTGGGCCATGCCCTGGCGCCCCCATGCGCCCGGTTCCGGCATCCTTGGCCCGCGCCCCGGTGCGCCTCCATTCGCGGGTGCGGCTACTCACCATGGAGCACCCTCGGCGCCCCCCTACTACGGCGCCCCCTACAACTACGGCACCACGGTGCCCTACGGCGCCCTTGCTACACCGGCCCAGCAGCCCAATGGCCCGCCTGGGACCAATCGGCGCTCATCCAGGCGCTCAATGCCATGGCTCCGTCCTCCTCTGCGCCGCAAGCCGGCGGCGGCTGGTACCTGGATACCGGCGCCACTTCCCACATGACATCCACGTCAGGTATGCTCTCCTCGGCTCACCTCGTTTTCTCTTCTTGCATTGTTGTTGGCGACGGGTCGTCGCTCCCTGTCTCGCACACCGGCCATGCCCACCTACCCACCACCACCAACCCTCTAGCTCTCAACTCTGTCCTCGTCTGCCCCAACCTCATCAAAAATCTGATCTCTGTTAAAGCCCTTACCCGCGATAATCCTATTAATGTTGAATTTGATCATCTCGGTTTCTCTGTCAAGGATCGACAGACAAGGACGGAAATCCTCCGCTGTGATGACGACGGCGATCTCTACCCCGTCACCGCGCCCGCCGTCCACCACAACCTCACCGTCGCAACCGTCGATCTCTGGCACCAACGTCTTGGCCACCCGGGACGTGACGCTCTCCAGACCACTCTCCGACAAGCCTCGCCGCAAACAAGTACTGGCCCAGCGCATACCTGCACTGCGTGTCAGCTAGGAAAACACACTAGATTTCCCTTTTCAGATTCCGCACATGTCTCGTACTTTCCCTTTCAATTGGTTCACTGTGATCTTTGGACCTCGCCTGTCATTAGCAACTCTGGTTGTAAATACTATCTCGTTCTATTAGATGATTACAGTCATTTTGTGTGGACATTCCCATTGCGTCACAAGTCTGACACTCTCCCAACCCTGCGCACCTAACTCAAGTACTTGACATAATAACTGATTTGGTCCTAACTCCTAAGTTCTAACATAGACTCAAAACTTAGAATACTTTTTTAGCTTAGTTTCTGATTAGTATAGGATCTGTTTAGTGGTATTGCTGTACTACAAGAAACCTAGTTAGGTAATAGAACACAACTTGGTTCATAACTCTGCTGAATTTACTTACCCTTATCAACATTATAGCTAAGGTGTGCACATTGTTTTTATTCAGTTCTCCAAAGGCAAGCTTGGAATCAAGTTCAAGCCATTCTCGAAGGTATCTAATCTCAATTGCTATGTGTGCACTTCATGTGTTGATAGAATACTTTGCTGTAGTATAAGAGTGGTTCTGCATCTTGCCAAATGCTAGAAAATCACTATGATGCTGGAGATAGTTGCTCCCATCTGGTTGAGCTCCTTTAACTATGCAACGCATGTCCACTGGAATAAAGCAAACCATTCTCCAAAAAGAAGAAGAAGAATAAAGCAAACCAAATATTTGTGTATCCAGTTTAGTTTTGATCATCTAGCATTAGAGCAGCTTACATTCTTTGTGCCATCCATGTAATGAGGAAATGGATTAAATCCGTATGTAAAAGAAATGCATGTATGGCAATATGATCTACATTGATTACGGCATTTTTTTTTTGCAATAATTGCATCGAACATATTCACCAACGTTAATCTTTTTTTTAACATATCCACCAACATTAATCTTAATCTTCTTAATTTTCTCTATTGATTACCCTAGCTGACTTAGTCTCTTCTACAGTTTCCACCTTGTTACAAGGATGTGAGTTTCTGGATAAATGATGCATTTACAGAGAATAATTTATGTGAGGTCGTCAGAGGAATTGCTGGAGATCTTGTAGAGGAGGTATGCTCTGTGATTTCAGTGCATAGATATGAATCAAAATTTTATTAAGCACTCACCTTAGTTTATTTATTTAAAGCTTATATTGTTTTGTGTTTCCCATGTTTAATTTTCTGTAATAAGTGATACTCAAAAGAGTAGCATATGATAGCTCCAAATTAGGCGAGAGTTCACCCTTTGCTCTCTTCGAGATAATTGCCGATACTGTACTCTTACCGGTAATGGTTTCTGTTAGTGCCAGGCTTTCCTTGCATTATTTTATTGCTCTTCTGCTAGTAAGCTACATTAGGATTCGGTCCCAACTCCTTCCAGTTTCCACAACTTCACATAGCTCCATATGCAATTTCCACAACTCCACATGCATACATATAGGCTAATTCTTTTACTGTGACATGATTCTGCAGTTTAATCTCCTTATCTTGAAATTCATCGATTCGGTGATTCTTGGGACCCCAGGCTTCTGCATCTACTATTACTCCCTCCGTCCCTATTTAGGTGGCACACACACTTTTCGAGATCTAAGTTTGACCAACGAAACACTGATTATATGACATGAAAATTATGCCATTGCATTCGTATTCGAATAAAGTGTCTAATGGTTCAATTGTTATGATACATGACACATGTATTATAGGTCAAATTATAGATCAAAATTAAAACATGGAAAACGAGAACGCCACATGCGTTGGGACATAGGGAGTACTTGTTTGTGATATCATGGAATTTGGTAGGTCCGTATCTCAAGCTAAATGGCTGTTCTTTTGCAGGTAAAATTGATTGATAATTTCACAAACAAGAAAGGCATGACTAGTCATTGCTACAGGATAGCATATCGGTCAATGGAACGTTCGCTTACCGACGAGGAGATCAACGACATGCAGGTACTTGCAACAAGTTCCATTATATGATCTTAGATGCCATGTCCATTTGTTTGGGTTCTGATTCATAACTACAATTTGATTGCAGTGGAATGTCAGAGAAGCGGTCAAAAGTAAATTGGAAGTAGAGCTGAGATAAAACATAGCTAGCTCACATGTTACAATCAGGAACTAACTTTTGCCCCTCTTTGTATGTAAATTTTATTGATAAATTGACAATTATATTAGTTTATAGAGAAATGAAGTGTGCCCATTTTGTTCTTGTGTGGAGCCACATCTTATAATCTTTTATAAGGGGAAAACTGCATTCTCGTAATTTGCACATGTTACGGTTTTCTAGATTGCAATGATTGTAAGACAGATTGTCCATTGATCTCAGTTTTGAATCAAACCAATATTCAGCTGAACTTCATGAAGAACTTTTTTTTAGATTTTTTTTACAGTACTTGAGTTTTCTTCCTTTGTACAGACAAAGAAAAGGTGTTTTATGTGGCCAGATTGATGAGAAGATACATGGGCTACCAGTTGTTTCATTAGTGTCTGTGCACTCAGGCAGTTGGCGACGATTACCAAATTTCCTGTACATAATAATATCATGATCTGGATGAAAAGAAATAACTGATGAAGGACCGAAAGTAAAACAGCAACTCACATATGTATCTACTCCACGTATCATGATCTGGAGTATTACATAGGGAAATCTTGAAACTTCTGTTTATGGATACATTTCTTTCACTACACGTTTGTGAAACAATGGTGACTTGATAGGAAAATCTGAACTTCAAACAAGTACATTGGGCTGCCAAAAATGATGAAAGGGGCTCACGTTTTTATACTTATTGTTCATATGATATGTGATGGCCCTAAATGTTAATACTTGCATGGCTCGCATGCAGACAAGACAGCGAGATGCGGCCCAAGGAATTGTCTGCAAGTTCTTCCTGGGTTCAAGTGGACCGAGTTCAATTGTCTGCACTATCACACAATTAGCAACCATGGCCAGTTTTTCTGTACATGATAATAGCATCATCTCTGGATGAAATTTCAACCTCTGGAAAGGAAAATCTAACTCAGGACCGGAAGTTGGAACTGAACTCGTGTATAATAACAATAACTCATATACGCATCTGTTACATAAAGAAACTATTCTAAAACTGTGTTTGTAATACATTTCCTTCACTACACTTCGTTTATGAAACAATGGCGACTTGACGAGAAAATCAGAACCACAAGTATGAGCAAACCACTTGAGCTACCAAAAATGGTGCACATGGATCCTCATGATTTTATTTTCTTCATCACGAATGCACAAAAATGGTGATAATGAATCGAGTAACCTACGCCCTCAAACTAGCATATACTGAACTGCACTTTTCAACGCCAGGTGGTACTAAATAGCAGTCATCCCCACGAGTTCGCGCAGCTTCTCGCACGCGATGAAGGTGATTGCTGTTTGAGGGCCTAATCTTGCGAAGGTGGCGAACCCACTGAAAAAATTGGAATAAGTCTTTAGGAGATCGCAGAGGAAGTTCAAGTCGAATCTGATGCAAATGGGTGAACTGCAGTAGATTCTGTACTAACTGTAAAGGCATATAGTATAATAACATAGTAACAAGTGTCCATCCAAATCATGCAACAAAGTGCTTCTATTTTATATATCTAGATTCACAAGTAAAACTTCAAATTTATAACTTGGTAATCCTGAAATATTGTACTCCCTCCGTCCAGGAATAACTGACTTGGTTTTGTCTAGATTTGAATGTATCTATACACTAAAATGCGTCTAGATACATTCGAATCTAGACAAACTCAAGTCAGTTATTTCTGGACGGAGTGAGTAATTTTTTTCTCTCCTTCCCCTCTTTGCTACTTGGCCTGTATTGTGTGCGACTTTTCTAACAGAATAGGCAGAGCTCCTGCCAAATTTTCAGAAAATACTGAAAAATTGCAAATTGTGGAGATATATGCGACTAGATAAATCACACTTCGATGTCAACACGGAAGGAGATAAATAAGGCTTCTTACAGTTCTGAAAAATGGAAAAGGTTTTCCTGATATTCTGCAACATACACTCTCTTACAGATCTTTGACAAGCCACCATTTTCCATAAGTATCATGGTAAAGCTTAATTTTTATTTTTGTGCTTCTAAAAAGGTGCAAATTATTAACAGTGAGAAAATTATACTACAAGTTATGTGTATCCTCACCCTTTATAAAGTGATCTTACACCCTCTGTCCGCACAACCTGGGAACCAAGAAAGGAATGTGGATAAGATGCATTATCATGAGCTCAAAAAAGATACTCCCTCCGATCCATATTACTTGTCGTTGAAATGGATGTATCTAGCACTAAAACATGTCTAGATACATCCATTTTAATGACAAGTAATATGGATCGGAGGGAGTACATTATCAGCCAGGGAAATAGAAGATCAGGTTAACAAACGTGAGTTGACAAGTGTAGGTATTGAAATCACCAAATAGAAATCTTTACACTTCATTCCAAATATAGACATGGAATGGGGTCCTAGAAACTGTGCATCATCTGTTAAGATCACCTTTTGTATTGCTATTTTTAGATTCTTGCCAAATTGGTACTCTGTAAATTCATGCATTTCTACTCTTCTAATATACTCATTTTCTCATCCTTGTGCCACTACTATCTAGTAACTGCACAATTTGGTTGCATGTTTCAAATTCCGTACACACAGACAGCAGATTAGGATGGAGATAGACACCTGGTAAGCACAGTGGAAACCATTCCTGTATACTCTGTCACCTTTGGACTCCTTTTGCAGCATTAGCCTTGTTTTGATCATGTCAATAGGAGCAGTCACAAGTGTACCAGCTGTTCCAGCAATGCAACTTGACCTTTCAGCCACACAGAGAAATAGCTGTCAACTTATTTCATTGAAGTAGAAGCATAAAGATTTAGGAAAAGAATTCACAGTACATCAGATGTAATTGAAAACCCTCTTCAAGTGGTGTCAACTTCAGCAAGGCCTATAATAAATAAGACAGAAGTGGTTTATTTCAGCATGCAACAACTTTCTTTTTAAGCCAAAGATAAATCAAAACAGATACCTGCTTGGCCTCATCGTAAGTTGCCATTTGTGATGCCGTGAGGCAGCCCGCTCTCACCATAGCTGGGCCAACTCCTTTCCAAAGTGCTTTGAGGCCTTCCTCTGCTACAATTTTCCTCATCATTCCGATTGTACTAATTCTTCTTGTACTCATCTGTGACCTCACCTATAGGATGTGCCCAATCTAGATCAAGTCCATAAAACTTGTAATGATTTGAATTAAGTATATATCAAAATAGTATACCTTTAAAACCTCCATCGGATTTGTCAATGTAGTTGCTAGGGCGCCAGCAACTACTCCAGATGCAAATTTAAAAGCAAAGTTTGTTGAACCAAATGCGTAGCTGCAGACATGTTTACAGGGCTCATACAATCCTAATCGAAGTCCACCATAGACAAGGGATCTAGTTAATGCTGGAGCAAATCCCAAATAGAGAGATCGAGGCCCTTCCTTTTCAACCATTTGCGTAAATATTGCCCCCTGAGATAGGTTTCATTTTAACAGTATGCTTAGAAATAAATTAGTAAATTTAGCATCAAAAGAAGTGATACATAGATGATGTGGGACCGTGTGTACCATTCCAACTAAGTTTCCTCTTTGCCCAGCAAGCTGCATTTGGAGCCTGATTTTGATAACATCTGCAGTATGAACATGATGGCACCTATATAAAGAGTCTCTTATTTCCCAAAGAAACAAAGATATACATAAAAGAGTGACCATCCTTTTGTTATGTTAGTAGCAGAGTAACAAGCAGTTCAGTTAATAGAGGTACGCCTCAATTTTCAGTCCAGTTATAGTGGACATATCTCTAACAAAATCACAACATTTTTAAATGTGCGGTCTCCCTAGTTTTAGTCAAACCAGTATCTGTTTAATTTAATTAAGCTCCATATCTGTATGTACCCTTTCGTTTGTCGTGGATAGCCGTTATCCACTACGGTCCAGATAAGATCATTTGTCGCATTCTGTCTTCTTCTTTTTTGCATCAAACTATATTTAATTTACATCGATGCGCAAATTCTTAAAGTAATAAGCATCAACATGCAAAGAACAATGTCCCAGCACAACTTCCCCATATAAATATGATGATATCATCACCCATGAGGATACTCATTCTGAAAGGACAACTTATCATGTGCTGTGATTGATGAGCGCAATTCGCCATAGCCTGTTGTGCTGGGGAAATTATACCTGAACTAACTAAATCAAAACTTTTGTTTTCCTGATGTTTTCATTTTCTGCAAGGAAGAAAAAATCCTAAGTTTGAACTTAAATAATGTTCCACCACACAAGTATTTGACACATTGCAAATCTGATGAGCGTTCTAGAGGCGGTGCATCTGATAGCAATGCTTTATGATGGTGGTGGAGTTATATCCCCCGGTATCTGATGGATGCAGGTGAAACTAAACGTGAGATACCAACCGAATGTCGAATGCCTGTGGCAGATTCACTACAAGAGCTAGAACATCTAACAAATTTGCTCCCCGTTTCCGGCTAGATTCTATGATATTCGCGAGTTGCCAATAAGATCAAACCCAATAGTTAGTAGTAGTAGTAGTAGTAGTAGCGTGCAAGAGCAGTTATCTGACCGAGCGGGTGCGTGACGGCGGTGGCGACGGCGACGGCGGCGCCGCTGGTGCCGAACTGGTACAGAGCGTAAGTCGCCGTCCCCTGCGGCGGTGGCCGTGCGTCTCCGGACATCGGCGGTGCCATTCCTCTCCGAGCTGGGTCCCTTGATAGAGTTACCGAAGAAACGATGGGGGCAGATGCAAATGAAGAGAAGATTTGAGCCCAGGACAGACGGGATTTGGCACTCGGAATAGTCCAAGATGGATGCTTTCTGGAAAGAGGAATTTGACGGGAGACGAAGAAGAAAAGGTGGGGATTGAGGAAGGAATCAAAATCGGACGGGGACAGGAACCAATAAAGGAAGTATTTGACGGTGGCAGGAAGATTTTTGAGCGCGGCAAAGGGGGAAAAAGATTGCAGCTCGAGTACTCGTCAATTTCGTTATCTATTTTGAAGGATTTATTTCAGTTTCATCATCAGCAGATCTCAATCGCGAAAAAGCCTGGTGCAACCGCAACCTACGTTTCCAAAACAATCGCATCGGTCTAATGCACCTCGTAAAGAAATGTAGAGTCATATAATTATCCTTACTATATCATTAGTAATCATCGAAGGGCATTTGGTCTAGTGGTATGATTCTCGCTTAGGGTGCGAGAGGTCCCGAGTTCAATTCTCGGAATGCCCCCGTTTTTTTCTTCTTCTGATTTTTCAAATTTCCTTTCCCTTTGGCAAAACATTTATAAATCCTGTCTTTTGTACGTGGTTATTGTTGAAGTTATTCTTTTTTGCATATATCCCTTGAGACTTGCATATCTTTGCCATCAGAGATGAGTCTGGCCTAAGGAGTGATAATATTTTTTTTTGAGGGAAAAGGAGTGATAATATTTTTTTTTGAGGGAAAAGGAGTGATAATATTAAGTTATTATTACTAACCCAAATAATTTGAGTACGCTTACCATTCTGCTCGGTGGTGGAACTTGCAGTCTTTGTTTTTGTGCAAAAGAAACCATAGCTCGTATTTTCGTTGCAAGTACTTCCTCCGTTTTAAAATATAAGATGTTTTAGATTTGTAAAGAAAATAAATCTAAACTTGTTTTAGTATATAGATTCGTCCTAAAATTGAGTGAACCTACGTACTAAAACAAGTCTAGATTCATTTTCTTCACAAACATAAAACATCTTATATTTTTAAACGGAGAGAGTACAAGCTAAAACCATGGAAAACCAAAAACAAAAAACAGCACCGCTAGAAATCTGCAAGCAATTTTCCTCCACGCAGGTCAGTCGGTCACCAGCTGTCTCTGAAATAGTACTAGTCTACAGGTGTCCCAGACATAATCCTGCTGCCTAGTGTGGGCTATGAGTTCTCTTGTTTTATATGAATTATCTCTGAAGAAAAATAGTTTCATCTCTCATGTCCTACTATCACTAGTAGTATATATCTTGTCCGTATCTAACTTGAAATGTACTACAACAGTATCTTTGATGTTGATCTGGATGATAAAAGTAAGCTATCCGATTGACTCTTGCGCTGGCTTGATTGCGGTTGAGCGTGAGATGAGCGACAACCGTACCGGGACTTGACTCACTCTGGCTTTTCTTTCACGAGGGCCTCTTCTTTTCTGCAGGTGCAAGGTAGTACTGTATGATCTTCTGCATGCTCTCCTCCTCTCCACACTGATGTGACTGCTGGGTTTGGCAATATATATAGTACTGTATGTCAGTTGATTTGATTCTGCAGCCCAAAGTGAGACGTGGCTGGCAATCAAGATTCGATTCGTGAACGAGCAAAACATGTCACGGTCTAATTTCATGCGTAAGCAATTTTGACTGACCGAGCAAGCTGAGAGGAAGGAATCCCTCGTGCAAGTAAACTTGTTTGGTGTGTTGCTCCGAGCCTGCGTCTGATGCTTGCGAGCTGCCACGCTGCGCTGAACAAGGCAATTACTATTACCACGCAGCTGCTTCCTCACGCATGCAGTTCAGGATCAGTTCCCCATATATCTGACCACCCCTGCCATCTTACTCAGCTGCAGCTGCAGCTGCTAGCTAGCTAGAGCTGATAAGAATGGGTAAGCACGACGAGCCCCTGCTCGTGACCGGACCCGGAGCCGAGAAGGAGAATGGCACCGCGGCGGCAGCGGAGGCGAAGCGCCTGCTGCGGCTGGCGGGGCCGCTGGTGCTAGCCAACATCCTCCAGTTCGCGCTGCAGCTGGTGTCAGTGATGTTCGTGGGCCACCTCGGCGAGCTCCCCCTCGCCGGCGCCTCGCTCGCCGCCTCCCTCGCCAACGTCACGGGGTTCAGCCTGCTGGTCGGCATGGCGGGCGCGCTGGACACGCTGTGCGGGCAGGCGTTCGGCGCGGGGCAGTACCACCTCCTGGGCGTCTACAAGCAGCGAGCCATGGTTGTGCTGGCGCTGGCCTGCGTCCCCATCGCGCTGGTGTGGGCCAACACCGCCCGGATCCTTCTCTTCCTCGGCCAGGACCCCGCCATCGCCGCCGAGGCCGGCGCCTACGCGCGGTGGCTCATCCCTTCGCTCGTCCCCTACGTGCCCCTCGTGTGCCACGTCCGGTTCCTGCAGACGCAGAGCATCGTGGTGCCGGTGATGGCCAGCTCCGCGGTAACGGCGCTCACGCACGTCCTCGTGTGCTGGGCGCTGGTGCACGGGGCCGGCATGGGCAGCAGAGGCGCGGCGCTCAGCGGCGCCGTCTCCTACAGCACCAACCTGGCCGTGCTGGCCCTCTACACGAGGCTGTCGGGAGCCTGCGAGAGGACCTGGACCGGGTTCTCCATGGAGGCCTTCAAGGAGCTGCGCCAGTTCACGGAGCTCGCATTCCCGTCCGCCATGATGATTTGGTCTCTCTTTCTCTTCTTGCTAGCTAGCTAACTTTGTCACCTGCATAAGATTTTTTTTAACTAAGTAAGTAAGTACACTACATATATGTGTGTGCAGCCTTGAGTGGTGGTCGTTTGAGGTGCTGGTGCTGCTCTCCGGTCTTCTGCCTAATCCTAAGCTTGAGACCTCTGTCTTGGCCATATGGTAACCAACACACAACTTCTTTTTTTACTCCAAGAGCCTTTTTTCCTTCGATCTTTTCTAACTTGAATTATTACGCAGTCTTAATACCAGCGATCTCATGTACATGGTGCCATACGGACTCTGCACGGCCATAAGGTACGTACCCGTCGTCGTCGTCGTCGTCAGATAAAGTACTTCACAGAAACAATATATGTGGAATATATAGTAATATGCTCTCTCCGTCTACAGCACACGTGTCTCCAACGAGCTTGGCGCCGGCAAGCCCCAGGCTGCGAAGCTGGCGACCAGAATAGTGATATGCATGGCCATATCTGAAGGCCTACTGATCGCTGTCACAATGGTTCTGCTGCGCAGCTTCTGGGGTTACATGTACAGCAACGAGGAGGAAGTGGTGGCATACATCGCCCGGATGATACCAGTTCAGGCGGCGTCCTTCTTCATGGATGGAATCCATAATTCCCTTTCAGGCGTGCTAACTGGATGTGGTGAGCAGAAGACCGGCGCACGAGTGAACCTCGCCGCCTTCTACCTGGCAGGCATCCCTTTGGCCGTCTTACTTGCGTTTGTCCTGCATCTCAATGGAATGGTACGCACAGTATCGATCAATTAGGTACTAGTACGTAGAATTATTAACTTGTCACTTCATGAAGCTTGCTGTGCTTTCGACAGGGGCTTTGGCTCGGCATCGTTTCTGGCAGCCTCATGAAGCTTCTGTTGCTCACGTGGATCGTAGTTTCAATCAACTGGGAAAAAGAAGTAAGGAACTTGCAATTCATTCGTATATCATCACCGGACCAGATATTTTCCTCTCTTGTTTTTCTTACTAGTATCTGATTTCAGGCAATTAAGGCAAAAGACACGGTGTTGGGATCTGCTCTTCCAATTGCATGAAGACAGTATCTCGCTTTCAAGAGCGGAGACAACATGTGAACATTGTAGACTCAGATTATCGAGTAGTCGGCCCTGTCTTACAATCAAACCTGCTTAAGTTTGACCAGTATAGATCATAATATAACTATTAATATAACTATATATATATATATGTATATATAAATTTATGCATACTAATCATCTGTATGCACAAAAATCCAGAGTTTTTCTAGGCTTTAAAATTCTTGAGAGAACACCCGGATCCATCCATGTAGCCCAGGTTCTCTTCGGGTGTTCAAGTATATATGGTGCTCCTATAGGGCAAGGGCAGCAGGAAGATGGAACTTGCCGTTTGATTTATACTTGATCCATCAGGTGCATATTACTATTAAGTACTTTATTGTACAAAACCTGGTGCAGTCTGGCAAGCAAAGCTTCCTTGATACTATATCCTTTGATGCAACCATTTTGACTATACAATACAAAATTTCAGCCAGAAGCCATCTCATAATCTACTCAAACTGATGGCTGAATCCAAATCAGATATGAAAACCCGCAGGCATGGATTGGGTGCTGCGCTACCATTTCCCTTCATGGTGCTGCGCAAACGAGGCTTGGGTGCTGCGCTACCATTTCCCTTCATGGTGCTAGGATTGTCCAACGAATTTGCTAGTGCTCGGAATTTACCATCGACCACTGAAAATAAAGAGAAGGTTATTTTCAAATGTATCCTTTGGGAATTTGTAAAATTAAAGTTGCAAATATCATGGCCATGGAAACTTTATCTCCAAAAAATTAATCACCAAAACTTGTAGCCATCGACCTGCACCCGTTTAACACATTTCACAACCTTGACAACAGAAGAGAAATAGCAACAGCGTGATTCCACCAATGAACAACGTGAAAACTAGAAAGTTGGGAAATATGCAAAGATAATGGCACCTAAGTAATTCTCCAGACATTATGATGGAAGGAAGGTTGCATTTTGAACAAACCTTATTGTGTCTTTGTCAGAACAATATCACGCATCAAGTTATCTGGAGCTGTATGACGAGTCATAGGAGACACGATGTAAGACTTGCTACTACAGACGAACTCATGGGCAATGACAAGAAAATAAGAGCAGAAGCAATTACCTGGCATGCCCGTGAAATGCTCGAATTGACCCATTGCTTGCCTTATGAACATCTCCAAACCGCTAACAACTGTGGCTCCACATTCTGCAGCTTCTCTAAGAAGTCTTGTCTCTTTCGGTGTGTAGACAGCATCGAAGACGACAGCATAAGATTTAAGTGCTTGCTGCAAAATTGTATCTTTGTTATAGGAAACTAGAAAGACAGAAGGTATGTATTACAATTCAGAATAGCAAATTTTAGACCTTGGATAGAGGAGTTTCATTGACATTTGGATGCATCCCTATTGCTGTTGTGTTCGCAAGAATCATCCCTTCCTCGGGATGGTAGTTTTCTAACTCCACCAGAGTCAAGGCAGGCCCACCAATTAAGTTGCCAAGTTCTTGAGCACGTGCTGGAAAGTACAAAGAATGTTGAACTCTTAAGTGTATGCTCATTGTCTGATAATCTTGGAACAAAAACATGCCCCAAGCCTAACTAGAAGTTCAGAACATAATCAAAAACAAAATGAGTGCAATTTTGAGTTCATTTGCACTAGTCTATAGGCTGGGGATGATCACTTCATTTGTGTCCAGAGAGATCAAAGCCAGCGAGTTAGAGCTATATGACTTACTTTTTGCCATACAAGGTCTCCAAAGTGAATGCTTACATTTGAGATATAATACACTCAGAATAATTCAAATGTAACGACACACTGTATAGTTTTTAAAAAAAATCCAGCACTGTAAGGATTAAACATTAAAAAAGATGTGTTTTTAATGTATAGCACATGCATGTTTGCGACAAATTATAACAGTTAGTGCAGGCTCTAGGAAAAATGCATACCGAAAGTACGATTTGCTATTACAACTCTTGCTCCCTTCTCTTTTGCACCATAAGCAAGTGCCTTCCCTGCACCACCAGCCCCAATAACGACAAAAAGCCTTCCAGCCAGTGGTGACGTGGTGGAATACGTTGATTGTGTTGCTGCCAATTGGTTTAACAGGGACTTGAGACTGAGTAAATATCAGCAATAACAAACACTGATATATAGTGCCATGTAGAAACCTCTTATTCCATCCTCAATAGCAGAAATTGCACCAACATAGTCAGTATTGAAGCCTACAAGTTTTCCATCAGGTTTTCGAATGATTGTATTAACAGCTCCAATATCCTGGAGAAAATGTCGTATTTCCAAATGTTATTCTGGGTGTCTTAAATAGTTCAATAATCCAATAAATGGAGTAACAGAAGAGAAGGAAGGTGAAATTACCCTGGCAATAGGATCAACCTCATCACAGCACCTAACTGCAGCTTCTTTATGTGGAATTGTACAACTGTAATACAATTTATTGGATGGAAAGAGTTACTATCTAGTCACATGTCAAGATATAGTATATATGATTGCATAAACAAAAAGGTACTAGAACAGTTTGCTTGGCTCACGAAGATTAAGTACCTGAAGCCAGCAAAATCTGGAGAAGAGTAGGTTTGGAGAAATTTAGCCAAGTCATCCACCAAAAATGGAACATATACAGCATTCAAACCCACTGATCTGAAAGCTTCATTATGCAAAATTGGGCTTTTACTGTGGCCAACAGGATTTCCAATAATACCGAACACCTTGGTATCTGGGCCTATCTGTCTAATGTTGTACACATTAATTAAGTCTGCAGCGGTTGGCTGTGCAGGTG
Source organism: Avena sativa (assembly GCA_916181665.1). Lineage (NCBI taxonomy): Eukaryota > Viridiplantae > Streptophyta > Magnoliopsida > Poales > Poaceae > Avena > Avena sativa. Next base: position 146,555,911 of record OV702297.1, read on the forward strand.
CAGATTCTTTTCCTTTTTCAAGAGAGCCAAAAGTAAGGTATCCGCCAAATTTGGGGCAAAGAACACGAGATATAAAGCCCCTGTTGTTCATCACCAGTCCTATGATCGGCACCTGTTTTTCCTAATTCAATATTCAAATAAAAGACAATGTGAACTAGGAAACCTGCTAAAGCACCTGAGAAATAAAGGATGGAGTCATGGACATCATCACATAGCATAACATTTTCTCAAGTGTGAGAACCCCTATATTGATGCGTGTGCATAGAAAGTGCATTCCTGCTAGGAAATTTTACAAATCTATCTTGTGTTAAGAGCCATCACAGTACTATATATTAGTAACTAATAGTAGCCTGCAGAAATTGACAGAGCCCTAATTATGTCAAAAATCTTTTGGCTATCATCAAACTTGGGAAATGATTATACAAGTAAAGATCTACTAAAGAAGATTTCTCATAGACAACGTTATCCTTTTTAGTCTTAGCCTAAAAGACTATCAGCAGATTCCATGCTAAATGAGCTAGTATATAAAGCAGTCTTCTGGACTAATACTATGAACACAAAAACAGCAGGAGCTAAATACAGAGATGGCACAGAATTACACAGTAAACTCACTTGGCAATGTACAAGTATTTGGAACATTCTTGACACATCAACAATTTCTGTAGCAGTGGTTGCAATTTTCACTATGTCAGCTCCTGTCGCCTGAATCTGAGCCAACAATCTTCCAAGCTCTTCTGCCGATGGAGTGTTGTGATAGTTATGGGATGAAACGATGAGCTTACAAGTTTCAGGTTTCTTTCCAGACATGAATTTTATAAATTTGTCAGCGACCTGCAAAATAACAATATTATAGTAAGCTGATGTGAACTGGTTCGGAGTTCAGAAGGCAGAGTCGTAACATTCATGATACAAAATACTCGATTATTGGGGCATAAATAAGTCTAAATTATGCAATTAAGCATCATGGCAACAGTGTTCTACCCTAGGGGCATGTACTTCTATTCTTTTATTTCAGAGAATATAGTAAATAAGCTTATTGCAAAGTCAAACTAAAATATAATCAAGATTTCTTGTCTAGTGAAGAGTAACATTGTGTTTCAATTCATCGAAGCAGAAAAGAAATGTTGTATTCAGGACCAACCTTGAGCTCAATATCGACGTATTCAGCTCCCAGTTCCATTGCCAATTGGAGTGCCTCGAACCGAGGTTCGTCGTCACCTTCATATTCGCCCCCTTCCCACTTGGGCCTATGAAACCACATTAGCAACAAACATTCAGCATAAGATCGACGCAAAGTGGGTGTTTACACGCAATTAACCAAACAAATTCATACTGTTCTTTTCCCCGAGATAAAATTATTTAGTTAAACCCCAACATACACAAGGCCACGATTTCCACCGAATCCAGGTAGTAATCCATCGAGGAGCTCCGTGTTTTCCCAAGCGAGATGAGACGAGTCCCCGAGGGAGGGCGAGGGAGTTGACCGGACCGGACCCACCTGTAGGTGACGAGGGCGGGGAGCGTGCGGGGCTTGGCGAGGAGCGCGGGCAGGTCCCGGCGCGGCGCGAACCCGGCCAGGCGGTCGAGGCGGAGCTCCGCCAGGTCGGCGCCGAGAGCGGCGGCGGCCGCCACCTCCGCTGCCATCTCCCGCGGCGCGCGCGCCGTCGCAGGCACGCAGATCAGCGTCCGCGCCCGCGCCACGGCCGCCACAGGAGGGACCACGGCTGACACCGACATCGCCGCCGCCATCGTCCTCAGAGGGTGGGCTGGGCAGCGTCGCGGTGGTTGGTGGGAGCGGGAGCGGGAGCGGGTGTGCGTGTGCTTCAGGTCGTGGATGGATACCTCGTTCCTTGGAACTGGCGGCTGGTGGAAGCGCTGCGGCGGATGCACTTGTTCTGTTTCTCCGGGCGGTTGGTGGATGCTCGTGTGACGTGGCGCATCCCTACTGGAGTAGGCCGTGTTCCACGACAGTAAGAATGATTAATCTCAATTGCACTTTTGAATAGGTGGTGTGATTCCTCAAAACATGTTTTCGTGCGGCTATATTAAGAACATCTCTAGCAAATCCTATAAAAGAACAAATCATAAACTCACTTTACGGACTAAGAAAAACGTAATTTTACGGGTTGAAAGAGCTCGAGCGGAGCAGGATGCGGTGTCTACCTTGTCTGGGCTCTTTCGACCCACAAACTCGCAAACAACAAAATACGAAATTAAAACAGAATTTGAAGTTGTCAAACACGACAATTAGGATCCATCCAGACCACAGGCACACATTAAGACAGAACTCAAACTTACGTCGCTGCCCTCCTCCTCTCCATGATGTCCTTCCTTGTATCATCATGCCACTCTAGAGTGATGGGTCCATAGTGCTTCGGTCCATCGTCACGATCTTGTTCTCCTCCACAAGGAGCTTCGCCATGGCCTTGTTTTTCTCGGCAATATTCCTCTCCTCCATGGCCACCTTGCGCATAACATCTTCTCGGAGAGTTGTCCACCTTGCTTGCTTCTCTTGTGCCTTCTTCTCAGCATATTGTATCTCTTCCTCCAATGATTTGATCAGCATCAACTCATTTGAGGTGACCATGTGTTCAATCTTATCTGAAAGGGCATTTATTGTCATAATCACTTTTGGTGTTCGGTAACAACAAGTAGATTATTTTACAGTTTGTCACTGTCCACAGGTTGATATTATGATAAGTGAAAAGCACCCTCACACTTGGGAAAACTCCACACTCATTTGACACATGTCTGGAAACTCCAGACCGGAGTCTCCGGTCTGCCAAGACCGGAGTCTCCGGTGTGGTCCGGAGTTTCCGGATCTGTCTTCGGTGGTGTCTTCAGGATCTGGGCTGGGACATACTGACTAGGGGTCCGGAGCCTGCACCGGAAGATACTCCGGAGTCTCCGGTTCTTGCTCAGTCCGGAGTCTCCGGTGTTGCTGGGTCATGATTGGTCTGGGTCATTCAGATGGGCGGTCCGGAGGCTGGTCGGCCGCATTCTCCGGTGTAGACCGGAGTCTCCGGTCTATAGACCGGAGTCTCTGGTCTGACTTTTCTACAACGGTCAGAAAACGGTTCGTGGTGGGGGCTGCCTATAAAAAGGGACCCTTATCTTCTTCCTCTAGTTGCTCGAGCTGCTAAAGAACACCAACTCCATTAGAGCCACCAAATCTACAAGATCTCTCCATCCAAAGTCATTGATCTTTGGAGAATCGAAGGAGGAGGCCTTGATCTACATCTTCACCAAGAGATCTTCATTTCCCCCTCATTCACTTGAGGGCCCCCAAGCTCTAGTGTTTCATTGGAAACCCTAACTTTGATTTGGTTCTTACAAGCTTGTCTTTGATTTGTCTTGACAACTTGCTTGTATTTGGGAGCCTCCAATTAAGTTGTGGATGTGTGCCCCGAACTTGTTGTAAAGGTGTTGGCTTCCACCTCGAAGGTTGTCGATATAGTGGAAGGTGGATCGAGCCTGTTGGGGTGAGATTCGTCGGAGAACAAGGGAGGCCTCTCGTGGCGTTGGTGGTTTGAAACCACCCCCTCTCCAAACGTAGACGTACTTCCCCTCAAAAGGAAGGAACTACGGAAAACAAATCCTTGTGTCTCCGCGTCCACTCCTTTGGTTACTTCTATCCTTTACCGCACTTTACTTACTTGTTCTTGCTTAGTGTTGTGTTAGTTTGTGCATGGTTGACATATAGCTAAATTCACCGTAGTTGCATAATCTAGAGAATTTACCTTTCTTGTCAAACCCTAATTTGAAAAAGAAGAAAATTGAAGTAGCACCTATTCACCCCCCTCTAGGTGCCCATACGATCCTTTTAATTGGTATCAGAGCCTCGGCTCTTTATTTGGGCTTTACCGACTAAGAGAGTATGGGTAGCCAAGAAGGGGAAGGTAATGGTGAGCATACTACGGTAACCATGGAAGATCTCAAAAACTTGGAAACAAGATTGAGCTCTTCCTTGGTCAACAAAGTCAAGAAGATGCTTGAGCAACTTCTTAAAGACAAAGATGGCTCATCATCCCCTTCTCCTCAAGGGGATCCTCCATCCGTTTTACCTAAAGGGGATACTCCCATATCCCCCGAGGATAGAATGGTTAGGGGTAAACAAGACAACACTAATTCCTCCACACAAAATGATGGTGGGAAAAGTGAGCACCGTGATTCATGGTACTCTCCCGACCCTCCAATCCCTCACCCTCATGTATACAATAGAGGTGACCCACCTAAGCTTGAAGAGTCCGCTACCTTTTCTCAATGGCAATCACTAATGAGAACTCATATGCGCAGCTCTTGCATTGAACTATGGAACATCATCGAGCATGGACTCTTTATTGGGGATCCAAACAACTTGACAAGAAGAGAGGTTGTCAATAGTCAACTCAATGCCACTGCTTTGCATATGATTCAACAAGGATTGGGGACAAAGGATTATCCACACATTGAGCACTTTAGCATTGCCAAGGAAGCTTGGGATGCCCTCACTGTATTGTTTGTTGGAAATGAGAGTACGAGGAGGAACCGATATGATGCTCTAAGCAATGAAGCCGAAGGCTTCTACATGAAAGAAGGTGAAGATCACGAAGACATGTACCGAAGGCTCAAGACCACCGCCACCGCTTTTAGAAATGTGGGTGCCTCACATGTGGATGATGCATGGATAAAAAGGAAATATGTGAGTGCACTCATGCCTTTTGAGCCCATCGACTTGAAGAGCCTACAAGGAAGACACAACTACCATCTCATGACCTCAAATGAAGTTATGCAAGAGATGGCCGCCTTCAAAGTTAACGCCAAGAATGCCAAAGATGCTCGTGCCCGTGCCCTTGGTATGAGCAACGTTGTCAATGTTGCTTTGAAGGCCAAAGTTGTGGACCATGGGGATGAAGATGATAGTGATGAAGGGTTCTCCATGGACCACCCCGATGAAGTCAAGATTGCTCATAGTCAATATATGGCCTTCTATGCAAAGAACTTTTGGAAGAACCCCGCCAAGGCCAAGATGGAAATGCAAAGAAGAAGCAACCCAAATGGGAAAAGAGAAAATACAACTAGATTGAGAACTTGCTTCAATTGTGGTGACCGCTGTCACTTTGTGGAAAGTTTTCCCTATGAGAAGAGAGAAGATCATGGGGGTAAGCTTGTGTTGAAGAAGACTCTCAAAGCACCTTACAAGAAACCCTTCATCAAGAAGAATCCCATCAACAAGAAGTCGGGAGAAATTGTCTTGATCACTCATGAAGAATACTCCTCCGGCAATGAAGATGATGAAGAAGAGGAAGAGGAAACGTCTAATGGTGTGGCAGCTCTAGCTACTACCTATACTCCGACATTCTCTCTCTTCGATTCTCCAAATGAGAATTCTCCCATCAAGAACGTCACTTCCCTTATGGCAAGGGGAACGGAGGTATCATCATCATCTCACTCCACTCCCTTAGCTAATGATGAAACCGATGATGAGATGTCTCTTGATGTTAAAAAGGAATTAATTGCTTTTGATGAGTTCATGACTAAACTATAAGGGGATGCTAAGATACATTTTGGTAACATCCTAGATCAACTTTCCCACACACACAAGAGCTCCTAGATGTAAGATGTAAAATTGTGCATGAACACATGATTGAGCTAGAGGCTTTAAACAATGCTCTAGAAGAAGAACAAGAGACTAGGTTGTCTCTTGAATTAAAACTTGAAGGGCTTGATGAGGCAAACAATATTATTGTTAACAAACTCCTCAAAGAGCGTGATCATGCTATTGCTAAATACAAAAGGGCTAAAAAGGACAAGGTTGAGTTTGGTGTGTTTCATGAAAAACTTGCTGAGGACATTAGTTTGCTTAACAAGGCTCACAAGGCTTTGAAAAGTGAACTCTTGTCACTCACAAAGTCCCATGAAACGCTTCAAACTCAATTGGACAATATTCCTTCACCTAGTAACTTCATTCCATCTAGTAGTACAACTATTCTTGAAGAGAATGCTAGGTTGAAGGGGGAGCTTGCTAAGGCCACATTTCCACAAGGCAACAAGTCCATTGATGATCTTTTGAGTAAGCAAAGGCCTAGTGGTGATAAAGGGGGCATTGGTTTTGTCTCCAACACTAAGAAGAAGAAGAACAACAAGAAGAAGAAGGCCAAGCCCACACAAGAAACTAACAAGGCCATTGTGGATAGTAAGACCACAAGTGGTAAAACTATGTCTCATGATGACTTTGCGAGAAGTGCTAACCCTCACTATGTTCTAATGCGTGATTATTATGGTGATGTGTATGCACAATATGTTGGCCCATATGATGGTTATATTGCTTGGTCCATTTGGGTTCCCAAGACCCTTGTTGCTAACATAAGAGGACCCATTAAAAAATGGGTACCTAAAAATTAGCTTGATATTTTGTAGACATATGCTTCCGGAGGGTCAAAGTGGGTGCTTGATAGTGGTTGCACAAGTCATATGACCGGAAGCTCGTCTATTGTCAAGGACTTAAAGCCAAATGATGATCAAATCACCGTGACATATGCTGACAAGTCAAAGTCTAAGGTAATGGACTTCGGCAAGGTTGTGGTTGCTCACGACATTACACTCGTGAATGTCATGCTTGTTGAGACCCTTGGATACAATTTACTTTCAGTCCGTGCTCTTGGAAAGATGGGTTTTGCCGTCTTTGTTGATGATGATATTGTGGTCCTCATGTGGAGCAAGTCTCTCAAGGTCGCTTTCATTGGGTACGTCGAACATGACTTGTATGTGGTGGACTTTTCGGGGCAAGCCACTACAAGTGCGATGTGCTTATTCGGAAAGGCCAATGTGGGTTGGTTGTGGCATCGCCAACTAGCCCATGTCAATATGAGAACTTTGCAAAGTCTCCACAAGGAGGGCCATATTGTTGGACTAAAATAAAATGTTTCCTTTGCTAAAGATCGTGTTTGTAGGGCATGTGTTCTAGGGAAGATGCATGATGCTCCTCACAAGCCTAAGAACCGCATCAAGTACACCAAGATCTTGGAGCTCCTCCATGTGGAACTCTTTGGTCCTCCATCTCATGCAAGTCTTGGTGGGAAGAAATATTGCTTGGTGATCGTTGATGACTTTTCAAGATACTCATGGGTATATTTCTTCAAGTTGAAGAGTGAGACCCAAAAGACCTTCATCGACTTCATCAACATGGTCCAAGTTCAATACAACCTTCCCGTATTGATCATAAGAAGTGACAACGGCACCGAGTTCAAGAACTACACCTTGAATGATTTTCTTAGTGATGAGGGGATTAAACATCAATATTCCGTTGCATACACCCCTCAACAAAATGGTGTGGCCGAAAGGAAGAACCAGACTCTTATTGAGATGGCTAGGACCATGTTGGCGGAGTTTAAATCTCCATATAACTTTTGGGCCGAAGCCATCTCCACCGCCTGTCATGCTTCAAACCGGCTCTACCTCCGCAAAAAAATCAACAAGACTCCATATGAAATACTTACCGGTAACAAGCCCAACATATCTTACTTCCGGGTGTTCGGTTGTAAGTGTTTCTATCTCAGAAAAGGTGTTCGTTTGTCCAAATTTGAGTCTAAAGCATTAGAGGGTATTTTTGTTGGATATGGTCTCGAATCTCACACTTATAGAATCTATGATAATCTCTCTGGAGCCGTCATAGAATCTTGTAGTGTGACCTTCGAAGAATATGATGGTCCCCAAGGGGGGCGTGTTGATGCTTGTGATGCAGATGATGAAATGCCTCAGGATGCCATAGGAAGAATGGGTGTGGGATATATCCGCCCCATTGAGGAACCCCTTATGGCGGATCGAGAAGAACTATGCTCCACTCAAGTGGAGCCCTCATCTTCACAACATCAACAAGCTCCATCCACCGAGGAGGACAATGACTCAAGCCAAAGACAAGATGTAGACCCTCAACACGATGATCATAGTGAAAACTCTAGTCAAGGGGAGCTTGATTCATTCGCCCGGGTGTCAAGTGGTGCCAAGGCAATTGCTCAAGAGATTCAATATGCAAGATTTAAATGGAGCTCCTACTCCCATGGCTATAAAGACTCATCTAGAACAAAATCCAAATGGTAAAGATGTGGATCAAAAGGTATACCGGTCTATGATTGGTTATTTGCTTTACCTTTGTGCATCTAGACCTGATATTGTGTTGAGTGTAGGTGTGTGTGCAAGATATCAAGCGGATCCTAAGGAAAGCCATTTAATGGCGGTCAAGAGAATCTTTCGATATTTAGTTCATATCCCATTTTATGGTCTTTGGTATCCTCGAGGCTCAACATTTGCTCTTTGTGGATACACGGATTCGGATTGGGCGGGGGACAAGGATGATAGAAAATCAACATCCGGGGCTTGCCAATTCCTTGGTAGGTCCTTGGTATGTTGGTCTTCCAAGAAGCAAAATTGTATACCTCTCTCCACCTCCAAAGCCGAGTATGTGGCAGCTGCTAGTGCTTGCACCCAATTGCTATGGATGAGGCAAACTTTAAAGGAATACGGTGTCCATTGTGACAAAGTGCCTCTTCTATGTGACAATGAAAGTGCCATCAAGATTGCCTACAACCCGGTGGATCACACAAGGACAAAGCATATTGAGATTAACCATCACTTCATTAGAGATCATGTTGCTCGAGGTGATATTGATCTATCATATGTGTCAACCAAAGATCAACTTGCCGATATCTTCACGAAGTCACTTGATGAAGCAAGGTTTTGCTACTTGAGGAATGAACTAAATGTCGTAGATTCAAGGAGCTTGACTTGATTTTCTTGCATTCTCACCTATGTTTCAACTCATATTTGGTTTAGGTGTAGGCATGGATATAGGTGGAGTGCGGTCCTAATTGATTGGACTATCCCTCCCCCCATTATGCCCAAAGCAATCAAAATGATTCCTCTTAATATCATTTTGTGATATGTGAGCTTAAATGATGAGTTTCGGTAATGTACCCAAGATATATCTTCGTGGTGCCAAGCCGAGTATACTCAAATATGGTGGCCTAGGCCACCGCCCTCTCACATTAGAGAGGTTGGTGCTTACTCGTGTTTGTCAATTGCTTGATTCTAGTCGTTTTGGAGCTTTCCTAAATATTTTTTGTAAATCTCTATGGCTCTTATTGGTTCTTCACAATTTGATATCTCAACCCAAGCCTATTCCCTGTCTTAAACCTATCTATCTCTCATATATGTCCCCAAAACACATATCCTGGAGTTTTTGGTCGAGGAGGACCGGAGTCTCCGGTGCACCTGCACCGGAGTCTCCGGTGTAGACCAGAGTCTCTGGTCCAGACGGTTTCTGTCACTTAAAGAAGGGGGCGGGGTGAACTGGTATAGCAGTTCCTCATTCTTCACCACGTCCCCTACCTCCACACCCGTCGCCTCCTCTTCCAAAACTCCTCCCCGGAGGTCAAGAAGCCCCCGAGATCCACCATGCCGCTGTCCAACCTTCCCCTCTCCTCCATTGGGTCATTCCCACCGAGGAATTGATCCCATGGACAGATCTGGTACCTCTCCTCTATTTTTTCTCCTAGGGTTCATCTCTAGATGTGTTTTTGAGGATTGGTGCTGATTTGTCCATTGGAATCACTTGTTTGCGTGCACTCTAGTACTTTAGCCTTGTTGCATTGCCCGATCTACTAGATTCACCCTCACCAGCATCTTCCCATCTCATGCCCGAGCCTCCTGACCGGAGATTCCGGACTTAGGTCCGGAGACTCCAGTCCCCAGGGCCAGAGACTCCGTTCTGAGCCAGAGACTCCGGTACAAGGTGCGGAGACTCTAGTGTTGGGTGAATCAAAGTAGTCCAGAAATGCATCAAAGCTCTTGTACTGCATTATTGGGACATATATACTCATCTCCATGCTATCTCCCTCACTGCTATTCACAGTTGATGGTTCTAGTCGTCCTCGCCGTACTAAGGCCAAGTCCCAAAGGGGGAATCCACGCTATGATGAAGCTCGGGGTCAATTTATCGTGCCTCCGTCCAACCAGAAATAGCAGGCACGTGATGCAGCTTACTTGAAGAGGGATCAGGAGAGGGCTGAACGAGAGGACCATGCCAAGAAGGCCAAATATGACAACCTTCAGTCCTTAGCCAAAATGTCAAAAGAGGAGTACCGTGAGCTGAGAAAGACAGATTTCTATGCGTTGCCTCGTACCAGTGAGGACCCTCGTTACTGGAGGAAAGAACAGGCTGTGTTCATGAAGGATGTGTATGGTGTGCTCACCAGATCACCTGTCTGCCCTCAGAAGTTCATGAGTGTTGAGCAAATGCGCCTCAGCCCCTACTTCAATGATGCTTTATGAATCTGTGAGAAGCTGGGACTGTATAACTTGACGGAGCTGCGTGAAGACTACAATGTCCACCTTGTACAACAGTTCTATGCCACCGTTGTGTTTGGGTCTGATCTAGAAAGGACTATGGTTTGGATGTCTGGTACCACTCGCTGCACAGCTACCTTCCATGACTTTGCCAACGTCATTTTTGAGACCTTTCATGGAGTATCCACTCCGGTTGGGCTGCGTATGCACTCTGCTGCTCTGGGTGAGAACAAGTTGAAGCTGGCACCTCTGTATGATGATGGTGTTGTGGGGGGGGGGGTCCAAGGGACTCAAGACCCTCTACAACCTTATGTTGAGGATTTTCCGTCATACCATTGCACCAAGTGCTGGAAATGATGATGCAATTAGGGGTGGGCTTGTCAATCTTCTATACCACACTCACCGGACCTACAATGCTGGTCCAGAGGCAGATGCTTCACCTATTGATGTGATGGACTTTATTTTTTAGGAGATGTTCCATGCCATTCTTTACAAGAAATCTCCTCCATATGCACCCTTGGTTATGAAGCTCATCAACTCCCAGGAGCATGATTCTCCGTTTGGCATACCACCACACCTCACTGAGCACACTCTGGTCACACTGCAGCAGAAGGGGCATGTGGGGCCTGCTCCAAGGCGTCGCTATGGGGATGATGATGAGGAGATTGAGACTGAGAGGGCTCCCTCTCCACCTAGTGTTTGGAGGAAGAATGCCTCTAATGCCCCTATGCCTACTATGACTCTAGACTATGTGCATGAGCGGGTCAAGAAGGCCAGCTTTTGGGAGAGGACCCTTTGTTGCATGAACGTCGACATCCGTAAGCAACAACATGCATCCTACCAAAGCAACCGTCGCATTGAGAAGATCCTCAAGGAGATCAAGGAACAGGGTGCTGAGGATAATGAGGAAGGTGAAGATGAATACAATGATGAGCATGGGGCTCAGCAGTCCACAGAGTCCGATCACACACTCTCATTTGGGGCATGGAATGCCCAACATGATAGTCTGGTGGATTGGAAAACTTTTGCTGATGTCACCTCCGGTTTCGGGTACCAGGGTACTTCCTATTCTCGCCCTCACGGCAAAGGGCCTGCTGTCCCTGAAGACGATGATGATGACTATGATGAGGGTGGTGATGACCAGGAGGAGGATGAGGATGCCGAGGATGACGAGGATGACGATGACTACTAAGCTGTTGGGGCGCTAGTTTAGGTCTTTTCCCTTTTTTGGTGTTTCGATGCCAAAGGGGGAGAAGACATTCTCATCGGTTTGCATGGGCTTGGGACTTTGGATTTGCTACTATCCGCTTTTATTTGCCTTTTATTTGCCATATTCGAACTTGAACTTTATGTGTATTATTTGCTGTTCATGTGTGTGACTATGACTATGTGCTTGTGTGCACCATCTGTTGTAACTCATGTGAGATTTATGTGTGCTACCGTTGATACTATCTACCTTGCATGATTAAATTAATTATCTTGTTGCACATAGTCAGGGGGAGTCCCATATATATTTTATTCCATGCAAATCACTTGTTGTCATCGAACACCAAAAAGGGGGAGATTGAAAGGGCATTTATTGTCATAATCACTTTTGGTGTTCGGTAATAACAAGTAGATCATTTTACAGTTTGTCACTGTTCACAGGTTGATATTATGATAAGTGAAAAGCACCCTCACACTTGGGAAAAGTCCACACTCATTTGACACATGTCTGGAAACTCCAGACCGGAGTCTCCGGTCTGCCAAGACCGGAGTCTCCGATGTGGTCCGGAGTTTCCAGATCTGTCTCCGGTGGTGTCTTCAGGATCTGGGCTGGGACATACTGACTAGGGGTCCAGAGTCTGCACCGGAGGATACTCCGGAGTCTCTGTTTCTTGCTCAGTCGGGAGTCTCCGGTGTTGGAAGACCGGATTCTCCGGTGTTGCTGGGTCATGATTCGTCTGGGTCATTCAGATGGGCGGTCCGGAGGCTGGTCCGGAGATTGGCCGGATTCTCCGGTGTAGATTGGAGTCTCTGGTCTACAGACCGGAGTCTTCGGTCTGACTTTTCTACAACAGTCAGAAAACGGTTCATGGAGGGGGCTGCCTATAAAAAGGGATCCTTATCTTCTTCCTCCAGTTGCTCGAGCTGCTAAAGAACACCAACTCCATTAGAGCCACCAAATCTACAAGATCTCTCCATCCAACCATCCAAAGTCATTGATCTTTGGAGAATCGAAGGAGGAGGCCTTGATCTACATCTTCACCAAGAGAGATCTTCATTTCCCCCTCATTCACTTGAGGGCCCCCAAGCTCTAGTGTTTAATTGGAAACCCTAACTTTGATTTGGTTCTTACAAGCTTGTCTTTGATTTGTCTTGACAACTTGCTTGTATTTGGGAGCCTCCAATTAAGTTGTGGATGTGTGCCCCGAACTTGTTGTAAAGGTGCCGGCTTCCACCTCGAAGGTTACCGATATAGTGGAAGGTGGATCGAGCCCGTTGGGGTGAGATTCATCGGAGAACAAGGGAGGCCTCTCGTGGTGTTGGTTGTTTGAAACCACCCCCTCTCCAAACATAGACGTACTTCCCCTCAAAAGGAAGAAACTACGGGAAACAAATCCTTGTGTCTCCGCGTCCACTCCTTTGGTTACTTCTATCCTTTACCACACTTTACTTACTTGTTCTTGCTTAGTGTTGTGTTAGTTTGTGCATGGTTGACATATAGGTAAATTCACCGTAGTTGCATAATCTAGAGAATTTACCTTTCTTGTCAAAGCCTTATTTGAAAAAGAAGAAAATTGAAGTAGCACCTATTCACCCTCCCTCTACGTGCCCATACGATCCTTTCATTATCCCTCAAGCTAGAATTCTTGGCTTGCTTCTGAAGCCTCTCCTTGGCGATCTTGTTGTCGTCGGGCTTTGCCCTTGTTTCTTCCTCTCGGTGCCTCATCTTCTTCATCGTCATCCAATTGAATTAGAGAGCCTCTTTGTGGTGGACCATCTTGCTCTCTTAACTTCCACTTGTCACTCTTCTTGAGAAACTTCCAACAATGGTCAAGGTTGAATGGCTTGTGCTTGGAAGCTGGCATGTCCTTGTACCTTTCGGTAGCAATTTTCTCCTACGAGATGAAAAAAAACTTGAGAAACCTATTGACAAGAAATATCACAAAAGGAGGGGAATTCTACAAATGAATTGGCACTCACATAATCACATTCGATTGTTCCACTTGGAGGGGAATTCCTCACTTGATCCAAGCATCCTGATGAGGGTTCGACTCGTCAATGCCCATTGTTATGGACTTGCGTTTTGGAGGAGGGGAAGTTGGAGATCACATAACGGCTAATAGACCCGCAACATGGGGACACGAGGTTTACCCAAGTTCAGGCCCCCAGAGGGAAAACCCTACTCCTACTTGTCTATTCTTGATTGATGGCGATGCCGATGATTACAAGGGTGTGCAGATGCAATCTGGCATGAGGTGTGTTCTAGGGTATGAGTTGAGAGAGCTTCCTCATTGTTCCCTCTAGGCATTTATATGGGGATGCCAGGTCTCGGTGTCGTGGTATTCCCGACGAGTACGCCATGGAGGGGTCCTCACAGTGCGTGTTTAGAGACGTGGGGTAAGGCGGACGGTTGACGGGTACGAGGTAACACAACTTTCCCAGGTTCAGATCCCACAACGGTGGCGGAATCCTACTCCTGCTATAAATCACTATAAGGGCAATACGCCGAGTTACAGGGATAGGTTCGCTATGCGAGGTTGTGTGAAGTTCATCTATGAACGTGCCCTAAAGGCTCCCATAGGCCCGACTTATATAGTCGCCAGGTCCTAGGGTTACAGGGAAAAGTCCTAGCCGGACAGGTTACAAAGTCCTACACTGTCTATTACTAGTCTGTTGGGCCACGCGGAGAGAAAACAAAATTTTCCTCTAACGTGGTGATCCCAAGATCTAGCTGAGGTAGAAGGCCACGAGGTTTACCACTAGACGCGCGGTTGCGGATTACTGATGAAGCGCGTCAGTTGATGCAGTGCAGTCCTAACGATCCGATCGTCCTGGTGCTGATCGCACAGCACCTCTGCTGGTATCCACACGTACAAGGAGGAGCGCCGGCGGCGAACTGCTAGGTTTGTAACGGCGGCTGGACTGCTGTGGAGCTAGGGTTTCCAACACATGGAATGACCTAACCGAACAACGATTAACCTTTCTGGGTTACAGTGCTCCACTATATATATGGAGTGAACGTGGGCTCTGCTCGCGCGACCCATTCACTAAAGCCCATATAACACTAGTCACCGTGAGTCCAACTCACTAACTCAGTCCTAATCTGGTTTAGGTCCAACCCAACCAGATTACAGATTCGGATCCAATCCGAACTTGCTCCCGCTCTTAAGTGTGTGACCCCGCAGGCTCATGGCTACTTGGACACGATTAGAGTCCGACTCATAATCGATCAGTCGGCAGCGGCTCCTAGCAGAACGTGCCAACTCCCAAGTACCAAAGAGTCATGACGACTTGCCTTTTCCAATGCGACTTACGTCCGAGTCACTTTTTCCTCACGATATACCTTGTTAGACTATAGGCGAATATATGTCATCCCTTAAATAGTCCGACTCTCTTCTCGATCCGAGATAAGTGATTCACCCGACTAACTCTTAGTCAATCGCCTCGGTTAACACTTAACTGAGTCGTGCATGGCCATGCTTTCCGAATCACATCTCACGAGAGGGCCCAAAGAATATCTCTCCGAGTGGAGGGGCAAAATCCCATCTTGGTTATTCACATCACGCAGCTTGATTCTCAGTCGACCCGAACCCTGCCTTTATAACTGCCCAATTACGGATCAGCGTTTGACAGAACCTAAGTCTGTGATCCTCAACTCGGACTATGCAACAACCTTAGGTCTTAGGATTACATTGATTGAGATATACAAATGACAACTTGTTTGTTGTACCTCAATATGGGTCAATCCGACTCGCTAAACTCTTTAGCCGAATCTGTGTAAGTTGGAATAGCATCTCCATGCTCATGACAAGTGGAACTGAGTCATCAAGCCAACTTTCACATTGGTCTAAGTTGTGTGTCCAGCACAACCTCAATGACCAAGGATATTTAGTACAAACAACATGAATGCATAGTTCCACAACCGAATCACATATTCAATGATACACATCAGATGTTCATACAAGGACTACTTAATAACTTTATGAATACAATGGGAAATCTCATCATACATGATTGCCTCTAGGGCATATTCCCAACAGTCTCCCACTTGCACTAGAGTCAATCTTTCGACATCACATGTCTAAGTATCTAATGCCCATGGCTCTCAGGTGCGCCTCATGCTTCGGCTAGGGTAACGGCTTTGTCAACGGATCCGCAATATTTGCATCCGTGTGTACCTTGCATAACTTGATATCACCCTGATCCACGAACTGGCGAATCAGGTGGTACCGCATGAGTATGTGCTTGTTCTTCTGGTGCTGTCTAGGTTCCTTGGCTTGTGCAATAGCACCATTTTTGTCACAATACACGTCCAACGGATTGGACGAGCCCTGAACCACACCAAGATCCATGAGGAAATTCCTCATCCAAACAGCTTCCTTTGCTGCCTCCGAGGCAGCAATATACTCAGCCTCTGTTGTAGACACAGACACAGTCTCTTGCTTGGAACTCTTCCAGCTCACAGCACCTCCGTTTATAATAAACACGTATCCGGATTGCGAACGAGAATCATCAGAGTCGGTAAGATAACTCGCATCCGTGTAACCCTTTACACTGAGTTCATCTTCACCACCATAAACCAAGAACATATCCTTAGTCCTTCTCAAGTACTTTAGGATATTTTTAGCCGTTGTCCAGTGGATCTCTCTAGGATCATCCTGGTATCTGCTCACAACACTTAGAGCATAGGAAACATCCGGCCTAGTACAAATCATGGCGTACATGATGGATCCGACTGCATAAGCATATGGAATCGCACTCATCCGACTTCGCTCATCAGCTGTCGAAGGACACTGAGTCTTGCTAAGTTTTACACCATGGGACATCGGTAAGAACCCCTTCTTAGACGATTCCATGTTGAACTTCTTCAACACTTTGTCCAAATAAGTACTCTGACTCAATCCAATGAGCCTCCTTGATCTATCTCTATAGATCCGGATTCCGAGGATGTATGTTGCCTCAACCAAGTCTTTCATTGCGAAACTCCTTTCCAATGATTCCTTGGTTTCTTGCAACATCTGGACATCATTTCCAATCAGTAATATGTCATCCACATATAAGATTAGAAAATTTACTTTGTTCCCACTAAACTTCTTGTACAAACAAGAATCATGATCACTCTTGATGAAGCCAAACGATTTGACTACCTCATAAAAGCGAATATTCCAACTCCGAGATGCTTGCTTCAACCCATAAATGGATTTCTGAAGTTTGCATACCTTGTCAGCATTAGCCGGATCGACAAAACCCTCGGGCTATATCATATACACGTCCTCGGTTAAATTTCCGTTAAGGAAAGCCGTTTTGACATCCATCTGCCATATCTCATAGTCGAAATAGGCTGCTATAGCTAACATGATTTGAACTGATTTAAGCATCGCTACGGGCGAGAAAGTCTCGTCGTAATCAACTCCTTGAACTTGTCGGAACCCCTTCGCGACAAGGCGTGCTTTATAGACGGAAACATTTCCATCCATATCAGTTTTCTTCTTAAAGACCCATTTGCACTCGACGGGTCTTGCACCGTCTGGCAGATCAACCAAGTTCCAAACTTGATTTTCATCCATGGACTTTATCTCGGATCTCATGGCTCCAAGCCATGACTCGGAATCAGATCCCACCATCGCTTCCGAATAATTTGCCGGCTCATCACTGTCTAACAGTAACACATCACGAACACTTCGTAATCTTGCCGATCTTCGTAGTACAGGTGCTACTGCCGGCTCAGCTGCCACGACCAGCTCAACCTCCAAGGTTTTTGCCGACTCGCTACTTGCCGGTTCCTCTCGAATTTCTTCGAGTTGCACCGTGCTCCCACTTAATCCCCGACTGAGAAACTCTTTCTCAAGGAAGACACCGTTCCTAGCGACAAACACTTTGCCCTCTTCTCGGTTGTAGAAGTAGTAACCCAAGGTTTCCCTCGGATACCCCACGAAAATACACTTATCCGACTTGGCTGTAAGCTTGTCCGACTGAAGTCGCTTGACAAATGCTTCACAACCCCAAATTTTAAGAAAAGACAAACTTGGCTTTTTGCCTGTCCACATCTCATGCAGTGTCTTCTCTATCGACTTTGATGGTACTTTGTTTAGTGTGAACGCCGCTGTTTCTAGAAAATAACCCCAAAATGATAAAGGCAGATCTGTCCGACTCATCATTGATCGTACCATGTCCAACAAGGTCCGATTCCGCCTTTCCGAAACACCATTCCTTTGTGGCGTTCCTGGCGGAGTAAGTTGAGGAACTATTCCACAACTTTTCAGATGGTCATCAAACTCATGGCTCATGTACTCGCCTCCTCGGTCCGACCGAAGAAACTTTATTTTCTTGCCGAGTTGATTCGGTGCTTCATTCTGGAATTCTTTGAACTTTTCAAAGGCTTCCGACTTATGTTTCATCAAGTCGATATATCCATACCTACTCAAATCATCAGTGAAGGTAATGAAGTACTCATAACCACCCCTGGTTGTCGTGCTCATTGGTCCACATACATCACTATGTACTAGTCCCAACAAGTCGGACGCCCTTTCGCAACTCTTTGAAAAAGGTGTCTTGGTCATTTTGCCGAGTAGGCAAGATTCACATGTCTCGAACGACTCCAAGTCGAACGAAGTTAGGAGTCCATTATCATGGAGCTTCTTCATGCATTTCCAACTTATATGACCAAGCCGACAGTGCCAAAAGTAAGTCATATTTAGATCATTTGGTTTCAACCTTTTAACATTTATGTTATAAACCGACTCACCATCAAGATTCAAAATAAATAACCCGTCCTGGACGGGTGCAAAGCCGTGAAACATATCATTCAAATACAAAGAACAACCATTATTCTTGATATTCGACTCATAGCCTTGCCTCATCAAACATGAAGCAGAAATAATGTTTCGACTGAGCACTGGAACATAATAACAATTATTTAGTTCCATAATGAATCCGGAAGGTAAATGAAGTTGCATCGTGCCGACTTCCAATGCAGCAACTCTTGCTTTGTTGCCCACTCGAATATCAACCTCGCCTCTTGCTACGCTCCTAGTTCTTACCAGTCCCTGCAACGAGTTGCAGATGTGAATAACTGATCCGGTATCATATACCCAAGAACTATTAGGTGCATCAACAAGATATATGTCTATAACATTGCAAACAAGTGTACCTGAGTCAGAAGTCATACCTCCACTCTTGGCTTTGTCGGCCAAGTACTTGCTGCAGTTCCTCTTCCAGTGGCCATCCGCCTTGCAGTAAAAGCAAGTGGATCCGGCTGAAGGAGATGATTTAGTCCCTGAGGAAGTGCTTGGGACCGGGTCCTGAGCCTGCTTTCCCCCTGACTTAGCCTTCTTCTTAGTCCAAGAACTCTTCTTGAACTTAGCCTTATTCTGCACCATCAACACTTGACTGGTGCCCTTCTTGAGATCCGCCTCTGCCTGCTTGAGCATCCCATGCAATTCAGTGAGCTTCTTATCCATACCATGCATGTGGTAGTTCGAAATGAACTGCCCATATGCACTAGGAAGAGAGTTCAGAATTATATCCATAGCGAACTCTTCGCTAATGGGGTAGCCAAGCCTCTCCAAAGAATGCACGTAACCAACCATTTTGATCACATGCGGACTCAGTGGATCACCATCCTTAAGCTTGCAACTCAGCAAAGCCTGAGAGACTTGATACCTCTCAGTCTTCGCCTGAGCTTGGAACATACTTTTGAGGCTTTCGATCATATCGTAGGCCTCAACATGCTCGAACTGCTTTTGCAAGTCCGATTCCATGTGAGCAAGCATAAGACATCTAATATCCGTGGACTCATCCTTAGCCCAACGGTAGGCATTGGTGGTTGCGACAGTCGCATTCTCATTCGGCTCATCTGGAAGTGGGTTGTCTGGGACATGGTCCTTCTTTTCTTGTTTGAGAACGATTCTCAGATTTTGATACCAGTTGGTAAAATTAGTGTCGTTCAGTTTATCTTTCTCAAGAATGGTTCTCAATGCAAAACCGGATATCTAAGAGTGACTGCTACTTGGTGCCATGATCTACAATAGAAAATATGCAAAAACACTTAAGACATGTATTCATAAAAGAGCAAGCATATTAAACATTTTAATATTTTATGCTCCCACTAGAACCAACACCCCTCCGATGGTTACTTAGTGATTCAGGATCCTAAATAATCAAGTCGTCTAGTGAGCTTTAGCATCACCGCTAGCCGCCAAGTGATCTAGGTAGACAACTCCTTGTCAATCGCATCTCATGCGACTCCTGTTGGATGGTTGGCATCACATGCCTCGGCTCCCATCCGACTTTTCCCCGAGTCCCACAACCGTTGTGATAGACCCGTCTAGCTTACCGAGTGTTTCTGCAGTAAGAGTCCGACTCGAACCCACCTAGTCGGAAAGAATTGGCAGCACCTCAATTTTATGAGCCCACTACCAAAAATGTCCGACTTGTGATGGTGCAAACACTGGCGGGAAAACCGACTAGACCTTCTTTGAGGGATTAAATATTACCGACTATCTAATAGAGGTAAAACTGAGACATAACAATAACACAAAATAAAGCAATTATAATGTGAAATGGTATGGCTCTCTTCATGGCGATCTCCATCTCCACAAAGCCTGTAATCTGACTCGTGCCAACTCTTGTCACTTGCCGTCTTACTCCATGTCGCCGACATGTACAACGCCTTGCATGCCTTCCGGTTTCTCCAAACAGCTACACTAGCTTAGTAAAGTAAATTACGTAGAGAATCCGACACGCAGGTCGTTATACAATAAAATGACAGCACCTAGGCTCCAGCCGGCTGACAAAAACCGTGATTCGCAGATCACGTATGGATTACACACATACATCACATGCACATGAACCATACCATTCACAACTTCCTGCAAAAACAAGTTATGCATAGACACAATATCTACCGGCGTTGTGAAACTCGCAACGGCATCTAAGGTGCTACGACAGGGCGAAGCCGGCGGTCCCGCTAGCCGGATAGCGGGCGGGGATCGAAGGGGCAGCGCCCCTCGCGGGTGCGGGCAGCGCCCGACGATTTTTTCCGAAAACGTAGATCTCATCTACGATCCGGACATGGATTCCGACCATCGTTCCGATTCGATCAAACTCTTTGATCTTCGATCACCGCTTCTGGATTTACGTGTCACAGTCTACCCCGATGGCGGAAGCCGACCGGTAGGGGTATGTCGTTCCACGACCTCAGCAATATGATCACGGAAATCAGATCTACCATTCCCCGAGCACAGTTGATCCAATCAACTTCGTACAAAACCGATCTATCTCATAGATCGACCACCAAACAACATATAGATCTCATCTACATCCTACCGCATATCACATATGCGAGATCTCAAGCCTAAAACCAGAAGCTATCGCTCTGATACCACTATTGGGCCACGCGGAGAGAAAACAAAATTTTCCTCTAACGTGGTGATCCCAAGATCTAGCTGAGGTAGAAGGCCACGAGGTTTACCCTAGACGCGCGGTTGCGGATTACTGATGAAGCGCGTCAGTTGATGCAGTGCAGTCCTAACGATCCGATCGTCCTGGTGCTGATCGCACAGCACCTCTGCTGGTATCCACACGTACAAGGAGGAGCGCCGGCGGCGAACTGCTAGGTTCGTAACGGCGGCTGGACTGCTGTGGAGCTAGGGTTTCCAACACATGGAATAACCTAACCGAACAACGATTAACCTTTCTGGGTTACGGTGCTCCACTATATATAGGGAGTGAACGTGGGCTCTGCTCGCGCGACCCATTCACTAAAGCCCATATAACACTAGTCACCGTGAGTCTAGCTCACTAACTCAGTCCTAATCTGGTTTAGGTCCAACCCAACCAGATTACGATTCGGATCCAATCCGAACTTGCTCCCGCTCTTAAGTGTGTGACCCCGCAGGCTCATGGCTACTTGGACACGATTAGAGTCCGACTCACAATCGATCAGCAGCGGCTCCTAGCAGAACGTGCCAACTCCCAAGTACCAAAGAGTCATGATGACTTACGTCCGAGTCACTTTTGCCTCACGATATACCTTGTCAGACTATAGGCGAATATATGTCATCCCTTAAATAGTCCGACTCTCTTCTCGATCCGAGATAAGTGATTCACCCGACTAACTCTTAGTCGATCGCCTCGGTTAACACTTAACCGAGTCGTGCATGGCCATGCTTTCCGAATCATATCTCACGAGAGGGCCCAGAGAATATCTCTCCGAGTGGAGGGGCAAAATCCCATCTTGGTTATTCACATCATGCAACTTGATTCTCAGTCGACCCGAACCCTGCCTTTATAACTGCCCAGTTACGGATCAGCGTTTGACAGAACCTAAGTCGGTGATCCTCAACTCGGACTATGCAACAACCTCAGGTCTAAGGATTACATTAATTGAGATATACAAATGACAACTTGTTCGTTGTACCTCAATATGGGTCAATCCGACTCGCTAAACTCTTTAGCCGAATCTGTGTAAGTTGGAATAGCATCTCCATGCTCATGACAAGTGGAACCGAGTCATCAAGCCAACTTTCACATTGGTCTAAGTTGTGTGTCCAGCACAACCTCAATGACCAAGGATATTTAGTACAAACAACATGAATGCATAGTTCCACAACCGAATCACATATTCAATGATACACATCAGATGTTCATACAAGGACTACTTAATAACTTTATGAATACAATGGGAAATCTCATCATACATGATTGCCTCTAGGGCATATTCCCAACATAGTCTTGTGTATCTTGTACTCCAAGGCTCCGGGTACGCTGGTGACTCCACCGTAGCCTTCCTTTATCCGGCATGGGCCTCCCTTCTGGATCCATCTAACTGAGCCTCCCAGCAGGCCATACTACCGACTATGGGCCACCCGGGTTAGCCGGATAAGAGACATGCTATAAGGATACCCATATAGCATATCCCCAACAGTAGCCCCCGGAGAACTCCGAGATCTTGCGCCATCTTGCCTCTTCACGTAGAATGCTCCGTCTAGATGGATGTCGGCAAATCGTCAAGCAACATCTTGTAGTCCTCCCAAAGAACCCTGCAAGGCTTTCTCCATCTTCGACTTGTAAGCCGGAGAAATGCCGAATCTTCCATCGTACTCTTCCGTAGTCGGATTGAATCCGTCTATGTCGGAATCTTCGATGTGACGACTCATCTACCCATGTCAGCTAGGACAACGTAGGCTTAGGCCAGCGACGCCTCGTAACTCACACATGCAGAGAACGCAATCATATCCGATTTCCCCGCGCGAGCGATACGAACCGTTGGCGACGACGGTTGGAGACGTGGCGAAATTTTTGCGCACGTTCGTGAACACATCGTCTACGCGGCAACCGTCTGATTAAGCTGCACGAATCTTGACGCCGAGGATGATAAATAGTAACCGTGGGGCATTTTCCACTTTTTACCTCATTCTCTTCGCATCATCGTCTTCCTCCAGCCGTGCGCCTCCTCGAGCTTTCTGCGAGAAACCTCGAGAAAACCGTAGCTTCCATCTGCACCAATCGCATCCATCCTTCACTCCATGGCGAGCAGCAGCACATCCCCATCCATGGCGGTATCGAGCGAAGCCGCGGCGAA
This sequence comes from Avena sativa, assembly GCA_916181665.1. NCBI lineage: Eukaryota > Viridiplantae > Streptophyta > Magnoliopsida > Poales > Poaceae > Avena > Avena sativa. The sequence continues at coordinate 146,579,024 of OV702297.1, forward strand.
GCCGGCGAGCTCCGTTGGCGTGCCCCTGGAGGGCTTGGTTATCCCCGCATCGGCGGTGATCGAGTCCACCGGCGGCGACCAAAACTTGGCGGCGCTAGAGCCACTGGAGGAGGAACCAGATTCGCATAAGGGCGACTGGCGCGGCTCGGACATCACCAACCGCGACAACCAAGAGATGGTCGCCGAAGGCTACCTCCCCGCGACGGAGGGGCTCGCCTGGTGGGCGGCGCCGGCCGGCGAGGTGACACCTTCTCCCCAAGTCGGAGAAAAGGTGTACCTTAAGGCTCAGCTGGTACGCGGCGTTTCTCTACCCATCTCCCACTTCTTCCTCTCCGTCTTAAACCACTACAAGGTCTAGCCCCATAACCTCTCCCCCAATAGTATCTTAGTGCTTAGCAACTTCGCGACACTTTGCGAGGGTTATCTAGGGATAAGGCCTAGGTTAGACTTGTTCGTGTACTTCTTCACCGTTAAACATGAAGCCGGACATAGTAAGGAGGAGCTTAGGAACTGCGGCACCATAAGCTTCAAGATTCGACCTGGCCGACGGTTCCCCGACATTGTCGGCCACGAGTCCTGCAAGAATTGGCAGCGGACGTACTTCTACGGCCCCGACATTCCTCTGGCGGGCCGAGAAGTGACGTACCCGGACTTTGCGGATGGAGCCGCCGCTGAAGTTTCCACATGGAGATCCCATGCCTCCCTTCCTTCCGACCTCAACGCTTCCCGTGCTATAAGGCGGATCGATGAGACGGGTTTAACCGGCTTGGACCTAGCCATGTGCTGGTTCATCAGGCGAATCCAACCTCTGCAGCACCGCGTGAAGTATATGCACGAGTATACCAGTGATCGAAGGGATAGCCTCCAAATCTCCGTGGATAACTTCTCGAGCGACTCCGTCAAGCTCTGCCTAAAGGACATCGTCAAGGTGAAGGATAAGAAGCGTGGCTTCACCATCACCTACGACATGTTTGTAGACGGCAAGTGCCCAAAGGTAGGTATTTATTTTCCGTGTTCGACATATACTCCAGCTCTTCCGTCTTGCAAATGTCATTTTGCCTAACACGGTGATTTCTTACTTAACAGCTTAGCGATCTAGAGGAGGGCAACCTGGCTGCCCAAATCTACGATCCAAAGATGAAGGAAGTCACGGTCGTGTCCGACGACGATGTCCCATTGGCGCGAAAGCGGAAGAGCTCCACCTCTGACGCTGCCGACGGAGGCAAGAAGAAGAAGACGGAGGGTGGAGCCTCCAAAAAGACTACCGCCGCCCTGGAGGCAGAAAAGAGAAGAACCACTGGGATCTTTGGCAAAGCACCCCCCCTAGTGTAAGCTTCTCATTCTCCGACATTGTCTATCTGTCTGTCTTGTTCCTGTACTTATGCATTTGCACGTTTCAGAAAGAAAGCCACGACCAGCCTCAAGAAGACCTCCAAAAATTTGGGGGCTTCTCGAAATATCAAAGACATGTTGCATCATGACGCCTCCCCCGCCATCGCCCCTGCTACCCCTGCCGTCAAGCCCTCGTCCGCCCCTACAAGCTCACAAGCTAAGGAGGCACCAGTCCCTTTCGTCATGGAAGTGGATTTTGGCGCCTCTACCGAACTCGCTGTTGTCGGCGAGCAGGCGACGCAGGAGAGCACCGCTCAACAAATGGCTGAAGTTCCGGCTAAGGATGCCATCGGTGGCGGCAAGGCGGTGGTGGAAGCTGGTACTTCTGCCGAAGGAGGCGCCCTTGCTCCCCAGAAACCCTTTGAGTTCCCAAAGATAGTCTACCCGGCGCTTACGCCGAGTAACACAACTCTGGTTCCTGGAGGAGTACCGTCATCTCCGACATGAGGTCTTGAGGAGCTCCTCCGACAAGCAGAAATATTGCGAGGAAATAGCGTTTCCTTTGGCAAGCTGCTAGACGAGAGCGCTACAAACCTCAAGATCATCGCACTTGTAAGTTTACTTTGCCTTTTGCATTTCATATGAGTATCCCACTGTAGCCCCCGAGGATGTAGACGGAAAACCATAGGCTTTGCATCTATATGCTCTAAGAGTGACTAAGTTAGAAAAAACTCTCACAGTAGCCCCCAAGCATTTAGATGGAATGAACTATTCCGACTATATGCTTTAAGAGTAGCATACGCAATGTTTATAATTTTCAATACTGTAGCCCCCAAGCCTCTAGTTGTAACTGAAATAGTTCCGACTAGATGCTTAAAGAAAAGCTAAGCATTTTCCGAGTTAAAAACTTTATACTGGAGCCCCCAAGCTTCTAATCAAGAACTGAATTAGCTCCGACTAGATGCTTAAAGAAAAGCTAAGCATTATGCTAAGTAAAAAACTCTTGCTGTAGCCCCCGAGCGTCTAGGTGGAAAGATTCCGACTAGATGCTCCAAGTAGACTAAACAACGGTTTAATTTTTTTCCTTTTTGCCACAGAACGAGAATGCTCGGAGGGGCATGGCCAACGACAAGTACCAGAAGATGCACGCAGATCTTGAAGCCAAAAAGGGTAAAAATGCCATCTTGAAGGCACAGATCATCAAAAACAAGAGTCTGTTTTCTTTTTTGCGCATTCCGTCTTGGTTTTGTGCCTTCATTCTCTGAGTACTTACTATGTACTTTGTTTTCTCCGACTTTGCAGAACATGTTGCCAAGGACAAGGACATTGTCGAGCAGTCCAAGCACATCCAGCAGCTGGACAGCGAGAACAAGATCCTTAAAAAGGAGAGAGAAGACATGCTGAAAATGCATGAAGAATCAATGAAGGCCTTGCAGGACTCCGCCGTCGAGGAAATCAACCGCTTGAAGGTGGAGATCGCGATCTTGAAAGATCAAAAGCGTGCTGCCGATGAGCAGAATCACCGCCATGGCGAGGCGTACAAGCTCCTCCAACAAGAGAAAGAATCCTTGGCGGACACCCTCTGGCAAGCTGAGGCCAGCATCTTCAGTAAGTTTCCTCTACCTTGTATTTCTGTGGTCTGGATACTTTGAATTGTTGAACTCATGCGATCCTTGTCAGAATTTGCAGCTCCTATGGGTTTAACCAGATCGCCTCCTCCAGCCAAGGAATGCATGGTTCTTGCCGGCAACTTCATCAACACCGCCATCACCCAAGCCAAAGAGATTGCCAAGCCCCTCCAGATACACATCAAGGCCTTGGACTCCGTGGCGAAGTACTCGGAGATTCTGCACCGAGCCCCCGAGCGTATCACAAGCTGGAAAGCTTCATGTGCATGGGCTGGCGCAAGGATAGCGCTGTCAGTGGTGAAGGCACACTATGAAGATGCCGATATCGACACGGTGACCTCTGGTATCCCCGATGTTGACGATGACTGCAAAGAAATTGATCATGAAGCCATCCTTTCGTCACTCGCGGGTTATGACACCAGAGTTGCCGAGTTGGTGGACATCGACGTCTTCGTGCCCATGAACACCATTGATAGCGTCAACCAAGACTCCTCCGAGTCCCACCACAGTGCCGACGTTGAGGGTGATTCTCCGGCTGGTGATGATGCTACTTCCAAGTCTCCTGCGCCAAAGGAATGAAAAACAACTTTGTAATATTTGTTTCATCTTTGGTGTATGCGCTGAAAAAACTTGATGATGTAACTTAAGGCAGAAAACAATGGTTGTTATTTCCTGCTACTTAAGAACTAGTTCCCAGCATGTATATATTTTTTAAGCAAGTGCTGGCTTATCCATTACTTTGGTTCTTATGCTTGACTTTTCGTGAGTCAGAAGACTCGTTGTCGGAACCATGCGCTTAGGTGATGATGCCCAATGGCACCGTCAATAACCTGAGCACAAAATCGCCGACAATAAGTGCCAAAAGTCACTACTCCAGAATCGACATAAAAACAACAAAGAACGTGTAGACCAGAAAACTTAAGCTAACGCCCGTAGGCGGAATTTTCACAAGTGCAAACGCAAAGCTTGTGCATAAAGGTTTTACATGATCCAAAAATGAACACTAAAGGAGGTAAAAGACTCAGAAATATGAGTGAACCAGAGAGCTTTATTTCATTGATCATATAAGAGGTACACAATTAGATAAAAAATGCTAAGTGTAAAAAGGACGTAGATGTGCTATGTTCCATGGCTGATCAAGCTCCGGGTAGTCATCATCCGGGTCATGTCGCTTACGCTTATGATCCTCGTTGGGTATATCCTTTAGTTCACGATTGTCAACAAGGTAGTAAGACCCATTGAGAAGCGCCTTGCTTATGATGAACGGTCCTTCCCATGGCGAGGATAATTTGTGTGACTTCTTCTGCTTAAGTCGGAGCACCAAATCCCCCTCTTTAAATGAGCGATGCCGAACGTGGCGACTATGGTAGCTGTGTAGCTTCTACTGGTAGATGGCGGATCTTTGGCATGCCAAAACACGCTCCTCCTCGAGAAGGTCCACATCTAGGCGTCTGGATTCTTCAGCGTCATCCTCGTCGTAGGTGGCAACTCTTGGTGCATCGTGGAGGATGTCGGAGGGTAGGATGTCTTCTGCTCCATATACCATGAAATAAGGGGTGTAGCCAGTGGATCTGTTGGGTGTAGTTCATAAACTCCACAGCACAGATGGCAATTTTTCCGCCCAGGCTCCAGCTGCTCTATGTAGCGGTGCGTCAAGACGTGGCTTGATTCCCTGCAAAATTAATCCATTGGCTCGCTCAACCTGACCATTGGATTGTGGGTGTGCCACAGATGCAAGGTCAAGTCGGATGCCTTTCTCCCAGCAATATGCCCCCACTTCTCCGAGTGATGAATTGCTACCGTTGTCGGTGATAATGCTATGTGGGAGACCAAATCTCAGCACTAGATCTCGGACGAACCTGAGGGCAGTTGCCCCATCAAGCTTTCTAATGGGTTTAGCTTCTATCCATTTAGTGAATTTGTCAACTGCTACAAGCAGATGCGTAAACCCACAAGGTGCCGTCTGTAACGGTCCCACCATGCCCAGCCCCCAGACCGCAAACGACCAAGTTATTGGTATTGTTCGCAGTTCTTCAGCAGGAACATGTGGTTGTCGGGCATAATACTGGCATCCCATGCAGGTCTCAACCAGCTTGTCGGCGTCCGCCTTCGCGGTCAGCCAGTAGAATCCTTGCCGGAAGGCTTTCACGACCAACGATCGAGGAGCGGCGTGATGCCCGCAATCTCCGAGATGGATCTCACATAGGATTTCCATACCTTCTAGCTGGGAAACACACTTTAGGTATACACCAGTAGTGCTCATTTTGTAGAGTTGCCCATTGATTATGGTATAACCCTTTGCTTGTCGTACTATTTTCCGTCTTTCGACTTCGTCGTCGGGCAAAGTTCCGTGTTCGAGGTATTCCATGAACGGTTTTGTCCAAGCCAGAGGGACCTTAGTCACTATGTTGACGAAAGAGTCAGCTCTATCTGGGTTGTCGATGTCGGCTCCCTTCACAGATGGTGTGCGCAGGTGCTCTAGGAAAACTCCTGGTGGAATTCGCTTGCGCCCTGATCCAAGCTTAGACAGCAGATCAACCGCCTCGTTTTGTTCCCTAGGCACATACTTGACTTCGTAGCCCAAGAAGCTCTTGGCTATCTCGTCCACTTCGTCTCGATATGCCACCATCATAGGGTTCCGCGCATTCCAGGTGCCAGCCACCTGCTGGGCAACCAAGTCGGAATCTCCACAACAAACTATGCGCTTGATGCCAATATCCTTGGCTACACGTAGTCCGTGAATGAGTGCTTCATATTCCTCCATGTTGTTTGTAGCCTCGAAGTGGATCTGCAGAACGTAGTGTAGCTTGTCTCCTATTGGTGACTGTAGCAATACACCAGTCCCTGAGCCGTTGAGCAGCTTTGATCCGTCAAAGTGCATCACCCAGTACTCTGGTTCTGGCAACGGAGTAGCGTCTGGCATCTCCGTCCAATCTGCAACAAAATCCGCCAAGGCTTGTGACTTGATAGCGTCGCGTCTCTTGTAGGTGATCTCGAAGGCGGCAAGTTCAATGCCCCACTTCGCGACCCTTCCTGTAGCGTCGCTGTTATTGATAATGTCAGACAGTGGAGTCTTGCTCACCACTGTGATTGGGTGCTCCTGAAAGTAATGCCTCAGCTTCCGAGAAGCAAGGAATACTCCATAAGTATCTTTTGGTAGTGCGGGTAATGCTGCTTGGACTCAGTCAAGACCTCGCTCACATAGTAAACTGGTCGTTGAACTCTGTGCTCATAGCCTGGTTCCTTCCGCTCTACCACAACGACGATGCTGATAACCCGGTTGGTTGCCGCCATGTAAATTAACAGGGGCTCACCAGGCTTGGGTGCTGCGAGGATGGGCGCTGAGGAAAGAATCTCCTTGAGCTGCTTCAATGCTGCATCTGCCTCGTCCGTCCACGTGAATTTGTCCGCCTTCTTCAGCAACTTGTACAGTGGCAGAGCCTTCTCTCCAAGCCGGCTGACGAACCGACTAACTGCTGCAACACAACCTGTTAGTCGTTGAATGTCCTTTAGGCATGTCGGACGGTTTATGTTCAAGATGGCCTTGATTTTCTCCGGGTTGACCTCGATTCCGTGCTGGGAAACGATGAAGCCTAACAATTTGCCGGCTAGAACCCCGAAGACGCACTTCTTAGGGTTAAGCATCATGTTGTATTTCCGGAGATTATCAAAGGTTTCTTTTAAGTCGGATATTAAGTCGTTTGACTTTTTAGACATCACCGCGATATCGTCCACATAGGCGTGAACGTTCCGACCAATTTGGTCGTGAAGGCAATGTTGGATTGTCCGCTGGTAGGTAGCACCTGTGTTTTTCAGCCCAAAGGGCATCGTGACATAGCAAAACGTGCCGTATGGGGTAGTGAACGAAGTGGCCAATTGGTCCGACTTCCTCATCTTGATCTGGTGGTATCCTGAGTATGCATCGAGAAAACACAAAAGTTCCGAGCCAGCCGTCGAGTCAATGACTTGGTCAATGCGACGCAAAGCAAACGGATCTTTGGGACACGCTTTGTTCAAGCCGGTGTAAACAACGCACATTCTTAATTCATTGGTTCCCTTTTTGGGGACAAGTACAGGATTGGCCACCCATTGGGTGTGAAGGACTTCTCGGATAAATCTAGCCTTAAGTAACCTAGCTATCTCTTTGCCAATGGCTCGTCTCTTCTCATCTCCAAAGCGTCGTAGAGGTTGTTTCACTGGTTTGCATTTTGGATCAATGTTTAAGCTGTGCTCGGCAAGTTCCCTAGGTACACCTTTCATGTCGGCAGGTTGCCAGGCAAAGATGTCCCTATTCTCATGGAGGAACTCGATGAGCGCGCTTTCCTATTTGGGATCCAGGTTCGTCCCAATGGCGGTGACCTTGGAGGCATCGCCTACCACAAGTTCCACCTGCTTGGTCTCGATGGCGGCCTTGAACGCAGGAGCGGAGTCGGAGATCTGCTTCTTCGACGTGGGCATCTCTGAGTCATCGACCTTGCTCTGGATCTCTTTGAATTCTTCACTGTAGAGGACAGCTTCTGCAACGGCTGCTTCATTGATCTCACAGTCCCTTGCCTTGGTAAAGCTTCTGGATACGATGATGATGCCGTTTGGTCCGGGTATCTTGAGTTTTTTGTAGACGAAGCATGGCTTGGCCATGAATGTGTGGAATATGTCGCGGCCGAATATGATGTGGTACACGCTCTTGAAGGGGACCACCTCGAAGGTCATGTGCTCTTGACGGTAATTGTTAACATCACCAAATGCAACCTGAAGTGTAATGCACCCAAGGGACCGAGCCTCCCGACCAGGAACTACGCCGTGGAAGATGGTGTTGGTCCGCCTTAGGTTTGCCTCCGTCAAGTTCATCTTCTGCAGTGTATCCAGGTACATGATGTTGATGCTGCTTCCACTATCCACCATACACTTGGTGAACTCCACGCCGTCAATCAAGGGGTTGATGACCATGGCGTACTGGTTCTCCGTGGGTATAAGGTATGGGTGGTCCGTCCTGTCCCAAGTTATTGGAACCTCCGACCAACGCAGGTACTGGGGAACTGGGGGGAGAGTAGCCATCAGGATCCTCAGAGAGGTCTTCTGTTGTCGGACGGTGGGGGTGCCAAGGAAAGTGTGGTAGACTGGGGCCTTCTTTGTGAAGGGGTTCTTGCCCTTGTCGTCGCTCTTGGCGGCGTGCTTGGGGTCAATGTCCTCGTCCATGTCACTTGAATCCTTGTACTCCTCCTCCTTCTTCTTCCCTTTGCCCTTGCCTCGCGGTCTGTTCTTCCGACTTCGCTTGTAGCCGGACTCCGGGTCTTCCTTGAGGTCGTTGACGAACTTGCAGTGTCGATTGGTATGGGTAGCCTTGCCGTTGGCATCGAGGTGTACGAGGCGCGACATATCGCGGTACTCTTCGTAGGTTTGGGGAACGCGGAGCGGCGCCGAGGTGGTTTCACTTCCTCGCTGCTGCCCACGACCAGCTCCCCTTCCTCGGCCATGTTGTCCGCCTTCGCCTCGTCCTGCAAAAGTCATGGCGACCATGTCGGTAGACTGCTTTTCTTCTGGAGCGGTTTTCCGCTTTGTACTGCTGTTCCTCCGAGCTTGAGTTGGAACGACCGTTGCCGGCAAGGAGCCACAAGAATCGTCGTCGGCAGCTGCGAACTCACTAGCCAACTGAATCATCTGGTTCAAGTCAAGCTGGTGATTGTCTTGGAAGCGCTTCAGCTTATGTGGGAGCAACGTGCCCCTTTCCAACCCATCGATGAAGGCGGCCATGGCCGTCTGAGCGTGCACTCCTGCGCAGGAATTCTTCATATCCAGCCAGCGGGAGAGGTAGGCGCGAGATGTCTCGTCTTTATCTTGCACGCACCGCTGTAGATCGCCCATAGTGCAGGGACGCTTGTATGTACCCTCAAAGTTCTTGGTGAATGCTTCTTGCATGTCCAGCCAGTTGTAGATAAATTTCTCCGGCAAGTCGTCGATCCGTTGACGGGTCGTGCCTGCCAACATTAATGGGAGGTACTTGACAGCGACGTTGGGGTTGCCTCCGGCAATCTCCACCGTGTTGCCGTAGTCCTGCAACCATGTGGCTGGCTTGGCGGTGCCGTCATAGGGTTTGATGGTCTTGTCAATCCGGAAACCTTTGGGGTAAGTTGCAGACCGTATTGCAGGTCCAAAGCAACGTGGTCCTAGGTATGGTCCTTCCCGGGCCTCGTGGATCTTATTGATCCGCGAACGTGCGTTGTATGGCTCCGGGTTCTTCTTCTTTTTGTCAACAGGGGATGGGCTACGTGAACAACGCGGGCCTCCTCCTCCATGGTGACTGCTTGGTGGTGACAGAGGCGGAGGTGGTGGTGGGTTAGCCTTTTTGCTGTTACCCTCCTGCGACGCCTCACGCCTGTCACGGTTGCTTGTTGGATGCAGAGGGTCATGGCGCGACCTGATCTTGTGTCCTTGGTTGCGCTCTCTGTCATGACGGGTCTGCTCCGTGTTGTCGCGGATGACGATGCCACACTGCTTTGGTGGGGGCATATCCGTACGATGGTGAGCCTTGTAATCTTCGCGATGTCGGGGAGTTCGGGGTGGTGGCGATGGGCGATGAGGTTGGGCCTTTTCTCCGTGGTTGGAGGATATGGGGATGGCATCCTTCCTGTTGCGCGCATCCCTCCGTCTTGTTCTGATGAACCCGTCTGGGACCCGACATCAAGAGGAGATCTGTCCCTTGGCGGCTTGTACTGGCTAGATTGGTAGAGCGCCGGGTCAGACTCAAGCCTCTGAGAGGTGGCCTTTTCCTGCTGCTTCACCGCCTTGGTCACTAGGTCATAGACCTGTTCCACTACCTCAGGCGATCTAACCTGCTCCAGAAGGGTCTTGGCGACGGCGAGGTTAAGGAGTGGGGTGGGCATCACCTGCTTGCCTTCACTGTCAATGTATGGCTTGGCCTGTGCCGGCTTCGAGGGAGCCCATCCTAGGTTGCACCGTACACCAGGATTGTTGATGACGCGAGCTGGAGCTTTCTTAGCCTTCTGCTGCTGTAGCAGAGTCTTGTACTCGGCCTCCATTGTTCTAGCTTTTTCTATGGACTTCTGCGTGTTGACCAGATCTCGATCTAGTTTAGCGCCTTGCTCCGCGATGGCTTGCGCTTCCTCCAGCAGCTGCTGGCGCTTCTCATCAAGCTGGGTCACGTTCCGGATATGAGCAATGGTTAGTGGCTTGACGAGGAGATTGCCGTACATCACTCTATCAGCTGGAGTAACTTGGGCTGCTGTAGACGTAGATGCTGGAGGCGACAAGTTTGCGGTGTTGTTGTTGCTCGGGCCGGTGCCGAGTTCCTGCGGCTGCTGCACTGGGTTAGGCAGAGGAGGCATGACTTTTGCGCGATCATCGTCAGCAGCAATAAGTGGCCCCTTCCCCTTTTCCAGCGCTGTAGGCGGAGTTTGTCCGCGTTGATCTCTATCCATCGCTGTCCCAATGGTGACGAACACCCCTCGAGATGTGACGGTATTGTTGGCTTGCTCGTCGCGCGAGTACTCCTCCATCTCCTGCATAGCAGAGTCTAGCTCTTCTGGACTGAAGTCTATCTCCTCTGAATCTGCACTGAAATCAGCATAAAGCGCGTCAATGATAGAGTCGGAGGGTGCCAGGACTTCCTCAATGGGCGGTGGAGGTGCAACGGGCTCGACGATGACTGGAGGTGGTGGTGCTGCTGCGACGATGGCGGCAGGAGGCGGTGGTGGCGGATGCTAAATCGGAGGTTCTCCGTCTCTAAGAGCAAGCTCCATCTGGGCTGCTACGTCAGCTGCTGCGTAGCTATTGACGGTGCTCACCATCTCTTCGAGGGTAAGGCGTCCTGTTGCCTGCTACCGTCTTAAAGAATGTCGGAGAAGCATGCCACGGTCCAGTCCTTCCACGAAGTGATACAAAGCATTATCATTGGGGTAGTGGGCTAGATCGGCTCGTATACGGAGCCACCTGGCCAGGTAATCGCAGGGGTTTTCGCCCTCTCTCTGAACGCAGCACGCCAGATCGAAGATGGTAACCATGCCGACGAACTTGGGTCTCTGCTGTCAAGACGCACAGACGAAGCCGGCGGATTTGCAGTGATCTTCTACCTTTATATCCTGCACATGGGCGGTTTGGGTGGGCCTTGAATTTTTCTGATCTTTGCCGGCAAACTCCAAAGAGAGATCCGATCCTTCCGTGAACGTATCCTGCCCGTAGGTGGTCCGTTCGGGCCTTGGTGCTTTCCGATCTTTGCCGACAAACTCCAAAGAGAGATCCGACATTGATCCTTCCGCGAACGTATCCAACCCGTAGGCGGTCCGTGCGGGTCTTGATGCTCCTCCGACTCCCAGGGAACTAGTGCCCGAGTCGGTTTTGCCGATGAAGAGGTGGATGTCTCCGATAGGAACGATCGAACACCGCGTAGGGTTCGTCTTCGCCGCGATCCAGAACTCGTCAGGAGGGACGATCAGAATGTTGCCGGAGAAGAGAACGCGACCGATGGCTACGGTTTTGCCGATTCCCGCAAAGATCTTGGTCCTCGCCCGCTGAAGAGCCTGAAGCGCCTCTTGCCCCACGGTGGGCGCCAACTGTCGTGGTATTACCGACGAGTATGCCATGGAGGGGTCCTCACAGTGCGTGTTTAGAGACGTGGGGTAAGGCGGACGGTTGACGGGTACGAGGTAACATAGCTTACCCAGGTTTAGATCCCACAATGGTGGCGGAATCCTACTCCTGCTATAAATCACTTAAAGGGCAATACGCCGAGTTACAGGGATTGGTTCGCTGTGCGAGGTTGTCTGAAGTTGATCTATGAACGTGCCCTAAAGGCTCCCATAGGCCCGACTTATATAGTCACCAGGTCCTAGGGTTACAGGAAAAAGTCCTAGCCGGACAGGTTACATAGTCCTACACTGTCTATTACTAGTCTTGTGTATCTTGTACTCCAAGGCTCCGGGTACGCTGGTGACTCCACCGTAGCCTTCCTTTATCCGGCATGGGCCTACCTTCTGGATCCATCTAACTGGGCCGCCCAGTAGGCCATACTACCGACTATGGGCCACCCGGGTTAGCCGGATAAGAGACATGCTATAAGGATACCCATATAGCATATCCCCAACACTCGGGGTAGGTGGTGTCAGTTACAAATTAGGGTTAGCCCCTTTGAATTCCTATCTATATTAGCCGTGTCCTCCAAGAAGTCGAGTTCTTTCCGGGCTTGGGCCATCCGAAGTCCCCTTGGGCTTCACGATCGCAACAGCTCCTTCCCATGGGCCTCCGTTGGGCTGGACCAGTAGGCTAACGTCAGGTACTTGTAGGGCATATCCATGTTAGTAGCCCCCGAGTGCTTAGTCAAATCGTAGATTCGACTTGAGACTCTATAGTCTTTTGAGTGCTTCTCATCCGAACATGTTTTGGATGGATATGTTGGTTCATAGGGATTGTTGATACGTGTGCCTGACTCATCCGACGGATTAGGGTCAGTTAACTGTCTTTGGACAAAATAACACGATCTACTTCAGACTCGAGTCCCCGGACTCGAACCTGGAAAAATGCTGGCATAATTCGACCCAGGCCGTGGAGGTCTTACAAGAGTCAAATTCCATTGTTTAAATTATATACCCAACGCATCCGTAGGGATTTTTCATCGTGGCTGTTGACACGGTACATTACTAGCAGAGCATAGTCGTGTGTTGCCAGGCCATCAGATGATATCTGTAGGTCTTATCTTTGCATCATAGGCACAACATCCAAAAAAAATCGCCGTGGAGGCGTTTCGGGTGACCAAGGTGACGGTATCTCTCCTAGCATCAATTTGGGTAAAGTTGCCAATGCGATTTTATTGTTGTTATGGAGGATCCGAAGGATCTCTTTTGAATAATTCATGGGATGCGCGACTAGCGCTCCCTATGGGAGTAGCCCCCAAGTGTCTGTTCGAGTCATAGACTCGAGCAGAGACTTTAAGTTATCAGTTATGCAAAATAATGACCCGAAAATTATTCAGGTGAACAAGCTCCCTATGGGAGTAGCCCCCCGAGTCCGTAGTGGAGTCACAGACTCAAAGAAGGACTCAACGCATTAGGAAGTGTTTCGACTGACATGGGAACCATGTCAAATTCTCAGGTGCGCGGCCAGCGCTCCTGATAGGAGTAGCCCCCGAGTAGTTGGTTGAGTCGTAGACTCGAGTAAGTACTTTTATTTACAGCCGAAGGTTTGTGGCCATTGCTAGCATTTGATTTACTGACCTCATTGCCGACGCTTGGTAAGCTCAATCGTCTGGGGCAGCAGTGATAAGAAGACTAGACGCTCGTGGGTCCTACTTTATGACGGGGATTTGACTAGTCACGCCCTTTTTACGCATAAAGTTACTACTTCTCCTCGATTTCCGCACGTAGTGGGTGGCGTGTTCGCGACGGTTCGGGCGTCCTTCCACATGTATGTCGTGATGAAGGACACGTGTTAGGGTAGTTGGATCAACAGCCCCGCTTCATCATCCTCGTCGTTTTATACTGCGGGAAGTTGTGGTAATTCTCCCCTTGCCATTTGCTTTCGTCGTTCTCTGTCTTTCTGCCTCCTCCATTCTCAGAGCTCGCACGCGCTATGCACTGTACGTCCTTCAAATTTTTACTTCTTCTCTCCTTCGCGCCCATCGCACTGCGTGCCGTGCAGGCAAGATGGGCAAATCCAAGAAGTCTGCTTCTGCTGCTGCGGGGATGAGCGCTGCCGGCACCGCCAAGAAGGCCTCCTGCGGTTACGCAACATACCACTGCATGATATAGTACACTATAGTCATTGACATAACACCAATAAAACACCATTCACTAGTATTACATCCCTCAGAGTGGTACAACAGAAACACAACAGGTCCAAGACATGACTATAGGTTACAACTCGACTCTTTACAAAAGATCCAGAGAACACTCTAGGTTAAAGAGATAGAAATAAACTTCTTACAAAGAAGAATCAGAAATATTCAACTGAAATTTAGCATACTTATAAGACTAGTATCTGAACTACTGGGCTTGTATTGCTGCTAGTGCAATACTCTACAGAAGTAGGTTCTATAGCTAGAGATTATATTCCTATCTAATCAGCAACTTCGTCTTCACTTCAATTGACGTATATGTTGACTTCATTGAGTAACTTGAGCTATTGACGACGATTTCCTGGAGCATAAGTTGATGTAGACGTTGTATGTATCGGCTTCAAAATCTAGCAAGGGTTAAGAAGATACGTTGAGTACGAGCGTACTCAGCAAGTTCACTAAAAAGGAGTGTTTGATGCACTATATCTACAACGACAGACCATAGGTCGTACGCAATGCAGGTTTTATAAAAATTTCTTCAAATATTGCTTTTATTCTGAAAAGCTATGTCCGCCAGCCTTCACAGGTTTACCAGAACTTTCGTGGAGTTCCTTTCCTGTCGCGTCCGTAGCTCCTTCCCGAAATATGGAGTAACAAGTTATAGTTCTTACACTCTACGGAGGTGCGTCACTTTACCCATGAGAGATCTTAAGCTTTGTTGCACAGCCGAGAGTATGTCCCCGTTCAAACTTCCTTGGTTTGAGGCCCAACCTAAGATCCAAGCCAATCATTGTCCTTCTCCGCGACCCCGAATACCCGACGGATTACACATCAGGCCTAGGATAAAACTTGTTTCCAATAGCAGCCTAAGGTGTACAACCCTCATAGATACCAGAAGCCATGGGACATTGAGGGATCCTACCCATAACCTGCTAACCCTCTAGAAGAGGAGTTGCAACAACGGCCCGATCATCCGTTGGCATGCGAAAGGGAGCCGATCCAGCTGACTTCTCCGTCCCATTCCAAATCTCATGGTTAACGTGTAATATACGACTCAAGAATCACTGGCGATATTGGCTGTTAAGTCCTAGGTAATATGTTCCTTTACCACCAGAACTTTCATAATAGGTTATGACCTCATGGTAAATAACCTATAATCATATTATTATGAAAATAGTGTTTTCTGACTTTTTTTGAAATGCAGGTGATGACAACACTGGATTTGCAAAATACTTTACAGAAAATAATCAAAGGACATGAGCAAGTGTGAACTTTCCTTTTGTGATTGCAAGATTATGCACTCACGGTCTTTGAGACAATATAAGATCCAATTGAAATCGGCATCGTTGGTCCGGTAAGGACCAATGTTTAGAGAAGTAATATGCTTTTGTGCATAAGTAATGCTATGAATTTTGTAAAACTCCCAAAGTGAATTCCCAATACTGTAAGTGAAGTGAACTTAGGTGATTCCTTTAAGAGTTGGTTCATCTTCAAATTTTACTTTACAGAAAATGCATTTATAAGGAATTTAAGTCATGTTATACAAGATATAAAAGTAGAGTGCAATTGTAATCTAAGATTGAGATTAGTTCTATTTGGTGGTTAGGATGGAAGTCTATGTATTGGATTATTAAGGTTTGAAAGAACTATCATAGAGTTGTTGCTTGAAGTGGCAAAAAGAATAACATTTGAAGAAAAGATTTCATTTCTAAGGTTTAAACAATCTTTATTGTTAATAGAACGTGATCAATGTCTTTTGGTGTTTGATTGATTAGTTTGGACTTGTGATGCTTTATGTTTTAATTGAAATAGATCAAATTTAACTATAAAAACATAAGTAGTTTATTAGACATGGTGTTTATAAGCTTTGAGACTAAAGTTAACTTTAAAAGGGTAAGTAAACTTAAAGTGTAACATGTTTTAATTATTCCCAAGTTTTAAATTTATGATAAGTATGACTAAGGTGTGGAATTATTCACTTTACATTTAAGTGAATAATTAGATTAAATTTGTTTTTCTATTATGAAAATAATCTATAATTATTAAATGAAAGTATAATTTGGATGATCTTATTAATGTGTTAGATTTAGAGTCATGTTAACTATTATTTAGATTTTGAGGTTATTCCCCCTTAATATCAGTGAATAATGTATAAAGTTATTTTGAAGGTTGTGGTTTTGAATTTTTATTTAAGGTTTCAAAATATATTATAAAGTTAATAATTTACACTTAAGTTTTATTATAAACCTTAGTTATGGTTTAGAACTTTAGTAATTTGATTTTTAAGGTTTTAATATTTCTGAAGAAATATAATTATTTTTTACTTAAGAAATGTTCTTAAAGAATTTTTGAAAATAGATAATAGATAAGAATTTATTACTTTAAAATATTAAAAAACTTTTCTACTATTATATTATATTTTATTTTATTTCTTGTCCTATTTAATCTGGGTCATTTGGTTGGGCACATGGGCTGGCCTAGCAGCTAGACCATGCTTGGCACCTCACCCCTGGCCCACCCCTCTCCACTCACACCCGTACACGCACACTATTGTTTCCTCACGCGACGCCTCATCCTCTCGTTCCCCTGCTCCTCACGCGATTGCACGGACCTGCCGCCGCAGATGCTATCCCGGCCGCCGTCAGCCACCGTTCGTCGGCCACCGCTCACCGGTGCTGCCTTGCCTCCCTATCCTCTCTCGATTCCTCTCTTTCTCGGCCTTGCTCGGCTCTAACGTGCGCGCCCCTGAAACCCTAGCCACTACGGCTTGTTCCCACAACGCGGCCCCCAAGCCCGCTCCTCCGGTTGGCGTCGGGGACGGCGCGGCCTAGTTGTCAACACCTGGATTTTTAATCCCAGATGCCTGTTATGCCATACATCGCAATCCCAGGATTACCATTTTTGTGAGATATAACTGATTTGGATACCACAGTACATCATCCATTACAAACCATACATAAGGTCTTACACAAATAAGGATCTCATGATCCAGTTCTTAATACAACTCAAGCAGCGGAAATACGTAATAATAACGGTAGCGTAGGCGAAGCTCCATCTTCGGGGTCACAAGCAATTTTGACGATGGGAGATGATCCTAGTTGTCGTAACCTTCCTGGGGTCCATCCTCCTGGTATTCCTCTTCATAGTCTGGCCACGGGAATAGCCAGGGACAAAGCCATGAGTACTCTTTAAGTACTCGCAAACTTATACTAACAAGTGAAAGGGTTTTTGTAATAGGACACTAAGCTCTAGGGTTGTTTTGCAAAAAGCCATATTTACCTCTACTAAGTTTAGAAATGAATAAAGCTAGTTGAAGTTTGATAACACCTAAGTGGGAACTTGTATTTCATATCACAACTCTGTTGTGGTCAAGTCAAAATCTCAATTCATTTCACAAGTCATTTTGAAAACATCTGACGGGGGAACAGTATGGCCACTCCAACTGTCCATAACCGCGGACGCGGCTATTCGAATAGTTTGACACTCTGCAGAGATTGTACACTTTCACCACAACATTCGATACATCAGTCAGGAACAAATCCTGAATTCACCATACTCAGTATGCGGATAATCAATCCTAACCTTTCAATTACACGCCCTAGTATAAGCACCTCTCCTGTGAGTTTGGCCTCCCAACCATGACCAACTGTCATCTTGGGTACTGCACAGGTGGACAATCTTCACAAGGTAGCCTCAGCTCAGACCTTGGCCATAAGGGAACCGATACTAAGGTATATAAGTTTCCAGTCAAGCCCTACCCAATTCTCGGGTATTGTGGTTGTACGGTAAAATTGGAATGGTATAGCATCCACACAACCATCAGTTTATAAAGGGCTAAGGCTCACGCCTCAACATTTTCATCACCAAAATCATCTGGTGTTCAGAAACACATGTCAAAACATATCAATAGAATGATCCATCATTCCAAGGTTTTCATAACCATTTTTCCACCAAGTATTCCCATCTAAAGTTGATCAAGTTTTATGCTTAGCACTAGCATCTACAAGTGGGGGTAAGTACTAATGAGGGGTGGTAAACTAGTGGAGTTTAACTAAGTTCAATCTCAGGCCTTAGGATGACATAAGGATTATCTAGCTTAGGCCCAATTTTATGCCCTTTATGCAACCTTCAATTATCTCTCTAAAATCTACATTTCACTTAAATAAGCTCTAAGTACTAGCTTTGATAAATAAATAAAGTATAAAGCTTGTAAGTAAAACTAGGATTGGGTATCATCAAAAGTGTCCAACCAAGCATGCTTAGTGCATTGCATAGGTTATCTAAATTTCATAATTGCAAGTGTTAGCTTGCTCAATCAACTAGTAGTATTAGGCTTGCCTTGTGCACAGTAGTGGTTGAAGTTCTCCTCGGCTTCTTCTTCATAGTATCCTCCTTCCTCCTCGTATCCTTGGTCGGTACTAGCGTCTATGAATAAATACGAGGTACACAATCACCCAATAATACTTAACTACTTTCAATCATCACACACAAGGGTTCTATAGATGATCTAGCATCATCACTAACATCACAAGAATAAAGAATTTGTCTTATTTATTTTATTTTTAGAAAAGTAATTTCTACTCATTGAAAAACTACTTAAGATTTAATATTCTCCAAACCAAACATGGGATCATGTTGACACATGTCATCACCACACATTTCAGTACATGGGAATGTGATTTAAAGTGGTGTCACAATTTAATAAGATTTAACCTTTTATTTTAAATAAAAATAAATGACTAGAAATGCCTATGTGGCATCCTTTTATTACTTGAACATTATTTCTGTAAGTAAACCCATATGTTTTTATATATTCTGAAAGGTATGATCAAATGTGATTTTTGAGAGTTGGAATCAACTCAAAAGCTATTATAGTTTAAACTTGAAAAATGGTTGAATGCAGAAAAGCTTCTGCCTTGTTATTTTTACCAAGGTTGATCTATAGATTCAAATGATTTAAATCCAACGGTCTTGGATTAAGCATTTCCAAACCTTTCTAACAAAATTGGTTTCATTCAATTTGGTTCACTGAATCGCGCTGGGTTGATTTTTGAAACTGGGTACAGAACTATGTTTGGATCAAAATGGAAAAAGTTAAATTCAAACGACTGGGATGCACGGGAACTGCTAATGGGCCAGCCCAGTGTCACTCTGCGGCGCGGGACACGACTGACAGGGGGTTCCACCAGTTAGTGGCTCTTTAAACGCAAAGCGGTACGGGGCAATCTCATCCGCACGATCTAAGTCTAATCGAACAACTGCTACTCATCGTCCACGTCGGGCGGCGCCTACGAGACAGAAACCTAACACGGCAGGTGGGGGTCGTCGGGGGCTCACAGGGGCTCAGGCGAAGGTCGCCGATGCGGGCGAACGACCAAGTCGACGACAGCGAACCTCCTGGTATCGGCAGGTCCTCTTGGGGTGGACGAAATTGACGGCGCCCTTCTTCTCCACAGGCGGCCTGCTCCGGTGCAATTCCGGCGATACGCTGCTTGCCTTGCTTCGGGAATGAGGTGGAACGATCAGTGAGGTGAGGGGAGTGAAATGGTGTGCTTCAATCGGCTGGGGGTGGCCTCCTTTTATAGGCTCGACGGTGAGACCGAACGGGATGGGCAGGCGACGGTGGCGACACGGCTACGGGCTGCTAGAGGCATGGCCGAGGGTGGCGATCGATCGGTGGTCTCCTGGCGATGTTCTAAGGTGTAAATGCGCTTGTAGGGGCGGTGGAAAATGGTCAGGAATGCTTGATGCTCTACGAGGCAGAGGCGGCGTCTTCGACAGCGAGCGGTGGCTACGGGGTATGGGCGGTGAAATGGGCATGTCTAGCGGTCTCCTGGGACGATGGGGAGCATGCTGGCGGGCAGCGAGGGCTCGAGGTGGTCGGGTTGCGTGGGAACGGGGCGTGCTCTGCGGTGCACTTCGAGATGGTTGACAGTGGCACGGGCGTGGCGTTCTTGGCGGTTCTGGTTGCTGTCTGCGAGGCAGGTCTGGTCGAGAGGGGGCGGTGAGACACATGCTACATCCTAGACAAGGTTGGCATGACTAGTTCTTCCTCTAGCCTGCTGTCCACACTGGGGTGACATGGGTGCTCTCGGGCTGTTCACCATTGATGATATTGGCAAGCTTACAGTGGGCTAGTGATTAGTTAAGTTTTCTAGATGATCTACTGAGGTTGCTATGAGCTAGAGAGGGAACAAGTTTGGCCAGAATCACTGCACACTATAGTGTTTAGATTTTGTTTGATTTGTATCTACAAGGTGTTTGATGAAATGGCCGCATGAATTCAAGTTTTGAATTTTGAAAAGATTTTTGGTGAGTGTGCTAGGCATGTGCTGGTGAGTCTGTAGATGCTTGGGTTTTTGAAAGTTGAGCTTGTTTGAGTGGTTTTTGCAAAAGTGGGATCTTCCCATATGAAATAGATTCAATTTTAAACTGTCATTTAAACTATGCATTTGAATGTTTCTGGATGATCACAAGGTGGGCCTTGATACTTTGTTATGAGTACTATCAAGGGGTGCAAAAATCCAAATAAGTTTCTGTTAAGTTCTGAAAGTTAGAGATAGCCAAAGTAGGAATGGGAGTTAATTTGGCCAAAATGACCATTCACTTAATTTGTTTGTTTTGATTTATTTGTCTTTGGGAAAAGTTTGGGAATTGTTTAGATGATGTTTATTTCACCTAAGAATCATTTTACAAGTGAATAAACACATATTCATGGCAATTCAAAAGAATCCAAATTGTAATGCATACACATAGGAATGCTTTCATATTTTTAATTGGAAAAGTTTTTGTTAATCCTAATTTTGGTGATTAGAGTTTGATGATTCTAGTTTAATATTTTTGGGATGTTACAAACCTTCCCCCTTAAACAAAATCTCGTCCCAAGATTTAAAAAGGACGAAAAAGATTACCTAGGATTTGAGGAGATCGGGAAACTCAGTCCTGATGTGATCTTCACGCTCCCAGGTAGCTTCCTCTTCTGTGTGGTTGCTCCACTGAATTTTGAGAAACTTGATGCTTCGGGTTCTGGTAGTTCGGAAAGCTTCTTCCAAAATACGGATGGGCACTTCAGGATAGGTCAGGTCATCATTGATCTCTATAGTCCGGTGAACAATATTCTTGAATACTTCAGTCTTCTCCGGGACTTCGAGACACTTGCGAAGTAATGAGATATGGAACACATTGTGCATGGCTGACATCTCTTCGGGTAGTTCCAGTTGATACGACACTTCTCCTCGACGGTTCAGAATCTTGAAGGGGCCGATATATCTGGGGGCTAACTTTCCTTTTAGCTGGAAACGCTGTATTCCCTTCAATGGCGACACTTTCAAATACACAAAATCTCCTATGTTGAAGGCGGGGTCTCGACGTCTCTTGTCGGTGTAACTCTTCTGTCTAGACTGGGCGGTCTTGAGGTGCTCACGAATCTTGTGATCCTTCTCTTCTGCTTCTCGCAGGATATCGGGTCCGAAAATCTGACTCTCTCCTACTTCCGACCAGTTCAAAGGGGTGCGACACTTTCTTCCGTACATAAATTCAAATGGGGCCATTTGCAAACTAGCTTGATAACTGTTGTTGTATGAAAATTCTGCGAACGGTAGACAGTCTTCCCACTTAGATCCATATTCTAACACAAATGCTCTCAACATATCTTCGAGTATCTGATTTACTCGCTCCGTTTGTCCATCGGTCTGAGGGTGATAAGCGGTGCTGAAATCTAGGCGGGTTCCTAAACCTTCTTGGACTTTCTTCCAGAATCTCGAGGTAAACTGTGTTCCTCGATCCGATATGATGGTCTTAGGGACTCCGTGCAAACTGACAATTCTAGCGATGTATAACTCCGCTAGCTTCGAACTCTGATATGTGGTCTCGACTGGTAAGAAATGGGCGACTTTGGACAACCTGTCCACTATGACCCAGATAGAGTCATTTCCCCTACTAGAAGTAGGTAATCCGGTGATAAAGTCCATTCCAACGGAATCCCATTTCCATTTCGGAATCTGTAATGGTTGCAACAATCCAGCGGGTCTTGGATGTCCTGCCTTGACTCGCTGACATATATCACACTTGGCGATATAGCTTCCGATTTCTCTCTTCATCTTATGCCACCAAAATTGTTCTTTCAAATCTTGATACATCTTCGTTCCTCCGGGGTGGATAGAATAAAGAGTATCATGAGCTTCCTTGAGAATAACTTCTTTCAACTCAGAATCTGCTGGTACACAAAGGCGTCATTTGTACCACAGAACTCCTTATTCGTCTTCGGTGAATCCGGGTACTTTGCCTGTACCGATACAACGCTTGATTCCGTCGATACTAGCATTTCCTTTCTATGCCTCTTTGATCTGGCTGATCAAAGTGGGTTGAAGTTCTATGCTAGCCCAAAATCCTTCACTCACTAATTTCATTCGAAAATCTTCCATCTCTTTGTGCAAGCTTGGTTGCTCCTTCAAAATCATGGAGTTCAAGCGGCACGACAATCTGCTAAGGGCATCTGCTACCACATTGGCTTTACCAGGGTGATAGTGAATGTCCAGGTCATAATCCTTGATTAGCTCAATCCATCTTCTCTGTCTCATATTCAGCTCCTTCTGAGTGAATATATACTTTAGACTCTTGTGATCCGAATAGATCTCACAACGGTTTCCCATCAGGTAATGCCTCCATGTCTTCAGGGCTAGAACTACGGCTGTGAGTTCGAGGTCATGGTTTGGGTAATTTTGCTCATGTTGTTTCAGTTGTCGGGATAGATAAGATATGACTTTGCCTTCTTGCATTAGCACACATCCGAGACCGATCTTGGATGCATCACAATACACGTCGAAGGGCTTCGTGATATCCGGCATGATTAAGATTGGGGCTGAAATCGATCTTCTCTTGAGTTCTTGAAAACTCGCTTCACATTTGTCTGTCCATTCAAACTTCTTGTCTTTCTTTAGCAATTGGGTCATGGGTCTAGCGATACTCGAGAATCCTTCTATGAACTTGCGGTAGTATCCCGCCAATCCGAGAAATGCATGAACTTGGGTTTGAGTGGTTGGGGCTTGCCAATCTTCGACATCTTTCACTTTTGCAGGGTCAACAACAATTCCTCCGACTGATACAATGTGACCGAGGAATCCTACCTCCTGTAACCAGAATTCACATTTGCTAAACTTGGCATACAACTGATGCTCTCCAAGGGTTCCAAGAATGGCCTTAGGTGTAGCTCTTGTTCTTCTTCTGATTTGGAATAAATTAGAATGTCATTGATGAAAATAACGACAAACTTATCCAGGAAGTCCATAAAAATCTTATTCATGAGATTCATGAAATAAGCGGGGGCATTGGTTAATCCAAAAGACATGACGGTATACTCGTACAATCCATATCTGGTGGTAAAGGCAGTCTTTGGAATATCCTCTGCGCGAATCTTGAGTTGATGATAGCCTGTTCTAAGATCAATCTTAGAAAACACTTTGGCACCGGTCAACCGATCAAACAAATCTTCTATCTTGGGCAATGGGTACTTGTTCTTGATAGTTACATCATTCAACTTCCGATAATCCATACACAAACGGTTACCTCCATCCTTCTTGTCCACGAACAAGACAGGTGATCTCCATGGTGACGCACTTGGTTGAATCAGTCCAATTTCCAACATGGCATCCAGGTGCTTCTTCAGTTCTGCTAGTTCCGACGGGTTCATACTATATGGTCTCTGGGCTATGGGTCCTGTTCCGGGGATTAGTTCAATGATAAACTTGATATCCCGATCTGGGGGCATACCAGGCAAAACATCTGGAAATACATCGGGGTATTCACAGACTATCCGGACTTGGTCAATGGTAGGTTGGGCTATACTCTTGTTGCACTTGAATTGACGAGGTAAGGTTTCAGATATATGTTCTACTGATATTCCGGCGGTACTGGTCATGGTTATGGCTTTCTTGGCACAGTCAATCAATCCTTTATGTTGGACATTCAATCCATTCCTAGTACTACTTCCAAAACTTTAGTTCCGAGTACTATCAGATTAGCATAAAAATCTATGCCATGTATTCGGATAGGGACAACTTTGCAAATTTGCCTAGCTTTGGCGGTTGAACCGGGGATTTGAACAATCATAACATGCTTCAGTTTTGTTGGTTGAATCTTACTAGTGCAGGCAAATTCTTCGGTGACAAATGAATGCGATGCACCCGAATCAAACAACACTCTTGCAAGTACTGAATTAATAGAAAACATACCCAGCATGATGTCTGGCGCTTCCTGAGCTTCTTTAGCATGCATGAGAAAAAGACAGCCGTTGCGGTTGAGCGAGTTCCCCGCGGCAAACCTTTTTCCAGGCTGAACACGACGCTGCTTAGCTGGGGCATTGGTATTAGGGGCTACGGTATTCTTCTTGTTGGGGCACTCGTTGGAGTAGTGACCCTTATTTCCACAGTCATAACAAGTCACTTGCGACTTGTCCTTTGCTGCAACAGGCACAACATTACTTCTAGTCCTCGGGCAGTGTTGGTGTTGGCGGTAGCATTGTTGTTGGTGAACTTGGGTGGGGCACGGTTGAAATTGTTAGAGTTGCCGGGGTTGTTGTGATTTCCTCCGGGCCTTGGGTTTCCATGGTTGGGATAGGTCGAACGGTTCATCGGGGGTCTGTTGGTTCTCGGGGCAAATCCTGGAGATGGGTTAGGGCGATACTTTGGGGTCTGATGGGTTCCTGGCTGATGCATCATGTGATGCTTACGGTTCTCATTGGCTTGGTTGATCTTTCCTTCCATCTGGATGGCAGAATCGACAAGGGCTTCAATATCAGCAAAGGGGATATTGACTAACACAGTCTGCATCTCATCGTGCAGACCATTCAGAAATCGCTCTTTCTTCTTGGCTTCAGTGTCGATCTCATCCGGGGCATACCTAGCAAATGACAACAATTTTTCATGGTATTCCACTACGTTCATCCTTCCTTGCTTCAGTTCTCTGAACTCATCTCTCATTCTCTTGATCAAACCCGGTGGCACATGGGTTCTGCTGAACTTGACCTTGAATTCCTCCCAGGTCATCATCTGTCCTCAGGTCATCGCATGAACGCTGTTCCACCATGCTCTGGCATCTCTGGCTAGATAGTGGGTGGCGAACAAAACTTTATCGTTAGCTTCCACTCCGGCGACTTATAGGTTGTTTTCCATGGTCTGCAGCCAATCATCGGCATCTAGGGGCTCTTCCAACTTAGTGAAAACAGGTGGGTTGGTGTTCTGGAAATTCTTGAGCTTAGATCCATGGTTGTCCTGATTTCCGTGGCCTTGATTGTTGTGGGCTAGCTGAGCTATCTGTTGAAGGGTGGCTAGGTTGGCTTGACATTCCGCTCTTTCAGCTTCACGGTCAGAAACCAACATTTGCAGGATCTGCAACATCGGGTCCAGGGATGAACCACTTCCTCCACGTGGCATCTGAAGATTGAGATAGATCATGAGAAAAGAGGGAAATTTCTAAGGTTTAGGGACTTTGAAAAGTTTTTAAAGTTTGACTCAGATTTTGTTTTTGCAACTTGCTTTTCATTCATTCATTCATAGAACCCGATACAAACACACACCACAAAACAAGAAAAACAGATGGTTTTAAGAACCATTCTGGAAACTACGATACAGTGGGACCGAATACTACTCACTACGCTAGTGCTCAAGTGCTACTACTCCTCGGAGTCGGTGTAGTCGTCATCCTCATCATCATTAATGAAGGCGAAATCCTCCTCATCGGTGAAGAAGTCCATAGCCTGATCCTCCAGAAAATCATCATCATCGCTGAGATAGGAGTAGGGGTCTCCACGAAGATCTTCTCCGGCATTCTCCCTTTCCTCCAACTGCATGTCTCTCTCATGGATGGTCTCCTCCAAATCCGAGATATGGTGGCGAAGACGGGCAATGATGCGCTCCTTCTTGTCGAGCTGACGGCGACGAGACTTGCGCTCCTTCGCTAGCATGGCGATGGTCTGATCCTTTGTATTGATGATGGCGGACTTGTGGTTGGAGTAGTCACGACAATTATCCAACTCCTGCTGACGATCGTACATCATGAAGCTGAGGTGGTCCAATTGGGTCTTCAGCTTGTGGTTGTATGGGGCTTCCAGTGGCTGTCCATTAGCATCATGCCTTGGACAAAACTCAAAGCGGGTACCCTTGATCTGGTTGATACTCTGCCCACACAGACGGGC
The DNA here is from genome assembly GCA_916181665.1 of Avena sativa. Taxonomy (NCBI): domain Eukaryota; kingdom Viridiplantae; phylum Streptophyta; class Magnoliopsida; order Poales; family Poaceae; genus Avena; species Avena sativa. The sequence goes on from OV702297.1 coordinate 146,604,957, forward strand.
AAGAGCTTCCTACATGGCCCTGGCAAGTCCATCGAGCTAGTTGTTCTCTCTTAAGGTGAATTGAATTCCCTCCGCAGTGGGAGGTTCAATCTTTCCTCGGATACTTGCAATAATTAGCCACTGCAGATCTTCTCCTCCTTGATCATTGAGCTGAGCTCCGAAGAACTCGAGGTTCGGACGCTCCAGAACTTCCGAAAGCTGGTCCAAATCCTGCTCAAAGATAAGGTGTCCTCCATTCCCCAACTAGTAAAACATGCTGTACTTCACGTCCATCTATAAGAATATAGGATGAGTAAGTTAGTAGAGTGATCAAGTGTGTCAAATTTTATGTATTTTGCAAGAGTTTTTTTGAGGAACATGAATTTTTATGAAAGAATCAAGGTGATAAGAATGGGAATAAGTTTTTGTAAATATTTGTTTCCTTTGGTTTTGAAACTAAGTTTTTGATTCAAACGTCCAGTCTAACTAGGGTCTCCTATGGTCAGGATGGCTCTGGTACCAACTTGTCAACACCCGGATTTTTAATCCCAGATGCCTGTTATGCCATACATCGCAATCCCAGGATTACCATTTTTGCGAGACATAACAGATTTGGATACCACAGTACATCATCCATTACAAACCATACATAAGGTCTTACACAAATAAGGATCTCATGATCCAGTTCTTAATACAACTCAAGCAGCAGAAATACGTAATAATAACGGTAGCGTAGGCGAAGCTCCATCTTCGGGGTCACAGGCAATTCTGACGATGGGAGATGATCCTAGTTGTCGTAACCTTCCTGGGGTCCATCCTCCTGGTATTCCTCTTCATAGTCTGGCCACGGGAATAGCCAGGGACAAAGCCATGAGTACTCTTTAAGTACTCGCAAAGTAATACTAACAAGTGAAAGGGTTTTTGTAATAGGACACTAAGCTCTAGGGTTGTTTTGCAAAAAGCCAGATTTACCTCTACTAAGTTTAGAAATGAAGAAAGCTAGTTGAAGTTTGATAACACCTAAGTGGGAACTTGTATTTCATATCACAACTCTGTTGTGGTCAAGTCAAAATCTCAATTCATTTCACAAGTCATTTTGAAAACATCTGACGGGGGAACAGTATGGCCACTCCAACTGTCCATAACCGCGGACGCGGCTATTCGAACAGTTTGACACTCTGCAGAGATTGTACACTTTCACCACAACATTCGATACATCCGTTAGGAACAAATCCTGAATTCACCATACTCAGTATGCGGATAATCAATCCTAACCTTTCAATTACACGCCCTAGTATAAGCACCTCTCCTATGAGTTTGGCCTCCCAACCATGACCAACTGTCATCTTGGGTACTGCACAGGTGGACAATCTTCACAAGGTAGCCTCAACTCAGACCTTGGCCATGAGGGAACCAATACTAAGGTATATAAGTTTCCAGTCAAGCCCTACCCAATTCTCGGGTATTGTGGTTGTACGGTAAAATTGGAATGGTATCGCATCCACACAACCATCAGTTTTATAAAGGGCTAAGGCTCACGCCTCAACATTTTCATCACCAAAATCATCTGGTGTTCAGAAAACACATGTCAAAACATCTCAATAGAATGATCCATCATTCCAAGGTTTTCATAACCATTTTTCCACCAAGTATTCCCATCTAAAGTTGATCAAGTTTTATGCTTAGCACTAGCATCTACAAGTGGGGGTAAGTACTAATGAGGGTGGTAAACTAGTGGAGTTTAACTAAGTTCAATCTCAGGCCTTAGGATGACATAAAGATTATCTATCTTAGGCCAAATTTTATGCCCTTTATGCAACCTTAAATTATCGCTGTAGAATCTACAATTCACTTAAATAAGCTCTAAGTACTAGCTTTGATAAAGAAATAAAGTATAAAGGTTGTAAGTAAAACTAGGATTGTGTATCATCAAATGTGACCAACCAAGCATGCTTAGTGCATTGCATAGGTTATCTAACTTTCATAATTGCAAGTGTTAGCTTGCTCAATCAACTAGTAGTATTAGGCTTGCCTTGTGTAGAGCAGTGGTTGAAGTTCTCCTCGGCTTCTTCTTCGTAGTATCCGCCTTCCTTCTCGTATCCTTGGTCGGTACTAGCGTCTATGAATAAATACGAGGTACACAATCACCAAACAATACTTAACTACTTTCAATCATCACACACAAGGGTTCTATAGATGATCTAGCATCATCACTAACATCACAAGAATAAAGCATTTGTCTTATTTATTTTATTTTTAGAAAAGTAATTTCTACTCATTGAAAAACTACTTAAGATTTAATATTCTCCAAACCAAACATGGGATCATGTTGACACATGTCATCACCACACATTTCAGTACATGGGAATGTGATTTAAAGTGGTGTCACAATTTAATAAGATTTAACCTTTTATTTTAAATAAAAATAAATGACTAGAAATGCCTATGTGGCATCCTTTTATTACTTGAACATTATTTCTGTAAGTAAACCCATATGTTTTTATATATTATGAAAGTTATGATCAAATGTGATTTTTGAGAGTTGGAATCAACTCAAAAGCTATTATAGTTTAAACTTGAAAAATGTTTGAATGCAGAAAAGCTTCTGCCTTGTTATTTTTACCAAGGTCGATCTGTAGATTCAAATGATTTGAATCCAATGGGCTTGGATTATGCATTTCCAAACCTTTCTAACAAAATTGGTTTCATTCAATTTGGTTCACTGAATCGCGCTGGGTTGATTTTTGAAACTGGGTATAGAACTATGTTTGGATTAAAATGGAAAAAGTTAAATTCAAACGACTGGGCTACACGGGAACTACTAATGGGCCGGCCCAGTGTCACTCCGCAGCGCGGGACGCGACTGACAGGGGGGTTCCACCAGTTAGTGGCTCTTTAAACGCGAAGCGGTACATGGCAATCTCATCCGCACGATGTAAGTCTAATCGAACGGCTGCTACTCATCGTCCACGTCGGGTGGCGCCGGCGAGACAGAAACCTAACGCGGCAGGTGGGGGTCGTCGGGGGATCACCGGGGCTCAGGCGAAGGTCGGCGATGCAGGCGAACGACAAAGTCGACGACGGCGAACCTCCTGGTACCGGCAGCTCCTCCTGGGGTGGACGAAATCAACGGCGCCCTTCTTCTCTAGAGGCGGCCTGCTCCGGCGCAATTCTGGCGATGCGCTGCTCGCCTTGCTTCGGGAATGAGGTGGAACGATCAGTGAGGTGAGGGGAGTGAAATGGTGTGCTTCAATCGGCTGGGGGTGGCCTCCTTTTATAGGCTCGACGGTGAGACCGAACGGGATGGGCAGGCGACGGTGGCGACACGACTACAGGCTGCTAGTGGCATGGCCAAGGGTGGCGATCGATCGGTGGTCTCCTGGCGATGCTCTAAGGTGTAAATGCGCTTGTAGGGGCCGTGGCAAACGGTCGGGAACGCTCGCTTCTCTGCGAGGCAGAGGCGGCGTCTTCGATGGCGAGCGGTGGCTATAGGGTACGGGCGGTGAAATGGGCATGTCTGGCGGTCTCCTGGGACGGTGGGGAGCATGCTGGCGGGCGGCAAGGGCTCGAGGTGGTCGGGTTGTGTGGGAACGAGGCGTGCTCTGCGGTGCACTTCGGCATGGTCGACAGTGGCACGGGCACGGCGTTCCTGGCGGTTCTGGTTGCTGTCTGCGAGGCAGGGCTGGTCGAGAGGGGGCGGTGAGACACGGGCTACATCCCAGACAAGGTTGGCACGGCTAGTTCTTCCTCTAGCCTGCTGTCCACACTGGGGTGACATGGGTGCTCTCGGTCTGTTCACCATTGATGATATTGGCAAGCTTACAGTGGGGCTAGTGATTAGTTAAGTTTGCTAGATGATCTACTGAGGTTGCTGTGAGCTAGAGAGGGAACAAGTTTGGCCATAATCACTGCACACTATAGTGTTTAGATTTTGTTTGATTTGTATCTGCAAGGTGTTCGATGAAATGGCCGCATGAATTCAAGTTTTGAATTTTGAAAAGATTTTTGGTGGGTGTGCTAGGCATGTGCTGGTGAGTCTGTAGATGCTTGGGTTTTAAAAGTTGAGCTTGTTTGAGTGGTTTTTGCAAAAGTGGGATCTTCCCATATGAAATAGATTCAATTTTAAACTGTCATTTAAACTATGCATTTAGATATTTCTGGATGATCACAAGGTGGGCCTTGATACTTTGTTATGAGTACTATCAAGGGGTGCAAAGATCCAAATAAGTTTCTGTTAAGTTCTGAAAGTTAGAGATAGCCAAAATAGGCATGGGAGTTAATTTGGCCAAAGTGACCATTCACTTAATTTGTTTGTTTTGATTTATTTGTCTTTGGGAATTGTTTAGATGATGTTTATTTCACCTAAGAATCATTTTACAAGCTAATAAACACATAATCATGGCAATTCAAAAGAATCCAAATTGTAATGCATACAAATATGAATGCTTTCATATTTTTAATTGGAAAAGTTTTTGTTAACCCTAATTTTGGTGATTAGAGTTTGATGATTCTTGTTTAATATATTTGGGATGTTACACTAGCTCGCTTCACTGCTCCTTCCTATGTCTCCAGTTCGGGGTCCGCTTCCTACGGCTCGCTTGCGATGACCTCACCTTCTCCTGGAGCCGCTTCTTGCCTATGACCTTGTTGTGCGCCCTTGGTGTGTTCCTTCCGGCCATCTTTGGCTGATGCTTGGCTACTGATGGCCTGCTGCTTCCCACGGCCAGGGATGGCTGTGGCCTAATATCCTTTCTGATGCCGGAGGGATGGCAGTAATGCCTGCAACCCCGACACCTGATTTGCCACCTCCCAAGCTCACTATGGCGATGCTCTGATGATAGCGTACTGGTGGTGGTTCTGGGTGTGGTGATGGTGGTGCTATGATTGCTGCAAGGCTATCGCTGTGATGGTCATGTCTTCTACTCTAAGCTTACCACCGGTGCGATGATGCTATAAACACAACCCCGACTTCGGCTGTGACAACCATGACTTCTCCACACCTCCTCTCCAAGTGCTCGTCACCCATAGTGAGTCATATCTCCTCTGTGACCATCTTTTGTGCCGATCATAGAACCTAGTGGTATTTGATCAAGAACATGGGAACTGAAGCTTGATGTGCTTCCTTTCTAGTTACAGATAACACATGTGTGGCTATTGCAGAAAAATCAATGATGAGTTAACATATCTGCTTGACAGTTTATTACTAAAGACTAAATGACTCCTAGGTAATCATACTAGGAAAATGATTTGTTCTATAATGGTTATTGTTTGCAGAGGAAATTGGTTTGCTTGCAGAGGTGTAAGTGTTGTATTTGGAATCATTGTTGGGTACTTGCAAGTACCATTCTATGTGTAGTTGTACCATTGGTTCAATATTCAGCTTGACTGAAGTTTATGATGACTTCCTGTTGTAATTTAGAACCTTTTTGGGTGTATGAATCTGACTTACTAAATTTTCTCTGTCAAATGACAGTGATATGTGTAGCTAAGATGATTTCTAGTTGCCTGGCTAGAAAAATGATTTGAATTCATTTGGTGTGCCCTATTTGTACTGTCAATATGACAGAATACATTGGGAATTGTTATATTGTAACATGATCTGTTGCCATCTGTTTGGCTGTACTAATTGGAACCTCTATTTCTATGATTTAGTTGCTTAGATCAGATGATCCACTAATCGGCTGATCCTTCTGATGTTCTACATACATAGGAATATATGAAGATGTGCAAAGTGACCCCCTACTGATCTCCTAGACTTGATCTGGATGATGATTAATTGGATTAGGTTGCTTGTACACTCTTGTACCATCTCCTTGTGTGTTTTACTATCTTGTGAAACAAGTTAAATAAAGTCAGATACTTCACTTGCTTCCCAAATCTGCCCATGATGTCAGAAATAAAAGTTGAAATGATCTCTAGTTATTTTAACTAGAGAAATGATTTACAATAACTTTCAATGGCTTGAAAACCTGAGTTATTTCTGGTAGCTAATTTTGGTGGATTTAGTTGTTGGAAACCTGCTACTGTGATGCCTCTTTGGAGTGTACACAGTAGTAGGTCACAACAATTATGATGTGCTGCTAGATACATTGTTTTAGTGGCTTCTCTTACTTTGATTATTTTTGTGGTGCTTCCATACAGGAGTGTGCACAATATAACCTCAGGTAGGATGATATGCTGCTTATACAACTAAGCAAAATTCTTTAAACCTGAATGCTTGTGATGCTGGTCTGAAGCATAGGTTAATATAAATGTTTCCCTTCATTCCTTAGCCCTACCTAGGATGCAAAGACTGAGGCTTTGATGATGTTTGTATACAACAGTTACTACTTGCTTATGAAACTATCTAGTGATGATCTAGTACTCCATTTGAGTACATATCTGAGGATTTTCTATTTCCCCATCCATTTTCTAAGATGCAATAGTAAGAACAGATACAAAGGCTTGATCTTAGATGGATAACCTGTTGTTTTGGAGTTGTGGTTGCTCTTGTGGTTATTATTGATCAACTACTGGTGCCAACCCTCTCCTCTTATCTCCTGACTTGATCTATTGGATTTGCTACTGCTTCTTTTCTGGTACACCTGCTCCTCCTAGCTCTTGGCCTTCTTCTGGTGCTCCCGGATGGCTTCCCCAAGCAACCAGAGTGCTGGTGGAGGTTTTGGTGCTGAACCATGTACTCTAGAGTTGTGGAGATGGATAGTTGAATGTGATCAGGTGCAGTTTTGCTAGCTACAGCTGTGCTCTCTCTCTATGTGGTGCTCTCTTGTGGTGTTGACAACACAGAGCTGTGCATGTGTTGTGTAAGCTACTAACTTGCTAGACCTTGTCCTGGTGTAGGTTTCAGTGCTGAGATCTTTTCCATGTTGATCATCTCAACTGACTTAACCTTATCCTAAGATAATCTTTATTTTTGATGTTTCCAAGTGGTAATTTTCCCTCAGCCGGTGATACACAGTCTGAGGCGAGATTCCCAGAATAAGAACAGATACTACTCTTTGGCCCCTTTTTCAGAAATACTCAATGATGTGTTCAGCAATGCATCACATTGCCAGACTGAGAGTTCAACAAACACTAATCCATTCTTATATTTGTTTTCTTTTTATCTCATTATTATGTAGGAATACAAGTGAACAGGAAGAAAATCTTCAAGATAAGAAGATATAGTTTAAAATTTCCTTTTTTTATTCTTTTACAACTTTATTTTATTCTTAAATATTGTAAATAATATTGTATTCTTTTATTAATGTAATAAAGTTCATTTTCTTTTTGTTAGTTGAAACTTGTAAGGGTTTGTATCTTATTTAATAAATTTAAGTTTTCTTTCTTTTTACAATTTCTATTACTCTTGTAATATATCTTATTAATTGAGATTTGTAAAACAATAAGACTTTTTGTTATAATAGTAATATTTATTATCCTTAATTGTATTCTCTTATTTATTGAATTGTTTGTGTTTTGAATTTTCAATTCAAATACTCTTGAATTATATCAATTGTTTATTAAAGTCAAATTTGTTTCCCTCAAATCAAAAAATCATCAAAAGTCATGTCAAAATTCTTCGTACTCACCCTAATGTGTTAAACTAAACCATCAGAACGAGAGGAACTCCGATCCCTTTGTATTTTCTTAGTTTTGCGCGAAAATTCTCCGGATTTTCTTATGCATGAATGCAATGCACACCTCTGAGTTCAACTTATTTCTAAGCTCTAATGCTGGGGTGTTACACCTCCACCGCCGGCTGCATCACCGATGGTGGTTTGCGGCGGTCTTCGATCAGGGAGGTGGACTTGCGCCACCGGCGCGAGTCTGGCCTGATTTCGAAGGAGAAGGGCGATGCCATTCTTCTCAGCGAGGAGGTAATCCCAGACCCATCCGAAGATTTCTGAGTTATGTTTTATGCTTTTGTCATCTGTGGGATTTCTCTCCCTACCCACGAATTTCTTCGTGGGCTTCTCTTTCTTTACGGGCTACAACTTCACCATTTGTCGCCCAAATCCCTTTTGCATATCGCTTGCTTTATCACGCTATGCGAGTGCTGGCTCGAAATCGAGCCACACTTTGGCCTCTTCAAGAAACTCTATTCGTTGAAGAGACAATCTGGTACTGGCGGCATTTACATATTGGGTGGGTGCGGAATATCCATCCGCCCCACCGTTCAGTATTTCACCTTCCACCTCTGCGAGTCCGTCCAAGGATGGTGGAACAAGTGGTTTTACCTTCGCGACTCCAAGATCGATGGCCAGCACTATGGATTAGCTCCTTTCGACGCTAGCAAGGTGGTCAACCGAAAATGCTCGTAGTCCAACGATGTTATGGAGGGTGAGACCGAGGTGGTGGAGAAGCTGCACTAGCGAGTGGAGGCGCTCCAGTTGGTGCGGGGCAAGGAGGTCTGCGGCGTCGACATCATTCGGAGTTCCTCAAGAGTCGGGTATATCCCCTCCAAGTGAAGGTGTACCCGATGTTTTTGTATTCCGGTACCACTGACCCGACGGGAGTGTCGGATGAAGAGATGTCCTCAACCGACCTCGATCGAGCGCTCTCAGCCTGTTGGGAATATGCCCTAGAGGCAATCATGTATGATGATATTTCCCATTGTATTCATAAAGATATTAAGTAGTCCTTGTATAAACATCTGATGTGTATCATTGAATATGTGATTCGGTTGTGGAACTATGCATTCATGTTGTTTGTACTAAATATCCTTGGTCATTGAGGTTGTGCTGGACACACAACTTAGACCAATGTGAAAGTTGTCTTGATGACTCGGTTCCACTTGTCATGGGCATGGAGATGCTATTCCAACTTACACAGATTCGTCTAAAGAGTTTAGCGAGTCGGATTGACCCATATTGAGGTACAACAAACAAGTTGTCATTTGTATATCTCAATCAATGTAATCCTTTGACCTGAGGTTATTGCATAGTCCGAGTTGAGGATCACCGACTTAGGTTCTGTCAAACGCTGATCCGTAACTGGGCAGTTATAAAGGCAGAGTTCGGGTCGACTGAGAATCAAGCTGCGTGATGTGAATAACCAAGATGGGATTTTGCCCCTCCACTTGGAGAGATATTCTCTGGTCCCTCTCGTGAGATATGATTCGGAAAGCATGGCCATGCACGACTCGGTTAAGTGTTAACCGAGGTGATCGACTAAGAGTTAGTCGGGTGAATCACTTATCTCGGATCGAGAAGAGAGTCGGACTATTTAAGGGATGACATATATTCGCCTATAGTCTGACAAGGTATATCGTGAGGCAAAAGGGAGTCGGACGTAAGTCGCATTGGAAAGGCAAGTCGTCATGACTCTTTGGTACTTGGGAGTCGACACGTTTCGCTAGGAGCCGCTACCGACTGATCGATTGAGAGTCGGACTCCAATCGTGTCCAAGTAGCCATGAGCCTGCGGGGTCACACACTTAAGAGTGGGAGCAAGTTCAGATTGGATCTGAACCTGTAATCTGGTTGGGTTGGACCTAAACCAGATTAGGACTGAGTTAGTGAGTTGGACTCACGGCGACTAGTGTTATATGAGCTTTAGTGAATGGGTCGCGCGAGCAGAGCCCACGTTCACTCCCTATATATAGTGGAGCACCGTAACCCAGAAAGGTTAATCGTTGTTCGGTTAGGTCATTCCATGTGTTGGAAACCCTAGCTCCGCAGCAGTCCAGCCATCGTTACGAACCTAGCAGTTCGCCGCCGGTGCTCCTCCTTGTACGTGTGGATACCAGCAGAGGTGCTGTGGCGATCAGCACCAGGACGATCGGATCGTGAGGACTGCACTACATCAACTGACGCGTTTCATCAGTAATCCGCAACTGCGCGTCTAGTGGTAAACCTCGTGGCCTTCTACCTCAGCTAGATCTTGGGATCACCACGTTAGAGGAAATTTTTTGTTTTATCTCTGCGTGGCTCAACAGTGGTATCAGAGCGATAGCTTCTGGTTTTAGGCTCGAGATCTTGCATATGTGATATGCGGTTGGCTGTAGATGAGATCTATGTGCTATTTTGGTGGTCGATCTATGAGATAGATCGGTTTTGTACGAGGTTGATTGGATCAACTGTACTCGGGGAATGGTAGATCTGATTTCCGTGATCATACTGCTGAGGTCGTGGAACGACATACCCTTACCAGTCGGCTTCCGCCATCGGGGTAGACTATGACACGTAAATCCAGAGGCGATGATCGAAGATCAAAAAGTTTGATCGAATCGGAACAATGGTTGGAATCCATGTCCGGATCGTAGATGAGATCTACGTTTTCGGAAAAATCGTCGGGCGCTGCCCGCACCCGCGAGGACCGCCAGCTTCGCCCTGTCTTAGCGCCTTAGATGTCGTTGCGAGTTTCACAACGCCGGTAGATATTGTATCTATGCATAACTTGATTTTGCAGGAAGTTGTGAATGGTATGGTTCATGTGCATGTGATGTATGTGTGTAATCCATACGTGATCTGCGAATCATGGTTTTTGTCAGCTGGCTAGAGCCTAGGTGCTGTCATTTTATTGTATAACGACCCGCGTGTCGGATTCTCTATGTAATTTACTTTACTAAGCTAGTGTAGCTGTTTGGAGAACCCGAAAGGCATGCAAGGCATTGTACATGTCGGCGACATGGAGTAAGACGGCAAGTGACAAGAGTTGGCACGGGTCGGATTACAGGCTTTGTGGAGATGGAGATCACCATGAAGAGAGCCATACCATTTCACATTATAATTGCTTTATTTTGTGTTATTGTTATGTCTCAGTTTTACCTCTATTAGATAGTCGGTAAAATTTAATCCCTCAAAGAAGGTCTAGTCGGTTTTCCCGCCAGTGTTTGCACCATCACAAGTCAGACATTTTTGGTAGTGGGCTCATAAAATTGAGGTGCTGCCAATTCTTTCCGACTAGGTGGGTTCGAGTCGGACTCTTATTGCAGAAACACTCGGTAAGCTAGACGGGTCTATCACAACGGTTGTGGGACTCGGGGAAAAGTTGGATGGGAGCCAGGGCATGTGATGCCACCCGTCCAACAGGAGTCGCATGAGATGCGATTGACAAGGAGTTGTCTACCTAGATCACTTGGCGGCTAGCGGTGATACTAAAGCTCACTAGCCGACTTGGTTATTTAGGATCCTGAATCACTAAGTAACCATCGGAGGGGTGTTAGTTCTAGTGGGAGCATAAAATATTAAAATGTTTAATATGCTTGCTCTTTTATGAATACATGTCTTAACTGTTTTGCATATTTTCTGTTGTAGATCATGGCACCAAGTAGCAGTCACTCTCAGATATCCGGTTTTGCGTTGAGAACTATTCTTGAGAAAGATAAACTGAACGACACTAATTTTACCAACTGGTATCGAAATCTGAGAATTGTTCTCAAACAAGAAAAGAAGGACCATGTCCTAGACAACCCACTTCCAGATGAGCCGAATGAGAATGCGACTGTCGCAGCCACCAATGCCTATCGTCGGGCTAAGGATGAGTCCACGGATATTAGATGTCTTACGCTTGCTCACATGGAACCGGACTTGCAAAAGCAGTTCGAGCATGTTGAGGCCTACGATATGATCGAAAGCCTCAAAAGTATGTTCCAGGCTCAGGCGAAGACTGAGAGGTATCAAGTCTCTCAGGCTTTGCTGAGTTGCAAGCTTAAGGATGGTGATCCACTGAGTCCGCATGTGATCAAAATGGTTGGTTACGTGCAGTCTCTAGAGAGGCTTGGCTACCCCATAAGCGAAGAGTTCGCTATGGATATAATTCTGAACTCTCTTCCTAGTGCATATGGGCAGTTCATTTCGAACTACCACATGCATGGTATGGATAAGAAGCTCACTGAATTACATGGGATGCTCAAGCAGGCAGAGGCGGATCTCAAGAAGGGCACCAGTCAAGTGTTGATGGTGCAGAATAAGGCTAAGTTCAAGAAGAGTTCTTGGACTAAGAAGAAGGCTAAGTCAGGAGGAAAGCAGGCTCAGGACCCAGTCCCAAGCGCTTCCTTAGGGACTAAGCCATCTCCTTCAGCCGGATCCACTTGCTTCTACTGCAAGGCGGATGGCCACTGGAAGAGGAACTACAGCAAGTACTTGGCCGACAAAGCCAAGAGTGGAGGTATGACTTCCGACTCAGGTACACTTGTTTGCAATGTTATAGACATATATCTTGCTGATGCACCTAATAGTTCTTGGATATATGATACCGGATCAGTTATTCACATCTGCAACTCGTTGCAGGGACTGGTAAGAACTATGAGCATAGCAAGAGGCGAGGTTGATATTCGAGTCGGCAACAAAGCATGAGTTGCTGCGTTGTAAGTCGGCACGACGCAACTTCATTTACCTTCCGGATTCATTATGGAACTGAATAATTGTTATTATGTTCTAGTGCTCAGTCAAAACATTATTTCTGCTTCATGTTTGATGAGGCAAGGCTATGAGTCGAATATCAAGAATAATGGTTGTTCTTTGTATTTGAATGATATGTTTCACGGCTTTGCACCCGTCCAGAAAGGGTTATTTATTTTGAATCTTGATGGTGAGTCGGTTTATAACATAAATGTTAAAAGGTTGAAACCAAATGATCTGAATATGACTTACTTTTGGCACTGTCGGCTTGGTCATATAAGTTGGAAACGCATGAAGAAGCTCCATGATGATGGACTCCTAACTTCATTCGACTTGGAGTCGTTCGAGACATGCGAATCTTGCCTACTCGGCAAAATGACCAAGACACCGTTTGCAAAGAGTTGCGAAAGGGCGTCCGACTTGTTGGGACTAGTACATAGTGATGTATGTGGACCAATGAGCACGACAGCCAGGGGTGGTTATGAGTACTTCATTACCTTCACAGATGATTTGAGTAGGTATGGATATATCTACTTGATGAAACACAAGTCGGAAGCCTTTGAAAAGTTCAAATAATTCCAGAATCAAGCACAGAATCAACTTGGCAAGAAAATAAAGTTTCTTCGGTCGGACCGAGGAGGCGAGTACATGAGCCATGAGTTTGATGACCATCTGAAAAGTTGTGGAATAGTTCCTCAACTTACTCCACCAGGAACGCCACAAAGGAATGGTGTTTCAGAAAGGCAGAATCGAACCTTGTTGGACATGGTACGATCAATGATGAGTCGGATAGATCTGCCTTTATCATTTTGGGGTTATTGTCTAGAAACAACGGCGTTCACACTAAACAGAGTACCATCAAAATTGGTAGAGAAGACACCGCATGAGATGTGGACAGGCAAAAAGCCGAGTTTGTCTTTTCTTAAGATTTGGGGTTGTGAAGCATTTGTCAAGCGACTTCAGTCGGACAAGCTTATAGCCAAGTCGGATAAGTGTATTTTCGTGGGGTATCCGAGGGAAACCTTGGGTTACTACTTCTACAACCGAGAAGAGGGCAAAGTGTTTGTCGCTCGGAACGGTGTCTTCCTTGAGAAAGAGTTTCTCAGTCGGGGAGTAAGTGGGAGCACGGTGCAACTCGAAGAAATTCGAGAGGAACCGGCTAGTAGAGAGTCGGAAAAAACCTTGGAGGTTGAGCCGGTCCTGGAAGCTGAGCCGGCAGCATCACCTGTACTATGAAGATCGACAAGATTACGAAGTGTTCGTGATGTGTTACTGTTAGACAGTGATGAGCCGACAAATTATTCGGAAGCTATGGTGGGATCTGATTCCGAGTCATGACTTGGAGCCATGAGATCTGAGATAAAGTCCATGGATGAAAATCAAGTTTGGAACTTGGTTGATCTGCCAGACGGTGCAAGACCCGTCGAGTGCAAATGGGTCTTTAAGAAGAAAACTGATATGGATGGAAATGTTTCAATCTATAAAGCACGCCTTGTCGCGAAGGGGTTCCGACAAGTTCAATGAGTTGCTTACGACGAGACTTTCTCGCCCGTAGCGTTGCTTAAATCAGTTCGGATCATGTTAGCTATAGCGGCCTATTTCGACTACGAGATATGGCAGATGGATGTCAAAACGGCTTTCCTTAACGGAAATTTAACCGAGGACGTGTATATGATACAGCCCAAGGGTTTTGTCGATCCGGCTAATGCTGACAAGGTATGCAAACTTCAGAAATCTATTTATGGATTGAAGCAAGCATCTTGGAGTTGGAATATTCGCTTTGATGAGGTAGTCAAATCGTTTGGCTTCATCAAGAGTGATCATGATTCTTGTTTGTACAAGAAGTTTAGTGGGAACAAAGTAAACTTTCTAATCATATATGTGGATGACATATTACTGATTACAAATGATGTCCAGATGTTGCAAGAAACCAAGGAATCATTGGAAAGGAGTTTCTTAATGAAAGACTTGGGTGAGGCAACATACATCCTCGGAATCCGGATCTATAGAGATAGATCAAGGAGACTCATTGGATTGAGTCAGAGTACTTATTTGGACAAAGTGTTGAAGAAGTTCAACATGGAATCATCTAAGAAGGGGTTCTTACCGATGTCCCATGGTGTAAAACTTAGCAAGACTCAGTGTCCTTCGACAACTGATGAGCGAAGTCGAATGAGTGCGATTCCATATGCTTCTGCAGTCGGATCCATCATGTATGCCATGATTTGTACTAGGCCAGATGTTTCCTATGCTCTAAGTGTTGTGAGCAGATACCAGGCTGATCCTGGAGAGATCCACTGGACAGCGGCTAAAAATATCCTAAAGTACTTGAGAAGGACTAAGGATATGTTCTTGGTTTATGGTGGTGAAGATGAACTCAGTGTAAAGGGTTACACGAATGCGAGTTATCTTACCGACTCTGATGATTCTCTTTCGCAATCCGGATATGTGTTTATTATAAATGGAGGTGCTGTGAGCTGGAAGAGTTCCAAGCAAGAGACTGTGTCTGCGTCTACAACAGAGGCTGAGTATATTGCCGCCTCGGAGGCAACAAAGGAAGCTGTTTGGATGAGGAATTTCCTCATGGATCTTGGTGTGGTTCAGGGCTTGTCCAATCCGTTGGACGTGTATTGTGACAACAATGGTGCTATTGCACAAGCCAAGGAACCTAGACAGCATCAGCAGAACAAGCACATACTCATGCGGTACCACCTGATTCGCCAGTTCGTGGATCAGGGTGATATCAAGTTATGCAAGGTACACACGGATGCAAATATTGCGGATCCGTTGATAAAGCCGTTACCACAGCCGAAGCATGAGGCACACTTGAGAGCCATGGGCATTAGATGCTTAGACATGTGATGTCGGAAGATTGACTCTAGTGCAAGTGGGAGACTGTTGGGAATATGCCCTAGAGGCAATCATGTATGATGATATTTCCCATTGTATTCATAAAGATATTAAGTAGTCCTTGTATAAACATCTGATGTGTATCATTGAATATGTGATTCAGTTGTGGAACTATGCATTCATGTTGTTTGTACTAAATATCCTTGGTCATTGAGGTTGTGCTGGACACACAACTTAGACCAATGTGAAAGTTGGCTTGATGACTCGGTTCCACTTGTCATGGGCATGGAGATGCTATTCCAACTTACACAGATTCGGCTAAAGAGTTTAGCGAGTCGGATTGACCCATATTGAGGTACAACGAACAAGTTGTCATTTGTATATCTCAATCAATGTAATCCTTTGACCTGAGGTTATTGCATAGTCTGATTTGAGGATCACCGACTTAGGTTCTGTCAAACGCTGATCCGTAACTGGGTAGTTATAAAGGCAGAGTTCGGGTCGACTGAGAATCAAGCTGTGTGATGTGAATAACCAAGATGGGATTTTGCCCCTCCACTTGGAGAGATATTCTCTAGGCCCTCTCATGAGATATGATTCGGAAAGCATGGCCATGCACGACTCGGTTAAGTGTTAACCGAGGCGATCGACTAAGAGTTAGTCGGGTGAATCACTTATCTCGGATCGAGAAGAGAGTCGGACTATTTAAGGGATGACATATATTCGCCTATAGTCTGACAAGGTATATCGTGAGGCAAAAGGGACTCGGACGTAAGTCGCATTGGAAAGGCAAGTCGTCATGACTCTTTGGTACTTGGGAGTCCGCACATTCTGCTAGGAGCCGCTACCGACTGATCGATTGAGAGTCAGACTCCAATCGTGTCCAAGTAGCCATGAGCCTGCGGGGTCACACACTTAAGAGCGGGAGCAAGTTCGGATTGGATCTGAACCTGTAATCCAGTTGGGTTGGACCTAAACCGGATTAGGACTGAGTTAGTGAGTTGGACTCACGGTGACAAGTGTTATATGGGCTTTAGTGAATGGGTCGCGCGAGCAGAGCCCATGTTCACTCCCTATATATAGTGGAGCACCGTAACCCAGAAAGGTTAATCGTTGTTCGGTTAGGTCATTCCATGTGTTGGAAACCCTAGCTCCACAGCAGTCCAGCCGTCGTTACGAACCTAGCAGTTCGCCGCCGGTGCTCCTCCTTATACGTGTGGATACCAGAAGAGGTGCTGTGCGATCAACACCAGGACGATCGGATCGTGAGGACTGCACTGCATCAACTGACGCGCTTCATCAGTAATCCGCAACTGCGCGTCTAGTGGTAAACCTCGTGGCCTTCTACCTCAGCTAGATCTTGGGGTCACCACATTAGAGGAAAAGTTTTGTTTTATCTCTGCGTGGCCCAACACACCCTTGCAGAAGTACAAGGCTGACAAGGAGCTGCCGGGGAAGTCTTTGACTGCCCCTTCACTACCAGGAAGGAAGTTCCTCAGGTAAGCCTTGCGCTTGCACGTGGTGCATTTTTGATTCTTTATGTCTTCTATTCTTGACTTGCACATGCGTATCTGTTGATCCGCAGGAGCTTAAAGTGGAGAGCATGATGCCTCCCCTTCCTAAAAAATGCACGGCTGCTCCAGATGGCGGGGATGTAGAATCTAATTCCACGCTCCCTCCTGCGCAGTCGCCAACTACGGAAACCCCCGAGCATAGCGAAGGGATCTCTCGCAAGAGGAACCAAAGCGAAAGTTTGGATGGGGCGACGCTGCTATCACCGAAAGGGCTTGACTTCCTCGAGCAACATTCTGGGGATAAAGGTTCTACCTCCCCCATCCCTGCTATACCCATTCTGATGGGGATATGCCTACCGGGGTATACCCAGCAGGACGTTTCCGACTGGCCCAGGAACTGGCGAGTGGGCCTGCAGGACGGCGACTGGATCAAGACCTGGCATGGATTCAAGCGACTGGAAGCTGAAGGCCCAGGAGAGTAGATAGGCCCAGTCGGATTAGGTTAAACAAGTACCGAAACCTTAACTGATTCGGTTGAGATATGTAAACCCTAGGGGGGGTGAGTCTATATAAACCTCCCTACAGGGCGTGTAGAGGATACGTTCCATCATCCACCCAAGCGACTCGCCGCCTAGCCGCCGAGCTCGCCCCATTGTACCTCCATCATAATACAATCTAGCAGGAGTAGGTCTTTACCCTCCGGGGGGCCGAACCTGGGTAAAACCCTGTGTCTCCGCCCTCATCTCGCACCGCAGATGGCTGGCCGCCCTTGCCCTTCGTTCTACTACTCGCTTCCGATTGCAGCATCTGCCGTGGTCATTCCCACGACAGTGGCGCCCACCGTGGGGCCTGGCCGGTGTTCTGCGGCGAGATCCAATCTGCCCATCAACGATTCGGTCGCCACCGGCCGCATGATAGCGATCGGCGAGATTCTCCAGATATTGCCAAGCAGCTACGTCCCGGCGGCGCGACCTGTCACGCACAGCATGATCTTTCCAGTCGGCACGATCAGCCTCTTCGTCGGCCTCACCGACGTCATCGTCTCGAAGGACTCGGCTCGCATCCGCGAGTCGCCGCCACGCGACCGGCTCTCCGAGAGCCAGGTCCGCACGATCCATCGCCTCGCCTCCGAGTACAACTCGGCCCACAGCGACGTGGCCGAAAACACCGCGGCCGCGGAAGACGCGGCCCTCAACGACGACGCCGACTCGGCGACTCCGGCGTCACTCGCCGGATCCATCACCGCGGCTTCGCCCGCGGGCTCCATCACCCAGGTCTTCAACGTGGGAGACTTCGAGGATCCCTCCATCCTTGGGATCTTCGACTTCGACTCTGGGTCAGAAAACTCCGCCGATCTCCGCGACGGGACCGGTCGCCATGCCGCGACCTACATGGCGACTGGCACCGATCCGCCAGAGGATCCCTTCTCCACCCCGATCCCTCCTAACGCCATGGCAACGGAGGTCGAGGATCTCCGCCTGAAGCTGGCGGAGGCAGTCCGCAAGGAGCAAGCCGAGCGCGAAAAATTTCGCCTCGAGCAGGTGATGGCGCAGGAGCTGTCACGTTACCACCAGCAGCGAATCAGGTCGCGCTTGAACCCCACCGTCCAGGGGCGCGCCCTGAACTTCGACGACGAGAACGACCCGGCCCGCATGGCCGAGCGCGCGATCTGCGAGAACGCGCCACCCGAAGGAAGCGCTCGGCCCCCGCCAGGGTCGACGGCGAACGACGCCCCACCTCCACCCAACCGAGCACCCCCCAGGGACCAGCCGCGGATCGTGGTCTCCTCACGGGAGCGAGACGCGAATGGCCTACCACTGTTCTCCACCCCGATGGACAACCTTGTGGCGGGCCGAGCAGCGGCCGACAACATCACGTCCACCGGTGACGGCGCCCTACAGATCCAGTACGTCAAGGCCCTGCTCGCAAAGGCGGTCGAGCAACAAAACGCAGGCGTCGACTCACAGGGCCGGATGTACTCGCGTTCGTCGGGCAGCAGAGCGGCCTCAAGCGGCCGTCCATTGGCGGCAAACAGCCTCAACTGCCCGCCACCCGAACCACTGCAGCTCCAACACCGACCCGCGAACGCGGCACTCTCCATCAACGACCCCAGGCCAGCGACCAACTTCGTCGCCGCCAACGGTCAGCCCGTCGACGCCCGCACCCACATCATCAACAACCAAAGCTGGCGCGCACGCCAGCCCTACGACCTGCGACACACCCTAACCAATCGCCGCGACGGCGAGCCGATGGTGTCGCTAAGCCGACTCGGCCCCCGATGCTTCGGACCGATGATCCGAGGCGAAAAATACCCGGCGAACTTCAAAGCGCCGAAGGAAATAGAGAAGTATGACCCTTCGTACGACCCCTCCGTGTGGCTGGACACCTACCTCATGGCGATGGGGATCACAGGCCACACCGACCTGCTAGCCGCCCGCTACCTCCCCCTGATGATGGAGGGAGCATGCAGGAAGTGGATCAACACTCTCCCTCCGGATAGCATCGACTCCTGGGAACAGATGCGTGATGCCTTCGTGAGGCACTTCGAGGGTTCCTACACCCGTGCCACCACCATCGAGGACCTGGAGCGATGCGTCCAGGGACCCCGCGAGTCGACCCGAAGCTGGGTCCACGGTGGCAAGAGCTATGGTACAATGCGGCCGGCATCCACCCGGACACCGCAATCCACTGCTTTAAGACCTCGTGCCGCTATGAGCCCTTGGTTGCCAAGCTCAAACGAGCATACCGCACACTCGACAACATACCGGACCTCCTCGAGATCGCCAAAAGATACGTGGAGGAAGACCCCAACCAGGAAACCGATGACGAGTCGGGAGGTCAACGCCGCACGAACGACAACGACAACGGACGACGGTCCGACCTACGCTACAGCAATACTCGCCTCACCGGCAAGCGCCGCAGTGACGGGCGAGTCGACTTCGTCGCCAACGCCGGGCACGCACAGCGCGAGCCCAAGAGCTTCCGCCGTGACGGAGGGCAACGCCGCGACGGCGACAACTACAAGGCGAAACCAAGGTTCGACCCCGCGGCCCTCCTTAACCAGCCTTGTGCGTTTCACAACAGGGAAGGGAAGCCCGCCACGCACACGACCGCCGATTGCCACTCTCTCAAGGAGATCGAGAAGGCACAACGAGCACGAGAGGACCCCGACAACAACCCGCCAAACGGTGGAAAATTCGGCAGTGTGGCCGGCTCGCTCCACACCTTCATAGGCTTCAACACGAAGCGCGAGAAGAAGGTCATCACCCGCGCCGTTGCCGTCAACACGGTGGCCCAGGTGGACGTCCCCCAGTTCCTCAACTGGTCGGAGCAGCCCATCACCTAGAGCCGCCAGGACCACTCGCCACGCATCGAGTACCCAGGCCGAGTCGCCCTGGTGGTCAAGCCCAAGGTGGGAGACTACTGGCTCCCCAAGACATTGATGGACGGCGGCAGCTCCATCAACATCCTGTACCTGGCCACCTTCAGGCGATTGCGGCTCCCGCAGTCGATGGTCGAGACGACCTACACCACGTTCCACGGCATCGTCCCCGATCGGAAGGCATACCCGATCGGCAAGGTCACGCTGCCAGTCACCTTCGGCACACCAGCAAACTTCCGCACCGAGCGGATCGTCTTCGAGCTGGTACCCTTTGACAGCCCCTACCACTGCGTCCTGGGGCGCCAGGCATTCGCCAAGTTCATGGCAACGCCCCACTACGCGTACAACGCGATGAAGCTCCCCGGGCCGCGCGACGTCATCACCATCAACAGCGACCCCGACATGGCCGCCGAGTGCGCGGCCAAAGGAGCCGAACTCGCCGACGCCGTCATCGCGGCAGAGTCCAACCACGCCGACAAGCTCGCCAAGTACGCGAGCGGGGTCAACAACGACGACCCCACCATACTCAAGAAGCCAAATTCGGAGGGCGTCAACACCTCAGCCTTCGAGGCAACGACGCACACCCGCACCGTCGAGCTGGTCCCAGGCGACTCCAGCCAGACAGTGATGATCGGGACGGGCATGAGCCCAGCATAGGAAGGCGCGCTCATCGAGTTCCTCCGTGAGAACAGGGACATCTTCGCATGGAAGCCCTCTGACATGCCTGGTGTCCCTAGGGAACTCGCTGAGCACAAACTCAACGCCGACCCCAAAGTGCGACCCGTCAAGCAGTCGCTGCGGCCCTTCAATGAAGAGCGCCGCCGAGCCATCGCCGAGGAGGTGTAGCGTCTACTCGCTGCAGGCTTCATCCGTCCAATCAAATACTCCAAGTGGCTGGCAAACCCAGTCCTGGTCGATAAGAAAAATGGGACCTGGAGGATGTGTATCGACTACACAAACTTAAATAGTGCCTGCCCGAAGGAGCAATTCGTCCTCCCGCAGATCGACCAAATAATCGACTCCACCGCAGGCTCGGAGTCGCTGTGTTTCCTCGACGCCTACTCTGGGTACAACCAGATCAAAATGGCCGTCGAGGACGAGGAAAAGACGGCGTTCATCACGCCATTCGGAGCCTTCTGCTACAACGCCATGACCTTCGGCCTCAAGAACGCCGGGGCGACCTACCAGCGGTGCATGCAGGAATGCCTTGCGAGCCAAATTGGCCGCAATATCCACGTCTACATCGACGACGTGGTAGTGAAGTCCACTTGCCAGAGTGATCTACTCGCCGACCTGGCGGAAACATTCGCCAACCTGCGGAAATACAAGATAAAGCTAAACCCAGGCAAATGCACCTTCGGTGTACCAACAGGGCAACTACTAGGTTACGTCGTCTCCAAGCGCGGGATCGAGGCGAACCCCACCAAGATCGACACGATCGCTCGACTCGGCAAACCCGAGTGCCTGCGCGACATCCAGAAGCTGGCCGGGCGAGTCGCGGCTCTCAGCCACTTCATCCCCCGATTGGGCGAAAAGGCGATGCCCCTATACCGCCTGATGCGGAAGAACCCCACCTTCCAGTGGGACAAGGAGGCGGACGATGCGCTCCGCGACCTCAAGAAAGTGCTACTCGCAGCACGGCTACTCGCCGCCCCCGTCGACAAAGAACCCATGCTGGTCTACGTCGCGGCTTCCGAGCGCGTCGTCAGCGCCGTCATGGTCGTCGAGCGGCCATAGGAAGGAAAGGAGCGCCCGGTACAACGACCGGTGTACTATATCAGCGAGGTCCTCACCGAGTCGCGCCAGCGGTACCCACAATACCAGAAACTGGTATACGCAGTCTTCAGAGCACATCGGCGACTGCCGCACTACTTCCAGGAGCACCCGATCACGGTCGTCTCCTCAGCACCGTTGCAGGACATCATCCACAATCGTGAGGCGACCGGGCGAGTCGCCAAGTGGGCCGTCGAAATCGGCGTCCACAACATCAAGTATGAGCCACGAAAAGCGATCAAGTCGCAGGCTCTCGCGGACTTACTGGGAAGAGGCCCAACAGCCGGAAAAGCTGCCGTACCTCCACTACTGGAGCCTGCACTTCGATGGCTCCAAGAACGCAGACGGCGCAGGAGCAGGGATCGTGTTGACTTCCCCAAAGGGTGACAAGCTCTGCTACGTCCTCTGCCTCGACTTCACCCCCTGCACCAACAACATGGCCGAGTACGAGGCACTACTCCACGGCATGCGAGCTGCCAAGGAGATGAATGTCAACCGCCTACGCTGCTATGGAGACTCCGACCTCGTCGCTGGGCAAGTCGTTGGCACCTACGACGCTGTCTCTCCCACCATGGCGGCATACCGCCAAGCAGTAGACAAGCTAGGCGGACACTTCGCAGGCTACTCCGTCAAGTGGATCGACAGGCGGAAGAACGAGGAGGCCGACACACTCTCTCGCATCGGGTCGGCTCGACTCGCACCACCCGCCGGCGTCTTCCTCGACATGATCACCAAG
The DNA here is from genome assembly GCA_916181665.1 of Avena sativa. NCBI lineage: Eukaryota > Viridiplantae > Streptophyta > Magnoliopsida > Poales > Poaceae > Avena > Avena sativa. The sequence goes on from OV702297.1 coordinate 146,627,516, forward strand.
CCGTCCGTCTCTCCCCCAAGGGAGATCGACATCGGAGTCCCGCTGCAACCAGAGGCAGCCCTGGTTGCACTCACCGCCGAGCCAAAAGACTGGACTAGGCCGTACGTCGCCTACCTGGAGGGAGGCACCTTGCTGGCAGACGAAACAGACGCCCGAATGATAACACGACGCTGCAAATCCTTCGTCATCATCGACGGCGAGCTCCACAAGCGCAGCATGACCGACGTGTTCCAATGCTGCGTCCAACCCGCCGAAGGACACAAGATCCTCCACGACATCCACTCCGGCGACTGCGGCCACCACGCCAGAGCCCTCTCTCTGGTCGCAAAGGCTATGCGACACGGCTTCTACTGGCCCATCGCACACGCCGACGCCGTCGACATTGTCCAGCGGTGCGCCGGGTGCCAGAAGTACGCCAACCAGACACACATGCCGAGCTCAGCGCTCAAGACAATCCCCATCACCTGGCCATTCGCCGTGTGGGGTATGGACATGGTAGGCCCTTTCAAAGAGGCCCCCTCCGGCTTCACCCACCTACTGGTCGCGGTCGACAAATTCACAAAGTGGGTGGAGGCCAAGCCAGTCCGGAAATGCGACGGGAAGACCGCCACCAAATTCCTACGCGAGCTCATATATCGCTACGGGTTCCCAAACAGCATCATCACGGACAACAGCACCAACTTCGCCAAAGGAGCCATGGCCGAGTTCTGCGAGGAACATCACATCCGACTCGACCTCGCGTCAGTCGCCCACCCGGAGTCCAACGGCTAGGCGGAACGGGCCAACCAGAGCATCCTCCACGGCCTGAAGCCGTGGCTCCAAGTACCACTCGAGCGCACCGCCGAGTGCTGGGTCGAGGAGCTACCCTCCGTCATCTGGGGTATCCGCACCTCGGTAAACAGGTCAACAAGGTTCACCCCCTTCTTCATGGTGTACGCTGCTGAGGCAGTCATGCCCACCGACCTCGAGCACGACTCGCCAAGGGTCGTCCATTACACGGAGGCTGCGAACGAACTCGCACGTCAGGATGGATTCGATCAACTCGACGAGGCACGTGACCTAGCTCGCTCCCGCACCGCCATCTACCAGCAAGGACTCCGCCGCTACCATAGCCGGCGGGTGAAAACTCGCACCTTCCAGGAAGGCGACCTGGTGCTACGCCTCATCCAGGACAAGAAGGGCATGCACAAGCTCTCCCCCCCGTGGGAGGGACCATTCGCCATCGGGCGAGTACTCGGCAACGACGCCTACTACCTCACCGACGTCCGCGGAGACGGAAAACTCGACGTCAAGCGACCATGGAATGTAAACCTCCTATGGAAGTTCTACTCCTAGAACTCCACATGTGTACCCTCCAGTCGCTATGAAATAAAACATATTGGTTACCACAAATTGTGCCTACTCTCCGTGTCTTGTGCCACTCGCACTCGTAATAACAACACCAAGCTAACTGCAGGAGTCAACCTCTGGTACAGCGATCGGCACGGCCAAGTAGTGCGCTACGAGGGCACTGGGTTACCCCAGGACTCGTAACGTCCACGAAAAATGCCTACCCGGAGCCCCATTGGAGTCGCCTAGCTCGACTGGCTTAACGAGCCAAGACAACTACCTTCGCTCCTCATAGCGACCATGATCCTCCGCATCCTCGACACAGCGACTCGAACGGCCAAGTACCACGCTCGGGGACTGACGACCGGTTCAGCGCGAGCGACTAGGGAAAAACGCCAAGTACGAGAGCGTGCCCAGGACTCTCCATGCGACTGACCCAACGGGCCAGGCAGGAGTGATGCGCTCACTCTGACGTGCCCAGTCCTCATCCACCCTAGATCCGCGACTAGAACCACCAAGTACCACGCTCGGGGACTTGGCTACCCGACCTCGTTCGTGCAAGGGAAAGCGGTGAAGTAAAGAGCACTCATGGGAGTCACCCTGTGACTGGCTTTCCAAGCTCGGGCGAGTCGACCTCAATAACAAAACGCTCAAAACCACAAACACATAAACAAACGAGGTTAACCCCATAAAAAGGGCGGATGCGCTCGGGGACTCGTTCAACCCTCAATCACAAACGCAAGACAATTCACAAAATAACACGATATCCCATTATAGCAGATCAAAGTTGTTACAAAATACAAGTTGCGCCCAATGGCCGAACTACTACTAACGCCTCAGGGCACAATGTTTTTACTCTGCAGGCTTCGACGTCGACTCGCCGCCACCCTTGAGGTTGCGAATGAAGGGAGTGTATGGGTTCGATGGGTACGTCGTCAGTTCACCCGCCATCGCCGCACGGAAGGGCTGCTCGATCTTGAAGTCCCGGTGTGGCGAATCGGGATCGTTGGGCGCGACGGTCGTCTCCTGATAGGGAAGGAGGTCGCCCATCGCCCAGACACGATCGGAGTATACTGTGGCAGGGTCCGTCAGCTTCAGCACCTCGGCAATCTCCACCGAGCCCGTCGACGACGGGTAGCCACTCGTCATGTCGTCTAGATCGAAATCCTCTGGGAAGTGGGCGAGCCCAAGGCTAAGCGCCGTCGCCGCCCCGCGCCGGAACGCCGACCGCGTCATGAACTCGACGACCGACGGCACCTTCTCCAAGTACCGCCACACTTTGACGAGGTCGCTAGGAATCACTTCCGTGGGCGACATCTCCTGAAGATACGCCCGAATACAAGCCACGGACAACATGGCCGAGTCGACCAGAGTGGCCACACACTGCCGCGCGTCGTATGACTGCGCCTCTTCCGCGCTGTCGATGATCCGACTTGTGGACAGAGGGTGGCAGTGAGTACACCAAAGGTCACACAATGGAAATATTATAGGCAGAGGCAGGCACATTTACCAATCAAAGGACGGGAGAGATCCATGATGAAGCTTTGAAGAGAGGAGAGGTCATCTTGTAGCTCAGCAACAAGGGCGTTAGAGACCTTACGCTCCTCAGCGGCGGCCGTAACAGCAGCCTTGGCCCGCCCATCCGCTGAACTCGCCTCCTCCTTCGCTTCCTTAAGCTCGCGCTCAAGGTCGGCGATTCGCTTCTGAGCTGAACTCAACGCAGATTGAGCCGCTGTCAATTCACTCGCCGGGACAAGACCCTGGCGGACCTCCTCTGCCTTCGCAGCAATCGCCTGGAGTCCCGTGTTCGCCTCTTGGACGGCGACAAGTTCCTTCTCTGCGGCGACACTTCACAGCAAGCCGGTCGGCTGATTCACGCTGCAAACCCTATGCAAAAGTCAAATAGTTAACGAAAACGGAATCCTAAGTGCCCACCCGCTGAAATTCAGCGACTGGACACTCGGGGACTGGAGATCAAAAATTCTAAGTGCCCACCCGCTGAAATTCAGCGATTGCGCACTCAGGGACTGGGAGCGAGAAATAAAAACAAAATATCAAAAGAATCTGACCACTGCAATTCAGTGGCCCGATCCTCGGGGACTGGACATACCTGGATGGCTGCGCCAAGCATGCCATGAAGCTGTAGTGCGTCCACGGATGCGAGAAGAGCTGGAGTGTGCCCGCGACGCTGCTCGATCTCCGTTTCAGCGACCCCAGGTACGCGGCTCGATGGCGTGGTACCACTCGCCGTAGCCGCCTTAGCCATGAAGCGGGGGAAGGTCGCGGTGGACGCGCCGACACCAAAAGAGACCGGCTCGGCCACCCTAGGCGAGGAAGCACCCTCCTTGATCTTCAAGGCCACCCCCGTCGCAGGATCACTCGGAGCAGTCGTCGTGTCGTCAGACACCGTGACAACATCGTCGCCCTTGGCCTTCTTGGCACTGTCTGTGGGGGCAGCGACCTCATCATCCTTCCTCTTCCGAGAGGGGTCCTCCTCGACGAGGACTGGTTGCACTTTGGCCACAGACGGGTGGCCTATCTTTTTAACCCTAGTCCTGCAAATTGATTACATGAGCGAAATGGTCCGAGTATAACGAAAAGCAAGGCAGGTGAATAAAACTCACTTGGCGACTGGTATGAACCGCAGCCAGGCTGGTGGTGTCGGAACTACTCGCCGAACGAGGCGGAGATGCTTGTTTCGCCGGCTTCGTCTTCCTCTTCGGAGGGGCCTTGATTTCCTTCTTCTTCTTCTTTTTTGACGGAGTGGCCTCGCGACGTGAGGTGTGCTCGGGAAGCTCGTCGTCATCATCGTCATGGTGTTCAAGGCTTCTACTCGCGAACCAGTGGGGCGGCCTCTTCCTCGGACTCGTCGTCATCATCGCTCCTGTCACTCTCGGCGCCGCCCTTGGTAGGAGGCGATTCTCCCCTGTCCTGGACGGACGAGCTCGAGTTCTCGTCGTCCGCGGGTGGAAGCCACCCTTCCACCACTTGAAATAACTGCAGCAAGCATGAAGTAATATCAATATAACCGCGACAGCATCAACTGCAACTGCGAATGGTAGAAAGTGACTTACCGTCGGGGCTGGATGATTCGCGGTATAGGGGGCGACCCCAGCCTTTGCGTCCAGGTACACTGCTTGGGTGATCTTCTTCAACGCCAGGACGTAGTCCTCGAGTTTCCACTCGGCGAGGCAGGATTTCGTCGAGTCTTCCCGGCCCGTGTACTCGTACATGTAATGGTCACGGCGGGCCAGGGGAACGAGTCGCCGCCCAAGCCAACAGTTGTACAAATTGATGGTCTGAAGACCCTTCTTCTTCAGGCCGCAGATGGTTTAAAGCATCTCATCCACGACCATCCGCTGGTCTGTTGGGAGCTTGCCGACTTGGAGTCGGCGTGGTTCGGGCCGGTCGGCGGAGTACCTTGGGATCGCCACCTCACCGTCTGGAGTCGCCTCGGTGACGTAAAACCAGGACTTCTTCCACTCGCTTGCCGCCTTGGCAGGTAGCATCAGGTCGAAGAAGGAGGCTTTCGACTTCAGCTGGAAAGTCAGGCCACCCGCCGCCAGCATTGGGCCGCCTGATTCTTCATGACTGATCCTCCCGTGGAACAGATCTTGCCACAGGGGGAAATAGGGCCTGCAGCCCAGGTAGCACTTGCAGAACGCCATGAAGATGGCGAGATGCTCGATGCTGTGCGGGCCCAGGTCCGATGGCTGAATCCGTAGAAGGCGCAGAAGCGCCGGAAGAAGAGAGATGTGGGAAACCCCAGCCCCCGCTCCAGGTGGCTGGTGAAGCAGACGAATTCTCCCTCGCGCGGGTCCGGAGTCACCTCTCCGGCCGCGGGGATGCGCCACCTGCCGGCGCGCAGGATCCCGGCCTCCTCGAAAGACGCCAGTAGCGCTCTCGTGCACTTGGACCTGCCCCATGGTTCGGTGGAGGGGGCCATTGGCGGAAAGGTTCGTGGAGGTCGGAGGATTTTGGATCGATTGGATCGCGATGCGGAGGAAAATGGAGATGCGCGAAATCGGAGGAAATGACGAGAGGGTGGTTCTCCGATCGCCTACCATTTCCTTTATATAGCGGTTGTTACCCACCAAATCAGGGAGCCATTACTACGCGGTGATTACGCCAAAGGTTACCGTTGGATTAACCCAACGGCTAGTTTTGACTGCGTCTGACGGTCCAACTTCGTCCATTCGACTCACCGACCCGATCACTACAACAGTGACTGAATATTTCACCGACCCGTTCGCCGAGCTGCGACCAGAATGACTAGTTTTTTCCTTTATTCAGGAGCCCGCCACCGATTCGACTAGGTGTCCGCATTTGAACCGTATGCTCCGACTACCAGCAACCACCTGCGCCCAATCGACGACGACCTCGGGGACTACTGATGGGGATATGCCTACCGGGGTATACCCAGCAGGACATTTCCGACTGGCCCAGGAACTGGCGAGTGGGCCTGCAGGACGGCGACTAGATCAAGACCTGGCGTGGATCCAAGCGACTAGAAGCTGAAGGCCCAGGAGAGTAGATAGGCCCAGTCGGATTAGGTTAAACGAGTACCAAAACCTTAACTGATTCGGTTGAGATTTGTAAACCCTAGGGGGGGGGGGGGTGAGTCTATATAAACCTCCCTACAGGGCGTGTAGAGGATACGTTCCATCATCCACCCAAGCGACTCGCCGCCTAGCCACCGAGCTCGCCCCATTGTACCTCCATCATAATACAATCTAGCAGGAGTAGGTCTTTACCCTCCGGGGGGCCGAACCTGGGTAAAACCCTGTGTCTCCGCCCTCATCTCGCACCGCAGATGGCTGGACGCCCTTGCCCTTCGTTCTACTACTCGCTGCCGATTGCAGCATCTGCCGTGGTCATTCCCACGACACATTCGGGCCATGGCTCCTCAGCCACCGGCCAAGAAGAAGAAGAAAGAGACGCCGGTCTTCGACCTCTCCGATATCCCTTCATAAGTATCGAATGCTTATTATTTTTTGATTGTGCTTCATCTTCTTGATGCTTTGAGTGACTCATTCGCTCTTGCTGCACCAGGAGGTCTTCCTCAGCATAATCTGTAAAGGATGAGACTGAAGAAGTTGCTGCGGAGTCGAAGATGGTGCATGCTAAACATGCAACTGCCTCCCCGAAGATGCCGACCCACTTCGGTGATGTCGCGTCGAGCTCCTCGAAGCCGAGGACTCGTGCGGTTGTTACCCGAAAGACGCAAGCTACTCCTTCGGAGTCTTCAGGTGGCCATGTAAGTACTCTGTCATTTTGGCGCGGGCAAGCCCCCGACTCCTTTGTTTACCTGGTTTATTGTTTCTTTGCTGCAACGCTTCATCTGCGATGTTGACCGCCTCAGACAACAATACCTCGCCTAGGAGGATATATTTCGGCAACTCCAATGTGTGTATACTTCTGCTCTTTTTCTTCTGGTGCTAATGTATGTTTCTTTTCTGATGTTTTTCCTAATGATTTTTGTAGATGAGAACAATGAAGCCCTCTGCAAGCTGAACGCACTCGAAAAGGGGCACAGCAATGCGGAGACCAAGGAAAAAGATGCCTTGGAGGCCCTTGAACATTGCCGGCAGGAAGCCCAGGAGCGCTAGGAGCAGCTTGCGACTGCCGCAGCATCTCAGGAGAAGGCGATGGCAAAGCAGCTTATGACTGATGCCAAAGTGATGTCTGGTAAGTTACCATACGCTCCTCTGCTGAGTGTTTATGCTGCGTTTCCTTTGCCTCATCCGAAATTTATTTGCCGCAATCTGCAGATGCCACCGACATCACATTTGATCATGGTGCCTTGGAGCATGGGGATCCCATGGCGGATGCTGTTGCGGCGATCGAATACCGTTTAAGCTCTACCATCAAGACACCAGGCAAGGACAAGGAGGTCCTCGCCCGCTTCTACCGGGAGATCTTCCCGAAGGGCGTCACCCTTGACAACGTCGATTCTCTAGCGAAAGCCTTGGCGGGTTATGCCCTTGCGGACTACAAGAAGACCTAGAAGGGTGTGGGAGCTACCCTGGTCCAAGCGATGGGGATGGCGGCTGGCGCGCAGTTGAACCTGAGCCAGGTCACCTCCAGGATGCCGGTGGCGGCGGATGGCACTGAGGTAGCCTTTGCTCCCTTCGCCTCCCGTTGCAAGCACTTTGGCCCGAAACTCATTGATATTCTAGCCACATATGCGCTGGAGCAGCAATGGGCAGCCAAGGCGAAGGCCTCGGAGTCCGAAGTTGCTCCGGATGCGGATGCTCCTTAGGGTCCATGTGTCATAGTTTCCTTTGTAGTTTTTTAAGTTTAGCTTTTGCAGTGTGCATGTAATGCCCTGTACTGAATGAATCTAACTCTACCACATAGTGGTTATTTTGATGTAAATATACGTGTTTCCTTTGACTGCTTTTGATTGCCTCTGCCTTTATATTCTGTCACATGTGCGCCTCTTAGGGTCCTTCAAATGCTGATCCAATGGCTACGTCATCCGCCTTGACTGTTGCCCATCCGCTGTCAAGTGAGGCATCGCAGCTGCCTTTGCTACGTCATCGCATCCGAAGCCTGGAGAAAGATGTTCTCATCATTCGTGGCCATGCGGATGTTTGGAAATCTAAGACCAAACGGGCCGTTGCGAGAGAGGAATTTCTCCTTGAGAAATTTCGGCAGATTGGCGAGCAACTCCAATGTAAGTCATCGTCGGTGTTCGTGTTTTTTTTCGACTGGGCCCGACCTCTACGGCTTCTAAGCTGCTGCTCTTGTTTGTAGTTGTCAATCTTCTGCCGCAGGAAGAGAAGGAGCGAGTTGCAATTTGGCTCAATTACCTCACCCAACAGGAGTTGGAGGCCGGAGGCTTCTTTTGAATGGACCGTGATCGAGCGACTGTTGTCGCGACGGTTCAAGGTCGTGTCTACCAGGTACTTCAGGTGTTGAAGCGTGCAAGCTCTTCATTCACGTCTATCTGGGCTGCGATGTTTCCCCTGGATGTGGTTCCATCCAGATTTTTGGGGATGTTGGGCAAAGTTTCGAAGCATGGACACCGTGAAAGAACTTGTACGTCATCAGCTTGTGGCGGGCACGAAGGCAGCGCTAGCGCTTGCTCAGTTGCATCGTCGTGATGTTGACCTGGCGGAAATAGCGGCGGGGCCACCCGTTCCTCTGGATGGTTTGACATGGAACATGCGCCCACACTATGCCGTGGTGGCTCGCCATGCTGAAGATATCATTGACGTATTCGATGAGCGGATGAACGTCTTGCTCCAACGTGGTTGAGTCCTGCAAGTTTTAAACATAGTAATGTAAAATCTGTGTAGTGTCGAGTGGGCTTTTGTGCCCTTGTAAAATTTGTAAGTATGTATTTGCACATAGTGCATTATTGGTGTTAAGTTGTGCATGTCCTTTTCGTTAGCCTCACGTGGTCGACTACTCAGGGTGATGCATTATTGAAGCAGTCGACAAAGTCGTAAGGTGAGGCGCATCCCCCGAGCATATGTAGGAATGTAAATGTACATAAGAGGAGAAAATATGTTGGCCAAGGAACTTAGATTTTATTCATTGTATAGTAGGGGGTACAAGTTTCGGCTGAGTATTCTGGCTGAATAGCCTTATTGAAAGTAAAACACGACTAAGAGTAGAAGCGTCGCAGTTGTGCGACGTTCCAAGGGTTGGAGTATGCTACTCCGGACTCGACGTCCTTGAGGCGATAGGCGCCACCTGGGATTACTTCGGTGACCATGTAGGGTCCTTCCCAGGGTGGCTCTAGCTTCAGGTTCCCTTTCTGCTTGAGTCGCAGGACAAGGTCTCCTTCGACGAAGGACCTTGGGCGTAGCCATCTACTGTGGTAGTTGCAGATACTTTGCTGGTACACCGTCAAACGGGCCGTGGCAATGTCGCGTGCCTCATCCAGTGTGTCGACGGCATCTTCGAGTGCGGCTGTTGATTCAGCTTCGCTGTAAGACACGACCCGCTGAGTATTATAGCGTATCTCGGTGGGTAACATTGCTTCGGCTCCGTGCACCATGAAGAAGGGCGTGTAGCCAGTGGCACTGTTTGCATTGTGCGGAGGTTCCAGAGGACAGAGAGTAGCTCATCCGCCTAGGCTCCCTCCAGCCATTCAAGTGGACGTACCAGCCGCTTCTTGATTCCATTGCAGATGAGGCCGTTGGCCTTTTCGACCTTCCCGTTGGTCTACTTATGTGCCACAGAGGCATACGTGACGTTGACGCCGAGCCCTTCGTAGAAGTCTCAGAACTCCTTCGAGGTGAAGTTCGTACCATTGTCGTTTATGATGTTGTGAGGCACTCCAAACCTGTAGATGATGGATTAAAAGAATTTAACAGCGGTGGCGCCGGTTTGGTTAGTCACAAGCATGGCCGCAATCCACTTCGTGAACTTGTCGACTGCCACCAGGAGGAAGACGTGTCCTTCGGATGAGGATTTCTGCAGTTTGCCGACCATGTAGAGTCCCCACTAGGCGAAGGGCTAGGCCAATGGTATGGGCCATAGCTCCGAGCCTGGTGTGTGAGGCTTGTCTACAAACCTTTGGCAGGCATTACACTTCTCGACGATGTCCTTGGCATCCCCGCATTATGGTTGGCCAGTAGAAGCCAGCTCGTAGAGCCTTGGAGACAAGGGCGCGGATACCTGCGTGGTGGCCGCATATGCCTTCATGTATGCCAAGGAGGATGCTCTTCCCGTCATTGTTGGTGATGCACTACTAGAGCACTCCTGTAATGTTGTGCTTGTACAGCTTGCCATTGATGACGGTGAAGGCTTTTGATCGGCGAGCGATGTGCCTGGCATCCGTCGGGTCCTCAGGTAGCTGTTTGCTCACCAGGTACTTGACGTATGGCCGAGTCCATGTTTTCTCGACCGCAAGGACCTGCATGAGGTTGACCAGCTTGACCTCTGTGTCTAGCTCTTCAGGTACTCCAGCCTTGTCGGGTGGCACAGCCTCCAAGTGTCCTGCAGTTTCAACTGTGTCCTTCAGAGTTTTATGCTTGATGGAGGGTACGCAAATTTGCTCGGGGAACACACCCGGTGGAATTGGGGCATAGGTGGAACCAATGTTGGCGAGCTTGTCAGCCTCCTTATTGCTTTTCCTACTGACGTGCCAGAGTTCGCAGCCATCAAAGTCTCCTTAGAGTGAGTTGTAGAGTGCATAGTATACAACCATGTTGCCGCTATGGGCGTCACACTCGTTCATCGTCTGCTGAACGACAAGGTTGGAGTCATCGTAGATGATGAGGCGCATGGTGCCACATACTTTGGCCATCCACATGCCGTGCAGGAATGCCTCGTACTCAGCCTCATTGTTGGATGCACGGAACTTCATCCGCAACACATATCTCATCTTATCCCCTTGAGGGGATGTCAAGATTACTCCGGCTCCTGCTCCAGCGTCGCGCTTGGAGCCATCGAAATGCATCGTCTAGAGATGGGACTGTTGGGAATATGCCCTAGAGGCAATCATGTATGATGATATTTCCCATTGTATTCATAAAGTAATTAAGTTGTCCTTGTATGAACATCTAATGTGTATCATTGAATATGTGATTCAGTTGTGGAACTATACATTCATGTTGTTTGTACTAAATATCCTTGGTCATTGAGGTTATGCTGGACACACAACTTACACCAATGTGAAAGTCGGCTGATGACTCGGTTACACTTGTCATGGACATGGTGATGCTATTCCGACTTACACAGATTCGGCTAAAGAGTTTAGCGAGTCGGATCCACGCATATTGAGATACAACAAACAAGTCGTCATTTATATGTCTCAATCAATGTAACCCTTAGACCAGAGGTTGTTGCACAATCCAAGTTGAGAATCACCGACTTAGGTTCTATCAAACGTTGTTCCGTCACTAGGCAGTTATAAAGGCAGAGTTCGGGTCGACTAAGAATCGAGCTGCGTGATGTGGATAACCAATATGGGATTTTGCCCCTCCAGTCGGGGAGATATTCTCTAGGCCTTCTCGGATGATATGATTTGAAAATCATGGCCATGCACGACTCGGTTAAGTGTTAACCGAGGCGATCGACTAATAGTTAGTCGGATGAATCACTTATCTCGGATCGAGAAGAGAATCAGACTATTTAAGGGATGACAACTATTCGCCTATAGTCCGACAAGGTAATATCGTGAGGCAAAAGGGAGTCGGATGCAAGTCGCATTGGAAAGGCATGTTGTCATGACTCTTTGGTACTTGGGAGTCGACACGTTCTTCTAGGAGATGCTGAGCAAGAAGAATATTAAGATGCTCAAGAGTATTACCCGGATCCATCTTATTTTACAACTGAACTTCGATGCAACCATTTCCCCATGCTTGCACTACATATAGTACGTATTGAATCTATCTTATTATTGCATCATAATCGCGTCACGAATAAAATTGAATCCCATGTATTGCATAGCCTTTACTTTTATACCCCACCGAAGCTTGTTCCCTCCATCCTATGAGCCATTACTACAGGAGTTGTTTGAACCATGCGAGTCATAGAATTGCATGTGTAGGGTTTCTGAGTGTCTTTGAATAATGAGGTACCTAAACAACTGAATTGAGTAGTAATAGGATAACTAATGAAAGAGGCACTGGTGGGCAATATCTGCTATTTGGTTCTTTATGCTCACTTGTGTCCCGTAGGATCCCGAGTACTTGATACCCGTTCCTTGACTATCGCACTATCCGCATGTGGGACCATAAATCCCCTTAGTCATAGCCTGAGTCAAATTTAATTTCTTGGGGCCATAAACTAGTTTGGGGCGTTATTACTATCATGTACTTATGCCATGTTTTACTACTTATTTACTACTGTTGCTTGAGGAGCGTTTACTATTGTACTGTCTAGGAATTGTGATACGTTTATGCGGTATCGACAAGCCCAGTCACACTTTTGGGTTTCCAGTCGGTTACAGCCGTCGACACAAACCTCTGGGTCCATCTCGTAGTCGGCCAACTTCATCGCGGGTTGCTTAGTGGGGTGGCCCCCTGAAATCAACTATGAATCTTGCGAATGCTTTGTCGTGATGCCTCGTTGGGTTTTCATTTGGTTTTTCCGAGGTTGATCGTGCGTGTGTTGCTATTTGTGTACCCCTGCAGGGTAAATCTTTCTGAAAGACGTGTTCGCGGTTATGGATGACTTGGAGCACATTTTCTTGATCATAGACAAGCATAACTAAAGTACCGCTTTTAAATTGACTAAAACTTGACTAGTAATAGTGCAATATTCATGGAGTGATTAATAAAACTGCTAATAGATGGGATGTTCTTCCGCCTTCTTGTTGGGGAACGGGAGGTGGCCGAGCAATTTTTATTTATGTTGATATATATATGTTAGGTAATTCACTATTGTTTATTTAACGAGTTTCCGTCTATCATTGGTTAGGCGGATGTTTTAGCGTGTCTCTATAGAACTGCTAGGATTTATTTTAGCTGCAATTGCGTCACCCTTAGGTTGTTCCCTTTAGATGCATAAATACTTGCTGAGTACCTTAGGGTCTCACATGACAAAATATTGGTTTAGATGGACATGTATACTCTAAGGAAGGTTACTGGTTCGAAGAGATCGATGATGGTGGCAACGACCGTCTGGTTTAGAGATTCCAGGGATGGATATCCATGAGATCTGTGGGCAAGATGTGCTTATTTTCAAGGCATCTTGTAACACCCCATCCACATGGCCCTGGGGGTGTCACTCCTGGTAGCTTAATAGGATATCTAGACTAGCTCCACAAACCAACACTAGTATTTTCTGCCCATTTTGTCCTCACTCATGCGCACCCGGTTACCCACTTCTCGGTCGGCCACCCATCGTAGAATTGCTCTAGGCTAAGCACACTTAACCTTAGAGGTCTTTTTGAATGAGCTTCCGGAAAAGAAGTTGCAACTTGTTGGTATGTGACATGGATATTCCCTACGGATACTCGATGTTAGCCTACCTGGTCCAGCCCGACGAAAGGCCCATTCGACGACCTGCCAGGTCCATGACGCCTATGACATTTCGGCTGCTATGAAGCCCATATGGACACGGACTCCCAAGCGCACAAGACAAGGAAAGCTCAAGACTAGAGCTTGAATACAACTTGTAACCTACTCGTATCGGTACCTAAGACCTAGCCTCTCCATATATAAAGGCCAGAAGGGTCCAATGAGGAGGACACGCTACGATAAATAGACTAGACCACAACAGATCTATAGACCTAGGCTACACGCAATAGACAGATCTACGATCTTCTCTCTCTCTATCTCTCAACTCACTGCATACACACCTCCACGCCAGATTGCATTTGCGCACCCCTGTAACCTTCGGTTCCGCCGTAATCAAGAACATACAAGGAGGAGTAGGGTTTTCCCTCTGGGGGCCTGAACCTGGGTAAACCTCGTGTCCCCGTGTTGCTTGTGTGTTAACCGTTTCGCGACTTACAACATCCCCATCTTATCCAAACCCATGTCCATAACAATGGGCATTGACGAGTCAAACCCTCGTCAATTGGCGCTGTCCGTGGGGAACGGGGACGCTAATTGTGCGGTCGTGACGGTTCCATCACCAATGATCTACGATTTACTGATTTTTGAGAAGCAGATCTACTTCGACTACACGCGGGGATCTACGTCAACAATGCCTCCAGTACAGAGTTATCAATGAAGCAGATGATAGATCAACAAATTGACAAGCAAGCCTGCATGTCTACTTCATCACAACGATATCAAAAGAAGATCCTGATCCTGTAAAAAGCTTCGTCATGTGCGCGCCCAGAAGAAAAGATAAAGAAAAGAAGTATGTTCTGATGAGACCAAAGGCATGCGGCGGCCGTCTATGTGCTATATGGATTGCATTGTACTCGATCTGGAATCCTTCATGTGGAGGTAAAAAGAAATACTATATCAAAAAAGAGGGCCACCCGAGGTACGACTGGATCAAAAAGGGGCAAACATCGGGTTGATTCTCCAAGATCGGACATGATACCTAGAATATGTATGTACGAACATCGCCAATGGGGCCAAATGCTATTCATGAGACTTGATCATGTACCAAAAGATAAAAAGGGTATCAATGGAAGCAAAAGCTGAATCTAAATCGGAAACCGGCAGGGAATATTTTTTAAAAGGAATCAGATCCTGTATGCATGTGATAAAATCAACCAAAGCTGCATGTGAAGACCAAACTACGTACACAAATATATTTTGCGGGCCGAAGTGTAATTGGCGACCCATCGTTTACACTCAGGAGCTACATCAACATGTCCGTTGTATCGGCTCTAACATCAGCAACCCGGCGATTGTAATGGCTTCCGTGACCAGAACTCGTCGATCGCATCGACTTCGGCAATCTGCTGCTACATCAACTTCGCCTGCAGTGACCCACTGCCGCCATCGACACCCATGACCTGCTGCACTCTTCGACTCCGGTGACCTTCTGCGGTCTTCGGCCGCGGTAACTCGCTGCGGTCTTTGGCTCCGGCGAATTGTGTGGCCTCCGGCTGTGATGACCCGTTGCGTTGTTCAGATGCGACGACCCAATGTGGTATTCGATTGTGACAATCTTCGGATGCGGAACTTGCTGCCGCCATTGATCCTAGGAACCCGTCGCTGCTATGACCGCGGTCTGCCGCGTGACCCGCTACCGTGTCAACTTCGCCATGACAACCAACAAAGCTAAGTTTCCCTCTATTTAGAGCTGATTTTCTTCTTAACTCGCACTCGAAACACTCGGGGGCTGTGCCCTCTTCGAGTAACCTAATGTGCCATCGGCTCCACGAACTCGACCACCTCATACGCGACAGCCTGAGTAGCTGATTCTGCTTGATCGTTAAATCCTTAAACTCCGAGTGCCTCGGCAAGGTACTAAGACTAAGGGTAATCAGGCTAACGAAAAGGACTAGCAAACAGTGCAACCATGTCGACTCGATTGGCACCAGAATCTTATTTTACAAGCCGACAAGCAAACATTCTTTACAAGATACAAGTACTTCACAACTTTTTATGTTTTCTGCAGCTTACAAGGACGTCGACTGCATCGAGCTATTCTATCGGATCCTCCAATAGGAGTCGACAATGCCATACACCCAAGACCTGAGTCGAGTCCCTCTTCGGATGGTTGTATCACCCGATGCTACACAGACGCGACGCTAGCCGCACACCCGACATGAGCAATGGCGTCGACTTCATACGAAACATCGAGTCCTTCCGGCTAAACATCACGGGACCCCTCTACGTTGACTCCTGGCTCCTTATGCGTGAGACGCTGACTCGATGCACTTCCGAGCCAGGGTTTCTCCTTGCATGAGTCTCCACTCGAGTCTGCGACTCGATTAGACACTCGGGGGCTACTCCTATCAGCAGCGCTGGTCGCGCACCCGATATACTTTCGGGTCAGGGGTATGCCCATGAGATTTTCGACTACAACTCCATGTTACAAGACTCGAGTCTCTTCCCAAGTCTACGAATCCGCCACACACTCGGGGGCTACTCCAAACTGGAGCGCTGATTGCGCGTAAGATCTTCGAGTGGCATGCTTCGATTCCTCACTCGAATCAACGATTCGACTGAGGACTCGGGGGCTACTCCCATAGGGAGCTCTGGCCACACATTCTAAAAAATGAAGGCATTCAAGGCATCAGCATGGTCATCCGAAGAACTTCCAGATTGCCATATTGCGCAACCGACAACTATAAGTTTCTGCTAGAGTCTACGACTCAAACAGACACTTGGGGGCTACTCCCATAGGGAGCACTGGTCGTGCACCCTATAGTTCATTGTGTTGATTACGTCCATAATGCTGACTTATTTACAACAACCGAACAAATTCAGCTGACCCGACGAACTTTCTAGTAAAGTGCTTCACACTCGACACAACTTTCGACTCTGACATCCAAATTGAAGGTTCAAGACAACTAAGTCTCCACCCGAATCTACATTTCGAATGGACACTCGGGGGATACTGACATGGATATGCCCTACGGGTACTCAATGTTAGCCTACCTGGTCCAGCCCGATGGAAGGCCCATTCGAACACCTGTCAGGGTCCATGACCCCTATAATGTTTCGACTTCTATGAAGCCCATATGGACACGGTCTCCCAAGCGCACAAGACAAGGAAAGCTCAAGACTAGAGTTCGAATACAACTTGTAACCTACTCGTATTGGTACCTGCGACCTAGCCTCTCCATATATAAAGGCTAGGAGGGTCCAACGAGGAGGACATGCTACGATACAATAGACTAGACCACAACAGATCTATAGACCTAGGATACACACAATAGACAGATCTACGATCTTCTCTCTCTATCTCTCAACTCATCGCATACACACCTCCACGCCAGATTGCATATGTGCACCGCTGTAACCTTTGGTTCTGCCATACTCAAGAACAGACAAGCAGGGGTAGGGTTTTCCCTCCGGAGGTCTGAACCTGGGTAAACCTCGTGTCCCCGTGTTGCTTGCCTGTTAACCGTTCCACGACTTCCAGCATCCCCATCTTCTCCAAAACCCAAGTACATAAGAATGGGCATTGACGATATCAAACCTCATCAGTATGAGTATCCTATCAATCCTATTAAGTCATGTGCTTGGATCTCACACATCTTATGCCAATTTGCCTCTTATCCGTACTCAGACTTGTTTTCTGCTTCCGCTTGATAGTCTGATATGTGATGTATGAGGATGTATCCTAAACTATTAGCTATCTAGTATTTTGGATCTTGCCGTATGGCATTGAATATTTCTATTTCTTTTAGATGGTTTAGCTCTGATGTACTCTTGTATGTCACTGACATACACACTTGTGTATGTTTTGTTCACATGCCTGTCGACTACACCGCTCGCACTTGATACGATGTTCTTGCAAAGTGCATAGGATGGTTGGCCGGTACCGTGCCTTGCTCCGCTTAGACAAGCCTGCATGTGGGCGGTCTTTGGGCCTACGCGGTAGTACCACCTTATGAACTTTGGGTTCATCCTAGCTTGTTTCTTAGAACATAGTATCTGAGGTATTACATTGACGTAAGACATCGAGATCTCGTGCAAATTCTCACTAAAATACGTGAATTCATACGATCACTATCATGCCAAATAATCAAAAGAGGAGAATTTCTACATACCTAGCGGAGCCGGAGTCGGGGGCAGGGGAAGGAACTTCCTTCGTGTTGGCGGCACCAACAAGGGTAGCATCGGCGGCCACTGAGTGGGCGGCAGACCTCCGTTTTGGCACCGCATTCTTTGGCTTCTTCACCCTCGACGTCTTCTTCAGCTGTGGAGCTGGTGTTGTCGTCGCCCCTTGATACGTCGTAAACGTATCTATAATTTTTGATGCTCCATGCTTGTTTTGTACGAACTATCTTATGTTTTGTCTACACTTTGAGGCATTTTTATACATATTTTTGGAACTAACCTATTAACATGATGCCACAGTTCCAGTTCCTGTTTTCTGCTGTTTTTGGTTTCAGAGAAGCTAGTAAAGAAATATTCTCGGAATTGGACAAAACGAAAGCCAAACTTCCTATTTTCAGAGGCGAACACGGAGTCCAAAGCAGAGACGAAAGAGGGCACGGAGGTGGCCACACCACCTAGTGGCGCGGCCCCCTGGCCGCGCCACCGTATGGTGTGGGCCCCTCGGGCGTCCACCGACCTTTCCCCTTCGCCTATATATTGCCCCAAGGCAAAAACCCTAAATATCATATCCGAAATCCATGAAAAGTTCCGCAGCACCGTCGCCACCGAAGACAAGATTCGGGGGATATAAGTCTCTGTTTCGGCACTCTGCCAGGATGGGGAATTGCCCCCGGATGCATCTCCATCGACTCCACCGCCATCTCCATTGCCGTTGCTGACTCCCATGATGAGGAGGGAGTAGTTCTCCCTCGAGGCTAAGGACTCTACCGGTAACTATGTGTTCATCTCTCTCTCTCTATGTGTGATCTTATTGTGATCATGAGCTTTGTAATCTAGTTGAATAAGTAGATGCTACTCTGCTACTGCTTTAATTAATGTAATCTCTGCTTTTCCCCACGTGTGTGAAGTTGACAGTGTGCACACCATGTGGCACTTAGGCTAAAGGTTACATAAATACTTGTCATGAGTTATAATTTGAGTTGGATGTCTCTATGAAATTTTGGTGTTTGTTGGAACCATCTAGCGCTCAAGGTGACAGTGTGGGGTTATATAGATGGGGAATGCAGACTTTAAGGAGAGCTTTTGTAGCCCTACACAGTGCAATAATGTTTGTCATCCAACCGGAGAGTAGTTTAGGGTAGCATAGTGAAGAAAAGATATTATTTGTTTATTGAGAGTGTCCACTAGTGAAAGTAGGATCCCTAGGCCTTGTTTCTAAGCATTGAAACACCGTTTACAATCAGTCCCGCTACATGTTTGCTTGCTGCCATTTTTATTTCAGATTGCAATTACCACTTATAATCATCCATATTACTTGTATTTCACTATCTCTTTGCCAAACTAGTGCACCTATACACCTGACAAGTGTATTGGGTGTGTTGGGGACACAAGAGACTTCTTGTATCATAATTGCAGGGTTGCTTGAGAGGGATACCTTTGACCTCTTCCTCCCTGAGTTCAATAAACCTTGGGTGATCCACTTAAGGGAAACTTGCTGCAGTTCTACAAACATCTGCACTTGGAGGCCCAACATTGTCTACAAGAATAGAAGCGTGTGTAGACATCAAGTTCTTTTCTGGCGCTGTTGCCGAGGAGGTAAGGTAAAAGGTACTCACATCCTCTAGCTACTAAGCTAACTTCTAGTACTTTTGCTGGTGTGTGAATGCTCGAAGTTATTTCCTTTAGATTCTTCAATTATATCTTTTTCTTTCTTGTTTTTATTTTCACTAGTTAGGCTTAATGGAAAACAACAACAAAAATTAAAGAGCTTTATAGTATTTATCTTGAGTTAGGACATGAAGTGTTTGAAGAGAAAATTAAAAAACCTATGGAACTTTATTTGCATGCTAATAGTAATGTTATTAGTATGAGTTCTTTGAACACCATTATTGCTAATGCTATGAAAACGTCTAAGCTTGGGGAAGCTAGTTTTTATGAAAACGATCTTTTTAGTTCCCCAGCTTTAGAGGAGAAAATTTGTTATGATGATACTATACCTCCAATATATGATGATTAAAATGATGAATATGATTTTTTCAGTCCACCTGCTTTAGAGGAGAAAATTTGCTATGATGATACTATACCTCCAATATATGATGATTACAATGATGAATATGATATTTTCAGTCCATCTACTATTGAGGAAGAAATTAATTATGATTACAATATGCATCCTATATTTGATGATTATGGTGATGAGAATATTAATGCTAGCTATTTTGTTGAATTTTCTCCCACTACAATTAATAAGAATGTCTATGCTTATGTGGAGAGTAATAATTATTATATGCATGTGGCTCATGATAAGAATGTTTTATGTGATAGTTATATTGTTAATTTTATTCATGATGCTACTGAAAGTTATTATGAGAGAGGGAAACATGGTTTTATGTATCTTAACAATATTAAGTTTCCCCTCTTTATGTTGAAATTTTGAAGTTGCACTTGTTTTGCTTTCCTATGCTTGTTGCTTTGTGCTTTCATGACTTATTTCTTTACAAGATTGTTTTTCATAGGAAGTGGGTTAGACTTAAATTTGTTTTATATTTGCTTCTTGATGCTCTCTTTTACTTCAATTCATATTTCTTATGTGAGCATCATCGAAATTATCATGCCTATCTTAATGGCTATAAAGAAAGAGCTTTTGGAAGACAACCCATTATATTTTTGCTTTTAGTTTATTTTTGTCTCTTTGAGTCTTGGAAGTTATTGCCTCTGTAGTAACCTCTCCTTATCCTTTTTGTGTGGTTTTTGTGCCAAGAATAACCTCTAATGAGAGGGAATTAAGATGTGGGGAAGTTGCCGTCCCGAAACAGATTTCTGTGCTTCACTGTAAAAAATCGTGAAAAATCCCAGAACATCGGATTTAGCAGTTATTTTTTGTGTGCATGCCCCTAGTAATTACCCAACTTTCTTTATTTTTCACTTTTCGATTTGAGCAACAGAAGATTTTCGAAAAAATCGGTGTTTACCTGCTGGTCTGTTTTGATAGATTTCTGCCATTATTTGCATCTGTCTCTTAATCGGTTTTTTTTGAGTTCTCTCTGATCACTTGAGTTTTTAAAAGGAGTTGCTATAGTAGATTATGTTTTAATGAAATTTCTACTTGAGTTGAAACTGAACCCAAATGCTTATTATCTTGAATACACTAATGTTGCTAATAAAGATTGTGTGAAGTTTTGTATGAAGGGAATTTTCAAGTGTAGGGAGAGAATGATGTGATGAGATGAAGTATGGACAAAAGCTCAAGCTTGGGGATTCCACTCATGTCACCCCAAGAAATATTCAAGAGGTACAAGCATCAAAGCTTGGGGATGCCTAAGGCATCCCCTTCTTCATCAACAAAAATCTCAGGTCTTCTTTAAAGATACTTTATTTTTACTTTATGCACTATGTGTTGTTCTTGGAGCATCTTTGTTTTTATATTTAGTTTTCTTTTGCTTTGTTTGCTGCAATAAGTTATTTGGATCCCAGCACACTTATTTTGGAGAGAGCCATGCTCCTTTTCATTGTTTAGAACACTCTAGTTTTCACTCCTATTGTTCTATGAGTGTTCACTTTTGCTAGCACTGTGTTTAGCTTTATTTTTATTTTTATTTTTGCTTAGAACTTTTTAGTTATTCTTTGTAGTTAGGTGAGACAATCTCTATGATCTTTATTGATTATTATCTTCGTGACTTGTTTCAAATAAGTTGATTGGGATTGGAAAAGAGTAGAATGTTTCATGCTTATAGTGCTACAAAAGAAAGCTTGTTTTGACTGTGACTTAGACTTTATCATGTCATGTTAGATGTTGCTTTGACCATATGCTTAGTGATTATTGTGTAGCATGACTTGTTTCAAACAATTGAGATTGCTTAATGTGCCTTGAAATAATCATGCGTTGTTTTAGCATACAAAGCATAACATTGTGGTATTCTCCTTTGATGCTTTATTTGGGTTGACTTGGCACATGCTTACACCATGTTAAGACTATGAAACATTCACCTTAGCCTCTATGATTATTTATTTTTTGACTTGTGATATCACTTTATGCTTTGATTAATAATGTTTTGTCGCTCTGCATGATTATGGCCATTATTGCTCTCTTAGTTGGTCGCTGCCATTCTTTTGCTAGCCTCCACCTATACTGAGTATGAGCTCTAATCATGCATCCAACTCCCAAGAAACCAAGTTATTCCAAAGGGTCCACTATAAGTTCCTATGCATGGTGTGTTACACCATTCCAAGTATATTTCATGTTTTTATCTATCTTCCAAATTAAATTTTTGTTATGTGAAAATTAGTGATTAAAGCTCTCACGAACTTGATGGCACACTTTATTTTGTTGCACTTAATAAACTTGAACCATTGTGCCCATCTATGTTGCTTATATGCTTGCAAATTATAAGTTGGGAGTTAGCAAAACTATGTTGTCATGGGGAACGCTTTCAATATTTCACTAATTCTATTCAGTTGATATCATGTTCTTTTTTTTATGGATCCCGACAGTGTGAAATAAAAGGGGAGCTTGTAAGTCCATGGATCTTGTATATGTGTTAGAGAAATGCCTGGGAAGCTAGCCTAAGCCATGCCTAATCATTGTGGAAACGTGCAGCATAACCATAATGAGCATTCTGTGAAGCATCCTCAATAAAAACCTATGCAAATAGCAAATAAAAATATCGTTGAGATGCTCATTGTCTGTTGTTTTGTCATTTTGATATGGGATAGCTCCTGTGTCATGGGGCAAGGGATACCCCGTTGGAGGTTCTCTATGATACACATATACTTACAATGAAAAGAAATTGCTTGTGACCAAAGTTGAGCAGCATGAGGTTCGGTACTCGTACACAAGGGGCATGAGATTTTCAACTTGTGATTTGTCAAGCATATACTCATATTTGTGTCACTTTAACCTTAATCACTTCAAGATGTTTATGATAGGGGCAATGAGATCTCAAAGCTTATAAGTACCATAATTTTTGGAAGTTCTTTATGAAACTTGAAATCCCTACTTCCCTCTGTGAAGGGCCTTTCTTTTTACTTTTTGTTGAGTCTCCATCTTCTATCTTTATGCACCAATTAAGAGAGCATAGTTGTCATTCTTAGTTCAATGTGCATTGTCCAAAAACTTGTTGATTGGTTCATAATTATGGTATTGTTTTTCTTAAATTATTCATATCTAGTCACCCTTATGAATTTTGAAGGTTTCCTATGCATTTATGTTTTGCTATTCCATGAAGGACACGCTGATTACCACTCTTGTTATGTTTTCTATATGTGAAACAAACAAATGTATTTCAATGCATTGTTATTCATGAACTTTTTTGTGTACCTTTTGTGTTGCAACATAGTTGCTATGTCTTATTGTTAGAAATATATCTTTCATGCTTATGTTAGAGTTCTTTGATCCCAACTATCAATGCTTTACAATACCTTGATCAAGATTGTGATGGTGCATGTCACCTCAAAAATTATTCTTTTTATCACTTACCTACTCGAGGACGAGCAGGAGTTAAGCTTGGGGATGCTTGATACAATGTAAGCGTATCTATAATTTTTGATGCTCCATGCTTGTTTTGTACTAACTATCTTATGTTTTGTCTACACTTTGAGGTATTTTTATCCATTTTCTGGAACTAACTTATGAACAAGATGCCACCGTGCCAGTTCCCATTTTCTGCTGTTTTTGGTTTCAAAAAAGCTAGTAAAGAAATATTCTCGGAATTGGACGAAACAAAAGCCGAACTTCTTATTTTTCAGAGGCGAACATGGAGTCCAAAGCAGAGACGGAGGAGGGCATCGAGGTGGCCACATCCCCTGGTGGCGTGGGCCCCCTTGCTACGCCACCGTATGGTGTGGGCCCCTCAGGTGTCCACCGACCTTGCCCCTTCGCCTATATATTGCCCCTGAGGAAAAAACCCTAAATATCATATCAGAAATACACGAAAAGTTCCGCAGCGCTGCCACCACCAAAGACGACATTCGGGGGACAGAAGTCTCTGTTCTGGCACTCTGCCAGGATGGGGAATTGCCCCCGGAGCCATCTCCATCGAATCCACCGCCATCTCCATCGCCATTGCTGACTCCCATGATGAGGAGGGAGTAGTTCTCCCTCGAGGCTAAGGGCTCTACCGTTAGCTATGTGTTCATCTCTCTCTCTATGTGTGATCTTATTGTGATCATGAGCTTTGTAATCTAGTTGAATAAGTAGATGCTACTCAAGTGCTTTAATTAATGTAATCTCCGCTTTTCCCCATGTGTGTAAAGTTGACAGTGTGCACACCATGTGGCACTTAGGCTAAAGGTTACAAAAATACTTATCATTAGTTATAATTTGAGTTGGATGTCTCTATGAAATTTTGGTGTTTGTTGGAACCATCTAGCACTCAAGGTGACAACATGGGGTTACCTAGATGGGGAATGCGGACTTTAAGGAGAGCTTTTGTATCCCTACACCGTGCAATAATGTTCGTCATCCAACCAGAGAGTAGTTCAGGGTAGCATAGGGAAGAGAAGGTATTATGTGTTTATTGAGAGTGTCCACTAGTGAAAGTACGATCCCTAGGCCTTGTTTCTAAGCATTGAAACACCATTTACAATCAGTCCTGCTACATGTTTGCTTGCTGCCATTTTTATTTCAGATCGCAATTACCACTTATAATCATCCATATTACTTGTATTTCACTATCTCTTCGCCTAACTAGTGCACCTATACACCTGACAAGTGTATTGGGTGTGTTGGGGACACAAGAGACTTCTTGTATCGTAATTCAAGGGTTGCTTGAGAGGGATACCTTTGACCTATTCTTCCCTGAGTTCGATAAACCTTGGGTGATCCACTTAAAGGAAACTTGCTGCTGTTCTACAAACCTCTGCACTTGGAGGCCCAACACTGTCTACAAGAATAGAAGCGTGCGTAGACATCACCCCTCCAGCGGTGGGCATGGGGGAAGCAGATCCCTGGATGACGATGGAGTCCTGTCGCTTGCGCTTCACGCCGGGGGTGCCTACCGACGGGCAGTTGCTCCTAGGTTCACCGCGACAGCGACAACCAGATCCGACAGAGGGTTTGGGGGGTTCGCCTGCGCCGGCGTGACCTGGCTGGGCACTGGCAGTGATCTATGTGCAGGGGGAGGTCGGGCGTGGCAGGGGGAGGGAGATCGATGATGATAACAGAAGGGAGAGGAGGAATGGTGCAAGCTGAAATGTCCCTCTCACCAGCAAAAATGGTTGATAAGGGGCCCCATCGGTTCGACCTCACAACCCTTGTATCTGTGGGTTACAGGTGCGATTTTATGGTCGCCCCCAATTTTTTTATGGATTGACTAGTTTTACGGGGTCTGTTCGGGCCAACGTTTTCTTCCAAAACCATAAAATGGCGGTTATTACGCACTTTTGGCACTTTTGTGGGGTCTGCTAGAGATGATCTAATATAGCAACCAACCAACTGAGACCTCTGCTGGGCATACAACACAACGGCCAAAAGAAACAACAAAGAAAATGAAGAAAATAAATAAGAGAAAACAAAAGCCGACAACAGTGTCTCGACGAAAATGAGGATGACCCGCAACTGCTGTGCCCTCTAGAGAATATCCACCATGCTCCTAGTGCTCTGAAGCATCACGTACAAAGCAACACCTCCAAGAAGGGAAGCGACAACAATGATAGTGCTGCCCGAACTAGTCCTAGGGTTTCCCTAGTACTCTCTGGGAGGTGGGGAAGAGATCCTCCCGACGCCCTTTAGGAAGGTCGGTGACACCCACAGTCATCACCGCGTTAGTGTCTGGACGACAAGGATTTCTCTCGATCCCTCAAAAAACCATACGCTCGAACTCTTAGTATGGCTCCACCCAGCTCGCCTCCCACCTGCACATGCTACCGCGGTCTTGCAGTCACCAGCGTCGTCTCACCGTGACCCATGTTGCAAGGTTGGTACGATCGAAAAGAAGAAACTTCGGTGGGGGTCAGTGGTACAATAACATGCGGGAGGAAACTACCTTCACCGCTGGAGGTTGATAGCCAACCGGATGCAACAACATGGGCAAACCAGGCCCTCCCTGGCCCGGCCAAGCCCAAATGGACTCGTGAAGTCCTGCTGCTACACTGCAGCAAGGGTCTCACTGACGCTGCAACCCCTAGCGCTAGTCCCTACTCCTCCGTCCACCAGTGGATCTGCCGCCACCGTAGATCCCTTCTACCAAGCAGCAACACCATCACCATAGTGCTAACCTGGGCCTACCGGACCGCCGCCGGTCTGAGGAGCACCACCTGGGCCAACATGAACAGTCACCACTTTGAAGAGCCATGACACATACAAATAGGGCCGGTACGAGCCAGCAAAAAGGAGCAGAAGGCCAAAACCCACAACAGACACTGGACCTCCGTGCCACTGGTGAGTCGCGCCCTATAGAACCCGCCAGGGTCTGATCGGCGGCAACCAGCACTAGGCCCACCTGGCCCAGGACTAAACCCTAGCCACCCATAGCCAGGGGAAGTGCACCTGGCCTCCCTCTAGAAGTCGAGGCGTAGACGCCGGCCATGGACCGTTAGGCCTAGATCGGGCCTGTATTGGCCCAGATCTGGCTAACAGGGCCCAACCTCCACCAACCACCCTGTCGCTCCCTGCTGCCTCAGGCCACTGCACCTAGACCTTCGGCCATCCCCGCCGTTCGCCACCTCCGTGGGTAATTGTCGCTGCCACGCCAGGTTGCACGGTTGTCGCTGCTGCAAACCACCACCACCGCCTGAGATATGTAGGTCGGGGGTAGCTCGGGCCCCCGCCTCCTTCGAACGTAGCAGCCGCGAGCAACACCACCCATCGTCGCCTCAAGATGCAGGGAGCCTCCCCCAATGTCACTCGCCGATCGTCGTTGCGCAAGGCATCGGCGCCTCCCTCCGAAGTGCACCGCGCTCTAAGGTCATGGCACCCCACCCTGGATCTCCTCACGCCGGGTAGAGAAAGACCACCGATGGCTCATGACAACGGCAGCGGGAGGGAAGGTGGGGTGGGGGAAGGCTCAGGTAGGGTTAGCCTCCGTCGCTTCAATCACCAATAGGGGAGCGACGCGAAGCGTCTTGTCAATAGGTGGTGTGATTCACTTCTGGATATGATCTCTTTCGTCTTGCACTTAGTCTCATTCCGGTCTGGTTGCTATAGATATATCATTATATTGGTTATTAGGAAAATTGAAGTGATCCAACCTGGTAGGGGTCCAAGTCTTTGTGCTCTTTAGTGCTAATTCCTGAAAAGACTCGCTTGCACACATAGTTTAGGATGTAATATCACGAAACAAAGGTCATAATTATATTACATCGAATAATCCAAAACTTTACATAGCCATATACAAGTTGCATAGCAGAAGCACTACAAGAAAATTGTCCTTTTACAATAGACAATTTTCGTGGCTAAAGGTCCGTTTTTTTGTTGGGCCACGCAGAGATAAAACAAAACTTTTTCCTCTAACGTGGTGATCCCAAGATCTAGCTGAGGTAGAAGGCCACGAGGTTTACCACTAGACGCGCAGTTGCGGATTACTGATGAAGCGCGTCAGTTGATGCAGTGCAGTCCTCACGATCCGATCGTCCTGGTGCTGATCGCACAGCACCTCTGCAGGTATCCACACGTGCAAGGAGGAGCACCGGCGGCGAACTGCTAGGTTCGTAACGACGGCTGGACTGCTGTGGAGCTAGGGTTTCCAACACATGGAATGACCTAACCGAACAACGATTAACTTTTGTAGGTTACGGTGCTCCACTATATATAGGGAGTGAACGTGGGCTCTGCTTGCGCGACCCATTCACTAAAGCCCATATAACACTAGTCACCGTGAGTCCAACTCACTAACTCAGTCCTAATCAGGTTAAGGTCCAACCCAACCAGATTACATGTTCAGATCCAATCCGAACTTGCTCCCGCTCTTAAGTGTGTGACCCCGCAGGCTCATGGCTACTTGGACACGATTGGAGTCCGACTCACAATCGATCAGTCGGTAGCGGCTCCTAGCAGAACGTGCCGACTCCCAAGTACCAAAGAGTCATGAAGACTTGCCTTTCCAATGCGACTTACGTCCGAGTCCCTTTTGCCTCACGATATACCTTGTTAGACTATAGGCGAATATATGTCATCCCTTAAATAGTCCGACTCTCTTCTCGATCCGAGATAAGTGCTTCACCTGACTAACTCTTAGTCGATTGCCTCGGTTAACACTTAACCGAGTCGTGCATGGCCATGCTTTCCGAATCATATCTCACGAGAGGGCCCAGAGAATATCTCTCCGAGTGGAGGGGAAAAATCCCATCTTGGTTATTCACATCACGCAGCTTGATTCTCAGTCGACCCGAACCCTGCCTTTATAACTGCCCAGTTACGGATCAGCGTTTGACAGAACCTAAGTCGGTGATCCTCAACTCGGACTATGCAACAACCTCAGGTCTAAGGATTATATTGATTGAGATATACAAATGACAGCTAGTTCGTTGTACCTCAATATGGGTCAATCCGACTCGCTAAACTCTTTAGCCGAGTCTGTGTAAGTTGGAATAGCATCTCCATGCCCATGACAAGTGGAACCGAGTCATCAATCCAACTTTCACATTGGTCTAAGTTGTGTGTCCAACACAACCTCAATGACCAAGGATATTTAGTACAAACAACATGAATGCATAGTTCCACAACCGAATCACATATTCAATAATACACATCAGATGTTTATACAAGGACTACTTAATATCTTTATGAATACAATGGGAAATCTCATCATACATGATTGCCTCTAGGGCATATTCCCAACAGTCTCCCACTTGCACTAGAGTCAGTCTTTCGACATCACATGTCTAAGCATCTAATGCCCATGGCTCTCAGGTGCGCCTCATGCTTCGGCTGGGGTAACGGCTTTGTCAACGGATCCGCAATATTTGCATCCGTGTGTACCTTGCATAACTTGATATCACCCTGATCCACGAACTGGCGAATCAGGTGTAACCGCATGAGTATGTGCTTGTTCTTCTGGTGCTGTCTAGGTTCCTTGGCTTGTGCGATAGCACCATTGTTGTCACAATACACATCCAACGGATTGGACGAGCCCTGAACCACACCAAGATCCATGAGGAAATTCCTCATCCAAACAGCTTCCTTTGCTGCCTCCGAGGCGGCAATATACTCAGCCTCTGTTGTAGACGCTGACATAGTCTCTTGCTTGGAACTCTTCCAGCTCACAGCACCTCCGTTTATAATAAACACGTATCCGGATTGCGAACGAGAATCATCAGAGTCAGTAAGATAACTCGCATCCGTGTAACCCTTTACACTGAGTTCATCTTCACCACCATAAACCAAGAACATATCCTTAGTCCTTCTTAAGTACTTTAGGATATTTTTAGCCGCTGTCCAGTGGATCTCTCCAGGATCAGCCTGGTATCTGCTCACAACACTTAGAGCATAGCAAACATCCGGCCTAGTACAAATCATGGCATACATGATGGATCCGACTGCAGAAGCATATGGAATCGCACTCATCCGACTTCGCTCATGAGTTGTCGAAGGACACTGAGTCTTGCTAAGTTTTACACCATGGGACATCAGTAAGAACCCCTTCTTAAACGATTCCATGTTGAACTTCTTCAACACTTTGTCCAAATAAGTACTCTGACTCAATCCAATGAGCCTCCTTGATCTATCTCTATAGATCCGGATTCCGAGGATGTATGTTGCCTCACCCAAGTCTTTCATTGAGAAACTCCTTTCCAATGATTCTTTGGTTTCTTGCAACATCTGGACATCATTTCCAATCAGTAATATGTCATCCACATATAAGATTCGAAAATTTACTTTGTTCCCACTAAACTTCTTGTACAAACAAGAATCATGATCAACTCTTGATGAAGCCAAACGATTTCACTACCTCATCAAAGCGAATATTCCAACTCCGAGATGCTTGCTTCAACCCATAAATGGATTTCTGAAGTTTGCATACCTTGTCAGCATTAGCCGGATCGACAAAACCCTCGGGCTATATCATATACACGTCCTCGGTTAAATTCCCGTTAAGGAAAGCCGTTTTGACATCCATCTACCATATCTCATAGTCGAAATAGGCTGCTATAGCTAACATGATCCGAACTGATTTAAGCATCGCTACGAGCAAGAAAGTCTCGTTGTAATCAATTCCTTGAACTTGTCGGAACCCCTTCGCGACAAGGCGTGCTTTATAGATTGAAACATTTCCATCCATATCAGTTTTCTTCTTAAAGACCCATTTGCACTCGACGGGTCTTGCACCGTCTGGCAGATCAACCAAGTTCCAAACTTGATTTTCATCCATGGACTTTATCTCGGATCTCATGGCTCCAAGCCATGACTCGGAATCAGATCCCACCATCGCTTCCGAATAATTTGCCGGCTCATCACTGTCTAACAGTAACACATCACGAACACTTCGTAATCTTGCCGATCTTCGTAGTACAGGTGCTGCTGCCAGCTCAGCTGCCACGACCGGCTCAACCTCCAAGGTTTTTGCCGACTCGCTACTAGTCGGTTCCTCTCGAATTTCTTCGTATTGCACCGTGCTCCCACTTACTCCCCGACTGAGAAACTCTTTCTCAAGGAAGACACCATTCCGAGCGATAAACACTTTGCCCTATTCTCGGTTGTAGAAGTAGTAACCCAAGGTTTCCCTCGGATACCCCACGAAAATACACTTATCCGACTTGGCTGTAAGCTTGTCCGACTGGAGTCGCTTGACAAAAGCTTCACAACCCCAAATCTTAAGAAAAGACAAACTTGGCTTTTTGCCTATCCACATCTCATGCGGTGTCTTCTCTACCGACTTTGATGGTACTCTGTTTAGTGTGAACGCAGCTGTTTCTAGACAATAACCCCAAAATGATAAAGGCAGATCTGTCCGACTCATCATTGATCGTACCATGTCCAACAAGGTCCGATTCCGCCTTTCCGAAACACCATTCCTTTGTGGCGTTCCTGGCGGAGTAAGTTGAGGAACTATTCCATAAATTTTCAGATGGTCATCAAACTCATGGCTCATGTACTCGCCTCCTCGGTCCGACCGAAGAAACTTTATTTTCTTGCCGAGTTGATTCTGTGCTTCATTCTGGAATTGTTTGAACTTTTCAAAGGCTTCCGACTTATGTTTATCCAAGTAGATATATCCATACCTACTCAAATCATCAGTGAAGGTAATGAAGTACTCATAACCACCCCTGGCTGTCGTGCTCATTGGTCCACATACATCACTATGTACTAGTCCCAACAAGTCGGACGCCCTTACGCAACTCTTTGCAAAAGGTGTCTTGGTCATTTTGCCGAGTAGGCAAGATTCGCATGTCTCGAACGACTCCAAGTCGAACGAAGTTAGGAGTCCATCATCATGGAGCTTCTTCATGCGTTTCCAACTTATATGACCAAGCCGACAGTGCCAAAAGTAAGTTATATTCAGATCATTTGGTTTCAACCTTTTAACATTTATGTTATAAACCGACTCACCATCAAGATTCAAAATAAATAACCCGTCCTGGACGGGTGCAAAGCCGTGAAACATATCATTCAAATACAAAGAACAACCATTATTCTTGATATTCGACTCATAGCCTTGCCTCATCAAACATGAAGCAGAAATAATGTTTTGACTGAGCACTGGAACATAATAACAATTATTCAGTTCCATAATGAATCCAGAAGGTAAATGAAGTTGCATCGTGCAAACTTCCAACGCAGCAACTCTTGCTTTGTTGCCGACTCGAATATCAACCTCGCCTCTTGCTACGCTCCTAGTTCTTACCAGTCCCTGCAACGAGTTGCAGATGTGAATAACTGATCCGGTATCATATACCCAAGAACTATTAGGTGCATCAGCAAGATATATGTCTATAACATTGCAAACAAGTGTACCTGAGTCGGAAGTCATACCTCCACTCTTGGCTTTGTCGGCCAAGTACTTGCTGCAGTTCCTCTTCTAGTGGCCATCCGCCTTGCAGTAGAAGCAAGTGGATCCGGCTGAAGGAGATGGTTTAGTCCCTGAGGAAGCGCTTGGGACCGGGTCCGGAGCCTGCTTTCCTCCTGACTTAGCCTTCTTCTTAGTCCAAGAACTCTTCTTGAACTTAGCCTTATTCTGCACCATCAACACTTGACTGGTGCCCTTCTTGAGATCCGCCTCTGCCTGCTTGAGCATCCCATGTAATTCAGTGAGCTTCTTATCCATACCATGCATGTGGTAGTTCGAAATGAACTGCCCATATGCACTAGGAAGAGAGTTCAGAATTATATCCGTAGCGAACTCTTCGCTTATGGGGTAGCCAAGCCTCTCCAGAGACTGCACGTAACCAACCATTTTGATCACATGCGGACTTAGTGGATCACCATCCTTAAGCTTGCAACTCAGCAAAGCCTGAGAGACTTGATACCTCTCAGTCTTCGCCTGAGCCTGGAACATACTTTTGAGGCTTTCGATCATATCGTAGGCCTCAACATGCTCGAACTGCTTTTGCAAGTCCGGTTCCATGTGAGCAAGCGTAAGACATCTAATATCCGTGGACTCATCCTTAGCCCGACGATAGGCATTGGTGGCTGCGACAGTCGCATTCTCATTCGGCTCATCTGGAAGTGGGTTGTCTAGGACATGGTCCTTCTTTTCTTGTTTGAGAACAATTCTCAGATTTCGATACCAGTTGGTAAAATTAGTGTCGTTCAGTTTATCTTTCTCAAGAATAGTTCTCAACGCAAAACCGGATATCTGAGAGTGACTGCTACTTGGTGCCATGATCTACAACAGAAAATATGCAAAACAGTTAAGACATGTATTCATAAAAGAGCAAGCATATTAAACATTTTAATATTTTATGCTCCCACTAGAACTAACACCCCTCCGATGGTTACTTAGTGATTCAGGATCCTAAATAACCAAGTCGGCTAGTGAGATTTAGTATCACCGCTAGCCGCCAAGTGATCTAGGTAGACAACTCCTTGTCAATCGCATCTCATGCGACTCCTGTTGGACGGGTGGCATCACATGCCCTGGCTCCCATCCAACTTTTCCCCGAGTCCCACAACCGTTGTGATAGACCCGTCTAGCTTACCGAGTGTTTCTGCAATAAGAGTCCGACTCGAACCCACCTAGTCGGAAAGAATTGGCAGCACCTCAATTTTATGAGCCCACTACCAAAAATGTCTGACTTGTGATGGTGCAAACACTGGCGGGAAAACCGACTAGACCTTCTTTGAGGGATTAAATTTTACCGACTATCTAATAGAGGTAAAACTGAGACATAACAATAACACAAAATAAAGCAATTATAATGTGAAATGGTATGGCTCTCTTCATGGTGATCTCCATCTCCACAAAGCCTGTAATCCGACCCGTGCCAACTCTTGTCACTTGCCGTCTTACTCCATGTCGCCGACATGTACAATGCCTTGCATGCCTTTCGGGTTCTCCAAACAGCTACACTAGCTTAGTAAAGTAAATTACATAGAGAATCCGACACGCAGGTCGTTATACAATAAAATGACAGCACCTAGGCTCCAGCCGGCTGACATAAACCGTGATTCGCAGATCACGTATGGATTACACACATACATCACATGCACATGAACCATACCATTCACAACTTCCTGCAAAAACAAGTTATGCATAGATACAATATCTACCGGCGTTGTGAAACTCGCAACGACATCTAAGGCGCTACGACAGGGCGAAGCCAGCGGTCCCGCTAGCCGGATAGCGGGCGGGGATCGAAGGGGCAGTGCCCGATGATTTTTACAAAAATGTAGATCTCATCTATGATTCGAACATGGATTCCGACCATCGTTCCGATTCGATTAAACTTTTTGATCTTTGATCACCGCATCTGGATTTACGTGTCACAGTCTACCCCGATGGCGGAAGCCGACCGGTAGGGGTATGTCGTTCCACGACCTCAGCAGTATGATCACGGAAATCAGGTCTACCATTCCCCGAGTACAGTTGATCCAATCAACATCGTACAAAACCGATCTATCTCATAGATCGACCACCAAAACATCATATAGATCTCATCTACATCCTACCGCATATCACATATGCGAGATCTCGAGCCTAAAACTAGAAGCTATCGCTCTGATACCACTGTTGGGCCACGTAGAGATAAAACAAAACTTTTTCCTCTAACATGGTGATCCCAAGATCTAGCTGAGGTAGAAGGCCACGAGGTTTACCACTAGACGCGCAGTTGCGGATTACTGATGAAGCGCGTCAGTTGATGCAGTGCAGTCCTCACGATCCGATCGTCCTGGTGCTGATCGCACAGCACCTCTGCAGGTATCCACACGTGCAAGGAGGAGCGCCGGCGGCGAACTGCTAGGTTCGTAACGACGGCTGGACTGCTGTGGATCTAGGGTTTCCAACACATGGAATGACCTAACCGAACAACGATTAACCTTTCTAGGTTACGGTGCTCCACTATATATAGGGAGTGAACGTGGGCTCTGCTTGCGCGACCCATTCACTAAAGCCCATATAACACTAGTCACCGTGAGTCCAACTCACTAACTCAGTCCTAATCAGGTTAAGGTCCAACCCAACCAGATTACATGTTCAGATCCAATCCGAACTTGCTCCCGCTCTTAAGTGTGTGACCCCGCAGGCTCATGGCTACTTGGACACAATTGGAGTCCGACTCACAATCGATCAGTCGGTAGCGGCTCCTAGCAGAACGTGCCGACTCCCAAGTACCAAAGAGTCATGACGACTTGCCTTTCCAATGCGACTTACGTCCGAGTCCCTTTTGCCTCACGATATACCTTGTTAGACTATAGGCGAATATATGTCATCCCTTAAATAGTCCGACTCTCTTCTCGATCCGAGATAAGTGATTCACCCGACTAACTCTTAGTCGATCGCCTCGGTTAACACTTAACCGAGTCGTGCATGGCCATGCTTTCTGAATCATATCTCACGAGAGGGCCCAGAGAATATCTCTCCGAGTGGAGGGGCAAAATCCCATCTTGGTTATTCACATCACGCAGCTTGATTCTCAGTCGACCCGAACCCTGCCTTTATAACTGCCCAGTTACGGATCAGTGTTTGACAGAACCTAAGTCGGTGATCCTCAACTCGGACTATGCAACAACCTCAGGTCTAAGGATTACATTGATTGAGATATACAAATGACAGCTAGTTCGTTGTACCTCAATATGGGTCAATCCGACTCGCTAAACTCTTTAGCCGAGTCTGTGTAAGTTGGAATAGCATCTCCATGCCCATGAAAAGTGGAACCGAGTCATCAAGCCAACTTTCACATTGGTCTAAGTTGTGTGTCCAACACAACCTCAATGACCAAGGATATTTAGTACAAACAACATGAATGCATAGTTCCACAACCGAATCACATATTCAATAATGCACATCAGATGTTTATACAAGGACTACTTAATATCTTTATGAATACAATGGGAAATCTCATCATACATGATTGCCTCTAGGGCATATTCCCAACATTTTTGTCGTTGAAAAGCCTTCTACGATAGATGCCCTTCGTGGTAGAAGCCCCGTCACAAATGACCTTACCATAGTTTTTTTTGACTGTGGCAGATCGCACCCTTTAGCCATAAAAAGTCGTTCTGTCATAGATCTCTTTGCTAGCCGTGTTGACTGCTAACTGATGCAAACTACCACGTGGCGAACGCTGTTAATGGCCAGTTAACACCATTAACTATCAATGAATCCGTGGTAGAAGCCATGCCCATCCAAGGCCTAAAAAGTATTAAGTGGGTCAGCCTATTAAAAGAGCCCAAAAGTATCATGGCCCATTACTGGTGCTTCCTGCTATGGCCCACAAACTTTCTGGCCCATTACTGTTTCAACCTACATTGTTTGATATGGGTCCATTTGTAAGGCCCGTAAAATGTAGGGCCATTACTGTTTCGCCCTGTACTGTTTGGATTGGGCCTGTTTGGCCTGCTCGCTTGTCCCGTAACCATTCTGGCCCATTACTGTACAGTTTTGCACTGTTCGAGTGGGACCATTTATGCAATCCGCTGTGGTCCATTAACTTTCGGGCCCATTACTGTTCAGGCCCATAAACACACTACACATATTCTGGCCTGTTACTCTTTTGGCATGGTAGGTTTCTCCGCAGGTTACCGTTCCTTCATGGTGTAATTCGGCTTGTTACTGTTCTGGCCTGCTATAACCCTAGCCTTTTTCTGGGCTGACCCGTTACTGTTTGGCCATTTAAGCTTCTGAACCTTTTACTATTCTGGTCCATTATTGTTCTCTGGCTATTACTATTTGGCCTTTTACTATTTTTTCGGATACTGTTTCAGCCTGTTACTGTATTGGCCGGTTACTGTTTCTACATGTTACTTCTTTTGTCGGTTACTATTTCGGCCTGTTACTGTTTTGTCCATTTACTATTACAAGCACGCCCGTGGGTCGGGCCCATAAATTTTACAGTTTCTCCATTTCTGGAGCCATTTCTGATATCATAAAATGTGTACAACTTATGAGCATTTTTATTGTTTGTCGTCGGCCTAATACAAGACGGGCGAATACAAAGCACGATACTGTATCCTAATCAACCTGGCTAGCGCAGGTTTGGAACCGCCTACTGCTATTTGTGGACAGTGTCAACTAAATGCCTACACGACCTATGCAATTTATCTAGATATTACATCAAATGCAAACTACTTAAAATTATTACATATTATCAACTCAAGGGAACGAAAATTCAGCATTTCAGTTGACAATCGAGTTGATAGCAGTCCTCAATTTGCTTTCCTCATCTATCACCCGCATCTCCCTTTTGAGTGACATCTATATTAGAAAACAACCTTGAGACATGATCTTGCAGCCCCCTCTTTGGTGGCGATAGCAATAATTGCAGTCTGAAACTAAGTAATAACAAGTTAATACATCAAGCAAGACAAACTACTCATTTAAATGATACAACAGGAGCTATGAACCGGAGTTTACTACTGGTCAATGATTCAAATATATTGACCATCACGTCAAACAAACATGACAAGTAAGCATTAAACAAGTGTGCCTACCATGAAACGAGAAATATAAAAATGTGTGTGGTTTAAAATTTCAGCAAACATAAACTAGCCAGGTTATATCAACAAATATATATAGAAGAATAAACCAGACAATGGCATGCAATTACTGTCTATCTAAGAATAAACGATACAGAAATTATAACGACATCATGCAAGAACTTGTAAAGCGGGAATGCAAACTACTAATAAACTATACAATAGAGGATAGTTATATCGTTGCTTAGGACAAACCAGAATCACATATGAAATATAATGGCGTCGCTTGTGAACCTGTAGAATAGGACATGCAAGCATTAGACAAGTATGCCTACAATAAAATAAGCAATCAAACAAAGTGTTTCTTAAAATTTCAGCAATTATAAACTAGCCAGGTTATTTCAATATATATATATATGAAAGCAGTTGTATATCCTGGAAAGCAAGAGACGTTGCTTGACTCAGAATTTGCGGTGAGCTACACAATGGCATGCAGTTACTGTCGTACCTAAAAATGAACCAGACATAAATTATAATAACATCATACCAGAATTTGTAGAGCAGGAACATAAACCACGAATGAACTACACAATAGAGGATAATTATGTCGTTGCTTAGGATGAACCAACACCAGATTAGAAATATAATGGCGTCTCTAGCGAACCTGTAGAAGAGGACAAGCAAACATTAGACAAGTGTGCCTAAAATGAAATGAGCAATCAATTAAAGTGTTTCTTAGAATTTCAGTAAATATAAACTAGCTAGTTCATTTCAACAAATATATATATGGAAGCAGTTGTTTATCCTGAAATGCAAGAGACGTTGGGTGACCCAGAATTTGTGGTGAGCTACAATGGGAATGCAGTTACTGTCGTAGCTATGAACCTAATAGAAATTATAATGGCATCATAAGATAACTTGTAGAGCAAGAATGCAAATCACGAATAAACTATATACAGAGGATAGTTATGTCGCTGCTTAGGACGAACCATTATATATGAAATATAATGGCATTTCTTATGAACCTGTAGAATAGGACAAGCAAGTATTACACAAGTGTGCCTACAAATGAATTGAGCAATCAAACAAAGCGTTTCCTACAATTTCAGCAAATATAAACTAGCTAGGTCATTTCAACATATATATATGGAAGCAATAGTATATCTTGGAATACAAGAGACGTTGGTTGACTTAGAATTTGTGGTAAGCTACACAATGGGTATGTAGTTACTTTTGTAGCTAAGAATGAACGGGACAAAAATTATAATGGCATCATGCAAGAACTTGCAGAGCAGGGACGCAAACCACGAATGAACTGCACAGTAGAGGATAGTTATGTCGTTGCTTAGGATGAACCAACACCATATTATAAATATAATGACGTCTCTTGCAAATCTGTAGAAGAAGACAAGCAAGCATTAGACAAGTGTGCCTACAATGAAATAAGCAATCAATTAAAGTGTTTCTTAGAATTTCAGCAAATATAAACTGACCAGGTCATTTCTACAAACATGGTCAGTGGATATGTATATTTTATACCAAGGACCTTAAAAAGTGAAAATTATATTAAGTCTATACATTTAGTACAAAGGACCCTAAAATCAAGCAGGAAAAGTAGTCGGGTCCTGTTCCTTCTCAACAGCGGTGCTGAGTCATGATCTTCCTAGTAGTACCTATAAGTTGCACGTGCATTGCATGTGAGACTCACATAATATACAGAAGTATGACATATCATTTTTATATAAAATTATAATATGTGAAACTCAAAAGTAATTATAATTTTGAGCCACAACCATAAAGTATTGGGTGTATATTTGGATATTGTCTCATCACATGATTCATTTTTATAGCTTCTGTTTTCATCCAGATTATAGCTATAATGGAGTATATAGATTCATTCAAATTTAGACAAATTTGCGATATACCTTTCAAAACCGAATATTCCCTACGTTCACAATTACCCTCACGTTCTAAGTTTTTTAGAGTCAAAGTTTGCAAAGTTTGACCAAGAAGACAAAAAAATATCAACATTAATGATTCAAAATTTATATAATGTGAAAATATAGTTCATGAAAATTCAAATGCAGTGGACTTTGTATTATAGATGTTAGTATTTTTTCTTACATATATAGTCAAAGTACAAAGTTTGACCTTCAAAAATCCAGGATGCGAGGTAATTATGAATGGAGGAAGTACTACTATAGCAGTACAAGAACTACATACAAAATACAAGACCATTCATAGGAAAATCAGGACCATCTCCACACATATACTAGATCGCAGTCATGCCCTAGCAGTGGGCACGTGGCATAGCGGTTGAACAATTTAGAAAACACTTAAAATCCTAAATATAAATATTAGCGGCAAACTCAGTTTGCAGCCAAAATACTACTATAGTAACTAGTAAACGAGTGGTACACTATAATTAAATTAACTAGTAATACATCATTACCACCGCGTTAGGATCACTAGCCTAATTTTAAGATCAATTCTTCCTATCAATGCAAATGTAGAGAGACAACACCTTCATCATCTGGTATTGTCCAGAAGCCGCGGTAATGTATCGCGATGGCACCGTGAGGAACGTCAGATCTTCGAGGACGACACTGCCAGACAACATGCAACTCGTCGGCTCAATTAACTCATTAAGGGTGTCCGTCGAGAAGTCTGTCAGCAACTGCAGGCCAGTCGCGCACAACTTCACCTTGTACCAGGGCCACGAGCACGCGAGCGCCCTGACGCACACTGAGGAATCAGTGGCAGCCTGGTCGAGCTCGCCGATGATGAGGCTGAACATACTAGCGTCATCACCTTAGACGATGACCATGGATGATAGAAAGGATGGTAACGACATCGTTACTATACACTCCATGGGTTGGAAGTACAATATCCTATGCACTTGTACCTTGTGGACACCGTCGAGGTGGAAAAGGAGCGTGACTGGTGAGGCGGTGAACATGCAGCCGACCTCCATGTAGCCACAAGGGCTGTATGTCCACGCGGTCTTATGGTCGTCGAGATTGTGGTAGGAGACCATGGTGAGGCAGCCGTTGTGGGGGCACCGAACAGTTATCCACACTAGCTTGTCTTTATTCATCGTCATCTAGCTCTTGGTGGAATCTACTGACACACACGGCGTTGGAGTGGTTCCCTGGAAGCTTGGCTCGCCGATGTAGTGCCA
This sequence comes from Avena sativa, assembly GCA_916181665.1. Classification (NCBI taxonomy): domain Eukaryota; kingdom Viridiplantae; phylum Streptophyta; class Magnoliopsida; order Poales; family Poaceae; genus Avena; species Avena sativa. The sequence goes on from OV702297.1 coordinate 146,667,141, forward strand.
ACAGTCCAGAATTTTATGCAACATTAACGAAATTGAATATGGGGTCCCTTGATCCATCGTAGAGCCATGCTCCTGCATACAACGCAAGATTTTAGTGAAGGCCACTTCAACACCATGCTTCACACTGCTCGGTCAAAAAAGACTACAAAAGTTGATAGGTGAGAGTAAACCAGGTATCACGATGTACTATACCAGACAAACAGATCCTACCCACGTGAGAGGTAAGAAGGTCTACACCTAGAGAGAGACAGAGGAGGCTGGTGCCTAGCGCAAAGTGTATAGTGATGTGGGGGAAAGATCGAGGACTGCATGCATGTCTTGAACACCATCTGCATTTTATTCTATCTACTTGTCTCTTCTGGATCTTTCATTTCTCGGCATGTCAGACTCGTTTCTCTTCTCCATTTCTTTCTTGTGGATAATCTTTTATACATACATGTACTAGAATTAATTTAGATCCGAGGAGTAGTACTAGAAAAAATAGATCCGAATTTTGGAAACTCCATGAAGTAAGTAAGTACTGTAGAACACTAGCAATAGTAGTAATAAAGTTGTACTAGTACTTCATTAATACATGTATTTTTACTCTAGTAGTAGTACGTACTCGAGTATTACATGGCTTTTTACTCTGGTAGGTAGGCATCTGCGAGGGGCGGGCGGTGGCTATTTATGGCTTTTACTAGGTAGTACTCGAGTACTCCTTCTCACTAACTTCATGAAGTGAGACTTTAGTAGTGTACTGTAATACTGTACTACTTAGATGTAGCTGTTATCACATGGTTTCTAGGGAGACGCCAGAGACACATGTGCTCAGATGCACATCCTTGCCGCCTGAGCACACAACCAAGTCAATTCATTTCGCTCCTCTCTATTTCTCGGTGATTTTCTTCTCTCTACTTGTCTCTTCTGGCTCTTCATTTCTCGGCATGGCACGCAACCTTCTAATTATAAAAAGAATCATGAAAGCCTCAAGATGTAAAATTATAGAGGGAGAGCATCAAAAAAATACTCACAAATTTCAAATTGTAAAAAACAACACAGAAAAGCCTATGTTTTTTTATGTTCATGGTGGCGAACTTGTAGGTGTAAATTTTTGTTGGCCTCTATGGCAAACTGGTACTCGGGCGCCAAACTTGAACAAAGTTAGGGAGAGAGCAACCCTACAAAAAAAACTAGGGAGAAATCGCGCGGATATCAATCCCGAATCCAATGGTGGGTGGCCACGGCGATAGGTGTGAGGTAGGTCTCGACCAATCAGCTCTATGTATGTCCTATGTCTAACGTGTTCGTCATATGTGTTGGTGTGCATTGGAAGGAATCATTTTGGATATTGTCTCCATTTTAAAGTAGTAAGTACTACTAGTAGCATATCAAATGTTTAAACTTGTTCAGTTTCGAAATTAATTTCACACCTTGCGAAAATTTGTTCAATAGACCCACCGGGTAGTCAATATATCGAGAATGAGTGAGAGTTTGGAAAGATACAACTTATTTCTAAGAATATGCATGCCTAAAAATTTGACCGTGTTTTGAAAAAATCAATGAGTCTATGACTCACCGTGTATTTAAAATTTGCCTATATTTTGAAATTAACTTCACTCCCTACGAAAATCTGTTCAATGCACCCACCATGCAGTCAATGTATCGATAACGAGAGAGAGAGTTTGAAAAGATTCAACATCTTGCAAAGAATATACATGCCTAGAAATTTGACCGTGTTTTGAAAACAATGAAAAATACTACGGGCTTAGAGAATAAATCACGGGCAGCACGAGAGCAGCGAAGAGAAGTTGATGATCGTGCAATGTTAAAGAAAATTTAAGATGTGTTACTAAGATGATGTATAGTTTAGTAAAATCCATGACCTACTATATATGCACATAAAATAATTTGGGTTTCCTCTCTCATTTGCTTCCCCGCATCGGTAGAATCGTCTCTCCCTCATTCACAATGGCCCGCTGCGCGTCTCGGTCGACCTTCCTTGTGTCAGTGGCTCTGTGTCTGTGCCTTTGGCCGTATGGCTTGTTCACCACTTGCATTGGCGTGTATAACAAGGATACATTTTGGTGAAAAATAAAGTAGTAGCAATTCAAACATTTATCTTTTCCCATTTCTTTATTTTCACTTCCTTTTCTCACCAAGCTGCACCCGACTATCGTTCCTTGCTTAATACCGCTCTTTTTGATTCAAAGGATTATTCCCATAGAAATTATAGAGGATTTTGATCCACTCAAGCCTCACATATTTAAAATTATAAAGAGCATCCTAAATTTTTTAAACAGTCTAACAAATTTCAAATTATAAAATCATCGCATACTTGTAAATAGTCTTACATGTTTTAAATTATTACAAACATAACAAAACGCCCCACATATTTCAAATTATAAAAATATTCATAAATTAAAATAGCCTCACAAAGTTATAATTCTAGAAAGCAACACAGATTCATAAACAGCCTCACAAATTTCAACCCAAAGAGCCTCACAAATTTCAAAATATAAAAGGGTCCTATGTTTATAAACATCCTCAGAAATTTCAACTTATAAAAAAGATAAAAAAAGCCTCACAAATTTCAAGTTATAAAAGGGTCTGATATTTGTAAACATCTCACACATTTTAGCTTATAAAAAGGATAAAAAAAGCCTCACGATTTTCAAATTATAAAAAGAATCATAAAAAGCCTCACAAAATTCAAATTACAAAGGGAAAGCTTCCCAAAAAGCCTCACAAATCTTAAATTATAAAAAACATCATAGAAAAAAGCCTAGGGATTTTTTTAAAACTTTTTATGGCTTTGGTCTCAAACTAGTGCTCTGGTGCCAAACTTGAAAAAAGGGAGATAGCATGGAGATATCAAGCTCGTTGGATCGTAGAGGATCCAAAAGTGGGTGGCCACGATCCATGTGAGGTAGGTCTCGACCAATTAGGGGCCTACAACACATAAAAGAACACCTTGTGCACCCAAAAAGAAGGTTTCATGCATCATTTTTTGGAAAATGTTTGATGAAATGACATATTATGGATTTACCAATGTTTTAAAAAAGCACGAGCAAAACTATGCGACACTTGTAGTGAAACGAAGGACGTTTCAAGTGAAAAGCGGCAGGAACTCAAAAAATGGAACATGTTTTTTCGTACATAATAATGAAAAAAATCCTACATCGGCACTGTTTTCCATCAAAGATACACGAGTGAAAGGGCATTTCTTGTCATAATCACTTTTGGTGTTTGTTAACAACAAGTAGATCATTTTACAATTTGTCACTGTCCATAGGTTGGTATTATGATAAGTGAAAAGTACCCTCACACTTGGGAAAGATTCCTGCAAGAGTGACAGAGTTCTGAAAATTCTAGACCGGAGTCTCCGGTGTGGTCCAGAGCTTCCGGATTTGTCCCCGGTGGAGGCTTCAGAATCTTGGCTGGGACATTCTGTATGGGGGTCCGGAGCAAGGTCCGGAGGCTACTCTAGGAATCTCCGGTCCTGGCTCAGTCCAGGACATTCAGATGGGAGGTACGGAGGCTAGTCCGAAGATAGACCGGAATCTCTGGTGTAGACCGGAGTCTCCTATGTACAGAGCGAAGTCTCCGGTCTGACTTTTCTCTAACGGTCAGAAAACGGTTCATGGAGGGATCTGCCTATAAAAACTTAAAAAGGGACCCTTATCTTCTTCCTCCAGTTGCTCGAGCTGCTTAAGAACACAAACTCCATTAGAGCCACCAAATCTACAATATCTCTCCATCGAACCATCCAAAGTCATTGATCTTTGGAGAATTGAAGGAGGAGGACTTGATCTACATCTTCACCAAGAGAGATCTTCATTTCCCACTCATTCACTTGAGGGCCCCCAAGCTCTAGTGTTTCTTTGGAAACCATAACTTTGATTTGGTTCTTACAATATTGTCTTCGATTGTCTTGACAACTTTCTTGTATTTGGGAGCCTCCAATTAAGTTGTGGATGTGTGCCCCAAACTTGTAAAGGTGCCAGCTTCCACCTTGAAGGTCGCCGATATAGTGGAAGGTGGATCGATCCCGTTGGGGTGAGATTCATCGGAGAACAAGGGAGGCCTCTCGTGGCGTTGGTGGTTTGAAACCACCCCCTCTCCAAACGTAGATGTATTTCCCCTCAAAAGGAAGGAACTACGGGAAACAAATCCTTGTGTCTCGCGTCCACTCCTTTGGCTACTTCTATCATTTACCGCACTTTACTTACTTGTTCTTGCTTAGTATTGTGTTAGCTAGTTCTTGTTTGTCATATAGGTAAATTTACCTTAGTTGCATTATCTAGAGAATTTACCTTATTGTCAAACCCTAATTTGAAAAAGAAGAAAATTTGAAGTAGCACCTATTCACCCCCCTCTAGGTGCCCATACGATCCTTTCAATTGGTATCAGAGCCTCGGCTCTTTATTTGGGCTTTACCGCCTAAGAGAATATGGGTAGCCGCGAAGGGGATGGTGATGGTGAGCCCACCACGGTGACCATGGAAGATCTCAAAAACTTGGAAACAATATTGAGCTCTTCCTTGGTCAACGAAGTCAAGAAGATGCTTGAACAACTTCTTAAAGACAAAGATGGCTCATCATCCCCCTCTCCTCAAGAGGATCCTCCATCCGTTATACCTAAAGGGAATACTTCGGTATCCCTCGAGGGTATGATGGTAGGGGGTAAACAAGACAACCCTAATTCCTCCACACAAAATGATGGTGGGAAGGGTGAGCACCGTGATTCATGGTACTCTCCCGACCCTCCAATCCCTCACCCTCATGTATACAATAGAGGTGACCCACCTAAGCTTGAAGAATCTGCTACTTTTGCTCCATGGCAATCTCTAATGAGAACTCATATGCGCAACTCTTGCATTGAACTATGGAACATCATCGAGCATGGACTCTTGATTGGGGATCCAAACAACTTGACAAGAAGATAAGTTGTCAATAGTCAAATCAATGCCACTGCCTTGCACATGATTCAACAAGGATTAGGTACAAAGGATTACCCACACATTGAGCACTTTAGCATTGCCAAGGAAGCTTAGGATGCTCGCACGGTATTGTTTGTTGGAAATGAGAGCATGAGGAGGAACCGGTATGATGCACTAAGCAATGAAGCCTAAGGCTTCTACATGATGGAAGGTGAAAATCATGAAGACATGTACCGTAGGCTCAATACCACCGCCCCCGCTTTTCGAAATGTGGGTGCCTCACATTTGAGCCCACCGACTTGAAGATCCTACAAAGAAGACACAAATACCATCTCATGATCTCCAATGAAGTTATGCAAGAGATGACCGTTTTCAAAGTTGCCACCAAGAATGCCAAAGATGCCCGTGCTCGTGCCCTTGGTATGAGTAATGTTGTCAACGTTGCTTTGAAGGCCAAAGTTGTGGACCATGGGGATGAAGATGATAGTGATGAAGGCCTCTCCATGGACCACCCTGATGAAGTCAAGATTGCTCATAGTCAATATATGGCCTTCTATGCAAAGAACTTTTGGAAGAACCCCGCCAAGGCCAAGATGGAACTGCAATGAAGAAGCAACCCAAATGGGAAAAGAGAAAATACCACTAGATTGAGAACTTGCTTCAATTGTGGTGACCGCTATCACTTTGTGGCAAGTTTCCCCTATGAGAAGAGAGAAGATCATGGTGGTAATCTTGTGATGAAGAAGACTCTCAAAGCATCTTAAAAGAAACCCTTCATCAAGAAGAATCCCATCAACAAGAAGTCAGGAGAAATTGTCTTGATCACTCATGAAGAATACTCCTTCGACGATGAAGATGAGGAAACTTCTAATGGTGTGGCGGCTCTAGCCACTACTTCTACTCCGACATTCTCACTCTTCGATTCTCCAAATGAGAATTCCCCCATCAAGAACTTCACTTGCCTTATGGCAAGAGGAACAGAGGTACCCTCATCATCTCACTCTGCTCCCTTAGCTAATGATGAAATTGATGATGAGATGTCTCTTGATGTTAAAAAGGAATTAATTGCATTTGATGAGTTTATGACTAACCTACAAGGAGATGCTAAGATACATTTTGGAAACATCTTAGATCAACTTTCCCACACACAAGAGCTCCTAGATGTAAGATGTAAACTTGGGCATGAACAAATGGTTGAGCTAGAGGCTTTAAACAATGCTCTAGAAGAAGAACAAGAGACTAGGATGTCACTTGAATTAAAACTTGAAGGGCTTGATGAGTCCAATGACATTATTGTTAGTAAACTCATCAAAGAACGTGATCATGCTATTGCTAAATGCAAAAGGGCTAAAAAGGACAAGATTGAGTTTGGTGTGGTTCATGAAAAACTTGCCGAGGACTTTAGTTTGCTTGACAAGGCTCACAAGGATTTGGAGAGTGAATTCTTGTCACTCACAGAGTCCCATGAAACGCTTCAAACTCAATTGGCCAATATTCCTTCACCTAGTAACTTCATTCCATCTAGTACTTGAAGAAAATGCTAGGTTGAAGGGGGAGCTAGCCAAGGCCACATTTCCACAAGGCAACAACTCCATTGATGATCTTTTGAGTAAGCAAAGGCCTAGTAGTGAAAAAGGGGGCATTGGTTTTGTCTCCAAAACTAAAAAGAAGAACAACAAGAAGAAGAAGGCCAAGCCCGCACAAGAGACCAACAAGGCCATTGTGGATATTAAGACCACAAGTGGTAAAACTATGTCTCATGATGACTTTGCGGGAAGTGCTAACCCTCACTATGTTCTAATGCGTGATTATTATGGTGATGTGTATGCACAATATGTTGGGCCATATGATGGCTATATTGCTTGGTCTATTTGGGTTCCCAAGACCCTTGTTTCTAACAAAAGAGGACCCATTGAAATATGGGTACCTAAAAACTAGCTTGATCTTTTGTAGACATATGCTTCCGGAGGGTCAAAGTGGGTGCTTGATAGTAGTTGCACGATTCATATGACCGGAAGTTCGTCTATTATCAAGGACTTAAAGACAAATGATGATCAAATCACCGTGACATATGCCGACAATTCAAAGTCTAAGGTAATGGGTTTCGGAAAGGTAGTGGTTGCTCACGACATTACACTCGTGAACGTCATGCTTGTTGAGACCCTTGGATACAATTTACTTTCAGTCCGTGCTCTTGGAAAGATGGGCTTTGTAGTCTTTATTGATGTTGATATTGTGGTCCTCTTGTGAAGCAAGTCTCTCAAGGTCGCTTTCGTTGGGTATGTCGAGCATGACTTGTACGTGGTGGACTTTTCGGGGAAAGCCACTACAAGTGCGATGTGCTTATTCGGAAAGGCCGATGTGGGTTGGTTATGGCATCGCCGACTAGTCCATGTCAATATGAGAACTTTGCAAAGTCTCCACAAGGAGGGCCATATTGCTGGACTAAAAGAAAATGTTTCCTTTGACAAAGATTGTGTTTGCAGGGCATGTGTTCTAGGGAAGATGCATGATGCTCCTCACAAGCCTAAGAACCGCATCAAGTCAACCAAGATCTTGGAGCTCCTCCATGTGTACCTCTTTGGTCCTCCATCTCATGCAAGTCTTGGTGGGAAGAAATATTGTTTGGTGATTGTTGATGACTTTTCAAGATACTCGTGGGTATATTTCTTCAAGTTGAAGAGTGAGACCCAAAAGACCTTCATCGACTTCATCAACATGGTCCAACGTCAATACAATCTTCCCGTGTTGATTATAAGAAGTGACAACGGCACCGAGTTCAAGAACTACAACTTGAATGATTTCCTTAGTGATGAGGGTATAAAACATCAATATTCCGCTGCATACACCCCTCAACAAAATGGTGTGGCCGAAAGGAAGAACCGGACTCTTATTGAGATGGGTAGGACCATGTTGGCGGAGTTTAAATCTCCATACAACTTTTGGGCCGAAGCCATCTCCACTGCTTTCCATGCTTCAAACCGGCTCTACCTCCGCAAAGAAATCAACAAGACTCCATATGAAATACTTACAGGTAACAATCCCAACATATCTTACTTCCGGTTGTTCGGTTGTAAGTGTTTCTATCTCATAAAAGGTGTTCGTTTGTCCAAATTCGAGTCTAAAGCATTAGAGGGTATTTTTGTTGGATATGGTCTCGAATCTCACACTTATAGAATCTATGATAAGCTCTCTGGAGCCATCATAGAATCTTGTAGTGTGACCTTCGAAGAATATGATGGTCCCCAAGGGGGCGTGTTGATGCTTGTGATGCAGATGATGAAATGCCTCAGGATGCCATTGGAAGAATGGGTGTGGGATATATCTACCCCGTTGAGGAACCCCTTATGCGGATCGAGAAGAACTATGCTCCACTCAAGTGGAGCCCTCATCTTCACAACCTCAACATGCTCCATCCACCGAGGAGGGAAATGACACAAGCCAAAGACAAGATGTGGACCCTCAACATGTTGATCATAGTGATGACTCTAGTCAAGAGGAGCTTGATTCATTCTCCAGGATGTCAAGTGGTGCCAAGTCAATTGTTCAAGGAAGATCCGTACAATCTGCCTTGAGACAAGCTCAAATTGATGCTACAAGAGCGCTTGATCAAGACCAAGGTCAATCTTTGTCTCTCAATGAAGAGAATGATTCCGGTGATGATCAAGGTCAAGTTGATGGTCAAGACGAGGACCAAAATGATGAAGAGGGCCCCCCCAAGAAACAACACGGAGATCCACGCTCGTCGCGAAGCTAGAAAGGAGAGAATGTTGGAATTAAGATACCACTCTCTACAAAATGTGGTTGGTGACCTAAGGAAAGGCATTTCCACAAGAGCACAATTAAAGAGGTTCAGTGAACACCAAGCACACATCTCCATGATTGAACCAAAGAAAGTGTGGGAAGCTCTTGAAGATTTGGATTGGTTGGAAGCAATGCACAAAGAGCTCAACAACTTTGAGAGAAACAAAGTATGGAAGTTAGTTGAGAAGCCAAAGGATTGCCGCAATGTTATTGGCACGAAGTGGATATTCAAGAATAAGCAAGATGAGCATGGAATTATAGTAAGGAACAAGGCTAGATTGGTTGCACAAGGATTCTCTAAAATTGAAGGCATTGACTATGGAGATACTTATGCTCCCGTGCCTCGCCTTGAGTCCATCCGTATCCTTCTTGCTTATGCGGCACATCATAACTTTAAGTTGCAACAGATGGATGTAGAAAGTGCATTTCTTTATGGTCCATTAAATGAATTGGTATATGTAAAGCAACCCCTGGGTTTTGAGGATCCCAACTTCCCAAACCATGTCTACAAACTTGATAAGGCGCTCTATGGGCTCAAGCAAGCCCCACGCATGTGGTATGAGCACCTTAGAGAGTTGTTGTTTGACCGTGGATTTGAGGTTGGGAAAATCGATCCCAATCTTTTTACTAAGAAGGTCAATGGGGAGATTTTTGTATGCCAAATATATGTTGATGATACTATCTTTGGCTCATCTATGAAAGCTTTTAATAATGAATTCTCAAATCTTATGACTAGTAGGTTCCGGATGTCTTTGATGGGGGAGTTGAGAGTATTTCTTGGTTTTTAGATCAAGCAAGTTAGAGGAGGGACATTCTTCAATCAAGCCAAGTATACTCAAGATATGCTCAAGAGATTCAAAATGCAAGATTTAAATGGAGCTCCTACTCCAATGGCTACAAAGACTCATCTAGAACAAAATCCAAATGGTAAAGATGTGGATCAAAAGGTATACCGGTCTATGATTGGTTCTTTGCTTTACCTTTGTGCATCTAGACCCTATATTGTGTTAAGTGTAGGTGTGTGTGCAAGCTATCAAGCGGCTCCTAAAGAAAGCCATTTAATGGCGGTCAAGAGAATCTTCGATATTTAGTTCATACCCCATTTTATGGTCTTTGGTATCCTCGAGGCTCGACATTTGCTCTTTGTGGATACACGGATTTGGATTGGGCGGGTGATAAGGATGATAGAAAATCAACATCCGGGGCTTGCCAATTCCTTGGTAGGTCCTTGGTATGTTGGTCCTCTAAGAAGCAAAATTGTATATCTCTCTCCACCGCTGAAGCCGAGTATGTGGGAGCTGCTAGTGCTTGCACCCAATTGCTATGGATGAGGCAAACTTTAAAGGAATACGGTGTCCATTGTGACAAAGTGCCTCTTCTATGTGACAATGAAAGTGCCATCAAGATTGCCTACAACCCGGTGGATCACTCAAGGACAAAGCATATTGAGATTCGCCATCACTTCATTAGAGATCATGTCGCTCGAGGTGATATTGATCTATCATATGTCTCAACCAAAGATCAACTTGCCGACATATTCACGAAGCCACTTGATGAAGCAAAGTTTTGCTAGTTGAGGAATGAACTAAATATCGTAGATTCACGGAGCTTGACTTGATTATCTTGCATTCTCACCTATGATTTGACCCATATTTGGTTTAGGTGTAGGTATGGATATAGGGGGAGTGTGGTCCTAATTGATTGGACTATCCCTCCCCCATTATGCCCAAAGCAATCAAAATCATTCCTCTTAATATCATTTTGTGATATGTGAGCTTAATGATGAGTTTCGGTAATGGACCCAAGATATATCTTCGTGGTGCCAAGACGAGTATACTCAAATATGGTGGCCTAGGCCATCGCCCTCTCTCATTCGAAGAGGTTGGTACTTACTAATGTTTGTCATTTTCTTGATTTTAGTCTCTTGGAGCTTTTCAGAATGCTTGTGTGAATTTCTATGGCTCTTGTTGGTTCTTCACAGTTTGATATCTCAACCCAAGCCCTTTCCCTATCTTAAACCTGTCTATCTCTCATATATGTCCCCAAACACCTTTCCTGGAACTTTTGGTCGAGGAGGACCGGAGTCTCCGGTCCAGACGGTTTCTGCCACTTATAGTAAGGGGACGGGGTGAACTGGTACAACCGTTCCTCATTCTTCACCCCGTCTCCCTCCTCCTAACCCATCGCCTCCCCTTCCAAAACTCCTCCCCGGAGGTCAAGAAGCCCCCGGGATCCGCCATGCCGCCGGCCAACCTTCTCCTCTCCTCCATTGGGTCATTCCCACCAGAGAAATTGATCCCATGGACTACCTCTCCTCTACTTTTTCTCCTAGGGTTCATCTCTAGATGTGTTTTTGAGGATTGGTGTTGATTTGTCCATTGGAATCACTTGTTTGCGTGCACTCTAGTACTTTAGCCTTGTTGCATTGCCCGATCTACTAGATTCACCCCCACCTGCATCTCCCAAGCTCAAGCCCGAGCCTCTCGACCGGAGATTCCGGACCCAGGTCTGGAGACTCCGGTCTAGGCCGGAGACTCCGGTCCCCAGGACTGGAGACTCCGGTCTGAGCCAGAGACTCCAGTATGAGGTGCGGAGACTCCGGTGTGTGGTGAATCAAAACAAACCAGAAATGCATCAAAGCTCTTGTACTGCATTATTGGGACATATATACTCATATTCATGCTATCTCCCTCACTGCTGCTCTCAGGTGATGGTTCTAATCGTCCTCGTCGTACCAAGGCCAGTCACAAAGGGGAACTCCTCGCTATGATGAAGCTCAGGGTCAGTTTATCATGCCTCCGTCCAACCGTAAACAGCAGGCACGTGATGCAGCTTACTTGAAGAGGGATCAGGAGAGGGCTGAACGAGAGGACCGTGCCAAGAAGGCCAAATATGACAACCTTCAGTCCTTGGCCAAAATTTCAAAAGAGGAGTACCGTGAACTGAGAAAGACTGATTTTTATGAGCTGCCTCGTACCAGCGAATACCCTCGTTTCTAGAGGAAGGAACAGGTGGTGTTCATGAAGGATGTGTATGGTGTGCTCACCAAATCACCTGTCTGCCCTCAGAAGTTCATGAGTGTTGAGCAGATGCGTCTCAGCCCCTACTTCAACGATGCTTTGTGGATCTGGGAGAAGCTGAGACTGTATAACTTGATGGAGCTGCATGAAGACTACAATATCTACCGTGTACAACAGTTCTATGCCACCGTTGTTTTTGAGTCTGATCAAGATAGGACCATGGTTTGGATGTCTGGCACCACTCGCTGCACAGCTACATTCCATGACTTTGCCAACGTCATCTTTGAGATCTTTCATGGAGTATCCACTCCCGTTGGGCTGCGTATGCACTCTGCAGCTCTGGGTGAGAACAAGATGAAGCTGGCACCTCTGTATGGCAGCGAGAGTGCTGTAGGGGGGTCCAAGGGACTCAAGACTCTCTACAACCTAATGTTGAGGATTTTCCATCATACCATTGCACCAAGTGCTGGGAATGACGATGCTATTAGGGGTGGGCTTGTCAACCTTCTGTACCACACCCACAAGATCTACAATGCTGGACCAGAGGCAGATGCTGAACCTATTGATGTGATGGATTTTATTTTGAGGAGATGTTCCATTCTATTCTTTACAAGAAGTCTCCTCCATATGCACCTTTGGTTATGAGGCTCATCAACTCCAAGGAGCACAATTCTCCACTTGGCACAGCCCCACATCTCACTGAGCACGCTTTGGTCTCACTACAGCAGAAGGGGCGCATGGGGCCTGCTCCTAGGCATCGCTATGGCGATGATGATGAGGAGATTGAGACTGAGCGGGCACCCTCTCCACCTAGAGTTCGGAGGAAGAATGCCTCCAATGCACCTATGCCTTCCATGACCAGGGACTATGTTCATGAGAAGGTCAAGAAGGCATGTTTCTGGGAAAGGACTCTGTGCTGCATGAATGTTGACATCCGTAAGCAGCAGCATGCAACCTACCAAAGCAACCGTCACATTGAGAAGCTCCTCAAGGAGATCAAGGAACAAAGTGAAGTGGATAATTAGGAAGGTGAGGGTGAATACAATGATGAGCATGTTGCTCAGTAGTCCATAGAGTCTGACCACACACTCTCATTTGGGGCATGGAATGCCCAACAGGATAGCCTGGTGGATTGGTAGACCTTTGCTGATGTCACCTATGGTTTCGGGTACCAGGGTACCTCCTCTTCTCGCCCTCACGGCAAAGGGCCTACAGTCCCTGAGGATGATGATGATGACTATGATGAGGGTGGTGATGACCAGGATGAGGAGGAGGAGGATGAGGATGACAAGGACTACTGAGTTGCTGGGGCGCTAGCTTAGGTCTTTTCCCTTTTCGGCGTTTCGATGCCAAAGGGGGAGAAGACATTCTCATTGTTTTGCATGGGTTTAGGCTTTGGATTTGCTAATATCTGCTTCATTTTCCATATTCGAACTTTGAACTTCATGTGTGTTATTTGCCGTTCATGTGTGTGACTATGTGCTGGTGTGCACTATCTATTGTAACTCATGTGATATTTATGTGTGCTATCATTGATACTATCTACCTTGCATGATTTACTTATTTACCTTATTGCACATAGTCAGGGGAGCCCCATATATTTATTCCATGCAAAATCACTTGTTGTCATCGAACACCAAAAAGGGGGAGATTGAAAGGACATTTATTGTCATAATCACTTTTGGTGTTCGTTAACAACAAGTAGATCATTTTACAGTTTGTCACTGTCCATAGGTTGGTATTATGATAAGTGAAAAGTACCCTCACACTTGGGAAAGATTCCTGCAAGAGTGACAGAGTTTTGGAAATTCTAGCCGGAGTCTCCGGTGTGGTCCAGAGTTTCCGGATTTGTCCCTGGTGGAGGCTTCAGAATCTTGGCTGGGACATTCTGTATGGGGGTCCGGAGCAAGGTCCAGAGGCTACTCCAGGAATCTCCGGTCCTGGCTCAGTCTAGGACATTCAGATGGGCGGCCCGGAGGCTAGTTCGGAGATAGACCGGAATCTCCGGTGTAGACCGGAGTCTCCGGTGTACAGACCGGAGTCTCCGGTGTACAGACCGGAGTCTTCGGTCTGACTTTTCTCCAACGGTCAGAAAACGGTTCGTGGAGGGAGCTTCCTATAAAAAGGGACCCTTATCTTCTTCCTCCAGTTGCTCGAGCTGCTTAAGAACACAAACTCCATTAGAGCCACCAAATCTACAAGATCTCTCCATCCAACCATCCAAAGTCATTGATCTTTGGAGAATCGAAGGAGGAGGCCTTGATCTATAGCTTCACTAAGAGAGATCTTCATTTCCCCCTCATTCACTTGAGGGCCCCCAAGCTCTAGTGTTTCTTTGGAAACCCTAACTTTGATTTGGTTCTTACAAGCTTGTCTTTGATTGTCTTGACAACTTGCTTGTATTTGGAAGCCTGCAATTAAGTTGTGGATGTGTGCCCCAAACTTGTAAAGGTGTCGGATTCCACCTTGATGGTCGCCGATATAGTGGAAGGTGGATCGATCACGTTGGGGTGAGATTCATCGGAGAACAAGGGAGGCCTCTCATGGTGTTGGTGGTTTGAAACCACCCCCTCTCCAAACATAGACGTATTTCCCCTCAAAAGGAAGGAACTACGGGAAACAAATCCTTGTGTCTCCGCGTCCACTCCTTTGGTTACTTCTATCCTTTACCGCACTTTACTTACTTGTTCTTGCTTAGTATTGTGTTAGCTAGTGCTTGTTTGTCATATAGGTAAATTTACCTTAGTTGCATTATCTAGAGAATTTACCTTATTGTCAAATCCTAATTTGAAAAAGAAGAAAATATGAAGTAGCACCTATTCACCCCCCTCTAGGTGCCCATACGATCCTTTCAACGATTGTACCAAATATGGCCTCATTCCTATGAAGTATTCCATGGTTAAGGGCTTAAGGCGATGACCTAACTCATTCGAGTTGAAATAAAGCCATGCATCTTCATACCTCGTTGCTCATTTTTAGGAATGTTTTCCTAGAGAACCCCCATAGCCCGTGTTTGTTATTGTTGTTAGGTGGCAGGTTACATAAAATGACGCCATGAGAAGGTTTACTATTTTTCTGATATTTACTGAACTAGTTGTGCCTAACCCTGGCCCGAGACACATCAAAATTGGCGGAAATTTTCTCAAAAGTCGTTTAAGAAAAGGAACTTTTTAAACCTTATTTATGTTCAAGTGTCAATGTTTACATATTTTCACATGTAGTGTAAAAGTTCAACATGAAAGAAAGAGCGAGAAAGATCTAGCATGGGAAACCCGACCTGAAATAAGCCATACAAACAAGATTTTTTAGGACCATGGGGCATGCCTGGGCTTGACATCTGCGACCAAGTGGAAGCTCGGGCCTGGCTGAGGCCAAGGGATAGGTCAAAGTTGGGGAAAGGACCGACCCGTGGCCCGATGACGCGGTAGATTTTGTGCAGTTCTAACTCAATCCGAGATTTTTGGCTCATGTGCATCGGGATTTTTGTGCCCCGCGCCGACTCGAGAAATGCCCTTGATGTGGCAAGCTAGGGCTCCCTTCCACCCCTAGTGTCGTATGCCTCTGTGGCTCTCCCTTGCCTGCCTTATAAATTTCGGTTTTGCTAGTTCTCAGGCACCTGAGAACTTGTTAGGGAATCCACAATGTTGTCTACAAGATGGCCATAAGCAAAAAAGTAGACCTTAAGGTCATCCATATACATTGTGGAACCTATCCACAAGAAAAATTTTCTTAAAAACAACCCATAATCTTAAGGGCTACCCATAAGGAATATAATACTATTACTTTTATAGTTGTAGTAGATAAAACTATAAAATACAATATCTGATTGCCATCTATTGGTCAATTATTCTGACATGCTAGGCCTACCTTATGGTCTGCCTTGACAATATACATTGTGGTGTAGTCAAATTGCAATAAGCATGTATGATGGGTCCCAGCTTGTGGAAATTTCATCCCACATACATTATGGATTCCATTATGTCTCAGTCACCTCTCTCGCTATTATATTTACCTTGTGATCCATGCAACATAGGACTTACACATGAGTTGCAACTAGGTTGTAACTGAGAATTTAGTGAGTTGCAACTTGGTTGCAACTGGGAATTAGTACAATTTTTCTAAGTTGCAACTAGGTTGCAACTAATAATTAACACAAATAGTAGGATGACGTCAACGAGTTAGACATAAGAAGTTCTCGGGCGCCTGAGATCTAGGTGCTCCCTATAAATTTCACCTCATCAAGGTGTGAGTTCTCACCCCGTCCCCAACCTCACACTTGAGTCCAATTCTGATCATTGTCCTCCATGTTCCTCACGGGAGAGGTCTGCCGGAGTTGGATCTTGATTGAGGCTAGCCGTAGTGGGAGTATCATAACTAGTATCATGCATGCTATGTTGGCAAAAATATGATATGGCACAACAATTAATGAATAAAGAGATGGTTAGAGTATCATAAGTAGATACCATATCATAGCACATAAATCTCGAAATCCTAATGGCAAGTAAATCTTGTACACAAATTTTACATAGAGATTCTACAAATCAGTAAATATATTACTACTATGATACTATTTTTTTGGATGCACTAGAGACATAGTATCATACACTAGTATCATATGCATGGCCAGCCTGAGCCTGGCGATGGGGATACTAGCAAGAGCAACGAGAGAGCAGCCCTCACTGCCTCTCCCCATATCCCTTTCTCCCTGCTGTTTTCATGCTCTAGGCTCCAGCTACGCTCTTCTCTTTGTTCGATCCTGCGGAGCGCTGAATGATGCTGGCATGGGATCCATCGTGTCTCGTGCTAGAATGCCGATATAATCGCAGGTGCCTTGCAGGTGAGCATTGAAGGGACGCAGGCTAGCTAGGACTATGATTCTGATGTTTGCGTGTCTGCTAGATTCTTCTGGCATATAGACCAATGTTTGTGTGCTTGATTGATTTTGCAGGTGACACAACCTTTTTGACGTGTCGCGGTGCTGGCCAGGGGATAGGGAGAGCATGTTGGGCGGAGTTGAGTTTTCAAATAAATATGACATTAATTAATTTCAAATCAGTGCTGAGCAAGGAGATGATTTACGTATACTGTATAGAGGTTATTTTTTATCTAGAAACTTTGATAGTAGTACTCCGCATTTCACTTATAGTGATCGATATAGTAATTAAAGGATCACTACAAATACATGCGGTTTTCTAGGCTTCTTCCTTTTAGTATTAATCACCTGAATTCACGTGAGTAATTGACGTGCGTTTCTCTGTATTAGAATGCCTCTTTCCTCAAACGCATGCAAAAATTAAGGAGGGAAGTAATTTCACCCTCCTAGGTAATACAAGAGGTTTTATTGCGTTGCTGTGGGAGATGAAATGACAAACGGAGTACTTATGCTAGATTTTAACACCGTTCCAATTTGCACTTGATACTATTCAATCTCCGAACCTTATTACATATAGGAAATTAAACAAATTAATCCTAAGACTTCTTCTTCTTCTTGGACCTGGATCCTTCCATTGTCACCATCCTATTGGCGTCGTCCTTCCACTTCCTGTGTCATCCCCTAGCTCTCGTCTTCTTCTTCTTCTTCTTCTTCTTCTTCTTCTTCTTCAAGCCTCCCACCTTCTTCTCCTTCTTCTTACTATTGCTAGTGAAGGGGGATCGAGTGCACTCTTCTTGGAGATGACGTATCATACCTGGAGAAGTGGCCATAAATCTTCCGAACCCTCATCCTCATGCTTCCTCTTCTTGCTGATGAAGGGTGGATCAACCCCTCCTCCTCTTTGCTCTCTGTTGGCATCCCCTCCATCAGACAATGGTAAGCAGGGTCCTTGTCAGAAAAATTACCTTCCGGTGTGACAGAATAGTACGACCCGTCAACGGACTCCCCTCTATCACCATGGTAGGGACCGATATACCTGTTGGCCCGTGCATTGTACTCATCAATAGAGGTGCACTGATTGAAGCAGCTGCGCAACATTTTTGTGTGTGCGGTGACTTCCTCGGCCTAAAGGGAGGGGTAGAGATAGAGAGAAAGTGTTTCGCTGTGTGCGTCGTGCCTATATGGAAGAGGTGGTAGTTGTTGATGGCCGCTAATATGGCTTGCTCAAGACATCCAGGAGTTGCCATGTGCCGTAGGAGCAGCCTAGCAGTTCCTTTCCACCATTGAAAATAAATCGAACTGTTGATACTCCTTCGCCCCAAGAGCATCAGCACCGAGGATATTGCAGGTACCACCACACGTTTGGGAGGTTTTTGCACATAACCACAACCATAGACCATTTTTGCGCAAAATATTGAAATTTGCCATAATCGTTACATAACCAGTCATTGAATGTTTCATAGTTTTTAGGGGAAATGTTTCATACTTAATTAATACAATTAGATAATATAGTATGACATACTCCCTCTATTTCGGTTTACAAGTCGCGCGCGTATACCTAGGTCGTTAATTTGACTATTAAAATATTAATTTTATAACACACAAATTATATCATTAAAAAATATTACATCTAAAGTTTTCAATGATATATTTTTTATGCTATAAAATTAATATTTTAGTGCTTAAATTAATGACCTAGATATACGCGCGCGACTTGTAAACCGAAACGGAGGGAGTATCATTTTTATATAAAATTATAATAGGTAAAGCTCAAAAAAATATAATTTTGAGCCATGTCCATAAAGTATCAGATGTATATTTGGTTCTTGTAATTTGTATCATTTAGAAATCAACCTATTAGCTACCTAAGAATTCATGCAGCAAGTAAATAGTAACAGTGGGGTAAGAGACCGTGGACTAAACCAGCACGAATTCCGAGGCATGTGGTGGCTCTGAGGTGAGTCTACTCCGGTCTTTGCCGGCGCCACTCCTGCGTCGGTGCCCATCCCCATGGATTCTCCGATTGGTAGTTGGAAGGTCTCCTACACAGGTGCAAGCTCTGGTGGTAAGTTTGTTGAAGGCTCTCTGATTCTTTCTTCGGATGATTGGTTGGTGCTTCTCAATGCCAAAGGTTTGCCTTTGGATGGAAAGGTTATCGAAAATGGGGAGAAAATCTTGGTTGGATCTTTGGTGAGGTTCCCCTCTCACCTTCCCAGAGCTAATGCTGTCTTGATCTCTCTAGATGTTTTTTTGTTAGATATCCCTCTCCTGATGGATCATATGAAGACTTCTCTTTGAAGTGGCATGCTCTATGTTTTTCTCATGATAAACAATTTCTTGTGTTTCTGATCTTAAATTGTCGTGCCAAAAGATTGGTACTTCTCAGTCAAAATGAAGTGGTCATCGATGCTAGATATTTGCTTAAGGATGAATTTTTTGGAAGGGGCAGAGATGGAATTGCCAGTGTTAAAAATCCGTGTTGGTTCTCAAATTGTCTCAGATTTGTCTAAGAGCAATTCGAAATGCTCCAAGATTGACAAGGTTATTGACATGGGGAAGATCTCTTCGAATAATTCTAAAGTTGACAAGCCTGTTGATAAGATGGAAACTAAGGCTGACACTATTGATGCTGTCAAGAAAGAGTTTCTTAAGCCTTGTGTTGCCAAACAAGTTCAAGTGGATTTTACTTTAACTGGTGCAATTTCCTTGGATTTCAATGTTGGAAATAAGTTTGATAATGATATTCATTCTAAATTTGGCCTTTCAGTCAATTTTCGTCCTGGTTTTCGTAGAAGACCCTTTTTCATGGTTTTCTCTTTGGGTAGAGATAATTTCAAACTTGATGTACATACTGTGGGTATTGCTATGCAATCTTGCTTTGGAGGATCTGCTTCTCTCTTTCAAGTTAGACTTCTCCAAGACAGTACATTCAGATTTGCAGTTGCTTCCTGGGCAGTTGGATTTGAAATTTACAATTCTTCAAAATTTTCGAATGAACATTTTGTCATGTTCATCAACCTGTGGGGTGAAGGTGGGCCTAATTGGCAAGCAGAAGAAATAAAATTTTACTGTGACGAAGATCTTGCATGGAAAATTGTCACGTTCAAAAAAACCTCGGCAAGAAATTCTGGACAAACCTCAGGTGCTAGCTGTTTGGGCATTAAGTCTAACTTTGACTGTTTAAAATTTTCTTTATCACCATCAGAATCACCGGTCAACCGTCAAGTTAATTCGGTGGTTTCTACTGATCTTAAGACAAATCACTCTCGCTGATGCGGTTATTAATGGTGATTCTGGACAAAAGTGCTTGATTGCCGATTCTCCCACACGCGTGAAATCGGGCTCATTAACTCTGCCTGGGCTCCTTCCATTTATGAGCTTCCCCTCTTTCCAAAAAAGGGAGTGGACCAATGATTCTTCCCTTACTTGGTTTAGGGCCTAGCCCAAAGCGAATTTTCAGCCCTAGGTCTTCTCTTGTCTAAAGGACTTCTTCATTTCTGGCCACTCTTTCGCTCCTGCAACAGTTACATAGAACCCCGTCTCCTCAACTCCCCCGCCTTGATGACATGGTTATACCCCGCGGGTACACGACATCAGCATACCTAGTCCAGCCCAAGGAAGGCCCACGACAAGATACGAGGCCTGCAGAGGTTTCGGGTGGCCCAAGCCCATGATGCCTTCGGATCCTTGGAGAACAAGACTAGAGTATATAGAAAGTCAAAGGGGCAAACCCTAATCTGTAACCGAATCGACCTATGCCCGGGACCTGCCTATCTATATAAAGGCTAGGAGGGCACGGCGATGAGGACAATCAACTCACCTCATACGCACCTCACGGCAGATTGCATCTGCGCACCCCTGTAATCTCTGGTTCCGCCTCAAGAGCAGACAAGCAGGAGTAGGGTTTTCCCTCCGGGGCCAGAACCTGGGTAAACTTCGTGTCCCCATGTTGCTTGTTTGCTAACCGTTCCATGATCTCCAGCATCCCCATCTTCTCCAAAACCCATGTCCATAACAATGGGCATTGACAAGTCGAAACCTCGTCAATTGGCACCGTCTGTGGGAATTGGGGGCGCTGATAGTGCGATCATGACGGTCCCATCCGGAGCGATCTACAACTCATCAGCGACGGAGAGCCATCTCCTCTTCGTCACCTTCGACTTCACCGCCCACTCGCCATCCACCATGAGGGATTTCGAGCTCGTAGGCGACGGGCTTGAGATTCTATTCAGGAGCTTCTGCTTCCAGGTGGGGCAGACCGGCACCCTCCGCCTCCCAGAGCGGGTGCCACCGCCATCCATCAGGACCGCTTCATGGGTCCCACTATCGGTGTTCTACGCACGTCGACACTAATAGATGATTCATATAACAGCAGCAGCTGCAACTCAGATTTGTGCGACCCTCCCTCAGACGAAGGAACCTAAGGTTCCGGATCCGAAAGCTGCGATAGCAGCAACCCAATCCACAGGCGCTACCAATGCGCAATGGTTATCTAGGGTGAATCGGAACTGCCACTAGGTTCGACCATGCCCAACCCACCACCCATTCCACTGCTCAACACGCAGGCTGGGAACGCAGGAAACAGAGGAAACCCACCCCTCCAGCCCAACGAAGGCGATGCTAAAGCCTACCAGAAGATCAACCTCAACAAGGACGGATGGCGCCAGGCACGCGAAGCCGTGGCGGGAAACAGGATCCTACCTGTGAATGCTTCACGGGAACTGAACTCGATAAACGCAAGCAGGCGGCTTAGGAGACTAGCGCGTGGCGAGCTGCGCTCTCCGCCGCTGGAGGATCCAGTTTGCACGGCAACCATTCCAACAAGCATTGCTCTCGCACAGAGCACATGGACCCCGCCGCACGACGCGAGGTCAACAGAACCCTCAACACGTCCTTCATGGCGATGGACGTCAACGGCAAGATCATACCGAAGACGCTGCAGGCTGTGATCATGGCAGCTATAACGTATCTCACGTCCCATCCACCTCCTGTGGGTGACCCGAAGAGCGCCATGCACAGGTCCGCTCTAGCCGGACTCGGACTCATCGGAGTTGCGCTCCACGACGAAGCTCCTACGGAGCCAAAAAAATAAAGCTGTGGTCAGATTCAACCGCAGCCCCACACCCACATCCGACGAGGATGAGCATGATCTACCTCGACGTCGCAAAAGCCCAAGGCGTCGCAGCAGCGACTACGACGCTTGAAACGACCTCGCCCAACACAAGGTTGACAAGGCACGCGCCAAATGCACGTGTTCAACCGAATCCGACGAGGATGATGACGGAGAGCTGTGCGGAGCCTGATGCTTCAGCAGATCTGTTTGGCGCACACGGATGCCGAAAAATTTCAAGCTCCCTTTGGACACTCCAAAGTTCGACGGCACGCATGAACCAAAGGCCTGGCTCAGCGATCACCTCTCGTCCGTCAAGCTGCACGGTGGTAACAGAAACATCGCCCTGCAATGCCTACAACTACAGCTAACAGGCACAGCCCGAATCTGGCTTAGCAGCCTGTCCTCAGGCTCCATCTGAAGCTGGGAGGAGATAGCGTACAACTTCATCCGCAACTTCAAGGGCACCAGCAAGAGGCCAGCATCGATCGAGGAACTACGGGCCTGGACTCAACGTACTAGCGAATCCATTCGCTCATACATCCTGCGCTGGTCACACATCAAGAACTCTGCCACGCACATCTCCGAGGAAAGGACGATCGATGCCTTCAAGGATAGTGTCAAGCGCTCGGACTTCAAGGAAGAACTTGGGCGCGTCAAGCCCAAGACGCCCGACCACCTCATGGACATCACCAACAGGTGGGAAGATGGCGAAGATTCCCTCCATCGAATGAATTCGGATGACGAGGACGACTACGACCGTAGACGTGAATGCCGCAGCAAACGAAGGTCGCGCTTCTACGACGATCGCGACAGAGTCAACATGGTTGCTGCTGGCTACGCCGACCGACACAACGATCGAAACCGCAGCAGTGGATACAGCGGAAGCAACTCCCGCGATGGAGGGAACCCTACACAAACATGGAAGCGCCACAGCCGCGACAAAGAGCCCTCAGCATACGACAAGATGTTTGGTCCCTGCACCATCCACTTCTACATCGACAAGCAGGATGGCAAAAAGAAGGCCAGCCACATGCTCAAGGACTGGCGCGAGTTCCAGAAACTCAGCGAGGGTCTCACCCAAATGCGACGCTAGATCATGAACCCCGGGCTCGGGCCCGCACCTGCACCAGGTGATATCGCCCACAGAGCTCCTCCACCACCACCCGTGGGACCGTCGAATCCAGCAATCACACCTACACCAAACAATGGTACAGGATGATACTGTGACACCCCCGGGATCAGGGCTAAACAAATCCTAGACCTCTGTCTGACATAAGCATAACCTTGAGCTCGAGAATATCCAGTGAAGAATCGGTAACACAACAGTGACCCTATGACACAAAATTTATTACAGCAAGCTCATAACTGAGCAGAGAACCAAATTATTACAAGCAGAGGTCACTGACCACAAACATCAAACAACGGAAGGCAAATTATGCTATTAAGTATAGCAAACTTAAAAAATGGCCTAAGAGGCCTGAAGCATAACAATGATGTCCCAGCCCATAGATTCTAGGATGCCGGCCGGGAACCCCAAGCTACTCGTCGATGTCGATGTAGTACGGAACTTGTCTTCAAGGGAACACTTACTCTACCAAAAGTAACAACAAAGCAAGGGTGAGTATAGGGTGTACTCCGCAAGACTTATGGCTGGTGGAGTTGTTTTGCATAAACCCACTTTTGTTTATAAAACAAGAGGGAAAGAATCCCGTCTATTCGGAGTATTTTAAAAGGGGATAAAAGGGCAACGTCTCCGAAACATTAATCATCATCTCCACCAATCATCATCATCTACCAACTAGGATCACCCCCTCGTACCTATGAGGAAGCATCCTTAAGCACACGTTGATCTGCCAAGTTTTACGATTAGGTTCATGTTCTCTATGATCTTGAGTCCGGTCGCCAAGTCGTTCATAACCGTGAACACGGCTTTTTGAAAATATTATTACCCTTCAGGGGTGTACAACTTTACCCACACATACTAACCTTCTCTTAATGCCACTAGTAATATCCCTCTTCCTTGGAAGGCCGGCAGAGGGTGGTTAGACATGACCTTTACCTTGCTTTCATCGAGACCATGAGTCACACAATAAGTATGATTCCGTCGTAACGGTTCCATTCCCTAAGCTGGTACTTAAATATGTGAGGCGAGGTTGGTTAAGAGGGGCTCCATCGACCCCAAGCAACCCGGTCCACGCTTACCTACCTGTTATGAATGCACCAACTTCACCCGGCAAATCTTTCAAAATATTTTCTATGCATATGTCGAATGGAACACCCGAACTATGTGACTCATGGAATCTACTAGGCAAGTTAGTTGCTCGTGAGGTTTTCCAGGCCCCGTGTGGTTGCACACTCGTCTTGGTTCCAAAGGCAAGAACTCAGGTCCTAGTGGTGGCGAGCATGGGGCTAGAAAAACCACATCCCACCGTGGCCTCCCATACAAGCCTTAGCATGTTTAATCTCATATCACCTCTGATATCACATCATAACATTCTCCTGTCATACTAGATTCTCTGCATCTGAATACATCATCTGGATGAACCAGAACTGACAGCTATGCATGGCTAAGCATGACACAGATATAAGCTTTAGCAGTGCACACAAGCCAAACCTAGTTATGCTAGGAGCAGTGGATCAGGTAATATAAGATCAAAGGGAGTATGAAATAGATAGGATACTCTATCTATCGATAAAAGACCATAGTAGAATCGTATGCAACATGGCAGGAATTGAAATTGCTTTCGAAATCATAGGATTATATCATGGTGGGGCTATGCTTGCCTTTGCCAGTTGATAGCAGATAAATAGATCTCCGGAAGCCTTGTACTTGACTTGGTTAAAGTTGATCAAGTATTGTTCTTCGATCTTGATCTCGATATCATATTCTGCCGGGAAGAACCGAACACCAGAAATAAAGGGGAAACAATCAACACATGGCATCGATGCAATGCTCAAACAAGAATGATGATATGACAAGTTAATTTGCATTGAATTGAAACCCTAAAGCATGCTCGAGAAATTAATCGGGGTTCCGAGGGGTGAAAACCCTAATTCGGAGAAACTCCAGAACATATGAGAGGGGTGCATTTGTTCTTCTAATTAAACTTGTCATGAAACTTGATTAAAAATTCATGATTACAGCTTAAAGAGGTAGTTCTCATTTTTCTGAATATTTTGATATATTATTTGTATTTTTCTGAGTTAATATGAATTACTTATTGATTTTACAAGATTATACCATTTTCTGGAATTATTAAAACTATTTAAAAAGGTTTACTGCGTCATCATGACGTCAGCACAGGGCCTGGGCGTTTTCTCACCGGGGCAGAGCCTACCCACTACGGCTGACAGGTGGGGCCGAGGCCACGTCGTCAGCCACGCAAGCAGATGGGGCCAGGGGGGTTGTTTGACTGGGCTGACCCGCAGGCTGGCGTCATGGTGACCGCAGCCTGACGTCACCCGACGGTGAACCTCTCAGGCGTCGCACGGGGACGGCGAAGGAGAAATCAGGGGACTACGCGGTTAGGAGGGTTGGATAGAGTGCAGCACGGCGACCATATGGTGGTGGTGCCGCCCTGTTTTGGCAGCCGAAGCTATGCCGACGAGCATGCACTGCGGCGGCGGAAGGCGACGCTCGACGCGGGCTCGAAACAGAGCAAGAGGGAGGACGGGATAGGGTCCAAGAGGTGCAGGAGCTCACCACGAGTGCGAGAGGAGGGTCAGCATGGCCGGGGAGGGTCGAGGTCGACAGCTATGGTGGCGGGGAAGCTTGTCGGAGACGAGGATGAAACGGTCGGGACGGCTGATTGCGGGCACCCCGCATCGATTCCTTTGACGAGGAAGTTTGGCACGGCGAGGCAAAGACGATGGCATCCTCGAAGGATCTCGGGGAGGCATGGCACGGCGGGGCGACGCGGCGGCCGACGGTTAGGGTTCAGGTTGGGGAAACCTGGGAGAGAGGGAGGTCGTCCGGGAGAGACTGAGGGGATAAGGACGAAGGAGAGGCGTCGCGATGCTCCTTATCCTCTCCTGCAGCGCGACGGACGATGGAGCGCAGGCAGCGGAGATCAACGGCGCCGGCGACGACAGAGAGGAGCTTGGCGCCGGGAGGAAGACGATAGGGTCAAGGGTGAAGCGGTACTGGGCCGAGTTGGGATGGGGTGGGCCGGCTGTGCTTGCGCGTGAGCGACAGGGAGAGAATAGGGGAGCTAGGCTGCGGCCCAGATTAGATTAGCTGTAGGTTTTCTTTACATAATGTTTTTCTTTTTCTTTTTGATATTTCCTATTTGTAATTTAAATTTTCAAATCTGTTTTGTATGTTTTCAAAATATCAAAAGCTTTTGTAAAATATACAAACTGTTGTGGGGCCCTTGTAATCCATTTGGTTCCATAATTTTGGTACTTTTCAAAATATTCAAAACCATTTGAATGTATTTCAGAGAGGGGAGAAATCTAGGGTTTAGGGTTTGATTTATTTTCTTCAATGCACATTTTAAATGATGATGCTTATGCAATGCATAATCAAACCCTAATTAATAATTAACTAGAACTTTGGTGTGACAGCTCTATCCCCCTTATGAGAATCTCGACCCGAGATTCCAAAGGTAGGAAAAGAGACATAGAGAGAGAAAGAAACAGGGTCACTCTAGAGATAAGAGGGAAACACATTGAACAACACATAGAGTATCTCATGGTCAAATCATGGATGGAGTGTTCAGAAATAACTCTGAGATGACAAACATGAAACACGTCAAGGTAACGGAGGAAACAAGAGAAGAAGGTTTCAAATTGTTAGATAGATGGTCTTCATAAGGATTGAGACCATGGAACTTGGAGAAGAGTTTAAGCTTCTAAATAGGAAAGCTTCCAACGAAAAGAACATAATGATAGACTTCGGGAAATGAACCTCTACTAAATTGCTTAAGTAGATATTTCAGGTTGCAGAGATATGTATCAACAAAACCAAGCTGTTAAACTACTTTTGACATAGAAGGGTCACTTTTTTGTTCAACAGGAGGCCAAGACAGAAAAGTGTTTTGGTGGAGAGGACTCATAAGAGTCGCAAGGAATATGTAACAAGAGAAACTTTTGATTACTAAAATCGTAGTCACTCTTAAAACATGCAAAAGAAAACAAAAGGAAACTCTTTATTGATCTAGATTTATCAAAATCTTTGCCAAGATCATGATATTACTTTACACCACTAGAATGAATAGTTAAGAAGATTCCTGATGACACGATAGGAAAGAAACTTCATTCTCGGGCTTCAATTGTTTGGCACAACAAAGTGCTTGCCAACATAAGATGGTCTGGAGGATCGACCGAGAGACATTTAGCAACACTACTTTAAATGTTCTCCTTGATGTTCGAGACAACAGGCATCAAGTAAAGGTCAGACTTCGGATGGAAAGGAAACCATAAGCACAACTCCTATAATAAATCATAAAAGAAGCCTTATGAAGAGTGGTTGTTATTGCTGATTCAAGAGAATATGGCAAAGGTCTTTCCGGCTAAGTGTGTGTCAACCATTACAACAATCTTTCCAGATTACAGAGAGACCTATGTCAAAACCTTGAGGAACACTAACCATCATTGCTGCTTGAGATTCAACTTTGGTTAAGTGAAATGATACTTCAGACTCAGCATGTCTGAATAGAAAGTTTGCAACATTTACCACAAAGATAAAGTTACTAGATTCCCAAGATATGGACTACAGTGTAAAGCTCCAAAAGATAGAGCTAGATTGCTAGACCCATGTATTTAGCAACTTGTCGAAAGACAACTGCATACATAAAGTACTGACAATCAAACACACATGTGTCCTTAAGGAACAGAGTTAACTCTACTCTAATCCATGGCGACATCTTTCAACAATTGCACATGAATCTGAGAAGGTCAGTTCTAACATATAGAACACATACTTCGAGATGACCCGAAGATGGTTCTTGAAAGTTTACAACATTGATTCCCAATGTCCCATATGAATCCAGTCTAATATGGAAAGAATAAGAACATTGTCGATGGGCTAAACAATAAACTTATCGAGACACTCCAGTAAGATGGACTCATATGCTTCATGAACAAGGCAAAAGTATTGGTTAGACCAAAGGACATGAAGATGTACTCAAGTGAAACATCACAAGAAGAAACACCATCAATACAGTCCTTGGAACTGAGTTTGATTTGACGATAATCCAAATCAAATCAAAGGTTGGGGAGAATAACATATCCACAAAGGAAATACTATCTTTCTTCAGCACGAACAAAACTAGACATCCCTTTTATAAAGAACATAGTCGGATATAACTTTTGTCTTACAACTCTCCAAGTTGTTGTTTAAGCTCAACCAACTAGTTCAGGGGTATCCAGTATAGATCCTTGGAGAAAGGAGCAGTTCAAAGAACTTGCTTGCTCAAGAACTTGCCAACACGGTCATGTGGCAACATGGAGATACTTCTAGTAGACATCTAGAATATCACAAACCACCGATATGTCACTTAGTTCCAGAGGAAACTTGCTTGGTAAGGCAAGAAGACATAGTCTCAGATCTTCGGCACAAACCTAACTCTTTGACCGAGAAGGGTGTACCAGAATAATGAACTTGGTAGCACGATCATACTTTGCTTAGTGATAGGATTAACCAATCACGCTAAGGATGACACAAATGTCCTTGGAGTTCAAAACAATAATAATTGCTAAGAATCTTAGATGACCACATTATTACGCACACGCATCATTCACGAGCGCGAAAGCTCGAGTAAGGGTGGTTAAATATGTGTAAGAGTATCACTTCATTAAGGGGTCATAAAAATCAACACGACCTCTTAGTATAAAAGCGTGTGATATTTTAAGGTGGAACAGATAGAAGGTAATCACCACTTCATGATCTGCAGATTAGAACACTTTGACCTGGTCCTAGATATGACGAGGTACTGGAGTTTGTTTCTCCTAGACATTCCGAAATGGTTTGTCTTGATGGACCACGAGAGTATCTTGCATCGGAAGACACCAATGCACATTTACTATACCAACTGGTAGACAAAGGTCGGAAAACAACAAGGAAAAAAGGAACATGCTCAGGATAGAACCTCGAGATGTGGATGCATAAGTCAACAACCTTCCGAAAACCAATGCAGAGAAAGAAAGGTGTGGCAGAGTCACGAGTATAGATGCGAGACTCTCGAGGAGTACTCTTGTCGTGATCTATTTGGTTCCATTAAGAACATCTGCCATAGAATGTGGTAGGGGAAGTCCTTAATTGTCACAATTCAATCGCAACAATAACCACAAGCTTGAAGGCTAGAATGGTAATACCAGCCATCCTGAGGTAATGTGTGAACATTAGCAACAGGGGTCAAAGGAACAGATCTTAGGTTAAAGGTCATCTTCATGTACAAGATTCTCAACACCAGAATCCAGCACAATCAGGGATCTTAGGTTCAAGTCCGAGGGTTAAAACCCAAAGGAAGGAGTAACTACTACTTGAGTGACATAACTTACACTTAAGGTAGTAATCACAAGGTAGATTCCAAGAGAAGAAATGACTTCTGAAGTACCCAAACAAACAAAAAGGAGGCACACAAGGCGATAGGAACCTCGAAGCCTAGAACAGAACACTACAGATCCAACGATATAATATTGTGTGTCCCAAAAGATAGGGAGATCATGATAGAAAGGAATCTCTCATGTGAACAGGAGCAAAGGGGAACAAGGAATTCACAACACAGACAACTCTAGAGAACTAAACACTAGGTCAACTGGCTTAGAAACGACATGCCAAGAAGGCACCTAAGCTTTGAAAGATTAGAAGAGGTGTCAAAACTTTTCCAAAAACAACTTCAGATAAGATAACCCAGAGTTAGAGCGAAACTGAATAAGGAGTAAAAGAAGCATACTAGAGTTTTTGCAAATACTTTTCAGCTTTTAAAATAGTTTTCACAAACACTAGACTCAACATCGACCAATAGCAAGGTTTTCCTACGGTCGGTACTGCTCTGATACCAAGAACTATGACACCCCCGGGATCAGGGCTAAACAAATCCCAGACCTCTGTATGACATAAGCTTAACCTTGAGCTCGAGAATATCCAGTGAAGAATCGGTAACACAACAGTGACCCTATGACACAAAATTTATTACAGCAAGCTCATAACTCAGCAGAGAACCAAATTATTACAAGCAGAGGTCACTGACCACAAACATCAAACAACGGAAGGCAAATTATGCTATTAACTATAGCAAACTTAACAAATGGCCTAAGAGGCCTGAAGCATAATGATGACGTGCCAACCCATAGAATCCAGGCTACCGGCCGGGAACCCCAAGCTACTCGTCGATGTCGATGTAGTACGAAACTTGTCTTCAAGGGAACACTTACTCTGCCAAAATTAACAACAAAGCAAGGGTGAGTACAGGGTGTACTCCGCAAGACTTATGGCTGGTGGAGTTGTTTTGCATAAAGCCACTTTTGTTTATAAAACAAGAGGGAAAGAAGCTCGTCTATTCGGAGTATTTTAAAAGGCGATAAGAGGGCAATGTCTCTGAAACATTAATCATCATCTTTTGATATCCACCAATCATCATCATCTACCATCTAGGATCACCCCCTCGTACCCATGAGCAAGAATCCTTAAGCACACGTTGATCTGCCAAGTTTTACGATTAGGTTCATGTTCTCTATGATCTTGAGTCCGGTCGCCAAGTCGTTCATAACCGTGAGCACGACTTTTCGAAAAGATTATTACCCTGCAGGGGTGTACAACTTTACCCACACGTACTAACCTTCTCTTAATGCCACTAGTAATATCCCTCTTCCTTGGAAGGCCAGCAGAGGATGGTTAGACACGACCTTTACCTTGCTTTCACCGAGACCATGAGTCACGCAATAAGTATGATTCCGCTGTAACGGGTCAAATCCCGAAGCCGGTACTTAAAGATGTGAGGCGAGGTTGGTTAGCAGGGGCTCCATCGACCCCAAGCAACCCGGTCCATGCTTACCTACCTGTTATGAATGCACCAACTTCACCTGGCAAATCTTTCAAAAGATTTTCTATGCATATGTCGAATGGAACGCCCGAACTATGTGACTCATGGAATCTACTAGGCAAGTTAGTTGCTCGTGAGGTTTTCCAGGTCCCATGTGGTTACACGCTCGTCTTGGTTCCAAAGGCAAGAACTCAGGTCCTAGTGGTGGCGAGCATGGGACTAGAAAAACCACATCCCACCGTGGCCTCCCAGACAAGCCTTAGCATGTTTAATCTCATATCACCTCTGATATCACATCATAACGCTCTCTTGTCATACTAGATTCTCTGCATCTGAATACATCATCTGGATGAACCAGAACTGACAGCTATGCATGGCTAAGCATGACACAGATATAAGCTTTAGCAGTGCACACAAGCCAAACCTAGTTATGCTAGGAGCAGTGGATCAAGTAATATAAGCTCAAAGGGAGTATGCAATAGATAGGATACTCTATCTATCGATAAAAGACCATAGTAGAATTGTATGCAACATGGCAGGAATTGAAATTGCTTTCAAAATCATAGGAATATATCATGGTGGGGCTATGCTTGCCTTTCCCAATTGATATTAGATAAATAGATCTTCGGAAGCCTTGTAATTGACTTGGTTAAAGTTGATCAAGTATTGATCTTCGATCTTCGAACTTCGACGGTGTTGACCTCAGTCTTCGATCTTGATCTCGATATCGTATTCTATCGGGAAGAACCAAACACCAGAAATAAAGGGGTAACAATCAACACATGGCATCGATGCAATGCTCAAACAAGAATGATGATATGCCAAGTTAATTTTCATTGAATTGAAACCCAAAAGCATGCTCGACAAATTAATCGGGGTTCCGAGGGGTGAAAACCCTAATTCAGAGAAACCCGGAACACATGAGAGGGGTGCATTTGTTCTTCTAATTAAGCTTGTCATGAAAGTTGATTAAAAATGCATGATTATAGCTTAAGGAGGCAGTTCTCATTTTTCTGAACATTTTGATATATTATTTGTATTTTTCTGAGTTAATATGAATTACTTATTGATTTTACAAGATTATACCATTTTTCGGAATTATTAAAACTATTTAAAAAGGTTTACTGCGTCATCACGCCATCAACACAGGGCCTGGGTGTTTTCTCACCGAGGCAGAGCCTACCCACTACGGCTGACAGGTGGGGCCGAGGCCACGTCGTCAGCCACACAAGTAGATGGGGCCAGGGGGGTGCTTTGACCGGGCTGACCCGCAGGCTGGCGTCACGGTGACGTCAGCCTGACGTCACCCGACGGTGAACCTCTCAGGCGTCGCACGGGGACGGCGAAGGAGAGCTCGGGGGACTACGTGGTTAGGAGGGTTGGATAGGGCACAACACGGCGACCATATGGTGGTGGCGCCGCCCTGTTTTGGCAGCCGAAGCTACGCCGACGAGCATGCACTGCGGCGGCGGAAGGCGACGCTCGACTCGAGCTCGAAACAGAGCGAGAGGGAGGACGGGAGAGGGTCCAGGAGGTGCAGGAGCTCACCACGAGTGCGAGCGGAGGGTCAACGTGGCTGGGGAGGGTCGAGGTCGACGGCTATGGCAGCAGGGAAGCTTGTCAGAGACGAGGAAGAAATGGTCGGGATGGCCGATTGCGGGCACCCCACATTGATTCCTTTCACGAGGAAGTTCGGCACGGCGAGGCGAAGACGATGGCATCCTCGAAGGAGCTCGGGGAGGCATGGAACGGCGGGGCAACACGGCGGCCGACGGTTAGGGTTTGGGTTTGGGAAACCTGGGAGAGAGGGAGGTTGTCTGGGAGAGACTGAGGGGATAAGGACGAAGGAGAGGCGTCGCGGTGCTCCTTATCCTCTCCTGCAGCGCGATGGACGGCGGAGCGGAGGCGGCGGAGATCAACGACGCCAATGACGACAGAGAGGATCTTGGCGCCGGGAGGAAGATGATAGGGTCAGGGGCGAATCGGTACTGGACCGAGTTGGGCTGGGGTGGGCCGGCTGCGCTTGCGCATGAGCGACAGGGAGAGAATAGGGGGAGCTGGGCTGCGGCCCAGATTAGATTAGCTGTAGGTTTTCTTTACAGAATGTTTTTCTTTTTCTGTTTGATATTTCCTATTTGTAATTTAAATTTTCAAATCTGTTTTGGATGTTTTCAAAATATCAAAAGCTTTTGTAAAATATACAAACTGTTGTGGGGCCCTTGTAATCCATTTGGTTCCACAATTTTGGTACTTTTCAAAATTTTCAAAACCATTTGAATATATTTCAGAGAGGGGAGAAATCTAGGGTTTAGGGTTTGATTTATTTTCTTCAATACACATTTTAAATGATGATACTTATGCAATGCACAATCAAACCCTAATTAATAATTAACTAGAACTGGGGTGTTACAGATACCCACCGCCAAAAGGGGCCCTGATGATCCAGAATGGACGCCCTACCGACAAGGTGCAAAATAAGATCACTTGACAGGTCAACCTGGCCGTGATCTCTCCACCTCCCATCCCTGAGTACCTTAGTGGCTCGGAGTCCTGCATCACGGTTGATCATTCGGATCACCCACACCAGATCCCTCGCCCAGGTCATGCTGCCCTGGTGCTAGAGGCACAAATCGGAGAATTCGATATGAGCCGCGTCTTCATGGACGGTAGAAGTGGCATCAACCTGATGTTCGCCATCACCCTCACAGCAATGCGGATCCCGCGGTGTAGCCTAGAACAATCTGACACGACATTCCACGGAATAGTTACAGGGAAGGGCATATATCCCTAGGAAAGATATGGCTCGATGTCATCTTCGGCTAGCCCAAAAACTTCAGGAGCGAGCGGCGGGAGCTCGAAGTGGTGGATTGGCCATCACAGTACCACGCCATCCTTGGGCGCGTGGCATTCGCAAGATTCCTGGCAGTACCGCACTATGCGTACCTGCTGCTCAAGATGCCAGGACCCAGGGGAGTCATCACCGTCCAGGGAAGCTTCACCCGATCCGACCACTACGATAGAGATTTCAACATAATCTCCTAGTCGTTCGGCATGCAGGAGGAGCTCACGAGGCTCCGACAAGTGACAGACCACGGGGCACCCCCAGTCTCCAGGCAAAACACACCCGATATGTCGTTCAACTCCATGATCAACACGAAAAAGGTGCAGGTCCACCCAACAGACGCCTCCAAGATGGCGTTGATCGCCAACAACCTCAGCCATGCATAGGAAAGCGTGCTTGTCGAATTCCTCCGTGAGCACTGGGAAATCTTCGCCTGGTGTCTTGCGGACATGCCAGGAGTTCCAAGCAAATTCGCCGAGCACACACTCAATGTGTTCCCCAATGCAAAGCCAGTCAAGTAGTCAATCCGAACCAAGAGCCGAAGCCGTTGGAATCGAAGTCAATAGACTACTCGATGCCAACTTCATCCGAGAAATCAAGGAGAGTGAGTGGGTAGCCAATACTGTGCTGGTCCCCAAGAAAGACACGGACATCCTGCGGATGTGCGTAGACTTTACATCAATCAACAAGTACTGTCCCAAGGACCACTTCCCTCTACCGTGGATCGATCAGATCAGGATGCGAGAAACTCTCCTTCCTTGATGCCTATTTAGGCTACAAGCAGATTCAGCTGAAGATCGAACATTAGGAGAAAACAATGTTCATTACACCGTTCGGAGTATTCTATTACAACACCATGCCCTTCGAGCTGAAAAACGCAAGCGCCACGTACTAGAGGTGCATGCAGGCGTGTCTGAAAAACCCAGATTGGTCGCAACATCCAAGTCTATGTTGACGACATAGTCATCAAGACTAGGGAAGCCAAGACACTAATCGATGATCTCCGCGAGACGTTTGATAACCTTGATCACTATAAGATCAAGCTGAACCCAGAAAAGTGCGCCTTCGGCATCCCATCTGGCCAATTACTTGGACACTTCATCTCTCAGTGGGGGATCGAGGCGAATCCGAAGAAAATCTGGGCCATACTGACCATGGAGAAGCCAAAGAACCACAGAGGAGTTCAGCAGCTAGCTGGACGCATTGCACCGCTGAGCATATTCATCAGTCGCATGGGCGACAAGGCCTTGCTCTTTTACCAGCTGCTGCGCAAGGCAGACAAGTTCGAGTGGACACCCGAAGCTAATGATGCATTCGAATACCTCAAGCGTCTGCTCTCCACCTCACCTATTCTGGTCACGCCAAAGGAACGAGAACCACTGCT
Organism: Avena sativa; assembly: GCA_916181665.1. Taxonomy (NCBI): domain Eukaryota; kingdom Viridiplantae; phylum Streptophyta; class Magnoliopsida; order Poales; family Poaceae; genus Avena; species Avena sativa. The sequence continues at coordinate 146,702,085 of OV702297.1, forward strand.
ACTATACATCGCAGCCACGCACTAGGTGGTAAGGACCATACTCGTGGTCGAATGACCCGAAGAAGGCAAGACCCATGGGGTCCAACGCCCAATCTACTACCTCAGCGAGGTACTAACACCAACAAAGAAGAGGGACCCTCACTACCAGAAGCTTGCCTACGGTGTATTCATGACGGCTCGGTGGCTCAGCCAATACTTCCAGGAGCACCAGATAATGGTCGCTAACAAGGCACCATTGTCCAACATCCTGAACAACCCCGAAGCTATGGGACGTGTAGCCCCGTGGGGCATCGAGCTGTCCCCTCTAGACATAGTCTATGAGCAACGCAAGGACATCAAATCTCAGGTCCTTCCTGACTTCCTCGTCCACTAGATGGAGCTCCAACTGCCAAACACTCCGGACATGACGCAATCATGGACGATGCACTTCGACGGCTCAAAGCGCGAGGCCGGAGTCGGAGCTGGCGTCATACTGACGTCCCCTCAAGACGACAAGATGAAATACGTCCTTCAGATGAAATTTTGCGCCTCCAACAACGAGGCCGAATATGAGGCCCTCATCCACGGAATGAGGATGGCCAGGATCTATGGCGCAACGCGCCTGGTCATCTACGGTGACTCGAACCTTGTCGTCCAGCAGATGATGAACGAGTGCAACGCTCACAGTGCCAACATGATCGTGTACCACGCGCTCTACAATTCACTCGAAGGGGACTTTGATAGCTGCGAGCTTCGGCACGTTGGAAGAGAAAGAAACAAGGAGGCCGATAGACTTGCCAACATCGGCTCCACCTATGCACGGGTACTGTCACATCCCAAGATTTTCCAAATCTTGTAATGTGAAAAATAAAATAAATAAAATTTTTTTTTGTTGATTTTCAGGGTGAGAAGAAACTTTTTCCAATTGGAAACCTTCAAACCTATTTTTGATCAAACAAATCCTAAAGGGATTTGAAAAGATAAACAATTAATAAAGAAAATATTAAATAAGTGAAATTACTATTTTTGGATCCCTTTAATAAAAAGATTTGGTTTCAAAATAAAAAGATAGAATTATAAATAAAGATTATTTTATAGAGCCAAATTAAATCTTGGCCAAGCTTTTGAAATAAAAATATTTCTATTTAATAAAAAGAGTAAAAGTTTATTTAAATAAAATAATGAGGATTTATTAATATCCAAATTTATTAAAGTAAAGGCTTTGCCATTTTAATTAAACATTAAAACTTGTTAAATTATTTTAAACAAGTTTTCCAAGTATTTTATATTTTCAAATAAAACCTACTGATTTGGTTTTGATAATATTTAGATTTCAAATGGAGTTTTTAATAAAACAAATCCTATTTAAATTAATAACTAAGGTCTATTATTTAATTATTTAAATAGATCCTAAAAGAATAAAAATCATTTTATTTTTGACTTTGATTTGTGTTGTTAATCAGAACTAAAAATCAAAGCAAAGTTTGGTAAAGTTTTGAAATCATTTGAGTGCTTAATTGTTTGATTGAATCTCAAAATAGAAAATCAATTAGAAAAAGAAAAGCAATCAGAATAAAAAAAATGGAATCAGACTCGACCCACTAAACTGGCCCAACAGCCCAACAACACAGCCCACCCAGCGTACCCCCACGCGCAAAACGTTTTCACCCACACCCGCACCTGCAGAGTCGCAGACAGGTGGACCCCATTTCCCCTTTTCCCTCTCTCGCTGCCAGACGGCCCCACCGCCAGCTCACTTTCTTCCTCCTCGCGACGACCTCGCCCCTCATTCCTCCCTGGCCATTACTGCCTCGCGTAAATTCGCCATAACGCTGCGATGAATCCTCTCTACAACCGCGCCTTCTTAATCGCCAACCTTCCCTCTCTCTTTCCCCTCTGTCTCCTCACGCAAGCGTGCCCCCAGGCTGCCGAATTTCGCTCGACACCGCCATTGTCCCCGACAAGCTCGGCGACGATTCCGGCCGAACCTTGCCGCCCCTTGCCTCCCCGAGCACACAGGCACATCCCCAAGACCCAGGCACACCTTTCCGTATCTCCAGCTCACCCGCGCGTGCTCTGCAGGCTCGGCAACGACGACGACCACCGTCGCCACCGTCTGCTTCCTCTCCGGCGAATCTTCTGGTAAGCACCTGACCGCGCCTCTCCTTCTCCTTCACGCACGCATCCTCGCCATGACCTTGCGCATCTAACCGTGCTCTCCATTTGCTCCCTCGTGACCCGTAGCGCCGCCCTCGACGACGATAGAGCGTGGCCGTTGTCAGACGCAACTCCGACGAGCGATTAACCGCAACCTTTTGCGCCCCTTCGTCAAACGCGAGCAGGTTGAGCATCCCCACGTCACTGCGATCACGGTGAGCCATATCTTCTTCTTCCTTGCTTCCTCTAGCGCCAGCTCTGCCTCTAGCCGAACGTCGCCGCCGCGCGCAGCCGTCGAGCGCCGCCAGAACTTGGTCAGGGTGACGATGGCCGTTAGATGACGATCTGATGAATACGATAGATTCACTTAACACCGAAGAGGTACGCAACCAGTGCCGTGCGATGTAACTTGATCCTACAGTCTGTGTTAGTCGATCCACGCGAAACGTTTTCGACGAATAGGAATAAGACGCGTGGCCAGACTCTGGTTATAAAAACAGATTTGAATTTATTAGATATGTGATTTTGTAAATTCCATAACTTTTGATCTACACGTCCAAACTTTGCAAACTTTATATCAATGGTTTCAGAAAAGCAAGCCCTAGCCAATCATGCCATTTGTTTAGTAAAAAGTTTCTGCTAAATTGTTTGTTCTTGCAAAAACTTGTGTATGCTTGTTTAGGTCATAAAAATTATTCCAAAATGATTTGGAGGATAAAATCTTTTACAAATGGTGTGTGTTGAACCTACTGACCATAGGAAGCACTTTGTGGATTCAAAAATGTATTTGGAGAAATAAATGAATGAATCTTTGATTTAAACCATTTCTAGTCAAGTAAAAATATGGTTTATTTATTAAAAATGGTTTTGGAAGAAAACCTTTGGGAAATGTTTTGAAAATAAACTCTCTGACCCTAAACACAAGATTTTATGGTTCGTAAGCATATTTTTGTGAATCCTATAGATTAATGCCTTACTAAAACATTTCTACACCACATAAAATGATACCTTGTTCTAAAAATGGTTTATAAAGTGAAACCTTTTGCAAATGACTTTGCCACTTTATAAAATGACCATTAGGTGTTTTCAAATGTTTGTGAACCTTTAGAAACCACTTTTCCAAATAAAACAACCTTTTTCATGCTTGCATGCATTATCTTGTTTCTATGATTTTATGTGATGAATTGCTTGAATCGTAGATTGACATATTATTTGCTTGATTGAATTGTAGTGACTTGAAGTGTGTGAACATTGCAAAGATCAAGAAGTGAAACTATACTCTACCAAAAAGGCAAGTGATGCTTCATACTTTTGTCCCATTATTTTCACTATGCATTAGTGATATTTCTAAGTATAGGACTTGCATGGAATTTTGCTAAGTGTAAACTATGCTATGGGAAATCCTAGTAGATGAAACCTTAGTAGAAATTCCTAAGTTAAGATTCCTACTAATATCATGCTTAGCATAGCTAGTAGAAAACAAGGGTGGAAATATATTCACACTATGGAAAAATTTCTAAGTCTGAGGACTTGTGTTTTGTTTAATAAAACAACTAAGAGAATGAATCACCTGGGTGGAATGGAAGGAATGGTTTGTGTTGAGTGGTTCACAAGGCCCATTTTTATGGTTTACCTTGTGTATCTCACTTGTGGATGGCCACCCAGGAACAAAGAGATTTGAGATGTCAAATGTTGAGAAGCTTCAAGTGCAACCACTTGGCATTATGGGCTCTGCCTGGATCATATAGGTTGCTAGAACTTAGCCATTTGGACAGTTGGTGGTAGTGGGAATGATAGGTTGGAGAGCGTCCATTTGGTCTAAGGGAAGGCTTCTGAAAGATCTTGTCTTGGTGAAACCAAGTCTTGTGGGGAAAGTGCACCACCTCTGCAGAGTGTAAAATCTAAGTACTTAGCCATGTCCCTGGTAAAAGACAATTTGAGCATCAAGACATGGAAGCTATCAAGAATCTCATCATCCAAATTTCTAAGTTAAAAACTTGTGGTTGAACAAGGGTTAAAGGACCTTCAATCTTTGATTGGTAGATGCCTTGGGTGATTTTTTCCAAACAAAAACTTAGTGTTTTCAAATGATAAGGGAAAATCTATTTTGAGCAGAGCAAGCCTAAGCTCCACTTATCCAAATGCATATAGATGATAGACTCCACTATACTACCATAGTATTACTTGCCAATACAATTCAAATGTATTGACCCTTGTGGCTGTAACTTGTTATGTTGCTGGTGTGATTGATTTAGTGAAGTGTGTTGATTAGGATTACAAAGTCTACAACCAACATGTCTGCCTGTGGCACTTTGAAGATGAAGGACCCCATGCTTATAGATATTCTGCTGCAATGTAATGTAATAGCCAAATAAGCTATGAAAGATGTAATAAATTATTTTATTCCTGGTTATAAAGTTGTATTATGACCTTTGTTTCTTGATATTACATCTTAACTGTGGATGCTAGCTATTGGTCCAGGGACTAGCATTGTAAACACAGGGGACTCTACCTTATTAAAGGTTGGGAACCTTACAGATGGTATCAGAGCACTGTGTTGCCTGTAGGATTTGTAACCCTAGGATTGGACAAAACCCCTTAGAAAAATAGGAGTTGTATTTGTTCCAAAACTTATTTACAAACCATCTTGTAAACTCTTTCCTCAACCATTTTGGTTTTGACTCTACATCTCTTTTATTTCAACCTGATGGACAAAGCCTACCCCATGGCCAAAGACTTCACCATGTGCAAAGGACTTCATTAACTCTAATGACTTCAACATCTTCAACCTTGGATATCAACTCTAATGACTTCAACATCTTCAACTCTAATGACTTCAACATCTTCAACATTTTCACCAAGGACCTCAACCTTGGATATCACTAAGGACTATAAGTGAGACAAGAAAGGTTACTCAAGACTTGAAGACTAAGGAAACACTACTTGGGAATCATCATCACCTTTGAAGTTTTTGTGACCAAGAAATTTTCCCAAGGATACAAAGAACTCACTCAAGAAGAATCAACTAAGAAGGATGGAAAGATCTCAAGTGAACCACATAGATGGACCTCCATATTTAGTATAAGTCAAACCCACCAACTTATGTGGTGTAACAAAAATATTTTTGGTTGCCTAAAAATATGCTTGAAACTTGTTGTTTGAGTAGAATGTTTGTTTGTGATTGCTTGCACATTGCTTGTGTGAATTGTGATGTGTGTAATTAGAATTATTCCCTTAGAAATATTTTGCCTATTCTAATCCCAACCCAACCCAAACAGATGACTATTCCAAGAGACTCCAACATCAAGGTGGGTGACACCAACAACAACCAAGAATACAACATGAGAGAACAACTACTAGCAAACCAAACCCAGTTGAGCCAAGTGACAACTCAGCTTTTAGCCAACAACAATGGATTAGACCCAGCCATACAAAGGATTTTGAAACTTCAATCCCAATTGTTGCAAGGGATGGATACTCAAATGACCAACATGGGAGAAAGCTCTTCCCAAGGAGCTAATGACAACAAGGATGACAAAGATGTTATTCTAGAAGGAACCCAAGCTTGCAATATTTGTGGAGACAAGGATCACACTTCCAAGGAGCATGGAGATCAATGGCCCAATTGTGAAGAGAAACATCCAATTGATCAATGCCCCACATCTCAAGCTACTTGCTTCCTATGTGAAGGAAATAATCATGTTCCTATCCAATGCCCCATCTATTCCATAATTCAACAAAGGAAACAAGGTGGAGTGCAACAACTGGTTGCAGACTATCAAGAGAGAGCCAAGTCTACCAAGAAAGATGAAGACAAAGGAAAATCTCCACTTGTACCTCCATGCAATATGAACCAATTTAATGGACCAAAGAGGAGACATATGCATTATCCAAGGAGTAATAGAAGGTCAAAGAAACCAGTAGACATTCCTACCTATGAGATAACATATGAAGAACATGAACTAGAAGCACTCCTAGCTTTGGAGAAACCCAAGAAAAAGAAGGACAAAAGCCATGTGCAATGTTACACTTGCAAAGAGATGGGACACTATGCCAATGAATGCCTATAAAAGAAGAAGAACCAAGGAAACAAACAAGAGGAAATGATACCAAAGGAAAAGAAAGATATTAGCCAAGTGTGGTGCAACAACTGCAAAGAGCTAGGACATTATGCAAGCAACTGTCCAGAAAAGATGAAGCACAGGATAAACAAGCCTATGAAGGATCTCAGCCTTGTCACATGTTTCAAGTGTGGAAACAAAGGACACTATGTAGATGTTTGTCCAGAGAGATTTCAACAAGATCCCAAGAAGGCCAATATGTAATCTAGATGGAAAATTTTAAGGGTGGTAGTACCCTAGAAGCTTTTTGAGACAACTTGTAACCCTAGCCTCCCCAAATCTCGGGACGAGATTTATTTTAAGGGTGGTAGCCTATCACATCCCAAGATTTTCCAAATCTTGTAATGTGAAAAATAAAATAAACAAAATAATTTTTTGTTGATTTTCAGGGTGAGAAGAAACTTTTTCCAATTGGAAACCTTCTAACATATTTTTGATCAAACAAATCCTAAAGGGATTTGAAAAGATAAACAATTAATAAAGAAAATATTAAATAAGTGAAATTACTATTTTTGGATCCCTTTAATAAAAAGATTTGGTTTCAAAAGAAAAAGATAGAATTATAAATAAAGATTATTTTATAGAGTCAAATTAAATCTTGGCCAAGCTTTTGAAATAAAAATATTTCTATTTAATAAAAAGAGTAAAAGTTTATTTAAATAAAATAATGAGGATTTATTAATATCCAAATTTATTAAAGTAAAGGCTTTTCCATTTTAATTAAACATTAAAACTTGTTAAATTATTTTAAACAAGTTTTCCAAGTATTTTATATTTTCAAATAAAACCTACTTATTTGGTTTTGATAATATTTAGATTTCAAATGGAGTTTTTAATAAAAAAAATCCTATTTGCATTAATAACTAAGGTCTATTATTTAATTATTTAAATAGATCCTAAAAGAATAAAAATCATTTTATTTTTGACTTTGATTTGTGTTGTTAATCAGAACTAAAAATCAAAGCAAAGTTTGGCAAAGTTTTGAAATCATTTGAGTGCTTAATTGTTTGATTGAATCTCAAAACAGAAAATCAATTAGAAAAAGAAAAGCAATCAGAATAAAAAAATGGAATCAGACTCGACCCACTAAACTGGCCCAACAGCCCAACAACATAGCCCACCCGGCGTACCCCCACGCGCGAAACGTTTTCACCCACACCCGCACCTGCAGAGTCGCAGACAGGTGGACCCCATTTCCCCTTTTCCCTCTCTCGCTGCCAGACGGCCCCACTGCCAGCTCACTTTCTTCCTCCCCGCGACGACCTCGCCCCTCATTCCTCCCTGGCCATTACTGCCGTTGAAGCCTCGCGTAAATTCGCCATAACGCTGCGATGAATCCGCTCTGCAACCGCGCCTTCTTAATCGCTAACCTTCCCTCTCTCTTTCCCCTCTGTCTCCTCACCCAAGCGCGCCCCCAGGCTGCCGAATTTCGCCCGACACCGCCACTATCCCCGACAAGCTCCGGCGACGATTCCGGCCAAACCTTGCCGCCCCTTGCCTTCCCGAGCACATAGGCACATCCCCCAGACCCAGGCGCACCTTTCCGTATCGCCAGCTCACCCGCGCGTGCTCTGTATACTCGGCAACGACGACGACCACCGTCGCCACCGTCTGCTTCCTCTCCGGTGAAGCTTCTGGTAAGCACCTGACCGCGCCTCTCCTTCTCCTTCACGCACGCATCATCGCCATGACCTTGCGCATCTAACCGTGCTCTCCGTTTGCTCCCTCGTGACCCGTAGCGCCGCCCTCGACGACGACAGAGCGGGGCCGTTGTCAGACGCAACTCCGACGAGCGATTAACCGCAACCTTGTGCGCCCCTTCGTCAACCGCGAGCAGGTTGAGCATCCCCACGTCACTGCGATCACGGTGAGCCATCTCTTCTTCTTCCTTGCTTCCTCTAGCGCCAGCTCCGCCGCTAGCCGAACGTCACCGCCGCGCGCAGCCGTCGAGCGCCGCTAGAACTTGGTCAGGGTGACGATGGCCGTTAGATGACGATCTGATGGATACGATAGATTCACTTAACACCGAAGAGGTACGCAACCTGTGTCGTGCGATGTAACTTGATCCTACGGTATGTGTTAGTCGATCCACGCGAAACGTCTTTGACGAATAGGAATACGACACGTGGCCAGACTCTGGTTATAAAAACAGATTTGAATCTATTAGATATGTGATTTTGTAAATTCCATAACTTTTGATCTACACGTCCAAACTTTGCAAACTTTATATCAATGGTTTCAGAAAAGCAAGCCCTAGCCAACCAAGCCATTTGTTTAGTAAAAAGTTTCTGCTAAATTGTTTGTTTTTGCAGAAACTTGTGTATGCTTGTTTAGGTCATAAAAATTATTCCAAAATTATTTTGAGGATAAAATCTTTTGCAAATGGTGTGTTTTGAACCTACTGACCATAGGAAGCACTTTGTGGATTCAAAAATGTATTTGGAGAAATAAAAGAATGAATCTTTGATTTAAACCATTTCTAGTCAAGTAAAAATATGGTTTATTTATTAAAAATGGTTTTGGAAGAAAACCTTTGGGAAATGTTTTGAAAATAAACTCTCTGACCCTAAACAGAAGATTTTATGGTTTGTAAACATATTTTTGTGAATCCTATAGATTAATGCCTTACTAAAACATTTCTACACCACATAAAATGATACCTTGTTCTAAAAATGGTTTATAAAGTGAAACCTTTTGCAAATGACTTTGCCACTTTATAAAATGACCATTAGGTGTTTTCAAATGTTTATGAACCTTTAGAAACCACTTTTCCAAATAAAACAACCTTTTTCATGCTTGCATGCATTATCTTGTTTCTATGATTTTATGTGTTGAATTGCTTGAATGGTAGATTGAAATATTATTTGCTTGATTGAATTGTAGTGACTTGAAGTGTGTGAACATTGCAAAGATCAAGAAGTGAACCTATACTCTACCAAAAAGGCAAGTGATGCTTCATACTTTTGTCCCATTATTTTCACTATGCATTAGTGATATTTCTAAGTATAGGACTTGCATGGAATTTTGCTAAGTGTAAACTATGCTATGGGAAATCCTAGTAGATGAAACCTTAGTAGAAATTCCTAAGTTAAGATTCCTACTACTATCATGCTTAGCTTAGCTAGTAGAAAACAAGGGTGGAAATATATTCACACTATGGAAAAATTTCTAAGTCTGAGGACTTGTGTTTTGTTTAATAAAACAACTAAGAGAATGAATCACCTGGGTGGAATGGAAGGAATGGTTTGTGTTGAGTGGTTCACAAGGCCCATTTTTATGGTTTACCTTGTGTATCTCACTTGTGGATGGCCACCCAGGAACAAAGAGATTTGAGATGTCAAATGTTGAGAAGCTTCAAGTGCAACCACTTGGCATTATGGGCTCTGCCTGGATCATATAGGTTGCTAGAACTTAGCCATTTGGACAGTTGGTGGTAGTGGGAATGATAGGTTGGAGCGCGTCCATTTGGTCTAAGGGAAGGCTTTTGAAAGATCTTGTCTTGGTGAAACCAAGTCTTGTGGGGAAAGTGCACCACCTCTGCAGAGTGTAAAATCTAAGTACTTAGCCATGTCCCTGGTAAAGGACAATTTGAGCATCAAGACATGGAAGCTATCAAGAATCTCATCATCCAAATTTATAAGTTAAAAACTTGTGGTTGAACAAGGGTTAAAGGACCTTCAATCTTTGATTGGTAGATGCCTTGGGTGATTTTTGCCAAACAAAAACTTAGTGTTTTCAAATGATAAGGGAAAATCTATTTTGAGCAGAGCAAGCCTAAGCTCCACTTATCCAAATGCATATAGATGATAGACTCCACTATACTACCATAGTATCACTTGCCAATACAATTCAAATGTATTGACCCTTGTGGCTGTAACTTGTTATGTTGCTGGTGTGATTGATTTAGTGAAGTGTGTTGATTAGGATTACAAAGTCTACAACCAACATGTCTGCCTGTGGCACTTTGAAGATGAAGGACCCCATGCTTATAGATATTCTGCTGCAATGTAATGTAATAGCCAAATAAGCTATGAAAGATGTAATAAATTATTTTATTCCTGGTTATAAAGTTGTATTATGACCTTTGTTTCTTGATATTACATCTTAACTGTGGATGCTAGCTATTGGTCCAGGGACTAGCATTGTAAACACAGGGGACTCTACCTTATTAAAGGTTGGGAACCTTACAGATGGTATCAGAGCACTGTGTTGCCTATAGGATTTGTAACCCTAGGATTGGACAAAACCCCTTAGAAAAATAGGAGTTGTATTTGTTCCAAAACTTATTTACAAACCATCTTGTAAACTCTTTCCTCAACCATTTTGGTTTTGACTCTACATCTCTTTTATTTCAACCTGATGGACAAAGCCTACCCCATGGCCAAAGACTTCACCATGTGCAAAGGACTTCATTAACTCTAATGACTTCAACATCTTCAACCTTGGATATCAACTCTAATGACTTCAACATCTTCAACTCTAATGACTTCAACATCTTCAACATTTTCACCAAGGACCTCAACCTTGGATATCACTAAGGACTATAAGTGAGACAAGAAAGGTTACTCAAGACTTGAAGACTAAGGAAACACAACTTGGGAATCATCATCACCTTTGAAGTTTTTGTGACCAAGAAATTTTCCCAAGGATACAAAGAACTCACTCAAGAAGAATCAACTAAGAAGGATGGAAAGATCTCAAGTGAACCACATAGATGGACCTCCATATTTAGTATAAGTCAAACCCACCAACTTATGTGGTGTAACAAAAATATTTTTGGTTGCCTAAAAATATGTGGGAAAGTGCGTCACCATCGGTGATGGCAAAACCATCCTTCAAGACATCCATGAGGGCATCTGCGGCCATCATGCAGGAAGCCGCGCCCTAGTCGCCAAAGCTCTACGAGCTGGATTCTATTGGCCAACGGCCATGAACGATGCCAAGGACATCGTCTGAAGATGCAGCACCTGCCAGAGGTATGCTGAAAATCCGCACTCACCAGGATCAGAGCTAATGCCCATACCACTGGCCTGGACCTTCGCCCAATGGGGCCTCGACATGATCGGCAAACTGCCCAAATCCTCAAAGGGAAGCCACGTCTACCTCCTGGTCGTAGTCGATAAGTTCACCAAGTGGATCAAGGCCATGCCCGTCATCAACCAAAGTGGCAAAACAAGCATCAAATTCTTCGAGTCTATAGTGTACAGATTCGGCGTGCCGCACAACATCATCACGGACAACGGCTCGAAATCATCTCGAAGGAATTCCAGGACTTCTGCGAGGACATCGGAATCAACATATCATACGCCTACATGGTGCACCCGCAGACCAACGGATAGGTCGAAAAGGCCAACGGCCTCATCGGAAGCGGCATCAAATACGCCTGCTACACCCACTCGAAAGGCTCGCGGGATCCTGGGTGGAGGAGCTACCCTCCGTACTCCGGAGCCTGCGTACAATGCCGAACAGTGCAACTAGCTACACACCTTTCTTTATGGTGCACGGAGCCGAAGCGGTACTGCCCGCAGAAGTACGCCACAAGGCCCCACGGCTCGTCGCATGCAGTGAAGCCGAATAAACGGTTGCACTCGAAGATGCCGTCGACACGCTCGACAAAGCATGCGACATTGACGTGGATTGCTCAACGGTCTACCAGCAGAGCCTCCGCAACTACCACAGCTGTCGGCTGTGCCCAAGGTCCTTCGTCGAAGGAGACCTCGTCCTCCGACTCAAGCAAGAGCAACAGAAGAAGCTCGAGTCACCATGGGAAGGACCCTAAATCGTCACTGAAGTCATCCTAGGTGGTGCATACCGCCTGATACGTCAGAAACGTATCTATAATTTTTGATGCTCCATGCTTGTTTAGTATCTACTTTGCTTTGCTTGTATACACTTTGAGGTGATTTTTACATGTTTTTTGGTACTAACCTACTAAAAAGTTACAACAGTGCCAGATGCCTGTTTTCTGCGGTTTTTTGTTTCAGAAAAGTTAGTAAAGAAATATTCTCGGAATTGGACAGGACAAATGTCAAAGTCAATTACTTTCCTTGGGGAACAAGAAGTCCAGAGGGGAGCCAGAGAGGCCGGCCAGACCCACCCTAGGCGCGGGTGGGCCCTGCCCCGCGCCTGGGAGGGGTGTGGGGCCCCTAGACGCCGCCTCGGCCTCCCCCTTCGCCTATAAGAAGCCCCTGATGTAGAAACCCTAAGCACCCGATCAAATATCCACGAAACCATCTGTAGCCGCCGCCACCATCGTCCCTAGATCGGGGGGGGGGGGGGATCTGAAGTTCTTCCTGACACCCTGTCGGAAGGGAGATCATCCTGGAGGCCTTCACTCCGGTATGATGCATGAGTAGTTCCACCTTGGACTATGGGTCCATGTAGTAGCTAGATGGTTGTATCTCCTCCTTTGTGCTTTCATGTATAGATCTTGTGAGCTCCGTTCATGATCAAGATCTAATCTATTTGTAATCATGCATGTTGTGTTTGCGGGGATCCGATGGATATTGAGATTATTATGTTGGTTTGATTAATGGTTTTGTCTTTATGATTCTATCATGTATGTGTTGTTTGTGATCTTGCATGCTCTCCGTTGTTAGTAGCTATCTTGGCCAAGTAGTTGCTAGTGACTCCAAGAGGGGGTATTTATGCTCGATAGTGGGTTCATGCCTCTAGTTTCCAAGGGAAGTGAAAGAAATATTTTCGGTTGTAGATGTGTTGTTGCCACTAGGGAGAAAACAACGGTCTCTTGTTCATGGAACATGTGGACTTTTTACCTTACACACTTTGCTTAAAGTAGTTGTCTGTTGCTTGCAACTTAATACTGGAGGGGGTTCGGATGATAACCTGAAGGTGGACTTCTAGTCATAGATGCATTTGGATGGCGGTCTATGTATCTTGTTGTATTTCCCAATCGAATCTCAAAGGATATTTCTGACTAGCAATTGCATTGTTATGCCTTGCTCAGTTCCTATCAATTTCCCAGCTGTAATTTTTTTACCCTTCATGCCATGTTGTTTATCTAAGGAGAGCACCTCTAGTGAACTATGGACCCCAGTCCAATCTTTAGCATTGATACATCTTCCACTGTTACTTGTTTACTTGCTGCAAACCATTACCTTCCACACGGTTCGTTTAATCCTTTGTTACAGCAAACCGGTGAGCTTGACAACCTCACTGATTCGTTGGGACAAAGTCTTCAGTTTGTGTTGTGCAGGTCTCCGCGTTGCTTGCAACACATGTGTGACATTTCCTTCCTCCTTCTGGTTCGATAACCTCGGTCTCTACTGAGGGAAGACTTGCTGCTGTGCTCATCACACCTTGCTCTTGGGGTTTCCAACAAAGTGCTAACCAGCACCATCAACAAGTTTTCTGGCGCCGTTACCGGGGAGTCTAAGGACGTCTTCACTGGGGGAGTCCTTCACTTACTTTCTCTTTACTTTGTTTTTAGTTTTATTTGTTTATTTTGCTTGGTTTTGTTTGTCTCTTTTCAAAAAACCCAAAAAACTTAGTCTAGTTTGGTTTGCTTGCTTTATTCAAAAACACAAAAAATTAGTTCCCACTCTCGTTGCTGGTCTGATATTGCCTTGCTTGGTCACGCTTTCTATCAATGGATGGTTTCTTTGAAACTAGTTCTTATTGGCAAGGTGGGTTCATGGAGGAACAAAAGTATTATTATAAGGAACACCGTTTGTCACAAAAAGGGAAACACCTATGGGAACAAATTGATAGGTTGAATACTATTGCTAGAGACGTGTGCTCTATTTATAATGTTACTTATTTCTTTGATAAAGCTTGCTGCTGCAGGAGGTATAAACACCCCCTTTTCAATGTGAGTATAATGATAATGTTACCATATCCTCTTATGTTAAGGGAAATTATGACTTTTATGATGTGGAACAAATTGAAGAATTTATTGCTTTCAACGGTGCATTTTAACTTGCTAGTTTGCTTGAAAATACTGATGATGCACCTTATGAATATGAGGTTTATGAGATACTTAAATTTTGCTTTGATAATTACAAGGTAGAAAATGGCTATATTCTTGAATATTTTAATAGTTTCTTTCCACAAATGGAAGAGACTAATGCCTTGCAGGAGCCTATGGAAGAAGAATTTGTTGAAACTGGAAGCTCATTAGATGAAAAAGAGGGGGAGAGTGATGAACAAAAGGAGGAAGAATGGATTATCTACCCATGCCTACCTTCTAATGAGAGTAACTCTTTATCCCTTACATTATTTTATTGTCCCCCATGCTTACCAAAGGAGGATGAATGTTATGTTCCTGTGGATCCTTTTGAAATATCTAATGTGGTTAAAACCTGTGAAGGTTTTAATCCCACTATTTTTGAGCTTGATAGAAATTATGTGTTTGTAGCTCATGAAAAGCCTGCTCTATGTGATAGCTATATTGTTGAGTTTATTCATGAGGATACTGAAAATTATTATGAGAGAGGGAGACATGGTCTTATGTATCTCAGCAATATTAACTTTCCCCTCTTTATGTTGAAAGTTTTGAAGTTGCACTTGATTTTCTTTCATATGCTTGTGGCTTTGTGCTTCTTTGATTTATTTTCTTACAAGATTCCTATGCATAGGAAGTGGGTTTGACTCAAATGTGTTTTGAATTTGCTTCTTGATGCTCTCTTTTACTTCAACTCATAGTTCTTATGTGAGCATCTTCTCAAATTATCAAAGCCTAACTTAAAGGCGTTAAAGAAAAGTTCTTGTTGGGAGATAACCCAAGAGTTTCCTTGAGTCTTGGAATTTATTACTTCAGTAATGACCTCCACTTATCCTTTTTTGTTTTCTTTTTGTGCCAAGAATGACCTCTAATGAGAGGGAAGTAAGATTTGGGGACTTGCTGTCCCAAAACAATTTCTATCCTCCACTAAAAATATTCGTGAGGAGTCTTTGTAACTAGGATTGAGCTCAAAATTTACGAATAAATCCCCCAGTATGTTATATAACTTTAGTTAGTTCAATACTTTTTGATTTGAGCAACAAAAGATGTTCGAAAAAATCGGTTTCTACCTGCTGGTCTGTTTTGGCAGATTTCTGCCATTATTTGCATTTGCTTCTTAATGATTCCTTTTTGAGTTCTCTTTAGGTGAATTGAGGTTTTTGAAGGAGTTACTACAGTATATTGTGTTTTTCGTGAAAAGCCTTGCTGTTTCAAAGCTTTTCCAGAGGTCTAATATCTTTTGAATACACTAATGTTGCTAATGAAAATTGTGTGAAGTTTTGTATGAAGGAAAAATTTCAGGTGTAGAGAGAGAATGATGCAATGAGATGAAGAATGGACAAAAGATCAAGCTTGGGGATTCCACCATGGTGTCACCCCAATAAATATCCAAGAGGTACAAGCGTCAAAGCTTGGGGATTCCCAAGGCATCCCCTTCTTCATCAATAAAAAGCTCAGGTCTGTCTAGACACTTCGTTTTTATTGTTTCATGCACAGTTGTGTTGTTCTTGGAGCGTCTTAGTTTTCGTTTGATTTGCTTAGGTTGTTTAGTTTGCTTGAATAAATTAGTTTGGACCGCCGTTCTCACTGTGTTGTTTTGCAAATAAGTTGCTTGGTTTTGGAAAGGAATAGTAAGTTCTTGCTTGAAGTGCAAGAGGAGCTTGCATTGACATGCTAGGTGTTGTTTTGGCATCCTGCTTAGTGATTATTGAAATAGCATGTCTTGTTCCAAACAATTGGGATTGCTTAGTGTGTCTTGAAGAATTATGCGTTGTTTTAGCATGCAAAAGCATAGTATTCTGGTATTCTCCTTTGATGCTTTGCTTGGGTTGACTTGGCACATGCTCACACCATGTTATGACTATGACAAGTCACCATTAGCCTCTATGATCATTTAGTCCTTGAATTGTAGTACCACTCTTTTCTTTGATAAGCATGCTTTGTTGCTCTACATGATTATGGCCATTATGCTCTCTGAGTTGGTTGCTCCCAGTCTTTTGCTAGCCTCCACTTGTATGAGTAAGTTATACTCATGCCTCCAACTCCCAAGAAACCAAGTTATTCCAAAGTGTCCACTATAAACTCCTATGCATGGTGTGTTACACCATTCCAAGTATATTCTTGTTTTCAGCTATCTTCCAATTAAAAACTATTTTATTATGTGAAAACTTAGTGATTAAAGCCCTCACGAACTTGATGGCACACTTTATATTCTTTGCCCCTAATAAACTTGAACCATTGTGACAACTTTGTTGTATATGCTTGCACTCATAAGTTGGAATTAGCATAACCGTGTTGTCACAGGGAACGTTTTCAACATTGCACTTTTACTTTGTACTCAGTTGATATCATGCTCTTTTGTCTATGGATGTCACTAGTGTGAAATAAAGAGGGAACTTGTAAGTCCATGGAGTTTGTATTCTGTGTTAGAGAAACGCTTGGGACGCTAGCCTAAGCCATGCCTAATCATGGTGGAAACTTGTAGCATCACCATAATGAGCTATCTATGAAGCATCCTCAATAAAAAGCTATGCATATGGTAAATAAAATGATTGCTGAGATGCTCATTGTCTGCTTGCCTTGTCATTTTAGTTATGGGAAAGCTCTTGTACCATGTGCAAGGGGTACCCCGTTGGCGGTTCTCAATGATATGCAAATACTTACAATGAGAAGAACTTACCTGGACCCAAAGTTGAGTATGCATGAGGTGTGGCCCTCGTATTCAAGGGACTTGAGATTGCCAACTTATACTTCATCAAGCATATACTCCATCTTTGCCACTTTAACCTTAACCACTTCAAGATGCTTATGATAGGGGCAATGAGGGATGAAAGCTAACAAGTACCATAATTTTTGGAAGCTCTTTTTGAAACTTGTAATCCCTGCTTCCTTTACAAAAAGGCCTTTCTTCCACCACTATTGAGTCTCCACCTTCTACCTTTAGGCACCATTAAGACAACATAGTTGTCATTCTGTGTGCAATGTTCCAAAGCTTATTAATTGATGCATATTGTGATATTACTTGTTCTTGTGCTATTTGTTTCTAGTCATCCTTGTGAACTTTGAAGGTGTCCCATGCATCTATATTGCTACTCTATGAGGGACAAGATGATTGCCACTATGCTATGTTTTCTGTATGTGAAACAAACAAACGTTTTTCAATGCATACTATTCATGATCTTTATTTGTAGCTTGTCATGTTGCATGCATAGTTACTATGTCCTATTGTTAGAACTCCATCGTTCATGCACATGTTTAGAGTTCTTTGATCCCAGCTTTCAATGCTTGGAAATGGTTGGATCTTTATTGTCAGGGTGCATGTCACCTCAAAAATTATTCTTTTTATCACTTACCTACTCGAGGACGAGCAGGAGTTAAGCTTGGGGATGTTGATACATCGGAAATGTATCTATAATTTTTGATGCTCCATTCTTGTTTAGTATCTACTTTGCTTTGCTTGTCTACACTTTGAGGTGCTTTTTACATGTTTTCTGGTACTAACCTACTAACAAGTTGCAACAGTTCCAGATGCCTGTTTTCTGTTGTTTTTGGTTTCAGAAAAGTTAGTAAAGAAATATTCTTGGAATTGGATGGGACAAACGTCAAAGTTAATTACTTTCCGTGGGGAATAAGAAGTCCAGAGGGGATCCGTAGAGGCCGGTCAGGGCGGCCATACCCACCCTAGGCGCGGGTGGGCCCTGCCCCGCACCTGGGAGGGGTGTGGGGCCCCTGGCGGCTGCCTCGGCCTCCCCCTTCGCCTAGAAGAAGCCCCTGATGTAGAAACCCTAAGCACCCGATCAAATATCCACGAAACCGTCTGTAGCCGCTGCCACCATCGTCCCTATATCAGGGGGGATCTAAAGTTCTTCCCGGCACCCTGTCGGAAGGGAGATCATCTCGGAGGCCTTCACTCCGGTATGATGCGTGAGTAGTTCCACCTTGGACTATGGGTCCATGTAGTAGCTAGATGGTTGTATCTCCTCCTTTGTGCTTTCATGTATAGATCTTGTGAGATCCGTTCATGATCAAGATCTAATATATTTGTAATCATGCATGTTCTGTTTGCGGGGATCCGGTGGATATTGAGATTATTATGTTGGTTTGATTAATGGTTTTGTCTTTATGATTCTATCATGTCTGTGTTGTTTGTGATCTTGTATGCTCTCCGTTGTTAGTAGCTATCTTGGCCAAGTAGTTGCTAGTGACTCCAAGAGGGGGTATTTATGCTCGATAGTGGGTTCATGCCTCTAGTTTCCATGGGAAGTGAAAGAAATATTTTCGGTTGTAGATGTGTTGTTGCCACTAGGGAGAAAACAACGGTCTCTTGTTCATGGAACATGTGGACTTTTTACCTTACACACTTTGCTTAAAGTAGTTGTCTGTTGCTTGCAACTTAATACTGGAGGGGGTTCGGATAATAACCTGGAGGTGGACTTCTAGTCATAGATGCAGTTGGATGGCAGTCTATGTATCTTGTTGTATTGCCCAATCGAATCTCATAGGATCTTTCTGACTAGTAATTGCATTGTTATGCCTTGCTTAGTTCCTGTTAATTGCCCTGCTGTAATTTGTTTACCCTTCATGCCATGTTGTTTATCTAAGGAGAGCACCTCTAGTGAACTATGGACCCCGGTCCAATCTTTACCATTGATACATCTTCCACTGTTACTTGTTTACTTGGCGCAAACCATTACCTTCCACACGGTTTGTTTAATCCTTTGTTACAGCAAACCGGTGAGCTTGACAACCTCATTGATTCGCTGGGACAAAGTCTTGAGTTTGTGTTGTGCAGGTCTCCGTGTTGCTTGCAACACTTGTGTGACGTTTCTGTCCTCCTTCTGGTTCGATAACCTCGGTCTCTACTGAGGGAAGACTTGCTGCTGTGCTCATCACACCTTGCTCTTAGGGTTTCCAACGAAGTGCTAACCAGCACCATCATTGCCTCATGGACGTCAAGTTAGGAGTCAAATACTCCAACCCATGGAACGTCGCACAGCTGTCACGCTTCTGCCCCTAGTTACCCCTTTTACTTTCAATAAGGCTATTCAGCCAAGGCTACTCAGCCGAACGTTGTACCTCCTCGTTACGATATGAATAAAAGCTAAGTCCCTCGGCAGAAAATTCTTTTCCTTACCTTTCTCTATAACACACTGGGGCCTACGCCTTACCTCACGACTCCGTCGACTGAGAACAAAGCATACAACCTGAAGAGCTGACCACGTCAGGCTAACTAAAATGACATGCATAAAACAAGGCACAACGTGCCAATACAAATAATCTTTACAAAGGGCACAACAAGCCCACTAGAATACATAAATTTTTAGATCAAATTGTTTTCTTTACAGGACCTAACTATTCTAGAGTATTACACTCGCCCATTGCTCGAACAGATCAACAATCTCTTTGGCTTACTGCCTTACAACCGCATAATAAGGACGCATATCCCAAAGACTACCATCTGGTCGAAGGGGTGGCCCATTCGCCAACACCACGATATCGATGTCACGGTGATGCAGCTGAACAAGTGAAAGAGCGGCCTTCACCCCAGCAACTAGCTGCCGCCGCACCAATTCCTTGACGTGGCTCACGTCCCGAAAGTTCGCCAACATGCCCCAAAGATTGGAAGGTGCCTCGTCCAGGGGAAACAGGGCGGCCCAAGTGGACGCCAGGGAAATCCTCGCCTGCCTCAGCACCCGAGAAACCTGGTGCACACGATCTTGCACAGTCGCAAGGACGATGGCCCGATCGCGGTTCATCCAGAAGAAGCCGCCAGCCTCTGTCACATCCCAAAATTTTCCTAATTTTGAAATGTGAAAAATAAATAATTGTTAAAATTTAGGGTGAAAAGAAACTTTTTGCTTCTAAATGGAAACACTAAAACACTTCTTGAACAAATTTGAATAAAATGGAATCCAACAAAATTTCAATCAAGTGAAATGCATTCATCAATGAATGTACCTTGAAATTTAAACACTTGGGAAAAATAAACCAAAACCCTAAAACCCTAGAGAAAGAAATCATTTCAAATATCTCCCTAATACTATGGATTTGATCCATATAAAAATCCAACAAAAAACATTTATAAATGATCAAAATGATAAACAAAAATATTATAAGATCATAGAAATTGGTTTCATTCAATTTTGAGCCGTGGATAAAAACTCATGAATATAATAAGATAAAAGGAAAATAATTTCCAAAGCTAATAAAGTTCCTATCTAAGATCCATTCCAAATATTGAGAAAAGTAATCCTAAAAGGATTTAAAAAGTTAAACAAATATTAAATAAAATCATACAAATTGGAATCACAAATTTTGGATCTATAAATAAAAGGATATGGATTTTATAAGACAAAGAAATAAATAAATAAATAAATAAGGAATATTTAAAAGCCAAATTAAATCTTGGCCAAATCCATAAACAAATGAAAGATTATTGAATACTAAAAAGGAATAAAAGATTATTTAAATAAAACCATAAGGATTGAACAATATCCAATTTTATTTAAATAAAGACAAATTGCCTAAACTGAATAATAAATCCCAATAAAATTATTTAGAAGACAAATTAAATCTTGAGTTAAATCCATAAGTAAATGAAATAAAGATAATCCAAATAAAATAAAGGGATAAAGAATATTCCAATAAAATTATATGGGATTAAACCATAATTCAATTATAGTTAAATAAAGACAAAATCTCTAATGAAAATGATTAATTAAATCATGAGAAAATAATAAATTGGAATTTGCCCAAGTGGAATAAAAGTTACTTAATTAACTTAAATGGAATCAAAGAATTATTTGAATAAAATTTATATGGGATTAACACCATATTTGATTTTATTTGAATAAAGACAATTGCCTAATTTAAATGAATAATAAATCATATTAAAATATTTTAAATAATTCAAAATGAATTATTTAACACACTATTAAATAAATAAAACCGACTGAAACGGGGGTGATAAACATTTGAATTTAAAACAGAAGGCTAAATCATTTGAATAAATAATATGGATTAGAACCATATTTAAAATCCTGTTTAATAAAGACAAAATGTCTATTTAAAATAAATAACAAACCATATGAGAATAAAAGATATATTCTAAAATGGACTTTAGAATATATTAATAAACATTATTAAAAGATTACTGAAAGTTGGGAAAGTTTGAATTCAAATAAGGGTTTGAAAACATTTAAATAAAATCAAAACAGAAATTGGAAAAGGAAAAAGAAAAAGGAAACAGAATAAAAAAGGGAAACAATCCAATGCAGCCCAACTAGCCCAGTAGGAGCCCACCTCTCTCCTCCCCCAAACCGTTTTCTTTCACTCGCAAACGAACCCGCGCAGTCACTAACGTTTTGACCCCACGCAGACCCTCTCTCTTTCGCTGACAAACAGACCCCATAGCCAGGTCGTCGTCTCCACCCCGCAGACTAGTTCTTCCCCAAACCCCGTCGCCGTTTCTGGTTTGATTTGCGATGTAAATTCCTGTTGAATGCACGCGTAACTCGCCCAGTAACTTTTCCCATTTAAGCGCCCCTCTCTCCTCTATCTTTCCCCTCAGACGCCAGCTCCTCTCCGCCACCGGGCTGCTGCAATTTCGCTGCAAACTGCACTGCCTTCGACGACATTCCGATGATGATTCCGGCCATCCCACATTTACCCTTGCTCCCTTGCACCTACTAGCTTTCTCCCCATTTCCAGGCGCACCGTCCATTACCCTTAGCTCACCCGCGCGTGCTCCACAATGTCGGCAACAACTTCGCCCGAGCGCCACCGTCGACTGTGTCCACTCCGGCGACCCCTCCCTGTAAGCACATACCGCCCCCTCATCTCTGGTTACTACCTCTACAACCTCATCTCTCTCGCACATCTTACACGCTCTTTTTCTTGCCTTGGCATGACCCGCAACCTCGCCAACAATGATGAACAGAGACGCCTGACACCGATGACAACTACGGCGAGCAATCCCCTTCGCTCTCATGCGCTCCTGCTCTCCAAAGACCACGTTGAGCATCAGCAACGCCCTGCGAACCCAGTAAGCAACCTTCCCCTCTCCCTTGCTTCCTAGATTCGCCGGAACATCTCTGCCCGAGCGCGCCGCCGCCGTCCACCATCGCAGCGCCGCCAGATTGTGGTTAGTGTGCTCAAGACCATTGGATCTAGATCCGATGAATAGGATAGATTGACTTAAATCGAAGGGGTATGTTCTTCTCTGACGTGGGATTTAAATAGATATGACGGCTGTAGTTGCTCTATCCAGCCGAACCGGTACGCACCAGTTAGATCAAGACACGTGGCCAGCCTTTTGATTTAATAACAGAAACTTGTCTATTAGTAGATTGATTTTGTAAAATTCATAACTTTAAATCTACACATCCAAAATTTACAAATTTCGTATCATTGGAATCAGGAAAAAGAATACTTTGCAACCATGCCCTTTGTTTAGTGTTTTGCTTTTGTAAAAGTAGATGTTTTTGCAAAAACATTATTAGGTCTATTCTAAAAATGTTTTTAGGGTAAAATCTTTTGTAGACGGCTTGTTTTGAACCTACTGACCATAAAAACCAACTATTGGATTTAAAAGTATATTTTGTGACACTAAGGAATTATTCCTTTGAATAAAAAACTTTTCTAGTTAAATAAAAATGGTGTTTGATTTAAAAATGAATTTCTGAGTGAAACCTTTTGGAAATGGATTTGTTTTAAACACTTTGACCATAAACACTAACATTTGTGTTTAAAAATATATTTGGCAAATACTAGAAATTATTACTTTGATTTAAATCATTTGTAGCAAAATAAAAATGATTTAAAGTGGCCATTTTCACTAACTTGATTTTAAATGGTTTTTCCACTTCTATAAATGACCAATAGGTGTTTTAAAATGTTTATAACCTATTAGAAACCACCTTCCCAAATAAAACAATCTTTTGCATGCTTGCATGCATTGTTTTGATTTCTTTATTTTTATGTGATGAATTGTTTGAATGCTAGATTGAATTTGTGCCTTGATTGAATTGTAGTGAAAATTTAAGAGTGCGACTATTGCAAGATCAAGGAGTGAACCTATATTCTCTACTAAAAGGCAATTGGTGCTCCATACATTCTGTCCTAATATTTTAACTATGAATTAGTGATATTTCTAAGTAGGACTTGGATGGAATTTTGTATGTGTTAACTATGCCATGGGAAATCCTAGTAGATGATGCCTTAGAAGAATTTTCCCTAAGTTAAGATTCCTACTACTGTCATGCTTAGCCTAGCTAGTAGAAAACAAGGGTGGATTATATTCATGCTATGAAATATTTCTAAGTCTATGACTTGTGTTTGTTTAATAAAACAACTATGTGAATGAATCACCTAGGTGGAATGGTATGAATAGTTTATGTTGAGTGGTTACACAGGGCCCCATATTTATGGCCTACCCTAGTGTATCTCACTTGTGGAAAGCCACCCAGGAACAAAGAGATTTGAGATGTCAAATGTTGAGAAGCTTCAAGTGCAGCCACATGGCAATATGGGTTCTGCCTGGATCATATAGGTTGCAATAACTTAGCCAGATGGACAGTTGGTGGTAGTGGGTGATAGGTTTGGGAACGCGTCCATTTTGGTTTAAGGGAAGGCTTCTAAAAGATATTATCTCGATGCATGTCGAGTCTTGTGGGGAAAGTGCACCACCTCTCGAGAGAGTAAAATCTAAGTACTTAGCCCTGTCCCCGGTAATGGACAATTTGAGCATCAAGACATGGAAGCTATCAAGGATCTCCTCATCCAATTTCTAAGTTAAAAACTTGTGGTTGAACAAGGGTAAATGTTAACCAATATTCATTGGTTGTTCCTTGGGTGATTTTGACAAACAAAAACTTAGTGTTTTCAACTTATAAGGAAAATCTATTTTGAGCAAAGCAAGCCTAAGCTCCACTTAGCCCAAATGCATATAGATGATAGATACCACTATTCTACCATAGTATCACTAGCCATTACAATTCAAATGTATTGACCCTTGTGGCTGTAACTTATTATGTTGCAGGTTTGTTTGATGTTAGTGAAGTGTGTTGAATAAGATTACAAGTCTACAACCGACATGATTGCCTGTGGTGTTGGGAATATGCCCTAGAGGCAATCATTTATGATGAGATTTCCCATTGTATTCATAAATATATTAAGTTGTCCTTGTATAAACATCTGATGTGTATCATTGAATATGTGATTCGGTTGTGGAACTATGCATTCATGTTGTTTGTACTAAATATCCTTGGTCATTGAGGTTGTGCTGGACACACAACTTAGACCAATGTGAAAGTTGGCTTAATGACTCGGTTCCACTTGTCATGGGCATGGAGATGCTATTCCAACTTACACAGACTCGGCTAAAGAGTTTAGCGAGTCGGATTGACCCATATTGAGGTACAACGAACAAGTTGTCATTTGTATATCTCAATCAATGTAATCCTTAGACCTGAGGTTATTGCATATTCCGAGTTGAGGATCACCGACTTAGGTTCTGTCAAACGCTGATCCGTAACTGGACAGTTATAAAGGCAGGGTTCGGGTCGACTGAGAATCAAGCTGCGTGATATGAATAAGCAAGATGGGATTTTGCCCCTCCACTTGGAGAGATATTCTCTGGGCCCTCTCATGAGATATGATTCGGAAAGCATGGCCATGCACGAATCAGTTAAGTGTTAACCGAGGCGATCGACTAAGAGTTAGTCGGGTGAATCACTTATCTCGGATCGAGAAGAGAGGCAGACTATTCAAGGGATGACAAATATTCGCCTATAGTCTGACAAGGTATATCGTGAGGCAAAAGGGACTCGGACGTAAGTCGCATTGGAAAGGCAAGTCGTCATGACTCTTTGGTACTTGGGAGTCGGCACGTTCTACTAGGAGCCGCTACCGACTGATCGATTGAGAGTAGGACTCCAATCGTGTCCAAGTAGCCATGAGCCTGCGGGGTCACACACTTAAGAGCGGGAGCATGTTCGGATTGGATCTGAACCTGTAATCTAGTTGGGTTGGACCTAAACCGGATTAGGACTGAGTTAGTGAGTTGGACTCATGGTGACTAGTGTTATATGGGCTTTAGTGAATGGGTCGCACGAGCAGAGCCCACGTTCACTCCCTATATATAGTGGAGCACCGTAACCCAGAAAGGTTAATCGTTGTACCTGTTAGGTCATTCCATGTGTTGGAAACCCTAGCTCCACATCAGTCCTACCGTTGATACGAACCTAGCAGTTTGCCGCCGGTGCTCCTCCTTGTACGTGTGGATACCAGCAGAGGTGTTGTGCGATCAGCACTAGGACGATCGGATCGTGAGGACTGCACTGCATCAACTGACGCGCTTCATCAGTAATCCACAACCGCGCGTCTAGTGGTAAACCTCGTGGCCTTCTACCTCATCTGGATCTTGGGATCACCATGTTAGAGGAAATTTTTTGTTTTATCTCCGCGTGGCCCAACAGTGGTATCAGAGCAATAGCTTCTGGTTTTAGGCTCGAGATCTAGCATATGTGATATGTGGTTGGCTGTAGATGAGATCTATGTGCTGTTTGGTGGTCGATCTATGAGATAGATCGGTTTTGTACGAAGTTGATTGGATCAACTTTACTCGGGGAAAGGTAGATCTGATTTCCGTGATCATACTACTGAGGTCGTGGAACGACATACCCCTACCGGTCGGCTTCCGCCATCAGGGTAGATTGTGACTGCCGGCTTCGCCCTGTCGTAGCGCCTTAGATGTCGTTGCGAGTTTCACAATGCCGGTAGATATTGTATCTATGCATAACTTGTTTTTGCAGGAAGTTGTGAATGGTATGGTTCATGTGCATGTGATGTATGTGTGTAATCCATACGTGATCTGCAAATCACGGTTTTTGTCAGCCGGCTGGAGCCTAGGTGCTATCATTTTATTGTATAACGACCTGCGTGTCGGATTCTCCATGTAATTTACTTTACTAAGCTAGTGTAGCTGTTTGGAGAACCCGGAAGGCATGCAAGGCGTTGTACATGTCGGCGACATGGAGTAAGACGGCAAGTGACAAGAGTTGGCACAAGTCGGATTACAGGCTTTGTGGAGATGGAGATCGCCATGAAGATTGCCATACCATTTCACATTATAATTGCTTTATTTTGTGTTATTGTTATGTCTCTGTTTTACCTCTATTAGATAGTCGGTAAAATTTAATCCCTCAAAGAAGGTCTAGTCGTTTTTTCCCGCCAGTGTTTGCACCATCACAAGTCGGACATTTTTGGTAGTGGGCTCATAAAATTGAGGTGCTGCCAATTCTTTGCGACTAGGTGGGTTCGAGTCGGACTCTTACTGCGGAAACACTCGGTAAGCTAGACGGGTCTATCACAACGGTTGTGGGGCTCAGGGAAAAGTCGGATGGGAGCCGGGGCATGTGATGCCACCCGTCCAACAGGAGTCGCATGAGATGCGATTGACAAGGAGTTGTCTACCTAGATCACTTGGCGGCTAGCGGTGATGCTAAAGCTCACTAGCCGACTTGCTTATTTAGGATCCTGAATCACTAAGCAACCATCGGAGGGGTGTTGGTTCTAGTGGGAGCATAAAATATTAAAATGTTTAATATGCTTGCTCTTTTATGAATACATGTCTTAAGTGTTTTGCATATTTTCTGTTGTAGATCATGGCACCAAGTAGCAGTCACTCTCAGATATCCGGTTTTGCGTTGAGAACCATTCTTGAGAAAGATAAACTGAACGACACTAATTTTACCAACTGGTATCGAAATCTGAGAATTGTTCTCAAACAAGAAAAGAAGGACCATGTCCTAGACAACCCACTTCCAGATGAGCCGAATGAGAACGCGACTGTCGCAGCCACCAATGCCTACCGTCGGGCTAAGGATGAGTCCACGGATATTAGCTGTCTTATGCTTGCTCACATGGAACCGTACTTGCAAAAGCAGTTCGAGCATGTTGAGGCCTACGATATGATCGAAAGCCTCAAAAGTATGTTCCAGGCTCAGGCGAAGCCTGAGAGGTATCAAGTCTCTCAGGCTTTGCTGAGTTGCAAGCTTAAGGATGGTGATCCACTGAGCCCGCATGTGATCAAAATGGTTGGTTACGTGTAGTCTCTGGAGAGGCTTGGCTACCCCATAAGCGAAGAGTTCGCTACGAATATAATTCTGAACTCTCTTCCTATTGCATATGGGCAATTCATTTCGAACTACCACATGCATGGTATGGATAAGAAGCTCACTGAATTACATGGGATGCTCAAGTAGGCAGAGGCGGATCTCAAGAAGGGCGCCATTCAAGTGTTGATGGTGCAGAATAAGGCTAAGTTCAAGAAGAGTTCTTGGACTAAGAAGAAGGCTAAGTCAGGAGGAAAGCAGGCTCAAGACCCGGTCCCAAGCGCTTCCTCAGGGACTAAGCCATCTCCTTCAGCCGGATCCACTTGCTTCTACTGCAAGGCGGATGGCCACTAGAAGAGGAACTGCAGCAAGTACTTGGCCGACAAAGCCAAGAGTGGAGGTATGACTTCCGACTCAGGTACACTTGTTTGCAATGTTATAGACATATATCTTGCTGATGCACCTCATAGTTCTTGGGTATATGATACCGGATCAGTTATTCACATATGCAACTCGTTGCAGGGACTGGTAAGAACTAGGAGCGTAGCAAGAGGCGAGGTTGATATTCGAGTCGGCAACAAAGCAAGAGTTGCTGCGTTGGAAGTTGGCACGATGCAACTTCATTTACCTTCCGGATTCATTATGGAACTGAATAATTGTTATTATGTTCCAGTGCTCAGTCGAAACATTATTTCTGCTTCATGTTTGATGAGGCAAGGCTATGAGTCGAATATCAAGAATAATGGTTGTTCTTTATATTTGAATGATATGTTTCACGGCTTTGCACCCGTCCAGGACGGGTTATTTATTTTGAATCTTGATGGTGAGTCGGTTTATAACATAAATGTTAAAAGGTTGAAACCAAATGATCTGAATATGACTTACTTTTGGCACTGTCGGCTTGGTCATATAAGTTGGAAACGCATGAAGAAGCTCCATGATGATGGACTCCTAACTTCGTTCGACTTGGAGTCGTTCGAGACATGCGAATCTTGCCTACTCGGCAAAATGACCAAGACACCTTTTGCAAAGAGTTGCGAAAGGGCGTCCGACTTGTTGGGACTAGTACATAGTGATGTATGTGGACCAATGAGCACGACAGCCAGGGGTGGTTATGAGTACTTCATTACCTTCACTGATGATTTGAGTAGGTATGGATATATCTACTTGATGAAACATAAGTCGGAAGCCTTCGAAAAGTTCAAAGAATTCCAGAATGAAGCACAGAATCAACTTGGCAAGAAAATAAAGTTTCTTCGGTCGGACCGAGGAGGCGAGTACATGAGCCATGAGTTTGATGACCATCTGAAAAGTTGTGGAATAGTTCCTCAACTTACTCCGCCAGGAACTCCACAAAGGAATGGTGTTTCGGAAAGGCGGAATCGGACCTTGTTGGACATGGTACGATCAATGATGAGTCAGACAGATCTGCCTTTATCATTTTGGGGTTATTGTCTAGAAACAGCGGCGTTCACACTAAACAAAGTACCATCAAAGTCGGTAGAGAAGACACCGCATGAGATGTGGACAGGCAAAAAGCCAAGTTTGTCTTTTCTTAAGATTTGGGGTTGTGAAGCATTTGTCAAGCGACTTCAGTCGGACAAGCTTACGGCCAAGTCGGATAAATGTATTTTCATGGGGTATCCAAGGGAAACCTTGGGTTACTACTTCTACAACCGAGAAGAGGGCAAAGTGTTTGTCGCTCGGAACGGTGTCTTCCTTGAGAAAGAATTTCTCAGTCGAGGAATAAGTGGGAGCACGGTGCAGCTCGAAGAAATTCGAGAGTAACCGGCTAGTAGCGAGTCGGCAAAAACCTTGGAGGTTGAGCCGGTCATGGCAGCTGAGTCGGCGGCAGCACCTGTACTATGAAGATCGGCAAGATTACGAAGTGTTCGTGATGTGTTACTGTTAGACAGTGCTGAGCCGACAAATTATTCGGAAGCGATGGTGGGATCTGATTCCGAGTCATGGCTTGGAGCCATGAGATCCGAGATAAAGTCCATGAATGAAAATCAAGTTTGGAACTTGGTTGATCTACCAGACGGTGCAAGACCCGTTGAGTGCAAATGGGTCTTTAAGAAGAAAACTGATATGGATGGAAATGTTTCAATCTATAAAGCACGCCTTGTCGCGAAGGGGTTCCGACAAGTTCAAGGAGTTGATTACGATGAGACTTTCTCGCCCGTAGCGATGCTTAAATCAATTCGGATCATGTTAGCTATAGCGACCTATTTCGACTACGAGATATGGCAGATGGATGTCAAAACGTCTTTCCTTAACGGAAATTTAACCGAGGACGTGTATATGATACGGCCCGAGGGTTTTGTCGATCCGGCTATTGCTGACAAGGTGTGCAAACTTCAGAAATCCATTTATGGGTTGAAGCAAGCATCTCGGAGTTGGAATATTTGCTTTGATGAGGTAGTCAAATCGTTTGGCTTCATCAAGAGTGATCATGATTCTTGTTTGTACAAGAAGTTTAGTGGGAACAAAGTAAACTCTCTAATCTTATATGTGGATGACATATTACTGATTGGAAATGATGTCCAGATGTTGCAAGAAACCAAGGAATCATTGGAAAGGAGTTTCTCAATGAAAGACTTGGGTGAGGCAACATACATCCTCGGAATCCGGATCTATAGAAATAGATCAAGGAGGCTCATTGGATTGAGTCAGAGTACTTATTTGGACAAAGTGTTGAAGAAGTTCAACATGGAATCGTCTAAGAAGGGGTTCTTACCGATGTCCCATGGTGTAAAACTTAGCAAGACTCAGTGTCCTTCGACAACTGATGAGCGAAGTCGAATAAGTGCGATTCCATATGCTTCTACAGTCGGATCCATCATGTATGCCATGATTTGTACTAGGCCGGATGTTTCCTATGCTCTAAGTGTTGTGAGCAGATACCAGGCTGATCCTGGAGAGATCCACTGGACAGCGGCTAAAAATATCCTAAAGTACTTGAGAAGGACTAAGGATATGTTCTTGGTTTATGGTGGTGAAGATGAACTCAGTGTAAAGGGTTACATGAATGCGAGTTATCTTACCGACTCTGATGATTGTCGTTCGCAATCCAGATACATGTTTATTATAAACGGAGGTGCTGTGAGCTGGAAGAGTTCCAAGCAAGAGACTGTGTCTGCGTCTACAACAGAGGCTGAGTATATTGCCGCCTCGGAGGCAGCAAAGGAAGCTGTTTGGATGAGGAATTTCCTCATGGATCTTGGTGTGGTTCAGGGCTCATCCAATCCGTTGGACGTGTATTGTGACAACAATGGTGCTATTGCACAAGCCAAGGAACCTAGACAGCACCAGAAGAACAAGCACATACTCATGAGGTACCACCTGATTCGCCAGTTCGTGGATCAGGGTGATATCAAGTTATGCAAGGTACACATGGATGCAAATATTGCGGATCCGTTGACAAAGCCGTTACCACAGCCGAAGCATGAGGCGCACCTGAGAGCCATGGGCATTAGATGCTTAGACATGTGATGTCAGAAGATTGACTCTAGTGCAAGTGGGAGACTGTTGGGAATATGCCCTAGAGGTAATCATGTATGATGAGATTTCCCATTGTATTCATAAAGATATTAAGTAGTCCTTGTATGAACATTTGATGTGTATCATTGAATTTGTGATTCGGTTGTGGAACTATGCATTCATGTTGTTTGTACTAAATATCCTTGGTCATTGAGGTTGTGCTGGACACACAACTTAGATCAATGTGAAAATTGGCTTGATGACACGGTTCCACTTGTCATGTGCATGGAGATGCTATTCCAACTTACACAGATTCGGCTAAAGAGTTTAGCGAGTCGGATTGACCCATATTGAGGTACAAGGAACAAGTTGTCATTTGTATATCTCAATCAATGTAATCCTTAGACCGGAGGTTGTTGCATAGTCCGAGTTGAGGATCACCGACTTAGGTTCTGTCAAACGCTGATCCATAACTGGGCAGTTATAAAGGCAGGGTTCGGGTCGACTGAGAATCAAGCTGCGTGATGTGAATAACCAAGATGGGATTTTGCCCCTCCACTCGGAGAGATATTCTCTGGGCCCTCTCGTGAGATATGATTCGGAAAGCATGGCCATGCACGACTCAGTTAAGTGTTAACCGAGGCGATCGACTAAGAGTTAGTCGGGTGAATCACTTATCTCGGATCGAGAAGAGAGTCGGACTATTTAAGGGATGACATATATTCGCCTATAGTCTGACAAGGTATATCGTGAGGCAAAAGGGACTCGGACGTAAGTCGCATTGGAAAGGCAAGTCGTCATGACTCTTTGGTACTTGGGAGTCGGCACGTTCTGCTAGGAGCCGCTGCTGACTGATCGATTGTGAGTCGGACTCTAATCGTGTCTAAGTAGCCATGAGCCTGCGGGGTCACACACTTAAGAGCGGGAGCAAGTTCGGATTGGATCCGAATCTGTAATCTGGTTGGGTTGGACCTAAACCAGATTAGGACTGAGTTAGTGAGTTGGACTCACGGTGAATAGTGTTATATGGGCTTTAGTGAATGGGTCGCGCGAGCAGAGCCCACGTTCACTCCCTATATATAGTGGAGCACCTTAACCTAGAAAGGTTAATCGTTGTTCGGTTAGGTCATTCCATGTGTTGGAAACCCTAGCTCCACAGCAGTCCAGCCGCCGTTATGAACCTAGCAGTTCGCCGCCGGTGCTCCTCCTTGTACGTGTGGATACCAGTAGAGGTGCTGTGTGATCAGCACCAGGACGATCGGATCGTTAGGACTGCACTGCATCAACTGACGCGCTTCATCAGTAATCCGCAACAGCGCGTCTAGTGGTAAACCTCGTGGCCTTCTACCTCAACTAGATCTTGGGATCACCACGTTAGAGGAAAATTTTGTTTTATCTTCGCGTGGCCCGATAGTTCTGTCAAACGCTGATCCGTAACTGGGCAGTTATAAAGGCAGGGTTCGGATCGACTGAGAATCAAGCTGCATGATATGAATAACCAAGATGGGATTTTGCCCGTCCACTTGGAGAGATATTCTCTGGGCCCTCTCGTGAGATATGATTCGGAAAGCATGGCCATGCACGACTCGGTTAAGTGTTAACCGAGGCGATCGACTAAGAGTTCGTCAGGTGAATCACTTATCTCGAATCGAGAAGAGAGTCGGACTATTCAAGAGATGACAAATATTCGCCTATAGTCTGACAAGGTATATCGTGAGGCAAAAGGGACTCGGACGTAAGTCGCATTGGAAAGGCAAGTCGTCATGACTCTTTGGTACTTGGGAGTCGGCACGTTCTGCTAGGAGCCGCTACCGACTGATCGACTGAGAGTCAGACTCCAATCTTGTCCAAGTAGCCATGAGCCTGCGGGGTCACACACTTAAGAGCGGGAGCATGTTCGGATTGGATCTGAACCTGTAATCTGGTTGGGTTGGACCTAAACCGGATTAGGACTGAGTTAGTGAGTTGGACTCACAGTGACTAGTCAAGGGATTGTAACCCTAGGATTGGAAAAAACCCCTTAGAAAATAGGAGTTGTATTTGTTCAAAACTTATTTACAAACAACCTTGTAAACTCTTTCCTCAACATTTTGGTTTTAATTCTACATCTATTATTTTTCAACTTGATGGACAAAGACGTCAACATGAGCAAAGACTTCACCATCACCAATGACTTCAACTTTAGTTTCATCAAGGACTTCAACTTGGACATCACTAAGGACTACAAGTGAGACAAGAAATGATACTCAAGACTTGAAGACTAAGGAAACACAACCTAGAAGGAACCATCATCACCTTTGAAGTTTTGTGACCAAGATGTAAGAATTTTTCCAAGGAAACCATGATCTCATTCAAGATGAAACAACTAAGAAGAAGGAAATGATATCAAGTGAACCATATAGCTGGACCACCATACTAATGTTTAGTTTAGATCAATCACACCAACTTATGTGGTGTGGGAAATATATTTTGTTGCCTAAAAATATTTTTGAATCTTGTTGTTTGGAATGGAATGCTTGATTGTGATTGCTTGCACATTGCTTGTGTGAATTGTTGTGTGTGAGTAGACTTCTTCTCAAGAAATATCTTTGCCTACTCTAATCCCAATCCAACCCAAATAGATGACTTCTCTAAGAGACTCCAACATCAAGAATGGTGACAACCACAACCAAGAGATGCACATGAAAGAACAACTTCTAGCAACCCAAGCCCAGTTGAATCAAGTGACAACTCAATTTTTAGCCAACAACAATGGGATAGACCCAACCATGCAAAAGTTTTTGAAAATCCAATCCCAATTGTTGCAAAGGATGACCAATCAAATGATCAACATGAGAGACAACCTTTCCCAAGGAGATTGTGACAACAATGATATCAAGGATGATATTATAGAAGGAACTCAAGCTTGCAATATTTGTGGAGACATGGACCACACTTATAAAGAGCATGTGGACCAATGCCCTAATTGTGAAGAGAAACATCCAACTTAACAATGCCCCACATCTCAAGTGACTTGTTTCCTATGTGAAGGAAATGATCATGTTCCTATCTAATGCCCCATCTATCCTATAGTTCAACAAATGAAACAAGATGGAATGCATCAAATGTTTGGAAACCTCCAAAAGGGAAGAACTTCTACCAAGAAGGATGAAGGCAAAGTCAGAACCATGCCTCATAGAGCCACATCCAAAGTGACCACAAAGTGTTGCTACTCTTGTGAAGAAGAAGGTCATATCTCTAGTAACTGCCCCAAGAAGAGAGAAAGATTTCCCACCTTTGTGGTGAGATATGAAGAGCATGAACTAGAAGAACTCCTAGCTTTGGAGAGACCCAAAAAGAAGAAGAAGGACAAAATCCAAGTGCAATGTTACAATCGCAAAGAGATGGGACACTATGCTAGTGAATGTCTAGAAAAGAAGAAGAACCAAGGAAACAAACAAGAGGCAATGATACCAAAGTAAAAAGAAGGATAGTAGCCAATTGATGTGTTTCAAATGCAAAGAGCTAGGCCATTATGCAAGCAACTGTCCAGAGAAGATACATCAAGATCCCAAGTAAGCCAAGATGTAATCTAGTCAAAAACCTTTTTAAGGGTGGTAGGACCCTAGTTGTTTTGAAGCCAACTTGTAACCTCTAGCCTTCCCAAATCTCGGGACGAGATTTCTTTTAAGGGTGGTAGCCTGTCACATCCCAAAATTTTCCAAATTTTGAAATGTGAAAAATAAATAAACAAAATAAATAATTGTTGAAATTTAGGGTGAAAAGAAACTTTTTTCTTCTAAATGGAAACACCAAAAACCTTCTTGAACAGATTTGAATAAAATGGAATCCAACAAAATTTCAATCAAGTGAAATGCATTCATCAATGAATGTATCTTGAAATTTAAACACTTGGGAAAAATAAACCAAAACCCTAAAACCCTAGAGAAAGAAATCATTTTAAATATCTCCCTAAGAATATGGATTTGATCCATATAAAAATCCAACAACAAACATTTATAAATGATCAAAATGATAAACAAAAATATTATAAGATCCTAGAAATTCATTCAATTTGGAGCCATGGATAAAAACTCATGAATATAATAAGATAAAAGGAAAATAATTTACAAAGCTAATAAAGTTCCTATCTAAGATCCATGCCAAATATTGAGCAAAGTAATCCTAAAAGGATTTAAAAAGTTAAACAAATACTAAATAAAATCATACAAATTGGAATCACAAATTTTGGATCTATAAATAAAAAGATATGGATTTTATAAGACAAAGAAAGAAAGAAATAAATAAGGAATATTTAAAAGCCAAATTAAATCTTGGCCAAATCCATAAACAAATGAAAGTTTATTGAATAATAAAAAGGAATAAAAGATTATTTAAATAAAATCATAAGGATTGAACAATATCCAATTTTATTTAAATAAAGACAAATTGCCTAAACTAAATAATAAATCCCAATAAAATTATTTAGAAGACAAAATAAATCTTGAGTTAAATCCATAAGTAAATGAAATAAAGATAATGCAAATAAAATAAAGGGATAAATAATATTCCAATAAAATTATATGGGATTAAACCATAATTCAATTATAGTTAAATAAAGATAAAATCCCTAATGAAAATGATTAATTAAATCACGAGAAAATAATAAATTGGAATTTGCCCAAGTGGAATAAAAGTTACTTAATTAACCTAAATGGAATCAAAGAATTATTTGAATAAAATTTATATGTGATTAAGACCATATTTGATTTTATTTGAATAAAGAGAATTGCCCAATTGAAATGAATAATAAATCATATTAAAATATTTTAAATAATTCAAAATGAATTATTTAACACACTATTGAATAAATAAAACCTACTGAAATGGGTTTGATAAATATTTGAATTTAAAACAGAAGGTTAAATCATTTGAATAAATAATATGGATTATAACCATATTTAAAATCCTATTTAATAAAGAAAAAATGTCTATTTAAAATAAATAACAAACCATATGAGAATAAAAGAAATATTCTAAAATGGACTTTAGAATATATTAATAAACATTATTAAGAGATTATTGAAAGTTGGGAAAAGTTTGAATTCAAATAAGGGTTTTAAAACATTTAGATAAAATCAAAACAGAAATTAGAAAAGGAAAAAGAAAAAGGAAACAGAATAAAAAAGGGAAACAATCCAATCCAGCCCAACTAGCCCAGCAGGATCCCACCTCTCTCCTCCCCCAAACCGTTTTCTTTTACTCGCAAACGAACCCGTGCAGTCACTAACGTGTTTACCCCACACAGACCCTCTCTCTTTTGCTGACAAACAGACCCCACAATCAGGTCGTCTTCTCCATCCCGTAGACTAGTTCTTCCCCAAACCCCGTCGCCGTTTCTGCTTTGATCCGCGATGTAAATTCCCGTTGAATGCACGCGTAACTCGCCCAGTAACCTCACCCATTTAAGCACCCCTCTCCCCTCTATCTTTCCCCTCAGACGCCAGCTCCTCTCCGCCACCGGGCTGCTGCAATTTCGCTACAAACCGCACTACCTCCGACGACACTCCGTCGATGATTCCGGCCATCCCACATTTCCCCTTGCTCCCCATCGCCAAGTGCACCCTCCAATACCCTCAGCTCACCCGCGCGCGCTCCACAGTGTCGGCAACAACCTCGCCCGAGCGCCACCGTCGACTGTGTCCACTCCAGCAACCCCTCCCCGTAAGCATAGACCGTCCCTCCTCTCTGGTTACTACCTCTACAACCTCCTCTATCTCGCGCATCTGACACACTCTTTTTCTTGCCTTGGCTTGACCCGTAACCTCGCCAACGACGATGAACAGAGATGCCTGACGCCGACGACAACTAAGGCGAGCAATCCCCTTCGCTCTCGTGCGCCCCCTGCTCTCCAAAGACCATGTTGAGCATCAGAAACGCCCTGCGAACCCAGTGAGCAACCTCCCCCTCTCCCTTGCTTCCTAGATTCACTGCAACATCTCTGCCCGAGCGCACCACCGCCGTCCACCGTAGCAGCGCCGCCAGATTGTGGTTAGTATGCTCAAGACCGTTGGATCTAGATCCGATGAATAGGCTAGATTGATTTAAATCGAAGGGGTATGTTCTTCTATGCCGTGCAATTTAAATAGATCTAACTGCTGTAGCTGCTCGATCCAGCCGAACCGGTACGCACCAGTTAGATCAAGACACGTGGCCAACCTTTTGATTTAAAAACAGAAACTTGTCTATTAGTAGATTGATTTTTTAAAATTCATAAATTTAAATCTACACGTCCAAAATTTAAAAATTTTATATCATTGGAATCAGGAAAAAGAATACTTTGCAACCATGACATTTGTTTAGTGTTTTGCTTCTGTAAAAGTAGATGTTTTTTCAGAAACATTATTAGGTCTATTTTGAATGTAAAATTTATTATAAAAATGTTTTTAGGGTAAAATCTTTTGTTAATGGTTTGTTTTGAACCTACTGACCATAAAAACCAACTATTGGATTTAAAAGTATATTTTGTGACACTAAGGAATTATTCCTTTGAATAAAAAACTTTTCTAGTTAAATAAAAATGGTGCTTGATATAAAAATGAATTTCTGAGTGAAACCTTTTGGAAATGGATTTGTTTTAAACACTTTGACCATAAACACTAACATTTGTGTTTAAAAATATATTTGGCAAACACTAGAAATTATTACTTTGATTTAAATCATTTCTAGCAAAACAAAAATGATTTAAAGTGGCCATTTTTTCACTAACTTGATTTTAAATGGTTTTGCCACTTTTATAAATGACCAATAGGTGTTTTAAAATGTTTATAACCTATTAGAAACCACCTTCCCAAATAAAACAATCTTTTGCATTCTTGCATGCATTGTTTTGATTTCTTTATTTTTATGTGATGAATTGTTTGAATGTAGATTGAATTTGTGCCTTGATTGAATTGTAGTGAAAATTGAAGAGTGCGACTATTGCAAGATCAAGGAGTGAACCTATATTCTCTACTAAAAAGGCAAGTGGTGCTTCATACATTCTGTCCTAATATTTTAGCTATGCATTAGTGATATTTCTAAGTAGGACTTGCATGGAATTTTCTATGGGTTAACTATGCCATGGGAAATCCTAGTAGATGATGCCTTAGTAGAATTTTTCCTAAGTTAAGATTCCTACTACTATCATGCTTAGCCTAGCTAGTAGAAAACAGGGTGGATTATATTCATGCTATGAAATATTTCTAAGTCTATGACTTGTGTTTGTTTAATAAAACAACTTTGTGAATGAATCACCTAGGTGGAATGGTGTCAATGGGTTATGTTGAGTGGTTACAGAGGGCCCCATATTTATGGCCTACCCTAGTGTATCTCACTTGTGGAAAGCCATGCAAGAACAAAGAGATTTGAGATGTCAAATGTTGAGAAGCTTCAAGTGCAGCCACATGGCAATATGGGCTCTGCCTGGATCATATAGGTTGCAATAACTTAGCCAGATGGACAGTTGGTGGTAGGGGGTGATAGGTTTGGGAACGCGTCCATTTTGGTCTAAGGGAAGGCTTCTGAATGATCTTGTCTTGATGCATGTCGAGTCTTGTGGGGAAAGTGCACCACCTTTCGAGAGAGTAAAATCTAAGTACTTAGCCGTGTCCCCGACAATGGACAATTTGATCATCAAGACATGGAAGCTATCAAGGATCTCCTCATCCCAATTTCTAAGTTAAAAACTTGTGGTTGAACAAGGGTAAAGGTTAAGCAATATTCATTGGTTGTTCCTTGGGTGATTTTGACAAACCAAAACTTAGTGTTTTCAACTTATAAGGAAAATCTATTTTGAGCAAATCAAGCCTAAGATCCACTTAGCCCAAATGCATATAGATGATAGATACCACTATTCTACCATAGTATCACTTGCCAATACAATTCAAATGTATTGACCCTTGTGGCTGTAACTTATTATGTTTCATGTTTGTTTGATGTTAGTGAAGTGTGTTAAATAGGATTACCACTCTACAACCAACATGATTGCCTGTTGCACTTTGAAGATGAAGGACTCCATGCTATATAGTTATTTCTGCTGCATTGTAATGAGATAGCCAAATGAGCTATGTAAGATGCAATGAATTATTTTATTCCTGGTTATAAAGTTGTATTATGACCTTTGTTTCTTGATATTACATCTTAAACTGTGGATGCTAGCTATTGATCCAGGGACTAGCATTGTAAACACATGGATCTCTACCTTATCAGGTTGGGACCTCTACAGCCTCCAAGTCCTGTTGGGTCAGGCAATTCATCCGAACAGCAACATGCTCCTTCTCCTCCTTCGGAACGATATTGACGCCTACAAAAAACACAAGAAGAAGATGGCACATAAGAAAGGTGCATCCGAAAAGAGCAACAATTCACGAAGACTCACATTGAAGCTGATCGTTGATCTGTCGCAACACCCCCATCAAAAATTCCTCCTTGACAGCGGCTCGCTCAGCTTTCGACTTCCACATGTCCGTGTGGCCTCGAATGCCAAGAATATCCTTCTCCAGGCTGCGGACGTGGTCGCGAAGCAAAACAAGTTGTGACACATCATCCAGAGATGGTTGCGGCTCAGGGATAGTCGAAGTATCCACGGGAATCTCACCCGAAGGACCCTAAAGGCAAACAAGCAAGAATATGAACATCACATACATCTCTGGTGATAGCTCAAAATATAATTTATATACATCATAAAGGCCACCTCGTGGCATAAGGAGAGATTGTTCATAAAAAAAAGTGTACATCACAGAAGGAAGAGGATAAACTATCCTAAACTACAACACCCGAGCCTAGGCACCCTCATCCGGAGTGGCCTCAGAGCCAGATTGCCTGCTCTTGACCTCCTCCTGCTGCTTCGCCGCGTACTCCACCAGCAGGTCAATGAGCTTCGACCCATAACGCTTACAGCGGGAGGTGAAGAGAGCGAAAGCTACCTCTGAGCCATCGGCACCCGTTGGCATCTCGAGGTGATATGTGGCAGGTCCAGCTGCATTCCGGATGCCATGGCCAACCCCATGGAGGCGCGGATGCCCTTCTACTTGCACTTATAGGCCGCCGGAGCGTCCTCCGACAGCGCATCCGCCAGTGCGTCGACATCCTCAAGAGCAGCGCCCTTGGGGACGATCTCCTTGTAGAAGCGTCAGAGCACTCCCTTGGCCTTTGCCAAGGCACCTGCGGAAGTACCGCATCGATCTTCAACCGCTGCGGTGGCATCATCCAGAGCATTCCCGTTCTCCAGCACACCGCGATCAAACGTGATGCCTGACGCATCTAAGATAAAGAATAAAGGACCCGAATAAGAACAGGACAAGGAACATAAAAAAAGTACAAGACCATAGCAAGTGAATGATACTCACCGGAGAAATCCTTGGCCGCAGCCATCAGCCTATTGGCCATCTCCCTCTCACAAGTAGTAGCCGCAGCAGCAAGCTGCTCCTCACGATCAGCAGACTCCTTTCGCAGGCGCTCCTGAGCTTCAGTAACGTCAGCTACCTCCTTCTGTAAGCGCTCCTTCGCCTCCG
Organism: Avena sativa; assembly: GCA_916181665.1. Taxonomy (NCBI): domain Eukaryota; kingdom Viridiplantae; phylum Streptophyta; class Magnoliopsida; order Poales; family Poaceae; genus Avena; species Avena sativa. Next base: position 146,742,436 of record OV702297.1, read on the forward strand.
CGGCATCTGCAACTTTCTTCTCCGCACGACCAAGGCTCTTTTCAAGAGCGTCTAGCCGACGGAGAGCCGCATTATTTTCATCTGCAAACATCAAAGAGCAAAAGGATCAACAGAAGCACAGACGAAAGAGATAGCCAAAGGAAGATGATCAAAACATGCACCCTGCAGCTGTCGCATGTTGGCCTCCAGCGCCAGGTGCTGCTGGATAAGGAGATTATCGCTATGCACAAAGGGATGCAAAGCAAAAGCAAAACAACCATCAGAAAGGGCTCAGGGGCTATGCCCCACAAGCGCAGAAAATGACCAACAGGTCATCCGAAAAAGGGCCCCGGGGCTCCCCCTACAAGATAAAGATGCAAATTACTTACGTGCTTAGGCGGAGACTCCGAAGTTCCGTGTGAAGTCTTCTGATTCACAACTACTCGAGCCTCTCGCTTGGAAAGGTTCGGCTCGTCGTCCTTAGAGTTGGCCACCACCTAAGAGGGATGAACCGTAGGCTTTGACTCCCCTACGGCCTCTTGAGTTCCCTCACTAAGATAACCCTCTGAGGAGTGGCTGCAAAGAAAATATTGATCAAGACACGAAGCAACATTGCACACACAAAATAACAGAACAAAAAGCAGCCGAAACTACTTACGAGTCGATGTCTGACAAGTTGAAGACCGGCGCTACCTTCTCCTTTTCTTCTTGGCCGGGGGTTGCGGCGCCATCGCTCGAAGCGGCACAACGGGGAAGGGTGCAGTCGAGGCACCTTCATCCTCATCATGCCGCTCCAAGAAGGAAGGGCCCCGGGGAGTCGGCGGAGTCGACGCATCCGAAGACTCTCTCTGAGAGCGCTTCCGGGTCTGCCCCTCGCTCGGCTTGGCGGCTTTTTGGGTTGGATTGCGCCGGCGCAAGTTCGGACTCAGAGTCCACAACCTTGTTGTCAGGCGCAATTAGATAATTTTCAGGCACCGGCGGAATCATGCCAGCTACCTTGATCTCGTGCAAACCAAAGAAGACAAAGAAAGTGATTAGCAACGATATTCATATGTAAAGAACACTCGAAAAAAGGTGCAATGCGCATGACGCAATTCTACACCCGAGGAACTGGATTCGAAGAACTGAAGGGGGCGGTCAAGGACTTCTTAGGGATGTCCTCGTTGTCCTTGAACTTCAGTAGCGACCGAAGAGCCCTATCGAGGTTGCCCCTGGATAGCTCCTCGGCTGAAACCCTCGTCGGATCATTCTGGCCAGTATAAAGAAGCATCGGATGCGCCCTCGCTTAGAGAGGCTGCACCCAACGTTTGAGGAAGGTGTGGATGATATCAACACCATTGAACTCGTTCTCAGCAACCATCTAGAGCGCCTCCACCTGATGATAGAGCGCCTCCACTTCTGCCACCTCGCCCTCCAAGAGGTGGTTCTTCCAGGATCTCTTCGGAAGGATTTCCTGGGAGGATTCAAAGGGAGCAAGTCCAAACTCTTGTCTGTCCACTGTGGAGTCACGGATATAAAACCACTTCTTATGCTAGTATTGGACGGACTCGCACATAGAAAAGGAAAAGAAAAGAATGGATGGAAATGACGCAGCCGCCGAGCGGGTAGACTCCGCCGGTGCCAGACTGCCTCTTCACGGAATAGAGCTTGCGGAAGAGGCCAAAGTGAAGCTCGATACCGAGCCAACACTCATAGATAGTAATAAAACAAGCAATGTGGAGGAGAGAATTGGGAGAAAGATGATGAAGTTGGATGCCGTAGAAGAAAAGAAGTCCACAAAGAAAATCATGGACATGGAGCAAAAGACCATGAAGAACAAAGGCGACGAACGTCACCCGAAACCCTACGGGTGGACGGGGAGTTACCTCATCGCCAGGAAGCTTGACATGCTCCTTGTTCTGTGGGATCAGACCCGCGTCGTGCAGCTTGCGGAGGTCACCATCACGTGCCTCCGTATGCCTCCACCCGCCATCAGTGATGTGAGCGGCGGTGGAACCCTTCTTGCCGCTAGTGGCGGCACTCGATCCAGCTCCCGTAGCGCCCTTCCTTTACTTGCCCACTGCGCAGTGTTGATTGTGGCGGCGAGCGCGAAGGAACGACAAAGGAAATGATATGAGAAGGTCTAGTGCGCAAGGGTGAGAGATGTGGTGCTCAAGAAAATGGAGGCAATGTCGAAAGCAAATGGCAAGGGGTAAACAAAATCACTGTTTTCCTACGGTTATAAAAGACGAGGACGATGAACAAGAACCGTGCATCCAGAAGCCCTAGCGCTCAAGACAGATCCAACTATACACGTGTCAGCACAATAACGAATTGTCGCCAGCACGCCGTCCACTACACACGGAAACCAAGGAGACGCCGTAATTCTCGCCACGCCGCACATGACTAGTCAACTCCAAGTCAGAAAGTAGGACCCACATTCGTCCTGTCATGTCATCTCTGGCGCCGCTGTAGAGGTCCTAACCTTTAATAAGGTAGAGCTCCCTATGATTGCAATGCTAGTCCCTGGATCAATAGCTAGCATCCACAGTTAAGATCTAATATCAAGAAACAAAGGTCATAATACAACTTTATAACCAGGAATAAAATAATTCATTACATCTTACATAGCTCATTTGGCTATCTCATTACAATGCAGCAGAAATAACTATAGCATGGAGTCCTTCATCTTCAAAGTGCCACAGGCAATCATGTTGGTTGTAGACTTGTAATCCTAATCAATATACTTCTCTAACATCAAACAAACTTGCAACATAATAAGTTACAACCACAAGGGTCAATACATTTGAATTGTATTGGCAAGTGATACTATGGTAGAATTGGTATCTATCATCTATATGAATTTGGCTAAGTGGAGCTTAGGCTTGCTTTGCTCAAAATAGATTTTCCTTATTATTTGAAAACACTAAGTTTTCTTTGGCAAAGTCACCCAAGGCATCTACCAATCAAAGATTGAAGATCCTTTAACCCTTGTTCAACCACCAGATTTTAACTTAGAAATTGGGATGAGGAGATTCTTGATAGCTTCCATGTCTTGATGCTCAAATTGTCCATTGCCAGGGACACGGCTAAGTACTTAGATTTTACTCTCTCGAGAGGTGGTGCACTTTCCCCACAAGACTCGACATGCATCGAGACAAGATCTTTCAGAAGACTTACCTTAGACCAAGATGGACACGTTCCCAAACCTATCAACCCCTACCACCAACTGTCCATTTGGCTAAGTTATTGCAACCTATATGATCCAGGCAGAGCCCATAATGCCAAGTGGCTGCACTTGAAGCTTCTCAACATTTGACATCTCAAATCTCTTTGTTCCTGGGTGGCATTCCACAAGTGAGATACACTAGGGTAGGCCATAAATATGGGCCCAGTGTAACCACTCCACAAAAATCCATCCATGCAAGTCCCATTCCACCCAGGTGATTCATTCACATAGTTGTTTTAGTAAACAAAACACAAGTCATTTGACTTAGAAATATTTCATAGAATGAATATAATCCACCCTTGGTTAACATTTACCCTTGTTCAACCACAAGTTTTTAACTTAGAAATTGGATGAGGAGATCCTTGATAGCTTCCATGTCTTGATGCTCAAATTTTCCATTACCGGGGACACGGCTAAGTACTTAGATTTTAATCTCTCGAGAGGTGGTGCACTTTCCCCACAAGACTCGACATGCATCGAGATAATATCTTTCAGAAGCCTTCCCTTAGACCAAAATGGACGCGTTCCCAAACCTATCACCCCTACCACCAACTGTCCATCTGGCTAAGTTATTGCAACCTATATGATCCAGGCAGAGCCCATATTGCCATGTGGCTGCACTTGAAGCTTCTCAACATTTGACATCTCAAATCTCTTTGTTCCTGGGTGGCTTTCCACAAGTGAGATACACTAGGGTAGGCCATAAATATGGGTCCCTGTGTAACCACTCAACATAACCTATTCATACCATTCCACCTAGGTGATTCATTCACATAGTTGTTTTATTAAACAAACACAAGTCATAGACTTAGAAATATTTCATAGCATGAATATAATCCACCATTGTTTTCTACTAGATAGGCTAAGCATGATAGTAGTAGGAATCTTAACTTAGGGAAAATTCTACTAAGGTTTCATCTACTAGGATTTCCCATGGCATAGTTAACACATAGAAAGTTTCATGCAAGTCCTACTTAGAAATATCACTAATGCATAGTGAAAATAATAGGAAAAAAGTATGAAGCACCACTTGCTTTTTGGTAGAGAATATAAGTTCACTCCTTGATCTTGCAATAGTAACACTCTTCAAATTTCACTACAATTCAATCAAGGTACAGATTCAATCTACTATTCAAGCAATTCATCACATAGAATAATAAAAACAAAGCAATACATGTAAGCATGCCAAAGATTTTTTTTATTTGGAAAAGTGGTTTCCAATAGGTTATAAACATTTTAAAACACCTATTGGTCATTTATAAAAGTGGCAAAACCATTCGATAACAAGTTAGTGAACATGGCCACTTAAATCCTTTTTGTTTTGCTAGAATTGATTTTTTATTCAAAGAATATTTTCTAGTGTTAGCCAAAATGTTTTTAAACACAAATATTAGTATTTATGGTCAAAGTGTTTAATATTAAGTCATTTTCCAAAGGTTTCACCTAAAAACCATTTTTAAATCAAAGCAATATTTTATTTTGTTGGAAATGCCTTTAAAGAAAGTAATAATTTTCTAGGGTTCACCAAATATATTTTTAAATCCTAAAACTTGGTGTTTAGGGTCAAAGAGTTTAATTCAAACCATTTTCAAAAGGTTTTACTCAAAAAGCATTTTTAATACATATTCAACATTTTTATTTAACTAGAAATGCTTTAATTCAAATGAATAATTCCTAAGTGTCACAAAATATATTTATAAATCCAAAAGTTGGTTTATATGGTTAGTAGGTTCAAAAAAATCCATTTACAAAATATTTTACCCTAAAAACATTTTTAGAATGAATTTTATACACAAAATATGCCTACACATGTTTCTGCAAAAACAACTAATTGTCCAGAAGCAATTCACTAAACAAATGGCATGGTTGGAAAGTACTCTTTTTTGCTGATTCCATTGATATAAAATTTACAAAATTTGGACTTGTAGATTTAAAGTTATGAATTTTTCAATTCCAAACATCTAATAGAAAAGTTTCTGTCTTTTAAATCAAAACTGTTCCACGCGTCTGTTTCCTATTCGTCGGTACCGGTTTGGTTGGATTGCGCAGCTACAACCGTCAGATCTAAATTAAATTGCACGGCATAGATTTGATCATACCCTTTCGATTAGAGATTCTATCCTACCCGCTGGAACAAGATCTAACGCTCCAGATCGCAATGACCACGGATGGGCGGCGCGACGACGGTGGCTGGCGGCGGCGCGCTCGGGCGGTGATGCTGCCGGCGATATAGGAAGCAAGAGAAGGAGGGGAGAAGCTCACTGAGTTCGCCGTGGCATGGGGATGATCAACATGTGCTTGGTTGTCGAAGGGGTGCTCGAGGTCGACAGGGATTGCTCGCCGTAGATGCTACTGACGATGGGCGTGCTCGGGCGTCGACGTTGGCGAAGTTGTGGTGCGCGCTAAGGCAAAAGAGTGATGCTGTTAGATGCGCGCAAGTATTCCGAACACGCGACTATCATCTAGAGAGTAGGGGATGGTTGGGTCTCACCGGTAGTGCTCGTCGGAGCGGAGGAAGATGGCGACAAAGTGTTGTCGTCGAGGTTGCCGATGATGCGGAGTGCACGCGGACGAGCCAGGAGTACTGACGGGTGCACAAGACCGTAGGGAGTAGGCTCGTGGAGGTCTGGGGGCAAGGGGAGGCGAGGAGCGGCCGGAATCGTCGCCGGAGTGCATCAGAGACAGAGGCGTTGCTGCGAGCAATTGGAGCAACCTAGGGGCAGAGGGTGTGTGGCGTCTGGGGGGAAAGGTAGAGTGGAGGGAGGCGGTTAAATGGGAGTAATCGTGGGGCGGAATTGCTGCACCATTAAGATGAATTTACTCGGCAAAATTTGTGGCAGAAACGCCGAGGAGGGGGAGGAACTGGTCTGCGGGGTGAAGGAGATGATGACGTGGCTGTGGGGTAACGTCGTCACTGAGAGAGAGAGAGGGTTTAGTGGGGCCTGATCGTCAGCGTCTGCGCGGGTTTGAGTTAGAGTAGAAAAACGCTTGGGGGAGAGAGTGGGAGGTGGGCTTGCTAGGCCGGACTGGGCTTGCTGGGTTGAGTTGTTTCATCATTTTTATATTCTGATTCCTTTTTATTTTTCTATTTTGAATTTGTTCAAATGATTTCAAACCTCTTTTTAATTCAAAACTTTTCCAAACTTTCAATATACTTTCATACTGTTATAAATGTGTTTATTTAAAAATCATTTTGGAATATTTCCTTTATTCAATTATGGTTTATTTATTAATTAATTTAGACATTTGTCTTTTTTAATTGAGATTTCAAATATGTTTTCAACTTCTTATTTGAAATCCCAATTTTACCCAATTCTTTCCAGTAGGTTTTATTTATTTATTAGGGTGTCAAATAATTCACTTTGAATTATTTGAAATATTTTCAATATGATTAATTAATCATTTAAATTGAGCATTTGTCTTTATTCAAATAAAATATGGTTTTAATTCCATATAAATTTTATTCAAATAATTCCTTTATTCCATTTAAGTTAATTAAATTACTTTTATTCTACTTGGGCAAATTCCAATTTATTATTTTCTTATGATTTAATTAATCATTTTCATTAGGGATTTTGTCTTTATTAAATATAATTAGAATAGGGTTTAATCCCGTATACTTTTATTTGTTTATTTTTATCCCTTTATTTCAATTGGAATATCTTTATTTCATTTGCTTATGGATTAGGCCAAGTTTTAATTTGTCTTTTAAATATTCCCTATTTATTATTTCTTCCTTTATCTTATAGAATCCATATCTTTTTATTTAAAGATCCAAAATTGGTCATTCCAATTTGTATAATTGTATTTAATATTTGTTTATCCTTTTAAATCTATTTATGATTATTTGCTCACAATTTGGTATGGATTTTTAGATAGGAGCTTTTATTAGCTTTAGAAGTTAAATCCTTTTAACTTATTAAATTCATAAGTTTTTATTTATGGTTCCAAATTAAGTGAAACCAATTTCTATGGTTTTATAATATTTTTTTGTTTATCATTTTTTATCATCTATAAATGTTTGTTGCTAATTTTTTATATGGATCAAATACATAGTCTTAGAGTAATCTTGGAATGATTTTCTTCCATTAGGGTTTTAGGGTTTTGATTTAACTTTTCCAAGTGTTTAAATTTCAAGATACATTTATTGATGAATGCATTTCACTTGAATGAGATTTTTTGAATTCCATTTTATTCAAATTTGTTCAAGTTGGGTTTTGATGTTTCCATTTGGAATCAAAAAGTTTCTTTTCGCCCTAAATTTCATCATTTATTTATTTATTTTATTTATTTTTCACATTTCAAAATTTGGAAAATTTTGGGATGTGACAGCCGCAGACGGTTGAGATCACCGATCGTTAGCACTAACTTCATCAATACCAACCTAGCAATGGTTGGAAATCTTCGGCTGATAAATAAAGTACTCACTCGAATCTACGATTCGAGCAACTGCTCGGGGGCTACTCCTATCTGGAGCGCTGGCCGCACACTTGAAACATAATTAATAGACTACACTTCTCACCAATCTTCGAGTCCCACGTCGAGTCTACGACTCCACTAAGGACTCGGGGGCTACTCCCATAGGGTGGATTGTTCAAGCATCCGAAAAATTGGGTCCTTCGGACCTGAAGCCAAAACAACTGAATTAAAGTCTCTGCTCGAGTCTACGACTCGAATAGACACTAGGGGGCTACTCCCATAGGGAGCGCTGACCGCGCACCCTATGATTTCTTCGACTGCGATCTTCGGGATCAAAACACTAACCTTTTCTAGCAACTTTTCCCAAATAAATGCTAAGTAAGAGACATTCTCCTTGGCCACCCGAAACACCTCCGCGATGGTAACCTTTCAGATGTTGTGTTTGCGACGCAAGGATAAGACCTACAGATACCATCTAATGGCCTGGTAACGCACCTGACTGCTCTCTGCCAGTAAAAAACCATGTCAACATACACGATGAAAAATACTGACGGACGCGTTAGGTACATCACTTGAAAAATTCACTGGGATTCGACTCCTATAAGACCTCAATGGCTTGAGTCGAATTACACTAGCATTCGTTCCGGATTCGAGTCTGGAGAAGATTTTGTTGTTTTGTCCTATGATAGTTAACTGACCCTGATCCGTCAGGAGAGGCAGGCACACGCATCAACAATCCCTACGAACTAAATTATTTTCTCTTATAAACAGGCCTAAAACTGCACCCGAAAGACTGAAGAGTCCTCAGCTGAATCTGCGATTCGACTGAGCACTCGGGGGATACTGACATGGTTATACCCCACGGGTACACGATATCAGCATACCTAGTCCAGCCCAAGGAAGGCCCACGACAAGATATGCGGCCCGCGGAGGTTTCGGGTGGCCCAAGCCCATGACGCCTTCGGATCCTTGGAGAACAAGACTAGAGTAGATAGAAAGTCAAAGGGGAAAACCCTAATCTGTAACCGACTCGACCTACGCCTGGGACCTGCCTATCTATATAAAGGCTAGGAGGGCACGACGAGGAGGACAATCAACTCACCTCATACGCACCTCACGCCAGATTGCATCTGCGCACCCCTGTAATCTTCGGTTCTGCCGTAATCAAGAGCAGACAAGCAGGAGTAGGGTTTTCCCTCCCGGGACCTGAACCTGGGTAAACTTCATGTCCTCGCATTTCTTGTTTGCTAACCGTTTCGCAATCTCCAACATCCCCATCTTCTCCAAAACCCAAGTCCATAACAATGGGCATTGACGAGTCGAAACCTCGTCACCCGAGAAACCCTAACTTCTCCTCCACCTGGCCAGACCTCGTCGCCAGTAGCCATCGAAGCAATGGCGAATATTCCCATCGACCCTACACCTTTTCTGCCTCGGGGCTTCGAGATTATGCAGGTTGAAGGACGGGTGGGGCTTCAAAGAGTGGTGGTTCCTCGTCGACAGCGTCTACATGAACAGTATGCCATTGCCTCCATCAATCCTCTGCCTCCTGGCCCTTTCCCTTTCCCAAATATCTATGATGTGCTTATGGATTTCCTTCATAATGAGGCCATGGTTGGTTTTGGTGAAGTTTAGGACTGCCCTTTTGGTGCGGCATATGTCCAGTTCACCCATGTTAGTGACAGGGACATACTGATTAGGGAGAGTCCCATTGCTTTTCAGGATGTGCATGTTTCCTTTGTTAAGCACAATGAGGGGACTAATTGGCATAGAGTTCAATTTAATAATGAATGCTGGGTTATGCTTGTCGGCCCCCTCTGGACCATATGAACACAGAGGACCTCAATGCTATCTTTAATGGCATTGTCAAGATGTTGTTGTGGGAAAGGGATCCTGAACACAAAGGCAAGATCCTTGCTAAGGTGAGAGTGACTGATCTGGCTGACATTCCCAAGAGTGTCAGAATGACACTTGATGACAGTGAGGAATCTGAATCTTGGACTTTTTCAATTGAGTTCCTGTTTAGTAACCTTCTTGGAGGGGCCACCTTATGAAGACCCTACTCCTGATGATGGGGTGGACCCTCACCATGTCCCTGTAGTGGCTGCTCCTTTTGTCCCCCCACCACCTCCCCCTCCTCCACAAGATGACAATGCTGGTGAGTAGGACCAGTGGGTGGTGCAAAATGTTGCCCAAAATGTTCCTGCTGGGCTTGTTCAGGAAGATGGAGAAGAGCTACAACTAGACAATCTTCTTTCCCCTCCTCATGTTATCCATAGTGGGATAAGTAACTCCTCCCCTGAACAAGCAGTGGACCCTACCTTTATCCAGCCTGCTAATTCCTGTGACAGGAGGTCAATCAAGCCCCCACTTCTGGCCAGGAACATGCTGGAATTCAGCTTCAAGACGTTGGTATTGGGGATGGCCTGCTCAGTATTCTCCAAGAATATGCTAAAACTGATGAACATGATTTCATCCCAGTTGTATCAGATAATGTGGATGGGGGTGGTCACTTTATGATGGAAGACACCAACCTTCTTGAACCAAATGAGGCTCACCTACAGATAGGAATGGCCTATGCTCACTTTATGGCAACCCCTGACATTATGGCAGCAAAGTACAGGTTCTCTCAATAGGGTCTGGAAATTTGGGACAGATTCTTTGTTCCCCACATTCAAAGTCAATCTTCTTCACAGAATTGGGCAAAGTTTGAGATTCCTGTAAGTTGGTTTAATTTCATTACTGTTATGCTCATCACCCCTAAGAAATTTAATTGGGCAAAGAATTTTCTTTCTTCACCTCTTTGGGAAATTATTAAAGAGCCTATTGCAAGTGAATCTACAATTTCATTCTTGGTTCCTGAGGAATGTGTTACTTAGTCTGCCCCTCTGTGCATTCAGGATTCTCTAGATCTTGGCTCTTTAGAGACAACCCCCTCTGCTCCTTCAAAGAAAATAAGAGGAGCAGGACCCATTGTTGAGACTGAGGTGAGAAGAAGTCCCAGAATTGTTGAACTTAATGGTGGTTTCAAAAGCCATATCAATTACTCTGATATTAACTGTCTATCCTGTAATGTCGATCCTCCAACTTTTGGCACTAAGGTGGTTAAAAACCTGGCTATTAATTTTTGTAAGTGGCTGAAGAGAACCTAGACACAAAGATGCAGAAGAAGATCAAGATTGCAGACAAAACAATAAGGCCACCTGGTGCAGCCAAGAGGACTACTGGAGTTGCTGCTAGTTCCAGTCAGGGAGACAAGAAGAAGAAAGAGGCTGCTGGGCCCTGTGGGCAGCAAGACAAAAAGAAGATGAATAAATAAGTTTCCAATGTTAGAAAAACTAAGCTTTTGGGTTGTCTCCCTTGGATATGTGATTCAATGGATTGTACTTGTTGATTATCAGAACATGTGGTTCTGGAATGTTGGCTGGTGGAATTACTTTTCTTTTGATGGATCATATTATCCTTTAAATGTTTTGGCCTCTATGTTATTCCCTGGCCTGGATGTTATATCATGTTTTGATATACATCAAACCCTTTATCTCAACTATGGTTTCCATGGATAGTAAAAAAAATTGGAAAATTTTAAACTAGAACTTGAGAGGCATCAATTCTGAGAAAAAATGGGTGGCTCTTTCACATTTTTTTTGGAATCTGAGTGTGAGATCATTTGCCTTCAGGCAACAAAAAGGGAAAATTTTGATGAGGTATATATCAGGAATTTTTTTCCAAAGAGATTGAATAAGTTTGCTTTTCTACCTTCGGTTGGGGCCTCTAGGGGTGCAATTATTATCTGGAATGGGAATCTTTTTCATGGAGAGATGGACTTCCAAAATGAGTTCTCTATTTCTATCAAGTTTACCTCTAGGATTTCCAATGATTCTTGGATTCTTACCAATGTCTATGGGCCTTGTCAACCAGAAAAAAATCCTTATTCATTGATTGGTTTTCCAATATTGATATGCCTGATGACATTGACTGGTTGATCATTGGAGATTTCAACTTTATCAGGAAACCCTCTGATAGAAATAAAGTGGGTGGTGATGTCAATAACATGCTCCTCTTTAATGAGGCCATCAGTAACCTTAGTATTGTGGAACTCCCTTTAAAAGGAAGAAAATTCTCCTGGAGTAATATGCAGAAGGATCCATTCTTGGAGAGATTAGATTGCCTTTTCTCATCTCCCTCATGGACAATCTCTTACCCATCCTCTTTTGTCTATTCCCTTTCAAAACCCACCTCTGACCATACACCTTTTGTGATCTCAATTGGCACTAGATTCCCTAAGGCTCAGGTGTTTAGATTTGAGAATTATTGGCTTCAACATAGTGAATTTAAGAAGACTGTGCAAAATGCCTGGGATATCCATGTGGGTTATGCAGACAGTGCAAAAAAGATAAATGCCAACCTTAAGAATGTTAGAAGAGGACTCAAGCTTTGGGCAAAATCTCTTCCTTGCCTTAAACACCTAATTGCAAAAGTTAATGAAACCATTGATTTATTGGACCCGCTGGAAGAATTCAGGACCCTAAACATCTTTGAGTGGAATCTAAGAGACATTCTTAAGACTCACCTGATACAGTTACTCCAAAATCAAAGGACATATTGGAAACAAAGAGGGAAAATAAAATGGAAAAAACTTGGTGATGAGAACACAAAATTTTTTCATGCCAAAGCAACAACTAGCTAGAGAAATAACTATATCTCCATGCTGAAAAATGAGAATTCCTCTGATATTTATGATCATGATGGAAAGGCCAACATTCTTTGGAATGATTTTAAAGGTAGAATGGGCTCCTCTGACAAGACAACAATGCAATTTAGCTTACTAGAGCTGTATAATGATCACATGGATGATGATACCTCTGCTGCCCTGGAAGCCCCTTTCACAGAAAAGGAAATTGAGGATGTCATTAAGGATCTACCTAATGAGAAATCTCCAGGGCCTGATGGCTTCAACAATGAATTTATCAAGTCCTGTTGGACCATTATTGGAGCAGATATTAATCAGTTGATTCAGGATTTTTATCATGAAAAGATTTCTCTGGAAATCATAAACTCTGCTTTCATCACCCTCATTCCAAAGACTGAGTCCCCTGTCCACACTAATGATTTCAGGCCAATTTCTTTATTGAATAGTGTGTTCAAAATCATTACAAAACTTCTTGCCAACAGACTCCAAACTATCATCCTCAAGCTTGTGCATAAAAACGAATATGGTTTTCTCAAGAATATATCCATTCAAGATTGTCTGGGCTAGGCATTTGAAAACCTCTTTCAATGTCATCAATCAAAGGAAGAAATTGTAATCCTAAAGCTGGACTTTGAAAAGGCTTTTGATAGAACTGAACAATCCACCATTATAAGCATCCTGGAAGCAAGAGGATTTGGAACCAAATGGATTAATTGGATAAAAATGATTTTCAATACTGGGATCTCATCTGTACTCCTAAATGGAGTACCTGGAAAAAAGTTCTACTGTAGAAGAGGAGTCACACAAGGTGATCCCTTATCACCTCTTTTGTTTGTGCTGGCAGCTGATTTTTTACAAACTATACTAAACTCTGACATGAATAAGAATATTTTTAGCCTTCCCATTCCTTTCCCAGCTTGTCCTGATTTCCCTATGATCTAGTATGCTGATGATACCTTGGTTGCCACGAAGGCTGATTCAAAACAATTACTTTGCCTTAGATTAATGCTGAATTGTTTTGCCACTTCTACTGGGCTCAGGGTCAATTATGCCAAATCAAGTATGATACCTATCAATCTAGACCCTGAGAGATTGCTTCATTTCTCTACTACCTTTGGCTGTAAGATGGGTAGCCTCCCCTTCACATATCTTGGACTCCCTCTTAGCCTTAACAATCCCTCTCTAGAGTTCTACCTTCCTATGGTGTAGAGGATTCAATTCAGACTTGGAGGAATTGCAGATTTTTTGAATTATGGGGGAAAACTTCAAATGGTCAAGTCAGTCTTATCATCTTTACCACTCTTCTTCATGAGCTCTCTTGATGTTCCCATTACAATCAAGGACCAAGTTATTAAATACATGAGACACTGTCTATGGAGAAAAAAACTACTGGTGTTCAGGCTAAAGGCACTACAATGGTTGCTTGGACAAAGGTTTGCAGGCCAAAGAATCAGGGTGGACTGGGAGTTCTAAATCTTAACATCCAAAATACTGCTCTGCTGCTCAAGAATCTTGATAAATTTTTAATCACCATGACATCCCTTGGGTTCATCTTGGTTGGGAATCTTATTATAACCAAGGTAAACTCCCTGGTTATCAATTGGAAGGATCCTTCTGGTGGAAAGCCCACCTGAAGCTCATTGATGCTTACAAAGCCATGGCTAAATGTCAACCTGGAGATGGAAAAACTGCCTATTTCTGGTCTGACCTGTGGGATAAGGAATGTATGCAATTTATGATGCCTCATCTGCTCTCCTATGCAAAGAACACCAGAATTACTGTTAAAGAGGTTGTTCAAACTGAATATCTTGAGGATCTCTTTAATATTCCTCTGTCACAACAAGTTTTTTCTGAGTTTGAACAACTTGAATTGAGGTGCCAACAATTTAATCAGTTGGCACTACCCGAAAAATGGACTTACATTTGGGGCAGCGACAATTTTTCTGTTAAAAAAGCCCATGAGGTTATGGCTAGCTATCAACCTGCTCCTCCCTACTTCACCTGGATTTGGGATTCTTCTTGCCAGGCTAAATAGAAATTTTTCTTCTGGCTGCTTCTTCTAGATAGGCTAAATACAAGGAACCTTCTCAAAAGGAAAAATTGCTCTCTCACAGACTACAATTGTGCAATTAGAAACTGCCACTTAGAAGAAACTTTGATACACCTTTTTTGGAACTAACCTTTTGCTGCTGAATGTTGGGATTACATTTGTCCCCAAAGAGACCATAGACTCTCTGTGTTTGAAGCTTTCCAGGACATAAAAACCAGGCTCAAGCTTCCTTTTGCCAAGGAGATAATAATTTTAGCTGCTTGGGGAATATGGATATGTAGAAATAACAAAATCTTTGAGAATGTCACACCACAATTCTCTACCTGGAAGGAAGTTTTTCTGCAAGAAATGAGATGGATCAAACTCATAATAAAAAATAAGCATGGCCCCCAATTTGATAGCTGGTTCCAGACACAAGTACATTAGTGGGTTACACCTTGTAAACACAATGTAACGTCTGTAATGATCTCTTCCATTGTAACCCTGTACTTGATACTCTGTACTATGTTGCGATGATTATATAATAAAGAAAAAAGTTGTAGTGGGGGTTCCCTCCCCTACCGTTTTACCCTCAAACAAAAAAGTGTGTTTTAAGGTTTGCGCATAATGTTCATTGTGCTAAAAACTATCAATAGAATCTTCTAGATGTTAGAGTGGAAGGAAGATCCAATTGTTAGCAATGTTGGGATTTTCAGTCTTGATTCATCGGCCAAAGTTCAAATTTATTCGTACACTATATAGTGGGGTATGCTAAGATAATAAAAGTATAACATATCATTAGAATATTTGGGGTTTGTGCATAGTGGTCATTGTGCTAAGGACTATCAATAGAATCTTCTACATACTAGAATAGAAAATAAGATCCAATGGTTAACATTGTTGGGATTTGCCAGTCTTGATTCATTTTTCATTTTTCATTTTTCATTTTTCAAAGTTAATCATACATTATATAGTGGTAAGATTTGCAATAATTCATGTGTCACTTCCTATAATTCTAAAACATTGGAGATGATGCTATATGTGCATGACCGAACAACTTTCGGATAATCTCAAGGAAAAACGTGGCTGCATTAATCAATGAGCGTGAATGGATAATAAGATTTGCGAGGACAGATTACTTGTGGGGCTTAGAAACTTCACATTTTTCTTGTTTTTTGTATCAAAATATTGTCGTTGCTTACCTTATGGGCGGCCTTGATGTCGTTGCTCAGGAGCACTAGATTATCCACTTGAGCGGAATAGTGGGTTCCGAAATTTTTGTTTTGAACATAAGGTTGAACACTCCCATCCATAGTGATTCAAAATTTATCAATAAAAGCCTCTTTATTTATTGGGTGCCAAGTGGTTGACCCCACATGTCATTGTCATGTAGACATGATTCTTGCTAGGAAGGGCAAACAGTAAATGCTTATAGGAAGGCTAGGAAATTAGAAATTGTGTTCCATTGATAAACCTTCACGTTCCTCTTTCTATAGCTACCTTTTAGCAATTCAATACACAAAGGTTGTTAGACATGCTCTAAAACCCAAAAAATTGATTCGTTCTTTTTAAATAAGAATAATAGTGATTAGTTTGACTAATCAATTGTGGTCTACTTATGTTGTACTACTGTACTTCATAGAATATTCTATATGTGCCTGACCGAACAATTTTTGAAAAATATGTAGGAAAACATGGCCGCATTAATCAATGAGCATGAAGGGACAATAAGAGTTGTGAGGACAAAATACTTATCGGACCTAGAAACTTTGAAATTTGTTTGATGAAAACACCGTCGTTGCTTACCTTATGGATGGTTTGATGTTATCGCTCAGGCGCACTAGATTATTCACGTTAGTGGAATAGTGGGTTCCCAAATTTTTCTTCAAATAGAAGTTTGAACACTCCCAACCATAGTGATTTAAAATGTATTGATAAAGGGCACTTCATTTTTTTTAAAGCGGCACTTTATTATTACACCTGATTCCCCATTCCCACCAACCTACCAATCTTCTATTATTACTTTGACTCTGGATAAACTCAAATTTAGTCGAGTTAGTTGGGGCTTCAATCATAATTTTTAGGCTCACTAACTATCTTCGTGACAACATTTTCATACGCATCATCATGTGATGAATGGATATAATATGTAAACATATCAATGCCATAGTATTTTAGTGACTACCAAAGAAATACTTCAGTTTTCTCTTTTCTCAGTTTCTTAAAAAAAGGGTCTGACCTCTTTCTGAAATTCTTAAAAAATATAGTTTTGGTGAATACTTCAGTTTAAAACTTTTTTTGTTGGATCCAAACACTCAAAGGTATTTAATATTTTATTTTATTTAGAAACCAAAATGTTCCCTAAATACTTTAAAAATACTTTGATGCTAAACAGGGCCTTAATATCTATACCAAGCCAATATGGGCCATGGATGATCAATATTTAGATGCCAAATGGGGCCTTAATTTCTGAACAAAGGAAGTATGGGCCATCGATGATCTGCGCTATGACTGTTGGCCTTTGATTCCAGGGAGTACAAGTCACCAATTTACTACTTGGACTATACATAAATCTGCATTTAGTCGAGCGAGAAAATCTCCCTCTATCCCCGAAATATTGCTCGCCCCAATGTTTCAATCATATTAAAATTCCCCTTCTACCCCTAGTTAAGTCGGTTCATTGGGGATTCCATCATAATTTCCTGGTTCACAACCTATATACTCCCTCTTGCCCCTTCCCCTCACCACACACACAATCCTCGCCCGCAGTTGTGCAAGCCCTGCAGAAAACCCTATATCTAACATTCACCACCTTACCGTCGGAACATCCACTAAACCTCCAGTCTATAACATCCGCTTCACGGACATCAAGAATCTAGCTCGCCGACTCCCTCGTCCACTGCACTTGATTTGATTCATCATTGTCACCATGCACTGCACTAGATCTTCTTCATTGACCTAGTATCCTAGAGCGCCGAAAACATTACCACCGCTAGAAAATTTCTTCTTTGCCACTGTCGTCCAGTGCTCAAAGCAACCCCTATTCTGCTTCCGTAAGCACCGCCAGGAATCTGCTTCTTCGCCGCTATTGTCCAGTGATACCTTCGATCCAGATTACGGATGCATTATAGTAGCTTTTTTCCCTAGTAGACCTAGGTTTAATCAAACCTTGGGAAACAACGATAATAGGAATGAAAATAAGGACACGTATACAGGACTTTGTTTTTTTTGTTTTACCTTTGTTTACTGGACCAATCTAGTTTACTTTATATTGTGGGTTCAATCAATGGATGGACATAGGCCAGGGTTGAAGATCCACCTGCAGCTGCACATCAAATGGGATGGAAGATAATAGTAAGCATAGTCATGTGCAAGGTTTCAATAGAGATGATATTTTTTGGGCAACACATCCTAATATACTAGATACCCAAAGAGGCCACAAGCATAGCTATAGTCTTTTGATCCAACCAAGTGCACCATGAAGCACCAGGCTACAAATGATTATTAAGTGTAAAACACATATCAAAGCATTAAGTGGTGATGTTGTTGTGATCCCGAATGGGTCGCTAAGCGAAGACCATACAACCCTTTCTATCACTGGGTTTATTATGAGATCGCAGCTAGCCAAGTATCTCACCTCAATCCTTGATCGATCTCAGGGGTCTTGGGTACCTACAAGTCCAAAGGTCAAGGCAAGATACAAAGAAACAAAATATACAAACCCTCTTTCAAACAATACACAATTCTCCCATAGATTAGATGCACATAAACGTTGCAAGGTTTCTCCCCAACCCGCAGCTCGCGAGGACTACTCACTCAAAACAATAAGAGTAAGGACAGAAAACATTGTGCAAAATACTTAGATTGAAATCAAATATTCTTACAATGGTCACCGAATCACAATGAGATCTCAAGTACAAAGTAATGGCTATTGCTAATGGAGAGGATGGGGATGGAAGTGATGAACTATGGTGTGGATCTCCTTTGGTGGTGTTGTGATGCAATCTAAGAATGGTGATACCTACACATCGTCTAGGACCTCAAAATATATATGTGCCTTCTTGATAGTTGTAGGGTTTGACGAGATGAAGCCGCCGCCACCTTGTACGGGCGGGCCTTACAGGCTGGACGCGCCCGTACCAATGCTCATATGTCGCATGGCGCCTGACATTAGCTCCAGGAATACTTGGTCATCAAAAGTTCCTCAAAATCTTCATTTATGACTCCAGATTTTGCCTTAAAAGTGTGATTCCATGCACAACATAAATCAAAGGAACATTTTGCATATCTTCACAATAATTAGTCATTAGTGGAAAATCAAGAGAGAATAATGTCAATTGCTTGATGAAAACAATGTTTAAACGCGAAAAAGCATATTGCCCTCCAACAAGAAGAAACAAAAGAACTATAAGGAATTCAGCATTTAAACTTGAAACAACGATAATATGAATTCACTTATGGTTGGTAGCCATATGCATCCAGCACTTCTTCCATTTTGAAAATCTCATCAAAGTTAGAGAGATGCTAAGAACACTATACAAGCTTTGATAACTCGAGACAATCAAAGTATAGTTTAATATAAGTATAAACAACTAGAAGTGTAACAATCAATCCAATTCCTCTACTTAACTCTCAGCTTGCCAAGGAACACTAGGATGTTTACTATAGCAATATTGAGTAAGAGAGTTCATTTCCTAAGTAGCATAACGGTGAAGTGTCTTATTGACACCCACATCAGTAAATCAAGGCTACCAAAAACACTATTATTCCAATCATTGCTTCCCAAGAAAATTCATAAAGTAGTAATGAGATCATGCCAAAGACTTTTTGTGCGGACCATCATATTTTTCTCTTTTCTTTTTCTCTTCTCTTTTTTCTTCCTTGTTTCAAGGATATTTCTCAACAAGGATCATTGAGTGATGATTTTAAAAAATGGTTTGCACAACCTTCGAGAGTACCAATACTTTTTCCCATACGATGACATGTATGCCACCCATGTCATCGAGTCATAGCCGAAATCTAGGGTTATACCATAGATTGTTCAAAAGCTAGCGGAGTTGTTGGCATCCAAAAGGTGTGCATGGGAATAATAGAACTTTTTAAATAGTATCACGATTTTATCCACAAGGTTAGCTTTGGAATGCAATCACAGTTACCACTAGACCTCATTTCAATCAAACAACTCCTTTCAAGAGTGTCATAAAGTCTATCAAAACATCTATGGGTTTAAGTATCTTCAAAGGTAAACTCTCAAGACAATCACTCATCAAACAAGTCATAAAAATTTCATACTTTTTCTTTTTATACTTGTTTGGCAAAATTATTTCCATGGAAAGACTAGGTTAGCTACAAGAACTAGAGCAAAAGCTTCCACAATTAATCATTCATACAAATAAAAAGCTTTACTCTAACTATTTTGAATTACTCTCCCTAGCATAACATCTTAGCAAATCAACCAACTAAGATAAACAATTCAAACTTCAAAAGTGGGAGACATAGTACATACCTCTCATGAGTGACTTCATAATCCTCTTCCTTATAGGGATGTGTTCCTTCAAAACTCAATAAAAATCACTCTTATAATAAAATTTAAGCAAAGAGGCAAGGTGCAAATCCACTTACATGAAAAAGGAAAAAGGGGAAATTCCTTTTGTATTTTTGAGGATGGGGATTAAAGAATATAAAACAACTTGTGACCAAGCAAGGGACTAAGAAAACAAAAACAAACGAAAAACTTTAGCAAACGAAAAATTAAAGCAAACTAAAAGCAAAATAAAAAGCAAAGTGTTGGAACAAACCAACATGAGTGTTTCAAAGCTCACAAGGATTTGGAGTACAAACTCATTATTAGATAAATAAATTTTCGAGGGACACATCCCCAAGCTCAGGATTTTGCAAGCCCTTTTGTGGCTCATTGTGGTGGTGGTGGATAGTTACCCATGTTCCATTGGCTGCTCCAATCATGGAACTGAGTGACGAGGTTGGCAATAGCATCTCGAAGGTTGATGCAGAGGTTGTTCATATTTTGGATATTTCCTTCAAGAGAATAGATATCATTATAAGTGGTGAATAATTTTTGTGGCATATCATCCACGGGTACTTTTTTGGTAGACTTGCCTCAACATGCGCATCATAACAAAAACGTCCCTCCTTGATATAGAAGAGACCATTAGGAAAAGGAGTAGGGATCAAGTGATCCTCTCTAGGTATATTGAAGAAATATCTACCATTGGTTCTAGAAATCATACCACAAGCTCTAAGAGTAGAAAAACAAGATGACGGTTTCTAGATAATGGTTGGATGTTACCTAGGTTGACTTGGAGAGCACATGCAAGCATGGTTATGACTCCTCCTCCGCATATGTGACCACGAGATTAAAGCCCCTGATGATGAATATAAAACAAAAGAAGTGCGCCCAAATTTGGCGTCAAGTTATAGTTAGGGATATCAGCTTTAGCGAAGATCATCATGTCCTCCTCATTGACTCGAATAAACTCACCACATGCCTACACAGTGTTAGCAATAACATAAAATAGATAAAAAAAGAGGATGATCAATTTGGTTTCCCTTAGTTGTGTTCCACGAATTCTCATTCTATTAAAGTAGCCCAAGGGTGTAGGATTTACAATAAAAGAGGAAGAGTGTATGTCGGTGGTGTTGTTGGCAAACCCAAAGTAGTGAGCCCATTAGTTGAGTGTCAAGGAGTACTCAAGGTTCATAAGTCAGAAGTTGATGTGATCAAATCTAGGAAGTTGCTCCTCGGGACAATAGTGAGAGGTTACCGAATGCGTCGAAGTGCTAAGAAACTCAAGCGTCAAGCGATGATACATGGCACAATCCTGAATGACAAAATCATACAAACCAACACTATTTCACAACAGATCGAAATCAGCACAGGTACCAAGTTGGTTCAGGATAAAGGGACACACCTACTTGGTGGACTTGATTTCTCGAAGCTTGAGACAGTTGAAATGGTTAAGCTAAAACTGCTCCGTGAACTCGATACCAAGTGACTCGATGGATAGTGTATCAACGGGTGGTGAAGATTTTGCAGCAACCATCACACGTGTACGACTCCTCGTGTTCATCTAATAACAAAAATAAGAAATAAATAAAATTAAAATTTTGATCCAATAGAAACATAGCATATACGATCATCTACACTAGTTACAAAAGAATCTCCTCTAAAAACTTACTAAACATGCTCAACATTAAGATTAGCTCAAGAACAAGACCTAAGTCTTGATTGATAATGGTGAGAGATTGATCAAGGTTTGGATGCAAATAATTTGGGGATCAGAGGAGAAAGATACCTTAGATCGATTAGGTGCGAGGAAACAATGCAAGAACAAGTAGAATTGAAGTTCCAATGGAGGTAGTATGGAGTTTGGAGGTAGAAGAAAGGGAATAGTGTTTTGGGAATTTTCGGTTTCTGGGGTCATATGGCGGCTGGATACGTGATACGAGCGATCGGTACGGCCGGAGCCCACCCGTACCGAGTACAGACCTTGGGGTCGATGAAACCCTTCCAGAGGTTAACTCGGTACGAGCGTGCGATACGATCAGTAACTTTGCTTCAAGTTTCATTTTTGCACGAGGACACTATATGAGCGGACGGTATGACCATGTCGGGTCGTACCAGTGGTCGTTATGACGACTATGTCCTGCGACAAAAATCAACACTTTTATTTTTCGATGTTGTGATGCGATACAGGCGCGCCGTATGGGGTCTCCCATCGTACTAGTGGTCGTTATGTGACCTGGAAACTGCAGAAACTTGAGAAATGTGATTAGTAGCTTCGCGCGCATTTGTACATTTTATCAAAAGGCAAAATAACAGCAAAAAGACTATGTAGACATCATCAATACCTTAAGTCTATGTGTTAGCAAAATATTAAATCGAGGATTATCTTATTTTCTTCTCCTCTCTCCATAGGTCTTCTTGAACACTCTTTATTAAGAACAAAAACAAACAAACTAACACAAGAATAAAAACTCTTATTTCACATGGGTTGCCTCCCATGAAGCGCTTCTAGTTAAGATCAATTAGCTTGACCCAGATGGTGATCATTTAGGTTAGAACACCCACTCCAAAGTAATTAGCTTTCAGTATGATTATACCATCATCATTATTAAGCTTGGCCTTCTTCTTCCTAGGGAAGTGGATTATAAAAGAATCTCTAGATGGTAGTCCTATTCTCACCATTCCCTTCATGCAAATTTATTAGATATTTAATAGTTCTTAGGAATGGTCTACCTAGAATTATAAGTGTTATGGGCTCTTCGGGCATGTCCACTATAACAAGATCAATAAGCACAGGACTGCCTTTAATATATTTTCTTTAATCCCAACAACTTGTTTATAAGTTGAATCAGCTAGATGGAGTCTCATTTTAGTGGTTGTAAATGGACCCAAATTTAGTTTATCAAATAAGCTCTTGGAAATCGTTGAGATGCTTGCACCAAGATCACAAAGTGCAGATATCTCATTAACCCCAACCTTAATTTTAATAGTGGTCTCAAATATATCATCTAGCTTAGCAGGAAGCTTATTAGCTAGTATTTTATACTCCATTTCTAATTCTCAAACTTTAGATCCTACTTGTTGAATAAATTGTTGATAGGTAGCATCATTACCTCTTTCAATACCGGTATTCTTCACGGTGATCATCTTTAATAGATCTTCCATGATATATTAGGGTGTTGGTGCATTGCTATAATCTAGCTCTTCAGGCTTCTCTCCATTATTTTTGACCCTCATCATCTTGAGGTCTTCCACTGGATTCGGTTCTAATTGCAATGAATTGATTAGATAATTTACCAATACCAGTTTCATGGTTCTCCATGATTTTTATAAGCATATTATTTTGATCGGTTTGAGTTTGCATAAAATTTCTAATAGTATGATGAGAGATTGCCATGATTTGCTCCATTATGATCATCATAATTATTATAAGGAGCTCCTATCGGATTAGAATAATGTTTTTGAACATTAGAAGCAAAATTTTGATTTTTCCATGCAGGATTATAAGGACTACGAGCTATAAAATTAACATCTCTAGTGATAGCATTAACTTGGGTATCTTCCTTACCTTTTACTATATTAAGTAACTCATCTACCTTTGCAGTAAGCTCTTCATTGTTTACCTCGGTGATTGAATTCACCCTTTTTGAGGATCATTCTGAAGGGAATATGCCTAAGAGGCAATAATAAAGTGGTTATTATCTTAATTCCTTATTTATGATAAATGTTTATTTATCATGCTAAATTGTGTTAATTGGAATCTTAAATACATGTGTGGTTAATAAACAGATAAGAGTTCCTAGTTATGCCTCTCATATAAAATAGCTCGTTGATTAACAAGATGATGAAGGTTTCTTGATCATGGATATTGGATATTGTAATAAATAGGGTCACAACATTGGTGGAATGATGTGATGAACACTCACCCGAAGTATAGTAATATGATCAAATCATTATGTTTACATTACTATAATAATTCCTACGAAGTAACTCTAATCCTTAGACCATGAGATCATGTTAATTGCTAACATCGGAAGAGTACTTCGAAAACATCAAACGTAACACCATAACAAGGTGACTATAAACGTGGGTTTAGGTACTCAGAAAGTGTTATGTTGATGCTCATGGATCAAGAGTGGGATTTTTCCATCTAGATGGCAGAGAGATATACTCTGGGCCCTCTCGGTGATATCACATTGACAACAACTTGCAAGCAGGTGATTTGATCATAAGGAATGTTATATCATAGGAACAAGAAAAGAGTACTTGTAGGTAGCTAGATTAAACTAGGTATGGGGATACCAATGATCAAATCTTGGACATGTAATATATCATGAGACAAAGGGATTTAGTTATGACGTCAAGGTTCTCAATATCACTAAGTCATCGTTGAATGTGTGGGAGTCCGTATGGATCTCTAGGTCCCGCTACTAATTATTGATTAGAGAGGGGTATCGGTCATGTCTGCATCATTCTCAAACCATAGGGTGATACACTTAAGGTATACTGACACCAAATGTGTTAGATATAATACCATATAAAGGTTTTGAAAGCGCTGAAATTATTTCAATAGACACCGGAATTGTTTCGAGTCAAATTACTGAAATTGGTTTTGCATGTGATATCGAAATGTTGCAAGGGTTTTATGTGAATTTTTGTTAACTAAAGTAACTAAAAAAATTCCAAATAAAAGAAAAAATGGTTTTTATTAATGAGAGCTTGCATTTATTTTGGTAGAAAATTAATGCAACTTTGAGTGGAGTTGGAATTAATGGTAATGGGCTTAGTGGAAGCTCCACTCACCATTATGGAGGGAGAGCTTGGGGCACTTCCATGGCCGGCGGCCATGCCCCATGGGAATCCCCCCTACCGTATAAAAGGAGGCCTCCACATCTCCATTCGCACTTCCTCGTTAAGGATCTCTCTCCCCCTCTAGTAAATTCCCCATGGCTTCGGACTAGCGAAGTACATGTTCTTGGTGGTTTCTCTAGAAGGATCTACTGCTTCTACTGCCTTGCTAGAGCGAGGGATGGAGGTTGTTGGGGGTACTAGAGATGTGTGTGATCACAGATGCGTTGCTGGACTTGCTGGGCTTCATCATGATCTTGAGATAGGCAAGTGAACGACTATATCATCCACAAGAACCAATATCATAACACTTTGTCGGTCTTCGAGGGTAAGTTATCTATGGATGTATATCCACTCGATGCTTGTATCTAGATAGATAGATCTTGGTGCTTAGTTGTTCATATCGTAGGAATTTTTTTTGTTTTCAATGATGTGAACCCAACAGTGGTATCGTGGAATTTTTTTGTTTTCTATGCATAGATACTTGTACGGGTAGAACACATAGGAGTATGTGGAAGATGATGATCATGTTATTGTATCCTCTTGTGTACTTTGGATATTAGTGGCATAGTTGGATGAAGCGGCCCGGACTAACTTTACATGTTCTTGCACATGAGACATGCTCCACGCTTGACATGCAACTAGTTTTGCATAAGTGGCTGGCGGGTGTCTGTCTCTCCCACTATAGTTAATAACTGATTTACATAGGGTTGCTAATAATTTGATTATCATCATTGTGGTACCATGTTCGTAGGTAAGAACGGTTCTTATTGGGATATGACAATCGGGGTATCCACTGAGGTAGGAAGCGACTGTCCCGGGACAATGTTGACTGGGCCAGCAATGACGGAAACTGGCAAGAGGGCTTTAAAGAATACTGGTGACTGGACGCGAAGGCCCAAGACTATAGCTAAGCCTAGTCGGATTAGGTTAAGCTCCCAAAACCTACACTGATTCGGTTGAGATCCTGTAAAACCCTAGCGAGGCACCCCTATATAAGCCTACTTAGGGTTCCCTCTGTACTCACGTTCCATTATCCATCCCTTCTGAGCGCTCGCCGCCCCAACGCCAAGTTCTATCCCTTGTAATCTCATTCTTCATCAATACAAACAAGCGGGAAGTAAGTCTTTACCCTCTGGGGGGCGAACCTAGGTAAAACTTGTGTCTTTACCAATCTTGATCTGCGGATGGCGACTCACTCTTGCCCTACTTCAAATCAATCGCTACCCCTGGTAGCGACTGCCGTGGCCATTTCTACGACAGTGGCCCCAACCGTGGGGCTTGGTGAGTCAAGCCTTAGATCTATGGCGAGACCCTTATCTCCAACTCACCGACCCTCCGCCGCCGGCCGCACGATCGCCACCGGCGAAAGCCACCTGACCATGCATGCCGGCTCCACCAACTTTTTTGTCTGCTTCACCGACACCGTCGAACCCGCGGATCCTGCCAGATCTGCCACCAACATCAGTTCGCCTCTGAATGATCCACTCCCGAAAAAGAAGATCCAATCAACCACCCCTGCATCCGAGTGCGATTCGGGGGAGGATGACTCGACCCGGAGCAAATCCGTCCTTGGCAATAGGCTGATTCGGCAACACCAACACCGACCGTGGAGCCTATCGCGTTTACGGCGAAGGCCAGCTCCATCACGAAGGTCTCCAATGCTGGAGAGTATGAGGATGACCCGATCCTCCAGCTCCTCACCTATGATTCAGGATTGGAATCCCCTAACAAGAATCACCACGTCGTCCATCACGCCATCTAAATGGCGAACGATAACGAACCTCTAGTGGACCCATTCACCAGCCCCCTCCCTCTGACTACGACTATTGACGAGATCGAGCAACATTGTGTGGCCCTAAACGAGGCCAGGGAAAAGGTGAATACTGAGCGTGAGAAATTCTGCATCGAACAAGTGACCATGCTGCAACTTTCGTCCTACCACCAGCTGTGAGTGGCACGGCGACTCCAACTCTCCACTCCGGCAGGATCCCAAACTTCAACAATGAAAATGACCTTACCCATGCGCCTGACCGTGAGGCCCATGATTGCGTGATTCCGGGAGAAAGAGGTCACCCACCAGCTGGGTCGATCGCGCATGGAGCCCCACTTCTGCCCCGCCGAACCAGCCGCATATAGAAGTCATGCCACAGGAATATGATGCCAACAGCCTCCCCTCTACTCGACTCTAATGGACAACGTCATCATGAGTCAGGCGGCGGTCGCAAACCTAAAACCCTTGGGTGAAGGCATGATATAGATCACATATGCGCAAGTTTAGTTGGCCAAAGCTGTCAAGCAGCAAAACACGGGGTGCGACTCGGCTGGGCGGGTCTACTCCGGGTCCACTAACAGCAGGGCGGCATCATCCAATTGTTCAGGCAAATGGAAAGAGGCTAATACAAATAGCCGCCTGCCTACTGCATCGATGCAACAAGCAGTCGCCAACCCCCTTCCCACTTTTGCCAGTCGCGAAAGCCTGGGCCGACTAGGGTCGGCGTGCTTTGTGCCAATGGTCTATAATAGCCCAGTTGTTATTTAATCATTATTAGGGCTTGATTATGCATTCATGAGCATCATATCAAAAATTGCATGCAAGAAGAAATAAATCAAAACCCTAAATATCTTCCCTCTCTTTGAAATCCCTTCAAAGTGGTTTTGAAAATATTTGAAAAATCCAAAATGTTTGGAGCCCAATTGGACTAAAAGGGCCCCTGCAATAATTTTATATATTTTATAAAGTCTCTTGCTATTTTTGTAATATCCAAAAACATATTCAAATTTGAGATTACAAAAGAGAAATTACAAAACAGAAAAAGAAATGAGTTCCTGTAACAAAAAGAACCAGCAACCAAACCAGGCCACGGCCCAGCTTCCCTCTCTCCCTCTCAGAACCTTTGCCGCAGCCCAACCGAAGCCCACTGGACCAATAACGTTTCGTCGATTCCTGGGGTCGTTGTCCACCTCTGGATTGACCGAAGCATCTCAGTGTCGATGCATCGCCGGCCGCCATGCATCAAGATGCCTGCCGCCGCTCCAGAGTGGAGATAAGAACCACGCAGGCGTCCTCCCTCTTTCCCTCTGATCTTATTCTCTCTCTTTTCCACCTAGCGCTCTCCTCCTCCCTCTCTGCAAGCTGGCCGAACCCTAGCTTGCAGCAGCTCCGGTTGCCGCCGATTCCATCCATCTTTCGGCCTCCTAAGCACACCAGCGAGTTCCCCGATGTCTTCTCGTTCTTATCCGTCAACTAGGGAAAGATGAAGCTGTCCAAATCGGTTCAATTGCGACCTCCTTCCCTGACTCCGGTCGCTGCCATCCTCGCTGATTCCAGCCGCGCGACGCCTCTACGACCGTATATTCATGCTTCTGGTGAGCATATGGTGCTGATGCACCTCGCCTCCATCTCCCTCTCTCTCTGTATCTCGCTCCCACTATGAGTCCCCGAGCTCCGCCGCTTGCCGTCGTTGCAGCCACTGTTCCGGCGATCGTTTCTTGGCGGCGTCGCCACCAATAGGAAGCTCGTGTTGTGCTGCATCCAACACCACCACTCCCGCTCGCCCGTGCGTGCCCAATCACCATCACCGTTGCCTATCTGAGAGCAACCACGGTGCTGACGGCATGCCTGCGTCAGCATGACATCAGTCAGCGCTGGTCAGCCTAGTCAAACCATCTCTGGGTCCCATCTTCCCACGTGGAGGCTAAGGTGGCTAAGGGCCCATCTATCAGCTGCTGTGTGTATCCTCCGCCACTGTGTAAAAAATATTTGTTCGCTCTGATGATGTCAGCCCTGCATCATGCTGATGCAATAAACCTCTTTAATAATTTCAGAAAAGTTTTAACTATTGTAAATTCAATAACTAATGATTTATAAGTCAGAAAAATACAAATAATATATCAAAATGTTCATAAAAATGAGAACTACCTATCTAAGCTATAATCATGCATTGATAATCAATTTAAATGACAAGTATAATTAGAAGACCATAGTAACCCCTCATAGGTGATTCTAGAGTTTCCTAGAGTTAGGGTTTGGACCCCTCGGAACCCTGATTAAATTGTCGAGCATGCCTTAGGGTTACTTTTAGATACACCCCTGTAGGGTTAAATCTTTTCGAAAAGTCGTGTTCACGGTTATGAA
This sequence comes from Avena sativa, assembly GCA_916181665.1. NCBI lineage: Eukaryota > Viridiplantae > Streptophyta > Magnoliopsida > Poales > Poaceae > Avena > Avena sativa. Next base: position 146,771,271 of record OV702297.1, read on the forward strand.
CGCTTGGTGACTAGATTCTAAGATCATAGAGAACTATAACCTAATCGTAAAACTTGGAAGATCCATGTGTGCTTAAGGATGCTTCCTCATGGGTACGAGGGGGTGATCCTAGATAGGGTTCAGATGATGATGATTTGGTGGATATCAAGAGATCATGATCAATATTTCGGGGACGTCGCTCTCTTATCCCCTTTTAAAATACTCTGACTAGACGAGCTTCTTCTCTCTCTCGTTTTATAAACAAATATGGATTTATGCAAAACAACTCCACCAGCCATAAGTCTTGCGGAGTACACCCTGTACTCACCCTTGCTTTGTTGATACTTTTGGCAGAGTAAGTGTTCCCTGAAGATCAGTTTGGTACTACATCGACACTGACGAGTAGCTTGGGGTTACCGGCCGACAGCCTGGAATCTATGGGCTGGGACGTCATCGTTATGCTTCGGGCCTCTTAGGACATTTGTTAAATTTGCTATACTTAATAGCATAATTTTCCTTCCGTTGTTTGATGTTTGTGGTCAGTGACCTCTGCTTGTAATAATTTGGTTCTTTGCTCAGTTATGAGCTCGCTGTAATAAATTCTGTGTCGTAGGGTCACTACTGTGTTATCGTTTCTTCACTGGATATCCTCGAGCTCAAGGTTAAGCTTATGTCAGACGGAGGTCTGGGATTTGTTTAGCCCTGATCCATGGGGTGTCACATGTTTTGGTATCAGAGTAGTACCGACCGTAGGAAAACCTTGATATTGGTCGATGTTGAGTCTAGTGCTTATGAAAACTACTTTAAAGCTGAAAAGTATTTGCGAAAACTCTAGTATGCTTCTTTTTATCCTTATCCAGTTTCGCTCTAACTCCGGGTTATCTTATCTGGTATTGATTTTGGAAAAGTTTTTCGATATCTCTTCTAGTCTTTCAAAGCTTAGCTGCCTTCTGGCATGTCGTTTCTTAACCAGTAGACCTAGTGTTGAGTTCTCTAGAGTTGTGTGTGTTATGAATTCCTTGTTCCCCTTTGCTCTTGTTCATATGAAAGATTTCTTTCCATCATGACCTCTCTGTTTTATGGATCCTACAATATAATGATCCACAGTGTTTTGTTCTAGGCTTCGAGGTTTCCTTTTGCCTCGTGTGACTCCTTTTTATTTGTTTGGGTACTTCAGAAGTCTTATCTTCTTTTGGAAGCTACCTTGTGAATACTACCTTGTGGTGTACGCTATGTCACTCAAGTAGTAGTTACCCTTTTCCCGGGTTTTAACCCTCGGACTTGAATCTAAGATCCCCGATTGTGCTGGATTCTAGTGTTGTGAATCTTGTACATGAAGCTGACCTTTAACCCAAGATCCATTCCAATGACCCCTGTCGTTAATGTTCACACATTACCTCAGGATGTCTGGTGCTACAATTCTATCCTTCAAGCTTGTGGTATTTGTTGCGATTGGACTGTGACAACTAAGGACTTCCCCTACCACTAGCTATGGCAGATGTTCTTTAATGGAACCACATAGATCACGACAATAGTACTCCTCGAGAGTCTCGCATGTACCCTCATGACTCTGCCACACCTTTCCCCTTCTTTGCATTGGTTTTCGGAAGGTTGTTGACTTATGCATCCACATCTCGGGATTCTATCCTAAGCATGTTCATTTTCCTTGTTGTTTTCGGACATTTGTCTACCAGTTGGTAGCCAAGTAGTTTTCTGCATTGATGTCTTCCGATGCAAGATACTCTTGTGGTCCGTCATGACAAACCATTTCGGAATGTCAGGAGAAACAAACTCCAGTACCTCGTTATATCTAGGACCAGGTCAAAGTGTTGTAATCCGCAGATCAAGAGTCAATGACTAGCTTGTATTTGTCCTACCTTAAAGTATCACACTCTTTTATATTGAGAGGTCGTGCTGATTTTCATGACCCCTTAATGAAGTGATACTCTCACACATCTTTATCCACCCTTCCTCTGAGTTTTTCATGCTCGTGAGTGATACGAGTGCGTAATAATGTGGCCATTCGAGATTCTTAGCAATACTAAAATCTTTGAACTCTAAGGACATTTGAGTCATTCTTAGCGTGATTGGTTAACCCTGTCACTAAGAAAAGGATGATTGTGCTACCAAGTCCATTATTCTGGTACATTATTTTCGGTCAAAGAGTTAGGCTTGTGCTGAAGCTCTAAGACTATGTCTTCTTGCCTTGTAAAGCAAGTTTCCTATCGAACTAAGTGACATATCGGTGGTTCGTGATATTCTAGATGTCTACTAGAAGTGTCACCATGTTGCCACATGACCGTGTTGTCAAGTTCTTGAGAAAGCAAGTTCTCTAAACTGCTCCTTTCTCCAAGGATCCGTAATGGATACCCCTGAACTAGTTGGTTGAGCTTAAGCAACAACTTGGATAGTTGTATGACAAAAGTTATATCCGACTATGTTCTTTATAAAAGGGATTTTTAGTTTTGTTCGTGTTGAAGAAAGATAGTATTTCCTTTCGTGGATATGTTATCGTTCCCCAACTTTGATTTGATTTGGGTTATCGTTAAATCAAACTCAGTTCCAAGGACTATCTTGATGGTGATGCTACTCGTGATGTTTCACTTTAGTACATCTTCATGTCCTTTGGTCTGACCAATACTTTTGCCTTGTTCATATGACATATGAGTCCATCTTATTGGAGTGTCCTGGTAAGTTTGTTGTTGAGCCCAGCGATGACATACTTATTTTCTCCATGTTAGATTATGATCATATGGAACATTTGGCATTAATATTTGAAAAATTCGAGAACTGTCTTCGGGTCATTCCGAAGTATGTGTTCTGGATGTTAGAAGTGACCTTCTCCGATTCATGTGCAATTGTTGAATGATGTCGCCGTGGATTCGAGTAGAGTAACCTCCGTTCCTTAAGGACACATGTGTGTTTAAATTGTCAGTACTTTATGTGTGTGTAGTTGTCCTTTGACATATATGCTAATACATGGGTATATCAATCTAGCTCAGTATTTTGGAGCTTGACATTGTAGTCCCTGTCTTGAGAATGTAGTAACTTTACGTTCGCGGTAAATGTTGCAAATTTTCTATTCGGACATGCTGAGTCTAAAATATCATTTCACCTAACCAAAGCTGAATCTCAAGCAGCAATGATGGTTGGTGTTCTTCAAGGTTTTGTCATAGGTCTCTTTGTAAATCCGGTAAGATTGATGTAATGGTTGACACACTTAGCCGGAAAGACCTTTTGTTATATTCTCTTGATTCAGCAATAATAACCACTTTTCATGAGGCTTCTTATATAATTTATTATAGGAGTTGTGCTTATGGTTTCCTTTCTATTCGAAGTCCGACCTTTAGTTGATGCTTCGTGTCTCGAACATCAAGGAGAAAATTTAAAGTAGTGTTGCTAAATGTCTCATGGTCGATCCTCTAGACCCTCTTATGTTGGCAAGAGTCTTGTTGTGCCAAATAATTAAAGTCTGAGAATGAAGTTTCTTTCTTCTCGTGTCATTGGGAATCTTCTTAACTATTCATCTTAGAGGTGCAAAGTGATATCATGATCATTGGCAAAGATTTTGATTAACCTGGATGAATAAAGAGTCTCCTTTGTGTTCTCAACCATGTTTTAAGAATGACTATGATTTTGGTAATCAGAAGTTTTTCTTAATACATGTTCTTGTGACTCTTATGACTCCTCTCCACCCAAAACACCTTTATGTCTTGGCTTGTTGTTGAATGAAAGAGTGACCCTTCTATTTCAAAAGTAGTTCAACAGCTTGGTTTTGTTGATCCATATCTTTGCAACCTGAAATCTCTATTTAAGCTTTTTAGTAGAGGTTCCTCATCGAAGTCTGTGTTATGTTATTTCTGTTGGAAGCTTCCATTCTTCAGAAGCGTTAAACCCTTCCGTAAGCTCCATGGTCTCAATCCTTATGAAGACCATCTATCTAACATTTGAAACCTTCTCCACTTGTTTCCTCTTTTACCTTGACGTGTTTCATGTTCGTCATCTCAGAGTTGTTTCTGAACACTCCATCCATGAGTTGACCATGAGATACTCTGTGTGTTGTTTAGTGAGCTCCCTCTTATCTTTAGAGCGACCATGTTTCTTCTCCCTCTGTCTCTTCCTACCTTTGGAATCTCAAGTCAAGATTATCGTAAGGGGGATAGAGCTATAACACCCTAGTTTTTAGTTAATCATTATTAGGGCTTGATTATGCATTCATGAGCATCATATAATAAATTGCATGCAAGAAGAAATAAATCAAAACCCTAAATATCTTCCCTCTCTTTGAAATCCCTTCAAAGTGGTTTTGAAAATATTTGAAAAATCCAAAATGTTTGGATCCCAATTGGACTAAAAGGTCCCCTGCAATAATTTTATATATTTTATAAAGTCTCTTGCTATTTTTGTAATATCCAAAAACAGATTCAAAATTGAGATTACAAAAGAGAAATTACAAAACAGAAAAAGAAAAGAGTTCCTGTAAAAAAAAAGAACAAGCAACCAAACCAGGCCACGGCCCATCTTCCCTTTCTTCCTCTCTGAACCTTTGCCGCATCCCAACCGAAGCCCACTGGCCCTATAACATTTCGTCGCTTCCTGGGGTCGTCGTCCACCTCTCGATTGACCGAAGCATCTCGGTGTCGATGCATCGCCGACCGCCATGCGTCAAGATGCCTGCTGCCGCTCCGGAGTGGAGATAAGAACCACACAGGCGTCCTCCCTCTTTACCTCTGATCTTATTCTCTCTCTTTCCCCCTAGAGCTCTCCTCCTCCCTCTCTGCGAGCTGGCCGAACCCTAGCTTGCAGCAGCTCCGGTTGCCGCCGATTCCATCCATCTTTCGGCCTCCTAAGCACACCAGCGAGTTCCCCGATGTCTTCTCGTTCTTCTCCGTCAACTAGGGAAAGATGAAGCTGTCCAAATCGGTTCAATTGCGACCTCCTTCCCTGACTCCGGTCGCTGCCATCCTCGCTGATTCCAGCCGCGCGACGCCTCTACGACCGTATATTCATGCTTCTGGTGAGCATATGGTGCTGATGCACCTCGCCTCCATCTCCCTCTCTCTGTGTATCTTGCTCCCACTGTGACTCCCTGAGCTCCACCGCTTGCCGTCGTTGCAGCCACTGTTCCGGCGAGCGTTTCTTGGCGGCGCCGCCACCAATAGGAAGCTCGTGTTGTGCTGCATCCAACACCACCACTCCCGCTCGCCCGTGCGTGCCCAATCACCATCACCGTTGCCTATCTGAGAGCAACCACGGTGCTGACGGCATGCCTGCGTCATCATGACATCAGTCGGCGCTGGTCAGCCTAGTCAAACCATCTCTGGGTCCCATCTTCCCACGTGGAGGCTAAGGTGGCTAAGGGCCCATCTATCAGCTGCTGTGTGTATCCTCCGCCCCTGTGTAAAAAATATTTGTTCGCTCTGATGATGTCAGCCCTGCATCATGCTGATGCAATAAACCTCTTTAATAATTTCAGAAAAGTTTTAACTATTGTAAATTCAATAACTAATGATTTATAAGTCAGAAAAATACAAATAATATATCAAAATGTTCATAAAAATGAGAACTACCTATCTAAGCTATAATCATGCATTGATAATCAACTTAAATGACAAGTATAATTAGAAGACCATAGTAACCCCTCATAGGTGATTCTAGAGTTTCCTAGAGTTAGGGTTTGGACCCCTCGGAACCCTGATTAAATTGTCGAGCATGCCTTAGGGTTACTTTTAGATACAATTTAAATTGTCATATCATCATCCTTGCTTGAGCATTGCATCAATGTCATGTGTTGATTGTTCTCTTTCTTTCTGGTGTTTGGTTCTTCCCGGTAGAATACGATATCGAGATCAAGATCGAAGCCCGAGATCAATACCATCGAAGATCTATGAACACTACTTGACCGACTGTAAACAAGTCAAGTACAAGATGTCCGAAGATCTTCTTATCTATTATAAACCGGCAAAGGCAAGCATAGCCCCACCATGATATAATCCTATGATTTCAAAGCATTTCAATTCCTGTCATGATACATATGATTCTATGGTGGTCATTTATCGGTAGAGTATCCTATCTGTTGCATACTCCCGTTGAGCTTATATTACCCGATCCACTGCTCCTAGCATAACTAGGTTTGGCTTGTGTGCACTTCTAGAGCTAATATCTATGTCCTGCTTAGGCATGCATAGCTATCAGTGCTGCTTCATCCAGATGATGTATCAGATGCAGAGAATGCAGTATGATAGGAGAAAATGATGAGATGAGACCAGTGGTAAAGGTTAAACATGCTAAGGCTTGTATGGGAGGCCACGGTGGGATGTAGTTTTTCTAGTCCCATGCTTGCCACCACTAGGAACCAATTTCTTTCCTTTGGAACCGAGATGAGCGTACAGCCACACGGGGCTTGGGAACCCCTCACCTGATTAACTTACCTAGTAGATTTCATGAGTCACATAGTTCGGGCCTTCCATTCGAAATGCATTCTGGATCTTCTCGAAGGTGGTGAAGGAGGTGCATTCATAACAGGTAGGGAAGCATGGACCGGGTTGTTTGGGGTAGATAGCGTCCCTGGTAAACCAACCTCACCTCACATCTTTAAGGACCGGCTTCGGGACAAGAGCCGTTATGACGGAACCATCCTTATTGCGTGACTCATGGTCTCGGCGAAAGCAAGGTAAAGGTCGTGGCCAACCACCCTCTACCAACCTTCCAAGGAAGAGGGCTAATAGCTTGGCATTAAGAGTCGGTTGGTACGTGTGGGTAAAGTTGTACACCCCTGCAGGGTTAAATCTTTTCGAAAAGTCGTGTTCACAGTTATGAACGCTTGGTGACCAGATTCTAAGACCATAGATAACTATAACCTAATCATAAAACTTGGCAGATCCACATGTGCTTAAGGATGCTTCCTCATGGGTATGAGGGGTGATCCTTGATAGGTTTCAGATGATGATCAATATTTCGGAGACGTCGCTCTCTTATCCTCTTTTAAAATACTCTGACTAGACGAGCTTCTTCTCTCTCTCGTTTTATAAACAAATATGGCTTTAGGCAAAACAACTCCACCAGCCATAAGTCTTGCAGAGTACACCCTGTACTCACCCTTGCTTTGTTGATACTTTTGGCAGAGTAAGTGTTCCCTGAAGATCAGTTTGGTACTACATCGACACCGACGAGTAGCTTGGGGTTCCCGACCGGTAGCCTGGAATCTATGGGCTGGGACGTCATCGTTATGCTTCAGGCCTCTTAGGCCATTTGTTAAGTTTGCTATACTTAATAGCATAATTTTCCTTCCGTTGTTTGATGTTTGTGGTGAGTGACCTATGCTTGTAATAATTTGGTTCTTTGCTCAGTTTGAGCTTGCTGTAATAAATTCTGTGTCATAGGGTCACTACTGTGTTATCGTTTCTTCACTGGATATCCTCGAGCTCAAGGTTTAGCTTATGTCAGACGGAGGTCTGGGATTTGTTTAGCCCTGATCCCTAGGGTGTCACATGGTCCGACGCAAAAACTATTCCCCCAATTTTCAGGGGCCAAGGGACATTGAAAAATATGCCCCAGCACTTGATCCCAAAGTATGGATCGTCACCTACCTCATGACGATGGGGATCGCCGGCCATAACAAGTTGCTGGCCACGCGCTACCTCCCCCTGATGATGGAGGGCGCAACCCGCCAGTGGATAAATACCCTCCCAGAGAACAACATTGACTCCTGGGAAGAGATGCGCGCGTCCTTCATCAAGCACTTTGAGGACTCCTATTCATGAGCCACCATAATAGAAGACTTGGAGCGAAGCATCCAGGGGCCTAGCAAGTCGACCTGCCACTGGGTCCAACGCTGGCAAGAGTTGTGGATAAATGCCGCAGGCATCCACCCAGACATGGCCATACATTGCTTCAAAAACGTGTGTCGATATGAGCCCTTGGTCGCAAAGATCAAGCGAGCCGACCGAATACTAAACAGCATAACGAAACTCTCGAGGTCACCAAGCGCTACTCGGAGGAAGACCCAAGACAATACCACAGCGGTGAATCGAACGGCAGGAGCCACGCGAGTAGCCAAAGCAGCAGACAATCCCGTGACCTTCGTTTCAGCAACACACACTCCTCGACCAAGTGACGCCTCGATGGCAGGTCATAATTCGTTGCCAACACCAGTTGTGACCCATGGGACCTAGCCAAGCATCGACACGATTGGAGCATTCAACGCGACAGTCCTGCGGTTTGGCTGAATTCGACCCCAAAACACTACACAATTCCTTTTAAAATATCAAGTGATCAAGGAGAACTCAAAAAGAAACCGATTAAGAGGCAAATGAAAATAATGGCCGAAATCTCTCAAAACAGACCAGCAGGTAGAAACCGATTATTTCGAAGACCTTCTGTTACTCAAATCAAAAAGTGTTGAACTAACAAAAGTTAGATAATAACCTAGGGCATAAGCTCAAAATATTATACCTCAATCCGACATACAGAGAGTTTTCACGAATTTTACAGTGAAGAACAAAAATCAGTTTCGGGACAGCAACTTCCCCAAATCTTACTTCTCTCTCATTAGAGGTTATCCTTGGCACAAAAATCACACAAAAAGGATAAAGAGAGGTTATTACAAAAGTAATAACATCCAAGACTCAACAAAAGAAAAACCTAACAAAATTTGGGTTACCTCCCAATTAGTACTTTTCTTTAACGCCTTTAAGTTAGGCACAAGAAGCAAGAATCAAGTATTTTCAAATGAAGAAGCATTAAGATCAACACTAGAAATCTCTTCAACCAGGCAAGGTATATCATCCAAATGAGTTCTATAGGATCCTCTCTCATCACTCTTGGGTTCACTATTTTCATCAAAAGGGTTTTCAGGGACAATCCAATCAAAATTCTTTTCTAAGGCTTCATGCATTCCTACTAGTTTAAAAGATATGGGTATTTTAATTTCCTATCCACTGGGTTTGGTTTTATCCAACTTTTCTAATGTTACCATAACATCTACATAAAACGATCAAAGACCTTTTTATCTTCTTTAGGAACATCATTGAATTCCTTAAGAAAAGTTTCTAGAATAAAATCTCTCTTTTCAGTATCCTCAATATCTTTAAGTTTAAGAAACATTACTTGCATCATGGGGTTAAGGTTAACAAACCTAGCCTCCAACATGTGAACTAAAGAAGCTGCAGCTATTTCATAATTAGGAGCAAGTTCTGCTAAGGATCTATCCTCAATATCCCCAGGCTTGCTAATATGATTAAATAATTCTTCAATATTTTCTTTCCCAATTATAGAGACACTACCTATTGAAAGGTCTTTTAGGGTGAACTTAGGTATCAACATGGCAAGCTAGAACAAGGTGACAACTATAGGAAGACCTAATTTTTTCTGTTTTTGATAAGAAAAAGAAAACCAAACAAAACTTAATTTTTTGTATTTTTGAAAGAAATAAACAAGCAAAACAAAGCAAAAGAAACTAAGCAAAACAAAAACAAAGTAAAGAGAATGGCTATGAGAGACTCCCCTTGCGGGAATCTTCTTTCTCCCTGAAAAGTGATTGACGACGAGGAAGAGATTGAAGTTTTCCTTAACTCTCTGGCAAGAGCGCCAGAAAACGTCTTGATGCGGCTCAGTTCACTATAGAGCTTCGTTGGGATACCCCAAGAGAAAGGTGTGAAGAGCACAATAGTAAGTTTTCCCTAAGTTATGAAACCAAGGTTATCGAACTAGTAGGATTAAGGAAACAACTCCAAGGTGTTGCTAACAACTTGGAACCTGCACAACACAAACTCAAAACTTTTGCCCCAACTCCAAGGTGTTTCAGCTTGTTCATAAGGGCGACTAGATACAAATAGTTCAAGAACAAGCAATATCAACATTATGAATCAATCAATAAGTTTTGGGACAATGCACATAAAACTAAGAATGACAACTATGCTCTCTTAATTGGTGCATAAAGATAGAAGGTGGAGACTCAATAAAAAAGTAGGAATAAAGGCCCTTCACAGAGGACAGCAGGGATTTCAAGTTTCATAAGGATCTTCCAAAAATTATGGTACTTATTAGCTTTCATCTCTAATTGCCCTATCATAAGCATCTTAAAGTGATTAAGGTTAAAGTGAAACAAATATGAAGTATATGCTTGACAAATCATAAGTTGGCAATCTCATTTCCCTTGAGTACGAGGTCCGTTCCTCATGCTACTCAACTTTAGTCACAAGCAAGTTCTTGTCATTGTAAGTATATGTGTATCATAGAGAACCGCCAACGGGGTACCCCTTGCCCCATGACACAGGAGCTATCCCATATCAAAATGACAAGGCAATAGACAATGAGCATCTCAAAGATCTTTTTATTTTCTATTTGTAAAGGTTTTTATTAAGGATGCTTCACAGATTGCTCACTATGGTTATGCTGCAAGTTTACACCATGATTAGGCATGGCTTAGGCTAGTTGCCTAGGCGTTTATCTAACACATATACAAACTCCATGAGCTTACAAGCTCCCCTTTTATTTCACACCACCAGGATCCATAAACAAAAGAACATGATATCAACTAAATAGAATAAGTGCAATGTTGAAAGTGTTCCCCATGACAACATGGTTCTGCTAACTCCCAACTTATAATTTTCTATAATATAAGCAACATAGATAGGCACAACAGTTCAGGTTTATTAAGTGCAAGAAATGAAATATGCCTTCAAGTTTGTGAGAGCTTTAATCACTAATTTTCACATAACAAAAATTTAATTTGGAAGATAGATAAAAACATGAATATACTTGGAATGGTGTAACACACCATGCATAGGAATTTATAGTGGACTCTTTGGAATAAATTGGTTTCTTAGGAGTTGGATGCATGAGAAGAGCTCATACTCAGTACATGTAGAGGCTAGCAAAAGACTGGGAGCAACCAACTAAAAGAGGAATAATAGCCATAATCATGCAAAGCGACAAAACATTATTAATTAAAGCATAAAGTGATATTACAAGTCAAAAACTAAATGATCATAGAGGCTAGGTTGACTGGTTCATAGTCATAACATGGTGTAAACATGTGCCAAGTCAACCCAAATTAAGCATCAAAGGATAATACCACAATATTATGCTTTTGTATGCTAAGACAACACATGATTCTTCAGGCGAGTCGGCCTGGTAATGTTTATGATAGCCTTGATTTTGTCCCGGTTCACCTCTATGCCTTGCTCAGAGACGATGAAACCTAACAATATTCCGGCTGGAATTCCAAAGAAACACTTCTTTGGATTTAGCATCATATTGAATTTTTGTAAAGTAGCAAATGTTTCATCCAATTCGGAAATTAAAGTTTCCTTCTTTTTGGACATAACTGCTATGTCATCTACGTATACATGGACGTTGCGTCCAATTTGGTCATTGAGACAACATTCCATGGTACGTTGATATGTTGCTCTTGTGTTCTTTAAGCCAAAAGGCATAGTTTTGTAGAAGAAGGTTCCAAAAGGAGTGACAAAAGACGTCTTAATTTGATCCGACTTTTTCATCAGTATTTGGTGATATCTGCAATATGCGTCGAGAAAACAGAGTAGTTCTGATCCTGCCGTTGAGTCGATGACTTGATCGATTCGTGGAAAAGGAAACAGATCTTTTGGGCATGCCTTGTTCAAAGCTGTCACATCCCAAGATTTTCCAAATCTTGTTATGTGAAAAATAAATGAATAAAATAAAACTTTGTTGATTTTCAGGGTGAGAAGAAACTTTTTGATTCCAATTGGAAACCTTCAAAACTATTTGATCAAACAAATCCTAAAGGGATTTGAAAAGATAAATGGTTAATAAAGAAATTTTAAAATAAGTAGAATTACTATTTTTGGATCTTTTAATAAAAAGATTTGGTTTTCAAATGAAAAGGTAGAAATATAAATAAGGACTATTTTTATAGAGCCAAATTAAACCTTGGCCAAGTTTTTGAAGTAAAATATTTTGTTTTGATTAAAGGAGTAAAGGGTTGTTTAAATAAAATAATGAGGATTTATTAATATCCAATTTTATTTAAAATAAGGGTTTTACCATTTTAATTAAACATTAAAACTTGTTAAATTATTTTAAAAAAGTTTTCCAAGTATTTTATATTTTCAAATAAAACCTACTGATTTGGTTTTGATAATATTTAGATTGCAAATGGAGATTTTAATAAATAAAAACCTATTTGAATTAATAACTAAGGACTATTTTATTTAATTATTAAATAGATCCTAAAAAGAATAAAAATATTATTTTGGACTTTTGAATTGTGTTGATAAACAGAACTAAAACCCAATGCAAAGTGTGGTGGAAGTTTGATTGATTTGAATGTTTGAATTGTTTGATTGAATTTCAAAACAGAAAATGAAATGGAAAAAAGAAAAAGATTCAGTACAAAAAAAAGAGAATCAGACCTGACCCAACCCAATAGGCCCAGCAGCCCAGTCGCAGCCCAGTTTCCCCCCCCCTCTCTGCGAATCGTTTTCCACCGAAAAGCCAACCTGCAGAGTCACTGAACGTTCGGCCCCACTCCCTCTTCCTCTCTCTCGTAGACAGCGCGGTCCCACTGCCACCTCACCGTCGTCTTCAACCCCAAACCATGCCCTACCATTGCAGCCGAGTAACGCCGGCGATGAATACGCGTTGAATACGTCCTTAATTCCTCGCAGTGACTACGCCCGTTAAATCGCCCCTCACCCCTCTCTCTTTTCCCCCAAGCGGCTCCTCCTCTCTGCCTCTAGGCTGCCCCAATTCGCCCCCACACCGCCACTGCTCCGACGAGCTTCTCCAGTGAATTCCGGCGCCGACCAGCCTCGCCTCGCCTTCCCAAGCACGCGAGCTTGCTCCTCAGACCAGAGCGCACCTGCCAGTGCCTTCCGTTCGCCCGCGCTCGCCCCAGAGCCTTGGCTTCGACAATATCTGAGCGCCACCGCCGTTTGCTGACACTCCGGCGAAGTATCGCCGTAAGCAACGTCCGCCCCTCTCCTTCCTGATGATACTCCCGCACTCGCCACACTCTCTCGAGTCTAACCGTGTCCTTGTTTTGCCTCGGAGTGAACCACAGCGTCGCCCTCGACGACCTCCAGAGCCACCTGACGCCGCCACCTACTCTGGCGAAGAATTGCCGCTGTCCCTGAGCGCCCCTTGCCAAGCCGACCACGCGCTGAGCATCACCTCGACCTCGCAAACACGGTGAGCACCCCCGTTTCCTTCTTTGCTTCCTGTAGCCGCTGCAACGCCGCTAGCCAAGTGTCGCCGCCGTCTGCCGCCGCGCAGCGCTGCCAGGCAATGGTCAAACTCATCTGCATCGTTAGATTTAGATCCGACACGTAGAAACAGATGACTTAATGAAGGGGTATGAGTTGATCAGCGCCGTGCGTTGTAACTTAAATCCTGCGGTCCAGAGAGGATGATCCGCACGAAGCGGTACCGCCCAATAAGAACACGCCACGTGGCCAGACTCAGGATTAAAAACAGAAATAGGTTCTATTAGATTTGCAAATTTGAAAAATCCATAACTTTAGTTCTACACGTCCAAATTTTTCAAATTTTATATCAATGGATTCAGAAAAATAAGCCCTATCCAACCATGCACTTTTATTAGTAAAAAGCTTCTGGTAAAATGTTTGTTTTTGCAGAAACTTGTGTATGCTTGTTTAGGATATAAAATTTATTTCAAAATGATTTTGGGGTTGAAATCTTTACAAAATGGTTTGTTGTGAACCTACTTACCCTAGGAACCAACTCATGGATTTAAAAATGTATTTTGTGAAGATTAGGATTGAATAATTGATTTAGCCCATTTCTAGTCAAAATAAAAACATTGATATTGATATGGAAATGAATTTTTGAGAAAAACCTTTGGAAAATATGTTGATTCAAACCTACTGACCCTAAACACCAAGTTTTGTGAATTAACAACTTATTTGGTGAACAATATAAAAATTATTGCCTTACCAAAAGCATTTTCACCACATAAAATAATGATTTGACTTAAAAATGATTTATAGATAAAACCCTTTTGCCAATGGTTTGCCACTTTAGAAAATGACCACTTTTAACCTTGCAATGTTTAGAGCCTGGTAGAAACCACCTTTGCAAATAAAGCTATCTTTTGCATGCTTGCATGCATGACTTGGTTTCTATTATTTTATGTGTGATTAATTTGATTGACTATTGGTTGGAATGCTAGTTGAATTTGTGTTTGCTTGATTGATTTGTAGTGAAGTTAGAAGAGTGTGATATTAGCAAGATCAAGAAGTGAACCAACATTCTCTACCAAAAAGGCAAGTGACACTATCATCCATGTCCTACTATTTTCATTACACTTAGTGGATTTTGAAACATGCATGATAAGGACTACTATATTTTGCTATGCTAAATCCTAATAGGATACCCTTATTCCTTAGTGAAAATAATATAGTTGAAAAATGCTTAGCCATGCTATATGTATTTTGAGATGAGATACATGTTGAGATTATATGAAGTTGAGAAAAGACTTATGTTTTATATAATAAAACAAGTACTCAATGAACCACCTGGGTGGACAAGGATACTCAAGTTTTGGACAAGGTGGTAACAAAAGGAACCATGTTTATATGGCAATCTCTTTTTGTTGTGCACCAGATGAAAACCACCCAGGGACTTAGAGATTGAACATGTTTCTCGTACAGTGGCTTCCGTGTACAGCCACATGCCAAATGGGCACTAGCTTAGTCAACTACATAGTGGAAGACCCATGCATTGGGCTCTTCAGGTTAACTAAATGAGGGAACTCGGAACCCTACATTGGTGCCTGGTAGACAAGCTAGCATTGTGTATTGGGAGGACCCTATGGAAAGACTTCGTCACATTCTCAATCTGCCAGTACTCCATCTTGGTGAGTACTTATCCAGCGGCCACTGGTGGCAACAAGATGAGAGTGTGTCATGTGGGTAAAGTGTACAACTTCTGCAGAAGATAAAATTCTAAGTACTTAGCCGTGTCCCCGGTTATGGACAATACTGAGCAACTAAGGCCTGAAGCTATGGGAAATCTCGACATTCCAATTTCTAAAAGTAAAATTTGAAAGATACAACAAGAGACTTGAAGCACTTGTGGATTCCAAGGAGTTCAGAAAGTTTTGACAAAAGATTTTCAAAAGAGCAAAACTATTTTGGAAAAGATAGGACAAAACAATATTGCCTTCTACAAATGAGCCTAAACCCTACTTAGCTAAATATGCATGTAATGATTGGATCCACTTATTTCTACATAGTAGTGAAACTTGCCAATACAATTCAAATGTATTGACCCTTGTGGCTATAACTTGTAATGTTGCAGGTTGGTTTGGTGTTAGTGAAGTTTATTGATTAGGATTACAAGTCTACAACCAACATGTTTGCCTCTGGCACTTTGAAGATGAAGGGCCCCATGCTTATAAATTTTCTGCTGCAATGTAATGTAATAGCCAAATGAGCTATGTATGATGTAATAAAATTGTGTTATTCCTGGTTATAAAGTTGTATTATGACCTTTGTTTCTTGATATTACATCTTAACTGTGGATGCTAGCTATTGATCCAGGGACTAGCATTGTAAACACAGGGATCTCTACCTTATTAAAGGTTGGGATCTCTACAAAAGCGGTATAATCAACACACATCCTTAAATAAATGGTGTCCTTTCTAGGGACGAGTACAAGATTTGCCACCCCATCTGTGTGGATGACCTTTGTTATAAAATCCGCTAATTCTAGTCGGGCTAATTCCTTGGCTATTTCTTTGCGCTTTTCATCACCAAACCGTCATAAGTACTGTTTGACGGGTTAAGAGTCAGGGTACACATTAAGAGAGTGCTCGACAAGTTCCCTAGGTACTCCGGTCATGTCAGAAGGCTGCAGCACCTCGTTCTTTGTAGCGGGCACCTCTTCGTCTCTTCTGACGCCTTGAACTGCAAACTTGGCTTCAGCACCTTGTTCTTTGTAGTGGGCATCTCGGACGGATTGATGGTCTTCTTGATCTCCTGGTACTCCTAGGCGTGCAGCACGGCTTCGGCGAAGGCAGCAGATCCTTCGTCGCACTCTCGCGCCTTCCTCGGATTTCCCTATACGGTAATTACGCCCTTTGGACCTGGAAGTTTGATCATGTTGTAGATGTAACAGGGACGAGCCATGAACGCCAGTAAGCCAGACGTCCGAAGATGGCGTGATAAGCACTTTTGAATGGTACCACCTCAAAAGAGAGTGGCTCTGTTTGATAATTGTCTCGGGTTCTGAATGTCATGTCCACCTAGAGAATCCGCTTGTCTCCCTTGTATAATGCCATGGAAAGTTACATTGTTGTAACTCAACTAGCTCTCGTGTAGCTTCATGCGGTGGAGCATCTCGATGTAGAGGATGTTAATGTTGATTCCACCGTCCATGAGTGTTTTAGAGAACTCATAGCCATCAACAAGAGGATTGACGACCAGAGGGTACTTTCCCCGACGATGTGTTTTCCTCGGGTGATCTAAACGATCAAAGGTGATGGTTACCTCCGACCAATCTAGAAACTATGGAACAGTCGGAACCGTGGCATTGAGCTCATGAAGAACTGCCTTCTTGTCTTTAGCAGGTTCGGATCCAAGGAAGCAGATGTATGCGACTTTCTTTGTCGAAAAAGTCTTATTTCCATCCGACTTGGGCTTTGCAGCGGCTTCCGCTTCTTCCATGTCGGAATCTTCCTTGGGCTCCTTTCCTTTCTCAGAATTTTTCTTTCCTTTTTGTTGCTTGGCTCTGTAGCCAGCGGATTCGTCTTTCTTGATGTCGTCATTGAAACTACACTCGTCATTTGTGTGGGTAGATCCTCCGTTACTATCCAAGTGATGGACACAGGGATTGTTGGCAATGTCGGCCCAGGTATAGGTTCTTCTGGGTTGCTGATCTCCTCTGTCCTGGATTCGAGAAGTTCCACAGCCTCTACCCCGGCTGCCTCCGCGCCCTCCTCGTCCTCCAGATCCGAACGTTGCGTTGACAGCTACGTTTTCTGGAGCCGGCTTTTTGTCCGAGGTGTTCTTGCACTTCTAAGCTTGTTTTGGCTATTTGGCCGCATTGGGATTGGCACGAATATTTAGCAGCCCTTCTGAATCATCATCGGCATCAGCATATTTGCTTGCCATTTCTATCATTTCTCCCAAATCTATGACGTGGTCATGCTTCGGTCTGTGACGTAAAAGTCCGACTAGAAGTCCTGCAATAAAAGCTTCTATCATAGTTTGCTTGTTTACTCCTTCGTAGGAGTTCTTCGTGTCAATCCAGCGTCCGAGGTAATCTCGGCAGGTTTCTCCGGGTCTTTGTGTGCAACGCTGCAAGTCTCCGACTATGCAGGGCCTCCTGTATGTTCCCTCTAAGTTTGGAAATAATGCACTTTGCATATCATACCAGTTGTGAATTGAATTTTCTGGCAGTTCATTAAGCCATGATCGAGCCATCTTCCTTAGCATGAGCGGGAGATATCGGACTACAACCAGGTTGTTTCCTCCTTTGGCGATGCAGCAGGCCTGGAAGAAATCCTGGAGCCAGGTATCTGGCCGAGCTGCGTCGTCATAGGACTGAATGTGTTTGTCAATACCAAAGTCAACCAGAAATTTGGTCTAACGTATGCGTGGTCCAAAACAATAGGGTCCCACATACATGTCTTCTTCCTCGTACCGTCGCCCTTCTATGTTTGATTCAATGCAGTGGCGAGCGTCGTTTGGCGAGAAAGATCTGCGCCTTGGAGGCTCACGGCTTCTACGCGGTGGAGTCGGATTTCTGCTTCTCATCTCACCATTGCCGCCTCCGCCCTTATGGCTTCCATGGCTACGTCGGGATTCTTCATGGTCGCTACTAGGAGGCGATGGTGGCCCTGGTGGATTGTTTCCGGCTGGATTACGCAGTGGTGGAGGTGGAGCTTCATTATGCTAACTCCGATGCCTGTTTCTTTAGGCATCGTCCCTACTTGATTCAGGACGATCCAGATCATCTCTTCGTCCAGCATTTCCAGTCGTATGGCTCGGTGGTGGCATCCTTAGCCGATCTTGCTCCTCTCGCTGGCGGCGTGTTTTTGGGTCTTCTCTATAGCGGTTGTTTTGCCAACGATGGTCCTGATGAGGAACCATTTTCCTGATGGCGTCTTTGGACGTAGCCGGAATAACTCTTGCCCAGTCACATGCCGGCCAGCGAGAGTGGCCGTTTAAGCCGGTTCTTGAATTCTCTTCTTCTCCACGGGGACGATAGTGTTGAGTCGTATCCCTGCGAAGCCTTAGGTCAGTTCTTTGGTCAGCGCCAGTGTGGCAAAACTCAGACTTTGAGGCCAGCTTTCCACTAAATGACACGGCCGTTTCTGGTGCTTTAATCCTTTGTCCAGCAACACAACGCACTGCTGGACCTGCTGCGGAGATGGATTGTTGGCGAGGATGGCTCGAGCTGCAGCAGCGTTTTCCAACGGCGTGCTGTAGACTCGGATCTTCTCTCCATATTTTCTATCGAATAAATCTTTGTGGATATCCGGGTTCTTGCTAGCAAGAAACGGACCTCCCCTTGTCTTGTTTGGATGTCGCTTGAAATCCGACTGATATTTGGCAGGATCACTGTCTAACTGCTATCTCATCTCGACGATGCGCGTGGCCTCTTTGAGCAGAAATAGACGATGCTTTTCTAGGTCCTCGGCCCTTTTCTCCAGCGCCTCCGGTGTGAGATCCGAAGTCGTTCGGATTGGAATCATGGGAGCATCTCCATAAATTTCACGTCCACCCTTGGTGACAATGTGTCCATCCATAGGAGGATCGATCAGGGTGGTATTAATCGGATCTCCATCCCGATTCTCCATCTCGATCTCTTCATCAACTTTTTCTTCGTTGGTTTCCTCGACGTCCGGCTCTGCCGGTGTCGGATTTTTGTTCTTCTTCTTCTTCTTTGACCGCCCAGTAGTCTTAACATGTGTACCAGTAGCAAAGACAGCTTTCGGTCCAGTACCAGGGGATAAACTTTTGTCAGTACTTTCCGTCATGGTTGGCTTGTGGACCTCAGAGGAATCTCCAGTATCCATATCATCCTATGAGGTGTAGCTTTCAACCATGCTATCATATGGACTAGGATAATTTTCCGGCTCACATTGCGTTTGCTTGGAGACGTGCTCTTGTTCATACTCCTCCATCTCTTTGTCGAAGTCTCAAAGTTCCTGCGACGTGATTGGCTCTCGAGGGGAGCCAGGTAAGTCGGCATTTTCTTCGATTGCGTCTAGGACCGAATCCCTACCAGCTCCAGCATCTAAAGAGTCGGATCCAGTGCTTATGTGGTACACAAAACAGTGCTTCTTCTTGTTCATGTTCTTGAGGTAGTTGTATAACTTGGTTTCCGCTTCGATATCGGCAGAGCTGGATCCGTAGCGGATGTATTCCTCATCTGTGTATCTGATCTCGCTGGAGAGATCAGATCTAGGTTCTTCTTCCACTTCTTATTCCACTACAGGAGTGGGCTGGGTGGGTTTGATTTTCTTCGTGACCTTGAACTCTTCCACCTCTGCGGACAAAGTAGATTCGGATTTTTCTTTCGCCATGGTCATCACCTCAAGGGTGGGTTGGGCAGGTTCAGCGAAACCGAGATAGATATCGATCTCGCCGATGGACATGATCATGTTGGTCGTCATGGGTTTTGAAGCCGAAATCCAGGTCTCGTCGAGAAAGTCGAGAGGGACATCACTAGCATAGACCACGCGACCCATGACGATTGTTTTGCCAATTCCTGCACGCACAGATTCTGGCTGGAAGTGTGCTCCAAAGGTCACTTGCCCCATGGTGGGCGCCAACTATCGTCGGATTGTCGACAAGTATGCCATAGCGGGTCCTAGTGGCATTGGAAGGATGGGGTGTGAGATGTTGGATGTTCCAGGAGCAGTGAGCACAAGTTTACCCAGGTTCAGATCCGACTGCGGTGATCGGATCCTACTCCTGCTAGAAACCTAGTAATATATCGACGTAAGCCGGATGTTACAGCGGATTACAAGAGAGGTTCGCCTGTGCGAGTTGATTGTGGTGTTACGATTGATTGGTTTTCCTAAAGGCTCCCATAGGGCCGATTTATATAGTCACTCGGGCCTAGGGTTATAGGAGAGACCTATCCGGCTACGTTACGGAGTCGGTAACTAGATACCTCTTGGACTACAAGTAATACTGCGGGCCTAAGTCGGTAACTCTTGTGGGCCTTGTCGTAGCAGGAATTGGCTCCTCCTCTTTCTCTGATTGGGCCGCCCATGAAGCAAATCTCAAACCCATTGGTGGGCCACCCTGGTCAGCGAGTCCTGTGGGTATACCCGAAAAGTATATCCCCAACAAAAACCTAAGGAAATTTGGGTTATCTCCCAATTAGTAATTTTCTTTAACACCTTTAAGTTAGGCATAGGAAGCAAGAATCAAGTATTTTTAATTGAAGAAGCATTAAGATCAATACTAGAAATATCTTCAACTAGGCAAGGTATCTCATCCAAATGAGTTCTAGAGGATCCTCTCTCATCACTCTTGGGTTCACTATTTTCATCAAAAGGGTTTTCAGGGACAATCCAATCAAAATTCTTTTCTAAGGCTTTTCCTAAGAGTTCAAAAGGTATGGGTGTTTTAATTTACTCTCCATTGGGTTTGGTTTTATCCAAATTTTCTAATGTGCCCATAACATCTACACATGGGCCTAGCATATTAAAACGATCAAAGACCTTTTTAGCTTCTTTAGGAACATCATTGAATTCCTTAAGCAAAGTTTCTAGAATAAAATCTCTCTTTTTAGTATCCTTAATATCTTTAAGTTTAAGAAACACTACTTTCATCATGGGTTAAGGTTAACAAACCTAGCCTCCAACATGTGAACTACAGAAGCTGCAGCAATTTCATAATTAGGAGCAAGTTCTGCTAAGGATCTATCCTCAATATCCTCATGCTTACTAATATGATTAAAGAATTCTTCAATATTTTCTTTCCCAATTATAGAGACACTACCTATTGAAAGGTCTTTCAGGGTGAACTTAGGATCAACATGGCGAGCTAGAACAAGGTGAAAACTATAGGAAGAACTAATTTTTGTGTGTTTTTTATAAGAAAAAACAAACCAAAAAAACTATTTTTTGTATTTTTGAAAGAAAGAAACAAGAAAAACGAACCAAAAGAAACTAAGCAAAACAAAAACAAAATAAAGAAAATGGTTATGAGACACTCCCCTTGCAGGAATCTTCTTTCTCCCTGACAGGTGACTCATGAGGAGGAACAGATTGAAGATGTCCTTAACTCCCTGGCAAGAGCGCCAGAAAACATCTTGATGCGGCTCAGTTCATTGTAGAGCTTCGTTGGGATACCTCAAGAGGAAGGTGTGAAGAGCACAATAGTAAGTTTTCCCTCAGTTATGAAACCAAGGTTATCGAAACAGTAGGAGTAAGGAAAAAACTCCAATGTGTTGCTAACAACTTGGAACCTGCACAACACAAACTCAAAACTTTGCCCCAACGTACAGTGAGGTTGTCAATCTCACCGGTTTGCTAAAATTAAAGGATTGAACGTATAGTGTGGAAGATAGTAGTTGCTTGTAGAAAGTAAACGGTAATAGTTGATGATGTACCAATGATAAAGGAATGGACCATGGTCCACAGTTCACTAGATGTGTTCTCCTTAAGATAGATAACATGCTGGGTGAACAAATTATAGCGGGGCAATTGACAGACTGAGAAAGCATAATATTGCATATACTAGGCATCTTGACTCCTATGAGATTTGATTGGGCATTACAACAATATACATAGACCGTAATCCAACTGCATCTATGACTAATAATCCACCTTCAGGTTATCGTCCGAACCCCTTCCAGTATTAAGTTGCAAGCAACAGATAATTGCATTAAGCAATGTGTGTAAAGTAAACAATACAATTGTTCCATGAACAAAAGATTGTTGTTTTATCCCTAGTAGCAACAACATATCTACAACCTTAGAGATTTATGTCACTTCCCCAGATTACTAGAGTCATGAACCTACTATCGAGCATAAATACTCCCTCTTGGAGTCACAAGCATCTACTTGGCCAAGATAGCTACTACCAACAAAGAGCATGCAAGATCACAAATAACACAGACATGATAGAATCAATAATCAATCTGACATAGTATCTCCCATTAGATTTCCGCAAACACAACATGTATGATTACAAATAGATGATCTTGATCATGAACAGATCTCACAAGATCTAAACATGATAGCACAAAGGAGGAGAAACAACCATCTAGCTACTGTATGACCCATATTCCAAGGGTGAACTACTCACGCATCATACCGGAGGCTAGCATGGTGATGAAGAAGGCCTCTAGGATGATCTCTCCCCTCCGGCAGGGTGCTAGGAAGAGCTTCAGATCCCCCTGATCTAGGGACGATGGTGGCGACGGCTACAGACTGTTTCGTGGAGATTTCATCTGGTCCTTAGGGTTTCTGCATCGGGGTTCTTTTATAGGTGAAAGGGCAAGGTCGATGAGCTCCCGAGGGGCCCACACCTGGTGGTGGCGCGCCCCTCTAGGCCACACGGACCTAGGGTGTGGCCACCTTGTGGACCCCCTTGGGATGCCCTTAGGACTCCGTGTTCCTTCTGGTAAAATATTGACTTTGGCTTTTGTCCCATCCAATTCTGAGAATATTTCATTACTAGCTTTTCTGAAACCAAAAATAGCAGAAAACAGGCAACTGGCACTGCGGCATCTTGTTAATAGGTTTGTCCCATAAAGTGTATAAAAATACCTCAAAGGGTAGACAAAATGTAGGAAAGTTGATACTAAACAAGCATGGAGCATCAAAAATTATAGATATGTTTACGACGTATCAGGAAGGCAGGCCCGCCACCCACAAAACCACCGACTGCTACACACTCAAGGAAATTGAGAAGGCATGCAAGGCTAGAGAGGGTCAGAACCCCAAAGAAGCACAAGAGCATGACAATGCTAGAGTATTCAGAAATTCCGTCGGTTACTCCACACCATCACCGAAATGGGGTCCAAACGTGACAAGAAGGTACTTGCACGCGTCATCATGTAAACACGATACAACAAGCAGACGCCCCGCGCTGGCTACATGGTCAGAGCAGAGCGTCACCTGGAGCCTCGAGGACCACGTGCCCATGATCGAGTATCTAGGTCGAGTCGCCCTAGTCGTTAGACCCAAAGTGGTTGACAATTGGCTACCAAATACCCTCATGCACGGGGGAAGTTCCATCAATATCCTCTATTCGGATAGATTCAGGCGAATGCAGCTACCATGGTCCGTGGTGGAACCCACCCTGTGCACCTTCCACGGCATAATCCTAGGTCGGAAGGCTTACCTGATCGGGAAGGTGAAGCTGCGAGTCACCTTCGACACACCTACAAACTTCCGCATGGAGCGGATCACCTTTGAGTTGGTGATCTTCAGAAGCCCATACCACTATGTACACCGGAGGCAGGCGTTCAACAAATTCATGGCAACCCTGCACTACTCCTACAATATGATGAAGCTACCGGGCCCCCACGGCATAATCACCATGCGCGGCGACCCGGACATGGCCGCCGAGTGTGAAGATAATGGCACCCAGTTCGCTGAAGCTGTCATCACCGAGGAAACAAACCACATGGACGAGCTCGCCAAATACACGCGTGGGATTGACAGCGATGACCCTTCGATCCTAAAAATTCCAACAACGGAAAACTCTGCACCCACCATGTTCGAAGCCTCCGCACATACTCGCCAGGTCAAACTTGTACCTGGCATGTTGATCCAACGAGTCACCGTGGTCTCAAACCTCACCCCCGCATAGGAAAGCGTACTCATCGAGTTCCTCCATGAGAATCGCGACATATTTGAATGTAAACCATCTGACATGCCAGGTTTCCCGAGGGAACTCGATGAGCACAAATTAAATGCTGACCATAAAGTACGGCCGGTCAAGCAGTCCATGTGACCCTTCAACGAAGAGCGCCGCCGTGCAATCACCTAGGAGGTGTAGCAGCTACTCGCTATAGGTTTCATACGACCAATCAAATACTCCAAATGGCTGGCAAACCCAATCCTTGTGGTGAAAAAGAACAACACCTGAAGAATGTGTATCGACTACACCAACCTCAACAACGCGTGCCCCAAAGAGGAATTCGTACTTCCTCGCATCAACCAAATCATCGACTCAACCGCAACCTCCGAGTCGCTCTTCTTCCGCGACGCCTACTCCGGGCACAACCAGATCAAGATGGCTGTCGAGGATGAGGATAAAACGGCATTCATCACACCATTCGGAGCATTCTGCTACACCGCCATGACCTTCGTCCTCAAGAACGCTGGAGCGACCTATCAAAGATGCATGCAGGAATGCCCGGCGAGCCAAATTGGACGCAACATACACGTATATATTGATGATGTTGTCATCAAGTCGACTCGGCAGGACAACATACTCGGCGACCTCACAGAGACCTTTGCAAACTTGCGAAGGTACAAGATAAAGCTCAACCCAGAGAAGTGTACATTCAGCATCCCCACATGACAACTACTGGGGTATCTCGTCTCCAAGTGGGGCATCGAGCCAAATCCAACTAAAATCAAAGACATCCGCGACTCAGCAAACTCGAGTGTCTGCGCGATGTACAGAAGCTAGCAAGGCGAGTGGTGGAACTTAGCCGCGTCATCCCCGGACTAGGGAAAAAACAATGCCCCTTTATCGCCTTATGTGCAAGAACCCCACATTCGAGTGGGACAACGAGGCTGAAAAAGCAGTCGCCGAACCATTGCTCGCCGCCCCAGCACAGAAGGAGCCCATGCTCATGTACTTGGCGGCTTCCATCCGAGTCGTTAGCACCGCAATGGTCATCAAGCGACCCGAGGAAGGCAAAGAACGCCTCGCCCAGCGACCGGTGTACTACCTCAGCGAGGTTCTTACCGACTCGAAGCAGCACTACCCGCAGTACCAAAAATTGTATACACCATCTTCCGAGCACAACGACAGCTCACACATTACTTCTAGGAGCACCCCATTATGGTCTTCTCCTCGTCTCCGCTCCAAGACATCATTCGTAATCGCGACGTGACGGGGCGAGTGGCTAAGTGGGCCATCAAAATAGGCACCCACAACTTCAAATACAAGCCACACAGGGTGATTGATGACTGCAAGTGCACATATCAATTGTAGATAGTTTTGAAGTAAAGATATCGAACCCACAGAGATCTATTGGTATAGGTCTTTATGCCCCTCCTCACTATCTACCAAAGGATACTTGTAAGTTTCCTTTGATCTCAAGTAAAGAGTATTTGAAAGGTTTTTGGTTGTGTGCAGGAATGTAATTAAAATGATTAAAAGAAAGCAAGTAACAAGTTCGTATAAAAGTGTGGTGGAATGAAATAGGGCTAAAACTTTCCCGGAGATGTAGGATACTCCTCTAGCATGGTGTTTTCATTATTAATAATTTAAGATAATATACTTCTTGTATCATGAGATGTGTAGAGAGAGCTCCATAATAAGATGTTCACTACAAGGCTTGTAGGAAGCCACTTTGTTGAGCCAAGAGTGAGGTCACCTCTAAATAACCACTGCGATGCCTGAGAGCAGTCACCCATACAGACCACCACAATTAAGGGTTTCCTAGTGGATATTGTAATCAGCTTAGGGAGTCCCTATTTATTCCTCCTTTGACCGCGTAGTTCACGAGACGACATCATTCTGTCCCGGGGCTATTCCGGGTACGATCCCAAAGCACGTCCAAAGGATTTCTCCATCCCTTTAGTCCCGAGGGAAAATGGTATGTGGTCGACTTTCACATGCCATCTAAACAGAGAGATCAAACACAAATCATAAATCTATCATAGACTATTCATATTAGACTTAGTAATTTGGGATCCTCTTGAAATAAAGACAAAAGGTGCACGCGAACATAGTGAAATACAAAGATCCCTACTCTATTTATGTAAAAACAAAAGGTAAATATGCTTAAATTTTGGACTCATCAACTCCCCAAGCTAGGATCTTGCTCGTCCCCAAGCCAGAAGGTGGCTTATGGACAAGATCATAATGTTCATGAGACACGATTCGTTACAATAAATGAGGCAAAAATTTGAAACAGGAATACAACATTAGAAGTAGAGAAGCGTCGGGGGTATTATGTCTTAGAGGCTTCCACAACTTTTCTAGTATTAATGAAATTATAAGAAGCTTCTATAGATTTAACATATCATATAATCATTGAGTTTAGAAATATTGAGCGCTTAGTTTAGTAATGAAGATTCATGATCACTCTTCTTTTCCCTATTGATATTTTTTATAGATTCTCTCTCTTTTTACTTCTTTTGCATTGTCTAAACATGCATAAATATCTTATTCTTTTCTTCCCCCTTTCTCTTTTTATATATATTATACAGCTATTTGATCATGCTCACTACTTTGATGGCTACAAGGAAAACTCTTAATTATAATATGCTACCAGAATTTTTCTTCTCATAACCTAATCATTACTTTTATTGGTGTGGAAGTCACTAAAAATCATGACAGCTATACAAGTATCATAACACTCAACTTAGTTCAATCATCTAATATAATAATCGTGAATCATAAAAAACTTCAAATATCATAAAGTTTCGAAATCCAACGGATATAAATCATCTCTCGAACAAGGGGAACTTTGAAGTTGATGCAGCTAATGCAAACTTTGGAATTAAAGTCTAAATGCATGTGGAAAAGTAAACATGCTAAAAACTATAAGATAGATTACAACGCTTTCACAGATCCCCCCAAGCTTGGAATCAAACTGGGTGGATCAAATAATTCCTTGCTTTCATTTGGTACTGTGGCACACCCTTTAGTCTGTAGAAGTCTTGCTGGAGATTGCAGCTCGAAGTTTCTTGTTTGTTTCCTCTAGAGCAGATATGCGACACAGGCACTTCTGTAGATCTGAACGCAAGAGGAACATCCGATTAGCGAATTTATTCATCACGTCATTGAGCTCCTTTTTTACTTCAAGATCTAATAGGATCTCCTTATGGATGAGTTCTTCTTTCTTAAACTTTTCTAATTTAAGACGGCAACACTCACTGTCCGAGAGATGATCCTAAACGGGCACGTCTAGGAGGTTGAATCCCCAGTCCTCTTGGGGATTCACGCTCATACGTGCATTCATGGTGACCTTCTTTGTTGTTGAAGTGTGCTCCATGGTCTCCTTGTAAGTTCCTGCATCAGGATAGTTAGACTTCATACTCTTTGGCGAAGGATAGTCAACAGTGATGAGCTTAAGAGACTCCATGCAGCCCTTCCCCTGGGGCTTTTTGGCTTCCTCTTCGTCTTCGGGTGTCACCATAGCCAAGTAGGGTGGCTGCTACCACCCCCTCTTTGTTCGCTCCATGAAGATCTCATACTCCTCATCCTCTGATTCATCATCGAAGTCATACGCATAATTCTTGTTCTTAGGGCTCAAACCTTGGGCTTCATGGTCATCGGCTTCAATGGAGGAGGTCTGGAAGCTATCCCATGAAGGAGCCATGAGGTTTAGAGGCTTGACCTTGCCTTGAACAGGGTAGCGCATTAGGTAGATTGAATCTGTTGATATGAGAGGAAGAGAGACTTCTATGGATTCTTATTAAGGGTCAGATGTAGGAAGAAATACGTACTGGAAGGAAAAGTGTCGGCCAAGAAAAGAATCCCAACAAATATGGAAAGAGATAAACAAAAAAGGAAGAAAATACGATCGTAACAACCACTTGGTATGGGAGCGTGCCCGTACGGTACGCCCGTACTGGGTCATTCCTAGGCCAACACGGCTTCGAAGGCGGTAACCTGCCAACCGACTAAGCGGTACTGACGGGTCCCACCCATACTGTTCGTTCGTACTAGCTTTTACTAGCCCCTTTTTTTACAGACACAAGAATAAAACCAATTTTTGGCAAAACAATATTGTATCGGTAACGACCAGTGGTACGGGCAGGTGCGCTCGTATCGCACGGTCGTATCGAAATGGCGAAAACTATGACAAGGATGCAGTGTGTTTAACGACCAATGGTATGGGCGGGTGCAGCGGTACCGCCCGCCCGTACCATCCTTCCAAAACTACTATTGCAATCAGAAAACAAGAGGAAAACAAAAATGCAAAAAGAAATTGCAGAAAATCATCCAGAACAAAGATAACTTCAAATTTCACATATCAGATCTATTTAGAGAGGACATGTTCATATGAGTACCTTCTCCTTTCTGGATTACCTTTTTCTTTTTCTCTTTGAACAAGGTGGGTTGAAGCAGATCACTAAAACCATTGCAAAGAGAATTTGAGAACTTTATTTTTGGCAATGTTGTTCCTATGGGTATGTAGATGGATGACACTTCTTTAGGTGGATTAATCTCTTGAATGTCCATAGGTGTCTCCTCTATCTCCTCCTTCCTTTGTAGAATCTGCCAATCAAATTATTGCAAAAGTAGAGTCCAATGGGTCATCTTTGGCTTAACATCGGTCCTTTATAGGATTTCCTTTAGGACAATACGATCGGTATGTACTCTCACTTTTGATTCATTGATGTAAGATCTAAATTTATCACAGGAGAAAACTATAGAAAAAAATTCGTTTTCTACAATGTGGTAATTCTTTTGGGCCCCGTTTTGGGTTTGGCTAGCATGATGAATGATACTGAGATTATCACCAACATACTGACAAAGGATTTCTCCCACGACTTCATGACTAGCTTCACAAAATAACTCAAAGGGTTTCTTCCAATTAGGTGATTTAATAATGGGAGCTTCAATGAGAGATTGTTTTAATATGTTGAAAGCATTCAGACATCCCTCATCAAAACTAAAGATAATCCCTTTCTGAAGAAGATTAGTTAAAGGTCTAGCCATTTTTAAAAAAATCTTAAAGAACCTTCTATAAAATCCCGCATGGCCTAGGAAAATCCTTATACCTTTCACATCTCGAGGAGGAGGAAGTCTTTCTATAGCTTCAATCTTTGCTTTGTCAACCTCTATACCCTTACCTGAGATTTTGTGACCAAGTACTATACCTTCTTGAACCATAAAATGGCATTTCTCCTAGCTTAATATTAGTTTAGTGTCTTCGCATATCTGCAAAACTTTATGAAGATTATGGAGACAATGATTAAAGGAAGTTCCATAAAGATAAAAATCATCCATGAAGACTTCTATAATACATTCAACATAATCGACAAATATAGCAGTCATGCACCTTTGGAAAGTAGCAGAGGAATTGCAAAGACCGAAATGCATACGATGATAAACATAAAGACCATAAGGACAAACAAAATTAGTTTTAAGTTGATCGTTAGGATGAACAGAAATTTGAGGAAAACCATAATAGCCGTCCAAGTAACAAAAATGAGAATGCATAGCTAGCCTCTCTAAAGTTTGGTCTATAAACGAAAGTGGATAGTGATCTTTTCTGGTTTCTTTATTAAGTTTTATATAGTCAATGCACATCATGTGTCCAACAACAGTCCTTGTAGGTACCATCTCATTATGTTTATTTTCAACAATAGTGAATCCACCTTTCTTGGGAAGACAATGAACAAGACTTACCCATTCACTCTCTTCTACATGAAATATGATCCATGCCTCTAATAAACATATTATTTCTTTTCTTACCTCCTCTTTCATGTGAGGTTTGAGACGTTGCTGAAAGTCTGCGATCGGTTGGGAACCTTCCTCCATGAATATCCTATGGGTGGCTATCAAAGGATTAATCCCCTTCAATTCACTCATCGAATACCCAATAGCGTTTCTATGCATCTGAAGAAATTTCATCAAATTCTCCTCTTCTTTTCTACAAGGTTAGAACTTATAATAATAATAGGGAATCTATTGGTATCATCAAGAAACTTGTATTGTAATTCCTTTGGTAAAGTTTTAAGGATAGGAGGGGGAAGATCTTCATCTCCCTTTCTTATAGGTTCTTCATATTCTTGATTAATCTCGGCATCCACCTCAGTTGTGGAGTCAAGATAATCATCTATTTCAGTTTTCTCTGTCATAGAGGATATTATTATTATTAACTAAACTCCTTGCTAAATCATCATCTCGAGTCTCAATAACTACTGAGGCCAAATTAACAAAATTACCTTCTTCCTCACGTCCATACTCATCATCATCTAGTTCTTCAATAGCTGGCTTATGGTCAAATTTGGAGAAATGAAAATCCATTTTATCTTCCCCAAATTTTAGAGACACGGTTTCTCTCTTGCAATATATGTTTTCTCCTGCAGTATTTAGAAAGGTTCTTCCAAAAATGATGGGAGAATAAACATCGGTATGGTCCAACATAAATTGGAACATCTCTAATTATTCCCATAGGGACTCTAAGTTTTTTATCAACAAGCATTATAGTCATATCCGTATCCTCTAGTTCAGCTGGTGCTAGTTCTTTTTGGATTTTTAAATTGAAGTTAAAAGGTATCACATTAACAGCTATCCCTATGTCATAGAGGCCATAGTAGGAATTTCCTTCGAAAGTACAAGGGAGAATAGGCTTACCAACTTATTTATCTTTTACCTTAACTTCTACGAATTGCGAGGCTTCGGTATCTAGCTCAATCACGTTGCAGTGATCAAACATGGTCAGGATGTCTTCCTTTGCTGGATCCCCTATCTCTTATACACTTACTTCTTCAGTTTTCCTTACCTATGCTTCTTCTAGATATTTTAGGAATAACTCTTCTTCTCGTTGATCCTCTAGCTGCTGAGCCATCATATGTTTGTTTTCCGTCCTTGGGAAAGGAAGGGGTGTTGGGGATATGCTATATGGGTATCCTCATAGCATGTCTCTTATCCGGCTAACCCAGGTGGCCCACAGTTGGTAGCATGGCCCATGGTCTGCTGGGCGGCCCAGTTAGAAGGATCCAGAAGGGAGGCCCATGCCGGATAAAGGAAGGCTACGGTGGAGTCACCAGTGTATCCGGAGCCTTGGAGTACAAGACACGCTAGACTAGTAATAGACGGTGTAGGACTCTGTAACCTGTCCGGCTAGGACTTTTCCCTGTAACCCTAGGACCTGGCGACTATATAAGTCGGGCCTATGGGAGCCTTTAGGGCACGATCTCAGACAATCTCAGACCAATCAACTCACACCTCGCACAGCGAACCTATCTCTGTAACTCAGCATATTGCCCTTATAGTGATTTGTAGCAGGAGTAGGATTCCGCCACCGTTGTGGGATCTGAAGCTGGGTAAGCTGTGTTACCTTGTACCCGTCAACTGTTCGCCTTTCCCCACGTCTCTAAACACGCACTGTGAGGACCCCTCCATGGCGTACTCATCGGCAATACCACGACAGTTGGCGCCCACCGTGGGGCAAGAGGCGCTTCAGGCTCTTCAGCGGGCGAGGACCAAGATCTTTGCGGGAATCGGCGAAACCGTAGCCATCGGTTGCATTCTCTTCTCCGACAATGTTCTGACCGTCCCTCCGACGAGTTATGGATCCCGATGAAGACGAACCCTACGCGGTGTTCGATCATTCCTATCGGAGACATCCACCTCTTCATTGGCAAAACCGACTCGGGCACTAGTTCCCTGGGAGTCGGAGGAGCATCAAGACACGCACGGACCGCCTATGGGCAGGACACGTTCGCGGAAGGATCGATGTCGGATCTCTCCTCGGAGTTTGCCGGCAAAGATCGGAAAAGTTCAAGGCCCACCCAAACCGCCCCTGTGCAGTATATAACGGTGGAAGATCACTGCAAGTCGGTCGGCTTCGCCCGTGCGTCTGGACAGCAGAGATCCAAGTTAATCGGTGTGGTTACCATCTTCGATCTGGCGTGTTGCATTCAGAGAGAGGGCTAAAACCCCCACGATTACCTTGCCAGGTGGCTCCGTATACGAGCCGATCTGGCCCACTACCCCAATGATGATGCCATGTATCACTTTGTGGAAGGACTGGACCACGGCACGCTTCTCCGATATTCTCTAAGGCGGCAGCGGGCTTCGGGACGCCTTATCTTCGAAGGCATGGTGAACACCGTCAACAAATACACGGAGGCCAAAGCGGCAGCTTAGACAGCGCTTGCGCTCATTGACGGAGCCCCACTATTTCAGCCTCCTCCACCACCGCCTCTGGCCGCCATCGCTGCAGTCGCGCCGCCACCTCCAGTCACCGTCGCTGCTGTTGCACCTCCACCCCCCATCATCGAGGAAGTCCTAGCACCCTCCAACTCTGTGATTGACATGCTATACGCCGACATCAGTGCAGATTCAGAGGAGTTAGATTTCAGTCCAGAGGAACTAGACTCCGCCATGCAGGAGATGGAGGAGGAGTACACGCGCGACGAGCAATCCAACAATGCCATCACGTCTCGAGAGGTGTTCGTCACCATTAGGACGGTGATGGATGAAGATCAACCTGGAAGAGCTCCGCCTACAGCACTGGACAAGGGGTAGGGACCACCTGTTGCTGCCGACGATGATCGCGCAAAGGACATGCCCCCTCCTCCTAACCCAGTGCACCAGCCGCAGGAACTCGGCACCGGCCCGAGCAACAACAACACCGCAAACTTGCCGCCTCTGGCATCTATGTCTGCTGCTGCCCAAGTTACTCCAGCTGATAGAGTGATGTACGACAATCTCCTTGTCGAGCCACTGACCGTAGCTCATATCCAGAACGTGACCCAGATGGACGAGAAGCGCCAGCAGCTGCTGGAGGAAGCGCAGGCCATCGCGGAGCAAGGCGCTAAGTTAGATCGAGATCTGCTCAACGCGCAGAAATCCATAGAGAAAGCTAGAGCAATGGAGGCCGAGTACAAGACTCTGCTGCAGCAGCAGAAGGCCAAGAAAGCTCTGGCTCGCATCATCAACGATCCTGGTGTACGGCGAAACCTAGGATGGGATCCCCCGAAGCCGGCACAAGCCAAGCCATACATTGACAGTGAAGGCAGACAGGTGATTCCCACTCCACTCCTCAACCTCGCCGTCGCCAAGACCCTTCTGGAGAAGGATAGATTGCCCGAGGCAGTGGACCAGGTCTATGACCTAGTGGCCAAGGCGGTGAAGCAGCAGGAAAAGGCCACCTCTCAGAGGCTTGAGTCTGACCCAGCGTTTTGCCAGTCTAGCCAGCATAAGCCGCCGAGGGACAGATCTCCTCTTGATGTCGGGTCTTAGACGGGTTCATCAGAACGAAGACGGAGGGATGCGCGCAACAGGAAGGATGCTATCCCCACATCCTCCGACCATGGAGAAAAGGCCCGACCTCGTCGCCCATTGCCACCGCCCCGCTCCCCCAGACATCACAAAGATCCCAAGGCTCACCATCGTACGGATGTGCCCCCGCCAAGGCAGGGCGGCATCGTCATCCGCGACAACATGGAGCAGACCCGTCATGACGGAGAGCGCAACCAGGGACACAAGAGTAGGTCGCGCCATAACCCTCCGCGTCTGGCGAGCAATCGTGGCAAGCGTGAGGCGTCGCAGGAGTGTAATAGCAAGAAGGCTAACCCACCGCCACCTCCGCCTCCGTCGCCACCTAGCAGTCACCATGGCGGAGGAGGCCCACGTCGTTCACGCAGCCCATCCCCTGTTGACAAGAAGAAAAGAAACCCGGAGCCATACGATGCACGTTCGCGGATTGATAAGATCCACGAGGCCCGGAAAGGACCATACCTGGGACCATGTTGCTTTGGACCTACGATACGGTCCGCAACTTACCCCAAAGGTTTCCGGATTGACAAGACCATCAAGCCCTATGACGGCACCGCTAAGCTAGCTACATGGTTGCAGGACTACGGCAACACGATAGAGATTGTCGGGGGTAACCCCAATGTTGCCGTCAAGTACCTCCCATTGATGTTGGCGGGCACAGCCCGTCAATGGATTGATGACTTGCCGAAGAAATCCATCTGCAATTGGTTGGACATGCAAGAGGCATTCACCAAGAACTTCGAGGGTACATACAAACGCCCCTGCACTGTTGGCTATCTATAGTGGTGCGTGCAAGAGAAAGACGAGACATCTCGCGCCTACCTCTCCTGATGGTTGGATATGAAGAATTCCTATGCGGGAGTGCATGATCAAACCGCCATGGCCGCCTTCATCGATGGGTTGGAGAGGGGCACGTTGCTCCGACATAAGATGAAGCGCTTGCAGGACAATCACCAGCTTGACTTGAACCAGATGTTTCAGTTGGCTAGTGATTTTGCAGCTGCCGACGATGATGCTCGCGGCTCTCTGCCGGCAATGTCCGTTCCAACTCAAGCTCGGAGGAACAACAACACAAAGCGGAAAACCGCTCCAGAATAAAAGCAAACTCCCGACATGGTCGCTATGACCTTCGCAGTACGAGGTGATGACGGACAACGTGGCCGAGGACGGGGAGCTGGTCGTGGGCAGCAGCGAGGAAGTGAAACTACCTCGGCAGCGCTCCGCGTTCCCCAAACCTCGATGTTAACGGCAAGGCCACCCATACCAATCGACACTGCAAGTTCGTCAACGACCTCAAGGAGGACCCGGAGTCCGGCTACAAGCAAAGTCGGAAGAACAGACCGCGAGGCAAGGGAAAGGGGAAGAAGAAGGAGGATGAGTCCAAGGATTCAAGTGACATGGACAAGGATGTTGAACCCAAGCATGCCACCAAGAGCAACGACAAAGCCAAGAACCCCTTCGTGAAGAAGGCACCAGTCTACCACACTTTCCTTGGCACCCCCACCGTCCGAAAACAGAAGACCTCTATGAGGATACTGATGGCCACTCTACCCCCATTTTGTAGGGTTCGCAGCATAGAAAACAAAAAATTTCCTACGATGGGAACTATGTACCAAGATCTATCTACTAGATACAAACAACGGGCGGATGTATATCTGTAGAGAACATACCTTTGAAGACCGACAAAGCTTAACGAGTTCAACTCGTGGTTGATGTAGACGATCCCTTGCCGTTCTCAAGATCGAGAGGAAGTCCTAGCGCCGCAAAGCAGCAGCGCATCCGTGCTCGCACACACGTACAAGACACCGGGCAACCTCCGCCTCCTCGCTCCAGCGATGCAGCGGAAGCACAACCCTTTCTTGCTGAATAGCCACCGGGAACATGTATCTCGCTAGTCCGAGACCATGAGGAATAAATTCTAGAGGGGGAGAGAGATCCTTCACGAGGAGGTGTGAGAGACAAGTGAGGAGGGGGGCTCCTTTTATAGGAGGAGGGGGGAACCCAAGGGGGTGGCCACCGGCTATGGGGGCTGCCCCCTCCCCTCCTTCATTCATGTGGGTGGACACTCCACTCACAAAATGGCCCTTCAATTTTCTCCACTCAAAAGTCCACTCAAATTCCCATTAAATTTCCACCAAATTTAATACAAACTCTCATTAAATAAAACTCTTTTATTTTATTCAGAATTTTGTCAATTACTTTAATGACAAACATTCACAAATAACCCCTTGCTAGAATTCCATTTCACATGCATAACCACTTTATGCAATTTCACCCGAAAACCCGTTTCGGTATCTAGTGAAATAAATTCCTGCGCTTGTTTATTCTTTCGGCATGAAACATTTGCTCCAACTGGATGCCAATGTCCCTTAAGTGTGTCACCCTACGGTTAGCGAATAATGCGGACATGATCGAGACCCTTCTCCGATCAATAATCAGTAGAGGGACCTAGAGATCCATACTGACTCCCACACATTCAACGATGACTTTTCCTGTGATCGTCGGAACCTTTTACGCTTGTATCTTAATCCCTTTGTTTCATGATATATTACATGTCCGAGATTCGATCATTGGTATCTCCATACCTAGTTTGATCTCGTTACTGACATGCACTCTTTTCTCGTTCCCGTGATATAACATTCTAGTGATCAAATCACTTGCTTGCAAGCTAACCAATGTGATATCACCGAGAGGGCCCAGAGCATATCTATCCGTCATCGGGATGAACAAATTCCACTCTTGATCCATGATTCTCAACATAACACTTTAGTAGTTCTGAAGCCATCTTTATAATCACCCAGTTACGAAGTGACGTTTGATGTCAACAAGAAACTCTTCCGGTGTTAGTGATTGGCATGATCTCATGGTCTAAGGATTAGGACTACTTCGTAGTTTGTTTATAGCAATATAAACTCAATGACTTTGATCGTAATGCAATACTTCGGATGAATGTTCATCACACCATTACACTAATGTTGTGATCTCGTTATTAACAACATCCAATGTCTATGATCAGGAAACCGTGATCATCTTGTTAATCAACGAACTAGTTTATGAGAGAGGCATAACTAGGAACTTTCTGTTTGTTTATTAAACACACATGTATTAACGTTTCCGTATTAATAGAATTATAGCATGCAAAATAAACATCTATCATATACTTGGAATATACATAATAAACATTTTATTATTGCCTCTCAGGGCATATTCCCTTCAGTCTCCCACTTGCACTAGAGATAATAATCTAGTTACATTGTGATGTATCTAACACCCATGGAGTTCTGGTGTAGATCATGTTTTGCTCTAGGGAGAGTTTTAGTCAAAGGATCTGCTACATTGAGATCCGTATGTACTTTACAAATCTTTATATCTCCATCCTTGACATGCTCGCGGATGGAGTGAAACCGGCGCTTAATATGCTTGGAATGCTTGTGAGACCTTGGCTCTTTGGCATTGGCAATGGCACCATTGTTGTAACAATAGATCACCATTGGGTCCAACGCGTTTGCAACCACACCTAGTTCGGATATGAACTCCTTCATCCAAACTGCTTCCTGAGCCGCTTCTGAAGCAGCAACATATTCGGCCTCCGTTGTTGATCCCGCCACCACAGGTTGTTTGGAGCTCCTCCAACTAACCGCTCCGCCATTCATGAGAAATACGTATCCGGATTGAGACTTAGAGTCATCTGGATCGGTGTCAAAGCTAGCGTCGACATAACGCTTAGTGACGAGCTCTTCTTCACCTCCGTATATAAGAAACATATCCTTAGTTCTTCGCAAGTACTTAAGGATATTCTTGACCGCTTTCCAGTGTTCTGAACCTGGATCCGATTGGTACCTACTAGTCAAACTAATAGCATGTGCCACATCCGGTCTTGTACATAGCATGGCGTACATTATAGAGCCTATGGCTGAAGCATAGGGGACCTTGTCCATTATCTCTCTTTCTTCCGCCGAAGCCGGACTTTGAGTCTTACTCAATGTCGTGCCTTGTCTCATAGGTAAGAACCCCTTCTTACTATTCTCCATTTTAAACTTCTTTAAAATCTTATCAAGGTATGTACTTTGCGATAGCCCTATTAGGCGCCTAGATCTATCTCTATAGATCTTTATGCCTAATATGTATGACGCTTCACCTAGGTCCTTCATTGAAAATTAGCTGTTTAGATAACTTTTAACACTGTTTAAAAGATCTATATCATTTCCTATCAATAATATGTCATCCACATATAATATCAGAAATGCCACATTGCTCCCACTCACTTTCTTGTAAATACAAGCTTCTCCATAAGTTTGGACAAATCCAAACTCTTTGATCACCTCATCAAAGCGGAGATTCCAACTTCGTGATGCTTGCTTCAATCCATAGATGGATCGCTGAAGCTTGCACACCTTGTTAGCATCCTTAGGATCGACAAAACCCTTTGGTTGTATCATATACAACTCTTCCTCAATATTACCATTGACAAACGCGGTTTTTACATCCATCTGCCATATCTCATAATCGAAATATGCAGCAATTGCTAACATAATCCTAACTGACTTTAGCATCGCTACGGGAGAGAATGTCTCATCGTAGTCAACTCCTTTAATTTGTCGAAACCCCTTTGAGACAAGTCGAGCTTTATAGACGGTTATATTACCATCAGCATCAGTTTTCCTTTTGAAAATCCATTTGTTCTCCACGGCCTTTCGGTCGTGAGGTAAGTCTACCAAGTTCCAAACTTGATTTTCACACATGGATTCCATCTCGGATTTCATGGCTTCTAACCATTTGTTGGAATCCGGGCTCATCATCGCTTCTTCATATGTCGCGGGGTCATCATTTTCATCAACCATGAAATTAATGACAGGATTTCCGTACAGCTCGGGAGCTGCACGCGTCCCGCTTGACCTGCGAGGTTCGGTAGTACTCTCTTTCGGAGTATCATGATCATTATCATTAGTTCCCTCTTCAACAGGTGGAGCCAACTCCGGAACAACTTCCGGCGCTCCGCTACTCGCCATACTTTGAAGAGAAGGTTCAATAACCTCTTCGAGTTCTACCTTCCGACTACTCACACCTTTCGCGAGAAACTCCTTCTCTAGAAAGGATCCATTCTTGGCAACAAAAACCTTGCCCTCGGATATGTGATAGAAGGAATACCCAATAGTTTCCTTAGGGTATCCTATGAAGACGCATTTTTCCGCTTTGGGTTCGAGTTTATCCGGTTGAAGTTTCTTCACATAAACATCGCATCCCCAAACTTTAAGAAATGACAGCTTAGGTTTGTTTCCAAACCACAATTCATACGGTGTCTTTTCAACGGATTTAGATGGTGCCCGATTAAAGTGAATGCAACAGTTTCTAGTGCATAACCCCAAAATGACAATGGCAAGTCCGTCAGAGACATCATAGATCGAACCATATCTAATAAAGTATGATTACGACGTTCCGACACACCATTTCACTGTGGTGTTCCGGCAGGTGTGAGTTGTGAAACAATTCCACACTCTTTCATGTGAGTGCTAAACTCGTAACTTAGATACTCACCTCCACGGTCGGACCATAGAAATTTGATCTTTCTATTACGATGATTTTCCACTTCATTCTGAAATTCCTTGAACTTTTCAAAGGTTTCAGACTTGTGTTTCATCAAGTAGATATAACCGTATCTACTCAAATCATCCGTGAAAGTAACAAAATAACAATATCCACCTCGCGCCGACACACTCATTGGACCACATACATCAGAATGTATGATTTCCAATAAATCTGTTGCCCGTTCCATTGAACCGGAAAACGGCGTTCTAGTCATCTTGCCCATAAGGCATGGCTCACATGTATCAAATGATTCATAATCAAGTGATTCCAAAATTCCATCCGAATGGAGCTTCTTCATGCGTTTAACGCCAATATGACCTAGAAGGCAGTGCCACATATATGTGGATATATCATCATTTAGTTTAATCCTTTTAGCATCAACATTATGAATATGTGTAACATTATTATCGAGATCTAAAAGAAATAAACCATTCATCATCGGTGCATGACCATAAAAGATTTCATTCATATAAATGGAACAACCATTGTTCTCGGATTTAAATGAATAACCACTTCGCATCAAACACGATCCAGATACAATGTTCATGCTCAGTGCAGGCACCAGATAACAATTATTCAAGTTTATTACTAATCTTGATGGAAAGTGGAGAGGCAGCGTTCCGACGGCGATCACATCAACGCTTGATCCATTGCCGACACGCATCTTGACCTCACCCCTTGCTAGCGGTCGCTTATTCCGTAGCCCCTGATTCGAGTTACAAATATTAGCAACTGAACCGGTATCAAATACCCAGGTGCTACTGCGAGCACTAGTCAAGTACACATCAATAACATGTATATCATATATACCTTTGTTTGCCTTGCCGGCCTTCTTGTCTGCCAGATACTTGGGGCAGTTGCGCTTCCAGTGGCCAGTCCCCTTACAATAGTAGCACTCGGTATCAGACTTAGGTCCAACTCGGGGTTTCTTTTCAGGCACGGCAACAGGTTTGTCGCCCTTACTTCCCTTCCGTTTTCCCTTCTTGTATTTCTTGAAACCAGTGTTCCTATTGATCATCAACACTTGATGTTCCTTTTTGATCTCCACTTCTGCAGTTTTAAGCATTGACAGAAGCTCGGGGAGAGACTTCTTCATGCCTTGCATATTATAGTTCATCACGAAGCTCTTATAGCTAGGTGGCAGAGACTGCAGAACACGATGGATGCCTAAGTCAATGGGAATCGTTATTCCCAAGGACACAAGCTTATCGGCGTAACCCGACATCTTGAGTACATGCTCACTAACGGAGCTGTGCTCTTCCATCATGCAGCCAAAGAAATTTTCTGAAGCATTGTATCTCTCTACAGCAGCATGTGTGTCGAAAATCATTTTCAACTCACCCATTGTATCAAATGCATTGCCATTTTTGAAACGCTTTCGAAGTTCCGGCTCTAGCCCATACAATATGCCGCAATGAACTAAGTTGTGGTCCTCCTGACGAGTCTGATAGACATTCTTCTCCTCGTCAGGGGCATCATCTAAAAGTGGGGGGCCTAATGGCGATTCTAGCACATATTGCTTTTGTGCAGCAGAGAGGAGAATCCTCAAATTCATGGCCCATTCGGTAAAGTTGCTACCGTTCGTTGCAAGTTTCTCTTTCTCCATGAACACATTGAAATTAAAAGCAGGTGGTGCCATCTACAACAGAATTTGTAAAGTTTAGACTAAGTGTATGATAGATTGAGTTCAACTAATCCATATTACGAATGAACTCCCACTCAAAAACGACATCCCTCGTGCCTTTTTGGTGATTACATGAACCAAATCCACTACACGAAGTCCGATCATCACGTGAGTCGGTGTAGCTTCAAAGGCGATCATCAAATGGGCACCATATCAACTATATGACTCATGCTTAACCTTTCGGTCCGTGTTCCGAGGCCATGTCTGTACATGCTAGGCTCGCCAAGTTAGAACCTTAGTATTCGCGTGTGTAACTGTTTTACACCCGAAATATGGTCGTGGATCCAAGAACACCCGATCATCACGTGATGTCTTGGAGCGACGAAAACATAATCGATGCATACTAAAGGAAGAACACATTCTTATCTTGATATTTCAATGAGGGATCATCTTATTATGCTAACAAAGCGCTAAACAAGCAATATAAGATGCAATCAAACATCATATGTTTATTAGTGAAATAATATGGTTCCCGCATATGATCTCTATCATGTGCACCGTGGTATGATCACTATCATACCTATATGTGTAAGTCCAAGGTCTATGGAGATTACACGTTATGTATGTTGTAAGAGTATCATCTCATACTTCTACTTACAACATCACCATATCATAACACTAGCCCAGCAACAATCTAAACTAGACGCCTCTAATTTATCCATTGCAAGTTTTACGTGGCTTAGGGCTTTCGAGATAGAACCGTTCTTACCTACAAACATGAACCACAACGAGGATAACCAAATTGTTGACAACTCGCTTGCAAAATAGATATTGACTATAGTAGGAGAGACAGACACCCGCTAGCCACTTATGCAAACTAGTTGCATGTCAAGCGTGGAACAGGTCTCATGTGCGAGGACATGTAAAGTTTGTCCAGGCCACTTCATCCCACTATGCCACCAATATCCAAAATTACAAAAAAGGAGCAACAACATGATCATAATCGCCCACATACTCATATGTGTACTACCCGTGTAAAGTATCTACGCATAGATCCTGGCTCTGATACCACTGTAGGGTTCACAGCATAGAAAACAAAAAATTTCCTACGATGGGAACTATGTACCAAGATCTATCTACTAGATACAAACAACGGGCGGATGTATATCCGTAGATACCATACCTTTGAAGACCGACAAAGCTTAACGAGTTCAACTCGTGGTTGATGTAGACGATCCCTTGCTGATCTCAAGATCGAGAGGAAGTCCTAGCGCCGCAAAGCAGCAACGCATCCGTGCTCGCACACACGTACAAGACACCGGGAAACCTCCGCCTCCTCGCTCCAGCGATGCAGGGGAAGCACAACCCTTTATTGCCGAATAGCCACCGGGAACATGTATCTCGCTAGTCCGAGACCACGGGGAATAAATTCTAGAGGGGGAGAGAGATCCTTCACGAGGAGGTGTGAGAGACAAGTGAGGAGGGGGGCTCCTTTTATAGGAGGAGGGGGGCACCCAAGGGGGTGGCTGCCGGCCATGGGGGCTGCCCCCTCCCCTCCTTCATTCATGTGGGTGGACACTCCACTCACAAAATGGCCCTTCAATTTTCTCCACTCAAAAGTCCACTCAAATTCCCATTAAATTTCCACCAAATTTAATGCAAACTCTCATTAAATAAAACTCTTTTATTTTATTCAGAATTTTGTCAATTACTTTAATGAGAAACATTCACAAATAACCCCTTGCTAGAATTCCATTTCACATGCATAACCACTTTATGCAATTTCACCCGAAAACCCATTTCGGTATCTAGTGAAATAAATTCCTGCGCTTGTTTATTCTTTCAGCATGAAACATTTGCTCCAACTGGATGCCAGTGTCCCTTAAGTGTGTCACCCTACGGTTCGCGAATAATGCGGACATGATCGAGACCCTTCTCCGATCAATAATCAGTAGCGGGACCTGGAGATCCATACTGACTCCCACACATTCAACGACGACTTTTCCTGTGATCGTCGGAACATTTTACGCTTGTATCTTAATCCCTTTGTTTCACGATATATTACATGTCCGAGATTCGATCATCGGTATCTCCGTACCTAGTTTGATCTCGTTGCTGACATGCACTCTTTTCTCGTTCCCGTGATATAACATTCTAGTGATCAAATCACTTGCTTGCAAGCTAACCAATGTGATATCACCGAGAGGGCCCAGAGCATATCTATCCGTCATCGGGATGAACAAATTCCACTCTTGATCCATGATTCTCAACATAACACTTTAGTAGTTCTGAAGCCATCTTTATAATCACCCAGTTACGAAGTGACGTTTGATGTCAACAAGAAACTCTTCCGGTGTTAGTGATTGGCATGATCTCATGGTCTAAGGATTAGGACTACTTCGTAGTTTGTTTATAGCAATATAAACTCAATGACTTTGATCGTAATGCTATACTTCGGATGAATGTTCATCACACCATTACACTAATGTTGTGATCTCGTTATTAACAACATCCAATGTCTATGATCAGGAAACCGTGATCATCTTGTTAATCAACGAACTAGTTTATGAGAGGCATAACTAGGAACTTTCTGTTTTTTTATTAAACACACATGTATTAACGTTTCCGTATTAATACAATTATAGCATGCAAAATAAACATCTATCATATACTTGGAATATACATAATAAACATTTTATTATTGCCTCTTAGGGCATATTCCCTTCACATTTCCCCAGTACCTGCGCTGGTCGAAGGTTCCAATTACTTGGGACAGGATGGATCACCCAGACCTCATCCCTATGGAGAACCAGTACGCCATGGTCATCAACCCTTTGATTGAAGGCGTCGAGTTCACCAAGTGTATGGTGGATAGTGGAAGAAGCATCAACATCATGTACCTGGATACACTGCAGAAGATGAAATTGACGGAGGCAAACCCAAGGCGGACCAACACCATCTTCCACGGCGTAGTTCCTGGTCAGGAGGTTCAGTCCCTTGGGTGCATCACACTTCAGGTTGCCTTTGGCGATGTTAATAATTACCGCCAAGATCGCATGACCTTTGAGGTGGTCCCCTTCAAGAGAGTGTACCACGTCATATTCGACAGCGACATATTCCACACCTTCATGGCCAAGCCATGCTTCGTCTACAACAAACTCAAGATACCCGGACCAAACGGTGTCATCACCGTATCCGGAAGCTTTACCAAAGCAAGGGACTGCGAGATTAATGAAGCAGCCTACCTAGAAGCTGTCCTCTACAGCGAAGAATTCAAAGAGATCCAGAGCAAGGTCAATGACTCAGAGATGCCCGCGTCGAAGAAACAGATCTCCGACTCCGCTCCAGCATTCAAGGCCGCCATCGAGACCAAGCCGGTGGAACTTGTGGTAGGAGATGCCTCCAAGACCACCGCCATTGGGACAAACCTGGATCCCAAATAGGAAAGCGCGCTCGTCGAGTTCCTCCGTGAGAACAGGGACATCTTTGCCTGGCAACCTGCTGACATGAAAGGTGTACCTAGGGAACTTGCCGAGCACAGCTTAAACATTGATCCAAAACGTAAACCAGTGAAGCAACCTCTACGACGCTTTGGAGATGAGAAGAGACGCGCCATAGGCAAAGAGATAGCTAGGTTACTTAAGGCTAGTTTTATCAGAGAAGTCCTTCACACCCGATGGGTGGCCAATCTTGTACTTGTCCCCAAAAAGGGAACCAAGGAATTAAGAATGTGCGTTGATTACACCGGCTTGAACAAAGCATGCCCCAAAGATCCGTTTGCTTTGCCTCTCATTGACCAAGTAATTGACTCGATGGCTGGCTCGGAACTTTTGTGTTTTCTTGATGCATACTCAGGATACCACCAGATAAGATGAGGAAGTTAGACCAATTGGCCACTTCGTTCACTACTCCATACGGCATGTTTTGCTTTGATACGATGCCCTTTGGGCTGAAAAACGCAGGTGCTACGTACCAGCGGACAATGCAACGTTGCCTGCATGACCAAATTGGTCGGAACGTTCATGCTTATGTGGACGATATAGCGGTGATGTCTAAAAAGTCAAATGACTTAATCTCCGACTTAAAAAGAAACTTTGGTAATATCCGGAAATACAAAATGATGCTTAACCCTAAGAATTGCGTCTTCGGGGTTCCAGCAGGCAAATTGTTGGGCTTCATCGTTTCCCAGCGTGGAATCGAGGTCAACCCAGAGAAAATCAAGGACATATTAAGCATAAACCGTCCGACATGCCTAAAGGACATTCAACGACTAACAGGTTGTCTTGCATCAGTTAGTCGGTTCGTCAGCCGACTTGGAGAGAAGGCCCTGCCGCTATACAAGTTGCCGAAGAAGACGGACAAATTTATGTGGATGAACGAAGAAGATGCAGTATTGAAGCAGCTTAAGGAGATTCTTTCCTTAGCGCCCATCCTTGCAGCACCCGATCCTGGAGAGCCCATGTTAATTTACATGGCGGCAACCAACTGGG
This sequence comes from Avena sativa, assembly GCA_916181665.1. Taxonomy (NCBI): domain Eukaryota; kingdom Viridiplantae; phylum Streptophyta; class Magnoliopsida; order Poales; family Poaceae; genus Avena; species Avena sativa. The sequence continues at coordinate 146,816,081 of OV702297.1, forward strand.
TAATCAGCATCATCGTCGTGGTAGAGCGGAAGGAACTAGGCTATGAGCACGGAGTTCAACAACCAGTTTAATATGTAAGCGAGGTCTTGACGAAGTCCAAGTAGCGTTACCCTCACTACCAGAAGATAGCTTATGGAGTATTCCTTGCTTCTCGGAAGCTGAGGCATTACTTTCAGGAGCACCCAATCATAGTGGTGAGCAAGACTCCACTGTCCGGCATTATCAACAACAGCGACGCTATGGGAAGGGTCGCGAAGTGGGGCATTGAACTTTCCGCCTTCGAGATCACCTACAAAAGACGCGACGCTATCAAGTCACAAGCCTTGGCAGATTTTATCGCACATTGGACGGAGATGCCAGATGCTACTCCGTTGCCAGAACCAGAGTATTGGGAAATGCACTTTGATGGATCAAAGCTGCTCAACGGTTCGGGGGCTGGTGTACTGCTACAGTCACCAATGGGGGACAAGCTACACTACATTCTGCATATCCACTTCGAGGCTATGAACAACATGGCGGAGTATGAAGCACTCATTCATGGATTACGCATAGCCAAGGATATTGGCATCAAGCGCATAGTTTGCTGTGGAGATTCCAACTTGGTTGCCTAGCAGGTGGCTGGCACCTGGAATGCGCGGAACCCTATGATGGCGACATATCGAGACGAAGTGGACGAGAAAGCCAAGAGCTTCTTGGGCTACAAAGTCAAGTATGTGCCTAGGGAGCAAAACGAGGCGGCTGATCTGCTGTCTAAGCTTGGATCAGGGTGCAAACGAATTTCGCCAGGAGTTTTCCTAGAGCATCTACGGACACCATCCGTGAAGGGAGCAGACATCGACAGCCCGGATAGAGTTGAATCTTTCGTCCACATGGTGGCAAAGGTCCCTCTGGCTTGGACAAAACCGTTCATGGAATATCTCGAACACGGAACTTTGCCCGATGACGAAGTCGAAAGACGACAAATAGTACGATGAGCGAAGGGCTATACCATAATCAATGGACAACTCTACAAAAGGTGCACTACTAGTGTATACCTTAAGTGTGTTTCCCAGCTAGAAGGTATTGAAATACTACGCGAAATCCATCTCAGAGATTGCGGGCATCACGCCGCTCCTCGATCTTTGGTCGCGAAAGCCTTCCGGCAAGGATTCTACTGGCTGACCTCGAAGGCGGACGCCGAAAAGCTGGTTGAGATTTGCATGGGATACTAGTATTATGCCCGACAACCACATGTTCCTGCTGAAAAATTGCGAACAATACCAATAACTTGGCCATTTGCAGTCTGAGGGCTAGACATGGTGGGACCGTTACAGACGGCACCATGTGGGTTTACGCATCTGCTAGTAGCAGTTGATAAATTCACTAAATGGATATAAGCTAAACCCATTAGAAAGCTTGATGGGGCAACTGCCCTCAGGTTTGTCCGAGATCTGGTGGTGAGATTTGGTCTCCCGCATAGCATTATCAGCGACAACGGCAGCAACTTGTCACTCAGAGAAGTGGAGGAATATTGTTGGGAGAAGGGCATCCGACTTGACCTTGCATCTGTGGCAGATCCACAATCCAACGGTTAGGTTGAGCGAGCCAATGGATTAATTATGCAGGGAATCAAGCCACATCTTGAGGCACCGCTACATAGAGCAGCTGGAGCCTAGGCGGAAGAATTACCATCTGTGTTGTGGAGTTTATGAACTACACCCAACAGATCCACCGGCTACACACCTTACTTCATGGTATATGGAGCAGAAGCCATCCTGCCTTCCGACATACTTCACGATGCACCGAGGGTTGCCGCGTACGACGAAGATGACGCTGAAGAATCCAGACGCCTAGATGTGGACCTTCTTGAGGAGGAGCGCATTTTGGCATGACAAAGATCCGCCATCTACCAGCAGAGGCTACGCAGCCACCATAGTCACCGCGTTCGGCATCGCTCGTTTAAAGAGGGTGATTTGATGCTCCGACTTAAGAAGAAGAAGTCACACAAATTATCCCCGCCATGGGAAGGACCGTTCATCATAAGCAAGGCGCTATTCATTGGGTCTTACTACCTCGTTGACAGTCGTGAACTGAAGGATAGACCCAACGAGGATCATAAGCGTAAGCGACGTGACCCGGATGATGACTACCCGGAGCTTGATCGGCCATGGAACATAGCATAGCTACGTCCTTTTTACATTTAGCATTTTTTATCTAATTGTGTACCTCTTATATGATCAATGAAATAAAGCTCTCTGGTTCACTCATATTTCTGAGTCTTTTACCTCCTTTAGTATTCATTTTTGGATCATATAAAACCTTTATGCACAAGCTTTGCGATTGCACAAGCTTTGCGATCATATAAAGCAGAAGAGACACCCTCAAAGTCTGCAGTGTTGAGGGACTCGGAGGATCTTTGGTCCCCGCCATCGATGGTATTCCTTGGCACGAAGATGTTGAGGTCGACCAACTCGGCAACTCTGGTGTCATAACCCGCGAGTGATGACAAGATAGATTTGTGATTTATCTCATGGCCTTCGTCATCTACGTCGAGGATGCTAGAGGTTACCGTGTCGATGTCGGCATTCTCGTAGTGTGCCTTGACCATGGACAGCGCCATCCTTGCACCGGCCCGTGCACATGAAGCTTTCCAGCTTGTGATACGCTCGGGGGATCGGCGCAGGATCTCTAAGAACTTCGCCATAGAGTCTAATGCCTTGATATTAATCTGGAGGGGCTTGGCAATCTCTTTGTCTTGAGCGATGGTGGTGTTGATGAAGTTGCCGGCAAGAACCATGCATTCCTTTGCCGGAGGAGGCAACCGGGTTAAACCCATAGGAGCTGCGAATTTCTGACAAACGAGCACATGAGTTCAAAAATTCAGAGTATCTAGACTACAGAAATACAAGACAGAGAATCACTTACTGAAGATGCTAGCCTCATCTTGCCAGAGGGTATCCGCCAAGGAGTCCCGTTCTTGTTGGAGGAGCTTATACGCTTCATGATGGCGTTGATTCTGTTCATCGGCAGCTTTCTTCTAATCTTTTAAGATCGAAATCTCCTCCTTAAAGCGGTTCATCTCCTTGGTGGCGGAGTCCTGCAGGGCTTTCATTGATTCTTCATGCATTTTCAGCATGTCCTTTCTCTCCTGCTTGAGGATCTTGTTCTCTCTATCCAGCTCCTGAATATGCTTGGATTGCTCGACAATGTCCTTAGCCTTGGCAATGGTTTCTGCAAGTCGGAGAAAGCAAAGTACACAGTGAGTACTCGGATAATACACAAGTTCAAGTCGGAATACAAACAAGAAAGGAAAAACAGACGCTTGCTCTTGATGATCTGTTCCTTCAAGAAGGCAGTATTACCCTTTTTGGCTTCCAAGTCCGCACACATCTTCTGGTACTTGTCGTTGGCCATGCCCCTCCGAGCATTCTCATTCTGTGGAACAAAGAAAAGTTAAACGTTGTTTGGTCTACTTGGAGCATCTAGCCGAAAAATTTCCACCTAGACGCTCGGGGTCTACAGCGAGAGTTTTTAACTTAGCAATATGCTTAGTCTTTCTTTAAACATCTAGTCAGAACTAATTCAGTTTTTGATTAGAAGCTTGGGGGCTACAGTATAATTTTTTTAACTCGGATGTATGCTTAGATTCTCTTTAAGCATCTAGTCGGAACTAATTCAGTTACAACTAGAAGCTTGGGGGCTACAATATCGAAATCTATAAACACTGCGTATGCTACTCTTAAAGCATCTAGTCGGAATAATTCATTCCACCTATATGCTTGGGGGCTATAGTGAGAAGTTTTCTAGCTTAGTCACTCTTAGATAATTTAGACACAAAGACCTATGGTTTTCCATCTAAATTCTCGGGGGCTACAGTGGGATACTCATATGAAATGCAAAAAGGCAAAAATAACTTACAAGTGCAATGATCTTGAGGTTAGTAGCACTCTCAGCCAGCAGCTTGCCAAAGGATACACTGTTTCCTTGAAAGATCTCTGCTTGCCAAAGAAGCTCCTCTAGACCGCACGTCGGAGATGTCGGCGCTGCACCAGGAACCAGAGCAGTGCTACCCGGCGTAAGTACCGGATAGACTATCTTTGGAAACTCAATGGTTTTCTTGGGTGCGGGGGCGCCGCCTTCGGCAGAAGTACCAGCTTCCACCACCGCCTTATCACAACCGATGGCATCCTTAGCCGGAGCTTCAGCCATTTGGTGTGCGGCACTCTCCTCCGACAACAGCAAGCTCGATAGAGGCACCTGAATCCACTTCCATGGCAGAAGGGCCAGATGTTTCCTTGGCTTGGGAGCTTGTCGGAGCGGAGGAGGGCTTGACGCTGGGAGTGACAGGGAGATGGCGGGATATGCGTTGTGATGCAACATGTCCTTGATGGTTCTAGAAGTCCCCGATGTTTTGGAGGTCTTCTTCAAGCTGGTCGTGGCTTTCTTCCTGAAACGTGCAAAATGTATAAGTACAGGAATAAGACAGACAAATAGACAATGTCGGAGAGAAAGAAGCTTACACAAGAGGGGGTGCTTTGGCAAAAGGGATCCCAGTAGTCTTTCATTTCTACGCCTCCAGGGCGGCGGTAGTCTTTTTGGAGACTCCACCCTCCGTCTTCTTCTTCTTGCCTTCGTCGGCAGCATCAGAGGTGGAGCTCTTCCGCTTTCGCGCCAACGGAGCATCGTCGTCGGACACGACGGTGACTTCCTTCATCTTTGGATCATAGATTTGAGGAGCCATGCTATCCTCGTCTATGTCGCTAAGCTGTTAAGGTGAAGAACCACCGTGTTAGATGAGATGGTAATTGCTAGACGGAAGAACTGGAGTATATGTCATACACGGAAAATAAACAGTTACCTTTGGGCACTTGCTCTCTACGAACATGTCGTAGGTGATGGTGAAGCCACGATTCTTGTCCTTCACCTTGAAGATGTCCTTCAGGCGGAGCTTGACGGAGTTGGTCGAGAAATTGTCCACAGAGATACGGAGGCTATCCCTTCTATCGTTGGTATACTCGTGCATCAACTTCGAGCGGTGCTGCAGAGGCTGGATTCGCCTGATGAACCAGCACATGGCTAGGTCCAAGCCGGTCAAACCCATCTCTACAAACCACTCTATCCGCCTTATAGCGCGGGAAGCGTCGATGTCGGAGGGAAGGGAGGCCTGGGATCTCCATGTCGAAGTTTAGGCGGTGGCCCCATCGACAAAGTCTGGGTACGTTACTTCTCGGCCGACCAGAGGGATATCTGGACCGTAGAAGTAAGTACGATACCAGTTCTTGCAGGACTCGTGGCCGACGATGTCGAGGAAGCGCCGTCCAGGCCAGATCTTGAAGCTAATAGTGTCACAATTTCTAAGTTCTTCCTTGCTGGCTCCGGCTTCGCGCTTGACGGTGAAGAAATAGATAAAGAGATCTAGCCTAGGCTTAATCTCTAAGTAACCCTCGGAAAGCGCCGCGTAATTGCTAAGAGCTAGGATACTATTGAGAGAGAGGATTTGGAGCTGAACTCGGTAATGGTTCAAGATGGGAAGGAAGAAATTAGAGATGGGCAGGGAGACGTCGCGTACCATCTGTGCTTTGAGGTACACCTTTTCTCCGTCTTGGGGAGAAGGTGTGACATCGCCGGCCGGCGCCGCCTGCCAGGCGAGCCCCTCCATCGCGAGGAGATAGCCTTCGATGATCAACTCTTTGATGTCGCAGTCTGTGATGTCTGAACCGCGCCAATCGCCTTTGTGGGAATCATATTCCTCCTCCAGCAGCTCCAGCGCTGCTGGATTATGGTCGCCGCCGGTGGTTTCGACCACCGCGGACCTAGGGATGACCAGGCCCTCTAGGGCACGACGACGAAGCTCGCCGGCTTCACTGCGGCTTCGCCCGACGCCGCCATTAAAGGGGAGGAGCTGCTACTAGCCATTGGATGCATTCGTAAGTGACTGTCGAGATTGGGAGTTAGGGTTTTTCGTGCGAGGCACGGAGAGCTCGAGGAGACGCTTGCCTGATGAAGAAGAAGATGCAGGAGATAATGAGGTGAAAAAGTAAATTTACCACCGTAGTTGCTATTTATGATCTCCAGCGTCAAGATTCGTGCAGCTTGATCAGACGGTTGTCGCGTAGACGACGTGTGCGGAGACGTGCGCGGAAATTTCACCACGTACCAACCGTCGCCGCCAACGGTTCGTATCGCTCGCGCGGGAAAAGTGGACATGATTGCGTTCTCTATGTGTGTGAGTTATGAGGCGTTGCTGACCTACGTCTACGTTGCCCTAGCTGACATAGGCAGATGAACCATCACATCAGAAGATTCCGGCATGGACAGATCTAGTCCGGCTACGGAAGAGTACGATGGAAGATTCAGCAATTCTCCGGCTTACAAAGATGAAGACGGAGAAAACCTTGTAGGGTTCTTTGGGAGGACTACAATATATTGCTTGATGATTTGCCGAATTCCATCTAGACGGAGCATTCAACATGAAGAGGCAAGACGGCGCAAGATCTCGGAGTTCTCCGGGGGCTACTGTTGGGGATATGCTATATGGGTATCCTCATAGCATGTCTCTTATCCGGCTAATCCGGGTGACCCACAATTGGTAGCATGGCCCATGGCTTGCTGGGCGGCCCAGTTAGATGGATCCAGAAGGGAGGCCCATGCCGGATAAAGGAAGGCTACGGTGGAGTCACCAGCGTACCCGGAGCCTTGGAGTACAATACACGCTAGACTAGTAATAGACGGTGTAGGACTCTGTAACCTGTATGGCTAGGACTTTTCCCTGTAACCCTAGGACCTGGCGACTATATAAGTCGGGCCTATGGGAGCCGTTAGGGCAGGTTCTCGGCGTATTACCCTTATATTGATTTATAGCAGGAGTAGGATTCCGCCACCGTTGTGGGATCTGAACCTGGGTAAACTGTGTTACCTCGTACTCATCAACCGTTCGCCTTCCCCCCACATCTCTAAACACGCACTGTGAGGACCCCTCCATGGCATACTCGTCGGCAATACCATGACAAGGGGTTCAACATATGGGGGTACCTCCCGCAATGGTTCAATAGGAGCTATAATTATTGGGTCATCTTCTACATCTGGCTCGGGTGGTGGAGTGTAATGGAGCCGGTCCTTTTAGGAGCCTCAATATGTTCTAAAAACAATTTAAGAATTTGTAAAACAATATCATCATCAAGTTAGAGTTCATTAGCAGTTTGTTTTACCTTACCGAATTCTTTATAATCATTTAGAGAATCATATTCAATTTCTATACCTCCTCTGCCGCCTAAATCAAAGCCCCCTGTTTCTCTATTATGGTGAATACTTTCTAAAAGTTCCCATGCTTTAGTTATAGCTAACTCCATAAAGGAGCCTCCGGAATTGGTGTCAAGCTCATGTTTAATTTCTTGATTAAGTCCTCCATGAAATATGTGTAAAACATACCATTTATGTAAATCATGATGGGGACATTTATAAAGTAGGGTCTTATACCTTTTGAAGGCACTTACCAAGCCTTCACCTGGGCGGTTCTTGAAGTTTGTAATCGCCCTCCTTACTTCATCAGTCTTTACCTTGGGAAAGAATCGAATCATGAATTCTCCTTTAAGTTTCTCCAAGGTATCTATTTTCTCTGTAGGGAAAATTCTATACCAAGCTAAAACAGTATTAGTTAGAGATTGGCTAAATAGTTTAAGTTTTAATCCATCATCAGAATAGCCTCTCAATTTAAGAGTCCAACATAGCTCGGTAAAATGTATTAAATGCGTGTAAGTATCCTCATCTGGATCATCTCCTACAAAAGTATTTTCTTTAAGGATGTCAATAAAGCGAGGGTTGACCTCGTATTCTGGTTCGCCCCAACTCGGGAATTCTTTGACAAGTCCTCTTTTGAACTTCCCGAGGTATTTAGTTGCATCGAGCCAATTCATTAGTCCGAGTGCAGTCATGGTGCTTACCTGAAACTAGTAAGCAACTTTAGTAAAACAAATAGTAAAATAAGCAACTAATAACAAAGCCCAAAAGCTCTTTGCTCCCTGGCAACAGCGCCAGAAAATAGCTTGATGACTGGAAATGCACAGATCAATTGTAGCTAGTTTCGAAGTAAAGATATCGAACCCAAAGAGAGCTATTGGTAAAGGTCTTTATGCCCCTCATCACTATCTACCAAAGGATACTTTTAAGTTTCCCTCAAGTAAAGAGTGTTTGAACGGTTTTTGGTTGTGTGCAGGAATGTAATTAAAATGATTAAAAGAAAGCAAGTAACACGTTCGTATAAAAGCGTGGTGGAATACAATAGGGCTAAAATGTTCTCGGGGATGTAGGATACTCCTCTACCATGGTGTTGTCATTATTAATAATTTAAGATAATATACTTCTTGTATCATGAGATGTGTGGAGAGAGCTCCATAATAAGATGTTCACTACAAGGCTCATAGGAAGCCACTTGTTGAGCCAAGAGTGAGGTCACCTCTAAATAACCACTGCGATGCCTGAGAGAAGTTACCATATAGAACCCCGCAATTAAGGGTTTACCCATGGATATCGTAATTATCTTAGGGATTCCCTCTTTATTCATCCTTTGACCGCTTAGTTCACAAGCCGGCACCAATCTGTCACGGGGCTATTCCGGGTACGATCCCAAAGCACTTTCAAAGGATTTCTCCCTCCCTTTAGTCCCGAGGCCAAATGGTATGTGGTCGACTTTCACATACCATCAAAAGATAGAGGTCAAACACAAATCATAAATCTATCATAGACTGGCAAGTCATACGAACACAAGAATATATCATCTTCATTGCAAATTCATAATAGTGCTAGGGTTTCTCCATCTCCCCAAGAATAAAGGAACTACTCACACATGGAAGCAATCAACAACATCATTATAATCAAATGGATGGATGAAAGTAATGAAATAGATGTAACACCCTAGTTTTAGTTAATCATATTTAGGTCTTTGTTTGTGCATCATAAGCATCATATTTAAAAAATGGATGCAAAAGGAAATAAAGTAAACCCTAAAAACCTAGTTTCCTCTCTCTCTCTCTTTGAAAGCAATTCAAAATGGTTTTGAAGTTTGAAATCACAAAACAATGGGGCCCAAATTAAATATAAGGGCTCTTGAGTATTTTAGATGTTTTATAAAATCTCTGGTATTTTTGAAATACTCAAAATAGATTTGAATTTAAAAAATACAAACAGAAAATGAAAATAGAAAAAGGAAACAATTTCTGGAAAAAAATAGAGTCAGAGCAGCAGCCCAGGTCGGCCCATCTCCCCTCTCCCCTCTGCCTGCCACCCACTCTCAGCCCGAGCGGCCCAGCAGCAGCCCAACTAGGCATGTACCTGTTCATCGCCTTCCTCGAGTCATCGCCCACCCCTTGTTTCCCTGAAGCTGCTCGCTGTCGATGTCGCGTCGCTTGCCGGTGTCAAGATCCCTGCTGCCGCTCTAGAGAGGGACAAGATCCCCGAGACGTGTCTCTCCCTCCCTATAGTTCCTCTCACTCTCCCTCGAGCTCGCTCTCTTTTCTATGCCGAGAATCTCGAATCCTAGCTGCCATAGTTTCTCACCGGCACCGTTGTTTTCGAGCTCCTCCCGCCCAGATGAGGCCACCACCAGAACCACCGTGTCCCCCTCGTTGTCCTCAAAAACCCAGGCAAGCCAGAGTGGCCCTAGACGTCTCAATCGTGTCATCATTCCCGATGATGGCTGCATCTCTCGCCATCGATTCCCGTTGCACCTGACCTCGCGTGGCTTCCCTGACATCACCATCCTCCTCACGGTGAGCACCCGGTGCTCAAGCACCCTCTGGTTGCCTCGCTCACTTGTTGCATCCGCTGCTTGACATTGATCTGTAAGCTCCGCCGCCGCATGTTGTTGTTTCTCGTGCTCCGGTGACCGTTAGTAAGCGGCGTCGCCGCTATTAGGTAGCCCGCAATGCCCTTGCTCGAATGCGCTAGTTCTCGTATCCCAGTGTGCCCGCTATCTCCGTCCCCGCCATTGTATGGAAGGCCACCGTCAGCGTGACGTCGTGTTGATGTCACCCGTGCGTCAGCCACACGCGGGTCATCTCTGGTCAAGCCAGGGTGGATTCTGTTCTCTCCCGCGTGGTAGCCTAGGTGGCCCGGGGCCCCTCTGTCAGCCACTGTGGGTAGGCCCTGCCCCAGTGAAAAATGTCCCCCACCCCTATGCTGATGTCAGCATGACACAGTAAATGTTTTAAATTGGTTAAATAATTATAGAAATTGATATAAACTTGTAAAATCAATAACTAATTATTTATAAGTCAGAAATATATGTATGATATATCAAAATGTTTAGAAAAATGAGATCTGCCTATTTAAGATATAATAATGCATTGTTCAACAACTTCCATGACAAGTTTAATTAGAAGGACACAGTAACCCCTCATCAGTGATTCCAGAGTTTCCCTGAATTAGGGTTTGTACCCGTCGGAACCACGATTAAATTTTCAATCACCTGATCAAATCTCCACGAAACCATCTGCAGCCACCGCCACCATCGTCCAAGGTGGAGATTCTCCCATAGTCCAAGGTGGAACTACTCACGCATCATACCGGAGAGAAGGCCTCCGGGATGATCTCCCCTCCGGCAGGGTGCCGAGAAGAACTTAAGATCCCCCAATCTAGGGACGACGGTGGCGGCGGCTACAGAAGGTTTCGTGGAATATTGATTGGGTACTTAGGGTTTCTACATCGGGGGCTTCTTATAGGCAAGGGGGAGGCTGAGGCGGTGGACAAGGGCCCCACACCCTGCCTAGGCGCGGGGCAGGGCCCACCCGCGCCTAGGGGTTCTGGGAGCCCTGGCACGCCTCTCCGTCTCCCCTCTGGACTTCTTGTTCCCCATGGAAAGTTATTGACTTTGATGTTTGAATATTTCCTTACTAGCTTTTCTGGAACCAAAAACAGCAGAAAACAGGCAACTGGCACTGTGGAAACTTGTTAATAGGTTAGTACCAGAAAACATGTAAAAAGCACCTCAAAGTGTAGACAAAGCAAAGCAAAGTAGATACTAAACAAGCATGGATCATCAAAAATTATAGATACGTTTCTGACGTATCACCTACCACTAGCTATAGCAGATGTTCTTTAATGGAACCAAATAGATCACGACAATAGTACTCCTCGTGAGTATCGCACCTACATTCATGACTCTTCCACACCTTTCCCTTTCTGCATCGGTTTTTGGAAGTTGATAATCTATGCATCCACATCTCGGGATTCCACCTAAGTATGTTCCTTTGCCCTTGTTGCTTTTCGACCTTTGTTTACCAGTTGGTAGCCAAGTAGTAAACATGCATTGGTGTCTTCCGATGCAAGATACTCGTGTGGTTCGTCAAGACAAACAATTTCGGAATGTCTAGGAGAAACAAACTCCGGTACCTTGTCATATCTAGGACCAGGTCAAAGTGTTGTAATATGTAGATTAGGAGGCATTGATTGTCCTCTGTTTGTTCTACCTTAAAGTATCACACTCTTTTAATACTAAGAGGTCATGCCGAGTTTCATGACCCCTTAATGAAGTGATGCTCTTACACATATTTATCCACCCTTCTTTGAGCTTTCGTGCTTGTAAGTGATGCGCGTGTGTAATAATGTGGCCATCTGAGATTCTTTGCAATTCTGATTGCTTCGAACTCAAATGTAACACTACAGTACTGAAAAGACTGTAGATTCTATGCAACTTGCAAATCCCTGGATCGGTTCTTTGGCTTACATAGAACTTAGATGAAATAACAAAGTAAAATATTCGTGTATCATAAATAACGAAGATCTAGAGTATACATTTATTACAATAATGCTTAGCTCGAAGGCTAGCTCAAACTTAATCAAGTATCAAACATAAATAAATAACTCCTTCAATTTCCAAATTGCCCACAAGCGAACAAGTGCAGAGTGAAGTACCGCAATCTAGCTGATCAATCAAAGTCGGAATATCCTGCAACATAAAACATAGCAGCCCTGAAGGGTCAATACATGGAATGTATGGCAAGTAGCGCTAAATAGGGAGATAATAGATCTAGCAACTACATGCTTATTTGGCTGGTGGAGCTGTGGCTAGCTTGCATTTCCCAAACACTTTGCCCTGCTTTATTAAACCAATTTGATTCACAACAACCCATTAAGTTCACCCATCAAGTTTTAGAAATCAAGAAATAAGGATGAGCGAGAATATGTCATAGTATCAATATCAAGCAACTCATTTGTCTGTAACCGGGGACACGGCTAAGCACTTAGTTTATACACCCTGCAGGGGTTTGTACACTTTACCCATGTGACTTGGATAACCCAGCTCGTACCACCACACGCATATTGTGTGACGATAGGGAGGAGTCCGATAAGAGACCATTCGGGAAGTAGATCACCAAACCCCACTGCACACCGGTCCCAACCTACCATTCACTACATCTCTAGCTACGCTGGGTTCTGTTCACCACGACCTACTGAGTCCAACCAGCCACCCATTCTTGCTGGCACATGGTTGCACACGTAAGCTACTGGAATAAAGACAACTAATCCTTCTTAGTGTCCTGGGCGACATTCCCCATCATTATTCTCACTCCGATGACCAATCCAGCCACTCCGCCTAGGTAGTTTATTGACATTATGTTGTTTTTGTGGAACAAAACCTTTAATTTACCAAAGCATGATCCCTTCCTCGTATCTACAGCAATTCTAAGCACATCTACCATACGGGAGCTCAACTACAAAGGATTTCCCTACCACAATACATAGGACATAGCATAGCATAGTAATACCTACACATGTAGCTACAAAAATACACTACAAATGCACAAGGGGAAATATTAGGACAAATTCGTGATCAAAATAGCAACTACTTGCCTTGACGGTAGGAGTCGAAAGTACAGTCCTCACAGAAGCAAGCGTTGCACTCGTCACAATTACACGATACACAATTACAGCACATAAACAATCATATAAAACCATAATAATGCAAGATGCATGCATGACAAGTTGAACAAAGCTTCAGTAGCATTCTATAACCTTGTTCAGTATACCTACTGTATGCATGCATGGAAAATATTTTAAAAGTATTGAAAACAAAGCATGCAATTTTAATGGCCAAACAATGGAGCTATAACCCAATTATTAAGCCACTGCTATTGACTAGTTTGTAAAATCTTGGGAAAATGACTACTATGTAGGCAACCTAAAATAGAACCAGTACCAACTGGAATCACGCAAAAAAGATTTACAGAACTTTTTTATACAATTAAAATACTCCAGAAATCCTTTTAATTGTTTCTGTGACTTCTAGTACTGTAAGGCTACCTTTTTAATTCATAAACACATTCTACTTGTTCTACTGATTCCAGGGACACCTCATTTTCAATTTTCTGAATGGTAAAACTTTTCTTATGAATTTATTACTCTAAATAGGCCATTAAACCATTTTATTAATCACGGCAAAACCTTGCTGCAAAAGCCTGAAACAATTACACAGAAATATTCTACGTGGAAAACTGAATCCATTGATATATTATATGTTATTTTTGGGGCTCTAGATTAAGTTCTATCGATTTTACAAGATTTAACCTTTTTCTGCAATTTTTAAAAACTTTTCTATTTTTGCAGAGGGGTCAACTTTGACCGCCCGGTCAGCGCTGACGCGGTAGGCGCCGTGGCGCGCTGTGGTTCGCCAGTACCCCTTTGGAGGCCCAATCTAATCAAGTGCGTTCATTTTGGATCGGACGGCCAGGGACGGTTGACAGTGTCTCACCGCGCGGTTGGAGGTCAACAGCGACGACGGTGGTCAACGGCGATGGTGGCGCTCGGGTGGTTGTGTGTGGTGGTGCTCTGGCGGTCATTGGAGATGGGGGATGGGTGCACGAGACGCAGACGCGGACAAGGGTGACGGTGGTATTCTCGTTATAGACCTGCGCTTCTTGGAGAAACGATGACTTGCGGTTGGAGCGGTTCGGGTGGCCGCAAGCTCCAGTGACGTCTCCTCTGCGCTCTGGCGATCTGTGGTTGAGGAGGAGGGGTTAGGGGAATGCGGTAGGCGATGGGGAACAATATAAAGGGAGAAGAGAGGGTCGGGGATGATAGAACCGATAGTTTGGAGATCAATCTGGAGCTTGCGTGCTTCCGTAATGGCGGCAGACGGCGGCGAGATCGCGTGCTTGCAATTTGGCGCCTAGGGTTCGGGATATGTTGAAAAAAAGAGGGATCCGATGCGGGAGGCTTTATAGGGGCGATTCCGTGCTGAGGAGGGCAGGGGGCATACGAATCTCGCAGAATCAACGGGGTTTGTTTCGGTTTGGGGATGAGTTCGTCCCGTGCATGTCTCTGTCATGATGAAGGGGGTGCAGGGGTGGGTCCAGGCTGTCAGCAGGAAAAAAAGGGAAGAGGGTAGCCACGGGTTGGGCTGCTCCTCTGCGCGCATTGGGCTGTTGTCGGGCCTTTGCGAGCTGTGCTTGCTGCTCTGCTGCGTGCAGTTGCTGCTGTGGCTATGCGGCGCTCGGTGCTGGCGCGCGCGGTAGATAGTGGCAGTGTAGCTGGGCTGGGCCTAGCAGTTCCGGGGTAGGTTAGTCTAGTTATTTTTTTTCTATTTTTTTATTCTTTTCTGTTTTAGTATTTCTATTATATCTTTTTCATATGAATTCCAAATTGAGTAATTTTTGTCTCTAAATTTTTATAAAAACCAGAGGATCAACATTGGATCAAGTTTGTAATATTATCACTAGTTGCAATTAGTGGATTTATAAATACCTAGTATATTCTCTTGTAGGTACATTTTAGTAATTCAAAATAGGGTTTATAAAAGAGGTTTTGCAATTCAAATTTTCATGAATGCAATGCAATGCTCATGAATGACATGCAAATGCATTTTTTTCTAGTCCCAATTTCTAAAATCTTGGGATGTGACATCAAAGGACATTTGAGTCATTCTTAGCATGATTGGTTAATCATATCACTAAGGGAAGAATGATAGTGTGACCAAGTCCGTTATTCTTTATCACTCTCTTCAGTCAAAGAGTTAGGCTTGTGCCGAAGCTCTGAGACTATGTCTCCTTGCCTTACAAAGCAAGTTACCTCTCAAAGTAAGTGACATATCGGTGGCTCTTGATATTCTATAGGTCTACTAGAAGTACCTCCATGTTGCCACATGACCGTGTTGTCAAGTTCTTGAGCAAGCAAGTTCTCTGAACTACTCTTTTCTCCAAGAATCCATACTGGATACCCATGAACTATTTGGTTGAGCTTAAACAACAACTTGGAGAGTTGTAATACAAAAGTTATATCTGACTCTGTTCCTTCGTAAAGGTATGTCTAGTTTTTATCCGTGTTGAAGAAAGATAGTATTTCCTTTGTGGATATGTTATCTTCCCCCACCTTTGATTTGATCTGGGCTATCATCAAACCAAACTCATGTCCAAGGATTTTCTAGATTATGTGTCCTCTTGTGATGTTTCACTTGAGTACATCTTCATGTCTTTGGTCTGACCAACAATTATGCTTTGTTCATACAACATATGAGTCCATCTTACTGGAGTGTCTGAATAAGTTGTTGTTGAGCCCATCGATGGCATCATTATTTCCTCCATGTTAGATTGTATTCATGTGGAATATTTCGCATTGATGTTGGAAACTTTCGAGAACCATCCTTGATTCATCTCGAAGTATGTGTTCTGGATGTTAGAAGTAACCTTCTCAGTTTCAGATGAAATTGTTGAAAGATGTCGCGGATTCAAGAAGAGTTATCTTTTTTCCTTAAGGACATATGTGTGTTTTGTTGTTAGTACCTTATGTGTGTGTAGTTGTCTTATGACAAGTTGTTGAACACACGAGTCTAACAATCTAGCTCATCTTTTTGAGCTTAACACTATAGTCCCTATCTTGAGAATCTAGTGACTTTACCTCTGTGGTAAATGTTGCAAACTTTCTATTCGGACATGCTGAGTATGAAGTATTATTTCACCTAACCAAAGCTGAATCTCAAGCAGTAATGATGGTTGGTGTTCCTCAAGGTTTTTACATAGGTCTCTTTGTAAATCTAGAAAGATTGATGTAATGGTTGACACACTTGGCCGGAAAGACCTTTTGCCAGATTTCCTTAATTTAACAGTAACAACCCTTCCTCATGAGGCTTCTTCTATGATTTTTTATAGGAGTTGTGCTTATGGTTTCCTTTGTATCTGAAGTCCGATCCTTACTTGATGTATGATTTCTCGAACATCAAGGAGAACATTTAAAGTAGTGCTGCGAAATGTCTTGCGATCCTCCAGACCCTTTATGTTGGCAAGCACTTTGTTATGCCAAGTAACTAAAGTCTGAGAACAAACTTTCTTTTTCTCTTGTCATCAGGAATCTTCTTACTTATTCATCTTGATGGTGTAAAGTGATATCATGATCTTTGGCAAAGATTCTGATAAACCTGGATGAATAAAGAGTTTCCTTCATTTTCTCAACCATGTTCTAAGAGTGACTATGATTTTGGAAATCAGTAGTTTCTCTATATACATGTTCCTTGTGACTCTTATTAGTCCTCTCCACCCAAACACCTTTCTGTCTTGGCCTTCTGTTGGATGAAAGAGTGACCCTTCTATTTCAACAGTAGTTCACCAACTTGGTTTTGTTGATCCATACCTCTGCAACCTGAAATCTCTACTTAAGCCATTCAGTAGAGGTTCCCTATCGAAGTATGTTGTCATGATCTTTCTGTTGGAAGCTTTCATTTTTAGAAGCTTCAAAACCTCCTGTAAGCTCCATGGTCTCAATCCTTATGAAGACCATCTATCTAACACTTGAAACTATCTCCTAGTGTTTCCTCTGTTACCTTGTTGTGTTTCATTTTCGTCATCTCAGAGTTGTTTCTAAACATTTTATCCATGAGTTGACCATGAGATACTCTGTATCTTGTTTAGTGTGTTTCCCTCTTATCCTTAGAGTAACCCTGTTTCTTTCTTGCACTCGTTGTATCTTTTCCTACCTTTGGAATCTCGGGTCAAGATTCTCATAAGGGGGATAGAGCTGTAACACCCCAGTTTTAGTTAATCATATTTAGGGCTTTGTTTGTGCATCATGAGGATCATCTTTTAAAGATGCATGCAAAAGTAAATAAAGTAAACCCTAAAACCCTAGTTTCCTCTCTCTCTCTCTCTCTTTCTCTCTCTCTCTCTCTTTGAAAGCAATTCAAACTGGATTTGAAGTTTGAAACCACAAAACAATGGGGCCCAAATTGAATATAAGGGCTCTTGAGTATGTTAGATGTTTTGTAAAATCTTTGGTATTTTTTAAATACTCAAAACAGTTTTGAATCTGAAAATACAAATAGAAAATGAAAAATAGAAAAAGGAAACAGTTTCTTGAAAAAAATAGAGTCAGAGCAGCAGCCCAGGCCGGCCCATTTCCCCTCTCCCCTCTGCCTATGCCCACTCTCAGCCCCCGCGGCCTAGCAGCAGCCCAACTGGGCCCGTACCTGTTCGCCGCCTTCCACGAGTCATCGCCCACCTCTCATTTCCCCGAAGCTGCTCGATGTCGTTGTCGCGTCGCTCGCCAGCATCAAGATCCCCGCCGCTGCTCTGGAGAGGGATAAGATCCTCGAGAGGTGTCTCTCCCTCCCTATAGTTCCTCCCACTCTCCCCTGAGCTCGCTCTCTTTTCTATGTCGAGCTTCCCAAACCCTAGCCGCCACAGTTTCTCACTGGTGCTATTGTTTTCGAGCTCCTCCAGCCCAGATGAGGCCACCGTCGTAACCGCCGTGTCCCCCTCGTCATCCTCAAAAATCCAGGCAAGCCAAAGTGGCCCTAGACGTCTCAATCATGTCATCGTTCCCGATGACGGCTGCCGCTCTCACTGTCGATTCCCGTCACCCCTGACCTCGCGCGGTGTCCCTGACACCACCATCCTCCTCACGGTGAGCAGCCGGTGCTCAGGCACCCTCTGGTTGCCTTGCTCGCTTGCTCTATCCACTAGTCACCGTTGATCTTTAAGCTCTGCCGCCACACACCGCTGTTTCCCGTTCTCCGGTGAACATTAGCAAGCGGCGCCGCCGCTATTAGGTAGCCCGTGATGCCCTTGTTCGAACACGCTACTTCTCGTATCCTAGCGCGCCCTCTATCGCCGTCCCCTCCATTGTCTGGAAGGCTACCGCCGGCGTGACGTCGTGTTGCGTCACCCATGCGTCAGCCACGCGCAGATCAGCTCTGGTCGAACTAGGGTGGGTCCTATTCTCGCATGCGTGGCAGCTGAGGTGGCCTCGGACCCCTCTGTTAGCCACTATGGGTAGGCCCTGCCCTAGTGAAAAATGTCCCCCAACCCTATGCTGATGTCCTGACGCAGTAAATGTTTTAAATTGGTTAAATAATTACATAAATTGATATAAAGTTGTAAAATCAACAACTAATTATTTATAAGTGAGAAATATATGTATAATATATCAAAATGTTCACAAAAATGAGATCTACCTATTTAAGGTATAATCATGGATTGTTCAACAACTTCCATGACAAGTTTAATTAGAAGAACATTGTAACCCCTCATCAGTGATTCCAGAGTTTCCCCAAATTAGGGTTTATACCCCTCGGAATCCCGATTAAATTGCCGAGCATGTCTTAGTGTTTCATTTCAATACTAATCAACTTGTCATATCATCATCCTTGATTGAGCATTGCATCGATGCCATGTGTTGATTGTTTTCCCTTTCTTTCCAGTATTTGGTTCTTCCCAGTAGAATACGATATCGAGATCGAAGCCCGAGATGAGCACCGTCGAAGTTCGAAGATCAATACTTGACCAAATGTAACAAAGTCAAGTCCAAGCTATCTGAAGATCTGCTTTCTGGTTATCAACTGGCAAAGTAAAGCATAGCCCCACCATCATATAATCCTATGATTTTGAAATCATTTCAATTCTTGCCATGTTGCATATGATTCTACTGTGGTATTTTATCGATAGATAGAGTATCCTATTTGTTGCATTACTCCCTTTGAGCTTATATTACCCGATCCACTGCTCCTAGCATAACTAGGTTTGGCTTGTATTCACTGCTAGAGCTTATATCTGTGTCCTGCTTAGCCATGCATAGCTTTTGAGTCTGGTTCATCCAGATGATGTATTGGATGCAGATAATCTAGTATGATAGGAGAACGTGATGAGATGATATTAGAGGTGATATGAGATTAAACATGCTAAGGCTTGTATGGGAGGCCACAGTGGGATGTGGTTTTTCTAGTCCCATGCTTGCCACCACTAGGAACCGAGTTCTTGCCTTTGGAACCGAGACGAGCATATAGCAACACGGGGCTTGGGAACCCCTCGCTTGATTAACTTTTCTAGTAGATTCCATGAGTCACATAGTTCGGGCATTCCATTCGACATATGCATAGAAAACCTTTTGAAATATTTGGCGGGTGAAGGTGCATTCATAACAGGTAGGGAAGCATGGACCCGGTTGCTTGGGGTTGATGGCTCCCCTGGTAAACCAACCTCTCCTCACATCCCTAGGGACCGGCTTCGGGATTTGACCCGTTACGGCGGAACCATCCTTGGGGCGTGACTCATGGTCTCGGCGAAAGCAAGGTAAAGGTCATGGTCAACCACCCTCTGCCGGCCTTCCAAGGAAGAGGGATAATGATCTGGCATTAAGAGTCGGTTGGTACGTGTGGGTAAAGTTGTACACCCCTACAGGGTTAAATCTTTTCGAAAAGCCATGTTCACGGTTATGAACGCTTGGTAACCAGATTCTAAGATCATAGAGAACTATAACCTAATCATAAAACTTGGCAAATCAACGTGTGCTTAAGGATGCTTCCTCATGGTTATGAGGGGTGATCCTAGTTAGGGTTCAGTTGATGATTACTTGGTGGATATCAAAGATGATGATCAATATTTCGGAAATGTTGCTCTCTTATCCCCTTTTAAAATGTTCTGATTAGACGAGCTTCTTCTCTCTCTCTTGTTTTACAAACAAAGATGGCTTTATGCAAACAACTCCACCAGCCATAAGTCTTGTGGAGTACACCATGTACTCACCCTTGCTTTGTTGATACTTTTGTAGCAGAGTAAATGTTCCCCTAAAGATGAGTTCCAGACTACATCGACACCGATGCGTATCTTCAGGTTCCCTGCCGGCAGCCTGGAATCTATGGGCTGGGACGTCAACGTTATCCTTTAGGCCTCTTAGGCCATTTGTTAAGTTTGCTATACTTAATAGCATAATTTGCCTTCCGTTGTTTGATGTTTGTGGTTAGTGACCTCTGCTTGTAATAATTTGGTTCTTTGCTTAGTTATGAGCTTGCTATAATAAATTCTGTGTCGTAAGGTCACTGCTATGTTCGGTGGGGTAGATAGGTCTATATATTTGGAGAGGGATATGATGGTGGCACTTGTTCATGTAAAAACACAAGCACACATCGGCTCATGGAAAGGAAATAAAAAGAGAGGAGGTGTGGCGTGTGGAGTGTTGGTGTGTCTCAAGCATGAATAGAGTCAGTAGAAGCTATCTAGGTTTATTATTATAAAACAAGTTTTGAGCAAATCCAATCAAACACATGAAATCCAAAGAAGTTATAGAAAGGGGGAAAACATAAAATGATGTGTGATCTCATGTGGCAAAGGAACGACCATTAGTGCATGTGACACTAGAGATGAATAAAAATGAATGTGCATAAGAGGAAGGAAAAAGAGGGATTGGCACATGCATAGATGTATTGGAGAGGGTGCAAAGCACTAGAATATAGGATAGTTAGCTAGAATGGCAAGCTTAAAAGGATTCCACATTCTTCAATTTGGTTTGAGCTCAAAACCAAAATTCCAGATAAAATGAACCCATTGTCATGCATGTGGTAGAATTAGAGAGAAGATTAATTAGACAAGATAGAATAGAAGGTTAGGGATAGAATGAATTAAAAATATATGCCCCAACTCAACTTGCATTAAGCACTATATCAAGAGCCAACTACAATATATCAAGAGGCAAATACAAGTGAGATGATATAATGCATATGGGATAAGAACCAAATGACAAGGGGTTTTATATGATGCTCAAATGCAAGGTGGCATGGTGACATGAGCATGATATAATGATGATGTAATTAATGGTATGTAGGAAGTAGCAATATATATACTAGGCAAGTAGGATTGCAATTGTTAGACAATTGGGATGCTATAGAGGTGGGGGCACCTCCATGGCCGGCGGCCATGCCCCCTAGGCACCCCTACCCTATAAAAGGAGGCCTCCTATTCTCCACTCACACCTCCTCGTGAAGGATCTCTCCCCCTATAGTAAATTCCCCATGGCTTTGGACTAGCGAAGTACATGTTCTCGGTGGTTTCTCTGGAAGGATCTACTGCTTCCGCTGCTTTGCTAGAGTGAGGGATGGAGGTTGTCAGGGCACTGGACGTGTGTGCGATCACAGATGCATTGATGGTTTGCGGTGTTGGACTTGCTGGTGCTAGATGATACGTCAGAAACGTATCTATAATTTTTGATGCTCCATGCTTGTTTAGTATCTACTTTGCTTTGCTTGTCTACACTTTGAGGTGTTTCTTACATGTTTTCTGGTACTAACCTATTAACAAGTTTCCATAGTGCCAGTTGCCTGTTTTTTGTTGTTTTTGGTTTTAGAAAAGTTAGTAAAGAAATATTCTCGGAATTGGACGGGACAAACGTCAAAGTCAATTACTTTCCATGGGGAACAAGAGTATAGAGGAGAGACGGAGAAGCGTGCCAGGGTGGCCAAACCCCCTAGGCGCGGGTGGGCCTTGCCCCGTGCCTGGGTAGGGTTTGACCCCCCTGGACGCCTCCTCAGCCTCCCCCTTCGCCTATAAGAAGCCCCCGATGCAGAAACCCCAAGCACCCGATCAAATCTCCACGAAACCGTCTGTAGCCGCCGCCACCATCGTCCCTAGATCGGGGGGATCTGAAGTTCTTCCCGGCACCCTGCCGGAGGGGAGATAATCCCGGAGGCCTTCTCTCCGGTATGATGCGTGAGTAGTTCCACCTTGGACTATGGGTCCATGTAGTAGCTAGATGGTTGTATCTCCTCCTTTGTGCTTTCATGTATAGATCTTGTGAGCTCCATTCATGATCAAGATATAATCTATTTGTAATCATGCATGTTGTGTTTGCGGGGATCCGATGGATATTGAGATTATTATGTTGGTTTGATTAATGGTTTTGTCTTTATGATTCTATCATGTCTGTGTTGTTTGTGATCTTGCATGCTCTCCATTGTTAGTAGCTATCTTGGCCAAGTAATTGCTAGTGACTCCAAGAGGGAGTATTTATGCTCGATAGTGGGTTCATGCCTCTAGTTTCCAAGGGAAGTGTCAATAATCTCTTCGGTTGTAGATGTGTTGTTGCTACTAGGGAGAAAACAACGGTTTCTTGTTCATGGAACATGTGGACTTTTTACCTTACACACTTTGCTTAAAGAAGTTGTCTGTTGCTTGTAACTTAATATTGGAGGGGGTTCGGATGATAACCTGAAGGGGGACTTCTAGTTATAGATGCAGTTGGATGGCGGTCAATGTATCTTGTTGTATTGCCCAATCGAATCCCATTTGATCTTTCTGACTAGTAATTACATTGTTATGCCTTGTTCAGTTCCTGTCAATTTCCCTGCTATAATTTGTTTACCCTTCATGCCATGTTGTTTATCCAAGGAGAGCACCTCTAGTGAACTATAGACCCCGGTCCAATCTTTACCATTGATACATCTTCATTGTTACTTGTTTACTTGCTGAAAACCATTACCTTCCACACCATACGTTTAATCCTTTGTTACAGCAAACCAGTGAGCTTGAAAACCTCACTGATTCGTTGGGGCAAAGTCTTAAGTTTGTGTTGTGCAGGTCTCTGCGTTGCTTGCAACACCTGTGTGATGTTTCCTTCCTCCTACTGGTTCGATAACCTCGGTTTCTTACTGAGGGAAACTTCCTGCTGTGCTGCTTCATACCTTGCTCTTGGGGTTTCCAACGAAGTGTCCCATGCCAAGTGCTGGGCGCCATCAAGCTATTTTCTGGCGCCGTTGTCGGGGAGGCTAAGGACGTCTTCACAAGCGGATTCCTTCACTTCCTTTCTCTTTACTTTGTTTTTAGTTTGCTTTGTTTCTTTTGCTTGGTTTTTTTTGCCTCTTACCAAAAAACCCAAAAAAAAATTAGTCTAGTTTGGTTTGCTTTCTTTATTCAAAAACACAAAAAAATTAGTTCCTGCTCTAGCTGCTACTACTGTTTTTGGCTTGCCCACCTTTGCCAAAATGAACTCTGCTGAGAACACCAAGTTGTGTGACTTCACTAGCACCAACAACAATGATTTCCTTAGCATACCTATTGCTCCACCTGCTCCTGATGCTACCTTTTATGAAATTAAGCCTACTTTGTTGAATCTTGTGATGAGAGAGCAATTTTCTGGTGCTGGTTCTGATGATCCTACTGCCCATCTCAATAGCTTTGTTGAACTTTGTGAGATGCAAAAGTATAAGGATGTAGATGGAGATATTATTAAGCTCAAGCTTTTTCCTTTTTCCTTGAGAGGAAAAGCTAAAGAATGGTTGCTATACTTGCCTAAAAATAGTATTGATTCTTGGACTAAGTGCAAAGATGCTTTTATTGGAAAATACTATCCTCCTGCTAAGATTATATCTATGAGAAGTGACATTATGAAATTTAAACAACTTGATAGTGAACATGTTGCTCCAGCTTGGGAAAGAATGAAATCTTTGGTTAAGGATTGCCCCACTCATGGACTCACTACTTGGATGATTATCTAGACTTTTTTATGCAGGTTTGAACTTCTCCTCAAGAAATCTGTTGGATTCAGCTGCTGGGGGTACCTTCATGGGCCTCACTTTGGGCGCTACAACAAGGCTCCTTGATAATATGATGGTTAACTACTCTGAATGGCATGTTGAGAGATCTCCACATGGTAAGAAGGTAAATTCTATTAAGGAAACTTCCTCTTTGAGTGAAAAGATTGATATTATTATGGATATGCTTGTTAATGGGAAAGCTCCTCTAGATCCGAATAGTGTTCCCTTAGCCTCTTTGGTTGCTCAAGAAGAGCAAGTTGATGTGAGCTTCATTAGAAACAACAATTTCAACAAAAATGCCTATAGGAATAATTTTGGTAGTAACAACAATTATAGGCCTTATCCTCCTAATAATGGCAATTCCTATGGAAACTCCTACAACAATGCTAGAAGTGCCCCCTCTGAACTTGAAGTCATGCTTAAGGACTTTATTAGTAAACAAACCACTTTCAATAAGACTAGAGGAAAAGTTTTTAACTGTTGATAAAAATATATCCTCTTTGTCTGAAGCTCAAACTTCCTTGGTTAATAAAATGGCTGCTAAACCTGAAACTATGGAAAATACCTTTGCTACTCTCATGCCATACAAGTTACTATTGATCAAAATATTAGGTTGTTAGCTCAACTTCATGCTAGGTGGGAAAGGGAAGCTGAAATTGATAGAAACAATAGTGTGTGCACTATCACCACTAAACCATAAGTAGTCCCTATTCCTCCTCCTACTATGCCTAAGCCTAATGAGTCTACTAGTGATTCTAAGTTTGATTTTGATATTGATGGTTGCAATATTTCTGAAGTGATTATGTTCCTACAAAATCTTGCTAGAAGTCCTGATGCTAGTGATATGCATGTTGCTTTCACCAAACACATTACATATGCTCTTGTTAATATTAAGGAAGAGAAGCTAAAACACAAAGCTTCTATTCCTAGAAAAGTAGAAGATAGTTGGTAACCAATTATTAATATACAAGTGAAAGACTTTGATCTCAAAGCTTCATGTGATCTTGGTTCTAGTGTCTCTATTATGCCTAGGAAGATTTATGAAATGCTTGATTTTCCACCATTGGAAGATTGTTATTTGGACGTCCCACTCAATGATAATGCTAAGAAGAAACTCATGGGGAGTATTAATGATGTTCTCATTATGGTTAACAATGCTTATGTCCCTGTTGATTTCTATGTTTTGGATGCTGAATACAATGCTTCTTGTCCTATTACTTTGGGAAGACCTTTTCTTAGAACAGTTGGTGCCATTATTGATATGAAAGAAGGCACCATTAAATATCATTTCCCATTCAATAAAGGTATTGAACACTTCCCTATGAGGAGAGAGAAGTTGCTTTTTGATCCTCCTTTGAAAGCAAGGTTTGATGTTAATGCTTCCTCATTTGAAAATACTTGATTCTTATTGCTTGTGCCTAACTTAAAGGCGTTAAAGAAAAGTACTTGTTGGGAGATAACCCAAGAGTTTCCTTGAATATTGGAAGTTATTACTTCAGTAATGACCTCTCCTTATCCTTTTTGTTTGCTTTTTGTGCCAAGAATGACCTCTAATGAGAGGGAAGTAAGATTTGAGGAGTTGCTGTCCCAAAACATATTTCTGTCCTCCACCAAAAATATTCGTGAGGAGTCTCTGTAACTAAGATTGAGCTCAACATTTACACATAAATACCCCATCATGTTATCTAACTTTCATTAGTTCAACACTTTTTGATTTGAGCAACATAAGATGTTCAAAAAATCGATTTCTACCTGCTGGTCTGTTTTGACAGATTTCTGCCATTATTTGCATTTGCTTCTTATTGATTCCTTTTTTAGTTCTCTTTAGGTGAATTGAGTTTTTGAAGGAGTTACTACAGTAGCTTGTGTTTTTAGTGAAAAGTCTTGCTGTTTCAAAGCTTTGCCAGAGGTCTAATATCTTTTGAATAAACCAATGTTGCTAATGAAGATTGTGTGAAGGAAAAATTTCAGGTGAAGAGAGAGAATGATGCAATGAGATGAAGAATGGAAAAAGCTCAAGCTTGGGGATGCCACCATGGTGTCACCCCAAGAAATATCCAAGAGGTACAACCGTCAAAGCTTGGGGATGCCCAACGCATCCCCTTCTTCATCAATAAAAAGCTCAGGTCTATCTAGACACTTCGTTTTTATTGTTTCATGCATAGTTGTGTTATTCTTGGAGCGTCTTAGTTTTCGTTTGCTTTGCTTAGGTTGTTTACTTTGCTTGAATAAAGTAGTTTGGACCCCCGTTCTCGCTGTGTTGTTTTGCAAATAAGTTGCTTGGTGTTGGAAAGGAGTAGTAAGTTCTTGCTTGAAGTGCAAGAGGAGCTTGCATTGACTGTGACTTAGACTTTAGCATGACATGCTAGGTGTTGTTTTAGCTTTACTCTTAGTGATTATTGTTGTAGCATGTATTGTTCCAAACAATTGGGATTGCTTAGTGTGCCTTGAAGAAATTATGCATTGTTTTAGCATGCAAAAGCATAGTATTGTGGTATTCTTCTTTGATGTTTTGCTTGGGTTGACTTGGCACATGCTCACACCATGTTATGACTCTCACAAGCCACCATTAGCCTATATGATCATTTAGTCCTTGACTTGTAGTACCACTCTTTGCTTTTATTAGTAATGCTTTGTTGCATTGCATGATTATGGCCATTATTGCTCTCTTAGTTGGTTGCTCCCAGTCTTTTTCTAGCCTCCACTTTTATGAGTAAGTTCTACTCATGCTTCCAACTCCCAAGAAACCAAGTTATTCCAAAGTGTCCACCATAAACTCCTATGCATGGTGTGTTACACCATTCCAAGTATATTCTTGTTTTCAGTTATCTTCTAATTAAAAACTATCTTGTTATGTGAAAACTTAGTGATTAAAGCCCTCACAAACTTGATGGCACACTTTATATTATTTGTCCCTAATAAACTTGAACCATTGTGTCTTCTATGTTGTATATGCTTGCACTTATACGTTGGAATTAGCAGAACCGTGCTGTCACGGGGAACGTTTTCAACATTGTATTTGTACTTGTACTTAGTTGATATCATGCTCTTTTGTCTATGGATGTCACCGGTGTGAAATAAAGAGGGAACTTGTAAGTCCATGGAGTTTGTATCCTGTGTTAGAGAAATGCCTGGGCCGCTAGCCTAAGCCATGCCTAATCATGGTGGAAACTTGCAGCATCACCATAGTGACATCTATGAAGCATTCTTCTTATAAAAAAAGACACATTGAGAAAAGAGGAAAGAGAGAAAAAAGCACCATATTCTCATGGTAAATAAGAAGATTGCCGAGATGCTCATTGTCTGCTTGCCTTGTCATTTTGGTTATGGGATAGCTCCTGTACCATGTGCAAGGGGTACCCCATTGGGGGTTCTGAATGATATGCAAATACTTACAATGACAAGAACTTACAGGTGACTAAAATTGAGTAGCATGAGGTGTGGCCCTCGTATTGAAGGGACTTGAGATTGCCAACTTATACTTCGTCAAGCATATACTCCATAGTTTGTTCACTTTAACCTTAATCACTCCAAGATGATTATGATAGGGGCAATGAGGGCTGAAAGCTAACAAGTACCATAATTTTTGGAAGCTCTTTTTGAAACTTGAAATCCCTGCTTCCTTTACAAAAAGGCTTTTCTTCCACCATTACTTGAGTCTCCACCTTCTACCTTTAGGCACCATTAAGAGAGCATAGTTGTCATTCTGTGTGTAGTGTTCCAATGCTTATTAATTGATGCATATTGTGATATTACTTGTTCTTGTGCTATTTGTTTCTAGTCACCCTTGTGAGCTTTGAAGGTGTCCTATGCATATATTTGCTACTCTATGAGGGACAAGCTGATTGCCACTATGCTATTCTTTTTGTATGTGAAACAAACAAACCTTTTTCAATGCATGTTATTCATGATCTTT
Source organism: Avena sativa (assembly GCA_916181665.1). NCBI lineage: Eukaryota > Viridiplantae > Streptophyta > Magnoliopsida > Poales > Poaceae > Avena > Avena sativa. The sequence goes on from OV702297.1 coordinate 146,843,755, forward strand.
GTTTGTAGCTTATCATGTTGCATGCATAGTTACTATGTCCTATTGTTAGAACTCCATATTTCATGCATATGTTTAGAGTTCTTTGATCCCAGCTTTCAATGGTTGGATCTTTATTGTGAGGGTGCATGTCACCTCAAAAATTATTATCTTATCACTTACCTACTCGAGGACGAGCAGGAGTTAAGCTTGGCACACCATTACCTTCCACACCATACGTTTAATCCTTTGTTACAGCAAACCGGTGAGCTTGACAACCTCACTGATTCGTTGGGGCAAAGTCTTGAGTTTGTGTTGTGTAGGTCTACGCGTTGCTTGCAACACCTATGTGATGTTTCCTTCCTCCTACTGGTTCGATAACCTCGGTTTCTTACTGAGGGAAATTTGCTGATGTGTTGCTTCATACCTTGCTCTTGGGGTTTCCAACAAAGCGTCCCACGACAAGTGCTGGGCGCCATCACTAGACCTGCCGGACTTGCTGGAGTTCATCACGATCTTGAGATCGACAAGTGAACGAATACATCATCCATGAGAACCAGTCTTGTAACGCTTTGTCGGTCTTTGAAGGTAAGTTCTCTATGGATGTATACCCACCCATTGCTTGTATCTAGATAGATAGATCTTGTTGCTTAGTTGTTCATATCGTTGGAATTTTTTTGTTTTCTATGGTACTAACCCAACACTTTCCACATGCCATTGAGCATGGTTGTTTTGCATATCATCAAGTAATTTCTTTGCAACACTCACCTACTTTCCCATGATTGTCCTCCTGATGCAGTATCTAGCATAAAATTAGACATTGGGTTAAGGACATTATAAAATAAATGCAATATAAGCCACTCTTCCATCCTATGACTAGGACAGTTCATTATGGCTTCTTTCATCCTTTCCCATGCAAGCGTTAGTAGCTCATGGTCTTCCTATCTAAAACTTGTAATATTGGATCTTAGTTGCATAGCTTTAGCTAGGGGAATTAGTACATTCCTCCCAAGATGTGATAGTGCCCTTAGGTAGAGCTAGCAACCAGTCCTTAGCCTTTCATCTAAGAGAGAAATGAAACAATCATAATTTAACAACATTTGGATCAACATCCTTAATACGCATCATGTCGCAAATTTCAGTAAATGTATTTAGATGCAAACCTAAATCCTCAAAAGACGAGCCTCCAAATTGGTTCTACTAAACCAAACTCAGTAGGTTAAGCTTAATTTCATATGCTTAATTTCATAGGTTAGGCTTAATTTCATAGGTTAGGCCGAACCAAACTCAATAGGTTATGTTGAGTAATAGGTGCATGAATAAAATCATCAGTACGAGTAGCATACTCCCCAAGTTTCTTTTGAGCCATCCCTCTTTTCTTTTTGGTATTTTTAAAGTAAGATAAAAAACAAACAAGTGACTATTTTTTTGGGTTTTAAAATAGATAGTAAGAAAGGAAACTAATAACAAGAAATAAACTACAAACAAAAATTAAAACTAAAAACAAGGTCTCTAGTGACCTCACCAGGATAGCGAATTGCCTCTCCGGCAATGGCGCCATAAAAAGGGTTGATACCTTCGATCCGGATTACGGATGCAGTATAGTAGCTTTTTCCCTAGTATACCTAGGTTTAATCAAACCTTGGGAAACAACGCTAATAGGAATGAAAATAAGGACATGTCTACAAGATTTTGTTTTTTTTGTTTTACCTTTGTTTACGACCAATCTAGTTTACTTTGTATTGTGGCTTGAATCAATGGATGGAGATAGGCCAGGGTTGAAGATCCACCTGCAGCTGCACATTAAATGGAATGAAAGATAATAATAAGCATAGTCATGTGTAAGGTTCCGATAGAGATAATCTTTTGTGGGAAACACATCCTCATATACTAGAGCCCCCAAGAGGCCACAAGCATAGCAATATTCTTTTGATACAACTGAGTGCACCACGAAGCACCGGGCTATAAACGATTATTAAGTGTAAAACATAGATCAAAGCATTAAGTGGTGATGTTGTTGTGATCCCGAATGGGTTGCTAAGCAAAGACCGTACAACCCTTTCTGTCACTGGGTTTCCTATGAGATCGCCGCTAGCCAAGTATCCCACCTCAAGCCTTGGTCGATCTCGGGGGGTTTTGGATACCTACAAGTCCAAATATCAAGGCAAGAGACAAAGAAACAAAAGATAAAAATCCCTCTTTCAGACAATACACAATTCTCCCATGGATTAGATGCACATAAACGCTTCGAGGTTTCTCCCCAACCCGCAGCATGTAAGGACTACTCACTCATAACAATAAGATCAATGATAGATAACATTGTGAAAAATACTTAGATTGAAATCAAATATTCTTACAATGGTGTCAACACCCGGATTTTTAATCCCAGATGCCTGTTATTCCATACATCGCAATCCCAGGATTACCATTTTTGCTAGACATAACAGATTGGTACCATAGTTCATACTCCATTACAAACCATAATAAAGGTCTTACAAATAAAGGATCTCATGATCCAGTCTTAGTACAATCAAAGCAGCGGAATAACGTAATAACGGTAGCGTGGGCGAGGCTCCATATTCATGGTCACAGGTAATGTTGACAATGGGAGATGATCCTAGTTGTCGTAACCTTCCTATGGTCCATCATCCTGATAGTCCTCTTCATAGTCTGGCCACGGGAATAGACAGGGACAAAGCCATGAGTACTCTTTAAGTACTCGCAAACTATCACTAACAAGTAATTGGTTTGAGTAGGAATACTAAGCTCTAGGTTGTTTTGCAAATAGCCAGGTTTATCTCTACCTGAGTTCAGAAGTAAAGAAAACAAGTTTAAGGTTTTATAACACCTAACTGGGAACTCAGTTTTCACTTTCACAACCCTGTTGTGGTCAAGTCAAAGTCATGATTCATTTCACAAGTCATTTTGAAAACATCTGACGACAGAAAAATATGGCCACTCCAACTGTCCATAACCGCGGACGCGGCTATTCGAATAGTTTGACACTCTGCAGAGGTGGTACACTTTCACCACAATATTCAATACATCCGTCAGGAACAATCCTGAATTCACCATACTCACTATGCGGATAATCAATCCTAACCTTTCAATTACACACCCTAGTATAGGCACCTCTCCTATGAGTTTGGCATCCCAACCATGACCATCTGTCATCTTGGGAACTGCACAGGTGGACAATCATCACGAGATAGCCTCAGCTCAAATGTAGCGGACCGAACCTGATAAGGCTCGAATCCCTGTGTTTACAGTGTTAGTCCTTGGATCGAATAGCTAGCACCCACAGTTAAGATGTAATATCAAGAAACAAAGGTCATATTTCATCACATATCCAGGATTAAAATGGTTCATTACAACTTAGATAGCTCATATGGCTATCTTATTACAGAGCGGCAGATAAAACTATAAAGCATGGAGTCCTTCATCTTCATGTGCCACATGAAAACATGTTGGTTGCAGACTCATAATACCTACTCATCAAAATTCACTATCATCAAGTAATCCTGCAACATGATAAGTTACATCCACAAGGGTCAATAAATTTGAATTGTATTGGCAAGTGATACCATATTGATATAGAAAACCTAACATCTACATGAATATATGACTGAGTGGAGTTTTGGCTGGCCTTTGCATAAAGTAAGTTTTCCCTATCCTTTGTAAAATAGTTTTTCTCCTTTTCATCAACACTTAATCAAACTTGGCACTCCGGATACCCTCCAGGTTCTTCCCTTGTTCACCCAAAAAAATTAACTTAGAGAAATTAGAATGATGAGATTCTTGATTCTGCTTCATTGTCTTGATGCTCAAAAGTTGTCCATAATCGGGGACACGGCTAAGTACTTAGTTTTTACCCTCTCGAGAGGTGGTGCACTTTCCCCACAAGACTCGACATGCATCGAGACGAGACTTTTTAGAAGCAATCCCTCAGACCACCACAGACGCGTTCCATCCTATCATCACTACCACCCTCTGTCCGTCTGGCTGAGTTCTCGCAACTTAGTTGGTCAAGGCAGAGCCCATATGCCATGTGGCTGCACTGGAAGCTTTCGCGACAAGAACATCTCAAATCTCTTGGTTTCTGGGTGGCCATCCACAAGTGTGATACACCAGGGTAAACCATAGAAATGGGTCCTGAGTAACCACTCAACATAATCCATACAAGTCCCATTTACACCCAGGTGTTTCATTAACATCAGTTGTTTTATTAGTCCAAAAATACTTGTTTTTCCATAATACATCATATCATGATTTCCACCCACGAATCTATATAGCAAGACTAAGCATTCTAATCTTACCATGGCTCCTATCTTTAGGAAATACTACCAAGGTAGATACTATAGGATTAGCATATCTTAGAAATATACATAATAGTCCTATCATGCACACTACAAAAACATCACTAATGCAATATAGAAAAGATAGGAATTTTGATGACAAAGTATCACTTGCCTTTATAGTAGAATATTTAGGTACTCTCCTTGACTTGAAAATTTCACACTCCTCAAATTCCACTATAATACAATCAAGTAAAAAGCACACACTCAAAACTAGCATCACAAAACAATCACAAAAATACAATGAAATGCATGCAAGCATGCAACAAGATGATTTTATTTAAGAAATTTGTATAGCAAGGTTCTGAACACTAAAAATATTCTACTGACCGTTTTATATAGGTTTTATGCCCAATCCAACATTTTGTGCAAAAAGATTATTTAGTAGCGTTTTCTATTACTAGAAAAAGGCTATACTCAAAGGATTAACTAAATGATACCCCGCGCATTGCAGCGGAAAATTTTAGTCTTAGACACATAAAAAAATACGTAAATCGAATACTTAGATATATAATATAAAGATAAAAAGTACTACTACATTATATATGTAGTACAATTATAAAAATAGCAGAATGTGAACTGTGCGATTAAGGTTTTTGCTAAGTGTAGTTGTACAATATAAGTAATCTGAGGCGATTTAAGAACGTATAATTTAGAGAAGTTATGTTCGTTGAAAATGAAAAAAAAATGAAATATTTAGGTACAAAATAAAAAGAGTCACTCCTTGTTCATTAAAAGAGCACAACTAAGCATATCTTTCTTTGGTAGACACCTTCAATGTCCGCTCTTCCCGCAAATATGTGGCACGCTTTATTTAGAAGTGATTAGCCTTGATATAAGCGTATACGTTAGCCTACATGAGAAATACATAAGGCAATAGAAGAGGAGGCATAGGTAAGAGAAACGATTTCCTGAACCGCTGCTTGTCATTTCTGTGGCCATGTGCTACAACTGGACGCTTATCCATCATACCAAAGTGAGATATGTGGTAATACGAATGTTCAAAAAAATTGATTCAAGTGGGATTAGTAAAATAAGAAATTTAGATTAGCGTTCGCATGAAGAAACAGTAACTGCAATGTGAACAGTTCGAGGAAATAAAACTAAACATCAGTATTGGCAAAGGGCGAGAGCTTTACACATATGGCCATGTTGAGTTGTCTCTCACGCTCCATATCTGCACACGGACGCATAAATCCGATCAACTTCAACCGTAGCAGAAATACTGGACGGCGACCACACAACGACACCGCGGTATTAGTTAATGGTGATACCTGAGACACGTCTGATGCGTTGGGTCAGCCGCGCCTAGGATAAATTGTTGCGGCATGCTCCATGCCGCTACCACTTACATCCTGGGAACACACCCGACGCCATGGAGCTATGGCTGGACATGCTCGGTCCATCGACACACTCCACCAGGAACACTAATCAATCTGCACGCACACCCTGTGCACATCCGACGCCAACAGCCAAGAGAATGGTGCAGAGGCAAGGCCTGGCACGCATTGGCAAATCAAGTCGGACAACCTCGATTTTGTTTGTGACAGTTGAAGATGAAGTTGCCAGGGCATTGGCCATGACTTGACCTTGAAACAGAAAGAGGAGCACGGAAGAGGGAAATAGCCGAATAAAAGGCAGTAAGAAACAAAAGACCACGGAGATGAAGAGAAAGTACCCTCGGTTGGAGCGAGTCTTGGAGATGAAGTAGAGAAAGGAAAAAAGGACACCTCAATTAAGGTATTGAGTGATCGGTTCTACAATTTTCCATCACGGAGCTATGAACTAAAGACGTATAGGAGTTAAACATCAGGAGATGTACCATGCGAAACACCAAAAGGAAACGTCCACAGTCAATAGGGATTTTATGGCATGCATTTGTTGGCATGGAATGGCCTAGACGTTTTGTCTCCATGACATGAAGGGCTCCATTAATTAATTTATAAACGCTCCGAAGAATACAGAAGGAGAGCATCTAGAATTCTTAAAATAGTTATTGTTTGTGATTTCTTTTGTAGTCTTTATTTCGTCTATCCAAATTGATTTAAATTTGTATCAAACATTTTTAAACAAAATTATATAAAATATAACTGGTTATTTAGTCTAATTAGAGTATTTGTAATACTTTTTATAAATATAATTCATTTAGAAATTGAGTATGACACGTAGGCCTATACAGTATATTTCTTAATTTTTGTTTATTTCATATCTTTTGATTTAGACTTCAAAAAGGTTCAAACCAATTTCTACAGTTTTACCTAATAATAACATATCATTATATATTATTTAAGTGTAATTTTGTTCCATGTAAATATGGATTTTATCTATGGGCTTAAATTGACTTTGAGTATTTCTTATTTCTTTATCTATCTTAGGTAAATCATATGTTTTGATTTATAGTTCCAAAAGGGCGATTCCAATTTGTATAGTTTTATTTAATAAATATTTATCTTTATATATCCTTTAGAATTAATTTGTTCACAATTAAGTATTGATTTTAGTTATGAGCTTTATTAGTCTTGGAATACTTTCTTTTATCTTATATAAATCATAAGTGTAGAGGTCCCAACCTAATAAGGTGGAGATCCCTGTGTTGACAGTGCTAGTCCCTGGATCGAATAGCTAGCACCCACAGTTAAGATGTAATATCAAAAAACAAGGGTCATATTACATCGTATATCCAAAAATAAAAATAGTTCATTACAACTTACATAGCTCATATGGATATCTTATTACAAAGTAGCAGATATAACTATAAAGCATGGAGTCCTTCATCTTCATGTTCCACAGGCAAATATGCTGGTTGCAGACTCATAATCCCTACTCACCAAACTTCACTAATATCAAAGAAACCTGCAACATGATAAGTTACAGCCACAAGGGTCAATACATTTGAATTGTATTGACAAGTGATATCATATTGATATGGAGAATCTACCATCTACATGAATATATGGCTAAGTGGAGGTTTTGACTGGCCTTTGCATAAAATAAGTTTTTCCTATCCTTTGCAAAGTAGTTTTTCTCCTTTTCAAAACACTTTATCAAACAATGGCACACTGGATACACACCAGATGCTTCCCTTGTTCACCCAACAAGTTTTTAACTTAGAGAAATTGGGATGAGGAGATTTTTTATCACTTCAATGTCTTTGATGCTCAATTTGTCCGTCGCCGGGGACACGACTAAGTACTTAGGTTTTACCCTCTCGAGAGGTGGTGCACTTTCCCCACAAGACTCGACATGCATCGAGACGAGACTTTTCAGAAGCAACCCCTCAGACCACCATGGACGCGTTCCATCTTATCATCACTACCACCGTCTGTCCATCTGGCTGAATTCTTGCAACTTAGTTGGTCAAGACAGAGCCCATATGCCATATGGCTGCACTGGAAGCTTCTCAACACTAAACATCTCAAATCTCTTTGTGCCTGGGTGGCCATCCACAAGTGTGATACATAGGGTAAACCATAGAAATGGGCCCTGGGTAACCACTCAACACAAAGCATACTTCCCATTCCACCCAGGTGTTTCATTAACAAGTTGTTTTCTTAGTCAAAAACACATAGCCATAACTTTTCCATAATTTCATAACATGAATTCCCACCCTTGAATTCTAATAGCTAGGATAAGCATACTAGCATAACATGTCTCTTATCTTAGGAAGATTTCTACCAAGATATATTCTATAGGATCTACCATAGCATAGCAATATACAAAATAGTCCTATCATGCATACAACAAAAATATTACTAATGCAATATTAAAAAGATAGGACTTTTCATGACCAAAGTATCACTTGCCTTTTTAGTAGAAAATCTAGGTACTCTCCTTGATCTTGCAATATCACACTTCTCAAAGTCTACAACAATACAATCAAGCATAAATCACACACTCAAAACTACAACACAAAACAATCACAAGAATACAATGAAATGCATGCAAGCATGCAACAAGATGATTTTATTTGAGAAATTTTTATAGCAAGGTTCTGAACACTAAAAACGCCTATTGGTCTTTCTATACAAGTTGAATTCCAATTGTAATTATTTTTAGTGCAAATAGATTTAAAAGAATTTTCTTTTATTAGAAAAGCCTTATTCAATAGGACATTTCACTAGTGGAAACGAGGCCTTTGGTTGAGGTCGGAAATGGGCTTTAACACCGGTTCTTCTACGAACCGGTGTTAAAGGGGGTGCCCGTACCAGCGTGGCCCGTGCAGCAAAAAGGAGCACCCCCTTTAACACCGGTTCGTGCCATGAACCGGTGTTAAAGGCCCCGCACCAGTGGCCCGCGCAGCCCCCCCTTTAACACCGGTTCGTGGCTTGAATCGGTGTTAAAGGGGGGGCTATATAACACACCGCAACCCACACCCCTCTCTTCCATTTTTTCACTCTCTCATTTTGGAGCCAAGAAAGAGGGTGAGAGGTGTGCTGGTTTGTGTTTTTTTCCTATGCATAAGAGGTGTTCGGTGAAATGCCTGAGAGCTCGAAATAAGTTTTCTCGTTGCTCTTTCCTTCTCGGTCGAGGTCGGCAAATTTATCCTTTCATGTGTCATTGATGTACTATATATAAATGGTCATCTCCCTATTAATTTTTGATATACTATATATTAATGCAGATGAACCGACAATGGATGTATGGTGACCGACTCACTTCCGAGTACATTACGGGCCTCCAAAATTTCATCGTTGTGGCTAATGCAAACCATGGTCACAATGGTTTTACGTGTTGTCCGTGTGTTCACTGTCAGAACAAGAAAGACTACTCAAATACCAGAACCATTCACGCCCACATGCTTCAATCCGGTTTCATGCCCAGCTATAATTGTTGGACCAAGCACGGAGAAAAAGGGGTTGTGATTGAAGACAACGAAGAAGAAGAGGATGATGACAACTATCATAATATGTATCGTGAATATGATGATATTACAACGGGGGTATATAATGAAGATCAAGAGGCAGCAGATGGGCCTGCTGATGACGATCTTGGTCGGGCCATTACTGATGCAAAGGAAGAATGTGAAACTGAAAAGGAGAAGGAGAAGCTGGAGCAGATGTTAAAGGATCACAAAACATTGTTGTACCCAACTTGCAAAAATGGCCACAAAAAGCTAGGTACCACACTGGATTTTCTGCAATGGAAGGCAGAGAACGGTGTGACTGACAGCGCATTTTCAAAGTTGTTGGTAAAAATGAAGAATCTTCTTCCAAGAAATAATGAGTTCCCGACAGTACATACCAAGCAAAAAAAATTGTCTGCCCTCTAGGATTAGACGTGCAGAAGATACATGCCTGCATTAATGACTGCATCCTCTACCACGGTGATAAGTACGAGAATTTGGATGCATGCCGGGTATGCACTGCACTGGGGTATAAGATCAGACGAGACGATCCTGGCGATGTTGAGGGCGAGGCCCCTAGGAAGAAGGTTCCTGCCAAGGTTATGTGGTATGCTCCTATAATACCACGGTTAAAATGTATCTTCAGAAATAAAGAGCATGCCAAGTTGTTGCGATGGCACATGGAAAACCGTAAGAAATACGCGATGTTGAGACACCCCGCTGATGGGTCACAGTGGAGAAAAGTCGAGCGAGAGTACCCGGACTTCGCACGTGACGCAAGGAACTTAAGGTTTGGTCTAAGTACAGATGGCATGAATCCTTTTGGTGAGCAGAGCTGCAGTCACAGCACCTGTCCTGTGACTCTATGTATCTATAACCTTCCTCCTTGGTTGTGCATGAAGAGGAAGTTCATTATGATGCCAGTGCTCATCCAAGGCCCGAGGCAACCCGGCAACAAAATTGATGTGTACCTAAGGCCATTAGTTGAAGAACTTTTACAGCTGTGGGCCAAACCAGGTGTACATATGTGGGATGAGCATAAAGGGGATCCATTTGACCTACGAGCGTTGCTTTTCGTAACCATCAATGATTGTCCTGCTCTTAGTAACATTTCAGGGCATACAAACAAGGGATACAATGCATGCACACACTATTTAGATGAGACTAAAAGTGTATATTTGGAGAAATCTAAGAAGGTTGTGTACCTAGGGTATCATCGATTTCTTCTGAACCTGCATCCAGTAAGAAAGAAAGGCAAGCATTTCAAATGTCTGGCAGAACCCCGGAGGAAGCCTGTCCTCCGTACCGGTGAGGAGGTATTTGGTATGGTCAAGGACCTAGAAGTAATCTTTGGAAAAGGTCCTGGCAGTCTATCTGTTCCGAATGACGATGCCGGACACGCGCCCATGTGGAAGAAGCAATCTATATTTTGGGACCTACCCTATTGGAAAGTCTTAGAGGTCCGCTCTTCAATCGACGTGATGCACGTGACGAAGAATGTTTGCGTGAACCTGCTAGGCTTCCTAGGAGTGTATGGGAAGACAAAAGATACACCGGAAGCATGGCAGGACCAGCAACGTATGAATGACCCTGAAGAGCCTATGCATCCTGAGAACAAGAAGGGTAAACGATGCCCCTTAACTCCTGCCAGCTATGCTCTTACCAAAGTAGAGAAGGAAATCTTTTTTGAATGCCTGAGCAGTATCAAGGTCCCGTCTGGCTTCTCGTCGAATATAAAGGGAATAATTGTCAACACCCGGATTTTACATCGCAATCCCAGGATTACCATTTTTGCGAGACATAACAGATTTGGATACCACAGTACATCATCCATTACAAACCATACATAAGGTCTTACACAAATAAGGATCTCATGATCCAGTTCTTAATACAACTCAAGCAGCGGAAATACGTAATAATAAAAGTAGCGTAGGTGAAGCTCCATCCTCGGGGTCATAGGCAATGCTGACGATGGGAGATGATCCTAGTTGTCGTAACCTTCCTGGGGTCCTTCGTCCTGGTACTCCTCTTCATAGTCTGGCCACGGGAATAGCCAGGGACAAATCCATGAGTACTCTTTAAGTACTCGCAAACTAATACTAACAGTTAAAGGGGTTTTTGTAGTGGGACACTAAGCTCTAGGGTTGTTTTGCAAAAAGCCAGATTTACCTCTACTAAGGTTCAGAAACAAAGAATGCTAGTTGAAGTTTTATAACACTTAAGTGGGAACTTGTATTTCATATCACAACTCTGTTGTGGTCAATTCAAATTCTCAATTCATTTCGCAAGTCATTTTGAAAACATCTGACGGGGGAACAGTATGGCCGCTCCAACTATCCATAACCGCGGACGCGGCTATTCGAATAGTTTGACTCTCTGCAGAGATTGTACACTTTCACCACAACATTTGATACATCCGTCAGGAACAAATCCTGAATTCACCATACTCAGTATGCGGATAATCAAATCTAACCTTTCCATTACACACCCTAGTATAGGCACCTCTCCTGTGAGTTTGGCTTCCCAACCATGACCAATTGTCATCTTGGGTACTACACAGGTGGACAATCTTCACAAGGTAGCCTCATCTCAGACCTTGGCCGTGAGGGAACCCATACTAAAGTATATAAGTTTCCAGTCAAGCCCTACCCAATTTTCGGGTATTGTGGTTGTACGGTAGAATTGGAATGGTATCGCATCCAGACAACCATCAGTTTTATAAAGGGGTAAGGCTCATGCCTTAACATTTTCATCATCCAAATCATCTGGTATTCGGAAACACATGTCAAAACATCTCAGTAGAATGACTCATCATTCTAAGGTTTTCATAACCATTTTCCACCAAGTATTCCCATCTAAAGTTGATCAAGTTTTATCCTTAGCACTAGCATCTACAAATGGGGTAAGTACTAATGATGAGGTGGTAAACAAGTGGAGTTTAACTAAGTTCAATCTCATGCCTTAGGATGACATCAAGATTATCTAGCTTAGGCCAAATTTAATGCTCTTTAGTCAACCTTCAATTATCTTCCTAGAATCTAAAAGTTACTTAAGTAAACTCTCAAAAAAAAGCTTTGATAAAGAAATAAAGTGTAAAGCTTGCAAGTAAAACTAGGATTGGGTTATCGAGTGGGTATGATCACATATGCTCAAGGCATATAGTTGGCATGGTAACAAGCAAGTATTTGCTTGCATAGGTATCAGTATAAGCTTGCTAAGTTAATAGCTTGCAAGTATTGGCTTGCTCAATCAACTAGTAGTATTAGGCTTGTCTTGTGCAGAGCAGTGGTTGAAGTTCTCCTCGGCTTCTTCTTCGTAGTATCCTCCTTCCTCCTCGTATCCTTCGTCGGTACTAGCGTCTATGAATAAATACGAAGTACACAATCACCAAACAATACTTAACTATTTTCAATCATCACTCAAAGGTTTTCTATAGATGATCTAGCATCATCACTAACCTTACAAGAATAAAGCATTTGCATTTTTTTAGAAAAGTAATTTCTACTCATTGAAAAACTACTTAAGATTTAATATTCTCCAAACCAAACATGGGATCATGTTGACACATGTCATCACCACATATTTCATTACATAGGAATGTGATTAAAAGTGGTGTCACAATTTAATAAGGTTTAAACCTTTTTATTTTAAATAAAATAAAGTGACTATAAATGCCTATGTGGCATTCTTTTATTACTTGAACATTGTTTCTGTAAGTAAACCCATATATTTTTATATATTCTGAAAGGTATGGTCAAATGTGATTTTTGAGAGTTGGAATCAACTCAAAAGCTACTATGGTTGAAATTTGGAAAATGTTTGAATACAGAAAATCTTCTGAATTGTTATTTTTACCAAGGTTGATCTACAGATCCAAATGATTTGAATCCAACGGGATTGGATGAAGCATTTCGGTACCTTTCTAACAAAATTGGTTTCATGCAATTTGGTTCACTAAATCGAGCTGGGTGGATTTTTGAAACTAGTTACAGAACTATGTTTGAATTAAAATGGAAAAGCTAAATTCAAACGGCTGGGCTGCACGGGAAAGGTTAACGGGCCGGCCTAGTGTCACTCCGCAGCGCTGGGCTCAGCTGACAGGGGGGTCTACCGGTCAGTGGCTCATAAGACGCGAAGCGGTACGGGGCGATTTGGTTCGTTGGATTAGAAGTGAGATCAACGGCTGAGGGTCGTCGTCGACGATGAACATGTCACCGGCGAGCTCGAACCCTAGCGGCTCGGTGGGGGTGCATAGGGGGCATACCGAGGCTCCAGTGACGACGGCGAGGCGGGCAAACGACAAAGTCAACAACGGCGAACTCAGGGATGGTCGCGGCAGCTCCAGGGGGTGGTCGAAATCAACGGCTCCCTTCTTCTCTAGAGGCGGCCTGCTCCGGCGCAATTCCGGCGAGATGCTGCTCCTCGTGCTCCGGCTAAGGGATGGAATGATCAGTGAGGTGAGGGGATTGAGATGGTGTGAAGAAATAGAGCGGGGGTCGTCTCCTTTTATAGGCTCGACGGCGAGACCGAGAGGGATGGGCAGACGACGGTGGCAACACGGCTACGGGCAGCTAGAGGCATTGCTGCGGTTGGCGATCGACGGGCGGTCTCCTGGCGATGCTCTAGACCTTAAATGCGCGTGTAGGGGCGGTGGCAATTGGTCGGGAACGTGCGGTGCTCTACGAGGCAGAGGCGGCAAACTCCGCAGCGACCGGTGGCTACGGGGTACGGGCGATGAAACGAACATGTCTGGTGGTCTCCTGAGACGGTGGGGTGCATGCTGGCGAGCGGCAAGGGCTCGAGGTGGTCGGGTTGCATGGGAACGGCACGTGCTCTGTGGTGCGCATCAGCATGGTCGACAGCGGCGCGGGCGCGGTGTTCCTGGTGGTTCTAGGCTCTGTTCTTGAGCTAGGGCTGGTCGAGAGGGGGCGGTGAGGCATGGGCTGCAGGCTAGACAAGGTGGGCACGGCTAGTTCTTCTCCTAGCTTGCTGTCCACACTGGGGTGACATGGTGAGGCTCAGCCTACTCACCATTGATGGCATTGGCAAGCTCACAGTGGTGCTAGAGGTTAGTAAAGGTTGCTAGATGATCTACTAAGGCTAGTTGCATCTAGAGAGGGGACAAGGTTGGCCCAAAACACTACTCAACATAGTGTTTTTGATTTTGTTGATTTGAATCTGCAACCTGTTTGATGAAATGGCCGCAAGAACTTGAGTTTTGAATTTTGAAAAGAGTTTTGGTGGGTGTGCTAGGCATGTGTTGAGGATTCTGTGGATGCTTGGGTTTTGAAAATTGAGCTTGTTTAGGTGGTTTTTGAAATAGTGGGATCTTCCCATATGAGATAGATTCAATTTTAAATTGTCATTTAAACTAAGCATTTAAATGTTTTTGGATGATCACAAAGTGGGACTTGGTACCTTATTATGAGTATTAACAAGGGGTGCAAAGATCCATACATGTTTCGGTTGAGTTTTGAAAATTAGAGATAGCCAAAGTAGGCATGGGAGTTAATTTGGCCAAAGTGACCATTCACTTAATTTATTTGTTTTGACTTGTTTGTCTTTGGGAAAAGTTTGGGGATTGTTTAGATGATGTTTATTTCACCTAAGAATCATTTTACAAGCAAAGAAACACAAAATCATGGCAATTCAAAAGAATCCAAATTTTAATACACACATATAAATGCTTTCATATTTTTAGTTGGAAAAGTTTTTGTTAACCCTAATTTTGATGATTAGAGTTTGATAATCCAAGTTTAATATTTTTGGGATGTTACAAACCTTCCCCCCTTAAACAAAATCTCGTCCCGAGATTTAAAAAAGAACGAAAAAGATTACCTCGGATTTGAAGAGATCGGGAAACTCCGTCCTGATGTGATCTTCGCGCTCCCAGGTAGCTTCCTCTTCTGTGTGGTTGCTCCACCAAATCTTGGGAAACTTGATGCTTCGGGTTTGGGTGGTTCTGATAGATTCTTCCAAAATACGGATGGGCACTTCAGGGTAGGTCAGGTCATCGTTGATCTCTATGGTCCGGTGATCAATGTTCTTGAACACTTCCGTCTTCTCCGGAACTTCGAGGCACTTGCGAAGTAATGAGATACGGAACACATTGTGCACGACTGACATCTCTTTGGGTAGTTCCAATTGATATGTCACTTCTCCTCGACGGTTCAGAATCTTAAAGGGGCTGATATATCTGGGGGCTAACTTTCCTTTCAGTTGGAAACGCTGCATTCCCTTCAATGGCGACACCTTCAGATACACAAAATCTCCTATGTTGAAGGCGAGGTCTCGACGTCTCTTGTCGGCGTAACTCTTCTGTCTGGACTGGGTGCTCTTGAGGTGCTCACGAATCTTGTGAACCTTCTCTTCTGTTTCTCGTAGGATGTCGGGTCCGAAAATCTGACTCTCTCCTACTTCTGACCAGTTCAAAGGGGTGCGACACTTCCTTCCGTACATGAATTCAAATGGGGCCATTTGCAAACTAGCTTGGTAACTGTTGTTGTATGAAAATTCTATGAATGGCAGACAATCTTCCCATTTAGATCCATACTCTAACACATAGGCTCTCAACATATCCTCGAGTATTTGATTTACTCGCTCCGTTTGTCCGTCGGACTGAGGGTGATAAGCTATGCTGAAATCTAGTCGGGTTCCTAAACCTTCTTGGACTTTCTTCCAGAATCTCGAGGTAAACTGAGTTCCTCGATCTGGTACGATGTTCTTGGGGACTCTGTGCAAACTGAAAATTCTAGCGATGTACAACTCCGCTAGCTTCGAACTCTGATATGTGGTCTTGATAGGTAAGAAATGGGCGACTTTGGACAATCTGTCCACTATGACCCAGATAGAGTCATTTCCCCTACTAGAAGTAGGCAATCCGGTGATAAAGTCCATTCCAACAGAATCCCTTTTCCATTCCGGAATCTGCAAGGGTTGCAATAATCCAGCGGGTCTTTGATGTCCTGCCTTGACTCGCTGACATATAGCACACTTGGCGATATAGCTTCCGATTTCTCTCTTCATCTTATGCCACCAAAATTGCTCTTTCAAATCTTGATACATCTTCGTTCCTCCGGGGTGGATAGAATAAAGAGTATCATGAGCTTCCTTCAGAATCACTTCTTTCAACTCAGAATCTGCTGGTACACAAAGGCGTCCTTTGTACCACAGAACTCCTTCTTCGTCTTCGGTGAATCCGGGTACTTTGCCTATACCAATACGACGCTTGATTCCGACGATACTAGCATTTGCTTTCTGCGCCTCCTTGATCTGGCTGATCAAAGTGGGTTGAAGTTCTATGCTAGCCAAAAATCCTTCACTTACTAATTCCATTCGGAAATCTTCCATCTCCTTGAGAAAGCTTGGTTGCTCCTTCAAAATCATGCAGTTCAAGCGGCACGGCAATCTGCTAAGGGCATCTGCTACTACATTGGCTTTACCGGGGTGATAGTGAATGTCTAGATCATAATCCTTCATTAGCTCAATCCATCTTCTCTGTCTCATATTCAGCTCCTTCTGAGTGAATATATACTTCAGGATCTTGTGATCCGAATAAATCTCACAACGATTTCCTATCAGGTAATGCCTCCATGTTTTCAGGGCTAGGACTACGGCTGCGAGCTCGAGGTCATGGGTTGGGTAATTTTGCTTATGTTGTTTCAGTTGTCTAGATAGATAAGATATAACTTTGCCTTCTTGCATTAGCACACATCCGAGACCGATCTTGGATGCATCACAATACACGTCAAAGGGCTTCGTGATATCCGGCATGATTAAGATTGGGGCTGAAATCAATCTCCTCTTGAGTTCTTGAAAACTCGCTTCACATTTGTCCGTCCATTCAAACTTCTTGTCCTTCTTCAGCAATTGGGTCATGGGTTTGGCAATACTCGAGAATCCTTCTACGAACTTGCGGTAGTATCCCGCCAATCCGAGAAATGCGCGAACTTGGGTTTGAGTGGTTGGGGCTTGCCAATCTTTGACATCTTTCACCTTTGCGGGGTCAACGGCAATTCCTCCGGCTGATACAATGTGACCGAGGAATCCTACCTCCTGTAACCAGAATTCACATTTGCTAAACTTGGCATACAACTGATGCTCTCTAAGGGTTCCAAGAATGGTCCTTAGGTGTAGCTCATGTTCTTCTTCCGATTTGGAATAAATCAGAATGTCATCGATGAAAACAACGACAAACTTATCCAGGAAGTCCATAAAAACCTTATTCATGAGATTCATGAAATAAGCGGGGGCATTGGTTAATACAAAAGACATGACAGTATACTCGTATAATCCATATCTGGTGGTAAAGGCAGTCTTTGGAATATCCTCTGCGCGAATCTTGAGTTGATGATAGCCAGTTCTAAGATCAATCTTAGAAAACACTTTGGCACCGGTCAACTGATAAAACAAATCTTCTATCTTGGGCAATGGGTATATGTTCTTGATAGTGACATCATTCAACTTCCGATAATCCGTACACAAACGGTTACCTTCATCTTTCTTGTCCACGAACAAAATAGGTGATCTCCATGGTGACGCACTTGGTTGAATCAATCCATCCAGCATGGCATCAGTTGCTTCTTTAGTTCCGCTAGTTCAGACGGGTTCATACTATATGGTCTCTGGGCTATGGGTCCTGTTCTGGGGATTAGTTCAATGATACACTCGATATCCCGATCTGGGGGCATACCGAGCAAAACATCTGGAAATACATCGGGGTATTCACAGACTATTCGGACTTGGTCAATGGTAGGTTGGGCTATACTCTTGTTGCACTTGAATTGACGAGGTAAGCTTTCAGATATATGCTCGACTGATATTCCGGCTGTACTGGTCATGGTTATGGCTTTGTTGGCACATTCAATTAATCATTTATGTTTGGACATACAATCCATTCCTAGTACTACTTCCAAACCTTTAGTTTTCAGTACTATCAGATTAGCATAAAAATCTATGCCATGGATTCGGATAGGGACGGCTTTGCAAATTTGCCTAGCTTTGGTGGTTCAACCGGGGATTTGAACAATCATAACATGCTTCAGTTTCGTTGGTGGAATCTTACTAGTGCATGCAAATTCTTCGGTGACAAATGAGTGCGATGCACTAGAATCAAACAACACTCTAGCAAGTACCGAATTAACAGAAAACATACCCAGCACGACATCTGGCGCTTCCTGGGCTTCTTCAGCATGCTTGAGAAAAATACGGTCGTTGCGGTTGAGAGAGTTCCCTAGGGCAAACCTTCTTCCGGGCTGAACACGACGCTGCTGCTGAGCTGGGGCATTGGCATTGGGGGCTGCGGCATTCTTCTTGGGGCACTCATTGGAATAGTGACCCTTATTTCCATAGTCTTAACAAGTCACTTGCGAATTGTCCTTTGCTGCAACAGGCACAACATTGCTTCCAGTCCTCGGGGCAGTAGGGTGTTGGTGGCGGCATTGTTGTTGTTGAACTTGGGTGGGGCACGGTTGAAATTGCTTGAGTTGCCGGGGTTGTTGTGATTTCCTCCGGGCCTTGGGTTTCCACGATTGGGATAGGTCAGATGGTTCATCGGGGGTCTGTTAGTTCTCGGGGAAAATCTTGGAGATGGGTTGGGGCGATACTTTGGGGTATGATGGGTTCCTAGCTGATGCATCATGCGACTCTTGCGGTTCTTGTTGGCTTGGTTGATATTTCCTTCCATCTGGATGGTAGAGTGAAAGAACATTTCTTAATCCCTAGTGTTTTGTGTGTTAGATAACAATACCAAGGATCATTTAATGTGTGTTGAAGTGTTGCAGCTCTATTTGAGAATAAAGGGAAAAGAACTCTGCCTTTGGGGGCGGATAATCCGGCCCCACCAGGGGCGGATAATCCGCCCCTCCCTTTGCCCAAGCAGGCGCAAGCCCCAGAAGGGGGGCGGAATTTTGGCCGGATTTTCTGGCCCCGCCGGATAATCCGCCCCTCAGGGGGGCCGGATTATCTGCCCCCCTTGCTCATCGCCAAGGCGCAAGCCCCAGAGAGGGGGCGGAGTTTTGGCCGGACTTTCCGGCCCGGCCGGATAATCCGCCCCTCAGGGGGGCCGGATTATCCGCCCCCAAAGATCTTCACCAAGCTTCACCAAGGCGCAAGCACCAGAGAGGGGCGGAGTTTTCCTAGGGGGCGGATAATCCGCCCCAAGTGGGGGGCGGATAATCCGCCCCCAAAGTTGTGCAACGACCAGATCTGGGGAGGGGGTATTTAAGCCTGCCTTCCCCCTCCTGCCAGAACTCTTGATTCATCTCGAAAAAGAACAGATCAGATCTGAAAGCTTCATCCAAGAGTGCTCCACCTAGATCCACCCAAAGGCCCCATCCCTTGGGGAATCGAAGGAGGAGAACTCGATCTTCATCATCAGCAATCAAGCGCTCCATCTCCTCTGCATTCATTTGGAGAACCTTCGATCTAGTATTTCTTGCAAATATCTAGATCCTCGTTTTTTTTATATTGATAAACCTTGTTCTTGTGGCAGATTGTTGTCATCTCGGGAGCCCCCAATTCGGTTGTGGGTGTGTGCCCCGATAGTGTTGTAAAAGGCACCGGTTCCCGCCTCGAAGGGATCCAATAGTGGAGAAGGTGGATCAGGCCTCTCGTGGCGAGATCCATCGGAGAATAGGGTGAGGCCTATTGTGGCGTGGTGGTCTTAGAACCGCCCACCCCTCCAACGCAGATGTACTTCCCTTAACAAGGAAGGAACTGCGGTAAAACAAATCCCTGTGTCTCTGCGTGCTCCACTACGGTTTCCTCGCTCCTCTTTTACGTGCTTAGTAGTTAGGGTTGCATATAGGGAAATTCTCGTAGTTGCATATCTAGAGAATTTACTTTGTGTCAAGCCTAAAATTGAAAAAAGTATTAAAAATTGGTTAGCACCTATTCACCCCCCTCTAGGTGCCCATACGATCCATTTCACAGAGTTGACGAGGGCTCCAATATCAGCAAAGGGAATATTGACCAACATCGTCTGCATCTCATCGTGCAGACCATTCAAGAATCTTTCTTTCTTCTTGGCTTCCGTGTCGATCTCATCCGGAGCATACCTAGCTAATGACAGGAATTTGTCACGGTATTCCACTACGGTCATCCTTCCTTGCTTTAGTTCTCTGAATTCATCTCTCATTCTCTTGATCAAACCCGGTGGCACATGGGTTCTGCTGAACTTGACCTTGAATTCCTCTCAGGTCATCATCTGTCCTCCTGTCATTGCACGAACGTTGTTCCACCATGTTCTTGCATCTCCGGCTAGATAGTGGGTGGCAAACAGAACTTTCTTGTTGGCTTCCACTCCTGCGACTTCCAGGTTGTTCTCCATGGTCTGCAACAAATCATCGGCATCTAGGGGCTCTTCCGACTTAGTGAAAACAGGTGGGTTGGTGTTCTGGAAATTCTTGAGCTTAGATCCATGGTTGTCCTGGTTTCCTTGGCCTTGATTGTTATGGGCTAACTGAGCTATCTGCTGGAGGGTGGCTAAGTTGGCTTGACGTTCGGCTCTTTCGGCTTCGCGGTCAGAAACCAACATTTGCAGGATCTGCAACATCGGGTCCGTGGATGAACCACTTCCTCTGCGAGGCATCTGAAGGTTGAGATAGATCATGAGAAAAGAGGGAAATTTCTAAGGTTCTGGGACTTTGAAAAGTTTTTAAGGTTTGACTCAGATTTTCTAGCAACTTGCTTTTCATTCATTCATCCATAGCACACGATACAACACACACCACAACAAAGGTCAACAGATGGTTTTAAGAACCATTCTGGAAACTACGATACAGTGGGACCGAATACAACTCACTACGCTAGTGCTCAGGTTCTACTACTCCTCGGAGTCGGTGTAGTCATCATCCTCATCGTCATCGATGAAGGCAAAATCATCCTCATCGGTGAAGAAGTCCATGGCCTGATCCTCCAGAAAATCATCATCATCGCTGAGATAGGAGTAGGGGTCTCCACGAAGATCCTCTCTGGCATTCTCCCTTTCCTCCAGCTGCATGTCTCTCTCGTGGATGGTCTCCTCCAAATCCGAGATACGGTGGCGAATACGGGCAATGATGTGCTCCTTCTTGTCAAGCTGACGGCGGTGAGACTTGTGGTCCTTCGCTAGCATGGCGATGGTCTGATCCTTCGTCCTGATGATGGAGGACTTGTGGTTGGAGTAGTCATGGGCATTGTCCATTTCTTGTTGACGATCATACATCATGAAGCTAAGGTAGTCCAACTGATTCTTCAACTCGTGGTGGTATGGGGCTTCCAGTGGTTGTCCCATAGCATCACGCCTTGGACAAAACTCAAAGCGGGTACCCTTGATCTCATTGATACTCTGCCCACATAGACGGGCAAGAGCTTCCTGCATGGCCCTGGCAAGTCCATCGAGCTAGTTGTTCTCTCTTAAGGTGAACTGAATTCCCTCGGCAGTGGGAGGTTCAATCTTTCCTCGGAGACTTGCAACAATTAGCCACTGCAGATCTTCTCCTCCTTGATCATTGAGCTGATCTCCGAAGAACTCGGGGTGCGGACGCTCCAGAAGTTCCAAAAGCTGGTCCAAATCCCGCTCAAAGATGAGGTTTCCTCCATTCCCCAACTGATAAAATTTTCTGTACTTCACGTCCATATATAAGAATGTAGGATGAGTAAGTTAGTATACTGATCAAGTGTGTCAAATTTTATGTATTTTGCAAGAGATTTTGAGGAACATGAATTTTCATGAAAGAATCAAAGTGATAAGAATGGGAATAATTTTTTGTAAATATTTGCTTCCTTTGGTGTTGAAACTAAGTTTTTGATTCAAACGTCCAGTCTAACTAGGGTCTCCTAAGGTCAGGATTTCTCTAATACCAACTTGTCAACACCCGGATTTTTAATCCCAGATGCCTGTTATGCCATACATCGCAATCCCATGATTACCATTTTTGCGAGACATAACAGATTTGGATACCACAGTACATCATCCATTACAAACCATACATAAGGTCTTACACAAATAAGGATCTCATGATCCAGTTCTTAATACAACTCAAGCAGCGGAAATACGTAATAATAAAAGTAGCGTAGGTGAAGCTCCATCTTCGGGGTCATAGGCAATGCTGGCGATGGGAGATGATCCTAGTTGTCGTAACCTTCCTGGGGTCCTTCGTCCTTGTACTCCTCTTCATAGTCTGGCCACGGGAATAGCCAGGGACAAAGCCATGAGTACTCTTTAAGTACTCGCAAACTAATACTAACAGTTAAAGGGGTTTTTGAAGTGGGACACTAAGCTCTAGGGTTGTTTTGCAAAAAGCCAGATTTACCTCTACTAAGGTTCAGAAACAAAGAATGCTAGTTGAAGTTTTATAACACTTAAGTGGGAACTTGTATTTCATATCACAACTCTGTTGTGGTCAAGTCGAATTCTCAATTAATTTCCCAAGTCATTTTGAAAACATCTGACGGGGGAATAGTATGGCCACTCCAACTGTCCATAACCGCGGACGCGGCTATTCGAATAGTTTGACACTCTGCAGAGATTGTACACTTTCACCACAACATTCGATACATCCGCCAGGAACAAATCCCGAATTCACCATACTCAGTATGCGGATAATCAATTCTAACCTTTCCATTACACACCCTAGTATAGGCACCTCTCCTGTCAGTTTGGCCTCCCAACCATGACCAACTGTCATCTTGGGTACTGCATAGGTGGACAATCTTCACAAGGTAGCCTCAGCTCAGACCTTGGCCGTGAGGGAACCCATACTAAGGTATATAAGTTTCCAGTCAAGCCCTACCCAATTTTCGGGTATTGTGGTTGTACGGTAAAATTGGAATGGTATCGCATCCAGACAACCATCAGTTTTATAAAGGGGTAAGGCTCATGCCTTAACATTTTCATCATCCAAATCATCTGGTATTCGGAAACACATGTCAAAACATCTCAGTAGAATGACTCATCATTCTAAGGTTTTTATAACCATTTTCCACCAAGTATTCCCATCTAAAGTTGATCAAGTTTTATGCTTAGCACTAGCATCTACAAATGGGGTAAGTACTAATGATGGGGTGGTAAACAAGTGGAGTTTAACTAAGTTCAATCTCATGCCTTAGCATGACATCAAGATTATCTAGCTTAGGACAAATTTAATGCTCTTTATGCAACCTTCAATTATCTTCCTAGAATCTATAAGTTACTTAAGTAAACCCTCAGAAAAAAAGCTTTGATAAAGAAATAAAGTGTAAAGCTTGCAAGTAAAACTAGTATTGGGTTATCAAGTGGGTATGATCACATATGCTCAAGGCATATAGTTGGCATGGTAACAAGCAAGTATTTGCTTGCATAGGTATAAGTATAAGCTTGATAAGTTAATAGCTTACAAGTATTGGCTTGCTCAATCAACTAGTAGTATTAGGCTTGCCTTGTGCAGAGCAGTGGTCAAAGTTCTCCTCGGCTTCTTCTTCGTAGTATCCTCCTTCCTCCTCGTATCCTTGGTTGGTACTAGCGTCTATGAATAAATACGAGGTACACAATCACCAAACAATACTTAACTATTTTCAATCATCACTCAAAGGTTTTCTATAGATGATCTAGCATCATCACTAACCTTACAAGAATAAAGCATCTGCATTTTTTTAGAAAAGTAATTTCTACTCATTGAAAAACTACTTAAGATTTAATATTCTCCAAACCAAACATGGGATCATGTTGACACATGTCATCACCACATATTTCAGTACATGGGAATGTAATTTAAAGTGGTGTCACAATTTAATAAGGTTTAACCTTTTTATTTTAAATAAAATAAAGTGACTATAAATGCCTATGTGGCATTCTTTTATTACTTGAACATTGTTTCTATAAGTAAATCCATATATTTTTATATATTCTGAAAGGTATGGTCAAATGTAATTTTTGAGAGTTGGAATCAACTCAAAAGATATTATGGTTGAAATTTGAAAAATGTTTGAATACAGAAAAGCTTCTGACTTGTTATTTTTACCAAGGTTGATCTACAGATCCAAATGATTTGAATCCAACGGGCTTGGATGAAGCATTTCAGTACCTTTCTAACAAAATTGGTTTCATGCAATTTGTTGCACTAAATCGAGATGGGTTGATTTTTGAAACTAGGTACAGAACTATGTTTGAATTAAAATGGAAAAAGCTAAATTCAAACGGCTGGGCTGCGCGGGAAAGGTTAACGGGCCAGCCTAGTGTCACTCCGCAGCGCGGGGCTCAGCTGACAGGGGGGTCTACCGGTCAGTGGCTCATAAGACGCGAAGCGGTACGGGGCGATTTGGTTCGTTGGATTAGAAGTGAGATCAACGGCTGAGGGTCGTCGTCGATGATGAACATGTCACCGGCAAGCTCGAACCCTAGCGGCTCGGTGGGGGTGCATAGGGGGCATACTGAGGCGCCAGTGATGACGGCGAGGCGGGCAAACGACAAAGTCGACGACGGTGGTCGAAATCAACGGCTCCCTTCTTCTCCAGAGGCGGACTGCTCCGGCGCAATTCCGGCGAGATGCTGCTCCTCATGCTCCGGCTAAGGGATGGAATGATCAGTGAGGTGAGGGGAGTGAGATGGTGTGAAGAAATCGAGCGGGGGTCGTCTCCTTTTATAGGCTCGACGGCGAGACCAGGAGGGATAGGCAGGCGACGGTGGCGACACGGCTACGGGCGGCTAGAGGCATTGCTGCGGTTGGCGATCGACGGGCGGTCTCCTGGCGATGCTCTAGAGCTTAAATGCGCGTTTAGGGGCGGTGGCAATTGGTCGGGAACGTGCGGTGCTCTACGAGGCAGAGGCGGCGAACTCCGCAGCGAGCGGTGGCTACAGGGTACGAGCGATGAAACGAACATGTCTGGTGGTCTCCTGGGACGGTGGGGTGCATGCTGGCGAGCGGCAAGGGCTCGAGGTGGTCGGGTTGCGTGGGAACAGCGCGTGCTCTGCGGTGCGCATCGGCATGGTCGACAGCGGTGCGGGCGTGGCGTTCCTGGCGGTTCTAGGCTCTGTTCTTGAGCTAGGGCTGGTTGAGAGGGGGCGGTGAGGCATGGGCTGCATGCTAGACAAGGTGGGCATGGCTAGTTCTTCTCCTAGCTTGCTGTCCACACTAGGGTGACATGGTGAGGCTCGACCTCCTCACCATTGATGGAATTGGCAAGCTCACAGTGGTGCTAGATGTTAGTCAAGGTTGCTAGATGATCTACTAAGGCTAGTTGCATCTAGAGAGGGGACAAGGTTGGCCCAAAACACTGCTCAACATAGTGTTTTTGATTTTGTTGATTTGAATCTGCAACCTGTTTGATGAAATGGCCGCAAGAACTTAAGTTTTAATTTTGAAAATATTTTTGGTGGGTGTGCTAGGCATGTGTTGAGGATTTTGTGGATGCTTGGGTTTTGAAAATTGAGCTTGTTTGAGTGGTTTTGAAATAGTGGGATCTTCCCATATGAGATAGATTCAATTTTAAACTGTCATTTAAACTAAGCATTTAAATGATTTTGGATGATCACAAAGTGGGCCTTGGTACCTTATTATGAGTATTAACAAGGGGTGCAAAGATCCATACATGTTTCTGTTGAGTTTTGAAAATTAGAGATAGCCAAAGTAGGCATGGGAGTTAATTTGGCCAAAGTGACCATTCACTTAATTTATTTGTTTTGACTTGTTTGTCTTTGGGAAAATTTTGGGGATTGTTTAGATGATGTTTATTTAATCTAAGAATCATTTTACAAGCAAAGAAACACAGAATCATGGCAATTCAAAAGAATCCAAATTTTAATACACACACATATAAATGCTTTCATATTTTTAGTTGGAGAAGTTTTTGTTAACCCTAATTTTGATGATTAGAGTTTGATGATCCAAGTTTAATATTTTTGGGATGTTACAATAATAAAAATGGCAGAGAAAAAATTCCAAAACCTGAAGTCTCATGACTGCCACGTGATTATGACACAATTGCTTCTGATTGCATTGAGGGGGCTTCTACCTGAAAATGTTCGAGTACCCATTGTGAAGCTATGTGCATTCCTAAATGCAATATCTCAGAAGGTAATCGATCCAGAAAGCCTACCAGGGTTACAGACAGATGTGAGTTTGATGATCCAAGTTTAATATTTTTGGGATGTTATAATAATAAATATGGCAGAGAAAAAATTCCAAAACCTGAAGTCTCATGACTGCCACGTGATTATGACACAATTCCTTCCGATTGCATTGAGGGGGCTTCTATCTGAAAATGTTCGAGTACCATTGTGAAGCTATGTGCATTCCTAAATGCAATATCTCAGAAGGTAATCGATCCAGAAAGCCTACTAGGGTTACAGACAGATGTGGTCCAATGTCTTGTCGGCTTTGAGTTGGTGTTCCCACCATCCTTCTTCAATATTATGACGCATCTCCTGGTTCACCTAGTAGAAGAGATTGCCATTCTCGGTCCTGTATTTCTACACAATATGTTCCCCTTTGAGATCTACATGGGAGTCTTAAAGAACTATGTTCATAACCGTGCTAGGCCAGAAGGAAGCATCTCCAAGGGCTATGTAACAGAGGAGGTCATTGAGTTCTGTGTTGATTTTGTTCCTGACCTTAAGGCGATTGGTGTTCCAGAATCACGACATGAGGAGAGACTGTGTGGAAAAGGCACCCTAGGATGTAAATCAATGATATGTAGGGACGGGCATTCTCTCAATCAAGCACACTACACGGTTTTACAAAGATCTATCTTGGTTGCCCCGTATATCAATGAACACAAGAATTTAATACGCCTCAAACACCCGGGACAGTCTGATGAATGGATTATAAGTGAACACATGGTGAGTTTTGGCGGCTGGCTGCAAAGACTTCTCACGAATAACACCACTGTTGGGGATCATCTGTACTTGTTGGCCAGGACACCATCTTCGACTGTATGTACTTTCCAAGGGTACGAGATAAATGGGAATACATTTTACACGATATGCCAAGATAAAAAGAGCACCAACCAAAACAGTGGTGTCCGCTTTGATGCAGCAGAAGACAATGGGAAAAATACCACATATTATGGGTTCATAGAGGAGATATGGGAACTTGACTATGGACCTAATTTTAAGGTCCCCTTGTTTCGATGCAAATGGGTCAAGCTAACAGGAGGAGGAGTTGAGGTAGACAAGAAGTACAGAATGACAATAGTGGATCTCAACAATCTTATGAAGATAGACAAGAACTTAGATGAACCATTCGTCTTAGCCAATGATGTGGCTCAGGTTTTCTATGTGAAGGACATGTGTACCAAACCGAAAAAAGAAAAAATAAGAAAACTGATACATCACACGATGAGCCAAAGCGTCACATAGTTCTTTCAGGGAAAAGAAATATCGTGGGAGTGGAGGACAAGACAGACATGTTAGAAGATTATAATAAGTTTGATGAAATTCCGCCCTTCAGAGTGAAGACTGACCCAACCATCATATTAAACGGTGCTGATACTTCATGGTTACGGCCGACGCGATCATAAGATTGACTATATGTATTAATTGAGCCATTTTTGGCACACATATGTATCTCAACATGGAAATCAATGTCATATTTCTTCTGTTAACAATATATTATTAAATGAGCCATTTTTCTTCCCGCCATTTCTTCCTGCCATTTTTCTTCCCGCCATTTTTTCCCGCCAGTTCTTCCCGCCATTTCTTGCCGCCAGTTTTTCCCGCCAGTTCTTCCCTCCAGTTATCTTCCTGCCATTTCTCACTATATATATATGTAGGGTTCGCCTCCATTGTCATTGCACATCTCTAGACTCATATCTGCAACCTCATCACTCTTTCCCATGGCTTCCACCGTAGCACTAACCCCCAGGGAGGCGGAGGCACTTTACGCCTCGAACTACCCCTGCCCGCTGGGCTACTGTGTCCCCGTCGGCTGGATGCTGAGCGCCAGAGGCGTGCCAGTTCCTCCTATCCCTCTAGGTGTGGCGCGCCGGATGGCCATCACGAACCACTACTACTTTGATCTCACACCGAAGCAGTGGAGGAATCCCAGATGGCATCCCGACTATTTCCCTGCTTGGGAAGCCTTCTTTAGGGATCGGCCGGAGAGGGCGCTCGCCAGGCACGAGGAGGACGACCCACCAAATCCGAACTTCAACGAGGCCGGCCGTCGGCTGTGGTGGCACGGTCGGACTCTCAGAGCGGCATGGCCTACGACACTGCTGCCGACTCTAACCCCCGTCTGCGCTACCCTCAAGTCCAGCCCACGCGTACTCAACCTTCAAGGTTCAATTACGGCGACCCGACGACGACGGCGACGACGGCCACGGCGAGTACGACGACTACAGTGGTGAGTATTACAGGTATAGGCAGGAGCATGACTGAATCACTCCAACATTCCAAAACAAGTTCGACCGATTGTGACTTAATCTGGCCATGTATCTTAATTTTCAGTTCTTTTATGTATCTTAATTTTCAGTCGTGCTTTATGTAACTTACTATTAGTTGCATTATGTACTTTAATTCCAGTTCTATTATAATAAAAATATCAAACTTGGTATATTGTCGCACCAAAAAGGCATTTTCCATTTTCCGAGCATAAAAAACGGACGGTTTTGTGAAGCAACCACCAAATGGCTAATTCAAAAAACTACCACCACATTTTACAAAAATACTAGACCACCTTATATGGACAATGTACCAACAGGGGGATGTGAAACCTTTCCATCCACCTCTGGTGAAAAAGACAAATTTCTGCCGAATCGGTAGGAAGTGGGTCAGTTATGAACTACTGGTACATGATACGATGCTCATGATTTTTTACAAAAATCATTTTTAGGTTCAAAATATTCTATTTAAATTAAATGCAAGTTTAGCGAGGCTTGGCCCCGAGCTAAGAATCTTCATGCCCGTTGTTCGATAAAGTTTGACGATAGTTTAAAACGGGGATAAAAAATAAAAAACGATCGAAACAATGTGAAACCTTCGCATGGTGTTATATTATGTGACATAGTTAGAAGGAAAATATCAAACTTGGTATATTGATTATGTCTCAAAAAAACCTTCACAAAATGACCTATCTCATTCAAGGTTTCTTGGCTTTCGAGTCAAATGACCAATGTTATGGCTAGAATCAAGGCATAGTTTTTGATAATATGGCCATATTGTGCATACATTTGCATCATGGGATGGAAAACAATGTTGCAAGAGGAAGTTTTCCTTTTTGTCGCACCAAAAAGGCATTTTCCATTTGCCGATCATAAAGAACGGACGGTTTTGTGAAGCAACCACCAAATGGCTAATTTAAAAAACTACCACCACATTTTACAAAAATACTAGACCACCTTATATGGACAATGCACCAACAGGGGGATCTGAAACCTTTCTGTCCACCTCTGGTGAAAAAGAGAAATTCCTGCCGAATCGGTAGGAAGTGGCTCAGATATGAACTACAAGTACATGATACGATGCTCATGATTTTTTACAAAAATCATTTTTAGGTTCACAATATGCTATTTTATCAAAAATCCAATGCAAGTTTAGCGAGGTTTTGTCAGATTCCAAAGTATACAAAAGATGCGGCATTTAAATATCCAAACAATTCAAAAATGTTAATATAAAATAAAATATGATTTGCTCTAATAAAATAGGGTTAGATTCCTTTTTAGATGGTTAATATTTCTTATGTTTAAAGTTTTAGGGTTTGACTATTTTATTTTTATTTTAATTGAATAATCAAAATTTATATGTAAGTGTTTTAATCATTTTGAAACTTTTCATCTACGGTAAATATAAAATGTTTCTATATGAATGGATAGATCTTATTTTTCTGAAAATTATTATATATTATTCATATTTTTCTGAGTTGAAATGAAAAAGATATGAATTTTTTAAATTCTATCCTATTTTATGAATTAAAAAAGCCCCCAACCCGTTAATGTACGAAATAAATGCCCCCCTTTAACACCGGTTCCAGCCACGAACCGGTGTTAAAGGGGGGCATTTATTTGATTTCGCGCGCGCACACCCCCCTCCCATTTAACACCGGTTCGTGGCTGGAACCGGTGTTAAAGGGGGGGTGCGGGCGCGAAACGAATTCTTCCCCCTTTAACACCAGTTGCATCCACGAACCGGTGTTAAAGGGGGGAGGTTATAACACGTGCCTTCCTCTTCCTCTCTTCCCCCAGCCAGATCGATCGAACAGGAAGGAAAGCAGAGGAGCTAGCTCCATCGCGCCGTCGTCGTCCCCGCCTGTCGTCGTCGCCGTCCTGCTGTCCGCCGCCGCGTCCGCCATCGCCGTCCGTTCTGCCGTTCGCCGCCGCCTTACACGCCTGTCGCCGCCATCGCCGTCCGTCGTCCTCGCGCCGCCCCGACTTCGCCGCCACCGCCCGTTTGCCGCACGCCGCGCCGTCCCGCACCCGTTCTGCGCCGCCTGTGCCCCGCGCCTCCACCGTATCGACACACCGCCACCCGCACCGCCCGGCCGGCCGCCCCACAGGTGAGCTGTGGCCCGCCTCTTTTTTTGGGTTAGTTTATTAGTGTTAATTAGTAGTTAGTTAGTATTTTATTTAGTTAATTAGTTAGTATTAGTTTAGGGTTATTTAGTGTATTTTAGTGTTAGTTTAGTGTTAGTGTATTATAGTGTTAGTGTATTTTAGTGGTAGTGAATTTTAGTTAGTATATTTTAGTTAGTGTTAGTGTATTTTAGTTAGTATATTTTATTTAGTGGAAGCGGTGTTAAAGGGGGGGGCGCGAAACGAATTCCCCCCCGCCGCGTCCGTCCACGCCTGTCGTCGTCGCCGCGTCCGTCCATGCCTGTCGCCGTCGCCGCCCTGCCATTTGCCGCCATGTCCGCCCTCGCCGCCTCACTGTCCTCGCCACCTCGTCCCCTCGCCGCCTCACCGCCCTCGCCGCCTCACTGTCCTCGCCACTGCCTCCGGCGACGATCGACCACCTCGCGGTATATGTATTGTGTATATATTGTTTATTGTGAACTAAATTATGTATTGTGTATTGTGAACTAAATTATGTATTGCGTATATATGTATATGCATGTGAACTAAAGTTTATATTGTGTATGTATTGTATATATGCATGTGAACCAACGCATTCGCCAGCATGTATTGTATATATATATCCCTCATGGTGTTTTTTGCCTCACGAGCGTGACGATTAAGCTTATGCCTCAGCGTCTATAAGAACCAGGGTCCGACACGTCCGTGTTATATATTAAGGTTTGACCCTAGCGCCGCCAGCCGCACGTATCCCCGCACACCCGACCGTGCGATGATGTACCCTCTCATATGAATCCGGGATTTCTCCGAATTAGGGTTTGGAATGACCAAGCATGTATTAGGGTTACATTTCAATACTTTTAACCTGTCATATCATCATCCTTGCTCGAGCATTTTAATAGATGTATTACTGATATTTGTGTGATAATATTATTGTTTCAGAAACTATGGATCCACTCAGTAGAAACCTTGAAGAGGAAGAAATAATGGAGAACATGATCCACGAGGACACCTCACAATATCTGAACTTGGAGGGACATGATGACAGCTCAAGTAGTCATGGAGAAGATAACGACTCCGGTGAACGCACTTTAGTGATTGCAAAGTCCGTCGAGGTATATGCATGGATTAAGCCTCTGCTGACTTGCACCGATTGATTTGTATATATATGTACATGTATTAATTAACGCTTCTTCTTTTAGCCCTCCGGATCGACCAGCCAGCAACAATCTTCTTCTACGAAAAAGAGCAAGCGAGGCACGAGCCATCGGTTGAAAGATCGTGCAAAGTTCACGATCGAAGCAGTCCGTGTTGATGGCAGGCCGATGGAGCCCAAGAAGGCCGCAGACAAATTTGTACGTCAGGCTGGAGTTCTTGTTAGGGACCAAATCCCAATCATAATTGAATATTGGAATAAGCCAAAGAAGGGCGACGGTACCTTTGTCGATGAAAGATCCAAAAAACGCTTTGAAATTCGCTGTTGGTAAATTTCACCCTTCCGTCAGAGGAGGATGAAAATAAACTGTTTATAAAGGAAAAGGTCAAAGAGTGTACTCTAAAGAAAATGGCTGACGCTTTCCGCAACTGGAAGACAAAATTGAACAAATTTGTCAAAGCTCGCGAGACTCCATATTTTGAAGACGCATATTATGCGAAGATAAGACCTCACTGGCCCGAATTTGTGGCATACAAGGAAGGTGCTATAGCTACAAAGAGATCAGAAACCAATGCGCTAAATGCCTAGAAGAAGGAATATCACCAGAGGACGGGGTCAGGTGGCTACATATCTCATAGGCCTAAGTGGGAGGAAGCTGAGAAGGCCCTGCGCGATAGAGGGATCACACCCCAGACACATGGGTGGGACCTACGTGCAAAGACTTGGTTCTACAGAATCGGGGCAAGGTTGGACCCAGAAACGGGATTCCCCCTCCCCCTCCCCGTTCCCGCCACGCCGCACAAATACGCCCATAACGGGGCGACGACAGAACTCTGCCGCGACAGAGATTTAGGCCGTTTTTCTGCCGCGGTAGAACTCTGCCGCGGCAGAGATTTATGCCGTTTTCCTGCCGCGGGCAGAGATTTATCTCTTTTTCCTGCCGCGGCACAGAACCTTACGAACCGGTACTAAAGGGGGGCTGAGCGCTACGGCAGCCCCACGTGCGCCACCCTTTAACATCGGTTCGTATAAAAACCGTTGTTAAAGGGGGGCTCTAACACCGAACCGCCAACAGCGGTTCTACAACCGCTGTTAGAGGCTGGTTCGAATCGGTGTTAGAGGCATCTGTGTGCACTAGTGTTTGCTACTGCCATAAAAATATAAATTTAAATTTTGGCGTTGATGCTTCTGGCCAGAGGGTTCAATATACAAATTTTTGGAAAATGATTCACTAAAAAATAATTTAAACAATAATTTTTATACTTAAAATACTCCACAAATGGTTCTGTATAAAACGTGATTTTAACTGACTTAAAAATACGAAATTATGGCTTAATGGTATTCTACGCATTTTTATGAATCCGTGGATATATTATTTGTTAATTTTGAATCTACAAAACAAAAGATATGAATTTTAGAAGATTGAAGCATTTCATGTCTAAACATCTGAAAATAGAAACAAACTTGACACTTGGTAGAATCTGATAAGCCGATATCCTTTTGTTTAAGTGACTTATTCTGAACCTTTAGATGAAGATCAAACAGATACGGAAAGCTCACCGGAATAGCTCGCCGGAGAGGTCGCCAGAATAGCGGGCGCGGGTTCGACATAGACGTTCCCGTTGCTAGAAAAGTCACCGGAGTTGAGGGATACTTGTACGGTGTAGAAGATGTCAAGGCGGTACTCCTAGACATGATTGAGTGCTTGTTTGTCTCCTACATCAGCAGTTATTCGCGGATGGAGCACCGACGAGCGTCCGATGGCGTGTCCAACAGCGATGATACGGTGAACCACCACCTCCTGGAGGTAGGGTATGGTGAGAATAGACTACTAGTAAAAGGAATCGAGAAATTAAACAATGTACGCGACGTAATCGTCTGATAAACTTACCAAAAACTCACGCAAGACGTCGATACCGCCGGCAGTAGAGAGCTCCTCTTGAAAAACTTTGTGAATAACAACAGATGAGGAGAAAAGGAGGCACACGGGGCTATCCTCGGTTTTTGTTGGTATGTACCGAGGAGGGATATCGGGATGGCATGCCGATGGATGACATCCGGAGCACCAATTTTATTTGGGAAATTAACACCATAAAGTCGAGGAATAATACCCTGAATGAAACGTCCAACTAATTTAGAGCACATTTCGTATTTATGTCGAGAAGAAACGGTTGCAAGAATTGATAGGTTGAGGAGATGAAAAGATACTGACATGGACGTGTAACGCTCGAGCTCTCTGGAGGTGAACAAGAAGGAAGAAGACCACTCGATGCATCGGTCTTGTTGGGCTAAAAAATTTGGCCCAATAAGAAAAATAAAAGAAAATAAAGAAAAATAATACACAGAGAGGAAGGGCTGGCCGTGGTGGGCTGGGCTGGGCTCGCTCAGGAGGGAAGGTGAGGCCGTAGTGGGCTGTTTTCTTACTTTTTTCTATTTTATTTTCTACTTTTAATTTGTCTATTCAATTTAATTCAAAATTTTACCAAATATTTTTAGAAAATTTTATATAAAATATAAGTTGATATTTTACTCCAATTAGAGTATTTGTAATATTTTTTTATAAAGTATAATTCATTTAGAAATTGAGCATGTCACGTAGGTCTATACAGTATATTTTCTTAATTCTTGTTTATTTCATATATTTTGATTTAGTGCTCCAAAAATGGTCAAATAAATTTGTAAAGTTTTATAAAATAATTATTCATTATTGTATATCATTTAAGTATACTTTTGTTTCGTTCAATTATGAATTACATCCATGGCTTAAATTGACTTTGCAATATGTCTTATTTCTTTTTCTTCTTGTCTCATATAAATCATATTTATTGATCTATGTGCAAACAAATTTATATGGTTGCATTTAATTGTTCAATACTAAAACGTATCATTTTAGAATACTTTGGTTCCATTTAAGTATGGATTTTGCTTTGAGCGTAAATTGACTTTGGTAATATTTTCTTATTTTTGTTTATCTTATATCGTTCACAACTTTTTATCTAGGGACCCAAATAAGGTGAAATCAATTCCTATTGTTTTTTATATTGTTATTTACCATTATATCACTTAGGAATGACTTTTCTCAAAAATAATTATATGGAACGTATCCATATATATGAATTGAAATTGATGTGATTATTTTCTTATTAGGCTTTAGGTTTTGGGTAAGTTCCTTTTCCATTGGTTTAAAATACAAGTTTTAAATGATGATGATGCATTACATGCATTTGAATTTCTTGAAAACTTGTTTGTAACTTTCTCATTCCAAAATATTTTTTTGTTCAAGTAAGGTTTTGATGTTTCCATTTAGAAGCAAAAAGTTTCTTTTCCCCCTAAATTTCATCCTTTATTCCTTTTGTTTGTTTATTTTTCACATTTCAAAATTTGGAAAATTTTGGGTTGTGACAATAAGTTTTTATCCATGACTCCAAAAAGAGTGAAAACAATTCCCATGGTTTTGTAATATTGTTGTTTACAATTATAGATTATATAGAAATGATTTTTCTAAAATTTTATATGGAACATAGCCATAGTCCTGTATTGAAATTGATGGTGATTTCTCTTATTAGTGTTTAGGTTTTAGGTTTATTAATTTTCCATAGGTAAAATGCAAATTCTTAAAGATAATGATGCATGACATGCATTTGAATTTTTGAAATCTTGATTGTTACTTTCTCGTTCAAAATTGTTTTAAGTAAGGTTTTGATGTTTCCAATTAGAAGCAAAAAGTTTCTTTTCCCCCTAAATTTCATCCCTTGTTTATTTTGTTTGTTTATTTTTCACATTTCAAAATCTAGAAAATTTTGGGATGTGACATCAAACCTCGGTCGCAAGGGAACCCATACTAAAGTGTATAAACTTCCAGTCAATCCCTACATAATTTCGGGTATTGTGGTTGTACGGTAACATTGGAATGATATCGCATCCAGACACAACCATCATTTTCATAAAGGTCTAAGGCTCATGCCTCAACATTTTCATCATCAAAATCACCTTGTGTTCACTAACACATGTCAAAACATTTCATTAGAATGACTCATCATTATAAGGTTTTCATAATCATTTTCACCAAGTATTCCCATATAAAGTGATCAAGTTTTATGCTTAGCACTAGCAACTAAAGTTGGGGGTAAACACTCGTGAGGGGTGATAATCAAGTGTGACTTTTCTAAGTATAATCTCATGCCTCAGGATGACATCAGGATCTACCTAACTTAGGGCAAGTTTTACGCTCTTTATGCTACCTATAAATCTTTCCCAAAACTTCACAAGCACTTTCTAAAGGTAAACAAAGAATTTTGATAAAGAAATAACTTAATAAAGCTTGCCAGTAAAATTGGGATTCGGTATAATCAAGTGGTATAACTACAGCATGCCTAATGCATTGCATATGTTATCTAGCTTTCACAGTTGCAACTATTAGCTTGCCTTGTGCAGTGCAATGGTTGAAGTTCTCCTTTTCTTCCTCTTCGTAGTAGTTTCCTTCCTCTTCGTATCCTTGGTCGGTACTAGCATCTACAAATAAATACGAAGTACATAATCACCAAACAATACTTAAGTACTTCTATTTAGCACACAAAGGCTCATACTAGATGATCTAGCATCATCACACTCATCACATGAATTAAGGCAATAGTTTTATTTATTTTACTTTAGAAAAGTAATTTCTACTCATTGAAAAACTACTTAAGATTTAATATTCTCCAATTAAAATATGGGATCATGTTGACACATGTCATCATCACATATTTGAGTAATTGGGAATGTGATTTAAAGTGGTGTCACAATTTAATAAGGTTTAACCTTTTTATTTTAATTAATTAAAGTGACTAGAAATGCCTAAGGGGCATTCTTTTATTACTTGTCCATTATTACTGCAAGTAAACCTAGATATTTTTATATTTTCATAAAGGTCTTATCAAATGTGATTTTTGAGAGTTCGAATCAACTCAAAAGATTTTATGGTTGAATTTTGAAAAATGTTTGAATGCAGAAAAGTCTCCGCCTTGTTATTTTTACTGTAGGTGATCTATAATTTCAAATGGTTTGAATCCAACGGCCTTGGATTAATAATTTCCATACCTTTCTAACAAAATTGGTTTCATGCAATTTGGTGCAGTGAATCTCTCTGAAATGATTTTTGAATCTACTACCAGAACTGGGATTGAAACTAATTAGATAAATCTAAATTCAAACTAACTAGGTCATGCGGGAAATCTAACTGGGCCGGCCCACTGCGCACAGCGCGGCGGGCTGGTTAAGTGGTTGTCCCCACTCGTCAGTGAGACAGGGGGTGCCGAAGGGGTACGGTCTAACTACGACCGTAGGTTTAGATCGAGGATCAACGGCTCACGGCCATCATCCTCGTCGAACAGAACACGACGGGCTCGAACCCTAGCGCGGCTAGTGGGGGTCTGTGGCGGCTCACCGGGGCTCAGGCGATGGTCGGCGATGGGAGTGAACGACGAAGTCGATGACGGTGGTTCTCCTGGTACTGGCGGCTCCTCCTGGGGTGGCTCCAATCAACGGCGCCCTTCTCCTCCAGCAGCGGCAGGCTCCGGCGAAATTCCCGTGATGTTGCGCTCACCTTGCTCCGGGAAGAAGTGGGAACGATCAGTGAGAGGTGGGGAGTGAGATGGCATGAAGAAAACAAACGGGGGAGGACTCTATTTATACTACGACGAGGGAACCGAAGGGTGCAGGCAGAGCTCGTCGGGGTCGGCGTTACAGCGAGCTATGGGAATGGCTAGGGCTAGGGGAAAAGCACGGTCTCCTGGCGATGCTCAACGGCTTGATGGCGTGGAAAGGGGCGGTGCGGTTTGGTGGGAACGCGTTGGTGCTCTAAGCGGCACCGATGCTTGTTTTGATGACGCACAGTGGCTACGGGTCGCGCGGCGGCGGACAAGGATGTCTGGGAGGTTCATGGGACGGTGGTGATCGCAGGCACGGGCGGCGAAGGCGAGGCATGGTTTGTGCGAGTGTGTCGAGTGCGGCGAGATGGCGCGCTCTAGACATGGCAGAGACAAAATGGGCATGCGTGTTCTCGGTGGTCCATGGCTTGTCAAGGGTCGAGGGCTGGACAGAGGGTGGCGGTGGACGGTGGCGTGCTTCTTGGACACGGTGGCTAGGTGCGGCGCTTGCTCCTGCTACCTAGCCATGGTCGGCTGGCCGGGGTTGGCTCGGGCATGCACGACATGGTACATTGGGTAGGGGCTAGGTTGGTTCAATGCACTGGTTGGCACTGGGGGAGTGATGACCCACAAGTATAGGGGTGTATCGTAGTACTTTCGATAAATAGGAGTGTCGATCCCAACGAGGAGAAGAAGGTGCTGAATAGTGGTGTGGAGCAGGAAATCGCTGTGAATAGTTAGCAAATGGATTTTTAGTGGTTTTCTGATAAGGCAACAAAACAAAGTGCAGGTAACAAAGAACAAACGCAGCAAGTGGCTCAATCCTTTCTTAGCAAAGGACAAGCCGGTGGAAATACTTATAAGGACCAAACGTTCTCGAGGACACATGGGAATTCTGTCAAGTGCTTTCGCTTCATATAGTTGAGTACTCTTCTTTGGTCTTGTAAGTGTTGTGTGGGTGAACCTGTGCTAATGTACCGACCTTACTTGGACTAATACATACTTGTGATTAAACCCCTGCAAACATCCGTAACTACAGTAAAGTAATTAAGATATAAATCTAACCACAGCCTTAAACTCTGAGATCCTACACTCCCTTGTGCAAAGGTGTTCTAACGGGGGTTCAGGTTTCTGTCACTCCGGCAACCCCACAATTAGTAGCCAAATACACAATGCATTCCCCTAGGGCCATAAATGGTGAAGTATCATGTAGTCGACATTCACAGGATACCACTAGAAGAATAGCACCACAACTTAAATACTAAACCATTGAATAATAACTCAACACAAATCTAATAATAACAACATGACTTCTCCCATGTCCTCAAGAACTAATCGAACTACTCACGAGACATCATATGGATCAAGATCAAAGATGATATGATAATGGATAACAATCTGAACATAAACAATAATCCAATGGTTCCACTCACAAGCATCAACTACAATAGTAATTAACACCAGGAAAGTTTCCCCTAAGAACTAAAGTAATATCCAACACAACTGTTACAGCGGGATGAAGTGGTGATGATGGTGTTGGTGGAGATGATGGTGTTGATGATGATGATGATGATCCTGATGAAGCCTAGCTTGATGACGGTGTTGATGGCGACGATCTCCCCTCTTCGGGAAGGAATTCCCCCAGCATAAATCTGTCTATCGGAGAGATCTTTCTCTCTGGGTGTTTTCCACCCCCAGAGGCGGCGGAAATATATCTGTGGTCTCTCCCCAAGGCTTAGGGTTCTATAGGGACGATATAGGCGAGGGGCGGAGTCGAAGGCCGGGCAGGTGGGCCACACCTGCCCTAGGCGCGGGTCAGGTGGGCCCGCGCCTAGGGGGGTGTGGGCCCCCTGTGGCCCTTCTTTGCCTCCTATTCTGGCTTCCTCTGTCTTCCGAGAAAATAATATTTTTCTGGTATTTTTTTGATCTTCGCGAAATTGCATCATAACGCCCTCTTTTCCATCAGAATCCAGACTCCGGCAGTCCATCCTCCAAGAATCATCCAACATGCATAAACAGTGGAAAAGACATAAGTCATACCTCATAATAAGACAAACAACAATGAATAGAGGTAAATTATGATATAGAAGGGTGATGCAAATTGGGCGTATCAACTCCCCAAAGCTTAGACCTTCGCTTGTCCCCAAGCGAAAACTGAGATCAGTAAACATGTCCACAGGTTTATGGAGTGAAGTGTCGATAAAAGAATACGAACAAGAAGCATCACACTTACCATTACACAACTCATAGAAGAAAGCAACTCACCATTATATAACTTAGCTTGCAAACAAGTACAACAGTCACAATAGAGATGCATAAAGATAAATCATAATTGGAATTGGCGAACTTGTTCTTGGTCAGAGAACACCTGGCAAACAGTTTCTCAAAAAGCTTTTTGTAGAAGTTTTACAACAGGAGCACTCTTTGCTCAAAAAGGTTCTTCACAAGTGAAGGCTTTCAAAGTAATACTAAATAAATAAGAGGTTTGTGTAAACAAGGAAGATAAAGAACATGATTGAATAAATCAGCATATGAATGCTTGAAACACAACAACTCAATTGCTTGCTGGAGATAGAGGGGAAGTAGGTTACTGACTTAAACTAGTAACTAGGAGAAAGGTCCCTTCATAGAGGGTAGCAGGGATTACTGATGGCGCCCACCACTTGTCGTGGGACGCATCGGTGGAAACCCCAAGAGCAAGGTATGAAGCAGCACAACAGCAAGTTTCCCCGAGTAAGAAACCGAGGTTATCGAACCAGTAGGAGGAAGGAAACATCACATAGGTGTTGCAAGCAACGCGGATACATGCACAACACAAACTCAAGACTTTGCCCCAACGAATCAGTGAGGTTGTCAAGCTCACCGGTTTGCTGTAACAAAGGATTAAATGTATGGTGTGGAAGGTAATGGTTTGCACCAAGTAAACAAGTAACAGTGGAAGATGTATCAATGGTAAAATTGGACCGGGGTCCAAAGTTCACTAGAGGTGCTCTCCTTAGATAAATAACATGGCATGAAGGGTAAACAAATTACAGCAGGGCAATTGACAGGAACTGAGCAAGGCATAACAATGCAATTACTAGTCAGAAAGATCCTATGAGATTTTATTGGGCGATACAAGAATATACATAGACCGCCATCCAACTGCATCTATGACTAGAAGTCCACCTTCAGGTTATCATCCGAACCCCCTCCAGTATTAAGTTGCAAGCAACAGACAACTGCTTTAAGCAAAGTGTGTAAGGTAAACAGTCCACATGTTCCATGAACAAGAGACCGTTGTTTTCTCCCTAGTAGCAATAGCACATCTACAACCAAAGATATTGTTGTCACTTCCCTTGAAAACTAGAGGCATGAACCCACTATTGAGCATAAATACTCCCTCTTGGAGTCACTAGCAACTACTTGGCCAAGATAGCTACTAACAACGGAGAGCATGAAAGATCACAAACAACACAGACATGATAGAATCATAAATACAAAACATTAATAAAACCAACATAATAATCTCAATATCCATCAGATCCCCGCAAACACAACATGCATGATTACAAATAGATTAGATCTTGATCATGAACGGAACTCACAAGATCTATACATGAAAGCACAAAGGAGGAGATACAACCATCTAGCTACTACATGGACCCATAGTCCAAGATGGAACTACTCACGCATCATACCGGAGAGAAGGCCTCCGGGATGATCTCCCCTCCGACAGGGTGCTGGGAAGAACTTCAGATCCCCCTAATCTAGGGATGATGGTGGGGGCGGCTACAGACGGTTTTGTGGAGATTTGATCGGGTGCTTAGGGTTTCTGCATCGGGGGCTTCTTATAGGCGAAGGGGGCACTACAAGAGAACCCCCCCCCCCCCTACAACAACGCACTTGGGTGTATCTAAATGATCGTATAGGCGTTGCTAGGGACTATACCAACAGAAGAGAATGCGTTGCGTATTTAGGCGTTGCTAGGATACAATGCAACGCATATACGTTCGTTGGTAGCCAATCGGACAAGCGTTGCTAACTAGCTACAGATTTCGAGCAACAACCATATGCGTTGGTAGAGAGATCCTACATGGAATGAAAATTCTATTAAAATGTTTTTATAGGGCTGGATCGTTTGGATGCTCTTGGAAATGATAGATGTTTTTCGAGAGAGAACATGGCGTGAGATACCACAACACACAAATCATAAAACCCGAATGTATTGTGAAAAAGATTTCAGTATTTATTATTGCAATCATCATCTCATACATGAAAATTAAATCAAGAGTAGACAACGTATAATCTTACATCAAAATATTATATTCTACCTAGTTCTATATATATAGATTATACGGT
Source organism: Avena sativa (assembly GCA_916181665.1). Lineage (NCBI taxonomy): Eukaryota > Viridiplantae > Streptophyta > Magnoliopsida > Poales > Poaceae > Avena > Avena sativa. The sequence continues at coordinate 146,885,518 of OV702297.1, forward strand.
TACAATCTTGCATCAAAACAGGATAATCTACCAAGTCCTACATATCCTTGAGAGCTGATATCTGAATATAGCAAGTCTTTTTGATGCATCGTACCTGCAAATACATAAACTCATTTTCAGTGTCAAAGTGCCAAAAGACAATGTAGGGTATAGTGACTACTAAAAGCATGTAAGGTATTTTTTCTATTATGTGGATTTGTAATAGTCATCAGACCCACTAGTAATAGTGGTTACCATATAGATGGAAATACAAATACAAGTGTACTTAACAAAAAAATGTAATAAACCACAGAAGGTTGCAGAGAAACAGCTAACAAGGACTCCCATGCCTCGAAAATATTAATTGTTGCCATAGTGCGATTCCAATTCCAAGCAAGATGTATATCATCTGAAGCAAATAAATAATGAATTTAAATTTATAATAAGTTGTTGTACAAATGACACGAGGGAGGAACTAATACTTTCTGATCATTAGAAGGAACAAACTACATCTCTAGTTAGAGTCAATTATGTTAAATGTTATACAACAGACTCTGTACATGCCACCAACTAACACAACCAACACGTAAGCTGAATATTTCAGTAGTAGCACGAACTAGTTAAACTAAATACATAAATAGTCTGTATCAGAGTACTCTGAAACTAAATCCAATATAAAAATTAAAACAGGAGAAGATACAGCTTATGGCTTGAATAATGAAAACTTACATCCAGTGAGATTTCATTAATTTCCTTGGTGCTAATTACAAGGCCTCGAGAACTTTCTCAATTAACTCTACTGTTAGGTCAGATTCTCTGCCAGGAAAATTAATATTAGGTACAGTATTGAAGAGCAGAAAAAATATGGGACCAAATGCATGAAGATCTAGCATAAAAAATTAGAAACAAATAGATAATGATATGTTTCGGATATAACAGAAAGGAGTAATACTGAATTAACACAAAGTTGCACATACCTTTGACTATGAAAGATCTTCTTTGGTTCCCTTGGATCAGATACAAGGACCTGAACACCCATTTTTATTTTTATTTTACTGAAGTTTCAAATCATGACAATCAGTTCTAGCAGGAGTCTATTTAGCAGGCATACCTTGAGCTGCACATCCTGAATTGAACTCATACCTATTCAGTACGATAACTTTCCTTAGCACTTGCACTAGCTTAAAAATCAATAATCTTCAGAAAAAACAAATTGATCATTGCTACAAATTTTTGATATGTAACATCGCATGAGAAGAAATATTGGACATGGTATAAATTGCCGATAGGAGAAATTAATACCAGCAGCTGCCGGTCGTGTTGTGCTCGCAGTTGCTGCCGAATGCCGATGCGTGCCAGCGCCATCTCGTGCCACTGCCCCCTGCATTGCTACCTCTGCCTCTAGCGCCATCACACTTGTAAATGATGAACAAACCTACTATTCCCTTCGACCCATATTAGTTGGTTTAGATTTATCAAAATTTGGATAAACCTATATACTTTCTCCGTTCCTTGATATAAGGTGTATAGTTTTTTTGCACGAATATTAGCGCTAGGCTAAAAGAAAAAATCGATACTTTTAGATGTTAATACATGTAGGTGACCGATGTGAAAATACAGGAAAATATGAAAATCTCGGTATCTCATCTCTCCAAATCAGTTTGACTCCAAAATTATGTAAAAAAAATCCCACAATCCCACCATATACCTTATATTCTGGAATTTTTTTAAAAACTATACACCTTATATCAAGGAACGGAGGGAGTACTAAATAGTGTCTAAATTCATCCAAATCTAGACAAATCTAAGTCAACTAATATGAGTCGGAGGAAGTACTATAAAATTGTAAAACGAGAAAAGGAAAGGAATCGGAAAAGGGAATGAGAAATTGCACTAGAGTCCGAACCTCTGTCGATCTCTTGCGCAGCTTCTCCCGTGCTTCGATTTGCAGCCGCGGTTTTCGAACTCCGTGTCAGGCAGTATCCCAAATCCATCTTGGGTGCACGTACTATCTAGAGTTAGGGGATCTAATGGTAGGAGAAATGGGAGGTCAAGGTAACATGTGTCACCGCCCGGCGACTACCACCGGTCCCTAGCGATGGAGGCCTTGATCGCCAACGGCCTAGAGGCGCCCTAGGTAACTGAAGGAGGCGGCTAGGTTTGGGAAGGCGGGGAGTGAGACTGCAGGTGTTGGCGTGCGTATGTGTGGGTCGTGGCTAGTGGAGATATCCAAAGGGAGTCATGCTTAGTGGGCTGGGCTCGTAAGTTTTGACAACGGATTAACCTATAACGCATACATGTGTATCTAGGTTAAAATTTTGCAACGACTGTTAAAAAGCGTTGCCGAGTATGTATTGTTATACATGGGTTTTTCTTGTAGTGGGGGAGGCCGAGGCGGCGGCCAGGGGCCCCACACCCCTCCCAGGCGTGGGGCAGGGCCCACCCGTGCCTAAGGGAGGTCTAGGCGCCCTAGCCCGCCTCTCCGGCTCCCCTCTAGACTTCTTGTTTCCCACGGAAAGTAATTGACTTTGGCTTTTGTCCCGTCCAATTCCGAGAATATTTCTTTAGTAACTTTTCTAAAACCAAAAATAACAGAAAACAGGCAACTAGCATTGTGGCAACTTGTTAATAGGTTAGTACCAAAAATCATGTAAAAAGCATCTCAAAGTGTAGACAAGTAAAGCAAACTAGATACTAAACAAGCATGGAGCATAAAAAATTATAGATACGTTTCTGACGTATCAACATCCCCAAGCTTAACTCCTGCTCGTCCTCGAGTAGGTAAGTGATAAAAAGAATAATTTTTGAGGTGACATGCACCATCACAATAAAGATCTAACCATTTGCAAGCATTAAAAGCTGGGATCAAAGAACTCTAAACATGTGCATGAAAGATGGAGTTCTAACAATAGGACATAGTAACTATGCATGCAACATGACAAGCTACTAGTGCAGCGCTGAGTTGATATAGGAGGGCTTCATTGGGAACCCCAAGAGCAAGATGTGAAGCATCACAGCAGTAAGTTTTCCCCAGTAAGAAACCAAGGTTATCGAAGCAGTAGGAGAAAGGAAACATCACACAGGTGTTGCAAGCAACGCGGAGACCTGCACAACACAAACTCAAGACTTTGCCCCAACGAATCAGTGAGGTTGTCAAGCTCACCGGTTTGCTGTAACAAAAGATTAAACGTATGGTGTGGAAGGTAATGGTTTGCAGCAAGTAAACAAGTAAAGTGGAAGATGTATCAATGGTAAAGATTGGACCGGGGTCCATAGTTCACTAGAGGTGCTCTCCTTAGATAAACAACATGGCATGAAGGGTAAACAAATTACAGCGGGGCAATTGACATGAACTGAGCAAGGCATAACAATTCATTTACTAGCCAGAAAGATCCTATGAGGTTGATTGGGCAATACAACAATATACATAGACCATCATCCAACTGCATCTATGACTAGAAGTCCACCTTCAGGTTATCATCCGAACCCCCTCCAGTATTAAGTTGCAAGCAACAGACAACTGCTTTAAGAAAAGTGTGTAAGCTAAACAGTCCACATGTTCCATGAACAAGAGACCGTTGTTTCATCCCTAGTAGCAATAGCACATCTACAACCGAAGAGATTATTGTCACTTCCCTTGGAAACTAGAGGCATGAACCCACTATCGAGCATAAATACTCCCTCTTAGAGTCACTAGCAACTACTTTGCCAAGATAACCACTAGCAACGGAGAGCATGCAAGATCACAAACAACACAGACATGATAGAATCATAAAGAAAAACCATTAATCAAACCAACATAATAATCTCAATATCCATTACATCCCCTTAAACACAACATGCATGATTACAAATAGATTAGATCTTGATCATGAACGGAGCTCACAAGATCTATACATGAAAGCATAAAGGAGGAGATACAACCATCTAGCTACTACATGGACCCATAGTCCAAGGTGGAACTACTCACGAATCATACCGGAGAGAAGGCCTCCGGGATGATCTCCCCTCCGGCAGGGTGCCGGGAAGAGCTTTAGATCCCCCCGATCTAGGGACGATGGTGGCGGCGGCTACAGACGATTTCATGGATTTTTGATCGGGCACTCAGGGTTTATGCATCAGGGGCTTCTTATAGGCGAAGGGGCGAGACCGGGAGGCGGCCAGGGTGCCCAAACCCTAGCCAGACGTGGTCTAGGGCCCACCCGCACCTAGGGTGGGTCTGGCCCCCCTGGCTGGCCTTCCGGGCTCCCCTCTGGACTTCTTGTTCCCCACGGAAAGTTATTGACTTTGTCCTTCGTCCCGTCCAATTCCGAGAATATTTCTTTACTAACTTTTCTGAAACCAAAAACAGCAGAAAACAGGCATCTGGCACTGTTGCAACTTGTTAATAGGTTAGTACCAGAAAACATGTAAAAAGCACCTCAAAGTGTGGACAAGTAAAGCAAAGTAGATACTAAACAAGCATGGAGCATCAAAAATTATAGATACATTTCCAACGTATCAGCATCCCCAAGCTTAACTCCTGCTCGTCCTCGAGTAGGTAAGTGATAAACAGAATAATTTTTTAGGTGACATGCACCCTCACAATAAAGATCCAACCATTTGAAAGAATTGAAAGCTGGGATCAAAGAACTCTAAACATGTGCATGAAATATGGAGTTCTAACAATAGGACATAGTAACTACGCATGCAACAAGGCAAGCTACAAACAAAGAACATGAATAATATGTATTGAAAAACGTTTGTTTGTTTCACATGCAGAAAACATAGCATAGTGGCAATCCGTTTGTCTCTCATAGAGTAGCAATATAATGCATAGGACACCTGCAAAGTTCACAAGGGTTACTAGAAACAAGTAGCACAAGAACAAGTAATAACACAATATGCATTAATTAATAATCTTTGGAACACTTCACATATAATGACAACGATGCTCTCTTAATGGTGCCTAAAGGTAGAAGGTGCAGACTCAATAGTGGTGGAAGAAAGGCCTTTTTGTAAAGGAAGCAGGGATTACAAGTTTCAAAAAGAGCCTCCAAAAATTATGGTACTTCTTAGCTTTTAGCCCTCATTGCCCCTATCATAAGCATCTTGATGTGGTTAAGGTTAAAGTGGCAAAGCTGGAGTATATGCTTGACGAAGTATAAGTTGGCAATCTCATGCCCCTTGAATACGAGGGCCACACCTCATGCATACTCAACTTTGGGTCTAGGTAAGTTCTTGTCACTGTAAGTATTTGCATATTATTGAGAACCGCCAACGGGGTACCCCTTGCACATGGTACAGGAGCTTTCCCATAACCAAAATGACAAGGCAAGCAGACAATGAGCATCTTAGCAATTCTTCTTATGTACCATGGGAATATGGTGCTTTTTTCTCTCTTTCCTCTTTTCTCAATGTGTCTCTTTTTTATAAGAAGAATGCTTCATAGATGTCACTATGGTGATGCTGCAAGTTTGCACCATGATTAGGCATGGCTTAGGCTAGTGGCCTAGGCGTTTCTCTAACACAGGATACAAACTCCATGGACTTACAAGTCCCCTCTTTATTTCACACCAGTGACATCCACAGACAAAATAACATGATATCAACTGAATATAACAAGGTACAAGTATGATCTGGGGAGAGGAGGGCGCGGTAGGGCTCCGGCGGCGGCGTAGGTATGTGTGGAGGACGTGGGGGAGAATAGGGCACTGATGGGTGCCTCCCCACGCTCAGCCAATATATACCAGAAATCACCGACCGGTAGTACCGGTTCCTGAAGCGGTAGTACCGCTTGCAAGCGGTAGTACCGGTGCATCAACCGGTAAGACCGGTGACCGGTAGGACTAGGCATGTGGGCGGTAGTACCGCTCCTGGAGCAGTTTCTAGGATACGACCTGGGAACCACCCAGGGGCGGTAGTACCGCTCATACAACCGGTAGTACCGGTCCTACCTGATTCCAAGGCCAGGGAAAAATGGGGGATTCTTGTGCGGATTGAGAGAGGGTTTTTTGAGGGAGTAGAAAGGCTTGGGTTGAGATAATTGTACTGGGAAGCACATGCACTCTAAAAATCGAGAAAAAGATGTCAAAAAACAAACTAGAGTGCATGAGACTAAGATCAATGAAAACAACTCAAAAGATGACAAACACGAGTAAAACCAACCTCTCGAAAGGGAGAGGGCGGTGGCCGAGGCCACCATATATGAGTATACTCGGCTTGGCACCACGAAGATATATCTTGGGTCCATTACCAAAACTCATCATTTAAGCTCACATATCACAAAATGATTAAGAGGAATGATTTTTATTGCTTTGGGCATAATGGGGGAGGGATAGTCCAATAAATTAGGACCGCACTCCCCCTATATCCATGCCTACACCTAAACCAAATATGGGTCGAATCATAGGTGAGAATGCAAGAAAATCAAGTCAAGCTCCTTGAATCTATGATATTTAGTTCATTCCTTAAGTAGCAAAACCTTGCTTCATCAAGTGGCTTCGTGAAGATATCGGCAAGTTGATCTTTGGTTGACACATATGATAGATCAATATCACCTCGAGCAACATGATCTCTAATGAAGTGATGGCGAATCTCAATATGCTTTGTCCTTGTGTGATCCACCGGCTTATAGGCAATCTTGATGTCACTTTCATTGTCACATAGAAGAGGCACTTTGTCACAATGGACACCGTATTCCTTTAAAGTTTGCCTCATCCATAGCAATTGAGTGCAAGCACTAGCAGCTGCCACATACTCGGCTTTGGCGGTGGAGAGAGATATACAATTTTGCTTCTTAGATGACCAACATACCAAGGACCTACCAAGGAATTGGCAAGCCCCGGATGTTGATTTTCTATCATCCTTATCACCCGCCCAATCCGAATCCGTGTATCCACAAAGAGCAAATGTTGAGCCTCGAGGATACCAAAGACCATAAAATGGGGTATGAACTAAATATCGAAAGATTCTCTTGACCGCCATTAAATGGCTTTATTTAGGAGCCGCTTGATATCTTGCACACACCTACACTCAACACAATATCGGGTCTAGATGCACAAAGTTAAAGCAAAGAACCAATCATAGACCGGTATACCTTTTGATCCACATCTTTACCATTTGGATTTTGTTCTAGATGAGTCTTTGTAGACATGGGAGTAGGAGCTTGTCAACACCCGGATTTTTAATCCCAGATGCCTGTTATGCCATACATCGCAATCCCAGGATTACCATTTTTGCGAGACATAACAGAATTGGATACCACAGTACATCATCCATTACAAACCGTACATAAGTCTTACACAAATAGGGATCTCATGATCCAGTTCTTAATACAACTTCAAGCAGCGAAATATGTAATAATAACGGTAGCGTAGGCGAAGCCCCATCTTCGGGGTCACATGCAATGCTGACGATGGGAGATGATCCTAGTTTTCGTAACCTTCCTGGGGTCCATCCTCCAGGTACTCCTCTTCATAGTCCGGCCACGGGAATAGCCAAGGACAAAGCCATGAGTACTCTTTAAGTACTCGCAAACTAATACTAACAAGTGAAAGGGGTTTTTGGTAATAGGGCACTAGGCTCTAGGGTTATTTTGCAAAAGCCAGATTTATCTCTACTAAGTTTAGAAGCAACGAATGCTAATTGAAGTTTTATAGCACCTAATTGGAAACTTGTATCTCATGCCACAACCCTGTTGTGGTCAAGTCAAAGTCTCAATTCCTTTCACAAGTCATTTTGAAAAGTCTGACGGGGGAACAGTATGGCCACTCCAACTGTCCATAACCGCGGACGCGGCTATTCGAATAGTTTGACACTCTGCAGAGATGGTACACTTTCACCACAACATTCGATACATCCGTCAGGAACAAATCCTGAATTCACCATACTCAGTATGCGGATAATCAATCCTAACCTTTCAATTACACGCCCTAGTATAAGCACCTCACCTGTGAGTTTGGCCTCCCAACAATGACCAACTGTCATCTTGGGTACTGCACAGGTGGACAATCTTCACAAGGTAGCCTCAGCTCAGACCTTGGCCGTGAGGGAACTAATACTAAGGTAAATAAGTTTCCAGTCAAGCCCTACCCAATCTTCGGGTATTGTGGTTGTACGATAAAATTGGAATGGTATCACATCCAGACAACCATCAGTTTTATAAAGGGCTAAGGCTCATGCCTCAATATTTTCATCACCAAAATCATCAGGTGTTCGGAAACACATGTCCAAAACATTTCAATAGAATGATCCATCATTCCAAGGTTTTCATAACCATTTTTCCACCAAGTATTCCCATCTAAAGTTGATCAAGTTTTATGCTTAGCACTAGCATCTACAAGTGGGGGTAAGCACTAATGAGGTGTGGTAAACAAGTGGAGTTTAACTAAGTTTAATCTTATGCCTTAGGATGACATCAAGATTATCTAGCTTAGGCCAAATTTTATGCTTTTTATGCAACCTTCAATTATCTTTCTAATATCTACAATTTACTTAAGTAAGTTCTAAGTACTAGCTTTGATAAAGAAATAAAGTATAAAGCTTGCAAGTAAAACTAGGATTGGTTTATCAAGTGGATATGATCACATAGGCTTAAGGCATATAATGGTCATGATAACAAGCAAGTACTAGCTTGCATAAGTATCAGTATAAGCTTGCATTAGTAGGGTATCTTGCAAGTGTTAGCTTGCACATTCAACTGGTAGTATTAGGCTTGCCTTGTGCAGAGCAGTGGTTGAAGTTTTCCTCGGCTTCTTCTTCGTAGTATCCTCCTTCCTCCTCATATCCTTGGTCGGTACTAGCGTCTATAAATAAATATGATGTACACAATCACCAAACAATACTTAACTACTTGCAATCATCACACAAAAGGGTCCTATAGATGATCTAGCATCATCACTAACATTACAATATTAAAGTTTGGTTTAATTCCTTTTATTTTTAGAACAGTAATTTCTACTCATTGAAAAACTACTTAAGATTTAATATTCTCCAAACCAAACATGGGATCATGTTGACACATGTTATCACCACATATTTTAGTCCATGGGAATATGATTTAAAGTGGTGTCACAATTTAATAAGGTTTTACCCTTTTATTTTAATTACATAAAGTGACTAGAAATGCCGATGGGGCATTCTTTTATTACTTGAACATGATTTCTGTAAGTAAACCTATATATTTTTATATATTCTGAAAGGTATGGTTAAATGTGATTTTTTAAAGTTGGAATCAACTCAAAAGCTATTATGGTTTAAATTTGAAAAATGTTTGAATGCAGAAAAGCTTCTGCCTTGTTATTTTTACTATGGATGATCTATAGATCCAAATGACTTGAATCCAACGGTCTTGGATTCAGCACTTCCAGACCTTTCTAACAAAATTGGTTTCATTCAATTTGGTGCATTGAATCGACCTGGGTTAATTTTTGAAACTAGGTATAGAAGTGTGTTTGAAATAAAATGAAAAAGGTTAAATTCAAATAGCTGGGCTGTGCAGGAAACGATACTGGGCCGGCCTGCTAAGCGCGACGCTTTCGCGGGCTGTTTAAGTGGCTGTCCCCATGTGTCAGTGAGACAGGGGGGTGCGAAGCGGTATGGGGCGATGTGGTGCGTTCGATCTGGTTCTAATCCAACGGCTGAGAGTCATCATCGACATTGGACAACGCCGGCGGGACAGAAACCTAGCGCGGCCAGTGGGGGTCGTTGGGGTTCACCGGGGCTCAGGCGAGGGTCGGCGAGCCGGGCGAACGACGAAGTCGACAACGGCGAACACAGGGGTGGTAGCGGAAGCTCCTGGGGTGGACGAAATCGACGGCGCCCTTCTCCTCCAGAGGCGGCCTGCACCGGTGCAATTCCGGCGATGCGCTGCTCGCCTTGCTCCGGGACTGAGGTGGGATGGTTCTGGGTGAGAGAGGAGTGGAATGGTGTGAAGAATTCGAGCGGGGAAGGCCTCTATTTATAGTCGCGACAGTGAGACCGAACGGCATGGGCAGGCGACGGTGGCGACACGGCTACGGGCTGCTAGAGGCATGGCCGGTGGTGGCGATCGCTTGGTGGTCTCCTGGCGATGCTCTACGGTTTTAATGCGCGCTTAGGGGTTGTGCGGTTTGGTCTGGAACACGCGACGCTCTGCGCGGCAGAGGCAGCGTCTTCGACGGCGAGCAGTGGCTGTGAGGCATGGGGCGGCGAACGGGGATGTCTGGCGGTCTCCTGGGACGGTGGTGATCGTGTATGCACGCGGCGAGGGTGGCACGCGGGTTGTGGGCTTCGGTCGAGGGTGGCGCTCTGGCGCATGCTCGGCATGGTTGGTGGCAGGCTGGGCGCGGTCCGTGCGTGTGGTCCAGTGGCTGGCAACGTTCGAGCGTTGGACAGGGACTGGCGGTGGACGGTGGGCTGCCTCCCAGACATGTTGTCTAGGCTTGTTTCTCTTCCTAGCTTGCTGTCTACATGGGGGTGGCAAGAGTGCACTCGGCTGTTCACCATTGATGACAATGCCAAATTCACAGTGGTGCTAGTGATTAGTTAAGATTGTTAGATGATCTACTAAGGCTAGTGGTGCCCAGAGAGGGAACAAGTTAGGCTTAATTCACTGCTCAAAACAGTGTTTGGATTTGGTTTGATTTATGTCTGCAATGTGTTTGATGAAATGGCTGCAAGAATTCAAGTTTTGAATTTTGAAAATATTTTTGGTGGGTGTGCTAGGTTGGTGCTGGTGAGTCTGCACATGCTTGGGTTTTGAAAGTTGAGCTTGTTTGAGTGGTTTTTGAAAAAGTGGGATCTTCTCATATGATAAAGATTCAATTTTGAATTGCCATTTAAACTATGCATTTTAAAGTTTCTGGATGATCACAAAGTGGGCCTTGATACTTTTTTATGAGTACAATCAAGGGGTGCAAAGATCCAGAAAAGTTTCTGTTAGGTTCTGAAAGTTTGAGACAGCCAAAGTAGGCATGGGAGTTAAATTGGTCAAAATGACCATTCACTCATTTAGCTTTGTTTTGATTTATTTGTCTTTGGGAAAGTTTGGGAAATGTTTAGATGATGTTTATTTCACCTAAGAAACATTTTACAAGCAAAGAAACACACAAACAAGGTGGTCCAAAAGAATTCAAAATGAAATGCATACTCACATGCATGCTTCCATAATTTTATTTAGAAAAGTTTTTGTTAACCCTAATTTTGATGATTAGAGTTTGATGATTCAAGTTTAGTATTTTTGGGATGTTACAAACCTTCCCCCCCTTAAACAAAATCTCGTCCTGAGATTTGAAAAAGGACGAAAAAGATTACCTAGGATTTGAAGAGATCGGGAAACTCTGTCCTGATGTGATCTTCGCGCTCCCAGGTAGCTTCCTCTTCTGTGTGGTTGCTCCACTGAATCTGGAGAAACTTGATGCTTCGGGTTCGGGTAGTTCGAAAAGCTTCTTCCAAAATACGGATGGGTACTTCGGGATAGGTCAGGTGATCGTTGATCTCTATGGTCTGATGATCGATATTTTTGAACACTTCAGTCTTCTCGGGGACTTCGAGACACTTGCGAAGTAACGAGATATGGAACACATTGTGAACGGCTGACATATCTTCGGGCAGTTCCAATTGATACGACACTTCTCCTCGATGGTTTAGAATCTTGAAGGGTCCGATATATCTGGGGGCTAACTTTCCTTTTAGTTGGAAATGCTGCATTCCTTCAATGGCAACACCTTCAGATAAACAAAATCTCCTATGTTGAAGGCGAGGTCTCGACGTCTCTTGTCGGCGTAACTCTTCTATCTGGACTGGGCGGTCTTAAGGTGCTCACGAATCTTGTGAACCTTCTCTTCTGCTTCTCGTAGGATATCGGGTCCAAAAATCTGACTCTCTCTTACTTCCGACCAGTTCAAAGGGGTGCGACACTTTCTTCCGTACATGAATTCAAAGGGTGCCATTTGCAAACTGGCTTGATAACTGTTGTTGTATGAAAATTCTGCAAACGGTAGACAGTCTTCCCACTTGGATCCATATTCTAACACACATGCTCTTAGCATATCTTCGAGTATTTGGTTTACTCGCTCCGTTTGTCCATCGGTCTAAGGGTGATACGCGGTGCTGAAATCTAGGCGGGTTCCTAATACTTCTTGGACTTTCTTCCAGAATCTCGAGGTAAACTGAGTTCCTCGATCTGATACAATGTTCTTGGGGACTCCGTGCAAACTAACTATCCTAGCGATGTACAACTCCGCTAGCTTCGAACTCTGATATGTGGTCTTGACGGGAAAGAAATGGGCGACTTTGGACAATCTGTCCACTATGACCCAGATAGAGTCATTTCCCCTACTAGAGGTAGGCAGTCCAGTGATAAAGTCCATTCCAATGGAATCCCATTTCTATTCCGGAATCTGCAAGGGTTGCAACAATCCATCGGGTCTTTGATGTCTTGCCTTGACTCGCTGACATATATCACACTTGGCGATATAGCTTCCGATTTCTCTCTTCATCTTATGCCACCAAAACCTCTCTTTTAGATCTTGATACATCTTAGTTCCTCCAGGATGGATAGAATAAAGAGTATCATGAGCCTCCTTCAGAATAACTTATTTCAACTCAGAATCTGCTGGTACACAAAGGCGTCCTTTGTACCACAGAACTCCTTCTTCGTCTTCGGTGAATTCGGGTACTTTGCCTGTACTGATACAACGCTTGATTCTGTCGATACTAGCATTTCCCTTCTGCGCCTCTTTAATCTGACTGATCAAAGTGGGCTGGAGTTCTATGCTAGCCAAAAATCCTTCACTCACTAATTCTATTCGAAAATCTTCCATCTCTTTGTGCAGGCTTGGTTGCTCCTTCAAAATCATGGAGTTCAAGCGGCACGGCAATCTTCTAAGGGCATCTGCTACCACATTGGCTTTACCAGGGTGATAGTGAATGTCCAGATTGTAATCCTTGATTAGTTCAATCCACCTTCTCTGTCTCATATTCAGCTCTTTCTGAGTGAATATATACTTCAGACTGTTGTGATCCGTATAGATCTCACAAAGGTTTCCCATCAGGTAATGCCTCCATGTCTTCAGGGCTAGAACTACGGCTGCGAGTTCGAGGTCATGGGTTGGGTAATTTTGCTCATGTTGCTTCAGTTGTCGAGATAGATAAGATATAACTTTGCCTTCTTGCATTAGCACACATCCGAGACCGATCTTGGATGCATCACAATACACATCGAAGGGCTTCGTGATATCTGGCATGATCAAGATTGGGGCTGAAATCAATCTTCTCTTGAGTTCTTGAAAACTCGCTTCACATTTGTCGGTCCATTCAAACTTCTTGTCCTTCTTCAGCAATTGGGTCATGGGTCTGGCGATACTCGAGAATCCTTCTACGAATTTGCGGTAATATTGTTGTTGTTGAACTTGGGTGGGGCACGGTTGAAATTGCTAGAGTTGCCGGGATTGTGGTGATTTCCTCTGGGCCTAGGGTTTCCACGGTTGGGATAGGTCGGACGGTTCGTCGGGGGTCTGTTGGTTCTTGGGGCAAATCCGGGAGATGGGTTAGGGCGATACTTTCAGGTCTGATGGGTTCCTGGCTGATGCATCATACGACGCTTACGGTTCTCATTGGCTTGGTTGATCTTTCCTTCCATTTGGATGGCCGAGTCGACAAGGGCTTCAATATCAGCAAAGGGGATATTGACTAATACCGTCTACATCTCATCATGCAGACCATTCAGGAATCTTTCTTTCTTCTTGGCTTCGGTGTCAATCTCATCCGGGGCATACCTAGCTAATGACAAGAATTTGTCACGGTATTCCACTACAGTCATCCGTCCTTGCTTCAGTTCTCTGAACTCGTCTCTCATCCTCTTGATCAAACCTGGTGGCACATGGGTTCTTCTAAACTTGACCTTGAATTCCTCCCAGGTCATCATCTGGCCTCAGGTCATTGCGCGAACACTGTTCCACCATGCCCTGGCATCTCCGGCTAGATAGTGGGTGGCGAACAGAACTTTCTCGTTGGCTTCCACTCCGACGACTTCTAGGTTATTTTCCATGGTTTGCAACCAATCATCGGCGTCTAGGGGCTCTTCTGACTTAGTGAAAACAGGTGGGTTGGTATTTTGGAAATTCTTGAGCTTAGATCCATGGTTGTCCTGATTTCCATGGCCTTGGTTGTTGTGGGCAAGCTGAGCTATCTGCTGTAGGGTGGCTAGGTTGGCTTGACGTTCGGCTCTTTCAGCTTCGCGGTCAGAAGTCAACATTTGCAGAATCTACAACATCGGGTCCGGGGATGAACCACTTCTTCCACGTGGAATCTGAAGATTGAGATAGATCGTGACAAAAGAGGGAAATTTCTAAGGTCTTGGGTCTTTGAAAAGTTTTTAAAGTTTGACTCAGATTTTCTAGCAACTTGCTTTCCATTCATTCATTCATAGCACACAGTACAACACACACCACAACAAAGAAAAAAAGATGGTTTTAAAAACCATTCTGGAAACTACGATACAGTGGGACCGAATACTACTCACTATGTTTGTGCACTAGCATAGTTGTGAGTTTTACTAAAAGTGATCTAGGGTGCAAAATTTGATGTAAGCTTTGAAATAATTTTGGAGTAGCATGAATTTTTATGAAAGAGTCCAAGAGGTAAGAATGAGAATAAGTTTTTGTAAATATTTGCTAGCGTGAATTTTTATGAAAGAGTCCAAGAGGTAAGAATGAGAATAAGTTTTTGTAAATATTTGTTTTCTTTGGTTTTGAAACTAAGTTTTTGATTCAAACGTCCAGTCTTACTAGGGTATCCTATGGTCAACCTGGCTCTGATACCAACTTGTCAACACCCGGATTTTTAATCCCAGATGCCTGTTATGCCATACATCGCAATCCCAGGATTACTATTTTTGCGAGACATAACAGAATTGGATACCACAATACATCATCCATTACAAACCATACATAAGTCTTACACAAATAGGGATCTCATGATACAGTTCTTAATACAACTTCAAGCAGCGGAATACGTAATAATAACGGTAGCGTAGGCGAAGCTCCATCTTCGGGGTCACATGCAATGCTGACGATGGGAGATGATCCTAGTTGTCGTAACCTTCCTGGGGTCCATCCTCCAGGTACTCCTCTTCATAGTCTGGCCACGGGAATAGCCAAGGACAAAGCCATGAGTACTCTTTAAGTACTCGCAAACTAATACTAACAAGTGAAAGGGGTTTTTGGTAATAGGGCACTAGGCTCTAGGGTTATTTTGCAAAAGCCAGATTTATCTCTACTAAGTTTAGAAGCAACGAATGCTAGTTGAAGTTTTATAACACCTAATTGGAAACTTGTATCTCATGCCATAACCCTGTTGTGGTCAAGTCAAAGTCTCAATTCATTTCACAAGTCATTTAGAAAAGTCTGACGGGGGAACAGTATGGCCACTCCAACTGTCCTAACCGCGAACGCGGCTATTCGAATAGTTTGACACTCTACAGAGATGGTACACTTTCACCACAACATTCGATACATCCGTCAGGAACAAATCCTGAATTCACCATACTCAGTATGCGGATAATCAATCCTAACCTTTCAATTACACGCCCTACTATAAGCACCTCTCATGTGAGTTTGGCCTCCCAACCATGACCAACTGTCATCTTGGGTACTGCATAGGTGGACAATCTTCACAAGGTAGCCTCAGCTCAGACCTTGGCCGTGAGGGAACTAATACTAAGGTACATAAGTTTCCAGTCAAGCCCTACCCAATCTTTGGGTATTGTGGTTGTACGATAAAATTGGAATGGTATCGCATCCAGACAACCATCAGTTTTATAAAGGGCTAAGGCTCATGCCTCAATATTTTCATCACCAAAATCATCAGGTGTTCGGAAACACATGTCCAAAACATTTCAATAGAATGATCCATCATTCCAAGGTTTTCATAACCATTTTTCCACCAAGTATTCCCATCTAAAGTTGATCAAGTTTTATGCTTAGCACTAGCATCTACAAGTGGGGGTAAGCACTAATGAGGTGTGGTAAACAAATGGAGTTTAACTAAGTTTAATTTTATGCCTTAGGATGACATTAAGATTATCTAGCTTAGGCCAAATTTTATGCTTTTTATGCAACCTTCAATTATCTTTCTAATATCTACAATTTACTTAAGTAAGCTCTAAGTACTAGCTTTAATAAAGAAATAAAGTATAAAGCTTGCAAGTAAAACTAGGATTGGTTTATCAAGTGGATATGATCACATAGGCTTAAGGCATATAATGGTCACGATAACAAGCAAGTACTAGCTTGCATAAGTATCAGTATAAGCTTGCCTTGGTAGGGTATCTTGCAAGTGTTAGCTTGCACATTCAACTGGTAGTATTAGGCTTGCCTTGTGTAGAGCAGTGGTTGAAGTTCTCCTCGGCTTCTTCTTCGTCGTATCCTCCTTCCTCCTCGTATCCTTGGTCGGTACTAGCGTCTATAAATAAATACGATGTACATAATCACTAAACAATACTTAACTACTTGCAATCTTCACACAAAAGGGTCCTATAGATGATCTAGCATCATCACTAACATTACAAGATTAAAGTTTGGTTTAATTCCTTTTATTTTTAGAACAGTAATTTCTACTCATTGAAAAACTACTTAAGATTTAATATTCTCCAAACCAAACATGGGATCATGTTGACACATGTTATCACCACATATTTTTGTCCATGGGAACATGATTTAAAGTGGTGTCACAATTTAATAAGGTTTTACCCTTTTATTTTAATTACATAAAGTGACTAGAAATGCCTATGGGGCATTCTTTTATTACTTGAACATGATTTTTTTAAGTAAACCTATATATTTTTATATATTCTGAAAGGTATGGTTAAATGTGATTTTTTAGAGTTGGAATCAACTCAAAAGCTATTATGGTTTAAATTTGAAAAATGTTTGAATGCAGAAAAGCTTCTGCCTTGTTATTTTACTATGGATGATCTATAGATCCAAATGACTTGAATCCAACGGGCTTGGATTCAGCACTTCCAGACCTTTCTAACAAAATTGGTTTCATTCAATTTGGTGCACTGAATCGACCTGGGTTGATTTTTGAAACTGGGTACAAAAGTGTGTTTGAAATAAAATAAAAAATGTTACATTCAAATAGCTGGGCTGCGCGGGAAACGATACTTGGCCGGCCTGCTAAGCGCGGCGCTTCCGTGGGCTGTTTAAGTGGCTGTCCCCACGTGTCAGTGAGACAGGGGGTGCGAAGCGGTATGGGGCGATGTGGTGCGTTCGATCTGGTTCTAATCCAACGGCTGAGAGTCATCGTCGATGTTGGGCAACGCCGGCGAGACAGAAACCTAGCGCGGCCAGTGGGGGTCGTTGGGGGCTCACCGGGGCTCAGGCGAGGGTCGGCGAGGTGGGCGAACAACGAAGTCGACGACGGCGAACTCAGGGGTGGTAACGGCAGCTCCTGGGGTGGACGAAATCGACGGCGCCCTTCTCCTCTAGAGGCGGCCTGCTCCGGTGCAATTCCGGTGATGCGCTGCTCGCTTTGCTCCGGGACTGAGGTGGGATGGTTCTGGGTGAGAGAGGAGTGGAATGGTGTGAAGAATTCGAGCGGGGAAGGCCTCTATTTATAGTCACGACGGTGAGACTGAACGACATGGGCAGGCGACGCTGGCGTCACGGCTATGGGCTGCTAGAGGCATGGCCAGTGGTGGCGATCGCTTGGTGGTCTCCTGGCGATGCTCTACGGCTTTAATGCGCGCGTAGGGGCGGTGCGGTTTGGTCTGGAACACGCGACGCTCTGCGCGGCAGAGGCGGCGTCTTCGACGGCGAGCGGTGGCTGTGAGGCATGGGGCGGCGAACAGGGATGTCTGGCAGTCTCCTGGGACGGTGGTGATTGTGTATGCACGCGGCGAGGGCGGCGCGCGGTCTGTGGGCTTCGGTCGAGGGTGGCGCTCTGGCGCATGCTCGGCATGGTTGCTGGCGGGCTGGGCGCGGTCCGTGCGTGTGGTCCAGTGGCTGGCAACGTTCGAGCGCTGGACAGGGAGTGGCGATGGACGGTTGTCTTCCTCCCAGACATGCTGGCTAGGCTTGTTTCTCTTCCTAGCTTGTTGTCGAGATGGGGGTGGCAAGAGTGCACTCGGTTGTTCACCATTGATGACAATGCCAAGCTCACAGTGGTGCTAGTGATTAGTTAAGATTGTTAGATGATCTACTAAGGCTAGTGGTGCCCAGAGAGGGAACAAGTTAGGCTCAATTCACTGCTCAAAACAGTGTTTGGATTTGGTTTGATTTGTGTCTGCAATGTGTTTGATGAAATGGCCGCAAGAATTAAAGTTTTGAATTTTGAAAAGATTTTTTGTGGTGTGCTAGGTTGGTGCTGGTGAGTCTGCAGATGCTTGGGTTTTGAAAGTTGAGCTTGTTTGAGTGGTTTTTTAAAAAGTGGGATCTTCTCATATGATAAAGATTCAATTTTGAATTGCCATTTAAACTAAGCATTTGAAAGTTTCTGGATGATCACAAAGTGGGCCTTGATACTTTGTTATGAGTACAATCAAGGGGTGCAAAGATCCAGAAAAGTTTCTGTTAGGTTCTGAAAGTTTGAGACAACCAAAGTAGGCATGGGAGTTAAATTGGTCAAAATGACCATTCACTCATTTAGCTTTGTTTTGATTTATTTGTCTTTGGGAAAAGTTTGGGAAATGTTTAGATGATGTTTATTTCACCTAAGAAACATTTTACAAGCAAAGAAACACACAAACAAGGTGGTCCAAAAGAATTCAAAATGAAATGCATACTCACATGCATGCTTCCATAATTTTATTTAGAAAAGTTTTTGTTAACCCTAATTTTGATGATTAGAGTTTGATGATTCAAGTTTAGTATTTTTGGGATGTTAGAGAGCTTCATTTAAATCTTGCATTTTGAATCTCTTGAGCATATCTTGAGTATACTTGGCTTGATTGAAGAATGTCCCTCCTCTAACTTGCTTGATCTCAAAACCAAGAAACACTCTCAACTCCCCCATCAAAGACATCCGGAACCTACTAGTCATAAGCTTTGAGAATTCATCATTAAAAGCTTTTTTAGATGATCCAAAGATAATATCATCAACATATATTTGGCATACAAAAAGCTCCCCATTGACTTTCTTAGTAAAAAGAGTGGGATCGATTTTCCCAACCTCAAATCCACGGTCAAACAATAACTCTCTAAGGTGCTCATACCACGTGCGTGGGGCTTACTTGAGCCCATAGAGCGCCTTATCAAGTTTGTAAACATGGTTTGGGAAGTTGTGGTCCTCAAATCCTGGGGGTTGCTTAACATATACCAACCCATTTAATGGACCATAAAGAAATGCACTCTCTACATCCATTTATTGCAACTTGAAGTTATGATGTGCCGCATAAGCAAGAAGGAAACGGATGGACTCAAGGCGAGCCACGGGTGCATAAGTATCTCCATAGTCAATGCCTTCAATTTGAGAGTACCCTTGTGCAACCAATCTAGCCTTGTTCCTTACTATAATTCCATGCTCATCTTGCTTCTTCTTGAATATCCACTTTGTTCCAATAACATTGTGGCACTCCTTTGGCTTCTCAACTAACTTCCATACTTTGTTTCTCTCAAAGTTGTTGAGCTCTTTGTGCATAGCTTCTAACCAATCTGAATCTTCAAGAGCTTCCCACACTTTCTTAGGTTCAATCATGGAGATGTGTCCTTGGTGTTCACTGAACCTCTTCAATTGTGCTCTTGTGGAAATGCCTTTCCTTAGGTCACCAACTACATTTGTAGAGAGTGGTCTCCTAATTCCAACATTCTTTCCTTTCTAGCTTCATGACGAGCGTGGATCTCCGTGTTGTTTCTTGGGGAACCCTCTTCATCATTTTGGTCCTCGTCTTGACCATGATCATCATTGGAATCATTCTCTTCATCTAGAGGCAAAGATTGACCTTGGTCTTGATCAAGTGCTCTTCTAGCATCAATTTGAGCTTGTCTCAAAGCAGTTTGTACGGATCTTCCTTGAGTAATTGTCTTGGAACCACTTTACAACCTGGTGAATGAATCAAGCTTCCCTTGACTAGAGTTATCACTATGATCATCATGTTGAGGGTCCACATCTTGTCTTTGGCTTGAGTCATTGTCCTCCTCGGTGGATGGAGCTTGTTGATGTTGTGAAGATGAGGGCTCCACTTGAGTGGAGCATAGTTCTTCTCGATCCGCCATAAGGGGTTCCTCAACGGGGCGGATATATCCCACACCCATTCTTCCTATGGCTTCCTGAGGCATTTCATCATCTGCATCACAAGCATCAACACGCCCCCCTTGGGGACCATCATATTCTTCAAAGGTCACACTACAAGATTCTATGACGGCTCCGGAGAGCTTATCATAGATTCTATAAGTGTGAGATTCAAGACCATAGCCAACAAAAATACCCTCTAATGCTTTAGACTCGAATTTGGACAAACAAACACCTTTTATGAGATAGAAACACTTACAACTGAACACCCGGAAGTAAGATATGTTGGGCTTGTTACCGGTAAGTATTTCATATGGAGTCTTGTTGATTTCTTTGCGGAGGCAGAGCCGGTTTGAAGCATGGCAAGCGGTGGAGATGGCTTCGGCCCAAAAGTTGTATGGAGATTTAAACTCCGCCAACATGGTCCTATCCATCTCAATAAGAGTCCGATTCTTCCTTTCGGCCACACCATTTTGTTGAAGGGTGTATGCAGCGGAATATTGATGTTTTATCCCCTCATCACTAAGGAAATCATTCAAGGTGTAGTTCTTGAAATCGATGTCGTTGTCGCTTCTTATGATTAACACGGGAAGGTTGTATTGACGTTGAACCATGTTGATGAAGTCGATGAAGGTCTTTTGTGTCTCGCTCTTCAACTTGAAGAAATAGACCAAAGAGTATCTTGAAAAGTCATCAACAATCACCAAGCAATATTTCTTCCCACCAAGGCTTGCATGAGATGGAGGACCAAAGAGGTCCACATGGAGGAGCTCCAAGATCTTGGTGACTTGATGCGATTTTTAGGCTTGTGAGGAGCATCATGCATCTTCCCTAGAACACATGCCCGTCAAACACGATCTTTGGGAAAGGAAACATTTTCTTTTAGTCCAACAATATGGCCCTCCTTGTGGAGACTTTGCAAAGTTCTAATATTGACATGGGCTAGTCGGCGATGCCATAACCAACCCACATCGGCCTTTCCAAATAAGCACATCACACTTGTAGTGGTTTGCCCTGAAAATTCCACCACATACAAGTCATGTTCGACGTACCCAACGAAAGCGACCTTGAGAGACTTGCTCCACAAGAGGACCACAATATCATCATCTATAAAGACGGCAAAGCCTATCTTTCCAAGAGCACAGACTGAAAGTAAATTGTAACCAAGGGTCTCAACAAGCATGACGTTCACGAGTGTAATGTCGTGAGCAACCACTACCTTTCCGAAACCCATTACCTTAGACTTTGACTTGTCGGCATATGTAACAGATATTTGATCATCATTTGGCCTTAGATCTTGTACAATAGAAGATCTTCCGGTCATATGACTTGTGCAACCACTATCGAGCACCCACTTTGACCCTCCGGAAGCATATGTCTACAAAAGATCGAGCTAATTTTTAGGTACCCATTTTTCAGTGGGTCCTCTTTTGTTAGCAACAAGGGTCTTGGGAACCCAAATAGACCAAGCAATATAACCATCATATGGGCCAACATATTGTGCATACACATCACCATAATAATCACGCATTAGAACATAGTGAGGGTTAGCACTTCCCGCAAAGTCATCATGAGACATAGTTTTACCACTTGTGGTCTTACTATCCACAATGGCCTTGTTGGTCTCTTGTGTGGGTTTGACCTTCTTCTTCTTGTTGTTCTTCTTCTTGGTTTTGGAGACAAAATCAATGCCCCATTTATCATCACTAGGCCTTTGCTTACTCAAAATATCATCAATGGACTTGTTGCCTTGTGGAAATGTGGCCTTGGCTAGCTCCCCCTTCAACCTAGCATTTTCTTCAATAATAGTTGTACTACTAGATGGAATGAAGTTACTAGGTGAAGAAATATTGGCCAATTGAGTTTGAAGCGTTTCATGGGACTTTGTGAGTGACAAGAATTCACATTCCAAAGTTTTGTGAGCCTTGTCAAGCAAACTTAAGTCCTCGGCAAGTTTTTAATGAACCACACCAAACTCACACTACTGCAAAATTATAGCCTTCAGGTGGTTAGTGACGGGCAAAACTATGTCTATCACTAGTAAGTATTCATAGTGACATGCAAAAATAAGCCTGTCACTAATACCACACATTAGTGACAGACGCAGAAAATTAACTGTCACTAGTACCTTTTATGAAGATTGACGAAATAGAAAAATTATTTAGTGAAAGGCGTTTTCAAATGCATGTCACTTAGGATGCTATAAATTGCAACATACCCAAAGTATTCCGGTCGCTACTATTTTTCATGAAGTCTGACTAAAAATATCAATTTTTTGGTTATAGGTATTCTAAATGACTATTACTATCCAGCCGACCCGATCAGACAAACCGGTGTCACCGCTCAGTTTTTGCTTGATAAAGCAAACGTAGACGATCAAAAAATATCGATCCCATCAATGTGTGTATACATGCTATCAGATTCTCCAAGGAAGAAAGAAAGATAGTTTTGTGACGGCAACTACTGGCCGTGCAACTTACGCTAATTATGCAAATGTTGCAGCTAATCCATTCATACAGAGTGTATGTATGATGACATGGCCACGCGGGAGATACACGCAACGTCAACAGCTCACGATTCTGCATGCACACGACTACACCGGCTGCGTGGCCTTGGGCCGGCTCACGGTTCGGTTAAAATTAAAATAACTTAGAAAAAAATTTCACGGAAAAAGGATACCACTAAACACAATCCTCCCATCCCTAATCGCTGCCGTATTGCTCCTCGTCCCCATCCCCATCCCCGACTCCCAAGTCGCCGCTGCCTTTGCCCCTCGACCGGCGCCAGCCCTGCTCCCCGTCCCCGTCTCCCACCCCTAATTCCTCATCCGCCGTCGCCTCTCCAATCGCCGCCCCTACAAGGCCAAACCCTCCAACGCCGCCGCGAGTGACGCCTTCCACCGACGCAAGGACGCCGCCGGCCAAGGACGCTACAGCCCAAACTATTAGTCCTCCTGCCGCCAATGCGTCCCAGGCTTGCCGTCAGGCCTTCTGCCTCGACGCTGCTAGGCCTGTCGCCACCGATGAGTGCCAGGTTCATCAGCTTACACAGATGTATGGTTTGGTGTACTCCTCTACGCGATGGTCGACACACTCCTTCAGTTTGGAGGGATGGATGCTCTTGAGAGAGGGCTAATTCAGGTGGCACGAGTAGCTGAAATTGCAACCGTTGAATCTATTAGAAGAAACTATGGGTTCATCATGTAATGTACTACTGTATGTGTCTGGTCGACATTTATCTGTGCTTGATTTGGTACAAGTGAAGGGCATTCTTACTGCCATTCTGATGCTGCTTTTATTTCTGTTCCATTTAATCCTAGGTAGCAGCTTCCCAAGATAATGCACGAACCTTGTTGAATCCATATGCAATGCTAGCTAGGGTCTGAATTATCCCGTGTCTCATGATTAAGCGCACTTCCAATTTTAACTGTATAGTACATGTCTTCTCTTGACTATTTTCTATAGTGTTTGGATGGGAGTAGTAAGAACAGTTTTGTATTGTCCAAAGTTCTCAGTTCTTCCTTGTGTTTATTTATCCTCCATTTAGACTCATCTCAGTACAAAACATATGTTCTGAATGCAACAACGGGAAAGTGTTATAGTAGTAGCTCCGCTTCCTTATCCCGCAAATAATAATGGTTAATTTTGCTTGTTTCGTCTAGTAATCTCAGTTGCTTGTCATCAATGTTGAGAAACCGAAGACTGAAGATTCTCTTAGTAAGTAGTATTCTAGGCACTTGTTTTATTTTACATCAATCAATAGGAAATGAACAAATACAGGTAGCAAATATCATCAGTTGTTCTAGCATGGCTTTTATACAGATGGTACTTCTTAAACAAAGAGAATTTAGCTAAGAATTTTTAGTACATAAATGCTAATGAAACTTCACAAAATAGTCTTCTAAATGGGGGATTGTTTTGTCTATGTGTATAGTAATCACAATGCATAATTTTTTTCCAACAAACATGAAAACTAAGGACTAGAAGGCCAGGTTTAAAACATAAAGAATCCTTTGTACGCTTTTCTTGAAGCTAACATATATTCTTTTCTAAAGAATTATTTTGAGACTTTTGAGCATCACTTCTGAAGCTGATGATGTTTGAAGTATGAATGAAAAAGGTATGCTTTTTGGGTCTTATTATTTTACATGAAGTTCTACTGTATTTCCGTCTTCAAACGATATAGTTCTCTGTATGCAGTATCCTCAAGGGAGCAAGGTTTTGATACTTATTTCTTGATCTTTCACACTTTTTTCTAGATTTCGTCTAGAAAATTAATTATTATAAAAATATTAAGTGATCTGTACTATGTTGGGCAAAAATGAAAGATCTATTTTACTATTTATTGCTTTCCATTGTATTGATCAGTATAGTTAACATGCATATGTTAAAGTTGTGCCTGGCGATAGAGAAGAGCTGGAATCTGTATAATATTAGCACCTCTTGCAATAGCTTCACACTGATTTAGTGAATTAGTTAGAAACCATCTTCCGTTTACACTTCACAACAAAGGATATGCATTCCACGAACTTAAATACAAAGGGTGTAATGAATACATGTAGTAGTACAAATTTAACAAATAAAACTAGTCATATATCCAAACAACGAACTTCTAAATTCATTCTTGTTGTATTCAAATGCATGAAAAAGTAGTTGTATTGTACCTATAGTATAGTAGATTGCGTGAAAGGGAAACATAATTAGTGTACGCTGCTAAGTTTACTGGAATATTAGTAAAATGATATAGCTGGAATTTTTTCAACCAAAGCAGTGAAGACTACATGTAGGGTCAATGCAATAAAATGGATACCTGGCAGGTTTCATGCACGTGAGTGACCACTGAAAGGTCATATGTGGCCTTCACCGTTTCATGGTTCTGATATGGCAAGATGAAAAAGTTATATAAAAATGAGATAAAATATCTAATAGTCCCTCCTATCCAAATTAATGGAATCAGATTTTTCTAGATTCGGACATCTGAATCTAGACAAATCCGAGTCCATTAATTTGCCACACGTTCAGACCATCTTCTAGACTAGGACCTTGGAATAATTTTGATGCTCTAAGATTTGCTTTATCAAAGATTGATTTGAACACAGGAGGCACCCCAAGGCTTCACTTTAGGGACTTGCGCGTTCAAAAAATCTAGTATAGTTTTGAGTAGTTTACTATATAACCTTGTTGTCTTTTACCTTGACATGCTTCTTAGGCATATATTAGCTTGATGATTCAATAATTGATGGTCTCTAGTTTCTTGATATGTCCTTGTTACGTGTCTTTAGTTGATCAATGTATGCTTGTTCCTTACTTTGATGGAAAATGCAGGAAGCTTCGATTGCAGTACGTTTGTGTACCATGAAAAGCATACCTCATATATAATATGGTCATTTCCTTGCTTGTATCAGGTTAAGCATGCCATGAGTGTCCTGTGCGATTCAGGTCCATACAAGGAAAGACATAATGAAAGAATTTGCACCTTGACAAGATGATGGAAATGTAGAACAGTCAATGGAACTTGCAACTATGCAGTTTACCATAACACATGTACCGTGGTGATTCTGTTCTTTGGAGATCAAACTGCTAGCTAGATAACTCATCGACAAACTATTCTTCCTTAGTCTATGATAGATTGCAAGTTCTTCTGTCAGTGTGTTAGCTATACAAATATTATGTCATATTTGTTTATGTGAGTATTATTGGTATAACATCTTATTGTGCTATCTGAAATATTTGGCAAAATGCCTTTTATATCCTTGAAACATTTAATTGTGCCATTTGAAATATGCGTGGAAAACATATTTATTTTTTTATTACTGAAATTCAAACCAGTGACGGGCAAGATAATGGGCATGTCACTGCAAACCCTAGGGTTTTGACCTTTGATTGCAACCAGTGACATGCATTTTATTTGCCTGTCACTAGTATCCTCGTACCAGTGACTAGTCATCAGTGACAGGCACTTTGCCCATCACTAATAGGCCTTTTGTGCCTATCATTGATAGCCTATTCTGCAGTAGTGTCAATCTTGTCCTTTTTAGCCCTTTTATATTTAGCAATAGCATGATCATGTTATTTGATGAGTTTATTAATAATAATGTCATTGGCCTCATCAAGCCCTTCAAGTTTTAATTCAAGTGACATCCTAGTCTCTTGTTATTCTTCTAGAGCATTATTTAAAGCCTCTAGCTCACTTATGTGTTCATGCCCAAGTTTACATCTTACATCTAAAAGCTCTTGTGTATGGGAAAGTTGATCTAAGAGGTTACCAAAATGTGTCTTAGAATCCCCTTGTAGGTTAGTCATAGACTCATCGAAAGCAATTAATTCCCTTTTAACCTCAAGAGACATCTCGTCATCAATTTCATCATTAGCTAGGGGAGTGGAGCGGTACGATGAGGATACCTCCGTTCCTCTTGCCATAAGGCAAGTAACGTTCTTGATGGGAGAATTCTCATTTGGAGAATCGAAGAGTGAGAATGTCGGAGTAGAAGTAGTGACTAGAGTCGCCACACCATTAGAAGTTTCCTCTTCCTCATAGTCATCATCTTCATTGTCGGAGGAGTATTCTTCATGAGTGATCAAGACAATTTCTCCCGACTTCTTGTTGATGTGATTCTTATTGATGAAGGGTTTCTTGTAAGGGGCTTTGGAAGCTATCTTTGGCACTAGTTTGCCACCATGATCTTCTCTTCTCTCATATGGACAACTGGCCAAGAAGTGATTTCTGTCACCGCAATTGTAGCAAGTTCTCAATCTTGGCATATTGCCTCTTAGTCCATTGGGGTTGATTTTTCGTTTCATTTCCATCTTGGCCTTCGCGGGGTTCTTCCAGAAGTTGTTTGCATAGAAGGCCATATATTGACCATGAAACTTCTTGACATCTTCTGGGTTGCTCATGCATAGGCCATCATCACTGTCATCACCATCCACATGTTCAACAACTTTGGCTTTCAATGCAACGTTGACAACATTGCTCATACCGAGGGCACGAGCACGGGCATCTTTGGCATTCTTGGAGGCAACTTTGAAAGCGGCCATCTCTTGCATAACTTCATTGGAGGTCATGAGATGGTAGTTGTGTTGGAATTATGCCCTAGAGGCAATAATAAAGATGTTATTATTATAATTCTTGTTCATGATAAAGTTTATATTACATGCTAGAATTGTATTAAGCGGAAACTTTAATACTTGTGTGGTTTGTGAACAACACCGTGTCCCTAGTACGCCTCTATGGACTAGCTCATTGATCAATGATGGTTAAGGTTTCCTAACCATAGACATGAGTTGTCAATTGATAATGAGATCATATCATTGGGAGAATGATATGGTGGACAGACCCAAACTAAGCGAAGCAATTAGATCGTGTCATTGTGTTCATCTTTGCGAAGCTTTTCCTATGTCAAATATTGTATTCCTTAGACCATGAGATAATGCAACTCCCTGGTATTGGAAGAAAGCTTTGAGGTCATCAAACGCCATCCTATGAGAGGGTGATCATAAAGGTGTCTCTCAGGTGATCGGAAAGTATCTGTTGGGTTGTATGTATCGAGATGGAATTTGTCCCTCCCAAGTCGGAGAGATATACTTCGGTCCCACTCGGTAATCGATATCAACACCGCTTGCAAGCATGTGGTTAAGGAGTTAATCACAAAGTGATATCGGATTACGGAACGAGTAAAGTACTTGCTGTGAACGAGATTGAACTAGGTATGACGATACCGACGATCGAATCTCGGGCAAGTAAAATATCGCGAGACGAAGGGAATATATATATGGGATTGATTGAATCCTGGCATCGTGGTTCATCCGATATGATCATCGATGAATGTGTGGGAGTCAATATGGGTGCCCAGACCCTGCTGTTGATTATTGATAGAAGATCATGTCTGCATATTCTCGAACTCGCAGGGTCACACACTTAACGTGTCTCGACGCTAGGATAGATTAGATACTTGGTTTATGAATTTTTGTTCGGAGTCTCGGATGGGATCCGGGATATCACGAGAGGTTCCGGAATGGTCCGGAGAATAAGATTCATATAAGGCAGTGCAGTTTTTGGAGTTCGGAATTGTTCCGGGTTAATCAGTATTGTACCGGAAGCTTCTAGAACCTTCCGGAAGGGGGCCAACGTGGTCCCACCTTCTGGGAGAGGGCATGGGCCTATGAGGGAGTGTCCTGGACGCATTGGGCCAGGGGCACAAGGCCCCATAGGTCCCAGCCGATCCTAGATAAGTTTAAACTCGTTTAAACTAGAGATAGGATTTCTAGATAAGGGAGAGTTTAAATTGTTTAAACTAGAGATAGGCTTGGAGGATGGGCAAGGGCTGGCCGCACCCCCCTCTATATATAGAGGGCTGGTGCGCCCCCTCCCCCAACCACACACCTCCCTCCAAACCCTAGTAGCCCTGCTGCCTTCCTCTCTCCCTCCCGACTGTTTGTAGGCGAAGCCCTGCTGCAGAAATTCTCCACCATATACACCGCGCCGTCGCGTTGTAGATCCAATCTATCTCTCCACCATACTTGCTGGTCCGAGGAAGGAGGAGACGTCGAGGTGCTGCACGTGTGCATCTCACGGAGGTACCGCCACTTGTGGTGCTAGATCGGATCGGATCGCGAGGAGGAGAAGCGAGTACGACTACATCACCCACGTTCTGACGAACGTTCCGCTGTGCGAATCTTCAAGGGTATGAAGATCTAATCCAATCTCTCTCGTTGTTTGCATCTCCTAGATTAGATCTTGGCTTTCCTTCTGTTCGCTTCCGTAGAAAATTTTGATTTACTATGCTGCGAAACCCTTCAGTGGTATCAGAGCTAGATCTATGCGTATATGTGTTTCACGAGTAGAACGCAACATGGTTGTTGCGGGCGTTGATGTTTTCTATTGTAAGCCTCTTGTTTGTGTTCTTCTTATGGCGCGGGATAGTGAGATTGAAGCGGTCCAGGCCAACCTTACGCGACGTCGTTCACGAGACCGGCTCCGCACTTGACGTGTGGCTTGTACCACACATGCGGCTGGTGGATGTCAGTTTCTCTCACTATAGTTGTCATGGGATTAACACCGGAGTTTGGCAACCATAATATCACCGTTGTGGCTTTCCGTAGGTAAGAATCGTTCTTAGCATCTACTCCCATAAGCCACGTAAAACATGCAACAACAAAGTAGAGGCGTCTAACTTGTTTTTGCAGGGAGTGTTTTCTGTGATATGGTATGGCCCAAGATGTGATGTGTATATTGTATGCGATGATCATGTTTTGTAATGTTTCACGACTTGCATGTCGATGAGTACACAACCGGCAGGAGCCATATGGTTGTCTTTATAATTGTGTATGACCTGCGAGTCAACTTCTTATACGCCATGTAATAGCTTTACTTTATCGCTAAGTAGTTAGCAATAGTTGTAGTTGCTATTCGTGGTGGAGGCAATCATGGTGAAGTGATGGAGATCATGCCGGAACGCACAAGATGGAGATCATTGCGCGAAGATTGGCTATACCATGTCACATAAAGTTATATGCATGTGATGTTTATCCTTTTATGTATCTTATTATGCTTAGATCGCGACGGTAGCATTATAAGATGATTCCTCACTTAAAGATCAAGATAAAACTATGTTCTCCCCATGTATGCACCGTTGCGAAAGTTCGTCGTGTCCAAGCATCACGTGATGATCGGGTGCTATAGACTCTACGCTCACATACAACGGGTGCAAGCCAGTTTTGCACACGCGGAAATACTTGGGTTTGACTTGACGAGCCTAGCATGTACAGACATGGCCTCGAAACACATGAACCGAAAGGTTAAGCATGAGTCATATGAATGATATGATCGACACTTCGTTGTCCACCATTGAAGCCACATCTCTTCTCGTGAAGATCGGATTAGGTGTGGTGAATTTGGATCGTGTTCACTAAACAACTTGAGGGATGTTGAATTTAGTGGGAGTTCATCTAGTAATTTGATTAAGTTGAACTATTTATCATGAACATAGTCTAAATTGTACTTGCAAATACTGTAGATCACATGGCTAAGTCCAACTTCAACTTCAACGTTTTTGCTGAGAAAGAAAAGCTTAAGAACAATGGGTCTAACTTCACCAACTGGTTCCGCAATCTGAGAATCATTCTCTCTGGCGGTCAAAAGGACTATGTCCTTGAGAAAGCGTTAGGTAACCCCCCCTGCTGCAACTGCGCCGGCTGATGAGAAAGCTGTCTATCAGTCGCGCAAAGATGATTATGGTGTGATTAAGAGCACCATGTTGTTTGCTATGGAACCGGAACTTCAAAATCGTTTTGAAAACTATCTCGGGCCCTTTGAGATTCTCGAAGAGCTAAAAACCATGTTTCAGACTCAGGCCCGTTCTGAGAGATATGAGATCTCCGAGAAGTTCTTTAACTGCAAGATGGAGGAAGGGAGTTCCGTTAGTGAGCACGCCATTAAGATGTCGGGCTACACTCAACGCCTTGAGCAACTGGACTGAAAGATTCCAGAGGAGCTCAAGATTGACAGGGTTCTGCAATCACTCCCTCCCAGCTACAAAAGTTTTGTAGTGACTCATAATCAGATTGGTTCCACTGATACGATCACCGAGCTCTTCGCAAAGCTGAAGGCTGCGGAGGTGGACATCAAGAAGGATAATCATGTGTTGATGGTCAACAAGCCCTCCTTTAAAAAAGGTAAGGGTGCAAAGAAGCCCTTCAAGAAAAGCGGCGGCAAGCGTGTTGCCCCTGCTGAGAAGAAGCTCAAGTCTGGTCCTAAGCCGGACACTGAGTGCTTCTATTGCAAGGACAAGGGTCACTGGAAGCGCAACTGTCCGAAGTACTTAGCGGACAAGAAGGCTGGCACCATCAAAGGTATATTCGATATACATGTTATTGATGTTTTCCTTACTAGCCCTCGTTGTAGTGCCTGGGTATTTGATACTGGTTCAGTTGCTAATATTTGTAACTCGAAACAGGAGCTACGGAATAGACGGCGGCTTGCGAGGGATGAGGTGACGATGCGCGTTGGCAACGGATCAAGAGTTGATGTGATGGCCGTCGGCACGCTCTCCTTAGTTTTACCTTCGGGATTAGTTTTAAACCTTAATAAATGTTATTATGTGCATGCGTTGAGCATGAACATTATTTCTGGATCGTGTTTATTGCAAGACGGTTATTCATTTAAATCGGAGAATAATGGTTGTTCTATTTATATGAGTAACATCTTTTATGGTCATGCACCTCTTGTGAATTGTTTATTTCTTCTAAATCTCGAAAGGGATGAAACACACATCCATAACATTGAGGCTAAGAGATGCAAAGTAGATAGTGATAATACTACTTATTTGTGGCACTGTCGTCTAGGTCATATTGGTGTAAAGCGCATGAAGAAACTCCATTCTGGTGGACTTTTGGAGTCTCTTGATTTTGAATCATTTGACACATGCGAACCATGCCTCATGGGCAAGATGATCAAAACCCCGTTCTCCGGTATGATGGAGCGAGCAACGAACTTGTTGGAAATCATACATACCGATGTATGCGGGCCGATGAGTGTTTCGACGCGCGGTGGATATCGCTACTTTCTCACTTTTACCGATGACTTAAGTAGATATGGGTATATCTATTTAATGAAACATAAATCTGAAACGTTTGAAAAGTTCAAAGAATTTCAGAATGAAGTGGAGAACCATCGTAACAGAAAGATTAAGTTTCTACGATCCGATCGTGGGGGCGAATATTTGAGTTATGATTTTCTCACGCATCTCAAAGCAAGTGGAATCGTTTCACAACTCACGCCACCCGGAACACCACATCGCAATGGTGTGTCTGAACGCCGGAATCGAACCCTATTAGATATGGTCCGATCGATGTTGTCTCTTACTGATTTGCCGTTATCATTTTGGGGTTATGCATTAGAAACCGCTGCATTCACTTTAAATAGGGCTCCATCTAAATCCGTTGAGACGACACCGTATGAACTGTGGTTTGGTGCTAAACCTAAGTTGTCGTTTCTTAAAGTTTGGGGATGCGAAGCTTACGTCAAGAAGTTGATGCCGGACAAGCTCGAACCCAAAGCGGAGAAATGCGTCTTCATAGGATACCCTAAGGAAACTATTGGGTATACCTTCTATCACAGAACCGAAGGCAAAGTGTTTGTCGCAAAGAACGGTTCCTTTCTTGAGAAGGAGTTTCTCTCGAAAGAAGTGAGTGGGAGGAAAGTAGAGCTAGACGAGGTTATTGAACCTTCTCTTGAATTGGAGAGTAGCGCAGCACCTAAAATTGTTCCAGTGCCGCCTGCACCAACAATAGAGGAAGCTAATGACAAGGATCATGAAGCTTCGGACGATGCTGCTACTGAATGTCGCAGGTCGACAAGGTCGCGTGCCCCTCCTGAGTGGTACGGCAACCCTGTCTTGACTGTCTTGTTAGTAGAAGACAGTGAACCTACGAACTATGAGGAAGCGATGATGAGCCCAGACTCTGAGAAATGGCTAGAAGCCATGAAATCCGAATTGGGATCCATGAGCGAAAACCAAGTATGGACTTTGGTGGACCCTCCTAGCGACCGAAAGGCCGTTGAGTGCAAATGGATCTTCAAGAAGAAAACAGACGCGGATGGTAATGTTACCGTCTATAAAGCACGGCTTGTTGCGAAAGGTTTTCGACAAGTTCAAGGTGTTGACTACGATGAGACTTTCTCTCCCGTAGCGATGTTTAAGTCCATTCGAATTTTATTAGCAATTGCTGCGTTTCATGATTATGAAATATGGCAAATGGATGTCAAGACTGCTTTCCTCAATGGCAACATTGATGAAGAGTTGTATATGATGCAACCCGAAGGTTTTGTCGATCCTAAGGATGCTGATAAAGTATGCAAACTTCAGCGTTCCATTTATGGACTGAAGCAAGCGTCTCGGAGTTGGAACCTTCGTTTTGATCAAGTGATCAAGAGCTTTGGATTTGTTCCAAATTGCTACGAAGCTTGCATCTACAAGAAAGTGAGTGGGAGCTCGGTGACGTTTCTGGTACTATATGTGGATGACATATTGATTATTGGAAATGACATCAACATGCTTAACGATGTGAAGAGTTATTTGAATAAGTGTTTTTCAATGAAAGACCTAGGTGAAGCTGCTTATATATTGGGCATCAAAATCTATAGAGATAGACAAAGACGCCTGATAGCTTTAAGCCAGAGTACATACCTAGACAAAGTTCTGAAAAGGTTCAGAATGGATAAGGCATTGAAAGGTTCAGTGCCTATGTTGTCAGGTAAGATATTGAGCAAGGCTCAGTGTCCAGCTATGGTAAATGATAGGGAAGCTATGAGCAAAGTGCCTTATGCCTCGGCCATAGGTTCCATCATGTATGCCATGCTGTGTACTAGACCGGATGTGTCCAATGCTCTTAGCTTGACGAGCAGATATCAAAGTGATCCAGGAGTGGAACACTGGACAGCCGTGAAGAACATCCTAAGGTACCTAAATAGGACTAAAGAAATGTTCTTAGTCTATGGGGGTGATGAACAGCTCGTCGTAAAAGGTTACGTCGATGCTAGTTTCGACACCGACAAGGATGATGCTAAATCTCAGACAGGATACGTGTATATTTTGAATGGAGGAGCAGTGAGCTGGAGAAGCTGCAAGCAAAGCGTGGTCGCGGGATCTACAGTAGAAGCGGAATACATGGCTGCTGCAGAAGCGTCAAGTGAAGGAGTTTGGATCAGAAACTTCATCACTGAGCTTGGCGTGGTTCCAAGTGCATTGGACCCACTGGAGATATTGTGTGACAACACTGGCACCATAGCACTCGCTAAGGAACCAAGATATCATCCAAAGACCAAGCATATCAACCGCAAGTTTCATATAATCCGAGATTATATAGCAGATGGAGATCTGAAGATCAGCAAAGTACATACAGATCTGAATGTCGCAGATCCATTGACTAAACCTCTTCCACGTGTAAAACATGATCAGCACCTCAGTGCCATGGGTGTGAGATTGTTGCCAAATGTAAACTAGATTATTGACTCTAGTGCAAGTGGGAGACTGTTGGAATTATGCCCTAGAGGCAATAATAAAGATGTTATTATTATAATTCTTGTTCATGATAAAGTTTATATTCCATGCTAGAATTGTATTAAGCGGAAACTTTAATACTTGTGTGGTTTATGAACAACACCGTGTCCCTAGTACGCCTCTATGGACTAGCTCATTGATCAATGATGGTTAAGGTTTCCTAACCATATACATGAGTTGTCAATTGATAATGAGATCATATCATTGGGAGAATGATATGGTGGACAGACCCAAACTAAGCGAAGCAATTAGATCGTGTCATTGTGTTCATCTTTGCGAAGCTTTTCCTATGTCAAATATTGTATTCCTTAGACCATGAGATAATGCAACTCCCTGGTATTGGAAGAAAGCTTTGAGGTCATCAAACGTCATCCTATGAGAGGGTGATCATAAAGGTGTCTCTCAGGTGATCGGAAAGTATCTGTTGGGTTGTATGTATCGAGATGGAATTTGTCCCTCCCAAGTCGGAGAGATATACTTCGGGCCCACTCGGTAATCGATATCAACACCGCTTGCAAGCATGTGGTTAAGGAGTTAATCACAAAGTTATATCGGATTACGGAACGAGTAAAGTACTTGCTGTGAACGAGATTGAACTAGGTATGACGATACCGACGATCGAATCTCGGGCAAGTAAAATATCGCGAGACGAAGGGAATATATATATGGGATTGATTGAATCCTGGCATCGTGGTTCATCCGATATGATCATCGATGAATGTGTGGGAGTCAATATGGGTGCCCAGACCCCGCTGTTGATTATTGATAGAAGATCATGTCTGCATATTCTCGAACCCGCAGGGTCACACACTTAACGTGTCTCGACGCTAGGATAGATTGGATACTTGGTTTATGAATTTTTGTTCGGAGTCTCGGATGGGATCCGGGATATCACGAGAGGTTCCGGAATGGTCTGGAGAATAAGATTCATATAAGGCAGTGTAGTTTTTGGAGTTCGGAATTGTTCCGGGTTAATCAGTATTATACCGGAAGCTTCTAGAACCTTCCGGAAGGGGGCCAACGTGGTCCCACCTTCCGGGAGGGGGCATGGGCCTATGAGGGAGTGTCCTGGCCGCATTGGGCCAGGGCACAAGGCCCCATAGGGCCCAGCCGATCCTAGATAAGTTTAAACTCGTTTAAACTGAGATAGGATTTCTAGATAAGGGAGAGTTTAAATTGTTTAAACTAGAGATAGGCTTGGAGGATGGGCAAGGGCTGGCCGCACCCCCCTCTATATATAGAGGCCTGGTGCGCCCCCTCCCCCCAACCACACACCTCCCTCCAAACCCTAGTAGCCCTGCTGCCTTCCTCTCTCCCTCCCGACTGTTTGTAGGCGAAGCCCTGCTGCAGAAATTCTCCACCATATACACCGCGCCGTCGCGTTGTAGATCCAATCTATCTCTCCACCATACTTGCTGGTCCGAGGAAGGAGGAGACGTCGAGGTGCTGCACGTGTGCATCTCACGGAGGCACCGCCACTTGTGGTGCTAGATCGGATCGGATCGCGAGGAGGAGAAGCGAGTACGACTACATCACCCACGTTCCGACGAACATTCCGTTGTGCGAATCTTCAAGGGTATGAAGATCTAATCCAATCTCTCTCGTTGTTTGCATCTCCTAGATTAGATCTTGGCTTTCCTTCTGTTCGCTTCCGTAGAAAATTTTGATTTACTATGCTGCGAAACCCTTCAAGTTGTGTCTTCCTTGTAGGCTCTTCAAGTCGGTGGGCTCAAAGGGCATGAGTGCACTCAAATATTTCCTTTTTATCCACGCATCATCCATATGTGAGGCACCCACGTTTCTAAAGGCGGTGGCGGTGGTCTTGAGCCTTCGGTACATGTCTTCATGATCTTCACCTTCCATCATGTAGAAGCCTTCGGCTTCATTGCTTAGTGCATCATACCGATTCCTCCTCATACTCTCATTTCCAACAAACAATACAGTGAGGGCATCCCAAGCTTCCTTGGCAATGCTAAAGTGCTCAATGTGTGGATAATCCTTTGTCCCCAATCCTTGTTGAATCATATGCAAAGCAGTGGCATTGAGTTGACTATTGACAACCTCTCTTCTAGTCAAGTTGTTTGGATCCCCAATAAAGAGTCCATGCTCAATGATGTTCCATAGTTCAAAAGAGCTGCTCATATGAGTTCTCATTAGTGACTGCCATTGAGCAAAAGTAGCATATTCTTCAAGCTTAGGTGGGTCACCTCTATTGTATACATGAGGGTGAGGGATTGGAGGGTCAGGAGAGTACCATGAATCACGGTGCTCACCCTTCCCACCATCATTTTGTGTGGAGGAATTAGTGTTGTCTTGTTTACCCCTAACCATTATATCCTCGGGGGATACCGGAGTATTACATTTAGGTAAAAGAGATGGAGG
Organism: Avena sativa; assembly: GCA_916181665.1. Taxonomy (NCBI): domain Eukaryota; kingdom Viridiplantae; phylum Streptophyta; class Magnoliopsida; order Poales; family Poaceae; genus Avena; species Avena sativa. The sequence continues at coordinate 146,922,131 of OV702297.1, forward strand.
ATCCTATTGAGGAGAGGTGGATGATGAGCCATCTTTGTCTTTAAGAAGTTGCTCAAGCATCTTCTTGACTTCGTTGACCAAGGAAGAGCTCAATCTTGTTTCCAATTTTTTGAGATATTCCATGGTCACCGTGGTGGGCTGTAGCACCCCGGGTAAATTCTCTACTAGAAAATCGCGTGCTAAATAATACTTTGTGCATAATCATGACATCCGCATGCATATTGTTTGTTTAAAAACTATCTTGCTAAAAGCCTAATTTGTTTTCTAGAGATTCCCCTCTTTGTTCAAATCAAAACTCTAGATCCGTCTGGATCTTTTATTTATCTAAAACCTTTTTTCAAATTTTTTGTTTTCAAAGAAAGAAAATAATATTAAACTAGTTTTATCGGGGGAGGCAGCCGCCGGCCAGGCCCAAAAGGCCCAGCCAGCAGCCGGCCTACCACCCCTCTACCAAACCCTAACCCTAGACCAAACCCATCCCCACCAACCCTAACCATCGGCTACTTCCCCTAGCCACCGCCACCCAGCGTGCGTAGCACACCCACACGACCCGCTCCACACGACAAACACACGCACACCACACCCACCTCTCCTTGTCGTCACGTCCCACACCCACCCGGTCAAAGCCGACTGACCCCACTCTCCCTGGCCCCACCCTGTTCGATCCCCTCTCCCACCTTGTCGCTACCCTCGCGTAACCCCTCTCTCTGTTCTGCTCGACCCCGCCGCCAGGAGCAAGGCTCCTCCCTGGTCTCTCCCTTCCGCCTCTGGCCGCCGTCCCGCTGTAACCCTGGTGCCCCCTTCTCCGCCTCCTCCTCGGTCCAGTCGAGCCTGGCCTCGCTTGTATCCTGTGGGCGCAGCGGTCCCAGGGCATCGTCGACCTTCTCGCCGGCCACCTCTGTCCTCTCCGTCTGCCATCCACCACGGTCGTGCACTCGACCCCTCCCTCGTAGCGCCGCCTTCCCTGGTGCCCTCTTGCAAGCGACCGACGCCTGCAGCGCCGGTCACCGCCTTCTTTCCCTCGTCCAGCCCCGCATGGCTCTGACCTGCGCCTCCTCGTCGTTGAGCCGCCGCTAGCCGCCTATGCCCGCGAGCAGCGTCTCCGCGTCATCCGCCTGCGACAAGCACGGCCCCTCCTCGCATCGTCCTCGCTGCATCGCCTCTGTCTCGTGCCCCTCGAGCACCTTGGCCGTCCTCTGCCGCGTGCGCGAGCTCTGCTCCTCCCGCATGTGTCCTTTGTTTTCGCCCATGTGTTGTTGGCTGCTTGTCCTATGCACGCCCGTGGAGTGTTCATGTCCCTGTTTCATTGTTCCTACTCACTGGAAACCCTATCAGACTCCTTCTCCTCCTACCGTGAGCACGAGCCACAGATCACAGCCGACCAGGTGATCCCCATGGGGTGCCCGAAGATGCTAGTGCCGCGCCTTACAGCCATCGGCAGTTGGATGACCGGATGCTCCTGAGGTGATCTGCCAAGATCTCCTAATAGACAAGATCGACCACGAACGAGTTGTACAAGGACTACCGACAAGTTCTCTGAACCCGAGCGACGCGATCTCCTTCACGGACCCGAAGACCACCAAGTGCTCCGTCATGGATCTGATGGCCGAGACCCCGAAGACCGATCCTGAACCCGGCATCGCGTCAAGTTCTCCTTCTCGGCGTCCGAAGGCCGAACTTGACCTGAAGACCGACCCTCGGAACACCAAGATCGCCGAGACCCCTCCATGTGTGACCCCGATCCAAACTCTATTTTATAAATGATATATTAATTGTTGCATATTAAATTGTTCATGCTTGCACTCATATCATGTGGTTTGGGGGATTTTGCCGATTCACCTCATATTTAAATATGGAGACCATATGCGGCGAAGCTAGTCTAATATTGGTCCCATTTAAATTTGCGTAGCGAACCGGATGATATAATTTTGGCCTGTTAATACAACATTAAATTGCGGGGTATCTAAACAACTAGAACCATATATTTAATTGTCGGGACCCCAATTTCGCTTAATATTGCCTAATTGCATCGCATTTTTGCCATGTCATACATCATACATGCATCATGCTCGATCTTCTGTCGTAGTATTAAATAGTGCATCCGGTGTTTGTGCTAGTGTTTTGCTTCTTCACGGACTAGGCCGATGAGTTGATGCGAGTGTCGACCATATCTTCGGATGAACCTTCGGCAATGTTTTTCAGGCGAGCATCCTCCCCCTTTCTACCTATTTTACATTTTTAGTCTTTATTTCCTCCTATTGATCTATTGATATCTGTGCTGCGATGCTCTAGTTTTCGTACCCGTGATATCCCTTGCAGCCTCTATATTGCCATGGACACATCCTATTGCCTGTTCATTGATAGACAGTCAACCTTGCGAGTCGTAATTGCTTGCTCAGGTGTTGCTTCGAGTCGTCGATGTTCCATCGTTGTTGGGTGGTTGACACATGCTTAATGGTGGAGAGGATCAAAACTTTAATTATTGTTTAATAACTAAAATTGAAAGTAGGTAAATAATGCAGAGGCACCGGTGGGTAATAGACAATATTTGGTTTTTAACTGCTCACTGGTGTCCCGTAGGACCCCGAGTTCTTGACACTTGTTCCGAGATCGAGCGCGCTAACCACATGTGGGGTGTGTGGGAACCCCCATCGATTAGTACCTGATTTCAAAGTACTGTACCGGGGGGCACAAATTAGTTTGGGGCTTTATTAATATCCTGTACTTATGTCATGCTTTACTGCTTTATTTACTATTGTGCATGGAGAGCCTATACTGTTTTGGAACCCTGTGCCACGTTTTCGCGGTATCGACAAGCCCAGTCACACTTTCGGGTTCCCAGTCGATTACAGCCGTCGTCACAAACCTTTGGGTCCGTCTCGAAGACCGGCAGACTTCATTACGGGTAGCTTAGTGGGGTGGCCCCCATGTGCTTGCTTTGGGTCTGGGAAACGTCATGTCCGAAACCCCGTCGACATACCGTTGGGTGTATGTTTTGTGATCTTGTACCTACCTGATCTGACAACAAGGGTGTAGGTGCGTGTGGAAACTTTGGTGCACCCCTGCAGGGTTAAATCTTTTCGAGAAGCCGTGTCCGCGGTTATGGATGACTTGGAGCACAGTTCTCGATCATAGATAACTATAACTAAAGTTTACTGTTATAATTCGACTTGTATCCGATATGACTAATAATCAGCTTCACTACAATGGAATGGCTAAATAAAAGTACCAACAACTGCTGGGTTTGGGATATCTCATGCTAATTGTATCTGATTAGTAAGTGTCGCAACTACAATAGAATGGTTAACTAAAAGTGCCCACTGCTTATTATATCAGGATGACTATCTATACCTGACTAGTAATTGCTGCAACGATAACTGAATAAATAAAACTGCCAACTGTGTGAGTTCCTCGGTGGACTTCCTCGTTTGGTCTCGAGGGGGAAATACCAGGATGGGTATGCTTGGTGATAGTTTCAGGTTGGATCCGAATAGGTCTTTCTTATCCCTATCTGATAGCCGCCAGTTGTATTGAGTCTCTATAGGTTGTTTAGTGCATGTCGCTGCCGCTTCAGTCCACCATACCTATGTAGGCGAGGACCGCCGAATTCTACTCTCGCCGTGTACTGGCCTCAGTACTGACCGCTCTCTTTTTCCTTTGCCCTTTGTCGGCACCCCTTTTGTTTAAGCAGGTTTTGAGATCGACGTTGTTAGCAGGGTTACCCTTCCGGCTTGGCCTGGGCAGGGTTATGGACGCCATTGGTTATTCTTTAGGGCTCTTAGCCCCATTTGCATCTTGTTCATAGTCAGACGTTGTATCATTTTCAAGGTGATTTGGATCTTGTATTGTATATCTGTATTCTTGTCTCATGGAGTCGTTGTTGTATATATCTGTTCTGTGGGTTCCATCGTGGACTATTGTGTAATGATATTACTTCATTTTCCACCCTCATGAAAATGCCTGGTGGGCACCTTTGAATCGTTTCTATGCGGGTTTGGCGAGAATAGATGAAACTTGCATAGGGCCGATTCTGAGGGTGTTACATGGGCTCACCATCACCATCCCCTTCGCGGCTACCCATATTCTCTTAGGTGGTAAAGCCCAAATAAAGAGCCGAGGCTCTGATACCAATTGAAAGGATCGTATGGGCACCTAGAGGGGGGTGAATAGGTGCTACTTCCAATTTTCTCCTTTTTCAAATTAGGGTTTGACAATAAGGTAAATTCTCTAGATAATGCAACTAAGGTGAATTTACCTATATGACGAACATGCACAAGTAAACACACACTAAACAAGAGCAAGTAGGTAAAGTGCGGTAAAGGATAGAAGTAACCAAAGAGGTGGACGCGGAGACACAAGGATTTGTTTCCCGTAGTTCCTTCCTTTTGAGGGGAAGTACGTCTACGTTTGGAGAGGGGGTGGTATCAAACCACCTACGCCACGAAAGGCCTCCCTTGTTCTCCAATGAACCTCACCCCAACGGGATCGGTCCAACTTCCACTATATCGGCGACCTTCAAGGTGGAAGCCGACACCTTTACAAGTTTGGGGCACACATCCACAACTTAATTGGAGGCTCCCAAATACAAGCAAGCTGTCAAGAAAATCAAAGACAAGCTTGTAAGACCCAAATCTAGAACTAGGGTTTCCAAGAAAACACTAGAGCAAAGGGACCCTCAAGTGAATGATTTTGGTGAAGTAGTAGATCGAGGCCTCCTCCTTCGATTCCCCAAAGATCAAGGACTTTTGGTGGTGGATTGAGGAGATATTGCGGATTTGGTGGCTCCAATGGTGGTCTTGACTTTAATGTGGATGAGCACCTTGTCCCAAGGTAGGTGGAGGGGTATTTATACCCCTTGGAGAAATCTGGTCGTTGGAGCCATAAATGCATCGGTACTACCGGTACTCAAGCGGTAGTACCGATAGCAAGCGGTACTACCGGTCTAGTACCGGACCAGGTACTGGAGATGCAGTTCTTGGTCGAGCCAGCTTCAGATCTGCCTGGTACACCCCTGCGGTACTACCCCCAAGTGGTAGTACCGGTCGCAAGATGTGGTACTACCAGTCAGGGCGGTAGTACCGGTCCCAAGTACCGGTGGGCACCGTGCGAGAGGGGAAGGGCTGGTCCTTCCCCAGTACTGCCAAGTACTGCTGAGCGGTACTACCATGTCCAAGCGGTAGTACCGCTTGTCTCAAGCGGTACTACCGGTTGGAGCGGTAGTGCCGCTCCGCGGTACCGGGTGGTACTGAGGAAAAACCATCCCTCCCACCCTTGCACGGGTCCAACCGGTACTAGGACCGGTAGTACCGGTGCCAAGCGGTAGTACCGGTCATTTTTCCGGTACTGCCGGTTGGCACAAAGACTTTAGGCAAGGGCAAATGGGCAGATCAATATTTGTGCCACAATCTATCAAACATGTGATACACTTAGCACACGATTAGACCGATAAGTGTGTTGTTATCAAACATCAAAATCAGAAGGATAGGAAATGCTCTTTCAATGTGGTTCATCGTCCTCGTCGGGCAACGCCGGTGAGATAGAACCCTAGCGGCAGGTGGGGGTCGTGGGAGGCTCACCGGGGCTCAGGCGATGGTCGGAGACGGGGTGAACGACTAAGTCGACGACGGCGGTTCTCCTGGTACCAGCAGCTTCTCCTGGGGCGGCTCCAATCGACGGCGCCTCTCCTCCTTTGCAGCGGCGAACTCTGGTGAAATTTCGGCCACCTGGTGCTCTCCTTGCTCCGGGAGTGAGTAGGTGTGATCAGTGAGAGGTGGGGAGTGAACTGGTGTGAAGAAAACGAGCGGGGGAGGTCTCCTTTTATAGTGGTTGAAGTGGACCGACGGGCGCAGGCTAAGCTCGTCGTGGTCGGCGGCACAGAGGGCTAATGGCATGGGCGATGGTAGGGGCGGTCCTGTGCTCCCTAGCGAAGCTCAACGGCATGGTGGCGAGGTGTGGGGCTGTGTTGATCGGTTGGAACACGTCGACGCTCTGGGCGGGTCTGATAGCAAATTTAATGGCGCATGGGTGCTCCTGGCGCGCGATGGCGAACTAGGTTGTCTGGCAGGGTTGCTGGGGCAGTGGTGATCACGCACGCAAGCGGCAAGGGCGGCGCGTGGTCTGTGCGAGCGTGTCGAGCGGGGCACTCTGGCGTGCTCTCGGCATGGTACAGAGAAACTGGGGGCATGCTTGGCGGGTGGTCCAGGGGCTGGCTGCGCTCGGGGCTGGGACAGGGAGTGGCGGTGGACGGTGGAGTGACTGCTAGACAAGGTTGGCGAGGCTAGAGCTGCTCCTAGCTGGCTGACGACATTGGGGTGGCAAGGGTGCTCTCGGCATGCTTGCCATTGATGGCATGGTCTGGTTTACAGTGAGCTAGAGATTGTTAAAGAGGCTAGATGATCTACTAAGAGCTTGTTGCAACCAGAGAGGGAACAAGGTTGGCCAAATTTACTGCTGCAAATAGTGTTTGATGTTTTGTTGTTTGTTGCTAACAAGGTGTTTGATGAAATGGCCGAAAGAAATTCAAATTTGAATTTTGGATTCAAGCTTGGTGTGTTTGCTAGGCACATACTAGGGAGTATCTGGTTAGTTGGATTAGTCAAGGGGCATTGGTTTGCTTGGGTTTTGAAAATGTGTGATCTTCACATATGTTAAAGATTCAATTTTGAATTGTCATTTGAATGAGGTTGTCAAATGTTTCTACAAGTTTGAAAGGTGGGCTTTTCTTCACTTTTACTTGGTCTAGCAAGGGGTGAAAAGAATTGGAAAAGTTTCTGTTTGAAATCTTGGACTAGAAACACTCAAAGTGACCTAGTGAGCAAGATTGGCAAAAATGACCATTTGTCTTAATTGATTTGTTTTTGATTTTCTCTTTATTTGTTTCTGCATGGAAATGTTTTATATGATGTTATATTCATCTTTAAACCATTTATTGCTATTTTAGGTTAATCACACAAGATCATTCATGCATTTATCAAATCATCACATACACACATGCATTCATATGAATTTAATTACTCAAAGTTTTTGTTAACCCTAACTTTAGTGATTAGAGTTTGATGATCATTGTTTTATATTTTTGGGATGTTACACTCCCAACAAGTACTTTTCTTTAACGCCTTTAAGTTAGGCACAAGAAGCAAGAAGAATCAAGTATTTTCAAATGAAGAATTTTCCCTCCTGTTCCTTCTTTTCTTACCTTTCTTTTTCTTCTTAGGGAAGATATGATTGCTTACCGGGGGAGTAAAGTGCATGATGCGTTCGCCCACATCTATTACTGCCCAAGGTGCTTTAGTAGAGATCTTCCAAGTGTGATTTGTCCTTTGCCTACACATTCAATAACAAGATAATCAGTCGACACCATTTTCCCTGAGATTTTTGTAAACACACCTTTAGCTATTCCAATGGGTAGTATAGTGGCATTGTTGGTAAGAGAGATTTCCTCTCCTCCTTCAATAAGCCCCCAAAGACTCAAGGAATCAAAAATATCTTTAGGCATGAGAAAAAATTCAGACATGATATCACAGCGAGCATCAAAAAGTGTAGTGTTTATTGAGACCTTAATTGTGGGAAACCAATTTGAAGGCTCAGAATTTATGGGAACATAATCATGGTAAGCCCTAAGAGTGTGATAGCAACTATTCATGGCAGCAATACTGGTCTCAAGATGGTTCAACCTAGCAAAAATACTTGTGAAAGAGGAATCAGACTTGCCAGGTGTACCATAGATCATGATTAATTTCCTTATAGCATCATAAGCTTCATCCTCAGTAAAAAGAAAAAATATTTTTCAGCCACAGCATCCAAAGCATATCTATAACGAAGAGCAATATCGCGGTAGAAACTATCAATAACCAAGCTGAGGCTTACCTCAGGCTCAGTTTCCTTCTGGAAAGCAGAGATTCTAGACCAAGCTTCCTTAAAACTTTCTTCACTTTTTTGCTTAAAAGTGGAGATTTCTACCATAGGGGAAATAAAGGCAGACCCTGACATGGAAGCAACTAGAGCAGGAACTAATTTTTTTGTGTTTTTGAATAAAGCAATCAAACCAAACTAGACTAATTTTTTGGGTTTTTTGGCAAGAAGTGAACAAAACCAAGCAAAAGAAACAAAGCAAACTAAAAACAAAGTAAAGATAAAGGAAGTGAAGGACTCCCCTAGTGAAGACGTCCTTAGCCTCCCCGACAACAGTGCCAGAAAACTTGGTGCTTGACGGGGAGGAGGAGGTTGAAGTTGTCCTGTAGATCCCCGGCAACGGCGCCACAAAACTTGTTGATGGTGTTGACATGGAGCACTTCGTTGGAAACCCCAAGAGCAAGGTGTGAAGCAGCAAGAAGCAAGTCTTACCTCAGTAGAGACCGAGGTTATCGAACCAGAAGGAGGAAGGAAACGTCACACAGGTGTTGCAAGCAACGCAGAGACCTGCACAACACAAACTCAAGATTTTGCCCAAACGAATCAGTGAGGTTGTCAAGCTCACCGGTTTGTTGTAACAAAGGATTAACTGTATGGTGTGGAAGGTAATGGTTTGCAGCAAGTAAACAGGTAACAGTGGAGGATGTATCAATGGTAAAGATTGGAACAGGGTCCATAGTTCACTAGAGGTGCTCTCCTTAGATAAACAACATGGCATGAAGGGTAAACAAATTACAGCGAGGCAATTGGCAGGAACTGAGCAAGGCATACCAATGCAATTACTAGCCAGAAAGATCCTATGAGGTTGATTGGGAAATACAACAATATACATAGACCGTCATCCAACTGCATCTATGACTCGAAGTCCACCTTCAGGTTATCATCCGAACCCCCTCCAGTATTAAGTTGCAAGCAACAGACAACTGCTTTAAGCAAAGTGTGTAGGGTAAACAGTCCGCATGTTCCATGAACAAGAGACCATTTTTTCTCCCTAGTAGCAACAGCACATCTACAACCGAAGAGATTATTGTCACTTCCCTTGGAAACTAGAGGCATGAACCCACTATCGAGCATAAATACCCTCTCTTGGAGTCACTAGCAACTCCTTGGCCAAGATAACCACTAGCAACTAAGAGCATGCAAGATCACAAACAACACAGACATGATAGAATCATAAAGATAAAACCATTAATCAAGCAAACATAATAATCTCAATATCCATCAGATCCCCGCAAACACAACATGCATGATTACAAATAGATTAGATCTTGATCATGAACGGAGCTCAGAAGATCTATACAATAAAGCACAAAGGAGGAGATACAACCATATGGATACTACATGGACCCATAGTCCAAGGTGGAACTACTCACGGATCATACCGGAGAGAAGGCCTCCAGAATGATCCCTCCTCCGGAAGGGTGCCATGAAGAACTTCAGATCCCCTCGATCTAGGGACGATGGCGGCGGTGGCTATAGACGGTTTCATGGAGATTTGATCGGGTACTCAGGGTTTATGTATCGGGGGCTTCTTATAGGTGAAGGGGCGAGATCGGGAGGCGGCCAGGGCCGCCAAACCCTAGCTAGGCGCGGGCCCACCTTCGCCCGCACCTGGGGTGGGTCTGACCTCCTCGCTGGCCCCTCCGGCTATCCTCTGGACTTCTTGTTCTCCACGGAGAGTAATTGACTTTGACGTTTGTCCCGTCCAATTTCGAGAATATTTCTTTACTAACTTTTCTGAAACCAAAAACAGCAGAAAACAGGCATCTGGCACTGTTGCAACTTGTTAATAGGTTAGTACCAGAAAACATGTAAAAAGCACCTCAAAGTGTAGACAAGCAAAGCAAAGTAGATACAAAACAAGCATGGAGCTTCAAAAATTATAGATACGTTTCGAACGTATCATATATCTCTTCGCAAGTGCTTTAGTGTGTGTTTCAGTGTTGCACGCGAGAGCCATGATGGGGCAAAGGGATAAGTTTGTGAGAATTTTCAGGCTTATGATCTTGTGTGTATTTCCCAATTCTATACGGTTTTTCTACATCTATGGGCGCTATTTATGAATTGCAGTCCACTTAATTAATGAGCAATGTTAGGATTACAATCTGCTTGTACAGTTCCAAGAAGGAAACCATGTGTTACGTCAAAGCATAAGAGCAACTCTAGCAGCTACCGTATAATGGGCTGAAACCGTAAAATTTTAGCGACATACGGGTCGATTATAATTTCTCGCGCCGATTAGATCCCGCATTCGCGGTCCGGCCCATAAATCATTTAAGGTGGCCCGTACGCAGCCTGTGCGAGCAATTATCTATAGCTTGCATGGTCGGAATCGTATCCCCTCCACCGAAACCCTAATCCCCTTCGTCGCTTCCCTTGCCAAATCTGCCGCAGTCGACCACCCCTCCAGCCACGAAATCCGCCGCCACCGGCCACCCCTTTCCAAATCCCCCACCGCTATTCCCTCGCCGAGATGAGATGCAACCCGACACGCCACCCTCACCCCCGTGCTACGGCTCCTGAGGGCAGCGCCTCCTCTCCAGCGCCGAGTTTCATCAGAGCCGCTCGGAGGGGGCAAAGAAGCACGCCGCAAGGAAATTTGTCAAGTGGGGCAATCTCGCGCCGCCATCGCTCGCTAGGTACACCGTCCTCCCTCTCCGCCTCCAGAGAGCGATTCCTCGGGCTATTGCGATTACGCGTCGCTCGAGGAATCAGATAGCTCCGATGAAAGCTCTGGCGATGGTGTCGTAGAGAGGGACTTCGTCACCTCCACACGGCCAAGGAGCGTGTGTTTGCATGTCTGAGGCGCCGCTCCGAGCGCGCCCATTTCAATAAGCAGGTGAGGGAGGATCAGGAGCTCGCCGACGCGCTTCGCTTGATAGAGCGCCAAAAGGAGGAGGAGGAGGCGGTGGAGCGGCTCAAGTGCCAGAAGGAGGAAGCCACGGAGGAGTGGCTGAAGCATGCGCGCCAGGACCCCGTTGTCATCCCAAGCGACGACGAGAACTGAGTGGCGCCTCCGCAGGCAGGAAGGGTGATCGCCGCTGCTTTGAGGCTTGTTTGAGCCGGATTTTGTTGTTTTTGCGCACGACGATGAATTGTATGTAAAAGTTATGCATGTAAGGCTGATGAATCGTATGTTATTCGCTTTAACGTTAACTGAATCGTATGTTCTTCTCTCTGATTTTTGCCGTGAAGGCATTTTTGGCAAGATTTTGAAATTGCGATTTCTATTTTACGATTTCTGCTATTTGTTAGAATGTTTGGAACTGCAAATCGAGAGTTCAATTCCATGTACTCTCACGTTTATGGTTTGGGATATACGATAACTGCTAGAGTTTCTCTAAGGAGAATCTATGCTAAGAGATTCTCGTGCACATACATATTCTGCAAAATTTGAAGTGTGATTCAAATAAGCCTAGAACTGTCTAATGAGCAGCTACATTTCATTCTGAATATGCAAACCATAAGTTCTGAACTTCCTTGTACCTTGCCAATGACACAAGTAAGGAATAATCGGTTTTCAATATCAGCTGGGATAGCTTGTGGTTGCATGTAACACCCTCGAATCGGACATATGCAATACTTAGCAATTCCCACCAATCCCGCATAAAAACGATTCAAAAATGCCCATTAGGCATTTGCGTGCGGGTGGAAAAGAAAGTAATACCATTACACAATAGTTCACAATGGAACCCACAGAAACATATATATATATATATATACAACAACGACTTATACAACAACGACTCTATGAATCAAGAATACATATATAGAGTACAAAGATCCAAATCACTTTGAAAACAATACACATCCTAGTATGGATAAGATGCAAATTGATCTAAGAGCCTTGAACAATAACAAATGGCGTCCATAACCCTGCCTAGCCCAAGCCAAAAGGGTAACCCTGCTAACGACATCGATCTCAAACCTGCTAAAACAAAAGGGGCGCCGATAAAGGACAAAGGAAAAAGAGAGCGGTCAGTACTGAGTCTAGTACACAACGAGACTTAGAATTCGGCTGCTCAAGCCTACATAGGTATGGTGTACTGAAGCGACAGCGCAACATGCACTAAACAACCTATAGAGACTCGATACAACCGTCGGCTATCAAAGAGAGATGAGAAGGACCTATTTGTCACCAACCTGATACTAACACCAAACATATCCATCCTAGTATTTCTCCCTCGAGACCAAACGAGGAAATCCTACCGAGAAAACTCACATGGTTGGCAGTTTGATTCATTCTTTCCGTGGTGGTTAACCAACTTACTAGTCATATCAGATACAAGTAAAATTATAGCAGTAAACTTTAGTTATAGTTGTCTATGATTGATAAGTTGTGCTCCAAGTCGTCCATAACTGTGGTCACGGCTTTTCGAAAAGATTTCACCCTGCAGGGGTGCACCAAATTTTCCACACGCACTTCCACCCTTTTTACCAGATCAATTAACATACACCAATCGGTATTTTGGAGGGGCTTCGGACACGACGCTTTCCCAAACCAAATCAAGTACATGGGGCCATCCCACTAAGCTACCCATAACAAAGTCGACCCGCTCCAAAGACGCACCCAGATATTGCAAGATCGGCCAAGAGATTAGAGGCCATAGGTATAATCCTCAACATAATGACCCACATCCTAAACAGTATAGTAGTAAATGCTCATTGAGCAACAGATAATAAACATAGCATGCATGGCATAACATGGCATGAAAACCTTAAACTAGTTTGTGGCCCTTAGTTCAGCATTTTGAAATCATGTACTAAGCTGATAGGGGTTCCCATTCACCCCACATGTGGTTTGCGCGCTCGGTCTCGGAATAGGTGTCAAGAACTCGGGTCGTAGGTGGACACAGGGAGGGGGGATAATAACCATACCTCAATTATTACCCCCTGTGCCTCCGCATTACTTATATCTACTCCCAACATTTAATTAACAAGTTGTAATTAAAGCCATGATCATCTCCACCATTAAGAAGTGCCAACCCCCAACATCAGTGGAACATCAACGACGCGAAGAAACACCTAATCAAGCAACTGCGACTCGCAAGATCGTCTGTCTACCAAACAACAGGTAATAAGAGGTGTCCAAGGCAATATAGAGGTTGCAAGGAATATAAATGGTGTACAGAAACTAAAGCATCGCAACACAGATAGCAATAGATCTACAGGAGGAAGTAAAGACTGTAAATGCAAAATAGGTAGAAAGAGGGATAATGCTCGCCCGAGAAACATTGTTGAAGATACACCAGAGATCGGGTAGACACTCGCATAAACTCATCAGCCTAATCCATGAAGAAGCAAAGCACTAGAAGAAACACCGGATGCACTATTTAATACTATTGCAGAAGATCATGCATGATGCATGTATGATGCATGTCATGACAAATGTGTGATGCAATTAGGCAATATTAAGCAGAACCGGGTTTCCGACAATTAATTAGATGATTCATGTTGTTTAGATACCGTACAATTTAAATGTTGGCTTAACAAGGCAAAACATGGCACCGATTCGCTACACAAGTTTAAATGGAACCACTATAAGACTATAAAAGCCCACATATGGTCTCCATATTTAATTACGAGGTGAATCAGCATAAAGCCACCAAGCCACATGATATGTGTGCAAAGATGATCAATTAATGAAACAATGTGGATATCATATATTATAAAAAAATAAGGATCTCGGAAAGGGGTCACACATTGTGTGTGTATGGGGGGGTCGGATCCTGGGTCTCGGGGTTCGACGGGATGGGTCTTCGAATCAAGGATTCGGGCCCGTGAAGGAGATCTTGTTGGTGGTCTTCGAGTGGCACTAGGTACGATTCTCCGGGTTCGGCTTCTCGCGTCGGCCATTTGAAGATCTTGGCAATGTATCTTGGGTTCCATGTCGGAGGCTTGGAATCCATGACCGAGTACTTAGGCTTCGGCAGCTTGCGGATTCATGGAGTAGAGCTTGACGTGCCGCCTTCGGTGGCCAGTTTTGGACTTGGATCGGCCCCGAGAAGATATTGATAAAGATGCACACTGATTGTCGAAAACATTTTTCTGAGTCCCGTAGTCGTGGAGACTTTGACTTGGCAGTTACGAAAAAACAAAGATCTCGCGGAGAACATATGCGCGTGCTAGTAGGGTGTTGGGGTGTTCCCTGCTTCAAGGCACACATGTGCGTGTGGATTAGAGAGGCAACACGATGTGGTGTATGACCTTGAACTGGAGAAGGACGAGCAACGTCAGCCTTGTACATCTCCTGGTCGGTGGGAACAGAGTAACGGCCGTCCGTGTGCAGCGAGGGCGAGGACGGAAGGAGGCCGAGCGGAAGGGCGGGCGTCGAGCTCTCTATCGGGGTCGAGGGAGTAGAGGGTGCGGTGACCCGGCGCGAAAGCTTGCTCGCAGAGGGGAGGAAGGCGCATGGTAGCGACGGTCTCTGCGGGCTAGGAGGCGGCAGGGACAAGTGCACGGGACACGGGGAAGGGGCAAGCTCGGGCGGGCCGAAGGCCAGCGGTGGGGCTCGGCGACGATGGGTGGCAGTCGAAAGGGGCGATGGCTTAGGGAGGCGGATCAAGGAGGCGAGGAAGGCAGCAGGACGCACGCGTCAGAGGGGCCCTGCACAGGAAGGTGGCTCGGGCTCGACCGCGACCTCCGGGTGGCGCTACGGGGTAGGTGAGGAAGCGTCGTTCACGGCGTGGTTGCGGGCACTGGCGGTTGTAGGTGGCGGCCTTGGGGAAGACAGGTCAGGGAAAGAGAGAGGAAAGGGGGTCACGAGGAAGGCGCTGGGCAGGAGTGGGCGATGTGGGCTGGGACCACGCATGAGGTAGGTGGGTTCATGGGAAGCAGGGGTGGAGAGAAAGGGGATCGTGCAGGACGGGGTGGGGAGTCGCATCATGACTTGAGGAGGTGGCTCCGGGTTTGGTCGCTAGCGGTAGGTGGTGGGGAGCGGGTTGCGTAGCTGTAGCGGGATGCGCGCGCTTGCGTGGCTGCTGCATGCACTGCTGTGGCATGTGAGTGTGTGGGATTTTTGTGTGTTGCGCCACTGGGGGTGTCGGCTTGCGGGGTGTGTGGTGTGGAGTTAGGGTTTAGGTTTAGAGGGTCTAGGTGGGTGTTAGGCCGGGCCCGCTGGGGTGGTAGGTGTCCTGGCCTACGGGCTGGGCTGCCTCCCCCGGGGTTTATATAAAAATAGGTTTTGTTTATTTTTATACAACAAATGTAATTATTTTTAGACAAAAAAATACTCGAGAGGTTCGGGGTTTGATTTGAAATGAAGACGGGGGATATTTAGAAATAGTTTTAACAAACCATGCATGATGTCATGATGATGCTCAAATGCAATGTGGCATGATGACATGAGCATGCGATCATGATGATGCACAAAACAAAAACAACACACGATTTTTTAGTAATGATTTTATTTGGGGTGCTACAATTCGACACCACTAACAATGGATACTGCCTTCGAGATCCGCCTCATGGTACAGGGAAGAAAGCCAATGATCTGAATCTTCTCGCTTCGTGTAGATCTTCGCGACACCACTAACAATGATTCTTGCTTCATCTTGAAATCAGCGACACCACCAACAAGGGGTCATTGTTCACGTTCGTCGGGAGAGCACTCCGGATAAATAAAGACGAAGATATAGGTCTCAAAAGGTAAGACCACCTATAACTTCCATGGAAGGATTAAAAATTGCACCGATCCACCATTCAATGTATAAAAGCGAATGATAAGACTAGTGGTATGGTCGCGACTCCATCCCTCACTCAAAGCATTATCCTGTACATGAATAGAAAAACTATGCAACCAACTCTCAGAATCAGACTAAAGATCTTGACAAACGGTGTTCGAAAAACAAAGGAGGAATACAGGCTATTCATCAGATTTGATGCAGATGATGTGGAACACCAGAGGATACAAAGAAAAATTTTAGTGAAATTTTGATCCACTGAAAGGTAAAACATAGGAAAATTCCTCAGATAGCATGAAGACCAGATATAGCAACACCGTTACAAGAGGAAGGAGCAAAACCCTGAAGGTACGAAGAAAACCCAACCACGAGAATTCCTGGACTCGAAGAAAAGATAAGAGGGCAGATTCAAAACACGCAGAGGTAAGAAGAGAATAACATAGAGGTAAGGAGTAAAAGCATATCTAATTAGATCTATCCACCCAATTTTGCAAAAATAGTATTGACACTCTACATCAACCGTTAGCTAAGTTATCCTTCAGGCTAGACTAGTGGGGTATCACAATTGCTGAGCTCTGATACCACTTTGTAACACACTCGAATCGACCCTATGCAAGACTTAGCGATTCCCGCCAATCCCGCATAGAAATGATTCAAAGATGCCCATCAGGCACTTTCATGCAGGTGGAAAAAAAGTAATACCATTACACAATAGCTCACGATGGAACCCACAGAAACATATATATACAATAATGACTTCATGAGTCAAGAATACATATATACAGTACAAAGATCCAAATCACCTTGAAAACAATACACATCCGAGTATGGATAATATGAAAATTGAGCTAAGAGCCCTCAAGAATAACCAATGGTGTCCATAACCCTTCCCAAGCCAAGCAAAAAGGGTAAACCTGCTAATGACATCGATCTCAAACCTGCTAAAACAAAAGGGGCGCCGACAAAGGGCAAAGGAAAAAGAGAGCGGCCAGTACTGAGGCCAGTACACGGTGAGACTTAGAATTCGGCGTCTCTTGCCTACATAGGTATGGTGGACTAAAGCGGTAGCACAACATGCACTAAACAACCTATAGAGACTCGATACAACTATCGGCTATCATAGAGAGATGAGAAGGACCTATTCGGTACCAACCTGATACTTACACCAAACATACCCATCCTGGTATTTCCCCCTTGACACCAAACGAGGAAGTCCTACCGAGGAAAGTCACACGGTTGGCAGTTTTACTCATTCTTTCCAGGGTGGTTAACCAACTTACTAGTCATATCAGATACAAGTCAAATTATAGAAGTAAGATTTAGTTATAGCTGTCTATGATCGAGAAACTATGCTCCAAGTCGTCCATAATCGCGGGCATGGATTTCAAAAAGATTTAATCCTGCAGGGGTGCACCAAAGTTTTCACACGCAATTCCACCCTTTTGCCAGATCAATTAACATACACCCATCGGTATGTCGGCGGGGCTTTGGACACGACGCTTTCCCAGACCCAAAGAAAGTACATGGGGGCCACCCCCCGAAGCTACCCGTAACGAAGTCGGCCAACTCCAAAGACGGACCCAGAGGTTGTGAGATCGGCCAAGAGATCAGAGGCCATATATATAATCCTCAACATAACTACCCACATCCTAAACAATACAGTAGTAAACGCTCATCAAGCAATAGATAATAAACATGTCATAACATGGCATACATGGCATGGAAACCTTAAACTAGTTTTTGGCCCCTAGTTCAGTACTTTGAAATTAGGTACTAAGCCGATAGGGGTTCCCATTCACCTCACATGTGGTTTGCACGCTCGGTCTCGGAACATGTGTCATGAACTCGGGTCCTAGGTGAACACAGGGGGCGGGATATTAACCAGATCTCATCTATTACCCCCCTGTGTCTCTGGATTACTTATATCTACTCCCAACATTTAATTAGCAAGTTGTAATTAAATACATGATCATCTCCACCATTAAGCAAGTGCCAACCCCCAACATTAGTGGAACATTGACGACGTGAAGCAACACCTGAGCAAGCAACTACGACTTGCAAGCCCGACTCTCTACCAAACACCAAGTAATAGGAGGTGTCTAAGGCAATATAGAGGCTGCACGGAATATAAATGGTGTACAGAAACTAAAGCATCGCAACACGGATAACAATATATCATCAGGAGGAAGTAAAGACTGCAAATGCAAAATACGTAGAAAGGGGGATAATGCTCGCTTGAGAAACATTGCCGAAGATACACTGGAGATCGGGTAGACACTCGCATCAACTCATCAGCATAATCCATGAAGAAGCAAAGCACTAGAAGAATCATCAGATGCACTATTTAATACTATGGCAGAAGATCGGGCATAATGCATGTATGATGTTTGGCATGACAAAAGTGCGATGCAATTAGTCAATATTAAGAAGAACAGTGGTCCCGACAATTAATTAGATGGTTCATGTTGTTTAGATAACCCGCAATTTAAATGTTGGCTTAACAAGACAAAACATGGCACCGATTCGCTACACATATTTAAATGGAGCCATTATAAGACTAGAAATTGCCGCATATGATCTCCATATTTAATTACAAGGTGAATCGGCATAAAACCCCCCAAGACACACGATATGTGTGCAAACATGAACAATTAATGCAACAATGTGGATATCATATATTATAAAAAATAAGGGTCTTGAAAGGGGTCACACATTGGGGGGGTTGGATCTGGGGTCTCAGGGTTTGACGGGTTCGATATTCGAATCAGGGCTTCAGTTCCATGAAGGAGATCTTGTTGGTGGTCTTCGAGTGGCACTAGGTACGATTTTGCGGGTTCGTCTTCTCGCGTCGGCAATCCGAAGATCTTGGCAACATACCTTGGGTTCCATGTTGGAGGCTTGGAATCCATGACCGAGTACTTAGGCTTCGGCGGCTTGCGGATTCATGAAGTAGAGCTTGACGGAGAACATATACGCGTGCTAGTAGGGTGTTGGGGTGCTCCCTGCTTCAAGTCACATATGTGCGTGTGGATTCGAGAGGCAACGCGATGCGGTGTACGACCTTGAACTGGAGGAGGATGAGCAACGTCGGCCTTGTGCAGCTTCTGGTCGGCGGGAACGGAGTCACGACCGTCCGCGTGCAGCGAGGGCGAGGATAGAAGGAGACCGGGCGGAAGGGCGGGCGTCGAGCTCGTTGTGGGGGTCACGGGAGAAGAGGGTGCGACGACCCGCCATGGAAGCTTGATCGCGGAGGGAAGGAAGGCGCTGGGCGGTGACGGTCTCTGCGGGCTAGGAGGCGGCAGGGAGAGGTTCTCGAGACGCGGGGCAGGGGCTGCTCGGGCGGGCCGAAGGCCAGCGGTGGGGCTCGACGACGACGGGCTGCAGTCGCTGGAGATTGACGAGCGGCGGTCGGAAGGGGCGGCGGCTCAGGGAGGCGAGGAAGGCGACAGGACACGCGTGACGGAGGGGCCCTACATGGGAAGGTAGCTCGGGCTCGACCGTGGCCTCCGGCGACGCTACGGGGTAGGTGAGGAAGCGTCGGTCGTGGCGGGGTTGCGGGCGCTGGTGGCAGTAGGTGGCGGCCTCAGGGAAGACGTGCCAAGGAAAGAGAGGAAGGGGGTCGCGAGGAAGGCGCTTGGCGGGAGCGGGTGATGCAGGGTGGGACCGCACGGGGTAGGTGGGTTCATGGGGAACGGGGGTAGTGGGTGAAGGGATCATGTAGGGCGGGGTGGGGAGTCGTGTCGCGATGTGAGGAGGTGGGTCCGGGTTTGGTCGCTAGTGGTATGTGGTAGGGAGCGGGTTGCATCGCTGCAGCGGGTTGCGCACGCGCTTGCATGGCTGCTGTGGCGTGTGCGTGTGTGGGTTGTTTGTGTGGTGTGCCGCTAGGGGTGGCGGCTTGCGGGGTGTGTGGTGTGGAGTTAGGGTTTAGGTTTAGAGGGTCTAGGTGGGTGTTGGGCCGGGCCCGCTGGGGTGGTAGGTGTCCTGGCCTACGGGCTAGGCTGCCTCCCCCGGGGTTTATATAAAAATAGGTTTTGTTTATTTTTATACAACAAATGTAATTATTTTTAGACAAAAAAATACTCGAGAGGTTCGGGGTTTGATTTGAAATGAAGACGGGGGATATTTAGAAATAGTTTTAACAAACCATGCATGATGTCATGATGATGCTCAAATGCAATGTGGCATGATGACATGAGCATGCGATCATGATGATGCACAAAACAAAAACAACACACGATTTTTTAGTAATGATTTTATTCGGGGTGCTACAATTCGACACCACTAACAATGGATACCGCCTTCGAGATCCGCCTCATGGTACAGGGAAGAAAGCCAATGATCTGAATCTTCTCGCTTCGTGTAGATCTTCGCGACACCACTAACAATGATTCTTGCTTCATCTTGAAATCAGCGACACCACCAACAAGGGGTCATTGTTCACGTTTGTCGGGAGAGCACTCCGGAGAAATAAAGACGAAGATATAGGTCTCAAAAGGTAAGACCACCTATAACTTCCATGGAAGGATTAAAAATTGCACCGATCCACCATTCAATGTATAAAAGCGAATGATAAGACTAGTGGTATGGTCGCGACTCCATCCCTCACTCAAAGCATTATCCTGTACATGAATAGAAAAACTATGCAACCAACTCTCAGAATCAGACTAAAGATCTTGATAAACGGTGTTCGAAAAACAAAGGAGGAATACAGGCTATTCATCAGATTTTATGCAGATGATGTGGAACACCAGAGGATACAAAGAAAAATTTTAGTGAAATTTTGATCCACTGAAAGGTAAAACAGAGGAAAATTCCTCAGATAGCATGAAGACCAGATATAGCAACACCGTTACAAGAGGAAGGAGCGAAACCCTGAAGGTACAAAGAAAACCCAACCACGAGAATTTCTGGACTCGAAGAAAAGATAAGAGGGCAGATTCAAAACACGCAGAGGTAAGAAGAGAATAACATAGAGGTAAGGAGTAAAAGCATATCTAATTAGATCTATCCACCCAATTTTGCAAAAATAGTATTGACACTCTACATCAACCGTTAGCTAAGTTATCCTTCAGGCTAGACTAGTGGGGTATCACAATTGCTGAGCTCTGATACCACTTTGTAACACACTCGAATCGACCCTATGCAAGACTTAGCGATTCCCGCCAATCCCGCATAGAAATGATTCAAAGATGCCCACCAGGCACTTTCATGCAGGTGGAAAAAAAAGTAATACCATTACACAATAGCTCACGATGGAACCCACAGAAACATATATATACAATAATGACTTCATGAGTCAAGAATACATATATACAGTACAAAGATCCAAATCACCTTGAAAACAATACATATCCGAGTATGGATAATATGCAAATTGAGCTAAGAGCCCTCAAGAATAACCAATGGCGTCCATAACCCTTCCCAAGCCAAGCAAAAAGGGTAAACCTGCTAACGACATCGATCTCAAACCTGCTAAAACAAAAGGGGCACCGACAAAGGGCAAAGGAAAAAGAGAGCGGCCAGTACTGAGGCCAGTACACGGTGAGACTTAGAATTCGGCGTCTCTTGCCTACATAGGTATGGTGGACTAAAGCGGTAGCACAACATGCACTAAACAACCTATAGAGACTCGATACAACTATCGGCTATCATAGAGAGATGAGAAGGACCTATTCGATACCAACCTGATAGTTACACCAAACATACCCATCCTGGTATTTCCCCCTTGACACCAAACGAGGAAGTCCTACCGAGGAAACTCACACGGTTGGCAGTTTTACTCATTCTTTCCAGGGTGGTTAACCAACTTACTAGTCATATCAGATACAAGTCAAATTATAGAAGTAAGCTTTAGTTATAGCTATCTATGATCGAGAAACTATGCTCCAAGTCGTCCATAATCGCGGGCATGGATTTCAAAAAGATTTAATCCTGCAGGGGTGCACCAAAGTTTTCACACGCAATTCCACCCTTTTGCCAGATCAATTAACATACACCCATCGGTATGTCGGCGGGGCTTTGGACACGACGCTTTCCCAGACCCAAAGAAAGTACATGGGGGCCACCCCCCGAAGCTACCCATAACGAAGTCGGCCAACTCCAAAGACAGACCCAGGGGTTGTGAGTTCGGCCAAGAGATCAGAGGCCATATATATAATCCTCAACATAACTACCCACATCCTAAACAATACAGTAGTAAACGCTCATCAAGCAATAGATAATAAACATGTCATAACATGGCATACATGGCATGGAAACCTTAAACTAGTTTTTGGCCCCTAGTTCAGTACTTTGAAATTAGGTACTAAGCCGATAGGGGTTCCCATTCACCTCACATGTGGTTTGCGCGCTCGGTCTCGGAACATGTGTCATGAACTCGGGTCCTAGGTGAACACAGGGGGCGGGATATTAACCAGATCTCATCTATTACCCCCCTGTGTCTCTGGATTACTTATATCTACTCCCAACATTTAATTAGCAAGTTGTAATTAAATACATGATCATCTCCACCATTAAGCAAGTGCCAACCCCCAACATTAGTGGAACATTGACGACGTGAAGCAACACCTGAGCAAGCAACTACGACTCGCAAGCCCGACTCTCTACCAAACACCAAGTAATAGGAGGTGTCTAAGGCAATATAGAGGCTGCACGGAATATAAATGGTGTACAGAAACTAAAGCATCGCAACACGGATAACAATATATCATCAGGAGGAAGTAAAGACTGCAAATGCAAAATACGTAGAAAGGGGATAATGCTCGCTTGAGAAACATTGCCGAAGATACACCGGAGATCGGGTAGACACTCGCATCAACTCATCAGCATAATCCATGAAGAAGCAAAGCACTAGAAGAATCATCAGTTGCACTATTTAATACTATGGCAGAAGATCGGGCATGATGCATGTATGATGTTTGGCATGACAAAAGTGCGATGCAATTAGTCAATATTAAGAAGAACAGTGGTCCCGACAATTAATTAGATGGTTCATGTTGTTTAGATAACCCGCAATTTAAATGTTGGCTTAACAAGACAAAACATGGCACCGATTCGCTACACATATTTAAATGGAGCCATTATAAGACTAGAAATTGCCGCCTATGATCTCCATATTTAATTACAAGGTGAATCGGCATAAAACCCCCAAGACACACGATATGTGTGCAAACATGAACAATTAATGCAACAATGTGGATATCATATATTATAAAAAATAAGGGTCTTGAAAGGGGTCACACATTGGGGGGGGGGGGGGGCGGATCTGGGGTCTCAGGGTTTGACGGGATCGATATTCGAATCAGGGCTTCAGTTCCATGAAGGAGATCTTGTTGGTGGTCTTCGAGTGGCACTAGGTACGATTCTGCGGGTTCGGCTTCTCGCGTCGGCAATCCGAAGATCTTGGCAACATACCTTGGGTTCCATGTTGGAGGCTTGGAATCCATGACCGAGTACTTAGGCTTCGGCGGCTTGCGGATTCATGAAGTAGAGCTTGACGGAGAACATATACGCGTGCTAGTAGGGTGTTGGGGTGCTCCCTGCTTCAAGTCACATATGTGCGTGTGGATTCGAGAGGCAACGCGATGCGGTGTACGACCTTGAACTGGGGGAGGATGAGCAACGTCGGCCTTGTGCAGCTTCTGGTCGGCGGGAACGGAGTCACGACCGTCCGCGTGCAGCGAGGGCGAGGATAGAAGGAGACCGGGCGGAAGGGCGGGCGTCGAGCTCGTTGTGGGGGTCACGGGAGAAGAGGGTGCGACGACCCGCCATGGAAGCTTGATCGCGGAGGGAAGGAAGGCGCTGGGCGGTGACGGTCTCTGCGGGCTAGGAGGCGGCAGGGAGAGGTTCTCGAGACGCGGGGCAGGGGCGTGCTCGGGCGGGCCGAAGGCCAGCGGTGGGGCTCGACGACGACGGGCTGCAGTCGCTGGAGATTGACGAGCGGCGGTCGGAAGGGGCGGCGGCTCAGGGAGGCGAGGAAGGCGACGGGACACACGTGACGGAGGGGCCCTGCATGGGAAGGTAGCTCGGGCTCGACCATGGCCTCCGGCGACGCTACGGGGTAGGTGAGGAAGCGTCGGTCATGGCGGGGTTGCGGGCGCTGGTGGCAGTAGGTGGCGGCCTCAGGGAAGACGTGCCAAGGAAAGAGAGAGGAAGGGGGTCGCGAGGAAGGCGCTTGGCGGGAGCGGGTGATGCAGGGTGGGACCGCACGGGGTAGGTGGGTTCATGGGGAACGGGGGTAGCGGGTGAGGGGATCATGTAGGGCGGGATGGGGAGTCGTGTCGCGATGTGAGGAGGTGGGTCCGGGTTTGGTCGCTAGCGGTATGTGGTAGGGAGCGGGTTGCATCGCTGCAGCGGGTTGCGCACGCGCTTGCATGGCTGCTGTGGCGTGTGCGTGTGTGGGTTGTTTGTGTGGTGTGCCGCTAGGGGTGGCGGCTTGCGGGGTGTGTGGTGTGGAGTTAGGGTTTAGATTTAAAGGGTCTAGGTGGGTGTTGGGCTGGGCCCGTCGGGGTGGTAGATGGCCTGGCGTACGGGCTGGGCTGCCTCCCCAAGGGTTTATATAAATAAAAATAGGTTTTGTTTATTTTCATGCAACAAACATTTTGTAATTAGTTTTAGACAAACAAAGTACTCCGGAGGTCCGGGGTTTGATTTGAAATGAAGACGGGGATATTTAAAAAACTAAGATAGACTTTTAGGAAATAGTTTTGACAAACCATGCATAATGCCACGATGATGCTCAAAATGCAATATGGCATGATGACACGAGTATGCGATCATGATGTACAAAACAAAAACAACACGTGATTTTTCTAGTAGTAGTTTTAGCCCGGATGCTACACTGCAGCTCCCAAACCTTCACTGCACGCCAACGAAAAGGGTCGAATGCAGCCACCTTTAATGAGAGCACTGGTGCTATCTCTGATAACAAACCATGAGCCTACCCAGGAGGTCGAGCGAGCCATCAGTATTCACTGGTACCCAGCCATCCGGAGGCGGCTTCGAAACAGCTTTGCTTATAGCAGGATTGGGAGATTTCAGGGGAAGCTCAGGCTTGATACTAGTTCATCCGTTCCTCAAAAAAAAAAGATACTAGTTCATCCACCAGCAGGAGCGATTTGATCGGTTGGTACTACTTTTCTTCACCGTGCACAAACCTGTTCCTGCTCGACCATATGCACCAAAGCAGAGTAAATACCACTGCTTTTTCATCATTCGACATTGAGTCGTCAACAGTCAGATCAGAAGCACAGGTTCTTGGATGCAGCCTGGGAATCTCGATGTCACGCTGTTCCTCAACAGCACTCCAGAATAACTTGGCATGGTTGCATTCGATAAAGGCATGGTATAAGGTTTCCTCATACATGACCACCCAATTTGCCTAATATAAAGCAGATTCAATTTCAAGCTGTAATCAAGCTGCATGTCTGTTACTCGAAGCCCAAAAACGAGCAAAGTTCACACCTCCCGAAAAAAAATACCAGCATCATATGGCTGCATATACACAACTAAAACTAAACAACAAACATCATATGAAATATCGTACTATATCTTGGCATGCTGCTTCTTTCTAGGTTCTTTTTCCTACTTCGCCCACGGTTTCAACGAGAGGACCACAACCAGTATTATGATCAGTAGGATGATAATCGCTATGCAGGTCCATTTCCGAGTGTTTTTCTGAAGGATCTTCGCCTTCTGAAGGAGGTTTGTTCCGTTCTGAACATGTTCTGCTGCACCCGCGACCTGAGCAGCACAGACATGATCACAAAGTCATGAACAAACTGGAGCTCAGAAACAAGTACGCCCTCCGAATTTAGACAAATCTGTCAATTAATTGGATCAGAGGGAGTATACTTAGGATGCTAAAAAGGTATATATGAAATGGTACCGATCATCCATACCTGCGTTTCGATGTTGTCCAAGATCTCACCTTGCGACTGAACCAATACAGACAAGTCGAGGAAAATCTGCATTTGGTGGATACCAGGTGAACTGATGCCCATGGTTTAAAAAATTTCAATTCTGAAAGAGTGCTTAGTCATTTTACCTGCTGCAGCTCAAGGAGCTTCGTCTCGATCTCCTTCACAGTGTCATGCCGCTCCTGGATCTCTTGGAGTGTGTCGAGCACCTGCAAACACGGGAAGTTCCGGTTAAACCATGTGTTGTTTTTGGTACTAGAACTAATAGTGGCGGAAGAGTTAGCACCCTTCCACGCCCTTGTTCCTGAATGGCTCTCTGGAAAATTTGTTCGCTGTCGCCCGTTTCTATCAGCTTGTCAATTGTCTGAAATAAACGGCATGATGTTAGCAGCATAGAATATTTGGTCGTGGCCTGAAGAAAGGATAGATGGGTGTTTTTACCTCTTCATCAGCACGCTCACCAGTTACTGTTCATTGGAAATTTGCAGAGTGAATGATCAACATAAGTCAGTTAAACTGAAATGTAAAAGGGCTGATACTATTGTGAGAGTTAAGGGCAACAGACCGGTGAAAATACGCCGCTCCACAACTTCCCTGTACTCCGTCTGGATTGCTTCTCTTAGTGTCTGGAAATATATTTCATTGTAAAATGACATGCTCCGTTACAAATGGTATGTATGGTCTTGTAGTAGTAGTATAAACTGCTATTTTAAAAGCTCTTTTCAAGTTTTATCGAACTAAATGTTGGACAGCCCACAAGTACTAAATGTGGTTTGTGTTTACTTTTCGTATTTTTGGTACAACGCTGACAATATGCCTTTCATCTAAAGACACAGTCCTACTGTTTATTTTGTAGCAACAGCTATGTTTCGTTTGGCAGGTAGATTTGTGTGCGAGAGTTGATGAAATTTGTACCTGAAACTCCGATATGCGTTCCCTGAACTTCGTAGTCAACGCACTGCAATAACATTACCAAGTGGACAATCATGTGAAAGCTAGAACAAGATGACAATAAAAACAAGCAATAGAATAACCCAGAGGAGCATACTTAGTCGTTGAGATCCGAGTTCGGTCCACAGCTGATCCCTTGCCAAAGCCCGCTTTTTCTCTGTTTGTAAGATTCTTGTAAAAGGAAACGGAGAAGTGTCTGATTATTTATGGTGAAGAAACAATACATAAAATCTATAAATAGTGAAATACCAGGCAGAGCACAAATCAACTCACGTCTTTATTCAATTGCAGTAGTTTTGATTTTCCGAGGCGTGCAACCTTTGTCACTTCGTTAACATCCTTCTCCATGCGTTTTTTGATCTCTGTAATTCAGAAAGAAAAAATGTATTCACAGAAGAAAAATTGGAGCAAGGCAAAAATGTTGCCCTGGCATGTTTGAAGAGAACAACCAAAAATACATATGGTACCTTTCATAGCTGCGGCCTTAGTGACAACCTTTGATTCCTCATTTGATTTCTACATACAAATATAAGAATGTTGAGTTCGGGACCATACTTTTTCGAACAATCATTAATTTAAACAGGTTCAAGGGAAATAGCATTATATAAAACAACATCTTATTCCCATTCTTGTTACAGTGGACGCATGATACACTCTGAATGGAAAAAAACACTCAATTGATAACATATTATCCCTTTTTTGCAGCGATTTGATAACATGTTATCATACAAGCATATGACCATACGCGACACTTGAAAGTATAGACAGCTATAGATTCTGAAGTACTACTCAGGTTTGGTTGTCTGAACTCCTACGAGAGACACTAATATTTGAACTTAGGTAGATTCGACAAGAACTCCATTTTGGTACTTTGCTCACCTGAAGATCCTTCAGTAGCTTTGTCAATGTATCAAGTACCTTCTGAATGTCCCTGACCTGAATGCCATGATAACAGAGTTCAAGTCACTGAATAAAATCATGTCTGAGGAATTCTACTGGCTATGTTGACACAGAGAGAGACTGGAAATACACAAAAGGAAAAGAGAGACACCTGTTCAAAGAAGCCATCTAAACCAGGCTGCGCGGAGCTCGAGATATCGCCTTGCAAACCTAGCTCAATGTCGACATTTCCTTGGGCCCGTTCCTCTTTGCTGAGATCAAATGAACTCTGTCGATTTGGAAGATACAAAGATGACATTACTTTCCATTGTTTTAAACTCAGAGATGCTAGAGAGTATTGTACCAAAACTCACTGAAGCATCCCAACATGTACCCATATCTGGAAGCGAAGCATGGGGAAAGAAGTAGTACATGAGTTTCTTTCTGGATTATCTCCACGCAGAATAGAAGAGATTTATGGATTACCAGATAATAGTTAATTCCAAACTTACGCTGTCTTGAAAAAATATATACAAAGGATTACATAAAAATTAGTGAACAAATTTTAATACCGCGAACACTTTTTCTTTGCCTTGGAGTCCCCACTTCTGAACTTTCCAAAAATAAACATCTAAAGAACTAGACGAACATATAGAAGAGATTTGTGGATTATTACCAGATATAGTTAATTCCCAACTTACGATGTATATACGTACTAAGGTGTACATAACAACTCCCGAACAAGATTTTAATAGCGCTAAGACTTTTTCTTTGCCTTGAAGTCTCGACTTCTAGAAGAAGAACTTTCCAGAAATAGACATGTAAAGAACTAGATGAACATAACTAACAGTAGATCTAGACGATAGTTACAGTTGATGAAGATCGACACAAGCACGAGCAAATCCCTCCAGCGAATAGTTTTGGGACTCAAAGTTGGCTAGAGAAATCAACAACCGCCAGACCATGAACTCATAATTTCATAGAATTTACCCGCAAAATCACCACAAGGGTCAATCACGGACTCACACGAAGATAAACAGCAGGCAAAGAGATCATACCGAGAGAAGGTTGTGCATCCTGGCGAGCGGCGATCGACCGTGGAATCAGAAACCTTCCTCGCAGAGGGGGGGCAGGGAGACGGGACAGGTTCTTGGCGACGACCGGGATGGATTGGGGAGACTGAGAATTTTATCGGTAATTTTGGGTCTGAAATGAAGGTTCGCGCCGGGAAGGGGAAGGCAAGGAAACAATCAACGGAGAACTCGTCTGGGGTTTGATGACGGGTTTATTCGGCTGCGGAAGGAACGGAGAAGAGAAGAAGCCCGTCAGTCGGACTAGCCAGTAGCCATCCGCTGCCGTTGTGGAAGGTTTGTTTTTCATAGTTTTCTTCTGCCCGATAGGGATGGATCTGACCAGAAAATCAGCGAATTTCTTTTATTGGAACGGACTAGCTGAATGTCCGTAAGTCGTCACGAACTTTTCAGAATAAATAGTTCAACTCTCCAACAATAATAATGTACGATAATTGGGCTGGGACTAAGGCTTTTGATTTGTTTGAATCATCGACATAATTTCTTTTGTTTGTTGATTATCCGCAAAATTGAAATATATATTGAAGCAATATTTATCCATAACACCAACACTATTTGTTATATTATATACACTAAAAAGTGCATATTAATCATAACGTAAAAGATCAACACTGAAGAAATGAATTTAATCACACTCAGACCGTGTGCACTTTATATTTGTTACCGACTGTAATAGTAGTTAGGCCAATTCAGTTTACATGTTTGGGATATAACTGGACCTAAGCATAGTAGTACGTAGGAATTGTCTCGTTAGCAAGTCAGACAGCTGGTTATCAAAACATTATGAATAAAAAAGAGAGCCTTGTTGGGGCTCTCTTTTCTCTCATAGTTCTCTCACTCTATGTTAAATAAACAACGAATCACAGTTCCCTCTTGGTGGCCTAAATATTTTAATAACAGTCGTTACGTGATTACATCAAAATCCAAAAAACTGGAGATAGCAGATAAGACTATGACTTTTAAATAAAAGACTGCGAGAAGAAATAGAGAAACACAAACAAATCCCTAGCCTTCTCCACTTCATCGGTATAGTTGCACACAAACTATGAACTACCGGAAGACCAAGCCGTCTACGAGTTCATCAAGAACAAGGACAGAATTTTTTTGCAATTGTGTCCTCTAGGAGCGTCAAATAGCCCCACCAACCGCAGAGCCAGCGGCTCAACCAGTAATCAAATTGGTAGAGACATAGGAGGTAGAAGATTGAGCTGTAGATTTTGAGGATGCATCATCAAGCTCAATGCAAATTCTTCTCTGCTAAATTTGGGGAGCTACATCGAACACGATCTCATCTGTCTCCAGCGCACACACCCGAGCGACATGGAGATAGCATAAAGCACATCAAATCTTAGTTGATCCACAATGTAGCAGCCAGACTAAATCGCGACATCCGTGATAGCGGTGGCAGAACCACTATCGCTTGGATTATACTACCGAGGACGCGAATTCTAGAGACCTCCACCTCCCAACTGCATAGATTGACGTGCATCGTCTCCTTCCCTTGCATCCACGACATGTCGGAAGAGACCTAAGAATGCCACAGCTCTGCAGCCGGAGGTGATCAAAAGCCTTAAATTTATTTGAAGAGCTTTGGAAAAATCCCGCTCCAGCCGCCGCCACCATGGACACCAGCAGAAGAGCCGAAAGCACCCAATCCCGACGCTTCTTGCACTCCCATAGGCGAAGCTCTGAGGCAGCCCAATGCCACCTCCCTTCCAAACTCCGGAATGGATAACTCCAAAGGTTATGCTTGGATTTAGTAAGTGTCGCTAATTTAATAACATCTATTAAGACGTCATGGATTACTCCAAAGATTATGCTTGGATTGAGATTCACAAAGTTTTGAAAATGAATGGAGGTGGCTTGTTGAAGACGAGGAGAAAGACACGGGAGCAGTGGTGAGCACTTTCTGCTTTGCATTGACCAGAGACACACGTAAGGCTTCTGCCATTCCGCGGTATACTATCTTTGAAGATGTTATAGTAATGAGCTTAAAATAAAACACTTTTATGTAACAAAAAATTCAAGTGAAGTAAACGATCTTTTTGAGCGTAAAAGCACCGGCCTACTTAAAAAGGATAAGGCATCGGAAATGGTCCATTTCCGTGGCTTTTGCCGTGGCTTTAATCAGTTGATTCTTAAGTTTTCAGTTCAATGAAACCATGATCATATTATGGGTTACTCTTTGCAATCTATAATAAATGTCGCTGATTTAATAAGATCTATTAATACGTCACGGATTACTCCAAAGGTTATGCTTGGATTGAGATTCACCAAGTTTTGAAAACGAATGGAGGTGGCTTGTCGGAGACAAGGAGAAAGACACGGGAGCAGTGGTGAGCACTCTTTGGCCATGTCTTTGCATTGACCAGAGACACATGTAAGGCTTCAGCCGTTCCACGATGTACTATCTCTAAAGATGTCATAGTAGTGAGCTTAAAATAAAACTACTTTATGTAGCAGAAAATTGAAGTGAAGTAAACGATCTTTTACATGTGAGCGTAAAAGCACCGGCCTACTTAAAGAGGATAAGGCAGAGGGAGAGAATGTAACACCCCTAGTTTTATTAAATAATATTTAGGTTTGTTTTGTGCATTCATAAGCATCATCTTAAAATGCATGCACGAAATAAAATCAAATCCCTAAACCCTAATCCCTTCCTTTATATTTGAAAACCTTCAAATGGTTTGAATTGTTTAAAAACCCAACAATATATGGAACCCAAATGGTTATAAAGGGTACCCACACTATTTTAAATATTTACAAAATCTCTTGTATTTTTAAAACTATTCAAAACATATTACAAATCAAATATACAAAGAGATAAAAAGAAAACAGAAATAGAAAAACATTTCTGTAAATAAAATAGAACCCTAATCTATCTGGGTCGTAGCCCATCACTCCTCTCTACTCTCTCTGCCGCACGTGCAGCCGCTAGTAGCCTCCGCCCTCGCTTTGTCGCAGCCCAGCAGCCGGCCCACCTCAGCCCATCTGGCCCGTACCCCCTCGTCGTTTCTCTCTTTTCGTCTTCCCCGAGCCGTCGGCGAAGCAGCTGCCTGGCAGCGCCCTTGCCATCGATCTCGCTGACGATGCGATGCAATTTCCAAGAAGAATCATTGTTCCCTCCTCTCCTCCCCATACCAACTTCGCTTCCTCTCGCCCCTCTTTCGTTTTTCCCTTTGGCCCCGAACCCTAGCTCGCCGGCAACCGCTCCTCGCTGCCGTTCCGAGCCTCCCTGAGCCAAGCTGAGATGCTTAGGAGCTCCACCGTGCTGGACTGTGTCTCCCTGTCAAAGGAATCGGGCCGGGCGCCCTGTAACATCCCAAAAATATGAAACAATGATCATCAAACTCTAATCACTAAAATTAGGGTTAATAAAAACTTTGATTAAATAAAAACCAAATGAATGCATGTGTGTATGTGATGATTTGATAAATGCATGAATGGACTTGTGTGATTCAACTAAATAGTAAGGAATGGTTCAAAGATGAATATAACATCATCTAAAACATTTCCAAGAAGAAACAAATCAAGAGAAAATCAAAAACAAATCAAATAAGGCAAATGGTCATTTTTGCCAATCTTGCTCACTAGGTCACTTTGAGTGTTTCTAGTCCAAGATTTCAAACAGAAACTTTTCCAATTTTTTTCACCCCTTGCTAGACCAAGTAAAAGTGAATCAAATGCCACCTTTCAAACTTGCAGAAACATTTGGCAACCCAATTCAAATTACAATTCAAAATTGAATCTTTAACATATGTGAAGATCACACCTTTTCAAAACCCAACCAAACCAGTGCCCCTTGACCAATCCAACTAACCAGATACTCCCTAGTATGTGCCTAGCAAACCCACCAAGTTTGAATCCAAAATTCAAATTTGAATTTATTTCGGCCATTTCATCAAACACCTTGTCAGCAGCAAACAAACAAACACAAAACACTATTAGGAGCAGTGATTTTGGCCAACCTTATTCCCTCTATATCTCACTCTATACTCTTAGTAGATCATCTAGCCTCTTTAACAATCCTTAGCACAACTGTGAGCAAGCCTAGCCATCAATGGTGACCAGGCCGAGAGCAAACTTGCCACCCCCATGTCGCCAGCGAGCTAGAGGCAACACTAGCCTCGCCAACCTTGTCTGGGACACGCAGCACCGTCCACCGCCACTCCCTGTCCCAGCCCCGAGCACAGCCAGCCACTGGACCACACGCCAATCATGCGTCCAGTCTCTCTGCGTGCGAGCCGAGAGTGCGCCAGAGCGCCGCACGCGACACGAGCCCACAGACCGCGCGCCGCCCTCACCGCTTGCAGACATGATCGCCAGCATCCTGCCAGACAACCCCGTTCGCCGCCGCGCGGACCGTAGATGCTGTGCGCCATTAAACTTGCCGTCGGACCCGCCCAGAGCACCGCGATGTTCCAACCGTTCCTCACCGCCCCACACCTCGCCATCAAGCCGTTGAGCTTCGCCAGGAGGCAACGCACCGCCCCCTATCGTCGCCCATGCCAGTAGCCGACGACCACGACGAGCTCCAACCGCGCCCGTCGGTCCCCTTCAGCCACTATAAAAGGAGGCCTCCCCCCGCTCGTTTTCTTCACACCAGTTCACTCCCCACCTCTCATTGATACCCTCCACTCACTCCCGGATCAAGGCGAGCACCAGGTGGCCATAATTTCACCAGAGTTCGCCGCTGCAGAGGAGGAGAGGCGCCGTCGATTGCAGCCGCCCCAGGAGATGCTGCCGGTATCAGGAGAATCGCCGTTGTCGACTTTGTCGTCTACCCCCGTCGCCGACCATCGCCTGAGCCCCGGTAAGCCTCCCACGACCCCCGCCGGCCGCGCTAGGGTTCTGTCTCGCCGGCGCTGTCCGACGTGGATGATGAACCAGAGCCGTTCGATTAGAGCTAGATCGTGCGGCCTAGATCACCCCATACCGCTTCTCCACTCGTTGTCTCACTGACAAGTGGGGTCGCTCACTTAACCAGCTCATGCGTGCGCTGTGTGTAGTGGGCCGGCCCAGTTAAACCTCCCGCGTAACCCAACAATTCAAATTTAGTTTTATTCATTTAGTCCTAAACTTAGTTCTGTACCTAGATTCAAAAACCAACCCAGCTTGATTCACTGAACCAAAATGCATGAAACAAATTTTGTTAGAAAGATACTGGAATTCTTAATCCAAGCCCGTTGGATTCAAACCATTTAGATTTGTAGATCACCCCTGGTAAAAATAACAAGGCAGAAGCTTTTCTGCATTCAAACATTTTTTAAAATTCAACCATAAGAGCTTTTGAGTTGATTCCAACTCTCAAAAATCACATTTAACTATACCTTTCCGAATATATAAAAATATATTGGTTTACTTATAGAAATAATGATCAAGTAATAAAAGAATGCCACATAGGCATTTCTAGTCACTTTAATTAAATAAAATAAAAAGGTTAAACCTTATTAAATTGTGACACCACTTTAAATCACATTCCCATGTACTGAAATATGCGGTGATGACATGTGTCAACATGATCCCATGTTTGAGTTGGATAATATTAAATCTTAAGTAGTTTTTCAATGAGTAGAAATTACTTTGCTAAAATAAAATAAATGAGACAAGTGCTTTAATCTTGTAATGTTAGTGATGATGATAGATCATCTAGTATGAACCTTTGTGTGATGATTAGAAATAGTTAAGTATTTTTTGGTGATTGTGTACCTCGTATTTATTTATAGACGCTAGTACCGACCAAGGATACGAGGAGGATGAAGGATACTACGAGGAAGAAGCCGAGGATAACTTCAACCACTGCTCTGCACAAGGCAAGCTTATACTGATATCTTAGCAAGCCTATACTTGCAACCTTGCAAGCTAACACTTGCAAGATACCCTACTTATGCAAGATACTACTTGCTTGTTACTATGCCAACTATATGCCATAAGCATATGTGATTATACCCACTTGACACACCATCCTAGTTTTACTTGCAAGCTTAGTATTGTATTTTCTTTATTAAAAGCTTTCTATCAAAAGTTTACTTAGTGACTTGTAGATTCTAGAAAGATAACTAAAGGTAGCATAAAGAGCATAAAATTTGGCATAAGTTAGATAATCATGATGTCATCCTAAGTCATGAGATTGAAATTAGTTAATCTCTACTTGTTTATTACCCCTCATTAGTATTTACCCCCGCTTGTAGATGCTAGTGCTAAGCATAAAACTCAATCAACTTTAGATTGGGAATACTTGGTGAAAATGATTATGAAAACCTTAGAATGATGAGTCATCCTACTGAAATATTTTGACATGTGTTTTCGAACACCAAATGATTTTGATGATGAAAATGTTAAGGCACGAGCCTTAGACCTTTATAAAACTGATGGTTGTCTGGATGCGATACCATTCCAATTTTACCATACAACCACAATACCTGAAAATTGGGTAGGGCTTGACTAGAAATTTATATACCTTAGTATGGGTTCCCTTGCGGCCAAGGTCTGAGCTGAGGCTACCTTGTAAAGATTGTCCACCTGTGCAGTACCCAAGATGACAGTTGGTCATGGTTGGGAGGACAAACTCACAAGAGAGGTGCCTATACTAGGGCGTGCAATTGAAAGGTTAGGATTGATTATCCGCATACTGAGTATGGTGAATTCAGGATTTATTCCTGACGGATGTATCGAATGTTGTGGTGAAAGTGTACAATCTCTGCAGAGTGTCAAACTATTCGAATAGCCGCGTCCGCGGTTATGGATAGTTGGAGTGGCCATACTGTTCCGTCTTTAGATGTTTTCAAAATGACTTGTGAAATGATTCATGACTTTGACTTGACCACAACAGAGTTGTGATATGAAACTCAAGTTCCCACTTAGGTGTGATAAAACTTTCAACTAGCTTTCTTGCTTCTGAACTTAGTAGAGGTAAATCTGGCTTTTTGCAAAACAACCCTAGAGCTTAGTATATCCTACTCAAAACCACTTCACTTGTTCGTATTAGTTTGCGAGTACTTAAAAGTACTCATGGCTTTGTCCCTGGCTATTCCCGTGGCCAGACTATGAAGAGGAGTATCAGGAAGAAGGACAACATGAAGGTTACGACAACTAGGATCATCTCCCATCGTCAGCATTGCCTGTGACCATGAAGATGGAGCTTCGCCCATGCTATCGTTATTATTACGTTATTCCGCTGCTTGAATTGTATTAAGAACTGGATCATGAGATCCTTATTTGTGTAAGACCTTATGTATGGTTTGTAATGGATGATGTACTGTGATATCCAATCTGTTATGTCTCGCAAAATGGTAATCGTAGGATTGCTATGTATGGCATAACAGGCATCTGTGATTAAACATCCGGGTGTTGACACGCCCTTTGTCGCCGTCGATGACCTCCCCTAGCCAAGCTCCGGCCGCCGTGTGCGTCATCGATTTCGGCACGCGTCCAAGATCGCTCGGCCGAGATGACCCCTTCCCCGCAACCGTGGTGAGCCTCCCGTGCTCAGGCACCCTTCTGCATCCTTTCTATCCCTCTGGCTTGCCTCCCCATCGCCACCTGCAGCCACCGCCGTCGGCCGCCGTCGTTCTCCCTGTTTCGGCGACCAAATCCAAGTGGAGCTGCCACTTTCTGACTTGCCTCAATCCCTCTCTCCAGCGATCGCAAAGACGCGTCCTCACGAGCTCCAGATCGATCGATCGACCAATCAATGATTTGTAAGGATTGCTCCTGATGTCATGCCTATGCAATAATTCCTTTTCCTTTTGTTTTATAATTTCTATAATAATGAAATGTATGACATGTGGGCCCCCTTTGTAATTCAATTAAACATTTTCATAAATGTTTCTAATTTATAAAACTGTTACAATAATTCCAAAATGTAATTACTTTATAATATTCCAAAAATGATTTAAAATTAGAGAAATTCATAACTAATTCATTTTAAATCAGAAAAATACAAATAATATATGAAAATGTTTAGAAAAATAAGATCTACACAATAGCAATATAATCATGCATTTTTCAACAACTTAAATTGCACGTTTAATTAGAAGAACAAAATGAACCCCATAGGTGACTCCGAGGTTCCTCCTGAATTAGGGTTTGTACCTCTCGGACCCTGTTTATAATGGTCGAGCATGTTTTAGGGGTTCATATCAATGCTATTTAACTTTTCATATCATCATCCTTGTTTAAGCATTGCATCGATGCAATGTGTTGATTGTTTCCCTCTCTTTCCGGTGTTCTTGCTTCTTCTTGGTAGTCCTCGGAGATGAATGCGAGAAACGAGATCGAGTCCAAGACTGATGACCAAGATCAACACCATCGAAGGTTATCAACAAACAAGTCAAGATTATGAACCCTGAAGACCTATAGTTGGGTACCAACAGGCAAAGTTGTAGCATCCCAATTGTCTAACAATTGTAATGCTACTTGGTTTAGTAATATAATGGCTACTTCAAACATATAATTGTTGCATCATCATTATATCATGCTCATGTCATCATGCCACCTTGCATTTGAGCATCATATAAAACCCTTTTTGATTTGGTTCTCATCTCATCTGCATTATTAATTGTATTTGCCTCTTGATAATGTATTTGGTTCTTGATATATTGTTTAAATGCCCAAGTTGAGTTGGGGGCATATCTTTTATTAACTCCACCACCTTTTCTTTCACCACCTTATAATTCCACCATCCAACTAAATATGAGCTTGGCATTTACGGGTTTTACTTCTAGCTCATGTGGGTTGGGATGGATCCAATTCTTTTTCCACATGCTCTCATCTTAGCATCATGTTGTTTTCACAATATTGAAATATGAGAGCCACATGGCCACCTTTGCATGCCTTGTGAGTGGGACCCTTTCTTCTAGCTTCCATATGGTTTATCATGGAATTATGCTCATGTTGGAATAGTTTGGGACTATTGATCATCTAGTGGCACATACACACTAGCAAGTCCCATTTCTATACAAACATGATCATCTCCATCTACTCCACATGGGGCATCCTTGTTAATTCTTTTTGCTTGGGCCTTACTCCAATTTTGGGGGTGCATAATGATAATGCCATGTAATAATATTGTTCTCACAAGAAGCAACATGGCATTAAATATTTGCATGGGCCATGCAAGTACCCTTTAGCTTGTCATTTGGTTTTTATGTGGTTTTGGGTGGATCATTTCACCCTCTCTCTATCTCTCCCTCCTTGTAGCTTGATCTTAATTTGATCATGCTTAAACCTTAATTCCCACCACATCTCCTCTTGTCTTGTCCTGCTTGTGTTAGAGCTTGGTATGGCTTGGTTTGTCTTGGTCTTGACCAAAAACCAAAACCTAGCTACCACCATCTCCTCTAATCTACCCATACCCCACCTAAGCTAAACCCAAACCCTAAGCTACCACCTACCCCTCCCTCTTTCTCTCCTTCTTCTAAGCCGAGCCACCCCACCTGGCCTACCCTAGCTGGCCCCACCGGCCACCCTCTCTCCCTGGCTACCCCACCCAAACCCTAATGCTAACCCTAGCCCGAGCCTAGCTCTACCCAACCCGAGGCTACCCCCCTCCTCTCTCTAGCTCCCTCTCTCTCTCTGCCAAGGGACCCCCGAGCCTGCCCTGCCTCCTTGCCCTGCCGTCCCCACCTGGAAGCCACCCCCTCCCCTGCCCTGGCCCTGCCCTGGCCTCCCAGCCGAGCACGTGAGGAGGAGGACAAAAAGGTGGCCGAGCCACCTTTATCGTCCACCACCTCCCCACGGCACCCCGCTCCCTCTCCGTCCCTATCCAACCACTCCGCCTCGCCCAGCTACCCCAGATCCACCCCGAAGGCGCCCTGCCCTCTCCCCCTCTCTTCTCCATCGTCACCGGCTACGCCATCGCCGGCACCCTCGGCCTCCACCGCGCCCCGCCGTTCCAGACGACAAGCACATCGGGGGGGGGGGGTGATCGAGGAGACCAAGGCGAGCCCCTACACCACCCCCTGTACCGCCATCGAGGAGAAGAAGCACCGGAGCCGCCAGAACCAGCGCGAGGCCGACGAGAAACCCTAGAACGCCGGCCTCTGCATCGTCGACGATCGCCAGCGTCTCGGCCCGCACGAACACCACCGACGCCCTCCCGGTGAGCCACCTGACCTCCTAGACACGCTCCGCCGCGCTGTCGTCGCCTAGGGCCGTCGATCTTTTCGTCGAGCACCCTCTGCGCGCCGTCGTTCGCTGGCGTCTGCTCGCTCCCGCCCGCACCGAAACCCTAGCTAGGCCACGCGCGCCTCCCAGACACCAAGCCCAGACCAGCGCAGCGGTAGCCGCTTCCGCGCGCGAGCCCCAGGTCGAGAGATCGATCCCCGCCCGCGCCGCGCTGCGCCTGTCGCGCACCGTCGTGTCGTCAGAGGTTCAGAGAGAAGAAAAACAGTAGCGACCCACTTTTTGCAGATACCCCCCTCCGTTTCTTTTCTGCTCAGCCCGCGGTCCAGCTAGGCCCACTAGTCAGCCGCGCTAGCGCTTTTACAGGAAACCCCCTGGCTTTTCTCGTTCGCAACCCGCGCTCCAGCCGCGGCCCCACCTGTCAGCCCCTGCGCGCTCGCTCGCTGGCACGTGGCCCGCTCCGCCCTGGCCCGCCTGTCATTCGCGGTGGCTAGCCATAGCCCCGGTGTGAAAGACTCTGTGCGCGCGTGCGTCCCAGTCAGCAGCCGACCCCATCTGTCAGCGACTGTGGCTAGCCTAGAGCTGAGTAACAAAAGTATTATCTGTTTCTGTTTTAAAATTCAAATCTTTTTCTAATTATTTCAAATTCAAATATATTTCTGTTTTAAATATCTTTTCAAATATTAATCCAAATAATACAAATAATATATGTTTTCAAATCAGAAAATGTGAGGATTTCAAATATGCAATCCAAAATATATTTTGAACACTTAAATTTTCCAAGTTTAATTAAATTACAATAAATGCCCCTTTTCCTTAAATAATTAATAACTTTTGATTTATACCTCCAAATTTAATAAATAATATGTCTAAAATGATTAGCTCGACGAGACCTTTCTGTTTATGCATTCCATGGTTTGATTTGAAGCATGCATCATATAAATATATTGTGGACAGCAACTTAATTGTGATTAAAATGGGGCCAAAACTTAATAAAATGATTTAATATTGTATTCCACACCTCACCCATGCCATGCTACCTTATTGCCATGTAAATTGTGCATCATTCATCATGGCATGATTGTTTGCTTGTCGCATTTATTCATATGCTTGTGCACTTTATTTATGTTGGCCCTTGTTTGTTTGGTTCTTCTTCGAATAGACGCTGAGCAGGGGATATATCAAGAGAACCAGGAGCACTACCCAGATCCATTCTTTGCTTCAACTGAGCTGCCAGGCAAGCACTACCACATGCTTGCATACATATAGTACCTATTGCCTCTATCTTACTCTTGCATCATTGAGTCGCGATTGCATTAAATTGAATCCCAAGTATTGCATAGCCTTTATATTTAAACCCCACCGAAGCTTGTTCCTCCATCCCATGAGCCATTACTACAGGAGTTGTTTGAGCCATGCGAGTCGTAGAACAGCATGTGTAGGGTATGTGAGTGTCTGATGGATAACGAGGTACCTAAACAACTTAACCTGAGTAGTAATGGGATAACTAATGAAAGTGGCATCGGTGAGCCATATTCGCTATTTGGTTTTTCAGGCTCACTTGTGTCCCGTAAGACCCCGAGTACTTGATTCCTGTTCCAAGAATATTCGCGCTATCCACATCCGGGAGGCCTATGGACCCCCCTGAGCCAGAGCTTGATTCATTCTTATTTCTTGGGGCCACAAACTAGTTTGAGGTTTTACTTACTATCCTGTACTTATGCCATGCTTTACTGCTTTATTTAAATTGTGCGAGGAGCACACTGTACTGTTTAGGATCGTGGCCCGATTTCGCTGTATCGACAAGCCCAGCCACACTTTCGGGTTCCCAGTCGTTTACAGCCGCCTCCACAACCTTAAGCCCGCCTCAGAGCCGGCCGGCTTCGTTGCGGGATCTACTTAAAGGGGTGGCCCCCTGAAATATTTCTGAATCCTGTAATTGCTTCGTCGTGACTGTCTCGTTGGGTTTTGATTTGGTTTTTCCGAGGCATATCGAGTGTGTGTTGCTATTTGTGCACCCCTGCAGGGTAAAACTTTCTGAAAGCCGTGTCCGCGGTTATGGACGACTTGGAGCACAGTTTCTCGATCATAGACAAGCATAACTAAAGTACCGCTTTTAAATTGACTAGACTAGGTACCTGACTAGTAAATAGTGCAACACTCATGGAATGGATAATAAAACTGCCAACGGTTGGGGGGGTTGTTCGTCCGCTTCCTCGTCGGTAAGCGAGGAGGAGGATGGATCTGTTAAGATTACCTTCATAACTGTTATCACTGTTGTTATTAATTCACGGACATCCGTCTATCTCTGGTTAGGCGGATGGTTAGCGAGTATCTGTAGAATTGTTAGGGTTTATCTTTTGCTGCAATTGCGTCACCCCAGGTTGTGTCCCCTTTAGAGGCATAAAGACTTGCTGAGTACCCCTAGGGTCTCACACGATAAATTATTGGTTCAGATGAACAGGTACACTCGCAAGAGGGATACTGGGTGGAAGAGACGGACGATGTGGGCAACGATCATTCGGTGTAGAGATTCCGGGAACGGGGATCCGTGAGATCTGTGGGCGGGATGTGCTTATTTATGGGGCATCTTATGCCGATTTGCTTCTTATCCGTACTCGGATTTTGTCTTCCGCTTCCGCTTGATACTCTGTTGATTGATGTATGAGGAGATATCCTAAACTATTATATCTATCTAGGATATTTGGATCTTGCCGTATGGCGTTGCTATATTTCCTTTCTTTTTAGATGGAATGGCTCTGATGTACTATTGTATGGTGGCTTGCATACATACTCATTTGTGTATGTAGTTGATCCCTTCGCCTGCCGATTACGCCGCCCGTTCTTGTCCCGATGTTTGGAAATGGTTGGGACGGCCGAAAGGTCTACCTGTGAGTGGCATTTGGGCCCCACCATACTATTTCAACCATTTCTGATCATCCAGGCTTGTACTAGGAGCGTAATTCACCGAGGTAGTTACAATTGGTATCAGAGCCATCCCGACCTTCAGGGTCTCAGCCAAATGGTCGTTGTCTGTCTAGCAAATATTTTTGGTAGTTATGTATACTAGGGAAAAACAAAACGCGAGAGTAGGACTGCTTCCACTTTTCTTCTTACCCACCCAACCACCCTTTCTGGTAAGGAAGTGTAACGTTTTCAATCCTCGTCTTAAATTCAAACTAGGATTCACGTGTTCTGGATTTCCGTAGTACCATAGGTTGTGTATCTGTGTGTGTGAGTGTGTGTGTGTGTAATTCCTTGTCTATCTGTTGCATCCAAGTTGTTATCTTATCGGCCTTTTGGTTATCAACTGTTGGTACATTCCATACCGACAGGCTTTTGCAAACCGACGCGATCTATCGGATTCGTTGTATACCGACGCGATCTATCCTACTCTTTGTTATCCGACGTTATCTTCTTTGTGGTGTTCGTTTCCGTAGTTGCTAATCTTTAGGTTCGTCGTGAGAAGAAGGTGTTGAGATATGTGTTTTACTTATTCATGTGCGGAGTAATGGTTTGAGTGCGGGATGGAGTCGCGACCATACCACTACTTTTATCATTCGCTCTTGTATATTGGATTGGTAGAGTCACTAATCTTGATTCGTTAAGTGATTTTGCGCATCTATTGGTATTTTAATGCCGAAATTTGTGGAAAATTTTTCTTTGATATGTTTGTGTACCACACTCCTTTTCAGTCGTGTGCGATATGCTTAATATCTTCTAGGTGCTTTGAACTTCGTTGATATTTTAATATCATCCTAGTAAACTGTATCCTTTAATCTTGAGTAATTCCATCTTGGTACTATTTTGGATTATTATTATTCTCCATCATAGTACTGACTTGTGTGTTATATCAATAACAGGATGGCACCACCACGCCGTTCTGAGGAGGACATACAACCTGAACTGGGGGCAGCTTTGTCAAGCATCGCCAATGCCTTGGCAGCAATGCAGCAGAACCAGCAGCGCTTTGAGGAAAGTGTCAGGAGGAATGAGTTTGTGCCGCTACCTCCACCTCCCAAGCGAGGAGACATCAAAAGCTTCCTGAAGTTCAACCCTCGCCAGTTTGATGTTTCTGATCAACCACTTGATGCTGATGATTGGTTGCGTGAGATGTCAAGGTTACTGGCAACTGCTGATGTTCCTGAGAAAGAATGGGTAAAGTGTGCTACTCACCTTCTGAAGGGAGATGCAGCTCTCTGGTGGGAGAATTACCTGAAGGCAAACTGCACTGGTTTTCAGCCTACTTGGGAACAGTTCACTGGAGCTTTCAAGGAGCAGTATCTGTCAGAAATTGTCATGGAGAGAATGAAGGAAGTGTTTCTTAACCTGAAGCAGGGCAATGATAATGTCAACACCTACATCAGGAACTTCATGAACCTTTCTCGTTATGGTGGCGATGAGATCTCTGATGACAAGAAGAAGCAAAAGAGGTTCAGGCAAGGGCTCAATGCATCGATCAAGTATGCAATCACGCATGCAAGGCCGGCGTCTTTTCTGGAACTTCAGCATACAGCTCTGCAGGAAGAGGCCAGTAGGCAAGTGTTTGACGAGTCAAAGAAGCACGGCCGTGATGCAGCAAGCTCTTCAGCTATGTCAGCTCCTTCTAAGCGTCGTGTCTGGGTTCCTAACACCCCACCGTCGCTCCCGGCTCCACCAAGACCTTCAAGCTACGCGGCAAGGCCACCAAACTTCCTCACTGCTGCTCCCAGGGGCTACAACCACCACTACCCTGGAGCGCCTGGCGGAGTCCCTGGCTACGTTGCTCCACGTCCACCTGGTGCTTGTTACGCTTGTGGAGACCCTGGGCATCAACAGTGGAACTGTCCGATGAAGAACAAGGCTCTTCCTCCACCACCTCCAAGATCTGCGGCAAGCTCTCCTTTGGTTCGTGCACCACCACCTCGGGCTCTCAACATCAACACCAAGCCCGGGTCTACTGTTGCTCGTGCCAACTGCATCAACGCCGCCCAAGCTGAGCATGCACCTGGAGTTGTGATGGGTATGCTATCCGTTAACTCAGTCCCTGCACGAGTTTTGTTTGATTCTGGGGCATCGCATTCTTTTGTGTCAACCAAGTTTGCAGATGAGAATGGGTTAGCTATGGAACCTCTCCTTAAGCAATTAAGGGTCCTATCTCCTGGTTCAAACATGAGGGCTGCTTATATCAGCCATGGCAATCAAATTGAGATTGGTGGCTCTTCGTTCTCGGCGTCCTTAATTGTTCTGGGCAATTCTGACATTGATGTCATCTTGGGCATGGATTGGTTGACAGCAAATGCAGCTGTGATTGATTGTGCTGAACGCTCGGTTTCTCTGAAGATTCCTGAAGGCCATATAGTCTATTCTCCAAGTCTGACTCCTGCTATCCATCTTTTCTCTTTGGCGGCTCTGAATGTTGATGCTATGGAAGCTATTCAGAGTGTTCCGGTGGTCTGTGAGTTCCCAGATGTCTTTCCTGAAGAGTTGCCAGGTATGCCTCCGGATCGTGAGGTTGAGTTTGTTATTGAGCTTGAACCTGGTACCGCTCCTATCTCCAAGCGGCCTTATAAAATGGGTCCTGCTGAGTTGGCTGAACTCAAACGTCAGCTTGACGAACAAGAGAAGTTGGGTTTCATTCAGCATAGTACTTCTTCTTGGGGTAGCCCAACTCTCTTTGTGAAGAAGCGAGATCAGACCGATAGACTTTGTGTTGACTATCGGGCTCTCAATGCTAAAACCATCAAGAATAAGTATCCCCTTCCGCGGATTAATGATCTCTTTGATCAGCTAGCTGGAGCTGTGGTTTTCTCTAAGCTGGACTTGAGGAGTGGTTATCACCAAATTAAGATTCGCAAGGAAGATGTTCCGAAGACAGCTTTCACCACCCGCTATGGCCTGTATGAGTACACGGTCATGTCTTTCGGTCTCACCAACGCACCTGCCACCTTCTCGAGGCTCATGAACTCGGTTTTCATGGAGTATCTTGACAAGTTCGTTGTGGTCTACCTGGATGACATCCTAGTCTATTCCAAGTCACAAGAAGAGCATGAAGAACACCTTCGGTGTGTCCTTAGCAAGCTTCGTGAACACCGCTTGTATGCAAAGTTCTCCAAGTGTGAGTTTTGGCTGCCTCAAGTAACCTATCTTGGTCATGTCATCTCTGCCAAGGGCATTGCAGTCAATCCGGAAACTGTGA
This sequence comes from Avena sativa, assembly GCA_916181665.1. Lineage (NCBI taxonomy): Eukaryota > Viridiplantae > Streptophyta > Magnoliopsida > Poales > Poaceae > Avena > Avena sativa. The sequence continues at coordinate 146,966,865 of OV702297.1, forward strand.
AGACAATTGTTGAATGGCTTCCTCCTGTAAATGTCAAGCAAGTGCGGAGTTTCCTTGGTTTGGCAAGTTATTGCCGTCGCTTCGTTCAGAACTTCTCGAAAATAGCGAAGCCTCTTACCGATCTTCTCAAGAAAGGCAAGAAATACCTTTGGACTCCTGCATGTCAAGAAAGCTTTGAGACACTTAAAGAGAAGCTCACTTCCACACCAGTCTTGGTTCCTCCGGACACCTCCAAGCCGTTTCAGATCTTCTGTGACGCTTCTTTGCATGGATTGGGTGCGGTCCTTATGCAAGAAAAACAAGTTGTTGCTTATGCCTCTCGTCAGTTGAAGACGCATGAGATCAACTATCCTACACATGACCTCGAGCTCGCAGCAGTTGTCTTTGCTTTGAAAGTATGGAGGCACTACTTGCTTGGCAACCGTTGTGAGATCTTTTCTGATCACAAGAGTCTGAAGTATATCTTTACTCAGCCTGATCTCAACCTTAGGCAAAGGAGATGGATTGAAGCAATCAATGACTTCGATTTGACCATCAACTACACTCCGGGCAAAGCTAATGTCATGGCAGATGCTCTCAGCCGCAAAGCCTATGTCAACAACCTCATGATGGAAGAACAACAGCCTCTCTTGTGCGAGGAATTCCGTCAGCTCAACTTGGAAATTGTGGAACAAGGGTATCTCCTGAACCTTCTAGCAACACCTCTCTTGGAAGAAAAGGTTCGCTCTTCTCAGCTTGGTGATCCGCACACAAGAAAGATCATCTCTAGGCTTCAGCTTCCGAAGTATGAGTCCTTTCACGTCGATGATCAAGGCACGCTTTTCTTTGAACACCGGATGTTTGTTCCGAACTACCCGGGTTTGAGAGAGCAAGTTCTCAAGGAGGCGCATGATTCTGTTCTTTCTATCCACCCTGGCAGCACAAAGATGTACATGGACTTGAAGACACAATATTGGTGGCCTGGTTTGAAGAGGTATTGTGCCAAGTATGTCTCGGAGTGTGATGTCTGCCGCAGAGTGAAAGCTGTCCATCAGAAACCTTCCGGTCTTCTACAGCCATTGAAACCCCCGGAATGGAAATGGGAGAAAGTAGAGATGGACTTCATCACTGGTTTTCCGAGGTCGCAGAAGGGCAACAATGCAATCTTTGTTGTCATTGACAGGCTTTCTAAAGTGGCTCACTTCTTCCCCGTCAAGGAAACCATTTCTGCAATTCAGTTGGCGGAGCTCTATATCAACATAATTGTCTCTCTGTATGGGGTTCCTCTCGAGATCAGTTCCGACCGTGGAAGCATCTTCACTTCCAAGTTCTGGGAAAGTTTCCAAAATGCTTTGGGAACAAAGTTGAACTTCAGCACGGCTTACCACCCTCAGTCGCAAGGACAAGTTGAAAGGATCAATCAGATTCTAGAGGATATGCTTCGTGCTTGCGTCATCTCTTTTGGCATGAAGTGGGAAGAATGTCTTCCTTATGCTGAGTTCTCTTACAACAACAGCTTCCAGAAAATTCTAAAGATGGCACCATTTGAGGCTCTCTATGGTCGCAAATGCAGAACTCCGATTGGTTGGTCGGGTGCAGGTGAAAGGATCTTGTTTGGCCCTGACATTGTGACCCAAGCGGAGGAGAAGGTTCACATCATTCTTGAAAATCTGAGGATTGCTCAAAGTCGCCAGAAGAGCAATTATGACAGGAAGCACACGGACATGGAGTATGTCCCTGGTGATCTCGTTTACCTTCGTGTCACTCCCATGAGAGGCACGCACCGCTTTGGTATCAAAGGGAAGCTGGCTCCTAGATACATCGGTCCCTTCAAAGTTCGTGGAAGAAGAGGAGAAGTTGCTTACGCTCTTGAGCTTCCGGAAAAACTCAAGGTCCATGATGTTTTCCACATCTCTCAGCTCAAGAAGTGTTTCAAGGATCCCGGCAGGACCGTGGACCATGAGCTTATCAATCTTCAAGAAGACCTGTCTTATCAAGAACACCCCACAAAAATCCTTGAGGTCGCAGAAAGAAGGACTCGCAACAAGTCCATCAAGTTCTGCAAGGTGCAGTGGTCGCACCATTCCGTTGATGAAGCCACTTGGGAACGTGAAGATGATCTCCGTGCCAAGTATCCTACCCTCTTTGTGTCTTCTTCTTCATCCTAGAATCTCGGGGCGAGATTCCTGTTTAGTGGGGGAGAGTTGTAGCATCCCAATTGTCTAACAATTGTAATGCTACTTGGTTTAGTAATATAATGGCTACTTCAAACATATAATTGTTGCATCATCATTATATCATGCTCATGTCATCATGCCACCTTGCATTTGAGCATCATATAAAACCCTTTTTGATTTGGTTCTCATCTCATCTGCATTATTAATTGTATTTGCCTCTTGATAATGTATTTGGTTCTTGATATATTGTTTAAATGCCCAAGTTGAGTTGGGGGCATATCTTTTATTAACTCCACCACCTTTTCTTTCACCACCTTATAATTCCACCATCCAACTAAATATGAGCTTGGCATTTACGGGTTTTACTTCTAGCTCATGTGGGTTGGGATGGATCCAATTCTTTTTCCACATGCTCTCATCTTAGCATCATGTTGTTTTCACAATATTGAAATATGAGAGCCACATGGCCACCTTTGCATGCCTTGTGAGTGGGACCCTTTCTTCTAGCTTCCATATGGTTTATCATGGAATTATTCTCATGTTGGAATAGTTTGGGACTATTGATCATCTAGTGGCACATACACACTAGCAAGTCCCATTTCTATACAAACATGATCATCTCCATCTACTCCACATGGGGCATCCTTGTTAATTCTTTTTGCTTGGGCCTTACTCCAATTTTGGGGGTGCATAATGATAATGCCATGTAATAATATTGTTCTCACAAGAAGCAACATGGCATTAAATATTTGCATGGGCCATGCAAGTACCCTTTAGCTTGTCATTTGGTTTTTATGTGGTTTTGGGTGGATCATTTCACCCTCTCTCTATCTCTCCCTCCTTGTAGCTTGATCTTAATTTGATCATGCTTAAACCTTAATTCCCACCACATCTCCTCTTGTCTTGTCCTGCTTGTGTTAGAGCTTGGTATGGCTTGGTTTGTCTTGGTCTTGACCAAAAACCAAAACCTAGCTACCACCATCTCCTCTAATCTACCCATACCCCACCTAAGCTAAACCCAAACCCTAAGCTACCACCTACCCCTCCCTCTTTCTCTCCTTCTTCTAAGCCGAGCCACCCCACCTGGCCTACCCTAGCTGGCCCCACCGGCCACCCTCTCTCCCTGGCTACCCCACCCAAACCCTAATGCTAACCCTAGCCCGAGCCTAGCTCTACCCAACCCGAGGCTACCCCCCCTCCTCTCTCTAGCTCCCTCTCTCTCTCTGCCAAGGGACCCCCGAGCCTGCCCTGCCTCCTTGCCCTGCCGTCCCCACCTAGAAGCCACCCCCTCCCCTGCCCTGGCCCTGCCCTGGCCTCCCAGCCGAGCACGTGAGGAGGAGGACAAAAAGGTGGCCGAGCCACCTTTATCGTCCACCACCTCCCCACGGCACCCCGCTCCCTCTCCGTCCCTATCCAACCACTCCGCCTCGCCCAGCTACCCCAGATCCACCCCGAAGGCGCCCTGCCCTCTCCCCCTCTCTTCTCCATCGTCACCGGCTACGCCATCGCCGGCACCCTCGGCCTCCACCGCGCCCCGCCGTTCCAGACGACAAGCACGTCGGGGGGGTGATCGAGGAGACCAAGGCGAGCCCCTACACCACCCCCTGTACCGCCATCGAGGAGAAGAAGCACCGGAGCCTCCAGAACCAGCGCGAGGCCGACGAGAAACCCTAGAACGCCGGCCTCTGCATCGTCGACGATCGCCAGCGTCTCGGCCCGCACGAACACCACGGACGCCCTCCCGGTGAGCCACCTGACCTCCTAGACACGCTCCGCCGCGCTGTCGTCGCCTAGGGCCGTCGATCTTTTCGTCGAGCACCCTCTGCGCGCCGTCGTTCGCTGGCGTCTGCTCGCTCCCGCCCGCACCGAAACCCTAGCTAGGCCACGCGCGCCTCCCAGACACCAAGCCCAGACCAGCGCAGCGGTAGCCGCTTCCGCGCGCGAGCCCCAGGTCGAGAGATCGATCCCCGCCCGCGCCGCGCTGCGCCTGTCGCGCACCGTCGTGTCGTCAGAGGTTCAGAGAGAAGAAAAACAGTAGCGACCCACTTTTTGCAGATACCCCCCTCCGTTTCTTTTCTGCTCAGCCCGCGGTCCAGCTAGGCCCACTAGTCAGCCGCGCTAGCGCTTTTACAGGAAACCCCCTGGCTTTTCTCGTTCGCAACCCGCGCTCCAGCCGCGGCCCCACCTGTCAGCCCCTGCGCGCTCGCTCGCTGGCACGTGGCCCGCTCCGCCCTGGCCCGCCTGTCATTCGCGGTGGCTAGCCATAGCCCCGGTGTGAAAGACTCTGTGCGCGCGTGCGTCCCAGTCAGCAGCCGACCCCATCTGTCAGCGACTGTGGCTAGCCTAGAGCTGAGTAACAAAAGTATTATCTGTTTCTGTTTTAAAATTCAAATCTTTTTCTAATTATTTCAAATTCAAATATATTTCTGTTTTAAATATCTTTTCAAATATTAATCCAAATAATACAAATAATATATGTTTTCAAATCAGAAAATGTGAGGATTTCAAATATGCAATCCAAAATATATTTTGAACACTTAAATTTTCCAAGTTTAATTAAATTACAATAAATGCCCCTTTTCCTTAAATAATTAATAACTTTTGATTTATACCTCCAAATTTAATAAATAATATGTCTAAAATGATTAGCTCGATGAGACCTTTCTGTTTATGCATTCCATGGTTTGATTTGAAGCATGCATCATATAAATATATTGTGGACAGCAACTTAATTGTGATTAAAATGGGGCCAAAACTTAATAAAATGATTTAATATTGTATTCCACACCTCACCCATGCCATGCTACCTTATTGCCATGTAAATTGTGCATCATTCATCATGGCATGATTGTTTGCTTGTCGCATTTATTCATATGCTTGTGCACTTTATTTATGTTGGCCCTTGTTTGTTTGGTTCTTCTTCGAATAGACGCTGAGCAGGGGATATATCAAGAGAACCAGGAGCACTACCCAGATCCATTCTTTGCTTCAACTGAGCTGCCAGGCAAGCACTACCACATGCTTGCATACATATAGTACCTATTGCCTCTATCTTACTCTTGCATCATTGAGTCGCGATTGCATTAAATTGAATCCCAAGTATTGCATAGCCTTTATATTTAAACCCCACCGAAGCTTGTTCCTCCATCCCATGAGCCATTACTACAGGAGTTGTTTGAGCCATGCGAGTCGTAGAACAGCATGTGTAGGGTATGTGAGTGTCTGATGGATAACGAGGTACCTAAACAACTTAACCTGAGTAGTAATGGGATAACTAATGAAAGTGGCATCGGTGAGCCATATTCGCTATTTGGTTTTTCAGGCTCACTTGTGTCCCGTAAGACCCCGAGTACTTGATTCCTGTTCCAAGAATATTCGCGCTATCCACATCCGGGAGGCCTATGGACCCCCCTGAGCCAGAGCTTGATTCATTCTTATTTCTTGGGGCCACAAACTAGTTTGAGGTTTTACTTACTATCCTGTACTTATGCCATGCTTTACTGCTTTATTTAAATTGTGCGAGGAGCACACTGTACTGTTTAGGATCGTGGCCCGATTTCGCTGTATCGACAAGCCCAGCCACACTTTCGGGTTCCCAGTCGTTTACAGCCGCCTCCACAACCTTAAGCCCGCCTCAGAGCCGGCCGGCTTCGTTGCGGGATCTACTTAAAGGGGTGGCCCCCTGAAATATTTCTGAATCCTGTAATTGCTTCGTCGTGACTGTCTCGTTGGGTTTTGATTTGGTTTTTCCGAGGCATATCAAGTGTGTGTTGCTATTTGTGCACCCCTGCAGGGTAAAACTTTCTGAAAGCCGTGTCCGCGGTTATGGACGACTTGGAGCACAGTTTCTCGATCATAGACAAGCATAACTAAAGTACCGCTTTTAAATTGACTAGACTAGGTACCTGACTAGTAAATAGTGCAACACTCATGGAATGGATAATAAAACTGCCAACGGTTGGGGGGGTTGTTCGTCCGCTTCCTCGTCGGTAAGCGAGGAGGAGGATGGATCTGTTAAGATTACCTTCATAACTGTTATCACTGTTGTTATTAATTCACGGACATCCGTCTATCTCTGGTTAGGCGGATGGTTAGCGAGTATCTGTAGAATTGTTAGGGTTTATCTTTTGCTGCAATTGCGTCACCCCAGGTTGTGTCCCCTTTAGAGGCATAAAGACTTGCTGAGTACCCCTAGGGTCTCACACGATAAATTATTGGTTCAGATGAACAGGTACACTCGCAAGAGGGATACTGGGTGGAAGAGACGGACGATGTGGGCAACGATCATTCGGTGTAGAGATTCCGGGAACGGGGATCCGTGAGATCTGTGGGCGGGATGTGCTTATTTATGGGGCATCTTATGCCGATTTGCTTCTTATCCGTACTCGGATTTTGTCTTCCGCTTCCGCTTGATACTCTGTTGATTGATGTATGAGGAGATATCCTAAACTATTATATCTATCTAGGATATTTGGATCTTGCCGTATGGCGTTGCTATATTTCCTTTCTTTTTAGATGGAATGGCTCTGATGTACTATTGTATGGTGGCTTGCATACATACTCATTTGTGTATGTAGTTGATCCCTTCGCCTGCCGATTACGCCGCCCGTTCTTGTCCCGATGTTTGGAAATGGTTGGGACGGCCGAAAGGTCTACCTGTGAGTGGCATTTGGGCCCCACCGTACTATTTCAACCATTTCTGATCATCCAGGCTTGTACTAGGAGCGTAATTCACCGAGGTAGTTACAAAAGGCAAGCGAAGCCCCACACATACATATGAATCACATGCTTTCAAAGTATTTCAATTCTTGCCATGTGCATGGGATTCTAAAGTATTTTATCGATAGATAGAGTAATCCTATCTGATGCATTTTTTCCTTTGTAGACTATATTCCTGATCCACTACTCCTAGCATAACTAGGGTTTGGCTTGTGATGCATTGCTAGAGCTGTTACATCTGTTGTGCTTAGCCATGCTTAACTGTTACCACCGGTCCATCCGGTTGATGAATCAGAGTTGCCAATCAACCTAGTATGAAAGGATGACGTGGTATGATCAGATATGAAAGTTAAACATGCTAAGGCTTGTATGGGAGGCCACAATGGGTTGTGGTTTTTGTAGTCCCATACTTGCCACTACTAGGACCTGAGTTCTTGCCTCTTAAATCAAGACGAGCGTACAACCATACGGGGGCTTGGAAACCCCCTCGACCAACTAACTTGCCTAGTAGATTCCATGAGTCACATAGTTCGGGCTTTCCATTTGACATACGCTTCTCGAAAGAGGTGAAGGAGGTGCATTCATAACAGGTAGGTAAGCATGGCCGGGAACAAGAGAGGCACGACCTCCATAATCTTGAACCCTGCGCACATCATTAGGGATCGGCTTAGGGACTTGACCCGTTACGGCGACATCTCCCTAGTGCGTGGCTCATGGTCTCGATGAAAGCAAGGTAAAGGTCGTGGTCAACTACTCTCTGTCGGCCTTCCCAGGAAGAGGGCTAATGTTAACTGGCATTAAGAATCGGTTTGTACGTGTGGGTAAAGTTTTACACCCGTGCATCTGCGGTTATGGACGACTTGGGAATAAATTCTAAGATCATAGAGAACTTTAACCTAACCGTAAAACTTGGCAGATCAATGTGTGCTTAAGGATGCTTCCTCATGGGTACGAGGGGGTGATCCTAGTTGGTAGGTTCAGCTGATGATGATTCAGTGGATATCAAAAGATGATCGAAGCTAGAGATACCGCTCTCTTATCCCCTTTCTAAAATTATTCTGATTAGACAAGCTTCCTCTCCTTCCTCTTTTATAAACAAAGATGGCTTTATGCAAAATAACTCCACCAGCCATAAGTCTTGCGGAGTACACCCTGTACTCACCCTTGCTTCGTTGATAGTTTTGTAGCAGAGTAAGTGTTACCATAGAAGATGAGTTCTTTACAACATCGACATCGACGAATAGCTTGGGGTTCCCAGTCGGCAGTCTGGGATCTATGGAATGGACGTCATCATTATGCTTCAGGCCTCTTAGGCCATTTGTTAAGTTTGCTATACTTAATCACATAATTTACCTTCCGTTGTTTGATGTTTGTGGTCAGTGACCTCTGCTTATAATATTTTGGTTCTTTGCTCAGTTATGAGCTTGCTGTAATAATTTTTGTGTCATAGGGTAACTGTTGTGTTACCGATTTCCTCTCTATACTCTTTCAAGATTAGGTTAGGCTTATGTTCAGACAATGGTCTGAGATTTGTCTCGCCTTAATTCTGGAGGTGTCACAGGTTATCGTATCAGAGCAGTACTGACTGTAGGAAACCCTTTCTATTGGTCGATGTTGAGTCTAGTGCTTGTGAAAACTATTTTCAAATATGAAAATTAATTGCGAAAACTCTAGTATGCTTCTTTTTCTCCTTATCGAGTTTTGCTCTAACTCTGGGTCATCTTACCTTGTGTTTATTTGTAATAAATTGCTATCTCGTCTCATCTTTCAAAGTTTAGGTGCCTTCCCAGGCATGTCGTTCTCAACCAGCTGACCTAGTGTTAAGTTCTCTAGAGTCTGGTGTGTGTTCCTTGTTTCCCTTGTTCCGTGATACGTCCAAAACGTATCTACATTCTCGGACACTTTGCTATTGTTTTTCCTCTAAACTTGTGTGATTTGGTTACAACTAACATGGACTGACGTTGTTTTCAGCAGAATTACCTTGGTGTCTTGTTTTTGTGCAGAAAATGAACTATCAGGAAAAATCCCGGAAAATATGCCAAAAACTATTTCTCACCAGAAGATCCACGGATCAAGAAGGGGAGACAGAGGGGAGGCCTGGGGGCCCAGACCCACCCCAAGCGCGGGCCCACTGACCCCGCGCCTGGGGGAGGTCTGGCCACCCCACGCAGCTCCTCGGCCTCCCTCCGCGCCTATTAGTTGCCTTCTGACCTAAAAACAGAAGGGGGTTCGATAGTTTTCTAGAAAGAGTTCCGCTCCGCTGCCGCCACTAGAAACCAAGATTCGGATCCAGAAACTCCGTTCTGGCACCCTGCCGGGACGAGGAATTTGGAGAGGATCATCGCCAGCGTTATCACCAACACATATCCATCAACCACTGATGTTTCCCTCATCCATGAGTGAGTAATCCCCCGCTGTAGGCTTGGGGACGGTAGGGATTGGATGAGTTCTATCATGTAATGGAATAAGATCTGTTAGGGGCATAGTGCCTAGTATCTCTATTAGTGCTATTTGACTTTGTTTCAACTTGTTGTGCTTAATACTTGTCACTAGGGCCCGAGTGCCATGATCTCAGATCTGAACTTATTATTGAATCATTATGATAGTATTGTTTGTGATCTTATCTGCAAGTTGTGTACACATATCATTGTCCGGATCCAAAGGCCCCAAAGTGACAATAATTGGGATAACCGGAGGGGATGGCTGTGGTGTGAGGATCACATGTGTTCACGGAGTGTTAATGCTTTGCTCTGGTGCTCTATTAAAAGGAGAACCTTAATTTCCAGTAGTTCTATAGAGGTCCCGCTGCCACGGGCTGGCTGGACAGAAGATGTTGTGCAAGTTCTCATTGCGAGCACGTATGACTATATATGGAGCACATGCCTAGGATTGTTTAGTACTTGGGTGCTTATTATTATTTATCTGCAATGCCCTAGATCTTGAAGTTACATGTTTAGACTCGTCCATGCAACGCCCGTCCATCATCCCTATGCCTACTGCACTCGAATCCTACTGCTACCGTTACTGTTATTATTTCTCCTGTTACACTGTTGCTATTGCTTTGCTGTTGCTACTACAAACTGTTGCTACTGATAAACTTCTATGAGCAAGAACTATTTCCAGGTGCAGCTGAACTGACAACTCAGTTGTTAAGGCTTGCAAGTATTCTTTGGCTCCCCTTGTGTCGAATCAATAAATTGGGTAATACTACCCACGAAGACTGTTCCGATCCCCTATACTTGTGGGTCAACAAGACTATTTTCTGGTGCCGTTGCCAGGGAGAATAGCTTTATTTGTAAGTTCACTTGGATCTATTATTGTTCACTGCTACTCCTTTCATCATGGGGAAGTCTCGTGATGGAAAGTTCTCTATTTTACCATCCACTACAAGAAGAGGTACAGTCCTAAACACCTCTGTTGCTCTTGATTCATCGTGTGTTATAAGTAAGCTTGTCACACCACCACCACATACTAATGCTACACACACTGCTACTACTGCTGAGTCTGAAACTGCTTTTGATGCTCATGATATTACTTCTACTGTGATTGATGCGAGTGGTTCATTAGGTCCTTTTCTAGATGCTACTATGGCTAGTTTAGGAAATACCGAAACTCCTAGTGAAGACACTGTTACACCTATTAACTCACCTGAGTCTAGTGAGAGTTATAATATTAATGATGGTTACATAGAGCTCACTGATGAATTTGTTGAAGAGTGCTGAAACACACATGGTGCTAGTGCTATTAAGAGTCTCCTTGCTAGACGTACTATTATGCCTAAGAAGTCCTATGATCCTAAGTTTGCCACCTCTCCCATAGATATTAAAGATAAAGATTATGATTTCTCTCTTTATTTATCTTATTTAGATATTGTTGAGAAAGAACCTTTTTGTGGTACTGAAAATGAGAGTGTTGTGGCTCATATGAATGAGATTTCTACTATGAGTTCTTTGTTCTCTGATGATTTTAAAATGCGCAAGTACTTTGTTTCTAAGATCTTCCCATTTTCACTAAAAGGAGAAGCTAGGTCTTGGTTTAATAGATTACCTCCTGGTTCCACTAATAGCCCTGATTGCTTGATTGCTTCTTTCTTCCATAAATATTTTCCTCCCAGTGCTAGACATGCTGCTTTGTAGAGACTTTTTGATTTTAAACAGGGAGAAGAAGAGAAATTGCCTGAGTCATGGAAAAGATTATGTTCCTTGATTCATGCATATCCTGGATGTCCATTACCTCAGAATGAGCTTCTTGATATTTATTATAATGGACTAACTGATGATTCTAGGACCTACCTAGATAGCTTTGCTGAATGTGTTTTCAGGAAAATGACTCCTACAGATGCTGAAGAATTAATGAACAAGATAAGCAAGAACTATGATGATTGGACTTCAACTGAGCTGAATACACCTGAGCCTATTACTCCTAAACCAGTTGTTCCTAAACCAGTTCCACCAACAACAACAAAGAAGAGGGGAGTTATTGCATTAAATGATGAAGTGATGAAGGAAGCTAAAAAGTGTCTAAAGGAGAAATGTAGTAGAGCTGAAGATGTGAAGAATCTACCTCCTATAGAAGAATTATGTAAGCCAAATCCCCACTCATCTACTATTGAGGTACACTCTCTCCAATTTAATGAAGGTGATATTCCTTATGGTAAGCCTCCTGATCAATGCTTAGAGGAACTTGACACATTTATTGTTAAACAAGGTAATTTTAATAAACAAGTTCAGAATCATTTATTGGAAAACTCTAGAGCTATCCATGAGTTGAAAGATATTGTGGAAAGAACTTCTAATGATATTAAAATGCTTTGTAAACACTTTCAAATGGTTCAAACCCAACTTGATCAACTTGCTAAAGTACAAAAGGATATGCTAGTTAATGCTTTAGGAAATAAACATGCTTATGGAATTAGAACTAGGAGTGGTGCAGCTACTCAAGATCCTTTATATCCTGAAGGACACCCTAAAAGAATTGAGCAGGATTCTCAATAAGGTGAATATAGTGGTAGTCCTCATAAGAGGAAGAAAAAGAAACATAAGAAAGTTGAGGAACCACTTGAACCTGCTGTAGATCCTAATAGTATATATGTCTCTGATGCTGAAACTAAGAGTGGTATTGATAAAAATGAATCTCCTGATAAGTAGGAAGGTGAGGAAGAACCTGAGAAATACAATAAGAGCACTAGATACACTAAGGAAGATTTTATTGCTAATAAACATAGTAAAGAGAGAGACCTTGGGTGTAGAAACCTATGCCTTTTCCAGGTAAGAAACACAAGTCAAAGGATGAAGAACACTACAACAAGTTTTGTGAGTGGATGAAGCCTTAATTTCTGCAAATTCCTTTGACTGATGCTATTAAATTGTCTCCTTATTCAAAGTATATGAAGGATATTGTCTCTAATAAAAGGAAGATTCCTAATGAGGAGATTTCTACTTTGCTTGCTAATTATTCCTTCAATGGTATGGTTCCAAAGAAACTTGGTAATCTAGGTATACCAACTATTCCTTGCTCTATTAAGAACAATTATGTTAGAACTGCTTTATGTGATTTGGGAGCTGGAGTTAGTGTTATGCCTTTTTCTCTCTACAAGAGGCTCCAGCTAGAAAAGTTGATACCAACTAATATATCGTTGCAAATGGCTGATAAGTCAACTACTATTCCTGTTGGTATATGTGAGGATGTTCCTGTTCAAGTGGCTCATAATTGCATGGTCTTAACTAATTTTGTTGTGCTTGAAATTCCTGAAGATGATAATATGTCTATTATTCTTGGGTGACCTTTTCTTAATACTGTAGGTGCTGTTATCAATTGCAATCAAGGAAAAGTAAGATTCAATATTAATGACAAAGAGCACACTGTCTATTTCGCCAAGAAGGTTGTTAAGAGCTATTGCCTGAATTCTATTGAAAATATTGAGAGCATCAAGGTTGGAGAAATATATTGTCCCATTCCACAAGAAAATGTTGAAACTATTATGATTGGGACCATTGCTATCAAGTATGAGGTAACATGATCACCTTGTGGAATGCAAAGTTTTGTTTCATATAAGATTGTTTTGGTAACAAGACTTGATCAACCTTGTTAACAAAAGGATTTTAATGAACAAAATAATGTTTTCACAGTGGTTATACTTGCTCACTTTTATTTTTCTCCTTTCCAATCTTTGCTCTTCGCCGTGCCTAACTTAAAGGCGTTAAAGAAAAGTACTTGTTGGGAGATAACCCAAGAGTTTCCTTGAGTCTTGAAAGTTATTACTTCATTAATGACCTCTCCTTATCCTTTTTGTTTGCTTTTTGTGCCAAGAATGACCTCTAATGAGAGGGAAGTAAGATTTGGGGAGTTGCTATCCCGAAACAGATTTCTGTCCTCCACTATAAAAATTCGTGAGAAATATCTATAAGTCGGATTGAGCTGAAAATTTACGAAAAAATCCCCTAGTATGATAGATAACTTTTGTTAGTTCAACACTTTTTTATTTGAGCAATATAAGGTCTTTGGAAAAATCGGTTTCTAACTGCTGGTCTGTTTTGACAGGTTTCTGCCATTATTTGCATTTGCTTCTTATTGATTCATTTTCGGGTTATTTTTGGGAAATTGAACTTTTTGAAGGAGTTGCTACAGTACCTTGTGTTTTTAATGAAAAGTCCTGCTTATCCAAAGCTTTGCCAGCGGTCTAATATCTTTTGAATAAACTAATGTTACTAATGAAGATTGTGTCAAGTTTTGTATGAAAGAAAAATTTCAGGTGTAGAGAGAGGATGATGTAATGAGATGAAGAATGGACAAAAGCTCAATCTTGGGGGGAGCAACTTTGTGTCACCCCAAGAATTACTCAAGAGGTACAAGCGTTAAAGCTTGGGGGTGACCAAGGCATCCCCTTCTTCATCAATAAAAATCTCAGGTCTTTTTAGACACTTCGTTTTTATTGTTTCATGCATAGTTGTGTTGTTCTTGGAGCGTCTTAGTTTTTGTTTTTGGTTTTCTTTTGCTTCGTTTGGTTTTGAATTGGTTGCCTTCTAAAAAAATCGAAAACACCAAATATATTTGTTGTTCTTCTTTGGTTTTGTGAGTTCTTTGCAGGGTCCAGCCATCCTCAGTGGATTTTGGTTTCATGTTAATTATTCAAGTCACACAAGTGAAGGGCAATAATGAAGATTAATACAACTCGAGGTGTGGTAAGAGGCTGGTAACGAACACTATTTGTTTCATTTTTGTACATATACTCATCATTGTGAGCATGCTTAGCGTGTTTGTGTAAGGTGTATGTCATTATGGATGCTTAGTAGTTCTTGCTTGTCTATGATTAGCTCCAGCATGCTAATAGTTTGTAGCATATCATATGAATGTTTGCTTGCATTGTTTTATTCATACTTTGGTATGATATTGTGGTATCCTCCTCTGACTGTTCATGTGAATAAACTTGGCACATGCTCACGCATGCATATGACTGATCAATAGTCAGTAAGCCTCGATGATTTATTTTCCCTCAGAGTTCTTGTATCACTTTCATGCCATAGTTAGTCCTGTTTTGTTGCAAGAATGATTATGATAGTTATTTCTCTCTCGTTTGTCGCTCCCTCTCTATTGCTAGCCTTCACTTGAACTGAGTATGTGCTCTACCTGTGTTTCCAACTCCCCAAAACCAATATTGCCAGCTGTGTCACCATACCTACCCATTAGCATCATTTGCTACTTCGGTGCATATTTTATATGTGTCGTGTTTTCTTCTAAAATAAAATGTTTTTCTATTTTGAGAAAGTTAGTTAGTAAAGCTCTCACGAACTTGATGGCACACTTTATTCCTTGCGCTTAATAATCTTGAACCATTGTGACTAGTCCATGAAAGTTATATGCTTGCTTATTATATGCTGGGAGTCAGCAGAACCGTGCTGTCACGGGGAACGCCTTCAACACTTTTTTGGATATTCTATCCAGTTGATACTTTGCTCTTTTGTTTACGGATGTCGACGATGTGAAATAAAAGGGGAAGTTTTTAGTTCATGGAGTTTATACATTGTGTTAGATAAACGCCTGGGCCGCTAGCCTAATCCATGCTTAATCATGGTGGAAACTTGCAACATCACCATAATGAGCATCTATGAAGCTTCCTCAATAAAAAGCTATGCATATGGTAAATAAAAAGATTGCTGAGATGCTCATTGTCTGCTTGTCTTGTTATTTTGGTTATGGGAAAGCTCCTGTACCATATGCAATGGGTACCCCATTGGCAGTTCTCGATGATATGCATGTATTTACAATGACAAGAACTTTCAGGTGACCAATGTTGAGTAGCATGCGGAGCGACCCTCATACTCAAGGGACTTGGGATTTCCAGTCTATGGTCTGTCAAGCATATGATTTAGAGTGGACCTCACTTTCACCTTAACCACATGAAGATGCCTATGATAGGGGCAATGAGAGCTCAAAGCTAACGAGTACCTTCCTTTCAGCATTAGGAAGCCTTTCAAACCTTCAAAAAAACCGTTTTCACAACTTTGTTGAGTCACCACTTATTCTATGAGCACCTTCTTGATAGCATAGTTTTCATTCTTGTGTTTGTTCCAAAACTTGGTTAATTATGTCATGACTTTGATGCTTGTATCTCTGATATCTTTACTTCTAGTCTTCATGTAAACTTCAGAGGTGCCTTTGCATTTATATTGTGCTCTTCAAACAAAGGCAAGCGAGATACCACTCTATCATACCTTATTATGAGCATTGCAATGTTGCTTATGTTTATGTTTCATGCTATTTATTATTATTGAGTTGATTTCTCTTCATAGCTTGCAATGACTATTGAGTGGACTTAGTTGCATACTCTTTATTATGAATTGTCTAAGCATCTACTCCTGTGCTGAAAATATTTACATCATATGAAGCAAAGTGTTCGTGAAAGTTCTTTTATCGCACTCAGTTTTCAACTGAATTGCTTAAGGACAAGCAATAAGCTAAGCTTGGGGGGAGTTGATACGTCCAGAACGTATCTACTTTCTCGAACACTTTGCTATTGTTTTTCCTCTAAACTTGTGTGATTTGGATACAACTAACACAGACTGACGCTGTGTTCAACAGAATTACCTTGGTGTCTTGTTTTTGTGCAGAAAATGAACTATCAGGAAAAATTCTAGAAAATATGCCAAAAACTATTTCTCACCAGAAGATCCATGGAGCCAGAAGGGGAGACAGAGGGGAGGCCTGGGGGGCCCAGACCCACCCCAGACGTGGGCCCACTAGCCCCACGCCTGGGGGAGGTCTGGCCACCCCAGGCAGCTCCTCGGCCTCCCTCCACGCCTATAAGTTGCCTTCTGACCTAAAAACAGAGGGGGGTTCGATAGTTTTCTAGAAAGAGTTCCGCTCCACCTCCGCCACCAGAAACCAAGATTCGGATCCAGAAACTCCGTTCTGACACCCTACCGGGACGGGGAATTTGGAGAGGATCATCGCCATCGTCATCACCAACTCATCTCCATCAACCACCGATGTTTCCCTCATCCATGAGTGAGTAATCCCCCGTTGTAGGCTTGGGGATGGTAGGGATTGGATGAGTTCTATCATTAATCAAATAAGATCTGTTAGGGGCATAGTGCCTAGTATCTCTATTAGTGCTATTTGACTTTGTCGCAACTTGTTGTGCTTAATGCTTGTCACTAGGGCCCAAGTGCCATGATCTCAGATCTGAACTTATTATTGAATCATTATGATAGTATTGTTTGTGATCTTATCTGCAAGTTGTGTACACATATCATTGTCCGGATCCAAAGGCCCCAAATTGACAATAATTGGGACAACCGGAGGGGATGGCTGTGGTGTGAGGATCACATGTGTTCACGGAGTGTTAATGCTTTGCTCCGGTGCTCTATTCAAATGAGCACCTTAATTGTCAGTAGTTCCCTAGAGGCCCCGCTACCACGGGCTGGCTGGACAGAAGATGTTGTGCAAGTTCTCATTGCGAGCATGTATGACTTTATTATGGAGCACATGCCTAGGATTGTTTAGTACTTGGGTGCTTATTATTATTTATCTGCAATGCCCTAGATCTTGAAGTTACATGTTTAGACTCGTCCATGCAACGCCCGTCCATCATCCCTATGCCTACCGCATTTGAATCCTACTGCTACCGTTACTGTTACTATTGCTCCTGTTTCACTGTTGTTGTTGCTTTGCTGTTGCTACTACAAACTGTGAGCAAGAACTATTTCGAGGTGCAGCTGAACTGACAACTCAGTTGTTAAGGCTTGCAAATATTCTATGGCTCCCCTTGTGTCGAATCAATAAATTGGGTAATACTACCCGTGAAGACTGTTGCGATCCCCTATACTTGTGGTTCATCATTTTGTTTCACCTGAGAGATTTCTTTCCATCATGATCTCTCCATCTCATGGGCCCACAACATTATGTTGATGGTTCCATACTGTTCTATTCCAGGTCTCGAGGGTTCCTATTGCCTCGTGTGCCCCCTCTTTATTTGTTTGGGTACTTCATAAGTTGTATCTTCTTTTGGAAGCTACCTCATGATTACTACCTTGTGGTACCCTCTGTGCTACTAAGATAGTCGTTACTCCTTTCTCTGGGTTTTAACCCTTGGACTTGAACTGAAGATCCCCGATTGTGCTAGATTCTAGTGCTGTGAATCTTGTACATGAAGCTAACCTTTCACGCAAGATCCATTTTGTTGACCCCTATCGTTAATGTTCACACATTACCCCATGATGGCTAGTACCTTCTAGTATAGCCTTTAAGCTTGTTGATATTGTCGCTATTGAATTGTGACAATAAAGGACTTTCCCTACCATATGCTATGGCATATGTTCTTTAATGGAACCAAATAGAACATGACAAGATTTCTCTTAGAGAGTCTCGCATCTATATACGTGACTCTTCCACACCTTTCTCTTCTTCATTGTTATTTGGAAGATTGTTGACTTATGCACCCACATCTTGGGATTCTACTCTGAGCATGTTCTTTACCCTTGTTGTTTTCTGACCTTTGTCTACCAGTTGGTAGCCAAGTAGTAGATGTGCATTGGTGTCTTCCAATGCAAGATACTGTTGTGGTCCGTCATGATAAACCATTTCAGGATGTCAGGAGAAACAGACTCCAGTACCTCGTCATTTATAAGACGAGGTCAAAGTGTTGTAAACCATAGATCAATAAGCATTTATTAGCTTATGTTCTGATAAACCTTAGATTATTACAATAATTTATATCAAGACGTCGTGCTGAGTTTCATGACCCTCTTAATGAAGTGTTGCTCTTACACATTTTTACCCACCCTTCTTTTTGAGTTGTATGTGCTCAGGAATGTTGAGTGTGCGTATTGATGTGGCCATCTAAGATTCTTAGAAATTTTTATTGCTTTAAACTCTAAGGACATTTGTGTCATTCTTAGATTGACTAGTTATCTAATCACTAAGAGAAGGATGATTGTGTTACCAAGTCTGTTATTCTAGTGCACCCTCTTCGGTCAAAGAGTGAGGCTTGTGCCGAAACTCTGTGACTATGTCTTCTTTCCTTACCAAGCAAGTTTCCACTCGAGCTATGTGACATATCGGTAGTTCGTGATATTCTAGATGTCTTGATAGAGTTATCGCCATGTTGCCACATGACTGTGTTGTCAGATTCTTGAGTAAGCTGTTTCTTTAAACTGCTCCTTTCTCCAAGGATCTATACTGTATACCCCTGAACTAGTTGGTTAAGCTTAAACAACAACTTGGAGAGTTGTAATACAATAGTTCCATCCAACTAAGTTCCTTCTTAAAGGGATGTCTAGTTGTACGTGTTGAAGCATGATAGTATCTCCTTTGTGGATATGCTATATTTCCTTCCTTTGATTTGAGTTTGGGCTATCGTCAAATCAAACTCAGTTCCAAGGACTATCTTGATGGTGTTCCTACTCGTGATGTTTCAATGGAGTACATCCTCATGTCTTCGGTTTGACCAACATTTATGCTTTGTTCAGGCAACATATGAGTCCATCTTAATGGAGTGTCTCGATAAGTTTGTTATTGAGCCCATCGATGACATCCTTATCTTCTCCATGTTATATGAGATCCATATGAAATATTTGGCATTAATGTTGGAAACTTTTGAGAAACATCCTCGAGTCATCTCGAAGAATGTGTTCTAGATGTTAGAAGTGACCTTCTCTAGTTCACATGCAAATGTTGAAAGATGTTGCCGTGGAATTCGAATAGAGTTGTATTTATTTCGCCGGGAAACATTCCAAGTTAGTCAAGCATGTGCGAAGTATTCTTGATATGGTAGGTTGATACCTTCACATCTCGATAAAATTCTCCAAGCACACCAAGCCACTGATTGATTTGTTCACGGAAGATAATAAGTTCAACAAAACTTCGATATCCTCCTAAATATTTCCAAACAAGGGTTCAATTGTGTCTCGTTGCAAAGAATTCATGTAGGTGTAGTTATCAAATGGTAACTTACTAACACATGGGTTTTGCAACCTAGCTCATCTTTTGGAGCTTGACACTGTAGTCCATGTCTTGAGAGTCTAGTGACTTTACCTCTGTGGTAAATGTTGGAAATATTCTATTCGGACATGCTGAGTCTGAAGTATCGTCCCACCTAACGAAATATGAATCTCAAGCAGATGTGATGGTTGGTGTTCGTCAAGGTTTTGACATAGGTTCCTTTGTAAATCTGGTAAGATTGATGTAGTGGTTGACACAATTAGCCGAAAGAGCTATGGCCATAATCTCTTGAATCAGTAATAATAACCACTTTTCATGAGGCTTCTTCTATATTTTATTATAGGAGTTGTGCTCATTGTTTATTTTGTATATGAAGTCTGACCTTTACTTGATGACTGGTTAAAGTCTTGTCAATAGCTTTATACCAGTGTTTCAAACATCAAGGAGAACATTTAAAGAGTGTTGCTAAATGTCTCTCGGTCGATCCTCCAGACCCTTTTATGATGGAAAGCGTATTGTTATGCCAAGTACTTGGAGTCTGAGAATGAAGTTTATTTCTTCTCGTGTCATCAGGAATCTTCATACCAATCCATCTGGTGATGTAAAGTGATATCAAGATCGTTGGCAAAGATTTTGGTAGTCCTAGATGAATAAAGATTTTCCTTCTCGTTTTCTTAAACATGTTCGAAGAGCGACCATGATTTTGTTAATCAATAGTTTCTCTTGTTACATGTTCCTTAAGACTCTTATGAGTCCTCTCCACCAAAACACATTTTCGTGTTGGCCTTATGTTGAATGAAAAAGTGACCCTTCTGTTTCAAAAGTAGTTCAACTGCTTGGTTTTGTTGATCCATATCTTTGTAACCGTGAAATCTCTACCTAAGTTGTTTAGTAGAGGTTCACCGCTCGAAGTCTGTGGTCATGTTCTTTCTGTTGGAAGCTCTCCTTCCCTCAGAAGTCAAAACTCTTCTGCAAGCTCCATGGTCTCAATCCTTATGAAGACCGATCATCTGTCACCTTGAAAACCATCTCCTTTTGTTTACTCCGTTACCTTGGCGTGTTTCATGTCTGTTGGCTCTAGAGATGTTATAAAAAATCTATCCATGAGTTGACCATGAGATACTCAGTTTGTGGGTCCGTGTCATTCCCTCTCATCCTTAGTGTGAGTAACCACCTCGAAGATTACTGATGCAGCGCTGAGTTGATGCAGGAGAACTTTGTTGGGAACCACAAGATCAAGGTGTGAAGCAGCACAGCAGTAAGTTTTCCCTCAGTAAGAAACCGAGGTTATCGAACCAGTAGGAGGAAGGAAACGTCAAACATGTGTTGCAAGCAACACGGAGACCTACACAACACAAACTCAAGACTTTGCCCAAACGAATCAGTGAGGCTGTCAAGCTCACCAGTTTGCTGTAACAAAGGATTAAATGTATGGTGTGGAAGGTAATGGTTTGTAGCAAGTAAACAGGTAACAGTGGAAGATGTATGGCATGAAGGGTAATAGTTCACTAGAGGTGCTCTCCTTAGATAAACAACATGGCATGAAGGGTAAACAAATTACAACAGGGCAATTGACAGGAACTGAGCAAGGCATAACAATGCAATACCACACAAAAAGATCCTATGAGATTCGATTGGGCAATACAACAATATACATAGACCGCCATCCAACTGCATCTATGACTAGAAGTCCACCTTCAGGTTATCATCTGAACCCCTCCAGTATTAAGTTGCATGCAACAGACAACTGCTTTAAGCAAAGTGTGTAAGGTAAACAATCCACTTGTTCCATGAAAAAGAGACCATTGTTTTCTCCCTAGTGGCAACAACACATCTACAACCGAAGAGATTTCTGTCACTTCCATGAACCCACTATCGAGCATAAATACTCCCTCTTGGAGTCACTAGCAACTACTTGGACAAGATAGCTACTAACAACGGAGAGCATGCAAGATCACAAACAACACAGACATGCTAGTATCAAATAGACAAAACCATTAATCAATCTGACATAGTAATCTCAATATCCATCGGATCCCCGCAAACACAACATGCATGATTACAAATAGATTAGATCTCGATCATGAATGGAGCTCACAAGATCTATACATGAAAGCACAAGGAGGAGATACAACCATCTAGCTACTACATGGACCCATAGTCCAAGGTGGAACTACTCACGCACCATACAGGAGAAGAAGGCCTTCGGGATGATCTCCCCTCCGGAAGGGTGCCGGGAAGAACTTCATACCCCCGATCTAGGGACGACGGTGGCGGCGGCTACAGAAGGTATCGTGGAGTTTTGATCAGGTGTCTAGGGTTTCTGCATCGGGGGCTTCTTTTAGGCAAAGAGGCGAGGCTGGGAGGCGGCCAGAGGGCCCATACCCTGCCTAGGCGCGTGGTGGGCCCACCCGCGCCTAGGGGGTGTGGCGGCCCTGGGTCGCCTCTCCATCTCTCCTCTAGACTTCGTGTCTCCCACGGTAAAATATTGACTTTCGCTTTTGTCCCGTCGAATTCCGAGAATATTGATTTTCTGCCTTTCTGGAACCAAAAACAGAAGAAAATAGGCAACTGGCACTGTGGCAACTTGTTAATAGGTTAGTTCCAGAAAATATATAAAAACACCTCAAAGTATAGACAAAGAAAAGCAAAGTAGATACTAAAAAAAATGGAACATCAAACATTATAGATACGTTTCTGACGTATCAAGCATCCCCAAGCTTAACTCCTGCTCATCCTCGAGTAGGTAAGTGATAAAAAGAATAATTTTTGAGGTGACATGCACCATCAAAACCAAGATCAAACCATTTGCAAGCATTGAAAGCTGGGAACAAAGAACTCTAAACATGTGCATGAAAGATGGAGTTCTAACAATAGGACATAGTAACTATGCATGCAACATGAAAGTCTACAGACAAAGATCATGAATAACATGCATTGAAAAACGTTTGTTTGTTTCACATACAGAAAACATGGCATAGTGGCAATCAGCTTGTCCCTCATATAATAGCAAATAGATGCATATGACACCTTCAAAGTTCATAAGAGTGACTAGATACAAATAGCACAAGAACAAGTAATATCACAATATGCATGAATCAATAAGTTTTGGGACACTACACACAGAATGGCAACTATGCTCTCTTAATGGTGCCTAAAGGTAGAAGGTGGAGACTCAAATAATGGTGGAAGAAAGGCCCTTCATAAAGGGAAGCAGGGATTTCATGTTTCAAAAAGAGCTTCCAAAAATTATGGTACTTGTTAGCTTTCAGCCCTCATTGCCCCTATCATAAGCATCTTGAAGTGGTTAAGGTTAAAGTGAACAAACTATGGAGTATATACTTGACAAAGTATAAGTTGGCAATCTCAAGTCCCTTGAATACGAGGGCCACACCTCATGCTACTCAACTTCAGTCACCTGTAAGCTCTTGTCATTGCAAGTACATGCCTATCACAGAGAACCGCCAACGGGGTACCCCTTTCACATAGTACAAGATCTATTCCATAACCAAAATGACAAGGCAAGCAGACAATGAGCATCTCAGCGATCTTTTTATTTACTATATGCATAGATTTTTATTGAGGATGCTTTATAGATAGGTCACTATGGTGATGCTGCAAGTTTCCACCATGATTAGGCATGGCTTAGGCTAGCGGCCCAGGCATTTATCTAACACAAAATACATACTCCATGGAATTACAAGTTCCCTCTTTATTTCACACTAGTGACATCCATAGACAAAAGAGCATGATATCAACTAAGTACAAAGTACAAGTGCAATGTTGAAAACATTTCCCATGACAGCATGGTTCTGCTAATTCCAACGTATAAGTGCAAGCATATACAACATAGATGACACAATGGTTCAATTTTATTAGGGGCAAAGAATATAAAGTGTGCCATCGAGTTTGTGAGGGCTTTAATCACTAAGTTTTCACATAATAAAATACTTTTTAATTGAAAGGTAGCTGAAAACAGGAATATACTTGGAATGGTGTAACACACCATGCATAGGAATTTATAGTGGACACTTTGGAATAACTTGGCTTCTTGGGAGTTGGAATCATGAGTAGAGCTTACTCATACAAGTGGAGGCTAGCAAAAGACTGGGAGCAACCAACTAAGAGAGCAATAATAACCATAATCATGCAGAGCAACAAAACATTACTAATCAAAGCATAGAATGGTACTACAAGTCAAGGACTAAATGATCATAGAGGCTATGGTGACTTGTTCATAGTCATAACATGGTGTGAGCATGTGCCAAGTCAACCCAAACAAAGCATCAAAGGATAATACCACAATACTATGCTTTTGCATGCTAAAACAACGCATAATTATTTCAAGGCACACTAAACAATGCCAATTATTTGGAACAAGACATGCTACAGCAATAATCACTAAGCATAAGGTCAAAACAACACCTAACATGTCATGCTAAAGTCTAAGTCACAGTCAATGCAAGCTCCTCTTGCACTTTCAAGCAGGAACTTCCTACTCTTTTCCAACACCAAGCAACTTATTTGAAACAACACAGCGAGAACGGGGGTCCAAACTACTTTATTCAAGCAAACTAAACAACTAAAAAAACCAAACGAATAATATGCTCCAAGAACAACACAACTATGCATGAAACAATAAAAACGAAGTGTCTAGACAGACCTGAGCTTTTTATTGATGAAGAAGGGGATGCCTTGGGCATCCCCAGGCTTTGACGCTTGTACGTCTTAAATATTTCTTGGGGTGACACCGGTTTGGCATCCCCAAGCTTGAGCTTTTGTCCATCTTTCATCTCATTACATCATTCTTTCTCTACACCTGAAATTTTTCCTTCATACAAAACTTCACACAATCTTCATTAGCAATATTAGTGTAATCAAAAGATAATAGACCTTTAGGCAAAGATTTGGAACATCAATACTTGTCACTAAAAACAAAATATACTGTAGAAATTCCTTTAAAAAGCTCAATTACCCAAAAGAGAACTCAAAAAGGAATCAATAAGAAGCAAATGCAAATAATGGCAGAAATCCGTCAAAACAGACCAGTAGGTAGAAACTGATTTTTTCAAAAATCTTATGTTGCTCAAATATAAAACTGTTGAACTAACGAAAGTTATCTAACATACTAGGGGATTTATTCGTAAATTTTCAGCTCAATACGACTTACAGAAACTCCTCACTATTTTTTATGGTGGAGGACAGAAATCTGTTTCGGGATAGCAACTCCCCAAATCTTACTTCCCTCTCATTAGAGGTCATTCTTGGCACAAAAAGCAAACAAAAAGGATAAGGAGAGGTTATTACTGAATTAATAACTTCCAAGACTCAAAGAAACTCTTGGGTTATCTCCTAACAAGTACTTTTCTTGGGTTATCTCATACAAAAGAGAGCATCAAGAAGAAAATTCAAAACACATTTAAGTATAACCCACTTCCTATGCATACGAATCTTGTAAGAAAATAAATTCACAAAGAACAAAGTGACATGCATAGGAAGGTAAATCAAGATTAACTTAAAAAATTCAGCACATAGAGAGGTGTTTCAGTACCATGAAAACTTCTATAACCATATTTTCCCCTCTCATAGTAATTTTAAGTAGACTCATGAATAAACTCAAGAATATAACTATCACATAAAGCAGGCTTTTCATGAGCTACAAACACATAATTTCTATCAAGATCAGAAATAGTGGGATTAAAACCTTCACAGGTTTTACCCAAAGTAGATATTTCAAAGGGATCCACAGGAACATAACATTCATCCTCCTTTGGTAAGCATGGGGGACAATCAAATAATGTAAGGGATAAAAAGTTACTCTCATTAGAAGGTAGGCATGGGTAGATAATCCATTCTTCCTCCTTTTGTTCATCACTCTCCTCCTCTTTTTCATCTAATGAGCTTCCAGTTTCAACAATTTATTCTTCCATAGGCTCCTGCAAG
The DNA here is from genome assembly GCA_916181665.1 of Avena sativa. Lineage (NCBI taxonomy): Eukaryota > Viridiplantae > Streptophyta > Magnoliopsida > Poales > Poaceae > Avena > Avena sativa. The sequence continues at coordinate 146,992,121 of OV702297.1, forward strand.
GCATTAGTCTCTTCCATTTGTGGAAAACGCCTATTAAAATATTCAAGAATATAGCCATTTATTCCTTGTAATTATTGTTGGAGATATGCCCAAGAGGCAATAATAAAGTAGGTTATTATCATATCTTCATACTTATGATAAATGTTTACATACCATGCTATAATTGTATTAACCGGAAACATTAATACTTGTGTGATTTGTAAACTAAAATAAGAGTCCCTAGTAAAGCCTCTTGTTAAACTAGCTTGTTGGTTAATATATGGTCATGGTTTCCTGATCATGAACATAGAGATGTTATTAACAACAGGATCATATCATTAGGAGAATGATGTGATGGACATACTCCTATAGATAAGCGTAGCATAAAGATCAAGTCATTTCAATAGTTCAATTGCTATATGCTTTCTGATACATAGTAACCTAATTCCTTCGACCATGAGATCATGCATATCACCTTTACCGGATGGATGCTTTGATGTCATCAAACACCACACCGTAACAGGGTGGCTATAAAGGTGGCATTGAGTATTCGGAAAGTATTGGTTGAAACACATGGATCAAGAGTGGGATTTGTCCATCCATATGACGGATAGATATACTCTGGGCCCTCTCGGTGAAATGTCATCCAATTAGCTTGCAAGCATGTGACTGGCTCACAAGGGATCACATATCACGGGAACGAGAAAAGAGTACTTATCGGTAACGAGGTTGAACTAGGTATGCAGAGATACCGACGATCATAACCTCGGATAAGTAAACTATCGTGAGACAAAGGGAAATTGGTATCGTATGTAAGTGGTTCATTCGATCGCAAAGTAATCGTAGAAATATGTGGGAGCCATATGAATTTCCAGATTCCTCTATTGGTTATTGTTCGGAGAAGTGTCTCGATCATGTCCGCATAATTCACGAACCGTAGGGAGACACACTTAAGGATTCGACGTTGTTTGAGTAGTTATGGTATTATGAGAAAGAGACCGAATGTTGTTCGGAGTCTCGGATAGGATCCGGGATATCACGAGGTGATCCGGAATGGTCCGGAGAATAAGATTCATATAAGGAAAGTCCCGTTTCGGAGTTCAGGAATGATTCCGGTGTTTTCATCGGGGAATGTTCTAGAATGTTCCAGAATGTCCGGCACTCCGGAGGGGAAGGGGTACATGAATGTGTCATTGCATGTTGGAATGATTGCATCATGTACTAAGTGTATTCTCTGTCCGAAATAAAGGATTTATTCAAATCCTAGTTTGAAAAGTCAAACGGCTAGTTTGAAAGTCAAACGGCAATTTTTGGAAAGAGGAAAAGAGGAGGAGTATGAAACCGAGTTGGGGAGGGAGACCTCCTCCAACCGGCAGCCACCTCCAAGCCGAGTTGGGGAGGGACTCCACTCCCTCCCCATGGCGCGGCCAGCCCCTCCACCTATATAAGGAGGGGCAGGGCTCCCTCCTAGATACACACAAGTTCCTATCTTCTACCTCCGGTTTAGAGCCGTTTTGGTTTTGAGCTTCTAATTGCTTTAGCCTGCGGTTTAGAGCCTTCTAATTGGTTTAGAGCCTTCTAATTGGTGTGTCTAATTACTAGACCACTAATAGCCTCTCTCATAAGCTCCACCATACTCGCACTGGCTTAAGGCGAAGCCCTGCGGGATTTCCCCTCTACTTCCGGTACCACGCCGTTGTGCTACCGGAATCGCGAGGAGAGTGCTACAACCTCCGCTGCCTGCTGGAACAAGGGAGAGGAAGGTCTTCGTCGAGTACCGAAAGTGTGACCGACTGCGGGAGCGCTGCCGGAACGTGGCGCCGGAAGGATCGTCTACGCGATCTTGAGATCGGAAAGAGTACGACTACATCACCCACGAGAATCTGCTCTCGTTAACCGCTTTGGAATCTTCGAGGGTAAGTTATTCCATCGACTCGTTGCTACAATCTAGTAGATAGATCTTGGCTTGTTTGTTTGTATGCGATAGAAAATTTTGTTTTCCATGCTACGAAGCCCTACAGTGGTATCAGAGCCGTGTCTATATGTAGATCTGTTGCACGAGTAGAACACAATGGTCATTGTGGGCGTTGATGCTTTTATTGTTGATTGCTTCTTGTGTACTTTGCATATTGCGGTATGTTGGGATGAAGCGGCCCGGGCTAACCTTACATGACATCGTTCATGAGACTTGCTCCACGCTTGACATGCAACTTGTATTGCATAAGTGGCTTTGCGGGTGCCTGTTTCTCCTAGCTTAGTTAAGATCCAATTTACAACGGGTGATTAACAATACTAGTATCAATGTTGTGGTTCTTGTTCGTAAGTTAGAACGACACTTATTGAAAGCCCCAAACCACGTAAAATATGCAAAGAAAGTAGAGGCGTCTAACTTTGTTTTGCAGGGGTGTGCAGTGATTTTATATGGCCATGATTGTGATTATATATGATGTATGCAATGTTCCTTATTGTAAGTCGGCAACCGGCAGGAGCCATATGGTTGTCTTTAATTTCTGTTAAGACCCGCGTGTCTATTCAAAGTAGTTGTAATAGTTGAAGCCGGTGGATGACAACCATGGAGAAGCATCATTGACCTTGATGCAATGTCGGTGATGATGGAGATCATGTTCGTGCTAGAAGATGGAGATCGGAAGCACAAAGAAGAAAGGCCATATCATATCACATATTATGAATTGCATGTGATGTTAATCCTTTATGCATCTTGTATTGCTTAGTAGACGACGGTAGCATTATAAGATGATCCCTCAAGCACACAATTTCAAGTTCTTAAGTGTTCACCCTTAGTATGCACCGTTGCTAAAGCTTGTTGTTTCGAAGCACCACGTGATGATCGGGTGTGTTAGATTCCGCAAGTGTATACAACGTGAGCAAGCCAGATTTGCTCATGCAGAAGCTAAGGTTTGATCTTGACGAGCCTAGCATGTACAGACATGGCCTCAGGAACACGGATTATCGAAAGGTAGAGCATGAGTCATATAGTAGATATGATGAACATGTTGATTGTTCGCCATTGAAGCTATATCAACTCTCGTGATGATCGGTTTTGATGTGGTGGATTTGGTTCGTGTGATCACTAAAACAATGTGAGGGATATTGTTTTGAGTGGGAGTTCACCTAGATTATTTTAATTATTAATTAGAACTCAATTTATCATAAACTAAATCAAAGTGAATTTGCATAGTTGTTGTAGTCATTGGCATCCGTTTACCACCTTACGCTTAGTTATAATTGAGATGATAGAACTATATAATTCTGGTTAGTTACTTTACGAACTGGTATCGTATTGTTTTGAAGTGTTAATCTAAAGTTTAAAAGTCCTATTGCAAACTTTCAGTAAGTTCCGGTTACTCCATAAAGTTTAATAATTAGTATTAAAACAAGAGTGACAATTCCAAGTGTTAGTGTTTGAGTATCATGTTTGTCTCCATGATTCTTGATATTCAAAGGATTGTCTTAATATCAAGGTTATCTAGGATCTGAAAGAGTTGTTTCAGAAACCATGATGTGTGGAAGATATTGCGATATCTGAAACGAAGTTTTGGTTGCAACATGATAGAGTATAATATGGCAAAAGTCATGCTCTCATATTTGATGAGAATTTACAAAAGGTTGGAGACACTAGTTGTCCTAATCTTCCAAAAGGTTTTGGAGAGCAACATTATACTCGCGATTCACCGTTACAAGCTAAAAGTAGCTAGATCATGGATAAATCCATGATGAGGGTGAATATTTGATGTAGGTAAAATGTTTACTACACCAAGAGATTACTAAAGAAAGGAATTTGAAAGAACACCAAATATTTGATAATGGTGATCTACTTCAAAGTGCAAGTCCAAAGACATTGGTATTTAACTATACACGCTTTGGACTATGTGTCATATATATGACTCCACTATTGATGTTGATAGATTCTTTCAAACAGAAAAGGAAATACTGAAAGAGAATCTCATAAGTATATGGCAGAAAAGGAAAAGACTAGAATTGTTCAGTTTAAGTATATAGATGATATACGTGTTATGGCTATATTCTTTGCTTATTAAACAATGTGGTTCTCAAGTATTTGATACTGAATTTGTTGGTGTGAATCATCATACGAAACAACACAATTCATGAACTACAATGGCCTAAGTAACTAGCAAAAGAATATGTGATGATGTTCATCGAGAACAAAATAAAAGGGTTATTGTGTTACTTGTTAAACATCAAAGCTTGCCTTCAAAGATTTGTTTTATCAGGTATTATGAGAACAAAAGGGTTGTTCAAATAATTGCCGTAATCCATAAAAGATGGATGATTCGCAAATCTCGTTGGAGACATCACATCCATAAAACTAGTGCTAAAAATGTCGAAAGACAAATTGATTGAAAGATCACTTAGGAAATGACATCGCCGTTTAATTATATTGGAAAGAAAACATGAAGAAAATCCATATGGATGGAATTTTGGAGTCTATTTGATTTTGATCAAATGACGCTTATGAAACTTTCCTAGAGATAATTAAAACTTCGTTCATAGGCCGAAAGGGAACGAATGACTAGCTTATTGGAACTTGTACATATTGTTGTATGAAATCCATTATGTGTAGTCAAGAGCGATGGATTTCAACTTTATATGCTTTCTCCGATAATTTGAGTGAATATATGAATATTTACTTAATAAGGACGAAGTATGAAACATTTGAAAAGTTCAAAGACTTTCAAGATGAAGTGCAAAATCATTGTAACAAGAATATAAACAGTTTATGATAAAGATCATAAAGGAAGATATTTGAGTTACAAGTTTAGCATAATACCTAAGATTTAAGGAATCGTTCCGTGGATTTGCATTTTCCCGAAACACCATAAGAGTATGGAGCATTCGAGATATGTAATTAAACCTTGTTTGACATGGTAAGATCGAAGGTGTAATTTCATAAAACTGCCATTATATTTTAAAGATTAAAAGCTTTAGAGATTACCGTTTTTCCACTGAAAAGAGCTCCATCGTAATCCATTGAAATGACACCATATAAAGTTATGGTTTGGGATAAAACCCAAGTTGTCCTTTCTTAAACATTGGTATGCTATGCATAAGAAAGATGTGTGCAACCAAAGTCGGATGAACCTGTCTTTGTATAAACTGTTCCTCCATAAAACACCGGAGACAAAAGTGTTTGTTGCTTAGAACGTCAAGTTTCTTTGAGAAGAAATTTTTCGTGAAAAGTTAAGTGGGAGGACATTAGAACTTTGATAAGGTTAAAAGAACCTTAGTTATATGTGCAGAGTTGCGCAGCACCGAAAAGTGTTCCGGAGGCAGCAACAATGCTCATGGCTCACGTGCCTCAAAAGTTGTGGTCACGGAGATCTAAGTTCCTATTGAAACAAGTAGGTCGGATAAACAATCAAATACCAAGATTTGAGAGTTAAATCATTATTTGACAATAATGATCCGACTACGTGCAAAGAAGCGATGATGAGCCCTGACTCCGTCAAATGGCTTGAAGCCATAAAATCCGTGATAGTTCCATACATGAGAAATCAAGTTTTGAACTTGAAGGACCCTCGAGAAAGGTGTAAGACCTTACAGTTGTGTCTGGATCTATAAAGAAATAGACATGGATGTTTTACATCTATGAAATAGTCGACATATTGGGAAAGAGTTCACAACAATGTTCAAAGGGTTGACTATGACAAGATTTGATCTTTCATAGCGATATTTAGTCTAGACGGATAAATGTAGCAACCACTACATATATTTTTGTTATATGGTAGTTGAATAAACAAAACAAGTTCTTCTAATAGAATTGTTACCTAGGACGTGTGCATGACACGGTCCATAGGGTTTTGTTAAATCAAAGGATGCTAAAAGCATATGCAAACTTCAATGGTTAAAGTGAGCATCGCGGAGTTGGAATCTTCACTGTGATGAAACTATTAAAGGAGTTTAAAAGTTCATTAGAGACGATGAAGATGCTTGCATTTGCAAGAAATTGAGTGGGAGCACTAAGACATGTTTCTAATACATTATGTGGAAGACATATTGTTGATTGGAAATAATGTATCTTTTATTAACACATATTAAGAATTTCATCCCGATGAAAGACTTAGGCAAAACCCAAATATTTGGCATCAATAGACGCTAATATGGTTGTGCCAAAAGTACATAGATGATATATTGAATGAGTTCAATATAGGAACTACAAGAAAGGTTCTTGTTGCACAGAAAGGATTGAATAAGTTCAATGTTGATGATATATTCAAGTGTATTGACATTTGGTAAAGTGAAACAAATAATCAAGTATAGATTGATATTTGATGTATGAAATCACAAAGAGTATTTATATCAATCATACTGTGATATGTACAAATCCAGATATGTCCTATGCTCTAAATGTTGTGAGCATATACCAGAATGATTCGTAAGATGATCATTGGACAATAGTAAGGATATTCTTATGATCTTTTGGAAGAACTAAGAGTATATTATTTGTAGAAGTGACAAATAGATGGTTAGTTCATTGTAAAAGTACTACATTGATACTAGCTTTGTCACAAAGTACAAGTTAAGTTTATCTCAATCTAAACTAAGGGTGGCACAATATAATGGAAAGTAAGTTCCATAATGGATTTGGATGAGTTCCAAAGTTAAGACATTGTGACAGATACTACAACAAAAGGCTAAGTATATGACTGCTATTATAGCAGCAAAAGAGGGCATTTGTGTCAAGTAGTTTGTTATCAAACTAGGTGTAGTTCACAGTGGGATAATACTATGAAGATATATTGTGCGACAATATTATCAACATGTTTTAACCCCAAAGAGCTAAAGGTCACACCGAAAGACCAAATTTGTACAAAGCCATCTCATTAGAGAATGAGTGATGCGTAGAGACGCAAAGACATGCAATTACACACGGACCTGGAAGTGTCAGATCCGAAGATCAGTTGACCACTAGCAATCGTGTACATACAAACACCGGAAAGCCATAGGTGTTGAATACACAAAGGTTCGAAACTAGATTATTGACTCTAGTGCAAGTGGGAGACTGTTGGAGATATGCCCAAGAGGCAATAATAAAGTAGGTTATTATCATATCTTCATACTTATGATAAATGTTTACATACCATGCTATAATTGTATTAACCGGAAACATTAATACTTGTGTGATTTGTAAACTAAAATAAGAGTCCCTAGTAAAGCCTCTTGTTAAACTAGCTTGTTGGTTAATATATGGTCATGGTTTCCTGATCATGAACATAGAGATGTTATTAACAACAGGATCATATCATTAGGAGAATGATGTGATGGACATACTCCTATAGATAAGCGTAGCATAAAGATCAAGTCATTTCAATAGTTCAATTGCTATATGCTTTCTGATACATAGTAACCTAATTCCTTCGACCATGAGATCATGCATATCACCTTTACCGGATGGATGCTTTGATGTCATCAAACACCACACCGTAACAGGGTGGCTATAAAGGTGGCATTGAGTATTCGGAAAGTATTGGTTGAAACACATGGATCAAGAGTGGGATTTGTCCATCCATATGACGGATAGATATACTCTGGGCCCTCTCGGTGAAATGTCATCCAATTAGCTTGCAAGCATGTGACTGGCTCACAAGGGATCACATATCACGGGAACGAGAAAAGAGTACTTATCGGTAACGAGGTTGAACTAGGTATGCAGAGATACCGACGATCATAACCTCGGATAAGTAAACTATCGTGAGACAAAGGGAAATTGGTATCGTATGTAAGTGGTTCATTCGATCGCAAAGTAATCGTAGAAATATGTGGGAGCCATATGAATTTCCAGATTCCTCTATTGGTTATTGTTCGGAGAAGTGTCTCGATCATGTCCGCATAATTCACGAACCGTAGGGAGACACACTTAAGGATTCAACGTTGTTTGAGTAGTTATGGTATTATGAGAAAGAGACCGAATGTTGTTCGGAGTCTCGGATAGGATCCGGGATATCACGAGGTGATCCGGAATGGTCCGGAGAATAAGATTCATATAAGGAAAGTCCCGTTTCGGAGTTCAGGAATGATTCCGGTGTTTTCATCGGGGAATGTTCTAGAATGTTCCGGAATGTCCGGCACTCCGGAGGGGAAGGGGTACATGAATGTGTCATTGCATGTTGGAATGATTGCATCATGTACTAAGTGTATTCGCTGTCCGAAATAAAGGATTTATTCAAATCCTAGTTTGAAAAGTCAAACGGCTAGTTTGAAAGTCAAACGGCAATTTTTGGAAAGAGGAAAAGAGGAGGAGTATGAAACCGAGTTGGGGAGGGAGACCTCCTCCAACCGGCGGCCACCTCCAAGCCGAGTTGGGGAGGGACTCCACTCCCTCCCCATGGCGCGGCCAGCCCCTCCACCTATATAAGGAGGGGCAGGGCTCCCTCCTAGATACACACAAGTTCCTATCTTCTACCTCCGGTTTAGAGCCGTTTTGGTTTAGAGCTTCTAATTGCTTTAGCCTGCGGTTTAGAGCCTTCTAATTGGTGTGTCTAATTACTAGACCACTAATAGCCTCTCTCATAAGCTCCACCATACTCGCACTGGCTTAAGGCGAAGCCCTGCGGGATTTCCCCTCTACTTTCGGTACCACGCCGTTGTGCTGCCGGAATCGCGAGGAGAGTGCTACAACCTCCGCTGCCTGCTGGAACAAGGGAGAGGAAGGTCTTCGTCGAGTACCGAACGTGTGACCTACTGCGGGAGCGCTGCCGGAACGTGGCGCCGGAAGGATCGTCTACGCGATCTTGAGATCGGAAAGAGTACGACTACATCACCCACGAGAATCTGCTCTCGTTAACCGCTTTGGAATCTTCGAGGGTAAGTTATTCCATCGACTCGTTGCTACAATCTAGTAGATAGATCTTGGCTTGTTTGTTTGTATGCGATAGAAAATTTTGTTTTCCATGCTACGAACCCCTACAATTATCAAAGCAAAATTTAAGTATCTCAAAAACCTCACATTCATAAGGTGCATCATCAGTATTTTCAAGCAAACTGGCAAGTTCAAATGCACCCTTGAAGGCAATAAATTCTTCAATTTGTTCCACATCATAAAAGTCATAATTCCCTTTAACATAAGAGGATATGGTAACATTATCATTATACTCACATTGAAAAGGGATGTGTTTATACCTCCTATAGCAACAAGCTTTATCAAAGAAATAAGTAACATTATAAGTAGAGCACACCTCTCTAGCAATGGTATTCAATTTATCAATTTTTACCATAAATGTTTCCCTTTTTGTGACAAACGGTGTTACTTATAATAATACTTTTGTTCTTCCGTGAATCCACTTTGCCAATAAGAACTCAAAAAAACCGTCCATTGATAGGAAGCATGACCAAGCAAGGCAACAACATACCAGCAACTAGAGTAGGAACTAATTTTTTTGTGTTTTTGAATAAAGAAAGCAAACCAAACTAAAATATTTTTTCTTGAGTTTTTGAAAAGAGGCAAACAAAACCAAGCAAAAGAAACTAAGCAAACTAAAAACAAATTAAAGAGAAAGGAAGTGGAGGACTCCCCTTATGAAGACGTCCTTAGCCTCTTGGAGTCAGTAGCAACTACTTGGCCAAGATAGCTACTAACAACGAAGAGCATGCAAGATCACAAACAACACAAACATGATAGTATCAAATAGACAAAACCATTAATCAATCTGACATAGTAATCTCAATATCCATCGGATCCCTGCAAACACAACATGCATGATTACAAATAGATTAGATCTTGATCATGAACGGAGCTCACAAGATCTATACATGAAAGCACTAGGAGGAGATACAACCATCTAGCTACTACATGGACCCATAGTCCAAGGTGGAACTACTCACGCATCATACCGGAGAAGAAGGCCTCCGGGATGATCTCCCCTCCGGCAGGGTGCCGGGAAGAACTCATATCCCCCCAATCTAGGGACGATGGTGGAGGCGGCTACAAATGGTTTCGTGGAGTTTTGATTGGGTGTCTAGGATTTCTGCATCGAGGGCTTCTTATAGGCAAATAGGTGAGGCTAGGAGGCGGCCAGAGGGCCCACACCCTGCCTAGGCACGGGGTGGGCCCACCCGCGCCTAGGGGGGGGGGGTGTGGCGGCCCTGGCTCGCCTCTTCGTCTCTCCTCTGGACTTCATGTCTCCCATGGTAAAATTTTGACTTTGGCTTTTGTCCCGTCCAATTTCGAGAATATTGATTTTCTGCCTTTCTGGAACCAAAAACAGAAGAAAACAGGCAACTGACACTATGTCAACTTGTTAATAGGTTAGTTCCAGAAAAGATATAAAAACATCTCAAAGTGTAGACAAAGCAAAGCAAAGTAGATAATAAACAAGCATGGAACATCAAAAATTATAGATACGTTTCCAACGTATCAATTACAAAGCGCTTCGTCCATTTGTCATGGTAGCATGGATCAACCTCTTCGAGAAAGTCGTTGAAGATTAGTGTAACTCCATTCCTTCCATCTTCCTACCTAGGAATCTCAGGACGAGATTCTTTTATGGGGGATAGAACTATAACTCCCATAGTTTTATTAAATAGTATTTAGGTTTGTTTTGTGCATTCATGAGCATCATCTTAAAATGCATGCAAGAAATAAAAGCAAAGCCCTACACCCTAATCCCTTCCTTTCTATTTGAAAACCTTCAAATGGTTATAATTATTTAAAACCCCAAAAATATATGGAACCCAAATGGTTATAAAGGGTCCCCACACTATTTTAAATATTTACAAAGTCTCTTGTATTTTTGAAACTAATCAAAACATATTACAAATGAAATACACAAAGAGATAAAACAAAACATAAATATAAAACATTTCTGTAAATAAAATAGAACTCTAACCTATCTAGACATATCCCATAACTCCTCTCTACTCCCTGTGTCGCACGTGCAGCCGCTAGCAGCCTCTTCCCTCGCTTTGCTGCAGCCCAACAACCAGCCCACCTCAGCCCATCTGGCCTGTACCCCTTCACTGTTTCTCTGTTTTCTTCTTTCCCGAGCCGCTGGCGAAGCATCTGCCTGGCAGTGCCCTTACCGTCTATCTCGTCGACGATGCGATGCACGTCGCCGCTCTAGGAGACGAGGATAAATACGCTGTTACCTCCTCTCCTCCCCATACCAACTTTGCTTCCTCTTGCCCCCTCTTTTGTTTTTCCCTTCGGCCCCGAACCCTAGCTCGCCGGTAACCGCTCCTCGCTGCCGTTATGAGCCTCCCCGAGCCAAGCTGAGATGCCTAGGAGCTCCGCCATGCTGGACTGGGTCTTCCTGTCAAAGGAATCCGGCCGGGCACCCTCTGTCGCCGTCAACGACCTCACCTACCTGAGCTCTAGCCCCCGTGTGCGTCATCGATTCTGGCCGCGTCCAAGATTGCCCGGCCGAGCTGACCCCTTCCCCGCAACACTGGTGAGCTTCCCGTGCTTAGGCACCCTTCTACTTCCTTCCTATCCCTTTGGCTTGCCTCCCCGTCGACCACCTGTAGCCGCCGCCATCGGCCGCCGTTGTTCTCCCTGTTCCGGCAACAAAATCCAAGCGGAGCCGCCACTTTCCGACTCGCCTTAATCCCCTCTCTCCAGCGATCCCAACGACGCATCCCCATGAGCTCCAGATCGATCGATCGACGATCTGCAAGGATTGCTCCTTTCTGACGTCAGCATGATGTCATGCCTGTGCAATAATTCCTTTTCCTTTTATTTTATAATTTTTGTAATTGTTTTCTATAATAATTAAATGTATGACATGTGGGCCCCCTTTGTAATTCAATAAACATTTTCATAAATGATTCTGATTTATAAAACTATTACAGTAATTCCAAAATGTAATTATTTTATAATATTCCAAAAATGATTTAAAATTAGAGAAATTCATAACTAATTCATTTTAAATCAAAAAATACAAATAATATATCAAAATATTCAGAAAAATAAGATCTACACAATAGCAATATAATCATGCCTTATTCAATAACTTCAATTCCAAGTTTAATTAGAAGAACAAAATGAACCCTATAGGTGACTCCGAGGTTCCTCCTAAATTAGGGTTTGTACCTCTCGGACCCTGTTTAAAATGGTCGATCATGTTTTAGGGGTTCATATCAATGCTATTTAACTTGTCATATCATCATCTTGTTTGAGCATTACATCGATGCCATGTGTTGATTGTTTCCCTCTCTTTCTGGTGTTCTTGCTTCTTCTCGGTAGTCCTCGGAGATGAATGCCAGAAACAAGATCGACTCCAAGACTGATGACCAAGATCAACACCATCGACGGTTATCGACGAACAAGTCAAGCTGATGAACCCTGAGGATCTATAGTTGGGTATCAACAGGCAAAGGCAAGCAAAGCCCCACACATACATATGAATCATATGCTTTCAAAGTATTTCAATTCTTGTCATATGCATGCGATTCTAAAGTCTTTTATTGATAGATAGAGTAATCCTATCTGATGTATTTTTCCTTTGTAGCCTATATTCCTGATCCACTACTCCTAGCATAACTAGAGTTTGGCTTGTGAAGCATTGCTAGAGCTGTTACATCTATTGTGCTTAGCCATGCTTAGCTGTTACCACTGGTCTATCCAGTTGATGAATCAAATATGCGAATGAATCTAGTATGACAGGATGACGTGTTATGATCAGATATAAAAGTTAAACATGCTGAGGCTTGCATGGGAGGCCACTATGGGTTATGGTTTTTGCAGTACCATACTTGCCACTACTAGGATCCGAGTTCTTGCCTCTTGAACCAAGACGAGCGTACAGCCACACGGGAGCCTAGAAACCCCCTCAACCAACTAACTTGCCTAGTAGATTTCATGAGTTACATAGTTCAGGCTTTCCAATTTACAAACGCATTCTGGTTCTTCTCGAAGGAGGTGCATTCATAACAAGTAGGTAAGCATAGTCGGGAACAATAAAGGCATGACCTCCATAATCTTGAACCCTGAGCACATCATTAGGGACCGTCTTCGGGACGACCCGTTATGGCGGCATCTCGCTAGTGCGTGACTCATGGTCTTGGCGAAATCAAGATAAAGGTCATGGTCAACCACTCTCTGCCGGCCTTCCCAGGAAGAGGGCTGATGTTAACTGGCATTAAGAATCAGTTGGTACGTGTGGGTAAAGTTGTACACCCCTGCATGGTAATAATATTTTTGAAAATCCGCATTCGCGGTTATGGATGACTTGGGAATGGATTCTAAGATCATAGAGAACTTTAAACTAATCATAAAAGTTGGCAGATCAATGTGTGCTTAAGGATGCTTCCTCATGGGTACGAGGGGGTGATCCTAGTTGGTAGGTTTAGATGATGATGATTCGGTGGATATCAAAAGATGATCGAAGCTAGAGATACCACTCTCTTATCCCCTTTCGAAAAGTATTCTGATTAGTCGAGCTTCCTCTCCTTCCTCTTTTACAAACAAAGATGGCTTTATGCAAAATAACTCCACCAGCCATAAGTCTTGTGGAGTACATCCTGTACTCACCCTTGCTTCGTTGATACTTTTGCAGCAGAGTAAGTGTTACAATATAAGATGAGCTCTTTACGGCATCGACATCGATGAATAACTTGGGGTTCCCAGTCGGCAGTTGGGGATCTATGGAATGGACGTCATAGTTATGCTTCAGGACTCTTAGGCCATTTGTTAAGTTTACTATACTTAATCGTAGAATTTGCCTTCCGTTGTTTGATATTTATGGTCAGTGACCTCTGGTTGTAATATTTTGGTTATTTGCTCAGTTATGAGATTGCTGTAATAATTTTGGTGTCGTAGGGTTACCGTTGTGTTACCGATTTCCTCTCTCTACTCTTTCGAGATTAGGTTAGGCTTATGTTCAAATGATGGTCTGGGATTTGTCTAGACTTAATCCGGGGGGGGGTGTCATAGAGGACAAGCTCCCTTGCTGTGGCTTTAATCAGTTGATTATTAAGTTATTAGTTCAATGAAACCATGATCATATTATGGGTTACTCTTTCTAATCCATAATAAGTGTCGCTGATTTAGTAACATCTATTAAGATGTGACAGATTACTCCAAAGGTTATGCTTGGATTGAGATTCACCAAGTTTTCAAAACGAATGGAGGTGGCTTGTCAGAGATGAAGAGAAAGACACAAGAGTGCCAGTGTAACATCCTAGCATTAGAGCTTAGAAATAAGCTGAACACAGATGTGTGCATTGCATTCATGCATAGAAAATCTGGATAATTTTCGCTCTTTTGAACAAAACCTGTCAAAGTGATTGAAGATTCTCTCAACTTGATGGAATTGAAGTAGATCATCAAGTTGATTGCGATAAGTTTCAATATGACCTTGCTAAAACCTTATTTTGGGTAAACATGATTTGATCTAAGTGTAGATCAAATGCCATACATATTACTTAATAATTAATATCTGGTCCTTAAGTGACCATTCCATAGTGTTCATCACAACAACCCATGAATACCAAGCTATGTATATGATTTAAGTGACAAGAATGTAATAACTAAATTTTGACTTATCTTAATCTTGTCTACTTGTACCATGAGTATCACGGTAATACTTAACCTTAACTCTTTAGTGAGATTGAGTAGGAAAGAAACCAAGTCAAGACCATTCACCATGTATCTTTTTATCCATATCAATCTTTACCATTTCTATTGAATCATATTCTAATATCTGTTGTTCATCAATGTTGAGTAATCAACTTTTGATTCACCAATTCTTAATCTATCAATTCTTGATCTATCAACTCTTGACCATATCATAGGATTCACTTAAAGCCTATAAAGAAAGAAGTAAGAAGTGGTAGATGGTAATGCTAGATTTAGATATCATCTATAGGTTGGGAGTATTGGAAGAGAATAATATCAATATGATAGTTGATGGAGTTAACTCACTCTTGAATGAATAGAGGAGTCATCTATAAGATTATAAAGATGAACATTTAAGTTAGTTACCAGGAGTAGTCCTATTGAATCAAGTAGGTATAGTAACTGAATAATCTCTCTTAGTCAGATAGATACATTGAGAAGATAACCATAATACAACTGTAGTGTTATATTGATGAAGCCTTGGTTAGCTAACTGGAAACCTAAACCATAAAGGATCAAAGGATTATAATGATCATGCTTTAGTCACCAAGATTGAATGCTTATATCATGTATAAGTGAAATTGGTGGACAGAACATGATTGAACCCTAGTATAGATATGTTATTCTAGGTTAGCCATGACAAGTCACCATGATATAATGTGAAGTTTGAGTATAAGATATGGAGTCAAGTAGACATAAGATAGTATGATTAAATTGATGCTAGAGCAACATTGCATTATAGAAGTAGTATTTTCCTCTTGGAAAATACTAAACACTTGAGGTGAATTAGGATTTGATATATATATATATACATACATATATTAGAGTAATGATTGGTAATGGATGATAAAGGAAGAGTATGAATAGAGGTAACTGTAACCATCTGTTGGATTGGAGATTATTAGTAGTAGAATAGTTTGATAACTAAGTATAGCTATGCGGAGATTATGAAAAGCTTTAGTGTCAAGCTCATTGGATTTATAAATGGATTTAGAAGAATAACCGGTGGATAAGAATATTCTTGTGAAGTAAAGCTCATCATGTTAACACATGATGATGGATAGAAAGAAGTATTATATCTAGGAAAGGAATTCCTTAATAAGAAGCCAAGAATTATGAAATATGGAAGATAGGAATTCTTGGTAAACACTCAACTTTAAATCTTTAACCAAACAAAATATCCATTTCATATATTTGATCAATTATCTTATTTCCATAGTGGTTTATAGGAATATTTTCCTATAGCAAATCACCTAAGCACATCTTTGTCATTTCCAATTATCATAGCCATATGTGCTAGGGAGATATCTTTATCAATTCTTTTCCTTAAGACATTCCAGAAAATAACTTTCTAATTTAAAGGATGATATCATTAAAGATCAAAAACATAAAGACAATATGTTTAGCTATTAATCTTTATTCACATAAACAAAATAATATAAGTGTATTAAGTACCCTAAAACCTAGGGCAAGCATTTACAATTCAAACCCTAACTGCTATGTTAGTTATAATAAAATATATACCTTGATATCACTTAAATTTATGGGAATAATATTAAGTATATTAAGTCCTTAGAACTTTATATATCATATAAAAATGAAAGATCACCATATATAAATTCCTTTAATAATATAAGTTAATGAGAATCAAATCCTATGAGTTAATAGTAATGCATTCTTTAATAAGTTTATATAAATTAGATCAATTAAAACTCACAGCAAAAGCTCTTACTAATACTAAAAGGAAAGGTATATATATAAAGAAAATAAAGAAATAATAACATTATACAATAAAAGTTCACAAAATGATAATAAATACATTTGAACATTGCTACAATTATTTAGCAAATAAATTCTATGAAGAAAGATTCCAAAACAAATGAAAAATCCAAATATGAAAAATGAAATAGAAAATAGAAAACAAACAAAAACAAAAAAATAGAGGAATTAGTTTCTGGCCTGTAGCCCATTTTCTCCTCTCCTGTCTACCGCCAGGTGCACTCAATATAATCCCAGTATCGGCCAACAAGGACAACTCAAGGCATCTCTCCGGACTGACGAGTGGGACTAGATGAAGGACTGCGGGATGAGTTTGAAATCATGTCAGGGGGTTTTTCGCAAAATCGCCAACCGTCGTCTTCCTCGTAATGTCACAAGCAGCTGCCTGTCAGCATCACCGTCGTACGTCGCCGTGCCGTGATGTCCGCCTCCGTCCAGATTCGTGCCACCGCTCTTCGGGGACTATAATAATTGTCCTCGTTGTCGTGGAGAAGCCCCACACGCCACATCTTCTCCTCTCTCTAATTCCCTTTATAGCCGAAACCCTAGCTCACGGAGCCACGTCTCGTCGCCAGTAGAGACCATCCCATTGTCCGTGGAGTGGACGAGGAGAAGCGCCATCGCGCGTAGATCATCTGAGAAGAAGGTAGTGCCAAGGGGAGCTCGGAGATGAACGGATTTTGTTGTTCCCTTTCATCGGTGCTTGTCAGGAATCCTCATCGTGCGCTCACCATCGACTATGTCTGTTCTCACGGACCACCGTGGAAGCATCACAGTGAGCTTAAGTATCTTCCCATGCCCCTAAATAACGTATGTGTGTGTTCTGTAGCCAGTGTTCGTCGTGTCGCCGGAGAGCGCCGCCGCGATTGCTCGTCCTAGCCACTGTTCCGGTGACCAATAGCTAGCGTTAGTAGACTTGTTCGATTCGCCTCGTCGTCCTCTTTCCAGCATACTCAACATCAGGTGCTGGCGCGCCTTAGATCACAGCCGACGACCATTTCCCGGTGGTGGAAGCCATTCTACCGTCATCGTGACGTCACGCCTGTCTCATCTTTGACCAGTCCAACCCCTTGACTTAGTCCACTGCTCGCGTGGGATCTGACGTGGTCCTGAACCCACGGGTCAGTGACCAGGTAAGAGTTAGTTTGGGTACAAAAAGTAAAATAGTTATTTAGAAAATAATTTAGAAAATGATTAAATCCTAGTAATTCTATAACTTTAGTTTTGTAATTCAAAAAAATATGTATAATATATGAAAATTTTCAGAAAAATAAAATCTATAGCATTAAACTATTATCAAACATTATTATGTTAATAATTTAAACAATTATTATTTAATAAAGATTTTATAAGTTTTAATACTTTGAAATTCATATTTTAATATTGGTAAATGTTAAAAAATATAAATAAAATACCAAAAATCTTAGAAAAATAAGAACTATAATTAAAAACAATAATAATGCATTATTATTTTACTTAATTAAACATTTTTTATTTATTAAGTATTTATAAAGTAATAAATCTTGTAAAAATCATATCTTATTATTTATAAATCACAAAAATAAATTTAATATACCAAAATCATCCCTAAAATAATACCTACATGTTAATAATATAATATACCACTTATGAGGTAAATAAAAATTTAAACACTTTAATAACTTGAATTTAAACCTATTTCCTTAATTTATAATTCATATAACGGTAAATAAAATTTACTAATATTTCTCAAAATTAGCCAATTAAAGTATAATAAATAGTATTAGTCTTAAATATTAATAATATGAAGTGAAAATAAATCCAACACATTTTAAATACAATTTTATTTGAATTATCATTCAACAATAAGTGTATATTATTTTCCAAATGGAGTTATCAAATATTAAATTCTCAAGATTATTGTTTTCACTTAATAAAATCTTTTACCATTGTTTTAATCACAAATTTATAAACATACCAAAACCCTATAGTGAATTCATAAGTAATTAAATAATATTATTCCTTGGATACAAATCATAACCACACCTTTATAAGGAAATAAAAGTTTCTATTCCATTATAAAATTAAGAAACCACTACTCAAGGACAAGTAATGCCATTATTAAATAAGTTTAAGGAAATATTATAAGATGAGCAAGTACAATATCATAGGCATTACACCTTAAATCCATTTATGCCCTTAAAGTTAAACTTTAGTCTACAAGACTATAAACATTATAATAAAGAATTTGTTATGTGTTTTATAGTTAACTTTGGTCTGTTATAATTAAATCGTAAAGCATCTCAAGTCCAAACTATCCAAGCAAGCACAAACAACATCGACCACCATTGGTTAACCACAAAGATTTTTTAGACCTTAGAAAAGAAATCTTTTCTTCAAATGTTATTCTTTTTGCCAGTTCAAACAAAAAATTACAATTAATAATAATCACATTACATTATTCTTTACTTATATACTCAAGATTGTTAACACTTAAGTTACTTATAAATGCCATTACTTGTAAAGTAAAATTTGAGGATAAACAATTCTTATATAAGTAGTCTTTGAGTAGCATTCCACATGTGTGTATCCTATTGTTGTATGATGTTATAAATACGTGTTGTTCACAGACACTCACAAGCCTTAATAAGAAGCACAAGTGTGAAACTTAATCTAAAAGGGAAACACATTCCAAAGAAACCATTTCCAGTATTCAAACCCTAGAACAACCTTATCCCCGGGATTCGAGTTTACGAAATTGCATTACATTACTTATGCATAATAGCATCTTGCTTCTTTAAACATTAGTCCTTACCGGACCAATGATGCTGATTTCAGATATTTGATCTTATATTGTCTCGAAGACTGTGAGTGCATAATATTGCAATCACAAAAGGCAAGTTCACACTTGCTCATGTCCTTTGGTTATTTTCTATAAAGTATTTTACAAATCCAGTGTTGTCATCACCTGCATTTTAAAAAGGTTCGAAAACACTATTTTCTTAATAATGTGATTATAGGTTATTTACCATGAGGTAATAACCTACTATGAAAGTTCCGGTGGTAAAGGAACATATTATCTAGGACTTAATAACCAATGTCGCCAGTGATTCTTGCGCCGTATATCACGCGTTAACCATGAGATTTGGAATGGGACGGAGAAGTTAGTTGTATCTTCTTCCTCTCGCATGTAGCCGGATGTGCAGGTCGTGGCTGTTAACACTCGTAGCATGCATACTAATTGGTAATTCATAGAGGATATGCAACATATGGGTGGGAACCCTCATTGTCCCATGATAGTTCTGGCATCTAACGGTCTGTACAAACCATTACCGTAATTAAATGGGTGGGCATGGTGTACACCAAGGAGGCATGCGAGGTCGCAAAGGGGGTAGTGATTGGCTTGGATCTTAGTCTGAGCCCCACACCAAGGAAGTGTGGACAAGAATGCAACTCAGATGTGAAACAAAGCTAAGATCTCTCATGGGTAAAGTGACGCACCTCTGCAGAGTGTAAGAACTATAACTTGTTACTCCCTATTCCGGGAAGGAGCTGCGAACACGGCGGGAAAGGAACTCCATGAAAGTTCTAGTAAACCCGTGAAGGCTGACGGACATAGCTTTTCAGAATAAAAGCAACCTTTGAAGAAAATGTTTTAGAAAACTTGCATGGCCTACGACCTATGGTCTATGGCTGTAGATATAGTGCATCAAACACTCCTTACTAGTGAACTTGCTGAGTATGCTCGTACTCAATGTATCTTCTTAACCCTTGCTAGATTCTGAAGCCAATACAGTCGACGTCTACATTAACTTATGCTCAAGGAAATCTTCGTCAACAGTTCAAGCTCTTCATTGAAGTCAAGAAAGTCAACATATACATCAATTGAAGTGAAGGCGAAGTTGCTGATTAGATAGGAATATAATCTCTGGCCATAGAACCTACTTCTGTAGAGTATTGCAATAGCCGCAATACAATCCCAAATAGTTCAGGTACTAGACTATTAGTATAGTAGTTATGAGTTGTTTATTTCTGATTTTTTTCTTTGTAAGAAGTTTCTTTCTCTCTCTTTAACCTAGAGTGTTCTTTGGATCTTTTGTAAAGAGTTGAGTTGTAACCTATAGTCATGTCTTGTACCTACTGTGTTTCTGTTGTACCACTCTGAGGGATGTAATACTAGTGAACGGTGCTTCATTGGTGTCATGTCTACGACTATAGTGTACATCATGCAGTGGTATGCTGGGTCACCTCAGCTGGTATCAAAGCATATGCTTTGACCTTAGGATTAAAACCCTTTTAGGAAGATCTATAGGTTGGATAGTGACTATAGGAGCCATTTTATCTAAACCAAATGTTCTTATAATTGTGATAAGTATCCACTTGAGGATAACTTTGTCACCAGATACTTAAGTCATTCTTTCTTAGGAGTAATTATTTTATATTTTCTCAGTATAGTGCTATTTAGTGTCTTCTGAAGGAGACATAAACCACCAAGATACTGTAGGAAAGTGTAAGACATCAATTGAAGTAGTTCTAATGGTATAGCGTAACCCTAGCATTCAAGTAGCACAGTGGAATCTTATTGTTAATTGGTAACCAAAGACAACATGATGAATACCATTAGGATTAATGTTGATGTAATGAGTAGTAATCATGTGGGATTCACTTGAGAATTCTACGTGATGAAGTGAAATTATATTAAGGCTTAACAATAATTTAATGAGAAACTAGATCATGGTGAGATTAGCTCTGAAACCATGATGTAGGTGTAATAATTGTCAAGTAAGAGTAAGTTTAGAACAAAGTAGAACTATGATAGAAGTCATAGATGCTAGAAATTTCCAATAATCTTTGGTTTAAATTCGAAAATAGAATCTGATTAGTCGTTCAGAGTGATCATGTGAGATCCGTTTACTAATAAAGAAATGTTGGTTATAATTAATCGTTCTAAAAGTGAGACAGAAGTTTAGTCAAAACCAAATTGAGACCACTTTGCTTAAGATTATCCTATTGGAATCGAGCAATTTGGGTAAATGTTGAGACAAAGAATAGTTAAACCATTTAAGTGCTAAGTATCACGAGGTAAACCTTTATGAGGAGGTGTCATATACTACACAACTAAGCCTGAATTCTAGAGATATTATGCTCAACTACTATATTCCGGGCTTAGAATATTGTGTGTTATATGTACCACATTTGAATTTGTTTGTTTTTCTTGGATCTTCTTGATTGACTAGATCTGTACATGAAGTTTGACTTGGTGTGCAAATGCATGTTGCAACATCCAGTTATTACTTGATGTTATAGACCTAGATAGAAAAGGGAATTCATGTAAGGGAGTGACGAGTTCCGAAGATCAAGGGGAATACTTACATGAAGAATAAAGCCAAGTATAAGGAGTATCAACACAATTTGAAGGTTGGATCAAGTTCAGATCATTACTAGCCAACAATAAGAAGGAATATTAATGTAGGGAATACATGGAGCAACAAGAAGTAATAAACTTAAAGTTCACCCAAAATAGGTGATGTTGCTAAGAAGTTAATGAAGTAGTAGTACCTAGTTCATGAAACCATCATGAATTAGTATAAGAAGAAGCTTTGGAACCAAAATGGTATTCAATCTCTGACAATTCAGAGAGAATGCCAAAAGTGTGTCGAAAACCGTAGGGTAATACATACACCCTAGGATCGTCCGCAACTGGTATTTGGTCCACAACTAGTATTTGGTTAACTTAGTTAACCAGATCATCTTAGTGTTCCATAAAGAGCATAAAACTTGGCCTAAGTTAAGTAAGACATAAATGAGTATAAGAATTAAAGCGACTGTCTTTTGAGATACCTCGAGAAAGCAAGTCTACCAAAGACTGAATGTCCAAATAATAGGTAAGCCAAATAATGATGGGAGATCTATTTCGGAGATCCACAATTATGTGGGTATACCATAAGTTCTTTCGTGAAACTATAAATAGGTAAAGTATAAGCAAGATAAAGACCAACATTCCAGTTATAAAGCCAATGGTTACTATATAGGCAGTTTAGAGACCATTAGTAAACCCTAAGAGGGAGAGTAAATAGTAAAATGGAAGTATTGTTATCTGAATATCAGAGTAAAGGTTGGAGAAGAAGTACCAAACTATGACAACATGAAGCCTTATTTTCATAAGGTTAAAAGAAGGCCATCATTATAAAAGTACTTCCAGTGTATGTCGGGATAAAATATCGAAGTTTACCTCAAGATATTAGGACTCAAACCTTAAGCCAATTAGTAGTGGAAGTTGAAGAAGTACTTAAGGTAATAAAAAAAGGTTATCTAAAAGCTGGATAAGGTAAAATCTTGAAGTAACAAAATAGAATAGTCCTAACAGACTAATTCTAAAAGAAACCACTCTTAAGTGATCCTTAAGAGAGAATAAAGCACATCCAATTGGACATGTCTAGAGAAACAAGAAATTCCGATGGGTATGGACTAAATGTGTTCAACACCAATCTTCAGAAGGACTACCAATACCACTCATACAATGATAAATCAAAGATTAGTCTTTTGGCCACAACTATGTCTAATAGAATCTAAAACCCTATTTTAGTGAGACTTCCTAGACCTTACCTTGTATGATAAGGAAGCTTGATGATCAAGTAAAGGAGTTGGATTAGGATACCTAATCAGGGAAATCAACTAAAGCAGAGACCCCAATTTAAGGATTTTATAATGACTTATCCCTATGGGACTAAAATAAAAGGAACTTTGGGATATTGGAGACAACAAGTTGGAGATTGCCAAGTATGATGAGAAATCTAGGAAAAAGATCTGGATATGGGATACTCCAATTATTTCCATTTGAGGTTACCATGGAGTTGAGAAATGTCATCACCAATACAAGACAATTCCTCATTCCGAAATGTGAGAGTATACAAACTTCGGGGACGAAGTTTATTTTAAGGGGGAGAGTCTGTAACATCCCAGCATTAGAGTTAGAAATAAGCTGAACACAGATGTGTGCATTGCATTCATGCATAGAAAATCCGAATAATTTTCGCGCTTTTGAACAAAACCTGTCAAAGTGATTGAAGCTTCTCTCAACTTGATGGAATTGAAGTAGATCATCAAGTTGACTGCGATAAGTTTAAATATGATCTTCCTAAAACCTTATTTTGGGTAAACATGATTTGATCTAAGGGTAGATCAAATGCCATAAAACTAAATCACAACATATTACTTAATAATTAATATCTGGTCCTTAAGTGACCATTCCATAGTATTCATCACAACAACCCATGAATACCAAGCTATGGATATAATTCAAGTGACAAGAATGTAATACCTAAATCTTGAATTATCTTAATCTTGTCTATTTGTACCATGAGTATCATGGTAATACTTAACCTTAACTCTTTAGTGAGATTGCGTAGGAATGAAACCAAGTTAAGATCATTCACCATGTATCTTTTTATCCATATCAATCTTTACCATTTCTATTAATCATATTCTAATATCTGTTGTTCATCAATGTTGAGTAATCAACTTTTGATTCACCAATTCTTAATCTATCAATTCATGATCTATCAACTCTTGACCATATCATAACATTCACTTAAGGCCTATAAAGAAAGAAGTAAGAAGAGGTAGATGGTAATGCTAGATTTAGAGATCATCTATAGGTTGGGAGTGTTGGAAGAGAATAATATCAATATGATAGTTGATGGAGTTAACTCACTCCTGAATGAATAGAGGAGTCATCTAGAAGATTATAAAGATGAACATTGAAGTTAGTTACCAGGAGTAGTCCTATTGAATCAAGTAGGTATAGTAACTGAATAATCTCTCTTAGTCAGATAGATACATTGAGAAGATAACCATAATAGAACTGTAGTGTTGTATTGATGAAGCCTTAGTTAGCCAACTGGAAACCTAAACATTATAGGATCAAAGGATTATAATGATCATGCTTTAGTCACCAAGATTGAATGCTTATATCATGTATAAGTGACATTGGTGGATAGAACATGATTGAACCCTAGTATAGATATGTTATTCTAGGTTAGCCATGACAAGTCACCATGATATAATGTGAAGTTTGAGTATAAGATATGGAGTCAAGTAGACATAAGATAGTATGATTAAGTTGATGCTAGAGCAACATTGGATTATAGAAGTAGTATTTTCCTCTTGGAAAATACTAAACACTTGAGGTGAATTAGGATTTGATATATATATACATATATTAGAGTAATGATTGGTAATGGATGATAAAGGAAGAGTATGAATAGAGGTAACTGTAACCATCTGTTGGATTGGAGATTATTAGTAGTAGAATAGTTTGATAACTAAGTATAGCTATGAGGAGATTATGAAAAGCTTTAGTGTCAAGCTCATTGGATTTATAAATGGATTTAGAAGAATAACCGGTGGATAAGAATATTCTTGTGAAGTAAAGCTCATCATGTTAACACATGATGATGGATAGAAAGAAGTATTATATCTAGGAAAGGAATTCCTTAATAAGAAGCCAAGAATTATGAAATATGGAAGGTAGGAATTCTTGGTAAACACTCAACTTTAAATCTTTAACCAAACAAAATATCCATTTCATATATTTGATCAATTATCTTATTTCCATAGTGGTTTATTGGAATATTTTCCTATAGCAAATCACTTAATCACATCTTTGTCATTTCCAATTATCATAGCCATACATGCTAGGGAGATATCTTTATCAATTCTTTTCCTTAAGACATTCCAGAAAATAACTTTCTATTTTAAAGGGTGATATCATTAAAGATCACAAACATAAAGACAATATGTTTAGCCATTAATCTTTATTCACATAAACAAAATAATATAAGTGTATTAAGTACCCTAAAACCTAGTGTAAGCATTTGCAATTCAAACCCTAACTCCTATGTTAGTTATAATAAAATATATACCTTGATATCACTTAAATTTAAAAATGAAAGATCACCATATAAAAATTTCTTTAATAATATAAGTTAATGAGAATCAAATCCCATGAGTTAATAGTAATGCATTCTTTAATAAGTTTATAGAAATTAGATCAATTAAAACTCATATCAAAAGCTCTTACTAATACTAAAAGGTAAGGTATATATATAAAGAAAATAAAGAAATAATAACATTATACAATAAAAGATCACAAAATGATACTAAATACATTTTAATATTGCTACAATTATTTAGCAAATAAATTCTGTGAAGAAATATTCCAAAACAAATGAAAAATCCAAATATGAAAAATGAAACAGAAAATAGAAAACAAACAGAAAGAAAAAATAGAGGAATTAGTTTCTGGCTTGTAGCCCATTTCCCCCTCTCCTGTCTTCCACCAGGTGCACTCAATATCAACCCAGTATCGGCCCAACAAGGTCAACTCAAGGCATCTCTCTAGACTGACGAGTGGGACCAGATGAAGGACTACCGGTTCAGTTTGAAATCATGTCAGGGGGGTTTCCGCAAAATCGCCAACCGTCTTCTTCCTCGCAGCGTCACAAGCAGCTGCCTGTCGGCATCACCCCCGTCTGCCGCCGCGCCTTAACGTCCGCCTCCGTCCAGATGTGTGCCACCGCTCTTCGGGGCCCATAATATGTGTCCTTGTTGCCATGGAGAAGCCCCACACGCCACATCTTCTCCTCTCTCTCGAATTTCCTTTACAGCCAAAACCCTAGCTCATTGGAGCCACGTCTCGTCGCCGGTAGAGACCATCCCAAAGTCTGTGGAGTGGACGCGGAGAAGCGCCATCGCGTGTAGATCATCTGAGAAGAACGTAGTGCCAAGGGGAGCTCGGAGATGAACGGATTTTGTTGTTCCCTTTCGTCGGTGCTCGTCAG
Source organism: Avena sativa (assembly GCA_916181665.1). Classification (NCBI taxonomy): domain Eukaryota; kingdom Viridiplantae; phylum Streptophyta; class Magnoliopsida; order Poales; family Poaceae; genus Avena; species Avena sativa. The sequence goes on from OV702297.1 coordinate 147,018,293, forward strand.
GAATCCTCATCGTGCGCTCACCATCGACTGCGTCTGTTCTCACGGACCACCGTGGAAGAATCACGGTGAGCTTAAGTATCTTCCCATGCCCCTAAATCACGTATGTGTGTGTTCTGTAGCCAGTGTTTGTCGTGTCGTCGGAGAGCGCCGCCGCGATTGCTCGTCCTAGCCACTGATCCGGTGACCAATAGCTAGCGTTAGTAGACTTGTTCGATTCGCCTCGTCATCATCTTTCCATCATACTCAATATCAGGTGCTGGGGCGCCTTAGATCGCCGCCGACGACCATTTCCCGGCAGTGGAAGCCGTTCTACCGTCATCGTGACGTCACGCCTGTGTCATCTTTGACCAGTCCAACCCCTTGACTTAGTCCACTGCTCGCATGGCATCTGACGTGGTCCAGACCCCACGGGTCAGTGACCAGGGTAGAGTTAGTCTGGGTATAAAAAGTAAAATCGTTATTTAGAAAATAATTTAGAAAATGATTAAATCCTAGAAATTCAATAACTTTAGTTTTATAATTCAGAAAAATATGTATAATATATGAAAAGTTTCAGAAAAATAAAATCTATAACATTAAACTATTATCAAACATTATTATGTTAATAATTGAAACAATTATTATTTAATAAAGATTTGATAAGTTTTAATACTTTGAAAATTCATATTTTAATATTGGTAAATGTTAAAAAATATAAATAAAATACCAAAAATCTTAGAAAAATAAGAACTATAATTTAAAAATATAATCATGCATTATTATTTCACTTAATTAAACATTTATTATTTATTAAGTATTTATAAAGTAATAAATCTTGTAAAAATCATATTTTATAGTTATAAATCACAAAAATAAATGTAATATACCAAAATCATCCCTAAAATAATACCTACATGTTAATAATATAATATACCACTTATGAGGTAAATAAAAATTTAAACACTTTAATAACTTGAATTTAAATCTATTTCCTTAATTGATAATTCATATAAGGGTAAATAAAATTTACTACTACCTCCGATCCTAAATAAGTGTCACGGTTTTGAACTAAATGGCGACACTTATTTAGGATCGGAGGGAGTAATATTTCTAAAAATTAGCCAATTAAAGTCTAATAAATAGTATTAGTCTTAAATATTAATAATATGAAGTGAAAATAAGTCCAACACATTTTATATACAATTTTATTTGAATTATCATTCAACAATAAGTGTATATTATTTTCCAAATGGAGTAATCAAATATTAAATTCTCAAGATTATTGTTTTGACTTTATAAAATCTTTTACCATTGTTTTAATCACAAATTTATAAACATACCAAAATCCTATAGTGAATTCATAAGTAATTAGACAATATTATTCAATGGATACAAATCATAACCACACCTTTATAAGGAAATAAAAGCTTCTATTCCATTATAAAATTAAGAAACCACTACTCAAAGAGAAGTAATGCCATTATTAAATAACTTTAAGGAAATATTATAAGATGAGCAAGTACAATATCATAAGCATTACACCTTAAATCCATTTATGCCCTTAAAGTTAAACTTTAGTGTACAAGACTATAAACATTATAATAAAGACTTTGTTATGTGTTTTATAGTTAACTTTGGTATGTTATAATTAAATCATAAAGCATCTCAAGTCCAAACTATCCAAGCAAGCACAAACAACATCGACCACCATTGGTTAACCACAAAGATTGTTTAGACCTTAGAAAAGAAATCTTTTCTTCAAATGTTATTCTTTTTTCCACTTCAAACAACAAATGACAATTAATAATAATCACATTAAATTATGCTTTAATTATATACTCAGGATTGTTAACACTTAAGTTACTTATAAATGCCATTACTTGTAAAGTGATATTTGAGGATAAACAATTCTTATATAAGTAGTCTTTGAGTAGCATTCCACATGTGTGTATCCTATTGTTCTATGATGTTATAAATACGTGTTGTTCACAGACACTCACAAGCCTTAATAAGAAGCACAAGTGTGAAACTTAATCTAAAAGGGCAACACATTCCAAAGAAACCATTTCCAGTATTCAAACCCTAGAACAACGTTATCCCTGAGATTCAAGTTTACAAAATTGCATTACATTACTTATGCATAATAGCATCTTGCTTCTTTAAACATTAGTCCTCACCGGACCAATGATGTTGATTTCAGATATTGGATCTTATATTGTCTCGAAGACCGTGAGTGCATAATATTGCAATCACAAAAGGCAAGTTCACACTTGCTCATGTCCTTTGGTTATTTTCTATAAAGTATTTTATAAATCCAGTGTTGTCATCACCTGCATTTGAAAAAGGTCCGAAAACACTATTTTCATAATAATGTGATTATAGGTTATTTACCATGAGGTAATAACCTACTATGAAAGTTCCGGTGGTAAAGGAACATATTATCTAGGACTTAACAACCAATATCGCCAGTGATTCTTGTGCCGTATATCACGCGTTAACCATGAGATCTGGAATGGGATGGAGAAGTCAGCTGTATCTTCTTTCTCTCGCATGTAGCCGGATGTGCAGGTCGTGGCTGTTATCACTCGTAGCGTGCATATTAATTGGTAATTCATAGAGGATATGCAGCATATGGGTGGGAACCCTCATCGTCCATGATTGTTCTGGCATCTAACAGTCTGTACAAACCATTGCTCTAATTCAATGGGTGGGCATGGTGTACACCAAGGAGGCATGCGAGATCATGAAGGGGGCAGTGATTGGTTTGGATCTTAGTATGGGCCTCACACCAAGGAATTGTGGACGAGAATGCAACTCGGATGTGAAACAAAGCTAAGATCTCTCATGGGTAAAGTGACGCACCTCTGTAGAGTGTAATAACTATAACTTATTACTCCCTGTTCCGGGAAGGAGCTGCGAACGCGGCGGGAAAGGAACTCCATAAAAGTTCTTGTAAACCCATGAAGGCTGACGGACATAGCTTTTAAGAATAAAAGAAACCTTTGAAGAAATGTTTTCGAAAACTTGCATGGCCTACGACCTATGGTCTGTGGCTGTAGATATAGTGCACCAAACACTCCTTTCTAGTGAACTTGCTGAGTACGATCGTACTCAACGTATCTTCTTATCCCTTTCTAGATTCTGAAGCCAATACAGTCGACGTCTACATTAACTTATGCTCAAGGAAATCTTCGTCAACAGTTTAAGCTCTTCATTGAAGTCAAGGAAGTCAATATATACATCAATTAAAGTGAAGGCGAAGTTTCTGATTAGATAGGAATATAATCTCTGGCCATAGAACCTACTTCTGTAGAGTATTGCAATAGCCGCAATACAAGCCCAAATAGTTTAGGTACTAGACTATTAGTATATTAGTTATGAGTTGTTTATTTCTGATTTTTTCTTTGTAAGAAGTTTCTTTCTCTCTCTTTAACCTAGATTGTTCTTTGGATCTTTTCTAAAGAGTCGAGTTGTAACCTATAGTCATGTCTTGGACCTGCTGTGTTTCTGTTGTACCACTCTGAGGGATGTAATACTAGTGAACGGTGCTTCATTGGTGTTATGTTCACGACTATAGTGTACTACATCATGCAGTGGTATGCTGGGTCACCTCAGGCAGTGAGCATTCTTTGGCCATGTCTTTCATTGAACAGAGACACACGTAAGGTTTCTGCTGTTCTACAAGTATTATCTCTGAAGATGTTATAGTAGTGAGATTAAGATAAATACAACTAGTTTTTTCTAGGGAAATTAAAATAAATAAACTAACAATATATATGAGCGTAAAAGCACCAGCCTACTTAAGGACGTGTTTGATAGCCTGCATGGACTTCTTGGCCCGGTCCGGCAGTGCCACAGGCAGCACTGCCGGCCTCATACAGGCATCGGGCCTCTTTTTGCAGCCCGTTTGGTAGCCTGCATGGGCTACCTGGATATGGTTTGGGACTTTTTGCCCTTTGTGTTTGGTTGTCTGCATCAATGACTTTTGGCCCATTGCATGCAAAAAACTCTTGTTTGATTGCACATATGTTGTCCCTTATGGTCACACTTTACCACCCTAGAAGTAGATCAACTTAACGATCACCATAAGAAGAACGACGATGATGAAGTCCTTGAGGCTGTCATGTTGGATATGATTTTGTTCTTCGTAGCCAGCAGCGGGAATATGCTATTCTTCTTTCCCGACATCAACAAGCACATGTTGCTGTTCTGCATGGGTTGCATTGTCCAGCTGATGTTCTCCTTGGTTGATGTAGTTGTTGTTGTACTCAGCTATGTAGCTGTGGTATGCCGCAAATGTCTCCTCGGCGGTGTCAAACCCTTCATAGATGTTATCGGAGTAACCTGATACTTTATCCTGACAGTGTCTCTATTTGGAGTAAACCCCTAGTTTCCTTCATCTGAACACTGCATAGAAGTTTCTCTACAAGGCATAACAGTAACATGTTAATGTGTAACAGAATAAGTTCATCATATGCATGTACCATCATTAACTACCATCACAAGTTCATAAGGCATGCAAGTACGTACTAACAGGTGCGTGCATGATCATACTCAAAAGAGGATTAGAGATTCATCCTATACTACATGGTGTTAACCTACCACCACATCAAAAGAGGTGTCGTCCTACCATTACAATCAGGTTCAGAATCGCATGAGGGGTTAGTATATACCACCTCATCGATTCATACAAGCCATAGAAATTTTTAGGTCCTATCTAATGCCAAAATTTACACCACATATGTCATAAGTTCATAATCACCACCAGCACCACTGCCACCATCATGCACACCACCTCGTACTTCGACAAGAGATGAAGGTCTAGTCGAAGTACTTCGCCAGGAATGTCATGATCCACAAGATCTTGTGCGTCTCATGCATGCCAACGAAGTTGGTGCCCTACGCCTTGTTGTCAACGAGGTGGCTGAGAGCCGCCATAAGATGGCACTCCGCAAAGCCAGCAATGTCCATCACTGCCGTAGCAGATGCTGCTACAGATCGAGCATCGATCGACTTCTCCGAGGCATCAGGGTCCATGGTGTCGGACTCTTGTGTGTCAGGGTCTTCAGGAGGCGACATAGGTCTGGACATAAGTGGGAGCAGAGACAATGCCACCATCTGGAGTGGGTGACATCAACGACACTATCTGGTTCCGAGTGAGAGACTGGCTGTCATCCACATAAGAATAGGGGATCTAGGAGTCCCCAATGGGGATCAAAGCCTGGCTAAACTAGTCACAGAACGAGTCCTAAAACAAGGACGCAATAATGACGCGCATGAATCAAGGTGCAAAAAGAAGGTGTACATATGGAGGAAACTAATATGTGCATCAAATTCAAATCAACCTATCAACAGTAATAGTTCATCCACAAGATCGAGCTGAACACAACCGAACTATCATCCTACCGACAAAATCCTACAAATCTGGCCGAAACCTACACCTGCTATTTGCACAACAATCTACCATGTACTTGAATGAAGCTAAGAACTACATATCCTAACCATAGCAGCTGTACAGATCTAAGCTAACCCTAGCTGGAAGTGGAGATGCTTACCGTCATCGCAAGAGGTGGCCGACGAAGCTCAGCCATAGAGGAGGAGGAGGAGGTGCCCTTCACGCCGCTGTGGACGCCGTCGCTCACTGGAGAATAAGAAGCTGCTTACCTGGCACAGACGGAGCAGGAAACAGAGCTCAATCTGGGGGAGGGAGAGGGGGAAATGGCGGGTGGTTTTTTCCTTGTTGGGCGGGGCGGTAGATAGGGGGGTTTCGGCTTGAGAGATGAGCTCACCTCACGCACCAGCTTTTCGATGCAGCCAAAAAGCTCGCGCCATCGCCGACCTTGGCCACGCTCGTGCGGGAGAGGACCGTTTTTGCATCTGTGGGGCGCACGACGAGGGTGGCTCACTGGAAACGGCCAAATCGACCGTAGTCATTGGATCTAGCTGCAGAGTGCTTTAATGTTCGTGCTGACGCAGCCCAACGACCACAGCAGAAAACTAAACAGCTCGTTTTCTGCTCCGCCGAGTCTGTCTAGGCTTGTCTGGGCTTCGTACAGGCTACCGAACATGTTCTGAGAAGGCCGGCGGCGACCGAGTCATGGTCGAACCATTTTTGTCCTATTATTTTTCACTGAAATAGAAAAGGTTGATAAGGTACTATATAATGCACAGATGTGGCCGCCTCTCGTGAATGACGACCATCGCGTTGCTGTCGCGAGCCAAACCACTCCCATGACTCCGTGAGCCGCCACCATGTTAATTAGTTATAAGCTTTGGCAGCAGGCATGCTAAACACGATTGCACGGAGGAGATAAGACCAGACTTTGAAGAAGGAATTCAACGACCACAGCAGTGGATGACCGGCCAATTAATTAATAATTAATGAATGAAACGTCACAAGAGTCATTTCCATGGTCTCCCCCTTTGTTTTTCCAAGTAAAAGTCGTGCAAATTCCGTCGTTCGCGTTTCCATGTTGGAGGTTTTCTTTAGTACTCCCTCCGTCTTAAAATAAATATCTCAGGTTTATTAAAATTTGGATGAATCTATATACTAAATAGTGTCTTGATTTATTCAATTTTTAATAAATCTTTGATATCTATTTTGGGACGGAGGGAGTAGATAGAACGCGGAAGGAGCAGCTCTAGACAGAACGCGGAAGAGATCTTTCTTGTTCTTGTTCTAACGATGGCATGGAAGCTGCCATGATTCATTGCAGGGAGGAGGAAAACAGAGCTGCAATCTGTACAAGGAACAGAGTCTCCGGAAACAAAGGGGAAGAGCGGAGCTTTGGTTATCTTACTTTAGAGCATCACAATACCATGGCATGTACCATAGTACCATCGTCTTGGTGGGTCAACCTCAAGGGTAAAAAATTATAGTCTTGCCATGTGATGGATACGTTAAACACAGTACTGATTAACGAACTCGTAATGAAGTTTGGGTAATGACAGCGTTTTCTTAATTGCGAGTCATCATATATTCCATTTATAAAGCAATTTGCTCCATAATTATTCATTTTGGATAGTATTCCGTCCGTTCCGGATTATAGAGCTAATTTAGTAAATTTATAGGACCAATATAGTTGCTCATTGGCTGTGAAAAAAGAGAGACGCATGGGATTTTTTTTTTTTAGAGAATATCGCACTTTATTGATTAAATAACACCAATACAAAGTTCAGCCCGAATAAATTCCGGAGCAACACCAAAAGAAAAATTACAAGAAGAGCGCACAGAGGCGCGAGCTAATAAGTGTGCTGCGACATTCAGATTATGAGAAACATGCCTAAACGAACATGAAGTGAAGCTCCTAGCAAGAACCTTGATGTCCCTAATAACAATGCCCATCAGGGAGCGATCCTGGACCGACGACCTGATGCGCTGAATCATCGACAGGCAGTCTGATTCCAGGACACAGTCCTGGTAGCCTTTCTCCCGGAGCACTGACAACGCGCGCCTGATGGCCAGACCCTCGGCAAGTTCAGGAGGAGCAGGGAATCCATCCAAACCTTCTGACACTGAGAGGATAAAAGCACCGCTATGATCGCGAAGAACTGCACCCCATCCCATTCTCAGCTCAGCGGGAAACAGGGCTGCATCAACACTTATACAAACTGAACCTGCAGGCGGAGGAGTCCAAGATGGAGCATGAGACTTGGAATCATCCCTGATAGCAGGCTTCTCCTTGTAGCAGTGAAGAACGATCATATATGAATTCGGTAATAATATATGAATTCCAACAATTAGATTAGGTATTTCATAATGGATGTTTTTAACATGTTTTCATAGAAGTAATTAAAACTTAATAAACAATAATGACAATACGTTGTTTCTTAGATGGTGTTTCTTAGTAGTATTGTATTTAATGATTTTAGCCTTATGCATATGTGTGATTGGTCTAGCCAAGATTTTTGTCTATGATACCGTGCAAGAGGTGTATCTTAGACATTTCATAACTCGGTGTCTCTTAGCTCATCCTAGGCAGTGGTGTATAAGAAACAACTAGTATAATAGATTATATCTTAAGGCCTTTTCCAATGCGGTGGATCTTAGCATGTTTTCATAAAAGCTATTAAAACTTAAAAACAACTATCATAATGGGGTATATCTTAGATAGTGTTTCTTAGAGATGTTGTATTTAATGATTTTGTGCTCATGCATGTGTGTGATTGGACTAGCCAAGTTTTTTTCTATGATAGCGTGCAAGAGTTGTATCTTAGTCCTTTCACAACGGGTGTTTCTTAGCGCCATATCCTAAGCAATTTGCTCACGTGGCACTATAGTTAATGAGAAAAGAGATTGATATTGTATTTTAGCTAAGAAACACCACTTACGCGGAACCATAAGAAAAAAACATTGCTTGACTAATTACATGCGTGCATGTCCTCTAAATCATTAAATATAGAGACTCCACGTAAGAAACAATGCATTGTACTAGTTGTTTCTTAAGTTTTAATTGCTCATATGAAGACGTGCTAAGATATAACCCATTGTGAAAGGCCTTAGCTACTCCCTCCGGTCTAGGCATGCACGTAGTTTAAAAACAACTTTGACCAATAATTTTGGTCAACAAATTTTACATAATATGTCACAAAAATTATACCATTGGATTCATCTTCAAAAATAGTTTCCAATGGTATATTTTTTGGGACATATATTGCATATTTTATTGTTTAAAATTGATGGCCAAAGATTTTTTTTAAACTACGTGCGTGTCTAATAAACTGGACTGGAGGGAGTAAGATACAACACCCTTCTCTTTCATTATTAAATAGAGTGCCACATACGTATTTTACCTAGGATATAGCGGTAAGAGACTCCCATTATGAAAGGACTAAGAGTTGTATCTACATTTAATGATTTTGGTACATGCATGCATGTGATTGATCTAACCATGTATATTGCCTATGATGCCATGCAATCGCTTGTATCTAAGCTAAGATATAACAACACATTCTCTCTTTATTAAATATGGTGCCACATAAGCAATTTGCATATGATATCATGCTAAGATACACCCATTGGAAAAGTCCTTACCTAAGATCCAACAACACCCTCGTTCTTCATAAAATGTGCTGGTAGAATTTAGTGTCCCCACGAGAAATAAAGAGAGAGGACAATGACCATGCGCGAGTAAACCGAACGGGACAAGAAGAAGGGTCGGCAGGAGTAACGAGAGGGTGTTAAATTGAGCAATACATGATTAAATTAGACTAATTTTTCGGAATCTCTACAAAATCAAGATCAACCCTATAATCCGGAATGGAGGGAGTACTATGACAGGGAAAGTCTCCTAGAGACACAAGATGGGGAAAAAGAAATCGCTCCGTGTCGTCCCACACGCGTGCGACTGGGGCGGCGATATCTTGCTGCCCTCTAGCGCTCCAACCTCTCCCTTGCCCTCCTTCCCGTAGCCACCGACGAGCGCTATTGGGAAAAGTCCAGGTGCTTAGCGGCTTTGCTCACGGCATCTACAACAGGGTCCGGTGCACAGTGATGGAAATTGGGTCTCGTTCTGGCGGCGTCAGTGGGTCATGGAGACGACGCTAGTGATGATGGATGTGGTCGGTGAGGAGATGCGAAGGACGGCGGTGTGTGGTGGTGTGTGCAGTAGTGGCGGGCAGCATGGCCCAGATCTAGGCGCGTACGCGCCCGATCTAGGTTGGACATGCTTCAACCTGTGCCTTCCTTCTCAACCACTCTCATCTCTGTCAGGTAGCTGAGAGCACACCATCATGACCAAGGACTAGTTGGGGGCGTTAAATCTAGGCTAGGAGGGCTAAGGTCTGGTGGTTGTATGGAAAATCCAGGTAGGATTTTGCGGCTTGTAGTGGCATAGAGGCATCGTGTATGATTTGCTCTCGTCGCACCCCTGCCTCTGAGGCTGACTTCCTATCAACGGCCCTCCCCGTCCGATCCATTAGATCCGTTTTGGTAGTGTTTTTCACACCATTGCAAGATCTTGGATGTTAGGGCGACGTCCTTAGAAGGTGGACTACGTGAGCGATTTTCTTGCTAGAAAAGTGGCGGTGGTGATGGTCTTTCTCTTTGGCCACGAGGGAGGTGGGGAGAGAGCAACTAAGGAATCCTGGTGTTGGTGTGGCTTCTATGAAGAAGACATGATGTAGCCAACCTACGGTCGTTACCACATCAAGGTCTCCAACACATGCCACGTCGTCATGGACTCCAAAGGTGAATCGTATCCTCTATGAGATACCACTTCCAACCCTATTGAATGGTATACTACTTCATACTCCGTCCTATGACCATGATAGGTTCACACCGACAAGTACGAAGACAAGGGAGGAAGCCTGGAGCATCAAGCCCGACAAGACGAAGGCTTGGAAGAGGAGACGAAAGAAGAAAAAGAAGCACCGAAGTCTCCGGACCTGATGCCCGGACTCTCTGGCCTCCAACCCCGGAGTCTGCGGCCCAGACTCCGCACCAGACTCCAGACCCTTCCTAGATCTCTCTGTATACCACCCCGGAGTCAGGACGAGAGAGCGATGACATCACCGGAGTCTCCGGCCATCCCGTAATCTCTGGCCATCCTGTAGTCTTCGACCCATAGACCCCAGAGTCTCTGGTCGTGGACTATAGCAAGGTCTCCACGCTCACACTAGAGTCTCCGGCCTAAGTGACGGGCCTGCGCGCTGCCTAGCTGGGCCTACGACCCATTGACGAGGGTTTGACTGGTCAATGCCTATTGTTATGGACCTGGGTTTTGGAGAAGAGGGGTGCGCTGGAGATCAGGAACGGCTAACAGATAAGCAACACAGGACAAAGGTTTATCCAGGTTCAGGAAAACCCTACTCATATTTGTCTGCTCTCGATTGATGGCGGAACCGAAGGTTACAACGGTGCGCATATGAGATCTAGAAGGTGTGTAGGCTATTATATTTTGTTGTCCTCCTCACCGTACCCTCCTGAACTTTATGTGGAGAGGCCAAGTATTGGGGTTAGGTTGAGTCGGTTAAATATTAGAGTTTTACCTTTTAACTTTCTATCTAAAGCTAGCCGTATCCTCCAATGAATCGCCTCCTTCATGGGTGTGGGCCACCTGAATCCTTCATGGGATTCATCATCAGGAGCGGATCATCATGTGAGCTTCTGCTGGGCTGGACCGGATAGGCTAATATTGGGCACCCATAGGGAATACCCATGTCAGTAGCCCCCGAGTGTTCAGTCAAATCGTAGATTTGACCGGAGACTCTGAAGTCTTTGAATGCCTTCATCAGAACAATCTTTTAGGTCATAATGTTAGTTTATAGGGATAGTTGATACACATGCCTGACTCAGCTGACGGATCGGGGTCAGTTAACTGCCTTTGGGCAAAACAACACTATCTACTCAAACTCGAGTTCCTGGACTCGAATCCAGAAAACTGCTGGCGTAATTCGACTTAGGCCACGGAGGTCTTATAGAAGTCAAAGTACAGTGACGTTAAGTATGTATCCAACGCGTCTGTCAGGATTTTTCATCATACCTGTAGGCACGGAATATTACTGGCAGAGCGTATTCGGGTGCTTTACTAGGCCACCAGACTATGTCTGCAGGTCTTATCTTTGCATCATAGACACAACATCCAAATGTTTGTTGTCACGGAGATGATTCATGTGGCTAAGGAGATGTTATCTCTCAGCAATAATTTTTAGGCGGAGTCGCCACATTTGTCAATTGTACGTTAGTATTTTATGACGTAGTCACCGGGGAGGATCCAGAGGATCATATCTAACAGATTCATAGGGTGCGCGACCAGCGCTCCCTATGGGAGTAGCCCTCGAGTGTCTGTTCGAGTCGCAGACTCCAGCAGAGACTATAATCTTGAGAATGCCATTGATAACCAAAATTATCCGGATAACGACGAGCGCTCCCTATAAGAGTAGCCCCCGAGTCTGTAGTCGAGTCATTGACTCGAAGAAGTTGATGCGTAAAATACCATCGAGAGTTATTTTCGGGTGCTTTACTTGTCCCAATAGATTCTTCAGGTGCGCGGCTAGTGCTCCTGTTAGGAGTATCTCCTGAGTATTCGGTCGAGTCATAGACTCGAGTAAAAACTCAGTTGTTGATTCGAACGACATGGAGCCATTGCTTCACTTCTTCCTTTGTGACTGATAATGACGTCATTGGTGATGATTGGTAAGCTCATCCTTCTGCGGCGGCAGTGCCGATGGGACGAGACGATCATGGGTCCCATAGTCTGACTGGAATTTGACTACTCACGCGTAGATTACGCAATTTTAACTACATTTCCTTGATTTCCGTGCATAGTGGCGAGCGTGCTGATGATGCTTCAGGCGATAGATGCCATGTGTGCACTGCGATGCATGACACACATACTGCATGTGTGAACTAATGGTACTCCTTCATCGCCTTCCCTGTTTAATACGGCTACAGGCGCTGGTAAATTTCCTCTTCTTCCCACTGCCTTTCATCTTTCCTTAGCTCTCATCTTGTGCGCCACCTCTTGCCTCCATTGCTACACCTTCCACTGGAAGGCTTTTGCATTTTCCCTTCCTCCATCATCTGGGTGCAGCGCAAGGCACATCGTGCTAGGATGGGAAACCGAAGAAGAGTGCCGGCACAGAGATAAGCACCACTGGCGCTGCCAAGAATACCACTAGAGGCCACATCACCAACGACGGTTGGCGGCGGTTGACCATGAAGTCCATGGACCCGCACCACCTACGCAAGGCCCACCTCATCTCAAAGAAAGAGGGGGATTGCATTATCCCGAGTCCAGAGGTAATTCCCGACCCTCCTACTGGATTTCGGGTGATGTTTCTTTCCTTTGTTTTGCGAGGCCTTTCTCTTCCCGCCCATGATTTTGTTTGTGGGATTCTCTTTCTTTACGGGCTTCAACTGCATCAGTTGACGCCCAATTCCATTCTCCACATCGCTTTTTTCATCACCCTCTGCGAGTGCTGGCTCGGAATCGAGCCACACTTCGGCCTCTTCAAGAAGATTTATATCTTGAAGAGGCAGCCCGGCTTCAGCGACGCAGTTTATGAAGTTGGAGGGTGTGGGATATATATTCTCCCCAACCGACAATACTTTAACTTCAACCACATTGAGGCCGTGCAAGGATGGAGGAATAAGTGGTTCTACATCTTCGACGAGAAGCTGACTGATGTCTACGCACTTCTATTCTTGTAGACAGTTGTTGGGCCTCCAAGTGCAGAGGTTTGTAGAACAACAACAAGTTTCCCTTAAGTGGATTACCCAAGGTTTATCGAACTCAGGGAGGAAGTGGTCAAAGGTATCCCTTTCAAGCAACCCTGCAATCAAGATACAAGAAGTCTCTTGTGTCCCCAACACATCCAATACACTTGTCAGGTGTATAGGTGCACTAGTTCGGCGAAGAGATAGTGAAATACAAGTGGTAACGGTGATTATAAGAGAACGGTGCCAGAAAAGAGCTTGACGGGGTGTAAGAGACTGGAAGCAAGCAAACATGTAACAGATCTAGTTGCAAACAGTGTTTCAATGTTTAAAAACAAGGCCTAGGGATCATACTTTTACTAGCGAACATTGTCTCATATAAATATATTCTCTTCATGATACTACTCTTAACTACTCTCCGGTTGGATACTCTAATCCATGGTAGGGCTATAACAGCACTCCTCAAAGTCCGCCTTCCCCATCTAGATAACCCCACACTATCACCTTGAGCGCTAGATAGTTCCAACAAACACCACAATTTCATAGAACTCAAAACATACTCATGATAAATATTTATGAACTCTAGCCTAAGTGCCACCATAGCGCGCACGCTGTCACTTTCACACACGTGGGGAGAGCAGAGATCTATTGAAGCACTTGAGTAGCAAAGTAGATCTACTTGATTACAAAGCTCATGATCTCAATAAGATCACATATAGAGAGAGATGAACACATAGCTACCGGTAGAGCCCATAGCCTCGAGGAAACACTACTCCCTCCTCATCATGGGAATCAGCAATGGTGATGAAGATGGCGATGGAGATCGATGGACATGGTGGTGGAGATCGAAGGAGATGGCTCCAGGGGCACTTCCCCGTCCTGGCAGGGTGTCGGAATAGAGACTTCTGTCCCACAAATCTACCCTTCAGTGGCGGCGGTGCTGCGGAAGTTTTCGTGGCTTTCTCCCTGATTATTTAGGGTTTCTGAGTCGGGGGCTTCTTATAGGCGAAGGAGGCAAGGTCGATGGAGGGCCAGGGGGCCCACACCCCTTGTGGGCACCACTAGGGCTATCCCGCGCCCACCTAGGGTGTGGACACCCTGGTGTCCTCCTCCATCTCTGCTTTGTGGTTCCGCGTCGTGTCGGGTAAAATATTGACTTCGGCTTTTGTCCCGTCCAATTCCGAGAATATTGATTTTCTGCCTTTTCTGGAACCAAAAACAGAAGAAAACAGGCAACTAGCACTGTGGCATCTTGTTAATAGGTTAGTACCGGAAAACATATAAAAACACCTCAAAGTATAGACAAAGCAAAGAAAAGTAGATACTAAACAAGCATCCCCAAGCTTAACTCCTACTCGTCCTCGAGTAGGTAAGTGATAAAAAGAATAATTTTTGAGGTGACATGCACCATCAAACTTAATATCAAACCATTTGTAAGCATTGAAAGCTAGGATCAAAGAACTCTAAACATGAGCATGAAAGATGGAGTTCTAACAATAAGACATAGTAACTATGCATGCAACATGAAAGGTTACAAACAAAGATCATGAATAACATGCATTGAAAGACAGTTGTTTGTTTCACATATAGAAAACATAGCATAGTGGCATTCATCTTGTCCCTCATGGAGTAGCAAAACATAAATGCATAGGACACCTTCAAAGTTCATAAGGGTGACTAGATACAAATAGTTTAAGAACAAGCAATATCAACATTATGAATCAATCAATAAGTTTTGGGACAATGCACATAGAACTAAGAATGGCAACTATGCTCTCTTAATTGGTTCCTAAAGATAGAAGGTGGAGACTCAATATAAAAGTGGAATAAAGGCCCCTCATAAGGGAAGAAGGGATTTCAAGTTTCATAAAGAGCTTCCAAAAATTATGGTACTTGTTAGCTTTAAGCTCCCATTGCTCCTATCATAAGCATCTTGAAGTGATTAAGGTTAAAGTGAACAAACTATGGAGTATATGCTTGACAAAGTATAAGTTGGCAATCTCATGTCCCTTGAGTACGAGGGCCGCTCCTCATGCTACTCAACTTTAGTGACATGTAAGTTCTAGTCATAGTAAGTACATGTGTATCATAGAGAACCACCAACGGGTCCAGTTCTGGCCAATTCCGGCGGTACCCATCCTGGCTATGGCTCCCAGGCCAAGAAGCAGAAGAAAGCAGAGGTCTTCGACCTCTCCGACATCGCCTAGTAAGCATTGTTTATGCTTTTCACTTGTGTTTTCCATTGACTTTTGCGACTGATGGTTGTGTTGTTGGTGTTGGCGTTGGATTAGGGGGCCCTTTCATGTTGAGTCCATGAAGGAAGAAACTGATGAGGTTGTCATGGAGTCAAAGGCGACAAACGTTGGAGCATCAACACCTTCCCTGAAGACGGTGGCCAATGCCGGCATCAGCTCTTCGAGTTTCTCCAAGCTGAGGACTCGCCAGGTTGTTGTCCGGACGACAACTGCCCAACACTTAGAGTCTTCGGGTGAACACATAAGTGCTATGAGGTTATATTTATGAGCCCCCGAGTTCCTTTTTTGTTTCTTATGTGGTCTTCCTTATGCAGCCCTTCCTGCATGAGCTGAATTGTTTGGGACAACAGCACATGTGCTTGGAAGTTGATTTTCAGCAGTTCCGCGGTGAGTATTTTATTGGTGATACTTATGAGATATCCTTGAAGGGCTTCAAATGATCCTTATGCCTTGACTGTAGATGAGAACAACAAAGCTCTCTGTCAGCTGGCTTCTCTCGAGAAGAGTCATAGCTAGGCGGAGACCAAGGCAAAGGGTGTTGTGGAGTCTCTCGAGCGCTTCAATCTAGAGGCGAAGGAGCTCGAGGATAAGCAGGCTACTGAGGCGACTGAGCAGGAGAAAGCACTTGTTGACCAGCTCATGTCTGTTGCATAGGCACTGTCTGGTAAGTTACGCATGTCATGCGAGTTCTCCCCCTCTTGACCCGTGATTATGCCCTTCTCGAGTTGATGATATCTTGTTTGTCGCAGAGGCAACTGGCATCATCTTCGACCGCCAAGTCTTGGAGCGTGGGGATCTCCTGGCTGGTGCCATTGATGCGGTCGAAGACCGTTGCAGCTCCACCTAGGATACCTTGGTCAAGGCCAAGGAGGTCCTCAGCCGTTTCCACCAGGAGATGTTTCTGAAAGAGCTGCTCTGGAGGACATCAACTCCTTGGCGAAAGCATTGGCGAGGGATGCTCCTGCCGAATTCAAGAAGACACAGAAGGGCACAGGTGCATATCTTGGTATGGCGATGTCCATGGTGTGTGGCGCCCAGCTGGATCTTAGCAAGGCCACCTCCAAAATGCCCGTGGCGGCTAATGTCACCAAGGTAGATTTTGCTCCTTTCGCTTCGCGTTGCAAGAAATATGGCCCGCGGCTCATCGATCTGCTCGCGAGGTACTCGGCGGAGCAGAAACGAATAGCCGCGATATAGGCCGTGAAGACGGAGGCCGCCACGAACATCACGAAGCCTCGGGTGCCTCCGCGTAGTTGCCTGCTTAGCTGCCGTAGTTGTTTCTTAGGAGTAGCATGTGATGCCTTTGTACTAGACAATATTTTGAACCTCTACGTAGTAGCTTTTGATACAAATATATGTTATGTCCTTCGTCGCCTATGCATTCTGTCTTGTTTTTATCGTTCTACTGCCTCATTTTGCATAGGGCTCTTTGACTGTTGTCCCGGTGGCCTCGCCTGCTCCCTTGGCTACTACACAGTCGAGGGAAAGTGAGGTGTCGCAGCTTCCTATGATTCACAACCACATCAAGAGCCTGGAGAAGGATGTTGCCATCATCCATGGACATGCTGATGTGTGGACGTCGAAGCCCGAGAGGGCTGTCGAGAGGGAGCATTATCTTGACATGGGTATTCCCTACGGGTGCATAATGTTAGCCTACTCGGTCCACCCCAGCAGAAGCCCATGAGATAATGTACCCCTGATGACAAATCCCAGGAGGATTTCGGGTGGCCCAAGCCCAAGAAGGATTCGACTCCTTGAAGAACATGACTAGTTTTATATAGAAATTCAAAGGAAGAAACCCTAACTTGTAACCGACTCGACCTATCCCCGGGACCTGGCCTACCTATATAAAGGCCAGGAGGGCACGACGAGTGATACGTCCAAAACGTATCTACTTTCTCGAACACTTTTCTATTGTTTCTTCTCTAAACTTGTGTGATTTGGATACAACTAACACAAACTGACGTTGTTTTTAGCAGAATTACCTTGGTGTCTTGTTTTTGTCCAGAAAATGAACTATCAGGAAAAATCCCTAAAAATATGCCAAAAATTATATTTCACCAGAAGATCCACGGATCCAGAAGAAGAGACAGAGGGGAGGCCTGCGGGGCCTAGACCCACCCCAGGCGTGGGCCCACCTGACCCCACGCCTGGAGGGGGTGTAGCCTCGCCAGGCACCTCCTCGGCCTCCCTCTGCGCCTATAAGTTGCCTTTTGACCTAAAAACCGAGGGGGGTTAGATAGTTTTCCAGAAAGAGTTCCGCTCCTCCGCCACCACCAGAAACCAAGATTCGGATCCAGAAACTCCGTTCTGGCACCCTACCGGGACGGGGAATTTGAAGAGGATCATCACCATCGTCATAACCAACGCATCTCCATCAACCACCAATGTTTACCTCATCCATGAGTGAGTAATCCCCCGCTGCAGGCTTGGGGATGGTAGGGATTGGATGAGTTCTATCATGTAATCGAATAAGATCTGTTAGGGCATAGTGCCTAGTATCTCTATTAGTGCTATTTGACTTTGTTGCAACTTGTTGTGCTTAATTCTTGTCACTAGATCCCGAGTGCCATGATCTCAGATCTGAACTTACTATTGAATCATTATGATAGTATTGTTTGTGATCTTATCTGCAAGTTGTGTACACATATCATTCTCCGGATCCAAAGGCCCCAAAGTGACAATAATTGGGACAACCAGAGGGGATGGCTGTGGTGTGAGGGTCACATGTGTTCATGGAGTGTTAATGCTTTGCTCCGGTGCTCTATTAAAAGGAGCACCTTAATTGTCAGTAGTTACCTAGAGGCCCCGCTGCCACGGGCTGGCTGGACAGAAGATGTTGTGCAAGTTCTCATTGCAAGCATGTATGACTATATTTGGAGCACATGCCTAGGTTTGTTTAGTACTTGGATGCTTGTTATTATTTATCCACAATGCCCTAGATCTTGAAGTTACATGTTTAGACTCGTTCATGCAATGCCCGTCCATCCATCCCTATGCCTACCGCACTCGAATCCTATTGTTACTGTTACTATTACTATTGCTCCTGTTTCGCTGTTGCTGTTGCTACTGATAAACTTCTGTGAGCAAGAACTATTTCCAGGTGCAGCTGAACTGACAACTCAGTTGTTAAGGCTTGCAAGTATTATTTGGCTCCCCTTGTGTCGAATCAATAACTTGGGTAATACTATCTGTGTCGTGGTGGTGGCACGGCAGATGCCATGGGTAGGCTTAAGTTGGGGGCCGAATGGGTGCTTGTGGTCACCGGGGAGGGAGTACACGGTCGAGCCATGCACGACGAACAAGAAGAACTCTCCAGACTTGGCAATTCGATTGATACCCCAAAGATTACAAGTGCTCCTTGAGCTGTATAAGCTAGAGTACACAACACTAGTTCCCTACTTGGTCCAACCTCCTTCTACTACTGCTATGCCCTCCCTTATATAGGCAGTGCTAGCTAGATAATACCCCTTTGGGTTCTAGGGTTTACTGTTTGGATCTTGGTCCCTACAATATCGACCGGGTCATGGGCTTGCCCTAAGCCCAGAGGCCCGGTCCATAAAGCTTGACAACTAACGGTCTTCTGGTACGCTGCTTCTTGTTCTTTTTGGCGTCACACTGTTACTTTGTACGTCAGTGCATGCTCTGGGCATCACCCGGCTCCTTTTGTGTCACCCGGCATCGCCCTTCTCTTTTCACCATGATTTACCATGGTCCCTCCCGAACCTTACTCGGAAAGGTGCCACGTGTCCTCCTTGACTCAGCCCTTCCTCGTTTGACTCGGCTCGTTGGTTCCTGCAAGGGTTACAACTTTGTCCTATACGGGCCGACATAGTTTGTATGTCGGCTTTCATGCTTATCTTACCCGGCCGTTCTTACCTGGCCTGGTTCTTTCTTTACTTGGAGCCAAACTAGCTGTGCTATGTTTCCCCTCTCGTGACCCTACCGGGGGTTATCCCCCCGACATTAGTCCCCGATGCTGGTGAGGTCTAGCAGTTCAAGCTGTTAGGCGTCTCCAGGTTCCTTTTGTGTGAATGGAACTTAGTTTTTGTTTTTATCTGTCACAATTTCGCACCTTGCCGGGTTAGTCTGACAATTTTGGGTCGACTCTTTGACTTCTTGGCTCATTCTTGCCTCAAGCCGAGTTACTTTGGCCAATTCCGAGTCATTTTCGGCGCGCTTCAGTCACTAACAGCTGGTAATCATGATTACTTGCCTCAATTTTTGTTCCAAGCTCTGGCGGCACAGTGACCGCTGCGCAGTTATTCCCCATCACTGTGGCAGTCCCATCGACCTACGCCTCTTGTCCTTCTAGTCATGACGTGGCACGGGATTTTTCGTGTATCCTTGGCTATGTGGCGCTTGCTGACTGGCTCTCCTGGCCTAGTACACGGACACACGCTGGCCGCACGACACAGATAGATCCCACGACCGGGGTTTTTACTGCCCTTAAGTAGGGGTTGGGGGTTTCCACTTTCCCCATGCCCGTTCAGTTTTCCCTTGGCCTTTCTTCTTCCTCGTGCCCGCAAAATCAAACTGCCCCCTTTGCGGTTCCTTCTTCCTCCTATTCTTGTGTTGCGATTGCCTCTTTCTTCTTTCCATTCCAATACGGGTCCACGCTGTTCCAAGCCTCTTCCTACCATGGAGGAGACGGACTCTGCTGATCTCATGGACGCTCGCGACGGCGCTGATGGTGCTGAGGAGCAGGAGATTCCTGCCGGCGAGCGTGGCGGCTGGGAAGGCTCGGAGGTCTCCATCGAGGAGGTGGAGTGGCTCCGCTCCACCAGACGCATTCCGCTGCAAGTGGATTGCCATCTCCCCTCCGGTGAGATCTCTCCTAAACCCCAAGCTGGCGAGCGGGTGGTTTTCCTTTCCCATTTTGAACGCGGTTTCGCTCTTCCTGTGAGAACCTTCTTCTCCTCGTTTCTTTCTACCTTCCATCTGCAGACCCACCATCTTCCTGCCAATGCGATTGGCTCTCTTTCTTGCTTCATCTATGCTTGCGAAGCCTACCTTGGGATTTAGCCTACAGTTCTTCTGTGGGCCAAGTATTTTAGATTTCGGGTTCAAGTTGTTCCCCAGCCCGGTGCTCCTCGTGCCAAGAAGAAGCCGACTCGGTGCGGTGCTGCTAGCATCACGCCCAGGAGAGACTCCATCTTTCCTCGGGTTGCTGGGCTTGATTCTTGCAATAAGTGGCATAGAACCTTTTTCTATGTCAAAAACAACGGGTCCACTGATAACATCCGGCTTTCCCATTTCTCGGATGAGGTCCCCCACAAGAAGCACTGGCAGCTTGACGCGCGCGACCAAGACGCTGCGGTAAACGAGGCTAACGCTATCCTGGAAAGGTTGCTGTCACCGGATGAAAACTTTCATCTCGCTGACTCTGACCTCATGTGCACCTTCGTCTCACGCGGGGTAAGCCCCATCCAAGCGAGGAGCCACAAGATGTGCTTCATGAGTGGCTCTCACGATCCCACTCGACACTCCACTAAGGAGCTCACCCATGACTCCATTACCCGCCGAGTAAGCTCAGTCTTTAAATTGAACTTGGCGGATGATTGGGCTTGGAGTTGCCCACCGTTTAGCCAGGTCAGGCCTGTCCCCTCGGTAAGTTTTCCGGATCACTTTATCGCCGAGTAGGCTTTAGCTCTTTTGCCACTCTTAGTTTAGTTTTTAGTTTCTCATTTTGTTTGTCCTCTGCAGAATCTCCTTCACCAGGTTGATGACAGTACTGTCCCTCCTACTGGTTATCATGGGGACCGCTCCGATTCGGATGAGGTCGAGTATGACCTCGAGTGCTTCATGCCCATCCCGCACACTGCAGCTGGTTCAGCTTCGGGTAAGAGTCAATCTCGCAATCCCTTACAAGATTGGTCTGACGATGATGAGGATGATGATTGTACGCTTTTGGAGGTATATGCCTTGTGACTTTAATCTCTTTGCTTATCCGAGTAAGCCCGTTATTTACTTATGCAGCTGGCCAGGTACATGACACTCCTCCTCTCGCCATGGGCAGAGTCGGCAAGATTCCCGTTGCTAAACCGAAGCAATGCGGAGCCTCCTCCAGCACTCAGCCGGCCAAGAAGAACAAGCCCACTCCGGCAGCTCCTGCTGCCTCTGCTGCTGCCAGCCTGGCTGAGATTCGCCAAGCTGCTCGGCACCGAGTCACATGACGAGTCGTCCATGACCCGGTTGTCACCGGGTAAGATTTTTGTACTCTGCTTGCTCCGTTCTTTTATTTTTCATCACTGATGTTCTCTTATATATTTCTCGTTGTTTTCAGCGCCGCACCTTTGTCGGCAAGCGAGGATGCATCTAGAATTGCCTCGCCGGTAAGGCCCGCGCCTCCTCCAACTGACTCGACGGTGCTGAGCCCCGTCCGGGTCGAAGCTCCTACTATTGAGGCTCACGCCTCTCAGTGTCAGTCAGACCTGGTGGGTCATACGGCTGACGCCCCTGCGCTGGCCAGGAGAAACTTCCTGATCTTGGTGCCCGCGAATCTGGCGCCGAGAAACCTTCTGCCACCAGTTCCTCTGGCATCAACCCTCAAGCTGATGTGAATGAACAACTTCCTAATCTTGGAGCCAGCAAAACTGCTGAGCCCAGTCAGGCGGCTCCACGTTCTTCTCCAAATCCTTCTGCTCGCTCTCCAATTCTGTCAAAGGGCCAGACCCAGCCCAAGGCTTCTGGATCTACTCTCCCCTCATCTGGCAAATCCACCTCTTCCAAGCAAACAACGCTAGTCTGCGCTCTGGATTCTGCTCCTCAGATCCGGCCTACGACGTCAGTGACAATGATCGCTTCAACGGGTAAGGGGGACGAATCCGCGGCTGTCGGGTCAGGTGATGGCTCTAGGGCTATTACCCTCCATACTTCTGCTGCTGCGACCCGTGCCACTGTGGGAACCGCCCTGAAAACGGGTCAAGTTCTCACTCGGATGCTCAGTGGCAAGAGCCTAGGTTTGGCTGAGCCTTTCGCCGTGGCATGGAATGCAGCAGGCGAGCAGGAGGTCAGCACTCATGCCGACAAGAAGCTAAATCTAGGCCCCAAGGCTGTCTCCGACATGACCCAGCAGGCCATTGCTTTGATGGCCCGTGCCGACTAGGTGAACGAGGTAAATTAACTTCTTACTCTTTTGTATTATTGAGTATTTCCTTTATACATATCACCTAGTCCTTGAGGTTGCAGCCGAGTAAGAAACTTATTTGGCTGCAAGCTCTTTAATAGTCACTTAGTCTTTAAATCCTTTACCCCAAGCTTGCATGTTAGAGCTTCGATTGCTAGCCGTCGAGGTTGCTGTCGAGTAAGGAACTTACTTGGCTGTAAGCTCTTAAGCTCTTTGATTTCCTTAAGCCAAACTCATGTGTTAGAGCTTCAATCCCTAGCCCTCGAGGTTACTGTTGAGTAAGGAACTTACTCGGCTGTAAACTCTTAAGATTTTTTATTCGGCGGGTTGCTTGACTTGAATCTTCCTTATTGTATGTCTTCTTTGATTAGCTCATGCATAACGAGCGCACCAAAGTGCACCAAGGTCTTGTCCTGGCGCATCACAAGATCGAACTTGCGTATGAGAAGCTACAGACTGACACCCACGGCCAAGGTAATATCTTTGCTCTTCCTTTTTTCTATTCGGTGTAATTTTCCTTGGTTCATTTTCTCATTTTTTCTCTCGCTCGTGTTCCACAGCCACTGCTCAGTCTACCATCAATGATCTTCACTCGCAAATCAACGAGGCCTAGAGTAAATTTCTTGCCTCCCTAAGCCAATAGCTAAAATTTTTCTGTTGGTACTGACAAATATTTGTCCTGAATAAGCAGAGAAGCACCAAGCCGAACTCTAGAAGGAGCGCGATGAGGTGATTCAGCTGAAGAAACTGATGGCCGAGACAGAGCAGAAGCACATGACCGAGGTGAAAGGGCTGCAGGAAGAACTTGCTGAGAAGAATGAGCAGCAGGCCGCCAGCACCGAGAAGAGACCAAGAGGATGCTCGACGAGGCCGAATCATCGGTCGAGTCGGCAAATCTGAACTTGGACGCCCTTCAAGCCAAGGCCAAGACTTGGCATAGCAAACTCGCCGCCATCAACTTCTTTCTCGGTAGTGAGTTCTTACTCTTTACGCACCGTATAAGTCCTTCTGGACTTCTTCCATCTGCCCTTGTTATTTGCTAACTTTCTCTTTTTGCTTGCAGAGAATTTTCTTGAGGCGAACATGTTTGCCATCCGATCCATGAAGAAAGTGAGAGCCGAAGCTGGTGCTCCTGTTGACGGCGAGGTGTCCATGGAGGAGCTTCTTGCAGTGGTGTCTGAACGGGTCAAGACCCTCAGGTCATGCAGTGTGGACTTGCTCAAGTCGGATATCCATGCGTTTCGCATGCTCTGGTCGGATGAAGACCCACCCGAACTCATCGAGCCACTTGCCGAGAGATTGCTCCTTACTGAAGACCGGCTGGATCAATGGCGTGAATCGGCCGGCCGAGCTGCAGCGGACAAGGCTCTCTCCTTCGTGCTTTCATGGTACGAGGACATCAACCTTGACGTTCTTGCTCGCATAAGGGGTGATTGCAAATGGCTGAATGACCCGAAGCGGATCAAGAAGTGCCAGGAGCGAGCTTCTGCCATGATCGATTACACCATGGTGCATGCTTGGTGCGAAGGGCCTAGCTTCCTCGACCTTGGCGACCCGCTTGGCGAAGTTGCTGATGAAGAGGGTGGCGACAGTGAAGCAACCGAGTCAGATGATCCGGATGACCCGGCCACAGATGCCCCTCACCCAGCCGATGCTCCAAGCACCGCTCCTAGCTCCGAGAGTGCTCCTCCGAGTTCTTCTGCTCCTTAGGCTAAGCAACACTCGAACTTTGATCAGATCCCCGGTATACCGGGTACATATGTAACATACATTGCACTTTTAAGTTTGATTATGTGCCTTTTGATAAGCTTTATATGTTTGCGTTATGTTCTAAGAGCGAATCATTCAAGGGCAAGTCCCCGAGTTTCATTTTTCCGTGTCACCTTTCCTTGCCTTTGGCCCTTGTCTACCTTTTTCGGTGTTCGACATTAGGGTCTGAAAGTACGAAGGATATAGTTAGCGGGTATGAAACTTGGATAACTTGGCCGAGATTACTCGACACGTAGTATAACACGACCTGCAAAGAGTTAGGCAAAAAACTAAAGCCGACTCGTGTTTCTCCTTTGTCTTTATCCGGCGTTCGTGTTTTACCCGTTTTACATCTTTTTCTCTTGCTTTCCATTAAGCCGTGTTTTCGGACAACAGCATAGTCGAAGAGTTGATTTCTTTCGAGTAAACACTACTTGTTTCGAGATAAATTTCGGGTACCACGCCAGCCGACGTAAAATAATTGAAATGGAAAACTTAAGGGGTAGTCCCCGAGTCAGTTTTTCGAATCATACCATTTTATTATTAGGACATAGCCGGCAAACACGCCCGACATATGAGAGTTCGAGTGATACATGCACTCCTTCTCCTAAGTACTGAAGGGACGTAGTAGTGCCACGTTCCATGGCCTTTTGGTTTCATCTCCTGACCTGTCTGCCTTGTTCTTTTGCGCTTCACGAGCGTCTATGAGATAATAATAATCATTGTGCAATGCTTTGCTTACAATGAACGGACCTTCCCATGGGGGTGATAACTTATGCATTCCTGCTGTGCGCTGCACCAACCTGAGCACCAAATCCCCTTCTCGAAAAACACGAGGTTGCACTTTCCGGCTATGGTAGCGTCGGAGATTTTGTTGATATATAGCAGATCTAGATAATGCCAGTTCCCTTGATTCTTCGAGTAAGTGTACTCCATCTTCTCGGGCCTCTTTTACCTCGGCTTCCGAGTATTTCCTTATCCTTGGCGAGTCATATTCTATGTCGGCAGGCAAAACTGCTTTAGCACCATATACGAGGAAAAATGGCCTATAACCAATTGACCGATTTGGAGTTGTTCTTAGGCTCCATAGTACTGAGGGTAGTTCCTCTATCCAACAACCAGGTGATCTCTGGAGTGGTTCCATTAAGTGGGGTTTTATCCCGGACAGAACTAAGCCATTAGCCTGTTCAACTTGTCCATTTGATTCTGGATGGGCGACTGATGCTACATTGAGTCTTATTCGGTGTTTCCCATAGAAGCGAGCAAAAGCTCCTTCGGCAAAGTTCGTGCCATTGTCAGTGATCACACTGTGTGGGTAACCGTATCTGAGGATTATATCCCTTAAGAATGTGACAGCTGTTTTACCGTCCAATTTCTTGATTGGTTTCACTTCTATCCACTTGGTGAACTTATCAATCATGACCAAGATATGAGTCATGTATCCCCTTGCTGGTTTGAATGGTCCTACCATATCTAGGCACCATACTGCAAAAGGCCAAGTAATTTGTATGGTCTTTAATTCAGACGCTGGTAAATGCGACTTGGACGCATAGTGTTGACAACCACTGCATCTTTCGACTAACTCTTGCGCTTGTTCCAATGCGCTTGGCCAGTAGAATCCATGTCGGAATGCCTTGGCTACCAATGCTCTCGATGACGCATGATGCCCGCACTCTCCTTGATGGATATCCAATAAGATCTCCTGGCCTTTCTCTGAGCTAATACAACACTGTAGTACACTTGTCACACTTCGCTTGTAGAGTTCCTTGTTGATTATGGTGTATGCTTTT
Organism: Avena sativa; assembly: GCA_916181665.1. NCBI lineage: Eukaryota > Viridiplantae > Streptophyta > Magnoliopsida > Poales > Poaceae > Avena > Avena sativa. The sequence goes on from OV702297.1 coordinate 147,044,354, forward strand.
GCTCTTCGTGTTGTTTGCCTTGCCAATGTTTCATCACTCGGCAAGGTCCCATCTTTCAAATAGCTGAATATTGGCTGTGCCCACGTTGGTATTAGTGGTTCCGGGTCTGCTTCAACATCAATGTCCATTGGTTCCGCCGACATATGCTCTGCCGACATAACCTGAGGAGTCCCCGAGTGTGATTCGGTGATCCCTGAATTGAACGGATCAGTCCCCGAGTGACTCGAACCTACCCCTGAGTCGATGTCCATTGGCACTGCCTCTGATTCCTGACTCGTCGGGATGACCCTGATTGATTCGGACTCCGGTGACGGCTTGATCGATGGCTTCCTGAGATGCTCCAATGCTACCCCTGGTGGTATTGCTTTCCTAGATGATCCTAGTTTGGATAGTACATCTGCTGCCTCATTTTTTGCTCTAGGAATGTGATGAAATTCACAACCATCAAAATATCCCGAAATTTGTTGCACGTGGAAATGATATAATGCCATGTTTGCGTCCAGCGCATCCCAATGTCCAGACACCTACTGAATCACCAAATCCGAATCGTCGAAACACATAATCCTTTTGATACCAATTTCCTTGGCTACTTTAATGCCATGGGCAAGTTCTTCATACTCGGCAACGTTGTTAGAAGCAGCAAAATAAATCTGCATCACATACCTCAGTTGATCCCTCTTTGGAGATGTGATCACTATCCCGGCGCCCAGACCCATTTTCGTCTTGGACCCGTCAAAACGCATTTTCCAGTAATTCGGATCTAGCAGTGGTGGTTCGTACTGCATTTCCATCCATTCTACAAAGAAATCTGCAACATCTTGAGATTTTATTGCATCTCGTCTATCATATTGTAGAGTGTATGGTGCCAATTCGATGGCCCATTTGGCGACTCGGCCACTGGCATCTTTGCTGCCCAGTATATCCGAGATAGGTGCCTCTCATATTACCCGGATTGGGTGTTCTTGAAAATAATGTTTTAGCTTCTTTGCTGCCATATATACCCCATATGTCATCTTCTGATAATGCGGGTAATTCTGTTTCGAGACAGAGAGCACTTCGCTCAAGTAATACACCGGTCTTTGGACTGATTTGCCCCCTTCTTCATGTTCAACCACTATTACTGCACTTACAACTCTGTTGGTTGTGGCGACATAGAGCAACATTGGCTCCTTGGATAATGGTGACGCTAATATTGGTGTTGTTGCCAACATTTTCTTTAATTCATGGAAAGTGCTATCAGATTGCTGTGTCCATGTGAATTTGTCTGATTTCTTCATCAGCTGATATAGTGGTAGGGCTTTTTCACCTAGCCGGCTAACAAACCTGCTCAACGAGGCCAGGCATCCAGTAAACTTCTGGACATCATTGAGGGTTTTTGGCAATTCCATTCTTTCGATGGCCCTGATCTTTGTCGGGTTAGATTCGATTCCTCGGCTGGATACAAGGAATCCGAGTAACTTGCCAGACGGGATACCAAATGTACATTTTTCCGGGTTAATCTTCATCCGGAATCTTCTCAAGTTTGCGAATGTTTGACGCAATTCCTCAATTAGAGTATGACTTTGTTTGGTTTTTATTACCACGTCATCGACGCATACTTGAACATTTTTGTCCAATTGATCTTGCATGCATTTTTGCATGCATCTTTGATATGTTGCGCCTGCATTTCTCAATCAGAATGGCATTTCCTATAGCATATGTTGGGGATATGCTATATGGGTATCCTCATAGTATGTCTCTTATCCAGACCGAAGACGTTTACGCATGCAAAAATGAACTTATCAACGTCGTCAGGATGAAGAGCGCCACCAAGGACACAAGAGCAGGTCACACCACGAACCTCCTTGTCCGACAAGAAACCGTGACAAGCGCGAGGCATCGCAGGAGGGTAACAGCAAGAAGGCTAACCCACCGCCTCTTCCGCCTCCGTCGCCGCCAAGCAGTCACCATGGCGGAAGAGGCCCGCGTCGTTCACGCAGCCCATCCCCTGTTGACAACAAGAAGAAGAACCCGGAGCCGTACGATGCACGTTCACGGATCGACAAGATCCACGAGGCCCGGGAAGGACCATACCTGGGACCACATTGCTTTGGACCTGCAATACGGTCCACAACTTACCCCAAAGGTTTCCGGATTGACAAGACCATCAAGCCCTATGAAGGCACTGCCAAGCCTGCCACATGGTTGCAGGACTACGACAACGCGGTGGAGATTGCCGGAGGCAACCCCAACATCGCCGTCAAGTACCTCCCGTTAATGTTGGTGGGCACGGCCCGTCAATGGATCGACGACTTGCCGGAGAGATCTATCTTCAACTGGCTGGACATGCAAGAAGCATTCACCAAGAACTTTGAGGGTACATACAAGCGTCCCTGCACTGTGGGCGATCTACACCGTTGCGTGCAAGAGAAAGACGAGACATCTCGCCCCTACCTCTCCTGCTGGCTAGATATGAAGAATTCCTGCATGGTGCGTGCAAGAGAAAGACGAGACATCTCGCCCCTACCTCTCCCGCTGGCTGGATATGAAGGCAGACAAATTCACATGGACGGACGAAGCAGATGCATGATTGAAGCAGCTCAAGGAGATTATTTCCTTAGCGCCTATCCTTGCAGCACCCGAGCCTGGGGATCCCCTGTTAATTTACATGGCGGCAACCAACTGGGTTATTAGCATCTTCGTCGTGGTAGAGCGGAAGGAACCATGCTACGAGCACGGAGTTCAACGACCAGTTTACTATGTAAGCGAGGTCTTGACGGAGTCCAAGCAGCGTTACCCGCACTACCAAAAATAGCTTATGGAGTATTCCTTGCTTCTCGGAAGCTGAGGCATTACTTTCAGGAGCACCCAATCACAGTAGTGAGCAAGACTCCACTGTCTGACATTATCAACAACAGCGACGCTACAGGAAGGGTCGCGAAATGGGGCATTGAGCTTGCCGCCTTCAAGATCACCTACAAGAGACGCGACGCTATTAAGACACAAGCCTTGGCGGATTTTATTGCAGATTGGACGGAGATGCCGGATGCTACTCCACTGCCAGAACCAGAGTATTGGGTGATGCACTTTGACGGATCAAAGTTGCTCAACGGCTCGGGGGCTGGTGTACTACTACAATCACCAAAAGGAGACAAGCTGCACTACGTTCTGCAGATCCACTTCGACGCTACAAACAACATGGCGGAGTATGAAGCACTCATTCATGGACTGCGTGTAGCCAAGGATATTGGCATCAAGCGCATAGATTGCTGTGGAGATTCCCACTTGGTTTCCCAGCAGGTGGCTGGCACCTGGAATGCGCGGAACCCTATGATGGCGGCATATCGCGACGAAGTGGACGAGATAGCCAAAAGCTTCTTGGGCTACGAAGTCAAATATGTGCCTAGGGAGCAAAACGAAGCGGCTGATCTACTGTCTAAACTTGGATCAGGGCGCAAGCGAATTCCGCCAGGAGTCTTCCTAGAGCATCTACGCACACCATCCGTGAAGGGCGCCGACATCGACAACCCGGATAGAGCTGACTCTTTCGTCAACATGGTGACAAAGATCCCTCCGGCTTGGACAAAACCGTTCATGGAATATCTCGAACACGGAACTTTGCCCGACGACGAGGTCGAACGACGGCAAATAGTCTGACGAGCAAAGGGTTATACCATAATCAATGGGCTAATCTACAAGAGGAGCACCACTGGTGTATACCTAAAGTGTGTTTCCCAGCTAGAAGGTATGGAAATCCTACGCGAAATCCATCTCGGAGATTGCGGGCATCACGCCGCTCCTCGATCGTTGGTCGCGAAAGCCTTCCGGCAAGGATTCTACTGGCTGACCGCGAAGGCGGACGCCGACAAGCTGGTTGAGACATACACAGGATGCCAGTATTATGCCCGACAACCACATGTTCATGCTGAAGAATTGCGAACAATACCAATAACTTGGCCATTTGCAGTCTGGGGGCTAGACATGGTGGGGCCGTTACAAACGGCACTGTGTGGATTTACGCATCTGCTTGTAGAACTTGACAAATTCACCAAATGGATAGAAGCTAAACCCATTAGAAAGCTTGATGGGGCAACTGCCCTCATGTTTGTCCGGGATCTAGTGGTGAGATTTGGTCTCCCACATAGCATCATCACCGACAATGGAAGCAACTTGTCACTCGGAGAAGTGGAGGCCTATTGCTGGGAAAAAGGCATCCGACTTGACCTTGCATCTGTGGCACACCCACAATCCAATGGTCAAGTTGAGCGAGCAAATGGATTAATTCTACAGGGAATCAAGCCACATCTTGAGGCACCGCTACATAGAGTAGCTGGAGCCTGGGCGGAAGAATTGCCATATGTGCTATGGAGTTTACGAACTACACCCAACAGATCCACCGGCTACACCCCCTATTTCATGGTATATGGAGCAGAAGCCATCCTACCTTCCGACATCCTCCACGATACACCAAGAGTTGCCGCCTACGACGAACATGACGCTGAAGAATCTAGGCGCCTAGATGTGGACCTTCTCGAGGAGGAGCGTGTTTTGGCATGCCAAAGATCCGCCATCTACCAACAGAAGCTACGCAGCTACCATACTCGCCGCGTTCGGCATCGCTCGTTTAAAGAGGGGGATTTAGTGCTCCGACTTAAGCAGAAGAAGTCACACAAACTATCCCCGCCATGGGAAGGACCGTTCATCATAAGCAAGGCGCTGCTCAATGGGTCTTACTACCTTGTCGACAATCGTGAACTCAAGGATAGACCCAACGAGGATCATAAGCGTAAGCGACGTGACCCGGATGATGACTACCCGGAGCTTGATCGGCCATGGAACATAGCACAACTACGTCCTTTCTACACTTAGCACTTTTTATCTAATCGTGTACCTCTTATATGATCAATGAAATAAAGCTCTTTGGTTCACTCATATTGCTGAGTCTTTTACCTCCTTTAGTGTTCATTTTTGGATCATATAAACCTTTATGCACAAACCTTGCGATTGCACTTGTGAAAATTCTGCCTACGGGCGTTAGCTTAAGTTTTCTGGTCTACACATTCTTTGTTGTTTTTATGTGGATTCTGGAGTAGTGACTTTCGGCACTTATTGTCGGCGATTTTGTGCTTAGGTTATTGACTGTGCCATTGGGCATCATCACCTAAGCGCATGGTTCCGACAACGAGTCTTCCGACTCACGAAAAGTCAAGCATAAGAACCAGAGTAATGGATAAGCCATCACTTGCTTAAAAATATACATGCTGAAACTTAATTCTTAAGTAGCAGGATACAATAACCATTGTTTTCCGCCTTAAAGATTACATCACCAAGTTTTTTTCAATGCACACGTCAAGGGTGAAACAATAATTACAAAGTGTTTTTCACTCTTTGGGTGCAGGAGACTTGGAGGCCGCATCATCACCAGCTGGAGAATCACCCTCAACATCGGCGCTGTGATGAGACTCGAAGGAATCCGGGTTGGCGTTGTCAAGAAAGTTCCGGGGCACGAAGACGTCAACATCCACCAACTCGGCAACCCTGGTGTCATAACCCGCGAGTGATGATAGGATGGCTTCGTGATCGATATCCTTGCCGTCATCATCCATGTCGAGGATACCAGATGTCACCGTGTCGATGTCGGCACCTTCATAGTGTGCCTTCACCATGGACAACGCCATCCTTGCGCCAGCCCATGCGCATGAAGCTTTCCAGCTCGCGACACGCTCGGGGGCTCGGCGTAAAATCTCTGAGTACTTCACCACGGAGTCCGAGGCGTTGATATAAATCTGGAGGGGCTTGGCAATCTCCTTGGCTTGGGCGATGGCGGTGTTGATGAAGTTTTCGGCAAGAATCATGCATTCCTTGTCCGAAGGAGGCGAGCGGGTTAAACCCATAGGCGCTGAAAATTCCGACAAGCATTGCATGAGTTCAATAAATTCTAAGTATCCAGACTACAGAACTACAAGGCAGAGGACACTTACTGAAGATGCTGGCCTTAGCCTGCCAGACGACGTCTGCCAAGGATTCCTTTTCTTGTTGGAGGAGCTTAAACGCCTCGCTATGGCCAAGGTTTTGCTCATCGGCAGCTTGCTTCTGATCCTTTAGGATCGCAAGCTCCTCCTTCAAGCGATTGATCTCCGCGGAGGCGGAGTCCTGCAGGGCTTTCATGGAATCCTTGTGCATCTTCAGCATTTCTTCTCTCTCCTTCTTAAGGATTTTGTTCTCGCTGTCCAGCTGCTGGATGTGCTTGGACTGCTCGACAATATCCTTGGCCTTGGCAACATGCTCTGCAAGTCAGAGAAAACAAAGTACACAGTGAGTACTCGAAGAAGGAAGGAACAAAAGTAAGACGGAAATGCGCAAAAAGAAAATAGACTCTTGTTTTTGATGATCTGTTCCTTCAAGATGGCATTTTTACCCTTTTCGGCTTCAAGATCTGCGCGCATCTTCTGATACTTGTCGTTGGCCATGCCCGTCCGAGCATTCTCGTTCTGTGGAAGCAAATACAAAGTTAAGTCGTTGTTTAGTCTACTTGGAGCCCCTAGTCGGAGATTTTCCATCTAGGCGCTCGGGGGCTACAGCGAGAGATTTTAACTTAGCAATATGCTTAGCTTTTCTTTAAGCATCTAGTCGGAGCTAATTCAGTTCTCAACTAGAGGCTTGGGGGCTACAGTATAAAGTTTTAACTCGGAAAATGCTTAGCTTTTCTTTAAGCATCTAGTCGGAACTAATTCAGTTACAACTAGAGGCTTGGGGGCTACAACACTTAAAATTATGAACACTGTGTATGCTACTCTTAAAGCATCTAGTCGGAATAATTCATTCCATCTAAATGCTTGGGGGCTACAGTGAGAGTTTTTTCTAACTTAGTCACTCTTAGAGCATATAGATGCAAAACCAATGGTTTTCCGTCTACATCCTCGGGGGCTACAGTGGGATACTCATATGAAATGCAAAAGGTAAAGTAAAACTTACAAGTGCAATGATATCGGCCAGTAGGTTGCCAAAGGAAATGCTATTTCCTTGCAATATGTCTGCTTGACGGAGTAGCTCCTCAAGACCGCACGTCGGAGATGACGGCACTCCTCCAGGAACCATAGTTGTGTTACCCGGCATAAGCACCGGGTAAACAATCTTCAGCAACTCGAAGGGTTTTTGGGGAGCAGAGGCGCCGCCTTCGGCAGAAGTACCAGCTCCCACCACCGCCTTGCCGCTACTGATGGCATCCTTAGCCGGAGCTTCAGCCATTTGAAGAGCAGCACTCTCCTGCGTCGCCTGCTCGCCGACAACAGCTAGTTCGGTAGAGGCGCCAGAGTCCACTTCCATGGCCGAAGGGCCTGGTGCTTCCTAGACTTGGGAGCTTGTCGGAGCATAGGAGGGCTTGACGGCAGGAGTAGCAGGGGCAATGGCGGGGAAGGAGTCGCGATGCAGCATATCTTTAATATTTCTAGAAGCCCCAAGAGTCTTGGAGGACTTCTTGAGGCTGGTTGTGGCTTTCTACCTGAAACGTACAAAATGCATAAGTACATGAATACGACAGATAAAATAAGACAATGTCGGAGAATAAGAAGATTACACTAGGGGGGGCGCTTTGGCAAACATCCCGGTAACTTTCTTCTTTTCCGCCTCCAGGGCGGCACTACTCTTTTTGGAGGCTCCACCCTCCGTCTTCTTTTTCTTGCCTCCGTCGGCAGCATCAGAGGTGGAGATCTTCCTCTTTTGTGCCAACGGGGCATCATCGTCGGACACGACCGTGACTTCCTTCATCTTGGGATCATAGATTTGGGCAGCCAGGTTGCCCTCCTCTAGATCGCTAAGCTATTAAGTGAGAAATCATCGTGTTAGACAACATGGTATTGGCAAGACGGAAAAACTGGAGCAATGTCATACATGGAAAATAAATATCTACCTTTGGGCACTTTCCGTCTACGAACATGTGTTAGGTGAGGGTGAAGCCACGCTTCTTATCCTTCACCTTGACGATGTCCTTAAGGCGGAACTTGACGGAGTCGCTCGAGAAGTTGTCCTCGGAGATCTGGAGGCTATCCCTTCGGTCGCCGGTGTACTCGTGCATATACTTTGTGCGGTGCTGCAGAGGTTGGATCCGCCTGATGAACCAGCACATGGCTAGGTCCAAGCCGGTTAGACCCGTCTCTACGAACCACTCGATCCGCCTTATTGCGCGAGAAGCGTTGAGGTCGGAGGGAAGGGAGGCATGGGACCGCCATGTGGAGACTTCAGCGGCGGCTCCATCCATGAAATCCGGGTACATTACTTCTCGGCCCGCCAAAGGAATGCCGGGACCGTAGAAGTACGTCCGCTGCCAGTTCTTGCATGACTCGTGGGCGACGATGTCGGGGAACCGCCGGCCAGGACGGATCTTGAAGCTTATGGTGTCGCAGTTCCTAAGCTCCTCCCTACCATGTCCGGCTTCATGTTTGACGGTGAAGAAGTACACAAACAAGTCTAACCTAGGCCTAATACCTAGGTAACCCTCACAAAGTGCTGCGAAGATGCTAAGCACTAAGATACTATTGGGGGAGAGGTTATGGGGTTGGACCTTGAAGTGATTCAAGACGGACAGAAAGAAGTGAGAGATGGGCAGAGAAACGCCGCGTACCAATTGCGCCTTGAGGTACACTTTCTCTCCGGCTTGGGGAGAAGGGGTCACCTCGCTGGCCGGCGCCGCCCGCCAGGCGAGCCCCTCCGTCGCGGGGAGATAATCCTCAGCGACCATCTCTTGGATGTCGCGGCCGGTGATGTCCGAGCCACGCCAGTCGCCTTTGTTCGAGTCTGGCTCCTCTTCCAGGGGCTCCAGCGCCGGCAGATTGTGGTCGCCACCGGTGGTTTCAATCACCGCCGATGCGGGGATGACCAGGCCCTCTGGGGGCACGAGACGGAGCTCGCCGGCTTTGCCGTGGCTTCGCTCGACGCCGCCATTGACGGGGATGAGCTGCTGCTAGCCATGGAGGAGGGAGAGAACGCGACTGGTGCAGAGAGAGAGGCTAGGGTTTCTCGAGGTTTTCCGCGGAGAGCTCTAGGAGGCGTGCGGCTGGAGGAAGAAGACGATGACGCGAGAGAATGGGGTGAAAAATTGGCAAGTGTCCCACGGTTACTATTTATCTTACTCTGCGTCAAGATTCGTGCAGCTAATCGGACGGTTGCCGCGTAGACGACGTGTTCGTGAACGTGCGTGGTAATTTCTCCACGTCTCCAACCGCCATCGCCAACGGTTCGTATCGCTCGCGCGGGAAAATCGGATATGATTGCGTTCTCTGCATGTGTGAGTTACGAGGCGACGCTGACCTACAACCTACGTCGCCATAACTTACATGGTAGATGAGCCGTCCCATCGAAGATTCCGGCATGGACGGATTTAATCCGACAACGGGAGCGTATGATGGAAGATTTAGCATTTCTCCGACTTACTCATAGAAGACGAAGAAACCTTTGCAGGGTTCTTTGGGAGGACTGCAAGATGTTGCTTGACGATTTGCCGACATCCACCTAGACGGAGCATTCCATAAGAAGAGGCAAGACGGCGCAAGATCTCGGAGTTCTCCGGGGGCTACTGTTGGGGATATGCTATATGGGTATCCTCATAGCATGTCTCTTATCCGACTAACCCGGGTGGCCCATAGTCGGTAGCATGGCCTGTGGCCTGCTGGGCGGCCCAGTTAGGTGGATCCAGAAGGGAGGCCCATGTCGGATAAAGGAAGGATACGGTGGAGTCACCAGCGTACCCGGAGCCTTGGAGTGCAAGATACACAAGACTAGTAATAGACGGTGTAGAACTCTGTAACCTGTCCGGCTAGGACTTTTCCCTGTAACCCTGGGACCTGGCGACTATATAAGTCGGGCCTATGGGAGCCTTTAGGGCATCGTTTTACACACACCTCGTGCAGCGAATCTATCTCTGTAACTTGGCGTATTGCCATTATAGTGATTTATAGCAGGAGTAGGATTCCGCCACCGTTGTGGGATCTGAACCTGGGTAAGATGTGTTACCTCGTACCCGTCAACCGTCCGCCTTACCCCACGTCTCTAAACACGCACTGTGAGGACCCCTCCATGGCGTACTCATCGGCAATACCACGACAGTCCGATAGCAATAAGCCCCGTACGGGGTGATAAAAGTTGTCTTTATTTGATCATTTGGATTCAGTGGTATCTGATGGAATCCTGAATACGCATCCACAAATGACAACAACTCACACCCAGCAGTAGAATCTATGACTTGATCGATCCGAGGTAGAGGAAATGGATCTTTTGGACACGCCTTATTGAGGTTCGTGTAATCAATACATATGTGCCATACCATTGCCACGTTCAGGTCATCTTCTTTCTTCTCGACCAAGACTGGATTTGACAACCAGTCTGGGTGAAGTACTTCCATGATGAATCCAGCAGCTAAAAGTATGGCAATCTCGGCAGCTATCACTTTCCTCCTATCTTCGGCGAAGCGGCGGAGGGGTTGCTTCACCGGCTTGGCATCTGGTCTTACATGAAGAGAGTGCTCAGCCAGCTCCCTCGGAACTCCTTGCAGATCTTGAGTGGACCATGCGAAGATGTTCTGATTCTCACGGAGGAAGCTGGTGAGCCCGCTTTCCTATTTGTCTGTAAGGCCAGCCCCAATGGTAACTGTGTGCTCTGGGAAAGTTTCATCCACCTGCACCTTCTTGATTTCCTTGGTAGCTTGAAATGACAAACTGCCATGCGGGTTGGTGAGTGCCGGCATGGACATTTGTGCTGCTTTGGCCAATGCTGCCACTTCCAACATCTGACTTTTCTCTTGTGCTATGACGAGTGACTCGGCCAGTGAAGATCCGGCTGAGGCACAAGCAATAGATCTTTTGTAGTCCCCTTCAACTGTGATCACCCCACATGGTCCTGGCAGCTTCATCTTCAAGTAAGCGATGTGAGGAGTAGCCATGAACTTTGCCATAGCCGGCCTGCCGAGTAAGGCATGATATGAGCTGACCAAATCTACCACCTCGAATTCTATAGCTTCAGTGCAACAATTCTCTCTGTTGCCGAATAAGACGTCAACCTAGATCTTACCAATTGGCTCACAGGACAGTCCCGACACGATACCATGGAAAGTTTTCTTAGTCGGCTCCAGCATGTTCATGGTAATGCCTAACTTGAGCATGGTATCCTTGTACAAGATGTTGATGCTACTACCATCATCGATCAGTACCTTTGAAAATTTCATGTTGATATCTGGGCCCATGAATGTCGGATCCAAAACCAGAGCGTATCCTCTAGGGGTTGGCATGATCTTGGGGTGATCCTTTATACTCCAAGTTATTTCTTGCTCAGACCAATGCATGTACTTCGGAATTTCCGGCATCGTGGAATTCACTTCCATCATTCGTCGCTGCTGGCTCTTCTTGTCATTTGGCTCTGTGACAAAGACAACATAGCTCTGGTGATGTTGTCTGTACTCATTTCTGGTTCTGTGGCTAACATGAGCGTCGTCACCTCTTGGATTGTTCACCTGGTGCACAACTTCTCTTCTTTCTTGATTCTGATACCTCGGTTGCCTATTTTCATATCTGTTATCTGCTCTCACTGCCTGAGCGTTTCCTCCTGTAAGTGGTGGAGGGGGAGGTGGTGGAAGCTGCTTATTCGGCGAGTCCACTCTATCTCCTTTCTGAAACCAAGTGCATTGCCTCGTCGTATGATTGGATGGTTTACTCGGACTAGGCGTGTGAAACTTACATGGCTAATCCAGCATCATATCATAGGTATATTTTTGTCGGTCCTGATACTGCTTCCTCTGATCGTATGGCCTTTTGCCGTCATTCTTTGGCACCCATTGTTGTTGACCATTTGTCCTTTGACGCTGACTGCTTCCAGCATCTGGATGATCCTGACTCACAGCCGCAACCTGAGTCGAACCATACCTGTAATATGGCCTTTCGTATCTTCTCTTGCTTCTGTATTCGGATCTTTCCTGGCGCCTTTGTGACCCGGCAGCGTCATAGATCTGAGTCTCAGTCATCCCGTCTGCCGACATGAGCAGCGGCTGGGTCGGATCTCCTAACACATACGAGTCGGCGATTCTTATCGTCTCTGCCAGGCTTGTCGGCATATCTCTTTGTAGCCTTTGCCACAGCACACTTCCATGTCTAAATCCTTGTGCAAACCATGCGATTGCTTGTGACTCGATTACCCCTTCACAAGAGTTACGCATCGTACACCACCTTGTGAGGAATTCCCTGTCTATCTCATTCGGTCTTTGCTTGCACATTGCTAGTTGTTGTGGGCGATTCGGCCTCTTGTAAGTGCTCCTGAAATTGTTCACGAAAGCGTCATGAAAATCGATCCAACTGTTGATGCTTCCGGGTGGCAAATTGTTCAACCATACCCGAGCTGGTCCTTCCAGCATCTGCGGCACGTAACGTACTGCCCATCTCAAGTTTCCCTGCGCGATCTTCACATCGGTTCCATAATCTATGAGCCAGTCCTCTGGAATTGTGCTTCAATCATATGTATTTGTCCCTCTGGCCAGCTGGATATTTGGCACCGGTGGATCCTTCATGATCCTTGGGCCAAAGCACAGCGGACCCTGCGGACTTTGCGATTCAATTATCTCTGCCATTTTTATGCGGTCGAGCTTCAGCCTTGCATCATCCGGCTGAAGGTTCCTGCCTCCGAATCTTGCTCCTATTGCTTGATATGCATGATCTGGCAGTTCATACCCGTCATTTACCATAGCCGAGTAACCATCATTATACTTATTCGCGTTTGGGTCAGCAGGCTATTGAACTTCTTTTCCTGTGCTTTGCTGTCTTCTTTCTGGCTGAGCTGGTGTGTTATTCGGAGCTGGATTTCCTCCTCCTGCCGAGTGAGTTCCGCTCCTAGCATGAGGCACAAAATTTTGCCCTGCTTTGTCATTCCTTTGCCCAAAATTTTCCTGGTTCTCATTTCATTGGGGATTAGTTCTTCTGGCTCCGTGGATCTTCTGGTAAAATATAATTTTTGGCATATTTTCTGGGTTTTTTCCTGATAGTTCATTTTCTGCACAAAAACAAGACACGAAGGTAATTCTACTGAAAACAGCGTCAGTCTGTGTTAGTTGTATCCAAATCACATAATTTTAGAGAAGAAACAATAGCAAAGTGTTCGAGAAAGTAGATACATTTTGGACGTATCAACTCCCCCCAAGCTTAGCTTATTTCTTGTCCTCAAGCAATTCAGTTGAAAACCGAGTGCGATAAAAGATCTTTCACAAACACTTTGCTTCATATGCTGTAAATATTCTCTGCACAGGAGTAGATGCTTGGACAATTCATAATAAGGAGTATGCAACTAAGTCGACTCAATAGTCATTGCAAGCTATGAAGAGAAACCAACTCAATAATAATAAGTAGCATGAAATTTAAACATAAGCAACATTGCAATGCTCATAATAAGGTATGATAGAGTGGTATCTCGCTTGCCTTTGTTTGAAGAGCACAATAAATTCCAAGGCACCTCTGAAGTTCACATGAAGACTAGAGATAAAGATATCAGAGATACAAGCATAGAAGTCATGGCATAATTAACCAAGTTTTGGAACAAACACAAGAATGACAACTATGCTCTCAAGAAAGTGCTCATAGAATAAGTGGTGACTCAACAAAGTTGTGAAAACGGTTTTGTGAAGGTTTGAAAGGCTTCCCAATGCTGAAAGAAAGGTACTCATTAGCTTTGAGCTCTGATTGCCCCTATCATGGGCATCTTCATGTGGTTAAGGTGAAAGTGAGGTCCACTCTGAATCATATGCTTGACATACCATAAACTAGAAATCCCAAGTCCCTTGAGTACGAGGGTCGCTCCGCATGCTACTCAACTTTGGTCACCTGAAAGTTCTTGTCATTGTAAATACATGCATATCATCGAGAACCACCAATGGGGTACCCATTGCACATGGTACAGGAGCTTTCCCATAACCAAAATGACAAGGCAAGCAGACAATGAGCATCTCAGCAATCTTTTTATTTACCATATGCATAGTTTTTATTGAGGACGCTTCATAGATGCTCATTATGGTGATGCTGGAAGTTTCCACCATGATTAAGCATGGCTTAGGCTAGCGGCCCAGGTGTTTCTCTAACACAATGTATAAACTCCATGAACTCACAACCTCCCCTTTTATTTCACATCGTCGACATCCGTAAACAAAAGAGCAAGGAATCAACTGGATGAGATATCCAAAAAGTGTTGAAAGCGTTCCTCATGACAGCATGGTTCTGCTGACTCCCAGCATATAATTAGCAAGCATATAACTATCATGGACTAGTCACAATGGTTCAGAATTATTAAGCGCAAGGAATGAAGTGTGCCATCAAGTTCATGAGAGCTTTACTAACTAACGTTCTCAAAACAGACAAACATTTTATTTTGGAAGAAAACACGACATATGGAATATGTACTGAAATAGAAAATGATTCTAATATGTAGGTATGGTGGACATAGCTGGAAATATTGGTTTTGGGGAGTTGGAAGCACAGGTAGAAAACATACTCATTGCAAGTGAAGGATAGCAATAGAGAGGGAGCGACAAACGAGAGAGCAATAACTATCATAATCATGCTTGCAACAAAACAAGACTAACTATGGCATGAAAGTGATACAAGAACTCTGAGGCAAAATAAATCATCGAGGCTTACTGACTATTGATTATTCATATGCATACGTGAGCATGTGCCAAGTCGATTCACATGAACAGTCAGAGGGGGATACCACAATATCATACCGGAGTATGAATAAAACAATGCAAGCAAACATTCATATGACATACTACAAACTATTAGCAAGCTAGAGCTAATCATAGACAAGCAAGAACTACTAAGTATCCATAATGACATACATCTTACACAAACAGACTAAGAATGCTCACTATGATGAGTATATGTACAAAAATGAAACAAATAGATTTTGTTACCAGCCTCTTACCACACCTCAGTTGTGTGACTTGAATAATTAACATGAAACCAAAATCCACTGAGGACGACTGAACCCTGCAAAGAACTCACAAAACCAAAGAAGGACAACAAATATTTTTGGTGTTTTCGATTTTTTTAGAAACAAGCAAACCCAAACAAAAACAAAGCAAAATCATTTTGTATTTTTTTCTTGTAAGGCAAACCAAAGCAAAGAAACAAAGAAACAAACCAAGAGAAACAACGAAAATATTTTTGGTATTTTTGGGTTTTTAGAAAGAAGCAACAAAAACCAAAAATAAAGCGAAACAATGGATATACAAAGAACCGACCGAACGTGATATATAGATGAGCGTGACGTCGGTATACCTCCCCCCCAAGCTTAGGGTTTTGGCCTAAGTGGGGCTCAATCCCATGGTGCCCAAGAAGATGCACCTCCGTAGTATGTCCAGGAAGCTCCCTCGTCCTGGTATGAGCTCGAGGCCTCCCCTGTGTAATATGCAGGGGGTCGTATGATGGTGCTTCCTCCTGATAGTGCCCATGGAAGTTAAGAGAACGCATGTTGTCATCCATCTCCACCTTCGAGCATGACCAAGGTCCCTGAGAAATACTGAACAAAGTGGTTCGGGGGAGAGGGATCTCTCTCTCTTCCCCGTGAGTAAACAACATTCTATAGACCAAGTTCTTGAGAGTAGAGCTAGTGCTGACAAAGTGGTGCGCCTTCATGGCAGCTAGATCAAGCCTCTGAGGAGCCAAAACTGTATCATGTGGATCAACAGTAATGTTCAAGGCAGCAACAACACGAGTAGCAATAATTCCCCCATAATTGGGTCCCTTAGCAGCTAGACGACGAGGAATGAGAGAACCAAGATTATACTTATCCTCATTGTTGAGGGAAGCAGCTAAGACGGCCAATTGATAGTTGGAAATATTACTAGTGTTATCCCTACCAAGAACACTGGTGGCAAGATAGTAGGCAAAATACCTGATGGCTGGAAGTTGAATGTTCTTTATCTTCCCTCGCTGAGCTCTATGGTCATCGTCATTGGTTATTCCTCGGTAAATCTCTAACAAATCAGCACGTAGAGCTTGAATCTTCTTTGATGACCCAGTTGTACCAAGTCCAAGGGCCTTGCAAAATTTCTTCAATGTCATAGAATGAGCCCTGCCATAAATTTTGAAAGACACAGAAGGATTGAACATGCTGTTAGTAAAGGAGAAACTCCTCACAAATGTTTTAGTACGCAAAGCATATTGTGCACTCTCATCCTGCATGTAACTTGTTAGTCCAGCTCTCTGCACTAAAGTCATAAAATCATTAAGAATCCCAGCAGCTTGCAAGAAAGTTTGGCAAGGAAAGGTGGAGGGGTGCGCATCCCCTTCATCTCCCTCGTCACCAAATCGCGGAGTGATGAGATCCTCATCTCCCTTGTAAGCCTTGCCCTTCTAGGTGCATCACTCTCAAATATGTCACCAAAGGTGTGGTGGTCCATGACTTCCCTATTCTGAAATTTTTAAACAACCATCAAACCAAGTGATTTCTAAGTTGATACATGATGAGAAACTACTATAGGAACTTGCTAGAGGACTACACATGCATCAAAACAAAGTTTCTAAGCATAGAACAAGCATGCAAGCTCAAACAACCTATCCCCTATAGCAGCAAAATACTCAAGATACAATCTATCAATCACAAATCTAATTGGACAAGTGGAGGAGGCACATACCAAGGAGCAATCCCTCCAAAAATCAGCACTTGAGATGGGCTGAACAAGGAGATCGAAAATCGCGAGGAAGAACAGCAAGAACTCGAGCTTGAGCAAGTTTTCTGGTGTTTTTCGGGAGAGAGAAAGAATGTGGCTTTGAGGAGGCAACCTGGAGGGGCCCAGGTGGGCCAGACCCACCTCCCCCCCGCAGGCGCCGCCACCTGGTAGGTCGCGCCTACCAGGGGACTGGTGGCCTGGGGTGGCCCCCTGGGTCACCTCAGGTGCCACCTGCCCCTTTTTTGAGGAAAAATTTATTTTGAATTTTCTGGGATTTTTTGGGAAACTTTATTTTTGGTCAATTTCCAAGGTATGAAAATTGATTTTATCGCTGAAACAGTTTTTTTCAGAAGAAGAAAAGGCAAACCAAAATCCAAACTACAAGAGCTCTAAGAAACGCAAACAAGGAAACAGCTAGCAAAACTAAAGCTAAAGCAAAGACTAGGGAGGAGAAAGGAAAAAAAGAAAGCAAGTATAACCACAGTGGAAACATTATTTTGTTCATTAAAATCCTTTTGTTAACAAGGTTGATCAAGTTTTGTTACCAAAACAATCTTATATGAAGCAAAACTTTGCATTCCACAAGGTGATTATGTTACCTCATACTTGATAGCAATGGTCCCAATCATAATAGTTTCAAAATTTTCTTGTGGAATGGGATAATATATTTCTCCAACCTTAATGCCTTCAATATTTTCAATGGAATTCAGGCAATAGCTCTTAACAACCTTCTTGGGAAAATAGACAGTGTGCTCTTTGTCATTAATATTGAATGTTACTTTTCCTTGATTGCAATTGATGACAGCACCTACAGTATTAAGAAAAGGTCTCCCAAGAATAATAGACATATTATCATCTTCAGGCATTTCAAGCACAACAAAATCAGTTAAAACCATACAATTATGAGCAACTTGAACAGGAACATCCTCACATATACCAACAGGAATAGTAGTTGACTTATCAGCCATTTGCAAAGAAATATCAGTTGGTATCAACTTTTCTAGCTGGAGTCTCTTATAGAGAGAAAAAGGCATAACACTAACTCTAGCTCCCAAATCACATAAAGCAGTTCTAACATAATAATTCTTAATGGAGCAATGAATAGTTGGTATACCTGGATCACCAAGTTTATTTGGAACCTTACCATTGAAGGAATAATTAGCAAGTAGAGTAGAAATCTCCTCATTAGGAATCTTCCTTTTATTAGAGACAATATCCTTCATATACTTTGAATAAGGAGGAAATTTAATAGCATCAGTCAAAGGAATTTGCAAGAATAAAGGTTTCATCCACTCACAAAACTTGTTGTAGTGTTCCTCCTCCTTTGACTTGTGTTTCTTACCTGGAAAAGGCATAGGTCTCTGCACCCAAGGTTCTCTATCTTTACCATGTTTATTAGCAATACAATCTTCCTTTGTGTACCTAGTGTTCTTAGTGTGCTTCTCAGGTTCTTCCTCACCTTCCTCCTTATTAGAAGACTCATTTTTATCATTACCACTCTCAGTTTCAGCATCAGAGACAGATATACTATTAGGATCTACAGCAGGTTCAAGTGGTTCCTCAACTATCTTATGTTTCTTTTTCTTTCTCTTACGAGGACTACCACTATCTTCACCTTGTTGAGAATCCTGCTCTATTCTTTTAGGGTGTCCTTCAGGATATAAAGGGTCTTGAGTAGCTATACCACTCCTAGTTCTAATTCCATAAGCATGTTTATCTCCTGAAGCATTAACTAGCATATCCTTTTGCACCTTAGCAAGTTGATCAAGTTGAGTTTGAACCATTTGAAAGTGTTTACAAAGCATTTTAATATCATTAGAAGTTCTTTCCACAATATCTTTCAACTCATGGATACCCTAGAGTTTTCCAACAAATGATTCTGAACTTGTTTATTAAAATACCCTTGTTTAACAATAAAAGTGTCAAGTTCCTCTAAACATTGATCAGGAGGCTTACCATAAGGAATATCACCTTTATCAAAGTGTTGGAGAGAGTGTACCTCAATAGTAGATGAGTGGGGAATTGCCTTACATAATTCTTCTATAGGAGGTAGATTCTTCACATGTTCAGCTCTAATACCTTTCTCCTTTAGACACTTCTTAGCTTCCTTTATCACTTCATCATTTAATGCAATAACTCCCCTCTTCTTTGTTGTTGGTGCTGGAATTGGTTCAGGACCAACTGGTTCAGGAGTAATAGGCCCAGGTGAATTCAGCTCAGTTGAAGTCCAATCATCATAATTCTTTCTTATCTTGGTCATTAATTCTTCAGCATATGTAGGAGTCCTTTTCCTGAAAAGACAATCAGCAAAGCTATCTAGGTAGGTCCTAGAATCATCAATTAGTCCATTATAAAAAATATTAAGAAGCTCATTCTTAGGTAATGGACATCCAGGATGTGCATGAATCAAGGCATATAATCTTTTCCATGACTCAGGAAATTTCCCTTCTTCTCCCTGTTTAAAATTAGAAAGTCTCTACAAAGCAGCATGTGTAGCACTGGGAGAAAAATATTTCTGGAAGAAAGAAGCAATCAAGCAATCAGGGCTATCAATGGAACCAGGAGCTAATCTATTAAACCAAGCCCTAGCTTCTCCTTTTAGTGAAAAAGGGAAGATCTTAGCAACAAAGTACTTGCGCATCTTAAAATCATCAGAGAATAAATCACTCATAGTAGAAAGCTCATTCATATGAGCCATAGCACTCTCATTTTTAGTCCCACAAAAAGATTCTTTCTCAACAATATCCAAATAAGATAAATCAAGAGATAAATCATAATCTTCATCTTTAATATCTATGGGAGAAGTGGCAAACTTAGGATCAGAGGACATCTTAGGCATAATAGTACGTCTAGCAAGAAGACTCTTAATAGCACTAGTACCATGTGTGTTTCGGCACTCTTCAACAAAATCGTCAGTGAACTCAATGTAACCATCATTAATATCATAACTCTCACTAGGCTCAGGTGAGCTAACAGGTGTAACAGTGTCTTCACTAGGAGTTCCGGTATTTCCTAGACTAGCCATAGTAGCATCTAGAAAAGGACATAATGAACCACTCGCATCAAGCACAGTAGAAGTAACATCATGAGCATCAAAAGTAGTTTCAGACTCAACAGTAGTAGTAGTGTGTGTAGCATGAGTATGTGGTGGTGGTGTGACAAGCTTACTTATAATAGACGGTGAATCAAGAGCAACAGAGGTGTTTAGGACTATACCTCTTCTTGTAGTGGATGGTAAAATAGGGAACTTTCCATCACAAGACTTCCCCATGATGAAAGGAGTAGAAGTGAACAATAATAGATCCAAGTGAACTTACAAATAAAGCTATGCTCCCCGACAACGGCGCTAGAAAATAGTCTTGATGACCCACAAGTATAGGGGATCGCAACAGTCTTCGCGGGTTGTCGGGGGGATAAACCCCGGTATGGTCACGAGAGGGGAAACATAGCGCAGCTGGGTTGGCTCCGAGTAAAGAAAGAACCAGGCCGGGTAAGAACGGCCGGGTAAGATAAGCATGAAAGCCGACATACAAACTATGTCGGCCCGCATAGGACAAAGTTGTAACCCTTGCAGGAACCAACGAGCCGAGTCAACCGAGGAAGGGCCAAGTCAAGGAAGACACGTGGCACCTTTCCGAGTAAGGTTCAGGAGGGACCATGGTAAAGCATGGTGAAAAGAGAAGGGCGACGCCGGGTGACACAAAAGGAGCCGGGTGACGCCCAAAGCATGCGCTGACGTACAAAGTAACAGCGTGACGCCAAAAAGAACAAGAAGCAGCGTACCAGAAGACCGTTAGCTGTCAAGCTTTATGGACCGGGCCTCTGGGCTTAGGGCAAGCCCATGACCCGGACCATATTGTAGGGACCAAGATCCAAACAGTAAACCCTAGAACCCAAAGGGGTATTAGCTATCTAGCACTGCCTATATAAGGAAGGGCATAGCAGTAGTAGAAGGAGGTTGGACCAAGTAGGGAACTAGTGTTGTGTACTCTAGCTTATACAGCTCAAGGAGCACTTGTAATCTTTGGGGTATCAATTGAATTGCCAAGTTTGGAGAGTTCTTCTTGTTTTTCGTGCATGGCTCGACCGTGCACTCCCTCCCCGGTGACCACAAGCACCCATTCGGCCCCCCAACTTAAGCCTACCCATGGCATCTGCCGTGCCACCACCACGACAGTTGGCGCCCACCGTGGGGCAGAAGCAGGTGCTTGATGGAGTCTTCATCTGGACGGGCAACATCATCGCCAAGACCGGCGAGCGCGTCTACTCCGGCCTCATCCAGAGGTTTGGAGCGCTCAACTTCGTCAGCGACAACGTGGGCTGCTTCGGGCCAAGCCTTTCCCTAGAGGTGGTCGCTTCATCAAGTTCGGCGAGCACCAGGTCTACGTCGCGGTGCATGTGGAGCGCGCATATCCTGAGCACATCGTCCTGGCGCCGGATCCTCCGACGGCTCCTGTTGCGGGGAAACCACATCAACTTGTCTCCATGGAGGTAATGATGACAGCCCCAAACCCCGCAGCTCCCCCAGTAGTTCCAGTGGTGAATGAGAACGCAGAGGGAGGAAATCATGAGGAAACGCCAAGGGCTGTAAGAACAGCAAAGGCGACGCTGGAAAACCCAGAGAACATAGCTAGGAGAAAGAGGGCTAAGGAGCTGCAGGAAGCGATAGACAAGTTGGCAGAGCAAGTGGCACATGCAACTGACCCGGCACGTGTGCAAGCCGAGTTGGAGGAAGCCAGGATAAAAGTCCTGGAGAAAGCCAAAGAGCTAGCACAGTTACAGCAGGACGTGGATATTACCATCCAAGAGCTTAACTCGGCAAATCGAGTCAAGGGCACAAAGACCCGGCTTGATGCAACGAGATTGAGAGGAAGGAACCTCAACGAAGAGCTGGAAGATGCGAGATCGAAGATAACACCGGAGAACAACAATGAGACAGCCATGCGTCCAACATATAACACATCAGTAGCTAATCTGCGAGCAGCAGAAGCAGCAATGGCAGAATTACCCCACTTGGAGGGGGAAGCAAAGAAAAGGCAGCAAGAACGAGTCAATGAGTTAGTAAAAGCAGCCATCATGCTGAATGAGGCGTATTACAGAGCAAATCCGGGTATAGCTAGGAGGTCAAAGCTGGTTCACTCGGCGACTCCTGTCTCGGCAAGTTTGGTTGGGCACACAGCATCCTCACCCGGAGCGGCGCCTAGGCCGAGAAAAGAAAAAAGTGTGGATTCTGGAAGAAACAAGCAGATGGTCGCCTATGATCCGACAGTAGTTCAAGGAAACCCGGCGCATGCGCAAGGGGCAAAAAGAGAGACGGAGGGGAGGCCTGTGTGGCCTAGACCCACCCCAGGCGCGGGCCCACCTGACCCTGCGCCTGGAGGGGGTGCAGCCTCCCCAGGCACCTCCTCGTCCTCCCTCTGTGCCTATAAGTTGCCTTTCGACCTAAAAACCGAGGGGGGTTTGATAGTTTTCTAGAAAGAGTTCGCTCCGTCACCGCCACTAGAAACCAAGATTCGGATGCAGAAACTCCGTTCTAGCACCCTGCCGGGACGAGGAATTTGGAGAGGATCATCGCCATTGTCATAACCAACGCATCTCCATCAACCACCGATGTTTCCCTCATCCATGAGTGAGTAATCCCCCGCTGTAGGCTTGGGGATGGTAGGGATTGGATGAGTTCTATTATGTAATCGAATAAGATCTGTTAGGGCATAGTGCCTAGTATCTCTATTAGTGATATTTGACTTTGTTGCAACTTGTTGTGCTTAATGCTTGTCACTAGGGCCCGAGTGCCATGATCTCAGATCTGAACTTATTATTGAATCATTATGATAGTATTGCTTGTGATCTTATCTGCAAGTTGTGTACACATATCATTGTCCGGATCCAAAGGCCCCAAAGTGACAATAATTGGGACAACCGGAGGGGATGGCTGTGGTGTGAGGATCACATGTGTTCACGGAGTGTTAATGCTTTGCTCCGGTGCTCTATTTAAAAGGAACACCTTAATTGCCAGTAGTTCCCCAGAGGCCTCGCTGCCACGGGTTGGCTAGACAGAAGATGTTGTGCAAGTTCTCATTGCAAGCACGCATGACTATATTTGGAGCACATGCCTAGGATTGTTTAGTACTTGGATACTTGTTATTATTTATCTGCAATGCCCTAGATCTTGAAGTTACATGTTTAGACTCGTCCATGCAACTCCCGTCCATCCATCCCTATGCCTACCGCACTCGAATCCTATTGTTACCGTTACTGTTACTATTGCTCATGTTTCACTGTTGCTGTTGCTACTGATAAACTTCTATGAGCAAGAACTATTTCCAGGTGCAGCTGAACTGACAACTCAGTTGTTAAGGCTTGCAAGTATTCTTTGGATCCCCTTGTGTCGAATCAATAAATTGGGTAATACTACCCGCGAAGAATGTTGCGATCCCCTATACTTGTGGGTCATCAACGAGGAGGACAATACACAACCCTAGCATACACACTTCCATATCTCATTTGTGCACCCCCTGTAACCTTCGGCTTCGCCATTAATCAAGAGCAGAGAAGCATGAGTAAGGTTTCCCTCTGGGGCCCGAACCTGGGTAAATCTCGTGTCCAATGTTGCTTGTTTGCTAGCCGTCCAGCGATCTCCAGCGTCCCCTCCTTCTCTAAAACTCAAGCCCATAACAATGGGCATTGACGAGTCGAACCCTTTTCAATTGGAACTATCTGTGGGGACTGGGGATGCTAATGTTGCGATTGTGACGGCCCCGTCAACCGCGATCTTTGATTCCTCTGCAACAGAGAACCACCTTATCTTTGTCACCATCGACTTCACCGTCCACTCGCCGTCAACTCGCCCGGACTTCGACCATAGGAGACGGAGTTGACATGATGCTTGGTAGCTTATGCTTCTAGGTTGGCCAGATCGGCACGCTCCACCTCCCTAAGCGGGTGACGCCTTTGGCGATCGCACCTTCCTCGTGGGTACCACCAATCGGCACGCTTAGTGCACCCACGCTAGCATACACCACGGATAGCAGCAGCTGCTACAACTCCCATCTCTATGACCCACCCACAGATGAAGGAACCTATGGTTCCGGATCTGAAAGTTGTGGGAGAAATGACCTCCTCCGTTGCTTCATGTGCACAGTTGTCATCAATGGCCACGACACCCATGGCAATGGCGGCAATGGGACCGATCCGCAGGCTCTCAATGCTGCGAACAAAGGTCATCCTCCAAATACTAACGCCAATTACGGTCCTCCTTCGAATCCCGATGGGACCGGTCCCCGGAACCCCGAACCTGCTAATGGTGGCGAATTGGCTCATCAGTTGATCCACCTCAACGACGCTGAGTGGGAGAGGGTCACAGAAGCTGTACAAGGCAACCCATTGCCAATCGATGCTTCCCGTGACATGCTAATGGGCTACCACTGTCTCCTCATAAAGGAGCACAATTGACAAGTTGCGCAACATAAGGAGCTCGAGCAGCGCAGGCAGGGAGCCTATGAGTCAAGCGCCTGAAGGGTAGCACTCTCGTCCATTGGTGGGTCCTCTTCAAAGGAAAACGGCAGCCACCACAACAAAAGTCGCTCTCGGCTAGAGCGCATCGGACCAGACGCAAGGCGTGAGGCCACCAAGGCCCTCGACCTATCGTTCATGTCAGTGGACTTGCAGGGCAATATGATGCCCAAGACACCGCAAGACGCGTGTTGGAGATATGCCCTAGAGGCAATAATAAAATTGGTTATTATTATATCTTTGTGTTTATGATAAATGTTTACATTCATGCTATAACAGTATTAACCGAAAACATTAATACTTGTGTGATTTGTAAACTAAATTAGAGTCCCTAGTAAAGCCTCTTTGTAATACTAGCTTGTTGGTTAATAGATGATCGTGGTTTCCCGATCATGAACATTCAGATGTTGTTAAAAACAAGATCATATCATCAGGAGAATGGTATGATGGACATACTCCTATAGACAAGCGTAGCATTACGATCAAGTCATTTCAATAGTTCATTTGCTATAAGCTTCCTGATATATAGTAACCTAATTCCTTCGACCATGAGATCATGCTAATCACCATCACCGGAAGGATGCTTTGATGACTTCAAACACCACACCGTAACTGGGTGGCTATAAAGGTGGCATTGAGTGTTTGGAAAGTATGTGTTGAGGCACATGGATCAAGAGTGGGATTTGTCCATCCATATGACAAATAGATATACTCTGGTCCCTCTCGGTGGAATGTCATCCAATTGGCTTGCAAGCATGTGACTGGCTCACAAGGAATCACATATCACGGGAACGAGAAAAGAGTACTTATCGGTTACGAGGTTGAACTAGGTATGCAGAGATACCGACGATCAAACCTCGGATAAGTAAACTATCGCGAGACAAATGGACATTGGTATCGTATGTAAGTGGTTCATTCGATCGCAAAGTAATCATTGAAATATGTGGGAGCCATATGAATTTCCAGATTCCTCTATTGGTTATTGATCGGAGAAGTGTCTCGGTCATGTCCGCATAATTCACGAACCGTAGGGAGACACACTTAAGGATTCGATGTTGTTTAGTAGATATGGAATGTTAGTAGGGATACCGAATGTTGTTCGGAGTCTCGGATGGGATCTGGAATATCACGAGGAGATCCGGAATGGTCCGGAGAATAAGATTCATATAAGGAAAGTCCGAATCCGGAGTTCAGGAATGATTTCGATGTTTCCATCGGAGAGGTTCTAGAAGGTTCTAGAAGGTTCACCTGACCGGAAGGGGAATGGACCATGAATGTGTCATGGGTAAGTGGAATGATTGGATCATATGCTAGGTAACTTGGTTTGGCCATTTGCGAGAGAGAGTTAAAGCTCTAAATTGAAAGTCAAACGGGAGGTTTGAAAAGTCAAACTGGAACAATGGTTTCCTAGTGGAAGAAGGAAAGAGTCCTTCTTTCAATCCAACTTGGGTTTGGGTTTGGATTCAAACCCTCCCCTCCCAAGGCTGCCACCCCTCTCATAAATAGAGGGGGAGGGCTGCCCCAAACACACAAGAGCCAGCCCTCCACCCGTGTCGTGCCGCCACCAAGCCGCCGCGCCGCCGCCTACCACCGCTGCGCCGCCCTAGCCTCCGCCGACACCTCCTCCTCCCGGCCTTCTAAACCCTAGATCGCTGGGAAACCCTAGATCCACCATAACTGGCACCGGCTTAGGCGAAGCCCTGCGGGATCTTCCCTCTACTTCGGACACCATGCCGTCGTGCTGCCGAAATCACGAGGGGAGAACTACAACCTTCGTTGCCTGCTGGAACAAGGGAGAGGAAGGTCTTCATCGAGTACCGAACGTGTGATCGACTGTGGAAGCGCTGCTGGAATGCAGCACCGGAAGGATCGTCTACGCGATCTTGAGATCGGCAAGTGTACGACTACATCACCCACAAGAATCTTCTCTCGTTAACCGCTTTGGAATCTTCGAGGGTGAGTACTCTAATCGACTCGTTGCTAGAATCTAGTACATAGATCTTGGCTTGTTTGTTTGCATGTGGTAGAATTTTTTCCCATGCTACGAACCCCTATACCGCGGTCATAGCAGCAACTATATACCTGCTCGCCAATCAACCACCGATCAGAGATTCACGATCCGTCGTCCACAAGTCTGCAATTGCGGGCCTCGGGCTTGTCGGAGCCATATTAACCGGGGAGGAGACTCCGGAACCGAAGAAGGCTACAGTAAAGTTCACAAGAAACCGCACACCCTCATCCGACGAAGATGACCATGACCTGTTGCGGTGAAGCCGCATCACACAACGGAGGAGCCACAACTACGACACTCATGATGAGCTCACTCAGCGCAAAATCGACAAGATTCGCACAAAACACGCGTGCTCCACGGAGTGAGAGGACGAAGACACAAAGCTCTATGGCGCTAGATGCTTCAGCCGAGCCATAAGGCAATCGCGAATGCCTAAAGGCTTCAAAATTCCTTTGGACAATCTGAAATTCAACGGCTGACAGGAGCTAAAGATCTGGCTAGATGACCACATCTCGTCAGTTAAGCTGCATGGTGGGAGAAAGAACACAACCATGCAGCTAAAGGGCATGACTAGGGCCTGGCTCAACAATCTTCCTTTTGGATCCATCTACAGTTGGGATGAGCTGGTCTACAACTTCATCTGCAACTTCAAGGGCACTTACAAGCGCACGAACTCAATTGAAGAATTGCACGCCTATTGCCAAAGGTCCAACGAGTCCATCCTCTCCTACATCCAGTGTTGGTCGGTCATCAAGAACTCAGTGGAGGATATCTCTGAGGAAAGTACAATCGACGCATTCAATGGTGGTGTAAGGCGCAGCAAGCTCAGGAAGGAGCTGGGACGCACCAAGTCCAAAACCATCGACCACCTAATGGATATCGCCAATCGCTAGGCCGATGGCAAGGACACCGTCCACAACAATCGAACACGCTCAGATGACGAGGAAAACCTCGGCCATGGACACGATCGGCGAGGAAAAAGGAGAGTGCACGTCTACAACGATAGCGAGGAAGTCGACATGGTCGCGGCTGGCTACGCCAATTGATGCAACGATGGAAAAAGCAATAACGACTATCGCAACAGAAGCTACCGCGATAGCGGATAGACCACACAATCATGGCAACATCGCACCCGCGACGATGAGCCATGCGTAGTCAACAAACGGTCGAGTCCTTGTATCATCCACTTCTACATCGACAAATAGGACAACAAAAATAAATCCATCCACCTGCTCAAGGACTGCTAGGAGGTCCAGAAGCTCCACGAAGGATACGCACAACGGCGACGTGACGCAGTAAACCAGGGGTTCGGCTCCGCCCCCGGGCCCATTGCATATGGCGCCCCACCACCTGGAGGACCCGTGCAGCTTGCGGCTGCGCCGGCCTAGAACAAAGGAGGGGAACGATACCCACGAGTGTTGGGTAACATGATGATACAAAAGGGGCGTCCATACAACAAGGTCCAGAAGACGATCACCCGCTAGATAAACCTAGCCGTCACCTCCCCACCGGCCATACCTGAGTACCTTAGTGGCTCAGAGTCATGCATCACCTTCGACTGATTTGATCATCCCCGTCAAATCCCTTGCCCGTGCCACTCTGCCCTGGTGCTCGAGGCTCATATTGGCGGGTTTGAGATGAGTAGAGTATTCATGGATGGTGGCAGCGACATAAATCTTATGTTCGCTAACACCCTAGAGGCAATGTGGACCTCGCTCACCATCTTGGAGGCATCTGACACAACATTCCACGGCATAGTCCCAGGGAAAGGAGTATATCCCCAGGGCAAGATATGGCTCGACGTCATCTTCGGCACACACAAGAACTTTAGGTGTGAGCGATTGGAGTCAAGGTGGTCGACTGGCCATCATAGTACCACACCATCCTAGTTCGTGTGGCGTTCGCACAGTTCTTGGAGGTACCACACTACGCATACCTTCTGCTAAAAATGCCAGGACCCAATGGCATCATCACCATCCCAAGGAGCTTTACCAAATCCGATAGCTGCAAAAGGGACTTCAACAGAATCTCCTAGTCATTCATCATGCAGGAGGAACTCGCATGGCTGAAGGAGTCAACAGACACTAGCCTCCCTCCCATGACCAAGCAAAACGCTCCAGACCTATCCTTCGACTCCACAGTCAACACCAAGGTGAAACAGGTCCACACAATGGATCCTGCCAAGAAGTCTCTCATTGCCAACGACACAAGTTCCGCATAGGAACTCGCGCTTGTCGAATTCCTCCATGAGCACTGGGAAATTTTTGCCTGGTGCCCTGCGCACAAGCCAGAAGTTCCCTAGGAATTCATTGAGCACGCACTCAACATTTACCTAGATGCATGGCCAGTCAAGCAATCGATGCATCGACTATCCGAAGGTCGAGCTGAAGCGGTCGACATAGAAGTGAAGGGAATATGCCCGAGAGGCAATAATAAAATGGTTATTATCTTATTCCTTGTTTATGATAAATGTTTATTTTACATGCTATAATTGTATTAATTCGAAACTTTAATACATGTGTGTTTAATAAACAAATAAAGACTTCCTAGTTATGCCTCTCATATAAACTAGCTCGTTGATTAACAAGATGATCAATGTTTCCTGATCATGGACATTGGATGTTGTTAATAACGAGGTCACCACATTGGTCGATTGATGTGATGAAAATTCATCCGAAGTATAGTAATCCGATCAAAGTCATTATGTTTAAATTTCTATAATATCATTACAAGTAACTTTAGTCCTTAGACCATGATATCATGTCAATCACTAACACAGGAAGAGTAACTTGATAACATCAATTGTCACACCGTAACAGGGTGACTATAAAGGTGGGTTCAGATACTCCAATAGTTTTATGTAGAAGCTCATAGATCAAGAATGGTATTTGTCTATACAACTGCCGGATAGATATACTCTGGGACCTCTTGGTGATATCACATTGATATAGCATGCAAGCAAGTGATGGAGATCACTAGAATGTTGTATCACGAGAACAAGGAAAGAGTACATGTCAGTAACGAGATCAAACTAGGTATGGGGATACCGATGATCGAATCTCAGAGATGTAAAATATCACGAGACAAAAGGATTTAGTTAAAATGTTAAAGATTCACACGATCACAAGAAGTCACCGTTGAATGTGTGGGAGTTAGTACAGATCTCCAGGTCCCGCTGCTAATTATTGATTGGAGAGGGGTCTCAATCATGTCTGCATTATTCACGAACCGTAGGTTGACACACTTAAGGGATGTCGATACCATTTGGAGAAAATTAGTTTCTAGAAAAAGAATATCAAAGCGCTAGAATTATTTCAATGGACACAGGAATTGTTTCGGGTGAAATTGCTAAAATTGGTTCTACATGTGAAATTGAAATATAGTAAGGGGTTTTATGTTAATGTTTATTAATTAATGTAATTGAAAAATTCTGAATAAATAAATAAAATATTTTTATTTAATGAGAGATTTCATTAAATTTGGTGGAAATTTAATGGATTTTGAGTGGAGGAAATGGAGGGTCATTTGTGTGAGTGGGAGCTCCACTCACATGAATGGAGGAAGAGATGGGGGTACCACCTTGGCTGTCAGCCATGGGGAGGGGCTTCCCCCTCCTCCTATATAAGGCCTCCCTCTCCGTCCTTCTCACTCACACCTCCTCGTGAAGGATATCTCTCCCCCTCTAGAATATTCCATATGGTCTCGGATCAGCGAGATAATGTTCCTGGTGGCCTTTTTTGGAGCAAGTATTTTCCGCTTCCGCTGCTTTGCTGAAGTGAGGGCTCGGAGGTTGTCGTAGTACCGGACATGTGTGCTATCACAAATGCACCACTGCTTTGCGGTGCTGGATTTGCTGGTGCTGGAATGGCTGGACTTCATCACGATCTTGAGATCTGCAAGTGAACGACTACATCATCCAGGAGAACCAATCTCCTAATGCTTTGCATGGATAGTACATATATGGTTATGTGGGCGCTGATGGTCATGTATATTTTGGATATTGGTGGCAAAGTGGGATGAAGTGACCCGGACAAACTTTTCATGTCGTCGCACATGTGACTTGTTCCATGCTTGACATGCAACTAGTTTTGCATAAGTGGCTTGCAAGTGTCTGTCTCTCCTACTATAGTCAATATTCAATTTACAACGAGTTTCCAATAATTTTATTATCATCGTTGTGGTTCCATGTTCGTACGTAAGAAACGGTTCTATCTCCGAAAGCCATCAGCCACGTAAAAACACGCAAAAGTTAAATTAGAGGCGTCTAGTTTTTGGTTTTATCGGGCAAGTACTATGATATGGTAGAATTATAATTTGTAGTATGGATTGATACTATTGGAAATTATAATATGCCAAAGTGTGAGTTTGATAGACCTTGGCCTTACACATATAGGAATGATAAAGATCATACCACGATGCACAAGATAGTGATCAAGTGAAACAACCATATCATATCACTTTTTGCATATGATGTTTGTTTGCATCTTATTTTGCGTGTATGGCGCTTTAGTAGCATTACAAGATGATACCTCATTTAAGTATTAAGACAAAAATGTGTTCTTCCTTTAATATGCACCGTTAATAAAGTTCGTCGTTTCGAGACACCACGTGTTGATCGGATGTGATAGACTCTATGCTCGCATACAACGGGTGTAAGACAGTTTTACACACGCGGGTACTAAGGTTCTTATTTGGAGAGCCTAGCATATACAGACATGGCCTCAGAACACGAATCGAAAGGTAAAACATGAGTCATATAGTTGATATGATGCCCATATTGATGCTCGCCTTTGATGCTGAACCAATTCACGTGATGATCGGTCTTGATGTAGTGGGTCTGGTTCATGTAATCACCAAAACGACTCAAGGGATGTTGTTTTTGATTGAGAGTTCAGTAATATTATTAAAGTTGAACTCAATTTATCATAAATTAAATCAAAGTGAATTTTCTTAATTTATTACAGTCATTGGTATCTGTTCACTACCTTATGCTCAGTTATAATTAAGATAATATAACTATAGAATTCTAGATATTTACTTTATGAACTGGTATCGTACTGTTTTGAGTGTCAATGTAAATTTTGAATTCCTATTGCAAACTTTCAGCAAACTCCATGAAATTTAATAATTAGTATTAAACCAAGAGTAACAATTTCAGTGTTAGTATCTAAAGTATCATGTTTGCCTTCATGATCCTTGATATTTAAAATATGTTTTAGTATCAAGGTTATCTAGGAGTTGAAAGGATTGTTTTAGAAACCATCATGTGTGGAAGATATTGCGATATCTGAAATAATGTTTGATTGCAATATGATAGAGTATAATTTAGCAAAATATATGTTCTCATATTGGATAAGAATTTGCGAAGGTTGGAGACGCCAGACGTCTTGATCCTCAAAAATGGTTTTGGAAAGTAACATTATACTCGCGATTCGCCTTTATAAGCTATATTAGCTTGATCATGAAATTTATCATGATAAGGATGGATATAAGATGTAGGTAAATGTCTACTACACTAAGAGATTACTAAAAATGGATTTTGAAAGAACGCCAAACATTTGATGATGGTGATGTACTTCAAAGTGTAAGTCCAAAGGTATTAGTATTTGACTATACATGCTTTGAATTATGTGTCATGTGTATGGCATCGTTGTTGATGTTGATAGATTCTTTTAAAAGGAAAAGGAAGTGCTGAAAGAGAATCTATAAAATATTTGGCAGAAAATAAAAGGTTGGAAATGTCTAGCATAGGTATATAGATGATATACATATTGTTATGGCTATATTTTTTGCTTGTTAAACAATGTGATTCTTGGGTAGTGGATACCGAATTGGTTGGTGTAAAATATCATACATGACAACACAATTCATAAACTGCAAAGGCCTAAGTAACTAGCAAGAGAATATGTGATGATGTTTGTCGAAAACAACCAAAGTGTTGTTATGTTTCTCGTTGACATCAAATCTTACCTTCACGATTTGTTTCAATAATTATTATTTTGATCAGGTATTATGAGAACAAAGGTTATTCAAATAATTATCGAATTCCATATAAGATGGATGATTTATAAATCTAGTTGGAGAAATCACGTCCATAAAACTAAATGCTAAAAATGCCATAAGACAAATGTTTGAAAGATCACTTACGAAGTGACATCATCGTTTAAATTATACTAGCTGAATGTCCGTGCGTTGCTACAGAACGAATATAAATAAAAGTTGGTTGAAATTTGGTTCTTATGTTAGCGCATACTCCCTCCCGACTTCGATATCTGCTACTTGGTCGCTCACATGCAAGCCAATCCTCACTACCTGCTTGATTTACTACCTGCTTGATCTATGCTAATTCCCCGCGCGCATGTAAGCTGATCCCGGCCTTATGTGGGTCCCTCTCTCTGGATTCCTCTTTCACTCCACTCATTTTTGTGGGGGCTATACAGGTGAAACGACAAGGGATGTTGTCATGCTTGTCCCGCGACCACAAATGCACGTTGGGAGCTTGTTCCATTGGGTGCAGAGTCCTGCAAGAAGAGGGGGTCGAAATGCACAATCATGAATTACAGAAAAACAGTTTGTAATAGTTTATAAGGAGCTAAAATATAGAAAGGACAGACGGCCGGACGAAAAATTATTTATTAATGGATGAAAAATATCTAGCACTCCCTTTATACCGGATTATTTTGATAATAGCGATTTTTGAGACATACCGATATATTAGACTAACGTGTGCAGTAATTACCATGAATTACTCTCAAAAAATTAGTGTCATTATTTATGGATTGCGAACTGATAAATGCATGTGCTAATTTTTTATAGGAAAGGATGATAGAGGAGTCATGTGTGGCTTCGGGTTCTAATTTCAACATCAATAAATGTAAATAATAGTATAACTCTCTTTTTTCATAGCCAATCGGTAGCCAGATTCCAGTTTTGCTAATTTAATCCAATAATTCGGTACGGAGAGGGAGTAATATTTTAAACTTCTATATAATTTAACATTTATTTATTTAATTATACTTTAATTATCCATATAGTGAGCTAATACTCCATACGATTTGTATTGTCCAAACGAGGTAACACAACCTCGTAGGTGACTGCTGCACCACACACAACAGAGAAAACACTCTTGATCCCCTTTGTTTTTGGCTCCTTCGCACCCAAATCACCATCGTCTGTTCAAGTCTGTTCAAATCCGGCCATCACCGCCGCAAATTGGCACCCCTTGGCGAGATCCCGTCTCCACGGTTTATCCCTTTTGACTTGGCCTGAAATTCGCAATTTCCATGCACCACGAGCCGCCAGGGGTCACTGCGACATCGTCCTCGCCTCGTTCAGCGCATGGCCGATGGATGATTTGAACCACTATTTTTTCTTTGATCCTGGTACTTTCTTTTAATAGCAAAAATCAGGTGCATTTAGGAATCGGATTTTTTTAGACACAAATCAGTTTTCTTTACGTATACAATAGCAGACAACAAACGTGAGCCGGAGGGACGATGTATGAAAATCTCAGGACGGACGTGCTGCCAGGGGTTAGCATGGCGTCGTCCTTTCCTCATTCAGCGCACGGCCGACATACGATTTGAATCTTTGGTCCTTGTACTTTCTTGCACTTGCACTTAAAATACCAAGATATATTGCCATCCGCAGTTCAATCGGGTTGGAGTTTGACTTCGCTATGGATTAATACGATGAGTTAGTTATATGATGTGGACGCTCGATCAAGTTGGAGCTGAACTCAGTTGCGAGCTGGTGTACTGTACAGCTAACGAAAGAGTAGGCGTTGGGTTCGAGCCGGACTCTCCTAGAGCTAGACGCATGTATCAGACCAGATGAAAGCGCATTTAAAAA
Source organism: Avena sativa (assembly GCA_916181665.1). Taxonomy (NCBI): domain Eukaryota; kingdom Viridiplantae; phylum Streptophyta; class Magnoliopsida; order Poales; family Poaceae; genus Avena; species Avena sativa. The sequence continues at coordinate 147,078,403 of OV702297.1, forward strand.
GGGACGAGAACGCATTACGACGGCCAAAAAAAACCACCTCTAGCAAAATTATATAATAAAGATAGAGATTAGAAAAAAACCACGTAGGAACTCCATGTTGATGGAATTTTGGAGTCTTTTAATTTTAATTAAATGACACTTGTGAGACTTTCCTGGAGATAGTTGAAATTTTGTTCAAAGGCCAAAGAAAAACGAACGACTAATTTATTAAAATTTATATATATTGATATATGTAGAGTCCATTATGTGGAGTCGTGAGCGATGGATTTCAACTTCATATGCTTTTTCTGAAAATTTGAGTAAATATATGTGTATATTTACTTAATGAGGAAGAAGTGTGAAATATTTGAAAATGGTCAAAGACTTTCAAGATGAATTCGAAAATCATTGTAACAAGAAAATAAAAAATTGATGATTTGATCATAAAGGAAGATATTTGAGTTACAAGTTTAGTAAAACACCTAAGATTTGGGGAATCGTTTCATAGATTTGCATTTCCTAAAACACCATAGAAATATGAAGTGTTTGAGATATGTAATGAAAAATTGTTTGACATGGTAAGTTTAAAGGTGTCATTTATAAAACTGTCATTATATTTTAAAAATTAAATCTTTAGTGACTACCGCTTTTACACTGAGAAGAGCTACATTGTGATTCGCTAAAATGACACCATATAAGTTATGGTTTGGGATAAAACCCAAGTTATCATTTTTTAAATTTTGGTATGCTAAGCATAAGTAAAATGTTTACAACCAAAGTCGGATGAGCATGTATTTGTAGATTATTTCGAATAACCGTTGGGTATTCCTTCATAACACCAAAGACAAAAGTGTTTGTCTCTTAAAACGTTATGTTTCTTGAGAAAATTTTTTTGGTAAAAAGTTAAGTGGGAGGACAATAGAACTTTGATAAGGTTATTGAACCTTAGCTATATGTGCTGAGTTGCACAGCACCGGTAAGTGTTCCAGAGGCAACCATAATGCTCATGGCTTACTGATACGTCATAAACATATATATAATTTTTGATGCTTCATGCTTGTTTTATATCACCTTTCTTATGTTTTGTCTATACTTTGAGGTATTTTTATACATTTTCCGGAACTAACGTATTGATAAGATGCCGCAGTGCTAGTTGCCTGTTTTCTGCTGTTTTTGGTTTTAGAAAATCTAGTAAGGAAATATTCTCGGAATTGGACGGGACAAAAGCCAAAGTCAATATTTTACCAGAAGGAACACAGAGTCTAGAGGGCAGCCGAAGTGGGGCCACGAGGCGACCACACCATAGGGTGGAGCGGCCAGGGGCGCGCCAGCCCTAGTTGTGGGCCCCTCGGGCGCCCACCGACCTTGCCCATTCGCCTATAAAATCACCCCGATGCATAAACCCTAAGTACCCCATAAAATCTCCATGAAATAGTCCGTAGCCGCCGCCATCTCCATTCCTAGAATGGTGGGGGGGGGGGATTCTAAGCTCTTTCCGGCACCCTGCCGGAGGGGAGAGATCATCCCGGAGGCCTTCTTCATCACCATGTCAGCCTCTGGGGTGATGCGTGAGTAGTTCACCCTTGGACTATGGGTCGATACTGTAGCTAGATGGTTGTTTCTCCTCCTTTGTGCTATCATGTTTAGATCTTGTGAGCTTCGTTCATGATCCAGATCATCTATTTGTAAATCATACATGTTGTGTTTGCGGGGATCCGATGGATATTGAGATAATATGTCAGATTGATTATTGATTCTGTCATGTCTATGTTATTTGTGATCTTGCATGCTCTCCGTAGTTCCTAGATGCTTTGGCCAAGTAGATGCCTGCAACTCCAAGAGGGAGTATTTATGCTCGATAGTAGGTTATGCCTCTAGTAATCTGGGGAAGTGACAGAAATCTCTAAGGTTATAGATGTGCTGTTGCTACTAGGGAGAAAACAACAATCCTTTGTCTAAGGGCAATTGTATTGTTTACTTTACACACATTGCTTAATGCAATTATCTGTTGCTTGCAACTTAATACTGGAAGGGGTTTGGATGATAACCTGAAGGTTGATTATTAGTCATAGATGCAATTGGATTACGGTCTATGTATTCTGTTGTAATGCCCAAACAAATCTCGTATGAGTCAAGATGTCTAGTATATGCATTGTTATGCTTTCTCAATCTGTCAATTGCCCGCTGTAATTTGTTCATCCAACATGCTATCTATCTTATGGAGAACACCTCTAGTGAACTGTGGACCCCGGTCCATTCCTTTATCATTGATATACCATCTACTATTTACCGTTTACTATTTACTTTCTACAAGCAATCACTATCTTCCACACTATACGTTTAATCCTTTGTTTTTAGCAAACCTGTGAGATTGACAACCTCACTGTAATTTGAGGCAAAGTATTTAGTTTGTGTTGTGCAGGTTCCAAGTTGTTAGCAACACCTTGGAGTTGTTTCCTTACTCCTACTGGTTCGATAAACTTGGTTTCATAACTGAGGTAAACTTGCTGTTGTGCTCATCATACCTTCCTCTTAGGATTTCCAACGAGCTCTACATATCTGAGCCATCACTTACGTGCCTCAAAGGTTATGGTCACGGAGATCTAAGTTCCTATTGAATCGAGTAGAGGTCGGGTAAACAATGAAATACTAAGATTTGAGAGTAAATCATTATTGTTTGACAATGATGAACCGACTACATGCAAATAAGAGATGGTGGCCCTGACTCCGTCAAATGGCTTGAAGCCATAAAATCCGTGATAGTTCCATACACGGGAAATCAAGTTTTTGAACTTGGAAGACCCTCCAGAAAGGTGTTAAACCTATCGGCCGTATTTGGATCTATAAAGAAATAGACATGGATGTTTCACATCTATGAAATAGTTGACACGTCAGTAAAGATTTTATGACAATGTTCAAGGAGTTGACTATGACAAGATTTGATCTTTCATAACGATATTTTGTCTGGACGGATTAATGTAACAACTACTACATATAATTTTGGTATATGGTAGTTAAACAAACAAAACAAAGTTCTTAGAATAGAAGGGTTACCTCGGACGTGTACATGACACAATCCAAAGGGTTTTGTTAATTCAAAGGAAGCTAAAAAATCATGCAAACTTCAATGGTTGAAGTGAGCATAGAGGAGTTGGAATCTTCACCATGATGAAACTATTAAAAGGTTTAATTTCATCGGAGACGATGAAGATGCTTGCATTTGCAAGAAATTAAGTGGGTGCGCTGAGATATATTTCTAATACATTATGTGGAAGACATCTTGTTGATTGGAAATGATGTATCTTTTATTGACACGGGTTAATAATTTCATTAAAATTTGATTTCGATGAAAGACTTAGTCAAAACCCGAATATTAGGAATCAATTTCTATATGGATAGATCGAGGCACTAATATGGTTGCACGGAAGTACATAGATGAGATATTGAATGAGATCAATATGGAAACAATGAGAAAGGTTCATGTCACATGGAAAGGATTGAATCAAGTGTATTTGACACTTGGTAAGTGAAATGAAATTCAAGTGTTTTGACAATTGGTGAGTTAAATCACATGAATATTTTGATCAATCATACCATCATATGTACACATATAGATATGTCCTATGCTCAAAATGTTATGAGCATATACCAGAATGACTCATAAGATGTTCATTGGATGATAGTAAGGATATTCTTATGATCTTTGGAAGAACTAAGAATATATTTATGTAGAGGTGACAAACTGTTACAAATAGTTCATTGTAAAATGTTACATTGATACTAGTTTTGTCACAAGATTAAGTTTATCTCAATTTAAACTATGGGTGGCACAATGTAATGGAAAGGAGCTTCCATGATGGATTTGGATGGATTCCAAAGTTAAGAGATTGTGAAGGATACTACAAAAAAGCTAAGTATATGACTGCTATTGTAGCAGCAAAAGAGGGTATTTGTGTCAAGTAGTTTGTTATCAAACTAGGTGTGGTTCATAATGGGCTAACACTATAAAAATATATTGTATGATAATAGTATCGACATGATTTAACCCAAGGAACCAAAGGTCTCACCAAAGGACCTAATTTATACGATGCCATCTCATTGGAGAATGACTAATGCATAGAGACGCAAAGAAATGCAAATACACACGGACCTGAAAGTTGTAGATCCGGAGATTATGTTTACCACTAGAAAATGCGTATATGCAACACCAGAAAGCCATTAGTGTTGAATGCGCAGGTTTTTCAAACTAGATTATTGACTCTAGTGCAAGTGGGAGACTGAAGGGAATATGCTCGGGAGGCAATAATAAAGTGGTTATTATCTTATTCCTTGTTTTTGATAAATTTTTATTTTACATGCTATAATTGTATTAATTGGAAACATTAATACATGTGTGTTTAATAAACAAATAAAGAGTTCCTATTTATGCCTCTCATATAAACTAGCTCATTGATTAACAAGATGATCAAGGTTTCCTGATCATGGACATTGGATGTTCTTAACAACCAGGTCACAACATTGGTGGAATTATGTGATGAACATTCAAATGAATTATAGTAATACGATCAAAGTCATTATGTTTAAATTGATAAAACATCATTACAAGTAACTTTAGTCCTTGGACCATGAGATCATGCCAATCACTAACACAGGAAGAGTAGCTTGATAACTTCAAACATCACACAGTAACAGGGTGACTATAAAGGTGGGTTCAGATACTCCGATAGTGTTATGTATAGGCTCATGGATCAAGAATGGGACTTTTCCATACAAATGATGGAGAGATATACTCTGGGCCCTCTCGGTGATATCACATTGATATAGCATGCAAGCAAGTGATGGAGATCACTAGAATGTTGTATCACGGGAACAAGAAAAGAGTACATGTCGGTAAAGATCAAACTAGGTATGGGGATACCGATGATCGAATCTCGGACATGTAAAATATCGCGAGACAAAAGGATTTAGTTACAATGTTAAAGGTTCACATGATCACAAGATGTCACCGTTGCATGTGTGGGAGACAGTACGAATCTCCAGGTCCCGCTGCTGATTATTGATCAGAGAGGGGTCTCGATCATGTCTGCATTATTCATGAATGGTAGGGTGACACAATTAAGGGATGCCGACACCATTTGGATCAAATGAGGGAAATTTGGACGAAAATAACCCATAAAAATAACAAATTCATGGAATGAACTCTGGCCAAAAGAAATTTACTGCACTAACCCTTTTTGCAACGTCATACGAGTTGGCGCCGCACTCTGAAGAGTGGCGCCATGAGGCCTGGCGCCGCGCACCTGCCAGCGTGGCTCACCCGTGGCCTCGTGAGCCCCGGACCCGCTAGTGCGGCGCCTTGCCGTGTGGCGCCACACTGTGTAGTGCAGTGCTAACGCACGTGGTGCCGCAGATTAGGTCTGGTACCAAGGCGGCACCAGCCCTCCCCAGACCCATCTCATTCCTCTCAGCCACACAGGAGCGCATGGCAGCTAGGGTTTATCGTCCCCGGTGATTCCCCTCTCCAAAAACACAAGATTTGCTAGATTTGTTCAAGGATCTTGCTCCCAATCCCTCCCCGAGGTTTAGATATATCATAGTACTCTTTGGTAGAACTCTAGTTGGTTTATTTATCTTTGAAGTATATGTTAGGTGCTTTTTCATATTTGCAATTCCATATGGCTAGAGTAAGATGGAGATATGGTAGAACTCTAGTTGGTGTTTTGATTTATCTTACAATTATATGGTAGAACTCTAGTTGGTTGATTTAGCTTGCAATTCTAGATGCTAGAACTATAGGTAGAGTAGGATGAATATGTAGGATGTCTCTATAAGAAGGACAAAAGCTATAACTATATGCTAGAACTATAAGATGGTTGATTTAGCTTGCAATTCTAGATGCTAGAACTATAAGATGGACATTTTGTAATTGTTCTTATTCTCTCTATTGTTTTGAATATGTAGGATGTCTCTAAACCCCCTTCTAAACAATTCTCACTGTGATATTCAACACTGTGCCTACAAGATGTCGGAGAAGAGACAGGTACTAAAAACTTCCATGCAAGTCGAACAAGATGCCATGTTTGTTTAGATGGAAATCTAACATTTTGCCATTGTATGTTTGCAGGAGCTTCAACCCCTTCGACTTAGGTACCACGAGGTCTCGTCCGGTCAGATGCCTTATGATGCGCGGTACACTCCGTACATCCAGCATCTAGGACTCCTCCCCTTTATCCACATGGTCACTCGGTCCACACCGGCCTTCAACCCTGCTGCGATCACTACGCTTGTGGACCGGTGGAGGCCTGAGACGCACACCTTTCACCTTAGGACCGGGGAGACTACGGTCACTTTGCAGGACATGAGCATGATCCTGGCACTCCCAATCGAGGGAAACCCTGTGTGCATAAGCTTGGAATCAGGTGGGTGGAGTGAGCAGATGGTCGACCTTATAGGGAAGGATCCACCCGAGGCTATAAACAAGAAGGGGGAAAGACTAAGGGTCGCTGCCGGGGCTACTTTTACTTGGATCATCCATAATTTCAAGATTTGCCCCGAGGATGCCGATGAGGAGACGATCAAGAAATACACTCGTGTGTACGTGTGGTACATCATCACGAGGACTCTCTTTCCTGACAGTAGCGGGGATCGTGCTCAGTGGCATTGGCTCAAGTTGCTCCTTACTTTTGACTCTACCCTCAGTTGGGGTTCTGCGGCGTTCGCCTGGTTGTACCGTCAGGTAATGAGTTCTTTACAAATGTTGTTGTATATTTCTGCATTACCTCACAAAAAATGTTCTTACCAAATGGTTGTTCACTTCATCTGCAGCTGGATGATGCTTGTCTTAGGAGCGCCGCCGATTCAGGGATTGGTGGTTGTTTGCTTCTTCTTTTGGTGTGTAGCTGGGAACGCTTCCCCATTGGACGACCTAGATTGTTGACATTCAATCCTTATATTGATAATGACAATGACTACCTTCTCCCCACGTGGGCTTACAAGTGGGATGTGGTCTCCGAACCGCCAACGGACCCAGTGGAGGCGTACAAGAGGTACACGAACGAGTTTGACATGATCACCATAGATCAGGTAATTTCCTCGGGTGCGGTCAATTATATGTCTTGAACTTGTAATCTTTGACCCTGACATGAGTGTGGTATGCTGCAGGTGACGTGGGAGCCATACAGTCGAGGGGACTGCTTTGGTGTTCCGAGGACTGTCGCCTTAACCCTATTTGCCTCAGAGAATATCGTCTGTGGCTAATGCGTTGCCCCATGGTGTGCATGTGGGCTGTTGAGTATCACCATCCACAGCGTGTTATGACCCAGTTTGGGTTATTTCAGATTGTCCCGCCTGAGTGGAAGGACACAGACTTAGGGCTCCATAGGTAAGCTATTAACTGCCTTACCATGTGATGTACTTATCATTCGCCAAATAACGCTCTAGGACTTGTTGTTGTGTGCATCTTGGACAGGAAGAAGCAGATGAAGGAGAAGGATTGGCCCAAGCTTCATAGGAAGCACCTTGAGAAATTCAAGAGGTGTGTGATCGAGGCTAAGAAAGCAAAAGGAACACATGATAGGCTCTTCAGTCGGGATGCTTTCAACAACTACATCGCATTGTTCATTGACAATGCATGGGTGGAGATATACCCACGGGCATTTCGGGATTCGATCTTGGAGGAGCCATTGGTGTTCGATGCGCTTTCAACCGAACAATACAACATCATGGTCAGAGAAGGGCGACAAGCCGAGTTTGCTCCCTTGGTCAACTTTGTGGTAAAGTGTGCCGAATATGTTTTTTTTTCGTCTTGGCGCTTCTCACACCTTGCATGGATAACTTACTAGTTTCTTGTGTATGCCAGTGCGCGGAGGTAAGGAAGTACGCCGATGCATGCGAGGAAGCTTTGGACACATAGCCTAGCGGAGAGAAGGGAGAGGGTCTGTTTCGTGAGTTTGTTAAGAAGCAGGGCCAACGGTTAAGGAGGCTGTCGAACTTGCTACGTTGTCGTGACCCCTAGGTGGCAACACCGTCCGCGTCACGGTCCAACACGCCCCAAGGTGATAATTCTGGTGATCATCACTCCACATCTGAGGACGAGTCGAACACACCCGAGGTAGTACAACCATTGCACCCCCCACCCTCCCTTGAATTTCTCCTGAATTTGTCCTTACCAATCTTCTTTTATTAACATCCCCAAGATGAGGAAAGCGTCTCCGACGAGATGCCATTGGGCAACTACAGTCGCTACAAGGTCCACGAGTGGTCCGACTACGTAATCAAGCCAAGGCAACCCAAGAAGCCTTACACACCCGACCCTTCTGCGGCCAAGACAAAGAAGTCCAAGAATCCATACCGTTTTGAGGTGGAGGATGAAGAGGAACCGAGGAGGAGGAGGAAGATGACCGCGAGAAGGGGCCGAGGAGCAAAGACCACCCGTGGGAAGTAGAGTAGATGTGGTACTTTGGTGTTGTTTGAACTTGCTACTTGTAATGGTTGTTTCAACTTGCTACTTGTAATGGTTGTCGAAGAATGTTGTGATGTTATGGTTGTCGAAGAATTTGGTGTTGTGATGTTTTCTGCAATTTGGTATTGTGATGTTGAATTTGGTGTTGTGATGTTGTCTACAATTTGGTGTTGTGATGTTGTCTGCGATTTGTATGTCCAGAAAGTATAGCTGCATCTGACACTGAGTAGAAGTTACTAGCAGGATAGACAGGAAGCTCTAAAGGATGTACAATGCTTGGATGGACAAAAGTTTCAAGAGAAATGGTCTATTTTGATGGGAATTTGTAGATGCTGGTTGATACTGCAAACAATGCCTTCTTTACAGCTCTAGCATCACCAGTTATCTATTAAGCATAAAGATACATTCCAGGCACTCTATGCTTGGATGGATGTCTAGGGAAGTGCGGCGCCACAGAGCACGACACCGCACGTGGACTCTGTGCTGGGAAAATAGGCCCAGGAGAGGGCGGAGTCCATGTGCGGTGCTAAGAAGCACGGCGCCGCACCGTGCAATGCGCGCTATGGTGGCGCCGCACAGTGCGGCACCGTGCTGCGTGGCGCCGCACATGGGGTCGAAAATAGATAGAGGTTTTGTCTATTTTTGAGCCCATGTGCGGCGCCAGATGGAATGGTGCAGCACCCTGCAACATGCGCTCTGGTGGCGCCGCACAGTGCGGCGTCGTGCTGCCTGGCACCGCACATGGGGTCGAAAATAGACAGAAGGTTCTGTCTATTTTCGAGCCCACGTGCGGCGCCAGGCAGCACTGCGCCGCACCGTGCAACATGCTCTATGGTGGCGCCGCATAGTGCGGCGCCACCATGTCTGGCGCCGCGCATGTGCTCTAGAGTCGACAGAACCTTTTTGTAAGTGTTGAAGCGCATGTGCGGCGCCAGGCTGGTCGGCGCCGCACCATCAAGATGCTGCTACAGGCAGCTTTTAAGGGGTGGTTTCAAGGGCAAATAATCAAACATGCAAAATCTTTCGGGGGGTGGGGGGGGGAATGTTTCTTGATACATAAGAAATAACACGAGGTTCATGCCATGTTTCGAACGCAAGCACCTAATACATGGGACATGTTTTTCCCTTAAGAGGTTCACGAAATAACACGAGGTTCACGAGCCAATCTTGACACATACAAGTCCATGACTCCCGGTTACATACTCAAAGTCACATAGGCCCTTTGCCCTTCCTATTCTTCTCTTCCTCGTCCTCCATGGAACGCCACACTGCTCGACGCAGCCTTTCCCTCTCCACATCACGAGCCTCCTTAGCGAGGCGGTTCTCTTCCTCCTCTTTCTTGCGGAGATCGTCATCATGTTGCTTGCTCTTCTTCGCCATCTCCTCGTCATGCAGCCCTTTGCAGTAGCGCCTTCTTTTTATGGCCCAATCGATCTCTTGGATAGCCTTGTTGGATTGAGGTTGCTCGAGATCTATCCAAGTGTAGTACCTACATACCGGAGGGGGAGACTACAAGAAAATAGTGCATGTTAGAGGCTATGATATGGAAAAGTTGGGACACATGAAGAACTAAAAAGCTTTGTGCATACCAGTGGAGTGTCGTATGGGTTGCGGCTATGCACGGGAGAGAGATTGTAGTTGGCACACATGAATAAATTTTTCCCCAACTATCGAAATTGTAGTCTTGGGACTGCTTAACAGTGCAATCGGTTCCACACCAACAAATAGGAACCTCCTTTCCATGGGCCTCAGAAGTACGAAACGCCTTCCCTGGCCTTTCCTATTGGTCAGCGCAAGGTGGCCTAGCATTGTCCCTCCTCTTCCTCTCTTCCTCTTCCTTCTCCTTTTGCCTCTTCCTCTCTTCCTCTTCCTTCTTCTTTTTCCTCTTCCTCTCTTCATCTTCCTTCTTCTTCACCTCGTCCTCTTCGTCCTTCTTTTTCGCCAAGTCACGAGCAAGTTGAACTACCTATTCGAATGCCTTCCTCTTCTTCTCTTCCTCATCTTCCATACTCTTCCTCCCTTCCTCAGCTTCCTTCCTCTTCCTCTCTTCCTCGGCTTCCTTCCTCTTCTCCACCACCTCCATAGCATTCGCCCAGACCTTCGAGTAGTTCACACCTTCCCCATCATTTTCCTTGTTGGGTTGAGTCGCCATACCTATTATAAGAATAAAAGGTACAAGTTAGTAAAGGATGAATTGAACCCAATAAGCATGAATGATAGTAAAATATGCATAAATGTGAACATACCTATGAGCATACGGATTTGGTCCTGCTAAGTAACCTATCATGCTAGCGGGATTAAAATCACCACGCCCTCTTTGTCTTATTAGCCCAAGTTGTCGACCTCTTTGTTGTCTAGGAGCTTGTTGTCTAAGAAAATTGTGGCTTGGAGCTTGTTGGCTACAACTTGGTTGGCTAGTCCTTGGTTGGCTACCACTTGGATGGCTTGGATCTTGTTGGCTAGTCCTTGGTTGTCTTGGAGCTTGTTGGCTAGTCCTTGGTTGGCTTGGAGCTTGTTGGCTAGTCCTTGGTTAGCTACTACTTGGTTGGCTTGGAGCTTATTGGCTAGTCCTTGGTTGGCTACTACTAGGTTGGCTTGGAGCTTGTTGGCTAGTCCTTGGTTGGCTACTACTTGGTTGGCTACTACTTCATTGATTTTCTTTTGCTCTTTTCCTTTGAGAACACTTTCTTGCGTTGTGCCCTTCACCATTGCACATTCCACACTGGGCTATCTCATGAGGTTCTTGGAATTGGTCATTGCCCGTTTCCCGACCACCACCACGTCCCCATCCGTCCATGTCACTCCTAAAGCGCTTTGTCTTGCGTCTTCCACTTCCAACAACCTTCCATTTCAGATTGGGCCATAGCTCCGGCCATTGTGATTGGTCCAAGTATGGATGAAATCTAGGAGCCCATGTCTTCTTAGTAGTCAATAGAGAACTCAGCCTCTCTCACTGTGAGCGGATTATTATAATCCACATGTCGTCTGCGAGACGCCATGAGAAAGTGCGAGCATGCAAGATGAAGCAATGATGGCCTTCTGCATGTGCACTCACATGTCTTTAGCGAGACCTTGAAAGCTCGACCTCCGTGTTGGACACCATCATCCGTTCTACCTCTGGGCTCCATAACTTGGTAAATTAGCTCGTTATTGTCATATTCCGTGACAACTTGGGAATCCACTTTCCTTGTCTGAAATTGCATCCAATCGTCAACCTTAGGTGGTTACTTGTATTTCTACTTGTTCTTGTTGTCCCCCGCAATATGACGGTCCATTTCATGTGAGTATTTGAGAAAATACTCATTCATCGTGTTGAATGTATATCGGACTATTGCTGTGATGGGCAATGCACGGACACCTTTGAGCAACTTGTTGAATTCCTCTACCATGTTTCTTGTCATTTGTCCGTACCTCCGGTTACCATCATCAAAAGCTCGTGCCCACTTTCCCATATGCTCATTGTTCCTATTGAGAAACTCGCGACCACCCGCATTGAGTTCTTTGTTGGCTAGCAATTTTTTGTACAAGTTAGAGAAACGACGTTCCGTGAAAGCGAGGCAACAATCTTGTAGATCATCGTACAAATCCTTGCTCTTGCATGCCCTATAGAAGTTTGCACAAAAGTGTATCATGCACCAACGATTGTGCAACAGAGCATGGCCGGGAATATCAATCATCACCGCATTAAGAATTCCTTGATGACGGTCAGAGATGACACATATTTCCCTTTGAGGGGTTAATATCTTAGTTCTCAAAAGATAGAAGAACCACTCCCAGTTATCATTGCTTTCCGCCTCCACCAAAGCAAACACCAAAGGAATCAACCGGTTGTTGGCATCATTGGCTATTGCAATCAAGATAGTGCCTTTGAATTGTCCGGTCATAAAGGTGCCATCAACGGAGATGACCGGCCTACAATGTTCAAAAGCCCGGACACATTACTCGAAACCCCAAAATGCACGGCCAAAAACTCGCACGGTTCTTCCATTTATAATCCTTTTCTTCTTCCCATAAGGTTCAACCACATGAACCATGCCCGGGTTAGAATTGGCCATCGCTAACAACAACCTTGGGATTCAGTTATAAGATTCCTCCCAATCACCGTACAACATCTTGAATGAGGCGTGCTTAGTCTTCCATGCCTTCCCGTACTTCACCTCATAGTGAAAGAGGGCTTTCACAAGCTCCATGACCATCTTGATGGTCATTATTGGAAATGATGCGATGTCATTGGAAAGCCTATAAGCGAGGAACTCAAAGGTGAGTTGCCGGTGCTCGTGCTTTGCATCCTTGTCATCCACCACCGGGCCTCGGCACATGTGAGTTGATACACAACTAGATATGTGCCAATCGGGACCTTCCTTGAATGGTCTTGCACGCACAATCCAAGGACATCGTTCCTCCTCGCACTTCACCGTGTAACGATTCTTGATGTCCGAGTGCACGACCGTGTAAGGACGATGATGCTTCATCAAGAAGTCCATTATCCATTGCTTAAATTCCAACAAGGTCTTGAACCTTCATCCATTGGAAAAGCCATTATTCACTTCATTGTCATCCCGGTAAGAACTTGTCCTTTGTCCAAGCACTATGCCCTTGCCACCATCAACCGTGGCTTCATCCGCGAGACTAAGATCATGAAACAAAGGCACCCGATTGTCCCGGCCCAATACGGTATCATGGATTTCGGCCTCTCTAGCCGTGAACCCCTCCTCATCAACTTCTTCTTCGGGAACATCATCATCCGAGTCTGATGCATAGACTCGAGAATATGGAAGGTCATGGTCAATGTCATCTTGCGTGATATATTTTTCCAAATCTCCAACATTGTTGTCGTGGAGTTCAACATCATCATTGTCATATTCATCTTCACCCCCACAATCATCATTGTCCTCTTCCATAACTTTGTCTTGGTGTCTTGAAATAGGGATCAATGTTTGGGTCAAGGGAGGTTCACGGCTTAGCTCTTGGTCTACAGGTGGAGGACTCATAGTACGCAATGGGGATGCCATACAGTTCAAATCCAAAGACAATGAACTACAAACTTTCTTGGTGGCAAATAGCCCAAGAGCCTTGTCTAGTGATTCGGCCACCACCTCCTTGTATGCAAGCCAACAGGCCTCGGAGAAGATACGCATGGTCTTCCAACGGACATGCATTCTCAATCCAACATTATGCCTTCCCTCCAACTCAACAACATCCTTTGGGTCCATCCATTTCAATTCAATCCTCAATTGCTCCAAGACCTCGGCATAGGTTGGAGTACGCTCAAACACCAAATCGAGCTCGTCCGGGTCCGGTTCTATGTTACCTCTCAAAAAAGCATCCTTGTCTACATGGTGAACATGAAAAATTCTTGCCATGCCTAAGATAATCACAACAACAATACCATGGTCAACATACTCAATAGATACCCATGCTAACATTAACACAATACCTAACCCCTATGCCAATGCAACAACATTCTACCATGCATCTTACAAAACAACCTAGGGTTTGCAAGATATGGAACAAAACACGAAATTAATGGGTGAAATCAAAGAATAAGGGGAAGAATACCTCAAGGCACTTGGGGATCGAACTCCATGGAGAGAGGCTTCCAATTTGGGCACTAGGAGGGAGGAGGTGGAGGAGGGAGAAGAGTCGTCGCAGCCGCTGCAGCTTCCTGTGGGGAGAAAGAATGAGGCTGGGCCGGGGAGGGCTAGCGCCGCGCTAGTACAAGACCTAATGTGCGGCGCCACACTACAAGGCCCCGCACTAGCGGGACCAGAGCCCATGAGGCCACGTGCAAGCCACGCTGGCAATCCCACGGCGACAAGCCTCATGGCGCCGCTCTTCATGGTGCGACGCCATTGTCTACGGCGTCGCAAAAAGGGTTAGTAGAGTAAATTTCTTTTGGCCAGAGTTCATTTCGTGAATTTGTTATTTTTATGGGTTATTTTAGTCCAAATTGCCTCAAATGAGTTGCCAGAAAAAGAATATCAAAGCGCTAGAATTATTTCAATGGACACCGAAATTGTTTCGGGTGAAATTGCTGAAATTGGTTCTGCATGTGAAATTGAAATATAGTAAGGGGTTTTATGTGAATGTTTGTTAATTAATGTAACTAACAAAATTCTGAATAAATAAATAAAATAGTTTTATTTAATGAGAGATTACATTAAATTTGGTGGACACTTAAAGGATTTTGAGTGGAGGAAATGGAGGATCATTTGTGTGAGTGGGAGCTCCACTCACATGAATGGAGGAAGATATGGGGGAACCACCTTGGCTGCCGACATGGGGAGGGGCTGCCCCCTCCTCGCATATATGGCCTCCCTTGAAGGGAATATGCCCTGAGAGACAATAATAAAGTTGTTATTATGTATATTCCAAGTATATGATAAATGTTTATTTTGCATGCTATAATTGTATTAATACGGAAACATTAATACATGTGTGTTTAATAAACAAACACAAACTTCCTAGTTATGCCTCTCTTATAAACTAGCTCGTTGATTAACAAGATGATTAAGGTTTCCTGATCATGGACATTGTATGTTATTAATAACGAGGTCACAACATTATTGGAATGGTGTGATGAACATTCATCCAAAGTATAGCATTGCGATCAAAGTCATTGATTTTATATTGCTATAACATCATACAAAGTAATCCTAATCCTTAGACCATGAGATCATGTCAATCACTAACACTGGAAGAGTATCTTGATAACATCAAATATCACACTATAATAGGGCGATTATAAAGATGGTTTCAGTGCTACTAAAGTGTTATGTTGAGGCCCATGGATTAAGAGTGGAATTTGTTCATCCCGATGACGGATAGATATACTCTGGGGCCTCTCGATGATATCATATTGGTTACCTTGCAAGCAAGTGATTTCATCACTAGAATGTTATATCACAGGAACGAGAAAAGAGTACATGTCAGTAACAAGATCAAACTAGGTATGAAGATACCGATGATCGAATATTGGACATGTAATATATCGCGAGATAAAGGGATTAAAATTCTAGCGTAAAAGGTTCTCACGATCACAAGAAAGTCATCGTTGAATGTGTGGGAGTCAGTATGGATCTCTAGGTCCCGCTTCTGATTATTGATCCGAGAGGGGTCTCGATCATGTCCAGATTATTCGCGAACCATAGGTTGACACACTTAAGAGACACCGACACCATTTGGAACAAATAGTTTCATGTCGAAAAGATTTACAAAGCGCATGAATTTATTTCACTAGACACCGAAACTGTTTTGGGTGAAATTGCTGAAAGTTTTTCTGCATGTGAAATGAAATACTAGCAAGGGGTTATATGTGAATGTTTGTCCATTAAAGTAATTGACAAAATTCTGAATAAATAAAAAGAGTTTTATTTAAAGAGAGATTGAATTAAATTTGGTGGAAATTTAATGGGATTTTTGAGTGGGATTTTGAGTGGACAAATGAAGGGGATAATTTTGAGTGGGAGCGCCACCCACATGATGGAGGAAGGGGTGGGGGAATCCACCATGGTAGCCGGCCACACCCCTTGGGGTGCCCCCTCCTCCTATATAAAGCCCCCTCTCCCTTTCTCACACTCACACCTCTTCATGAAGGATCTCTCTCCCCCTCTAGTTTATTCCCCATGGTCTTGGACTAGCGAGATACATGTTCCCGGTGGCTTTTCAGAAAGAAAGAGTAGTTGATTCCGCTGCATCTCTAGAGCGAGGAGGCGGAGGTTGCTCGGTGGCTTGGATATATATGCGAGCATGGATGCGCTGCTACTTTGCGGCGATGGACTTCTTCTCGATCTTGAGATCGGCAAGCGTTCGTCTACATCATCCACGAGTATAACCTCGTTAAATATTTTTGGTCTTCAATGGTATGTTCTCTATGGATCTATCTCCACCCGTTGTTTGTATCTAGTAGATTGATCTTGGTACGTAGTTGTTCCCATCATAGGAATTTTTTTGTTTTCTATGCTGCAAACCCTACAGTGGTATCAGAGCCGGATCTATGCATAGATGCTTTGCACGGGTAGTACACATATGAGTATGTGGGCGATGATGATCATGTTATTGCTTCTTGGTTGTACTTTGGATATTGGTGACATAGTGGGATGAAGCGGCCCAGACAAACTTTACATGTCCTCTCACATGAGATCTGTTCCACGCTTGACATGCAACTAGTTCTGCATAAGTGGCTAGCGGGTGTTTGTCTCTCCTAATATAGTCAATATCTAATTTACAATGAGTTGTTGATAATTTGGTTATCCTCATTGTGGTTCCATGTTCGTAGGTAAGAACAGTTCTATCTTCGAAAGCCAGATACATTGGAAACGTATCTATAATTTTTGATGCTCCATGCTTGTTTAGTATCTACTTTGCTTTGCTTTGTATTAACTTTGAGATGTTTTTATATCTTTTCTGGAACTAACCTATTAACAAGATGCCACAGTGCCAGTTGCCTGTTTTCTGCTGTTTTTGGTTTTAGAAAGCTAAAAAATGAATATTCTCGAAATTGGACGGGACAAAAGCCAAATTTCATATTTTTCCCTGAGCGATACAGAAAATCGAAGACGAGACGCAGGAGTAAAATAGGGTGGCCACAACCTAGGTGGGCATGGGCCCACCCTAGGCCGTGCCCACAGGGGGTGTGGGCCCCCTGGACCTCCACCGACCTTGCCTCCTGCGCCTATAAGAAGCCCCTGGGGAGAAAACCCTAAATAATCAATCATACTTCCAGAAAAACCGCCATAGCGCCGCCACCACCGAAAGGGAGATTCGGGGGACAGAAAATCTCTGTTCCGGCACCCTGCCGGGACGGGGAAGTGCCCCCGGAGCCATCTCCAACGATCTACACCACCATCTCCATCGCCGTTGCTGATTCCCATGATGAGGAGGGAGTAATTCTTCCTCGAGGCTAAGGGCTCCGGTAGCTATGTGTTCATCTCTCTCTCTCTCTATGGATGGTCATATTGTGATCATGATCTTTGTAATCAAGTAGATGTACCTTGCTACTCAAGTGCTTCAATAGATCTCTGCTCTCCCCATGTGTGTGAAAGTGATAGATTGCACGCCATGGTGGCACTTAGGTTTGAGTCTACATAAATACTCTTTGTGCTTTAATAGATCTATGCTTTTACCCACGTGTGTGAAAGTGACAGCGGGCATACCGTGTGTGGCACTTTCGCTAGATTGAATATTTGTTATGAGTTATATTTGGAGTTGGATGTCTCTATGAAATTGTGGTGTTTCTTGGAACCATCTAGCGCTCAAGGTGACAGTATGGGGTTCTCTAGATTGGGGAAGGCGGACTTTGAGGAGTGCTGATATAGCCCTACCGATGATTAGAGTGTCCAACCGGAGAGTAATTAAGAGTAGTATCATGAAGAGAGGATATTTATATGAGAGAGTGTTCACTAGTGAAAGTATGACCCCTAGGCCTTGTTTCTAAACATTGAAACACCGTTTGCATCTAGATTTGTTGCATGTTTGCTTGCTTTAGTATTCACCTCACCGTCAAGCTCCATCAAAGTATTTTCTGGCACCGTTACCACATGTATTTCACTATCTCTTCGCTGAACTAGTGCACCTATACACCTGACAAGTGTATTGGGTGTGTTGGGGACACAAGAGACTTCTTGTATCTTGATTGCAGGGTTGCTTGAGAGGGAATACCTTTGACCACTTCCACCCTGAGTTCGATAAACCTTGGGTAATCCACTTAAGGGAAACTTGCTACTGTTCTACAAACCTCTGCACTTGGAGGCCCAACAACTGTCTACAAGAATAGAAGTGTGTAGACATCATGCTCTTTTCTGGCGCCGTTATCGCGGAGGTTTTGGGATTTTACCTTCCCTCCATGCCATAAGCTCTTTTCTGGCGTCGTTGCCGGGGGGTAAGGTAAAAGGTACTCACATCCTCCGGCGTGAGTGCTCGAAGTTATTTCCTTTAGATTCTGTAGTTTTGTCTTTTTGTTTCTTGTTTTCACTAGTTAGGCTTAATGGAAAACAACAAAAAAATTAGAGAGCTTTATAATGTTTAACTTGAGTTAGGACATGAACTGTTTGAAGAGAAAATTAAAAAATCTATGGAACTTTATTTGCATGCTAATAGAATGTTATTGGTATGAATTCTTTGGACACCATTATTGCTAATGCTATGGAAAAGTCTAAGCTTGGGGAAGCTAGTTTTTATGAAGATGATCTTTTTAGTTCCCCAGCTTTGGAAGATAGCTATTCTATTGCTTATGATGATACCAAACCTCCAATCTATGATGATTAAAATGATGAGTATGATATTTTCAGTTCACCTACTATTGAGGAGAAAATTTATTGTGATTACAATATGCCTCCTATATTTGATGATTATGGTGATGAGAATCGTAATGATAGCTATTTTCTTGAATTTGCTCCCACTATAATTAATAAGAATGACTATTCTTATGTGGAGAGTAATAATCATTTTATGCATGTAGCTCATGATGAGAATATTTTATGTGATAGTTATATTGTTAATTTTATTCATGATGCTACTAAAATTTATTATGAGAGAGGGAAACATGGTTTTATGTATCTCAACACTATTAATTTTCCCCTCTTTATGTTGAAAATTTTGAAGTTGCACTTGTTTTTTGCTTTCCTATGCTTGTTGCTTTGTGCTTTCATGACTTGTTTCTTTACAATATTCCTATGCATAGGAAGTGGGTTAGACTTAAATGTGTTTTGAATTTGCTTCTTGATGCTCTCTTTTACTTCAATTCATATTTCTTATGTGAGCATCTTCTCAAACTATCAAGCCTAACTTAAAGGCGGTAAAGAAAATTACTTGTTGGGAGATAACCCAAGAGTTTTCTTGAGTATTGAAATTTATTACTTCTGTAATGACCTCTCCTTATCCTTTTTGTTTGTTTTTTGTACCAAGAATGACCTCTAATGAGAGGGAAGTAAGATTTGGGGAGTTGCTGTCCCGAAACAGATTTCTATCCTCCACCATTAAAATTCGTGAGGAGTCTCTGTAAGTTGGATTGAGCTGAAAATTTAAGAATAAATCCCCCAGTATGTTGGCTAACTTTCGTTAGTTCAGCACTTTTTGATTTTAGCAACATAAGATTTTCTAAAAAATCGGTTTCTACCTGCTGGTCTGTTTTGACAGATTTCTGCCATTATTTGCATTTGCTTCTTATTGATTCCTTTTTGGGTTATTTTTGGGAAATTGAGCTTTTTGAGGGAATTGATGCAGTAGCTTGTGTTTTTAGTGAAAAGTCTTCCTGTTACAAAGATTTGCCTAAAGGTCTATTATCTTTTGAATACACTAATGTTGCTAATAAAGATTGTGTGAAGTTTTGTATGAAGGAAAAATTTCAGGTGTAGAGAAAGAATGATGTAATGAGATGAAGAATGGACAAACACTCAAGCTTGGGGATGCCACCCCGTGTCACGCCAAGAAATATTCAAGAGGTACAAGCATAAAATCTTGGGCAAGGCATCACCTTCTTCATCAATAAAAATCTCAGGTCTTTCTAGACACTTTGTTTTTATTGTTTCATGCATTGTTGTGTTGTTCTTGGAGCGTCTTAGTTTTAGTTTTTGGTTTTCGTTTGCTTGAATAAGTTGGTTGGTTACACCACACTTCTTTTGGAGAGAGACACACTCTGTTTTCATTGCCTAGAACACTCTCGTTTTCACTCTTATTGTTCTGTGAGTGTTCACTTTTGCTATCACTGCGTTTAGCCTTAGTTTTCTTGTGCTTTCAGCTTAGAAATTTTTAGTTCTTCTTTGTGGATTTTTGAGACTTGCTCACTGGTCTTTATTGATTATTATATTTGTGAGTTGTTTCAAATAAGTTGTTTGGTGTTGGAAAAGAGTAGAAAGTTGATGCTTATAGTGGTACAAAAGGGAGCTTGTTTTGACTGTGGCTTAGACTTTATTATGTCATGCTAGATCTTGTTTTGACCTTATGCTTAGTGATTATTTTTGTAGCATGACTTGTTCCAAACAATTGGGATTGCTTAGTGTGCCTTGAAAAAAATTATGCGTTGTTTTAGCATGCAAAAGCATAGTATTGTGGTATTCTCCTTTGATGCTTCGTTTAGGTTGACTTGGCACATGCTCACACCATGTTATGACTATGACAAGTCACCATAGCCTCTATGATCATTTAGTCCTTGACTTGTAGTACCACTCTATGCTTTGATTAGTAATGCTTTGTCTCTCTGCATGATTATGGCCATTATTGCTCTCTTAGTTGGTTGCTCCAAGTCTTTTGCTAGCCCCCACTTGTATGAGTAAGCTCTACTCATGCTTCCAAATCCAAAGAAACCAAGTTATTCCAAAGTGTCCACTATAAATTCCTATGCATGGTGTGTTACACCATTCCAAGTATATATTTTTTCAGTTATCTTCCAATTAAAAAGTATTTTGTTATGTGAAAACTTAGTGATTAAAGCCCTCACAAACTTGATGGCACACTTTATATTCTTTGCCCCTAATAAACTCGAGCCATTGTGTCGTCTATGTTGTATATGCTTGCATTTATACGTTGGAATTAGCATAACCGTGCTGTCACGAGGAACGTTTTCAACATTGCACTTGTACTTTGTACTCAGTTGATATCATGCTCTTTTGTCTATGGATGTCACCGGTGGGAAATAAATAGGGAACTTGTAAGTCCATGGAGTATGTATTTTGTGTTAGAGAAATGCCTGGGCTGCTAGCCTAAGCCATTCCTAATCATGGTGGAAACTTGCAGCATCACCATAGTGAGCCATCTATGAAGCATCCTCAATAAAAAGCTATGCACATAGTAAATAAAAAGATATATGAGATGCTCATTGTCTGCTTGCCTTGTCATTTTGGTTATGGGATAGCTCCTGTACCATGTGCAAGGGGTACCCTGTTGGCGGTTCTCTATGATACGCATATACTTACAACGACAAGAACTTACAGGTGACTGAAGTTGAGTAGCATGAGGTGTGGCCCTCGTATTCAAGGGACTTGAGATTGCCAACTTATACTTTGTCAAACATATACTCCATAGTTTGTTCATTTTAACCTTAATCACTTCAAGATGCTTATGATAGGGGCAATGAGGGCTGAAAGCTAACAAGTACCATAATTTTTGTAAGCTCTTTTTGAAACTTGAAATTCCTTCTTCCCTTTATGAAGGGCCTTTCTTCCACCATTATTTGAGTCTCCACCTTCTACCTTTAGGAACCATTAAGAGAGCATAGTTGTCATTCTGTGTGCAGTGTCCCAAAACTTATTGATTGATGCATATTGTGATATTACTTGGTCTTGTTCTACTTGTTTCTAGTCACCCTTGTGAACTTTGAAGGTGTCCTATGAATCTATTTGCTACTCTATGAGGGACAAGCTGAATGCCACTATGCCATGTTTTCTGTATGTGAAATAAAAAATGTTTTCAATGCATGCTATTCATGATCTTTGTTTGTAGCCTTTCATGTTGCATGCATAGTTACTATTTCCTATTGTTAGAACTACATCTTTCATGCACATATTTAGAGTTCTTTGTTCCCAGCTTTCAATGCTTGCAAATGGTTTGATCTTGGTTTTTATGGTGCATGTCACCTCAAAAATTATTCTTTTTTATCACTTAACTACTCGAGGATGAGCAGGAGTTAAGCTTGGGGATACTTGATACATCAGAAACGTATCTATAATTTTTGATGCTCCATGCTTGTTTAGTATCTACTTTTCTTTGCTTTGTCTACACTTTGAGGTGCTTTTATATCTTTTCTGGAAATAACATATTAACAAGATGCCACGGTGCCAGTTGCATGTTTTCTGCTGTTTTTGGTTCCAGAAAGCTCAAAAATGAATATTCTCGGAATTAGACGGGACAAAAGCCAAAGTTCGTATTTTTCCCTGAGCGATACAGAAAATCGAAGACGAGACGGAGGAGGAAACCAGGGTAGCCACACCCTAGGTGGGCGCAGGCCCACCCTAGGCCGCGCCCAGAGGGGGTGTGGGCCTCCTGGACCTCCACCGACCTTGCCTCCTGTGCCTATAAGAAGCCCCTGGGGAGAAAACCCTAAATAATCAATCATACTTCCAGAAAAACCTCCATAGCACCGCCGCCACCGAAAGGGAGATTCGGGGGATAGAAAGTCTCTGTTCCGGCACCCTTCCGGGATGGGGAAGTTCCCCCGGAGCCATCTCCATCGATCTCCACCACCATCTCCGTCGCCGTTGTTGATTCCCATGATGAGTAGGGAGTAGTTCTTCCTCGAGGCTAAGGGCTCTACTGGTAGCTATTTGTTCATCTCTCTGCATGGTCATATTGTGATCATGAGATTTGTAATCAAGTAGCTCTACCTTGCTACTCAAGTTCTTCAATAGAACTATGCTCTCCCCATGTGTGTGAAAGTGACAGCATGCACGCCATGGTGGCACTTTGTGCTTTAATAGATCTATGCTTTTCCCCACGTGTGTGAAAGTGACAGCGGGCATACCGTGTGTGGCACTTTTGCTAGGTTGAATATTTGTTATGAGTTATATTTGGATTTGGATGTCTCTATGAAATTGTGTTGTTTGTTGGAATCATCTAGCGCTCAAGGTGACAGTGTGGGGTTATCTAGATTGGGGAAGGCGGACTTTGAGGAGTGTTGTTATAGCCCTACCGATGATTAGAGTGTCCAACCGGAGAGTAGTTAAGAGTAGGATCGTGAAGAGAGGATATTTATATGAGAGAGTGTTCTAGTGAAAGTATGATCCCTAGGTCTTTTTTCTAAACATTGAAACACCGTTTGCATCTACATTTGTTGCGTGTTTGCTTGCTTTAGTATTTACCTCACCGTCAAGCTCTATCAAAGAATTTTCTAGCACTGTTACCACTTGTATTTCACTATCTCTTCGCCGAACTAGTGCACCTATACACCTGACAAGTGTATTGGGTGTGTTGGGGACACAAGAGACTTCTTGTATCTTGATTGCAGGGTTGCTTGAGAGGGAATACCTTTGACCAATTCCTCCCTATGTTCGATAAACCTTGGGTAATCCACTTAAGGGAAACTTGCTGTTGTTCTACAAACCTCTGCACTTGGAGGTCCAACAACTGTCTATAAGAATAGAAGTGCATAGACATCAAAGCCCTAAGCCACGTAAAACTTGCAATGGATAAATTAGAAGCGTCTAGTTTAGATTGTTGTTGGGCGAGTGTCATGATATGGTGATGTTGTAAGTAAAAGTATAAGTCGATACTCTTACAACACACATAACGTGTAAGTTCCATAGACCTTGGCCTTACACATAAAGGGATGATGAAGATGATACCATGATGAACATGATGATGATCAAGTGCAAGAACCTATCATATCCCAAAATTTTCCAAATTTTGAAATGTGAAAAATAAACAAATAAAAGAAACCAATGTTGAAATTTAGGGTGAAAAGAAACTTTTTGCTTCTAAATGGAAACATCAAAACCCTACTTGAACAAAATTAGAATAAGAATGCAATAAACAAATATTCCATAGATCAAACGCATTCATAAATGGATGTATTTTGAATTTAAAGCACTTGGAAAAGGTTAAACCAAAAACCTAAACCCTAGTGAAAGAAATCATTTCCAAGATCACTCCAAGACTATGGATTTGATGCATATGAAAATTCAGCAACAAACATTTATAAATGACCAAAAATGGTAAACAAAAATATTACAAAACCATGGAAATTGGTTTCACTCAATTTGGAGCCATGGATAAAAACTTATGATTTTAATAAGATAAAAGGAAGTAATTCCAAGGCTAATAAAGCTCCTAACTAAAATCAATACCAAATTGTGAGCAAAGTAATCCTAAAAGGATTCAAAAAGATAAATAATTATTAAATAAAATTTTACAAAGTGGAATCACTATTTTTGGAACTATAAATAAAAAGATATGAATTTTATAAGATAAAGGAAGAATTAAAAAAATAAGAAATATTTAAAAGACACTTTAAACCTTGGCCAAATCCATAAGAAAATGGAATAAAACTTTACTGAATAATAAAAAGGAATATAAGATTATTCAAATAAAATTATATGGGTTTGAACCATATTCAATTTTATTTAAATAAAGACAAAATGCCAAGTTTAAATAAATATTAAATCATAAGAAAAATAATTGAATTTTCCAAAGTGGGCCAACTAATCAACTCATAAATGATTTAAAACCTACTGAAAAGGTTTGGTAAAAGTTTTCAAATCAAATGTAGATTTAAATCAATTGAATCAAATGAAAACAGAAAATAGAAATGGAAAAAGGAAAAAAATTGGAAAGAAAAATGTAAACGACCCAACCCAACTTGGCCCAGCAAACCCCAGGCCCAGTAACCAGCCCACCCGGCTCACCCCTCTCTCCCCCGCTGGATCTTTTCTCACCCACGCATCCACCCACCCTCTCGCTGACCATCTGGACCCACGTCCATGATGGCATCATCTTCAACCCTGCGCTGACCCTGGCCCCTTTTCCTCCTCGCCATTTCTGGCCGAATGAATTCGATTGAATTTGCTTGAATGCTGGAGTTATTCTCCCCCGTGACCACGAAAAATTAATCCCCTCCCTCTCCTCTCCCTTTCCCCTCAGTCGCCACTCCCAGAGAGTCACTAGGCTGCCCTAATTTTCGCTCAAACCACCGCTGCCTCTGACGAGCTCCGGTGCCAATTCCGGCAAGCCCCGACCACCCCTACCTCCTGGTTCACACAGACTTGCTTACCATCGACACACGCATCTTCCAGTAGCCTCCGCTTTCTCGCACATGCCCCAGAGCCTCGCCCCCGTCATCGCTTGCACGCCACCATCGTCTGCCTCATCTCCGGCGAGCAATAGCCGTCGACCCCGTGCGCCCCTTTCCCCTGGTAGGTGTCCCAGTGATCCTTGAAGCCATGCACATCTCACTGATGCCTTGCCTTGCTCCATTGTGTCCAAGGAACTCACCTCCGACGAAGCCCGTGCGTGCCCGACGCTAGTAACATCTCTGGCGAGAAATACACGATGACTCCGTGCGCCCCTTCGCCCATGAAGACCACCTTGAGCACCACGACGTCTCCGCAACCTCAGTAAGCATCTCCCCAACCCCCTGACCCCCTAGAATCGCCGGACCGTCACCACCCGACGTGCCGCCGCCGCGCACCGTCGTTTGCGCCGCCTGTTCTTGGTCAGAATGATTTGGTCCGTTAGATCTAGATCACAAGGTGTAGATTAAATCTTAAACGAAGCGGTATTTGTTGATCTGAGCTGCGCATTTCTAATTAGATCCAACGTCCCGCATAGCTCGATCCACCCGAAGCAGTACCAGCCAATAAGAACAAGACACGTGACCTGGATTTCGATTTAAAACTAGAATTTGTTCTATTGAATGTTTAAACTTGCAAAAATCATAAACTTGCAAATTTTATACCAATGGATTCAGAAAAATGCGTACTTTACAAATATGACCCTGGTTTGTTCATTTGCTTCTGAAAAATAGGTGTTTTTGCATAAACATTAATAGGACTATTTTGAGTATAAAAATTGTTCTAAAAATGATTTTTGAGTAAAACCTTTTGCAAATGGTTTTTTTTGAACCCTCTGACCATAAACACTAACATTTGGATTTGAAAATAAATTTGTTTAACACTAGAAGTTATTCCTTTGAATAAAAGCATTTCTAGCAAAACAAAAATGATTTAAAAGTGCTATTTTCACTAACTTGTTTTCAAATGATTCTCCAAATTTTATAAATGACCAGTAGGTGTTTTGAAATGTTAGAACCTTGTTAGAAACCACTTTTTCAATAAAACAACCTTTTGCATGCTTGCATGCATTTCCTTGTTTTTATTATTTTATGTGGTGAATTGTTTGAGTGCTAGTTTTGAATGTGTGCTTTGCTTGATTGAACTGTAGTGAACTTTGAAGAGTGTGACAATTGCAAGATCAAGGAGAGTACCTAGTTTCTCTAATAAAAAGTCAAGTGATACTTTGGTCATCAAAAGTCCTATCTTTTCAATATTGCATCAGTGATATTTTTGTAGTATGCATGATAGGACTAATTTTATATAATGCTATGCTATAGTAGATCCTATAGAATATATCTTGGTAGGAATCTTCCTAAGATAAGAGACAGGTTAGGCTAGTATGCTTAGCCTAGCTATTGGAATTCAAGGGTGGAATATTCATGCTATGATATTATACAAAGTCTATGACTATGTTTTGATTAATAAAACAACTAAGTGAATGAATCACCTGGGTGGAAATGGTGAGAATGGTTTGTGTTGAGTGGTTACACAAGGCCCATGTCTATGGTTTACCTTGTGTATCACACTTGTGGATGGCCACCTAGGAACAAAGAGATTTGAGATGTTTTGTGTTGAGAAGCTTCCAGTGCAACCACATGGCATATGGGCTCTGCCTTGACTACATAGGTTGCAAGAACTCAGCCAGATGGAGAGTTGGTGGTAGTGATGATAGGTGGAACGCATCCATGGTGGTCTGAGGGATTGTTTCTACAAAAGTCTCGTCTTGATGCATGTCGAGTCTTGTGGGAAAAGTGCACCACCTCTCGAGAGGGTAAAACCTAAGTACTTAGTCGTGTCCCCGGTAATGGACATTTTCAGCATCAAAGACATTGGAATGATCAAGGATCTCCTCATCCCAATTTCTCTAAGTTAAAACTTGTTGGGTGAACAAGGGAAGCACCTGATGTGTAACCAGTGTGCTATTGTGTGATGAAATGTTTAAAAAAAATAAAAACTATTTTCAAAGGATAGGGAAAACTTGTTTTATGCAAAGGCCAGCCAAAACTCCACTTAGCCAAATATTCAAGTAGATGTTAGATTCTCCATATCAATGTGATATCACTTGCCAATACAATTCAAATGTATGGACCCTTGTGGCTGTAACTTATTATGTTACAAGTTTGTTTGATGTTAGTGAAGTTTTTTGAGTAGGGATTACAAGTCTACAACCAACATGATTGCTCATGGCGTATGAAGATGAAGGACTCCATGCTATATAGTTTTATCTGCTGCATTGTAATAAGATAGCCATATGAGCTATGTAAGTTGTAATGAAATTATTTTATTCCTGGTTATAAGTTGTAACATGACCTTTGTTTCTTGATATTACATCTTAAACTATGGGTGCTAGCTATTCGACTAGGAACTAGCACTATAAACACAGTGATCTCTACTTTATCAGGTTGGGACCTCTACAAAACCATATCATTTCACTTTTCACATATGATGTTTGCATCTTATATTGCTTGTTTGGCATTTTATTACATAATAAGATGATCCCTCACTTAGATATCAAGATAAAAATGTGTTATCCCTTACGTATGCACCGATTATGTTTCGTCGCTCCAAGACATCACGTGATGATTGGGTGTTCTTGGATCCACGATAATATTTCGGGTGTAAGACAGTTTTACACAAGCGAATGCTAAGGTCCTTACTTGGCGACCTAGCATGTACAAACATGGCCTCGGAACATGGACCAAAAGGTTAAGCATGAGTCATATGTAGATATGATGCCCACATAGTTGCTCGCCTTTGAAGCTACACCGACTCACGTGATGATCGGACTTGGTGTAGTGGATTCGGTTCATGTAATCACCAAAAAGACACGAGGGATTTCATTTTTGAGTGGGAGTTCATTCTTAATTTGGATTAGTTGAACTCTATCTATCATAAATTTAGTGTAAACTTTACAAATTATGTTGTAGATAGCACCACCTGCTTTTAATTTTAATGTGTTCATGGAGAAAGAGAAACTTGCAATGAATGGTAGAAACTTTACCCACTGGGCTATGAATTTGAGGATTCTCCTCTCTGCTACACAAAATCAATATGTGCTAGAAGCGCCGCTAGGCCCCCACCGTTTGATGATTCCCCTGACGAGGAAAATAATGCCTATCAGACTCGTCAGGAGGACCACAACTTAGTTCATTGCTGCATTTTGTATGGGCTAGAGCCAGAACTTCGAAAGCGTTTCGAAAACGGCAATGCCTTTGATATAATGGGTGAGTTAAAAATGATTTTCGAAACCTATGCCGCTCTAGAGAGTTATAATGCTTTAGAAAAGTTCTTTAGATGCATGATGGAAGAGAACAACTTTGTTAGTGAGCACATACTCAAAATGTCGGGGTACGCTGATAAGCTTGTATCCTTGGGAATATCGATTCCCATTGACTCAGGAATACATCATGTTCTCCAATATCTGCCACCTAGCTATAAGAGCTTCATGATGAACTTTTACATGCAGGGCATGAAGAAGTCTCTCCCCGAGCTTATGTCTATGCTTAAGACTGCAGAGGTGGAGATCAAGAAGGAACATCAAGTGTTGATGATCAATAAGACCACCGGTTTCAAGAAAGACAGGAAGGGTAAACAAAGGGAAAGAAGGGCGGCAAATCAGTTGCCGCACCTGAAAAGAAATCCCGAGTTGGCCCTAAGTCTGATATCAAGTGCTATTATTGCAAGGAGACTGGCCACTAGAAATGCAACTGCCCCAAGTATTTGGCAGATAAGAAGGCCGACAAGGCAAATAAAGGTATATACGATATACATGTTATTGATGTGTACTTGACTAGTACTCGTGGTAGAACCTGGGTATTTGATACCGGATCAGTTGCTAATATTTGTAACTCGAATCAGGGGATGCGAAACAAGCGACCGCTAGCAAGGGGTGAGGTCAAGATGCGTGTCGGCAACAGATCAAGCATTGATGTGAGCACCGTCAGAACACTACCTCTCTACTTACCATCGGGATTAGTTATAAACCTGAATAATTATTATTTGGTGCCTGCCTGCATTGAGCATGAACATTGTATATGGATCATGTTTGTTGCGCAGTGGTTATTTATTTAAATCTGAAAACAATGGTTGTTCGATTTATATGAATGATATCTTTTATGGTCATGCACCTGTGATGAATGGTTTATTTCTGTTGGATCTCGATAATAGTGTAACACATATTCATAATGTTGATGCTAAAAGGATTAAACTTAATGATGATATATCCGCATATATGTGGCACTGCCATCTAAGTCATATAGCGTTAAACACATGAAGAAGCTCTATTCGGATGGACTTTTGGAATCACTTGATTTTGAATCATTTGATACATGTGAGCCATGCCTTATGGGCAAGATGACTAGAACTCCATTTTCCGGTTCAATGGAACGGGCGACAGATTTATTGGAAATTATATGCTCTGATGTGTGTGGTCCAATGAGTCTGTCGGTGCGAGGTGGATTTAGTTATTTTGTTACTTTCACGGATGATTTGAGTAGATACGCTTATATCTAATTGATGAAACACAAGTCTGAAACCTTTGAGAAATTCAAGGAATTTCAGAATGAAGTGGAAAATCATCGTAATAGAAAGATTAAATTTCTACGGTGTTATCGTGGAGGTGAGTATCTAAGTTACGAGTTTAGCACACACATATGAAAGAGTGTGGAATATTTTCACAACTCACACCTTCCAGAAAACCACAGCGAAATGGTGTGTGAGAACATCATAATCGTACTTTACTATATATGGTTCGATCTATGATGTCTCTGACGGACTTGCCACTGTCATTTTGGGGTTATGCACTAGAAATTGTTGCATTCACTTTAAATCGGGCACCATCTAAATCCGTTGAAAAGACACCATATGAATTTTGGTTTGGAAACAAACCTAAGTTGTCATTTCTTAAAGTTTGGGGATGCGATGTTTGTGTGAAGAAACTTCAACTGGATAAACTCGAACCCAAAGCAGAAAAATGCGTCTTCATAGGACACCCGAAGGAAACTATTGGGTATTCCTTCTATCACAGATCCAAGGGCAAGGTTTTCGTTGCCAAGAATGGATCCTTTCTAGAGAAAGAGTTTCTCGCAAAAGGTGTGTGTAGTCGGAAGGTAGAACTCGAAGAGGTTGTTGAACCTTCTCTTCATAATATTGTGAGTAGCATAGCACCGGAAGCCGTTCCGGTGTTGACTTCACCAAATGAAGAGGGCGCTAATGATAACAATCATGAAGCTCCGAAGGAGAATACTAGCGAACCTCGCAGGTCTAGCAGGACGCGTGCAACTCTAGAACTGTACGGAAATCGTGTTATGAATTTCATGGTCGATGAGATTGATGACCCTGCGACGTATGAAGAAGCGGCGATGAGCCTGGATTCCAACAAATGGCTAGAAGCCATGAAATCCGAGATGGAATCCATGTACGAAAACCAGGTTTGGACCTTGGTGGACTTACCTCATGATCGAAAGTCCGTGGATAATAAATGGATTTTCAAAAGAAAAGCTAATACTGATGGTAATGTAACCGTCTATAAGTCTCGACTTGTCGAAAAAGGGTTTCAAAAAATTCAAGTAGTTGACTACGATGAGACATTCTCTCCCGTAGCGATGCTAAAGTCAATTAGGATTATGTTAGCAATTGCTGCATATTTCGACTATGAAATATGGCAGATGGATGTCAAAATTGCGTTGCTCAATGGAAACATTGAAGAAGAGTTGTACATGGTACAACCAAAGGGTTTTGTCGATCCTAAGGATGCTAACAAGGTATGCAAGCTTCAGCGATCCATTTGTGGACTAAAGCAAGCATCACGGTGTTGGAATCTCCACTTTGATGAGGTGATCAAAGAGTTTGGATTTATCCAAACTTATGGAGTCTTGTATTTAAAAGAAAGTGAGTGGGACCGATGTGGCATTTCTGATATTATATGTGGATGACATATCACTGATCGGAAATGATATAGATCTTTTAAACAGTGTTAAAATTTATCTAAACAGCAAATTTTCAATGAAGGATCTAGGTGAAGCGTCATACATATTAGGCATAAAGATCTATAGGGATAGATCTAGGAGCCTAATAGGGCTATCACAAAGTACATACCTTGATAAGATTTTAAAGAAGTTTAAAATGGACGGAAGTAAGAAAGGGTTCTTACCTATGTTGCAAGGCAAGACATTGAGTAAGATTCAAAGTCTGGATATGGAGGAAGAAAGAGAGATAATGGACAAAGTCCCCTATGCTTCAACCATAGGATCTATAATGTACGCCATGCTATGTACAAGACCGGATGTGGCACACACTATTAGTTTGACTAGTAGATACCAATCTAATCCAGGATCAGAACACTGGACAGCGGTCAAGAATATCCTTAAGTACTTAAGAAGAACTAAGGATATGTTTCTCGTTTACGGAGGTGAAGAAGAGCTAGTCGCTAATGTTATGTTTACGCTAGCTTCGACACCGATCCGGATGACTATAAGTCTCAATTCGGATACGTATTTCTCATGAATGGCGGAGCGGTTAGTTGGAGGAGTTCCAAATAACCCATGGTGGCAGGATCAACAATGGAGGCCAAATATGTTGCTCCTTCGGAAGCATCTCAGGAAGCATTTTGGATGAAGGAATTCATAACTGAACTAGGTGTGGTTGCTAGTGCGTTGGACCCAATGGTGATCTATTGTGACAACAATGGATCCATAGCCAATTCAAAAGAACCAAGGTCTCACAAGAATTCCAGGCATATTAAGCGCCGGTTTCACTCCATCCGCGAGCATGTCAAGGATGGAGATATAAAGATTTTTATAGTACACACGGATATCAATGTAGCAGATCCGTTGACTAAAACTCTCCCTAGAGAAAAACATGATCAACACCAGAACTCCATGGGTGTTAGATTTATCACTATGTAACTAGATTACTGTCTCTAGTGCAAGTGGGAGACTGAAGGGAATATGCCTTGAGAGGCAATAATAAAGTTGTTATTATGTATATTCCAAGTATATGATAGATGTCTATTTTGCATGCTATAATTGTATTAATACAGAAACGTTAATACATGTGTGTTTAATAAAAAACAGAAAGTTCCTAGTTATGCCTCTCTTATAAACTAGCTCGTTGATTAACAAGATGATCAAGGTTTCCTGATCATGGACATTGGATGTTGTTAATAACGAGGTCACACCATTATTGGAATGGTGTGATGAACATTCATCTGAAGTATAATATTACAATCAAATTAATTGAGTTTATATTGCTATAACATCATACCAAGTAATCCTAATCCTTAGACCATGAGATCATGTCAATCACTAACACTAGAAGAGTATCTTGATAACATCAAACGTCACACCATAACAGATCAATTATAAAGATGGGTTCACTACTACTAAAGTGTTATGTTGAGGCCCATGGATCAAGAGTGGAATTTGTTCATCCCGATGACGAATAGATATACTCTGGGCTCTCTCGGTGATATCACATTGGTTAGCTTGCAAGCAAGTGATTTGATCACTAGAATGTTATATCACGGGAAAGAGAAAAGAGTATATCTTAGTAACGAGATCAAACTAGGTATGAAGATACCGATGCTCAAATCTCGGACATGTAATATATCGCGAGACAAAGGGATTAAGATTCTAGCGTAAAAGGTTCTCACAATCACAAGAAAGTCATCGTTGAATGTGTGGGGGTCAGTATGGATCTCCAAGTCCCGCATCTGATTATTGATCCGAGAGGGGTCTCGATCATGTCCGCATTATTCGCGAACCGTAGGGTGACACACTTAAGAGACACCGACACCATTTGGAACAAATAGTTTCATGTCGAAAAGATTTACAAAGCGCAGGAATTTATTTCACTAGACACCGGAACTGTTTCGGATGAAATTGATGAAAGGGTTTCTGCATGTGAAATGAAATACTAGCAAGGGGTTATATGTGAATGTTTGTCCATTAAAGTAATTGACAAAATTCTGAATAAATAAAAGGAGTTTTATTTAAAGAGAGATTGCATTAAATTTGCTGGAAATTTAATGGGATTTTTGAGTGGGATTTTGAGTGGATAAATGAAGGGGCTAATTTTGAGTGGGAGCTCCACCCACATAATGGAGGAAGGGGTGGGGGAAGCCACCATGGACGCGGCCCACACCCCTTGGGGTGCCCCCCTCCTCCTATATAAAGCCCCCCTCTCCCTCTCTCACACTCACACCTCCTTGTGAAGGATCTCTCTCCCCCTCTAGTTTATTCCCCATGGTCTCGGACTAGCGAGATACATGTTCCCGGTCGCTTTTTGGCAAGAAAGAGTTGTTTCTTCTGCTGCATCGCTGGAGCGAGGAGGCGGAGGTTGCTCGGTGGCTTGGACGTGTGTGCGAGCACGGATGCGCTGCTATTTTGCGGCGCTGGACTTCTTCTCGATCTTGAGATCGGCAAGCATTCATGTACATCATCCACGAGTACAACCTCGTTAAACTTTGTTTGTCTTCAAGGTATGTTCTCTATGGATGTATATCCACCCGTTGCTTGTATCTAGTAGATAGATCTTGGTACATAGTTGTTCAAGGTATGTTCGTTATTTGTTTTCTATGCTACAAACCCTACATCCCTCTCCCTCCTTCTCACTCTCACCTCCTCGCAAAGGATCTCTCCCCCCTTTAGAATATCCCCATGGTCTTGGATCAGCGAGATACATGTTCTTGGTGGCTTTTTCTAGAGCAAGGATTTGCTGCTTCCGCTGCTTTGCTAGAGCGAGGACTCAGAGGTTGTCGTGGTACTGGATGTGTGTGCTATCATTGATGCACCATTGCTTTGCGGTGCTAGATTTGCTGGTGCTAGACTGACTGGACTTCATCATGATCTTGAGATCGGCAAATGAACAACTACATCATCCACGAGAACCAATCTCGTAACGCTTTGTCGGTCTTCGAGGTTAAGTTCTCTATGGATATATATCCACCTGTTGCTTGTATCTAGATAGATAGATCTTGGTGCTCATTTGTTCATATCGTAGGAAATTTTTATTTTCTATGCTGCAAACCCAATAGTGGTATCAGAGCCGGATCTATGTGTAGATTCTTTGCACGAGTAGTACACATATGGTTATGTGGGAACTGATGGTAATGTTATTGATTCTTATGTGTATTTTGGATATTGGTAGCATAGTGGGATGAAGCGTTCTGGACAAACTTTACATGTCCTCACACATGAGACCTGATACACGCTTGACATGCAACTAGTTTTGCATAAGTGGCTTGCTGGTGTCTGTCTCTCCTAGTATAGTCAATATTGGATTTACTACGAGTTGCCAATAATTTGATTATCATCGTTGTGGTTCCATGTTCATAGGTAAGAAACAGTTCTATCTCCAAAATCCCTCAGCCACGTCAAAACAATCAAAAGATAAATTATAGGCGTCTAGTTTTTGATTTTGCCGGGCAAGTACTATGATATGGTAGAATAATAATTTTTAGTATGGATTGATACTATTGGAAATTATAATATGCCAAAATGTAAGTTCCATAGACCTTGGCCTTGCACATATATGAATGATTAAGATCATACCACAAAGCACAAGATAGTGATCAAGTGCAAGAACCATATTATATCCCTTTTTGTAGATGATGTTTGTTTGCATCTTATTTTGCTTGTATGGCGCTTTAGTAGCATTATAAGATGATCTGCTGCATTTCTAGAGTGAGGACTCGGAGTTTGTCATGGTACTGGACGTGTGTGCAATTACGGATGCACCACTGCTTTGCGATGCTGGATTTGCTGGTGCTGGACCGGCTGGACTTCATCACGATCTTGAGATCGGCAAGTGAGCGACTACATCATCAACAAGAACCAATCTCGTAACTCTTTGTCGGTATTCAGGTGTAAGTTCTCTATGGATGTATATCCACCCGTTGCTTGTATCTAGATAGATAGATCTTGGTTCTCAGTTTGAAATATCGTAGGAAATTTTTTGTTTTCTATGTCGAACCCAACAAGAAGTCAACAGACTCCTCGACGCTGATTTCATAAGAGAGATCAAGGAAAGAACCTGGGTAGCTAACCCCGTGTTGGTCCCCAACAAGGACACCGACATCCTTCGGATGTGCGTGGACTTTACCGCTCTCAACAAGCACTGTCCAAAGGACCTCTTCCCATTACTGCAGATCGATCAAATCATAGATTCCATCACGGTATGCAAGCGCCTCTCCTTCCCTCGACACCTACTCAGGCTACAACTAAATTATACTAAAATTCAAGGACCAAGAGAAAACAATGTTCATCATACCGTTCTGGTTTTCTATTACAACACAATGACTTTTGGGCTCAAGAATGTAGGAAATTGGTCGAAACATCCAAGTATATGTCAATGACATAGTGGTAAATACCAAGGAGAGCCAAACATTGATCGACGATATCCGCGAGACATTCGATAACCTTGATTGTTATAGGATCAAGCTTAACCTAGAAAAGTGTGCCTCCGGTGTCCCATCCGGGCAACTACTTGGGTACTTCATCTGTCGATAGGAATCGAGGCCAACCCGAAGAATATAAAGGCTATACTGGCCATGCAGAATCCCAAGAACATCAAAGGAGTCCAGCAGCTGGCTGGGAGAATTACATCACTCAGCAGGTTCATCAGCCACATGGGCAAAAAGGCTCTCCCCTTCTATCAACTCCTCCGCAAGTCAGAAAATTTGAGTGGATGGCTGAAGATCAAGACGAATTCGAAGACCTCAAGCGTCTCTTATCCACTTCTCTCGTCCTGGTAACGCCTAAGGAAAGGGAGCCTATGCTGCTATACCTAGCTATTATTCATCAGGTGGTCAGCACGACACTCGTTGTTGAATGACCCGAAGAAGGAAAGACTCATGGGGTACATCGCCCGGTGTACTACCTCAGCGAGGTCCTGACACCAAAAAAGCAAAGGTAACCTCACTACCAGAAACTGGTCTATGACGTGTTCATGACCGCACGTCGACCGCATCACTACTTTTAGGAGCATCAGATGGTGGTCGTAAACAACGCACCACTATCCCATATCCTCAACAACCCTGAAGCAACGGGGCGAGTGCCCATCTGGGGCATCAAACCGTACCCACAGGACTTCATCTACGAGCGATGCACCACCATCAATTCGTAGGTGCTCCCTGACTTCCTTGTCCATTGGATGGAGCTTCAGCTGCCGAACACCCCGGACACATCTCAGCTCTATACAATGCACTTTGATGGATCCAAGCATGGAGAGGGAACTAGAGCCGGAGTAATATTGACATCTCCACAAGGGGAAAATATGAGATACGTGCTACAGATGAGATTCCGTGCTTCCAACAATGAAGAGGAATTCGAGGCACCGATCCATGGTATGCGGATGGTCAAAGTATGCAGCACCACTCAGTTGGTCATCTATGGTGACTCCAATCTCGTCGTGCAGCAGACAATGAACCAATGCGACATCATCAGTGACAACATGATCTCCTACCGCGACCTCTACAACGCACTCGAACGAGACTTTGACGGCTGCAAACTCCGGCATGTTAGTCGGGAAAGGAACGAAGAGGCTAACAATCTCGCTGACATCGGTTCCACCTGTGCACCGGTCCTGCCAGGCGTGTTCTTGGAGGAGATTTGCGAATGCGCCATCAAGTGCAAGAAATCCAAGGGCACACCATAGGCCACATCATGTTCGGGAGCTATGCTACCCGAAGATTCAAAGGAACCCACTGATGAAGTGTCGGATGTTTCACTCACAAACCTCATGTAGGTCATGGAAATCAAACAATCCTAGACCCAACCGTACATCACATACCTATTGAGTAAGAAGCTGCCTGACAACCCGACTGACGCACGACACATCGCTCGCCACTCCAAGGCCTTCACCATCATCAACAGCGAGCTTTACAAGTGAATCATCACCGGGGTCCTCCAGCGATGCGTCACCAACAGTGACGGGACGATCATCCTCCTCAACATCCATGAAGGCATCTACGGCTACCAGGTTATAGTCGTGCCTGGGTCGCCCAAGCATTGCAGGCTAGCTTCTACTATCCAATGGCGATGCGCGACGCCAAGAGCATAGTCTAAAAATGCAATTTGTGCCAACAGTTTGCTGATAAGCCACATGCACCAGACTTGGAGTTGTGACCCATACTGATAGCCTAGCACTTCGTATAATGGGGACTCGACATGGTTGGCAAGCTGTAGAAGTCCTCGTCTGGAGGCTACGTGTTCCTCTTGGTCAAAGTTGACAAGTTCACCAAGTGGATTGAGGCCACGCCCATCACCAAAAAAACTGGCACCACCGTCGTCAAGTTCTTCTAATCCATTGCCTACAGGTTTGGGGTGCCGCATAGCATCATCAAAAACAATGGAATGAACTTCACCTCAAAGGAGTTCCAGGACTTCTGCAACAGCCTTGGAATCAACGTCACCTATGCCTCGGTCATCTATCCGCAGACCAACGGCCAGGTCGAAAAGGCCAATGGCCTTGTATGCAACGGGATCAAGAAAAGACTCCCGCGACCTCTTGAATGGGTGGCGGGAGCCTGGACAGATGAAGTTCCCTCAGTTCTCTGGATCTTACGTACAACGCCAAACAGCACCACTTGCTACATGCCTTTTTTCATGGTGCACGGAGCTGAAGCTATGCTACCTACCAAGGTACGCTACAAGGCCCCATGGGTCATTGCATATAGCGAGGCTAAATCAACCACCGCACTTGAGGACTCCGTAGACCTGATGGAATAGGCATGTGACATAACCGCTTCCCGTTAAACTATGTATCATCAAAGCCTCCACAACTAAAATAGTCGACGACTGCGACCAAGGTCCTTTGTCGAAGGAGACCTTGTCCTGCGACTCAAGCAAAAGGGGCATCTGAAGCTCGAGTTACCCTGGGAAGGATCCTACATAGTCATCGAAATAATTCCAAGTGGATCCTACCACCTCAAGGACATCGAGTCTAGAGTTAGCATACTTTAACCCTCGGATTGTCATACAACTGCGGTGCTTCTACCCTTGGCTGTTTTTTACTTACAATAAGGCTTCTCGGCCAGGCTATTCAGCCAATCCCTATACTTCCTCCTATACGATGAATAAAAGCTAAGTTCCTTGGACAATATGTCTTTTCCTTCTGCAAATTTACATTTACGAAAATACGCTCGGGGGCTATGCCTCACCCGACGACTTCGTCGACTCCTTACTACTGCGTTCGCCTAAGTACTTGACTATGTTATCAAACCCTTGAAAACTCTAGCCGAGTTGCAACCCAACTAGCAGGCTAGAAGGAGGAGATATCAATAGAGCGTCAGGATAACTAAAAGGACATGCAAATTCACAATAAAAGCATAACATGCAGTATATTATACAAATTTTACAAGGGCAGCAAACAACCCAATTGGAACTATACAAAATTTACATTGTTTTACATGACACCTGCAGGAGAAAAAATCACCTCTATTAACACTAAAGCAATACGTTGGTACACTCATCAAAGAGCTGAACAATGTCTTTGTCGGCATGCTGGGTAACTGCCAAGTAGTGCGGGCGCATGTGCCATGCCATGCCATCCGGAAGAACAGGCGGTCCTGCCACTATTTCCGATATATCTACGTCCCGACGATGCAGTCGAACAAGGGCCAACGCTGCCTTGGCACCGATAACGAGTTGCTTCCGCACAAGTTCCTTCACGACATCCACACTCCAAAACTTCCCTGGCAAACCCAGGAAACTGGACGAAGCCACATCCAAGGGGAACATGGCGGCATATATAGACGTGAAGACTGATCTCATGCGCTTCAAGACCACTAGGACCTGATGTACACGATCCTGCACCGTTGCCACCATGATTGGGTGGTCGTGGTCCATCTAGAAAAACCCTCCAGCCTCCAGCTCCTGCTGGATGAGGCAGCTCAGCCGAATATCAATGCGCTCCTTCTCCTTCTGCGGAGTAAGATTGACAACTGCAAAGAGAAACCACTCATCAAGTCAGGCACAAAGTAATTGGCGTAGCACGAGAAAATGCGAGTGTTACTCACACTGTAAATATTTGCCAATCTGCCAGAATTCTTCAAGGGGATACTTCTCCCTTTCAACAAACTTTTCCATCTTCAACTTCCACACATCGGAGTGGCCACAGATAATGGTGACATCCTTCTCCAGGCTCCTGATGCAGTCACGTAGCACTCTCCTTCGACTGAGAAGCGGCCAGGGGAACAGGCGAGGTCACTGGAACAAAACTTGAAGTGCCCTATGAGGCGTAAAGCAACAAGCAATAAGGACAAGACAAAATTCATAAACAAAAGGAAACATATATTCACATCTGAAGCTACTACGTAGCGGTTCATCACATCATCTGATACAAGGAATCACTACTACAAAACAAAATACAGAGCTAGGCGAGAAGCTAAGCAAAGGCACCCTAAGGGTTTGCGCCATCCGAGGTAGCACCTGTCTCCGTAGCCTGCGTCACGGCCAACCGTTTCTGCTCAGCCGCATAATTTTCCAGCAACTTGATGAGACGGGGGTCGTATTGTCTGCAGCACGAGGAGAAGGAGGCAAACGCTACCTCAGTACTGTCCGCCGCCACTGGCATCTTGGATGTAGCCTTGTTTAGGTCTGGCTACGTGCTGCATGCCAGCGCCATCCCCAAGCCAAGGGAAGCACTTATGCCCTTATGCACCTTCTTGTATTCGGCAGGTGCATCCCCTGCCAGAGCCTTCGCTAGGGAGTCAATGTCATCAAGGGCCATGCCCTTCGGGGAAATCTCCCGATGGAAGCTGTTGAGGACCTCCTTGGTCTTGGCCAAGGTGTCGAGGGTGAAGCTATAGCGGTATTCGACCACAGAAACTGCATTCGCGAGGAGATCCCCATGATACAAGACCTGGCAGTCAAAAACGACGCCAATCGCATATGCAAACATGAAGGAACGGGTTCAATTCACAAAAACAAAAGCACAAAGAAAGAAGAACAGTAGCTCGTATGACTCGTGTAAGTCACCTGACAACGCCTGGGCGGAAGTCATCAACTGCTCTGCCAACGCCTTCTCCCACCCGGCAGCATCCGCCACAAGCTTCTCCTCGTGCTCCATAGCCCCTAGCTTGAAGCGCTCGAGGGCTTCCACGACATCCTTGGCTTTGGTATCCGCCTGACTGTGACTCTTCTCGAGTGAGTCTAGGTTGTAGAGAGCTTTGTTGTTTTCCTCTGCAAAATCAAAGCGAGAAGGTCAAAAAACAAATTTCAAACATGCACTCAAAGAGCATGGGCAGCAAGATACTTACCGCACAGCTGTTGAAACTACGTCTCCAAGGTAAGATGTTGTTGGCCGAGAAAATTTAGATATCGGATGAAGGGATGCATCAGAAAAGATTAAGTCAGGTGAAAGAGAGACACGGGGGCTAATCAATGACGAATCAAGGGTACTTACGTGTTCACCCAAAGACTCTGAGGGTTGAGCTTGTGTCTTCCGGGAAACAACTTCACGAGTCCTCAGCTTGGATGAACTCGACGAGCTATCACCAGAGTTGGCCACCGTATTTGGGGAGGGTGCTGCAGCACCAGCGCTTGTAGCCTTCGAATCCACGATGATATCCTTAGTTTCGTCCTTCATGAACTCATCCGGAGAATACCCCCTGATTCAACACATATAGCAAACTGTACAAGTGTTATCCATAAAACAAGATGGCACATGAAAGAGGAAAATTCATAAAACCACTTACAAGGGGATGTCAGAGAGGTCGAAGACTGGCATCTGCTTTTGCTTCTTGGCCTGCGGCTGAGGATCCACAACCTGAATGGGCACAACCGGAATATGGGAGTTGGTGCCCTCAGCGAAGGCATGCTCCTGTAGGAACACAGGACCCTTCAGTGTCGGTGGCGTCGAAGCATCTGAAGCCTCACTACGACTCCTCTTGCAAGAGTTGTCATCGCTAGGATCGAGGGCTTCCTCCTCCATGGGCGACTGGGAAGCGGGGACGGTCGACTCCGACTCGTCCACGTCCTTGCCGTCCGGAGCCTTCTTATAGTTTTCAGGAAGGGGAGGCATCATGTCCTCCACCTTATGTCCTGAACAATAGAAACAAACTATGTTAGATTCAAACACAATAAATATGAGCAATGTAAAATCCGCATTACATGCATATAAAGGACTCACCTGAGGAACCTCCCTGATAGCACTGAAGGGCTCAGTTGACGTTTCCGCCGGTAGATCTTCATCAGCCTTGAAGCACAGCAAGGGCCTAATGGCCCTGTCGAGGTCCGACGAGGAGAGCTCTTCGTATGACACCAGAGTACAAGAACATCAGGTATGCCCTAGACTGTAGGGGCTGTACCCGACACATGAGGAAGGTGCGAATGATGTCGATGCTGGTCACCTCCTGGCCTCGCACGAGCTGCAAGGCCTCCACGCGCTTGTATAGCACCTAGACAACCTCGGTTACACTCAAAGGAACGTGGTTCGACCATGAATGCTTCCTGGAGATCACTGCGCTGGCGTCGTAGGGAGGCAGGCCATACATCTAGTTATTCAACTTCTTGTCGCAGATGTAGAACCACTCGTTCCTTCATCCTTGTGAGGATTCAATGAGATTGAAGGAGAAGTATTGCTGATTAGGGAGGATATATATTCCACACTCACCTAGCTCATAGACTGCGCCGCCATAGCCGGACTTCCTCTTGAAGGCATAGAGCTTCTTGAAGAGGACGCAGTGTGGCTAGATTTTGCAGAGAGTAATAAAGCATGTGATGTGTAGAATATAATTGGGCGATAGCTAATGCAGTTGAAGCCCATAAAGGAAGAGAAGCCCATGAACAAAATCGTGGGAA
The DNA here is from genome assembly GCA_916181665.1 of Avena sativa. Classification (NCBI taxonomy): domain Eukaryota; kingdom Viridiplantae; phylum Streptophyta; class Magnoliopsida; order Poales; family Poaceae; genus Avena; species Avena sativa. Next base: position 147,120,405 of record OV702297.1, read on the forward strand.
GGGAGAGACAAGCCCCGAAGGACAAAAGTGAGGAACATGACCCGAATGCATCAGGAGGGTCAGGGGTTACCTCGGCACCAGGAATCTTCACATATCCCTTATCCTGGGAGATCAAATGGGCCTCACACAGGTGGTACAAGTACACTGAATCTTCACATATCCCGTTGGTGACGCGGCCGGTGGTGGTATTTTTGGCGGCGCCATTGGCGCTCGTTCCCACTCTGATGACCTTCTTTCGCTTGGACATCTTAAGGAGATGCGCTTCGTGCTGCGCTCGGATGAAGGAGGAGGGAAACACATGGAGGTTTTCCAGCGCAAGTAGGAACAATGGGCTCAAGAAATGGCGAAAGCAGGAAGAACAAGGAATTGAAGTGAAACAGTGAAGATGAAGGGGAAATTTTACCAGGGCCCCTGGCGGTATAAAACGAGGAAGAAGACGACGCACATCCGTTGAGAACTACTGAAACCTAACATGTGTCATGCATCCTAGTGTACACGTGGTGGATCTCGCCTGAATCGTCACAAGGACGCTCTCCACTACACACGTAAATCAAGGAGACGTAGTTAAAATTTGCATAAACTACACGTGACTAGTCAAATCCCAGTTAGAATGTGGGACCCATGACCATCTCATCCCATCAACGCTGCCACCGCAGACAGTTGAGCTCACCAATCGTCAGCAATGACATCATCAGTCGTGAAAGGAGAGGCCTTGCAACGGCTCCAAACGTTCGAGTCAGGACAAAGTACTTACTCGAGCCTACAACTCGACCAAATACTTGGGGGCTACTCCTATCAGGAGCGCTGGTCGCGCACCTCAAGAATTGATCAGGTCTCTAAATACATTCGAAGAAAATTTGGAGGTAATTTTTAGTCTGATTCTATGCCCAGACTCCTTCTTCGACTCCACGACTCAATTACGAACTCGGGGGCTAATCCCATAGGGATCATCAAATAATTTGGGTCATTGAAGGCATTCACAAGATTAAAGTCTTCGCTCGAGTCTATGCCTCAACCAGACACTCGGGGGATACTCCCAAAGGGAGCACTGGTCATGCACCCTATGAATCAGTTGATTATGATCCTTCAGATCCTTTGCAACTACTACATCGCAAAAATTGACGCACAATTGATAACATTGGTGACTTCGCCCAAAATTTATGATAAGAGAGATAAATTCTCCTTTGACACCCGAAACTTCTATGCGACGATAAACATTCGGATGTTGTGTTCATGATGCAAAGATAAGACCTACAGACACAGTCCGATAGCATGGTAACGCACCTGACTATGATCTACCAGTAGTTTCTATGTCAACAGACACGATGAAAAATCTCGACAGGCGCATTGGGTACATAACTTGAAACACTGGAATTCGACTCCCGTAAGTCCTTCGTGGCCATAGAGGAATTACACCAGCAATTTTCCGGATTTGAGTCTGGGGACTCGAGTCTGAGTAGATAGAGTTAACTGACCTTGATCCATCGGGAGAGTTAGGCACACATATCAACTATCCCTATGAACCGATAAATTGACCCGAAGTATGTTCAGGTGAAAGCACTCAAAGACTTAAGAGTCTCCAGTCAAATCCACGATTCGACTGAACACTCATGGGCTACTGACATGGGTATGCCTTACGGGTGCATAATGTTAGCCTACCTGGTCTAGCCCAGCATAATCCCATGAGACAATGTAACCCTGATGACGAAGCCTAAGAGGATTTCGGGTTGCCCAAGCCCATGAAGCATGCGACTCCTTGAAGAACATGACTAGTTTTAGATAGAAATTCTAAGGGAGAAACCCTAACTTGTAACTGACTTGACCTATCCCCTAGACCTGGCCTACCTATATAACGGCTAGGAGGGCACGCCAAGGAGGACAATCTACAACCCTAGCATACACACCGCCAGATCTTATCTACGCACCCATGTAACCTTCGGCTTCGCTATTAATCAAGAGAAGACAAGCAGTAGTAAGGTTTCCCTCTGAGGGCCCGAACCTGGGTAAATCTCATGTCGCGTTTTGCTTGTTTGCTAGCCGTCCCATGATCTCCAGCATCCCCTCCTTCTCCAAAACCCAAGCCCATAACAATGGGCATTGACGAGTAGAACCCCCGTCATATCTCCTTGGAGAATTTGCGCAGATTGGAGAGCAGCTACAATGTGAGCACGATTCGGCTTTCCACTTGCTGTTATGGTCATTGTATCATTGGTTTACATGTTGTTGTTCTTTGAAGTTGTTAATCTCATTTCGTAGGAATAGAAGGAGCGTGTTGACATTCGACTTAACTGCCTCACCCAGCAGGAACTGGAAGCCGGAGGGTTCTTCTAGATAGATAGGAACTAACCGATCGTGGTCATGATGGTGAAAGACTAGGTCCATCAGGTTCTTGAGGTGCTGAAGCATGCGAGCCAGCATTCACGTCGATTTTTAGTGCCATGTTCCCTCTGGACAAGGCTCCATCCATCTTTCTGGGATTCTTGTAGAGGTTTCAGAGCGTGGGTGCGGTGAAGGAGTATCTGCGGCAGCAACTTGTTGCGGGTTGATGGCTCAGTTGATGAGGAGACTGTTGGGAACCCCAAGAGCAAGGTGTGAAGAATCATAGCATAAAGTCTTCCCTCAGTAAGAAACTGAGGTTATCGAACCCGTAGGAGGAAGGAAACGTCACACAGGTGTTGCAAGCAACACGGAGACCTGCACAAAGACAAACTCAAGACTTTGCCCCAACTAATAGTGAGGTTGTCAATCTCACCAGTTGCTGTAACAAAGGATTAAGCATATGGTGTGGAAGGTAATGATGGTTTGCAGCAAGTAAACAAGTAACAGTGGAAGATGCATCAATGGTAAAGATTGGACCGGGGTCCATAGTTCACTAGAGGTGCTCTCCTTAGATAAACAACATGGCATGAAGGGTAAACAAATTATAGCAGGGCAATTGACAGGAACTGAGCAAGGCATAACAAATTTAATGAGAATTTGTGGAAACACCCAAGGGAAACCAAATTGATCATCCTGCTATTCTCTATTTGTTTTATGTTATTGCTAACACCTTGCAGGCATGTGGTGAGTTTACTAATGTTAATTAGGAGGATATGATGATCCTCACAAAGGCTGCTATTATTAATTGTAACTTAATGCCAAATTTGGGCGCCCGTATTGTGTTTTACCTTAAGCATCAGGCTCTCCAATCTCGAGGACCCATATGCGGACGAAAGAGTTGTAAGCATTCTTGCACGTGCAGTTCACATCAACCTAGGTAACATCCAACCGTTGACAGGAAGAGACCTTCTCGGTCTTCCCACTCTAAAATCATGTGGTATGGTTTTTAAAACTCATGGTAGATACTTCCTTGATATATCTGGAGCGGATAACTTGATCCCAGCTCCTTTGCCTAATGGTCTATTCTCTATCAAGGATGGATGTTTGCGGTTTTATGCGCAGGTTGAGGTGGATTTACCCCAACAAGAAATACCCATGGGAGGAGGAGAAGAAGATGAATAAGTAGAACAAGGGGGACCCGAACATGATGTGCATCCACCAAACTACTACACCACCTATGAAGATATCTATGCACTCAAAGGGAATAATCAAAACATGAACAACCTATCCATCAACCTTCGAGATGCTACTACAAACCTCGCCACCTAGTTCCATGATTGGAGAAGCCAATGGAACATGGGAGACTATCCATCGCCACCACAATGAGCAACAAAAGGGCTTGCAAAAACCTGAGCTTGGGGATGTGTTTCCCCAGAAAATTTATTTGTGTAATAATGAGGCTATGAGTTGATGACATGAGTGCATATGTGTAAATATATGGGCAAAAGTATTGGTATTCTCAAAGGTTGTGCAAGCACTTGCAAAAGAAACAACTAGTGATCCTTGAAAGAAATAAAAAAGAGAGAAGAGATATATATGAAGATCCGCATAACAAGTCCTAGGCATGGTCTCATTACTACTCTATGAATTTTCTTGAAAGACAATTATTGGATTAGAAGTTTTTTTGATAGACTTTATTTATTGATGTGTGTGTAAATAAGACACTTCACTATTATACTACGTAGGACATGAAACTCTTTTAATTAATTATGCTATTTAAACATCCTATTGTTCCTTGGCAAGCTAAGAGTTAACTAGAAGAATTGTATTGATTGCTACATTTCTAGTTATTTATAATCATATTAAACTTTACTATGATTTTCTTGACTTACCGAAGCTTGTATAGTATTCTTGTCACCTCTGTAATTTTAATAAGCCTCGCAAATGAATGAAGTGCTAAGCACATATGACTACGAACCGTAAGTGAATTCTTATTCTCATTGTTTCAATTTTAAACGCTGAATTCCTTATAGTTCTTTTGTTTCTTCTTGCTCGAGGGCGATCAAGGTTTGAGCTTTGGGGAAGTTGATGGCTCCAAAAAATGCCATCTTCTACCGTGTTTAAACATTGTTTTTGGCTAAGTAATTGACAATAAACTCTCAGTCCTTGCAACTAATGACTAATAATTGCAAAAATATGCAAAACCTTGCTTTGAATTGTGTTGTGCAGGAAATCACGCTTTTTAATGCGAAATCAGGAGTCATAATGAAGGTTTTTGAGGAAGTCCACACGACCAAGTAATTGGGGAGTCATTACCAAGCATTAGCAAGCATAACGACCACTAGTATGGGCAGGTCCCGCCCGTACCATCCCCTCATATTAGGAGGTGACAACTTTATCTCGTCAAACCCTACAACTTTCATGAAGACGCCTATATATTTTGAGGCTCCAGCCGCCAACCAGAGGGCCGCCATTCTTAGATTACATCACAACAAAACCAAAGGAGATCCATGCCATATTTCATCCATTGTTCATCACTTCCATCATCCATCCCCTCCATTAGTCATAGACATTGCTTTGTACTTTAGATCTCCTTGTGATTCAGCGACCATTGTAAGAATATTTAATTTCAATCTAAGTATTCTGACAATGTTTTCTATCCTAGATCTATTTGTTATGAGTGAGTAGTCCTCACGAGCTGCGGGTTGGGGAGAAGCCTCGTAGCAATTATGTGCATTTAATTCATGGGATTATTGTGTTCTGTTTGCAACTGAGATTTTTATCTTTTGTTTCTTTGTCTCTTGTCTCGATCCGTGGACTTCTAGGTACCCAAGATCCCATAGAATGATAAAGGATTGAGGTGAGATACTTGGCTAACGGCGATCTCATCGGAACCATAGTGATAGAAAGGGTAGTACAGTCTTTGTTTAGCGACCCATTTGGGATCAGAACAACATCACCACTTAATGCTTTGATATATGTTTTACACTTAATAATCGTTTGTAGCCTGTTGTTTCGGTGTGCACTCAGTTGCATTAAAAGACTATTTCTATGCCCGCTGCATCATGGGGGCTCTAGTATATTAGGATGTGTTGCCCACAAGAGACTATATTTATTCAACCATTACACATGACTATGCTTATTATTGTATTTTATCCCATATGATGTGCAACTGCAGGTGGATCTTCAACCCTTGCCTATCTCCATCAATTGATTCAACCCATTATAAAAGTAAACTAGATTAGTCTGGTAAACTAAGGTAAAACAAAGAAAAAAGTCTTGTAGACATGTCCTTTTTATTTCCTTTTAGCATTGTTTTCCAAGGATCGATTAAACCTAAGTATTCTAGGGAAAAATCTATTACACTACATCCGTGAATCCGGATCGAAGGTATCAATATGAATTTTTATTGTATGAATAAGCATGCCCTTTTTGTTATCCTGACACTCTGCCAATCAAGGGTGCGATTGTATAGTCAGCTACTCAGGTGGATGCGAGGGTAAGGAGCCAACGAGGTCGTTCGATGAGGAATAACCCCCCAGTAAAATTTGTATGTTGAAATTGCAAAGGAGAAAACATATTGGCCGAGGAACTTAGCTTTTATTTATCTCATAGTAGCAGGTACAGGTTTCGGCTGAGTAGCATGGCTGTATAGCCTTATTGAAAGTTGTTGGGCCACGTAGAGATAAAACAAAACTTTCCGTTGAACATGGTGATCCCAAGATTTAGCTCAGGTAGAAGGGCACGCGGATTACCACTAGACGCACAATTGCGGATTACTAATGTAGCACGTCTGTTGATGTAGTGCAGTCCTCACGATCTGATACGATCCCGATCATCGTGGTGTTGATCGTATAGCACCGTTGCTGGTATCCACATGTACGAGGAGGAGCGCCAGCGTTAAACTGTTAGGTTCGTTACGGCGGCAGGACTGCTATGGAGCTAGGGTTTCCAACGCATGGAATTACCTAACTATTAACCCCCTGGGTTTCTGCACCCCACTATATATAGAGAGTGAAAGTGGGATCCACTCACTTGTCTCCCATTCACTAAATCCCATATTAGTCATCGTGAGTCCGACTCACTAACTCAGTTCAAATCCGTCTCGGGTCCAACCCAACCAGATTTCTGGTTCAGATCCAATCCGAACTTGCTCCCGCTCTTAAGTATGTGACCCCACAGGCTCATGGCAACTTGGACACAATTGGAGTCCGATTCTCAATCGATCGGTCAGTAGCGTCTCCTATTAGAACATGCCTTTCCAATGCGACTTACATCCGAGTCCTTTTTGCCTCACGATATACCTTGCCGAGTTATAGGCGAATGATCGTCATCCCTTAAATAACCCGACTCTTTTTACGATGCAAGATAAGTGATTCATCCGACTAACTCTTAATCGGTCGCCTCGGTTAACACTTAACCGAGTCATGCATGGCCATGCTTTCCGAATCATATCATCTGAGAGGGCCCAGATAATATCTCTCCAAGTGGAGGGGCAAAATCCCATCTTGGTTATTCACATCACGCAGTTTGATTCTCAGTCGACCCGAACTCTACCTTTATAACTGCCCAGTGATGGAACAATGTTTGACAGAACCTAAGTCGGTGATTCTCAACTCAGATTGTGCAACAACGTCAGGTCTAAGGATTACATTGATTGAGACATACAAATGACGACTTGTTCGTTGTATCTCAAGATGGGTCAATCCGACTCGCTAAACTCTTTAGCCGAGTCTGTTTAAGTCGGAGTGGCATCTCCATGCCCATGACAAGTGGAACCGAGTCACCAGCCGACTTTCACATTGGTCTAAGTTGTGTGTCCAGCACAACCTCGATGACCAAGTATATTTAGTGCAAACAACATGAATGTATAGTTCCACAACTGAATCACATATTCAATGATACACATCATTTGTTCATACAAGGACAACTCAATATCTTTATGAATATAGTGGGAATCACATCATACATGATTGCCTCTAGGGCATATTCCCAACAATTTGTATGTTGAAATTGTAAAGGAGAAAACATATTGGCCGAGGAACTTATCTTTTATTCATCTCATAGTAGCAGGTACATGTTTCAGATGAGTAGCATGGATAAATAGCCTTATTGAAAGTAAATACATCTAGGGGTAGAAGCATTGTAGCTGCGCGTCGTTCCAAGGGTTGGAGTATTTTACTCTAGATTCTACGTCCTTCAGGCGATATGCACCACCTAGAATCACCTCGGTGACCACATAAGGTCCTTACCAAGGGGATTCGAGCTTTATATGCCCTTTCTATTTGACCCCCATGACGAGGTTGTTGCGCCACGCAGAGATAAAACAAAACTTTTCCTCTAACGTGGTGATCCCAAGATCCAGCTGAGGTAGAAGGCCACGAGGTTTTTACCACTAGACGCGCAGTTGCAGATTACTGATGAAGCGCGTCAATTGATGCAGTGCAGTCCTTTGCGATACGATCGTCCTGGTGTTGATCGTATAGCACCTCTGCTGGTATCCACACGTACAAGGAGGAGCACCGACGACGAACTTCTAGGTTTGATACGACGATAGGACTGATGTGGAGCTAGGGTTTCCAACACATGGAATGACCTAACCGATCAACGATTAACCTTTCTGGGTTATGGTGCTCCACTATATATAGGGAGTGAACGTGGGCTCTGCTTGCGTGGCCCATTCACTAAAGCCCATATAATATTAGTCACCGTGAGTCCAACTCACTAACTCAGTCCTAATCCGGCTTGGGTCCAACCCAACCAGATTTCTGGTTCAGATCCAATCCAAACTTCCTCCCGCTCTTAAGTGTGTGACCCCGTAGGCTCATGGCTACTTGGACACGATTAGAGTCCGACTCTAAATCGACCAGTCGGTAGCGGCTCCTAGCAGAACGTGCCGACTCCCAAGTACCAAAGAGTCATGACAACTTGCCTTTCCAATGTGACTTGCGTCCGAGTCCCCTTTGCCTCACGATATACCTTGTCAGACTATAGGCAAATAATTTTCATACCTTAAATAGTCCAACTCTCTTCTTGATCCGAGATAAGTGATTCACCTGACTAACTCTTAGTCGATCGCCCCGGTTAACACTTAACCGAGTCGTGCATGGCCATGCTTTCCGAGTCATATCCTCCGAGAGGGCCCATATAATATCTCTCCAAGAGGAGGGGCAAAATCCCATCTTGGTTATTTGAAGGAAATATGCCCGAGAGGCAATAATAAAGTGGTTATTATCGTATTCCTTATTTATGATAAATGTTTATTTTGCATGATATAATTGTATTAATATGGAAACGTTAATACATGTGTGTTTAATAAACAAAAAGGAAGTTCTTAGTTATGCCTCTCTTATAAACTAGCTCGTTGATTAACATGATGATCAAAGTTTCCTGATCATGGACATTAGATGTTGTTAATAACGAGGTCACAACATTAGTGTAATGATGTGATGAACATTCATCCGAAGTATAGCATTACGATCAAAGTCATTGATTTTATATTGCTATAACAACTTACGAAGTGATCCTAATCCTTAGACCATGAGATCATGTCAATCACTAACACCGGAAGAGTTTCTCGATGACATCAAACGTCACACCGTAACTGGGTGATTATAAAGATGGCTTCAGAACTACTAAAGTGTTATGTTGAGACCCATGGATCGAGAGTGAAATTTGTTCATCCTGATGACGGATAGATATGCTCTGGGCCCTCTCGGTGATATCACATTGATTAGCTTGCAAGCAAGTGATTTGATCACTAGAATGTTATATCACGGGAACGAGAAAAGAGTGCATGTCGGTAACGAGATCAAACTAGGTATGGAGATACTGATGATCGAATCTCGGACATGTAATATATCGTGAAACAAAGGGATTAAGATACTAATGTAAAAGGTTCACACGATCACAGAAGTCATCGTTGAATGTGTGGGAGTCAGTATGGATCTCCAGGTCCCGCTACTGATTATTGATCGGAGAAGGGTCTCGATCATGTCCGCATTATTCGCGAACCGTAGGGTGACACACTTAAGGGATACCGACACCATTCGGAGCAAATGATATGCCATAAAAAGAAAAGGAAAGCGCAGGAATTTATTTCACTAGACACCGAAACTGTTTCGGTTGAAATTGCTGAAACTGGTTCTGCATGTGAAATTGAAATGTTGTAAGGGGTTTTATGTGAATGTTTGTTAATTAAATTAATTAACAAAATTCTGAATAAATAAATAAAAGAGTTTTATTTAAATGAGAGCTTGCATTAAATTTGGTGGAAATTTAATGCATGTGAGTGGATTTTTGAGTGGAGGCTTTTTAATGGGAGTGGAGGCTTTTCATTTTGAGTGGGAGCTCCACCCACATGAATGTGGAAGAGGTGGGGGCAGCCCCATTTCTGGGCGCCATGCCCCTTGGGTGCCCCCCTCTCCCCTATAAAAGGCCCCCCTCTCCTCCTCTCAAAGCACACCTCCTCGCGAAGGATCTCTCTCCCCCCTTTAGAATTTCCCCATGGTCTCGGATCAGCGAGATACATGTTCCCGGTGGCTTTTTCTGGAAGGATTTGTTGCTTCCGCTGCTTCGCTGGAGCGAGGGTGCGGAGGTTGTCGGGGTACCCGTACGTGTGTGCGATCACAGATGCACCACTGCTTTGAGGTGCTGGACTTGATCGTGCTGGACCGGCTGGACCAGATGGACTTCATCACGATCTTGAGATCGGCAAGCGTTCGTCTACATCATCCACGAGTACAACCTTGTTAACGCTATTCGGTCTTCGAGGGTATGTATTCTATGGATGTATATCCAACCGTTGCTTGTATCCAGTAGATAGATCTTGGTACATAGATGTTCCCATCGTAGGAAATTTTTTGTTTTCTATGCTGCGAACCCTACAGTGGTATCAGAGCCGGATCTATGCGTTGATACTTTGCACGGGTAGTACACATATGAGTATGTGGGCGATGATGATCATTTTATTGCTTATTCGTTGTACTTTGGATATTGGTGGCATAGTGGGATGAAGCGGCCCGGACAAACTTTACATGTCCTCGCACATGAGACATGTTCCACGCTTGACATGCAACTAGTTTTGCATAAGTGGCTAGCGGGTGTCTGTCTCTCCTACTATAGTCAATATCTAATTTGCAACGAGTTGTCAAAAATTTGGTATCCTCGTTGTGGTTCATGTTCGTCGGTAAGAACGGTTCTATCTTCGAAAGCCCTAACCCACGTAAAACTTGCAATGGATAAATTAGAGGCGTCTAGTTTAGATTGTTGCTGGGCTAGTGTTATGATATGGTGATGTTGTAAGTAGAAGTATGAGATGATACTCTTACAACACACATAGCGTGTAAGTTCCATAGACCTTGGCCTTACACATAAAGGTTTGATAGAGATCATACCATGATGCACATGATAGAGATCATATGCGGGAACCATATCATTTCACTTATAAACATGTGATGTTTGATAGCATCTTATATTGCTTGTTTTGCGTTTTATTAGCATAATAAGATGATCCCTCATTTAGATATCAAGATAAAAATGTGTTCTTCCTTAAGTATGCACTGACAATGTTTCGTCGCTTCAAGGCATCACGTGATGATCGGGTGTACTTGAATCCACGAGCATATCTCGGGTGTAAGACAGTTACACACGTGAATACTAAGGTTCTTACTTGGCGAGCCTAGCATGTACAGACATGGCCTCGGAACATGGACCAAAAGGTTAAGCATGAGTCATATAGTAGATATGATGCCCATTTGATGCTCGCCTTTGAAGCTACACCGACTCACGTGATGATCGGACTTGGTGTAGTGGATTTGGTTCATGTAATCACCAAAAAGACACGAGGGATGTCGTTTTTGAGTGGGAGTTCATTTCTAATTTGGATTAGTAGAACTCAATTTATCATAAATTAAATCAGAGTGAATTTGCATAATTTGTTGTAGTCATTGGCATTCGTTCACCACCTTATGCATAGTTGTAATTGAGATAATAGAACTATAGAATTCTGGATATATACTTTATGAACTGGTATCGTATTGTGTTGAATGTCAATCTAAAGTTTAAAGTCCTATTGCAAACTTTCAGCAAAATTCTATTTACTCCGTGAAATTTAATAATTTGTATTAAATCGAGAGTAACAATTCCAGTGTTAGTATCTTAAGTATCATGTTTGCCTCCATGATTCTTGATTGTTTTTAAATATCAAGGTTGTCTAGGAGCTGAAAGAATTGTTTCAGAAACCATCATGTGTGACAGATATAACGATATCTGAAACAATGTTTTGGTTGCAATATGGTAGAGTATAATATATGTTCTCATATTGGATGAGAATTTACAAAGGTTGGAGATGCTAGACATCCTAATCATCCAAAAGGTTTTGGAAAGTAATGTTATACTCATGTTTCATCTTTATAAGCTACAATAGCTTGATCATGAAAGTCGTCATGATAAGGATGAATAGAAGATGTATGTAAAGTGTTTACTACACTAAAAGATTACTAAAGAATGGATTTTGAAAGAATACCGATCATTTTGATGATGGTGATCTACTTCAAAGTGCAAGTACAAAGGTATTATTATTTGAATATACACGCTTTGGACTATGTGTCATGTATATGACGCCACTTTGGTGTTGATAGATTCTTTTAAAAAGTAAAAAAGGAAATGCTGAAAGAGAATCTATAAAATATATTTGGCAGAAAAGAAAATATTAGAAATATCCAATTTAGGTATATGGATGATATACATGTTATGGTTATATTCTTTACTTGTTAAACAATGTGGTTCTTGGGTATTGGATACCGAATTGGTTGGTATGAAATTTCATACGGAACGACGCAATTCATAAACCACAATGGCCTAAATAACTAGCAAGAGAATATGTGATGATGTTCATCGAAAACAAACAAACCGTTGTTTGTATTTCTCGTTGACATCAAAGCTTGGCTTCAAGATTTGTTTTAATAATTGTTATTTGAATCAGGTATTATGAGAACAAAGGTTGCTCAAATAATTATCGTATTCCATATAAGATGGATGATTTACAAATCTAGTTGGAGAAATCACATCCATAAAACCTAATGCTAAAATGTCGCAAGACAAATGATTGAAAGATCACTTACGAAGTGACATCGCTGTTTAAATTATATTGGAAAGAAAACATGAAGAATCTCCATATTCATGGATTTTTGGAGTCTTTGATTTGATCAAGTGACGCTTGTGAGACTTTCCTCGGGATAATTAAAAACTTCGTTCAAAGGCCAAAGAAGAACGAACGACTAAAAATTGGAATTTATACATATCGATGTATGTAGTCCATTATTTATAGTCGTAAGCGATGGGTTTCAACTTCATATACTTTCTCCGGAAATTTGAGTGAATGTTCACTTAATGAGAATGAAGTATGAAATATTTGAAAATGTTTCAAAGACTTTCAAGATGAAGTGCAAAATCATTGTAACAAGAAAATAAATGGTTTATGATTTTATCATAAGGGATTTGTTTGAGTTACAAGTGTAACAAGAAAATAAATGAATTATGATTTTATCATAAAGGGATTTATTTGAGTTACAAATTTAGCAAAACACCTAGATTTACATCTCCCGAAACACCATAGGAATATGGAATGTTTGAGATTTGTAATGAAACCTTGTTTGACATGGTTGGATCAAAGGTGTTATTTATAAAACTGCCATTATGTTTTAAAAGATTAAAGATTTAGAGACTTCCGCTTTTACAATGAAAAGAGCTCCATCTTGATCCGTTGAAATGACACCATGGAAGTTATGGTTTGGGGTAAAACCCAAGTTGTCATTTCTTAAATTTTGGTATGCTAAACATAAGTAAGATGTTTACAACAGAAGTCAGATGAGCATGTCTTTGTAGGTTATTTCGAATAACAATTGGTTATTCCTTCATAACACCAAGGACAAAAGGGTTTGTCGCTTGAAACGTGAAGTTTCTTGGAGAAGGAATTTTTCATAAAAGTTAAGTGGGAGGACAATAGAACTTTGATAAGGTTAATGAAGCTTAGCTATATGTGCTGAGTTGCGCAGCGCCGGAAATCGTTCCGAAGGCTGCCATAATGCTCATAGCTTATGTGCCTCAAAGGTTGTGGTCACGGAGATCTAAGTTCCTATTGAACCAAGTAGGTCGGTTAAACAATCAAATGCTAATATTTGAGAGTAAATCATTATTGTTTGACAATGATGAACCGAATACATACAAAGAAGCGATGATGGGCCCTGACTCCGTCAAATGGCTTGAAGCCATAAAATCCGTGATAAGTCCATACACGATAAATCAAGTTTTGAACTTGGAAGACCCTCCGGAAAGGTGTAAAAACCTATCGGTCGTATTTGGATCTATAAAGAAACAGACATGGATGTTTCACATCTATGAAATAGTCGACATGTCGTAAAGTATTTTATGACAATGTTCAAGGAGTTGACTATGACAAGATTTGATCTTTCATAGCGATATTTAGTCTGGACGGATTAAAGTAGCAATCACTACATATAATTTGGTATATGATAGATGAATAAACAAAACAAAGTTCTTCTAATAGAATGGTTACCTAGGACGTGTAAATGACACGGTCCAAAGGGTTTTGTTAATTCAAAGGATGCTAAAAAGGGCATACAAACTTCAATGGTTGAAGTAAGCATCACGGAGTTGGAATCTTCACCTTAATGAAAAGGAGTTTTCATCTGGAGACGATGAAGATGCTTGCATTTGCAAGAAATTAAGTGGGAGCGCTAAGACATATTTCTAATACATTATGTGGAGGACATCTTGTTGATTAGAAATGATGTATCTTTTATTGACAAAGGTTAAGAATTTCATTTCGATGAAATACTTAGGCAAAACCCAAATATTTAGCATGATTGTCTATAGTGGATAGACTGTGACGCTAATATGGTTGTGCCAAACGTACATATATGAGATGTTGAACGAGTTCAATATAGAAACAACAAGAAACGGTTGTTGTCGCATGGAAAAGAATTGAATCAAGATTCAAGTGTATCGACACTTGATAAGTGAAACAAGATTCAAGTGCTTTGACACTTGATGAGTGAAATCACGAGAATGTTTTGATCAATCATACCATGATATGTACACATCCAGATATGTTCTATGCTCTAAGTGTTATGAGCATATACCAGAATGAATCATAAAATGATCATTGTACTATAGTAAGGATATTCTTATGATCTTTTGGAAGAACTAAGAATATATTTGTGTAGAGGTGACAAACAATTACAAATAGTTCATTGTAAAGCGTTACATTGATACTAGTTTTGTCACAAGATACAAATTAAGTTTATATCAATCTAAACTATGAGTGGCACAATGAAATGGAAAGGAGTTTTCATGATGGATTTGGATGTATTCCAAAGTTAAGACATTGTGACGAATACTACAACAAAAAAGCTAGGTATATGACTGCTATAGTGGCAGCAAAGGAGGGAATTTGTGTCAAGTAGTTTGTTATCAAACTAAGGGCAACGGGCTAACACTAAAGATATATTGTATGACAATAGTATCGGTGTGTTTTAACCCTAAGGAACTAAAGGTCTCACCGAAAGACCAAATGTATACAATGCCATCTCATTGGAGAATGAGTGATGCGTGAAGACGCAAAGACATGCAAATACACACGGACCTGAAAGTGTCAGATCCGTAGATTATGTTAACCACTTGCAGTTGCGTATATGGAACACCAGAAAGCCATAGGTGCTCAAAACGCAAAGTTTTCAAACTAGATTATTGTCTCTAGTGCAAGTGGGAAACTGAAGGGAATATGCCCGAGAGGCAATAATAAAGTGGTTATTATCGTATTCCTTATTTATGATAAATGTTTATTTTGCATGCTATAATTGTATTAATACGGAAACGTTAATACATGTGTGTTTAATAAAAAAAAGGAAGTTCCTAGTTATGCCTCTCTTATAAACTAGCTCGTTGATTAACATGATGATCAAAGTTTCCTGATCATGGACATTGGATGTTGTTAATAACGAGGTCACAACATTAGTGTAATGATGTGATGAACATTCATCCAAAGTATAGCATTACGATCAAAGTCATTGAGTTTATATTGCTATAACAACTTACGAAGTGATCCTAATCCTTAGACCATGAGATCATGTCAATCACTAACACCGGAAGAGTTTCTCGATGACATCAAACGTCACACCATAACTGGGTGATTATAAAGATGGCTTCAGAACTACTAAAGTGTTATGTTGAGACCCATGGATCGAGAGTGGAATTTGTTCATCCTGATGATGGATAGATATGCTCTGGGCCCTCTTGGTGATATCACATTGATTAGCTTGCAAGCAAGTGATTTGATCACTAGAATGTTATATCACGGGAACGAGAAAAGAGTGCATGTCGGTAACGAGATCAAACTAGGTATGGAGATACCGATGATCGAATATCGTGAAACAAAGGGATTAAGATACTAACGTAAAAGGTTCACACGATCACAGAAGTCATCGTTGAATGTGTGGGAGTCAGTATGGATCTCCAGGTCCCGCTACTGATTATTGATCGGAGAAGGGTCTCGATCATGTCCACATTATTCGCGAACCGTAGGGTGACACACTTAAGGGATACCGACACCATTCGGAGCAAATGATATGCCATAAAAAAAAGGAAAGCGCAGGAATTTATTTCACTAGACACCGAAACTGTTTCGGTTGAAATTGCTGAAACTGGTTCTGCATGTGAAATTGAAATGTTGTAAGGGGTTTTATGTGAATGTTTGTTAATTAAAGTAATTAACAAAATTCTGAATAAATAAATAAAAGATTTTTATTTAAATGAGAGCTTGAATTAAATTTGGTGGAAATTTAATGTATGTGAGTGTATTTTTGAGTGGAGGCTTTTTAATGGGAGTGGAGGCTTTTCATTTTGAGTGGGAGTTCCACCCACATGAATGTGGAAGAGGTGGGGGAAGCCCCATGGCTGGGTGCCATGCCCCTTGGGTGCCCCCCCTCTCCCCTATAAAAGGCCCCCCTCTCCCCCTCTTAAAGCATAGCTCCTCGCGAAGGATCTCTCTCCCCCCTTTAGAATTTCCCCATGGTCTCGGATCAGCGAGATACATGTTCCCGGTGGCTTTTTCTGGAAGGATTTGTTGCTTCCGCTTCTTCGCTGGAGCGAGGGCATGGAGGTTGTCGGGGTACCCGTACGTGTGTGCGATCACGGATGCACCACTGCTTTGAGGTGCTGGACTTGATCGTGCTGGACCGGCTGGACCAGATGGACTTCATCACGATCTTGAGATCGGCAAGCGTTCGTCTACATCATCCACGAGTACAACCTCGTTAATGCTATTCGGTCATCGAGGGTATGTATTCTATGGATGTATATCCACCCGTTGCTTGTATCTAGTAGATAGATCTTGGTACATAGATGTTCCCATCGTAGGAATTTTTTTGTTTTCTATGTTGCGAACCCTACATTATTCACATCACGCAGCTTGATTCTCAGTCGACCCGAACGCTGCCTATATAACTGCCCAGTTACGGATCAGTGTTTGACATAATATAAGTCGGTGATCCTCAACTCGGACTATGCAATAACCTCAGGTCTAAGGATTACATTGATTGAGATATACAAATGACATCTTGTTTGTTGTACCTCAATATGGGTCAATCCGACTCGCTAAACTCTTTAGCCGAATCTGTGTAAGTCGGAATGGCATCTCCATGCCCATGACAAGTGGAACCGAGTCATCAAGCCGACTTTCACATTTGTCTAAGTTGTGTGTCCAGCACAACCTCAATGGCCAAGGACATTTAGTACAAACAACATGAATGCATAGTTCCACAACCGAATCACATATTCAATGATACACATCAGATGTTTATACAAGGACTACTTAATATCTTTATGAATACAATGGGAAATATCATCATACATGATTGCCTCTAGGGCATATTCCCAACAGTCTCCCACTTGCACTACAGTCAATCTTCCGACATCACATGTCTAAGCATCTAATGCCCATGGCTCTCAGGTGCGCCTCATGCTTCGGCTGTGGTAACGGCTTTGTCAACGGATCCGCAATATTTGCATCCGTGTGTACCTTGCATAACTTGATATCACCCTGATCCACGAACTGGCAAATCAGGTGGTACCGCATGAGTATGTGCTTGTTCTTCTGGTGTTGTCTAGGTTCCTTGGCTTGTGCAATAGCACCATTGTTGTCACAATACACGTCCAACAGATTAGACGAGCCCTGAACCACACCAAGATCCATGAGGAAATTCCTCATCCAAACAGCTTCCTTTGCTGCCTCCGAGGCGGCAATATACTCAGCCTCTGTTGTAGATGCAGACACAGTCTCTTGCTTGGAACTCTTCCAGCTCACAGCACCTCCGTTTATAATAAACACGTATCCGGATTGCGAACGAGAATCATCAGAGTCGGTAAGATAACTCGCATCCGTGTAACCCTTTACACTGAGTTCATCTTCACCACCATAAACCAAGAACATATCCTTAGTTCTTCTCAAGTACTTTAGGATATTTTTAGCCGCTGTCCAATGGATCTCTCCAGGATCAGCCTGGTATCTGCTCACAACACTTCGAGCATAGGAAACATCCGGCCTGGTACAAATCATGGCATACATGATGGATCCGACTGCAGAAGCATACAGAATCGCACTCATCCGACTTCGCTCATCAGTTGTCGAAGGACACTGAGTCTTGCTAAGTTTTACACCATGGGACATCGGTAAGAACCCCTTCTTAGACGATTCCATGTTGAACTTCTTCAACACTTTGTCCAAATAAGTACTCTGACTCAATCCAATGAGCCTTCTTGATCTATCTCTATAGATCCGGATTCTGAGGATGTATGTTGCCTCACCCAAGTCTTTCATTGAGAAACTCCTTTCCAATGATTCCTTGGTTTCTTGCAACATATGGACATCATTTCCAATCAATAATATGTCATCCACATATAAGATTAGAAAGTTTACTTTGCTCCCACTAAACTTCTTGTATAAACAAGAATCATGATCACTCTTGATGAAGCCAAACGATTTGACTACCTCATCAAAGCGAATATTCCAACTCCGAGATGCTTGCTTCAACCCATAAATGGATTTCTGAAGTTTGCATACCTTGTCAGCATTATCCGGATCGACAAAACCCTCGGGCTGTATCATATACACGTCCTCGGTTAAATTTCCATTAAGGAAAGCCGTTTTGATATCCATCTGCCATATCTCATAGTCGAAATAGGCTGCTATAGCTAACATGATCCGAACTGATTTAAGCATCGCTACGGGCGAGAAAGTCTCGTCGTAATCAACTCCTTGAACTTGTCGGAACCCCTTCGCGACAAGACGTTCTTTATAGATTGAAACATTTCCATCCATATCAGTTTTCTTCTTAAAGACCCATTTGCACTCGACGGGTCTTGCACCGTCTGGCAGATCAACCAAGTTCCAAACTTGATTTTCATCCATGGACTTTAACTCGGATCTCATGGCTCCAAACCATGACTCGGAATCAGATCCCACCATCGCTTCCTAATAATTTGCTGGCTCATCACTGTCTAACAGTAACACATCACGAACACTTCGTAATCTCGCCGATCTTCGTAGTACAGGTGCTGCTGCCGGCTCAGCTACCACGACCGGCTCAACCTCCAAGGTTTTTCTCGACTCTCTACTAGCCGGTTGCTCTCGAATTTCTTCGAGCTGCACCGTGCTCCCACAGACTCCCCGACTGAGAAACTCTTTCTCAAGGAAGACACCGTTCTGAGCGACAAACACTTTGCCCTGTTCTCGGTTGTAGAAGTAGTAACCCAAGGTTTCCCTCGGATACCCCATGAAAATACATTTATCCGACTTGGCCGTAAGCTTGTCCGAGTGAATTCGCTTGACAAATGCTTCACAACCCCAAATCTTAAGAAAAGACAAACTCGGCTTTTTTCCTGTCCACATCTCATGCGCTGTCTTCTCTACCGACTTTGATGGTACTCTGTTTAGTGTGAACGCCGTTGTTTCTAGACAATGACCCCAAAATGATAAATGCAGATCTTTCCGACTCATCATTGATCGTACCATGTAAACAAGGTCCGATTCCGCCTTTACGAAACACCATTCCTTTCTGGAGTTCCTGGCGGAGTAAGTTGAGGAACTATTCCACAACTTTTCAGATGGTCATCAAACTCATTCTGTGCCGAGTTGATTCTGTGCTTCATTCTGGAAGTCTTTGAACTTTTCAAAGGCTTCCGACTTATGTTTCATCAAGTAGATATATCCATACCTACTCAAATCATCAGCGAAGGTAATGAAGTACTCATAACCACCCCTGGTTGTCGTGCTCATTGGTCCAGATACATCACTATGTACTAGTCCCAACAAGTCGGATGCCCTTTCGCAACTCTTTGCAAAAGGTGTCTTGGTCATGCTGCTGAGTAGGCAAGATTCGCATGTCTCGAATGACTCCAAGTCGAACGAAGTTAGGAGTCCATCATCATGGAGCTTCTTCATGCGTTTCCAACTTATATGACCAAGTCGACAGTGCCAAAAGTAAGTCATATTCAGATCATTTGGTTTCAACCTTTTAACAATTATGTTATAAACCAACTCGCCATCAAGATTCAAAATAAATAACCCGTCCTGGACGGGTGCAAAGCCGTGAAACATATCATTCAAATACAAAGAACAACCATTATTCTTGATATTCGACTCATAGCCTTGCCTCATCAAACATGAAGCAGAAATAATGTTTCGACTGAGCACTGGAACATAATAACAATTATTCAGTTCCATAATGAATCTGGAAGGTAAACGAAGTTGCATCGTGTCGCCTTCCAACGCAGCAACTCTTGCTTTGTTTTCGACTCGAATATCAACCTCGCCTCTTGCTATGCTCCTAGTTCTTACCAGTCCCTGCAACGAGTTGCAGATGTGAATAACCAATCCGGTATCATATACCCAAGAACTATTAGGTGCATCAGCAAGATATATGTCTATAACATTGCAAACAAGTGTACCTGAGTCAGAAGTCATACCTCCATTCTTGGCTTTGTCGGCCAAGTACTTGCTACAGTTCCTCTTCCAGTGGCCATCCGCCTTGCAGTAGAAGCAAGTGGATCCGGCTGAAGGAGATGGATTAGTCCCTGAGGAAGTGCTTGGGACCGGGTCCTGAGCCTGCTTTCCTCTTGACTTAGCCTTCTTCTTAGTCCAAGAACTCTTCTTGAACTTAGCCTTATTCTGCACCATCAACACTTGACTGGCGCCCTTCTTGAGATTCGCCTCTGCCTGCTTGAGCATCCCATGCAATTCAGTGAGCTTCTTATCCATACCATGCATGTAGTAGTTCGAAATGAACTGCCCATAGGCACTAGGAAGAGAGTTCAAAATTATATCCATAGCGAACTCTTCGCTTATGGGGTAGCCAAGCCTCTCCAGAGACTGCACATAACCAACCATTTTGATCACATGTAGACTCAGTGGATCACCATCCTTAAGCTTGCAACTCAGCAAAGACTGAGAGACTTGATACCTCTCAGTCTTTGCCTGAGCCTGGAACATACTTTTGAGGCTTTCGATCATATCGTAGGCCTCAACATGCTCGAACTGCTTTTGCAAGTCCGGTTCCATGTGAGCAAGCATAAGACAGCTAATATCCGTGGAATCATCCTTAGCCCGACGGTAGGCATAGGTGGCAGCGACAGTCGCATTCTCATTCGGCTCATCTGGAAGTGGGTTGTCTAGGACATGGTCCTTCTTTTCTTGTTTGAGAACAATTCAAAGATTTCGATACCAGTTGGTAAAATTAGTGTCGTTCAGTTTATCTTTCTCAAGGATAGTTCTCAACGCAAAACCGGATATCTGAGAGTGACTCCTACTTGGTGCCATGATCTACAACAGAAAATATGCAAAACACTTAAGACATGTATTCATAAAAGAGCAAGCATATTAAATACTTTAATATTTTGTGCTCCCACTAGAACCAACACCCCTCCGATGGTTACTTAGTGATTCAGGATCCTAAATAAGCAAGTTGGCTAGTGAGATTTAGCATCACCGCTAGCCGCCAAGTGATCTAGGTAGACAACTCCTTGTCAATCGCATCTCATATGACTCCTGTTGGACGGGTGGCATCACATGCCCCGGCTCCCATCCGACCTTTTCCCGAGCCCCACAACCGTTGTGATAGACCCGTCTAGATTACCGAGTGTTTCCGTAGTAAGAGTCTGACTCGAAACCACCTAGTCGGAAAGAATTGACATCACCTCAATTTTATGAGCCCACTACCAAAAATGTTCGACTTGTGATGGTGCAAACACTGGCGGGAAAACCGACTAGACCTTCTTTGAGGGATTAAATTTTACCGACTATCTAATAGAGGTAAAACAGAGACATAACAATAACACAAAATAAAGCAATTATAATGTGAAATGGTATGGCTCTCTTCATGGCGATCTCCATCTCCATAAAGCCTGTAATCCAACTCGTGCCAACTCTTGCCACTTGTCGTCTTACTCCATTTCGCCGACATGTACAACGTCTTGCTTGCCATCCGGGCTCTCCAAACAACTACACTAGCTTAGTAAAGTAAATTACAAGGAGAATCCGACATGCAGGTCGTTATACAATAATATGACATCACCTAGGCTCCAGTCGGCTGACAAAAACCATGATTCGCAGATCACGTATGGATTACACACATACATCACATGCACATGAACCATACCATTCACAACTTCCTGCAAAACAAGTTATGCATAGATACGATATCTATCAGCGTTGTGAAACTCGCAACGACATCTAAGGCGCTAGGATTTTTCCGAAAACGTAGATCTCATCTACGATCCGGACATGGATTCCGACCATTGTTTCGATTCGATCAAACTTTTTGATCTTCGATCACCACCTCTGGATTTATGTGTCACAGTCTACCCCGATGGCGGAAGCCAACCGGTAGGGGTATGTCATTCCACAACCTCAGCAGTATGATTACGGAAATCAGATCTACCATTCCCCGAGTACAGTTTATCCAATCAACATCGTACAAAACCGATCTATCTCATAGATTGACCACCAATACAGCACATAGATCTCATCTATAGCCAACCGCATATCACATATGCGAGATCTCGAGCCTAAAACCAGAAGCTATCGCTCTGATACCACTGTTGGGCCACGCAGAGATAAAACAAAACTTTTCCTCTAACGTGGTGATCCCAAGATCCAGCTGAGGTAGAAGGCCACGGGGTTTTTACCACTAGACGCGCAGTTGCGGATTACTGATGAAGCGCGTCAGCTGATGCAGTGCAGTCCTTTGCGATCCGATCGTCCTGGTGCTGATCGTACAACACCTCTGCTGGTATCCACACGTACAAGGAGGAGCACCGGCGAAGAACTGCTAGGTTCGATACGACGGCAGGACTGATGTGGAGCTAGGGTTTCCAACACATTGAATGACCTAACCGATCAACGATTAACCTTTCTGGGTTATGGTGCTCCATTATATATAGGGAGTGAACATGGGATCTGCTCGCGCGGCCCATTCACTAAAGCCCATATAATATTAGTCACCGTGAGTCTAACTCACTAACTCAGTACTAATCCGGCTTGGGTCCAACCCAACTAGATTTCCGGTTCAGATCCAATCCAAACTTCCTCCCGCTCTTAAGTGTGTGACCCCGCAGGCTCATGGCTACTTGGACACGATTAGAGTCCGACTCTAAATCGATCAGTCGGTAGCGGCTCCTAGCAGAACGTGCCGACTCCCAAGTACCAAAGAGTCATGATGACTTGCCTTTCCAATGTGACTTGCGTCCGAGTCCCTTTTACCTCACGATATACCTTGTCAGACTATAGGCGAATAATTGTGATCCCTTAAATAGTCCGACTCTCTTCTCGATCTAAGATAAGTGATTCACCCGACTAACTCTTAGTCATTTACCTCGGTTAACACTTAACCGAGTCGTGCATGGCCATGCTTTCCGAATCATATCATCCGAGAGGGCCTAGAGAATATCTCTCCAAGTGGAGGGGCAAAAGCCCATCTTGGTTATTCACATCACGTAGCTTGTTCAGTTGACCCAAACTCTGCCTTTATAACTGCCCAGTTACGGGTAAGTGTTTGACAGAACCTAAGTCGGTGATCCTCAACTCGGACTATGCAATAACCTCTGGTCTAAGGATTACATTGATTAAGATATACAAATGACAACTTGTTTGTTGTACCTCAATATGGGTCAATCCGACTCGCTAAACTCTTTAGCCGAAACTGTGTAAGTTGGAATGGCATCTCCATGCCCATGACAAGTGGAACCGAGTCATCAAGCCGACTTTCACATTGGTCTAAGTTGTGTGTCCAGCACAACCTCAATGACCAAAGACATTTAGTACAAACAACATGCATGCATAGTTCCACAACCGAATCACATATTCAATGATACACATCAGATGTTTATACAAGGACTACTTAATATCTTTATGAATATAATGGGAAATATCATCATACATGATTGCCTCTAGGGCATATTCCCAATAGAGGTCTCCTTTGATGAAGGACCTTGGTCGCAACCGTCGGCCGTGGTAGTTGCAGAGGCTTTGCTGATATACCATTGAGCGAGTGGCAGTGATGTCGTGTGCCTCGTCTAGTAGGTCGATAGAGTCCTCGAGTGTGGCCATAGATTTGGCCTCGTTTTAAGAAACAACCTATAGGGTCTTGTAGTGCACCTCGCCTGGTAACACCGCTTTGGCGCCATGCACCATGTAGAAGGGTGTGTAGCTAGTGGCACTATTCAGTGTTGTACGCAAGCTCCAGAGGATGGAGGGTATTTCGTCTGCATAGGCTCCTGCTGCTCGTTCATGTTGGGAATATGCCCTAGAGGCAATCATGTATGATGATATTTCCCATTGTATTCATAAAGTTATTAAGTTGTAATTGTATAAACATCTGATGTGTATCATTGAATATGTGATTCGGTTGTGGACACACAACTTAGAGGAATGTGAAAGTCGGCTGATGACTCGGTTCCACTTGTCATGGGCATGGAGATGCTATCCTGGTGCGTGTGGCTTGTCAGCGAACTGTTGGCAGGCGTTGATATTTTGATGATGCTCTTGGCGTCGCACATCACTATTGGCCAGTAGGAGCCAGCCCATAAGGCTTTTGCGGTGACCCAGCATACCACTGCATGATGTAGTATACTATAGTCGTTAACATAACACCAATGAAACACTATTCACTAGTATTACATCCCTCACAATGGCACAACAGAAACACAACGGATCCAATACATGGCTTAAAGGTTACAACTCACTCTTTTACATAAGATCCTGAAAAGCTATGTCCGTTAGCCTTCACGGGTTTACCAGAACCTTCATGGGGTTCCTTTCCCGCCGCGTTCGCAGCTCCTTCCCGGAACAGGGAGTAACAAGTTACAGTTCTTACACTCTACAGAGGTGCGTTACTTTACCCATGAGAGATCAACTCTTTGTTGCACAACCGGGCAGCTTATTCCCGTCCACAATTCCATGATGTGGGGCCCAGAAGATGATCCAAGACAATCACTGCCCCCTTCACGACCCTGCATGCCTCCTTGGTGTACACCATGCCCACATAAAGAATTACGGCAATGGTTTGTACAAACCGTTAGATGTCAGAACTATCGTGGGACGCTGAGGGTTCCCACCCATATACTGCATATCCTCTACGAATTACCAATTAATATGCACACTACAAGGATAACAGCCACGACCTGCACATCCGGCTTCATGCGAGAGGACAAAGATACAGCTGACTTCTCCGTCCCATTCCAAATCTCATGGTCAACGCGTAATATACGGCGCAAGAATCACTGGCGACATTGGTTGTTAAGTCCTATGTGATATAGTTTTGAACAGTGGTATTCCAACTG
Organism: Avena sativa; assembly: GCA_916181665.1. NCBI lineage: Eukaryota > Viridiplantae > Streptophyta > Magnoliopsida > Poales > Poaceae > Avena > Avena sativa. Next base: position 147,145,638 of record OV702297.1, read on the forward strand.
TCAGACTTAATGGATTAACTGATCACCCTGGATCAGTAATCAATAGTTCTCATTATTATTGAAAATAGTGTTTTCTGACCTTTTTCAAATGTAGGTTAAAACAATGCTAGATTTGTAAAATACTTTATAGAAAACAAATAAAGGACATGAGCAAGTGTGAACTTGCCTTTTGTGGTTGCAAGATTATGCACTCACGGTCTTCGAGTCAGTATAAGATCCAAAATCTAAAATCAACATCATTGGTCCGGTAAGGACTAATGTTTAAAGAAGCAATATGCCTTTATGCATAAGTAATGTGATGCACGTTCTACACGCAAAACCCGGGGATAACGTGGTTCTAGGGTTTGGATTCCGGAAATGGTTACTTTAAAATGTGTGGTTCTTTTAGATAAGTTTCACATTTGTGCTTTTATTAAGGTCTATGAGTGGTTGTGAACAACTCATATGTACAAGTAAGATATATATTCTTTGGACATACTAGTCAAGATTGCTTATAAGAGAGTGCTTGTTTGAAGTGGCAAAAAGAATAACCTTCGAAGAAAAGGTTTCTCTTCCAAGGTCTAAACAAACCTTGTGGTTAGTTAGTGGTGGTTGATGTTATTTGCTTTGATTAAATGGTTTGGCTTGAGTTTCTTTATAGATAAACTACTTCAGACCAAAGTTAACTATAAAACAGATTATAATTCTTATAGTGTTATATTAAGATTTTGTAGACTAAAGTTAACTTTAAAGTATAGATAGTTTTGAAAGTATCGTACTTATACATTGGTGTTTTATATACTTGAAATGTGTCCTTTAAGTTACTTAAGAATGTTTATTCTGTTACCTGAGCAATGGTTTCTTGATTTCAGTATGGGGTAATATCATTTATCTTTTATAGATAAGGGAGTATAGTTCATAAACCCAACATAATGTTACTTAACTCACTTATGGATTTGTTTAGTGTTGTAGTATTTTTTTGTAATTTGGTGCTTAATATGGTTTAGAGAAGATTTGATTGTGCACAAGTTGGTCCTTAAGGACTTTATTATTAGTGAAATTCGTTTTAGAGATAATCTTTATTTAAAGTTGTAGATCTTTCTAAAATAAAACATTTATAATGTTTTGAATCATTATGACATTAGATTATTAATATTTGAGACTAATACTATTTATTAGACTTATTTAACTCATTATAAGAATATTAATAAGTTTTATTGATCTTTATATGAATTATAAATGAAGTAAATAAGTTTAAATTTGAGTTATTATAATATTTGAATTTTTATTTAACTCAAAAGTATAATATTAGATTTTATCATGTAAATATTATTTTTGTGATCATTTTGGTATATCACATTTATTTTGTGATTAATATATAATAGGATATGATTTTTTTATATTCTTATTACTTTATAATTACTTAATAAATAATAAATATTTAATTAAGTGAACTAATAATATATGATTATAGTTTTAAATTATAATTTTTATTTTTTTAAGATTTTTGGTATTTTATTTATATTATTAACGTCTATCATTTTAAAATTATGAATTATCAAAGTTTTATTACTTATAAAACTTTTATTAAATAATATTTATTTAAATCATCATTATAATAATATTTGATAATAGTTTCTAGTTGTAGATTTTATTTTTCTGAAAATTTTCATATATTATACATATTTTTCTGAATTATAAATCAAAAGTTATTAATTATACCAGATTTATTTATTTATTTGATTTCTGGAATATTATTAATTGGATTATAACATTTTATTCATTTCCTAACAGAAAAATACTTTTTACACCACGACCAGAGCTAGCCCCAGTCACTGATCTGTGGGCCATTGTCCACTTGAGCTCTCAGGTTTAAAAATTACATTTGTTACCGATTGGTTATCTACCCCAGTCAATGACATATGGGCCCTAGGCCACGTCACTTGCCACGTTAGCAAAGACCAGCCAAACTAACTGACGTGGTGCGATCATGACGCAATGATGGCGTCAACACCACCACCACCGTCGGTGAGTGGTCGCCGGTGACGATCTACTGCACCCTAGCAAGCGAGATACAACTAGTTCGAACAAGCGCAACCTACTGAACCTAATAGTGGCCGACAACGAGCTACAGCGGCGGCCAGCGGCGGTGCTCAACAAATCTAGACCTACGGTGTGAATCAACAAACAAAACTAGGGTCCAAAGATGCGTATGCTTACCCTGATGACGATAGAGTGGTCGACGAGGACAGGCGCGGTCGGAATCGAGCTCCCCGATGAGGATTCCAACGAACTGCTGCGAAGAGGAACGACCAAATTCACCCGCTCCAGTGCTCCCCTTGATGCAAGCTTCTACCCAGAGGATCTACGGAGGAAGGCGCTTCTCCATGACGGCTCAGAATGGTGTGGGGAGACAGGGTTCGACGGCGAGAGGTGGCTCCGGTGAGCTAGGGTTCGGTCTCGTTCGTATCTGAGAGGATAAGGAGGGATTGGGGATAGGGATGGAAGCAATGCATCACGGTGGCCTTCTTATCCCCTCCTGGCAATGGCGGCGAGTATCTTGGCGCAACAACGACGATGACGGCATCGGGCGGCGGCGAGCTCCGCCAGCGAGCTGCCTGTGTGTGTGACGGTGATGACGGTGATCGTTTTGCGGATAACACCCTGACGTTTTCTTTAGCTCAACCCGCGGTCCTCACCTGACCCCACTTGTCAGTCACAGATGGAAAAGGACCAGGCTGGTTACTGGGCTGCACATAGGCGTCAGATAGGTGTAGAGTTGTTGGTCTGCGGCCAGGTTTGGTTTTTATTTGTTTTATCCTTTTTCTATTTTCTATTTTCTTATTCAGATTTGAATTTGATTTATATTTTGAATATTTCTTTGTATAATTTGTTTGCTGGATATTTATAACAATACAAGAAATATATCTAGTCTCATTTCTGAATTCTTATTAAATCGTGTTTTTGTATTTCTTCTATTTACTTAATGTGAACCCCCTTGGTAATATTTTAGATAAACTTTTCTTATTATTTTTCTCTACTTATTTTAGTTAGAGATTTATTGAATAATATATTCTCATTTTTTCATAACTTAACTTAATTTTTGTGAGCTCATGGTTGGAATAGAAACTTTATGTATGAGTATAATGATTTTATACCATTATTTGATGCATGAAATATAAAGACATTGATATGGTGATTATTACTTCCATTAATTTGGAAAATAGCAATGTATGTGATAAACAAAGAAGTTGAGGGTTTTGAATTATGAGTACTACCCTTGGCATTAGGGTTCTTTATAAGCTTAGGTTCCTTTTAAGATTTAGGATTTAATGGCTAAGCATATTGCCTTATGTATATAGTATTTGATAAAATCTTCCTTTTTGATAAGAAGTTGAAATTAGAGTGTTTTATAGAAGTGAATATACTTAAGCACATACAGTTATGATGGTTGGAATTAACAGAGATATGCTTATGTAATTGGTTATAGGAAAATATTTCTATAAAGTGTTATAGGCATCAGATGATGGATCAATGGTATAAGATGGATATTATGTTAGAGTTGAGATTTAGAGTTGATTGCTTACCAAGATTAAATAGGGAAATGATTTACAACATATAACTATATTTCACAATCTTAGATCTCTAATTAAGGAATTCCTTTCCTAGATATAATACCTCTTTCTATCCATCACCATAGTTTTTGAGGGCTTTAATCACTAAGTTTTCACATAACAAAATAGTTTTTAATGGCAGAAATTTTGTCCATGGTGACACCATTATTAATGGATATTTCTTGGGGTGACACCATGGTGGAATCCCCAAGCTTGATATTTTGTCCATTCTTCATCTCATTGCATCATTCTCTATTTTCACCTGAAATTTTTCCTTCATACAAAACTTCACACAATCTTCATTAGCAACATTAGTTTATTCAAAAGATATTAGAACCCTGGCAAAGCTTTGGAACAGCAAGGCTTTTCACTAAAAACACAAGATATTGTAGTAATTCCTTCAAAAAGCTCAATTCACCGAAAGATAACTCAAAAAGGAATCAATAAGAAGCAAATGCAAATAATGGCAGAAATCTTTCAAAACAGACCAGCAGGTAGAAACCGAATTTTTCGAACATCTTCTATTGCTCAAATCAAAAAGTTTTGAACTAACAAAAGTTATCTAACATATTGGGAGATTTATTCATAAATTTTGCACTCAATCCGAGTTACAGATACTCCTCACCATTTTTTTGGTGAAGGATAGAAATCTGTTTCGGGACAGCAACTCCCCAAATCTTACCTCCCTCTCATCAAAGGTCATTCTTGGCACAAAAAGCAAAAAAAAGGATAAGGAGAGGTCATTACTGAAGTAATAAATTCCAAGACTCAAGGAAACTATTGGGTTATCTCCCAACAAGTACTTTTCTTTAACGCCTTTAAGTTAGGTACAAGAAGCAAGAAGAATCAAGTATTTTCAAATGAAGAATTGGTAACATCCATACTTGCAAAGTCTTCAACTATGAAAGGTATCTCATCCAAATGGGTTTTGGAGGATCCCTTCTCATCTCTCTTTGGTCTACTACTTTCATCAAAAAGATTTCCAGGAGCAATCCAATCAAAATTCTTTTCAATGGCTTCATGAATTCCAACAAGCTTTAAGGGTATGGGTATCTTAAATTATTCTCTAGGATTAGTTTGATCAGAAATACCCACAACATCTACACTTGAGCCTAGCATATTGAAACGCTCAAAAACCTTTTTGGCTTCCCTAGCAACATCATGTAATTCTTTTGATAAAGTTTCAAGGATGAATTCCCTCTTTTCAGCATTCTTTTCTTCTTTTAGTTTTAGGAACAAGAATTGTATGAAGGTGTTAAGGCTAACAAACCTAGCCTCCAACATATGAACTAAAGAAGCTACATCAATCTCATAATTAGGAGCAAGCTCTGCTATAGATTTTTCCTCAATATCTTCATGCTTGCTAATATGATTAAAGAATTCTTCAATATTATCTTTCCCAATTATGGAGCCACTACCTATTGCAAGGTCTTTTAGGGCCAACTTTGGGAGCAACATGGTGAGCTAGAGCAAGGTGGCAACTAGGGCAGGAACTAATTTTTTGTGTTTTTGAATAAAGCAAGCAAACCAATCTAGACTAATTTTTTTGGGTTTTCTGAAAAAAGGCAAACAAAACCAAGCAAAAGAAACAAAGCAAACCAAAAACAAAGTAAAGAGAAAGGAAGTGGAGGACTCCCCTAGTGAAGACGTCCTTAGCCTCCCTGGCAACAGCGCCAGAAAACTTGTTGGCGTGTTATCGTGGGAGCTTCTTCTTCTTTAGTTCCCCGGCAACGGCGCCAGCCAACTTGTTGATGGTGCTGGTTAGCACTTCATTGGAAACCCCAAGAGCAAGATGTGATGAGCAGAGCAACAAGTCTTCCCTCAGTAGATACCGATGTTATCGAACCAGAAGGAGGAAGGAAACATCACACAGGTGTTGCAAGCAACACAGGGACCTGCACAATACAAACTCAAGACTTTGCCCCAACGAATCAGTGAGGTTGTCAAGCTCACCGGTTTGCTGTAACAAAGGATTAAATGTACCATGTGAAAGGTAATGGTTTGCAGCAAGTAACCAAGTAACAGTGGAAGATGTATCAATGGTAAAGATTGGACCAGGGCCCATAGTTCACTAGAGGTGCTCTCCTTAGATAAACAACATGGCATGAAGGGTAAACAAATTACAGCAGGGCAATTGACAGGAACTGAGCAAGGCATAACAATGCAATTACTAGTCAGAAAGATCCTATGAGATTCGATTAGGCAATACAACAAGATACATAGACCGCCATCCAACTACATCTATGACTAGAAGTCCACCTTCAGGTTATCATCCGAACTCCCTCCAGTATTAAGTTGCAAGCAACAGACAACTGCATTAAGAAAAGTGTGTAAGGTAAATAGTCCACATGTTCCATGAACAAGAGACCATTGTTTTCTCAATAGTGTCAACAACACATCTACAACCGAAGAGATTTCTGTCACTTTCCTTGGAAACTAGAGGCATGAGCCCACTATTGAGCATAAATACCCCCTCTTGGAGTCACTATCAACTACTTGGCCAAGATAGCTACTAGAAACGGAGAGCATGCAAGATCTCAAACAACAAAGACATGATAGAATCATAAAGACAAAACCATTAATCAAACCAACATAATAATCTCAATATCCATCGGATCCCCACAAACACAACATGCATAATTACAAATAGATTAGATCTTGATCATGAACGGAGCTCACAAGATCTATACATGAAAGCACAAAGGAGGAGATACAACCATCTAGCTACTACATGGACCCATAGTCCAAGGTGGAACTACTCACGCATCATACCGGAGAGAAGGCCTCCGGGATGATCTCCCCTCCGACAGGGTGCCGGGAAGAACTTCAGATCCCCCCGATCGGGTTGTTTAGGGTTTCTGCATCGGGGGATTTTTATAGGCAAAGGGGGAGTCCGAGGCGGCGGCCAGGGGCCCCACACCCCTCCCAGTCGCGGGGCTGGGCCCACCCGCGCCTAGGGTGGGTATGGCCGCCCTGTCCGGCCTCTCCATCTCCCCTCTGGACTTCTTGTTCCCCACAGAAAGTAATTGACTTTGACATTTGTCCCGTCCAATTCTGAGAATATTTCTATACTAACTTTTCTGAAACCAAAAACAGTAGAAAACAGGCAACTGGCACTTTGGCAACTTGTTAATAGGTTAGTACCAAAAAACATGTAAAAAGCACCTCAAAGTGTAGACAATCAAAGCAAAGTAGATACTAAACAAGCATGGAGCATCAAAAATTATAGATACGTTTCCGACGTATCATGGCTATGTACATCAGCATAGGCTCCCTCTCTTGAGGTGTCACCAGGACTGGGAAGGTTGAGAGTAGACACTTGAGATATTCAAATGCCTCCTGTGCTTTGACCTTCCACTCGAATTGTTTCGACTTGTGGAGGAGTTGATAAAAAAGGAGAGTCTTTTTGCCCTGCGACTGATGAATCTGCTGAGTGTCGCGATTCATCCGACTAACTTCTGGACGCCCTTGATGTTCTTCGGCTTGTCCATGGACAATATGGCCTTTATCTTCTTTGGGTTTGCTTTGATGCCTCTCGCAGAGATAAAGTACACGATTAGTTGGCCGGAAGGGACGCCGAAGGCGTATTTTTCTAGGTTCAACTTGATCCTGTAGCGATCGAGGTTGTCGAATGTCTCGCAGAGATTGTCGACCAAAGTTCTGATCTCCTTGGTCTTTATCACTATGTTGTCTACATAGACCTGTATATCGTGACCAATCTGGTTTTTCAGGCAGGCCTGCATGCACCGTTGATAGGTTACACCTATGTTCTTGAGCCCGAAGGGCATTGTGTTGTAGCAGAAGACTCTGAATGGCATGATGAATGTTGTTTTCTCCTGGTCCTCCACCTTCATCCAGATCTGGTGGTAGCCTGAGTAGGTGTCTAGGAAGGAGAGGCGCTCACATCCCACGGTTGAGTCAATGATTTGATTGGTTCGATGTAATGGAAAGTGGTCCTTCTGGCAGTGCTTGCTGTGAGATGTGAAGTCCACACATTCGCAGAATGTCTGTGTCCTTCTTTGGTACCAGCATAGGGTTAGCTACCCAAGTGCTTTCCCTGATTTCTTGTATAAAGTTGGCATCTAGGAGTATGTTGACTTCCATGCCGACCGCTTCAGCTCGTCCTTCGGATAGTCAATTCATCGATGATATGTCGTAAACGTATCTATAATTTTTTATGTTCCATGCTTGTTTAGTATCTACTTTGCTTTGCTTTGTCCACACTTTGAGGTGTTTTTATATGTTTTCTGGTACTAACCTATTAACAAGTTTCCACAGTGCCAGTTGCCTGTTTTCTGCTGTTTTTGGTTCTAGAAAAGCTAGTAAGGACATATTCTCGGAATTGGATGGGGCAAAAGCCAAAGTCAGTATTTCGCTGAGGAGAACACGGAGTCTAGAGGAGAGACAAAGGGGAGCCACAAGGAGGCCGCACCCCCCAGGCGCGGGCCCACCCTTGGCCACGCCTGGGCAGGGTGTGGCCTCCCTGGCTGCCTCCCAGCCTCGCCTCTTCGCCTATAAGAAACCCCGATGACTAAACCCTAAGCACCGGATCAATATTCACAAAACCGTCTGTAGCCGCCGCCACCATCGTCCCTAGATTGGGGGGGTGGTTCTGAAGCTCTTCCCGACACCCTGCCTGAGGGGAGATCATCCAAGAGGCCTTCTTCTTCATCATGCCAGCCTTTGGTATCATGCCTTCGGTATAAATCACAAGACATCTATGTACTTTGTGATGTTATTGTGTGAGATTTGACATATTTTAAGTACTGTGTGGTTAAAATATTGTTTCTTTGATATTTCTATATATTATCCATATAATATTTGCTGAAATTAGTTCCATGCCCATGGATACATGGATATCCGACGGGTTTGGATCTGGAGCGACATCCATGCCCATGGATATCTTCGTGGGAGGGCTAGAGTGAGGTTCATGGATTTGGATTTGGATTTGGTTTTGGTATATCCGTCCAAACCCGCTCCATTGCCATCCCTATTATTGCCTCTATTTAATTTAAGGGAAGTAATAGAAATCTCTAAGGTTGTAGATGTGTTTTTGCCACTAGGAAGAAAACAATGGTCTCTTGTTCATGGAACAAGTGGATTGTTTAGCTTACACACTTTGCTTAATTAAAGAAGTTGTCTGTTGCTTGCAACTTAGTACTAGAGGGGGTTCGGATGATAACCCAAAGGTGGACTTCTAGTCATAGATGCAGTTGGATGGCGGTCTATGTATCTTGTTGTATTACCCAATCGAATCTCATAGGATCATGATGTCTAGTATTGCATTGTTATGCCTTGATCAGTCATGTCAATTGCCATGCTATAATTTGTTTACCTAGCATGCCATGTTTGTTTATCTAAGGAGAACACCTCTAGTGAACTATGAACCCCGGTCCAATCTTTACCATTGATACATCTTCCACTATTACTGTTTTCTTTCTGCAAACCACTTTCACCTTCCACACCATATTAGTTAATCCTTTGTTACAACAACTAGTGAGATTGACAACCTCACGGTTCGTTGGGGCAAAGTATTGAGTTTGTGTTGTGCAGGTTTCCAAGTTGCTTGCAATAACTTTGAGACGTTTCCTTCCTCCTAGTGGTTCGATAACCCTAGTTTCTTACTGAGGGAAGACTTGCTGCTGTGCTGCATCACACCTTGCTCTTGGGGTTTCCAGATGAAGCGCTCCCACATCAACGAAGCGCATCAATCGACTTCTTGACCAGACATGCATCAAAGTACACATTTAGTGCATGCTCGGTGAATTCCCTAGGAACTCCTGGCATGTCCGTGGGGCACCAGGCAAATATGTCGCAACGCCCAAGGAGGAATTTGACGACCACGAGTTCCTATGCAGAACATAGGTTGTTACAGATGAGGGTCGTCTTGGCGGGGTCCGTTAGGTGGACCTGAATCTCCTTGGTGTTGCACGTGGAGTCAAAAGACTAGTCAAGGGCGTTTTGCTTGGTCACCAGTGGGAGGTTGGTGTCTATTGACTCCTTTATCCTTGCGAGCTCTTCCTGCATTCCAAAGGACTGGAAGATTCTGTTGAAATCCGTGTCGCAGCTATTAGATCTGGTAAAGCTCCCTAGAACGATGATGACGCCATTTGGGCTTAGAATTTTCAGCAGGAGGTACGCGTAGTGCGGTACCACCAAGAACCATGAGAATGCGACACAACCGAGGATGTCGTGGTACTATGATGGCCAGTCGATCACCTTGAACTTGAGTTGCTCGTACCTGAAGTTCCTGGGGTGCCGACGATGATGTCAAGCCATATCTTGCCCATAGGGTAAAATCCCTTTTTGGGGACGATGCCGTGGAAGGTCGTATCAGATGCCTCCAAGATAGAGAGAGGGATCCGCATGGTATACAAGGTGCTAGCGAACATAAGGTTTATTCCACTAGCGCCATCTATGAATACTCATCTCATCTCGAACCCGCTTATCTAGGCCGCGAGCACTAGGGGCAAAGTGACCCGAGCAAGGGATTTGGCGCGGGTGATCAAACCGATCAAAGGTGATGCATGACTTGGAGCCACTGAGGTACTCAGGTACGCCCGGTGGGAAGGTGACGGACATGTTTATCAGGTGGGTGATCGTCTTGTGGATCGTGTTGGATGGACTCCCCTTCTGTACCATCATGGTCCTCAATGTGCGGGGGTATTTCTCTCCTCCATTGTTTTTGGCTAGCACCGCGGGGTGCGTGGGTCCGCCAGGTGGTGGTGGTGGGGCACCATATGTGATGGGCCTGAGGGTGGAGTTGAACCCCTGGTTTACTGCGTCACACTGCTGTTGGGCGTACCCATCATGGAGCTTTTGGATCTCTCGACAGTCTTTAAACAGGTGGCTGGACTTCTACTTGTTGTCCTGTTTGTTAATGTAGAAGTGTATGTTGCAGGGACCCAACAGCTTCTCCATCGCCGATGGTCCATCGTCATGGGTGAGGTGCTGCCACAATTGTGTGGTTTTTCTACTATAGGCGGTAATTGCTGTTGTGGTAGCCGCTGTTGCGGTTTCCATCCTTTATCCGGCATGGGCCTCCCTTCTGGATCCACCTAACTGGGCTGCCCAGCAGGACATAGGCCATGCTACCGACTATGGGCCACCCGGGTTAGTCGGATAAGAGACATGCTATAAGGATACCCATATAGTATATCCCCAATAGTAGCCTCCGGAGAACTCCGAGATCTTGCGCCGTCTTGCCTCTTCATGTTGAATGCTCCGTCTAGATGGATGTCGGCAAATCTTCAAGCAATATCTTGTAGTCCTCCCAAAGAACCCTGCAAGGTTTTCTCCGTCTTTGAATGGTGAGCCGTAGAAATGCTGAATCTTCCATCGTACTCTTCCGTAGTCGTATTAAATCCGTCCATGTCGGAATCTTCGATGCGACGGCTCATATACTCGTGTCATCTAGGACGACGTAGGCTTAGGTCAGCGATGCCTCGTAACTCACACATGCAGAGAACACAATTATATCCGATTTTCCTGCGCGAGTGACACGAACGTTGCCGACGACGGTTGGAAACGTGGCGAAATTACCGCGCACGTTCACGAACACATCGTCTACGCGGCAACCGTCCGATCAGCTGCACGAATCTTGACGCAGAGTATGATAAATAGTAACTGTGGGACACTTTCCACTTTTTACCTCATTCCTCTCGCGTCATCATCTTCTTCCTCCAGCCGCACGCCTCCTCGAGCTCTCCACGAGAAACCTCGAAAACCCTAGCCTCCCTCCACGTCAGTCGCATCCTTCCAGCACCCCATGGCCAGCAGTAGCTCTTACCCATCGATGGCGGCGTCGAGCGAATCCACGGCGAAGCCGGCGAGCTCCGTCGTCGTGCCCCCAGAGGGCCTGGTCATCCCCGCGTCGGCGGTGATTGAAACCACTGGCGGCGACCATAATCTGGCGACTCTAGAGCCTCTGGAAGAAGAGCCAGACTCGCACAAGGGCGACTGGCGTGGCTCGGACATCACCGACCGTGACATCCAAGAGATGGTCGCCGAAGGCTACCTCCCCGTGACGGAGGGGCTCGCCTGGCGGGCGGCGCCGGCCGGCAAGGTGACACCTTCTCCCCAAGCCGAAGAAAAGGTGTACCTCAAGGCTCAGCTGGTACGCGGCGTTTCTCTGCCCATCTCCCACTTCTTTCTCTCCGTCTTGAACCACTACAAGGTCCAACCCCATAACCTCTCCCCCAATAGCATCTTAGTGCTTAGCAACTTCGCGGCACTTTGTGAGGGTTACCTAGTGATTAGGCCTAGGTTAGACTTGTTCGTGTACTTCTTCACCGCCAAACGTGAAGCCGGACATAGTAGGAAGGAGCTTAGGAACTACGGCACCATAAGCTTCAAGATCCGACCTGGCCGGCGGTTCCCCGACATCGTCGGCCACGAGTCCTGCAAAAACGGGCAGCGGACGTACTTCTACGGCCCCGACATTCCTTTGGCAGGCCGAGAAGTAACGTACCCGGACTTCGCGTATGGAGCCGCCGCTGAAGTTTCCACATGGAGATCCCATGCCTCCCTTCCCTCCGACCTCGACGCTTCTCGCGCAATAAGGCGGATCGAATGGTTCGTAGAGACGGGTTTTACTGGCTTGGACCTGGCCATGTGCTGGTTCATCAGGAGAATCCAGCCCCTGCAGCACCGTGCGAAGTTCATGCACGAGTATACCAGTGATCGAAGGGATAACCTCCGGATCTCCGTGGATAACTTCTCGAGCGAATCCGTCAAGCTCCGCCTGAAGGACATTGTCAAGGTGAAGGATAAGAAGCGTGGCTTCACCATCACCTATGACATGTTCGTAGACGGCAAGTGCCCAAAGGTAGATATGTATTTTCCGTGTACGACATATACTCCAGTTTCTCCGTCTTGCCATTACCACTTCATCTAACACGGTGATTTCTAACTTAACAGCTTAGCGATCTAGATGAGGACAACCTGGCTGCCCAAATCTATAATCCAAAGATGAAGGAAGTCACGGTCGTGTCCGACGATGATGTCCTGTTGGCGCGAAAGCGGAAGAGCTCCACCTCTGACACTGCTGACGGAGGCAAGAAGAAGAAGACAGAGGGTGGAGCCTCGAATAATACTACCGCCGCCCTGGAGGCGGAAAAGAAAAGATCCACCTGGATTTTTGCCAAAGCACCCCCATTAGTGTAAGCTTCTCATTCTGCGACATTGTCTTATTTATCTGTCTTGTTCCCGTACTTATGCACTTTGCATGTTTCAGGAAGAAAGCCACAACCAGCCTCAAGAAGACCTCCAAGACTTTGGGGGCTTCTAGAAATATCAAAGATATGCTGCATCGCGACTCCTCCCCCGCCATCGCCCCTGCTACTCCTGCCGTCAAGACTTCCTCTACCCCGACAAGCTCTCAAGCCCAGGAGGCACTAGGCCCTTCCACCATGGAAGTGGATTCTGGCGCTTCTACCGAACTCGCTGTTGTTGGCGAGCAGGCGACACAGGAGAGCGTTGCTCTATAAATGGCTGAAGCTCCGGCTAAGCATGCCATCGGTAGCAGCAAGGCGGTAGTGGGAGCTGGTACCTCTGCCGAAGGCGGCACCCCTACTCCCCAGAAACCCTTCGAGTTCCCGAAGATAGTTTACCCGGCGCTCCTGCCGAGTAACACAACTATGGTTCCTAGAGGAGTGCTGTCATCTCTGACGTGCGGTATTGAGGAGTTGCTCCGGCAAGCAGATATCTTGCGGGGAAATAGCATTTCCTTTGGCAAGCTGCTGGCCAAGAGTGCTAAAAACCTCAAGATTATTGCACTTGTAAGTTTTACTTTGCCTTTTGCATTTCATTATGAGTATCCCACTGTAGCCCCCGAGGATGTAGACGGAAAACCATAGGTTTTTCATCTATATGCTCTCACTGTAGCCCCCAAGCATTTAGATGGAAGAAACTATTCCGACTAGATGCTGTAAGAGTAGCATACGCAGTGTTTATAGTTTTCAATACTGTAGCCCCCAAGCCTCTAGTTGTAACTGAATTAGTTCCGACTAGATGCTTAAAGAAAAGCTAAGCATTTTCCGAGTTAAAACATTATACTGTATCCCCCAAGCTTCTAATCGAGAACTGAAGTAGCTCCGACTAGATGCTTAAAGAAAAGCTAAGCATATTGCTAAGTTAAAAAACTTTCGCTGTAGCCCCTGATCGCCTAGATGGAAAGGTTCCGACTAGGTGCTCCAAGCAGACTAAACAACAGTTTTAACTTTTTTCTTTATTTCATAGAACGAGAATGCTCGGCGGGGCATGGCCAACGACAAGTACCAAAAGATGCGCGCAGATCTTGAAGCCGAAAAGGGTAAAACTGCCATCTTGAAGTAACAGATCATCAAAAACAAGAGTCTGTTTTCTTTTTTGCGCATTCCGTCTTGGTTTTATGCCTTCCTTCTTCGAGTACTCACTGTGTTTTGTTTTCTCCGACTTGCAGAGCATGTCGCCAAGGCCAAGGATATTGTCGAGCAGTCCAAGCACATTCAGCAGCTGGACAATGAGAACAAAATCCTTAAGAAGGAGAGGGAAGAGATGCTGAAGATGCACGAGGATTCCATAAAATCCCTGCAAGATTCCGCCTCCGCGGAGATCAATCGCTTGAAGGAGGAGCTTGCGATCTTAAAAGATCATAAGCAAGCTGCTGATGAGCAAAACCATCGCCACAGCGAGGCGTTTAAGCTCCTCCAACAAGAGAAGGAATCCTTGGCGGACACCGCCTGGCAGGCTAAAGCCAGCATCTTCAGTAAGTGTCCTCCGCCTTGTATTTCTGTAGTCTGGATACTTAGAGTTTACTGAACTCATGCGCTCCTTGTCGGAATTTTCAGCGCCTATGGGTTTAACCCGCTCGCCTCCTTCGGACAAGGAATGCATGGTTCTTGCTGGCAACTTCATCAACACCGCCATCACTCAAGCCAAGGAGATTGCTAAGCCCCTCCAGATATATATCAAGGCATTGGACTCCGTGACGAAGTACTCGGAGATTCTGCGCCGAGCCCCCGAGCGTGTTACAAGATGGAAAGCTTCATGTGCACGGGCTGGCGCGAGGATGGCTTATCCATTACTTTGGTTCTTATGCTTGACTTTTCGTGAGTCGACAGACTCGTTGTCGGAACCATGCGCTTAGGTGATGATGCCCAATGGCACTGTCAATAACCTGAGCACAAAATCGCCGACAATAAGTGCTGAAAGTCACTACTCCAGAATCCACGTAAAAACGACAAAGAACGTGTAGGCCAGAAAACTTAAGCTAACGCCCGTAGGCGGAATTTTCACAAGTGCAAACGCAAAGCTTGTGCACAAAGGTTTTATATGATCCAAAAATGAACACTAAAGGAGGTAAAAGACTCAGAAATATGAGTGAACCAGAGAGCTTTATTTCATTGATCATATAAGAGATACAGAATTAGATAAAAATGCTAAGTGTAAAAAGGACGTAGCTGTGCTATGTTCCATGGCCGATCAAGCTCAGGGTAGTCATCATCCGGGTCACGTCGCTTACGCTTATGATCCTCGTTGGGTCTATCCTTTAGTTCACGATTGTCAACAAGGTAGTAAGACCCATTGAGCATCGCCTTGCTTATGATGAACGGTCCTTCCCATGGCAGGGATAATTTGTGTGACTTCTTCTGCTTAAGTCGGAGCACCAAATCCCCCTCTTTAAACGAGCGATGCCGAACGCGGCGACTATGGTAGCTGTGTAGCTTGTGCTGGTAGATAGCGGATCATTGGCATGCCAAAACACGCTCCTCCTCGAGAAGGTCCACATCCAGGCGTCTGGATTCTTCAGCGTCATCCTCGTCGTAGGCGACAACTCTTGGTGCATCATGGAGGATGTCGGAAGGCAGGATAGCTTCTGCTCCATATACCATGAAGTAAGGAGTGTAGCCGGTAGATCTGTTGGGTGTAGTTCGTAAACTCCACAGCACAGATGGCAATTCTTCCGCCCAGGCTCCAGCTGCTCTATGTAGCGGTGCCTCAAGACGTGGCTTGATTCCCTGCAGAATTAATCCATTGGCTCGCTCAACCTGACCGTTGGATTGTGGGTGTGCCACGGATGCAAGGTCAAGTCGGATGCCTTTCTCCCAGCAATATGCCTCCACTTCTCTGAGTGATAAATTGCTGCCATTGTCGGTGATGATGCTATGTGGGAGACCAAATCTCACCACTAGATCTCGGACAAACCTGAGGGCAGTTGCCCCATCAAGCTTTCTAATGGGTTTAGCTTCTATCCATTTGGTGAATTTATCAACTGCTACAAGCAGATGTGTAAACCCACAAGGTGCCGTTTGTAATGGTCCCACCATCTCTAGCCCCCATACCACAAACGGCCAAGTTATTGGTATTGTTCGCAGTTCTTCAGCAGGAACATGTGGTTGTCGGGCATAATACTGGCATCCCATGCATGTCTCCACCAGCTTATCAGCGTCCGCCTTCGCAGTCAGCCAGTAGAATCCTTGCTAGAAGGCTTTCGCGACCAATGATCGAGGAGTGGCGTGATGCCCGCAATCTCCGAGATGGATTTTGCGTAGGATTTCCATACCTTCTAGCTAGGAAACACACTTTAGTTATACACCAGTAGTGCTCCTTTTGTAGAGTTGTCCATTGATTATGGTATAACCCTTTGCTCATCGTACTATTTGCCGTCTTTCGACTTTGTCGTCGGGCAAAGTTCCGTGTTTGAGGTATTCCGTGAATGGTTTTGTTCAAGCCGGAGAGACCTTAGTCACCATGTTGACGAAAGAGTCAGCTCTATCCGGATTGTCAATGTCGGCTCCCTTCACGGATGGTGTGCGCAGGTGCTCGAGGAAAACTCCTGGCGGAATTTGCTTGCGCCCTGACCCTAGCTTAGATAGCAGATCAGCCGCCTCATTTTGTTCCCTAGGCACATACTTAACCTCGTAGCCCAAGAAGCTCTTGGCTATCTCGTCCACTTCGTCTCGATATGCCGCCATCATAGGGTTCCGCGCATTCCAGGTGCCAGCCACCTCCTGGGCAACTAAGTCGGAATCTCCACAACAAACTATGCGCTTGATGCCAATATCCTTGGCTACACGTAGTCCGTGAATGAGTGCTTCATACTCTGCCATGTTGTTTGTAGCCTCGAAGTGGATCTGCAGAACGTAGTGTAGCTTGTCTCCTGTTGGTGACTGTAGCAATACACCAGCCCCCGAGCCATTGAGCAGCTTTGATCCGTCAAAGTGCATCACCCAGTACTCTGGTTCTGGCAACGGAGTAGCATCTGGCATCTCCATCCAATCTGCAATAAAATTTGCCAAGGCTTGTGACTTGATAGCGTCGCGTCTCTTGTAGGTGATCTCGAAGGCGGCAAGTTCAATGCCCCACTTCACGACCCTTCCTGTAGCATCACTGTTATTGATGATGTCGGACAGTGGAGTCTTGCTCACCACTGTGATTGGGTGCTCCTGAAAGTAATGCCTCAGCTTCCGAGAAGCAAGGAATACTCCATAAGCTATCTTTTGGTAGTGCGGGTAACGCTGCTTGGACTCCGTCAAGACCTCGCTCACATAGTAAACTGGTCGTTGAACTCCGTGCTCATAGCCTGGTTCCTTCCTCTCTACCATGACGACGATGTTAATAACCCTGTTGGTTGCCACCAGGTAAATTAACAGGGGCTCTCCAGGTTCGGGTGCTGCAAGGATGGGCGTTGAGGAAAGAATCTCCTTGAGTTACTTCAATGCTGTATCTGCTTCATCCATCCATGTGAATTTGGCCGCCTTCTTCAGCAACTTGTACAGCGGCAAAGCCTTCTCTCCAAGTCGGCTGACGAACCGACTAACTGCTGCAACACAACCTGTTAGTCGTTGAATGTCCTTTAGGCATGTCGGACGGTTTATGTTTAAGATGACCTTGATTTTCTCCGGGTTGACCTCGATTCCGCGCTGGGAAACGATGAAGCCCAACAAATTGTCGGCTGGAACCCCGAAGACGCACTTCTTAGGGTTAAGCATCATGTTGTATTTCCGGAGATTATCAAAGCTTTCTTTTAAGTCGGAGATTAAGTCGTTTGACTTTTTGGACATCACCGCGATATCGTCCATGTATGCTTGAATGTTTCGACCTATTTGGTCGTGAAGGAAATGTTGCATTGTCCGCTGGTAGGTAGCACCTGCGTTTTTTAGCCCAAAGGGCATCGTGACATAGCAAAACGTGCCGTATGGGGTAGTGAATGAAGTGGCCAATTGGTCCGACTTCCTCATCTTGATCTGGTGGTATCCTGAGTATGCATCGAGAAAACACAAAAGTTCCGAGCCAGCCATCGAGTCAATGACTTGGTCAATGCGAGGCAAAGCAAACGGATCTTTGGGACATGCTTTGTTCAAGCCAGTGTAATCAACGCACATTCTTAATTCATTGGTTCCCTTTTTGGGGATGAGTACAGGATTGGCCACCCATTGGGTGTGAAGGACTTCTCGGATAAATCTAGCCTTAAGTAGCCTAGCTATCTCTTTGCCAATGGCGCGTCTCTTCTCATCTCCAAAGCGTCGTAGAGGTCGTTTCACTGGTTTGGATTTTGGATCAATGTTTAAGCTGTGCTCGGCAAGTTCCCTAGGTACACCTTTCATGTCGGCAGGTTGCCAGGCAAAGATGTCCCTGTTCGCACGGAGGAACTCGACGAGCGCGCTTTCCTATTTGGGATCCAGGTTCGTCCCAATGGCGGTGACCTTGGAGGCATCGCCTACCACAAGTTCCACCGGCTTGGTTTCGATGGCGGCCTTGAACGCAGGAGCGGAGTCGGATATTTGTTTCTTCGACATAGGCATCTCTTAGTCATCGACCTTGCTCTGGATCTCTTTGAATTCTTTGCTGTAGAGGACAGCTTCTGCAATGGCTGCTTCGTTGATCTCGCAGTCCCTTGCCATGGTAAAGCTTCCGGATACGGTGATGATGTCGTTTGGTCCGGGTATCTTGAGTTTGTTGTAGACGAAGCATGGCTTGGGCATGAACGTGTGGAATATGTCACGACCGAATATGACGTGGTACACTCTCTTGAAGGGGACCACCTTGAAGGTCATGCACTCCTAGCGATAGTTATTAACATCGCCGAAGGCTACCGGAAGTGTAATGCACCCAAGGGACCTAGCCTCCCGACCAGGAACTACGCTGTGGAAGACGGTGTTGGTCCGCCTTAGGTTTGCCTCCGTCAAGTTCATCTTTTGCAGTGTATCCAGGTACATGATGTTGATGCTGCTTCCACTGTCCACCATACACTTGGTGAACTCCACGCCGTCAATCAAGGGGTTGATGACCATGGCGTATTGGTTCTCCGTGGGTATAAGGTCTGGGTGGTCCGTCCTGTCCCAAGTTATTAGAACCTCCGACCAGCGCAGGTACTGAGGGACTGGGGGGAGAGTAGCCATCAGGATCCTCAGAGAGGTCTTCTGTTGTCGGACGGTGGGGGTGCCAAGGAAAGTGTGGTAGACTGGGGCCTTCTTCACGAAGGGGTTCTTGCCCTTGTCGTCGCTCTTGGCGGCGTGCTTGGGGTCAACATCTTCGTCCATGTCACTTGAATCCTTGGACTCCTCCTCCTTCTTCTTCCCCTTGCCCTTGCCACGCGGTCTGTTCTTCCAACTTTGCTTGTAGCCGGACTCCGGGTCTTCCTTGAGGTCGTTGACGAACTTGCAGTGTTGATTGGTATGGGTGGCTTTGCCGTTGACGTCGAGGTGTACGAGGCATGGCATATCACGGTACTCCTCGTAGGTTTGGGGAACACGGAGCGGCGCCGAGGTGGTTTCACTTCCTCGTTGCTGCCCACGACCGGCTCCCCTTCCTCGGCCACGCTGTCCGCCCTCTCCTCGTCCTGCAAAATTCATAGTGACCATGTCGGTAGATTGCTTTTCTTGTGGAGCGGTTTTCCGCTTTGTACTGCTATTCCTCCGAGCTTGAGTTGGAACGGCCATTGCCGGCAAGGAGCCACGATCATCATCGTCGGCAGCTACGAACTCACTAGCCAACTGAATCATCTGGTTCAGGTCAAGCTGGTGATTGTCCTACAAGCACTTCAGTTTAACGTGCCCCTTTCCAACCCATCGATGAAGGCGGCCATGGCGGTCTGAGCATGCACTCCTGCGCAGGAATTCTTCATGTCCAGCCAGCGGGAGAGGTAGGCGCGAGATGTCTCGTCTTTCTCTTGCACGCACAGCTGTAGATCGCCCACAGTGCAGGGACGCTTGTATGTACCCTCAAAGTTCTTGGTGAATGCTTCTTGCATGTCCAACCAGTTGTAGGTAGATTTCTCCGGTAAGTCGTCGATCTATTGACGGGCCGTATCCGCCAACATTAGTTGAGGTACTTGACGGTGGCATTGGGGTTGCCTCCGGCAATGTCCACTGCGTTGCCGTAGTCCTGCAACCATGTGGCTGGCTCGGCGGTGCCATCATAGGGCTTGATAGTCTTGTCAATCCGGAAACCTTTGGGGAAAGTTGCGGACCGTATTGCAGGTCCAAAGCAACGTGGTCCCAGGTATGGTCCTTCCCGGGCCTCGTGGATCTTATCGATCCGCGAACGTGCATCGTATGGCTCCGGGTTTTTCTTCTTCTTGTCAACAGGGGATGGGCTGCGTGAATGACGCGGGCCTCCTCCACCATCGTGACTGCTTGGTGGTGACATAGGCGGAGGTGGCGGTGGGTTAGCCTTCTTGCTGTTACCCTCCTGCGACGCTTCACGCCTGTCACAGTTGCTTGTCGGACACGGAGGGCCATGGCGCAACCTGCTCTTATGTCCTTCGTTATGCTTTCCGTCATGACGGGTCTGCTCCGCGTTGTCGCGGATGACGATGCCACACTGCTTTGGTGGGTCATATCCGTACGATGGTGAGCTTTGTAATCTTCGTGATGTCGGGGGGACCGGGGCGGTGGCGATGGGCGACGAGGTCGGGCTTTTTCTCCATGGTCGGAGGATATTGGGATAGTATCCTTCCTATTGCGTGCATCCCTCCGTCTTCGTTCTGAGGAACCCGTCTGGGACCCGACATCAAGAGGAGATCTGTCCCTTGGCGGCTTGTATTGGCTAGACTGGCAGAGCGCTGGGTTAGACTCAAGCCTCTGGGAGGTGGCCTTTTCCTACTGCTTCACCGCCTTGGCCACTAGGTCGTAGACCTGTTCCACTGCCTCAGGCGATCTATCCTGCTCCAGAAGGGTCTTGGCGACGACGAGGTTAAGGAGTGGGGTGAGCATCACCTGCTTGCCTTCACTGTCAATGTATGGCTTGGCTTATGCCGGCTTCGAGGGAGCCCATCCTAGGTTGCGCCGTACACCAGGATCGTTGATGATGCGAGCCGGAGCTTTCTTAGCCTTTTGCTGCTGTAGCAGAGTCTTGTACTCGGCCTCCATTGCTCTAGCTTTCTCTATGGACTTCTGCACGTTGACCAGATCTCGATCTAGCTTAGCGCCTTGCTCCGCGATGGCTTGCGCTTCTTCCAGCAGCTGCTGGAGTTTCTCATCAAGCTGGGTCACGTTCCGGATATGAGCAACGGTCAGTGGCTCAACGAGGAGATTGCCGTACATCACTCTATCGGCTGGAGTAACCTAGGCTGCTGCAGACGTAGATGCTGGAGGCGGCAAGTTTGCGGTGTTGTTGTTACTCGGGCAGGTGTCGGGTTCCTGCGGCTGCTGCACTGGGTTGGGTGGAGGAGGCATGTCTTTTGCGCGATCATCATTAGCAGCAATAAGTGGCCCTTCCCCTTTTCTAGTGCCATAGGCGGAGATCGTCCGGGTTGATCTTCATCCATCGCCGTCCCAATGGTGACGAACACCCCTCAGGACGCGACAACGTTGCTGTCCTGTTCGTCGCGTGAGTACTCTTCCTCCATCTCCTGCATAGCAGAGTCTAGCTCTTCTGGGCTAAAGTCTACCTCCTCTGAATCTGCACTGAAATCAGCATAAAGCGCGTCAATGACAGAGTCGGAGGGTGCCAAGACTTCCTCGATGACGGGCGGTGGAGGTGCAACGGGCTCGACGATGATTGGAGGTGGCGGTGCTGCTGCGATGATGGTGGCCGGAGGCGGTGGTGGCTGAATCAGAGGGGCTCCGTCAATGAGCACGAGCGCTGTCTGAGTTGCTACTTCGGCCCCCGCGTAGTTGTTGACGGTGCTCACCATCTCTTCGAGGGTGAGGCGTCCTGTTGCCTGCTGCCATCTTAAAGAATGTCAGAGAAGTGTGCCATGGTCCAGTCCTTCCACGAAGTGATACAGAGCGTTATCATCGGGGTAGTGGGCTAGGTCAGCTCGTATGCGGAGCCACCTGGCCAGGTAATCGCGGGGTTTTTCGCCCTCTCTCTGAACGCAGCGCGCCAGATCGAAGATGGTAACCACATCGAAGAACATGGATCTCTGCTATCCAGACGCACGGGCTAAGCCGGCGTATTTGCAGTGATCCTCCACCTTTATATCCTGCACCAGGGAGGTTTGGGTGGGCCTTGAATTTTTCCGATCTTTGCCGGCAAGCTCCGAAGAGAGATCCGACATCGATCCTTCCGCGAACGTATCCTGCCCGTAGGTGGTCCGTGCGGGTCTTGATGCTCCTCCGACTCCCAGGGAACTAGTGCCCGAGTCGGTTTCGCCGATGAAGAGGTGGATGTCTCTGATAGGAACGATCGAACACCGCGTAGGGGTCGTCTTCGCCGGGATCCAGAACTCGTCGGGGGGGACGATCGGAACGTTGCCAGAGAAGAGAACTCAACCGATGGCTACGGTTTCGCTGATTCCCATGAAGATCTTGGTCCTCGCCCGCTGAAGAGCTTGAAGCGCCTCTTGCCCCACGGTGGGCGCCAACTGTCGTGGTATTGCCGACGAGTACGCCATGGAGGGGTCCTCACAGTGCGTGTTTAGAGACGTGAGGTAAGGCGGACGGTTGACGGGTACGAGGTAACACAGCTTACCCAGGTTCAGATCCCACAACGGCGGTGGAATCCTACTCCTGCTATAAATCACTATAAGGGCAATACGCCGAGTTACAGAGATAGGTTCGCTGTGCGAGGTTGTCTGAATCGATGCTATGATCGTCTGAAGTTGTGCCCTAAAGGCTCCCATAGGCCCGAATTATATAGTCGCCAAGTCCTAGGGTTACAGGGAAAAGTCCTAGCCGTACAGGTTATAGAGTCCTACACCGTCTATTAGTAGTCTTGTGTATCTTGCACTCCAAGGCTCCGGGTACGCTGGTGACTCCACCGTAGCCTTCCTTTATCTGGCATGGGCCTCCCTTCTGGATCCACCTAACTGGGCCGCCCAGCAGGCCATAGGCCATGCTACCGACTATGGGCCACCCGGGTTAGTCGGATAAGAGACATGCTACAAGGATACCCATATATTATATCCCCAACAGTCATCCTCGTCATACGAGCATACTCGGATATTATGGACGGCGTCTTTACCGTCTGCCCAGCAGTTGGCGATGTCCATCAGGTGGTTGATGGTTTTTGGTTTGACATGGACCAGATTCTCCCTGAGCTCGCGGCGTCTTACACTGTTGTTGAATGCATCGATTTCCTATTCTTTGGAGATCTCCTCCACAGATTTCTTGATGACGTACCATCATTGGACGTATGAGCGTATTGTCTTGTTGGACCACATACAGTAGGCGCGCAACTCCTCTATTGAAGCATGTCGCTTGCAGGTGCCCTTGAAGTTGAGGACGAAGTTGTAAACCAGCTCTTCCTAGCTCTAGATTGATCCAGAGGGGAGATTGTTAAGTCAGGCTCGTGTCGCACCCTTCAGCTGTAGCTAAAGGCACTGCATGCTTGTTTCTTACTTCCGTCATGACACTTGACTGACGAGATATGATCGTCCAGCCAAATTTTCGGCTCCTGTAGGCCATCGAACTTTAGGTTAACCAAAGGAAGCTTGAAGACTTTGGGAATCCGTGATTGATGGATGGCTCGGCTGAGGCACCTAGCGCGGAAGAGCTTCGTGTCCTTGTCCTTCGACTCTGTGGAGCACGTGCGATTGGCGTGCATCTTGTCAATATTGTGTTGCGTGAGTTTGTCACGAGCATCGTAGTTGTGGATCCTCCGCCTCGGGAGACGGCGTCGCCCTGACAAATCGTGGCCGTCCTCGTCGGATGAGGGCATGCGGTTCCTTGCGAATGTCACCGCAGCTTTCTTCAGCTCCAGAGTTCCCTCTCCGGTCAGTGTGGCTCCAACGAGCCCAGGGCCTGCAATCATAGACTTGTGGACAAAGGATCATGGATCCCTAGTCAATGGTTGGTTCATGAGTTGGTATGTAGTAGCTGCTATAACCGCAACCTGTGGAGTTTTGGGCATCATCTTGTCCTACGAATCCACTGACATGAACGACATGTCAAGGGCCTTGGTGGTCTCGTGTCTTGCATCTGAGACCATGCGCTCGAGCCGAGAGCGCCTTTTGTGGGTGTCGTGGCTGCCGTTGACCTTGGAGGAGGACCCGCCAATGGAGAAGAGTGCAGCTTGTCTTGCGCTCGACTTGTTGGCTGCCTCCTTGCGCTGCTCCGGTTGCACGTTTACTGCCTGTTGGCGGTGAAATTCCTTCACCAGGAGCCAATGGTAAGTCATCAGCATATCACGAGATGTGTCGTATGGAAGGGGGTTACCTCTGAGGGCTTCCCTGACTCGCTCCCATCTGGCCTTGTTCAGCTGGATTTGAGGACGACCCAGATCGCTGCTGTTGGCAGTGTTGGGGTTTGGAGGGGTGCTCCCATTGGGATTCAGAGGGTCACCTCCATTTCCGGTGTTGGGATTTGGCGGATCAGTCACATTGCCATGATTTTCATGGGTGTTGTCATTGTTGGTGATAACCGCGCACATGTAGTTGTACAGGAGATCGTTACTCCCTCATCTTTCAAATCCGGAGTCATAGGCCTTCTCGACTGTTAGGGGGTCGAGGAGGCCGGAATCGCAACTGATGTTGCTATCCGAGGTGTAGACCAGCGTGGATGTGTCAAATGTATCCAACATGCCGATTGGAGGTGTCCGTGGGGCAGGCGCAATTGCCGGCAGTGTCACCTGCTCCGAGAGGCAAAGTGCGCCGATCTTGCCCACCTAAAAGCATAAGCTTCCAAGCATCATGTCGACTCCGTCTCCTATGGAATCGATGGTCGGGCGTGTTGCCGGCGAGTGGACAGTGAAGTCGATGGTGCCGAAGAGGAGATGATTCTCCATCGCTGAGGAGTCGAAGATCATGGGTGATGGGGCCGTCACAATCGCAACATCAATGCTCCATATTCCCATAGACGACACCAATTGACGAGGGTTCGACTCGCCAATGCCCATTGTTATTGACTTGGGTTTTGGAGAAGAGGGGTGCGTTGGAGATAGGGTACGACTAACAGACAAGCAACATGGGGCAAAGATTTACCTAGGTTTAGACCCCCAGAGGGAAAACCCTACTCCTTGTCTGCTCTCGATTGATGGCGGAACCGAAGGTTACAAGGGTGCGCAGATGAGATCTGGTGGGTGTGTAGGCTATGATATTTTGTGCTCCTCCTCGTCGTGCCTTCCTAGCCTTTATATGGGGAGGCCAGGTCTCGGGTTTAGGTTGAGTCAGTTATATATTAGGGTTTTACCCTTTAATTTTCTATCTAAAGCTAGTTGTATCCTCCAAGGAATCGCCACCTTCATGGGCCTCGACTACCGGAATCCTTCGTAGGCTTCATCATCAGGAGCGGATCATCACGTGGGCTTCTTCTAGGCCGGACCGGATAGGCTAATATTGGGAACCTGTAGGGCATAACCATGTCACCCATGTACCCCTCTTATCCTTCCAAACCCTAGTTTTATCCCCAAACTACCCCTTGTTATGTGGCCGGCCTATATATAGAGACCCCACCTCTTATTGTAACCTTAGGCATAGATGATAGATTAAAGACAACCCCATTGTGGAATCTCTAGTTTTGCCTCATCCCCTTTGCCAACGGGACCGACTATCGTCACCAACCTTGTTGGACTTTGCATCACACGTCCATCATTGTACAAGGCCTTGGAATCAATGTTCCTTAACCAAGTTGTCAAGACCCTCCCCAAAGTGTTATTCACTCTCCAATGTGGATTGAGGTAGAACATTGACCGATTTTCCTTGTGATGATTCTCTCAAACCAGTGGCTGTCGTTCAGGTGTAATCAGCCATGTATCGTGTGAGTTTTGCGTGTGTCACCACGTTCTTTGCGTGGTGTGTGTTTTTTTGCTACCTTTTCCCTTTCCCCTCGCTTCCCCATCGATTTCCATGGATATTCGTGAAAGATCATGCAACCCTAAGGGGTCACCCCTAACATATTGGTATCAAGAGCCTCATTGCTCACGAATTTGTCCACAAATTTTTATTCTATCCACCATAATTTCGAAAATCTCCAAAAAAGAGAGCCCAATTTCTTGTTTTGGATCGATATGTGATTTGAGTGAGTTTTGGTAGGTTTTGATCCATGGATTACTTGCTAAACTTGTTGATCTACCTTTCCCTGCATTCTCATGGCCTAATTCCTTGATTTCCCCCATCAATTTGAGGTTTTGGTTTGAGTTTTTCCGCCCAAAACGTGCCCTGCACGAGTTTCAGATGTCCTGGCATTGACTAGACCAGAGTCTCCGCCCAGGACCGGAGTTTCCAGAGTTAGTGACTCCAGACCGGAGTCTCTAGCCCCCGAGACCGGAGTGTCCACCCCCATGCAGACAAAAACACCGCTTCGTGGTTTTAAGCATAACTTTTGCATTCGAACTCGGAATTTGGTGTTCTTTAGCTCGTTTTGAAGAATAGAAGGAGATATACATCATAATCCATGTTGTTAGTGATATCTAATCCATCCAAACTTTGTGAGATAGGTGCAATCCAACAATAAAGGGTGAAGATCAGCGACGAAAGGTATAAACATTCCGCAACTTTTCCCCACTTGTATTCCTTTGTGAATTCCACTATATTTGCAACCAACAAACACCTATTGAGACTAATTACTCCTATGATTTCTTGTGCTATGCACATTTGATACCTTGTAGTATTACGAGCAAAAATTGTGAGCGCGCTATCTCATATTGTTATCTTGTATAGTTGTTGGCACAACGAAGAGGCAAGTGAAAAAGAATAAAAAGAAAAAAGAGTGAAAATAGAAAAACGAAAAGAGAAAAAGAAAGAAACAAACAATTGCCTTATAGAATAGGAAGAGAAAGCTCGATGAACATCATATAGGTGGTACTTATTGTGCATATGTTGTAGCCCACCAATTTATTGCAATCGAACTAGCGTCTCTCCTTGCACTTGTGTGACACGAGTTTATAGTCTTCGATAGGTAATAATTTGGTTCTTATATCACTTTCTCCGTCGCACAAGTCCCATTTATCCCACCGGGTGTGTTTCCTTGTACATAACTTCCTATCTTGTGGATTGACTTGTTTTGCTTTGTGATCATTGTGGT
This sequence comes from Avena sativa, assembly GCA_916181665.1. Classification (NCBI taxonomy): domain Eukaryota; kingdom Viridiplantae; phylum Streptophyta; class Magnoliopsida; order Poales; family Poaceae; genus Avena; species Avena sativa. The sequence goes on from OV702297.1 coordinate 147,172,621, forward strand.
TCTTTACTTGCCATTGCAATATCTTGATTGCGGATTGTTTCTTTGACATTCCACTTTCCATAGGCCTTGTGTGTTCTTTTTGTTGTTAGTTGGTTTTGGTGTTCTGCGTGAACTTCACTTTGCTTGGTTTATTGCTCTCAAGTGTGGCCACTTGCACGATACGATATTCCAAGGTTAAGTAAGGTTTGATGTTGCATTCTAACACCCACTACCACTTCCATATACACCGCTTGGTCTTGTGAATCATGTCTAGGGACTCCGAAACCGAGGATGATTTCTATGAAGAATCCACAATGAGACACCATACCTATGTCTCCACAAGCATGTATGACATGATGGAGAACTACACAATGGCTCCACATGCTTGGGAAATATGGAGTACTACAACAACAACAACTCCCCAAGCATGGACGACTTCAAGAACGACAATGACAAGCTCCTCAAGTTGCACTGTGGCATCCCGCAAAAACCACTACTAGAAAATCGCGTTGTTTTTGTGCATTGCGTCATCATGACCGCATGCTCATGCCATCATGCCACATTGCATTTGAGCATCGTCATCATGTTGCAATTGCTTGCATAAAACTATTTGCGGAAAAACCCGTTCTTATTTTCTAAACGCCCCGACTTGTTTTAAAAATTCAAACCCGGGTCTCCGGAATATTTGTTTTGTCTACCCGCGGGTTTGCAAAAGCCCGGTTTTAATAAATACATTGTTTAATTATTTTTAGTGGGGCAGTCGAACGGGCCGATTCGACCCGAACGACCACCCCAGAATAACTCAGCCACCCAAAAATCCTTTTATACCTAGTCCTATCTACCCACACCCCCTCCACCTCACCCCAGCCAATGGCCTCTCGCCACCTCACCTCTCCTCCCTCCCCCAACCAATCGCCCTCTGCCACGTCAGCCACTCCCTCTCTCACCCACTCAACGCCAAACACACACCCACGCACACATGCCCAGCCCGGCACCAACCAGGAACCGCCCCGTAACCCCCTGGCCCCACCTTGACCGCCGCTTCCCCATCCTCTCCTCCCCGTGCACCTCCCCCGCAGCCTTCCCTCCTCTCTGCCTCGCCCCGCTCCTCCCCCTGGCCGACGACGAGCCCCCCCGCCGCCCGGCCGCCTGTGCTCCCCACCGTCCCCCGCGTCGTGGCCCAGGTCGCCACCGACCTCGTCTGCTCTGGCGCCGCTCGCGTGGCCGCGCTCGCCCCGACCCCACGTCGCCGGCCCCCTCCCTTCTCCGCCTCCTGCAGCCCCGCCTCGGCACCGGACCGCCCCACCTCCCTCTGCCTCCGCCTGCTCGCCGGCCTGACCTCGCCCCAGCCGCGGCCACCTCCGACCCCGCCCTTCATCAAGCCCGTCGAGCCGCCAACCTCCCTCCGCCGTCCGCCGGGCCTGCCGCCGGCCTCAACCACCGTCGGCCGCGCCCCCGTTTCCGCGCTCGCTTCCCCAGGCCTGCCTGCCGCCGGAGTTCCGACACCCCGCGGGCCCCTCTCCTCCTCCCTCTGGCGCCCGTCTTCACTGTCCAGGCAGAGAACCGCCGCCGCCAAGCCCATGGTCGCCTTCCTCGGGTCTGCATCGAGCTCGTCGTGCCCTTGGACCTCCCCGTCGCTGACCTCCTCGGCCGTGTCTCCTTCCTGCAGAGCGTGCCCGACCAGCTCGCCCCGTCCCTGATGTTTGGAGGCCACGCAGCGAGTGCTTGGGCTAGGGACGCGTACGGGCATCTCACCCGTTTCATATCACAGAGGATGTGTTCCCGTGTTGCTAGCCCAAGTACCACAAGATCTTATTTGGAGATGTACCCAGGAATTTTCAAGAAAACCGCAAGGACTCCAAATACTTTCGGATGCGTCAAGATCCCCTCGGAACGCCAAGTTCTCCTTCCCGGAGTCGGACCCGAAGACCGCGATGACGTTGAACCAAGATCCCCATCGGACAAGATCGTCACCAAGACCGGCCATGTTGAGATCCGAAGACCGATTCCGTCGAACCCCGGGAACCCCGATGCTTTCGACACGGATGCCATGATCTTCGACACGGATGCAAGACCCCGTTCCGGAGGCGAAGTCCGGACCCGAAGACCGCCAAGAACGCCACCGGTACGACAAGCACTTCGCCGCGAAACGCCAAGTTCTACACCCCGAATGCCAAGACCGACTCGATGGCGCGGACCCGACAAGATCTTCGCCCTGACAGGATCGACACCGTCCAGGCGGATCCGATGTGACCCTGACTCCGAACCAAGTCCTGCTTCCCGGATGCGACAAGATCTACCTCTGTTATCCGAGAACGATCCCGCCGAGACCGAACCCGTCGAACCCTGGACCCTGAGACCGAACCCCGAACCTCGGAACCCCAAGATCTGCCGAACCCTAACGTGTGCCCCCTTTTCTCGAGCCCTATTTTATAAAAGTAATAACAACTTGTTGCATATTAATTGCCATACTTGCATGCATATTTGTGTGGTTTGGGGCCTTATGCCGATTCACTGCATAATTAAATATGGGGCCCATATGCGGACAAATCTAGTCTTATATTGGCCTCATTTAAATTTGTGTAGCGAACCGGTAACTTATTTTGCCTTGTTAAAACAACATTTAAATTGCGGGGGTTCTAAACAACACGAACCACCTAAAATATTGTCGGGACCCCGGTTCCGTTTAATACTGCCTAATTGCATTGCACCTTTGCCATGCCATGCATCATATCATAAGCATGCCCGATCTTTTGCCGTAGCATTAAATATTGCATCCGGTGTTTATTATAGTGTTTTGGTTCTTCGCGGATAAGGCCGTTGAGTTGATGTGAGCTTCGCCCCGATCTTCGGACGAAACCTTCGACAATGTTTTCAGGCGAGCATCTCCCCCTTTCTACCTATCTTACTTTTCTAGTATTTATTCCCACCTGTTGATCTTTTGCTATCTGTGTTGCGATGCTCTAGTTTCGTACCCGTGATATCCCTAGCAGCCTCATATTGCCTTGGACACATCCTATTACCTGTTGATTGGTAGATAGTTGGACTTGCGTGTCGTAGTCGCTCGCTCAAGTGCTGTTGCGTGTCGTCAAGTACCACAGTTGTTGGAGTATTGCCGCAAGTTAATTGTTGGAGATGGTCATGGCTTTAATTACTGTTCACTTTAATTACTGTTTAACAACTAAAATTGAAGTAGGTAAGCAGAGGCACCGGTGGGTGATAGATATTATCTGGTTTTCGACCGCCCACTTGTGTCCCGTAGGACCCCGAGTTCTTGACACCTGTTCCGAGATCGAGCGCGCTAACCACATGTGGGGAGATATGGGCCCCCCATTGATTAGTACCTGATTTCAAAGTATTGTACTGGGGGCCACAACTAGTTTGAGGTTTTATTTACTATCCTGTACCTATGCCATGCTTTACTGCTTTATTTAAATTGTGCGATGGATAGCACACTGTACTGTTTAGGATCGGGACACGTTTTCGCGGTGTCGACAGTCCCAGTTTTGGGATTTGCTGTCGTTCACAGCCGTCTACCCAAACCCTAAGTCCGTCTCGGAGACCGGCCGACTTCGTTGCGGGTAGACTTAGTGGGGTGGCCCCCCGTGCTTGCTTTGGGTCTGGAAACGTCGTGACTTAGGCCCCGCTGACATACTGATGGGTGTATGTTAACTGATCTGGCAAAAAGGGTCGAAGTGCTTGTGGATACTTTGGTGCACCCCTGCAGGGTTAAATCTTTTCGAGAAGCCGTGTCCGCGGTTATGGACGACTTGGAGCACAGTGCTTGATCATAGACAACTATAACTAAAGTTTATTGTTATAAATTGACTTGTATTCGATATGACTAGTAATCAGCTTCACTGCAACGGAATGGCTAAATAAAAGTACCAACAACTGCTGGGTTTGGGATATCTCATGCTTCTTATATCTGACTAGTAAGTGTCGCAACTACAACGGAATGGTTAACTAAAATTGCCCACTGCTTATTATATCAGGATGATTATCTACACCTGACTAGTAATTGCTGCAACAATCACTGAATAAATAAAACTGCCAACTGTGTGAGTTCCTCGGTCGACTTCCTCGTTTGGTCTCGAGGGGGAATACCAGGATGGGATTGTTTGGTGTTAGAATCAGGTTGGTTCCGAATAGGTCTTTCTTACCCCTCTCTGATAGTCGCCTGTTGTATCGAGTCTCTATAGGTTGGTTAGAGCATGTTGCCGCTGCCGCTTCAGTCCACCATACCTATGTAGGCGAGGACCGCCGAATTCTAGCCTCGCCGTGTACTGGCCTCAGTACTGACGCTCCTCTTTTTCCTTTGCCCTTTGTCGGCACCCCTTTTGTTTAAGCAGGTTTTGAGATCGACGTCGTTAGCAGGGTTACCCTTCTGGCTTGGCCTGGGCAGGGTTATGGACGCCATTGGTTATTCTTCAGGGCTCTTAGCTCCATTTGCATCTTGTCCGTAGTCGGACGCGCCATCATTTTCAAGGTGATTTGGATCTTTGTATAATATATCTGTATTCTTGACTCCCGGAGTCGTGTTGTATATATCCGTCCTCTGGGTCCCATCGAGGACTGTTGTGTAATGTTATTACTTCGTTTTCCACCCGCACGAAAGTGCCTGGTGGGCACCTTTGAATCGTTTCTATGCGGGTTTGGCGGGTTTCGCTAAAACTTGCACAGGGCCGATTCTGAGGGTGTTACAGAGTGGTATCAGAGCTCAGCAGTTGCGATACCCCACAAGTCCAGCCTGTAGGATAACCTAGCTAATGGACGTCGTAGAGTGTCAAAAACTATTTTGCAAAATCGGTTGGATAGATCTGGTTAGGTCTGCTTTTACTCCTTACCCCTCTGCTATTCTCCTCTTGCCTCTACGTGTTTTGAATCCGCTCTCTTCTCTCTCTTCGAGTCCAGGATATCTCGTGGTTGGGTTTCCGTCGTACCTTCAGGGTTTCGCTTCCTCCTTTGGTAACGGTGTTGCTACATCTGGTCTTCATGCTATCCGAGGAATCCGTCTACTGTGGTACCATTCTTTGTTCCTTGTTTGTGGCTTCCGGTGTTTCCGACGCGACGACATCATCTACGCTAGATTCGATGCAGAGTCTGCATCACCCCTTTGTTCCTGAACCTTGTTTGTCGAGATCTTCAGTCTGAATCCTGAGGGTTGGTTGCATAATCCATCTGTTCGTGTACAGAGTAATGCTTTGAGTGCGGGATGGAGTCGCGACCATACCACTACTCTTATCATTTGCTTTTGTATATTGAATGGTGGATCGATGCAACTCTTACTCCTTCCATGAAAGTTAGAGGTGGCCTTACCTTTAACTTCGTCCGTTGATTATCCGGAGTGCTCTCTTGACGAACAGGATCAACGACCTCTTGTTGGTGGAGTCGCCGTTTTCCAAGTCGGAACAAGAACCTTTGTTAGTGGTGTCGCGAAGATCTACACAAAGCGAGAAGATGCAGATCACCGACCTTCCTTCCGGTACCATGAGGCGGATCTCGAGGGCGAGATCCATTGTTAGTGGTGTCGAATTGTGGCATCCCGCAAAAACCACTACTAGAAAATCGTGTTGTTTTTGTGCATTGCATCATCATGACCGCATGCTCATGCCATCATGCCACATTGCATTTGAGCATCGTCATCATCTTGCAATTGCTTGCATAAAACTATTTGCGGAAAAACCCGTTCTTATTTTCTAAACGCCCCGACTTGTTTTAAAAATTCAAACCCGGGTCTCCGGAATATTTGTTTTGTCTACCCGCGGGTTTGCAAAAGCCCGGTTTTAATAAATACATTGTTTAATTATTTTTAGTGGGGCAGTCGAACGGGCCGATTCGACCCGAACGACCACCCCAGAATAACTCAGTCACCCAAAAATCCTTTTATACCTAGTCCTGTCTACCCACACCCCCTCCACCTCACCCCAGCCAATGGCCTCTCGCCACCTCACCTCTCCTCCCTCCCCCAACCAATCGCCCTCTGCCACGTCAGCCACTCCCTCTCTCACCCACACAACGCCAAACACACACCCACGCACACATGCCCAGCCCGGCACCAACCAGGAACTGCCCCGTAACCCCCTGGCCCCACCTTGACCGCCGCTTCCCCATCCTCTCCTCCCCGTGCACCTCCCCCGCAGCCTTCCCTCCTCTCTGCCTCGCCCCGCTCCTCCCCCTGGCCGACGACGAGCCCCCCCGCCGCCCGGCCGCCTGTGCTCCCCACCGTCCCCCGCGTCGTGGCCCAGGTCGCCACCGACCTCGTCTGCTCTGGCGCCGCTCGCGTGGCCGCGCTCGCCCCGACCCCGCGTCGCCGGCCCCCTCCCTTCTCCGCCTCCTGCAGCCCCGCCTCGGCACCGGACCGCCCCACCTCCCTCTGCCTCCGCCTGCTCGCCGGCCCGACCTCGCCCCAGCCGCGGCCACCTCCGACCCCGCCCTTCATCAAGCCCGTCGAGCCGCCAACCTCCCTCCGCCGTCCGCCGGGCCCGCCGCCGGCCTCAACCACCGTCGGCCGCGCCCCCGTTTCCGCGCTCGCTTCCCCAGGCCTGCCTGCCGCCGGAGTTCCGACACCCCGCGGGCCCCTCTCCTCCTCCCTCTGGCGCCCGTCTTCACTGTCCAGGCAGAGAACCGCCGCCGCCAAGCCCATGGTCGCCTTCCTCGGGTCTGCATCGAGCTCGTCGTGCCCTTGGACCTCCCCGTCGCTGACCTCCTCGGCCGTGTCTCCTTCCTGCAGAGCGTGCCCGACCAGCTCGCCCCGTCCCTGATGTTTGGAGGCCACGCAGCGAGTGCTTGGGCTAGGGACGCGTACGGGCATCTCACCCGTTTCATATCACAGAGGATGTGTTCCCGTGTTGCTAGCCCAAGTACCACAAGATCTTATTTGGAGATGTACCCAGGAATTTTCAAGAAAACCGCAAGGACTCCAAATACTTTCGGATGCGTCAAGATCCCCTCGGAACGCCAAGTTCTCCTTCCCGGAGTCGGACCCGAAGACCGCGATGACGTTGAACCAAGATCCCCATCGGACAAGATCGTCACCAAGACCGGCCATGTTGAGATCCGAAGACCGATTCCGTCGAACCCCGGGAACCCCGATGCTTTCGACACGGATGCCATGATCTTCGACACGGATGCAAGACCCCGTTCCGGAGGCGAAGTCCGGACCCGAAGACCGCCAAGAACGCCACCGGTACGACAAGCACTTCGCCGCGAAACGCCAAGTTCTACACCCCGAATGCCAAGACCGACTCGATGGCGCGGACCCGACAAGATCTTCGCCCTGACAGGATCGACACCGTCCAGGCGGATCCGATGTGACCCTGACTCTGAACCAAGTCCTGCTTCCCGGATGCGACAAGATCTACCTCTGTTATCCGAGAACGATCCCGCCGAGACCGAACCCGTCGAACCCTGGACCCTGAGACCGAACCCCGAACCTCGGAACCCCAAGATCTGCCGAACCCTAACGTGTGCCCCCTTTTCTCGAGCCCTATTTTATAAAAGTAATAACAACTTGTTGCATATTAATTGCCATACTTGCATGCATATTTGTGTGGTTTGGGGCCTTATGCCGATTCACTGCATAATTAAATATGGGGCCCATATGCGGACAAATCTAGTCTTATATTGGCCTCATTTAAATTTGTGTAGCGAACCGGTAACTTATTTTTCCTTGTTAAAACAACATTTAAATTGCGGGGGTTCTAAACAACACGAACCACCTAAAATATTGTCGGGACCCCGGTTCCGTTTAATACTGCCTAATTGCATTGCACCTTTGCCATGCCATGCATCATATCATAAGCATGCCCGATCTTTTGCCGTAGCATTAAATATTGCATCCGGTGTTTATTCTAGTGTTTTGGTTCTTCGCGGATAAGGCCGTTGAGTTGATGTGAGCTTCGCCCCGATCTTCGGATGAAACCTTCGACAATGTTTTCAGGCGAGCATCTCCCCCTTTCTACCTATCTTACTTTTCTAGTATTTATTCCCGCCTGTTGATCTTTTGCTATCTGTGTTGCGATGCTCTAGTTTCGTACCCGTGATATCCCTAGCAGCCTCATATTGCCTTGGACACATCCTATTACCTGTTGATTGGTAGATAGTTGGACTTGCGTGTCGTAGTCGCTCGCTCAAGTGCTGTTGCGTGTCGTCAAGTACCACAGTTGTTGGAGTATTGCCGCAAGTTAATTGTTGGAGATGGTCATGGCTTTAATTACTGTTTAACAACTAAAATTGAAGTAGGTAAGCAGAGGCACCGGTGGGTGATAGATATTATCTGGTTTCCGACCGCCCACTTGTGTCCCGTAGGACCCCGAGTTCTTGACACCTGTTCCGAGATCGAGCGCGCTAACCACATGTGGGGAGATATGGGCCCCCCATTGATTAGTACCTGATTTCAAAGTATTGTACTGGGGGCCACAACTAGTTTGAGGTTTTATTTACTATCCTGTACCTATGCCATGCTTTACTGCTTTATTTAAATTGTGCGATGGATAGCACACTGTACTGTTTAGGATCGGGACACGTTTTCGCGGTGTCGACAGTCCCAGTTTTGGGATTTGCTGTCGTTCACAGCCGTCTACCCAAACCCTAAGTCCGTCTCGGAGACCGGCCGACTTCGTTGCGGGTAGACTTAGTGGGGTGGCCCCCCGTGCTTGCTTTGGGTCTGGAAACGTCGTGACTTAGGCCCCGCCGACATACCGATGGGTGTATGTTAAATGATCTGGCAAAAAGGGTCGAAGTGCTTGTGGATACTTTGGTGCACCCCTGCAGGATTAAATCTTTTCGAGAAGCTGTGTCCGCGGTTATGGACGACTTGGAGCACAGTGCTTGATCATAGACAACTATAACTAAAGTTTATTGTTATAAATTGACTTGTATCCGATATGACTAGTAATCAGCTTCACTGCAACGGAATGGCTAAATAAAAGTACCAACAACTGCTGGGTTTGGGATATCTCATGCTTCTTATATCTGACTAGTAAGTGTCGCAACTACAACGGAATGGTTAACTAAAATTGCCCACTGCTTATTATATCAGGATGATTATCTACACCTGACTAGTAATTGCTGCAACAATCACTGAATAAATAAAACTGCCAACTGTGTGAGTTCCTCGGTCGACTTCCTCGTTTGGTCTCGAGGGGGAATACCAGGATGGGATTGTTTGGTGTTAGAATCAGGTTGGTTCCGAATAGGTCTTTCTTACCCCTCTCTGATAGTCGCCTGTTGTATCGAGTCTCTATAGGTTGGTTAGAGCATGTTGCCGCTGCCGCTTCAGTCCACCATACCTATGTAGGCGAGGATCGCCGAATTCTAGCCTCGCCGTGTACTGGCCTCAGTACTGACGCTCCTCTTTTTCCTTTGCCCTTTGTCGGCACCCCTTTTGTTTAAGCAGGTTTTGAGATCGACGTCGTTAGCAGGGTTACCCTTCCGGCTTGGCCTGGGCAGGGTTATGGACGCCATTGGTTATTCTTCAGGGCTCTTAGCTCCATTTGCATCTTGTCCGTAGTCGGACGCGCCATCATTTTCAAGGTGATTTGGATCTTTGTATAATATATCTGTATTCTTGACTCCCGGAGTCGTGTTGTATATATCCGTCCTGTGGGTCCCATCGAGGACTGTTGTGTAATGTTATTACTTCGTTTTCCACCCGCACGAAAGTGCCTGGTGGGCACCTTTGAATCGTTTCTATGCGGGTTTGGCGGGTTTCGCTAAAACTTGCATAGGGCCGATTCTGAGGGTGTTACATGCACCGACCAAGACGGAGCAGCCACCTCGATAGCGCCAAGGTCCATCATCAGATGGACAAGTTCAAGAGCACCCTCAACAACTTCAAGAAGGACATGGACGATGAATTCGCCAAAACCATGAGTATAATGGCCAAAACTAATGATGCTTTGCGCTTATTAGAATGCCTCACCAAGAAGAGTGCCAAGGACAAGGATCATTATCATGAGCGTCATGTGGATGACCAAGTGCGCCTCCTATATTAACCATTGGCAAGGCACGCAAATGACCTCCATCGACACCATCATAAGGCACCTTCAACTACTAGTGCCACCACCAAAATGGCACCAAGAGCAAGCCTTTTTCCATGCCATCAAGCTTCAACGCCTACACTTGACATCCAAGACCTCATGAACGAGGAAAATGAAGACCTTTACTTTGCCAAGTTGGATGGGTGTGTCAAGAGGATGTCTACACAAGACAAGGTGGTCACAAAAGATGATGAGAAATCTCTGAGTGATGATTCCCATCTTACAACATACAACCTTGAAGGCGGTAGAGTTGTGAATGTTGCGCATGGGATTTTCCCTTCACCAAAGGAGGCGCGTGGAGTTGAGGAAACCAAGCCTATCCCTATATGCTTGAGTGATGATGTGGTACCGGTCCCATGTGAGTATGAGAGCCACTTAGCCCACTTGAGTGAGAAAAAGAGTGAGATGAGTGACTCCACCTTATGTGAGATTGAGTGCTTCCACTTTGAGTGCATGAGTGATACACCGAGTGAGTTGAGAGTGGTAGTTGATAGGTCATGTGAGGCCATTTTGATTTCTAAAGACTTACCCTCTACCTCTAGTGTGTTCGGTTCCATGGATCAAGAAGCAACAATCCTCGATATGATGATGCTTCCTACCAAGAAGAGGTACACGTTGTATGATGAGGATGCTACGCCATGGCTACATCAAGAAGACGAAGTCACCCACAAGGAGGCCACTACTACCACAACACCCACTTCATATGAGAGATATGAACAAGGTAAAAATAAGGGTGTTGATGATGCCATGATCCCACTAGTGGACATGATGACTTGTGATGATTGGAATGCTATGGATAATACTTGTGACATTTCAAATGATTCTTTCATGTTTTGATGTGACACTTTGCTTTTGCATAATGTTGATCATGTGAAATTATTTGATTGTGATGATGTTGCCATAGACATGCCATGCTACAAACTTTTCATTTTTCCCATTGTTGCTTGCAATCTGTTGAACAGTTGCTCTTTCCAATGTTTTGCTTGCAATGATGTTAAGAATGATCCTCGTGTTGTGACAAACTTGATGAACAATTTATCTGTCCATATGTTTGTCGGCAACCATGCTATTTCTTTGGACATACTTTGTCATGATAGTCATTCAATTTCTCCCATGCTTGTAATAAGATGAATAATCGCTCTTTCACTTGTTCTGCTTGCAACAATATTTATCATATACATTATAACGAGATGTCCCCCATAGCTTTCTCAATATTTGGAGATTTTGATGATTTCCATGATAAGCATGTTCCCCACTTGCATACTCACCACGCATCTATTTCATACTTTATTGACACTAATGGTGATGTGCACAATAAGAGATACGTCATGATGGATGATGTGTTTCTCTACCATGCACACACATTCTTCCTTTTTTCTATGATGTGTGTAGGTACCCGTACTATATTGTCAACCTCGACTGAGCATGAGTTGACAAAAAGAGCTCAAGAGAGCATCCCACAAGTGAGTTCAAGATCGAAGCCAGCTCTGATACCTTTTGCATGGTTTGCATATTTCATGTTGACAAATTGCTCTTTCCTATGGTTTGCTTATAAGCATATTGATGGTATTATCTTACCTTGTGACATTCAATATCCCACTTCCTACCCTATTGAATGGTATACTACTTTATACTCCATACTATGACCATGATAGGTTCACCAACAAGTACAGAGACAAGGGAGGAAGCCCAGAGCATCAAGGCCAACAATACGGACGCTTAGAAGAGGAGATGCAAGAAGCAGCAGAAGCATCGGAGTCTCCAGCCCTGATGCTCAGAGTCTCCGGCCTCCAATACCGGAGTCTCTGGCCCAGACTCCAGATAGGACTCCAGTCCCCGCCTGGAACTCACTATATACCACCCTGAAGTTAGGACCGGAGAGCGACGACATCACCAAAGTCTCCGACCACCCAGGAGTCTCCTACCCACAAACCCTGGAGTCTCCGACCATGGACTGAAGCAAGGACTCCGCCCACACACCAGAGTCTCTATCCCCCAAGCTCGGAGTCTCCAGCCTAAGTGATGGGCCTGCGGGCCGCCAGCTGGGCCTACGGCCTAGGTACCCCTCTTATCCTTCGAAACTCTAGTTTTATATCCAATCTAACCCTTGTTATGTGGTCGACCTATATATAGAGACCTCACCCCTTATTGTAACCTTAGGCATAGATGAGAGACTAAACCCCTTTGTAGAATCTCTAGTTTTGCCTCATCCCCTTTACCAAGGGGAGCGACTATCATCACCAACCTCGTTGGACTTTGCATCATGCATCCATCATTGTAAAAGGCCTTCCAGTCGGTGTTCCTTCTCCAAGTTGTCAAGACTCTCTCCAAGTTGGTCTTCCCTCTCCAATGTGGATTGAGGGAGCACGTTGATCGATCTTTCCTTGCAAGGATTCTATCCGACCGGTGGCCATAGTTTGGGAGTAATCGGCCTTGTATCATTTGAGTTTTGCGTGTGTTCATCATGTTCTTCTTGAGGTGTGTGTTCGCTTCCACTATTGTCGTGGTATTGCCGACGAGTACGCCATGAAGGGGTCCTCACAGTGCATGTTTAGAGAGGTGGGGGGAAGGAGGACGGTTGACGGGTATGAGGTAACACAGCTTACCCAGGTTCAGATCCCACGACGGTGGCGGAATCCTACTCCTGCTATAAATCACTATAATGGCAATACGCCGAGTTACATGGATCGATTCACTGTGCGAGGTATGAGTTAATTGGTGCCCTAAAGTCTTCCATAGACCCGACTTATATAGTCGCCAGGTCCTAGGGTTACAGGGAAAAGTCCTAGCCGGACAGGTTACAGAGTCCTACACTGTCTATTATTTGTCTAGTGTATCTTGCACTCCAAGGCTCCGGGTACGTCGGTGACTCCTCCGTAGCATTCCTTTATCCGGCATGGGCCTCCTTTCTGGATCCATCTAACTGGGCCGCCCAGCAGGCCATAGGCCTTGCTACCAACCGTGGGCCACCCGGGTTATCCGGATAGAGGACATTCTATGAGGATACCCGTATAGCATATCCCCAATAGTAGACCCCGGAGAACTCCGAGATCTTGCGCCGTCTTTCCTCTTCACTCCTGAATGCTCCATAAATCGTCAAGCAACATCTTGTAGTCCTCCCAAAGAACCCTGCAAGGTTTTCTTCATCTTCAACTTGTAAGTCGGAGAATTAATGAATCTTCTATCGTACTCTTCCGTAGCCGGACTAGATCCGTCTATGCTGGAATCTTCTGATGTGATGGTTCACCTGCTAGTGACAGCTAAGGCGATATAGACATAGGTCAGCAACGCCTCGTAACTTAAACATGCAGAAAATGAAATCATGTACGATTTTCCCGCGCGAGCGATATGAACCATTGGCGGTGACGGTTGGCAACGTGGCGAAATTTCCGTGCACGCGCCCGCACACGTTGTCCATGCGTCAACCGTTCGATCATTCCGCATGAATTTTGATGCCGGAGGTTATAAATTATAACGGCGATGGAAATTTTTCTTTTTCACCTCATTCTCCTCTTCATCATATTCTTCCTCCAGCGAGTGACTCCTCGAGCTCTCCGCGCATAGTGTGAAAAACCCTAGCCCCTCGACCTTCCCCAGTCACCACCGCAATCCATCCATGGCCAGCAGCAGTTCTGCCCCCTCCATGTCGGTGTCAGGCGATGCCGTGGCAAAGTCGGCGAGCTCCGTCGTTGTGCCCCTAGAGGGTCTGGTGATTCCCAGATCCGCGGTGGTCGAAACCACCAGCGGTGACCATAACTCAGCGGCGATGGAGCTGCTTGAAGAGGAGTACGACTCCCACAAATGCGACTGGCGCGGTTCGGATATTACGGACCGCAATATCAAGGAATTGATCATCGAGGGCTACCTCCCTGCGACGGAGGGGCTCCCTTGGCGGACAGCGCCGGCCGGCGAGGTCACACCTTCTCCCCAAGCCAGAGAAAAGGTGTACCTCATAGCACAACTGGTATGTGGCATCTCCCTGCCCATCTCCAACTTTTTCCTTGCTGTCCTCAACCATTACAGAGTACAACCTCAGAACGTCTCCCCCAATAGCATCTTAGCGCTTAGCAACTACGTGGAGCTTTGCGAGGGTTATTTAGGGATTAGGCCTAGGCTAGATCTCTTCATCTATTTCTTCACCGTCAAGCGTGAAGTCGGATCCGGCAAGGACGAGCATAGAAATTGTGGCACCATTAGTTTTAAGAGCCGACCTGGCCGGCGGTTCCCCGATATCGTCGGCCACGAGTCTTGCAAGAACTGGTAGCGGGCATACTTCTATGGCCCAGATATCCCTCTGGCCGGCCGAGAAGTGACATACCCAGACTTTGTCGATGGAGCTGCCGCCGAAGCCTCGACATGGAGATCCCAGTCCTCCCTTCCCTCCGACATCGATGCTTCTCGTGCTATAAGGCGGATAGAGTGGTTCGTAGATACGGGTCTGACCGGATTGGACCTAGCCATGTGCTGGCTCGTCAAGCGGATCCAGCCTCTGCAGCACTGCTTGAAGTTGATGCACGAGTATACCAACGAGAGGAAAGATAGCCTCCGCATCTCTGAGGATAATTTCTTGAGCGACTCCGTCAAGATCCTCCTCATGGACATCGTTAAGGTGAAGGATAAGAAGAGTGGCTTCTCCATCACCTATGACATGTTCATAGAGAGCAAGTGCCCAAAGGTACCTATTTATTTTCCGTGTATGACATATACTCCAGTTCTTCCGTCTAGCCATTACCATCTCATCTAACATGGTGGTTCTTCATTTAACAGCTAAGCGACTTAGATGAGGATAGCATGGCTCCTCAAATCTATGATCCAAAGATGAAGGAAGTCACCGTCGTGTCCGACGATGATGCCCCGTTGGCACGAAAGCGGAAGAGCTCCACCTCTGACGCTGCCGATAGAGGCAAGAAGAAGAAGACAGAGGGTGGAGCCTCCAAGAAGACTACCGCCACCCTGGAGGCGGAGAAAAGAAAGGTTACAGGGATCTTCTTTGCCAAATCAGCCCCTCTTGTGTAAGCTTCTTTCTCTCTGACATTGTCGATTGTTTGTCTTATTTCTGTATTTATACTTTTTGTGCATTTCAGGAAGAAAGCCACAACCAGTTTGAAGAAGACCTCCAAGACTTCGGGGGCTTCTAAAAACATTAAGGATATGTTGCATCGTGACGTTTCACCCCACACATCTCCCGCCATCGCCCCTGTCACCCCTAGCGTCCAGCCTTCGTCCGCTCCGACAAGCTCTCAAGCCAAAGAAGCATCTGGCCCTTCCGCCATGGAAGTGGACTCAGGTGCCTCCACCGAGCTTGCTGTTGTCGGCGAACAGACGACACAGGAAAGTGCTGCAAACCAAATGGCTGAAGCTCTGGCTAAGGATGCCATCGGTTGCGGCAAGGCGGTGGTGGTAGGTGGTACATCTGTCGAAGGCGGCACCTCCGCACCCAAGAAGACCATAGAGTTCCCGAAGATAGTCTATCCGGTGCTTACGCCGGCTAGCACTGCTCTGGTTCCTGGTGCGACGCCGACATCTCCAACGTGTGGCCTTGAGGAGCTTCTCCGGCAAGCAGAAATCTTGCAAGGAAATAGTTTGTCCTTCGGCAAGTTGCTTGCTGAGAGTGCTACAAACCTCAAGATCATCGCACTTGTAATTTTTATTTGCCTTTTGCTTTTCATATGAGTATCCCACTGTAGCCCCCGAGGATTTAGACGGAAAACCATAGGTCTTTGTATCTAAATGCTCTAAGAGTGACTAAGCTAGAAAACTTCTCACTATAGCCCCCAAGCATATTGTTTGAATGAATCATTCCGACTATATGCTTTCAGAGTAGCATACACAGTGTTTATAAATTTCGATACTGTAGCCCCCAAGCTTCTAGTTGTAACTAAATTAGTTCCGACTAGATGCTTAATGAGAAGCTAAGCATATGACAGAGTTAAAAACATTATACTGTAGCCCCCAAGCTTCTAGTTGTAACTGAATTAGTTCCGACTAGATGCTTAAAGAAAGACCAAGCATATTGTTAAGTTAAAAAATCTCGCTGTAGCCCCCGAGCTTCTAGGTGGAAATTTTCCGGCTAGATGCTCCATGTAGACCAAACAACGTATAAATTTCTTCTTTAGACAAAATGAGAATGCTCGGAGGGGTGTCGCCAACGACAAGTACCAGAAGATGCGTGCGGACTTGTAAGCTGAAAAAGGTAAAAATGCCTTCTTGAAGGAACAGATCATCAAGAGCAAGCGTTTGTTTTTCCTTTTTTTCGTATTCCTGCTTGGTCTTGTGCCAACATTCTCCGAGTACTTACTGTGTACTATTCTTTTTCCGAGTTGCAAAAACCATTTCCAAGGCTAAGGATATTGTCGAGCAATCCAACCACATTCAGCAGCTGGATAGCAAAAACAAGATCCTTAAGCAGGAGAGGAAGGACATGCTGAAGATGCACGAAGACTCAATGAAAGCCCTGCAAGACTCCGACAATGAGGAGATGAACTGCTTGAAGGAGGAAATCGCGATCTTAAAAGATCAGACGAAAGCTGCTGATGAGCAAAATCAATGCTATCATGAAGCGTACAAGATCCTCCGACAAGAACGGAACTCCATGGAGGAGACTCTCCAGCAAGCTGAGATAAGCATCTTCAGTAAATGATTCTCTGTCTTGGACTTCTGTAAGCTGAATACTCTGAATTTTTGAACTCATGCGCTCCTTTGTCAGAAATTTGCGGATCCTATGGGTTTAACCCGCTCGCCTCCTCCACCAAAGGAATGTACAGTCCTTGCCGGCAACTTTATCAACACCGCCATCAAGCAGGCCAAGGAGATAGCCAAACGCCTCCAGATTAATATCAAGGCATCGGACTCTGTGGCGAAGTTCTCGGAGATCCTGCGCCGAGCCCCCGAGCGTATCTCAAGCTGGAAAGCTTCATGTGCACGGGCCGGTGGAAGGATGGTGCTGTCCATGGTCAAGGCACATTACGAAAATGCCGACATCAACACGGTGACCTCCCGTATCCCCGACGTAGACAACAAAGGCCAAAAGATAAACCACGAGTCTATCTTGGCGTCGCTCGCGGGTTATCACACCAGAGTCGCTGATTTGGTCGACGTTAATGTGTTTGTGCCCATGAAAACCATCGATGGCAGCAACCAAAGCTCCTGCGAGTTCCTCAACACTGCCGACTTCGAGGAAGGTGACTCTCCTGCTGCCAACGATGCTGCCTCCAAGTCGTCTGCGCTAGAGGAATAAAAAACAATTTGTAATATTTGTTTCCTCTCTAATGTGTATGCGGAAAAACTATGTATTAACTTAAGGCGGAAAACAATGGTTGTTATTTCCTGCTACTCAAGAATTGGTTCCAGCATTTATATATTTTTTAAGAAAGGGCTGGCTTATCCATTACTCTGATTTTTATGATTGTCTTTTCATCAGTCGGAAGACTCATTGTCGGAACCATGCGCTTAGGTGATGATGCCCAATGGCACCGTCAATAACCTAAGAACAAAATCGCCATAAATAAGTGCCAAAATTCACTACTCCAGAATCCACATAAAAACGACAAAAAACGTGTAGACCAGAAAATTTAAGCTAATGCCCGTAGGCTGAATTTTCACAAGTGCAATCGCAAAGCTTGTGCATAAAAGTTTTTATACGATCCAAAAATGAACTCTAAAGGAGGTAAAAGACTCACAAATATGAGTGAACCAAAGAGCTTCATTTCATTGATCATATAAAAGGTACACAATAGATAAAAAATGCAAAGTGTAGAAAGGACGTAGCTGTGCTATGTTCCATGGCCGATCAAGCTCCGGGTAATCATCATCCGGGTCACGTCTCTTACACTTATGATCCTCGTTGGGTCTATCCTTCAGTTCACGATTGTCAACGAGGTAGTAAGACCCATTGAGTAGCGCCTTGCTTATGATGAACAGTCCTTCCCATGGCGGGGATAATTTGTGTGACTTTTTCTGCTTAAGTCGGAGCACTAGATCCCCCTCTTTAAATGAGCGATGCCGGACGCGGAGACTATGGTAGTTGCGTAGCTTCTGCTGGTAGATGGCGGATCTTTGGCATGCCAAAACACGCTCCTCCTCGAGAAGGTCCACATCTAGGCGTATAGATTCTCAGCGTCATCTTTGTCGTAGGCGGCAACTCTTGGTGCATCGTGAAGGATGTCGGAAGGCAGGATGGCTTATGCTCCATATACCATGAAGTAAGGGGCGTAGCAGGTGGATCTGTTTGGTGTAGTTCGTAAACTCCACATCACAGATGGCAATTCTTCTGCCCAAGCTCCAGCTGCTCTATGTAGCGGTGCCTCAAGACGTGGCTTGATTCCCTGCAGAATGAATCCATTGGCTCGCTCAACCTGACCGTTGGATTGTGGGTGTGCCATAGATGCAAGGTCAAGTCGGATGCCCTTCTCCCAACAATAAGCTTCTACTTCTCCGCGTGACAAGTTGCTGCCGTTGTTGGTGATAATGCTATGTGGGAGACCAAATCTCACCACTAGATCCCGGACAAACCTAAGGGTTGTTGCCCCATCGAGCTTTCTAATGGGTTTAGCTTCTATCCATTTGGTGAATTTATCAACTACTACTAGCAGATGCGTAAACCCACATGGTGCCGTCTGCAACGGACCAACCATGTCCAGCCCCAGACTGCAAACGGCCAAGTTATTGGTATTATTCGCAATTCTTCAGCAGTAACATGTGGTTGTCGGGCATAGTACTGGCATCCCATGCATGTCCCCACCAGCTTGTCGGCGTCCTTCTTCGCGGTCAGCTAGTAGAATCCTTGCCAGAAGGCTTTCGCGACCAAAGATCAGCGAGCGGCGTGATGCCCGCAATCTCCAAGATGGATTTCGCATAGGATTTCAATACCTTCTTGCTAGGAAACACACTTAAGGTGTACACCAGTAGTGCTTCTTTTGTAGAGCTATCCATTGATTATGGTATAGCCCTTTGCTCGACGTACTATTTGCCGTCTTTCGACTTCATCGTCGGGCAAAGTTCCGTGTTCGAGATACTCCATGAACGGTTTTGTCCAAGCCGGAGGGACCTTTGCCACCATGTGGACGAAAGAGTCTACTCTGTCCGGGTTGTCGATGTCTGCTCCCTTCATGGATAGTGTCCGTAGATGCTCCAGGAAAACTCCAGGCAGAATTCGTTTGCACCCTAATCCAAGCTTAGACAGCAGATCAGCCGCCTTGTTTTGCTCCCTAGGTACATACTTGACCTCATAGCCAAAGAAGCTCTTGGCTATCTCGTCCACTTCGTCTCGATATGCCGCCATCATAGTGTTCCGTGCATTCCAGGTGCCAGCCACCTGCTGGGCAACCAAGTCGGAATCTCCACAACAAACTATGCGCTTGATGCCAATACCCTTGGCTACGCGTAATCCGTGAATGAGTGCTTCATACTCCGCCATGTTGTTCATAGCCTCGAAGTGGATTTGCAGAATGTAGTGTAGCTTGTCTCCAGTTGGGGACTATAGAAATACACCAGCCCCCGAGCCGTTGAGTATCTTTGATCCTTCAAAGTGCATCACCCAGTATTCTGGTTCCGGCAATGGGGTAGCATCTGGCATCTCCGTCCAATCTGCGATAAAATCCGCCAAGGCTTGTGACTTGATAGCGTCGCGTCTCTTGTAGGTGATCTCAAAGGCGGCGAGTTCAATGCCCCACTTCGCGACCCTTCCTTTAGTGTCGTTGTTGTTGATAATGTCGGACCGTGGAGTTTTGCTCACCACTGTGATGGGGTGCTCCTGGAAATAGTGCCTCAGCTTCCGAGAAGCAAGGAATACTCCATAAGCTATCTTTTGGTAGTGCGGGTAACGCTGCTTGGACTCCGTTAAGACCTCGCTCACATAGTAAACTGGTCGTTGAACTCCGTGCTCATAGCCTAGTTCCATCCGCTCTACCACGACGACGATGCTGATTACCTGGTTGGTGGCCGCCATGTAAATTAATATGGGTTCTCCAGGCTCAGGTGCTGCAAGGATAGGCGCTGAGGAAAGAATCTCCTTGAGCTGCTTCAATGCTGCATCTGCCTCGTCCATCCACGTGAACTTGTCCGCCTTCTTCAGCAACTTGTACAGCGGCAGATCCTTCTCTCCAAGTCGGCTGACGAACCGACTAACTAGTGCAACGCAACCTGTTAGCCGTTTTATGTCTTTTAGGCATGTTAGACGGTTTATGTTTAAGATGGCCTTGATTTTCTCCGGGTTAACCTCGATTCCACGCTGGGAAACGATCAAGACCAACAATTTTCCGGTTGGAACCCCGAAGACACACTTCTTAGGGTTAAGCATCATGTTGTATTTCCGGAGATTATCAAAGGTTTCCTTTAAGTCGAAGATTAAGTCATTTGACTTTTTAGACATCACCGCTATATCGTTCACATAGGCGTGAACGTTCTGACCAATCTGATCATGTAGGCAACGTTGCATTGTCCGCTGGTACGTAGCACCTGCGTTTTTTTAGCTCAAAGGGCATTGTGACATAGCAAAACGTGTCGTAGGGTGTAGTGAACAAAGTAGCCCATTGGTCCAACTTCCTCATCTTGATCTGGTGGTATCCTAAGTATGCATCGAGAAAACACAAAAGTTCTGAGCCAGCCATCGAGTCAATGACTTGGTCAATGCAAGGCAAAGCAAACGGATCTTTGGGGCATGCTTTGTTTAAGCCGGTGTGAAGGACTTCTTGGATAAAACTAGCCTTAAGTAACCTAGCTATCTCTTTGCCTATGGCGCGTATCTTTTCATCTCCAAAGCATCGTAGAGGTTGCTTCACTGGTTTGCATTTTGGATCAATGTTCAACTGTGCTCGACAAGTTCCCTAGGTACACCTTTCATGTCGGCAGGTTGCCAGGCAAAGATGTCTCTATTCTCACGGAGGAACTCGACGAGCGCGCTTTCCTATTTGGGATCCAGGTTCGTCCCAATGGCGGTGATCTTGGAGGCATAGCCTACCACAAGTTCCACCGATTTGGTCTCGATGGCGGCCTTGAATGCTGGAGCGGAGTTGAAATCTGTTTATTCAACGCGGGCATCTTTGAGGCATCGACCTTGCTCTGGATCTCCTTGAATTCTTCACTTTTGAGGACAACTTCTGCGTAGGCGGCTTCATTGGAATAAACACAATTGCCCAAATTAAATGATTAATAATCATATAAAAATACTTTAAATAATTCAAGGAGAATTATTTAATACCCTATTAATTAAATAAACCTACTGAAAAGGTTTTGTGAAAAAAATTGATATTTAAATAAGGGTTTGAAAATATAATGAAATCTTATTTAATAAAGGAAAGTGCCCATTTTAATTAAAATATAAACCATAGATAAATAAGAGAATTATTCCTAAAATGGTATTTAAAAATACATGTTTAGACAGATTAAAAACTTACAGAAAGTTTGGCAAGGTTTTGAATTCAAATGGTTGTTTGAAAGGTTTAAACAAAATCAAAACAGGAAAAAGAAAATAGAAAAAGAAAAATGAATCAGAACAAAAAAAAATGGAAAGGACCCAGCCTAGAAAGCCAGGCCCATCTAGCCCAACTAAACCCCCCCGAATCGTTTTTCTCTCACTCACTAACGAACCTACAGAGACACTGACCGCTGGCCCCCACCATCCCTCTCTCCATCTCGCTGACAAAATGATCCCACCAGTCAGACCATCTTCCTCACGCGCGCGACGACCACGCCTGGCCGTTTCTTCCGTTGATTGCACACTTCAATTCGTGGTAATGGCCCAGTGATTAACGCCCACGACCATGCTCCATTAATAGCCTTCTCCCCCTCTCCATTTCCCCCCAGAAGCCACCCACCCTCTGCCACCAGGCCGCTCGGGTTTTGCTCGAGAACTTCCACTCCACCGGTGAAGCTTTTCTCCAATTCCGGCCAGCCACCGTCGCCCCTTGCCCCCCAGATCCCACTAGCGCGTTCCCCATAGCCCCCTGAACCTCCGAGTACCCCCAATTGCCCGTGCTTGACCCACAGCGTCAGCAACGATGACAACTGAGCAGCTCCACCGTCTGCTCCAACTTCGGCGACCTCTACTAGTAACATCCGACCACACCTTCCACTCTCCTTGACCCTCATGACTTCGTGACTCTCTCGCGCATCTAAGGCCGCCACTATTTGGTCTTTTCGTGACTTGTAGCCCTGCCATCGACGACGACAGAGCGTGCCCGCCTCCAGGGACATCTCCGGCGAGGAATTGCAGCCACACCCGTGCGCTCCTCCGTCGACAACGACCACCTAGAGCATCAGCAAAGCACGACGAATCTGGTGAGCATCACCCCACCGTCTCTCGCTTCCTGCATCGCCAGGACCACTCTCATCTGAGCGCACCGCTGCCGTTCACCACCACCAGCGCCGCCCGTTCCTGGTCAGTTGATTTAGGCCATAGGATTTTGATCGCGTGGCTACGATAGAACATAACTCGAAGGGGTACGAGTGATCCTGTGCTGCTCGATCTGTTTAAAATCCAACACCCCATGTTGCACGATCCACATGAACCGGCACTGTCCAATAAGAATGTGACACGTAGCCAGACTCTGGTTTTAAAATAGAAATTTGATCAATTGGTGATTAGATTTTGTGAAATTCATAACTTTTAATCCACACGTCCAATTTTTTAAATTTTATATCAATGGAATCAGCAAAACAAGTACTTCCTAACTATGTACTTTGTTTAGTAAATTGCTTCTGTTAAATTGGTTGTATTTGAAGAAACTTGTGTAGGCATAATTTGAGTATAAAATTCGTTATAAAAATATTTTTTGGGTAAAATCTTTGGCAAATGGATTGTTTTGAATCTACTGACCATGGAAACCAACTTTTGGTTTTAAAAACATATTTTGAGATGCTAAAGAATAAATCTTTGAATAAAAACATTTCTAGCCAAATAAAAATATTGATTATGGTTTAAAAATGATTATTTAGTAAAACCTTTGGAAAATGATTTGATTTAAACTCTCTAACTCTAAACACCAATTTTTAGGATTTAAAAATATATTTGGTGAACCCTATGAATTATTACTTTGCTAAAAAGCATTTTCAACAACATAAAATATTACTTTGGTATAAAAATGGTTTATAGGTAAAACCTTTTTATAAATGGTTTTAATAATAAACACTTGACCATAAAACACTAACATTTGTGTTTAAAAAAATGTATTTGTCAAACACTAGAAAATATTACTTTGGTTTGAACCATTTCTAGCAAAACAAAAATGACTTAAAATGGCCATTTTTACTAACTTAATATCAAATGGTTTTGCCACTTCTATAAATTACCAATATGTGTTTTAAAATGTTTATAACCTATTAGAAACCACTTTTCCAAATAAAACAATCTTTGGCATGCTTGCATGCATTGCTTTGTTTTTATTATTCTACGTGCTGAATTGCTTAAATGGTAGATTAAATTTGTGCCTTGATTGAATTTTAGTGAAATTTGAAGAGGATGTCTGTGGCAAGATCAAGGAGTGAACTTATATTCTCTACCAAAGAGGCAAGTGATGCTTTATACTTTTGTACTATTATTTCCACCATGCATTAGTGATATTTTTAAGTAGGACTTGCATGGAATTTTTGCTAAGTATAAACTATGCCATGGGAAATCCTAGTAGATGAAACCTTAGTAGAATTATCCTAAGTTAAGATTCCTACTACTATCATGCTTAGCTTAGCTTGTAGAAAACAACGGTGGATTATATTCATGCTATGGAATATTTCTAAGTCAAGGACTTGTGTTTTGTTTAATAAAACAACTAAGTGAATGAATCACCTGGGTGGAATGGAAAGAAAGGTTTGTGTTGAGTGGTTACTCAAGTTCAGTATACTGGGGAAAACTTGGGCATCACCAGGTCCAGTATACTGGGGAAGACTTGGTATCTTACTTGTGGGTTGCCACCCAGGAACAAAGAGATTTGAGATGTCAAATGTTGAGAAGCTTCAAGTGCAACCACTTGGCATTATGGGCTCTGACTGGATAATATAGATTGCAATAACTTAGCCAAATGGACAGTTGGTGGTAGGGGATTGATAGGTTGGAGCGCGTCCATTCTGGTCTAAGGGAAGGCTTCTGAAAGATCTTGTCTTGGTGAAAATCAAGTCTTGTGGGGAAAGTGCACCACCTCTGTAGAGTGTAAAATCTAAGTACTTAGCCATGTCCCTGGAAAAGGACAATTTGAGCATCAAGACATGGAAGCTATCAAGAATCTCCTCATCCCAATTTTCTAAGTTAAAACTTGTGGTTGAAGAAGGGTTTATGGATCACCAATTTCTATTGGGAGATGCCTTGGGTGATTTTGCCAAACAAAAACTTAGTGTTTTCAACTGATAGGAAAAATCTATTTTGAGCAAAGCAAGCCTAAGCTCCACTTAGCCAAATGCATAGAGATGATAGTTACCACTATACTACCATAGTATCACTTGCCAATATAATTCAAATGTATTGACCCTTGTGGCTGTAACTTATTATGTTGCAGGTTTGTTTGATGTTAGTAAAGTGTGTTAATTAGGATTACAAGTCTACAAACAACATGATTGCCTGTGGCACTTTGAAGATGAGGGACTCAATGCTATAGTTATTTCCGCTGCATTGTAATGAGATAGCCAAATGAGCTATGTAAGATGTAATGAATTATTTTATTTCTGGTTATAAAGTTGCATTATGACCTTTGTTTCTTGATATTACATCTTAACTGTGGATGCTAGCTATTGATCCAGGGACTAGCATTATAAACACAGGGATCTCTACCTTATTAAAGGTTGGGACCTCTACAAAGAGCTTCAGCTTATTTCGGAGCAACGTGCCCCTTTCCAACCCATCGATGAAGGCGGCCATGGAGGTCTGAGCATGCACTCCTGCGCAGGAATTCTTCATATCCAGCCAGCGAAAGAGGTAGGCACGAGATGTCTTGTCTTTCTCTTGCACGCACCGCTGTAGATCGCCAACAGTGCAGGAACGTTTGTACGTACCCACGAAGTTCTTGGCGAACGCTTCTTGAATGTCCAACCAATTGCAGATGGATTTCTTCGACAAGTCATCAATCCATTGATGGGCCGTGCCCGCCAATATCAATGGGAGGTACTTGACGACAACATTGGGGTTACCCCCGACAATCTCCACCGTGTTGCCATAATCCTGCAACCATGTAGCTGGCTTAGCGGTGCCGTCATAGGGCTTCATGGTCTTGTCAATCCGGAAACCTTTGGGGTAAGTTGCGGACCGTATAACAGGTCGAAAGCAACATGGTCCCAGGTATGGTCCTTCTCGGGCCTCGTGGATCTTGTTTATCCGCGAACGTGCGTCGCATGGCTCTGGGCTTATTTTCTTCTTGTCCACAGGGGATGGGCTGCGTGAACGACGCGGCCCCCTCCACCATGGTGGCTTCTAGGTGGCGACGGACGCGGAGGTGGCGGTGGGTTAGCCTTCTTGTTGATACTCTCCTGCGATTCCTCACGCTTGTCGCGGTTGCTTGTCAGACGTGGAGGGTCATGGCACGACCTGCTCTTGTGTCCTTGGTTGCGCTCTCCGTCATGAAAGGGTTTGCTCCGCGTTGTCGCAGATGACGATGCCGCCCTGCCTTGGTGGGGGCATATCCGTACGACGGTGAGGCTTGATGTCTTCGCGATATCGGGGGGAGCAGGACGGTGGCGATGGGCGACGAGGTTGGGATTTGCCTCCATGGTCGGAGGATATGGGGATAGCTCCTTCCTGTTGCGCGCATCCCTCCGTCTTTGTTCTGATGAACCCGTCTGAGAACCGACATCAAGAGGAGATCTGTCCCTTGGTAGCCTATGCTGGCTAGACTAGAAAAACGCTGGGTCAGACTCAAGCCTCTGAGAGGTGGCCTTTTCCTGCTGTTTTATCGCCTTGGACACTAGGTCATAGACTTGGTCCACCGCCTCAGGCGTATCCTGCTCCAGAAGGGTCTTGGCAACGGCGAGATTGAGGAGAGGAGTGGGCATCACCTGCCTGCCTTTACTGTCAATATATGGCTTCTCTTGTGTCGGCTTCGGGGGAGCCCATCCTAGGTTTCGCCATACACCAGGATCGTTGATGACGCGCGCCGGAGCTTTCTTGGGCTTCTGCTGCTGCAGTAGAGTTTTATACCAAAACTCTTTACGTATTTAGAGTAATTCTTGGTCAAAGAAAAAATACGCAAAACGAGGACGCCTTAAGCCATGAAACGGAGGGAGTATTAAATAAATAAACCTAATGAAAAGGTTTTGTGAAAAAAATTGTAATTTAAATAAGGGTTTGAAAATATAATGAAATCTTATTTAATAAAGGAAAGTGCCCATTTTAATAAAAATATAAACCATAGATAAATAAGAGAATTATTCCTAAAATGGTATTTAAAAATACATGTTTAGACAGATTAAAAACTTACAGAAAGTTTGGCAAGGTTTTGAATTCAAATGGTTGTTTGAAAGGTTTAAACAAAATCAAAATAGGAAAAATAAAATAGAAAAAGAAAGATGAATCAGAACAAAAAAAATGGAAAGGACCCAGCCTAGAAAGCCAGGCCCATCTAGCCCAACTAAACCCCACTTAATCGTTTTTCTCTCACTCACTAACGAACCCACAGACACACTGACCGCTGGCCCCCACCGTCCCTCTCTCCATCTCGCTGACGAAATGACCCCACCAGTCAGACCATCTTCCTCACGCGCGCGACGACCACGCCCAGCCGTGTCTTCCGTTGATTGCACGCTTCAATTCGCGGTAATGGCCCAGTGATTAATGCCCGCGACCATGCTCGATTAATAGCCTGCTCCCCCTCTCCATTTCCCCCCAGAAGCCAGCCACCCTCTGCCACCAGGCCGCTCGGATTTTGCTCGATAACTCCCACTGCTCCAGCGAAGCTTTTCTCCAATTCCGGCCAGCCACCGTCGCCCCTTGCCCCCTGATCCCACTAGCGCGTTCCCCATAGCCCCCTGAACCTCCCAGTACCCCCAATTACTCGTGCTTGACCCACAACGTCAGCCACGACGACAACCGAGCAGCGCCGCTATCTGCTCCAACTTCGGTGACCTCTACTGGTAACATCTGACCACGCCTTCCCCTCTCCTTGACCCTCACGACTTCGTGACTCTCTTGCGCATCTAACGCCGCCACTATTTGGTCTTTCCGTGACTTGTAGACCCGCCATGGACGATGACAGAGCGTGCCCGCCGCCAGGGACATCTCGGCGAGGAATTGCAGCCACACCCGTGCGCCCCTCCGTCTACAACGACCACCTAGAGCATCAGCAAAGCACGACGAATCTGGTGAGCTTCACCCCACCGTCTCTCGCTTCCTACATCGCCAGCACCACCCTCGTCTGAGCGCGCCGCCGCCGTCCACCACCGCCAGCGCCGCCCATTCTTGGTCAGTCGATTTAAGCCGTAGGATTTTGATCGCGTGGCTACGATAGAAAATAACCCGAAGGGATACGACTGATCTTGTGCCGCTCGATCTGTTTAAAATCCAACGCCCCACGTTGCACGATCCACACGAACCGGCACTGTCCAATAAGAACATGACACGTAGCCAGACTCTGGTTTTGAAACAGAAATTTGATCTATTAGTGATTATATTTTGTGAAATTCATAACTTTTAATCCACACATCCAAAGTTTTTAAATTTTCTATCAAAGGAATCAGCAAAACAAGTACTTTCCAACTATGTACTTTGTTTTGTAAATTGCTTCTGTTAAATTGGTTGTATTTGCAAAAACTTGTGTAGGCATAATTTGAGTATAAAATTCATTTTAAAAATAATTTTAGGGTAAAATATTTGGCAAATGGATTGTTTTGAACCTACTGACCATGGAAACCAACTTTTGGTTTTAAAAACATATTTTGAGATGCTAAAGAATAAATCTTTGAATAAAAACATTTCTAGCCAAATAAAAATATTGATTATGGTTTAAAAATGATTATTGAGTAAAACCTTTGGAAAATGATTTGATTTAAACTCTCTGACCCTAAACACCAAGTTTTAGGATTTAAAAATATATTTGGTGAACCCTATGAATTATTACTTTGCTAAAAAGCATTTTCAACAACATAAAATATTACTTTGGTATAAAAATGGTTTATAGGTAAAACCTTTTTATAAATGGTTTTAATAATAAACACTTGACCATAAAACACTAACATTTGTGTTTAAAAAAATGTATTTGTCAAACACTAGAAAATATTACTTTGGTTTGAACCATTTCTAGCAAAACAAAAATGACTTAAAATGGCCATTTTTACTAACTTAATATCAAATGGTTTTGCCACTTCTATAAATTACCAATATGTGTTTTAAAATGTTTATAACCTATTAGAAACCACTTTTCCAAATAAAACAATCTTTGGCATGCTTGCATGCATTGCTTTGTTTTTATTATTCTATGTGCTGAATTGCTTGAATGGTAGATTGAATTTGTGCCTTGATTGAATTTTAGTAAAATTTGAAGAGTGTGTCTGTTGCAAGATCAAGGAGTGAACTTATATTCTCTACCAAAGAGGCAAGTGATGCTTCATACTTTTGTCCTATTATTTCCACTATGCATTAGTGATATTTTTAAGTAGGACTTGCATGGAATTTTTGCTAAGTATAAACTATGCCATGGGAAATCCTAGTAGATGAAACCTTAGTAGAATTATCCTAAGTTAAGATTCCTACTACTATCATTCTTAGCTTAGCTAGCAGAAAACAACGGTGGATTATATTCATGCTATGGAATATTTCTAAGTCAAGGACTTGTGTTTTGTTTAATAAAACAACTAAGTGAATGAATCACCTGGGTGGAATGGAAAGAAAGGTTTATGTTGAGTGGTTACTCAAGTTCAGTATACTGGGGAAAACTTGGGCATCACCAGGTCCAGTATACTGGGGAAGACTTGGTATCTTACTTGTGGGTTGCCACCCAGGAACAAAGAGATTTGAGATGTCAAATGTTGAGAAGCTTCAAGTGCAGCCACCTGGCATTATGGGCTCTGACTATATCATATAGATTGCAATAACTTAGCCAAATGGACAGTTGGTGGTAGGGGATTGATAGGTTGGAGCGCGTCCATTCTGGTCTAAGGGAAGGCTTCTGAAAGATCTTGTCTTGGTGAAAATCAAGTCTTGTGGGGAAAGCGCACCACCTCTGTAGAGCGTAAAATCTAAGTACTTAGCCATGTCCCTGGAAAAGGACAATTTGAGCATCAAGACATGGAAGCTATCAAGAATATCCTCATCCCAATTTTCTAAGTTAAAACTTGTGGTTGAACAAGGGTTTATGGATCACCAATTTCTATTGGGAGATGCCTTGGGTGATTTTGACAAACAAAAACTTAGTGTTTTCAACTGATAGGAAAAATCTATTTTGAGCAAAGCAAGCCTGAGCTCCACTTAGCCAAATGCATATAGATGATAGTTACCACTATACTACCATAGTATCACTTGCCAATACAATTCAAATGTATTGACCCTTGTGGCTGTAACTTATTATGTTGCAGGTTTGTTTGATGTTAGTAAAGTGTGTTGATTAGGATTACAAGTCTACAAACAACATGATTGCCTGTGGCACTTTGAATATGAGGGACTCCATGCTATAGTTATTTCTGCTGCATTGTAATGAGATAGCCAAATGAGCTATGTAAGATCTATTGAATTATTTTATTCCTGGTTATAAAGTTGCATTATGACCTTTGTTTCTTGATATTACATCTTAACTGTGGATGCTAGCTATTGATCCAGGGACTAGCATTATAAACACAGGGATCTCTACCTTATTAAAGGTTGGGACCTCTACAAAGCGCTTCAGCTTATGTCGGAGCAACGTGCCCCTTTCCAACCCATCGATGAAGGCGGCCATGGAGGTCTGAGCATGCACTCCTGCGCAGAAATTCTTCATATCCAGTCAGCAAAAGAGGTAGGCACGAGATGTCTCGTCTTTCTCTTGCACGCACCACTATAGATCGCCAACAGTGCAGGGACGTTTGTACGTACCCACGAAGTTCTTGGTGAACGCTTCTTGATTGTCCAACCAATTGCAGATGGATTTCTTCGACAAGTCATCAATCCATTAACGGGTCGTGCCCGCCAACATCAATGGGAGGTACTTGACGACAACATTGGGGTTACCCCCGGCGATCTCCACCGCGTTGCCATAATCCTGCAACCATGTAGCTGGCTTAGCGGTGCCGTCATAGGGCTTCATGGTCTTGTCAATCCGGAAACCTTTGGGGTAAGTTGTGGACCGTATCGCAGGTCGAAAGCAACATGGTCCCAGGTATGGTCCTTCTCGGGCCTTGTGGATCTTGTCTATCCGCGAACGTGCATCGCATGGCTCCGGGCTTCTTTTCTTCTTGTCCACAGGGGATGGGCTGCATGAACGACGCGGCCCCCTCCACCATGGTGGCTGCTAGGTGGCGACGGACGCGGAGGTGGCGGTGGGTTAGCCTTCTTGTTGTTACCCTCCTGCGACGCCTCACGCTTGTCGCGGTTGCTTGTCGGACGCGGAGGGTCATGGCGCGACCTGCTCTTGTGTCCTTGGTTGCGCTCTCCATCATGACGGGTCTGCTCCATGTTGTCGCAGATGACGATGCCGCCCTGCCTTGGTGGGGGAATATCCGTATGACAGTGAGGCTTGATGTCTTCGCGATATCGGGGGGAGCGGGGCGGTGGCGATGGGCGACGAGGTTGGGCTTTGACTCCATGGTCGGAGGATATGGGGATAGCTCCTTCCTGTTGCGTGCATCCCTCCGTCTTTGTTCTGATGAACCCGTCTGAGAACCGACATCAAGAGGAGATCTGTCCCTTGGTAGCTTATGCTGGCTAGACTAGAAAAATGCTGGGTCAGACTCAAGCCTCTGAGAGGTGGCCTTTTCCTGCTGTTTTATCGCCTTGGACACTAGGTCATAGACTTGGTCCACCGCCTCAGGCGTATCCTGCTCCAGAAGGGTCTTGGCAACGGCGAGGTTGAGGAGAGGAGTGGGCATCACCTGCCTGCCTTTACTGTCAATATATGGCTTGTCTTGTGCCGGCTTCGGGGGAGCCCATCCTAGGTTCCGCCATACACCAGGATCGTTTATGACGCGCGCCGGAGCTTCCTTGGCCTTCTGCTACTGCAGCAGAGTTTTGTACTCGGCCTCCATTGCTCTAGCTTGCTCTATGGATTTCTACGCGTTGACCAGATCTCGATCTAGCTTTGCGCCTTGCTCCACGATGGCCTGCGCTTCCTCCAGCAGCTGCTGGCGCTTCTCATCAAGCTGGGTCATGTTCCGGATATGAGCTACGGTCAGTGGCTCGACGAGGAGATTGTCGTACATTACTCTATCAGCTGGAGTAACTTGGGCAGCAGCAGACGTAGATGCTGGAGGCGGCAAATTTGCGGTGTTGTTGTTGCTCGGGCCGGTACTGAGTTCCTGCGGCTGTTGCACTGGTTAGGCGGAGCGGGCATGGCCTTTGCACGATCATTGTCGGCCGCAACAGGTGATCCCTTCCCCTTGTCCAAGGTCGGAGGCGGAGCTCGTCCGGGTTGATCTTCATCCATCGCCGTCCCAATAGTGACAAACACCTCTCGGGACGTGACGGTGTTGTTGGCCTGCTCGTCGCACGTGTACTCCTCCTCCATATCCTGCATGGCAGAGTCTAGATCCTCCGGGCTGAAATCTATCTCCTCTGAATCTGTACTGAAGTCGGCATAGAGCGCGTCAATCACAGAGTCGGTGGGTGCCCGGGCTTCCTCGATGATGGGAGGTGGAGGTGCAAGAGGTGCGACAATGACTGGAAGTGGTGGCGCTACTGCGGCGATGGCGGCCGGAGGCGGTGGTGGTGGTGGCTGAGGCAGCGGCGTTCCGTCAATGAGCGCAAGATCCGCCTGAGCTGCCCCCTCGGCCTCCACGTAGTTTTTGACGGTGTTCACCATACTTTCGAAGGTGAGACGTCCTGAAGCTTGCTGCCGCCTTAGAGAATGCCGGAGAAGCGTACCATGGTCCAGTCCTTCCACAAAGTGATACATGGCATCATGATTGGGGTAGTGTGCTAGATCGACTCATATATGGAGCCAGCTGGCAAGGTAATCGCGGGGGTTTTCGCCCTCTCTCTGAAAGAAATGCGCCAGATCGAATATGGTAACCACGCCGACGAACTTGGATCTCTTCTGTCCAGACGCACGGACGAAGCCGGCGGACTTGCAGTGAGCTTCCACCTTTATATCCTGCACTAGGGCGGTTTGGGTGGGCCTTGAATTTTTGCGATCTTTGCCGGCAAACTCTGAAGAGAGATCCGACATCGATCCTTCCGCGAATGTATCCTTCCTGTAGGCGGTTCGTGCGGGTCTTGATGCTCCTCCGACTCCGAGGGAACTAGTGCCCGAGTCGGTTTTGCTAATGAAGAGGTGGATGTCTCCGATGGGGATGATCGAGCATCGCGTAGGGTTCGTCTTCGCCGGGATCTAGAACTAGTCGAGAGGGACGATCAGAAAGTTGCTGGAGAAGAGAACACGACCGATGGCTACAGTTTTGCCGATTCCCGTGAAGATCTTGGTCCTCTCCACTAAAGAGCCTGAAGCACCTCTTGCCCCATGGTGGGCGCCAACTATCGTGGTGTTGCCGATGAGTACGCCATGGAGGGGTCCTCACAGTGCGTGTTTAGAGACGTGGGGGAAGGCGGACGGTTGACGGGTACGAGGTAACACAGCTTACCCAGGTTCAGATCCCACGACGGTGGCGAATCCTACTCCTGCTATAAACCACTATAGTGGCAATACGCCGAGTTACAGGGATCGATTCGCTGTGCGAGGTATGAGTTAATTGGTGCCTTAAAGGCTCCCATAGGCCCGACTTATATAGTCGCCAGGTCCTATGGTTATAGGGAAAAGTCCTAGCCGGACAGGTTATAGAGTCCTACACTGTCTATTACTAGTCTAGCGTATCTTGCACTCCAAGGCTCTGGGTACGTCGGTGACTCCTCAGTAGACTTTCTTTATCCAGCATGGGCCTCCCTTCTGGATCCATCTAACTGGGCCGCCCAGCAGGCCATAGGACTTGCTACCAACTGTGGGCCACCCGGGTTATCCGGATAGGGGACATGCTATGAGGATACCCGTATAGAATATCCCCAACAACTATCTTCTCCCTTTCCCCTCGCTTCCCCATCGATTTCCATGGAGATTCATGAAAGATCGGTCACCCTAACACAACACCCAAGTCAATTTCTAAAAAGCATGGCTTGGTGACAACGGGCAATCCGAGGTACTGGGTTTTGGTGAGAAGGATTTCCCAAGCGAAAAATTAGCATGCAGGGCCTGCGGCGGCTTTGCCTGTAAGTGCTGTAACCCTCTTGGGACATCGTTATGGCTAAGTTCCCCATCCAGCCTCCAGTTTAAAACTGTTGACTATTGGTATCGATGATTATGGTGTGCCGCGTCGCCAATCTTTCAGGGGCATCATCGTGGAGCTTTGGTACCTTGCAATCATGTCATGTTTTCATCGGTAGGCAAGTTCAGATCTTCTCTCGAAGCACTTATGGTGCTCGCATGGGGCGTTATCAATGGCTTCTTGTCTTATACACATGACTTAGTGATGACCACTCACCGTCCTCATTGTTCGGTGGCAGGATCGGTGGTCAGCTGTCCGGAGAAAGATGTATGGTGGCCCTCTCCAATGACAACTTGGTGTGTGCGGTGTGACGATGTCTGGTGGTTCCACAAGGAAGCTTGGTGATAGATCTATTTTATAGTATCGAGTGCTTCTTTAGGGTGTGGCTACTCCTTTTTTTGTTTTTCTTTGATCTACTTTGTAAGAGCAGGTCTAAAGGAAGCCATAAAAACACGAACTATATAACGTGTTTACAGTCTACGGAAAACAACTTTTATAGTTTGAAAACTGTGAGATCCTAGCACATGGCTTAACAGGATTGATAGGATACCCATATCAACAGGTTGCAACTTCTTTTTTGGAAGCTCATTTAAAAATAACCTTTAGGTTAAGCGTGCTTGGCCTGGAGCAAATTGAGGATGAGTGACCGACCGGGAAGTGGGTACCAGGTGCTCACGAGTGAGGACAAAGTGCGTAGAAAAGACTAGTGGTGGTCTATAGGGCCAGCCTCGAGATCCTATTGAGCTTCCAGGAGTGACAGCAGTCGGTTCAGAGAGGCCAGAGTGTTACAAGTGGTATTAGAGCTGATCCTTGCGGTTACATGGGCGTGTGCGGGTCAGTGGAAAATGTGTGGAGCATGGTGCGTGTGGCCTGGAGTGGACACGACATGACACATGTGTGCCGGCACTAGATGCACAGACGTGTGCCAAGAGGGGACGTTCCTAACTTATGGTTGATCGATGAGGGCGTCGATCTTCTAAGAGTGGGTGTATGTGAGATCCTGACACATGGCTTAATAGGATTGATAGGATATCCATATTAATAAGTTGTAACTTCTTTTCCAAAATCTCATTCAAAAAGAACCTCCAGATGAAGCGTGTTTAGCCTAGAGCAATTTGAGGATGGGTGACTCACCGGGAATTGGGTATCGGGCACGCACGAGTGAAGAAAAAATGCGCAGAATAAACTAGTGTTGGTCTGTGTGACCAGCCTAGAGATCCTATTGAGCTGCCAAAAGTGACAGCCGCCGGTCCAGAGAGGCCGGGTGTTACAAAAACAGCTCACGCAGAGCGGTGCCTGCAAATCGGAACTGCAAATTTTAAAATATGTGAACGCGGGGAAATTGAATGACGAACACGCGTTTGATCAATGTTCCTAACTGCGATTCATATATATTTACATAGATTAGCAGTAAATCAAAAGCCGCACGACTGGAGATTAATATTACGAGGTGTCGCCATGGTCTAGACCAAAAATCAACCCCTCGGCGGGAGTTGCAGGGCCGCGCGTGAATCCCGCGGCATGCGCGTACCTGTCGGTGAGCTGCTTATGGCACCAGTCTTCCCTCACCGCCATCCACCACGCCGGTGCGTAGGCGCGGAGACGGTGGCAGTGACATGTCGCGGTTCACCCATTTGAGGACGGCGTGCTCCTTCGCGCCCTACGATCGGACGAACTTGGCGTGCGCATCATCTCTGACGCGGCACAGAGGACGGTCACCGCTACCCCTCCTCCACATCTCCCTCCGCCACCCCGTAGCTACCTCTACGCGAAGACATGGCCTCGATCTCGCTTGGGTGCACGCGTGATTGCTTGACGGAGTTCGAGCTAGCGGCGGTGGCGCTAGGGTTGGGAGGGGCGGAAATAATAGGTTTGGAGCCCTACTCGCCAACATGGCCTCTATTTGTGTAGATCGAGCTGGGCAGTTAATGGGAAATTGTAAAATTTTATGGACTGGGTTGATTTACGGGCTCCTTTAGAGCGGCTAATTTCGCGTGGACCTATAAATTCGTCAGAATTTTACAGTTCCGGCGGTTTTATAGGTTCCGTTAGAGGCGGTTTTATGGGTTCAGTTAGAGCTGCTCTAAGAGGGTT
Organism: Avena sativa; assembly: GCA_916181665.1. NCBI lineage: Eukaryota > Viridiplantae > Streptophyta > Magnoliopsida > Poales > Poaceae > Avena > Avena sativa. The sequence continues at coordinate 147,208,086 of OV702297.1, forward strand.
GGCTCATCCTTTTGTATCGGTTAACGGTTATATCTCTATTTATAAAACAGGGTGATAGGCTGTTTCGAAAAAAGTCCCCTCTAAACCCTACAAAACCACCACAAGAAGTAAACAAGGCTTAAGGCGTTTTTTTGCAGAAGTCTCCAAACAAACCACCAAGTTTACCTTGCCTCAGTCTACTATATGCCACTAACTTTGGCCGCCATCGTGGGGAGTACCTGCATGCCACCTTCAGCGGGCTCTAGGCCCGTGGCGTCTAAAGGGCGGCTTTATTGGTGATATAATTTAAAGTGTATCTATTTTTTCAAGTAGATATTAAAATATCATTTTTTTATTTATTTATAAAAAATCAGTTCAATGGTGTAAAGAAAATAAACCATTTTTTTCAAAACCTCATGAATAGTTTTTCGAATTCATGATTTTTATGATAACTAAAGTAATTTTTTAATCCATGTAATTTTTTGAACCCCATGAATATTTATTTTGCAATCACCGTGAATATTAGGAATTTTTTTAAGCATGAATGTTCTTTTTACAATGTGAACATTTTTTTAATAGAAGAAAAAAAAGTATGAAGAAAACACAATAAGAAAAGAAAAACACAGCTTAATAGGCCGCGACCCACCGTCCATACTTTTAAGGAGAAGAGTGCGCGACTGCACGAGCATATAGGTTTTTGGGACGCCACCGCCATGCTCCCTTCCAACTTCCAAGGGTTTTCACCTCCTCCCCCTCCCCGCCGCTTCCTCCTCCTCCTCCTCCTCCTCCTCGTGAAAGCTGTTTATGCTTTAGATCCGCACTATCTATTCTTGGAATTAATCACGATTGTGGACAGGATGGTGTCAACGATGTCAAGCTGCACCACGGAGAAGTTGACGGTGTCGAGGTGTTCCACACACAAGGAGAAGGGGGCACACATCTTTGAGATTGCTGGGTACAGCCTCAAGAAGGGCATGGGCGTCGGCAAGTTCGTACGCTCGGCCACTTTCACCCTCAGTGGGTACGACTGGTCCATCATGTTATACCCCGAAGGAATGCCCGAGCCGCCCGAAGGGTCTGTGGTGATCTGTGTGGAGCTAATGAGAAACAACGCTGAGTTTCAGACCTTCTTCGATTTTGGATTGGTGAAGCAAGATTCGGGATTGCTCAGCACGACGTTCACCCCAAAAACCAAGACCTTCAACACATAGGCCAGGGACACTCGGAAGTATAGAATGGGGATTCTAAGAAGGTGCATTTAGCCGGAACCAACCAAGTACCTTTAGAATGATGTCGTCATGATCAAATCTGTAATCACCGTGATCAATGAATCCCAATTGTCTGAAATCATGGGACCCCCGTAGATTGAGGTTTCGCTGTCAGATATCTTGGAGAATCTCGCAAAGCTGTTGGGAGCTAAGGAGAAATCAGATGTCACTTTTAGTGTAGGAGGAGAGACCTTCCAGGCGCACAAGACCGTGCTCGCCATGCAGTCACCCTTCTTTGACATAGAGCTCTTCGGGCTGATGAGGGAGACATCTATAACTGTCCAAGACATGCAGCCTACTGTGTTCATGTCTCTACTGCAGTTCATCTACATGAATTTATTGCCTGACTTAGATGATCTTGAAGGTGATGATAGATGTGAAATTCACCGCCATCTAATGGTGGTTGCAGATAGGTATGCCATGGACAGGCTAAAGGTGATATGTCAAAACATCCTTGGCAAGAATCTTGATGTGGAGAACGTGGCAACTATGTTGGCTTTAGCTGATCAGCATAATTGTGACAAGCTTAAGGATGTGTGCATTGAGTTTATTGCCTCTTCAGATAATATGGATCATGTGTTCGCAACCCAAGGTTATGCAAAGCTCAAAAGATCCTGCCTGTCTGTCTTAGTAGATGCTTTCGAGAAGAGAAGCAGGTCTTGCAAAGCATAGATGATCATCTTGTTGTGAGCTAAACATATTGGTCGGGTGATTTTGTTCATAGACTCGAGTAAACATCAGTCTGTGGTACTATCATTGTCACATATATTGCAATGTCAATGTCAGATAACAGCAACATGTTTGTGATGGAACATTACAACATACATGACAACTACTTTTATGCTATGATATTGTTAAATGTGGTTCCTTGAAAACTGAATAATGGCCCATAGTAATGGTAGGTAACCTAGCTCATAAGCTGTGAATACATCTGGATGTTACCCATATTTTAGTGAACTTCTTCTACAATTCATCGTCAATTGCATATAGTATTATCTAGGGATGAATGTTTTTCATTGACCCACTACAATCTGGTTGTACTTGTATGTTTTTCTAGGATGACTACTGTACATAGAAAATTTGCACCTATGTACAAGTTTACATCAAGAGATATCTGCATCAGCAGTCCTAATTCTTTTCAGGTGCCTTCATATTGATGCCTTTTATTTAAAATTGCACGTATAGATCCTAACGTGAGGCCCTAAACTGGTCTGACCCTCGTTGACCTCTACCACATAGGCTAGTGAGAAGTTGGTGGGAGATTTCCCGTGGCTGGTTGTTGAGAAATATGCAACTGAACCCCTATATATATTCAGCTTCTAAATCCCTAGCCCTTATCCTTTCTCCCCCACCTCTGTGACCTCTCTCGTCCCTATTACATTGTCATGAGAGCCTCCGCAAGCTCGAGTGTTGGGAAGCTTGCGAGGAGGAAGCCATATTGTCGTTCCTCGTTGCAGGCGCCAGATGCAGCAACAGTAACTCCTCTCCCACTGCCTCTACCGCTGGAGACACTGCCGTTGGTGGCATGTCAGTGCTGCCGATTTTGCAGGACCATTCGCCTCGTCTCTAAATCGAGTGCCAAGACGTGTCTTCTACAAATGCCCTAACCATCATGTAAGTTGCAGTTTGTAGGATGTTATGTGGACTCAGTTTTCTGCTTTTTTTTTCTTATTTGGCTCCGATTTGTGCCACAGGTTTCACCCAACCCTTGCAACCACTACTACTAGGAAAACAAAGAAGATAACTATGTGGATTTTCTTGTTAGTAATGGTTACAACTCTTCAACTGGCAAGGTTGATTTAGTGGGTGCCATACACTACAACAGAAATGGTATTTTTTGACAGACCCCTTTTGTCACTTAATATCTATATTTTTTCAATGAATATATGATGTTGACAAAAATGGGATTTTACTAATTTTGTCATAAAATCCATGTCATAAAAAATCCATAACCACTATTTGTATTTTTATTGTCATTGTTTAACTTATATTAGTTGAAGATGTTAGTTTTGTCAACAATCGTGTGCAATAGGCGACTGAAATATTTGTCATGCTATATATGAAAATTTTGTCATTGTAAAATAGAAGGGAGTGTAGGATAGGTCATCATTACAGATATGGAATTTTTTAAATTAAATCTAATTTACTGACATGGCATTATAACTAGTGGGATCTAGTGGTTCTTATAGGTGGACCAATGGAGGATCCGAGACGTTTCGGACAGGTGGGACCAAGAGGGTTCAAATAGATGGGACTCAGAGGGTTTAGACAGGTGGGACCCATAGGGTTCGGACAGGTGGGGCCCAGAGGGTTCGGGCAGGTGGGACCCATAGGGTTCAGACAGGTGGGACCCTGAGGGTTCGGACAGATGAGACCCATAGGGTTCGGACATGTGGGATCCATAGGGTTCAGACTTGTGGGACCAAGAGGGTTCAGACAGGTGGGACCAAGAGGGTTCGGACAAGTGGGTCCACATGTTACTGACAGTATCAGTAATTTCGTCACGTTAATAATTATGCAGAAAATGAAAAAATATGATACTGGAAAATAAAATTTGGAACCAATATATAAAATGGCAGGGATAAATTTTTGTGCAATAGTTTTAACATGACATAAATTGCTGAATAGAATCACACTAAAATGAAGATACAACTAAGTATATCATATTGATAAACAATTTCATCAAGATGGAGGTGTTGTTGAATGGTTGCCATGTGCTTGCTATTGTGATGTCCTTAAGATGAAACTAAGCATGGCTTCTAATTCTTGTTGCTTCTTCTCAGTTGATCTGCTTTTCTCTTCCTATGCTTTCATCAGAGTTGCATGGTCCTCTTCTTTCTTTGTTTCCATTTCTTGAAAAAAAATATCCTAGGCTTCCATCCTTTCCTGCATCTCTTGTTTATACCTTTCAGCTGCGAGGAGTGATTGTTCCTCATGTTTATAAAGCTTGTTTTCTAGTTCTCGGATGCGTGCTATGGACACAGAGCTCTTCCTTAGGATTGTTCCAACTCCCAAATTTGAGAGAAACGTGCATCTTCTTGAGCTCGTTGTGCTCTTCTCCTTCAAGACTTTTTCAATAATCTACACTTTTGTTTTTTTAGTCTCATCTTCTAGGTGTGGTCTATTTTCATGGTCGTCATTGCATCCTGCAAATTAGTTCAAATGAAAGCATAAGAAATATTGAAGTATAAATATTATTCATTACAAAATATTAGCAGTATTAAAAATGTCTTAGATAAGCATCTTTGTCTTCCGTAGTTATGATGCCTTCCTTGTTCGTGTGGCTAAGTCTATAATTCAATTGAAGATGTTACCTACTCCAAGTTCTCAGAGTTCTACAAGAAAATTGGAATTAAAAACGTGAGTTAGCAAAATTTGTACTTATCTTGGAAGAACAATTGTTTCATATATAAACTAGAAAACTTACAAGAGCTCTGTAGTGTGCAACGAACCATCTTGTTCCAGTTGTATGGTTCTTCTTCACAGCTTCTCTGTTCACTTGATTCTTCATACACATTTCTTAAATTAGAGTATTAACTTGTGAGTTTTTGTGCAGGAGAGATTTATGTGCTGAGTATTTGTAAGTTTAAATTTTAGTACCTGATAGTGGGCATCAAACCATCTGTCCAAAAGATCTTTCCAACTTGTCTCTAGTATATTTCCTAGCTTAAACTTATATGCTTCCTGGGGACTCATATCTTTAATCTTGTCCCAATTCTCCTTCTTAGGCTTGTAAAGTAGTTGGCACATACTACTGTGTATAATATTAGTGCACATTGCCTTGGTCACTTCATCATATGTGTCCATTTGAAAATTTCCATGTAAAATGGAGATGCATATTATGTAGTTACATAGGTAGACAAGTTAAATATCTATGATGCAAAACTGTAGAGTTAGGGCTCACTTCTACTTTGCGAATAACACCTGGAATAACATAATTCAGAGTCTCATCTTTTTTTGTCTCGGATTTGTATTTTGACCTCAGAGCTTAGTTTTGCTGCTTGAAGAGGATTTTTTAGTCCTTCTAACCCCCTCAGTGAATTCAATTTTCATTTTATTCCTACCATTTCTTCTAGTGTACTCATGTAGACCATGGCCCATGGAAATTCCACGTTGCCCACGCTTTCGCTTTGAACCGTATGATGTTGTCCCTGAAACAAGGTAGGAAGAAAGTTATAATTAGAGTATATATTGTAGGGCTAACCATCAGACTAATTATTTAAGTACAACTATTAATACCTTTATGTTTTGTAATGACAAGTTGATTGTCCTCAGGTGAGTTGCTTCCTCTAGATGTTAGGTTTAACATTGGTGAGATTTGAAATTTTGTGTTCACACCCTCTAGGCATGTAGGGGTCTGACATGCGACAGTTTCAGTCACTTCAATGACTTAAGGTTCTCTTTATCTATTTGTTATGATAGATTGATGTACAATTGTTGTTGCAGACTTCTTCTATGCTATAGTTGATGTACCATCATTAGCCTCTTTTTAAAAAAATAACAGTTAGTAACAACACTGTAGTACTTTACAGGGATTAAAATTCAATGAAAATAAGATATGATAACCTTTGTTTTAGGGTTACCGATGTTTTGGTCCTCGCCATATGAAGTCGGCTCGTCATTATCTATGGCCATTTCTTCTACATTGGGTTCATATGTAGGGTTTGGTTGAGTGTCATTAGCATCATTTTGTTTTTCTTTTTTGGTGGCTTTTGTCGCTATGCAAATGCCTCTATAGGTGAATTTATGTGCTTCCTCTTCAACATTTTCTATAGGCAAAGATGTAGCATCTTACGCTTCTTTGAAAACTTCCATCATACAAGCTTGATTTTCTTCCAAAAATTTGTACTTGTTTGCCTCATATGCATTATTTGGTTTTTTTTGGGTGTCTGACAAGGGATGGTCAAAACTGAATTGAATTTTTTTTGAAGATGCCAGGGGAACCAAAACTTTTATTACAGGTCAACAACAGATTACATCATGAATAAGAAAGTCCTGCCAATTTTCATTTCTAAAATAAGCTATCCAAAGGGAAGGCATATTAAGAGTGTGCAATTGAAGAGCAAACTAAAATAGGTACAGTAGAAGTATTTCTCTGTACCTTATAAGCACAGGAGTGAGCTATATTGTTTTTATCTCCACAAATGTGATTTTCTCTAGAATTTGTCTTCCTGACTGAATATAATTTTTTTGCTAGGATGACTCTATAATTCCAATGCATGTACTCTGAGTCAAGCCTGTTGCTAGTAACTGCCTTTGCCACTAGAATGTAATTCCAATGCATGTACTCTGAGTCAAGCCTGTTGCTAGTAACTGCCTTTGCCACTAGAATGTTATTAGTATAGAGATGGGGCTCTTTTATGTCCATTATTTTTGCTATTTCAGTTGCCAATAACAAGGCTTTAGCCTCATCTTGAAGAGGAGAGACCAAATAAGGAGCAGAGCCATATGGATTTTTGCCTGGATGTAGCCATTGCTACCTTTTGCTTGGATAAAAATAAACTAAACTTAATATGTCTACTGCTAAATAATATCATTGCGTGTGCAGGAAAACAATGTAGGGAGTAGATCGCTAGAATTATAACTATACTGACAGAAAAAAGATGTTTCACCACTTTGTAATGAATGGTTCTAGAAGATCTACTGCATATGAGAAGGATCGGGGGATTGAATTATCACCTGACCGTTGTTTGACGCTAGGATTCTTCTTCTGTGTACACCTCAATGGTTCACGTACCTTATTGTTGTGAAGAGTCCCGATCAAAGACAAGCTTGTAAGAACCAAATCAAGATCTAGGGTTTCCAAAGAAACCCTAGAGAAAGGGGCCCTCAAATAAATGAGGGGGAAATGAAAATCTCTCTCAATGAAGTGTTGGGGATATACTTTCCGGGTATACCCACAGGACTCACTGACCAGGGTGGCCCACCAACGGGTTAGAGCTTTGATTCACAGGCGGCCTAGTCAGAGAAAGAGGAGGATCCACTTCCGGCTACGACAAGGCCCAAAAGAGTTAGTGACTTAGTTCTGTAATATTACTTGTAGTCCAAGATGTATCTAGTTACCGACTCTGTAACATAGCCGGATAGGTCTCTCCTGTAACCCTAGGTCCCGGTGACTACATAAACCGGCCCTATGGGAGCCTTTAGGGCACAATCTAACAACACCACAACCTACTCGCACAAGCAAACCTCTCTTGTAATCCATTGTAACACCCGGCTCTCGCCGATATACTACTGGGTTGCTAGCATGAGTAGGATCCGATCACCGCACTCGGATCTGAACCTGGGTAAAGTTGTATTCACCGTTCCCGGAACATCTGACGTCTCACACCCCATCTTCTCAATGCCTTCAGGACCTCCTATGGCGTACTTGTCGACAATCCGATGATAGTTGGCGCCCACCGTGGGGAGGGTGACTTTCGGAACTTCGTTTTAGGCAGAATATGCGGGTGCGGGAATTGGAAAAACAATCGCTATGGGTCGTCTGGTCTATGCCAGTGATGTCCCTCTCGTTCTTCTCGACGAGACTTGGATTCTGGCTAATAAACCCGTGACAGCCTACACAATCATGTCTATCGGCGAGATCGATATTTACCTCTGTTTTGCTGAACCCTCCCAACCCACCCTTGAGGTGATGACCATGGCGGAAGAACAATCTGGATCTGCTATGTCCACACAGGCGGAAGAGTTCAAGATCCCGGAAAAACTCGAACCCACCCAGCCTGCTCCAGTAGTGGAAGAAGTGGTGGAAGAAAAATCCTGATCCGATCTCCCCGTTGAGATCGAATACACGGATGAGGAATATATCTGCTTTGGATTATGTCCTACCGAGGCCGTAGCAGAAAAAACACTCTTAAGGAACAGGATAAGAAGATGACGAAACGCCCCTACATCGATTATGAAGCAATCGGTGACATAAAGGAAATCTTTGAGATGGCAGAGGCGGAAACCAGCTGTGCCGCTACCTTCAGAAGATGAACAAGAAGAAACACTGCTTCGTATACCATGTAAGCTCTGGATCCGACTCTATCGATGCTAGAGCCGGAAACGATTCAGTTATTGATGCAATCAAATAAAACGCCGACTTACCTGGTTCCCCTTAGGAGTCAATAACGTCGCAGGAACTTCGAGACTTCGAGAAGGAGATGGAGGAGTACAAAGATCAATCTGCCTCCAAACCAGCGCAAGGTGAGCTAGAGAGCCCTCCGCGTCCGTATGATAGCATTGATGAGGACTACACCTCACAATATGACATGGACACCGGAGACTCGTCTGAGGTCTAGAAGCCAACCACTATGGAAAGTACCGATGGAAGTTTATCTCCTGGTACCAGACCAAAAGCCTTCCTTGTCACCGGTACGCATGTTAAGGCTACTGGGCGGTCAAAGAATAATAAGAAGAACAAGAATCCAACACCGGCAGAGTCGGAGATCAAGGAAACCAACGAAGAAAAAGTTGACGAAGAGATCGAGATGGAGAATCAGGATGGAGATCCGATTAAACCCACTCTGATCGGCCCTCCTGTAGATGGACACGTTGTCACCAAGGGTGCACGAGATATTTATGGAGATTCTCTCACAATACCAATCCCAACTGCTTCGAATCTTACTCCGGATGCGCTGGAGAAAAAAAACGTCTAAGGACCTGGAAAAGCACCGCTTGTTTTTACTCGAAGAGGCTGCACACATTGTCGAGCTTAAACAACAGTTAGACAACGATCCTGCCAAATACCAGTCAGATTTCAAGCGACTACCAAACAAGACAAGGGGAGGTCCGGTTCTTGCTAATAGGAACCCGAATATCCACAAGGATTTATTCGACGGTAAATCTGGAGAGAAGATCCGAGTCTACAACACACCTTTGGAGAATGCTGCAGCGGCTCGAGCTATCCTAGCCAATAATCCGTCTCCCGAGCAAGCCCGGCAATGCGTTGCGTTGCTGGACATAGGATTGAAACAGCAGAAGACGGTTGCATCCTTCAGTGGCAAGCTGGCCTCAAAGTCAGAATTTTGCCACACCGGCGCTGACCAAAGCGCTAATGAGAGACCCCATAGGGACACGGATCAACGATATCGTCCCTAGGAAGAAGAAGAAAATTCAATGACCGGATCAAACGGTCATCATCGTAGGCCCGCACATGACTGGGCGAGAGTTATTCCAGCTACGTCTGAAGATTCCATCAGGGAAATGGTACCTCATCAGGGCCATCGCCGGCAAAATAACCGCTACAGAGAAGACCCGGAAGTGCGCCGCCAGCAAGAACTTGATCGGGTAAGAATGCCACCTGAAAGGATCGTATGTCACCTAGAGGGGGGTGAACAGGTTCTACTTCAAATTTTACTCTTTTCAAATTAGGGTTTGACACAAAAGGTAAATTCTCTAGATTATGCAACTAAGGTGAATTTACCTATATGTCAAGCTAGTACATACACAATCAAGAACAAGTAAATTAAAGTACGGTAAAGGATTGAAGTAACCAAAGTGGAGGACGCGGAGACACAAGGGTTTGTTTCCTGTAGTTCCTTCCTTTTGAGGGGAAGTACGTCTACGTTTGGAGAGGGGGTGGTTTCAAACCACCAACGCCACGAGCAGTGGCGGAGCTACAGGCCGGCATGCCCGGGCGGCTGCCCGGGCTCTAGCTGCTAATTAGCTTTGTGGTTTACAGGATAAAGCTAGCTTAAGTAAGGAATTTTTAGGACAAATCTTGGTCAATACAGCTGGATGCAAAGCCTGCCCAGGCTTAGTGATTGAGCCGGCTCCGCCACTGGCCACGAGAGGCCTCCCTTGTTCTCCGATGAACCTCACCCCAAAGGTTTTTATTCACCTCTTCCAATATATCGACAACCTTCGAGGTGGAAGCTAGCACCTTTACAACAAGTTCTAGGCACACATCCACAACTTAATTGGAGGCTCTCGAATATAGGCAAGTTGTCCAACAATAAAAGACAAGCTTGTAAGAACCAAATCAAATGCTAGGGTTTCCAAAGAAACACTAGAGAATGGGGGCCCTCAAGTGAATGGGGGGGGGGGAATTAAGATCTCTCTTGGTGAAGCTGTAGATCAAGGCCTTCTCCTTCGATTCTCCAAAGAACAATGACTTTGGATAGTTGGATGAAGTGATCTTGTTGATTTGGTGGCTCAAATGGAAATGGTGTTCTTGAGTGGGTCAAGAAGCTGGAGGAAGGGGATAAGGTCCTCTATTTATAGGCCACCCCTCCACTAAACCGTTTTCTTACCGTTGGAGGATCTGCCAGACCAAAGACTCCGGTGTGCAAACCGGAGACATCGGTCTACACCGGAGACTCCGACCAATCTCCAGACTGACCTCCGGACCACCCTTCTGATTGTCCCAGTGCCCCTAGGAAAAAGTCCTCCGGGGATTCTTCAAAGTTTCCGGACCCAGTGGACCGGAGACTCCGGTCCAGCGACACCAGAGACTCCGTTCTGAGGCATTGGCCGGAGACTCTGGTCAGTCTCCGGTGGATCTCCAGACCCCCATACAGAATGTCCCAAGCTGATTTCTTGAGCCCCCTCTGGAGATTCCTGGGGAAACTCCGGACCACACCGGAGACTCCGGTCTATCTAGACCGGAGACTCCGGCTTGGTTTTCTCAGATATCTGCAACTCCTTGCATGAATAATTTCTTAGGCCAAGGTTCTTTTCACTTTGCATTATATCAACTTGTAGATATTAGCATACTGTAAAGTGATCTACTTGTTGTTAACGAATACCAAAAGTGATTAAGACAGTAAATGTCCTTTCAATCTCCATTTTTGGTGTTCGATGACAACAAGTGATTTTGCATGGAATTATTTGCAATAATATATGGCAGTGTATAACAATGCTCCCCTGACTATGTGCACTAGGATAAACAAGTAAATCATGCACGACAGGTAGTAGATGCTAACAAAGTTCTCACACAAGTTACAATAACATAGGAGGAAACATGTCCTCACACACATAGTATCTCACAAACCAAGACAAGATATAGCAAATAAAGTTCGAGAATTCAAATAACAAGCATAAAAGGAAAATCCAAGCCCATGCAAATCCCGATGACAATGTATTCTCCCCCTTTGGCATCAAAACACCAAAAAGGGAAAAGACCTATGTTAGGGCCCCAAGGATCGGTAGTCCTCGTCGTCATCATCCTGGTCCTCCTCATCCATATCCTGATCTCATCATCATCCTCCTCATAGTCATCATCACCATATGGAGCTGCAGGCCCTTTGCCATGAGGGCGAGAAGAGGACGTACCCTGGTACCCAAATCCTGAGGTGGCATCAGAGAAGGTCTTCAAATCCACCAAAATGTCCTATTGGGCATCCATGCCCCAAAGGAGAATGTGTAGTCTGACTCAATGGATTGTGGAGCTCCATGCTCATCTGTGTACTCATCATCTCCTTCCTCATCTTCCTGTTCTCCCTGAGCTTTGATCTCCTTGAGGAGTTTCTCCATGCGACGGTTGCTCTTGTAGGAGGCATGCTGTTTCTTGCGGATGGCCACATTCATACAACAAAGGGTCCTCTCCCAGAATAAGGCCTTCTTGACCTTCTCATGTACATACTCACGTGTCATGGGAGGCATGAGTGCATTGCAAGCACTCTTCCTTCGAGCCCTAGGAGGAGAGGGGGGCCTCTCGGTCTCAGTGATCTCCTCCTCCTCATTGGCATAGGAGCGTCTAGGAGGAGGCCCCATGTATCCCTTCTGCTGTAGTGATACAAGAGTGTGCTCCGTAAGATTGGGCGGAAAAGCAAGTGGTGAACCGTGAGCCTGGGTGTTGATGAGCCTCATAACAAGTGGTGCATAGGGGGAGCCTTTTTGTACAGTATGGCATGGTACATCTCCTCAAATATGAAATCCATGATGTCAATAGGAGCCGCGTCTGCCTCAGGGCAAGCCGGGTGAATCTTGTGGTTATGATATAGTAAGTTGACCAAACAACATCTGATGGCATCATCATTTCTAGCACTAGGGGAAATGGTATGGCGAAATATCCTCAACATCAAATTGTATAGGGGCTTGAGGCCCTTGGACCCGCCCACAACTCCCTTGCTTCCATACAAAGGGGCAAGCTTGTTCTTGTTCTCCCTAAGAGCTGCTGAGTGCATACGCTCCCCAACATGAGTGGACACACCCTGAAAGGTCTCAAAGATGGCATCAGCAAAGTTATAGAAGGTAGTAGAGTACCGGTGGTCTCCAGCCATCCAGGTCATAGTCCTTGCTTGGTCAGACCCAAACACAACTGTGGCATAGAACTGCTGCACAATGGTGATGTTGTAATCCTCACGGAGCTCCGTTAATCTGAATAGCCCTAGCTTCTCAGAAATCCACAATTCATCAGTGAAGTAGGAGCTGTTACACATCTGCTCTACACTCATATACTTCTGGGAGCACACAGGTGACTTGGTGAGCTTGCTGTAAATGTATTTCATGAAAACAACTTTCTCCTTCCTCCAATAGTGTGGGTCATCACTGGTCCATGGCAAGGCATAGAAATCCATCTTCCGCAGCTCACGGAACTCCTTCTTTGACATGTGGGCCAAAGATTGGAGATTGTCGTACTTTGCCTCTTAGCACGGTTCTCTTCCTCAACCCTATCTCGCTCCCTCCTCATGTATGTTGCATCATGATCCTGTTGTTTCCGGTTGGACAGGGGCACAACATACTGAACCTCGGACTCATCATATCGTGGATCGGCCCTCTTTGACTTGGCCTTGGTGCGAGGAGGACAACGAGAACTAGAACCTGGGAACAACATTGAGGGAGATAGCATGGAGGTAAGCATATATGTCCCAGAAATGCAACACAATAGCCCTAGGACTTTGCTGGACCAGTTTGAATCATTCCACACCAGAGTCTCCGCAGTGTACACCGGATTCTCCGTCTAAGACCGGAGTATCCGGCCCTACGGATCGGAATCTCCGGTCGGGAGCGTCGGGCATGCACTGGGATGCTTTGAGAGGGAGTGAATCAAATAGATTGGGCAAAGTAACGAGGCTAATGTGATAGTGTGCATGCATACAAGTGATTCCAACGGGAAAAATTGGTACCAATCCTCAAAAACAAATCAAGGGATGAACCCTAGGTGAAAAAGAGGAGGAGAGGTACCAGATCTGTCCATTGGCTTGATTCCACCGGTGGGAAGGGCCCAATGGTGGAGGGGAGCAGGCTGGCCGGCGGCACGGTGGATCCCGGAGGCTTCTTGACCTTCGGGGAGGATATTTGGAAGTGGAGGCCACGGGTTTGAGAGGGGAGGTCAGGGTGGAAGAATGAAACTGTCTGTTTTAGTTCACCCCGACCTCCCTTAAGTGGACCGAAAATCGTCTGGACCAGAGACTCTGGTCTGCACCGGAGACTCCGGCCTACACCGGAGACTCCGGCCTACACCGGAGACTCCGGTGTGAGCACATCGGAGACTCCGGTCCTCCTCGACCAAATGCGATAGGTTTTTGTATTTGGGGACATATATGAGAGAGAGAGTGTTTAAGACAAGGGATAGGCTTGGGTTAAGATGACACGCTATGAAGATTCAAGAAAAACCATAGAAATCCACTAAAATGTTCAATAAATCTCCAAATAGACACAAACCAAGAACCAACTCTTCAATAAGAAGAGGGCGATGGCCGAGGCCACCATGAAAGAGTTTGTGGCATGACACTGCGATGAATTATCCTTGGGTTCATAGACACTACTCATCAATGAAGCTCACATATCACAAAATGATATTAAGAGAATCGATCTTCTTAATGTTGGTATTATGGGGGGAGGGATAACCCAATGTATTAGGACCGCACTCCCCCTATCTCCATGCGTGCACCTAAACCAAATAAGAGTCAAGACATAGGTGAGTATGCAATGTGATCAAGTCAAGATCCTTGAATCTATGATATTTAGTTCATTTCTCAAATGACAAAACCTTGCTTCATCAAGTGGCTTCATGAATATGTTGGAAAATTGGTCTTTGGTTGACACATAAGATAACTCAATATCACCTGGAGCAACATGATCTCTAATGAAGTGATGACGAATCTCAATATGCTTTGTCCTTGTGTTATCCACCGGGTTGTAGGCAATCTTGATGGCACTTTCATTGTCACATAGAAGAGGAATTTTTTCACAATGGACACTGTATTCCTTTAAATTTTGCCTCATCCATAGCAATTGAGTGGAAGTACTAGCAGCTTCCACATACTCGGCTTTGGCGGTGGAGATATATATATATATAATTTTGCTTCTTAGAAGACCAACACACCAAGGACCTACCAAGGAATTGGCAAGCCTTGGAGGTTGATTTTCTATCATCCTTATCACCAGCCCAATCTGAGTCCGTGTATCCACAAAGATCAAATGTTGACCCATGAGGATACCAAATACCATAGTGTGGGGTATGAACCAAATATCAAAAGATTCTCTTGACCGCCATCAAATGGATTTCCTTAGGAGCCACTCGATATCTTGCACACAGTCCTACACTCAACAAAATATCGGGTCGAGATGCACAAAGGTAAAGCAAAGAACCAATCATAGACCGGTATACCTTTTGATCCACATCTTTACCATTTGGATTTAGTTCAAGATGAGTCTTTGTTGCCATTGGAGTAGGATCTCCATTTAAATCTTTCATGTTGAATCTTTTGAGCATATCTTGAGTATACTAGGCTTGGTTTAAGAATGTTCCTCCTCTTATTTGCTTGATCTCAAAACCAAGAAATACTCTTAACTCCCCATCATAGACATTCGAAACCTATTAGTCATAAGCTTTGAGAATTCATAATTAAAAGCTTTGTTAGATGATCCAAATAAAATATCATCAACATATATTTGACATACAAAAAGCCCCCCATTGACCTTCTTAGTAAAAAGAGTGGGATCGATTTTCCCAACCTCAAACCAACGATCTAGCAACAACTCTCTAAGGTGCTCATACCACGTGTGTGGGGCTTGTTTGAGCCCATAGAGCACCTTATCAAGTTTGTAGACATGGTTTGGGAAGGTGGGATCCTCGAACCCCTAGGGTTGCTTTACATATACCAACTCATTCAATGGTCCATTAAGAAATGCACTTTATACATCCATTTGTTGCAACTTAAAGTTATGATGTGCCACATAAGCAAGAAGGATACAGATGGACTCAAGGCGAGCCACAGGTGCATATGTCTCTCCATAATCAATGCCTTCAATTTGAGAGAACCCTTGTGCAACCAATCTTGCCTTTTTCCTTACAACAATTCCATGATCATATTGCTTGTTCTTGAATATCCACTTGTTGCCTACAACATTGTGGCAATCCTTAGGCTTTTCAACTAACTTCCACACTTTATTTCTCTCAAAGTTGTTGAGCTCTTTGTGCATTGCTTCCAACCAATCCGAATCTTCAAGAGCTTCCCATACTTTTTTTTGTTCAATCATGGAGGTGTGTGCTTGGTGTTCACTAAACCTCTTCAATTGTGCTCTAGTGGACATTCCTCTCCTTAGATCTCCAACCACATTCTCTAGAGAGTGGTCTCTTAACTCCAACATTCTATCCATTCTAGCTTTGCGACGAGTTTCGATCTCCTTGTTGTTTCTTGGGGGGATCTCTTCATTATTTTGGTCCTCGTCATGACCATCAACTTGACCTTTATCATCATCGGAATCATTCTCTTCATTAAGAGGAAAATATTGACCTTGGTCTTGATCAGACACACTACTAGACTAGAGTTGAGCTTCTCTCATGGAAGATTGTATAGATCTTCCTTGTGTAATAGACCGAGCAGCACTTGACATTCTAGAGAATGGTGACTCAAGCTCCTCCTCACTAGAGGTATCTCCCTGATCAAAATTTTGAGGGTCCACAACTTGTCTTTGGCTTGGGTCATTGTCCTCCTCGATAGAGGGAGCATGTTGAAGTTGTGAAGATGAGGGCTCCACTTGAGTAGAGCATAGTTCTTCTCGATCCACCATAAGGGGTTCCTCAACGGGGTGGATAAATCCCACATCCATTATTCCTATGGCATCCTGAGGCATTTCATCATCTGCATCACAAACATGAACACGCCCCCTGGGGACCATCATATTTTTCGAAAACCACACTACAAGATTCTATGACATCTCCGAATAGCTTATCATAGACTCTATAAGTTTGAGATTCGAGATCATAGCCAACAAAAATACCCTCTAATGCTTTGGAATCAAATTTGGACCAACAAGCACCCTTTTTGAGATTGAAACACTTACAACCGAACACCCGGAAGTAAGATGCGTCGGGCTTGTTATCGGTAAGTATTTCATATGGAGTCTTGATCAATTTCTTGCGGAGGTAGAGCCGGTTTGATGCATGGATGCGGTGGAGATTGCTTCGTCCTAAAAATTATATGGAGATTTAAACTCCGCCAACGTGGTCCTTTCCATATTATTAAGAGTCCGGTTCTTCCTCTCAGCTACACCATTTTTTTGAGGGGTATATGCAGCGGAATATTGGTGTTTTATCCCCTCATCACTAAGAAATCCATTCAAGGTGTAGTTCTTGAACTTGGTGCCGTTGTCACTTCTTATCATCAACACAGGGACATTGTATTAACGTTGAACCATGTTGATGAAGTTCTCTTGGGTCTCACTTTTCAGCTTGAAGAAATATACCCATGTGTATCTTGAATAGTCATCAACAATCACCAAGCAATATTTCTTCCCACCAAGACTTGCATGAGATGGAGTACCAAAGAGATCCACATGAAGGAGCTCCAAGATCCTCTTGGACTTGATGTAGTTCTTCGGCTTGTGGGGAGAATCATGCATCTTTCCTTCAACACAAGCCCTGCACACACGATCTTTGGCAAAGGAAACATTTTCTTTTAGTCCAACAATGTGGCCATCATTGTGGAGAATTTGCCAAGTTCTCACGTTGACATGGGCTAGACGGCGATGCCATAACCAACCCACATCGGCCTTTCCAAATAGGCATATCACACTTGTAGTGGTTTGCCCCGAAAATTCGACCACATACAAGTCATTTTCGACGTACCCAACGAAAGCGACCTTTAGCCACTTGCTCCACATGAGGACCACAATATCATTATCTATAAAGACGACAAAGCCCATATTTTCAAAAGCACGTACTAAAAGTAAATTATAGCCAAGGGTCTCAACAAGCATGACGTCCACGAGTGTAATATCGTGGGCAACCACAACCTTGCCAAAACCCATTATCTTAGACTTGGACTTGTCGGCATATGTCACGGATATTTGATCATCATTTGGTCTCAACTCCTTGACAATAGATGTGCTTTCGGTCATATGACTTGTGCATCCACTATCAAGCACCCACTTTGACCCTCCAGAAGCATAGGTCTACTCAGTAGTCTCCTGATATATGAAAAATACACATGTGAAGAAAATATGTAGAAACTGCAACTAAAATTGAATGCCTAACAAAGGAAGCAACATATAACACTCAGCAACTAGCAATAATAGAAAGTAATCAAGGGATCAAGCATATAATCCAATTCCTTCGGTCAATAAGCTAGCATTAATCCACATATATGAAAACAACAATCCATAGATCCACAAATATTAATCGAATCTGCCCATAATCAAACACTATCTAGAAATAATCAACATATCCATTAGTTACACATCACTCATAACAGATATAAAATGAATCTGATGCTAATTGAAAACCCTAGGCCCCAATCCTAACGTTCATTACTTGGAACTTACCTCCTTGTCCTCGTCGACGATGTTCTAATCGAAGGTCAGCGGCGAGGGCCTGATGTTGATCTCGACCAATAATATTTGGCTCGATTGATGTAGAGCCTGTTGGGAACCCCAAGAGCAAGGTATGATGAGAACATAAGCAAGTTTTCCCTTAGTTATGTAACCAAGTTTATCGAACCAGTAGGAGAAAGAAACCACTTCCGAAGGTGTTTCTAGCAACGTGGAACCTGCACACAGCATAACCAAAATACTTTGCCCCAACTTATGAGTGAGGTTGTCAAGCTCACTAGTTTTGCTGAAAACAAAGGATTAAACTTATAGTGTGCAAGAAAGTAATGGCTTGTAGTAATTGCATAAACTAAACAGTAACCAGTAGATGAAATATCAATGGGAAGGAATGGACCAGGGTCCATAGTTCACTAGAGGTGTTTTCTCCATAAGATAAATAACATGTTGGGTGAACAAATTACAGTGGGGCAATTGACAAATAGAGAATGCATAACAATGCATGTACATGAAATGATGATCACTATGAGATTCACTTAGGCATTACAACATGATACATAGACCGTAATCCAACTGCATCTATGACTAATAATCCACCTCCGGGATATCATCCGAACAACCCTTGGGTATTAAGTTGCAAGCAATAGATAATTGTATTAAGGAAAGTGTGTAATGTAAACAATAAAATTGCCCTTGGGAAATACATTGTTGTTTTCTCCCTAGCAGCAACAGCACATCTACAATCGTAGAAGTTTCTGTCACTCTCCCAGATTATTAGAGGCATGAACCTACTATCGAGCATAAATACTACCTCTTGGAGTCACAAGCAAATACTTGTCCAAAGTAACTACTAGAAATGGAGAGCATGCAAGATCAAAAATAACATAGACATGATAGAACAATAATCAATCTGACATAATACTCAATATCCATCGGATCCCCGCAAACACAACATAGAGAATTATAATAAGATGATCTTGATCATGATAGGCGGCTCACAAGATCTAAACATGGTGGCACAAAATAGGAGAAATAACAATCTAGCTACTGCTATGGACCCGTAGTCCAGGGATGAACTACTCACACATCACTCTGGAGGCAGGAATGGTGATGAAGAAGGCCTCCAGGATGATCTCCCCTCTTCGGTAGGGTCCCGGGAAGAACTTCAGATCCCTCCTGATCTAGGGACGACGGTGGCATCGGCTATGGACTTTTTCGTGGAATTCTGATCGGGTACTTAGGGTTTTTGCCTCGGGGGGATTATATAGGCGAAGGGGCAAGGTCGGTGGAGGCTTGAGGGGGCCACATCCTAGGGCGGTGTGCCCCTGGCCGCGCCTAGACTAGGTGTGGTCACCCTTGGGTGCGCCCCCCCCCTCTCCTCCAGACACCATGTCATGTTGGAAAAAATAGGAACTTCAGCTTTTGTTTCATCCAATTCTGAGAATATTTCTTTACTAGTTTTTCTGACACCAAAAATAGCAGAAAACAGGGAACTGGCTCTGTGGCACTTGTTAATAGGTTAGTTGAAGAAAATGTATATAAATTCCTCAAAGTGTAAGCAAAACATAAAGCAATTGGTGTAAAAAAAAGCATGGAGCATCAAAATTATAGATACGTTTATCACGTATCAACCTCCTTGTCGTCCTCTTGTAGCTGCTTCCCAATATTGTAGAACCATCTAGAGATAGCAGCAGGAGATGATTAGGTACCGATGAGTTGCCATTCGGCAATGGCCTCCGCTTCATCTTTGGCATCCGCTGTGGCTATGATCTCCTCCCTTGCAGCAATATGCGCCTCCCTCGCGGCTCTGGCTGCCTGCATCGCTGCTCTGGTTTCCTCCTCCACGGCTAAGGCCAGCATCACGACCTTTGCCTTTGCTACAGCGACAGCGTCAGATGGGTGCTACATCACCAGAATGGGAAGGGGAGCGGAATGATGTCTACGCACTTCTATTCTTGTAGACAGCTGTTGGGCCTCCAAGTGCAGAGGTTTGTAGAACAGCAGCAAGTTTCCCTTAAGTGGATTACCCAAGGTTTATCGAACTCAGGGAGGAAGTGGTCAAAGGTATCCCTCTCAAGCAACCCTGCAATCAAGATACAAGAAGTCCCTTGTGTCCCCAACACACCCAATACACTTGTCAGGTGTATAGGTGCACTAGTTCGGCAAAGAGATAGTGAAATACAAGTGGTAACGATGCCAAAAAAGAGCTTCTGACTTGTTGTTGACGTGGGAGAGACTAAAAGCAAACAGAAATAAAGAAGGAAGCAAGCAAATATGCAACAGATCTAAAAGCAAATGGTGTTTCAGTGTTTCGAAATAAGGCTTAGGGATCATACTTTCACTAGTGAACACTCTCTCATGTAAATATCCTCTCTTAATGATACTAATCTTAACTACTCTCCGGTTGGACACTCTAATCCATGGTAGGCCTACAAAATCACACCTCAAAGTCCGCCTTCCCCATCTAGATAACCCCACACTGTCACCTTGAGCGCTAGATGCTTCCAACAAACACCACAATTTCATAAAGACATCCAACTCCAAATATAACTCATGAATATATATTTAATATAGCTTAAGTGCCACAGACGGGGCCCATGCTGTCACTGTCACGCACGTGGGGAAAAAATAGATCTATTAAAGCACGATGAGTATTTATTTAGACTCTAACCTAATTGTCATCGCGGTATGCACGCTGCCACTTTCATACACGTGGGGAGAGCAGAGATCTATTGAAGCACTTGAGTAGCAAGGTAGATCTACTTGATTACAAAGCTCATGATCACAATATGACCATGCATAGAGAGAGATGAACACATAGCTACCGGTAGATCCCTTAGCCTCGAGGAAGAACTACTCCCTCCTCATCATGGGAATCAGCAACGGCGATGGATATGGTGGTGGAGATCGATGGAGATGGCTCTAGGGGCACTTCCCTGTCCCGGCAGGGTGCCGAAACAGAGACTTTCTATCTCCTGAATCTCCCCTTCGGTGGCGGTGGCGCTGTGGAACTTTTCGTGGCTTTTTGGTCGATCCTTTAGGGTTTTTGGGTCGGAGGCTTCTTATAGGTGAAGGAGGTAAGGTCGGTGGTGGGCCAGGGGGCCCACACCGCTGTGGGCACGGCCAGGGTGGGCCCGCACTCACCTAGGGTGTGTCCACCCTGGTGTCCTCCTCCGTCTCGTCTTCGATTTTCCGTATCGTTCAGGGAAAATATGAACTTTGGCTTTTGTCCCGTCCAATTCCGAGAATATTCATTTTTTAGCTTTTTGAAACCAAAAATAGTAGAAAACAGGCAACTGGCACTATGGCATCTTGTCAATAGGTTAGTTCCAGAAAGTGTATAAAAATACCTCAAAGTGTAGACAAAGAAAAACAAAGTAGATACTAAACAAGCATGGAACATCAAAAATTATAGATACTTTTCCGACGTATCACGGAAGCAAAGAGGGTTTTTTCCTGGTTGGCGGAGACAGAGGAGTGGGGAAGGGGAGTTGGGAACCGGTGGCGTGAGGGAGTGAATGAGGGGAAGCGGAGAGAGAGTGATGTTCTCTATATGATGAGCTACCAATGTTTCGTTCTATCGCGGTTCACACATGTACGGTTCTGCAACGTATGCCCGCGCACCTGCTCGCACAATGCCCTGCAGACATGTGTACAGTACTACACAGTTCACATGCGCATGGTGAGCCTCGGACACTCCTATGTTACTGCACGGTTCTCACACGCATTGTGGACCGCCGGTGCAACACAAATGTGACCCAACAAACATGCCCTAAACCTCCTTAAAACTAATTGACAACTTTACATGACAAACACATTACCTCTACCATAGCGGCAGCAACACTAATAAACTCGTGGTCACGATCTCAAACCCCGAGTAAAACAATATTTTACATTTATTTTATTTACCTCATTGTTTTATAAAGAGTCATATAAATATTCATAAACTATTTTCCCCTAATGAAAACTTGGTCGATTTTCAGTGACAATTTAAATGCACCAGGATAAAAATTTGTCACCTACATCGACAAACCACCCGGAAAAGTAATCCATGATAATATAACAATCACAAAATATTAAACCGTCATGCATTACACTTAATCCTTGACGCAATAACCAAACCATCAACGATTAATACAATATATGATGGTTCATAACTTTGTCAACAAGCCATTTTGTCAGTAAATATCATATCTATTGTACCGATATGAACTGACGAAACAGAGGACAAAATAGCTCTACAAAATGGACTGCAGAAGATTGAAGATGTGGTGAAGAAGGTTGATCTTGTAGTTAAGAAGATAGATGAGCTAACCGAGCTCTGTAGGAATGTATTTGGTCCATTAATGTTTCTCATTGCTGTAATGCTCTATGTTGTGTTAAGAATATAGATGAGCTAACCGAGATCTGTAGTGTTTGTTTGATGTACTACTGCTAGGAAGATGGATGTTTGTGATATGTGACAAGCTATGTAATTTAAGAAGATCACTGCATGGATTATCACATTACTGATCATCATTTGAAATGAAAAGTATGGGATAGCTGCACAAAAGGGGGATATTGCCTCTACAAAAGGCATTTTATAGAGTTAGTCTAAACTTAACTATTCTACACTGAAAAATTAGCAGATCTCTATCATAAAAGTTGGCTTGCCAATTTTCTAGAGAGGACATAAGTTTAGTGATTGCTTAACCACAGTAGATATTTTTCCTTCCCGTCAAACTTCAAGAGATCTACAATGTTCATGCACTAGTAGATGCGCTTGAACCAGTCCTGGTTCAGTACGAACAGTCGTGTCGCCTCTACGATTTCTTAGAACGTGAACTTCGGCGTCTCGCGGAAGGGATTGTAGGTCCCTGTGAATCTGAACCTGAATTTTGGGACTGAGTTGTTTCCCGTCGTTGGATCTAACAGTCAAACACTCCAACAAGCTGACTGTAGATGGATGTTCGCTGCCGTAGTGTGGCCGCCGATTGTGCGTAGGATGGATCGCCTTTGCCACTAACGCGTGCACCCAGATTGCCCCACTACGATAAGGTCGCCCGCGCCGAGGCATGGAGGCGAGAGATTGTTGACCTTGGCGCCGCCCTGTTCAGGGGTTTGTTTCATCAGCGGCATGCTCATAGAAACACTTTGGAACGTACCTTCTTTCTCCTGTGCAGAGAACACGAAAATGCCACCGCGCGATTTCTCCATGACGCTCACTTGGGCCTGTTTGACATTGTCGCGGCCGCCGCCACAGATACAGCACATTCTGTAAAATCAACCATTTCATATGGAAATGGGAGACCGTCCTTGTAGTATAGCTACATGGCCTGCCTTAGAGGACCAAATAGCCAAGATTCGGCGGCGGCCTAGGCAGCGGCTTTTGCTTTGGCGGAGCA
This sequence comes from Avena sativa, assembly GCA_916181665.1. Classification (NCBI taxonomy): domain Eukaryota; kingdom Viridiplantae; phylum Streptophyta; class Magnoliopsida; order Poales; family Poaceae; genus Avena; species Avena sativa. Next base: position 147,231,418 of record OV702297.1, read on the forward strand.
ATATCTAAGCTTCCTAAGAGTGTAGTTATTTGAAACTAGTTTGAGTAACTGCAGAATATTTGTTTCCCTTATCAGCATAATAGTGCTAAGATATTAAAACTATAGGTCATAGCTAGCAACCGGATCGGGAAATGTACCAAGCCAGGGTTCCATTTTAAGTATGTTTATGACTATGTCCTTAGTCATGTCCATAATTAAGCCTGTGCCACTATGATTGTCGAATTATAGCAACACCATCAGAAATAGGGGAAGATGACATGACATTTTACTGACTGGCGAGCCCTGCCACCTCAACCATCAATGGCGCATCTCCTAGGTTCGAGGATTAGTGCTCCTCATTATTGTGCGATTTTCCATATTTTGTCGCTCGTAACTCCGCTCCGCTACTCTCCACTACAATGGTCCTTCTGCCACCACTTTGTCCCGTCATGCAACACTCCCATCCTCCCCCGGACTATCATGCTCCTGTCATCCCCTACCTGCCCTGCCATGTCCCCTGCCTCCGTCCCCGCCAAGGAACGCCTGGGAATGAAAATCGTGAGGAGAGAGATAGGTTCTCACGCAACAACGGTGGCTTTGATCTGGATCCCGCACGAAATTGGATCATGCATGGCTAGAGAACACGGAGATGGGTCCTGCCCGTCCATAGAGCAAAATGATGGACCCTTCAAGGCTGGAGAACATGTAGGAGCACAAAACAGGGGAAGAGGACGTGGGGTGCAAAGCTTTGGAGCTCTGGAAACCATTGAACATGTCGTACGTCCTCCCTGAAGGGTAAGAACTGCAATTCCATCTCTGCATTTCCCAGTTAGCGTTTCTAGTCCTGTGGTGATGGAGAGGATGTGTGTTGGTGACCATAGGACGTCTGCTACATCCAGATTTCTTTTGAAGATTTGACATGGGTGTCGGACTAAAACCTTGTCCAACATTAGAATCGCAGTTACTAGTGGATTTGATTATCAGCTAATAGTAGATGTGGAGGGCATAACTCTAAGTGACTTGCACATGCAATTTGGCAAGTTTCCGATTGGCCAGCATGATGAATACGTAAGAAGGTACTACGACACAAATTCATAGACTTTCTGCAACATTAGGACCAAGGAGGCTCTGTTCATGATGTGGGGTAAACACCTCGGAATGAGGACTGTGCTGATGTCTGTGCATATTGTTAACAAAAATACCAGGGAGGAGACTGTCATGAATAATACGGCTCGTGCGGAACGCAAATAGAGAACCCTCTGTTTGCGATACCGAGCACGACTGCCCAGCCTGTCGTTGAGCGTGATGCTTTCTTAAGCGAGCATGAAGACATCAAAATGTGTGGCAGTCAGGATGATTTTGTGATCGAAGATGATGATGATGATAAGAAAGCATATCCAGATGTGGCTGTTGACCCTAATAGGATGGAGAGTAGGGAATATTTGGTTGATTCTAACTATGAGCCTGACTATGGGACTGATGAGGAAGAGGAATGTGAGGACGTGGAAATGGGATATAGATACGAAGACTAGGATGGGCAAGTGATACACTTTGAAAGGGACAACCCTACAAATGATGAGGGGACTGTCTTTGAGACTGTGGAAGAATGCAGATCTGCCATTGCTACCTCTGCAATAAGAGTTGGGTTCAAAATTATCGTTGAAAAGAGCGACCAAAACCGATTTAGGGTGCATTTTAGGGAAAGTAAGGTGTGTAAATGCAGATTGGATGCATCTCCAATGCAGAGTGGAGACCTATTTTAGGTTGCAATAGCTACATTTAGTTTCGGTCTTTCTCATATTTGTTCAATTGATGAGTCCTCTAATTTATGTTTATTCCTACCGAATGCAAATCAAGGAAAATATGAAGAAACACAACTGCCTTAATACTTATTTAAGTGATAAAATTAGACCGGTGACAACCAAGTGGATTGCTGCTATGGTACTTGACTGGGTGAGGCAGGATCATAAGTTTGGACCTGCTGAACTCAGAACTAAGCTTAGCGAAAAGTTTAGCATTCTGATTCCTTACCACAGAGTCTTTGATGGGAAGGAGATGGCTCTAGACTTCATTCAGGGAAAGTGGACTGCCAGTTTTCAGATGTTGTATAGTTTCAAAGCTGAGGTAGAGAAGACATCACCTGTTAGTGTTGTTGACATTGATTACATGGTTGTGAAAGGAAGATAAAATGTCTCAAGGGGGTCAAGTATAAGAAGATAGATAAGAAATGCTTCAAGAGATGTTTTGTATGACTGAAGGCATGCTGGAAGGGGTTCCTAGACGGCTGCAGAACATAATTGGCAATAGATGCAACTTCTTTAACAGGGAAGTTCAGGGGACAACTTGCTACCGCTTGTCCTATGGACACGCATAATTGGCTTTTTTCTTGGAGCTTATGATGTTCTTGAGGGTGAATCGACTGAAAGCTGGACATGGTTCATGCATAGAGTACAAACAATAATTGGTCACCTTGAAGGCTTGGTGATACACACTGGTGCATGCAAGGGGCTTTAGAATGCTGTTGATGTTGTGTTTCCTGGGGTTGAGCATAAGGAATGCATGCGGCACCTCGCTACTAGATTCGTGAACAATTTCAAAGGAAAGACCTTTGAAGACAACTTGTGGCGATCAACATACACGTATACCCCAATCATGCATGATACTTACATGCAGAACTTGTATACCATGCCGAAGCTAAAAGAATACCTCGAAGAACATCACAACAAGTTATGGGCTAGAAGAAAGTTTGGTGAGTTAAGCAAAGTGGATTATGTTTGCAATAATTTGATAGATAGTTTCAATGCTAACATTAGGAGCATGAAGTCACTTGCAATTGTTATTTTTTTAGATACAATAAGACAATGTATATTGGCGAAGATAGATTTTAGGCAGAGAATTTGTGTGAGAAAATTTGTAGGCCATAAAATAGTTCCAAAGATGATTTTTTTACTGCATGCAATGAGAACGATGAAGACAAGGATGGTCAGAAGTTCCAGTATATTGGATGAGGTTTATGCAGAAGACAAGCATGGAACTGAACGGAGGTATACTGTAGACATTGGAAACAAGACTTGTTCATGCAGGAAGTGGCAGGTTACTGGTCTGCCATGCCACCATGCACTGCCACTTCATCTTAAAGCTGAGAGGTAGATGTGCTGAAATAGATAACTATGTTCATAACTATTTCTCCATGGACAAGTTTGCTGCAACTAATGCAGAAAACGTACCATCTATGGCTGATGAAAATGATTAGGAGATAGTCGATCCAGGGTTCAAACTCGAACCACCATTTCTTAGGAGGCCTAGAAAGCAAAGGATTGAAGCCTTCACTAAAAAAGGTTCAAGACTAGGAGCAAGGAAGTGGAAGTGCAAATGGTGTGGAGGGTTGGGCCATATCAAGAGGCTCTGCAAAAACCCAATTCCACATGATTTTAAAGATGCTGACCCTGTCCATGTTCACATCCCGGAGGCACAAGATGAGGCTTCTCAGGCAGAACTGGAGAAAGCACAGTGAGATGACGTAGAGGAAGTGTCGCGTGCGAAGGAAAAAGGTGATGAGGAGGAGGGAAACAGTGATTCACATGTGGAGGAAAATGTCGGTAAGCAGCAAGTTGACGAGGACGTGGAGTTCACTACTTGTAAGACCTCACCATTAAAGGTAAAGGCCCATGTGATTGCAATGCTAGTCCCTAGATCGAATTGCTAGCATTCATAGTTTAAGATGAAGTACATAGATACAAAGGTCATTATTACATCGTAATATACACAGATACATAGTTCTTACAACTCATAGCCCAAGGCTAATACGTAGAGTTCACAATACTTAACAAAATAAATAAAGTCTTCATCTTCATGTGCCACAGGCAAACATGTTGAGTGTAGACTCATAACCCTAGTCACCATCTGAGTAACCTGCAACATCATAAGTTACAGCCACAGAGGGTCAATACATTTGGAATTGTATTTGCAAGTGATACCATAGTAGTATAGTAACATCTAATAACTATATGAATTTTGGCTAAGTGTAGTTTAGGCTATCTTTGCTCAAAATAAGGTTTTTCTTATTAGTTGAAAACACTAAGTTTTTGTTTGAAAAAAACACCCAAGGAACCACCAATAGACATTGGTGAACCTTTGTTATTTGTCGCAATATGTGCCAATTTGTGGAAATATGTACCTATTGCCACGAAATGCCGTTCGTTGGCAAGCGTTGCAATTAAACGCATGGTAATAGGATACCGCAACGAAAAAGCAATTGTGGAAATAAAGTGTTCTATTGCAACAACAATGTCGGCAGTTGCCACATTTTTCCCCATGGCACTACCCACTTACCACCACAATTTGGTTTGTGGAGATAGCTTAATGCAACATGTGAACGAATCATGGCGCTTGATAGTTTGTGGCGATAGAAAGTTGTGGCAATAATCTATGGCCACGACACATGTTTTGTGGGGCGTGATTTTTCATGGCAATAACCAATCGTGGTAATAACCTATGGCAACAACTCTTGTTTTGTAGCATTAGCCATTTTGCCACGAATGTTTCACTCATGGCGATAAACAGTTCCTGCAACTGTTATTTTTTTTGTAGCGAGAAGCTATTGCAACAATTTAAACTTTTTGTGGCGATACTCTATTTCAACAAAAAATAGTTTCATGGCACCAAATACTTATCGCAATGGGCAAAATGTTTGTAGCAAGAAGCTACTGCGATAATGCGATGTTTTTGTGGCGATAATCTATTTCAACAAATTCAGTTCCGTCGCGCCAAACACTTATTACAACGGGAAAAATGTTTGTAGCAAGAGGCTACCGCAACAACTTAAAGTGTTTGTGGCGATACTCTATTTCAACAAAGCTTCATTTCGTGGCGCCAATCATTTATTGTAACATACAAAAAATTTGCGGTAACAAGTTAATGCAACAATATAAAGTTCTTCGTTGCTATATCCTAGTGCAACAAAGCATGTACCCGTGGCAACTGAGATTTGTTGCAACATTATGTTTTTATTGGTGCTAACGCAACCGAAAGTGACTTGTGGCAATAGCCTATCGCAACTTAAAAAAATACAGACATTCAATTACGAAATTTAAAACAATACGCATTCATACAAATAATAATTCTCATAGAAAATATCCATCAAATGAAACTCGAATAAAATGTAGCCATCCTAATTAACCACCAAGACTAAAATGTCCATGATGTAGACTCCGATCCAGCTACTTCTTTTGATCCTGCAATAAAAAAATAAAAAAAATTAGCCATAGTTAAAAAGAACCGGCATGAGGAAATTATTCTAGCCCCATTTCTAAAAAGAACTATTGTCGGACTAACTGGACTAAATAGTGTCAGCAAGCATGTAACGGACCAGAACAATTTTACAAGTGTAAATGTCAAAAGCATAAGCACAAGTACATGTACTTAGAACTTCCTCTATTGATTTAAGTTGTGACTCGAAGTATAGTTTCAGTTAAGTTCACACTACTAAAAAACAGAGTATTAACGACGAGGACACAAAAACTATTGGTCATTCAAACTCTAAGTGACTCCCTGTGGCATCTAAATCATCCCGTCACATACTTTTTAGCAACCACCAAAATGGTGGTTGTTATCCAAGCATAGGTGCAGTCGGTATCAGTTGTTTGATCTCATCTGTTTACATGCAAAAGATCAAGAAGGAATTTTATATAAATCATGGTACCTTAATGCTTGTTAACTGAACTTGTGTTGGTTTTGTTTCTAAGCATCGCAACCAGCCAGGATGAACAATACCACAAGATCAAGAAGGAATTTTATATAAGTCATGGTACCTTGAAAATGCTTCATCGATCTGGCAATACATGTAGACAGTGGGAGATGGTATACTCTAACTCTCCATGTTTTCATTTTAAAAACATAAGCCAATGTAATGTTTGATGAAACTTTATTTCTACTAATATTACCCATTAGTCTAGTAGATCTCTAACCTGCCGATATGATTAGGTTAGTTGTTCATATCTTTTTTATATGTATATGCTATTATACTCTATATACTGCCCCCACAAAAAGTATAATATACTGACTTTGAATTATGCATGATTTTGTAGGAATGATGTCCATGGTAATTATAAAAGCATGAGGAGTTATCGAAGGCGCTGTTGAAGAGTGACATGCATTCAAATTCAAATTCAATGCATTACTTGGTTATTAGATTGTACGGAAGGAGGACACAAATAAAAAGGAAAGAAAGTACCATCCTCTAGTAGCGCGCGGTTGCGGCGAGCATGGGATGGCCATTCATCTAGGAAACACATGTATTTATTATTTACAATAAACTATGGGTGTAGCGGGTGGTTATCCATGCATTCCCATGTTCACATGCCATGTCAGATTCAGGGTTCGAATCTTCCCTTTGCCACAATGGAAAAATATTAATTGTTGAAAAAGCGTCTATATTGACTACAAAATTAAGTTTGTCTCTAATATTTATAACAAAAAGTCTTGATCTGTTGGTTAGAGGGTGCTTTCCATGACATGCACATGTGAGGTTGAAGTTTCGAATCCTGTCTTAGGCATTAAAAATTTTCCCCTCATAATAAAAGGAAATAAAATAATCTTTGGTTATTTTCTAAACTATTGCATAATTTTAATCAGATCATGATTAAAAATTTATAAACAAAGGGAAAAATCATGATTGTTGCAATACCTTACCATGGATATATAACTTGTCACAATATGCAATAATTCTTGCAACACAATGAGGTTGAGGCAAAAAATTGCTATTATGACAAATAAGTATTTTCTTGCAATACAAGCTAGTTTTTTTGCAACAATATGAATAATTAGCACAACATGCGAAAATGTTGAAATATCTTTGCAAATATTACCACAATCTTTTGCTTTTGTTGCATTAGCTAGTCTCTATTGCAACAAGGTGACAAGCTCACTCAACAACGCGAAATTGTCATAATAGGACCACCATATTACAACACCAAGGTGTTTTGTTGCAATACGCGTCCTCTATTGCAACTAATGAGGTAGTTACCGTGACAAAACTAAATTGTGGCAATATGTGGAGGTTATTGCCGTAGACGGGAATTCCGTGGTAATATTGCATCCTATTGCAACTAAAATTGTCTGTTGCAATAATTATTGTTGTAATAGACCGGATTCCTTGTAGTGGTTGAAAACACTAAGTTTTTGTTTGACAAAAACACCCAAGGAACCACCAATAGACATTGGTGAACCTTTACCCTTGTTCAACCACAAGTTTTAACTTAGAGAAATTGGGATGAGGGGATCCTTGATCATTTCAATGTCTTTGAGGCTCAAAATGTCCGTTACCGGGGACACGGCTAAGTACTTAGGTTTTACCCTCTCGAGAGGTGGTGCACTTTCACCACAAGACTCGACATGTATCGAGACGAGACTTCTCAGAAGCATTCTCTTAGACCACCATGGACGCGTTCCATCCTATCAACCCTACCACCAACTATCCATCTGGCTAAGTTCTTGCAACCTAGTTGGTCAAGGAAGAGCCCATATACCATGTGGTTGCACTAGAAGCTTTTCAACACTAAACATCTCAAATATCTTTGTTCCTACGTGGCCATCCACAAGTGTGAAAGACAAGGTAAACCATAGACATGGCCCTTGTGTAACCAGTCAACACAAACCAATCTTCCCATTTCACCCAGGTGATTCATTCACATGTTGTTTTATTAATCAAAAACATAGACATAGATTTTGCATAATATCATAGCATGAATATTCCACACTTATATTCTACTAGCTTAACAAGTTTCTTAACTTAGGGAAAGCTACTAAGACAATGTCTATATGATTTACCCAAGCATAACATATACTTAGAAAACAACCATGCAAATCCTACTCAAAATATCACTAGTGCATGGATAAAATAATGGTACAAAAAGATGAAGCATCACTTGCCTTGTTAGTTGGGGGAATAGGAACAATCCTCACAATCACACTCTCTACAATCACCAAAATCTACACATAAAATCATACCACAACATTCACATTTAATATACAAGCAAAAAAATATATGAATGCATGCAAATGCAATGAATGATTTATCACACTTTTAAAATCAAACTAAACAGTACTGAACACAAAGCATACTTTCTAAAGTCTAAATAAACCAAAATTTACTCTAAAACAATTTTCTAAACAATTTTGACAAACCAAAATAGGCCTACAAATGTTTCTGTATAAAATCATAATTTTACAGAATCAAATGGACAAACCAAGGCCATATATGGAAATATCTTAATTTTCTGAATCCATTGATATAAAATTTGTAATTTTTGGACAAATAGATCAAAAGTTATTGAATTTACAAGTTTGAATAACTAATAGATCAAAAATCAGATTTTAAATATAAACCGGTGACACGCGGCGCTTCCTGATTGGCCAGTATCGGTTCGCGCGGATCACGCTTCCGCGCTATAGGATTTAAGTGGCGATGCACGGCCTAGATCTAGTCGTAACGGTTTGTTAAGTGATCTAATCTTAACCACTGGATAGAGATCTAAAGGCTCAGATCTAAATGACCAAAGACTGGCGGCGCAAATGGCTCTGGCAGCGGCGACGGCACTGGCGATGATGCGCCAGTGAAGATAGAGGGGTAGGGGTGGTGCTGATGCTTACCAAGCTCACGGGAAGACGGTGAAGCTCAACGTGAACTTGACTTGGATAGGAGCGCACGGACACAGGCGAAAAACCTCATAGGAGCTTGACCTAGCTTCGGGTGTTCATGGCCGGAGACAAAGGAGACAACCTAGGACGCAATAAGGCAACCGGTGGGCATTAGCAAGTGCGCTAGGTCATGGCGTACACAGTAGCATGAACTAGAGGTCAAGGGGTGCTCGGGTTTTACCATGATTGCTCGCCGGAGTTGAGCGGCGCCTCGGGTTCTTGCAGTCGTCAACGGGACAGCGACCTGGGGTGAAATAGGATAAACCAGAGGCATCAGAAGAGGCGCAAGAAGTAGGAAAGCGCAATCATTTGAACCAGAGGCAAGGGGGCGCACGGGGCTCACCTTAATCACTCGCCAGAGTTCGTCGGGGCAGTGGGGGTGCGAGAGGAAATTGAGGTAGCCTGGCGGCGCTCTAGTGGTTTTGAGTGGGGGGAAATGGAGCTGGTGCCGAGGCCATTAAGTAGACGGGGCAAGGGAGGGAATTACGCCGGCATTCAATGGTAATCAACGTGCTTTGATTTGGAGGAAATGGTCGCGACGGAGCTAGTCTCGCGCGAGATTTGGGGATGAAGGGGGTGAGGTGGCAGTGGGGACCACATGTCAGCGAGGGGGTGCACGCGCGGAGTGAGAAACAGAGGGGGAGAGAGGAAAACCCGGGTGGGTTGCTAGGCTGTGAGTTGGGCCGCGGGGTGGGCTGCGCCAGTTGGCTGGTCTGCTTCTATTTTTTTCCTTTGCCCTTTTCTTTTTCTGATTTAATTTTCCAAATGACATTTGAATGCTCAAATCAAATCCAAATCAAGTCAAACTTTCACCAAAATTTTGTGAGACTATTCTAGTGTCCAAAAGTGTGTCAAACACATACAATCACTCAAAATCATTTTTGGGTTTTGAAAAAAAAATAAAACCATGCCCCATATATATATATATATTAAAAAGGGGTTTAAATATAGTTCCATGGTTTTTGTTTTGAAATTTTTTGTGCAAGATGAATATGCTACGATGCTATGAATAAAATAACATGGTTTTGAATTTGATGAAATTTGGGATGTTACAAATCTAACCCCCTTAAGACGACTCTCGCCCTCGAGATTCAGATTGGCTAGCAAATAGGTGAGGGTGATCTTTCCGATGGTCATCTTCTTCTTCGGTATGATGATTCCACTGTACTTTGCAGAATTTGATAGTCTTAGTGCGAGTGACTCTTTCTGCTATCTCAAGAATCTTGATAGGTTTCTCCTCATAAGTGAGATTACTCTCCAACGGTACTTCTTCCAATGGTATAGTGTCTTTCAATGAAGTTTCTTCCATCTCCGGATGACACTTCTTCAACTGACTCACATGAAACACATTGTGAACTGCGGACAGTGATTCAGGCAATTCAATCTCATAAGCCACTTCTCCTTTGCGGCTCAAAATATTGAATGGTCCAACAAATCGAGGTGCCAATTTTCCTTTGACTCCAAATCTCTTCACACCACGAAGTGGTGATACGCTAAGATAAGCTCTATCACCTATCTCATAGGTGACTTCTCTATGCTTTGGATCTGCATAGATCTTCTGTCGGAACTGGGCTATCTTCAGTCTGTCCTTTACCATTATGACTTTATCTTCAGCTTCCTTGATCAGTTCTAGTCCGAATAAATTTCTTTCTCCTACTCCATTCCATAGTAATGGCGTAGTACAGTTCCTTCCATAAAGGAATTCAAACGGAGCCATCTCTATACTTGCTTGATAGCTGTTATTGTAAGAGAATTCTGCATATGGCAAACTTTCATCCCAACTAGATCCATAATCTAACGCACAAGCTCTCAACATATCTTCCAAAATCTAGTTGGTCCTTTCTGTCTATCCATCGGTCTGAGGATGAAAAGTTGTGCTGAATTCTAGTCTTGTTCCCAATGATTCATGCAGTTGTCGCCAAAAGTGCGAAGTGAACTGAGTTTCTCTATCAGACACAATACTCTTAGGTACTCCATGTAAACTTACGATTCTATTCATATAGATCTTAGACAATTTAGCACTGGTATAGGTAGTCTTCACGGGTATGAAATGAGCCACCTTAGTTAGGCGATCCACAACAACCCATATAGAATCGTATCCGGACCTAGTCCTTGGCAGTCTAGTGATAAAATCCATACCAATCTTATCCCACATCCAATCAGGTATAGGTAGTGGTTGCAGTAACCCTGCCGGTTTCTGATGTTCCGCATTTACTTGACTACACACATCACACAAGGCAATGTTTTCCGCGATATCCTTCTTGAGATTATTCCACCAAAATCTTTCCTTCACATCCATGTTGTAACATCCCAAAATTCATGAATTACAAAATCATTCATTGCATTCATGTATTCATAGCATTCTTGACTTGCACAAAAAATTTCAAATCAAAACTCCAAATAAAACCACTTTTATGCCTATTATCTATATATCATTAAGGCATGGTTTTATTTTATTTTCAAAGAAAAAAGTGTAGTTGATTGATCAGTAGTGTTTTATACTCAAATAAGTGCAAGGTTCACTGTATAAAAACCTAGAGAAAATTTGAATTCAAACAAACTTGAAAAAGGTTTCAAAACCATTCATGAAAAATCAAATAGAAAAACAAAAACAAAAAGAAAATAATAAAAACCGGCACCAGCCATTCAGCCCAGAGCCTGAAACGGCCCAGCAGCCCACCCGGGCCACTTCCCCCTCTCCCCTCTCTCTCACACGCGCAACCTCTATGTCACATCCCAAGATTTTCCAAATCTTGTAATGTGAAAAATAAAATAAACAAAATAAATTTTTGTTGAAAATCAGGGTGAAAAGAAACTTTTGTTTCTAAAATAGAAACTTAAAACCCCATCTTGAACAAACTTTAATTAAAGTTTGAATTCAACAAATCATTTTCAAGTTAAAATGCATCTGGAAATTTAAACACTTGGAAAATAAATCCAAACCCTAAATTCTAATGGAATAAAAATCATTTCCAAGTTATCTCCAAGCCTATGGATTTGATCCATATAAAATCTTGTCAACAAACATTTTCAAATGATCAAGAATGACAAATAGAAATATTATAAAACCATATAAATTTGTTTCACTTAAATTAGAACCATAAATAAAAACTGATGCATTTAATAAGATAAAGGAATTGAATTCCCAAAACTAATAATGCCCTTATCTAAAATCCATACCAATAGTGAGAAATTAAACCTAAAAAGATTTAAAAGGATAAACAAATATTAAACAATATTATATAAATTGGAATCACCAAGTTTGGATCTCTAAGCAAAAATATATGGATTTTATAAGATGAAGAAAGAAATATTAAATAAAGAATATTTAAAGAACAAATCAAATCTTGGCCAAATCCATAAGCAAATGGAATGAATATAATCCAAAATCCGAATAAAATAAAAGGATAAAGACTTTCCAAAATAAAATAAAATGGCATTAAACCATTCTATCCCTACTTTGAGAAAGGCAAATCTCTAATAAGAATGATCATTTAAATCATGAGAAAATGATATTTGGAAATTGCCCAAGTGAAACAAAAGTTGTTTAATCAACTTAAATAAAATAAATCTTCCAAATAAACTTTAGGGAATTAAAACTATATTTAATCCCATCTAATAAAAACCTACTGAAAAGATTTGGAAGGTTTAAGAAATTAGATGGTGTTTTGAAAATTTTATTAAATCCTATCTAATTTAAAAACTAGAGCCTATTTGGAATAATTAAAAGACCTTAAAGAAGAATAAAATTATTCTAAAATGATTCCAGAATGTTTTAGTAATCAATATTTAAATCTTCACAAATTTTGGCAAAGGTTTGAAATCAAATTGAGGTTTGAATTGTTTAAACAAAATCAAAACAGAATTAAAGAAAAGGGAAAAGGAAAAACAAACAGAGCAAAAAAAGTAAAAGACCCAACCCAACTAGCCTGGCCCAACTAAGCCAGCCAGCCCAGTTCCTCTCCTCCCTGCAGAAAATGATTCGAACCAGCAAACTCACCCGCAGCGTCACTGACAGAAGGACCCCACCGCACCCCTCTCTCTCTCGCTGCCAGACGACCCCACGCCCACGTCACCTTCTTCCTCACCCGCGGACCACACCCCTCTTTCCTCCTCGCCGTTGCAGGCGATTAAAACCAGGTTTAATTCGCGTTAACCACGCTGTTAAATGACCCTGCGATCACGCATACTTATTCGCCTGCGTCCCCTCTCCCTTTCCCCTCCGACGCCTCACCCTAGCGCGCCCCCAGGCTGCTGAATTTCGCCCTTCACCTCCACTGTCTCCGGCGAGATTCTCCATCGATTCCGGACACCCCCGCTAGCCCCACTGCCTCCAGAGCACATGTGCTTGCTTGCCATCATCACCTGCACCTGCCAGTGCCTTTCCCTCACTCGCGCGCACCTCAGACGCTCGGCAACAACCTCAACTGAACTCCGCCACCCTCTGCCTCGACTCCGACGACTCCACACAGCGAGCTCTGACCTTCCTCTCCCCTTTTTTTGATACTCCTATGAGCGCCACGACCTTGCACATCTGACCATGTCTCCCACTCGTCTTAGCACGCTCTGTAGCTTCGCCACGAACGACGTCTGAGCGAGATCGACGCCGTCACTAACTTCGGCGAGGAATCCCGACTGATCCCGTGTGCCCCTTGACAAACTGCAAGCAAGTTGAGCTTCAGCATCACTCCACAAACACGGTGAGCATCTCCCCTTCCTCCCTCGCTTCCTGTAGCGTCGACTCCGCCGTAGCCAGACACGCCGCCGCCACCTGCCGCCGCCAGCGCCGTTCCTCTCTGGCAAGTGTGCTGTGCACCGTGCGATTAGGATCCAGCGGCTAGGATAGAAACTAGACGAAGGGGTAAGTAACACCTCTGTGCCGTGTGATGCAACTAAAATCTAACGGCCCATATTTTCCGATCCGCGTGAAACGGTATGCTCCAATAGGATAGCGCCGCGTGTCACAGAATCAGGTTTAAAATCTGAATTTGATCTATTAGTTGCTCAATTTTGTAAAATCTATAACTTTCAAACCACACGTCCAAATTTTGCAAACTTTATATCAATGGATTCATAAAAACAAGCCCTAGCCAACCATTCCATTTGTTTAGTAAAAAGCTTGTGTTAAATTGTTTGTTTTTGCAGAAACTTGTGTATGCATGATTAGGATATGAAATTTATTCCAAAATGTTTTTGAGGATAAAATCTTTGGCAAATGGTGTGTTTTGAACCTACTGACCATAGGAAATAAATTGTGGTTTCAAAAATGTATTTGGTGAAGCAAAAGAATAAATCTTTGATTTAAACCATTTCTAGTCAAATAAAAATATGGTTTAATTATAAAAAAAGGTTTTGGAAGAAAACCTTTGAGAAATGTTTTGGAAATAAACTCTCTGACCCTAAACACAAGGTTATATGGTTTGAAAACATATTTTGTGAAACCTATAGAATTTTGCCTTATTAAAAGCATTTCTTCACCACATAAAATAATGACTTAGTCTAAAAATGGTTTATGAAGTGAAATCTTTTGCAAATGATTTTACCAATTTATAAAATGACCATTAGGTGCTTTCAAATGTTTATGAACCATTAGAAACCACTTTTACAAATAAAACAATCTTTAGTATGCTTGCATGTATTGTTTTGTTACTATCATTTTATGTGATGAATTGCTTGAATGGTAGATTGAAATATTGTTTGCTTGATTGAATTGTAGTGACTTGAAGTGTGTGAACATTACAAAGATCAAGGAGTGAACTTATACCCTCTACCAAAAAGGCAAGTGATGCTACATACTTTTGTCCCATTATTTTCACTATGCATTAGTGATATTTCTAAGGAAGACTTGCATGGAATTTTTGCTAAGTATAAACCATGCTATGGGAAATCCTAGTAGATGAAACCTTAGTATAATTTTCCTAAGTTAAGATTCCTACTACTATCATGCTTAGCTTAGCTAGTAGAAAACAAGGGTGGAATATATATCCATGCTATGAAATATTTCTAAGTCTGAGGACTTGAGTTTTGTTTAATAAAACAACTAAGTGAATGAATCACCTGGGTGGAATGGAAGGAATGGTTTGTGTTGAGTGGTTCACAAGGCCCATTTCTATGGTTTACCTTGTGTATCTCACTTGTGGATGGCCACCCAGGAACAAAGAGATTTGAGATGTCAAATGTTGAGAAGCTTCAAGTGCAGCCACTTGGCATTATGGGCTCTGCCTGGATCATATAGGTTGCAATAACTTAGCCAAATGGACAGTTGGTGGTAGGGGAATGATAGGTTGGAACGCGTCCATTCTGGTCTAAGGGAAGGCTTCTGAAAGATCTTGTCTTGGTGAAACCAAGTCTTGTCGGGAAAGTGCACCACCTCTGCAGAGTGTAAAATCTAAGTACTTAGCCATGTCCCTGGTAAAGGACAATTTGAGCATCAAGACATGGAAGCTATCAAGAATCTCATCATGCCAATTTCTAAGTTAAAAACTTGTGGTTGAACAAGGGTTTAAGGTTCACCAATTTCTATTGGTGGTTCCTTGGGTGATTTTGTCAAACAAAAACTTAGTGTTTTCAAATGATAAGGAAAATCTATTTTGAGCAAAGCAAGCCTAAGCTCCACTTGGCCAAATGCATATAGATGATAGACTCCACTATACTACCATAGAATCACTTGCCAATACAATTCAAATGTATTGACCCTTGTGGCTATAACTTATTATGTTGCAGGTTTGTTTGATATTAGTGAAGTAGGATTACAAATCTACAACCAACATGTCTGCCTGTGGCACTTTGAAGATGAAGGACCCCATGCTTATAGATATTCTGCTGCAATGTAATGTAATAGCCAAATGAGCTATGTAAGATGTAATAAATTATGTTATTCCTGGTTATAAAGTTGTATTATGACCTTTGTTTCTTGATATTACATCTTAACTGTGGATGCTAGCTATTGATCCAGGGACTAGCATTGTAAACACAGGGATCTCTACCTTATTAAAGGTTGGGAACCTTACAGATGGTATTGGAGCATTGTGTTGCCTGTAGGATTTGTAAACCTAGGATTGGACAAAACCCCATAGAAAAATAGGAGTTGTATTTGTTCCAAAACTTATTTACAAACAATCTTGTAAACTCTTTCCTCAACCATTTTGGTTTTGACTCTACATCTCTTCTATTTCAACTTAATGGACAAAGCCTACCCCATGGCCAAAGACTTCACCATGAGATAAGGACTTCATCAACTCTAATGACTTCAACATCTTCAACCTTGGATATCAACTCTAATGACTTCAACATCTTCAACTCTAACGACTTCAACATCTTCAACATTTTCACCAAGGACTTCAATCTTGGATATCACTAAGGACTACAAGTGAGACAAGAATTATTACTCAAGACTTGAAGACTAAGGAAATACAACTTAGAAGGAATCATCATCATTTTTGAAGTTTTGTGACCAAGACACAAGAATTTTCCCAAGGAAACCATGATCTCATTCAAGAAGAATCAACTAAGAAGGATGTAAAGATCTCATGTGAACCATATAGATGGACCACCATATTTTGTTGAAGTCAAACCCACCAACTTGTGCGGTGTAACAAAAATATTTTTGGTTGCCTAAAAATATGCTTGATACTTGTTGTTTGAGTGGAATGCTTGTTTGTGATTGCTTGCACATTGCTTGTGTGAATTGTGATGTGTGTGATTAGAATTGATTCCTTAGAAATATTATACCTATTCTAATCCCAATCCAACCCAAACAGATGACTTCTCCAAGAGACTCCAACATCAAGGATGGTGACAACAACAACCAAGAGAACAACATGAGAGACCAACTGCTTGCAAGACAAACCCAGTTGAACCAAGTGACAACTCAGTTTTTAGCCAACAACAATGAGATAGACCCAACCATACAATTTTTTTTGGAAACTCAATCCCAATTGTTACAAGGGATGGCCACTCAAATGATCAACATGGGAGACAACTCTTCCAAAGGAGTTTTGTGACAACAAGGATGACAAAGATGTTATTCTAGAAGGAACCCAAGCTTGCAATATTTGTGGAGACAAGGATCACACTTCCAAGGAGCATGAAGATCAATGCCCCAATTGTGAAGAGAAACATCCAATTGACCAATGCCCCACATCTCAAGCTACTTGTTACCTATGTGAAGGAAACAATCATGTCCCTATCCAATGCCCCATCTATTCCATAGTTGAACAAAGGAAACAAGGTGGAGTGCAACAACTGATTGCAGACTACCATGAGAGAGCCAAGTCTACCAAGAAGGATGAAGACAAAGGAAAATCTCATCTTGTACCTCCCAACAACATGACTCAATTCAAAGGTCCAAAGAGGAGACATATGTATTATCCAAGGAGTAATAGAAGGTCAAGGAGACCAGGAACTATTCCTACCTTTGAGATAACATATGAAGAACATGAATTAGAAGCACTCCTAGCTTTGGAGAAACCCAAGAAGAAGGACAAAAGCCATGTGAAATGTTACACTTGCAAATAGATGGGACACTATGCCAATGAATGCCCATAAAAGAAGAAGGATCAAGGAAACAAACAAAAGGCAATGATACCAAAGGAAAAGAAAGATATCAGCCAAGTGATGTGTTTCAAATACAAAGAACCAGGACAATATGCAAGCAATTGTCCAGAAAAGATGAAGCACAAGATAAACAAGCCTATGAAGGATCTCAGCCTTGTCACATGTTTCAAATGTGGAAACAAATGACACTATGTAGATGTTTGCCTAGAGAAATTTCAACAGGATCCCAAGAAGGCCAAAATGTAGTCTAGTTGGAAAATTTTTAAGGGTGGTAGTACCCTAGTTGTTTTGAACCAACTTGTAACCCCTAGCCTCCCCAAATCTCGGGACGAGATTTATTTTAAGGGTGGTAGCCTGTCACATCCCAAGATTTTCCAAATATTGTAATGTGAAAAATAAAATAAACAAAATAAATTTTTGTTGAAAATCAGGGTGAAAAGAAACTTTTGTTTCTAAAATAGAAACTTAAAACCCCATCTTGAACAAACTTTAATTAAAGTTTGAATTCAACAAATCATTTTCAAGTTAAAATGCATCTGGAAATTTAAACACTTGGAAAATAAATCCAAACCCTAAACTCTAATGGAGTAAAAATCATTTCCAAGTTATCTCCAAGCCTATGGATTTGATCCATACAAAATCTTGTCAATAAACATTTTAAAATGATCAAGAATGACAAATAGAAATATTATAAAACCATATAAATTGGTTTCACTTAAATTGGAACCATAAATAAAAACTTATGAATTTAATAAGATAAAGGAATTGAATTCCCAAAACTAATAAAGCCCTTATCTAAAATCCACACCAATAGTGAGAAATTAAACCTAAAAATATTTAAAAGGATAAACAAATATTAAACAAGATTATATAAATTGGAATCACCAAGTTTGGATCTCTAAACAAAAAGATATGGATTTTATAAGATGAAGAAAGAAATATTAAATAAAGAATATTTAAAGACCAAATAAAATCTTGGCCAAATCCATAAGCAAATGGAATGAATATAATCCAAAATCCAAATAAAATAAAAGGATAAAGACTTTCCAAAATAAAATAAAATGGCATTAAACCATTCTATCCCTACTTTGAGAAAGGTAAATCTCTAATAAGAATGATCATTTAAATCATGAGAAAATGATATTTGGAAATTGCCCAAGTGAAACAAAAGTTGTTTAATCAACTTAAATAAAATAAATCTTCCAAATAAAATTTAGGGAATTAAAACTCTATTTAATCCCATTGGAATTAAAACAAATACCCAATCCTAATTGAATAATAAATCATATGCCAAATAATTCAAGATGAATTATTTGAACCCAAATAAACAAATAAAAACCTACTGAAAAGATTTGGAAGGTTTAAAAAATTAGATGGTGTTTTGAAAATTTTATTAAATCTTATTTAATTTAAAAACTAGAGCCTATTTGGAATAATTAAAAGACCTTAAAGAAGAATAAAATTATTCTAAAATGATTCCAGAATGTTTTAGTAATCAATATTTAAATCTTCACAAATTTTGGCAAAGGTTTGAAATCAAATTGAGGTTTGAATTGTTTAAACAAAATCAAAACAGAATTAAAGAAAAGGGAAAAGGAAAAACAAACAGAACAAAAAAAGTAAAAGACCCAGCCCAACTAGCCTGGCCCAACTAAGCCAGCCAGCCCAGTTCCTCTCCTCCCCGCAGAAAACAATTCGAACCAGCAAACTCACCTGCAGCGTCACTGACAGAAGGACCCCACCGCACCCCACTCTCTCTCGCTGCCAGACGACCCCACGCCCACGTCACCTTCTTCCTTACCCGCGGACCACGCCCCTCTTTCCTCCTCGCTGTTGCAGGCGATTAAAACCAGGTTTAATTCGCGTTAACCACGCTGTTAAATGACCCTGTGATCACGCATACTTATTTGCCTGCGTCCCCTCTCCCTTTCCCCTCCGACGCCTCACCCTAGCACGCCCCCAGGCTACTGAATTTCGCCCTTCACCTCCACTGTCTCCGGCGAGATTCTCCATCGATTCCAGCCACCCCCGCTAGCCCCACTGCCTCCAGAGCACATGAGCTTGCTTGCCATCATCTCCTGCACCTGCCAGTGCCTTTCCCTCACTCGCGCGTGCCTCAGACGCTCGGCAACAACCTCAACTGAACTCCGCCACCCTCTGCCTCAACTCCGGCGACTCCACACGGTGAGCTCTGACCTCCCTCTCCCCTTTTTTGATACTCCTGTGAGCGCCACGACCTTGCACATCTGACCATGTCTCCCACTCGTCTTAGCACACTCTGTAGCTTCGCCACCAACGACGTCTGAGGGAGACCGATGCCGTCACTGACTCCGGCGAGGAATCCCGACTGATCCCGTGCGCCCCTTGACAAACTGCAAGCAAGTTGAGCTTCAGCATCACTCCATGAACACGTGAGCATCTCCCCTTCCTCCCTCGCTTCATGTAGCGTCGACTCCTCTGTAGCCAGACACGCCGCCGCCACCTGCCGCCCCCAGCGCCGTTCGTCTCTGGCAAGTGTGTTGTGCACCGTGCGATTAGGATCCAGCGGCTAGGATAGAAACTAGACGAAGGGGTAAGTAACACCTCTGTGCCGTGCGATGCAACTAAAATCTAACGGCCCATATTTGCCGATCCGCGCGAAACGGTATGCTCCAATAGGATAGCGCCGCGTGTCACAGAATCAGGTTTAAAATCTGAATTTGATCTATTAGTTGCTCAATTTTGTAAAATCTATAACTTTCAAACCACACGGCCAAATTTTGCAAACTTTATATCAATGGATTCATAAAAACAAGCCCTAGCCAACCATGCCATTTGTTTAGTAAAAAGCTTCTGTTAAATTGTTTGTTTTTGCAGAAACTTGTGTATGCATGATTAGGATATGAAATTTATTCCAAAATGTTTTTGAGGATAAAATCTATGGAAAATGGTGTGTTTTGAACCTACTGACCATAGGAAACAAATTGTGGTTTCAAAAATGTATTTGGTGAAGCAAAAGAATAAATCTTTGATTTAAACCATTTCTAGTCAAATAAAAATATGGTTTAATTATTAAAAAAAGGTTTTGGAAGAAAACCTTTGAGAAATGTTTTGGAAATAAACTCTCTGACCCTAAACACAAGGTTATATAGTTTGAAAACATATTTTGTGAAACCTATAGAATTTTGCCTTATTAAAATCATTTCTTCACCACATAAAATAATGACTTAGTCTAAAAATGGTTTATGAAGTGAAATCTTTTGCAAATGATTTTACCAATTTATAAAATGACCATTAGGTGTTTTCAAATGTTTATGAACCATTAGAAACCACTTTTACAAATAAAACAATCTTTAGTATGCTTGAATGTATTGTTTTGTTACTATCATTTTATGTGATGAATTGCTTTAATGGTAGATTGAAATATTGTTTGCTTGATTGAATTGTAGTGACTTGAAGTGTGTGAACATTACAAAGATCAAGGAGTGAACTTATACCCTCTACCAAAAAGGCAAGTGATGCTACATACTTTTGTCCCATTATTTTCACTATGCATTAGTGATATTTCTAAGTAAGACTTGCATGGAATTTTTGCTAAGTATAAACCATGCTATGGGAAATCCTAGTAAATGAAAACTTATTATAATTTTCCTAAGTTAAGATTCCTACTACTATCATGCTTAGCTTAGCTAGTAGAAAACAAGGGTGGAATATATATCCATGCTATGAAATATTTCTAAGTCTGAGGACTTGAGTTTTGTTTAATAAAACAACTAAGTGAATGAATCACCTGGGTGGAATGGAAGGAATGGTTTGTGTTGAGTGGTTCACAAGGCCCATTTCTATGGTTTACCTTGTGTATCTCACTTGTGGATGGCCACCCAGGAACAAAGAGATTTGAGATGTCAAATGTTGAGAAGCTTCAAGTGCATCCACTTGGCATTATGGGCTCTGCCTGGATCATATAGGTTGCAATAACTTAGCCAAATGGACAGTTGGTGGTAGGGGAATGATAGGTTGGAACGCGTCCATTCTGGTCTAAGGGAAGGCTTCTGAAAGATCTTGTCTTGGTGAAACCAAGTCTTGTGGGGAAAGTGCACCACCTCTGCAGAGTGTAAAATCTAAGTACTTAGCCATGTCCCTGGTAAAGGACAATTTGAGCATCAAGACATGGAAGGTATCAAGAATCTCATCATGCCAATTTCTAAGTTAAAAATTTGTGGTTGAACAAGGGTTTAAGGTTCACCAATTTCTATTGGTGGTTCCTTGGGTGATTTTGTCAAACAAAAACTTAGTGTTTTCAAATGATAAGGAAAATCTATTTTGAGCAAAGCAAGCCTAAGCTCCACTTGGCCAAATGCATATAGATGATAGACTCCACTATACTACCATAGAATCACTTGCCAATACAATTCAAATGTATTGACCCTTGTGGCTGTAACTTATTATGTTGCAGGTTTGTTTGATATTAGTGAAGTAGGATTACAAGTCTACAACCAACATGTCTGCCTGTGGCACTTTGAAGATGAAGGACCCCATGCTTATAGATATTATGCTGCAATGTAATGTAATAGCCAAATGAGCTATGTAAGATGTAATAAATTATGTTATTCCTGCTTATAAAGTTGTATTATGACCTTTGTTTCTTGATATTACATCTTAACTGTGGATGCTAGCTATTGATCCAGGGACTAGCATTGTAAACACAGGGATCTCTACCTTATTAAAGGTTGGGAACCTTACACTCTACCCCGCTGACACTGCCAGTATCCCCGCGCCAGCTCAGCGTCATCTCCTCCGCACCGCGCGCGCAGACGACGTCGCCGCTCGTTTCTTACCTATTCACCGTCATGTTGATTTCGGGCTTGATTGCCATTGATTCGCAGCACTATTCCCTCGACCCCATTGGCTACTTAAACCTCTCCGCACCACGGCCATTCCCCCCCAAACAATTGCACTCAATCGCCGCCAGGCTGCTCGCAAATCGACCTACACTGTCGTTGCCCTTACGAACTAAGGCGAGGTATTCCGATGAGCCTCGAGTGCCCCCTTTCCTCATATTCATTCGATGATGTTCCTCTGCCCTTTGCGCATCTTCTGACAACACTGGTTCATCTTGTACTGGCCTAGGTCATCGGATTCATCAAACACCGTGAGTACCCGACGCAGCCTGCTTCATCTCCGGCGAGAAATTCTGGTAAGACGCGACCGCCCCTTGGCCTCTGAATCAAACGATTTTGTTCGCCTGAACCTTGCGCATGCCCTGATTCCTTTGGTTGGTGCTAGGGTGATCCAGAGCGTCGCCATCGTCTCCGCCAACCCGTGCCCGACGCTGCCAGCAACTCTGACGAGCTCCAGCCGCTGCAACAGCACACCCCTGTGCAAGCCAAAGCCACGTTGAGCTTCCTCGTGACCTTACGACGCTGGTAAGCCTCCGCACAACCTCTATCCCCCTTTGTAATCGCCGGAGCAGCACCGCCAGTAGCGCCACCACCGCAGTAGCCATGCATGCCGCCAGACTTTGGTCGCATGCGTCGTAGCCGTTAGATCTAGATCTAGCGGATCTAATTAGATCACTTAACGAAGGGGTAAGCTCAGATCTGGACCATACAATTTCATTTTAATCATGCAGATTTCGTTGATCGATCCAACCAAACCAGTACGGGCCAATCAGATGCGTCCACATGTCTGAGAATTAGATTTAAAATCTGTTTTTGAATCTATTAGAGATTTAAACTTGTAAAAATCATAACTTTTTTTATTTTTATCCAAAAATTGCAATATATCATTGGATTTAGAAAAATAAATCCTACACTACTCTGGGCTTAAATTTGTATTTTTCTTCTGTAAAATTGGGTTTATTTGTAGAATAAATTATAGTCTTATTTTGGCCATATAAATTATTTAGAAAATGTTTTTAAAGCAAATTTAAGTTTATTTAGACTAAATATAGTTAGTTTTGTGTTCAATACTGTTTGGTTTGAATAGTTTAGTGTAGAAAAATCATTTATTGTATTTGCATGCATTCATATTTTTGTTTGTATATTTGAATGAGAATTTGGTGCTATCATTTTATGTGTAGATTTTGGTGGTAATGGTGATTGTGATTGTGAAGATTGTTGCTACTCCCCCAACTACCAAGGAAAGTGGTGCTTCATGTATTTGTCCTATTATTTTTGACTATGCACTAGTGATAATTTGAATAGGGCTTGCATGAAATTTTGCTAAGTATCTATATGCTATGCTTGGGAAAACTTAGTAGATGTAACCTTAGTAGAAATTTTCTCTAAGTTAAGATACTTACCATGTTAACGTGCTTAGCCTAGCTAGAGCAAACCAGGGTGGAATATATTCATGCTATGGAAATATTGCTAAGTCTTTTGACTTGTGTTTTTGCTTAATAAAACAACTAAGTAAATGAATCACCTGGGTGGAATGGTATGATGGTTTATGTTAAGTGGTTACACAAGGCCCATGTCTATGGTTTACCTTGTGCATCTCACTTGTGGAAATCCACCCAGGAACAAAGGGATTTGAGATACTTAGTGTTTAGAACCTTCCAGTGCAACCACATGGCATATGGGCTCTGTCTTGATCATATAAGTTGCAATAACTTAGCTAGATGGACAGTTGGTGGTAGGGTGATAGGATGGAACACGTCCATGGTGGTCTAAAGGAAGGCTTCTAAAAGGTCTCGTCTCGATGCATGTCGAGTCTTTGTGGGGAAAGTGCACCACCTCTCGAGAGGGTAAAACCTAAGTACTTAGCCGTGTCCCCGGAAATGAAAAATTTGAGCATCAAGACATTAAAGCTATCATGGATCTCCTCATCCCAATTTCTAAGTTAAAAAATTGTGGTTGAACAAGGGTAAAGGTTCACCAATGTCTATTGGCGGTTCCTTGGGAGTTTTTATCAAACAAAAACTTAGTGTTTTCAATTGATAGGAAAAACCTATTTTGAGCAAAACAAGCCTAAGATACACTTAGCCAAATTCATATAGATGTTAGATACTACTATTGTGCTATGGTATCACTTGCCAATACAATTCCAAATGTATTGACCCACTCTGGCTGGAACGTATGATGTTGCAGGTTACTCTGATGAGGATTAGGGTTATGAGTCTACACTCAACATGCTTGCCTGTGGCACATGAAGATGAACACTTTACTTTATTTACTTATGTTATGTACTATTGTACTAGCCTTTGTTTCTGTGTACTTCATCTTAAACTGTGGATGCTAGCATTTGATCCAGGGACTAGCATTGCAATCACATGGACCTTTACCTTATAAAGGTGGGTTCTTACACATGTACATTTTGGTGTTAACCGGATGAATAGAATATGGTCAATTGTGTGCTTCTTGTAGAATCAATTTCCGAAGGTCCGGATCCTGTGGAATGTAGATACACTTTTCATACCATAAAGTTCCTTGTTCATCTTCATGGAATACTTTTGCCTTTCGTTTACTTATATTACTCTTAATCTCCTCTATTTCCTTGTCCAACTTTTGGGCTTCTTTGGTCTTATCCAACAGTGTTGGTTGAACTTCCAAAGACATGAGATATCCTTCAAGCACTATCTCCAATATTAGCTCTTTAATTTGGGCACTTAAATCATCTGGCAATTCTCCTTTGGTGAGACAATTCACATAAACTTTACGTCTTAAAGCATCGGCTACAACATTTGCTTTAACGGGATGGTATTGCAAACTCAAATCATAATCCTTGATAATCTCTAGCCACCTTCTTTGTCTCATGTTGAGTTCTTTCTGGGTGGAAATATATTTCAAACTCTTGTGATCTGTGAACACTTCACAACGCTTTCCCAAGAGATAATGTCTCCATGTTTTGAGTGCATGGACAACAGAGGCCAACTCTAAGTTATGAGTAGGATAATTTACTTCATGCGTCTTGAGTTTTCTCGAGGCATAAGCCTCAACTTTCCCTTCTTGCATCAATAATCCACCCAATCCTTGGTGAGATGCATCACAATAGACTTGAAAGTCCTTCTCTAAGTCTGGCAGACATAAGACTGGTGCTGACACTAGTCTCTTCTTCAATTCTTGGAAACTGGTTTCACAACCTTCTGTCCAGTCAAATTTCTTCTCTTTCTTAAGTAACTCCGTCATTGGCTTAGCTACTTTTGAGAAATTCTCCATGAACCTTCTATAGTACCTGGCCAAGCCTAGGAAACTACAAACTTCCTTAACTGACTTGGGAGATTCCCACTCAGTTACAGCTAACACCTTTGCGGGATTGACAGCTATACCATCTCCAGACACAATGTGTCTAAGAAATCCAATTTCATTCAACCAAAATTCACACTTACTGAACTTGGCATATAACTTGTGTTCCCTGAGTTTCTCAAGTATCAAAAGCACATGTTCTTCATGCTCTTCTTTGATCTTGGAATAGATAAAAAAGTCATCGACGAATACGACAACAAACTTATCAAGAAACTCCATGAACACCTTGTTCATCATGTTCATGAAATAAGCTGGTGAATTTGCTAGTCCAAATGGCATCACTGTATACTCATACAATCCATACCTAGTGGTAAAAGTAGTCTTAGGTATGTCTTGCTCTCTAATCTTTATCTGAAAATAGCCTAATCGGAGATCAATTTTTCAGAACACACGAGCTCCTTCTAGCTGATCGAAGAGATCGTTGATTCTAGGTAAAGGGTACTTGTTCTTTATAGTCACCTCATTGAGTGAACGATAATCTATGCATAGCCTTTGACTTCTATCCTTATTATCAACGAACAAAACTGGTGCACCCCAAGATAAAGAACTTGGTTGGATAAATCCTTTTTGCAACTGTTCTCCAAGATGTTTCTTGAGTTCTTTCAACTCATCAACTGACATCTTGTAGGGTTTTTTTGCCATTGGTCAAGATCTTGGCAGTAAGTCAATCAAAAACTCCACATCTCTATCTGGTGGCATTCCCGGTAATTCCTTCGGAAACACATCCAGATACTCCTTCCCAACTGGTACACTGTCTATGCTAACCCCCTTAAGAGAATTTAGATTACTCCCTTTGGATTCAAAGATAGACTTGAACCTAATCTGTCTCTTATCCAGGGTTGTGAGTGTAACACTACGATTGGCACAATCTATTCCTCCTTCATACTTAGTCATCGAATCCATGCCCCAAATTACATCCAATCCTTGGGAATCTAGGAATATCAGACTAACTGGAAACTTGTATTTTCCAAACTCTATTACTAGATCATGACATCCAAAATTTACTATCATTTCTCCACCTGGGGAGCTTACTTTAACAGGACACCCAATTGTTTCAGTGGGGATTCTATTTTTGTATACAAATGCTCTTCATATGAATGAATGCGATGCGCCAGTATAAAAAAGAACAAGTGCTGGAAAAGAGTTAATCTTGAACTTACCAGCCACAACATTAGATTCCTCTTGAATTTCCTCCACATTGATGTAGTTCACATGACCCTTCTGAAAAGGGTTTGGCTTGTTGGCCCCATCAGTCTTCTTTTCTGGGCATTCATTTGCATAGTGCCTAGTTTTCTTGCACTTGAACAATTCAACCTGACTGATGTCTCTCTTAGCTGGCTGACTCCCATTGCCACTCCCACTATGGTGGCTCTTGTATCCACTCTTGTGATTTATGTGATCACCATTGTTGTTCCCACGATGTTTATTGCTATCGTGGTGACGTTTATTATTGTGGTGGTTGTTATATTTCCCGTGTTTGTGGGATCCGGAACGCCCACTATCTTCACCATGGGAACGCTTGTGTGACGATCCAGAACTATGCTTATCAAAGTGGTGCTTCCTCTTCCTATTCTCCACCTGCTTCATCTTTCTTTCCAAGATGGTGGCTTTGTCACATAGAGATTGATAAGTTGGAACATATGCAACAGATATCTGCATGCACATCTCATCATTCAGCCCTTCAAGGAACTTTTCCTTCCTCTTAGCATCAGTGTCAACATCATCCGGTGCATAGCGTGCCAGATTGTTGAACTCCTCAATATATTCTACCACACTGCGGTGGCGTTGCTTAAGGTTGTGAAATTCCTTCTTCTTCAAACTCATCACTCCTGAAGAGATATGAGAAGTGCGGAATTCAACCTCAAATATTGCCCAAGTCACATCTTCAATAGGAGTGGTGATTTGGAAGTTATACCACCATGTAGGTGCTAATCCTTCAAGCAGATGTGCTGCAAATCTAACCTTTTCCTCATCAGTGTAGCCCACAGTTCCTAAGTACTTGTTCACAGAACGTAGCCAATCATTTTCTACCATAGGATCAGTGGTTCCTGAAAGCTTAGAAGGCCTCAATCTCAAAAACCTTGTAAGCATACCAAAGGCTAGTGGGTTGTTTTGATTGTTGTTGTTATTGTTGTTGTTGTTGTGGTGGTTGTTGTTGTTGTTGTTGTTGTTGTTGTTGTAATTGCTGCTGTTGCTGTTGCTGTTGTTGTTGTTGTTGTTGTTGTTGTTGTTGTTTTGGTTCTGATTCTGATTCGCCATAAACTAGGTCATCATTTGCATCAACTAAGTCTGGGCTGTCATCAGCTGTTGCATCTCGTTGCATTGTTTTTAGTGTTGTTAGTGTTGGGATTGGAGCGACGAGGAGGAACCTGTGGTTTCAATAAGGATAAGTAATGAGATATAACCCATAGATACTAACATGAACATCACAATACATAGCAACATTCACAATAAGCAAGAACAATAAACTTAGAGTTTAAACAACACGAACAACAAGTTTGCAAAGTAAACACACTAGCAAAGTCATCCACATGTTGGATGATCATTGCGACTCGATAAATAAAATATGATATATAGATAGGTGGCCAAGTAGTCAGCACTACTCCACCATGTCGACATCCTCGTCCACTAGAGCAAGTCCTGCTGCCTCCATTGCTTCCTTGTACTCCTCCATGCTGGTGGTCAAAGCATCGACCTTCGCCCGAAGAGTTCTCTTCTGCGAGCACATCCTCTCTATCACTCCCCGCTGTGTCTCTACCTCAATATCCTTGAGCTTTATCTCGGCCTTCATCTCATTGATCTTCTTGTTCCTATCCTGCACTCTCTTTTCTTGGTTCTTGAACCTCTTTTCTTGCTTCTCAAACCTAGCCTCCATCTCCTTGATGCTCTCATCCTGCTCCACGAAGGCCTTGTCCTTCTCCCTCAACTGGACTTGTAGCTCGTCATTGCTAAGAATGACGTTGGTCCTATTAGTATCGAGGTGTGTAAGAAGGCCCTCTAGGTCCTGAAGATAGAGACGCACTGTCTCAATAGTCTCTCTAGTGGCATCGTCAAACTCTACCGCCTCTCCCTCCTCTCCACGTCTCCCAAATGGGTGGAAGTAGAGGCCCGTGAGCTTGGCGGAGTGGCGTCCACAAAGGCGTCCAAGTAGCTCCTACATGGCGATGCCGAGTCCCTTCTCGTTGTCATCATGCATTATCTTGAAGGCAATCTCCTCGTTAGGCGGCTCTGACTGGCGTCCTGGCTAAGAGACTTTGAATCCCCATAAGTCCTTCCACTCAAACTTCCCGAGCTGAAGTCTCTTAATACTAGGGAGGGGAAGATTGAGCACACTAGTGAGCTCCATAATACGAGAACCAAAACGAGTTCCCTTGAACTCCTTGGCGGTGCTGAGAACAAAGCTAGGCATCTATTGCATAGGATAGAGAAAAATTAGAAACAACACAAGTAAAGAGAAAACATAAGGTAGTGAAACAAAAGCCAAAAGCATAATTCAAAAATAAAACACACAAGTCATAGCATACAATAATCTATCATAATCACTAAGGTTCAAACATATCTTAGACAATTTTTTGTCATACCACATAGATTGGTATGATCAAATTTTAACGCAAGAAAACGACAAGTGTGGTGGTACAACTTTTGGAATACGTCACAATTCACACTCATATGCTGAGACAACAACCTCATTATGATGGATTCCTCTGGAGGTTGCTGGAAGGTCACCTACTCTGGTGTGACCACGGGTGGTAAGTTTCTAGAAGGATCTCTCGCTGTCTCGGCTGATTCTTGGCTGGTTCTTCTCAACGCCAAAGGCTCCCCACTTGAGGGGCGATGTCTGGAATTTGGGGAAAAGATCTCTGTTAGATCTGTTTTGAGGTTCCCCTCTCACCTTTCTCGTGTTAATGATTCTTTGGTTCCCTCATCTGGCTTTCTTGGTAGATCTCCTACCATCTCTGGATCAGATGAAGACACTGGACTCAAATGGCATGCCCTTTGCTCCTCTTTGCCGACTGATGATCTTGAGCCTTCTAAAGGTTTCCTCATGCTTTTTCCTAGTTCAAAAAGGCTTGTTCTCCTCAATCATAATGAGGTTGTGATCGATGCTAGATACTTGGTCCATGGTGAGGTGGTGGCTTCTGGCATCTCTATTGATCTCCAGGTGAAGAGGGTGGTGGTTGGTACTCAAATTTTACCAAGCCCTTTGGTCAAGAAATTTTCCTCCAATATTGAGAAGTTGGTGCCTAGATCTCTGGATTTCTCGGAAAATCTCCCCTCTGGGTGTGCTTCTGAAGATGCTGCCTCGTGTCGACCTGCCCTGGATTTTTCTTTAGGGCGTGATTTTGAGAAGAAGATTTTTGATAAATTCAGGCATCAAGTTAATTTCATTGGTGGTTTCAGGAAAAGACCTTTTTATCTGGTCTGTTCTTTTGGACGAGCAAATTTTAAATTGGACTTCCATACTGTGAGTCTTGCTCTTCAAGCTTGTTTTGGAGGTAATGCTTCTAAATTCCAGGTGAAGCTTCTTCAAGATAGAACTTTTCGATTCTCGGTTGCTTCAAGGGCAGTGGGTTTTGAGATCTATAATATCTCAAAGTTTTCATTTCATTCTTTTGTGATTCATGTCAATCTTTGGGGTAATGGGGGTCCGAACTGGATCCATGAAGAAAGGGAATTCTACAAGGAATCTGCTAAGGAATGGAAAGTTGTCACGTACAAAAAAGAAAGTGCAAAAAAATCTCCTTCTTTAAAGCATTCCAGTAAATGTGGCTCGGTTTTTCAAAGACTCAAATTTCCTGCGTCACCTGTGGGTCATTCGCCCGTGATTGAGCAACGTATTAATGGTGAGATCAAATCATGTCTTCAAGGCAGATCTTATGCTCAGGTGCTCACTAATGTTGGTGTTAAGTCGATGGTAACGCCGGTCAGGTCTGGGGGAGGTGCCAATCGCGCGGCATTTAAATTGCCTGGTCTCCTTCCTTTTCTGAAATTTCCCTCTTTCCCTAAATGTAGCTCGCCCGACAAATCGTATGAGGGGTGGTTTAAGGCCCAGGTGGTTTCTCATTCCCGGCCCATCTTTCACGGCAGTTTTCACAAGTTCATCTCTTCGCTGAAAAAAACAACTACCACTTCCCCTGTCTCCTCAACTCCCCCGCCCGCTGAAACCCCATTCCCCTCCTGCTCGTCGCCGGTGAAGGACATCGAAATGGCGAACATTCCGATTGATCCTGCGCCTTTCCTGCCGAATGGCTTCCAGATTATGCAGGTGGCTGGGAGGAATCGTGTTAGAAGGGTGGTGGTGCCTCGGAGGTCAAGAGCGCATGAACAGTATGCTATTGCTAACATTTTTCCCCTCCCTCCTGGTCCTGTTCCGTTCTTGAATATTCATGGCGTACTGGTGGATTTCTTCAACAATGAGGTTGGAGTGCATTTCAGAGACATTCAAGATTGTCCCTTTGGGTTTGCATATGTGCAGTTCCATCATGTCAGCGACCGTGACAGGCTCATTGCGGCGAGCCCGATTCCGTTTCAAGATGTGCATGTCTCTTTTGTGAAACACAATGAGGGTGATAACTGGCGTAGGACTCAGTTCAATAATGAGTGCTGGGTGATGTTGGTAGGACCTCCCCTTGACCACTGGCATACGGAGGATCTGAATGCTATCTTTGCTGACATTGGGAAAGTTCTTCTGTGGGAGAGGGATCCTGACCAGAAGGGTAGGATTATTGCTAAGATTCGTGTTACTGACTTGGTTGACATCCCCAAGAGCGTGAGGTTTACCATTGGTGACTTGGTAGAGACAGAGTCATGGACTTTTTCTGTTGAAGTTCTTCAGAGTCACTTGCTTGGTGGGGGCCCACCCGAGGAGTTCCCACTGCCAGATGACAATGTGGACCCACACCCAGTTCCTGAGCAAGGTCCAGTCTTTGGGCCCCAGGTTCCACCTCCCCCCCTCCCCCTCCTGCTCCTGGGGGTGAGTGGGGTCAGTGGATGGCCCCTGTGCAAAACCCTGCTCCTGCTGGTGGGCACGCTGAAGGTTGGGGTCCTTGGGAGGCTGCTGCTGCCCCTGTTCAAGGCCCTGTCATTGCTCCTGGAGAAGATATGCCTATTGACAATCAGCATCTGCCACCTCAGGATGTGAACAGTGGAGTTACTGGTGCTATCATTGTTCAAGACTGGGAGTCTTATGATGAATCTGTGAATGAGCCTGAGGCTGTGGATGAGCTTGGTGTTGCAGTTGCACCACAAGGGGTTGGCATTGGTGATGGCTTGCAGAACATTCTTCAAAACTATCTGGCTGTTGAGGAGGAGGACAATGTTGATGCTGAGGAGGGGGCAGGAAGTCCTATGGATTCAAGTACGGTGTCCCCTGGGAATGATGATTGGATGATGGAGGATCAGCATCTTCTTTCTCCAAATGAGGCTCACCTTCAGATTGGGATGGTGAGAACTTTTATTTCCATCCCTGATGTGCATGTTGCCAAGCAGGGATTTTCCCAACAAGGCTTGGAGCTCTGGGAGAATTATTTTGCTCCTCATATTCAGAAGGAATCTTCTCCAATGGGCTCTCTTAAGTGTGATATTCCTGTAAGTTGGTTTAACTTCATTACTCTAATGCTTGCTACTCCTGAGAAGTTTATCTGGGTCAAGGGATTTCTTACTTCTCCTTTATGGGAAATTATTAAAGAACCTATTGCTGAGGAAAGTTCAATCTCTTTCATCATTCCTAATAAGTGCTTTTCCCAGATGCCTCCTTCTTGCCTGGGTATCGAAGCAAATAAATCTTCAGGCTCTCCTTCTACCCCTGCTAGAAAGAGAAAGGGCAAGGAACCTCTTGTGGAATCTGAGGTGAGAAGAAGCCCTAGAATTGTTGAATTAAATGGGGGTTTTAAAAGTCACTTAAATTGTCAAATTGTTGATTGCCTGGTTTGTAATGCTGCTCCTCCTTGCCTGAATTCCAAAGTGGTTAAAAATCTTGCTGCTTCATTCTGCAAGGTCAAGGATGGGGACCTGGAAAAGAGGCTGCTCAAGAAAGGGAAGGTCAATGATGTGGCACTTAAGGCTCCTACAAAAGGCTGCACTAAAGGAGGGCCATCTTCTAGCTTTGGATTTGGTGGCAAGAAGAAACCAGGGGCTGCTGGTACCTGTGGACAGCAAGCCAATAAGAAGACCTCTTCTTAAGTGTGCTAATGTATCAAACTATATCTTTTGCTGGAGTCTTGTCGACTCCCTGTTATGTGTGCTGTGTTTGTGGATTTGCAATGTGGATGGTACTTATTATGGATAATCTCTGTGGTAACCTGAATTGGGTTGACTGTTGTCTCTATTTTTGCTGTTTCCTCTCCTGGGTGATTACACTATTTATATCACCCCATATCTATACTTACTTCTGGTTTCTTAATGAATAACACAAGAACTTGGAAGATCTTGAATTGGAATATCAGGGGAATCAACTCTGAAAAAAATGGTCTGCTCTCAGAAGCAAAATTGAGGAGTCTGGTTGTGACATTATCTGTCTCCAAGAAACTAAGCGCGAGGATTTTGATAGCTCCTACATTAAAAAATTTTGCCCCTCCAAATTTACCAAGTTTGAATTTCTTCCCTCCAGAGGTGCATCTGGAGGCTTGATCATCATTTGGAATGGCTCCCTGTTTTCTGGACAGCTTTCTTTTCTCAATGAGTTCTCTATCTCCATAACCTTGACTTCCCTCTTGTCCAATAAATCCTGGATCCTCTCCAACATTTATGGGCCATGTTTATCTAAAAAAAAGTCTGAATTTTTGGACTGGTTTGGCAGCATTGATATGCCTGATGATGTGGATTGGCTTATTATGGGAGATTTTAACTTCTGTAGATAGCCTTCTGATAGAAATAAATTGGGTGGAGATGTGAATGGTATGCTTCTCTTCAATGAAGCCATTAATAATTTGGGTCTCATTGAATTACCACTTAAGGGTAGAAAGTTCACTTGGAGTAACATGCAGAAGGATCCACTCTTGGAAAGATTGGATTGGTTTTTTACTTCTACTGCCTGGACTCAGAGTTTTCCCTCAACTTTTGTTGCTCCTCTTTCAAAGCCCACTTCTGATCACACTCCCTGTGTCATTCCCATTGGTATAATGATTCCCAAAGCTCAAGTGTTCAGATTTGAAAATCATTGGTTACATCATAAGGAGTTTAAAGCTATTGTTCAAAATGCCTGGAACATTCCTGTGGGTTTTATGGATTCTGCAAAAAAAATCAATGCTAAATTCAAAAATGTGAGAAGAGGGCTGAAGCTTTGGGCCAAACAGCTCCCTTGCCTAAAGGCACAAATCTGTAATATCAATGCCACCATTGACTTCCTTGATATCATGGAGGAAATGAGAACTCTTACTGTTCAAGAATGGAATCTTAGGGATATCCTGAAAAATCTTATTATTTCTCTTTTACAAGACCAGAATACTTATTGGAAATAGAGAGGAAAAATCAAATGGGTTAAGCTGGGGGATGAGAACACCAAGTTCTTTCACTCCAGAGCTACCATAAGTTTTAGGCACAATTACATTTCCATGCTCAAGGATGATTCTGATCTTGAGGTCTATGATCATGATGGCCAAGCAAATCTTCTTTGGAATGCCTTTAAAAATAGAATGGGCTCTTATGATAAGCCTGAAATGCATTTCAATCTTAATGACTTGGCTGGTGATTGCTTAAGCCAGGAAGAAAGGGATGCTTTGGAAAAGCCTTTCTCGGATGAGGAGATTGAGGAAGTCATCACAAATTTGCCTAATGATAAATCCCCAGGCCCTGATGGCTTTAATAATGAATTCATGAAGCTTTGTTGGCCTATTATTAAGGATGATGTGAAGAGTCTTCTTGTGGAATTCTATGAAGGGAATGCCTCTTTGGAAAGCATCAATTCTTCCTTTATCACCCTAATTCCAAAAATTGCTGCTCCTTTGACCCCTGCTGATTTTAGGCCTATTTCTTTGCTAAATAGTGTCCTTAAGATTATCACCAAGATTCTGGCCAACAGACTGCAAAAAGTCATTCTTAAACTTGTTCACAAGAATCAATATGGTTTCCTCAAGCAAATATCTATCCAAGACTGTTTAGGTTGGGCATTTGAATTTCTTGATCAATGCCACAAGTCAAAAGAGGAAATTTTAATTCTTAAGTTGGATTTTGAGAAGGCTTTTGACAGAATTGAGCATTCTACTATCATCAATATCCTTAAAGCCAAAGGTTTTGGAGCTAAATGGGTTTCTTGGATTCAGATGATCTTTGGGTCTGCTTCTTCTTCTGTGCTTTTAAATGGTGTGCCTGGGAAAATTTTTTACTGTAGAAGGGGTGTCAGACAAGGAGATCCTTTGTCTCCTTTATTGTTTGTTCTGGCTACTGATCTTCTTCAAAGTATCCTCAATAAAGCAATGAACCTGGGTCTTCTTTCTTTGCCCACTGAGAATGTTTTCTATCCTGACTTCCCTGTGATTCAGTATGCAGATGACACTTTAATAATCCTTAAGGCTGATTCTGAGCAACTCCTGTGTCTTAAGGCAATTTTACATACTTTTGCTCTCTCCTCTGGACTCAAAGTCAATTATTCCAAGTCCAGCATGATGCCTATTAACATGGACTCTGAGAGGCTTGGGCATTTTGCTAATACCCTTTCTTGCCTCACTGGTTCCTTGCCTTTTACATACCTTGGTTTGCCCTTGAGCTTGAATAAACCTGCTGTGGAACATTTCCTGCCTATTGTTCAGAGAATTGAAAGAAGGTTGTGTGGAATTGATGACTTTCTTAATTATGGGGGGAAATTGCAGTTAGTCAAATCTGTGTTATCTTCCCTTCCCATATATTACATGAGCTGTTTTGAGCTTCCTGTCACTATCAAGGAGCAGTTGGTTAAATATATGAGGCAATGCTTGTGGAGAAAGAAAACTACTGATGTTCAAGCTAGAGGTACTGCTCTTGTAGCATGGGAGAAAGTTTGTAAACCCAAGAACCAGGGAGGTTTGGGTGTTCTTGATCTTAATGTTCAAAATTCTGCTCTTCTTTTGAAGAATTTGGATAAATTTTATAATCATAAGGATATTCCTTGGGTTCATCTGGTTTGGAACACTTACTATTGTAATGATAAGCTCCCTGGAAGAAGTCTTGAGGGTTCCTTTTGGTGGAAAGCTCACCTCAAACTGATTGACATTTTTAAAGGACTTGCAAAGTGCTTGGTTGGAAATGGGAAAACCACACTTTTCTGGTATGATATGTGGAATGATAGCTGCCTCCAGCATAAGCTTCCTCACCTCCTCTCTTATGCAAAAAAACCTCACATCTCTGTCAGTGAGTTCCTGCATACCCCAAATACTCAGGACCTTTTTTACCTTCCTTTGTCACAGCAAGCTTATCAGGAATATCAAAGTCTTGAACAAATTCTCAAATCTGGCAGGGAAGGGGATTCTGATTGTTGGTCTTACATTTGGGGCAGTAATTATTCGGTGAAAAAGGCTTACTGCTCATTAGCTGGTTACCAGCCAGTTCAGCCACATTTCTCTTGGTTATGGAAATCTTCTTGTCAGCAAAAACACAAATTCTTCTTCTGGCTCTTACTGCTTGATAGACTCAACACTAGAAATCTTCTGAAAAGGAAATGTTTCTCACTGGCATCTTATGACTGTGTCTTCCAGGGCTGCAATGGTGAAGCAACCAGCCTACATTTTTTTTGGGAATGTTCTTTTGCAAGAGCTTGCTGGGCTGAAATTTCTCAGGTCAATTTGGCTGATCCAACTATCTTTGAAGTGTTAGTCAGTATTAAAAAAGACCTCAATGTCCCTTTTGCAATGGAAATTCTGCTACTTGGAACTTGGGGCATTTGGATTTGCAGGAATAATGAAATTTTCAATAATCAGCATGCATCGATTGAGACCTGGAAGGCTATTGTAGCCCAGGAATTAAGATGGGTCCTTTTTAGAATTAAGAAGAAGTATTATCAGAGCCTTAAGGTTTGGATTGAAACCAATTTAGACAGGAGATAGCTGATTAGAATTTATCCCTCTTCTTTGAGGTGGAATGAGTCTTGTAATATTCTTTTGTAACTCTCTACAATATATAAAAATTGCAGTGGGGTCTTTTTGCCCTACTGTTTTACCCTCAAAAAAAAAGTCTATGATATCGTCCCTTAGACGTTTTATGGCGTTCTCTAAGTCTTGGGTATACTTCTTCTCCTCTCTAAGGTCATTTTGAGTGTTGAGCATTCTACACTTGAGTCTTTCACCAAGCTCTTTGATGGCATTCAATGTTGCATTCCTTGCGGAGTCAAAGAATGACATGTGCATTTATGAGTTGGTGACCATGTAGAATCCCAACTCTTTATGGTTTTCCTCCTTGTTTTTATACAAGTGGAGTTGTACCCACCAATATTCTTCTCCTTAAGCCATCACGGGAAATCCCTTGTACACGGATTCACCATGTATTCTCAAGCTAACTATGAGGTTTTTGAGTGCCTTGGGAAACTCCGTATCACATTCTAAGGTCATGGTCATGAGTGGTCCCTTATTGACGGCTTCGTTTATGGCGGCCATCTACAAATGGAGATGAGAAAGAAGATTTGGAGAGGTTTACGAGAAGAAAAGAGACAAGTGTGGAATTTGTAAAGGGTTGCATTTTTTCCTAGTGGTTTCCTTAGTCTAATCCATCTTAGGGTCATAATCATACATGCAACACAGTGCTCTAATACCATCTGTATGACCTCACCATTTAAGGTAAAGGCCCCTGTGATTGCAATGCTAGTCCCTGGATCAAATTGCTAGCATTCACAGTTTAAGATGAACTACACAAATACAAAGGTCATTATTACATCGTAATATCCATAGATACATGGTTCTTACAACTCATTAGCCCAAGGCTAATACATAGAGTTCACAATACTTAACAAAATAAATAAAGTCTTCATCTTCATGTGCCATAGACAAACATGTTGAGTGTAGACTCATAACCCTATTCACCATCAGAATAACCTGCAACATCATAAGTTACAGCCACAGAGGTTCAATACATTTGGAATTGTATTGGCAAGTGATAGCATAGTAGTATAGTAACATCTAATAACAATATGAATTTTGACTATGTGTAGTTCAGGTTGGATTTGCTCAAAATAAGGTTTTTCTTATTAGTTGAAAACACTAAGTTTTTGTTTGACAAAAACACCCAAGGAACCACCAATAGGCATTGGTGAACCTTTACCCTTGTTCAACCACAAGTTTTAACTTAGAGAAATTGGGATAAGGAGATCCTTGGTCATTTCAATGTCTTTTTGGCTCAAAATGTCCGTTACCGGGGACACGGCTAAGTACTTAGGTTTTACTCTCGAGAGAGGTGGTGCACTTTCCCCAGAATACTCGACATGCATCGAGACGAGACTTTTCAAAAGCATTCCCTTAGACCACCATGGACGCGTTCCATCCTATCAATCCTACCACCAACTGTCCATCTGGCTAAGTTCTTGCAACCTAGTTGATCAAGGTAGAGCCCATATGCCATGTGGATGCACTAGAAGCTTCTCAACACTAAACATCTCAAATGTCTTTGTTCCTAGGTGGCCATCCACAAGTGTGATACACAAGGTAAACCATATACATGGGCCTTGTGTAACCACTAAACACAAACCAATCTTCCCATTCCACCCAGGTGATTCATTCACATGTTGTTTTATTAATCAAAAACATAGTCATAGATTTTGCATAATATCATAGTGATACGTCGGAAACGTATCTATAATTTTTGATACTCCATGCTTGTTCAGTATCTACTTTGCCTTGCTTTGTCTACACTTTGAGGTGTTTTTATATCTTTTCTGGAACTAACCCATTAACAATTTGCCATAGTGTCAGTTGCCTGTTTTCTTCTGTTTTTGGTTCCAGAAAGGTAGAAAATCAATATTCTTGGAATTGGACGGGACAAAAGCCAAAGTTATTATTTTTCCCGGAGCAACATGGAACCACGAAGAAGAGCCGGAGGGGGGCGACAGGGTGGCCAAAACGCCCTAGGCGCGGGCAAGCTCTAGAGGCGCCTGGAGGGGGTGTGGGCCCCCTGGACCCCCACTGACCTTGATTCCTGTGCCTATAAGAAGCCTGTGACCAAAACCCTGAACAATCCAGAATAAATCCACAAAAACCTCTATAGCGCTGTCGCCACCGAAAGGGAGATTCGGGGGACAGAAAGTCTCTGTTCCAGCACCCTGCCGGGATGGGGAAGTGCCCCCGGAGCCATCTCCATCGATCACCATCGCCATCTTCATCACCATTGCTGATTCCCATGATGAGGAGGGAGTAGTTCTTCCTCAGGGCTAAGGGCTCTACCGGTAGCTATGTGTTCATATCTCTCTCTATGAATGATCTTGTTATGGGCATGAGCTTTGTAATCAAGTAGATCTAACTTGCTACTCAAGTGCTTCATTAGATCTCTGCTCTCCCCATGTGTGTGAAAGTGACAGCGTGCACGCCACGGTAGCACTTAGGTTTGAGTCTACATAAATACTCTTTATGCTTTAATAGATCTATGATTTTCCCCACGTGTGTGAAAGTGTGAGCGTGCATACCATATGTGGCACTTTGGCTAGATTGAATATTTTTTATGAGTTATATTTAGAGTTGGATGTCTCTATGAAATTGTGGTGTTTGTTGGAACCATCTAGCGCTCAAGGTGACAATGTGGGGTTATCTAGATTGGGGAAGACGGACTTTGAGGAGTGTTGTTATAGCCCTACCGATGATTAGAGTGTCCAACCGGAGAGTAGTTAAGAGTAGTATCACGAAGAGAGGATATTTATATGAGAGAGTGTTCACTAGTGAAAGTATGATCCCTAGGACTTGTTTCTAAACATTGAAACACCGTTTGCATCTAGATCTGTTGCATGTTTGCTTGCTTTAGTCTTTACCTCACTGTCAAGCTATTTTTTGGCACCGTTACCGCTTGTATTTCACTATCTGTTCGCCGAACTAGTGCACCTATACACCTGACAAGTGTATTGGGTGTGTTGGGGACACAAGAGACTTCTTGTATCTTGATTGCAGGATTGCTTGAGAGGAAATACCTTTGACCACTTCCTCCCTGAGTTCGATAAACCCTGGGTAATCCACTTAAGCGAAACTTGCTGCTGTTCTACAAACCTCTACACTTGGAGGCCCAACAACCGTCTACAAGAAAAGAAGTGCGTAGACATCAAGCTCTTTTCTAGCGCCGTTGCCTGGGAGGTAAGGTAAAAGGTACTCACATCCTCCGGTGTGAGTGCTCGAAGCTATTTACTTTAGATTCTGCAATTTTGTCTTTTTTTTTCTTGTTTTCACTAGTTAGGCTTAATGGAAAACAACAACAAAAATTAGAGAGCTCTATAGCATTTATCTTGAGTTAGGACATGAAGTGTTTTAAGAGAAAGTTAAAAAACCTATGGAACTTTATTTGCATGATAATAGCAATGTTATTAGTATGAACTCTTTGGACACCATTATTGCTAATGCTATGGAAAAGTATAAGCTTGGGGAAGCTAGTTTTGATGAAAATGATCTTTTTAGTCCCCCAACTTTGGAAGATAGCTATTCTATTGCTTATGATGATACCAAACCTCCAATTTATGATGATTACAATGATGAGTATGATATTTTCAGTCCACCTACTATTGAGGAGGAAATTAATTGTGATTACAATATGCCTCCTATATTTGATGATTGTGGTGATGAGAATAATAGTGATAGCTATGTTGTTGAATTTGCTTCCTCTACAATTAATAAGAATGACTATTCTTATGTGGAGAGTAATAATCATTTTATGCATGTGGCTCATGATAACAATGTTTTATGTGATAGTTATATTGTTAATTTTATTCATGATGATACTGAAAGTTATTATGAGAGAGGGAAACATGGTCTTATGCATCTCAAAAATATTAAGTTTCCCCTCTTTATGATGAAAGTCTTGAAGTTGCACTTGTTTTGCTTTCCTATGCTTGGTTATTTGTGCTTTCATGACTTTTTTATTTACAAGATTCCTATGCATAGGAAGTGGTTTAGACTTAAATGTGTTTTGAATTTGCTTCTTGATGCTCTCTTTTACTTCAATTCATATATCTTATGTGAGCATCTTCTCAAACTATCAAGCCTAACTTAAAGGCGTTAAAGAAAAGTACTTATTGGGGGATAACCCAAGAGTTTTCTTGAGTCTTGGAAGTTATTACTTCTGTAATGACCTCTCCTTGTCCTTTTTTGTTTGTTGTTTGTGCCAAGAATGACCTCTAATGAGAGGGAAGTAAGATTTGGGGAGTTGCTGTTCCGAAACAGATTTCTATCCTACACCATAAAAATTCGTGAGGAGTCTCTGTAACTCAGATTGAGCTCAAAATTTACGAATAAATCCCCCAGTATGTTAGATAACTTTCGTTAGTTCAACACTTTTTGATTTGAGCAACAAAATATGTTCGAAAAAATCGGTTTTTATCTGCTGGTCTGTTTTGATAGATTTCTTCTATTATTTTCATTTGCTTCTTATTGATTCCTTTTTGAGTTCTCTTTAGGTGAATTGAGATTTTTGAAGGAGTTACTACAGTATATTATGTTTTTAGTGAAAATCCTTGCTGTTACAAAGCATTGCCAGGGGTCTAATATCTTTTTAATACACTAATGTTGCTAATGAAGATTGTGTGAAGTTTTGTATGAAGGAAAATTTGCAGGTGTAGAGAAAGAATGATATAATGAGATGAAGAATCGACAAAATCTCAAGCTTGGGGATGACACCTAGTGTCACCCCAAGAAATATTCAAGAGGTACAAGCGTCAAAGCTTGGGGATTCCCAAGGCATCCCCTTCTTCATCAATAAAAAACTCAGGTCTTTCTAGATACTTCATTTTTATTGTTTCATGCATTGTTGTGTTGTTCTTGGAGTGTCTTAGTTTTCGTTTTTGGTTTTCATTTTCTTAGTTTGCTTGGTAAAGTTGATTGATCGCAACACACCTTTTTGGAGAGAGACACACTCTATTTTCATTGCCTAGAACACTCTAGTTTTCACTCTTATTGTTCTGTGAGTGTTCTCTTTTGCTAGCACAGCGTTCAGCCTTAGTTTTCTTGTGCTTTCAGCTTAGAACTTTTTAGTTATTCTTTGTGGATTTGTGAGACAATCTCACTGATATTTATTGATTATTATCTTTGTGAGTTGTTTCAAATAAGTTGTTTGATGTTGGAAAAGACTAGAAAGTTTCATTCTTATAGTGGTACAAAAGGGAGCTTGTTTTGATTGTGACTTAGACTTTATCATAACATGCTAGGTGTTGTTTTTACCTTATGTTAGTGATTATTGTTGTAGCATGTCTTGTTCCAAACAATTGGGATTGCTTTTAGCATACAAAAGCATAGTATTGCGGTATTCTCCTTTGATGCTTTGCTTGGGTTGACTTGGCACATGCTCATAGCATGTTATGACTATGAACAAGTCACCATTAGCCTCTATGATCATTTAGTCCTTGAATTGTAGTACCACTCTATGCTTTGATTAGTAATTCTTTCTTGCTCTGCATGATTATGGCCATTATTGCTCTCTTAGTTGGTTGCTCTCAGTCTTTTGCTAGCCTCCACTTGTATGAGTAAGCTCTACTCATGCTTCCAACTCCCAAGAAACCAAGTTATTCCAAAGTGTCCACTATAAATTCCTATGCATGGTGTGTTACAACATTCCAAGTATATTCTTGTTTTCAGCTATCTTCCTATTAAAAACTATTTTTGTTATGTGAAAACTTAGTGATTAAAGCCCTCACGAACTTGATGGCACACTTTATTCTTTGCCCTAATAAACTTGAACCATATTGACAACTTTGTTGTATATGTTTGAACTTATAAGTTGGAATTAGTAGAACCGTGCTGTCACGGGGAATATTTTCAACATTGCACTTGTACCTTGTTGTACTCAGTTGATATCATGCTCTTTTGTCTATGGATGTCACCGGTGTGAAATAAAGAGGGAACTTGTAAGTCCATGGAGTTTGTATTCTGTGTTAGAGAAACGCCTAGGCCGCTAGCCTAATCCATGCCTAATAATGGTGGAAACTTGCAGCATCACCATAATGAGCTATCTATGAAGCATCCTCAATAAAAAGCTATGCATATGGTAAATAAAAAGATTGCTGAGATGCTCATTGTCTGCTTGCCTTGTCATTTTGGTTATGGGAAAGCTCCTGTACAATGGGCAAGGGGTACCCCGTTGGCGGTTCTCAATGATATACAAATACTTACAATAACAAGAACTTACCTGGACCCAAAGTTGAGTATGCATAAGGTGTGGCCCTCGTATTCAAGGGACTTGAGATTGCCAACTTATACTTCATCAAGCATATACTCCATCTTTTCCACTTTAACCTTAACCACTTCAAGATGCTTATGATAGGGGCAATGAGGGCTGAAATCTAAAAAGTACCATAATTTTTGGAAGCTCTTTTTGAAACTTGAAATCCCTGCTTCCTTTACAAAAGGCCTTTCTTCCACCATTATTGAGTCTCCACCTTCTACTTTTAGGAACCATTAAGAGAGCATAGTTGTCATTCTGTGTGCAGTGTTCCAAAGCTTATTGATTGATGCATATTGTGATATTACTTGTTCTTGTGCTATTTGTTTCTAGTCACCCTTGTGAACTTTGAAGGTGTCCTATGCATTTGTTTGCTACTCTATGAGGGACAAGCTGATTGGCACTATGCTATGTTTTCTATATGTGAAACAAACAAACGTTTTTCAATGCATGTTATTCATGATCTTTGTTTGTAGCCTATCATGATGCATGCATGGTTACTATGTCTTATTGTTAGAACTCCATCTTTCATGCACATGTTTAGAGTTATTTGATCCTAGCTTTCAATGCTTGCAAATGGTTTGATCTTGGTTTTGATGGTGCATGTCACCTCACAAATTATTCTTTTTATCACTTACCTACTCGAGGACGAGCAGGAGTTAAGCTTGGGGATGCTTGATATGTCGGGAATGTATCTATAATTTTTGATGCTCCATGCTTGTTTAGTATCTACTTTGCCTTGATTTTCCTGCACTTTGAGTTGTTTTTATATCTTTTCTGGAAATACCCTATTAACAAGTTGCCACAGTGCCAGTTGCCTATTTTCTTCTGTTTTTGGTTCCAGAAAGGCAGAAAATCAATATTCTCGGAATTGGACGGGACAAAAGCCAAAGGTATTATTTTTCTCAGAGCAACATGGAACCACGAAGCAGAGCCGGAGGGGGCCACTGGGTGGCAAAACCCATCTAGGCGTGAGAAAGCCCTAGAGGCGCTTGGAGGGGGTGTGGGCCCTTGGACCCCACCGACCTTGATTCCGGCGTCTATAAGAAGCCTCTGACCCAAAAACCCTGAACAATCCAGAAGAAACCACGAAAACCTCCGTAGCACCGACGCCACCGAAAGGGAGATTTGGGGGACAAAAAGTCTCTGTT
This sequence comes from Avena sativa, assembly GCA_916181665.1. NCBI lineage: Eukaryota > Viridiplantae > Streptophyta > Magnoliopsida > Poales > Poaceae > Avena > Avena sativa. The sequence goes on from OV702297.1 coordinate 147,275,327, forward strand.
CCAGCACCCTGCCGGGATGGGGAAGTGCCCCCAGAGCCATCTCCATCAATCTCCATCGCCATCTTCATCACCATTGCTGATTCCCATGATGAGGAGGGAGTAGTTCTTCCTTAGGGCTAAGGGCGCTACCGGTAGCTATGTGTTCATCTCTCTCTCTCTATGCATGATCTTGTTGTGGTCATGAGCTTTGTAATCAAGTAGAACTACCTTGCTACTAAAGTGCTTCATTAGATCTCTGCTCTCCCCATGTTTGTGAAAGTGACAGCGTGCAAGCCATGGTGGTACTTAGGTTTGAGTCTACATAAATACTTGTGCTTTAATAGATCTATGCTTTTCCCCACGTGTGTGAAAGTGACAGCTTGCATACCGTGTGTGGCACTTTGGCTAGATTGAATATTTGTTATGAGTTATATTTGGAGTTGGATGTCTCTATGAAATTGTGGTGTTTGTTGGAACCATCTAGCGCCAAGGTGATAGTGTGGGGTTATCTAGATTGGGGAAGGTGGACATTGAGGAGTGCTGTTATAGCCCTACCGATGATTAGAGTGTCCAACCGGAGAGTAGTTAAGAGTAGTATCATGAAGAGAGGATATTTATATGAGAGAGTGTTCACTAGTGAAAGTATGATCCCTAGGTCTTGTTTCTAAACATTGAAACACCGTTTGCATCTAGATCTGTTGCATGTTTGCTTGATTTAGTCTTTACCTCACCATCAAGCTATTTTCTGGCACAGTTACCACTTGTATTTCACTATCTCTTTGCCGAACTAGTGCACCTATACACCTGACAAGTGTATTGGGTGTGTTGGGGACACAAGAGACTTCTTGTATCTTGATTGCAGGATTTCTTGAGAGGGAATACCTTTGACCACTTCCTCCCTGAGTTCGATAAACCTTCGTAATCCACTTAAGGGAAACTTGTTGTTGTTCTACAAACCTCTGCACTTGGAGGCCCAACAACTGTCCACAAGAATAGAAGTGCATAGACATCACATAGCATGAATATTCCACCCTTGTATTCTACTATCTAGGCTAAGAATACTAGTATAACAAGTTTCTTAACTTAGGGAAAACTACGAAGACAATATCTATAGTCTTTACCCAGGCATAGCATATACTTTGAAAATAACCATGCAAATCCTACTCAAAATATCACTAGTGCATGGATAAAATAATGGAACAAAAATATGAAGCATCACTTTCCTTGGTAGTTGTGGGAATAGGAACAATTCTCACAATCACACTCTCTACAATCACCAAAATCTACACATAAAATCATACCACAACATTCACATTCAATATACAAGCAAAAATATTTATGAATGCATTCAAATGCAATGGAATGATTTATCACACTTTTCAAATCAAACTAAACATTTTTGAACACAAAGCATACTTTCTAAAGTCTAAATAAACCAAAATTTACTCTAAAACAATTTTCTAAACAATTTTTATAGCCCAAAATAGGCCTACAAATGTTTCTGTATAAAATCCTAATTTTACAGAAGCAAATGGCCATAGATGCACATATCTTAATTTTCTGAATCCAATTATATAATTTTTTTAATTTTTGGACAAATAGATCAGAAGTTATTGAATTTACAAGTTTGAATAACTAATAGATCAAAAATCAGATTTAAATATAAACTAGTGACACGTGGCGCTTCCTGATTTTCCCATACCGGTTCGCGCGTATCATGCTTCCGCGTGATAGGATTTAAGTGGCGATGCACGTCCCAGATCTAGTCGTAACGGTTCGTTAAGTGATCTAATCTTAACCACTGGATGAAGATCTAAAGGCTCGGATCTAAACGACCAAAGACTGGCAGTGCAAATGGCTCTGGCGGCAGCGATGGCACTAGTGACGATGCGCCGGTGAAGCTAGAGGGGTAGGGGTGGTGCTGATGCTTACCAAGCTCACGGGAAGACGGTGAAGCTCAATGTGCACTTGGCTTGCACAGGGGCGCACGGACACGGGAGGAAAACCTCGTCGGAACTTGACCTAGCATCGGGTGCTCACTGCCGGAAACAAAGGGAACAACCTAGGATGCAATAAGGCAACCGGTGGGCATTAGCAACTGCGCAAGGTCACAGTGAACACATTAGCATGGACTAGAGGTCAAGGGGCGCTCGGGTTTTACCGTGATTGCTCGCTGGAGTTGAGCGGCCCCTCGGGTGCTTGCAGTCGTCAACGGGGATGGTGACCTGGGGTGAAATAGGATAAACCAGAGGCATCAGAAGAATCTCAAGAAGTAGGCAAGCGCAATCGTTTGAACCAGAGGGAAGGGGGCGCACGGGGCTCACCATAATCACTCGCCGGAGTTCGTCGGGGTAGTGGGGGTGCAAGAGTAAATTGAGGTAGCCTGGCAGCGCTCTAGTTATTTTGAGTGGGGGAAATGGAGCTGGTGCCGAAGGCGTTAAGTAGCCGGGGCGAGGGAGGGAATTACGCTGGCATTTAACGGCTGACGAGGGTTTGACTCGTCAATGACCATTGTTATGGACTTGGGTTTTGGAGAAGATGGGGATGCTGGAGATCGCGGAACGGTTAACATACAAGCAACACGGGGACACGAGGTTTACCCAGGTTCAGGCCTCAGGAGGGAAAACCCTACTCCTGCTTGTCTGCTCTTGATTACGGCGGAACCGAAGGTTACAGGGGTGCGCAGATGCGATCTGGCGTGAGGTGCATATGAGGTGATTATTTCCCTCCTTATTGTTCCCTCCTAGCCTTTATATAGATAGGCAGGTCTCGGGCGCAGGTCGAGTCGGTTACAGATTAGGGTTTGTTCCCTCCGAAATTCTATCTACTCTAGTCTTGTTCTCCAAGGATCCGAAGGCATCATGGGCTTGGGCCACCCGAAATCTCCACAGGGCCGCATATCTTGTCGTGGGCCTTCCTTGGGCTGGACTAGGTATGCCAATGTTGTGTACCCGTGGGGTATAACCATGTCAACATCAAGCAACGCGCTTTGATTTGGAGGAAATGGCCACGGCGGAGCTGGTCTAGCGCGAGATTTGGGGACAAAAGGGGTGAGGTGGCAATAGGGACCACATGTCAGCGAGGGGGTGCGCGCGTGGAGTGAGTAACACAGGGGGAGAGGGGAAAACCTGGGTGGGTTGCTGAGCTGCGAGTTGGGCCATGGGGTGGGCTGCGCCAGTTGGCTGGTCAGCTTCTATTTTTCCTTTGCCATTTTCTTTTTCTGATTTGATTTTCCAAATGAGATCTGAATGCTCAAATCAAATCCAAATCAAGTCAAACTTTCACCGAAATTTTGTGAGACTATTCTAGTGTCCAAAAGTGTGTCAAATACATACAAGCACTCAAAATCATTTTTGGGTTTTGAAAATAAAATAAAATCCCCCCTATATATATATTAAAAAGGGGTATAAATATGGTTCCATTAGGGGTTTTGTTTTGAAAAAATTGTGCAAGATGAATATGCTATGATACTATGAATGCAATAACATGGTTTTGAATTTGATGAAATTTGGGATGTTACACTACTAGGAAAACAACTATAGATAGACAGATCGTCTGTGGCGCATGCTCCTGACCATGCGCCACAGAAGATGTCCAGTGGCGCATACATCCAAATGCGCCACAGAACCTTCATTCTTCTGTGGCGCATGCACTTTCACCCTGTGCCACAGAAGTATGGTGGGACACCCACCCGGGGTTGGGATACCAAACTTCTATGGCGCATATGGCCATATGCGCCATATAAATGTAGTGTGGGACCCACCACAGATTCCCGTTGACCGCGCTCCGACCAACCTTTTGTGGCGCATATCTGGATATGCGCCATAGAAGTTTATGTCTTCGGTGGTGCATGTCTAGATATGTGCCATAAAATATGAGTGTGGGCCCCATAGACCATCATGTTTGACCGTACTCTGACCAAGCTTCTGTGAAGTGTGAACATCTATGGCGCATATCTACCATATGCGCAAACAGAACTCGGCGTCTAGATGTGCAAAAAGGTGGCAACTTTTGCAACCTACCTACCACCACCCATTTCACATCCTTCTTCCCCCTCATTCATCTTGTCTTCCTCCTCTCTCCCACCCCATTGTGCCCATACTTTTCTCCATTTTGTTGTATTTAAACCTACTATAGTTGATAGATTGGTTAGGGGAAGCCTCTCTCCAAATTGTAGATCTAAAATATACTTACTTTTCTCCTCCACGTCTCTATTTGTCTAGCACTACTCTCCATCTTGTATAGATCTATTGGTCCACACTCTCTCATCGCGGTCTCGACTCAGTATTGAATCTACTAGGTGAGTAATTGGCTATGAATATGCATGTTTTCTAGGTGAAGCTTCTCGCGCGGGCGATGTGCGATGGTGCCAAGATGATGTTTGTACATGAAGCTTGTGTGGTGCATGAATGTTTGCATGGGAAGAAGTTTTTGTTGTTGATTGTTTGCCCCCGGTGTGGTACATGGATGTTTGCCGAAATGTTGATTCATTTCCATTTCGGCAAATTTTTGCACCACTCATATGTCCTACTTTTAGGAAAGGTCATGTCAAATTTTTCTGGCGACCATGCATGTGTGTGTGCATAAGGTGTGGTTCTAATTAACCTACTCTCTCTTTTGCTATATATGTGGATACCACACATGCAACCATGGTCATCACGATGAGCGAAGGTCGAGTTACTAGGTATAAGAAAGACACGAAGGCAGACATGATTCGAAACAACAAGACCTAGCGCTGGATCGACTCTGATTCTGGACAATTCGAGGATCACATACTCATGCGCGGCTTCATGCGTGACTTCGATGAGGGGCCGGCAGCAAATGGTGGTGGTCATCATAAAGACGAGGGCGGGCGAGAAGACGAAGAGTCTCTCGGTGGGCATGGTCATCATGACAAAGAATATACCGGCAGGCAAGATCATCATGACGAAGAAGGAGATGTCGGCGCGCATGACCATCATGAAGAAGTAGAAGACGCGAACACCTAGATGTTGCTAACTTCGGCCTTGCGGGACTCTCATGTTCAAGAACTGCTCCTCAAGGAGATGAGCAACGCCAAAGCTGCATCTAGAGAGAAACCCAAGCTGGCGCAAATGGAGATATACGGGATGACTCCATTGTATCCTAGGTGTCGGCCAGAGGATACACGCTTTAGTGTAACACTCAAGGCTTTAGATATGAAGGCATGACACAAATGGACCGATGTGAGCTTCAATGCTAACAGGGAATTCTGGTGCGATCGTCTTCCTAAGGGGAACAGATTGCCAACAAGTATCGAGGAGGCCAATAAAATCGTGTGCCATCTCGACCTACCGCACGTTAAATAACACACATGCATCAATGACTAGGAACTTAATTGTAACGAGTATGCAGAGAGAACCACATGTTCGATGTGCGGCCATGGACGGTACAAGAGAGGGAACAAGAAAGTTCCTCAAAAAGTGGTATGGTACTTTCCTATCACTCCTCGTCTATAGCGATATTTCGTAGATCCTAAGGAAGCATAGCTCATGCAATGGCACGTGGAAAGGGAGAAACCCAAAGATGATCTGGACGTTATTTTAAGTCCATTTTAGAATAATTCTTTTATTCTTTTATGGTTTATATTTTATTTAAATTAGGCATTTTCCTTTATTCAAATAGGATTTTAAATATAATTTCAACTCTTATTTAAATTCAATTTTTTATCAAAAACCTTTTAAGTAGGTTTTATTTATTCGGTAGGGTGTTAAATAATTCCTTTTGAATCATTTTAATATGTTTTATTAATCAATTAAATTGGGTTTTCCCCTTAATTCAAATACTATTCAATATGATTTTAAATCCATATTAATTTTATTTAAATGATTCTTTTATTTCATTAAAGTTAAAATAACTTTTATTCCACTAGGGCAAATCCCATTTATTATATTCCCATGATTTAATTAATCATTTCTATTAAGGATTTTATCTTTATCCATATATATTTAGGATATGGTTTAATGCCATATAATTTTATTGGAATAATCCTTATCCTATTATTTTATTTGGATTATCTTTATTTTCATTTGCTTATGGATTTGTCCAAGTTTTAATTTGGCTTTTAAATATCCTTTATTTATTTATTTCTTTCTTTATCTCATAAAATTCCATATCTTTTTTATTTATAGATCCAAACTTGGTGATTCCAATTTGTAAAATCGTATTTAATATTTGTTTATCCTTTTATATCTCTTTTAGGATTAATTGCTCACAAATTGGTATGGATCTTAGATAGGTGCTTTATTAGCTTTGGGAATTCAATTTCCTTATCTTATTAAATTCATAAGATTTTATTAATGGTCCAAATTAAGTGAAACCATTTTCTTTGGTTTTATAATATTTCTAGTTGTCATTCTTGATCATTTATAAATGCTTGATGCTAAAAAAATTATATGGATCAAACTTATAGTCTTAGAGAGATCTTGGAAATATTTTTCTTCCATTAGTGTTTTAGAGTTTTGGTTTATTTTCCAAGTGTTTAAATTTCAAGATGCATTTATGAAGAATGCATTTCACTTGATTTGTATTTAGTTGGATTCAAATTTTATTCAAAGTTTGTTCAAGATGGGTTTTGATGTTTCCACTTTAAAACAAAAGTTTCTTTTCACCCTAAATTTCAACAATTATTTATTTTGTTTATTTATTTTTCACATTTCAAAATTTGGAAAATTTTGGGATGTGACATTTAGCTGCTGGCTAAGCTAGCTGTTCTAGTGTGTGTGAGCAATGAAGAGATGCACTAGTGCCTCTCCACGGCTGTGTTGAGAAGTTTTGTGTTGCTGGGTTGTTGCTAAGGTGCTGACAACACACACCATGCATTTTGGTGTGTGTCCTGCCTGTGTGCTTGCTGTGCACTTGTGGATATGCTCTGAATTTGAGATTAACTGTTATCTGGTTACTTTTTAACTGGATGGTAAAACTTGCCGCTCCTTGCTGTCATTTGACTTCTGGCTTAAAATTTTGAAAGATACATTCTTTCATATTGGTGAAACTTGCCCCTTTTTATAAATTACTCAATGATGAATCTTGATCAGTGCACTTCACTGACAAGTCTGATAGTAAAACAATACTAACCATAAATTTCTTTATTTTTAATTTATGTTTGTTTTGTAGGTACCAGACTTGGGAATTCATGATTTTAGCTTAGGTTTATTTATAGAATAGTCATTTGTAATCTTCTTATTCTTTTGTAATTTTAGTTTTATTCTTTTGTAATCTTCATTTTATTATTTTGTAATCAAGATTATATTATTATCAATAAACAAATATTCTTATTCTTTATTTATTTGCTATGGTGAAGATTATGGATAATTTCAATAAGTTACATTGTTGTAACTTATTTATTGAATGAAAATATGAAATAAATATTCATATTCTTAATTGTTTTCTTTAAATAAAGTTTGATTTAAATTGGTTAACTCTTAATTTTAATCAAGATTCAAACATTATTCAAAAATCATTTAACTTATAATTCAAACACTCAAGTTTTAAATTCAAATTTTATTTTCCCAAAACACATAATCCTCAACGATCATATCAAAGTCTATAGCAATCATCCTTTAAGACTAAACCTAATCTCAAAGTATGAAAGAAACCTTGATCACTTTAGGTTTTTATTTGGCGAAAAATTTACCCACATTTTTACAAATGAATGCATGCAACATTCCAAATTCCTAAATCTACCCTTCGTTAGTTCCTAAATGCTGGGATGTTACAGACTTCCCCCCTTAAATTAAACTTCGTCCCGAAGTTTGTGGAGATGTACCTGAATAGTTCTGGATAGGCTTTTCTTAAATCCTCTTCTTTCTCCCACGTGGATTCTCTTTCAGGGTGATGTTCCCATTGTACTTTGCAATACTTGATTGCTCTGTTCCTCAACCTTTTCCAGTTTTCTTCCAGAACTTTGCAGGGCTTTTCAATATAGGTCAAGTCTGCTTGTAGTTCTATTTTCTGATGTGTGATTGCATCATCAGGAACTTTCAAACATTTACGAAGTTGTGACACATGGAAAACATTGTGCACTTGAGCCAATCTAGATGGTAACTCTAAAGCATAAGCTATAGTTCTGTTCTGACTCAATATCTTGAAGGGTCCGATGTATCTTGGACTTAACTTTCCTTAAACTCTGAACCTTTTCACCCCTTTCATTGGACTTACTTTCAAGTATACCATATCTCCCACTTATGGATGCCAAGATCTTTGACTTTGATCAGCATAACTTTTCTACCTACTCTGGGCTATTTTCAGTCTATCCCTTATCTTATCAATGATATCTTGTCATTCCTTGATATAATCTGGCACAAATTTTTTGCTGCTTCCAGGCTCATACCAACATATTGGTGATCTACACTTCCTTCCATACAGAACTTGGTATGGAGCTGCTTTCAGACTACTCTGATAGCTATTATTGTAGGAAAATTCTGCCAATGGTAGATGATCTTCCCATGTACCTCCAAAATCTAATGCACAAGCTCTTAACATGTCTTCTAGTATTTCATTTGTTCTTTCAGTTTGACCTCCTGTCTCAGGATGATATGTTGTGCTGAAATCTAACTTTGAACCAAGTGCTTCATGCAATTGCTTCCAAAATGCTGAAGTAAACACTGATCCCCTATCAGTTACGATCTTCTTGGGCACTCCATTCTTACTTACTATCTCTTTTACATAAACTTCAATTAGCTTCTCGGCATTATCATTATGATTTACCGGAATAAAATGTGCACTCTTAGTGAGTCTGTCCACAATAACCCATATCATATCCTTCTGTTTAGGTGTCATGGGCAATCCTGTGATGAAATCCATACCTATTTCTTCCCACTTCCATTCAGGAATTTCCAAAGGTTGTAATGGTCCTGCTGTACTTTGATGTTCAGCCTTCACCCTTTGGCAAGTATGGAATTCAGATACATATTTAGCAATATCTCTTTTCATGTTATTCCACCAGAATAGTTCTTTCAAATCCATATACATTTTAATACTTCTTGGATGAATAGAATAAGGTGTTTCATGTGCTTCTCTGAGTATGACATTTCTAATCTCAGTCACATCTGGAACACAAAGGCGGTCTTGAAAACATAAAGACTCATAATATCCAAGGCGAAAAACGAATTTTTGACCTTGAGATATCCTCCGAATTTCCTTAGCAATAAAAGGATCTTCTGCTTGATGTATAAATATTTGTTGCTTAAGATCACTGTCCTGCTCTGCAACTACATGCATAGTAGCTAGTCCTCCAAGAACCTCTATTCTGATGAATTGAAGCTCTAATCTTTCCAAGTCCATTTGTAACTCTTTTGGTAGCTCCCGATTACTAGGCTGAATATCTGCTCTTTCTGCTTAAAGCATCAGCTACAATATTTGCTTTCCCTGGGGTATAGTTGATTGTTAAATCATAATCCTTGATTAGTTCCAACCAACGCTTCTGTCTCATATTCAATTCTTTTTGAGTGAAGAAATATTTGAGACTTTTATGGTCAGTGTATAACTCACATCTGGCTCCATAAAGAAAATGCCTCCATCCTTTTAGAGCAAAAACTACTGCGGCTAACTCTAAATCAGGAGTTGGACAGTTGACTTCATGTTGTTTCAGTTGTCTTGAACCATAAGCAATGACTTTCTGATCTTGCATTAATACAAAACCTAAACCTTCTTTAGATGCATCACAATATACTGTGAAGTCATTCCCAGTTTCTGGAACTGCTAAAATTGGAGCTGTGGTTAACCTGGTTTTCAACTCCTGAAAAGTTGGTTCACACTTCTCATCCCAATTAAATGGTGTATCCTTTCTTAGCAATTTGTTCATTGGTCTAGCCATTTTGGAGAAACCTTCAATGAATCTCCGATAATAGCCATCCATTCCTAAGAAACCTCAAATTTGCTTCACATTGGTTGGTGCAGTCCATTCTAATATTGATTGAACTTTAGATGGATTAACAGCAATTCCATCCTTACTGGTCACATGACCGAGGAATTCTACCTTATCTTGCCAAAATTCACACTTACTGAACTTCGCATAAATTTTATGCTCCCTTAGAGTCTACAATGCTATTCTCAAATGATCGGCATGCTCTTCCCTATCCTTGGAATATATCAGAATATCATCAATAAAAACTATGACAAACTTATCCAGATATGGCATGAAGATTTTGTTCATCAAATTCATGAATATTGCAGGTGCATTGGTCAAACCAAATGGTACTACCAGATACTCATGGTGTCCATATCTTGAGACAAATCCTGTCTTTGGAACATCTTCTGGTTTGATTTTGATTTGATGGTATCCAGATCTTAGGTCGATCTTTGAAAATACTCCAGCTCCTTTCACTTGATCAAACAAATCTTGGATCCTTGGTAAAGGATAATTATTCTTGATAGTAACATTGTTTAGATTTCTATAATCTCCACACATCCTTCTTCCACCATCTCTCTTATCCACAAAGATTAATTGTGTTCCCCATGGAGATACACTTTCCTGAATAAATCCTTTTCAAGCTAACTCATCAATTTGCTCCTTGAGTTCTTTTAACTTTTTGGGTACCATCTTATATGGTGCTTGAGCTATTGGTGTTGTACCAGGAATTAGGTCAATAGTGAACTCTATCTCCCGGTCTGGTGGCATTCCCGGTAGCTCTGCTGGAAAAACATCTTGAAACTCATTTACTATAAGAATTTCTTCCAATTTGACCTCTTTCATTGAGTTCAGCTGCAGATCCACCATGATATGACTGTGCTTATCTGCTTGGTAAACTATCCTTGCTCCACTTGGAGTTTTGATTGAGCAGTTTTCTCCTCACAGTTTATCTGAGCTCCGTGTTCCATCATCTAGTCCATCCCCAGCACTACTGCAATTCTCTTCAAAGGAATCACATAAAGGTCTGCGAAATATGTACAACCACAGATCGGGATAACCTGATCTTGTTTGATGTGGCGAACAATCACATTTCCCCCTGCCGTAATTACTGTCATAGGGTTTTCTAACGTTGCCCTTCTAATCCCAAACTTATCACAAAATTCTTCAGAAATGAATGAAGTAGTTGCACCAGTATCAAATAGAACTTTGCCGGGATTGGTAAGGATATTGAGCGTACCTATCACTGCATGCTCTGAATTATCCACCTCCTCGAGGGTTGCACAGTTCAGTTTCCCGGTAGGTCTGTTCCTCTTACCATTGTTGTTCTTGCCATTATTTCCTCCTTTATTGGGCTATTCATTTCCTCCACTGACTTGCCTTCCATCTCGAATCGGCCAACCACCTTGTGGTTTTCTTGGACAATTGGGCTTGATGTGACCTCTCTGACCACAAGCGTGACATACAATTACTGGTTTCGGGCAATCCCTACTAAAATGCCTGGGAGTTTGCAATTGTGACATATAATATTCTTTGCATTTGGGTTTGCACTCCAATTGGGATTCTTGTTGTTATTGGGCCTATTCCTTAGTTTGAATTCCAAATTAGGCTTGGGCTTGCTCGCTTGTATCTTCTTGGTTTCCTTCTTAGCTCTCTTCCTTCTATCCTCTTGGACATTCTTGTAGTCATCTTCGAAGGTAATAGCTGCATGTAGCAAGTGCTGATAAGTTTGCTTATTAGCCAACCTCAACTGCATCTTCACAAATGGACTTAATCCACGCAGGAAATGCTTCTTCCTCTTTTCCTCCGTGTTAAACTCTTCCTCAACATAACGAGATAGTTGACTAAACTCTCGGATATACTTCATAACACTTGTATATCCCTGCTGCAGCTCCTCAAATTCTCTCTGCTTCAATTCCATAACACTATCCGGAACATGATATTCATGGAATCTCTGTTTAAACTCTTCCCAGGTATACTCCCTTACTAGTTGTTGCATAGCCAACTGATTTTCCCACCAAGATGCTGTAGGTCCTGTCAGAAGATGAGTTGCATACCTTAATTTCTCCTCCTCACTACAACCTACAGTCTTCAACTTTCTCTCTGTATCTGCTAGCCAATCTTCTGCATCCATTGGTTCAAGGGGCTGATGCAAAAGGTAACGATCTTGCATTCTGGAAATCAGATAGACTCACTCCTCCACCTTCAGGTGCCCTCTGATTGGCTCGTCCCAGCAAATCCTCCATGAACTTTTTCTGGGTCTCTTGCATCATTTGCATGCACTGCATAAAGTTATGTTCCATTAACTGCCTCATTGGTGGTGGTGGTGGTAATGTTCCTTGATTTGCTGCATCTGCATCGGCCTTCTCCTTGGCCTCTCGTTCCACCCACTGCTGCTTAGTTTCGTTTTCTACGCCCGTATCCATGACCCTCTAGTCCTGCAACATAAAGCGAATACTCATAGTTACATCATGCACATGTGTTTTGAGCTCAACTTTACGCACAGAACTAGTCACACAATGAAGATCCAAAGAAGATCCAAATATGCATTTCACATATTATACATAATATCATAATAATAAAAAGTCATTACAACATATACCATATAGGTATAATCACTAAACTACCTTATTCATCTCACCATCTTATTTCTTTAAGTACAGTACACGATACTCGATCCACTAACTAGTTGCCTCCTTTTAGTAGTAACTACGCTCATCATACATGCCTGATGACCAACCGTGATGACCTGTTGTTCGTCGCACAGTTTGCGGAACAAATGGCCTTCCAGAGGGAACATACTCTGTATCTGATGTGTCAGGACTTGAGTCATTACTCAACATGAGTGTATTGACTCCCTCCAACTTAGCTGAAAAGTCTTCAGAAACATATTCAACATTATCTCCCGCTTGCATCTCCTGAGCTTCATTACTTGAGTTGTCAACAGGATACGCAGATCTTGCTGCTTCCCAGGTGCTCCTTTGGGCAAGATAGTTAAACACTAGATAATGTATATTCTCTAGGTTTTGAGAAGATGTTGATGATTCAAACACTATCTCCTCAGGATCTTCTTCTTCATCCTAATTATCTATTGACATGGTGTTTCTACTACTGTTACTAGGGTTAATCCTTGCACCCATCTGGCTAGATTGTCCAACATTTCTGTCAGAACCCTCAGTGGACATCTGTTGTTCATGAGATCCTTCATATGATCCCATTCTCCAACCATCCAAATTCTTAATAGGAAGTTCTGAGTCAAAACCATCCTTTGAGCCCTGTGGTACTACATACCTCATATCCATAGTAGGATCATGTATATGTTTAGGTCTTGGTGAATAAGGATATGGTATAAAAGATTCAAGATCTATAGGTATATCCTTAAAGATAGGTGTTGCACTACTACTTGCTTCCTTCTCTAACTGGTATGCTAGCTGCTTCCTCCTTTCCGGATCAGTTAGATCCTCTAACATATCATTTTTATCTTCAACAATCACTCGATGTGTCTTGTAAAAAGACACAACGAGTGTTCGGTATCTATCCATAAACATGGAAGCTAATCTAAGGATGCTTCTTAACCAAAGTAAGATGATCCGGTATAGGCTCCAAGTCTATAGAATCATGAGGTATCACAGAGAATGTGCTACCTTCTAACTCCTTGGTTTTATGCTCCTGGATATTAGCTATCGCCTCCACAACAGCAACATGATATGCTGCTAAATGACTCCTACCTTCTCCTATAGGTAGATTGTGATATAATCCAAGCTCCTCTGGGAGTTGGATACTCACACGATTCTTGGATAAAATCCGGCCATCAAGGTAAGTGATAGTGTTCACTAGAATTCTAGTTGGATAACTAAAGATCTTTAAAAGTTGATGAAGTTGGTATGTGAATGATCCTTGATAATCATCAAGAGTCTCCTCTTTCCTTACCAATGTCTGTTTTGAAAACTTTGGTGCTATAGCTCTGTATATCAGAAAAATAGTTTTGATTAGTATCCAATAATATATTGCATCATAACAAAGAATTATAGCACTAAAACATATAACGGAATATTCTCATTTGAATACCCATTATATTACTTTTAGAGAATTCTTTATCGTTGCTACTTTCCTACAGGTAATACCCTTTACTAGGTTTCCAACCTAAGGTCAAAGCAATTTTCTCTGATACCAACTGCGGTGACCCAGCATACCACTGCATGTGTAGTACACTATAGTCGTTGACATGATATCCACAGAACACCGTTCCGTAAATATAACATCCCTCAGAGTGGTACAACAGAAACATTGCGGGTCCATATTACAAACATACACACGTTATTATTATTACAATACTGGAAGTTCAAGACTTCCAAAAGATTCAACTTACAAACCAAAATATAAGTGTTTCAGTGGAAGTTTCAAATTTAAAACTTAAACTCCAAATTGAGCTCAACAACTTATTGTTATATAAGGTTCATGTTGCTCGGCTCAAGTGGCTACTAAAACTATAGTAATTAGTTTGACTCCTAGAACTCTCCTTCGTAGACGATGTTGTAATCCTCCCCTTCTACGGCTCCATACAAATTGGGCTCTTCATAGAAGACCTCCTCTTGATTCTCAGATGCGTACATTGGAGTACCTTCGGGATTCTCGGAGTCTAAGCAAGGATTCAAAGGAAAGGATGAGTAACAGCGTTACCCAACAAGTTCATTATATGCAAGGTAGGAAGTTTGATGCTCTATCTACCACCTCGGACTATCAGTCTTTGGCATTATGCAATTTTCGTAAATCTTTCTTCAAAGATTGTTTTTATTATAAAAATCTATGACCATCAGCCTTCATAGGTTAACCAGAACTTTCATGGAGTTCCTTTCCTGAATAGGGAGTAACAAGTTACAGTTCTTACACTCTGCAGAGGTGCGTCACTTTTCCCATGAGAGATCAACTCCTTGTTGCACAACCGGGCGTACTTTCCCGTCCACATTTCCATGATGTGGGGCTCGGTAGTTGGTCCAAGCCAATCACTGCCCCTCTCCACGACCTCATATGTCTGCAGATCCTTCGGCTAGCTCACCTTCCTTCAGCCCCCTTTCGGGCAGGCTAAAACCCTGATGAGTTTCCAAAGACTCTATGACCTAGTGATTCCCGGATTAGTACCATTTACATGGACTATCTCCCTAAACACCATTCATAGATAATCTAGACACCAAAAGTGTCGGGCGTAAGGGTGCCCACCCATATGTTGGATCCACACAAGGAATCACAACGTCATGTTAAGGTCGTCTTGCCTCCATACAAGAGGAAAAGGATACAGCTGACTTCTCCGTCCCATTCCAAATCTCATGGTTAACGCGTAATATACGGTGCTAGAATCACTGATGTCATGGGTTATTAATCCCTAATTGTTCATCATTATTGCAATTAGAACCCTAAGTTCTATTGCTTCATCATATCATCACTTAGGATGATATCTAAAGTTTAGTATCTTGAGAAATTATTGTTTTCTTTTACTATGATATAAATGATAACACACAATTTGCAAATACTTTGATAAAGACTCTTCAAAGGACATGAGCAAGAGATGAACTTGCCTTGTGATGGCAAGGTAGTGAAGTCTTATGCTTGCACTGGACCTTGAGCTTCTACATCTACAAAAACATCATTACCCCGGTAAGGACAATATTTAAAGAAGCAAAATGATTATGCAAAGTAATGTAATGCATCTTTTAACTTGATATGCATTTCCCCATAAAAATTCTTTTAATAATAAAGGATTTACAAATATTAATTTTTAATATTTATAATAGAATATTGTATTCTTTTATTTTATTTCCTTTTTATTTGACTTTTATTGATTTAATAATTCTTCTAAGAATTATCACTTAAATATTAAAAATTGTTTTTAAATATTTATTTAGTATTTTTCTAAAATACTACAATGTTAATATATAATGAAAGTGATTTTTATTTATTTTTATCATCTTTCAATAATTTTGTAAAATTCCATAAGGAATATATAATTTACAAAATTATTAATAAAATTTACATGTCTAAAATTATATATTTCAATTTATTTGAATAGTTTGGATTTTTGTGAATCCAAAAATATTTTATTTATAATTTTTGGACTTTTATTTTATTTTCTAGAATTTTATTGAGTTCAGGGGCATTTTGGTCTTTTCCTATTTATTAAAATAGATTTTAAATGACTTGGGCTGGCCATTTGGGCTTATTGGGCCCCTATGGCCCAATAGGGCAGGGTCAAAATCATTACCCCGAGGGGTTTCGGCCCACCTAGACCACTCTCTCTGTTTCTTCTTCGTTCTCACCTCTCCTCTCCCTCGACCCCGTGGGGTTCTGGCGCCGCCGCCGTGGCCCTCCCTGGCCACTGCCTTGGTGCAGGGCGAGGTTGGCGACTACGCTTGTTCATCTGGTCCAATTCGATTTGACTCCAGGGCTCCCCCGTGGCCAGGTTCACCCTGTTCCCGAACCCTAGGGTTTAGGGAAAGTGTTGTCGCTGTCGCCGCGGGCTCTCCCTTGGTGAGGTGTGCTTCCCGAGTACTGCTGTGGCCACCGCCGCGGCTGGTGCAGGTTGCAGTGCCCTCTGGGGTGCTCCCTGTGCCGCCGCGGGCTCGTCGGCCAATCTTCTTCCTCTTCAATTCATCAGCGAGGACCCCGGGTAAGTTGCCTCTATGGATCTTGGTTCATCCTATCACCATGAATCTTTTTGTGTGTATCTAGTGGCTACCCTTGCCTAGTGACTATGTTCTGATTAGGGTTCATCTCCTAATTAGGGTTCTTGTTCTGATTAGGGTTCATATCCCTCTGTTGATCATATCTATGATGATTTAGATCTAGTGGTGATCATCCTTGAGCATGATGAATGATTGTTTGATGTGGATCATTATTTGTAGTTGGCTTTGGTGATGCTAGTGGCTTGTCAGACTTCTTCAAGTGGTGATTTACTATGATCCAATGTTAGAGTTTCTATGAAATCCCTAATTGGAAATGTTGTTGATCTGAGAACTTTCCACTGTCAAGATGTTTCTACTGAGAGTAGTTCTCTCAGTAATTGCTTCATGCATTTATAATGGTGGGCTTGTATGAGAAAATACATACTGAATATAATCATTACATGTTAATGATTTATGTAAATGTATAGATGAGTTTGATGATGATTCCTGGCATTTGGCTCCAAGAAGATGATATTTAGTGGTTTGCCCCTTTTGATTTGTGAAATCAAAGTAAAGATTGGGATTAGCTCATTATAACTTGTCCTTGTGATACCATTATACACTGGCACACAAGTGATTGGGTCCTATTCCTGAGCTTAGCTCTACAGTACTTGTGATTAATACTGGCAAGATAATATGAAAGTTTCTTTTAATTCTCCTGCCTATGATGTTGGTCTGAGGCATAGGAACTAGCTTCCTAATGGTTGTTCCTGATAGAAATATTCTGGTAGAATTACCAGCTGCTAATTCTTGAAACATTGTTGGAAAAACATTGGGTGTGCTAATGGTTTTGCATGGATCCATATGATTTATGGATACTGAGGTGCTACTCTTTTAAGAGGTGTGCCCAGATTTCATATTCTTTCCTTTGGCTATATTGAAATATAGGATTTGGCCTTTGTAACCAGGATCAATGATGTTGGTCTGAGATCCTGGTTATACTAGTATGTTGATCTTGTGATTATGACTTTAAATTTTAAAATCTTCTAGGATGGATTCATCCCACTTGGATGAATACTGAGAGGTTAGATATAAAACAACACATGATTCTTTGATATGATAACAGATCATGTGAGGGTTTTATATAACTCACCATAGTTAGTTGATGTTGTGGTTGCTAGTGGTGGATCTTGTGGTTGCTTGATCTTGTGCTCCCCTGGTATATTTAGCTCCTGGCTTGTCCTTGATCTAGCCCATCATCTCTTGATCTTGATGGCTTGACCTTGGTCTTGCTATCCACCTGATCTACCCCCTCCTTATGTCACCATCCTGGTGATGTGATCCTGGCTTTGGTTGGGTTTGGCTGCTAGCTGCTGTGCTTGGTTTAGCTGCTGGCTAAGCTAGCTGTTCTAGTTTGTGTGAGAAGTGAAGAGATGCACTAGTGCCTCTCCACGGCTATGTTGAGCAGTTTTGTGTTGCTGGGATGTTGCTAAGGTGCTGACAGCACACACCATGCATTTTGGTGTGTGTCCTGCCTGTGTGTTTGATGTGCACTTGTGGATATGCTCTGAATTTGAGATTAACTGTTATCTGGTTACTTTTTACCTGGATGGTAAAACATGCCCCTCCTTGCTGTGGTGAAGATTATCAATAAAGAAATATTCTTATTCTTTATTTATTTGCTATGGTGAAGATTGTGGATAATTTCAATAAGTTACATTGTTGTAACTTATTTATTGAATGAAAATATGAAATAAATATTCATATTCATAATTGTTTTCTTTAAATAAAGTTTGATGTAAATTGGTTAACTCTTAATTTAATCAAGATTCAAACATTATTCAAAAATCATTTAACTTATAATTCAAACACTCAAGTTTTAAATTCAAATTTCATTTTCCCAAAACACATAATCCTCAAAGATCATATCAAAGTCTATAGCAATCATCCTTTAAGACTAAACCTAATCTCAAAGTATGAAACAAACCTTGATCACTTTTGGTTTTTATTTGGCAAAAAATTTACCCACATTTTTACAAATGAATGCATGCAACATTCCAAATTCCTAAATCTACCCTTCGTTAGTTCCTAAATGCTGCAATGTTACAACTTCAACAAGAACTGCAATCCAAAGATCAAAGAGGAATTCGATAAGTACTTCAACATGCCTACTACTATAGTAAGAAGGAAGACCACACTACCTACTTAAGGTTGTCCGTTCACGAGAAGAAATCTCAAAGTGCCCGGGCTAAAGTATTCAACCGCGAAGAAAAAAGGAAAGAAGATTGTGAAGAGAGGCTAGCTTGATACATCACATGACAACGTGTGACATTTTTTGTGTACTAATTCATATGTGTGCTCGCAAATATATATTAGTTAGAGACTAAAACATATATCATGATATTCGTGTGGGTATACAAATTCACATGTGTTTGTGACAAGAACATATATACACATATGATTCGGGGAGGTTTTTTTGAATAAATATGCATGTGTATGTTTTTGGTTTTAAATATATTTGTAACATATAATTAAAATAATTTTTAAATAAGGAAAAAATATTGAGACAGCCAGGATTCAAACTTGGTTGCCCCAGGTTAGAGCATCGCAAGACCAATAGGCTAGTGTGTGTTTCATGTCAAACTACAATGTCGCGCCCTTTTTGAGTAAGTGACAAGATTCTGTTGCGCATATCACTGGAATGCACAATGATATGCACCACAGAACCTTAGCACTTAGTCAAATAGACATTTTGGACTTTTCTTTCCCCACCTCCCTTTCCCTTTCCCCAAATTGAACGCATGTCGCCGCCCCCAAATCTAACACCCTAGCTCCCGCCCGACGAACCCTAGCGCCCGCACGCGCGCATGCTCGCCACACAGGAGGAGGAGGAGGCTAGTGGAGGACGAGCCATCGTGTGCCCTCGGAGGAGGAGCCACCGTGCACCCATGGAGGAGGATCCACTGGAGCCTGTCCACAGGAGGAGGAGGAGACGGGCAGTGCACACAGCGGTTGTCTCTCGCCACTGCCACTAGAATCCACCATGCCGTCCTCGTCACCTTCAGCACGGGAGACCACCATATGCAAACAACCCTAAGTAATCTCTTCCTTCCCCTGGCCTTCCCCCTGGTACTCCTGGCCGCTTCCTTCCCCTGATACTTCTTTGATTTTGGAGATGTTCTTCTCATATGCTTCTGTCAGTTAACAACTTCTGTCACGGTGGTTCTTCAAATGCTTCTGTTTAGGAGATGTTCTTGATTGCTTTCTAGTGTTACTTGTGATCTAGTCTACTAGTAGATCATGATGGTATAAAGTGTTAGCTTTATTGATTTTGTTTGTGAAAAATCTCTAAACTTTATGTGTTAAAATTCAGTTAACATGTGTTAGTGCTATTCTTGGATGATCTAGTGTGATTCCTAGTGTTAATTATATCTTAGGATATTAATGAGGTGTGTGTGTGCTATCTAGTCTGGGACAGTAATACACTACTAGTAGAAAAAGAATTTGTGTGGGTTTACATGTGCTTTAGATGTGCTCCTAGTAAAAAAAGTATAAGTGCAGGTACTGGTACACTAGATCGAGAGTTTATATAATATAATTAAATATGGATATTGAGAGATTATCTAATATAATGCCACGAAATGGAATAAAAAAGTAGGTAAACTAGATTGCTAATTATGTACTGGTACTATGCTTTAACATGTGGTAAAAGCATAAAGCAGCTTCTATGCTGACTAAGCAAGCATTTTGTAAGCTTCTATGCTTTAGTGTTTATTTGTGTCACGTCCCAAAATTTTCCAAATTTTGAAATGTGAAAAAAAATAAACAAAATAAAAATTTGTTATAATTTAAGGTGAGAACAAACTTTTTTATTCCACTTGGAAATATCAAAACCTATTTTTGATCAAATAAGATCCTAAAGGGATTTAAAAAGATAAATAAACAATAAAGTTAAAATATTTGGAATCACTATTTTTGGGTCTTTTCATAAAAAGTTTTGGTTTTCAAAAGAAAAGGTAGAATGATAAATAAGGATTATTTTATAGAGCCAAATTAAATCTTGGCCAAGTTTTGAAATAAAATATTTCTATTTGATAAAAAGGGTAAAGGTTTATTTAAATAAAATAATGAGGATTTGTTAACATCCAATTTTATTAAAGTAAAGGTTTTTCTATTTTAAATAAACACTAAAACCTGTTAATTTATTTTAAATAATATTTCCAAGTGTTTTATATTTCCAAATAAAACCTACTGAATTGATTTTGGTATTAATTTAGATTTCAAATAGAATTTTAAAAAATAAATCAAATCGTATTTGAATTAATAACTAATGACTATTTTATTTAATTATTAAATAGATCCTAAAAGAATAAAAGTATTATTTTATTTGGACTTTGAATTGTGTTGTTAAACAGAACTAAAAATGATACAAAGTTTGGCAAAGGTTTGAATTCATTTGAGTGTTTGAATTGTTTGAAGAAAATCAAAACAGAAAATCAAATGGAAAAAGAAAAGGCAATCAACATAAAAAAATGAATCAGACCAAACCAAACTGGCCAGCCCACTAAGCCCAGCAAGAGCCCACCCGGCATACCCTCACCGAAGCGTTTTCTCACGCGAAACCACACCCACACAGACGCAGACAGGTGGCCCATCTCCCTCTCTCTCTCCCTCGCTGACAGGCAGGTCCCACGCCACATCATCATCGTCTTCACCGCGCCAGCCGTTCCCTGCCGTTGCTGCCGCGTTATTGCCAGCGTCAATACGAGTAAATGGCCGAGTAATTCTTCGTCGTGACCACGCCCCCTTAACCGCTCGTTCCTCCTCTCCCTTTCCCCCCAAACCACGCCACCCCTCTACCACTAGGCTGCCGGAATTTTAACTCAAGCCTCCTCTGTCTCCGACGACTTCCCCGGTCAATTCCGGCGCCGTCCAGCCGCCCCTCTCCTCCATCTGCACGCGAGCTGGTTCTCCACCTCCAGGCGCACCTGCCAGTGCTCCCGTTCGCCCGCGCTTGCTCCAGAGCGTCGGCAAGGACAAGCTCAACTCGCCACCGCCGTCTGCCATTGCTCCGGCGACTCCTCCTGGTAAGCCTTGACCGCCCCGAGCCTTCCTATTGATGCTCCTAAGATCCCCAAGACAGTACGCATCTGACCACGTCCTTGTTTTGCCTCGGCGCGACCTGCAGCCTCACCTCAACAGCAAACAGAGCCGCCTGTCGTCAGTAGCTACTCCGGCGAGCAATCGTCGCCGTCCCTGAGCGCCCCTCGCCAAGCCAGCGCCACCTTGAGCTTCACCTCGACCTCGCAAGCACGGTGAGCACCTCCGCTTCTCCCTTGCTTCCTGTAACCGCGCGACGCCACCGTCTGACCGCGCGCCGCCGTCTGCCACCACCAGCGCCGCCAGATCGTGGTCGAGCTGCTGTGAACCGTTAGATGCAAAGTGTCTGGCTGTGATTAGATCTAACCGAAGGGGTACGTGCCCATCTGAGCCACGCGTTCTAAGTTAGATCCTGCGGTATCGTCCAATAAGAACAAGTCACGTGGACGAAGTTTGGTTTAAAAACAGAATTAGAATCTGATTGAATTGCAAACTTGTAAATTGCATAACTTTTGATCCACACGTCCAAAATTTGCAAATTTTATATCAATGGAATCAGTAGAACATGTACTTTACAACCATGCACTTTGTTTAATGTTTTGCGTCTGGTAAATTGGTTGAATTTGCAGAAACATGTGTAGGCTTATTTTGAATATAAAAATTGTTCTAGATATAATTTTAATGTGAAATCTTTGCAAAAAGATTTTTTGTGAACCTACTGACCTTAGGAACCAACTCATGGATTTAAAAATAAATTTTGTGAAGTTTAGGAATAAATACTTGAATTAGCTCATTTCTAGTCAAATAAAAATATTGATTTTGATATGGAAATGATTTTTGAGTAAAACCTTTGGGAAATGATTTGATTCAAACCTTCTGACCCTAAACACCAAGTTTTGTGAATTAACAACTTATTTGATGAACAATATAAAATTATTTCTTTGATAAAAGCATTTTCAACCACATAAAATATTGATTTGATTTAGAAATGGTCTATAGATAAAACCTTTTGCAAATGGTTTTACCACTTTAGAAAATGACCACTTTGAACTTTATAATGTTTAGAGCTTTGTAGAAACCACCTTTGCAAATAAAACTATTCTTTGCATGCTTGCATGCATGACCTTGTTTCTATTATTTTATGTGTGATAAATTGTTTGAATATTGGTTGGAATGCTAGTTGAATTGTGTTTGCTTGATTGAATTGTAGTGGAATTAGAAGAGTGTGTTATTTGCAAGATCAAGAAGTGAACCAACATTCTCTACTAAAAAGGCAAGTGACACTATCATCCATGTCCTACTATTTTCATTACACTTAGTGAATTTTGAAACATGCATGGAAAGGTTTACTATATTTTATGCTATACTAAATCCTAATAGGATACCCTTATATATTCCTTAGTGGAAACATCGTAGTTGTAGTATGCTTAGCCCTGCTATATATTGGGATGGGATACATGATATGATTATATGAAGAGTTGAAAAGACTTATGTTTTATATAATAAAACAAGTACTCAATGAACCACCTGGGTGGACAAGGATACTCAAGTTTTGGACAAGGTGGCAACAAAAGGAACCATGTTTATATGGTAATCTCTTTTTCTTGTGCACTAGAAGAAAACCACCCAGGGACTTAGAGATTGAACATGTTTCTCGTACAGTGGCTTCCGTGTACAGCCACATGCTAAATGGGCTCTGGCTTAGTCAACTACATAGTGGAAGTCCCATGCATTGGCATCTTCAGGTTAACTAGATTTGTGCTAAGGAACTTGAAACCCTACCATGGTACCTGGATGACAAGATAGCATTGTGTATTGGGAGGACTCCTATGGAAAGACTTTGTCACATTCTCAATCTGCCAGTACTCCATCTTGGTGAGTACTTATCCAGCGGCCACTGGTGGCATCAAGATGAGATTGTGTCATCTGGGTAAAGTGTACAACTTCTACAGAAGATCAAAATTCTAAGTACTTATCCGTGTCCTCGGTTATGGACAACACTGAGGAACTAAGGCCTGAAGCTATGGAAGATATCGACATTCCAATTTCTCAAAGTAAAACTTGATGGTGACAACAAGGGATTAGAAGCACTTGGAGTTTTCCAAGAAGTTCAAAAAGATTTGACAAAGATCAAAAAACTATTTTGAAAAGATAGGACAAAACTATATTGCTTTCTGCAAAGAGCTTAAACCCCACTTAGCCAAATATGCATGTAATGATAGGATCCACATATTTCTACATAGTAGTGAAACTTGCCAATACAATTCAAATGTATTGACCCTTGTGGCTATAACTTATTATGTTGCAGGTTTGTTTGATGTTAGTGAAGTTTATTGATTAGGATTACAAGTCTACAACCAACATGATTGCTTGTGGCACTTTGAAGATGAAGGACCCCGTGCTATTAGATATTCTGCTGCAATGTAATGTGATAGCCAAATGAGCTATGTAAGATGTAATAAATTATTTTATTCCTGGTTATAAAGTTGTATTATGACCTTTGTTTCTTGATATTACATCTTAACTGTGGATGCTAGCTATTGATCCAGGGACTAGCATTGTAAACACAGCGATATCTACCTTATTAAAGGTTGGGAACCTTACAATTTGTTTCTTCTAAAACTATAGAGTTCTAGTTCAGAATACTGAGTTTTACATGCCCTGTGTTTATCACTTTACAAACTGGTTAATATCTTAAATAACCTCAAGTTTCACAAGTATAACATGGAAGTTCAGGGGTGATTAGATTTATTAGGTATGACTAACTCCTACACTAGCTACATTCATGATAAAAAAACAAGTTTGCAAAATTTACTTCTTGTTAACTACATGATGCTTGCAAAAATATGGTTCAGAATGTGGAAGGATGTCTGTATCAGATTCGCATAGCACATGCACATAGCACATGAAAATATGGTTCAGAATATGGTTCAAAATTTTGATTTTCTAATGAAACTATGATTTGACTAGCTAAAGAAATCACCTGGGATGATATTTGTTTGCTTCCATTGCATGATTTTAAAGAACTTCTTTTACTTCGGTAACACTTATTCTAATGCATATCCTTGCATAAGAATGAACCTGAAGCATTTAGTTCTATGTATATATATGCAACAACTTAGTAATATATAAACTACAACAAAAGGTGTCATAACTGGGACATATATAATTGTTGCTCTGTATATAGAAAACTAAACTTCCTTGAAAGAAATGATTATACAATCTCTGATGTAATCATCATTGCTGTAATAGAGTAGCTTAGATTAGTGTAAATCATCACTGCTGAGGGATCTAAGGGATCCCTCTAGCTTAGAAGTATTTCTTTGGGCTGAGGGATCTGCTAGTAGATATGTTACATGTAATCATCACTGCTGTAAATATTTTTCAAGTGTTTATTTATTTCAACAAACACAATTCAAGTGTTTCTTTTGGTTCACTAATTATGCATGATGTGCTGCTACTATGAATATACCCTTACTGCTATTATATACTATTGTGTATATACTGCTATGTATCTATTTTAATGTATCTATTATATACTGATGTGTGAATAATGTATCTGTTATATACTGCTATGTGAATGATTGGTGATGGATGATGGAAGCGAAGGCGGTGATGATGGATGTGGCTATTTTATTTGTGTGTGAATGATGGATGGGGTCAATGGGGCTGTCAATGGGGCTGGGGTATTTTTTCTTGCAGGAATTTTATTTGAGTTGCATGTTTCTCTAGAAGTGTCGATTCACTTCCGTTTTGGTTGAGAAATGGGCACTCGTAGGTCCAAAAATTAGCAAATGTCATGTCGAATTTTTTGGTCGATATTTGTGATAACTTTTTGCCTCTTTTTTATAAAACATGTCGACCAATGACGAGGCCGACCCTTCTAAGCACATGAGTGTAAAAGATCAAGCCCGAGAGGCCAACAAGTCGTTCTGGGGGCATCCCAAGAGCATGAGGAGGCGGAGGACGAGATGAGAATGAAACCACCGCCGTCGGAGGTGTTGGGTGCACCGAGGGAGATCCAGATTACGAAGGGGATGACATCGACTATGACGGAACTAGTGAAGGTGGTGAGGAGGGTGACACCACCACCAATGGTGGAGAGCGCACGAATGGCGATAGGGGCAACCTGGCCACTATGCAGAAGAAGAATAAGAAGAAGAAGAAGAAGAAGAAGAAGAAGAAGAAGAAGAAGAAGAAGGAGAATAAGGATTGGAAGCCACAAGTGCTTGCCAACGTCTGTGATGAGTTCACTAAGGTCACACAAAGTGGCCTACCCATGATGCCTGTGTCGATTGCCAAAGGGTACGGCATGTAACTCAGGTGCATCGTCCAGGAAAGCATGTCGATCAATAGGAACCACATCCGAAGTGCTGCCAATTAGGCTTTGGTCGAGAACCTCCTTAAGAAGCTTCACAAACAATACACATTCCCAGTCATTAAGAAACCTGGAGAGAACCCGGTGAACAAACTAGCATTGAATAAATGAGCAATGCCTTGAGTAGCTGGAAAACCCGGGTAAAGACCAGCATTGACAAAGGTGAAAGATGGGTGCTTATAAGTAGGAAAAATCTGATGCTCGACGAAGAAGAGTTCAAGATATTCGAGGCGGAGTTAGCTACTGCTGACTCTAAAGAAAGGACTATGTGGGGAAAGAATACGCGAGATCAGAACATAGGTAACCACCGGCTTTTAAGTGGCGGATACAGAGAGAAACAAACCATTTGGGACAAGGAGGACACAGAACTTGAACGCCTGGGTAAAGACAGCCTGTGCCATAAAATCATGGACCTGCAGCTAAGGAAGTTTGTTCGGTCCTGCTACTACCTGCACCCGAATACAGGGAGTTTGTCACCGACGATCCGGAGTTGAAGGCCTTCTAGGATGAGCTGGTAAGGAATTTATCGCGGATCTCTCAAGAGTTCTAATTAAAATAATGAAGCCAAGAATCTAAATGCATGGGTTCATCTCGCCGTCCTAGGATTCGACGGCAG
The DNA here is from genome assembly GCA_916181665.1 of Avena sativa. Taxonomy (NCBI): domain Eukaryota; kingdom Viridiplantae; phylum Streptophyta; class Magnoliopsida; order Poales; family Poaceae; genus Avena; species Avena sativa. Next base: position 147,301,924 of record OV702297.1, read on the forward strand.
AGCCATGGGACACGGTTTCAACAGGGTGACGAACGCTTACAAGACGAGGTACAATGTAACATCCCAAAAATACTAAACTTGGATCATCAAACTCTAATCATCAAAATTAGGGTTAACAAAACCTTTTCTAAAATAAAAATATGAAAGCATGCATGGTGTATGCATTTCATTTGGAATTCTTTTGAATTTCCTTGTTTGTGTGTTCCTTTGCTTGTAAATGGATTCTTAGGTGAAATAAACATCATCTAAACAATTACCAAAATTTTCTCAAAGACAAATAAATCAAATAAAATAAAATAAGGGAATGGTCATTTTGACCAATTTAAATCCCATGCCTACTTTGGCTGTCCCAAACTTTTAGAACTTAACAGAAACTTTTCTGAATCTTTGCACCCCTTGATTGTACTCATAACAAGGTATCAAGGCCCACTTTGTGATCATCCAGAAACTTTCAAATGCATAGTTTAAATGACAGTTCAAAATTGATGCTTTATCATATGGGAAGATCCCACTTTTTCGAAAACCACTCAAACAAGCTCAACTTTCAAAACCCAAGCATCTGCAGACTCACCAGCACCAACCTAGCACACCCACCAATTTTTTTTCAAAATTCAAAACTTGAATTCTTGCGGCCATTTCATCAAACACTTTGCAGACACAAATCATCAAAATCTTAAACACTATTGTGAGCAGTGATTGAAGCCTAACTTGTCCCCTCTCTAGCTCACAACCATCTCAGTAGATCATCTAGCAAGTTAAACCAAGCACTAGCCTCACTGTAAGCTGGGCAATAATATCAATGGTGAACAGCCGAAGCTCACCATGCCGCCCCAGTGGAGACAGCAAGCTAGGAGAAGAAACAAGCCTAGCAAACATGTCTGGGAGGCAGCCCACCGTCCATCGCCACTCCCTATCCCAGCCGCGAGCGTTGCCAAACCCTGGACCACACGCACGGATCGCGCCCAGCTCGCCAGCAACCATGCCGAGCATGCGCCAGAGCGCCACGCTCGACCGACGCCCACAGACCGCGCGCCGCCCTCGCCGCGTGCATACATGATCGCCACCAACCCAGGAGACCGCCAGACATCCCCGTTCACCGCCCCATGCCGCACGCCACCGCTCGCCGTCGAAGACGCCACCTCTACCACGCAGAGCATCGCGCGTTCCAGAACAAACCGCACCGCCCCTACGCGCGCATTAAAGCCGTAGAGCATCGCCAGGATACCACCAAGCGATAGCCACCGCCGGCCATGCCTTTAGCTGCCCGTAGCCGTGTCGCCACCGTCGCATGCCCATCCCGTTCGGTCTCGCCGTCGCGACTATAAATAGAGGCCACCCCCAGCCGAATTGAGCACACCATCTCACTCCCCTCTCCTCACAGATCGTGCCACCCCGTTCCCGGAGCAAGGCGAGCAGCACTTCGCCGGAATTTCACCGGAGCCCGATGCCTCTGGATAAGAAGGGGGCCAGCGATTGGAGCCGCCCCAGGAGAAGCTGCCGGTACCAGGAGGTTCACCGTCGTCGACTTCGTCGTTCGCCCGCCTCGTCGACCCTTGCCTGAGCCCCGGTGAGCCCCCAACGACCCCCACCTGCCGCGCTACGTTTCTGTCTCGCCGGCATTGCCCAACGTCGACAATGACCCTCAGCCGTTGGATTGGAACCAGATCGAACGCACCACATCGCCCCATACCGCTTCGCACCCCCTCGTCTCACTGACGAGTGGGGACAGCGACTTAACCAGCCCGCATAAGCGCTGTGCTTAGCAGGCCGGCCCAGTATCGCTTCCCGCGCAGCCCAGTTATTTGAATTAAACTTTTTCCATTTTATTTCAAACACACTTGTGTACCCAGTTTCAAAAATCAACCCAGATCGATTCAGTGAACCAAATTGAATGAAGCCAATTTTTTTAGAAAGGTCTGGGAATGATGAATCCAAGCCCGCTGGATTCAAGTCATTTGGATCTATAGATCATCCATCGTAAAAATAACAAGGCAGAAGCTTTTCTGCATTCAAACATTTTTCAAATTTAAACCACAATAGATTTTGAGTTGATTCCAACTCTCAAAAATCACATTTAACCACACTTTCAGAATATATAAAAATATGTAGGTTTACTTATAGAAATAATGTTCAAGTAATAAAAGAATGCCACATAGGCATTTCTAGCCACTTTAATTAATTAAAATAAAAGAGAAAAACCTTATTAAATTGTGACACCACTTTAAATCACATTCCATGTACTGAAATATGTGGTGATGACATTTGTCAACATGATCCCATGTTTGGTTTGGAGAATATTAAATCTTAAGTAGTTTTTCAATGAGTAGAAATTACTTTTCTAAAAATAAAAGGAATTAAACCAAGCTTTAATCTTGTAATATTAGTGATGATGCTAGATCATCTATAGGACCCTTGTATGTGATGATTGCAAGTGGTTAAGTATTGTTTGGTGATTGTGTACCTCGTATTTATTCATAGACGCTAGTACCGACCAAGGATACGAGGAAGAAGGAGGATACTACGAAGAAGAAGCCGAGGAGAACTTCAACCACTGCTTTGCTCAAGGCAAGATATTAACCTTGCAAGGTAACACTTGCAATTTAGCAAGCTTAGACTGATACTGGTACAAGCCAATACTTGTTTGTCATCGTGCCAACTATATGCCTTAAGCATAGATGATCCTACCCACTTGATAAACTAATCCTATTTTTACTAACAAGCTTTATACTTTATTTCTTTATCAAAACTAGTACTTAGAGCTTACTTAAGTGAATTGTAGATATTAGAAAGATAATTGAAGGTTGCATAAAGAGCATAAAATTTGGCCTAAGCTAGATAATCTTTATGTCCTCCTAAGGGATGAGATTGAACTTAGTTAAACTCCACTAGATTACCACCCCTCCTTTGTACTTACCCCCACTTGTAGATGATAGTGCTAAGCATAAAACTTGATCAACATTAGATGGGAATACTTGGTGAAAATGGTTATAAAAACCTTGGAATGATGGATCATTCTATTGAAATGTTTTGGACATGTGTTTCCGAACAGCTGATGATTTTGGTGATGAAAATGTTGAGGCATGAGCCTTTGCCCTTTATAAAACTGATGGTTGTCTGGATGCGATACCATTCCAATTTTATCGTACAACCACAATACTCGAAGATTGGGTAGGGCTTGACTGGAAACTTATATACCTTAGTATTAGTTCCCTCACGGCCAAGGTCTGAGCTGAGGATACCTTGTGAAGATTGTCCACCTATGCAGTACCCAAGATGATAGTTGGTCATGGTTGGGAGGCCAAACTCACAGGAGAGGTGCTTATACTAGGGCGTGTAATTGAAAGGTTAGGATCGATTATCCGCATACTGAGTATGGTGAATTCAAGATTTGTTCCTGACGGATGTATCAAATGTTGTGGTGAAAGTGTACAATCTCTGCAGAGTGTCAAACTATCCGAATAGCCGCGTCTGCGGTTATGGACAGTTGGAGTGGCCATATTGTTCCCCCGTCAGATGTTTTCAAAAGACTTGTGAAATGAATTGAGACTTTGACTTGACCACAACAGGGTTGTGATATGAAATACAAGTTCCTACTTAGAAGTTATAAAATTGTGACTAGCTTCTCTTGCTTCTCAGCTTAGTAGAGATAAATCTGGCTTTTGCAAAACAACCTAGAGCCTAGTGTCCTATTATCAAAAACCCCTTTCACTTGTTAGTATTAGTCTGCGAGTACTTAAAGAGTACTCATGGTTTTGTCCCTGGCTATTCCCATGGCTAGACTATGAAGAGGAGTACCTGGAAGATGGACCCCAGGAAGCTTATGAAAACTAGGATCATCTCCCGTCGTCAGCATTGTCTGTGACCCTGAAGATGGAGCTTCGCCTACGCTACCGTTATTATTACATATTCCGCTGCTTGAAGTTGTATTAAGAACTGGATCATGAGATCCCTATTTGTGTAAGACCTTATGTATGGTTTGTAATGGATGATGTACTGTGGTATCCAATTCTGTTATGTCTCGCAAAAATGGTAATCCTGGGATTGCGATGTATGGCATAACAGGCATCTGGGACTAAAAATCCGGGTGTTGACAAGTTAGTATCAGAACCATCCTGGCCATAGGAGACCCTAGTTAGATTGGACGTTTGAATCAAAAACTTAGTTTCCAAAACCAAAGAAAGCAAATATTTACAAAAACTTATTCTCATTCTTATCCCTTTGATTCTTTCATGAAAATTCATCTTCCTCAAAAACTCTTGCAAAATACATAAAATTTTGACACACTTGATCACTCTACTAACTTACTCATCCTATATTCTTATAGATGGACGTGAAGTACGGCAAGTTTTATCAGTTGGGGAATGGAGGAGACCTTATCTTTGAGAGGGATTTGGACCAGCTTTCGGAACTTCTGGAGTGTCCGCACCCCGAGTTCTTCGGAGCTCAGCTCAATGATCAAGGAGGAGAAGATCTGCAGTGGCTAATTGTTGCAAGTATCCGAGGAAAGATTGAACCTCCCACTGCTGAGGGAATTCAGTTTACGTTAAGAGAGAACAACTGGCTCGATGGACTTGCTAGGGCCACGCAGGGAGCTCTTTCCCGTCTGTGTGGGCAGAGTATCAACCAGATCAAGGGAACTCGCTTTGAGTTTTGCCCAAGGCGTGATGCTAATGGACAACCCCTGGAAGCCCCATACCACCCTGAACTAAAGACTCAATTGGACCACCTTAGCTTCATGATGTACGATCGACAGCAGGAGTTGGATAACTGCCGTGACTACTCCAACCACAAGTCTGGCATCATCAAGACGAAGGATCAAACCATCGCCATGCTAGCAAAGGATCGCAAGTCTCGCCGCCGTCAGCTCGACAAGAAGGAGCGCATCATTGCCCGTCTTCGCCACCGTATCTCATCTTTGGAGGAGACCATCCACGAGAGAGACATGCAGTTGGAAGAAAGGGAGAATGCCGGAGAGGATCTTCGTGGAGACCCCTACTCCTATCCCAGCGATGATGATGATTTTCTGGAGGATCAGGCTATGGACTTCTTCACCGATGATGATGATTTCGCCTTCACCGATGACGATGAAGATGACGAAGTCACCGATTCCGAGGAGTAGTAGCACTTGAACACTAGCATAGTGAGTAGTATTCGGTCCCACTCTATCGTAGTTTCCAGAATGGTTCTTAAAACCACCTGCTTTTCTTGTTTTGTGGTGTGTGTTTCTATCGTGTGGTATGAATGAATGAAAAGCAAGTTGCTAGAAAATCTGAGTCAAACTTTAAACAATTTTTTTTTCAATATCCCAGAACCTTATAACTTTCCCTCTTTTCTCATGATCTATCTCAATCTTCAGATGCCACGTGGAGGAAGTGGTTCATCCCCGGACCCGATGTTGCAGATTCTGTAAATGTTAACTTCTGATCGCAAAGCTGAAATAGCGGAACGTCAAGCCAACCTAGCCACTCTGCAACAGATAACTCAGCTAGCCCACAACAACCAAGGCCACGAAAATCAGGACAACCATGGATCTAAGCTCAAGAATTTCCAGAATACCAACCCACATGTTTTCACTAAGTCTGAAGAACCCCTAGACACCGATGATTGGCTGCAAACCATGGAAAATAACCTAGAAGTCACCGGAGTGGAAGCCAACGAGAAAGTTTTGTTCGCCACCCACTATCTAGCCGGAGATGCCAGGGCATGGTGGAACAGTGTTCGCGCAATTAAGAGAAATTCAAGGTAAAGTTTAGCAGAACCCATGTACCACCGGGTTTAATTAAGAGAATGAGAGACGAGTTTAGAGAACTGAAGCAAGGACGGATGACTGTAGTAGAATACCGTGACAATTTTTTGTCATTAGCTAGGTATGCCCCGGATGAAATCGACACTGAAGCCAAGAAGAAAGAAAGATTCCTGAATGGTCTGCATGATGAGATGTAGACAGTGTTAGTCAATATCCCCTTTGCTGATATTGAAGCCCTTGTCGACTCTGCCATCCAAATGGAAGGAAAGATCAACCAAGCCAACGAGAACCGCAAGCGTCGCCTGATGCACCAGCCAGGAACCCATCAGACCCCAAGTATCGCCCTAACCCATCTCCCGGATTTGCCCCAAGAACCCACAGACCCCCGATGAACCGCCCGACCTATCCCAACCGTGGAAACCCTAGGCTCGGAGGAAATAACAACAACCCTGGCAAATCTAGCAATTTCAACCGTGCCCCACCCAAGTTCAACACCAACAATGCAACCACCAACACCAACACTGCCCCGAGGACTGGAAGCAATGTTGTGCCTGTAGCAGCCAAGGACAAGTCGCAAGTGACTTGTTATGACTGTGGAAATAACGGTCACTACTCCAACGAGTGCCCCAACAAGAAGAATGCCGCAGCACCCAATGCCAATGCCCTAGATCAGCAGCAGCGTCGTGTTCAGCCCGGAAGAAGGTTTGCCCCAGGGAATTCGCTCAACCGCAATGGCCGTCTTTTTCTCATGCATGCTGAAGAAGCTCAGGAAGCGCCAAACGTCGTGCTGGGTATGTTTTCTGTTAATTCAGTACTTGCAAGAGTGTTGTTTGATTCTGGTGCATCACACTCATTTGTCACCGAAGAATTTTCATGCACTAGTAAAATTCAACCCACCAAACTGAAGCATGTCATGATTGTTCAAATTTCCAGATCAACCACAAAGGCTAGGCAAATTTGCAAAGCCGTCCCTATCCGAATCCATGGCATAGATTTTTATGCTAATCTGATAGTACTCGGAACTAAAGGTTTAGAAGTAGTACTAGGAATGGATTGGATGTCCAAACATAAAGGATTGATTGACTGTGCCAAGAAAGCCATAACCATGACCAGTACGTCCAGAATATCCGTCGAGCATATATCTGAAACCTTACCTCGCCAATTCAAGTGCAACAAGAGTATAGCCCAACCTACCATTGACCAAGTCCGGATAGTCTGTGAATACCCCGATGTATTTCTAGATGTTTTGCCCGGTATGCCCCTAGATCGGGATATCGAGTTTATCATTGAACTAATCCCCGGAACTGGACCCATAGCCCAGAGACCATATAGTATGAACCCGTCAGAACTAGAGGAACTGAAGAAGCAACTGGATTCCATGCTGGAAATTGGACTGATTCAACCAAGTGCGTCACCTTGGAGGTCACCTGTCTTGTTTGTGGACAAGAAAGATGGAGGTAACCGTGTTTGTACGTATTATCGGAAGTTGAATGATGTCACCATCAAGAACAAGTACCCCTTGCCCAAGATAGAAGAGTGCCAAAGTGTTTTCTAAGATTGATCTTAGAACATGGTATCATCAACTCAGAATTCGTGCATAGGATATTCCAAAGACTTCCTTCACCACCAGATATGGATTGTACGAGTATACAGTCATGTCTTTTGGATTAACCAATGCCCCCTCTTATTTCATGAATCTCATGAATAAGATTTTTATGGACTTCCTGGATAAGTTTGTCGTTGTTTTCATCGATGACATTCTGATTTATTCCAAATCGGAAGAAGAACATGAGCTATACCTAAGGACCATTCTTGGAACCCTTAGAGAGAATCAGTTGTATGCCAAGTTTAGCAAATGTGAATTCTGGTTACATGAGGTAGGATTCCTCGGTCACATTGTATCAGCCGGAGGAATTGCCGTTGACCCTGCAAAGGTGAAACATGTCGAAGATTGGCAAGCCCCAACCACTCAAACCCAAGTTCGTGCATTTCTCAGATTGGCGGGATACTACCGCAAGTTCATAGAAGGATTCTCGAGTATCGCCAGACCCATGACCCAATTGCTGAAGAAGGACAAGAAGTTTGAATGGACCGACAAATGTGAAGCGAGTTTTCAAGAACTCAAGAGGAGATCGATTTCAGCCCCGATCTTAATCATGCCGGATATCACGAAGCCCTTCGATGTGTATTGTGACGCATCCAAGATCGGTCTTGGATGTGTGATAATGCAAGAAGGCAAAGTTATATCTTATCTATCTCGACAACTGAAGCAACATGAGCAAAATTACCCAACCCATGACCTCGAACTCGTAGCCGTAGTTCTAGCCTTGAAGACATGGAGACATTACCTGATGGGAAATCGTTGTGAGATCTATATGGATCACAAGAGTCTGAAGTATATATTCACTCAGAAGGAGCTGAATATGAGGCAGAGAAGATGGATTGAGCTAATCAAGGATTACGACCTGGATATTCACTATCACCCAGGTAAAGCCAATGTGGTAGCAGATGCCCTTAGCAGATTGCCATGCCGCTTGAACTCCATGATCTTGAAGGAGCGACCAAGCTTGCACAAAGAGATGGAAGATTTTCGAATGGAATTAGTAAGTGAAGTATTTTTGGCTAGCATAGAACTCTAGCCCACTTTGATCAGTCAGATTAAAGAGGCGCAGAAGGTAAATTCTAGTATCGACGGAATCAAGCGTCGTATCGGTACAGGCGAAGTACCCGGATTCACCGAAGACGAAGAAGGCGTTCTGTGGTACAAAGGACACCTTTGTGTACCATCAGATTCTGAGTTGAAAGAAGTTATTCTAAAGGAGGCTCATGATACTCTTTATTCTATCCATCCCGGAGGAACTAAGATGTATCAAGATTTAAAAGAGCAATTTTGGTGGCATAAGATGAAGAGAGAAATCGAAAGCTATATCGCCAAGTGTGATATATGTCAGCGAGTCAAGGCAGGACATCAAAGACCCTTTGGATTGTTGCAACCCTTGAAGATTCCGGAATGGAAATGGGATTCCGTTGGAATGGACTTTATCACTGGACTGCCTACTTCTAGTAGGGGAAATGACTCTATCTGGGTCATAGTGGACCGATTGTCCAAAGTCGCCCATTTCTTACCCGTCAAGACCACATATCAGAGTTCAAAGCTAGCGGAGTTATACATCGCTAGAATAGTTAGTTTGCATGGAGTCCCCAGGAACATCGTATCGGATCGAGGAACTCGGTTTACCCCGAGATTCTGGAAGAAAGTTCAAGAAGGTTTAGGAACCCGCCTAGATTTCAGCACCGCATATCACCCTCAGACCGATGGACAAACGGAGCGAGTAAATCAAATACTCAAAGATATGCTGAGAGCATGTGTGTTAGAATATGGATATAAGTGGGAAGATTGTCTGCCATTCGCAGAATTTTCATACAACAACAGTTATCAAGCTAGTTTGTAAATGGCCCCATTTGAATTCATGTACGTAAGGAAGTATCTCACCCCTTTGAACTGGTCGGAAGTAGGAGAGAGTCAGATTTTCGGACCCGACATCCTACGAGAAGAAGAAGAGAAGGTTCACAAGATTCGTGAGCACCTCAAGGCAGCCCAGTCCAGACAGAAGAGTTACGCCGACAAGAGACGTAGAGACCTCGCCTTCAACCTAGAGATTTTGTTTATCTGAAAGTGTCGCCATTGAAGGGAATGCAATGTTTCCAACTCAAAGGAAAGTTAGCCCCCAGATATATCGGACCTTTCAAGATTCTGAACCGTCGAGGAGAAGTGTCGTACCAATTGGAACTACCCGAAGAGATGTCAGCCGTGCACAATGTGTTCCATATCTCGTTACTTCACAAGTGTCTCGAAGTCCTAGAGAAGACCGAAGTGTTCAAAAACATCGATCACCAGACCATAGAGATCAACGATGACCTGACCTATGCCGAAGTACCCATCCGTATTTTGCAAGAAGCTTTCAGAACTACCCGAACCCGAAGCATCAAGTTTCTCAAGATTTAGTGGAGCAACCACACAGAAGAGGAAGCTACCTGGGACCGCGAAGATCACATCAGGACAGAGTTTCCCGATCTCTTCAAATCCTAGGTAATCTTTTTCGTCCTTTTTCAAATCTTGGGACGAGATTTTGTTTAAGTGGGAAGGTTTGTAACATCCCAAACATACTAAACTTGGATCATCAAACTCTAATCATCAAAATTAGGGTTAACAAAAACTTTTCTAAAATAAAAATATGAAAGCATGCATGGTGTATGCATTTCATTTGGAATTCTTTTGAATTGCCTTGTTTGTGTGTTCCTTTGCTTGTAAATGGATTCTTAGGTGAAATAAAGATCATCTAAACAATTCCCAAACTTTTATCAAAGACAAATAAATCAAAACAAATAAAATAAGGGAATGGTCATTTTGACCAATTTAACTCCCATGCCTACTTTGGCTATCCCAAACTTTCAGAACTTAACAGAAACTTTTCTGGATCTTTGCACCCCATGATTATACTCATAATAAGGTATCAAGGCCCACTTTGTGATCATCCAGAAACTTTCAAATGCATAGTTTAAATGACAGTTCAAAATTGAATCTTTATCATATGGCAAGATCCCACTTTTTCAAAAACCACTCAAACAAGCTCAACTTTCAAAACCCAAGCATCTGCAGACTCACCAGCACCAACCTAGCACACCCACCAAAAATCTTTTCAAAATTCAAAACTTGAATTCTTGCGGCCATTTCATCAAACACTTTGCAGACACAAATCATCAAAATCTTAAACACTATTGTGAGCATTGATTCAAGACTAACTTGTCCCCTCTCTAGCTCACAACCATCTTAGTAGATCATCTAGAAAGTTAAACCAAGCACTAGCCTCCCTGTAAGCTGGGAAATGACATCAATGGTGAACAGCCGAAGCTCACCATGCCACCCAAGTGGAGACAGCAAGCTAGGAGAAGAAACAAGCCTAACAAACATGTCTGGGAGGCAGCCCACCGTCCACCGCCACTCCCTGTCCCAGCCGCGAGCGTTGCCAAACCCTGGACCACACGCACGGACCGCGCCCAGCTCACCAGCAACCATGCCGAGCATGCGCCAGAGCTCCACGCTCGACCGACGCCCACAGATCGTGCGCCTCCCTCGCCACGTGCATACATGATCGCCACCAACCCAGGAGACCGCCAGACATCCCCGTTCGCCGCCCCATGCCGCACAGCCACCGCTCGCCGTCGAAGACGCCGCCTCTGCCGCGCAGAGCATCGCGCGTTCCAGACCAAACCGCACCGCCCCTACGCGCGCATTAAAGTCGTAGAGCATCGCCAGGAGACCACCAAGCGATAGCCACCGCCGGCCATGCCTCTAGCCGCCCGTAGCCGTGTCGCCACCGTCGCCTGCCCATCCCGTTCGGTCTCGCCGTCTTGACTATAAATAGAGGCCACCCCCAGCCGAATTCAGCACACCATCTCACTCCCCTCTCCTCACTGATCGTGCCACCCCGTTCTCGGAGCAAGGCGAGCATCACTTCGCCGGAATTTCACCGGAGCCCGCCGCCTCTGGAGAAGAAGGGAGCCAGCGATTAGAGCCGCCCCAGGAGAAGATGCCGGTACCAGGAGGTTCGCCGTCGTCGACTTCGTCGTTCGCCCTCCTCGTCGACCCTCGCCTGAGCCCCCGTGAGCCCCCAACGACCCCCACCCGCCGCGCTAGGTTTCTGTCTCGCCGGCGTTGCCCAACCTCGACGATGACACTCAGCCGTTGGATTAGAATCAGATCGAATGCACCACATCGCCCCATACCGCTTCGCACCCCCTCGTCTCACTGACGCGTGGGGACAGCGACTTAACCAGCCCGCGTAAGCGCTGTGCTTAGCAGGCCGTCCCAGTATCGCTTCCTGCGCAGCCTAGTTATTTGAATTAAACCTTTTCCATTTTATTTCAAACACACTTCTGTACCTAGTTTCAAAAATCATCCCAGATCGATTTAGTGAACCAAATTGAATGAAACCAATTTTTTTAGAAAGGTCTGGGAATGATGAATCCAACCCCATTGGATTCAAGTCATTTGGATCTATAGATTATCCATGGTAAAAATAACAAGGCAGAAGCTTTTCTGCATTCAAACATTTTTCAAATTTAAACCATAATAGCTTTTGAGTTGATTCCAACTCTCAAAAATCACATTTAACCACACCTTTCAGAATATATATAAATATATAGGTTTACTTACAGAAATAATGTTCAAGTAATAAAAGAATGCCACATAGGCATTTCTAGCCACTTTAATTAATTAAAATAAAAGAGAAAAACCTTACTAAATTGTGACACCACTTTAAATCACATTCCCATGTACTGAAATATGTGGTGATGACATGTGTCAACATGATCCATGTTTGGTTTGGAGAATATTAAATCTTAAGTAGTTTTTCAATGAGTAGAAATTACTTTTCTAAAAATAAAAGCAATTAAACCAAGCTTTAATCTTGTAATATTAGTGATGATGCTAGATCATCTATAGGACCCTTGTGTGTGATGATTGCAAGTAGTTAAGTATTGTTTGCTAATTGTGTACCTCGTATTTATTCATAAACGCTAGTACCGACCAAGGATACGAGGAGGAAGGAGGATACTACGAAGAAGAAGCCGAGGAGAACTTCAACCACTGCTTTGCTCATGGCAAGCTATTAACCTTGCAAGCTAACACTTGCAATTTATCAAGCTTAGACTAATACTAATGCAAGCCAATACTTGTTTGTCACCGTGCCAACTATATGCCTTAAGCATAGATGATCCTACCCACTTGATAAACCAATCCTAGTTTTACTTACAAGCTTTATACTTTATTTCTTTTTCAAAGCTAGTACTTAGATCTTACTTAAGTGAATTGTAGATATTAGAAAGATAATTGAAGTTTGCATAAAGAGCATAAAATTTGGCCTAAGCTAGATAATCTTTATGTCCTCCTAAGGCATGAGATTGAACTTAGTTAAACTCCACTAGTTTACCACCCCTCCTTAGTACTTACCCACACTTGTAGATGCTAGTGCTAAGAATAAAACTTGATCAACATTAGATGGGAATACTTGGTTAAAATGGTTATGAAAACTTTGGAATGATGGATCATTCTATTGAAATGTTTTGGACATGTGTTTCCGAACAGCTGATGATTTTGGTGATGAAAATGTTGAGGGATGAGCCTTAGCCCTTTATAAAACTGATGGTTGTCTAGATGCGATACCATTCCAATTTTATCGTACAACCACAATACCCGAAGATTGGGTAGGGCTTGACTGGGAACTTATATACCTTAGTATTAGTTCCCTCACGGCCAAGGTCTGAGATGAGGCTACCTTGTGAAGATTGTCCACCTGTGCAGTACCCAAGATGACAGTTGGTCATGGTTGGGAGGCCAATCTCACATGAGAGGTGCTTATACTAGGGCGTGTAATTGAAAGGTTAGGATCGATTATCCGCATACTGAGTATGGTGAATACAGGATTTGTTTCTGATGGATGTATCGAATGTTGTGGTGAAAGTGTACAATCTCTGTAGAGTGTCAAACTATTCGAATAGCCACGCCCGCGGTTATGGACAGTTGGAGTGGCCATACTGTTCTCCCGTCAGATGTTTTCAAAAGACTTGTGAAATGAATTGATACTTTGACTTGACCACAACAGGGTTGTGATATGAAACACAAGTTCCTACTTAGAAGTTATAAAATTGTGACTAGCTTCTCTTGCTTCTCAGCTTAGTAGAGATAAATCTGGCTTTTGCAAAACAACCCTAGAGCCTAGTGTCCTATTATCAAAAACCCTTTCACTTGTTAGTATTAGTTTATGAGTACTTAAAGAGTACTCATGGCTTTGTCCCTGGCTATTCCCATGGCCAGACTATGAAGAGGAGTACCTGGAAGATGGACCCCAGGAAGGTTACGAAAGCTAGGATCATCTCCCATAGTAAGCATTGCTGTGACCCCAAAGATGGAGCTTCGCCTATGCTACCGTTATTATTACGTATTCCGATGCTTGAAGTTGTATTAAGAATTGGATCATGAGATCCCTATTTGTGTAAGACCTTATGTATGGTTTGTAACGGATGATGTATTGTGGTATCCAATTTTGTTATGTCTCTCAAAAATGGTAATCCTGGGATTGCGATGTATGGCATAACAGGCATCTGGGATTAAAAATCCGGGTGTTGACATACAAGCAGTTGCCGCTGTCCTCAGCTGGCCGTGTGTCCGGCTTCGGTACAAGCATGAAGTTTGTCGAGTACTATAAAGAGGGCACAAAGATAAGAAGGGAGAGGAAGAATCAGTCGCTGTCTCATGATAAAGCCAAGGTTGAAGAGATGAAGTTGAAGGTGTAGACATTATAGAAAAAATTGGATGGGAAAATAGTGGATAGGTTATTGGAAGAAAAGCTCCGCACGTTCATCCCCCCTCCTTGGAATGCAGCATGTCGATAGGGGATGATAGAGCTGACCATCTTCGGCGGCAGCAACTTGAGCATCAACGTTAATGCGTCGTCGGACTTGGTGACCCCGCCGGCCGCCATCACCGTGGCGCTGCCGCTAGAGTTGGTCGCACTGATGCCCCGAGCAGCTCCCTCCAAAAATACCAAGCCACAGCCGGCAGCGGTGGTGCTTCATAATGCACCGCCGTGGGACAATGCTGATGATAGGCCAGCCGTCGGCACCGGTCGTGTCTCGATATTATCCGAGGTCAATGCCCTCACCAATATAACTAATTAGTTACTCCGCTTCATCTCCTTTATGCGCCTTTGATGACTGCCACCTCATGATGCCCAACATGTTTTGACTTAGGACACTTCTTGCATACTACTCCATAAAGTTGCCGGCGGCGAGTTGAAGGATGTTGCCAAGGGCACTCTCATACAACTGGCGAGACACACAATGCACAACAATCCAATGCATGATGCCATGATGAGAGCCCGGATTGCTCGGGTGTTGCCAGGGTGCTATGACATGGATCTCCCCTTTCAACCTCAGGCATCCGAGAAACAAAAGACCCTTGCAGAATGCCACGGATGGCCCTTGACATGGCCGAAGACCCAGATTCATCTTGCGGGGCACACCGGTGCCACCTCGATCTTCCAGCCACCACCTCGGAATCTAACCGTCGTCATCGCCACCACCTGTTGCCACCAACAACTGTTGGGAGCGTGTGGGCCGCCCCAAGGCAAAGCCATCGCACCGGAACCGCCATCGCCCCCGCCACCACATGGTGGCAACAATGAAGATGATGATGAATTTTTCAACATCGATGACTTCATTAACACCGGCACCGACATAGGATTGTACATGCCTTGTGTGGATGAAGAACCCTTCATCGCTCGCGATAGTCAAGGTGGTCATCCCACTACATGCACGCATCACCTAGTCTTCCGTGGTTTTTCTCAAGAGATGCCTCCTGCCGTCGATCCACAAGAGAAACCTGGATTCGTCTTCATCCCTAACACACTCCAAAAGACGGTCGGTGAGCACTTAGCATCCCTAGTGGAGGATCCTTCTTAGAGGACGAAGAAGCATAGGAAGAGAGGTAAGAAAGCTGAGAGCCAACCTTGTCCAAAGAGGATCCGGGCTAAGGACGACGTTGTACCAGTCCGCGAGGATGGATTTCCCTAAATGCATGTAGACAGTGAACCAATACTGACTCTGGAGTTGCTTCGCCTTGCTCATGTATCCATGCTAGCTTTGAATGATGGTATCAAGAAACTAGAGGGCATCCTTCTTAAAGACAAAGATCCAAATTACCCGGTTTTCACTGTCAAGGTGCCATCAGACATGTACTTCATCCATGAAACCCCCGCGGACGTGTTCTTCAAAGCGTACGAGGACGTCTTCAAGCTGTTTCTGTCGAAACAGCTGGACTATAACCTAGTCCACCTATTTGCGCTCAATCTGGCGATGAAGATCAAGAGAGAGAAAACCCCGTACATCGCGGGAGTGGATCCCTACTACATGCATGATAGCTAGTTGGCGGAAGGATCAGAGACGCGGACCATGGCAACAGCGTACCTCCAATAGTTCATGGTGGACAACAACCAGACGAACATGCTTCTTTTGACTTTCTTTCCCGAGTAAGTACACACACCTGCTAGCCGTCATAACATAGGCTTTCTTATATCTTTATTCCTTTGCCCTTTTCCAACATCCCGTTTGACTCGTGTTGTGCGGAGACAAATATTGCACACTCGTTTCCATTTCCAAGAAGTACTCACTAGCAATGTATTTCTACTCGGCGAGTAAGAAGAAGAAAGACTACACAAGAATAAGAGGTGTTCTGAATGAGGCTCTCGAGGGATACGCCAAAAAGGGATGCCCCTTCTCCGACAAGGGGGAATGTTTCAACGATGGCAACTCAAGCACATACTCGAGTTCCCCTGCATCAAGGAGTCGACTACTAGTTCACCTTAAAGGATTTGTCCGAGATTGCCAGAACCTAACGCTGCCATCTAGTTTCCGAGCATGGGTCGAAAATTTGGCGCAAACCGACGATGATGATCTTAGAGAAGACTTCCATCGCATCCATGTTAAGTTTTCAAAAATAATCGTTGAAGATTTCAACACAGGGGGAGGGGTCCTAAAACACAACATAGGGTTAACTAAGAGGGAGATCGAAGATATTCTCCATAAGAAGGGTGACTTCAGGACGTGGATGACGAAGGATGGCTATCTACTGTTCCCAAATCCAACCATGAGCAGTTCTCAATGGTTGATGTGTGCGCCTAGCATTATAGAGTGTGTGCATAGATGTCTGTGTGTAGTGTTGTGTCACAAACTTTACTACTATTGTCGTATGTCATAAAGTTCACGATTGTGGTTGTTTTCGTCGGATTTCTATGATTGTGATCGATATGCTATCTTTTATGTTTATGAATCTTTTGCTTTAGTTTCTGTGAACATATATGCATATGAACCCATTTAGTTATTTATGTTGCATGATTTACAAAATGACTTGTCTATAGAGTTGACGAAGTGGTACGTGGTGTACAAGGGTTGGGTTCCAGGAGTCTATGATGAGTGGGAGGACTATCAGAAACAGGTAAACAAGTTCAGCGGCAACAATATAAAGGATACACGACTCGAGAGGAGGCGGTAGCCAAGTGGAGGAACCACCTGTGGAAGGAGAACAGAATGAAGATATTGCTAGTGCTCTTGCTCCCCGTTATCATAGTTGTATTCTATTTAATTATAGTATAGACGATGACCACTTCATTTGTAATGTGAGATGATGAACTTTGTACCAACACTTGTGTAATAATTCGCCACTTGTCACTTGTATTGTGAGATGATGAACACTTGTGTATCTCGGTCAGGCTCTAAGTAGTATGATGACACTATATTCGTGTTTGTATTATGTTTGTTTTCATATACTAAGTGAAATGTACTATTTCTACTGATATGTGTATAAATCATGTATAATACGTATAAAAATCCCATATAATACTTGATTCTAGATGAGTACTGCTTTTTTTAATACCTGAGTAATGCACCTATGGCGCATGAATATAGGCTCCTGTGGCGCATATAACTTCTATGGCACATATGTAGAAATGCGCCACTGAAACATGCCCTGTGGCGCATAGCCTAGAATATGCCACAGAAGTATGATGACTTCTGTGGCACATTTCAAAATGCGCCACAAAAGTTATCTTTAGTGGTGATGTGTCATTGGCGCATCCGATATGCGCCACAGAAGGTCTAAACCCATGCGCCACAAATGAAGGTTTTCCTAGTAGTGTGTGCTGACGGGGACAGAGGGCGAGAACAAACAAAAGGGTAAGCAGGAGCAGAAGGGGAAGGGAAACGATAATAATGGAGTTTAATTTGAATATAAATAAGTTATTAGGGTAACTGAGGTTGTTCTTGAGAATCTTTCGGCTAACCGTAGGAGAAATAATAAATCCCTGCCAATTTTGTCTTTGTACGTTTCTCCGGACAAAAGGTAAGCTTAAAACTTGTTTTACTTGGCATTTTGATCATTTTTTCAGTCCTCATCAACTGTTGTTTAATGCAGCGTGGGCTTGAATAGTAATAAGCGGACCATAGAAAAGCTGGCACAGTAACGTCGTTTCTTAAATTTTCATTGAAACTAAACTATTTATTTGTAATTTATTTATATCTAGTGTTTGTAACGGGTATGTGATGTGTGGTGTGGACCAGATTCCAGGTCAATAATTTTTAAACTAATTATCCATAAATAATAATAATGGATTGTTAACCGTACAATGACCAAATTATGGCCATGCCATGGAGTAGGTGAGGCTTACCTCCCTTGTATTCCCATCTCAAATAACATGACATGCGTGTATCCTTCTCCTCTAGATCACTCCAAAATTATGACTATGACATAAAGTGTTGGGAGCAGAGACAGCATACTGTCCCAATAGCCTCACATTGTCTTTGTCAGCGATGTCTGATCCTCGCATCGACTACATCAGGGTCTCGGTTTCTGCTCATCTGCCACGTTTCATCTCCAGCAATGACAACTTCTTCCACATGGTCCTATAAGAGCTGTCGCGATGACTGCGGTGGTGCCGTCGGATTATCCGGAGGTGGCCGTGGCCGAGAAGCCGGCGGTGGCTTTGGTGCCGATGGCTAACACACTTACAACTTGGCCATTCTATCTAAAGAGTTCATTAAGATACCGTACATAGATTAATTTTAGGCTCAAGTGATCCTAATCGACTATGTTGCTCCCACTGTCTTTGTTGTGCACGACGTCCTTCGTGCCACCATCTGCCTCTTCCGAGTCGTAATCGATGAGGATGAACCCGGCGACATTCCTCATCACGAGTTCTGCACGGTGCGTCACATCGATAATAGTGGAAGGTGATGGCTGTGAAATATAGTCATCCACATCCGCATTTTTACTAGATATTATTCATATATTTGATGAAATATCTCTCAAAACCCTGCCACTAATGCCTATTAATAAAAGGGGTATGCAATCCTTTCATGCTATTTTTCCTATGAAGATAATGACGTATGATGATGGAAATCTCAACATAAATGTCAAAGATACGAGATTTCCGACATGTCAAAGAAACCAGGAGCCGTGAAGTGGATCCAGCAGACTTAACGACCAACTATACGGCAGGAAATTTATTATGGTCGTATAGTTCCGGCCGTATAGTTGCCATCGACTCCATTAGGTCAAACAGAAAAACTTTCATGAAGGGACCCCTATATAAAGAGGCTTCGGGCGACGGGAAAACAACGCTTCTTTTTCGACCTCAACTCTCCCTGCCACGAGAAGACACCACGCCGGAGGAATAGATCTAGATCTAATGTCCAAACCCTTCTCCACCACCATAGCCATATTCCACCACTTGTAATAGTAGATATCTTCTCCAATTGGTGACATTGTAAGACTATTTGCTATCAATCTTATGATTTCTATTACAATGTTTATGATTTTTGATTTCATCTCTATGTGTAAGTAATTCTCCTTGGGCTAAGGGCTTCATCCTAGCCATGTAGCTTTTTGTGCATGTTATTTATCATAGATGGGATCATGTATTAGTTTGTATGACATGATGATTATTGTACCCTCTCTTGCCTCAATCTAAGGACTTGTCAGGTACCCAAGACCCCGAAGATTGATGCAGGTATAGGGAGTGTGAGTGCTGACTGATCTGTAGGTTGGGAACCCCGGTGACAAAAGGGGTAGTACGGCTGTATGTGAGGGATTTGCTTGGGATTAACAATGACATCACTATGCATATCATTGGTTCTTTTTCTTCTATGGATGAGACTAGTAGGTTATTGCTTTAAGCGGTTGCAGAGGCGATAATAATTATGGATGCATTGCCCACATATAATTATCTTGCTCTAATAATTACATGCATATGTTATTATTATATTTTATTTCCATTAGTTGTTTTGCACACCTACTGGTGAAACCAAAGGCCCTAGGTCCTCTCTCTCTCTCCATCGTCAACAACAACAAAAAGATCGCAAACTCTTCGTCCGGTGAAAACACAAAAGGAATTCTAAAACTCTCGAAGGTCTGTTTAAGTAACTTCACTTTGCTTTCTGCTTCCCGAGGATTCGATAAACCTAGGTCTACTAGGGAAAAAGAACTATACTACATCATCCGGATCGAAGCTATCAACCCTTTTTCTGGCACCGTTGCCGAGGAAGCAATAGCTACCCTGGTGAGGTTAGTAGGAACCTTGCTAGTTTTAATTCTTGTTTTGAATTTTATTAGTTTGCTTTCAGTCTTTATTTGAAAAACCAAAAAAATAGTTAGTCTTTTAATTCTTATTTTTATCATCATTAGTATTTGTTTAAGAAAATCCAAAAACATAGGAAATATGGCTGAAAAGAAGCTTGGGGAGTTTGCAACTCACAACAATGATTTTTTACGTACTCTTATTACTCAACCAGCAATTATTGCTGAAGATTATGAAATTAAGCCCCACTATTTAAGTTTGGTTCAACAGAATCAATTTGGAGGCTCTGCTGTTGAAGATGCAGGTATGCACTTAAATACTTTTACTGAAATTTATGATATGATGCGCATTAAAGATGTTGACCCTGACGCGGTCAAGTTGCGCTTATTTTCTTTCTCTCTTAGAGGAAGAGCAAAGGAATGGTTTCTATCTTTATCTAGAAATACTATTGCATCATGGGTGGAATGTACTTCTTTATTTATGACTAAATTATTTCCACCTGCAAAGACTATGCAACTAAGATCTAATATTACTCACTTTAGACAGGAAGAGTGTGAGCCACTAGTGCTTGCATGGGAGAGAATGAAAGAATGCATGAGAAACTATCCAAGCCATGGGATGGAAGATTGGTTAATTCTACATTTATTTTATAATGCTCTTAACCCTGTGTCTAAGTCTATGCTTGATACTGCAGCTGGAGGAACATTTATGGGTAAACAAATTATCGAAGCAAAGCAGCTGCTAGACAATATGCAAGACAACCATGCAATTTGATCTCATCGGTTAAGCTGCACGGAGGAAGCAAGAACACGGTCATGCAGTGTCTTCAGCTACAACTAAAGGGTGCAGCCAGGGCCTGGCTCAATAACCTTCCCTACGGATCTATCCGTAGTTGGGAGAAGCTGGTATACAGCTTCATCCGCAACTTCAAAGGCACTTACAAGAGGCATGACTTAATCAAAGAGTTGCGCGCTTGTTGCCAATGGTCCAACGAGTCGATCCGCTCCTACGTACAGCGCTGGTCCGTAATCAAGAACTCTGCCAAGAACATCTCGAAAGAGAGGACAATCGACGCCTTCAACGGAGGCGTGAAACACAGCGAACTCAGAGAGGATCTAGGATGGACCAAGCCCAAAACCATCGACCACCTGATGGACATCACCAACCTCTAGGCAGATGGCGAAGATGCCGTCCAACGAACCTGTTCGGATGACAAAGACGATCTCGGCCGTAGACACGATCATCGAGGAAAAAATAAGAGCGTGTGTCTACAACGATCGCGAAGAAATCGATATGGTCAGGGCTGGATACACTGCACGTCGCGACGACGGAAACCGCGACAGCGGATATCGTAGCGGCAGCTATCATGACAACAGAAAATCCTCTCAAGCATGGCAATACCGCAATCGAGATGACGAGCCCTCTGCATTCGACATACTGTCGGGTCCCTACACCATCCACTTCTACATTGACAAGCAGGGCGGCAAGAGGAAGGCTAGCCATTTGCTTAAGTATTGCAGAGAATTCTAGAAGCTCCATGAGGGATACGCCCAACTGCGGCATGACGTAGCAAACCGGGGTTTCGGATCCACCCCTGGAAACGTCGCCATACGGTGCGCCACCACCACCACCTGGAGGTCCCGTGCAGCCTGTGGCTGCACCGGCCCAAAATAACGGGGTAGAGCCATACCCACGATCATTGGGGCCATAATGATACAAAAGGGATGTCCATCCAACATGATACAGAAGACGATCACCCGCCAAGTAAATCTAGCCGTTACCCCTCCACCCGCCATACTTGAGTACCTCTGTGGCTCGGAGTTGTGCATCACCTTCGATCGCTCGGATCACCCCCGGAAAATAACTCACACATGCCACTTTTCCCTAGTTCTCGAGGCTCAGATCAGAGGATTCGAAATGAGTAGCGTCTTCATGGACGGCGGCAGCGGTATCAATCTGATGTTCGCTAGCACACTCGCAGCTATGCGGGTCCCGCTATGCAGCCTGAAAGCACCATACACGACCTTCCATGGCATTGTCCCAGAGAAAGGAGTGTACCCCTAGGAAAAATGTGGCTCGACATCATCTTCGGCACCCCTAAGAACATCAGGCATGAGTGGCTCAAGTTCGAGGTAGTGGATTGGCCCTCGCAATACCATGCCATCCTCGGGCGCGTGGCATTCGCAAGATTCCTGGCACTGCTGCATTACGCGTATCTTCTGCTGAAAATGCTAGGACATAACGGTATCATCACCGTCCCAAGAAGCTTCCCAAAGTCTGATAGCTGTGACAGAGACTTCAATAGAATCTCCCAGTCTTTTGGCATGCAGGAGGAGCTCGCAAGGTTGAAGGAGTCGAGAGACAACGGTATGCCCCTGTCACCAAGCAAAATGCACCCGAAATGTCATTCGACTCCACATTAAACACCAAGGCGGTGCAGGTCCACCCGACGAACCCCACCAATACAGCTCTGATCGCCAACAAACTGAGTTCCGCATAGGAACTCATGCTCATAGAATTCCTCCGTGAGTGCTAGGAAAAATTCGCCTGGTGTCCTGTGGACATGCCAGGAGTTCCTAGGGAATTTACCGAGAACGCACTCAATGTGTACCCGGATGCGCATCTCGTGAAGAAGACGACGTGTAGACTATCCGAGGGAAGAGCATAAGTAATCGGTATCAAAGTCAATAGACTCCTCGATGCCAACTTCATAAGGGAGATCAAAGAAAGCACCTAGGTAGCTAACCCCGTGCTAGTCCTAAAGAAGTACACGGACATCCTGCGGATGTGTGTGAACTTTACGGCACTTAACAAACATTGCCCAAAGGAACACTTTCCCCTACCATGGATCAATCAGATCATCGATTCTACCATGGGATGTGAAAGACTCTTGTTCCTCGATGCCTACTCAGGCTACAACCAAATTCGGCTGAATGTTGAGGACTAGGAGAAGACGGCCTTCATCATGCA
This sequence comes from Avena sativa, assembly GCA_916181665.1. Taxonomy (NCBI): domain Eukaryota; kingdom Viridiplantae; phylum Streptophyta; class Magnoliopsida; order Poales; family Poaceae; genus Avena; species Avena sativa. The sequence goes on from OV702297.1 coordinate 147,324,829, forward strand.
GTTCGATATCTTCTGCTACAATAGAATGCCCTTCGGACTCAAGAAGGAAGGCGCGACCTATCAAAGGTGCATGCAGGCATTCCTGAAGAACCAAATTGGTTGCAACATTCAAGTCTATGTCAATGAAATAGTAGTCAAGACCAAAGAAAGCCGAACACTGATCAACAATCTCCGCGAGATGTTAGATAACCTTGATTGATACAAGATCAAGCTAAACCCGGAAAAGTGCGCCTTCGGCGTCCCATCTGGGCAATTTCTCAGGTACTTCATCTCCGAGAGAGGCATCAAAGCCAACCCAAAGAAAATGAAGGCTATACTAGCCATGGAGAAGAAGAAGAATGTCAAAGAAGTCCATCAACTAGCTGGGTGGATCGCGGTGCTCAACAGATTCATCAGCCACATGGGTGAAAAGGTTCTCCCCTTCTACCAGCTTCTCCACAAGTCCGATAAATTTGAGTGGACGGCTAAATCAGACGAAGCATTTGAAGACCTCAAGCGCCTGCTATCAACATCTCCCGTACTGGTAACACCAGCAGCGAGAGAACCCATGCTACTCTACATTGCTACAACGCATCAGGTGGTCAGCACGACACTCGTGGTCGAGCGACCCGAAGACGGTAAAACCCACAGGATGCACCCCCGGTGTACTACCTCAGCGAGTTGCAACAACGACCAAACAGAGCTACCCTCACTACCAAAAGCTGGCATACAACATATTTATTACCGCACGTCAATTGCGTCACTACTTCCAGGAGAACCAGATAGTGGTCGTCAACGACACGCCTCTATCACACATCCTTAACCACCCCGAGGCAATGCGAGTGGCCCTTTAGGGCATCGAGTTGTCCCCGCGGGACATCATCTACGAGCGTCGCAGGTGCTTCCTGATTTCTTCGTCCACTGGATGGAGCTCCAACTTCCGAAAAACTCCAGACATGTCCTATCTCTGGATAATGCACTTCAATGGCTCCAAATGCGATGCCAGAGCTGGAGCCAGAGTAATCTTGACATCCCGCCAAGGGGACAAGATGAGTATGTGTTGCGGATAAAATTCCATGCATCCAAAAACGAGGCTGAATACGAGGCACTCCTCCACGACATGCGAATGGCCAAAGTCTGCAGCGCCACACGATTGGTCATCTACGGTGACTCCAATCTCATCGTCTAGCAGACGATGAACAAATGCAACACCGTCAGCGATAACATGATCACCTATTGCAACCTCTACAACGCACTCGAAGGAGACTTCGATGGCGGCAAGCTCCGGCATGTTGGTCAGGAACCCGAGGAAATGGGGTGAGTGGCCCTTTAGGGCATCGAGTTGTCCCCGCGGGACATCATCTACGAGCGTCGCAGGTGCTTCCTGATTTCTTCGTCCACTGGATGGAGCTCCAACTTCCGAAAATTCCAGACATGTCCTATCTCTAGATAATGCACTTCGACGGCTCCAAACGCGATGCCGGAGCTGGAGCCAGATTAATCTTGACATCCCGCCAAGGGGACAAGATGACGTATGTGTTGCGGATGAAATTCCGTGCATCCAAAAACGAGGCTAAATACGAGGCACTCCTCCACGACATTCGAATGGCCAAAGTCTGCAGCGCCACACGATTGGTCATCTACGGTGACTCCAATCTCATCGTCTAGTAGACGATGAACCAATGCGACACCGTCAGCGATAACATGGTCACCTATTGCGACCTCTACAACGCACTTGAAGGAGACTTCGACGGCTGCAAGCTCCAACATGTTGGTCGGGAAAGTAACGAAGACGCCGACAAGCTCGCAAACATCGGCTCCACTTGCGCCCTGGTACCGCCGGGCGTGTTCCTCGAACAGATCTGTGAGAGCTCCATCAAGCGCAGAACCCCCAAGGGCCCAGCCGATGCTGCGGGACACTCGGGAGATGCGCCACCCAAAAAAATGGAGGCATCTGAAGAACCAGAGACGGACATCAGACTGGTGAGCCTCATGAAGGTCCTAGCAATCGAGTAGACATGGACTCAACCATGCGTCAGGTACTTGCTAAGCAAGCAACTACAGAAGACCCGACGGACGCGAGGCATATCGCTCGCCGATCAAAAGCCTTCACTATCATCAACACGAGCTGTACAATCGAACTATCACCGGGGTACTCCAACGATGTGTCACCAATAGTGACGGGAAGAGCATCCTGCTTGACATCCACGAAGGCATCTGCTGCCACCACACCGGCATCCACGCCCCAGTTGCCAAGGCTCTACGAGCTGGCTTCTACTGGCCAACCACGATGCCCAGCGCCAGGTACATTGTCGAGAAGTGCAATGCTTGCCAAAGGTTTGCAGACAAACCACACGCACCAAACTCAGAGCTACGGACCATACCACTGGCCAGGCCCTTCGCCAATGGGGACTGGACATGGTCGGCAAGCTGCAGAAATCCTCACCTGGAGGACACGTCTTCCTCCTGGTGGCAGCCGACAAGTTCACAAAGTGGATCGAGGATATGCCGGTCACTAACCAAACTGGCACCATGTAACATCCCAAATTTCATCAAATGAAAAGACATATCATTGCATTCATATCATCATAGCATGTTTGTCTTGCACAAAAAAATTTCAAACCAAAACTCTATTTGAAACCATATTTAAACCCCTCTTTATATATTATATATGGGGCATGGTTTTATTTTCAAAGACCAAAGTGTGTTTTAGTAGTTAGATATATTTATCACACTTTTGAATGCTAGAATCACCCTACAGAAGTTTGTAGAAGGTTTGAATTCAAACAGATTTGAATTAGGGTTTCAAAACCATTTCTGAAAATCAAAACAGAAAAAAGAAAAAGGTTAAAGAAAAAAAAACGGAGCGCTGCCTATTCAGCCCACCCCCACTTGCGGCCCATCTATCCCACTCGGGGTTTTTCCCCTCTTCTCCCTCTCTCACCCGTGCGAGCCACACCCTCACTCGCTGACCACTGGGCCCGATGCCACCTCACCCCTTCGTCCCTAGACCCCCCGCCCACAGACGACGCCGTCGCCGCCCGTTTCTTCCCTTCAAGGCCGCGAATCAATTCGAGTAAATTGCATTGATCCCGCGCGCCATCCCCACCCCATCTCCGGCTACTTAAACACCACCCCACTGCGGTCATTTCCCCTCAAACCTCATCGCCCGAGCACCCACAGGCTGCTAGTAATCAAGCTCGCACCACCGCTGCCCGACGCACTCCGACGAGCTATTCCGGTGAGCATAGCTCGCCCCTCTGCCTCTTGTTCATGCGAGTGTGTTCCTCTTGTTCTTTTGCAGCTAATCATGCCTCTAGTTTTCCCCAATTCGCCCCATGTCGCTGTCCCCGTCATCAGCTGCAAGCACCCGAAGCTCCGTCCAACTCCGATGAGGGATTCCGGTAAAGTTCGAGCGCCCCTTGCCCTATGATTCAAACCAGCATGTGCGCCATGACCTTGTGCACTTCCTAATTCCCTTTGTTTGCCTTATGGTGACCTAGGCCGTCAAATTCGTCTCCGCCAGCACTTACCCGACGCTAGTGAGATCTCCGGCGAGCTCTCGCATTCACAACAGTGCACCCCTGACCAAACCACGACCACCTTGAGCTTCATCGTGTTCACGCGACTCAGGTAAGCCTCGCCACCACCACCCTTACCCCCCAGCATTGCCAGAGCGTCGCTGGAAGTAGCGCTGCCACCGCAAGCGCCATCAGTGCCGCTCGGTTTTGGTCGCTTGATCTAGAGCCGCTAGATCTAGTGCGTTGGATCTGACTTGATCCAAAGGCACAGAAGCGTGATGTAACATCCCTAAAATAATGATTTCAAAGATTGCATATCATTCATGCATGCATATAGAATTGAGATCAATTTCAAAACTCATTTCAGAAAAACAGAAGCACATAGTGCTATCATTTTATGTGAGCAAACTTAAATCAAATGGCCATTCCCATTTGAGAGTTTGAATGTTTTAAAACCTATATTGTTTGTCTCCCTTGTTGAATGAATTGAGTGTGGAATTTGAACCAAGGCTTACAAAATGGAAATGGTTTCAAAAATCATTTTTCAAACATTTGCAAATCAAGTGCAAAGTCCCTGTTATTTTGTTTCTCCAAAAATAACCAAGCCTTTACAAAGCAACCATATGGTTTTATGCCTAGATTTGAGACTGTTGCACACTACAAAAACCCCAGAAAGATTTGAATTCAAAAAGAGTTTGAATTCATTTGAAAACCATTCCTGAAAATCAAAACAGAAAAAGAAAAAGGAATAAAGAAAAGAAAAGGGCTAGGCGCTCCTATTCTAGCCCAGCAGCAAAACCAGCCCAGTTAGCCCACCCGGCCTCTCTCTCGCTCGCTCGCACGCGCAGACGCACCCACGCGGTCGCTGACACCCAGACCCCACCCCCTCTTCGTCCCACTCGCTGACTGGTGGACCTCGACAACTCACCCTCGTCTTCCCCAAATCGCGCCAGACCCCGTCGCCGGCCGTTTCCTCCGCCCATCACTGCCGCGATTGATTCCTCGCTTAATTTCCCTTGATTCCACGCTTAATCGCCACTCCCCTCTCGCCTATAAGAACCCCTCGCCTCCGCGGTCATTTCCCCCCACTCTCCTCGCTCACTCCGCCACCAGGCTGCGCGCATTTGACCTCGAAACCCCGCAGTACCAACAACTCCGGCGACTAATTCCGGTGAGCCTCGACCGCCCCCTCCCTCTGGTTCAAACTATCGTGTCCAGCGTGGTCTCGTGAATCCCCTGACTCCTTTCTTTTGCATCCTCGTGACCCAGAACGCCGTCCCCGTTCGTGCCCGCAACCGACCGAGCCGCCGCTCAACTCCGGCAACCAATCGTGGTAAGTCCCGAGCGCCCCGTGCCTTCCCTCTGTTACCAACTTGTTCGCTAGTCACTTGTGCATATTCTGAACCCTCTGCCTCGTGCTAGGATGACACGGAGCCTCGACAGTGACCTCGACTGCAAGCGACAGACGCCGACCGCAACTCCGACGAGCCCCAGCGACCGTGCCCGTGCGCCCCTCGTCAAGCCGCTGCCAAGTTGAGCTTCTCCTCGACACTGCGAACCTAGTAAGCATCCTCCTGCCTCTCCGGACGACCTGTAGCGCCGCGCCGCCGCAGACAGAGCTCGCCGCCACCAGTAGCCGCCGCCAGCGCCGCCCCGCTTTGGTCGCTTAATCCAGAGCCGTCAGATCTGGATCCAGCGTATAGGATTAGATCATTTAGTGAATCGTTATGGATAGATCTGAGCCGTGTGTTTTAAATAGATCTGACGGCGCGGGAGGGTGATCCTGAGCGAAATGGTATCAACCAATAGAATTAAGACGCATGGCTAGGGTTTGTGTTTAAAACAGAATTTAAAACAGATTTAGATTCAAATTTGAATGGGCTATAACTTTTGATTTCCACGTTAGAATTTTGCAAATTTTATATCGTTGGAATCAGGGAGACAAGCCCTTTCTGTTTATGCAATGTGTTTAGTGAAAAGTTTCTGTTAAAATGACTTTTTATGCAGAAACTTGTTTAGGACTATTTTGAGTATAGAATTTGTTTAGTAATTTGTTTTAGTGCTAAATAAGTTTGGTTTGGCAAGTTTTTGACTTGGTTATGTTTCAGTATCATGCACTTGCTTGGTTAGGTTTTAATATCATCAATTAGCATTATTGCATGAATGCATATATTTATGTTTGTATATGAATTGTGTGTAAATTTGTGCTACCATTTTTGTGTAGACTTTGGTGCTAGTGACTGTGATTGTGAAGAGTCCTACTCTCCCCACTACCAAGGCAAGTGGTACTTCATGAATATTTCCATTCCTATGTTTTGTACAAGCATTAGAAATATTTTGCTAAGTCTTGCATGTTACTATTTTTGCCAAGTGCCATGTTGGGAAATCCTAAGTGGATATAGAAATGCTAGGAAATTCCTAAGTTAAGTTACTATGCCATGCTTAGCCTAGCTAGTAGCAAACAAGGGTTGGTAAAGTATTTACATGCTATGATGGAAATATTTCTAAGTCTTTGGACTTATGCTTTTCTTAATAAAACAACTAAGTCAATGAACCTCCTGGGTGGAATGGGTCTTGAATGGTGGTTTTTGGTTGAGTGGTTACACAAGGCCCATGGACATGGTTTACCTTGTGTATCTCACTTGTGGTATGCCACCCAGGCACAAAGGGATTTTAGAGGCCAAATGTTGAGAAGCTTATAGTGCAGCCACTTGGCAATATGGGCTCTGCCTGGATCACATAAGTTGCTAGAACTTAGCCATTTGGACAGTTGGTGGTAGTGGGAATGATAGGTTGGAGCGCGTCCATTTGGTCTAAGGAAAGGCTTCTGAAAGGTCCTGTCTTGGGAAACCAAGTCTGGTGGGGAAAGTGCACAACCTCTGCAGATGGAAAAATCTAAGTACTTAGCCAAGTCCATGGCAATGGACAACTTGAGCATCAACACATGGAAGCTATCAAGAATCTCATCACTCCAACTTCTAAGTAAAAACTTGTGGGTGAACAAGGGTGAAGGACCCCAATGTCTATTGGTGGTTTCTTGGGAAATGTTTTAACAAAGAAAAACTTAGTGATTTCAACTAATAGGAAAAACCTATTTTGAGCAAAGCAAGCCAAGATACACTTAGCCAAAATGCATATAGTAATATAGTCCACTTAAAATTTACTAAGGTATCACTTGCCAATACTATTCCAAAGTATTGACCCACTGTGGCTGTAACTTGTGATGTTGCAGGTTACTCCGATGATGATTAGGTGTCATGAGTCTACACTCAACATGCTTGCCTGTGGCACATGAAGATGAAGACTTATGTTTATTTACTTATTCCAAACTCTTGTATTAGGCCTATGGCCTTGAGTTGTAAAAGACTATGTTTTATCTCTAGAATGGATGTAATAAATGACCTTTGTATCTGTGTACTTCATCTTAAACTGTGGATGCTAGCATTGATCCAGGGACTAGCATTGCAATCACAGGGATCCTTTTCCTTTACAAAGGAGGGATCTTACAGATGGTATCAGAGCACTGTGTTGCCTGTAGGATTATGACCCTAGGATTGGAAACCACTAAGGAAAAATTTTCAACTACTTCTACACTTGTCTATTCTTCTCGTAAACTTTTCTAATCTTCTCTTCTCACCTCTATTTGTAGATGAACTCCATCAACGAAGCCATAAGAAAAGGACCACTCATGACCATGACCTTGGAGTGTGAGACTGAGTTTCCCAAAATTCTCAAGGACCTCATGGTGGCAATGGAAATACATGGTGCAGCTGTGTACAAAGGCTTTCCAGTGAAGGATGAAGGAGTTGAGTACTGGTGGGTGCAACTTCACTTGTATAAAAACAAGGAAGACAACCACAAAGAAACAGGATTCTGCATGTACACCAACACTGTGGTGCACACCACATTCTTTGAGTCAGCAAGAGAAGCAGCTTGGAGGACTATCAAAGAACTTAGTGCTAGAGTCAAGTGCAGGATGCTCAACCTCCAAAAAGACTTAGAGAAAGAGAAGGAACATACCCAAGAGTTGGAAGCTACCAACCAAACCTTAAGAGGAGATATTATAGACTTAGTGATGGAATCATGTGAGCAAGATAGGCTGATTGCTTCTAGGAACATTGTGTTAGCCAACAGATCCAGTGAGATAGGATTGTAAACGTACTTCGTTAGTTGGACCACCACCTATCACCTTATTTTCCAAATTGTTACCTTAAAATAAGATTGGACCTTGGTTGATGTAATGGATTCATGTATGCATGACTTGTGTGATTTTGCTTTCCAAGGATATGTATGTGTGTTATGATTTTTTGTTTATCTTGAATTGTGTTGTTCTAACTTTTCTATCTTATAAATAGATGCCTACTACCATCAGCACTGTTGAGGAGTTCCAGGTTACCCGCTTTGGTCCTCGTATCGTTGAGCTTACCACTTTGCTCAATCTCCCTCTTCCCACCATCATGGTGCATCCACTCACCAAGTTCGAGAGGAAGGACCTCTGGGGCTTCAAGGTGAACCAGCCCGGACGCCAGACAGAGCCTACTACGGAGGCCATCGTCTTCAAGCTTATGCACGATGACAGGAAGAGAGGCATGGAGGTAGTTATGCAGGACCTGATAGGACGTCTGCTAGGACGACACTCCCGACAGGTTAGAGGCACCCACTTCCATGTCTTCGGAAGACGTGATGAGGATGGAGAGTCCATCGACTTCGAGGATGACTCGAGGGACACAGCAGAGCCGATACGTCTGTATCTCCAGGACTTAGAGTCTCTCATTAGGCACGTGGACACGGACAGGACCAATGTCATGCTCAGCAATGCTCTAGGTGCAGCTACGCGAGAAGGACAAGCTCTTCGCGCAGCAGGACGAGATAGTCAAGGAAATGGAGGCGAAGTTCGAGACCCAGGACAGAAAGTTCAAGAGTCAGGAGAAGCGTGTCCAGGATAGGAACAAGAAGATCCGGGACATGACTGAAGAACTGCAGTCCAAGGACTTTGAGCTAGAGCAGCAGCAGACGGTGATAGAGAGGCTTCGTTCCCAGAAGAGGGCTCACAAGGCCAAGATTGAGTCCTTGACCACTACTATTGAGGAGAACAAGACCGCGATGTAGAACGCATGTCTTACCTTTGTCGAGGAGGAGATTGATGCTGATGAGTAGACTTGACTACTCGTTTATCTTTTACTATCGTACTTGTTATTTGTGAACTTGTTATTGGACCATCCGACATGTGGATGGCTTGCTACTTGTGTGTTTTACTTTGTGAACTTGTTATCTTGTTGTTGAACTTTTCATCTTCTATTGCATGCTTGTGTTTGCTTATGTGATGTAATGTGCATGAAAGCATCTATGGGTATCTCATTCTTATCTCTATTTGAACAAACCACAGATGCCTCCCCGTCGCGCAAACCCCAACCCCAACAACAACAACAACATCACTCCAGAAATGCAGCAAATGATGACTGCTCAAACACAGCTAATGCAGACGATGACAACATTCATCCAGAACCAGAATAATAACAACAACAACAACCCCAGTAACAACAACAATAACAACAACAACAACCCTCCAGGCTTTGATATGCTTACCAGATTTCTGAGATTGAGGCCAGCTAAGTTCTCGGGGACGACTGATCCCATGGTGGCCAACGATTGGCTACGTTCTGTAAACAAGGACTTAGTGACCGTGGGCTGCACGGACGCTGAAAAGGTCAGATTTGCAGCACATCTGCTGGAAGGGCCAACCGCCACTTGGTGGGACAACTTCCAAATCACCACTCCTATAGATGAGGTGACTTGGGCTATCTTTGAGGATGGCTTTCGCACTGCTCATATCTCATCAGGAATAATGAGCCTGAAAAAGAAAGATTTCCACAATCTGAAGCAGCGCCACCGCAGCGTGGCTGAATACATTGAAGAGTTCAACAATCTAGCGCGTTATGCACCAGATGAGGTTGACACAGATGCCAAGATAAAGGAAAAATTTCTGGAAGGCTTGAATGATGAGCTGAATCTACAGCTGGCTGTGGCATATGTTCCCACTTATCAGTCGCTCTGTGACAAGGCTGCTATATTGGAGAACAAAATGAAGCAAGTTGAGAGTAGAAAGAGAAAGCACTCTGACAAGCACAGCTCGGGGTCGTCTCACAAACGATCTCACTATGATGACAGTGGAAGCTCAGGATCCCACAAGCATGGGAAATTCAACAAGAACCACAACCACAACCATCATGACAACAAGCATCACCGCAGTCATGACAATGACAAGTACAAGAACCACAAGAGTGGACATAAGAGCCACCACAGTGGTAATGGAAGTGGAAGTCAGACTGCTAAGAGAGACATCAGTCAGGTTGAATGCTTCAAATGCAAGAAGATGGGACACTATGCAAACGAGTGCCCGAAAAGAAAGTTGAAGGACCTGTTAAGCCCAATCCTTTCCAGAAAGGACAGGTGAACCACATCAGTGTGGAGGAGGTCTATGAGGAACCTAACGCTGTTGCTGGTAAGTTCAGACTCAATTCTATTCCAGCATTTCTTCTTTTTGATACTGGAGCATCGCATTCATTCATATCAAAAGCATTTGTTGATAGAAATGGGTTTCCAACTGAAAACATTGGGTGTCCAATAAAAGTTAGTTCTCCGGGTGGAGAAATGATAGTAAGTCTTGGATGCCGGGATCTAGTAATAGAATTTGGAAAACATAAGTTTCCAGTAAGTCTGATAATCCTAGATTCCCAAGGACTGGACATAATATTGGGAATGGATTGGATGGCTAAGTATGAAGGAGTACTAGATTGTGCTAATCGTACTGTTGCACCCACGACCCCGGAAAGAAGAAGAATTAAGTTCAGGTCCAACTTTGAATCCAAAGGAAGTAAGCTAAATTCTCTTAAGGGGGTTAGCATGGACAATGTGCCAATTGTGAGTGAGTATCCGGATGTGTTTCCGGAAGAATTGCCGGGAATGCCACCAGATAGAGATGTGGAGTTTCTGATAGATTTGGTACCAGGTTTTGGACCAATAGCAAACAGACCATATAAAATGTCAGTTGATGAACTGAAAGAACTCAAGAAGCAACTAGGAGAACAGTTGCAGAAAGGATTTATTCAACCAAGTTCTTCATCTTGGGGAGCCCCAGTTTTGTTCGTAGAGAAGAAAGATAGAAGTCAAAGGTTATGCATAGATTACCGTTCACTCAACGAGGTGACTATCAAGAACAAATACCCTTTGCCTAGAATCAATGACTTGTTTGATCAGCTAGAAGGAGCATGTGTGTTCTCAAAGATTGATCTTCGGTCAGGCTATTTTCAACTCAAGATAAGAGAACAAGACATACCTAAAACATCATTCACTACAAGGTATGGATTGTATGAGTATACCGTAATGCCTTTTGGCTTGACAAATTCTCCAGCATACTTCATGAATATGATGAACAAAGTGTTTATGGAATTCCTTGACAAATTTGTTGTCGTTTTCATCGATGACATCTTAGTCTACTCCAAGAGCAAGGAAGAACATGAAGGACACTTGCGTTTGATACTTGAGAAATTAAGAGAGCATAAGATTTATGCAAATTTAGCAAGTGTGAGTTCTGGTTGGAGGAAGTTGGTTTTCTTGGTCATGTTATGACAAAGGACGGTGTAGCAGTTGATCCTGCTAAGGTTTTAGCTGTGACGGAATGGGAATCTCCCAAGTCCATGAAAGAAGTTCGTAGTTTCCTTGGCTTAGCAGGTTATTACAGAAGGTTTATTGAGAATTTCTCTAAGGTAGCTAAGCCCATGACTGAACTGTTAAAGAAAGACAAGAAGTTTGCTTGGTCTGAAGGTTGTGAACTCAGCTTTCAGGAGTTGAAGAAGAGGCTTGTGACAACACCAATTCTATGTCTACCTGATTTCGAAAAGGATTTCCAAGTGTATTGTGATGCGTCTCATCAAGGTTTGGGTGCCGTGCTTATGCAAGACGGTAAAGTTGTGGCCAATGCGTTGGCTAGGGTTTGTGTTTAAAACAGAATTTAAAACAGATTTAGATTCAAATTTGAATGGGCTATAACTTTTGATTTCCACGTTAGAATTTTGCAAATTTTATATCGTTGGAATCAGGGAGACAAGCCCTTTCTGTTTATGCAATGTGTTTAGTGAAAAGTTTCTGTTAAAATGACTTTTTATGCAGAAACTTGTTTAGGACTATTTTGAGTATAGAATTTGTTTAGTAATTTGTTTTAGTGCTAAATAAGTTTGGTTTGGCAAGTTTTTGACTTGGTTATGTTTCAGTATCATGCACTTGCTTGGTTAGGTTTTAAAATCATCAATTAGCATTATTGCATGCATGCATATATTTATGTTTGTATATGAATTGTGTGTAAATTTGTGCTACCATTTTTGTGTAGACTTTGGTGCTAGTGACTGTGATTGTGAAGAGTCCTACTCTCCCCACTACCAAGGCAAGTGGTACTTCATGAATATTTCCATTCCTATGTTTTGTACAAGCATTAGAAATATTTTGCTAAGTCTTGCATGTTACTATTTTTGCCAAGTGCCATGTTGGGAAATCCTAAGTGGATATAGAAATGCTAGGAAATTCCTAAGTTAAGTTACTATGCCATGCTTAGCCTAGCTAGTAGCAAACAAGGGTTGGTAAAGTATTTACATGCTATGATGGAAATATTTCTAAGTCTTTGGACTTATGCTTTTCTTAATAAAACAACTAAGTCAATGAACCTCCTGGGTGGAATGGGTCTTGAATGGTGGTTTTTGGTTGAGTGGTTACACAAGGCCCATGGACATGGTTTACCTTGTGTATCTCACTTGTGGTATGCCACCTAGGCACAAAGGGATTTTAGAGGCCAAATGTTGAGAAGCTTATAGTGCAGCCACTTGGCAATATGGGCTCTGCCTGGATCACATAAGTTGCTAGAACTTAGCCATTTGGACAGTTGGTGGTAGTGGGAATGATAGGTTGGAGCGCGTCCATTTGGTCTAAGGAAAGGCTTCTGAAAGGTCCTGTCTTGGGAAACCAAGTCTGGTGGGGAAAGTGCACAACCTCTGCAGATGGAAAAATCTAAGTACTTAGCCAAGTCCATGGCAATGGATAACTTGAGCATCAACACATGGAAGCTATCAAGAATCTCATCACTCCAACTTCTAAGTAAAAACTTGTGGGTGAACAAGGGTGAAGGACCCCAATGTCTATTGGTGGTTTCTTGGGAAATGTTTTAACAAAGAAAAACTTAGTGATTTCAACTAATAGGAAAAACCTATTTTGAGCAAAGCAAGCCAAGCTACACTTAGCCAAAATTCATATAGTAATATAGTCCACTTAAAAATTTACTAAGGTATCACTTGCCAATACTATTCCAAAGTATTGACCCACTGTGGCTGTAACTTGTGATGTTGCAGGTTACTCCGATGATGATTAGGTGTCATGAGTCTACACTCAACATGCTTGCCTGTGGCACATGAAGATGAAGACTTATGTTTATTTACTTATTCCAAACTCTTGTATTAGGCCTATGGCCTTGAGTTGTAAAAGACTATGTTTTATCTCTGGAATGGATGTAATAAATGACCTTTGTATCTGTGTACTTCATCTTAAACTGTGGATGCTAGCATTGATCCAGGGACTAGCATTGCAATCACAGGGATCCTTTTCCTTTACAAAGGAGGGATCTTACACGTGATCCTGCACGAAGCGGTATCATCCAACCAGATGTTGCCACACGTCTGTGCATTAGATTTATAATTTGTTTTTGAATCAATTAGTGATTTAAACTTGTAAAATTCATATCTTTTGATATGTTTTCCAAAAATTGCAAATAATATATCAATGGATTCAAAAAATTAATCCCTACACACCTATGGCCTCGAATAGATCATTTGCTTCTAGAAAAATAGGATTATATGCAGAATCATTTGTAGGCCTATTTTGCATATAAAATTTATATGGAAAATTGTTTAAAGTAAATTTGAGTTTGTTTAGACTTTATAAAGTTTACTTGGTGTTCAGTACTGTTTGGTTTGAATTTTTTAGTGTAGAAAATCATTTCATTGCATTTGCATGCATTCATATGTATTTTTTTTGAATATTGAAATGTGAATTTGGTGTTATGATTTTGTGTGTAGATTTTGGTGATTCTGAGGACTATTGCTATTCTCCCAACTATCAAGGCAAGTGATACTTCATATTTTGTCCTATTATGTTACCTATGCATTAGTGATATTTTGAGTAGGATTGCATGGAGAAATTTTCTATGTATATACTATGCTATGCCTTGGGAAATCCTAGTAGTTGTTGTCTTAGTAAATTTCCACTAAGTTAAGAAACTTGCTACTAGTATGCTTAGCCTAGCTAGTAGAAAACAAGGGTGGATTATTCATGCTATGAAATATTGCTAAGTCTATTACTTGTGTTTTTGACTAATAAAACAACTATGTGAATGAAACACCTAGGTGGAATGGTATGGTTGGTTTATGTTGAGTGGTTACACAAAGGCCCATGTCTATGGTTTACCTTGTGTATCACACTTGTGGATTTCCACCCAGGAACAAAGGGATTTGAGATGTTTAGTGTTGAGAATCTTCTAGTGCAACCACATGGCATATGGGCTCTGCGTTGACCAACTAGGTTGCAAGAACTTAGCCAGATGGACAGTTGGTGGTAGGGTTGATAGGATGGAACGCGTCCATGGTGGTCTAAGGGAATGCTTCTGAAAAACCTCGTCTCCATGCATGTCGAGTCTTGTGGGGAAAGTGCACCACCTCTCGAGAGGGTAAAACCTAAGTACTTAGCCGTGTCCCTGGCAACGGACAATTTGAGCATCAAAGACATTGAAGAAATCAATGATCTTCTCATCCCAATTTCTCTAAATTAAAACTTGTGGTTGAACAAGGGTAAAGGTTCACCAATGTTTATTGGTGGTTCCTTGGATGTTTTTGTCAAAGAAAAACTTAGTGTTTTCAACTAATAAGTCAAAACCTTATTTTGAGCAATGCCAGCCTAAGCTACACTTAGCCAAATTCATATAGGTGATAGATACTACTATTCTACTATGGTGTCACTTGCCAATACAATTCCAAATGTATTGACCCACTGTGGCTGTAACTTATGATGTTGCAGGTTACTCTGATGGAGACTAGGGTTGTGAGTCTACACTCAACATGTTTGCCTTTGGCACATGAAGATGAAGACTTCTAGTTATTTACTTTATGTTAAGAACTCTATGTATTAGCCTTGGGCTATTGAGTTGTAAATACTATGTTTTCTCTTGAATGATGATTTAATAACGACCTTTGTATCTGTGTACTTCATCTTAAATTGTGGATGCTAGCATTTCATCCAGGGACTAGCATTGCAATCACAGGGGCCTTTACCTTAAATGGTGGGGCCTTACAGATGGTATCAGAGCACTGTGTTGCATGTAGGATTATGACCCTAAGATGTATTAGACTAGGGAAACCACTAGGAAATGCAAACTCCTTTACAACTTTCTACACTTGTCTTTTTCATCTCGTAAAACTTCTCCTAATATTCTTTCTCACCTCCATTTGTAGATGAACTCCATTAACGAAGCCGTTAAGAAGGGACCACTCATGACCATGAATTCGGAGTGTGAGACAGAGTTCCGAAAGAACTCAAGAACCTTATGGTTACCATGGGGATACATGGTGCAGCAGTGTACAAAGGATTCCCGATGATGGATGAAGGAGAAGAGTATTGGAGGGTGCAACTTCACTTGTACAAAAACAAGGAAGACAACCACAAAGAGTCGGGATTCTGCATGGTCACCAACTCCGAAATGCACAAGTCATTCTTTGATTCTTCAAGGAATGTAGCATGGAATGCCATCAAGGAGCTTGGAGATAGACGCAAGTGTAGAATGCTTAACACTCAAAATGACCTTAGAGAGGAGAAGAAGCATACCCAAGACTTAGAGGCTACCAACCAACATCTAAGGGTAGACATCATAGATTTAGCATTGAAGTCTTGTGACCAAGACAAACAGATTGCCTCCAAGGATGCCCTGATAGCTATTTTGACAAGTGAGTGAGAGTTATGACGTAGTCTAGTAGTTGGACCACCAAACTTATCTTTTTCTCGCGTTAATAATTTTGATCATACCAACCTATGTGGTATGGAATTTTTTTGTCTAATTCATTTAAACCTTGGTGTTTGTGATTGATTATTGTATTCCATGACTTGTGTGTTTTATGAATGCTATTGGCTTTTATTTCACTACCTTATGTTTTTCTCTTTACTTGTGTTGATTCTAATTATTCTCTATCCTATGCAATAGATGCCTAGCTTTGTTATCAGCACTGCCGAGGAGTTCAAGGGAACTCGTTTTGGTTCTCGTATTTTGGAGCTCACTAGTGTGCTCAATCTCCCACTCCCTAGTATTAAGGGACTTCAGCTTACGAAGTTCGAGAGGAAGGATCTTTGGGGCTTTAGAGTCTTGCAGCCAGGACGCCAGACGGAGTCATGCAGGAGCTACTTGGACGCCTTTGCGGACGTCAATCCACCGAGCTCAGGGGCCTCTACTTCCACCCATTTGGGAGACGTGACGAGGAGGGAGAGGCTGTAGCATATGACGACACCACTAGAGAGACTATCCAGAAGTGTGTATGTATCTTCAGGACCTAGAGGGCCTCGTTAGACACCTCGACACTGATAGGACCAACGTCATGCTTAGCAATGACGAGCTATAGGTTCGGTTGAGGGAGAAGGACAAGGCCTCGGCGGAGCAGGATGAGATCATCAAGGAGATGGAAGCTAGGTTCGAGAGCCAAGACAAGATATTCAAGTATCAAGAGAAGAGAGTGCAGGATAGGAACAAGAAGATTAAGGAGATGAGGACCGAGATAGATCTCAAGGACCCTGAGCTAGAGACTCAGGAGGGAGTGATAGAGAGGCTGCGTTCACAGAAGAGAGCCCATCGTGCGAAGATCGATGCCTTGACCACCAATGTTGAGGAGTACAAGATAGCCATGGAGACAGCAGGACTTACTCTGGTGGACGAGGAGGTCGACATGGAGGAGTAGTATTGACTACTCGGCTATCTATTTATCCATCATCCTTTATTTATCGAGTCGCAATGATCATCCAACATGTGGATGGCTTTGCTAGTGTGTTTACTTTTCCAAATCTTGTTGTTCACATTGTTTAAAACTCTAAGTTTACCTTGTGCTTGATTACTTGATATTGTTGCTATATCATGTATTGTGCATGTTAGCATCTATGGGTTATATCTCATTACTTATCCTTATTGAAACCACAGATGCCTCCCCGTCGTGCCAATCCCAACCAAAACAACAATGGCAACGAGATGCAGCAGATGATGACAGCCCAAACTCAGTTGATGCAGATGATGACCCAGTTCATGGCAAATCAGAATCAAAACAACAACAACAACAACAGCAACAACAACAACAGCAACAACAACAGCAACAGCAACAACAGCAGCAGCAATAGCAACAACAACAGCAACAACAACAGCAACACCACCACCACCACCAACAACAACAACAACAACCCACCAGCCTTTGATATGCTTACAAGGTTTTTGAGGTTGAGGCCTGCCAAGTTCTCGGGAACCACTGATCCTATGGTAGCTAATGACTGATTACATTCTCTAAACAAGGACTTGGTCACTGTAGGCTGCACTAATGAACAAAAGGTCAGATTTGCAGCACATTTGCTTGAAGGACCAGCAGCTACATGGTGGGATAATTTCCAAATCACCACTCCTATTGAAGATGTGACTTGGGCAATATTTGAGGATGGTTTACACACTGCTCATATCTCATCAGGAGTGATGAGTTTGAAGAATAAAGAGTTCCACAATCTTAAGCAGCGTCACCGCAGTGTGGCGGAATATATCGAGGAGTTCAACAATCTGGCACACTATGCACCGGATGATGTTAACACTGATGCTAAGAGGAAGGAAAAATTCTTCGAAGGACTAAATGATGAGATGTGCTTGCATATATTTGTTGCATATGTCCCAGCTTATCAATCACTGTGTGGCAAAGCCACCATCTTGGAAAGCAAGATGAAGCAGGTGGAGAATAGGAAGAGGAAGCATCACTTCGATAAGAATCATTCTGGATCGTCACACAAGCATTCTCATGGTGATGATAGTGGAGGTTCTGGATCCCACAAGCATGGGAAGTATAACAGCCACCACAACAGTAACCGTCACCCTGACAACAAGCATCACCGCAGTCATGACAATGATAGATATAAGAAACACAAGAGTGGACACAAGAGCCATCACAGTGGTAATGGCAATGGAAGTCAGCTTGCTAAGAGATACATTAGTTAGGTTGAGTGCTTCAAGTGCAAGAAAACTGAGCACTATGCAAATGAATGCCCAGAAAAGAAGGCTGATGGAGCCAACAAGCCAAGCCCTTTTCAGAAGGGTCAAGTGAACCACATCAATGTTGAGGAAATCTATGAGGAATCTGATGCAGTGGATGGTAAGTTCAAGCTTAATTCTTTTCCAACACTTGTTCTTTTTGATACCGGCGCATCGCATTCATTCATATCAAGAGCATTTGTTGATAAAAATGGAATTCCAACTGAAACTATTGGATGTCCTATTAAAGTAAGCTCTCTAGGTGGAGAGATGATAGTAAATTTTGGATGTCATGATCTAGTGATAGAATTTGGAAAGTATAAGTTTCCAGTTAGTCTGATAATCCTAGATTCCCAAGGATTGGATGTAATTTTGGGCATGGATTGGATGAGTAAGTATGAGAGAGTAATAGATTGTGCCAATCGTACTGTTACACTCACAACTCCGGATAAGAAACGGATTAGATTCAAGTCTAACTTCAAATCCAAAGGGAGTAAGATAAATTCTCTTAAGGGGGTTAGCATAGACAGTGTACTAGTTGCGAAGGAATATCCGGATGTGTTTCCAGAGGAATTTCCAGGAATGCCACCAGATAGAGATGTGGAGTTTCTGATTGACTTACTGCCAGGATCTGGACCAATAGCAAAGAGACCCTACAAGATGTCAGTTGATGAGTTGAAAGAACTCAAGAAACAACTTGGAGAACAGTTGCAGAAAGGATTTATCCAACCAAGTTCTTTGTCTTGGGGTGCACCAGTTCTTTTTGTACAGAAGAAGGATAGAAGTCAAAGGTTGTGCATAGATTACCCTTCACTCAATGAGGTGACTATAAAGAACAGGTACCCTTTCCCTAGAATCAATTATCTATTTGATCAACTAGAAGGAGCCCGTGTGTTATCAAAGATTGATCTCTGTTCAGGCTATTTTTAGCTAAAGATTAGATACCAAGACATACCTAAAACTGCTTTTACCACTAGGTATGGATTGTATGAGTATACTGTGATGCCATTTGGATTGACAAATGCACCAACTTATTTCATGAACATGATGAACAAAGTGTTTATGGAGTTTCTTGACAAGTTTGTTGTCGTATTCATAGATGACATTTTGATCTATTCCAAGAGCAAAGAAGAACATGAAGAACATTTGCGTTTGATTCTTGAGAAACTCAGGGAGCACAAGTTGTATGCCAAGTTCAGTAAGTGTGAATTCTAGTTGAGTGAAGTTGGATTTCATGGACACATTGTGCCTGGAGATGGTATAGCTGTCGATCCCACAAAGGTGTCAGCTGTAATGAAGTGGGAATCTCCCAAGTCAGTTAAAGAAGTTTGAAGTTTCCTAGGCTTGGCAGGATACTATAGAAGGTTCATTGAAAATTTCTCAAAGGTAGCTAAGCCAATGACGGAGTTACTTAAGAAAGAGAAGAAATTTGTTTGGACTTAAGGATGTGAAATTAGTTTCCAAGAATTGAAGAAGAGACTAGTATCAGCACCAGTCTTATGTCTGCCAGATTTGGAGAAGGATTTCCAAGTCTATTGTGATGCATCTCGCCAAGGATTGGTTGGAGTTTTGATGCAAGAAGGGAAAGTTGTGGCTTATGCCTCGAGACAACTCAAATCTCATGAAGTGAATTACCCTACTCATTACTTAGAGTTAACCTCTATTGTCCATGCACTCAAAACATGGAGACACTATCTTTTGGGAAAGCATTGTGAAGTGTTCACAGATCACAAGAGTTTGAAATATATTTTCACCTAGAATAAACTCAATATGAGACAAAGAAGGTGGCTAGAACTCATGAAGGACTATGACTTGAGTTTGAAATACCACCCCAGTAAAGCAAATGTTGTAGCAGATGCTTTAAGCCGTAAGGTTTATGTGAATGGCCTTACTAGGGGAGAATTGCCAGATGATTTGTGTGCACAATTCAGAGAGCTAAGATTGGAGATAGTGCCTGAAGGATATGTCATGTCATTGGAGGTTCAAGCAACATTGTTGGACAAGATTAAAGAAGCCCAAAAGTTAGAGAAGGAAATTGAAGAGATTAAAGGTAAAATTAGTAAAGGGACGGCTAAAGGATTCCATGAAGATGAACAAGGTACTTTATGGTATGAAAAGCGTATCTGCATTCCACAAGATCCGGAGCTTCGGAAATTGATTCTGCAAAAAGCACACAATTCACCATATTCTATTGTAACACCCCTGGTCACTCCAGACCGACGGTTGTCACTTCTGGCAGCTCAATAGGATCTCTAGACTAACCCCACAGATGTACACTAGTCTTTTGTGCGCACTTTGTCCTCACTCATGCGCACCCGGTACCCACTTCCCGGTCGGTCACCCATCCTAAAATTGCTCTAGGCCAAGCACGCTTAACCTTAGAGTTCTTTCCGAATGAGCTTCCGGAAAAGAAGTTGCAACTTGTTGGTATAGGTTTCCTATCAATCCTATTGAGCCATGCGCCAGGGTCTCACATACACCCACCTTGAGAAGATCGACACCCTCGTCGATCAACCACAAGCCAGGAACGTCCCCTCTTACCACACGTCTGTGCATCCATTGTCGGCACATCTGTCATGCCGTGTCCACTCCGGGCCAGACGCTCCATGCGCCACATGTCCTCCACTGACCCGCACACGCTCATGTAACGGCGAGGGTCGGCTGTGATACCACTTGTAACACCCCCGGTCACTCCGGACCGACGGATGTAACTTCTTGCAGCTCAATAGGATCTCTAGACTAACCCCACAGACAAACACTAGTCTTTTCTACGCACTTTGTCCTCACTCATGGGCACCCGGTACCCACTTCCCGGTCGGTCACCCATCCTAGAATTGCTCTAGGACAAGCACGCTTAACCTTAGTGTTCTTTTCGAATGAGCTTCCAGAAAAGAAGTTGCAACTTGTTGGTATGGGTTTCCTATCAATCCTATTGAGCCATGCGCCAAGGTCTCACATCTATTCACCCAGGTAACACCAAAATGTACATGGATGTGAAGGAAAGATTTTGGTGGAACAATCTCAAGAAAGATATTGCGGAAGATACTGCCTTGTGTGATGTGTGTAGTCGAGTGAAAGCGGAACATCAGAAACCGGCAGGGTTGTTGCAACCACTACCTATACCTGATTGGAAGTGGGATAAGATTGATTTGGATTTTATCACCGGATTAACAAGGACCAGATCCGGATATGATTCTATTTGGGTTGTTATGGATCGCCTAACTAAAGTAGATCATTTCATACCCGTGAAGACAACTTATACAAGTGATAAATTAGCTAAGATCTATATGAACAGGATTGTATGTCTGCATGGAGTACCTAAGAGTATTGTATCTGATAGAGGAACTCAGTTCACTTCGCATTTTTGGCGACAACTACATCAATCATTGGGAACAAGGTTAGAGTTCAACACAACTTTTCACCCTCATACTGATCGACAGACAGAAAGGACCAATCAGATTTGGCATGTGCCCTAGACTATGGTGCTAGTTGGGATGAAATTCTGCCTTATGCAGAATTCTCTTACAATAACAGCTATCAAGCAAGCATTGAGATGGCTCCGTTTGAATTTCTTTATGGAAGGAAGTGTACTACGCCATTGCTATGGAGTGGAGTAGGAGAAAGAAATTTGTTCGAACTAGAACTAATCAAGGAAGCTGAAGAGAAAGTTAAATTGGTAAAGAGCAGATTGAAGATAGCCTAGTCCTAACAAAAGAGCTATGCAGATCCAAAGCGTAGGAAAGTCACCTATGAGGTAGGTCATAGAGCTTATCTTAGAGTCTCACCACTTCGTGGTGTGAAGAGATTTGGAGTCAAAGGAAAATTGGCCCCTAGGTATGTTGGACCATTCAAGATTTTGAGCCGCAAAGGAGAAGTGACTTATGAGATTGAATTTCCTGAATCACTGTCAGCAGTTCACAATGTGTTTCATGTGAGTCAGTTGAATAAGTGTCATCCGAAGATGGAAGAAACTTCATTGAAGGGCACTATACCTTTGGAAGAGGTTTAGTTGGAGAGTGATCTTACTTATGAGGAGAAACCTATCAAGATTCTTGAGACTGCAGAAAGAGTTACTCGTACTAAGACTATCAAATTCTGCAAAGTACAGTGGAATCATCATACCAAAGAAGAAGCAACTTGGGAAAGAGAAGATGACCTTCGGAAAGATCACCCTCACCTATTTGCTAGCCAATCCAAATCTCGAGAGTGAGATTCATCTTAAGGGGGTTAGATTTGTAACATCCCAAATTTCATCAAATGAAAAGTCATATCATTGCTTTAAATATAATCATAGCATGTTTGCAGTCCACAAATTTTTTCAAACCAAAACTCTATTTGAAACCATATAAACCCCTCTTTATATATTATATATGGGGCATGGTTTTATTTTTTATTTTCAAAGACCAAAGTGTGTATTAGTAGTCAGATGTGTTTGTCACACTTTTGAATGCTAGAATCACCCTACAAAGTTTGGAGAAGGTTTGAATTCAAACAAATTTGAATTAGGGTTTAACCATTTCTGAAAATCAAAACAGAAAAGAAAAAGGTTAAAGAAAAAAATAAAACTAAGCACTGCCTATTCAGCCCACCCCCACTTGTGGCCCATCTAGACCACCCGGGGTTTTCCCCTCTTCTCCCTCTCTCACCCGCACGAGCCACACCCTCACTCGCTGACCACTGGGGCCGATGCCACCTCACCCCTTCATCCCTAGACCCCCCGCCCGTAGACAACACCGTCGCCGCCCGTTTCTTCCCTTCACTTCTGCGAATAAATTCGAGTAAATTGCATTGATCCCACGTGCCATCCCCGCCCCATCTCCGTCTACTTAACCACCACCCCACTGCGGTCATTTCCCCTCAAACCTCATCGCCCAAGCGCCCCCAGGCTGTCAGAGCTTGCACCGCCGCTGCCCGACGCACTCCGGCGAGCTATTCCGGTGAGCATAGCGCGCCCCTTGCCCCTTGTACACGCGAGTGTGTTACTCTTCTTCTTGTGCAGCTAATCATGCCTCTGGTTTGCCCCAATTCGCATTAGTTCTCCATCCTCGTCATCAGCTGCATGCACCCGAAGCTCCGTCCAACTCCGACGAGGGATTCCGGTAAAGTTCGAGCGGCCCTTGCCCTATGATTCAAACCAGCATGTGCGTCGTGACCTTGTGAACTTCCTAATGCCCTTTGTTTGCCTTCTGGTGACCTAGGTCATCGCCTTTGTCTCTGCCAGCATGCACCCGACGCTAGTGAGATCTCCGGCGAGCTCCCGCGTCCATGACAGTGCGCCCCTGACCAAACCACGACCACCTTGAGCTTCCTCATGTTCACGCGACTCAGGTAAGCCTCGCCACCACCCCACCCTTACCCCTAGCATCATCAGAGCATCACCGGCAGTATCGCCGCCGCCAGCGCCATCAGGGTCGCTCGGTTTTGGTCGCTTGATCCAGAGCCGCTAGATCTAGATTCTACGTTGTAGATTAGATCACTTACCGAACATGTACGTTTAGATCTGGTGCGTTGAATCTGAATTGATCCAACGACACTGAAGAATGATCCTGCGCGAAGCGGTATCAGCCAACCAGACGCTGCCACGCGTCTGTGAATTAGATTTAAAATCTGTTTTTGAATCTATTAGTGATTTAAACTTCTAAAATTCATATCTTTTGATCATGTTTGTCCAAAAATTGCAAATAATATATCAATGGATTCAGAAAATTAAGCCCTACACACATATGGCCTTGAATTGATCATTTGCTTCAGGAAAAACAGGATTATATGCAGAATCATTTGTACGCCTATTTTGCATATAAAAATTATATGGAAAATTGTTTAAAGTAAATTTGAGTTTGTTTAGACTTTAGAAAGTTTACTTGGTGTTCAGTACTATTTGGTTTGACTTGTCTAGTGTAGAAAATCATTTCATTGCATTTGCATCCATTCATATGTATTTTTATTTGAATATTGAAATGTGAATTTGGTGTTATGATTTTATGTGTAGATTTTGGTGATTGTTATTGTGATAACTATTGCTATTCTCCCAACTATCAAGGCAAGTGATGCTTCATATTTTATCCTGTTATTTTACCTATGCATTAGTGATATTTTGAGTAGGATTGCATGGAGAAATTTTCTAAGTATATACTATGCTATGCCTTGGGAAATCCTAGTAGTTGTTGTCTTACTCAATTTTCCCTAAGTTAAGAAACTTGCTACTAGTATGCTTAGCCTAGCTAGTAGAAAATAAGAGTGGATTATTCATTCTATGAAATATTGCTAAGTCTATGACTTGTGTTTTTGACTAATAAAACAACTATGTGAATGAAACACCTAGTTGGAATGGTATGGTTGGTTTATGTTGAGTGGTTACACAAGGCCCATGTATATGGTTTACCTTGTGTATCACACTTGTGGATTGCCACCCAGGAACAAAGGGATTTGACATGTTTAGTGTTGAGAAGCTTCTAGTGCAACCACATGGCATATAGGCTCAGCCTTGACCAACTAGGTTGCAAGAACTTAGCTAGATGGATAGTTGGTGGTAGGGTTGATAGGACTGAACGCGTCCATGGTGGTCTAAGGGAATGCTTCTAAAAAACCTCGTCTCGATGCATGTCAAGTCTTGTGGGGAAAGTGCACCACCTCTTGAGAGGGTAAAACCTAAGTACTTATTCGTGTCCCCAGCAACGGACAATTTGAGCATCAAAGACATTGAAGAAATCTAGGATCTCCTCATCCCAATTTCTCTAAATTAAAACTTGTGGTTGAACAAGGATAAAGATTCACCAATGTCTATTGGTGGTTCCTTGGATGTTTTTGTCAAAGAAAAACTTAGTGTTTTCAACTAATAAGTCAAAACATTATTTTGCCAACCTAAGCTACACTTAGCCAAATTCATATAGGTGATAGATACTACTAATATACTATGGTATCACTTGCCAATACAATTCCAAATGTACAGACTCACTTTGGCTGTAACTTATGATGTTGCAGGTTACTCTGATGGCGACTAGGGTTGTGAGTCTACACTCAACATGTTTGCCTGTGGCACATGAAGATGAAGACTTCTAGTTATTTACTTTATGTTAAGAACTCTATGTATTAGCCTTGGGCTATTGAGTTGTAAAGACTATGTTATCTCTTGAATGACGATGTAATAACGACCTTTGTATCTGCGTACTTCATCTTAAACTATGGATGCTACCATTTGATCCAGGGACTAGCATTGCAATCACAGGGGCCTTTACCTTAAATGGTGGGGGTCTTACACACCACTGCCATCCAGTTCATCCAGTCCATTGTCTATAGGTTTAGGGTACCTCGCTAAATCATAACTAACAACGACACAAACTTTAACTCGAAGGAGTTCCGAGACTTCTAAAAAGGACTTGGCATCAATGTCACATACGCCTTTGAGGCGCATCTGCAGACCAACGTGCAGGTCGAAAAGGCCAACAACCTCGTCTGCAACGGAATCAAGAAATGACTACTATGCCCACTCGAACGATTGGCGAGAGCATAGGCAGATGATCTACCCTCCGTCCTTTGGAGCCTACTCAAAACGCCAAACAGCGCCACCAGATACACGCCCTTCTTCATGGTGGACAGAGCCAAAGCAATGTTGCCCACCGAGTTACACCACAAGGCCCCACGGGTCGTTGCTTACATCGAGGCCAAATCAACGGCCGCACTCGAAGACGTCGTCGACCTACTGGATGAGGCCAGTGACATCGTCGTGTCCCATTCGACGGTGTACCAGCAAAATCTCCTTAACTACCATAGTAGAAGGATACGCCCGAGGTCCTTCATCGAAGGAGACCTCATCCTACGACTCAAGCAAAAAAGGCACATGAAGCTAGAGTCACCCTGGGAAGGCCCCTATGTGGTCACTAAAGTAATCCCAGGTGGCGCCTACCGCCTTAAAGACATCGAGTTCATAGTAACATACTCCAACCCCTAGAACGTCGCACAACTGTGACGCTTGTACCCCTAGTTATCTTTACTTTCAATAAGGCTATTCATCTAGGCTACTCGCTGAAACTTGTATCCCCTATTATGTTGGGCCACATAGAGATAAAACAAAACTTTTTCTTCTAACGTGGTGATCCCAAGATGTATCTTAGGTAAAAGCCCACGAGGTTTACCACTAGACGCGCAGTTGCGGATTACTGATGAAGCGCGTCAGTTGATGCAGTGCAGTCCTCACGATCCGATCGTCCTGGTGCTTATCGTACAACACCTCTGCTAGTATCCACACGTACAAGGAGGAGCACCGGCGACGAACTTCTAGGTTCGGTACGTCGGCAGGACTGCTGTGGAGCTAGGGTTTCCAACACATGGAATGACCTAACCGATCAACGATTAACCTTTTTGGGTTACTGTGCTCCACTATATATAGGGAGTGAATGTGGGCTCCACTCTCGTGGCCCATTCACTAAAGTCCATATAACACTAGTCACCGTGAGTCCGACTCACTGACTCAGTCCTAATATGGCTTGGGTCCAACCCAACCAGATTTCCGGTTCAGATCCAATCTGAACTTACTCCCGCTCTTAAGTGTGTGACCCCGCAGGCTCTTGGCAACTTGGACACGATTAGAGTCCGACTCTCAATCGATCAGTCGTAGCGGCTCCTAGCAGAATGTGCCGACTCCGAAGTACCAAAGAGTCATGACGACTTGCCTTTCCAATGCAACTTACGTCCGAGTCCCTTTTGCCTCACGATATACCTTGTTAGACTATATGCGAATATTTTTCATCCCTTAAATAGTCTGACTCTCTTCTCGATCTGAGATAAGTGATTCACCCGACTAAATCTTAGTCGATCGCCTCGGTTAACACTTAACCAAGTCATGCATGGCCATGCTTTCCGAATCATATCATCCGAGAGGGCCCATAGAATATCTCTCCAAGTGGAGGGGCAAAATCCCGTCTTGGTTATTCACATCACGCGACTTGATTCTCAGTCGACCCGAACTCTGCATTTATGACTACTCATTTACGGATCAGCGTTTGATAGAGCCTAAGTTGGTGATCCTCAACTCGGACTATGCAACAACCTCAGGTCTAAGGATTACATTGATTGAGATATACAAATGACAACTTGTTCGTTGTACCTCAATATGGGTCAATCCTACTCGCTAAACTCTTTAGCCGAATCTGTGTAAGTCGGAATAGCATCAACATGCCCATGATAAGTGGAACCGAATCATGAAGCCTACTTTCACATTGGTATAAGTTGTGTGTCCAGCACAACCTCAATGACCAAGGATATTTAGTACAAACAACATGAATGTATAGTTCCACAACTGAATCACATATTCAATGATACACATCAGATGTTTATACAAGGACAACTTAATAACTTTATGAATACAATGGGAAACATCATCATACATGATTGCCTCTAGGGAATATTCCCAACATATTATGCGATGAATAAAAGCTAAGTTCCTTAGAAAACATACTTTTCTCTCTTATGCATATTTACATTCCTAAATACGCTCGGGGGTTTCACCTCAACCTACGAATTCGTCGACTATTACAATAATGCATCACCCTGAGTAGATGAACATGTCAGACTAAGGAAAAGGACATGCAAAAATCAACAATAACAAGCACTATGTGCAAATACATTTTTACAAACTTTACAAGGGCAGAAAAAGCCCAGTCAAAACTATACAGATTTTACATTACTCTGTACAAAACCTGCAGGGATCAACTATGATGAAGCACAACGTTCGTTTGCTCGTCGAAGAAGTTCACGATATCATTGGCATGGTGAGCCACTATAGCATAGTGTGGGCGCATATCCCAAGCCATACCATCCAGAGGAACGGGTGGCCCCGCCGCTATCTCTGACAAGTCTACATCTCGACGATGCAGTCGAACAAGGGCCAGCGTTGCCTTTGCACCTGCAACAAGTTGTTGGGGGACCAGATTTTTCATGGCATCCATGCTCCAAAACTTCCCCAGCAGCCCCAGGAAACTGGATGGAGCCGCATCTAGGGGGAACATGGCAGCCCAGATGGATGTGAGTGACGATTTTGCATGCTTCAAAACCTGAAGCACCTGGTGGACAGGATCCTGAACCGTTGCGACCATAGTCGCTCAGTCGTGGTCCATCTAGAAGAAACCTCCGGCCTCCAACTCCTATTGGGTGAGGCAATTGAGACGAATAGAAACGCACTCCTTCCCTTCCTGTGGAAGAAGATTGACAATTCAAAAGCCGTAGACATCGGGACCAGATGAAAAACAAGCGAAAAACATTCAAGGCAACTTACATTGAAGCTGCTCACTGATCTGTCGAAATTCTTCGAGGAGGTAATATTCTATCGCAACAGCCCGTTCCGTATTGGACTTCAAAACATCCGCATTACCATGGATGACAAGGATATCCTTCTCCAGGCTTCGGATGCAGTCACGCAATAAAGGCAACTGTAACGCCTCACTTGTCGTTGAACGGGCAACAACCAAAGCAGATGGTGGAGTCATTAGGTCAGCATTTGTAGGGACCTAAGAGGCACACAAGTGACAAAGTATAAGGACAAGATCAACTGATAGTAGTTGAAGGAAAGGCATATATCCACATCAAAATAACCACTACATGGTAGCGTCAAAGTCATCCAAGTAGAGGGAATTACATGCGCGATGGCAAAAGCAAAACTCAAAACTATAAAAGCAACTACGAAGCAGAATGAACCTAAGAAGCAGCTGATGACTACAAGTTCATAGATCCTATGTAGCTAGTTTCGAAATAAAGATATCAATCCCACAGGGAGCAGGATTCCGAAGTCTAAGAATTCTTGAAGTAAATACTAAAAATAGAATTGCTAAATAAAGTTCTAAGTGACAAGATAAAATGCGAGTAATGTGTAAAAGGTGTTTTTGGGTTTTTGGTATAAGAGAACAATGTGTAAAGTAAATAAAAATAAATACAGAAAATAATTATCACGTATGTAAAAGATATTTGAAACTTCAATGGGAGAAAGCATTCTCAGGGATTGGCGGATACACCACTAGCATTATAAATGCATAAGGTAAATATTATCATCACGAACATTCTTAACTATGTATGTGTGGGAGGAACTCCGTATTTGGACAAAGAGGCAGCAACCAGTACTCAAATCATCCTCATAACCATAGGAGACAGCAATCAACATCAATTGAATTACCGCGCTATTAAGGGACGTAATTCTGCAGGACGTATCCCATGGCATGGATAGTGTTTTGTGAGTTTCTTCAATTCCCATGTTGATACGTAAGGGGTGCCAACATCTTTATAGTCATTGTAAGTGCGAACATCCCTCCGTCTACTAACAAGTAGTTCCCTACATCAAGTCCCCACAAGAGGCAAATATTGGAGAGGTCGACTTCTTCCAACATCAAGATGTAGACAATCTAACACATGGTCACAGTGATGAATATCATAATAAACTTTATCTTATTCCAATCTCATACTAGGGTTTCTCCATCTCCCCAAGAACTAATGATCTACTCAGACATGGAGACAGACAACATCATAGTAATGGTAATGGAAGCGATCATTGATGAATAGTACTTGTATAAATCCACAACTAGTGCAAGAATTACAACAAGATCTAGATGAGATGGATGGAGATGATGGTGGTGCTGAAGATGCAGCGGTTGATGAAGATGTAGATCGATGCATTGGCCTCCTAGATCTACGTAGGGTGAAGATGGATCCCTAGGGAAAGTTTCCCCTCCAGATGCCTTCCGGAGGTTAGTTTTCGGTGATTTATGCGTGTTCTGTATGTCGTCTCTCCGAACCAGTGGCACGGGGTGAAACTATTTGAGGAGGCGGAGGCGGCGCCAACTATACGGCAGCCCGCCGTATAGTTGGTCGTCAACTCTTCTATCTCCGCTTCTCGCTTCGGGTTTTCTTCTAATGTTATTAATATTCCCCAAATAAGCGATTTACGTAGTTTTTGGATCCTTTTCTCTCCAGTACAACAGCTCCAAGAATCGTGTCCTTTGGATCCATCATCTGATCTGATCCTGGTGAAAATAAACATAAATGGTGTGTGCGAACGCCATAAAACACCTAGATCCTATATCTATAATGCAAAATAACTATGTAAAACATGATGCAAATATGCACTCATCAACTTTCGCAAGCTTAGACTCTTGCTCATCCCGAGCAAGTTTAGCTTAATGGATGTGATCCTCATATTCATGAAGCTGAGTCGATAAAATAAATGAGGCAGTTGCAGCATGTGTTTATCATAAAGGATACATATAAATAAGTTCATGAATAGTACCTTACTCAAACCATCCGAATAGTATTAGTAGGCCTCCACACCTTAGCAACTAATAGTTCACAAAAGATTATTGTCAACATGATGTAAAAGTATTTGGTTCAACCAAATGAGTTAGTGATGTAGTCCCAAGTGTTTTTACGATTAAAATATTCACTTGGGATTCAAAATCTCAAACGTCTCTTTGTCTTAGTACAATATAGTGGTATATGCATATTTTCTCTTTGTACATTCGCTCTTTTTCTTCATCTTTATTTTTCTTCTTTTTCTATATATATTTGTTCTCACACTTTTGTTTAAGTGTTATGCAAAGGAGCTAGCCATTCGTTCCACTTCATGTAGGAATTTCAAAGTTTAACGATCTCAATTATCAAATTCCAAACATATATGAAGCATCTTTATAACTTGAGTATTCTACCTCAAACTTGTTCTCACTCTTTTTGATAGCACTTATATTTATCCTTTGTTCAAGGTTTCTATTTTTCATGTCAATTGATTAGATAGTTTCTCCTTTTGTAAAGCAAACCAATTACCTACAACATATTGATCAAACTATATTATATGTTCCATTAATACCAATGGTGTGGAAGACTGCTATTGCTATCATCAAGTGTAAGTAAAATCATACTCGAGTCATTCATATATCCAATAAGACAAACTCAAACTAAATAATACTCCATATATTATAATAAACTCAGAATTTCATAAGAGGGATCAACTATTCCTGAAGGGAATCTAATGATGCAAACTTTATATATGAGCTCGAACTAATGCAAAACTAGAATAGAAATAAAAACTTATAAGATATTTGATACCGTGCTTTATATGAGCTCGAACTAAGATATTTGTAAGGTCTTAAAGATCTCCCCAAGCATGGAATCAAGCCAGGCGGGATCAAATAATCCCTTGCGATTATTGTTTTATTGAAGGTCACTATGGTGCCATGGCACGTGGTATCTTTTCCTCATGGG
This sequence comes from Avena sativa, assembly GCA_916181665.1. Taxonomy (NCBI): domain Eukaryota; kingdom Viridiplantae; phylum Streptophyta; class Magnoliopsida; order Poales; family Poaceae; genus Avena; species Avena sativa. The sequence goes on from OV702297.1 coordinate 147,355,915, forward strand.
TCAGCCTGAGACAGAGTGATTGATTGATAGCCTCTAGTTCCTTAATGCGCAGCTTGTAGAGAATTCTTCTCCATCACTTTCACTTGGTCTTTAATGATCTCATTGTTGTTTTGGAGGGTCTGTATCGCCTTGAGACTCATGGTGAAATCTAGTTCAATGGTTTGCTTGATATCTTCATCGAGTTTATCAAGATAAACACGCAGCCACCAAAGATGCCTTGGCGTTCCCGGCGCCTCCTTTTTTATTTCTTCAACCTTCAACTTGAGGGCCTTCAACTCCCTCTTCCGGCGTTCTTTTTCCTCGTCAAAGAACTCGAAAGAGGTAGTCTTGATCTCCTTGCCTTGCTCGATGTTGCTTCCGATCTCCACAGGAACTCCTCTCCTTGGCCTCTTGGATCTTGGTGGCTCTATATTTTATGTCCTTGTGTATGAACAAGAAGTAGATTTGTTCCTGGTGATTTGTGATTAGAGAGAGACACAAGGGCAGTATATAAGAGCAGTCATGGGTCGGTAAAACTCGCAAGAAACACCAAATTGTCTTCCAAGAAAACAAATACAAACCGACTAGAAAAAGAAATCGCGGATTTGGAGGTGTCATGCGCCGTAACAACCAACTATACGGTCGCGGCCCGTATAGTTGCGGCAGTATAGTTGGTTCCATGCAGAAACTTCCAAATTTTTCTATCCCAGGTCGGTTAGATTACTGATGGCTATGATAATACAACACTTTTTAGCTATATAAATAGTGTCATTTGCCTATCATATCATGCTCCATCTAAGTATTGATATGCCTAATATGCATGATTACTTGTTTTCATTACATTCAATATGAGCTTTGCACATTTAGTAGTTTAGGTAGAATTTTACCACTCTTTCTTGTCTTTGACATGTGCATAGGTGTTGATGATGATTATGGATCAAACAAAGGCAAAGGGAACAAATAGAGCATTGTATGGAGGGGCTGTAGGGACCAGACTTAGCCATTTGAGTGGTTGGAAAATTCAATTTTTCCAACTTCTCCAAATAAATATCCAATGACATGGGGTTGTATCCCTCGTCGATACGAATCCAACGAGCCGAAGAACACCCAAAACGGAGTTCGTATGAAAAAATGGCGGCCAAAATATGAAAGGAGGCAGAAGGTTTAACGAGCAACTATATGGCGGGAGCCCGTATAGCTCCGGCCGTATAGTTGCCAAAAACATCGGACACGACGAGATTTCACCCCAAAAAGGCTCCAGAACCTTCCCCAAGTCATATGACAGTATTATGGGTACCCTAGGGCATCCCCAAGGCCTATATAAAGAGGGGAGGCGCAAAAGGAAGCGACAACAACACCATAGCCCTCCAAGGGCGGGGCTCTGCCGCCGCCACACATCCGATCTCCATGGCGGTGGAGCTCTGCCTCAATCACACCTCCAAGAACTAGATCTCCCTCAACACCATCACCATCAAGGCATCCAAGCAAGAAGAAGAGGAGGAGAAGGAAGACATCACCACCACCACGCATCGATCTCCATCTCCATCATCATCTCCATCTCTCTCTCTCTCTCTCTCTCTCTCTTGTGTTTAGTAATTGTAAGATTGAACACGGTTGTGACATCATTATATATTTATATGTTTTGTTTTTCATCCATGTGTGAGTGATTCATTCAATTCTAGGTTGAGGTATGATCTAGTGGCACCAAGTTAGAATTTATTGTGATCCAAGATGATTTTATGTGATCCTTTGGTCCGGAAGTGCCTTTTTCCTTGGTGTGACGCGCGAGAATAATGCATAGTGCACACAGAGTGACAACCCGGTAATCAATTGGGGAATGTTTATTTGTCTGAGTAATCTCTTATAGATCACACATATATTTGCCCATCTAGTACTAGTGAGACCGAAGCCTAAAAGCCCTCTCTCATTCCATTCAATCCTACAACTACAATCCCTTTAATCCAGTTCATATTCATGTTCACTTTCCGTCTTAGTTTATTTTGTTCTTGTTAAAAGTTATTTGTTATTTAGATACTTTAAACCTGTCTCAATTATCGTTGTTCTGGTAACTTATAGAATAGGCTATTTCCAAACCACGGTTTGGGTGCGGAACATGGCCGTATTAACAACGTGGTTGCGGGGTTGTGTTGTTTCCATTCGATGAGCTCCCATCAGGACAAACTCTTAAATATTTGCTGCTACATGTACTGCAGTAACCATGTTATTGGTGCAGGAATCGAGTCATCAATTATCGACTAAGAATCGACAAAAACGTTTAACAAAAACTGGTCGAGGGTACTGAATCTTTAACAACCAACTATACGGTGGGAGAATTTTCTCTAGCCGTATAGTTGAGGCCGTATAGATACCGCACCTCAAAAATAATTTTGAGAGGAGGATATAGAATGTTTAACGACCAACTATACGGCAAGAGCTTTTTCTCCGTCCGTATAGTTACGCCGGTATAGTTACAACACGCGAAAATTATTTTGCAAAGGGGATACAGAACGTTTGACGACCAACTATACGGCGGGAGAAAATTCTCCGGCCATATAGTTGCGGCTGTATAGTTGCAGAAACCCCTCAAAAACTTCAGATAAACAAGAGGAATTCAATGGAAAAAAATTTAATAGTAGGAACTATGAAAACAAAGCACTTATTAGAGTTACAAATCTTACCTTCCACTTACCATTTGCTTAGTTGGGAGTAAAAAGCTCCTCCAACAACAAAGACTTCTTCTTTTTGGGAGGATTTGGCTTTAGCTCATATAATAATTCTTGAAAGCAAAAGTCATTAAGACTAAAACTCCTTTCAATAAGATCGGTATCTTGTTGGGTAAATATAGATGATTCATCTGCTACCTTTGCTTCTTGTCTCTACATAATCTACAACTCAAATTCTTGAAGTAAAAGGATCCAACGGATCAGTCTTGGTTTATGAAACTTCCTCTCGAGGAGTTGTTTTAAACCATCACGATCCGTATGAACTCTTACTTTTGCATAAAAAATATAAGAACGAAACTTATCATAAGATAAAAAATACAGCAAAGAGTTCCCTTTCTTCCTTAGAATAATTCTTTTGAGCGCTATTGAGAGTTCTACTAGCATGATGTATAATATTACATCTGCGACCTATGTGTTGTCCCAGAGTTACTCCTACAGCATCATCACTAACTTCACATATTAAATCAAAAGTCATATCCCATATAGGTGGTTTAATGATGGGAGCACAACACAAAGCATATTTAAGCTTATCAAAGGCAATAAGGAATTTATCATCAAAATTAAATCTTACTTCCTTTTGCAACAGATTAGTCAAAGGTTTAGAAATTTCAGAAAAAATCCTAATGAACCTTCTATAAAAGCCTACATGACTAAGAAAACTTCTTATACCTTTTACATCCCTTGGTTGTGGCCTTCATTCTATTGCTTCATCTTTAGCCCTATCTACTTTAATACCGTTACCTGATACTTTATGTCCAAGTACTATGCCTTCTTTGACCATAAAATGGCACTTCTCCCATTTTAAGACAAGATTAGTCTCTTCGCAATGCTACAAAATTCTATTGATATTTTCCAAGCAACTAGTAAACGAAGTTCCATAGACAGAAAAATCATCCATAAATACTTCCATTATAAGTTCTATAAAATCTGCAAATACAACAGTCATGCATCTTTGAAAAGTAGTTGGAGCATTACATAGACCAAAAGGCATACGTCGGTAAGCATGTAAACCACAAGGACTAATGAAAGTTGTTTTAAGTTGGTCATCAGGATGAACAGCTATTTGGGAGAAACCAGAATATCCGTCCAAGTAGAAAAATGAGTGTGGTTTGCTAACCTTTCTAAAGTTTTATCTATGAACGGTAAATGGTAGTGATCTTTCCTAGTATCCTTATTTAATTTTTTGAAATCTATGCACATCCTATGTCCAACAACAGTTCTAGTAGGTATCAATTCATTGTTTTCATTAGGAACAGCTATAAAGTCGCCTTTCTTAGGAACACGATGAAGATGACTTACCCATTCACTTTCTTTTACAGGATAGATTATATCTGCATCAAGTAGGCGTACTATTTCTTTTCTTACCACTTGCTTCATTTTAGGCTTCAGTCTTCTATTAAATTATGCAACTAGTTTATCACCTTCCTCCATGAATATCCGATGGACGGCTATCATGGGACTAATACCCTTAAAGTCATCCATTGAGTACCCAAAGGCCTTGCGGTGCTCCTTTAGTCCCTTCATAAGTTGTTCTTCTTCCCTTGAAAGTTTAGCACTAATAATAACAGGGAATTTATTAGTATCATCTAAGAATCTATACTTAAGGTTATCTGGTAGAGTTTTTAATTCTGGGGGTGGTAACTCTTCATCCCCTCTCTTTCCTGGCTTTTCAAAGCTTCATCATTTGGAGGTTCTTCATTGGGAAATGAATCAAATTCATTTTCTAATTCTTCTAGAGTTTTATCCTCCATGATTATTTCTTAACAATGTGGATCTTCATTTATTTCTTCATCTTGATTATTTAAGAAAAGAGCTTCCATTTATTTAATAGTTTTCTCCTTATCTTCTTCTTGTATGATTAGAGGTTTGTCTTTAAATTTGGAAAAATGGAATTCTTTTTCCGGTTCCCCAAACTTAAGCGATACAACCTCCTTTCTAAAGTCAACTATGGCACCTATATCACTCAAAAAGTTTCTTCCAAATATAATTGGGCAAAGAGTGTCAATTGGCATATCAACAACTACAAAATCAATAAGAAAATTTTTATTGTTAATTGTGATAACTACATCCTCAAATACTCCCATTGGAATTCTAAGATTATTATTGGCTAACATGATTGTCATATCAGTATTTTCTATTGTAGACGGTGCTATTTCTTCATTTATTTCTAGATAAAAATCATAGGATATAACAATAGATTTAGTTCCAAGATCACATAAAACGTAATGCAAGGTTTCTTTAAATATGCAGGGAAGAATAGGCTTACTCACATCTTTTACCTTAATTTTACCTTCAACCAATATGGAAGTCTCTTCATCACATAAACCGTAATGCGAGGTTTCTTTAAATGTGCATACATAGCCATGATTGCTTCCTTGCTTACCTCTTCAACTTTGGTTTCATCCAGATGTTTTTCAATTATTGGCACACTTTCCTCTTCTTTCTCCTCCTGTACTGCTTTGACCTGTTCATACTCCAAAATATGCTTTTGTGTAGTGTTAGGAAAAGGTATCTCATACATTGGTTCTAGGGAGGCTACAGTTGCTTTAACTTCTCTTTTGTTTTCAGGTTCAGGTGGTGGATCAAAGTTGACCGAACCCACCTTTGGAGATTCTATGTGTTCTGTAAAAGTTTTAAAAACTTGCAATACAAGATTTGAATCTAAATAAAGCTCTTTAGATAATTCATTAACATGGCCTTTTTATTATATCTGTGAATACATTCATGATATATTTCATTGCCTCCTTCACTTCCTAGACCAAAATTCCATGAAACTCTATGATCGCGAATTCTATTAAGTAAAGCCCAAGCTTTAGTTATAGGTAAATCCATAAAATCTCCTCTCGTGCAAGAGTCTAGTTCAATTCTATTAGGTTCAATTAAACCACCATAAAAGTTATGCAATAAATACCATTCAGTTAAATCATTATGAGGACATTGTCTAAGAAAATCTTTAAATCTTATATAAGATCTTACTAGTCCTTCATTGGGACGGATCTTCCAAGTCATTATAAGACGCCTGATTCCAAAGATTTTGATAATGGGTAATATTTACATAAGAAGTCGCAAGCTAAATCTTTCCAAGTAGTAGTGGCTTCTGAGGGTAGAGATCTATACCATGAGAGAGTTGTACTTTCCAAAGTTTGACTAAAAAGTTTAACCCTTACCTCATCGGCAGTATACCTCGTTAACTGGATGTGCCACATATATCTTTGAAACATGCAATATGCTCATATGGATCAGGATCTTCTCCATCTCTAGTAAGTTTCTTCTTGTGTAGAATACCAAGTAGTAGAGGATTTATTTCAAACCCCCTTGTCTTCTTGTTGGAGTTGTCTCTTTTATAAATATCATAGGGCTTCCCAAAACGGTTGAGTGGGTTAGCACTAGTCATATGTTCAAACTCCATCATGTTGGTGGAAACCTGTAACTCAAAAAAAAATTAACAAAGCTAAAGTAAATAAGCAAAAACTAAAAGACCTACAACGCTTACCTCCGTGGCAACGGCTCCAGAAAATAGCTTGATGACTGCAAGTGCACAGATCAGATGTAGCTAGTTTCGAAATAAAGATATCGATCTCACAGGGAGCATGAGTCTGAAGTATAAGAATTCTTGAAGTAAATACTGAAAAGAGATAAAATGCGAGTAATGTATAAAAAGGTCTTTTCGAGTTTTTGGTATAAGAGAACAATGCGTAAAGTAAATAAAACTGAACACAGAAAATAAGTATCGCGTATGTAAAAGAGATTTGAAACTTCAATGGGAGAAAGCGTTCTCAGGGATTGGCGGATACACCACTAGCATTATAAAGAGATAAGGTAAAGATGATCATCATGAACATTTTTAACTATGTATGTGTGGGAGGAACTCTGTATTGGACAAAGAGGCATCGACCGATGCTCAAATCATCCTCATAACCATAGCAGACAGCAATAAACATCAATTGAGTTACCGCGCTATTAAGGGACGTAATCCCGCAGGACGTATCCCATGGCATGGATAGTGTTTTATGAGTTTCATCGGTTCCCAAGTTGATACATAAGGGGTGCCAACAGCTTTATAGTCACTGCAAGTGCTAACATCCCTCCATCTACCAATAAGTATTTCCCTTCATCAAGTTCCCACAAGAGGCAAATATTAGAGAGGTCGACTTCTCCCAACATCAAGATGTAGAAAATCTAACACATGGTCACAGCGATGAATATCATAATAAACTTTATCTTATTCCAATCTCATGCTAGGGTTTCTCCATCTCCCCAAGAACTAATGATCTATTCAGACATGGAGACAGACAACATCATAGTAATGGTAATGGAAGCGGTCATTGATGAATAGTACTTGTATAAATCCACAACTAGTGTAAGAATTACAACAAGATCTAGATGAGATGGATGCAGATGATGGTGGTGATGAAGATGCAGCGGTTGATGAAGATGTAGATCGATGCCTTGGCCTTCCAGATCTGCGTAGGGCGAAGATGGATCCCTAGGGCGAGTTCCCCCGCTAGATGCCTTCCGAAGGTTAGGTTTCGGTGATTTCTGGGTGTTTTGTTTGTCGTCTCTCTGAACCAGTTGCACAGGGTGAAACTATTTGAGGAGGCGAAGGCGACGCCAAATATACGGTGGCCCGCCATATAGTTGGTCGTCAACTCTTCTGTCTCCACTTCTCGCTTCGGTGATGTTATTAATATTCCCCAAATAAGCGATTTACGTAGTTTTTGGCTCCTTTTCTCTCTAGTGCAATTGCTCCAAGAATTGTGTCCTTTGGATCCATCATCTGATCTGATATTGGTGAAAATAAACATAAAAGGTGCGTGTGAACGTCGTAAAATACCAAGATCCTACATCTAGAATGCAAAATAACAATGTAAAACATGATGCAAATATGCACTCATCAGCAACCGTATTCAAAGCAGCTTCGGACTCCAAGGCTCTCGCCTTGTCCACCTGCTGCTTCTCTAACGCATAGGTGGCTAGAAGGTCAATGAGACGAGGGTCATAATGCTTGAAGCATGAGGTGAAGAAAGAAAAGGCTACCTCAGTGCCATCCGCCACCACTGGCATCTTGGAGGTGACCTGGCTTAGGTTTATCTGTGCGCCAGACGCCATCGCCAGGCCAAGGGTAGCACCAACGCCCTTCTGGGTCTTCTTTTAATCTACAGGCGCATCCCCTGCCAAAGCCTTCACTAGGGAGTCGACATCATAGAGGGCTACGCCCTTAGGAAAAAATCTCCCGGTAGAAGCGGTCGAGGACCTCCTTGGCCTTCCCCAGCGTCTCGACGGTGGAGTTGCAACGGCTTGGACCGCAGCAACCGTGTCAGCGAGGAGGTCCCCATGATCCAAGACATTGTGATCAAACCCAATGCTAGTGGCATCTGTAGATGCGTCAAAAAAGGATCAGGTCAAACAAAGGAAACACACCAAAAAATCTCAGGAAAAATAGGAGTATGGTAACTCACCAGACAATGCTTTGGCAGCCACCATAAGCTGCTCCATCATTGCCTTTCTCTGAGACACAGCAGCAGCTGTAAGTTGTTCCTCGCGCTCCTGGTCCTCCTGCTTATAGCGCTCAAGGGCCTCCACGGCCTCTTTCGCCTTGGTCTCTGCCTGGCTATGCTTCTTTCTGAGTGCGTCTAGCTTACAGAGGGACTTGTTGTTCTCACTTGCGACAAGCAAAATAAAAAAGATCAGAAGGAAAAATTCACCATTGGACCCCAAGGAAAATAGATAGTAATGTACACATCTTGGAGCTGCTAAAAGCTTTCCTCCAAGGAGAGGTATTGTCGCGAGGCGGTTGATGTCGCGGATGAAGGGCTACAGCAAGAAAAAACCAATCGAGTAAATAAATGACTCGGGGGATCGCCTGCGTCAAATGGATAGTACTCACGGCCACCCGAAGACTCCAAAGGAGCAACTTGCGTTTTCCGGGTAACAATCGCACGAGTCCTCGGTTTCGAGGAAATCGATACGCCGTCACCAGAGTTGGCCGGTATCTTCGGGGAGGATGTCGCGGGCTCTGCGTGCACCATCTTCGAGTCCATGGCAACCTCTTCAGTCTCATCCTTCACATAATGAGCAAGTGATACGTCCAATTTGCATCACCATTCTATATCATAATTTGCCTCTATTCATTGATATATTTAATATTAAGAGGTGTTACTTATGTCTTTTCATCTGTTTTTTCATGTTGGATGATTCTTGCAGGATGAACTGCCGGAGTCAGGATTCTGATGGAAAAAGCGGTGTTTTGATGCAATTTCACAAAGATCGGAAAAATACTAGAAAAACTATGGAAAATCCTATTTTCCCAGAAGATGAAGAATGCCAAAAGGGGAGGCGAAGATGGGCCAAGGGGGGCCACACCCTCCCAGGTGTGGGCCACCCCTAGGTCACGCCTATAGGGGGTGTGGCCCACCTTTGGCTCCGCCGTCTTGCCTATATATTCTCCTCTAAACCCTAATACATGGGGGGATACCATAGAAAGTTTCCACCGCCTCTGCGGGGCAGAAAACACAGAGAGAGAAAGAGCTCTCCGGCAGACAGATTTCTGCCGGGGAAACTCCTTCCCGGAGAGGGGAGATCGTCTCCATCAGCACCATCATCAAGCTAGACTTCATCGGGATCATCATCATCCACACCATCATCTCCACCAGCATCATCATCATCACTCCATCCCGCTATAACAATTGTGTTGAATCTTGCATAGTTCTTAGGGGAAGCTTTCATGGTGTTGATTACTATTGTAGTTGATGCTTGTGAGTGGAATCTTTGGATTATAGTTTATGTTTAGATTGTTATTCATCACCATATCATATTTTATCTTGATCCATATGATGTCTCGTGAGTAGTTCGTTTAGTTCTTGAGGACATGGGAGAAGTCATGTTGTTAGTAGTGGATTTGTGTTGAGGTATTATTCAATGGTTTAGTATTTAAGTTGTGTTTCTATTCTTCTAGTGGTGTCATGTGAATGTCGAATACATGATACTTCACCATTTATGGGCCTAGGGGAATGCACTGTGTATTTGGCTACTAATTGTGGGGTTGCCGGAGTGACAGAAACTTGAACCCCTGTTAGGACACCATTGCACAAGGGAGTGTAGGATCTCAGAGTTTAAGGCTATGGTTAGGTTTATACCTTAATTGCTTTCTTGTAGTTGCGGATGCTTGCATGCAGTTTAATCACAAGTATGTATTAGTCCAAGTATGGTTGGTACATTAGCACAGGTTCACCCACACAACACTTACAAAACTAAAGAAGACTACTCAGTTATTCAAAGCGAAAGCACTTGACAGAATTCCCATGTGTCCTCGAGAACGTTCGGACCTCATAAGTATTTCCACTGGCTTGTCCTTTGCTAAGAAAGGATTGGGCCACTTGTTACAACTATTTGCTGTTTCATTTACTTGCACTTTATTTCCTTCCTTTATTAGAAAACCCCTAAAAATCTGTTTGCTAAGTATTTACACAGATTTCCTGCTCCATACCACTAGTTAACACCTTCTGCTCCTTGTTGGGATCGACACTCCTATTTATCGAAAGTACTAAGATACACCCCCTATACTTGTGGGTCATCAAGACTATTTTATGGCGCCATTGCCGGGGAGTGAACTGTTATTGAAGAGTGGAACTTGTAAAGGAAACCTCTACTATGAGTATTGCTTTTTATTTCTATTTGTTACTTTGTTTCCAATATGGATAACCCACTTGGTTTTCTGTTTGGGAAAACTACTACCACTATTAGGGTAGTAGATGAACCACCACCTGTTGAGATAGACCTTTTAAGATACCTACAAGTATTGTTGATAGTGTTATGGATAATTATTATTTAGGGGATAGAACTGCACAAAAAGTTTTACAATCTGGATTTTATTGGCCTACCCTTTTTAAGGAGGCAAGTAAGTTTGTTTTATCTTGTGACGAATGTCAAAGAGTTGGTAACATTTCTAGATGCAATGAGATGCCTATGAATTATTCCCTTGTTATTGAACCTTTTGATTGTTGGGGATTTGACTTTATGGGTCTTTTTCCTCCTTCAAAATGGTATACTCATATTATTGTTGTTGTTGACTATGTTACAAAGTGGGTAGAAGCCATACCTACAAACAACACTGATGGTAAGACCTCTTTAAAAATGCTTAAGGATGTTATTTTTCCTAGGTTTGGTGTGCGTAGATATCTCATGACTTATGGAGGCTCTCATTTTATTCATGGTGGTTTTAGGAAAACTCTTGCCAAATATGATGTTTACCATAGAATTGCTTCAGATTATCACCCCCAAACCAGTGGGAAAGTAGAACTTTCCAATAGGGAAATTAAATCTATCTTGCAGAAGACTGTTAATAGATCTAGGAAAAATTGGGCTAAAAATTTGAATGACGCTTTATGGGCTTATAGAACCGCTTATAAAAATCCTATGGTAATGTCTCCTTACAAAATGGTTTATGGGAAAGCTTGTCACTTGCCTTCAGAATTAGAACACAAAGCTTATTGGACAGTGAAATAATTGAATAGAGATTTTAAACTTGCTGGTGATAAAATATTGCTTAACTTGAGTACCTTAGATGAGTGGAGAAGTGAAGCTTATGAAAATGTTAGACTCTTTAAGGAAAAAGTAAAAATATGGCATGATAGGAGAATTCTAAAATGAGAGTTCCATGTTGGTGAGAAAGTTCTTTTGTATAGGTCTCGTCTCAGATTTTTTACAGGGAAACTACTCTCAAAATGGGAAGGACCTTTTGTTATTGAGGAAGTGTATCGTTCAGGGGCTATCTAAATATCTTCTTTGAAGGACAACACTACACAAGTGGTGAATGGTCAAAGGCTAAAACATTATATTTCTGGAGATTATTATAATGAAGATGTTGATATTATTCAAATGGTGACTCTGGAAGAATTTATTAGAAACCAAACACCAGAATCTGTAGAGTGCGTCTTTGAATAGGTAAAAAGTGGTAAAATTGAAGGTTCGTGAAAACCCTATCTATTTATATTTTTGATTTTTTTATTACATACGGAAGGTTAAGAGATGAAATAGAGGAGGAAACGGAGGCCAGGGTGGCCACACTCGCCCAAGGCATGGGCCCCAGCTGGCCGCGCCTAGAGGGGGTGTGAGCCCCCTAAACTCCGTATCCACCTCATTTTCGCACAATACCTTCCTTATGCATTGAAACTTCGTAATATATAACCCCCCGGATCCCCCGAGGTTCGTGTATCGTGTTCTCGTCGTGTTTCTATTTCGATCTATTTCTGCCAGGCAGATTCTCAGTTTTGGAGCCACAATGTCTTCCTCTCGATCATCCATAGAGGATTCCTCTGCGGATGTCATCAAAACGTATAAGTATGAGTTGAAGATTCATCCTAAGGAGTTGATTCTCAAGGATGGGAAGGTGCAGATATAATGCAGATATAAGAAGTTCAAGGCCCTAAAGGAGAAGGCAATCTAGAAGACAGGATGGAAGCATTGGAGCAGGAAGTTTTCAGGTACAAGAAGATGGCGGAACGTGAAGTGGATGTCATCCATAAGATAAGTTCAGAACTCATCGCCAAGCACAAGGAGGAGGTTGCTGAGCTCCGAGACGAAATCCTCTCACTCCATCAGGCCACCAACCAATTACAAGCACAACTCTATGACATACAAAATCAAAACTGTGAGTATGAGGCGAGATTTAATCGCATAAGCTCTGCTGCTAGTTTCAGGATTGTGGAAACCAAGGCATCCTTTGTGGATGGGGACCCTTTACCTTGGAAGTCTGATGATGACAAGGGACCACCACCACCAAAGGAGTAATTCGTCATCAGGTTTGGCATCCCCTTGGCTGGTTCCAAGCTTGGGGAGTGTCGCTGTATCACATCATTATCTTTTACCTTTTTAGTAGATTCATATCTTTGGTAGAGAAGTTATCTTATAGGTTGGTTTGCATTGTGGAATTATCTCTCGTTTAGTTGGTTATCTATGTATCCCTTGGTGTGAGTGCCTTTATCGAATATTAATGAGAAGTTTCATATTTTACTTTTTGCACTTCTTATTTTAGTTTGAAATCTCTATTATATGATTGATCTTGTTGATCAGTATTGGTATCACTTTGGGAGCATCAAGTAGATCTAAATTGGTTTTGGCAAACCGAGCTCTAGTCAATAGCAACACTTTTTGAGGTTTGAAAGGAAAAGCGAAAAAGCTTACAGGTATTTTGTATCATTTATTTTCTTTCTTGATTGGCTCATAAGCTTAGTATTCTTTATTTAAGATATTTTGTGTCTTCAAGGAAGATTGCATGTTTGGCTTTATCACTTGTAGCTTTGCTTGTTTCCTTCAACTCTTTTGCTTGCTACCCAGCCTTGCCAACCAAAAACCTGTTTTGAGAAGGCATACTTCTCTTGCATCCAATCCCTTTGAACCAAAACCTATGCCATTTGTGTCCACCATATCTACCTATTAGAATTATTGCTATTCCAAGCAAATTATCAATCCTCATATATCTTTTGAATTAAAAATTATTTTGTTATGTGAAAACTAGTTAGTAAAGATCTCACAAACTTGATGGCACACCTTATTCTCATGCCCCTAATAAACTTGAACCATTGTGTCATCGGAGTTGTATATGCTTGCATCTATATGTTGGGATTAGAAGAACCATGTTGTCACGGGGAACGCTTTCAACACTTATGGATACTTATCCAGTTGATATCATGCTCTTTTGTTTGCGGATGTCGTCGGTGTGAAATAAAAGGGTAGCTTGTAAGTCCATGGAGTTATGTATGTGTGTTATTGAAATGCCTGGGCCGCTAGCCTAAGCCATGCCTAATCATGGTGGAAACTTGCAGCATAACCATAGTGTGCAATCTGTGAAGCATCCTCAATAAAAACCTATGCAAATAGCAAATAAAAAGATCACTGAGATGCTCACTGTCTGCTTGCCTTGTCATTTTGATAATGGGATAGCTCATGTATCATGTGCAAGGGGTACCCCGTTGGCTGTTCTTTATGATACACATGTACTTATAATGACAAGAACTTACCGGTAACTAAAGCTGAGTAGCATGAGGAGCGGCCCTCGTACTCAAGGGACATGAGATTGCCAACTTATATTTTGTCAAGCATATACTGCATCCTTGTTCACTTTAACCTTAATCACCTCAAGATGCTTATGATAGGGGCAATGAGAGCTCAAAGCTAGTAAGTACCATAATCTTTTGAAAGCTCTTCATGAACCTGAAATCCCTGCTTCCCTCTATGAAGGGCCTTTCTTCTACTTCTAAGTTGAGTCAGTAAACCTATACCTCTCTATCTCCAGCAAGCATTTGAGTTGTTGTGTTTCAAGCATTCATATGATGATTTATTCAATCATGTTCTTTATCTTCCTTGTTTGCACAAGACTCTTATCTAATGAGTATTACTTTGAAATCCATCATTGTGAAAAACCTTTTATGTTTGAGCAGAGAGTACTCTTGTTGTAAAATTCTACAAATTATTTATTTGTGAAACTGTTTGCCAGTTGTTCTCTGACCAGGAACAAAGTTTGTCAATCCCAATTATGATTCATCTTTATTCATCTCTATTGTGACTCATATACTTGTTGCAAGCTAAGTTATACAATGGTGAGTTGCTTTCTTCTATGAGTTGTGTATTGGTAAGTGTGATGCTTCTTGTCCGTATTCTTTTTATCGACACTTCACTCCATAAACATGTGGACATGTTTAATGAGCTCAGTTTTCGCGTGGGGACAAGTGAAGGTCTAAGCTTGGGGGTAATTGATACGTCAAATTTGCATCACCATTCTATATCATAATTTTCCTCTATTCATTGATTTATTTCATATTAGGAGGTGTTACTTATGTATTTTCATCTATTTTTGCATGTTGGATGATTCTTGGAGGATGAACTGCCGGAGTCAGTATTCTGATGGAAAAAAGCGGTGTTTTGATGCAATTTCGCAAAGATCAGAAAAATACCAGAAAAACTACAGAAAATCCGATTTTCCGAGAAAATGAAGAATGCCAGAAGGGGAGGCGGAGATGGTCCACAGGGGTCCCACAGCCCCCCCAGGCACGGGCCACCCCTAGGACGCCCCTACAGGGGGTGTGGCCCACCTCTGGCTCTGCCCTCTCGCCTATATCTTCTCCTCGAAACCCTAATACACGGGGGGCGACCACAGAAAGATTCCGCCTCCTCTGCGGGGCAAAAAACACTGAGAGGGAAAGAGCTCTCCGGCAGACAGATTTCTGCCAGGGAAATTCCTTCCCGGAGAGGGGAGATCGTCACCATCAGCACCATCGTCAAGCGAGACTTCATCAGGATCATCATCATCATCCACACCATCATCTCCACCAGCATCATCATCATCATCATCACTCCATCCCGCTGTATCAATTGTGTTGAATCTTGCATAGTTCTTCGGGAAAACTTTCCCGGTGTTGATTACTATTGTAGTTGATTCTTGTGAGTGGAACCTTTGGATTATTTTTTATGTTTAGATTTTTTTCATCACCATATCATCTTTGATCTTGATCCCTATGATGTCTCGTGAGTAGTTCGTTTAGTTGTTAAGGACATGGGAGAAGTCATGTTGTTAGTAGTGGATTTGTGTTGAGGTATTATTCAATGGTTTAGTATTTAAGTTATGGTGCTATTCTTCTAGTGGTGTCATGTGAACGTCGACTACATGATACTTCACCATTTATGGGCCTAGGGGAATGCATTGTGTATTTGGCTACTAATTGTGGGGTTGCCGGAGTGACAGAAACCTGAACCCCCGTTAGGACGCCATTGCACAAGGGAGTGTAGGATCTTAGAGTTTAAAGTCGTGGTTAGGTTTATACCTTAATTGCTTTATTGTAGTTGTGGATGCTTGCAAGGGGTTTAATCACAAGTATGTACTAGTCCAAGTAAGGTCAGTACATTAGCACAGGTTCACACACACAACACTTACTGTCACATCCCAAGATTTTCCAAATCTTGTAATGTGAAAAATAAATAAACAAAATAATTAATTGTTGAAATTTAGAGTGAAAAGAAACTTGTGTTTCTAAATGGAAACTTAAAAATCCCATCTTGAACAAACTTTGGTTAATGTTTGAATCCAACTAATTCAAATCAAGTGGAATGCATTTTCTCTTTAAATGCATCTGGAAATTTAGACACTTCAGAAATAAACCAAAACCCTAATGGAAGAAAATCATTTTCAAGTTATCTCTAAGCCTATGGTTTTGATCCAAATATAAATTGTCAAACAAACATTTCAAAATGATCAAGAATGACAAATAAAAATATTATAAAACCATATGAATTGGATCCACTTAATTTGGAGCCATAGATAAAATCTTATGAATTTAGTAAGATAAGGAAATTGAATTTCCAAAGCTAATAAAGCCCTTATCTAAAATCCATACCAAATGGTGAGCAAATAATCCTAAAAGGATTTAAAAAGATAAACAAATAATAAATAAAGTTATAATAGTTGGAATCACTATTTTTGGATCTTAAAATAAAAGATATGGTTTCTATAAAGAAAAGTTAGAAATAAAAATAAGGATTATTTTATAGAGCCAAATTAAATCTTGGCCAAGCTTTTGAAATAAAATATTTCTATTTGATAAAAAGAGTAAAGGTTTATTTAAATAAAATAATGAGGATTTATTAATATCCATTTTTATTAAAGTAAAGGCTTTTCCATTTTAAATAAACACTAAAACTTGTTAATTTATTTTAAATAAGATTTCCAAGTATTTTAGTTTTCCAAATGAAACCTACTGAAAAGATTTTGATATTATTTAGATTTCAAAAAGAGTTTTAAAGTAAATTAAAACCTATTTGAATTAAAGACTATGGTCTATTTATTTAATTATTAATAGATCCTAAATGATTAAAAGAATTATTTTATTTTGGACTTTGAAATATGTTGATAAACAGAATTAAAATTCACCCAAAGTTAGTGGTAATTTGAATTCAAATGGAGATTGAAAAATATTAATAAATCTTATTTAATTAATACTAGGGCCAATTTTAAATGATTAAAATACCCTAAAAAGAATAAGATATTTATTCTAAAAATGATAACAGAATATATTATTAATCAGTATTAAAAACTACTCAAGGTTTGAGAGAAGTTTGAAATCAAATTGATGTTTGAATTAATTAAACAAAATCAAAATAGATTAATAGAAATGGAAAAAGGAAAAACAATCAGATCAAAAAAAATGGAATAGGAGCAGCCTAACTAACCTAGCCCACTAAGCCCATCAGCAGCCCACTCCTTCTACCTCGCAGTGAAATGTTTTTCACTCACAAACAAACTCGCTGAGTCTATGACGGTTGGACCCCACCTCCTCCTCCTCTCTCTCGCTGCCAAGCGACCCCACTTCCCCGTCAGCTTCGTCCTCACCCGCCGCTGACCGCGCCCCCTCTCTGGCCATTACTGCCGATTGAAAGCCGGCATCAATTCGCGTTAACCACGCCAGGAAACAGCCCTGTGACCTTGCTTTCTTAATCGCATCCCTCCCCTCTCCATTTCCCCCCAGACGCCGCAACACCGGAGCCCCCAGGCTGCCCTGATTTCTGCTTTGACCGCCACTATCTCTGGCGAGCTCCACCTCCAATTCTGGCCAGTCGACGTCGCCCCTCGCCTCCTCAACCACACGAACATGCTCCCCACCCCCTGACGCTTCTCTCTGCATCCTCAGCTTGCCCACGCTTATTCCAGAATGTCGGCAAGGACGACCACTGCACATCGCCACCGTCTGCCTCCGCTCCGACGAGCACTACCGGTGAGACCAGACCTCCCCTTCCCCTCTCTTTGATGCTCACATACTCACCACTTTCCTACGAGTCTAACAGCACCATCTGTTCCCTCTCCCGTGCTCTACAGTGACGTCCCCGACAACGATAGTGCGTGCCCGTCGCCAGACATCTCTCCGACGAGCAATCCCCGCAACTCCAGCCCGCCCCTCGACAAACAGAAGACACCTCGAGCACCACCACGACACCGCGAACCTGGTGAGCCATTCCCCTTCTTCCCTTGCTTCCTGTAGTCGCCGCGACGCCGTAGCCAGAGCGCCGCCGCCAAACAGTCGCCACCAGCGCCGCCCATCTTTGGCAAGCGTGTTGTGCACCGTCCGATCTGGATCGGAGTGACGGGATGGATACATTTAACCGAAGGGGTACGAGAGCCTCTGAGTCATGCGATGTAATTAGATCTAACGGCTATATTTGCTGATCCGCGCGAAATGGTACGCGCCAGTAGGATAGCGCCGCGTGTCACAGAGTCTGTTTTAAAAACAAGATTTGATCTATTTGTGGTTCAATTTTGTAAAAATCATAACTTTCAAACCACACGTCTAAATTTTGCAAATTTTATATCAATGGATTCAGAAAAACAAGTACTTTCTGACCATGCACTTTGTTTAGTAAAATGCTTCTGTAAAATTGATTGTTTTTGCAGAAACTTGTGTATGCATGTTTAGAATATAAAAATTGTTCTAAAATGATTTTTGAGATAAAACCTTTGGCAAATGGATTGTTTTGAAACTACTGACCATAGAAATCAATTTGTGGTTTCAAAAATATATTAGGTGAAGCAAAAGAATAAATCTTTGATTTAAACCATTTCTAGTCAAATAAAAAAAATGTTGTTATATGTTAAAAATACTTTTTGGAGGAAAATCTTTGGGAAATGTTTTTATTTAAACACTCTGACCCCAAACACCAAGTTTTATGATTTGAAAATGTATTTGGTGAACCCTATAAAGATAGTTACTTTGTTAAAGGCATTTTCAACCACATAAAATAATGCTTTGGTTTAAAAATGGTTTATAGATAGAATCTTTTGCAAATGGTTTTGCCACTTTATAAAATGATCATTAGGTATTTTCACATGTTTATGACCCATTAGAAACCACTTTTACAAATAAAACAATCTTTTGCATGCTTGCATGCATTGTTTTGTTTCTATCATTTTATGTGATGATTTGCTTGATTGGTAGATTGAAATATTGCTTGCTTGATTAAATTATAGTGATTGGAAGAGTGTGAATATTGCAAGGACAAGGAGTGAAATTATATTAGTGTGAATAAAAGGCAAGTGATGCTTCATACTTTTGTCCCATTATTTTCACTATGCATTAGTGATATTTCTAAGTAGGACTTGCATGGAAATTTTGCTAAGTATAAACAATGCCATGGGAAATCCTAGTAGATGAAACCTTAGTAGAATTTTCCTAAGTTAAGATTCCTACTACTATCATGCTTAGCTTAGCTAGTAGAAAACAAGGGTGGAATGGAAGGAATGGTTTGTGTTGAGTGGTTCACAAGGCCCATTTCTATGGTTTACCTTGTGTATCTCACTTGTGGATGGCCACCCAGGAACAAAGAGATTTGAGATGTCAAATGTTGAGAAGCTTCAAGTGCAGCCACTTGGCATTATGGGCTCTGCCTGGATCATATAGGTTGCAATAACTTAGCCAAATGGACAGTTGGTGGTAGGGGAATGATAGGTTGGAATGCGTCCATTCTGGTCTAAGGGAAGCCTTCTGAAAGATCTTGTCTTGGTGAAACCAAGTCTTGTGGGGAAAGTGCACCACCTCTGCAGAGTGAAAAATCTAAGTACTTAGCCATGTCCCTGGTAAAGGAAAATTTGAGCATCAAGACATGGAAGCTATCAAGAATCTCCTCATTCCAATTTCTATGTAAAAACTTGTGGTTGAACAAGGGTTGGAGGATCACCAATTTCTATTGGGAGATGCCTTGGGTGATTTTGTCAAGAAAAAACGTGGTGTTTTCAAAAAGGAAAAATCTATTTTGAGCAAAGCAAGCCTAAGCTCCACTTAGCCAAATGCATATAGATGATAGACTCCACTATACTACTATAGTATCACTTGCCAATACAATTCAAATGTATTGACCCATGTGGCTGTAACTTGTTATGTTGCAGGTTTGTTTGTTATTAGAGAAGTTTAATGATTAGGATTACAAGTCTACAACCAGCATGTCTGCCTGTGGCATTTTGAAGATGAAGGACCCCATGCTATTGTTATATTCTGCTGCATTGTAATGTGAGATAGCCAAATGAGCTATGTAAGATGTAATAAATTATTTTATTCCTGGTTATAAAGTTGTATTATGACCTTTGTTTCTTGATATTACATCTTAACTGTGGATGCTAGCTATTGATCCAGGGAATAGCATTGTAAACACAGGGATCTCTACCTTATTAAAGGTTGGGAACCTTACACTTACAAAACAAAAGAAGACTACTCAGCTATTCGAAGCGAAAGCACTTGACAGAATTCCCATGTGTCCTCGAGAACGTTTGGTCCTCATAAGTATTTCCACCGGCTTGTCCTTTGCTAAGAAAGGATTGGTCCACTTGCTGCAACTGTTTGATGTTTCATTTACTTGCACTTTATTTCCTTGCTTTATCAGAAAACCCCTAAAAATCTGTTTGCTAAGTATTTACAGAGATTTCCTGCTCCATACCACTAGTCAACACCTTCTGCTCCTCGTTGGGTTCCACACTCCTATTTATCGAAAGTACTACGATACACCCCCTATACTTGTGGGTCATCAGCAAGTCACGCAAAACATCAAGAGGGCTACAATTCAGCACAATCAAAACACAGGATCATCCAATACTTACGATGGGATATCAGAGATGTTAACGAGCAGCATCGTCTTGTTTTTCTTCTTGGCCTACGGCTGAGGAGCCATGGCCCGGATGGGCACCGCAGGAATCGGGAGGTAGCACCTTCATCCGCAGAATGTCGCTGCAGGAAGGCGGGCCCTTTCGGCGACGGTGGCATCCGAGCTTTCACTTCAGGCTCTCTTGCGAGAGTTCCCTTCGCTATGCTTGGGGGATTCCATAGTCGGCGAGTGCGCAGGAGGGACTGTGGTATCAGATTCCGCGTACCCACCATCTGGCGCAGCTGTAAGATCCCTCCTTTATAAAGGAAAAGGATCCTTGTGATTGCAATGCTAGTCCCTGGATCAATGCTAACATCCACAGTTTAAGATGAAGTACACAGAAACAAAGGTCATTATTACAGTCATTCCAGAGATAAACATAGTCTTTACAACTCCAAGGCCAAGGCCTAGTACAAGAGTTTGAATAAGTAAATAAATAAAAGTCTTCATCTTCATGTGCCACAGGCAAACATGTTGAGTGTAGACTCATGACTCCTAATCCTCATCAGAGTAACCTGCAACATCACAAGTTACAGCCACAGTGGGTCAATACATTGGAATAGTATTGGCAAGTGATTCCTTAGTATAATTTAGGTGGACTAGATACTATATGCAATTTGGCTAAGTGTAGCTTGGCTTGCTTTGCTCAAAATAGGTTTTGCCTATTAGTTGAAATCACTAAGTTTTTCTTTGACAAAACTTTTCCCAAGGAACCACCAATAGACATTGAGGTCCTTCACCCTTGTTCACCCACAAGTTTTTACTTAGAAATTGGGATGAGGAGATTCTTGATAGCTTCCATGTCTTGATGCTCAAGTTGTCCTTTTCCAGGGACATGGCTAAGTACTTAGATTCTTCCATCTGCAAAGGTTGTGCACTTTCCCCACCAGACTTGATTTTCACCAAGACAGGACCTTTCAGAAGCCTTCCCTTAGACCAAATGGACGCGCTCCAACCTATCATTCCCACTACCACCAACTGTCCAAATGGCTAAGTTCTAGCAACCTATGTGATCCAGGCAGAGCCCATATTGCCAAGTGGCTGCACTAGAATCTTCTTAACACTTGGCCTCTAAAATCTCTTTGTTCCTGGGTGGCTTTCCACAAGTGAGATACACAGGTAAACCATAGAAATGGGCCTTGTGTAACCACTCAACATAAACCATTCCTTCCATTCCACCCAGGTGTTTCATTTACTTAGTTGTTTTATTAGGCAAAACACAAGTCAAAAATACTTAGAAATATTTTCATCATAGCATGTATAATTCACCAACCCTTGGTTGCTACTAGCTAGTCTAAGCATGGCATAGATAAGCATCTTAACTTAGAAATTTCTAGCAATTCTACAACTACTAGGATTTCCCAACATGGCATAAGCAAAATATAGCATGCAAGACTAGCAAAAATATTTCTAATGCTTAGTATAAAAACGTAGGGATAAAAATATTCATGAAGCACCACTTGCCTTGGTAGTTTGGAGAGTAGCTACACTCCTCACAATCACAATCACTAGCACCAAAATCTACACAAAGAATCATAGCCACAAATCACATACCAAACATATACAAACAAAAATATATGCATTCATGCAATATGATATGTGATGATTTTTAAAACTCAACAAAGCAAGTGTATAGTACTGGTTCATAAAAAACTTAAAAACTTGCCAAACAACATTTAATTAAACCCTAAAACAATTCATATACTCAAATTAGCCCTACACAAGTTTCTCCAAATAAAACCATTTTAACAGAAGCAAAACATTAAACACATTGCATATTTAGAAAGGGCTTGTTCTCCTGATTCCATTGATATAAAATTTGTCAAATTCTAACGTGGGGATCAAAAGTTATAGCCAAAACAAAATCAAACTTCTAATAGATTCAAATTCTGTCTTTAAATCCAAACAGCTGCCACGCGTCTTAATCTAATTCGCTCGTACGGCTTCGCTCAGGATCGCGCCTGTGAGCCGTTAGATCAACATAATCTGCACGGCCCAGATCTAACTATACCGCTTCGTTAAGTGATCTAATCTCACGCGCTGGATCCAGATCCAACGGCCCTGGATCAAACGACCAAAGCTGAGCGGCGCTGGCGGTGGCTACTGGCGGCGGCGAGATCTGCCTACGGCGGCGCGGTGCTACAGGTAGTTCTAGGGTCGTCAGGGGTGCTTACCAGAACCGCGGTGATGCACTGATGCTCAACCTGGCGACGACTTGGCAAGGGGCGCTCTGGAGTGTCCGAGGGAGCTCGTCGGAGTTGCTGGCGGTGGCGGGCTTGGGTGGACTTTGACATTGGCGAGGTTCCTGGTCACCCTAGCATGCACAAACAACATTAGGAGATGCGCAAGACTACGGCGAGCAAGATCGTGTGCATCAAGGCAGAGGGGAACAAGGGGCTCACCGAATTTGACCGCCGGAGTTGAGGATGTCGTCGGGGGCTTGCTGTGCTTGTCGAAGACGACGACCTGTGCGGTACAAAAGGAACCAACGGTGTCAGTAGATGCGCAAGGAAGTGGCGAGGCTGTCTGCAAGAACCAGAGGGAGAGGGGCGCACGGGGCTCACCGGAATCGATCGCCGGAGTGAGTTATGTCTATGGCGGTGTGAGGATGATTGCGGGCAGCCTGGTGGCGGAGAGGTGGTGCTAAGTGAGGGGAAATGGTCGCAGAGAGGTGGGGGTTAAGTAGGCAGAGCAGGGGCGATAATCTCGCGAGCAATCAACTCCAATTAAGCGCATTTGCGTTGGGGAAGAAACGGCCACGGCGAGCAGGTCTCCAGCGCGAGATTGACGACGAGCTAGACGTGGCAGTGGGTCTACCTGTCAGCGAATAAAACAGAGAGGGGGTGGGGTCCTGGCGTCAGTCTCTCAGTGGGTTCGTCTGCGAGTGAGAAGGAAAGAGGGGGAACCTGGGTGGGCTTAGTGGGCTGCGTCTGTTGCTGGGCTCAATTGTTGGCGTCGGCCCTTTTCTCTTTCTTTTCTCTTTTTCTTTTTCTAAATCGATTTTCTGGAATGATTTTCAATCAAATTCAAAGGCATTTGAATTTCAAACCTTTTCTGGATTTTTGTAAAGTGTAACCATCATACTTTTGGGCATAAAACCATGTGGTCTCTCTGTACTTGCTTGGTCCCTTTGAATAAACAAAATAAACAGTGCTATAGCACTTGATTTGGAAATGTTTTGAAGATGGTTTTGAAACCATATTTGTTTTGTAAATTTTTGTCCAAACTCTACATTCAATCTAAACAACAAGGAAGCAAACAAGACTTGGTTAAAACACTTATCCTCTCAATTGAGAGCAGTAAATGATTAATGTTTGCTCACATAAAATAATAGCACTAAGTGCTTCTGTTTTCTTGAAATGAGTTGGAAAATGATCCCTAAATTATATGCATGCATGTATGATATGCAATCTTTGGAATCATGATTTTAGGTATGTTACAAATCTAACCCCCTTAAGGTGAATCTCTCCCTCGAGATTCAGATTGGCTAGCAAATAGGTGAGGGTGGTCTTTCCGAAGATCATCTTCTCTTTCCCATGTTGCTTCCTCTTCGGAATGATGGTTCCACTGAACTTTGCAAAACTTGATAGTCTTAGTCCGTGTGACTCTTTCTGCGGTCTCAAGAATCTTGATAGGTTTATCTTCATAAGTGAGGTCACTTTCCAATTGGACCTCCTCCAAAGGTATGGTATCCTTCAAAGAAGTTTCTTCCATTTATGGATGACATTTCTTAAGCTGACTCACATGAAACACATTATGAACAGCTAACAAAGACTCCGGCAATTCAATTTCATAAGCAACTTCTCCTTTGCGACTCAGAATCTTGAATGGTCCAACATATCTTGGGGCCAACTTTCCTTTGACTCTGAACCTATTCACTCCACGAAGTGGTGACACTCTAAGATAAGCTCTATCACCAACTTCGTAGGTGACTTCTCTACGCTTAGGATCTGCGTAGCTTTTCTATCGGGACTGTGCTATCTTCAATCTGTCCTTAACCAACTTGACCTTCTCTTCAGCTTCTTTGATAAGTTCTGGTCCGAACAAACTTCTTTCTCCCATGCCATTCCATAACAATGGGGTGGTACACTTTCTCCCATAGAGAAACTCAAATGGTGCCATCTCAATGCTGGCTTGATAGCTGTTGTTATAAGAAAATTCTGCGTAAGGCAAACTTTCATCCCAACTGGCTCCATAGTCTAGGGCACATGCTCTCAACATGTCTTCAAGAATCTGATTAGTCCTTTCTGTTTGTCCATCAGTTTGAGGATGAAAAGCAGTACTGAATTCCAACCTCGTTCCCAATGACTCATGTAGATGTCTCCAAAAATGGGAAGTGAATTGGGTTCCCCTATCAGACACAATACTCTTGGGCAATCCATGTAGACACACAATTCTACTCATATAGATTTTGGCCAACTTAGCACTTGTATAGGTTGTCTTCACGGGTATGAAATGAGCCACTTTAGTTAGGCGATCCACTACTACCAAATAGAATCGTATCCTGACTAGGTCCTTGGTAATCCGGTAATGAAATCCATACCAATCTTATCCCACTTCCAATCAGGAATAGGTAGTGGTTGAAGCAAACCTGCTGGTTTCAGATGTTCCGCTTTCACTCTACTACACACATCACACAAAGCAATATGTTCGGCGATGTCCTTCTTGAGATTATTCCACCAAAATCTTTCCTTCATGTCCATGTACATTTTGGTGTTACCCGGATGAATAGAATACGGAGAGTTGTGTGCTTCTTGCAAAATCAGTTTCCGAAGCTTCGGATCTTGTGGAACACAGATACGTTTCCCATGGCATAAAGTACCCTGTTCGTCTTCATGGAATCCTTTGGCTTTTCCTTTACCAATCTTTTCCTTAATTTCTTCAATTTCCTTATCAATCTTCTGGGCTTCTTTGATCTTGTCCAACAGATTGGGTTGAACATCCAAAGACATGAGATGTCCTTCGGGCACAATCTCCAATCTGAGGTCTCTAAATTGGGCACACAAATCATCTGGCAATTCTCCTTTGGTAAGGCCATTCACAAAAACCTTATGACTTAGAGCATCTGCTACAACATTTGCTTTACCGGGGTGGTATTGCAAACTTAAGTCAAAGTCCTTGATGAGTTCTAGCCATCTTCTTTATCTCATATTAATTTCCTTCTGGGTGAAGATATACTTCAAACTCTTGTGATCTGTGAACACTTCACAACGCTTTCCCAAAAGATAGTGTCTCCAGGTTTTGAGTGCATGGACAACAGAGGCTAACTCCAAATCATGAGTAGGATAGTTCACTTCATGAGTTTTGAGTTGTCTCGAGGCATAAGCCACAACTTTTCCTTCTTCCATAAGTACTGCACCCAAACCATGATGAGATGCATCACAATATACTTGGAAATCTTTTTCCAAGTCTGGCAAACACAAGACTGGTGCTGTCACAAGTCTCTTCTTCAATTCCTGAAAGCTGAGTTCACAACCTTCAGACCAAGCAAATTTCTTCTCTTTCTTTAGCAATTCTGTCATAGGCTTAGCTACCTTGGAGAAATTCTCAATGAACCTTCTGTAGTAACCTGCTAAGCCAAGGAAACTACGAACTTCTTTCACTGACTTGGGAGATTCCCATTCAGTTACAGCTGAAACTTTAGCAGGATCAACTGCTACACCATCTTTTGTCATAACATGTCCAAGAAATCCAACTTCATTCAACCAGAATTCACACTTGCTGAATTTGGCATACAGTTTATGCTCTCTAAGCTTCTCAAGTATCAAACGCAAATGTCCTTCATGTTCTTCTTTGCTCTTGGAGTAGATCAAAATGTCATCGATGAAAACGACAACAAACTTATCAAGAAATTCCATGAACACCTTGTTCATCATATTCATAAAGTATGCTAGAGCATTGGTCAATCCAAATGGCATCACGGTATACTCATACAATCCATACCTTGTGGTGAAAGCTATCTTAGGTATGTCTTGCTCCCTAATCTTGAGTTGGAAATAACCTGACCGGAGATCAATCTTCGAGAACACACAAGCTCCTTCTAGCTGATCAAACAAGTCATTGATTCTAGGCAAAGGGTATTTGTTCTTGATAGTCACCTCATTGAGTGAACGGTAATCTATGCATAACCTTTGACTTCTATCTTTCTTTTCCACAAACAACACTGGGGCTCCCCAAGATGAAGAACTTGGTTGAATAAATCCTTTCTACAACTGCTCTCTGAGTTGTTTCTTGAGTTCTTTCAGTTCATCTACTGACATCTTGTATGGTCTCTTTGCTATTGGTCCAGATCCTGGTAGCAGATCAATAAGGAACTCCACATCTCTATCTGGTGGCATTCTCGGCAATTCTTCCGGAAACACATCCATATATTCACTCACAATTGGCACACTGTCTATGCTAACCCCCTTAAGAGAATTTAGCTTACTCCCTTTTTATTCAAAGTTAGACTTGAATTTAATCCGTTTTCTTTCCGGGGTTGTGAGTGCAACAGTACGATTAGCAAAATCTAGTACTCCTTCATACTTAGCCATCCAATCCATTCCCAATATTACGTCCAGTCCTTGGGAATCTAGGATTATCAGACTCACTGGAAACTTATGCTTTCCAAACTCTATTACTAGATCCCGGCATCCAAAATTTACTATCATATCTCCACCTGGAGAACTAAATTTTATTGGACACCCAATGTTTTCAGTTGGAAACCCATTTCTATCAACAAATGCTTTTGATATGAATAAATGCGATGCTCCAGTATCAAAAAGAACAAATGCTGGAATAGAATTGAGTCTGAACTTACCAGCAACAACATCTGGCTCCTCATAGATTTCCTCCACATTGATGTGGTTAACTTGCCCTTTCTGAAAAGGGTTGGGCTTGTTGGGTCCTTCAACTTTCTTTTCTGGGCATTCATTTGCATAATTCCCCATCTTCTTGCACTTGAAGCATTCAACCTGACTAATGTCCTTCTTGACAGGCTGGCTTCCACTGCCACTTCCATTACCACTGTGGTGGCTCTTATATCCACCCTTGTGGTTCTTGTACTTGTCATTGTCATGACTACGGTGATGCTTGTTGTCATGACGGTTGTGGTTGTGGTGCTTGTTGAATTTCCCATGCTTGTGGGATCCTGAGCTTCCACTATCATCTAATGGGAACGTTTGTGAGACGATCCCGAGCTGTGCTTGTCAGAGTGCTTTCTCTTCCTGCTTTCAACTTGCTTCATTTTGCTCTCCAAAATAGCAGCCTTATCACAGAGAGACTGGTATGTGGGAACATAGGCTACTGATAGCTACAAGTTCAGTTCATCATTCATCCCTTCAAGGAACTTTTCCTTCCTCTTGGCATCAGTGTCAACTTCATCCGGTGCATAACGCGCCAGATTGTTGAACTCCTCAATATACTCAGCCACGCTGCGGTGGTGCTGCTTCAGATTATGAAACTCTTTCTTTTTTAGACTCATCACTCCAGATGAGATATGAGCAGTACGAAAGCCATCCTCAAAGATAGCCCATGTCACATCTTCTATGGGAGTGGTGATCTGGAAGTTATCCCACCAAGTGGTGGGTGGTCCTTCCAGCAAATGTGCTACAAATCTGACCTTTTTTACATCAGTACAGCCCACAGTTACCAAGTCCTTGTTCACAGAGCGTAGCCAATCATTGGCCACCATGGGATCAGTTGTTCCTGAGAACTTTGCTGGCCTCAATCTCAAGAACCTGGTAAGCATGTCAAAACCCGGTGGGTTGTTGTTGTTGTTGTTATTGTTGTTATTGTTGTTGTTGTTGTTGTTGTTGTTGTTTTGGTTCTAGATGAACGTTGTCATCATTTGCATCAGCTGAGTCTGCGCTGTCATCATTTGCTGCATTTCTGGAGTGATGTTGTTGTTGTTGGGGTTGGGATTGGAACGACGAGGAGGCATCTGTGGTTTTTTCAATAGAGATAAGAATGAGATACCCATAGATGCTAACATGCACATTACATCACATAAATGAAGGGAATATGCCCGAGAGGCAATAATAAAGTGGTTATTATCGTATTCCTTGTTTATGATAAATGTTTATTTTGCATGCTATAATTGTATTAATACGGAAACGTTAATACATGTGTGTTTAATAAACAAACAGAAAGTTCCTAGTTATGCCTCTCTCATAAACTAGCTCGTTGATTAACAAGATGATCAAGGTTTCCTGATCATGGACATTGGATGTTGTTAATAATGGGGTCACAACATTAGTGTAATGTTGTGATGAACATTCATCCGAAGTATAGCATTACGATCAAAGTCATTGAGTTTATATTGCTATAACAACTTACGAAGTGATCCTAATCCTTAGACCATGAGATCATGTCAATCACTAACACCGGAAGAGTTTCTTGATTCACACCGTAACAGGGTGATTATAAAGATGGATTCAGAACTAATAAAGTGTTATGTTGAGGCCCATGGATCGAGAGTGGAATTTGTTCATCCCGATGACGGATAGATATGCTCTGGGCCCTCTCGGTGATATCACATTGATTAGCTTGCAAGCAAGTGATTTGATCACTAGAATGTTATATCACGGGAACGAGAAAAGAGTGCATGTCAGTAACGAGATCAAAATAGGTATGGAGATACCGATGATCGAATCTCGGACATGTAATATATCGTGAAACAAAGGGATTAAGATCCTAGCGTAAAAGGTTCCGACGATCACAAGAAAGTCATCGTTGAATGTGTGGGAGTCAGTATGGGTCTCCAGATCCCGCTTCTGATTATTGATCCGAGAGGGGTCTCGATCATGTCCGCATTATTCACGAACCGTAGGGTAACACACTTAAGAGACACTGACATCCAATTGGAGCAAAAGTTTCATGCCGAAAGAATGAACAAGCGCAGGAATTTATTTCACTAGATACCGAAACAGGTTTTCGGGTGAAATTGCATAAAGTGGTTATGCATGTGAAATGGAATTCTAGCAAGGGGTTATTTGTGAATGTTTGTCATTAAAGTAATTGACAAAATTCTGAATAAAATAAAATAGTTTTATTTAATGAGAGTTTGCATTAAATTTGGTGGAAATTTAATGGGAATTTGAGTGGACTTTTGAGTGGAGGAAATTTAAAGGGCATTTTGTGAGTGGAGTGTCCACCCACATGAATGAAGGAGGGGAGGGGGCTGCCCCCCATGGCCGGCGGCCACCCCGTGTGTGCCCCCCTCCTCCTATAAAAGGAGCCCCCCTCCTCAGTTGTCTCTCACACCTCCTCGTGAAGGATCTCTCTCCCCCTCTAGAATTTATCCCCCATAGTCTCGGACTAGCGAGATACATGTTCCCGGTGGCTATTCGGCAAGAAAGAGTTATGCTTCTGCTGCATCGCTGGAGCGAGGAGGCGGAGGTTGCTCGGTGCCTCGAACGTGTGTGCGAGCACGGATGCGCTGCTGATTTGCGGCGCTAGGACTTCCTGTCGATCTTGAGATCGGCAAGAGAACGTCTACATCAACCACGAGTTGAACTCGTTAAGCTTTGTCGGTCTTCAAGGGTATGTTCTCTACGGATATACATCCGCCCGTTGTTTGTATCTAGTAGATAGATCTTGTTACATAGTTCACATCGTAGGAAAATTTTTGTTTTCTATGCTGCGAACCCTACAGTGGTATCAGAGCCGGATCTATGCGTAGATACTTTGCACGGGTAGTACACATATGAGTATGTGGGCAATGATGATCATTTTATTGCTTCTTCGTTGTACTTTGTATATTGGTGGCATAGTGGGATGAAGCGGCCCGGACAAACTTTACATGTCCTCGCACATGAGACCTGTTCCACGCTTGACATGCAACTAGTTTTGCATAAGTGGCTAGCGGGTGTCTGTCTCTCCTACTATAGTCAATATCTAATTTGCAACGGGTTGTCAACAATTTGGTTATCCTTGTTGTGGTTAATGTTCGTAGGTAAGAACGGTTCTATCTTCGAAAGCCCTAAGCCACGTAAAACTTGCAATGGATAAATTAAAGGCGTCTAGTTTAGATTGTTGCTGGGCTAGTGTTATGATATGGTAGTGTTGTAAGTAGAAGTATGAGATGATACTCTTACAACACACATAGCGTGTAAAATCCATAGACCTTGGATTTACACATATAGGTATGATAGTGATCATACCACGATGCACATGATAGAGATCATCTGCAGGAACCATATCATTTCACTAATAAACATATGATGTTTTGATTGCATCTTATATTGCTTGTTTGGCGTTTTATTAGCATAATAAGATGATCCCTCATTTAGATATCAAGATAAGAATGTGTTCTTCCTTAAGTATGCACCGACAATGTTTCGTCGCTTCAAGACATCACGTGATGATCGGGTGTACTTGAATCCATGAGCATATCTCGGGTGTCAGACAGTTACACACGCGAATACTAAGGTTCTTACTTGGCGAGCCTAGCATGTACAGACATGGCCTCGGAACACGGACCGAAAGGTTAAGCATGAGTCATATGTTTTTGATATGATGACCATATGGATGCTCGCCTTTGAAGCTATACTGACTCACGTGATGATCGGACTTGGTGTAGTGGATTTGGTTCATGTAATCACCAAAAAGGCACGACGGATGTCGTTTTTGAGTGGGATTTCATTTCTAATTTGGATTAGTAGAACTCAATTTATCATAAATTAAATCAAAGTGAATTTGCATAACTTGTTGTAGTCATTGGCATTCGTTCGCCACCTTATGCATAGTTGTAATTGATATAATAGAACTATAGAATTCTGGATATATATACTTTACGAACTGGTATCGTATTGTGTTGAGTGTCAATCTAAAGTTTAAAGTCCTATTGCAAAATTTCAGCAAACTCTATTTACTCCGTGAAATTTAATAGTTGGTATTAAATCGAGAGTAACAATTCCAGTGTTAGTATCTTAAGTATCATGTTTTGCCTCCATGATTCTTGATTATTTTAATATCAAGTTTATCTAGGAGCTGAAAGAATTGTTTCAGAAACCATCATGTGTGGCAGATATAACGGTATCTAAAACAATGTTTTGGTTGCAATATGATAGAGTATAATATATGTTCTCATATTGGATGAGAATTTACGAAGGTTGGAGATGCTAGACATCCTAATCATCCAAAAGGGTTTTGGAAAGTAATGTTATACTCACGATTCGCCTTTATAAGCTATAGTAGCTTGATCATGAAAGTCGTCATGATAAGGATGAATAGAAGATGAATGTAAAGTGTTTACTACACTAAAAGATTACTAAAGAATGGATTTTGAAAGAATACCGATCATTTTGATGATGGTGATCTACTTCAAAGTGCAAGTCCAAAGGCATTATTATTTGAATATACACGCTTTGGACTATGTGTCATGTATATGGCGCCACTTTTGATGTTGATAGATTCTTTTAAAAAGGA
Organism: Avena sativa; assembly: GCA_916181665.1. Lineage (NCBI taxonomy): Eukaryota > Viridiplantae > Streptophyta > Magnoliopsida > Poales > Poaceae > Avena > Avena sativa. Next base: position 147,387,699 of record OV702297.1, read on the forward strand.
AAAGGAAATGCTAAAAGAGAATCTATAAAATATACTTGGCAGAAAAGAAAAGATTGGAAATATCCAATTTAGGTATATGGATGATATACATGTTATGGTTGTATTCTTTGCTTGTTAAACAATGTGGTTCTTAGGTATTGGATACCGAATTGGTTGATATGAAATTTCATATGGAACAACGCAATTCATGAACCACAATGGCCTAAGTAACTAGCATGAGAATATGTGATGATGTTCATCAAAAACAAACAAACCGTTGTTTGTATTTCTTATTGACATCAAAGCTTGACTTCAAGATTTGTTTTAATAATTGTTATTTGAATCAGGTATTATGAGAACAAAGGTTGTTCAAATAATTACCGTATTCCATATAAGATGGATGATTTACAAATCTAGTTGGAGAAATCACATCCATAAAACCTAATGCTAAAATGTCGCAAGACAAATGATTGAAAGATCACTTATGAAGTGACATCGCTGTTTAAATTATATTGGAAAGAAAACATGAAGAATCTCCATATTCATGGATTTTTGGAGTCTTTGATTTGATCAAGTGACGCTTGTGAGACTTTCCACGTGATAATTAAAACTTCGTTTAAAGGCCAAAGAAGAACAAACGACTAAATTATTGGAATTTATACATATCGATGTATGTAGTCCATTATGTATAGTCGTAAGCGATGGATTTCAACTTCATATGCTTTCTCCAGAAATTTGAGTGAATGTTCACTTAATGAGAAAGAAGTATTAAATATTTTGAAAACGTTTCAAAGACTTTCAAGATGAAGTGCAAAATCATTGTAACAAGAAAATAAATGATTTATGATTTGATCATAAAGGGATTTATTTGAGTTACAAGTGTAACAAGAAAATAAATGAATTATGATTTTATCATAAAGGGATTTATTTGAGTTGCAAGTTTAGCAAAACACCTAGATTTACATATCCCGAAACACCATAGGAATATGGAATGTTTGAGATTTGTAATGAAACCTTGTTTGACATGGTTGGATCAAAGGTGTTATTTATAAAACTGCCATTATGTTTTAAAAGATTAAAGCTTTAGAGACTTCCGCTTTTACACTGAAAAGAGCTCCATCTTGATCCGTTGAAATGACACCATGGAAGTTATGGTTTGGGGTAAAACCCAAGTTGTCATTTCTTAAATTTTGGTATGCTAAACATAAGTAAGATGTTTACAACCGAAGTCGGATGAGCATGTCTTTGTAGGTTATTTCGAATAACAATTGGTTATTCCTCCATAACATCAAGGACAAAAGGGTTTGTCGCTTGAAGCGTGAAGTTTCTTGAAGAAGGAATTTTTCATAAAAGTTAAGTTGGAGGACAATAGAACTTTGATAAGGTTAACGAACCTTAGCTAAATGTGCTGAGTTGTGCAGCGCCGGAAATCGTTCCGAAGGCTGCCATAATGCTCATAGCTTATGTGCCTCAAAGCTTGTGGTCACGGAGATCTAAGTTCTTATTGAACCAAGTCGGTCGGATAAACAATCAAATACTAAGATTTGAGAGTAAATCATTATTGTTTGACAATGATGAACCGACTATATGCAAAGAAGCGATGATGGGCCCTGACTCCGTCAAATGGCTTGAAGCCATAAAATCCGTGATAGTTCCATATACGAGAAATCAAGTTTTGAACTTGGAAGACCCTCCGGAAAGGTGTAAAAACCTATCGGTCGTATTTGGATCTATAAAGAAACAGACATGGATGTTTCACATCTATGAAATAGTCGACATGTCGTAAAGTATTTTACGACAATGTTCAAGGAGTTGACTATGACAAGATTTGATCTTTCATAGCGATATTTAGTCTGGACGGATTAAAGTAGCAACCACTACATATAATTTGGTATATGGTAGATGAATAAACAGAACAAAATTCTTCTAATAGAATGGTTACCTAGGACGTGTACATGACACGGTCCAAAGGGTTTTGTTAAAATTCAAAGGATGCTAAAAGGGCATGCAAACTTCAATGGTTGAAGTAAGCATCGTGGAGTTGGAATCTTCACCTTAATGAAAAGGATTTTTCATCAGGAGACGATGAAGATGCTTGCATTTGCAAGAAATTAAGTGGGAGCGCTGAGACATATTTCTAATACATTATGTGGAGGACATCTTGTTGATTAGAAATGATGTATCTTTTATTGACCAAAGGTTAAGAATTTCATTTCGATGAAATACTTAGGCCAAACCCGAATATTTAGCATGAATGTCTATAGTGGATAGACTGTGACGCTAATATGGTTGTGCCAAATGTACATATATGAGATATTGAAGGAGTTCAATATAGAAACGACAAGAAACAGTTCTTGTTGCATGGAAAGGAATTGAAACAAGATTCAAGTGTATCGACACTTGATAAGTGAAACAAGATTCAAGTGCTTTGACACTTGATGAGTGAAATCACGAGAATGTTTTGATCAATCATGCCATGATATGTACACATCCAGATATGTCCTATGCTCTAAGTGTTATGAGCATATACCAGAATGAATCATAAAATGATCATTGGACGATAGTGAGGATATTCTTATGATCTTTTTGAAAGAACTAAGAATACATTTGTGTAGAAGTGACAAACAATTACAAATAGTTCATTGTAAAGCGTTACATTGATACTAGTTTTGTCACAAGATACAAATTAAGTTTATCTCAATCTAAACTATGAGTGGCACAATGAAATGGAAAGAAAGTTTCCATGATGGATTTGGATGAAATCCATAGTTAAGACATTGTGACGAATACTACAACAAAACGGCTAAGTATATGACTGCTATAGTAGCAGCAAAGGAGGGAATTTGTGTCAAGTAGTTTGTTATCAAACTAAGGTGTGGTTCACAACAGGCTAAAACTAAAGATATAATGTATGACAATAGTATCGACATGTTTTAACCCCAAGGAACTAAAGGTCTCACCAAAATACCAAATTTATACAATGCCATCTCATTGGAGAATGAGTGATGCGTGGAGACGCAAAGACATGCAAATACACACGGACCTGAAGCGTCAGATCCGTAGATTATGTTAACCACTTGCAATTGCGTATATGGAACACCAGAAAGCCATAGGTGTTCAATATGCAAAGTTTTAAAACTCGATTATTGTCTCTAGTCCAAGTGGGAGACTGAAGGGAATATGCCCGAGAGGCAATAATAAAGTGGTTATTATCGTATTCCTTGTTTATGATAAATGTTTATTTTGCATGCTATAATTGTATTAATACGGAAACGTTAATACATGTGTGTTTAAGAAACAAACAGAAAGTTCCTAGTTATGCCTCTCTCATAAACTAGCTCGTTGATTAACAAGATGATCAAGGTTTCCTGATCATGGACATTGGATGTTGTTAATAACGGGGTCACAACATTAGTGTAATGGTGTGATGAACATTCATCCGAAGTATAGCATTACGATCAAAGTCATTGAGTTTATATTGCTATAACAACTTACGAAGTGATCCTAATCCTTAGACCATGAGATCATGTCAATCACTAACACCGGAAGAGTTTCTTGATTCACACCGTAACAGGGTGATTATAAAGATGGATTCAGAAATAATAAAGTGTTATGTTGAGGCCCATGGATCGAGAGTGGAATTTTTTCATCCCGATGACGGATAGATATGCTCTGGGCCCTCTCGGTGATATCACATTGATTAGCTTGCAAGCAAGTGATTTGATCACTAGAATGTTATATCACGGGAACGAGAAAAGAGTGCATGTCAGTAACGAGATCAAACTAGGTATGGAGATACCGATGATCGAATCTCGGACATGTAATATATCGTGAAACAAAGGGATTAAGATCCTAGCGTAAAAGGTTCCGACGATCACGAGAAAGTCATCGTTGAATGTGTGGGAGTCAGTATGGGTCTCCAGATCCCGCTTCTGATTATTGATCCGAGAGGGGTCTCGATCATGTCCGCATTATTCACGAACCGTAGGGTGACACACTTAAGAGACACCGACATCCAATTGGAGCAAAAGTTTCATGCCGAAAGAATGAACAAGCGCAGGAATTTATTTCACTAGATACCGAAACAGGTTTTCAGGTGAAATTGCATAAAGTGGTTATGCATGTGAAATGGAATTCTAGCAAGGGGTTATTTGTGAATGTTTGTCATTAAAGTAATTGACAAAATTCTGAATAAAATAAAATAGTTTTATTTAATGAGAGTTTGCATTAAATTTGGTGGAAATTTAATGGGAATTTGAGTGGACTTTTGAGTGGAGGAAATTTAAAGGGAATTTTGTGAGTGGAGTGTCCACCCACATGAATGAAGGAGGGGAGGGGGCTGCCCCCCATGGCCGGCGGCCACCCCTTGGGTGCCCCCCTCCTCCTATAAAAGGAGCCCCCCTCCTCACTTGTCTCTCACACCTCCTCGTGAAGGATCTCTCTCCCCCTCTAGAATTTATCCCCCATGGTCTCGGACTAGCGAGATACATGTTCCCGGTGGCTATTCGGAAAGAAAGAGTTGTGCTTCTGCTGCATCGCTGGAGCGAGGAGGCGGAGGTTTCTCGGTGCCTCGAATGTGTGTGCGAGCACGGATGCGCTGCTGATTTGCGGCGCTAGGACTTCCTCTCGATCTTGAGATCGGCAAGAGAATGTCTACATCAACCACGAGTTGAACTCGTTAAGCTTTGTCGGTCTTCAAGGGTATGTTCTCTACGGATATACATCCGATCGTTGTTTGTATCTAGTAGATAGATCTTGGTACATAGTTCACATCATAGGAAAATTTTTGTTTTCTATGTTGCGAACCCTACAATAAACAATCACAAAGCATGCAACATAATGATAAAGGTTAAACAACCAGATAACAAGTTCGCAAAGTAAAACACACACAAATAACAAGCCATCCACATGTTGGATGGTCAAATAACAAGTTCCCAACAACAAGTATGATAACAAATGATAAATGAGTAGTCAAATCTACTACTCGGCATCAACCTCCTACTCGACAAAGGTAAGACCTGCGTTCTCCATCGCGGTCTTGTATTCCTCGACACTGGTGGTCAAGGTCTCTATTTTGGCTTTGAGAGACCTCTTCTGGGAACGAAGCCTCTCAATCACCGTCTGTTGATGCTCGAGCTCGAAGTCCTTGGCCTGTAGTTCTTCAGTCATGTCCTGAATCCTCTTGTTCCTATCTTGGACTCGCTTCTCCTGACTCTTGAACTTTCTGTCCTGGCTCTCGAACTTTGCCTCCATCTCCTTGACTATCTCATCTTGCTCCGCGAAGAGCTTTTCCTTCTCGCGAAGCTGCACCTGGAGTTCGTCATTGTTGAGCATGACGTTGGTCCTATCAGAGTCCACGTGCCTAATGAGAGCCTCTAAGTCCTAGAGGTATAGGCGAATCGGCTCCGCTGTCTCCCTCAAAGTGTCCTCGAAGTCGATGGACTCTCCATCCTCATCACGTCTACCGAAGACGTGAAAGTGAGTACCTCTAACCTGTCGAGAGTGTCTCCCTAGCAGACGTCCTATCAGATCCTGCATGACTACCTCAAGGCCTCTCTCCTTGTCATCGTGCATGAGCTTGAAGATGATAGCCTCCGTGGTAGGCTCAGTCTGGCGTCTAGGCTGATTGACCTTAAAACCCCAAAGGTCTTTCCTCTCAAACTTGGTGAGAGGAAGCACCATGATGGTAGGAAGAGGGAGATTGAGCAAAGTAGTGAGCTCAACAATACGAGGACCAAAGAGAGTTCCCTGGAACTCCTCAACAGTGCTGATGGTAACATTAGGCATCTATTTATAAGATAGAAAAAGTTAGAACAACACAATTCAAGATATAACAGAAGGTAAAACATCACATACATATCCTTGGAAATCAAAACACACAAGTCATGGCATACATGGATCCATTACAACAACCAAGATTCAACTTATTTTAAGCAACATTTGGAAAATAAGGTGATAAGTGGTGGTCCAACTAATGAAGTACGTTTACAATCCTATCTCACTGGATCTGTTGGCTAACACAATGTTTCTAGAAGCAATCAGTCTATCTTGTTCACATGACTCCATCACTAAGTCTATAATGTCTCCTTTTAAGGTTTGGCTGGTAGCCTCCAACTCTTGGGTATGTTTCTTCTCTTCTTTTAGGCTATTTTGGATGTTGAACATTCTGCACTTGACTCTTTCACCAAGTTCTTTGATGGTCTTCCAACCTGCATCCCTTGCTGAGTCAAAGAATGTAGGGTGCATCACTGAATTGGTGAACATGCAGAATCCTGAGTCCTTGTGGTTGTCTTCCTTGTCTTTATACAAGTGAAGTTGCACCCACCAGTACTCAACTCCTTCATCCATCACAGGAAAACATTTGTACACAACTGCACCATGTATTTCCATTGCAACCATGAGGTCCTTGAGAGCTCTGGGGAATTTTGTCTCACACTCCAATGTCATTGTCATGAGTGGTCCTTTCCTCACGGCTTCGTTGATGGAGTTCATCTACAATTAGAGATGAGAAAGAAGATTAGAAAAGTTTACGAGAAGAATAGACAAGTGTAGAAGTTGTTGAAAAAATTTCCTTAGTGGTTTCCAATCCTAGGGTCATAATCCTACAGGAAACACAGTGCTCTGATACCATCTGTAAGATCCCTCCTTTATAAAGGAAAAGGATCCCTGTGATTGCAATGCTAGTCCCTGGATCAATGCTAGCATCCACAGTTTAAGATGAAGTACACAGAAACAAAGGTCATTATTACAGTCATTCCAGAGACAAACATAGTCTTTACAACTCCAAGGCCACGGCCTAGTACAAGAGTTTGAATAAGTAAATAAATAAAAGTCTTCATCTTCATGTGCCACAGGCAAACATGTTGAGTGTAGACTCATGACTCCTAATCCTCATCAGAGTAACCTGCAACATCACAAGTTACAGCCACAGTGGGTCAATACATTGGAATAGTATTGGCAAGTGATACCTTAGTATAATTTAGGTGGACTAGATACTATATGCAATTTGGCTAAGTGTAGCTTGGCTTGCTTTGCTCAAAATAGGTTTTGCCTATTAGTTGAAATCACTAAGTTTTTCTTTGACAAAACTTTTCCCAAGGAACCACCAATAGACATTGAGGTCCTTCACCCTTGTTCACCCACAAGTTTTTACTTAGAAATTGGGATGAGGATATTCTTGATAGCTTCCATGTCTTGATGCTCAAGTTGTCCTTTTCCAGGGACATGGCTAAGTACTTAGATTCTTCCATCTGCAGAGGTTGTGCACTTTCCCCACCAGACTTGATTTTCACCAAGACAGGACCTTTCAGAAGCCTTCCCTTAGACCAAATGGACGCGCTCTAACCTATCATTCCTACTACCACCAACTGTCCAAATGGCTAAGTTCTAACAACCTATGTGATCCAGGCAGAGCCAATATTGCCAAGTGGCTGCACTAGAAGCTTCTTAACACTTGGCCTCTAAAATCTCTTTGTTCCTGGGTGGCTTTCCACAAGTGAGATACACAAGGTAAACCATAGAAATGGGCCTTGTGTAACCACTCAACATAAACCATTCCTTCCATTCCACCCAGGTGTTTCATTTACTTAGTTGTTTTATTAGGCAAAACACAAGTCAAAAAGACTTAGAAATATTTTCATCATAGCATGTATAATTCACCAACCCTTGGTTGCTACTAGCTAGGCTAAGCATGGCATAGATAATCATCTTAACTTAGAAATTTCTAGCAATTCTACAACTACTAGGATTTCCCAACATGGCATAAGCAAAATATAGCATGCAAGACTAGCAAAAATATTTCTAATGCTTAGTATAAAAACATAGGGATAAAAATATTCATGAAGCACCACTTGCCTTGGTAGTTTGGAGAGTAGCTACACTCCTCACAATCACAATCACTAGCACCAAAATCTACACAAAGAATCATAGCCACAAATCACATACCAAACATATACAAACAAAAATATATGCATGCATGCAATATGATATGTGATGATTTTTAAAACTCAACAAAGCAAGTGTACAGTACTGGTTCATAAAAAAGTTAAAAACTTGCCAAACAACATTTAATTAAACCCTAAAACAATTCTTAAACAATTCATATACTCAAATTAGCCCTACACAAGTTTATGGAAATAAAACCATTTTAACAGAAGCAAAACATTAAACACATTGCATATTTAGAAAGGGCTTGTTCCCCTGATTCTATTGATATAAAATTTGTCAAATTCTAACGTGGGGATCAAAAGTTATAGCCAAAACAAAATCAAACTTCTAATAGATTCAAATCCTGTTTTTAAATCCAAACAACTGCCACGCGTCTTAATCTAATTCGCTCGTACCGCTTCGCTCAGGATCGCGCCTGTGAGACGTTAGATCAACATAATCTGCACGGCCTAGATCTAACTATACCGCTTCGTTAAGTGATCTAATCTCGCGCGCTGGATCCAGATCCAACGGCCCTGGATCAAACGACCAAAGCTGAGCGGCGCTGGCGGTGGCTACTGGCGGCGGCGAGCTCTGCCTACGGCGGCGCGGCGCTACAGGTGGTTCTAGGGTCGTCGGGGGCGCTTACCAGAACCGCGGCGATGCACTGATGCTCAACCTGGCGACGGCTTGGCAAGGGGCGCTCTGGAGTGGCCGAGGGAGCTCGTCGGAGTTGCTGGCGGCGTCGGGCTTGGGTGGACGTCGATGTTGGCGAGGCTCCTGGTCACCCTAGCATGCACAAACAGCATCAGGAGATGCGCAAGACTACGGCGAGAAAGATCGTGTGCATCAGAGGCAGAGGGGAACAAGGGGCTCACTGAATTTGACCGCCGGAGTTGAGGATGTCGTCGGGGGCTTGCTGTGCTTGTCGAAGACGACGACCTGGGGCGGTACAAAAGGAACCAACGGTGTCAGTAGATGCGCAAGGAAGTGGCGAGGCTGTCTGCAAGAACCAGAGGGAGAGGGGCGCACGGGGCTCACCGGAATCGATCGCCGGAGTAAGTTCTGTCTGCGGCGGTGTGAGGATGATTGCGGGCAACCTGGTGGCGGAGAGGTGGTGCTAAGTGAGGGGAAATGGTCACAGAGAGGTAGGGGTTAAGTAGGCGGAGCAGGGGCGAGAATCTCGCGAGCAATCAACGCCAATTAAGCGCATTTGCGTCGGGGAAGAAACGACCACGGCGAGTAGGTCTCCAGCGCGAGATTGACGACGAGCTAGACGTGGCAGTGGGTCTACCTGTCAGCGAATAAAACAGAGAGGGGGTGGGGTCCTGGTGTCAGTCTCTCAGCGGGTTCGTCTGCGAGTGAGAAGGGTAGAGGGGGAACCCGGGTGGCTTAGTGGGTTGCTTCTGTTGCTGGGCTCAATTGTTGGCGCCGGCCCTTTTCTCTTTCTTATCTCTTTTTCTTTTTCTAAATCGATTTTCTGGAATGATTTTCAATCAAATTCAAAGGCATTTGAATTTCAAACCTTTTCTGGATTTTTGTAAAGTGTAACGATCATACTTTTGGGCATAAAACCATGTGGTCTCTCTGTACTTGCTTGGTCCCTTTGAATAAACAAAATAAACAGTGCTATAGCACTTGATTTGGAAATGTTTTGAAGATGGTTTTGAAACCATATTTGTTTTGTAAATTTTTGTCCAAACTCTACATTCAATCTAAACAACAAGGAAGCAAACAAGACTTGGTTAAAACACTTATGCTCTCAATTGAGAGCAGTAAATGATTAATGTTTGCTCACATAAAATAATAGCACTAAGTGCTTCTGTTTTCTTGAAATGAGTTGGAAAATGATCCCTAAATTATATGCATGCATGTATGATATGCAATCTTTGGAATCATGATTTTAGGGATGTTACAACAGCCATGTACTTCTTAGGAAGTGGAGGCATCGTGCTCTCCACCTTAAGCTCCTACAGAATACCGAAGACTCACGTCAAAGGATAGAAGACACAAAGAAAATAAAATTCAGTACGTGCAAGTAAATAATTCACCTGAGGAACATCCTTCTTTGCACTAAAGGGGTAGTCAACGACTTCCCCGGCAACTCCTCGTCGGCCCTGAAGCATAGCAGAGGTCGAGGCGCCCGGTCGAGGTCTGTTGAGGAAATCTCCTCATCCGACACTCTCATCGGGTCACTGGTGACGGATTATAGAAACATCAGGTATGCCCTCTCCTGGAGGGGCTACACCCGACGCTTGAGGAAGGTCCAGATGATGTCAACGCCAGAGAACTCCTTGCCTCGCACCAACTGGATCTCCTCCACCCACTTGTACAACTTCTCCACCACTTCGGTTTCACCCTCAAGAACGCTGTTCGACCACGAATGCTTTTGGATGATCACCTTGCTAGCATTGAAGGGAGCCCATCCATAGTGTTGGCTGTCGAGCTTAGAGTCACGAAGATAGAACCACTTGTTCCTCCATCCTTGGAAGGATTTCCAGAGGTGGAAGGTGAAGTACTAGATGTTGGGGCGGATGGATATCCCGCACCCACCCAGCGCGTAAACGCCGCTGGTTGGCTCTTTAGGGAATAAAGTTTCCTAAAGAGGCCAAAGTGTGGCTTGATTCCGAGCCAGCACTCGCACAGCGTGATAAAGCACGCAATATGCAAAAGGGAGTTGGGCGATAACTGATGGAGTTGCATCCCATAAAGAAAAAGGAGCCCATTAAGAAATTCGTGGGCAGGAAGAGAAAATATGTGGATGACAAATGCATAAAACATCACCCGGAAACCTTGGGGAGGATCCGGGGTTACCTCTTATTTGGGGAGAATGGCGTTTCCTTTCTCCTACGGGATCAGGCCCGATTTGCACAGGCGACGCAGTCCGTCTCCCTCATTGTCGACCGCCAACAGCCACCATCAGTGATGTGGATGACGGTGGTGGTATTTGTGGCATCCCGCAAAACCACTACTAGAAAATCGCGTTGAATTTGTGCATTGCATCGTCATCATCATGCATTGTTCGCATAAAACTATTTTTCGCAAGCCCGTTTTGTCTTCTAAAACGCCCCATCTTTATTCAAACGCAAAGCCCGGTTTTCCGGATTAATTATTTTGGCCGCTATCGGTTTGCATACGGCCCGTTTAAAACAAATAAAAAGTTTGATTGTTTTAGCGGGGGCAGTCGAACGGGCCGAATCGACCCGAACGACCACCCCCATTTTTAAATCGGTCCACCAGACAAATCCTACAGCTACCTAAAACCCTACCCACACCCAGCCTCCACCTCACCCCCACCAATAATCTCTCGCCACCTCACCTCTCCCCAAATCCCTACCACTAGGAAGCTGCCACCTCACCCAGACACTCCCTCTCTCTCTCTCCCCCTGGCCTCACCCCACTCCCTCACACACCGACGCACACAGACGCACGCCACCAGCCCACCACCAACCCCCACGCGCCCCTGGGTCCCACCCAACTCGACCCCCACGCGCCCCGGCCCCGACCGCCTCGCCGCCCCGCCGCCGGCCTCTCTTCCCCGACCCGCGGCCCCGAGCGCCTTCGCCGCCGGCGTCCCCTCCATCCTCTGCTCCTCCGCCCTGGCCGCGCGTCCCCGTCGGCCCCGCTCAACCATCTCCGGCCGCCAACCGCCGTGCGTCGCCGGCCTCGCCTCGCCTCGCCTCCGGCCTCCCTTCCCCGCCTCGCCGGCCCCGCATCTCCGTCGCCGTCGCCAGGAACCCCGACGCCCCGCGCCCCGCCCTCTCTCTCCCTTGCGACCCTCTCTCCTCTCTGCATCGCGCCGCCCCGGCGACCCTCGCCCTCGCCTTCGTCCCCGCGGCCCCGAGCCCGCCGGCACGCCCTCCCCTCTGCCGGCTCGCCCCGCCTTCCTCCCGTCCTCCTCGCCTCCGGCCTCCCTCGCCGGAGCTCCTCCTCCGGCCCCACCTCCTCGCCGTCTGCCTCCACCCCATCTCGCCTTCCTCCCCCGGCCAACCACCGCCGCTCGCCTCGAGTCCGCTGCCGCCTCTGCGCCCCGCCGACGCGCGCTCTCCCCGGCCCCAAGCTCGCCGTCGGCCTGCCGTCGACCTCGCCGGCTCGCGTCGCCGGCCAGGCCCTCTTCCTCCGCTTCGGCCCTGAGCCCACCGTCCTTCCCCGTGTCCGCTGGAACCGACGTGGGCTGCTCCTGTACTCATTCGTGTACACGCATGACCCACCTCAGATCTGTGGCTGCAAAGGGGTTTGCTAGAAAGACCAATGCCAGAGCGTCTGATGCCGGAAACTGTCCTAACGTCTGGATCTTCCGAAGGCCACCGACTTCATCGACCGCCAAGTTCTTCGGTTCCGACACCCCGACAAGATCTCCTCGTTGACAAGACCGACCCTGTTTTGGTGTGACCCGAAGACCATCGACAGACGCCGGAGTCCGATCAAAGATCCGAAGACCGAACCCCGTCGAACCCCCCAAGGTCGTCGACACGGATACGCCAAGATCTTCTCCTCGGAACGCCATGACCGTCTACACGGACCCGTAGACCACGGATGCGACAAGATCTCCTTCCCGGATGCGAGCCCCGGATCCGAAGACCGCCAAGACCTTCTTTCCGGATGCGAGACCGCTTTCGTCGAACCCTGAACCCTGAGACCGACCCCGAACCCCGGAACCAAGATCGTCGAACCCTAATGTGTGAACCCCTTCCCGAAACCCTATTTTTATAATATAATACAACTTGTCGCATATTAAATGTTCATGCATGCATATTGTCGTGTGGTTTGGGGGGCCTTATGCCGATTCACCATATAATTAAATATGGGGCCCATATGCGGGCAATCTAGTCTCATATCGGCCTCATTTAAACTTGTGTAGCGAACCGTTGATATATTCTGCCTTGTTAAACAACATTTAAATTGCGGGTTAGCTAGACAACACGAACCACCTAAAATATTGTCGGGACCCCGGTTCCGTTTAATACTGCCTAATTGCATTGCACCTTTGCCATGCCATGCATCATATCATAAGCATGCCCGATCTTTTGCGTAGTATTAAATAGTGCATCCGGTGTTTATTCTAGTGTTTTGCTTCTTCGCGGATAAGGCCGTTGAGTTGATGTGAGCTTCGCCCCGATCTTCGGATGAACCTTCGGCAATGTTTTCAGGCGAGCATCTCCCCCTTTCTACCTATCTTACTTTATAGTATTTATTTCCCTCCTGTTGATCTATTGCTATCTGTGTTGCGTTGCTCTAGTTTTCGTACCCGAGATATCCCTTGCAGCCATATATAGCCTTGGACACATCCTATTACCTGTTGTTTGGTGGCTAGTTGGACCCTCGCGTCGTAGTCGCTTGCTCAAGTGCTGTTGCGTGTCGTCAATTGCCACAGTTGTTGGAGTAACGCCGCATGTTGATGTTGGAGATGATCCTGGCTTTACTTATCGTTCACTTTAATTCCTGTTTAATAACTAAAATTGAAGTAAGCAGAGGCATCGGTGGGTGATAGATATTATTTGTTTTCCGACCGCCCACTTGTGTCCCGTAGGACCCGAGTTCTTGACACCTGTTCCGAGATCGAGCGCGCTAACCACAGTTGGGGAGATATGGGCCCCCCATTGATTATTACCTGATTTCAAAGTATTGTACTGGGGGCCACAAACTAGTTTGAGGTTTTATTTACTATCCTGTACTTATGCCATGTTTACCGCTTTATTTACGATTGTGTGAGGAGCACGTTGTACTGTTTAGGATCGGGCCACGTTTCGCGGTGTCGACAGTCCCCGTTTGGGGATTTGCTGTCGTTCACAGCCGTTTGCCCAAACCCCAGTCCGTCTCGGAGACCGGCCGACTTCATTGCGGGTGTCGACTTGGTGGGGTGGCCCCCACGTACTTGCTTTGGGTCTGGGAACGTCGTGACTTAGGCCCCGCCGACATACCGATGGGTGTATGTTAACTGATCTGGCAAAAAGGGTCGAAGTGACTGTGGATACTTTGGTGCACCCCTGCAGGGTTTAATCTTTTCGAGAAGCCGTGTCCGCGGTTATGGACGACTTGGAGCACAGTGCTTGATCATAGACAACTATAACTAAAGTTTACTGTTATAAATTGACTTGTATCCGTTATGACTAGTAATCAGCTTCACTGCAACGGAATGTCTAAATAAAAGTACCAACAACTGTTGGGTTTTGGGTTATCTCATGCTAATCGTATCTGACTAGTAAGTGTTGCAACTACAACGGAATGGTTAACTAAAAGTGCCCACTGCTTAATTTATCAGGATGATTATCTATACTTGACTAGTAATTGCTGCAACGAGAACTGAATAAATAAAACTGCCAACGGTGTGAGTTCCTCGGTTGACTTCCTCGATTGGTCTCGAGGGGGAAACACCAGGATGGGTTTTGTTTGGTGTTAGTATCAGGTTGGATCCGGATAGGTCTTTCTTACCCCTCTCTGATAGCCGTCAGTTGTATCGAGTCTCTATAGGTTGTTTAGTGCATGCTGTGCTGCCGCTCAGTCCACCATACCTTTGTAGGCGAGGACCGCCGAATTCTAGCCTCGCCGTGTACTGGCCTCAGTACTGACGCTCCTCTTTTTCCTTTGCCCTTTGTCGGCACCCCTTTTGTTTAAGCAGGTTTTGAGATCGACGTCGTTAGCAGGGTTACCCTTCCGGCTTGGCCTGGGCAGGGTTATGGACGCCATTGGTTATTCTTCAGGGCTCTTAGCCCCATTTGCATCTTGTCCGTAGTCGGACGCTCTATCATTTTCAAGGTGATTTGGATCTTTGTATATAATATCTGTATTCTTGACTCTTTGAGTCGCTGTTATATATATCTGTTCTGTGGGTCCCATCGAGGACTGTTGTGTAATGTTATTACTTCGTTTTCCACCCGCACGAAAGTGCCTGGTGGGCACCTTCGAATCGTTTCTATGCGGGTTTGGCGGGTTTCGCTAAAACTTGCATAGGGCCGATTCTGAGGGTGTTACAGAGTGGTATCAGAGCTCAGCAGTTGCGATACCCCACAAGTCCAGCCTGTAGGATAACCTAGCTAACGGCCGAAGTAGAGTGTCAAAACTAATTTTTGCAAAATCGGTTGGATAGATCTGGTTAGGTCTGATTTTACTCCTTACCCCTCTGCTATTCTCCTCTTACCTCTACGTGTTTTGAATCCGCTCTCGTCTCTTTCTTCGAGTCCAGGAATTCTCGTGGTTGGGTTTCCGTCGTACCTTCAGGGTTTCGCTTCCTCCTGTGATAACGGTGTTCTACCATCCGGGCTTCATGCTATCTGAGTGATCCTCTATCTGTGGTACCATTCTTTGTTCCTTGTTTGTGCCTTCCGGTGTTTTCCGACGCGACGACATCATCTACGCTAGATCCGATGCAGAGTCTGCATCACCCCTTTGTTCCTGAACCTTGTTTGTCGAGATCTTCAGTCTAAATTCTAAGGGGTGGTTGCATAATTCTCTTATTCATGTACAGAGTAATGCTTAGAGTGCGGGATGGAGTCGCGACCATACCACTACTCTTATCATCTGCTTTGTATATTGAATGGTGGATCGATGCAATTTACTCCTTCCGCTGAAGTTAGAGGTGGCCCTATCTTTTGAGACCTCTACCTTCGTCCGTTGTTATCCGGAGTGCTCTCTTGACGAACAGGATCAACGACCTCTTGTTAGTGGTGTCGCGAGGATCTACACGAAGCGAGAAGACGCAGATCGCCGACCTTCCTTCCGGTACCATGAGGCGGATCTCGAGGGCGAGATCCATTGTTAGTGGTGTCGAATTGTGGCATCCCGCAAAACCACTACTAGAAAATCGCGTTGAATTTGTGCATTGCATCGTCATCATCATGCATTGTTCGCATAAAACTATTTTTCGCAAGCCCGTTTTGTCTTCTAAAACGCCCCATCTTTATTCAAATGCAAAGCCCGGTTTTCCGGATTAATTATTTTGGCCGCTATCGGTTTGCATACGGCCCGTTTAAAACAAATAAAAAGTTTGATTGTTTTAGCGGGGGCAGTCGAACGGGCCGAATCGACCCGAACGACCACCCCCATTTTTAAATCCGTCCACCAGACAAATCCTACAGCTACCTAAAACCCTACCCACACCCAGCCTCCACCTCACCCCCACCAATAATCTCTCGCCACCTCACCTCTCCCCAAATCCCTACCACTAGGAAGCTGCCACCTCACCCAGACACTCCCTCTCTCTCTCTCCCCCTGGCCTCACCCCACTCCCTCACACACCGACGCACACAGACGCACGCCACCAGCCCACCACCAACCCCCACGCGCCCCTGGGTCCCACCCAACTCGACCCCCACGCGCCTCGGCCCCGACCGCCTCGCCGCCCCGCCGCCGGCCTCTCTTCCCCGACCCGCGGCCCCGAGCGCCTTCGCCGCCGGCGTCCCCTCCATCCTCTGCTCCTCCGCCCTGGCCGCGCGTCCCCGTCGGCCCCGCTCAACCATCTCCGGCCGCCAACCGCCGTGCGTCGCCGGCCTCGCCTCGCCTCGCCTCCGGCCTCCCTTCCCCGCCTCGCCGGCCCCGCATCTCCGTCGCCGTCGCCAGGAACCCCGACGCCCCGCGCCCCGCCCTCTCTCTCCCTTGCGACCCTCTCTCCTCTCTGCATCGCGCCGCCCCGGCGACCCTCGCCCTCGCCTTCGTCCCCGCGGCCCCGAGCCCGCCGGCACGCCCTCCCCTCTGCCGGCTCGCCCCGCCTTCCTCCCGTCCTCCTCGCCTCCGGCCTCCCTCGCCGGAGCTCCTCCTCCGGCCCCACCTCCTCGCCGTCTGCCTCCACCCCATCTCGCCTTCCTCCCCCGGCCAACCACCGCCGCTCGCCTCGAGTCCGCTGCCGCCTCTGCGCCCCGCCGACGCGCGCTCTCCCCGGCCCCAAGCTCGCCGTCGGCCTGCCGTCGACCTCGCCGGCTCGCGTCGCCGGCCAGGCCCTCTTCCTCCGCTTCGGCCCTGAGCCCACCGTCCTTCCCCGTGTCCGCTGGAACCGACGTGGGCTGCTCCTGTACTCATTCGTGTACACGCATGACCCACCTCAGATCTGTGGCTGCAAAGGGGTTTGCTAGAAAGACCAATGCCAGAGCGTCTGATGCCGGAAACTGTCCTAACGTCTGGATCTTCCGAAGGCCACCGACTTCATCGACCGCCAAGTTCTTCGGTTCCGACACCCCGACAAGATCTCCTCGTTGACAAGACCGACCCTGTTTTGGTGTGACCCGAAGACCATCGACAGACGCCGGAGTCCGATCAAAGATCCGAAGACCGAACCCCGTCGAACCCCCCAAGGTCGTCGACACGGATACGCCAAGATCTTCTCCTCGGAACGCCATGACCGTCTACACGGACCCGTAGACCACGGATGCGACAAGATCTCCTTCCCGGATGCGAGCCCCGGATCCGAAGACCGCCAAGACCTTCTTTCCGGATGCGAGACCGCTTTCGTCGAACCCTGAACCCTGAGACCGACCCCGAACCCCGGAACCAAGATCGTCGAACCCTAATGTGTGAACCCCTTCCCGAAACCCTATTTTTATAATATAATACAACTTGTCGCATATTAAATGTTCATGCATGCATATTGTCGTGTGGTTTGGGGGGCCTTATGCCGATTCACCATATAATTAAATATGGGGCCCATATGCGGGCAATCTAGTCTCATATCGGCCTCATTTAAACTTGTGTAGCGAACCGTTGATATATTCTGCCTTGTTAAACAACATTTAAATTGCGGGTTAGCTAGACAACACGAACCACCTAAAATATTGTCGGGACCCCGGTTCCGTTTAATACTGCCTAATTGCATTGCACCTTTGCCATGCCATGCATCATATCATAAGCATGCCCGATCTTTTGCGTAGTATTAAATAGTGCATCCGGTGTTTATTCTAGTGTTTTGCTTCTTCGCGGATAAGGCCGTTGAGTTGATGTGAGCTTCGCCCCGATCTTCGGATGAACCTTCGGCAATGTTTTCAGGCGAGCATCTCCCCCTTTCTACCTATCTTACTTTATAGTATTTATTTCCCTCCTGTTGATCTATTGCTATCTGTGTTGCGTTGCTCTAGTTTTCGTACCCGAGATATCCCTTGCAGCCATATATAGCCTTGGACACATCCTATTACCTGTTGTTTGGTGGCTAGTTGGACCCGCGCGTCGTAGTCGCTTGCTCAAGTGCTGTTGCGTGTCGTCAATTGCCACAGTTGTTGGAGTAACGCCGCATGTTGATGTTGGAGATGATCCTGGCTTTACTTATCGTTCACTTTAATTCCTGTTTAATAACTAAAATTGAAGTAAGCAGAGGCATCGGTGGGTGATAGATATTATTTGTTTTCCGACCGCCCACTTGTGTCCCGTAGGACCCGAGTTCTTGACACCTGTTCCGAGATCGAGCGCGCTAACCACAGTTGGGGAGATATGGGCCCCCCATTGATTATTACCTGATTTCAAAGTATTGTACTGGGGGCCACAAACTAGTTTGAGGTTTTATTTACTATCCTGTACTTATGCCATGTTTACCGCTTTATTTACGATTGTGTGAGGAGCACGTTGTACTGTTTAGGATCGGGCCACGTTTCGCGGTGTCGACAGTCCCCGTTTGGGGATTTGCTGTCGTTCACAGCCGTTTGCCCAAACCCCAGTCCGTCTCGGAGACCGACCGACTTCGTTGCGGGTGTCGACTTGGTGGGGTGGCCCCCACGTACTTGCTTTGGGTCTGGGAACGTCGTGACTTAGGCCCCGCCGACATACCGATGGGTGTATGTTAACTGATCTGGCAAAAAGGGTCGAAGTGACTGTGGATACTTTGGTGCACCCCTGCAGGGTTTAATCTTTTCGAGAAGCCGTGTCCGCGGTTATGGACGACTTGGAGCACAGTGCTTGATCATAGACAACTATAACTAAAGTTTACTGTTATAAATTGACTTGTATCCGTTATGACTAGTAATCAGCTTCACTGCAACGGAATGTCTAAATAAAAGTACCAACAACTGTTGGGTTTTGGGTTATCTCATGCTAATCGTATCTGACTAGTAAGTGTTGCAACTACAACGGAATGGTTAACTAAAAGTGCCCACTGCTTAATTTATCAGGATGATTATCTATACTTGACTAGTAATTGCTGCAACGAGAACTGAATAAATAAAACTGCCAACGGTGTGAGTTCCTCGGTTGACTTCCTCGATTGGTCTCGAGGGGGAAACACCAGGATGGGTTTTGTTTGGTGTTAGTATCAGGTTGGATCCGGATAGGTCTTTCTTACCCCTCTCTGATAGCCGTCAGTTGTATCGAGTCTCTATAGGTTGTTTAGTGCATGCTGTGCTGCCGCTCAGTCCACCATACCTTTGTAGGCGAGGACCGCCGAATTCTAGCCTCGCCGTGTACTGGCCTCAGTACTGACGCTCCTCTTTTTCCTTTGCCCTTTGTCGGCACCCCTTTTGTTTAAGCAGGTTTTGAGATCGACGTCGTTAGCAGGGTTACCCTTCCGGCTTGGCCTGGGCAAGGTTATGGATGCCATTGGTTATTCTTCAGGGCTCTTAGCCCCATTTGCATCTTGTCCGTAGTCGGACGCTCTATCATTTTCAAGGTGATTTGGATCTTTGTATATAATATCTGTATTCTTGACTCTTTGAGTCGCTGTTATATATATCTGTTCTGTGGGTCCCATCGAGGACTGTTGTGTAATGTTATTACTTCGTTTTCCACCCGCACGAAAGTGCCTGGTGGGCACCTTCGAATCGTTTCTATGCGGGTTTGGCGGGTTTCGCTAAAACTTGCATAGGGCCGATTCTGAGGGTGTTACAGTATTCTAGGCCGCGCTCATCCTAGCAGCAGCAGAAGACGATCTCTTGGGATTGCCCATCTTGTTAGCTCGGTGCGCAGCGCGATGAGCACGAAGAAAGGAAGATGGGAAAGTACAGAGAATGTCCAGTACAGAGGACGTGAGAGATTTGAAAATGGAGGAGGCTAATCGACGAAGGAAGTGGTGAAGGGAAAAATTGCCACAGTTCCTCGTACTATAAAATGACGAAGATGATGAAGCGCAACCGTAAATTCATCAACCCTAACACGTGCCCTTCATCGCATCAAACACGTGTCAAGCATCGCCCAAACTGCCGCGAGCACACCGTCCACTATGCGCGGAAATCAAGGAGACAAAGTAGCCATCGCGTAAACTACGCATGACTAGTAAAATCCCGGTCAGAAAGTGGGACCCACGATCTTCTCATCACATTGTCTCTACTACCGCAGACGTTTGAGCTTACTAGGCGTTAGCAATGACGTTAGTAAAAGCGAAGGCCAGCAACGGCTCTAATCTTTCGACTCAAAACATAAGTACTACCTCTAGTCTGTGACTCAACCAATTACTCGGTGGGCTACTCCTATCAGCAGCGCTGGTCGCGCACCTGAAAAATTGGTAGGGCCCTGGTGATATATGCAAGTGAACAGATCGTTTTTAGCTAGTTTCGAAGTTAAGATATCGATCCCACAGGGAGCCCAAAGGTAAGTGTTTATGGGCAAAGTCTCTGTCACACTCACAGTTGTCACAGGTCTTCGATTGAATTGACTGCAAGTGTTGAAATAGGAATAAAATATGGATTAAATGAATGTATTTAAATAAAACTAAAATGTAAACTTTATAAATAAAAGGCATAAACGTAAAGAACGATTGATTATTTGTTGTTTGTTGTAGATGACAAAGTAGGCGCGGGGAGATACAGTTCATGGTGATAGTGACTGTGCCAGGTGAATGAGTGATAAGTGTAACAATTATAATCTATAAGTATATGTGTAGGCGAGCAACCCATAATTAGCCGGAACTCCTCTTGGTAGATTTCATCCCAACTTCAATAATCCTACTAGTCTGTTACCAAAACCATGGTCAGTCACTAGGTGATTAAGATCCTTCAGGTTTCTTCGCAATTAAGCTCCCTGGATCGGACTAATGCAATAGGCACAGTGGTTCCTCGTGCTCCTCGAGTTCAACTAGTTTACCATTGATATCCCCATGTCACTCAAGGGTCGCTGGTTTGCTAGCAAACAAGATCTTATCTATGTAGAACAAAATATCATGTTGTCTAGGCCCTTAATAGGACAACAAGCATTAGGCATCACACAGATAGTCAAGCACACATAATATAGTAATTAAAATCAATCACAAACTAATGAAAAATATATAGGCACAACACATCTCACCAATCCCTTACATATCCCATGCCCAAAGGAACTTACTCACACATGAGAGAACAAAGCATCATCAATATAATTAAATAAAGGGAGTTCTTCTCGATATTACCGTGGAGATCCACAATAAGAATAGAAAAGCAATCCAACATAATTCAAGATAGGAAGAAACAATCTCAAACCCTAATCTTGCAAGGTGAAGATCTCTCTCTCAAGTACAAGTAATGGATATGGGGGAGTGGTGGCTCGGAGGTCGAAGATCGTCGAGCAAGATGAAGAATGTCTTCCCCTTCTTCGAATCTCTTCTTTCTCCCTCCTGGATGGAATGGCAACTGATGTGTTCTATTTTCGTCCTTGGCCTCTTCACGAAAGTTGTCCCTTTTGACAAGACGAAGGTGGTGGCAACTATACGGAGGGAAACATACGGCCAGAGAAAATGTTCCCGATGTATAGTTGGTCATTAAACCTCCTAGATGCCTTCCTCGTTTGGGTCCAAAAAGTGTCTTTCTTGTTTTCGCCTAAATATTGTGTTTTTGTTGTTAAAACCTTTTGTTGATGTTCAGAACCTGAAACACACATTAAAACCAAGTTTTCTTTGCTAACGAAGTATTAGTATTAGGTAAAGCTATAAAACCATCAAATCCAGACGAAAACCATCAATGAAAGCCATAAAAAATGTGTCGAATCTCACAACTATCAACTCCCCCAAGCTTAGATGTTGCTCGCCCTCGAGTGACAAGAAAATAAGGAAGAATAGTGGAGATTTGAGACTAAAATAAAAGAACTATAAGCTCGAATTGGTGTCAAATTCCTTTGTTCACAATTCCTGCAATCTTAAACATGATCATACAAGTATTCACAAGATTGCACTAAGTCCACTTCCTAACCACGTATATCTTGCTAGCAAATAAATTACATGCTCCATCAAGTGTCAATAGTTTACCTAGGAAAGTGAAACAAATTATTTTGGTTTCTCTCTTTGTTGAGAGATGAAAGACTTTTTTATCTTGTTTCTTTAATAAATTAAGAGTACTCAAGTTGGCACTAGAAACATTCAATTTAAGAACAACTCATCTACTCCCACGTCAAAATTTCAAGACTCTCAAAGCACCTTGTTCCTTTCCTTGCTTTTCAAAAACTTCATCTCTGCCATAGAGAAATCATGCCACTGTTTTTAACATGTTAATTGGGACTATGTTGCGCACTCGTGACCATGCCAATAGATAACTGTTGGGAAATAGTAGTCGAGAGGAGTACTACAACTTCACTTGGAACGTGAGAGCACGAGGAGACTAAAATTTTACCCGTCATAGCATTGCAGATACAGACTCTTACATAACTCAAAAGACAAAATCAAGTGGTTCCCACATTTAGATCGTTCGTTGGCCATCGAAGTTAATAGTTCCCCATGGAGCACGCTAGTGTTATAATGACACGCGTAAAACAACATCTTACTTTAATTACTAGAAAAATAGTGGCATAATCTCTACTACTTCAAAGCATCCATTTTATCAAACAATTTCATTCAAAAGTGCTATCAAGTCTATTTGGGATAAGTTTCTAAAATCAAATCCTTTGGGATAAACATGGACTCAAGTCATAATTTGGGATGCTTTTTCTTGTTTTGAAAATGTTGGAAATATTTTAACCAAGTTCATTTCTCATTATTTCAAAGCTAAAAATGGGACACTAGCAAGGGGATAGAATTTATAGGATAACAAGCTAAGTGGGGAGTGACTCAAGTGCAAGCGAGCAAACAGTTCTAGGGTCAATTTAAAATTGCAGAAGAGGTGATGAAAGGGATGTGATTCCTCCTCTTACTTTATTCATTCTTGTACTTGAGTTGAACCCCGCTATATTTCCCTATTGCCAAGTCACCTGAAATTGATCAATATACGAGAGAAACAAAGAAACAAATTTGCAATAGAAGTTACAACTAATTTTTTTGTGTTTTTGTCTTAGGTATGCAAACTTGGAAATAAACATGCAATTTTTGAAGGAGTAAAATAAATCAAAAGAAGAAAAATAAAAATATGAATGCAAAGTTTGGAGGTTTTCAAACCTCCCCAAGCTTAGGATGTTTCCATGCTTAGTTGTTGCCGTCATTCGATTGCGGGTACGGATACTGCTGGTAGTAGTCGGGGAAGTGGGTCATGAAGTGACTGAAGCTATTAGTCAGGGAACTCCCTGAAGAGTGTGGTCGATCTCCCCAATTCGCTGGTTGAGCTATAGAAAATCTTGATAGGGGACATTGTTAAACCCTTGCTGCTGTTGCTGTTGATTGGGCCATGGGTCCCAGGGTCCTTCCTGTTGCTGCTGCTGTCCTTCCCAAGCAGGATTTTACTCCTGCTCCTTCTTATCCTCCTGCCCTCCTTCTTTATCCTCCTCGGGACCAGGGTGGAGCCTATCCATGATCTACATCACTTGATCCTTGGTGAGTATCCAGTTGTCCTTCTCCACAATCAAGAAAGGTTGTGGACAAGGCAATGGCACCTTCTCATCCTGTGCAGCATCAAGATAACCAAACTGATATGCTCGGAGCCTCATGTTAGCTCGGTAAACACCAAGGAATCCACAAGCAGTTATATATTTGACATCCATAAGTATGGAGCCATCAATAGGTTGCATGATAGGTATGGGAATTCCACAGGCTTGGACAAGGTGGGTTACCAATCCACCAATGCGAATGTCACCTTTATTTTTGTTGCTCTGGTGGCGGAGGTGCTGGAGGAATAGAAAAACAGGATTGTAACTCTGCGATGCATCAGGGAAGAGTGCCTTGGTGATCATGTCCATGTCTTCGTTAGCCATGGAGCCGATATCTCCTCTTCCCAACAGTGTATTGGCGAGGAACAAAGTGAAGTAGCGAATTGTTGGGTTCTAAATGGTGAACATTTTCTTCTGGTAGAATTCCCTGCCACCGTTAACATAAATAACCTCCAAAGTTTCTCCACTTGAGACGATATATAAATTTGTAACAGTTGATTCCCCTTCTTGAGGGAATCCAAAATCTTCACAAAATTGTTGAAAAGAGAGTTGATATAATTGTTGGTTAATGGTGAAGCTTACCGTTCACGTATTACCTTTCTCCTTATAGTCATCACGGAAGAAGGCGAGGAACTCAAAGGTTATCTTAGTATAGGTGTAGTGGCTGGCATAGGCGAGGAGTGATAACCCTGCATTTGCACACATGTGGTCGAAGTCCGCCCTCAACCCTGCCGTGGTGAGAAAGCCATCATCGGCCCAACATGTGGGCATCACCTTCCTAGATGAAACCATGGTGTACATGGTATCGATATCAGCCTGGAGCCCCGAGCCCTCGCCACGTTGGCGCTTGCTCTTGCGAAAAATGCTACCAAGTTTATTCATATTGATGTACTAAAAAATTCAACATAAAACCTTAGGCATACAGTCTCTACATGATAAACGAACGATTCTATGTGGGGAAATTTAATCCTAACATGAGAAATCAAAAGGGAAAATCAAACAAGTTTGAGTTCATACACAAGATCAATGTGAGTGTTTCAACCATGGAATTCTGAAAATATAGCATGGATAGGGAGAGAAATATACTTCCCCAACTCAAACAATAGAAATCTACGAATAATTAAGAATTCTAGGTGGGTTTTGAGGAGTTTGGAGAGAGAATATGAGAGAAAAAGTGAGGAGGTGGAAGAGCCCTAGCTTTGCAGGCGCATTTAAGTGGTCGCGCTAAACTATACAGCGGGAGCTATACAGGCGGGATAAGTAGCTCCCGCAGTATAGTTGCGGAGGCATCGACAATTAGGGTTTCTTTATGCCAGATCTCAACTATATGGGCGCAACTATACAACCGTACCAAAACGGTCCCGCCATATAGTTGGTCGTTAAACCTTATGTGTCCCGAGATACAATTTGTGAAAATGGGAGTCGATAACTATATGGCCGCAACTATACGGCCGGAATAATATTTCTATCGTATAGTTAGTCGTTAGACTCTCGAGGACATGCTTTTTGCCCAAATTTTTCAGAGATGCTCTTTTTAATTAGAACAATATGTTTAGGCTAGTTCTTGCAGATAAAACTCAAACTTTAATTTCTACACTAAATCTATGCTTATTCAGTCGATATTTCTACTAATTCTTTATAGCTGCATCTTTACGGGCGTTTTTCCGCAATAATGTCTGTGAAAAAGTTGTAGAAATGCGATTAACATTATATTCTTTAACTTATTTTATTAATGTGATGGGTTGACTCCCATTAAGAATTTTATTAAGAATGGTTGAATATTTTAACCCCTTCTCTGTTCTCGAATTCTTACCTTGGGTTTCCCCTTATCAAGGGCACTTACCACTTGAACTCGTTTTTCCGGTGAAATATACCTTTCTCCTGCTTCTAGTTTCTTTGGAAAATGTCGGATGATTTCAGCATCATAAACATTGAAGATTATTTTTCCCTCATCACAATCAACTGACGCTCCTGTAGTACTAAGGAAAGGTCTTCCAAGTATTATAGATAATTTTTCATCCTTTGGCATTTCAAGAATAATAAAATTAGTGGGAATAACATGCTCATCTATTCTAAGTATAACATCATGGATCATACCAATGGGTTGTTTAGTGTATTTTTTAGCCATCTGTAAAGTTATAGAAGTGGGGGAATACTCCCCTAATCCTAACCTTTTATAGAGGGAATATGGCATTACACTAACTCCTGCACCTAAATCACATAAATCATTGTGAATATCAGTTTTCCCAATTGAGCATGAAATAATTGGTATTCCGGGATCTCCCGACTTAGACAATAACTTCCCATTAGCAGGATAACTAGTCACCATGACAACAGTTTCAGTTATTTATTTATTTCTATTAAGAATATCACGAAGAAATTTAGAATAGGTAGTAACTTTTATTGCATCCGCAAATGGAATTTCTAGACGAAGGCCACCAAGTGCCTTTTTGAAAGAATCATAGATTACCTGATCCGACGCTTTATTTTTGTGATCTGGATATGGAAGTTTTTTATCACCTTTCTTATTCTTGTCTTTTACCTTTTGTGGGGGACCAGGCTCTTTAGTTGCTTCCTTTTTTTGTTGCTTATCGCTTTTCTTCTTTTCTACTGTAACAAATTCATTTTCATTGCTTACCTATTTTCTTCTCTTGGATCAACAGTGTCTGCATTAGAGTCATAGCGGTCATCCTGTGCATCATTTTGCTCCTCCAAGGTTTGGTCTTCTGTTTCTTGAGTAGTTTAATCTTGAGGATCCACCTGTGTGTCATCTTCTTGGCTTGCTTTGAGCAAGGATTTTTTCCTTTGATCCTTTTCAGCTTCATATTCTGGTGGTCCTAATGGTCATGTAACAACTACACCTCTCCTTGTAACAACATTAGTAGAAACAGGAATATGTATATCATCTCAAAGAAAACTTTGATAACCAGATGTTATTTGTTCACATTGGGTTTCAATCATACTAAGGTATTTGTTAAATAATTTTATTTCTTGGCCAATCTCATCATAATTTTCCGTGAGTTCTGCCAAAATCTTCTTATGTCTTTGAAATTGCTTATGCATGTTATTATGAGATTTGTCCTGTCGATGTTTTAACTATTGAAAAACTTTTCTAGTTTCATCTTCTTCAGTAAAAATTGTAACAAATATACTTTGTTTTCCTTAACAAGTTTAGAAGGTATACCTTTTTCTTTCATTGTTTTGTGCACTTCAGGCATAAGATCAAGAGTTATACGAAGTATCCGTTTGTCCAGCTTAGTGCCAAAATCATGATTATAAAGAGAATCATTGTTAGCCCTAGTGGACATCAATTCCAAACAAGCTTTAGTAGTTAAAGTATTTACCGATCCTCCTGCTGATAAATCAAGTAAATCTCTGTATTGTGTATTAAGACAATGGTAACATAAGTGGCAAATAGTTGATTCGGAATAGCCATGATTAGGAATACTATTTATCATTCAAAAAATCTATCCCAAGCTTGTGGGTAGTTTTCTCCCATGTTCTGCCTGAAGTGAGAATTTTAACTTGCGGCCCGAAAGTTGAAGCGCCAAGGAAACGCGGGTCCGACTTCATCGATATTGGATCGCGATACCCAGAGTTGGCATGCCAAATGCTCGGAGAGTCTTTTTCAAAAAGAATTCAACAAACCGTTTGAACACGCGAAAACTCGCGAACGCCCGTCAAATTGGGCCCCGCATGTCACTTTTGACCGTTAAGTCGCTGCCATCCTGGCTGCCATATAGACAGATACGCCCAATTTGTATCACCATTCTATATCATCATCTACCTCTATTCATTGATATTTGTCTTATTATGAGGTATTACTTATGGCTTTTCATCTGTTTATGCATGATGGATGATTCTTGGAGGATGGACTGCCGGAGTCTGGATTCTGATGGAAAAGAGGGCGTTTTGATGCAATTTCGCGAAGATCAGAAAAATATGGGAAAATATTATTTTTCCAGGAGATTGAGGAAGCCAGAAGGAGGAGCGAAGAAGGGTCGCAGGTCGCGCCTAGGGCAGGTGTGGCCCACCTGCCTGGCTCCTGACTCCGCCCCTTTGCCTATATCTTCCCTACGAAACCCTAAGGCTAGTAGGGCGACCATAGATAGATTTCCGCCGCCTATGGGGGAGAAAAACACCAAGAGAGAAAGATCTCTCCGGCAGACAGATTTCTGCCAGGGGAATTCCTTCCCAGAGAGGGGAGATCATCGCCATCAACATCATCGTCAATCTAGGCTTCATCGGGATCATCATCATCATCATCATCATCCACACCATCATCTCCACCAGCACCATCATCACCACTCTGTCCCGCTGTAACAATTGTGTTGGATATTGCTTTAGTTCCTAGGGGAAACTTTCCCGGTGTTAATTACTATTGTAGTTGATGCTTGTGAGTGGAACCATTGGATTATTGTTTTTTTTCAGATTGTTATCCATTATCATATCATCTTTGATCTTGAGCCATATGATGTCTCGTGAGTAGTTCGTTTAGTTCTTGAGGACATGGGAGAAGTCATGTTGTTATTAGTGGATTTGTGTTGAGTTATTATTTAATGGTTTAGTATTTAAGTTGTGGTGCTATTCTTCTAGTGGTGTCATGTGAACGTCGACTACATGATACTTCACCACTTATGGGCCTAGGGGAATGCATTGTGTATTTTGCTACTAATTGTGGGGTTGCCGGAGTGACAGAAACCTGAACCACCGTTAAGACACCTTTGCACAAGGGAGTGTAGGATCTCAAAGTTTAAGGCTGTGGTTAGATTTATATCTTAATTACTTTCCTGTAGTTACAGATGTTTGCAGGGGCTTTAATCACAAGTATGTATTAGTACAATTAAGGTCGGTACATTAGCACAAGTCACCCACACAACACTTACAACACCAAAGAAGAGTACTCAGCTATATGAAGCGAAAGCACTTGACAGAATTACCATGTGTCCTCGAGAACGTTTGGTCCTTATAAGTATTTCCACCGGCTTGTCCTTTGCTAAGAAAGGATTAGGACACTTGCTGCATTTGTTCTTTATTACTTGCACTTTGTTTTGTTGCCTTATCAGAAAACCACTAAAAATCCGTTTGCTAAGTATTTGTAGAGAATTCCTGCTCCATACCACTGTTCAGCACCTTCTGCTCCTCGTTGGGATCGACACTCCTATTTATTGAAAGTACTACGATACACCCCCTATACTTGTGGGTCATCAAGACTATTTTCTGGCGCCGTTGCCGAGGAGTGAAGCGCTATTGAAGAGTGGAACTAGTAAAGGAAACTTCTACTATGAGTATTTCTTTTGTTACTGCTTGTTACTTTGTTTCCAATATGGATAACCCACTTGGTTTTCTGTTTGGGAAAACTACTACCACTACTAGGGTAGTAGATGAACCACCACCTGTTGAGATAGATCCTTTTAAGATACCTACAAGTATTGTTGATCGTGTTATGGATAATTATTATTTAGGGGATGGAACTGTCCATCCTGGTGATCACTTGATTTTTATCCATGAATTATGCAGGTTGTTTAAGTGTGCAGGTATCACAAATAAATAGGTGAAGAAGAAGTTACTCTCCATATCCTTGAAAGGGAGAGCTGAAGAATGGTATAAGCTGCTGAAGAATGGATAATCCATGGAATGGGAGGAAATGGCATCTCCCTTTTATTCTAATTTTATCCTCCCAGTGAAATTCATAAGGATAGAAATATGATATATATAATTTTTTTCCTCGTGATGGAGAGAGTATAGCTCAAGCTTGGGGGAGATTGAAGTTACTAATGCTTAAATTTCCTATTCATGAACTCCCTAACAATATTATTATCAATAATTTTTATGCTAGGCTTTCTCTTCATGATAAACATTTACTAGATGCTTCTTTTGCTGGATCATTCACACGTATGAAGGAAGAAGCTAAATGGGATCTCTTAGACCGTATTCAAGAGAACACTTAAGGTTTGGAGAATGACAAAGGAAGAAAGTCAGGTATAAACTATGATTATGAATGCATTAAATCTTTTATGGGAACTAATGACTTCCATGATATTAACAATGAGTTTGGTCTTGATTCCCAAAGTATTTCCAACTATTTTAAGTCCTTTGCCTCTTACATAGAAATTCCCAAGAAGAAGTGGAACAAGTACCATGCACCTTATAAAGATGTTGTTAGTCGTGTTCCTTTTAGAAGTACTGAAGTTTGTACTACTAATCATATTTTTCCTGAACCTCATGTTGAGAAAGTTCCTTTCCCAGCTAAGGTAAAGGAGTATTCTATAATTATTAGTGCAAATAACAAAGGTACAAAGAATACTATGGATCCTGATGGGCAATTGAATGTTGAACCTATGGTAACTATTGTGAAAGATCTTGTCACTAGAAATATAGAGGATGAGCATATTGTCTTCTTTGAAGACGCTACTAATATTGTCTCTCATCCTAGTAAGGCTAGAAAAGCTAGTGTTCTTGTGCTTTCTGTTAAAATTGGTGATCATTTCTACTATGGTTTATGTCATATTGGTGCTAGTTCTAGTGCTAGTCCTTATGAGCTTTATAGGGAAATTATGCATGAAATTGGTCCTTGTGAGCTTGACGACATTGATGTGGTTATTCACCTTGCAAACAAAGAGACCATTTTCCCTATTGGTATTGTAAGAGATGTGGAGGTTCTCTGTGGTAAGATTAAGTATCCTGCTGATTTTCTAGTGCTTAACTCAGCAGCTAGCAAAACTTGTCCTATCAATTTTTGGTAGACCCTTCTTGAACACTTGTGGAGCTATTATAGATTGTAAGAAGGAAAAGGTTTTAACTAAGTTTGATGGAGAGTCTTATGTGTTTAACTTTTCCAAATTTGCTAAAGATCCTTGTGAAAATAGCTTGCCTAATAAAGATTTCAGGATGGAACAACTTGCTTCTATTGATCCGGTTTTACCTTGGACCTCTTTTTGGTGACTATAAGTATGCTTATTCTGATGATAAAGTAGTTGCCAATGACAGTTATATTGTCAACTTTATTCAAAGTGCCACTGAGAGTTATTATGAGAGAGGGAAACATGGTTTTATGCATCTCAATAATATTAAGTTTCCTCGTTTTCTGTTGAAAGTTTTGAAGTTGCATTTGTTTTGTCTTCCTATGCTTGTGGCTTTTTGTTTCAACAATTTGTTTTCTCATGATACTCCCATGCATTGGAAGTGGGTTAGACTCAAGTGTTTTGGTTATTTGCTTCTCGATGCTCTTTTTCACTCCAGATATATATCTCCTAAGTGAGCATCTTTGAAAGTTTCAAGCCTAACTTAAAGGCATAAAATAAAAGTTCTTGTTGGGAGATAACCCAAGAGTTTGGTTGAGTCTTGGAAGTTATTAATTCAGTAATAACTGCTCCTTATCCTTTTTGTTTTGGTTTTTGTGTCACGTTCAACTACTTTTGTGAAGTCGAGGAGTTGTGAAAAGTGGCTGTCCTAAGACAGATTTTTGCGCTGTATTTTAAAAATCCGTGAGGGAGCTCAGTACGTAGGATGGAGGTGCATTTTTTGAGCTTGTTCTCCAAGTTGTTACCCAACTTTCATTAGTTCTACACTTTTTGATTTGAGCAACAGAAGGTTTTCAAAAAAAAATCAATCTTTACCTGCGGGTCTGTTTTGACAGATTTCTATTATCATTTGCATCTGCCTCTTTCAGAAGCCTTTGTTTTGATAGATTTCAGTTGAAGTGTGAACCTAAAGGTTTGTTGTTTTGCTTACACTAATGTTGCCGTTCAAGTTTGTGTATTGCCTTGTGAGGAAAGGAAAATTCCAGGAGAAGGAGAAAAGGAGTCTGCGGAGCTCGTCTTTGACTAGGTAAAAGTGGTGAAAACAGAAGGTTCGTGAAAATCCAATCTTTTTATATTTTTGATGTTTTTAATACATAAGGAAAACTACGAGACGGAACAAAGGAGGAACCGGAGTCTGGTGTGGACAAACCCACCCCAGGCGCGGGCCTCAGCTGGCCGCACCTGGAGGGGGTTTGGCTCCCCCGAACTCCGTCTCCGCCTTGTTTCTGTGCCAAAACCTTCCTTATGCATTGAAACTTCGTAATATATAACCCCCCCGGATCCCCCGATGTTCGTGCATCGTGTTTTCGTTTCGATCTGTTTCTGTCAGGAAATCTTCTCAAATTTAGAGCACCATGGTCTCCGCCAACGACAAAGGCAAGAAGCCCGTGGAGGAGATAAAGTTGGAAGAACAAACCTCCATAGGGGCAAGGGCAAGGAAACCTACTTTGGTAGGAGCAATTAACACTAGGGATGCTTTTTATCGTAACATGTAGGTAATCATAGCCTTCGGTCCAGACTTCAGATACTGCCCTGAGGCAGCGGAAGCCCTTCGAACCACTGATGAGTTTTGTGATAAGTACCATGCTTTGAGGATGAAGGTGGATATACTCCAAGAGGAAAATGACAGGCTTCGTAAGATGCTGCAAGATCTCCTTACCCTAAACAACAGAACACCACCACGACCGAAGGAGTAATTTGTCATCAGGTTTGGCATCCCCTTGGATTGTTCCAAGCTTGGGGGAGTGCTGCGGTATCACCACCATTATCTTTTATCTTTTACCTTTTTAGTGGACCCATATCTTTTGTAGAGAGGTTATATTATAGTTTGGTTTGCATGGGAAGTATCTCTCCTTTAGTTGATTATCTATGTATTCCTTGGTGTGAGTGCATTTATTGGAATATTAATGAGAAGTCTCATATTTTACTTTTTACACTTCTTATTTTAGTTTGCAATATCTATTATATGATGGATCTTGTTAATCAGTATTGGCATCACTTTGGGAGCATCAAGTGGATCTAAATTGGTTTTGGCAAACCGAGTTCTGGTCAGTAGTAATACTTTTTGAAGTTTGAAAGAAAAAGAGAAAAATCCTGCAGGTATTTTGTATCATTGGTTTTCTTTCTTGTTGGCTCATAAGCTTAGTATTCTTTATTTAAGATCTTTTGTGTCTTCAAGGAATATTGCATGTTTGGCTATATTACTTGTATGTTTGATTGTTTCTTTCAACTCTATTGCTTGCTATCCAGCCTTGCTAGCAAAAAAAACCTGTTTTGAGAAGGCATAATTCTCATGTTTCCAATCCCTTTGAACCAAAAACTTTTCCACTTATGTCCACCATATCTTACCTAGTAGCATTATTGCTATTCCAAGAAAATTCACAAGCTTCATCTACCTTTCGAATTAAAAAGTATTTTGTTATGAGAAAACTAGTTAGTAAAGCTCTCACAAACTTGATGGCACACTTTATTTTCTTGCCCCTAATAGACTTGAACCATTGTGCCATCGAAGTTGTATATTCTTGCATCTATACGTTGGAATTAGCAGAACCGTGCTGTCACGGGGAACGTTTTCAACATTGCATCTATACTTTGTACTCAGTTGATATCGTGCTCTTTTGTCTATGGATGTCAACTGTGTGAAATAAAGAGGGAACTTGTAAGTCCATGGAGTCTGTATTTTGTGTTAGAGAAACGCCTGGGCCGCCAGCCTAAGACATGCCTAATCATGGTGGAAACTTGCAGCATCACCATAGTGAGCTATCTATGAAGCATCCTCAATAAAAATCTATGCACATAGTAAATAAAAAGATCGCCGAGATGCTCGATGCCTTCTCGCCTTGTCATTTTGGTTATGGGATGACTCATGTACCATGTGCAAGTGGTACCCCGTTGGCGGTTCTCTATGATACGTACTTACAATGACAATAACTTACCAGTGACAAAAGTTCAGTAGCATGAGGAGTGGCCCTCATATTCAAGGGACATGAGATTGCCAACTTATATTTCGTCAAGCATATACTCCATCTTTGTGCACTTTAACCTTAATCATCTCAAGATGCCTATGATAGGGTCAATAAGGGCTCAAAGCTAGTAAGTACCATAATCTTTTGAAATCTCTTTATGACTTGTAATCCCTGCTTCCCTCTATAAAGGGACCTTTCTCCCACTTCCATGTTGAGTCGGTAAACCTACTTCCTCTTTATCTACAGCAAGCATTTGAGTTGTTGTGTTTCAAGCATTCATATGGTGATTTATTCAATCATGTTCTCTATCTTACTTGTTTGCACAAAACTCTTATCTATTGAGTATTACTTTGAAAGCCTTCATTGAAAAACCTTTTTTAGCAAAGAGTGCTCCTATTGGAAAAACTTCTACAAAAAGCTTTTTGTGAAACTATTTGCCAGGTGTTCTTTGACCAAGAACAAAGTTTGCTAATTCCAATTATGATTTATCTTTATGCATCTCTATTGTGACTACTGTACTTGGTTGCAAGCTAAGTTATATAATGGTGAGTTGATTTCTTCTATGAGTTGTGTAATGGTAAGTGTGATGATTCTTGTTCGTATTCTTTTTATCGACACTTCACTCCATAAACATGTGAACATGTTTACTAAGCTCAGTTTTTGCTTGGGGACAAGCGAAGGTCTAAGCTTGGGGGAGTTGATATGCCCAATTTTCATCACCATTCTATATCATAATCTACCTCTATTCATTGATATTTGTCTTATTATGAGGTATTACTTATGGCTTTTCATCTGTTTATGCATGATGGATGATTCATGGAGGATGGACTGCCGGAGTCTAGATTCTAATGGAAAAGAGGGCGTTTTGATGCAATTTCGCAAAGATCATAAAAATATGGGAAAATATTATTTTTCCAGAAGATTGAGGAAGCCAGAAGGAGGAGAGAAGAAGGGCTGCAGGGGGCCCACACCCCCTAGGAGCGGGCCCACCCTGGGCCGCGCCTAGGGCAGGTGTGGCCCACCTGCCCGGCTCCCGACTCCGCCCCTTCGCCTATATCTTCCCTACGAAATCCTAAGGCCAGTAGGGCGACCATAGATAGATTTCCGCCGCCTCTGGGGGTGGAAAACACCAAGAGATAAAGATCTCTCCGGCAGACAGATTTCTGCAGGGGGAATTCCTTCCGGGAGAGGGGAGATCATCGCCATCAACATCATCATCAAGCTAGGCTTCATCGAGATCATCATCATCATCCACACCATCATCTCCGCCAGCACCATCATCACCACTATGTCCCGCTGTAACAATTGTGTTGGATATTTCTTTAGTTCTTAGGGGAAACTTTCCCGGTGTTAATTACTATTGTAGTTGATGCTTGTGAGTGGAACCATTGGATTATTGTTTGTGTTCAGATTGTTATCCATTATCATATCATCTTTGATCTTGATCCATATGATGTCTCGTGAGTAGTTCGTTTAGTTCTAGAGGACATGGGAGAAGTCATGTTGTTATTAGTGGATTTGTGTTGAGTTATTATTCAATGGTTTAGTATTTAAGTTGTGGTGCTATTCTTCTAGTGGTGTCATGTGAAGGTCGACTACATGATAATTCACCATTTATGGGCCTAGGGGAATGCATTGTGTATTTGGCTACTAATTGTGGGGTTGCCGGAGTGACAGAAACCTGAACCCCTGTTAGGACACCGTTGCACAAGGGAGTGTAGGATCTTAGAGTTTAAGGTTGTGGTTAGGTTTATACCTTAATTGCTTTCTTGTAGTTGTGGATTCTTGCAAGGGGTTTAATCACAATTATGTATAAGTCCAAGTAAGGTCGGTACATTAGCACAGGTTCACCCACACAACACTTACAACACCAAAGAAGATTACTCAACTATATGAAGCGAAAGCACTTGACAGAATTCCCATGTGTCCTCGAGAACATTTGGTCCTTATAAGTATTTCCACCGGCTTGTCCTTTGCTAAGAAAGGATTGGGCCACTTGCTGCGTTTGTTCTTTATTACTTGCACTTTGTTTTGTTGCCTTATCAGAAAACCACTAAAAATCTGTTTGCTAAGTATTTGTAGAGAGTTCCTGCTCCATACCACTGTTCAGCACCTTCTGCTCCTAGTTGGGATTGACACTCCTATTTATCAGAAGTACTACGATACACCCTCTATACTTGTGGGTCATCATAGACTTGCAGCATTGGCGCCCTCGTGTTCAAACGGTCTTTTTGACTCGGCCTTCTTCTTCCCCAAAGGGGCGATCTATGGTCGCCGCCATGGCACGGAGCTGGGAGGGAATTCCTTCAGCAGCGAGATCTGGCACCCAGCCAAACCTGATCGGCCTCGCCCACCTCCTCCCAAACCAGAGCTCGACCCATGGCACGACAGCACCCATGAAACGGCACCAGGACGATATTTCGGTCTTGTTGTACTCCTCCAGAATCCGAGCTCGACGTCGTCGTGGTCGCACCCACACCAGCCAGGGCGCCTTACTCTCCGAACCCCAAGGCCACATCCACTCTATTCGGCACAATGCCAACAAGGTGAAATTCCATCCAGTTTTCTTCTTGTGATTGTGGTAGAAAACATGTACCGATATTTTGTTTACTAGACTTTCATTTGAAATTAGTAGCTCCATGATGAAGAAAAACAGAGAACCTAAATGGGATAACAATGAAGACCATAGTATGTACTTTGCATTGCATCAACACGGGCTCGTTGACGAAGCATGTTACCAAGAGAGTGGAGTTCATCAGCCATTGCCAAAAAATATGGAAACAAATCCATGAGTGATTGAATGCAAATACGCGAAGAGAAGCTATATCCATGTCATCAATCATCAATAGATGGCACATTATAGTGATGCGTTCAAATACGTACACATTTATAAC
Organism: Avena sativa; assembly: GCA_916181665.1. Lineage (NCBI taxonomy): Eukaryota > Viridiplantae > Streptophyta > Magnoliopsida > Poales > Poaceae > Avena > Avena sativa. The sequence goes on from OV702297.1 coordinate 147,423,930, forward strand.
GATAACACTGTCGGCAGTGTTGCTAGCTGTTTGTATGAGCTATTCATTTTATATGATCGTGGGACCTTACTTTCCTGGATAGTAAACTTGAAACTCCAACCCCCGCATTAACTTGCCCATGTAGCAACCCCCCGCATTTACTTGACAGGAACCGAACTGGTGAGAGAGATTGCACGCGAGATCATTAGCGGTTGGGCTTGCGGTTGCTGTGTGCATGAGGTCATCTCGTTTCCACACGCTTCCCTTGGCATTCCTAGGCCTTTTTTAATAAATGTCTATCTCTGGAACCGCTTCCTCTGCCATTCGACAAGACTGAGACCACACGAACACCATAATCCTTGGCCGACAACAAGCAGCAGGATTCCTCGTGGGTTGATATCCCTGAGGGAGTCGTGCAGAAGATAGGTGACATCTTATTGTCAACGGAGGACTTCGACTACTACCCCGCCTTCCGGGCAGTCTGTAGCGCCTGGCACGGCTTCCCGGAGGAGTGCTTTATACCAGCCAACTGGATTGTTCTAGAGCACCAGTTGTTGGTGGAGTATCGGGTAGACGACGCCTACATCACATTTCTGAACATGAGAACCGGCCGCTACCTTGAGAAGAATATTAGTCGGATTATTCGCAGGTGCTTTCTTGATATTCATCTGTATATGTGCGATCCTTTTTTTGCGTTCACCTCCTATACGATATGTTTTTCAAGTTTTGTTTCTCCATCTACTTGTTTACCTTGATTGAATATATGTCTATTTACCTTGACTGAATCTCTGCTTCTCCTATCTCTCTCTCCCTCTTTGTGTCTTTGGAAGCATACTTTTATGTCGGTAGTACAACCAACGGCCTCCTTGTTCTTGGATAGAGGGTGCAGTCGTACAAGACACGGTTGTACAACCCCTTCTTGGGCGCTATCAAGCGCCTGAGGGTGGATATACCAACCGAGCAGGTGGCTTCTGTCGCTATGACGATGTTCCCATCATTGATGGTGTTTACATCAAACCTTAAAAACACCATCATTCGGTGGGCGGATGAGGGCATGGAGGAAGGCATTCTCCCGGTCTTTGGTGAAGGGTGGTACATGCCTAATGATTTTGCGGAACTCCGGAGCATGACTTCTTACGTCGGTGATGTTTTCATCGCAGACAGATACGGGCATGTCCTCTTGACTATGCATGGTGTTGCTCATGGTGATGTCCAGATGCAGCGCTCCGCACAGACCCTGAAGAATCATGCCACCATTGAAGGCCCTGTTCCGGGATGCCAGTACCTGGAGAATCGATTTTACCTCGTCGAGTCTGACGGGGAGTTGTTGTTTGTTGTGAGTGGCTCGCTCTACGGCGGCAGGCCTGTTGTTTACCGGGTTCATACATAGAACTGTGTCCTTCAGCTGTTCAGAGGCATCGGCATGTGTGCTCTCTTCGTTGCTGACAATCGGTGCATCTACGTCGATAGCACCAGGGTACCCACGGTGCAGGCTGGTGATACGTCAGAAACGTATCTATAATTTTTGATGCTCCATGCTTGTTTAGTATCTACTTTGTTATGTTTTGTCTATACTGTAAGGTTCCCAACCTTTGATAAGGTAGAGCTCCCTGTATTTACAATGCTAGTCCCTGGATCAATAGCTAGCATCCACAGTTAAGATGTAATATCAAGAAACAAAGGTCATAATACAACTTTATAACCAGGAATAAAATAAGTTATTACATATTACATAGCTCATTTGGCTATTACATTACATTGCAGCAGAATATCTATAAACATGGGGTCCTTCATCTTCAAAGTGCCACAGGCAGACATGTTGGTTGTAGACTTGTAATCCTAATCATTTAAACTTCACTAATATCAAACAAACCTGCAACATAACAAGTTACAGCCACAAGGGTCAATACATTTGAATTGTATTGGCAAGTGATACTATGGTAGAATAGTAGTATCTGTCATCTATATGCATTTGGCTAAGTGGAGCTTAGGCTTGCATTGCTCAAAAATAGATTTTCCTATAAGTTGAAAACACTAAGTTTTTGTTTGGCAAAAATCACCCAAGGCATCTACCAATCAAAGATTGAAGATCCTTTAACCCTTGTTCAACCACAAGTTTTTAACTTAGAAATTTGGATGATGAGATTCTTGATAGCTTCCATGTCTTGATGCTCAAATTGTCCTTTGCCAGGGACATGGCTAAGTACTTAGATTTTACACTCTGCAGAGGTGGTGCACTTTCCCCACAAGACTTGGTTTCACCAAGACAAGATCTTTCAGAAGCCTTCCCTTAGACCAGAATGGACGCGTTCCAACCTATCATACCCCTACCACCAACTGTCCATTTGGCTAAGTTATTGCAACCTATATGATCCAGGCAGAGCCCATAATGCCAAGTGGTTGCACTTGAAGCTTCTCAACATTTGACATCTCAAATCTCTTTGTTCTTGGGTGGCCATCCACAAGTGAGATACACGAGGTTCACCAGTCCCCAGGCCTTGTGTAACCACTCAACACAAACCATTCCTTCCATTCCACCCAGGTGATTCATTTACTTAGTTGTTTTATTAAACAAAACTCAAGTCCTCAGACTTAGAAATTTTCCAAAATATTTCTCAAAGGTTTTCTTCCAAAACCATTTTTAATAATTAACCCATATCTTTATTTGACTAGAAATGGTTTTAAATCCATAGTTCATTATTTTGTTTCACCAAATACATTTTTGAGACCATAATTTGTTTCCTATGGTCAGTAGGTTCAAAACAAACCATTTTCCAAAGATTTTATCCTCAAAATCATTTTGAAATAATTTTTATATCCTAAACAAGCATACATAGTTTCTGCAAAAACAATCAATTTAACAGAAGCTTTTTACTAAACAAAGTGCATGGTTGGCTAGGGCTTGTCTTGCTGATTCCATTGATATAAAGTTTGCAAAATTTGGACGTGTAGATTTAAAGTTATGGAATTTACAAAATGGAACATCTAATAGAACTATTCTGTTTTTAAACAAATCAGCAGGGACACGTGTCTTGATCTAATATGCTGGTACCGATTCGTCTGGATCACGCGCTGTGAGACGTTAGATCAAGTTGCATCGCACGGATCAGATCAGCCCATAACGCTTCGTTTAATGATTCTATCGTGGCCGTGGGATCAAGATCTAACGGGTAGCCTTGCCTAGACCAAAGACTGGCGGCGCAAGGTCAACGGCGAGCGGCAGCGCGCTCGGACGAGGGTGGTACTGGCGATGCAGGGAGCTAGAGGAGGAGTGGGGTATCTCACCGAGTTCGCGGGGCTGCGCTGATTCTCGACGTGGTCTCCACAGGGTCAGGGGCGCACGGGGGTGACAACAATTGCTCGCCGGAGTCCCTGCTTCCGTCGGGCACGCTCGGCCGTTGTCGGGGACGAGGCTACAAGGCACGCCAGTGTAAAACAGAGGGTGAGTTAGACACGCGTGAGAGAGGAGAGTATGCTAGTGTCAACCAGAGAGGAGGGCGCGGTCAGGGATTACCAGGGGGTGTCGCCGGAGTGGAGGAAGACGGCGGCGGTTCTCTGACGTGTTCGTAGTCGACGCTGGGGTGCAAGCGCGGGCAAGACAAGGTTACTGGGAGACGCGCAGGGACCTGAGGAACATGCCTAAGTGGTCAAGGGGTGAGGGACGGCGAGGTATGGCCGGAATTGGAGCAGAGGCTCGTCGGAGGCAGTGGCAATGCAAGGCAGAATTGGCGCAGCTTGGTGGCTCCAGGGAGGTGGCGTCTGGGGGAAAAGAGGGAGGAGAGGCAGGCGAGTTAACGGGAGTAATCGCAGGTGTAATTGCTGCAACATTAAGACGAATTTACTCGGCGGAATTTCGGGCAGAAACAGCGAGGAGGGGAGGAACTGGTCTGCGGGGGTGAAGGAGACGATGACGTGGCTATGGGGTAACATCGTCAGTGAGAAAGAGAGAGAAAGGGTGGGGTCCGCAGCTCAGTGACTGGGTGGGTGTGTCTGTGAGTGAGAGAAAACGATTCGGGGGAAAGAGGGGAAATGGGCCTGCTGGGCTAGATGGGCTAGGCTAGTTGGACTGGGTCCTTTTCTTATTTTTTTTCAGTTCTGTTTGTTTTTCTTTTTCTCTTTTGATTTTTCTGTTTTGATTTTGAATAAGAAATTCAAACCCTCATTTGAATTCAAAACTTTGCCAGATTTTGGTTAGATTTAAATACTGTTTAGTAGTATATTCTGATGTCAATTTTTGCATAAAACCTTATTCATTTTGGGGTCTTTTTATTTATTCAAAATAGGCTCTAGTTTTTAATTAGATAGGATTTAATAATGTTTTTAATTTCCATTTGACTTCTAAATCCTTCCAAAACCTTTCAGTAAGTTTTGATTACTTAAAAGGGTGTCAAATAATCCATCTTGAATTATTTGGAAAGGTTTTTAATAATGTTTATTAATCATTTAAAATTTGGGTTTATCTTTTATTCTAATAGGATTTGGTTTAAGACATTTTATTTTATTTTGGCAATTCTTTATCATTTTATTTTATTTGGATTGGGATTACAATTCATTCCATTTGCTTATGGATTTGGCCAAGATTTGATTTGGTCTTTAAATATTCTTTAATTAATATTTCTTTCTTTAACTTATAAAATCCATATCTTTTTATTTAGAGATCCAAACTTGGTGATTCCAATTTGTGAAATCTTAATTAATATTTGTTTATCCTTTTAAATACCTTTAGGATTATTTGCTCACCAATTGGTATGAATTTCTAGATAGATTCTTTATTAGCTTTGGGAATTCAATTTCTTATCTTATTAAATTCATAAGATTTTATTTCTGGTTCCAGATTGAGTGAAACCAATTTATATGTCCTTATATTATTTCTATTTGTCTTTCTTGATCATTTGTGAATGTTTGTTGATCAATATTTATATGGATCAAATCCATTGATTTGGAGATAACTTGGAAATGATTTTATTCCATTTGGGTTTAGGGTTTGGATTTATTTTCCAAGTGTTTAAATTTCCAGATACATTCATTGAGGAATGCATTTCCCTTGATTTGGATTTTGTTAGATTCAACTTTTACCAAAGTTTGTTCAAGACGGGACTTTAAGTTTCCTTTTAGAAACAAAAGTTTCTTTTCACCCTGATTTTCAAACAAAATTTTATTTTGTTTATTTATTTTTCACATAACAAGATTTGGAAAATCTTGGGATGAGACATACACTTTGAGGTATTTTTATACACTTTCTAGTACTTACCTATTAACAAGATGCCATAGTGTCAGTTGCTTGTTTTCTTCTATTTTTGGTTCCAGAAAGGCAGAAAATCAATATTCTCGGAATTGGACGGGACAAAAGCCAAAGTCAATATTTTACCGTGGGCATCACAAAGCCAGAAGGTTAGACGGGAGGTGCCAGAGGGCCACCACACCCCAGGCACGGGCTAGGGTGGACCCGTGCCTAGGCAGGGTGTGTCCCCTCCGGCCGCCTCCCAGGCTCGTCTCTTCGCCTATAAGAAGCCCTAGTTGCAGAAACCCTAGAAGGAATCCATCATACTTCCATAAAAACCTCTGTAGCGCCGCCGCCACCGAAAGGGAGATTCGGGGGATAGAAGGTCTCTGCGACACCCTGCCGGGACAGGGAAGTGCCCCCGGAGCCATATCCATCGATCTCCATCGCCATCTTCATCATCGTTGTTGATTCCCATGATGAGGAGGGAGCAGTTCTTCCTCGAGGCGAAGGGCTCTACTGGTAGCTATGTATTCATCTCTCTCTGTGCATGGTCATATTGTGATCATGAGCTTTGTAATCAAGTAGATCTACCTTGCTATTGTAGAGGTCCCAACCTTTAATAAGGTAGAGATCCCTGTGTTTACAATGCTAGTCCCTGGATCAATAGCTAGCTTCCATAGTTAAGATGTAATATCAAGAAACAAAGGTCATAATACAACTTTATAACAAGGAATAAAATAATTGATTACATCTTACATAGCTCATTTGGCTATCTCATTACAAAGCAGCAGGAATAACTATAGCATGGAGTCCTTCATCTTCAAAGTGCCACAGGCAATCATGTTGGTTGTAGACTTGTAATCCTAATCAACACACTTCACTAACATCAAACAACCCTGCAACATAATAAGTTACAGCCGCAAGGGTTAATACATTTGAATTGTATTGGCAAGTGATACTATGGTAGTATAGTGGAATCTATCATCTATATGCTTTTGGCTAGGTGGAGCTTAGGCTTGCTTTGCTCAAAATAGATTTTCCTTATCATTTGAAAACTCTAAGTTTTTGCTTGTCAAAAATTACCCAAGGTATCTCCCAATAGAAATTGGTGATCCTTCAACCCTTGTTCAACTACAAGTTTTAACTTAGAAAATTGGGATGAGGAGATTCTTGATAGCTTCCATGTCTTGATGCTCAAATTGTCCTTTGCCACGGACATGGCTAAGTACTTAGATTTTACACTCTGCAGAGATGGTGCACTTTCCCCACAAGACTTGACATGCATCGAGACAAGATCTCTCAGAAGCCTTCCCTTAGACCAGAATGGACGCGTTCTAACCTATCATCCCCTACCACCTGTCCATTTGGCTAAGTTATTGCAACCTATATGATCCAGGCAGAGCCCATAATGCCAAGTGGTTGCACTTGAAGCTTCTCAACATTTGACATCTCAAATCTCTTTGTTCCTGGGTGGCATTCCACAAGTGAGATACCAAGTTTTCCCCAGTATACTAGACTCGCTGATGCCCAAGTTTTCCCCAGCATACTGGACTTGTGTAACCACTCAACACAAACCTTTCTTTCCATTCCACCCAGGTGATTCATTCACTTAGTTGTTTTATTAAACAAAACACAAGTCCTTGACTTAGAAATATTACATAGCATGAATATAATCAACCCTTGTTTTCTACTAGCTAGGCTAAGCACGATAGTAGTAGGAATATTAACTTAGGAAAATTCTACTAAGGTTTCATCTACTAGGATTTCCCATGGCTTAGTTTATACTTAGCAAAAATTCCATGCAAGTCCTACTTAGAAATATCACTAATGCATAGTGAAAATAATAGGACAAAAGTATGAAGCACCACTTGCCTTTTTGGTAGAGAAATATAAGTTCACTCCTTGATCTTGCAATAGTCACACTCTTCAAATTTCACTACAATTCAATCAAGCAAGCAAATATTCAATCTACCATTCAAGCAATCATCCATGCAAACATGCCAAAGATTGTTTTATTTGGAAAAGTGGTTTCCAATAGGTTATAAACATTTTAAAACATCTATTGGTCATTTATAAAAGTGGTAAAACCATTGGATATCAAGTTAGTGAAAATGAACACTTTAAATCATTTTTGTTTTGCTAGAAATGGTTCAAACCAAAGTACTATTTTCTAGTGTTTGACAAATACATTTTAAACACAAATGTTAGTGTTTTATAGTCAAGTGTTTAATATTAAAACCATTTGCAAAAGGTTTTACCTATAAACCATTTTCTGTAAAAACAACCAATTTAATGGAAGCAATTCATTAAACAAAGTGCATGATTGGAAATTACTTGTTTTGCTGATTTCATTGATATAAAATTTGAAAAATTTGGACGTGCGGAATTATAGTTATGCAATTTACAAGTTTCAACATCTATTAGAATAGATTCTGTTTTTAAAACAAAAGGCTGGCCACGTGTTGTGTTCTGATTGGCCGAAAACGGTTCGTGCGGACCGTGCAGTGTGGAGCGTTAGATTTTAAACAGATCGAGCGGCTCTGATCTAGCGTTCCGCTTTAGTTAAGTGGTTCTATCCTATCCACTTGATTAATATCTAACGGTCCAGAGCAACTGGTCAGGAACTGGCGGCGCAAGCGACAGTGGCTGGCGGCGGAGCGATTTGTTAGTGGTGTCGCCAGCGATGTAGGAAGCTGCAGATGGTGGGGAGAGGCTCACTAGATTCGCCGCGGCACGGGGATGCTCAACGTTGTTTCGGTTGTCGAAGGGGGGCTCGAGGACGATCGTAATTCCTCGCCGGAGTTGATGTCGCTGTCGGGTGCGCTCAGACGTCGACGGAGACGAGGCTGCAAGGCTCGGGTAGGCAAGCGGAGGATACCGTTAGCTTCGTATGAGAGTGGCAAACAAGTGAGCATCAAAAAGAGGGCAAGGGGGGTCTATGCTTACCAGGGAAACTCGCCGGAGTCGAGGAAAACGGCGGTGGCGAGCTGGCGTTGATGTTGCCGATGCTAGGGGGCTCGCGCGGCTGAGCTCTAGGTACTGGGAGATGTAGGAGATGCGGGAGAACACGCTCGTGGGGACTGGGAGGCAAGGCGCGGCGAGGAGCGTCCGGAATCGCTTGCGAAGCTCGTCGGAGCAAAGAGATGTCTCTGGCGAAATCGGAGCGGCCTGGTGGCGGAGAGGGCGGGGTGAGCGAGGGGAATGAGAGAGGAGAGGCAGGCGCTTAAGTACGCGTGGTAGGGGGGCGAGGTTTACTCCTGCAATGAAGTGAATTAACGTGAGAAAGTTATGGCCAGAAATGGCCGGCGAGGGCGTGGTCACCGCAGGGTGAGGAAGAAGGGTCTGACAGGTGGGGCTCAGCGGTCAGCGAGAGAGAGAGAGGAGTGGTGGGGTCCGGTCGTCATCGACTGTGTTGGTACGTTCACTGGTGTGAAGCGTTTTCTCGCGGGGAGAGCGGGAGTGGGCTGGTGCTGGGCTGGACTGGGCCTACTGGGCCTGGTCTGGCTGGTTCCATTTTTTTATACTCAAACCTTTTTCTTTTTTCCATTTTCATTTCTGTTTTGAATTTGTTTAAACATTTCAAACAACCATTTGAATTCAAAACCTTCCAAACTTTTCAGTAAGTTTTTAATATGTTATAAACATGTATTTAAAGTCCTTTTTAGGAATAATTCCTTTATTTATTTATGGTTTATATTTTATTTGAAAAGGGCACTTACCTTTATTAAATAAGATTTAATTAATTTTTCAAACCCTTATTTGAAATCAAAATTTCACTAAACCTTTTCAGTAGGTTTTATTAATTTAAAAGGGTGTTAAATAATTCACTTTGCATTATTTGGAATATTTTTAATATGATTTATTAATCATTTAAAATGAGCATTTGTCTTCAAATAAATAAAATTTGATTATGGTTTTAATACTATAAAATTTTATTGGAATATTCTTTATCCATTTTTTTTAGATTTGAATTTTTATTTATTCCATTTTCTTATGGACTAGGCCAAGATTTAGTTTGTCTTTTAAATACTCCTTATTTATTTATTTCTTCCTTTGTCTTATAAAATCCATATCTTTTTATTTAAAGATCCAAACTTGGTGATTCCAATTTGTAAAATTTTATTTGATATTTGTTTATCCTTTTAAGTCCTTTAGGATTATTTTGCTCACAAATTGGTATGGATTTTAGATAGGTGCTTTATTAGCTTTGGGAATTTCAATTTCCTTATCTTATTAAATTCATAAGATTTTATCTATGGCTCCAAATTAAGTGAAACCAATTTCTATGGTTTTATAATATTTCTATTTGTCATTCTTGATCATTTATAAATGCTTGATGTGAAAAAAATTATATGGATCAAACCTATAGTCTTAGAGAGATCTTGGAAATGTTTTTCTTCCATTAGGGTTTTAGAGTTTTGGTTTATTTTCCAAGTGTTTAAATTTCAAGATGCATTTATAAAGAATGCATTACACTTGATTTGAATTTAGTTGGATTCAAATTTTATTCAAACTTTGTTCAAGATGGGTTTTAATGTTTCCACTTTCGAACAAAAATTTTCTTTTCACCCTAAATTTCAACAATTATTTATTTTGTTTATTTATTTTTCACATTTCAAAATTTGGAAAAATTTGGGATGTGACAGGATACCACCCTTAAAAGAAATCTCGTCCCGAGATTTGGGAAGGCTAGGGTTACAAGTTGGCTTCAAAGCAACTAGGGTACTACCACCCTTAAAATTTCCAACTAGATTACATCTTGGCTTGCTTGGGGTCTTGATGAATCTTCTCTGGGAAGACATCTGCATAGTATCCTTTGTTTCCACACTTGAAGCATGTGACAAGGTTGAGATCCTTCATAGGCTTGTTTGTCTTGTACTTCATATTTTCTCGACAATTGCTTGCATAATGTCCTTGGTTACCACAATTGTAACATGTGACAAGGTTGAGTTCTTCACGTATCTTCTGTGGACAAGTTGATACATAATGGCCTAGCTCTTTGCAGTTGTTGCACCACACTTGGCTAATTTCCTTATACTTCTTCTTCTTCTCTCGACATTCATTGGCATAGTGTCCCATCTCTTTGCAATGGCAACATTGCACTTGGCTTTTGTCCTTCTTCTTCTTGGGTTTCTCCAAATCTAGGAGTTCTTCTAGTTCATGCTCTTCATATCTCACCTCGAAGGTGGGAAAGTCTCCTTGTCTCCTTAATCGTTTCCTTGGATAATACATATGTTTCTTCTTCTGTCCATCAATGTGAGTCATAGTGCATGGAGGTGCAAGCTGAGATTTTCCTTTGTCTTCATCCTTCTTGGTAGAAGTTGTTTCCTCATGGGGGTTTCCAAACTGTTGATGCACTCCACCTTGTTTACTTTTTTGAACTATAGAATAGATGGGGCATTGGATAGGGACATGATTATTTCCTTCACATAGGAAACAAGTAGCTTGAGATGTGGGGCATTAATTAGTTGGATGTTTCTCTTCACAATTAGGGCATTGACCTTCATGCTCTTTGGAAGTGTGATCCATGTCTCCACAAATATTGCAAGCTTGAGTTCCTTCTATAATATCATCCTTGACATCATTGTTGTCACAAACTCCTTGGGAAGGGCTGTCTCCCATGTTGATCATTTGATTTGTCATCCTTTGCAACAATTGGGTTTGGGTTTCCATAAACCTTTGCATGGTTAGGTCTAACTCATTGTTGTTGGCCCAAAATTGACTAGTCAGTTGGTTTAACCGGGTTTGGGTTACTATGAGTTCTCTCATGTGCATCTCTTGGTTGTTGTTGTGGTCACCCTTCTTGATGTTGGAGTTTTTTAGAGTATTCATCTATTTGGGTTGGATTGGGATTATAATAGGCAAAGATTTCTAAGGAAATAATTCTAATCACACACATCACAATTCACACAAGCAATGTGCAAGCAATCACAAACAAACATTCCACTCAAACAACAAGTTTCAAGCACATTTTTAGGCAACAAAATATTTTTTCTACACCACATAAGTTGGTGGGTTTGATCTAAACTAAATATGGTGGTCCAACTATATGGTTTTCTTGAGATCATTCCATCCTTCTTGTTTGCTTCTTCATGAACAAGATCTTTGTATTCTTGGAGAATTTCTTGCATCTTGGTCACAAAACTTCAAAGGTGATGATGATTCCTTCTAAGTTGTGTTTCCTTAGTCTTCAAGTCTTGAGTAATATTCTTGTCTCACTTGTAGTCCTTAGTGATGTCCAAGTTGAAGACCTTGTTGAAACTAAATTTGAAGTCATTAGTGATGTTGAAGTTGAATTCATTGAGTTGGTGAAGTCATTTGCTCAAGTTGGTGTCTTTGCTCATGGTGGAGGCTTTGTTCATCAAGTTTGAAATAGAAGAGATGTAGAATTCAAAACCAAAATGGTCGAGGAAAGAGTTTTACAAAATTGTTTGTAAATAAGTTTTGGAACAAATACAACTCCTATTTTTCTAAGGGGTTTTGTCCAATCCTAGGGTTACAATCCTACAGGCAACACAGTGCTCTGATACCATCTGTAGAGGTCCCAACCTTTAATAAGGTAGAGATCCCTGTGTTCAAAATGCTAGTCCCTGGATCAATAGCTAGCATCCACAGTTAAGATGTAATATCAATAAACAAAGGTCATAATACAACTTTATAACCAGGAATAAAATAATTGATTACATCTTACATTGATCATTTGGCTATCTCATTACAATGCAGCAGGAATAACAATTGCATGGAGTCCTTCATCCTCAAAGTGCCACAGGCAATCATGTTGGTTGTAGACTTGTAATCCTAATCAACACACTTCACTAACATCAAACAAACCTGCAACATAATAAGTTACAGACGCAAGGGTCAATACATTTAAATTGTATTGGCAAGTGATACTATGGAAGTATAGTGGAATCTATCATCTATATGCTTTTGGCTAGGTGGAGCTTAGGCTTTGTCAACACCCGGATTTTTAATCCCAGATGCCTGTTAGGCAATACATCGCAATACCAGGATTACCATTTTTGCGAGACATAACAGATTTGGATATCACAGTACATTATCCATTACAAACCATACATAAGGTCTTACACAAATAAGGATCTCATGATCCAGTTCTTAATACAACTCAAGCAGCGGAAATACGTAATAATAAAGGTAGTGTAGGCGAAGCTCCATCTTCGGGGTCACAGGCAATGCTGATGATGGGAGATGATCCTAGTTGTCGTAACCTTCCTGGGGTCCATCATCCTGGTACTCCTCTTCATAGTCTGGCCACGGGAATAGCCAGGGACAAAGCCATGAGTACTCTTTAAGTACTCGCAAACTAATACTAACAAGTGAAGGGGGTTTTTGTAGTAGGACACTAGGCTCTAGGGTTGTTTTGCAAAAAGCCAGATTTACCTCTACTAAGTTCAGAAGCAAGAAAAGCTAGTTGAAATTTTATAACACCTAAGTGGGAACTTGAATTTCATATCACAACTCTGTTGTGGTCAAGTCAAATTCTCAATTCATTTCACAAGTCATTTTGAAAACATCTGACAGGGGAATAGTATGGCCACTCCAACTGTCCATAACCGCGGACGCGACTATTCGAATAGTTTGACACTCTGCAGAGATTGTACACTTTCACCACAACATTCGATACATCCGTCAGGAACAAATCCTGAATTCACCATACTCAGTATGCGGATAGTCAATCCTAACCTTTCAATTACAAGCCCTAGTATAGGCACCTCTCCTGTGAGTTTGGCCTCCCAACCATGACCAACTGTCATCTTGGGTACTACACAGGTGGACAATCTACACAAGGTAGCCTCAGCTCAGACCTTGCCCGTGAGGGAACCCATACTAAGGTATATAAGTTTCCAGTCAAGCCCTACCCAATTTTCGGGTATTGTGGTTGTATGGTAAAATTGGAATGTTATCGCATCAAGACAACCATCAGTTTTATAAAGGGCTAAGGCTCATGCCTTAACATTTTCACCATCCAAATCATCTAGTGTTCGGAAACACATGTCAAAACATCTCAGTAGAATGACTCGTCATTCTAAGTTTTTCATAACCATTTTCCACCAAGTATTCCCATCTAAAGTTGATCAAGTTTTATGCTTAGAACTAGCATCTACAAGTGGGGGTAAGTACTAATGAGGGGTGGTAAACAAGTGGAGTTTAACTAATTACAATCTCATGCCTTAGGATGACATCAAGATTATCTAGCTTAGGCCAAATTTAATGCTCTTTATGCAACCTTCAATTATATTCCTAGAATCTACAGGTCACTTAAGTAGACTCTAAGTAATATCTTTGATAAGGAAATAAAGTAGAAAGCTTGCAAATAAAACTAGGAGGGGGTATCATCAAATATGTCTAACCAAGCATGCTTAGTGCATTGCATAGGTTATCTAACTTTCATAATTGCAAGTGCTAGCTTAATCAATCAACTAGTAGTATTAGGCTTGCATAGGTCAACTTGATTAGTAAGGTTTGCCTTGTGCAGAGCAGTGGTTGAAGTTCTCCTCGGCTTCTTCGTAGTATCCTCCTTCCTCCTTGTATCCTTGATCGGTACTATCGTCTATGAATAAATACGAGGTACAATCACCAAACAATAATTAACTACTTTCAATCATCACACAAAAGGGTTCTATAGATGATCAAGCATCATCACTAACATTCAAGATTAAAGCATTTGCATTATTTATTTATTTTTAGAAAATTAATTTCTACTCATTGAAAAACTACTTAAGATTTAATATTCTCGAAACCAAACATGGGATCATGTTGACACATGTCATCGCCACATATTTCAGTACATGAGAATGTGATTTAAAGTGGTGTCACAATTTAATAAGGTTTAACCTTTTATTTTAAATAAAATAAGTGACTAGAAATGCCTATGTAGCATTCTTTTATTACTTGAACATTATTCTTGTAAGTAAACCCATATGTTTTTATATATTCTGAAAGGTATGGTCAAATATCATTTTTGAGAGCTGGAATCAACTCAAAATCTATTATGGTTGAAATTTGAAAAATGTTTGAATGCAGAAAAGTTTCTGCCTTGTTATTTTTACCAAGGTTGATCTATAGATCCAAATGATTTGAATCCAACGGGCTTGGATTAAGCATTTCAATTACTTTGTAACAAAATTGGTTTCATTCAATTTGGTTCAATGAATCAATCTGGGTTGATTTTTGAAACTGGGTACACAACTAAGTTTGAATATAAATAGAAAAAGCTAAATTCAAACGAGTGGGCTGCGCAGGAAGGGTTATTGGGCCGGCCCAGTGTGACTCCGCAGCGCGGGGCTCAACTGACAGGGGGTCTACTGGTCAGTGGCTCATAAAACGCGAAGCGGTACGGGGCGATGTGGTGCGTTGGATTAGAAGTGAGATCAACGGCTGAGGGTCGTCGTCGATGATGAACAAGTCACCGGCGAGATCGAACCCTAGCGGCTCGGTGAGGGTGCATAGGGGGCATACCGGGGCTCCAGTGACGACGGCGAGGCGGGCAAACAACAAAGTCGACAACGGCGAACTCAGGGGTGGTCGCGGCAGCTCCGGGGGTGGTCGAAATCAATGGCTCCCTTCTTCTCCAAAGGCGGCCTGCTCCGGCGCAATTCCGGCGAACTGCTGCTCCTCGTGCTCTTGCTAAGGGGTCGAAGTATCAGTGAGGTGAGAGGAGTGAGATGGTGTGAAGAAATTGAGCGGGGGTCGTATCCTTTTATAGGCTCGACGGTGAGACCGAGAGGGATGGGCAGGCGATGATGGCGACACGGCTACGGGCGGTTAGGGGCATGGCCGAGGTTGGCGATCGACGGGCGGTCTCCTGGCGATGCTCTACAGATTAAATGCGCGTGTAGGAGCGGTGGCAAATGGTCGGGAACGCGCGGTGATCTACGAGGCAGAGGCGGCGAACTCCACGGCGAGCGGTGGCTACGGGGTACGGGCGGTGAAACGATCATGTCTGGTGGTCTCCTGGGACGGTGGGGTGCATGCTGGCAGGCGGCAAGGGCTCGAGGTGGTCGGGTTGCGTGGGAACAATGTGTTCTCTGCGATGCGCGTCGGCATGGTCGACAGCGGAACGGGCGCGGTGTTCCGGGCGGTTCTGGTCGCTGTCTTTGAGATAGGGCTGGTCGAGAGGGGGCGGTGAGGCATGGGCTGCATACTAGACAAGGTTGGCACGGCTAGTTCTTCTCCCAGCTTGCTGTCCACACTGGGGTGACATGGGTGCTCTCGGCATGCTCACCATTGATGGCATTGGCAAGCTCACAGTGGTGCTAGAGGTTAGTTAAGATTGCTAGATGATCTACTAAGGCTAGTTGTAACCAGAGAGGGAACAAGGTTGGTCCAAAACACTGCTCAATATAGTGTTTTTGATTTTGTTGATCTGCATCTGCAACCTGTTTGATGAAATGGCCACATGAACTTAAGTTTTGAATTTTGAAAATATCTTTGGTGGGTGTGCTAGGCATGTGTTGAGGATTCTGTGGATGCTTGCGTTTTGAAAATTGAGCTTGTTTGAGTGGTTTGAAATAGTGGGATCTTCCCATATGTAATAGATTCAATTTTAGATTGTCATTTAAACTTAGAATTTAAATGTTTTTGGATGATCACAAAGTGGGCCTTGGTACTTTGTTATGCGTACTATCAAGGGGTGCAAAGATCCATACATGTTTCTGTTAAGTTCTGAAAGTTAGGGATAGCCAAAGTAGGCATGGGAGTTAATTTGGCCAAAGTGACCATTCACTTAATTTGTTTGTTTTGACTTGTTTGTCTTTTGGAAAAGTTTGGGGATTGTTTAGATGATGTTTATTTCACCTAAGAATCATTTTACAAGCAAAGAAACACAGAACCATGGCAATTCAAAAGAATCCAAATTTTAAGACATACACATATGAATGCTTTCATATTTTTAATTGGAAAAGTTTTTGTTAACCCTAATTTTGATGATTAGAGTTTAATGATCCAAGTTTAGTATTTTTGGGATGTCACAGGCTTGCTTTGCTCAAAATAGATTTTCCTTATCATTTGAAAACTCTAAGTTTTTGCTTGTCAAAAATTACCCAAGGCATCTCCCAATAGAAATTGGTGATCCTTCAACCCTTGTTCAACCACAAGTTTTAACTTAGAAAATTGGGATGAGGAGATTCTTGATAGCTTCCATGTCTTGATGCTCAAATTGTCCTTTGACAGGGACATGGCTAAGTACTTACATTTTACACTCTATAGAGGTGGTGCACTTTCCCCACAAGACTCGACATGCATCGAGACAAGATCTCTCAGAAGCCTTCCCTTAGACCAGAATGGACGCGTTCCAACCTATCATCCTGTACCACCAACTGTCCATTTGGCTAAGTTATTGCGACCTATATGATCCAGGCAGAGCCCATAATGCCAAGTGGTTTCACTTGAAGCTTCTCAACATTTGACATCTCAAATATCTTTGTTCCTGGGTGGCATTCCACAGTGAGATAACAAGTTTTCCCCAGTATACTGGACTTGGTGATGCCCAAGTTTTCCCCAGCATACTAGACTTGTGTAACCACTCAACACAAACCTTTCTTTCCATTCTACCTAGGTGATTCATTCACTTAGTTGTTTTATTAAACAAAACACAAGTCCTTGACTTAGAAATATTCCATAGCATGAATATAATCCACCCTTGTTTTCTACTAGCTATGCTAAGCATGATAGTAGTAGGAATCTTAACTTAGGAAAATTCTACTAAGGTTTCATCTACTAGGATTTCCCATGGCTTAGTTTATACTTAGCAAAAATTCCATGCAAGTCCTACTTAGAAATATCACTAATGCATAGTGAAAATAATAGGAAAAAAGTATGAAGCACCACTTGCCTTTTTGGTAGAGAATTATAAGTTCACTCCTTGATCTTGCAATAGTCACACTCTTCAAATTTCACTACAATTCAATCAAGCAAGCAAATATTCAATCTACCATTCAAGCAATCATCACATAGAATACTAAAAAAAAGCTATGCATGCAAACATGCCCAAGATTGTTTTATTTGGAAAAGTGGTTTCCAATAGGTTATAAACATTTTAAAACATCTATTGGTCATTTATAAAAGTGGTAAAACCATTGGATATCAAGTTAGTGAAAAATGGCCACTTTAAATCATTTTTGTTTTGCTAGAAATGGTTCAAACCAAAGTAATATTTTCTAGTGTTTGACAAATACATTTTAAACACAAATGTTAGTGTTTTATAGTCAAGTGTTTAATATTAAAACCATTTGCAAAAGGTTTTACCTATAAACCATTTTTATACTAAAGTAATATTTTATGTTGTTGAAAATGCTTTTTAGCAAAGTAATAATTCATAGGGTTCACCAAATATATTTTTAAATCCTAAACTTGGTGTTTAGGGTAAGGGAGTTTAAATCAAATCATTTCCCAAAGCTTTTACTCAAAAAGCATTTTTAAATCATATTCAATAATTTTATTTAGATAGAATGCTTTTAGTCAAAGATTTACTCTTTAACTTCACAAAATACATTTTTAAATCCATAAGTTGGTTTTTATGGTCAGTAGGTTCAAAACAATCCATTTTCCAAAGATTTTACCTTAAAATATTTTTAGAATAATATTTATATTCAAATTATGCCTACACAAGTTTCTGTAAAAACAACCAATTTAACAGAAGCAATTCATTAAACAAAGTGCATAGTTGGAAAGTACTTGTTTTGCTGATGTCATTGATATAAAATTTGCATAATTTGGACGTGTGGATTTAAAGTTATGCAATTTACAAGTTTGAACATCTATTTGAATAGTTTTTGTTTTTAAAACAAAAGGCTGGCCACATGTTGTGTTCTGATTGGCCGAAAACGGTTCGTGCGGATCGCGTAGTGTGGAGCATTAGATTTCAAACAGATCGAGCGGCTCTGATCTAGCGTACCGCTTTAGTTAAGTGGTTCTATCATATCCACTTGATTAATATCTAACGGTCCAGAGCAACTGGTCAGGAACTGGTGGCTCGAGCGACGGTGGCTGGCGGCGGAGCGATCTGTTAGTGGTGTCGCCGGTGATGTAGAAAGCGGGAGATGGTGGGGAGAGGCTCACCAGATTCGCCGCGGCACGGGGATGCTCAACGTTGCTTCGGTTGTCAAAGGGGCGCTCGAGGAAGATCGTAACTCCTCGCCGGAGTTGATGTCGCTGTCGGGTGCGCTCAGACGTCGACGGAGACGAGGCTGCAAGGCTCGGGTAGGCAAGCGGAGGGTACCGTTAGCTTCGTACGCGAGTGGCAAACAAGTGAGCATCAAAAAAAGGGCAAGGGGGGGGTCTATGCTCACCAGGGAAACTCACCGGAGTCGAGGCAGATGGCGGTGGCGAGCTGGCGTTGAGGTTGCCGACGCTAGGGGGCTCGCGCGGCTGAGCTCTGGGTACTGGGAGATGCAGGAGATGCGGGGGAACACACTCATGGGGACTGGGAGGCAAGGGGCGGCGAGGAGCGGCCGGAATCGCTTGCGAAGCTCGTCAGAGCAGAGAGATGTCTCGGACGAAATCGGAGTGGCCTGGTGGCGGAGAGGGCGGGGTGAGCGAGGGGAATGAGAGAGGAGAGGTAGGCGCTTAAGTATGCGTGGTCAGGGGCGAGGTTTACTCCTGCAATGAAGCGAATTAACGTGAGAAAGTTATGGCCAGAAACGGCCGGCGAGGGCGTGGTCACCGCAGGGTGAGGAAGAAGGGTCTGACAGGTGGGGCTCAGCGGTCAGCGAGAGAGAGGAGTGGTGGGGTCCGGTCGTCATCGACTGCGTTGGTACGTTCACTGGTGTGAAGCGTTTTCTCGCGGGGAGAGAGGGAGTGGGCTGGTGCTGGGCTGGACTGGGCCTGGTCTGGCTGGTTCCATTTTTTTATACTCAAACCTTTTTCTTTTTTCCATTTTCATTTCTGTTTTGAATTTGTTTAAACATTTCAAACAACCATTTGAATTCAAAACCTTCCAAACTTTTCAGTAAGTTTTTAATATGTTTTAAACATGTATTTAAAGTCCTTTTTAGGAATAATTCCTTTATTTATTTATGTTTTATATTTTATTTGAAAAGGGCACTTACCTTTATTAAATAAGATTTAATTAATTTTTCAAACCCTTATTTGAAATCAAAATTTCACTAAACCTTTTCAGTAGGTTTTATTAATTTAAAAGGGTGTTAAATAATTCACTTTGAATTATTTGGAATATTTTTAATATGATTTATTAATCATTTAAAATGAGCATTTGTCTTCAAATAAATAAAATTTGATTATGGTTTTAATACTATAAAATTTTATTAGAATATTCTTTATCCATTTATTTATTTTTAGATTTGAATTTTTATTTATTCCATTTGCTTATGGACTTGGCCAAGATTTAATTTGGCTTTTAAATACTCCTTATTTATTTATTTATTTCTTCCTTTGTCTTATAAAATCCATATCTTTTTATTTAAAGATCCAAACTTGGTGATTCCAATTTGTAAAATTTTATTTGAAATTTGTTTATCATTTTAAGTCCTTTAGGATTATTTTGCTCACAAATTGGTATGGATTTTAGATAGGTGCTTTATTATCTTTGGGAATTTCAATTTCCTTATCTTATTAAATTCATAAGATTTTATCTCTGGCTCCAAATTAAGTGAAACCAATTTCTATGGTTTTATATTTCTTTTTGTCATTCTTGATCATTTATAAATGCTTGATGTTAAAAAAATTATATGGATCAAACCTATAGTCTTAGAGATATCTTGGAAATGTTTTTCTTCCATTAGGGTTTTAGAGTTTTGGTTTATTTTCCAAGTGTTTAAATTTCAAGATGCATTTATGAAGAATGCATTACACTTGATTTTAATTTAGTTGGATTCAAATTTTATTCAAAGTTTGTTCAAGATGGGTTTTAATGTTTCCACTTTGAAACAAAAAGTTTCTTTTCACCCTAAATTTCAATAATTATTTATTTTGTTTATTTATTTTTCACATTTCAAAATTTGGAAAATTTTGGGATGTGACAGCTACTCAAGTGCTTTAATAGATCTCTGCTCTCCCCATGTGTGTGAAAGTGGCAGCATGCACGCCATGGTGGCACTTAGGTTTGAGTCTACATAAATACTATTTGTGCTTTAATAGATCTATGGTTTTCCCCACGTGTGTGAAAGTGACAGTGTGCATACCGTGTGTGGCACTTTGGCTAGATTGAATATTTGTTATGAGTTATATTTGGAGTTGGATGTCTCTATGAAATTGTGGTGTTTGTTGGAACCATCTAGCTCTCAAGGTGACAGTGTGGGGTTATCTAGATTGGGGAACGCGGACTTTGAGGAGTGCTGTTATAGCCCTACCGATGATTAGAGTGTCCAATTGGAGAGTAGTTAAGAGTAGTATCATGAAGAGGGGATATTTATATGATAGAGTGTTCACTAGTGAAAGTATGATCCCTGGGCCTTGTTTCTAAACATTGAAACACCGTTTGCTTCTAGATCTGTTGCATGTTTTCTTGCTTTAGTCTTTACCTCCACGTCAAGCTCCATCAAAGTATTTTCTGGCACTCACACACGTTCTCCCACATCAACAACAAGTTAGAAGCTATTTTTGCCGAACTAGTGCACCTATACACCTGACAAGTGTATTGGGTGCGTTGGGGACACAAGAGACTTCTTGTATCTTGATTGTAGGATTGCTTGAGAGGGAATACCTTTGACCACTTCCTCCCTGGGTTCGATAAACCTTGGATAATCCACTTAAGGGAAACTTGCTGTTGTTCTACAAACCTCTGCACTTGGAGGCCCAACAACTGTCTACAAGAATATAAGTGCGTAGACATCAAGCTCTTTTCTGGCGTCGTTGCCGGGGAGGTAAGGTAAAAGGTACTCACATCCTCCGGTGTGAGTGCTCGAAGTTATTTCCTTTAGATTCTGCAATTTTGTCTTTTTGTTTCTTGTTTTCACTAGTTAGGCTTAATGGAAAACAACAACAAAATTAGAGAGCTCTATAGTATTTATCTTGAGTTAGGACATGAAGTGTTTGAAGAGAAAATTAAAAAACCTATGGAGCTTTATTTACATGTTATTAGTATGAATTCTTTGGACACCATTGTCTAGGTTTCACAGCATAGAAAACAAAAAAATTCCTACGATGGGAACAACTATGTACCAAGATCTATCTACTAGATACAAACAACGGGCGGATGTATATCCGTAGAGAACAGACCCTTGAAGACCTACAAAGCTTAACGAGTTAAACTCGTGGTTGATGTAGACGATCTCTTGCCGATCTCAAGATCGAGAGGAAGTCCTAGCGCCGCAAATCAGCAGCGCATCCGTGCTCGCACACACGTCCGAGGCACCGAGCAACCTCCACCTCCTTGCTCCAGCGATGCAGTGGAAGCACAACTCTTTCTTGCTGAATAGACACCGGGAACATGTATCTCGCTAGTCTGAGACCATGGTGGATAAATTCTAGAGGGGGAGAGATCCTTCATGAGGAGGTGTGAGTGAGAGAGAGGATAGGAGGGAACCCCAAGGGGGTGGCCGGCACATGGGGCTGCCCCATTTCCCTCCCCTCATTCATGTGGGTGGACACTCCACTCACAAAATTCCTTTAAAAATCCCTCCACTCAAAATCCCACTCAAAATTGCTATTAAATTTCCAGCAAATTTAATGCAAACTCTCATTAAATAAAACTCCTTTTATTTATTCAGAATTTTTTCAATTACTTTAATGACAAACATTCACATATAACCCCTTGCTAGAATTCCATTTCACATGCAAAAACACTTTCTGCAATTTCACCCGAAAAGTTGTTTCGGTATCTAGTGAAATAAATTCCTGCGCTTGTTATTCTTTCCGGCATGAAACTTTTGCTCCAATTGGATGTCGGTGTCTCTTAAGTGTGTCACCCTACGGTTCGCGAATAATGCGGACATGATCGAGACCCCTCTCGGATCAATAATCGGAAGCGAGATCTGGAGACCCATACTGACTCCCACACATTCAATGATGACTTTCTTGTGATCGTCGAAACCTTTTATGCTAGTATCTTAATCCCTTTGTTTCGCGATATATTACATGTCCGAGATTCGATCATCGGTACCTCCATACCTAGTTTGATCTCATTACTGACATGCACTCTTTTCTTGTTCATGTGATATAACATTCTAGTGATCAAATCACTTGCTTGCAAGCTAACCAATGTGATATCACCGAGAGGGCCCAGAGTATATCTATCCGTCATCGGGATGAAAAAATTCCACTCTCGATCCATGGGCCTCAACATAATACTTTATTAGTTCTGAACCCATCTTTATAATCACCCTGTTATGGTGTGACATTTGATGTTATCAAGAAACTCTTCCGGTGTTATGGATTGGCATGATCTCATGGTCTAAGGATTAGGATCACTTCGTAAGTTGTTATAGCAATATAAACTCAATGACTTTGATCGTAATGCTATACTTTGGATGAATGTTCATCACACCATTAGACTAATGTTGTGATCCCGTTATTAACAACATCCAGTGTCCATGATCAGGAAACCTTGATCATCTTGTTAATCAACGAGCTAGTATATGGGAGAGGCATAACTAGGAACTTTCTGTTTGTTTATTAAACACACATGTATTAACGTTTCCGTACTAATAAAATTATAGCATGCAAAATAAACATCTATCATATACTTGGAATACACATAATAAACACTTTATTATTGCCTCTCAGGGCATATTCCCTTCACATTGTTGCTAATGCTATGGAAAAGTCTAAGCTTGGGGAAGCTAGTTTTTATGAAAATGATCTTTTTAGTACCCTAGCTTTGGAAGATAGCTATTCTATTGCTTATGATGATACCAAAACTCTAACCTATGATGATTATAATGATGAATATGATATTTTTAGTCCACCTACTATTGAGGAGGAAATTAATTTTGATTACAATATGCCTCCCATATTTGATGATTATGGTTATGAGAATAATAATGATAGCTATTTTGTTGAATTTGCTCCCACTACAATTAATAAGAATGCCTTTGCTTATGTGGAGAGTGATAATTATTATATGCATGTGGCTCATGATAAGAATGTTTTATGTGATAGTTATATTGTTAATTTTATTCATGATGCTACTGAAAGTTATTATGAAAGAGGGAAACATGGTCTTATGCATCTCAAGAATATTAAGTTTCCCCTCTTTATGTTGAAAATTTTGAAGTTGTATTTGTTTTGCTTTCCTATGCTTGTTTCTTTGTGCTTCTTTGACTTGTTTCTTTACAAGATTCCTATGCATAGGAAGTGGGTTAGACTTAAATGTGTTTTGAATTTGCTTCTTGATGCTCTCCTTTAGATCAATTTATATTTCTTATGTGAGCATCTTCTCAAACTATCAACCCTAACTTAAAGACGTTAAAGAAAAGTACTAGTTGGGAGATAACCCGAGAGTTTTCTTGAGTCTTGGGAGTTATTACTTCAGTAATGACCTCTCCTTATCCTTTTTGTTTGCTTTTTGTTCCAAGAATGACCTCTAATGAGAGGGAAGTAAGATTTGGGGAGTTGCTATTCCGAAACAGATTTTTGTGCTCCACCATAAAAATTCGTGAGGAATCTCTGTAAGTCGGATTGAGCTGATATTTTACGAATAAATCCCCCAGTATGTTAACTAACTTTTGTTAGATCAACACTTTTTTATTTGAGCAACAAAAGGTCTTGGAAAAAATTGGTTTCTACGTGCTGGTCTGTTTTGACAGATTTCTGCCATTATTTGCATTTGCCTCTTTATCGGTTTATTTTGAGTTATCTTTGCACTTGAGTTTTTAAAAGGAATTGCTACAGTAGCTTGTGTTTTTAGTGAAAGTTTTTCTGTTCTAAAGCTAAACGCAAAGGTCTATTATGGTTCGAATACACTAATGTTGCTAATGAAGATTGTGTGAAGTTTTGTATGAAGGCAATTTTCAGGCGTATGGGAAGAATGATGTAATGAGATGAAGAATGGACAAAATCTCAAGCTTGGGGATGCCACCCCGTGTCACCCCAAGAAACATTCAAGAGGTACAAGCGTCAAAGCTTGGGGATGCCCAAGGCATCCCCTTCTTCATCAATAAAAATATCAGGTCTTTCTAGACACTTTGTTTCTATGGTTTCATGCACAGTTGTGTTGTTCTTGGAGCGTCTTTGTTTTTGTTTTTAGTTTTTGTGTGCTTAGTTTTCTTGAGTAAGTTGGTTTGATCCCAGCACACTTCTTTTGGAGAGAGACACACTCTATTTTCATTGCCTAGAACACTCTAGTTTTCATTCTTATTGTTTTGTGAGTGTTCACTTTTGCTAGCACTGCGTTTAGCCTTAGTTTTCTTGTGCTTTCAGCTTAGAACTTTTTAGTTCTTATTTGTGGATTTGCGAGACAGGCTCAATGATCTTTGTTGATTATTATCTTTGTGAGTTGTTTCAAATAAGTCGATTGGTGTTGGAAAAGAGTAGAAAGCTTCATGCTTTAGTGGTACAAAAGGGAGCTTGTTTTGACTGTGGCTTAGACTTTATCATGTCATGCTAGATCATGTTTTGACTTTATGCTTAGTGATTATTGCTGTAGCATGACTTGTTCCAAACAATTAGGATTGTTTAATGTTCCTTGAAGGAATCATGCGTTGTTTTAGCATACAAAAGCATAGTATTGTGGTGTTCTCCTTTGATGCTTTGTTTGGGTTGACTTGGCACATGCTCACACCATGTTATGACTATGAACAAGTAACCATAGCCTCTATGATCATTTAGTCCTTTACTTGTAGTACCACTCTATGCTTTGATTAGTAATGTTTTGTTGCGCAACATGATTATGGCCATTATTGCTCTCTTAGTTGGTTGTTCCCAGTCTTTTGCTAGCCTCCACTTGTATGAGTAAGCTCTACTCATGCTTATAACTTCGAAGAAACCAAGTTATTAATCCACTATAAACTCCTATGCATGGTGTGTTACACCATTCCAAGTATATTCTTGTTTTCAGCTATCTTCCAATTAAAAACTATTTTGTTATGTGAAAACTTAGTGATTAAAGCCCTCACAAACTTGATGGCACACTTTATATTCTTTGCCCCTAATAAACTTGAACCATTGTGTCATCTATGATGTATATGCTTGCACTTATACGTTGGAATTAGTAGAACCATGCTGTCACGGGGAACGTTTTCAACATTGCACTTGTACTTTGTACTCGGTCGATATCATGCTCTTTTGTCTATGGATGTCACCGGTGTGAAATAAAGAGGGAACTTGTAATTTCATGGAGTATGTATTTTGTCTTAGAGAAACGCCTGGGCCGCTAGCCTAATCCATGCCTAATCATGGTGGAAACTTGCAGCATAACCATAGTGAGCTATCTATGAAGCATCCTCAATAAAAAGCTATGCATATAGTAAATAAAAAGATCGTTGAGATGCTCATTGTATGCTTGCCTTGTCATTTTGGTTATGGGATAGCTCCTATACCATGTGCAAGGGGTACCCGTTGGCGGTTCTCTATGATCTGCATGTACTTACAATGACAAGAACTTACAGGTGACTGAAGTTGAGTAGCATGAGGTGTGGCCCTCGTATTCAAGGGACTTGATATTGCCAACTTATATTTTGTCAAGCATATACTACATCTTTGTTCAATTTAACCTTAATCACTTCAAGATGATTATGATAGGGGCAATGAGGGCTGAAAGCTAACAAGTACCATAATTTTTGGAAGCTCTTTTTGAAACTTGAAATCCCTGCTTCCCTTTGTGAAGGGCTTGTCTTCCACTATTATTTGAGTCTCCACCTTCTACTTTTAGGCACCGTTAAGAGAGCATAGTTGTTATTCTGTGTGCAGTGTCCCAAAGCTTATTGATTGATGCATATTGTGATATTGCTTATTCTTGTGCTATTTGTATCTAGTCACTCTTATGAACTTTGAAGGTGTCCTATGCATCTATTTGCTACTCCATGAGGGACAAGATGAATGCCACTATGCCATGTTTTTGTATGTGAAACAAACAAAAAAATTCAATGAATGTTATTTATGATCTTTGTTTGTAGCCTTTCATGTTGCATGCATAGTTACTATGTCCTATTGTTAGAACTCCATCTTTCATGCACATGTTTAGAGTTCTTTGATCCCAGCTTTCAATGCTTGCAAATGGTTTGATCTTGGTTTTGATGGTGCATGTCACCTCAAAAATTATTCTTTTTATCACTTACCTACTTGAGGACTAGCAGGAGTTAAGCTTCGGGATGCTTGATACATCGGAAACGTATCTATAATTTTTTATGATCCATGCTTGTTTAGTATCTACTTTGCTATGTTTTGTCTACACTTTGAGGTATTTTTATACACTTTCTGGTACTGACCTATTAACAAGATGCCACAGTGCCATTTTCCTGTTTTCTTCTGTCTTTGGTTCCAGAAAGGCATAAAATCAATATTCTCCGAATTGGACGGGACAAAAGCCAAAGTCACTATTTTACAGTGGGCGTCACGAAGACAGAAGGGGAGACGGAGAGGTGCCAGAGGGCCACCCCCCCCCCCCAGGCGCGGGCTAGGGTGGACCCGTGCCTAGGCAGGGTGTGGCAGCTCCGGCCGCCTCCCAGCCTCGCCTCTTCGCCTATAAGAAGCCCCCGATGCAGAAACCCTTGAAGGAATCCATCATACTTCTAGAAAAACCTCTGTAGCACCGCCGCCACCGAAAGGGAGATTCAGGGGACAGAAAGTCTCTATTCTGGCACCCTGTCGGGACAGGAAGTGCCCCCGGAGCCATCTCCATCGCCATCTTCATCACCGTTCTTGATTCCCATGATGAGGAGGGAGTAGTTCTTCCTCGAGGCTAAGGGCTCTACCGGTAGCTATGTGTTCATCTCTCTCTCTATGCATGGTCATATTGTGATCATGAGCTTTGTAATCAAGTAGATCTACCTTGCTACTCAAGTGCTTTAATAGATCTCTGATCTCCCAATGTGTGTGAAAGTGACAGCGTGCATGCCATGGTGGCACTTAGGTTTGAGTCTACATAAATACTCTATGTGCTTTAATAGATCTATGCTTTTCCCCACGTGTGTGAAAGTGACAGCGTGCATATCGTGTGTGGCACTTTGGCTAGATTGAATATTTGTTATGAGTTATATTTGGAGTTGGATGTCTCTATGAAATTGTGGTGTTTGTTTGAACCATCTAGCGCTCAAGGTGACAGTGTGGGGTTATCTAGATTGGGGAAGGAGGACTTTGAGGAGAGCCGTTATAGCCCTACCGATGATTAGAGTGTCCAACCGGAGAGTAGTTAAGAGTAGTATCATGAAGAGAGGATATTTATATGAGAGAGTGTTCACTAGTGAAAGTATGATCCTAGGCCTTGTTTCTAAACATTGAAACACCGTTTGCTTCTAGATCTGTTTCATGTTTGCTTGCTTTAGTCTTTACCTCTACGTCAAGCTCCATCAAAGTATTTTATGGCACTCACACACGCTCTCCCACGTCAACAACAAGTCGGAAGCTATTTTCTGGCACCGTTACCACTTGTATTTCACTATCTCTTCGCGGAACTATTGCACCTATACACCTGACAAGTGTATTGGGTGTGTTGGGAACACAAGAGACTTCTTGTATCTTGATTACAGGATTGCTTGAGAGGGAATACCTTTGACCACTTCCTCCCTCAGTTCGATAAACCTGGGGTAATCCACTTAATGGAAACTTGTTGCTATTCTACAAACCTCTGCATTTGGAGGCCCAACAACTGTCTACAATAATAGAAGTGCGTAGACATCAGCTGGCAGCATTTACTATCCGGACCTATCCCTGATTAGATCTTACAACTTTGAGGCTCTTGCGTGGGAAGAGGAGCCAAGGGTTTTCCATGGGTATGGAGTAGGAGGATTATGGATCAATGACCGTCCTTTCAAACTCGATCAATTGTTGGTGGTGGATTGCAGTATCGTCGAGCATTCTGAGTTGCAGATGGTGCCGCCTTATGGGTAATATGGCACAAACCACTACGATTACTACGATGGCTACCCATCAGATTGATGGATCATGTGGGTCTACTCCCATTGTATTATCTATTTATGAATTATGCAAGTGCATGTTGTATGGTGTGCCCGTAATACCATGGATGTTCTATGTTTCAAAAAGATCATGTGTTGTACCTTTTTCAATTTCACTGTTTTTTATGTACGTATAGTATTTCTGATACATGAGCGATTGAATGCAAATACACGAAGAGAAGCTAGATCCATGTCATCAATCATCAATAGGTGGAACATTCTAGTGATGCTTCAAATACGTACACATTCATAACAATAACACTGTCGGCAGTATTGCCAACTTCAAACTGCAATTAACTTGAAGTGGTTGTTATCCCGAGCAAAATGTCTGGTATACACATGACCCTTATATGTTCTATGCTGCAATTCTGTTGTTGTGGGCAAGGAAAGGAAAGCTGGGCTTCACTGAATATTATGCAGTTAGGAATAACTTAGTATTACACACATAGTCTTAACTTGTTCTTACACAAATAAGCAAAGTAGTCTTACACCGCTGGAACTTCTAGCGAGCCAACCGGCGAACCGGACTCTAGAGTTGGTGGCATCATCGGAACGAACCAGAGTGTTGCGTTTGGCTGTCTCTCATTCTCTATCAAATTGTACGACCCCACTGATGAGCCAATGGCAGGCCCCCTCCCCCGACGTCGATTCATCTCCAGGTCGGATCTGCAGTGTCAACATAATAAACACGTGAGTGCGTAGTAAACACACAGTCTACTATCAACACTGGAAGTGCTGGCACCTCAGCAACAACAGCACCATGTTCTCCCTGGACTCCAGCAGCAGCCTCAGCCGGTATCTCGTTAGCTTCACCAGCAGCAGCATCAGCAAGTATTTCGTCAGCTTCACCAGCAGCAGCATTAGCAAGTATTTCGTCAGCTTCACCAGCAGCAGCAGCTAGTTCTTCATTAGCTCCACCAGCAGCAGCAGCATCAGGAGCCGGGGCTACCTGAGCAATTATAGGTTCAACAGCTTCAGGGGCTCCGGCGAAGAAAGGGTAGTTGATCCCAAGAAACAGAGATTATCCCTTCAGATTGTCGACTCTGCTCCAGACCTGTTCTACTGGGTCTTTTGATGGACACGCGGACCTTGAGAAAACGTGACACCGCAGCGATGGGTATGAAGAAAGTTGTGTCCCCATATGTTCTATTGTATCACCAACGTTGTTTAGTGCTCCCCTGGTATGAATCACATGAGTTCATCATCCTGGTTGACATCGCCTCTAAGAGGTGCAAGGAACCAGCTTCGTGATACAAGATCAGCATCTACTACTGCATCTTTGATCATCGGAGCTGGAATGACGTGTGGGGCTGCATGTGTACCTGCATGTTACCTTCAGTCAGTAAGCAGAATTTTGAATGGGAATTTACATGCTATATGACACCATGACTCACCCTAGGTAAATGGCTCCCAATCACGCACGTCGCCGCTAGGTTCAGTGACCGTGTAAATGCATTACAGTGTGTCGTCATACACACTGGAGGTGAAGACGGCGTCGACATACTTCTCCGGCCGCAGATGGTCGTCATGCAAGACTGTCCATTCATTCTCATCTGGGCATCTAATGAATTTGATTGCCTTGTCGAACATCGCTAAGAGGTTGTAGTGCCAAGTCTTCCACATCAGGAGAGGCTTATGTGGGAGTTGTACCTTCAGGAGCTCAAGTTCTGCAATGTTGAACCTGTAAGAGAATTTAGATTTTGGCGGCGGCCACCCATGGTTGAATGTAGTCATGCCGACACCCAGTACAGATGGCGGTGTAAGTCTCAATGATCTGTAGACATTTTTTAGAGTCCAAGTACTCATGTCCTGGGATAAAAGGACCAGCCACTCGCTGTTGCCACCCACCCAGTTCTGCTCATCATCCATTTCCGCCTCCTCTGTCTCCTTGATATTCACCAATACTGATTGCGACCATTTATCCAGCAGCATCAGTTTTGCATGAACATTCTGCAAAAGTTTGTTGTCAGTTAGTAGAATCACCTAGCATGGATTCCATTACAAATACAATTTGACACCACTACGCTCAGTTTAAAGTATTATATAGGATTGTCTCCTCAGCTCCCGCCTAAATTGTGCCTGTGTCACTACAAAAATACCCAATATATCAAGTAGGAGCATAAACAACTAGGGAGATAATAGTCTTAAATCGTCTAGTTTGTTTATTTTTTTAGAAAACAGAATATCACCTAGCAGGCATTCCATTGCAAATCCAAATTGACACCTCGGCTATCACCTAAATTAAGACTGTATCACTATGAAAATACCAGAATATCAGGTACAAGCAGAGCTTCCTCTATACAAAATAGTCTTAAATGGTTCAATTTGTTCAAAGTGCGCATGCACATAACACGTTCGATGGAAGCAACATATGATTTCGACGAAAGTTCAGCACATATGAATCAACGGTATGACTGAGTCAATAAGCAAGATACTGGACTTACGTGGCCATCGCGGTCATTTGGCCATACGCTAGTATCGGGGTAAAGAAGTCCTAGCATGCCGAATGGTTGTTCTTCCATTTCCCGGATCGATGGGAGGAAACCAGGGACGCAGCGACCGAGGCGACCGGCGGTGACGATGTCTAACTCCTTGGCGACCCTGTACACATTCGCAACACTGAGGTTCAGCCATCCCCAATCCTCGCGGTGGCGGTCGCCATGGCCAGCTGCGTCGTCATCGTCTACCTTACGCTTCAGCCTGCGGCGGTTCCAGCCCCACGGTTTACCCATGGCGGCAAATGGAGGCTAGAATCAGGCAGATTAATGGATGCGGTGTGATCCGGAGGCGGATGGATTCATGAGGGGATGGAATCAGGGAGGGAAGCAGTTGTTCGAGTAGGGAGTGAGGAACCGCTACCGCCGGTCTCGTCCGTGTGGAATACAAGGAGGGGGGTGGGGTGGGGTATTGTAATTAGTGAGGGTGGGCATGAGGACCGTCTAAAGGGGGTGCAAAAATAAATCGTGAGGGGAAATGTATGGTCCCACCTGTCGGTGAGGGAAGGTCGGCACGCGCAAACGTGAGTACGCTTTGACTTGGATCGTGCATGGCGGACTTCGATTCCACTGCATGCAAGTGGCGCGGAACCAATTTCATCCAGCGCTTGGGTCGCCATGTAAAGAGCATCACTAGCAATGCAGCTGCCACATGGAAATATGGAATGATGCACCAATGTGATAGAAGTTGCATCACCACATCCACTTGACTGTGTGGTGTCATGTGGATCATTTTGGTTTGGTAAAAAAATACATGCAGTGAATCTATAGAGTCCATGTGTCAAACCATGGTCATAAATCCCTAGAAAGCCACTCGAATGCAGCTGCCACATGGAATGATGCACCGGTGTGACAGAAGTTGCATCACCATATACATTGTAGTATGTGTGGTTATGTGGATCATTGTGGTTTGAAAAGAACATATGCAAATGACTCTGGGGACTACATGTGTCAAACCATGGTCATAAATCCCTAGAAAGTGTCACATCCCAAGATTTTCCAAATCTTGTAATGTGAAAAATAAATGAATAAAATAAAACTTTGTTTGATTTTCAGGGTGAGAAGAAAATTTTTGAATCCAATTGGAACTTCAAACCAAGTTGGATTAAATAAATCCTAAGGGGATTTAAAAAGATAAACATTTAATAAAGGAAAATAAAATATTTTGGAATTACTATTTTGGATCTTTTAAATAAAAGGATTTGGTTTTCAAATGAAATAGAAGTTTTATAAATAAGGATTATTTTATTGAGCCAAATTAAACCTTGGCCAAGCTTTTGAAATAAAACATTTTGTTTTGATAAAAATAGTAAAAGTTTATTTAAATAAAATAATAAGGATTTAATATCCAATTTTATTTTAGTAAAGGCTTTTCCCATTTTTTTTATAAACACTAAAACTCATTTATTTATTTTAAATAAGTTTTCTAAGTCTTTTATATTCTCAAATAAAACCTACTGAAGTATTTTGGTTTTATTTAGATTTCAAATAAAGATTTTAAATAAAACAAAACCTATTTGATTTAATAACCAAGGTCCATTTTATTTAATTATTATTGGACCCTAAATTAAATTTTATTTTATTTTAAACAAGTTTTCCAAATATCTTTATTTTCAAATAAAACCTACTGATTTGGTTTTGAAAATATTTAGTTTTCAAATAGATATTTTAAATAAATCAAATTCTATTTTGTTTATTAAACAAGGTCTATTTATTTATGGACCCTAAAATAAAATTATTATTTTTGTTTTGGATTTTGGTTTATGTGTTAAACAGAACCAAATTCAAATGAAAAGTATGGTGATTGTTTGAATCGTTTTGTTTGTTTGATTTGTTGTTTGATTTTCAAAACAGAAAATAGGAACAGAAAAGGAAAAACAATTTGAAAGAAAAAAATAAGAATTGGACTCAGCCCAACTGGCCAAGCCCAACAAGACCCAATCCAGCCCACCTACTCTCTCCCGCGACGAAACGTTTTCCACTCAGAACCGCACCCGCGCAATCGCTGACTGGTGGACCTCCTTTCCTTCTCGCTTCCTCACTGACGACAGGACCCCACCTCTCCTGTTCATCGTCCTCACCCCGCGCTAATTCCTCCTCGTCGTTTCCTGCCTTAACGCCGGCGATCAATTCGCTATAACCACGACCATTACTCCCCCTGTGACCACGTCCTATTAAACGCCTGCGTCTTCTCCTCCCTTCCCCTCTGTCGCCCCACCTCGACATGCCCCCAGGCTGCCGAATTTTGCTCAACACCACCCTCTGCTCCGACGAGGTCCGGTGCCGATTCTGGCAGCTCCACGCCACCCCTTGCCTCCTAGAGCACGCAGTTGTGATCCCCATCGCCTGGCGGACCTTTCCGCATCGCCAGCTCACCCGCGCAAGCTCTACAAACTCGGCAACGTCTTCCCCGAGCCAGCGCCGCCGTCTGTCTCCAACTACGGCGACGTCTCCCAGGTAAACCAGACCTCCCCTCTCTTTCCCGTGGACACGTTAACGATCGCCATGCTCTTGTGAACCTAACGGTGTCTCCCTTTCGTCCTTGGGTGCCCCCTATCCTCGCCCTCGACAACCGCCAGAGCCGCCCGAGGCCCAGCTCATCTCCGGCGAGTAATTAAGGACAGTCACGTGCGCCCCTTGCCAAGACGACTCCACGTTGAGCTTCGGCGTCGCCCTGCGATCACTGTGAGCATCTCCCCACCTTCCTTTGCTTCCTGTATCGCCGGCACCGCCACCGTCTGGCCGCTCCGCCTCCAGTAGCCACCGCAGCGCCGCCCATCTATGGCTGGCACGCTGTACACCGTAGGATTTTGATCTGACGCTCATGATAGATCTTTAGTCGAAGGGGTACGATTAGTTCTGTGCCGCACGATTCACTTTAGATCCTGCGGTCCACGTTGCTGGTCCGAACGAACCGGTACCATCCAATCAAAACGCGCCACGTGGCCAGGCTTCGTTTTAAAAACAGATTTGAATCTGTTATAGATTCAATTTTGAAACCTTTGTAACTTTTGATCCACACGTTCAAAAATTACAAACTTTATGTCGTTGGAATCAGTGGAACAAGCCCTAGCCAACCATGCAATTTGTTTAGTAAATAGTATCTGTTAGATTGTTGGTTTTTGCAGAAACATTTGTATGCTTGTTTAGATTAGAAAAATTGTTCAAAAATGTTTTTAGAGTTAAAATCTTTGCAAATTGGTTTGTGGTGAACTTACTGACCCTAGGAACCAACCCATGGATTTAAAAATGGTTTTTGTGAAAGTTTAGGAATAAAAACTTGATTTAGCCATTTCTAGCCAAATGAAAATATTGATTTTGCTATGGAAATGACCATGGAGTAAAAACCTTGGGAAAATGATTTAGAGCAAACCTACTGACCCAAAACACCAAGTTTTGTGAATTAGCAACTTATTTGGTAAAAGACATAAAGTTTTTGATTTGATAAAAACAATTTCCACCACATGAAATGTTGAATGGATTTTAAAATGGTTTGTAGACAAAACCCTTTTGCAAATGACTTTGCCACTTTGGAAAATGACCACCTTGAACCTTACAAAGTTTAGAAGCCTAGTGGAGACCAGCTTTGCAAATAAACCTATCTCTTGCATGCTTACATGCATGACTTAGATCCCATTGTTTTATGTGTGTGAATTGTTTGATTGGTTATTGGTTTCGAATGCTAGTTGATATTGTGTTTGCTTGATTTATTGTAGTGAAGTTAGAAAAGTGTGAGACTAGCAAGATCAAGGAGTGAACCAACATTCCCTACCAAAAGAAAGGCAAGTTACACTATCATCTAAAGTCCTACTATTTTCATTATACTTAGTGGATTTTGAAACATGCATGAAAAGAATTTCTATACTTATGCTATGCTAAATCCTAATAGGATACCCTATACATTCCTTAGTGAAAACAATGTAGTTGTTACATGCTTAGCCATGCTATATTTTGAAAAGAGATACATGTTGAGATTTTATGAAGTTGAGAAAAGGACTTGTGATTTTACATAATAAAACAAGGACTCAATGAACCACCTTGGTGGACAAGGATACTTTGAGTTTTGGAGAAGGTGGCAACAAAAGGAACCATGTCTATGGCAATCTCTTTGTGTTGTGCTCCAAAGGAAACCACCCAGGAAACTTAGAGATTGAACATGTTTCTCCAATTGTGGCTTTCGTGTGTAACCACATGCTATTTATGGCTCTGGCTTAGTCAACTACATTGGGAAGACCCATGCATTGTCTTCAAGTTACTGGACATGAGGACCTGGAATCCTACATGGGTACTGAAGACAAGCTAGCAATGGTGTATGGGAGGACCCTCTGGAAAGTCTTCGTCACATTCTCAATCTGCCGGTACTCCATCTTGGTGAGCACTAATCTAGTGGCCACTGGTGGCAACAAGATGGGATTGTGACATGTGGGTAAAGTGTACTACTTCTGCAGAAGATAATAAAATCTAAGTACTTAGCCGTGTCCCCGGTTATGGACAATACTGAGCAACTAAAGTTTGAAGCTATGGGAAATATCGACATTCTAATTTCTAAAAAGAAAACTTTTAAAGACTTGATGCACTTGGGGGTACCAAGGAGCTCAAGAGATTTTGGTAAAACTTGATGCACTTGGGGTTACCAAGGAGCTCAAGAGATTTTGATAAAACTTGATGCACTTGGGGTTACCAAGGAGCTCAAGGAATTTTTGACAAGGACTTGAACACTTGGGAAGTTACCCAGGAGTTCAAGGGATTTTGAAAAGGAGATTTGACAAAGGACCAAAACCATTTTGAAAAGATAGGATAAATTATTGCTTTATGCAAATGAGCCCAAAAATCTACTTAGCCAAATGTGCATGTAGTGATAGGATCCACTTATATTCTACATAGTAGTGAAACTTGCCAATACAATTCAATTGTATTGACCCTTGTGGCTGTAACTTGTAATGTTGCAGGTTTGATTGATTTTAGTGAAGATTGATTGATTAGGATTACAAAGTCTACAACCAACATGTCTTCCTGTGGCACTTTGAAGATGAAGGACCCCATACTTATAGTTATTCCGCTGCAATGTAATGTAATAGCCAAATGAGCTATGTAAGATGTAATAAAATTATGTTATTCCTGGTTATAAAGTTATATTATGACCCTTGTTTCTTGATATTACATCTTAACTGTGGATGCTAGCTATTGATCCAGGGACTAGCATTGTAAACATAGGGGACTCCACCTTAAATTATTTAAAGGTTGGGACACTCCCTCTACAGAAAGCCACTGTGATGCAGCTGCCACATATGGAATGGTGCACTAGGGGGACATAAGATGCATCACAACATCCACTTGAGTGTGTGTGGTCATGTGGATCATTGTGGTTTGGTAAAAGCATATGAAAAGTATAGTTGATCTTTTGTGATCCCAATGTGATGTAAAACCACACAAGCATGCAACTAGAAGGTTTCAAATTGTAGTTTTGGTACTTGCTTCACAAATGAAAGCCCTTTTTGAATTTGAGGGTGAAATTTTTGAAATTTTCAAACCAAACTGGCTAGATACAATGCTACCATCATTAGGAATGTGGTGATACCCCCTTGTTCCAAATTTGAGTTCAGTTGAAGAACTGTAGATGAAAACATGGTACACAAGTTGCTCTTTCGAGTAGTCGTATATGATCGTTGACCTAACTACCCGCACATTACAGAGTGGAATGCTAGGGGGGCATTTTTCAGAAGTTTGTCATTTTTATTCAATGTATTTGCCACACAATGAACAAATTTGAAGGTTTCCCGGAGAATTTTTCAATTTATTATGAAACTAACAAGGCTTGGTCAACCCAGGGTTGACCAGAGTCCTTTGAGAGATTGTGAAAGCATCTGAAAAGTACAAGTGATGTTATGTGGTCCCAATGTGATGTACAAGCACACAAGCAACTAAAAGGTTATAAATTTTAGTTTTGGTACTTGCTTGACAAATGAAACCATGTTTTTGAGTTTGAGGGTGATTTTTCAAATTTTGAAACAATAATGGCTAGATAGAATGCTAGCATCATTAGGGACATGGTGATACACCCTTGTGCCAAATTTCAGTCCATTTGAAGAAATATAGATGAAAAAATGGTACACAAGTGGTTGTATCGAGTAGTCGGACATGCTAGTTGACCTAACTACCCCACATTTGATAGTGGGCCACTAGGGGGCATTTTTTCCATGTTTGACATTTTTCTTGCAAAGTATTTGCCACGCAATGACCAAATTTCAAGGTTTCACAAGAATTTGAGAATTTCTAATTTTATTATGAAATTTACAAGGTTTGGTCAAACCAGGGTCCAAATGTGATGTACGACCACACAAGCATGCATCTAGAAGGATTCAAATTGTAGTGTATGTACTTGCTTCACAAATTAAATCTTGTTTTTTAGTTTAAGGGTGAAATTTTTAAAATTTTCAAAACAACATGGCAAGATAGAATGCATGCTATCATCATTATGTACTGTGACATAAACACATGTATATAATTACACAATAAGTCACGATGATTCCCATACATATTAAACATGGTCCGTACACTAATAATTCCACATGACCAACAGAAGTTCTTGACAAGCTACTAGACATATACAGAAACATAACTGAAAGTAGTAAAATTTAATTCACCCCTCATCAGACCACTTGATGCGATTGTCATCTTTCCTAGGAGACCAACGGCCATCATGCCATATGTTGCTTGTGTTATTGGCCTACCACCGCTGACGATATGATCCCACCTGGAAGGGGCCTTGCCTTCCCTATCTTTAGCTGCAGCCTCTCTGTTTGCGACATCAGCTGCATCCTCTTTGTTTGTGGCATCAGCTGTAGCCTATCTCTTTGCAGTTTCAGCGTCACACTCAGCTATTCTGCATTTCCGACAAAGTCCTCCCCTTTGCTTATCTTCACTCTTGCAACTGGGGAAAACAAGAGGAAAGTTTTTAAAAAATGGATCTGAGCATACAACCGGTAGGTCACGTAAGCATCTATGGCTGCATACTTCAGGTTTATATCATACAACGGCGTATCCTCCCAAAAACCGTGCCTATCTCCAGGGAAATCTTCCTTCATTTTGGTTTACGACGGATCAATGATTCTAGCCGCGAGACTAGCCATTCCATCCCTCTTCTAGTCCCCTATGATCTTGACAAGATCTTGAATATCGATCCACTTGTGCTCAGAAATTTTGAATCCCGTATGAGAAAACTTAACATAATCAGATGTTTTGTCGACAGTGCAAAAAACAATTCCTTTATGCACAAGGAATTGGCGCAGCGCTGGACACTTCTTGTCAGTCCTGGAAGTATGTAGTTTGTCATCATAAAATGCATGACCAAAACAATGACAAAATGAGTAACTACAAATGTTGTCCATGCAAGATCATCATCTCTAAATATATTTTTAAGGTATAAAAGTTTAGTAAATGCAAAATCAAGACTCTCAAGTATGGCTTGTCATGATTATTTTGGTCTTAATAAAATTCAATAGTTGCAACATGACCAAATGGATAGATTCCATATGCAATAAAATTCACTAGTTGCAAAAATGCAGTACTTGCAAGATCCCCACTATAATAAAATTTGGGACTACGACTATTTAAACAACTGAATACCACATCCTGAATAAAAATTGAAACTACAAAATTTTAGTAAATCCAAGGTGAACACTCTTAAATTTATATAGTCATAATTCATTTGGTACTAACGGAATTCAATAAATGCAATATGAGCATATGGAAAGATTGCAGTACTTGCGAGAACAACATTTGAGCAAAATTTAGGACTAAGACTATTTAGTAAAGGCAAGATCAACTGATTAAAATCATACAAGTGACCATTAAAAGTAAGAAAACCCTGAAAGTGTTAAACTAAAGAGATGAGATCTACAAACCAGGAGTAGTGGTAGACGAGGACGTGTTGCCTCATTGCCAGTTGAATGACGACGACCTCGTTTTTGTAGTATTCCTCCTCCTTGGTGTACTCGAGGTCCAATCTGACAAACTTGTCCTCGTCCTTCTAAAGCCATTCCTCGTACATCCTCAGGACTCGCACAACTGCATCCTCCTTGTTGGTGTAGACGACATGTATCTTTGTATTGCCATGGGCAGTGAAGTTTGTCTCTCGAGTGTAACCTTCCATGGCGGCAAGGAGTAGACAGAAAGAACAACAGATGGGATGCAAAAGATAGAGGACAGGAGTAAGAAGAAGGATTTCAGCGAAACAAAGGGAAGGTTGGAACTGTCGCTGCGATTTAGACGTCCTTGTGGAGAAGCGTGGCGGTGGCAAGGAGAAGACAGAAAGAACAACAGATGGGAAGGAGAAGACAAAGGATAGGAGGAAGAAGAAAAGGGCTTTCTTCGAAACAGGGGATATACTGGAACCATTGCTGTGATTCAGATGAACTTGTGGAGACGTGTGGCGGCGGCCGTTCCATCTTCTAAGTAAAAAATATTTAAAAGGAGCCCTCATTAAAAAGAATAATAACAAGGATATATGTGTCTTGTGCTGTCACGTCAATTCAAGCTATCGGTTGTTTAGTCATGTCCATTGCGTCACCTATAGCTCATGTGCTCTTCATCACTACTTATCACGTGTCAAATCCTAGCATGCAATTTAATTGTGCATACACAGGTCTCGTCCGCATGGAAGGCAAGGAAGAGGGCCGTAATTAGTGAGGGTGGGCACGGGGACCGTCTAAAGGAAGTGAAAAAATTAATCTTGAGGGGAACGTGGGGTCCCACCTATGAGCGAGTGAATGCATGTGCAAACGTGAGTAAATTTGACTTGGATCGTGCATGGCGGACCTCGATTCCACTGCATGCAAGTGGCGCAGAACCAATTTCATCCAGCGCTCCCGTCTTTCTTTCTCGCCGCTTCCCGCGAGTTCTCGGCATTTCCCGCCGCATCCAGGCGAGGCCATAAAAGGGGGAGGTCACGGAGCTATCTTCGACCATACCCGCGCAACCCACAACACAAAAAACCACCATGCCTGGCCGCCGGCATTGACACGACGAGCTCCGTGGCAACCCCGATGCCGGCAAAGAAGAGGTGACTGAGCGACCGCTGCTGTCGTGGTGGCCGAACCCGCCGGATTTGCCGGACGTGCTGCCTCCTCCGATTTCGGGATGCCCGTGGATTTACAGGATGAGCACACCACCGGTTCGCCCTTTCTACAGCCGTCATGTGAACACCGTCAAGCCTTTCACGATGGTGGTGGCGGAACGCGTCTTTTTGCCGGAATACCGGCGATTGGACCAGCTCGGATTGGTGTGTGGCGACCTCCGGGAAGCGGTGCGGGATAATCCTGACGATGTTTCTCTGCGTGCCTGCCTCGACTGAGCTGAAGAGGAGGTACAGACGCAATGAGCGCTCATCAATTCTCTCAATGATGAATGGTGTCTCAATGATGAATGGTGTATCTGACCCGCCGTATCCGCCGCCCCCAGCACCGGCGGCCGCGCATAGTCTTAGGTTGTAACGATTTTTTAGGGCGGCATGAGTGTAACGATGTTTTAGGGCTTGAATAAAGATTTTCATTTCAAATGTCCAATGCCTACAATCATACATCATACATGGCGCGCGCACAGCCTAGCCTACTCGTCGGAGTCGGAGTGGTAGCAGCGGTCGTACATGTTGTGGTTGAAGACGCTGACGCCAAACTTTTGTAACACCCCGTCCACTCCTGGGCCCGGGGGGTGTCACTCCTGGCAGCTTAATAGGATATCTAGACTGACCCCACAGACCAACACTAATCTTTTCTGCGCACTTTGTCCTCACTCGTGCGCACCCGGTTATCCATTTCCCGATCGGTCACCCATCCTAGAATTTCTCTAGGCCAAGCACGCTTAACCTTAGAGTTCTTTTCGAATGAGCTTCCGGAAAAGAAGTTGCAACTTGTTGGTATGAGTATTCTATCAATCTTATTAAGCCATGTGCCTGGTCTCACATACACCCACCCTTTAGAAGATCGATGCCCTCATCGATCAAGCACACCCCAGGAACGTTCCCTCTTGGCACGCGTCTGTGCGTCCAGTGCCGGCACATGTGCCATGCCGTGTCCACTCCGGGCCACACGCGCCATGCTCCACATGGCCCGCCAATAACCCGCACACACCCGTTTAACCGCGAGGTCGGCTCTGATACCACTTTGTAACACCCCGTCCACTCCTGGGCCCGGGGGGTGTCACTCCTGGCAGCTTAATAGGATATCTAGACTGACCCCACAGACCAACACTAATCTTTTCTGCGCACTTTGTCCTCACTCGTGCGCACCCGGTTACCCATTTCCCGATCGGTCACCCATCCTAGAATTTCTCTAGGCCAAGCACGCTTAACCTTAGAGTTCTTTTCGAATGAGCTTCCGGAAAAGAAGATGCAACTTGTTGGTATGAGTATTCTATCAATCTTATTAAGCCATGTGCCTGGTCTCACATACTTCACCGTCGTACTTGAAGACAACGATGTTGCTCGCTTCGATCTGGTGTGAGCGGGCGAAGCACTCCCAGCCGTTGCCGAAGTACAGCTAGCCGAGGTGGTCAAACTGCAGATCGACTGGGTACCTGCCGGTCCTAAAGCTGTTTTCCTGCAGCATGGCAAGCAGGGGCGGCTCGTTGCTGATCAGCATCATGAACCCGTGGGGCAGGAGCATCCTATCATACGGCATGCCGAGGTGGATGGCCACGGCGAACTGGGTGCCTTGGTAGAAATATTCGGGCAAAAACGGCGTTGAGGGAGAGCATGGTGGCACGGTGAGTTGGCCGCGTCCTGCACGCCTCCCTCGGCATCCACGGCCGCCATGACCTCCCCTCGACCCAGCACCGCCAGACATGGCTAGCTACAAGCAGTGCAGAAGGAAAAGGGAAAGGAGGAGAGAGATGGTGTTCTGTGTGGGAGAAGATGGTCGCGGATGTCCGGTTAAAAAGGGGCGGCATCGGATGTCGGCGCGGAGGCCAAAGGGGCATTGAAGTGTCCAGTCAGTAAGGCAGGCGTCGGGCGGCGCCTGGAGCGGCGGTGGAGAGCGTGTTCTCCAGTCAGTCAGCGTGTCGTCGCGTCGCCATTGATGGCGCAGGCTGCCGCCGTTCAGCCTTCTGCCAGCGCCTCTAAGTCACCTCAACGGTTCACTAACTGTTCTGGTTTTTAAAACTATGCTGGTATGCGACTGCCAAATGTAGGGTCCCACATGTCAGAGAGTGAAGGCCAGAACGCGACTAAGTTTGACTTAGATCGTTCATGGCAGCCCTTGATTCCACTGCATGCTAGTGGCGTGGAACCAATTTCAGGCAGCGCTAGTGTCTCCTCATAGAACCGTCGTTTTCCTCCACTTCCACCCCACTATGAACGGCCGTGCACCGTTCCACATACTAGGAAGGGCGGTTGCAATCTTGCAATAAGTAGTTTCGCTCTTCTTTGTATCCTTTCCTCCTCCACGGCCTCATCGTCTTCCTCCTCCACAGCTCCATCCATTTCCACTGCCCCGACATCAGCTTCTTCCTCTGTGTCTGTTCCCTCTTGCCTATAGTCATGGAACGGCAGGATGTCCGAAATGACGGCATGATAGGGACTGCGTACTTCGACATAGAAGTCCATGGCGGGAAGAAGCTCAGTGTCATCTACACCATCGACCCTAAGACGGTGAACTACACTATTGCCCAGTACAAGAATTGGCTATCATTGGAAGAAAGCGGGTAAGGTTCGTGGGTCTCGACCTCGAGTACAACCGAGATCGCCGCAGGATCGCCGTGCTGCAACTCTCCATGAAGGAGCATGTCCTTGTTTACCAGACTTTTTGCGAGAAGGGGGTGACGGGAAGAGGTACATGTTGATGTCATTTTGTTCCTGAG
The DNA here is from genome assembly GCA_916181665.1 of Avena sativa. Lineage (NCBI taxonomy): Eukaryota > Viridiplantae > Streptophyta > Magnoliopsida > Poales > Poaceae > Avena > Avena sativa. The sequence continues at coordinate 147,466,511 of OV702297.1, forward strand.
CCGTTTGTTTGCTAAAGTTCTTGCTACATTATTTGTTTGAATCCATTTTCAAGCAAGTGGGTTGAAAGAATTAGGCTGCTCTTTGGTGACTTTCTAGTGAACCACCAGATAACATTTACTAGTGTTGACACCAGGTCTGACAATGGCCTGCTTACCAGCCCGACTGTCCGAATTTTCATCCCAGAGGAGTACAGGACATCCAGGATATTTACTAGATCTAAGGGACGAGAGGCAGCAGGACTAGGATGGTCGATCTTGTTGTCGATCTCATCGACCCGTGGTACGCTGACATGAAGGACAAACTCCCGAGATGTTGGTGGATGTGTTTAAGGCACGATTACTGGGAGGATAAGCCGCTTTCTGAACCTAACCTAATGTACGCTGCTATTGGCGGGTATGTCAGCCATGAGCTGTACCGCCAGATCAAAGTGTTTCATTCCAGGCAACGCACCCTTTAACCACCACCAAGGAAAGTGGTTTACCGCAGATACCATGATGGAGAGGAATCTAATAGCTGGGGCAAGCACCCGAAGATATCCTGGGATCGGCCGCCTTCTCCGCCAATCATTCCAACAGGCTGGGATGTCTAGTTTTAGTGCATGATTGTTGTGTTTGTATGGGGCTTGTTATGTTTACAGAAACATGTTCTTTCACAAGCACAATGTGTGATAGCTATGTGTGAGCACTTCCGAATTGTTGTGTATTACCTTTTCGAACTATAATATGGGTGTGTTTATGACTGTAACCTTCATTATAACAATAATTATGTCTGTGCCACTACTTCCAAGCACGATGTGCCGAGTTTGCTAGCATCTTATATCATGAATGTGTCCTTAGATTGTGCTCGTTTGTGGACAGCGGCATCTAATCTTGTGGATCCCACCACAATCTCGGGTAGCTATATTCAGTAATACTCCCTCCATCCCAAGGCTTAAGGCCTATATATTTTTTTTGAATGGTCAAGACACGGAAAGTTTGGCCAAACTTTTAGAAAAGTCAAGACACGGAAAGTAAACCCAGGCACTGCATGGTAGTTCTAGATGCTCCCGCATGCAAATGGCACCGACAGAATTTGCACAGCGCAGGTCTACGGGGGCGGAAGGCCCTTCGTTAAAAGGGGAGGGGGAGGAGGGCCGGGGAGATCGCATTTACCATCACTACGGTCTTTACCTACCACAAAGCAAGTTTGATTGGTCGAGCACCATCGGTTTCGACATCACAGGGCTACGATTGTGTTGTCGTGCCATGAAGGAAGGGTGTGCGTGCGACTTGGTGATGGCGTGGGGATCAAGAGGGCGGTGACACGGATGCAACACACACACACACACGAAGACATTGCATCAGTCCAACACACCACATATAGTCTCATTTTCTAGAAACGACAGAAACAACTTAAAATTATTAGGTGCCGTAGGAGGCAGCAAGGTCACTTCTTGGCCGGCTTGGAGCGGCGGATCCGGACAATCCATAAGGATGGGGATACAAGACCGGTCCTGACGTACTACCTCAGGAATTTACCATACGCAGCGTGCTTAGCCTTGGTCGCTGGCTTGAGTGAAGCATTGGGGCTTTTACCGATGCCCACCGCATGTTGAATCATGTTGTCAATCCTCGGGTTGACTCTTTTACAACAGAAGGGGGAACTGAGATCCCCACTTAGAGTGCGGAAAGGGACCTTCCCGCTCTTGATACTCTTCAAGACATGGCGGCTCTTGTCGTCCCTGTACTCCTTGTCAGAGCCCACCTCACTTGAATCATCCTGTAATATGCAAAAAATGCAAAAGAAATGAGCTAAATAAATTTACATAGTCTACTTGTTCTCAAAAATCGCACAAACTAGTAGTGCATTTACCGGTCATGCATAGATATTCGAACAACCATTTCAAGTTACTTTGAAAACCACAGCACAATTTTACAGGTTTATTACGGCTGTCTCCACAGCTCGCTCCTAAATGTAGAATGTGGAGTAATTCAGAACAGACTAAATCTCTACATGCAGCGGGTTGTATGGTGCATCTGATCATGATCGGTAGAATACGAATCACTTGAATAGATTCAGTACCAGTACATCTATAGCCCGACCAGAAAATATGAACGCTAAACTAGAAAGATGGAGAAATAAAAGTACCTCCGGGTACACGAGCGGAACGTGCTCGTCGAACTCCTCGCCCTCATCGGGGGCTCCGAAGTCTTCTGCACCTGCGAGCACATAGTCCTCATAAGGGTCGAACTGGACGTCCTACTCGCCCTGGGTTGCATGCATATCCTCCAGATCTACAGCGGGATGCGCAGCATCGCACGTGGCAGGCGCAGGCAGCCCGGTGGCAACACCCGAATACTCACCTACAAGCACTCGCTTCATGGCATCGGAAGGGAGAAGGTGGTTGTTCAGCCTCGAGTTGTACGGTGAGTTTCTGGGTTTTGCTACATCAGGGAGAATGGGTTAATGTGTGGGAGGGAGACGATGCAAAGGAGTAGGTTTTAAAGATGGGGCTTTGTTAAGTCTCCTCCTGGGGCCCTTCGCCTCGAGGCTCATCAATTGGGTGCCCCGGTAGGGCTTCTGGCTGACGCGTGGACGGTTCGTACCATGGGCCCCAGCTAGAAGTGACATTGCAGGTGCGTTACTATGAGGCCCGTTCCCGTTTGCAGCTGGAGCAGTGGTAGGCTTTTCATAGGAATGACATGACCACTCGACAGATTCTTTAATCTACGCCTTGATCGATTGCTTCTCATAGAAGGGTCGAAAGGAGGGACGCCTAAAAATACAACGGTTAAAGCATGGCTAGCCAGACCCGTGCATTGTCACGCTCTAATGTGAAGGGTACGACGCATGCAGAGGATGCATCGTTTGACCCCCGCTGACATGACATTATAGTGCACCATACTTGTGTCATGGTGGACGCGTTGCAACCGGTTAGACGAGCGTGCCGCCGCGTTTCCCCCTCGCTGCACTAGAAAATACACACATTTTTTATATTTTTATATACCCTCGTGTATATAAATCCAAATAGTTTATAATTTTCAGAGAATAAAAGCAAATGCATAGACACGCATATACGAAAATTATACGCCTTTCTAAGTAAAGTATCGGTGGAAAACTTGTTATTTCACGTGGATACATAGGTCCGTCTCCAGAGAGAGAGAGAGGGCCTATCTTGCCCATTAGATCACAGAGGATCAACGTTGGGTGGGCACGATCAGCATGACAACCGTCTCGACCAATCAGGGTGTACCAACCAAAGTGAGGATGATGGGGATATGCCTACCGGGGTATACCCAGTAGGATGTTTCCTACTGGCCCAAGCGTCAGTGAGTGGGCCCGCAGGACGGCGACTGGATCAAGACTTGGCGTGGACTCAAGCGACTGGAAGCTGAAGGCCCAGAAGCGTAGCTAGGCCCAGTCGAACTAGGTCATAGAATCTCCGAATCCTTAACTAATTCGGTTGTGATCTGTAAACCCTAGCGAGGTGAGTCTATATAAACCTCCCTAGAGGACGCATAGAGGATACGTTCCATCATACACCCAAGCGACTCACCGCCTAGCCGTCGAGCTCGCCCCATTGTACTCTCACCATAATACAATCTAGCAGGAGTAGGTCTTTACCCTCCGGGGGGGCGAACCTGGGTAAACCCTTGTGTCTCAGCCCTCATCTCGCACCGCAGATGGCTGGCCTCCCTTGCTCCATGTTCTACTACTCGCTGCCGATTGCAGCATCTGTCGTGGCCATTCCCACGATAGTGGCGCCCACCATGGGGCCTGGCCGGTCAGGCCGGTGTTCTGCGGCGAGATCCAATCTGCCCATCAACGAGTCGATCGCCACCTGCCGCATGATCGCGATCGGCGAGATGCTCCAGATCTTGCCGAGCAGCTACGGCCCGGTGGCGCGACCAGTCACACATAGCGTGATCCTTCCGGTCGGCACGATCAGCCTCTTCGTCGGCCTCACCGATGTCATCATCTCGGAGGACTCGACTCGCATCCGCGAGTCGCTGCCACGCGACCGGCTCTCTGAGAGCCAGGTCCGCACGATTCACCGCCTCGCCTCCGAGTACGACTCGGTCCACAGCAACGTGGTCGACACCACCGCGGCCGCGGACGACGCGGCCCTCAACGACGACGCCGATTCGGCGACCCCGACGTCACTCGCCAGATCCATTGTTGCCGTGTCACCCGCCGGCTCCATCACCCAGGTCTCCAACGTCGGAGACTTCGAGGATCCCTTTATCCTCGGGATCTTCGACTTTGACACCGGGTCGGAAAACTCCGTCGACCTTCGCGACGGAACCATTCGCCACGCCGCGACCTACATGGCGACTGGCGTCGACCCATCGGAAGACCCGTTCTCCACGCCGATCCCACCAAACGCGACGGCAACGGAGGTCGAGAAACTCCGCCTGAAGCTGGCGGAGGCAGTCCGCAAGGAACAAGCCAAGCGCGAAAAATTTCGCCTCGAGCAGGTGACAGCGCAGGAGCTATCGCGCTACCACCAAATCCGAATCAGGTCGCGCCTGAACCCTACCGTCCAGGGGTGCACCCTGAATTTCGACGATTAGAACGACCCGGCCCGCGCGGCCGAGCGCGCGATCTGCAAGAACGCGCCGCCAGGAGGAAGCACTCACCCCCACCAGGGGCAACGGCCAATGGTGCCCCGCCACCACCCAACCGCGCACCCCCCAGGGACTAGCCAAGGATCATGGTCTCCTCACGAGAGAGAGAGACGCGAACGGCCTCCCGTTGTTCTCCACCCCAATGGACAACATCGTCGCGGGCCGAGCAGCAGTCGACAACATTGAAGCCACTGGGGAAGGCGCCCTGCAGATCCAGTACGCCAGGGCTCTGCTCGCCAAAGCGGTCGAGCAACAAAACGCAGGCGTCGACTCACAGGGTCGGATGTACTCGCGTTCATCAGGCAGCGGAGCAGCCTCGAGCGGCCGCCCCATGGCGGCGAACACTCTCAACTGCCCGCCACCCGAACCCCTACAGCTCCAACACCGACCCACGAACGCGACACTCTCCACCAACGACCCTCGACCGGCGAACAACTTCGTCGCTGCCAACGGACAACCCATCGACGCCCGCACCCACATCATCAACAACCAGAGCTGGCGCGCATGCCATCCTGACGACCTGTGGCACACCCTCACCAACCGCCGCGACGGCGAACCAAGGGGATCGCTGAGCCGAGTGGGGCCCCCGTGCTTCGGACCAATGATCCGGGGCGAAAGATACCCGGCGAACTTCAAAGCGCCAATGGAAATAGAAAAGTATGACCCCTCGTACGATCCCTCTGTGTGGCTGGATACCTACCTCATGGCGATGGGGATCGCTGGCCACACCGATCTACTCGCCGCCCGCTACCTCCCCCTGATGATGGAGGGTGCGTGCAGGCAGTGGATTAACACCCTCCCCGCGAATAGCATCAACTCCTGGGAGGAGATGCGTGATGCCTTCGTAAGGCACTTTGAGGGTTCATACACCCGCACCACCACCATCGAGGACCTGGAGCGGTGCATCCAGGGACCCCCGCGAGTCGAACCGCAGCTGGGTCCAACGGTGGCAAGATCTGTGGTATAACGCGGCTGGGATCCACCCGGACGCTGTGATCCACTGCTTCAAGACCTCGTGCCGCTACGAGCCCCTGGTCGCCAAGCTCAAACGAGTGTACCGCACACTCGACAACATATCGGACCTCCTGGAGATCGCAAAGAAGTACGCAGAGGAGGACCCAAACCAAAAAACCGACGATGAGTCGGGACGACATCGCCGCACGAGCGGCCACGACAACGGGAGGCGACCCGAGTTACGCTACAGCAACAGCGGCCTCACCGGCAAGCGCCGCAGTGACGGGCGAGTTGACTTCGTCGCCAACGCTGGATACGCGCAGCGCGAGCCCAAGAGCTTCCGCCGCGATGGGGGACAGCGCCGCGACGGTGGCAACTACAAGGCGAAGCCGAGGTTTGATCCCGCGGCCCTTCTTAACCAACCTTGTGTATTTCAAAGCAGGGAAGGAAAGCCCGCCAGGCACACGACCGCCGACTTCCACTCTCTCAAGGAGATCGAGAAGGCACGACACGCGCGGGAAGACCCCGACAACAACCCGCAAAACAACGGAAAATTCGGCAGCGTCGCCGGCTCGCTCCACACCTTCACAGGCTTCAACACGAAGCGCGAGAAGAAGGTCATCGCCCACGCCGTCTCCATCAACGCGGTGGCACAGATAGATATCCCCCAGTTCCTCAACTGGTCTAAGCAACCAATCACTTGGAGCCGCGAGTACCACTCGCCACGGATCGAGTATCCGGGCCGAGTCGCCTTGGTGGTCAAGCCCAAGGTGGGAGACTACTGGCTCCCCAAAACATTGATGGACGGCAGCAGCTCCATCAACATGCTGTACCTAGACACCTTCAGGCGACTGCGACTCCCGCAGTCGATGATCGAGACGACCTACACCACCTTCCACGGCATCGTCCCTGGTCGGAAGGTGTACCCGATCGGCAAGGTGACGCTGCCAGTCACCTTCGGCACACCAGCAAACTTTCGCACCGAGCGGATCGTCTTCGAGCTGGTGCCCTTCGACAGCCCTACCACTGCGTCCTGGGGCGCCAGGCGTTCGCCAAGTTCATGGCAGCACCCCACTACGCGTACAACGCGATGAAGCTGCCCGGGACATGCGGCGTCATCACCATCCACGGCGACCCCGACATGGCCGCTGTGTGCGAGGCCAAAGGGGCCGAACTCGCGGACGCCATCATAGCGGCAGAAGCCAACCACGCCGAGAAGCTCGCCAAGTACGTGAGTAGGGTCAACAGCAACGACCCCACCATACTCAAGAAGCCCAACTTGGAGGGTGGCAACTCCAACGCCTTCGAGGCAACGACGCATACCCGCACCGTCGAGCTGGTCCCAAGCGACTCCAGCCAGACGGTGACGATCGGGACGGACATGAGCCTAGCATAGGAAGGCGCGCTCATCGAGTTCCTCCGTGAGAACAGGGACATCTTCGCATGGAAGCCATCCGACATGCCTGGTGTCCCGAGGGAACTCGCTGAGAACAAACTCAACGCCGACCCCAAAGCGCGACCTGTTAAGAAGTCGCTGCGGCCCTTCAATGAAGAGCGCCGTCGAACCATCGCCGAGGAGGTGCAGCGTCTACTCGCTGCAGGATTCATCCGGCCAATCAAGTACTCCAAGTGGCTGGCAAACCCAGTCCTGGTCGAGAATAAAAACGGGACCTGGAGGATGTGTATCGATTACACAAACCTAAACAGCGCCTGCCCGAAGGAGCAATTCGTCCTCCCGTGGATCGACCAAATCATCGATTCCATTGCGGGCTCGGAGGCGCTATGCTTCCTCGACGCCTACTCTGGGTACAACCTGATCAAAATGGCCGTCGAGGACGAAGAGTAGACGGTGTTCATCACGCCATTCGGAGCCTTCTGCTACACTGCCATGACCTTCAGCCTCAAAAACATTGGGCAACCTACTAGAGGTGCATGCAGGAGTGCCTTGCGAGCCAGATTGGCCACAATATCCACGTCTACATCGACGACGTGGTGGTGAAATCCGCTTGCCAGGGCGATCTATTCGCTGACCTGGCGGAAACAATCGCCAACCTGCGGAAGTACAAGTTAAAGCTAAACCCAGGAAAGTGCACCTTCGGTGTACCAACTGGACAGCTACTGGGATACGTCGTCTCCAAGCGCGGGATCGAGGCAAACCCTGCCAAGATCAACATGATCGCCCGACTCGGTAGACCCGAGTGCCTGAGCGACGTCCAGAAGCTGGTCGGGCGAGTCGCAGCTATTAGTCGCTTCATCCCCCGGTTAGGCGAAAAGCCGATGCCCCTCTACGGCCTAATGTGCAAGAACCCCACCTTCCAGTGGGACAAGGAGGCAGATGACGCGCTCCACGACCTCAAGGAGGTGCTACTCGCAGCACCGTTACTCGACGCCCCCGTCGACAAGGAACCCATGCTGGTCTATGTCGCGGCTTCCGAACGCGTCGTCAGCGCCGTCATGGTCGTCGAACGGCCAGAGGAAGGAAAGGAGCGCCCGGTGCAGCGACCAGTGTACTACATCAGCGAAGTCCTCACCGAGTCGCGCCAACGCTACCCGCAATACCAGAAATTGGTATACGCGGTCTTGAGATCACAGCGGCGACTGCCGCACTACTTCTAGGAGCACCCAATAACGGTCGTCTCCTCAGCACCGTTGCAGGACATCATCCGCAACCACGAGGCGACCGGGCGAGTCGCCAAGTGGGCCGTCGAGATCGGCGTCCACAACATCAAGTACGAGCCGCGCATGGAGATCAAATCGCAGGCTCTCGTAGACTTCCTCGCTGATTGGGAGGAGGCCCAGCAGACAGAGAAGCTGCCATACCTCCACTATTGGAACCTACACTTCGACGGCTCCAAAAACACGGACGGCGCAGGGGCAGGGATCATGTTAACGTCTCCGAAGGGCGACAAGCTCCGCTACGTCCTCTACCTCGACTTCACCCCCTGCACCAACAACATGGCCGAGTACAAGGCGCTACTCCACGGCATGCGAGCTGCCAGGGAGATGAACATCAATCGCTTGCGCTGCTACGGAGACTCCGACCTCATCGCCGGGCAAGTCGCCGGCACCTGCGACGCCGTCTCCCCTACCATGGCGGCATACCGCCAAGCAGTGGACCAGCCGGGTGGACACTTCGCAGGCTACTCCGTCGAGTGGATTGACAGGCAGAAGAACGAGGAGGCCGACGCCTCTCTCGCATCGGCTCGGCTCGACTAGCACCACCCACTGGCGTCTTCCTCGACACCATCACCAAGCCTTCCGTCTCTCCCCCAAGGGAGATCGACATCGGAATCCCGCTGCAACCAGAAGCAGCCCTGGTCGCACTAACCGCCGAGCCAAACGACTGGACCGCGCCATACGTCGCCTACTTGGAGGGAGGCACCCTGCCCACGGATGAAACAGACGCCCGGATGATAGCACGACGATGCAAATCCTTCGTCATCATCAACGGCGAGCACCACAAGCGCAGCATGACCGGCGTGTTCCAACGCTGTGTTCAACCCGCTGAAGGACGCAAAATCCTCCAAGACATACACTCCGGCGATTGCGGCCACCATGCCGGCGCCCGCTCTCTGGTCGCAAAGGCTATGCGACATGGCTTCTACTGGCTCACCGCACACGCAGATTCTGTCGACATCGTCCAGCGGTGCGTCGGATGCCAGAAATACGCCAACCAGACCCACGTGCCGAGGTCGGCGCTCAAGACAATCCCCATCACCTTGCCATTCATCGTATGGGGCATGGACATGGTAGGCCCCTTCAAGAAGGCCCCCTCCGGCTTCACCCACCTCCTAGTCGCAGTTGACAAATTCACAAAATGGGTGGAGGCCAAGCCAGTCCGCAAGTGCGACTGAAAGACCACCACCAAGTTCCTACGTGAGCTCATCTACGGCTACGGCTTCCCCAACAGCATCATCACGGACAATGGCACCAACTTCGCCAAAGGAGCCATGGCCGAGTTCTGCGAGGAACACCACATTCGACTCGACCTCGCCCAGTCGTGCACCCGGAGTCCAATGGCCAGGCAGAACGCGCCAATTAGAGCATCCTCCACGGCCTGAAGCCACGTCTCCAAGTCCCACTGGAGCGCACCGCCGGGTGCTGGGTCGAGGAGCTACCCTCCATCATCTGGGGCATCCGCACCTCCGTCAACAGGTCGACAGGATTCACCCCCTTCTTCATGGTGTACGGTGCCGAGGCAGTCATGCCCACCGGCCTCGAGCACGATTCACCAAGGGTGGTCAACTACACGGAGGCTGCAAACGAACTCGCACGCCAAGACGGAGTCGACCAGCTCAACGAGGCACGCGACCTAGATCGCTCCCGCACTGCCATCTACCAGCAAGGGCTTCGCCGCTACCATAGTCGGCGAGTATGGACTCGCACTTTCCAGGAAGGCGACCTAGTACTGCATCTAATCCAGGACAAGAAAGGCATGCACAAGCTCTCCCCCCCTTGGGAGGGACCATTCGCCATTGGGAGAGTACTGGGCAACGACGCCTACTACCTCACCGACGTCCGAGGAGACGGAGAACTCGACGTCAAGCGGTCGTGGAATGTAAACCTCCTACGGAAGTTCTACTCCTAGAACTCCATACACGTACTCCCCACCTGCTATGAAATAAAAAAGATTGGTTACCGAATATTGTGTCTACTCTCCGTGTCTTGTGCCACTCGCACTCGTAATAACAGCGTCATGCTATTCGCAGAAGTAAACCTATGGTAAAGAGACCGGCACGGCCAAGTAGTGCAGCATGAGGGCACTGGGAAACTCTAGGCCTCGTAACGTCCACGAAAAACGCCAACCCGGAACCCCATTGGAGTCGCCTAGCTCGACTGGCTCACCGAGCCAAGACAACTGCATTCACTCCTCACAGCGACCAAGTCCTCCGCATCCTTGGCACAGCGACTCGAACGGCCAAGTACCACACTCGGGGACTGACACCCAGCCAAATACGAGCGACTAAGGAAAACGCCTAGTATGAGAGCGTGCCCAGGACTCGCCATGCGACTGATCCTTCGGATCAGGCAGGAGTGACGCGCTTACTATAAACACGCTTAGTCCTCACCTACCATGGGCCTGCGACTAGAACCACCAAGTATCACGCTCAGGGACTCGGCTACCCGACCTCATTCGCGCCCGGGAAAACGGTCAAGTACGGAGCACTTCGGGGAGTCGCCATGGGACTGGCTCTCCGAGCTATGGCGAGTCGACCTTAACTCATTAAAAATTCACAAACATATAACAACGAGGTAAACCCCATAAAAAGGGCGGACGCGCTCGGGGACTCGCTCAATCAACACCCAAAATCACAAACGAATAACAAAATAACATGAGTTTCCTTTATAGCAGCACAAAGTTGTTCCACGTACAAGGAAGTTACATAGTTATTCCGTACTAATGCCTAAGGGCACAACACTTTTACTCCACAGGTTTTGAAGCAGATGGGCCGCCGTGCCCGCGGTTGCGGATGAAGGGCACGTACGGGTCCGACGGGTACGTCGTCAGCTCGCCCGCCATCGCCGCACGGAACGGCTGCTCGACCTTGAAGTCCCGATGCTTCGGTTCAGGATCATTGGGAGCGACAATCGTCTCCTGGTAGGGGATGAGGTCGCCCATCGCCCAAACGCGATCGGAGTACACCGCGGCCCGGTCTGTCAGCTTCAGCATCTCGGCAATGTCCACCGAGCCCGTTGACGAGGGGTAGCCGCTCATGACATCGTCGAGGTCGAAATCCTCCGGGAAGTGGGCAAGCCCAAGGCTGAGCGCCGTCGCTGCCCCACGCCGGAAGGCCGACCGCGTCATGAACTCAACGACCGATGGAGCCTTTTCCAGGTAGCGCCATACCTCGACAAGGTCACTGGGGATCACCTCCGTGGGCGATATCTCCTGAAGATATGCTCGAAGGCAAGTTGCTGACAACGCGGCCGAGTCGACCAGGGTGGTCACGCACTGCCGCGCGTCATACGACTGCGCTTCTTCCACGTTATTAGTAATCCGGCCTACAGCACATCAACAAGCAGTAAGCGAAATATCGACATCACAATACAGTTAGCGCCGCCGAAAATTGGTTGAAGGAGATTTTACCAATTAGCGGGCGGCAGAGGTCCGTGATAAAACTTTGAAGAGAAGAAAGGTCGTTCTGCAGCCCAGCAACAAGCGCATCAGATACTTTCCGTTCTTCAGCGGCAGAAGTTACAGCAGCTTTCGCTCGCCCCTCCGCCGACCTCGCTTCCGCCCTCGCCTCCTTGAGCTCACGCTCCAGGTCAGCGACTCGCTTTTCAGCCGCGCTCAAAGCGTACTGAGCCGTCGTCAAGTCACCCACCGGGACAAGGCCTCGGCGGGCCTCCTTCACCTCGGCTGCAACTGCTTGAAGCCCCTTGTTCGTCTCCTAGACGGCAACGAGTTCCTTCTCCAAGCGACACTTCGCAGCAAGCCGGTCGGCCGACTCGCGCTGCAGGCCCTACGCACACACTACAATGTCAACAACAAAAAATTCATAAATGCCCACCCGCTGAAATTCAGTGACTAGGCACTCGGGGACTGGACAATGAAATTCCAAAGTGCCCACCCGCTGAAATTCAGCGACTAGGCACTCGGGGACTGGATGGTATAAAAACATTAAGAATCCGACCACTGAAATTCAGTGGCCCGATCCTCGGGGACTGGACATACCTGGATGGCAGCTCCTAACATGCCGTGAAGCTCCAGCGCATACACAGACGCAAGCACGACCGGAGTATGGCCGCGACGCTGCTCAACCTCCACCTCCGCGACCCCAGGCATCCGGCTCGTCGGCGCCGAGGCACTCGCTGCGGCCGCTTTCGCCATGAAGCAAGGGAAGGTCGCTGCAGATGCCGCTGCAACACTCGGAGCTGGCTCGGCCACATTGGGTGAGTCAACACCCTCCTTGGTCTTCGAGGCCACTTCCTCTACAGTCATAGGATCACTCAGAGCAACCGCCGGGTCATCAGAGACCGTGACGACGTCATCGCCTTTCGTCCTCTTGACACCTTCGGCGGGAGCTGCGACTTCGTCGGTTTTCCTCTTCTGCGAGGAATCTCCCTCGGTGGCAACTGGCGGAACCTTGGCCACAGAAGGCTGGCCGATCTTTTTAACACCAGTCCTGTGAAACAATGTTATGAATAAGACTGTCCGACTAAAACGAAAAACAAGCAGACGAACAACACTCACTTGGCGACTGGTATGAACCATAGGTCGGTGCGGATGCTAGCCGGTTTCTCTAGTTCAGGCCCCACCTTCTGAGTGAGGCCCGTATCGAGTAAATCATGTGCCCAAGACACTAACGGCTTTTTCGAAGATGAAGCCGCGGCAGGAGCCTCTGCGGTAATTGTTGTGGGAGCCTCCCTTGGAGGTGAGGCCCCTGTGGCTGGAGAAGCCCCCAAACTAACAATTGGGGCGAATGGAGGTGGTAAAGACGCTAGCGGCGCCTCAACCCTGGGGGCGGCAGCGCCTGTTGCCGCGGTCGCGCGTGCCGCAGCGTTCTCTGCCGAGCTAGTGGCGTCGGAGCTGCTCGCAGATCGGGGCGGAGATATCTGCTTTGCCGGCTTCGTCTTCTTCTTCGGCGGAGCTTTCTTCTTCTTCGATGGCGTGGCCTCATGATGTGAGGTGTGGTCGGGAAGCTCGTCGTCGTCATCATCGTGGGGCTCGAGGCTCTTGCTCGCTTCGAGCTCGCGTTGGTGTTGCCCGCGGGTTTTGCCAACCGTGGGGCCAGCAACTTCCACGGGCTCATCTTCTCCGTTGTCGTCATCGTCGCCTCCGTCGCTGTCGGCGTCATCTTTGGCGGGTGATTATTCGCTTCCATCCTGGATGGACGAGCTCGAATTCTCATCATTCGCGGGTGGAAGCCACCCTTCCAGCACTTGGAACAACTGCAACAAGAACAAACAAATTTAGCACGACCGCGAATGCACAAGCTACGACTGCGAGTGTTAACAGGATAACAACGTACCATTGGAGCTGGGCGCCTTGTAGTATAAGGGGCGACCCCGGCCTTCGCATCGAGATACACTGCCTGGGTGATCTTCTTCAGGGCCAGGGTGTAGTCGTTGAGTCTCCACTCAACGAGGCAGGACTTCGTCGGATCGTCCTTACCCGTATATTCATACATGTAGTGGTCACAGCTAGTCAGGGGCACGAGCCGCCGCCCGAGCCAGTAGTTGTAGAGGTTGATGGTCTGGAGGCCTTTCTTCTTCAGGCCGCAGATAGTTTGCAACATTTCGTCGACAACCATCCGCTGATCCAGCGGGAGTTTGACGACCTGGAGCCGACGCAGTTCGGGCCGGTCGGCTGAGTACCTTGGAAGCGCCACTTCGTCGCCTGGAGTCGACTCGGTGACGTAGAACCAGAACATTTTCCATTCGTTTGCCGCCTTGGCGGGCAGCATCAGGTCGAAGAACGACGCCTTCGACTTCAGCTGGAATGTCAGGCCGCCCACGGCTAGCATCGGGCCGCCTGTTTCTTCGCGGCTGATTCTCCCGTGGAACAGGTCTTGCCACAAGGGAAAGTAGGGCCTGCAGCCCAGAAAGCACTCGCAGAACGCCACGAAGATGGTGATATGCTCGATACTATGCGAAGCCAGATCCGATGGTTGGATTCCGTAGTAGGCGCAGAAATGCCGGAAGAAGAGGGAAGTTGGGAAGCCCAGCCCCCGCTCCAGGTGGCTGGTGAAGCAGATGAACTCCCCCTCACGCGGATCCGGAATCACTTCTCCGGCCGCGGGGATGCGCCATCTTCCGGCGCGGAGGATCCCAGCCTCCTCGAAGGATGCTAGAAGCGCCTTAGTGCATTTGGATCTGCCCCATGGCTCGATGGAGGGGCCATCGGTTGGAAATTCGTGGAGGTCGAGGATCTTTGGGTTGTTCTGATCGCTGCGCGGAATGGGGAAACAAAGATGAGCGAGATTAGAGGAAGAAAGAAGAAGCGTTTCCCCCTTTGCCTTTCATCCTCCTTATATAGCGGTTGCTACCCGCCAGTTTCGGGGGCCGTTACTACGCGGTAATTACGCCGAAGTTACTGTTGGATTACCCAACGGCTAGTTTGACCCCATTGACGGTCCAACTTCATCCATTCGACTCGGCGCTCCCAGCGACTCGACGACTCGCCAACCCGATCACTATAACAGTGACTAAGTATTTGCCGACCCGTTCGCCGAGCTGCGGCACGATTGGTCGCCGTTATTGTGACTAAATGACTAGTTCTTTCCTTTGTTCAGGAGTCCGCTGCCGATTCGACTAGGCGTCCGCATTGGACCCGCATATTCCGACTGCCAGCAAACACCTGCGACAAATCAAAGACGGCCTCGGGGACTACTGATGGGGATATGCCTACCGGGGTATACCCAGCAGGACGTTTCCTACTGGCCCAAGTGTCAGTGAGTGGGCCTGCAGGACGGCGACTGGATAAAGACTTGGCATGGACTGAAGCGACTGGAAGCTGAAGGCCCAAAAGCGTAGCTAGGCCCCGTCGGACTAGGTCATAGAATATCCGAATCCTTAACTCATTCGGTTGTGATCTGTAAACCCTAGCGAGGTGAGTCTATATAAACCTCCGTAGAGGACGCATACAGGATAAGTTCCATCATACACCCAAGCGACTCGCCGCCTAGCCGTCGAGCTCGCCCCATTGTACTCTCACCATAATACAATCAAGCAGGAGTAGGTATTTACCCTCCGGGGGGCCGAACCTGGGTAAACCCTTGTGTCTCAGCCCTCATCTCGCACCGCAGATGGATGGCCGCCCTTGCCCCATGTTCTACTACTCGCTGCCGATTGCAGCATCTGCCGTGGTCATTCCCACGACAGAGGACGAGTTATCATGAGAGGGGGAAAACCGAGTACTACCATCGTCATATCAACCCTAGACACAACACACACACAAACACACAATGGGAAATTCATAAAAAATCAAAAAATATATAAAACCAGCTCGAGTAGCCCTTGTGTGTCACCCACTACCAACATAAAATCATAAGCAAGACAACCCGGGACTTTTGGCACACAGAGCACCCCCTAGATGGCTATCGAGTAGGAGTTAACATGGCTTTCAACCCTAGACCTCCCCCTCACTTCCTAGAACGTGGATCCACTACGCGGATTGGGCCCAAACCCGGCACCTAGCTCCCTCTCGGCATTCTAAGAAACTTCTCTATCTAGAGATTCAAGAGTTCTATGGAGAAATCCAGAGTTTTCATTTACTGACTCCGGAAAACCGACGATTCTGCAAAGGAGGTGCGAGAATTGAGCGCGCCCTAGGGCCCGAGGCAATTTACACCCATGCTACGTCATGGCGGACCGCCATCCCCGGGAGGTTGGTGCTCATCTCGTGGTGCAAGCATATACTGTATTTTTTCCGTGTTACGCCCTGGTAATTGCGGTTTCTAACTGTAGGTATCCTAGAAATTGCCCTGGATTTTATAGAAAAAATGTTTTTGGGTTCCCCATGGGGTACCTAGCCTGGGAAAGTGCCTAGGTTCAAGGTTGCATTGGACCTCGCGTGCCTGCGCGCGCAAGCGGGTTTGCCGATTTTACCCACCCCCCAAACCCCAGCAATGGGAAATTCATCAAAAATCAAAAAAATATGAAACCAGCTCTATTAGCCCCTGTGTTTCACCCACTACCAACATAAAATCATAACCAAGACAAACCGGGACTTTTGGCACACGGCGCACCCCCAGATGGCTATCGAGTAGGAGTTAACATGGCTTTCAACCCTAGACCTCCCCCTCACTGCCTAGAACATGGATCCACTACGCGGATTGATCCCAAACCTGGCACCTAGATCCCTCTCGGCATTCTAATCAACTTCTCCAGCTAGAGGTTCCAGGGTTCCATGGAGAAATCTAGAGTTTCCATTTACAGACTCCAGAAAACCGGCGATTCTACAAAGGAGGTGCGAGAATTGAGCGCGCCCTAGGTCCCAAGGTAATTTACACTCTTGCTACGTTGTGGCGGACCGCCATCCCCGGGAGGTTGGTGCTCAACTCGTGGTGCAAGCATGTACTGTATTTTTCCCGAGTTACGCCCCGGTAATTGCGGTTTCTAAATGTAGTTACCCTAGAAATTGCCCTCGATTTTCTCGAAAAAATGTTTTGGGGTGCCCCATGGGGTACCTAGGCTGGGCAAGTGCCTAGGTTCAAGGTTGCAATGGACCTCGCGTGCCTACGCGCAGGCGGGTTTGCCGATTTTTCCCACCCCCGAACCCCGGCCATGGGAAATTCATCAAAAATCAAAAAAATATGAAACTAGATTGATTAGCCCCTATGTGTCACCCACTACCAACATAAAATCATAAGCAAGACAAACCGGGACTTTTGGCACATGGTGCACCCCCCGGATGGCTATCGACTAGGAGTTAGCATGGCTTTCAACCCTAGACCTCTCCCTCACTTCCCAGAACGTGGATTCACTATGCGGATTGAGCCCAAACCTGGCACCTAGTTCCCTCTCGGCATTCTAAGAAACTTCTCCAGCTGGAGATTCCAGGGTTCCATGGAGAAATCTAGAGTTTCCATTTACCAACTCCAAAAAACCGGAGATTCTGCAAAGGAGGTGCAAGAATTGAGCGTGCCCTAGGACCCGAGGCAATTTACACGCTTGCTACGTCGTGGCGGACTGCCATCCCTGGGAGGTTGGTGATCGTCTCGTGGTGCAAGCATATATTGTATTTTTTCCGAGTTACGCCCCGGTATTTGCGGTTTCTAACTTTGGTACCCTAGAAATTGCCCTGGATTTTCTGGAAAAAATGTTGTGGGGTGCCCCATGGGGTACCTAGCCTGGGAAAGTGCCTAGGTTCAACGATACAATGGACCTCGCGTGCCTACGCGCGCCGGCTTTTTTTCGATTTTGCCCACCCCCCCCCCCCCCCCCCCCCGAACCCCGGCAATGGGAAATTCATCAAAAATCAAAAAAATATGAAACCAGCTCAATTAGCCCCTGTGTTTCACCCACTACCAACATAAAATCATAAGAAAGACAAACCGGGACTTTTGGCACACGGCACACCCCCCGGATGGCTATCGAGTAGGAGTTAACATGGCTTTCAACCCTAGACCTCCCCCTCACTTCCTAGACATGGATTCACTGTGTAGATTGAGCCTAAACCCGGCACCTAGATCCCTCTCGGCATTCTAATCAACTTCTCCAGCTAGAGATTCTCGGGTTCCATGGAGAAATCCAGAGTTTCCATTTACCGACTCTGGAAAACCGGCGATTCTGCAAAGGAGGTGCGAGAATTGAGCGCGCCCTAGGGCCCAAGGCAATTTACACGCTTGCTACGTCGTGGCAGATCGCCATCCCCGGGAGATTGGTGCTCATCTTGTGTTGCGAGCATATAATGTATTTTTCCCGAGTTATGCCTCGGTAATTGCGGTTTCTAATTGTAGGTACCCTAGAAATTGCCCTGGATTTTCTCGAAAAAATGTTTTGGGGTGCCCCATGGGGTACCTAGGCTGGGCAAGTTCCTAGGTTCAAGGTTGCAATGGACCTCGCATGCCTGCGCGCGCGGGAGGGGTTACCGATTTTTCCCACCCCCCGAACCCCGGCAATGGGAAATTCATCAAAAATCAAAAAACAAATATGAAACCAGCTCGATTAGCCCCTGTGTGTCACCCACTACCAACATAAAATCATAAGCAAGACAAACCGGGACTTTTGGCACATGGTGCACCCCCCGGATGGCTATCGAGTAGGAGTTAACATGGCTTTCAACCCTAGACCTCCCCCTCACATCCCAGAACGTGGATCCACTGCGCGGATTGAGCCCAAACCCGGCACCTAGCTCCCTCTCGGCATTCTAAGCAGCTTCTCCAGCTGGAGATTCCAGGGTTCCATGGAGAAATATAGAGTTTCCATTTACCGACTCCGAAAAATCGGAGATTCTGCAAAGGAGGTGCGATAATTGAGCGCGCCCTAGGACCCAAGGCAATTTACACGCTTGCTACATCGTGGCGGACCGCCATCCCCGGGAGGTTGGTGCTCATCTCGTGGTGCAAGCATATACTGTATTTTTCCCGAATTATGCCCCGGTAATTGCGGTTTCTATCTGTAGGTACCCTAGAAATTGCCCTGGATTTTCTGGAAAAAATGTTTTGGGGTGCCCCACTGGGTACCTATCCTGGAAAAGTGCCTAGGTTCAAGGTTTCAATGGACCTCGCATGCCTGCGCGCGCCGGCGGGTTTTCCGATTTTGCCCACCACCCGAACCCCAGCAATGGGAAATTCATCAAAAATCAAAAAAATATGAAACCAGCTCGAGTAGCCCCTGTGTGTTATCCACTACCAACATAAAATCATAAGCAAGACAAACCGGGACTTTTGGCATACGCCGCACCCCCCGAATGGCTATCGAGTAGGAGTAACATGGCTTTCAACCCTAGACCTCCCCCTCACTTCCCTGAACGTGGATCCACTGCGCGTATTGAGCCCAAACCTGGCACCTAGCTCCCTCTCGGCATTCTAGGCAACTTATCCAGCTAGAGATTCTAGGGTTCCATGGAGAAATCCAGAGTTTCCATTTATCGACTCCGAGAAACCGGCGATTCTACAAAGGAGGTACGAGAATTGAGCGGGCCCTAGGGCCTGAGGCAATTTACACGCATGCTGCGTCGTGGCGGACCGCCATCCTCGGGAGGTTGGTTCTCATCTCGTGGTGCAAGCATATACTGTATTTTTCCCGAGTTACGCCCGGTAATTGTGGTTTCTAACTGTAGGTACCCTAGAAATTGCCCTGGATTTTCTGGAAAAAATATTTTGGGGTGCCCCATGGGGTACCTAGGCTGGGCAAGTGCCTAGGTTCAAGGTTGCAATGGACCTCGCATGCCTGCGTGCACTGGCAGGTTTGCCGATTTTGCCCACCCCCCGAACCCCAGCAATGGGAAATTCATCAAAAATAAAAACAAATATGAAACCAGCTCGAGTAGCCCCTGTGTGTCACCCACTAACAACATAAAATCATAAGAAAGACAAACCGGGACTTTTGGCACACAGCGCATGGCGCACGCCCCAGATGGCTATCGAGTAGGAGTTAACATGGCTTTCAGCCCTAGACCTCCCCCTCACTGCCCAGAACGTGATCCACTACGCGGATTGACCCCAAGACCGGCATCTAGCTCCCTCTCGGCATGCTAAGCAACTTCTCCAACTATTGATTCCAGGGTTCCATGGACAAATCCAGAGTTTCCCGTATCATAACCCTAACGACTAATAGCAGCCATCGGATCGTAACCCTAGTGGCCAAAGGAGACCGTTAGATCGTCTCTTCTAGAAGACCCGGGCCCCTTCCCCCTTCCCGGTGCGCTAGTTCTGCGTGTTGATGGTTACGGACTGTTCGATCGGGCCGCGTGGACGCTAGGATGTTTCTTTGTAAGGCCGAGACGCGAGTAGGCTATGCTGCGACATGATTCGCCGCGCTTATAATATTCAAATTATTACTAGATGCACCTCCCTCTGTCCTATATCAATAGGATCTCGTGACTGAGCACGTCTCTTTCATAGCCATAACCCCTTCTCCACCGCATCTCGCCATGCCGGACAACGCCACCGGCTTTCGCGCGTCGTTCCCCGACGATAGCAACTGACTTGAACCTTAAGGTAGGAAATCATTTAACTAGCGTTTGAATTTATCTTACAAATCCCTGCTGTCGGCTTAACTAACTGCACATCTATTCTCTGATTTCTCGACGACCTTAAGATGTGGGAGCCGCGTAGGAAGGAGTACTCAGATTGCTAGCCCTTGAATCTCGAGGAGATCCTCACGCGCATAATCCTGGCGACATACGGGATAGAGTGCTCCCACCATGGATGCTCTCGCCGTTACCCCTACTACATGATCCCAGGGCATGAGCTCCCAATCCCAAATATGTCAATCTAGCAATTTTATTGCCTATCTTTTCATCAACTTCTCTCATGTGCAATAGTGAGATTTTTGCTAGTTGGTTATTCCTTGTGATACTTGTTGCCTTTCTCCATATATTCCAACTTTCTCCTTTTCCCTTGGTGATAGTTGTAATATATGTAGTGCGTTGGTGTTTGAAGCTCATTAATGTACAATAAGATATATTTGAGCCTTTGGTCGTGCTTTGAAGCAAAATCCTTATTGGTATATGTTAAGACTTCATTTGTGATTTATGTGATTTCTAGTATATCTTATTTACGTGTGCATATGTCTTTGTGATGTTTTCCACTTAGAGACATATGCACATATGAGAAGATAATTTTAGTTTAATTTTATTCCTCGGATACCACCTTTTATTCCTTTTGATTTTTCGGTGGCTTCCAAATTTATTTGCCTATGAGTGCTTGTTCCTCTTGTTTGCATCTTCGGGAACTCATACTTGTTCTCTCATGCCTTGTATTGTTAAATGAATTTGGATGAGTGAGGATTCCATGATTATGCACCTTGTTCCCAAATATAATTATCATAATTGGTGCATTATCTTTGGGGAGCTCATCTAATTCATTTAATAATGCTCATTTGTCTTCTTTCTCATTTATTGTGCCTTAAATATTTATGGAGGAGTTAGGATTCCATATTTGTGCATTTTTTGTATTGAAATACAACGATTCTTAAGTGTGCACAAATCTTGGGAAGCTTCTCCATTTTATTTAAGCATTTATTTTATCCTTCATTCGTTGTGTTTTAAATGCTTATGGGGGAGCGAGGATTCCATATTTGTGCAATATGTATTCTAATGCATTTATTTTGAATTGTGCACAAATCTTGGGGAGCTTCTCTATTTGTTATTTAAAACACTCTTTTGCTCATATCATAATATCTTGTAGTTTCCATTTGAACTCATTTGTTGTTTTCAATTGGTTTGTGGGACCTTGTAAATTCCTTGCATCATTTGACTTTATTTTGGCAATTTTCGGATCCTCGATATAGTTCTACTCCCCCCCCCCCCAAGTATTCATCATTGGATATGTGCGAAGGCACACCTTTGGAGGAATTATTACTATATTTGCCTTCTAGAACTTGTCACCCATTTCGGCAATCGATGCTAATGGGGGAGAGGTTTTAGAGGGTTTAAGGGAAGTTGGTTTATGCATTGAGTTTGTTCTTGTGCATTTTCCTCTCATGCTCTTGCATCTTTGTTGTTGCTTAGCATCTGGTATATATAGAGGAAACTCCACCAATGATAATGATTGGCAATATATGCAATGAAATTTAAGTTCATCACACATGCATAGATTGTGGGGGAGTTTGCTCTATATATGGTGGTGGTACCAATATCACATACTTTTGTAGTTTTTGATATTGGTATTACCATTGCATTCATTAATATTCCTTATATAAACCCTCTTAAAGGATTGTCATCAATTACCAAAATGGGGGAGATTGAAAGAACATATTGGGCCCCCATGTGTGGTTTTGGTAATTAATGACAATCTTTATGGACTAATGTGTGTATTAAGTTATACTTGTAGGATTTGTCCATTGGCATCGCTTGGAGAATGTGTTGGCTTCAAGGTCGATGAAACGCAAAGAAGATTTGTCGTGCAACCTCAATATGCGAGGTCGATGATGAGGAATTAAGAAAGACGTTCCATCTTGAGAAGGGCAAGACCGTCTACATCGAGCTCAAGTGGAATGCTCAAGGCAAAGGTATAATCTTGATAGGTTTTCCCTTTTGCCGGTCTCACGTTGTGTGTGTGAGACCGGTTTTAGGATAGATAACCGTACTATCAAGAGGGGCTCTCGTAAGAGTAATTCGGTCACATCGTTCGGAGAGATCTCAAAACTTTGCATACTTGCATCATCGTTTTTGGTTGTCATTTGGTCTTGTCCATGTGAGGATATATAGCTTGTGGTAATCTCCATAACAAGCTCTTGTTCATCAAAATCGGATCTCCTATATATATCTTGTTGCGATTGTGATTTATGCGGCTTTTCGGTTTCTCACCAAGTGAGATCTCTCACATTATTCTACTTGATACTTTCTCACTTGGTGATAATCAATATTTCCAAATTTTATTGGGAAGCCTTTGTCGTCCTCTATCCAACGCAATTTGAATAGGGTCAATCGGAGCTTCTAGTCAAAAGTTATTGCCGTTTGAATATTTGCTTGTCAATCTGTTTTCTGGGCCAAGCGGTAGTACCGCCCGGGCGGGCCGGTACTACCGCCCGCCCCTGAAAACGGCCTGTTTTTCTTCTGTCTTGCTAGGTACCTAAATCCTGTACTACCGGCCGGCCCGGTAGTACCGCCCGGGTGGGCCGGTAGTACCGGCCGGCCCAAATTCTCTTTTTCCAGATCCAGATCCACGCTACCTTACCGCGCGCGTTATCCCGCCTCGCCCTGCACGCTTGCAGCCGCCGTGAGCCCGGCTGGCCCCGCTCGCCCCTGGCCCACGTCCTCGCGTCGCACGCCCTGTCCCGCTCGAGCGCTGCCGCCATGCTGGGCCCCGCCGCTTCCGCATTGACGCCTTGACTCGCGCGAGCGCGCGCGCGTCCCCACCTGCCCGCTCGATTCCCTCTGGCGCTCGCTCGTTTCCCGCCCCTGGCCGCCGCTCTCTCGCCTTGCGCTGCTGGGCCCCGCGCTGCTCTGCCCTGCTGTGGCCCCACGCTGGCCCCACGTGCTGCCGCGCGTGTTGGCTGCCGCTGCGTTGCCCTGCTGCTGCTGCCTTTTTTTCTCTCCCTGGCTCGCTCACTGCTGTGCTGGTTTGTTGGGACCGGTAGTACCGGCCCAATCCGGTACTACCGGACCGTTCAGGAAAATCGTCCCAACGGTCATATTTTGCCTATGCCTATTTATAGACTTTGTCCCTTATTGTTTAGGGTTGCTTCTTTCTCCTCCTTTTTGTCTAAGCTCTGCCCCCATTTGCCTTACTCTTTGAGCTTGATTTCTACACACCCCTCCATTGATTTTTGCATATATTTGAGGGGTTGTTGGAGGTGATCTAGATCTACGTTTTGACCTAACCGATTCATCTCTTTGTGAGTGTATCTTTGGGGATCTAGATTTTGGGGGATTTTGTGTCTCTCTTTGATTCCTCCTCTCTTGTTCCCCCAATAGCTTTAGTAGCTTTGTTGGAACTTGAGAGTGAGGGATTTGAGCATCTTTGTGGTGTTTGTGCCATTTGCATTTGGTGCATCGGTTTGAGTTCTCCTCGGAGGATTTGGTTTGAATTGCTCATTGGAGCTTGTCCCTCTTGGGTTCTTGGAACCCTAGACGGTTTTGTGGCCTTGGTGGCATTGTGGCCTTGGTGGCATTTGTTGTGGCCTTTTGTGGCACTTGTTGGGAGCCTCCAATTTAGTTGTGGAGAAGTACCCCAACCTTGTGAGAGGTCCCGGTTGCCACCGACAAGTGCACTGATAGTGGAAGCGTGAATCGATCCCATTGGGGTGAGATTCACCGGAGAATAAGGGAGGCCTTTTGTGGCTTTGGTGGTTTGATATCACCCCCTCTACAAACGAGACGTACTCCATGTTGGGAGGAACTCGGTAAAATATCGGTGTCCCCGCGTGCCTCGGTTATCTCTATACCCGAGCTCTTTACTTATGCACTTTACATTGTGATAGCCTTCGTGCTTGAAGTAATATATATCTTGCTATCACTTTGTTGCTTGTATTGCTTAGCATAAGTTGTTGGTGCACATAGGTGAACCTTAGTTGTTCTAGGTTGTGCTTAACAAAGTAAACACTAGTTTTATTCCGCCTTTGTTGAGCCACTCTAGGAAAAGTTTTAATCGCCTATTCACCCCCCCCCCCTCTAGGCGACATCCGTATCCTTTCACAGGGCTCATTCTACAACTTTGAAGAAATTTTGCAAGGCCCTTGGACTTGGTACAACTAGGTCATCAAAGAAGATTCAAGCTCTACCCGCTGATTTGTTAGAGCTTTACTGATGAATAACCAATGATGATGGCCGTAGAGCTTAACGAGGGAAGATAAAGAACATTCGACTTCCACCCATCGGGTACTTTGCCTACTATCTTGCCACTAGTGTTCTTGGTAGGGAGAACACTAGTAATATTTCCAACTATCAATTGGCCTTCTTAGCTGCTGCGCTCAACAATGAGGATAAGTATAATCTTGGTTCCCTCATTGCTCGACTCCTAGCTGCCTTGGACATTGTTGTTGATCCACATGATACAATTTTGGCTCCTCAGAGGCTTGATCTTGCTGCCATGAAGGTGCACCACTTTGTCACCACTAGCGCTACTCTTGAGAACTTGGTTTATAGAATGTTGTTTACTGATGGGGAAGAGAGAGATCCCACTACCCCAAACCACTTTGTTCAGTATTTCTCAGGGACCTTGGTCATGCTCGAAGTTGGAGATGGACGAAAACCTGCGTTCTCTTAACTTCCATGGGCACTATCAGGAAGAAGCACCATCGTACGATCCCCCTGCGTATTACACAGGGGAGTCCTCGAGCTCATACTAGGACGAGGGATCTTCCTCGACATACTACGGAGGTGCATCTACTTGGGCACCATGGGATTGAGCCCCACTTAGGCCAAAATCCTAAGCTTGGGGGAGGTACACCGACATAACACACTCATCTATATATCATGTTCGGTCGATTATTTGTATATCCGTTGTTTTCACTTTCTTTTTGGTTTTTGTTGCTTCTTTCTAAAAACCCAAAAATATCAAAAATATTTTTGTTGTTTCTCTTGATTTTTTTCTTTGTTTCTTTGCTTTGGTTTGCCTTAAAATAAAAATCCAAAAAGATTTTGCTTTGCTTGGTTTGCTCTGTTTTTGCTTTGTTTGGTTTGCTTTGTTTTTGCTTGGTTTTTCTTTGTTTGCTTGTTTCTAAAAAATAGAAAACACCAAAAATATTTGTTGTTCTTCTTTGGTTTTGTGAGTTCTTTGTAGGGTTCATCCTTCCTCAGTGGATTTTGGTTTCATGTTAATTATTCAAGTCACACAAGTGAAGGGTAGTAATGAAGATTAAGACAACTCGAGGTGTGGTAAGAGGCTGGTAACGAACTCTATTTGTTTCATTTTTGTACATATACTCATCATTGTGAGCATGCTTAGCCTGTTTGTGTAAGGTGTATGTCATTATGGATGCTTAGTAGTTATTGCTTGTCTATGATTAGCTCCAGCTTTCTAATAGTTTGTAGCATGTCATATGAATGTTTGCTTGCATTGTTTTATTCATAATTTGGTATGACATTGTGGTATCCTCCTTTGACTGTTCATGTGAATCAACTTGGCACATGCTCACGCATGCATATGACTAATCAATAGTCAGTAAGCCTCGATGATTTATTTTGCCTCAGAGTTCTTGTACCACTTTCATGCCATAATTAGTCCTGTTTTGTTGCAAGCATGATTATGATAGCTATTACTCTCTCGTTTGTTGCTCCCTCTCTATTGCTAGCCTTCACTTGCACTGAGTATGTGCTCTACCTGTACTTCCAACTCCCAAAAACCAGTATTGCCAGTTGTGTCCACAATACCTACCTATTAGCATCATTTGCTATTTCAGTGCATATTCTGTATGCCGTGTTTTCTTTCAAAATAAAATGTTTGTCTATTTTGAGAAAGTTAGTTAGTAAAGCTCTCACGAACTTGATGGCACACTTTATTCCTTGCGCTTAATGATCTTGAACCATTGTGACTAGTCCATGAAAGTTATATGCTTGTTAATTATATACTGGGAGTCAGCAGAATCGTGCTGTCACGGGGAACGCTTTCAACACCTGTTGGATATCTCATTCAGTTGATTCTTTGCTCTTTTGTTTACGGATGTCGACGATGTGAAATAAAAGGGGAGGTTGTGAGTTCATGGAGTTTATACATTGTGTTAGAGAAACGCCTGGGCCGCTAGCCTAAGCCATGCTTAATCATGATGGAAACTTGCAGCATCACCATAATGAGCATCTATGAAGCGTCCTCAATAAAAAGCTATGCATATGGTAAATAAAAAGATTGCTGGGATGCTCATTGTCTGCTTGCCTTGTCATTTTAGTTATCGGAAAGTTGTACCATGTGCAAGGGGTACCCCATTGGCGGTTCTCGATGATATGCATGTATTTACAATGACAAGAACTTTCAGGTAACCAAAGTTGAGTAGCATGCGGAGCGACCCTCGTACTCAAGGGACTTGGGATTCCCAGTCTATGGTATGTCAAGCATATGATTCAGAGTGGACCTCACTTTCACCTTAACCACATGAAGATGCCTATGATAGGGACAATGAGAGCTCAAAGCTAATGAGTACCTTTCTTTCAGCATTGGGAAGCCTTTCAAACCTTCACAAAACCATTTTCACAACCTTGTTGAGTCACCACTTATTCTATGAGCACCTTCTTGAGAGCATAGTTGTCATTCTTGTGTTTGTTCCAAAACATGGTTAATTATGTCAGGACTTTGATGCTTGTATCTCTGATATCTTTATCTCTAGTCTTCATGTGAACTTCAGAGGTACCTTGGAATTTATTGTGCTCTTCAAACAAAGGCAAGCGAGATACCACTCTATCATACCTTATTATGAGCATTGCAATGTTTCTTATGTTTATGTTTCATGCTACTTATTATTATTGAGTTGGTCTCTCTTCATAGCTTGCAATGACTATTGAGTAGACTTAGTTGCATACTTCTTATTATGAATTGTCTAAGCATCTACTCCTGTGCTGAGAATATTTACATCATATGAAGCAAAGTGTTCGTGAAAGTTCTTTTATCGCACTCAGTTTTCAACTGAATTGCTTGAGGACAAGCAATAAGCTAAGCTTGGGGGAGTGATACGTCCAAAACGTATCTACTTTCTCGAACACTTTGCTATTGGTTCTCCTCTAAACTTGTGTGATTTGGATACAACTAACACAGACTGACGTTGTTTTCAGCAGAATTACCTTGGTGTCTTGTTTTTGTGCAGAAAATGAACTATCAGGAAAAATCCCAGAAAATATGCCAAAAATTATATTTCACCAGAAGATCCACGGAGCTAGAAGAAGAGACGGAGGGGAGTCCTGGGGTGCCAGACCCACCCTAGACATGGGCCCACCTGACCCCACGCCTGGAGGGGGTGCGGCCACCCCATGCACCCCCTCGGCCTCCCTCTGCGCCTATAAGTTGCCTTTCGACCTAAAAACCGAGGGGGGTTTGATAGTTTTCCAGAAAGAGTTCCGCTCGGCCGCCGCTACCAGAAACCAAGATTCGGATCCAGAAACTCCGTTTTGGCACCCTGCCGGGACGGGGAATTTGGAGAGGATCATCGCCATCGTCATCACCAACGCATCTCCATCAACCACCGATGTTTCCATCATCCATGAGTGAGTAATCCCCCGTTGTAGGCTTGGGGATGGTAGGGATTGGATGAGTTCTATCATGTAATCGAATAAGATATGTTAGGGCATAGTGCCTAGTATCTCTATTAGTGCTATTTGACTTTGTTGCAACTTGTTGTGCTTAATGCTTGTCACTAGGGCCCAAATGCCATGATCTCAGATCTGAACTTATTATTGAATCATTATGATAGTATTGTTTGTGATCTTATCTGCAAGTGGTGTACACATATCACTGTCCGGATCCAAAGGCCCCAAAGTGACAATAATTGGGACAACCGGAGGGGATGGCTGTGGTGTGAGGATCACATGTGTTCATGGAGTGTTAATGCTTTGCTCCGGTGCTCTATTAAAAGGAGCACCTTAATTGCCAATAGTTCACTAGAGGCCCCACTGCCACGGGCTGGCTGGACAGAAGATGTTGTGCAAGTTCTCATTACGAGCACGTATGACTATATTTGGAGCACATGCCTAGGATTGTTTAGTACTTGGATGATTGTTATTATTTATCTGCAATGCCCTAGATCTTGAAGTTACATGTTTATACTCGTCCATGCAACACCCGGCCATCCATCCCTATGCCTACCGCACTCGAATCTTACTGTTACTGTTACTATTGCTCCTGTTTCACTGTTGCTGTTGTTGTTGATGTTGCTTTGTTGTTGCTACTGATAAACTTCTGTGAGCAAGAACTGTTTCCAGGTGCAGCTGAACTAACAACTTAGTTGTTAAGGCTTGCAAGTATTCTATGGCTCCCCTTGTGTCGAATCAATAAATTGGGTAATACTACCCGCGAAGACTATTACGATCCCCTATACTTGTGGGTCATCAAGATGAATGAAGCCTTAGTCAGCGCACTTCTTGAGAGTGTTGAGATGAAGTTAATGGCCCTTGATGATTCACCAACCCTTCACCGTGAAATCCGTAGGTTGTAAGCCAAGGTTAGCAAAGTCGGGAAGGAGAGGGACATGGCGATGGCCCTGAAGGCTAAAGCAGAGAAAGACCTGACTGCATCAAGGATTGAACTGCATGAGAAGAAAGTCCACGATGTCACAACTACCAATATGCACAGGTTCCTGAGGATCAAGGCAGAGAAAGAACCGACCAAGTGCAAGCAGGATGCCAAAAAGATGGCACTAGCGATTCAAACCGTGAAGTGGCATAATGAAGGGCATCGTGCTAAAGTTAGGAAGATAATGTATGTGTGTGAAAACTAGGTTTGTTTAGATTGATCTCCCTACTATTAATTTTAATAGTATTTGTCGACCAAGTGGTCTGAAGTCTGAACTAGTAGGAGCCCAAGCTGAAGCATGTCAATGGATTTTCAATTGTCTGTGGGAATGCTCGGA
This sequence comes from Avena sativa, assembly GCA_916181665.1. NCBI lineage: Eukaryota > Viridiplantae > Streptophyta > Magnoliopsida > Poales > Poaceae > Avena > Avena sativa. The sequence goes on from OV702297.1 coordinate 147,495,680, forward strand.
ACAAAATGTAATATTATTTGTCGACCAAGTGGTCTGAAGTTTGAACTAGTAGTGTCTGCTCGGAACAAATTGGGCGTCTGTTCGTCTATCTTATGCCTTTCTTTGTTCATTTTGTTTGATGGTGGTAATCTGACTTTGCTTCGTCGCCGTCCTCATCCTTGTCGGAATCAACAATGATGAAGGGGACAGGGGTGGCAACGATCGAGCCCCTTCATGCCTGACGGCTCTAGCTCGAGCTCGATGCCGCAGCAGTGCGTATGCAGATATGTGGGGCCGAGATCGGAGACGCAGCGTAGCCATTTGGCTCAAGAAACCATGGACATTTTATACTACGACGGTAGGATCTAGGGGTGGATCTACCATGGCGAGCCCGACCGCGAGCGCTGGAGTGGATGGATCTGCCACCGCGAGCCATGAAGGTAGATTTTTCTTAATACAGGGTATATGGGGAGGGTGGGAGCAAGCATGTGACGGCTACTCGGCAAGGCCTCCCAGCGATATGTAGGCGTGAATGAGGCCAAAAAAAATCGGTCAATGAGCATGAAAGGGCCTTTGAACAACGAAGGCGCGAGCTTTGGAGGAGCCCCACCTGTCAGCCCAAAGTGGACGGTAGGATTATCCTCGAGTTACTGGGTGGGATAAATCACACTTCACTGTTCCCCTGCTCTGACATCCAAGGCTCCTCTGCCGTCCCCTCTTTCCTCTGCCCTCGCTCCCCTAGCCCATGGCTCACAGCTCATGCAGTTCGTCACGGGCGGAATCAGGGTTGGCTCAACACCGCCAGGCGGGTGCCCCCATCAGGTACCGGAAGACGCCCCATGATTATTACCCTGAGATGTTGTGTTTGTGCGGTGAGAAGATGTCAAGATGGATTTCTTTGACCGACAAAAATACTGCAGGAAAATTCAGCAACTGCGGCATCAGAGCGGTAACCTCGTATGCTATGCGCAGTTGGTAACCCTGTTCCGGGAACCGTTATGTGATTTTGTGTTTGTTTGCTTTGATTGTTCGCAGGAAGGGAGGGGACCGGGATGTGACAAGTTTGTGTGGATCGAAAAGCCCCTTACAAGTTTTCACAAGGAGCTTGTTCAGGATCTTCGTGATGTTGTGTGGGACAAGAAGGAGGAGATTCATGCGCTAGAGCGAGAGATCCAGGAGCTTCGCTAGATGGAGGGGAGAATGGAGCAGGGAGGAGGCATGCAGGCTAAGTTGCGGAAGCAAGCTGGTAAGATAGACGAGCTAAATATTGGGCCGAAAAGTGGAAACAATTTCCTCATTATCTGGGCATTATCTATTTCCTTTGATGTTTATGTTGCCATGGCGTTTTCCAGCAGCCGAAATAAATTGCTGCTTCGTGGAATTGTAGCAGCTTAGAACTTGTTTTTTAGCTCAGAACCTTTTAATAAGTGTAATGCTAAAAACAGGGATTTAATCCGACTGGCGCAACCAGTAAGTGCTTATGTAAATTATGTCTGTGCCACTACCATCCATCGAACTGGAGAAGCAATCCCCATCGGATCCAGTGCTGCGACTGTATAGATAGTAGTGGCACATTCACAATTTCGGCCTCAACAAGTGTCTTCAGCCATTACCAAATCTCAAGTCGCTACGACAGAGGGATTACATAGTCAATGAACGGATAAGTACGAGAACGTGAAATAACACATATTGTCTTAAGACATCGCTACACGCTTGTTTCGCCTAACAATTCCCACGAACACAGCTCCAGAATTTTACAAAATACATAGACATGTTCAACATCAACACATTACTGTGCTTCTTTGGTGCCAGCCTTCTTACCCTTCCTGGGTGCCCCTTCTTTGCCTCGGTGTCCTCTGTCTTCTTCATTGCCCGCCTTCCTCCTCTTCCTGGGTGCTAGCTTTCTTACCTTCACATATTCTGCATCTTCGGGTTGAGGGAAGTCAGGCCAATCAGCATCAGAATCATGTTCAGCCTCATCACTCCACTCGTTTTAATTTTCTTCCTGCAGCAAAATCACTGAGTCCGCAGTCATGTTTCTTACCTTGCACTTCCTGTCAAAAAATAGGACATGGTTAAGCTCCTAATATCTACAGAGTATGACCGAATTTTTTGTATAGTTACCATCTCATACCTAGGTTTGGGTGCATTAAGAGGACACCCCGCTGCTCTATGGCCTATAACACGGCAGGTCTTGCATCGGTTTTTGCCTGTCTTGCTACCACTAAAAGCTAAACAAAGCCCTCTCTAGAAAATTCTTAAACCTCTTCACCTATGGTCTACCTCTGCCCCTTTTTGTTACCAGCTGGCATAGCTCAAAACTAAGTTGGACTTGAGGCCACTGAGATGGGTCAGTACAGGGCTCGACGGAACCAGCGTACATAGCTCTGAACTTTTCCAGAGAGAAGTAGTCAAACAAATATTGATCCAAATGTGGTAGAGTTCTTTTCCGCACCAAGAAGACCAATGCATGATCGCATGGTTTCCCGGTATGCTGCCACTCTAAGTAGGTGCATTCCCGCTGCTTGATGTTCACTATATCCTTGTGGCCATTTTTGGACATATCAACCACCTCACAGCTGCTGATGTTTGACGGGAGAATCCTAAGATGACCAAGCCCTCGGCTTCTCTTATGCAGTTTCTATACAATAGGCGGTAGCATATGGCCTCTAAGTATCCGACCAATCTCTCTCCTTATATTTTACAGCTTCATGATCATACCCCGTATGTCATCCATCAACATATGAACAGGACGGACTTTTATGTCCTTCACCCAGTTATTTAGGCATTCGGCTAGGTTGTTGTTTATTTAATCAACTTTGATGTCAGGGTTGAACTGACTCCTCTTCCATAGCTGTGAATGATGTGCGGCCAAGTATTGGGGAAGATCTGGGGCTTCGCAAAAATCTTTCTCATGAAATATTCGCAGCGCCCAGCTCTGTAAGATCTAGCAGCAACAAACATGTAACCAAATACGCTTCCTACGTAGTGGTTGTATAGGTTGAGCATCAGGTGGGCATGGCATTCTCTACCCTCAGCTCGCAGGAACACCTCCTGCACTTCATTCTTCAGCCCTTTGCATGCATCTGTAGATATAGCCAATGGATCCATTTGTCCTATAGATCTCCTAAGCTGCCTCATAAACCAGACCCCGTTTTCCTCTCTCTATATATCGAACATCCCGAATGCCACTGGGAACATCCAGTTGTGACCATCCAATGTTGTAGCAGATGCCGGGCAGCCTTTCCATTTGCCAGTTAAGACAGTACTATCTACGCTTAGATATGGCCTACATTCGTCCTCGAATCCCTAGATGCAAGGTTCAAGCGCAATGAAAAATCTATTGAAATAAATTTTACCACCTTCCGATTTAGTGTCGATCTCCACAACACTCCCTGGACACCTAGCATGTACCTCAACCTTGAAGTTGTACAGCATCCTGAAGCTATTAGTCCAATCCCCATGCAAGATTTTCAGAGCTTTCTCTTTACATTTCAAAACCGTGTAATACGGTAGGACAATGTTGTATTGAGCAACGAGTTTATTCTGAATATTCTTCGTGGTCTCCCTAGGGTTATGCTTTAGTATGGACATAGCTTGTAAATCCACCCACTCCGTATCAGCCATCGAGGATTTTAGCATGCTCCCTGTCACGCACATGTGGGGAGGGCCCAATTTGTTCACCTGCAACACAGATTAATTTACAGCATAAGCAGAGCTGCCAGATAGATCTTGCACATAAATTTTACTTATATTATAGAGTAAAAAATGATAAAGTTGAAATGGTTTGCTCCATTCATTACCAGGATACCCTAATTTCCTTTGACGCGGGTAGGGCTATGGCTGCGATCCTCCACAGACAAGGTATCACCACCTGTCCATTCTTCCACTTTAACCTGCAAACGGCCTCATACCTCGGGGCAGTGTTCTTCAGTCTATGAACTTCGAACTCCCCCTTGATACAAACATGAACTCATGCATGCTGCCGAACTCGATGCCAACCGAAATTATAGGATCCTCGTGGTCATGTATCACCTCGTCTCCATCGGAACCCAAGTCATCAACTGTAATGCCAGCCCCATCCATAAGTGTCTTGTCGATCTCATCATCACCGGATTCTAGATGCTCCACAGTGCCATCTTCTATATCTGATTCAAAATATTCACCATCCTCACCAATGCCTAGAATTGCACACATCATATTGACTCCCAGGGGTGGGGCTGCACCATCATTTGCACCTACATGGACCGGAACATTGGCCCAATCTACCTCCCCGGTAACTCTATTTTCTCCCAGACGCTATGTTGGTGTTGCTGCAACCACAGGGGTGGTCTTACACTGTCATGCATCACATGTTCGTCGGCAGACAAACAGTAATCAGATTCTATTTCATCTCGACTGTACAGAACCCTCTTGCTCTTCTTGTGTACATCCTCCTTCCTGATGGAATCCTTCCTGATGGTATCATTCATGATGGTAGCCCCATTAGGGCTTGACCTCTGCGTTGTGTTCCTCACCGAACTAACCTTTTTGCTGCTACTCCTCGGTGTGATCTCCTTCCTGTTTCCCCTCACGGGTGTTGGCTCCTGCGTGCCGGCATCATTGCCTAACCTCTGCGGCGTGTTCCCCTTCAAATTATCCCTTTTGCTGCCACTATTGGGTGTTTTCTCCTTCGCGCCGGCATTATTGCCGGACCTCTGCGGCATGTTCCCCATCAAGCTAGCATTTTTGCCACCACTATTGGGTGTGTTCTCCTTCGCGCCGACATTATTGCCCAACCTTTGCAGCGTGTTACTCTTCAAGCTAGCATTTTGGCCGCTACTATTGGGTGTGGTATCCTTCGTGTGAGCCACCTTAGACTTTTTGCTGCAACTCCTGGGTGTGTTCACCACTGGTCTGGCCCTCTTATATTTTTGCTGCTATTGTTCGATGTTGCATTATGACCGGATCTCAGGGGTGTACTCTGCAGCGTGGTGCCTTTTTTCATGCAACTCTTGGGTGTCCTCTCCTCTGGCGTGGTCTGCTTGGTGATGCCCTTCTTCGGGGTGCTCTTTCTGGGGATGCTCTTCCTGCTCCTCTTTATGTTGCTCCTATGTAAGTCTCTCCTCTGTTCAAAGCCACTATCACTCGAACCATGTCGAGCGAGGTCCTCCATCAGGTCAATCATGTTTTCTACAAGTTCATCTTTATCATTGCCAACCTCAAATTCATGTCCAACCGTTAGAAGGCGCGCGAATAGGTACACTTCTCATCTAGTTTGACTCATCCTACTTATCTGTACGGCTAAATCACTATCAACTTTTAATTCTATAGCCTTTTTGCTGTTGTAAGCAAAAAATGTCAAATGTGCTTCCTGGGAGGACCCCCACTCCACCTTCTCATGTAACGCTGCTATTAGTTCAGATATATGTACCACTTCAGGATCGTATGTGCCAACGGATACATCAATGTCGTCGACGATTTTTTTTGCCATCATCTAATTTTGCAGTGAACTTCTCGACACCGATACGAAAGTGTACCTTGCCATCACCAGTTTCCTCGGGACCGAGACCACTGACAGGTTCGATGATAGTATCATAGTCTAGACCATGGGCTTGTTCCTCAACAACTGGTCTTCGATTAGCCTCAATGGTGGCAGCAGCAGCACGCTGAACTTCACCCCAAGTTCGAGGAGGACCAGCACCCAAGACAGCAGTTTTGGAAACAGTAACAGGGATTGGGTCAATAGCAGGCTGAGCAACAACACCAGCAGTTCTGGCAACAGCGGGGCGGCCTCCTGAAGCCTTAGTTTGCACAATAGTAGCAGGGATTGGTTCAGTAGCAGGTTGAGCAACAACACCAGCAGATTCCACAATAGCGGGGTGGTCTCCTGAAGCCTTAGTTTGCACAATAGCAGCAGGATTGGGTCAGTACCAGGTTGAGCAACAACACCAGCTGTTCTGGCAACAGCGGGGCGGCCTCCCGAAGCCTTAGTTTGCACAACAGCAGTAGGGATTGGTTCAGTAGCAGGCTGAGCAACAACACCAGTAGATTGCACAACAGCGGGGTGGCCTCCCGAAGCCTTAGTTTGCACAACAGCAGCAGGAATTGGGTCAGTAGCAGGCTGAGAAACAACACCAACAAATTCCACAACAGTGGGGTGGCCTTCCAAAGCCTTAGTTTGCACAATAGTAGCAGAGATTGGGCAGTAGCAGGCTGAGCAACAACACCAACAGATTCCACAATAGCAGGGCGGCCTCCCGAATCCTTAGTTTGCACAACACCAGCAGTTCTGGCAATGGAAGCACGACCTACATCCACAACAGGGTCTTGCACCACGGCAAAACGGGCACTCCTTCAAGGAGGTTGCGTTGTAGAAGCATGGCGCAGACGAGGAACCACATTTTGCTTAACATTAGCGGGGCTTCGAGTCAGACCACCCTGAGCTTGAATAGCAGGGCCACTAGGAGTGGAAGCAGCTTCCACATCCACTATTCTACATTCTAGGAGAAACATTCGAATGTGCGAACACCATTTCAGCAACCCGGACATCTGACTGTCACACTTTATAATAACCTTTCTGCGTTGTTCATCCATGAAGCTGAACCGTGTAGTCTGTGTTGGCCCCATTTCAATATGTTTACGCAGAGCAGCAACCATACCAGGGATAGTGAAAATCTGTGTCGGTGCTTCTTTAATCGCGACATAAGTACCACAATTCCACTTGGCCTTCACATTTGGTATTTGCGGTTGGTATCAATTGACGCGTACCGAAACCACGTAAGGGCCTCTGGGGGGGCCTAGTTGACAGAAATTTGGGGGAAAATAAGAAATTTTCTGTCAGCATTCGGCCAGCAAACAATTCTAGGTTCGATCTATCTCTTTCAGGTCAATAGACATATTGCAGTTGTAGTTAGTGCGAAAAGCAAAGAGAAGAGTAGCTCACCCGCATGTATCCAACACTTCTTTCAGGGTACGATGATCTGCCATCCTCCATGCTGCTCAGCTCCTCCGGTGGCAGAGGCGGGCTAGATCCTCGGTATGGTGGGCACAACATGCAGCATTAGAGCTCAGGATCAGCGAGAGGGCGCAGCAACTTGGCGCGGGAAGGCAAATGTCCCAAGGGATTGTTCTAGGTGGAGGGTTGATTTCGCTTCCGGTGGCGCTAGGTTTCATGCGAAGGAGTGAGTGAATTTGTGAATTTTGTCAACGCTGCATGGGGTCTAGTTCCTCGTTTTACCTACGTGGTTGCCGACTTGGCGCTCGCATCACAGACAGAGTAGTGACATGGAGGTCCCAAACGGCTCCTTCACGGGGCAGTTGACGGAAAGTTTGTATTTAGCAGGGGTGGGACGAATTTGGCTCGAAATGGGCCTTCTGAGTGATTGGCAGCCCAAGTTTGCGAAACCCAGCGATTACATGGAACTTGGACCCCGCGTTGCACTCGCACGGGAAGTCGAACCCCGCGAGTTGAAATCCCCAAACTAAAGTTACCTATATTCTTTCTGATTTCGGTTACCATTTTAAAAGGATTAAACATGTTTATGAATTTAATAATATATTTTTCCCAACATTTAATGTAATGACGAGAGAGAGAATATAACCAGTATAGAGCCTTACCTTTAAGAGACCAACAAAATAATTTTAGACGGGAGAAATCTCTAGGTAAACCTTTTGGTCCAAGTGATGTTATCACATCGTCGAACTCTCTAAGATGTCTTCCTGGGTCTTCATCTTCCCTTCCGCTGAAAGCATTTTCCTACAAAATTTTAATAATCTCACCATCAAATTGATATTCTCTAACTCTAGGATTAGGAAATTCTATTGGTTCTTTAAGAAAAGTAGAATTTGGAGCACTGTATTCTCTGAGAGTTTTCTTAGGTTTCTTGGGAGTTGTCCTATGAATGGACATGATTTCCATGAAATCACTCAGGTTTTCAACTTCAACCTTATTTGATCTCCAAAGTTTTTCAATAATTTCTTTGCGCCTTTGAACAGGTACGCGATCAAAATAATCTGGTAGATAGGTCCTACCAGAGCGTGTAGACCCTTTGTCTCCTAGGGAGACCATTTTATAGTAGTAACACCTGAAATGTCAAAAGATAAACACTTAGCGCTTAGCTCCCCGGCAACGGTGCTAGAAAATAGCTTAATGTCTGCGAGTGCACCGATTGCTTGTAACTAGTTTTGAAGTTAAGATATCGATCCCACAGGGAGCCAAAGGTAAGTGCTTATGGGTGAAGTCTCTGTCACACTCAAAGTTATCATAGGTCTTCGAGTGAATTGACTGCAAGTGTTGAAATAGGAATAAAATTTGGATTAAATGAATGTATTTAAATAAAACTAAAATGTAAACTTCAGAAATAAAAAGCATAAAAGTAAAGAACGATTGATTGTTTGTTGTTTTCTACAGATGACAAAGTAGGTGTGGGGATATACAGTTCATGGTGATAGTGACTGTGCCAGGTGAATGAGTGATAAGTGTAACAATTATAATCTTATAAGTATATGTGTAGGCATGTAGGGGTTCGTAGCATGGAAAACAAAAAAATTCTACCGCATGCACACAAACAAGCCAAGATCTATCTACTAGATTGTAGCAATGAGTCGATTAGAGTGCTCACCCTCGAAGATTCCAAAGTGGTTAACGAGAGCAGATTCTCGTGGGTGATGTAGCCGTACACTTGCCAATCTCAAGATCGCATAGACGATCCTTTCGGCGCTGCGTTCTGGCAGCGCTTCCGCAGTCGGTCACACGTTCAGACTCGATGAAGACCTTCCTCTCCCTTGTTCCAGCAGGCAGCGGAGGTTGTAGTTCTCCCCTCGCGATTTCGGCAGCACGACGGCGTGGTGTCGGAAGTAGAGGGAAGATCCTGCAGGGCTTCGCCTAAGCCAGAGCAGGTTATGGTGGAGAAATAGGGTTCCCCGACGATCTAGGGTTTAGAGGACGGAGAGGAGGCGGTGGATCTGGCAGCGGCTAGGGCAGCGGCGGCGATCCGACGGCAGCGCACGACGGCGGTGGGAGGGGAGGGGCTGGTGTTGTGTGTACTTGGGGCACCCCCTCCCCTCTATTTATGAGAGGGGGCATCTTGGGAGAGGGGAGTTTGAATCCTTCCCCAACTCCCTCTCCTAGTTGGCTTGTGGTGGAGGGAAAGAAGGATTCTTTCCTTCCTTCACCAGGATACATTGTCCCTGTTTGACTTTTCAAACTTGCCTTTTGACTTCCAATTTGGAGCTTAATTTCTTTCTTGCAAATTCCCAACCAAGTGACCTAGGACATGATTCAATCATTCCACTCATCCATGACACATTCATGTACCCTTCCCATTCCGGTCCGGTGAATCTTCTAGACCCTTCTAGAACCTCTTCGATGAAATCATCGGAATTATTCCCGAACTCCGGAATTGGACTTTCCTTATATGAATCTTATTCTCCGGACCATTTCGGATCTCCTCGTGATATCCCGGATCCCATCTGAGGCTCCGAACAACATTTGGTCTCCCTACTTACATTCCATATCTACTAAACAACATCGAATCCTTAAGTGTGTCTCCCTATGGTTCGTGAATTATGCAGACATGACAAAGACTCTTCTCCGATCAATAACCAATAGAGGAATCTGGAAATTCATATGGCTCCCATGTATTTATACGATTACTTTGCAAACGAATGAACCACTTACATACGATACCAATTTCCCTTTGTCACGCGATACTTTACTTATCCGATGTTTGATCGTCGGTATCTCTGCATACCTAGTTCAACCTCATTATCGACAAGTACTCTTTTCTTGTTCCTATGATATGTGATCCCTTGTGATCCAGTCACATGCTTGCAAGCCAATTGGATGACTTTTCAACGAGAGGGCCCAGAGTATATATATTCTTCATATGGATGAACAAATCCCACTCTTGATCCATGTGCCTCAACACATACTTTCCGAACACTCAATGCCACCTTTATAGCCACCCAGTTATGGTGTGGTGTTTGATGTCATCAAAGAATCCATCCGGTGATGGTGATTAGCATGATCTCATGGTCGAAGGAATTAGGTTACTATGTATCAGAAATCTTATAGCAAACAAACTATTGAAATGACTTGATCTTTATGCTACGCTTATCTATAGGAGTATGTCCATCACACCATTCTCCTAATGATATGATCTTTTTGTTAATAACATCTCAATGTTCATGATCAGGAAACCATGATCATATATTAACCAACAAGCTAGTTTAACAAGAGACTTTACTAGGGACTCTTTTATGTTTACAAATCACACAAGTATTAATGTTTCCGGTTAATACAATTATACCATGGTATGTAAACATTTATCATAAGCATGAAGATATGATAATAACCTCTTTATTATTGCCTCTTGGGCATATCTCCAATAGTCTCCCACTTGCACAGACAATAATCTAGTTTCAAATCTTTGTGTATGCAACACCTATGGCTTTCCGGTGTTGCATGTACACGATTGCTAGTGGTCAACTGATCTTTGGATCCGACAATTACAGGTCCGTGTGCAATTGCATGTCTTTGCGTCTCTACGCATCACTCATTCTCTAATGAGATGGCTTTGTATAAATTTGGTCCTTTGGTGAGACCTTTAGTTCCTAGGGGTTAAAACAAGTTAACAATATTGTTGTACAAAATATATTCATAGTATTATCCCGCTGTGAACTACACCTAGTTTGATAACAAACTACTTGACACAAATGCCCTCTTTTGCTGCTATAATAGCAGCCATATACTTAGCCTTTTGTTGTAGTATCTGTCATAATGTCTTAACTTTGGAACTCATCCAAATCCATTATGGAACTTACTTTCCATCATATTGTGCCCCCCTTAGTTTAGATTGAGATAAACTTAATTTGTACTTTGTGACAAAACTAGTATCAGTGTAGTACCTTTTACAATGAACTAACCATCTATTTGTCACTTCTACAAAATAATATATTCTTAGTTCTTCCAAAAGATCATAAGAATATCCTTACTATCGTCCAATGATCATCTTATGAATCATTCTGGTATATGCTCATAACATTTAGAGCATAGGACATATCTGGATTTGTACATATCACAGTATGATTGAAAAATGCTATTTGTGATTTCATTCATCAAGTATCAATCAATACTTGAATCTTTGTTTCACTTACCAAGTGTCGATACACTTGAATTTCGATTTAATCCTTTCTGTGTGGCAAGAACCTTTCTAGTCATTTCCATATTGAACTATTCAATATCTCATCTATGTACATTTGGCACAACCATATTGGCGTCTCAATCTATCTATATAGATATTGATGCCAAATATTCGGGTTTTGCCTAAGTCTTTCATCGTTGTGAAATTCTTCACATGTGTTAATAAAAGATACATCATTTCCAATCTACAATATGTCTTCCACATAATGTATTAGAAATATGTCTTAGCGCTCCCACTTAATTTCTTGCAAATGCAAGCATCTTCATCATCTCTGATGAATTTAAACTCTTTTAATAGTTTCATCATGGTGAAGATTCCAACTTCGCGATGCTCACTTCAACCATTGAAGTTTGCATATGCTTTTAGCATGCTTTGAATTAACAAAACCCTTTGGACCGTGTTACGCACACATCCTAGGTAACAATTATATTAGAAGAACTTGTTTTGTTTATTCAACTACCACATAACAAAATTATATGTAGTGGTTGCTACATTAATCCGTCTAGACTAAATATCGCTATGAAAGATCAAATCTTGTCATAGTCAACCTTTGAACATTGTTGTGAACTCTTTCCCAACATGTTGACTATTTCATATATGTGAAACATTCATGTCTATTTCTTTATAGATCCAAACACGACTGTAAGGTCTTACACCTTTCTAGAGGGTCTTTCAAGTTCAAAGCTTGATTTCTCGTGTATGGAACTATCACGGATTTTATGGCTTCAAGCCATTTGACAGAGTCAGGGCCCATCATCGCTTCTTTGTATGTAGTCGGTTCGTTATTGTCAAATAATGATTCAACCCTCAAATCTTGGTATTTGATTGTTTATCCGACCTACTTGGTTCAATAGGAACTTAGACCTCCATAACCACAACCTTTGAGGCACGTGAGCCATGAGCATTGTTGCTGCCTCTGGAACACTTTCCAGCGCTGCGCAACTTTGCACATATAGATAAGGTTCATTTAACCTTATCAAAGTTCTATTGTCCTCCCACTTAACTTTTCACAGAAAATTCCTTCTCAAATAAACTTGACGTTCTAAGTGACAAACATTTTTGTCTTCGGTGTTATGGAGGAATACTCAACGATTATTCGAAATAACATACAAAGACATGTTCATCCGACTTTGGTAGTAAACATCTGACTTATGCATAGCACACCAATCTTTAAGAAAGGACAACTTGGGTTTTATCCCAAACCAAAACTTTATGCAGTGTCATTTCAATGGATCATGATGGAGCTCTTTTAAGTGAAAAAGTGGTAGTCTCTAAAGCTTTTAATCTTTAAAATATAATGGCAGTTTTATGAATTACACCTTTGATCTTACCATGTCAAACAAGGTTTCATTGCATATCTCGATTATTCCATACTCATATGGTGTTTCGGGAAACGCAAATCCATGGAACGATTCCTCAAATCTTATGTGTTATGCTAAACTTGTAACTCAAATATCTTCCTTTATGATCCTATCATAAATTATTTATTTTCTTGTTACATTGATTTTTCACTTCATCTTGAAAGTCTTTGAACTTTTCAAATATTTCACACTTCATCCTTATTAAGTAAATATTCATATATTCACTCAAATTTTCGGAGAAAGCATATGAAGTTGAAATCCATCGCTTTTGACTACACGTACTCTAGTCATTCGTTCCCTTTTGGCCTATGAACGGAGTTTTAATTATCTCTAGGAAAGTTTCACAAGCGTCATTTGATCAAAAATCAAAAGACTCCAAAATTCCATCCACATGGAGTTTCTTCATGTTTTCTTTCCAATATAATTTAAACGGTGATGTCACTTCCTAAGTGATCTTTCAATCAATTTGTCTTTCGACATTTTTATCACTAGTTTTATGGATGTGATTTCTCCAACGAGATTTGTAAATCATCCATCTTTTATGGATTACGGAAATTATTTAAACAACCCTTTTGTTCTCATAATACCTGATCAAAATAACAATTATTGAAAAAAATCTTGAAGGTAAGTTTTGATTTCAACGAGTAACACAATAACCCTTTATTTGTTCTTCATGAACATCATCACATATTCTTTTGCTAGTTACTTAGGCCATTGTAGTTCATGAATTGTGTTGTTTCATATGATCATTCACACCAACATATTCAGTATCCAATACTCAATAACTACATTGTTTAACCAGCAAAGAATACAGCCATAACATGTATATCCTCTATATACCTAAGCTGAACAATTCTAGTCTTTTCTCTTCTGCCAAATATTTCTTAGATTTCTCTTTCATTACTTCTTTATCCTTTCAAAAGAATCTATCAACATCAATAGTGGCGCTATACTTATGACACATAGTCCAAATCATGTATAGTTAAATACCAATGTCTTTGGACCTCCAATTTGAAGTATATCACCATCATCAAATGTTTGGTGTTCTTTCAAATTCCATTCTTTAGTAATGTTTTAGTGTAGTAAACATTTTACCTACATCAAATATTCATCCTTATCATGGAACTATTCATGATCAAGCTACTTTAGCTTATAACGGTGAATTGCGAGCATAATGTTGCTCTCCAAAACCTTTTGGAGAATTAGGACGACTAGCATCTCCAACCTTTTGAAAATTCTCATCAAATATGAGAACATGACTTTTGTCATATTATACTCCATCATGTTGCAAACAAAACTTTGTTTCAGATATCGCAATATCTTCCACACATGATGATTTCTGAAACAATTCTTCTAGCTCCCCGATGACCTTAATATTAAAACAATCTTTTGAATATCAAGAATCATGGAGCTAAACATGATACTTATTTACTAACATTGGAATTGTTACTCTTAATTTAATACTAATTATTAAACTTTACGGAGTAACCAGAACTTACTGAAAGTTTGCAATAGGACTTTTAAACTTTAGATCAACACTTCAAAACAATACGATACTAGTCCGTAAAGTAACTAACCAGAATTCTATAGTTCTATTATCTCAATTATAACTAAGCGCAAGGTGGTAAACGGATGCCAATGACTACAACAACTATACAAATTCACTTTGATTTAATTTATGATAAATAGTGTTCAACTTTTAATCATATTACTGTTGAACTCCCACTCAAAACAATATCCCTCACATTGTTTTAGTGATTACATGAACCAAATCTACTACACCAAGTCCGATCATCACGTGACATGATGTAGTTTCAAAGGCGAACAATCATCATGTTCATCGTATCATCTATATGACTCATGCTTTACCTTTCGGTATTCGGTGTTCTGAGACCATGTCTGTACATGCTAGGCTCGTCAAGATTTAACCTTAGTTTCTGCATGAGCAAATCTGGCTTGCTCCCATTGTATACACTCACAGAATCTAACACACCCGATCATCACGTGGTGCTTCAAAACAACGAGCTTTGGCAACAGGCCTACTAAGGATGAACAATTTATAACTTGATATTTTGTGAGATGGATCATCTTATAATGCTACCGTCGCGATCTAAGCAATACAAGATGCATAAAAGGATTAACATCACATGCAATTCAAAATATGTGATATGATATGGCCTTTCTTCTTGTGCCTTCGATCTCTATCTTCAAGGACGAACATGATCTCCATCATCACCGGCGTGGCATCAAGGTCAATGGCACCGCTCCATGGTTGCCGTCCAGTAGCATCAACTATTACAACTACTTTGAATAATAGACACGCATGTCTTAACGAAATTAAAATACAACCATAAGGCTCCTGCCGGTTGCCGGCTTACAATAAGGAACAATGCATAAATCATATATAATCACAATCATGGCCATATCACATCATAGCACACCCCTGCAAAACAAAGTTAGACGCCTCTAATTTTCTTTGCATGTTTTACGTGGTTTGGGGATTTCAATAAGTGTCGTTCTAACTTACGAACAAGAACCACAATGTTGATACTAGTATTGTCAATCACCCACTGTAAATTGAATCTTCACTATGTTGGGAGAAATAGGCACCCGCAAAGCCACTTACGCAATACAAGTTGCATGTCAAGCGTAGAGCAAGTCTCATGAATGATGTCATGTAAGGTTAGCCCTGGCCGCTTCATCCCACCATCCCGCAAGATGCAAAGTACACAAGAAGTAATCGATAACAAAATCATCAACGCCCACAACGACCATTGTGTTCTACTCGTGCAACAGATCTACATATAGACACGGCTCTGATACCACTGTAGGGGTTCGTAGCATGGAAAACAAAAACTTTCTACCGCATGCACACAAACAAGCCAAGATCTATCTACTAGATTGTAGCAAAGAGTCGATTAGAGTACTCACCCTTGAAGATTCCAATGCGGTTATGAGAGTAGATTCTCGTGGGTGATGTAGTCGTACACTTGCCGATATCAAGATCGTGTAGACGATCCTTCCAGTGCTGCGTTTCGGCAGCGCTTCCGCAGTCGGTCACATGTTCGGTACTCGATGAAGACCTTCCTCTCCCTTGTTCCAGCATGCAGCAGAGGTTGTAGTTCTCCCCTCGCGATTTTGGAAGCACGACGGTGTGGTGTCGGAAGTAGACGGAGCAGGTTATGGTGGAGAAATAGGGTTCCCCGGTGATCTAGGGTTTAGAGGCCGGAGAGGAGGAGGTGGAGCCGGCGGCGGCTAGGGCGGCGATGGCGATCTGGCAGCGGCGCACGGCGGCGGCGGGAGGGGAGGGGCTGGTGTTTTGTGTCCTTGGGGAACCCCCTTGTAGCATCCCAATTGTCTAACAATTGCAATGCTACTAGCCTAGTCTATATAGATGCAACCTTAATACATATAATTGTTGCATCATAATTATATCATGCTCATGTCATCATGCCACCTTGCATTTGTGCATCATATGAAACCCTTTTTGTTTTGGTTCTTCTCTCATATGCATTATTAATTGTATTTGCCTCTTGATATTGTATTTGGTTCTTGATATATTGTTTAAATGCCCAAGTTGAGTTGGGGGCATATCTCTTATTAACTCCACCACCCTTTCTTTTCACCACCTTATAATTCCACCATCCAACTAAATATGAGCTTGGCACTTATTGGTTTTACCTCTAGCTCATGTGGGTTGGGATGGATCCAATTCTTTTCCACATGCTCTCATCTTAGCATCATGTTGTTTTCACAATATTGAAATATGAGAGCCACATGGCCACCTTTGCATGCCTTGTGAGTGGAACCCTTTTTCCTAGCTTCCTTATGGATTATTATGGATTTATGCTCATGTGGGAATATTTTTGGGACTATTAAACATCTAGTGGAATATACACACTAGCAAGTCCCAATTATAATCAAATGTGATCATCCCCATCTACTCCACTTGGAACTTATTCTACAATTCTTTTTGCTTGGCTCTTAATCCAATTTTGGGAATGCATGATAATAATGCCATGTTTAATATTATTGTTCTCACAAAAATCAGCATGGCATTAAATATGTTGCATGGGCCATGCAAGTGCCACCTTTTCTAGTATTCGGTTTTTCTTTGAATTTTAAGTGGATCATCATCTCTTTCTCTACCCCTTAGGTTTGGTATTGCTTGATGCATGCTAGCATCCAAACCTCTTCACCATACCCATCCTTACCATCACCACCTTTCCTTCTCTTCTCTCTTTTGGCCTAGATTGGTTTGATCTTGTTCATGCTTGGGCTTGGCAAAGGAGTGCCACCACCTCATCTTACCTCTCTCTCTAAACCACACCCATCTATACCTAATCTAAACCATCCCTCTCCTCTCTCTAACCCTAAGCAAGATCTAACCCGACCCTCACCTAACCCTAGACCTAGCTAACCCGAGCTACCCCTTTCCTCCCCCTCTCTCTCTCGGCTCCCCCTCTCTTCCTACCAGGCAGGCCCCACCATGGCACACCCTCCCCTGCCCCACCTCTTTCTTTAGCTTCAAGACAAGAAAAGAAAGAGGGAGACCCGACCACCCCTCCTTCCTTTTTGCTAAAGCTACCACCACCACCCCATGTGCCTCCCTCCTCTCTCCCTATCTCCCCAACCACCCCAGCGCACCATGGCCACCTCAGATCGGATCTGGGAGGCGCCCAGGTCCTCCTCTACCTCCCTTCTTCATCCCCTGGCTTGCAAGCAGCCTGGCCTCCCCATGCAGACCCCACCCCGACTACCCTCCTACCCCATCTAACCAAACCCTAGCCGAGCCACCCCATCCCTCCTACCCTAGAGCTCCAACCCGAGCTACACCACCCCAACCCGAGCCTACCCCACCTGCAGCCTCCCCTGCTGCTGCCCCGACCAAGCACGTGAGGGAGAGGACAGAGGTGGCCGAGGCCACCTTTATCGCCACCTTCCCCTCCCCCACGCCATCTACCTGCCCCCGTCCTTATCTACTGCCTCACCCCCTCTCTGCCTCGCCATAACCACCCCAGAGGCCCTGCCTCACCTCCCTCTCCCTCTCCACCACCACCTAACCCGACGCCGGCCACCGTCGGCTTCGGCGTGCACCTGATGTTCGAGGAGGCGTGCGTGGTTGTTGGGCGTCGAGGAAGGACGCGCCGAGCGCCAGCGACGCCCCTGTACCCGCGGACGAGGAGGAGAAGGCCAGCCTCGCTGGACACCGACGACGCCGAGCCCAAACCCTAGCTCTCGCCGGCCGCCAGCTACGTCGCCGACCTGCTGCGCCCCCACCAGATCCAACCACGCCAACGTCCCCGCGGTGAGCAGTACTCCCTCCTAGACAACCCCCCTCCGCCTGTCGCTTCCTGGACGCGCCGAGCGTTTCGATAAGCAGCCTGCGCGCGCCGCCGCTCGCTGGCGTCTGCACGCTCGCGCTCCGTGCAGAACCCTATCTAGGCCTAGACCACTTCCCTGACAGCTACCCCAGGCCACCGCAGTGGCTCCGCCCACTGCGCGCTCGCCCCCGGTCGCGAGTTCGATCCCCGCCGCGCTGCGCACGATCTGTTGCTCGAGGCAGAGTGGGAAGAAAAACAGTAGCAGAGGCGCTCTTGCAGATACCCCCCCCACCTTTTTGCTCCTCAACCCGCGGCCCTCA
Source organism: Avena sativa (assembly GCA_916181665.1). Taxonomy (NCBI): domain Eukaryota; kingdom Viridiplantae; phylum Streptophyta; class Magnoliopsida; order Poales; family Poaceae; genus Avena; species Avena sativa. The sequence continues at coordinate 147,513,850 of OV702297.1, forward strand.
GGACCCACCTGTCTGTGCCTCTGTCTTTTTGTAAAAAGGCTCCCCTGTTTTGGTCGCCTCAACCCGCAGTCCTCCCTCTGAGCCGCGTGGCAGCCTCGCGTCCGCCCACTGACGTGTGGATCCGCTTGTGCCGTGGTCCCGTCTGTCAGTTGCTGGGGCTAGTGCAAGCTGCGGTGAGAAAAGCTTTTCGCGCGCAGTTCAGTCCAGTCAGCGTTGGCCCACCCGTCAGCGTCTGTGTCTGGGTCTGTCTGGGTGACAAAAGTCTCTGTGTTTAAACTGTTTAAATTAAATCTTTTCAAATTAAATCAAACTCAAATTTAAATTATGTTTTAAATAACTTTTGAAATACAAACTCAAATATTACATATAATATATGTTTTGAGACCAGAAAAATATGAGGAATTCAAATATGCTATCTAAAATATATTTTGAACACTTTATTTTCCAAGTTTAATAAAATTACAATAAATTGCCCTTCCACCTTAATTAATTAATAACTTTTGATTTATAACCCCAAATTTAACAAATAATATGTCTAAAATAATTAGCTCGACGAGACCTTTCTGTTTATGCATTCCTTGGTTTGATTTGAAGCATGCATCATACAAATATATTGTGAACCGCAACTTATATGAGTATTAAATGGGGCCAAAGCTCAATAAACATGCCTTATTATTGTATTCCACACCTCACCCATGCCATGCTACTTAATTGCCATGCAAATTGTGCATCATTCATCATGGCATGATTGTTTGCTTGATGCATTTGATTCATATGCTTGTGCACTTTATTTATGTTGGCCCTTGTTTGTTTGGTTCTTCTTCGAATAGACGCTGAGCAGGGGATATATCAAGAGAACCAGGAGCACTACCCAGATCCATCCCTTGCTTCAACTGAGCTGCCAGGCAAGCACTACCACATGCTTGCATACATATAGTACCTATTGCCTCTATCTTATTCTCGCATCATTGAGTCGCGATTGCATTAAATTGAATCCCAAGTATTGCATTGCCTTTACTTTTGAACCCCACCGAAGCTTGTTCCTCCATCCCATGAGCCATTACTACAGGAGTTGTTTGAGCCTTGTGAGTCGTAGAACAGCATGTGTAGGGTATGTGAGTGTCTGATGGATAACGAGGTACCTAAACAACTTAACCTGAGTAGTAATGGGATAACTAATGAAAGTGGCACCGGTGAGCAATATCTGCTATATGGTTTTTCATGCTCACTTGTGTCCCGTAAGACCCCGAGTACTTGATTCCTGTTCCAAGATTATTCGCGCTATCCACATCCGGGAGGCCTTATGGACCCTCCTGAGCCAGAGCTTGATTCATTCTTATTTCTTGAGGGCCACAACTAGTTTGAGGTTTTATTTACTATCCTGTACTTATGCCATGCTTTACTGCTTTAATTTAAATTGTGCGAGGTAATGCACACTGTACTGTTTAGGTCCGTGACCCGTTTTCGCTGTATCGACAAGCCCAGTCACACTTTCGGGTTCCCAGTCGTTTACAGCCGGCTCCACAAACCTTGAGACCGTCTCGGAGTCAGCTAACTTTGTTGCGGGTAGCTCAATGGGGTGGCCCCCTGAAATATTTCTGAATCCTGTGATCGCTTTGTCGTGACTGCCTCGTTGGGTTTTGATTTGGTTTTTCCGAGGCATATCGAGTGTGTGTTGCTATTTGTGCACCCCTGCAGGGTAAAACTTTCTGAAAGCCGTGTCCGCGGTTATGGACGACTTGGAGCACAGTTTCTCGATCATAGACAAGCATAACTAAAGTACCGCTTTTTAATTTGACTAGACTAGGTACCTGACTAGTAAATAGTGCAACACTCACGGAATGGATAATAAAACTGCCAACGGTTGGGGGTTGTTCGTCCGCTTCCTCGTCGGTAAGCGAGGAGGAGGATGGATCTGTGGATATTACCGTTTTAACTGTTATAACTGTTGTTATTAATTCACGGACATCCGTCTATCTCTGGTTAGGCGGATGGTTAGCGAGTATCTATAGAATTGCTAGGGTTTATCTTTTGCTGCAATTGCGTCACCCCAGGTTGTGTCCCCTTTAGAGGCATAAAGACTTGCTGAGTACCCCTAGGGTCTCACACGATAAATTATTGGTTCAGATGAACAGGTACCCTCGCAAGATGGATACTGGGTGGAAGAGACGGACGATGTGGGCAACGATCATTCGGTGTAGAGATTCCGGGAACGGGGATCCGTGAGATCTGTGGGCGGGATGTGCTTATTTATGGGGCATCTTATGCCGATTTGCTTCTTATCCGTACTCGGATTTCGTCTTCCGCTTCCGCTTGATACTCTGATGTTTGATGTATGAGGAGATATCCTAAACTATTATATCTATCTAGGATATTTGGATCTTGCCGTATGGCGTTGCTATATTTCCTTTCTTTTTAGATGGAATGGCTCTGATGTACTATTGTATGGTGGCTTGCATACATACTCATTTGTGTATGTAGTTGATCCCTTCGCCTGCCGATTACGCCGCCCGTTCTTGTCCCGATGTTTGGAAATGGTTGGGACGGCCGAAAGGTCTACCTGTGAGTGGCATTTGGGCCCCACCGTACTATTTCAACCATTTCTGAACATCCAGGCTTGTACTAGGAGCGTAATTCACCGAGGTAGTTACAATTGGTATCAGAGCCATCCCGACCTTCAGGGTCTCAGCCAAATGGTCGTTGTCTGTCTAGCAAATATTTTTGGTAGTTATGTATACTAGGGAAAATAAAACGCGAGAGTAGGACTGCTTCCACTTTTCTTCTTACCCACCCACCACCCTTTTCTGGTAAGGAAGTGTAACGTTTTCAATCCTCTTCTTAAAATTCAAACTAGGATTCACGTGTTCTGGGTTTCCGTAGTACCATAGAAAGTGTGTGTGTGTGTAATTCCTTGTCTATGTGTTGCATCCAACATGTTATCTTTATCTGCCTTTGGTTATCAACTGTTGGTACATTCCATATTGACAGGCTTTTGAAAACCGGCGCGATCTATCTGACTCCTTGTCAACCGGTGCCATCTTCTTAAGGGTGTTCTTCCTTCTAGCAACTCTTTCTGTGTAACCATCTGTTGCTAATCTCTATCTGCCAAGAGATTTTGCGCATCTATTGGTATTTTAATGCCGAAAAATGCGGAAAATTTTTCTTTGATACACCTGTGTTTCCACACTCCTCTCCAGTCGTGTGTGAAACATTATCTATCTCCTTTTATCAGCATGTCCATGCCGACTCATTCTTTTGTCACCGGCGCTTAATCCTAGAGTTTCTTATCATCTTTGGCAATCCGGAGTTTCTCAAGGCACTACGGCGGTCTATCATATGTCCATCATGCTGCACATCTTTTCGAACCCCATATCTGCACAATTCTCCTGGATACGAGGGAATTGCATCTTTTTCGTCTCTGATAGCTCATACCTTAAGCTAAGCTATATCATCGGTTCTTATCCAAGATCTCTTTATCTTTGTAAACGGCGATCCGATCGACAATGTGAACCAGGTGACATCTCTTTTTCTTCCTAAGGACCAGATAATCTATTCTTCCAGTGCATCTTCTTCAACACGAACCCGTGCTCTTAATATTGATCTTTCAAAGAGAGTTGAGCTCAGAAAGTGTTTCGAGCATTTGTTCGTTTCTCCCGCCTCTTAAACTTGGTATTCTGGGAATATCTTGTTAATCCATGGTGGTATATGTTGATAATATGCTTGCCTATTCTATATCAATGGAAGGACATGGAAGATCATCTATGTCTTTTCTCTCAAGCTTTGAGAACACTGCCTGTGTGCAAAGTCTCAAAGTGAGAACTCTGACTTTTTCAAGTCACCTATCTCGGCCACGTCCTTCTGCTAAATAGATCGCTTCAATTCTGGAATCAGCAAGTTCATTGTTAATTCCATCTTCCATCTTCAACCAATCCGGAGTTGTTCCTTGTTGGCAAGTTATCATTGTCGTTCTGCTAAAGTTTTTCCTCAGGACTGCTAAATCTCTCTCAATCTTTTCAAGAAGAACATGGAGTTCTTTTCACCTCAGTCTCGTCAAGTAATCTCTTGAAACCCTCCTGTTCTATCGTCTATGCTCAATCCTCCGGAGGCCATGAAGACTTTTCAGATCTTTCGTAATCCTTCTGTTCAAGTGGTGCTATCTTTTTCTTTGTCTGTGGAATCGTGCAGTTGTCTCCATGATCTTCCTTCATATCTTCCGGTGGCTTGGTACTTCCCACAAGACGACGACATCATCACCCTTATCTATCTTGAATCCGGCGTATCGTTTGCATCTATCCTGGTTTGCTAACGGAGTTCCATGAGTTATCCTTGTCAATACCTTCAGTCTGTTTCGGTAGTTGGGTTGCATGGTTTTCTTATTCATGTGCGGAGTAATGCTTTGAGTGCGGGATGGAGTAGCTACCATACCACTACTCTTATCATTCGCTCTTGTACATTGAATTGGGGAATTTATGTGATTTCACTCATTCCACGGAAGTTAGAAGTGGCCTTTATCCCTTGATACTTTTACTTCCGTCCTTGTTTTTCCGGAGTGCTCTCTCGAAGAAAGTAATCAATAATCTCTTGTTGGTGATCTATCTTTCCAACACGGAGCAAAATCTTCAATTATCTGGTGGAAAACAAACGCAAACTCTTTTCTGTCCTCGTCTTTCTACCGGAGCTCTACATCCCCAAACAAGATGAAAGGAAGCTATCTCTCTCTGTTCCATCAATTCCTTTCTGTGGTAATCTGGCTTCACATCCATCTCTGGAAGTTATATCCGCGCACCTCAATTGCGTGATCCTTCGGAGTATTACCGGCGCAACAAGAATCTAATCCGGCGATGTCTAGCTAAATCTTTCTGTTCATATCAAGGGACTCTATTGTTTGAAGGCAATATTGTTCCGAAATTCATTTCAAAAATCCGAGAGAGAATACGATGCTATTGTCATAGTGCTTCAAAACCTCTCCAATCTAGCTCTTTTCTTCCGGCGAGACAAAGATTCATCCTCTCTAGTATCGGTAAATCTTTAATCTTATCGGTGTGCCTTTCTTTATCCATGCTACATCATCCTGTCCTTTCTTTTTCAAGTGGTTCTTTTTCTTTTATCATGTTTCTTGAGAAAACCGGAGCTATGTCCATCTTATCCTTCTTGTCTCACAACAATCCTTCAACTCTTCCAACCCGTTGTTTCGCAAGCAAAACGCAAGACTCGCAACAAGTCTAGCAAGTTTTGCAAGGTGTAGTGGTCGCACCATTCCGTTCTTCATCTTCTTGGGAACGTGAGGGTCACCTTCGTTCCGGACACCCGTCTCTCCTTGTGTTGTTTTCTTTTCCTAGGAATCTCGGGGCGAGATTCTTGTTTAGTGGGGGAGAGTTGTAGCATCCCAATTGTCTAACAATTGCAATGCTACTAGCCTAGTCTATATAGATGCTACCTTCATACATATAATTGTTGCATCATAATTATATCATGCTCATGTCATCATGCCACCTTGCATTTGTGCATCATATGAAACCCTTTTTGTTTTGGTTCTTCTCTCATATGCATTATTAATTGTATTTGCCTCTTGATATTGTATTTGGTTCTTGATATATTGTTTAAATGCCCAAGTTGAGTTGGGGGCATATCTCTTATTAACCCCACCACCCTTTCTTTTCACCACCTTATAATTCCACCATCCAACTAAATATGAGCTTGGCACTTATTGGTTTTACCTCTAGCTCATGTGGGTTGGGATGGATCCAATTCTTTTCCACATGCTCTCATCTTAGCATCATGTTGTTTTCACAATATTGAAATATGAGAGCCACATAGCCACCTTTGCATGCCTTGTGAGTGGAACCCTTTTTCCTAGCTTCCTTATGGATTATTATGGATTTATGCTCATGTGGGAATATTTTTGGGACTATTAAACATCTAGTGGAATATACACACTAGCAAGTCCCAATTATAATCAAATGTGATCATCCCCATCTACTCCACTTGGAACTTATTCTACAATTCTTTTTGCTTGGCTCTTAATCCAATTTTGGGAATGCATGATAATAATGCCATGTTTAATATTATTGTTCTCACAAAAATCAGCATGGCATTAAATATGTTGCATGGGCCATGCAAGTGCCACCTTTTCTAGTATTCGGTTTTTCTTTGAATTTTAAGTGGATCATCATCTCTTTCTCTACCCCTTAGGTTTGGTCTTGCTTGATGCATGCTAGCATCCAAACCTCTTCACCATACCCATCCTTACCATCACCACCTTTCCTTCTCTTCTCTCTTTTGGCCTAGATTGGTTTGATCTTGTTCATGCTTGGGCTTGGCAAAGGAGTGCCACCACCTCATCTTACCTCTCTCTCTAAACCACACCCATCTATACCTAATCTAAACCATCCCTCTCCTCTCTCTAACCCTAAGCAAGATCTAACCCGACCCTCACCTAACCCTAGACCTAGCTAACCTGAGCTACCCCTTTCCTCCCCCTCTCTCTCTCGGCTCCCCCTCTCTTCCTACCAGGCAGGCCCCACCATGGCACACCCTCCCCTGCCCCACCTCTTTCTTTAGCTTCAAGACAAGAAAAGAAAGAGGGAGACCCGACCACCCCTCCTTCCTTTTTGCTAAAGCTACCACCACCACCCCATGTGCCTCCCTCCTCTCTCCCTATCTCCCCAACCACCCCAGCGCACCATGGCCACCTCAGATCGGATCTGGGAGGCGCCCAGGTCCTCCTCTACCTCCCTTCTTCATCCCCTGGCTTGCAAGCAGCCTGGCCTCCCCATGCAGACCCCACCCCGACTACCCTCCTACCCCATCTAACCAAACCCTAGCCGAGCCACCCCATCCCTCCTACCCTAGAGCTCCAACCCGAGCTACACCACCCCAACCCGAGCCTACCCCACCTGCAGCCTCCCCTGCTGCTGCCCCGACCAAGCACGTGAGGGAGAGGACAGAGGTGGCCGAGGCCACCTTTATCGCCACCTTCCCCTCCCCCACGCCATCTACCTGCCCCCGTCCTTATCTACTGCCTCACCCCCTCTCTGCCTCGCCATAACCACCCCAGAGGCCCTGCCTCACCTCCCTCTCCCTCTCCACCACCACCTAACCCGACGCCGGCCACCGTCGGCTTCGGCGTGCACCTGCTGTTCGAGGAGGCGTGCGTGGTTGTTGGGCGTCGAGGAAGGACGCGCCGAGCGCCAGCGACGCCCCTGTACCCGCGGACGAGGAGGAGAAGGCCAGCCTCGCTGGACACCGACGACGCCGAGCCTAAACCCTAGCTCTCGCCGGCCGCCAGCTACGTCGCCGACCTGCTGCGCCCCCACCAGATCCAACCACGCCAACGTCCCCGCGGTGAGCAGTACTCCCTCCTAGACAACCCCCCTCCGCCTGTCGCTTCCTGGACGCGCCGAGCGTTTCGATAAGCAGCCTGCGCGCGCCGCCGCTCGCTGGCGTCTGCACGCTCGCGCTCCGTGCAGAACCCTATCTAGGCCTAGACCACTTCCCTGACAGCTACCCCAGGCCACCGCAGTGGCTCCGCCCTCTGCGCGCTCGCCCCCGGTCGCGAGTTCGATCCCCGCCGCGCCGCGCACGATCTGTTGCTCGAGGCAGAGTGGGAAGAAAAACAGTAGCAGAGGCGCTCTTGCAGATACCCCCCCACCTTTTTGCTCCTCAACCCGCGGCCCTCAGGACCCACCTGTCTGTGCCTCTGTCTTTTTGTAAAAAGGCTCCCCTGTTTTGGTCGCCTCAACCCGCAGTCCTCCCTCTGAGCCGCGTGGCAGCCTCGCGTCCGCCCACTGACGTGTGGGTCCGCTTGTGCCGTGGTCCCGTCTGTCAGTTGCTGGGGCTAGTGCAAGCTGCGGTGAGAAAAGCTTTTCACGCGCAGTTCAGTCCAGTCAGCGTTGGCCCACCCGTCAGCGTCTGTGTCTGGGTCTGTCTGGGTGACAAAAGTCTCTGTGTTTAAACTGTTTAAATTTAAATCTTTTCAAATTAAATCAAACTCAAATTTAAATTCTGTTTTAAATAACTTTTGAAATACAAACTCCAATATTACATATAATATATGTTTTGAGATCAGAAAAATATGAGGAATTCAAATATGCTATCTAAAATATATTTTGAACACTTTATTTTCCAAGTTTAATAAAATTACAATAAATTGCCCTTCCACCTTAATTAATTAATAACTTTTGATTTATAACCCCAAATTTAACAAATAATATGTCTAAAATAATTAGCTCGACGAGACCTTTCTGTTTATGCATTCCTTGGTTTGATTTGAAGCATGCATCATACAAATATATTGTGAACCGCAACTTATATGAGTATTAAATGGGGCCAAAGCTCAATAAACATGCCTTATTATTGTATTCCACACCTCACCCATGCCATGCTACTTAATTGCCATGCAAATTGTGCATCATTCATCATGGCATGATTGTTTGCTTGATGCATTTGATTCATATGCTTGTGCACTTTATTTATGTTGGCCCTTGTTTGTTTGGTTCTTCTTCGAATAGACGCTGAGCAGGGGATATATCAAGAGAACCAGGAGCACTACCCAGATCCATCCCTTGCTTCAACTGAGCTGCCAGGCAAGCACTACCACATGCTTGCATACATATAGTACCTATTGCCTCTATCTTATTCTCGCATCATTGAGTCGCGATTGCATTAAATTGAATCCCAAGTATTGCATCGCCTTTACTTTTGAACCCCACCGAAGCTTGTTCCTCCATCCCATGAGCCATTACTACAGGAGTTGTTTGAGCCATGCGAGTCGTAGAACAGCATGTGTAGGGTATGTGAGTGTCTGATGGATAACGAGGTACCTAAACAACTTAACCTGAGTAGTAATGGGATAACTAATGAAAGTGGCACCGGTGAGCAATATCTGCTATATGGTTTTTCATGCTCACTTGTGTCCCGTAAGACCCCGAGTACTTGATTCCTGTTCCAAGATTATTCGCGCTATCCACATCCGGGAGGCCTTATGGACCCCCTGAGCCAGAGCTTGATTCATTCTTATTTCTTGAGGGCCACAACTAGTTTGAGGTTTTATTTACTATCCTGTACTTATGCCATGCTTTACTGCTTTAATTTAAATTATGCGAGGTAATGCACACTGTACTGTTTAGGTCCGTGACCCGTTTTCGCTGTATCGACAAGCCCAGTCACACTTTCGGGTTCCCAGTCGTTTACAGCCGGCTCCACAAACCTTGAGACCGTCTCGGAGTCAGCTAACTTCATTGCGGGTAGCTCAATGGGGTGGCCCCCTGAAATATTTCTGAATCCTGTGATCGCTTTGTCGTGACTGCCTCGTTGGGTTTTGATTTGGTTTTTCCGAGGCATATCGAGTGTGTGTTGCTATTTGTGCACCCCTGCAGGGTAAAACTTTCTGAAAGCCGTGTCCGCGGTTATGGACGACTTGGAGCACAGTTTCTCGATCATAGACAAGCATAACTAAAGTACCGCTTTTTAATTTGACTAGACTAGGTACCTGACTAGTAAATAGTGCAACACTCACGGAATGGATAATAAAACTGCCAACGGTTGGGGGTTGTTCGTCCGCTTCCTCGTCGGTAAGCGAGGAGGAGGATGGATCTGTGGATATTACCGTTTTAACTGTTATAACTGTTGTTATTAACTCACGGACATCCGTCTATCTCTGGTTAGGCGGATGGTTAGCGAGTATCTATAGAATTGCTAGGGTTTATCTTTTGCTGCAATTGCGTCACCCCAGGTTGTGTCCCCTTTAGAGGCATAAAGACTTGCTGAGTACCCCTAGGGTCTCACACGATAAATTATTGGTTCAGATGAACAGGTACCCTCGCAAGATGGATACTGGGTGGAAGAGACGGACGATGTGGGCAACGATCATTCGGTGTAGAGATTCCGGGAACGGGGATCCGTGAGATCTGTGGGCGGTATGTGCTTATTTATGGGGCATCTTATGCCGATTTGCTTCTTATCCGTACTCGGATTTCGTCTTCCGCTTCCGCTTGATACTCTAATGTTTGATGTATGAGGAGATATCCTAAACTATTATATCTATCTAGGATATTTGGATCTTGCCGTATGGCATTGCTATATTTCCTTTCTTTTTAGATGGAATGGCTCTGATGTACTATTGTATGGTGGCTTCCATACATACTCATTTGTGTATGTAGTTGATCCCTTCGCCTGCCGATTACGCCGCCCGTTCTTGTCCCGATGTTTGGAAATGGTTGGGACGGCCGAAAGGTCTACCTGTGAGTGGCATTTGGGCCCCACCGTACTATTTCAACCATTTCTGAACATCCAGGCTTGTACTAGGAGCGTAATTCACCGAGGTAGTTACACCCCTCCCCTCTATTTATGAGAGGGAGGGCAGTTTGGGAGAGGGGAGTTTGAATCCTTCCCCAACTCCCTCTCCTAGTTGGCTTGTGGTGGAGGGAAAGAAGGATTCTTTCCTTCCTCCACCAAGATACATTGTCCTAGTTTGACTTTTCCAACTTGCCTTTTGACTTCCAATTTGGAGCTTAATTTCTTTCTTGCAAATGCCTAACCAAGTGACCTAGGACATGATTCAATCATTCCACTCATCCATGACACATTCATGTACCCTTTCCATTTCGGTCCGGTGAATCTTCTAGACCCTTCTAGAACCTCTCCGATGAAATCATCGGAATTATTCCTGAACTCCGGAATTGGACTTTACTTATATGAATCTTATTCTTTGGACCATTCCAGATCTCCTCGTGATATCCTGGATCCCATCCAAGACTTCGAACAACATTCGGTCTCCCTACTTACATTCCATATCTACTAAACAACATCGAATCCTTAAGTGTGTCTCCCTACGGTTCGTGAATTATGCAGACATGACTGAGACTCTTCTCCGATAAATAACCAATAGAGGAATCTGGAAATTCATATGGCTCCCACGTATTTATATGATTACTTGCGAACGAATGAACCACTTACATATGATACCAATTTCCCTTTGTCACGCGATACTTTACTTATCCAATGTTTGATCGTCGGTATCTCTGCATACCTAGTTCAACCTCGTTACCGACAAGTACTCTTTTCTTGTTCCTATGATATGTGATCCTTGTGAGCCAGTCACATGCTTGCAAGCCAATTGGATGACATTCCACCGAGAGGGCCCAGAGTATATCTATCTGTCATATGGATGGACAAATCCCACTCTTGATCCATGTGCCTCAACACATACTTTTCTAACACTCAATGCCACCTTTATAGCCACCCAGTTACGGTGTGGTGTTTGATGTCATCAAAGCATCCATCCGGTGATGGTGATTAGCATGATCTCATGGTCGGAGGAATTAGGTTACTATGTATCAGAAAGCTTATAGCAAACAAACTATTGAAATGACTTGATCTTTATGCTACGCTTATCTATAGGAGTATGTCCATCACACCATTCTCCTAATGATATGATCTTGTTGTTAATAACATCTCAATGTTCATGATCAGGAAACCATGATCATATATTAACCAACAAGCTAGTTTAACAAGAGGCTTTACTAGGGACTCTTATGTTTACAAATCACACAAGTATTAATGTTTCCGGTTAATACAATTATACCATGGTATGTAAACATTTATCATAAGCATGAAGATATGATAATAACCTCTTTATTATTGCCTCTTGGGCATATCTCCAACAAGGTGAACAGCCCATAATTATTCGGAACTCCTCTTGGTAGATTTCATCCCAGGTTCAATAATCCTACTAGTCTATTACCAAAACCATGGTCAGTCACTAGGTGATTAAGATCCTTCAGGTAGCTTAGCAATTAACCTCCTTAGATCGGACTAATGCAATAGGCATAGTGGTTCCTCATGCTCCTCGAGTTCAACTAGTTTTCCATTGATATCCCCATGTCACTCGGAGGTCGCCGGTCAAACAAGATCTTATCTACGTAGAACAAAGTATCATGTTGTCTCGGCCCTTAATTGGAGAACAAGCATTAGGCATCCCACAGATAGTAATTAAAATCAATCACAAACCAATGGAAAATATATAGGCACATCACATCTCACCAATCCCTTACATCTCCCACACCCAAAGGAACTTAGTCACACATGAGAGAAGGAAGCATCATCAATATAATTAAATAAAGGAAGTTCTTCTCAATATTACCGTGGAGATCCACAATAAGAATAGAAAATCAATCCAACACAATTCAAGATAGGAAGAAACAATCTCAAACCCTAATCTTGCAAGGTGAATCTCTCTCTCTCTCAAGTACAAGTAATGGCTATGGGGGTGTGTTGGCTAGGACGTCGATCGTGGAGCGAGATGAAGAACGTCTTCCCCTTCTTCTCTGGATCTCTTCTTTATCTCTCCTCGATGGAACAGCGGTTGATGTGTTCTGTTTTCGTCCTCGGCCTCTTCATGAAAGTTGTACCTTTTGACAATACGAAGGCGGTGGCAACTATACGGTGGGAACTATACGTCCAGAGAAAATGTTCCTGCCATATAGTTAGTCGTTAAACCTCCTGGATGCCTTCCTCGTTTGCTTCCAAAAAGAGACTTTCTTGTTTTGGCCTAAATATTGTGTTTCTGTTGTTAAAACCATATGTTGATGTTTAGAACCTAAAACACATATTAAAAATGAAGTTTTCTTTGCTACCGAAGTATTAGCATTAGGTAAATCTTGAAAACCATCAAATCCAGACGAAAACCATCAATGAAAGCCATAAAAACTTTGTCGAATCTCACAGCTATCACCTGGGTCAGTCGAACGAACTCATAAAAGCTTCGATTCCTTCTTCGAGTCTACGGCTCCATTACGGACTCGGGGGCTACTCCCATAGGGACCACTGGCCACACATTCGAAAAAGTGTCGGCGCTGATGGCGTTTTGAAAGGTCATCCGAAGAACTTCCAAATTGCCATAACGCACAACTGACAACTATAAGTCCCTGATCGAGTCTATGACTCGAATAGACACTTGGGGGCTACTCCCATAGGGAGCGCTGATCGTGCACCCTATGAATTAAATAATTGAGATCCATCAAATCCTTCATGATTATAGTAAAGTATACATCACATTTAGCAACTCTTCTCGAAATAACGCTAAGAGAGACAATGTCTCCTTGGTCACCCGAAATGCCTCTTCAGCGATAAACTTTAGGATGTTGTGTCTATGACACAAAGGTAAGACCTACAGATACAATCTGATGGCCTGGCAATGCACCCGACTGCGCTCTGCTAGTAATACTACGTGTCAATAGGCACGATGAAAAATCCCGACGTATGTGTTGGGTACATAACTTAAAAACACTCGAATTCAACTCCTATAAGACCTCCGTGGCCTAGGTCGAATCACGCCAGCAATTTTCCGGATTCGAGTCCAGGGACTCGAGTCTGAAGTAGATCGTGTTGTTTTGTCTAAAGATAGTTAACTGACCCTGATCCATCGGGCAAGTCAGGCACACGTATCAACAATCCCTATGAACCAACACCTTGACCCAAAACTTGTTCGGATGAAAGCACCCGAAAGACTTAAGAGTCTCCAATCGAATTTACAATTTGACTAAACACTCGGGGGCTACTGAGATGGGTATGCCCTACGGGTGCCTGATGTTAGCCCACCCGGTCCAGCCTGGCATAAGCCCATACAATCACCCGCTCTAGATGGTGAAGCCCAGGAAGGATTCGGGTGACCCAGGCCCATGAAGGATGCGACTCCTTAGAGAAGACAGCCAACTTTAGATAGAAATTCAAAGGGAATGGCCATGGCAGATGCTGCGATTAGCAGCGAGTAGTAGAACGAGGGGCAAGGGCGGTCAGCCATCTGTGGTGCGAGATGAGGGCAAAGACACAGGGATTTACCCAGGTTCGGCCCCCGGAGGGTAAAGACCTACTCCTACTAGATTGTATTGATGAGAGGTTACAAAGGGCGAGCGCGGCGGCTAGGCGGCAAGTCAAGGGGGTGTATGATGGAACATAACTGTTATGCGTGCTCTAGGGAGGTTTATATAGAGTCACCTCGCTAGGGTTTACAGATCTACAACCGAGTTAGATAAGGACTCAGAGGGTTTTGACCTAATCCGACTGGACCTAGCTACGCTTCTGGGCCTTCGGCATCTAGTCGCATGGCTTCCTCTTGGGTCGCGGTCCAATCGCCGTCCTGCAGGCCCACTTGCTGAGAGTATGATCCAGTAGGGAACGTCCTGCTAGGTATACCCCATTCGGCATATCCCCATCAGTAGTCCCCGAGGCCGTCGTTGATTCGTCGTAGGTGTTCTTTGGAAGTCGGAGTATTCGAGTCTAATTTGGACGCCCAGTCGAATCGATGATGGACTCCTCCAATGAGAGAAAGAATCTTCAGCATGCATTTTCAGTCGCAATAACGACGACTAGTCAAATCGCCAATTTGGCAAGTAGTCGAGTCACAGCTTTGGCGAATGGGTCGGCGAGTCGATTAGATGAAGTTGGACCGTCAACTTGGTCAAACTAGTCGTTGGGTAATCAAACTGTAATATAGGCGTAATCACCGCATGGTAACGGCTCCCCGAAATTGGCGGGAACCAACCGCTATATAAGGAGAGTGATGAGTGAGTTGCGAGCATTCCTCACATTTCCTCCGACTCCGCGCGCCCTTCAGTCTCCCATTCCCTCCAGAGCCTCTAGAGCGATCCAGCGAGCCCAGATCCTCGATCTGATGGCGCCTCCGAAGGAGTTGTGGGAGAAGTCCAAGTGTACCAGGGCGACGCTGAAGTCCTTCGAGGACGCAGGGATTCTATGCACCGCGAGATGGCGAGTTCCCGCGACCTGGGAGGTGGATCCAGATCCGTGCGCCGGTGAATTTATCTGCTTCACCAGTCTTCTCGAGAGGGGGCTCGGATTCCCCACCTCGCTCTTCTTCTAGCGATTCTGCGCCTACTATAGCATCCAGCCATCAAATCTAGGGCCGCAGAGCATTGAGCAGCTCACCATTTTCGTGGCATTCTGCGAATGCTACTTGGGCTGTTGCCCATACTTTCCCCTGTGGCAGGAGCTGTTCCACGGGCGGATTAGTCGCAACGGGGTAGGCGGCCCGATGCTGGCAGCGGGCGGCCTCACTTTCCAGCTGAAGTCCAAGGCCTCCTTCCTCGACCTCATGCTTCCGAAGACGGCGGTGAGAGAGTGGAAGAAGAATTGGTTCTACATCAGCGAGTCGACGCCGGACAATGAAATGCCTCTCCTGGCATACTCTGCCGAGTGAACCGAGCCACGCCAGCTTCAGGTCGCCAAGCTCCCGCATGACCAGCGGATGGTTGTAGACGAGATGATGACGACAATTCGCTAGTTGGAGAAGGATGGGCTCGAGACCATCAGTTTATATAATTGCTGGCTCGGGCGACGATTGGTGCCCCTGGCCAGTCGCGCTCACTGGATGTACAAATACACCGGTAAGGATGACGAGACCAAGGCCTGCAGGGTCGAGTGGAAGGCCTCCACATTGAGGAACATCACCAACACGGAATACTGAGATCCGAAGGCCGGGATCGCCCCATACAC
The DNA here is from genome assembly GCA_916181665.1 of Avena sativa. Lineage (NCBI taxonomy): Eukaryota > Viridiplantae > Streptophyta > Magnoliopsida > Poales > Poaceae > Avena > Avena sativa. Next base: position 147,529,360 of record OV702297.1, read on the forward strand.
CACGAAGCGCAAGGCGCCATTGGTAAGTCTGTTTTTCCTTGTTCATTGTCGCAGTCACAGGAATGCAGTTGCGGTTTACTAATCGTGTGTCATTGGTTCAACTGTTCCAAGTTGTGGAGGGATGGCTCCCTCCCGCCGACGATGAGAGCTCAGATGAGGTCGAGGGGGACGAGAGCGAGTCCTCCTCTGATGGTGATGATGATGAAAATGACAATGATGATGATGAGGCCATGGAGGTCGCCGCACCCGCTGTTCGGAAAACTCGCGGGCAACGACAACGCAAACTCGAGGCCAGCAAGAGCCTCGAGGGTCACGATGGTGTCGAGGGCGACGCCCACGAACACATTTCATGAAGCGTGGCTACGTCGTCCAAGAAGAAGTCACCGAAGAAGAAGAAGGAGGCACCCAAGGCGGTGTTGCCACATCGGTCGGCGACTAGCTCCGAAGCGACTAGCACGGACGACGGTGCAGGGGTCGAGGCATTGATGAAGGCACCAGAGATGGTGAGTATGGCCGTGGTGGACGACGAGGTGCCGCTGGCGTAGCTTCCACCCCCGTTCTCAGCCGTCACAGGCCTTGGGGCTGAAGGGAATATGCCCTGAGAGGCAATAATAAAATGTTTATTATGTGTATTCCAAGTATATGATAGATGTTTATTTTGCATGCTATAATTGTATTAATATGGAAACGTTAATACATGTGTGTTTAATAAACAAACAGAAAATTCCTAGTTATGCCTCTCTCATGAACTAGTTCGTTGATTAACAAGATGATCACGGTTTCCTGATCATAGACATTGGATGTTGTTAATAACAAGATCACAACATTAGTGTAATGGTGTGATGAACATTCATCCGAAGTATAGCATTACGATCAAATTCATTGAGTTTATATTGCTATAAACAAACTACGAAGTAGTCCTAATCCTTAGACCATGAGATCATGCCAATCACTAACACCGGAAGAGTTTCTTGTTGACATCAAACGTCACTCCGTAACTGGGTGATTATAAAGATGGCTTCAAAGCTACTAAAGTGTTATGTTGAGAATAATGGATCAAGAGTGGAATTTGTTCATCCCGATGACGGATAGATATGCTCTGGGCCCTCTCGGTGATATCACATTGGTTAGCTTGCAAGCAAGTGATTTGATCACTAGAATGTTATATCACGGGAACAAGAAAAGAGTGCATTTCAGTAACGAGATCAAACTAGGTATGGAGATACCAATGATCAAATCTCGGACATGTAATATATCGTGAAACAAAGGGATTAAGATACAAGCGTAAAAGGTTCCGACGATCACAGGAAAAGTCATCGTTGAATGTGTGGGAGTCAGTATGGATCTCTAGGTCCCGCTACTGATTATTGATCAGAGAAGGGTCTCGATCATGTCCGCATTATTCGCGAACCATAGGGTGACACACTTAAGGGACACTGGCATCCAGTTGGAGCAAATGTTTCATGCCGAAAGAATAAACAAGCGCAGGAATTTATTTCACTAGATACCGAAACAGGTTTTTGGGTGAAATTGCATAAAGTGGTTATGCATGTGAAATGGAATTCTAGCAAGGGGTTATTTGTGAATGTTTGTCATTAAAGTAATTGACAAAATTCTGAATAAAATAAAAGAGTTTTATTTAATGAGAGTTTGCATTAAATTTGGTGGAAATTTAATGGGAATTTGAGTGGACTTTTGAGTGGAGGGAATTTAAAGGAATTTTGTGAGTGGAGTGTCCACCCACATGAAGAGGGGAGGGAAAGGGGGCAGCCCCCATGCGCCGGCCACCCCTTGGGGTGCCCCCCCTCCTCCTATAAAAGGAGCCCCCCTCCTCACTTGTCTCTCACACCTCCTCGTGAAGGATCTCTCTCCCCCTCTAGAATTTATCCCCCATGGTCTCGGACTAGCGAGATACATGTTCCCAGTGGCTATTCGGCAAGAAAGGGTTGTGCTTCCGCTGCATCGCTGGAGCGAGGAGGCGGAGGTTGCCCGGTGTCTTGTACGTGTGTGCGAGCACGGATGCGCTGCTGCTTTGCGGCGCTAGGACTTCCTCTCGATCTTGAGATCGGCAAGAGATCGTCTACATCAACCACGAGTTGAACTCGTTAAGCTTTGTCGGTCTTAAAGGGTATGTTCTCTACGGATATACATCCGCCCGTTGTTTGTATCTAGTAGATAGATCTTGGTACATAGTTCCCATCGTAGGAAAAATTTTGTTTTCTATGCTGCGAACCCTACAGTGATATCAGAGCCGGATCTATGCGTAGATACTTTACACGGGTAGTACACATATGAGTATGTGGGCGATGATGATCATGTTGTTGCTCCTTTGTTGTAATTTTGGATATTGGTGGCATAGTGGGATGAAGCGGCCCGGACAAACTTTACATGTCCTCGCACATGAGACCTGTTCCACGCTTGACATGCAACTAGTTTGCATAAGTGGCTAGCGGGTGTCTGTCTCTCCTACTATAGTCAATATCTATTTTGCAACGAGTTGTCAACAATTTGGTTATCCTCGTTGTGGTTCATGTTCATAGGTAAGAACGGTTCTATCTCGAAAGCCCTAAGCCACGTAAAACTTGCAATGGATAAATTAGAGGCGTCTAGTTTAGATTGTTGCTGGGCTAGTGTTATGATATGGTAATGTTGTAAGTAGAAGTATGAGATGATACTCTTACAACACACATAGCGTGTAAACTCCATAGACCTTGGATTTACACATATAGGTATGATAGTGATCATACCACGGTGCACATGATAGAGATCATATGCGGGAACCATATCATTTCACTAATAAACATGTGATGTTTGATAGCATCTTATATTGCTTGTTTAGCGCTTTGTTAGCATAATAAGATGATTCCTCATTTAAATATCAAGATAAGAATGTGTTCTTCCTTTAGTATGCATCAATTATGTTTTCGTCGCTCCAAGACATCACGTGATGATCGGGTGTTCTTGGATCCACGACCATATTTCGGGTGTAAAACAGTTACACACGCGAATACTAAGGTTCTAACTTGGCGAGCCTAGCATGTACAGACATGGCCTCGGAACACGGACCGAAAGGTTAAGCATGAGTCATATAGTTGATATGATGCCCATTTGATGCTCGCCTTTGAAGCTACACCGACTCACGTGATGATCGGACTTGGTGTAGTGGATTTGGTTCATGTAATCACCAAAAAGACACGAGGGATGTCTTTTTTGAGTGGGAGTTCATTCGTAATATGGATTAGTTGAACTCAATCTATCATACACTTAGTCTAAACTTTACAAATTCTGTTGTAGATGGCACCACCTGCTTTTAATTTCAATGTGTTCATGGAGAAAGAGAAACTTGCAACGAACGGTAGCAACTTTACCGAATGGGCCATGAATTTGAGGATTCTCCTCTCTGCTGCACAAAAGAAATATGTGCTAGAAGCGCCGTTAGGCCCCCCACCTTTAGATGATGCCCCTGACGAGGAGAAGAATGTCTATCAGACTCGTCAGGAGGACCACAACTTAGTTCATTGCGGCATATTGTATGGGCTAGAGCCGGAACTTCGAAAGCGTTTCGAAAATGGCAATGCTTTTGATACAATGGGTGAGTTGAAAATGATTTTCGACACACATGCTGCTGTAGAGAGCTACAACTCTTCAGAAAAGTTCTTTAGCTGCATGATGGAAGAGCACAGCTCCGTTAGTGAGCATGTACTCAAGATGTCGGGTTACGCCGATAAGCTTGTGTCCTTGGGAATATCGATTCCCATTGACTTAGGCATCCATCGTGTTCTGTAGTCTCTACCACCTAGCTATAAGAGCTTCGTGATGAACTATAATATGCAAGGCATGAAGAAGTCTCTCCCCGAGCTTCTGTCAATGCTTAAAACTGCAGAAGTGGAGATCAAAAAGGAACATCAAGTGTTGATGATCAATAGGAACACTGGTTTCAAGAAAGACAAGAAGGGAAAATGGAAGGGAAGTAAGGGCGGCAAGCCTGTTGCCGTGCCTGAAAAGAAACCCCGAGTTGGACCTAAGTCTGATACCGAGTGCTACTATTGTAAGGGGACTGGCCACTGGAAGCGCAACTGCCCCAAGTATTTGGCAGACAAGAAAGCCGGCAAGGCAAACAAAGGTATATATGATATACATGTTATTGATGTGTACTTGACTAGTGCTCGCAGTAGCACCTGGGTATTTGATACCGGTTCAGTTGCTAATATTTGTAACTCGAATCAGGGGCTGCGGAACAAGCGACCGCTAGCAAGGGGTGAGGTCAAGATGCGTGTCGGCAAAGGATCAAGCGTTGATGTGATCGCCGTTGGAACGCTGCCTCTCCACTTGCCATCGGGATTAGTTATAAACTTGAATAATTGTTATCTGGTTCCTGCACTAAGCATGAACATTGTATCTGGATCGTGTTTGATGCGAAGTGGTTATTCATTTAAATCCGAGAACAATGGTTGTTCCATTTATATGAATGAAATCTTTTATGGTCATGCACCGATGATGAATGGTTTATTTCTTTTGGATCTCGATAATAATGTTACGCATATTCATAATGTTGATGCTAAAAGGATTAAACTAAATGATGATATATCCGCATATATGTGGCACTGCCGTCTAGGTCATATTGGCGTTAAACGCATGAAGAAGCTCCATTCGGATGGACTTTTGGAATCACTTGATTATGAATCATTTGATACATGTGAGCCATGCCTTATGGGCAAGATGACTAGAACGTCGTTTTCCGGTTCAATGGAACGGGCGACAGATTTATTGGAAATCATACATTCTGATGTATGTGGTCCAATGAGTGTGTCGGCGCGAGGTGGATATCGTTATTTTGTTACTTTCATGGATGATTTGAGTAGATACGGTTATATCTACTTGATGAAACACAAGTCTGAAACCTTTGAAAAGTTCAAGGAATTTCAGAATGAAGTGGAAAATCATCGTAATAGAAAGATCAAATTTCTACGGTCCGACCATGGAGGTGAGTATCTAAGTTACGAGTTTAGCACTCACATGAAAGAGTGTGGAATTGTTTCACAACTCACACCTGCCGGAACACCATAGAGAAATGGTGTGTCGGAACGTTGTAATCGTACTTTATTAGATATGGTTCAATCTATGATGTCTCTGACGGACTTGTCGTTGTCATTTTGGGGCTATGCACTAGAAACTGCTGCATTCACTTTAAATCGGGCACCATCTAAATCCGTTGAAAAGACACCGTATGAATTGTGGTTTGGAAACAAACCTAAGTTGTCATTTCTTAAAGTTTGGGGATGCGATGTTTATGTGAAGAAACTTCAACCGGATAAACTCGAACCCAAAGCGGAAAAATGCGTCTTCATAGGATACCCTAAGGAAACTATTGGGTATTCCTTCTATCACAGATCCGAGGGCAAGGTTTTTGTTGCCAAGAATGAATCCTTTCTAGAGAAAGAGTTTCTCGCGAAAGGTGTGAGTAGTCGGAAGGTAGAACTCGAAGAGGTTATTGAACCTTCTCTTCAAAGTATGGCGAGTAGCGCAGCGTCAGAAGTTGTTCCGGAGTTGGCTCCACCTGTTGAAGAGGGAACTAATGATAATGATCATGAAACTCCGAAAGAGAGTACTACCGAACCTCGCAGGTCAAGCAGGACACGTGCAACTCCCGAGCTGTACGGAAATCCTGTCATGAATTTCATGGTTGATGAAAATGATGACCCTGCGACATATGAAGAAGCGATGATGAGCCCGGATTCCAACAAATGGTTAGAAGCCATGAAATCCGAGATGGAATCCATGTATGAAAATCAAGTTTGGAACTTGGTGGACTTACCTCACGACTGAAAGGCCGTGGAGAACAAATGGATTTTCAAAAGGAAAACTGATGCAAATGGTAATATAACCATCTATAAAGCTCGACTTGTCGCAAAGGGGTTTTGACAAATTCAAGGAGTTGACTACGATGAGACATTCTCTCCCGTAGCGATGCCAAAAGTCAGTTAGGATTATGTTAGCAATTGCTGCATATTTTGATTATGACATATGACAAATGGATGTCAAAACCGCGTTTCTCAATGGTAATATTGAAGAAGAGTTGTATATGATACAACCAAAGGGTTTTGTTGATCCTAAGGATGCTAACAAGGTGTGCAAGCTTCAACAATCCATCTATGGATTGAAGCAAGCATCACGAAGTTGGAATCTCCGCTTTGATGAGGTGATCAAAGAGTTTGGATTTGTCCAAACTTATGGAGAAGCTTGTATTTACAAGAAAGTGAGTGGGAGCAATGTGGCATTTCTGATATTATATGTGGATGACATATTATTGATCGGAAATGATATAGATCTTTTAAACGGTGTTAAAAGTTATCTAAACAGCAAATTTTCAATGAAGGACCTAGGTGAAGCGTCATACATATTAGGCATAAAGATCTATAGAGATAGATCTAGGCGCCTAATAGGGCTATCGCAAAGTACATACCTTGATAAGATTTTAAAGAAGTTTAAAATGGAAAATAGTAAGAAGGGGTTCTTACCTATGACACAAGGCACGACATTGAGTAAGACTCAAAGTCCGGCTTCGGTGGAAGAAAGAAAAATAATGGACAAGGTCCCCTATGCTTCAGCCATAGGCTCTATAATGTACGCCATGCTATGTACAAGACCGGATGTGGCACATGCTATTAGTTTGACTAGTAGGTACCAATCGGATCTAGGTTCAGAACACTGGAAAGCGGTCAAGAATATCCTTAAGTACTTGCGAAGAACTAAGGATATGTTTCTTGTATACGGAGGTGAAGAAGAGCTCGTCGCTAAATGTTATGTCGACGCTAGCTTTGACACTGATCCGGATGACTCTAAGTCTCAATCCGGATACATTTTTCTCATGAATGGCGGAGCGGTTAGTTGGAGGAGCTCCAAACAACCTGTGGTGGCGGGATCAACAACGGAGGCCAAATATGTTGCTGCTTCAGAAGCGGCTCAGGAAGCAGTTTGGATGAAGGAGTTCATATCCGAACTAGGTGTGGTTGCAAATGCGTTGGACCCAATGGTGATCTATTGTGACAACAATGGTGCCATTGCCAATGCCAAAGAGCCAAGGTCTCACAAGCATTCCAAGCATATTAAGCGCCGGTTTCACTCCATCTGCGAGCATGTCAAGGATGGAGATATAAAGATTTGTAAAGTACATACAGATCTCAATGTAGCAGATCCGTTGACTAAAACTCTCCCTAGAGCAAAACATGATCTACACCAGAACTCCATGGGTGTTAGATACATCACAATGTAACTAGATTATTGTCTCTAGTGCAAGTGGGAGACTGAAGGGAATATGTCCTGAGAGGCAATAATAAAATGTTTATTATGTGTATTCCAAGTATATGATAGATGTTTATTTTGCATGCTATAATTGTATTAATACGGAAACGTTAATACATGTGTGTTTAATAAACAAACAGAAAGTTCCTAGTTATGCCTCTCTCATAAACTAGTTCGTTGATTAACAAGATGATCACGGTTTCCTGATCATAGACATTGGATGTTGTTAATAACGAGATCACAACATTAGTGTAATGGTGTGATGAACATTCATCCGAAGTATAGCATTACGATCAAAGTCATTGAGTTTATATTGCTATAAACAAACTACGAAGTAGTCCTAATCCTTAGACCATGAGATCATGCCAATCACTAACACCGGAAGAGTTTCTTGTTGACATCAAACGTCACTCTGTAACTAGGTGATTATAAAGATGGCTTCAAAGATACTAAAGTGTTATGTTGAGAATCATGGATCAAGAGTGGAATCTTTTCATCCCGATGACGGATAGATATGCTCTGGGCCCTCTCGGTGATATCATATTGGTTAGCTTGCAAGCAAGTGATTTGATCACTAGAATGTTATATCACGGGAACAAGAAAAGAGTGCATGTCAGTAACGAGATCAAACTAGGTATGGAGATACCAATGATCGAATCTCGGACATGTAATATATCGTGAAACAAAGGGATTAAGATACAAGCGTAAAAGGTTCCGACGATCACAGGAAAAGTCATCGTTGAATGTGTGGGAGTCAGTATGGATCTCCAGGTCCCGCTACTGATTATTGATCGGAGAAGGGTCTCGATCATGTCCGCATTATTCGCGAACCGTAGGGTGACACACTTAAGGGACACTGGCATCCAGTTGTTGCAAATGTTTCATGCCAAAAGAATAAACATGCGCAGGAATTTATTTCACTAGATACCGAAACAGGTTTTCGGGTGAAATTGCATAAAGTGGTTATGCATGTGAAATGGAATTCTAGCAAGGGGTTATTTGTGAATGTTTGTCATTAAAGTAATTGACAAAATTCTGAATAAAATAAAAGAGTTTTATTTAATGAGAGTTTGCATTAAATTTGGTGGAAATTTAATGGGAATTTGAGTGGACTTTTGAGTGGAGGGAATTTAAAGGAATTTTGTGAGTGGAGTGTCCACCCACATGAAGAGGGGAGGGCAAGGGGGCAGCCCCCATGCGCCGGCCACCCCCTTGGGGTTCCCCCCCCCCCCCCTCCTCCTATAAAAGGAGCCCCCCTCCTCACTTGTCTCTCACACCTCCTCGTGAAGGATCTCTCTCCCCCTCTAGAATTTATCCCCCATGGTCTCGGACTAGCGAGATACATGTTCCCGGTGGCTATTCGGCAAGAAAGGGTTGTGCTTCCGCTGCATCGCTGGAGGGAGGAGGCGGAGGTTGCCCGGTGTCTTGTACGTGTGTGCGAGCACGGATGCGCTGCTGCTTTGCGGCGCTAGGACTTCCTCTCGATCTTGAGATCGGCAAGAGATCGTCTACATCAACCACGAGTTGAACTCGTTAAGCTTTGTCGGTCTTCAAGGGTATGTTCTCTACGGATATACATCCGCCCGTTTTTTGTATCTAGTAGATAGATCTTGGTACATAGTTCCCATCGTAGGAAAATTTTTGTTTTCTATGCTGTGAACCCTACTGGGGCTGCCTCAGTAGCAGAGGCCTCGCCATCGAGGGAGGCGCCCGCATCGACTGGAGGGGAATTTCCTGCTTCCGCGGCCTCATCGACGAAGAAGGCCTCGGTGACTTGGGCCCCGGCCCTGTTCGAGATGGGCATCAGCCGTAAGCCAGGCCAAGAATTGGAGAAGTCGGTGCACATCCGCACCGGCCTACGCTACATCCCAGACACTAGGTGAGAGTTTGCCGCATCGACTTGGATTACTAGTTTGTAGATGTTGTCTGAATCATTGATCGTTTCTTTGCAGGACTGGCGTGAAGAAGATTGATCACCCTTCGGTGTCCAAGGTCCCAATAGACGCCTCAGGGAAGGAGGCTGATTCCTCGAGGAAGAGGAAGGGCGATGATGTCGAGGCGCCCGCTGAGGGCGTGAAGAAGACGAAGGGCGACGATGTCGTCATTGTCTTGGACGAGCCGGCCAACGCGCCAAGTGAAGCTCCGACTGGAGCGGATGCGGCCGCGAAGGCCGACATGGACACAGGGTCGCAGCAGGTGGAGCCGGTGGCGCTGGTCAGGGTGTCATACCCCACGACAAGTGCTTTGGGAGCGGCGGGGGTGACCTTTCCTCGCTTTATGGCGAGGGCCTCTACTGCGAGTGCCACGGTGCAGTCGGCCCAAGTACCTAAGATATTGGGATCGGACGTCGAGCAACGTCGTGGTCGCACGCCCTGCATGCTTCCCTCGGTTGACGTGGTCGAGCTGCACAACATGCTGGGTGCGGCTATTCAGGTATGTCCAGTCCCTGAGTATCTTCTCGCTGAATTTCAGCGGGTAGATTCTTATTGCTCTTTGTTGTCCAGTCCTCGAGTGTCTAGTCGCTGAATTTCAGCGGCTAGGCACTTAGGAAATTCTCCAATGTCCAGTCCCCGAGTGGCTAGTCGCTGAATTTTAGCGGCTAGGAACTTAGGAAATTCTTTGATGCTTGCTTACATTAGTTTCATCTATGCAGGGGCTCCAGCATGAATCGGCGGAGCGACTGGCTGCCAAAGAGCGCCTAGAGCGCGACCTTCGATCCGTGCAGGAGGTGAACTAGCAGCTACAGGCGACCGCAAGTAGGTGTTTGAATTGTGCTCTCCATTACTTTCTTGTGCTTGATTGTGATCTCACCCCTGTTTTGCTGCAGAGGGGCATTCGGCCGCGGTTGCAAAGGCCCACGAGGGTTTTGTCCCGATCGGCGAGTTGACGGCTGCCCAATCGTCGTTGGCCGTCGCAGAGAAGCGGGTTACCGAGCTAGAGCGGGAACTCAAGGCCGCTAAGGCAGAAGCGAGCTCGGCGGAGGAAAGGGCCAAGGAGGTTGTAGCTTCCGCAGCTGACGAGCGGAGGGTGTCCAATGCTCTTGTCGCAGGGCTGTAGAATGACTTTTTGGGTCTTCAAGATTTCATCACGGGGCGCTGCCGTCCACTCATTGGTGAGTTTCTTAGGCTTGTAGTTGTTGTATCAGCGAGTCCCCGAGCGTACGGGTCGCTCTTATGCCGTTGAGTCCCCTGGGGGTGGACCCTAGTTGTGTGTCCTTCTGACGCTATGTTGTTTGTTGGTTGCAGGTAAGATTCTCGACAACAAGCCCGAGGAGCAGCCGTATGACGCCAGGCAATGCGTCACCATGCTAGTAGATTCAGCCACCCTTTCGGCGACCTGCATTTGCGCGTACCTCTAGGAGATATCGCCTACGGAAGTGATTCCCAGTGAGCTCACGAAGGTGTGGCGCTACCTTGAGAGGGCGCCAGTGGTGGTGGAGTACATGTCGCGGTCAGCTTTTTGCCGCTGGGTCGCGACTACGCTGAGCCTTGGGCTTGCGCACTTCCCCGACGACTTCGATCTCGATGATGTTACCAGCGGGTACCCATCGGCGACTGGCTCGGTTGAAATCGCCGAAGTGTTGAAGTTAACTGAGAAGGCGGCTGTGTATTCCGAGCGGGTGCTGGCGGTGGGCGACCTCATGTCGTACCAGGAGACGATCGTTGCTCTGAACGACCCCAAGCCGGCGCGACACGACTTTAAGATGGAGCAGTCGTTTCGCTCGGTGATGGCGGGCACCTTGACCACGCACCCGTCGAACCTGTGGGTTCCCTACATCCGTGTTCGTGGTGGAGCTGGCGCGTCATCTTCGAAGCCTGCGGAGTAGATGGCTTGACGATTGGCATTAGTATCAATAGGTGTATGTCTGGCCTTGTAAGCGAACAAAATTTTGTTGCTGTAAGGAATGCAAGTATGCTTGAGTCAGCTTTGATTTGAGTTTGGATTGTTTTTCTGCGAGTCCCTGAGCGCGTCCGCCCTTTAATGGGGTTTACCTCGTGTTTCTCTGTGTATGTTTGTTTGTATACTGTTGGTTAGTTGAGGTCGACTCGCCGATGCTTGGGAATCCAGTTGCTTAGTGACCCCAAGGGGTGCTCTGTACTTAGTTGTTTTTCCGGGCATGAACTGGGTCGAGTGGACGAGTCCCCGAGCGTGGTACTTAGTTGTTCTAGTCGCATGCCCAAGGTAGGTGAGGACGGAGTGTGTTGTGCTTGGCGCGTCACTCCACCTGACTCGAGGAGCCAGGCGCGTGGCGAGTCCAGGACGTGCTCTCATACTTGGTGTTTTCCCTAGACGCATAGGTTTGGAATGGCGTCAGTCCCCGAGCGTGGTACTTGACCGTTTGAGTCGCTACGCCGAGGATGCGGAGGACTAGGTCGTTGTGAGAAGCGAGTGCGGTTGTCTTGGCCCGGTGGGCCAGTCGAGCAGGGCGACTCCGATGGGGGCTCCGGTTTGGCGTTTTCGTGGATGATGCAAGGCCCGAATTTTGTCGATGCCCTTGCGTCGCACTACTTAGTCATGCTAGTCACGCAACCAAGGGTTGACTTCCGTGATTAGGGTGATGCTATTTTTACGAGTGTGAATGGCACAAGGGTTGGAGAGTAGACACAATTTGTGCGAGTAAAATATTTTTATTGCATGGCGGGGGGAATACAGGTCGGAGTTCTAGGTGTAGAACTTCCTTAGGAGGTTTACATTCCACGACCGCTTGACGTCGAGTTGTCCGTCACCTCGGACGTCGATGAGGTAGTAGGCGTCGTTGCCCAAGACTTGCCCTATGGAGAATGGTCCCTCCCATGGGAGAGAGAGCTTGTGCATGCCCTTCTTGTCCTGGATCAGTTGCAGGACCAGGTCGTCTTCCTGGAAGGTGCGAGTTCGGACTCGGCGGTTGTGGTAGCGGCGGAGTCCCTGCTGGTAGATGGCGGTGCGGGAGAGAGCCAGGTCGCATGCTTCCTCGAGTTGGTTGCCCCCCGTCTTGGCGTGTAAGCTCGTTGTCGTCCTCCGCATAGTTTACGACACAAGGCGAGTCGTGCTCGAGGTCAGTTGGCATGACGGCTGCGACGCCGTACACCATGAAGAAGGGCATGAACCCAGTCGATCGGTTGACGGAGGTGCGGATGCCCCACATGACGGAGGGGAGCTCCTTGACCCAGCATCCTGGAGTTTGCTCAAGGGGAACTTGTAGTCGCGACATGAGGCCGTGGAGGATGCTCTGGTTCGCGCGTTCTGCCTAGCCGTTGGACTCCGGGTGGGCGACTGAGGCGAGGTCGAGCCGTATGTTATGCTCCTCGCAGTACTCGGCCATGGCGCCCTTGGCGAAGTTGGTGCCGTTGTCCATGATGATGCTGTGTGGGAATCTGTAGCGGTAGATGAGCTCCCGTAGGAATTTGGCGGCGGTCTTCCCGTCGCACTTGCGGACTGGCTTGGCCTCCATCCACTTGGTAAATTTTTTGACTGCGACCAGGAGGTGGGTGTAGCCAGAGGGGGCCTTTTTGAAGGGGCCCACCATGTCCGTGCCCCATACAGCGAATGGCCAGGTGATGGGGATGGTCTTGAGTGGCGAGATGGGTACATGCTTATGGTTGGCGTAGTTTTGGCACCCGATGCAGCGTTGGATGATGTCGACTGCGTCGGCGTGCGTGGTGAGCCAGTAGAAGCCGTGTCACATGGATTTGGCGACCAGGGACCGAGCGCCAGCATGGATATGTCTTGGAGGATCTTGCGGCCTTCCGTAGGCTGTACGCAGTGTTGGAACACGCCTATCATGCTACGCTTGTGGAACTCGCCGTTGATGATGACGAAGGATTTGCAGCGGCGCACGATCATGTGCGCCTCCATCTCATATGCTGGCAGGGTTCCTCCCTCGAGGTAGGTGATGTATGGTGCGGTCCAGCCTCTTGGCTCCGCAATCATGGCGACCAGGGCGGGTTCTGGTTGCAGCGAGATCCCGAGGTTGTTCTCCTTCAGGGGAGAGACGCAGGGCTTGAGGATGGTGTCGAGGAAGACACCGGCGGGTGGCGCTTGACGAGCCAACCCGATGCGAGAGAGGGCGTCAGCCTCTCCGTTCTTGCGCTGGTCGATCCACTTGACGAAGTAGCCGACGAAGTGGCCCCCAGCTAGTCCACTGCTTAGTGGTATGCCGCCATGGTGGGGGAGACGACGTCGCAGGTACCAGCGACTTGCACGGTGACGAGGCTGGAGTCGTTGTAGCACCGTAGGCGATTGACGTTCACCTCCTTGGCGGCTCGCATGACATGAAGGAGGACCTCGTACTCGGCCATGTTCTTGGTGCATGGGGTGAAGTCGAGGTGCAACACGTAGCGGAGCTTGTCGCCCTTGGGGGAGGTGATTCCTGCCCCTATGTCGTCTGCGTTCTTGGACCCGTCGAAGTGGAGCGACCAGTAGTGGAGGTATGGAAACTTCTCTAGCTGCTGCGCCTCCTCCTGGTCGGCGAGGAAATCCGCCAGGGCCTGCGACTTGATTGCCTTGTGCGGCTCATACTTGATATTGTGGACGCCGATCTCGACGACCCACTTGGCGACTCGCACAGTCACCTCGCGGTTGTGGATGATGTCCTGCAACAACGCAGAGGAGACGATCGTGATTGGGTGCTCCTGGAACTAGTGCGGTAGCCGTCGCTATGCTCGGAAGACCGCGTACACCAGTTTCTAGTATTGCGGGTAGCGCTGTCACGACTCAGTGAGGACCTCGCTGATGTAGTAGACGGGGCGTGGCACGGGGCGCTCTTTGCCCTCTTCTGGCCGCTCGACGACCATGAAGGCGCTGACGGCTCGCTTGGATTCCGCGACGTAGTCGAGCATTGGCTACTTGCCTAGGGCAGCGAGTAGCGGGGCCGCGAGTAGCACTTCTTTTAGTGCGTGGAGCGCGTCGTCAGCCTCCTTGTCCCACTGGAACGTGGGGTTATCGCGCATTAGGCAGTAGAGAGGCATTGCCTTATCGCCTAGCCAGGGGATGAAGCGGCTGAGAGCCGCGACTCGCCGGCCAGCTTCTGGACGTCGTGGAGGCACTCGGTTTTGCCGAGCCGAGCAATCGTATCAATCTTGGTGGGGTTCGCCTCGATGCCTCGTTTGGAGACTACGCAACCCAGTAGTTGTCCGGTGGGTACACCGAAGGTGCACTTCCCTGGGTTGAGTTTGATCTTGTACCTCCGCAGATTCGTGAAGGTTTCGGCCAGGTCGGCGAGTAGATCACTCTGGCAATTGGACTTGACCACCATGTCGTTGATGTAGACATGGATGTTGCGGCCAATTTGGCTCACAAGGCACTCCTGCATGCACTGCTGATAGGTCGCTCCGGCGTTCTTGAGGCTAAACGTCATAGCGGTGTAGCAGAAGGCACTGAATGGCGTGATGAACGTCGTCTTCTCCTCGTCCTCGACTGCCATTTTGATCTGGTTGTAACCAGAGTAGGCGTTGAGGAAGCACAGTGACTCCGAGCCCACGGTTGAGTCGATGATCTGATCGATGTGCAGGAGGACGAACTGCTCCTTTGGGCAGGCGCTGTTGAGGTTTGTGTAGTCGATACACATTCTCCAGGTCACGTTCTTATTTTCGACCAGGACTGATGGGCCGGATGAAGCCTGCAGCGAGTAGACGTTGCACCTCCTCAGAGATTGCTCGGCGGCGCTCTTCATTGAAGGGCCGCAGCGACTGCTTGATAGGTCGCGTTTTGGGGTCGGCGTTGAGTTTGTGATTAGCGAGTTCCTTCAGGACACCTAGAATGTCGGATGGCTTCCATGCGAAGATGTCGCGATTCTCAAGTAGGAACTCGATGAGCGCGCTTTCCTATGCAGGGCTCATGCATGTCCCGATCATCACTGTCCGGCTAGAGTTGCCTGTGACCAGCTCAATGGTGCGGGTGTGCGTGGTGGCCTCGAATGCGGTCGAGCCGCCGTTCTCTGTGTTAGGCTTCTTGAGTATGGTGGGGTCGTCTTTGTCGACCCCGCTCGCGTATCTGGCAAGCTCCTCCTCGTGGTTGGCTTCCACGGCAATGATGGCGTCAGCAAGCTCGACGCCTTTCTCCTCGCACTCGATGGCCATGTCAGGGTCGCCGTGGACAGTGATGATGCCACACGGCCCTGGGAGCTTCATCGCGTTGTACGCATAGTGTGGTTCCGCCATAAACTTGGTGAATGCTTGTCGCCCCAAGACGCAGTGGTTGGGGCTATTGAAGCTGACCAGCTCGAAGACGATCCGCTCGGTGCGGAAGTTCGCTAGTGTGCCAAAGGTGATTGGCAGCGTCACCTTGTCGATCGGGTACGCCTTCCGACCAGGGACGATGTCGTGGAAGGTGGTGAGGGTCGTCTCAATCATCGACTGCGGGAGCTGCAGCCGCCTGAACGTTTCTAGGTAGAGTATGTTGATGGAGCTCCTGTCGTCCATCAATGTCTTGGGGAGCCAGTAGTCCCCCACCTTGGGCTTGACCACCAAGGTGACTCGCCCCGGATATTCGATCCGTGACGAGTGGTCCTCACGGCTCCACGTGATGCGCTGCTCGGACTAGGTGAGGAAGCGGGGGATGTCGACATGGGACACCGCGTTAACAGCAATGGCGCAGGCGAGCACCTTCTTCTCGCGCTTGGTGCCGAGATCGGTGAAGGTGTGGAGCGATCCGACGTCGTTGCCGAATCCCCGCCATTTGGCGGGTTGTTGTTGGGGTCCTCCCTTGCACGCCATGCCTTCTCGATCTCCTTCAGGGAGTGGCAGTCAGCGGTCATGTGCGTGGAGGGCTTCCCCTTCCTGCCGTGGAACACACAGGGTTGGTTGAGGAGAGCTACGGGGTCAAATTTCTGCCTCGCTCGGAAGTTTCCGCCATCACGGTGTTGGACTCCGTCGCGGCGGAAGCTTTTGGGGTCGTGTGGCGCATAGCCGGCGTTGGCGACAAAGTCGACTTGCCCGTCACCGCGGCGCTTGCCATCGAGGCGAGTGTTGCTGTAGCGCAGCTCGTGCTACCAGCCGTTGTCATGGATGCATGGGCGGCGATGTCCACCCGACTCGTCGTCGGTTTCTTGGTTCGGGTCCTCCTCCGCGTACCGCTTGGCGATCTCCAGGAGGTATGGGATGTTGTTGAGTGTCTGGTACACCCGCTTGATCTTGGCGACCAGGGGCTCGTAGCGGCACGAGGTCTTAAAGTAGTGGATCTCCGTCTCTGGGTGGATGCCAGCTGTGTTGAACCACAGGTCTTGCCACCGTTGGATCCAGTTGCGGTTGACTCGCGGGGTCCCTGGACGCATCGCTCCAGGTCCTCTATGGTGGTGGCGCGGGTGTAGGAGCCCTTGAAGTGCCTGATGAAGGCATCGGGCATGTCCTCCTAGGAATTGATGTTGTCCGCAGGGAGGGTATTAATCCATTGTCGAGTCGCTCCCTCCATCATCAGGGGAAGGTAGCGGGCGGCGAGGAGGTCAGTGTGGCCGGCGATTCCCATCTCCATGAGGTATGTCTCCAACCACACGGCCGGGTCGTACATGGGATCATACTTTTCAATCTCCTTTGGTGCTTTGAAGTTCACCGGATATTTATCGCCTCGGATCATCTGTCTGAAGCACTAGGGGCTGACTCGACTGAGCGAGCCCCTTGGCTCGCCGTCGTGGCGGTTGGTGAGGGTATGCCTCAGGTCATTGGGCTGGCGTGCGCGCCAGCTCTGGTTGTTGATGATGTGGGTCCATGCGTCGACTGGCTGCCCTTTGGCGGCGACCATGTTGTTCAACGTTCATGGGTTGTTGGTGGAGAGCGTCGCATGCGCGGCCCTTGGCTAGAGCTGCAAGGGCTCAGATGGCGGGCAGTTCAGAGTATTCGCCATCGATGGGCGGCCGCTCGAGGCCGCCCTGCTTCCAGAGGAGCGGGAGTACATGCGCCCCCATGAGTCGGCTCCTGCGACTTGCTGCTCGACGGCCTTGGCGAGTAGGGCCTTGGCGTACTCAATTTGCTACGCGCCCTCCCCTGTGACGTTGAGGTTGGCTACTGCTGCTCGTCCCGCGATGCCATTGTCCATCGGGGTGGAGTATAGCAGGAGGACGTTCGCGTCCTACTCTTGCGGAGAGATAAGGACTCTCGGCTGGTTGGGAGGGGGTGCGTGGCCTAGTGGCGGTGGGAGGTCTCCATTCGCTGGTGCGCTTGGTGGTGGTCGGGAACTGAAGCCTGGTGGCGCGTTCTCGCAGATCACGCGATCGGCCATGTGAGCCGGGTCGTTGTCATCATCGAAGTTCAGGTTGCGGCCTTGAACTGTGGGGTTCAGGCGCGTCCTGATGCGGCGCTGGTGGTAGAGCGATAGCTCCTGCGCCGTGGACTGCTCGAGGCGGAATTTTTTACGCTCGGCTTGTTCCTTGCGTACTGCCTCCTCCAGGCGCAGGCGTGCCTCCTCGACCTCCCCCGCCGCCGCGGTTGGCGGGATCGGCGTGGAGAAGGGGTCCGGCGGGGCGCTCGTGCCGCTCGCCATGTAGGTCGCGATGAAGCGACCGGATCCAGCGTGGAGGTCGTCGGAGTTCTCCAATCCGAAGTCGGAGTCGAAAATCCCAAGGATAGATGTATCCTCGAAATACCCCACGTTGTTGACTTGGGTGATGGAGCCCGCTGGCGACGCGACGACAATGGATCCGGCAACTGAGGCAGGGGTCGCCGAGTCGGCGTCGTTGTTGAGGGTCGCGTCCTCCGCAGCCACGTTGGTCTCGGCCATGTTACTGGTGGCCGAGTCATACTCAGAGGCGAGGCGGTGGATGGTGCGGACCTGGCTCTCAGAGATCCAATCGTGCGGTGGCGACTCGCCGATGCGCGCCGAGTCCTCCGAGACGATGATGTCGGTGAAGCCAACGAAGAGGCTGATCGTGTCGACCGGCATGATGGCGTTGTGGGTGACCAGGCGTGACGCCGAGACGTAGCTGCTGGGCAAGATCTGGAGGATCTCGCTGATGGAGATCATGCGACTGGTGGCGATCGTCTGATTGATGGGAAAATAGGGTATCGCCACAGAACATAGGCCTGACCGGCCAGGCCCCACGGTGGGCGCCACTGTCGTGGGAATGGCCACGGCAGATGTTGCGATTGGCAGCGAGTAGTAGAAAGATGGGCAAGGACGACCAGCCATCTGCGATGCGAGATGAGGGCAAAGACACAGGGATTTACCCAGGTTCGGCCCCCTGAAGGGTAAAGACCTACTCTTGCTAGATTGTATTGATGAGAGGTTACAAAGGGTGAGCTCGGCGGCTAGGCGGCGAGTCGAGGGATGTATGATGGAACGTAAGTGCTATGCGTGCCCTAGGGAGGTTTATATAGAGTCACCTCGCTAGGGTTTACAGATCTACAATCGAGTTAGATAAGGACTTAGAGGGTTTTGACCTAATCCGATTGGGCCTAGCTACGCTTCTCGACCTTTAGCATCCAGTCGCCTGGCTTCCTCTTGGGTCGCGGTCCAGTCGTCGTCCTGCAGGCCCACTCGCTGAGAGTATGATCCAGTAGTGAACGTCCTGCTTGGTATACCCCACTCGGCATATCCCCATCAGGTCAAACCCTAACTTGTAACCGAATCGACCTAAAACCTGAGACCTGGCCTCCCCATATAAAGGCCAGGAGGGCACGGCGAGGAGGACATCCATAACCCTAGCACACAACTCGCTAGATCTCATCTATGCACCCTTGTAACCTTCGGTATCGACATCAATCAAGAAAAGACAAGCAGGAGTAGGGTTTTCCCTCTAGGGGCCTGAACCTGGGTAAACCTCGTGTCTCCGTGTTGCGAATTTGTTAGCCGTTCCGCGATCTCCAGCGTCCCCTCCTTCTCCAAAACCCAAGTCCTTAACAATGGGCATTGACGAGTCAAACTCTTGTCAGAGATCATCAGAAACGAGATTGAACACAAGTATGGAGATGCTTGAGATCAAATCTCGGATGACCTAGGTATCGTATGGCAAAAGGAATAGGACTACAAAGTTAAGGTTCAAGCGATAAGATTCATGAATGCATGGGTGATCATTATGGGCATCTAGGTCTCGCTGTTGATCATTGACACAAGAGGGGTCTTGGTCATGTCCGGAGCATCTTCGAGACAAAGGGTGGCACACTTAAGGGTGGGGACGCATTGGGATCGAACCTACACCATAGGAGAATTAAGAGAGAGAAACCGGAAAGGTTCCGGGTAACATCCGATGTTGATTGGAGGGGTTCGGGAGGAGTTTCAGATTATGAAATATGATAACATATGTTTTTTATATTAATTAGTTGAATTAATATTAAGACATATTTTATATTTTATATTTATGGGCAGCTATTTCCTATTGGTCCACTTCCAGGTGGAAGGGTCCATAGGGCTAGGATCCAATGGAGAAGGGAAAGGGCCCATCCAGACGAAACCCTAGGGTTTCCCACCCGCGGGGTGGGGCCTAGGGCCGCCTGCGGTAGCCCTAATGGCGGCGTCGTGGGGGGGGGGGGGGTTCCACCAACCTTATCCCGAGGGTTTGACCCTTCCCCTTCCTCCTATAAATAGAGGATACCCCTCTCCTCTATTAGCACCACAACAAGTTCTCTCCTCTCCCACCTCCGCACTACCATCGTGCATAGGACGGTCCGGCTTCCATCTTCTTCCGTTGCTCTGCTGGATCTGAGTCTGGGAGATGTCCCTACACTAGACGTGTGTAGATCTTCAAGGCGCAACACTTGGGGAGCTTGTCTTCATCGCTATACGCCTACCTGCGTAAGGCGTGCCACAATCTTAAAGGGTATGAATTCCGTCCTCCCTCTCTGTTACTTATGTCTATATAGAATAGATCTTGGTTGTTGTATTCATGTAGCTAGAATTTTTTTGTTTCCCACTTAAAGAGCATTTCCTATCCTCATGATTTTGATGTTTTATAACAACACACTTATCGGTCTAATTGTGCGCTAAGTGTATCACAGGTTTTTTAGATTGTGGCACAAATATTGCCTTGCCCATTTGCCATTGCCAAAATTCACTGTGCCAACCGGTAGTACCGGAAATATGACCGGTACTACCGCTTGGAACCGGTACTACCGCCCCCTAGTACCGGTTGGACCCGTGCAAGGTTGGGAGGTGTGGTTTTTCCTCAGAACCACCCGGTACCGCGGAGCGGTACTACTGCTCCAACCGGTAGTACCGCTTGTGACAAGCGGTACTACTGCTTGGACACGGTAGTACCGTTCATCAGTACCGGGTCGTCCTGAGGAAGGACCAGCCCTCCCCCTCTCGCACGGTACCCACTGGTACTTGGGACCGGTACTGCCGCCCTGACCCGTAGTACCGGGTCTACGGACCGGTACTACCGCTTAAGGGTACTACCGCAAGGGTGTACCGGGCAAACCTGAAGCTGGCTCTACCAAGTGAAGCATCTCTAGTACCTGGTCCGGTACTGGACCGGTAGTACCACTTGCAACCGGTACTACCGCTTGAGTACATGTAGTACTGGTGCATTTATTTCTCCAACGGCCAGGTTTATCCAAGGGGTATAAATACCCCTCCACCTACCTTGGGACAAGCTGCTCATTTGCATTAAAGTCAAGACCACCATTGGAGCCACAAAATCCACAAAATCTCTTCAATCCACCACCCAAAGTCCTTGATCTTTGGGGAATCGAAGGAGGAGGCCTTGATCTACTACTTCACCAAAAGAGATCTTCATTTCCCCCTCATTCACTTGAGGGCCCCTTGCTCTAGTGTTTTCTTGAAAACCCTAGTTCTAGATTTGGTTCTTACAAGCTTGTCTTTGATTGTCTTAACAACTTGCTTGTATTTGGGAGCCTTCAATTAAGTTGTGTATGTGTGCCCCAAACTTGTAAAGGTGTCGGCTTCCACCTTGAAGGTCGCTGATATAGTGGAAGGTGGACCGATCCCGTTGGGGTGAGGTTCATCGGAGAACAAGGGAGGCCTTTCGTGGCGTAGGTGGTTTGATACCACCCCCTCTCCAAACGTATACGTACTTCCCCTCAAAAGGAAGGAACTACGGGAAACAAATCCTTGTGTCTCTGTGTCCACCTCTTTGGTTACTTCTATCATTTACCACACTTTACCTACTTGCTCTTGCTTAGTGCGTGTTAGCTTGTGCATGTTTGTCATATAGGTAAATTCACCTTAGTTGCATTATCTAGATAATTTACCTTATTGTCAAACCCTAATTTGAAAAAGAAGAAAATTTGAAGTAGCACCTATTCACCCCCCTCTAGGTGCCCATACGATCCTTTCACCTACTGTGAACCCCAACAGTAGCATGCGTGAAAATTGCCTCAGGCCCCTGGGCACACCCTAATCTTGCACCTCCTTTGGAAAAACACCATTTTTCAGGTTTAGAAAATGGAAAGTCGAGATTTCCCCAAATGACCACGAAATCTCTAGTTGGAGAAGTTTCTTGTGATGCCGAGAAGGAGCTAGGTGCAAGTTTGGGCTCAATCCATGGAGTGGTTCCATGTTCTGGGCAGCGAGGGGAGTCTAGGGTTGAAAGCCATGTTAACTCACACTCGATAGACATCCTGGTGGTACCTTGGGTGCCAGAGGACCTGGTATGCCATGCTTATGATTTTATGAGGGCAGTGGATCACATGCAAGGGCTCCAAAAGCCGTTTGCACATTTTTCTAATTTTTTTAGATTTTGTTTGGTGCTATCCAAAAACACGGCCAAACCTGTCGGTGGCCACAGCAGCGCAAGGGTCGGTGCAATCTTGGACCCATGCATGCATCCATCCTAGGTACCCCATGGAGCACCCCAAACCATTTTTTCCTGAAAATTGAGAGTGTCTTATAGGGTACCTATAGTTAGAAACCGCCTTTACCGGGGCGTAACTCAAGAAAAATATACTATATGCTTGCACCATGAGATAAATACCCACCTCCCGGGAATGGCCATGCATCATGGTGTAGCATGCGTGAAAATTGCCTTGGCCCCTAGGAGCTCCCTAATCTTGCACCTCCTTTGGAAAAACACCGGTTTTTCGGGTTCAGAAAATAGAAAGTCGAGATTTCTCCAAATGATCACGAAATATCTAGTTGGAGAAGTTGCTTGTGATGCCGAGAGGGAGCTAGGTGCAGGGTTTGGGATCAATCCATGGAGTGGTTCCATGTTTTGGGCAGCGGGAGGGATCTAGGGTTCAAAGCCATGTTAAATCACACTCGATAGACATCCTGGTGGTGCCTTGGGGGCTAGAGGACCTGGTATGCCTTGCTTATGATTTTATGAGGGGAGTGGGTCACATGCAAGGGCTCCAAGAGTTGTTTTCACATTTTCTGATGTTCTCTAGATTTTGTTTGGTCTTGTCCAAAAAAGGCCAAACCCGCCGGCGGTCGCAGCAACGCAAGGGTCGGTGCAATATTGGATCCAGGCATGTATCCAGCCTAGGTACAATCTCTCAATAATCATAATCTCAGAAACAAGTATATTGCATCATCTCAGCAAACATAATCATGTCAACTATAATGTACTTATGTCCTATTACAACAACGATGGTTTCATCGAGTGATATGTCCAAAAATCTCAACAGCTCAGAGAATATAGGATTGCAATCTCTGAACAAATATGACCACAACAACACAGTTTCAAAGCAACAACAATCTTTGTTACAAATACAAGCAGGAGAACCCTGCGGTCTATATGACAAGTCCTAGGTAGTAGCTCTCATCAGATCTGATCAACGTCTATCACCTCATTCTGTTCAGCCACAACAGAGGCCTCTACATCCACTATAACTTGTTCAACAACATCATAAATGGTAGCCAAGAAGAACACCTTCCTGGTTTGTTTCTTTCATTGCATAATCTGCATCAGATCATCGGTATCCAAAACCTCTATGAATTCCTGCTTCTTATGATGCCACCACCGGAGTCGTGCCATCTTCTTAGGGCCAATAATGATTTCCTTACCAATCATCTCTCTCAGTTCAACAAGAGTTATATTTTTGGAATCAACGGCTATCTCCACAGTACATGACGAAACTGGCTTATTAACTCTGCCATCAAGTTTTGCCATGTAAAATACTCCTCTAGGTGTATATTGAACTTAACTTGATCAACATCTGGTGGTCCATAAACTCGAGCATCAGAAGCTCTGCCAGCAAGATCTCTAATATCTGCATATATATCATCAATCATCGCTTCAACTTTCACCTTATGATTAGCTTCACAACACTCCCAAAGCATCTGAAGCTCATGGGAGTTCTTAATTTGCATATGGGTATCACTCATGTGTTAGGCCACACCAATTTTATCCTCTATCTGGATCCCCGGGGAATCCTAGCATGAAGCATATATATCAACTACGAAATAGACACAACATCCTTGTAGTTGATAAGTAGACGCACATCCTGCCTGAATACAGCCTTCTTGCAACCAAAATATAGTTTTGTAGTGTACTAGCGGACATGAAACGTGAACTCGTATAAGTCCATTGTATCGAAGTTGTTCCTATGATTAAAAAGGGGACCTTTCAGTTTATTCGACTCTACTTTGCAGTAACTAATCTACTTTTAAGACAAGGCACAGATAAGAAAAATTCACCTTTCGCTCTTCTCTCGGGTGGTTTTCTTCGAGATCTAGGTTGCACGACCCGCACTGCAGCCAAACACTCCGTCGCCGGCCTAGCTTTCTCTTCAACCCGCTGCTTGTAGGTACACTGTTAGCATACTTCTGCCTGACCTCCTCGCTCACCTAGGTTGTAGACCCCGCCGCTGCTGGGACCGAGACGCTCGCTCCAACGAAACCGAATCAGTCGCCGACATAGCTACCACCTTGGCCTCACTAGACATGCTGGGCATGGATATGGTAGGACAGGAAGAAAAGGGACCACCGGATTCAGTGTGTCTATGTGTGGGTGGGGGGATGGGAAGGGGCGGGGAGAAAAACGATCGCCGCCGCCAAACCGGATTCAGTGTGAGGGAAGGGAGAAAAGGACCGCCGCCGCTACCGCCGGATTCAGTGTCGGGGGTTAGCAAAGTACAGAAATGGATTTGCCCGTGCGACACGTGCAAGGTGACTTAGAAGGGGCACGACGGGTACCCGTGTAACGGAATATCCTGACATAACGGCTAAGATTCAAAAATATTTGGTTTGGCCACCATTCACTCGAACTACCCCTGTCGGCAATTACCCTTCCCCAACTTTTCGAATCGCGGTGATTACACGCAACTCGAACCTCGCGATGCCTTCGCCTGCAAAATTTTGGGCCGCAAAGTAACAAGCCCGGTGGGGGAGGCAAATCGGGACGCGGGTGAAATCCCAGAGTTGGCGGTTGGCTTTTAGCGCGCGCGAGAGAGCGATGCCGCGCGCATCAGTCCACGCTCAATATATCCCGTGACGGATAGCGCAAAACGCAGCATGCAGAAAATATTTTGCAGCGTGGACAACTATATAACGTCTGCTGGAGCATGTAATTTTTGTATTGGCACGCTAAATCGACAGTACAGCGACCTCTGGTGATGCTCTTAGGACCCCAGGTGGAAAAGCAAAGACATTCCACCGGAAAAAGACCCGGTGCCTGGCCAGGAGAATCATACATATTTTGCTGAGTACAACGACCACCTTCTGGGCAATGTCAGCAATGGCTGTAAGGGAAGGGATTATGTGTCACCCGTGACATTGTGGCTAAGATCATGCCATGTTACTTCATCCATGGAGACATTGTGGAGCCGTGTTGTTGCACTCTTTTTTTGATGTTTGGCAATCTACGCGTCTCCTAGTATTGGTCAGCACGGTGCTCAAAGCATGTCAGAGCAAGGCTCTAGCGCTCAAAGCATCTCATAGCCTTTAGACCGAAATTGAATATTTGGTTTGAATTTTAGAAGCTCTCAGTTTGAATGTCTGAAAAGTCGGACTTCGAAAATCAGAAGAGAAAAAAAACTTCGGAAAGGAAGATGAGAAGAAAGCCCCCGAGCCTTGTGGGCCAAGCCTCGGGCGGGGCCCAACTCACCCCGGTCCACCTCCCACCCTCCGCCTCGTCGCTCTCGTGCACCATCCCCTCCCTCCCGGAGCAAAAGGGGGAGAAGAGGAGGAACAAAACCCTCCTCTCCTTCAACCACGCCGACCGGAGCACCTCCATCCGCTCTCCCCCTCGTGGTCTACGGCGGCGGCCTCGGACCTCCATCGGGATGGCGTCGAGCGGAGGAGATCTGTCCGGATTAGAAGCTGCCGGTGAGCTGGCCCTTTTCTTGGCTTCTTTGCCGTGAGCTATCAAGCCCCGAATCTTTTTTTTTGCTTCCCTCCAATCAATCAATCTCATCCGAGCATGGATCGATCCGATCCTTCTTCCCCAGCGCGTAGGCAAGCTCGATCTCAGCGGGTTGGTTCTGGGGGGTCCCACCCTGCGTGTGAACCCACTAGCTTGGTCAAGTAGATGCTTCTGCTACATGCTTGCTTGCTTCTTATGAATTGCTTCGAAACAACGCTTAGTCAATCTTACAGCCACGTTTAGTTAGCTCTACTTTCCGTCTTTAGCGGTTTAATTAATTGATCAGCAGTCAGGTGATAGGCGATATTCAATGGCTGGGAGTTGGGCTCAGAATTGCTTATTCAGGTGTTCAACAAGTGTAAACCATGCTATCTGCAAGTATATTTAATTGGCAGGAGATGGGTCGCATTTACTTGATAAGTTTTGTTGCTTTCTTCCCATATTGATGTTTCTTTCCTTTTCTGTTCTTTGTCTTTTGCCTTGCTAGCTTTACATGCTTCCAGTGATGCGAGCAGACCTGAAGAAAGTGGACATGCTGATGAAAGCAACACCATTTCAGACGATGTCCGGGAACCATTGAATTTTCTCCCGGAACAAGAATCAAACGATGCTAGTGTTAGTACGGAAAAGAAACAGCCTGCCGTGTCGAAATGCAAGTCAGTGGAAGAACTTCCGAGAGCAGCAGCCGTGAAGAGGTGCAAGAACATCGATTCCAGGAAGCTGTCCTCAAACAACAATGGTTTAAGCCTTGCTGTGATTCAGGCTCTCAGAAAGCCGCCAAGAAAGTGGGGGCATCCCATTCAACTACGTGACAGTGTAATGTCTGAAGATAGAAGGCCTCCTTCCACTTGGATATGCAAAAATGCAGCCTGCAAAGCTGTGCTTACCTCGGACAATACATTCTGTAAGCGATGTTCGTGTTGTATTTGTCATCTTTTTGATGACAACAAAGATCCTAGCCTTTGGCTGGTATGCTCCTCGGAGACTGGTGACAGGGATTGCTGTGAGTCTTCCTGCCACGTCGAGTGTGCACTCCAGCACAGAAAGGCAGGGCGTGTTGACCTTGGTCAATCTATGCACCTAGATGGTCACTATTGCTGTGCTGCATGCGGGAAGGTTATCGGAATACTTGGGTGAGTAATTTTGCCTCTGACTCATGCATTAGCATATGTTTCAGTATGGCAGTGTTGTTATGTATTTTTTACATTGCACTTTCTCTTGTGTTGCATTTCCCTGGTTCTACTATCAATTAAGGCTGGAATTGTTGAGATGTTGATTTTGTCTCATTTTTACCAGCTGACCCGGAACTTTTCAATGATTGGCTTTTATAAGTATTTAATTAATTCTGGATATTCCCAATCATTGACTAGCCTATTTGATAATATTGCCTGGAAACATACATTACAAGTATGACAGTGTAGATCATACATGAGCTCTTTTGTAGTGAACCCTTTACTTGTCTATTTCCTGTACAAGTTTTCTTTGAGTTCTGCTTACTTTATGAAACTCTTTTGATTGAACAGGTGCTGGAAAAGGCAGCTAGCGGTTGCTAAAGATGCTCGCCGGGTTGATATTCTTTGTTCTCGCATATACCTTAGTCATAGACTTTTGGATGGCACAACCCGTTTTAAAGAGCTCCATCAGATTGTAGAGGATGCAAAAGCGAAGTTGGAAACTGAGGTTGGCGCCCTTGATGGCATGTCTTCTAAGATGGCCCGTGGTATTGTGGGCCGGCTGCCTGTAGCTGCCGATGTGCAGAATCTTTGCTCTCTAGCAATGGAGAAGGCAGCTGACTGGCTGCAGTCAAACTCTCAAGCAGAAACTAAACAAATTGGTAAGTGATTTCAGTTATATAAACTTTACCTCTTTCTAATGGGTCCATGGGGAATTTACTTATTTTGTGAATCTTATGGATTTCTTTTCATCATGCAGATACACTTCCTACTGCCTGCAGGTTTAGATTCGAAGATATCACAGCTTCATCATTAGTGATTGTTCTGAAAGAAACTGCTTCCTCATCGTATCATGCTATCAAAGGCTACAAGCTCTGGTACTGGAATAGCAGAGAACCACCCTCCACTAGTGAGCCTGCTATTTTCCCTAAAGACCAAAGAAGGATACTGATTTCTAATCTGCAGCCCTGCACAGAGTATGCCTTTCGGATCATATCATTTACTGAGGATGGTGAACTTGGCCACTCCGAGTCAAAGTGCTTTACCAGGAGTGTGGAGGTCATTCACAAGAATATAGAGCACGGTGCAGAAGGCTGCTCGTCTACTGCCAAGAGAGATGTTAAGAGTCAAAATGGTAGGCCGTCAGGCTTCATGGTGCGCCAGCTAGGTAAAGTATTGCGGAAGGCATGGGCTGAGGAGGATGGCTGCCCCGATGAGTTTTGCAAAGACGAGATCGAAGATTCATGCGACCAGAGTGATTCACTACCAGACAAGGATCAAGTTGCACATGTTTCACGCAAACTCAATCTTAATGAAAACTCAGTCCCAGATCTAAACGCTGAGGTAGTCATGCCAACAGAGTGCCCCCGGAATGAGAATGGGTGTAGTTCAGGAAAGAATGGTTTGAGAGCATCAAATGGTTGTGGTGATTTTGCGACCTGCGCCGAGGGGCATGTCGGGGAGGCACCTGCTATGGAATCCCGATCACAAAGTCGGAAGCAGACATCAGACTTAGAACAGGAAACTTGTGCAGAGGACGGCAATTTGGTCACTGGATCACAGAGGCACTTCTCCCGAAGGTTAGGTCAGCTAGATGATAACTATGAGTACTGTGTGAAGATTATTCGTTGGCTGGAATGTTCTGGCCACATCCAGAAGGATTTTAGAATGAGATTCCTAACCTGGTTCAGCCTGAGATCGACAGAACAGGAGCGCAGGGTTGTGTTCACCTTTATACGCACCCTCCTTGACGAGCCCAGTAGTTTGGCAGGGCAGCTCCTGGATTCCTTTGAAGAAATTGTTGCCAGTAAAAGGGCAAGAATTGGTGGTTTCTGCACTAAGCTGTGGCACTAATCTGGATAGGCAAAAACTAAAGTCACCAGTATAGTATCCAATATTCTTACACGGAGAAACATAACACTTATTTCTGTGCTAAGCCATGACACTAATCTGGCTAGGAATCGCTAGTATAATAGTATCAATAATATTCTTACGAGGGGAAAAAGAACTGGCATCACGGTTTTCCGCTTTGATGTAATATTATTTCTAACTGCTGATAAACGTATGTGTGGCTAGGTTGATGTTGCTGTACTTTGAATTCTACCATGATAGTTCATGTCTGTAACTCACTCTGCATCTGACTAACTGGGTTACTTAATTATGTGATCACAAGCATCAGAGAGCTATTACAGATGATTTGTACACCTACATATTACAAAAAAAAGTGTTCTTTGTTTAGCAGTATATTCATGGCTTAATGCAGTTAGAGTGGCAAATGATGAATCTACGGTGTGTTTTGTTGGTGGAAGTAGAACATGCGTATAGTTTTACCAACTTTTCTTCAGTTGATACTGAGTCTTGCTGCCGTGCAGGTTTTGATCTCGTGCAAATGAACTGGAGTTGACAAAAAAGAAACATAACTGTTGCTAAATCATGTCGTCGTGTTAGATTTTTTTTTTTTGGAGACACCACGATGAAGAATCAGTAATTAACTGGCAGAGCTAAAAAAAAGGAAACTGGGCATAATAACAATGGATACACACTAATGATTCCATATAGTACTGTTGACCATACATCAGTGAATCTTGCTGGTTGTAACACCCCTGTCCTAGGGCAGAACAGGTATGAATGAATGACCCACATGGCCATATCTAAGGACCAGCAAAGTTCAGTTCATACACTACAAACTTCAATTTCAACCAGATGTTGACAACACAATCCACTAGAGAGTAAGACGGAAAAAATCTACCGCCGAAGAACACGACTTTTATCATTTTAACTCTGCACCTTCTACTTCTTGTATGTCCTCCAATTCCTCGATTTCAGACTTCAGCTCAGGATGAACGTCCTCCATAGCCATCATCTCTGAGCTTACTTCGGGCTGTTTGCTTGCACTTCCCTCTTGTTTATCATCTTCTAGTTGGCTTTCCAGCTTATCTAAGAACCTGTCTTCAGCTTCTGTAAGGAAATGCTCACCTTCTTGCTCGCTGTCGAAACAGGTATTGTACCTCACGAGATAATCCACCTGTCCTCCGGACTTGCTGATCTGGCTGTGCATATCACTCAGCTCACAGCTTCTGTCCATCATTTCCCGCTCACTGCCGTAGTATTCGGCATCGGAATTCTGACCAGAAGATGCTGGAGATGAGTATGGAGTGTAATCTCCGGCAGCTAGATCCTCACGCTCTCGAAGCGTCCTCAGGATCAATGTTTTGAGAAAGTTCATGACTTGCACAGCATGCATTAGGGCTGTCAAAGGATCTGACATCTGGCATTGAACCAAAAGTAAATATTAGCTGCAGTTATTGACAACGTGCCAATTGCTTTTTCTGGGGCTGATTGGAAATAATGCTATCCTGCAAGAATACCGAAATGATGATCACCTGTGTCATGTTGGGGGCAAAAACCATGGCTATGTTTCTAGCATTCATCTTGTTTAGCTCTTCCTCTTCCACCACATCAGCCATTAGCTCAACAGCCCAGTTGAGGAGTGCCGCCGGTGTGGGGCGCAGTAGCGTCACAAGCTCTAGGAATTCCTCTTCAGAATTGCATTGCAGCACCTGCTCCGGGGAGAGGTTATCTAGCACACCTTCAGGAAGTTCCCTGAACCATGCCTGACCAATACATAGACGTTCTAATTATGTCCCCCTTGTAAAACCAACAACCTTTGTTTAACAATTGATTATCAACCTTATGATCACAGAGGATAGCAGTATTTTGATAAGATTTGAGGAAAAATGTACCTTAATCAGGCTTGCCAAGCAGTGGACGTCAATGTCCTCAGGAACAACTCCTTTGTTCAGCTGGTCCCTCACATGCTCCTCTTGGTCATTCTCTGGGTTTATGCGAAAGATCCCTTCAGCCTGAAGATGCAAAACCTCGAATGAGCGAATGCATATGCTGATTCAGGCCTTAACTGTATACAAATGGATCAACTCATGATGTCTGACCTTTAGCCCTCCCTGAGCATACAGCCTCTCCTGCATAAGCAGCAGTATTGTGGGGACCGAGTTTCGCTTGCCATCGTAGGTGCACTGCATCGATTTGGCTGAGACGCCGAAAACACTCGCACTGAGGGGAGAAAATTTTGTAAGCATATTTCGACGTGCTTTGTCAAGTCAATTCAGTTCAAATATAGAATCCTGGACAAAGTCATATCTAAATATATATATGTGCTAGTCTTCAAGTTCATTCCATATGCATGATGAATCTTGGACAGTCACCTTTAAACATGATGAGTTTAGTCTTTAAGTTAATGCCATGTGCATACTGAATATTGGGACAAAATTACCAATAAATACCATTTTGTAGTTATGCAGTTAATTCCATGTGCATACAGAATCTTGGACAGGGTCACCTTTAAATAGTATCAGTTTTTAGACATTCAGTTAACTCCATGTGCATGTTGAATCTTGCAGGAAGCATTTCGAAAATTTATGACAACAAACATTCTAAAATAAAATAATTGAAGTAGTGTAGTTGGCTAAGAATCAAACATCCACTACTGAAACGAAATTGCTTGATCCAAAACGCATTCTACTTCAGTTGAAGTCTTGGTTTTATAAAGGAAGCTATTCAAGGCACCCACCGTTACAGAGACTGTTGAATTAATACGGAACTGAAACTTTCCCCCCTGAAGGGGACTCTGCCTTGAGAAAACAAAATAAGGTACGGAAACTCCTTCCGCGTTTCCAGATCTATGCATCAAGAAGTAAAGTGGCTTGAACATGTGAAGGATTTTATTACAAAAATGACATCATTCTCTCGGATCAAGCGAGCATCCAAGAACACATGAGCTGCTCAAGCCTAATTTTCCTTCTTCGCTCCAATTCACGCTTAATTCGGCACAATTTGGAGAAGCCAAAACATAAAAAAAATATTGTGGAACAATGGAAGCTTTTGCAGCGGAGATCTCATGGGCGGGTGGAAGGGAGGCTGGGAGGGTAGGGTATACCTGGCGCTGGGGACGCGGGGAGGCATCTCCACCTCGAACTCGACGGGGAGGCCGAGGAAGCCGTGGAAGCGGTCGAAGGTGACGTGCGCGACGTGGCGGACGTCGGTGGGCCACCCGATCTCCATCTCCGCCAACCCGGCAGAGGCGGCCGCGTCCTCCTCCTCCCACCCGCCGGCGACGCGGTCCGGCTCCCGCTCCACCCGGCACGCCACCACCGACCTCCGCACGGCCGCGAGCAGCAACGCCAGAACCGAAAGCTGCTGCCGCTCTCGCTCCTCCGCCTCCTCCCCGCCGCCGCCGCTGCTGCCCCTCCTCTTCCCCACGCTCTCGCCCTTGCACCCCGTTGAGACCATCACCACCCCCGTCATGCCCTCCCTCTCTCTCCCTCGGCTGCTTCCGCCGCCACCGCCCCTTCTCACGCAGCAGCAGAGCTCGCGCACATGGGCGTCGCTCCCCAGCTCTGCCCTCCTCCCTCACTCGCTCCAAAATCTTCGAAAATCGCAGCCCCGAACACCCGGATCGAGGCCCAAGCTTCTCTCTCCGCTTCTGGGAAGTCGAAACCCCACACAAAAATCCCTTCTCTCTCTGCGGTGAGCTCAGAGGAGGAGCATTAATGAG
Source organism: Avena sativa (assembly GCA_916181665.1). Lineage (NCBI taxonomy): Eukaryota > Viridiplantae > Streptophyta > Magnoliopsida > Poales > Poaceae > Avena > Avena sativa. The sequence goes on from OV702297.1 coordinate 147,561,575, forward strand.
GGGGGACAAGGAGTGAGGCGAAGAAGAGTGAAGTGCGAATAGTTTCGAACTCAGAGGGGGCGACATGCAAAACGGTAAGGCCGGATTTCAAACTCTGACCCGACCGGACCGGTGTGACCTTTTCGGCAGCAGGAAACTGAAAAAGCGAGTCCTTTGCCCTCGCCCTGCCTTTTCCACGTCACATTTAAAACGGGAAGAAGAAAAAATGTTATGCTTCGAAAGCACACAATCCACCTGGTGCTCGCATCTTTGTCAACGCATGTACGAATCGGGAATTGATGAGAAATATATAGTAGGGTTTAAATACACTTATTTACGTCGATGTACTTGCGGGAGAGATTTATTTTAGTTAACGTACTCGTCAAAATGTTGATTTGGTGCATTGAACTTGTATTAGTGACCTGCTTTTAGTCCAAAGTCCCGCCGACCACCAAAAAAAATGCCGACATGGATGACACCATGGATTCGGATGGGCGCAACAATTTGACAACCAAGTAGTTCACATCAGTCTAATACTCTCTTCGATCTAAATTAATTAACTCAGATTTTGTCCAGACTCGGATATATCTAGACATATTTTAATGTTACTCCCTCCGTCCCCAAATAGATATCTCAAGTTTCTCAAAATTTGAATAAATCTATATGTTAAATAGTGTTTAGATTCATCCAATTTTTGACAAATCTGAGACATCTATTATGGGACTGAGGGAGTAGATATATATAAATCTAGACAAATTCAAGGCAACTAATTTGACTAACTTTCTTTTTTACTAAGGATGTATTTGGTTCTGAAATTAGGTGGAACGGAACTGGTCCATTCTGCACTCAGCACCTATTTTTGTGTTGGGTTGGATAGACGATGGAACCAACTAGTTACTTCGAATAGAATATTGTCCTTATATACGGAATTGACTAGTCTGATCGAATCAGCCGGACCTTGAGGAACGGCTGGCTAACTTGAAAACTAATTAATCTCTCTCTGGCTAACCACGTGCGCGGGCGGCGCAGACACAATGAAGCACGCACGAGCGGCGCAGCGAAGCAGGCCCGGCGGCGGGCGACGGCGGCCATGCATAAGGCAGGCCCAGCGGCAGCGTCTAGGCACGCTCGATCGGAGGGCGGCGGCATTCAAGCATGCGCGGTCAGCGGCGTCCAAACACGCATAGCCGGCGATTCTGATTTTGCCTCTAATTTTTTCCAAGACACAGGCCGCATCCCAGCTTGCCGCTGTTCAGCTTCTTGTCTCCATCCTCACCAATTAAATCTCTGTCCATTCTTAACCTCCGATTTGATTTCTACAAGATTTTAAAAAAAAAAGATTTCTGCAATTTGGGACTTTTAGCAAAGATTTTAAGAAAAAAAATTCTGCTACAATTAATTACAATTGTTAAATTTAAGCTCAAATTATTAGAATTTTAAGCATCATTATAGTTATTTTGTTCTGGTCCCAATTCTTCCAACCGAACACAATATGAGAGCATTCCGTTTCTCGTTCTTTTCCGAACCGAACACAGGGTCAAAACCGTCCCATGCCCTCGGAATGGACTCACTCCGTTCTCTTTCATCTTGTTCTAGAACCGAACACACCCTAAGCGAACGAGATAGAACTAGGTCCAAGACCAGGAGGAAATATGAAGAGGGTTAACTACAAGAGTACTACGTGCGGCTGCTTCCAGGAGGCCGAGGCAGCGGCTAAAAAACCCATCTAGGGTTCCTTCCCTCTGCCGGTGACGCTGCCGGTTTGCTCCGCCTCCGATGTCCTTAGGGCCTTAGAGGTGTGGCGGACCGCGGTCTCTCGTCGGCGGAAGGTTTTTGTTCTTCGAATAGGCTTATTTTTTGTATTTTTCTAGATGTTGAGGCGACGGCTACATCCTAGAGTCATAATAAAGTCCTCCCCACTCTATCCTCGCTCCGGTGGTGCTCCTAGCTCTGATGGAGGGCGCGTGGAGTCGTGTGTCCGGCTGGTCTCCTAGGATCTAGTCGTTTTTCATGTTAATTTCAGGTCGTCTTTTTCAATCTACTAATGTCATTATTGGCGATGGTTGCTGCTTTAGTGCGCTGGTTCTTTGGGACCTTAGCACGACGAATTCCGGTCTTTTTACTATAACAAGCTCTACTACGACAAGCTTTGCTCGACTCCGGTGATGGAGGGGAGAGGACGGCGGTGCGCCTTTGGCTCGTGCTATTGTTTGTAGTCTTCGCTAGGTGGTCCATCGACCTATTTATAATTTTATTACTTTTAGGCCTGTTTGTAGTACTGTTGATGATTATTAATAGATCGGTGGAATTTTCGCGAAAAAAATACAAGAGTAAGTTGGTAGGAGGCGGTTGGCCTAGCTGGCTATGACATGCACATCCAAGATATCGTGCACATTGGCTTATATTATTTTAAAATTAAGTGACTCACTAACACTTCATGCATAGATTGCCAAATCGGTATTCACCAGTATCAGGACTAAGGTGAGTCTTTCAGGCAAGTATAAGGACAATATGTGTAATTAACTCAAATGAGTATGATACGATGTCTCCACCTTAAGATGGGAAGCTTTCATATAGCTTTTATAATTTGTGGATATATGTGTGGACAAAGGTGCTTGTTACCGAGGAGCTCTTGGTGGCGACCGTAGAGGTTGTCTAAAAACCAATCTAGGTTTCCCGTTCCTCTCGTTGGTGACGTTGTAGGTCCGCTCCATCTCTGATGGCCTTGGGCCTCGGAGGTGTGGCAGACCGCGGCCTCTCGTTGACGGGAGGGTTTTTCGTTTCTTTGTTTAGAATTTTTCCGTGTCTTCTTCGGGATGTTAAGGCGATGGCTACATCTTGAAGTCGGAACAAAGTCCTCTCCACCCTATCCTCGCTTTGTTGGTGTGTCTAGTGCTGACTGTGGGGAGTCTGATAGGGTAATTGCCCCTATGTGTGTTTTTGGTGATTAATGACAATCCCTATGGACTAATGTTTTTATTGAGTTTTATATGGAGGAATATTCCATAGGTCATGCTTGTCGTTCATGTGTTGGATTCAAGTATGGATGCCATGAAGATAAAGATATACCTTGAGTATTGACATCAAGATCATCGAGTTGAAGAAGAATATGATATGATCAAGATATTGAGAGTGTGATCTCAATAGAAGAATTCAAGATATGGCTCTAAGTCGGTGTCATGATCGCCTCATTAGTTGAGCTATGGTTGACTAAGATTTAGAGCAATGTAATCAAAAATGAAGAGTTCTTTATGTGCCTCAAGATGTTGAGATGGAGCACGAGAAGATACTTGGTTGACCAATACAAAGAGTGAAGAGTGATTTCAAGTTCGTCAATACATGAAGCATAAAGAATGTACCACATGGTCTTGTGGTATGGTAAGCCTTGTCAATTATGCATCATGAACTAACCCATTATATATGTGCCTTTGCGTTTTCTATATGGGATAGGTATCTTTCCATGGGCATGCTTTAAAAGTGAAGATCTTATATAGCACATGAGAGGATGCCATCAAGTGGTGATCGTCATCAAGGTTGAGAAGGGAAAGTTCAAGATAAGCATCTCAAGAAGATCATTTGCTTGAAGCTTGTCGTCTATATTGGTGATAATGGACATGTGAAAACATGTATTAATGAAGCTATCCCATAGTGGTGTATGGGGAAGCAAATTAGGAGTCTTCACAAAGCAACAATGATCAAGTGTTGCATTCCGGCTTGGGTGGAGCTTGAAGCATTGTCATCAAGATCAAGCGGGATGCGCAAGTCAAAGGTATGTCCTTGCTAGGTTTTCCTTTTACTGGTCTCAAGGTGGTTGTTGGGAGAGCAGGTTATAGGATAGATAGCCGCACTATCAAGAGGGGCTTTCGATTGGGTAACTTGATCACATTGTCATAGGGAGCTCAATCCTTTGCATATTTTGCATCTTCCTATTTTGTTGCTTCTTGGTGTTTCTCCATGTGAGGTTCTTGAGCTTGTTGCTAGCTCTTCAACAAGCCCAAGTTCATCGAAAATGGAATTCGTATGCATCTTCTATGGTGTTTTCGAGTTTGAAGGTTTTATCGGTTCTTTTTTAGGGAAGCTTCTTACCTTTCTTCATTTGGTTCTATCCTCCTTTGTTGGTTGATACGTCATAAACGTATCTATAATTTTTGATGTTCCATGCTTGTTTTGTATCAACTATCTTATGTTTTCTCTACACTTTAAGGCATTTTTATACATTTTCTAAAACTAACCTATTAACAAGATGTCACAGTGCCAGTTGCCTATTTTTTGCTGTTTTTTGTTTCAGAAAAGCTAGTAAAGAAATATTCTCGGAATTGGATGGAACAAAAGAAAAAAAAATCCGACACGAGACGGAGTCCAAAGCGGAGAGGGAGGAGAGCCACAAGGCGGCCGCACCACCCCTAGGCGTGGGCCCACTCATGGTCGCGCCTAGGCATGGTGTGGGCCCCTCGGGTGGCCACCGACCTTGCCCCTTCGCCTATATAAGCCCCTCGAGGCAGAAACCCTAAGCACCCGATCAGAAATCCACGAAAAAGTCCGTAGCCGCCACCATTGTCCCTAGATCAGGAGGGATCTAGAGCTCTTTCCGACACCCTGCCGGAGAGGGGAGATCACCCTGGAGGCCTTCCTCATCACCATGCCAGCCTCCGGTGTGATGCATGAGTAGTGTAGGGGTTCGTAGCATGGAAAACAAAAAAATTCTACCGCATGAACACAAACAAGTCAAGATCTATCTACTAGATTGTAGCAACAAGTCGATTAGAGTACTCAGCCTTGAAGATTCCAAAGCGGTTAATGAGAGCAGATTCTCGTGGGTGATGTAGTCATACATTTGTCGATCTCAAGATGTAACACCCTCGTCTGATAAGGCTGAGTTCATGTGTATAGTGCCAATCCCTGGATCGGTTCACTGACACACAGTACAGATGAATACCAAAGAATTTAACAGTGCATCATAAATAACGAATTGATCCAGAATTTGCAATTATTACAATAATGCTTAGCTCAAGTCTAGCTCAATATCAAGTAGCATACGGAAGCATAAACAATTGATAGGCTCCATCTTCAATTGTGCCACAGGCGAACAACTGTTGAGTGGAGTATCGCGACCTATTCGATCACTTAGAATTGGAATAATAACTTGCAACATAAAATGTAGCAGCCCCGAAGGGTCAATACTTGAAATGTATGGCAAGTAGATCTATTAAAAGAGACAATAGAACTAACATCTACATGCGTATTTGGCAAGTGGGGTTGTGGCTAGATCGCATTTGCAAACACCTTTGTCCTACTTTCTTAAACAGTTTTTGATTTTCTTTGAAAAGATCCCAATTAAGTTAACCCATCAACATTAAATCAATTAGGAAATTAGAATGAGCGAGAAACATGTCATGAAATCAATATCAAGCAACTCAGATGTCCATAACCGGGAACACGGCTAATCGATTAGTTTATACACCCTGCAGGGGTTAGTACACTTTACCCATGTGACTTGGCCAGCCCAGCTCGTATCACCACTCTCATATTGGGTGATGATAGGGAGAAGTTCAAGAAGGGACCGTTCGGGAAGTAGCTCCCCAAACCCGACACGCACCGGTCCAACCTACCAAAATTCTACATCTCTGGATACGTGGGTTCGAGTTACCACAACCTACTGAGTCCAACCAACCGCCCATTTCATTATTGGCACATGGTTGTACACGTAAGCTACAAAATAAAGAAGCCAATCATTTTCTCTTGATACCTGGGTGCCTTTCCGCAATGATACCACCAAAAATGATCAATCCCATCACACCCAGGAGATTCATTGATTAAGTTGTTTTTTAGTTTTCGCAAACCAACACATTTAGAAACAACTTGCAGTGATGTAACCCAGACCTCGTTCATCATAGCATGGCTAAACACATCTACCAATGATGGCTCATCTACAGGAAATCCCTACCACATAGTAGGACATAGCATAGCGATAGTACTTTCCTACACATGCATCTACAAAATACATGACAATGCATTGAAAATAGTAGGACAATATCATGAACAAAGTAGCATCTACTTGCCTTGATAGTTGGTGAAGTCGTTCAAACACTCGTTGCAATCACACACGTTGCACTCCTCGCAATCTATCGAGCAAACAATTGCATACAACATAAACAATAGCACATAGAGATCAAACAAATGGAACAAATGCATGTATGACAATTTAATAAGTCACAATGGTTGTTACTTTAGTTCTCTAAACAATACTGAAGTATATGATGCATGCAAGAGACCAGTTAATGCAATGGAGTACTCGTTATTAATAATTACTTGCCAATATAGGGTTTTTAATAGTTCTGTTATAACTCCTATTCTAACTGTCGAATTAAATTTGTTTCTTGCATTTACTGGATAGAGGACGTTAATACGAACCAGTAGGCGTTGGATTCAATCTAATTGGAGTTATAGATCTTTTTGTATGATTTAAATAGTGTTTAACGGGTTTTAAATAATTCATATAGTTTCTGTTGCCTACAAATCAAACTAAAATTATATCTGTAATCTCCACGAAATTGTGATTCCAGGGACATATTATTTGTAATTTTCTGAGCAGTATTCGAATTACTATGATTTTAATACTCTAAATAAGCCATTAATCTATTTATTTAATTGCTGCGAAACCTTATAGTATTTGCCCGAACCATTTGCATATTGATGATCTACATGGAACCAGATTTCCATCGGTATATCATTTATATTTTTATGATATGCAAATAATTTACTATGAATTTAATGATTTCTAAAGCCATTAAAATTAATTAAATCACTACAGGGTAAATAATCCTCAAAGGCTGGATCCAACCATATATTATTAATCTACATTATAGTAGCTTCAATTTGATATATTGTTCATATTTTTCGGAGTTACAGATAATTTCCTATGAATTTATTAACCTAAAAGACCATTAAAACTAATTAAGTTACTGCAGTAAATGTATACTGTAAAGGTTGAATCTAATGCCATATTAATATTCTACACGTTTTTCTGAATCCATTGATATATTATTTGCTATTTTTGGATCAATGGATCTTTTTATATGATTTTTGCAAGTTTACATAATTTTTTGCAAATTAAATTCTATTTCAAATCTACAGGGAATATTCCCTGGGAATATTCTATGCTGACTGGGATGCGGGGCTGACCTGGCGTTGACACGTGGTGAGATCCGATTGGCTCGTACCCCTTCACAGAATCGATCTAATACTGGCCGTTGGGATGAGATCCAGTGGCTAGGAGGGGAGATTGACCCGATTTTGGCTGAGAATAGACAAGAAATAGATCTGTGTTAGAGAGACAAATCCGTAGGTCAAATTGAAAAACTTATAAAATGAAAGTTGTGGGGAATCATTATTCCTACCTTCTCACGAAAGGAATTTGGATTTGAAGAAACGAGCGCGAGTACATCTTGGATTTACACCATCATATCTAAAATATTGCGGTGCGAAATTCTCCGGCTGTGGTAGATGAAAAGAGGTGAGGTTTGTCGGGATCGAAATATTTCGACGACATCTACAACTTTCGTTTTTCGTCCGAAGGTAAACAACAAAGTCTAGATGGGTTAAAAAGCGAAATAAAATTCGGGCATGTACAGATTCGGGATTTCGAGAAGGGAAACTCGTACAGCTGTGGCTCCACGATTTTATATGGAGATTTAGGATGGTGTAGAGATAGGTCTTGGAGTAGGGAACAAGTAGAAATAAACAGAAGTCAATTCAGAGTTGTAGATAAAAAGATATAGAAGTTTGAATAGAGATAGGTTTAGAAAACGTGTTTTCGTACGATTTTTTAAAGGAGGGCTGGGATCGATCGTCACCTACGCGCCTGCCTAGTCCGGTTCGGTCTGCTAGCTGGGCCGCCGGCCCGTTAGTTTTTTCCCTTTTTTTTCTTTTTTTTGATTTATTTGTTTCCCTCATATCTTTTGCATACGAACTCCAAATGACATGATTCTTGTTTCTAAAATTTTCTAAAATCAAATAGATCATTGTAGGATCATATTTGTAATCTTTTTTACTAGTTTGAAAGTAGTGGATTTATAAATCCTTGTATAAGTCATTTTATTTATGTCTTTATTTGTGTGTACTTATTCCATAACTTTTTCATAATAGCTTCAAAAGAGCTCAATTTTGTTTCTAAAACTTTTTAATATTAATTGGATATTTTTAGGCTATAATTATCAATAATCAATGTCTTAGCAACAATGGGTTTTTATAAAGTCAATTTAATTCCCTTTAGGAACAAAGTGGCATATACTATTTGTGGTTTTAGTCCTTTATTTCTATTTAGGAATTTTTCTTGATGCAAATATGCAATGCAATCATCATGAATGAAATGCAAATGCAATTTTTTTCTAGTCCCAATTTCTAAAATCTTGGGATGTGACAGACTAACCCCCTTAAGATGAATCTCGTCCCGAGATTCGGAATGGCTAGCAAGAGTATGGGTGTTGATGTCGAGGCTAACCCCCTTAAGAAAATTAAACTTGCATCTCCAAGGATAGTTGATGAGCTATATCTTGTTCTTCCTCCCTCTAGGATTGTCAGTGTAGTATCAAGTTGTGCCCCAACAATTCGAGCTTCTTATATAACCATCCAGTCTATGTCTACTATTACTACTATGTCATGTGAATCCAATATAATCTAGCTACTGGGAAATTTTTATGTGCTCCAATCTGTATGGTTTAAGCTCAACGCCGACTCTTTGCTATGGTCGAAAGGCACTCGAGATTCGCAAAGCCAATAGTACAAGAGCGAATAACAAGAGTAGTAGGAATGGTGATCAATCCATCCTGCACCCAAATCATTACCCTGTATGAGGATAGGTGAATCACGTTTTTCTATCACTCGGGCATCCTCACTTGCCTTGAAGAACGTTTCCATGGGCACGAACTAATGCTCTATGTAGACTCCCATGTATTCAGTCAACAAAGCTACTAGTAAAACTAAACTATCGATACTTCAACTTTCAGATTGCGTAATCTACTACATAACATCATTTCAACACTTCATACTCCCACATCTCTTTTTTTCCCATTAGATAAAGCATTCTCCTTCCTAAATTCATTGTGTTGTCAAACCTTCCACTTAAGACATAATTATATCTCCAAGGGTTCAAGATAGGAAAGAATAGATTCTATAGGAAAAAAATGACTAAGAAAATAATCCTACCCATAACTATATGAAGCAATCAATGTCACAAACAAGGAAACAATCATAGGCGATCAACACACAATCAAACACTTGTATAATAACATTACAGGGGTCTAAATATAGCAGTATATAACCACAAAATAGTTTGAAAGAATTGGAAATAATACTAGAGTAAAACATAGCAACATATAAGCAATAAACAAAATCTGTCAAAACGGTACATCAGACTTCACGAATTTTTCTTACCGACTTAAACTCTTCAGGAATTTTAGCCAATTTTTGTGCATATACTACAGGTAATTACGTTGTAGATACTAGTTTTTTAGATTTTTATGAGTTACCAATAAAATATAAAAAATCGCGCGGTACAAAAGGTCAGGCAGAAAACTGCAGCAGAAATTCCACGAATTGCAATCAATTCACACCATTAAAATAATTTTAAAACCACACGAAAACTCCAGCAACTTTAGATTTCAAAACAACAGATCCTAAACAAGGCATCACACGATATGGTTCAGTATAAACAAGCAAGCAACCTATATTGTCATACCACATAAGTTGGTAAGAACAATATGCTAACACGATAGCGATGATCTCCTAAAGAGATAGAACATGGTGGTCTAGACCTAACCAAACTTGATGAGATGTTTATTTATGTCATACTATTTATTTATTTTTACTTAGCTAACTCTCATATAGGTATCATAAGAATGGACAACTATAAATGTTTGAATAGGAAGAGGTTCTAGAAAAGATAGATAAGAAATATAAAAACTCTAATAAGTAGAAAATATGATTGTTCTCCTAATAGACGTCTTTTATTACTAATCCATTTTTAAGGTCACGATCCTACAGTCAACACACAGCTCTGATACCATCCTGTAACACCCTCGCCTGATAAGGCTGAGTTCATGTGTATAGTGACAATCCCTGGATCGGTTCACTGACACACACAGTACAGATGAATACCAAAGAATTTAACAGTGCATCATAAATAACGAATTGATCCAAAATTTGCAATTATTACAATAATGCTTAGCTCAAGGCTAGCTCAATATCAAGTAGCATACAGAAGCATAAACAATTGATAGGCTCCATCTTCAATTGTGCCACATGCGAACAACTGTTGAGTGGAGTATCGCGACCTATTCGATCACTCAGAATTGGAATAATAATCTCCAACATAAAACGTAGCAGCCCCGAAGGGTCAATACTTGGAATGTATGCCAAGTAGAGCTATTAAAGGAGACAATAGAACTAACATCTACATGCATATTTGGCAAGTGGGGTTGTGGCTAGCTCGCATTTGCAAACACCTTTGTCCTACTTTCTTAAACAGTTTTTGATTTTCTTTGAAAGGATCCCAATTAAGTTAACCCATCAACATTAAAGCAATTAGTAAATTAGAATGAGCGAGAAACATGTCATAAAATCAATATCAAGCAACTCAGATGTCCATAACCGGGAACACGGCTAATCGATTAGTTTATACACCCTGCAGGGGTTAGTACACTTTACCCATGTGACTTGGCCAGCCCAGCTCGTATCACCACTCTCATATTGGGTGATGATAGGGAGAAGTCCAAGAAGGGACCGTTCGGGAAGTAGCTCCCCAAACCCGACACACACTGGTCCAACCTACCAAAATTCTACATCTCTGGATACGTGGGTTCGAGTTACCACAACCTACTGAGTCCAACCAACCGCCCATTTCATTATTGGCACATGGTTGTACACGTAAGCTACAAAATAAAGAAGCCAATCATTTTCTCTTGATACCTGGGTGCCTTTCCGCAATGATACCACCAAAAATTATCAATCCCAGCACACCCAGGAGATTCATTGATTAAGTTGTTTTTTAGTTTTCACAAACCAACACATTTAGAAACAACTTTCAGTGATGTAACCCAGCCCTCGTTCATCATAGCATGGCTAAACACATCTACCAATGATGGCTCATCTACAAGAAATCCCTACCACATAGTAGGACATAGCATAGCGATAGTACTTTCCTACACATGCATCTATAAAATACACGACAATGCATTGAAAATAGTAGGACAATATCATGAACAAAGTAGCATCTACTTGCCTTGATAGTTGGTGAAGTCGTTCAAACACTCGTTGCAATCACACACGTTGCACTCCTCGCAATCTATCGAGCAAACAATTGCATACAACATAAACAATAGCACATAGAGATCAAACAAATGGAACAAATGCATGCATGACAATTTAATAAGTCACAATGGTTGTTATTTTAGTTCTCTAAACAATACTGAAGTATATGATGCATGCAAGAGACCAGTTAATGCAATGGAGTACTCGTTATTAATAATTACTTGCCAATATAGGGTTTTTAATAGTTCTGTTATAACTCCTGTTCTAACTGTCGAATTAAATTTGTTTCTTGCATTTACTGGATAGAGGACGTTAATACGAACCAGTAGGCGTTGGATTCAATCTAATCGGAGTTATAGATCTTTTTGTATGATTTAAATAGTGTTTAATGGGTTTTAAATAATTTATATAGTTTCTGTTGCCTACAAATCAAACTAAAATTATATCTGTAATCTCCACAAAATTGTGATTCCAGGGACATATTATTTGTAATTTTCTGAGCAGTATTCGAATTACTATGATTTTAATACTCTAAATAAGCCATTAATCTACTTATTTAATTGCTGCGAAAACTTATAGTATTTGCCTGAACCATTTGCATATTGATGATCTACATGGAACCAGATTTCCATCGGTATATCATTTATATTTTTATGATATGCAAATAATTTACTATGAATTTAATGATTTCTAAAGCCATTAAAATTAATTAAATCACTACAGGGTTAATAATCCTCAAAGGCTGGATCCAACCATATATTATTAATCTACATTATAGTAGCTTCAATTTGATATATTGTTCATATTTTTCGGAGTTACAGATAATTTCCTATGAATTTATTAACCTAAAAGACCATTAAAACTAATTAAGTTACTACAATAAATGCATACTGTAAAGGTTGAATCTACTGCAGTAAACGCATACTGTAAAGGTTGAATCTAATGCCATATTAATATTCTACATGTTTTTCTGATTCCATTGATATATTATTTGCTATTTTTGGATCTACAGATCTTTTTATATGATTTTTGCAAGTTTACATAATTTTCTGCAAATTAAATTCTATTTCAAATCTATAGGGAATATTCCCTGGGAATATTCTATGCTGACTGGGACGCGGGGCTAACCTGGCGTTGACACGTGGTGAGATCCGGTTGTCTCTTACCCATTCGCGGAATCGATCTAATACTGGTCGTTGGGATGAGATCCAGTGGCTAGGAGAGGAGATTGACCCGATTTTGGCTTAGAATAGACAAGAAATAGATCTGTGTTAGAGAGAAAAATCCGTAGGTCAAATTGAAAAACTTACAACATGAAAGTTGTGAGGAATCATTAGTCCCACCTTCTCACCAAAGGAATTTGTATTTGAAGAAACGAGCGCGAGTACATCTTGGATTTACACCGTCATATCTAAAATATTGTGGTGCGAAATTCTCCGGCCATGGTGGATGAAAAGAGGTGAGGTTTGTCGGGATTGAAAGATTTCGACGAGATCTACAACTTTTGTTTTTTGGCCGAAGGCAAACAACAAAGTCTAGATGGGTTAAAAAGCGAAATAAGATTCAGGATTTCGAGAAGGGAAACTCGTACAGCTATGGATCCACGAGTTTATATGGAGATTTAGGATGGTGTAGAGATAGGTCTTGGAGTAGGGAACAAGTAGAAACAAACAGAAGTCGATTCGGAGTTGTAGATTAAAAGATATAGGAGTTTGAATAGAGATAGGTTTAAAAAACGTGTTTTTGCACGATTTTTAAAGCAGGGCTGGGATTGATCGTCACCTACGCGCCTGCCTGGTTCGCTTCGGTCTGCTAGCTGGGCCGCCGGCCCGTTAGTTTTTTTCCTTTTTTCTTTTTCTTTTATTTATTTATTTGTTTCCCTCATATCTTTTGCATACAAACTCCAAATGACATGATTCTTGTTTCTAAAATCGAATAGATCATTGTAGGATCATATTTGTAATCTTTTTACTAGTTTGAAAGTAGTTGATTTATAAATCCTTGTATAAGTCATTTTATTTATGTCTTTATTTGTTTGTACTTATTCCATAACTTTTTCATAATATCTTCAAAAGAGCTCAATTTTGTTTCTAAAATTTTGTAATATTAATTGGATCTTTTTAGGCTATAATTATCAATAATCAATGTCTTAGCAACAATGGGTTTTTATAAAGCCAATTTAATTCCCTTTAGGAACAAAGTGGCATATACTATTTGGGGTTTTAGTCCTTTATTTCTATCTAGGAATTTTTCTTGATGCAAATATGCAATGCAATGCTCATGAATGAAATGCAAATGCAAATTTTTTGCTAGTCCCAATTTCTAAAATATTGGGATGTGGCACAAGATCGTGTAGACGATCCTTCCGCGGCTGCGTTCCAGCAGTGCTTCCGTAGCCGGTCACATGTTCAGTACTCGATGAATACCTTCCTCTCCCTTTTTCCAGCAGGCAGCGGAGTTTGTAGTTCTCCCCTCGCAATTCTGGCAGCATGACGGTGTGGTGCCGGAAGTAGAGGGAAGATCCTGTAGGGCTTCGCCTAAGCCGGAGCAGGTTATGGTGGAGAATTAGGTTTTCTGGCGATCTAGGGTTTAGAGGGCGGGAGAGGAGGAGGTGGAGTCGGCGGAGGCTAGGGCGACGACGACGAACTGGCAGCAGCGCGAGGCGGTCGTGCTAGGCGGCGGCGCGGCGGCTGGTGGTGACGGCGGCGCTGGGGGGCGGCGACAGCGCGGCGGCTAGGTGTGGGGAGGGCCTGGTGTTGTGTATCTTTGGGCACCCCCTCCTCTCTATTTCTGAGAGAGAGGGTAGCTTGGGAGAGGGGAGTTTGAATCCTTCCTCAACTCCCTCTCCTAGTTGGCTTGTGGTGGAGGGAAAAAAGGATTCTTTCCTTCCTCCACCAGGATACATTGTCCCAGTTTGACTTTTCAAACTTGCCTTTTGACTATCAATTTGGAGCTTAATTTTTTTCTTACAAATGCCCAACCAAGTGACCTAGGACATGATGCAATCATTCCACTTATTCATGGCACATTCATGTACCCTTCCCCTTCCGGTTTTGTGAACCTTATAGACCCTTCTAGATCATTCCGGTTAAACACCGGAATCATTCCCGAACTACAGAATTGGACTTTCCTTATATGAATCTTATTCTCCGGACTATTCCGGATCTCCTTATATCTCAGATCCCATCCGAGACTCCGAACAACATTAGGTCTCCCTACTTACATTCCATATCTACTAAACAACATCAAATCCTTAAGTGTGTCTCCCTACGGTTCGTGAATTATGCAGACATGACCGAGACTCTTCTCCGACTAATAACCAATAGAGGAATCTGGAAATTCATATGGTTCCCACATATTTCTACGATTACTTTGTGATCGAATGAACCACTTACATACGATACTGTCACATCCCAAGATTTTCCAAATCTTGTAATGTGAAAAATAAATAAACAAAATAAATTATTGTTGAAAATCAGGGTGAAAAGAAACTTTTGTTTTTAATGGAAACTTAAAATCCCATCTTGAACAAACTTTAATTAAAGTTTGAATTCAACAAAATCCAAATCAAGAGAAATGCATTCCTCATAAAATGCATCTGGAAATTTAAACACTTGAAAATAAATCCAAACCCTAAACCCTAATGGAATAAAAATCATTTCCAAGTTATCTCCAAGCCTATGGATTTGATCCATATAAAATCTTGTCAACAAACATTTACAAATGATAAAGAATGACAAATAGAAATATTACAAAACCATATAAATTGGTTTCACTTAATTTGGAACCATGGATAAAATCTTATGAATTTAATAAGATAAAGGAATTGAATTTCCAAAGCCAATAAAACACTTATCTAATATCCAAACCAAATGGTGAGCAATTAAACCTAAAAATATTTAAAAGGATAAATAAATCTCAAACAAGATTTTATAAATTGGAATCACCAAGTTTGGATCTCTAAATAAAAAGATAAGGATTTTATAAGATCAAGAAAGAAATTATTCAACAAAGAATATTTAAAGACCAAATTAAATCTTGGCCAAGACCATAAGCAAATGGAATGAATTTAATCCAAATCCAAATAAAATAGATAAAAAGATAAAGAATTTCCAAAATAAAATAAAATGGCATTAACCATTCTATCCCTATTTTAATAAAGACAAATCTCTAATAAGAATAATTATATAACTCATGAGAAAATAGTATTTTGGAATTTACCAAGTGGAATAAAAGTTGTTTAATTAACTTAAATAAAATAAAACTTCCAAATAAAAATTAGGGAATTAAAACTATATTAAATTCCATTGGAATTAAAACAAATACCCAAATCAAATGATTTTTGAATCATAATAAATACTTTCCAAATAATTCAAGATGAATTATTTGACATCCTTTTAATCAAATAAAAACCTACTGAAAAGATTTGGAAGGCTTAAAAATTTAAATGGAGATTTAAAAATATTATTAAATCTTATCTAATTAAAACTAGAGCCTATTTTTTGAATAATTAAAAGACTTAAAAAGAATAAATAAATTGTTCTAAAAATGATATCAGAATGTTTTATTAATCAGTATGAAAACCTACACAAATTTTGGCAAAGATTTAAATTCAAATGATTGTTTGAATTAATTAAAAAAAACCAAAACAGAATAAAAAGAAATGGAAAAAGAAAAATGTTCAGTACAAAAAAATGGAACCAGGCAGCAAGCCCACTAGGCCCAGTCCAGCCCACCTCTACCTCTCACGAGCAACCGTTATTCACTCAAACACACACCCGCAGAGACACTGACTACTGAACCCCACTATCGTTTTCTCTCTCTCACTGACAACGCAACCCCACTGCCACCTCACCATCTTCTCCACCCACGCGAAGACCGCGCCCTCCCCGGCCGTTCCTGCCGTTAACTCCTCGGAGTAAATTACTGGTAAAGGCTCGACGTTTAATCCTCGCGACCACGCCAGTTAAATGTCCTCCCTCTCCTCTTCCTTTCCCCTCAAACCCCGCTGCCAGTGAGCCACCAGGCTGCCCCTAATTTACTTTTCTTTGCTGCTGCTCCGACGAGCTTCACGAGCGAATTCCGGCAGCCCCTCGCCGCCCCTCGCCTCCTTGAGCACACAGACGTGATCCCCATCTCCTAGCGAACCTCCTCGTAGAACCAGCTCGCCCCCGAGCGCCCCCCAGCCTCGGCAACGACGACAACCGAGAACCGCCGCCGTCTGCCTCCACTCCGGCGACACCCCCTGGTAACTTCTGACCGCCCCATCCCCTCTGACCGATGCTCACGTATTCGCCTATCCCGTATGCATCTAACTGCATGGTTTGTTTGGTTTGGCGTGACCCGTACCTTTGCCTCCGATGACGAACAGAGGAGCCCGACGCCAGGAGCATCTCCGGCGAGCAATCAACATCGACTCCGTGCGCCCCTAACCATCCTGCGGCCACCTTGAGCATCACCGCGACCCAGCGAACCCGGTGACCTTATTCCCCATCCCCCTTGCTTCCTGTATTAGCCGGAGCACCACCGCCTGAACGCGTCGCCGCCGCTCACCGTTGCTAGCGCCGCCAATCCATGACCAGACGCTTAGAGCCGTTAGATGCAGATCCAAAGGACACGATAGAAACTTAACCGAAGGGGTAAGTAGTGCCTCTGTGCCGTGCGATGCAACTAAAATCTAACGGCCCATATTTTCCGATCCGCGCGAAACGGTATGTGACGAGGTTTAATCTCATCAATGCCCATTGTTATGGACTTGGGTTTTGGAGAAGATGGGGATGCTGGAGATCGTGGCACGGTTAACAGACAAGCAACCAGGGGACACGAGATTTACCCAGGTTCAGGCCCCCGGAGGGAAAACCCTACTCATGCTTGTCTGCTCTTGATTACGGCGGAACCGAAGGTTACAGGGTGCACAGATTCGATCTGGCGTGGGGGCATGTGCGAAAGTATGAGTCGAGAGCTCTAGGACGTGCCCTCCTGGCCTTTATAGACTTAGGCAGGTCCCGGGCATAGTCCTAGTCGGTTACAAGTTCTAGGGTTTTACCCCTTTGAATTTCCTATCTACACTAGTCTTGCTCTCCAAGGATCCGAAGACGTCATGGGCCTTGGCCACCCGAAAATCTTCATGGGCCAGCGTATATCTGCTGTGGGCCTTCCTTGGGCTGGACCAGGTATGCTGAAGTCAGGTACCCGTAGGGTATAACCATGTCAGTAGCCCCCGATTGATCAGTCGAATTGTAGATTCGGCTGAGGACTCTTTAATCCTTCGGGTGCAACTAAGTAGTAACAGTATTTGTGTGTAGGGATTGTTGATGCGCGTGCCTGACTCACCCGACGGATCAGGGCCAGTTAACTGTCTTAGGACGAAACAACACGATCTTCATCAGGTTCGAGTCCCTTAACTTGAACCCGGAACATATGCTGGCGTAATTCGACTCAGGTCGCGGAGGACTTACAGGAGTGGAATTCCAGTGTTTTTAATTGAGCCAACGCGTCCGTCGGGATTTTTCATCACGCCTGTTGGCATGGATTTATACTAGCAGAGCGCAGTCATGTGCATTGCCAGGCCATCAGATGATATCTGTAGGTCTTATCTTTGCGTCGCAGACGCAGCATCCGAACATTTATCACCACGGAGGTGCTTCGGGTGGCCTAGGAGATTGTCGCTCACTCGGTCATTTTGTTGGGGCAGAGTTGCCAAAAAGTTTTTTGTATCCTGATCCGAAGGATCGCAGTCGAAGATTTCATAGGGTACGCGACCAGCGCTCCCTATGGGAGTAGCCCCCGAGTGTCTGTTCGAGTCGTAGACTCGAGCAGAGACTTTAGATCAAGCATTGTTCAGTTGTTAAGTCCGTAGGACACGAAAATTTTCAGATGCTTAAATTCATCCTCCCTATGGGAGTAGCCCCCGAGTCCATAGTGGAGTCGTAGACTCGACGTAGGACTCGAAGAAATACTTTGTCTTTATTCATCTTCCGGGTGCGCGACCAGCGCTCCTGATAGGAGTAGCCCTCGAGTATTTAGTCAAATCGAAGATTCAAGTGAGTACTCTTAGCTGTGGAGCCGAAGAATTGTAGTTGGTGCTAGTATAGCTTTTGATGACGTCAGTGCTGACGATCGATGACCTGAAGCGTCTGCTACGCCAGAGATGACTTGACTGGACAAAGCGTGGGTCCCACTTGCTGACTTTGAATTGACCGGTCACGCATGGCGTGGAGATAATTACGGCGTCTCCTCGATTTCCACGCGTAGTGAACGGCGTGGTAACGAAGGTTCGTTGTGATGCTGACACGTGTACGGCCGGATCTATCGTTGGCGTTAGGTCTTCTGGATGGACGGCTGTCGTGCGTCGTCTTCGCTGTTATAATCATTGAGGAGAGCAGCAGTTTGTTTTCACCGCACCAGTTCTTGTTTTCACTGCTTCCTTGTTCTCTAGCGATTCTTGTTGCGTGCTGGGATTTCCTTCCACATTTCCGTCGTTGTTTCTGCGTTTTCACCACCGGCGCCGCCGTAGCGCAATGGGGAAGTCGAAGAAATCCTCGTCTGCCATTGGGACCAGCGCCGCCGGAGGACAGAAGGGCACCGCCGCTACCCGTGTCACCGACGGTGGCTGGCGGCGGTCAGAGACACGGGAGAGCGATCTCTGCAAGCTTCGCGAGCGGGGCCTGATCCCGCAAGATAGGGAGGCCGTGAAACTTCCTGGCAATGAGGTAATCCCCCGTCCCCCATCTGGGTATCGGGTTATGTTTCTCGCATTCATTATGCATGGGTTCTCTTTTCCAGTCCACAATTTCCTCCGTGGACCGCTCTTCTTTTATGGGATTCAGCTTCATCATCTATCTCCCAATTCTCTTCTCCACATTGCGTGTTTTGTCACTTTTTGCGAGTGCTGGCTTGGCATTGAGCCGCACTTCGGCCTCTTCCGGAAGCTCTATTCCGTGAAGAGGCAATCCGGTTCGGATGGTGTATATCCCATTGGGGGTTGCATCATTTCCCTTAGTCCCAATCTTCTGTTCTTTTCATTTTCCATGTCCGAATCTATCCAGTACTGACGGAGGCGATGGTTTTATATCCGCGACTCCGTAGTGCCCGGGCAAGATTTTGGTCTTGTTCCCTTTGACCCCTCCCAAATGATTGAGCCGAAAAGGTCTTGGAAAAACCAAATCTTGGACGGTGAGAAGGCGGAGATAGAGGCCCTTTACCGTCGGGTGGAGGATCTCCAGCTGATTCCAGAGAAGGAGGTGAACGGCGTGGACATCATCCGGACTTTTCTTGAGCGTTGGGTGCAACCTCTCCAAGCGAGGGCGCACCCGATGTTTCTTTATTCTGGGCGCCGTGATCCAACGAGGGTTTCGGCTGAGAAAATCTCCGAGGGGGATCTTGGCAGGGCCCTTCGTGCGCTGCTGAAGTTCAAGGCCGGAGAAGAAATCCCGGGGAAGTCGCTAACTCCTCCATTTTCTTCGACGTTGGCCGTACCGCAGGTGTAGATTTGTGCACGTAGTGCTTTTTGTAGGCTGTGCATTTATTTCCTTTGTTTGCTAACAAAGTTCCTTCTGATTTTGTAGAGCTTCAAAGTGCCGGGCATGGTACCTCCATTGCCCGAATTATTTCCGGCTGCCCCGGATAATGAAGTGGTTGAGTCCGTGTCCGAGCTGCCGTCGGCGCGATCTCCGGCGGAGGATGCCGACGAGTCGAGTGAGGATCATACGCGCAAGCGAGCACGGAGCTGCAGCGAGTCTTCGGATGCTTCAACCCCTCCGACTCCCAGGAACCCTCTGGGCCTTGAGCGTCATAGTGATGATCATGGAGGTTCGTCCTCTCCCCTTCCTGCCATTCCTGTGCGGGCTGTAGCCCCGCACCCGCCAGCAAAGCGGAAGAAGGAAGAGAAAAAGGAGGAGAAGAAGGAAGAGAAGAAAGAGGAGAAGAGAGTCCGAAGGACTCCTCCTTTCTTTGACCTGAGCTCGCTTGGCTCGTAAGTTTTCTTGTTGTACTATTGTCCTTTTTCCTTCATGATTTTTGGGCTTGTACTGATTGATTTGTACGCAGGCATTCCTCCCATTATTCCTCCAGTGATGGTGCGCGAGAGATGATGGGGGAGTCGAAGATTGCGTCTCTTCCTCCTCAAACGGTGGCGACTTCGGGGGGCGCCGCTCCGGATCCTCCTGTGCAGGAGGCGCAGGTGGTTGTGCCTCAGAATTTCGCAGGCGGGCCTTCGGAGTCACCATCAGAGCATGTAAGTTCCTTTATTTTATGTCACGGGGGGAGCCCCCGAGTATCTTCGTGTGCGAATTTTGTTTTTACTCCTTTGTGTTGGGCGTAGCCCCCAAGTCCTTTTCTTACTGCTATTGCTTTTTCCTCAGCCTTTTGTGCAGGAGGCCAAGCGACTGGTGCAAGAGCGCCTGGCACTGGAGGCGAACCTTCGGCAGCTTCAAGGTATCCATCTGTCTTTCAACGCCTCTCCTATGTATCCTGGTTCTGTTGTTTGACACTTGTTTGTCTTGAATGCAGATGAGCATAACAATTCTCTCCGTAAGGTCGACACTCTCAAGAAGAGCCTTGGTCAGTCGAAGCAGAAGGCCGAAGCCGCCATTGGCGCGAAAGAGCGCCTCGAGCTAGAGCTGACTAAGGCAGCCGAAGCGAAGGAGCGTCTGCAGCAGGAGGCTGCGGATCGTGAGGAGCAGCTGGCCACTGTTGCGGCTGCTCGTGAAAAAGAGGTAGCAACGAAGCTCATGGCTGCTGCCAAGGCTCTCTCGGGTGAGTGCTAGTTTTGTGCTTGTTTCTTTTTCTTCGGGTCTTCTTCTGTGCTGATTTTCTTCATGCTTTCCTTCTTATTTTTGTCTCAGATGCCACAGGCATCGAGTTCGACCGCGGTGCTCTAGACCACGGGAGTGCTCTAGATGATGCCGCTGTGGCGGTCGAAGACCGCTGCAGCACCGTCGTCAGCTCCCTTGCCAAGGCGAAGGAGGTCCTTGGTCGCTTCTATAGGGAGCTTGTCCCGAAGGGCGCAGCCATTGATGATGTGGATGCTTTGGCGGAGGCTCTGTCAGCCGAAGCGCCCGTGGCGTACAAGCGCAAGCAGAAGGGCATCGGCGCGTCCGTCGGGCTGGCGATGGCCTTGGCGGCTGGAGCGGAGCTGGGTCTGCCTCAGATCACCTCTCGGATGCCGACGGCTGCGGATGGATCCGAGGTAGCCTTTGCTGCCTATTCTGCTCGCTGCAAACGATATGGGCCCAAGCTCATTGATTTGCTGTCTGAGTATGCACTGCGGCAGCAGGGCGGGGCCAAAGCTAGGCAGTCTGGCTCCGAGGCGACTCAGGGTCCTGCATCTTAGGCGTAGTAGATGTAGGGTAGTTTGTAGTCTACTTTTGTTGTAAATATTTTGAAGAATACCATCCTTGTGCCACGTAGTGGCCTTATATATTTAATGAATTCCTCTGAGTTGCGCTCTATCCTTGGCTGAATGTCTGTGTTCCTTTCTTTTTCTGCTGCTATAGGTTCCTTCGGGTGCTGACCCAGTTGACACCTCATCCGCAATGCCATTGCGACCATAGCTGGATGATTCCTCGCAGCTCACTTTCCTTCGGGATCGCGTGCGTAGTCTGGAGAGGGAGTTGCTCGGGTTACGCGGTCGTGCTGACGTTTGGAAGTCCAAGGCGGATCGTGGTGCAGCCAGAGAGGAGTACTTGATGACGGAGCTGGTTCGGCTGTTCGAGCAGCTGCAATGTAAGTTGATCTTTGGTTCGAGCTGTAGCTCAGTTCTTCGGATGAGCCTGCTGGCCTTATTCTTGTTCTGTGCGATTGTCGCAGGTGCGAATCTTGCTCCGAGGGAAGAAAAAGAGCGTGTCGCTGTTCGGGTAAATTGCTTGACTCAACAGGACATGGAGGCCGGCGGCTTCTTCTGGATGGATCGCGATCGCGCCATGGCTCTGGCGACGGTGCAGGATCGTGTTTATCAAGTTTCATGGGTGCTCCGCCAAGTGCAGACATCACTTTCCTCGGTGCTGCACGTCATGTTTCCTTTGGATGCCGTACCGACGACCCTTGCGGGTCTTCTGTCGAAGTTTCGAAGTGCGAGCAATGTCAAGGAGCTGGTGCGGCAGCAGCTCGTCGTGGGAGTGAAGGCTGCTTTTTCTCTTGTGAGGGTGCACCGTCCTGACGTAGATTTGGCTGCTGTGGCAGCTGGGCCACCTTCTTGGCCGGACGGCGGTGAGTGGGACATGCGCCCGCATTACGCAGCTGTAAGACAATATGCCGAACAGGTCGTAGATTTGTTTGAGCAGCGTGCTCGGGTTATTCTTCAGAATAGGTAAGACCTGAAAATAAACAGATAGATGTAAAATTTGTATATTTCGGCTGGGCGTGTTGTGCCCTTTGTTGTAAAGGTTTGTTTGTTGTTAGCACGCAGTGCTTTGGTTGAGTACGTGTCCTTTTCGTTTGCCTGACGTTGTCATCTACTCAGGTGTACACGTTTGATCCTCAGTCGACAAAATCGTGAGGTGGGGGGAGCCCCCAAGTGCGTATGTAGCATGTAGTAAAGTTGCGAAAATAGCGAACTGAAGTTTTGGGGCGAGACACTTAGCTTCATTTATATCGTAATGGAGGAGGTACATTGTTCGGCTGAGTAGCCTTGGCTGAAAGCCTTATTGAAAGTAAAAAGGGGGTAGGTTGCTACGGATAGAATCGTCGCAGGTGCGAGATATTCCATGGGTTGGAGTATGCGACTCCAGACTCCACGTGCTTGAGGCGATAGGCGCCACCTGGGATGACTTCGGTGATGACGTAGGGTCCTTCCCATGGTGACTCGAATTTATTTGGTCGCTTTTGCTTGAGTCGCAAGACGAGGTCTCCTTCGACGAAGGACCTTGGGCGCAGCCGGCGGCTGTGGTAGTTGCGGAGACTCTGCTGGTACACCGCTGATCGAGCTGCTGCTATATCCCGTGCTTCGTCGAGTGTGTCGACGGCATCTTCGAGTGCAGCCGTGGATTCGGCTTCGCTGTAAGCGACGACTCGTGGGGCCTAGTGGCGTACTTCGGCTGGTAGCACGGCCTCAGCTCCGTGCACCATGAAGAACGGTGTGTAGTCGGTGGAGCTGTTTGGCGTAGTCTGTAAGCTCCACAGGACAGATGGTAGCTCTTTCGTCCAGTTTCCAGCTTTTTGCTCGAGTGAGCTCATGAGGCGCTTCTTGATGCCGGCGCCGATTAGGCCGTTGGCCTTTTCCACTTGCCCGTTTGTTTGCGGGTGTGCCACTAAGG
Source organism: Avena sativa (assembly GCA_916181665.1). NCBI lineage: Eukaryota > Viridiplantae > Streptophyta > Magnoliopsida > Poales > Poaceae > Avena > Avena sativa. Next base: position 147,585,115 of record OV702297.1, read on the forward strand.
CATACGTGATGTTGATCCCAAGGCCTTCGCAGAAGTCCTGGAATTCTTCGGAGATGAAGTTCGATCCGTTGTCGGTGATGATGCTGTGCGGTACGCCGAACCTGTAGACAATGGACTCGAAGAATTTGACGGCGGTTTTGCCCTTCTGGTTGGTGACTGGCATGGCCTCGATCCACTTGGTGAATTTGTCGACTGCGACCAGGAGGAAGACGTGTCCCCCTTTCGAGGATTTTGGCAGTTTGCCGATCATGTCAAGGCCCCATTGAGCAAAAGGCCAGGCTATGGGTATGGGTCTGAGCTCGGACCCGGGTGCGTGCGGTTTGTCGACGAACCGTTGACATCCGTTGCATCTTCGGACGATGTCCTTTGCGTCGCTCATGGCCGTTGGCCAGTAGAATCCTGCTCGTAGAGCTTTGGCGACAAGGGAGCGGCTGCTTGCGTGGTGGCCGCAGATGCCCTCATGGATGTCTTGGAGTATGGCTTTGCCGTCGTCGATGGTGACGCACCGTTGTAGTACACCCGTGATGCTGCGTTTGTACAGCTCTCCGTTGATGATGGTGAAGGCTTTTGACCGACGAGATATGCGCCGGGCATCTGTCGGGCTGTCAGGCAGTTCTCCGTTTATCAAGAACTGGAGGTATGGTCGCGTCCAAGTTTCTTCGACTGCCATGACCTGCATTAGGTTGACCGTGGCTACCTCTGTGTCCAGTTTTTCGGGTCCTTCGTGTCCCTCGAGTAGCGTAGCTCTCGAGTGTTCTGCTTCTTCGGGTGATCCCTTGGGGAATTTCCGCTTGATGGATGGCACGCAGATCTGTTCAAGGAACACACCTGGCGGCACCTTTGCGCAAGTGGAGCCGATGTTGGCGAGTCTGTCGGCTTCCTCGTTGCTTTCTCGTCCAACGTGTCGAAGCTCGCAGCCGTCGAATTCTCCTTCGAGTGCGTTGTAGAGCACGCGGTACGCGATCATGTTTTCGGCGTGTGCATCGCACTCATTCATCGGCTGCTGGACGACGAGGTTAGAGTCACCGTAGATGACCAGGCGCGTTGCGCCGCATATCTTTGCCATCCTCATGCCATGGATGAGGGCTTCGTATTCGGCCTCGTTGTTGGAGGCTCTAAATTTCATCCGAAGAACGTACTTCATGTTGTCGCCTTACGGGGAGGTCAGTATGACCCCTGCCCCTGCTCCGGCTTCGCGCTTGGAGCCGTCGAAGTGCATTGTCCATGACTGCGACATATCTGGGGTGTCTGGCAGCTGCAGCTTCATCCAATGTACCAGGAAGTCCGGAAGTACTTGAGATTTAATTGCGTGTCGCTTCTTGTAGACGATGTCCAAGGGTGACAGTTCGATGCCCCACAGGGCCACCTGTCCTGTGGACTCCGGGTTATTCAGGATGCTGTTCAGGGGTGCCTCGTTAACGACCATCACCTGATGCTCCTGGAAGTAGTGGCTCAGCCGTCGAGCCGTCATGAACACGTCGTAGGCTAGCTTCTGGTAGTGAGGGTACCTCTGCTTTGTTGGTGTCAGTACCTCACTGAGGTAGTAAATTGGGCGCTGGACCCCGTGGGTCTTGCCTTCTTCGGGTCGTTCGACCACGAGTATGGTGCTGACCACCTGGTGTGTGGCTGCTATGTACAGCAGCAGGGGCTCGCGCTCCTTTGGCGTGACCAAAACTAGCGAGGTGGAGAGGAGCCGCTTGAGGCTTTCGAATGCGTCGTTGGCTTCTGGTGTCCACTCGAACTTGTCTGCCTTGCGCAGCAGCTGGTAGAATGGTAGGGCCTTCTCGCCCATGCGGCTGATGAACCTGCTTAGTGCCGCTACTCGTCCTGCGGGCTGCTGGACGCCCTTGAGGTTTTTCGGCTTCTCCATCGTCATGATGGCTCTAATTTTCTTCGGGTTCGCCTCGATCCCTCGTTGAGAGATGAAGTACCCGAGCAGCTGACCTGATGGGACGCCGAAGGCGCACTTTTTAGGGTTGAGCTTGATCCTGTAGCGATCAAGGTTTTCGAACGTCTCGCGAAGATCATCGATAAGTGTCCTTGCCTCCTTAGTTTTTATTACTATGTCGTCGACATAGACTTGGACATTGCGACCGATCTGGTCCTTGAGGCAGGCCTGCATGCATCGCTGGTACGTGGCACCCGCGTTCTTTAGCCCGAAGGGCATTGTGTTGTAGCAGAATACTCCGAACGGTGTGATAAACGCCGTTTTCTCTTGATCTTCGACCTTGAGTCGAATCTGGTTATAGCCTGAGTAGGCGTCGAGGAAGGAGAGTTTCTCGCAACCTGCAGTCAAATCGATGATCGGGTCGATCCGTGGAAGAGGGAAGTGGTCCTTTGGGCAATGCTTGTTTAGTGACGTGAAGTCCACGCACATCCGCAGGATGTCCGTGTCCTTCTTTGGGACCATCACCGTGTTTGCAAGCCACTCGCTTTCTTTGATTTCCCTGATGAAGTCTGCAGCGAGTAGTCTATTGATTTCCTTGCCGATAGCTTCGGCTCGTGGCTCCGACAGTCTTCGGATGGACTGCTTGACTGGCTTGGTGTCTGGAAAGACGTTGAGTGCGTGCTCGGCGAATTCCCTGGGAACTCCTGGCATGTCCGCAGGACACCAGGCGAAGATTTCCCAGTGCTCACGGAGGAATTCGACGAGCGCGCCTTCCTATGCGGCACTGAGGTCGTTGGCGATCAGCGCCGTCTTGGAGGCATCCGTCGGATGGACCTGCACTTTCTTGGTGTTGACGGTGGAGTCGAAGGACATGTCGGGTGCGTTTTTCCTTGTGACTGGGGGTGCCCCGTTTTCCGTCACCTCGCGGAGCCTTACAAGCTCGTCTTGCATGCCGAAAGACTGGGAAATTTTGTTGAAATCCCTGTCGCATTGGTCCGATCGGGTGAAGCTCCCGTGGACCGTGATGACGCCCCTTGGTCCTGGCATCTTGAGTAGTAGGTATGCGTAGTGTGGGACGTCCAGGAACCTTGCGAATGCTACACGCCCCAGGATGGCGTGGTATTGCGACGGCCAGTCCACCACTTCAAATTCTAGGCGCTCCTGCCGAAAATTGTCCGGCTTCCCGAAGATGACGTCGAGCCCTATTTTGCCCAGGGGGAATATGCCCTTTCCTGGGACAATGCCGTGGAACGTTGTGTCTGATTATTCCAGGCTGCATTGCGGGATCCGCATAGCTGCTAGAGTGCTTGAGAACATTAGATTGATGCCGCTGCCGCCGTCCATGAAGACGCGACTCATCTCGAAGCCTCCGATCTGCGCCTCCAGCACCAGGGCAGCATGACCTGGGCGAGGGATCTGGCAAGGGTGATCCGCGCGAGTGAATGTGATGCAGGACTCCGATCCGCTGAGGTACTCAGGGATTGCAGGCGGAGTTGCCATGGCCAAGTTGATTTGTCGGGTGATTTTCTTCTGCACCCTGTTTGTGGGGCGTCCCTTCTGGATCATATTTAGTGCTCCCTTTGGTGGGGGGTATCCGACCCCGGCGTTGTTTTGCGCTGGTGCGACTGGTTGGTTTGGGCCTCCAATAGGTGGCGGTGGAGGAGCTCCGTGTGCTATTTCACCTGGCGCAGGTGCGTTTCCGAACGCAGGGATTGGGCTTGTTGCCTCATCTGTACCATGCTTTCGCTGAGTTTCGGGAACTCGCGGCAGTCCTTGAGCATGTGGATGCTTTCTTTTTGCCATCCTGTTTGTCGATGTAGAAGTGGATGGTGCATGGACCCGAAAGTTTATCGAATGCTGAGGGTCCGTTGTCGCGGTCGTGGCGTTGCCACGACTGTGTTGGTCGTCCGTTGTCGCGGAAGTTTCCGCCGCGGTATCCTCCGCTGTTGCGGCTGTTGTCATTACGGCGGTCGGCGTAGCCGGCTGCGACCATGTCGGGTCCGTCGCGGTCCTCGTAGACGCGCGATCTCCTCTTGCTGCGGCGTTCACGTCTTCGGCCGTAGTCGTCCTCTTCATCTGATTGTGCCTGCTGGATGCAATCTTCGCCGTCTGCCCAACTGTTGGCAATTTCCATGAGGTGGTCGAGTGTCTTGGGCTTGACACGCCCAAGTTCCTCCTTGAAATCTTGGCGTTTGACGCCGTCTCTGAAGGCGTCGATGGCCCTCTCCTCGGAGATATGTGCTGCGGAGTTCTTGGTGGTAGACCAGCGTAATATGTACGAGCGAATAGATTCCCCTGTTCTCTGAGTGCAGGCTCGCAACTCTTCGATTGAGGCAGGCCTCTTGCTGGTGCCCTTGAAATTTTGGATGAAGCTGTAAGCGAGCTCCTCCCAGCTTCGGATGGATCCTGATGATAGGTTGCTGAGCCAGACCCGCGCCGCGCCTGTCAGCTGCAGCTGAAGGCATTGCATGGCGGTTTCTTTGTTGCCTCCGTGAAGCTTGACGGATGACAGATGGTCACTGAGCCAAGATTTTGGATCTTGCGTGCCGTTGAACTTCGGAGTATCCAAAGGAAGCTTGAAATTGCGTGGCATCTGTGTTCGCGGAACAGATCTGCTGAAGCATCAAGCTCCGCAGAGTTCTCCTTCGTCTTCATCCATCTCGGATTCAGACGAGCATGCGCATTTGGCGCGTTCTTTGTCGATTTTGCACTGTGTAAGCGCGTCTCTGGTGTCGTAGTCGCGTTTGTGGCGATGCGATCTCTTCTTCCTTCGAGGAAGGTCGTGATCCTCTTCCTCTTCGGATGAGGGGGTGGGGCTCCGGTCGCGCCTGGCCGGAGCTTTTTTCTTCGGCTCCGCAGGAGCATCTTCGTGGAGTGCGGCTCCGACGAGTCCGAGTCCGGTGAGTGCGGACTTATGCATGGCTCTTTTCGGGTCTCCCTCCGGAGGTGGGTGAGCCGCGAGATACGCAGTGGCTGCCATGATCGCAGCTTGCGGTGTCTTCGGGATGATGTTGCCGTCGGCATCCATATCCATGAACGATGTGTGGAGAGTTCGGGTTACGTCACGGCGCTCCTTGGGATCCATGTTTTCCACCCGAGAGCGGTGCTTGTTTCCCTGGTTTCCGTTTGTGCTAGAGCCAGGCGCTATGGCGGAGAGCGCAGCTCGTCACGCGCTGGACTCGGAGGCTGCTTGCTTGCGTTTGTCGAGCGTCTCGTGCATCTTGACTTGCTTCTTGTGCTCCTCGATGAGGAGGTAGTGGTATGCTATCAGTAGATCACGTGGGGAGTCCACAGGCAGGACTATGTCGCCTGCGACGGCACGGCGTGCCTGGACCCATCCTTCTTTGCTAAGTTGGATGATGTGGCCGTTGTTTTCCCCTTCGGGTGGGGGTGACTGGCTTCTTCTGTTCCCGCCGTTTCCGCCGTTTCTGTCCTGTGGGTTGGGGTTTGTGTTGGGCGGCGGGTTAGGCGTTTGTTGCTCCTGGATGACTGCGGCGCATTGGTAGCGCTCGTAGATCGGTTCGCTGCTGCCGCAGCTTTCAGATCCGGAACCGTAGGTCCCTTCATCCGAAGGCAGATCGCACAGATCGGAGTTGCAGCTGCTGCTGTTGTAGAACTCGTCTGTCGATGGTGATGTGCGTAGCACGGGGTGTGGAGCCCATGAGGCGGGCCTGATCGATGGCACGGGCACCCTCTCAGGAAGGCGGAGTGTGCCAGTTTGTCCCACCTAGAAGCAGAAGCTCCCGAACAAAATTTCGAGTCCGTCGCCTACGGGCTCGAAATCCTTCATGGTGGCCGGCGAGTGGGCGGTGAAGTCGAAAGCGCCGAAGAGGAGGTGATTCTCCGTTGCCGCGGAGTTGTAGATCGATCGGGTCGGAACCGTCACGATCGCACAATCAGCAGCCCCGTTTCCCACAGACGGCGCCAATTGACGAGGTTTAATCTCATCAATGCCCATTGTTATGGACTTGGGTTTTGGAGAAGATGGGGATGCTGGAGATCGTGGCACGGTTAACAGACAAGCAACCAGGGGACACGAGATTTACCCAGGTTCAGGCCCCCGGAGGGAAAACCCTACTCCTGCTTGTCTGCTCTTGATTACGGCGGAACCGAAGGTTACAGGGTGCGCAGATTCGATCTGGCGTGGAGGCGTGTGCGAAAGTATGAGTCGAGAGCTCTAGGACATGCCCTCCTGGCCTTTATATAGACTTAGGCAGGTCCCGGGCATAGTCCTAGTCGGTTACAAGTTCTAGGGGTTTACCCCTTTGAATTTCCTATCTACACTAGTCTTGCTCTCCAAGGATCCGAAGACGTCATGGGCCTTGGCCACCCGAAAATCTTCATGGGCCAGCGTATATCTGCTGTGGGCCTTCCTTGGGATGGACCAGGTATGCTGAAGTCAGGTACCCGTAGGGTATAACCATGTCAGTATGCGCCAATAGGATAGCGCCGCGTGTCACAGAATCTGGTTTAAAATCAGAATTTGATCTATTAGTTGCTCAATTTTGTAAAATCTATAACTTTTAATCTACGCATCCAAATTTTGCAAACTTCATATCAATGGATTCAGCAAGACAAGCCCTAGCCAACCATGCACTTTGTTTTATAAAAAGCTTCTGTTAAATTGTTTGTTTTTACAGAAACTTGTGTATGCATGTTTAGGATATAAAATTTGATCTAAAATGATTTTGGGGATAAAATCTTTGGAAAATGGTGTGTTTTGAACCTACTGACCATAGGAAACAAATTGTGGTTTCAAAAATGTATTTGGTGAAGCAAAAGAATAAATATTTGATTTAAACCATTTCTAGTCAAATAAAAATATGGTTTAATTATTAAAAATGGTTTTGGAAGAAAACCTTTGAGAAATGTTTTGGAAATAAACTCTCTGACCCTAAACACAAGGTTTTGTGGTTTGAAAACATATTTTGTGAACCCTATAGAATGTTGCCTTAATAAAAGCATTTCTTCACCACATAAAATAATGACATGGTTAAAAATGGTTTATGAAGTAAAAACTTTTGCAAATGGTTTTGCCACTTTATAAAATGACAAATAGGTGTTTCCAAATGTTTATAACCTATTAGAGACCACTTTTACAAATAAAACAATCTTTAGCATGCTTGCATGCATTGTTTTGTTTCTATTATTTTATGTGATGTTGCTTGAATGGTAGATTGAAATATTGTTTGCTTGATTGAATTGTAGTTATTTGAAGTGAGTGAACATTGCAAAGATCAAGGAGTGAACTTATACCCTCTACCAAAAAGGCAAGTGGTGCTTCATGAATATTTTTATCCCTATGCTTTCTACTAAGCATTAGAAATATTTTGCTAGTCTTGCATGCTATATTTTGCTTATATGCCATGTTGGGAAATCCTAGTAGTTGTAGAATTGCTAGAAATTTCTAAGTTAAGATTCTTATCTATGCCATGCTTAGCCTAGCTAGTAGCAACCAAGGGTTGGTGAAATATACATGCTATGATGAAAATATTTCTAAGTCTTTGGACTTGTGTTTTACCTAATAAAACAACTAAGTAAATGAAACACCTAGGTGGAATGGAAAGAATGGTTTATGTTGAGTGGTTACACAAGGCCCATTTCTATGGTTTACCTTGTGTATCTCACTTGTGGAAAGCCACCCAGGAACAAAGAGATTTTAGAGGCCAAATGTTAAGAAGCTTCTAGTGCAGCCACTTGGCAATATGGGCTCTGCCAGGATCACATAGGTTGCTAGAACTTAGCCATTTGGACAGTTGGTGGTAGTGGGATGATAGGTTGGAGCGCGTCCATTTGGTCTAAGGGAAGGCTTCTGAAAGGTCCTGTCTTGGTGAAAATCAAGGCTTGTGGGGAAAGTGCACAACCTTTGCAGATGGAAGAATCTAAGTACTTAGCCATGTCCCTGGAAAAGGACAATTTGAGCATCAAGACATGGAAGCAATCAAGAATCTCATCATCCAAATCTTTAAGTTAAAAACTTGTGGGTGAACAAGGGATTGAAAGGATCACCAATTTCTATTGGGGGATGCCTTGGGAAAGATTTTGTCAAAGCAAAAACTTAGAGTTTTCAGATGATAAGGAAAATCTATTTTGAGCAAAGCAAGCCTAAGCTCCACTTAGCCAAATGCATATAGATGATAGACTCCACTATACTACCATAGTATCACTTGCCAATACAATTCAAATGTATTGACCCTTGTGGCTGTAACTTGTTATGTTGCAGGTTTGTTTGATATTAGTGAAGTTATTGATTAGTATTACAAGTCTACAACCAACATGTCTGCCTATGGCACTTTGAAGATGAAGGACCCCATGCTATTGTTATATTCTGCTGCATTGTAATGAGATAGCCAAATGAGCTATGTAAGATGTAATAATTTATTTTATTCCTGGTTATAAAGTTGTATTATGACCTTTGTTCCTTGATATTACATCTTAACTGTGGATGCTAGCTATTGATCCAGGGACTAGCATTGTAAACACTGGGTCTTTACCTTATTAAAGGTTGGGAACCTTACAGATACCAATTTCCCTTTATCTCACGATAGTTTACTTATCCGAGGTCTGATCGTCGGTATCTCTGCATACCTAGTTCAACCTCGTTATTGATAAGTACTCTTTTCTCGTTCCCATGATATGTGATCCCTTGTGAGCCAGTCACATGCTTGCAAGCTAATTGGATGACATTCCACCAAGAGGGCCTAGAGTATATCTATCCGTCATATGGATGGACAAATCCCACTCTTGATCCATGTGCCTCAACACATACTTTCCGAACACTCAATGCCACCTTTATAGCCACCCAGTTATGGTGTGGTGTTTGATGTCGTCAAAGTATCCTTCCGGTGATGGTGATTAGCATGATCTCATGGTCGAAGGAATTAGGTTACTATGTATCAGAAAGCTTATAGCAAACGAACTATTGAAATGACTTGATCTTTATGCTCCACTTATCTATAGGAGTATGTCCATCATACCATTCTCCTAATGATATGATGTTGTTGTTAATAACATCTCAATGTTCATGATCAGGAAACCACGATCATCTATCAACCAACAAGCTAGTATTATAAAGAGGCTTTACTAGAGACTCTATTTTAGTTTACAAATCACACAAGTATTAATGTTTCCGGTTAATACTATTATAGCATGAATGTAAACATTTATCATAAACACAAAGATATAATAATAACTACTTTTATTATTGCCTCTAGGGCATATCTCCAACAGTCTCCCACTTGCACTAGAGTCAACTAATCTAGATTACATGGTAATATACCGAACAACCATGGCGGTTTGGTGCTGGTCATGTTTTACCCTCGGGAGAGGTTTAGTCAACAGATCTTCCACATTCAGATCTGTGTGTACTTTGCAAATCTTTATGTCACAATCTTGGACATGCTCTCGAATATCATGAAAATGCAGCTTGATATGCTTCAGCTTCTTGTGTGACCTTTGTTCTTGTGCATTGGCTATGGCACCCATGTTATCACAGTAGATAGACATTGGGTCCAGCGCACTAGGAACCACACCGAGCTCTGTAATGAAGTCCTTCATCCATATCGCCTCTTGTGAAGCCTCCAAATAGCTATGTATTCCGATTCAGTTGAAGATCTCGCCACAATGCTTTTCTTTGCACTCCTACAGCTAACTGCTGCACCATTTAAAGTAAATACGTATCTAGATTGAGATTTAGAATCATCTGAATCGGTGTTCCAACTAGCATCGGTGTAACCATTAACAACGAGCTGTTCATCACCTCCATAATAAAGAACCATATCCTTAGTTCTTCTCAAGTACTTAAGGATGTTTTTGTAGTGTCCAATGATCCACTCCTGGATCACTTTGATATCTGCTAGTTAAACTAACATCATATGCAATGTCGGTTCTAGTACATAGCATGGCATACATGATAGATCCTATGGCCGAGGCATAGGGAGTCTTACTCGTCCTTTCTTTATCTTCTGTCGTAGCATGACTTTGAGTTTTACTCAAGGTCGTATTGGGCAACATGGGCAAGAACCCTTTCTTGCTATCTTCCATTCCAAACCTCTGTAGAACTTTGTCCAAAATGTACTCTGTGACAATGATATTAGGCATCTTGATCTATCTCTATAAATCTTTATGCCTAATATGTAAGCTCTTCGCCAAGATCTTTCATTGAAAAACTATTATTAAAATAATCCTTGACACTATTAAGAAAGTCTACATCATTCCCAATCAACAATATGTCGTCCACATATAGTACTAGGAATGCTACAGAGCTTGTTGGAGATATGCCCAAGAGGCAATAATAAAGTGGTTATTATCATATCTTCATACTTATGATAAATGTTTACATACCATGCTATAATTGTATTAACCGGAAACATTAATACTTGTGTGATTTGTAAACATAAAAGAGTCCCTAGTAAAGCCTCTTGTTAAACTAGCTTGTTGGTTAATATACGATCATGGTTTCCTGATCATGAACATAGAGATGTTATTAACAACAGGGTCATATCATTAGGAGAATGATGTGATGGAAATACTCCTATAGTTAAGCGTAGCATAAAGATCAAGTCATTTAATATAGTTCATTTGCTATAAGCTTTCTGATACATAGTAACCTAATTCCTTCGACCATGAGATCATGCTTATCACCATCACCGGAAGGATGCTTTGATGACATCAAACACCACACCATAACTGGGTGGCTATAAAGATGGCATTGAGTGTTCAGAAAGTATGGGTTGAGACACATGGATCAAGAGTGGGATTTGTCCATCCATATGACGGATAGATATCCTTTGGGCCCTCTCGATGGAATGTCATCCAATTAGCTTGCAAGCATGTGACTGGCTCACAAGGGATCACATACCACGGGAACGATAAAAGAGTACTTATCGGTAACGAGGTTGAACTAGGTATGCAGAGATACCGACGATCAAAACCTCGGATAAGTAAACTATCGTGAGACAAAGGGAAATTGGTATCGTATGTAAGTGGTTCATTCGATCGCAAAGTAATCGTAGAAATATGTGGGAGCCATATGAATTTCCAGATTCCTCTATTGGTTATTGATCGGAGAAGTGTCTCGATCATGTCTGCATAATTCACGAACCGTAGGGAGACACACTTAAGGATTCGATGTTGTTGAGTAGTTATGGAATGATGAGTAAGAGACCGAATGTTGTTCATAGTCTCGGATGGGATCCAGGATATCACGAGGAGATCCGGAATGGTCCGGAGAATAAGATTCATATAAGGAAAGTACTGTTTCGGAGTTGGAGAATGATTCCGGTGTTTTCATCGGGAATGTTCTAGAAGGTTCTGGAAGGTCCGACACTCCGGAGGGGAAGGGTACATGAATGTGTCATAACAAGTTGGAATGGTTGCATCATGTACTAGGTGTCATCGCTGAGAAAAATAAAGGGATAAATTAAATCCTAGTTTAAAAAGTCAAACGCCAATTTGAAAAAGTCAAACGGCAGTTTTGCTTGGTGGAGGGAGAGTAGGAAACCTACTTGGGGAGGAGTTCCCCTCCCTCCACCCGCCGGCCAAGGAGGCCGACTTGGGGGAGGACTCTCCTCCCCTGGCCGGCGCCCCCACCTATAAAAGGAGGGGCAGGGGTGCCCCTCTAGACCTACACCTCTCCTCTAAACCCTAGCCCTAGCCGTCGGCTTCCACCAAGTCGCCGCCGCCCCTAGGGTTTGCATAGCCACCGAGTTGGGGCTCTACCCTTTCCCTAGACCACCGTCCTAGCCCTCTCTCCTTGGTGCCTCTAAACCCTAGATCACCAAGGGATCTCTCATAGTCCACCATACTCGCTCCGGCTTAAGGCGAAGCCCTGCGAGATCTCCCCTCTACTTCCGGTACCACGCCGTCGTGCTGCCGGAATCGTGAGGAGAGTACTACAACCTCCACTGCCTACTAGAACAAAGGAGAGGAAGGTCTTCATCGAGTACCAAACGTGTGACCGACTGCGGAAGCGCTGCCGGAACGCAGCGTCGGAAGGATCTTCTACGAGATCTTGAGATCGGAAAGAGTACGACTACATCACCCACGAGAATCTGCTCTCGTTAACCGCTTTGGAACTTCGAGGGTTAGTATTCCATCGACTCGTTGCTATAATCTAGTAGATAGATCTTGGCTTGATCATAGATTAGATCTTGATTGTGTGTTCATGCGATAGAATTTTTTTGTTTTCCATGCTACGAACCCCTACAGTGGTATCAGAGCCGTGTCTATATGTAGATCTGTTGCACGAGTAGAACACAATGGTCATTGTGGGCGTTGATGCTTTTGTTGTCGATTTCTTCTTGTGTACTTTGCATCTTGCGGGATGGTGGGATGAAGCGTCCCGGGCTAACCTTACATGACATCGTTCATGAGACTTGCTCCACGCTTGACATGCAACTTGTATTGCATAAGTGGCTTTGCGGGTGCCTGTTTCTCCCAACATAGTTAAGATTCAATTTACAACGGGTGATTGACAATACTAGTATCTATGTTGTGGTTCTTGTTCGTAAGTTAGAACGACACTTATTGAAAGCCCCAAACCACGTAAAACATGCAAAGAAAATTAGAGGCGTCTAACTTTGTTTTGCAGGGGTGTGCTGTGATGTGATATGGCCATGATTGTGATTATATTTGATGTATGCAATGTTCCTTATTATAAGTTGACAATCGGCAGGAGCCATATGGTTGTCTTTAAATTCTGTTAAGATCCGCGTGTCTATTCAAAGTAGTTGTAATAGTTCAAGCTGGTGGACGACAACCATGAAACGGCGCCATTGACCTTGACGCCATGCTGGTGATGATGGAGATCATGTTCGTGCTTACAGATGGAGATCAGAAGCACAAGAAGAAAGGCCATATCATATCACATATTATGAATTGCATGTGATGTTAATCCTTTTATGCATCTTGTATTGCTTAGTTAACGACGGTAGCATTATAAGATGATCCCTCAAGCACACAATTTCAAGTTTTAAAGTGTTCATCCTTAGTAAGCACCGTTGCTAAAGCTCGTTGTTTCGAAGCACCACGTGATGATCGGGTGTGTTAGATTCTGCAAGTGTATACAACGTGAGCAATCCAGATTTGCTCATGCGGAAGCTAAGGTTTGATCTTGACGAGCCTAGCATGTACAGACATGGTCTCAGAACACGGATCACCGAAAGGTAAAGCATGAGTCATATAGTAGATATGATGAACATGTTGATTGTTCGCCATTGAAGCTACATCAACTCTCGTGATGATCGGTTTTGATGTGGTGGATTTGGTTCGTGTGATCACTAAAACAATGTGAGGGATATTGTTTTGAGTGGGAGTTCAACGGCAATATGATTAAAAGTTGAACACTATTTATCATAAATTAAATCAAAGTGAATTTGCATAGTTGTTGTAGTCATTGGCATCCGTTTACCACCTTGCGCTTAGTTTTAATTGAGATGATATAACTATAGAATTCTGGTTAGTTACTTTACGAACTGGTATCGTATTGTTTTGAAGTGTTAATCTAAAGTTTAAAAGTCCTATTGCAAACTTTCAGTAAGTTCCGGTTACTCCATGAAGTTTAATAATTGGTATTAAATCAAGAGTGACAATTCCAAGAGTTAGTGTATGAGTATCATGTTTGTCTCCATGATTCTTGATATTCAAAGAATTGTCTTAATATCAAGGTTATCTAGGATCTGAAAGATTTGTTTTAGAAACCATGATGTGTGGAAGATATTGTGATATCTGAAACGAAGTTTTGGTTGCAACATGATAGAGTATAATATGGCAAAAGTCATGTTCTCATATTTGATGAGAATTTGCAAAATGTTGGAGACACTAGTTGTCCTAATCATCCAAAAGGTTTTGGAGAGCAACATTATACTCGCGATTCACCGTTATAAGCTAAAGTAGCTTGATCATGAATAATTCCATGAGAAGGGTGAATATTTGATGTAGGTAAAATGTTTACTACACCAAGAGATTACTAAAGAAAAGAATTTGAAAGAACACCAAACATTTGATGATGGTAATCTACTTCAAAGTGCAATTCCAAAGACATTGGTATTTAACTATACATGCTTTGGACTATGTGTCATGTGTATGGCTCCACTATTGATGTTGATAGATTCTTTCAAACAGAAAAAAATTACTGAAAGAGAATCTCATAAATATATGGCAGAAAAGAAAGACTAGAATTGTTCAGTTTAGGTATATAAAGGATATACGTATTATGGCTATATTCTTTGCTTGTTAAACAATGTGGTTCTTAAGTATTTGATACTGAATTTGTTGGTGTGAATCGTCATACGAAACAACACAATTCATGAACTACAATGGCCTAAGTAACTAGCAAAAGAATATGTGATAATGTTCATCGAGAACAAATAAAGGGTTATTGTGCTGCTCGTTAAACATCAAAGCTTGCCTTCAAGATTTGTTTTATCAGGTATTATGAGAACAAAAGGGTTGTTCAAATAATTGCCGTAATCCATAAAAGATGGATGATTCACAAATCTGGTTGGAGAAATCACATCCATAAAACTAGTGCTAAAAATGTCGAAAGACAAATTAAAAGATCACTTAGGAAGTGACATCGCCGTTTAAATTATATTGGAAAGAAAACATGGAGAAACTCCATATGGATGGAATTTTGGAGTCTTTTGATTTTTGATCAAATGACGCTTGTGAAACTTTCTTAGAGATAATTAAAACTTCGTTCATAGGCCAAAAGGGAACGAATGACTAGCTTATTGGAACTTGTACATATTGTTGTATGAAGTCCATTATGTGTAGTCAAGAGCGATGGATTTCAACTTCATATGCTTTATCCGAAAATTTGAGTGAATATATGAATATTTACTTAATAAGGATGAAGTATGAAACAATTGAAAAGTTCAAAGATTTTCAAGATGAAGTGCAAAATCATTGTAACAAAAATATAAATAAATTATGATAAGATCATAAAGGAAGATATTTGAGTTACAAGTTTAGCATAATACCTAAGATTTAAGGAATCGTTCCATGGATTTGCATTTTCCGAAACACCATGAGAGTATGGAGCGTTCGAGATATGTAATTAAACCTTGTTTGACATGGTAAGATCAAAGGTGTAAATCATAAAACTGTCATTATATTTTAAAGATTAAAATCTTTAGAGACTACCGTTTTTCCACTAAAAAGAGCTCCATCATAATCCGTTGAATTGACACCATATAAAGTTATGGTTTGGGATAAAACCCAAGTTGTCCTTTCTTAAACATTGGCATGCTATGCATAAGAAAGATGTTTGCAACCAAAGTCGGATGAACCTATCTTTGTATGTTATTTTGAATAACTGTTCCTCCATAACATCGGAGACAAAAATGTTTGTCGCTTTGAAGGTCAAGTTTCTTAGAGAAGGAATTTTTCGTGAAAAGTTAAGTGGGAGGACAATAGAACTTTGATAAGGTTAAAAGAACCTTAGCTATATGTGCAGAGTTGCGCAGCGCCGAAAAGTGTTCCGGAGGCAGCAACAATGCTCATGGCTCACGTGCCTCAAAGGTTGTGTCATGGAGGACTAAGTTCCTATTGAAACAAGAAGGTCGGGTAAACAATCAAATACCAAGATTTGAGAGTTAAATCATTATTTAACGATAATGATCCGACTACATGCAAAGAAGCGATGATGGGCCCTGACTCCGTCAAATGGCTTGAAGCCATAAAATCCGTGATAGTTCCATATACGAGAGATCAAGCTTTGAACTTGAAAGACCCTCTGGAAGGGTACAAGACCTTACAGTCGTATTGGGATATATAAAGAAATAGACATGGATGTTTCACATCTATGAAATAGTCGACATGTTGGGAAAGAGTTCACAACAATGTTAAAAGGTTGACTATGACAAGATCTGATCTTTCATAGCGATATTTAGTCTAGACGGATTAATGTAGCAACCACAACATATAATTTTGTTATGTGTTGAATAAACAAAACAAGTTCTTCTAATAGAATGGTTACCAAGGACGTGTGCATGACACGGTCCGAAGGGTTTTGTTAATTCAAAGGATGCTAAAAGCATATGCAAATTTCAATGGTTGAAGTAAGCATCGCGGAGTTGGACTCTTCACTATGATGAAACTGTTAAAAGAGTTTAATTTCATCGGAGACGATGAAGATGCTTGCATTTGCAAGAAATTAAGTGGGAGCGCTAAGACATGTTTCTAATACATTATGTGGAAGACATATTATTGATTGGAAATAATTTATCTTTTATTAACACAGGATAAGAATTTCATCTCGATGAAAGACAGGCAAAACCCAAATATTTGGCATCAATAGATGCTAATATGGTTGTGCCAAAAGTACATAGATGATATATTGAATGAGTTCAATATAGAAACTACAAGAAAGATTCTTGTCGCACAGAAAGGATTGAATGAGTTCAATATTGATGATATATTCAAGTGTATTGACACTTGGTAAGTGAAACAAAGATTCAAGTATAGATTGATACTTGATGTATGAAATCACAAAGAGTATTTATATCAATCATGTTGTGATATGTACAAATCCAGATATGTCCTATGCTCTAAATGTTATGAGCATATACCAGAATGATTCATAAGATGATTATTGGACAATAGTAAAGATATTCTTATGATCTTGTAAAAGAACTAAGAATATATTATTTTGTAGAAGTGACAAATAGATGGTTAGTTCATTGTAAATGAATTACATTGATACTAGTTTTGTCACAAAGTAGAAATTAAGTTTATCTCAATCTAAACTAAGGGTGGCACAATATGATGGAATGAGAGTTCCATAATGAATTTGGATGAGTTCCAAAGTTAAGATATTGTGACAGACACTACAACAAAAGGGCTAAGTATATAACTGCTATTATAGCAGCAAAAGAGGGCATTTGTGTCAAGTAGTTTGTTATCAAACTAGGTGTAGTTCACAGCAGGGATAATGCTATGAAGAAATATTGTACGACAATATTATCAACATGTTTTAACCCCAAAGAACTAAAGGTCACACCAAAGGACCAAATTTGTACAAAGCCATCTCATTAGAGAATGAGTGATGCGTAGAGACGCAAAGACATGCAATTACACACGGACCTGGAAGTGTCAGATCCGGAGATCAGTTGACCACTAGCAATCGTGTACATACGACACCAGAAAGCCATAGGTGTTGAATACACAAAGGTTTGAAACTAGATTATTGACTCTAGTGCAAGTGGGAGACTGTTGGAGATATGCCCAAGAGGCAATAATAAAGTGGTTATTATCATATCTTCATACTTATGATAAATGTTTACATACCATGCTATAATTGTATTAACCGGAAAAATTAATACTTGTGTGATTTGTAAACATAAAAGAGTCCCTAGTAAAGCCTCTTGTTAAACTAGCTTGTTGGTTAATATATGATCATGGTTTCCTGATCATGAACATAGAGATGTTATTAACAACAGGGTCATATCATTAGGAGAATGATGTGATGGACATACTCCTATAGTTAAGCGTAGCATAAAGATCAAGTCATTTAATATAGTTCATTTGCTATAAGCTTTCTGATACATAGTAACCTAATTCCTTCGACCATGAGATCATGCTTATCACCATCACCGGAAGGATGCTTTGATGACATCAAACACCACACCGTAACTGGGTGGCTATAAAGATGGCATTGAGTGTTCAGAAAGTATGGGTTGAGACACATGGATCAAGAGTGGGATTTGTCCATCCATATGACGGATAGATATACTCTGGGCCCTCTCGATGGAATGTCATCCAATTATCTTGCAAGCATGAGACTGGCTCACAAGGGATCACATACCACGGGAACGAGAAAAGAGTACTTATCGGTAACGAGGTTGAACTAGGTATGCAGAGATACCGACGATCAAAACCTCAGATAAGTAAACTATCGTGAGACAAAGGGAAATTGGTATCGTATGTAAGTGGTTCATTCGATCGCAAAGTAATCGTAGAAATATGTGGGAGCCATATGAATTTCCAGATTCCTCTATTGGTTATTGATCGGAGAAATGTCTCGATCATGTCCGCATAATTCACGAACCATAGGGAGACACACTTAAGGATTCGATGTTGTTGAGTAGTTATGGAATGATGATTAAGAGACCGAATGTTGTTCGGAGTCTCGGATGGGATCCGGGATATCACGAGGAGATCCGGAATGGTCCGGAGAATAAGATTCATATAAGGAAAGTCTTGTTTCGGAGTTGGAGAATGATTCCGGTGTTTTTATCGGGAATGTTCTAGAAGGTTCTGGAAGGTCCGGCACTCCGGAGGGGAAGGGTACATGAATGTGTCATAACAAGTTGGAATGGTTGCATCATGTACTAGGTGTCATCACTGAGCAAAATAAAGGGATAAATCAAATCCTAGTTTGAAAAGTCAAACGGCAGTTTTGCTTGGTGGAGGGAGAGTAGGAAACCTACTTGGGGAGGAGTTCCTCTCCCTCCACCCGCCGGCCAAGGAGGCCGACTTGGGGGAGGACTCTCCTCCCCTGGCCGGCGCCCTCCCACCTATAAAAGGAGGGGCAGGGGTGCCCCTCTAGACCTACACCTCTCTCCTCTAAACGCTAGCCCTAGACGCCGGCTTCCACCAAGTCGCCGCCGCCCCTAGGGTTTGCCTAGCCGCCGAGTTGGGGCTCTCCCCTTGCCCTAGACCGCCGGCCTAGACCTCTCTCCTTGGTGCCTCTAAACCCTAGATCGCCAAGGGCTCTCTCATAGTCCACCATACTCGCTCCGGCTTAAGGCGAAGCCCTGCGAGATCTCCCCTCTACTTCCGGTACCACGCCGCCGTGCTGCCGGAATCGCGAGGAGAGTACTACAACCTCCACTGCCTGCTGGAACAAGGGAGAGGAAGGTCTTCATCGAGTACCGAACGTGTGACCGACTGCGGAAGCGCTGCCGGAACGCAGCGCCGGAAGGATCGTCTGTGAGATCTTGAGATCGGAAAGAGTACGACTACATCACCCACGAGAATCTGCTCTCGTTAACCGCTTTGGATCTTCGAGGGTTAGTATTCCATCGACTCTTTGCTACAATCTAGTAGATAGATCTTGGCTTGATCATAGATTAGATCTTGATTGTGTGTTCATGCGGTAGAATTTTTTTGTTTTCCATGCTACGAACCCCTACAGATCTCCCACTCACTTTCTTGTAAATACAAGCTTCTCCATAAGTGTGTATAAAACCAAAACTTTTGATTACCTTTTATCAAAATGTTGATTCCAACTTCAGGATGTTTGCTTCAATCCATAAATGGACCGTTGAAGTTTGCATACCTTGTTAGCATCTTTAGGATCGACAAAACCTTTGGGTTGTACCCTATACAACTCTTCATCAATGTCTCCATTGAGGAACGCCATTTTGACATCCATCTGCCATATCTCATAATCATAATATGCAACGATTGCTAACAAAATCCTCACATACTTTAGCTTCGCTACCGGTGTGAAAGTCTCATCGTAGTCAACTCCTTGAATTTGTCGAAACCCTTTTGCGACAAGTCGAGCTTTATAGATAGTAACAATACCATCAACATCTGTTTTCTTATTGAAAATCCATTTGTTCTTGATAGCCTTCTTGCCATCCGGTAAGTCCACCAAAGTCCATACTTGGTTTTCATACATGGATCCAATCTCGGATTTCATGGCTTCTTGCCATTTAT
Organism: Avena sativa; assembly: GCA_916181665.1. NCBI lineage: Eukaryota > Viridiplantae > Streptophyta > Magnoliopsida > Poales > Poaceae > Avena > Avena sativa. Next base: position 147,604,673 of record OV702297.1, read on the forward strand.
TGGAATCTGGGCTCATCATTGCTTCCTCATATGTTCCAGGGTCGTCCGTGTTGTCCAACAACATGACACTCATAACGGGATCATACCAATCAGGAGTGGTACGAGTTCTCGTTGACCTACGAGGTTCCTTAGTAACTTCAAGTTTCATGATCAACATCATTAGCTTCCTCTCTTATTGGTGTAGGCGCCACAGGAACTTCTTCCGGTGCTGCTCTACTCTTAAATCCGAGAGAAGGTTCGACAACCTCGTCGAGTTCTACTTTCCTTCAAGTCACTTCTTTCGAGAGAAACTCCTTCTCTAGAAAGGATCCATTCTTAGCAACGAAGATTTTGCCTTCGGATCTATGATAGAAGGTATACCCAGTAGTTTCCTTTGGGTATCCTATGAAGACTCATTTTTCCGCTTTGGGATCAAGCTTGTCGGGCTGTAACTTCTTTACATAAGCTTCGCAACCCCAAACTTTAAAGAACAACAATTTAGGTTTCTTGCCAAACCATAATTCATACGGTGTCGTTTCAAAGGATTTAGATGGTGCCCTATTTAAAGTGAATACGGCTGTTTCTAATGCATAACCCTAAAACGATAGCGGTAAATGTGTAAGTGACATCATAGAACGAACCATATCTAAGGGAGTTCGATTACGACATTCGAACACACCATTATGTTGTGGTGTTTCCGGCGGTGTAAATTGTGAAAGTATTCCGCATTTCTTCAAATGCTCGCCAAACTCGTAATTTAGATATTCACCTCCACGATCAGATAATAGAAACTTAATCTTCTTGTTACGCTAATTCTCTACTTCACTTTTAAATTCCTTAAACTTCTCGAAAGTTTCAGACTTATGTTTCATGAAATAGATATACCCATATCTACTCAAGTCATCCGTGGAAGTAAGAACATAACGATAACCACCACGCGATGCTACACACATTGGGCCGCACACATCGGTATGTATGATTTCCAATAAGTCCGTAGCTCGCTCCATCATACCAGAAAATAAAGTCTTAGTCATTTTACCCATCAGACATGCTTCGCATCTTTCAAGTGATTCAAGAAGTCCATCGGAATGGATTTTATTCATACGCTTCACTCCAATATTATCAAGACGACAGTGCCACATATACGTCGAGTTATCGCTCAATTTCAAACGTTTAGCTTCAATGTTATTAATATGTGTATTACTAAAATCGAGATTCAACAAGAATAGACCATCTATCAAAGGTGCATGTGCATAAAACATATTACTCATATAAATCGAATAACCATTATTCTCGGACTTAAACAAGTAACCGTCTCGCAATAAACATGATCTGGATATAATGTTCATGCTCAACGCATGCACCAAATAATAATTATTTAAGTATAAAACATTTGATGAAGAGGTAGCATGCCAACCGCGATCACATCAACCTTTGATCCATTTCCAACGTGCATCGTCACCTTGTTCTTCGCTAGTTTCCGTCTATTCTGCAGCACCTGTTTCGAGTTACAAATATGAGCAACCGAACCAGTATCAAATACCCAGTCACTACTACGACTACTAGTGAGATACACATTAATAACATGTATATCGGATATACCTTTCTTCTTGATGTTGTTGTTCTTCAAATCCGCCAAGTACTTAGGGAAATTCCGCTTCTAGTGACCTTCTCCCTTGCAGTAAAAGCACTCAGTATCAGGCTTAGGCCCAGTCTTGGTCTTCTTCGCCGGCGCGGTAACTTTCTTACCGCCCTTCTCGAAGTTTCCCTTTTTCTTAGACTTGCCTTGCTTCTTGAATTTGGTGGTCTTATTGACCATAAACACTTGGTTCTCTTTCTTGATCTCCACTTTCGCAGATTTTAACATGGAGAAGAGTTTAGGCAACGACTTGTCCATGTTTTGCATATTGTAGTTCATCACAAAGTTCTTGTAACTTGGTGGTAGTGATTGGAGGACACGGTGAATCCCCAAAGAATTAGGAATCACTATACCCAAGCTTTGGAGCTTACTTGCGTGCCCAGACATCTTAAGCACATGCTCACTGATGGAGCTTCCCTCTTCCATCTTGCAGTTAAAGAACTTTTTAGAAGCCTCATAACTCTCAACTGCCACGTGAGCCTCAAATATCATTTTTTGAGTTCACGGACAATATCATGTGGGTCAAAGTTCTCAAACCTTTTCTGAAGCTCTGATTCCAAACCATACAAGATAGCACACTGAACTATGGAGTACTGATTCTTCCGACCGAGGAAAACATTCTTCACCTCATCGGTAGCATCAACTGCAGGTGGGTCACCTAGCGGTGCATCCAGCACATAGGTCAAATTATCAGCATTGAGGACAATCCTCAAGTTGCGGAACCAATACGCGAAGTTGTTTCCATTGTTTTTCAACTTTTCTTTCTCTAGAAACGCATTAAAATTGATGGTAGGGGCCGCCATTGATCTACAACATATTTGCAATAGTTTAGACTAAGTTTATGACAAATTGAGTTATAATTAATAGTTAAATTAATCTAGGTGAACTCCCACTCAAAACAATATCCCTCACATTGTTTTAGTGATCACATGAACCAAATCCAACACATCAAAACCAATCATCACGAGATATGATATAGCTTCAAAGGCGAACAATCAACATGTTCATCATATCTACTATATGATTCATGCTTTACCTTTTGGTGATCCGTGTTCCGAGACCATGTCTGTACATGCTAGGCTCGTCGAGATCAAACCTTAGCTTACGCATGAGCAAATCTGTCTTGCTCCCGTTGTATACACTCGTAGAATCTAACACACCCGATCATCACGTGGTGCTTCAAAACAACGAGCTTTGGCAACGGTGCCTACTAAGGACGAACACTTTATAACTTGATATTTTTTGAGAGGGATCATCTTATAATGCTACCGTCGTGAACTAAGCAATACAAGATGCATAAAAGGATTAACATCAGATGCAATTCAAAATATATGTGATATGATATGGCCTTTCTTCTTGTGCGTCGGATCTCCATCTTCAAGCACGAACATGATCTCCACCATCACCGGCATGGCGTCAAGGTCAATGGAACCTCTCCATGGTTGTCGTCCACCAGCATCAACTATTAGAACTACTTTGAATAATAGACATGCAGGTCTTAACGAAATTAAAAGACAACCATAAGGCTCCTGTCGGTTGTCGACTTACAATAATTAACATTGCATACATCATATATAATCACAATCATGGCCATATCACACCACAACACACACCTGCAAAACAAAGTTAGACGCCTCTAATTTTCTTTGCATTTTTTACGTGGTTTGGGGCTTTCAATAAGTGTCATTCTAACTTACGAACAAGAACCACAACGTTGATACTAGTATTGTCAATCATCCATTGTAAATTGAATCTTCACTATGTTGGGAGAAACAGACACCCACAAAGCCACTTATGCAATCCAAGTTGCATGTCAAGCATGGAGCAAGTCTCATGAACGATGTCATGTAAGGTTAGCCCGGGCCGCTTCATCCCACCATCCCGCATGATGCAAAGTACACAAGAAGCAATCGACAACAAAAGCATCAACGCCCACAATGACCATTATGTTCTACTCGTGCAATAGATCTACATATATACACGGCTCTAATACCACTGTAGGGGTTCGTAGCATGGAAAACAAAAAATTGCTACCGCATGAACACAAACATGCCAAGATATATCTACTAGATTGTAGCAACGAGTCGATTAGATTACTCACCCTCGAAGATTCCAAAGTGGTTAACGAGAGCAGATTCTCGTGGGTGATGTAGTCGTACACTTGCCAATCTAAAGATCGCGTAGACGATCCTTCCGGCGCTGCGTTCCGGTAGCGCTTCTGCAGTCGGTCACACGTTCGGTACTCGATGAAGACCTTCCTCTCCCTTGTTCCAGTAGGCAGGGGAGGTTGTAGATCCCCCCTCACAATTCCGGCAGCACGACAGCGTGGTGTCGGAAGTAGAGGGAAGATCCTGCAGGGCTTCGCCTAAGCCGGAGCAGGTTATGGTGGAGAATTAGGGTTTCTAGCGATCCATGGTTTAGAGGGCCGGAGAGGAGGAGGTGGAGTCAGCGGAATCTAGGGCGGCGACGATGAACCGACAACTGGCGGCGGCGCTGGGGGCGGCGGCGACGACGCGGCGGCTAGGTGTGGGGAGGGGCTGGTGTTGTGTCTCTTGGGGTACCCCTCCCCTCTATTTATGAGAGGGAGGGCAGCTTGGGAGAGGGGAGTTTGAATCCTTCCCCAACTCCCTCTCCTAGTTGGCTTGTGGTGGAGGGAAAAAAGGATTCTTTCCTTCCTCCACCTCGATACATTGTCCCAGTTTGACTTTTCAAACTTGCCTTTTGACTTTCAATTTGGAGCTTAATTTATTTCTTACAAATGCCCAACCAAGTGACCTAGGACATGATGCAATCATTCCACTTATTCATGACACATTCATGTACCCTTACCCTTCCGGTCCGGTGAACCTTCTAGACCCTTCTAGATAATTCTGGTGAAAACACCGGAAACATTCCCGAACTCCGGAATTGGACTTTCCTTATATGAATCTTATTCTCCGGACTATTTCGGATCTCCTCGTGATATCCTGGATCCCATCCGAGACTCCGAACAACATTCGGTCTCCCTACTTACATTCCATATCTACTAAACAACATCAAATCCTTAAGTGTGTCTCCCTACGGTTCGTGAATTATGCAGACATGCCCAAGACTCTTCTCCGATCAATAACCAATAGAGGAATCTTGAAATTCATATGGTTCCCACATATTTCTACAATTACTTTGCGATCGAATGAACCACTTACATATGATACCAATTTCCCTTTGTCTCGCGATAGTTTACTTATCCTTGGTCTGATCGTCGGTATCTCTGCATACCTAGTTCAACCTCATTACCAATAAGTACACTTTTCTCGTTCCCATGATATGTGATCCGTTGTGAGCCAGTCACATGCTTGCAAGCTAATTGGATGACATTCCACCAAGAGGGCCCATAGTATATCTATCCGTCATATGGATGGACAAATCCCACTCTTGATCCATGTTCGTCAACACATACTCTCTGAACACTCAATGCCACCTTTATAGCCACCTAGTTACGGTGTGGTGTTTGATGTCATCAAAGTATCCTTCCAGTGATGTTGATTAGCATGATCTCATGGTCGAAGGAATTAGGTTACTATGTATCATAGCAAACGAACTATTGAAATGACTTGATCTTTATGCTATGCTTATCTATAAGAGTATGTCCATCATACCATTCTCCTAATGATATGATCTTGTTGTTAATAACATCTCAATGTTCATGATCAGGAAACCATGATCATCTATCAACCAACAAGATAGTATTATAAAGAGGCTTTACTAGGGACTCTATTTTAGTTTACAAATCACACAAGTATTAATGTTTCCGGTTAATACTATTATAGCATGAATGTAAACATTTATCATAAACACAAAGATATAATAATAACTACTTTTATTATTTCCTCTAGGGCATATCTCCAACAAGTAGTTCATCCTTGGACTATGGGTCCATAGCAGTAACTAGATGGTAGTGTCTCCTCCTTTGTGCTATCATGTTTAGATCTTGTCAGCTCTGTTCATGATCAAGATCATCTATTTGTAATCCTACATGTTGTGTTTGTTGGGATCCGATGGATATTGAGTACTACGTCAAGATTGATTATATCATGTCTATGTTGTTTGTGATCTTGAATGCTCTTCGTTTCTAGTACATGCTTTGGCCAAGTAGATGCTTGTAACTCCAAGAGGGAGTATTTATGCTCGATAGTAGGTTCATGCCTCTAGTAATCTTGGAGAGTGACATAAACTTCTAAGGTTGTAGATGTGCTGTTGCTACTAGGGAGAAAACAACAATCCTTTGTCCATGGGGCAATTGTATTGTTTACTTTACACACTTTGCTTAATGCAATTATATGTTGCTTGCAACTTAATACTGGAGGGGGTTCGGATGATAACTTGAAGGTGGATTATTAGTCATAGACGCAGTTGGATTACGGTATATGTATTATGTTGTAATGCCCAAACGAATCTCATAGCGATCATCATGACATGTATATGCATTGTTATGCTTTCTATATCTTGTCAATTGCCCAACTGTAATTTGTTCACCAAACATGCTATTTATCTTATGGATAAACACCTCTAGTGAACTTTGGACCCCGGTCCGTTCCTATCTACTGATATTCAATCTACTGTCTATTTTTTACTTTCTACAATTCCTACAAAGTAACTACTTTCTTCCACACTATATGTTTAATCCTTTCTTTTCAGCAAACCGGTGAGATTGACAACCTCACTGTAAGTTGGGGCAAAGTATTGTGGTTGTGTTGTGCAGGTTCCAAGTTGCTAGCAACACCTTGGGAGTTGGTTCTTTCTCCTGCTGGTTCGATAACCTTGGTTTCATAACTGAGGGAAACTTGCTGGTGTGCTCATCGTACCTTCCACTTGGGGTTCCCCAATGAGCTGTACATCATTTGAGCCATCAAGAAATTTTCTGGCGCCGTTGCCGGGAAGATAAGGACAACTTCAATCTCTTCCTCCCCATCAAATCACTTTTCTGGGAGTAAGAAGATTCCTGCAAGGGGAGTCTCTCACAACCAATCTCTTTACTTTGTTTTTGTTTTGCTTAGTTTATTTTGCTTTGTTTTGCTTGTTTATTTTTATCAAAAACACACAAAAAATTAGTTGTACTGGTTTACTTCTTCTTATCAAAAACACAAAAAAATTAGTTCCCACTTTAGTTGCTATTTCTGTTGTTTTACTCTCTTTATCAAAAACACACACAAAAAAAATTTAGTTCTTTCTTTAGTTGTTACCTTGTTCTTGGCTCATTATGTTGACCCCTAAGTTCACCCTGAAATACCTTTCAATAGGTAGTGGCTCTATAATTGGGAAAGATAATATTGAAGAATTCTTTAATCATGTTAGTAAGCATGAGGATATTGAGGATAGATCCTTAGCAAAACTTGCTCCAAATTATGAAATTGCTGCAGCTTCTTTAGTTCACATGTTGGAGGCTAGGTTTGTTAAACTTAACCCCATAATGCAGGTAATGTTTCTTAAACTTAATGATATTGAGGATACTGAAAAGGGAGACTTTATCCTGGAAACTTTTCTTAAGGAATTTAATGATGTGGCTATAGAAGCTAGAAAGGTCTTTGGTCGTTTTAATATGCTAGGCTCATGTGTAGATGTTATTGGTACACTAGAAAAGTTGGACAAAACCAAACCCAAAAATGGGAAGGAAATTAAAACACCAATACCTTTTAAAGTTGTAGGAATACATGAAGCCTTGGAAAAGAATTTTGATTGGATTATTCCTGAAAACCCATTTGATGAAAATAGTGAACCCAAGAGTATTGAGAGAGGATCCTCTAGAACTTATTTGGATGAGATACCTTTCCTTGTTGAATATATTTCTGCTATTGATGTTAATGCTTTTTCATTCGAAAATACTTGATTCTTGCTTTCTTTGCCTAGCTAAAAGGCGTTAAAGAAAAGCACTATTGGGAGATAACCCAAAATTTTTATTTCAGTAAGTTTTTCTTTTGTTGAGTCTTGGAAGTTATTGACTCTGTAATAACCTCTTATTATACTTTTTGTTTGGTTTTTGTGCCAAAAATAGCCTCTAATGAGAGAGAAGTAAGATTTGGGGAAGTTGCTGTCCCGAAACAGACTTTTGTGCTTCACTGTAAAAAATCGTGAAAATCCCAGTAAGTCGGATTGATCTGTAATTTTTTTGTGCTTATGACCCAGGTTATTATCTAACTTTCATTAGTTTTGCACTTTTCTATTTGAGCAACAGAAGGCTTTTAAAAATATCGGTCTTCACCTGCTGGTCTGTTTTGACAGATTTCTGCCATTATGTGCATTTGCCTCTTAATCGGTTTCTTTTTGAGTTCTCTTTGATCACTTGAGCTTTTAAAATGAGTTGGTACAGTATCTTATGTTTTAATGAAAGTTTTACTTGTGTTGAAACTAAACCCAAAGGCTTATTATCTTGAATAAACTAATGTTGCTAATGAAGATTGTGTCAAGTTTTGTATGAAGGAAATCTTCAAGTGTAGGGGAAGAATGATATGATGAGATGAAGAATGGACAAAAGCTCAAGCTTGGGGATGCCACCCGTGTCACTCCAAGAAATATTCAAGAGGTACAAGTGTCAAAGCTTGGGGATTTGTAACATCCCTAAAAACATGATTTCAAAGTTTGCATATCATTCATGCATGCATATAGATTTGAGATCAATTTCAAACTCATTTCAGAAAAACAGAAGCACATAGTGCTATGATTTTATGTGAGCAACTTAAATCAAATGGCCATCACCATTTGAAAGTTTGAATGTTTGTAAACCTAGCTTGTTTGTCTTCCTTACAGAAAGGATTGAGTGTGGTTTTGGACCAAGTTTTACGAATTGGAAATAGTTTCAAAAACCCTCTTTCAAACTTTTGCAAATCAGATGCAAGCCTCTGATATTTTGTTCTCCAAGTTTGACCAAGCCTTTGCAAAGCAACCACATGATTTTATGCCTATGTTTGAGACTATTGCTCACTGCAAAAATCCCAAGAAGATTTGAATTCAAATGGAACTTGAATTCATTTGAAAATCAATTCAGAAAATTGAAACAGAAAAAGAAAAGGAGTAAACAAAAGAAAAGGGCCAGGCGCCAGGATTTTAGCCCAGCAACAGAACTGGCCCAACTAGCCCACCCGGTCCATTCCTCTCCCTCTCGCACACGCAAGCGCACCCCCACAGCCGCTGACGAACAGACCCCACCTCCTTTCTGCGCGTTTCGCTGACGAGCGGGCCCTCTCCACGTCGCCCTCGTCTTCCCCAAACCGCGCCCGCAGACCGCGTCGCCGCTGCTGTCAATGCTGGTAATGGCGCGGCGTAATTAGCCTTGATGCCGCAGGCGTTTCCTATCGCGCTTGGGCCTATTTAATCCCCTCTGCTCCGCGATCATTTCCCCCCACTCTCCTCGCTCACTCCGCCACCAGGCTGCGCGCATTTGTCTTCGAAGCACCGCAGTACCGACGACTCCGGCGACCGATTCCGGTGAGCCTCGACCGTCCCCCTCTCTCCGGTTCAAACGATGATGCTCAGCATGACCTTGTGCACCTGCTGACACCTTTCTTTTGCCTGCTCGTGACCCAGGTCATCGTTTCCATTCACGACCGCAACCACCTGCGCTGCCGCTTGACTCCGGCGACCAATTAAGGTAAAACCCGAGCGCCCCTTGCCCCCTCCTTCACGCGAGTTTGTTCGCCTGCGTCTTGCGCAACTCCTGATGCCTCTGGTTCGTGCTAGGGCGACACCAAACCTCGGCAACAACCACGACTGCAAGCGACAGACGCCGCCCGCAACTCCGACGAGCCCCTGAGACCGTGCCAGTGCGCCCCTTCCCGAGCCAACGCCACCTTGAGCTTCAGCACGCCACCGCGGTTCTGGTAAGCCACTTCCCCCACTCCCGCGCGACCTAGAACGCCAGCGCCGCCGCTGTCAGAAGCGCCGCCGCCAGTCGCCGCCGCTAGCGCCGCTCGAGTTTGGTTAGTTGATTTGTAGCCGTCAGATCTGGATCCAACGCGTAGAATTAGAACTTTTAGCGAAGCGTTATGGGAAGATCTGAGCCGTGAGATTTAAATAGATCCAACGGCGCGGGAGGGTGATCCTGAACGAATCGGTATCAGCCAATAGAAACACGACGCGTGGCTAGGGTTAGATTCAAAAAACAGAATTCAAATCAGATTTAGATCCAAATTTCAAATGGCTATAACTTTTGATTCCCACGTTAGATTTTTGCAAACTTTATACAGTTGGAATCAGGGAGACAAGCCCTTTCTGAATCTGCAATGTGTTTAGTGAAATGTTTCTGTTAAAATGACTTTTTATGCAGAAACTTGTTTAGGACTATTTTGAGTATATAATTTGTTTAGTAAATTGTTTTAGTGCTAAATAAGTTTAGTTAGCAAGCTTTTTGACTTGGTTATGTTTCTGTATCATGCACTTGCTTGGTGGAGTTTTCAAAAATCATCACTTAGCATTTTCTTGCATGCATGCATTCATATTTTTGTTTGTATATGAATTGTGTGTAATTTTGTGCTACAAATTTGTGTGTAGATTTTGCTAGTGACTGTGATTGTGAAGAGTGTTACTCTCCCCATTACCAAGTCAAGTGGTACTTCATGAATATTTCCATCCCTATATTTTGTACAAGCATTAGAAATATTTTGCTAAGTCTGGCATGTTGTTATTTTTGCCAAATGCTATGTTGGGAAATCCTAAGTAGTTGTAGAATTGTAGAATTGCTAGGGAATTTCCTAAGTTAAGTTACTATGCCATGCTTAGCCTAGCTAGTAGCAAACAAGGGTTGGTAAAGTATATACATGCTATGATGAAAATATTTCTAAGTCTTTGGACTTAAGATTTTCTTAATAAAACAACTAAGTCAATGAACCTCCTGGGTGGAATGGGACTTGAATGGTGGTTTTTGGTTGAGTGGTTACACAAGGCCCATGGCCATGGTTTACCTTGTGTATCACACTTGTGGTATGCCACCCAGGCACAAAGGGATTTGGAGGCCAAGTATTGAGAAGCTTATAGTGCAACCACTTGGCAATATGGGCTCTGCCTTGATCATATAGGTTGCTAGAACTTAGCCTTTTGGACAGTTGGTGGTAGTGGGAATGATAGGTTGGAGCGCGTCCATTTGGCTAAGGAAAGGCTTCTGAAAGGTCCTGTCTTGGGAAACCAAGTCTGGTGGGGAAAGTGCACAACCTCTGCAGATGGAAAAATCTAAGTACTTAGCCAAGTCCATGGCAATGGACAACTTGAGCATCAAGACATGGAAGCTACAAGAATCTCATCACTCCAACTTCTAAGTAAAACTTGTGGGTGAACAAGGGTGAAGGACCCCAATGTCTATTGGTGGTTTCTTGGGAAAGTTTTTGACAAAGAAAAACTTAGAGTTTTCAACTAATAGGAAAAACCTATTTTGAGCAAAGCAAGCCAAGCTACACTTAGCCAAAATGCATATAGTAATATAGTCCACTTAAAATTTACTAAGGTATCACTTGCCAATACTATTCCAAAGTATTAACCCACTGTGGCTGTAACTTGTGATGTTGCAGGTTACTCCGATGATGATTAGGTGTCATGAGTCTACACTCAACATGCTTGCCTGTGGCACATGAAGATGAAGACTTATGTTTATTTACTTATTCCAAAACTCTTGTATTAGGCCTGTGGCCCTGAGTTGTAAAAGACTATGTTTATCTCTGGAATGGATGTAATAAATGACCTTTGTATCTGTGTACTTCATCTTAAACTGTGGATGCTAGCAATGATCCAGGGACTAGCATTGCAATCACAGGGATCCTTTTCCTTTACAAAGGAGGGATCTTACAGATGGTATCAGAGCACTGTGTTGCCTGTAGGATTATGACCCTAGGATTGGAAACCACTAAGGAAATTTTTTCAACTACTTCTACACTTGTCTATTCTTCTCGTAAACTTTTCTAATCTTCTCATTCTCATCTCTATTTTAGATGAACTCCATCAACGAAGCCGTGAAGAAAGGACCACTCATGACCATGACCTTGGAGTGTGAGACAGAGTTTCCCAAAATTCTTAAGGACCTCATGGTGGCAATGGAAATACATGGTGCAGCTGTGTACAAAGGCTTTCCAGTGATGGATGAAGGAGTTGAGTACTGGTGGGTGCAACTTCACTTGTACAAAAACAAGGAAGACAACCACAAATAAAGAGGTTTCTGCATGTACACCAACACTGTGGTGCACACCACATTCTTTGAGTCAGCAAGAGAAGCAGCTTGGAGGACTATCAAAGAACTTAGTGCTAGAGTCAAGTGCAGAATGCTCAACCTCCAAAAAGACTTAGAGAAAGAGAAGGAACATACCCAAGAGTTGGAAGCCACCAACCAAACCTTAAGAGGAGATATTATAGACTTAGTGATGGAATCATGTGAGCAAGATAGGCTGATTGCTTCTAGGAACATTGTGTTAGCCAACAGATCCAATGAGATAGGATTCTAAACGTACTTCGTTAGTTGGACCACCACCTATCACCTTATTTTCCAAAATGATACCTTAAATAAGTTTGGAACTTAGTTGATGTAATGGATTCATGTATGCATGACTTGTGTGATTTTGTGTTCCAAGGATATGTATGAAATGTTTGTCTTGTTTTATCTTAAATTGTGTTGTCCTAACTTTTCTATCTTATAAATAGATGCCTATTACCATCAGCATTGTTGAGGAGTTCCAGGTTACCCGCTTTGGTCCTTGTATCGTTGAGCTTACCACTTTGCTCAGTCTCCCTCTTCCCACCATCATGGTGCATCCACTCACCAAGTTCGAGAGGAAGGACCTCTGGGGCTTCAAGGTAAACCAGCCCGGACGCCAGACAGAGCCTACTACGGAGGCCATCGTCTTCAAGCTTATGCACGATGACAGGGAGAGAGGCATGGAGGTAGTCATGCAGGACCTGATAGGACGTCTGCTAGGCCGTCACTCCCGACAGGTTAGAGGCACCCACTTCCACGTCTTCGGAAGACGTGATGATGATGGAGAGTCCATCGACTTCAAGGAAGACTCGAGGGACGCAGCAGAGCCGATACGTCTCTATCTCCAGGACTTAGAGTCTCTCATTAGGCACGTGGACACGGACATGACCAATGTCATGCTCAGTAATGACGAGCTCCAGGTGCAGCTTCACGAGAAGGACAAGCTTTTCGCACAGCAGGACGAGATAGTCAAGGAAATGGAGGCAAAGTTCGAGACCCAGGACCGGAAGTTCAAGAGTCAGGAGAAACGTGTCCAGGATAGGAACAAGAAGATCCGGGACATGACTGAAGAACTGAAGTCCAAGGATTTCGAGCTAGAGCAGCAGCAGATGGTGATTGAGAGGCTTCGTTCCCAGAAGAGGGCTCTCAAGGCCAAGATCGAGTCCTTGACCACTACCATTGAGAAGAACAAGACCGCGATGGAGAACGCAGGTCTTACCTTTGTCGAGGAGGAGATTGATGCTGACGAGTAGACTTGACTACTCGTTTATCTTTTATTATCGTACTTGTTATTTGTGAACTTGTTATTGGACCATCCGACATGTGGATGGCTTGCCACTTGTGTGTTTTACTTTGAGAACTTGTTATCTTGTTGTTGAACTTTTATCTTTGCGTTGCATGCTATGTGTTTGCTTATGTGATGTAATGTGCATAAAAACATCTATGGGTATCTCATTCTTATCTCTATTTGAACAAACCACAGATGCCTCCCCGTCGCGCAAACCCCAACCCCAACAACAACAACATAACTCCGGAAATGCAGCAAATGATGAATGCTCAAACACAGCTTATGCAGATGATGACAACATTCATCCAGAACCAGAATAACAACAACAACAACAACCCCAATAACAACAACAATAACAACAACAACAACCCTCCGGGCTTTGATATGCTCACCAGATTTCTGCGTTTGAGGCCAGCTAAGTTCTCGGGGACGACTGATCCCATGGTGGCCAATGATTGGCTACGTTTTGTAAACAAGGACTTAGTGACCGTGGGCTGCACGGACGCTGAAAAGGTCAGATTTGCAGCACATCTGCTGGAAGGGCCAGCCGCCACTTGGTGGGACAACTTCCAAATCACCACTCCTATAGATGAGGTGACTTGGGCTATCTTTGAAGATGGCTTTCGCACTCCTCATATCTCATCAGGAATAATGAGCCTGAAAAAGAAAGAGTTCCACAATCTGAAGCAGCGCCACCGCAGCGTGGCTGAATACATCGAAGAGTTCAACAATCTGGCGCGTTATGCACCGGATGAGGTTGACACTGATGCCAAAAGAAAGGAAAAATTTCTGGAAGGCTTGAATGATGAGCTGAATCTGCAGCTGGTTGTGGCATATGTTCCCACTTATCAGTCGCTCTATGACAAGGCGGCTATATTGGAGAACAAAATGAAGCAAGTCGAGAGTAGGAAGAGGAAACACTCCGACAAGCACAGCTCGGGATCGTCTCACAAACGATCTCACTATGATGACAGTGGAAGCTCAGGATCCCATAAGCATGGGAAATTCAACAAGCACCACAACCACAACCGTCATGACAACAAGCATCACCGCAGTCATGACAATGACAAGTACAAGAACCACAAGAGTGGACATAAGAGCCACCATAGTGGGAATGGTAGTGGAAGTGGAAGTCAGCCTGCTAAAAGGGACATCAGTCAGGTTGAGTGCTTCAAATGCAAGAAGATGGGACACTATGCAAATGAGTGCCCCGAAAAGAAAGTTGAAGGACCTTTCAAGCCCAATCCTTTCCAAAAAGGTCAGGTGAACCACATTAATGTGGAGGAGGTCTATGAGGAACCTGACGCTGTTGCTGGTAAGTTCAGACTCAATTCCATTCCAGCATTTGTACTCTTTTATACTGGTGCATCGCATTCATTCATATCAAAGGCATTTGTTGATAGAAATGGGATTCCATCTGAAAACATTGGGTGTCCAATAAAAGTTAGTTCTCCGGGTGGAGATATGATAGTAAGTCTTGGATGCCGGGATCTTGTAATAGAATTTGGAAAACATAAGTTTCCAGTGAGTCTGATAATCCTAGATTCCCAAGGACTGGACGTAATATTGGGAATGGATTGGATGGCTAAGTATGAAGGAGTACTAGGTTGTGCTAATCGTACTGTTGCACTCACAACCCCGGAAAGAAAAATAATAAAATTCAAGTCAAACTTTGAATCCAAAGGAAGTAAGCTAAATTATCCTAAGGGGGTTAGCATGGACAGTGTGCCAATTGTATGTGAGTATCCGGATGTGTTTCCGGAAGAATTACCAGGAATGCCACCAGATAGAGATGTGGAGTTTCTGATAGATTTGGTACCAGGTTCTGGACCAATAGCAAAGAGACCATACAAAATGTCAGTTGATGAACTGAAAGAGCTCAAGAAACAACTAGGAGAACAGTTGCAGAAAGGATTTATCCAACCAAGTTCTTCATCTTGGGGAGCCCCAGTTTTGTTCGTGGAGAAGAAGGATAGAAGCCAAAGGTTATGCATAGATTACCGTTCACTCAACGAGGTAACTATCAAGAACAAATATCCTTTGCCTAGAATCAATGACTTTTTTGATCAGCTAGAAGGAGCATGTGTGTTCTCGAAGATTGATCTCCGGTCAGGCTATTTTCAACTCAAGATAAGAGAGCAAGACATACCTAAAACAGCATTCACCACAAGGTATGGATTGTATGAGTATACCGTAATGCCTTTCGGCTTGACCAATGCTCCAGCATACTTCATGAATATGATGAACAAGGTGTTCATGGAATTCCTTGACAAGTTTGTTGTCGTTTTCATCGATGACATCTTAGTCTACTCCAAGAGCAAGGAAGAGCATGAAGGACATTTGCGTTTAATACTTGAGAAGTTAAGAGAGCATAAACTTTATGCCAAATTCAGCAAGTGTGAGTTTTGGTTAGAGGAAGTTGGTTTTCTTGGTCATGTTATGACAAAGGATGGTGTGGCAGTTGATCCTGCTAAGGTTTCAGCTGTGACAGAATGGGAATCTCCAAAGAACGTGAAAGAGGTTCGCAGTTTCCTTGGCTTAGCAGGATACTACAGAAGGTTCATTGAGAATTTCTCAAAGGTTGCTAAGCCCATGACTGAATTGTTAAAGAAATACAAGAAGTTTGCATGGTCTGAAGGTTGCGAAGTCAGCTTCCAAGAATTGAAGAAGAGACTAGTGACAGCACCAGTTCTATGTTTGCCAGATTTGGAAAAGGATTTCCAAGTATATTGTGATGCGTCTCATCAAGGTTTGGGTGTTGTACTTATGCAAGACGGTAAAGTTGTGGCCTATGCCTCGAGACAACTCTAACTCATGAAGTAAACTATCCTACTCATGATTTAGAGTTAGCCTCCGTCATCCATGCACTCAAAACATGGAGACATTACCTTTTGGGAAAGCGTTGTGAAGTGTTCACAGATCACAAGAGTTTGAAGTATATCTTCACCCAAAAGGAAATCAATATGAGACAAATAAGATGGTTAGAGCTTATCAAGGATTACGACTTAAGTTTGCAATACCACCCCGGTAAGGCAAATGTAGTAGCAGATGCTCTAAGTCGTAAGGTATTTGTGAATGGCCTTACCAAAGGAGAATTGCCAGATGATTTGTGTGCCCAATTCAGAGAACTCAGATTGGAGATTGTGCCTGAAGGACATCTCATGTCTTTAGATGTCCAACCCACTTTGTTGGACAAGATTCGAGAAGCTCAAAAGACTGATAAAGAAATTGAAGATATTAAGGAAAAGATTGGCCAAGGGAGAGCTAAAAATTTCCATGAAGACGAACAGGGTACATTATGGCATGGGAAACGTATCTGTGTTCCACAAGATCCGGAGTTACGGAAACTGATTCTGCAAGAAGCGCACAACTCCCCGTATTCTATTCACCCGGGTAACACCAAAATGTACATGGACATGAAAGAAAGATTTTGGTGGAACAATCTCAAGAGGGACGTCGCCGAACATATTGCTTTGTGTGATGTGTGTAGTAGAGTAAAAGCGGAGCATCAGAAACCAGCCGGTTTGCTTCAACCACTACCTATTCCTGAATGGAAATGGGACAAAATTGGTATGGATTTCATTACCGGATTACCAAGGACCAGATCAGGATATGATTCCATATGGGTAGTAGTGGATCGCCTAACTAAAGTGGCTCATTTCATACCCGTGAAGACAACTTATACAAGTGCCAAGTTAGCCAAAATCTACATGAGTAGAATTGTATGTCTACATGGTGTGCCCAAGAGTATTGTGTCTGATAGGGGAACCCAATTCACTTCCCATTTTTGGAGACAGCTACATGAGTCATTGGGAACGAGGTTGGAATTCAGTACTGCTTTTCATCCTCAAACCGATGGACAAACAGAAAGGACTAATCAAATTCTAGAAGACATGTTGAGGGCATGTGCCCTAGACTATGGAGCAAGTTGGGATGAAAGTCTGCCTTACGCAGAATTTTCTTATAACAACAGCTATCAAGCCAGCATTGAGATGGCACCATTTGAGTTTCTCTACGGAAGAAAGTGTACCACCCCATTGCTATGGAATGGTGTGGGAGAAAGAAGTTTATTCGGGCCAGATCTTATCAAAGAAGCCGAAGAGAAAGTCAAGTTGGTTAAGGATAGGTTGAAGATAGCACAGTCCCGACAGAAAAGCTACGCAGATCCTAAGCGTAGAGAAGTTACCTACGAAATTGGTGATAGAGCCTATCTTAGAGTATCACCACTTCGTGGAGTGAAAAGATTCGGAGTCAAAGGAAAGTTGGCACCAAGATATGTTGGTCCATTCAAGATTCTGAGTCGCAAAGGAGAAGTTGCTTATGAAATTAAACTGCCAGCGTCTCTATCAGCAGTCCATAATGTGTTTCATGTGAGTCAGCTTAAGAAATGTCACCCAGAAATGGAAGAAACTTCTTTGAAGGATACCATACCTTTGGAAGAAGTTCAACTAGAAAGTGATCTCACTTATGAAGAAAAGCCTATCAAGATTCTTGAGACTGCAGAAAGAGTCACAAGGACAAAGACTATCAAGTTTTGCAAAGTACAATGGAATCATCATTCCGAAGAAGAAGCAACATGGGAAAGAGAAGATGATCTTCTGAAAGACCACCCTCACCTATTTGCTAGCCAATCTGAATCTCGAGGGCGATATTCACCTTAAGGGGGTTAGATTTGTAACATCCCTAAAAACATGATTTCAAAGTTTGCATATCATTCATGCATGCATATAGATTTGAGATCAATTTCAAACTCATTTCAGAAAAACAGAAGCACATAGTGCTATGATTTTATGTGAGCAACTTAAATCAAATGGCCATCACCATTTGAAAGTTTGAATGTTTGTGAACCTAGCTTGTTTGTCTTCCTTATAGAAAGGATTGAGTGTGGTTTTGGACCAAGTTTTACAAATTGGAAATAGTTTCAAAAACCCTCTTTCAAACTTTTGCAAATCAGATGCAAGCCTCTGATATTTTGTTCTCCAAGTTTGACCAAGCCTTTGCAAAGCAACCATATGATTTTATGCCTATGTTTGAGACTATTGCTCACTGCAAAAATCCCAAGAAGATTTGAATTCAAATGGAACTTGAATTCATTTGAAAATCAATTTAGAAAATTGAAACAGAAAAAGAAAAGGAGTAAACAAAAGAAAAGGGCCAGGCGCCAGGATTTTAGCCCAGCAACAGAACTGGCCCAACTAGCCCACCCGGGCCATTCCTCTCCCTCTCGCACGCGCAAGCGCACCCCCACAGCCGCCGACGAACAGACCCCACCTCCTTTCTGCGCGTTTTGCTAATGAGCGGGCCCTCTCCATGTTGCCCTCGTCTTCCCCAAACCGCGCCCGCACACCGCGTCGCCGCTGCTGTCAATGCCGGTAATGGTGCGGCGTAATTAGCCTTGATGCCGCAGGCGTTTCCTGTCACGCTTGGGCCTATTTAATCCCCTCTGCTCCGCGATCATTTCCCCCCACTCTCCTCGCTCACTCCGCCACCAGGCTGCGCGCATTTGTCTTCGAAGCACCACAGTACCGACGACTCCGGCGACCGATTCCGGTGAGCCTCGACCGCCCCCCTCTCTCTGGTTCAAACGATGATGCTCAGCATGACCTTGTGCACCTTCTGACACCTTTCTTTTGCCTGCTCGTGACCCAGGTCGTCGTTTCCATTCACGACCGCAACCACCTGCGCCGCCGCTTGACTCCGGCGACCAATTAAGGTAAAACCCGAGCGCCCCTTGACCCCTCCTTCACGCGAGTTTGTTCGCCTGCGTCTTGCGCAACTCCTGATGCCTCTGGTTCGTGCTAGGGCGACGCCAAACCTCGGCAACAACCACGACTGCAAGCGACAGACGCCGCCCGCAACTCTGACGAGCCCCTGAGACCGTGCCAGTGTGCCCCTTCCCGAGCCAACGCCACCTTGAGCTTCAGCACGCCACCGCGGTTCTGGTAAGCCACTTCCCCCACTCCCGCGCGACCTAGAACGCCAGCGCCGCCGCTGTCAGACGCGCCGCCGCCAGTCGCCGCCGCTAGCGCCGCTCGAGTTTGGTTAGTTGATTTGTAGCCGTCAGATCTGGATCCAACGCGTAGAATTAGAACTTTTAGCGAAGCGTTATGGGAAGATCTGAGCCGTGAGATTTAAATAGATCCAACGGCGCGGGAGGGTGATCCTGAACGAATCGGTATCAGCCAATAGAAACACGACGCGTGGCTAGGGTTAGATTCAAAAAACAGAATTCAAATCAGATTTAGATCCAAATTTCAAATGGCTATAACTTTTGATTCCCACGTTAGATTTTTGCAAACTTTATACCGTTGGAATCAGGGAGACAAGCCCTTTCTGAATCTGCAATGTGTTTAGTGAAATGTTTCTGTTAAAATGACTTTTTATGCAGAAACTTGTTTAGGACTATTTTGAGTATATAATTTGTTTAGTAAATTGTTTTAGTGCTAAATAAGTTTAGTTAGCAAGCTTTTTGACTTGGTTATGTTTCTGTATCATGCACTTGCTTGGTGGAGTTTTCAAAAATCATCACTTAGCATTTTCTTGCATGCATGCATTCATATTTTTGTTTGTATATGAATTGTGTGTAATTTTGTGCTACAAATTTTTGTGTAGATTTTGCTAGTGACTGTGATTGTGAAGAGTGCTACTCTCCCCATTACCAAGGCAAGTGGTACTTCATGAATATTTCCATCCCTATATTTTGTACAAGCATTAGAAATATTTTGCTAAGTCTTGCATGTTGTTATTTTTGCCAAATGCTATGTTGGGAAATCCTAAGTAGTTGTAGAATTGTAGAATTGCTAGGGAATTTCCTAAGTTAAGTTACTATGCCATGCTTAGCCTAGCTAGTAGCAAACAAGGGTTGGTAAAGTATATACATGCTATGATGAAAATATTTCTAAGTCTTTGGACTTAAGATTTTCTTAATAAAACAACTAAGTCAATGAACCTCCTGGGTGGAATGGGACTTGAATGGTGGTTTTTGGTTGAGTGGTTACACAAGGCCCATGGACATGGTTTACCTTGTGTATCACACTTGTGGTATGCCACCCAGGCACAAAGGGATTTGGAGGCCAAGTGTTGAGAAGCTTATAGTGCAACCACTTGGCAATATGGGCTCTGCCTTGATCATATAGGTTGATAGAACTTAGCCTTTTGGACAGTTGGTGGTAGTGGGAATGATAGGTTGGAGCGCGTCCATTTGGCTAAGGAAAGGCTTCTGAAAGGTCCTGTCTTGGGAAACCAAGTCTGGTGGGGAAAGTGCACAACCTCTGCAGATGGAAAAATCTAAGTACTTAGCCAAGTCCATGGCAATGGACAACTTGAGCATCAAGACATGGAAGCTACAAGAATCTCATCACTCCAACTTCTAAGTAAAACTTGTGGGTGAACAAGGGTGAAGGACCCCAATGTCTATTGGTGGTTTCTTGGGAAAGTTTTTGACAAAGAAAAACTTAGAGTTTTCAACTAATAGGAAAAACCTATTTTGAGCAAAGCAAGCCAAGCTACACTTAGCCAAAATGCATATAGTAATATAGTCCACTTAAAATTTACTAAGGTATCACTTGCCAATACTATTCCAAAGTATTGACCCACTGTGGCTGTAACTTGTGATGTTGCAGGTTACTCCGATGATGATTAGGTGTCATGAGTCTACACTCAACATGCTTGCCTGTGGCACATGAACATGAAGACTTATGTTTATTTACTTATTCCAAAACTCTTGTATTAGGCATGTGGCCCTGAGTTGTAAAAGACTATGTTTATCTCTGGAATGGATGTAATAAATGACCTTTGTATCTGTGTACTTCATCTTAAACTGTGGATGCTAGCAATGATCCAGGGACTAGCATTGCAATCACAGGGATCCTTTTCCTTTACAAAGGAGGGATCTTACAGGGTTCCCAAGGAATCCCCTTCTTTATCAATAAAAATCTCAGGTCTTCTTTTAAGACACTTTATTTTTATTGCTTCATGCACTATTGTGTTGTTCTTGGAGCGTCTTTGTTTTTTAGTTTTTTTTAGTTTTGTTTGCTGTAATAAGTTGGTCGGACCCAACGTACCTATTTTGGAGGAGTCACGCCTAGTTCTTCATTGCCTAGAACACTCTAGTTTTCACTGTTATTGTTCTATGGGTGTTCTCTTTTGCTAGTACTGCATTTAGCTTTAGTTTTCTTATGCTTTTTGCTTAGAACTTTTTTGTACTTCTTTGTAGTTAGGTGAGACAAGATCTCTGATCTTTATTGATTATTATTTTTGTGAGTTGTTTCAAATAAGTCGATTGGTGTTGGAAAAGAGTAGAAAGTTTCATGCTTATAGTGGTACAAAAGGAAGCTTGTTTTGATTATGGCTTAGACGTTATCATGTCATGTTAGATGTTGCTTTGACCATATGCTTAGTTATTATTGTGTAGCATGACTTGTTTCAAACAATTGAGATTGCTTAATGTGCCTTGAAAGAATCATGCGTTGTTTTAGCATACATAAGCATAATATTGTGGTATTCTCCTTTGATGCTTAATTTGGGTTGACTTGGCACATGTTTACACCATGTTATGACTATGAACCAGTCACCCTAGCGTATATGATCATTTAGTTTTTGACTTGTAATATCACTTTATGCTTTAATTAATAATGTTTTGTCACTTTGCATGATTATGGCTATTATTGCTATTTTAGTTGGTCGCTCCCAGTCTTTTGCTAGCCTCCACATGTACTGAGTATTTGCTCTTCTCGTGCATCCAACTCCTAAGAAACCAAGTTATTTCAAAGAGTCCACTATAAATTCCTATGCATGGTGTGTTACACCATTCCAAGTATATTCATGTTTTTATCTATCTTCCAAATTAAATTTTTGTTATGTGAAAATTAGTGATTAAAGCTCTCACAAACTTGAAGGCACATTTCATTTCTTGCACTTAATAAATCTGAACCATTGTGCCCATGTATGTTGCTTATATTCTTGCAAATTATAAGTTGGGAGTTAGCAGAACCATGTTGTCATGGGGAACAGTTTCAACATTGCACTTATTCTATTCAGTTGATATCATGTTGTTTTGTTTATGGATCTCGGCGGTGTGAAATAAAAGGGGAGCTTGTAAGCTCATGGTGTTTGTATATGTGTTAGATAAACGCCTGGGCGACTAGCCCAAGCCATGCCTAATCATGGTGGAAACTTGCAGCATAACCATAATGAGCATTCTGTGAAGCATCCTCAATAAAAACCTATGCAAATTGAAAATAAAAAGATTGCTGAGTTGCTCATTGTCTGTCGCCTTGTCATTTTGATATGGGATAGTTCCTGTGTCATGGGGAAAGGGGTATCCCGTTGGCGGTTCTCTATGATACACATATACTTACAATCATAAGAACTTGCTTGTGACCAAAGTTGAGTAGCATGAGGTTCGGTACTCGTACGCAAGGGGCATGAGGTTTTCAACTTATGATCTTTCAAGCATATACTCATATTTGTGTCACTTTAACCTTAATCACTTCAAGATGCCAATGATAGGGGCAATAAGAGATCAAAGCTAGTAAGTACCATAATTTTTGGAAGATCTTTATGAAACTTAAAATCCCTACTTCCCTCTATGAAGGGCCTTTCTTTTTTACTTTTTGTTGAGTCTCCACTTTCTATCTTTATGCACCAATTAAGAGACATAGTTGTCATTCTTAGTTCAATGTGCATTGTCCCAAAACTTATTGATTGATTCATAATTTTGGTATTGCTTGTTCTTAAATTATTTGTATCTAGTCACCCTTATGAACTTTGAAGATGTCCTATGCATTTATGTTTTGCTAATCCATGAAGGATAAGCTGAATACCACTCTTGCTATGTTTTATATATGTGAAACAAACAAATGTCTTTCAATGCATTGTTATTCATGATCCTTTGTTTGTGTACTTTTCATGTTGCAACATAGTTGCTTTGTCTTATTGTTAGAACTATATATTTCATGTTTATGTTAGAGTACTTTGATCCCAGCTATCAATGCTTTACAATATCTTGATCAAGATTGTGATGGTGCATGTCACCTCAAAAATTATTCTTTTTATCAGTTACCTACTCGAGGACGAGCAGGAGTTAAGCTTGGGGATGCTTGATACGTCGTAAACGTATCTATAATTTTTGATGCTCCATGCTTGTTTTGTATCAACTATCTTATGTTTTGTCTACACTTTGAGGCATTTTTATACATTTTATAGAACTAACCTATTAGCAAGATGTCACAGTGCCAGTTGCCTATTTTCTGCTATTTTTGGTTTCAGAAAAGCTAGTAAATAAATATTCTCGGAATTGGACGGAACAAAAGCATAAGTTCCTATTTTTTCCAACACGAGACGGAGTCCAAAGCGGAGATGGAGGAGAGCCACGAGGCGGCCGCACCACCCCTAGGTGCGGACCCACCCTTGGTCACGCCTAGGCATGGTGTGGGCCCCTCGAGCGGCCACCAACCTTGCCCCTACGCCTATATAAGCCCCTCGAGGCAGAAACCCTAAGCACTCGATCAGAAATCCACGAAAAAGTCTGTAGCCGCTCCCACCATCGTGTCTAGATCAGGAGGGATCCGAAGCTCTTCCCGGCACCCTTCCGGAGAGGGAAATCACCCTGGAGGCCTTCTTCATCACCATGCCAGCCTCCGGTGTGATGCATGAGTAGTTCATCCTTGGACTATGGGTCCATATTAGTAACTAGATGGTAGTTTCTCATCCTTTGTGCTATCATGTTTAGATCTTGTGAGCTCCGTTCATGATCAAGATCATCTATTTGTAATCCTACATGTTGTGTTTGTTGGTATCCGATGGATATTGAGTACTACGTCAAGATTGATTATTAATTATATCATGTCTGTGTTGTTTGTGATCTTGCATGCTCTCCGTTGCTAGTAGATGATTTGGCCAAGTAGATGCTTGTAACTCCAAGAGGGAGTATTTATGCTTGATAGTAGGTTCATGCCTCTAGTAATCTGGGAGAGTGATAGAAACTTCTAAGGTTGTATATGTGTCATTGCTACTAGGAAGAAAACAACAATCCTTTGTCCATGGGGCAATTGTATTGTTTACTTTACACACTTTCCTTAATGCAATTATATGTTGCTTACAACTTAAAACTGGAGGGGGTTCGGATGATAACCTGAAGGTGGATTATTAGTCATAGATGAAGTTGGATTATGGTCTATGTATTATGTTGCAATGCCCAAACTAATCTCATAGTGATCATCATGACATGTATATGCGTCCGGTGTGAGGGTCGGTCCAACCGAACTTTCAACCAAGTTCGCACAGATTTCTCCGAACGGCCATATTTTCTTTCCCCTATAAAAGGGGGTTCTTCTCCAGCGCATTTAGAGAGTTCGTGATCACGAAATTGACCTCCATTGTTGGACCTCTTGAGCTTTCTTCCTCCCCCTTCACTCCTGTGATTCTTGCATATTTTTGAGGGATTTGGAAGAGGATATCTAGATCTACAATCCCCACCAATCAATTCCTCCTCTAAGTAAGGGGAACCCATTGGATCTAGATCTTGGAGTCATTTGTTGATTTCCACCATTGTTCTTCCTCTCTAATTCCTCTCTAGCACTTGTTGCTTTGGTGGTATTTGAGAGTGAAGGATTTGAGCACCCTTGGTGTTCTTGCTTTGCATTCTTGCATAAGTGTTGAGCTCTCCATTACAATTTGTTCGAGTGAGAGACCGTGAGCTTGTTACTCTTGGAGGGTGACCTCCTAGTTGGCTTGGCAGTTGGTGCCGTGGTGTCCTATTCATGGAAGATTGTGAAGGGACCCATGCTTCTCCTCCGTGGAGATTTGAAGTGGTTGTGGAGCTTGCCATCTCCGGAGTGGAGGAAAAACTAGCCATAAGGAAAGGGCCTATTCCTTTGTGGGATAGACTCGGAGAAGAAGGTGAGCCTTCGTGGCATTGGGAAATCCTTCGTGGAAGCCCCCACCTCTCCAACGTGACGTACCTTAATTGTAAGGGAACACGGGAATACATCTTTGTCTCCGCGTGTCTCGGTTATCTCTATACCCGAGCTTACTTTCCTTGTGATAGCCATCGAGCTTGAAGTACTTATATCTTGCTTATCACTTGTGGTATATTTATCTTGTGCTATCTTGCTTAGCTTAACTTGTTGTTGGTGCACTTAGTTGAGCCTAGAGTATTTAGGTTTTTGTGCTTGTAAAATAAACATTAGTTTAATTCCGCATTTTATCAATCCAAAACCGTATTAGTTTTGAAATTTCCTATTCACCCCCCTCTAGGCGACATCTCTATCCTTTCAATTGGTATCAGAGCAAGGTCTCTCCTTGTTTACGCTTCACTTCCTAGAGTGTAAAGATGTCGGTTATTAGTATAGTGCACAATGACAAAATTATCTTTGATGGCACAAATTATGCTTTGTGGAGAAATTGCTTGCTTTGTAATCTTCGGACCTTGTGTTCAAATATTGAGCGATTTCTAGATGTAGGTTTTTCTCCTCCTATGGATCCTCAAAATGTATCTTTAGAGGATGAGAAAAATTTACATCTCGAAGCTCAAGTATCTAATGAGATTATTTTCTCCTTGAGCCCCACAATTAATTCGTACTTGACAATTGTAAAGTGCAAGTCGTCTCATGAGATGTGGACCAAGCTTAAAGAAATATTTGGTGGGTCCATTTCTCATAGGGTCGATGGTATCTCCATGGAGCTCTCTTCTCCCTCACATCATGAAGAGATCCAAGTTTCTTCCACCTCTGGCCACGATGAGATTTCAATTCTTTCCACTTCACTTACATGTGACAAGTCACAAGGTAATGGCATGGTGAGTGGAAAAATCATATGTGATGATGGTAGTGTTTCTCTTTACACCAACTATTCTCGTTCTATAAATGATAATGGTGTAGAGAGTTTGGACTTAAGCACTTCTTGCAACAATGATGCTATATCCCCTTGTGTTGCTAGTCCTTGCATATCTTCTAGAAATTATTTGAGTACTAGTGTAGATGATATGCTTGATTTGCCTTATTCCCATGAACAAAATGCTTCCATTTCCTCTAGTTATTTATCTAACAATGTAGAGGAAATCAAACATTCTATGGAGCAAGACATGATCATGAATGAAGATTCAAGAATATCCTCATCTTCATCCTCACGTGATCACATGTGCCTTATGGCAAGAGGATCAAAGGTATCTCCTACTTTGGATCGCAATATTTCTTCTAAAGATAATAGCAATCATAATGATGATAGTGATGATGACATTGATGAGGATATTAGTGCTCTCTTGCTTGAGTTGACTTTTTTGTGTACCTCTCTTCGTGGTAATAATAAGGCCGTTACTTGTCTCAAACACGTTATGTACACCATAACTAAACAAACGGGAACCATAGAGGAGTTGGATTTCCAACTTGATGATGGGAGTCGGAGATTCAATCTCCTTAAGCAAGAGCTTGCCGAGGATAAGCACACTAATAGTTTCCTCACACAAAAAATTGAATCTCATGAGCTTGAAAAGGAAAATTCCATTAATGATGCTTGTGCTACTAACTCTACTTCTTGTGAAGCATCTACCCTAAAGGAGAATCTTGAGCTAAGGGCTCAATTTGAGTTGCTAACTAGCAAGTATAGGAAATTGGAAGAAAGTCATGAAAAGCTCGCACACTCTCATAATGATCTTCTAATCTCCCATGATGGGCTAAAGTTAGCTCGTGAGGCAAGTATTACTAAGATAACATCTTGTGAGCCTATTTTGGACATTAGCACAATTTCTACTCAAAATGCTATTTTTCCATGTGCTAGTCCTAGTAATCCATCTAGCCATACTATTGATAAATCTTGTGTTGGATTACTTGCTTTGCCTTGTTGCTCTAACAATGAAGTTTCTACTTCCTCTAGTACTTGTATTTCTACAAACCATGTAGAGGAAATCAAAGAGCTCAAGGCCCAATTCACTTCCTTGAGGAATGACTTGGAAAAGAGTCATGAAGGGAAATCCACACTCGATAATATCTTAAGTGTGCAAAAATCCCCTAATGATAAAAGTTGACTTGGATTCAACTCCAATAACAAGAACAAGTCCAATAGAAACAAGAAGAAGGTCCAAAACCAAGTCAAGAATTCAGCCAAGATTATTTGCTTCAAGTGCAAGGTTGAAGGACATCATGTGAGATCTTGTCCATTGAAGAAAAGCACTTGAGTGAGAAGCAAAAAGAGAAGCGGCCACAAGTTCATGTTCAAGCCCAAGTTGAAGTTAGGCCACTTCCGAAGAATAATCAAGATAATGCTCCCCAAGCCAAGAAATCAATGAAGAAGAGAAAGGGGAGCACTTGTTGCTACATATGTCATGTGAAGGGGAACTTTGCCTCTTCATGTTCAAATGGTACCTTATCTAACCTATCATTGTTGATGATGATTATTATCTTAGGAAGGATAAGGATGGCAATGTGTTTGCCAAGTTTGTTGGAACTCAAAGTGGTGTCAAGAAAAGAACCATTTGGGTTGCCAAGCCTATTGTGACTAACTTCTTAGGACCCAACTTGGTTGGGGACCAACAAGCTCAAACTTTATAAATAGGTGTTTGTGTAGGGCATTGGAGACTTGGATAACTCATGAAGAATCAAGGTATCTTCATATATTATATTTAATCAAGCCAAGTCATTAGGATTATCATATCCCTATCTTATATCTAATGCGCCTCTTCGCGGTAACTTGTACTAAACTCATTTATATTGTAAGTTACTTGCTTCTTTACATGTTTTGATTTTGTACCAAGTATGTGTCTATATTTGGGTGTGCTTCATGCTTGATTATTTTTTGTATTCAAGTATGTATAGGTGTTTGGCACATCATTTACTCGTGTTTCTTTGAGCCTCTAATGCACCTTGATGATATCTTATTTGGCTCTTTTCAAGTGGTTAATGGAACATCCCATTTTGGGGGAGTGATATGCCTCGTGCATCTCTCAAACCTTAAAATGTGTGTACATGAGTACTACCACTTAGTATTGGTATTTCAAGCTTATCTAGTCTATGTGGTGTGCCATACTCATGACAAATTCAAATTCTAAATGTCCATTAATTATCCTTAGTTGAGGTTGTTTTGCCTCTTATTAAGAAATATTGAATATCACATTATGGGGGAGTAATATGTTGGGGTTCGTAGCATGGAAAACAAAAAATTTCTACCGCATACAAACAAACAAGCCAAGATCTATATACTAGATTGTAGCAACGAGTCAATAGAGGAACTCACCCTCGAAGATTCCAAAGTGGTTAACGAGAGCAGATTCTCGTGGGTGATGTAGTCGTACTCTTGCCGATCTCAAGATCGCGTAGATGATCCTTCTGGCGCTGCGTTCTGGCAGCGCTTCCGCAGTCGGTCACACGTTCGGTACTCGATGAAGACCTTCCTCTCCCTTGTTCCAGCAGGCAGCGGAGGTTGTAGCACTCTCCTCGCGATTCTGGCAGCACGACGGCGTGGTACCGGAAGTAGAGGGGAGATCTCGCAGGGCTTCGCCTTAAGCCGGAGCGAGTATGGTGGACTATGAGAGAGGCCTTGATGATATAGGGTTTAGAAGGCACCAAGGGGAGAGTGTAGCTAGCGTCTAGGGTTTGGGATCACCCCAACTCGGCGAGTTGGTGGTGCCCTAGGCGGCGGCAGTAGCAGGGGTGGTGGCGCTGGCGGCTTAGGGTTAGGGTTTGGGGTGTGTGAGGTGTAGGCTAGAGGGGCAGCCCTGCCCCTCCTTATATAGGTGGGAGGGCACGGCTTGGGAGGAGGGAGTCCTCCCCCAAGTCGGACTCCTTGGCCGGCGGGTGGAGGGAGAGGAACTCCTCCCCAAGTAGGTTTCCTACTCTCCCTCCACCAAGCAAACTTGCCGTTTGACTTTTCAAATTGGCGTTTGACTTTTCAAACTAGGATTTGATTTCTCCCTTTATTTTTCCCAGCCATGATACCTAGTGCATGATGCAACCATTCCACAATGTCATGACACATTCATGTACCCTTCCCCTCCGGAGTGCCGGACCTTCCGGAACCTTCTAGAACATTCCCGATGAAAACACCGGAATCATTCCCCAACTCCGAAACAAGACTTTCCTTATATGAATCTTATTCTCCGGACCATTCCGAATCTCCTTGTGATATCCCGGATCCCATCCGAGACTCTGAACAACATTCGGTCTCTTACTCATCATTCCATAACTACTCAACAACATCGAATCCTTAAGTGTGTCTCCCTACGGTTCGTGAATTATGCGGACATGATCGAGACACTTCTCCGATCAATAACCAATAGAGGAATCTGGAAATTCATATGGCTCCCACATATTTCTACGATTACTTTGCGATCGAATGAACCACTTACATACGATACCAATTTCCCTTTGTCTCACGATAGTTTACTTATCCGAGGTTTTGATCGTCGGTATCTCTGCATACCTAGTTCAACCTCGTTACTGATAAGTACTCTTTTCTCGTTCCCGTGATATGTGATCCCTTGTGAGCCAGTCACATGCTTGCAAGCTAATTGGATGACATTCCACCGAGAGGGCCCATAGTATATCTATCCGTCATATAGATGGACAAATCCCACTCTTGATCCATGTGTCTCAACCCATACTTTCTGAACACTCAATGACACCTTTATAGCCACCCAGTTATGGTGTGGTGTTTGATGTCATCAAAGCATCCTTCCGGTGATGGTGATTAACATGATCTCATGGTGGAAGGAATTAGGTTACTATGTATCATAAAGCTTATAGCAATTGAACTATTTAAAATGACTTGATCTTTATGCTACGCTTATCTATAGGAGTATGTCCATCATACCATTCTCCTAATGATATGATCTTGTTGTTAATAACATCTCAATGTTCATGATAGGGAAACCACAATCATCTATTAACCAATAAGCTAGTATTATGAAGAGGCTTTACTAGGGATTCTAATTTAGTTTACAAATCACACAAGTATTAATGTTTCCTGGTTAATACTATTATAGCATGAATGTAAACATTTATCATAAACACAAAGATATAATAATAACTATGTTTATTATTGCCTCTAGGGCATATCTCCAACATAATATGCTTCTTTTGCATATCACAATCCTAGGAAATGTGAACATATGAGGTAGTTCCACTTAGAGTTGATATTATTGTTTCTCTTATTTATAGGTGTCATGTTGGCTCAAACAAGGTCCTATTTTTGTCAGAAGCTTTTATTGCTCGTATTTTTGGTCTTTGTTTGAGCAATAAATTCTTGGTGCAGTCTTCCTCAAATACATATCTCTATATCTTATTTGGGAGACCATTTGCTTCAAGTTATTCTAATCATTTCTTTGCATGATTGTGTGACTAGTTGAAGCTATCAATAATCTCTATCTTTGCATAGTGCTTAATCTTTTTATTTCTATCCTATGCTTTTTATTGTGAAGATTTATCTTTAATATCCATGCAATATACCACCGGAAATGTATTCCAATACACTCATTGTCTTCGACAACTGATATACTTGTGTGTGGTAGCATTTGTGGATCATCTTCACTTTGGAGTTCACCTCTTGTTGCCTTATTTTCTTTCCAAAATTTTGGTGTGGCTTCCATTGTCTTCCTTGGCTTTTGATCATCTCGTTGATGATGTTTTTGATTATTATCAAATGTGTTTTAGTGGAAGACAAACCTTTTCTTCTCGAAACCTTGTGCCATTGTGAAAAGTGTTAAGGGTTTGGTTTATTTGTTGAAACCTTGCTCTTTTCGGAGTTTGTTATCTCATTCTTTCTTCTCTATTTTTTTGCTTGAATGAGACAAATCTTTGAGCATTTGTATTTTTATTTCATATTTTATGCTCAATAATGTTTGCTTGGTTCATTTGTGGAACTTTGTTGAACAAATCTTGTGTTGATTTGATTCTTTGATATATTTTGGACAACAAATGTGTCTTGACACACCTTTTATGCCTTCTTGAATATTTTTGTGATTTTTACAAATTATATGTTCATTGGATCTTGAAAGTATCGTGCATGCATGTTTACTACATGTATATATTATACCATTTTTTGCTTTCTTTGATCCAATACATAGGGTATACTCCATCAAATCCTTAAACGGCTAAGATGTGCATGAAATTCAAATTTCATCTCTAAATATGCACATATTTTTATGGAGTGTGTCCTATGTGTTGTGGTTAGTCTAACCACTTTGGACCCAATAAGTTTGGGGACCAAGATGTACTTGAATGGTGCTTTAGGTACATTGGAGATGCAATGGATGCTTGTCTCGTCTATAAGGAAAGTGTTGTCACCACATGATAATTGGAGCCAAGCTAGGATGATCTAAAAATTCTTATCTACTACATACCATTGCTATCTCGGTAACAAGTATCTTATTCATGCATACTATTCTTCCATCCAATCTCTTATAGGTTGCATCTTGGCATGAATTTATTTGTTTGTAAATGTTCGATTCTTGCAAGTATCTTTGAAAGACTTCTCTATCCTTATTGCTTATGTGAGTAATTTGAGATGATGCATATAATGGGGAGTATATAAAATCATGTTCATGATTCACCAATTCCAAATATGCCTTCTAGAAATTTAACGCATATCAATTCCTCAAGGTACTCTCATGTGCAATATTGTTGAAATTGCATTGAATCATTTCTTTTGATACTTTTTGCCTTTCTCAAAATATCCCAACTAGCATTAGTTCCCTTAGTGTTAGTTGTGATGGTTTTGAGATTTTTGTTTTTCTTTGGTGAAGTTATTTGATATACCATAAGATAAAATAGAGTGCCATGGGCTATATATGCACTTAAGCAAAATATCATTTTTGGTATATCTTATGACTTCCGCTTGGATATCATGTATTCTTTTTATTAACCTCTTATGTGTGGATGTTTATTTGTGGATTATTATCATGTTTTTTATACTTAGAAACTTATATACACGAGAGTGTTAATCTCTCGCCTTGATATGCTCGCTCTTTTCCGACCATCACTCTTATTCTCTTGATTATTAATGGTTTTGGTAAGGCCTTGATTTATGAGTGCTTGGTTTACTTTTATTGCATCTTCATGCACTCATATTTCATATTTGGTTTATTTTGGACTTAAGCTTGTCTTGACAAGTGTATTGATTTATATCTAATCCTTGTATCTTGGTTTTGTTCTAAATAATATAGAGGGAGTGAGGATTCCATGTTTATGCATATTGTATTCAAATGAAACAACTAATTTATGCACGAACCTTGGGGAGCTTCCTTATTTCACTTAGAGCACTATTTGTCCATTTGATTATTTGGATCTTTCGATTGCTTTCTTCATCTGTTGAAGTTCCTTAGCCTTGTTATCCTTTTAGCAATCCTTAATCCTCAATATAGTTTGATTTCCTCCAAGTTTTCGTCATTGGTTATGTGCATGTGATTTCACTCATATTACGAGTAATTCACACCTTGGGTAGGAACTCATACTATATTGTCCTTCTAACCTTCTTATCCATTTTGGCACTTGTTGTTAATGGGGGAGAAGTTTAGAGGATTTTAAGGGAAATGGTTTTCTACTTAAGATTGGTTTGTTCTTAAGTGTTTGCCTTTCATGCATTCCATCTTTATTATGTTATGCATGGTTGGATATATAGTGTAAACTATCCCAAAGGTTATGCTTGATAATATATGCAATGAAATTCAAGTTCATCACACGTGCATATATTGTAGGGGAGTTTTCTCTATATATGTTGGTTCTACTCACATCTCCTGCATTAGTTGTAGTTTGTGTGAGTAGAATCGGTTTTTATATGGGCTAGTATCTTTGTGTTACTTAACCATATGAAATACAACCTCTTGTATACAACTTATTCTCGGATAAGTTGTGTGCTTGTTTCTATTATTCATTATATAAACCCTCTTGTTGTGATTTTCATCAATTACCAAAATGGGGGAGATTCAAAGGGTAATTGCCCCTATGTGTGTTTTTGGTGATTAATGACAATACCTATGGACTAATGTTTTTATTGAGTTTTATATGAAGGAATATTCCATAGGTCATGCTTGTTGTTCATGTGTTGGATTCAAGTATGGATGCCATGAAGATAAAGATATACCTTGAGTATTGACATCAAGATCATCGAGTTGAAGAAGAATATGATATGACCAAGATCTTGAGAGTGTGATCTCAATAGAAGAATTCAAGATATGGCTCTAAGTCGGTGTCATGATAGCCTCATTAGTTGAGCTATGATTGACTAAGATTTAGAGCATGTAATCAAATGAATAGTTCTTTATGTACCTCAAGATATTGAGATGGAGCACGAGAAGATACTTGGTTGACCAATACAAAGAGTGAAGAGTGATTTCAAGTTGGTCAACACATGAAGCATAAAGAATGTACCACATGGTCTTGTGGTATGGTAAGCCTTGTCAATTATGCATCATGAAATAACCCATTATATATGTGCCTTTGCGTTTTCTATATGGGATAGGTATCTTTCCATGGGCATGCTTCAAAAGTGAAGATCTTATATAGCCCATGAGAGGATGACATCAAGTGGTGATCGTCATCAAGGTTGAGAAGGGCAAGTTCAAGATAAGCATCTCAAGAAGATCATTTGCTTGAAGATTGCCATCCATATTGGTGATAAAGGACATGTGAAGACATGTATTAATGAAGCTATTCCATAGTGGTGTATGGGGGAGCAAATTAGGAGTCTTCACGAAGCAACAATGATCAAGTGTTGCATTCTGGCTTGGGTGGAGCTTGAAGCGTTGTCATCAAGATCAAGCGGGTTGCGCAAGGCAAAGGTATGTCCTTGCTAGGTTTTCCTTTTACCGGTATCAAGGTGGTTGTTGGGAGACCAGGTTATAGGATAGATAGCCGCACTATCAAGAGGGGCTTTTGATTGGGTAACTTGATCACATTGTCATAGGGAGATCAATACTTTGCATACTTTTCATCTTCCTATTTTGTTTCTTCTTGGTGTTTCTCCATGTGAGGTTCTTGATATTGTTTCTAGCTCTTCAACAAGCCCAAGTTCATCGAAAACGGAATTCGTATGCATCTTCTATGGCGTTTTCGAGTTTGAAGGTTTTATCGGTTCTTCTTTAGGGGGGCTTCTTAACTTTCTTCATTTGGTTCTATCCTACTTTGTTGGTCTATTATGTTTCTCTGCACAATCTTGTAGAGATTGTTGTCCTCATCAAAACAAGCCCAAGGTCATCAAAATCAGAATCCGGTTGCAAAAGTTATTGCGTTTTTCGTGAAGCCTGTTTCATCCCGGTTGTGGATCTAGTTCAACCGGATCCTAGGCCGTGTGGTCCGGTGCCAGCACCGGAAAACCGGATCTTAAACTGGGATTTTTGGTTTTGCTATACCGAGTCTATCCGAGACTACGGACAGTACCTAATACCGGTTTTAAGTTCGGTTTTCTGGTCCAGGAACTGGACCGTCCTGTGTGAACCGACCTTTTAACCGAGTTCACACAGATTTCTCCCAACGGCCATATTTGCTTTCCCCTATAAAAGGGGGTTCTTCCCCAACGCGTTTAGAGAGTTCTTGACCACGAAATTGACCTCCATTGTTGAACCTCTTGAGCTTGCTTCCTCCCCCTTCCCTCATATGATTTTTGCATCTTTTTGAGGGATTTGGAAGAGGAGATCTAGATCTACAATCCCCACCAATCAATTCCTCCTCTAAGTGAGGGAATCCATTGGATCTAGATCTTGGAGTCATCTGTTGATTTCCACCATTTTTCTTCCTCTCTAATTCCTTCCTAGCACTTGTTTCTTTGGTGGGATTTGAGGGTGAAGGATTTGATCACCCTTGGTGTTCTTGCTTTGCATTCTTGCATAAGTGTTGATCTCTCCATTATGATTTGTTCGAGTGAGAGACCGTGAGCTTGTTACTCTTGGAGGATGACCTCCTAGTTGGCTTGGCGGTTGGTGCCACGGTGTCCTCTTCGTGGAAGATTGTAAAGAGACCCAGGCTTCTCCTCCGTGGAGCTTGTGAAGTGGTTGTGGAGCTTGCCATCTCTGGAGTGGAGGAAAAGCTATCCATAAGGAAAGGGTCTATTCCTTCGTGGGATAGACTCGGAGAAGAAGATGAGCCTTCGTGGCGTTGGTAAATCCTTCGTGGAATCCCACACCTCTCCAACGTGACGTGCCTTACTTGTAAGGGAACACAGGAATACATCTTCGTCTCCGCGTGCCTCGGTTATCTCTATACCCGATCTTACTTTCCTTGTGATAGCCATCGAGTTTGAAGTACTTATATCTTGCATATCACTTGTGGTATATTTATCTTGTGCTATCTTGCTTAGCTTAACTTATTGTTGGTGCACTTAATTGAGCCTAGATTATTTAGGTTTTGTTCTTGTAAAATAAACGTTAGTTTAATTCCACATTCTATCAAGCCAAAACCATATTAGTTTTGAAATTGCCTATTCACCCCCTCTAGGCGACATCTCTATCCTTTCAGAGTCGTTTCTGGCGGATCTCTAGAGATTTGGTCAGTTTTCGTATTCATTGGTGTGGTTTCAGGTCAGTCTCTTTCGATCTACGAGTGTCATCATTAGGGATGGTTGTTTATATAGTGTGTTGGTCCTTAAGAGTCTTAGGACGATGACTTCGCGTTTGTCTACTACAACAAGCTCTAATATAACAATCTTTGCCCGACTCCGGTGATGGAGGGACGGAGATGGCGACGCGCCTTCAACTCGTGTTAGTGTCTATAGTCGTCGCTAGGTGGTCAATGGATCTATTGTAATTTTTATTACTTTTAGGCTTCTTTGTACCGATGTTTATGATTATTAATAGATCGGTGTAATTTTTGTAAAAAAAGATGCTCGTTAGCTGCGACTCGCGGCTGTAACACCCCAAAAATATTAATAAAAGTTATCAATTCCAATCACTCAAATTTATGGTTAACAAAAACTTTTGTGAATTAAAATCCATATGAATGCTTGTGTGTATGTGATGAATGCATGAATCCTTGTATGGACTTGTGTGATTGTTGTGAATGGAAAGGATTGGTTTAAAGATGAAAACAGCATCATCTAAATCATTTCCAAGCAGAATAAAATGAAGAAAAATTCAAAAACAAACTATATAAGCAAATGGTCACTTTTGCCAATCTTGCTCACTAGACCACTTTGAGTGTTTCTAGTACAAGATTTCTAACAGAAACAAATCCAATTCTTTTCACCCCTTGCTAGACCAAGTAATAGTGAACCCAAGCCCACAGAAACAATTTACAAATATATGTCAAGGACAATTCAAAATTGAATCTAGTTCATATGGTAAGATCACCATTTCTCAAAACCCCACCGAACCAGGTCACCTTGACAAATCCAATCAACTAGATACTCCCTAGTATGTGCCCAGTACACCCACCAAAATTCATCCAAAAATTCAAATATGAACTTCTTGCGGCCATTTCATCAAACACCTTCTAAGCACAAATCAAACAAAACAACACACTTGTGAGCAGTGTTTGTGCCAAACTTGTTCCCTCTCTAGCTCTCACCACACTCCCAGTAGGTCACCAACATCATCTAAGCAGCTCTAGCCCACTGTGTACTCGACCATGCCATCAATAGCCACCATGGCCGAGCACACTTGCCACCCCCACCATCGACAGCAAGCTACAAGCGTAGCCAGCCTCGCCAACCTTGTCGACCATGTCGCCTGTGCCTCACTGCCCCCTCTAGACCAGCCCTAGCTCGAAGACAGAGAGAGGAACCGCCGAAAATGTCGTTCCCGCGCCACTGTCGACCATGCCGACGCGCACCGCAGTGCATGCGCCATTCCCACTCAAACCGACCACCTCGAGCCTTCGCCGCCCGTCTACACGATCACCACTGTCCCAGGAGACCACCAGACATGATTGTTTCATCGACCGCGCCCCGTAGTCGCCGCACGCCACAGAGTTCGCTGTCGGTACCACTCAGAGAATCACACATTCGCGACCGAACCGCATCGCCCCACACCTCGCCTTTAAGCTAGCAACGACCACGAGGAGACCGCGCATCATCCCCTAGCCTCGGCCATGCCGTTAGCTCGTTGTGGCACCAGCTCCGACGACCTCTGCCAATGCCGTGCTGCCCCTTTCTCTCGCCTATAAAAGGAGGCCTCCCCCGCTTGTTTTGTTCACACCACTTCACTCCCCACCTCTCACTGATCCTTACCACTTCTTCCCGGAGCAAGGCGAGCTCCCCCTCGCCGGAATTTCGCCGGAGCCTGCCGCTGCTGGAGGAGAAGGGCGTCGTCGATTGGAGCCACCTTAGGAGGAGCCGCCAGTACCAGGAGAACCACCGTTGTTGACTTCGTCATTCACCCCCATCGCCGACCATCGCCTGAGCCCCGGTGAGCCACCCCAGACCCCCACTGGTCGTGCTAGGGTTAGCCCCCACTGTGTTCTGTTCCGACGAGGACGAAGGCCATGAGCCGTTGATCCTTAATCTAATCCTACGGTCGTAATCATCCTGTACCCCTTTGCCACCCTCTGTCTTACTGACGTGTGGGGATACCACTTAACCACCACGCACGGTGCTGTGCGCAATAGTCCGGCCCATTTAGCTCTCCCGCGCGACCCAGTAGTTTGAATTTAGATTTGTCTATTTAGTTTCAAACCTAGTTCTGTCTGTTAATTCAAAATTCAATTCAGAGAGTTTTACTGAACCAAATAGCATGAAACCAATTTTGTTAGAAAGGTATGGAAATTCTTAATCCAAGCCCGTTGGATTCAAACCATTTGCAATTATAGACCACCTATAGTAAAAATAACAAGGCAGACACTTTTTTGCATTCAAACATTTTTCAAAATTCAACCATAAATGCTTTTGAGTTTATTCCAACTCTCAAAAATCACATTTGATAAGACCTTTCTGAATTTATAAAAATATCTAGGTTTACTTGCAGTAATAATGGACAAGTAATAAAAGAATGCCCCATAGGCATTTCTATTCACTTTAATTAATTAAAATAAAAGGTTAAACCTTATTAAATTGTGACACCACTTTAAATCACATTCCCAAGTATTAAAATATGTGGTGATGACATGTGTCAACATGATCCCATATTTTATTTGGAGAATATTAAACCTTAAGTAGTTGTTTTAATGAGTAGAAATTACTTTTCTAAAACAAAATAAATAAGACTAATGCTTTAATCCTTGTGATGATTGTGATGATGCTAGATCATCTAGTGTAAACCCTTGTGTGCCAAATAGAAGTAGTTAAGTATTGTTTGGTGATTGTGTACTTCGTATTTATTTATAGATGCTAGTACCGACCAAGGATACGAAGAGGAAGAATACTACTACAAAGAGGAAGCCGAGGAGAACTTCAACCACTGCACTGCACAAGGCAAGCTACTATCTTAGCAATCTAAGCTAAAACCATGCAAGCTAATACTTGAAAGCCCCACAATACCAATTAACCTATGCAATGCATTAGGCATGCTTTGATTAGACAATCTTGATTATCCTAAATCACAATTTTACTTGCAAGCTTTATTCTCTTATTTCTTTATCAAAGCTCCTTAGTTATGTTTACTTAGTGACTTGTGAAGTTTTGGAAAGATTTTAGAGGTAGCATAAAGAGCATAAAACTTGACCTAAGTTAGGTAGAACTAGATGTCATCTTAAGGCATGAGATTAGACTTAGACAAATCACACTGATTATCACCCCTCATTAGTGTTTACCCCCAACTTTAGTTCCTAGTGCTAAGCATAAAACTTGATCACTTTAGATGGGAATACTTGGTGAAAATTATTATGTAAACCTTAGAATGTTGAGTCATTCTAATGAAGTGTTTTGACATGTGTTATTGAACACCAGATGATTTGATGATGAAAATGTTGAGGCATGATCCTTAGCCCTTTATAAAACTGATGGTTATGTTCGGATGCGATACCATTCCAATTTTACCGTACAACCACAATACCAGAATTTGGGTAGGGCTTGACTGGAAGTTTATATATCTTAGTATGGGTTCCCTTGTGTCCGAGGTTTGAGATGAGGCTACCTCGTGATGATTGTCCACCTGTGCAGTTCCGAAGATGACAGATGGTCATGGTTGGGAGGCCAAACTCATAGGGGAGGTGCCTATACTAGGGTGTGTAATTGAAAGGTTAGGATTGATTATACGCATATTGAGTATGGTGATTTAGGATTGTTCCTGATGGATGTATCAAATGTTGTGGTGAAAGTGTACCACCTCTACAGAGTGTCAAACTATTCGAATAGTTGCGTCCGCGGTTATGGACAGTTGGAGTGGCCATACTGTTATGTCATCAGATGTTTTCAAAATGACTTGTGAAATGAATCATGACTTTGACTTGACCACAACAGGGTTGTAAAAGTGAAACTTAAGTTCCCACTTAGGTGTTATAAAACCTTAAACTAGCTTTCTTTACTTCTGAACTCAGCTAGAGATAAACCTGGATTTTTGCAAAACAACCTAGAGCTTAGTATTCCTACTTGAAACCGCTTTACTTGTTAGTCTTAGTTTGCGAGTACTTAAAGATTACTCATGGCTTTGTCCCTGGCTATTCCCGTGGCCAGACTATGAGGAGGACTATTAGGATGATGGACAACAGGAAGTCTATGACAACTAGGATCATCTCCCATCTTCAGCATTGCCTGTGACCATGAAGATGGAGCTTCGCCCATGCTACCGTTATTATATTATTTCGCTGCGTTGATTGTATTAAGACTGGATCATGAGATCCTTTATTTGTAAGAAATTTATTATGGTTTGTAATGGACGATGAACTATGGTACCAATCTGTTATGTCTCGCAAAAATGGTAATCCTGGGATTGCGATGTATGGCATAACAGGCATCTGGGATTAAAAATCCGGGTGTTGACATGTTGGTATTAGAGCCATCCTGACCATAGGAGACCTAGTTTAGAATGGACGCTTGAATCAAAAACTTAGTTTCAAAACAAAGGAAGTGAGTATTTATGAAAACCTATTCTCATTCTTATCACTTATATTCTTTCATAAAAATTTATGTTCCTCAAAAATTCTTGCAAACTTACATAAAATTTGACACACTTGATCACTCTACTAACTTACTCATCCTACATTCTTATAGATGGACGTGAAGTATAGCAAGTTCTATCAGTTGGGAAATGGAGGGGATCTCATCTTTGAGCGTGATTTCGACCAACTCTCGAAACTTCTGGAGCGCCCGCACCCCAAGTTCTTCGGAGCCCATCTCAACAATCAGCAAGGAGGAGAATTGCAATGGATGATTGTTGCAAGTCTTAGAGGGAAGATTGAAGCCCCCACCTAAGAGGGAGTCCAATTCAACTTAAGAGAGAACAACTGGCTAGATGGACTCGCCAGGGCCATGCAGGAAGCTCTTGCCCATCTGTGTGGGCAAAGCATCAATCAAATCAAGGGCATGCACTTTGAGTATTACCCAAGGTGTGATGCTATGGGACAGCCAGTGGAGGTACCACGTCACCTAGAGATGAAGCATCAAGTGGACCATCTCAGCTTCATGATGTATGACAAGCAGAAGGAGTTGGACAATGCCCGCTCCTACGCCAACCACAACTATGCCATCGCAGACAAGAAGGACCAGACCATTGCCATGTGAAATAACATGTTGGGCCCCCATGTGTGGTTTTGGTAATTAATGACAATCTTTATGGACTAATGTGTGTATTAAGTTATACTTGTAGGATTTGTAGGTTGGTCCATTGGCATCTCTTGGAGCATGTGTTGGCTTCAAGTTCGATTAAATGAGAAGAATATGTCTTGTGCAAGCTCAAAATGTGGCATCTATAGAAGATCTCATGTTTGATGCTTGCCATCATCGGTGATCATGGATCGATGATGAAGAATCAAGAAAGGCATTCAATCTTGAGAAGGGCAAGATCGTCTACATCTAACTCAAGTAGAATGCTCAAGGCAAAGGTATAATCTTGATAGGTTTTCCCTTTTGCCGGTCTCATGTTGTTAGTGGGAGACCGGGTTTAGGATAGATAGTCGTACTATCAAGAGGGGCTCTCGAATGAGTAACTCGATCACATCGTTTGGAGAGAGCTCAAACCTTTGCATACTTGCATCATCATATTTGGTTGTTATTTGGTCTTATCCATGTGAGGGATATAGATCTTGTGGTAATCTCCATAACAAGCTCTAGGTCATCAAAAATGGATTTCCCTTTTATATCTTATTGCGTTTTGATCTTGGAGGTTTTACCGGTTTGTATTTTAGAGATAGGTAAAACCTTCCATTATTTAGTTCTTACTCATGTGAGGATTTAGAGCTTTTTTTAATCTCCATGACAAGCTCTAGTTCATCGAAAACGGATTTCATATGCATTTTCTATTATGTTTTCGATGTGGGAGGTTTTATCGGTTCGTCTTTTTGAGAGAGGTTAAACCTTTCGTAATTTGGATCTATCCTCCCTTGCTGGACTATGATGTTTATTTGCATGATCTTTTAGAGCTTGTTGTCCTCTTCGAAACGAGCCCAAGATCATCAAAATCGGAGTCCGGATGCAAAAGTTATGGCCGTTTTCGTTCAGGGATGACCGGTAGTACCGGAGGTCCGGTAGTACCGCCCCTTAGTACCGGTTGGTACTGAATAAGGTGCGTTTGGCGACTTGGGATCCCCAGGGAATGTCCGGTAGTACCGGGAATGTCCGGTAGTACCGGGATTCGCATTTTTGGGCTTCAACGGTTGGATTTTCGGGGGACCTATTTAAGGGGCCTTCTTCCCCAATGGTTCCCCAACCATTCTTGCAAGTTTTACCCTCCATTGTTGACCTTCTTGAGCTTGCTTTCTCTCAATCCCTCCGATGATTCTTGCATATTCTTGAGGGATTTGAAAGAGGAGATCTAGATCTACAATCCCACCAATCAATCTCTCCTCTAAGTGAGGGGAACATATTGGGATCTAGATCTTGGAGTATTTTGTGGATTTCCTCCATTGTTCTTCCTCTCTTATTCCCCCATAAGCTTTTGTAGCTTTCGTGGAATTTGGTAGAGAAGGATTTGAACATATTTGTGGTGTTCTTTCCATTTGCATTCAGTGCATCAGTTTGTGTTCTCCTCGGAGGATTTGGTTTGAGTTACTCATTAGAGCTTGTCCCTCTTGGGTTCTTGGAACCCTAGACGGTTTTGTGGCCTTGGTGGAATTGTGGCCTTTTGTGGCATTTGTTTGGAGCCTCCAATTAAGTTGTGGAGAAGTGCCCCAACCTTGTGAGAGGTTCCGGTTGCCACCGACAATTGCACCGATAGTGGAAGCGTGGATCGATCCCATTGGGGTGAGATTCACTGGAGAATAAGGGAGGCCTTTTGTGGTGTTGGTGGTTTGATACCACCCCCTCTCCAAACGAGACGTACTCCATGTTTGGAGGAACTCAGTAAAATATCGGTGTCCCCGCGTGCCTCGGTTATCTCTATACCCGAGCTCTTTACTTATGCACTTTACATTGTGATAGCCTTCGTGCTTGAAGTAATATATATCTTGCTATCACTTTGTTGCTTGTATTGCTTAGCATAAGTTATTGGTGCACATAGGTGAACCTTAGTTGTTCTAGGTTGTGCTTAACAAAGTAAACACTAGTTTTATTCCGCCTTTGTTGAGCCACTCTAGGAAAAGTTTTCATCGCCTATTCACCCCCCCTCTAGGCAACATCTGTATCCTTTCAATTGGTATCAGAGCCCGGTATCTCATTTTAGGCTTCACCGCCTTGAGAGTAAACATGTCGGCTAGAGGATTAGTGCACAATGACATGTTCACATTTGATGGCACAAATTATGATATATGGAAAAATCGCATGCTCATTCATTTTCGAGACATGGACCAAAATTTGGAGTGTATTCTAGATATAGGTTTTTCTCCTCCAATGGATTTCAAAAATCTATCTAGTGAGGATGAGAAAAACTTATATCTTGATGCTCAAGCTTCTAATGTGCTTGTTAATGCTTTGAGCTATGTAGTTACATCTTCAATCATTCCTTTTTGGAGCGCTCATGAGTTATGGACAAAACTTCAAGATAAATATGTTGTGTCCAACATTATTGAGGATGATTGTGTTGCTTCCACTTCCGGTCGAGATGAGTTCTCATCCTCTACCACTTCACCAACATGTGACTTTTCACAAGGTAATGATATGGTGAGTGGTGATAGAAATTGCAATATGGGTAGTGATATTACTACTTGTAATCCTTCATCCCTATCTAGTTGCAATGATCTATCTTTGGACCTTAACACTTCTAGCACTCAAAACTCCTTACATGCTTGTGTTAATAGTCCTTGCATATCATGTAGAAATGACTTGAATAAATCTCATGATGATATGCTTGTGTTATCTTGTTGCCATGATAAAAATGCTTCCATTTCCTCTAGTGCTTGTGTTGCTAACCATGTAGAGGAAAATGAAGATTTTATGTGCCAAGACAAGGTCTTGAAGAGAGCTACAAGTGCAATCTCATCATCACCTTCCTCCGGTTCTCACATGTGCCTTATGGCTAAGGGAACAAAGGTAACCTCTTTGAATCCCATTGTATCTCATGATGATGATGATGAGGTTGAGAATGATAATGATGATTATAGAAGTAAGTATGATATTACCTCTATTAAGAAAATGGGAGAGGTTGTCTATAGCGCTCTCTTCAAAAATAAAATTGCTTCCTCCAACTTTCTTGAAATCTTGAATTGTGCCATAGAAGGTAATGATCTTATTGAGGAGAAAGAAAAATTAATTGATGAAAAGTTTGCACTTGAGCGGGAGTATGCTAATGAAGTTGCACAACTAAAGGACTCCCTTGAAGAAGAACAAACCACCAAAGAATCTCTTGAGGAGACTTTTACTCTAGAGTTATCTAGAGTAAAGGAACACCATGATAGAGAACTTGCGGTGGCAAACTCCTTCAAGATTAAAAA
Organism: Avena sativa; assembly: GCA_916181665.1. Taxonomy (NCBI): domain Eukaryota; kingdom Viridiplantae; phylum Streptophyta; class Magnoliopsida; order Poales; family Poaceae; genus Avena; species Avena sativa. The sequence goes on from OV702297.1 coordinate 147,648,661, forward strand.
TGATGAACTTGAAGTTGCTTATGCTAAACTCCTTGAGGATTTTGAGCACCTCAAAAATGGCTCTAGTGTCATCAAGGGTGAGCTCATCAAACTCACCGAGTCACATGAGCAACTTAAAGCTTCATATTCAAAAGAGCTTACCAAGTTGACCTCACCTCTTGCTAATAATGATGATGCTTGTGCTACTAACTTCATTTATTGTGAAGCATCTATTTTGAAGGAGAATGTTGAGCTAAAAGCTCAACTTGCTTTGCTAACTAGCAACTATGGGAAATTAGAAGAAAGTCATGTTAAGCTCTCAAGATCACATGAGGATCTTCTAATCTCCCTTGGTAGGCTAAAGTTAGCTCATGAGGCCATCATGTCAAAGGTAACATCTAGTGGGCCTCATGTGGACATTAGCACTACATCTACTCAAAATGTTATAGTGCCATGTGCTAGTCCTTGTAATTCATGCTCTCACAACCATGCTATATCTCGTGATGAATTACATTCCGTGCCTTGTTGCTCTAACAATGTAGCATCTACTTCCTCTAGTACTTTTGTTGAACCTAACCATGTAGAGGAAATCAAAGAGCTCAAGGCTCAAGTCACTTCTTTGAAGAATGACTTGAAAAGGGGTCATCAAGGGAAGGCCGCACTCAACAAAATCTTGAGTGTGCAAAAATCCCCCAATGACAAGGGTGGGCTTGGATTCAACACCAATGTCAAGAACAAGTCCACTATCAAGTTGAAGCACAAGGACAACAAGAAGAATGGCCAAGATCAAGTCAAGAATCTGGCCAACATTGTTTGCTTCAAGTGCAAGGAAGAAGGGCACCATGTTAGATCTTGCCCATTGAAGAAAAATCCTCTTAGTGTGAAGCATCAAGGGAAGCGGCCTCAAGTTCCACCTCAAGCTCTACATCTTGTTAGAAATGGGTCTCCTCCCAAGAAGACTCAAGCTCTTCCTCAAGTTGTTTCTTCATCCAAAAAGAAAGATGGCAAGAGTAGAACTTTCTACCTATGCCGCGAGAAGGGGCACATTTCTTCCTCATGCACTATTGGTATCTCCTCATCCCATCCTATCTTGATTGATGATGCTTATTCACTTCGTAAGGATGAGGTTGGAAATGTGTTTTCCAAATTTGTTGGTGCTCAATGTGGTGTCAAGAAAAGAACCATTTGGGTTTCCAAGCCTATTGTGACTAACCTCTTAGGACCCAACTTGGTTGGGGACCAACAAGCCAAAACTTGATCAATAGGTGTGTTTTGGAGGGCATTGGAGTCTTGGCTACATTATGAAGAATTGAGGGATCTTCATCAATTATTATTGTCAAGTCAAGCCATTTGGATTATCATGATTATATTATATTTCCAATGTTCCTCCTTGCGGTAACATATGATAAACTATTTACATTGAAAGTTACTCGCCCCCTTGTGCATGTGTTGGTTTTGTATTTTCCATGCTTTTGTACATGTTGTACTTTACACTTAATTATCTTGAGGTATCAAGTATATTTGTATATGATTAGGTGGCACACCATGTATGTGTGTTTCTTGTATTGAAGCCTTAATTGATTATATTTGATATCTTATTTGGCTCTTGTGAGAGATTAATGGATTATCCCATTTTGGGGGAGTGTTATGCTTGGGCATTCCACAATCCTAAAATTGTGTGTACATGAGGAATACCACCTAAGTATTTATATTGGATTATTGTCTAATCTCTATGTGGTATAATTCTCATGAGAAATTTAAGTTTTATAATGTCCATTAATTATCTCTATTTGTATCCTTTTGCCTCGTGTTGGTTTTATGGTAGTATCACATTATGGGGGAGTCATACGCTTAGTGCATATTACAATCCTAGAAAATGTGAATATTTGAGGTTGTGTCACTTAGAATTGATATTGATAATTATCTAGCGCCTATGTGACACATTTTATCATACAAGTTCCAATTTCCTTAATGGCTTTATTGATCTTATTTTGGATCTTGTATATGAGAGTGGTTCTTGGTATGTGTTTCCTCATATTTAGATATATATATCCTCATGGAAACCATTTGCTTCAAGTTACTCTAATCACTAGTGATTGTGTGACTATTGGAAGCTACCAAGAATCTTGTTCGAAGTATCATGCTTAATTTCTTATATTTAGTTATATGCTTATTGTTGTGTCTATGATCTTGGATATCCATGCAAGCTACCTTATGGAAAATTATTCTATTTCTTGTCCTTGGACAATGAGTACCCAACTTATGGTAGAATTTATTGATCATATTCACTTTGGCCTTTGATTAATATTGTCCTATATTTGGCCAAGTAAATGTTTTGTGTGCTCCCATGTATTCCTTGCTACTTTTGGATCCTTTTATTTTTATTAGTATATTCTTGTGTTTTATTTAATGTAGGTAGTAGTGATGATCTCATTTGTGTGCATTTTGCATTCAAAAGCAAAAATTCTATATAATGTACTACTTATGGGTGAGCTCTCCTATATTATCTAGAACAATCCTTTTATGCTTCTTTGTTTGATCCATATCGAGTTTTATGTGCTTAGATGCTCAATCTTTTCGTTTTGGTATTTTGTGCCATCATGAAAAGTTTGGGGAGTTTGGTTTCTTGTTGGAACCTTTCTCTTCTTGGGAGTTTGTTTTGTATCATTCCTTATTTCACATTTTGAACATTTTAGAATGAGATAAATCATTGAGCTTTTTTATTTCTATCTATCTTTTTCTCTTTGGCTTTAGCCTAGTTCATTGGTTGAACTTTTGATCTTTCATGTGTTGAATTGGTTCTTTGATACAATTTGGACATCGTTTGTCATGTCACACTCATGTGTGTGCAATCTTGATTTACTTGGTGTTTTTGTTCAAATTGTATCTCCTTTTTGGTTCTTGAAAGCTTTATGCATGCATATTTACTATATGTTTATATTATGGCATGCTTGCTTTCTTTGATCCAATATATAGGGGAAACTCCACCAATTCCCATCGGCTCAGTTGTGCTTGAAATTCAATTTCATATCAATATGCACATAATTATGTGGAGTCTCTCCTATGTATTGTAGTTGCACTAACTACTATGGACCCAATATGTTTGGGGACCATTTTGTACTTAAATGTGTTTTAGGTACATTGGAGATAGATTGGATGCTTGTCTCTAAATTTTGAAGAAATGATGCATACATGAAAATTGGAGGCAAGCTATAGGATGATCAACGAATTCATATCCTCTACATCCTACCAATTATATCTCGGTAACAAGTATCTCTTGCTCATGCATATTTATCTTGCTTCCAATCTTTGGTAGGTTGCATCTTGGTATGAATTTTTGTTATTATATTTATTGTTGTATCTCTAGCCATGGTATTAAGAGAACTCTCTATTGTAAATGTGTAGAAGTTGAGATGAGTGCATATAATTGGGACTATACAAAATCATGCATATGATCCATCAATCCCAAATATGTCAATCTAGCAATTTTATTACCTATATTTTCCTCAACTTCTCTCATGTGCAATAGTGAGATTTTGCTAGTTGTTTATTCCTTGTGATACTTGTTGCCTTTCTCCATATATTTCAACTTTCCCCTTTTCCCTTGGTGATAGTTGTAATATATGTAGTGTGTTGGTATTTGAAACTCATTAATATACAATAAGTTATATTTGAGCCTTTGGCCGTGCTTTGAAGCAAAAATCTAATTGGTATATGTTATGACTTCAGTTTAGCTTTTTATGTGATTTATTGTATATCTTCTTTGTGTGTGCTTGTTTCTTTATGGGAATATGTCTTTGTGATATTTTCCACTTAGAGACATATACACATATGAGAAGATAATTTTAGTTGATTTTTAATCCTTGGAGACCACCTTTCTATTCCTTTTGATTCTTCGGTGGCTTCCAAATTTAAGTTCCTCGTTTTTGCACATTTGGCACTCATATCTGTTCTCTCATGCCTTGTATTGTTAAATGAACTTGGATGAGTGAGGATTCCATGATTATGCACCTTGTTCCCAAATGCAATTATCATAATTAGTGCATTATCTTTGGGGAGCTCATCCAATTCATTTAATAATGATCATTTGTTTTTTATTTGATGTGTCTTAAATGATTATGGGGGAGCGAGGATTCCATATTTGTGCAATATGCATTATAATGCATTTATTTTGAATTATGCACAAATCTTGGGGAGCTTCTCTACTTGTTATTTAAAACACTCTTTTGCTCATATCATAATATCTTGTAGTTTCCATTTGGACTCATTTGTTGTTTTCAAATTGGTTTGTCGGACCTTGTAGTTGCTTGCATAATTTGACTTTATTTTTGCAATCTTCGGGTCCTTGATATAGTTCTACTCCCTCCCAAGTATTCATCATTGGATATGTGCGAAAACACACCTTTGGAGGAATTATTACTATGTTTGCCTTCTAGAACTTGTCACCCATTTCGGCAATCGATGCCAATGGGGGAGAAGTTTTAGAGGGTTTAAGGGAAGTTGGTTTATGCATTGAGTTTGTTATTGTGCATTTGCCTCTCATGCTCTTGCATCTTTGTTGTTGCTTAGCATGAGGTATATATAAAGGAAACTCCACCAATGATAATGATTGGCAATATATGCAATGAAATTCAAGTTCATCACACATGCATAGATTGTGGGGGAGTTTGCTTTATATATGGTGGTGGTACCAATATCACATACTTTTGTAGTATTTGATATTGGTATTACCATTTTATTCATTAATATTCCTTATATAAACCCTCTTAAAGGGATTGTCATCAATTACCAAAATGGGGGAGATTGAAAGAACATGTTGGGCCCCCATGTGTGGTTTTGGTAATTAATGACAATCTTTATGGACTAGTGTGTGTATTAAGTTATACTTGTAGGATTTGTAGGTTGGTCCATTGGCATCGCTTGGAGCATGTGTTGGCTTCAAGGTCGATGAAATGAGAAGAAGATGTCTTGTGCAAGCTCAAAATGCGGCATCTATAGAATATCTCATGTTTGATGCTTGCCATCCTCGGTGATCATGGATCGATGATGAAGAATCAAGAAAGGCGTTCAATCTTGAGAAGGGCAAGATCGTCTACATCGAACTCAAGTAGAATGCTCAAGGCAAAGGTATAATCTTGATAGGTTTTCCCTTTTGCCGGTCTCATGTTGTTAGTGGGAGACCGGGTTTAGGATAGATAGCCGTACTATCAAGAGGGGCTCTCGAATGAGTAACTCGATCACATCGTTCGGAGAGAGCTCAAACCTTTGCATACTTGCATCATCATATTTGGTTGTTATTTGGTATTATCCATGTGAGGATATAGAGCTTGTGGTAATCTCCATAACAAGCTCTAGGTCATCAAAAACGGATTTCCCTTTTATATCTTATTGCGTTTTGATCTTGGAGGTTTTACCGGTTTGTATTTTAGAGATAGGTAAAACCTTCCATTATTTAGTTCTTACTCATGTGAGGATTTAGAGCTTTTGTTAATCTCCATGACAAGCTCTAGTTCATCGAAAACGGATTTCATATGCATTTTCTATTATGTTTTCGATGTGGGAGGTTTTATCGGTTCGTCTTTTTGAGAGAGGTTAAACCTTTCGTCATTTGGATCTATCCTCCCTTGCTGGACTATGATGTTTATCTGCATGATCTTTTAGAGCTTGTTGTCCTCTTCGAAACGAGCCCAGGATCATCAAATCAGAGTCCGGATGCAAAAGTTATGGCTGTTTTCGTTCAGGGATGACCGGTAGTACCGGACCAGGGTTCGGTAGTACCGGAGGTCCGGTAGTACCGCCCCTTAGTACCGGTTGGTACTGAATAAGGTGCGTTTGGTGACCTAGGATCCCCAGGGAATGTCCGGTAGTACCGAGATTCGCATTTTTGGGCTTCAACGGTTGGATTTTCGGGGGAACTATTTAAGGGGCCTTCTTCCCCAATGGTTCCCCAACCATTCTTGCAAGTTTTCCCCTCCATTGTTGACCTTCTTGAGCTTGCTTTCTCTCAATCCCTCCGATGATTCTTGCATATTCTTGAGGGATTTAAAAGAGGAGATCTAGATCTACAATCCCACCAATCAATCTCTCCTCTAAGTGAGGGGAACATATTGGGATCTAGATCTTGGAGTCTTTTGTGGATTTCCTCAATTGTTCTTCCTCTCTTATTCACCCATAAGCTTTTGTAGCTTTGGTGGAATTTGGTATAGAAGGATTTGAACATCTTTGTGGTGTTCTTGCCATTTGCATTCGGTGCATCAGTTTGTGTTCTCCTCGGAGGATTTGGTTTGAGTTACTCATTAGAGCTTGTCCCTCTTGGGTTCTTGGAACCCTAGACGGTTTTGTGGCCTTGGTGGCATTGTGGCCTTTTGTGGCATTTGTTGGAATCCTCCAATTAAGTTGTGGAGAAGTGCCCCAACCTTGTGAGAGGTTCCAGTTGCCACTGACAAGTGCACCGATAGTGGAAGCGTGGATCGATCCCATTGGGGTGAGATTCACCGCAGAATAAGGGAGGCCTTTTGTGGCGTTGGTGGTTTGGTACCACCCCCTCTCCAAACGAGACGTACTCCATGTTGGGAGGAACTCGGTAAAATATCGGTGTCCCCGCGTGCCTCGGTTATCTCTATACCCGAGCTCTTTACTTATGCACTTTACATTGTGATAGCCTTCGTGCTTGAAGTAATATATATCTTGCTATCACTTTGTTGCTTGTATTGCTTAGCATAAGTTGTTGGTGCACATAGGTGAACCTTAGTTGTTCTAGATTGTGCTTAACAAAGTAAACACTAGTTTTATTCCGCCTTTGTTGAGCCACTCTAGGAAAAGTTTTCATCGCCTATTCACCCCCCCTCTAGGCGACATCCGTATCCTTTCACCATGCTTGTGAAGGATAGCCAGTCTCGTCGCCGTCAGCTTGACAAGAAGGATCGCATTATTGCTCGCCTTTGTCACAAGGTGACAGACCTGGAGGAGACCATCCACGAGCAGGACATGCAGCTTGAGGAGAGGGAGAATGCAGGGGAAGATATCCGTGGAGACCTACTCCTACCTTAGTGATGATGATGACTTCCTGGAGGATCAAGCCATGGACTTCCACACCGATGATGACGACTCCGCCTTCATTAATGATGATGGTGATGAAGCCACCGATTTAGAGGAGTAGTATCACTTGAGCACTAGTGTTAGTGAAGTTGTATCCGGTCCCACTATATCGTAGTTTCATAGAATGGTTCTTAAAACCATCCGTTTGCTTGTTGTGGTGTGTGTTTGTATTGTGTGCTATGAATGAATGAAAAGAAAGTTGCTAGTGGAAAAACCTGAGTCAAAATTTATAAGCTTTTTCAAAACAAACCTCCGAACCTTAGAAATTTCCCTCTTTTATCATGATCTATCTCAATCTTCAGATGCCTCGTGGAGGAAGCAGTTCATCCCCGGACCCAATGCTGCAAATCTTGCAAATGTTGCTTTCGGACCGCGATGTAACACCGCGGTTCTGAAAAGACCGTGGCTTCTATGTGACATGCCAACCCCTGGATCGGTTCATTGGCCCACAATAGAATAAGATGAATAACATAGCAAAATATCCGTGTATCATGAATAACGAAGATCCAGAGTACCATTATTACAATAAAAGCTTAGCTCAGGGCTAGCTCAAATTATTCAGGTAGCAACATAAATAAAGCGAATCCTCCATTCTTCAAATTGCCCACAAGTGAACAAGTGCCGAGTGGAGTACCGTGGCCTATATCGATTACTCAGAATCGGAATATCCTGCAACATGAAACGTAGCAGCCCCGAAGGGTCAATACATGGAATGTATGGCAAGTAGAGCTAGTAAAGGAGACAATAGTGCTAACATCTACATGCATATTTGGCAATTGGAGCTGTGTCTGGCTTGCATTTGCATGAAGATGAGCTATGGTTGCATCTCTGGCTATCAGGGCATTCTCCAGAACTCCCACAGCTTCATGCAAGGTGTCAATCTCCTGTCCTTGTACCACCATACCATTGCTAGCAAAATCTGCAATCTCCTTTATCATCATCACTTTCTCAGCTAGAGCTCCATTCTCCCTTTCCATGTCCTCTATGTGCCTCCGACGGGGCGGCATGTTGTTCTTGTCGCCCGGGGTAACCACAATGTGCCCATCTTCATCACGCCTCCCATAGTCACGGTAGGGTGAATCTGCTGGCAGCAGGTGTCGGACATGATGGCACTGGCGAGACAGGGCTTCATGTATGGCCAAGTTAATTCCAAGTCCCCAGTTGTAGTATGTCTTGGTGTAGATCAGGTGCACAGGGTTTGGCAAGGCGGCATCCCTGAAGATGAAGGTGGTGATCTCCCATGCATCCTCACCATATCCATAGGTGTACAGCCTTCTTCCCTTGAACATGGGCAGTGGTAATCCCAATGACTGCGAGAGCTGTGCTAACTGCCTTGCAAAGGGCCTTGGTGACTCCATGGTTGCATACTCAGTCCTGACTTCTCCCATCTATCAATTAAAAGAGGAAAGTGTGAGAATAGCATATGGTAAGAATTTATGAGAGTGAAAGGCATAAGATGAAAGACAGAGTTAATATAGGCTTTAATAAATCTATGGCTTCCTAATCCAATCCTAGGTCACGATCCTACAGTCGACACACGGGCTCTGATACCATCTTGTAACACCGCGGTTCTGAAAAGACCGTGGCTTCTATGTGACATGCCAACCCCTGGATCGGTTCATTGGCCCACAATAGAATAAGATGAATAACATAGCAAAATATCCGTGTATCATGAATAACGAAGATCCAGAGTACCATTATTATAATAAAAGCTTAGCTCAGGGCTAGCTCAAATTATTCAGGTAGCAACATAAATAAAGCGAATCCTCCATTCTTCAAATTGCCCACAAGTGAACAAGTGCCGAGTGGAGTACCATGGCCTATATCGATTACTCAGAATCGGAATATCCTGCAACATGAAATGTAGCAGCCCCGAAGGGTCAATACATGGAATGTATGGCAAGTAGAGCTAGTAAAGGAGACAATAGTGCTAACATCTACATGCATATTTGGCAATTGGAGCTGTGTCTGGCTTGCATTTGCAAATATATTTGTCCTACTTTCATAAACAGTTTTTGATTTTCTTTGAAAAGATCCCAATTAAGTTAACCCAACATTATTAAAGCAATTATGAAATTAGAATGAGCGAGAAACATGTCATGGAATCAATATCAAGCAACTCAGATGTCTATAACCGGGGACACGGCTAATCGATTAGTTTATACGCCCTGCAGGGGTTAGTACACTTTACCCATGTGACTTGGCCAGCCCAGCTCGTACCATCACTCTCATTTTGGGTGATGATAGGGAGAAGTCCAAGAAGAGACTGTTCGGGAAGTAGCTCCCCAATCCCGACGCGCACCGGTCCAACCTACCAAAATTCTACATCTCTGGATACGCGGGTTCGAGTTACCACAACCTACTAAGTCCAACCAACCGTCCATTCCATTATTGGCACATGGTTGTACACGTAAGCTACAGAATAAAGAAGCCAATCATTTTCTCTTGATACCTGGGTGCCTTTCCGCAATAAAACCACCAAAATTTATCAATCCCATCACACCCAGGAGATTCATTGATTAAGTTGTTTTAGTTTTTGCAAACCAATACTTTTAGAAACAAACTCCAGTGATGTAAACCCAGCCCTCGTTCATCATAGCATGGCTAAGCACATCTACCAACGGTGGTTCATCTACAAGGAAAGCCCTACCACATAATAGGTCATAGCATAGCGATAGTACCATCCTACACATGCGTCTACAAAATACACGACAATGCATAGAAAATAGTAGGACAATATCATGAACAAAATAGCATCTACTTGCCTTGGTTGTAGCGGTCAGAAGAGCAATCCACACACGAGCAAGCGTTGCACTCATCACAATCTACACGACACAATTGCAATCGTAAACAAACAATCCACAAGCATATGCAACAAAGATGATGCATGAATGCATGCATGACAAGTGGATTGATGCTACAGCAACACCACATAATACTATTCAGTAAAGCTACTGATTGCATGCATGGAAAATAGTTTTAGCGCAAGGAAAACTATTATGCAAAATATAATGCTCAAAACTAGAGCTAGAACCCAAATAATTCACTATCGATAGTATACTATTTGTAAAATCTTGGAAAAATTCTACTGTATAGGCATTGCTATTTAGGAACAGTACCAACTGGAATTACTCAAAAAGGAATTATAGAACTCCCTGAATAGTTAAAACTCTGCAGAAAGCCACTAGATAGTTTCTGCAGAAGTTTTTACTGTAAGCCTATCCTTTTAATTCACTTTGAGATTCCCCTCGTTCTACTGAATCCAGGGACATATTATATGCAATTTTTGGAGTTACAGATCTTTTTCGAATTAATTACCCCAAAAAGGCCATTAAATCTTTTAATTAATCTGGACAAAATCTTGCTGCAAAAGTGTAAAACAATGGTACAGCAAGATTCTACACGACTTACTGAATCTACACATATTTTATTTGTAATTTTTGGCCCAGTAGATTAATTTTTACGCAATTTACAAGATTCTACAGAAATCTGCCAATTAAATCAATTAAAGAAATTGCCCAGTCAACTTTGACTGTTGACTGGCCCACGTGGCGGTTGACTGGGCGCTGACTGTGCAGTTGACCAGTCAGCGCCTGGGGCTGACCGGTCAACAGCCGATCTGGGCCGTTGGCCGCAGATCGTGCGGCAGAGGGAGGTGCTGCGGCGGCGGGCTTACCGGCGGCGGCGGTGGCGGCTCGGGGCGGCGGTCCGGCGGCGGGGTGGCGGTCCGGTGGCGGGGCGGCGGTCCGGCGGCGGCTCGGCGTCCAGGGCGCGAGGGGCCGACGGCGGAGCGGGTCGGGGGCGGCGGCGGCGACCTTGGGCGGCGGCGGCGGCTCGGTCCTGGGCGGCGGCCTGCAGGGGAGAGGAGGCGGCGGTCAGGCGGCGGCAGTCGCGGGGAGGCGCGCTCGTGGGCGGCGCGGCGGCTCGCGGTCGCGGGCGGCGGCGGTGCGGAGAAGAAAAGCGGTGGCGACGGTTACCTGGCGCGGCGGCGGCGATGTCGGCGAGGTGGCGGCGTGGCTCGCGGGGTGTGCGGGCGCGATAGGGAGGCAGGGGTCGCGGGGCGGCGGTTAAGAGGAGGGGTCCACGCGGGGGAGTTGGAGGCGGATACGGCGGCGGTTGGAGTCGGATACGGCGGCGACGGCGAAGTCGGCGCCGACAGGTGGGGCCCACCTGTCGGTGGCCTGACGCGGGGCGGCGGCGGATAAAGCCTGTCATGCGGGCGGCGGCTCGCAGGCGCGTGCGCGTGCGCGCTGGGCGCTGACTGGGCCGGCGCGGCCCAGCAGGCTGGCGGCGGCGCTGTTTCTTTTTTTTTTGTTCTTTTGTTTTTCTAATATCCTATTTAGTAAAACCTCCGTAACTTTTTCATACGAGTTCCGAATCGAACGATTCTTGTTTCTAAATTTTTCTAAAATCCAGGGGATCAATCTAGGGCCGGATATCACGAAGCCCTTTGATGTGTTTTGTGACGCATCCAAGATCGGTCTCGGATGTGTGCTGATGCAAGAAGGCAAAGTCATATCCTATCTATCTCGACAACTGAAGCAACATGAGCAGAATTACCCTACCCATGACCTTGAACTAGCAGCCGTAGTTTTAGCCTTGAAGACATGGCGACATTACCTCATGGGTAACCGTTGTGAGATTTATTCAGATCACAAGAGCCTGAAATATATTTTTACCCAGAAGGAGCTAAATATGAGGCAAAGGAGATGGATAGAGCTAATCAAGGACTATGATCTGGACATTCACTATCACCCCGACAAAGCCAATGTGGTAGCAGATGCCCTTAGCAGATTTTCGTGTCGCTTAAACTCCATGATTCTGAAGGAGCAACCAAGTTTGCACAAGGAGTTGGAAGATTTCAGAATGGAGCTAGTAAGTGAAGGATTTTTGGCTAGCATAGAACTTCAACCCACTTTGATCAGTCAGATCAAGGAGGCGTAGAAAGGAAATGCTAGTATCGATGAAATCAAATGTCGTATCGGTACAGGGAAGGTACCCAGGTTCACCGAAGATGAAGGAGTTTTGTGGGACAAAGGACGTATCTGTGTGCCAGCAGATTCAGAATTGAAGCAAGCTATTTTGAAATAAGCCCATGATACTCTTTATTCTATCCACCCCGGAGGAACGAAGATGTATCAGGATTTGCAGGAGCAATTTTGGTGGCATAAGATGAAGAGAGAAATCGGAAGCTACATAGCCAAGTGTGATATCTGTCAGAGAGTAAAGGCGGGACATCAGAGACCCGCAGGACTATTTCAACCCTTGCAGATTCCGGAATGGAAATGGGATTCCATTAGAATGGATTTTATCACTGGTTTGCCTACATCTAGTAGGGGAAATGACTCTATTTGGGTCATAGTGGATAGACTGTCCAAAGTCGCCCATTTCTTACCAGTAAAGACCAGTTATTAAAGTTCGAAGCTAGCAGAGTTGTACATTGCTAGAATAGTTAGTTTGCATGGAGTCCCCAAGAACATCGTGTCGGATCGAGGAACCCAGTTTACCTCGAGGTTTTGGAAGAAAGTCCAAGAAGGATTAGGAACCTGACTGGATTTTAGCACAGCTTATCACCCTCAAACTAATGGACAAACAAAGCGAGTAAATCAAATACTCGAAGATATGTTGAGAGCTTGTGTGTTAGAATATGTATCTAAATGGGAAGACTGTCTGCCATTCGCAGAATTTTGATACAACAACAGTGACCAAGCAAGTTTGCAAATGGCCCCATTTGAATTCATGTATGGAAGGAAGTGTCATACCCCTTTGAATTGGTCGGAAGTAGGAGAGAGTCAGATTTTCGGACCCGACATCCTACGGGAAGCAGAAGATAAAGTTCACAAGATCCGTGAGCACCTCAAGACCGCCCAATCCAGACAGAAGAGTTATGCCGGCAAGAGACGTCAAGACCTAGCCTTCAATATCGGAGATTTTGTGTATCTCAAAGTGTCACCTTTGAAAGGAATGCAACGTTTCCAGCTCAAAGGAAAGTTAGCCCCTAGATATATCGGACCTTTCAAGATTCTGAATCATCGAGGAGAAGTATCGTATCAACTGGAACTGCCAGAGGAAATGTCAGCTATGCATAATGTGTTTCATATCTCGTTACTTCGCAAATGCCTAGAAGTCCCGGAGAAGACCGAAGTTTTCAAGAATATTGATCACAGAACCATAGAGATCAACGATGACCTGACATATCCTGAAGTACCCATCCATATTTTGGATGAAGCCTTTAGAACCACCAGGACCCGGAGTATCAAGTTTCTCAAGATCCAGTGGAGTAACCACACTGAAGAAGAAGCTACCTAGGATCAAGAAGACTACATTATGATGGAGTTTCCAGATCTCTTTAAATCCTAGTTCTCTTTTTTTCTCAAATCTCGGGACAAGATTTTATTTAAGGAGGGAAGTTTTGTAACACCCCAAAAATATTAATCAAAGTTATCAATTCCAATCACTCAAATTTAGGGTTAACAAAAACTTTTGTGAATTAAAATCCATATGAATGCATGTGTGTATGTGATGAATGCATGAATGCTTGTATGGACTTGTGTGATTGTTGTGAATGGCACGGATTGGTTTAAATATGAAAACAACATCATCTAAATCATTTCCAAGCAGAATCAGTTGAAGAGAAATTCAAAAACAAACTATATAAGCAAATGGTCACTTTTGCCAATCTTGCTCACTAGACCACTTTGAGTGTTTCTAGTCCAAGATTTCTAACAGAAACAAATCCAATTCTTTTCACCCCTTGCTAGACCAAGTAAAAGTGAACCCAAGCCCACCTTGCAAGCCCACAGAAACAATTTACAAATCTATGCCAAGGACAATTCAAAATTGAATCTAGTTCATATGGTAAGATCACCATTTCTCAAAACCCCACCAAACCAGTTCACCTTGACAAATCCAATCAATCAGATACTCCCTAGTATGTGCCCAGTACACCCACCAAAATTCATCCAAAAATTCAAATATGAACTTCTTGCGGCCATTTCATCAAACACCTTTTGAGCACAAATCAAACAAAACAACAAACACTATTGTGAGAAGTGTTTGTGCCAAACTTGTTCCCTCTCTAGCTCTCACCACACTCCCAGTAGGTTACCAACATCATCTAAGCCGCTCTAGCCGACTGTGTATTCGACCATGCCATCAATGGCCACCATGGCCGAGCACACTTGCCACCCCCACCATCGATAGCAAGCTACAAGCGTAGCCAGCCTCGCCAACCTTGTCTACCATGCCGCCCGTGACTCACTGCCCCATCTAGACCAGCCCTAGCTCGAAGACAGAGAGAGGAACCACCGGAAACGCCGTTCCTGTGCCACTATCGACCATGCCAACATGCACCGCAGTGCACGTGCCATTCCCACTCAACCCGACCACCTCGAGCCTTCACCGCCCGTCTACACGATCACCACCGTCCCAGGAGACCACTAGACATGCTCGTTTCATCGACCGTGCCCCGTAGTCGCTGCACGCCGCGGAGTTTGCCGTCGGTACCACTCAGAGCATCACACGTTCCCGACCGAACCGCACCGCCCCACGTCTCGCCTTTAAGCTAGCAACGACCGCCAGGAGACCGCGCACCATCCCCTAGCCTCAGCCATGCCGTTAGCTCGCTGTGGCACCAGCTCCGACGACCTCTGCCCATGCCGTGTTGCCCCTCTTGATCGCCTATAAAACGAGGCCTCCCCCACTTGTTTTCTTCACACTAGTTCACTCCCCACCTCTCAATGATCCTTCCCACTTCTTCCCGGAGTAAGGCGAGCTCTCCCTTGCCGGAATTTCGTCGGAGCATGCCGCTGCTGGAGGAGAAGGGCGTCGTCGAATGGAGGCGCCCCAGGAGGAGCCGCCAGTACCAGAAGAACCGCCGTCATCGACTTCGTCATTCGCCCCCATCGCCGACCATCGCCTGAGCCCTGGTTAGCCCCCGCCATGCTCTGTTCCGACGAGGATGACAGTCGTGAGCTGTTGATCCTTAGTCTAATCCTATGGTTGTAATCATCCTGTACCCCTTTGCCACCCTCTGTCTTACTGACGTGTGGGGATACCACTTAACCACCACGCACGGTGCTGTGCGCAATAGTCCGGCCCATTTAGCTCTCCCGCGCGACCCAGTAGTTTGAATTTAGATTTGTCTATTTAGTTTCAAACCTATTTCTGTCTGTTAATTCAAAATTCAATTCAAAGAGTTTTACTAAACCAAATAGCATGAAACCAATTTTGTTAGAAAGGTATGGAAATTATTAATCCAAGCCCGTTGGATTCAAACCATTTGAAATTAAAGATCACCTATAGTAAAAATAACAAGGCAGATACTTTTCTACATTCAAACATTTTTCAAAATTCAACCATAAATGCTTTTGAGTTGATTCCAACTCTCAAAAATCACATTTGATAAGACCTTTCTGAATTTATAAAAATATCTAGGTTTACTTGCAGTAATAATGGACAAGTAATAAAAGAATGCCCCATAGGCATTTCTAGTCACTTTAATTAATTAAAATAAAAAGGTTAAACCTTATTAAATTGTGACACCACTTTAAATCACATTCCCAAGTATTAAAATATGTGGTGATGACATGTGTCAACATGATCCCATATTTTAATTGGAGAATATTAAACCTTAAGTAGTTTTTTTAATGAGTAGAGATTACTTTTCTAAAATAAAATAAATAAGACTAATGCTTTAATCCTTGCAATGATTGTGATGATGCTAGATCATCTAGTGTAAACCCTTGTGTCCCAAATAGAAGTAATTAAGTATTGTTTGGTGATTGTGTACTTCGTATTTATTTATAGATGCTAGTATCGACCAAGGATACAAAGAGGAAGGAGACTACTACAAAGAGGAAGCCGAGGAGAACTTCAACCACTGCACTGCACAAGGCAAGCTACTTTCTTATCAAGCTAATCTAAAACCATGCAAGCTAATACTTTCAAGCCCCACAATACCAATAAACCTATGCAATGCAGTAGGCATGCTTTGATTAGACAATCTTGATTATCCTAAATCCCAATTTTACTTGCAAGCTTTATTCTTTTATTTCTTTATCAAAGCTCCTTAGTTATGTTTACTTAGTGACTTGTGAAGTTTTGGAAAGATTTTAGAGGTAGCATAAAGAGCATAAAACTTGGCCTAAGTTAGGTAGAACTAGATGACATCCTGCGGCATGAGATTAGACTTAGATAAGTCACACTGATTATCACCCCTCATTAGTGTTTACCCCCAACTTTAGTGGATAGTGCTAAGCATAAAACTTGATCACTTTAGATGGGAATACTTGGTAAAAATAATTATGAAAACCTTAGAATGATGAGTCATTCTAATGAAATGTTTTGACATGTGTTATGGAACACCAGATGATTTGATGATGAAAATGTTGAGGCAAGAGCCTTAGCCCTTTATAAAACTGATGGTTGTGTTAGGATGTGATACCATTCCAATTTTACCGTACAACCACAATACCCGAATTTGGGTAGGGCTTGACTGGAAATTTATATATCTTAGTATAGGTTCCCTTGCAGCCGAGGTTTCAGCTGAGGCTACCTCGTGATGATTGTCCACCTGTGCAGTTCCCAAGATGATATATGGTCATGGTTGGGAGGCCAAACTCATAGGGGAGGTGCCTATATTAGGGTGTGTAATTGAAAGGTTAGGATTGATTATCCGCATACTGAGTATGGTGATTCAGGATTATTCCTAATGGATATATCGAATGTTGTGGTGAAAAGGTACCACCTCTGTAGAGTGTCAAACTATTCGAATAGCCACGTCCACGGTTATGGACAGTTGGAGTGGCCATACTATTTCATCGTCAGATGTTTTCAAAATGACTTGTGAAATGAATCATGACTTTGACTTGACCACAACAGGGTTGTAAAAGTGAAACTTAAGTTCCCACTTAGGTGTTATAAAACCTTAAACTAGCTTTCTTTACTTCTGAACTCAGCTAGAGATAAACCTGGCTTTTTACAAAACAACCTAGAGCTTAGTATTCCTACTTTAAATCGCTTTACTTGTTAGTCTTAGTTTGCGAGTACTTAAAGAGTACTCATGGCTTTGTCCCTGGCTATTCCCGTGGCCAGACTATGAGGAGGACTATCAGGATGATGGACAGCAGGAAGTCTACGACAACTAGGATCATCTACCATCGTTAGCATTGCATATGACCATGAAGATGGAGCTTCCCCCAAGCTACCGTTATTATATTATTTCGCTGTGTTGATTGTATTAAGACTCGATTATGAGATCCTTTATTTGTAAGATCTTTATTATGGTTTGTAATGGATGATGAACTATGGTACCAATCTGTTATGTCTCGCAAAAATGGTAATCCTGGTATTGCGATGTATGGCATAACAGACATCTGGGATTAAAATCCGGGTGCTGACAGCGGCGTCTCCTCATTTGGTGGCCTGACAAACTGCTTGTTGAGATTCACTAGGCCTTATTGAATCGCTGTGCATAATCCTTTTTTATGTGATAGATTTGAGTCGCCGCCAGTTTCATCCTTTTTAGCATGATAGACTGAAATCTACTCCCTCCGTTCATAAATATAAAAGTATGTGAATCGAATATATCTAGGCTTTTTTAGTGTATAGGTTCGAAGTAAATCTATATATTAAAAAAATTTAGATATATTTATTTAACAAAACTAAAATATTTTATATTTCTGAAAGGAGGGAGTACCTAGGTGGAAGCCTGCATCTAGTAATACATACTAAGATTCGAACTGATCTTATACAAACTGACAAGGAGTCTTATTTTGATCAAGTAGTCATGCGCCCATGTACACTGTAGACTGGATTGGCATCTGTCGGGTCAGTTCTACTCCCTTGTTCCCAAATAGATTTCTCAAATTTATTAAAACATAAATAAATCTAGACATAATTAAGTATAGATTCATTTAAAATTTGAAAAACCTAAAATATCTATTTTAGGACCGAGGGAGTAAGTTTTTTTTAGGTAGAGTAAGTTTAATTTTTAGCAAGCCTCACTCTGAATCATGTGTGCATAACTATGGCAATTTTACCCATGGGATATCGTACCCGTATGACTAGGATATGGACACAACTTTTATACCTATGGTTAACCATACCCTATCCGTTAAGTCATGGGTACGAGCATGGGTATAGACTTATACTCATGGGTATACCTATATCCTACCCGTTTAAACTGACATGTCAAATATATATGGAGAGTTTCAACGCGGCCGGGAATCTTAGGGACGAGTATGAGATTGTGACTTCTAAACTTTAATTTGATACTTTTATGTACTCGTCTAATATTAGTAAGCAGAGATTATTTCTTTTTTTAAATATACTATTGATAAAAATAAAATTTTAAATAACTTGTGTACTATTAGATATATCCGTCAGGTCCCCAATAGGTACGAGTACCCCAGGTATGAGTATGGGTAAAATTTTATATCCATAAATATAAGTATGAATAAGCTTTTGTATCTATTGTCTACACGGATATGCCCATTGCCATTCTTACTGGTGCATAGTAGGTGCATGTGCTCGTTCGAATTTGAAATCCCACGTGCAAAACATGGATGGGCCTTGCATGTCCAGCTCTATAGATGCCTGCATGGTCCAATACTTGTAGGTTTAGCCCATTAGTCCCAGATAGGTCCAGTCCATGTAAAAATCTGGCCCACCAGCCCGGTGCCTCCTCTTCTACCGCTTCGCCCAGAAACACTGCTGATCCTCAGCGACGGCGGCAGCACCACCGTTCATCCCAGATTCCGACGCCACCTCATCGGAACCTCCGCGCCGAAGACGCCCTGAGCCTTCTTCTAACGCAGCACTCTACTTACAAGGTACCCCTCTCTCACAATCCTCCTCCACCTCCGCTGAACTGGACTACCGTGACACGGAGATCTGTCCGGAGTTTGATTGGTTTCTACTGTCCGGAGTTCTGATGATTTTCTGTTGTCTGTGGATAAACCTATCGTGGTAGAGTTGTGGGAGTAGTTTATCTCCTCCCCCAAAAAAGGATTGAACCCCCATGCCCAAGCTTGGTCCGTCCGACCCTGAACAGTAGGATGTGTATGAACTTGCATTTGAACAGACTGTACTCTGTAGCTGAAAACATTCACATTTTGTGCAGGCCTACTCAGTAAGTCAGTATGGCCTTTTTTTTCTTCTATTGCCACATCATTTTCGGGTCGGTCAGGCACTCAGGCTTGCCTTATCGATCTAGCATAATATGATTCATCGATTTTCACAGCGAACCAAATTACCAAACCTGTTGAATCAGTGAATTCTTGGATTTAAGGATTCCAGCGGTATTCTTGTGGTGAAAAGGAACGTGCATATCAATAGAAATGTCTGAACTTAAATGGTAGCACAAATGATCCTAGAATCTCTACTTCAGGCTGGTGTTTTCTTGCTTTCATGAATGCTCCAGTGGGCCTTCGATATGATTTGCTTTGATATTTCCACCAATTATATTTGTGAGCTGCATGTAAAAACTGTAAAAATGGTGCTCCGTTGTGGGGAACATGAGAGCATTATATCTTTCCAGATGGTGTTCTTTGTGGGGAGAAATGGCGTATAGTCATGACCGGGAGAATTGATAATAACCCCCCCTGTTCACGCGCTGGGACAACATAAGCCCCCTTCTTTGCTGTCCTCCCTTTTAACCCCTCCGTCGGTACCTAATGTACCTTATACCCCCCTTTCTCTTGTCTAACATTTTTTTTAATACATAACTAACAGACGTGTACATGAATAGACCGAAATACCCTTCGTACACCTGTGCAAACATATAATATCAAAACCTGACAGGTTTCAAACATCAAAACTGCTATAATTTCCCGGAACATTCACACACAAGTTTAGAAAATGACAGAAAATATAGAGTTCCACAACATCACAAACTCAAAGTTGACAGCCATATAACAACCACATAACAGTAGTTCATAGTAGCAAAATAATAATGAGTTTTACACCTCACGTACACATAACAGTGAGTTTCCCTCTCATCTGCCTCTATTTTTACACCTAACAGAGCAAACATTGTTGTCTCATCCATCCACCGGCTTTTCCTGCGGGATCCCATCGCCATCTTCTCTAGTTCTACCACAAGAGTAGACCAATCGATAATGGTGCTATCATTTTCTACTTCATTCGATGAGATCACCCCCGGATTCAGGTCTGTAACACTGGACTGACTAGAACCTCGCACAGAGATTGCATCGATCCTATTCAACATAGGCAGAAAAAATCAGAAATTTCCATACCCAAAATCATGCATAAATCGAAAAAAACAGGGTTATGATGTTACCTATTAAGATCCATTACACCCCTTCGTCAATCTAACCCCTCCAACTCAAATCTCCATGCCAATCTCTACCTAGGGTTTGTAGGATTCAGAGCATGAGGAAGCAAGCAAAATCAAAGAAAGAGGAAGGGGAGAAGCCGGAATTACGTTGGGACAGCAGTGGAGGGCGGCAGACTGGGCGGAGCGGCCCGTTCCGGCGGCGAGGGGAGGAGCAGCGGTCGGCCGCCTGGGTCAACGCGGGCGAGAAGAGCAGTTGGGGTCCCGAACAGGCGAGGAGCAGCGCTCCCAGTACGACTCGTGCGTGTTAAAAGAATAAACAAGGGCAGTCTTGGCATTTATGAAAATAATTAATCTAATGGGCTGGATTAATAGCTAAATAATGAAATAACAGTGAAAAGGGGGTTAGAAGAGAGGACGGCAAAGAAGAGGGCCTATGTTGCCCCAGCGCGTGAACAGGGGGGGGGGGGGGGTTATTATCAATTCTCCCGTCATGACCATATCATATCTATCCAAATGGTCTAGTGCGAGGATCCTGTTGTAAAATTAAAAGGACTACTAAGCAGCAGTTCTTTCGGATGTTCATTCGGGTTTAGAAATGCGGATCTTTTCTGAGCTATTCTATTCACATAGTGCTACCTGGCTATATAACTTTTAAATTATTTGTTATTTTTATATGGTACAATCCTACAATATGTCTCTCTAATTCAGCTTGCCTCCTCTGTTTTGCACCTTGGTTTGAGGAAGTAACTTTGGGATGACAGGTTAGCAAGCCTATCTAAGATGCATATTCTAGAGAACTGCATGATGACGCTTTCTTTGTCACCATGAGCGCAAAATTACAGCAGGGCAGGGCCTAACTGTGACAAAATAGCTCATAGATCATCAAGGACTGCATGATCAACCAATTTGTTCCTCTTATACGAACCCTTTGTGCTTGCAGAATTATATTGAAAGAAAATGATTTTCACTTCACAAGCTTTGGTATACCTCTTGGTCACTATCACCCAAAAGACCATAACTGATACAAATGGAAAGTCTGAACTTAATATGGTTACACAAGTGATATAGATGGTTCTCCGATCTCTGCTTCAGGCCAGTCCGCAAGTCTTTTCTTACTTTTCATGAATGCTCCCATGGACCTTAAAATTTTCTGCTTTTGACTTTTTCAATCTAGTTACGTTGTTGAACTACATAAAGTTAACAAGAGAATTATTTTTAGTAAAAATATGTTACTCCCTCCAACCCATGTTAGTTGACTTACATTCATCTAGATACGAATGTATCTAGTCAAGTTTTAGTGCCGTATCTAGACAAATTTGAGTCAACTAATATGGGAGTAGCTTCTTTTCTAGTATTGCATAATCATGTGTATAGCAGCATTGCCGTTTTTTATAGGAAAAATTAATAAGCTTTGAGCCATGGCCATATTGAATAGGCGTGAAAGCATTGTATTGTCAGCTCTCTGTGCCCTGTGTGCTGTTCATGCTGGTGATTATGCTTCGTCAGCTAACGGCCTAACACCCCATCCCTTCTTTCCTTAATCTGTGACCTTAACATATAAGGACAGACGGGTGCTTAGCAAGTCTTTCTTAGTTAGAATTTTCTTATTCATGGTTTGCTGCTGTCTCTTGAACCTGAATTTTTCTCGTTTTTTCGTATTTAGAATAAATAATTTTAGTGCTTAAAAGATATTGTACTCATTTTTCAGTATTTGAGTACTAGTTAAGGAACTTGTGTACTGTTTGTGTGTATGGGATGGTCTTATTGATTTTCTTTTCTCATTTTGTGGTATTCTAGAAAACAGTTGACCCAATTGTGATCTTGTCTTCCATGGCTGATGTGAGAAATATACAATATTTTTCTTCTACTTCCACCTCGATAATGGCAATTTCCAGTGTTCTGATGACAACCTCTACTCTCATTTTCCTGTTGTGAAGGTAACTAGGCATCAAATACTTCACTGCTGGGTGAAACCTTCGTTCCAGCCTGCAAATGGAATCGAAGTTTTTCCGGTTCCTAAAGCTCGTCGGAGTTGGCTTCAAGGCAAGGACAGAGTGCGAAGGGCGCGAGCTGTTCCTGAAACTAGGCTACAGCCATGAGGTGCAGTTCACCGCCCCACCGTCTGTCCGCGTATTCTGCTTCAAACCCAACATCGTGTGCTGCACCGGCTTAGACAAGGATAGGGTGCACCACTTCGCCGGCACTGTCCGGAGCTGCAAGCCACCGGAGGTGTACAAGGGGAAGGGCGTACTGTACATCGACGAAGTTGTGAAGCTGAAGCCAGGGAAGAAGCAGAAGAAGTGACGTCTGGAACAGATTAGACCGTTTTCTTCGTTCTTCTGGAGTGCTGGTTTTGATCTGTTGAGATTATTTCTCTCCCCTGTAACATCTGTTTGTAGTTTCTTTCTTGTGGTAAGGCAATTCGTAGTTTCCTCCAACGCAACACTTATGTTTTAACAGTTCCTCTTAACGAAGCACCAAATTCAATCCCGTCAAACTTTAGCAATGCTATCCTCTGGCTTCTGAGTGGATATCAGTTCAGAGTGCTTGAGGCAGAAGTCATTCGAAGTTTATATTTTCTGGGGAGAATGCAAAGATGTGTTCTAAAACATTGTTTGCTGGGAGAAATATTATCGTTTTGGGTTATGTTTATTAAATTAGTCACTACCATTACCCTAGTATCCTTTCTGAATATGTTCATTAAATTGGTCGCCACGAAGAGTGCGCGCGTTTGCTGATCGCGCTGAGTAGACACCGCCTCTCTCCCAGTTCTATCAAAGGGATTTCTCCCTCCGGCTGCTGAATCGCCAAAACGATTTCCAAGACCCCTGCAAACAGCTGGATTGCTGGCCTGACCAGGTCGGTGGAAATCAGCCTATTTTTTTTAGATGAAAAGGGATCGCTTCCTTGACCCCATTTTATTGAAAAAACGAGACCACACCGAGTTCCACACACAACGGAACACACACCATAGCATCTAAAAATCTAGTCTAGGAGCAGGAACTAAGATCCCTTACATCACGAACAAAAAGATCAGACCCAAACACACGGAGGGGAGGAATAACACTGAAGAGTGATCAACCCAAGACGACGTGCACCGAGTCTTCTTCTTCAGGGTGCGCCTTCAGGAGCGTTGCTCTCCCAGCATGCTTGGAGGAGGCACTAGACTTCCAGGTGGAGATCCACTCAAAGCCAGTGCACTTTAGTTCGTCGGGAGCCCCATGGGCGTTTTTAGGTTGTAGATCAACTTGTTCATGAACACCTCCAGACTCCTACCCTCCAGGTCCTTGAAGGGAACTTTCCAGTTCCGAAGGTAAAGGAGGGCGAGACGCCACACCTATTTCATGTTAACCTAGGAACAAGCATTAATGACTAAGCTATTTCTATTATTCCAAATGCTCTAGATAATTGCGGAAGATACAACATTAAAATTCATATATCTCTTATTAGCAATCCACTTCGAGGCAATGGAAAGAAAGCTATCTACTGTGATACCAAAGACTTCAAAAACATCATCCCACAATAATCTAGAGACAATGCATTCAAAGAAAAGATGATTCACGGACTCTATCTCAGTACAAAGGTTATATTCTAAAGGCTTAGGGATACCCCTGGCCCTCAAATTATCCCTAGTCATAATTTTGTTTTGAGAAAACAGCCACAGAAAAACCTGGATCCTAGGAGGATTTTCAAAGACCAAACTGCAGGCAGAAAAATTGGAGTCAAACCTCTAAATTTAATCACATCATACATGGATTTAGATGAATAAACACCAGAAGTTTCATATTGCCAAACAAGTTGATCATCTGAATCAGCTGAAAGGATAGTAGCTGCAATATTATTAAGGTCTAACCATTGTACCATCATCTCATCGGAGAAAATTCTTCTAAAATCACATCTAAGTTGGGAACCATCCCACAATTCATCTATAGTCCTAGTTTGTTGATTAGATATCATGTATATATTCCAAAATTGGGTGGCTAAAGGATAATTACCAAAAAAATATCCTCCCAGAATCTAATTTGTCTACCATTACCAACTTTCCATTTATATCCTAAAGACACAACTCTAGAAGCCCACATAACCCCTTTCCAGAAAGTAGAGGGATGAATGTCCTTATAGCAAAGAATATTAGGGGATCTAGTATTGTATTTAACATCAATCACCCTTCTCCAGAGAGTCCCTTCCCCCTGACTGTATCTTTTAACCCAGGAACCCAGCAGGCACAAATTTAGATCTTTAAGGTTAGGAATGCCCATTCCCCTAAAATCTTTCTTCATGCAAACAGAGGCCCAGTTATCTAAATGGATTTTATGGTTTCCTTCCTCATCATTCCAAAAGAAGTTAGCTAAATGGGAATCTAAGATTTTTAAGTCCCATTTTGGGAATTTAAAAAATAAAGTAAGTAAATAGGAATACTTGAGAGACAGGCTTGGATAAGAACTCTCTTAGCGGCATAAGAAAGAAGCTTGCCTCTCCACCCGGTAATCCTGTGAAGAATGCTCTCAATTAAAGGCTGCAAATCCTCTCTCCTAAGCTTATCAAAATGTAGGGGATACCTAAGTACTTCACTGGAAAACTACCTAAGGCACACTGAAAAATGTCAATGAAAGGCTGACAGTCATCAGCATCAAGATTTATGGGGATGAGCTCACTCTTAGAATAGTTGATTCTCATCCCAGAGATCTGCTCAAAGCAAGTAAGGAACCACTTAAGATTCACAGCTATACTCTCATAATTTTCTAAGAAAAGCAGAGTATCATCTGCATATTGCAGACACACTACCTCACCAGGTGTTGGGGGGATAACCCCAGGTAGGGTCAAGATAGTGGAAAGAAGGAAGGAACCTTTCTTACCATATGCCGAGTTATAAGCTGATTCGGCCGAGTTAGGCAAGGCTCGGCCGAATAAGGCATGGCTTAGCCAAAATTGAGTGATTAATACCTTACTCGGCCGACATGTGGGCTAAGTCGGCCGAATAAGGTTGATCAGCTCGTGCACAGGTAAAGGTCGAGCCGAGTTATGCAAGGCGAGGCTGAGTAACATGAAGCTTGCAGGAGAAGGATCCAGAGTCAAACCCTAGCTACTAACCAGGAGGAATCTGCACAGAGCCAAGCACTAGAGACAAAGAGCAAAGCCGTAGAGGGGCAGACAGGCGTCACAGAGGTGACAGTGGGCAGGCCCGAGGCTCACATGTGGGGGTTCTGGGTCTTTGCCGTCGATAGAAGGGTGACACGAAAAGAGGTCCGCCGAGTTACCACATTGGGACAAGCATATTCCAAGAATATGCTTGTCCATGTCAGCCCTAGAAGGAACCAAGGAACCCCTTTATAAGGAGGGGCATGGCTTCCTGGAGAGGGGATCGACTCATTTGACACTAGAGGGCACATGTTGTAATCTTCTTGCTCCTCTCTCTGATACAGCTCAAGGAGCACTTGTAGCTTGATTGAGGAGAAATAAAGATCTGTGTTCTAGCTGGTTGTGTGTAGAAATCACTACATCTTCCCTCCCTAGATCCCACTAGCATCCATTGGCCCCATACTTTATCCTACCCATGGCATCTGCCGTGCCACCACTACGACAGTTGGTGCCCACCGTGGGGCCAGCAGCGGTGCTAGATGAAGTCAAGATCTGGACGGGAAACTTCATCGACACCGGCAAGCGGGTGGTTTCTGGCTTAGTCCAGAGATTTGACATCTGGGACTACGTCAGCGACAAAGCTGGAAGTTTCAGGAGGAAGGCGCCCCCGCGCAATGGAATCTTCATCAACCTGGGTGCTCACAAGATCTACATCGGCATCGACACTTCCTGCGTATATCCGCGCCGAGTCATCGTCACGGGAGATCCACCCCTTAGTGTTGCCAGTGGTCAGCGTGGCATTCGCCCCGCAGGCAGCGTAGAGGTGATGATGACAGCTCCTGCACCAGCAGCAGGGGCAGGCGCCGGGCCAAGCAAGAACCCGACAACAGGAGGACAGGTAGCGACGCAGCTCCAAAGCCAACAACAGCAGATCCTCTGGTAACCAGGGTAGCCGAGGTGCAGGAGGTAACTCCAAAAGCAGCAAGGGTAAGGTGTCCGCCTCTGGAGAGGCCAGAGAATATCCTACAGGTAGCTATAGATAACTTAACTACACCTGTAGCGCCGATAGTTGACTCGACAAACGCACATGCTGAGTTAGAAGGCACTAGATTGAAAATGTTAGAGGAGGAAAAAAGGTGTCGGCCTTGCAGGAGTCCTTTAACAGGACCTTGCGACAATATGCAAGGAAAATAAGCTAGATACGGACCCTGGCCGAGTAGATGATCTGAGATTAAGAGGAAAGAACCTCATGAATGATATCAACAAAGATCATGAAACTCAACCAGATGATTCGGTTGACCTAGGTTTGCCGAGGTATAGTACCCCGGCAAAGAACCTCAGGGCGGCAAATGCGGCAGCCCTAGAGTTGGAAGGGATAACCGGGGAAGCCTGGCAAAAACAGCAAGAAAGGGTAAACGAGCTGGTACGCATCGCGAACCAGCAGAATGAGGATATGCTTAGGGCTAACCCGGCAAAACCAGGAGCTTCTCGCATGGTTCATTCGGCAGGGGCTACCCTCGCATTATCCGCGGCAGCGGCATCCTCGCCCGAAAACAATGCGCGGAAAGACACAAAGCAGTAACTTTGGGAAAGAGAAACAAGCAGATTGTCCCATATGACCCGGTAGTGGCCGGAAAGATCAATGAAAATAGAGGCAATGGAAGCCGAGGTAACAACGGAGATAAAAACCCCGGCCGCGTAAACAGAGAGCACATGAATCTCGGAAGGGGAAACCCCAAGAACAATAACCCGGCGGAGGGAAGGAGGTACCTTCCGCAAGATCATCAGCCAAGGCATGAACCTCGGCAAGAGCGAGAAGCAAGACAAGCTCCGCATAATCAGGCAAATGACAGATACAATGATGGTTACTCGGAGATGGAAAATGCAGAGCATGGTGGGCAAAACCGTTATGGAATGTAGGAGAGAATTATCTATAGAAACTTGCCGTCAACAGACGCAAGATTGAAGCTAGACATACTATATCGGTCCGAGCTGTTGGAAGAGCAGGGTCCGCCTGGCCCGGCATGTTTTAGACCTCGGATTATGGGCGAACCGCCCGTGCCGAACTTTCAGTTGGCAAGAGGCACGAAAACATACAATGGAAGTAAGAAGCCGCAAGATTGGCTAATTGATTATGCCACAGCCGTAAAAATAGCCGGGATAAATTTGAGATGGCCTGTGAGATATGTGCCTCAGATGTTGGAAGGGCCGGCCAGAGTTTGGCTGAATAATTTGCCAACGGGGAGTATCAACTGTTGGTTAGATTTTGAGGAAATATTTGTCAGTAATTTCACCAGTACATATAAGAGGCCAAACAGACCACAACAACTCGCGATGTGCAAGCAGAAACCGAATGAAACTGACAGAGAGTTCTTGACTCGGTGGTGCAACCTCAGAAACTCATGTGAGGGGGTTATAGAATCTCAAGCAATTGCCTTGTTCGCTCAGGGGTGCAGGTATGGAAGTGTATTGTGGCAGAGGTTGCAAAGAGATATGCCAACCACATTGGCAGAAACAATCCGAGTAGCAGATTCGTATGCCTTAGGTGATCCGACTCAACCAGAGCTTATGTCGGCTAAACATCGTGAGCAATATGATCATTACGCCCGAGATGGTGCCGGGTCATCATGGTGCAATGAATACCGAGCTAGAAGAAGGGATGAGAGGACGGATTACAGATATAGTTCAAATCAAGTGGCAGCAGTTGTGCAGGATTAGCCGAGTCTCGGGAGCAATCAACGACAGAAGAATGGTCCTCAGAAGTGGACGCCGAGGAATGACGGGAAGAAACAGTGGACACCAGAACAGAAGAAACAATGGTAAGATAGGTCGAAGTACACGTTTGAGTCCATGCTGGATCAGCCGTGTAAGTTTCACACGCCTAACCCGGCCAAGCCAGCCAACCACACCACTCGCCAATGCGCTTGGATGAAGAGCGCAATGGGAAACCCGGCAGCCGTACAAGCACCACAGCATCAAACGCATCACCAGCAGCAGCCACAGCTAACAGGGGAAATGCGCAACAACTGATGTTGCCTCCACCACCTCCGAGGTATGAGAGTCAGGATCGGAGAGATACAGTTCATCAAGTGATAAATCAGAATCAAGATGGAAGGAGAAACCTCAGAAATAATGGACGCAATGATTACAGGGAACATTACCAATCATACTGTGTGTTCACGACAGAACAACAAGATAGACAGAGCGTATAACGCTGACATATGGAAGTGAATGCAGTTATGCTGACAGTTCCGAGATACGTGCCATGGTCAGACCAGGAGATAACCTGGAGCATAAGAGATCATCCGAAAGTAATGCCGAACCCATGATCGTAGGCTTTAGTACTAGATCCGACATTTGTTGGGCCTAGCATCAACGTAAAGTTCTCAAAAGTACTGATAGATAATGGGAGCAACATCAATATCATGTACAAAGACACAATGCACAAACTCGGAATAACTCCGAATATGCTGCAGTCTACAAGGACAACATTCCATGGGATAGTGTCGGGGATCTCGTGCGAACCCATTGGTAAAGTCCGAGTAGATGTACTGTTCGGCACAAGAGAGAATTGTAGAGCTGAGAATCTGGAGTTTGAGGTGGTGGATCTGGAAAGTTGCTATCATGCTTTACTTGGACGACCGACATTGGCTAAATTTATGAGCAGCTGTCACATCAGTTACTTGAAAATGAAGATGCCAGGACCTTAGGGGGTGATAACAATAGCTGGAGATTATAGGAAATCAATGGAATGTGCTTCAGCCGGATTGAACCTGGCCGAGTCTTTGGTAATTGCAAGAGAGAAAAGAAGAATTCAGGAAGTGACAGCTTTGGCTCAGTCGGCACAGCTTAACATGCCGGCACTTGCCAACCCGCATGGAAGTGTGTCATTCCAGTCGACTAAGGAAACAAAAAAGATCCAGATCGATGATCAATTCCCAGAGCGTACCATCACTATTGGTGCAGGCCTGGATGACAAATAGGAAAGCGAGCTCACCAACTTCCTATGTGAGAATCGGGATATCTTTGCATGGTCAACACAGGATTTGCAAGGAGTACCGAGGGAGTTGGCTGAGCACTCTTTGCACGTAAGGCCAGGAGCAAGGTCGGTGAAGCAACCTCTCCGCCGCTTCGCCGAAGACAGGAGAAAAATAATAGGGGATGAGATAGCTCGGCTCCTTGCAGCCGGGTTTATCATGGAAGTACTTCACCCAGATTGGCTATCAAATCCGGTGTTGGTAGAAAAGAAAAAGGATGACCCAAATGTAGCCGTCGTTTGGTGAATGTGCATCGATTACACGAACCTTAACAAGACGTGTCCCAAAGATCCTTTTCCTTTACCTAGGATAGACCAAGTCATTGATTCAACTGCAGGTTGCGAGCTGTTATCATTTGTAGACGCGTACTCTGGTTTCCACCAGATATCGTTAAACCTGGATGATCAAATAAATACTGTGTTTATCACCCTATATGGGGCTTATTGCTATCTCACCATGCCATTCGGCCTGCGTAATGTAGGAGCCACGTACGAAAGATGCATGCAAAAATGTCTGCACGACCAAATTGGAAAAAATGTGCAAGTATATGTTGATGGTGTGGTTATAAAAACCAAAGAGAGCAACACGCTCCTAGAAGATATACGGCAGACATTCGCGAACTTGAGAAGGTTACGAATGAAGCTTAACCCGGAAAAATGTACATTTGGTGTACCAGCCGGAAAATTACTCGGTTTCCTCGTATCCAGCCGAGGTATAGAGGCAAATCCGACTAAGATCCGTGCAGTTGAAAGAATAGAACTGCCGAAATGCCTAAATGATGTACAAAAGTTTACAGGGTGTCTGGCATCCCTTAGTCGGTTCGTGAGTCGGCTAGGTGAAAAAGCATTACCTTTGTATCAATTAATGAAAAAATCCAACAAGTTCACCTGGACACCTCAGGCCAATAGCGCTTTTCATGAGTTAAAAAAGATGTTGGCTACGGCGCCTATCTTGGCTTCCCCATTGTCAAAAGAGCCCATGCTACTCTATGTAGCAGCAACAAACAGGGTGGTAAGTGCAGTAGTTTTCGTGGAATGAAACGAAGAGGGTAAGTCGGTGCAAAGACCGGTATATTACCTGAGTGAGGTGTTATCGGCCTCGAAGAAGAACTACCCACACTATCAGAAAATGGCTTATGGAGTGTACATGTCGGCAAAGAAACTCAAACATTATTTTGAAGAACACCCAATAAAGGTGATTTGTGAGGCACCAATGGCCAAGATACTAAGCAACAAAGATGCAAGTGGCCGAATAGCAAAATGGGCAATTGAGTTGTCACCTTATGCTCCACAATTTGATAGGCGAGATGCAATTAAGTCTCAGGCAGTGGCCAACTTTTTCGTAGATTGGGCCGATGTGCAGTACGAACCCCCATTGCTAGATCCAAATTATTGGACGATGCACTTTGACGGGTCCAAGTTAATAAATGGGCTAGGAGCAGGGATATTGTTAACCTCTCCAAAAAAGGATCAGCTGAAATATGTGTTGCAAATACATTTCACCGCATCGAACAATGTAGCCGAATATGAGGCGCTTGTCCATGGCCTAAAAATGGCAAACGAGATCGGCATACGTCGGATTCTTTGTTACGGGGATTCGGACCTCGTAGTCC
The DNA here is from genome assembly GCA_916181665.1 of Avena sativa. Classification (NCBI taxonomy): domain Eukaryota; kingdom Viridiplantae; phylum Streptophyta; class Magnoliopsida; order Poales; family Poaceae; genus Avena; species Avena sativa. The sequence continues at coordinate 147,679,766 of OV702297.1, forward strand.
AGCAAGTGTCGGGGAATGGGACGCATTGGATGCAAATATGGCCCTATATAGGTTTCATGTGCAAAAAATCAGTGGTTATTTTGATGGATTTGAATTCCATCACATACCTCGGGCAGAAAATGATGCTGCAGATACACTGTCAAAGCTCGGATCAACTAGACAATCAATTCCACCGGGTATAGCCCTAGAACACCTAATAAAGACGTCAATAACACCTTTGCCAGAATCAGAGTTAATTCGTATCTCGTCAGATCAAGTAGAAGGGCGCGTCCCAATGGAAATTGACAAAGAACATGAACCAAACTATTCAGAGATTGACTCGGTTGACCCAAAAATGGATTGGGAAAAGCCGGCTTATGTCGGCAAAGATGATGGAAATTGACAACATGATTTTCCCTAAAATAGTCGTGCCACAATGGGCACAACCCATATTATCATTCCTCAAAGAAGAGATCTTGCCGGATGATGAGGTTATGGCCAGGCAGATAGCGAGAAGAGAAAGAGCTTACACAATCATAAATAATGAGCTTTATAAGAGAAGTGTGACAAAAGTGCTACAACGGTGCGTGGACTCGGCAGAGGGACAAGAGATCCTCTTGGACATACATCAAGGAGAGTGTGGGCACCATGCCTCATCCAGATCCCTCGTGGCCAAAGCATTCAGGCATAGGTTTTACTAGCCAACTGCGCTGAAGGAAGCAAAGGAAATGGTAACAAAGTGTAACGGCTGCCAGAGATACGCCAGCAAAATACATATGCCTTCGTCCGAGTTAAAAACAATACCAATCACTTGGCCATTCCCCGTGTGGTGTTTGGATATAGTAGGTCCATTTAAGCCGGCTCGCGGCGGCATGACTCACATTTTGGTCATGGTGGACAAATTCACAAAGTGGATCGAAGTAAAGCCAATAAGAAAATGTGACGGGCCCATGGCGGTGAAATTCCTCAAGGATATTATCCTGAGATATGGTTACCCACACAGTATCATCACAGATAATGGCACAAACTTTGCAGAAGTAGATTTTGCTCGATTCTGCCGAGAAAAGCACATAAGACTCGATGTTGCTTCGATGGCTCACCCAACATCAAATGGACACGTAGAAAGATCAAATGGACTAGTAATATCCGGAATAAAACCTAGGTTGATAGAACCACTTCAGAGGTCGACAGGATGCTTGATTGAGGAACTCCGAGCAGTACTATGGAGCCTTAGGACCCGAATAAATCGACAGGATATACACCGTTCTTTCTTGTATATGGGGTAGAGGCTGTACTTCCAGCCGACATAATGCATGACTCACCAAGAGTCACTCAATACACAAGCGCTGAAGTAAATGAAATATCACGGCAAGATGATGTGGACTTACTAGAAGAAGCAAGAGAATTGGCACTATCAAGATCAGCTATTTATCAACAAGACCTCAGACGATATCATAGCAAGAAAGTGAGTCCAAGAGTTTTCAAGGAAGGAGATCTAGTTCTTCGGCTAGTGCAACACACTACAAGCATTCATAAACTCTCACCTGCATGGGAAGGCCCATTTATCATGAGCAAAGCATTACACAATGATGCATACTACCTAATTGACGCTCAGACACCAGAAAAGAACAAGGCGGATAAGTCTGGAGATGAATCAAAAATACCATGTAATGTGGCTTTACTTCGTCCATTTTACACTTAGAGGAAATGTGTTGTATCCAGCAATATTATGTATCAAATTGATGTATCGGGCATGAATTAACGAGATTTTAGTAGCTCAAGCCATGACTCGGGACTACCCCATGTTATTTGTCGTTTTTAATGAAACTTCGGTAGCTCGAGCAATGACTCGGGGACTACCCCGTGTTATTTGTTGTTTTTAATGAAACTTCGGTAGCTCGGGCAATGACTCGGGGACTGCCCCATGTTATTTGTCATTTTTTGAAATTTCGGTAACTCGAGCAGTAACTCGGGGACTACCCCGTACTGTTTGTCGACTTGATTGTGTATGAAACCTCGGTGACCCAACCAATGACTCGGGGACTGCCCCGTCTTGTCTATCATCAGTCACGTGTGTAATATGAATGATCATTTTGGCAACCCGAGCAAAAACTCGGGTAGTACCCCATGAATTTGTACTATCATAATCATACAAGCAACAACCTCAGCAGTTCGAGGTGTAATCTAGAAAGTACCATATTTATATGATCTTAACAATAGATAACTCGGTGAAGTAGTAAGTCTATCCGACTAAATGATGTATAGACATACTGCTCATAATCCTTGAGACAAAATTGTCGTGGGAATGGTCACGGCAGATGCTGCAATCGGCAGCGAGTAGTAGAACGAGGGGCAAGGGCGGCCAGCCATCTGCGGTGCGAGATGAGGGCGGAGACATAGGGTTTTACCCAGGTTCGGCCCCCCGGAGGGTAAAGACCTACTCCTGCTAGATTATATTATGGAGGTGGTACAATGGGCGAGCTCGGCGGCTGGGCGGCGAGTCGCTTGGGTGTATGGTGGAACGTATCCCTACACGCCCCGCAGGGAGGTTTATATAGGCTAAACCTCCCCTAGGGTTTACATATCTCAACCGAATCAGTTAAGGCCTCGGTACTTGTTTAACCTAATCCGACTGGGCCTATCTACTCGCCTGGGCCTTCAGCTTCCAGTCGCTTGGATCCACGCTAGGCCTTGATCCAGTCGCCGTCCTGCAGGCCCACTCGCCGGTTCTTGGACCAGTCGGAAACGTCCTGCTGGGTATACCCCGGTAGGCTCATCCCCATCAGTAGTCCCCGAGGTCGTCGTCGATTGGGCGTAGGTGGCTACTGGCAGTCGGAGTATACGGCTTCAGAGTAGACATCCAGTCGAATCGTCGGCGGGCTCCTGTATAAAGGAGAAAACTAGTCATCCTGATCGCAGCTTTGGCGAGTCGAGTCGGCGAAACACTGTCATAGTGATCGGGTTATCGAGCCGAGTGGCTGAAGTTGGACCGTTAAACGTGGTCAAACTAGCCGTTGGGGTAATCCAACGGTAACTTTCGGCGTAATCACCGCGTAGTAACGGCTCCCTGATTTGGCGGGTAACAACCGCTATATAAGGGGAATGGCAGGCGATCAGAGAGCCACCTTCTCGCCATTTCCTCCGACTGCGCGCACTCTCGTCTCCCTTCGCATTGCGATCCAGCCGACCAGAAATCCTTCGACCCCCCACAAATCCTTTCCGCCATGGCCCTCTCCACCAAACCTTGGGGGTAGATCTAAGTGCACGAGGGCGCAACTGGCTTCCTTTGAGGAGGCCGGGATCCTGCGAGCCGGTTGTTGGCGCATCCCCGCGGCCGGAGAGGTGACCCCGAACCCGCGAGAGAGGGAATTCATCTGCTTCACCAGCCATCTTGAACGGGGGCTAGGGTTCCCCACGTCCCTGTTCTTCCGGCGCTTCTACGCCTACTACGGGATCCAACCTTCGGATCTGGGTCCCCACAGCATCGAGCAGCTCGCCATCTTCGTGGCGTTCTGCGAGTGCTACTTGGGCTGCCGGCCCTACTTCCCTCTATGGCAAGATCTGTTCCACGGACGGATCAGCCGTGAGGAGGCGGGCGGCCCAATGCTTGCCGCGGGCGGCCTAACCTTCCAGCTGAAGTCAAAGGCTTCATTTTTTGATCTGATGCTGCCCGCCAAAGCCGCGAGCGACTGGAAGAAGTCGTGGTTCTATGTTGCCGAGGCGACCCCGGAGGGCGAGACGGCGATCCCGCGGTACTCCGCCAACCGGTCCGAGCCGCGCCGTCTTCAAGTCGGCAAGCTCCCCAGCGACCAGCGGATGGTCGTCGACGAAATGCTCCAGACCATCCGCGGTCTGAAGAAGAGGGGCCTCCAGACAATAAACTTGTACAACTGCTGGCTCGGGCGACGGCTCGTCCCGCTGGCCCGGCGCAAGCACTACATGTACCAGTACACCAGCCGGGACGACTCGACGAAGGCCTGCCTCGCCGAATGGAAGCTCGAGGACTACATCCCAGCACTGAAGAAGATCACCCAGGCAGTGTACCTGGATGCACAGGCTGGGGTCGCCCCCTACACCGCAAAGCGTCCAGCCCCAACGGTAATCACCTCGCTTCATTCGCAGTCGCAGTTTTTTGCAGTCGCGGTAATTCTAATTTCATCTTGCGTTCATTGCAGCTATTCCAAGTGGTGGAAGGGTGGCTCCCGCCTTCAGACGACGAGAACTTGAGCTTGTCCGTCCAGGACATGGACGAGTCGCCTCCCTCCAAGGGCGATGCCGAGCGTGATGAAGGTGACAGCGATGACGAGTCCGAGGAGGAGGTCGCCCCGCTGGTCCGCAAGACCCGTGGGCAACGTCAACGTGAGCTTGAGGCAAGCAAAAGCCTCGAGCGCCATGATGACGATGAAGAACTTCCGGAGACCACCTCGCGCCGCCAGGCTACTCCATCGAAGAAGAAGAAGGAGAAGGAGGCGAGGGCTCCTCCGAAGAAAAAGAAGACGAAGCCGACGAGGCCGGCCTCGCCACCACACTCGGTGAGCAGCTCTGACGCCCCCAGCCCGGCCAAGGACAAGGCGCCGCCGACGACAGCCGCACTGGACACGGCCACCGTCGAGGTGCCACTGGCGTCGATGCCTCCGCCATTCGCCCCAGTCTCTGGGCTGGGGGATGCTCCGGCTGCAGCGGCTTCGCCTCGCAAGGAGGGTCCTGCCGAAGATGTCCCAGAGGCTCCGGTCGCGGCCTCGACGACGAAGAAGCCGTCCGTGTCTTGGGCACGCGACGTCCTGGAGATGGGGCTCAGCCGTCGACTGGGTCCTGAACTGGAGAAACCGGCCGGCCTCCGCACGAGGCTACGTTTCATTCCAGTCGCCAAGTGAGTACACTCACCTTCCTTTGTCTTCCATAGCAGCTTGAATTATCTTGCTTACATGATCGATGTACAGGACCGGAGTGAAGAGGATGGGCCACCCGACCGTGGCTAAGGTGCCGTCCGTCGTCAGCGAGGAGGATCCTTCCCGTAAGAGGAAGGCGGACGAGGTCGTCGTCCCTACAGATGGCGACAAGAAGGCCAAGGGCGATGACGTCGTCACGATTTCTGACGATACGGCGGTCGCGCCGACTGGACCCGTAACGCAGGCGGCCGCGTCCACGAAGGAGGGCGCTCCCTCGCCTGGAGGGGCCGAGCCGACCTCCTTTGGGGCGGGTGCCTCCATCGCGACGTTCCCGCGCTTCATGGCCAAAGCGGCCGCGGCGAGTGGAACTTCGCCCTCGAGCCGTGCACCTGGGGTCGCCGATGCGGAAGTCGACCAGCGTCGTGGGTACACGCCAGCTCTCCTTGCGTCCGTGGACGCAATATAACTCCATGGCATGCTTGGCGCAGCCATCCAGGTATGTCCTGTCCCCGAGGATCAGGCCGGTGTTTTGCAGCGGTCTGATTATTTAGCATATAATGTTATTTTGCGCGTCCAGTCCCCGAGTGCGCACTTGCTGAATTTCAGCGGGTGGGCACTTAGGAAGTTTTTGATTGCCAGTCCCCGAGTGCGCACTCGCTGAATTTCAGCGGGTGGTCACTTAGGAAGTTTTTGATTGCCAGTCCCCGAGTGTGCACTCGCTGAATTTCAGCGGGTGGGCACTTAGGATGTTGCATTACTTAACTGTTTGAACGATGTGCAGGGTCTGCAACGTGAATCAGCTGACCGATTGGCAGCGAAGCACCGCGCGGAGAAGGAACTGGCAGCCATCCAAGAGGTGAATATGGGGCTTCAGGCGGTTGCCGCGAAGGCGGAGGAAGCTCGCCAGGGACTTGTCCCCGCGGGTGAATTGGCGGCGGCTCAATCGGCTTTGAGCTCGGCTGAAGAGCGGATCGCCGATCTCGAGCGCGAGCTGCGGGAAGCGAAGGAAGAAGCGAGCTCGGCTGACGGACGAGCCAAGGCCGCCATTACAGCCGCCGAAGAAGATCGTAAAGTGTCGTACGCCCTTGTTGCTGGGCTTCAGGACGATCATACTGTGCTTCAACGCTTCATCACGGATCTCGCCCGCCCACTGATTGGTGAGTGCCTTTGCCTCTGCCAGTAGCTTGTGCTTTTTGTGATTTCCAACGTACTCACTGTTGTCTTCTATTCGCAGGTCGCATCATTGATAGCGCGGAAGAGGCGAGCTCGTTCGACGCGCGGCAGTGTGTGGGCACGCTCGTCGACTCGGCGACGTTGTCGGCAACATGCATCCGAGCCTACCTTCAGGAGATATCACCCACGGAGGTGATTCCCAGCGACCTCATCGAGGTGTGGAAGTACTTGGAGAAGGCGCCCTCGGTTGTTGAATTCATGACGCGGTCGGTGTTTCGACGCGGAGCAGCAACGGCGCTTAGCCTTGGACTTGCTCACTTCCTAGAGGACTTCGACCTCGACGACGTGACGAGCGGCTACCCTTTGTCGACTGGGGCGGTGGAACTTTCCGAGGTGCTCATGCTGACGGACCGCGCCGCGATGTACTTGGAGCGTGTCTGGGAAATGGGCGACCTCCTTCCGTACCAGGAAACGGTCGCCGCGCCCAACGACCCCGAGCCGCCGCACCGGGATTTCAAGGTCGAGCAGCCTTTCCGCGCGGCGATGGCGGGTGAGCTGATGATGTACCCGTCAAACCCATACACGCCGTTCATTCGCAGTCGCCAGGGTGCTGGCGAGTCGTCGTCGAAGCCTGCAGAATAGGGTAGTTTGCCCTGAGGCGTTAGTAGCAGGTCTGCCGTATGGGCATATTTTTTAATGTGAGACAATGCAACATGCTATTGAATGAGACATCGTGTCTGTGTTGGAATTTGTCATGTGCTTTGTGATTGTGATTTGACCGAGTCCCCGAGCGCGTCCGCCCTTTTGTGGGGTTTACCTCGTGTGTGATATGTTTGTTGTTTTGAATGTTTTGTTATTGTGGTCTACTCGCCCGAACTCGAAGAGCCAGTCGCAGGGCGACTCCCTTGAACGCTCTATACTTCACCGTTTTCCCTTGCGCGAACGGGGTCGGGTGGCCGAGTCCCCGAGCGTGGTACTTGGTTGTTCTAGGCGCGACTCGAGGGTGGTTGAGGACTTGGCGCGTTAGTTTGGGCGCATCACTCCTGCCTGGCCCGTTGGGTCAGTCGCGTGGCGAGTCCTGGGCATGCTCTCCTACTTGGCATTTTCCCGAGCCACTCGCGATGAACTGGTCGTCAGTCCCCGAGCGTGGTACTTAGCCGTTCGAGTCGCTATGTCGAGGATGCGGAGGACCATGGTCGCTGTAAGAAGCGAAGGCAGTTGTCTTGTCTCGTAAAGCCAGTCGGGCTGGGCGACTCCAATGGGGCTCCGGGTAGGCGTTTTTCATGGACGATGCAAGACCTGAGGTTACTCAGTGCTCTTGCACCGCACTACTTAGCCGTGCCGATCGCTGTTCCAAAGGTTGACTTCTGCGGTTAGCTGGACGCTGTTATTACGAGTGCGAGTGGCACAAGACATGGATAGTAGGCGCAATTTGCAGTAACCGATTCTTTTTATTTCATAGCGACTGGAGAGTACATATGTGGGGTTCTAGCGGTAGAACTTCCGTAGGAGGTTTACATTCCATGGACGCTTGACGTCGAGTTCACCGTCCCCGCGGACGTCGATGAGGTAGTAGGCGTCGTTGCCAAGTACTCGCCCGATGGCGAATGATCCCTCCCACGGAGGGGAGAGCTTGTGCATGCCCTTCTTGTCCTGGATGAGGCGCAACACCAGGTCGCCTTCTTGGAAGGTGCGAGTTTTCACCCGCCGACTGTGGTAGCGGCGGAGTCCCTGTTGGTAGATTGCGGTGCGAGACCGAGCGAGGTCACGTGCCTCGTCGAGTTGATCGACTCCGTCCTGGCGGGCGAGTTCGTTCGCAGCCTCCGTGTAGTGGACGACCCTCGGCGAGTCGTGCTCAAGGTCGGTGGGCATGACTGCCTCGGCGCCGTACACCATGAAGAAGGGGGTGAATCCTGTCGACCTGTTGACCGAGGTGCGGATGCCCCAGATGACGGAGGGTAGCTCCTCGACCCAGCACCCAGCGGTGCGCTCGAGTGGTACTTGGAGTCGCGGCTTCAGGCCGTGTAGGATGCTTTGGTTGGCCCGTTCCGCCTGGCCGTTGGATTCCGGGTGGGCGACCGACGCGAGGTCGAGCCAGATGTGGTGCTCTTCGCAGAATTCGGCCATGGCTCCTTTGGCGAAGTTGGTGCCGTTGTCCGTGATGATGCTGTTTGGGAACCCGTAGCGATATATGAGCTCGCGTAGGAATTTAGTGGCGGTCTTCCCGTCGCATTTCCGAACTGGCTTGGCCTCCACCCACTTCGTGAATTTGTCGACCGCGACCAGCAGGTGGGTATAGCCGGAGGGGGCCTTCTTGAAGGGGCCTACCATGTCCATGCCCCACACAGCGAATGGCCAGGTGATGGGGGTTGTTTTGAGCGCTGAGCTCGGCACGTGCGTCTGGTTGGCGTACCTCTGGCACCCGGCGCACCGCTGGACAATGTCGACAGCATCGGCGTGTGCGGTGGGCCAGTAAAAGCCATGTCACATAGCCTTGGCGACCAGGGAGCAGGCGCCGGTGTGGTGGCCGCAGTCACTGGAGTGGATATCGTGGAGGATCTTGCGTCCTTCGGCGGGTTGGACGCAGCGTTGGGACACGCCGGTGACACTGTGCTTGTGGAGCTCGCCGTCAATGATGGTGTAGGACTTGCATCGACGGGCGATCATCCGAGCGTCCGTCTTGTCTACCGGCAAGGTGCCGGCCTCCAGGTAGGCGATGTAGGGCTTGGTCCAGTCGTCTGGCTCGGTGATGAGTGCGACCAGGGCTGCCTCCGGTTGTAATGGGACTCCGATGTCGATCTCCCTCGGGGGAGAGACTGATGGCTTGGTTATTGTGTCGAGGAAGACGCCGGCGGGTGGTGCGAGTCGAGCCGACCCGATGCGAGAGAGGGCGTCGGCCTCCTTGTTCTTCGGCCTGTCGATCCACTCGACGGAGTAGCCTGTGAAGTGTCCGCCCAGCTTGTCTACTGCTTGGCGGTACGCCGCCATGGTGGGGGAGACGGCGTCGCAGGTGCCAGCGACTTGCCCCACGACGAGGTCGGAGTCTCCGTAGCAGCGTAGGCGGTTGACATTCATCTCCTTGGCAGCTCGCATGCCGTGGAGTAAGGCCTCGTACTCGGCCATGTTGTTGGTGCAGGGTGTGAAGTCGAGGCAGAGGATGTAGCGGAGCTTGTCGCCCTTTGGTGAAGTTAGCACGATCCCTGCGCCTGCGCCGTCCGCGTTCTTGGAGCCGTCGAAGTGCAGGCTCCAGTAATGGAGGTATGGCAGCTTCTCTGGCTGCTGGGCCTCTTCCCAGTCGGCGATGAAGTCTGCTAGGGCCTGCGACTTGATCGCTTTTCGTGGCTCGTATTTGATGTTGTGGACGCCGATCTCGACGGCCCACTTGGCGACCCGCCCGGTCGTCTCGCGGTTGCGGATGATGTCTTGCAGTGGTGCTGAGGAGACGACCGTGATCGGGTGCTCCTGGAAGTAGTGCGGCAGGCCCCGCTGAGCTCTGAAGACCGTGTATACCAGCTTTTGGTACTGGGGGTACCGCTGGCGCGACTCGGTAAGGACCTCGCTGATGTAGTACACCGGTCGCTGTACTGGGCGCTCCTTTCCTTCCTCCGGTCGCTCGACGACCATCACGGCGCTAACAACGCGCTCGGAAGCCGCGACATAAACCAGCATGGGTTGTTTGTCGGCGGGGGCGGCGAGTAGCGGTGCGGCGAGTAGCACCTTCTTGAGGTCGCGGAGCGCGTCATCCGCCTCCTTGTCCCACTGGAAGGTGGGGTTCTTGCGCATCAGGCGGTATAGGGGCATCGCCTTTTCGCCCAGGCGGGGGATGAAGCGACTGAGAGCCCCTACTCGCCTGGCCAGTTTCTGGACGTCGCGCAGGCACTCGGGTTTGCCGAGCCGGGCGATCGTGTCGATCTTCGTGGGGTTCGCCTCGATCCCTCGCTTGGAGACAATGTACCCCAGTAGTTGTCCTGCTGGTACACCGAAGGTGCATTTGCCTGGGTTAAGATTTATCTTGTATTTTCGCAGGTTGGCGAATGTTTCCGCCAGGTCGGCGAGTAGGTCACCCTGGCGAGTGGACTTTACGACCACGTCGTCGATGTAGACGTGGATGTTGCGGCCAATTTGGCTCGCGAGGCACTCTTGCATGCACCGCTGGTAGGTCGCCCCGGCGTTCTTGAGACCGAAGGTCATGGCGGTGTAGCAGAAGGCTCCGAATGGCGTGATGAACGCCGTCTTCTCCTCGTCCTCGACTGCCATTTTGATCTGATTGTACCCGGAGTAGGCGTTGAGGAAACATAGCGACTCCGAGCCCGCGGTTGAATCGATTATCTGGTCGATCCGCGGGAGGACGAACTGCTCCTTTGGGCAGGCGCTGTTCAAGTTTGTGTAGTCGATACACATCCTCCAGGTCCCGTTCTTCTTCTCGACCAGGACTGGGTTTGCCAGCCACTTGGAGTATTTTATTGGCCGGATGAAGCCTGCAGCGAGTAGACACTGCACCTCCTCGGCGATTGCTCGGCGGCGCTCTTCATTGAAGGGCCGCAGCGACTGTTTGACGGGTCACACTTTGGGGTCGGCGTTTAGCTTGTGCTCAGCGAGCTCCCTAGGGACACCAGGCATGTCAGAGGGCTTCCATGCGAAGATGTCCCTGTTCTCACGGAGGAACTCGATGAGCGCGCCTTCCTATGCTGGGCTCATGCCCGTCCCGATCATCACCGTCTGGCTGGAGTCGCCTGGGACCAGCTCGACGGTGCGGGTGTGCGTCGTCGCCTCGAAGGTTGAGGTGTTTGCACCCTCCGAGTTGGGCTTCTTGAGTATGGTGTGGTCGTCGTTGTTGACCCTGCTCGCGTACTTAGCGAGCTCATCGGCGTGGTTGGTCTCCGCCGCGATGACGGCGTCAGCGAGTTCGGCCCCTTTGGCCTCGCACTCGGCGGCCATGTCGGGGTCGCCGTTGATGGTGATGACGCCGCACGGCCCGGGGAGCTTCATCGCGTTGTACGCGTAGTGGGGCGCTGCCATGAACTTGGCGAACGCCTGGCGCCCCAGGACGCAGTGAGTAGGGGCCGTCGAAGGGCACGAGCTCGAAGACGATCCGCTCGGTGCGGAAGTTTGCTGGTGTGCCGAAGGTGACTGGCAGCATGACCTTACCGATCGGGTACGCCTTCCGACCGGGGACGATGCCATGGAACGTGGTGTGGGTTGTCTCGATCATCGACTGCGGGAGCCGCAGCCGCCTGAAGGTGTCCAGGTACAGGATGTTGATGGAGCTGCCGCCGTCCATCAATGTCTTGGGGAGCCAGTAGTCGCCGACCTTAGGCTTGACCACCAGGGCGACTCGACCTGGGTACTCGATGCGTGGCGAGTGGTCTTGGCGGCTCCAGGTGATGGGCTGCTCTGACCAGTTGAGGAACTGGGGAACGTCCACCTGGGCCACCGCGTTGACGGCGACGGCGCGAGCGATGACCTTCTCGCGCTTCGTGTTGAAGCCTGTGAAGGTATGGAGTGAGCCGGCCACTTTGCCGAATTTTCCGCCGTTTGGCGGGTCGTTGTCGGGGTCCTCCCGTGCTCGCCGTGCCTTCTCGATCTCCCTGAGGGTGTGGCAGTCGGAGGTTGTGTGCGTTGCGGGCTTCCCTTCCCTGCTATGAAACACACACGGTTGGTTAAGGAGGGCCGCGGGGTCGAACCTTGGCTTGGCCTTGTAGTTGCCGCCGTCGCGACGTTGTCCTCCATCGCGGCGGAAGCTCTTGGGCTCGCGTTGTGCGCGCCCGGTGTTGGCAACGAAGTCGACTCGCCCGTCACTGCGGCGCTTGCCGGTGAGGCGAGTGTTGCTGTAGCGTAGGTCGGACCGTCGTCCGCTGTCGTTGCCGCTCGTGCGGCGTTGACCTCCTGACTCGTCGTCAGTTTCCTGGTTTGGATCTTCCTCCGCATACCGTTTGGCGATCTCGAGGAGGTCCGGGATGTTGTCGAGTGTGCGAGAGTGTCGCTTGAGCTTGGCGACCAGGGGCTCGTAGCGGCACGAGGTCTTGAAGCAGTGGATCGCGGTGTCCGTGTGGATGACGACCGCGTTATACCAGAGTTCTTGCCACCGTTGGACCCAGTTGCGGGTCGACTCGCGGGGTCCCTGGACGCATCGCTCCAGGTCCTCGTTGGTGGTGGCGCGGGCGTAGGAGCACTCGAAGTGCCTGACGAAGGCGTCGTGCATCTCCTCCCAGGAATCAATACTGTCCTGGGGGAGGGTGTTGATCCACTGCCTGCACGTCCCTTCCATCATCAGGGGGAGGTAACGGGCGGCTAGCAGGTCGGTGTGGCCTGCGTTCCCCATCGCCATGAGGTATGTATCGAGCCAAACGGCGGGGTCGTACGAGGGGTCGTACTTTTCTATCTCCTTCGGTGCCTTGAAGTTTGGCGGGTACTTCTCGCCTCGGATCATTGGTCCGAAGCACTTGGGGCCGAGTCGACTGAGCGACCCCATGGGCTCGCCATCGCGGCGATTGGTCAGGGTGTGTCGCAGGTCATCGGGCTGGCGTGCGTGCCAGCTTTGGTTGTTGATGATGTGAGTGCGGGCGTCGATGGGTTGACCGTTGGCGGCGACAAAGTTGGTCGCTGGCCTGGGGTCGTTGGTGGAGAGTGCCGCGTTCGCGGGTCGGTGTTGGAGCTGAAGTGGCTCCGGTGGCGGGCAGTTGAGGGTGTTTGCCGCCATTGGGCGGCCGCTTGAGGCCGCTCTGCTTCCTGAAGAACGCGAGTATACTCGACCCTGCGAGTCGGCACCCGCGTTTTGCTGCTCGACGGCCTTTGCGAGCAGGGCCCTGACGTACTGGATCTGTAGGGCGCCGTCGCCCGTGGCCGTGATGTTGTCAGCTGCTGCTCGGCCTGCCACGAGGTTGTCCATCGGGGTGGAGAATAGTGGGAGGCCGTTTGCATCTTGCTCCCGTGAGGAGACTACTATCCGCGGCTGGTCCCTGGGAGGTGTGCGGTTGGGTGGAGGTGGGGCGCCCATTGCCGTCGACCCTGGCGGGGGTCGGGTGCTTCCTCCTGGTGGCGCGTTCTCGCAGATCGCGCGCTCGGCCACGCGGGCCGGGTCATTTTCGTCGTCGAAATTCAGGGCGCGCCCCTGAACGGTGGGGTTCAGGCGCGACCTGATCCGCTGCTGATGGTAGCGCGATAGTTCCTGCGCCGTCACCTGCTCGAGGCGAAATTTTTCGCGCTCGGCTTGTTCCTTGCGCACCGCCTCCGCCAGTTTCAGGCGGAGTTCCTCGACCTTCATCGCCGTGGCGTTAGGAGGAATTGGGGTGGAGAAGGGGTCCTCCGGCGGATTGGTGCCGGTCGCCATGTAGGTCGCTGCGTGGCGACCGGTTCCGTCGCGGAGGTCGGCGGAGTTTTCCGATCCGGAATCGAATTCGAAGATCCCGAGGATGGAGGGGTCCTCGAAGTCTCCCACGTTGGAGACCTGGGTGATGGAGCCCGCGGGTGAAGCCGCGGTGATGGACCCGGCGAGTGACGCCGGGGTCGCCGAGTCGGCGTCGTCGTTGAGGGCCGCGTCTTCTGTGACCGCTGAGTTTTCAGCCACGTCGCTATGGGCCGAGTTGTACTCGGAGGCGAGGCGATGGATCGTGCGGATCTGGCTCTCGGAGAGCCGATCGCGTGGTGGTGACTCGCGGATGCGAGCCGAGTCCTCCGAGACGATGACGTCGGTGAGGCCGACAAAGAGGCTGATCGTGCCGATCGGCAGGATCACGCTGTGCGTGACGGGTCAAGCCGCCGGGACGTAGCTGCTCGGCAAGATTTGGAGCATCTCGCCGATCGCTATCATGCGGCCGGTGGCGACCGTCTCGTTGATGGGCAGATTGGATCTCGCCGCAGAACACCGGCCAGACCGGCCAGGCCCCACGGTGGGCGCCACTGTCGTGGGAATGGTCACGGTAGATGTTGCAATCGGCAGCGAGTAGTAGAACGAGGGGCAAGGGCGGCCAGCCATCTGCGGTGCGAGATGAGGGCGGAGACTCAGGGTTTTACCCAGGTTCGGCCCCCGGAGGGTAAAGACCTACTCCTGCTAGATTATATGGAGGTGGTACAATGGGCGAGCTCGGCGGCTGGGCGGCGAGTCGCTTGGGTGTATGGTGGAACGTATCCCTACACGCCCCGCAGGGAGGTTTATATAGGCTCACCTCCCCTAGGGTTTACATATCTCAACCGAATCAGTTAAGGCCTCGGTCCTTGTTTAACCTAATCCGACTGGGCCTATCTACTCGCCTAGGCCTTCAGCTTCCAGTCGCTTGGATCCACGCCAGGCCTTGATCCAGTCGCCGTCTTGCAGGCCCACTCGCCGGTTCTTGGACCAGTCAGAAACGTCCTGCTGGGTATACCCCGGTAGACTCATCCCCATCAAAAATTATGAAATCAAGAGTGTTGCGGCTAAGAAAAGATGAAACACACGAGATGAACGCCAAACGAGAATTGGACATATGGAAAATGATTCGAACTTACAAAGTTGAAATTTTGCAAATAAAGATACGGATCACACAAATTCAACTAAAAGAGTAACAGCATTACTACGACATATGGTGCCAACGTTAAACGAATCAAATAGTACCAAAGGGGAAAGATTGTTTAAGGATAGCATACACCCTGCATACCGAGGACTTGAACAAATAAAAGTTTTTAAGCTCAAGCATCAGCAGCTGCCGAATCACCAATGGGAGGAACAGTAGAGGCAGCAGGAGTTTCCAATGTTGGTACCCCGGACGCAGCCGAGGCTACCTAGGCCTCGCTAGAAGGAACGAACTTAGGAGCGGGGGTCTCAGAGGTTGCTCGAGCCTCTGCAGAGGTTACTTCGGTGTCGATGGAGGTCGCAGGAACATCTTGGGTAGGGTTCGTCTGCTGAGAGACTCCACCTTGGGCTTGAGAAGCTTCGGTTCCCTTGGAGGAGGACCGAGCCTCGGCATTTCCTCCTGAACTATCACTAGACTCATTAGCATTATCGGAATCTTCATCCGAGGCACCCTCATCACCGGAATCTCCATCGGATTCATCTTCATCCGCAGCCTCAGCATCATCTTCAGCATCCTCAGGGAGAAAGCTCGGCCCTTCGTTCCAATGATGAACATCGGCGTAGTCAATAAGCTGATAGGCACAGGCTTGGCGGCGGGCAACAAACTCCGGATTTTCAACCCAAGGAGAGCCAGTGCGCAAATTCATCAAGGTATCGAGGGAGATATCCTCGTACCATGACAGAACAGCAGTAAGCTCCATGTCCGCTTCGGCTCGTCCGGTGGATTCTCGCCAAATATTCAATCGAGTTTGAGACTCCATAAGCCTCGGCACGAGCAACTCAACTTTTTTAATCTTTGGCTCATCCGTCCAGAGCACATGGTAGGCCCGAATAGCCGCTCGCACCAGATCTTTTCCCATAACTTTCATTGGCTGGATAGCAGCTGCAATGGCAACCAGGAAGTCCTCAATGGTATATTCTTGATTCAGCATGATGGGAACACCTCGGCGGTCGCGAGCAGCAAGGACAACCTTTGAACTCACGGATTCGGCTTCTGCAAAATGGTCTGTAAGCGAAAAATGTCACCTAAGTCAAGAAAAGCTACAAGCAAAAGAATGACTCGACTAGAAACAAAAACTTACGGTGGATGTAACGCAGCATTTTCTGGAGATCCAGGGCCCAGTTGGCTCTATTCTTCTCAAAACGAGTCACTTCTTCGCTCATCGCCTGGTTCTTTAGCTCGGCGGCATCAAGAAGCTCCTTGTCCTTCTAAAGCTCCAGACTTAGTCTGTTCTTCTCCTCGGAAAACTCATGGTCAACTTTCTCTAACTCGGACTTCTTGGCAAGTTTAAGAGATTCAACTTCGGCGCAGAGCCAGGATATCTCGTCATCTTTTTCCTTAAGTTGTGCCGAGTGAGCGGCAGCTTGCTCTAAAAAATGCAGCATCATATCAGGCATAGGTATGCATTCTTGATGCGACGCTACAAATGTTTGTAACTCGGCTACGCCGAAGCCGGAATACTGTAAGATACCCAAGATTTACTTCAAACAAAGGTGGATAAGTAAAAGGGAAAAGGGGTAACTAACCTTCAAGGTGGCAGCCTTCTTCGTCAACCGGGTATTTAGATTGTTGACATTAACTACACAACAAAACATCGGAGGTTAGTACAAGAAGGGAGTTTTCTACAAATGCAGTGGGCACTAAAAGCCGAATAGTTTACCAGTCTTCTTCACAACGAGGACCATTTTATCAAATTTATCTTGAAGCTTCTTGTGCGATAAGAGTAACCTTTGGAATTCGGCCGTTCGCCGATCGTGAGCAACCTGAAATAACAACAAGTTATACAAAGAATACCACAAAAAGATACGAATCAAGAAAAAACTTGACTCAAATCTAGATGGCTGGATATTCAAAATTAAAACAGACCCGAATCAAGAAAAACTTGACTCAGATCTAGATGGCTGGACATTCAAAACTAAAACAGATCCGAATCAAGAAAAACTTGACTCGGATCTAGATGACTGGATATTCAAAACTAAAGCAGATCCGGATCAAGGAAAAACTTAACTCGGATCTAGATGGCTAGATATTCAAAACTAAAGCAGATCCGAATCACAAAGAAATTCGACTCGGTTCTAGGTGGTTAGTTGTATCTTAACATACACAACAAACATTATCGATTGCACAGGAAAGTTGCCATATTTGGAACAAGGAAAGCTTCCAAACGAATAACAAGTTACTCGGTTGCAAGCTCGGGGACTAGTGCGTATATAATATCGGATGAATGAAAGACAAAATGTAGATTGAGGCATGTACCTCATTCATCTTGTTGCTTTCTACGACAATCTTGGCAGCCATGTGCAAACGGCTGCTGATGTCGGATAACTGGAACGGATGGTTACTCGGATTGCCTTCAAGTTGGTCAGCAACATTCCAATTGTTGGCGTACTCTACCAATGAGCCGAGGCTATTCCCACTCTCAGTGCGTGTCAGCACCTTACCTCTGGCCTGTTGCGTAATTGCCGCGGTCGCATGACTCTTGTGAAGCACGAGTTGAGTATCAGCGATAAGGGCAGCACCAGGCTTAGCGGTAGAGGACCCCTTGTGAAGCATATCAGCAACGCTGGGGTGAGAGGAACTTGATTGCCCCTTTTGAGAGGGCAAGGGTTTAGCGGCGACAACTTTCTTGCTTTTTGTAGGAACTTCGGCGGGAGCAACAACCTTAGAACTGGGAGCAACATCCTTTGCAGCAGGAGGGATGGCAGTCTCCAAAGGGGCCGAGGTAGTGGTAACCTCAGCAGATGTATGAGCAGAAGTTGGAACTGCGGTAGACGAAGGATCAGTGGGGGTGACTTTAGGAATCTTGAGGGGAGCAGCCGAATCAGTCGGGTGATCCGGCATCGGGGTATCATCAGAAACAACGGGGGGAGCAATAGGCTCATCTCGTCGAGGAGAGCCGTTAGTCGGCCCACGAGGAGAATCATCGCGAGACGGACTAGGGACCCGGACATTTTCCGGAGGCGATGGTGAAGGCGGCGGAGTAACATGAGATGTCATGCTCGGGCCGCTAGGCTTGGCGGAAAGAGGAGGACTATAGAGAAGTGAAAGTTAATTCGGAAATAGAAAGAAAGAAACAAGAAATACAAATGAAAATATAAAGGGAAAGTTACCCAGTGACTCCAGGCATAGCTTTGCGCCTCGGAATGTGCTGGGAGGATTTCTTGGTCCGCTTCTTGGGAGCGGTATCCGAAGGATCCTTCGAATCAGCTCGCTTCTTAGAAACAGCAGGGGACTCCGAAGCGAGAGGTTCAACCTCGTGCACCTGACCAGCCTGATTAGCTGGGAAAGAAGGAGCCGGAAATGCGTAAGAGATAGGCACCATGACAACTACCTCTAGAATTTGGACGTCGTCCGAATCACCTTCATCAGCACGGGCCAAGGTCTTGCTCCGAGGGAGAATAGGAGCAGCTTCCGGCTTAGGAATGAATTCCTCTGGATCAGGTTCTCCATTGTCCAAAGTATTGTGGTCGGCGGTCCAGGGAGGAGCCAAAACCTTGGCATATTCCGTGGTCTGCTCTACAAACCTCTGCAGGAAAAAACAAACAAGAATTAGCGAAAGAATGAAGGAAAAATAACTCGGATGAAACTACTCATGCTCAGTTTACCCGAGGAGGAGGATTCTCGCGAGAGAATGGCTTCATTCCCCACTTCCATTCCTTGGTCATCTCAGTCTTGAAGATAGCCCGAACACATTTATGAATTTGATAGTCATCAAGCTCAATCGTAGAAACTCGGTTGGGATCCAAAGGACCACTCATATAGCTGAGCTTGTGGGAACGGAGTTGGAAGGGCCAGATTCAGCTGCTGATAAACGCAGTCGTCAAATCTTCGCCCCGAAGCCCGGCACGAGTCAACTCCTTAAGCTGGAGCTCGAATGCCTTGGCGAGAGCATGGGATTTCTTTGGATTATAGAGCCAATTCTTCTTTGAAGGAGGGCTGATGGAGAAAACAGGAAGCCAATGCCTCTGCTCCAGTATTCTTGACATAGAAAAATGATCTGTGCCATTTCTTGCAAGACTCTAGGCCCGCGACTCGGGGGAACACGAAGTTTTTCCGAGGTGTAATGGAGGCGGCCCCACACTGGGTCAGAGATTTCTCAGAAGGTTGAAGAGATTTATCCGGCACCACGTTGGCTCAGATTTGGAAGAACTTCGACCATACATCTACTGAAGGCCAAAGGCCAAAGTATCCTTCAGAAGCCGAGATAAAGGCCAAGAGAGAAGCTACGACATTAGCCGACAGATGATGCGGCTGAAGGCCGAAGTAATCTAAAAAGCTCCTAGCAAAATCACTAAGAGGGAGGCCAAATCCCCTGGCAAAGTGCGACATCAAAACTACGTACTCGCCCTCATCGAGTACAGGGGAAGACTCTTTGCTGGGTAAGCGATAGTTTACCTCGGCAGGAATCCGGTGAGTCTTGCACAGCCACTCGATCTCTTGGCGAGTGACCGTAGAACCTTGCCAGGAGCCCCGCCCTGGACCCGCCATAAGCTCTTCTTACCCGACAAGGGCGCCACTAGCAAAGCTAGACATAGGCTCGTCGGAGGAGTCGACGGAGGAATAATTGACGGCGGGGAAAGGCTTAGAAACCCAAGGCCCCGTCACGACGGTGACAAGCGCGGCGGCGGAGTAGAAAAAGAACTGCCACAGGAGATTGACGAAAACAAGAAAATCACCTAGGGCAGAGGCCTAGCGGCGGTGGCGCGAAGCGCTGCGGAGGAGCACAGCCGCAAGAATCCAGGAACGAGGATGCAGTGATGAGCTTGCAAGAGCAGAAAAGCGGCGGCGTGGCCGTCAAGGAGGAAGTGCGGTGGCGCGGTCGCATGGGTGGAGCAGCAACGGAGGCGCTGGGAGGAAGGCGAAGGGAGTGGAGAGGGGGAAAGTGAACTGACCCACCCCCACTCCCCTACTTATAACCACATAGGGGGAGCGGTAGTGGGATCGTGATGTGCCACGGTAACCGCGTGAGCGCGTGTATTGCACATCCACGAATGAAGAGTGGAGCCACAACGAGGGCCACACGGAGCGAGAGGAGATCAGGCTATGTGACTGTCAACACCCGGATTTTTAATCCTAGATGCCTGTTATGCCATACATCGCAATCCCAGGATTACCATTTTTGCGAGACATAACAGATTTGGATATCACAGTACATCATCCATTACAAACCATACATAAGGTCTTACACAAATAAGGATCTCATGATCTAGTTCTTAATACAACTCAAACATTGGAATAACGTAATAGTAACGATAGCGTAGGCGAAGCTCCATCTTCGGGGTCATAGGCAATGCTGACGACGGGAGATGATACTAGTTGTCATATCCTTCCTGTGGTCCATCATCCTGGTACTCCTCTTCATAGTCTGTCCACGAGAATAGCCAGGGACAAAGCCATGAGTACTCTTTAAGTACTCGCAAACTAATACTAACAGTTAAGGGTTTTTTTGTAGTAGGACACTAAGTTCTAGGGTTGTTTTGCAAAAAGCCAGATTTACCTCTACTAAGTTCAGAAGCAAAGAAAGCTAGTTGAAGTTTTATAACACCTAAATGGGAACTTGAATTTCATATCACAACCCTGTTGTGGTCAAGTCAAAATCTCAATTCATTTCACAAGTCATTTTGAAAACATCTGATGGGGGAACAGTATGGCCACTCCAACTGTCCATAACCACAGACGCGGCTATTCGAATAGTTTGACACTCTGCAGAGATTGTACACTTTCACCACAATATTCGATACATCCGTTAGGAACAAATCCTGAATTCACCATACTCAGTATGCGGATAATCAATCCTAACCTTTCAATTACACGCCCTAGTATAGGCACCTCTCCTGTGAGTTTGGCCTCCCAACCATGACCAACTGTCATCTTGGGTACTACACAGGTGGACAATCTTCACAAGGTAGCCTCAGCTCAGACCTTGGCCGTGAGGGAACCCATACTAAGGTATATAAGTTTCTAGTCAAGCCCTACCCAATTTTCGGGTATTGTGGTTGTACGGTAAAATTGGAATGGTATCGCATCCAGACAACCATCAGTTTTATAAAGGGCTAAGGCTCATGCCTCAACATTTTCATCATCAAAATCATCTGGTGTTCAAGAACATATGTCAAAACATTTCAGTAGAATGACTCATCATTCCAAGGTTTTCATAACCATTTTCACCAAGTATTCCCATCTAAAGTTGATCAAGTTTTATGCTTAGCACTAGCATCTACAAGTGGGGTAAGTACTAATGAGGGGTGGTAAACAAGTGGAGTTTAATTAAGTTCAATCTCATGCCTTAGGATGACATCAAGATTATCTAGCTTAGGCCAAATTTAATGCTCTTTATGAGACCTTCCATTATCTTCCTAGTATATACAAGTCACTTAAGTAAACTCTAAGAGATATCTTTGATAAAGAAATAAAGTATAAAGCTTGCAAGTAAAACTAGGATTGGGTTATCAAGTGGGTATGATCACATATGCTTAAGGCATATAGTTAGCATGGTAACAAGAAAGTATTAGCTTGCATAAGTAGGGTATCTTGCAAGGGTTAACTTGCTAAGTTAATAGCTTGCACATTCAACTAGTAGTATTAGGCTTGGCTTGTGCAGAGCAGTGGTTGAAGTTCTCCTCGACTTCTTCCTCGTAGTATCCTCCTTCCTCCTCGTATCCTTGGTCGGTACTAGCGTCTATAAATAAATATGAGGTACACAATCACCAAACAATACTTAACTATTTTCAATCATCACACAAAAGTGTACTATAGATGATTTAGCATCATCACTAACATTACAAGATTAAAGCTTTTGTCTTATTTATTTTATTTTTAGAAAAGTAATTTCTACTCATTGAAAAACTACTTAAGATTTAATATTCTCCAACTCAAACATGGGATCATGTTGACACATGTCATCACCACATATTTCAGTACATGGGAATGTGATTTAAAGTGGTGTCACAATTTAATAAGGTTTAACCTTTTTATTTTAAATAAATAAAGTGACTAGAAATGCCTATGTGGCATCCTTTTATTACTTGAATATTATTTCTGTAGTGAAACCCATATGTTTTTATATATTCTGAAAGGTATGATCAAATGTGATTTTTGAGAGTTGGAATCAACTCAAAAGCTCTTATGGTTGAGATTTGAAAAATGTTTGAATGCAGAAAAGCTTCTGACTTGTTATTTTTTACCAAGGTTGATCTACAGATCCAAATGATTTGAATCCAACGGGCTTGGATTAAGCTTTTCATTACCTTTCTAACAAAATTGGTTTCATGCAATTTGGTCATTAAATCGAGCTGGTTTGATTTTTGAAACTAGGTATAGAACTGGGTTTGAATTAAAAAGGAAAAGTCTAAATTCAAATTGTTGGGTCACGCGGGAGAGGTTAATGGGCCGGCCCAGTGTCACTCCATAGCACAGGGTGCAGCTGACAGGGGGTTCCACCAGTCAGTGGCTCAAAACGCGCGAAGCGGTATGGGGCGGTGTGGTTCATTAGATTAGAAGGGCGATCGACGGCTGAGGGTCGTCATCGACGATGAACATGTCACCGACGAGCTCAAACCCTAGCAGCTCAGTGGGGGTGCATAGGGGGCATACCAGGGCTCCAGCAACAACGGCGAGGCGGGAAAACGAACGAGTGGTCGACGGCGATCTCAGGGACGGTCGAGGCAGCTCTGGGGGTGGTCAAAATCAACGGCCCCCTTCTTCTCCAGAGGCAGCCTGCTCCGGTGCAATTCCGGCAAGCTGCTGCTCCTCGTGCTCCGGCTCGAGGGTGGAATGATCTTTGAGGTGAGGGGAGTGGAATGGTGTGCTTCAAACGACTGGGGGTGTCCTCCTTTTATAGGCTCGACGGCGAGACCGAGAGGGATGGGAAGGCAACGGTGGCGACATGGCTACGAGCGGCTAGCGGCATGGCTGAGGTTGGCGGTCGACGGTCGGTCTCCTGGCGATGCTCTAGAGCTTAAATGCGTGCGTAGGGGCGGTGGAAATCGGCCGGGAACGTGCGGTGCTCTGTGCGGCAGAGGCGGCGAACTCCGCGGCGAGCGGTGGCTACGGGGTACGGGGCGGCGAACGGGGGTGTTTGGCGTGTTCCAGGGATCATGGCGAAGCGGTGGGCACGGGCTGCGGTCGAGGGGCGGCATGTGCATGTGTGCCAGGTGCGGCGCTCTGGGGCGGGATCGGCATGTCGTAGTGGCACTGGGCGCGCGGCGTTCCTGGTGGTCCACGGCTTGCACTGGCTTGGGGAGGGGACAGTGGGTGGCGGTGAGGTGCTGGCTACCTCCTAGACGAGGTGGGAAAGGCTAGGATGGCTGCTATCTGGCTGACGACAATGGGGTGGCATGGTGAGGCTCGGCCTGCTCACCATTGATGGCAAGGCAAGCTCACAGTAGTGCTAGATGTTTACAATTGAGCTAGATGATCTACTAAAGACTAGTTGCAACCAGAGAGGGAACAAGTTAGGCCAAATTTACTACACACTATAGTGTTTGTGATTTGTTTGATTTGAATCTGCAAGGTGTTTGATGAAATGGCCGCAAGAACTTGAATTTTGAATTTTGAAAAGATTTTTGGTGGGTGTGCTAGGCATGTGCTGGGGATTCTGTGGGTGCTTGGGTTTTGAAAATTGAGCTTGTTTGAGTGGTTTTTGAAATATGGGGATCTTCCCATATGAGATAGATTCAATTTTAAACTGTCATTTAAACTTAGCATTTGAATGTTTTTGGAAGATCACAAAGTGGGCCTTGGTACCTCATTATGAGTACTAACAAGGGGTGCAAAGATCCACAAATGTTTCTGTTAAGTTTTGAGTGCTTGGAATAGACAAAGTAGGCATGATAGTTAATTTGGCCAAAGTGACCATTCACTTCATTTGTTTATTTTGAGTGGTTTGTCTTTGGGAAAAGTTTGGAAATTGTTTAGATGATGTTTATTTCACCTAAGAATCCTTTTACAAGCAAATAAACACAGAATCATGGCAATTCTAAAGAATCCAAATTTTGAATACCCACACATATGAATGCTTTCATCTTTTTAGTTGGGAAAGTTTTTGTTAACCCTAATTTTGATGACTAGAGTTTGATGATCCAAGCTTAATATTTTTGGGATGTTACAAACCTTCCCCCCTTAAACAAAATCTCGTCCCGAGATTTGAGAAAGAAGAACAAAGATTACCTAGGATTTAAAGAGATCGGGGAACTCCGTCCTGATGTGATCTTCGCGCTCCCAGGTAGCTTCTTCTTCCGTGTGGTTGCTCCACTGAATCTTGAGAAACTTGATGCTTCGGGTTCTGGTAGTTCTAAAAGCTTCTTCCAAAATACAGATGGGTACTTCGGGATAGTTCAGGTCATCATTGATCTCTATGGTCTGATGATCAATGTTCTTGAACACTTCAGCCTTCTCCGAAACTTCGAGGCACTTGCGAAGTAATGAGATATGGAACACATTGTGCACAGTTGACATCTCTTTGGGCAGTTACAATTGATACGACACTTCTCCTCGACGGTTCAGAATCTTGAAGGGTCCGATATAACTAGGGGCTAACTTTCCCTTGAGCTGGAAACGCTGCATTCCTTTCAATGGAGACACTTTCAAATACACAAAATCTTCGATGTTAAAAGCGAGGTATCGACGTATCTTGTCGGTGTAACTCTTCTGTCTTAACTGGGCGGTCTTGAGGTGCTCACGAATCTTGTGAACTTTCTCTTCTGCTTCTCGTAGGATGTCAGGTCCAAAAATCTGACTCTCTCCTACTTCCGACCAGTTCAAAGGGGTGCGACACTTCCTTCCATACATGAATTCAAATGGGGCCATTTGCAAACTAGCTTGATAACTGTTGTTGTATGAAAATTCTGCAAACGGCAGACAGTCTTCCCATTTAGATCCATGCTCTAACACGCATGCTCTCTCAACATGTCTTCGAGTATTTCATTTACTCGCTCCGTTTGTCCATCGGTCTGAGGGTGATAAGTTGTGCTGAAATCTAGTCGGGTTCCTAAACCTTCTTGGACTTTCTTCCAGAATCTCGAGGTAAACTGCATTCCTCGATCCGATAAAATGTTCTTGGGGACTCCGTGCAAACTGACGATTCTAGCGATGTATAGCTCCGCTAGCTTCGAACTCTGGTATGTGGTCTTGACTGGTAAGAAATGGGCTACTTTGGACAATCTGTCAACTATGACCCAGATAGAGTCATTTCCCCTACTAGAAGTAGGCAATCTGGTGATAAATTCCATTCCAACTGAATCCCATTTCCATTCCGGAATCTGCAATGGTTGCAACAGCCCTGCGGGTCTTTGATGTCCCGCCTTGACTCTTTGACATATATCACACTTGGCGATATAGCTTCCGATTTCTCTCTTCATCTTATGCCACCAAAATTGTTCTTTTAAATCCTGATACATCTTTGTTCCTTCGGGGTGGATAGAGTAAAGAGTATCATGAGCCTCTTTCAGAATAACCTCTTTCAACTCTGAATCTGCTGGTACACAAAGACGTCCTTTGTACCACATAACTCCTTCTTCGTCTTCTGTGAATCCGGGTACCTTGCCTGTACCGATATGACGTTTGATTCCGACGATACTAGCATTTTCTTTCTGCGCCTCTTTGATTTGACTGATCAAAGTGGGTTGAAGTTCTATGCTAGCCAAAAATCCTTCACTCACTAATTCCATTCGAAAATCCTCCATCTCTTTGTGCAGGCTTGGTTGCTCCTTCAAAATCATGGAGTTCAAGCGGCACGACAATCTGCTCAGGGCATCTGCTACCACATTGGCTTTACCGGGGTGATAGTGAATGTCCAGGTCGTAATCCTTGATTAGCTCAATCCATCTTCTCTGCCTCATATTCAGTTCCTTCTGAGTGAATATATACTTCAGGCTCTTGTGATCTGAATAAATCTCACAACGGTTTCCCATCAGGTAATGCCTCCATGTCTTCAGGGCTAGAACTATGGCTGCGAGTTCGAGGTCATGGGTTGGATAGTTTTGTTCATGCTGTTTCAGTTGTCGAGATAGATAAGATATAACTTTGCCTTCTTGCATTAACACACATCCGAGACCGATCTTGGATGCGTCACAATATACGTCAAAGGGCTTCGTGATATCCGGCATGATTAAGATTGGGGCTGAAATCAATCTTCTCTTGAGTTCCTGAAAACTCGCTTCACATTTGTCTGTCCATTCAAACTTCTTGTCCTTCTTCAGCAATTGGGTCATGGGTCTGGCAATACTCGAGAATCCTTCTACGAACTTGTGATAGTATCCCGCCAATCCGAGAAATGCACGAACTTGGGTTTGATTGGTTGGGCTTGCTAATCTTCGACATCTTTCACTTTTGCAGGGTCAACGGCAATTCCTCCGGCTGATACAATGTGGCCAAGGAATCCTACCTCCTGTAACCAGAATTCACATTTGCTAAACTTGGCATACAACTGATGCTCTCTAAGGGTTCCAAGAATGGTCCTTAGGTGTAGCTCATGTTCTTCCTCTGATTTGGAATAAATCAGAATGTCATCAATGAAAACAACGACAAAATTATCCAGGAAGTCCATAAAAATCTTATTCATGAGATTCATGAAATAAGCGGGGGCATTGGTTAATCCAAAAGACATGGCAGTATACTCGTATAATCGATATCTGGTGGTAAAGGCAATCTTTGGAATATCCTCTGCGTGAATCTTGAGTTGATGATAGCCAGTTCTAAGATCAATCTTAGAAAACACTTTGGCACCGGTCAATTGGTCAAACAGGTCTTCTATTTTGGGCAATGGGTATTTGTTTTTGATGGTAACGTCATTCAACTTCCGATAATCCATACACAAACAGTTACCTCCATCCTTCTTGTCCACGAACAAGATATGTGATCTCTGTTGGGGATGTGCTATATGGGTATCCTCATAGCATGTCACTTATCCGGATAACCCGGGTGGCCCACAGTTAGATGGATCCAGAAGGGAGGCCCATGCCGGATAAAGGAAGGCTACGGTGGAGTCATCAGCGTACCCGGAGCCTTGGAGTGCAAGATACACAAGACTAGTAATAAACGGTGTAGGACTTTGTAACCTGCCCGACTAGGACTTTTCCCTGTAACCCTAGGACCTGGCGACTATATAAGTCAGGCCTATGGGAGCCTTTAGGGCACGGTCATAGACAACTTCAGACAACCTCGCATAGCGAACCAATCCCTGTAACTCGGCGTATTGACCTTATAGTGATTTATAGCAGGAGTAGGATTCCGCCACCGTCGTGGGATCTGAACCTGGGTAAGCTATGTTACCTCGTACCCATCAACCGTCCGCCTTCCCCCATGTCTCTAAACACGCACTGTGAGGACCCCTCCATGGTGTACTCGTCGGCAATACCACGACAGTTGGCGCCCACCGTGGGGCAAGAGGCGCTTCAGGCTCTTCAGCAGGAGAGGACCAAGATCTTCGCAGGAATCGGCAAAACCATAGCCATCGGTCGTGTTCTCTTCTCCAGCAACGTTCGGATCGTCCCTCCTGACGAATTCTGGATCCCGGCAAAGACGAACCCTACGCGGTGTTCGATCATTCCTATCGGAGACATCCACCTCTTCATCGGCGAAACCGGCTCGGGCACTAGTCCCCTGGGAGTCGGAGGAGCATCAAGCCCCGCACGGACTGCCTATTGGCAGGACACGTTCGCGGAAGGATCGATGTTGAATCTCTCTTCGGAGTTTGCTGGCAAAGATCGGAAAAACCTAAGGCCTGCACATACCGCCTATGGGCAGGATACGTTCGTGGAAGGATCGAAGTCGGATCTCTCTTCGGAGTTTGCCGGCAAAGATCGGAAAAATTCAAGGCCACCCAAACCGCCCCTGTGCAGGATATACAGGTGGAAGATCACTGCAAATCCGCCGGCTTCGCCCGTGCGTCTGGAAAGCAGAGATCCAAGTTCGTCGGCATGGTCACCATCTTCGATCTGGCACTCTGTGTTCAGAGAGAAGGTGAAAACCCCCGCGATTACCTGGCCAGGTGGCTCCGTATACGAGCTGATCTGGCCCACTACCCCGATGATAACGCTTTGTATCACTTCGTGGAAGGACTGGACCGTGGTATGCTTCTTCGGCATTCTTTAAGACGGTAGCAGGCAACAAGACGCCTTACCCTCGAACAGATGGTGAGCACCATCAACAACTACGCGGAGGCTGACGCGGAAGCCCAGAAAGCACTCGCACTCATCGACGAAGAACCTCCGATTCAGCCACCGCCACCACCGCCTCCGGCCGCCATCGCCGCAGCGGCACCACCACCTCCAGTCATCGTTGCTGCCATTGCACCTCCACCGCCCGTCATCGAGGAAGTCCTAGCACCTTCCGACTCTGTCATTGACGCGCTTTATGCTGATTTCAGTGCAGATTTAGAGGAGATAGATTTTAGTCTAGAAGAGCTAGACTCCACTATGCATGAGATGGAGGAGGAGTACTCGCGCGACGAGCAAGCCAACAACGTCGTCGCGTCTCGAGGGGTGTTCGTCACCATTGGGATGGCGATGGACGAAGATCAACCCGGATGAGCTCCACCTATAGCGCTGGAAAAGGGGAAGGGGCCACTTATTGCTGCTGATGACGATCGCACAAAAGTCATGCCTCCTCCGCCTAACCCAGTGCATCAGCCGTAGGAACTCGGCACCGGCCCGAGCAACAACAACACTACAAACTTGCCGCCTGCAACATCCACGTCTGCAGTAGCCCAAGTTACTCCAGCTGATAGAGTGATGTACGACAATCTCCTCGTCGAGGCACTGACCATTGCTCATATCCGGAACGTGACACAGCTTGACGAGAAGCGCCAGCAGCTGCTGGAGGAAGCGCAGGCCATTGCGGAGAAAGGCGCCAAGCTAGATCGAGATCTGGTCAACACGCAGAAGTCTATAGAGAAGGTAGAGCAATGGAGGCCGAGTACAAGACTTTACTGCAGCAGCAGAAGACTAAGAAAGCTCCGGGTCGCGTCATCAATGATCCTGGTGTACGGCGCAACCTAGGATGGGCTCCCTCGAAGCCGGCACAAGCCAAGCCATACATTGACAGTGAAGGCAAGCAGGTGATGCCCACCCCACTCCTTAACCTCGCCGTCGCCAAGACCCTTCTAGAGCAGGATAGATCGCCCGAAGCAGTGGAACAAGTCTACGACCTAGTCGCCAAGGCGGTGAAGCAGCAGGAAAAGGCCACCTCTCAGAGGCTCGAGTCCGACCCAGCGCTTTGCTGGTCTAGTCAGTATAAACCGCCAAGGGACAGATATCCTCTTGATGTCAGGTCCCAGACGGGTTCATCAAAACAAAGACGGAGGGGCGCACGCAAAAGGAAGGATGCCATCCCTATATCCTCTGACCATGGAGAAAAGGCCCGACCTCGCCGCCCGTCGCCACCGCCCCAATCTCCCCGACATCGCGAAGATTACAAGGCTCACCATCATACGGATATGCCCCCACCAAAGCAGTGCGGCATCGTCATCCGCGACAACGCAGAGCAGACCCGTCATGACGGAGAGCGCAACCAAGGGCATAGGAGCAGGTCGCACCATGACCCTCCACGTCCGACAAGCAATCGTGAAAAGCGTGAGGCGTAGTAGGAGGGTAACAACAAGAAGGTTAACCCACCGTTACCTTCGCCTCCGTCACCACCAAGCAGTCAGCATGGCGAAGGAGGCCCGCGTTGTTCACGCAGCCCCTCCCCTGTTGACAAGAAGAAAAAGAACCCGGAGCCGTATGATGCACGTTCACGGATCGATAAGATCCACGAGGCTCGGGAAGGACCATACCTGGGACCACGTTGCTTTGGACCTGCGATACGGTCCGCAACTTACCCCAAAGGTTTCCGGATTAACAAGACCATCAAGCCCTATGACGGCACTGCCAAGCCAGCCACATGGTTGCAGGACTACGACAACGTGGTGGAGATTACTGGAGGAAACCCCAACGTCGCTGTCAAGTACCTCCCATTAATGTTGGAGGGCACGACCCATCAATGGATCAACGACTTGCCGGAGAAATCTATCTACAACTGGTTGAACATGCAAGAAGCATTCACCAAGAACTTTGAGGGTACATACAAGCGTCCCTGCAGTGTTGGCGATCTATAGAGGTGCGTGCAAGAGAAAGACGAGACATCTCGCGCCTACCTCTCCCGCTGGCTGGACATGAAGAATTCCTGCGTAGGAGTGCACGCTCAGACCGGCATGGCCGCCTTCATTGATGGGTTGGAAAGGGGCACGTTGCTCCGACATAAGCTGAAGCGCTTGCAGGACAATCACCAACTTGACTTGAACCAGATGATTCAGTTAGCTAGTGAGTTCGCAGCTGCCGACGACGATGCTCACGGCTCCTTGCCGGCAATAGCCATTCCAACTCAAGCTCGGAGGAACAGCAGTACAAAGAGGAAAACCGCTCTAGAAGAAAAGCAATCTACCGACATGGTCGCTATGACTTTCGCAGGACGAGGTGAAGGAGGACAACGTGGCCGAGGAAGGGGAGCTGGTCGTTGGCAGCAACGAGGAAATGTAACCACCTCGGCGCCACTCCATGTTCCCCAAACCTACGAGGAATACCGCGATATGCCGTGCCTCGTACACCTCGATGCCAACGGTAAAGCCACCCATACCAATCGACACTGCAAGTTCGTCAATGACCTCAAGGAAGACCCAGAGTCCGGCTACAAGCGAAGTCGGAAGAACAGACCGCGAGGCAAGGGCAAGGGGAAGAAGAAGGAGGAGGAGTCCAAGGATTCAAGTGATATGGATGAAGACGTTGATCCCAAGCACGCCGCTAAGAGGGACGACAAGGGCAAGAACCCCTTCACAAAGAAGGCTCCAGTCTACCACACTTTCCTTGGCACCCCACCATCCGACAACAGAAGACCTCTCTGAGGATCCTGATGGCCACTCTCCCCCCAGTTCCCCAGTACCTGTGCTGGTCGGAGGTTCCAATAACTTGGGACAGGACGGACCACCCAGACCTTATACCTACGGAGAACCAGTACGCCATGGTGATCAACCCCTTGATTGACAGCGTGGAGTTCACTAAGTGTATGGTGGATAGCGGAAGCAGCATCAACATCATGTACCTGGATACACTACATAAGATGAACTTGACGGAGGCAAACCTAAGGCGGACCAACACCATCTTCCACGGCGTAGTTCCTGGTCAGGAGGCTCGGTCCCTTGGGTGCATTACTCTTCAGGTTGCCTTTGACGATGTTAACAATTATCGCCAAGAGCGCATGACCTTCGAGGTAGTCCCCTTCAAGAGCGTGTACCACGTCATATTCGGCCGCGACATATTCCACACGTTCATGGCCAAGCCATGCTCCGTGTACAACAAACTCAAGATACCTGGACCAAACAGTGTCATCACCGTATCTGGAAGCTTTACCAAGGCAAGGGACTGCGAGATCAATGAAGCAGGCATTGCAGAAGCTGTCCTCTACAGCAAAGAATTCAAAGAGATCCAGAGCAAGGTCGATGACTCAGAGATGCCCGCGTTGAAGAAGCATATCTCCGACTCCGCTCCTGCGTTCAAGGCCGCCATCGAGACCAAGCCGGTGGAACTTGTGGTAGGCGATGCCTCCAAGAGCACCGCCATTGGTACGAACCTAGACCCCAAATAGGAAAGCGCGCTCGTCGAGTTCCTCCGTGAGAATAGGGACATCTTTGCCTGGCAACCTGCCGACATGAAAGGTGTACCTAGGGAACTTGCCGAGCACAGCTTAAACATTGATCCAAAATGCAAACCAGTGAAACAACCTCTACGACGCTTTGGAGATGAGAAGAGACGCGCCATTGGCAAAGAGATAGCTAGGTTACTTAAGGCTATATTTATCCGAGAAGTCCTTCACACCCGATGGGTGGGCAATCCTGTACTTGTCCCCAAAAAGGGAACCAATGAATTAATAATGTGCGTTGATTACATCGGCTTGAACAAAGCATGTCCCAAAGATCCGTTTGCTTTGCCTCGCATTGACCAAGTCATTGACTCGACGGCTGGCTCGAAGCTTTTGTGTTTTCTCGATGCATACTCAGGATACCACCAGATCAAGATGATGAAGTCGGACCAATTGGCCACTTCGTTCACTACCCTGTATGGCACGTTTTGCTATGTTACGATGCCCTTTGAGCTGAAAAACGCGGGTGCTACGTACCAGCGGACAATGCAACATTGTCTCCATGATCAAATTGGTCGAAACGTTCACGCCTATGTGGACGATATCACGGTGATGTCTAAAAATTCAAACGACTTAATTTCCGACTTAAAAGAAACCTTTGATAATCTCCGGAAATACAACATGATGCTTAACCCTAAGAAGTGCGTCTTCGGGGTTCCAGCCGACAAATTGTTGGGTTTCATCGTTTCCCAACGCGGAATCGAGGTCAAGCCGGATAAAATCAAGGCCATCTTAAACATAAATCGTCCGACATGCCTAAAGGACATTCAACGACTAACAGGTTGTGTTGCAGCAGTTAGTCGGTTCGTCAGCCGACTCGGAGAGAAGGCTCTGGTGCTGTACAAGTTGCTGAAGAAGGCGGACAAATTCACATGGATAGACGAAGCAGATGCAACATTGAAACAGCTCAAGGAGATTCTTTCCTCAGCGCCCATCCTTGCAGCACCCGAGCCTGGAGAGCCCCTGTTAATCTACATGGAGGCAACCAACCGGGTAATCAGCATCGTCGTCGTGGTAGAGCGGAAGGAACCAGGCTATGAGCACGGAGTTCAACGACCAGTTTACTATGTGAGCGAGGTCTTGACGGAGTCCAAGCAGCGTTACCCATACTACCAAAAGATAGCTTATGGAGTATTCCTTGCTTCCCGGAAGCTGAGGCATTACTTTCAGGAGCACCCAACCACAGTGGTGAGCAAGACTCCACTGTCCGACATTATCAACAACAGCGACGCTACGGGACGGGTCGTGAAGTGGGGCATTGAGCTTGCCGCCTTCGAGATCACCTACAAGAGACGCGACGCTATCAAGTCACAAGCCTTGGCGGATTTTGTTGCAGATTGGACGGAGATGCTAGATGCTACTCCGTTGCTGGAACCAGAGCACTGGGTGATGCACTTTGACGGATCAAAGATGCTCAACGGCTCGGGGGCTAGTGTATTGATACAGTCACCAACAGGAGACAAGCTACACTACGTTCTGAAGATCCACTTCGAGGCTACAAACAACATGGAGGAGTATGAAGCACTCATTCATGGACTACGTGTACCAAGGATATTGGCATTAAGCGCATAGTTTGCTGTGGAGATTCCGACTTGGTTGCCCAGCAGGTGGCTGGCACCTTGAATGCGCGGAACCCTATGATGGCGGCATATCGAGACGAAGTGGACGAGATAGCCAAGAGCTTCTTGGGCTAAGAAGTCAAGTATGTACCTAGGGAGCAAAACGAGGCGGCTGATCTGCTGTCTAAACTTGGATCAGGGCGCAAGAAAATTCCGCCAGGAGTTTTCCTAGAGCATCTACGCACACCATTTGTGAAGGGAGCCGACATCAACAACCCGGATAGAGCTGACTCTTTCGTCAACATGGTGATTACGGTCCCTCCGGCTTGGACAAAACCGTTCATGGAATATCTCAAACACGAAACTTTGCCCGACAACGAAGTCGAAAGACAGAAAATAGTACGACGAGCAAAGGGTTATACCATAATCAATGGGCAACTCTACAAAAGGAGCACTACTGGTGTATACCTAAGGTGTGTTTCCCAACTAGAAGATACGGAAATCCTACGCGAAATCCATCTCGGAGATTGCGGGCATCACGCCGCTCCTCGATTGTTGGTCGCGAAAGCTTTCCGGCAAGGATTCTACTAGCTGACCGCGAAGGCGGACGCCAACGAGCTGGTTGAAACATGCATGGGATGCCAGTATTATGCCTGACAACCACATGTTCCTACTGAAGAACCGCGAACAATACCAATAACTTGGCCATTTGTAGTCTGGGGGCTAGACATGGTGGGACCGTTACAGACGACATCTTGTGGGTTTACGCATCTATTTGTAGCAGTTGATAAATTCACTAAATGGATAGAAGCTAAACCCATTAGAAAGCTTGATGGGGCAACTGCCCTCAGGTTTGTCCGGGATCTAGTGGTGAGATTTGGTCTCCCACACAACATTATCACCGACAACGGCAGCAATTTGTCACTCGGAGAAGTGGAGGCTTATTTTTGGGAGAAAGGCATCGACTTGATCTTGCATCTGTGGCACACCCACAATCCAACGGTCAGGTTGAGCGAGCCAATGGATTAATTTTGCAGGGAATCAAGCCACGTCTTGAGGCACTGCTACATAGAGCAGCTGGGGCCTGGGCGGAAGAATTGCCATCTGTGCTGTGGAGTTTACGAACTACACCCAACAGATCCATAGGCTACACCCCTTACTTCATGGTATATGGAGCAGAAGCCATCCTGCCTTCCGACATCCTTCACGATTCACCAAGAGTTGCCGCCTACGAAGAAGATGACGCTGAAGAATCCAGATGCCTAGATGTGGACCTTATCAAGGAGGAGCGCGTTTTGGCATGCCAAAGATCCGCCATCTACCAGTAGAAGCTATGCAGCTACCATAGTCACCGCGTTCGGCATCGCTCGTTTAAAGAGGGGGATTTGGTGCTCCGACTTAAGCAGAAGAAGTCACACAAACTATCCCCGCCATGGGAAGGACCGTTCATCATAAGCAAGGCGCTACTCAATGGGTCTTACTACCTCGTTGACAATCGTGAACTAAAGGATAGACCCAACGAGGATCATAAGCGTAAGCGACGTGACTCAGATGATGACTACCCGGAGCTTGATCGGCCATGGAACATAGCACATCTACGTCCTTTTTACACTTAGCATTTTTTATCTAATTGTGTACCTCTTATATGATCAATGAAATAAAGCTCTCTGATTCACTCATATTTCTGAGTCTTTTACCTCCTTTAGTGTTCATTTTTGGATCATGTAAAACCTTTATGCACAAGATTTGCAATTGCACTTGTGAAAATTCCGCTTAAAGGCGTTAGCTTAAGTTTTCTGGTCTACACGTTCTTTGTCGGTTTTATGTGGATTTTGGAGTAGTGACTTTTGGCACTTATTGTCGGCGGTTTTGTGCTCAGGTTATTGACGGTGCCATTGGGCATCATCACCTAAGTGCATGGTTCAGACAACGAGTCTTCCAACTCACGAAAAGTCAAGCATAAGAACCAAAGTAATGGATAAGCCAGCACTTGCTTAAAAAATATATACATGCTGGAAACTAGTTCTTGAGCAGCAGGAAATAACAACCATTGTTTTCCGCCTTAAGTTACATACACAAAGTTTTTTCCGCATACACACCAAAGGTGAAACAAATGTTACAAAGTTGTTCCTCACTCCTTTGGCGCAGGTGACTTGGAGGCAACATCATCACCAGCTGGAGAGCCACCCTCGAAGTCGGCGCTGCGGTGGGACTCAGAGGAACCTTGATCGCCGCTGTCGATGATGTTCATAGGCACGAAGACATCAACGTCCACCAACTCGGCAACTCTGGTGTCATAGCCCACGAGCGATGATAAGATGGCTTCATGATTAATCTCTTTGCCATCATCATCTACGTAGGGAATGCCAGAGGTCACCGTGTCGATGTCGGCATCTTCATAGTGTGCCTTCACCATCGACAGCGCCATCCTTGCGCCAGCCCATGCACATGAAGCTTTCGAGCTAGTGATACGCTCGGGGGCTCGGCGCAGAATCTCCGAGTACTTCACCATAGAGTCTGATGCCTTGATGTTTATCTGGAGGGGCTTGGCAATCTCCTTGGCTTGTGTGATGGTGGTGTTGATGAAGTTGCCGGCAAGAACCATGCATTCCTTGGCTGGAGGAGGCGATCGGGTTAAACCCATAGGAGCTGCAAATTTCGACAAGGAGCGCATGAGTTCAACAATTCAAAGTATCCGGACTACAGAAATCCAAGACGGAGAAAACTTACTGAAGATGCTGGCCTCAGCTTGCCAGAGGATGTCGGCCAAGGATTCTTTCTCTTGTTGGAGGAGCTTGTACGCCTCTCTATGGCATTGATTTTGCTCATCGACAGCTTGCTTCTGATCTTTTAAGATCGCAATCTCCTCCTTCAAGCGAGTGATTTCCGTGGTGGCGGAGTCCTGCAGGGCCTTCATTGAATCCTCATGCATTTTCAGCATGTCTTTCCTCTCCTCCTTAAGGATCTTGTTCTCGCTGTCCAGCTGCTGGATGTGCTTGGACTGCTCGACAATGTCCTTCGCCTTGGCTATATGTTCTGCAAAGTCGGAGAAAGCAGCGTACACAGTGAGTACTCGGAGAATGTAGGCACAAAACCAAGACGGAATGCGCAAAAAGAAAACAGACTCTTGTTTTTGATGATCTGTTCCTTCAAGATGGCAGTTTTACCCTTTTCGGCTTCAAGATCTGCGCACATCTTCTGGTACTTGTCATTGGCCATGCCCCTCCGAGCATTCTCGTTCTATAGAAAAAAGGACAAAGTTAAAACATTGCTTAGTATGCTTGGAGCGTCTAGCCGGAAATCCTCCACCTAGACGCTCGGGGGCTACAACGAGAGTTTTTAACCTGCAACATGCTTAGATTTTCTTTGAGCATCTAGTCGGAACTAATTCAGTTTTTCAATTAGAAGCTTGGGGGCTACAGTATAAAGTTTTTTACTTAGTTATGTGCTAAGCTTTCTTTAAGCATCTAGTCGGAACTAATTCAGTTACAACTAGAAGCTTGGGGGCTACAGTGCTGAAATTTATAAACACTGCGTATGCTACTCTTAAAAGCATCTAGTCGGAATAATTCATTCCATCTACATGCTTGGGGGCTACAGTGAGAAGTTTTCTAGCTTAGTCATTCTTAGAGCATCTAGACGCAAAAGCCTATGGTTTTCCGTCTACATCCTCAGGGGCTATAGTGGGATACTCATATGAAATGCAAAAGGCAAATAAAACTTACAAGTGCAATGATCTTGAGGTTTGTAGCGCTCTCGGCCAGCAGCTTGCCAAAGGAGATGCTGTTTCCCTACAAGATGTCTGCTTGTCGGAGGAGCTCCTCAAGACCACACGTCGGAGATGTCGGTGCTGCTCCAGGAACCAGAGTGCTACTCGGCGTAAGCGCCGGGTAGACTATCTTTGGGAACTCAAAAGGTTTCTAGGGAGCAAGGGCGCCGCCTTCGGCAGAAGTACCAGCTTCCACCACCGCCTTGCCGCCACCGATGGCATCCTTAGCCGGAGCTTCAGCCATTTGAGGAGCGGTTGTCTCCTGCGTCGCCTGCTCGTCGACAACAGCAATCTCGGTAGAGGCGCCAGAATCCACTTCCATGGCGGAAGGGCCTGATGCCTCCTTAGCTTCTGAGCTTGTCGGGGCAGACGAGGGCCTGACGGCAGGAGTGGTGACATGGTTATACCCTACGGGTATGTGATCACAGCATACCTAGTCCAGCCCAAGGAAGGCCCACGGCAAAAGTACATTGGCCCATGAAGACTTTCGGGTGGCCCAGGCCCATGACGCCTTCAGATCCTTGGAGAGCAAGACTAGAGTAGATAGGAAATTCAAAGGGGTAAAACCCTAGAACCTGTAACTGACTAGGACTATGCCCGGGACCTGCCTAAGTCTATATAAAGGCCAGGAGGGCACGACCTAGATCTCTCGACTCACACTTTCGCATACACACCTCCATGCCAGATCGAATCTGCACACCCCTGTAATCTTCGGTTCCGCCATAATCAAGAGCAGACAAGTAGGAGTAGGGTTTTCCCTCCGGGGGCCTGAACCTGGGTAAATCTCGTGTCCCCTGGTTGCTTTTCTGTTAACCGTTCCATGATCTCCAGCATCCCCATCTTCTCCAAAACCCAAGTCCATAACAATGGGCATTGACGAGTAGAAACCTCGTCAATTGGTGCCGTTTGTGGGAATCGGGGCTGCTGATTGTGCGGTCATGACGGTCCCGACCCGATCGATCTACAACTCTGCGGCGACGGAGAGTCACCTCCTCTTCGGTGCTTTCGACTTCACCGCCCACTCGCCGGCCACCATGAAGGACTACGAGCCCGTAGGCGACGAACTCGAAATCTTGTTCGGGAGTTTCTGCTTCCAGGTGGGGCAAACTGGCACCCTCCGCCTACCTGAGTGGGTGCCCCAACCATCAATCAGGCCTGCTTAATGGGCCCCACACCCCGTGCTACGCACAACATCATCAGCAGATGATTCCTATGACAGCAGCAGCTGCAACTCCGATCTGTGCGATCCGCCATCGGATGCAGGGACCTACGGTTCCGGATCTGAAAGCTGCGGTAGCAGCGGACCGATCTACAAGCGCTACCAATGCGCCGCAGTCATCCAGAGCGACGTGGAACAGCAAACGCCTAACCCGCCGCCCAACACAAACCCCAACCCGCAGGACAGAAACGGCAGAAACGGCGGGAACAGAAGAAGCCAGTCCCCCCACCCGACGAGGAAAACAACGGCCACGTCATCCAACTCAGCAAAGAAGGATGGGTCCAGGCACGCCGCGCCGTAGTAGGCGACATAGTTCTGCCTGCCGACGCCTCACGTGAACTACTGATGGCATACCACTTCCTCCTCATCGAGGAGCACAAGAAGCAAG
Source organism: Avena sativa (assembly GCA_916181665.1). Taxonomy (NCBI): domain Eukaryota; kingdom Viridiplantae; phylum Streptophyta; class Magnoliopsida; order Poales; family Poaceae; genus Avena; species Avena sativa. The sequence continues at coordinate 147,717,962 of OV702297.1, forward strand.
TCAAGATGCAGGAAACACTTGACAAACGCAAGCAAGCAGCCTCTGAGTCCAGCGCGCGACGAGATGCGCTCTCCGCCATGGCCCCCGGCTCTAGCACGAAAGGAAACCAAGGAAACAAGCACCGCTCTCGGGTGGAGAACATGGATCCCAAGGAGCGCCGTGATGTGACCCGAACTCTCCACACATTGTTCATGGAGATGGATGCCGACGGCAACATCATCCCGAAGACACCGCAAGCTGCAATCATGGCAGCCACTGCGTATCTCGCGGCCCACCCACCTCCGGAGGGGGACCCGAAAAGAGCCATGCATAAGTCAAGCACTCACCGGACTCGGACTTGTCGGAGCTGCGCTCCACCAAGACGCTCCCGCGGAGCCGAAGAAGAAAGCTCCGGCCAGGCACGACCGGAGCCCCACCCCTTCATCCGAAGAGGAAGAGGAACACGACCTTCCTTGAAGGAAGAAGAGCTCGCATCGCCATAAACACGACTACGACGCCAGAGACGCGCTTACACAGCGCAAAATCGACAAAGCGCGAGCCAAACGTGCATGCTCGTCTGAATCTGAGATGGACGAAGACGAAGGAGAACTCTGTGGAGCCCGATGCTTCAGCAGATCTGTTCGGCAAACACAGATGCCACACAATTTCAAGCTTCCTTCGGATACTCCGAAGTTCAACGGTATGCAAGATCCAAAAGCCTGGCTCAGTGACCATCTGTCATCCGTCAAGCTGCACGGCGGTAACAAAGAAACCGCCATGCAATGCCTTCAGCTGCAGCTGACAGGCGCGGCGCGGGTCTGGCTCAGCAGCCTATCATCAGGGTCCATCCGAAGCTGGGAGGAGCTAGCTTACAGCTTCATCCGAAATTTCAAGGGCACCAGCAAGAGGCCCGCCTCAATCGAAGAGTTGCGAGCCTGCACCCAGAGAATGGGCGAATCTATTCGCTCGTACATACTACGCTGGTCTAACACCAAGAACTCCGCAGCACACATCTCCGAAGAGAGGGCCATCGACGCCTTCAGGGACGGCGTTAAACGCCCAGACTTCAAGGAGGAACTTGGGCACGTCAAGCCCAAAACACTAGACCACCTCATGGACATCGCCAACAGGTGGGCCGACGGCGAAGATTGCATTCACCGAGCACAATTGGATGAAGAGGACGATTACGGCCAAAGACGGGAACGCCGCAGCAAGAGGAGATCGCGCGTCTATGACGATCGTGACGGACCCGACATGGTCGCAGCCGGCTACGCCGACTGTCACAACGAAAACAGCCGCAACAGCGGAGGATACCGCAGAGGAAACTTCCGCGACGGCGGACGCCCAGCACAGTCGTGGCAACGCCGCGACCGCGACAATGGACCCTCAGCATACGACAAACTTTCGGGTCCATGCACCATCCACTTCTACATCGACAAGCAGGATGGCAAAAAGAAAGCTAGCCACATGCTCAAGGACTGCCGCGAGTTCCAGAAACTCAGCGAAAGCATGGTGCAGATGAGGCAACAAGCCCCAATCCCTACGTTCGGAAACGCACCTATGCCAGGTGAAATAGCACATGGAGCTCCCCCACCGCCGCCTATCGGAGGCCCAAACCAACCAGTCGCACCAGCACAGAACAACGCTAGGAACGGGTACCCCCCATCGAAAGGAGCACTAATGATGATCTAGAAGGGACGCCCCACGAATAGGGTGCAGAAGAAAATCACCCGACAAATCAACCTGGCCGTGGCAACTCCACCTGCCATCCCTGAGTACCTCAGCGGATCGGAGTCCTGCATCACATTCACTCGTGCGGATCACCCTTGCCAGATCCCCCGCCCAGGTCATGCTGCCCTGGTGCTGGAGGCACAGATCGGAGGTTTCGAGATGAGTCGCGTCTTCATGGACGGCGGCAGCGGCATCAACCTAATGTTCGCAAGCACTCTAGCAGCAATGCGGATCCCGCAATGCAGCCTGGAACAGTCAGACACAACGTTCCACGACATCGTTCCAGGGAAGGGCATATTCCCCCTGGGCAAAATAGGGCTCGACGTCATCTTCGGGAAGCCAGACAACTTCCGGCTGGAGCGACTCGAATTTGAAGTGGTGGACTGGCCGTCACAATATCACGCCATCCTTGGGCGTGTAGCATTCGCAAGGTTCCTGGCTGTCCCACACTACGCATACCTACTACTCAAGATGCCAGGGCCAAAGGGCGTCATCACAATCCACGGGAGCTTCACCCGATCGGACCAATGCGACAGGGATTTCAACAAAATCTCCCAGTCTTTCGGCATGCAAGACGAGCTCGTAAGGCTCCGTGAGGTGAAGGACAATGGGGCACCCCCAATCACAAGGCAAAATGCACCTGACATGTCCTTTGACTCCACGGTCAACACCAAAAAGGTGCAGGTCCATCCGACGGATGCCTCCAAGACGGCGCTGATCGCCAACGACCTCAGCCCCGCATAGGAAGGCGCGCTCGTCGAATTCCTCCGTGAGCGCTGGGAAATCTTCGCCTGGTGTCCTGCGGACATGCCAGGAGTTCCCATGGAATTCGCCGAGCACGCACTCAACGTCTTTCCAGACACCAAGCCAGTCAAGCAGTCCATCCGGAGACTGTCTGAGCCACGAGCCGAAGCTATCGGCAAGGAAATCAATAGACTACTCGCCGCAGACTTCATCAGGGAAATCAAGGAAAGCGAGTGGCTTGCAAATACAGTAATGGTCCCAAAGAAGGACACGGACATCCTGCGGATGTGCGTGGATTTCACGTCACTAAACAAGCATTGCCCAAAGGACCACTTCCCTCTTCCTCGGATCGATCAGATCATCGATTCGACTGCAGGTTGTGAGAAACTCTCCTTTCTTGACGCCTACTCAGGCTATAACCAAATTCAACTCAAGGGCGAAGATCAGGAGAAAACGGCGTTTATCACACCGTTCGGAGTATTCTGCTACAACACAATGCCTTTCGGGCTAAAGAACGCAGGTGCTACGTACCAGCGATGCATGCAGGCCTGCCTCAAGGACCAGATCGGTCGCAACGTCCAAGTCTATGTTGACGACATAGTGATAAAAAACAAGGAGGCAAGAACACTTATCGACAATCTCCGCGAGATGTTCGACAACCTCGATCGCTGCAGGATCAAGCTCAACCCCGAAAAGTGCGCCTTCGGTGTCCCATCGGGTCAGCTGCTTGGGTACTTCATCTCTCAGCGAGGGATCGAGGCGAACCGGAAGAAAATCAGAGCCATCATGGCGATCGAGAAGCCGAAAAACCTCAAAGGCGTCCAGCAGCTCGCAGGACGAATAGCGGCGCTAAGAAGATTCATCAGCCGCATGGGCGAGAAGGCCTTACCATTCTACCAGCTGCTACGCAAAGCAGATAAATTCGAGTGGACGCGAGAAGCCAACGACGCATTCGAAAGCCTCAAGCGGCTACTCTCCACCTCGCCCGTCTTGGTCACGCCAAAGGAGCGCGAGCCTCTGCTGCTGTACATATCAGCCACACACCAGGTGGTCAGCGCCGTGCTAGTGGTCGAACGACCCGAAGAGGGCAAGACCCACGGGGTCCAACGCCCAATCTACTACCTCAGCGAAGTACTCACGCCAACAAAACAGAGGTACCCTCACTACCAGAAACTCGCCTACGGCGTGTTCATGACGGCTCGACGACTGAGCCATTACTTCTAGGAGCACCAGGTGATGGTCGTCAATGAGGCACCCCTGAACAACATCCTGAATAATCCAGAGGCCACAGGACGCGTGGCCCTATGGGGCATCGAACTGTCACCCTTGGACATCGTCTACGAGAAGCGACTCGCAATCAAATCTCAAGTCCTTCCAGACTTCCTGGTACATTGGATGGAGCTGCAGCTGCCAGACACCCCAGACATGTCGCAGTCATGGATGATGCACTTCGACGGCTCCAAGCGTGAAGCTGGAGCAGGAGCAGGGGTCATACTGACCTCCCCGCAAGGCGACAAGATGAAGTACGTCCTTCGGATGAAATTCCGAGCTTCTAATAATGAGGCCGAATACGAAGCCCTCATACACGGCATGAGGATGGCAAAAATCTGCGGCGCAACGCGCCTGGTCATCTACGGTGACTCCAACCTCGTCGTCCAGCAGTGGATGAACGAGTGCGACGCACATGCTGAAAACATGATTGCGTACCGCGCTCTCTACAACGCACTCGAAGGAGAATTCGACGGTTGCGAGCTTCGACACGTCGGAAGAGAAAGCAACGAGGAGGCCGATAGACTCGCCAACATCGGCTCCACCTGTGCAAAGGTGCCACCAGGTGTGTTCCTCGAACAGATCTGCGTGCCATCCATCAAGCGGAAATTCCCCAAGGGATCACCCGAAGAAGCAGAACACTCGGGGGCTACGCTGCCCGAAGGACATGAAGGACCCGAGAAACTGGACACAGAGGTAGCCATGGTCAACCTAATGCAGGTCATGGCAGTCGAGGAAACTTGGACGCGACCATACCTCCAGTTCTTGATAAACGGAGAACTGCCTGACAGCCCGACAGATGCCCGACGCATATCTCGTCGGTCAAAAGCCTTCACCATCATCAATGGCGAGCTGTACAAGCGCAGTATTACGGGTGTACTACAAAGGTGCGTCACCATCGGTGACGGGAAAGCCATCCTCCAAGACATCCACGAGGGCATCTGTGGCCATCACGCAGGCAGCCGCTCCCTTGTCGCCAAAGCTCTACGAGCCGGATTCTACTGGCCAACGGCCATGAGCGACGCGAAGGACATCGTCCGAAGATACAACAGGTGCCAACGGTTCGCCGATAAACCGCATGCACCCGGGTCGGAGCTCAGACCCATACCTATAGCCTGGACCTTTGCTCAATGGGGCCTCGACATGATTGGCAAACTGCCAAAATCCTCGAAAGGGGGACACGTTTACCTCCTGGTCGCAGTCGACAAATTCACCAAGTGGATCGAGGCCATGCCGGTTACCAACGAGAAAGGCAAAACTGCCGTTAAGTTCTTCGACTCCATTGTCTACAGGTTCGGCGTACCGCACAGCATCATCACCGACAATGGATCGAACTTTATCTCCAAGGAGTTTCCGGACTTCTGCGAAGGCCTTGGGATCAACATCACGTACGCCTCAGTGGCACACCCGCAAACGAACGGGCAAGTGGAAAAGGCCAACGGCCTAATCGGCGCTGGCATCAAGAAGCGCCTCATGAGTCCACTCAAACGGAAAGCAGGAGCCTGGACGAAAGAGCTACCATCCGTCCTGTGGAGCTTACGAACTACGCCAAACAGCTCCACAGGCTACACACCGTTCTTCATGGTGCACGAAGCTGAGGCCATGCTACCAGCCGAAGTACGACACCAGGCCCCCTGGGTCGTCGCTTACAGCGAAGCCGAATCCACGGCTGCACTCGAAGACGCCGTCGACACACTCGACGAAGCAAGAGACATAGCAGCAGCTCGATCAGCGGTGTACCAGCAGAGTCTCCGCAACTACCACAGCCGCCGGCTTCGCCCCAGGTCCTTCGTCGAAGGAGACCTCGTCTTGCGACTCAAGCAAGAGCGACCGAAGAAATTCGAGTCACCATGGGAAGGACCCTACATCATCACCGAAGTCATCCCAGGTGGCGCCTATCGCCTCAAGCACGTGGAGTCTGGAGTCGCATACTCCAACCCATGGAACATCGCGCACTTGCGACGATTCTACCCCTATCTACCTACCCCTTTACTTTTAATAAGGCTTTTCAGCCAAGGCTATTCAGCCGAACAATGTACTTCCTCCGTTACGATATAAATAAAGCTAAGTGTCTTGCCCCAAACTTCAGTTCGCTATTTTGCAACTTTACTTTATGCTACAAACGCACTCGGGGGCTCCCCCCACCTCACGATTTCATCGACTGAGGATCACACGTGTACACCTGAGTAGCTGACAACGTCAGACAAACGAAAAGGACACGTACTCAAACAAAGCACTGCGTGCTCACAACAAACAAACCTTTACAACAAAGGGCACAACACGCCCAGTCGAAATATACAAATTTTACATCTATCTCTTTTACAGGTACTACCTATTTCGAAGGATAACCTGGGCACGCTGCTCAAACAAATCTACGACCTGTTCGGCATACTGCCTTACAGCTGCATAATGCGAACGCATGTCCCACTCATCACCATCCGGCCGAGGAGGTGGCCTAGCTGGCACAACAGTCAAATCTACATCAGGCCGGTGCAGCCTCACGAGAGACAAAGCAGCCTTCACTCCTGCGACGAGCTGTTGCCGCACCAACTCCTTGACATTGCTCACGCTCCGAAACTTCGACAGAAGACCCGCAAGGCTCGTCGGTACGGCATCCAAAGGAAACATGACGTGCAACACCGAGGCAAGCGACGTCTGCACTTGGTGAAGCACCCGAGAAACCTGGTGCACATGATCCTGCATCGTCGCCAGAGCCATGGCACGGTCACGATCCATCCAGAAGAAGCCGCCGGCCTCCATGTCCTGTTGAGTCAAGCAATTGACCCGAACAGCGACACGCTCTTTCTCTTCCCTCGGAGCAAGGTTAGCACCTGCGACAATTGCACAAATTAAAAGGCAAGCCAGCAGACTCATGCGAAGAACTGAGCTACAGCTCGAAATAAAGAACAACTTACATTGAGCTGCTCAGATAGCCGAAGTAGTTCCGTCATCAAGTACTCCTCTCTGGCTGCACCGCAATCCGCCTTGGACTTCCAAACGTCGGCGTGACCTCGCAACCCAAGCAACTCCCTCTCAAGACTACGAACACGGTCCCGAAGGAAAGCGAGTTGCGAAGGATCATCCAAAGATGGCCGCAGCTGTGCTGCAGGCGAGGTGTCAACAGGGTCAGCACCCGAAGGAACCTAGAACAGCAGAAAAGCAAAGGACACAAACATTCAGACAGTGGTAGAGCACAACTCAGAAGAATTCATTGAGCATATAAAGGCCACTACGTGGCACAAGGATTGTGTTCCTCAAAATATTTATAGCAAAAGCAGACTACAAACTATCCTACATTTACAACGCCTAAGACGCGGCACCCTGCATCGCCTCGGAGCCGGACTGCCTAGCCTTGGCCTCCCCTTGCTGCCGCAGCGCATACTCAGACAGCAAATCAATGAGCTTCGGCCCATATCGCTTGCAGCGAGCAGAGTAGGTAGCAAAGGCTACCTCGGATCCGTCTGCGGTCGTCGGCATCCGGGAGGTGATCTGGGGCAGGTCCAGCTCCGCTCCAGCCACCAAGGCCATCGCCAGCCCGACAGACGCGCCGATGCCCTTCTGCTTGCGCTTGTACGCCGCAGGCGCTTCGGCTGACAAAGCCTCCGCCAGGGCATCCACATCATCAAGGGCTGCGCCCTTAGGGACAAGTTCCTTGTAGAAGCGGCCAAGGACCTCCTTCGCCTGGGCAAGGGAGCTGACGACGGTGCTGCAACGATCTTCGACCGCTGCAGTAGCATCATCTAGAGCACTCCCATGCTCTAGAGCGCCTCGGTCAAACTCGATGCCTGCGGCATCTGAGACAAAAAAAAGGGGGCATGAAGAAAAGCAAAACAGAAGAAGACAAGAAAACAAGAAGAAAGAAGCACAAATACAACACTCACCCGAAACAGCCTTGGCAGCAGCCATGAGCTTGCCTGCCACCTCCCTCTCGCGCGCAGCCGCAACAGTGGCCAGCTGCACCTCACGGTCCGCGGCCTCCTGCTGCAGACGCTCCTTCGCTTCGGCTGCCTTGGTCAGCTCTAGCTCGAGGCGTTCCTTCGCACCAACGGCGGCCTCGGCCTTCTTCTCCGATTGACCAAGGCTCTTCTTCAGAGCGTCGACCTCACGGAGAGAAGTATTATGCTCCTCTGCATCCAAAACAAGCAAACGTCAGAGAGAAGGACTGGAATAAATGGAAAAAGTACCAAAAGCAAATAGGTACCTTGCAGCTGTCGGAGGTTAGACTCTAGCACCAGGCGCTCCTGCACCAGCCGCTTGGCCTCCTGCACAAAAGGCTGAAGAAAAAGAAACAACAGTAAGGAAAAAGGACTTGGGGGCTGTGCCCAACATTACGGAATAAAGGCAAAACTCAAACACGAAGACACTCGGGGGCTCCCCCCCGAAGATTCGAAAAAAGAACAAGACACGAAATTTTTCAGACACCCGGGGGCTCCCCCCGTGGCGCGAAGCAGAAAGTACTTACATGCTCTGATGGTGACTCCGAAGGCCCGCTGGCGAAATTCTGAGGCGCAACCACCTGCACCTCCTGCAGAGGAGGATTCGGAGCGGCGCCCCCAGACGTTGCCACCGTTTGAGGAGGAGGAGACGCAACTTTCGACTCCCCCATCATCTCCCGAGCACCATCGCTGGAGGATTCATCGGAGGAATGCCTGCATACAAAGCAATCAACACAAGTACAAAATCAAGAAGGAAAAAGAACAGCAGTATAGCGCGAAACTTACGAGTGCAGCGAGCTAAGATCAAAGACAGGAGGAGTCCTTCGGGCTCTCTTCTCCTCCTTCTTCTCCTCCTTCTTCTCCTCCTTTTTCTCTTCCTTCTTTTCTTCCTTCTTCCGCTTTGCTGGCGGGTGCGGTGCTACAACCCGCACAGGAATGGCAGGAATGGGAGAAGAAGAATCTCCATGCCCGTCACTATGACGCTTAAGGCCTAGAGGGTTTCTGGGAGTCAAAGGAGTCGAGGCATCCGAAGACTCGCCGGAGCTCCGTGATCGTTTGTGCGTATGGTCCTCACTCGACTCGTCGGCATCTTCCGCTGGAGATCGCGCCGACGGCAGCTCGGACACGGAATCCACCACGTCATTATCCGGGGCATTCGGATATTTTTCAGGCAATGGCGGTACCATACTCGGCACCTTGAAGCTCTGCAAAACCAGAAGGAACTTTGTTAGCAAACAAAGGAAAATAAATACGCAGTCGACAAAAAGCTCTACGCGCACAAATCTACACCTGTGGAACAACCAACGCCGAAGAAAACGGCGGAGTTAGTGACTTCCCCGGGATTTCCCCACCGGCCTTGAACTTCAGCAGCGAGCGAAGGGTCCTGTCAAGATCCCCCTCGGAGATTTTCTCAGCCAAAACCCTCGTCGGATCACGGCGCCCAGAATAAAGAAACATCGGGTGCGCCCTCGCTTGGAGAGGCTGCACCCGATGCTCGAGAAACGTCCGGATGATGTCCACGCCGTTCACTTCCTTCTCCGGAATCAGCTGGAGATCCTCCACCCGACGGTAAAGGGCCTCTATCTCCGCCACCTCGCCATCCAAGATTTTGTTTTTCCAAGACCTTTTCGGTTCAATCTTTTGGGAGGGGTCAAAAGGAACAAGGCCAAAATCTTGGCCAGGCACTACGGAGTCGCGGATATAAAACCATCGCCTCCGCCAGTACTGGACAGACTCGGACATAGAAAAAGAAAAGAAAAGAAGATTGGGACTGAGGGAGATGATGCAACCCCCAATGGGATAAACACCATCCGAACCAGACTGCCTCTTCACGGAATAAAGTTTCCGGAAGAGGCCAAAGTACGGCTCAATGCCGAGCCAGCACTCGCAAAAAGCGATGAAGCAAGCAATGTGGAGAAGAGAATTGGGCGACAGATGATGAAGCTAAATGCCATAGAGAAAGAGCAGTCCACGGAGGAAGTTGTGGACTGGAAAAGAAAACCCACGCATAACGAAGGCAAGAAACATAACCCGATACCCAGCTGGGGGACGGGGGATTACCTCATTGCCAGGGAGTCTGACGGCCTCCCTATCTTGCGGGATCAAACCCCGCTCGCGAAGCTTGCGGAGATCGCTCTCCCGCGTCTCTGATCGCCGCCAGCCACCGTCGGTGACACGGGTAGCGATGGCGCCTTTCTTTCCTCCGGCGGCACTGGTCCCAACTGCGGATGACGATTTCTTCGGTCTCCCCATCGCACTGCGACGGCGCCGGCGGTGAAAGCGCAGAAGGGAAGATGGAAATGTGGAAGGAAATCCCAGCGCGCAGCAAGAATCGCTAGAGCACAAGGAGGCAGTGAAAACAAGAACTGATGCGGTGAAAACAAACTACATCTTTCCCCAAAGATTATAACGACGAAGACGACGCACGGCAGCCGTCCATCCAGAAGACCTAACGCCAACGGCAGATCTGGCCATACACGTGTCAGCATCGCAACGAACCGTCGTTACCACGACGTCCACTACGCGCGGAAATCGAGGCGACGCCGTAATTATCTCCACGCCGCGCGTGACCGGTCAATTCAAGGTCAGAAAGTGGGACCCACTTTCGTCCAGTCAAGTCATCTCTGGCGTAGCAGACGCTTGAGGTCATTGATCGTCAGCACTGATGTCATCAAAAGCTATACTAGCACCGACTACAATTCTTCGGCTCCACAGCTAAGAGTACTCACTCGAATCTTTGATTCGACTAAATACTCGGGGGATACTCCTATCAGGAGCGCTAACCGCGCACCCGAAAGACGAATAAAGACAAACTATTTCTTCGAGTCCTACGTCGAGTCTACGACTCCACTACGGACTCGGGGGCTACTCCCATAGGGAGGATGGATTTAAGCATCCGAATTTGTTTGTGTCCTACGGAATTAACAACTGAACAATGTTTGAACTAAAGTCTCCGCTCGAGTCTACGACTCGAACAGACACTCGGGGGCTACTCCCATAGGGAGCGCTGGTCACGCACCCTATGAAATCTTCGACTGCGATCTTTCGGATTCGCATGCAAAAACTTTTCGGCAACTCTGCCCCAACAAAACGCTGAGTGAGCAACGATCTCCTTGGCCACCCGAAACACCTCCGCGGTGACAAACATTCGGATGGTGTGTCTGCGACACAAAGATAAGACCTACAGATATCATCTGATGGCCTGGCAACGCACACGACTGCGCTCTGCTAGTAAAAACCCGCGCTAACAGGTGCGATGAAAAATCCCGACGGACGCGTTGGGTACATCAATTAAAATCACTGGAATTCCACTCCTGTAAGTCCTCCGCGGCCAGAGTCGAATTACGCCAGCATATGTTCCAGTTTCGAGTTGAGGGACTCGAACCTGAGGAAGATCGTGTTGTTTCGTCCTAAGACAGTTAACTGACCCTCATCCGTCGGGTGAGTCAGGCACACGCATCAACAATCTCTACACACATACTGTTAATACATAGTTGCACCCGAAGGATTGAAGAGTTCTCAGCCGAATCTACGATTCGACTGATCACTCGGGGGCTACTGACATGGTTATACCCTACGGGTACGTGATCACAGCATACCTAGTCCAGCCCAAGGAAGGCCCATGGCAAAAGTACGTTGGCCCATGAAGACTTTCGGGTGGCCCAGGCCCATGACGCCTTCGGATCCTTAGAGAGCAAGACTAGAGTAGATAGGAAATTCAAAGGGGTAAAACCCTAGAACCTGTAACCGACTAGGACTATTTCCGGGACCTGCCTAAGTCTATATAAAGGCCAGGAGGGCACGACCTAGATCTCTCGACTCACACTTTCGCATACACACCTCCACGCCAGATCGAATCTGTGCACCCCTGTAATCTTTGGTTCCGCCGTAATCAAGAGCAGACAAGCAGGAGTAGGGTTTTCCCTCCGGGGGCCTGAACTTGGGTAAATCTCGTGTCCCCTGGTTGCTTGTCTGTTAACCGTTCCACGATCTCCAGCATCCCCATCTTCTCCAAAACCCAAGTCCATAACAATGGGCATTGACGAGTCGAAACCTCGTCAAGTGGTAGGGACGATGGCGGGGGAGGCGTCGCGATGCAGCATGCCCTTAATATTTCGAGAAGCCCCCGATGTTTTGGAGGTCTTCTTGAGGCTGGTCGTGGCTTTCTTCCTGAAACATGCAAAATGCATAAGTACAGGAGCAAGACAGATAAATAGGCAATATTGGAGAATGAGAAGCTTACACAAGTTGGGGTGCTTTGGCAAAGGGGATCCCAGTAACTCTTCTCTTTTTCGCCTCTAGGGCGGCGGTAGTCTTTTTGGAGGCTCCACCCTCCGTCTTCTTCTTCTTGCCTCTGTCGGCAGCGTCAGAGGTGGAGCTCTTCCGCTTCCGCGCAAACGGAGCTTCGTCGTCGGACACGACCGTGAATTCCTTCATCTTTGGATCGTAGATTTGGGCAGCCAGGTTGCCCTCCTCTAGATCGCTAAGATATTAAGTGAGAAATCACCGTGTTAGATAAAATGACATTTGCAAGACGGAAGAACTGGAGTATATGTCATACACGAAAATAAATACTTACCTTTGGGCACTTGCCGTCTACGAACATGTCGTAGGTGATGGTGAAGCCACGCTTCTTATCCTTCACCTTGACGATGTCCTTAAGACGGAGCTTGACGGAGTCGCTCGAGAAGTTGTCCACGGAGATGCGGAGACTATCCCTTCTGTCGCTGGTATACTCGTGCATGAGCTTCACACGGTGCTGCAGAGGTTGGATTCGCCTGATGAACCAGCACATGGCTAGGTCCAAGCCGGTCAAACCCGTCTCTACGAACCATTCGATCCGCCTTATGGCGCGATAAGTGTCGAGGTCAAAGGGAAGGGAGGCCTGGGATCTCCATGATGAGGCTTCAGCGGCGGCTCCTTCAATGAAGTCCGGGTACGTAACTTGTCGGTTAGCCAGAGGAATGTCTAGGCCGTAAAAGTACGTCCACTGCCAATTTTTGCAGTACTCGTGGCCGACGATGTCGGGAACCGCCAACCAGGTCGAATCTTAAAGCTTATGGTGCCGCAGTTCCTAAGCTCTTCCTTGCTATGTCCGGCTTCACGTTTGACGGTGAATAAGTATACAAAGAGGTCTAACCTAGGCCTTATCCCTAAGTATCCCTCGCAGAGCGCCGCGTAGTTCCTAAGCACTAAGATACTATTGGGGGAAAGGTTCTGGGGCTAGACTCTATAGTGATTCAAGACGGAGAGGAAGACGTTGGAGATGGGTAGAGAGACACCGCGTACCAGCTGAGCTTTGAGGTACACCTTTTCTCCGGCTTGGGGAGAAGGTGTCACCTCGCCGGCCGGCGCCGCCTGCCAGGCGAGCCCCTCTGTCGCAGGAAGGTAGCCTTCGACGATCATCTCTTGGATATCACGGTCTGTGATATCCGAACCACGCTAGTCACCCTTGTGCGAGTCTGGTTCCTCCTCCAACGGCTCTAGCGCCGCCAGATTAAGGTCGCCGCCGGTGGACTCGATAACCGCCGATGCGGGGATGACTAGGCCCTCTGGAGGCATGACGATGGAGCTCGCCGGCTTCGCCGCAGCTTCGTTCGCCGCCGCCATGGAGGGAGAAGTGCTGCTTCTGGCCATGGAGTGAGGCTGGGTGCGACTGGTGCAGATTGGAAGCTAGGGTTTTTTCACGAGTTAGGAGCGGAGAGCTCGAAGGGGCGTGCGCTGGAGGAAGAAGATGATGCGAGGAGAATGAGGTAAAAAGTGGAAATTCCACCGTGGTTACTATTTATCATCTCCAAGCGTCAAGATTCGTGCAGCTTGATCGGACGGTTGCCGCATAGACGACGTGTTCACGAACATGAGCAGAAATTTCGCCACGTCTCCAACTGTTGCCGCCAACGGTTCGTATTGCTCGCGTGGGAAAATCGGACATGATTGCGTTCTCTGCATGTGTGAGTTACGAGGCATCGCTGACCTAAGCCTACGTCGCCCTAGCTGACACAGGCAGACGAGCCGTCACATCGAAGATTCTGGCATGGACGGATCCAGTCCGGCTACGGAAGAGTACAATGGAAGATTCAACATTTCTCCGACTTACAAGTTGAAGACGGAGAAAGCCTTGCAGGGTTCTTTGGGAGGACTACAAGATATTGCTTGACAATTTGCCGACATCCAACTAGACTGAACATTCATCTGAAGAGGCAAGACGGCGCAAGATCTCGGAGTTCTCCGGGGGCTACTGTTGGGGATGTGCTATATGGGTATCCTCATAGCATGTCACTTATCCGGATAACCCGGGTGGCCCACAGTTGGTAGCATGGACTATGGCCTGCTGGGCGACCCAGTTAGATGGATCCAGAAGGGAGGCCCATGCCGGATAAAGGAAGGCTACGGTGGAGTCATCAGCGTACCTGGAGCCTTGGAGTGCAAGATACACAATGTAACACCCTCAGAATCGGCCCTATGCAAGTTTCAGCGATTCCCGCCAAACCCGCATAGAAACGATTCAAAGGTGCCCACCAGGCACTTTCGTGCGGGTGGAAAACGAAGTAATACCATTACACAATAGTCCATGATGGAACCCACAGAATAGATATATACAACAACGACTCAAAGAGTCAAGAATACAAATATACAATACAAAGATCCAAATCACCTTTAAACGATACAACGTCCGAGTACGGACAAGATGCAAATTGAGCTAAGAGCCCTGAAGAATAACCAATGGCGTCCATAACCCTGCCCAGGCCAAGCCGGAAGGGTAACCCTTCTAACGACGTCGATCTCAAAACCTGCTTTAAACAAAAGGGGTGCCGACAAAGGGCAAAGGAAAAAGAGAGCGGTCAGTACTGAGGCTAGTACACAGCGAGACTAGAATTCGGCGGTCCTCGCCTACATAGGTATGGTGGACTGAAGCAGCAGCGCAACATGCACTAAACAACCTATAGAGACTCAAAACAACTGACGGCTATCAGATAGGGATAAGAAAGACCTACTCGGATCCAACCTGGTTCTAACACCAAACATACCCATCCTGGTATTCCCCCTCGATACCAACCGAGGAAGTCAACCGAGGAACTCACACCGTTGGCAGTTTTATTCATTTTGTTATAGTTGTGACAATTACTAGTCAGATATAGATAGCATGAGTCGTCCTGATATAATAAGCAGTGGGCAGTTTTAGTTAACCATTCCATTGTAGTTGTAGTACTTACTAGTCAAATACATATAGCATGAGGCATCCCAAAACCCAGCAGTTGTTGTACTTTTATTTAGCCATTCCGTTATAGTTGTAATACTTACTAGTCAGATACAATGGTAACAGTCGACAACCCAAACCAGCAATTGTGGGCACTTTTATTTAGCCATTCCATTATAGTGAAGCTAATTACTAGTCATTATAAAGTCAAATTTATAGCACTACTTTAGTTATAGTTGTCTATGATCGAGATACTGTGCTCCAAGTCGTCCATAACCGCGGACACGGCTTTCAGAAAGTTTTACCCTGCAGGGGGGCACAAATAGCAACTCACGCACGATCAACCTCGAGAAAAACCAATAAAAACCCAACGAGGCATCACGACAGAGCAATTGCAAGATTCATATAAATTTCAGGGTGCCACCCCACCAAGCTACCCGCGACGAAGTTGGCCGGCTCCGAGACGGACTCAGAGGTTTGTGCCAATGGCTGTAAACGACCGGGAACCCGAAAGTGTGACTGGGCTTGTCGATACCGCGAAAACATTCCACATTTGTTCCTAAACAGTACAGGCGCTCCACGCGCAATCGTAAACAAGCAGTAAAGCATGGCATAAGTACAGGATAGTAATAAAGCCCCAAACTACTTTGTGGCCCCAAGAAATAAATATGTCTCAAGCTCTGGCTAGGGGGATTCATGGTCCCACATGCGGATAGTGCGAATATTCAAAGAACAGGTATCAAGTACTCGGGCTCCTACGGGACACAAGTAGACGGTTAAAACCAAATAACATCTATTGCCCACCTGTGCCTCTGCATTATTTACTTACTTCAATTTTAGTTATTATACGGTAATTAAAGTCATGATCAACTCCAACATAAAGTATATGGCAGTCTTCCAACAACTGTGGTACTTGACGACACGCAACAACACTTGAGCAAGCAACTACGACACACAAGGCCGACTATCTATCAAACAACATGTAATAGGATGTGTCCAAGGCAATATAAGGCTGCAGGGATATCACGGGTACGAAAACTAGAGCATCGCGACACAGATAGCAATAGATAAACAGGAGGAAATAAAGACTAGAAAGGTAAAATAGGTAGAAAGGGGGAGAATGCTCGCCTGAAAACATTGCCGAAGGTTCATCCGAAGATCGGGTCGACACTCGCATCAACTCATTGGCCTAACCCGTGAAGAAGCAAAGCACTAGCACAAACACCGGATGCACTATTTAATACTACGGCAGAAGATCAGGCATGATGCATGTATGATGTATTACATGGCAAAGGTGCGATGCAATTAGGCCATATTAAGCGAAACCGGGGTCCCGACATTTAATTAGGTGACTTATGTTGTTTAGAAACCCCGCAATTTAAATGTTGTATTAACAAGGCAAAATTATATCATCAGTTTGCTACACAAATTTAAATGGGGCCAAAATAAGACTAGAATCGCCCGCATATGGCCCCATATTTGTTTATGAGGTGAATTGGCATAAGGCCCCCAACCATGCAATATGTAGATATTATATATCATAAAGATATGGTCTTGAGAAAGGGTCACACATTGGTATCGATGATCTTGGGTTTCACCGAGGGTTCGGGATCGGTCTTCGGATCCTTGGGTTGGGGGATCGGGGTCTTGATGTTCCATGTAGGCGGCCTTGTCGTCCGTATCCTCTTCGATGTCGAACTTGAGTTCCATGAGGTAGGACTTCGTGGCCCTCGACGACAACCCCTACTAAAGATCTTGCGGTAGTGACACACTTGACGGAGCCGATCTGGTGGGCTCGAACATCCTAACAAAACTCCACAACGACAAGGACCTGGATGGTCTGCTGTCCGTGGTGAACCATCTGGGCATCGACATGGACACGGTACCATCTAGGCGCCAAACGAACGGGTGGAAGAACCTCCAGCGAGGACAGAGACCACCACGGTACACGCTAGGGTCGGGCTTGAACTCAGGCAGCACGACACGGGGTGGTGTCAGAGACGAGGTCGCGTAGCCAGGCGCGGTACGCGGCAGAGGAGGCGAGGGCGCCCCTGGCAGAGTCGGCGAACTCTAGGCGCTCGTGCGCGGCTGCTGAGCCCAAGAGGCGGCCGGAGACGGAGGCAGGAAGGCGGCGGCAGCAGAGGCCGACGGTGCTGCGTGGGCCGGAGAGGAGGCGGCAGAGCTCGGACGGCGACATAGGCGAAGGAGTCCGGGACGGCGACGCTCGGGATGCGGCCAGAGGAGGCGACCGGGCGATGGGTCACCATGGACGGAGGAGGCCCTGGGCGACGCGGCTCGACAACGACGGAGGGTCATGGCGAGGCGGAGATGGAGTAGGCGTCCGGCGGCGCTCGGTGACGCGCATCAGGGGGCGTGCCTGTGGCGGGGATACGAGCTCGCTGGCGAGCTTGGGCCGAAGAAGAGGGAGGACGGCGTGCGGCCAGAAGGGGAGGCGATGCGGCCGAGCTCGCTGGGCGCTGGCGGCGAGAAGGAGGGCTTGAGAAGCGGTAGACGGCGGCCTGGGTGGCAAGGACAAGCCGGCGAGGGAGGGGCGACCTCGGGGAGGAGAAGAGGGAGGCACCGTCGAAGCAGAGAGGCGAGCGGGGCGCATCGGGGCTAGGTGGAGAGGAGGGGAAGAAGAGGGCCGGTGCGAGGCACGGGTTGGGGAGGGAGCGGGGATGAGTGGTGGGTCCAGGTGGAGCATGCGAGGCTGGGGAGTGGGTCCAAGGCAGGGTCAGGGGTGGGTGTGGCCGCTGCGCGCTGGCGTGCATGTGTGATATTTGTGTGTGGCCGGCGGCGGTGGGTGGGAATAGGTAGGAAGTAGTCTGGGAATTAGGGTTTGGCAAGAGGGATCTAGGGTTTGATTTTGGGTAGTAGGTGGTCTGGTTAGTTGGGCCTGACCGGATGGACTGCCTCCCCTAACAAAATATTTATTTTATTTATTTTCTTTTATTTAAAACAACATATTTGTAAAAGAGTTTTAGGCAAATAAAAGATCCGGATAGATCGGGGGTTTGGATTTGAACATCGAGGGTAATATCTAGAAAACAAAATAGGCGTTTAGAAAATAGTTTTAGGCAAACAAATGCATGTTGATGTCATGATGATGCACAAAGTATTATTTAATCACGATTTTCTAGTAGTGGTTTTACCCGGGGTGCTACAATTCGACACCACTAACAATGGATCTCGCCCTCGAGATCCGCCTCATGGTACGGGGAAGAATACCGACGCTTCGAATCTTCTCTCTTTGTATAGATCTTCACGACACCACTAACAAAGATTCTTTCTCCGTCTTGAAATCGGCGACACAACCAACAAAGGGTGTGGCTCAAGTTCGTTGCGAGAACACTCCGGAAAACAAAAGGCGAAGGTAGAGGTCTCAAAAGGTAAGGCCACCTCTAGCTTCCACGGAAGGAGTATAATTGCATCAATCGACCATTCAATGTACAAGAGCGAATGATAAGAGTAGTCGGATGGTGGTCAGTCCATCGCGCACCCAAAGCATTACTCTACACATGAATAGGAAATTATGCAACCAACTCTCAGAATTCAGATTGTAGATCTCGACAAAGCGAGGTTCGGAAATAAGGAGGGATGCAGGTACTTATCAGATCTGATGTAGATGGTCGTGTCGAAGAACACCGGAAGATACAAAGAAAATTTTTAGTGGATTTTTGGGTCCACTTAAAGATACAACAGATGAAAGATTCATCAGATAGCATGAATGTCGGATGTCGAAGCACCATTACAAGAGGAGGAAGTGAAACCCTGAAGGTACAACGGAAACCCAACCACGAGAAATCCTGGACTCGAAGAAAAGATAAGAGAGTGGATCGAAACACGCAGAGGTAAGAGGACAACAACATAGGGGTAAGGAGTAAAATCAGACCTAATCAGATCTATCCAACCGATTTTGTAAAATAGTTTTGACACGCTAAAACGGCCGTTAGCTAGGTTATCCTATAGGCTGGACCCGTGGGGTATCGTAACTGCTGAGCTCTGATACCACTCTGTAACACCCTCAGAATCGGCCCTATGCAAGTTTCAACGATTCCCGCCAAACCCACATAGAAAAGATTCAAAGGTGCCCACCAGGCACTTTCGTGCGGGTGGAAAACAAATTAATACCATTACACAATAGTCCATGATGGAACCCACAGAACAGATATATACAACAACGACTCAAAGAGTCAAGAATACAGATATACAATACAAAGATCCAAATCACCTTTAAACGATACATCGTCCGAGTACGGACAAGATGCAAATTGAGCTAAGAGACCTGAAGAATAACCAATGGCGTCCATAACCCTGCCCAGGCCAAGCCAGAAGGGTAACCCTGCTAACGACGTCGATCTCAAAACCCGCTTTAAACAAAAGGGGTGCCGACAAAGGGCAAAGGAAAAAGAGAGCGGTCAGTACTGAGGCCAGTACATGGCGAGACTAGAATTCGGCGGTCCTCGCCTACATAGGTATGGTGGACTGAAGTGGCAGCGCAGCATGCACTAAACAACCTATAGAGACTCAAAACAACTGACGGCTATCAGATAGGGATAAGAAAGACCTACTCGGATCCAACCTGGTTCTAACACCAAACATACCCATCCTGGTATTCCCCCTCGATACCAACCGAGGAAGTCAACCGAGGAACTCACACCGTTGGCAGTTTTATTCATTTCGTTATAGTTGCGGCAATTACTAGTCAGATATAGATAGCATGAGTCATCCTGATATAATAAGAAGTGGGCAGTTTTAGTTAACCATTCCATTGTAGTTGTAGTACTTACTAGTCAAATACATATAGCATGAGGCATCCCAAAACCCAGCAGTTGTTGTACTTTTATTTAGCCATTCCGTTATAGTTGTAATACTTACTAGTCAGATACAATGGTAACAGTCGACAACCCAAACCAGCAATTGTGGGCACTTTTATTTAGCCATTCCATTATAGTGAAGCTAATTACTAGTCATTATAAAGTCAAATTTATAGCACTACTTTAGTTATAGTTGTCTATGATCGAGATACTGTGCTCCAAGTCGTCCATAACCGCGGACATGGCTTTCAGAAAGTTTTACCCTGCAGGGGGGCACAAATAGCAACACACGCACGATCAACCTCGAGAAAAACCAATAAAAACCCAACGAGGCATCACGACAGAGCAATTGCAAGATTCATATAAATTTCAGGGGGCCACCCCACCAAGCTACCCGCGACGAAGTTGGCCGGCTCCGAGACGGACTCAGAGGTTTGTGCCAATGGCTGTAAACGACCGGGAACCCGAAAGTGTGACTGGGCTTGTCGATACCGCGAAAACATTCCACATTTGTTCCTAAACAGTACAGGCGCTCCACGCGCAATCGTAAACAAGCAGTAAAGCATGGCATAAGTATAGGATAGTAATAAAGCCCCAAACTACTTTGTGGCCCCAAGAAATAAATATGACTCAAGCTCTGGCTAGGGGGATTCATGGTCCCACATGCGGATAGTGCGAATATTCAAAGAACAGGTATCAAGTACTCGGGGTCCTACGGGACACAAGTGGACGGTTAAAACCAAATAACATCTATTGCCTACCTGTGCCTCTGCATTATTTACTTACTTCAATTTTAGTTATTATACGGTAATTAAAGTCATGATCAACTCCAATATAAAGCATATGGCAGTCTTCCAACAACTGTGGTACTTGACGACACGCAACAGCACTTGAGCAAGCAACTACGACACGCAAGGCCGACTATCTATCAAACAACAGGTAATAGGATGTGTCCAAGGCAATATAAGGCTGCAGGGATATCACGGGTATGAAAACTAGAGCATCGCGACACAGATAGCAATAGATCAACAGGAGGAAATAAAGACTATAAAGGTAAAATAGGTAGAAAGGGGGAGAATGCTCGCCTGAAAACATTGCCGAAGGTTCATCCGAAGATCGGGTCGACACTCGCATCAACTCATTGGCCTAACCCGTGAAGAAGCAAAGCACTAGCACAAACACCGGATGCACTATTTAATACTACGGCAGAAGATCAGGCATGATGCATGTATGATGTATGACATGGCAAAGGTGCGATGCAATTAGGCCATATTAAGCGAAACCGGGGTCCCGACATTTAATTAGGTGACTTATGTTGTTTAGAAACCCCGCAATTTAAATGTTGTATTAACAAGGCAAAATTATATCATCGGTTCACTACACAAATTTAAATGGGGCCAAAATAAGACTAGAATCGCCCGCATATGGCCCCATATTTGTTTATGAGGTGAATCGGCATAAGGCCCCCAACCATGCAATATGTAGATATTATATATCATAAAGATATGGTCTTGAGAAAGGGTCACACATTGGTATCGATGATCTTGGGTTTCGCCGAGGGTTCGGGATCGGTCTTCGGATCCTTGGGTTGGGGGATCGGGGTCTTGATGTTCCATGTAGGCGGCCTTGTCGTCCGTATCCTCTTCAATGTCGAACTTGAGTTCCATGAGGTAGGACTTCGTGGCCCTCGACGACAACCCCTACTGAAGATCTTGCGGTAGTGACACACTTGATGGAGCTGATCTGGTGGGCTCAAACATCCTAACAAAACTCCACAACGACAAGGACCTGGATGGTCTGCTGTCCGTGGTGAACCATATGGGCACCGACATGGACACGGTACCATCTAGGCGCCAAACGAACGGGTGGAAGAACCTCTAGCGAGGACATAGACCACCACGGTACACGCTAGGGTCGGGCTTGAACTCAGGCAGCACGACACGGGGTGGTGTCAGAGACGAGGTCGCGCAGCCAGGCGCGGTACGCGGCAGAGGAGGCGAGGGCGCCCCTGGCAGAGTCGGCGAACTCTAGGCGCTCGTGCGCGGCTGCTGAGCCCGAGAGGCGGCCGGAGACGGAGGCGGGAAGGCGGCGGCAGCAGAGGCCGACGGTTCTGCGTGGGCCGAAGAGGAGGCGGCAGAGCTCGGACGGCGACATAGGCGAAGGAGTCTGGGACGGCGACACTCGGGATGCAGCCAGAGGAGGCGACCGGGCGATGGGTCACCATGGACGGAGGAGGCCTTGGGCGACGCGGCTCGACAACGACGGAGGGTCATGGCGAGGCGGAGATGGAGAAGGCGACCGGCGGCGCTCGGTGACGCGCGTCAGGGGGCGTGCCTGTGGCGGGGATACGAGCTCGCTGGCGAGCTTGGGCCGAAGAAGAGGGAGGACGGCGCGTGGCCGGAAGGGGAGGCGATGCGGCCGAGCTCGCTGGGCGCTGGCGGCGAGAAGGAGGGCTTGAGAAGCGGTAGACGGCGGCCTGGGTGGCAAGGACAAGCCGGCGAGGGAGGGGCGACCTCGGGGAGGAGAAGAGGGAGGCGCCGTCGAAGCAGAGAGGCGAGCGGGGCGCATCGGGGCTAGGTGGAGAGGATGGGAAGAAGAGGGCCGGTGCGAGGCACGGGTTGGGGAGGGAGCGGGGATGAGTGGTGGGTCCAAGCGGAGCGTGCGGGGCTAGGGAGTGGGTCCAAGGCAGGGTCAGGGGTGGGTGTGGCCGCTGCGCGCTGGCGTGCGTGTGTGATATTTGTGTGTGGCCGGCGGCGGTGGGTGGGAATAGGTAGGAAGTAGTCTGGGAATTAGGGTTTGGCAAGAGGGATCTAGGGTTTGATTTTGGGTAGTAGGTGGTCTGGTTAGTTGGGCCTGACCGGATGGACTGCCTCCCCTAACAAAATATTTATTTTATTTATTTTCTTTTATTTAAAACAACATATTTGTAAAAGAGTTTTAGACAAATAAAAGATCCGGACAGATCGGGGGTTTGGATTTGAACATCGAGGGTAATATCTAGAAAACAAAATAGGCGTTTAGAAAATAGTTTTAGGCAAACAAATGCATGTTGATGTCATGATGATGCACAAAGTATTATTTAATCACGATTTTCTAGTAGTGGTTTTACCCGGGGTGCTACACACAAGACTAGTAATAAACGGTGTAGGACTCTGTAACCTATCCGACTAGGACTTTTCCCTGTAACCCTAGGACCAGGCGACTATATAAGTCGGGCCTATGGGATCCTTTAGGGCACGATCATAGACAACTTCAGACAACCTCGCACAGCGAACCGATCCCTATAACTCGGCGTATTGCCCTTATAGTGATTTATAGCAGGAGTAGGATTCCGCCACCGTCGTGGGATCTAAACCTGGGTAAGCTGTGTTACCTCGTACCCGACAACCATCCGCCTTCCCCCACGTCTCTAAACACGCACTATGAGGACCCCTCCATGGCGTACTCATCGGCAATACCACGACAATCTCCATGGTGACGCACTTGGTTGAATCAATCCAATTTGCAACATGGCATCTAGTTGCTTCTTCAGTTCTGCTAATTCAGACGGGTTCATACTATATGGTCTCTGGGCTATGGGTCCTGTTCCAGGGATTAGTTCAATGATAAACTCGATATCCCGATCTGGGGGCATACCGGGCAAAACATCTGGAAATACATCGGGGTATTCACAGACTATCCGGACTTGGTCAATGGTAGGTTGGGCTATACTCTTGTGGCATTTGAATTGACGAGGTAAGGTTTCAGATACATGCTCGACTGATATTCCTGCTATACTGGTCATGGTTATGGCTTTCTTGGCACACTCAATTAATCCTTTATGTTTGGACATCCAATCCATTCCTAGTACTACTTCCAAACCTTTAGTTCCGAGTACTATCAGATTAGCATAAAAATCTATGCCATGGATTCAGATAGGGACGGCTTTGCAAATTTGCCTAGCCTTGGTGGTTGAACTGGGGATTTGAACAATCATAACATGCTTCAGTTTGGTTGGTTGAATCTTACTAGTGCATGCAAATTCTTCGGTGACAAATGAGTGCAATGCACCAGAATCAAACAACACTCTTGCAAGTACTGAGTTAACAGAAAACATACCCAACACGACGTCTGGTGCTTCCTGGGCTTCTTCAGCATGCATGAGAAAAAGACGTCTGTTGCGGTTGAGCGAGTTCCCTGGGGCGAACCTTCTTCCGGGCTGAACACGATGCTGCTACTGAGCTGGGGCATTTGCATTGGGGGCTGCGGCATTCTTCTTGGGGATCTCATTGGAGTAGTGACCCTTGGTTCCACATTCATGACAAGTCACTTGCGACTTGTCCTTCACTGCAACAGGCACATTGCTTCCAGTCCTTGGGGCAGTGTTGGCGTTGGTGGCGGCATTGTTGTTGTTGAACTTGGGTGGTGCAGGGTTGAAATTGCCAGAGTTTCCGGGGTCGTTGTGACTTCCTCCGGGCCTTGAGTTTCCACGGTTGGGATAGGTCGGACGGTTCATCGGGGGTCTGTTGGTTCTCGGGGCAAATCCGGGAGATGGGTTGGGGCGATACTTTGGTGTATGATGGGTTCCTGGCTGATGCATCATGCGGCGCTTGCAGTTCTCATTGGCTTGGTTGATCTTTCCTTCCATCTGAATGGCAGAGTGGATGAGGGCTTCAATATCAGCAAAGGGAATATTGACCAACACCGTCTGCATCTCATCATGCAGACCATTTAGAATCTTTCTTTCTTCTTGGCTTCAGTGTCGATCTCATCCGAGGCATACCTAGCTAATGACAAGAATTTTTCACGGTATTCCACTACGGTCATCCTTCCTTGCTTCAGTTCTCTGAATTCATCTCTCATCCTCTTGATCAAACTCGGTGGCACATGGGTTCTGCTGAACTTGACCTTGAAGTCATCCCAGGTCATCATCTGACCTCCGGTCATTGCACGGACGTTGTTCCACTATGCTCTTGCATATCCGGCTAGATAGTGGGTGGCGAATAGAACTTTCTTGTTAGCTTCCACTCCGGTGACTTCCAGATTGTTCTGCATTGTTTGCAGCCAATCATCTGCATCTAGGGGTTCCTCTGACTTAGTGAAAACAGGTGGATTGGTGTTCTGGAAATTCTTGAGCTTAGATCCATGGTTGTCCTGATTTCCTTGGCCTTGATTGTTGTTGGCCATCTGAGCTATGTGTTGAAGGGTGGCTAGGTTGGCTTGACGTTTGGCTCTTTCATCTTCGCGGTCAGAAACCAACATTTGCAAGATCTGCAACATTGGGTCCGGGGATGATCTGCTTCCTCCGCGAGGCATCTGAAGATTGAGATAGATCATGAGAAAAGAGGGAAATTTCTAAGGTTCAGAGGTGATTGATTTTTTTTTAAAGTTTGACTCAGATTTTTCTAGCAACTTGCATTTCATTCATTCATAGCACACGATACAAACACACACCACAACAAAGGAAAACAGATGGTTTTAAGAACCATTCTAGGATACAGTGGGACCGAATACAACTCACTAACGCTAGTGCTCAAGTGCTACTACTCCTTGGACTCGGTGTACTCATCATCATCCTCCTCCTCATCATCATCATTATTGATGAAGACGAAATCCTCCTCATCGGTGAAGAAGTCCACGGCCTGATCCTCCAGAAAATCATCATCATCGCTGACATAGGAGTAGGGGTCTCCACGAAGATCTTCTCCGGCATTCTCCCTTTCCTCCAACTACATGTCTCTCTCGTGGATGGTCTCCTCCAAATCCGAGATACGGTGGCGAAGACGGGCAATGATGCACTCCTTCTTGTCGAGATGACGGCGACGAGACTTGTGATCCTTCGCTAGCATGGCGATGGTCTGATCCTTCGTCTTGATGATGGCGGACTTGTGGTTGGAGTAATCACGGGCATTGTCCAGTTCCTGCTGACGATCATACATCATGAAGCTAAGGTGGTCCAACTGAGTCTTCAGCTCAGGGTGATGTGGGACCTCCAGTGGCTGTCCCATAACATCACGCCTTGGGTAGAACTCAAAGCGGGTACCCTTGATCTGATTGATACTCTGCCCACATAGACGGGCAAGAGCTTCCTGCATTGCCCTGGCCAGTCCATCGAGCCAATTGTTTTCTCTTAAGGTGAACTGAACTCCCTCGGCAGTGGGAGGTTTAATCTTTCCTCGGAGACTTGCAACAACTAGCCACTGCAGATCTTCTCCTTCTTGATCATTGAGCTAACCTCCGAAGAACTCGGGGTGCGGATGCTCCAGAAGTTCCGAAAGCTGGTCCAAGTCACGCTAAAAAATGAGGTCTCCTCCATTCCCCAACTGATAAAACTTGATGTACTTCACGTCCATCTATAAGAATATAGGATGAGTAAGTTAGTAGAGTGATCAAGTGTGTCAAATTTTATGTATTTTGCAAGAATTTTTGAGGAACATGAATTTTCATGAAAGAGTCCAAGTGATAAGAATGAGAATATTTTTTGTGAATACTCACTTACTTTTGTTTTGAAACTAAGTTTTTGATGCAAACGTCCATTCTAACTAGGGTCTCCTATGGTCAGGATGGCTCTGATACCAACTTGTCAACACCCGGATTTTTAATCCCAGATGCCTGTTATGCCATACTTTGCAATCCCAGGATTACCATTTTTGCAAGACATAACAGATTTGGATATCACAGTACATCATCCATTACAAACCATACATAAGGTCTTACACAAATAAGGATCTCATGATCCAGTTCTTAATACAACTCAAACAACAGAATAATGTAATAGTAACGATAGCGTAGGCAAAGCTCCATCTTCGGGGTCACAGGCAATGCTGACGATGGGAGATGATCCTAGTTGTCATATCCATCCTGTGGTCCATCATCCTAGTACTCCTCTTCATAGTCTGGCCACGGGAATAGCCAGGGACAAAGCCATGAGTACTCTTTAAGTACTTGAAAACTAATACTAATAGTTAAGGGGGTTTTTGTAGTAGGACACTAAGTTCTATGGTAGTTTTGCAAAAAGCCAGATTTACCTCTACTAAGTTCAGAAGCAAAGAAAGCTAGTTGAAGTTTTATAACACCTAAATGGGAACTTGAATTTCATATCACAACCCTGCTGTGGTCAAGTAAAAGTCTCAATTCATTTCACAAGTCATTTTGAAAACATCTAACGGGGGAACAGTATGGCCACTACAAATCCATAACCGTGGACGCGGCTATTCGAATAGTTTAACA
Source organism: Avena sativa (assembly GCA_916181665.1). Taxonomy (NCBI): domain Eukaryota; kingdom Viridiplantae; phylum Streptophyta; class Magnoliopsida; order Poales; family Poaceae; genus Avena; species Avena sativa. Next base: position 147,744,844 of record OV702297.1, read on the forward strand.
CTCTGCAGAGATTGTACACTTTCACCACAATATTCGATACATCCGTCAGGAACAAATCCTGAATTCACCATACTCAGTATGCGGATAATCAATCCTAACCTTTCAATTACACGCCCTAGTATAGGCACCTCTCCTGTGAGTTTGGCCTCCCAACCATGACCAACTGTCATCTTGGGTACTACACAGGTGGACAATCTTCACAAGGTAGCCTCAGCTCAGACCTTGGCCGTGAGGGAACCCATACTAAGGTATATAAGTTTCTAGTCAAGCCCTACCCAATTTTTTCGTGTATTGTGGTTGTACGGTAAAATTGGAATGGTATCGCAACCAGACAACCATCAGTTTTATAAAGGGCTAAGGCTCATGCCTCAACATTTTCATCATCAAAATCATCTGGTGTTCAAGAACATATGTCAAAAAATTTCAGTAGAATGACTCATCATTCCAAGGTTTTCATAACCATTTTCACCAAGTATTCCCATCTAAAGTTGATCAAGTTTTATGCTTAGCACTAGCATCTACAAGTGGGGTAAGTACTAATGAGGGGTGGTAAACAAGTGGAGTTTAATTAAGTTCAATCTCATGATTAGGATGACATCAAGATTATCTAGCTTAGGCCAAATTTAATACTCCTTATGCAACCTTCCATTATCTTCCTAGTATCTACAAGTCACTTAAGTAAACTCTAAGAGAGAGCTTTGATAAAGAAATAAAGTATAAAGCTTGCAAGTAAAACTAGGATTGGGTTATCAAGTGGGTATGATCACATATGCTTAAGGCATATAGTTGACATGGTAACAAGCAAGTATTAGCTTGCATAAGTAGGGTATCTTGCAAGGGTTAACTTGCTAAGTTAATAGTTTGCACATTCAATTAGTAGTATTAGGCTTCCCTTGTGTAGAGCAGTGGTTGAAGTTCTCCTCGGCTTCTTCCTTGTAGTATCCTCCTTCCTCCTCGTATCCTTGGTCGGTACTAGCGTCTATAAATAAATACGAGATACACAATCACCAAACAATACTTAACTATTTTCAATCATCACACAAACGTGTACTACAGATGATCTAGCGTCATCACTAACATTACAAGATTAACGCTTTTGTCTTATTTATTTTATTTTTAGAAAAGTAATTTCTACTCGTTGAAAAACTACTTAAGATTTAATATTCTCCAACTCAAACATGGGATCATGTTGACACATGTCATCACCACATATTTCAGTACATGGGAATGTTATTTAAAGTGGTGTCACAATTTAATAAGGTTTAACCTTTTTATTTTAAATAAATAAAGTGACTAGAAATGCGTATGTGGCATCCTTTTATTACTTGAACATTATTTCTGTAGTGAAACCCATATGTTTTTATATATTCTGAAAGGTATGATCAAGTGTGATTTTTGAGAGTTGGAATCAACTCAAAATCTCTTATGGTTGAAATTTGAAAAATGTTTGAATGCAGAAAATCTTCTGACTTGTTATTTTTACCAAGGTTGATCTACAGATCCAAATGATTTGAATCCAACGGGCTTGGATTAAGCTTTTCAGTACCTTTCTAACAGAATTGGTTTCATGCAATTTGGTTTATCAAATCGAGCTGGGTTGATTTTTGAAAAGTAGGTACAGAACTGGGTTTGAATTAAAAAGGAAAAGTCTAAATTCAAACTGTTGGGTCGCATGGGAGAGGTTAATGGGCCCGCCCAGTGTCACTCCGCAGCACGGGGCACAGCTGACAGGGGGTTCCACTAGTTAGTGGCTCATAACGCGCGAAGCGGTATGGGGCGGTGTGGTTCGTTGGATTAGAAGGGCGATCGAGGGCTGAGGGTCGTCGTCGATGATGAACATGTCACCGGCGAGCTCGAACCCTAGCGACTCAGTGGGGGTGCATAGGGGGCATACCAGGGCTCTAGCGATGACGGCGAGGCGGGCAAACGGACGAGTGGTCGACGGCGATCTCAGGGACAGTCGAGGCAGCTCTGGGGGTGGCCGAAATCAACGGCCCCCTTCTTCTCCGGAGGCGGCCTGCTCCGGCGGAATTCCGGCGAGCTGCTGCTCCTCGTGCTCCGGCTCGAGGGTGGAACGATCAGTGAGGTGAGGGGAGTGGAATGGTGTGCTTCAAACGGCTGGGGGTGGCCTCCTTTTATAGGCTCGATGGCGAGATCGAGAGGGATGGGCAGGCGACGATGGCGACATGGCTACGGGCGGCTAGCAGCATGGCTGAAGTTGGCAATCGACGGGCGGTCTCCTGGCGATGCTCTAGAGCTTAAATGCGTGCGTAGGGGCGGTGGCAATCGGTCAGGAACATGCGGTGCTCTGCACGGCAGAGGCGGCAAACTCCGCGGCGAGCGTTGGCTACGGTGTACGGGACGGCGAACGGGGGTGTCAGGCATGTTCCTGAGATTATGGCGAAGCAGTGGGCATGGGTTGCGGTCGAGGGGCGGCGTGTGCACGCATGCCGGGTGCGGCGCTCTGGGGCAGGCTCGACATATCACAGTGGCACTAGGCACGCGGCGTTCCTGGTGGTCCACGGCTTGCACTGGCTTGGGGAGGGGACAGTGGGCGGCGGTGAGGTGCTGGCTACCTCCCATACAAGGTGGGCAAGGCTAGGGTGGCTGCTATCTGGCCGGCGACAATGGGGTGGCATGGTGAGGCTCGACCTGCTCACCATTGATGGCAAGGCAAGCTCACAGTGGTGCTAGATGTTTACAATTGAGCTAGATGATCTACTAAAGACTAGTTGCAACCGGAGAGGGAACAAGTTAGGCCAAATTTACTGCACACTATAGTGTTTATGATTTTTTTTGATTTGAATCTGCAAGGTGTTCGATGAAATGGCCGCAAGAACTTGAATTTTGAATTTTGAAAAGATTTTTGGTGGGTGTGCTAGGCATGTGCTGGGGATTCTGTGGGTGCTTGGGTTTTGAAAATTGAGCTTGTTTGAGTGGTTTTTGAAATATGGGGATCTTCCCATATGAGATAGATTCAATTTTAAACTATCATTTAAACTTAGCATTTGAATGTTTTTGGAAGATCACAAAGTGGGCCTTGGTACCTCATTATGAGTACTAGCAAGGGGTGCAAAGATCCACAAATGTTTCTGTTAAGTTTTGAGTGCTTGGAATAGACAAAGTAGGCATGATAGTTAATTTGGCCAAAGTGACCATTCACTTCATTTGTTTATTTTGAGTTGTTTGTCTTTTGGAAAAGTTTGGGAATTGTTTAGATGATGTTTATTTCACATAAGAATCCTTTTACAAGCAAAGAAACACATAATCATGGCAATTCAAAAGATTCCAAATTTTGAATACACACAGATGAATGCTTTCATATTTTTAGTTGGGAAAGTTTTTGTTAACCCTAATTTTGATGACTAGAGTTTGATGATCCAAGCTTAATATTTTTGGAATGTTACAGTGACCGCTCACGTTTATCTAAGCGTCATTGCACCGACGCGATGGGCGCAGTAATCACTGTAGCGTGTCAGCATACACTATAGCAGTACAAAAAATGAGACAATAGTAATGATTGGTACACGTAGGATGAGGCTTACTCAAGAAGCCAACTGGATACCCTAGAAGAAAGAGAATAACTCGGAAAAATGGATCAGACCTCGGAAGGAGAGGATAAACAAAAGAAAGAAAGCTGAAGAGGAGCATCGGTTGAAAAATACGTTGGACAGTAATTGAGAAGAAATAAAGGTCTGGAAACTGATGTGGCCCGACCGAAGTATCCAGCAGGACCGCACCAGCTTCGGGGACTAATGTTGGGAGAATAACCCAGGTAGGGTCAAGATAGTGGAAAGAAGGAAGGAACCTTTCTTACCATATGCCGAGTTATAAGCTGATTCGTCCGATTTAGGCAAGGCTCGGCCGAATAAGGCATGGATTAGCCAAAATCGAGTGATTAATACCTTACTCGGCCGACGTGTGGGCTAAGTCGGCCGAATAAGGTTGATCGGCTCGTGCACAGGTAAAGGTAGAGTCGAGTTATGCAAGGCGAGGCCGAGTAATAGGAAGCTTGCAGGAGAAGGAGAAGGATCCCAGAGTCAAATCCTAGCTACTAACTAGGAGGAATCTGCACAGAGCCAAGCTCTAGAGACAAAGAGTAGAGCCACAGAGGGGCAGACAGGCGTCACGGAGGTTACAGTGGGAAGGACCGAGGCTCACATGTGGGGGTTCTGGGTCTTTGCCATTGATAGAAGGGGACACGGAAAGAGGTCCGCCGAGTTACCACATTGGGACAAGCATATTCCAAGAATATGCTTGTCCACGTCATCCCTAAAAGGAACCAAGGGACCCCTTTATAAGGAGGGGCACAACTTCCTGGAGAGGGGATCAACTCATTTGACACTAGAGGGCACATGTTGTAATCTTCTTCCTCCTCTCTCTCTGATATAGCTCAAGGAGCACTAGTAGCTTGATTGAGGAGAAATAAAGATCTATGTTCTAGCTGGTTGTGTGTAGAAATCACTACATCTTCCCTCCCCAGATCCCACTAGCATGCATTGGCCCCATACTTTATCCTACCCATGGCATCTGCCGTGCCACTACCACGACACCAGGAACAAAATCAGAATAGAGACCTCTAATAAAACATGTCCTAGTACCTCTACAAAGCATCCTAGAAAAGACATCAATCATGATGTTGAACAGGAGAGGGGCAATAGGATCCCCTTGCCTAAGACATTTACAAGTGAGAAAAAAAATCACTTTCAACATCATTAACTTTAACCACAATGGACCCACCCTGGGGGATCTGCCTAATCAATCTAATAAAAATAGGATCAAAACCTCTTAATTCTAAAATTTCAAAGAGAAAATCTAAATTAACTCTATCATAAGCCTTTTCATAGTTAATTTTAAAAACCAAACCTTTATTTTTCTGCCTATGCCACAGTATCAAGAATGAATCTGCCTCTAATGAAAGCTGATTGTTTAATGGAGATGATTATATCAATCACCTTAGCTAGCCTATTAGTAAGGACTTTAGTGCAAATTTTAAAAAGAACAGTTCAATAAGCTAATAGGCCTAAATTTCTTCATAGACCTAGCATTATTCTCTTTAGGGATGAGGGTAATCATAGCAAAGTTAAGCCTAAAAATATCCAATCTATCTTCAAACCAAGATTTAAATATGTAGAGCAAATCAAGTTTGATGATATCCTAGAAGGTTTGATAGAAGAGGAAGGATAAGCCATCAGGGCCAGGAGATCCTTCCCCATAAGAGCTAAAAACAACAATTTTAATCTCCTCTTCATTAAAGGGAGGATTTAAAATCATGTTCTCCTCAACACTAATTTTATCATCTACACTAAAGAAGTCCTGGCTTAAACGAATGTCAGGTCTATCTTCCTTTTTAAAAAGGTCCTTATAGTAGTCAGTAATAGGACCCTCAGGACCATCTAGAACACAAATAAGCGTTTTCCTTCTATGCTGATTAGCGACAGCATGGAAATAAGTTGTATTCATGTTCCCCTCTAGAATGTTTCTATCCCTATACCTTTGTCTAGCTTTAATTTCTTCTAAGAACCAGAAAGAGTTTAACTCCCCTAGAATAGAATCTAGTCTCTCTTTCTCCACGGTAGAAATAAAACAAGACTCGGACTAGATATCTAGAGCGTCATATTCCTCCATGAGGGCTTTCCTATCTCTTCTAAGAGCAACCTCAATACTAATATTCTAGCCTTTGGCTAATTTTCTAAAGAATCTAACTTTGTTCTGCCAAATATCTAGAATATTAGAGCTATTCACCCTAAGAGACCAAGCTTTAACAACAATATCTTTAAAATCTGGCCTACTAATCCACCACTTTTCAAATCTAAATTTCTTATGCCTAATCACTTGACCCTCACCCGAATCCCAGATAATGGGGGTATGATCACTGCTAATCCTAGGTAAAGCTCTAGCACTAGCTAAAGGAAACCTAGCATCAAAATTCATGGAACAAAATACTCTATCAATTCTACTCATTATAAGCTCTTCTTGGTTGTTCCCCCAAGTAAAGGATCTACTAGATAGACCAATCTCCATCAAAGCCCAGAGATCAACCCAAGCATTAAATTTATCTATCCATCTAAAATCTACATTCCAATTACTCTTATCCTCAGGGGATCTCACTAGATTGAAATCCCCCCAATCAAGGCTAAGCCATCCCAATTAAGGAAAAGCTCATGTAATTCAGAAATAAACTCTTGTTTCCTCTCCTCATAAGCAGAGACATATATAGTAGTAATCCTACAAGTGACATCAGAGATCTTATTTCTAAGAATTACACTAATAGAGAAATTTCTAATATCCCAAGCTATGACATCAAACAAATCTAGATTAACTCCTACCAGGATCCTTCCTGCAGTCCCAATAGAGGGCACGAAGTTCCAAGCAAAATTTCTATTTCCTAAGAGATTCCTCAAAAAGTATTGGTAAACTTATCTTTTTAGTTTCCTGGAACCCAATGTAGTCAACATTTAAAGGGAAAATATTATCTTCTAAGAATTTATGTCTACTAGGAGCAGAGATGCTCCTACTATTCCAAAAGGCACATATCATATTTTTTTCTTCTTGGGGTGCTTGCCCCGAGATATATTTACTACTTCTTTCCAATCATCAGCAATTCTTTACAAGTCCTCATCATTATGCAAGAAACTGGAAGGAATGCTGCTACTAACAACTACCTTATCTAAAGGAAAATCTACACGTATATCATTAGAAACTGCTTCAATATCAAAAACAGATAGAACATTAAAGGGGTTTGTTTTCATTTTACCTTTCATGGTTTTTGGTGCATCCAAATTTGTCACTTTCTTTAAGTCCATAGCCTTTTCCGAATACTTTTAGAGCTATCCACCCTTGCACTTTGCTTGACTGCTTGAATAGGGCCCCAAACTTTCTGCTTCTTCTTGTTGTTATTCCCATACTCCTCTCCCCTAGGCTGAGTACTAGCAAAGATAGGCATAATGTCATCAGGTAAAGCAGCGATCTGACCAGTGACAGTATCCTCATTGTCTTGACCATACACCATCCTTTCCTCCTGTTCAGCAGCCCAAAAACTATGAGCCTCCAAAGCAATAGTATCAGAAGATTTCCCCTTAGCCTCTAACCGAATACAATCAGCACTGACCAAACCTTTTTGCATGAGAAGCCTGAAGACAGTGTTAGCAATACTAGCATCACCTACCATCTTGATGTCACATCCCAAAATTTTCCAAATTTTGAAATGTGAAAAATAAACAAACAAAAGAAACAAATGTTGAAATTTAGAAGGAAAAGAAACTTTTTGCTTCTAATGGAAACATCAAAACCTTACTTGAAAAAAATCTGAATGAAAAGCAACAAACAAATTTTCAAATAGATCAAATGCATTCATGCATGGAATGTATCTTGAATTTAAGCACTTGGAAAAGTCAAACCTAAAACCTAAACCCTAATAAAAGAATCATCATCAAGATCACTCCAAGACTATGGCTTGGTTCCATATAAAAATTTAGCAACAAACATTCCTAAATGATCTTTATTGGTAAACAAAAATATTACAAAACCATGGGAATTAATTTCATTCAATTTGGATCCATGGATAAAAACTTATGATTTTTATAAGATAAAAGAAAGTATTTTCAAGGCTAATAAAGCTCCTAGCTAAGGTCAATGATTAATTGTGAACAAAAGTCATCCTAAAAGGATTTAATAAGATAAATAATTATTAAATAAAATTATACAAATTGGAATCACTATTTTTGGAGCTATAGATAAAAAGATATGAATTTTATAAGACAAATAAATAAATAAATGGAATAAAAGTTTATTAAATAATATAAAATAATAAAATTTTATTTAAATAAAATTATATGGACTTATGAACCATATTCAATTTTATTTGAATAAAAGCCAAAATGCCTCACTTAATTTAAATGAAGATTAAATCATAAGAAAAATATTTGAAACACTACAAAGTGGAATATTTAATCAACTTAGATTTGGTATAAAATCTACTGAAAAGTTTCGTAAAGTTTTGGAATCAAAAAGAGGTTTAAATCATTTGTTTTGAATAAAAACAGAAAAAAGAAAAAGAAAAAGTTTTGAAAAAAGGGAAAACCTAACCAGCTAACCCTCCTCGGCCCAACACAGCCCAACCAGCCCACCCGGGTCACTCCCTCTCCCCCTCTGCCTCCCTTTCTCACCGCGCACACACCCGCACCCCTCACTGTCAAAGCGGCCTCACCGCCATGTTGTCATCATCGTCCCCAACGCACCGAACCCGCCCTCCCGCTCTCTGCCGTTTCTGCTCTTTTCAATTCGCGTAAATCCACGTAACTGCGCGAGTAATTCCCATCCCCGACCATGCCTTATTGCTCTCCACTCTCTCCTCTACGTTTCCCCTCAAACACCGCACCCTGAGAGCCCCCAGGCTGCTCGCGCCGCCACAACACCGACGCACTCCGGCTACAATTCCGGTGAGCACATGCCTCCTCCTGCCCTCTGGTTCAAGCTAGCTTGCTCGCCATCACCATGCGCATCTGCTGACACTAACTGATTGCTTTCTCATACACCAAATGCTCGGCAACAACATCGCCTGCATGCGATCACCGACGGCCGCAACTCCGGCGACGAAATTCAGTGAGTTTCGTGTGCGCCTTGCCTTCTAGTCCTTGCTTCCCTACTCGCCATCATCTTGCGCTTCTTCTTACCCTCACCTTTCACCAACTCATGTCCTGTAGGCTCGCCTCTATCAACATCTGACCACTCTCGACGGTGGCCGCAACTCCGACGAGGAATTGCCGCCGCACCGGTGCTCCCTGGCCTCGCCCATGACCACGTTGAGCACCGCCAAGTCCCTACGACCCTGGTGAGCCTCGGTACCCCCTTCCTTGCCCCTTGGATTCACCGGACCGCCTTCGCCAGACGTGCCGCCACCGCACTTGCCACTCGCGCCGTTAGTTCTTGCCTAGTGAGCTCAAGTCCGCTGGATCTGGATCGTAGGGTTAGGATTAGATCACTAATCGAAGAGGTACGCTTAGATCTGGTCCGTGCATTTTCCCTTAAATCCAATGTCTCACGTAGCGTGATCCGCACGAAGTGGTATTGACCAACCAGAACATGCCACGTGTCTGTGAGTCTGATTTAAAATCTGGATTTTGATCTATTAGATATTCAAACTTGTAAATTCAATAACTTTTGATCTGTTTATCCAAAAATTATAAATTTTATATCAATGGAGTCAGAAAAATAATATCTTTCCATATATGGCCTTGGTTTATCCATTGGATTCTGTAAAAGTAGGTTTTTAGGCAGAGACTTGTTTAGGGCTATTTTGAGTATAAAAATTGTTCTAATAATTATTTTTGAGTAAATCCTTGTGCAAATGGTTTTGTTTTGAACCCTTTGACCATAAACACTAACATGTGAAATTACAAATATATTTAGTTAGAACTAGAAAATATTCCTTTGAATAAAAGCATATTAAGTAAAACAAAAATGATTTAAATGACTTATTTTCACTAACTTGGTTTCAAATGAAATTCCACTTTTATAAATGACTTGTAGGTGTTTTGAAATGCTTAGAACCTTGTTAGGAACCACTTTTCAATAAAACAACCTTTTGCATGCTTTCATGCATTTCTTTGTTTTCTAGTTTTTGTATTGTTAATTTTTGTGTGCTAGTTTTGAATGTGTGCTTTTCTTGATAGTATTTTAATGAACTTTGAGGAGTGTGACAATTGCAAGATCAAGGAGAGTACCTAGATTTTCTACTAAAAAGGCAAGTGATACTTTGGTCATCAAAAGTCCTATCTTTTCAATATTGCATTAGTAATATTTTTGTAGTATGCATGATAGGACTATTTTTTATAATTCTATGTTATGCTATAGTAGATCCTATAGAATATATCTTGGTAGAATTTTTACTAAGTTAAGAGACATGTTATGCTAGTATGCTTAGCCTATCCATTAGATTTCAAGGGTGGGAATTCATGTTATGATATTATGGAAAAGTTATGCCTATGTGTTTTTGACTAAGAAAACAACTTGTTAATGAAACACCTCGGTGGAATTGGAAGGTATGGTTTGTGTTGAGTGGTTACTCAGGGCCCATTTCTATGGTTTACTCTGGTATATCTCACTTGTGGATGGCCACCCAGGAACAAAAATATTTGAGATGTTTAGTGTTGAGAAGCTTCCAGTGCAACCATATGGCATATGGGCTCTGCCTTGACCAACTAGGTTGAATGAACTCAGCCAGATGGACAGTTGGTGGTAGTGATGATAGGATGTAACGCGTCTATGGTGGTCTGAGGGATTATTTCTGAAAAGTCTCGTCTCGATGCATGTCCAGTCTTGTGGGGAAAGTGCACCACCTCTCGAGAGGGTAAAACCTAAGTACTTAGCCGTGTCCCCGATTATGGACATTTTGAGCATCAAATACATTGAAATGATCAAGAATCTCCTCATCCCAATTTCTCTAAGTTAAAACTTGTTGGGTGAATAAGGGAAGGACCTGGTGTGTATCCAGTGTGCCATTGTTTGATAAAGTGTTCTGAAAAAGAGAAAAAACTATTTTACAAAGGATAGGGAAAACTTATTTTATGCAAAGGCCATCCAAAACTCCACTTAGCCATAAATTCATGTAGATGATAGATTCTTCATATCAATATGATATCACTTGCTAATACAATTCAAATGTATTGACCCTTGTGGCTATAACTTATTATGTTGCAGGTTTGTTTGATGTTAGTGAATTTTGTTGAGTAGGGATTACAAGTCTACAACCAATATGTTGGCCTGTGGCATATGAAGATGAAGGACTCTATGCTTTATAGTTATATCTGCTGCTTTGTAATAAGATAGCCATATGAACTATGTAAGTTGTAATAAACTATTGTATTCCTGGTTATGACTTGTAATATGACCTTTGTTTCTGGATATTACATCTTAAACTGTGGGTGCTAGCTATTCGATCCAGGGACTAGCACTGCAAACACTAGGACTTGTACCTTATTGGGTTCATGCCTCTACAAATGGTATCCGAGCACTATGTTGCCTGTAGGATTGTAACCCTAGGATTGGACAAAACCCCTTAGATATAGGATTAGTATTTGTTCCAACTTATTTACAAACAATCTTGTAAAATCTTTCCTCAACATTTGTTTTGATTCTACATCTCTCCCTTTTCAACTTGATGGACAAGAACTTCAACATGAGGAAGGACTTCAACATCACAAATGACTTCAACTTAAACATCTCAAAGGACTTCAGCTCCAATTTCACCAAGGACTTCAACTTGGACATCACCAAGGACTTCAACTTGGACATCACCAAGGACTTCAAGTGAGATAAGAATAATACTCAAGACTTGTACACTAAGGAAACACAACTTAGGAGAAACCATTATCAACTTTGAGCCTTGTGACCAAGATGCAATAATTTCTTCTAAGGATACTATAAGCTTGCTCATGATGTAACAACCAAGAAGGATTGAATGATCTCAAGTGATACCCTATAGTTGGACCACCATACTAGTGTTTAGTGTAAATCGATTTATTGATCATAACAACTTATGTGTTGTGACAATAATATTTTGTTGGCCTAATTTATGCTTAGACTTTGTTGTTTGAGTGGAATGCATGATTGATATTGCTTTACATTGCTTTGTGTGAATTGTTGTGTGTGAGTAGAACTCTTTCCCTAGAAATATTTTGTCTATTCTAATTCCAACCCAACCCAAACAGATGAATTCTCCAAGAGACCACAACTCCAACTGCAAGGATGGTGAAAACAACAACCTAGAGATGCACATGACAGAACAACTGCTAGCAACCCAAACTAAGTTGAATCAAGTGACAACCCAGTTTTTAGCCAACAACTACAATAACATTGAGTTAGACACAACCATGCTAAATTTCTTAGGATCCCAATACCAATTGTTTCAAAGGATGACCAATCAGATGATCAACATGAGAACCAACCCTTCCCAAAGAGATTTTGACAACAATGATTTCAAGGATGATATGGTGGAAATAACACAAGCCTGCAAAATCTATGGAGACATAGGACACATTTATAAAGAGCATATGGACCAATGCCCTCATTGTGAAGAGAACCATCCAACTAGACAATGCCCCACATATCAAGTTACCTGTTTCTTGTGTGAAGGAAATGATCATGTACATGTCCAATGCCACATCTACCCTATAGTTCAACAGATGAAACATCAAGCTAAAGATGGAATGCATCAAGTCTTTGGAAACATCCATGAAGGTACAACTTCCACCAAGAATGATGAAGACAAAGTCAAATATCAGTATGCACCTCCATACAATGTAACCAACTTTGGTGAACAAAAGAGGAAACATGGAAATTATCCTAGGAACCGTTCTAAGAACCGAGGAAGTTTTCCTACATTTGTAGTAAATTATGAAGAACACGAACTAAGAGACCTCATAGCTTTGGAGAGACCCAAAAAGAAGAAGGGCCAAGGAAACAAACAAGAGATAGTGATACCAAAGATAAAGAGGAATATTAGACAAGTGATGTGCCACAAATGCAAAGAACTAGGCTATTATGCATCAAATTGTCCAGAAAAGGAGAAGAACAAGACAAGCAAACCTGTGAGGGACCTCAACCTGGTCACATGTTTCAAATGTGGTAACAAAGGACACTATGCAAACAACTGTCCTAAGAAGTTACATCGAGACACCAAGTAATCCAAGATGCAATCTAGTTAAAATCCTATTAAGGGTGGTAGTACCCTAGTTGTTTTGAAACCAACTTGTTGCTTCTAGCCTTCCCGAATCTCGGGACGAGATTCCTTTTAAGGGTGGTAGTCTGTCACATCCCAAAATTTTCCAAATTTTGAAATGTGAAAATACACAAACAAAAGAAACAAATGTCAAAATTTAGAAGGAAAATAAACTTTTTGCTTCTAATGGAAACATCAAAACCTTACTTGACAAAAATCTGAATGAAAAGCAACAAACAAATTTTCAAACAGATCAAATGCATTCATGCATGGAATGTATCTTGAATTTAAGCACGTGGAAAAGTTAAACCTAAACCCTAAACCCTAATAAAAGAATCATCATCAAGATCACTCCAAGACTATGGCCTGGTTCCATATAAAAATTTAGCAACAAACATTCCTCAATTATCTTTATTGGTAAACAAAAGTATTACAAAACAATGGGAATTGATTTCATTCAATTTGGAGCCATGGATAAAAACTTATCATTTTTATAAGATAAAAGAAAGTATTTTCAAGGCTAATAAAGCTCCTAGCTAAGGTCAATGCTTAATTGTGAACAAAAGTAATCCTAAAAGAATTTAAGAAAATAAATAATTATTAAATAAAATTATACAAATTGGAATCACTATTTTTGGAGCTATAGATAAAAAGATATGAATTTTATAAGAAAAAGAAAGAAATAAATGAGAATTGTTTCAAAGATAATTTAAACCATGGTTAAAATCCATAAGTAAATGGGATAAAAGTTTATTAAATAATATGAAAGAATAAAAGTTTATTTAAATAAAATTATATGGACTTATGAACCATATTCAATTTTATTTGAATAAAAGCCAAAATGCCTCACTTAATTTAAATGAAGATTAAATCATAAGAAAAATATTTGAAACACTCCAAAGTGGACTATTTAATCAACTTATATTTGGTATAAAAGCTACTAAAAAGTTTGGTGAAGTTTTGGAATCAAAAAGAGGTTTAAATCATTTGTTTCGAATAAAAACAGAAAACAGAAAAAGAAAAAGTTTTGAAGAAAAAAAGGGAAAATCCAACCAGCTAACCCTCCCCGGCCCAACACGGCCCAACTAGCCCACCCGGGTCACTCCCTCTCCCCTTCTGTCTCCCTTTCTCACCACTCACACACCCTCACACCTCACTGTCAAAGCAGCCCCACCGCCATGCTGTCATCATCATCCCTAACACGCTGAACTTGCCCTCCCCCTCTCTGCCGTTTATGATCTTTGCAATTCGCATAAATCCACGTAACTGCGCGAGTAATTCCCGTCCCCGACCACGCCTTCTTATTCTCCACTCTCTCCTCTCTGTTTAGCCTAAAAAACCGCACCCTGAGTGCCCCCAGGCTGCTCGCAATTGGGCTCGCGCCGCCGCAGCACCGACGCACTCCGGCCACAATTTCGGTGTGCACAGGCCTCCTCTTGCCCTCTGGTTAAAGCTAGCTTGCTCGCCATCACCGTGCGCATCAGCTGACACTAACCGCTTGCTTTCTTATACACCAGACCCTTAGCAACAACATCGCCTGCAAGCGACCGGCGATGGCTACAACTCCGGCGACGAAATTCAGTGAGTTCTGTGCGCGCCTTGCCTTCTAGTCCTTGCTTCCCTACTCGCCATCATCTTGCGCTTCTTCTGACCCTCACTGTTCACCAACTTGTGGCCTGTAGGCTCGCCTCTATCAATGTCTGAGCGCTCCCGATGGTGGCCGCAACTCTGACGAGGAATCGTTGCTGCACCCGTGCTCCCCGGCCTCGCCCACGACCACATTGAGCATCGCCACGTCCATACGACCCTGGTGAGCCTTGGTACCACCTTCCTTGCCCTGGATTCGCTGTACCACCATCTCCAGATGCGCTGACGCCGCACTTGCCTCTCGCGCCGCCAGTTCCTGGACAGTGAGCTCAGGTCCGCTGGATCTGGATTGTAGGGTTTGGATTAGACCACTAATCAAAGAGGTACGATCAGATCTGGTCCATGCGTTTCCAATTAAATCCAACGGCCCACATAGCGTGATCCGCACGAAGCGGTATCGACCAACCAGAACATGCCACGTGTCTGTGAGTCTGATTTAAAATCTGGATTTTGATCTATTAGATATTCAAACTTGTAAATTTAATAACTTTTGATCTGTTTATCCAAAAATTACAAATTTTATATCAATGGATTCATAAAAATAAGCTCTTTGTATCTATGGCCTTGCTTTGGCCATTTGCTTCTATAAAAGTAGGTTTTTAGGCAGAGACTTGTTTAGGTCTATTTTGAGTATAAAAATTGTTCTAAAAATTATTTTTGAGTAAATACTTTTGCGAATGGTTTTGTTCTGAACCCTTTGACCATAAATACTAACATGTGAAATTAAAAATATATTTAGTTAGCACTAGAAAATATTCCTTTGAATAAAAGCATATCTAGTAAAACAAAAATGATTTAAATGACTTATTTTCACTAACTTAGTTTCCAAATGAAATTCAACTTTTATAAAAGACCTGTAGGTGTTTTTAAATGCTTAGAACCTTTTTAGGAACCAGTTTTTCAATAAAACAACCTTTTGCATGCTTGCATGCATTTCTTTGTTTTCTTGTTTTTGTTTTGTTAATTTTTGTGTGCTAGTTTTGAATGTGTGCTTTGCTTGATTGTATTGTAGTGAACTTTGAGGAGTGTGACAGTTGCAAGATCAAGGAGAGTACCTAGATTTTCTACTAAAAAGGCAAGTGATACTTTGGTCATAAAAAGTCCTATCTTTTCAATATTGCATAGTAATATTTTTCTAGTATGCATGATAGGACTATTTTGTATAATTCTATGCTATGCTATAGTAGATCCTATAGAATATATCTTGGTCGAATTTTTTCTAAGTTAAGAGACATGTTATGCTAGTATGCTTAGCCTAGCCATTATAATTCAAGGGTGGGAATTCATGTTATGATATTATGGAAAAGTTATGCCTATGTGTTTTTGACTAAGAAAACAACTTGTTAATGAAACACCTGGGTGGAATTGGAAGGTATGGTTTGTTTTGAGTGGTTACTCAGGGCCCATTTCTATGGATTACCCTGGTGTATCTCACTTGTGGATGGCCACCCAGGAACAAAGAGATTTGAGATGTTTAGTGTTGAGAAGCTTCTAGTGCAACCACATGGAATATGGGCTCTTGCTTGACCAACTAGGTTGCAAGAACTCAGCTGTAACATCCCAAAAATACTAAGCTTGGATCATCAAACACTAGTCATCAACATTTAGGGTTAACAAAAACTTTGCTAAATAAAACTTTGAAGGCATGCATATGTGTATGCATGGATTTTGAAATTCTTTGGAACCACCTTGTTTGATTGTTTCATTGCTTGTAAAATGTTTCTTAGGTGAAATAAACATCATCTAAAACATTTCCCACACTTTTCATAAAGACAAGTAAATCAAAACAAATATATTAAGGGAATGGTCATTTTGACCAATGTAACTCCCATGCCTACTTTGGCTGTCTAAAAATTCCAAAACCTAACAGAAACTTTTCTGGATCTTTGCACCCCTTGAATGTACTCATCACAAAGTATCAAGGCCCACTTTGTGATCATACAGAAACTTTCAAATGCATAGTTTAAATGGCAATTCAAAGTTGAATCTATATCATATGAGAAGATCCCACTTTTTCAAAATCCACTAAAACAAGCTCAACTTTCAAAACCCAAGCATCTGCAGACTCACCAGCACCAACCTAGCACCCCCACCAAAAATCTTTTCAAAATTCAAAACTTGAGTTCTTGCGGCCATTACATCAAACAGGTTGCAGACATAAATCAAACAAAATCTAAACACTATAGTGAGCAGTGATTGGAGTCTAACTTGTTCCCTCTTTAGCTCACAACCATCTCAGAAGATCATCTAGCAAGCTAAACTAAGCAATAGCACCACTGTAAGCTTGGCATTGTCATTAATGGTGAACAGCCGAAGCTAACGATGCCACCCAGTGGAGACAGTAAGCTAGGAGGAGAAACAAGCCTACCCAGCATGTCTGCGAGCAAGACAACACCCCACCGCCACTCCCTGTCCACCGCTTGAACGTTGCCAGCCACTGGACCACACGCAAGAACCATGCCAACCTCGCCAGCAACCATGCCGAGAGCACGCCCCGTGCGCCACGCTCGACCGACGCCCACAGACCGCGCGCCGCCCTTGCCGAGTGCATACTTGATCACCACCATCCCAGCAACCCCCTAGACATGCTCGTTCGCCGCCGCGCGGACCACGCACGATGTGCGCCATTAAAATCTCCGTCGGGCACGCGTAGAGCACCAACGCGTTCCGACCAAGCCGCACCGCCCCACGCCTCAAAACTACGTCATTGAGCATCGCCAGGGAGCACCGCACCGTCCCCTACCTTCGCCCATGCTGATAGCCATCTGTACCACTGCCCCCGACGAGCTCACCATGCGCCCCGTTGGTCCCCTCGCTCGACTATAAATAGAGGCCACCCCTAGTCGAATTCTTCACACCATTCTACTCCCCTCTTCACACTGATCGTGCCACACCGTTCTCGGAGCAAGATGAGCACCACCTCGTCGGAATTTCACCAGAGCCCGCCGCCTCTGGAGAAGAAGGGAGCCAGCGATTGGAGCCGCCCCAGGAGAAGCCACCGGTACCAGTAATTTCGCCATCGTCGACTTTGTCGTTCGCCCGCCTCGCCGACCCTCGCCAGCACCCCGGTGAGCCCCCAGCGACCCCCACCTACCGCGCTAGGTTTCTGTCTCGCCGGCGTTGCTCAACGTCGACGATGACTCCCAGCCGTTGGATTAGAATCAGATCGAACGTCCCACGTTGCCCCGTACCGCTTCGCACCCCCCTGTGTCACTGACGAGTGGGGACACCCACTTAAACAGCCCGCGGGAGCGCTGCGCTTAGCAGGCCGGCCCAGTAACTTTTCTCGCGCAGCCCAGTTATTCAAATTAAACCTTTTTCTTTTTAATTCAAACACACTTCTGTACCCATTTTAAAAAATCAACCCAGGTCGATTCAGTGCACCAATTTGAATGAAACCAATTTTGTTGGAAAGGTCTGTGAATGCTGAATCCAAGCCCGTTGGATTCAAGTAATTTGGATCTGTAGATCATCCTTGGTAAAAATAACAAGGCAAAAGCTTTTCTGCATTCAAACATTTTTCAAAGTTAAACCATAATAGCTTTTGAGTTGATTTCAACTCTCAAAAATAACATTTAACCATACCTTTCAGAATATATAAAAATATATAGGGTTACTTACAGAAATATTGTTCAAGTAATAAAAGAATACTACATAAGCATTTCTAGCCATTCTAATTAATTAAAATAAAAGGGTAAAACCTTATTAAATTGTGACACCACTTTAAATCACATTCCCATGAACTAAAATATGTGGTGATGACATGTGTCAACATGATCTCATGTTTGGTTTGGAGAATATTAAATCTTAAGTAGTTTTTCAATGAGTAGAAATTACTTTTCTAAAAATAAAAAGAATTAAACCAAACCCAAACCTTGTAATGTTAGTGATGATGCTAGATCATCTATAGGACCCTTGTGTGTGATGATTGCAAGTAGTTAAGTATTGTTTGGTGATTGTGTACCTCGTATTTATTTATAGACGCTAGTACCAACCAAGGATACGAGGAGGAAGGAGGATTCTACGAAGAAGCCAAGGAGAACTTCAACCACTGCTCTGCACAAGGCAAGCTAGTAACCTTGCAAGCTACCACTTGCAATTTCGCAAGCTTTATTAACTAAGTGAACCAATGCAAGCTAACCCTTTCAAGATACCCTACTGATGCCACAAACCACTACTTGTTACTATGCCCACTATATGCCTTAAGCATATGTGATCATATCCACTTGATAAACCAATCCTAGTTTTACACACTTTTCATAAAGACAAGTAAATCAAAACAAATATATTAAGGGAATGGTCATTTTGACCAATTTAACTCCCATGCCTACTTTGGCTGTCTCAAACTTTTAAAACCTAACAGAAACTTTTCTGGATCTTTGCACCCCTTGAATGTACTCATAACAAAGTATCAAGGCCCACTTTGTGATCATCCAGAAACTTTCAAATGCATAGTTTAAATGGCAATTCAAAATTGAATCTATATCATATGGGAAGATCCCACTTTTTCAAAAACCACTCAAACAAGCTCAACTTTCAAAACCCAAGAATCTGCAGACTCACCAGCACCAACCTGGCACACCCACCAAAAATCTTTTCAAAATTCAAAACTTGAGTTCTTGCGGCCATTTCATCAAACAGGTTGCAGACACAAATCAAACAAAATCTAAACACTATAGTGAGCAGTGATTGGAGCCTAACTTGTTCCCTCTTTAGCTCACCACCATGTCAGTAGATCATCTAGCAAGCTAAACTAAGCACTAGCACCACTGTAAGCTTGGCACTGTCATCAATGGTGAACAGCCGAAGCTAACCATGCCACCCCAGTGGAGACAGCAAGCTAGGAGGATAAACAAGCCTAGCCAGTTGTAACTACCTCGGTGAATTACGCTCCTAGTTACAAGCCTGGATGAGCAGAAATGGTTGAAATAGTACGGTGGGGCCCAAATGCCACTCACAGGTAGACCTTTCGGCTGTCCCAACCATTTCCAAACATCGGGACAAGAACGGGCGGCGTAATCGGCAGGCGAAGGGATCAACTACATACACAAATGAGTATGTATGCAAGCCACCATACAATAGTACATCAGAGCCATTCCATCTAAAAAGAAAGGAAATATAGCAACGCCATACGGCAAGATCCAAATATCCTAGATAGATATAATAGTTTAGGATATCTCCTCATACATCAAACATCAGAGTATCAAGCGGAAGCGGAAGACAAAATCCGAGTACGGATAAGAAGCAAATCAGCATAAGATGCCCCATAAATAAGCACATCCCGCCCACAGATCTCACGGATCCCCGTTCCCGGAATCTCTACACCGAATGATCGTTGCCCACATCGTCCGTCTCTTCCACCCAGTATCCATCTTGTGAATGTACCTGTTCATCTGAACCAATAATTTATCGTGTGAGACCCTAGGGGTACTCAGCAAGTCTTTATGCCTCTAAAGGGGACACAACCTGGGGTGACGCAATTGCAGCAAAGGATAAACCCTAACAATTCTATAGTACTCGCTAACCATCCGCCTAACCAGAGATAGACGGATGTCCGTGAATTAATAACAACAGTTATAACAGTTATAACGGTAATCTTAACAGATCCATCCTCCTCCTCGCTTACCGACGAGGAAGCGGACGAACAACCCCCCATCCGTTGGCAGTTTTATTATTCATTCCATGGGTGTTGCACTATTTACTAGTCAGGTACCTAGTCTAGTCAAATTAAAAGCGGTACTTTAGTTATGCTTGTCTATGATCGAGAAATTGTGCTCCAAGTCGTCCATAACCGTGGACACGGCTTTCAGAAAGTTTTACCCTGCAGGGGTGCACAAATAGCAACACACACTCGATATGCCTCGGAAAAACCAAATCAAAACCCAACAAGGCAGTCACGACAAAGCGATCACAGGATTCAGAAATATTTCAGGGGGCCACCCCATTGAGCTACCCGCAACGAAGTTAGCTGACTCCGAGACGGCCTCAAGGTTTGTGGAGCCGGCTGTAAACGACTGGGAACCCGAAAGTGTGACTGGGCTTGTCGATACAGCGTAAACGGGTCACGGACCTAAACAGTACAGTGTGCATTACCTCGCACAATTTAAATTAAAGCAGTAAAACATGGCATAAGTATAGGATAGTAAATAAAACCTCAAACTAGTTTGTGGCCCTCAAGAAATAAGAATGAATCAAGCTCTGGCTCAGGGGGGTTCATAAGCCTCCCGGATGTGGATAGCGCGAATATTCAAGGAACAGGAATCAAGTACTCGGGGTCCTACGGGACACAAGTGAGCCTGAAAAACCAAATAGCGAATATGGCTCACCGATGCCACTTTCATTAGTTATCCCATTACTACTCAGGTTAAGTTGTTTAGGTACCTCGTTATCCATCAGACACTCACATACCCTACACATGCTGTTCTACGACTCGCATGGCTCAAACAACTCCTGTAGTAATGGCTCATGGGATGGAGGAACAAGCTTCGGTGGGGTTTAAAAGTAAAGGCTATGCAATACTTGGGATTCAGTTTAATGCAATCGCGACTCAATGATGCAAGAATAAGAAAGAGGCAATAGGTACTATATGTATGCAAGCATGTGGTAGTGCTTGCCTGGCAGCTCAGTTGAAGCAATGGATGGATCTGGGTAGTGCTCCTGGTTCTCTTGATATATCCCCTGCCCAGCGTCTATTCGAAGAAGAACCAAACAAACAAGGGCCAACATAAATAAGGTGCGCAAGCATATGAATAAATGCGACAAGCAAACAATTCATGCCATGATGAATGATGCACAATTTGCATGGCAATAAGGTAGCATGGCATGGGTGAGTGTGGAATACAAGAATGAATCATTTTATTGAGTTTTGGCCCCATTTTATACTCATATTAGTTGTTGTACACATTATATTTATATGATGCATGCTTCAAATCAAACCATGGAATGCATAAACGGAAAGGTCTCGTCGAGCTAATCATTTTAGACATATTATTTATTAAATTTGGATTTATAAAACAAAAGTTATTAATTTATTAAGTCAAAAGGGCATTTTATTGTAATTAAACCAACTTGGAATTTTAAAGTGTTCAAAATATATTTTGGAGGGCATATTTAAAATCCTCACATTTTTCTGATTTGAAAACATATATTATTTGTATTATTTGGATTTGTATTTTAAAAGATATTTAAAAACAGAATTAAATTTGAATTTGATTTAATTTGAAAAATATTTGAATTAAAGTAGATCACAGACAAATACTTTTGTTACCCAGGCAGATAATGACCCAGACGCTGACGGGTGGGCCTCTCTGCTGACTGGGACTCCACAGCGCGCAGAAACATTTTACACCGCGGCCTAATCTATCCCAAGCGATGACAGGTGGGACCACGGCACAAGCGGACCCACACGCCAGTGGGCGGGCTCGAGGTTGCCACGCGGCTCAGGGGGGACTGCGGGTTGATGCGACAAAAGCAGGGGAGCCTTTTTGCAAAAACGCCACGAGGCTGACAAGTGGGCCACGAGGGAGTGCGGGTTGATGCAACAAAAGTGCAGGGGGTTAAGCGTAAAGTGGCGACAACTACTGTACTTCTTCTCTCTCTCTCTGCACCGAGCGACAGGTCGGTGCGCGGCGCGGGCGGGGATCGATCTTGTGACCTAGGGCTCGCACGCGGAGGCGGAGCCACTGCGCTGGACTGGGCTTGGTGTCAGGGAGGGTCGGCGCGGCCTAGATAGGGCTTCTGCGATGCGGGAGCGAGCAAACAGCAAACGAGCGGCGGCGCATGGAGGGTGATCGACGAAAAGGCCGGCGAGGCTAGGGCAGCATGGCGAAGCGGACCATGTCAGGGAGGTCAGGGAGCTCACCGTGGGGGTGTTGGCGTGGACGGATCGAGCAGAGGAGCAGCAAGACGACGGTGATGCAGACGGACCGATGAACTAGGGTTTCGGCTCGGGCGTCGATGGTTCTGGCGGTCTGGGGCTTCTCCTCCACTACTGCGTGTACGGGACGATGCAGGGGACTGGTCTTGGTCTTCCAGGCCTCCTCGACGTTGCACTTGACGGCTGGATCGGCTGGACGCGGTGGAGACCGACGGTGGCCGGCGAGAGGGAGGTGGCGGTGGTGAGGGACGGCAGGGAGAGAGGGGAGCGTCCTGGGTAGATCTGGGGGAGGCAGAGGGGAGTCGTGAGGTGGTAGATAGGGACGGGAGAGGGAGGTGGTGCCGTGGGGGAGCGGGGTAGATGGAAAAGGTGGTCTCGGCCACCTTTTTCTCCCTCCTTCCTCACGTGCTCGGTCGGCCAGGGCAGGGCAGGGGCAGGTAGGGGGAGGCTTCCAGGTGGGGACGGGTGGTCTGGTGTTGAGGCTCGGGCTGGGGCCACCT
The DNA here is from genome assembly GCA_916181665.1 of Avena sativa. Lineage (NCBI taxonomy): Eukaryota > Viridiplantae > Streptophyta > Magnoliopsida > Poales > Poaceae > Avena > Avena sativa. Next base: position 147,767,588 of record OV702297.1, read on the forward strand.
CGGCAAGGAGAGGAGAGAGGGAGAGAGGGTAGCCTCGGATAGAGCTAGGTTTGGGTAGATGGGAGGCTCGGGCTAGGGTTTGTCTAGGGTTGGAGAGGGGTAGGTAGCTGGGTGGGGTTTGATCCTGGTGGGGCTAGCTAGATAGAGAGAGGAGAGAGGCCAAGAGGGGGTGATGGGGTGGTTTAGGGTTTAGCTAGAGGGGGGTTCTCGGGTTAGGGCTTAAGAGAGAGGTGAGATGAGAGAAAGAGGGAGGTGAGATGATCAAGCACATGATCAAGGACACACATGATCTAGCACATGGATTTTTGGTGTAAGGCAAGACCACACAAAAGAAACAAGCAAAAGAGGGTAAGGGAAGAAGGAAGATGATCCACTAAAAATCTAATAAAATCCAAATGACAAGCTAAAGGGGTACTTGCATGGGCCATGCATAATTAATTAATACCATGTTTATCTTTGTGAAAACAAGATTATTTACATGGCATTTTCTTATGCATTCCAAAGTGTGGAGTAAGGCTCAAGCAAAAGAATTACAAGGAAAGTTCCAAGTGGATTAAATGGATATGATCATATTTGAATACAAATGGGACATGCTAGTGTGTATGGGCCACTAGATGATTAATAGTCCTAAAAATATTCCAACATGAGCTTCATTCCATAATAATCCATATGGAAGCTAGGGAAAAGGGGTCCACTCACAAGGCATGCAAAGGTGGCCATGTGGCTCTCATATATCAATAATGTGAAAACAACATGATGCCAAGATGAGAGCATGTGGACAAGAATTGGATCCATCCCAACCCACATGAGCTAGAGGTAAACTCAAATAAAGTGCAAAGCTCATATTTAGTGGGATGGTGGAATTATAAGGTGGTGAAATGAAAGGGTGGTGGAGTTAATAAGAGATATGCCCCCAACTCAACTTACGCATTTAAACAATATATCAAGAACCAAATACAATATCAAGAGGCAAATATAATTAATAATGCATATGAGATAAGAACCAAATCAAAAAGGGTTTTATATGATGCTCAAATGCAAGGAGGCATGATGACATGAGCATGATATAATGATGATGCAACAATTATATATTTGAAGTAGCCATTATATTACTAGACCAAGTAGCATTACAATTGTTAGACAATTGGGATGCTACAACTCTCCCCCACTAAACAGGAATCTCGCCCCGAGATTCTAGGAAGAAGAAGACTCAAACAGGGTAGGATACTTGGCACGGAGTTCGTCTTCACGTTCCCAAGTGGCTTCATCAACGGAATGGTGCGACCACTGCACCTTGCAGAACTTGATGGACTTGTTGCGAGTCCTTCTTTCTACGACTTCAAGGATTTTTGTGGGGTGTTCTTGATAAGACAGGTCTTCTTGGAGATTGATAAGCTCATGGTCCACGGTCCTGCCGGGATCCTTGAAGCACTTCTTGAGCTGAGAGATGTGGAAAACATCATGGACCTTGAGTTTTTCTGGGAGCTCAAGAGCATAAGCAACTTCTCCTCTTCTTCCACGAACTTTGAAGGGACCGATGTATCTAGGAGCCAGCTTTCCTTTGATACCAAAACGGTGCGTGCCTCTCATGGGAGTGACACGAAGGTAAACTAGATCACCCGGGACATACTCCATGTCCGTGTGCTTCCTGTCATAATTGCTCTTCTGGCGACTTTGAGCAATCCTCAGATTTTCAAGAATGATATGGACCTTCTCCTCCGCTTGAGTCACAATGTCAAGGCCAAACAAGATCCTTTCACCTGCACCCGACCAACCAATCGGAGTTCTGCATTTGCGACCATAGAGAGCCTCAAATGGTGCCATCTTTAGACTTTTCTGGAAGCTATTGTTGTACGAGAATTCAGCATAAGGAAGGCATTCTTCCCATTTCATGCCAAAAGAGATGACGCAAGCACGAAGCATATCCTCCAGAATCTGATTGATCCTTTCAACTTGCCCTTGCGACTGAGGGTGGTAAGCTGTGCTGAAGTTCAACTTTGTTCCCAAAGCATTTTGGAAACTCTCCCAGAACTTGGAAGTGAAGATGCTTCCACGGTCTGAACTGATCTCGAGAGGAACCCCATACATAGAGACAATTCTGTTGATATAGAGCTCAGCCAACTGAATTGCAGAAATGGTTTCCTTGACGGGGAAGAAGTGAGCCACTTTAGAAAGCCTGTCAATGACAACAAAGATTGCATTGTTGCCCTTCTGCGACCTCGGAAAACCAGTGATGAAGTCCATCTCTACTTTCTCCCATTTCCATTCCAGGGGTTTCAATGGCTGTAGAAGACCGGAAGGTTTCTGATGGACAGCTTTCACTCTGCGGCAGACATCACACTCCGAGACATACTTGGCACAATATCGTTTCAAACCAGGCCACCAATATTGTGTTTTCAAGTCCATGTACATCTTTGTGCTGCCAGGGTGGATAGAAAGAACAGAATCATGCGCCTCCTTGAGAACTTGCTCTCTCAAACCCGGGTAGTTCGGAACAAACATCCGGTGTTCAAAGAAAAGCGTGCCTTGATCATCGACATGGAAGGACTCATACTTCGGAAGCTGAATCCTGGAGATGATCTTTCTTGTGTATGGATCACCGAGCTGAAAGGAGCGAACCTTTTCTTCCAAGAGAGGAGTAGCCAGAAGGTTCAGGAGATACCCTTGTTCCACAATTTCAAGGTTGAGCTGACGGAATTCCTCGCACAAGAGAGGATGTTGTTCTTCCATCATGAGGTTGTTGACATAAGCTTTGCGGCTGAGAGCATCTGCCATGGCATTAGCTTTGCCCGGAGTGTAGTTGATGGTCAAATCGAAGTCATTGATTGCTTCAATCCATCTCCTTTGCCGAAGGTTGAGATCAGGCTGAGTAAAGATATACTTCAGACTCTTGTGATCAGAAAAGATCTCACAACGGTTGCCAAGCAAGTAGTGCCTCCATACTTTCAAAGCAAAGACAACTGCTGCGAGCTCGAGGTCATGTGTAGGATAGTTGATCTCATGCGTCTTCAACTATCGAGAGGCATAAGCAACAACTTGTTTTTCTTGCATAAGGACCGCACCCAATCCATGCAAAGAGGCGTCACAGAAGATCTGGAACGGCTTGGATGTATCCGGAGGAACCAAGACTGGTGTGGAAGTGAGCTTCTCTTTGAGTGTCTCAAAGCTTGCTTGACATGCAGGAGTCCAAAGGTATTTCTTGCCTTTCTTAAGGAGATCGGTAAGAGGCTTCGCTATCTTCGAAAAGTTCTGAACGAAGCGATGGCAATAACTAGCCAAACCAAGGAAACTCCGCACTTCTTTGACATTGACAGGAGGAAGCCATTCAACAATTGTCTTCACAGTTTCCGGGTTGACTGCAATGCCCTTGGCAGAGATGACGTGACCAAGATAGGTTACCTGAGGCAGCCAAAACTCACACTTGGAGAACTTTGCATACAAGCGGTTCTCACGAAGCTTGCTTAGGACACACCGAAGGTGTTCTTCATGCTCTTCCTGTGACTTAGAATAGACTAGGATGTCATCCAGATAGACCACAACGAACTTGTCAAGATACTCCATGAAAACCGAGTTCATGAGCCTCGAGAAGGTGGCAGGTGCGTTGGTGAGACCGAAAGACATGACCGTGTACTCATACAGGCCATAGCGGGTGGTGAAAGCTGTTTTAGGAACATCTTCCTTGTGAATCTTGATTTGGTGATAACCACTCCTCAAGTCAAGCTTAGAGAATACCACAGCTCCAGCTAGCTGGTCGAAGAGATCATCAATCCGCGGAAGGGGATATTTATTCTTGATGGTTTTAGCATTGAGAGCCCAATAGTCAACACAAAGCCTATCAGTCTGGTCTCGCTTCTTCACAAAGATTGTTGGGCTACCCCAAGAAGAAGTACTATGCTGAATAAAACCCAACTTCTCTTGTTCATCAAGCTATCGTTTGAGTTCAGCCAACTCAGCAGGACCCATTTTATAAGGCCGCTTGGAGATAGGAGCGGTACCAGGTTCAAGCTCAATAACAAACTCAACCTCACGATCCGGAGGCATACCTGGCAACTCTTCAGGAAAGACATCTGGGAACTCACAGACCACCGGAACACTCTGAATAGCTTCCATAGCATCAACATTCAGAGCCGCCAAAGAGAAAAGCTGGATAGCAGGAGTCAGACTTGGAGAATAGACTATATGGCCTTCAGGAATCTTCAGAGAAACCGAGCGTTCAGCACAATCAATCACAGCTGCATTTGCTGTCAACCAATCCATGCCCAAGATGACATCAATGTCAGAATTGCCCAGAATGATTAAGGAAGCCGAGAACAAAGAGCCACCAATCTCAATTTGATTGTCATGGCTGATATGAGCAGCCCTCATGTTTGACCCAGGAGATTGTACCACCAGACGATGTGATAAAGGAACCTTATCCAGATCCTGCTCTTGCGCAAACTTATGCGAAACAAAAGAATGCGAAGCACCAGAATCAAACAAAACTCTTGCAGGAACTGAGTTAACGGGAAGCATACCCATCACAACTCCAGGTGCATGCTCAGCTTGAGCGGCGTTGATGCAGTTGGCACGAGCAACAGTAGACCCGGGCTTGGTGTTGATGTTGAGAGCCCGAGGTGGTGGTGCACGAACCAAAGGAGAGCTTGCCGCAGATCTTGGAGGTGGTGGAGGAAGAGCCTTGTTCTTCATCGGACAGTTCCAGCTTTGATGCCCAGAGTCTCCACACGTGTAACAAGCACCAGGTGGACGTGGAGCAACGTAGCCAGGGACTCCGCCAGGCGCTCCAGGGTAGTGGTGGTTGTAGCCCCTGGGAGCAGCAGTGAGGAAGTTTGGTGGCCTTGCCGCGTAGCTTGAAGGTCTTGGTGGAGCCGGGAGCGACGGTGGGGTGTTAGGAACCCAGACACGACGCTTAGAAGGAGCTGACATAGCTGAAGAGCCTGCTGCATCACGGCTGTGTTTCTTTGACTCCTCAAACACTTGCCTACTTGCCTCTTCCTGCAGAGCTGTATGCCGAAGTTCCAGAAAAGACGCCGGCCTTGCATGTGTGATTGCATACTTAATCGATGCATTGAGCCCTTGCCTGAACCTCTTTTGCTTCTTCTTGTCATCAGAGATCTCATCGCCACCATAACGAGAAAGGTTCATGAAGTTCCTGATGTAGGTGTTGACATTATCATTGCCCTGCTTGAGGTTGAGAAACACTTCCTTCATCCTCTCCATGACAATTTCTGACAGATACTGCTCCTTGAAAGCTCCAGTGAACTGTCCCCAAGTAGGCTGAAAACCAGTGCAGTTTGCCTTCAGGTAATTCTCCCACCAGAGAGCTGCATCTCCCTTCATAAGGTGAGTAGCACACTTTACCCATTCTTGCTTAGGAACATCAGCAGTCATTAGCAGCCTTGACATCTCACGCAACCAATCATCGGCATCCAGTGGTTGATCAGAAACATCAAATTGGCGTGGGTTGAACTTCAGGAAGCTTTTGATGTCTCCTCGCTTGGGAGGTGGAGGTAGCGGAACAAACTCATTCCTCCTGACACTTTCCTCGAAACGCTGCTGGTTCTGCTGCATTGCTGCCAAGGCATTGGCGATGCTTGACAATGCTGCCCCCAGTTCAGGTTGTATGTCCTCCTCAGAACGGTGTGGTGGTGCCATCCTGTTATTGATATAAAACACAAGTCAGTACTATGATGGAGAATAATAATAATCCAAGATAGTACCAAGATGGAATTACTCAAGATTAAAGGATACAATTTACTAAGATGATATTAAAATATCAACGAAGTTCAAAGCACCTAGAAGATATTAAGCATATCGCACACGACTGAAAAGGAGTGTGGTACACAAATATATCAAAGAAAATTTTTTCCGCAAATTTCGGCATTAAAATACCAATAGATGCGCAAAATCTCTTAACGAATCAAGATTAGTGACTCTACCAACTCAATATACAAGAGCGGATGATAAGAGTAGTGGTATGGTCGCGACTCCATCCCGCACTCAAATCGTTACTCCGCACATGAACAAGTAAAACACATATCCCAACACTTCTTCGCAAGATAACCTAAAGATTAGCAACTACGGAAACGAAAACTCCAAACAAGATAACGTCGGATAACAAGGAGTAAGACAGATCGCGTCGGTTTGCAAAAGCCTGTCGGTATGGAATGTACCAACAGTTGATAACCAAAAGGCCGATAGAGATAACAACTTGGATGCAACAGATAGACAAGGAATTACACACACACACACACACAACCTATGGTACTACGGAATCCCAGAACACGTGAATCCTAGTTTGAATTTAAGAAGAGGATTGAAAACGTTACACTTCCTTACCAGAAAAGGGTGGGTGGGTGGGTAAGAAGAAAAGTGGAAGCAGTCCTACTCTCGCGTTTTGTTTTTCCCTAGTATACATAACTACCAAAAATATTTGCTAGACAGACAACGACCATTTGGCTGAGACCCTGAAGGGCGGGATGGCTCTGATACCAATTGTAACTACCTCGGTGAATTATGCTCCTAGTTACAAGCCTGGATGAGCAGAAATGGTTGAAATAGTACGGTGGGGCCCAAATTCCACTCACAGGTAGACCTTTCGGCCGTCCCAACCATTTCCAAACATCGGGACAAGAACGGGCGGCGTAATCGGCAGGCGAAGGGATCAACTACATACACAAATGAGTATGTATGCAAGCCACCATACAATAGTACATCAGAGCCATTCCATCTAAAAATAAAGGAAATATAGCAACGCCATACGACAAGATCCAAATATCCTAGATAGATATAATAGTTTAGGATATCTCCTCATACATCAAACATCAGAGTATCAAGCGGAAGTGGAAGACAAAATCCGAGTACGGATAAGAAGAAAATCGGCATAAGATGCCCCATAAATAAGCACATCCCGCCCACAGATCTCACGGATCCCCGTTCCCGGAATCTCTACACCGAATGATCGTTGCCCACATCGTCCGTCTCTTCCACCCAGTATCCATCTTGCGAATGTACCTGTTCATCTGAACCAATAATTTATCGTGTGAGACCCTAGGGGTACTCAGCAAGTCTTTATGCCTCTAAAGGGGACACAACCTGGGGTGATGCAATTGCAGCAAAGGATAAACCCTAACAATTCTATAGATACTCGCTAACCATCCGCCTAACCAGAGATAGACGGATGTCCGTGAATTAATAACAACAGTTATAACAGTTATAACGGTAATCTTAACAGATCCATCCTCCTCCTCGCTTACCGACGAGGAAGCGGACGAACAACCCCCCATCCGTTGGCAGTTTTATTATTCATTCCATGGGTGTTGCACTATTTACTAGTCAGGTACCTAGTCTAGTCAAATTAAAAGCGGTACTTTAGTTATACTTGTCTATGATCGAGAAACTGTGCTCCAAGTCGTCCATAACCACGGACACGGCTTTCAGAAAGTTTTACCCTGCAGGGGTGCACAAATAGCAACACACACTCGATATGCCTCGAAAAAACCAAATCAAAACCCAACGAGGCAGTCACGACAAAGCGATCACAGGATTCAGAAATATTTCAGGGGGCCACCCCATTGAGCTACCCGCAACGAAGTTAGCTGACTCCGAGACGGCCTCAAGGTTTGTGGAGCCGGCTGTAAACGACTGGGAACCCGAAAGTGTGACTGGGCTTGTCCATACAGCGTAAACGGGTCACGGACCTAAACAGTACAATGTGCATTACCTCGCACAATTTAAATTAAAGCAGTAAAACATGGCATAAGTACAGGATAGTAAATAAAACCTCAAACTAGTTTGTGGCCCGCAAGAAATAAGAATGAATCAAGCTCTGGCTCAGGGGGGTTCATAAGCCTCCCGGATGTGGATAGCGCGAATATTCAAGGAACAGGAATCAAGTACTCGGGGTCCTACGGGACACAAGTGAGCCTGAAAAACCAAATAGCGAATATGGCTCACCGATGCCACTTTCATTAGTTATCCCATTACTACTCAGGTTAAGTTGTTTAGGTACCTCGTTATCCATCAGACACTCACATACCCTACACATGCTGTTCTACGACTCGCATGGCTCAAACAACTCCTGTAGTAATGGCTCATGGGATGGAGGAACAAGCTTCGGTGGGGTTTAAAAGTAAAGGCTATGCAATACTTGGGATTCAGTTTAATGCAATCGCGACTCAATGATGCAAGAATAAGAAAGAGGCAATAGGTACTATATGTATGCAAGCATGTGGTAGTGCTTGCCTGGCAGCTCAGTTGAAGCAATGGATGGATCTGGGTAGTGCTCCTGGTTCTCTTGATATATCCCCTGCCCAGCGTCTATTCGAAGAAGAACCAAACAAACAAGGGCCAACATAAATAAGGTGCGCAAGCATATGAATAAATGCGACAAGCAAACAATTCATGCCATGATGAATGATGCACAATTTGCATGGCAATAAGGTAGCATGGCATGGGTGAGTGTGGAATACAAGAATGAATCATTTTATTGAGTTTTGGCCCCATTTTATACTCATATTAGTTGCTGTACACATTATATTTATATGATACATGCTTCAAATCAAACCATGGAATGCATAAACGGAAAGGTCTCGTCGAGCTAATCATTTTAGACATATTATTTATTAAATTTGGATTTATAAAACAAAAGTTATTAATTTATTAAGTCAAAAGGGCATTTTATTGTAATTAAACCAACTTGGAATTTTAAAGTGTTCAAAATATATTTTGGAGGGCATATTTGAAATCCTCACATTTTTCTGATTTGAAAACATATATTATTTGTATTATTTGGATTTGTATTTTAAAAGATATTTAAAAACAGAATTAAATTTGAATTTGATTTAATTTGAAAAATATTTGAATTAAAGTAGATCACAGACAAATACTTTTGTTACCCAGGCAGATAATGACCCAGACGCTGACGGGTGGGCCTCTCTGCTGACTGGGACTCCACAGCGCGCAGAAACATTTTACACCGTGGCCTAATCTAGCCCAAGCGATGACAGGTGGGACCACGGCACAAGCGGACCCACACGCCAGTGGGCGGGCTCGAGGTTGCCACGCGGCTCAGGGGGGGACTGCGGGTTGATGCGACCAAAGCAGGGGAGCCTTTTTGCAAAAACGCCACGAGGCTGACAAGTGGGCCACGAGGGAGTGCGGGTTGATGCAACAAAAGTGCAGGGGGTTAAGCGTAAAGTGGCGACGGCTACTGTACTTCTTCTCTCTCTCTCTGCACCGAGCGACGGGTCGGTGCACGGCGCGGGCGGGGATCGATCCTGTGACCTAGGGCTCGCACGCGGAGGTGGAGCCACTGCGCCGGCCTGGGCTTGGTGTCAGGGAGGGTCGGCGCGGCCTAGATAGGGCTTCTGCGATGTGGGAGCGAGCAAACAGCAAACGAGCGGCGGCGCGCGGAGGGTGATCGATGAAAAGGCCGGCGAGGGTAGGGTAGCATGGCGAAGCGGACCATGTCAGGGAGGTCAGGGAGCTCACCGTGGGGGTGTTGGCGTGGACGGATCGAGCAGAGGAGCAGCAAGACGACGGTGATGCAGACGGACCGATGAACTAGGGTTTCGGCTCGGGCGTCGATGGTTCTGGTGGTCTGGGGCTTCTCCTCCGCTACTGCGTGTACGGGACGATGCAGGGGACTGGTCTTGGTCTTCCAGGCCTCCTCGACGGCGCACTTGACGGCTGGATCGGCTGGACGCGGTGCAGACCGACGGTGGCCGGCGAGAGGGAGGTGGCGGTGGTGAGGGACGGCAGGGAGAGAGGGGAGCGTCCTGGGTAGATCTGGGGGAGGCAGAGGGGAGTCGTGAGGTGGTAGATAGGGACGGGAGAGGGAGGTGGTGCCGTGGGGGAGCGGGGTAGATGGAAAAGGTGGTCTCGGCCACCTTTTTCTCCCTCCTTCCTCACGTGCTCGGTCGGCCAAGGCAGGGCAGGGGCAGGTAGGGGGAGGCTTCCAGGTGGGGACAGGTGGTCTGGTGTTGAGGCTCGGGCTGGGGCCACCTCGGCAGGGAGAGGAGAGAGGGAGAGAGGGTAGCCTCGGGTAGAGCTAGGTTTGGGTAGATGGGAGGCTCGGGCTAGGGTTTGTCTAGGGTTGGAGAGGGGTAGGTAGCTGGGTGGGGTTTGATCCTGGTGGGGCCAGCTAGATAGAGAGAGGAGAGAGGCCGAGAGGGGGTGATGGGGTGGTTTAGGGTTTAGCTAGAGGGGGGTTCTCGGGTTAGGGCTTAAGAGAGAGGTGAGATGAGAGAAAAAGGGAGGTGAGATGATCAAGCACATGATCAAGGACACACATGATCTAGCACATGGATTTTTGGTGTAAGGCAAGACCACACAAAAGAAACAAGCAAAAGAGGGTAAGGGAAGAAGGAAGATGATCCACTAAAAATCTAATAAAATCCAAATGACAAGCTAAAGGGGTACTTGCATGGGCCATGCATAATTAATTAATACCATGTTTATCTTTGTGAAAACAAGATTATTTACATGGCATTTTCTTATGCATTCCAAAGTGTGGAGTAAGGCTCAAGCAAAAGAATTACAAGGAAAGTTCCAAGTGGATTAAATGGAGATGATCATATTTGAATACAAATGGGACATGCTAGTGTGTATGGGCCACTAGATGATTAATAGTCCTAAAAATATTCCAACATGAGCTTCGTTCCATAATAATCCATATGGAAGCTAGGGAAAAGGGGTCCACTCACAAGGCATGCAAAGGTGGCCATGTGGCTCTCATATATCAATAATGTGAAAACAACATGATGCCAAGATGAGAGCATGTGGACAAGAATTGGATCCATCCCAACCCACATGAGCTAGAGGTAAACTCAAATAAAGTGCAAAGCTCATATTTAGTGGGATGGTGGAATTATAAGGTGGTGAAATGAAAGGGTGGTGGAGTTAATAAGAGATATGCCCCCAACTCAACTTAGGAATTTAAACAATATATCAAGAACCAAATACAATATCAAGAGGCAAATACAATTAATAATGCATATGAGATAAGAACCAAATCAAAAAAGGTTTTATATGATGCTCAAATGCAAGGAGGCATGATGACATGAGCATGATATAATGATGATGCAACAATTATATATTTGAAGTAGCCATTATATTACTAGACCAAGTAGCATTACAATTGTTAGACAATTGGGATGCTACACCAGCATGTGTGGGAGCAAGACAACACTCCACCGCCACTCCTTGTCCACCGCTCGAACGTTGCCAGCCACTGGACCACGCGCAAGAACCATGCCAACCTCGCCAGCAACCATGCCGAGAGCACGCCCCGTGCGCCACGCTCGACCGACGCCCATAGACCGCGCGCCGCCCTTGCCGCGTGCATACTTGATCACCACCATCCCAGCAACCCCACAGACACGCTCGTTCGCCGCTGCGCGGACCATGCATGTTGTGCGCCATTAAAATCTCCGTCGGGCATGCGCAGAGCACCGCCGTGTTCCGACCAAGCCGCACCGCCCCACGCCTCGAAACCATGTCGTTGAGCATCGCCAGGGAGCACCGCACCATCCCCTACCTTCGCCCATGCCGATAGCCGTCTGTATCAACGCCCCCGACGAGCTCACCATGCGCCCCGTCGGTCCCCTCGCTCGACTATAAATAGAGGCCACCCCCAGTCGAAATCTTCACACCATTCTACTCCCCTCTCCTCACTGATCGTGCCACACTGTTCCCGGAGCAAGGCGAGCACCACCTCGTCGGAATTTCACCGGAGCCCACCGCCTCTGGAGAAGAAGGGAGCCAGCGATTGGAGCCGCCCCAGGAGAAGCCACCGGTACCAGGAGATTCGCCATCGTCGACTTCGTCGTTCGCCCGCCTCGCCGACCCTCACCAGCACCCCGGTGAGCCCCCAACGACCCCCACCTGCCGCGCTAGGTTTCTGTCTCGTCGGCATTGCTCAACGTCGACGATGACTCCCATCCGTTGGATTAGAATCAGATCGAACGTCCCATGTTGCCCCGTATCGCTTCGCACCCCCCTGTGTGACTGACGAGTGGGGACACCCACTTAAACAGCCCGCGGGAGCGCTGCGCTTAGCAGGCTGGCGCAGTAACTTTTCCCGCGCAGCCCAGTTATTCAAATTAAACCTTTTTCTTTTTAATTCAAACACACTTCTATACTCATTTTCAAAAATCAACCCAGGTCGATTCAGTGCACCAATTAGAATGAAACCAATTTTGTTGGAAAGGTCTGTGAATGCTGAATCCAAGCCCGTTGGATTCAAGTCATTTGGATCTGTAGATCATCCTTGGTAAAAATAACAAGGCAGAAGCTTTTCTGCATTCAAACATTTTTCAAAGTTAAACCATAATAGCTTTTGAGTTGATTTCAACTCTCAAAAATCACATTTAACCATATCTTTCAGAATATATAAAAATATATAGGGTTACTTACAAAAATATTGTTCAAGTAATAAAAGAATACTACATAGGTATTTCTAGCCATTCTAATTAATTAAAATAAAAGGGTAAAACCTTATTAAATTGTGACACCACTTTAAATCACATTCCCATGAACTAAAATATGTGGTGATGACATGTGTCAACATGATCCCATGTTTGTTTTGGAGAATATTAAATCTTAAGTAGTTTTTCAATGAGTAGAAATTACTTTTCTAAAAATAAAAAGAATTAAACCAAACCCAAATCTTGTAATGTTAGTGATGATGCTAGATCATCTATAGTACCCTTGTGTGTGATGATTGCAAGTAGTTAAGTATTTTTTGGTGATTGTGTACCTCGTATTTATTTATAGACGCTAGTACCGACCAAGGATACGAGGAGGAAGGAAGATTCTACGAAGAAGAAGCCGAGGAGAACTTCAACCACTGCTCTGCACAAGGCAAGCTAGTAACCTTGCAAGCTAACACTTGCAATTTAGCAAGCTTTATTAACTAAGTGAACCAATGCAAGCTAACCCTTGCAAGATACCCTACTGATGCCACAAACCACTACTTGTTACTATGCCCACTATATGCCTTAAGCATATGTGATCATATCCACTTGATAAACCAATCCTAGTTTTACTTACAAGCTTGATTACTTTATTTCTTTATCAAATCTAGTACTTAGAGCTTACTTAAGTGAATGGTAGATACTAGAAAGATATGTGAAGGTTGCATAAAGAGCATAAAATTTGGCCTAAACTAGATAATCTTGATGTCATCCCAAGGCATGAGATTGAGCTTAGTTGAAACTCCACTAGTTTACCACCCCTCATTAGTACTCACCCCCACTTGTAGATGCTAGTGCTAAGCATAAAACTTGATCAACTTTAGATGGGAATACTTGGTGGAAAAATGGTTATGAAAACCTTGGAATGATGGATCATTCTATTGAAATATTTTGGACATGTGTTTCCGAACAGCGGATGATTTTGGTGATGAAAATGTTGAGGCATGAGCCTTAGCCCTTTATAAAACTGATGGTTGTCTAGATACAATACCATTCCAATTTTATCGTACAACCACAATACCCGAAGATTGGGTAGGGCTTGACTGGAAACTTATATACCTTAGTATTAATTCCCTCACGGCCGAGGTCTGAGCTGAGGCTACCTTGTGAAGATTGTCCACCTGTGCAGTACCCAAGATGATAGTTGGTCATGGTTGGGAGGCCAAACTCACAGGAGAGGTGCTTATACTAGGGCGTGTAACTGAAAGGTTAGGATTGACTATCCGCATACTAAGTATGGTGAATTCAGGATTTGTTCCTGACGGATGTATCGAATGTTGTGGTGAAAGTGTACAATCTCTGCAGAGTGTCAAACTATTCGAATAGCCGCGTCCGCGGTTATGGACAGTTGGAGTGGCCATACTGTTCCCCCGTCAAGCTTTTCAAAATGACTTGTGAAATGAAGTGAGACTTTGACTTGACCACAACAGGGTTGTGATTTGAAATACAAGTTCCCATTTAGGTGTTATAAACTTCAACTAGCATTCGTGCTCCTAAACTTAGTAGAGATAAACCTGGCTTTTGCAAAAGAACCCTAGAGCCTAGTGTCCTATTATCAAAAACCCCCTTTCCTTTGTTAGTATTAGTTTGCGAGTACTTAAAGAGTACTCATGGCTTTGTCCCTGGCTATTCCCATGGCCAGACTATGAAGAGGAGTACCTGGAGGATGGATCCTAGGAAGGTTACGACAACTAGGATCATCTCCCATCGTCAGCATTGCCTGTGACCCCGAAGATGGAGCTTCGCCCACGCTGCCGTTATTATTACGTATTCCGCTGCTTGAAGATGTATTAAGAAATGGATCATGAGATCCCTATTTGTGTAAGAACTTATGTACCGTTGTAATGGATGATGTACTATGGTATCCAATTCTGTTATGTCTCGCAAAAACGGTAATTCTGGGATTGCGATGTATGGCATAACAGGCATCTGGGATTAAAAATCTGGGTGTTGACATCAGCCAGATGGAAAGTTGGTGGTAGTGATGATAAGATGGAATGCGTCCATGGTGGTCTGAGGGATTGTTTCTGAAAAGTCTCGTCTCGATGCATGTCGAGTCTTATGGGGAAAGTGCACCACCTCTCGAGAGGGTAAAACCTAAGTACTTAGCCGTGTCCCCGGTTATGGACATTTTGAGCATCAAAGACATTGAAATGATCAATAATCACCTCATACCAACTTCTCTAAGTTAAAACTTGTTGGGTGAACAAGGGAAGCACCTGGTATGTATCCAGTGTGCCATTGTTTGATAAATTGTTTTGAAAAAGAGAAAAACTATTTTACAAAGGATAGGGAAAACTTATTTTATGCAAAGGCTAGCCAAAACTCCAATTAGCCGTAAACTCATGTAGATGATAGATTCTCCATATCAACATGATATCACTTGCCAATACAATTCAAATGTATTGGCCCTTGTGGATGTAACTTATTATGTTGCAGGTTTGGTTGATGTTAGTGAAGTTTGTTGAGTAGGGATTACAAGTATACAACGAACATGTTTGCCTGTGGCATATGAAGATGAAGGACTCTATGCTTTATAGTTATATCTGCTGCTTTGTAATAAGATAGCCATATGAGCTATGTAAGTTGTAATGAACTATTTTATTCCTGGTTATGAGTTGTAATATGACCTTTGTTTCTGGATATTACATCTTAAATTGTGGGTGCTAGCTATTTTATCCAGGGACTAGCACTGTAAACACAAGGACTTGAACCTTATTGGGTTCAATCCTCTACACCTGACCCTAGAGGAACCAGCACCCCTAGCCTGAGAACCAGTCCTGTTGTTCTGTGATTGGTTAGGACCAAAATTCCTATTGTTACCATTGTCCTTGGAAGCTCCTTTCTCATTCCCACCTGTAGCACCATCCTCATTCTCTTTTCTGTGTTCATTCAACTCATTAGTGAGCAAGTCATCCTCATAATCCATAATGTGAAAAGTCACATCTAGAGTAAAACTCAGCTGGAAGAGGTGGTTGTTGAACTCAAAGAGCCTTCCTATAGGTAGCTTGGAAGGATCCCTACATTTAATCAAAGCCCTAACCTCCTTAGCATTATCCTTGAAGATAGATAGCCAGTCCACATCTTCAATAATCCCACAAGCAGAGACAGCTTGGTCAAGAGTGTTCCATTCACACCATTTTGTTTGTAGGCCAATGATAATCCAAACTTTCTTGAGAGATTCAACAAGTTCTGGTCATCATTCCAAGCCTCAACCTTAACCCATGAACCTGGCTTGGACACTCCAAACTTTGGACATCCAATAACCTGCTCTACCACAATATGTGGAGGGAACTTAACTAAGAAAGTGTTATATACCCCTAGCTCCCTAATCTGTCATGGCCAGTTTGTCTTGTAGATTTTTGAGAACTCTTCAGCAAGCTCAGCAGCTGTCAAAGACCCCTCCTCAACCAACACAACTCCACAATTTTTTGAAGAAGCAAAGGGATGCGAAATAACTTCAAGGAACTCAATATGGTAGAAACCAAGACCTGGGGCACCACTTCCAATGTATCTAGCAACTTGATGAGGCATTTTCCTAACAGGACACTTATCAACCAAGTGACAAAAACTCTTACAGATGAAACACATGGGTTTCTTATCACAGTTCACCTGCATGTGACCAGGTTCCCAACAGCACAGACAGATAGCATCAACATAGGCTATCTGACCTCTTGAGTTAGCTTGGACCTGCACATCTCTAATAGATGGAACACTCTGCTTCTTCTTGAGTTTTTGAGCATTCTTCAATTGATCCTCTTGATCCACCCCTGGTTCTGTTGTTGTTGCTATTGTGGATTGTTTTTTGAGGCCAACCACTGATTTGATCCACCCCCAAACTATGGATGATGTTGAAAAGGAGGAAAGTGACCATTGAAACCCCAAGGTGGAATCATACCTCCAGGGGCAAAATCATAGGGAGGTTGCCTAGCAAAGAACCGAGGAGCAAACTGCCCAAACACAAAAGAACCTTGCTAGCCCCCTGTTGTTGCGGCTGCATCTGTTGCTGAGGCTGTAATTGCTGATTCTGCCACTGATCTTGTCCACTTGAGTTACCTCTACCTCTCCCCTTCCTGCTCTACCATGATCTCCCATCCTCTCTTCCTCAGCACAGACCATAGGGCCAAGAGGCAACTCTATACCTAGACACTGGAGACCTGCAGTTTTCTCACCATGCGCCTCCACCAGGATAAGAGGAACACGAACCCTAGACTTCAGAAAATTAGGTTTTATACCGAAGGTCGGAAGCACAGGCGGAGTTTGTGGTGGATATGGCCGCATGTGGGTGCGTGGATCTCCAGGCATCCATATCTAGGAGAAAAAGACATTAGCACTTCCCCCTCCCCCTCAACCACCACCACCCCACTTTCCTCTCTGACCACTGGACCCCTCAGAAGCCTAAATATCCCTCCATGTTGTCTCCTTCCCCTGCTGACTAACTACTCTGCATTCCCGCCTGATGAACATCATTGCTGCAAGGAACCAGGTCTTCCTTCAGAGCTTCTAGAATCGTATCAAACAATGTCACCTTCAGATTTAGGTCGAGAAGTGCAAGCGCCGTAGACCATTCCTTCCTCGAGAGCCTTGGAACAACTGCCACAGATTCTAGATCTCTCAATAGTTCCTAACGATGATCCTGCTCGAAGAGAGCAGGGATCATACCCTCTTCGGTCTCCCCCTTTTCCTAGCTACATTCCCCAATGGATCCTCCTCCAAACAAACTGGTTTCGGTTCAGTGAGCCTCAGAAGCTCACCTACCGCCATGCTCCTCTGCTGCAATATCCTCTGCCGAGGAAGCTTGAACTGACTTCGCCAGGGATTTTACCCTTCCCGAACCTTGCCCAGCGTCAACGAGGATTGGATAGATGGAGCCAATGCGGAGGTTGAAGCCCGCATCCACTCCTAATCCCACTGTAGCTCCATCTGATTCCTCCGCGAACGTCTCTGGCGAAGACCCCAATCCATGGCAAAACATCTCGCCACCTGGATTGCCGAGGGCTTCCGCCACCAAAACTCTCCCTCGCATTGCAACCGCGGTTCCCCTCCAGATTCGCCTTCTTTATCTCCGTTAATCGCCAGGGTCAGCCTCCGGTGAGACCCAGATCTAAAATCGAGGAGTCCCGTAGTCGGGGGGAGAGCACGGCGATGTACGAAAGCAACACGGGTTTCTGGGTGTGGGTGGCGGAGAAGCTGACGAGACCAGAGGAAGGAAAGTACTCAGGCTTTACCTTCGAGGACCACCATGGGAGGAAACCGGATGGTTCCGCCATGAACATGACCTCGGGTCAGAACAAGAGAGGAGACGTGTCCATAGTATCATCTGCTGCACCGAAATCACACCGAAATCAGCCTATTCAAGGCACTTATTAGTCATCACAACTTAAACAAGAAGAAAGGATGGTCATTTGTGCATGAGGTACCAAAGGTACTTTTACGATACTTTGAAAAAACTTTGCTCCCAAACACACCCTAACAAATGACAACAATTGCTCCAAATATAGTCATGACTACAGTATCTCGGGCATGATTGGTTGTCTACACCTATTTTTCATTTTACCAATCCCGAGGTTCGACATTGGGAAATGGCCACATAGAAACAAGCCAAAAGCTCATGGATCTATAAGGTGCCATAGAATCAATGTAAACAAACAAATAAACTAGTGAACTACCATAGATGTGACTAATATATCATACTACAAGTATTGTCACAAAACAGTCAAAGATCTAACATTGTAGCTCACGGATCTAACATTGTTGGATTATTAGGTACAAATTTCATGATAAAAGTCATGACAACAACAGCTGCAATCACGTGAAAATCTATTCTACTAGATGTACCAATCAACATGAGAAGCAGCAGTGCATACACAGTAACAGTCATCATATTGCAACAGATCGGATCACGGTATATTTTCTGGTTGGTTGCCGATGAAATCGTCGTTGGTGCAGCGGTGCCGTAGCCTATAGAAGAACACGACGTTGAAGACGAGTCTCCCGCGGACCAAGAGATCATCCAGGAAGACGTGCCGTGATGAGGAACTTGAGCAGTTGCATGGAGCTCTTTCCAAAAACCTAATTCGCCTTCTACCGTACAGGATCACAAAGGCGAGTGGTTCCGGAGACCTGCTTTCCCGTCCGTCGGTGCACGCCGACAAGCGGGATGGAGTAGACTATGGTGACGACGCAAATAGAGAGGCTAGAAAAACCGTAGATTGGTTTCAGTGTATTGTGGCGGTAGCCGCACATGACTTTATATAAAGCAGTTTAGGAAACTCTAACGGAAGCGAACATGGGACAAGTAAACTTTGCGCACGCAGGGGTCAATTAGAGTAGCCCACGATTTGAGAGCGACCCAAATAGTCTGACTGTTGACACGTCTGTCAAAACCTCACAATTTTTCTAAGCAGCAAAATAAAGCTCGTCTCGGCGAGATTCCCACAACCCGATCCGCGTGTGTCATGACGAGACGGGCGGACAATGCGTGTGTGCAAGCACTGGCATCGTCGAAGGAGCACGCGTGTAGTTCTCTTATTGTCACTCACTTATAGAGTGTGATGTAACACTCCATCTTATAAGGTGGTGCAACTCTCCTTTAACTTCCCATATCGAACTAAACTTTAGCTCCCACTCCACTTTCATGTGAGCTTTTCCAAACATGGGCCCAAATATATGTGAGCTATCACAAACATAGACTTTGAGATTTAAAGAAAATCTGAAATATACATGTGACTATTTAGTTTAGCCCACTACTTCTAACGAGTTTTAACAACAACAACAACCCCCTCCCCAGGAAAAAAACTATAGTACCATGGCAAGTTAGCGACAACAGCCAACGGGGCAGCATGACAAGCGAAAACAACACTTCATCATTCAGCGATGCAGGACAACAGGGTAAGGGCATATCGCGATGGGGGCACACCCCATACTCACGGTCGGCCAGCGCATACGCAACAACAGTTTAGCCCTTCATTGATCATGTATCTCATTTGGTTCAACTCTTTACTTTTCTCTGTTTGCAAATATGAATTTCTTATTTTTATGGCATTGCAAAATTACAACATCGACTCATTGTGATCAATATAGCTGATTACATGTAACCAAAAAATTCGCAAAACTGATTTACAATTTTACATTGTAGAACTATTAGAACAGGACAGGGATATTGCATATTTAGATGTAATCGATTCATTCTATATTTCTATCCTTATTGTGAGACTTTATGTTTTTATCGTGCTTATAGTAACTTATATGTACTATATTTAGAAGATATTTTTGTGGTACTAAAAAAATGTGTTTACTTGCCCTACCCTAGCAAAATCCTAGATTTTCCGCTCCTATCCCTATTAGTACATCCCCGAAAGACTAAGCTAGCAGATCGGATCTTGAGATTGATAAAGTAACCACATGCATCTCACTATTGACGAGAACTTTATGTCCTAGTGAAAGAATATTTTGCCTTTATGAGACACACATATGTCAAATCTGGGCGTCGGTCAGCGGCGAGGAAGAGGGTGTCCGTCGGCGAAGACACCAGGGCAGCCTTGGCATTGCCGGTTAGGAAGAGAGACAATTAGGCAGGGAATGAACCTCAAAAATTTGCCAAAAAATATTTCCGGGTAGCATACTCCCAAAATAAAAAACAGCGACACTATCAAATGGGTCCCACGACTTATCACATAGGCAACATCGCGACCTGCACGTATACGGAGTGGGCTACCAAGAAACTATTCACATGAAGCACCTTATATCGGATTCACATACGCGAATCCTGACGCACCCACTGCACATGTAGCGCCTACTGTTATCATTTACCCTCAATAAAACAAAATCACTCTAAAAAGGTATAAATTAATTGGAGGAAATCTCTTATATTTAGCTGCTGGCCGCCGGATACGACAAGGACAATGTGGAGGCTAACTATGACTCAGGTTATCCACCATTAATACGACGTCGCAATTGGCTCAACCTTGATACTATAAGTAGGCATATTCACGCAGGCTGCAAAGAGCACGATCGCTAAGGCTGTAAACACACAGCGTTTTCCACACATGATACTCAGCACCAACCACCACCATCCTGCCCTAGCACCAGCTTGCCTTAGTGCTAATCAAGCAGGTACTTCCATCTTCCCTACTATGCATATGAGTTATGCCGCCGCACCACCCGACCAACAAGGATACTGTAACACTCTCGGATCGGCTCTATGCAAGTTTTAGCGATTCCTGCCAAACCCGCATAGAAACAATTCAAAGGTGCCCACCAGGAACTTTTGTGCGGGTGGAAAATAAAGTAATATTATTACACATTAGTCCACGATGGAACCCACAAAACACACACACACATATATATATATAACACGACTCCATGAGTCAAGAATACATATATACAGTACAAAGATCCAAATAACCTTGAAAATGATACAACGGCCGAGTACGGACAAGATGCAAATGGGGCTAAGAGCCCTAAAGAATACCAATGGCGTTCATAACCCTGCCCAGGCCAAGCCGGAAGGGTAACCCTGCTAACGACGTCGATCTCAAAACCTGCTTAAACAAAAAGGATGCCGACAAAGGGCAAAGGAAAAAGAGAGCGGTCAGTACTGAGGCCAGTAAACGATGAGTCTTAGAATTTGGCGGTCCTCGCCTACAAAGGTATAGTGGACTGAAACGGCAGCGCAACATGCACTAAACAACCTATAGAGACTCGATACAACTGGCGGCTATCGGAGAGGGGTAAGAAATACCTATTCGGAACCGACCTGATTCTAACACCAAGCATACCCATCCTAGTATTCCCCTTCGAGACCAAACGAAGAAGTCAAACCGAGAAACTCACATAGTTGGCTATTTTATTTATTCCGTTATAGTTGCAGTAATTACTAGTTAGGTATAGATAACATAAGTCATGATATAATAAGCAGTGGGCACTTTTAGTTAACCATTCTGTTATAGTTGCGATACTTACTAGTCAGATACAATTGTAACAGGTGACAACCCAAAACCAGCAGTTGTTGGCACTTTTATTTACCATTTTATTATAGTGAAGCTGATTACTAGTCATTATAAAGTCAAATTTATAGGACTACTTTAGTTATAGTTGTCTATGATTGAGATACTGTGCTCCAAGTCGTCCATAACCGTGGACACGACTTTCAGAAAGTTTTACCCTGCAGGGGGCACAAATAGCAATACACGCACGATCAACCTCGGAAAAACTAAATGAAAACCCAACGAGGCATCACGACAAAGAAATCGCAAGATTCATATAATATTTCAGGGGGCCACCCCACCAAGCTACCCGCTACAAAGTTGGATGGCTCCGAGACGGACCCAGAGGTTTGTGACGACGGCTGTAAACGACTAGGAACCCGAAAGTGTGGCTAGACTTGTCGATACCATGAAAACGTGGCACGGGGTTCCAAAACAGTACATGCGCTCTACACGCAATAGTAAATAAAGCAGTAAAGCATGGCATAAGTACATGATAGTAATAAATCCCCAAACTACTTTGTGGCCACAAGAAATAAGATATGACTCAAGCTCATGCTAAGGGGATTCATGGTCCCACATGCGGATAGTGCGAATAGTCAAGGAACAGGTATCAAGTACTCGGGGTCCTACGGGACACAAGTGGACGGTTAAAAACCAAATAATATCTATTGCCCACCCGTGCCTTTGCATTATTTACCTACTTTCAATTTTAGTTATTAAAATATAATTAAAGTCATAATCATCTCCAACATTAAGCATGAGGCATTTCTTCAATAACGGTGGAACATCAACGGCGCGGCGTATCACCTGCGCAAGCAACTACGACTCGCAAGGCCAACTATATACCAAAAAACAGGTGATAGCAGGTGTCCATGGCAATATAGTGGCTGCAAGGGATATCACGGGTACGAAAACTAAAGCATCGCAACACAGATAGCAATAGATCAACAAGAGGAAATAAATACTATAAAAGTAAGATAGGTAGAAAGGAGGAGAATGCTCGCCTAGAAAACATTGCTGAAGTTTCATAACCAAAGAACTTGTCGAAGCTCACAACATCTCATCGTCCTATCCGAGAAGAAGCAAACACTAAAAGGAACAAGCGATGCAATAATTACAACTAATACAGAATAATCGGCATGATCATGATATGATGCATGACATGGTAAGTTAATGATGCAAACAATTAGTTCTCAATTTTATTTATCATGTTTTCCTTGCATAAACAGTATTTATTATAAAACTACTCTTAATTCATGATGCAAATGATAACATGGATATAATGGTTGGAGAGGTCTTGTCGTGCTGATCGATTTAGACATATCATTTGTCGAATTCGGAGTTATGGGTTTAAAGTTATGCAATATTTAAGAAAAGGCATTTATTGATATTTATTAATTCGAAAAAAAATTCAAATGCTCAAATGTTATTATAAATAGCATAAACAGATTCCTCACATTTTTTTATTCAAAAACATATATTATTTGGAATTATGAATTTAAATTTATATTAAAGTATAATTGTTTAAATGAGGTGAAAGTCAAATGTTTGACTAGATAGAGTCAATCCGGGTCAAATTTGATAACATGGTTAAATTCATATATAAAAATGATTCACTTCTCCTTTTAAAAGTTTCTTCAAATTCAAATTATTTTAAAAGTTATGTTTGAATTTGTGTTTAAACAATTTCTGTAATTTTTGTTAAATTCGAAATTCCTAAAAACCTTTTCTCACTCGTGTGGGTGCTAGCCGCAGACAATGACGGGTGGGCCACGGTGCTGACTAGGCGAGTTGACTGGAGGAACAGAGGGTAGGAAAAAGGGAATATATTCTAGGGACGGGTTGAGAAGGATAAACATATAGGGTCCTTTTTATAAATGATTTTAGATGCACCGACGAATCCGAATTTTATTACAGTGCAAAACTACGAGCTGGGCCGATCTTTGGAAGAATATGGCGACCAAACTATTGGGAATTGGAAGATTCCATAAAAACAAATATTGTAGAGGGGATCAAGGACTCAAACTTTTGTGTTTTAAGTTTCTCAGTAGGAGGTTAGAAACAGCTGGGAAAACGGTGTTGCACAGAGAGGCGATAACTACTGAAACTGAAACTGCAACGTCGGGTTTTTATTCGATCTTGCGGGGATTATGGCGATGAATCCGTCGAGAACTAGGCCACTCCACAAAAATGAAAAACAAAGAGGGGAACTGGAGCTGAAACTTTGGTTCACGAAGATTCTCCGGAAGAGTGTCGAGGCATCGGATAAACAAGGAGGAACAGAGGTGCCTAAACCGATCGTAGCCTGACGAACAGACCAAGCAGATTACTGATGATTTTCTCCCGACTTTGCCGGATGATTCCTACCAATGTCGAACTCCGTTTTGGCCAAGGTTTGGTTGTTTAGAAAGAGGGATGTTCGGATACAGGTTGGTGTTCTTGGTTTTGCCAGAAGTGGTCGGAGTCGTGGACTAGGTCGAGAGGAACAGATCATGCAGCAACAGATCTGCGGGAAGGCGGAGCTCGTGGCGGTGCCCACAGTTTGCTCGACATATGGCGGCGGTGATTCACGGCGAGGAACAGGGAGGGAGCATGTCTGGGAGGGGAAGATGCTCACTAGGAACTCGTCGGTGTGGTCGTTGGAGCTTGTGGGGGCGGTGATCGGCGACGAAGCAGAGACCATGATAGCTCCTGCTGTGGTGGTTCACGGCAGCGGCGAGGCTCCTCCGACGGTGTCCAGCGTGGTCTTCGGTTCCAGAGGTTGTAGAAGACCTTGGAGCAGTTTGACCAACTACCAGCGCCTCCTGGAGATGCTCCCAACACCGGCTAGCAAAGGAGCCCATGGATGGGGTTTGAACAGGCAAGAGGTGGTCATGGAGGCTTGAGGAGGAAGGAGATGGATGGGGAGCTGCCAGATCTCGATCCAGACATCTGAGGTGGGGGATTAACGGTGGAGAGGTGGTCACATGGTTTTGCATCACCTTTTTCAAAAGGGAGAGGGAGGGTGAGAGGGATCGGGCATAGGGTTCTTCTCTCTCTCTTATTTGTCTTCATGCCAAGAGAGGGAAAATGAGGGGTGGTCCAGTAGTGTGGGGGTGCTGGTTTTCCTCTTGCAAAGTAAGAAAGCAAGAGAGAGATCATAGGGATGTGGCCTCATGATTAGGTGGTGGCCACGACTAGAGGGGATAGGGGTAGATAGAGAGAGAGAGATAAGAGAGGTTTAGGGTAGATTTGGATCCATACAAATATTTGTGGCTTGGTTTTAAAATACTAACAAACAAATGGCCGCATACATGTATATGGTGGGAAAATAGATGATATCAAAGGATAGGGATATGCAAAATTAGTAGATGGAAGGGGAAGTAAAAGATATGCTCTCAACTCAATTTGGGTATTTAACATATATCAAAAGCCAAATACAATTTAGTAAGAACCAAATGGAAGGATAAATATAAAATTCAAGATTTAATATGATGATAAAATGCAATATGGCCTGATGACATGAGCATGATATAATGATGATGCAATGAATGACATGTAGGAAGTAGCAATATATAGACTAGGCAAGTAGCATTGCAATTTTTAGAAAATTGGGATGCTACAGATACCAGTCGTCTTACGTGGTCTCGCCACCACTGTCGGTGGGAGGGAAAGACCAGTACACCGAGTCCTGGCACTGGCAGCGGTCGACCTGGCAAAGAGGGGCGCCATCCTTCATGGTTCAGTGCGTTCACACGAAATGGTCACCGGCTATAAGAGGAAGCGTGATGAGCAGTCAATGCCGGTGCTCGGTGCGGCCTACGTGCATCAGCAACAGACCATTGTCATCGACCCCTCCTGCTCAACCATGTAAGTCCGATGCATGCATGATTACCAAATCAATATATACTTTCTTTGTGCGTATGAATCTAACTTATGCTAATCTGTGTATCGATTGATGTAGGTGGCGAATATGTGGAAGGCTCTAGCTAAGCAGAGGCAGAAGCACATGAGGCTAATCACCTCTGCTGTGGAGGATAGGGATGCAAAGCGGCTCAAGGCCAAGGACTTAGAGATGGACCTTATTAGGGGCGTGAACGGGTACTCCAAGAGTGGCTTAGGAACCTCCACAGGGAGGTCCAGGTTTGGCATGAATTCACGCGATTCAATGAGGCATCCATTAATGTGGTCCACGACGACTTATAGTGCAGACGCGCGCAGGCGGTCCGTGGCCGTGGTGTTGAGGACACCAGTTCGTGCTGCTGGGGGACAACCAGATGGTATTCAGCGGGGAGCCAGAGGCGACGCTGAGCGTCAGGAGGTGCAAGGGGTGCGGCCATGGCGAGGCCGTAGTGCTGCTGTTACCGTGCATCCATCTATATTTATGCGCGCCATGAGCGTCCGTGACTAGGGTGTGCTCGGCGTGCGGATGTGCCAAGACCAGCAGCATCCGCGTCAACTTTTCTTGATGTGGAAGCAATAGTTCTTGAGTTGACATTCTTTTCCCAATGGAACTTTTTAGAGTCGACTCTTTTTTATATCCTTCCATGTTTTCATTTCTACTAGATGCGGATGATAGGGCGATGGTCAAATGACATCTCTTAGAGAGAATGAGTTCCCCCTTTTTTCTTTGTTTTAATTTAATTTTTCACAAGACGTTGTATGAATTGTCCAACAAGATGAAAAACAGTTTGCATATCGATGCTTTGAAACCAAATTACATATATCATGCATATAATATTTTCTCCCATCAATTTCTTGGTCATAGAATTGAGATTGGTTATGGTAGCATAGAAAGGGTGTGCAGCCACGAAAGGGTAGAGTTAGGAATTTTAATTTGCACCCCCTGCATTTGAAAAAATGAGGAAACTTTGAAATTTTAAATTCAAAAAGAAAATTAATTGAGATTTCATTCTATTTGGTGAATCAGAGTTAGATCAACAAAAGTTTGCTATAAATTTCAACATGATCTTTGTACACTTTATAAACTTGGGATTCAAAGCAATAATTGAGTTTTGACTCAAACCAAATAAAACACAATTAATAACTCAATCATACAATAAATAATTATTTGAATTCAAAATGGAGTTTGAATCTTAAATTCAAACTTGAGTTGAATTAGAAATATACAAAATAATTATAAATAAATTCTAGAAAAATACAATAAAAACATACAAGGGACCTCAATAATATTATTATTCACAAAAGTATTTTTACATGATTTACTACAAACATATATTGAAAGGTAAAATTACAACAAGAAGAAAACATACATGACTACAAAATCCTAGAAACTACACTTTTATTCTTCCTATCTTCTTATTCTTAATACCTGCAAAAAAAGGAAAGAAGAGGTTTTGGCCATGGTAAAATGTTTGCATACACCAGGAGGGCGAGGCAATTGATATTTGGATTCAATTATTGCATTCTTCGAAGTACTCCTAGAATACTATATCGGATTAAGTGAAGATCATTCAGGAGGAAACAATTGGATTTCAGGGAAGCTAGCCAATGCATAAGATACAAAGAGGCAACTATATTAGTGCATTGGACTAGATCATGAATTTAACTTAGGCAAGAGAAGGCAACATAAGAAAACTGATTCAATATAAAAGCTTATTATTCAACATTAGGGAACAAAACACTCAATCTGAGATGAATCCATTTAAAAATAAATAACACATTTAAAATTAATGCATCTTAAATGAAATTAGACTTCTCTTTACGCCCCCTAGGGCACAGTTGTTAGATAGAACGCCCGGTGATTAAACATGAGATGTCAATGCAATAGATATTCGTAGGAATAGGACACGTTCGTGAATGGTTTGTCATCGCCAGTGACATGGTGAAAGAACATGTGTGCCCCATGTGTGGTTTGGGTAATTAATGCCAATATTTATGGACTTATGTGTGCATTGAGTTTTACTTGTAGGATTTGTCCATAGGCAATGCTTGAACCATAAGTTGGCTTCAAGATTGAACGAAGAAGAAAATGAATAAGATAAAGTGGAGACCAAGATATTCAAGGAGTGATCCAAGGATTTGATGTGAGAGAGTTGAGCCTATGGTAAGTGTGTCTTGAATACCAAGATGGTGTGATATCTCATGTGTACCTTCAAGACACCAACATAATAGAGAAAGAAGAAATGAAGTGCAAGATCAAGATGTGTCATCTCAAAGAGATCATATGCTTGAAGCTTTGCATCCTTATGGTGATCATGGATATGTGAGGATATTCCTAAAAGAGAGGATCTTCCATAGTGGAGTATGGGGAGCAAATTCTAAGTCCTCACCAAGCTAGCGCAATCAACAAAGGTACTCCATCTTGAGGTGTAGAAGATCGTCATAATAAAGATCAAGTGGAATATGCACAAGGCAAAGGTATGATATTGATAGGGTTTCCTTCTTATCGGTCTCGTGGTGTTAGTTGGGGAGACCTATTTATAGGATAGATAACTATACTATCAAGAGGGGCTCTCGAGTGAGTAACTTGATCATATCCCTCAGTGAGAGCTCAAACCTTTGCGTATATGGCATCATATTTCTTGGTTCTTATTTGGTTCTTATCCATGAGAGAATTAGATCTCGTGTCAATCTCCATTACAAGCTCAAGATCATTGAAAAATTCATATGCATTCTCTATTGTGTTTTCGATATTGGAGGTTTGACCGGTTTGTCTTTTATAGATAGGTTAAAACTCTAGTCATTTAGTTCTATCCTTCCTTGCCGTAATATGATGTTTTCCTGTATAGTCTTGTAGAGCTTACTGTCCTCTTTGAAACGAGCCCAATATCATCAAAATCGGAGTCCGGATGCAAAAGTTATGGTTGTTTTCGTATTGGTCTTTCTGCCAATTTTTGTAAGACTGGAGACTCTGGACTAAATCTCTGGTCTATCTCTGGTCTGCATACTAAACGACATCCAGTTTTTCCCTATTTGGCCTGGGTACACCGGAAACTCCGGTTCCCATCTGGGGACTCTGGACCGGGCGATTCCTGGGCCGAACGATTGGATTTCTAGGGACCTATTTAAGGGGCCCTTCTTCCACAATGGTTCCCTAGCTCTCTTGCAAGTTTTCCCACACCATTTTTGACATATTGAAGGTTGCTATCTCTCAATCACTCCAATGATTCTTGCATCTTCTTGAAGGAAAAGAGAGAGGGGATCTAGATCTACAACTCCACAAATCAATCTCTCCTCTAAGTGAGGGGAACATCTTAGAATCTAGATCCTGGAGTCTTTTGTGGATTTCCTCCATTGTTGTTCCTCTCTTATTCCCCCATAAGCTTTTTTAGCTTTGGTGGAATTTGGGAGATAAGGACTTGAGCACTTCTTGTGTTCTTGCCATTGCATTTGGTGCATCGGTTTGAGTTCTCTGTGAGGATTCGATTGGGTGAAAGTTGAGAAGATTTTTACTCTTGGGTTCTTGGAACCATAGATGGTTTAGTCGTTTTGAAGGTTTGTGGATTACATGGGGCCTCCAATTAAGTTGTTGAGCTTCCCCCAAGCTTGTTTATTTGGAGCCTCCAATTGAGTTGTGGAGAAGTGACCCAACCTTGTGAGAGGTTCCAGTTTGCCACCGACAAGTGCACCGATAGTGGAAGTGTTGATCGGTCCCGTTGGGGTGAGATTCATAGGAGAACAAGGGATGCCTTTTGTGGCATTGGTGGTTTGAAACCACCCCTCTCCAAATGAGACGTACTCCATGTTAGGAGGAACCCGGTAAAACATCATCGTCACCACGTGCCTCGATTATCTCTATACCTGAGATCTTACTTATGTACCTTAATTTGTGATAGCCTTCGTGCTTGAAGTCTATATCTTTCTATCACATAGTTGCTTGTCTTGCTTAGCATAAGTTGTTGGTGCACATAGGTGAACCCTAGTTGTTCTAGGTTTTGTGCTTGATAAAGTAAACGCTAGTTTAATTCTGCCTTTGTTGAGCCCCTCTTGTAAAAGTTTTAAACCGCCTATTCACCCCCCTCTAGGCGACATCCGCGATATTTCAATTGGTATCAAAGCCCGGATCTCATTTTAGGATTCACCGCTTTGAGAGTAGTGATGTCGGCTAGGGGATTAATGCATAATAACATGTTCATATTCGATGGCACAAATTATGATATATGGAAAACTTGTATGCTTATTCATTTTCGGGACATGGACCCAAATATGGAGCGTATTTTAGATATAGTTTTTTCTCCTCCTATGGATTTCAAAAATCCATCTAATGAGGATAATAAAAACTTATATCTTGATGCTCAAGATTCTAATGTGCTTGTTAATGCTTTGAGCTACGTAGTTGCTTCTACAATCATTCCTTTTTGGAGCGCTCATGAGTTATGGACAAAAAAATCAAGATATACATGTTGTGTTCACTATTTTTAAGGATGATTTTGTTGCTTCCAGTTTCGGTCGAGATGAGTTCTCAGCTTCTAGCACTTCACTAACATGTGATTTTTCACAAGGTAATTGAAAGAGCATGTGGGACCCCATGTGTGGTTTTGGTAATTAATGACAATCTTTATGGACTAATGTGTGTATTAAGTTGCACTTGTAGGAATTGTCCATTAGCATCGCTTGGAGCATGTGTTGGCTTCAAGGTAGAAGAAATGAAGAAGATGTGTTATGCAAGCTCAAAATGAGCCATCTCTATAAGATCTCATGTTTGATGCTTGCCATCCTCGGTGATCATGAATCGATGAAGACAAGGTCAAGAGCAATCAAAGTAGGCATTCCGTTTTGAGAAGGGCAAGATTGCCTACATCAATCTCAAGTGGAAATGCTCAAGGCAAAGGTATTATCTTGATAGGTTTTTCATTTTTCTGGTCCCATGTTGTTAGTTGGGAGACCGGGTTTAGGATAGATAGCCGTACTATCAAGAGGGGCTCTCGAGTGAGTAGCTCGACCATATCGTTCGGAGAGAGCTCAAACCTATGCATACTTAGCATCATCGTTCTTGATTGTTATTTGGATCTTATCTTTATGAGGTTGTAGAGCTTGTGGTAATCTTCATAACAAGCTCTAGTTCATCAAAGACGGATTTTCCCTTTATATCTTATTGCGGATTTGATCTTGGAGGTCTTTCGGATTCTCACCAATGGAGGTATCTCACTTTAAAATACATGAAATATTCTCACTTGGTGGTATCCAATATTCTCACTTGGGTAGCTCTTGTCGTCCTATTTCCAACAAAATTGGTTTCGTGTCGATCGGAGTTTCCTAGCTCAAGTTATTGCCATTTGAGTTTGCCATTTGTTTGATTTAAAAAGAAAAAAGAAAAAAAGGTTTTTCTGCTGTTGGGCCGTGCGGTACTACCGTAAGCGGTACTGCCCACCCCTGAGCACTTTGCTTTCTCCTTGTGCCGCCCGGTAGGCCCAGGCCGGCACTACCGACCCAATCGGCAGTACCGCCCGGCCAGGCCGGTAGTACCGGGCCAGCCGGCCTAGGTGCCTTGGTCGATCTTCTCCTGCCGCTTCGCTCGCTTGCATGCCATTTCCGTCGCGCGTGTTGCTCCCGCATTGATCCCCTTCTTGCTCGCAACTCGCTCGCCTCGATCTCCAGGTCGCCTCTGCCCCTTACGTCACTAGGCTCTTGGGCAGTAGTACTACTATGGGCCGGTACTACCGTCCTAGGTAGGTTATTCAGCCCCCAATGGGTAGAATCTGCGGGCTGCTATTTAAGCCTTATCTATCTCCTTTTTATTTGTTGCTTCTTCTCCCTTTTCCTCTCAAGCTTTGCCCTAATATCAGACCCCTCTTTAAGCTTGATTTCTTCCTCCCCATCCAATGATACTTGCACACTTTTGAGAGGAAGATTGAGGATATCTAGATCTATATTTTGAGTTTTTGACCAATCCAAATCATATCTTTGTGAGTGATTCCTTGGGATCTAGATCTTGGAGGATTTGGTATTTTCCTTTTCTCCTTCTTCTCTTATTCCCCCAATTTATTTAGTAGCTTTGTTGGAACTTGAGAGGAAGGATTGGAGCATCTTTGTGGTGTTATTGCCATTTGCATTAGGTGCATCAGTTTGACTTCTCCTCGGAGGATTTGGTTGGTGAAATCAAAAGAAGTTTGTCCCTCTTGGGTTCTTGGAACCCTAAACGGTTGTGTGGAAGTGGTTGGTCTCGGAGCTCGGACATTGGTTGTAAAGCTTCAGGATCGTGTTGGGAGACTCCAAGTGTTGTGGAGGTCTACTCAACAAGTTTGTAAAGGTTCCAGTCACCACCTTGAAGGCCACAGTATAGTGGATCGGGTGCTTTCCGTGCGGCAGGTGCTCATGAGAATAGGGTGAGGCCTTTTGTGGCGTTGGTAGTCTTAGTACCGCCCACCCCTCCAACGAGACATACTTCCGTGTTGTAAGGAACTCGGTAAAATATCGCCGTTCCTGTGTGCCTCATTTATCTCTACACCCGAGCTCTTTACTTATGCACTTTACATTGTTATAGCCTTCGTGCTTGAATTAATCTATCTTGCTTTCACATAGTTGCTTGTCTTGCTTAGCATAAGTTGTTGATGCATATAGGTTAACCTTAGTATATATAGGATTTGTGCTTGACAAAAGAAAACACTAGTTTTATTCCGCCTTTGTTAAGCCCATCTTGTAAAAGTTTTAAACCGCCTATTCCCCCCTCTAGGCGGCATCTGTGATCTTTCAGTAATGATATCATAAGTGGTGATAGAAATTGCAATATGGATAATGTGCTTACTATTTGTAATCCCTCATATCTATCTAGTTGCAATGATCTATCTTTGGACTTTAATACTTCTAGCACTACAAACTCCTTACATTCTTGTGTTGATAGTCCTTCCATATCATGTAAAAATGACTTGAATAAATCTTATGATGATTTTCTTGTGTTGTCTTGTTGCCATTATAAAAATTCTTATATTTCCTCTAGTGTTTGTATTGCTAACCATTTAGAGGAAACCAAAGATTTTATGGGCCAAGACAAGGTTTTGAATGGAACTACAAATGCAATCTCATCTTCACCTTATTCCGGTACCCACCTATGCCTTATGGCTAGGGATTCAAAGGTAAGTCCTACTTTGGAACCCAATACCTCTTGTGATGATGAAGATGAGGATAATGAGGAATAAGAGTTTGATGTTGATGCTTTATATAAAAAGGGTGAGATTGTTTATCGTGCCCTTGTTAAGAATAATATTGCTTGCTCTAACTTTGCTGAAATCTTGGACTTTGCTATTAAGAGCAAAGAACATATTGATAATTTCGAAGCAAAAAATCAGGAGTATGAGAACACATAGATAAGATGAGTAGCAATGAGTGTGAGTATGCTAATAAAATTGAAAATCCAAATGAAGCTTTGAAGAGGAACAAACCACTAAGGAATCACTTGAGGAGACTTTTTCTCTAGAGCTGTCTAAAGTGAAGGAATCCCATGATAGAGATCTTGAAGTGGCAAGTGATCTCAAAAGTAAAAATGATGAGCTTCAAGTTTCTTATTTTAAACTCCTTGAGGATTTTGAGCACCTCAAAAATGGCTCTAGGGTCATCAAGGGTGAGCTCATCAAACTCACTGAGTCACATGAGCAACTTAAAGTCTCTTACTCAAAAGAGCTTTCAAAGTTTCCCTCACCTCTTGCAATTAATTATGATGCTTGTGCTACTAACTCTAATTCTTGTGAAGCATCTACTTTTAAGGAGAATGTAAGCTAAAGACTCATCTTGCCTTGCTAACTAGTAAGTATGGGATCTTTGAAGAAAGTCATGGTAAGCTATCAAGCTCACATGAGGATTTTTCTAGCCTCCTATGATAGGCTAAAATTAGCTCATGAAGCAATTATGTCAATGATAACATCGAATGAGCCTCATGCAGACATTACCACTACTTATACTCCAAATGTCATATTTCCATGTGCTAGTCCTTGTAATTCATCCACTCATGCCATTGATACATCTTGTGATGAATTACATCCCGTGTCTTGTTGCTCTAACAATGTAGCATCTACTTCCTCTAGTATTGTTGTTCACACTAACCATGTATAGGAAATTAAAGAGCTAAAGGCTCAAGTCACTTGTTTGAACAATGAATTGAAAAATGGTCATAAAGGGAAGGCCACACTCAAAAACATCTTGAGTATGCAAAAATCCCCCAGTGACAAGAGTGTACTTGGTTTTAACTCCAATATCAAGAACAAGTCCACTATAAAGTTGAATCACAAGGGCAACAAGAAAAATGGCCTAGATCAAGTCAAGAATCCGGCCAACATTGTTTACTTCAAGTGTAAGGAATAAGGGCATCATGTTAAGTCTTGCCCATTGAATAAGAATCCCCTTAGCAATAAGCAACAAGGGAAGCGGCCTCAATCTCTACCTCTTGTTAGAGTTGGGCCTCCTCCCAAGAAGACTCAAGCTCTTTCTCAAGTTTTTGCTTCATCTAAAAAGAAAGATGGAAATAGAAGAACTTGCTACATTTTCCACGAGAAAGGGCATATTTCTTCCTCATGCACCATTGGTAACTCCTCATCCAACCCTATAATGATTGATGATGCTTATTATGTTTGTAAGGATGAGGTTGGAAATGTGTTTGCCAAATTTGTTGGTGCCTAATGTGGTGTAAAGAAAAGAACCATTTGGGTTTCCAAGCCTATTGTGACTAACTTCTTAGGTCCCAACTTGGATGGGGACCAACAAGCCAAAACTTGATCAATAGGTGTTGTTGGAGAGCATTGGAGTCTTGACTACATCATGAAGAATTGAGGGATATTCATCTATTATATTTGTCGGATTATATTGCCTATATCATATGTCCAATGTTCCTCCTTACGGTAACATGTGCTCAACTCATTACATTGAAAGTTACTCGCCCCTTGTGCATGTGTTAGTTTCGTTCCTTGCATGCATTTGTACATGTTGTTCCTTCCACGTAATTATCCTGAGTTGTCAAGTATATTTGTGTACGTTGGGTGGCACACCATGTATGTGTGTTTATTGTGTTGGAGCCGTTCTTGATTATATTTTGTATCTTATTTGGCTCTTGTGAGAGATTAATGGACTATCCCATTTTGGGGGAGTGTTATGCTTGGGCATTCCACAATCCTAAAAATGTATGCACATTAGGAATACCACCTAGTATTGATATTGCAATATTATCTAGTCTATATGTGGTATGTTTCTCATGAGAAAGTTTGGATCTTTTTGCCTCATGATGAGATTTATGGTTTATCACTTTATGGGGGAGTCATATGCTTAGTGCATATTACAAGCCTAGAAAATGTGAAAATTCAAGGTAGTGTCACTTAGAATTGATATTGATAATTATCTAGGTCCTATGTGACACATTTTCTCATACAAGATCCAATTTGTTTAAATGTCTTTATTTCACATCTTTTGGATCTTGTGTGTGAGACTATTTCTTGGTATGTGTTTTTTTCTCATGTTTGGATCTCTATATCCTCATGTATACCATTCGCTTCAAGTTACTCTAATCACTATTGATTGTGTGACTATTTAAAGCTACCAAGAATCTCTTTCAAAGCATCAAGCTTAATTATTATACTTTGTTATATGCTTCTTAGAGTGAATATGATCTTGGATATCCGTGTGAACTACCCCGGGAAGATTATTCCCAATACTTATTGTCCTTGGATACTTAGTACTAGATTTATGGAATAATTTATTGATCATATTCACTTTGGCCTTTGCTTAATTTTGTATTATCTCTTGCCAAGAAAATGTTTTGTTGTGTCTCCCAAGATTTCCTTGCCTCTTGTGGATCTTCTTATTTTATTGGTATCCTCTTGTATTTTATTGAATGTAGGTAATAGTGATGATCCAATTTGTGTGCATTTTTCATTCAAAATAAAAATCCTACATAAGGCACTATCCATGGGGGAGCTCTCCTATAATATTTAGAACACTCATATTTATGCTTCTTATTTTGTTCCACATCATGTTTTATGTGCTTGGAAGATTGATCTTTTCGTTTTGGTATTTAGTGCCATCATGAAAAGTGTGGAGAGTGTGGTTTATTTGTTGGAACCTTGCTCTTTTTTGGGAGTTGGTTTTTTCTCATTCCTGTTTTGTGTGTTGACCTTTTAGAATGATATAAACCCTTGAGCATTTGTGCTCGTGTTTATTTTTTGCTCTTTGGACTTTGTCTAGTTCATTTGTTGAACTTGTGATCTTTCATGTGTTGAATTGGTTCTTTGATACAATTTGGACACCTTTTGTTGTGTCACTCTCTTGTGTTTGACATCTCGGTCTACTTGGTGTTTTTACTCAAGTTGTATCTCCTTTTGGGTTCTTGAAATCCTTGTGCATGCATATTTACTACATGTTTATATTATGGCATGCATGCTTTCTTTGATCCGATATATAGGGAAAACTCCACCAAATCCCATCGGCTAAGTTGTGCATGAAATTTAATTTCATATCAATATGCACATATTTATGTGGAGTGTCTCCTATGTATTGTAGTTGTCTAACTACCTTGGACCCAATAAGTTTGGGGACCATATTGTACTTGAATTTTGTTTTAGGTACATTGGAGATGCATTGGATGCTTGTCTCTTTCATAAGGAAGAAGTGTTGACTCAATGAAAATTAGAGTAGCTCAGGAATTAAGATGGGTCCTGTATAGAATTAAGAAGAAGTATTATCAGGGCCTTAAAGTTTGGATTGAAAATAATTTAGATAGGAGATAGTTGCTTAGAATGTTATCCCTCTTTTGAGGTGGATTGAGATTGTAAATATTCTTTGTAACACTCTATGATATATAAAAATTGCAGTGGGGTTTTTTGCCCTACTGTTTTACCCTAAAAAAATGAAAATTAGAGACAAGCTAGGATGGTCAAAAAAAAATCCTATCTACTTCATCACACCAATGGTATCTCGGTAACAAGTATCATCTCTTACTCATGCATACATATCATCTTCCAACCTATGGTAGGT
This sequence comes from Avena sativa, assembly GCA_916181665.1. Lineage (NCBI taxonomy): Eukaryota > Viridiplantae > Streptophyta > Magnoliopsida > Poales > Poaceae > Avena > Avena sativa. The sequence goes on from OV702297.1 coordinate 147,803,946, forward strand.
TGCATCTTGACATGAATTTTATGTATTTGCAATTGTTATGGTTGTTTCTTTGGCCTTAAAGAAAACTGTCTATTGCACATGTGAGTAAGTTGAGATGAGTGCACATAATTGGGACTATACAAAATCATGCTCATGATTCACCAATCCCTAATATGACAATCTAGCAATTATATTGCCTATCATTTCCTCAAAGTACTCTCATGTGCAATATTGATCATTTGCAAAGTTGATTCTTTCTTTGTGATACTTGTTTCACTTCACAATGCATTCCAACTATCTATTTTTCCCTTAGTGATATTTGTGATGTATCTAGATATGTTTGTGGTTGAAGTCCATCAATATACAATAAGAGAAAATTGAGCCGTTTTGGCCATGCTATCAAGGAAAGATCTTATTCGTATATTGTCATGACTTCGTTTTGGATATCTTGATCTATTTATTTTAGTATCTATTTTGTGTGTACATGTTTATTTGTGGATCAATATCTTTGTGAGATTATCGACCTAGAAACTTATACACATGAGATATGTTACTTTTCTATTGTTGACATCTTCTGTGTTTCGTGTGTGTTGTATGGTCATACTAAACAATATCATTCATTGAAGACTATGTTGATACTCAATGATCATCCTTTTACTAGTATTATAATATGCTTTGTCATGCATATCACACATCCTTGTGGTTGAGCCTGCTATTATGTTGTCTCTTACTTGTCGCTCAATCATTTGTTTATTGCGAAGTTTATGCCTTGGTATATGCTATGACTTCATTTTTCTTTACATGTTCCTTCTTGTATATCTTCTTTGTGTGTCCTTGTTTCCTTGTGAGCATCCTTGTGATGTTTTCCACTTAGAAACTTATACACATAAGAGAACATAATTTTAGTTGAGATTGTATTCCTTGGATACCAGCTTTTTATTTCCTTTTGATGCTTTAGTGGCTTCCAATTTTTTTACCAATGAGTGCTTGTCTCTTGCGTTTGCATCTTCGGGCACTCACAGTTGTTCTCTCATAACTTGTATTGTTAAATGAATTTGGATGAGTGAGGATTCCATGATTATGCACTTTGTTCCCAAATGCAATTATCATAATTGGTGCATTATCTTTGGGGAGCTCCTATAATTCATTTAATAATGCTCATTTGCCTTATTTATCATTTGTTGTGTCTTAAATGTTTATGGGGGAGTGAGGATTCCATATTTGTGCATGTTGTATTCAAATGCTACTATTCTAATGTGTGCACAAATCTTGGGGAGCTCCTCTATTTTCATCTAAAACACTATTTTGGTCGTATCATAATATCTTATTGTTTCCATTTGGTCTCATTTTTTGTTTTCAATTTGTTTGTCGGATCTTGTGTTTGCTTGCATCATTTGTTGATGCTTATTTCATTTTATTTCTTTGGCAATCTTTGAGTCCTCAATATAGTTCTAATTCCTCCCAAGTATTCATCATTGGATATGTGAGAAAGCACACCTTTAGAGGAATTATCACTATATTGGCCTTCTAGAACTTGTCACCCATTTCGGAAATCGATGCTAATGGGGAAGAAGTTTTTAGAGGGTTTAAGGGAAGTCGGTTTATTCTTTGAGTTTTTTCTTAGACATTTTCATTTCATGCTCTTGCATCTTTGTTATTTCTTAGCATGCGGTATATATAAAGGAAACTCCACCAATGATAATGATTGGCAATATATGCAATGAAATTCAAGTTCATCACATATGCATAGATTGTTGGGGAGTTTGCTCTATATATTGTGGTAGTACCAATATCACATACTTGTGTAGTATTTGATATTGGTGCTACCTTTTTTTTGTTAAATTGATTATATAAACCCTCTCAAAGGTATTGTCATCAATTACCAAAATGGGGGAGATTGAAAGAACATGTGTGCCCCCATGTGTGGTTTTGGTAATTAATGACAATCTTTATGGACTTATTTGTGCATTGAGTTTTACTTGTAGGATTTATCCATAGGAAATGCTTGAATCGTATGTTAGCTTCAATATTGAAAGAAGAAGAAAATGAATAAGACAAAGTGGAGACCAAGATATTCAAGGAGTGATCCAAAGATTGGTCGTGAGAAAGTTGAGCCTATGACAAGTGTGTCTTGAATAACAAGATGGTCTGATATCTCATGTGTACCTTCAAGACACCAACATAATAGAGAAAGAAGAAATGAAGTGCAAGTTCAAGATGTGCCATCTTGAAGGGATCATATGCTTGAAGCTTTCCATCCTTATGGTGATCATGGATATGTGAGGATATTCCTAAAAGAGAGGCTTTTCCATAGTGGAGTATGGGGGATCAAATTCTAAGTCCTCACCAAGCTAGCGCAATCAAGAAAGGTACTCCACCTTGAGGTGTATAAGATCGTCATAATCAAGATCAAGTGGAATATGCGCAAGGAAAAGGTATGATCTTGATATGGTTTCTTTATTATCGTTCTCGTGGTGTTAGTTAGGGAGACCGGTTTATAGGATAGATAACCATACTATTAAGAGGGGCTCTCGAGTGAGTAACTTGATCATATCCCTCGGTGAGAGTTCAAACCTTTGCATACTTGGTATCATCTTTCTTTGTTCTTATTTGGTTCTTATCCATGAGAAAATTAGAGCTTGTGTCAATCTCCATTACAAGCTCAAGTTCATCGAAAACATAATACATATGCATTCTCTATTGTGTTTTCGATATTGGAGGTTTGACCGCTTTGTATTTTATAGATAGGTTGAACCTTTCGTATTTTTTTTCTATCCTCCCTTGCCATAATACGATGTTTTTATATATTATCTTGAAGAGCTTATTGTCCTCTTTGAAACGAGACCAAGATCATCAAAATCGGAATACGGATGCAAAAGTTATGGTTGTTTTCGTATTGGTCTTTCTGCCAGTTTTTGTAAGACCGGAGACTCCGGAATAAATCTCCTATCTATCTCCGGACCGCGTACTGAATGGCATATAGTTTGTCCCCGTTTGGCCTGGGTACACCGAAGACTCCGGTACTAGTCCTGAGACTCCGGACCAAGCGATTCCCGGGCCTAACAGTTCGATTTCTAGGGAGCTATTTAAGGGGCCCTTCTTCCCCAATGGTTCCCTAGCTCTCTTGCAAGTTTTCCCACACCATTTTTGACATATTGAATCTTGCTATCTCTCAATCCCTCCAATGATTCTTGCATATTCTTTAGGGAAATAGAGAGGGGATCTATATCTACAATTCCACCAATCAATCTCTCCTCTAAGTGAGGGGAACATATTGGGATCTAGATCTTGGAGTCTTTTGTGGATTTCCTCCATTATTCTTCCTCTCTTATTACCCCATAACCTTTTGTAGCTTTGGTGGAATTTGGGTGATAAGGACTTGATCACTTCTTGAGTTCTTACCATTGCATTCGGTGCATTGGTTTAAGTTCTTGGTGAGGATTCGATTGGGTGAAAGTTGAGAATATTTTTACTCTTGGGTTCTTGGAACCCTAGACATTTTAGTTGTTTTGCAGGTTTGTGGATTACTTGGGTCCACCAATTAAGTTGTGGAGCTTCCCCCAAGCTTGTTTGTTGGTAGCCTCCAATTGAGTTGTAGAGAAGTGCCCCAACCTTGTGAGAGGTTCTGGTTTGCCATCGACAAGTGCACCGATAGTGGAAGTGTGGACCGATCCCGTTGGGGTGATATTTAGGAGAACAAGGGAGGCCTTTTGTGGCGTTGGTGATTTGAAACCACCCCCTCTCCAATCGAGATGTACTCCATGTTGGGAGGAGCTCGGTAAAACATCATCGTCACCGCGTGCCTTGGTTATCTCTATACTCGAGCTCTTACTTTGTGATAGCCTTTGTGCTTGAAGTCCATATATTGCTATCACATAGTTGCTTGTCTTGATTTGCATAAGTTGTTGGTGCACATAGGTGAACCCTAGTTGTTCTAGGTTTTGTGCTTGACAAACTAAACGCTAGTTTAATTCTGCCTTTGTTGAGCCCCTCTCGGAAAAGTTTTAAACCGCCTATTCACCCCCTCTAAGTGACATCCACAATCTTTCACATAGTATTGACCTATCGGGTTCCCATCATTGGTATACCTAGTGCATATTGATGTCTACGCACTTCTATTCTTGTAGACAGTTGTTGGGCCTCCAAGTGCATAGGTTTGTAGAATAGCAGCAAGTTTCCCTTAAGTGGATTACCCAAGGTTTATCGAAATTAGGGAGGAAGTGGTCAAAGGTATTCCCTCTCAAGCAACCCTGTAATCAAGATACAAGAAGTCTCTTGTGTCCCCAACACACCCAATACACTTGTCAGGTGTATAGGTGCACTAGTTCGGTGAAGAGATAGTGAAATACAAGTGGTAATGGTGCCAGAAAATAGCTTGACGGTGAGGTAAAGACTAAAGGCAACAAGAAGGAAGCAAGCAAACATGCCACAGATCTAGTAGCAAATGGTGTTTCAATGTTTAGAAACAAGGCCCAGGGATCATACTTTCACTAGTGAACACTCTCTCATATAAATATCCTCTCTTCATGATACTACTCTAAACTACTCTCCGGTTGGACACTCTAATCCATGGTAGGGCCTTCCCCAATCTAGATAACCCCACACTGTCACCTTGAGTGCTAGATGGTTCCAACAAACACCACAATTTCATAGAGACATCCAACTCCAAATATAACTCATAACAAATATTCAATCTAGCCAAAGTGCCACACACGGTATGCACGCTGTAACTGTCACACATGTGGGGAAAAGCATAGACCTATTAAAGTACAAAGAGTATTTATGTAGACTCAAACCTAAGTGCCACCATGGCATGCAAGCTGTCACCTTCACACACATGGGGAGAGCAGAGATCTAATGAAGCACTTGAGTAGCAAGGTATATCTACTTGATTACAAAGCTCATGACCACAAGATCATACATAGAGATAGAGAGATGAACACATAGCTACCGATAGAGCCCTTAGCCCTGAGGAAGACTACTCCCTCCTCTTCATGGGAATCAACAATGGTGATGAAGATGGCGATGGAGATCGATGGAGATGGCTCCGGGGGTACTTCCCCGTCCCGGCAGGCACTACTAGGAAAATGGCTATAGGTAATCAGCACATTCGTGGCTCACATGGTTGAAGTGCCCCACGGCTAAAACAGGCGTGGCTCACCTATGGGCAGTGCCCTACTAGTAACTAGAACAACCGTGGCGCACATGACCATAGTGCGCCACAGATATGTGTGGGCCAGGGCCCTATTGGCCGCACGGCAAACATCCGTAGCGCACATAGCGTAGGTGCGCTACGGTTGTTAGTGTCAACCGTGGCGCACATGGAGGGGGTGCGCTATGCCTAAGCGCATGCCCCTCTCTGCTGTGAAACGGCCAGACACATCCGTGGCGCACTATGGCATGTGCGCCACGGATGTATAAACTTAGTAGTAGGGCACCTTGCCCTAGTGCCCTACGTCTAACTATCCTTCACCAACTCCACCCCCCCCCCCCCGTGGATCACCTTTTTAGGCTTTGCAACAAATAAAAGAAAATGATAAACACTTCAAAAAATTAAATCCTTACATATTTAGGTAGGTAATGTGGTATAGCTTCTAGTAAAATTAACAAACATGAGTTTCGACTTTATCTGCAAAAAAAAGTTATGCCACGGTAAAAAGGCCGTAACTTTTGCATACGATATCGAAAAAAATCGTATAATATACCAAAATGACGAGAACGAGATTTCGCATCCGCTCGCAATGACCTATGGTCGTTTAGCGATTTTTTAGATTTTCAAAATTCGAAAAGAGTAAAAAGTTACGGTCAAAAGACCGTTTTTTTCCTGCAGAAAAAAAATAGAGGGCGACTTACCCGTAGCGCACCACCACCTAGTGTGCCACGGATAAGCTTGGGCGGGATTCAAATTTCGAATCCCCACCCCGCCCACCTTCCCTCCCCTTCTCTCCTTTTCCTTTTCCTCCCTTCTCATTTCCTTCTTCTTCTCCTCCTTCTCCTTCTCCTTCTCTTTCTCTTTCTCCTTCTCCTCCTCTTCCTCCTCCTTGCAGTGAAGATGGTGATGGAGGCGGCCTCCTCCTTGCAGTTCCGACGACGAGACGGCGGGCTCCTTCTTCTCCTCCTCTTCCTCCTCCTCCTTGTAGTTCCGACGATGACGAGGCCCTCCTCTTCTTCTTCTCCTCCTCCTCTTCTTCTCCTTCTCCTCCTCCTCTTCTTCTCCTCCTCTTCCTCCTCTTCTTCTTCTTCTTCTCCTCCTCCTCTTCTTCTCCTCCTCTTCCTCCTATTCTCCTCCTCCTCCTTGCAGTTCCGACGACGACGATGAGGTGACGACGAGGAGGCGACAACGAGGCGACGACGGTGACCTGCACCCACGCGCGACGGCACTGACGACGAGATCTAGATCAGCTGCTTTTTTTTAATTTTGAAATTTATATCCGTGGCGCACAACACCTAGTGCGCCACGGTTATCGTTTCATACGCGTGGCGCACCTGGACTACTTTCCGTGGCGCACTGGCATGTGCGCCACGCCTATCTCAACACAACCGTGGCGCACCAGGTAGTGCGCCACAGCTAGGAGATAGCCGTAGCGCAAGGCCCGTGGCGCACTGCTAGTGCGCCACAGATGGCCTTTTCAGGTGCGCCACGAACAGGCGTTTTCCTAGTAGTGATGGTGCCGGAACAGAGATTTTCTATCCCCCGAATCACCCCTTCGGTGGCGGCGGCGCTACAGAGGTTTTTGTGGATTTCTTCTGGATGCCCTAGGGTTTTTGGGTCAGAGGCTTCTTATAGGCGCAGGAATCAAGGTCGGCGAGGGGTCCAGGGGGCCCACACCCCCTGTGGGCGCCTCTAGGGCTTTCCCGCGCCTAGGGGGGTGCGACCACCCTGTGGCCCCCCTCCGGCTCTACTTCGTGGTTCCGTGTTGCTCCGGGAAAATAATAACTTTGGATTTTTTCCTGTCCAATTCCGAGAATATTGATTTTCTGCCTTTCTGGAACCAAAAGCAGAAGAAAACATGCAAATGGCACTGTGGCAACTTATTAATAAGTTAGTTCCGGAAAAGATATAAAAACACCTCACAGTATAGACTAAGCAAAGCAAAGTAGATACAAAACAAGCATGGAGCATAAAAAATTATAGATACGTTTCCGACATATCAAGCATCCCCAAGCTTAACTCCTGCTCGTCCTCGAGTAGGTAAGTGATAAAAGAATAATTTTTGAGGTGACATGCACCCTCATAATAAAGATCTAACCATTTGCAAGCATTAAAAGCTGGGATCAAAGAACTCTAAACATGTGAATGAAATATGGAGTTCTAACAATAGGACATAGTAACTATGCATGCAACATGAAAGGCTACAAACAAAGATCATGAATAACATGCATTGAAAAATGTTTGTTTGTTTCACATACAGCAAACATAGCATAGTGGCATTCAGCTTGTCCCTCATAGAGTAGCAAATAGATGCATAGGACACCTTCAAAGTTCACAAGGGTGACTAGAAACAAATAGCACAATACCAAGTAATATCACAATATGCATCAATCTATAAGCTTTGGAACACTGCACACAAAATGACAACTATGCTCTCTTAATGGTGCCTAAAGGTAGAAGGTGGAGACTCAAGTAATGGTGGAAGAAAAGCCTTTTTGTAAAGGAAGTAGGGATTTGAAGTTCCAAAAAGAGCTTCCAAAAATTATGGTACCTGTTAGCTTTCAGCCCTCATTGCCCCTACCATAAGCATCTTGAAGTGATTAAGGTTAAAGTGAGCAAAGATGGAGTATATGTTTGACGAAGTATAAGTTGGCAATCTCAAGTCCCTTGAATACGAGGGCCACACCTCATGCTACTCAACTTTAGTCACCTGTAAGTTCTTGTCATTGTAAGTATTTGCATATCATTGAGAACCGCCAACGGGGTACCCCTTGCACATGGTACATGAGATATCCCATAACCAAAATGACAAGGCAAGCAGACAATGAGCATCTCAGCAATCTTCTTATGTATCATGGGAATATGGTGCTTTTTTCTCTCTTTCCTCTTTTCTCAATGTGTCTCTTTTTTTACAAGAAGAATGCTTCATAGATGTCACTATGGTGATGCTGCAAGTTTCCACCATGATTAGGCATGGCTTAGGCTAGCGGCCCAGGCGTTTCTCTAACACAAGATACAAACTCTATGGACTTACAAGTTCCCTCCTTATTTCACACCGGTGACATCCATAGACAAAAGAGCATGATATCAAGTGAGTACAAAGTACAAGTGCAATGTTGAAAACGTTCCCCGTGACAGCACGGTTCTGCTAATTCCAACGTATAAGTGCAAGCATATACAACATAGAAGACACAATGGTTCAAGTTTATTAGGGGCAAGGAATATAAAGTGTGCCATCAAGTTTGTGAGGGCTCTAACACTAAGTTTTCACATAACAAAATAGTTTTTAATTGGAAGATAGCTGAAATCAAGAATATATTTGGAATGGTGTAACACACCATGCATAGGAATTTATAGTGGACACTTTGGAAAAACTTGGTTTCTTGGGAGTTTTAAGCATGAGTAGAGCTTACTCATACAAGTGGAGGCTAGCAAAAGACTGGGAGCAACCAACTAAGAGAGCAATAATGGCCATAATAATGCAAAGCGACAAAACATTACTAATCAAAGCATAAAGTGGTACCACAAGTCAATGACTAAATTAACATAGAGGCTATGGTGACTGGTTCATAGTCATAACATGGTGTCAGCATGTGCCAAGTCGACCCAAACAAAGCATCAAAGGAGAATACCACAATACTATGCTTTTGTATGCTAAAACAACGCATGATTCTTTCAAGGCACATTAAGCAATCCTAATTGTTTGGAACAAGACATGATACAACAATAATCACTAAGCATAAGGTAAGAACAACACCTAGCATGTCATGCTAAAGTCTAAGTCACAGTCAAAAAAAGCTCCCTTTTGTACTACTTAAGCATGAAGCTTTCTACTCTTTCCAACACCAAACAACTTATTTGAAAAAACTCACAAATATAATAATCAATAAAGATCAGTGAGCTTGTCTCACAAATCCACAAAGAAGAACTAAAAAGTTCTAAGCTGAAAGCACAAGAAAACTAGGGCTAAACGCAGTGCTAGCAAAAGTGAACACTCACAGAACATAAGAGTGAAAACTAGAGTGTTCTAGGCAATGAAAACAGAGTGTGTCTCTCTCCAAAAGAAGTGTGGTGTAACCAACCAACTTACTCAAGCAAACTAAGCAAATGAAAACCAAAAACTAAAACTAAGACGCTCCAAGCACAACACAACAATGCATGAAACAATAAAAACGAAGTGTCTAGATAGACCTGAGCTTTTTATTGATGAAGAAGGGGATGCCTTGGGCATCCCCAAGCTTTGACGCTTGTACCTCTTGGATATTTCTTGGGGTGACACCGGGGTGGCATCCCCAAGATTGAGCTTTTGTCCATTCTTCATCTCATTACATCATTCTCTCTCTACACCTAAAATTTTTCCTTCATACAAAACTTCACACAATCTTCATTAGCAACATTAGTGTATTCAAAAGATAATAGACCTTTGGGTTTAGTTTTAGAATAGAAAAACTTTTCACTAAAAACACAAGCTACTGTAGTAACTCCTTCAAAAAGCTCAATTTCCCAAAAAGAACCCAGAAAGGAATCAATAAGAAGCAAATGCAAATAATGGCAGAAATCTGTCAAAGTAGACCAGCAGGTAGAAACCGATTTTTTCGAAGACCTTCTGTGCTAAAATCAAAAAGTTTTGAACTAAAAAAAGTTAGCTAACATACTGGGAGATTTATTCGTAAATTTTGAGCTCAATCCGAATTACAGAGACTCAAATTAGAGGTCAACTCCCCAAATCTTACTTCCCTCTCATTAGAGGTCATTCTTGGCACAAAAAGCAAACAAAAAGGATAAGGAGAGGTCATTACTGAAGTAATAACTTCCAAGACTCAAGAAAACTCTTGGGTTATCTCCCAACAAGTACTTTTCTATAATGCCTTTAAGTTAGGCTTTATAGCTTGAGAAGATGCTCACATAAGAAATACGAATTAAAGTAAAAGAGAGCATCAAGAAGCAAATTCAAAACACATTTAAGTCTAACCCACTTCCTATGCATAGGAATCTTGTAAAGAAACAAGTCATGAAAGCACGAAGCAGCAAGCATAGGGAAGCAAGACAAATGCAACTTCAAAATTTTCAACATAAAGAGGGGAAACTTAATATTATTGAGTTGCATAAAACCATGTTTCCCTCTCTCATAATAACTTTCAGTAGCCACATGAACAAAATTAACAATATAACTATCACATAAAACATTCTTATCATGAGCCACATGCATAAAATGATTATTACTCTCCACATAAGCATAGTCCTCCTTATTGATCATAGTGGGAGAAAATTCAACAAAATAGCTATCATTATTATTCTCATCACCATAATCATCAAATATAGGAGGAATATTGTAACCACAATTAATTTTCTCCTCAATAGTAGGTGGACTGAAAATATCACATTCATCATTGTAATCATCATATATTGGAGGTTTGGTATCATCATAAGCAATAGAATAGCTATCTTCCCAAGTGTGTTCATTTGTAAACATACCATCATTGGAAGGAACATGGATAGCACTAATAGCACAACAACTATTAATATCATCATTTCTAGAATTGGTACCAAAGATATTTTCAATATCAAAAGTGGTGTGCTTTTCCCAACCATGATCACTATTATATGTAACAGGCATAGGAACATCATCTAGTTTAGACTCATCAGCAAAAACTATGATAGGAGCAACATGATTATAGGAAGATACCATTTCCTCTCTCCTTTTACTCTTCTTATTCTTCTTCTTCTCCTATTTAGGAGGGAGAGGCTTGAAAGGAAGCTTCTCCACATACCCCGGCTTATTGTTAGAGATAATAGAAGAAACTTTGGAGGATTCCTCCTTTTCATTAATAAGATCAAAACACATATCAGTCCTGTCATAATTTGGTAAAATATCATCTTTTATAAGATTTTGTATGTAAGTATTTGCGTGGCAGTTTTCAACACAATAAAGATGACAACCATGCAGGACGATATTCATATCAAAAGTACTCATGTCTATCAAAGAAGTTTTTCTTGATAACTCTTCACACCCCAAAAATAATGTAAGTTCATCATGTTGATTATTAGTGATCACGTTATCACAATACAAACTTGCAGGATTATTATGGCCTGGGCATTGAAAATTGAAATGACCCACTTCAAAGCAAAGTTCACAAATAAAAGGATAGAGGGCATAGATTTTTTTACCAAGATCATCTAGAGCCTTATACCACTTTCTAGTTTTTTCATTCTAGTGGGTGATACAATATTCTTCTTCTCTTTGATTATTCTCACAAGGTATATGCATACCTCAAAAATTAACATGCTTATAAGAAATAGTACTTTCAAAAGTTTGAGCATGTTTATTGCAATCATTAATAACATTTTCATTTTCCATGCAAGTGTCTTTAAAAGGTTCATGATACATGTCCCATTTTTCTTTAGGAGCATTAATATGGGAAGCAAAGGCTCTATAGTATCTACCAAGAATTTGAGGATCAAGACCATGTTTAGCACTAAGCTCTTGAAAATCAGCAGTTTCAGCGAAAGACTTAATGCAATCATACTCATAGTTTATACCTGGGTCTTTACCTTTGTCGTTATCCCAACCTTCAGTATTGCTTTGAATTGTTTCAAGAAGATCCCACTTAGCCTTAACCTCCTTACTTGTGAAGGATCCCTCTAAACAGGTATCCAGATAGTCCTTGTAGTGTCCTGAAAGCCCTGCATACAAATTATTGATAACAACATTACTGGGGAGCTCATGAATGGGACATTTGAGCATTAGTGACTTCGATCTCCCCCAAGCTTGGGCAATACTTTATCCCTCATGAGGATGAAAATTATAAATATAATTCCTATCTTTATGAATTTCATGAGGAGGATAAAATTTAGAATAAAAGAGAGATTCAAGTTCCTTCCACTCCAAATGATGAGGATCATCTAGTAGCTCATACCACTCCCTTGCTTTGTCCCTAAGTGGGAAAGGGAATAAATTCCTATTAACTTGGTCCATTGAAATACCTGCACACTTGAACAACTCGCATAATTAACGTATAAAGAGTAAATGATCACTAGGATGGACAGTTCCATCTCCAAAATAGCAGTTATTCATAACACGTTCAACAATTTCAATAGGTATTTTAAAAGGGACACTTTCAGTATGTGGATTTAAAATATCACAAGTATCATTAGAATTACCACATATGGGAGATAAAGTATCATCAGAGCAAATTTTCTTCCCTAAAGCTGGGGAACTAAAAAGATTTTTTTCATAAAAACTAGCTTCCCCAAGCTTAGATGTTTCCATACCATTAGTAACGATGGTGTTCAAAAAATTCGCACTAATAACATTGCTATTAGCATGCAAAGAAAGTTCCATAGGTTTTTTAATTTTCTTTTCAAAACACTCAAGCTCTAACTTAGGAAAAATACTAAAAAGCTCTCTAATTTTTTTGTTGTTTTCCATTAAGCCTAACTAGTGAAAACAAGAAACAAAAAGACAAAATTGAAGAATCTAAAGGAAATAACTTCGAGCACTCACACCAGAGGATGTGAGTACCTTTTACCTTACCTCCCCGTCAACGGCGCCAGAAAAGAGCTTGATGTCTACGCACTTCTATTCTTGTAGATAGTTGTTGGGCCTCCAAGTGTAGAGGTTTGTAGAACAGCAGCAAGTTTACTTTAAGTGGATTAACCAAGGTTTATCGACTCAGGGAGTAAGTGGTCAAAGGTATTACCTCTCAAGCAACCCTGCAATCAAGATACAAGAAATCTCTTGTGTCCCCAACACACCCAATACACTTGTCAGGTGTATAGGTGCACTAGTTCGGCGAAGAGATAGTGAAATACAAGTGGTAACGGTGCCAGAAAATAGCTTGACGGTGAGGTAAAGACTAAAGGTGTAACATCCCAAAAATCATGATTTCAAAGTTTGCATATCATTCATGCATTCATAATCATTTTAGGATCATTTTCAAACAAGATTTCAAAAACAGAAGCAAAATGTGGTCTATTATTTTATATAAGCAAGGCAATAGCCTTATTGCTACTCTCTAATATGAGAATACTAGTTTTAACCAGAAAAGTTTTGAACATAGGTTTGGTTGATATTCCAAAGCTTGGTCAAAAAATTTCAAAACAAAATATGAACTCAAAACCATTCTTATGCCTATTAAAAATATTTCACTAAGGGCATGGTTTTAAACTTTATTTCAAACCCAAAATGAATTTGAGTTTGAATGGATGTTTTACACACCCCCACAACACAAGAAACACAATACAAAAATCTGGAGAAAATTCAAATTGAAACAGAATTGGATTGGGCATTTAAATTCAAACCAGAAAATCAAATCAGAAAAAGAAAAAGAGAAATAGAGAAAAAAATAAAACTAACTGGCTAACTAACCCAACCCAACCCGCGGCCCATCTGGCAGCCCACCTAGCCCACCCGGGAAATCCCCTCCCCCTCTCTGTTTCTCACCCACGCGTGTACCCCCTCCCTCATTGACGCCTTGGACCCACTGCCCCGTCATCATCGTCCTCAATCACCGCGCGACGACTGCTCCGCCGTTACCTCACCATAGTGACATCGCGATTAATCTCTGCTTAAATTCCATTGATGCAGCACGTGATTCTCGCCCCTGCTCCAGCTACTTAAACCCCTCCCCACTCCGCTCCTTTCCCCTCACTCACCAACCACAGAGCGCCCCTAGGCTGTCCACAATCGAGATCGCGCCGCCGCAGTACCGAGCATCTCCGGCGGTAAATTCCGGTGAGCATTCCCCGCCCCTTGCCTCCTAGTATTGCCAGTATGATCACTGCAACCTTGTACATCTTTTAACACCACTGGTGTGTGCTAGGACCACCCAGAACCTCGCCAACGTCGACCACTACACGTGCCCGACAAAGCCATCAACTTTGACGAGCTCCCCTGGTTAGTTCTGACCACACCTGTCCCTCTCGTTGACACTCGCATGACCAGCATCTTCTTGCGCATCTGACACACTTCTCCTCTTGCCTTGGCATGACCTGTACCCTCGCCAGCGATGACAAACAGAAGCGGTCGTCGCTAGAAGGAACTATGGCGAGCAATCCCCGTCGACCTCGAGCGCCACTTCGCCAACCAAGCACACTTTGAGCATCAGCAATGCACGACGAACTTGGTGAGCTATTTATCCCTCTCCCGCACTTCCTGTATCGTCGGCACCGTCCTTGTCTGACCGTGCCGCTCAATCCGCGCGAAACGGTATCGGCCAGTGAGGTTAAGGCACGTGGCTAGGGTTTAGATTTAAAATCTGAATTTAGATCTATTAGATGTTCAAACTTACAAAATTCATAACTTTTGACAATTTTGCAAATTTTATATCAATAGAATCAGGAAAAATAATTCTATCCAACCCTGTACTTTTTTTAATGAATTACTTTTGTAAAATTAGTTGTTTTTACAGAGACATCTGTAGGCTTATTTTGTGTATAAAAAATATTTGGAAAATGTTTAAAAGGCCAAATAAAGTCTATTTGGTGTATAAATGTTTAGTTTATTGATCAGTACTGTTTTACTTGTCTTGTTGGGTTTAGAAAAATCATCACATGTCATTTGCATGCATTCATATATTTTTGCTTGTTTATTTTGATATGTGAATTTGGTGCTATCATTTTATGTGTAGATTTTGGTGCTATTGGTGATTGTGACTGTGAGGATTGTTGTTACTCCCCAACTACCAAGGCAAGTGGTGCTTCATACCTTTGTCCCAATATTTTGACTTTGCATTAGAAATATTGTGTATAGGGCTTGCATGAATATCTTTGCTAAGTATCTATATGCTATGCTTGGGAATCCTAGTAGTTGTAGAATTGTTAGAAATTTCTCTAAGTTAAGATACTTACTATTGCCATGCTTCGCCTAGCTAGTAGCAACTAAGGGTGGATTATATACACATGCTATGGAAAATATTTCTAAGTCTTTGACTTATATTTTGCTTAATAAAACAACTAAGTGAATTAAACACCTGGGTGGAATGGTTTATGTTGAGTGGTTACACAAGGCCAAGGGACTGGTGAACCTTGTGTATCTCACTTGTGGAATGCCACCCAGGAACAAAGGGATTTGAGATGCCATATGTTAAGAAGCTTCTAGTGTAGCCACATGGCATTATGGGATCTACTGGATCATATAGGTTGCAATAACTTAGCCATTTGGACAGTTGGTGGTAGAGGGTGATAGGTTGGAACGCGTCCATTTGGTCTAAGGGAAGGCTTCTGAAAGGTCCTGTCTTGGTGAAAATCAAGTCTTGTGGGGAAAGTGCACCACCTCTGCAGAAGGAAGAAACTAAGTACTTATCCTTGTCCCCGGTAATGGACAATTTGAGCATCAAGATATGGAAGCTATCAATAATCTCCTCATCCCAATTTCTAAGTTAAAATTTGTGGTTAAACAAGGGTGAAGGTTCACCAATTTCTATTGGTGGTTCCTTGGGAGTTTTTGCCAAACAAAAACTTAGTGTTTTCAACTGATAGGTAAAACCTATTTTTAGCAAAGCAATCCTAAGATACACTTAGCCAAATTCATGTAGTAACTAGATGCTAATATTCTACTAAGGTATCACTTGCCAATACTATTCCAATGTATTGACCCACTGTGGCTGTAACTTGTGATGTTGCAGGTTACTTTGATGAGGATTAAGGTTATGAGTCTACACTCAACATGCTTGCTTGTGGCACATGAAGATGAAGACTTTTATTTATATTGTTAAGTGAAACTCTTATACTAGCCTTTGGCTATGGAGTTGTAAAAGACTATGTTATCTCTGGAATGACGATGTAATAATGACCTTTGTTTCTGTGTACTTCATCTTAAACTATGGATGCTAGCAATTGATCCAGGGACTAGCATTCAATCACAGGGACCTTTACCTTTATAAATGTGGGGTCTTACAAATGGTATCAGAGAACTGTGTTTCCTGTAGTATTATGACCCTAGGATTGGATAAGAAACCACTAAGGAAAAACTTTCAACACTTTGAAAAATTTCCACACTTGTATTTTTCTTCTCGTAAACTTTTCTAATCTTCTTTCTCATCTCTATTTGTATATAAACTCCATCAACGAAGCCGTAAGGAAGGGACCACTCATGACCATGACTTTGGAGTGTGAGACTGAATTTCCCAAGGCCCTCAAGAACCTTATGGTTACCATGGGGATACATGGTGCAGCTATGTACGAAGGATTCCCTGTGATGGATAAAGGAGAAGAGTATTGGTGGGTGCAACTTCACTTGTACAAAATCAAGGAAGACAACCACAAGGAGTCAGGATTTTGCATGGTCACCAACTCAAAAATGCACACAACATTCTTTGACTCTGCAAGAATGCGGCTTGGAATGCTATCAGGGAGCTTGGTGATAGACTCAAGTGCAGAATGCTCAACACCCAAAATTATCTTAGAGAAGAAAATAATCATACCCAAGAGTTAGAGGCTACCAACCAACAGCTAAGGGGAGACATCATAGATTTAATATGGGAGTCTTGTGAACAAGATAGACAGATGGATACTAAGGATGCCCGGATAGCTATTTTGTCTAGTGAGTGAGAGTTGTAACGTACTTCGTTAGTTGGACCTCCACACTTATCGTTTTTACTTCCAAAAGTTTGTCTAAGTTATGTTGAACCTTTGATGCTTGTAATGGATTTGTGTATGCCATGACTTGTGTGATTGTTGCAAAAGATATGCTCGTGATATTTTGTCTTGTGATTCTATCCTATTGATGTTGATTCTAACTTTTCTCTATCTTATAAAAATAGATGCCTAATGTTACTATCAACACGGTCGAGGAGTTCAAGGGAACTCGTTTTGGTACTCGTCTCATTGAGCTCACTAGTGTGCTCAACCTTCCACTTCCTAGCATCATGACACATCCACTCACCAAGTTTGAGAGGAAGGACCTTTGGGGCTTCAGAGTCACTCAGCCGGGACGCTAGACAGAGCCAACCACGGAGACCATCACTTTCAAGCTGATGCATGATGACAAAGAGAAAGGCCTAGATGTAGTCATGCAGGAGTTACTTGTGCGTCTGGTAGGGAGACACTCCACCGAGCTTAGAGGTCTTTACTTTCACCCCTTCGGGAGACGCAACGAGGAGGGTGAGGTCATAGAGTACGAGGATGCTGCTAGAGAGACGATGGAGCCGATTCGTCTGTACCTCCAGGACCTAGAGGGTCTTATTAGGCACCTAGATACTGATAGGACCAACATCATGCTTAGCAATTACGAGCTCCAGGTTCAGTTTCGTGAGAAGGACAACCTCTTCGCGGAGCAAGACGAGATAGTCAAGGAAATGGAGGCCAAGTTTGAAATCCAGGACAAGAAATTCAAGAGCTAAGAGAAAAGAGTCCAAGATAGGAAGAAGAAGATCCGGGAGATGAAGGAAGAGTTAGAGGCCGAGGACTTCGAGCTCAAGCATCAGCAGGGAGTGATCGAGAGGCTTCGCTCACAGTAGAGGGCTCTTAGGGACAAGATTGAGGCCTTGAGTACTAGTGTTCATGGTACAAGACCGCCATGGAGAGTGCAGGCCTTACACTTGTTGACGAGGAGATTGATGCGGAGTAGTGTAGACTACTCGATTATCTTTCATCTATCGTACTTTGTTTATTGAGTCGCAATGACCATCCAACATGTGGATGTCTTGCTATGGTGTGTTTGCTTTTTCCAAAACTTGTTGTTTATGTCGTTCAAACTCTTCGTTAATTTGATGCTTGGTTATTGTGATTGTTTATGTGATGTATTGTGCATGTTAAGCATCTATGGGTATCTCATTCTTATCCTTATGAAAACCACAGATGCCTCCTTGACATGCCAACCCCAACCCAAACAACAACAATGTCACTCCCGAGATGCAACAGTTGATGACAGCACAGACACAACTGATGTAGATGATGACCACCTTCATGTAGAACCAGAATCAGAATAACAACAACAACAACAATAACAACAACAACCAGAATAATCCGCCAGGATTTGACATGCTCACCAGATTCCTAAGACTGAGGCCTGCAAAGTTCTCAGGAACCACTGATCCAATGGTGGCCAATGATTGGCTACGTTCAGTGAACAAGGATTTAGTGACTGTCGGCTGCACCGACGAAGAAAAGGTCAGGTTTGAAGCACATCTGCTGGAAGGGCCAGCAGCAACCTGGTGGGACAACTTCTCGATCACCACCCCCATTGAGGATGTGACATGGGCTATGTTTGAGGATGGATTCCGTACAGCTCACATCTCATCCGGAGTGATGAATTTGAAGAGGAATTCCACAATCTGAAGCAGCGTCACCGCAACGTGGTTGAATATATTGAGGAGTTCAACAATCTGGCGCGTTATGCACCGGATGAGGTTGACACAGATGCCAAGAGGAAGGAGAAATTCCTCAAAGGACTAAATGATGAACTGAATGTGCAGTTGTCTGTTGCCTATGTCCCAACCTATCAATCACTTTGTGACAAGGCTACCATCTTGGAGAACAAGATGCAACATGTTGAGAGTAGGAAGAGGAAGCACAGTTTTGATAAACATAGCTCGGGATCGTCTCACAAGTGTTCCCATCATGATGATAGTGGGAGTTCTGGATACCACAAACATGGAAAGTACAACAACTACCACGGCCACAACCGCCATCATGACAACAAGCATCACCGCAGTCATGATAACGACAAGTATAAGAACCACAAGAGTGGATACAAGATCCACCACAATGGAGGTGGAAGTGGTAGTGTAAGTCAGCCTGCCAAGAAAGATCTCAGTCAGGTTGAATGCTTCAAGTGTAAGAAGATGGGGCACTATGCTAATGAGTGCCCAGAAAACAAAGTTGAAGGTGCCAACAAGCCCAACCCTTTCCAGAAGGGACAAGTGAACCACATCAATGTGGAAGAGATATATGAGGAACCTGATGCTGTGGCTGGTAAGTTCAAACTCAATTCTGTTCTAGCACTTGTTCTTTTTTATACTGGCACATCACATTCATTCATATCAAGAGCATTTGTTGATAGAAATGAACTTCCAGTTGAAACTATTGGGTTTCCTATAAAAGTAAGTTCTCCTGGTGGAGAAATGATAGTGAACTCAGGGTGTCATGACCTAGTCATAGAATTTGGGAAGTATAAGTTTCCTGTTAATTTGATAATCCTAAATTCCCAAGGATTGGATGTCATTTTGGGAATGGACTGGATGACTAAGTACAAGGGAGTGCTAGATTGTGCCAATCATACTGTCACACTCACAACCCTGGATAATAAAAGGATTAGATTCAAGACTAACTTTGTATCAAAAAGGGAGTAAGCTAAATTCTCTTAAGGGGGTTAGCATAGACAGTGTGATAATTGTGAGAGAATATCCAGATGTATTTCCGGAGGAGTTGCCGGGAATGCCACTAGATAGAGATGCAGAATTTCTGATTGACTTGCTGCCGGGATCTGGACCAATAGCAAAGAGACCTTACAAAATGTCAGTTGATGAGTTGAAGGAACTCAAGACACAACTTGGAGAGAAGTTGCAGAAAGGATTTATTCAACCAAGTTCTTCATCTTGGGGAGCGCCAGTCTTGTTTGTTGAAAAGAAAGATAGAAGTCAAAGGTTATGCATAGATTATCGTTCACTCAATGAGGTGACTATCAAGAACAAATATCCTTTGCCCAGAATCAATGACTTGTTTGATTAGTTAGAAGGAGCCTGTGTGTTCTCAAAGATTGATCTCTGGTCAGGCTTTTTCAACTTTAGATAAGGGAACAAGACATACCTAAGACTGTTTTCACCACTAGGTATGGATTGTATGAGTACACAGTGATGCCATTTCGTTTGACCAATTCACCAGCCTACTTCATGAATATGATGAACAAAGTGTTCATGGAGTTTCTTGACAAGTTTGTCATCGTTTTCATCGATGACATTTTGATCTACTCCAAGAGCAATGAAGAGCATCAAGGACATTTGCATTTGATACTTGAGAAGCTTAGAGAGCATAAGTTGTATGCCAAATTCAGCAAGTGTGAATTCTGGTTGAATGAAGTTGGATTTCTTGGACACATTGTGTCAGGAGATGGTGTAGCAGTTGATCCCACAAAAGTGTCAGCTGTAACTGAGTGGGAATCTCCTAAGTCAGTGAAAGAAGTCTGTATTTTCCTTGGCTTGGCAGGATACTATAGAAGGTTTATTGAGAATTTCTCAAAGGTAGCTAAGCTAATGACGGAGTTACTCAAGAAAGACAAGAAATTTGATTGGACTGAAGGATGTGAACTCAGTTTCCAAGAGTTGAAGAAGAGACTAGTGACAACACCAGTCTTATGTCTGCCAGATTTGGAGAAGGATTTCCAAGTTTATTGTGATGCATCTCACCAAGGATTAGGTGAAGTTCTGATGCAAGAAGGGAAAGTTGTGGCTTATGCCTCGAGACAACTCAAAACTCATGAGGTAAATTATCCTACTCATGATTTAAAGTTAGCCTCTGTTGTCCATGCACTCAAAACATGGAGACATTATCTTTTGGGAAAGCGATGTGAAGTGTTCACAGATCACAAAAGTTTGAAGTATATCTTTACTCAGAAAGAAATCAACATGAGAAAAAGAAGATGGCTAGAACTCATCAAGGACTATGACTTGAGTTTGCAATACCACCCCGGTAAAGCAAATGTTGTAGCGGATGCACTAATCCGTAAGGTTTATGTGAATGGCCTTACTAAGGGAGAGTTGCCAGATGATCTGTGTGCCCAATCAAAGATCTTAGATTGGAGATAGTGCCTAAAGGACATCTCATGTCATTGGATGTTCAACCCACCTTGTTGGACAAAATCAAGGAAGCCCAAAAGATGGACAAGGAAATTGAAGAGATTAAGGAAAAGATTGGCTAGGGAAAAGCCAAAGGATTCCATGAAGACGAACATGGTACTTTATGGTATGGAAAACGTATCTACATTCCACAAGATCCGGAGCTTCGGAAACTGATTTTACAAGAAGCACACAACTCACCATATTCCATTCATCCGGGTAACACCAAAATGTACATGGATGTGAAGGAAAGATTTTGGTGGAATAATCTCAAGAAGGACATCGCCGAACATATTGCTTTGTGTGATGTATGTAGTAGAGTGAAAGCGGAACATCAGAAGCCAGCAGGATTGTTACAACCACTACCTATTCCTGATTGGAAGTGGGACAAGATTGGCATGGATTTCATCACCGGATTGCCAAGGACGAGATCAAGATATGATTCTATTTGGGTAGTAGTGGATCGCCTAACTAAAGTGGCTCATTTCATACCCGTGAAGACAACCTATACAAGTGCTAAGTTAGCCGAGATCTATATGAATAGGATTGTGTGTCTGCATGGAGTACCCAAGAGTATCGTGTCTGATAGGGGAACTCAATTCACTTCCCATTTTTTGAGGCAACTGCATAAGTCATTGGGAACGAGATTGGATTCAGTACTGCTTTTCATCCCCAAACTGATGGACAGACAGAAAGGACCAACCAGATTCTAGAGGATATGTTGAGGGCATGTTCCCTAGACTATGGTGCTAGTTGGGATGAAAGTCTGCCTTATGCAGAATTCTCATAAAACAATAGCTATCAAGCCAGTATTGAGATGGCACCGTTTGAATTTCTCTATGGGAGGAAATGTACTACACCATTGCTATGGAATGATGTTGGAGAAAGAAACTTGTTTGGGCCAGAACTTATCAAGGAAGCTGAAGAGAAAGTCAAGTTAGTAAAGGACAGATTAAAGGTAGCATAGTCCCGACAAAAGAGCTACGCAGATCCAAAGCATAGAGAAGTCACCTATGAGGTAGGTGATAGAGCATACCTTAGAGTATCACCACTTCGTGGAGTGAAGAGATTTGGAGTCAAAGGAAAATTGGCCCCAAGATATGTTGGACCATTCAAGATTCTAAGCTATAAAGGAGAAGCAACTTATGAGATTGAATTGCCTGAATCATTGTCTGCCATTCACAATGTGTTTCATGTGATTCAGCTAAAGAAATGCCATCCGGAGATGGAAGAGACTTCTTTGAAGGATACTATACCTTTGGAAGAGGTCCAATTGGAAAGTGATCTCACCTATGAGGAAAAACCTATCAAGATTCTCGAGACTGCAGAAAGAGTTACTCGGACAAAGACTATCAAATTCTGCAAAGTTTAGTGGAACCATCATTCCGAGGAAGAAGCAACATGGGAAAGAGAAGATGATCTTCAGAAAGACCACCCTCACCTATTTGCTAGCCAATCCGAATCTCGAGGGCGAGATTCACCTTAAGGGGGTTAGATTTGTAACATCCCAAAAATCATGATTTCAAAGTTTGCATATCATTCATGCATTCATAATCATTTTAGGATCATTTTCAAACAAGATTTAAAAAATAGAAGCAAAATGTGGTCTATTATTTTATATAAGCAAGGCAATAGCCTTATTGCTACTCTCTAATATGAGAATACTAGTTTTAACCAGAAAATTCTTGAACATAGGTTTGGTTGATATTCCAAAGCTTGGTCAAAAATTTTCAAAACAAAATATGAACTCAAAACCATTCTTATGCCTATTAAAAATATTTCACTAAGGGCATGGTTTTAAACTTTATTTCAAACCCAAAATGAATTTGAGTTTGAATGGATGTTTTACACACCCCAGGACACAAGAAACACAATACAAAAATCTGGAGAAAATTCAAATTGAAAAAGAATTGAATTGGGCATTTAAATTCAAACTAGAAAATCAAATCAAAAAAAGAAAAAGATAAATAGAGAAAAAAATAAAACTAACTGGCTAACTAACCCAACCCAACCCGTGGCCCATCTGGCAGCCCACCTAGCCCATCCGGGAAATCCCCTCTCCCTCTCTGTTTCTCACCCACGCGTGTACCCCCTCCCTCATTGACGCCTTGGACCCACTGCCCCGTCATCATCGTCCTCAATCACCGCGCGACGACCGCTCCGCCGTTACCTCACCATAGTGACGCCGCGATTAATCTCTGCTTAAATTCCATTGATGCAGCACGTGATTCTCGCCCCTGCTCCAGCTACTTAAACCCCTCCCCACTCCACTCCTTTCTCCTCACTCACCAACCACAGAGCGCCCCTAGGCTGTCCACAATCGAGCTCGCGTCGCCGCAGTACCGAGCATCTCCGGCGGTAAATTCCGGTGAGCATTCCCCGCCCCTTGCCTCCTATTCTTGCCAGTATGATCACTGCAACATTGCACATCTTTTAACACCACTGGTGTGTGCTAGGACCACCCAGAACCTCGCCAACATCAACGACTGCACGTGCCCGACGAAGCCATCAACTCCGACGAGCTCCCCTGGTTAGTTCTGACCACGCCTTTCCCTCTCGTTGACACTCGCGTGACCAACATCTTCTTGCGCATCTGACACACTTCTCCTCTTGCCTTGGCATGTCCTGTACCCTCGCTAGCGATGACGAACAGAAGCGGCTGTTGCAAGAAGGACCTACGGCTGGCAATCCCCGTCGACCTCAAGCGCCCCTTCGCTAACCAAGCACACTTTGAGCATCAGCAACGCACAACGGCGAACTCGGTGAACTATTTATCCCTCTCCCACGCTTCCTGTATCGTCGGCACCGTCCTTGTCTGACCGTGCCGCTACCAGCCACCGCCGCGCGCCGCCCATCTTTGGCCAAACGCATGTGCGCCATTAGATCTGGATCCAGCGAGTAGGATAGATTCACTTAAATCGAACCGGTACGCTCATCTGTGCCGCACGATCCACTTTAAATCCAACGCTCCACAGAGCTCAATCCGCGCGAACTCGGCCAGTGAGGTTAAGACACGTGTCTAGGGTTTAGATTTAAAATCTGAATTTAGATCTATTAGATGTTCAAACTTACAAAATTCATAACTTTTGATCCACACGTCCAAATTTTGCAAATTTTATATCAATGGAATCAGGAAAAAGAATTCTATCCAACCATGTACTTTCTTTAATGAATTACTTCTGTAAAATTAGTTGTTTTTGCAGAGACATTTGTAGGCTTATTTTGTGTATAAAAATTAATTGGAAAAATGTTTAAAAGTCCAAATAAAGTTTATTTGTGTATAAATGTTTAGTTTATTGATCAGTACTGTTTTAGTTGTCTTGTTGGGTTTAGAAAAATAATCACATGTCATTTGCATGCATTCATATATTTTTGCTTGTTTATTTTGATATGTGAATTTGGTGCTATCATTTTATGTGTAGATTTTGGTGCTAGTGGTGATTCTGACTGTGAGGATTGTTGTTACTCCCCCAACTACCAAGGCAAGTGGTGATTCATACTTTTGTCCCAATATTTTGACTTTGCATTAGAAATATTTTGTATAGGGCTTGCATGAATATTTTTGCTAAGTATCTATATGCTATGCTTGGGAAATCCTAGTAGTTGTAGAATTGTTATAATTTTCTCTAAGTTAAGATACTTACTATTGCCATGCGTAGCCTAGCTAGTAGCAACCAAGGGTGGATTATATACACATGCTATGGAAAAAAATTCTAAGTCTCTGACTTATGGTTTGCTTAATAAAACAACTAAGTGAATGAAACACCTGGGTGGAATGGTTTATGTTGAGTGGTTACACAAGGCCAGGGGACTGGTGAACCTTGTCTATCTCACTTGTGGAATTCCACCCTGGAACAAAGGGATTTGAGATGCCATATGTTAAGAAGCTTCTAGTGCAGCCACATGGCATTATGGGCTCTGCCTGGATCATATAGGTTGCAATAACTTAGCCATTTGGACAGCTGGTGGTAGAGGGTGATAGGTTGGAACGCGTCCATTTGGTCTAAGGGAAGGCTTCTGAAAAGTCTTGTCTTGGTGAAAATCAAGTCTTGTGGGGAAAGTGCACCACCTCTGCAGAAGGAAGAAACTAAGTACTTAGCCGTGTCCCCGGTAATGGACAATTTGAGCATCAAGACATGGAAGCTATCAAGAATCTCCTCATCTCAATTTCTAAGTTAAAATTTGTGGATAAACAAGGGTGAAGGTTCACCAATTTCTATTGGTGGTTCCTTGGGAGTTTTTGCCAAACAAAAACTTAGTGTTTTCAAGTGATAGGTAAAACCTATTTTGAGCAAAGTAAGCCTAAGCTACACTTAGCCAAATTCATGTAGTAACTAGATGCTAATATTCTACTAAGGTATCACTTGCCAATACTATTCCAATGTATTGACCCACTGTGGCTGTAACTTATGATGTTGCAGGTTACTCTGATGAGGATTAGGGTTATGAGTCTACACTCAACATGCTTGCCTGTGGCACATGAAGATGAAGACTTTTAATAATATTGTTAAGTTAAACTCTTGTACTAGCCTTTGGCTATGGAGTTCTAAAAGACTATGTTATCTCTGGAATGACGATGTAATAATGACCTTTGTTTCTGTGTACTTCATCTTAAACTGTGGATGCTAGCAATTGATCCAGGGACTAGCATTGCAATCTCAGGGACCTTTACATTTATAAAGGTGGGGTCTTACAAAAGGCAACAAGAAGGAAGCAAGCAAACATGCAACAGATCTAGTAGCAAACGGTGTTTCAATGTTTAGAAACAAGGCCTAGGGATCATACTTTCACTAGTGAACACTCTCTCATATAAATATCCTCTCTTCATGATACTACTCCTAACTACTCTCCGGTTGGACACTCTAATCCACGGTAGGGCCTTCCCCAATCTAGATAACCCCACACTGTCACCTTGAGCGCTAGATGGTTCCAACAAACACCACAATTTCATAGAGACATCCAACTCCAAATATAACTCATAACAAATATTCAATCTAGCCAAAGTGCCACACACGATATGCACGCTATCACTTTCACACACGTGGGGAATAGCATAGATCTATTAAAGCACAAAGAGTATTTATGTAGACTCAAACCTAAGTGCCACCATGGCGTGCATGCTGTCACCTTGTCACACATGGGGAGAGCAGAGATCTAATGAAGCACTTGAGTAGCAAGGTAGATCTACTTCATTACAAAGCTCATGACCACAAGATCATGCATAGAGAGAGAGATGAACACATAGCTACCGGTAGAGCCCTTAGCCCTAAGGAAGAACTACTCCCTCCTCATCATGGGAATCAGCAATGGTGATGAAGATGGCAATGGAGATCGATGGAGATGGCTCCGGGGGCACTTCCCCGTCCCAGCAGGGTGCCAGAACAGAGACTTTCTGTCCCCTGAGTCTCCCTTTCAGTGGCGACGGTGCTATAGAGGTTTTCGTGGATTTCTTCTGGATGCCCTAGGGTTTTTGGGTCGGAGGCTTCTTATTGGCGCAGGAATCAAGGTCGGTGGGGGTCCAGGGGGCCCACACACCCTGTGGGCACCTCCAGGGCTTGCCCGCGCCTAGGGGGTGTGGCCACCCTGTGGCCCCCCTCCGGCTCTGCTTCGTGGTTCCGTGTTGCTCCGGAAAAAATAATAACTTTGGATTTTGTCCCGTCCAATTCCGAGAATATTGATTTTCTGCCTTTCTGGAACCATAAACAGAAGAAAACAGGCAACTGGCACTATGACAAATTGTTAATAAGTTAGTTCCAGAAAAGATATAAAAACACCTAAAAGTATAGACTAAGCAAAGAAAAGTACATACAAAACAAGCTTGGAGCATAAAAGATTATAGATATGTTTCCGACGTATCACAGATCCATGGTAATACCCATAAGAAGCCGAAGGTTCTGGAAGCATCCGAACCACATGAACCAGACGTGATAAACTAGGAAAAGTATAAGACGTAGCTAACATAGTCATAGAGTTACCTTTTATTCTGTAAAAGTACCAGATTGGTCTTTGAGACTCAGACTCTCATCTAAATGCTAGAAGGAGCCGGCGAGGATGGCACCCTAAGCGTCGATTCATATCTAACCACTGTAAGCTAGATCACATCTGGCAATCTGGCGACTTTGTACTCTCCATCAACAAAATCAGACAAGCAAGAAGTAGGGTTTCCTCTACGAGGGCTTGAACCTGGGTAAATCTCGCCACCCTTGTTTGTCTGATAAACCGACGAAATTACCAGCTCACCCATTTTCCCTGAAACCCAAGTCCATAATAATGGACATTGCCGAGGTTACCCCTCGTCAATTGGCGCTTTCTATGGGAAGTGTGGGCGCTAGAGTCATGAATTCGGAGGCTCCCTCTTCCCTAAGCATCAACCCGATGATCAAGAGTGCTCAGATCTATTTTGGCTCCATCGATCTCCTTCAACACCTGCCGACCCTTCTTCCGGCCTTTGATAACCTTGACCGGGTGACAGGTCCAATGATCGGTAGTTTCAACTTTCACATCGGTTCAACAGGAACCTTTTTTACTTTGGCGTATTGTCATGACCATATCATATCTGTCCAAATGGTCTAGTGTGAGGATCCTATTGTAACATTAAAAGGACTGCTAGGCACTTAGCAGTTCTTTCAGATGTTCATTCGGGTTTAGAAATGCGGATATTTTTTGATTTATTCTATTCACATAGTGCTACCAGGCTATATAACACTTAAATTATTTGTTATTTTTATATGGTACGATCCTACAAGTACGTCTCTCTAATTCATCTTGCCTTCCTCTATTTTGCATCTTGGATGGTTTGAGGAAGTAAGTTTGGGACAACAGGTTAGCAAGCCTATATAAGATGCATATGTTGAGTTTTGTTAGGGTGGAACGGCGTGTCCTCCGTAGAGGGAACCAGCTACGTGTTTATACATGTGACGAAAAGCCCCTCACGTGGCAATTACAGAGTCCGGGTGGTTAACGGTTGGTGTACTACACCACACCGAATACCCCCTCATATTACAAGTCTAACACCCCCTTAATCTAGACCTGTGAGAGGTTTAGATTACGCTTAAACTCATCTAACTTATTAGTACATAAAAATTTAGTAAAACCTTCTATAATATGATCCTTTCTTGAGGTAAACCTAACATCAAGTTGTTTGCTAGCAACTCGTTCACGAAAAAATAGAAGTCAATTTCAATGTGTTTGGTGCGTCCATGAAAAATTGGATTAGCAGACAGGTAGGTTGCACCAAGATTATCACACCATAGACATGGTTTGTGCTTGATAGAACTCCAAGTTCATGAACTAGCGCTTCAACCCATATAAGCTCGGTAGTGGCATTTGCAAGAGCCTTGTATTCAACCTCTGTACTAGACCTAGAAATAGTAGGTTATTTTCCAACACTCCAAGAGATAAGATTGGGGCCAAAAATATAGAAAAGCTACCAGTAGAGCGTCTATCATCTAAATCACCTTCCCAATCTGCATCTGAATAGACCTGTAAAAATTAAGACCAACCTTACATGTGCCATGAATGTACCTCAAGATTCTTTTGATAGCAGTCCAATGTGCAGTGGTGGGAGCATGAAGAAACAGGCATACCTTATTAATATAGAAACAAATATCAGGCCTAGTTAATGTCAGGTATTGAAGGGCACCTACGATGCTCTTGTAATGAGCGATATCCTCAGGTACAAGAGGAGATCCATCAGGCAATGAGAGTGTATCAGTCGTGGAGAGTGGTGTTGGGAAAGAAGTGGAATCATTCATGCCAACACGAGTCAATAGATCTATAGCATATTTTTCCTAAGTCAGCAATAAACCATTTGACTATTTATGAACCTCTAGCCCCAAAAATAAATGAAGGTCTCCAAGATCCTTTAGAGAAAACTCATAATTCAACTGACTGAGAACATCTGAGATAGCCGAATCATAAGAATTTGTCACTATAATGTCATCAACATAAATCAAGAGGAAAATAGTAACACCTGGCTAGTTATAGAGAAACAATGATGTGTCAGCCTTGGATGGAAGAAAACCAAGAGTGTGTAATTTGGAACCGAGAACAGAGTACCAAGCACGAGGGGCCTGTTTTAGACCATATAATGCTTTATCAAGTTTGCAAATGTAATGTGGAGTAGCGGAAGACTCAGAACCTGGTGGTTGTTTCATATAAACCTCCTCTTCCAGAACACCATGTAAAAATGCATTCTTGACATATATCTGATGTAAACTCCATCCCCTAGAGACTGAGATTGAAAGAACAAGTCTGATAGTAGAAGCCTTTACCACAAGACTGAAAGTATCTTCATAGTCCATACCATATCGTGGTTTGAATCCTTTTGTAACAAGTCGTGCTTTATACCTGTCAATAGTATAACATTTTTCATGATGCGATAAACCCACTTACAATCAATGACGTTCTTGTTCGAGCTTAGGGGCACAAGGTGCCAGGTGTGGTTTAAAGAAGAGCACTGTATTCATCTTGCATAGCATGTTGCCAGTTTTCATTTGCAAGAGATTCAGAAAGGTTCTAAGGTTCATGCCCATCATTATGATGAAGGGATGCAAAAGGAAAAACATTTTCATCAAACACAACATCTCGAGAGACATAGACTCGGCTAGTGGCAACATCAGGACATTTCACTCCCTTATGGAGAAAATTATAGCCAAGAAACACACAACGTTTGGAACAAAAAAAGTGAGTTTGTGTTTGTTATATGAATGATGGTTGGGCCAACATGCACAACCAAAAACACAAAGTGACTCATAGTTGGGTGTAACTTGAAAAGTTCTTCCATAGGAGTCTGGTGATTAAGAACTTTTGTAGGAAACAAGTTTATGAGAAAAGTAGCTGTGATGAAAGCATCATCCTAATATTTGAGAGGCATGTAAGCATTAACAAGCAAAGAGATCCATACTTCAACAATATGGCAATGTTTGCATTCAGCGGAGCCATTTTGTTGATGAGAACGAGGACATCATACATGATGAACAATGCCTACTCATTGGAAAAATCCATTTAACTTTTCATACTCACCACCCCAATTAGTTTGTATGGTGAGATTTTTTCTACCAAATTGGTGCTCAACATATTGTTGAAAATCAAGAAAAACTTGATATACATCAGAATGTTTATTCATTACAAGGAATCTGGTAATATATGACCCTCCATTTTCGTCACAGAATCGTCATAGTGGTCTGTTTATGACGATTCTATGACGATTTTGAGATCGTCAAAAGCTGGGCGTCGCAAATGAACTATAACGACGTTTTTGGTTAAATCGTCATAACCATCTATGACGATATTGGATTGTCATAACGTCTATGACTATCCAATATCGTCACGGTCCATCTAGCCTAGCCAAGTCAGATCCTACGTGGCCTATCATACGTGGCAAAATTATGATGAAATTAAATCGTCTTAAATCAAAATCAGCCCAATCCATTATGGTGGTCTCTATGGGCCAGCCCAATAATTCTGGCCTTTTTCTTTTTTAGGCCTAGGCCATTTACATAACATTTCACTTTGTGTCGTGTCCTTTTATGGTACATTTCTTCTATGGGCCATGGCTTTATTAGGGTGTATTCCCTTTTGGGCCTTTATTCTGTACATCAGATTTCTCTTTTATTTTTCAGCCTTTTTTCCTTTTTTTTCTAATTCCATGTAGCCCTTTTTATATCCAGAACAGGCCCGAATCTACTACCAAACCATCCCAGCAACATTTCTAAATATATATTTTATACAACACAACAATTTAACATCTAGAATTTAAATATGACAGCCACGAGGTAACAGTATAACAGGACATGACAGCCAGGTCATCATATAACACTATAACATATATAAATAGCTGATATAGTAGATATACACATGATAGCAGATACAAAGAAACATCAGCCAAAATTGATACACAATAACCAAATAATCAGCAGATGTAAACATTCCAGATTAGCTACTGGACTGTCAATGCCTGGAGCATAGCTCCCTACTACTCCTTATGACGCCCTTGTTGCTGGCCTATACCACATACAAGAACTTCGAAATATCCTCCTTCGGCCTTCTTATTTCTGTCAAACAGAAAAACTAGCATAAGTGATACGAATTGGATAAATAAATAGCAGCATATTAGCTATGGTAAGTCCATTTCCATAACAGTTTTCAAGTACCAAAACATGTATTCAGATAAAAAAACAATAGACAGTCTTGTACATGCACAAAACATGCATGCCTAGCTTCAAAATGATGTACCAACAGCTATACAACCAATAACAGAGTCATATCCAACTATTGACTGCTTATAGTTGCAAACTGCATAGACTTTTTTACCTGTCAATTATAATATTGATTTGCGGATTGAGCAAGTTATAATATCTATAGTTCTAGCACAATAGCATGTAAAAAAGACGAGACAAAATAGTAAAACAATAGTACAAGCGAACACATAGTTCTTACTTAGTTCTCACAGGAGTCAGGAGATAGGCAAATAGAAAATAGAAGTACATCATGCATAGTTCTATATCGAACATATGGAAATAGCAAACAACATAGTTTTCACATCACAAATGGAAGCCAGGTTCAGATAATCCAAGCAACAAAAGATCACCACAGTTCCTAATCAATGACTGACCAAGCAAGATTCCAGCATAAAGTGATACATATGTCTACATAAAATGAATATCATATTGTCCAAGTAAGATTCCAGGATAATATAACATGTTATGGTCTAAAACTCCAAGTAAAAGATGCTACGAATTTCATACATACATAGACGTATTATAAATACCAAATACTTTCATGCACACTTATGTTCTAAATCAACTGGAAGGTACATACTAGCTTATTTTGAACCATAGAATCAAATTGACTTTCATATGTCGGCACTTTCCAAAACATTAGTTCACAATGTGTGATGTAGGAAAGAAACATAAGAAAAAACAGTGTAACCTGAGTAATATCACAATACTAAACTGACAGGCAGCAAGATCTCCACCAATTTTGTTGTTAGGAAACAGAAATATTGGGAGGTGACCCCACCCCAACACTAAGCTATTGCATGATGTTCAGAAAGTTTCTGGAATCATAAGGGACCATGTGATTGTACTCGCTACTCGTCGATGCCAACCCCATAATGTTCATCGGCTACTGCCCCCTCTCATTCTCAGTAACCTGTAGCAAAACCAACCACTCCAAGATTCAGCGATTACCGCTCAGAAATATAGATGTTGGCTACATTGCAGTGATAGTCTAAAATTTAGAGATAAACAAATCTATCAACCGAGTATTGTGTTAAACACGTCCTACCAAAGACTTTAGTTTCATCATACCTTTCTAGCTCTTATCTTGGCTATGCCTTTCTCCAGCCTACCTTCTAGCTGCTTAAGTTCCCTCAGGGTCATGGTGCTGACAGAATCTCTCACTAATGGCCTACTGGAAATTTCAGACATGTTAGGCTCCAAAAACTTAAGTTCCTATGAGGTATCATACACTATCATATGCATCATGGCATGAAGATTTTAACCTGTTTGAGTTCTGCAAGATACTGATCTGCTGGCCCAGCTTGGAGGACTCCTGTTGGTAGTACTGAAAATTCGCAATATGATTATATGAGAAAGCATTCAGAAATAACCAAATATACATTTCATAATCAAATAACCTTTTATGTTACAATCTGCACAACAATAAGGTAGTAGACAACAAATATAGTTACTGAAAACAGTCGCTGGGACAAGCTTCCTGTTCATTTATTTGTGAGTATGCTTCAATTGTGCATTAGATTTTGATTTTGCAATATCTACTCAAGCTGAGAACGGGGCGGGTCCATATGGGTCTAATAGGGTGGGTTTCGCTTGGAACAGAACAATGTGGGTTTGTATGGGTTGCGCTAGAAAATAGGTTGGATTGGGGCGGGTGCACTGAATTTGCGGGTTGGTATGGGTTGGTGCGGTTCCAAACCATAGAGACTACAACGGGCTGAACCCGTGGTTATTAACCCACGGTCACACCCCAAACACCAAGCAGTAGCAAGGTGTACTTGTCAGCTTGTGACACGTTGAACATTGCAAAGCTTGTGACGCTCTGAATGTTGTCTTAAGTCCTGTGTACATCCCTGTCGTCACCTGCCCTGTACACTAACATACTACTACTATATGACAACAATTGATTCCAATAAAATGCCAAGAAAAGGATGGATTAACACATAGAAGTTTTACAGTTGCAAGGTATACAAAAGGATTGCTATAATTTGTGTAAGTATCACAAGAAATGCTTTCGCTTCAGAAGTAATAAACTGCAATGCAATCTTCCAAATAGCTAGGTTTCTTATATCAGCAAATAATAAGCAATAGTTTCACAAAAAAGTTCCCAGTTCTACATTATTATATGGTGCCTCGTCCATGTGTTGCATAATGCTCAACTTTCTAGTTAAACAATCAAATGGGTAACACTAGATACACGACTTGGCTTGAAATAGACACTAATGTATGATGAAACTAAAATTATTATTTAGGTTGGATTGGCTTGCATCTGAAATCTGGAGTTTTGAGCACATCATTTTATTAAGAAGTGTTGTACAACCCAAAAGTAACAGCAGCACACCATGTGTCACACCACAAATAAAACAGTAGAACTAATGAAATGCTGCTTAGAACTTCAGATTGCATATACCATTTGTGGCTTCAAATCATAACAAAATGAGACCTCATAGAGGTTTGACACTTAATTCTATCTACATTGACTTAACTGACATTGGAGATATGTGTGTATATACGAACGGGATGAATCTATTGTGCTCCAATAGCATGGATGAGATACAAAAAGCAAGACACCATGAGCAAGTATGATCAGTATGTGCTTACCAGGAAGCCGAAGTTGAATCCGGCGACAACGGTGGAGGCGATGGAGAAGGCTGCGAGCTTGAGGTCCCCGATGTGGCCGATGAAGGCCTGCGTGATGAGGTTGATCCCGTAGAGCACCGTCCGCTGAAAGATGGTCGGCCCGACGATGCACCAGAGCAACCTGGACTCCACCCACCACTCCACCTCGCGCCCCAGCTCCTCTTCGCCTCCGGCAGCAGTGTCGACGCCTCCTCCCCCTGCATCCTCCTAGCTGATGGATACTAGCCTTAGGTAGCCCGCGAGCACCCTAAGCTGGCGCACGACTCCATGGCCACCGCCTCCACGACCTTGAACTCCTCCCCATACGCACCGCCGCCAAATCCGAAGCGTCTAGTGTACTGGGGGTGAAGAGGGGACTACCGGTGAATCTTGTGGGCATGGAAGAGGAGATCAGGTGAGGAACGATGTGGATCAGGGCGGCCCTGTGAAGGGATGAGGAAAGGCGTAGCCGTGGGAGGAGAAGGGGGCAAGGCAGTCGAGCGGAGATGGGTGCGGTGATGCACGGGATCGAGAGGAGATGGTCGGCGGGAGGCAGATCTAGGCTTTGGAGGGAGATGGTGGAATGGCAGCGTATAGATAGGGGAAGGAAGGGGCGGCGCGAGGGGAGTTGGTGAGGTTAGGGTTCATGAGGCCGCGGGCGCAGTGGGGGAGTATGTTGTGCTTCTTTGAGTGAGAGATCAGACGTTGGATCGCAATGAACGATTCATAT
Source organism: Avena sativa (assembly GCA_916181665.1). Lineage (NCBI taxonomy): Eukaryota > Viridiplantae > Streptophyta > Magnoliopsida > Poales > Poaceae > Avena > Avena sativa. The sequence goes on from OV702297.1 coordinate 147,838,440, forward strand.
CACGTCGACCAGAGCGATCCGTGGGAGGCAGTTTTATCTGTTTTGATTGGTTGCTTCACAAAACACCTCATTTTTTGCACTCCTAGGCTATATTCGTCAAATTATGACGATTTGAGCTAATGAAAATATGACGATTCTGAGCAAAATCGTCATAATTTTGTAAGGTTTGAACCTTCCGAACGGCTTTTGACCATCTGGTGCGAAATCGTCATAACTCTATGACGATTTTGAACACGGTCACTATGAGTAGGTCATAGAATAACACATTCCTTGTAGTGATTAAGCAAATAAATCCAAGTGTATTTGCTAAAATCATCAATAAAAACTTACATAGTATGCATGTTTTCCTATAGATAGAGGAGCTGGACCCCATACATCATAAATTATTTGTTCCGAAGGGACAATAGAGACCTAGTGGGAACAAGATATGGTAGCTGATAAATCTTAGCCCGCTGACACGGATCACATATGTAAGAATTTATTTCAGGAGTGTATGACAACTTATTTTTCCTAAGAATTTGCTAAGAAATAAAATATGATGGGTTCCCTAGACGATGATGCCATGTGGAGGAAGAAGGTTTGATGGTGATAAGAGCATGCTTGGATGATGACCCCATTAAAATAGGAACGAGAGGATAGAGGCCACCATGAAAAGGACCCTTAAACATTATGTGCTACGTGGCAAGATCCTTAATCAAGAAAAACAAATGGTGAATTTCAATAAAGACATTATTATCTAGAGAAATTTTGTGAGCAGAGAGCAATTTCAGGGAATACTAGTACTAATCTTGATTAGTTGGTCGGCATGTCCGGTTTGGACATTCAAAGTATATGACGTGCAGTCCTAGTTCAAGTAGTACTAGGTTTAATGTGTCCTATGTCAGCGTTTGGAGTTGTACTAGTCTAAACTTGATGTCTAGATTGTGTTCTAGTATGAATAGGATTAGAACTAGCTAGCTTAGTTTGAGTATGTCTAGGTTTAGGTGTTTAGGTCGGTTGGTTCCGTGCATATATATTATAACACCCTGGATCAGCCCTATTCAAGTTTTAGCGATTTCCGCTAAACCCGCATAGAAACGATTCAAAGGTGCCCACCAGCCACTTGTGTGCGGGTGGAAAACAAAGTAATATCATTAGACAATAGTCCATGATGGAACCCACAAAATAGATATATACAACAATGACTCAACGAGTCAAGAATACAGATATACAATACAAAGATCCAAATCACCTTGAAAATGATACACATCCGAGTACGGATAAGATGCAAATTGAGCTAAGAGCCCTGAAGAATAACCAATGGAGTCCATAACCCTGCCCAGGACAAGCCATAAGGGTAACCCTGCTAACGACATTGATCTCAAACCTGCTTAAACAAAAGGGGCACCGACAAGGGGCAAAGGAAAAAAGAGAGCGGTTAGTACCGAGGCCAGTACATGGCGAGACTTATAATTTGGTGGCTCTCGCCTACATAGGTATGGTGGATTGAAGCGGTATCACAATATGCACTAAACAACCTATAGAGACTCTATACAGCTGACGACTATTAGAAGGGATGATAAAGACCTATCCGGATCCAACCTGAGACTAACACCAAACATACCCATCCTGGTATTTCTCCCTCGAGACCAAACGAGGAAGTCAAATTGAGGAACTCACACAGTTGGAAGTTTTACTCATTCCATTATAGATGTAGCACTTACTAGTCAGATATAGATAGCATGAGTCATTCTGATAACATAAGCACTGGGCACTTTTAGTTAACCATTCCATTGTAGTTTCAATACTTACTAATCAGATATAGACATAACATGTGACATCCAAAATCCAGCAGTTGTTGACACTTTTATTTGCATTCCATTATAGTGAAGTTGATTACTATTCATCACAAAGTCAAATTTATAACACTACTTTAGTTATAGTTGTCTATGATCGACATACTGTGCTCCAAGTCGTCCATAACCGTGGACACGGCTTTTAAAAAGTTTCACCATGCAGGGGGCACAAATAGCAACACACGCACGATCAACCTCGGAAAAACCAAATGAAAACCCAACGAGGCATCACAACAAAGCAATCACAAGATTCATATAATATTTTAGGGGGCCACCCCATCAAGCTACACACGGCGAAGTTGGCTGGCTCCAAGACGGACCCAGAGGTTTGTGCCAATGGATGTAAATGACTGGGAACCCGAAAGTGTGACTGGGTTTGTCGATACCACGAAAACATACCACTTACCTAAACAGTACAATAGTAAACGCTCTCCACAAGCAACAGTAGTAAATAAAGAAGTAAACATGGCATAAGTACATGATAGTAATAAAACCCTAAACTAGTTTGTGGCCCCAAGAAATAATATATGATTCCATCTCTCGCTAAGGGGATTCATGGTCCCACATGCGGATAGTTCTAATAGGCAAGGAACATGTATCAAGTACTCGGGGTCCTGCGGGACACCAGTGAGCGGTTAAATACCAAATAACATCTATTGCCCACTAGTGCCTCTGTATTATTTATAACTATACCCAGAATTTTAATATCAAGTTGTAATTAAATTCATGATCATCTCCAAGATAAAGCATATGGCAGCCTTCCAAAAACTGTGGTACTTGACGACACGCAGCAACACCTAAGCAAGTGACTACGACACGCAAGGCCGACTATCTACCAAGCAACAGGTAATAGGAGGTGTTCAAGGCAATATAGTGGCTGCAAGGAATATCACGGGTACGGAAACTAAAGCATCACAACAGAGATAGCAATAGATCAACATGCGTAAATAAAGACTATAAAAGTAAGATAGGTAGAAAGGGGGAGAATGCTCGCCTGGGAAACACTGCCGAAGGTTCATCCAAAGATTAGGGCGACACTCGCATCAACTCATCGGGCTAATCCATGAAGAAGAAAAACACTAGAAGAAACACAGAATGCACTATTTATTAATACATCAGAAGATCGGGCATGATGCATCTATGATGTATGACATGTCAAAGATGCGACGCAACTAGGCAATATTAAGCGGAACCAGGGTCCTGGCAATTCATTAATAGGTTCATATTGTTTAGATACCCCACAATTTAAATGCTGTCTTAACAAGGCAAACTATGCAACTGGTTTGCTATATAAATTTCAATGAGGACAATATAAGGCTAGGTTTGCCCGCATATGGTATCCATATTTAATTATGAGGTGAATCAGCATAATCCCCCAAACCACAAGATGAGATGCAAGATTGGATAAAGTATATAGAGCATTTAATAAAAAAATAGGGGCTCGGATTTGGGGTCACACATTGAGGAGGGGGGTTCAAACCCGAGGGTCTTGGGGTTCGACGGGGGATTGGTCTTCGAGCAACGGACTTCAATCCGTGTAGACAGTCATGGCGTCCGGGAAGGCGATCTTGGCGTCCGAGGGCTCGGTCATCGTATCCATGATGGATGTCTTGATGTTCCATCTCGATGATCATTGGCGGGTTTGGTTTAGGCTCTAGGGTCTTCATGTAGCGCCATGTTCATACTTTGGGAGTCGCGGATGGATAGAAGATCTTGGCGTGGAACCCTAGTATGCGACGAAGTTGGCGTTCCAGAACTTCGTGTCTTAGCATCGAGCCCCAAGACATCAGACCATGTTCACATCCCCACCATCCTCACAACACCGCGGCACCACATCATCAAATTTCTCACCAATCACCAATATTGAATAGTCACAAAAGCATTGTATTGTCAGCTCTCTGTGCCCGGTGTGCAGTTCATGCTGGTGATTATGCTTCGTCAGCTAACGGACCAACACCCCATCCCTAATTTCTTAAATATGTGACCTTAACATATAAGGACCGATGGGTGCTTAGCAAGTCTTTCTTAGTTAGAATCTTCTTATTCATGGTTTGCTGCTGTCTCTTGAACGTGAAATTTTCTCTTTTTTTCGTATTTAGAATAAATAATTTTAGTGCTTAAAAGATATTGTACTCATTTTCAGTATTTGAGTAGTAGTTGAGGAACTTGTGTATGTTTGTGTGTATGGGATGGTCTTATTGATTTTCGTTTCTCATTTTGTGGTATTCTAGAAAACGGTTTACCCAATTGTGATCTTGTCTTCCATGGATTATGTGAGAAATATAAAATATTTTTCTTCCACTTCCACTTCAATAATGGAAATTTCCAGTGTTCTGATGACAAACTCTACTCTCATTTTCCTGTTGTGAAGGTAACTAGGCACCAAATACTTCATTGCCGGGTGAAACCTTCATTCCAACCTGCAAATGGAATTGAAGTTTTTCCGGTTCCTAAAGCTCGTCGGAGTTGGCTTCAAGGCAAGGAAAGAGTGCGAAGGGCGCGAGCTATTCCTGAAACTGGGCTACAGCCATGACGCGCAGTTCACCGCCCCACCGTCTGTCCGCATATTCTGCTTCAAACCCAACATCGTGTGCTGCACCGGCTTAGACAAGGATAGGGTGCACCACTTCGCCGGCGCTGTCTGGAGCTACAAGCCATCGGAGGTGTACAAGGGGAAGGGTGTACTGTACATCGACGAAGTTATGAAGCTGAAGCCAGGGAAGAAGCAGAAGAAGTGACGGATGGAACAGATTTGACCATTTTCTTGGTTCTTCTGGATTTCTGGTTTTGATCTATTGAGATTATTTATCTCCCCTATAACATCTATTTGTAGTGCATATGTACAAATGTTGATGTTTCTTTCTTGTGGTAAGGCAATTCATCATAGTTTCCTCCAACACAACACTTCGGAATGTTTTAACAGTTCCACGTAACGAAGCACCAAATTCAATCCCGCCAGACTTTAGATATGCTATCTTCTGGATTTTGAGTGGATATCAGTTCAGAGTGCTTGAGGCAGAAGTCATTCGAAGTTTATATTTTCTGGGGAGATTTCAAGATGTGTTCTAACACATTTTTTTGACGGGAGAAATATTATCGTTTTGGGTTATGTTCATTAAATTAGTCACTACCTTACCCTAGTATCTTTTTTGAATATGTCCATTAAATTGGTCGCCGAGAAGAGTGCGTGTTCGATGATCGCGCTGAGTAGACACCGCCTCTCTCCTAGTTCCATGAGGCCTTGTTCGGTCAATACACTTGCCAAGTGTATTGGAGTGGTTTGGAGAGTATTAGGGGAGATTTTTACTTAGTTGGGATTTAATCCACCTCAATCCACTTCAAACCCGGTGGATCTACATAAAACCGAACAAAGCCTCAATGGGATCTCCCTCTGGCTGCTAAATCGCCAAGATGATTTCCAAGACCCCTTCAAACAGCCGGTTTGCTGGCCTGACCAGGTCGGTGGACATCAACCTATTCAAGGATGGTCATTTGTGCATGAGGTACCAAAGGTACCTTTATGATACTTTGAAAATACTTTGTCCCCAAACACACCCTAAGAAATGACAACAATTGTTCCAAATATAGTTCATGACTGCAGTATCTCGGGCTTGATTGGTTGCTTACACCTATTTTTCATTTTACCACTCCCACAGTCAGGCGTTGGGAGATGGCCACGTAGGAACAAGCCAAAAGCTCACGGATCTATAAAGTGCCATGGAATCAATAAGCAAACAAATAAACTAGTGGACTACCATAGATATGACTAATATATCATACTACAAGCATTGTCATAAAACAGTCAAAGATCTAACATTGTTGGATTATTAGGTATAAATTCCACAATCAAAATCATGACAACAATAGTTACAATCACGTGAAACTCTATCATACTAGATTTACCAATCAACATGAGAAGCAGCAGTGCATACGCAATAATAGTTATAGTATTGCAACAGATCGGATCACGGTATGCGTACTGATCAGTTGTCGTTGGTGCACCGGTTGCCGTAGCCTATCGAAGAAGGCAATGTTAAAGACGAGTCTCCCGCGGACCAAGGGATCGTCCAGGAAGACGTGTCGTGATGACGAACTTGACCAATCGCGCGGAGCGCTTCCCAAAAACCTAATTCGCCTTCTCCCATACAGGATCGCAAAGACGAGTGGTTCTGGAGACCTTCTCTCTCGATCGTCGGTGCACGCCGACAAGCGAGATGGAGTAGACTACGGTGGCGGAACAAATAGAGAATCTAGAAAAACCCTAGATTGGTTTCAATGTATTGTGGTGGTAGCTGATACGTCCAAAACGTATCTACTTTCCCGAACACTTTTGCTATTGTTTCTCCTCTAAACTTGTGTGATTTGGATACAACTAACACGGACTGACGCTGTTTTCAGCAGAATTACCTTGGTGTCTAGTTTTTGTGCAGAAAATCAACTATCAGAAAAAATCCCGGAAAATATGCCAAAAATCCTATTTCGCCAGAATATCCATGGAGCCAGAAGACGAAACAAAGTGGAGGTCTGGGGGGCCCACACCCCTGCCAGGCGCCGGTGGGCGCAGCCCGTGCCTAGGGGGTGCAGCCACCTAGGCACCCCCTCGGGCTCCCTCTTCGCCTATAAGTTACCCCTTGACCTAAAAACCGAGGGGGGTTCGACGTTTTTCTAGAAAGAGTTCCGCTGCGCCGCTATCACCAAAAGCCACGATTCAGAACCAGAAACTCCGTTCTGGCACCCTGCCGGGACGGGGAATTTGGGGAGGATCATCGCCATCTTCATCACTAACGCCTCTCCATCAACCATCAATGTTTCCTTCATCCATGAGTGAGTAATCCCCCACTGTAGGCTATGGGGATGGTATGGATTGGATGAGTTCTATCTTGTAATTTAATAAGATTGTTAGGCATAGTGCATAGTATCTCTATTAGTGCTATTTGACTTTGTTGCAACTTGTTGTGCTTAATTCTTATCACTAGGGCCCGAGTGCCATGATCTCAGATCTGAACTTATTATTGAATCATTATGATATTATTGTTTGTGATCTTATCTGCATGTTGTGTACACATATCATTGTCCGGATCCAAAGGCCCCGAAGTGACAGAAATTAGGACAACCAGAGGGGATGGTTGTGATGTGAGGATCACATGTGTTCACGAAGTGTTATTGAATCATTATGATAGTATTGTTCCCTAGAGGGCTCGCTGCCATGGCTGGCAGGACAAAAGATATTGTGCAAGTTCTCATTGCGAGCACGCATGACTATATATGGAGCACATGCCTAGGATTATTTAGTACTTGGATGCTTATTCTCATTTATCTGGAATGCCCTAGATCTTGAAGTTACATGTTTAGACTCGTCCATGCAACGCCCGTCCATCCATCCCTATGCCTACCGCGCTCATATCCTACTGTTTGCTGCTACTGTTACTATTGCTCCTTTTTTACTGCTGCTGTTGCTTTGCTGTTGCTACTACAAACTATTGCTACTGATAAACTTCTGTGAGCAAGAACTATTTCTAGGGGCAGCTGAATTGACAACTCAGTTGTTAAGGCTTGCAAGTATTCTTTGGCTCCCTTTTGTCGAATCAATAAATTGGGTAATACTACCCTCAAAGACTGTTGTGATCCCTATACTTGTGGGTCATCAGTAGCCGCGCATGACTTTATATAGAGCGTCTCAGGAAACTCTAACGGAGGCGAACATGGGCCGAGTCCACTTTGCGCATGCTCGGGGTCGATTACAGTAGCCCATGATCCAAGAACGACCCGAATATGCTGACTATTGATACGTCTGTTAAACAAAGCTCGACTCGGCAAGATTCCCACAGCCCGCAGCGTGCGCGTCATGACGAGACGGGCAGGCAGTGGATGTGTGCGAGCGACAACATCATCGTAGGACCACGCGTGTAACTCTTTTATTGTCACTTACTTACAAAGTGGTGCAACACTCCACCTTATAAGGTGTTGCAACTCTCCTTCAACTTCCCATATCGGACTAAAATTTATCTCTCACTGTCTCCCATGTGAGCTGCCCGAAACATGGTTCCAAACACATCTGAGCTGCCATAAATATGGACTTTGAGATTTAGAGAAAATCTGAAATATACGTCTGCCTATTTAGTTTAACCCACTACTTCTAACGAGTTTTAACAACAACACCACCCCAACCCCAAAATAAAAGCTATGGTGCCACTGCGAGTCGGGGGCAGTAGGCAACAGCGCAGCACGACAAGCGGGAAGATCACTTGAGCATTCAACGCTATAGGCAGGGTAAGGACATACGATGCTACAAGCAACAGGTTAGCACGGCAAGCGAGAATGGCACTTGAGCATTTAGCGCCGTAGGACAGCAAGGTAAGGGCATACGATGGTGGGGGCACACCCCATACTCATGTATCTCATCTGGTTTAACTCTTTACTTTTTATCTCTTTGCAAATATGAATTTCTTATGCTTATGGTGTTGCAAAATTACAACATCGACTCATTGTGATCAATATAGCTGATTCCATGTAACCAAAAGTTTGCGAAACTAATTTACAATTTTGCCAGTTAGGAAGAGAGAAGTAGGCATGGAATGAATCGCAAAATATTGCCTAAAAATATTTTTGGGTAGCACACTCCCAAAATAAAAAACAATGATACTATCAAATAGGTCCCACGACTTACCACGTACGCAACATGCACGACCTACATGTATTGTGGAGTGGGCCATCAAGAAACTATCCACGCGAAGTGCTGTTCATCGGATTCACATACGCGAATCTTGACGCACCCACCGCACATGTAGTGCCTGCTGTTATCATTTACCATCAATAAAACAAAATCACTCCAAAAAAGGTATACATTAATTTGAGGAAATCTCTTATATTTAGCTGCTGGCCGCCGAATACGATAAGGATAATAATGGAGGCCAGCTATGACCCAGGTCATCCACCATTAATACGGCGCCACGATTGGCTCAACCTTGATACTATAAGTAGGCATATTCAGGCAGGCTGCGAAGAGCACCATCGCCATGGCCGTAAACGGACAACATCTTCCCCACATGATACTCAACACCAACCACCACCAGCCTGGCCCAGCTCCATCTTGGCTTAGTGCTAATCAATCAGGTGCTTCCACCGTCCCTACTATGCCTATGAGTTATGCCGCTGCACCACCCGAGCAGAAAGGATACCGGTCGTCTTACATGGTCACGCCACCGCCGTCGGTGGGAGGGCAAGACCAGTACACCGAGTTCCTGGCGCTGGCTGCGGTCGACCTGGCGAAGAGGGGCGCCACCCTTCATGGTTCGGTGCATTCACACGAAATTGTCGCCGGCTATAAGAGGAAGCGCGACGAGCAGTCAGTGTCGATGCTCGATGCATCCTACGTGCAGCAGCAACAGACCATTGTCATCGACCCCCTCCTGCTCGACCATGTAAGTCCCTTGCATGCATGATTACCAAATTAATATATACCTTCTTTGTACGCATCAATCTAACTTATGACAATATGTGTATCGATTGATGTAGGCGGCGAAGATGTGGAAGGCTCTAGCTGAGCAGAGGCAGAAGCACATGGAGTTGATCACCTCTGCTGTGGAGGATAGGGCTGCAAAGAGGCTCAAGGCCAAGGACTTGGAGATGGACCTTATCAGGGGCGTGAACGGCGTACTCCAGGAGCGGCTCAGAAACCTCCATAGGGAGGTCCAGGTGTGGCGTGACTTCGCGCGATCCAATGAGGATGCCGTTAGCGTTCTCCATGATGACCTGCAGTGCACACGCGTGCAGGCAGGCCATGGCCGTGGTGTTGACGACACTAGTCCGTGCTGCTGGGGGGATAACCACATGGCATTCTGCGGGGGGGCAGAGGTGGCGCTGAGCATCAGGAGGTGCCAGGGCTGCGGCCAAGGCGAGGCCACAGTGCTGCTTCTGCCGTGCAGCCACCTCTGTGTATGTGCGCCATGCGCGGCCATGACTAGGGCGTGCCCGGCATGCGGATGTGTCAAGACCGGTAGCATCCACGTTAACTTTTCCTGATGTGAAAGCAATAGTTCTTGACTTGACATTCTTTTCCTGATGGAACTCTTTAGAGTCGACTTTGTTTTTATATCCTTCGATATTTTTATTTCTACTAGATGGGGATGATAGGGCAATGGTCAAATGACGTCTCTTAGAGAGAATGAGTTCCCCCTCTTTTCTTCGTTTTAATTTATTTTTTCACAAGATGTTGTATGAATTGTCCAACAAGATGAAAAAAAGTTTGCACATCCGTGCTTTGAAACCAAATTACATATATCATGCATATACTATTTTCTCCCATCAATTTCTTAGTCATGGAATTAAAATGGGTTATGGTACCATAGAAAGGGTGCGGAGCCACGCAGGATTTTGGCGACTTATTTGATCACCTATCGGAGAAACAGGAGATAGCATTGGAGACATTGTAGACAAGGAATACAATATTTGAGAAGACCATAAGGTGCACGAGGGGCGGGTATTGTCACCTGGCGGCGCATGCGTGCAAAGGGTACCTATGGTTTGTAGATCTGCCTAGAATATAAGTGAATGCGAAATAGAAACTGAATTCGTGTCGGACATTCCAAAAATTGATTATGATATGGAAAAGGGAAATATGCTCCACAAAGGGGTTTTAGCCTAAATTCATATAGATCGGGGGTGAAGGTCAAAGTGTGTGCGGTGCTTCGAGGGAAAGCTTCCTAGGACTTGGTTTCAGACATATCTATAGACAAAAAACAAGGGAAGGTAGGAAGTCCATACTGATCAACAGTCGAGAATATATTGATTAAGTTTTACAAAAAATACTCGGGCAACAAATAGGGGCTATCATTCAAGCAATTAAGCATATAAAAGGACATTATTAATTGAATTATTTTGGGGGATGACTGAGAAAAAGTGTGTTCCGACTTTATGTATTTGTCATTAAAGCGAAAAGGGGAAAGAAACAAGATCCAAATGTGATTGGTCCATAATAGTTAATTGAGTTTGCTAAGAAATGTTTTGGCGGAGTTTGAGTTCTGTAAAGTCATAATATTGGCTAACATAACATAATTTTTTAATTTCGCCTACTAGATATCCATAGTGTTTCAAATTGGTTGTAACATCCCAAGAATTAGGAAATTAAAGTGTAGAGTTAGGAATTGTGAATTTGCATGCATTTGAAAAAGTGAGGAAACTTTGAAATTTTAAATTCGAAAGGAAAATTTATTGAGATTTCATTCTATTTGGTGAATCAGAGTTAGATCAACAAAAGTTTGCTACTCCCTCCGACACAAATAAATTGACTCAGATTTTTCTAGATTTGGATGTATCTAGAACTAAAATATGTTTAGATACATCCAATTCTAGACAAGTTTAATTCAATTAATTTGGATCGGAGGGAGTATAAATTTCAACATGATCTTTGTCCATTTTCAAAACTTGGGATTCAAAGTGATAATTGAGTTTTGACTCAAAACAAATCAAACACAATTAATAACAAAATCATACAATAAATAATTATTTGACTTCAAAACAACATTTGAATCTTAAATTCAAACTTGAGTTGAATTAGAAATATACAAAATAATATTAAATAAATTCTAGAAAAATACAATAAAAATATACAAGGGACCTCAATAATATTCTTATTCATAAAAGTATTTTTACACGATGTACTACAAAGTTATATTGAAAGGTAAAATTACAAGAAGAGGAAAAAATACAAGACTACAAAATCCTAGAAACTACACTTCTTTCTTCCTATCTTCTTCTTAATACCTGCAAAAAAGGAAAGAAGATGTTTTAGCCATGGTAAAATTTTTACCTACACCAGGTGGGCGAGGCAATTGATATTTAGATTCAATTATTGCATTATTTGAAGTACTCCTAGAATACAATATCGGATTAAGTGAGGATCATTCAGAAGGAAACAATTGGATTTTAGGAAAGCTAGCCAATGCATGTAAGGTACAAATAGGCAACTACATTAGTGCATTGGACTAGATCATCAATTCAACTTAGGCAAGAGAAGGCAACATAAGAAAAATGATCCAATATAAAAGCTTATTAGGCAACATTAGGGAACAAAGCACTCAATCTTAGATAAATCCATCTAAAATTAAATAACAAATTTAAAATTGACGCATCCTTAATGAAATTAGACTTCTCTTTGCGCCCCTTGGGCTTAGTTGTTATATAGAACGCCCAATGATTAAGCATGAGAAGTAAACACAATAGATATTCGTAGGGAGAGGCCATGTTCGCGAATCGTTCATCATTGCCAGTGTCATGGGAATAACCTGTTGGGTTCCCATCATTTGTATACCTAGTGCAGATCCAAGGTAAGACCCATAAGGCCCATAAGAAGCCGAAGGTTCTAGAAGCATCCAAAAATATGAACCAGACGTGATAAACTAGGCAAAGTCTAAGACGTAACTGGCATAGTCATAGAGTTACCTTTTATTCTGTGACAGAAACCGGATTGGACTCTGAGACCCAGACTCTCATATAAAGGCTAGGAGGAGTGGGGAGGGAACCTTAACCTTTGATTCACATCTAACCGTTATAAGCTAGATCACATCTGGCAATCCGTCAACTTTACTCTCCATCAATAAAACCAGACAAGCAAGAAGTAGGGTTTCCTCTACGTGGGCCTACACCTGGGTAAATCTCACCACCCTTGTTTGTATGATAAGCCGATGAAATCACCAGCTCACCCCTTTTATCTAAAACCCATGTCCATAACAGTGGACATTGCCGAGGTTACCCCTTGTCAATTGGCGCTGCCTGTGGGAAGTGTGGGAGCTGGAGTAATAAATTTGGAGGTTGCCTCTTCCCCAAGCCACTACAAGAAATGTTTCCTTCCGCAACGACTGGGCCCATCGGTCGTCGTAGAAGGCGCATCTTCCATGATGAAATTCTCAGCTCGACCATGGCCGCGACAAAATGTATGACCCTCTAATACGCCGAAACTTCTAAAAACATGGACGAAGCTCGACTGGCGTGTGGAAGAAGTAAGATTTTAGAGTCCTCGCGAGATGTTGACTCGCCGAAGTATTTTTTTATGTGTGGGTCCCGGACGTCAGTGACTGTCAACACCCGGATTTTTAATCCCAGTTGCCTATTATGCCATACATCGCAATCCCAGGATTACCATTTTTGCGAGACATAACAGATTTGGATATCACAGTACATCATCCATTACAAACCATACATAAGGTCTTACACAAATAAGGATCCCATGATCCAGTTCTTAATACAACTCAAACAGCGGGATAACGTAAAGATAACGATAGTGTAGGCGAAGCTCCATCTTCAGGGTCACAGGCAATGCTAACGATGGGATATGATCCTAGTTGTTGTAACCTTCCTGCGGTCCGTCATCCTGATACTCCTCTTCATAGTCTGGCCACGGGAATAGCCAGGGACAAAGCCATGAGTACTCTTTAAGTACTCGCAAACTAATACTAACCAGTTAAGGGGGTTTTTGTAGTAGGACACTAGGCTCTAAGGTTGTTTTGCAAAAAGCCTGATTTACCTCTACTCAGTTCAGAATCAAATAAAACTAGTTAAAAGTTTTATAACACCTAAGTGGGAATTTGAATTTCATATCAAAACTCTGTTGTGGTCAAGTCAAAGTCATAATTCATTTCACAAGTCATTTTGAAAACATCTGATGGGGGAACAGTATGGCCACTCCAACTGCCCATAACCATGGACGCGGATATTCGAATAGTTTGACACTCTGGAGAGATTGTACACTTTCACCACAACATTCGATACATCCATTAGGAACAATCCTGAATTCACCATACTCAGTATGCGGATAATCAATCCTAACCTTTCAATTACACACCCTAAAATAGGCACCTCTCCTCTGAGTTTGGCCTCCCAACCATGACCAACTGTCATCTTGGGTACTGCATAGGTGGACAATCTTCACAAGGTAGCCTCAGCTCCGACCTTGTCCGCGAGCGAACCCATACTAAGGTATATAAATTTTCAGTCAAGCCGTACCTAATTTTTGGGTATTGTGGTTATACGGTAAAATTGGAATGGTATCGCATCCATACAACCATCAGTTTTATAAAGGGCTAAGGCTCATGCCTCATCATTTTCATCATCAAAATCATCTAGTGTTCGGAAACACATGTCAAAACATTTCAGTAGAATGACTCATCATTCTAAGGTTTTCATAACCATTTTCACCAAGTATTCCCATCTAAGGTTGATCAAGTTTTATACTTAGCACTAGCATCTACAAGTGGTGGTAAATACTAATGAGGGGTGGTAAACAAGTGGGGATTTGCTAAGTTTAATCCCATGCCTTAGGATGACATCAAGATTATCTAACTTAGGCCAAATTTTATGCTCTTTATGCTACCTTTGGTTATCTTTCTAGAAGCTACAAGTCACCATGTAAACTCTAAGAGAAAGCTTTGATAAAGAAAATAAAGTACATGAGCTTGCAAGTAAAACTAGGATTGGGCATCATCACATGTATCTAACCAAGCATGCTTAATGCAATGCATAGATTCTCTAACTTTCATAGTGGCAAGGGTTAGCTTGCAAGGTTTCAAGTATTGGCTTGCCTTGAGCAGAGCAGTGGTTGAAGTTCTCCTCGGCTTCTTCCTCGTAGTATCCTCCTTTCTCCTCGTATCCTTGGTTGGTACTAGCATCTATAAATAAATACGAGGTACACAATCACCAAACAATACTTAACTATTTTTAATCATCACCCAAAAAGTCATATTAGATGATCTAGCATCATCACTATTATCACATGGATTAAAGCACTTGTCTTATTTCTTTTATTTGAGAAAAGTAATTTCAACTCATTGAAAAACTACTTAAGATTTAATATCCTCCAACTCAAACATGGGATCATGTTGACACATGTCATCACCACATATTTCAATACATGAGAATGTGATTTAAAGTGGTGTCACAATTTAATAAGGTTTAACGTTTTTGTTTTAATTAACTAAACTGACTAGAAATGCCTAGGTGGCATTCTTTTATTACTTGAACATTATTTCTGTAAGTACACCTATATATTTTTATATATTCTGAAAGGTATGATCAAATGTGATTTTTGAGAGTTGGAATCAACTCAAAAGCTCTTATGGTTGAATTTTTAAAAATGTTTGAATGCAGAAAAGCTTGTTCCTTGTTATTTTTACCATGGTTGATCTACAACTCCAAATGATTTGAATCCAACGGTCTTTGATTAACCATTTCAGTACCTTTCGAACAAATTTGGTTTCGTGCATTTTGGTTTCGTGAATCGAGCTGGGTTGATTTTTGAATATAGGTACATAACTGTGTTTGAAATTAAATGAATAAAGCTTAATTTGAATTGTTGGGTCGCGCGGGATGTTTAACTGGGCCGGCCCACTACACACAGCGCGTACGCGGGATGGTTAAGTGGCTGTCCCCACGCGTCAGTGAGACAGGGAGGGCGAAGCGGTACGGGGTAGTGTGAACCACATGATTTAACTCTAATCGAACGGCTATGGTTCATCGTCCATGTCGGGCAGCACCAGCGAGGCAGAACCCTAACACGGCAGGTGGGGTCGTGGGAGTCTCACCGGGGTCAGGCGAGGGTCGGCGACGGGGGCGAACGAAGAAATCGGCGACGGTGGTTCTCCTGGTACCGGCAGCTCCTCTTGGGGCGGCTCCAATCGATGGATCCCTTCTTCTCCAGCAAGGGCGGGCTCCGACAAAATTCCGGCGATGCGCTACTTGCCTTGCTCCGGGAGTGAGGTGGGGTGGTTCTGGGTGAGAGGGCAGTGAACTGGTGTGGCGAATTCGTGCTAGAGAGGGCTCCTTTTATAGGCGAGCGAGAGGGGCAGCACGGCGTGGGCTGAGGTTGTCGGAGGCGATGGAACAGGCAGCTAGTGGCATGGGCGACGGTAGGGGGCGGTGCTGTGCTCCCTGGCAAAGCTCAACGGTGTGGTGGCGAGGCAAGGGGCGGTGCTGATCGGTCGGAATGTTGCGGTGCTCTGAGCGGGTATGACGGCGGTTTTAATGTCGCACAACATGTGTGGTCCGCACGGCAGCGAACGGGCGTGTCTGCGGGGTTGCTGGGGTGCTGGTGATCATCCCTGCAAGCGGTGAGGGAGGCGCGCGGTCTGTGGGTGCTGGTCGAGCATGGCGCACTGGCGCTCTCTCGGCTCGCGCGCAGAGAGGTTTGGCATGGGCGTGTCATGTGGTCTAGGGGCTGGCATTGCTCGGGGCTGGGACAAAGAGTGGCGGTGGATGGTGGGGTGCTTTCTAGACATGCTGGCTAGGCTTAGTGTTGCTCATAGCTTACTGTCGAGAATGGGGTGGCATGGTGAGGCTCGGCCTGCTCACCATTGATGGCAATGGCAATCTCACAGTGGTTCTAGTGGTTACTAACTAGGTTAGATGATCTAGTAAATGTTTGTTGCAACCATAGAGGGAACAAGTTAGGCCAATTTTACTGCTGTAAATAGTGTTAGATGTTTGTTTGATTTGAATCTGTAAGGTGTTTGATGAAATGGCAGCAAGAGCTTTAAATTTGAATTTTGGATTCAAACTTTGTGGGTTTGCTAGGCACATGCTAGGGAGTATCTGGTTAGTTGGATTAGTCAAGGGGCATTGGTTTGGTTGGGTTTTGAAAATGGATGATCTTCACATATGAATAACATTCAATTTTGAATTGTGATTTGAATGAGGTTGCCGAATGTTTCTGCAAGTTTGAAAGGTGGGCCTTGATTCACTTTTACTAGTTCTATCAAGGGGTGAAAAGAATTGGGAAAGTTTCTGTTTGAAATCTTCGACTAGAAGCACTCAAAGTGACCTAGTGAGCAAGATTGGCAAAAAAGACCATTTGCTTTATTTTATTTGTTTTTGAATTTCTCTTGTTTTGTTTCTGCATGGAAATGTTTTATATGATGTTATTTTCATCTTTAAACCATTTATTGCTATTTAGGTTAATCGCACAAGTTCATTCATGCATTTATCAAATGATCTCATTCTCACATGCATTCATATGATTTTAAATTAATCAAAGCTTTTGTTAACACTAATTTTAGTGATTATAGTTTGATGATCCTTGTGTTATATTTTTGGGATGTTATAGTGACTCTAGCGGACCAAACTTTTTGGTCGCGCGTCCCTGATTTGAACTCGATAACTTTGTTCGATGCCTCTTCCGTTTAGTCAGGCTGCTGGGTCCCACATACCTGCCTCTCATTAGAGGAATCGTGTGTATGATGGAATTTTTTCCCTTCCCTATTCCGATCTTGATAGCGTTTCTTAATGCATCTACCGTTTAATCAGGTTGTTGGGTCCCACGTGTCATCCGCACACTAGAAGAAACATATGCATGATGGATTTTTTCCTTAGCTCATGCCTCCCTGATTTGAACTCGATAACGTTGCTCGATCTATCTGGAGTTACTCACGATGTTGGGTCCCACATGCCAGCCTCTGATTAGAAGAATCGTGTTTATGATGAATTTTTTATATTCGCTTCCGCTACCCTGTTCCGAACTTGATAGCGCTTCTAGATGCATCTATAGTTTAATCACGTAGCTAGGCCCCACATGTCATCCTCATATTATAAGAAATGTGTGCATGATGATTTTTTCCTTGGCTCATGCCTCCCTGATTTGAACTCGATAATGTTTCTTAATCTATCTATCGTTAATCATGATGCTGGGTTCCAGTCGGATTAGGTCAAGAACCCTCCGAATCCTTAATTAATTCGGTTGTAGATTTGTAAACCCTAGCCAGGTGAGCCTATATAAACCTCCTAGGGTAGGCATAGAGGACACGTTCCATCATACACCCCAGCAACTCGCCGCCTAGTCGTCGAGCTCGCCCTTGTACTCTCTCCATAATACAATCTAGCAGGAGTAGGTCTTTACCCTCCGGGGGGCCGAACCTGGGTAAAAACTTGTGTCTCCGCCCTCATCTCGCACCACAGATGGCTGGCCACCCTTGCCCTTCGTTCTACTACTCGTTGCCGATTGCAGCATCTGCCGTGGCCATTCCTACGATAGTGGCGCCCACCATGGGCCTGGCCGGTCAGGCCGATGTTCTGCGGCGAGATCCAATCTGCCCATCAACGAGACGATTGCCACCGGCCGCATGATCGCGATCGGCGAGATCCTCCAGATCTTGCCGTGCAACTACGTCCCGGCGGCGCGCCTCGTCACGCATAGCGTGATCATGCTGGTCGGCACGATCAGCCTCTTCGTCGGCTTCACCGACGTCATCGCATCAGTGGACTCAGCTCGCATCCGCGAGTCGCCACCACGCGACCGGCTCTCTGAGAGTCAGGTCCGCACCAGCCACCACCTCGCCTCCGAGTACGACTCGGCCAACAACATGGCCAAAACAACCATGTTCACGGACGACACGGCCCTCCACGACGACGCCGATTCGGCGACCCCGGCGTCGGCCGCTGGATCCTTCGTCGTCGCCGCGTCACCCGTGGGCTCCATCACCTAGGTCTCCAATGTGGGAGACTTCGAGGATCCCTCCATTCTTGGGATCTTCGACTCCGGGTCAAAGAACTCCGACGATCTCCACGTCGGATCTGGCCGCAACGTCGCGGCCTACATGGAGAATGGTGCGGACGCCCCACCAGACCCCTTCTCCACACCGATCCCACCGACCGCGACAGAGACGGAGGTCGAGGAACTCCGCCTGCGACTAGAGGAGGCGGCCCGTTAGGAACAAGCCGAGCGCGAAAAATTCCGCCTCGAGCAGGTGACGGCGCAGGAGCTTTCGTGCTACCACCAACTCCGCATCAGGTCGCGCCTGAACCCCACTGTTCAGGGCCACGCCCTGAACTTCGATGATGAAAACGACCCGAGCCGCATAGGCGAGTGCGCGATCTGCGAGAACGCACCGCCAGAGGGAGCTCCTGGCCACCACTAGGTGTGACGGCCAATAGCGCACCACCACCACCACCCGGACGCAGACAAGGTTCGACCCCACGGCTCTCCTCAACCAGTCCTGTGTGTTCCACAGCAGGGAGGGGAAACCCGCCACATACATGACCGCCGACTGCTACTCCCTGAGGGAAATCAAGAAGGCACGACGCGCAAGGGAAGACCCCGACAACCACCCGCCAAACGAAGGGAAATTCGGCAACGATGTCGGCTCGCTCCACACCTTCACCGGCTTCAATACGAAGCGCGAGAAGAAGGTCATCGCCCATGCTGTCACCGTCAATGCAGTATCCCAGGTTGACATCCCCCAGTTCCTCAACTGGTCCGAGCAACAAATCACCTGGAGCCGCGAGGACCACTCGCCACGGATCGAATACCCGGGCCGAGTCGCCCTGGTGGTCAAGCCCAAGGTGGGAGACTACTGGCTCCCCAAGACGCTGATGGACGGCGGCATCTCCATCAACATTCTGTACCTAGACACATTCAGGCGACTGCGGCTCCCGCAATCGATGATCAAGACAACCTACACCACCTTCCACGGCATCATCCCTGGTCGGAAGGCGTATCCGATCGGCAAGGTGATGCTGCTAGTCACCTTCGGCACACCAGCGAATTTCCGCACCGAGCGGATCATCTTCGAGCTGGTGCCGTTCAACAACCCCTACCAATGTGTCTTGGGCGTCAGGCGTTCGCCAAATTCATGGCAGAGCCCCACTACGCGTACAACACGATGAAACTCCACGGGCCGTGCAGCATCATCACTGTCCACGGTGACCCCGACATGGCCGCAGAGTGCGAGGCCAAAGGCACCGAGCTCGCCGACGTTGTAATAGCGGCATAAGACAACCACGCAGAGGAGCTCGCCAAGTACGCGAGCGGGGTCAACAATGACGACCTCACCATACTCAAGAAGCCCAACTCGGAGGGTGGCAGCTCCACCGCCTTCGAGGCAACAATGCACACTCGCACCATCGATATGGTGCCAGGCGACTCCAGCCAGACGATGACAATTGGGACGGGCATGATCCCAGCATAGGAAGGCGTGCTCATCGAGTTCCTACGTGAGAATCGTGACATCTTCGCATGGAAGCCATCCGACATGCCTCATGTCTCGTGGTAACTCGCTGAGCACAAACTCAACGCCGACCCCAAAGCACGACACGTCAAGCAGTCGCTGCGGCCCTTCAATGAAGAGCGCCACCGAGCAATCGCCGAGGAGGTGCAGCGTCTACTCGCTGTAGGCTTCATCTGGCCAATCAAATACTCCAAGTGGCTGGCAAACCCAGTCCTGGTCGAGAAGAAAAAGGGACCTGGAGAATTTGTATCGATTACACAAACCTCAACAGCGCCTGTCCGAAGGAGCAGTTCGTCCTCCCGCGGATCGACCCAATTATCGACTCAACCGCGGGCTCGGAGTCGCTATGCTTCCTCGATGCCTACTCTGGGTACAACCAGATCAAAATGGAAGTCGAGGACGAGGAGAAGACGGCGTTCATCATGCCATTCGAAGCCTTCTGCTACACCGCCATGACCTTCGGCCTCAAGAACGCCGAGGTGACCTACCAGAGGTGCATGCAGGAGTGCCTTGCGAGCCAAATCGGCCGCAACATCCACGTGTACATCGATGACGTGGTAGTAAAGTCCACTCGCCAGGGTGATCTACTCGCCGACCTGGGGAAACCTTCGCCAACCTACGGAGGTACAAGATAAAGCTAAATCCAGGAAAGTGCACCTTCGGTGTACCTATTGGACAACTGCTGGGGTATGTCGTCTCCAAGCGCGGGATCGAGGCGAATCCCGCCAAGATCAACACGATCGCCGGACTCGGCAGACCCGAGTTCCTGCGCGACATCCAAAAGTTGGCCGGGCGAGTCGCGACTCTCAGTCGCTTCATCCCCCGACTAGGCAAGAAGGCGATGCCCCTCTACCGCCTAATGTGCAAGAACCCCACTTTCTAGTGGGACAAGGAGGCAGACGACACGCTCCACGCTCTCAAGGAGGTGTTACTCGCGGCACCGCTACTCGCCGCCCCTGTTGACAAGGAGCCCATGCTCGTCTACGTCGCGGCTTCCGAGCGAGTTGTCAGCGCCCTCATGGTCATCGAACGACCAGAGGAAGGCAAGGAGCGCCCGGTGCAGCAACCAGTATACTACATCAGCGAAGTCCTCACCGAGTCGCACCAGCGCTACCCGTAGTATCAAAAATTGGTATATGCGGTCTTCAGAGCCTAGCGGCGACTGCCGCACTACTTCCAGGAGCACCCAATAATAGTCGTCTCCTCAGCACCATTGCAGGACATCATCCGCAACCGTGAGGCGACCGGGCAAGTCGCCAAGTGGGCCGTCGAGATCGGAGTCCACAACATCAGGTACGAGCCGCGCAAGGCGATCAACTCGTAGGCTCTCGCAGATTTTCTCGCCGACTGGGAGGAGGCCCAGCAGCCAGAGAAATTGCCATACCTCCATTATTGGAGCCTACACTTCGACGGCTCCAAGAACGCAGATCGTGCAGGGGCAGGGATCATGCTCACATCTCCAAAGGGCGACAAGTTACGCTACGTCATGTACCTCGACTTCACCCCCTGCACCAACAACATGGCCAAGTACGAGGCGATACTCCACGACATGCGAGTAGCCAAGGAGATGAACATCAATCACCTGCGCTGCTACGGAGACTCCGACCTCATCACCGGGCAAGTCGCCGGCACCTGCGATGCAGTCTCCCCCACCATGGCGGCATACCGCCAAGCAGTGGACCGGCTGGGAGGCCACTTTGCGGGCTACTTCGTCGAGTGGATCGATAGGCGGAAGAACAAGGAGGCCGATGCCCTCTCCCGCATCGGCTCGGCTCGACTCGCACCACCCGCCGGCGTCTTCCTTGACACCATCACCAAGCCTTCCGTCTCTCCCCCGAGGGAGTTCGACATCAGAATTCCGCTGCAACCAGACGCAGCCCTGGTCGCACTGATCGCCAAGCCAAGCGACTGGACCACGCCATACGTCGCCTACCTGGAGGGAGGCACCCTACCCGCTGATGAGACTGAGGCCCGGATGATAGCACGCCGCTGCAAATCCTTTGTCATCATCAACGGCGAGCTCCACAAGCGCAGAGTGACCGGCATGTTCCAATGCTGCATCGAACCCGCAGAAGGACGCAAGATCCTCCAGGACATCCACGATGGCGACTGCGGCCACCATGCTGGCGCCCGCTCCCTAGTATACAAGGCCATGCGACATGGCTTCTACTGGCTCACCGCACACGCCGACGTGGTCGACATCGTCCAACGCTGCGTCGGGTGCCAGAAGTACGCCAATCAGACTAACATACCGAGCTCGGCCCTCAAGACCATCCCCATCACCTGGCCATTCGCCGTATGGGGCATGGACATGGTAGGCCCCTTCAAAAAGGTCCCCTCCGGCTTCACCCACCTCCTAGTCGTGGTCGACAAATTCACAAAGTGGGTGGAGGCCAAGCCAGTCCTCAAGTGCGACGGGAAGACCGCTACAAAGTTCTTACGCGAGCTCATCTATCGCTACGGGTTCCCGAACAGCATCATCACGGACAACGGCACCAACTTCACCAAAGGAGCCATGGCCGAATTCTGCGAGGAGCACAACATACGACTCGACCTCGCCTCAGTCGCCCACCCGGAGTCCAACGGCCAGGCGGAACGCGCCAACCAGAGCATCCTCCACGGCCTGAAGCCGCGACTACAAGTTCCACTCGAGCGAACTCGTGGGTGCTGGGTCAAAGAGCTCCCCTCTGTCATCTGGGGCATCCGCACCTCCATCAAGAGGTCGACGGGGTTCACCCCTTTCTTCATGGTGTACGGCGCCGAGGCCGTCATGCCAACCGACCTCGAGCATGACTCGCCTCGGGTGGTCAACTACTCGGAGGCCGACAACGAGCTCGCATGCCAAGATGGAGTCGACCATCTCGACGAAGCACGCGACCTAACTTGTTCCCGCACCGCCATCTACCAGCAAGGTCTCCGCCGCTACCATAGCCGGCGAGTACGGACCCGCACCTTCCAGGAAGGCGACCTGGTACTGCGTCTAATCCAGGACAAGAAGGGCATGCACAAACTCTCCCCCCCTTGGGAGGGACCATTCACCATCGGGCGAGTCCTAGGCAACGACGCCTACTACCTCGTCGACGTCCGAGGCGATGGAAAACTCGACGTCAAGCGGCCGTGGAATGTAAACCTCCTGCGGAAGTTCTACTCCTAGAACTCCAGACATGTACCCCTTACCCGCTATGAAATAAAGAAGATCGATTCACACAATGTGTGTCCACTCTCCGTATCTTGTGCCACTCGCACTCGTAATAACAGTGCTATGCTATTCACAGAAGTCAACCCTTGGTGATGCGACTGGCACGGCCAAGTAGTGCGACACGAGGGCACTAAAGAATTTAGGCCTCGTATCGTCCACGAAAAAAGCCAACCCGGAGCCCCATCGGAGTCACCTCGCTCGACTGGCTTTCCGAGCCAAGGCAACTGCATTCGCTTCTCATAGCGACCCATTCCTCCACATCCTTGGCGCAGCGACTCGAACGGCAAAGTACCACGCTCGGGGACTGGCGCCAGTCCAAGCAGGAGTGACCAGGGAAAAACGCCAAGTATGAGAGCGCGTCCTGGACTCTCCACACGACTGGTCCTACGGATCAGGTGGAGTGACGCGCTTAACACAACGCGTCCTATCCTCACCTACCTCGGGCATGCGATTAGAACCGCAAAGTACCACGCTCGGGGACTCGGCGACCCGACCCTGTTCACGCCCGGGAAAACGGCTAAGTATAGAGCACCCCTTGGGGTCGCCATGCGACTTGCTTTCCGAGCCATGGCGAGTCGACCTTAACTTACTAATAGTTCAAACAACACATAAAAATGAGGTTAACCCCATAGAAGGTCGGACGCGCTCAGGGACTCGCACAACCAACAACCAAACCAAAAAACAATGACAAAAGAACCCTTGCATTCCTTCAAAGCAGCAAAATTTGTTCGCTTACAAGGATAGTTACATACTTATCCTAACTAACGCGATCGACAAACTACTCTATTCCGCAGGCTTCGACGATGAGGCGCCACCACCCTTGCAACAACGGATAAAGGGAACCCACGGATTCGATGGGTATGTCGTGAGCTCACCCGCCATGGCCACACGGAACGGCTGTTCTACCTTGAAGTCGCGGTGCGCCGGCTCGGGGTCGTTCGGGACGACGACCGTTTCCTGGTAAGGAATAAGGTCGCCCATCGCCCACACCCGGTCGGCGTACACCACAGCCCGCTCCGTCAGCTTCAGCACTTCGGCGATTTCGACTACGCCCGTCGACGAAGGGTAGTCGCTCATGACGTCGTCAAGGTCGAAGTGGTCAGGAAAATACACGAGCCCAAGGCTGACCGCGTCATGAACTCCACAACCGCAAGGGCCTTCTCCAGATAGTGCCAAACCTCGACGAGGTTGCTGGGAATCACCTCCGTGGGCGATATCTCTTGAAGATACTCCCAGATGCAG
Organism: Avena sativa; assembly: GCA_916181665.1. Classification (NCBI taxonomy): domain Eukaryota; kingdom Viridiplantae; phylum Streptophyta; class Magnoliopsida; order Poales; family Poaceae; genus Avena; species Avena sativa. The sequence goes on from OV702297.1 coordinate 147,862,703, forward strand.
GTCGCTGACAACGCGACAGAATCAACCAGAGTGGCGACGCATTGCCGCGTGTCATACGACTGCACTTCTTCGGCATTATCATTAATCCGGCCTGCACACAAGCAAATAGTAAGGGAAGTTCCAGCAAAACAATGTGACTCGCATGCTCGGGGACTTGTAGAAGTTAAACTCACCAATCAATGGGCGACAGCGCTCTGTGATGAAATTTTGAAGACCAGAGAGGTCATCCTGCAGCCTGGCGACGAGCGCATCTGACATTTTCCGCTCCTCAGCAGCAGAACCAACGGCTGCCTTGGCCCGCCCATCCGCTGAGCTCACCTCCACCTTTGCCTCCTTGAGCTCACGCTCTAGGTCGGCGATTCGCTTCTCCACGGCGCTCAAGGACGACTCTGCAGCCGTCAATTCACTCGCCGGAATGATGCCTTGATGAGCCTTCTCCACCGCGGCCGCGTTATCCTCTGCATCAACAACACAATGATTACAAAAGTAACAAGTTTATGACCAGCGCCAAGCATGCCAAACACTCACCCGCATTCATTCGAAGCTGCTCGTTCGTGTCCCGAACAGCGAGAAGCTCCTTCTCCACATGATGCTTGGCAGCAAGCCGCTCTGCCGACTCGTGCTGCAAGCCCTGCATAACAACAGAACCGTCAGCAACAAAAATTCCTAAGTGCCTAGCCGCTGAAATTCAGCGACTAGCCACTCGGGGACTGGACGGCAAAAATTCCTAAGTGCCTAGCCGCTGAAATTCAGCGACTAGCCACTCAAGGATTGGATGGGAAAAATTCCTAAGTGCCTAGTTGCTGAAATTCAGCGACTAGCTACTCGGGGACTGGATGGCAAAAATTCCTAAGTGCCTAGCCGCTGAAATTCAGCGACTAGCCACTCGGGGACTGGACGGCCAAAATTCCTAAGTGTCTGGCCGCTGAAATTCAGTGACCAACCACTCGGGGACTGGACGGCGAAAAACAATAAGAATCCGACCACTGAAATTCAGTGGCTCGATCCTCGGGGACTGGACATACCTGGATGGCGGCACCTAGCATGCCGTGAAGTTCCATTGCTTCCACCGATGAGAGCACGAATGGAGTATGCCCGTGACGCTTCTCGACCTCCGTGCCGGCGGCCCCGGGCATTTGGCTCGATGGCACCGAGACACTCGCCGCGGAGGCCCTCGCCACAAAGCGAGGGAACGTCGCCACCGCGGCTCCCGCACCACTCGAAGGTGGGTCTGTCGCCCCAACCGAGGCCGTGGGCTCTTCCCTCTGCGACTCCGTGTCCTCCATGGCCCTCAGGGCTACGTCCACCGCAATCGGAGCTTCGCTCGGGGCGACCGCTGGCTCGTCCGAGATTGTGACGACCTCGTCGCCTTTTGCTCTCTTGGAGCCTTCAGCGGGCGCCTCAACCTCGTCGCCCTTCCTCTTCTTTGAGGGGTCAACTGGTGCCTCCGCGGCACCCGATGGAACCTTGGCCACCGAAGGGTGACCTATCTTCTTCACTCAGTCCTGTGCAACAACTCCGTCAGTAAACTCGCCAGTCGAACATACATCAAGCAGACAAATGAAAAGATTGAGAAACACTCACTTGGCGACTAGGATAAAATGTAGGCCAGTACGAATGCTGGCTGGCTTCTCCAACTCTGGCCCCAGTTTTCGATTGAGGCCCATCTCGAACACACTCTGCGCCCAAGACACCGATGGCTTATTCGAGGACGAGGCCGCGGCAGGAGCTTCAGTGGCGATCGCCGTGGGAACCCCCCTCGGTGGCGAGGTCCCTGCGGATGGAGAAGCCACGAGCCTGGTGACAGGGACGAAGGGCGGCGGCAGCGATGCCAATGGCATCTCGCCTTCCGCAATGGCCGCTTCGGTCACCGCGGTCGCATGCACCGGTGCGTCAGCTTTAGCTTCCTCGGCTAAACTGGTAGCGTCAGAGCTACTCGCGGACCAAGGTGGTGACACCGGTTTTGAAGGGAATATGCCCGAGAGGCAATAATAAAGTGGTTATTATCGTATTCCTTATTTATGATAAATGTTTATTTTACATGCTATAATTGTATTAATACGGAAACGTTAATACATGTGTGTTTAATAAACAAAAAGGAAGTTCCTAGTTATGCCTCTCTTATAAACTAGCTCGTTGATTAACAAGATGATCAAAGGTTTCCTGAACATGGACATTGGATGTTGTTAATAACGAGGTCACAACATTAGTGTAATGGTGTGATGAACATTCATCTGAAGTATAGAATTACGATCAAAGTCATTGATTTTATATTGCTATAACAACTTACGAAGTGATCCTAATCCTTAGACCATGAGATCATGTCAATCGCTAACACCGGAAGAGTTTCTTGATAACATCAAACGTCGCACCGTAACAGGGTGATTATAAAGATGGGTTCAGAACTACTAAAGTGTTATGTTGAGGCCCATGGATCAAGAGTGGAATTTTTTCATCCCGATGACGGATAGATATGCTCTGGGCCCTCTCGGTGATATAACATTGATTAGCTTGCAAGCAAGTGATTTGATCACTAGAATGTTATATCACGGGAACAAGAAAAGAGTACATGTCAGTAACGAGATCAAACTAGGTATGGAGATACCGATGATCGAATATCGGACATGTAATATATCGCGAAACAAAGGGATTAAGATACTAGCGTAAAAGGTTCCGACGATCACAAGAAAGTCATCGTTGAATGTGTGGGAGTCAGTATGGGTCTCCAGATCCCGCTTCTGATTATTGATCCGAGAGGGGTCTCGATCATGTACGCATTATTCACGAACCGTAGGGTGACACACTTAAGAGACACCGACATCCATTTGGAGCAAAAGTTTCATGCCGAAAAGAATAACAAGCGCAGGAATTTATTTCACTAGATACCGAAACGGGTTTTCAGGTGAAATTGCAAAAAGTGTTTCTGCATGTGAAATGAAATACTAGCAAGGGGTTATATGTGAATGTTTGTCATTAAAGTAATTGACAAAATTCTGAATAAATAAAAGGAGTTTTATTTAATGAGAGTTTGCATTAAATTTGGTGGAAATTTAATGGGAATTTGAGTGGGGTTTTGAGTGGAGGGAATTGAAAGGCATTTGAGTGAGTGGAGTGTCCACCCACATGAATGTGGAAGAGGTGGGGGCAGCCCCATGGCTGGGCGCATGGCCCCTTGGGTGCCCCCCTCTCCCTATAAAAGGAGCCCCCTCCCTCTCTCTCACTCACACCTCCTCGTGAAGGATCTCTCTCCCCCTCTAGAATTTATCCCCCATGGTCTCGGACTAGCGAGATACATCTTCCCGATGGCTTTTCGGCAAGAAAGTGTTGTGCTTCCGCTGCATCTCTGGAGCGAGGAGGCGGAGGTTGCTCGGTGCCTCGAAAGTGTGTGCGATCAGGGATGCGCTGCTGTTTTGCGGCGCTAGGACTTCCTCTCGATCTTGAGATCGGCAAGAGATCGTCTACATCAACCACGAGTTTAGACTCGTTAAGCTTTGTCGGTCTTCAAGGGTATGTTCTCTACGGATATACATCCGCCCGTTGTTTGTATCTAGTAGATAGATCTTGGTACATAGTTCCCATCGTAGGAAATTTTTTGTTTTCTATGCTGTGAACCCTACAGGTTTAACTGGCTTCTTCTTCTTCGGTGGTGGCTTTTTCTTCTTCGATGGTGTGGCCTCGCGTTGTGAGGTGTGCTCGGGGTGCTCATCTCGTCGTCGTTGTGGGCCTCTAGCTCGCATTGGTGCTGTCCACGGGGCTTACGAACCGTGGGTGCGGCGACCTCCATAGCTTCGTCGCCACTGTCATCATCATCGTCGCCCCCGTCACTTCTGGCATCGCCCTTATCGGGCGAAGACTCGCTTTCGTCTTCGGCGTACGAGTTCGAGTTCTCGTCATCTGCGGGTGGAGTCCAACCTTCCACCACTTGGAACAGGTGCAACAACCAAGCAAAATTAGCATGACCACGAATACAAAACTGTGACTGCGAGTGCATGGGAAATAAAGGAACTCGCTGTTGGGGCTTGGCGCTTCGCCGTGTAAGGTGCGACCCTGGCCTTTGCATCAAGATACACCGCCATGGTGATCTTCTTCAGGGCCAAGGTGTAATCGTTGAGTCTCCACTCGGCGTGGCAGTACTTCGTCGGGTCGTCCTTGCCCGTGTACTCGTACATGTAGTGGGCGCGAGTGGCCAGAGGCACGAGCCATCGCCCGAGCCAGCAATTGTAAAAATTGATGGTTTGGAGGCCCATCTTCTTCAGGTTGCGGATGGTCTGCAACATCTCGTCGACGACCATCCGCTGGTCCAGCGGAAGTTTGGTGACTTGGAGCCGACGCGGCTCAGGCTGGTCGGTGGAGTACGTCGAAAACGCCACCTCGTCGCCTGGCCGCGACTCGGTCACGTAAAACTAGCTCTTCTTCCAATCGTTCGCTACTTTGGCAGGCAGCATCAGATCAAAAAAGGACGCCTTCGACTTCAGCTGAAAAGTCAGGCCGCCTGCGGCCAGCATCGGGCCGCCTGCCTCTTCGCGGCTGATCCTCCCGTGGAAGAGATCTTGCCATAAGGGGAAATATGGCCAGCAACCCAGGTAGCACTCGCAGAACGCCACGAAGATGGCGAGATTCTCGATGCTATGCGGCCCTAAGTCTGACGGATGGATGCCGTAGTAGGCGCAAAAGAGGCGGAAGAAGAGGGAGGTGGGGAATCCGAGCCCCCGCTCCAGATGACTGGTGAAGCAGATGAATTCCCCTTCACGCGGATTTGGTGTCACCTCTTCGGCCGTGGGGATGCGGCATCTCCGTGCACGGAGGATCCATGCCTCCTCGAATGACTTCAACAGCGCCTTCGTGCACTTGGATCTGCCCCACGGTTCCGCTAGAGGGGCCACCAATTGAGGGATCTAGGGCTCTGAGTCGCTCTGGGTCGCTCTGGTCGTTGCATGGAATGGAGAATTGGGAATGCACAAGATCGGATGAAGTGAGGGAAGTGTTCTCCCCTCGCCCGTCACTCCCCTTATATAGTAGTTGTTACCCGCCATTTTCGGAGAGCGTTACTGCGCGGTAATGACGCTGATATTACTGTTGGATTACCCAGCGGCTAGTTTGACCGGCATTGACGGTCCAAGTTCATTCACTCGACTCACTATCTTCCGTGACATGACGACTCGCCGACCTGATCACTATAACAGTGACTTAATTACTCGCCGACCTGTTCGCCAAGCTACGATCTGGTTAGTCGCTGGTATTGCGACTAAAATGACTAGTTCTAATCCTTTATTCAGGAGTCCATCGCCGATTCGATTGGGTGTCTGAGTTAGACCTGCATACTCCGACTGCCAACAAACACCTGCGACGAATCAATGACGGCCTCGGGGACTACTGATGGGGATATGCCGACCGGGTATACCCAGCAGGGCGTTTCCTACTGGCCCAAGCTGCCAGCGAGTGGGCCTGTAGGACGGCGACTGGATCGAGACTTGGCAAGGACCCAGGCGACTAGAAGCTGGAGGACCAGAAGCGTAGCTAGGCCCAGTCGGATTAGGTCAAGAACCCTCCGAATCCTTAACTAATTCGGTTGTAGATATGTAAACCCTAGCGAGGTGAGCCTATATAAACCTCCCTAGGGTACGCATAGAGGACACGTTCCATCATACACCCCAGCAACTCGCCGCCTAGTCGTCGAGCTCGCCCTTGTACTCTCTCCATAATACAATCTAGCAGGAGTAGGTCTTTACCATCCGGGGGGCCGAACCTGGGTAAAACCTTGTGTCTCCGCCCTCATCTCGCAGCGCAGATGGCTGGCCGCCCTTGCCCTTCGTTCTATTACTCGCTGCCGATTGCAGCATCAGCCGTGGCCATTCTCACGACAGAAGTTTTTCCTCTGCCCCCGCTACCCTGTTCTGAACTTGATTGTGCTGCCATTTAATCATGCAGCTTCCCACACATGGCATCCTCTCATTAGAAGAAATGTGTGTATGATGGATTTTTTCCCTCGGTCGTGCTACCCTGTTCCGAACTTGATAGCGTTGCTAGATGCATAATCACGCAACTGGGCCCCACGTGTCATAGTCTCATTAGAAGAAACATATATATGATGGAATTTTTGCCCTCGGTCGCGCATCCGTGTTAACTTGATAGCGTTGCTCGCTGCATTAGCCATTTATTTAGGCTGGTGGGTCTCATATGTCAGCCTCACATTAGAAGAATCATATGTATATGATTGCATTTTTTTCCTTCTCTGGCGCTACCCTGTTCCTAACTAGATTGTGTCGCTCGACAAATCTATCGTTTGGTCAGGTAGTTGGGTCCCACATGTCAGCATTTCATTAGAAGAACGTGTGCATGTTGTACTTTTTTTTATCGCTCGCACCTCCATGTTTTAAACTTGGCAACGTTTCTCGATGCATCAGCCGTTTATACAGGCTGGTGGGTCCCCGTGTCAACCTCTCATTAGAAGAAACATGTGCATGCTGGACTTTTTTCACGTTCGCTCCTTCCTGTTTCGAACTTGGCAATGTTGCTCGATGCATCAGCCGTTTATACAGGCTGTTGGGTCCCCCATGTTAGCCTCTCATTGGAAGAAACGTGTGCATGCTAGACTTTTTTCTCGCTCGTGTCTTCCTCTTTGGAACTTGGCAATGTTGCTCGATGTGGCAGCACGTGTATAAGGTCTTGCTGGTGGGTCCCACATGTCAATATCTTTTTTTGAAATGACATGTCAATATATCTTTAAATGAGACATGTGTATGCTGGACTTTTTTCGGCCGTGTCTTCTGTTTTGACCTTGGCAACATAGCTAGATGTGGCAACCCTGTATGTTCTTGCTACTGGAGTCCACATCTCTCTGGTATGTCCTGGTTAGTGGGTCCCTGATGCCATCCTCTTTGTACAAGTAATTAACTTATTTTTTTCAAACCCGTGCATTAAGAGGAACGCTGTAGGTTGGTAGGTCCACCATGTCAGCCTCTCCATAAAGAAATACTTGCTAGAAGAAAATTAATAGGAACGCTACAGGCTGGTGGATTCGCCATGTCAGCCTCTCCTAGAAGCAATATTGCTAGAAAAAAATTAAGAGGGGCGTTGCAGGCTGGTGGGTCCACCATGTCAGCCTCTCTGCAAAGAAATATTGCTAGAAGAAAATTAAGAGGGACGCTGCAAGATGGTGGGTCCGCCATGTCAGCCTATGTATAAAGCAATATTGCTAGAAGAAAATTAAGAACGAGACAATGCAGACTGGTGGGTCTGTCATGTCAGCCTATCCACAAAGAAATATTGCTAGAAGAAAATTAAGGGGGACGCTGCAGGATGGTAGGTCCGCCATGTCAGCCTCTCCATAAAGCAATATTGCTAGAAGAAAATTAAGAGTGACGCTGCAGGCTGGTGGGTCCGTCGTGTTAGCCTCTGCGTAGATCACTATTACTAGAAGAAAATAATGTAAACCCAAAAAAATATTTGTCAAGCACAGAGATTTCAAACTCAAGATATCACACATATCACCGTGTGTGTTGCCACTATGACAAAAAAACTCAAAAGATACTAGCTTTCATCTCCTTGTTAGTAATCTCTGTATTGTACTGTAGATCCGTCGGATTTAGAACAAAGACCTCACCGATGGAGGGGAAAAGATATAATTTTTTGACAGATATATTCACGTAAAAATATCAAAAGAACTAGAGACACACACTGCATGCGCTAGAACTCGACTGGTATCCAATCACTTCACTTGGTGAAATCAAACTCTCATCACTGTCCAAAACACAACCAACGGTTCCGACGAAACACAGGAAAAATCTCTAGTGCAAATAACCTAACACAACAACAAAACTTTTCACAAATTCAATAGCATTTGAATGATTCAGCAGTATAGAATAAGATAGAGAAAATAGACAGATTTTTAGTTCATATTGAACAGCACTTGACCAATTCAGCAGCATTTCAAAATGACTGATTTAGCAATACAGACATTGAGATTCAATATAAGTACATAGGAAACTAAACCTCGCCAATTGAGTGGGATAATGCGATAATTCTTTTGTTTTGAGAGATATATTCATGTAAAAATATCTAAACAACCAGAGACACACACGCGTGCGCCAAAACTGCACTGGATCCAATGAATTCACTTGGTGAAATCATGTTGTATCTTTACCCTCTCTGCCTCTCATCACTGCCGAAAACACAACCAATGGTTTCGATGAAACACAAGAAAAAGCTCTAGTGCAAGCAGCCCAACAGCAGCGACTGAACTTTTCACAAATTCAGTAGCATTTGAATGATTCAACACTACAGAACTAGATAGAGAAAATATCGACAGATTCCTACTTCATACTCAGCAGCACTTGACCAATTTAGCAACATTTCAAAGTGACTGATTCAGTAATACAGACACTGAAATTCAATAGCAGTACATAGGGAACTAGTTCTTGCTTCAGCTCTAAAAACCATGCCAATAATTAGTTTGACATTTTCTCCAAACACACTCAAATCATTGGAGCAAGAAAAACTGATGATCAATTCTGCTTTTGTGTGCAACCTCCTACTCACATATTAAGATAGAACACAATCATTCTCATAATAGTTGGCCTTGGTCATATAGGGAACCGTCATATAGATACAAATATACCATACTAGTACGTACTAGTCATAACTCCAATCCGGCAAAAGGTTATCATAGTTTTACCACCCATATATGATCAGTGGAGATAAGACAACCACATAATTAATTACTATAGCATGTGACCAAAGATCTCAACAGCTAAGAACTTCATGACCAGTCTGCTGCATTCAGGGGAGCGAGATACATCGATCTTGACCATTCTTTCTATGGTAAGTTTGGCTGCTTTCCGGAACTTGGTCCACCTAGAAGTAGGTGCCAAGTGCCCATCAGTCCAATTAATGGCGTAGCGTACCTCGACTTGCACTCCTTCGCTCTACATCATGAAGAATATTGTTCCCTTTGGTCTGGCCTCGAGTTGCTTTGTGGCACTCTTAGGAAATTTCCGAGTCAAAGCAAGAGATAGACATAAAATTAATAAGAGCAATGAACTGAATCATGTGAAACTTAAGAAGACATTAAGAGCAGTTTATCTGCCGCCACTCACAAACATAATCCATGCAACCTTGAGATGATACATGTGTAGGATATGATCTAGCAAGGATCTTGCACCGGTGCCTGTGCTGGGGTTGGTGTAGTAGATGGTGTTGGTGCAGGAACATGGACTGGTGTAGGAGATGGTGCTGCTGCCTGTGTTGGGGCCGGTGCTGGTGCAGGAGATGGTGCCGATGTAGTTAATTGAAGAGGGGCTGGTACAAGAGCCAAAACCGGTGCCGGCGCCGACGCTAGCAGCTTGATGCTAGATTTATTTTGACGGGTAGGTACGCTGACTGCAGGGATGGTAGAGGCATATGAGATGTCTATAAGCAAAATGGCTCTTATACTCCAACAGGTACTCACAAGACAGTGATCATAGGATATGATGAGTATACAATCAAATTAAGTTACTACTATCTCCAATCTTTCTCCTTCAGTCAATAGGTGTCGGAGCAGGAACTAGGTCCAATGCCGGTGAGGGTGCGGGTGTCGGTGCCAGCATCTTGATGCTGGTTACCTTCTAGGGGGGACGTAACGGGACTATAGGAGTGGCCAGAGAGGCATATGATAGGTGTATAGGCAAAATGGTTTCTTACACTCCTAGATAGTGATCAGAGTATACAAGCAAATTAAGTTACTACCTCTATTATTTCTCCTACTTAGGTCAATAGGTGTCGTTGTAGGAAGTGGGGCCGGTGTCGGTGCTAGCAGCTTGATGCTGGCACCCTTTTGGAAGAGGACTGCACAAGTGGTAAGAGTCATATGATTAGTGAAGATAATAGTGCAGAACAGTTAGTCGCAAGAAAGTCATCAGAGATTGTGATGAGTACAAAATAAAATTAATTAGTAGTACCTCTGTTCTTGGCCCTTTGGTCAACGGGTGTACGGTGTCTTGCAAGTCTCTTCCTAGGCTTTCTAAAATCGAGTGATACCTCATCCACCTACTTTATACCATTCTCACAGACATACTTGGACCAACCTCGAACACCCAAATAGGTGGTGAACATTGTTAGGGAGACATACACATCATATATTTTCCACAAGCCTTTTGGTTCCTCGGTATATAGGGTTAGAAACTTTTCATTTCCGAACATCTTGTTTATAATGGGGCGAGCGACACAAGGGACAACCTTCATGAGCAAATTGATAGAAAAGTAAGACGACAACAAGAAAAGTGAGATACAAGATATTATATCAAGTCGTTCTAAAACGCTTGGAATACATACCTGATACCATGGGTAGCCTTCACAAAGGGTGTCCATGCACCATTTTTCTTCCATCTTCCTTTAGAAGGGCATATAGGGCCCACCTTTCAATCCGCAAGCTTGATAAGAGGACGGTAGAAGAAAGGGCTGAGTAGCTGGTGCGTGGTACTAAATGAAATTAAGTGGAAAGGTTAAATTATGTAAATATCATGTAAATCTAATAATATCAGACAAAATAATTTCCTGTAAAGCAAACATATTTGATGTTTGTGAACTTCTGATGAACGTAAAGATAAGTATAGCTGATAACAATAACACGGAAAATCATAACATGTGAAATTGTGGATTTCCAAATTCTACCCATTTCTTAGAGAGGTCAGTGCCCACCTGGGTACTGTGTTTGCGCTTCCTCGTCGTGTAGACAATGTCCGCTTTTGGTGGGGGAATGAGCAATCTATTAGCCTCTACAGCAGCCTCAGCCTCCGCAGTAGCACCTTCAATCTGAGTAAATAGCAATAGAGATCAACAGTTCAATGCAGTACATAGTAGTCATATATGACTGTGTATGAGATTGTTAGACATATCCAGATTCACATAAACATAGTTCCAGACTTAATAAAACCATGCATGTTTCTGAAAATCTGATAAGCATGCAAGCTAGGCCCTCCTAGTTGGGCAGTGTCCTTTCGCTTGTTTGGTGAGTAGTGGTACTGGTCGGATCCTCCGGCATGTGGGGGTATCAATGTTGTTTGCCGCACCTAGAGCACCGCAAGTTCGCAGGTATGTACCACCATGCTATAGTAATTAAAGAACAAGATGGTGTCATAGAGGCTTCCATAAAAACAGGATGCAGACAGAGATAACTTTGAGCACAAGGATACATACAGGTTGCATACAACCACTTTCAGCATCGGAAAGAATGGAAGAACACAATGAATATGCTGCTCCATTACCTTTTGTAGGCAACTTTTAAGGGAAGTGACGGGACCATCACTGTCCGTAGTGGCCATGCGTGCCACTAGCCCATAGTTCTCCATATAGAATCTGACGCAAAATCCATTGCACATTAGTAGAAATTAAAGGTTACAAAGTGAAGAACACAGACTTGGAACCCGACAAAATGCCCCAATCAGAACAACGGTGACCATGTTCCGATCCCGAATCCAAAGGAAATCAGTCACCGCCCCGCCCCACCCCACCTACCCGCACCTCCATCCCCACCCCAATGGCCCAATCTATCAGAGCAGAGGAGGGAAAATACCCTGATTAGGTGACACTTGCTTAATTGCCTGATGATGGGAGCTAGCGATTGGGGGTTGCTGGTCGGAAGAGAAAAGGATGGGCAGCGGGAGTAGTAGTAGTACTACTACTAGTAGTAGGGGCAGTAGTACTACACTTTTTCTATAGTGTTAAGGGAGCGACAGGAAGAGATTCCCGGGTTTTTTTGCAAAACTTTTAGCACATCCTGGCGTGGGATAATAAATTATGCGGGACCCATATACAACCTCCTCCGTTTTCCCTTGGTGTCCAGTGTTCCTCTCCCAGGACCGATAAAATCATCCCATGTTCCTCTCCCAGGACCGAGAAAATCGCCCAGTATCGAATCAATCTGATTCGGCTCGCGGAGAATTTTTTTTGAACGGAAGAGCTAATATATTAATATCAGAAACAAAGTACATTATAGCTCATACTCCATCCGTTTCAAAATATAAGATGTTTTAGGTTTGTGAAGAAAGTGTATCTAGACTTTTTTTAGTGTGTAGATTCACTACAAACATGAATAAACATATATACTAAAAGTAGTCTAGATACATTTGCTTCAAAAAACTAAAACATCTTATATTCTGAAACGGAGGGAGTACAACATATACTCTAAATATCAACACTTGAGGGAGGGGAAAGGCTGGCAGAGGAAAAGACGACATTTTTCCATCATAGGGCACCAGCTCGATGCCTCGAAATCCACTTGGGAAGCCTTAAAACAGGAAACACACACAGACACACATATATACTACTAATATACGGAATAGTTTCCAGTTAAAGATCTGCTAACAAAGGCCTAAAAATCATAAGGTCGCTCCATATTACAGTACTACGACAGTAGCGAGCCAATCATGGGATAGCTCTACATATATTTAGAGTGACCTTAGGTGCACCCCTATGTTTTTCACCTGGACTGCACATACGGCACCAAAAGTACACCACTTATGATCAGCAGCCATGCATCGACTCCATCCAGAAGCAGAACATGTCATCGTCATTACCATTAAAGTCCTCTTCGGTTGTTTTCTTCTGCGATTAGTAGATTAATAGATACATTTAAAGAGAAACATGAAAGACACACAACCTGAAAATTTGCCATTCTATTGATATAGTGCCTTGTCATCTGGCATAGTGTAACTACCTGAAATGAAACTCGTTTCATGTAGCTTGCGCTTTTTCTCTCCTCCCCCTTGTACAAGTTGATATAGATACTCAGGAGCTGCCTCTGTCAGTTTATCTAGATGATCAACATCTGCTTCCCCTACTTGATCTGGATGATAAAGATGTTTTTCCCCTAGGTCATATGCTTGACCATGAAATATCTATCTAACATATATTCTTAGCATCCCAAACATATAAATATGGTCTTCCACTATACTGAAAGGCAGCACCCTCTGATTCACACACAAGCGGTAGGGGAAATGTACTTCTGAGTTTTCACAATGAGCTCTAATAAACTCAATAAATTGTATAACATCAAAGATATGTTTAGGGCTGCCTAATGGAGCAACCTGCATCCCAGATATCTCCATCTGTTTAATTATGAGATACAAGATTGGTTCTTAATTAGTAAAAGAAAAGCAGAAAACAAATAGATGTGTACAAAAACTATATATGCCCATGCATTTCAGCAAACATATTGACAACAATAATCGGCGAAGGTACTTAAGAACATAGATCAAGCCTAGAATCAACTATGACCATATAGTCTAAGGACAAATTAAACTATGTATTTGAGGGGGCAGATCGGGTGAAATGGAAATAAATTACCTACCAGATCGAGCTAGAGATAGAAGGACTACTGCGGATCCACGTGACCACCGCTGCATCTCAAGAACACCGACCGGTAGGGAAAGCTTCTTGGGGCGCACGGTGTTGATATGAGGAGCAGCGTTGAGCACGTCTGTTTTGTGGGCAAAGGGGTGAGGGTCTACGCGGTGGAGGGTGGATGTTAACACAACCCGAAGGGGTGGGGAGGGATAACTTTGAACATTCTGACCTACCCTGCTTTGGGCACCACCAAATACGTGCCCCCTGTCAGTGACCATAGATCAAAATTGACCAAATTTGGTTAAACCAAGATGAACTAGTCAAATTGGCGAGATCGGCACGGAAACTTGAAAATTCATGAAATTCATGCATTGCCCGTTAAATATCTTTATTAATTTATGTGAAATTATGGAAGGTGGCATTTTGAACCATATCTTATCTTATCTTGCCACTTGGAATATTGACCGTTGGATCAAGACTCGTGAATCCCAATATTGCTAGCCGTTGGATCTTATTTTCCATTCTATTAGCATCTGATGCTAGAAGATACTATTGATAGTCTTTAGTATAATAAGCCTTATGCGCAAACCTCAAAACACACTTCTCCATTATTCTAGAGTCTTCTCCATCATTTCTCTAGACCATGTTACAAAAATTGACATGTTTTTAGTAAATTGCCATATTGTCAATTTATTGCAAGAATTTAGCTAGTAAGATTGATAGGGTTTATCTATTAAATAGATTACTTTGTGTGACAATTGGCACAATGGCATATTGAACTATAATCTTTGAAGTTGCTTCACAACCAAAAACAATGTTGTCACTTGGATTTTTTTTGATTTTCCCTTTGTAAGCAAAGCTTGATTGGCCAAGATGCATCCAATGTCAGAGTACAAAACATGGACACGGTATCAGCAACTATGGCTATGCAAGTAAAAAAATAAATATAGTTGTGACCTTGGTAATCTTATTTGAAGGACGGCATATGTCTATCAACTCATTAAATGCTCGAAAGCGTACATGCATCTGAGTCTATCTGACGGGGACAACATCCCCCAAGTGGGAGTGGGAGTAGCGTACCTTAGAAGCTTCAACTTTAAATTTTTGAGAGAGCACCGAATATCCCGCTCATCCATTCAAACACCCCGCCCATTCATTCAAACATCCAGCCCCAAACATAATTAACCTCTTTTAGAATGCAAAATTCCTCTTCTATCCCTACTTTGGAAACAAGAACCTGAGGAGCAATGCAATAATAGAGGGATATAGGTGGTAATTTTGCGTTCTCCCACGTGGATCACCCCATCGATGTGGTTCCCTAACCTTCTTCAATAAGTATATTTACCTGCCCGCCCCCTCCGACCTTACACTAACTCTGTGGACCAACAATGCAAGTGACCCGCATGTGAGTGACGTAGAATTACGGGAAGTAGAGATTCCCATCGTTTCTAGTTCAAAATTCAAACATTTTTCGCTAAACCGAGATAAAATCGTTAAACTAGGTGAAACAAGCTCGGAAACTTGGGCATTATTTGTCAAATAATTCATACTTTGTGATAAAATTGGTGCGATGAGACTTTGAACCAAATATAGTATTTGAACCATAAAATTGGTGTGGTGATAAAATTGGTTATTCCATTGTTTGCCACGAATATAACCATAAAGTTTGAACATTATTGAAAATTCCTGAAACACAAAACCCCTGAACCCTATAACCCTAAACACTAATAACCCCTAAACCCTGACCAAGCAGGTATCATGCACTTGTTCATCAAATTTGAGATACTTCCATTGAATTGGGCAACTCCATTCTATTCGACGAATATATGCATAAAGCTTGACCATTATTGAAAATTCCCTAAACCCTAAGCAACCCCTAAAACCTAAACCCTCAACCCCTAGATACTAAAACCCTAAACCCCTCAACCCAAAATTAAACCCTAACCAAGTAGGTATCATGCACTTATAGATCAAAATTTGAGACACTTTCATTAAATTGCGGTAACGCCATTCTGTTCCACAAATATAAGCATAAATCTTGAATATTGTTGAAACCTAAACGACCCTGACCAAGCAGGTATATCATCCACTTATAGATCAACATTTGAGATATACTTTAATTAAATTACCCTAACACCATTCCATTCCACGAATCTAAGCATAAAGCTTGAACATTATTGAAAATGCCCTAAAACCTAAACCTAAAACCCCTAAACGACCCTGACCAAGCAGGTATATATCATCCACTCATAGATCAACATTTGAGATATACTTCCATTAAATTATGCTAAAGCCATTCCATTCCACAAATCTAAGCATAAAGCTCGAACATTATTGAAAATGCCCTAAAACCTAAACCTTAAACCCCTAAACCCTAAACCCGGAATATGCAGGTGCCAAGCATTTATAGATCAAAATTTGAGATACTTCCATTAAATTGCGCTAACGCCTTTCTATTTCACGAATATAGGCATATAGCTCGAACATTATTGAAAATTCACTAAACCCTAACCCCTAAAACCTAAATCCTAAGCCTTACCCCCCTAAACCCTAAAAAACCTCAGCCTCTAACCCTAACCAAGTAGGTATATATCATGCACTTTTATATAAAAATTTGAGATGCTTTCATTGTTAAATTTTTACAAAGTCACTCTATTCCACCAATGTAAGCATAAAGCTCGAAATTTATTGAAAATTACTGAAACTCTAAACCCCTGAATCCCTAAACCTAGCTAAACCCTAAAAACCTAAACACTAAACCCCTAAACCCTGACAAAGAAGCTATCATATGCACACTTATAAATCAAATTTTCAGATACTTTTACTAATTTGGGTAACGCCATTCTATTCGACGAATATAAGCATAAATCTTGAACATTATTGAAAATTCCCTAAACCCTCAACCCTAAACAACCCCTATAACTTAAACCCTCAACCCACATACACCCTAACCAAGCAGGTATCATGCACTTATATATCCAAATTTGAGATACTTTCATTAAATTGTGGTAGCGCTATTCTATTCCCTGAATATAAGCATAAAAGCTTGAACATTATGAAAATTCCCTAAACCCTAAACCCCTAAAACCTAAACCATAATCCCCTATCTTATCTTATATTACCATTATATAGTGTATAAATAACTTTGAATATTGACCGTTGGATCAAGACTCGTGAATCCCAATATTGCCAGCCGTTAGATCTTCTTTTCCATTCAATTATCATATGATGCCAGAAGATACTATTGTTATTGTCTTTAGCACAATAAGAGCTATGCGCAACCCTCAAAATACACTTATCCATCATTCTAGAGTCTTCTCCATCATTTCTCTAGACCATGTTATCAAAATTGACATGTTTTTAGTAAATTGCCATATTGTCAATTTATTGCAAGAATTTAGCCAGTAAGATTGATAGGGTTTATCCATTAAACATGTTACTTTGTGTGAAAATTGGCACGATGCCATATTGAGCTATAATCTTTGAAGTTGCTTCACAATCGAAAACAATGTTGTCACTTGTAAAAATAAGAAAAAGATAAAATTTGGATTTCCCTTCGTAAGCAAAGCTTGATAGGCCAAGATGCAACCAATGTACGAAGTACAAAACATGGACACGGTATCAGCAACTATGTATGTGCAAGTCAAAAAAGCAAATATGGTTATGACCTTGGTCATCTTATTTGAAAGACGGCAAATATCTATCAACTCATTAAGTGCTCCAAGCATACATGCGTCTGGGTCTATTTGACGGGGACAGCATCCCTCAAGTGGGAGTGCGAGTAGCGTACCTTAGAAGCTTCATGTTCAAAATTTTGAGAGAGCACCGAAATATCCCTCCCATCCATTCAAACACCCTGCCCATTCATTCAAACATCTAGCCCACACATACTTCACCTTTTTTAGAATGCAAAATTCCTCTTCTATCCCTGCTCCGGAAACAAGAACCCGAGGAGCAATGCAATAATAGAGGGATATAAGTGGTAATTTTCCGTCCTCCCACTGTAGAGGACTGAAACCAATAAGGTACAAGTCCTTGTGTTTACAGTGCTAGTCCCTGGATTGAATAGCTAGCACCCACAGTGAAGATGTAATATCAAGAAACAAAGGTTATATTACATCGCATAACCATGAGTAAATAGTTCATTACAACTTACATAGCTCATATGGCTATATTATTACAAAGCAGCATATATAACTATAAAGCATGGAGTCCTTCATCTTCATGTGTCACGGGCAAATATGTTGGTTGTAGACTCATGATCCATACTCATCAAACCTTCACTATCATCAAGTAATCCTGCAACATGATAAGATACGGCCACAAGGGTCAATACATTTGAATTGTATTGGCAAGTGATACCATATTGATAAAGAGAATCTAACATCTACATGAATATATGGCTGAGTGGAGTTTTGGCTGGCCTTTGTGTCGTGGTATTGCCGACGAGTACGCCTTGGAGGGGTCCTCACAGTGCGTGTTTAGAGACGTGGGGTAAGGCAGACGGTTGACGGGTACGAGGTAACACAGCTTACCAAGGATCAGATCCCACAATGGTGGCGGAATCCTACTCCTGCTATAAATCACTATAAGGGCAATACGCCGAGTTACAGAGATAGGTTCGTTGTGCGGGGTTGTATGAAGTTGTGCCCTAAAGGCTCCCATAGACCCGACTTATATAGTCGCCAGGTCCTAGGGTTACAGGGAAAAGTCCTAGCCAGACAGGTTATAGAGTCCTACACCGTCTATCACTAGTCTTGTGTATCTTGCACTCCAAGGCTCCGGGTACGCTGGTGACTCCACCATAGCCTTCCTTTATCCGACATGGGCCTCCCTTCTGGATCCACCTAACTGGGCCGCACAGCAGGCCATAGGCCATGCTACCGACTATGGGCCACCTGGGTTAGCCGGATAAGAGACATGCTATAAGGATACCCATATAGCATATCCCCAACAGTAGCCCCCGGAGAACTCCGAGGTCTTGGGTCGTCTTGCCTCTTCACGTGGAATCCTCCGTCTAGATGGATGTCGGCAAATCGTCAAGCAATATCTTGTAGTCCTCCCAAAGAACCCTGCAAGGTTTTCTCCGGCTTTGATTTGTAAGTCGGATAAATGCTGAATCTTCCATCGTTCTCTTCCGTGGTCGGATTAAATCCGTCCGTGCCAGAATCCTCGATGCGACGGCTCATCTACCCGTGTCAGCTAGGACGATGTAGGCTTAGGTCAGCGACGCCTCGTAACTCACACATGCAGAGAACGCAATCATATCCGATTTTCTCGCGTGAGCGATACGAACCATTGGCGGCGGCGGTTGGAGACATGGAGAAATTTCCGCGCACGTTTGCGAACACGTCGTCTACGCGACAACCGTCTGATTAAGTTGCACGAATCTTGACGCCGAGGATGATAAATAGTAACCGTGGGGCATTTTCCACTTTTTACCTCATTCTCCTCGCATCATCATCTTCTTCCTCTAGCCGCACGCCTCCTCGAGCTCTCCACGAAAAACCTCGAAAACCCTAGCTTCCATCTGTGTCAGTCGCACCCGTCCATCACTCCATGGCCAGCAGCGGCACCTCCCCGTCGATGGCAGCATCGAGCGAAGCCGCGGCGAAGTCGGCAAGCTCCGTCGTTGTTCCCCCAGAAGGCTTGGTCATCCCTGCATCGGCGATGATCGAGTCCACCGGCGGCGACCACAATTTGGCGGCACTGGAACCACTGGAGGAGGAGCCAGACTCGCATAAGGGCGACCGGCACGGCTCGGACATAACCGACTGCGACATCCATGAGATGGTCGCTGAAGGCTACCTCCCCGCGACGGAGGGGCTCGCCTGGCGGGCGGCACCGGCCGGCGAGGTGACACCTTCTCCCCAAGCCGGAGAAAATGTGTACCTCAAGGCTCAGCTGGTACGCGGTGTTTCCTTGCCCATCTCCCACTTCTTCCTCTCCGTCTTAAACCACTACAAGGTCCAATCCCATAACCTCTCCCCCAATAGTATCTTAGTGCTTAGAAACTTCGCGGCACTCTGCGAGGGTTACCTAGGGATAAGGCCTAGGTTAGACTTGTTCGTGTACTTCTTCACTGTCAAACATGAAGCCGGACATAGTAAGGAGGATCTTAGGAATTGCGGCACCATAAGCTTCAAGATTCGACCTGGCCGGCGGTTCCCCGACATCGTCGGTCACGAGTCCTGCAAGAATTGGCAGTGGACGTACTTCTACGGCCCCGAAATTCCTTTGGCGGGTCGAGAAGTTACGTACCCGGATTTCATGGACGGAGCTGCCGCTGAAGTTTCCACGTGGAGATCCCATGCCTCTCTTCCCTACGACCTCGATGCTTCTCGTGTAACAAGGCGGATCGAGTGGTTCGTAGAGACAGGTTTGACCGGCTTGGACCTAGCCATGTGCTGGTTCATCAGGCAAATCCAACCTCTGCAGCACCGTGCGAAGGGATAGCCTCCGGATCTCCGTGGATAACTTCTCGAGTGACTCCGTCAAGCTCCGCCTGAAGGACATCGTCAAGGTGAAGGATAAGAAGCGTGGCTTTACCATCACCTACGACATGTTCGTAGACGGCAAGTGCCCAAAGGTAGGTATTTATTTTCCGTGTACGACGTATTCTCCAGTTTTTCTGTCTTGCCAATACCATCTTATCTAACATGGTGATTTCTCACTTAACAGCTTAGCGATCTAGATGAGGGCAACCTGGCTGCCCAAATCTACGATCCAAATATGAAGGAAGTCACGGTCGTGTCCGACGACGATGTCCCGTTGGCGCGAAAGCGGAAGAGCTCCACCTCTGACGCTGCCGACGGAGGCAAGAAGAAGAAGACGGAGGGTGGAGCCTCCAAAAAGACTACCGCCGCCCTGGAGGCGGAAAAGAGAAAAGCCACCGGGATCTTTGCCAAAGCATCCCCCCCTAGTGTAACCTTCTCATTCTCTGACATTGTCTATTTGTCTGTCTTGTTCCTGTACTTATGCATTTTGCACGTCTTAGGAAGAAAGCCACGACCAGCCTCAAGAAGACCTCCAAGACTTTGGGGGCTTCTCGAAATATCAAAGATATGCTGCATCGTGACGCCTCCCCCTCCATCGCCCCTGCTACCCCTGCCGTCAAGCTCTCATCTGCCCCGACAAGCTCTCAAGCTAAGGAGGCACCAAGCCCTTCCGTCATGGAAGTGGATTCTAGCGCCTCTACCGAACTTGCTATCGTCGGCGAGCAGGCGACGCAGGAGAGCACCACTCACCAAATGGTTGAAGCTCCGGCTAAGGATGCCATCGGTAGCGGCAAGGCAGTAGCGGAGGCTGGTACTTCTGCCGAAGGCGGTGCCCTTGCTCCCCAGAAACCCTTTGAGTTTCCGAAGATAGTTTACCCAGTGCTCATGCCGGGTAACACAACTCTGGTTCCTGGAGGAGTACCGTCATCTCCGACGTGTGGTCTTGAGGAGCTCCTCCGACAAGCGGACATCTTACAAGGAAATATCATCTCCTTTGGCAAGCTCCTAGCCGAGAGCGCTACAAACCTCAAGATCATTGCACTTGTAAGTTTTACGTTGTCCTTTGCATTTCATACGATTATCCCACTGTATCCCCCGAGGATGTAGACGGAAAACCATAGGTTTTGCATCTATATGCTCTAAGAGTGACTAAGTTAGAAAAAACTCTCACTGTAGGCCCCAAGCAATTAGATGGAATGAATTACTCCGACTAGATGCTTTAAGAGTAGCATACGCAGTGTTTATAATTTTCAATACTGTAGCCCCCAAGTCTCTAGTTGTAACTGAATTAGTTCCGACTAGATGCTTAAAGAAAAGCTAAGCAGATTCTGAGTTAAAAACTTTATACTGTATCCCCCAAGCTTCTAATCGAGAACTGAATTAGCTCCGACTAGATGCTTAAAGAAAAGCTAAGCATATTGCTAAGTTAAAAACTCTCGCTGTAGCCCCCGAGCGCCTAGGTGGGAATGTTCCGACTAGGTACTCCAAGCAGACTGAACAACGGTTTAACTTTTTCCTTTTTTCCACAAAACGAGAATGCTCGGAGGGGCATGGCCAACGACATGTACCAGAAGATTCTTGAAGCCGAAAAGGGTAAAACTGCCATCTTGAAGCAACAGATCATCAAAAACAAGAGTCTATTTTCTTTTTGCGCGTTCCGTCTTGTTTTTGTGCCCACTTTCTCCGAGTACTCACTGTGTACTTTGTTTTCTCCGACTTGCAGAACATGTCGCCAAGGCCAAGGACATTGTCGAGTAGTCCAAGCACATTCAGCAGCTGGACAGCGAAAACCAAATCCTTAAGAAGGAGAGGGAAGAGATGCTGAAGATGCACGAGGATTCCATGAAGGCCCTATAGGATTCTGCCTCCATGGAAATCAATCGCTTGAAGGAGGAGCTTGCGATCTTAAAAGATCAGAAGAAAGCTGCTGATGAGCAAAACCAATGCCACAGCGAGGCATTTAAGCTCCTCCAACAAGAGAAAGAATCCCTGACGGATACTCTCTGGCAGGCTAAGGCCAGCATCTTCAGTACGTTTCCTCCGCCTTGTATTTCTATAGTCTGGATACTTAGAGTTTATTGAACTCATGCACTCCTTGTCGGAATTTGCAGCTCCTATGGGTTTAACCAGCTCGCCTCCTTCGGACAAGGAATGCATGGTTCTTGCCAGCAACTTCATCAACACCGCCATCACCTAGGCCAAAGAGATTGCCAAGCCCCTCCAGATATACATCAAGGCCTCGGACTCCGTGACGAAGTACTCGAAGATTCTGCGCCGAGCCCCCGAGGATGTCATAAGATGGAAAGCTTCATGTGCACGGGCTGGCGCGAGGATGGCGCTGTCAATGGTGAAGGCACACTACGAAGATGCCGACATCAACACGGTGACCTCTGGCATCCCCGACGTTGACGATGACGGCAAAGAAATTGATCACGAAGCCATCTTGTCATCACTCGCGGGTTATGACACCAGAGTTGCCGAGTTGGTGGACATCGACGTCTTCGTGCCCATGAACACCATCGACAACGTCAACCAAGATTTCTCCGAGTCTCATCATAGTGCCGATGTTGAGGGTGATTCTCCGGCTGGTGACGATGCTGCTTCCAAGTCTCCTGCGCCCAAGGAATGAAAAACACTATGTAATATTTGTTTCACCTTTGGTGTATGCGCGGAAAAAACTTGGCGATGTAACTTAAGGAGGAAAATAATGGTTGTTATGTCCTGCTACTTAAGAACTAATTTCCAGCATGTATATATTTTTTAAGCAAGTGCTGGCTTATCCATTACTTTGGTTCTTATGCTTGACTTTTCGTGAGTCAGAAGACTCGTTGTCGGAACCATGCGCTTAGGTGATGATACCCAATGGCATCGTCAATAACCTGAGCACAAAATCGCCAACAACAAGTGCCGAAAGTCACTACTCCAGAATCCACATAAAAACAACAAAAAACGTGTAAACCAGAAAACTTAAGCTAACGCTCATAGGAGGAATTTTTACAAGTGCAAACGCAAGACTTGTGCATAAAGGTTTTACATGATCCAAAAATGAACACTAAAGGAGTTAAAAGACTCAGAAATATGAGTGAACCAAAGAGCTTTATTTCATTGATCATATAAGAGGTACACAATTAGATGAAAAATGCTAAGTGTAAAAAGGACATAACTGTGCTATGTTCCATGGCCGATCAAGCTCCAGGTATTCATCATCCGGGTCACGTCCCTTATGCTTATGATCCTCCTTGGGTCTATCCTTTAGTTCACGATTCTCAACAAGGTAGTAAGACCCATTGAGTAGCGCCTTGCTTATGATGAACGGTCCTTCCCATGGCGGGGATAATTTGTGCGACTTCTTCTGCTTAAGTCGGAGCACCAAACCCCCCTCTTTAAACGAGCGATGCCGAACGCGGCGACTGTGGTAGCTGCGTAGCTTCTGCTGGTAGATGGCGGATCTTTGGCATGCCAAAATGCGCTCCTCCTTGAGAAGGTCCACATCTAGGCGTCTAGATTCTTCAGCGTCATCCTTGTCGTAGGCGGCAACTCTTGGTGCATCGTGGAGCATGTCGGAAGGCAAGATGGCTTCTGCTCCATATACCATGAAGTAAGGGGTGTAGCCGGTGGATCTATTTGGTGTAGTTCGTAAACTCCACAGCACAGATGGAAATTCTTCCGCCCAGGCTCCAGCTGCTCTATGTAGCGGTGCCTCAAGACGTGGCTTGATTCCCTGCAGAACTAATCCATTGGCTCGCTCGACCTGACCATTGGATTGTGGGTGTGCCACAGATGCAAGATCAAGTCGGATGCCTTTCTCCCAGCAATAAGCCTCCACTTCTCTGAGTGATAAGTTGCTTTCGTTGTCGATGATAATGCTATGTGGGAGACCAAATCTCACCACTAGATCTCGGACAAACCCGAGGGCAGTTGCCCCATAAAGCTTTCTAATGGGTTTAGCTTCTATCCATTTGGTGAATTTGTCAACTTCTACAAGCAGATGCGTAAACCCACAAGGTGCCGTATGTAATAGTCCCACCATGTCTAGCCCCCAGACTGCAAACGACCAAGTTATTGGTATTGTTCGCAATTCTTCAGCAGGAACATGTGGTTGTCGGGCATAATACTGGCATCCCGTGCATGTCTCAACCAGCTTGTCGGCGTCCGCCTTCGTGGTCAGCCAGTAGAATCCTTGCCAGAAGGCTTTCGCGACCAATGATCGAGGAGCGGCGTGATGCCCGCAATCTCCGAGATGGATTTCGCGCAGGATTTCCATACCTTCTAGCTGGGAAACACACTTTAGGTATACACTAGTAGTTCTCCTTTTATAGAGTTGCCCATTGATTATGGTATAACCCTTTGCTCATCATACTATTTGCCGTCTTTCGACCTTGTCGTCGGGCAAAGTTCCATGTTCGAGATATTCCATGAACGGTTGTGTCCAAGCCGGAGGGACTTTAGTCACCATGTTGACGAAAGAGTCGGCTCTATCCGGGTTGTCGATGTCAGCCCCCTTCACGGATGGTGTGCGCAGGTGCTCTAGGAAAACTCCTGGTGGAATTCACTTGCGTCCTGATCCAAATATAGACAGCAGATCAGCCACCTCGTTTTGTTCCCTAGGTACATACTTGACTTCGTAGCCCAAGAAGCTCTTGGCTATCTCGTCCACTTCGTCTCGATATGCCGCCATCATAGGGTTCGGCGCATTCCAGGTGCCAGCCACCTGCTGGGCAACCAAGTCGGAATCTCCACAGCAAACTATGTGCTTGATGCCAATATCTTTGGCTACACGTAGTCCGTGAATGAGTGCTTTGTACTCCGCCATGTTGTTTGTAGCCTCGAAGTGGATCTACAGAACGTAGTATAGCTTGTCTCCTATTGGTGACTATAGCCATACACCAGCCCTCGAGCCGTTGAGCAGCTTTGATCCGTCAAAGTGCATCACCCAGTACTCTGGTTCTGGCAACGGAGTAGCGTCTTGCATCTCCATCCAATCTGCAAACAAAATCCGCCAAGGCTTGTGACTTGATAGCGTCACGTCTCTTGTAGGTGATCTCGAAGGCGGCAAGTTCTATGCCCCACTTCGCGACCCTTCCTGTAGCGTCGCTATTGATGATAATGTCGGACAGTGGAGTCTTGCTCACCACTGTGGGGTGCTCCTGAAAGTAATGCCTCAGCTTCCGAGAAGCAAGGAATACTCCATAAGCTATCTTTTGGTAGTGCGGGTAACGCTGCTTGGACTCCGTCAAGACCTCACTTACATAGTAAACTGGTCATTGAACTCCGTTCTCATAGCCTGGTTCCTTACGCTCTACCACGACGACGATGCTGATAACCCGGTTGGTTGCCGCCATGTAAATTAACAGGGGCTCTCCAGGCTCGGGTGCTGCAAGGATGGGCGCTGAGGAAAGAATCTCCTTGAGCTGCTTCAGTTCTGCGTCTGCTTCGTCCGTCCACGTGAATTTGTCAGCCTTCTTCAGCAACTTGTATAGCGGCAGAGCCTTTTCTCCAAGTCGGATGACGAACCGACTAACTGCTGCAACACAACCTGTTAGTCGTTGAATGTCCTTTAGGCATGTCAGACGGTTTATGTTTAGGATGGCCTTGATTTTCTCCGGGTTTACCTCGATTCCACGTTGGGAAACGATGAAGCCTAACAATTTGTTGGCTGGAACCCCGAAGATGCACTTCTTAGGGTTGAGCATCATATTGTACTTCCGGAGATTATTATCAGAGGTTTCTTTTAAGTCGGAGATTAAGTCGTTTGACTTTTTTGACATCACCGCGATATCGTCCACATAGGAGTGAACGTTCCGACCAATTTGGTCATGAAGGCAACGTTGCATTATCCGCTGGTAGGTAGAACCTGTGTTTTTTAGCCCAAAGGGCATCGTGACATAGCAAGACGTGTTGTATGGGGTAGTGAACGAAGTGGCCAGTTGGTCCGACTTCCTCATCTTGATCTGGTGGTATCCTGAGTATGCATCTATACAACACAAAAGTTCTGAGCCAGCCGTCGAGTCAATGACTTGGTCAATCCGAGGCAAAGCGAACGCATCTTTGGGACATGCTTTATTCAAGCCGGTGTAATCAATGCACATTCTTAATTCATTGGTTCCCTTTTTGGGGATAAGTACAGGATTGGCCACCCATCGGGTGTGAAGGACTTCTCGGATAAACCCAGCTTTAAGTAACCTAGCTATCTCTTTGCCAATGGCGCGTCTCTTCTCATCTCCGAAGCGTCGTAGAGGTTGTTTCACTGGTTTACATTTTGGATCTATGTTTAAGCTGTGCTTGGCGAGTTCCCTAGGTACACCTTTCATGTCGGCAGGTTGGCAGGCAAATATGTCCCTATTCTCATGGAGGAACTCAACGAGCGCGCTTTCCTATTTGGGATCCAGGTTCATCCCAATGGCGACGGTCTTGGAGGCATCGCCTACCACAAGTTCCACCGGCTTGGTTTCGATGGCGGCCTTGAACGTAGGAGCGGAGTCGGAGATCTGCTTCTTCGACGCGGGCATCTCTGAGTCATTGGCCTTGCTCTGGATCTCTTTGAATTCTTCGCTGTAGAGGACAGCTTCTGCAACGGCTGCTTCATTGATATCGCAGTCCCTTGCCTTGGTAAAGCTTCCGGATACGGTGATAACACTGTTTGGTCCGGGTATCTTGAGTTTGTTGTAGACGAAGCATGGCTTGGCCATGAACGTGTGGAATATGTCGCGGCCGAATATGACGTGGTACACGCTCTTGAAGGGGACCACCTCGAAGGTCATGCGCTCTTGGCAGTAATTATTAACATCGCCAAAGGCAACCTGAAGTGTAATGCACCCAAGGGACCGAGCCTCCCGACCAGGGACTTGGCTGTGGAATACGGTGTTGGTCCGCCTTAGGTTTGCTTCCGTCAAGTTCATCTTCTGCAGTGTATCCAGGTACATGATGTTGATGCTGCTTCCACTATCCACCATGCACTTGGTGAACTCCACGCCGTCAATCAAGGGGTTGATGACCATGGGTACTGGTTCTCCGTGGGCACAAGATCTGGGTGGTCCGTCCTGTCCCAAGTTATTGGAACTTCCGACCAGCGCTGGTACTGGGGAACTGGGGGGAGAGTGGCCATCAGGATCCTCAGAGAGGTCTTCTGTTGTCGGACGGTGGGGGTGCCAAGGAAAGTGTGGTAGACTGGAGCCTTCTTTGCGAAGGGGTTCTTGCCCTTGTCGTCGCTCTTGGCGGCGTGCTTGGGGTCAACGTGTTTGTCCATGTCACTTGAATCCTTGGACTCCTCCTCCTTCTTCTTACCTTTGCCCTTGTCTCACGGTCTGTTCTTCCGACTTCGCTTGTAGCCGGACTCCGGGTCTTCCTTGAGGTCGTTGACGAACTTGTAGTGTCGATTGGTGTGGGTGGCCTTGCCGTTGGCGTCGAGGTGTACGAGGCACGGCATATCGCGGTACTCCTCGTAGGTTTGGGGAACGCGGAGCGGCGCCGAGGTGGTTTCACTTCCTAGTTGTTGCCCACGGCCAGCTCCCCTTCCTCGGCCACGTTGTCCGCCTTCTCCTCGTCCTGCAAAAGTCATAGCGACCATGTCGGTAGATTGCTTTTCTTCTGGTGCGGTTTTCCGCTTTGTACTGCTGTTCCTCTGAGCTTGAGTTGGAACGGCCGTTGCCGGCAAAGAGCTGCGAGCATCATCGTCGACAGCTGCGAACTCACTAGCTAACTGAATCATCTGATTCAAGTCAAGCTGGTGATTGTCCTGCAAGCACTTCATCTTATGTCGGAGCAACGTGCCCCTTTCCAACCCATCGATCAAGGCGGCCATGGCGGTCTGAGCGTGCACTCCTACACAAGAATTCTTCATATCCAGCCATCTGGAGAGGTAGGCGCGAGATGTCTCGTCTTTTTCTTACACGCACCACTGTAGGTCGCCCACAGTGCAGGGACGCTTGTATGTACCCTCAAAGTTCTTGGTGAACGCTTCTTGCATGTCCAGCCAGTTGTAGATAGACTTCTGCGGCAAGTCGTCGATCCATTGACGGGCCGTTCCCGCCAACATTACCAGGAGGTACTTGACGGCGACGTTGGGGTTGACTCCGGCAATCTCCACCGTGTTGCCGTAGTCCTGCAACCATGTGGCTGGCTTGGCGGTGCTGTCATTGGGCTTGATGGTTTTGTCGATCCGGAAATCTTTGGGGTAAATTGCAGACCGTATTGCAGGTCAAAAGCAACG
Source organism: Avena sativa (assembly GCA_916181665.1). Taxonomy (NCBI): domain Eukaryota; kingdom Viridiplantae; phylum Streptophyta; class Magnoliopsida; order Poales; family Poaceae; genus Avena; species Avena sativa. The sequence goes on from OV702297.1 coordinate 147,890,732, forward strand.
TGGTCCCAGGTATGGTCCTTCCCGGGCCTCGTGGATCTTATCGATCCACGAACGTGCATCGTATGGCTCCGGGTTCTTCTTCTTTTTGTCAACAGGGGATGGGCTGCGTGAACGACGCGGGCCTCAACTGCCATGGTGACTGCTTGGCAGCGACGGAGGCGGAGGTGGCGGTGGGTTAGCCTTCTTGCTGTTACCCTCCTGCGATGCCTCTCGCCTGTCACGGTTGCTTGTCGGACGCAGACGGTCATGGTGTGACCTGCTCTTGTGTCCTTGGTTGTGCTCTCCATCATGACGGGTCTACACCGTGTTGTCACGGATGACGATGCCGCACTGCTTTGGTAGGGGCATATCCATACGATGGTGAGCCTTGTACTCTTCCTGACGTCGGGGGATCGGGGCGATGGTGATGGGCGACGAGGTCGGGCTTTTTCTCCATGGTCGGAGGATATGGGGATAGCATCCTTCCTGTTGCGCGCATCCCTCCGTCTTCGTTCTGATGAACCCATCCGTGACCCGACATCCTGAGGAGATCTATCCCTTGGCGGTTTGTACTGGCTAGATTGGTAGAGCACTGGGTCAGACTCAAGCCTCTGAGAGCTAGCCTTTTCCTGCTGCTTCACTGCCTTGGCCACTAGGTCATAGACCTGTTCCACTGCCTCAGGCGATCTATCCTGCTCCAGAAGGGTCTTGGCAACGGCGAGGTTAAGGAGTAGGGTGGGAATCACCTGCTTACCTTCACTGTTAATGCATGGCTTGGCCTGTGCCGGCTTCGAGGGAGCCCATCCTAGGTTGCGCCATACACCAGGATCGTTGATGACGCGAGCCGGAGCTTTCTTAGCCTTCTGCTGCTGTAGCAAAGTCTTGTACTCGGCCTCCATTGCTCTGATTTCTGCGCGTTGACCAGATTGCGATCTAGTTTAGCGCCTTGCTCCGCGATGGCTTGCGCCTCCTCCAGCAGTTGCTGGCGCTTCTCGTCAAGCTGGGTCACGTTCCGGATATGAGCAAAGGTTAGTGGCTCGACAAGGAGGTTGCCGTACATCACTCTATCAGCTGTAGTAACATGGGTTGCCGCTGACGTGGATGCTGGAGGCGGCAAGTTTGCGGTATTGTTGTTGCTCGGGCCGGTGCCGAGTTCCTGTGGCTGCTGCACTGGGTTAGGCAGGGGAGGCATAACCTTTGCGCGATCAATGTCAGCAGCAATAAGTGGCCCCTTCCCCTTGTCCAGCGCTGTAGGCGGAGCTTGCCCGGGTTGATCTTCATCCATCGTCGTCCCAATGTTGACGAACACCCCTCGAGACGTGACGGCGTTGTTGGTTTTCTCGTCGCGCGAGTACTCCTCCTCCATCTCCTGCATGGCGGAGTCTAGCTCTTCTGGACTGAAGTCTATCTCCTCTGAATCTGCACTGAAATCAGCATAAAGCGCGTCAATGACAGAGTCGGAGGGTGCCAGGACTTCCTCGATGACGGGCGGTGGAGGTGCAACGGGATCGACGATGACTGGAGGTGGTGGTGCTGCTGCGACGATGGCGGCCGGAGGCGGTGGTGGCGGTGGCTGAATCGGAGGGGCTCCGTCAATGAGCGCAAGCGCTGTCTGGGCTGCCGCTTCGGCCTCCGCGTAGTTGTTGACGGTGTTCACCATGCCTTCGAAGGTAAGGCGCCCAGACGCCTGCTGCCGTCTTAGAGAATGTCGGAGAAGCGTGCCATGGTCCAGTCCTTCCACAAAGTGATAGATAGCATCATCATTGGGGTAGTAGGCTAGGTCGGCTCGTATGCAGAGCCACCTGGCGAGGTAATCGCGGGGGTTTTCGCCCTCTCTCTGAACGCAGCGCGCCAGATCGAAGATGGTAACCATGCCGACGAACTTGGATCTCTGTTGTCCAGACGTACGGACGAAGCCGGCGGACTTGCAGTGATCTTCCACCTTTATATCCTGCACAGGGACGGTTTGGGTGGGCCTTGAATTTTTCCGATCTTTGCCGGCAAACTCCGAGGAGAGATCCGACATTGATCCTTCCGCGAACGTATCGTGCCCGTAGGCGGTCCGTGCGGGTCTTGATGCTTTCCGATCTTCGTCGGCAAACTCTGAAGAGAGATCCGACATTGATCCTTCTGCGAACGTATCCTGCCCGCAGGCGGTCCGTGCGGGTCTTGATGCTCCTCCGACTCCCAAGGAACTAGTGCCCGAGTCGGTTTTGCCGATGAAGAGGTGGATGTCTCCGATAGGAACGATCGAACACCGCGTAGGGTTTGTCTTCGCCGGGATCCAGAACTCGTCAGGAGGGACGATCGGAACACTGCCGAAGAAGAGAACGCGACCGATGGCTACGGTTTCGCCGATTCATGCGAAGATCTTGGTCCTCGTCCACTGAAGAGCCTGAAGCGCCTCTTGCCCCACGGTGGGCGCCAACTGTCGTGGTATTGCCGACGAGTACGCCTTGGAGGGTTCCTCACAGTGCGTGTTTAGATACGTGGGGTAAGGCGGACGGTTGGCGGGTACGAGGTAACATAGCTTACCCAGGTTCAGATCCCACAATGGTGTTGGAATCCTACTCCTGCTATAAATCACTATAAGGGCAATACGCCGAGTTACAGAGATAGGTTCGCTATGCGAGGTTGTATGAAGTTGTGCCCTAAAGGCTCCCATAGACCCGACTTATATAGTCGCCAGGTCCTAGGGTTACAGGGAAAAGTCCTAGACGGACAGGTTACAGAGTCCTTCACCGTCTATCACTAGTCTTGTGTATCTTGCACTCCAAGGCTCCGGGTACGCTGGTGACTCCACCATAGCCTTCCTTTATCCGACATGGGCCTCCCTTCTGGATCCACCTAACTGGGCTGCCCAGCAGGCCATAGTCCATGCTACCGACTATGGGCCACCCGGGTTAGCCAGATAAGATACATGCTATAAGGATACCCATATAGCATATCCCCAACACTTTGCATACAATAAGTTTTCCCTATCCTTTGAAAAATATTTTTTCTATTTTTCAACAACACTGCAACAAACATGGCACTCTGGATACCCTCTAGGTGCGTCCCTTGTTCACCCAACAAGTTTTAACTTAGATAAATTAGAATAATGAGATTCTTGATCCTTCTGTATTGTCTTGATGCTCAAAATTGTCCATAACCGGGGACACGACTATGTACTTAGTTTTACCCTCTCAAGAGGTGGTGAGCTTTCCCCACAAGACTCGATATGCATCGAGACGAGATTTTTCAAAAACAATCCCTCACACCACCACAGACGCATGCCATCCTATCATCACTACCACCTTCTGTCTGTATGGCTAAGTTCTTCCAACTTAGTTGGTCAAGGCAGAGCCCATATGCCATGCAGCTGCATTAGAATATTTCACGACAAGAATGTCTCCAATATCTTTGTTCCTGGGTGGCCATCCACAAGTGAGATACACCAGGGTAAACCATATAAATGGGCCCTGGGTAACCACTCAACACAATCCATACAGGTCCCATTTCCACTCAGGTGTTTCATTAACATCAGTTGTTTTCATTAGTCCAAAAATACTCATATTTTCATAAGACGTCATATCATGATTTCCACCCACAAATTTATATAGAAAGACTAAGCATTCTAATCTCATGATATCTCCTATCTTTTGGAAATACTACCAAGGTATATACTATGGGATTAGCATAGCATATAAATATACATAATAGTCCTATCATGCACACTAAAAAAACATCACTAATGCAATATTGAAAAGATAGGACTTTTGATGACCAAAGTATCACTTGTCTTTATAGTAGAATATTTAGGCACTATCCTTGATCTTGCAATAGCACACTCCTCAAAGTTCACTACAATACAATCAAGCAAAAGCACACACTCAAAACTGCAACACAAAATAACAAAACAAAATAAAGGAATGTATGCAAGCATGCAACAAGATCATTTTATTGAACAAGTTGTTCCAACAAGGTTCTAAACATTACAAACAACTATTGGTCCTTTTTATTCCAATTGGAACCAAGTTAGTGCAATTTGGTTATTTAAATTATTTTTCTTTTGTTAGAAAAGATTTTTCAATGGCATATTTTCTAGTGCCAACATATTATATTTTTTTAATCTCAAATGTTAGTGTTTATGGTCAGAGGGTTCAAAACACAACCATTTGCAAAATGATTCACTCAAAAATAATTTTCACAACAATTTTTATACTCAAAATACTCCACAAAAGGTTCTGCCTAAAATCAGTTTTTACAGAAGCTTTTGGACAAAATGAGGTCACAGTAGTGTATTTCACATTTTTCTGAATCCAGGGACACTAAATTTGTATTTTTCTGAATTGTAGATGAAAGTTATTGAATTTCTAAGTTTAATCATCTAATAAAAAATTTATGGATTTTGTCTGAAAATCCCAGCTACGTGGCCTAATCTTACTGGCTTGTACCGCTTCGACTGGATCAGCTACATAGCCATTGGATTTAAGTGAGATTGCACAGGCCAGATCAACTGGTACCTCTTTTTTAAGTGATCTAATCTAGACCCTAGGATACAGATCTGATGGGCCACGACGCTTGGCCACAAACGGGCGGCACTGGCAGCGGTGTGCAGCGGCGGCGGCGCGTCTGGTGACGGTGTTCCACTGGCACTAGGGGGTAAGGGGAGGGTGTAGGGGCGTTACCGAGTCACGGGGTCAAGGTGGTCTATGTGGTAGACGTAGTCGACGAAAGGGCACATTGGTTCGGCCGAAATTCCTCACAGGAGTAGCTCCTGTCGTTGGGTGCTTGCAGTTGGAGACGAAGCCGAGCACCTGGGGCTCGAGCAAGTAAACTTAGGGGGTCAGTGGGTGCGCAAGGACCTAGGCGAGATTACAGTGGTCAAATTAGGGCGAGGGGGAGCAACTCAGGACTAATAACCATTCACGATCACAACAAAAGGTATTTGTCACGAACATGAATAAAAAGGGGGCTTACCGAGGGAGGATACTGGGATCTATCCGCATCCATGACAAACAGGTCTAGGGCACGAAAAGGGGGCTTACCTTCCGCTCGAGTTCATGGAATGAGTTGACCAAGACGTTGTCCGCGTCCTCCAACCCACTGAACTGCCCCACCATGATGAGCACCTCCAGGAAGTCCACGACGAGCACCTCCACGCTCCCACGGATGTCTAGGTACCGGTTCACCGCCTGCAAGCACATCCAGGCAATAAGAGCTCCAAGAGTACACCAATTAAACAAGACGGTTTTCTTTGTGTACTTGACCTCGGCCGTCTTTTAGCAGGTCAACCAATCAACAACCTTGCATTTCAAACAGCTAAGTACCATTAGCACAGGAACAAATCACCAAAATGCGCATGTACAAAGCAATGGAAACGATGGAATTTGTACTAGGGGATAACAAGGAATCTTCCAAATTTGTTGTGTTTTATTGATGAAGTTCTAACATCAAAGTGTCCTATATGATTCATGATAGTAATCAGTTCTTATACTACTATAGGATGGAATCACCACTACAAATTTAGCAGATGAGATCCGACCTAGTCCGAATTGTCTCAGCATTCCACCTAGGCAGATTACTATCAATAACACACTACTAACCATATATTTCTTCTTCTCATACTGAATCAAAATAGTATCTAACTGCCTGAGAGATTAAGTCTCCAGATGCATCAATCAACCAACAAGAATATATAGATGCAAGGGGAAGAGAGTCTCTTACCACATGGACCAGCTTGTTGTTGGGGTGATTCTACTTGTAGTCCTTCCTAAACCCCTCCCTGCAGACACAAAACACACAAACAATCTGATAAGGATGCAAGTTAAAAGCAGAACAAAATCTTCATTTAGACTTAGGAAAGCAATTTCCCAAACATATTAGTCAATGAACCAACAGAAAGCTATCAATGGTAGTAGTTGCAAGTTTTAGTTACAAGTAAACAAAACATTGTGCAGCATTGGTCTCACAAAGCATTTAATTTGCTATCTACTGCAGTTGTGCTCCTTTAAGATTACTAAAAGAGGAAAAAACAAATAATCTAGTGCAGTCAGGAATACATGTGAGGCTAATATACAGCAGATACAACTGGCACAAGCAATATACAGCATAGTTCTTCCCTCAGCAATTATATGCGCCAAGAACCACGAATCTCTTCTTATATGCGCCAAGAACCACGAATCCCCACCCCGCAAAAAAACATGAATCTACGCGGTCGATCTTCCTACAGGTCACGTTCGTGTAAGTCTAGTTCCCAACTCAGAACCCCAGGAGAGCAGGCTTCGGTCTTACCTGACAGCGTGGTCTGAATGGGGTGTTCTTGAAGAGGAGAACGGTGACGTGCTCGTCGGCCTGCAACTTCTGCGGTGTGTCGAAGAACACGGAAGACCAAGCCAGAGGGGATCTGGTGGAGGAGGCCTCTGAGTAAGGGAGCAGCTCTGCAGGGAGATCGACATCGTGGGATCCTGTTTCAACAAATACAAAGGATTAGAGGAGGATAGGCAGAAGGTGATGGGGAGAGAGCGAGATGGGTGGTGCTTCTTCCTATTCTTGCCGTCGAGGAGGGGAGAATAAGATGGAGAGGGAGATCTGGGCGCAACGAGGGGAGAAGAAGATGGAGAGGGAGATCTTGCCGTCGAGCAGGGAGGCGGACAAGGTGCTCCAGGGCAGCCGAAGTACAGATCGCGCGGGGTAGTCCGGGCTAGAGGGAGCTATAGAACGTGGCCATCGAGGCGCTGCCATCCATAGCGAGGGAGGTCAGGGCTTCATCGTCATCACCAGAGGAGAAGCTAGGGTTCGCTCGATATGGATGGGGTTGGGAGCAGGGGAAATCCAGTGAGGGGAGATGGGGGCCGAGGGTGAGGGGGCGGAGGTGGTGGGGAGGGGGAGGAGGGGCGCCAAGGATATGGGTGGCCGACGAGGTGGTGAGGAGGGGGAGGAGGGGCGCCAGGGATCTGGCTGGCCGACACGGTGTGGCGGTGGCCGGAGGTGAGAGGGATAAGGGTTAGGGTTAGACTTTAGAGGATGGAGGGGGTCTGGGCATTGGGGGATTTGGCATGTGCCGCGTGTGCGAATGAAATTTTGGCACTGTACGCGCGCGATGGATGCCAGGTCATCGATCCACGCCAAATTTCCACAGACCACCATCCCACCGTTCATCAAGTTCACATCAACGACTGATATTTGTTCTTCTCTTATATCTCCATATGCCTAGCGATTATGACGATTCCGTCTATAGAAATTATGACATTTTTTAGCGAAATCGTCATAGTTTACTTAGGATTTGGTTTTGTCAAACAGTGTATGACCATCATATGTGGAATCGTCATAAATCTATGACGATTTCGTTCATGGTCACTACCAAAACATCATAGGCAGACACATTTCTTGTAGTGTCACTGGAAATGTCGCTGGAGTCCGTCGGTGGCTGCAGCGGTGCAAGCTGAAATTCTTGTAGCCTAGGGGCTCTCTGGGTGCGGGGCTTGAGGGGAATGGAGAGGGGGCAGAGGGGATTAAGAAGCAGGGGTCGGGGAAGATAATCACTCGTGCAGTTAAGCGAATTTACGCGAATCAATTCAACCAGAAACGGTAGGGAGGGGGAAACGGGCTCGGTCGCTGGGTTGAAGACGACGATATCGTGGAGGTGGGGTCGGGCTGTCATTGAGTCGGTGCAAAGAGGGGGTGGGTGAGAAAAGGAATCAGCAGGGAAGAGGGGGAGCCGAGTGGGCTTAGTGGGCTGGGTTTCTAGGCCGATTTGGTTAGCTGCTGCTCTCTCTTTTTTATTCCTCTTCTTTTTCTTTTTCGTTTTCTTTTTCTGTTTCTATTTCCTGGTTTTATTCAAAACAATTGATTTAAACTCCAAATTGATTCAAATCTTCATCAAACCTTTTCAGTAGATTTTATACAAAATATAAGTTGGTTATTTAGTCCAATTAGAGTATTTCAAATATATTTTTATTAATCATTTAAAATTGAGTGTGGCACATTGGCATTATTTAATAAAATTTGAATATGGTACCTAAGCCCATATAATTTTATTAAATAAACATTTATCTTTTTTATCTTATTTAAATATACTTTTATTCCATTTACTTATGGATTTTAGCCATGGTTTAAATTGACTTTGCAATATGTCTTATTTATTTTTCTTTTTGTCTGATATAATTCATATCTTTTTATCCATGGCTCCAAATAGAGTGAAACCAAATCCTATGGTTTTGTAATATTTTTTTACCATTATGGATCATTTAGGATTGATGTTGCTAAATTTTTATATGGAACATAGCCATAGTCTTGGAGTGAACTTGATGATCATTTCTCTTATTAGGGTTTAGGTTTTTTTTGGTTTATCTATTCCAAGTGATCAATATCAAGATACATTCCATGCATGAATGCATTTGATCTATTTGAAAATTTGTGTGTTGCTTTCACATTCAAATTTTTGTTTAAGTAAGGTTTTTATTTTTCCATTTAGAAACAAAAGTTTATTTTCCCCCTAAATTTCATCATTTATTTCTTTTTTTTGTTTATTTTTCACATTTCACAATTTGGAAAATTTTGGGATGAGACACCCATGTGCATCACCCGATCAACGTGGTTCCCTTCTTCAATAAGTGTACTTACATGCCTGCCCCGTCTAGCCGTACACTGACTTTGTGGACCCACGATGCAAGTGACACGCATGTCAGTGAACCTACGGGAAGTAGAGATTCCCATCGTTTGCTGTTCAAAATTCGAACATTTTTCACTAAATCGAGATAAACTCGTTAAACTCGGCGAAACTACCTTGAAAACTTGAAAATTTTAAGAAACTTGGGCATTATTCATTAAATAATTCATATGTTTTGATAAAATTGGTGTGGTGAGACTTTGAACCATATATAGTCTTTCAACGATAAAATTGGTGTGGTGATAAAATTGGTTAATCCATTGTATTCCATGAATATAACCATAAAGTTTGAAAATTCTCAAATCACTAAACCCCTAAACCCTAAAACCCTAAACACTAATAAACCCCTAAATCCTAACCAAGTAGGTATCATGCACTTGTGTATCAAATTTGAGATACTTTCATTAAATTGAGCAACACAATTCTATTCGACGAATATATGCATAAAGCTTGAACATTGTAGAAAATTCTGGAAACCCTAAATAACCCCTAAAACCTAAACCCTCAACCCCAAAATACTAAAACCCTAAACCCCTCAACCCATAATTAAACCCTAACCAAGTAGGTGTAATGCACTTATAGATCAAAATTGGAGATACTTTCATTAATTGCTGTAACGCTATTTTGTTCCACAAATATAAGCATAAAGCTTGAACATTATCGAAAATTACCTAAACCCTAAAACCCTAAACCCTTAAATGACCCTGACCAAGCATGTATATCACCCACTTATAGATCAACATTTGAGATATACTTTCTTTAAATTACGCTAATGCCATTCCATTCCACGAATGTAAGCATAAAGCTTGAACATTATTGAAAATGCCCTATAACCTAAACCTAAAACCCCTAAACGACCTTGACCAAGCTGGTATATATCATCCACTTACAGATCAACATTTGAGATATACTTTTATTAAATTATGCTAAATACATTCATTTCCACAAATCTAAGCATAAAGCCTAAATATTACTGAAAATGCCATAAAACCTAAACCTTAAACCCCTAAACCCTTTAACCCTAAATCCTGACACAGCAGGCTAGATATCATGCATTAATAGATCAAAATTTGAGATACTTTCATTAAATTGCGATAACTCCTTTCCATTTTACGAATATCGGCATATAGCTCAAACATTATTGAAAATTCATTAAACCCTAACCCCATAAAACCTAAACACTAAGCCCTATACCCCTAAACACTAAAAACCCTAAACCCTTAACCCCTAAACCTGACTAACAAGGTATCATGCACTTATAGATAAAATTTGAGATACTTTCATTATTAAATTGTTGCTAAGTCATTCTATTCCACGAATATAAGCATAAAGCAGGAGGTAAATTATTAAACCAAGCTTTAGCTTCTCCTTTTAGTGAAAAAGGGAAAATTTTAGCAACAAAGTAGGTGTGCATCTTAATATCATCATAAAATAAACCACTCATAGTACAAAGCTCAGGCATATGTACCACAGCCCTTTCATTCTCAGTCCCACAAAAAGGTTCTTTCTCAACAATTTTTATATAGGATAAATCAAGAGAGAAATCATAATCTTTATCTTTATGTTTATGGGAGATGTGGCAAACTTAGCATCCAGAAATAGTTTGGGTCTAATAGTACGTCTTTTAAGAAGACTCTTAATAGCACTAGCACCATGTGTGTTTTAACACTCTTCAATAAAATCATCAGTCGTTTCAATATAACCATCATTAATATCATAGCTCTCTCTATACTCAGGTGAGCTAACTAGTGTAGTAGTATCTTCATTAGGAGTTTCATTTTTTCCCAATATAGTTCTAGAAATTGTAGCATCTAGGAAAGGACCTAATGAACCACTCTCATCAAGCATAGTAGAAGTAATATCATGAGCATCATAAGAATTTTCAGATTCCACAGTAGTAGCAGTGTGTGTAGCATGTGTATATGGTGGTAGTGTAAGGAGCTTACTCATAACAGATGGTGAATCAAGAGCAGCAGAGGTGTTCAAAAATATACCTCTTCTTGTAGTGGATGGTAAAATAGGGACTTTTCCATCATGAGTTTTACCCATGATGAAAAGGATAGCAGCGAACAATAATAATCCCAAGTGAACTTACAAATAAAACTATGCTCCCGGCAATGGCGCTAGAAAATAGTCTTGATGACCCACAAGTATAGGGGATCGCAACAGTCTTCGAGGGTAGTAAAGCCCAATTTATTGATTCGACACAAGGGGAGCCAAAGAATATTTATAAGCCTTAACAACTGAGTTGTCAATTCAGCTGCACCTGGAAATAGTCTTGCTCACAGCAGTTTATTAGTAGCAACAGTTTTGTAGTAACAATAGCAAAGTAACAATAGTAGTGAAACAAAGGCAGTAGCAACAATAGTAGCAAATAGAAGGATTTGAGTGCGGTAGGCATAGGGATGGATCGACGGGCGTTGCATGGACAAGACTATTCATGTAATATCAAGATCTAGGGAATTGGCAGATAAATAAGATAAAGCATCCAAGTACTAAACAATCATAGGCATGTGTTCCATATATAGTCATATGTGCTCACAAGGAGAACTTGCACAATATCTTTTGTCCTCCTAGCCCGATGCAGCGGGTCCTCAAGGGAATATATTGGCAATTAAGGTACTCCTTTTAATAGAGTACCAGAGCAAAGAATTAACACTCCATGAACACACATGATCCTCATATCACAGCCATCCCCTCCAGTTATCCCAATTTCTGTCACTTCGGGGCCTTGGGTTCTGGACAATAATATGTGTAAACAACTTGCAGGTAAGATCACAAACAATAATATCATCATGAATCAATAACATGTTCAGATCTGAGATCATGGCACTTGGGCCCTAGTGACAAGCATTAATCACAACAAGTTGCAACAATGTCAAAAAGAACTAACAAAGATACTAGGCACCATGCCATAACAATCTTATTCGATTACATGATAGATCTCATCCAATCCCTACCATCCCCATAGCCTACTGAGGGGGATTACTCACTCATGGATGGGGAAACATGGATGGTTGATGGAGAGGCGTCGATGATGATGATGGCGATGATCTCCTTCAAAACCCCATCCCGGCAGGGTGCCAGAACGGAATTTCTGGTTCCGAATCACGGTTTCTGGTGGTGGCGGCGCAACAGAACTCTATCTAGAAAAACATCGAACCCCCCTATGTTTTTAGGTCATAGGGCTTATGTAGGAGAAGGGAGAGATCTAGGGGGTGCCTGAGGTGGCCGCACCACCCCCTGGTGCGGCCTGGCCTGGCCCGCGCCACCAGGTGGTGTTGGCCCCTCATGGCCCTTCTCCGTCTCGTCTTCTAGCTCCGTGAGTCTTCTGGTAAAATAGGAGTTTGCAATATTTTCCGGGATTTTTCCTGAAAGTTGATTTCCTACACAAAAACTAGACACCAAAGCAATTCAGCTGAAAACAGCGTCAGTCCGTGTTAGTTGTATCCAAATCACACAAATTAGAGGAGAAACAATAGCAAAAGTGTTCGGGAAAGTAGATACGTTTTGGACATATCAACTCCCCCCAAGTTTATATTATTGCTTGTCCTCAAGCAATTCAGATGAAAATTGAGTGCGATAAAAGAACTTTCACGAACACATCTGCTTCATATGATGTATATATTCTCAACACATGAGTAGATACTTAAACCATTCATAATAAGAAGTAAGCAACCAAGTCTACTCAATAGTCATTGCAAGCTATGAAGAGAAATCAACTCAATAATAATAAGTAGCATGGAACATAAACATAAGCAACATTGCAATGCTAGAGATAAATGCCAAGCCACCTCTGAAGTACAAGTGAAGACTAGAGATAAAAATATCAAAGATACAAGCATCAAAGTTATGTCACAATTAACCATGTTTTTAGACAAGCACATTACACTAAGAATGAGAGCTATGCTCTCGAGAAAGTGCTCATAGAATAAATGGTGACTCAATAAAGACGTGAAAAGGTTTTAAAAAGTTTGAAAGGCTTCCAAATGTTGAAAGTATGGTACTCATTAGCTTTGAGTTCTCATTGCCCCTATCATAAGCATCTTTAAATGGTTAAGGTTAAAGTGAGGTCCACTATGAGTTATATGCTTGACAGATCATAAACTGGAAATCTCATGTCCCTTGAGTACGAGGGCCATTCCTCATGCTACTCAAATTTAGTTATCGGTAAGTTCTTGTCATTGTAAGTACATGCGTATCATAGAGAACCACCAACGGGGTACCCCTTTCCCCATGACACGAGAGCTATCCCATATCAAAATGACAAGGCCACAGAAAGTGAGCATCTCAGCGATCCTTTTATTTATCATGAGCATGGTGCATATATTTTTTCTCTTCTCTTTTTTTCTATATATTTTTTTCTAAGGATGCTTCATATATTGCTCACTATGGTTATGCTGCAAGTTTCCACCATTATTAGGAATGGCTTAGGCTAGCCGCCCAGGCGTTTCTCTAACACATATACATAACTCCATGGACTTACAAGCTCCCCTTTTATTTCACACCGCCGACATCCGTAAACAAAAGAGCATGATATCAACTGGATAATATTTACAGGTGTTATACAAATTAATTGGACAAGTCCTTAGATTGAGGCGGGTCTTGGGTACCTGACAAGTCCTTAGATTGAGGCAAGAGAGGGTACTACAATCATCATGTCATACAAACTAATACATGATCCCATCCATGATAAATAACATGCACAAAAAGCTACATGGCTAGGCCGAAACCCTTAGCTCAAGGAGAATTACTCACACACTGAGATGAAATCAACAATCATAAACATTGTAATAGAGATCATAAGATTGATAGCAAATAGTCTTACAGTGTCGTCAGTTGGAGAAGAGATCCACTATTACAAGTGCTGGAAGATGGCTACGGTGGTGGAGAAGGGTTTAGAGGTTTAGATCTAGATCTATTCCTCCGACGTGGCGGATTCTGGTGGTAGGGAGAGTTGAGGTCGAAAAGAAGCATTATTTCCCGTCGCCCGAAGCCTCTTTATATAGGGGTCCCTTTGCGAAAGTTGTTCTGTTTGACCTAATAAAGTCAATGTCAACTATACGGCCAAAAGTATACGGCCGAAATAATTTTCCCTCCATATAGTTGGTCGTTAAGGCTTCTGCCTCTACTTCACGGCTCCTGGTTTCTTTGACATGTTGGAAATCTCGTATCTTTATGTAGTGATTCCCATCATCAAAAGTCATTATCTGCGCAGGTAAAAATAGCAAGAAAGGATTGCATACCCCTTTGGTCTTTAGTCATTAGTGGCAGGATTTAGAGAGATATTTCATCAAATATATGAATAATATCTAGTTTAAATGTGGATGTGGATGGCTATATTTCACAGCTATCAACCTTCCCAAGCTTAAACTTGATCGTCCTCGAGCAAGAAAACCAAAATCAAAAGGGGGCTCAGCATTTAAACTGAAATAACGAGATGATGATCTTACTCATGATTGGTAGTCTCATGTTTCCTCCACTTTATTAATCTAAAAAACTTGAGCATAGATAGAGTAACGGCAAGCATATCATACGGGTTTCATGAATCCTTATAGTGTAGAAAAATTATTGTAAGCATGGATGATTCAAAAGAGTAAACTTTATTCCATGTCATGTAATCAACTCATAGGCTTGCCTTTGAACAATAAAGCATGATCATGTAAAATTGAGTGTGAGAGTTTGTCATGAAAATCATATACACTAAAGTATCTCAATTCTCCCACATCAATAGATCAAGACTTTTCAAGCACTAATTTCTATTCATTGTCCTTCGAGAATTTCAGTTCTTAAGTAATTGAGAGCATGCCAAAATTGTTCATTAGTTTATCGGGATGTGATGGACACTCATGGCATCACTAAGGTTTTTGTTCCTTTTGCATAATAATTACTCATATCATCTAGAGGAGTGATTCCATCATGTTTACAGCTACCTGGGAGTGCCAAGAATCTCACCCATTATAGCATTGCTGCTACATATGTTTAATCAACTCATAGCCGAAATCTAGGAGTTTCCTCCATGAAGATCATTCGTATGCTAGCGGAGTTTTTGGCATCCCATGAAGTTTGACACGCATAAAGCAATATCATTCTTATGATTCATAAATCAAACTTTAGCATGCTCACAAAAACCGCTAAACATTAATTTAATTGAACAAATATTTTCAAAGAGAGCTATCAAGTCAATCATTATTTTCTGTGGTGTTGAGTGTCTCTAGGAATAAGCTTTCAAAACTAAACACTACAACACTCAAGCCTTCAATTGTGAGACTTTTTCTTATTTCAATTTGTTTAGCAAATTTTTGGGCAAGACTTGGTTAACTACAAGAGCTAGAACAACACGTACCCAATTAAATACCCATGCAAACAAAATTTTACTACAATATAGAGACTCACTCCACCGATATAACATCTTAACATTACTACTAACTATCATGGGTTTCTCAAACTTAAAAAGTGGGGAGTCATAAGGCATACCTCTCATGGTTGGTTCCACTTCTCTCTTCCCTTTTTATTTGTTACTTGGAGACGCAAATTCAATCACTCTCCTACCAATATATGAGAACCTCGAAGCGAAAAGAAAGAAAGAGGGAAAATAAAGATACATAGAGAAATCTTTTTGTGGTTTTTGAGAAGGGGAATTAAAGAATAGAAAATTGGCTGCAACACTCGGCTTGAAAATCTCAAAAAAAAAACTAAAGAAGAAGTGTTGGGGAAACCAACACGAGTGATTATAAACTCAAATAAAATAATAACCTCGAAAATAACATAAAGAAAATGAAAGACAAAATATAAAAATAAATAGAAAACCTCCCCAAGCTTAGGCTTTTGCAAGCCCTTCAAATTACTGAGGTGGGGGGGGGAGTTGTGACTCCAGTTCACAGATTGAGTTGATAAGTTACTTATTGTTTCTCGAAGGTTCAGGGCGATATTATGCATCCCCTCCACAGTTCCTCCAAGTTTTTTGAAATCTTGATATGTAGCAAACCGGCTTGGTGGCTGCTCCTCTTGATGAGGGACTTCGTGCTCCTCCTCTTGGTCCTCATCCTCTTCCAGAATCTCCTCCTTGGGTTAGTGTTTCTCAACCTGCAAGTCATAAAGCATGCATCCTTCCTCTATAGATAAAAGACCATTAGGCAAAGGAGCGGGGTAGAGACGCCTAGCTCCCGCAATATGCAGATAATAAACACCACCTCTCCTAGTGAGCATTTCACAAGCCCTCAAAGTAGAGAAACCAACACGTCGCTCACCTTCCACTGGTTGTAACTCACCTAGGTCGATGCCTAGGGCATTGGCGAGAATGGTGATGACACCTCCACAAGTGATTGGTCCTTGGCTTTGAGAGGATTGATACTCGAAGTAGTACACAAGAATTGCGCCCAAATGAAGTGACAAGTTGTCGTAGTTGAAAGTAGCTTTGCGAGGACTAAGATGTCCCCCCATTGAGTCTTGTAAACTCATTACGCGCCTTCAAGGTGTTAGCAATAACATAGAACAAATAGAAAATAGCAGGATGTTGAATATTTTTCCCATTACTGACTCTAGAAGTAAAGCTCATTCTATTATAGCAGAGTTCAAGGGAAGGTCCTATGCTAGTAAAAGATGTGCGCAGAGAATTAGGATCATTGTTGGGTAAACCAAAACAATTGAACCATTCATCAAGTGATAATGAATAATTGGTGTTCATAAGTCGGAAAGAAATTATATCCTCCCCATGCCATGTCTTAGTGGTGCTTTTCAAAGAACTAAAAAATTCAATGGTTAACCAGCGATAGGTTAGTGCATCATGTAATACAAAGTTTTGCAGGCTAACTCTATTGCAAAGTAAATTAAAGTCATCAGAAATACCGAGTTGGCTCAATATGATGGGGCAAGCCCACTTGGTTGCCTTGACTTCTTGGTTTTTTATGTTGTCGAAACATTCGCGGTGTGACTCATTATTGAATCGAATCCCCATGCGTTCCTGAGCTACAGCCCGAGAAGAACTAGCGGCAGAAATAGCACGCGGCTGGCTCCTCGTGTTCATCTTCTAAAAATAAATAAGAGGGACAAATATAAAACTTTTTGATCCAACAATAATAGTCATAGTATAATCCTCATCATAGCACCCTAAAGAATCTCCTCAACATAATAATCTAGGCAAGATATATAACATACCAAAATTCATGAATTACAAAAGCATGCATTTCATTCATGCATTCATAGCATTCTTGTTTTGCACAAAAAATTCAAATCAAAACTCCAAATAAAACCATTTTATGCCTATTATCTATATATCAAAAAGGCATGGTTTTATTTTATTTTCAAAGGATCAAGGTGTAATGGACTAATCAGTAGTATTTTATACACAAATAAGTGCAATGTTCACTGTATAAAAATTTAGAGAAAGTTTGAACTCAAACTCATTTGAATTTGGTTTGAAATTGATTCCTGAAAATCCAATTAGAAAAAGAAAAAAGAGAAAAGAAAATAAAAGGGCCAGCGCTACCTAATCGTCCAAATGCCAGAAACAGCCCACGAGCCCTCCCGGACATTTCCCCCTCTCCTATATCTCTCACCCTCACTCGCCTTACCCCTCTCGCTGACAGTGGCCCCCACTGCCACCTCATCTTCTTCCCCAAACCTCGCGCGAGACCAGCGTCGCCGCGGTCGTTTCCTCCCGTTGATTTCGCGAGTAATTGCCATTGATGGCGAGCGTAACTCACTCCCCCTCTCTGTCTTTTTCTTGCCTTCCCGTGCCTTGTAGCTTCACCGTCGACGACGCCCGAGCACACCCGTCGCCAGTAGCATCTCCGGTGAGAAATTCCCAGCAACCTCGTGAGCCCCTTGGCGAATGAAGACCACCTCGAGCACCCCATCGCCACAGTGACTCCGGTAATGCCCCGCACCCTCTCCTTTGCTTCCGAGAACCGCCAGAACACCGTTGGCACAGCACCGCCGCCACGCATCCGTCGCTGGCACCATTAGTTAGTGGTCAAGTCGTTGTGAGCCGTTAGATCCAGATCTAGTGGCTAAGTTAGATCACTTAAGCGAATCATTTTTGTTTGATCTGAACCGTACAGAGTCACTTAGATCCAACGCTCCATGTTGGTCTATCCGCGCGAAGCGGTATCGACCAATCAGACACAGCCACGTGTCTGGGATTTTGATTTAAAATCTGTTTTTATATCTATTAGAGATTCAAACTTTTAAAATCCATAACTTTTGCTCTGTTTATCCAAAAAATGCAAATAAGATATCATTGGAATCAAAAAAATAAATCCTACACTACTGTGTGATTAAATTTGTATTTTTATTCTGTAAAAATGGAATTTTGTGCATAGACAAATATAGGCTTATTTTGACTATATAAATTATATAGAAAATATTTTTAAAGCAAATTTAAGTTTATTTAGAATATAAATAGTTAGTTTTGTGTTCAGTACTGTTTAGTTTGATTGGTTTAGTGTAGAAAATTCATTTCATTGTATTTGCATGCATTCATATATTTTTGTTTGAATATGTGAATGAGAATTTGGTGCTATCATTTTGTGTGTAGATTTTGGTGCTAGTGGTGATTGTGATTGTGAAGATTGTTGCTACTCCCCCAACTACCAAGGAAAGTGGTGCTACATGTTTTTTCCTATTATTTTTACTATGCACTAGTGATATTTTGAATAGGGCTTGCATGTAATTTTTGCTAAGTATATATATATGCTATGCTTGGGAAATCCTAGTAGATGTAATCTTAGTAGAATTTCTATAAGTTAAGATACTTGCCATGTTATCATCCTTAGCCAAGCTAGTAGCAAACAAGGGTGGTATATATTCATGCTATGGAAAATTTTGTTAAGTCTTTGACTTATGTTTTTGCTTAATAAAACAACTAAGTGAATGAATCACCTGGGTGGAATGGTATGATTGGGTTATGTTGAATGGTTACACGAGGCCCATGTATATGGTCTACCTTGTGTATCACACTTGTGGAAAGCCACCCAGGAACAAAGGGATTTGAGATACTTAGTGTTTAGAAGCTTCTAGTGCAACCACATGGCATATGGGCTCTGCCTTGATCATATAGGTTGCAATAACTTAGCCAGATGGACAGATGTTGGTAGGGTCATAGGATGGAACGCATCCATTTGGTCTAAGGGAAGGCTTCTGAAAGATCTCGTCTTGATGCATGTCGAGTCTTGTGGGGAAAGTGCACCACCTCTCGAGAAGGAAAAACATAAGTACCTAGCCGTGTCCCCGGCAACGGACAATTTGAGCATCAAGACATTGAAGCTATCAAGCATCTCCTCATCCCAATTTCTAAGTTAAACTTGTGGTTGAACAAGGGTTAAGGTTCACCAATGTCTATTGGTGGTGCCTTGGGAGTTTTTGACAAACAAAAACTTAGTGTTTTTCAACTGATAGGAAAAACTTATTTTGAGCAAAGCAAGCCTAAGCTACACTTAGCCAAATTCATATAGATGCTAGATACTATTATTCTACTTTGGTATCACTTGCCAATACAATTCCAAATGTATTGACCCACTGTGGTTGTAACTTATGATGTTGCAGGTTACTCTGATGAGGATTAGGGTTATGAGTCTACACTCAACATGCTTGACTATGGCACATGAAGATGAAGACTACTTTATTTATTTATGTTATGACCTCTTGTACTAGCCTTTGGCTATGGAGTTGTAAAAGACTATGTTTATCTCTGGAATGACGATGTAATAAAGACCTTTGTATCTATGTACTTCATCTTAAACTGTGGATGCTAGCATTTGATCCAGGGACTAGCATTGCAATCACATGGATCTTTACCTTTATAAAGGTGAGGTCTTACAAGATAATCATGGCAACTAGTTCAAAATAAGTCTCACCCTAGATTGATAATAACAATAGATCGGAGATGAATTCGCGAAAAATAGTTGGAGGATCGGAGGAGAAACATACCGTAGATCACTTGTGTGCGAGGAAATCGAACGAAATGGAGTAGAGGTGAAGATCCCTTGAGGTTTTGAGAGTGTTTGGAGGTAGAAGAGAGAAAAAGGATTGATGCTTTGGGTACCTTCCCGTGCATTTAAGTGGTTGGACGTAACTATATGGCTGAAACACTTGTTCCCGCCATATAGTTGGTCTGACGGCAAAATTTTAGGGTTTCTTTCCTGGTGGCTATAACTATATGGCTGGAACTATATGGCCGTAACTTTTTTCCCACTGTATAGTTGGTCGTCAAACCTTCTGTATCCTAAGATGAAAAATTATCGATGGGTCAAATAACTATACGACCGAAGCTATATGGCGGGAATTTTTATTCCCGTTGTATAGTTGGTCGTTAAAGCTTCTGTATAAAAATTTCTATTTCTTCAAGGATTACTTTTTAGACTGAAACTTAGTGAAACACCTTGTTTTGACAGAAAAATGACAAAAAAAATTGTCGACCAACTTTGGTGTGTATAAAACATGAATTTTTATTACCGCTAAATCTCTCCTTCTCACTGGAGTTTTCTAGCACTCTTTATTCAACATAAAATTTAAACTAAAACTTAAAAACTTAACTCAAACCTTTATTTCACATGGATTGCCTCCCATGCAGTGCTCTTTTATGGTTAATAGCTTGACCTTGATATTGCTCACTTAGGCCATATGAGTGGAACACCCACTCCAAAGTAGTTGGACTTTAAAGTGATGGCCTCCTTCTCATCTTGCTTGGATTTCTTTTTCCTAGGCAAATAAATAACAAAATGATCCCGAGAAGGCAATTGAAACTTCACATTCCCTTCATGCAAATTAATTAAAGCCTTAATGGTTCTTAAGAAAGGATGGCCTAATATGATAGGAGCAGTAGCATCTTTAGGCATGTCAACAATAACAAAATCAATAAGAGCAGGACAGCCTTTAATGTATACTAAGGTATTATATTTAATGCCTACTGCTTGTTTGTAAGTACAATCTGCTAGATGCAATTTTAGTTTGGTGATTTCAAAAGATCCAAGATTTAACTTATTAAAAAGACTCTTTGGAATTGTTGAAACACTTGCACCTAGATCACAAAGTGCAGCTATTTTATTAGTCCCAATTTTAATCTTAATAGTAGACTCAAATATATCATCTAGCTTAACAGGCAATTTTTCAGCATTTTTCTTATACTCTTCCTCAATCTCACGTACCTTTATTGCTACCTGATTGACAAAGTGTTGATACATGGCTTCCGCATTTCCTTCACTTACCGGAATCTTTATATTGATCCTTTTTACAAGATCTTTAGTTGTATAGTTCGGTGAAGGATCATTGCTATAATCAAGTTCTTCAGACTCCTCCCTTTGGATTCTTATCATCTTGAGGTCTTCTACTGGATTGGTCTCAGCTATACCTGCAAATTTAGCTAGAATGAGAGTTTGACTCTCGGTTATCTTACCTAGTTATGCCACAACAATCCTTGTTCTTTCTTGGAGGGCTTGCAAATCATTTCTCAAACTAACAACTTGGTTAGATAATTTACCAAGCATAGCATCATGATTCTATGTAATTTTAACTAGAATATTGTTTTTCTCATTTTGTGAGTCCATAAAAGATTTAAGAGTTTCTTGGAGACTAGTATTACTTGATGCCATATTATTAGAGTTACGTACAAGACTAGAATAATATTTTTAAAAATTCGGATTATAATTCTTCTTCCAAGCAGGGTTATAATCATTACGAGCTATGGAGTCTATTTCTTCAATAGTTGGTTCGGGAGTAGCTCTTACCTGGGTATCCTTACCTTTAATGGCTAATATGAGCTCATCCAACTTAGCATTGAGTTCTTCATTTTATTAAGGTGTGACGGAGTTCACCTTCTTCGTGTTTGATCTTTCCACATGTCGTTGGGCATGGTTATCTTGCATATTGTCTAGCAGCTGCTTTGCTTCGGTACTTTGTTTACCCATAAATGTTCCTCCAGCTGCAGTATCTAGCATAGACTTAGACACGGGGTTAATAGCATTATAAAATAAATGGAGAATTAACCAATCTTCCATCCCATGGCTGGGACAATTTCTCATGCATTCTTTCAGTCTCTCCCATGCAAGCGCTAGTGGCTCACGCTCTTCCTGTCTAAAACCAGTAATATTAGATATGAGTTGCATAGTCTTTGCAGGTGGAAAGAATTTAGTCATAAATAAAGAACTACATTCCACCCATGATGTAATAGTATTTCTAGGAAAAAATAGCAACCATTCTTTTGCTCTTCCTCTAAGAGAGAAAGAAATAAGCGCAACTTGACCGCGTCAGAGTCAACATCTCTAATTCGCATCATATCACATATTTCAGTGAAAGTATTTAAGTGCATACATGCATCTTCAACAACAGAGCCTCCAAATTGATTTTGTTGAACCAAACTTAAATAGTGGGGCTTAATTTCATAATCTTCAGCAGCAATTGTTGGCTGAGTAATAGGAGTACGCAAATAATCATTGTTGGGAGTTGTAAACTCCCTTAGATTCTTTTTAGCCATACTTTCTATGTTTTTGGATTTTCTTAAACAAGTACTAATGATGATAAAAACAAGAACTAAAAGATTAACTATTTTTTTGGTTTTTCAAATAAATACTGAAAGCAAAATAACAAAATTAAAAACAAGAATTAAAACTAGCAAGGTTCCTACTAACCTCACCAGGGTAGCTATTGCTTCCCCGCCAACGGCGCCAGAAAAATGGTTGATACCTTCGATCTGAATTACGGATGTAGTATAGCTCTTTTTCCCTGGTAGACCTAGGTTTATCGAATCCTCGGGAAGCAGAAAGCAAAGTGATATTACTTAAATGGACCTTCGAGAGTTTTAGAATTCCTATTGCGTTTTCACCGAACGAAGAGTTTGCGATCTTGTTGTTGTTGACGATGGAGAGAGAGAGGGCCTAGGGTCTTCGGTATTCACCAGTAGCTATGAAAAAACATCTGATGGGAATAATAGATGATAATAAAGTATGCATGTAGTCATTAGAGCAAGATAATTGTATGTGGGTAGTGCATCCATAATTGTTATCGCCTCCGCAACCGCTTATAGCAATAACCTACTAGTCTCATCCATAGAATAAAGAGAACTAATAATATGCATAGTGATGTCATCATTAATCCCAAGTAAATTCCTCAGATACATCCATACTATCCCTTCTGTCACTGGGGTTCCCATCCTGCAGATCAGTCATTACTCACACTCCCTTTACTTGGATCAATCCTCGGGTCTTTGGTACCTGACAACTCCTTAGATTGAGGCAAGAGAGGGTACTACAATCATCATGTCATACAAAATAATACATGATCCCATCTATGATAACAAAACATGCACAAAAAGATATATGGCTAGGCCAAAGCCCTTAGCCCAAAGAGAATTACTCACACATAGAGATGAAATCAACAATTATAAACATTGTAATAGAGATCATAAGATTGATAGCAAATAGTCTTACAATGTCGTCAATTGGAGAAGAGATATACTATTACAAGTGGTGGAAGATGGCTATGGTGGTGGAGAAGGGTTTAGAGGTTTAGATCAAGATCTATTCCTCCGGCGTGGCAGGTTCTAGTAGCACGGAGAGTTGAGGTCGAAAAGAAGTGTTGTTTCCCGTCGCCCGAAGCCTCTTTATATAGGGGTCCCTTCGCGAAAGTTGTTTTGTTTGACCTAATGAAGTCGATGGCAACTATACGGCTGGAAGTATACGGCCGAAATAATTTTCCTGCCGAATAGTTTGTCATTAAAGCTTCTGCCTCCACTTCACGGATCCTGGTTTCTTTGACGTGTTGGAAATATCGTATCTTTGGCATTTATATAGTGATTCTCATCATCATACGCCATTATCAGCATAGGGAAAATAGCAAGAAAGGATTGCATACCCCTTTGATCATTAGGCAATAGTGGCAGGATTTAGAGACATATTTCA
The DNA here is from genome assembly GCA_916181665.1 of Avena sativa. Classification (NCBI taxonomy): domain Eukaryota; kingdom Viridiplantae; phylum Streptophyta; class Magnoliopsida; order Poales; family Poaceae; genus Avena; species Avena sativa. The sequence continues at coordinate 147,914,258 of OV702297.1, forward strand.
TCAAATATATGAATAATATCTAGTTTAAATGCGGACGTGGATGACTATATTTCACAGCCTTCAACCGGCCGCCAAAATGGGGCCTTTATTCCACTAACGGTTGATACAACCGTGGAACAACTCTAGCCATAGCGTGAAATACGATGGGCAGCCCAGGTAACTCTTATACAATGCGACGAAGATCCCGAGCTTCTCGATGTTGTGCGGCCCCAGATCGGAGGGCTTGATGCGGTAGTAGGCGCAGAACCGCTGGAAGAAGATGGAGGTCGAAAACCCGAGCCCCCACTACAGGCTGCTCGGGAAAGAGATAAACTCTCTCGGCCGCAGCTTTGGCTCGACTTCGCTCGCCGCGGGAACTCATCAGTTCCCCTTCACAAGGATTCCCACGGTATGGAATGGGAGCAGGATCTTCTGCGTGCACCGTGATTTCCCACAGACATATTTGGAGGCCATTTGGGAAAAGCGAGAGCCGTGCGGATATTTGAGTTGACTGGCGGGGCGAAGAAGATGAGCGAGTGGGGGAATGCGGAGTAAGATCCTACATCATTCGCTCACCCCCCTTAAATATTGGCGCCACCGAAACACGTGGGAACTAGATGTTACGCCGCGGTAATTCCGCGAGTTACCGTTGGGATTTACGCAACGGCTAGTTTGACTACGCCTGACGGTCCACCTTCTACCAAATTGGTGACCTGCATCAATTTCCACTTTCCTAGACGAGCCGACTCACACGCAACTCTGACTCGCCATTGCGATTTAACTACTCCGACTAGCATGCGACTTCGACTTACTTGTTCAGGTGACCTTTCCTCTCTATTATGGGAGTTTGCCACCGATTCAACTAGGCTTCCTCCTTGACTCGCTTACTCTGACTTCCAAACTTTAAGCCGCCACTGAATCCCTGACGCACTCTAGGACTTCTAATGGGGATATGCCAATCAGGGTATACCCAGAAGGTGGATTCGACTAGCCAGAACCGCGGCGAGTGGGCTCACTGGCACGACGACTATAAAATATGCAACTAAGGAGCAAGGCGACTAGAAGCTGAAGGCCTAGAAGTGTAGCTAGGCCCAGTTAAATTAGGTCAAGCCTCCAAATTCTTAACTAATTCGGTGTTATCCATGTACACCCTAGCAAGGTAGCACTATATAAGCCTCCCTAGGGTACTCTCTATGCATATACGCGTTCGTATACCCCATAGAAGCGACCCACTGCTTAGATGCCGAGTTCACTACCAATGTAACCTCTCCAATATCAATACAAGAATCAGGAAGTAGGCTCTTTACCCTACAGGGGCTGAACCTAGGTAAATCCCTGTGTATTTCCAAGCTCGTACTGCATATGGCTTACTCTCCCTTTCCCCATTCATCTCAATCAGTACCCCCAGTAGTGACTGCCGTGGCCATTTCCACGACATGCATCAACTCCAACTAGTTCTTATTGTTGTTGCCAAAGGAAATGTTGACTGTGTGAGCTTTTTATCAAGTATCTATTTTGCTAAATATTATTGGAGTTTCTTGTAAACGCCATGATATGCTTCGAAATGCTAGGATTGGGAGTATTAGAAAAGCACTTGATTGTGGTGAAGTTGAAACTGATAGTGGATTAAATCAAGAGATGGGTTTGCCTATGCGTGGTGACACTCGGTTGGGTTCTCATTTCAAAACTATATACAAAATTATTGTTATGTTTGCCACAATTCATGATGTACTCCCTGATCTTGGATATGATACCTCATATAAGGATGATTGGAAAAGAATACATTATGTGCTCGGAGAATTCGAGTCTTTTGAGTTTGTTTTGTTTGCACACTTGATGGTTGTTATTCTTGGATATACAAATGAATTATCTCAGTTTTTGCAAAGAAGGTAACACAATATTCTTAATGCCATCTCACTTATTAATGGAGCCGGGGACAAAATACAACAATTGAGGTTTAATGGTTGGGCTCAATTTCTTGAGAGGATCACTTTGTCTTGTCACAACCACAGTATTGACGTTCCTTATATGGATGGTAATTATGTACCTTATAGGAAATCAGCAAGGTATGCTCGTGCTAGAAACCAAACAAATGATGACCACTTTAGAAGAGAAGTATATATTGATGTCATTGATCAGATTAGTCAAGAGCTTGATAATCGGTTTGACGAGGTTAACATGGAGTTGCTTTCTTGTATGTCAGCCTTCAATCCTTCAAACTCTTTCACTTCTTTTGATGCAGAGAAGATACGGATACTGGCTCAGTTCTACCTTCATGATATCCTAGACAATTATTTGCTAAAGCTTGAAATGCAGTTTGATAATTACATTGATGACATGAGACGAGATGATAGCTTCCAGTGCCTAGAGAGTCTAGTTGACCTCTTAGTTATGCTTGTTGAAACAAATATGCATAAAGTGTATGATATGGTTTACTTGCTTTTAAAATTAGTATTGGTTCTACCGATGGCGACGGGAAGTATCGGAAGAGTGTTTTCTAACTATAGTGAATACAAAGTTAAGAAATAAGATGGTCATAGTCTCCTGGATGACTTTCTAGTCACATATATTGAGCAGGCTATGTTCTTTCAAGTGGATAAAGATTATAGGATCCTACTACGTAGCGACGCCGCACCAGCGCATTTCCGTGCGGCGGCTGGCAATCACGCGGAGAAACGGGTGAAGTATGCTCACGCGGTAGAGAACGAGTTGACGCTTCCAAACATTAAAGCAAACATTAATGGAGTAGTATTAGTCTGTCGGTGTATGTATCAAGACCACTCGGGCATACAACCGGGAAGCAGACTCTCTGCAAATATCAGCTATGAGCCTGACACTACTAGGAAATAGGTCGTTTGTGGCGCACCTGTAAACGTCATATGTGGCGTACTAAGAGTGCGCCATGGGCCTCGCGCTACGGCTATATCCTAGCCGTGGCACACTGCCTGGTGCGCCATGGTTGTGTCGAGATAGGTGTAGCGCACCTGCTAGTGCACCACGGCTATGTGGGTAGGTGCGCTACGCTTTGGATCTTCTGCGGAGCATGTTGCAGTGCACCACTAAGCTGCGCAAGTGCGTTTTAGATGTAGTGCGTCATGAAAGCTATGTCATGTGCGTCACGGGTGTTTTTTTAATTTCAGAGCCAAATGATATACAATACAGATTATATACAATATTACAGGCAGATATACACACAGATATAAGATATACAGTTATATATATAAATACACAATCCGCAAAACAAGATTGAAACAAATACATATAGATAAGTCTCATACATGAATACGTAAGTTATACATTGTTTCGATCAAGTTACAAAATAGTTGGTGACATGCGAATACATGTGTCTCGAACAAGTTAGAGCTCGAAAGCTTACCTAGACTTCTAAACTAGTTAGACACAAACGCGGGATAAACAACCAAAGAAGATAAGCATGATCACCATGACGAAGGTGTAGGTCTTCATCCGGTTCCTCGTTCTAACTCCCCGCATGATCACCGATGACTTTACTTTGGACACACATGTATCTATTAAAGGCGCAGTATGCATGTAGCTTTCAATTAGCTAGCTCGTTATCATGAAAAGGTGCGTGCAAAGTTGAAAAATAGATACAAAGTTTTTAGAAACAATTACTACATTATTTTGAAAAGCAATTAGCAGATTAATTAGTCACAATTATCAAATTATTTATCAAAAAATTATATACTAAAAGCAATATAAAAGTTTTTTTCGAGGCATTATCCACGTAGGCTAAATTGTTTAAGTCGTTAATCTATATCGTGTGACTAGATTATAACGGTTGGAATTGAGGTGAAAATATGTTACGTACTGTTACGAGCACAACGTTTAATGCATATGGACACGTATATGGTAAAAAAAATCGTTTACGGTCGATCCAAAGTTGTCACGTCACCCTATGCTGGGTCGGACTAGGTACCCAATTATCTTATACTGTACATTCATATCCATCTCCGTACAAGTAGCTGAAGTAGTTCTAGAAAAAGAATTATAGATGCACACGATTGCTAGCTCCTCCAGTAAAAGCAAAAGAATGAATATTTAAAAGGTGGTCTGGTGTGTGTGGATGTACTAGGATATACTCTCTCTATTTTAAAATATAAGATATTTTAGGTTTGTGAAAAAAATATATCTACGCTTTTTGTGTCTAGATTCATTCCAAACCTGAGTAAACACACGTACTAAAAGTATTCTAGATACATTTGGTTCACAAAGCTAAAACATCTTATATTTTGAAACTAAGAGAGTATAAGGTATATAAACTTGTGACTATACTGTTCTATATGGTGCATGATTTAATATAAAAATCATCACATGGCAGCACAATTTCTAATTTCTAAATTGAGTAAAGAATATAAATGAAATATTTTACGGTGCAACAGACTACACATTTAGATGTGTAGTATATGGCATTGATCGGACGTTTTGGGCCATTAGTTAACGATGTAATTTCTGTCAAAATTCTTAGGGGTAAAATTGTAGTTTTACTTACAAATGAAAATATGACCTTACTATTTGACCGGAAAACTAGATGCCTAAATATTGTTACCAAAACGGCCCCTCGAGACGAATATATTACCCCAACCCTGAGGTGGTATATTAGATCTGGACCATAGGATCGAGTCGATTGGTCAGCCATGTTGCATTGATGTACCTGAAACCTTCCATACAAAATGGATACAAATATTTCTGACAACATAGTTTAATAAAGTTTTCCTCTAAAAGTTCACTGATATGAGATGTATAAAATTTCCCAAACTTGAATATTAAGTAAAAAAGGCAAGAATGTTCAAGCGTCTTGACACAAAGAAGATGACAAACATTAGGTCATTGGAACCGACAAATCTTGGAATCGTACCAGAGCAAATCCTATCAATATATTATCATTTGTTCCACGGACAGATTATCATATTGTATCTCAGATAATATATTCAACATAACTTCATTGAATGCATTGCATTGGGTAATCCTTTGTAACATGAAGCAAGCTTATAAGATACATAATAGATTTTGCAAGCATACGTGAATGCCTCCTGGTCAAAATTAATAACATATAAATATATATAAAATGATCACGTAAGTCTCTATTGGATCCAAAAATTATTAGTTAGAGTATAAGCAGTACTAATATTATTTCTAATGATAGTCACACCAATCCAAATCTAAGGCGTAAGACGAATAGGTAAATTGAATCGTGTGGCATTATCTTCATCTTATACCAATTAAATAGTCTATGATGCACAACTATGGGAATAAGAACAAGAGTACATTAGTTGCGATTCTCGCTGAAAGAAGGCCAAAAGGAGGCTTGAAGCTGAACAAGTGAGCTTTTAGTGCATATTTTGTCTTCTCATAAAAATATGTGTTCAACTATAGATACATGCTACAAAAATATACAACTAACTTACTAGGAGAAGATAGTATTTTAGATTGTTCTCGATATTTCTACAATTTATTATTGTCAAGCAAATTTTAGAATATAGAATTTCTTTTGTACCACATCAAAAATCATGGCAACAAGTATTTTTAATTTCAATTATTAGATATCTATGGAGTATCTTGTATGTGTCTCCCATGATGTAATGAAGTAAACTTAAGAGCACATGACATTCCAATCACGATATAAAATCAATGAACGATTAAGTGCTATATGACATTAGAGTAGCATCGCCCAATGTGTCATGTCAAGAAAAATATGATCGAATGTGTAGAACATCTGGAATAAGAACCGAGACAACAACAAGATATTTAAAAATATAAAAAATAATATATGAAACTACATTCTAAAAACGTAATGTGATACTTCTAACTATGAACTCCGATGTATAAACATGCTAACAAATCCATTGGAAAGAAAAGTAATATGATTAAATTTGTGTTAATTTGCATTACCATTATTTTCAGCACCATATTAGTATATAAAATAATGGTAGAAGTTTCACCATGGATACTATATGAATTCTATAACTCACAAATTTTAAAATTGTGCGGCGAGGAAGAAACACAAAAAATAAAGAGATTCTAACTATTATTTTTGACATTCTATTAGCGAGGATGACATTGTTCTCCTTTCAGTTCATCAAAAAGACTAATCAAAGTTAATTATTGTCACATACTGATCTAACATAATTAAACAACTATAGTTCTATTTACTAATCTAATATCACTTATTAACAAAACACATTGGTCTTTTAAAAATTGGAATAGTAATTATTTTCACACAAATTTAAGATGCTAAAAAAATCTACTCACGCGTGGCCTATTTTACTTACAATAACATTTGAATACTCATAGGACTGTATTAATTCGAATCATAAGATGTGATACTTATGTGATAATAACTTTCTTTTTCGAAAACTTTTAACATAGTAAAGATGATGCCCTCGCATTTGCGAGGGTCACCATGCTAGTTATTTTGAAAAGCAATTAGCAGATTAATTAGTCACAATTATCAAATTATCTATCAAAAAATTATCAGCCTATTTATAAAAAACCAAGACTCATCAGATTATCCAGATGCAACTACCAGATTAACTACACAGTTATTAGATTAATTCGCCATGATTATAAGGTTAATTACTCATGATTCAGTGAACAGATTAATTATTCACAGTTATCAGAAAAATTAGCCACAATTATCAGATTAATTATGCACAAATGGAACAACCAGATTAACTAGTCGATGTTACCGGTCTAATTAATCATGATTATTATCAGATTAGTTAGCCACGATACAACTATCAAATTAACTTTTTATATTTACCAGAGTAATTAGTCACAATTATCAGATTAATTAGCCACTATGCAAATCCAAATTAACTATTCACGGTTGCGAGACTAATTAGCCATAATTATTAAAATAACTATCGACGATTTCCAGATTAAATATTTATATAAGCAATTACCATACTCTTTGACAAAACAATTGCTAGATTAATTTTCCATGCTTGCCAGATTAATTAGCCGCGACTACCAGATTAATTATCTTCCGAATGCTAGATTACTAATCCATAGAAACATGAGCACATGTCAGGTCGGTCGCTCACGGGATAGTTCCATGCAAAAAAAACATGAGTATCTCCACCTTAATCAACAAACAGATGAGAAGAAATCCCCGGATTAAGGATTGAAGGAGAGAAGCAGATGATAAACTCAAGCAAGCATTTACACAGGGCCAGAGCACTCGTCATCACATGAACCGGTCTATATGCTCATCGTGAACAGCCTGCTCGCCCTTGTCGGCAGCAGCCTCATCGATCCTCACGCTCATTGACGACAACCTTTCCCCGCATCGTGCTTGGCGGCGCTTTCCTAGCGGCGTGCTGGTTGGCGGCCTCACCGACACATGCTCGGCGGCACTCTCCTCCTAGCGCGCTTGTCGGCGGCCTCACCCGACGCGAGCTCGGCGGCGATGGAAGCCGCCTCCTCGCGCTCTGGCTGCTGCCTCCCCCGATATGTCCTCGTCGGCGGCGTCATGCAGGCAGGCTTTTCACTCGTCGACGGCCTGGCGGAGATCTCCCTCCATGGCGCCTCCTCCTCGCGCTCGTCGGCTGAAGGCTGCCGACGCTCTCGCTGCATAACACCTCCTTTGTGTGTTCGTCAACGAGATAGTGAGAAGAATGTGTGGACATCAGAAGACAGCAGGAATCAGCACGGACGAGATATGATGGCTTCCATGAATCGTTAGGCAACGCCGCACGCGGAGCAAGCGGTGTGGCGCTTATTAGTATGTTTTCCTAAGATTATATAATCTAGACTTTCACGTTCTTAAGTAATCGTAGGCTAGAAAAGTCAAAGAAGTAATTATATGGTGTTTTGAAATATTCGTACGGTATTTTTTACGGTACATCTTTACCACTCAATCTTTCAACCACATAGTATTTCTTGCGTATATACGGTATTCATCAAAGAAAATTTACAATTATTTATAGATAAATTAGTGAATACTTTTAGAAAACGGGACATAACTTTTTTACTACGACATACCCATTAGTAAAATATACTAGATCCTCCACGCTTACAAAAATATCGCAAGGTCAGTCTACATTATGGAGCAGGTGTTCGGCTGGAAGTGAAACTGCTGGTAACCATTGGTGGCCGCGGGGTGGTCGTAGACCGGCACCTGGTGCGAATGGTACTGGTAGTAGTTCCATGGGTAGGGGTGCTCGACGACAGCGGCGGCGGCTGTCTCGGCGGGCATCTCCTCATCCTCCTCTTTGGCTTTGCGGACATGCACGAGCTGCGTGTGGCAGACTTTCTTGCGCAGCGTGCTAGTGAGCTTGACGCAGTCGAAGCCATCGCCGACGACCACCAACTGGTCTTTGCCGTCCCCGGCGAGCGCCACCGAGTCCACCCCAACTGTGCCCGCCACCAGCTTCATCACCTTGGACCGGCACTTGTGGGACGTCATCTCCAGCTTGATCACGATCTTTTGCGTCATCGTGACCTTCTTTTGTTCCTTCACGGAATTTCTTGAGGTTGCGGGGATTCAGGGCTCTCTAATAATAACACAGGAGATATATACCTAGTGCTAATCTAGCCGGCTCGAACAAGTATACCTAGTGCTGCACGGAATAGGACTTACCATTTCTTGGACACGGACACGCGACATGGTAACCAACACCAAACCGGACACAAACTTGTTGGAAATAGTCATGTATAGATATACGGAGTAGTATCTGAGTAAATTTTGTATATAACTGATTTAGGTAGGAATTCAGAGTTTTTTTAGGGAAAGAATTCCTAATTCTACTAGGCTAGTTATACTAGATCTGTATATACATGTACATACCATGTAATACATACCCTGTAATCAATATCTAGAAAAGGTAATAAAACCTCTAAAAAGGTACTGTAAATAAATAAAGACCACGGACTATAGATTGATGGATTGCCGGTGCGTCTTGTGTTGCCCGAATCTATAGTTCCCTTTTTACTTATGTGACATTTAGCCAAAGGAAAAAGGATTGATGCTCTAGTAGGTGTGTCTCCCAGCGGGAGATAAATCGAGCCAGGTTAGCTAGTTCTTCTACGTGACCGTTCTGCCGGAAAATAAACAGTGGACTGCGTCGCTAGATCAGGCCAATTCTAACAATCGGTACGGGAGCTTCAGGTCCATGATCTGCTAAAGTATAAGGAAGTCAAGACAGGCGAGAGATCGACATTGCCACCAGTGGTGGAGATGGTGGGCCTTCAACATGGAGATTTGGAAGACATCGACATTATCATCGCCATAAGAAACGCCTTAAGTGACGCACTACATCATGCATGTTGCTGCATCGTCGACATGTCATCGCAAAGGTCTACATGAACACAGTCTTCACCAACATTTTCAACAACACACTACTGTTGCGGTTATGCCATCTACATGATGGACATATATCTGCAATGCCCTATGACAGTACAACTATAAGGCACGACGAGGACATGACCGCGTCCATCACACCGACAACGGTATCGACCTCTCCGATGGCTAAGACTGCATCGACACACCGGCATCATAATTCTGTTGCCCCTACAACCGCGCATACAATAATGGCAAAACCGTTGCGTGCTCGGTGGGATTCCTCCGGTCCTGTCAAAACTGGCGGTCTCACCTACGACCATGTCTGCAAGACGTCTCTGACGGTATCTCTATAAGGTGTAAAACGTCCACAACTCTATCCCGTCCAAAAAAACGACGCATTTTTGTGCCTCTGGCACTGGTGGCCACACGACCCATGGCGACTACGAAATCGAAGACATCTACCTCTACTAGGGCTACATCACGATCGGCTATCTTGACATCAACATCAAGAACAACATCTACACCAACTCAAGAACTCCAGTCGACACCGTCTATGTCATCACTATGTTCATAACACTCTCACTGTGATCTTGGGAGGAAAAGAGTCACTAGAAGGGGACACAGTCACAACCCCTATGTGCCATCCAAGATCATATACATCAAAGACGCATTTGAAGACGTAAAGGCGAAGAAGACGATGGAAGCGTACAACTTCAAATGCAGTCTCGATCGTCCGCTTCTCTCCCGATACAACCGAGGGGAAATGTTAGAATATGTATACGGATAAGATTAGGATTCTATATCTTCTTGTACTCCAAGTTGCTTCCTTGTGTGTACTCCAAGTCGCTTCCATGAGGGTCATCGAAATAACGGATTTTTTTAGTTCCCAGACGCCTAAGAACTTATATCTCAGCCAGCTCTCTCACCATTGAATTTTCTAGCGATTCGTATAAGGTGTGAGAGTCACAGATGAGGCGCAATTAGATTGTAATTGAGAATTTAATGAGTTTACAACTAAAAATTAGTACAAATTTTATAAGTTGCAACCTGACATAAGAAGTTCTCATGCCTGTGAGATCTAGACACGAAACAAGGGTTCATAGTTTTCACATTCGTTCCCGTATGTGACATCCAGCCAAAAGCAAAGCCTTGATAGTCCAGTACGTGTGCCTATCGCCGGGAGATAAATCGAGCCAGCTTCGCTAGTTCTTCTATACGACCGTTTGGCCGAAAAGTATGTGATGGATTGCGTCCTTGGATTGGGCCAGTTCTAACAAGGCTAACTAGCTGGACTACCCTAAACTGACTCGTACATAACAACTTTAAGTACTTATCAGTCTCAAACTCAGTGTGTTCAGCAGCCACACAACGTGACACTCAGTACTAAGCAAGATTACTCCTAACAAGGGTAATCGGGCAAGAAAGGCTAGAACTTCTAGCCTAGAAGCAATTTTGTTGTGGAGGGAGAAGAGAGCCTAGGGTAGTACATATAGGGAGCTGAGCTAGTCACTCAGTGCGGTGTGTGTACTCCCAAACTGAGTGCGACATAAGAAGGCGATTCCCGGAGTGGTTAGGATGCGGTTTGAAAAAGCGGGGTCCTAGATCAGGAGATCTATATGGTATGTGCGGTGTATGTACACTACCCTCATCGTCATCTCACTCGGACTAGGAGGTCTCTAAGACATGATTACAACAAAATCTTGGCACATTAGTTGTGTCGCCTGAGATGGAGTCATCTCTACCAGGCGGCGCTCCAATGTCTGAGCGTTCCTTGTTGTCATCATCATTATATTCTTATTCTTTGAAACTATTCCTCCTGATGCAGCTCTTCTCATGGCCACCACAGTCGCCTCTCGAACAGCCAGAGCTCTCCTCACTTCTTTGCGTGCATTCCTCTGAACCAAAATGACCACCCTCGGACTCTGTCTGGCGAAAAATTTCGTCATCTCTTCGTACCTCCGATGGGGTGGCGCTGCCCGCGCCCGACGAGTCACCGAGGTCATGTCCCGACAATGTTCCTCCGCCACATCCAGGCCTTCTCTTGCAATCACCGCCGCCAGTCCTAGAAGTGCATCCACTCTCTCCCTCTCCCTTCGGTTGATCTCCTCCTCCACTTCTTCTGGATTTACCGATTTCTCCATCAGCGTCGTCCCTCCGTGGCTCCAGCGCGCATTCCGAGTGGCGCTTGACGGCAGTTGAGGGTGGGGATCTCAGAACAAGAGAAGTGGATAATCGTCAGCGCGAGGCACTGTCTAGGTTTGGGTTGTGCTGGATGGGGCGAGTGGGTGCAAACGGCGATGGAGAGGCCTAGGTGGGAGCTTCGAGAGAGACTTTCCCCATGCGCTCGCCACCCGTGCTCTGCCATGGATGGCATAATTCAGTTTCGTGCTTCTGTTATGTGTCTGCATTTGTATATGTCATGTGTTGTTCACCGGCGAAGCTACAGTACAAATGTTGGGCAGGCTAGGATGTAGTAGAGTGTGATTTTTCTAAAGAATTGAAGCATTTGTGGGCTGGCCCGGCAAGAAAAATAAAGTATTGTCAAAATCATGGGCGGGCCATGGCCCAGGTCAACCCCAACATAGCTTCGCCCCGGTGTTGTTGCTTTGTGTTGGCGAAATTGTGCGCCAAAAAAACATCCATAATCGCATGGTGCTCCAGAGCAAGTCAACAACAAAAAAATCTAAAATTAGCTATAGCACAACGATACAAGGAATTATTGAATTATTAGGCATAATTTCTACAATTAATTCCAAAATATAAATTATGATAGCAAGAGTTACAATCACATAAAACTCTAACATACTAGATGTATCAATCAACATGAGCAGTAGCAGTGTATATGCAACAACAACCATAGTATAGCAACAGATCAGATCATGGTATACATATTGATCTGTTGTCGATGAAGTAGTCGTTGGTGTAGCGGTTGCCGTAGCCTGTTGAACAAGACGGCGTTGAAGACGAGTCGCCCGTGGGCTAGCAGATCGCCCAGGAAGACACGTCATGATGACAAACTTGAGTAGTCACACGGAGCTCTTCCAAAAACCTTATTCGCCCTCTCCCGTACAGGATAGCAAAAGCGAGTGGTTCCTGAGACGTGCTCTCTCGTCCGCCGGTGCACGCCGGCAAGAGGGATGGAGTAGAATACGGTGGCGCCACAAGCATAGAGGTTGATAAAACCCTAGATTGGTTGGTTCGGTGTACTATGGCGGTAGACGCGTATGACTTTATATAGAGCAATTCAGGAAACTTTAATGGAGGAGAATGTGGGCCAAGTCCATGTTACGCATGCTCGTGTCAGTTACGGTAGCCCATGATGCAGGAACGATATGAATAGGCTGACTATTGACATATCTGTTAAAACCTCACAATTTTCCTGAGCAACAAAATAAAGCTGAGCTCAGCGAGATTCCCGTAACACGTGGTGCGCGCGTGTCGTGATGAGACAGGCAGGCGGTGCGTGCGTGTGAGCGGCGGCATTGTCGGAGGAGGAGCGTGCGTGTAGCTATCCTCTTCTCACTCACTTTACTAGGTGGTGAAACACTCCACCTTATAAGGTAGTGCAACTCTACTTGAACTTTCCATGTGGGACTAAACTTCAGCTCCCACTCCACTCCCATGTGAGGTTCCCCAAACATGGGCCCAAACACATGTGAGCTATCACAAACATAAGCTTTGAGATTTAGGGAAAATCTGAAATATAGATTAGCCCGTTATTTTTAGGAATCCCCCACCAGATCTCAAATGCCCATTTGAAGATTTTTCAATTCTCGCTACTTATTATATACTAGTGTTTCAGCAGAGACTATTAAGTTGAACTTTCACCTAGAATCTTGAGCTATGTTTATCAACAACTTGAACAATGGATGGACCTTAAATTGCAAGTTTGGTGCTTTTAGATTTCACACAAAATCATAACTAGTAGCCTACCCTGCGGGTTGGAGCATATGTGTCATACTCCCTGGTCTCTCCATGAGTTTACTAGAGATCACTTAAGTCTCATATAGCGCGACGTCTACAGTCAAGCTCATATAGGTGTGTTCTTTCAAAAATTCCCTATAGGACGGTACCTTTCCTAGTTAAAGTCAACAGAAACACCTTAAGGCATGTTGTTAACCTGCCTTACAGATTATAAGAGTTATGCATCTTTACATAGAGAGGGTTACAAAATACTCTACTCGGTTAAACCACTAGCTTTTTCTTCCCATGTCCTAATTTCACGGGATCTTTGGTCATATAGGTTGGGTTACCACTATGGTGTGACATCCATGGGTCTCAGCCCCATCTCCCTCGATGTATTTTATATCACATTCCATGATAGTCTCTTTGTATGATCTGCTAGCACTAGTACAAACGTGTTACTTAGAGGCGGTTATTGCCCATAGGCCTCAGCCGGTTTCTCATTCTGGCTCAAGCTCCTAGCCTTTAAAAACACACCACCTGAGTCGGTTTTCCTTTGCGGCTCTAAGATACATGACCTTGGATGGTGCAAAAAGCAAAACACCTCTAAGACGTGCGAGCTGGAGACGGTTAGTAGTGCTGACCGCTTACAAGAAGTCCTCAACCTCAGACGACCTCTAGTAGGGACCGTCTCCAATAGTCAGGTGACCTGAGTCAGATTCAAACAAAGACAGTCTTCAGAACTAGGACACCTTGAATCGGCTATTTAAAGTCACCGTCTCTAGTGTGTGTAAACCGTTTTAAATAGTACACATCATGCTAATTATAACTCAGTCAACGCTAACATGACATATAATCATGATTCAGCAGTCAGATAGACAGATTAACTTAAGTACTTATGAGCCAGCTAAAAGAAGACCATTATGTTAATAATTAACATTAGCCCGACAGTTGGGGAAATCCATACATATTTAGCCATTACTTTATGGTATTGCATACAAAATGGATTCCATACATCAAACAACCATAATTATTACTCTATAACAACCAACATTGCATTTATAATGGGTGTAACATCCCAGGATTAGCACCTAGAAATAGACAGGACACATGTTTGTGCATTGCATTCATGCATAAGAAAATCTGGGGAATTTTCGCGCAAAACTAAAAGAGCTATAGAGGGATCGAGATCTCTATTGTTATGAGGGAAAGGTTAGGGCTAGTGCTCTGGATTTTGACATGACCTTCGTTGAATCCTTTGCATTAGGGTGGAAGCAATTCGAATTTGAAGATTCACATCATATATTTGAATTCAAGAGAAATTTAATTATAAATGAATAAATGAATCACAATAACAAATTGAAATTGAGTTCTTATTTACAAATAAGATATAAATGTTTAGTATATTTCAATCCCAAAAAGGAAGGAAATTTAATTTTATAATAGTACTACATTGTCTTTACAAAGATTTACATGCAAATATAATATTCCAACAAAGAAATAATATGCAAGAATGAAGTTTTACAAATATAAAAGATTTACAACAATTATTAAATTGTACAACTAATAGAGCAATCAAAGAAGATTACAACATAAATTATTTAATAATACAATTAATTGTATTTTCAAAGAATACATTGTACCAAATATTAAATATAACAGATAAAAATGGAGCACACTAAAAAAGAAATAAAAGAATTCAATAAATATTATGGAATAAGTAAATACTTAGGAGAAATAGAATATAAATTCTTGAATAAAGTAATATGATTTTATAATAACTACATAATAAAAAAAGTAAATAAAAGAATATATGAATACTTTATTACATTAATACAAGTGTTACAAAATAATTACATTTATACAAATAGAAGAGAATATTACAATAAGAATACTATGAGATAAAGAAACTTGAAATTGAAATACAATGGTAACTGAATTACAACAATATATAAGAATGTAATTCATATTTATAAATAAGATATAAATATTACAGGATTTAAGTTTTAGAAATGAAGAAAATTTGAACTCTATTAAGGCTACAATATTTTACAGTCTACAAAAGAAACAGGAATTTCATAAGTGAAGTAATATTTATTACAAGAAAAAAAAATATAATGTCCTTTACAATGATAAAGTAAATTACAAAAGAAGTAAGTAAAATCTAAAACTAAATTAATCTTCACTTTCCCCATCTTCTAAATCTATCCTGTATATTTCTGATCTTACAACTGCAATTAAAGAAATAAAAAATAAAAAGAATAACAAAAAGAAAAATAAGAAATGGATTAGTGGTTAAACCTTTGCTCTCAGTCTGATAGTGAAATGCACTGTTTGGACACATCATTGAGCTTCTAATTGAAGGGGCAAGTTTCACCTTGGTTTTAAATAGTAAATAGATAAGAAGTAAAAAACCATCCAAAAATATCAACGAAGTACTGGATCTGATCCATGAGTCACAGCAAGAAAGCAAGCTGCTCACACAACCATGCATATGGGTGTGCTGTCAACACAGCAGCAGCCTAGGAAGGAGACAAGAAAGAAAATTTATGTACACAAAGGGGTGAGCCAGCCGTAGCAACAAGCTACCATTTCACCTTCACACTTCAGAGCACATTACCCATCTTATCATCTTATCAACAAACCAAGAATACTTAGATTATCCCACCAAATCCACCACCTAACCAGTATCTCGTTGCTTACTTAAGCCATCCAAGAAAAGATCAAGTGAGCACAAGGAGGAGTAGATAAAGATCAACAGCATCACAAAGAGTAGATCAAGATTAGCAGCATCACAAGTAGTAGTATACCATGATCCCCAATAGGCCACCAACAATAGGTACAAGTCCAAAATATAAATTAGATCATGCAGAACTTGTTCTTATTAGCTTGCATCATCAGATTCAAAAGAAATAATGGCTATGTTACAAATATTTTTTTTCTTATTATCCAACAGTGCCTCAGCCTTTGCATCATAGGCAGGGTCAAGAACTTCCTCCTCAAGAGTCAATCATAGTATCTGATCTCAATCATGTATCTAGGAGGGGATTTAGGAAGGAGAAAACTCTCAGATCCACATAGAAAATTATGTAAGTATCATCCCTGAGATATTTGGCTTCAGACCAACATCATGAGCCTATTATCTAGTTTATACTAGACAAACATAACCACAGCTGCTAGGTTACAGGGCACATCCCCAGAGGGTAACAACTCTGTACCTAGTAGATTCATAGTTTCTTGAGTACAAGCTCAAGATCATTTTTTTAAACCCACAAATCATTTTCCTAGACAGATAATCTAGGAATCATTTGTTAGATCACCTTATCATTAAACAGATCAAGAAATACTTTAGCCTTTGCATCATTGGCATTCAAGTACTAATTGTTAATCAGCTACTACACGAACACATCATGCTACAAGAAGGATTGTTGTGCACACTCTATAAAAAGAGGCACCACAACAACAATATCCAGATGGCAGGAGCCACTATAAAAAGGATCTAATAAATGATCTAAATATATTCTGTCATGTTGACAGAGCAAACTAAGCAGACCAGATGAATTCAGATCATTGTTCTAGATAGACAACTAGAACTCATATAGTTCAATGAGTATTCTGTCAACACCCGGATTTTTAATCCCAGATGCTTGTTATGCCATACTTCGCAATCCCAGGATTACCATTTTTGTGAGACATAACAGAATTGGATACCATAGTACATCATCCATTACAAACGGTACATAAGTTCTTACACAAATAGGGATCTCATGATCCAGTTCTTAATACAACATCAAGCAGCGGAATACGTAATAATAACGGCAGCATGGGCGAAGCTCCATCTTCAGGGTCACAGGCAATGCTGACGATGGGAGATGATCCTAGTTGTCGTAACCTTCCTGGGGTCCATCCTCCAGGTACTCCTCTTCATAGTCTGGCCATGGGAATAGCCAAGGACAAAGCCATGAGTACTCTTTAAGTACTCACAAACTAATACTAACAAGGGAAAGGGGGTTTTTGATAATAGGACACTAGGCTCTAGGGTTCTTTTGCAAAAGCCAGGTTTATCTCTACTAAGTTTAGGAGTACGAATGCTAGTTGAAGTTTATAACACCTAAATGGGAACTGGTATTTCATATCACAACCCTGTTGTGGTCAAGTCAAAGTCTCACTTCATTTCACAAGTCATTTTGAAAAGTCTGACGGGGGAACAGTATGGCCACTCCAACTGTCCATAACCGCGGACGCGGCTATTCGAATAGTTTGACACTCTGCAGAGATTATACACTTTCACCACAAAATTCGATACATTCGTCAGGAACAAATCCTGAATTCACCATACTCAGTATGCGGATAATCAATCCTAACCTTTCAGTTACACGCCCTAGTATAAGCACCTCTCCTGTGAGTTTGGCCTCCCAACCATGACCAACTGTCATCTTGGGTACTGCACAGGTGGACAATCTTCACAAGGTAGCCTCAGCTCAGACCTTGGCCGTGAGGGAACTAATACTAAGGTATATAAGTTTCTAGTCAAGCCCTACCACATCTTCAGGTATTGTGGTTGTACGATAAAATTGGAATGGTATCGCATCTAGAATGATCCATCAGTTTTATAAAGGGCTAAGGCTCATGCCTCAACATTTTCATCACCAAAATCATCCGGTGTTCGGAAACACATGTCCAAAACATTTCAATAGAATGATCCATCATTCCAAGGTTTTCATTACCATTTTTCCACCAAGTATTCCCATCTAAAGTTGATCAAGTTTTATGCTTAGCACTAGCATCTACAAGTGGGGGTGAGTACTAATGAGGGGTGGTAAACTAGTGGAGTTTCAACTAAGCTCAATCTCATGCCTTGGGATGACATCAAGATTATCTAGCTTAGGCCAAATTTTATGCTCTTTATGCAACCTTCACATATCTTTATAGTATCTACCATTCACTTAAGTAAGCTCTAAGTACTAGATTTGATAAAGGAATAAAGTAATCAAGCATGTAAGTAAAACTAGGATTGGTTTATCAAGTGGATATGATCACATATGCTTAAGGCATATAGTGGGCATTGTAACAAGTAGTGGTTTGTGGCATCAGTAGGGTATCTTGCAAGGGTTAGCTTGCATTGGTTCACTTAGTTAATAAATCTTGCTAAATTTTGCAAGTGTTAGCTTGCAAGGTTACTAGCTTGCCTTGTGTAGAGCAGTGGTTGAAGTTCTCCTCGGTTTCTTCTTCGTAGAATCCTCCTTCCTCCTCGTATCCTTGGTCGGTACTAGCGTCTTTAAATAAATACGAGGTACACAATCACCAAACAATACTTAACTACTTGCAATCATCACACACAAGGGTCCTATAGATGATCTAGCATCATCACTAACATTACAAGATTTGGGTTTGGTTTAATTCTTTTTATTTTTAGAAAAGTAATTTCTACTCATTGAAAAACTACTTAAGATTTAATATTCTCCAAACCAAACATGGGATCATGTTGACACATGTCATCACCACATATTTTGGTTCATGGGAATGAGATTTAAAGTGGTGTCACAATTTAATAAGGTTTTACCCTTTTATTTTAATTAATTTGAATGGCTAGAAATGCCAATGTAGTATTCTTTTATTACTTGAACAATATTTATGTAAGTAACCCTATATATTTTTATATATTCTGAAAGGTATGGTTAAATGTGATTTTTGAGAGTTGAAATCAACTCAAAAGCTATTATGGTTTAACTTTGAAAAATGTTTGAATGCAGAAAAGCTTCTGCCTTGTTATTTTTACCAAGGATGATCTACATATCCAAATGACTTGAATCCAATGGGCTTGGATTCAGCATTCACAGTCCTTTCCAACAAAACTGGTTTTATTCAAATTGGTGCACTGAATCGACCTGGATTGATTTTTGAAAATGGGTACAGAAGTATGTTTGAATTAAAAAGAAAAAGGTTTAATTTGAATAACTGGGCTGCGCGGGAAAAGTTACTGGGCCGTCCTGCTAAGCGCAGCGCTCCTGCGGGCTGTTTAAGTGGGTGTCCCCACTCGTCAGTGACACAGGGGGTGCGAAGCGGTACGGGGCAACGTGGGACGTTCGATCTGATTCTAATCCAACGGCTGGGTCATCGTCGACGTTGAGCAACGCCGGCGAGACAGAAACCTAGAGCGGCAGGTGGGGGTCGCTGGGGGCTCACCGGGGTGCTGGCGAGGGTCAGCGAGGAGGGCGAATGACGAAGTCGACGATGGCGAATCTCCTGGTACCAGTGGCTTCTCCTGGGGCGGCTCCAATCGCTGGTTCCCTTCTTCTCTAGAGGCGACGGGCTCCGGTGAAATTCCGACGAGGTGGTGCTCGCCTTGCTCCGGGAACGGCGTGACACGATCAGTGAGGAGAGGGGAGTAGAATGGTGTGAAGAATTCGACTAGGGGTGGCCTCTATTTATAGTCGAGCGAGGGGACCGACAGGGCGCATGGTGAGCTCGTCGAGGGCAGTGGTACAGACGGCTATCGGCATGGGCGAAGGTAGGGGACGGTGCGGTGCTCCCTGGCGATGCTCAACGACGTGGTTTCGAGGTGTGGGTCGGTGCGGCTTGGTCGGAACGCGGCGGTGCTCCGCGCGTGCCCGACGAAGATTTTAATGGCGCACAGCGTGCATGGTCCGCGCGGCGGCGAACGAGCGTGTCTGCAGGGTTGCTGGGATGGTGGTGATCAAGTACGCACGCGGCGAGGGCGGCGCGCGGTCTGTGGGCGTCGGTCGAGCGTGGCGCACGGGGCGTGCTCTCGGCATGGTTGCTGGCGAGGTTGGCATGGTTCTTACGCGTGGTCTAGTGGCTGGCAACGTTCGAGCGGTGGACAGGGAGTGGCGGTGGGGTGTTGGCTTGCTCCCAGACATGCTGGGTAGGCTTGTTTCTCCTCCTAGCTTACTGTCTCCACTGGGTGGCATGGTTAGCTTCGGCTGTTCACCATTAATGACAATGCCAAGCTTACAGTGGTGCTAGTGCTTAGTTTAGCTTGCTAGATGATCTACTGAGATGGTTGTGAGCTAAAGAGGGAACAAGTTAGGCTCCAATCACTGCTCACTATAGTGTTTAGATTTTGTTTGATTTGTGTCTGCAACCTGTTTGATGAAATGGCCGCAAGAACTCAAGTTTTGAATTTTGAAAAGATTTTTGGTGGGGGTGCTAGGTTGTTGCTGGTGAGTCTGAGATGCTTGGGTTTTGAAAGTTGAGCTTGTTTGAGTGGTTTTTGTAAAAGTGGGATCTTCCCATATGATATAGATTCAATTTTGAATTGCCATTTAAACTATGCATTTGAAAGTTTCTGGATGATCACAAAGTGGGCCTTGATACTTTGTTATGAGTACATTCAAGGGGTGCAAATATCCAGAAAAGTTTCTGTTAGGTTTTGAAAGTTTGAGACAACCAAAGTAGGCATGGGAGTTAAATTGGTCAAAATGACCATTCCCTTAATATATTTGTTTTGATTTACTTGTCTTTATGAAAAATGTGGGAAATGTTTTAGATGATGTTTATTTCACCTAAGAAACATTTTACAAGCAATGAAACAATCAAACAAGGTGGTTCCAAAGAATTTCAAAATCCATGCATACACATATGCATGCCTTCAAAGTTTTATTTAGCAAAGTTTTTGTTAACCCTAAATGTTGATGACTAGTGTTTGATGATCCAAGCTTAGTATTTTTGGGATGTTACAAACCTTCCCCCCGTAAACAAAATCTCGTCTCGAGATTTGAAAAAGGAAGAAAAGATTACCTAGGAATTGAAGAGATCGGGAAACTCCGTCCTGATGTGATCTTCGCGCTCCCAGGTAGCTTCCTCTTCTGTGTGGTTGCTCCACTGAATCTTGAGAATCTTGATGCTTCGGGTTCGGGTAGTTCGAAAAGCTTCTTCCAAAATGCGGATGGGTACTTCGGGATAGGTCAGGTCATCGTTGATCTCTATAGTCCGGTGGTCGGTATTTTTGAACACTTCCGTCTTCTCTGGAACTTCGAGACACTTGCGAAGTAACGAGATATGGAACACGTTGTGGACGGCTGACATTTCTTTGGGTAGTTCCAATTGATACGACACTTCTCCTCGACGGTTCAGAATCTTGAAAGGTCCGATATATCTGGGGGCTAACTTTCCTTTGAGTTGGAAACGCTCCATTCCCTTCAATGACGACACTTTCAGATAAACAAAATCTCCTATGTTGAAGGCGAGGTCTCGATGTCTCTTGTCGGCGTAACTCTTCTGTCTGGATTGGGCGGTCTTGACGTGCTCACGAATCTTGTGAACCTTCTCTTCTGCTTCTCGTAGGATGTCGGGTCTGAAAATCTGACTCTCTCCTACTTCCGACCAGTTCAAAGGGGTGCGACACTTTCTTCCGTACATGAACTCAAATGGGGCCATTTGCAAACTGGCATGGTAACTGTTATTATAGGAAAATTCTGCAAATGGCAGACAGTCTTCCCACTTGGATCCATTTTCTAACACACATGCTCTAAGCATATCTTCGAGTATTTGATTTACTCGCTCCGTTTGTCCATCGGTCTGAGGGTGATACACGGTACTGAAATCTAGGCGGGTTCCTAAACCTTCTTGAACTTTCTTCTAGAATCTCGAGGTAAACTAAGTTCCTCGATCCGATACAATGTTCTTGGGGACTCCATGCAAACTAACGATTCTAGCGATGTACAACTCTGCTAGCTTCGAACTCTGATAGGTGGTTTTGACGGGCAAGAAATGGGCGACTTTGGACAATCTGTCCACTATGACCCAAATAGAGTCATTTCCCCTACTAGAAGTAGGTAGTCCGGTGATAAAGTCCATTCCTACAGAATCCCATTTCCATTCTGGAATCTGCAATGGTTGCAACAATCCAGCGGGTCTTTGATGTCCTGCCTTGACTCGCTGACATATATCACACTTGGCGATATAGCTTCCGATTTCTCGCTTCATCTTATGCCACCAAAATTGCTCTTTCAAATCTTGATACATCTTAGTTCCTCCGGGATGGATAGAATAAAGAGTATCATGAGCCTCCTTCAAAATAACTTCTTTCAACTCAGAATCTGCTGGTACACAAAGGCGTCCTTTGTACCACAGAACTCCTTCTTCATCTTCGGTGAATCCGGGTACCTTGCCTGTACCGATACGACGCTTGATTCCGTCGATACTAGCATTTCCTTTCTGTGCCTCTTTGATCTGGCTGATCAAAGTGGGCTGAAGTTCTCTACTAGCCAAAAATCCTTCAGTTACTAATTCCATTCGAAAATCTTCCATCTCTTTCTTCAAACTTGGTTGCTCCTTCAAAATCATGGAGTTCAAGCGGCACGACAATCTGCTAAGGGCATCGGCTACTACATTGGCTTTACCAGGGTGATAGTGAATGTCCAGATCGTAATCCTTGATTAGCTCAATCCATCTCCTCTGTCTCATATTCAGCTCCTTATGAGTGAATATATACTTCAGACTCTTGTGATCCGTATAAATCTCACAACGATTTCCCATCAGGTAATGTCTCCATGTTTTCAGGGCTAGAACTACGGCTGTGAGTTCGAGGTCATGGGTTGGGTAATTTTGCTCACGTTGTTTCAATTATCGATATAGATAGGATATAACTTTGCCTTCTTGCATTAGCACACATCTGAGACCGATCTTGGATGCGTCACAATACACATCGAAGGGATTCGAGATATCCGGCATGATCAAGATTGGGGCTGAAATCAATCTCCTCTTGAGTTCTTGAAAACTCGCTTCACACTTGTCGGTCCATTCAAACTTCTTGTCCTTCTTCAGCAATTGGGTCATGGGTCTGGCGATACTCGAGAATCCTTCTACGAACTTGCGGTAATATCCCGCCAATCCGAGAAATGCATGAACTTGGGTTTGAGTGGTCGGGGCTTGCCAATCTTCTACATCTTTCACTTTGGCAGGGTCAATGGCAATTCCTCCGGCTGATACAATGTGACCGAGGAATCCTACCTCCTATAACCAGAATTCACATTTGCTAAACTTGGCATACAACTTATGCTCTCTAAGGGTTCCAAGAATGGTCCTTAGGTGTAGCTCATGTTCTTCTTCTGATTTGGAATAAATCAGAATGTCATCGACGAAAACAACGACAGACTTATCCAGGAAGTCCATAAAAATCTTATTCATGAGGTTCATGAAATAAGCAGGGGCATTGGTTAATCCAAAAGACATGACTGTATACTCGTATAATCCATATCT
Source organism: Avena sativa (assembly GCA_916181665.1). Classification (NCBI taxonomy): domain Eukaryota; kingdom Viridiplantae; phylum Streptophyta; class Magnoliopsida; order Poales; family Poaceae; genus Avena; species Avena sativa. The sequence continues at coordinate 147,937,668 of OV702297.1, forward strand.
GGTGGTAAAGGCAGTCTTTGGGATATCCTCTGCACGAATCTTGAGTTGATGATAACCAGTTCTAAGATCAATCTTAGAAAACACTTTGGCACCGGTCAACTGATCAAACAAATCTTCTATCTTGGGCAAGGGGTACTTGCTCTTGATGGTGACATCATTCAACTTCCGATAATCCGTACACAAACAGTTACCTCCATCTTTCTTGTCCACAAACAAGACAGGTGATCTCTATGGTGACGCACTTGGTTGAATCAATCCGATTTCCAGCATGGCATCCAGTTGCGTCTTCAGTTCTTCTAACTCCGATGGGTTCATACTATAGGGTCTCTGGGCTATAGGTCCTGTTCCGGGGATTAGTTCGATGATAAACTCGATATCCCGATCTGGGGGCATACTGGGAAAAACATCTGGAAATACATCGGGGTATTCACAGACTATCCGGACCTGGTCAATGGTAGGTTGGGATATACTCTTGTTGCATTTGAATTGACGAGGTAAGGTTTCAGATATATGCTCGACTGATATTCCGGCTGTACTGGTCATGGTGATGGCTTTCTTGGCACAGTCAATCAATCCTTTATGTTTGGACATCCAATCCATTCCTAGTACTACTTCCAAACCTTTAGTTCCGAGTACTATCAGATTAGCATAAAAATCTATGCCATGGATTCGAATAGGGACGGCTTTGCAAATTTGCCTAGCCTTGGTGGTTGATCCGGGAATTTGCACAATCATTACATGCTTCAATTTGGTTCGTTGAATTTTACTAGTGCATGCAAATTCTTCGGTGACAAATGAATGCGATGCACCAGAATCAAACAACACTCTTGCAAGTACTGAACTAACAGAAAACATACCCAGCACGACGTCTGGCGCTTCCTGAGCTTCTTCAGCATGCATGAGAAAAAGACGGCCATTGCGGTTGAGTGAATTCCCTGGGGCAAACCTTCTTCCGGGATGAACACGACGCTGCTGCTGAGCTGGGACATTGGCATTGGGTGCTGTAGCATTCTTCTTGTTGGGACACTCGTTGGAATAGTGGCCTTTATTTCCACAGTCATAACAAGTCACTTGCGACTTGTCCTTGGCTGCAACAGGCACAACATTGCTTCCAGTCCTCGGGGCAATGTTGGGGTTAGTGGCAGCATTGTTGGTGCTGAACTTGGGTGGGGCACGATTGAAATTGCTAGCGTTGCCGGGGTTGTTGTGATTTCCTCCGGGTCTAGGGTTTCCACGGTTGGGATAGGTGGGACGGGTCATCGGGGGTCTGTTGGTTCTTAGGGCAAATCCTGGAGATGGGTTGGGGCGATACATTTGGGGTCTAATGGGTTCCTGGCTGATGCATCATACGACGCTTGCGGTTCTCATTGTCTTGGTTGATCTTTCCTTCCATCTGAATGGCAGAGTCGACAAGGGCTTCAATATCCGCAAAGGGGATATTGACTAACACTGTCTGCATCTCGTCATGCAGACCATTCAGGAATCTTTCTTTCTTCTTGGCTTCGGTGTCGATCTCATCCGGGGCATATCTAGCTAATGACAAAATTTTGTCACGGTATTCCACTACAGTCATCCTTCCTTGCTTCAGTTCTCTGAACTCGTCTCTCATTCTCTTGATCAAACCCGGTGGCACATGGGTTCTGCTGAACTTGACCTTGAATTCCTCCCAGGTCATCATCTGGCCTCCGGTCATTGCACGAACACTGTTCCACCATGCCCTGGCATCTCCGGCTAGATAGTGGGTGGCGAACAGAACTTTCTTGTTAGCTTCCACTCCGGCGACTTCTAGGTTGTTTTCCATGGTTTGCAGCCAATCATCGGCGTCTAGAGGCTCTTCTGACTTAGTGAAAATAGGTGGGTTGGTATTCTGGAAATTCTTGAGCTTAGATCCATGGTTGTCCTGATTTCCATGGCCTTGGTTGTTGTGGGCAAGCTGGGCTATCTGCTGAAGGGTGGCTAGATTGGCGTGACGTTCTGCTGTTTCAGCTTCGCGGTCAGAAGTCAACATTTGCAGGATCTGCAACATCGGGTCCTGGGATGAACCACTTCCTCCGCGTGGCATCTGAAGATTGAGATAGATCATGAGATAAGAGGGAAGTTTCTAAGGTTCTGGGACTTTGAAAAGTTTTTAAAGTTTGACTCAGATTTTTCTAGCAACTTGCTTTTTCATTCATTCATTCATAGCACACAGTACAACACACACCACAACAAAGAAAAATAGATGGTTTTAAGAACCATTCTGAGAACTACGATACAGTGGGACCGAATACTACTCACTACGCTAGTGCTCAAGTGCTACTACTCCTCGGAATCTGTGGCCTCAACATCCTCATCATCATTGATGAAGGCGAAATCATCCTCATCGGTGAAGAAGTCCATGGCCTGATCCTCCAGAAAATCATCATCATCACTGAGATAGGAGTAGGGTTCTCCACGAAGATCCTCTCCTGCATTCTCCCTTTCCTCCAACTGCATGTCTCTCTCGTGGATGGTCTCTTCCAAAGATGAGATGCGCTGGCGGAGACGGGCAATAATGCGCTCCTTCTTGTCGAGCTGACGGCGGCGAGACTTGCGATCCTTTGCTAGCATGGCGATGGTCTGGTCCTTCGTCTTGATGATGGCAGACTTGTGGTTGGAGTAGTCACGGCAGTTGTCTAACTCCTGCTGACAATCATACATCATGAAGCTAAGGTGGTCCAATTGAGTCTTCAGCTCGGGGTGGTATGGGGCTTCCAGTGGTTGTCCATTTGCATCACGCCTTGGGCAAAACTCAAAGCGAGTACCCTTGATCTGATTGATGCTCTGCCCACACAGACGAGAAAGAGCTTCCTGCATGGCCCTGGCAAGTCCATCGAGCCAGTTGTTCTCTCTTAAGGTAAATTGAATTCCCTCCGCAGTGGGAGGTTGAATCTTTCCTCGGAGACTTCCAACAATTAGCCACTTCAGATCTTCTCCTCCTTGATCATTGAGCTGAGCTCCGAATAACTCGGGGTGGGGACGCTCCAGAAGTTCCGAAAGCTGGTCCAAATCTCTCTCAAAGATAAGGTCTCCTCCATTCCCCAACTGATAAAACTTGCTGTACTTCACGTCCATCTATAAGAATAGGGGATGAGTAGGTTAGCAGAGTGATCAAGTGTGTCAAAATTTTATGTATTTTGCAAGAGTTTTTGAGGAACATGAATTTTTATGAAAGAATCAAAGAGATGAGAATGAGAATAAGTTTTTGTAAATATTTGTTTTCTTTGGTTTTGAAACTAAGTTTTTGGTGCAAACGTCCAGTCTAACTAGGGTCTCCTATGGTCAGGATGGCTCTGATACCAACTTGTCAACACCCGGATTTTTAATCCCAGATGCCTGTTATGCCATACCTCGCAATCCCAGGATTACCATTTTTGCGAGACATAACAGAATTGGATACCATAGTACATCATCCATTACAAACGGTACATAAGTTCTTACACAAATAGGGATCTCATGACCCAGTTCTTAATACAACATCAAGCAGCGGAATACGTAAACATAACGGCAGCGTGGGCGAAGCTCCATCTTCGGGGTCACAGGCAATGCTGACGATGGGAGATGATCCTAGTTGTCGTAACCTTCCTGGGGTCCATCCTCCAGGTACTCCTCTTCATAGTCTGGCCATGGGAATAGCCAGGGACAAAGCCATGAGTACTCTTTAAGTACTCGCAAACTAATACTAACAAGGGAAAGGGTTTTTTTGATAATAGGACACTAGGCTCTAGGGTTCTTTTGCAAAAGCCAGGTTTATCTCTACTAAGTTTAGGAGCACGAATGCTAGTTGAAGTTTATAACACCTAAATGGGAACTGGTATTTCATATCACAACCCTGTTGTAGTCAAGTCAAAGTCTCACTTCATTTCACAAGTCATTTTGAAAAGTCTGACGGGGGAACAGTATGGCCACTCCAACTGTCCATAACCGCGGACGCAGCTATTCGAATAGTTTGACACCTTGCAGAGATTGTACACTTTCACCACAACATTCGATACATCCGTCAGGAACAAATCCTGAATTCACCATACTCAGTATGCGGATAATCAATCCTAACCTTTCAGTTACACGCCGTAGTATAAGCACCTTTCCTGTGAGTTTGGCCTCCCAACCATGACCAACCGTCATCTTGGGTGCTGCACAGGTGGACAATATTCACAAGGTAGCCTCAGCTCAGACCTTGGCCGTGAGGGAACTAATACTAAGGTATATAAGTTTCCAGTCAAGCCCTACCCAATCGTCGGGTATTGTGGTTGTACGATAAAATTGGAATGGTATCGCATCCAGACAACCATCAGTTTTATAAAGGGCTAAGGCTCATGCCTCAACATTTTCATCACCAAAATCATCCGGTGTTCGGAAACACATGTCCAAAACATTTCAATAGAATGATCCATCATTCCAAGGTTTTCATAACCATTTTTCCACCAAGTATTCCCATCTAAAGTTGATCAAGTTTTATGCTTAGCACTAGCATCTACAAGTGGGGGTGAGTACTAATGAGGGTTGGTAAACTAGTGGAGTTTCAACTAAGCTCAATCTCATGCCTTGGGATGACATCAAGATTATCTAGTTTAGGCCAAATTTTATGCTCTTTATGCAACCTTCACATATCTTTCTAGTATCTACCATTCACTTAAGTAAGCTCTAAGTACTAGCTTTGATAAAGAAATAAAGTAATCAAGCTTGTAAGTAAAACTAGGATTGGTTTATCAAGTGGATATGATCACATATGCTTAAGGCATATAGTGGGCATAGTAACAAGTAGTGGTTTATGGCATCAGTAGGGTATCTTGAAAGGGTTAGCTTGCATTGGTTCACTTAGTTAATAAAGCTTGCGAAATTGCAAGTGGTAGCTTGCAAGGTTACTAGCTTGCCTTGTGCAGAGCAGTGGTTGAAGTTCTCCTCGGCTTCTTCTTCATAGAATCCTCCTTCCTCCTCGTATCCTTGGTTGGTACTAGCGTCTATAAATAAATACGAGGTACACAATCACCAAACAATACTTAACTACTTGCAATCATCACACACAATGGTCCTATAGATGATCTAGCATCATCACTAACATTACAAGGTTTGGGTTTGGTTTAATTCTTTTTATTTTTAGAAAAGTAATTTCTACTCATTGAAAAACTACTTAAGATTTAATATTCTCCAAACCAAACATGGGATCATGTTGACACATGTCATCACCACATATTTTAGTTCATGGGTATGTGATTTAAAGTGGTGTCACAATTTAATAAGGTTTTACCCTTTTATTTTAATTAATTAGAATGGCTAGAAATGCTTATGTAGTATTCTTTTATTACTTGAACAATATTTATGTAAGTAACCCTATATATTTTTATATATTCTGAAAGGTATGGTTAAATGTTATTTTTGAGAGTTGAAATCAACTCAAAAGCTATTATGGTTTAACTTTGAAAAATGTTTGAATGCAGAAAAGCTTTTGCCTTGTTATTTTTACCAAGGATGATCTACAGATCCAAATTACTTGAATCCAACGGGCTTGGATTCAGCATTCACAGACCTTTCCAACAAAATTGGTTTCATTCAAATTGGTGCACTGAATCGACCTGGGTTGATTTTTTAAAATGGGTACAGAAGTGTGTTTGAATTAAAAAGAAAAAGGTTTAATTTGAATAACTGGGCTGCGCGAGAAAAGTTACTGGGCCGGCCTGCTAAGCGCAGCGCTCCCGCGGGCTGTTTAAGTGGGTGTCCCCACTCGTCAGTGACACAGGGGGGTGCGAAGCGGTACGGGGCAACGTGGGACGTTCGATCTGATTCTAATCCAACGGCTGGGAGTCATCGTCGACGTTGAGCAACGCCGGCGAGACAGAAACCTAGCACGGTCGCTGGGGGCTCACCGGGGTGCTGGCGAGGGTCGGCGAGGCGGGCGAACGACGAAGTCGACGATGGCGAAATTACTGGTACCGGTGGCTTCTCCTGGGGCGGCTCCAATCGCTGGCTCCCTTCTTCTCCAGAGGCGGCGGGCTCTGGTGAAATTCCGACGAGGTGGTGCTCATCTTGCTCCGAGAACGGTGTGGCATGATCAGTGTGAAGAGGGGAGTAGAATGGTGTGAAGAATTCGACTAGGGGTGGCCTCTATTTATAGTCGAGCGAGGGGACCAACGGGGCGCATGGTGAGCTCGTCGGGGGCAGTGGTACAGATGGCTATCGGCATGGGAGAAGGTAGGGGACGGTGCGGTGCTCCCTGGCGATGCTCAATGACGTGGTTTTGAGGCATGGGGCGGTGCGGCTTGGTCGGGACGCGTTGGTGCTCTACGCGTGCCCGACGGAGATTTTAATGGCGCACATCGTGCGTGGTCCGCGCGGCGGCGAACGAGCATGTCTAGGGGGTTGCTGGGATGGTGGTGATCAAGTATGCACTCGGCGAGGGCGGCGCGCGGTCTATGGGCGTCGGTCGAGCGTGGCGCACGGGGCGTGCTCTCGGCATGGTTGCTGGCGAGGTTGGCATGGTTCTTGCGTGTGGTCCAGTGGCTGGCAACGTTCAAGCGGTGGACAGGGAGTGGCGGTGGGGTGTTGTCTTGCTCCCAGACATGCTGGGTAGGCTTGTTTCTCCTCCTAGCTTACTGTCTCCACTGGGTGGCATGGTTAGCTTCGGCTGTTCACCATTAATGACAATGCCAAGCTTACAGTGGTGCTATTGCTTAGTTTAGCTTGCTAGATGATCTTCTGAGATGGTTGTGAGCTAAAGAGGGAACAAGTTAGACTCCAATCACTGCTCACTATAGTGTTTAGATTTTGTTTGATTTATGTCTGCAACCTGTTTGATGTAATGGCCGCAAGAACTCAAGTTTTGAATTTTGAAAAGATTTTTGGTGGGGGTGCTAGGTTGGTGCTGGTGAGTCTGCAGATGCTTGGGTTTTGAAAGTTGAGCTTGTTTTAGTGGATTTTGAAAAAGTGGGATCTTCTCATATGATATAGATTCAACTTTGAATTGCCATTTAAACAATGCATTTGAAAGTTTCTGTATGATCACAAAGTGGGCCTTGATACTTTGTGATGAGTACATTCAAGGGGTGCAAAGATCCAGAAAAGTTTCTGTTAGGTTTTGGAATTTTGAGACAGCCAAAGTAGGCATGGGAGTTACATTGGTCAAAATGACCATTCCCTTAATATATTTGTTTTGATTTACTTGTCTTTATGAAAAGTGTGGGAAATGTTTTAGATGATGTTTATTTCACCTAAGAAACATTTTACAAGCAATGAAACAATCAAACAAGGTGGTTCCAAAGAATTTCAAAATCCATGCATACACATATGCATGCCTTCAAAGTTTTATTTAGCAAAGTTTTTGTTAACCCTAAATGTTGATGACTAGTGTTTGATGATCCAAGCTTAGTATTTTTGGGATGTTACATATTCCAGCAAGATAAAATCCAAACCAATGGTTTGAATTTTCATATCTCCTGTAATCATCCAGGAGTGGTTCCCATATCAGTTTCTTAGCAAGCCAATTAAGAAGCATCCTAACACTCTGAGGGTTTTTACCAGCAAAACACAGATTCAGTTAAAGCCATCCAGTGAATATTATCTACCAACCTAGAAGCAGAAATTAATTCATCTCCAACTAAACCAAGCCACCAATATTCAAGCACATATCCTGAATCAATAATCTCGAGCTCACAAGCAGGATATTCCTATTCTCATAGCTTCACAACCTCAGAACCACTAACCTAAATCAGTACCACTGGATCACTTGCTCATCCAAATCCAAGGATTTTGGAAAGCAATATATCATCAACAAAACAAACATAGCAGCACCATGGATTAGATCCATCAGCACTAAGGCTGGTCACATGGAATCAAAACTCACCAAGGGTGCCGAGCACCTGGAGCGTAGGCTTGATGAAGCCAGGGAACAGCTCATGTCCAATACAATCACCGAATTAAAGGAACCATCGGATACCGAGGTTATGCTAGCAGTGCCCTTCTGCATGCATCAGGAGAAGGAGACGCCAGGGTTGCGCCTGCGCACCTTTTTGCTGGCGTCGAGCTAAGGAAGAGGACGTCCAGGCCGACGAAGAGCACCACAGGACCATCAGGACACGGCGACCCCAATACCGAACCCTAGCGCCAGGAGATGAAAGAGGGCGAGCTCGATAAGGCCTCGAGGCCAAATCAAATCGGAGGACCAGATTGGCCAGGCGGCGATGGAGCTTCATTAGCCGACAGCGGCAGCCGAAATGGCCGGCGTTCGCCAGAATCGAGCTAGAGAGGAGCGGCAACATCTGCATCGCCAGGGAGAGGACGAGCGACAAGGGAGAAGATAGGGTCGGGGTCAACCAACCCAGAGGACCAGACCAAGTGGTCTAGCCCAACCCAGTGGGCTGGGCTGCCTAATAGGCCCAGATTTATGAAATAAAACAAATCTTGAGCTCTAGATTATAAAAAACCTAGCCTATAAAAAATTACCAAAATGAAATAAAACAAATCTTGAGCTCTAATAAGAGGGAAATGGAAAATTACCAAAATATCATCTAAACATTTTGAGACCTAGAAAATTATAAAAAAACCTAATAGTATATAAATAATATATTTAAATCATCATAAAAATAAGATCTAATTAATAAAAATATAAATTTATTTGTTAAAGAAAAATATAAAGCAAATACATATTAACACCATTAAATCCAAAGTGAAATTTCATAAAATACGGAAAGAATCCTAAAAAATGAATAAAAATCTTTTTTGTATCAAAATAAATACACTATTTTATAAAAATACTAGCCTAATTTTTTATCAATAAAATATGAAGTAAATATTTAAAGACATTTAATCCTTGATGGAATTTTATAAACATAAGAAAAATACTTATAAAAAAATCATTTTTAAGATCTTGAATAAATATATTACAGTAGAAAAATATTAAAAATACTATGAGAAAGGATTTTAATATTTTAAAGTAATAAATCCTTGTCTATTACCTATTTTAAAATTCTTTAAAAACATTTCTTAAGTAAGAAATAATTATATTTCTTTAGAAATATTAAAACCTAAAAATGTAATTACCAAAGTTCTATACCATAACTAAAATTTATAATAAAACTTAAGCATAAGTCATTAACTTTATAATATTCTTTTGAAACATTAACTAAAAAATTCAAAACCACACCCTTTAAGATAATTTTATACATCATTCGCAGATATTAGGAGGGAAGGATTTTTTTTATAATTTTGGTAATTTTTTATAAGATAATTTTGGTAATTTTTTATAGGCTAGGTTTTTTTATAATTTTATAGACTCAAGATTTGTTTTATTTCATAAATCTGGGCCTATTAGGCAGCCCAGCCCACTAGGTTGGGCTAGACCACTTGGTCTGGTCCTCTAGTTTGGTTTCCCTTGACCCTATCTTCTCCCTTGTCGCTCGTCCTCTCCCTGGTGATGCAGATGTTGCGGCTCCTCTCTTGCTCGATTTTCGCGAACGCCGGCCATTTCGGCTACCGCTGCCGGCTAATGAAGCTCCGTCGCCGCCTGGCCAATCTGGTCCTCCGATTTGATTTGGCCTCGAGGCCTTATCGAGCTCGCCCTCTTTCATCTCTTGGCGCTAGGGTTCGGTATTGGGGTTGCCTTGTGACGGTGGTCCTGTGGTGCTCTTCGTCGGCCTGGACCTCCTCTTCCTCAGCTCGACGCCAGCGGGAAGGTGCACAGGCGCAACCCTGGCGTCTCCTTCTCCTGATGCATGCAGATGGGCCCTGCCAGCGTAACCCCGGCATCCGATGCTTCCTTTAATTTGGTGATGGTATTTGACATGAGCTGTTCCCTGGCTTCATCAAGCCGACGTTGTGGGTGCTCGACACCCTCGGTGAGTTTTGATTCCATGTGACCAGCCTTAGTGCTGATGGCTCTGATCCATGGTGCTGCTATGTTTGTTTTGTTGATGATCTATTTCGTTCCAAAATCCTTGGATTTGGATGAGCAAGTGATCCAGTGGTACTAATTTAGGTTAGTGGTTCTGGGGTTGTGAAGCTATGAGAATAGGAATATCCTGCTTGTGAGCTCGAGATTATTGATTCAGGATATGTGCTTGAATATTGGTGGCTTGGTTTAGTTGGGGATGAATTAATTTATGCTTCTAGGTTGGTAGATAATATTCATTGGATGGCTTTAACAGAATCTTGGTTTTGCTAGTAAAAGCCCTTAGAGTGTTAGGATGCTTCTTAATTGGCTTGCTAAGAAACTGATATCGGAACAACTCCTGGATGATTACAGAAGATATGAAAATTCAAACCATTAGTTTGGATTTTATCTTGTTGGAATACTTATTGAACTATATGAGTTCTAGTTGTCTATCTGGAACAATGCTCTTAATTCATCTGGTCTTCTTAGTTTGCTCTATCAACATGACAGAATATATTGGGATGATTTATTATATCCTTTATATAGTGGCTCCTGCCATCTTGAGATTGTTGCTGTGGTGCCTCTCTTTTTAGAGTGTGTACAACAATCCTTCTTGTAGCATGATGTGTTGGTGTAGTAGCTGATTAACAATTAGTACTTGAATGCCAATGATGCAAAGGCTAAAGTATTTCTTGATCTGTTTAATGATAAGGTGATCTAACAAATGATTCCTAGATTCTTTGTCTGGGAAAATGATTTGTGGGTTAAAAAAATGACCTTGAGCTTGTACTCAAGAAACTATGAATCTACTAGGTACAGAGGTGATACCCTCTGGGGATGTGCCCTGTAACCTAGCAGCTGTGGTTATGTTTGTCAAGTAAAAACAAGATAATAGGCTCATGTTGTTGGTCTGAAGCCAAATATCTCAGGGATGATACTTACATAATTTTCTATGTGGATCTGAGAGTTTTCTCCTTCCTAAATCTCCTCCTAGATACATGATTGAGATTATATACTATGATTGACTCTTGAGGAGGAAGTTCTTGACCTAGCCTATTATGCAAAGGCCGAGGCACTATTGGATAATAAGAAAAAATATTTAATTTTGATGGCTTTCATTCTCTGTGATGAGCTTGCATAGAATCCCTAGGCAAACTGAGATAAGTCTCCTTCTAATCCTCCTAGACAACCTCTAGTTGAAGGATAGTTGGATTTGGATGATTTGTAAGATAGCCATTATTTTGTTTGAATCTGATGATGCAAGCTAATAAGAACAAGTGCTGCATGACCTAATTTATATTTTGGACTTGTACATGTTGTTGTTGGCCTATTGGGGATCATGGTCTACTACTACTTGTGATGCTACTGATCTTGATCAACTCCTCCTTGTGATGCTGTTGATCTTGATCTACTCCTCCTTGTGCTTACTTGATCTTTTCTTGGATGGCTTAAGTAAGCAACCAGATACTGATTAGGTGGTGGATTTAGTGGGATGATCTAACTATTCTTGGTTTGATGATAATATGATAAGATGGGGAATGTGCTCTGAAGTGTGAAGGTGAAATGGTAGCTTGTTGCTATGGCTGGCTCACCCCTTTGTGTACATAAATTTTCTTTCTTGTCTCCTTCCTGGGGCTTCTGCTATGTTGTCAGCACACCCATATGCATGGTTGTGTGAGCAGCTTGCTTGCTTGCTGTGACTCATGGATCAGATCGAGTACTTCCTTGATATTTCTGGATGGTTTTTTACTTCTTATCTGTTTACTATTTAAAACCAAGGTGAAACTTGCCCCTTCAATTAAAAGCTCAATGATGTGTCCAAACAGTGCATTTCACTGTCAGACTGAGAGCAAAGGTTTAACCACTAATCCATTTCTTATTTTTCTTTTTGTTATTCTTTTTATTTTTTATTTCTTTAATTGCAGGTGTAAGATCAGAAATATAAAGGAAAGATTTAGAAGATGGGGAAAGTGAAGATTAATTTAGTTTTAGATTTTATTTACTTGTTTTGTAATCTACTTTATCATTTGTAAAGGACATTGTATATATATTTTCTTGTAATAAATATTATTTCACTTATGAAATTCCTGTTTCTTTTGTAGACTGTAAAATATTGTACCCTTAATAGAGTTCAAATGTTCTTCCTTTCTAAAACTTGAATCCTGTAATATTTATATCTTATTTATAAATATGAATTACATTCTTATATATTGTTGTAATTCATTTACCATTGTATTTCAATTTCATGTTTCTTTATCTCATATTATTCTTATTGTAATATTCTCTTCTATTTGTATAAATGTAATATTTTGTAACACTTGCATTAATGTAATAAAGTATTCATATATTCTTTTATTTACTTTTTTTATTATGTACTTATTATAAAATCATATTACTTTATTCAAGAATTTCTATTCTATTTCTCCTAAGTATTTACTTATTCCATAATATTTATTGAATTCTTTTCTTTTTTTAGTGTGCTCCATTTATATCTATAATATTTAATATTTGGTACAATGTATTCTTTGAAAATACAGCTACTTGTATTATTAAATAATTTATGTTGTAATCTTCTTTGATTGCTCTATTAGTTTTTACAATTTAATAATTGTTCTAAATCTTTTACAATTGTAAAACTTCATTCTTGTATATTATTTCTTTGTTGGAATATTATATTTGCATGTAAATCTTTGTAAAGACAATGTAAGGAACCAGATACTGACTAGGTTCAATTGATCTTTTCTTGCATGGCTTAAGTAAGGAACCAGATACTGACTAGGTGGTGGATTTGGTGGGATGATCTAAGTACTCTTGGTTTGATGATAAGATAGGGAATGTGTAACATCCCAAAAATATTGAACTTGGATCATCAAACTCTAAGTATCAAAATTAGGGTTAACAAAAACTTTTCTAAATAAAGTTATGAACGCATGCATATGAGTATGCATTGAATTTGAAATTCTTTTGAACCACCTTGTTTGTGTGTTTCCTTTCTTGTAAAATGTTTCTTAGGTGAAATAAACATCATCTAAAACATTTCCCACACTTTTCCCAAAGATAAGTAAATCAAAACAAATAAAATAAAGGAATGGTCATTTTGACCAATTTAACTCCCATGCCTACTTTGGCTGTCTCAAACTTTCAGAACCTAACAATAACTTTGCTGGATCTTTGCACCCCTTGATTGTACTCATAACAAAGTATCAAGGCCCACTTTGTAATCATCCAGAAACTTTCAAATGCATAGTTTAAATGGCAATTAAAAATTGAATCTTTATCATATGAGAAGATCCCACTTTTTCAAAAACCACTCAAACAAGCTCAACTTTCAAAACCCAAGCATCTGTAGACTCACCAGCACCAACCTAGCACACCCACCAAAAATATTTTCAAAATTCAAAACTTGAATTCATGCGGCCATTTCATCAAACACTTGGCAGACACAAATCAAACAAAATCAAAACACTATAGTGTGCAGTGTTTTGCGCCTAACTGGTTCCCTATATAGCTCACAACCAGCTCAGTAGATCATCTAGCAAGATTAACCAAGCACTAGCACCACTGCGAGCTTGCCAATATTATCAATGGTGAACAGCTGAAGCCACCCTTGCCACCCCAGTGTAGACAGCAAGCTAGGAAGGAAACTAGCCGTGCCAACCTTGTCTAGGAGATCACTCATGCCTCACCGCCCCCTCTCGACCAGCCCTGCCTCGAAGACACCAACCAGGGCACCCAGGAACGCCGCGACCGTGCCTCTACCAACCATGCCGAGCATGCACCAGAGCGCCACCCTCGATCGAACCCCACAGACCGCGCGCCGCCCTCGCCGCGTGCATACACGATCACCACCGACCTAGGATGCCGCCAGACATCCCCGTTTGCCGCCCATGCCGCACAGCCACCGCTCGCCATCAAAGACGCCGCCTCTGCCCGCAGAGCGTCGCGTGTTCCAGACCAAACTACATCGCCCCACGTCTCGCCATCGTATCGTTGAGCATCGCCAGGGAACACCGCACCATCCCCTACATTTGCCCATGCCAATAGCCGTCTGTACCATCGCCCCCGACGAGCCCACCATGCGTCCCGTCGGTCCCCTTGCTCGACTATAAATAGAGGCCACCCTCAGCCGAATTGAGCATACCATTCTACTCCCCTCTCCTCACTGATCGTGCCATACCGTTCTCGGAGCAAGGCGAGCAACACCTCATCGGAATTTCACCGGAGCTCACCGCCTCTGGAGAAGAAGAGCGCCATCGATTTCGTCCACCCCAGGAGCTGCCGTGACCACCCCTGAGTTCGCCGTCGTCGACTTTGTTGTTCGCTCGCCTCGCCGTCCCTCGCCTGCACCCCGGTGAGCCCCTAGCAACCCCCACTAGCAGCGCTAGGTTTCTGTCTCGCCGGCGTTGCCCAACGTCGACGATGACTCTCAGCCGTTGGATTAGAACTAGATCGAACGACCCACATCGCCCCATACCGCTTCGCACCCCCTGTCTTACTGACGAGTGGGGACATCCACTTAAGCAGCCCGCGGAAGCGCTACGCTTAGCAGGCCGGCCCGTTAACTTTTCCCGCGCAGCCTAGTTATTTGAATTAACCCTTTTCCATTTAATTTCAAACACACTTCTGTACCCAATTTCAAAAATCAACCCAGGTCGATTCAGTGCACCAAATTGAATGAAACTAATTTTGTTAGAAAAGTCTGGGAATGCTAAATCCAAGCCCGTTGGATTCAAGTCATTTGGATCTATAGATCACCCATGGTAAAAATAACAAGGCAGAAGCTTTTCTGCATTCAAACATTTTTCAAATTTAAACCATAATAGCTTTTGAGTTGATTCCAACTCTCAAAAATCACATTTAACCATACCTTTCAGAATATTTAAAAATATATAGGTTTACTTACAGAAATAATGTTCAAGTAATAAAATAATGCTACATAGGCATTTCTAGTCACTTTATTTAATTAAAATAAAAGGGTAAAACCTTATTAAATTGTGACACCACTTTAAATCATATTCCCATGGACTAAAAAATGTGGTGATGACATGTGTCAACATGATCCCATGTTTGGTTTGGAGAATATTACATATTAAGTAGTTTTTCAATGAGTAGAAATTACTTTTCTAAAAATAAAAGGAATTAAACCAAGCCTTAATCTTGTAATGTTAGAGATGATGTTAGATCATCTATAGGACCCTTGTGTGTGATGATTGCAAGTAGTTAAGTATTGTTTGGTGATTGTGTACCTCGTATTTATTTATAAACGCTAGTACCGACCAAGGATACGAGGAGGAAGGAGGATTCTACGAAGAAGAGGCCGAGGAGAACTTCAACCACTGCTCTGCACAAGGCAAGCTTATATTGACACTAATGAAAGCCTAATACTACCAGTTGAATGTGCAAGATAACACTTGCAATTTAGCAAGCTTTACTAATCAAGTTGACCAATGCCAGTTACCACTTGAAAGATACCCTACTTATGCAAGCTAATACTTGCTTGTTACCATGACCACTATATGCCTTAAGTATATGTGATCATATCCACTTGATAAACCAATCCTAGTTTTACTTGCAAGCTCCTTACTTTATTTCTTTATCAAAGCTCTTACCTAGATTTTTACCTAAGTGAATGGTAGATACCAGAAAGATATGTGAAGGTTGCATAAAGAGCATAAAATTTGGCCTAAGCTAGATAATCTTGATGTCATCCTAAGGCATGAGATTGAACTCAGTTAAAACTCCACTAGTTTACCACCCCTCATCAGTGCTTACCCCCACCTGTAGATGCTAGTGCTAAGCATAAAACTTGATCAACTTTAGATGGGAATACTTGGTGGAAAAATGGTTATGAAAACCTTGGAATGATGGATCATTCTATTGAAATGTTTAGACATGTGTTTCCGAACACTTGATGATTTTGGTGATGAAAATGTTGAGGCATGAGCCTTAGCCTTTTATAAAACTGATGGTTATGTGGATGCGATACCATTCCAATTTTATTGTACAACCACAATACCCGAAGATTGGGTAGGGCTTGACTGGAAACTTATATACCTTAGTATTAGCTCCCTCACGGCCAAGGTCTGAGCTGAGGCTACCTTGTGAAGATTGTCCACCTATGCAGTACCCAAGATGACAGTTGGTCATGGTTGGGAGGCCAAACTCATAGGAGAGGTGCTTATACTAAGGCGTGTAATTGAAAGGTTAGGATTGATTATCCGCATACTGAGTATGGTGAATTCAGGATTTTTTCCTGACGGATGTATCGAATGTTGTGGTGAAAGTGTACAATCTCTGCACAGTGTTAAACTATTCGAATAGCCGCGTCCGCGGTTATGAACAGCTGGAGTGGCCATATTGTTCCCCCGTCAGACTTTTCAAAATGACTTGTGAAATGAATTGAGACTTTGACTTGACCACAACAAGGTTGTGATATGAAATACAAGTTCCCACTTAGATGTTATAAAGTTCAACAAGCAATTGTTGCTCCTAAACTTAGTAGAGATTAACCTGGCTTTTGCAAAACAAACCTAGAGCCTAGTGTCCTATTATCATAAACCCCTTTCCCTTGTTAGTATTAGTTTGCGAGTACTTAAAGAGTACTCATGGCTTTGTCCCTGGCTATTCCCATGGCCAGACTATGAAGAGGAGTACCTGGAGGATGGACCCCAGGAAGGTTACGACAACTAGGATCATCTCCCATCGTTAGCATTGCCTGTGACCCCGAAGATGGAGCTTCGCCTATGCTACCGTTATTATTACGAATTCCGCTGCTTGATGTTGTATTAAGAACTGGATCATGAGATCCCTATTTGTGTAAGAACTTATGTATGGTTGTAATGGATGATGTACTATGGTATCCAATTCTGTTATGTCTCGCAAAAATGGTAATCCTGGGATTGCGATGTATGGCATAACAGGCATCTGGGATTAAAAATCCGGGTGTTGACAAGTTGGTATCAGAGCCATCCTGACCATAGGAGACCCTAGTTAGACTGGACGTTTGAATCAAAAACTTAGTTTCAAAACCAAAGAAAACAAATATTTACAAAAACTTATTCTCATTCTTATCCCTTTGATTCTTTCATAAAAATTCATGTTCCTCACAAACTCTTGCAAAATACATAAAATTATGACACACTTGATCACTCTACTAACTTACTCATCCTATATTCTTATAGATGGACGTGAAGTACAGCAAGTTTTATCAGTTGGGGAATGGAGGAGACCTTATCTTTGAGAGGGATTTGGACCATCTTTCGGAACTTCTGGAGCGTCCGCACCCCGAGTTCTTCGGAGCTCAGCTCAATGATCAAGGAGGAGAAGATCTGCAGTGGCTAATTGTTGCAAGTATCAGAGGAAAGATTGAACCTCCCACTGCGGAAGGAATTCAGTTTACCTTAAGAGGGAACAACTGGCTCGATGGACTTGCCAGGGCCATGCAGGAAGCTCTTTCCCGTCTGTGTGGGCAGAGCATCAATCAGATCAAGGGTACTCGCTTTGAGTTTTTCCCAAGGCGTGATGCAAATGGACAACCACTAGAAGCCCCATACCACCCCGAGCTAAAGACTCAATTGGACCACCTTAGCTTCATGATGTACGATCGTCAGCAGGAGTTAGACAACTGCCGTGACTACTCCAACCACAAGTCTGCCATCATCAAGATGAAGGACCAAACCATCGCCATGCTAGCAAAGGATCGCAAGTCTCGCCGCCGTCAGCTCGATAAGAAGGAGCGCATCATTGCCCGCCTTTGCCACCGCATCTCATCTTTGGAGGAGACCATCCACGAGACAGACATGCAGTTGGAGGAAAGGGAGAATGCTGGAGAAGATCTTCGTGGAGACCCCTACTCCTATCTCAGCGATGATGATGATTTTCTAGAGGATCAGGCTATGGATTTCTTCACCGATGAAGACGATTTCGCCTTCATCGATGATGATGAGGATGATGAGGCCACAGATTCCGAGGAGTAGTAGCACTTGAGCACTAGCATAGTGAGTAGTATTCGGTCCCACTGTATCGTAGTTCTCAGAATGGTTCTTAAAACCATCTGTTTTTCTTTGTTGTGGTGTGTGTTGTATTGTGTGCTATGAATGAATGAATGAAAAAGCAAGTTGCTAGAAAATCTGAGTCAAACTTTAAAAAAATTCAAAGACCCAAAAACTTTAGAAATTTCCCTCTTTTCTCATGATCTATCTCAATCTTCAGATGCCATGTGGAGGAAGTGGTTCATCCCCGGACCCGATGTTGCAGATTCTGCAAATGTTGACTTCTGACCGTGAAGCTGAAAGAGCGGAACGTCAAGCCAACCTAGCCACCCTTCAGCAGATAGCCCAGCTAGCCCACAACAACCAAGGCCATGGAAATCAGGACAACCATGGATCTAAGCTCAAAAATTTCCAGAATATCAACCCACCTGTTTTCAGTAAGTCAGAAGAGCCCCTAGACGCCGATGATTGGCTGCAAACCATGGAAAATAACCTAGAAGTCGTCGGAGTGGAAGCCAACGAGAAAGTTGTGTTTGCCACCCACTATCTAGTCGGAGATGCCAGGGCATGGTGGAACAGTGTTCGCGTAATGACCGGAGGCCAGATGATGACCTGGGAGGAATTCAAGTTCAAGTTTAGCAGAACCCATGTACCACCAGGTTTGATCAAGAGAATGAGAGACTAGTTCAGAGAGCTGAAGCAAGGAAGGATGACTGTAGTGCATTACCGTGACAAATTTTTTTCATTAGCTAGGTATGCCCCGGATGAGTCGACACCGAAGCCAAGAAGAAAGAAAGATTCCTGAATGGTCTGCATGACAAGATGCAGACTGTGTTAGTCAATATCCCCTTTACTGATATTGAAGCCCTTGTCGACTCAGCTATCCAGATGGAAGGAAAGATCAACCAAGCCAATGAGAACCGCAAGCATCGCATGATGCATCAACCAGGAACCCATCAGACCCCAAAGTATCGCCCCAACCCATCTCCAGGATTTGCCCCAAGAACAAACAGACCCCCGATGAACCATCCGACCTACCCTAACCATGGAAACCCTAGGCCCGAAGGAAATCACAACAACCCCGACAACGCTAGCAATTTCAATCGTGCCCCACCCAAATTCAACAACAACAATGCTACCGCCAACACCAACACCGCCCCTAGGACTGGAAGCAATGTTGTGCCTGTAGCACCCAAGGACAAGTCGCAAGTGACTTGTTATGACTGTGGAAATAAAGGCCACTATTCCAACGAGTGCCCCAACAAGAAGACTGCTACAGCCCCTAATGCCAATGTCCTAGCTCAGCAGCAGCGTCGTGTTCAGCCAGGAAGAAGATTTGCCCTAGGGAATTCACTCAACCGCAACGGCCGTATTTTTCTCATGCATGCTGAAGAAGCTCAGGAAGCGCCAGACGTCGTGCTGGGTATGTTTTCAGTTAATTCAGTAATTGCAAGAGTGTTGTTTGATTCTGGTGCATCGCATTCATTTGTCACCGAAGAATTTGCATGCACAAGTAAAATTCAACCAACCAAACTGAAGCATGTTATGATTGTTCAAATTCCCGGATCAACCTCTAAGGCTAGGCAAATTTGCAAAGCCTTCCCTATCTGAATCCATTTCATAGATTTTTATGCAAATCTGACAGTACTCGGAACTAAAGGTTTGGAAGTAGTACTAGGAATGGGTTGGATGTCCAAACATAAAAGATTGATTGACTGTGCCAAGAATGCCATAACCATGACCAGTACAGTCGGAATATCAGTCGAGCATATATCTGATACCTTACCTCGTCAATTCAAGTGCAACAAGAGTATAACCCAACCTACCATTGACCAAGTCCGGATAGTCTGTGAATACCCCGATGTATTTCCAGACGTTTTGCCTGGTATGCCCCCAGATCGGGATATCAAGTTTATCATCGAACTAATCCCTGGAACTGGACCCATAGCCCAGAGACCATATAGTATGAACCCGTCAGAGCTAGCAGAATTGAAGAAGCAACTCGATTCCATGCTGGAAATTGGATTGATTCAACCAAGTGCGTCACCATGGAGATCACCTGTCTTGTTCGTGGACAAGAAGGATGGAGGTAACCGTTTGTGTACGGATTATCAGAAGTTGAATGATGGCACCATAAAGAACAAGTACCCCTTGCCCAAGATAGAAGATTTGTTTGATCAGTTGACCGGTGCCAAAGTGTTTTCTAAGATTGATCTTAGAACTGGCTATCATCAACTCAAAATTCGTGAAGAGGATATTCCAAAGACTGCCTTTACCACCAGATATGGATTGTATGAGTATACAGTCATGTCTTTCGGACTAACCAATGCCCCCGCTTATTTCATGAATCTCATGAATAAGATTTTTATGGACTTCCTGGATAAGTTTGTTGTTGTTTTCATCAATGACATTCTAATTTATTCCAAATCAGAAGAAGAACATGAGCTACATCTAAGGACCATTCTTGGAACCCTTAGAGAGCATCAGCTGTATGCAAAGTTTAGCAAATGTGAATTCTGGTTACAGGAGGTAGGATTCCTCGGTCACATTGTATCAGCCGGAGGAATTGCCGTTGACCCTGCCAAAGTGAAAGATGTAGAAGATTGGCAAGCCCCAACCACTCAAACCCAAGTTCGTGCATTTCTCAGATTGGCGGGATATTACCGCAAATTCATATAAGGATTCTCTAGTATCGCCAGACCCATGACCCAATTGCTGAAGAAGGATAAGAAGTTTGAATGGACCGACAAATGTGAAGCGAGTTTTCAGGAACTCAAGAGGAGATTGATTTCATCCCCAATCTTGATCATGCCAGATATCACGAAGCCCTTCGATGTGTATTGTGACGCATCCAAGATCGGTCTCGGATGTGTGCTAATGCAAGAAGGCAAAGTTATATCTTATCTATCTCGACAACTGAAGCAACATGAGCAAAACTACCCCACCCATGACCTCAAACTCGCAGCCGTAGTTCTAGCCCTGAAAACATGGAGACATTACCTGATGGGAAACCGTTCTGAGATCTATATAGATTACAAGAGCCTAAAGTATATATTCACTCAGAAGGAGCTGAATATGAGGCAGAGAAGATGGATTGAGCTAATCAAGGATTACGACCTGGACATTCACTATCACCCTGGTAAAGACAAGGTGGTAGCCGATGCCCTTAGCAGATTACCGTGCCGCTTGAAGTCCATGATTTTGAAGGAGCAACCAAGTTTGCACAAAGAGATGGAAGATTTTCGGATAGAATTAGTAAGTGAAGGATTTTTGGTTAGCATAGCACTCCAGCCCACTTTGATCAGTCAGATTAAAGAGGCGCAACAGGGAAATGCTAGTATTGACGGAATCAAGCGTCGTATCGGTACAGGCAAAGTACCCGGATTCACCGAGGACGAAGAAGGAGTTTTGTGGTACAAAGGACGCCTTTGTGTACCAGCAGATTCTGAGTTGAAAGAAGTTATTCTGAAGGAGGCTCATGATACTCTTTATTCTATCCATCCCGGAGGAATTAAGATGTATCAAGACTTGAAAGAGCAATTTTGGTGGCATAAGATGAAGAGAGAAATCGGAAGCTATATCGCCAAGTGTGATATATGTCAGCGAGTCAAGGCAGGACATCAAAGACCTGCTGGATTGTTGCAACCCTTGCAGATTCCGGAATGGACTTTATCACTAGACTACCTACTTCTAGTAGGGGAAATGACTCTATCTGGGTCATAGTGGACAGATTGTCCAAAGTCGCCCATTTCTTACCCGTCAAGACCACATATCAGAGTTCGAAGCTAGCGGAGTTGTACATCGCTAGAATAGTTAGTTTGCATGGAGTCCCCAAGAACATCGTATCGGATCGAGGAACTCAGTTTACCTCGAGATTCTGGAAGAAAGTCCAAGAAGGTTTAGGAACCCGCCTAGATTTCAGCACCGCGTATCACCCTCAGACCGATGGACAAACGGAGCGAGTAAATCAAATACTCGAAGATATGCTAAGAGCACGTGTGTTAGAATATGGATCCAAGTGGGAAGACTGGCTGCCCTTCGCAGAAATTTCATACAACAACAGTTATCAAGCCAGTTTGCAAATGACCCCATTTGAATTTATGTATGGACGGAAGTGTCGCACCCATTTGAACTGGTCAGAAGTAGGAGAGAGTCAGATCTTCGGACCCGACATCCTACGAGAAGCAGAAGAGAAGGTTCACAAGATTCGTGAGCACCTCAAGACCGCCCAGTCCAGATAGAAGAGTTACGCCGACAAGAGACGTAGAGACCTTGCCTTCAACCTAGGAGATTTTGTTTATCTGAAAGTATCGCCATTGAAGGGAATGCAGCGTTTCCAACTCAAAGGAAAGTGAGCCCCTAGATATATCGAACCTTTCAAGATTCTAAACCGTCGAGGAGAAGTATCGTATCAATTGGAACTACCCGAAGAGATGTCAGCCGTGCACAATGTATTCCATATCTCATTACTTCGCAAGTGTCTCGAAGTCCCCGAGAAGACCGAAGTGTTCAAAAATATCGACCATCGGACCATAGAGATCAACGATGACCTGACCTATCCCGAAGTACCCATCCGTATTTTGGAAGAAGCTTTCCGAACTACCCAAACCCGAAGCATCAAGTTTCTCAAGATTCAGTGGAGCAACCACACAGAAGAGGAAGCTACCTCGGAGCACGAAGATCACATCAGGACAGAGTTTCCCGATCTCTTCAAATCCTAGGTAATCTTTTCATCCTTTTTCAAATCTCGGGACGAGATTTTGTTTAAGGGGGGAAGGTTTGTAACATCCCAAAAATATTGAACTTGGATCATCAAACTCTAAGCATGAAAATTAGGGTTAGCAAAAACTTTTCTAAATAAAGTTATGAATGCATGCATATGAGTATGCATTGAATTTGAAATTCTTTTGAACCACCTTGTTTGTGTGTTTCCTTGCTTTTAAAATGTTTCTTAGGTGAAATAAACATCATCTAAAACATTTCCCACACTTTTCCCAAAGACAAGTAAATCAAAACAAATAAAATAAAGGAATGGTAATATTGACCAATTTAACTCCCATGCCTACTTTGGCTGTCTCAAACTTTCAGAACCTAACAGAAACTTCTCTGGATCTTTGCACCCCTTGATTGTACTCATAACAAAGTATCAAGGCCCACTTTGTGATCATCCAGAAACTTTCAAACGCATAGTTTAAATGGCAATTCAAAATTGAATCTTTATCATATGAGAAGATCCCACTTTTTCAAAAACCACTCAAACAAGCTCAACTTTCAAAACCCAAGCATCTGCAGACTCACGAACACCAACCTAGCACACCGACCAAAAATCTTTTCAAAATTCAAAACTTGAATTCATGCGGCCATTTCATCAAACACTTGGCAGACACAAATCAAACAAAATCAAAACACTATAGTGTGCAGTGTTTTGAGCCTAACTTGTTCCCTATCTAGCTCACAACCATCTCAGTAGATCATATAGCAAGATTAACCAAGCACTAGCACCACTGTGAGCTTGCCAATATCATCAATGGTGAATAGCCGAAGCCACCCTTGCCACCCCAGTGTAGACAACAAGCTAGGAAGGAAACTAGCCATGCCAACCTTGTGTGGGAGATCACCCATGCCTCACCGCCCCCTCTCGACCAGCCCTGCCTCGAAGACACCGACCAGAGCACCCAGGAACACCGCGCCCGTGCCTCTGCCAACCATGCCGAGCATGCTCCAGAGCGCCACACTCGACCGAAGCCCACAAACCGCGCGCCTCCCTCGCCGCGTGCATACACGATCACCACCGACCCAGGAGACCGCCAGACATCCCCGTTTGCCGCCCCATGCCGCACAGCCACTGCTCACCGTCGAAGACACCGCCTCTTCCGCGCAGAGCGTCGCGTGTTCCAGACCAAACCGCACCGCCCCATGTCTCTCCACCGTATCGTTGAGCATCTCCAGGGAACACCGCACCGTCCCCTACCTTCACCCATGCCAATAGCCGTCTGTACCATCGCCCCCGACGAGCTCACCGTGCGCCCCGTCGGTCCCCTCGCTCGACTATAAATAGAGGCCACCCTTAGCAGAATTGATTACACCATTCTACTCCCCTCTCCTCACTGATCGTGCCACACCGTTCCCGAAGCAAGGAGAGCAACACCTCGTCGGAATTTCACCGGAGCTCGCCGCCTCTGTAGAAGAAGGGCGCCATCGATTTTGTCTACCCCAGGAGCTGCCGCGACCACCCCTGAGTTCGCCATCGTCGACTTTGTCGTTCGCCCGCCTCGCCGACCCTCGCCTGCACCCCGGTGAGCCCCCAGCAACCCCCACTGGCCGCGCTAGGTTTCTGTCTCGCCGGCGTTGCCCAACGTCGACGATGACTCTCAGCCGTTGGATTAGAACTAGATCGAACGACCCACATCGCCCCATACCGCTTCGCACCCCCCTGTCTTACTGACGAGTGGGGACAGCCACTTAAGCAGCCCGCGGAAGCGCTACGCTTAGCAGGCCGGCCCGTTAACTTTTCCGCGCAGCCTAGTTATTTGAATTAAACCTTTTCCATTTAATTTCAAACACACTTCTGTACCTAATTTCAAAAATCAACCCAGGTCGATTCAGTGCACCAAATTGAATGAAACTAATTTTGTTAGAAAAGTCTAGGAATGCTGAATCCAAGCCCGTTGGATTCAAGTCATTTGGATCTATAGATCACCCATGGTAAAAATAACAAGGCAGAAGCTTTTCTGCATTCAAACATTTTTCAAATTTAAACCATAATAGCTTTTGAGTTGATTCCAACTCTCAAAAATCACATTTAACCATACCTTTCAGAATATATAAAAATATATAGGTTTACTTATAGAAATAATGTTCAAGTAATAAAAGAATGCTACATAGGCATTTCTAGTCACTTTATTTAATTAAAATAAAAGGGTAAAACCTTATTAAATTGTGACACCACTTTAAATCATATTCCCATGGACTAAAAAATGTGGTGATGACATGTGTCAACATGATCCCATGTTTGGTTTGGAGAATATTAAATATTAAGTAGTTTTTCAATGAGTAGAAATTACTTTTCTAAAAATAAAAGGAATTAAACCAAGCCTTAATCTTGTAATGTTAGAGATGATGTTAGATCATCTATAGGACCCTTGTGTGTGATGATTGCAAGTAGTTAAGTATTGTTTGGTGATTGTTTACCTCGTATTTATTTATAGACGCTAGTACCGACCAAGGATACGAGGAGGAAGGAGGATTCTATGAAGAAGAGGTCGAGGAGAACTTCAACCACTGCTCTGCACAAGGCAAACTTATATTGACACTAATGAAAGCCTAATACTATCAGTTGAATGTGCAAGATAACACTTGCAATTTAGCAAGCTTTACTAATCGAGTTGACCAATGCTAGTTACCACTTGAAAGATACCCTACTTATGCAAGCTAATACTTGCTTGTTACCATGACCACTATATGCCTTAAGTATATGTGATCTTATCCACTTGATAAACCAATCCTAGTTTTACTTGCAAGCTCCTTACTTTATTTCTTTATCAAAGCTCTTACCTAGATTTTTACCTAAGTGAATGGTAGATACTAGAAAGATATGTTAAGGTTGCATAAAGAGCATAAAATTTGGCCTAAGCTAGATAATCTTGATGTCATCCTAAGGCATGAGATGGAACTTAGTTAAAACTCCACTAGTTTACCACCCCTCATCAGTTCTTACCCCCACCTGTAGATGCTAGTGCTAAGCATAAAACTTGATCAACTTTAGATGGGAATACTTGGTGGAAAAATGGTTATGAAAACCTTGGAATGATGGATCATTCTATTGAAAT
The DNA here is from genome assembly GCA_916181665.1 of Avena sativa. Classification (NCBI taxonomy): domain Eukaryota; kingdom Viridiplantae; phylum Streptophyta; class Magnoliopsida; order Poales; family Poaceae; genus Avena; species Avena sativa. The sequence continues at coordinate 147,963,368 of OV702297.1, forward strand.
GTTTTGGACATGTGTTTCTGAACACTTGATGATTTTGGTGATGAAAATGTAGAGGCATGAGCCTTATCCCTTTATAAAACCGATGGTTGTCTGGATGCGATACCATTCCAATTTTATCGTACAACCACAATACCCGAAGATTGGGTAGGGATTGACTGGAAACTTATATACCTTAGTATTAGCTCCCTCACGGCCAAGGTCTGAGCTGAGGCTACCTTGTGAAGATTGTCCACCTGTGCAGTACCCAAGATGACAGTTGGTCATGGTTGGGAGGCCAAACTCACAGGAGAGGTGCTTATACTAGGGCGTGTAATTGAAAGGTTAGGATTGATTATCCGCATACTGAGTATGGTGAATTCAGGATTTGTTCCTGACGGATGTATCGAATGTTGTGGTGAAAGTGTACAATCTCTGCAGAGTGTCAAACTATTCGAATAGCCGCGTCCGCGGTTATGGACAGTTGGAGTGGCCATACTGTTCCCCCGTCAGACTTTTCAAAATGACTTGTGAAATGAATTGAGACTTTGACTTGACCACAACAGGGTTGTGATATGAAATACAAGTTCCCACTTAGATGTTATAAACTTCAACTAGCAATTGTTGCTCCTAAACTTAGTAGAGATAAACCTAGCTTTTGCAAAACAACCATAGAGCCTAGTGTCCTATTATCATAAACCCCTTTCCCTTGTTAGTATTAGTTTGCGAGTACTTAAAGATTACTCATGGCTTTGTCCCTGGCTATTCCCATGGCTAGACTATGAAGAGGAGTACCTGGAGGATGGACCCCAGGAAGGTTATGACAACTAGGATCATCTCCCATCGTCAGCATTGCCTGTGACCCCCCAAGATGGAGCTTCTCCTACGCTACCGTTATTATTACGTATTCCGCTGCTTGATGTTGTATTAAGAACTGGATCATGAGATCCCTATTTGTGTAAGAACTTATGTACGGTTGTAATGGATGATGTACTATGGTATCCAATTCTGTTATGTCTCGCAAAAGTGGTAATCCTGGGATTGCGATGTATGGCATAACAGGCATCTGGGATTTAAAATCCTGGTCTTGACAGAATGTGCTCTGAACTGTGAAGGTGAAATGGTAGCTTGTTGCTACGGCTGGCTCACCCCTTTGTGTACATAAATTTGCTTTCTTTTCTCCTTCCTGGGGCTGCTATTGTGTTGACAGCACACCCATATGCATGGTTGTGTGAGAAGCTTGCTTGCTTGCTGTGACTCATGGATCAGATCGAGTACTTCCTTGATATTTCTGGATAGTTTTTTTACTTCTTATCTGTTTACTATTTAAAACCAAGGTGAAACTTTCCCCTTCAATTAAAAGCTCAATGATGTGTCCAAATAGTGCATTTCACTATCAAACTGAGAGCAAAGGTTTCACCACTAATCCATTTCTAATTTTTCTTTTTGTTATTATTTTTATTTTTATTTCTTGAATTGCAGGTGTAAGATCAGAAATATAAAGGAAAGATTTAAAAGATGGGGAAAGTGAAGATTAATTTAGTTTTAGATTTTACTTACTTCTTTTGTAATTTACTTTATCATTTGTAAAGGACATTGTATGTATATTTTCTTGTAATAAATATTATTTCACTTCTGAAATTCCTGTTTCTTTTGTAGACTGTAAAATATTGTACCCTTAATAGAGTTCAGATTTTCTTCCTTTCTAAAACTTGAATCCTGTAATATTTATATATTATTTATTAATATGAATTACATTCTTATATATTGTTGTAAATCTTTTACCATTGTATTTCAATTTCAAGTTTCTTTATCTCATATTATTCTTATTGTAATATTCTCTTCTATTTGTATAAATGCAATTATTTTGTAACACTTGTATTAATGTAATAAAGTATTCATATATTCTTTTATTTACTTTTTTTATTATGTAGTTATTATAAAATCATATTACTTTATTCAAGAATTTCTATTCTATTTCTCCTAAGTATTTACTTATTCAATAATATTTATTGAATTCTTTTCTTTCTTTTTTTTAGTGTGCTCCATTTGTATCTGTAATATTTAATATTTGGTACAATGTATTCTTTGAAAATACAATTACTTGTATTATTAAATAATTTATGTTGTAATCTTCTTTGATTGCTCTATTAATTTGTACAATTTAATAATTGTTGTAAATCTTTTATATTTGTAAAACTTCATTCTTGTATATTATTTCTTTGTTGGAATATTATATTTGCATGTAAATCTTTGTAAAGACAATGTAGTACTATTATAAAATTAAATTTCCTTCCTTTTGGGATTGGAATATACTAAACATTTATATGTTATTTGTAAATAAAAACTCAATTTCAATTTGTTATTGTGATTCATTTATAATTAAATTTAAATTTCTCTTGAATTCAAATATATGATTTGAATCTTCAAATTCGAATTGCTTCCACCCTAATGCAAAGGATTCAACCAAGGTCATGTCATAATCCAGAGCACTAACCCTAACCTTTCCCTCATCTCGATCCCTCTATAGCTCTTTTAGTTTTGCACGAAAATTCCCTGGATTTTCTTATGCATGAATGCAATGCACAAACATGTGTCCTGTCTATTTGTAGGTGCTAATCTTGGGTTGTTACAGAGGCCAACGACGGTCACTTCCATGTCAGTTGGGGCGTCGTCTGTAGACCATTACCCCTTTGTGGGCTTGGCATCTAGGATATGGAGAGGGCTGGTCTAGTCCTTCGACTCCGTTGGCTGTGGTACAGCAAGACGGATGCTGGACATGCCTGGAGTGGACTGGACCTGCAAACCTCCACGCTTTAAAGGAACATCTTCTTCGCCTCCACCCACTGGGTCATCGGCGACAGGCTCACTGGCATATTCTGGGAAGACCGATGGATTAATGGAAAATCCATTGGTGAATTAGCCCCTCAGCTCTATGCCTGTGTCCCCAAGAGACGGCGAAAACAGAGGACTGTTGCAGATGGGCTCCTTAACCACAATTGGGCCAGTGACATCCACAGCGTCGTGGGCATTGACGAGATTGGTCAGTACTTATGCATCTGGCGCCAACTCCAACATATGACACTGACCGACCAGCCCGACCAACTGATCTGGAAATGGAATGTGAGTGGTGCCTACACGGCCAAATCATGCTACCTCGCTTCCTTCCACAGATCCACCGAGTGCTTCGCCTGGAGACTGATTTGGAAAACTTGGCACCTCCCCGCGTCAAGTTTTTCATTTGGCTAGCAAACAAAGATAGATTTTGGACTGCGGAACGGCGACAGCGACACCAGCTGGACTACCGACCACGCTGTCTGCTCTGCGACCAGGGCTTCGAGTCGATGCAGCACTTGCTCCTATCTTGCCCCTTCTCCAGGCAAGTATGGTATGACACACTTGCTTGGCTTTGACTCCCCTGTAGGCCACCTGAGGGCGAGCCAACCCTCTACGATTGGTGGGTCTCATCCAAGCGCGTCATTCCCAAACCCAGGCGCAAAGGATTAGCCTTGGCCACCCACTTGGTGGCTTGGATGATATGGAAGCAACGCAACGCCTGCCTCTTCGACAAGGAACGCCCTTCGGTCCCATAGCTCAATGCCAGAATCCAGGACGAAGCGACGCTTTGGGCAAGAGCCGGTGCGCTTGGTCTTCGAGTGATCATTCCCACTGATTGGGACGTCCACTGATCCCGTGTACCCTGTGTTGTAATAAGGGAGACTCCCAAACCCTCTAATCCCACCGACTCGGTGGATTGTACCCATAACTATTTTGTGCAATGAAAATAAACGTAATGTCATTGCGTTTTCCCAAAAAAGAAAGTCTCTGTTCCGGCACCCTGCCGGGACGGGGAAGTGCCCCCGGAGCCATCTCCATCAATCTCCATCATCATATCCATCGCTATTGCTGATTCCCATGATGAGGAGGGAGTAGTTCTTCCTCGAGGCTAAGGGCTCTACCGGTAGCTATGTGTTTATCTCTCTCTATGCATGATCTTGTTGTGGTCATGAGCTTTGTAATCAAGTATATCTACCTTGCTACTCAAGTGCTTCAATAGATCTCTAGCTCTCCCCATGTGTGTGTAAGTGACATCGTGTATACCGTTGTGGCACTTAGGCTAGAGGTTACATAAATACTCTTTGTGCTTTAATAGATCTATGTTTTTCCCACGTATGTGAAAGTGACAGCATGCACACCGTGTGTGGCACTTAAGCTAGACTACATATATATTTGTTATGAGTTATATTTTGAGTTGGTTGTCTCTATGAAATTTTGGTGTTTGTTGGAACCATCTAGCACTCAAGGTGACAGTGTGTGGTTATCTAGATTGGGGAAGGCCCTACCGTGGATTAGAGTTTCCAACCGGAGAGTAATTAAGAGAAGTATCATGAAGAGAGGATATTCATATGAGAGAGTGTTCACTAGTGAAAGTATGATCCCTAGGCCTTGTTTCTAAACATTGAAACACCGTTTGCTACTAGATCTGTTGCATGTTTTTTTTGCTTCCTTCTTGTTGCCTTTAGTCTTTACATCACCGTCAAGCTATTTTCTAGCACTATTACCACTTGTATTTCACTATCTCTTCACCGAACTAGTGCACCTATACACCTGAAAAGTGTATCGGGTGTGTTGGGGACACAAGAGACTTCTTGTATCTTGATTGCAGGATTGCTTGAGAGGGAATACCTTGGACCACTTCCTCCCTGAGTTCGATAAACCTTGGGTAATCCACTTAAGGGAAACTTGTTGCTGTTCTACAAACCTCTACACTTGGAGGCCCAACAACTGTGTATAAGAATAGAAGTGCGTAGACATCAAGCTATTTTCTGGCGCTGTTGCCGGGGATTGAAGAATAATAAGCTCCCACGTCAACTTCGCGCCATCAAAGTATTTTCTAGCACCGTTGCCGGGGAGGTAAGGTAAATGGTACTCACATCCTCCGGTGTGAGTGCTCGAAGTTATTTCCTTTAGATTCTGCAGTTTTGTCTTTTTGTTTCTTGTTTTCACTAGTTAGGCTTAATGGAAAACAACAACAAAATTAGAGAGATTTTTATTATTTTTTCTAAGTTAGAATTTGAAGTGTTTGAAGAGAAAATTAAAAAACCTATGGAACTTTATTTGCATGCTAATGGCAATGTTATTAGTATGAATTATTTGGACACCATTATTGCTAATGCTATGGAAAAGTGTAAGCTTGGGAAAGCTAGTTTTGATGAAAAATGATCTTTTTAGTTCCCCAGCTTTAGAAGATAGCTATTCTATTGCTTATGATGATACCAAACCTCCAATATATGATGATTACAATGATGAGTATGATATTTTTAGTCCACCTACTATTGAGGAGGAAATTAATTGTGATTACAATATGCCTCCTATATTTGATGATTATTGTGATGAGAATAATAGTGATAGCTATGTTGTTGAATTTGCTCCCAGTATAATTAATAAGAATGCATTTGCTTATGTGGAGAGTAATAATTATTTTATTCATGTGGCTCATGATAACAATGTTTTATGTGATAGTTATATTGTTAATTTTGTTCATGTTGCTACTGAAAGTTATTATGAGAGAGGGAAACATGGTCTTATGCATCTCAAAAATATTAAGTTTCCCCTCTTTATGTTGAAAATCTTGAAGTTGCACTTATTGTGCTTTCCTATGCTTGTTGCTTTGTGCTTTCATGACTTGTTTCTTTACAAGATTCCTATGCATAGGAAGTGGGTTAGACTTAAATGTGTTTTGAATTTTCTTATTGATGCTCTCTTTTAATTCAATTCATATTTCTTATGTGAGCATCTTCTCAAACTATCAAGCCTAACTTAAAGGCGTTAAAGAAAAGTATTTGTTGGGAGATAACCCAAGAGTTTTCTTGAGTCCTGGAAGTTATTACTTCTGTAATTACCTATCCTTATCCTTTTTATTTGCTTTTTGTGCCAAGAATGACCTCTAATGAGAGGGAAGTAAGATTTGAGGAGTTGCTGTCCTGAAACAGATTTCTGTCCTCCACCATAAAAATTCGTGATGAGTCTCTGTAAGTCGGATTGATATGAAAATTTACGAATAAATCCCCAGTATGTTAGATAACTTTAGCTAGTTCAACACGTTTTGATTTGAGCAACATAAGATCTTTGAAAAAATCGGTTTCTACCTGCTGGTCTGTTTTGACAGATTCCTGCCATTATTTGCATTTGCTTCTTATTGATTCCTTTTTGAGTTCTCTTTTGGGGAATTGAGCTTTTTTAAGGAGTTGCTACAGTAGCTTGTGTTTTTAGTGAAAAGTCTTGCTGTTACAAAGCTTTGTCTAAAGGTATATTATCTTTTGAATACACTAATGTTGCTAATGAAGATTGTGTGAAGTTTTGTATGAAGGAAAATTTGCAGGTGTAGAGAAAGAATGATGTAATGAGATTAAGACTGGACAAAAGCTCAAGCTTGGGGATGCCACCCCGTGTCACACCAAGAAATATTCAAAAGGTACAAGCGTCAAAGCTTGGGGATTCCCAAGGCATCCCCTTCTTCATCAATAAAAATCTCAGGTCTTTCTAGACAATTTGTTTTTATTGTTTCATGCACTGTTGTGTTGTTCTTGGAGCGTCTTAGTTTTCGTTTTTGGTTTTATTTTGCTTAGTTCGCTTGAGTAAGTTGGTTTATCACAACACCGTTCTTTTGGAGAGAGACACGCTCCATTTTCATTGCCTAGAACACTCTAGTTTTCATTCTTATTATTTCGTGAGTGTTCTCTTTTGCTAGCACTCTGTTTAGCCTTAGTTTTCTTGTGCTGTCAGCTTAGAACTTTTTAGTTCTTTGTGGATTTGTGAGACAAGCTCACTAGTATTTATTGATTATTATCTTTGTGAGTTGTTTCAAATAAGTCGATTGGTGCTGGAAGAGAGTAGAAAGTTTCATGCTTAAGTGGTACAAAAGGAAGCTTGCTTTGACTGTGACTTAGACTTTATCATGTCATGCTAGATGTTGTTTTGACCTTATGCTTAGTGATTATTGTTGTAGCATGACTTGTTCCAAACAATTGGGATTGCTTAGTGTGCCTTGAAGGAATCATGGGATTGCTTATTGTGGTATTCTCCTTTGATGCTTTGTTTGGGTTGACTTGGGACATGCTAAAACCATATTATGACAATGAACAAGTCACCATAGCCTCTATGATCATTTAGTCCTTGACTTGTAGTACAATTCTATGCTTTGATTAGTAATGTTTTGTTGCTTTCCATGATTATGGCCATTATTGCTCTCTTAGTTGGTTGCTCCCAGTATTTTGCTAGCCCCCACTTGTATGAGTAAGCTCTACTCATGCTTCCAACTCCCAGGAAACCAAGTTATTCCAAAGTGTCCACTATAAACTCCTATGCATGGTGTGTTACACCATTCCAAGTATATTCTTATTTTCAGCTATCTTCCAATTAAAAAGTATTTTGTTATGTGAAAACTTAGTGATTAAACCTCTCACGAACTTGATGGCACACTTTATATTCTTTGCCCCTAATAAACTTGAACCATTGTGTCTTCTATGTTGTATATGCTTGCACTTATATGTTGCAATTAGCAGAAACGTGCTATCACAGGGAATGTTTTCAACATTGCACTTGAACTTTGTACTTAGTTGATATCATGCTCTTTTGTCTATGGATGTCACCAGTGTGAAATAAAGAGTGAACTTGTAAGTCCATGGACTATGTATTTTGTGTTAGTGAAACGCCTGGGCCGCTAGCTTAAGCCATGGCTAATCATGGTGGAAACTTGCAGCATCACCATAGTGAGCTATCTATGAAGCATCCTCAATAAAAAGATATGCATATAGTAAATAAAAAGATTGCTGAGATGCTCATTGTCTGCTTGCCTTGTCATTTTGGTTATGGGATAGCTCCTATACCATGTGCAAGGGGTACCCCGTTGGCGGTTCTCTATGATACGCATGTACTTACAATGACAAGGACTTACAGGTGACTGAAGTTGAGTAGCGTGAGATGTGGCCCTCGTATTCAAGGGACTTGATATTGCCAACTTATACTTTGTCAAGCATATACTCCATAGTTTGTTCACTTTAACCTTAATCACTTCAAGATGCTTATGATAGGAGCAATGAGGGCTGAAAGCTAACAAGTACCATCATTTTTTGAAGCTCTTTTTGAAACTTGAAATCCCTGCTTCCCTTTATGAAGGGCCTTTCTTCCACCATTATTTGAGTCTCTACCTTCTATCTTTAGGCAACATTAAGAGAGCATAGTTGCCATTCTGTGTGAAGTGTCCGAAAACTTATTGATTGATGCATATTGTGATATTCTTGTTCTTGTGCTATTTGTATCTAGTCACTCTTATGAACTTTTAAGGTGTCCTATGCATCTATTTTCTACTCTATGAGGGACAAGCTGAATGTCACTATGCCATGTTTTCTGTATGTGGAACAAACAAACGTTTTTCAATGCATGTTATTCATGAGATTTGTTTGTAGCCTTTCATGTTGCATGCATAGTTACTTTGTCTTATTGTTAGAACTCCATCTTTCATGCTCATGTTTAGAGTTCTTTGATCCCAACTGTCAATGCTTTCAAATGGTTTGATCATGATTGTGATGGTGCATGTCACCTCAAAAAAAATTATCACTTACCTACTCGAGGACAAGCAGGAGTTAAGCTTGGGGATGCTTGATACGTCGTCAACGTATCTATAATTTTTGTTGCTCCATGCTTGCTTAGTATCAACTTTTCTATGTTTTTTCTACACTTTGAGGTATTTTTATACACTTTCTGGAACTAACCTATTGACAAGATGTCATAGTGTCAGTTGCCTGTTTTCTGCTGTTTTTGGTTTCAGAAAGCTAAAAAATAAATATTGTCGAAATTGGACGGGACAAAAGCCAAAGTTCATCTTTTTCCCTGAACGATACGGAAAATCGAAGAGGAGACGGAGGAGGACACGGGGTGGCCACACCCTAGGTGGGCGCTAGGCCCACCCTGGCCGCGCCCATAGGGGGTGTGGGCCCCCTGGCCCTCCACCGACCTTGCCTCCTTCGCCTATAAGAAGCCTTGGACCCAAAAACCCTAAAGGGGCGACCAAAAAGCCACGAAAAGTTCTGCAGCGCCGCCGTCACCGAAGGGGATATTCTGGGGTGTAACATCCCAAAAATATTGATCATGATTATCAAATTTTAATCACTAAAATGAGGGTGAACAAAAACTTTGATTAAATAAAAACCAAATGAATGCATGTGTGTATGTGATGATTGTGTGAATGGATGAATGGACTTGTGTGATTAATCTAAATAGCAAGGAATGGTTTAAAGATGAAAATAACATCATCTAAAACATTTCCAAGCAGAAACAAATCAAGAGAAAATCAAAAACAAAACAAATAAAGCAAATGGTCATTTTTGCCAATATTGCTCACTAGGCCACTTTGAGTGTTTCTAGTCCAAGATTTCAAACAGAAACTTTTCCATTTCTTTTCACCCCTTGCTAGACCAAGTAAAAGTGAATCAAAGCCCACCTTTCAAACTTGCAGAAAAATTTGGCAACCCCATTCAAATGACAATTTAAAATTGAATCTATAACATAGGTTAAGATCCCACATTTTCAAAACCCAACCAAACTAGTGCCACTTGACTAATCCAACTAACCCGAGACTCCCTAGTATGTCACTAGCAAACCCACCAAGTTTGAATCCAAAATTCAAATTTGAATTTCTTTTGGCCATTCCATCAAACACCTTGTCAGCAGCAAACAAACATCAAACACTATTAGTAGCAGTAATTTTGGCCAACCTTGTCCCCTTTCTAGCTCACTCTACACTCTCAATAGATGGTGAGACTAATCTAACTAGCCTTAGCACCACTGTGAGCATGCATAGCCATCAATGGTGACAATGTCGAGAGAATTCTTGCCAGCATCGCCAACCTTGTCTGGGACGCGCAGCACCGTCCACCGCCACCCCTGTCCAAGCCTCGAGCGTAGCCAGCCCCTGGGCCACACGAAAAGCTCGCGCCCAGCTTCTCTGCGTGCGAGCCGAGAACGCGCCAGATCACCGCACGCGACACCAGTCCATAGACCGCGCGCCGCCCTTGCCGGTTGCGTGCGTGATCGCCAGCACCCCAGCAACCCACCAGACAACCCCGTTCGCCGCCACGTAGACCATGGACGCTGTGCGCCATTAAAATCCCCGTCGGACCCACTCAGAGCGTCGTGACATTCTGACCATTCCTCACCGCCCCACGCCTCGCCATCAAGCCGTTGAGCTTCGCCAGGAGGCAACGCACCGTCCCCTATCGTCGCCCATGCCATTAGCACGATGTGCCGACGACCAAGACGAGCTTAACCCGCGCCATTCGGTCCCCTCACTGCACTATAAAAGGAGGCCTCCCCCATTCGTTTTAGCACACCATCTCACTCCCCACCTCTCACTGATCACACCCACTCACTCCTAGAGTAAGGCGAGCACCAGGTGGCCGGAATTGCACCGGAGTTTGCCGCTATAGAGGAGGAGAGGCACCGTCGATTGGAGCCGCCCCAGGAGGAGCTGCCGGTACCAGGAGGATCACTGTTGTCGACTTCGTCGTTCGCCCCCATCGCCGACCATCGCCGGAGCCCCGGTGAGCCCCCATGGACCCCCACTGGCCGCGCTAGGGTTCAGCCTCGCGGCGTCCTGTTCAGGCGTGGACGATGAACCACAGCCGTAGGATTAGAACTAGATCGCACGGCCTAGATCGCCCCGTACCCCTTCGCCACTCGCTGTCTCACTAACGAGTGGGGTCGTTCACTTAACCAGCTCGCGCGCGCTGTGTGTAGTGGGTCGGCCCAGTTAGCATCCCGCACGACCCAGTAATTCAAATTTAGGTTCAAACTCAGTTCTCTACCCAGATTCAAAAATCAACCTAGCTCGATTCACTGAACCAAAATGCATGAAACCAATTTCGTTAGAAAGGTACTGGAGTGCTTAATTCAAGCCTGTTGGATTCAAACCAATTAGAATTATAGATCATCCATAGTAAAAATAACAAGACAGAATCTTTTCTGCATTCAAACATTTTTCAAAATTCAACCATGAAATCTTTTCAGTTGATTCCAACTCTCAAAAATCACATTTAACCATACCTTTCAGAATATATAAAAATATCTAGGTTTACTTGCAGAAATAATGGTCAAGCAATAAAAGAATGCCTCATAGGCTATTCTAGTCATTTTATTGAATTAAAATAAAAGGTTAAACCTTATTAAATTGTGACACCACTTTAAATCACTTTCCCATGTACTAAAATATGTGGTGATGACATGTGTCAATATGGCCCACTATTTTAGTTGGAGAATATTAAATCTTAAGTAGATTTTCAATGAGTAGAAATTACTTTTCTAATATAAAATAAATAAGACAAGTGCTTTAATCTTTGTGATAATAGTGATGATGCTAGATCATCTAGTGTGAAACTTCGTGTGCTAAATAGAGTAGTTAAGAATTGTGTGGTGATTGTGTACCTCGTATTTATTTATAGACGCTAGTACCGACCAAGGATACGAGGAGGAAGGAGGATACTACGAGGAAGAAGCTGAGGAGAACTTCAACCAGTGCTCTGCACAAGGCAAGCCTTACTATACAAGTTGACTTTGCAAGATCACCCTTGCATTTATGAAAGTTAGATAATCTATCCCATGCATTGAGCATGCTTGGTTAGAAACATTTGATGATACCCCATCCCAGTTTTACTTGCAAGCTTAGTACTTTATTTCTTTATTAAAGCTTTATCTTAGAGTTTACTTAGTGGCTTGTAGATTTCAGAAAGATATTTAAAGGTAGCATAAAGAGCATAAAACTTGACCTAGGTTAGATAATCTTGATGTCATCCTAAGGCATGAGATTGAAACTTAGCTAATTCCCACTTGCTTATCACCCTTCATTAGTGTTTACCCACACCTGTAGTTGCTAGTGCTAAGCACAAAACTTGATCAACATTAGATGGGAATACTTGGTGAAAATGGTTATGAAAACCTTAGAATGATGAGTCATTCTACTGAAATGTTTTGACATGTGTTCTTGAACACCAGATGATTTTGATGATGAAAATGTTAAGGCATGAGCCTTAGCCCTTTACAAAACTGATGGTTGTCTGGAGGCGATACCATTCCAATTTTACCGTACAACCATAATACCCGAAATTTGGGTAGGGCTTGACTGGAAATTTATATACCTCATTATGTGTCGTGGGAATGACCACGGTAGATGCTGCAATCGGCAGCGGGTAGTAGAACATGGGGCAAGGGCGGCCAGCCATCTGCGGTGCGAGATGAGGGCAGAGACACAAGGGTTTACCCAGGTTCGGCCCCCCGGAGGGTAAAGACCTACTCCTGCTAGATTGTATTATGGTGAGAGTACAATGAGGCGAGCTCGATGACTAGGCGGCGAGTCGCTTGGGTGTATGATAGAACGTATCCCTTATGCGTACCCTAGGGAGGTTTATATAGGCTCACCTTGCTAGGGTTTATAGATCACAACCGAATTAGTTAAGGATTCGGAGATTCTATGACCTAGTCCGAATGGGCCTAGCTATGCTTCTAGGCCTCCAACTTCCAGTCGCCTGAGTCCACGCCAAGTCTTGATCTAGTCGCCGTCCTATAGGCCCACTCGCCGACGGCTCAGGCCGGTAGGAAACGTCCTGCTGGTTATACCCCGGTAGGCATATCCCCATCAGTAGTCCCCGAGGCCGTCGTTGATTTGTCGCAGGTGTTTGCTGGCAGTCGGAGTATGCGGGTCCAATGCGGACGCCTATTCGAATCGACGGCGGACTCCTAAACAAAGAAAAGAACTAGTCATTTTTAGTCGCACTAACGGCAACCAATCACGTCGCAACTCGGCGAATGGGTCGGCGAGTGCTCAATCACTGTTATTGTGATCGGGTCAGCAAATCGTCGAGTCGCTGGAAGCAACGAGTCGAGTAGATGAAGTTGGACCATCAATTGTGGTCAAAACTAGCCGTTGGGTAACCCAACGGTAATATCGGCGTAATTACCGCGCAGTAACGGCTCCCGAAAATGGCGGGTGACAACCGCTATATAAGGAGGGCGAAAGGCGAATGGGAAAATGCTTCTTCCACTTCCTCCGATCTCACATATCTCTGTTCCCCCATTCCATGCAGCGATCAGAACAATCTAGAGAGCCCCGACCTCCACGAACTTCCAACCGATGGCCCCCTCCACCGAGCCATGGGGCAGATCCAAATGCACTAAGGCGCTGCTATCATCTTTCGAGGAGGCAGGGATCCTCCGTGCCGGTAGATGGCGCATCCCCGCGGCCGGATAAGTGATTCCGGATCTGCGCGAGGTGGAGTTCATCTGCTTCACCAGCCACCTGGAGCGGGTGTTGGGCTACCCAACTTCCCTCTTCTTCTAGCATTTATGTGCCTACTACGGAATCCAACCATCGGATCTGGGTCCGCATAGTATCGAGCAGCTCGCCATTTTCGTGGCGTTATGCGAGTGTTATCTGCGCTGCAGGCCCTACTTTCCCCTGTGGCAAGACCTGTTCCACGGGAGAGTCAGCCGCAAAGAGACAGGCGGCCCGATGCTAGCCGCGGGCGGCCTGACATTCCAGCTGAAGTCGAAGGCATCGTTCTTTGATCTGATGCTGCCCGCCAAGGCGGCGAACGAGTGGAAGAAGTACTGGTTCTACGTCACCGAGTCGACTCCAGGCGATGAAGTGGCGCTTCCAAGGTACTCCGCCGACCGGCCCGAGCCGCGTCGGCTCCAGGTTGTCAAACTCCCGCTGGATCAGCGGATGGTTGTTGACGAAATCTTACAAACCATTCGCGGCCTGAAGAAGAAAGGCCTCTAGACCATCAACCTCTACAACTGATGGCTCGGGCAGCGGCTCGTGCCCCTGGACAACCGTGTCCACTACATGTATGAGTATATGGGTAAGGACGACCCGACGAAGTCCTGCCTCGTTGAGTGGAGACTCAACGATTATACGCAGGCCCTGAAGAAGATTACCCAGGACGTGTACCTCGACGCAAAGGCCGGGGTCGCCCCTTATACTGCAAGGCGCCCAGCTCCAACGGTAAGCGGCCATTCCGTTAACACTCATAGTCGCAGCTTGTGCATTCGCGGTCGTGCTAACATTGTTTGTTCTTGTTGCAGTTGTTCCAAGTGGTGGAAGGGTGGCTTCCACCCGCAGATGACGAAAACTCGAGCTCATCCGTCTAGGATGGAAGCGAATCATCGCCCGCCAAAGGTAACACCGAGAGAGACAGAGGCGACGATGACGACGATGAAGATGACGAGCCCGTGGAGGTTGCTGCCCCCACGGTTCGCAAAACTCGCGGGCAACACCAGCACGAGCTCGAAGCGAGCAAGAGCCTCGAGCCCCACGACGATGATGACGACGAGCTTCCCGAGCACACTTCACATCGCGAGGCCACGCCGTCGAAGAAGAAGAAAGATCCGCCGAAGAAGAAAATGAAGCCAGCGAAGCCGATATCTCCGCCCCGATCTACGAACAGCTCCGACGCCAGCAGCTCGGTTGAGTTTGCAACGGCACACGCAACCGCGGCAGCAGGCACTTCCGCCCCCAGGGATGAAGCGCCGTTGGCGTCGTTACCACCGCTATTCGCCCTAGTCGTCAATTTGGGGGCCGCTCCAGCCGCACGGGCCTCGCCACCAAGGGGGGATCCCGCAGCAATTACCACGGAGGCTCCTGCCACCGCTTCATCCTCGAAGAAGCTGTCAGTGTCTGGGGCACACGATGTGTTCGAGATGGGCCTCACTCGGAAGTTGGGGCCTGAACTGGAGAAGCCGGCCAGCATCCGCACCGGTCTACGGTTCATACCAGTCGCCAAGTGAGTGCTGCTCTGTCCTTTACTCATCTGCTTTTTTTTGTTTTAATCGGACAGCCTTATTCATAAAAATGTTTCACAGGACTGGTGTTAAAAAAGTTCGGCCATCCTTCTGTGGCCAAGGTTCCGCCAGTCGCCACCGAGGTGTCAACAGATTCCTCGCGGAAGAGGAAAGCCGGCGAGGTCGCTGCTCCCGCCGAAGGCGTCAAGAGGACGAAAGGCGACGAAGTCGTCACGGTCTCTGATGATCCGGCGGTTGCTCCGAGCGATCATCCGACTGCAGTGGAAGTGGCCTCGAAGACCAAGGAGGGTCTTGGGTCGCAGCACATGGTGATTGCAGACTCACCCGATGTGGCCGAGCCGACTCCGAGTGGCGCAGCGGCATCTACAGCGACCTTCCCTCACTTCATGGAGAAGGTGACCGCAGCGAGTGCCTCGGCACTGGCGATCCGGATGCCTGGGGTCGCCGAGGCGGAGGTTGAGCAGCGTCGCAGCCATACTCCGGTCGTGCTTGTGTCTGTGGATGCGCTGGAGATTCACGACATGCTAGGCGCTGCCATCCAGGTATGTCCAGTCCCCGAGGATCGGGCCACTGAATTTCAGTGGTCGGATTCTTAATGTTTTTATATCATTCAGTCCCCGAGTGCCTAGTCGCTAAATCTCAGCGGGTGGGCACTGAGGAATTTCATTGTCCACTCCCCGAGTGCCTAGTCGCTAAATTTCAGCGGGTGGGCACTTATGAACTATTTGTTGTTGACGTTGTAGTGTGTGTGTGCAGGGCCTACAGCGCGAGTCGGCCGAACGGCTTGCTGTGAAGTGTCGCTTGGAGAAGGAGCTCGTTGCCGTCCAGGAGACGAACACGAGGCTTCAAGCAGTTGGGGCCGAGGTGAAGGAGGCCCGCCGAGGCCTTGTTCCAGTGGGTGACTTGACGGCGGCTCAGTCCGCTTTGAACACGGCCAAAAAGCGAGTCGCTGCCTGGAGCGTGAGCTCAAGGAGGCGAGGGCAGAAGCAAGCTCGGCGGAGGGGCGAGCGAAAGCTGCTGTTACTTCTGCCGCTGAAGAGCGGAAAGTATCTGATGCGCTCGTTGCTGGGCTGTAGAACGACCTTTCTTCTCTTCAAAGTTTCATCACGGACCTCTACCACCCGCTAATTGGTAAACTCTCCTTCAGCCAATTTCCGGCAGCACTAACTGTATTGTGATGTCGATATTTTGCTTACTGCTTGTTGATGTGCTGCAGGTCGGATTACTGATAACGTGGAAGAAGCGCAGTCGTATGACGCGCGGCAGTGCGTGACCACCCTGGTCGACTCGGCCGCGTTGTCAGCAACTTGCCTTCGAGCATACCTTCAGGAGATATCGCCCATGGAGGTGATCCCAGCGACCTCGTCGAGGTATGGTGCTACCTGGAAAAGGCTCCGTCGGTCGTCGAGTTCATGCGCTGTCGGCCTTCCGGCGCCGGGCAGCGATGGCGCTCAGCCTTGGGCTTGCCCACTTCCCGGAGGATTTCAACCTCAACGATGTCACGAGCGGCTACGCCTCGTCGACGGGCTCGGTGGAGATTGCCGAGGTGCTGAAGCTGACGGACGGGGCCGCGGTGTACTCCGATCGCGTTTGGGCGATGGGCGACCCCATCCCCTATCAGGAGACGATTGTCGCTCCCAATGATCCTGAACCGAAGCATCGGGACTTCAAGGTCGAGCAGCCATTCCGTGCGGCGATGGCGGGCGAGCTGACGATGTACCCGTCGAACCCGTACATGCCCTTCATCCGCAGCCGCAGGGACGGCGGCACGTCTGCATCAAAACCTGCGGAGTAAAAGTGTTGTGCCCCTGGGCGTTAGTACGGAATAACTATGTAACTTTCCTTGTATGTGAAACAATTTGTGCTGCTATAAAGGAAACTCGTGTTATTTTGTCAGTCGTTTTGCGACTTTGGATGTTGATTGAGCGAGTCCTCGAGCGTGTCCGCCCTTTTTATGGGGTTTACCCCGTTGTTATATGTTTGTTAATTTTTAATGATTTAAGGTCGACTCGCCATAGCTCGGAGAGCCAGTCGTATGGCGACTCCCAGGGGTGCTCTTTACTTGACCGTTTTCCCGGGCGCGAACAAGGTCGGGTTGCCGAGTCCCCGAGCGTGGTACTTGGTGGTTCTAGTTGGAGGCCCAAGGTAGGTGAGGACTAAGCGCGTTATTGTAAGCGCGTCACTCCTGCCTGATCCGGAGGATTAGTCGCATGGCGAGTCCTGGGCACGCTCTCATACTTGGCGTTTTTTCCTAGTCGCTTGTATTTGGCTGGGTGTCAGTCCCTGAGCGTGGTACTAGGCCGTTCGAGTCGCTGCGCCAAGGATTCGGAGGACTTGGTCGCTGTGAGGAGAGAATGCAGTTGTCTTGGCTCGGGGAGCTAGGCGACTCCAATGGGGCTCCGGGTTAGCATTTTTCGTGGACGTTACGAGGCCTGGGGTTTCCCAATGCCCTCGTACCGCACTTACTTGGCCGTGTCGGTCGCTTTACCAGAGGTTAACTTCTGCGAATAGCGTAACGCTGTTATTACGAGTGCGAGTGGCACAAGACACGAAGAGTAGACACAATTTTTGGTAACCAATCTGTTTTATTTCATAGCGGGTGGGGAGTACATGTATGGAGTTCTAGGAGTAGAACTTCCGTAGGAGGTTTACATTCCATGGCCGCTTGACGTTGAGTGTTCCGTCTCCTCGGACGTTGATGAGGTAGTAGGCGTCGTTGCCCAGGACTCGCCCGATGGCGAATGGTCCCTCCCAAGGGGGGGGGAGAGCTTGTGCATGCCTTTCTTGTCCTGGATTAGGCGCAGTACCAGGTCGCCTTCCTGGAAAGTGTGAGTCCTTACTTGCCGGCTATGGTAGCGGCGGAGCCCTTGCTGGTAGATGGCAGTGCGGGAGCGAGCTAGGTCGCATGCCTCGTCGAGCTGGTCGACTCCGTCTTGGCGTGCGAGTTCGTTTGCGGCCTCTATATAGTTGACCACCCTTGGTGAGTCGTGCTCGAGGTCGGTTGGCATGACTGCCTCGACGCCGTAAACCATGAAGAAGGGGGTGAATCATGTCGACCTGTTGACGGAGGTGCGGATGCCCTAGATGACGGAAGGTAGCTCCTCGACCCAGCACCCGGCGGTGCGCTCGAGTGGGACTTGTAGCCGTGGCTTCGGGCCATGGAGGATGCTCTGATTGGCGTGTTCTGGCCATTGGACTCTGGGTGAGCGACTGAAGCGAGGTCGAGTCGAATGTGGTGTTCCTCGCAGAACTCGGCCATGGCTCCTTTGGCAAAGTTGGTGCCGTTGTCCATGATGATGCTGTTTGGGAACCCGTAACGATAGATGAGCTTGCGTAGGAACTTGGTGGCGGTCTTCCCGTCGCTCTTGCGGACTGGCTTGGCCTCCACCCATTTTGTGAATTTGTCGACTGCGACTAGGAGGTGGGTGAAGCCGGAGGGGGCCTTCTTGAAGGGGCCTACCATGTCCATGCCCCATACGGCGAACGGCCAAGTGATGGGGATTGTCTTGAGCGCCGAGCTCGGCACGTGGGTCTAGTTGGCGTATTTCTGGCATCCGACACACCGCTGGACAATGTCGACAGCGCCTGCGTGTGCGGTGAGCCAGTAGAAGACGTGTCGCATAGCCTTTGTGACTAGAGAGTGGGCGCCGGCGTGGTGGCCGCAGTCGCCGGAGTGAATGTCTTGGAGGATTTTGCGTCCTTTAGCGGGTTGAACGCAGCATTGGAACACGCCGGTCACGCTGCGCTTGTGGAGCTCCCCATTGATGATGACAAAGGATTTGCAGAGGCGTGCTACCATCCAGGCCTCCGTTTCATCCGCGGGCAGGGTGCCTCCCTCTAGGTAGGCGACGTATGGCGCGGTCCAGTCGCTTGGCTCGGCGATTAGTGTGACCAGGGTTGCTTCTGGTTGCAGCGGGATTCCGATGTCGATCTCCCTTGGGGGAGAGACGGAAGGTTTGGTGATGATGTCGAGGAAGACGACGACGGGTGGTGCGAGTCGAGCCGAGCCGATGTGAGAGAGTGCGTCGGCCTCCTCGTTCTTCCGCCTATCGATCCACTCGATGGAGTAGCCTGCGAAGTGTCCACCCAGCTAGTCCACTGCTTGGCGGTATGCCGCCATGGTGGGGGAGACGGCGTCGCAGGTGCCGGCGACTTGCCCGGCGACGAGGTCAGAGTCTCCGTAGCAGCGCAGGCGATTGACGTTCATCTCCTTGGCAGCTCGCATGCCATGGAGTAGCGCCTCGTACTCGGCCATGTTGTTGGTGCAGGGGGTGAAGTTGAGGTAGAGGACGTAGCGGAGCTTGTCGCCCTTCGGAGATGTTAGCACGATCCCCGCCCCTGCGCCGTCCGCATTCTTGGAGCCGTCGAAGTGTAGGTTCCAATAGTGGAGGTATGGCAGCTTCTCTGGCTGCTGGGCCTCCTCCCAATCAGCGAGGAAGTCTGCAAGAGCCTGCGATTTGATCACCTTGCGCGGCTCGTACTTGATTTTGTGGACACCGATCTCGACGACCCACTTGGCGAATTTCCCGGTCGCCTCGCGGTTGCGGATGATGTCCTGCAATGGTGCTGAGGAGATGATCGTTATTGGGTGCTGCTGGAAGTAGTGCGGTAGTCGCCGCTGTGCTCTGAAGACCGCGTATACCAATTTCTGGTATTGCGGGTAGTGCTGGTGCGACTCGGTGAGGACTTCGCTGATGTAGTACACTGGACGCTGCACCGGGCGCTCCTTTCCTTCCTCTGGACGTTCAACGACCATGACGGCGCTGACGACGCGTTCGGAAGCCGCGACATAGACCAGCATGGGTTCCTTGTCGACGGGGGCGGTGAGTAGCGGTGCTGCGAGTAGAACCTCCTTGAGGGCGTGGAGGGCGTCGTCTGCCTCCTTGTCCCACTGGAAGGTGGGGTTCTTGCGCATTAGGCGGTAGAGGGGCATCGCCTTTTCGCCTAACCGGGGGATGAAGCGACTGAGAGCCGCGACTCGCCCGGCCAGCTTCTAGACGTCGCGCATGCACTTGGGTCTGCCGAGTCGAGCGATCGTGTTGATCTTGGCGGGGTTCGCCTCGATCCCGTGCTTGGAGATGACGTATCCCAGTAGATGTCCAGTTGGCACACCGAAGGTGCACTTTCCTGGGTTTAGCTTTATCTTGTACTTCCGCAGGTTGGCGAATGTTTCCGCCAGGTCGGCGAGTAGATCGTCCTGGCGAGCGGATTTCACCACCACGTCGTCGATGTAGACGTGGATATTGCGGCCAATCTGGCCCGCAAGGCACTCCTGCATGCACCTCTGGTAGGTCGCCCCGGCGTTTTTGAGGCCGAAGGTCATGGAAGTGTAGCAAAAGGCTCCGAATGGCGTGATAAACGCCGTCTTCTCTTTGTCCTCGATGGACATTTTGATCTGGTTGTACCCAGAGTAGGCGTCAAGGAAGCATAGCGCCTCCGAGCCCGCGATGGAATCGATGATTTGGTCGATCCGCGGGAGGACGAATTGCTCCTTCGGGCAGGCGCTATTTAAGCTTGTGTAGTCGATACACATTCTCCAGGTCCCGTTTTTCTTCTCGACCAGGAATGGGTTTGCCAGCCACTTGGAGTACTTGATTGGCCGGATGAAGCCTGCAGCGAATAGAAGCTGCACCTCCTCGGTGATGGCTCGGCGACGCTCTTCATTGAAGGGCCGCAGGGACTGCTTGATAGGTCGCACTTTGGGGTCGGTGTTGAGTTTGTGCTCGGCGAGTTCTCTCGGGACACCAGGCATGTCGGATGGCTTCCATGCGAAGATCTCCCTGTTCTCACGGAGGAACTCGATGAGCGCGCCTTCCTATGATGGGCTCATGTCCGTCCCGATCGTCACCGTCTGGCTGGAGTCGCCAGGGACCAGCTCGACGGTGCGGGTATGCGTTGTTGCCTCGAAGGCGGTGGAGTTGCCGCCCTCCGAATTGGGATTCTTGAGTATGGTGGGGTCGTCACTGTTGACCCTGCTCGCGTACTTGGAGAGCTCCTCGGCGTGGTTGGCCTCTGCCGCGGTGACGGCGTCAGCGATTTCGTCCCCTTTGGCCTCGCATTCTGCGGCCATGTCGGGGTCACCATGGATGGTGATGATGCCGCATGGCCCGGGTAGCTTCATCGCGTTGTACGCGTTGTGGGGTGCTGCCATGAATTTGGCGAACGCCTGGCGCCCCAGGACGCAGTGGTAGGGGCTGTCGAAGGGCACCAGCTCGAAGACGATCTGCTCGGTGCGGAAGTTTGCTGGTGTGCCGAAGGTGACTGGCAGCGTCACCTTGTCGATCAGGTACGCCTTCCGACCGGGGACGATGCCGTGGAAGGTGGTGTAGGTCATCTCGATCATCGACTGCGGGAGCCGCAGTCGCCTGAAGGTGTCCAGGTACAGGATGCTGATGGAGCTGCCGCCGTCCATCAGTGTTTTGGGGAGCTAGTAGTCTGCCACCTTGGGCTTGACCACTAGGGCGACTCGGCCCGGATACTTGATCTGTGGCGAGTGGTCCTCGTGGCTCCAGGTGATTGGTTGCTTAGACCAGTTGAGGAACTGGGGGATGTCTCTCTGGGACACCGCGTTGATGGAGACGGTGCAGGCGATGACCTTCTTCTCGCGCTTCGTATTGAAGCCTGTGAAGGTGTGGAGCGAGCCGGCGATGCTGCCGAATTTTCCGCCGTTTGGCGGGTTGTTGTCGGGGTCTTCCCGCGCGTCGTGCCTTCTAGATCTCCTTGAGAGAGTGGCAGTCGGCGGTCGTGTGCGTGGCGGGCTTTCCTTCCCTGCTGTGAAACACACAGGGTTGTTTAAGAAGGGCCACGGGATCGAACCTCGGCTTTGCCTTGTAGTTGCCACCGTCGCGGCGCTGTCCTCCGTCGTGGTGGAAGCTCTTGGGCTCGCGCTGCACGTATCCGGCGTTGGCGATGAAGTAGACTCGCCCGTCACTATGGCGTTTACCGGTGAGGCGAGTGTTGCTGTAGCGTAGCTCGGGTCGCCTCCCGTTGTCGTGGCCGCTCGTGCGGCGATGCCCTCCCGACTCGTCGTCGGTTTCTTGGTTTGAATCCTCCTCCGCGTACTTCTTTGCGATCTCTAGGAGGTCCGACATGTTGTTGAGTGTTCGGTACACTCGCTTGAGCTTGGCGACCAAGGGCTCGCAGCGGCACGAGGTCTTGAAATAGTGGATCGCGGTGTCCGGGTGGATTTCGGCCGCGTTGTACCACAGATCTTGCCATCGTTGGACCCAACTGCGGGTCGAATCGCGGGGTCCCTGGACGCATCGTTCCAGGTCTTCGATGGTGGTGGCATGGGTGTATGAGCCCTCGAAGTACCTGACGAAGGCGTCGCACATTTCCTCCCAGGAATCGATGCTGTTAACTGGGAGGGTGTTAATCCACTGCCTGCACGCTCCCTCCATCATCAGGGGCAGGTAGCGGGCGGCGAGTAGATCGGTGTGGCCGGCGATCCCCATTGCCATGAGGTAGGTGTCCATCCACATGGATGGATCATACGAGGGATCGTACTTTTATATTTCCTTCGGTGCTTTGAAGTTTGTCGGGTATCTTTCGCCTCGGATCATCGGTCCGAAGCACGGGGGCCCCACTCGGCTCAGCGATCCCATTGGTTCGCCGTCGTGGCAGTTGGTGAGGGTGTGCTGCAGGTCGTCAGGCTGACGTGCGCGCCAGCTCTGGATGTTGATGATGTGGGTGTGGGCGTCGACGGGTTGTCCGTTGGCGTCGATGAAGTTGTTCGCCGGCCGAGGGTCGTTTGTGGAGAGTGCCGCGTTCACGGGTCGGTGTTGGAGCTGCAGGGGTTCGGGTGGCGGGCAGTTGAGAGTATTCGCCGCCATGGGGCGGCCGCTCGATGCCGCTCTACTGCCTGATGAACGCGAGTACATCCGACCCAGTGAGTCGACACCTGCGTTTTGTTGCTCGACCGCTTTGGCGAGCAGAGCCCTGGCGTACTGGATCTGCAGGGCGCCTTCCCCGGTGGCTTCAATGTTGTCGAGTGCTGCTCGGCCCGCGACGAGGTTGTCCATTGGGGTGGACAACAGCGGGAGGCCTTTCGTGTCTCCCTCTCGTGAGGAGACCATGATCCTTAGCCGGTCCTTGGGTGGTGGTGGGGAACCATTGGCCGTTGCCCCTGGTAGGGGACGAGTGCTTCCTCCTGGCGGCGCATTCTCGCAGATCGCGCGCTTGACCATGCGGGTCGGGTTGTTTTCATCGTCGAAATTCAGGGCGCGCCCCTGAACGGTAGGATTCAGGCGCGACCTGATTCGGAGTTGGTGGTATCACGACAGCTCCTGCGCTATCACCTTCTCGAGGAGAAATTTTTCGCGCTCGGCTTGTTCCTTGCGGACTGCCTCCGCCAGCTTCAGGTAGAGTTCCTCGACCTCCGTTGCCGTCACGTTTGGTGGGATCGGCGTGGAGAAGGGGTCTTCCGGCCGGTCAGCGCCAGTCGCCATGTAGGTCGCGGCGTGGCGACCGGTTCCATCGTGGAGGTCGGCGGAGTTCTCTGACCCGGAGTCGAAGTCGAAGATCCCGAGGATAGAGGGATCCTCGAATTATCCGATGTTGGAGACCTGGGTGATGGAACCCACGGGCCATGCGGCGACGATGGATCCGGCGAGTGACGCCGGGGTCGCTGAATCGGCATCGTCGTTGAGGGCCGTGTCGTCCGCGGCCGCGGTGGTTTCGGCCACATTGTTGTGGGCCGAGTCATACTCGGAGGCGAGGCGGTGAATCGTGCAGACCTGGCTCTCAGAGAGCCGGTCACGTGGCGGCGACTCACGGATGCGAGCCGAGTCCTCCGAGACGATGACGTCGGTGAGGCCGATGAAGAGGCCGACCGGCAGGATCACGCTATGTGTGACAGGTCGCGCCACCGGGACATAGCTGCTCGGCAAGATCTAGAGCATCTCGCCGATCGCGATCATGCGGCCGATGGCGATCGACTCGTTGATGGGCAGATTGGATCTCGCCGCAGAACACCGGACTGACCGGCCAGGCCCCACGGTGGGCACCACTGTCGTGGGAATGACCACGACAGATGCTGTAATCGGCAGCGAGTAGTAGAACATGGGGCAAGGGCGGCCAGCCATCTGCGGTGCGAGATGAGGGCAGAGACACAAGGGTTTACCTAGGTTCAGGCCCCCGGAGGGTAAAGACCTACTCCTGCAAGATTTTATTATGGTGAGAGTACAATGGGGCGAGCTCGACGGCTAGGCGGCGAGTCGCTTGGGTGTATGATGGAACGTATCCCTTATGCGTACCCTAGGGAGGTTTATATAGGCTCACCTCACTAGGGTTTACAGATCACAACCGAATTAGTTAAGGATTCAGAGATTCTATGACCTAGTCCGACTGGGCCTAGCTACGCTTCTGGGCCTCCAACTTCCAGTCGCCTGAGTCCACGCCAAGTCTTGACCCAGTCGCCGTCCTGCAGGATGACTCGCTGACGGCTCAGGCAAGTAGGAAACGTCCTGCTGGGTATACCTCGGTAGGCATATCCCCATCATTATGGGTTCCCTTGCGGCCAAGGTTTGAGCTGAGGCTACCTGTTGAAGATTGTCCACCTGTGCAGTACCCAAGATGACAGTTGGTCATGGTTGGGAGGCCAAACTCACAGGAGAGGTGCCTATACTAGGGCGTGTAACTGAAAGGTTAGGATTGAT
The DNA here is from genome assembly GCA_916181665.1 of Avena sativa. Taxonomy (NCBI): domain Eukaryota; kingdom Viridiplantae; phylum Streptophyta; class Magnoliopsida; order Poales; family Poaceae; genus Avena; species Avena sativa. The sequence goes on from OV702297.1 coordinate 147,987,853, forward strand.
TATCCGCATACTGAGTATGGTGAATTCAGGATTTGTTCCTGACGGATGTACCGAATGTTGTGGTGAAAGTGGACAATCTCTGCAGAGTGTCATACTATTCGAATAGCCGCGTACGCGGTTATGGATAGTTGGAGTGGCCATACTATTTCGTCATCAGATGTTTTCAAAATGACTTATGAAATGAGTTGTGACTTGACTTGACCACAACATGATTGTGATATGAAATTCAAGTTCCACTTAGGTGTTATAAAACTACAAACTAGCTTTCTTTGCTTCTGAACTTAGTTAAGGTAAATCTCGCTTTTTTGCAAAACAACTCTAAAGCTTAGTATCCTACTCAAAACCACATCACTTGTTAGTATTAGTTTGCGAGTACTTAAAGAGTACTCATGGCTTTGTCCCTGGCTATTCCCGTGGCCAGACTATAAAGAGGAGTATCAGGAGGACTGACAACAGGAAGGTTACGACAACTAGGATCATCTCCCATCGTCAGCATTGCCTGTGACCATGAAGATGGAGCCTCTCCCACGCTATCATTATTATTACGTTATTTCTGCTGCTTGAATTGTATTAAGTCTAGATCATGAGATCCTTATTTGTGTAAGACCTTATGTATGGTTTGTAATGGATGATGTACTATGATATCCAATCTGTTATGTCTCGCAAAAATGGTAATCTTGGGATTGCGATGTATGGCATAACAGGCATCTGGGATTAAAAATCCGGTTGTTGACAGGGGGACAGAAAGGCTCTGTTCTGGTACCCTGCCGGGATGGGGAAGTGCCCCTAGAGCCATCTCCATCGATCTCCATCACCATCTCCATCACCGTTGCTGATTCCCATGATGAGGAGGGAGTAGTTCTTCCTCGAGGCTAAGGTCTGTACCGGTAGCTATGTGTTCATCTCTCTCTCTCTATGCATGATCTTGTTGTGGTCATGAGCTTTGTAATCAAGTAGATCTATCTTGCTACTCAAGTGATTCAATACATCTATGCTTTTCGCCACGTGTGTGTAAGTGACAGCGTGCATACCGTGGTGGCACTTAGGCTAGAGGTTACATAAATACTCTCTGTGCTTTAATAGATCTATATTTTTCGCCACCTGTGTGAAAGTGACAGCGTGCACACCGTGTGTGGCACTTAAGCTAGACTACATATATATTTGTTATGAGTTATATTTTAGGTTGGTTCTCTCTATGAAATTGTGGTGTGTGTTGGAACTATCTAGCACTCAAGGTGACAGTTTGGAGTTATTTAGATTGGAGAAGGCCCTACCGTGAATTAGAGTGTCCAACCGGAGAGTACTTAAGAGTAGTATCATGAAGAGAGGATATTTATATGAGAGAGTGTTCACTAGTGAAAGTGTGATCCCTAGGACTTGTTTCTAAATATTGAAATACCGTTTGCTACTAGATCTATTGCATGTTTGCTTGCTTCCTTCTTGTTTCCTTTAGTCTTTACATCACCATCAAGCTATTTTGTGGCACCGTTACCACTTGTATTTCACTATATCTTCGCCGAACTAGTGCACCTATACACCTGAAAAGGGTATTGGGTGTGTTGGGGACACAAGAGACGTCTTGTATCTTGATTGCAGGATTGCTTGAGAGGGAATACCTTTGACCACTTTCTCCCTGAGTTCGATAAACCTTGGATAATCCACTTAAGGGAAACTTGCTGCTATTCTATAAACCTCTGCACTTGGAGGCCCAACAACTGTCTACAAGAATAGAAGTGCGTAGACATAAGTATGCAATCAAATAAACTAGTGGACTACCATAGATATGACTAATATATCATACTATAGATCATACTACAAGCATTGTCATAAAACAGTCAAAGATCTAACATTGTACCCCACGGATCTAACATTGTTGGATTGTTAGGTATAAATTCCATAATCAAAATCATGACAACAATAGCTACAATCACGTGAAACTCTATCATACTAGATTTACCAATCAACATGAGAAGCAGCAGTGCATACGCAATAATAGTCATAGTATTGCAACAGATCGGATCACGGTATACGTATTGATCAGTTGCCGATGAAGTTGCCGTTGGTGCACGGGTTGCCGTAGCCTATCAAAGAAGACAATGTTAAAGACGAGTCTCCCGCAGACTAGGAGATCGTCCAGGAAGACGTGTCGTGATGACGAACTTGACCAATCACGCAGAGCTCTTCCCAAAAAGCTAATTCGCCTTATCCCATACAAGATCGCAAAGACGATTGGTTCCGGAGACCTTCTCTCCCAGCCGTCGGTGCACGCCGACAAGTGAGATGGAGTATACTACGGTGGCGGCGCAAATAAAGAAGATAGAAAAATCCTTGATTGATTTCAGTGTATTGTGGTGGTAGCCGCGTATGACTATATAGAGCGTCTCAAGAAACTCTAACGGAGGCGAACATGGGCCGAGTCCACTTTGCCCATGCTCGGGGTCGATTAAAGTAGCCCACGATCCAAGAACGACCCGAATAGGCTGACTATTGATACGTCTGTCAAAACCTCAAAAATTTCCTAAGTAGCAAAACAAAGCTCGACTTGGCGAGATTCCCACAACCCACAGCGTGCGCGTCATGACGAGATGGGCGGGCAGTGCATGTGTGCGAGCGACGCGACGACATCATCACAGGACCACGCGTGTAACTCTCTTATTGTCACTTACTTACAAAGTGGTGCAACTCTTCTTCAACTTCTCGTGTCGTACTAAACTTTAGCTCTCACTCGTCTCCCATGTGAGCTGCCCGAAAAATGGGTCCAGACACATCTAAGCTGCTATAAATATGGACTTTGAGATTTAGAGAAAATCTGAAATATACATGTGCCTATTTAGTTTAACACACTACTTCTAACGAGTTTTAACAACAACACCACACCACCCCAAAATAAAAGCTACGGTGCCACTGCGAGTCGGCGGCAGTAGGCAACAGGGAAGCACGACAAGCGAGAAGGTCACTTGAGAATTCAATGCTGCAGGACAGCAGGGTAAGGGCATACGATGCTACAAGCAGCAGGTTAGCACGGCAAGCGAGAAGGGCACTTGAGCATTCAGCGCCGTAGGACGACAGGATAAAGGCATACAGCGGTGGGGGCACACCCATACTCATGTATCTCATCTGGTTCAACTCTTTACTTTTTGCTTGTTTGCAAATATGAATTTCTTATGCTTATGGTGTTGAAAAATTACAACATCGACTCATTGTGATCAATATAGCTGATTCCATGTAACCAAAAATTTGCGAAACTGATTTACAATTTTGCTGGTTAGGAAGAGAGAAGTAGGCATGTAATGAACCGCAAAATATCGCCTAAAAATATTTTTGGGCAGTGCACTCCCAAAATAAAAAACAGTGACACTATCAAATGGGTCCCACGACTTACCTCGTACGCAACATGCACGACCTACATGTATAGTGGAGTGGGCCATCAAGAAACTATCCGCGCGAAGCGCCTTTCATCGGATTCACATACACGATGACGCGCCCACCGCACATGCAGTGCCTGTTATTATCATTTACCGTCAATAAAACGAAATCACTGTAAAAAAGGTATACATTAATTTGAGGAAATCTCTTATATTTAACTGCTGGCTGCCGAATACGACAAGGATAATAATGGAGGATAGCTATGACCCAGGTCATCCACTATTAATACGGTGCTGCGATTGGCTCAACCTTGATACTATAAGTAGGCACATTCACGTAGGCTGCAAAGAGCACGATCGCCATGGCCGTAAACGCACAACATCTTCCCCACATGATACTCAGCACCAACCACCACCAGCCTGGCCCAGCTCCAGCTTGGCTTAATGCTAATCAATCAGCTGCTTCCGCCATCCCTACTATGCCTATGAGTTATGCCACCGCACCACCCGAGCACAAAGGATACCAGTCGTCTTACATGGTCACGCCACCGCCGTCAGTGGGAGGGCAAGACCAATACACCGAGTTCCTGGCGCTGGCTGCGGTTGACCTGGCGAAGAGGGGCGCCACCCTTCATGGTTCGGTGCATTCACACGAAATGGTCGCCGGCTATAAGAGGAAGCGCGACAAGCAGTCAGTGTCGATGCTCGACGCGGCCTATGTGCAGCAGCAACAGACCATTGTCATCGACCCCCTCCTGCTCGACCATGTGAGTCCCATGCATGCATGATTACCAAATTAATATATACCTTATTTATACGCATCGATCTAACTTATGATAATATGTGTATCCGTTGATGTAGGCGGCGAAGATGTGGAAGGTTCTAGCTGAGCAGAGGAAGAAACACATGAGGTTGATCACCTCTGCTGTGGAGGATAGGGCTGCAAAAGAGGCTCAAGGCCAAGGACTTGGATGGACCTTATCAGGGGCATGAACGGGGTACTCCAGGAGCGGCTCGGGAATTTCCATAGGGAGGTCCAGGTGTGGCGTGACTTCGCGCGATCCAATGAGAATGCCGTTAGCGTGCTCCCCAATGACATGCAGTGCACACGCGCGCAGGCAGTTTGTGGCCGTGGTGTTGACGACACTAGTTCGTGCTGCTGGGGGGATAACCACATGGCATTCTGCGGGGGGCCAGAGGTGGCGCTGAGCGTCAGGAGATGCAAGGGCTGCGGCCAAGGCAAGGACGTAGTGCTGCTGCTGCCGTGCAGCCACCTCTGTGTATGTGCACCATGCGCGGCCATGACTAGGGCGTGCACGGCATGCGGATGTGTCAAGACCGGTAGCATTCGCGTTAACTTTTCCTGATGTGGAAGCAATAGTTCTTGAGTTGACATTCTTTTCCCGATGGAACTCTTTAGAGTCGACTGTGTTTTCGTATCCTTCTATGTTTTTATTTCTAGTAGATGGGAATGATAGGGCAATGGTCAAATGATGTCTCTTAGAGAGAATGAGTTCCCCCTCTTTTCTTTGTTTTAATTTATTTTTTCACAAGATGTTGTATGAATTTTCCAACAAGATGAAAAAAGTTTGCATATCGGTGCTTTGAAACCAAATTACATATATCAATTTATTTGTCATAGAATTGAAATGGGTTATGGTACCATAGAAAGGGTTCGCAGCCATGCAGGATTTTGGCGACTTATTTGATCACCCATCGGAGACATGTAAGATAGCATTGGAGACATTGTAGACAAGGAATACAGTATTTGCGAAGACCATAAGGTGCATGAGGGGCGGAGACTGTCACCTGGCGGCACATGCGGGCAAAGAGTACCTATGGTTTATAGATCTTCCTAGAATATAAGTGAATGGGAAATAGAAACTGAATTCATATCGGACGTTCCAAAAATTGATTGTGATATGGAAAAGGAAAATATGCTCCTCAAAGGTTTTGTCGCCTAAATTCATATGGATCAGGGGTGAATGTCAAAGTGTGTGCGGTGCTTCGAGGGAAATCTTGCTAGGATTTGGGTTTAGACATATCTATAGCCAAAAAACAAGGGAAGATAGAAAGTCCATACAGATCAACAGTCTAGAATATATTGATTAAATTTTACAAAAAAGTACATGGGCAGCAAATAGGGGCTATCATTCAAGCAATTAAGCATATAAAAGGACATTATTAATTGAATTATTGTGGGGGATGACTGAGAAATAGTGTGTTCTGACTTTATGGATTTGTCATTAAAGCGAAAAGGGAAAAGAAACAAGATCCAAATGTGATTGGTCCATAATAGTTAATTAAGTTTGCGAAGAAAAAATTTGGCGGAGTTTGAGTTCTGTAAAGTCATAATATTGGCTGACATAACATAATTTTTTTAATTTTGCCTACTAGATATCCATAGTGTTTCAAATTGGTTGTTTCAAATTGGTTGTAACATCCCAAGAATTAGGAAATTAAAGGGTAGAGTTAGGAATTGTGAATTTGCATCCATGCATTTGAAAAAGTGAGGAAACTTTGAAATTTTAAATTCGAAAGGAAAATTTATTGAGATTTCATTCTATTTGGGGAATCAGAGTTAGATCAACAAAAGTTTTCTACTCCCTTAGACCCAAATTAATTGAATCGGATTTTTCTAGATTTGGATGTATCTAGAACTAAAATATGTCTAGATACATCCAATTCTAGACAAGTTTAAGTCAATTAATTTGGATCGGAGGGAGTATAAATTTCAACATGATCTTTGTCCATTTTCAATCCAAGTGATAATTGAGTTTTGACTCAAAACAAATCAAACACAATTAATAACAAAATCATACAATAAATAATTATTTGACTTCAAAACAACTTTTGAATCTTAAATTCAAACCTGAGTTGAATTAGAAATATACAAAGTAATATTAAATAAATTCTAGAAAAATACAATAAAAATATACAAGGGACCTCAATAATATTATTATTCATAAAAGTATTTTTACATGATGTACTACAAAGATATATTGAAAGGTAAAATTACAAGAAGAGGAAAACATACAAGACTACAAAATCCTAGAAACACTTCTATTCTTCCTATCTTCTTCTTCTTAATACCTGCAAAAAAGGAAAGAAGAGGTTTTGGCCATAGTAAAATGTTTATCTACCCAGGTGGGCGAGGAAATTGATATTTAGATTCAATTATTGCATTATTTGAAGTACTCCTAGAATACAATATCGAATTAAGTGAAGATCATTTAGAAGGAAACAATTGGATTTTAGGGAAGCTAGCCAATGCATGTAAGGTAGAAAGAGGAAACTACATTAGTGCATTGGACTAGATCATCAATTTAACTTAGGCAAGAGAAGGCAACATCAGAAAACTGATCCAATATAAAAGCTTATTAGGCAACATTAGGGAACAAAGCACTCAATCTTAGATGAATGCATCTAAAATTAAATAAAAAAATTAAAATTGATGGATCTTAAATGAAATTAGACTTCTCTTTGTGTCCCCGGGCTCAGTTGTTAGGTAGAACACCCAAATATTAAGCATGAGAAGTAAACGCAATAGATATTCGTAGGGAGAGGTCACGTTCGCGAATCGTTCGTCATTACCGGTGACATGGGAATAACCTGTCGGGTTCCCATCATTGGTATACCTAGTGCAGATCCAAGGTAAGACCCATAAGGCCCATAAGAAGCCGAAGGTTCTGGAAGCATCCAAAAATATGAACCAGACGTGATAAACTAGGCAAAGTCTAAGACGTAACTGACATGGTCATAGAGTTACCTTTTATTCTGTAACACAACCGGATTGGACTCTGAGACCCAGACTCTCATATAAAGGCTAGGAGGAGCGGGGAGGGAACCCTAACCTTTGATTCACGTCTAACCATTGTAAGCTAGATCACATCTAGCAATCCGTCAACTTTACTCTCCATCAATAAAATCAGGCAAGCAAGAAGTAGGGTTTCCTCTACGTGGGCATGAACCTGGGTAAATCTCACAACCCTTGTTTGTGTGATAAGACGATGAAATCACCAGCTCACCCCTTTTCTCTGAAACCCATGTCCATAATAGTGGACATTGCCGAGGTTACCCCTCATCAATTGGCGCTGCCTGTGGGAAGTGTGGGCGCTGGAGTCATAAATTCGGAGGCTGCCTCTTCCCCAAGCCACTACAAGAAATTTTTCCTTTCGAAACGACTGGGCCCATCGATCGTCGTAGAAGGCGCGTCTTCCGTGATGAAATTCTCGGCTCGACCATGGCCGCGATGAAATGTATGCCCCTCTAATACGCCGAAACCGCTAAAAGCATGGACGAAGCTCGACGGGCGTGTGGAAGAAGTAAGATTTTAGCGTCCTCGCGAGATGTTGACTCGCCGAAGTATTTTTTTTATGTGTGGGTCCCGGACGTCAGTGACTCTAGCAGACCAAACTTTTTGCTCGCGCGTCCCTGATTTGAACTCGATAACGTTATTTGATGCCTCTTCCGTTTAGTCAGGCTGCTGTGTCCCACATACCTGCCTCTCATTAGAGGAATCGTGTATATGATGGAAATTTTCCCCTTCACTGTTCCGATCTTGATAGCGTTTCTTAAGGCATCTGCCGTTTAATCAGGCTGCTGGGTCCTACGTGTCATCCGCACACTAGAAGAAACATATGCATGATGAATTTTTTCCTTGGCTCATGCCTCCCTGATTTGAACTCGATAACGTTGCTCGATCTATCTGCAGTTACTCACGATGTTGGGTCCCACATGTCAGCCTCTCATTAGAAGAATCTTGTGTATGATGAATTTTTTATGTTCGCTTCTGCTACCCTGTTCCGAACTTGATGGAGCTTCTTGATGCATCTATAGTTTAATCACATAGCTAGGCCCCACATGTCATCCTCATATTATAAGAAACGTGTGCATGATGATTTTTCCTTGGCTCGTGCCTCCTTGATTTGAACTCGATAATGTTGCTTGATCTATCTATCATTAATCACGATGCTGGGTCCCACATGACATCCTCTCATTAGAAGAATCGTGTGTATGATGAAAGTTTTTCCTCCACTCCCGCTATCCTATTCTGAACTTGATTGCGCTGCCATTTAATGATGCAGCTTCCCACACATGTCATCCTCTAATTAGAAGAAATGTGTGTATGATGGATTTTTCCCTCGTTCGTGCTACCCTGTTCCGAACTTGATAGCACTGCCAGATGCATAATCACGCAGATGGCCCCAGGTGTCATAGTATCATTAGAAGAAACATGTGTATGATGGAATTTTTGCCCTCGGTCGCGCATCCGTGTTAACTTGATAGCGTTTTTCGCTGCATTAGCCATTTATTTAGGGTGGTGGGTCTCATATGTAAGCCTCACATTAGAAGAATCATATGTATATGATTGAATTTTTTTCCTTCTCTGGCTCTACCCTGTTCCTAACTAGATAGTGTTGCTCGACAAATCTGCCATTTGGTCAGGTAGCTGGGTCTCACATGTCAGCATTTTATTAGAAGAATGTGTGAATGTTGTACTTTTTTTCTCACTCGCACCTTCATGTTTCGAACTTGGCAACGTTTCTCGATGCATCAGCCGTTTATACAGGCTGATGGGTCCCCATGTCAACCTCTCATTAGAAGAAACGTGTGCATGCTGGACTTTTTTCACGTTCGCTCCTCCCTGTTTCGAATTTGGCAACGTTGCTCGATGTATCAGCCATTTATACAGGTAGTTGGGTCCCCCATGTCAGCCTCTCATTGGAAGAAACGTGTGCATGCTGGACTTTTTTCTCGCTCGCGCCATCCTCTTTGAAACTTGGAAATGTTGCTAGATGTGGCAGCATGTGTATAAGGTCTTGCTAGTGGGTCCCACATGTCAATATCTTTTTTTGAAATGACATGTCAATATATATTTAAATGAGATAGGTGTATGATAGACTTTTTTCGGCTGCGTCTTCTGTTTTGACCTTGGAAACATAGCTAGATGTGGCAACCATATATGTTGTTGCTACTAGAGCCCACATCTCTATGGTATGTCCTGGTTAGTGGGTCCTCGATGTCAGCCTCTCTGTATAAGTACTTAACTTATTTTTTCAAAACCGTGCATTAAGAGTAACGCTATAGGCTGGTGGTCCACCATGTCAGCCTCTCTGTAAAGAAATACTTGCTAGAAGAAAATTAATAGGAACGTTGTAGGCTAGTGGGTTCGCCATGTCAGCCTCTCCAAAAAGCAATATTCCTAGAAGAAAATTAAGAGGGGGGTTGCAGGCTGATGGGTCTGTCATGTCAGCCTCTCTGCAAAGAAATATTGCTAGAAAAAAATTAAGAGGGACGCTGCAAGCTGATGGGTCCACCATGTCAGCCTCTATATAAAGCAATATTGCTACAAGAAAATTAAGAGGGACACTATAGGCTGGTGGGTCTGCCATGTCAGCCTCTCCACAAAGAAATATTGCTAAAATAAAATTAATGGGGACGTTGCAGGATGGTAGGTCCGCCATGTCCGCCATGTCCACCTCTCCATAAAGCAATATTGCTAGAAGAAAATTAAGAGCGATGCTGCAGACTGGTGGGTCCATCGTGTTAGCCTCTACATAAAGCACTATTACTAGAAGAAAATAATATAAAAAATAAAAATAACTGTCAAGCACAGAGATTTCAAACTCAAGACATCCCACATATAACCGTGTTGCCACTACGATAAAAAAAATCAAATATACTAGCTTTCATCTCCTTGTTAGTAATCTCTGTATTCTACTGTAGATCCGTCGGATTTAGAACAAAGACCTCACTGATGGAGGGGAAAAAGCGATATTTTTTTGACAGATATATTCACGTAAAAATATCAAAAGAACCAGAGACACAAATTGCGTGCGTCAGAACTCGACTGGTATCCAATAACTTCACTTGGTGAAATCAAACTCTCATCATTGTCCAAAACACAACCAACGGTTCCGATGAAACACAAGCAAAATATCTAGTGCAAATAACCTAACACAACAACAAAACTTTTCACAAATTCAGTATTGTTTGAATGATTCAGCAGTATGGAATAAGAGAGAAAATAGACAGATTCCTAGTTCATATTCAGCAGCACTTGACCAATTTAACAGCATTTCAAAATAGACTGATTTAGCAATACAGACATTTAGATTCAATAGAAGTACATAGGAAACCAGACCTCACCAATTGAGTGGCAAAATGCAATAATTCTTTTGTTTTGACAGATATAATCATGTAAAAATATCTAAACAACCAGAGAGACACACCGCATGCGCCAAAACTGCACTAGTATCCAATGACTTCACTTGCTGAAATCATGATGTATCTTTACCCTCTCTGCCTCTCATCACTGCCAAAAACAAAACCAATGGTTCCGATGAAAGACATGCAAAAGATCTAGTGCAAGCAACCCAATAGCATTGACAGAACTTTTCATAAATTTAGTAGCATTTGAATGATTCAACACTACAAAACTAGATAGAGAAAATATCGATAGATTCCTACTTCATATTCAGCAGCACTTGACCAATTTTGCAGCATTTCAAAATGACTGATTCAGTAATATAGACACTGAAATTCAATAGAAGTACAGAGGGAACCAGTTCTTGCTTTAGCTCTAAAAACCATGCCAACAATTAGTTTGCCATTTTCTCCAAACACAGTTAAATCATTGGAGCAAGCAAAACTAATGATCAATTCTGCTTTTGTGTGCAACCTCCTACTCACATATGAAGATGGAACACAATCATTCTCATAATAGTTGGTCTTGGTCATATAGGGAACCGTCATATAGATACAAATATACCATACCAGTACGAAGTAGTCATAACTCCAATCCAGCAAAAGGTTATCATAGTTTTACCACCCATATATGATCAGTGGAGATAAGACAACTTCATAATTAATTATGATAGCATGCGACCAAAGATCTAGACAGCTAGGAACTTCATGACCATCTTGCTGCATTCAGGGGAGCGAGATACATCGATCTTGACCATTCTTCCAATGGTATGTTTGGCTGCTTTCCGGAACTTGGTCCACCTAGAAGTAGCTGCCAAGTGCCCATCAGTCCAATTAATGGCGTAGCGTACCTCGACTTGCACTCCTTCGCTCTGCATCATGAAGACTATTGTTCCCTTTCGTTTGGCCTCAAGTTGCTTTGTGGCACTCTTAGGAAATTTCTGAGTCAAAGCAAGAGATAGACATAAAATTAATAAGAGCAATGAACTGAATCATGTGAAACTTAAGAAGACATTAAGAGCAGTTTATCTTCCGCCACTCACAAACATAATCCGTGCGACCTTGAGATAACACATGTGTAGGATATGATCTGACAAGGAGCTTGTGTCGGTGCCTGTGCTGGGGCTGGTGTAGTAGCTGGTGCTAGTGCAGGAACATGGACTAGTACAGGAGATGGTGTTGCTGCCTGTGCTGGGGCCCGTGCTGGTGCAGGAGATGGTGCCGATGTAGTTAATTGAAGATGGGCTGGTGCAAGAGCCAGAACCGGTGTCGGCGCCGGCGCTAGCAGCTTGATGCTCGATTTCTTCTGACGGGTAGGTAAGCTGACTGCAGGGATGGTAGAGGCATATGAGATGTCTACAAGCAAAATGGCTCTTATACTCCAACAGTTACTCACAAGAAAGTGGTCAGAGGATATGATGAGTATAAAAGCAAATTAAGTTACTACTATCTCCAATCTTTCTCCTTCAGTCAACAGGTGTCAGAGCAGGAACTAGGTCCGATGTCGGTGTAGAGGGAGTGTCCCAACCTTTATTAACATAAGGTGGTGTCCCCTGTGTTTACAATGCTAGTCCCTGGATCAATAGCTAGCATCCACAGTTTAGATGTAATATCAAGAAACAAAGGTCATAATATAACTTTATAACCGGGAATATCATAAGTTTATTACATCTTTACATAGCTCATTTGGCTATTACATTACATTGCAGCGGAATAACTATAGTCATGGGTCCTTCATCTTCAAAAGTGCCACAGGCAAATGTTGGTTGTAGACTTTGTAATCCTAATCAATCAATCTTCACTAAAATCAATAAATCCTGCAACATTACAAGTTACAGCCACAAGGGTCAATACATTTGAATTGTATTGGCAAGTTCACTACTATGTTGAATATAGGTGGATCCTATTACTACATGCATATTTGGCTAAGTAGAGTTTAGGCTTATTGTATAAAGCAATATTTTATCCTTCCTTTTCAAAATGGTTTTGGTCCTTTGTCAAATCTTTGAAAACTTCTTGGTAAAGTCCAAGGGTTAAGTTGTTATCAAAAATCTCCTTGAACTACTTGGTAGAAACTCAAGTATTCAAGTCTTCAACAAAATCTCTTGAGTCCCTTGGTAACCCCAAGTACATCAAGCTTTTAAGCAAAAACTCTTGAGCACCTTGGTAACCCCAAGTGCATCAAGCTTTAACAAAATCTCTTTGAATTCCTTGGTACCCCCAAGTGCATCAAGTTTTTACTTTAGAAATTGGAATGTCGAGATCTCCCATAGTTCAAACTTTAGTTGCTCAGTATTGTCCATAACCGGGGACACGGCTAAGTACTTAGATTTTATTATCTTCTGCAGAAGGAGTACACTTTACCCACATGTCACAATCCCATCTAGTTGCCACCAGCGGCCACTGGATTAGTGCTCACCAAGATGGAGCACTGGCAGATTGAGAATGTGACGAAGTCTTTCCAAAAGGTCCTCCCATACACCATTGCTAGCTTGTCTTCAGCACCCATGAAGCATTCCAGATCCCCATGTCCAATAAACTGAAGACAATGCATGGGTCTTCCTAATGTAGTTGGCTAAGCCAGAGCCATAATAGCATGTGGTTGCACACGAAAGCCACAATTGGAGAAACATGTTCAATCTCTAATTTTCCTGGGTGGTTTCCTTTGGAGCACAACACAAAGAGAATGCCATAGACATGGTTCCTTTTGTTGCCACCTTCTCCAAAACTTAAAGTAACCTTGGCCACCCAGGTGATTCATTGAGTCCTTGTTTTATTATATAAAACACAAGTCCTTTTCTCAATTCCATAAAATCTCAACATGTAACTCTTTTCAAAATATAGCATGGCTAAGCATGTAACAACTACATTGTTTTCTCTAAGGAATGTATAGGGTATCCTATTAGGATTTAGCATAGCATAAGTATAAAATTATTTTTATGCATGTTTCAAAATCCACTAAGTATAATGAAAATAGTAGGACTTTGAATGATAGTGTAACTTGCCTTTTTGGTAGGGAATGGTGGTTCACTCCTTGATCTTGCTAGTCTCACACTTCACTACAATCAATCAAGAAAACACAATATCAACTAGCATTCCAAACCAAAGTCAATCAAACAATTTCACACATATAAAACAATGGAATTCTAAGTCATGCATGTAAGCATGCAAGGGATGGTTCTATTTGCAAAGGTGGTCTCCACTAGGCTTCTAAACTTTGTAAGGTCCAAAGTGGTCATTTACAAAAATGGCAAAGTCATTTGCAAATGGGTTTTATCCATAAACCATTTTCAAAACCTTTCATCATTTTATGTGGTGAAAAACATTTTTCTCAATGCCATAACCTTAAGTGGTTTCACCAAATAAGTTGTTGTTTCCCAAAACTTGGTGTTTATGGTCAGTAGGTTTGGTCCAAAGCATTTTCTCCAAAGTTTTTACTCAAAACCATTTTAAAATCCATGGGTTGGTTCCTAGGGTCAGTGAGTTCACAACAAACCATTTTGCAAAGGTTTTAACCCTAAAAACATTTTTGAATCATTTTTCTAATCTAAACAAGCATTCAAAAGTATCTGCAAAAACAAACACTCTAATGGATACTATTTGCTAAACCAAGGGCATGGTTGGCTAGGGCTTGTTCCACTGATTCCAATGATACCAAATTTGCAATTTTTGGACGTGTGGATCGAAAGTTACAAAGGTTTGAAAATTGAATCTATAACAGATTCAAATCTGTTTTTAAAACGAAACCTGGCCACGCGTCGCGTCGTCATTCGCTGGTACCGGTTCGGGTGGATCACGCGCTGCAGACCGTAGGATCTAATTTAGATCGAGCGGCGCAGAGGCATACGATACCTGTTTGCTTATGTTCTATCACAGCCATACGATCTAGATCTAACGGACGTAATCATCAGACCACTAACTGGTGGCGCTGCGCGGCGGTGGACGGCGGCGACGGTCAGGAAGCGGGCTAGCGGCTGTTCTAGGAATCAAGGAAGACAGAGGGGGTGCTCACCGAGATTGTAGGTGGCTAGGGAAGCTCAACGTGTGGTCGACGAGGCAGGGGGCGCACGGGAACAGTGGCGATTGCTCGTCGGAGACGTCGTTGGCGTCGGGTGGTTCTGTCCACGGTCGAAGGCGACGCTGCGGATCGCTCTAAGGCAAGACAAGAGCATGGTTAGGTGCGTAAGACCAAGGCGAAGTTGCTCGCATGATCGAGAAGCAGAGGGACGGTCAGATTTCTCCTGGGGAACTCGCCGGAGTAGGAGACAGACGGCGGCGCTCAGAGCTTGGTCGGAGTCGACGCTCAGGGACGCCCGCGGTCAAACGAGGGGCACGGACAGATGCGTCAGGAGGTGAGGAATCTCCTAGTGTGTTCAGGGAGGCACGGGGCGGTGTTGAGTCACCGGAATCAGCACCGGACTTCGTCGGAGTAGAGGGTGGTGCTGGGCGCAATTCGGCAGCCTGGAGGCGTGCAAATGCAGGGTGATGGAGGGGAAATGTAGAGGAGGGATGAGTGTTTAAATGGTCGTGGTTGCAGCAAGGTTAAGGCGCGGTATTACTGCGTATTCAACGCCGGCATAATTAGCAGCAACGGCAGGGCGTCGTCAGCGCGAGGAGGAAGAAGACGTGCTGGCTGCGTGGGTCCCTGCTGTCAGCGAGGAATGAGAGGGAGAAGAGGGTCCACCGGTCAGTCTCTTTGTGGGTCTGGGAGTTGGTGCGAACCGTTTTCTTTCGGGGAGGGGAGCTGGGCTGGTTTGTTGGGCTTCCTTGGCTGCTGGGTTGGGTCAGGTCCAAATCTATTTTTTTCTTCCAAATTGTTTTTCTTTTTTTTTGTTTTCATTTTCTGTTTTGAAAACCAAACAACAAATCAAACAATCAAAACACATCAAACATTCATCAAACTTTTCATTTGAATTTGGTTCTGTTTAACACATAAACCAAAGTCCAAAATGATATGATATTTTAAATCTTTTTAGGTTCCATTCATTAATTAAATAAAATGGACCATGGTTTATTAATCAAATAGGGTTTGATTGATTTAATAAAATCTCTATTTGAAATCTAAATATTTTCAAAACCAAAACAGTAGGTTTTATTTGGAAATATAAAATACTTGGAAAACTTATTTTAAATAAATAAGTTTTGATGTTTTGGAAATAGTAAAACCTTTATTAATAAATCTTGGATATTAAATCCTTATTAATTTTATTTAATAAACCTTTACTATTTTATCAAAACAAGGCATTTTATTTCATAAGCTTTGGCCAAGGTTTAATTTGGCTTTATAAAATAATCTTTAACAAAATTTCTATTTCATTTGAAAACAAAATCCTTTTATTTAAAGATAGTAATTCCAAAATATTTTATTTTCCTTTATCAAATATTTTATCTTTTTAAATCACTTTAGGATTTTATTTGCTCCAACTTGGTTTGAAGTTCCAATTGAGTTCAAAAAGTTTCTTCTGGCCCTGAAAATCAAACAAAGTTTTATTTTATTCATTTATTTTCACATTACAAGATTTGGAAAATCTTGGGATGTGACAGGCTACCACCCTTAACATAAATCTCGTCCCGAGATTTGGGAAGGCTAGGGTTACAAGTAGGCTCAAAACAACTAGGGTACTTCCACCCTTAAAATTTTTCAAACAAAAATTACATATTGTCCTTCTTGGGATCCTGGGAAAAACTTTCTCTAAGCAAACAGTTGCATTTGTGTCCTTAGTTTCCATGCTCGACTCATGGGCCAAGGTTGAGTTTCTCCATAGGCTTGGTGATCTTGTTCTTCATCTTTTCTGGACAGTTGCTTGCATAATGTCCTGGGTTTTTGCAATTGAAACAGTGGATGTCTTGGATTTCTTTACGTGGCTCTTGTGGACAAGTTGCTACATAGTGTCCTAATTCTTTGCAGTTGTTGCACACCACTTGGCCAATCTCTTTATTCTTCTTGTTCTATGGGCATCCACTGGAGTAGTGTCCCATTTCCTTACATTTACGACATTGCACAAGGCTCATGTCCTCCTTTTGTTTCTTGGGTTTCTTTAGTCCTTTGAATTGGGTTGTCTTGTTTGGAGGTATGAATGGTCCTTTTCCTTTCTTGGTAGACTTGGATCCTTCTTGTTTCCTTTGTTCCACAATGGAGTAGATGGGGCATTGGATAGGGACATGGTTGTTTCCTTCACATAGGTAGCAATTATCTTGAGAAGTAGGACATTGTCCAACAGGATGTTTCCCTTCACAGTTGGGGCATTGATCTCTATGCTCCCTGGAAGTATGATCCTTGTCTCCACAAATAATGCAAGCTGGGGCTCCATCTAGATTAACATTTCTGTCATCATTGTTGTCACAAACTTTCTTGGGATAGTTTTCTTCCATTTTGATCATTTGATCAGTCACCTTAAGCATCAGTTGGCCTTGAGTTTCCAAAAATCCTTGCAGGGCTGGATCTGCTCCACTAGTGTTAGCTATGAATTGAGCTGTCACTTGGTTCAACTGGTGTTGAGTTGCTATGAGTTCTTTCATGATGTCCTCTTGGTTGGTGTTGGTGTCATCAACCTTGATGTTGGAGTCTCTTGGAGTAGTCATCTGTTTGGGTTGAATGGAGATTAGAATAGGCAAAATATTTCTAAGGAATCAATTCCAATCACACATATCACAATTCACACAAGCAATGTGCATGCAATCACAAACCAAACATTTCACTCAACAACAAAGTTCAAGCATACCCTTAGGCAACAAAATATTTTTGTCACACCACATAAGTTGGTGGGTTTGACATAGCTAAAATATGGTGGTCCATCTATATGGTTTACTTGTGATCTTTCCATCCTTCTTGGTTGCTTCTTCTTACATGAGATCATGGT
The DNA here is from genome assembly GCA_916181665.1 of Avena sativa. NCBI lineage: Eukaryota > Viridiplantae > Streptophyta > Magnoliopsida > Poales > Poaceae > Avena > Avena sativa. Next base: position 148,005,287 of record OV702297.1, read on the forward strand.
TCCTTGGGAAAAACTCTTGGTTACCTTGACTTCTAGTGAAGTGAGCTCCTTCTAACTTTTGCATTCTCTCAGTCTCTAAGTCTTGAGCAAGATTTCCTTGTTTCACTTGCAATCCTTAGGGGTATCCAAGTTGGAAGTCCTTGGTGAACATGCTGAAGATGTTGAAGTCATTATAGCTGAAGAAGTTGAAGTCATTAGAGTTGAAAGTGTTGGAGAAGTCCTTTGCACATGGTGTAGTATTTGGTCATGGGTAGGTTTTTCCATCAAGTTGAAAATAGAAGAGATGTAGAGTTGAAATCAAAAAAATGGTTGAGGAAAGAGTTTACAAGTATGTTTGTAAATAAGTTTTTGGAATGAGTACAACTCCTATTTTCTAAGGGTTTTTGTCCAATCCTAGGTTTACAAATCCTACAGGCAACACAATGCTCTGATACCATCTATAGAGGGAGTGTCCCAACCTTTATTAACATAAGGTGGTGTCCCCTGTGTTTACAATGCTAGTCCCTGGATCAATAGCTAGCATCCACAGTTTAGATGTAATATCAAGAAACAAAGGTCATAATATAACTTTATAACCGGGAATATCATAAGTTTATTACATCTTTACATAGCTCATTTGACTATTACATTACATTGCAGCGGAATAACTATAGTCATGGGGTCCTTCATTTTCAAAAGTGCCACAGGCAAATGTTGGTTGTAGACTTTGTAATCCTAATCAATCAATCTTCACTAAAATCAATCAAACCTGCAACATTACAAGTTACAGCCATAAGGGTCAATACATTTGAATTGTATTGGCAAGTTCACTACTATGTTGAATATAGGTGGATCCTATTACTACATGCATATTTGGCTAAGTAGAGTTTAGGCTTATTGCATGAAGCAATATTTTATCCTACCTTTTCAAAATGGTTTTGGTCCTTTGTCAAATCTTTGAAAACTTCTTGGTAAAGTCCAAGGGTTAAGTTGTTATCAAAAATCTCCTTGAACTACTTGGTAGAAACTCAAGTATTCAAGTCTTCAACAAAATCTCTTGAGTCCCTTGGTAACCCCAAGTACATCAAGCTTTTAAGCAAAAACTCTTGAGCACCTTGGTAACCCCAAGTGCATCAAGCTTTAACAAAATCTCTTTGAATTCCTTGGTACCCCCAAGTGCATCAAGTTTTTACTTTAGAAATTGGAATGTCGAGATCTCCCATAGTTCAAACTTTAGTTGCTCAGTATTGTCCATAACCAGGGACACGGCTAAGTACTTAGATTTTATTATCTTCTGCAGAAGGAGTACACTTTACCCACATGTCACAATACCATCTAGTTGCCACCAGTGGCCACTGGATTAGTGCTCACCAAGATGGAGCACTGGCAGATTGAGAATGTGACAAAGTCTTTCCAAAAGGTCCTCCCATACACCATTGCTAGCTTGTCTTCAGCACCCATGAAGCATTCCAGATCCCCATGTCCAGTAAACTGAAGACAATGCATGGGTCTTCCTAATGTAGTTGACTAAGCCAGAGCCATAATAGCATGTGGTTGCACACGAAAGCCACAATTGGAGAAACATGTTCAATCTCTAATTTTCCTGGGTGGTTTCCTTTGGAGCACAACACAAAGAGAATGCCATAGACATGGTTCCTTTTGTTGCCACCTTCTCCAAAACTTAAAGTAACCTTGGCCAACCAGGTGATTCATTGAGTCCTTGTTTTATTATATAAAACACAAGTCCTTTCTCAATTCCATAAAATCTCAACATGTAACTCTTTTCAAAATATAGCATGGCTAAGCATGTAACAACTACATTGTTTTCTCTAAGGAATGTATAGGGTATCCTATTAGGATTTAGCATAGCATAAGTATAAAATTATTTATATGCATGTTTCAAAATCCACTAAGTATAATGAAAATAGTAGGACTTTGAATGATAGTGTAACTTGCCTTTTTGGTAGGGAATGGTGGTTCACTCCTTGATCTTGCTAGTCTCACACTTCACTACAATCAATCAAGCAAACACAATATCAACTAGCATTCCAAACCAAAGTCAATCAAACAATTTCACACATATAAAACAATGGAATTCTAAGTCATGCATGTAAGCATGCAAGGGATGGTTCTATTTGCAAAGGTGGTCTCCACTAGGCTTCTAAACTTTGTAAGGTCCAAAGTGGTCATTTACCAAAATGGCAAAGTCATTTGCAAATGGGTTTTATCCATAAACCATTTTCAAAACCTTTCATCATTTTATGTGGTGAAAAACATTTTTCTCAATGCCACAACCTTAAGTGGTTTCACCAAATAAGTTGTTGTTTCCCAAAACTTGGTGTTTATGGTCAGTAGGTTTGGTCCAAAGCATTTACTCCAAAGTTTTTACTCAAAACCATTTTAAAATCCATGGGTTGGTTCCTAGGGTCATTGAGTTCACAACAAACCATTTTGCAAAGGTTTTAACCCTAAAAACATTTTTGAATCATTTTTCTAATCTAAACAAGCATTCAAAAATATCTGCAAAAACAAACACTCTAATGGATACTATTTGCTAAACCAAGGGCATGGTTGGCTAGGGCTTGTTCCACTGATTCCAATGATACCAAATTTGCAATTTTTGGACGTGTGGATCGAAAGTTACAAAGGTTTGAAAATTGAATCTATAACAGATTCAAATCTGTTTTTAAAACGAAACCTGGCCACGCGTCGCGTCGTCATTCGCTGGTACCGGTTCGGGTGGATCACGCGCTGCAGACCGTAGGATCTAATTTAGATCGAGCGGCGCAGAGGCATACGATACTTGTTTGCTTATGTTCTATCACAGCCATACGATCTAGATCTAATGGATGCAATCATCAGACCACTAACTGGCGGCACTGCGCGACGGTGGATGGCGGCAACGGTCAGGCAGCGGGCTAGCGGCTGTTCTAGGAAGCAAGGAAGACATAGGGGGTGCTCACCGAGATCGTAGGAGGCTGGGGAAGCTCAACGTGTGGTCGACGAGGAAGGGGGCGCACGGGAACGGTGGCGATTGCTCGTCGGAGACGTCGTCGGCGTCGGGTGGTTCTGTCCGCGGTCGAAGGCGATGCTGCGGATCGCCCTAAGGCAAGACAGGAGCATGGTTAGGTGCGTAAGACCAAGGCGAAGTTGCTTGCATGATCGAGAAGCAGAGGGGCGGTCGGATTTCACCTGGGGAACTCGCCAGAGTAGGAGACAGACGGCGGCGCTCAGAGCTTGGTCGGAGTCGACGCTCAGGGACGCCCGCGGTCAAACGAGGGGCACGAACAGATGCGTCAGGAGGTGGGGAATCTCCCAGTGTGTTCAGGGAGGCACGGGGCGGTGTTGAGTCGTCGGAATCGGCACCGGACTTCGTCGGAGCAGAGGGTGGTGCTGGGCGCAATTCGGCAGCCTGGAGGCGTGCAAATGCGGGGTCACAGAGGGGAAATGTAGAGGAGGGATGACCGTTTAAATGGGCGTGGTTGCAGCGAGGTTAAGGCGCGGTATTACTGCGTATTCAACGCCGGCGTAATTAGCAGCAACGGCAGGGCGTCGTCAGCGCGAGGAGGAAGAAGACGTGCTGGCTGCGTGGGTCCCTGCTGTCAGCGAGGAATGAGAGGGAGAAGAGGGTCCACCGGTCAGTCTCTTTGTGGGTCTGGGAGTTGGTGCGAACCGTTTTCTTTCGGGGAGGGGAGCTGGGCTGGTTTGTTGGGCTTCCTAGGCTGCTGGGTTGGGTCAGGTCCAAATCTATTTTTTCTTCCAAATTGTTTTTCTTTTTTTTTGTTTTCATTTTCTGTTTTGAAAACCAAACAACAAATCAAACAATCAAAACACATCAAACATTCATCAAACTTTGCATTTGAATTTGGTTCTGTTTAACACATAAACCAAAGTCCAAAATGTATATAATATTTTAAATCTTTTTAGGTTCCATTCATTAATTAAATAAAATGGACCATGGTTTATTAATCAAATAGGGTTTGATTGATTTAATAAAATCTCTATTTGAAATCTAAATATTTTCAAAACCAAATCAGTAGGTTTTATTTGGAAATATAAAATACTTGGAAAACTTATTTTAAATAAATAAGTTTTGATGTTTTGGAAATAGTAAAACCTTTATTAATAAATCTTGGATATTAAATCCTTATTAATTTTATTTAATAAACCTTTACTATTTTATCAAAACAAGGCATTTTATTTCATAAGCTTTGGCCAAGGTTTAATTTGGCTTTATAAAATAATCTTTAACAAAATTTCTATTTCATTTGAAAACAAAATCCTTTTATTTAAAGATAGTAATTCCAAAATATTTTATTTTCCTTTATCAAATATTTTATCTTTTTAAATCACTTTAGGATTTTATTTGCTCCAACTTGGTTTGAAGTTCCAATTGAGTTCAAAAAGTTTCTTCTAGCCCTGAAAATCAAACAAAGTTTTATTTTATTCATTTATTTTCACATTACAAGATTTGGAAAATCTTGGGATGTGACAGTCGGTGAGGGTGCGGGTGTCGGTGCCAGCAGCTTGATGCTAGTTACCTTCTGGGGGAGGTAAGGGGACTGCAGGATTGGCCAGAGAGGCATATGAGATGTGTACAAGCAAAATGGTTTCTTACATTCCTAGATAGTGATCAGAGTATACAAGCAAATTAAGTTACTACATCTATTATTTCTTCTACTCTGTTCAATAGGTGCCGTTGCAGGAAGTGGGGCCGGTGCTGGTGTGATGGCACTGCGTCAACGTGTAGTGCTTCGACGAGAAACCCCAAGAGCAAGGTGTGATGCAGCATAGCAACAAGCTTTCACTCAGTAAGAAACCGAGGTTATCGAACCAGTAGGAGGAAGGAAACGTCACACAGGTGTTGTAAGCAACATGGAAACCTGCACAACACAAACTTAAGACTTTGCCCAAACGAATCAGTGAGGTTGTCAAGCTCACCGGTTTGCTGTAACAAAGGATTAAACATATGGTGTGGATGGTGATGATGGTTTGCATCAAGTAAACAAGTAACAGTGGAAGATGTTGAATGGTAAAGATTGGACCGGGGTCCATAGTTCACTAGAGGTGCTCACCTTAGATAAACAACATGGCATGAAGGGTAGCAAAATTATAGCAAGGAAATTGACAGGAACTAAGCAAGACATAACAATGCAATACCAGACAAAAAGATCCTATGAGATTCGATTGGGCAATACAACAATATACATAGACCGCAATCCAACTGCATCTATGACTAGAAGTCTACCTTCAGGTTATCATATGAACCCCCTCTAGTATTAAGTTGCAAGCAATAGACAACTTCTTTAAGAAAAGTTTGTAAGGTAAACAATCCACTTGTTCTATGAACAAGAGACCATTGTTTTCTCCCTAGTGGCAACAACACATCTCCAACCAAAGAGATTTCTGTCAATTCCCTTGGAAACTAGAGGCATGAACCCATTATTGAGCATAAATACCCCATCTTGGAGTCACTAGTAACTACTTGGTCAAGATAGCTACTAACAATGGAGAGCATGCAAGATCACAAACAACACAGACATGATAGAATCAAATAGACCAAACCATTAATTACTCTAACATAGTTATCTCAATATCCATTGGATCCCCGCAAACACAACATGCATGATTACAAATATATTAGATCTTGATCATGAACGGAGCTCACAAGATCTATACATGAAAGCACAAAGGAGGAGATACAACCATCTAGCTACTACATGGACCCGTAGTCCAAGGTGGAACTACTCACGCTTCATACCGGAGAAGAAGGCCTCCGGGATGATTTCCCCTCCGGCAGGGTGCCGGGAAGAACTTTAGATCCCCCCTAATCTAGGGACGACGGTGGCAGCGGCTATAGAAGGTTTCATGGAGTTTTGATCGGGTGCCTAGGGTTTCTGTATCGGGGGCTTCTTATAGGCGAAGAGGCGAGGTTGGGAGGCGGCCAGAGGGCCCACACCCTGCCCAGGCGCGGGGTGGGCCCACCCGTGCCTAGGGGGGTGTGGCGGCCCTGGCTCGCCTCTCCGTCTCTCTTCTGGACTTCGTGTAGCCCATGGTAAAATATTGACTTTGGCTTTCTACCCGTCCAATTCCAAGAATATTGATTTTCTGCCTTTTTGGAACCAAAAACAGAAGAAAACAGACAACTGGCACTGTGGCAACTTGTTAATAGGTTAGTTCCAGAAAAGATATAAAACACCTCAAAGTGTAGACAAAGCAAAGCAAAGTAGATACTAAACAAGCATGGAGCATCAAAAAATATAGATACGTTTCCGACGTATCACGGTGCCAGCACCTTGATGCGGGCACTCTTTTGGAAGCGGACTGCACAAGTGGTAAGAGTCATACGATTAGTGAAGATAATGGTGTATAACAGTTAGTCACAAGAAAGTCATTAGAGATTGTGATGAGTACAAAACAAAATTAATTAGTAGTACCTCTGTTCTTGGCCCTTTGGTCAACGGGTGTACGATGGCTTGCAAGTATCTGCCCAGGCTTACTAAAATCAAGTGCTACCTCGTTCACCTACTTCAGACCATTCTCACGGACATACTTGGACCAACCTCGGACACCCAAATAGGTGGTGACCATTGTTAGGGAGACATCCACATCATATATTTGCCACAAGCCTTTTGGTTCCTCGGTATATAGAGTTAGAAACTTGTCGTTTCCGAATAGCTTGTTTATAATGGGGCGAGCGACACAAGGGACAACCTTCATGAGAAAATTTATAGACAGGTAAGACAACAACAAGAAAAGTGAGATACAAGATATTATATCAAGTCGTTCTAAAATGCTTGGAATCCATACCTGATACCATGGGTAGCCTTCGCGAAGGGTGGCCATGCACCATTTTTATTCCATCTGCCTTTGGAAGGTCATAAAGGGCCCACCTTTCAATCCGCAAGCTTAACAAGAGGACGGTAGAAGAAAGGGCTGAGCAGCTGGTGCGTGGTACTGAATAAAATTAAGTGGAAAGGTTAAATTATATAAAGATCATGTAAATCTAATAATATCAGACAAAATAATTGCATGTAAAGCAAACATATTTGATGTTTGTGAACTTCTAATGAACGTAAATATAAGTATAGATGATAACAATAACACGAAAAATCATAACATGTGAAATTGTGGATTTCCAAATTATACCCATTTCTTAGAGAGGTCAGTGCCCACCTGGGTACTGTGTTTGCGCTTCCTCGTCGTGTAGACAATGTCCACTTTTGGTGGGGGAATGATCAATCTACTAGCCTCTACAGCAACCCCAGCCTCCGCAGTAGCACCTTCAATCTGAGTAAATAGCAATAGAGCTCAACAGTTCAATGCAGTACATAGTAGTCATATATGACTGTGTATGAGACAGTCAGACAGATCCAGATTCACATAAACATAGTGCCAGACTTAATAAAACCACGCATGTTTCTGAACATCTAATAAGCATGCATGACACCAAGCGAATAATAATTAAATCAGACCGTACCATCGTGAGTGGATTAAGAAAAAAAATACCCTTCTCTTTAAGCTAGGCCCTCCTATTTGGGAAGTGTCCTTGCTCTTGTTTGGTGAGTAGTGGTATTGGCCGGATCCTCTGGCATGTGGGGGTATCATGTTGTTTGCCACACCTGGAGCATCGCAAGTTCGCAGGTATGTACCACCATGCTATAGTAATTAAAGAACAAGATGGTGTCATAGAGGCTTCCACAAAAACATGATGTAGACAGAGATAACTTTGAGCACAAGGATACATCCAGGTTGCAGACAACAACTTTCAGCATCAGAAAGAATGGAAGAACACAACGAATATGCTGCTCCATTACCTTTTATAGGCAACTTTTAAGGAAAATGACGGGACCATCACTATCCATATTGTCCATGCGTGCCACTAACCCATAGTTCTCCATACAGAATCTAACGCAAAATCCATTGCACATTAGTAGAAATTAAAGGTTACAAAGTGAAGAAAACATACTTGGAACCCGACTAATTGCCCCAATCAGAACAGCGGTGACCATGCCCCGATCCCAAATAGAAAGGAAATCAGTCACCCCCCTCCCCCACCCTACCTACCCGCACCTCCACCCCCACACCAATGGCCCAATCTATCAGAGGAGAGGAGGGAAAATACCCTGATTAGGTGAACATATCCCGATTAGGTGACACTTGCTTGCTTGCCTGATGATGGGATCTAGCGATTGGAGGTTGCTGGTCGGAAGAGAAAAGTATGGGAAGTGGGAGTAGCAGTACTACTACTAGTAGTAGGGGCATTAGTACTACACTTTTTCTACAGTATCAAGGGAGCGGCAGGAAGAGATTCCCGGGGTTTTTTGCAAAATTTTCAGCACATCGTGGCGTGGAATAATAAATTATGCGGGACCCATATACAACCTCCTCCTTTTTCCCTTGGTGTCCACTTTTCCTCTCCCAGGACCGATAAAATTGTCCCATGTTCCTCTCCCACGACCGAGAAAATCACGCAGTATCGAATCGATATGATTCGGCTCGTGGAGAATTTTTTTGAATGGAAGAGTTAATATATTAATATCAGAAAAAAGTACATTATAGATCATACAACATATACTCTAAAGATCAACACTTGAGGGAGGGGAAGGGCTGGCAGAGGAAAACACGACATTTTTTCCAGCATAGGGCACCAGCTCGATGCCTCTAAATCCACTTGGGAAGCCTCAAAACAGGAAACACACACAGACACACATATATACTACTAATATACGGAATAGTTTCCAGTTACAGATCTGCAAACAAAGGCCTAAAAATTATAAGGTAGCTCCATATTACAGTACTACGACAATATCGAACCAATCATGGGATAGCTCTACATATATTTAGAGCCACCTTAGATGCACCCCTAAGTTTTGCATCTAGTCTAGTGGTCATGAGACTGCACATACGACACCAAAAGTACAACCCTTATGATCAGCAGCCATGCATCGACTCCATCTAGAAGTAGAACATGTCATCGTCACTACCATTAAAGTCCTCTTCGGTTGTCTGCTTCTGCGATTAGTAGATTAATAGATACATTTAAAGAGAAATATCAAAGACACACAACCTGAAAATTTTCCATTATATAGATATAGTACCTTGTCATCTGTCATAGCGTAAGTACCTAAAATGAAACTCGTTTCATGCAGCTTGCACTTTTTCTCTCCTCCCCCTTCTACAAGTTGATCTAGATACTCAGGAGCTACCTCTGTTAGCTTATCTAGATGATCAATATCTGCTTCCCCTACTTGATCTGGATGATAAAGATGTTCTTCCCCTGGGTCATATGCTTGACCATGAAATATCTATCTAACATATGTTCTTAGCATCCCAAACATATAAATATGGTCTCCCACTATACTGAATGGCAGCACCCTCTGGTTCACACACAAGCGGTAGGGGCAATGTACTTCTGAGTTTTCACAATGAGCTCTAATAAATTCAATAAATCGTACAACATCAAACATATGTTTAGGGCTGCCTAATGGAGCAACCTGCATCCCAAATATCTCCATCTGTTTAATTATGAGATACAAGATTAGTTCTTAATTAGTAAAAGAAAAGAAGGAAACAAATAAATGTGTATAAAAACTATATATGCCCATGTATTTCAGCAAACATATTGACAACAATAATCGGCGAAGGTACTTAAGAACATAGATCAAGCCTAGAATCAACTATGACTATGTAGACTAAGGACAAATTAAACTATGTATTTGAGGGGGAAGATCGGGTGAAATGGAAATAAAATTGCCTACCAGATCGAGTTAGAGATAGAAGGACTACCGTGGGATCCACGTGACCATCGATGCATATCAAGAACACCGACCGGTAGGGAAATATTCTTGGGGCGCACAATGGTGATATGAGGAGCGGCGGTGAGCACGTTTGTTTTATGGGCAAAGGGGTGAGGGTCTACGCGGCGGAGGGTGGATGTTAACAAAACCTCAAGGGGTGGGGACGGATAACTTTGAACATTCTGACCTACCCTGCTTTGGGCACCACCAAATACGTGCCCCCTATCAGTGACCATAGATCAAAATTGACCAAATTTGGTTAAACCGAGATGAACTAGTTAAATTGGCGAGATCAGCATGGAAACTTGAAAATTCATGAAACTCGTCCATTGTCCATTAAATATATGTATTAATTTATGTGAAAGTATGGAAGGTGGCATGTTGAACCATATCTTATCTTATCTTGCCACTTGGAATATTGACCATTGGATCAAGACTCGTAAATCCCAACATTGCTAGCCATTGGATCTTATTTTCCATTTTATTAGCATCTAATGCTAGAAGATACTATTGATAGTCTTTAGCACAATAAGCGCTATACGCAAACCTCAAAACACACTTCTCCATCATTCTAGAGTCTTCTCCATCATTTCTAGACCATGTTACCAGAATTGACATGTTTTTAGTAAATTGCCATATTGTAAATTTATTGCAAGAATTTAGCCAGTAAGATTGATAGGGTTTATCCATTAAATAAATTAATTTGTGTGACAATTGGCATAATGTCATATTGAGCTATAATCTTTGAAGTTGCTTCACAACCAAAAACAATGTTGTCACTTGGATTTTTTTTTTGGATTTTCCCTTTGTAAGCAAAGCTTGATTGGCCAAGATGCATCCAATGCAGAGTACAAAACATGGACACGGTATCAACAACTATGGCTATGCAAGTAAAAAAATAAATATAGTTGTGACCTTGGTAATCTTATTTAAAGCACGGCAGATGTCTATCAACTTATTAAATGCTCGAAAGCATACATGCGTCTGAGTCTATCTGACGGGGACAACATCCCCCAAGTGGGAGTGGGAGTAGCTTACCTTAGAAGCTTCAACTTCAAAATTTCGAGAGAGCGCTGAATATTCCGCTCATCCATTCAAACACCCCGCCCATTCATTCAAACATCCAGCCCCAAACATACTTCACCTTTTTTAGAATGCAAAATTCTTCTTTTATCCCTACTTTGGAAACAAGAACCCAAGGAGCAATGCAATAATAGAGGGATATAGGTGGTAATTTTGCGTTCTCCCACGTGGATCACCCCATCGACGTGGTTCCCTGACCTTCTTCAATAAGTATATTTACCTGCCCGCCCCTCCAACCTTACACTAACTCTGTGGACCACAATGCAAGTGACTCGCATGTCAGTGACCTAGAATTACGGGAAGTAGAGATTCCCATTGTTTCGAGTTCAAAATTCAAACATTTTTCGCTAAACCGAGATAAAATTGTTAAACTCGGCAAAACAAGCTCGGAAACTTGGGCATTATTTGTCAAATAATTCATACTTTGTGATAAAATTTGTGTGGTGATACTTTGAACCAAATATGGTCTTTGAACCATAAAATTGGTGTGCAAATAAAATTGGTTATGCCATTGTATGCCACGAATATAACCATAAATTTTGAACATTATTGAAAATTCCTGAAACACAAAACCCCTGAACCCTATAACCCTAAACACTAATAACCCCTAAACCCTGACCAAGTAGATATCATGCACTTGTAGATGAAATATGAGATACTTCCATTGAATTGGGCAACTCCATTCTATTCGACGAATATATGCATAAAGCTTGAACATTATTGAAAATTCCCTAAACCCTAAGCAACCCCTAAAACCTAAACCCTCAACCCCTAGATACTAAAACCCTAAATCCTAAACCCCTCAACCCACAATTAAACACTAACCAAGTAGGTATCATGCACTTATATATCAACATTTGAGACACTTTCACTAAATTGCGGTAACGCCATTCTGTTGCACAAATATAAGCATAAATCTTGAATATTGTTGAAAATTCCCTAAACCCCTAACGACCCTGACCAAGCAGGTATATCATCCACTGATAGATCAATATTTGAGATATACTTTAATTAAATTATGCTAACACCATTCCATTCCACGAATCTAATCATAAAGCTTGAACATTATTGAAAATGCCCTAAAACCTAAACCTTAAACCCCTAAACGACCCTGACCAAGCAGGTATATATCATCCACTCATAGATCAACATTTGAGATATACTTTCATAAAATTATGCTAAAGCCATTCAATTCCACGAATCTAAGCATAAAGCTCGAACATTATTTAAAATGACCTAAAACGTAAACCTTAAACCCATAAACCCTAAACCCTTTGACCCTAAACCCGAAACATGCAGGAACCAAGCATTTATAGATCAAAATTTGAGGTACTTCCATTAAATTGCGCTAACGCCTTTCTATTTCATGAATATAGGCATATAGCTCAAACATTATTGAAAATTCACTAAACCCTAACCCCCTAAAACCTAAACCCTAAGCCTTATCCCCTAAACCCTAAAAACCCTCAGCCCCTAACCCTAACCAAGTAGGTATATATCATGCACTTATAGATAAAAATTTGAGATACTTTCATTGTTAAATTGTTACAAAGTCACTCTATTCCACCAATGTAAGCATAAAGCTCGAAATTTAATGAAAATTACCGAAACTCTAAACCCCTAAATCCCTAAACCTAGCTAAACCCTAAAAACATAAACACTAAACCCCTAAACACTGACCAAGAAGCTATCATATGCACACTTATATATCAAATTTTCAGATACTTTTACTAATTTGGGTAACGCCATTCTATTCGACAAATATAAGCATAAAGCTTGAACATTATTGAAAATTCCCTAAACCCTAAACCCTCAACCCTAAACAACCCCTATAACTTAAACCCTCAACCCAAATACACCCTAACCAAGAAGGTATCATGTACTTATATATCCAAATTTGAGATACTTTCATTAAATTGTGGTAGCGCTATTCTATTCCCTGAATATAAGCATAAAAGCTTGAACATTATGAAAATTCCCTAAACGCTAAACCCCTAAAACCTAAACCATAATCCCCTATCTTATCTTATCTTATCTTACCATTATATAGTGTATAAATAACTTTGAATATTGACCATTGGATCAAGACTCGTGAATCCCAATATTGCTAGCCGTCAGATCTTCTTTTCCATTCAATTAGCATGTGATGCTAGAAGATACTATTAATATTGTCTTTAGCACAATAAGCGCTATGCGCAAACCTCAAAACACACTTCTCCATCATTCTAGAGTCTTATCCATCATTTCTCTAGACCATGTTATCAAAATTCACATGTTTTTAGTAAATTTCCATATTGTCAATTTATTGCAAGAATTTAGCCAGTAAGATTGATAGGGTTTATCCATTAAACATGTTACTTTGTGTGAAAATTGGCATGATGCCATATTGAGCCATAATCTTTGAAGTTGCTTCACAACTGAAAACAATGTTATCACTCGGAAAAATAAGAAAAAGATAAAATTTGGATTTCCCCTCGTAAGCAAAGCTTGATAGGGCAAGATGCATCCAATACACGGAGTACAAAACATGGACACGGTACCAGGAACTATGTATGTGCAAGTCAAAAAATCAAATATGGTTATGACCTTGGTCATCTTATTTGAAAGACGACAGATGTCTATCAACTCATCAAAATGCTCGAAGCATACATGTGTCTGGGTCTATTTGACGGGGACAGCATCCCCCAAGTGGGAGTGGGAGTAGCGTACCTTAGAAGCTTCCACTTCAAAATTTCGAGAGAACGCTGAAATATCCCTCCCATCCATTCAAACACCCCGCCCATTCATTCAAACATCTAGCCCCACCCATACTTCACCTTTTTTTAGAATGCAAAATTCCTCTTCTATCCTTGCTTCGAAAATAAGAAACCGAGGAGCAATGCAATAATAGAGGGATATAGGTGGTAATTTTGCGTTCTCCCACTAGAGAGGACTGAACCCAATAAGGTACAAGTCCCTGTGTTTACAGTGCTAGTCCCTGGATCGAATAGCTAGCACCCACAGTGAAGATGTAATATCTAGAAACAAAGGTCATATTACATCGCATAACCAGGAATAAATAGTTCATTACAACTTACATAGCTCATATGGCTATCTTATTACAAAGCAGCAGATATAACTATAAAGCATGGAGTCCTTCATCTTCATGTGTCACAGGCAAACATGTTGGTTGTAGACTCATAATCCCTACTAATCAAACTTTCACTATCATCAAGTAAGCCTGCAACATGATAAGTTACAGCCACAAGGGTCAATACATTTGAATTGTATTGGCAAGTGATACCATATTGATATAGAGAATCTAACATCTACATGAATATATGGTTGAGTGGAGTTTTGGCTGGCCTTTGTATAAAACAAGTTTTCCCTATCCTTTGAAAAATATTTTTCTATTTTCCAACAACACTACAACAAACATGGCACTCTGGATACCCTCCAGGTGCTTCCCTTGTTCACCCAACAATTTTTAACTTAGAGAAATTAGAATCATGAGATTCTTGATCCTGCTTCATTGTCTTGATGCTCAAAATTGTCCATAACCGGGGACACGGCTAAGTACTTAGTTTTACCCTCTCGACGGGTGGTGCACTTTCCTCACAAGACTCGACATGCATCGAGACGAGACTTTTCATAAATAATCCCTTAGACCCCCACGGACGAATTCCATCCTATCATCACTACCACCTTCTGTCCGTCTGGCTGAGTTCTTGCAACTTAGTTGGTCAAGGCAGAGCCCATATGCCATGTGGCTGCACTGGAAGCTTTCGTGACAAGAATGTCTCCAATATCTTTGTTCCTGGGTGGCCATCCACAAGTGAGATACACCAGGGTAGACCATAGAAATGGGCCCTGGGTAACCACTCAACACAATCCATACAAGTCCCATTTCCACCCAGGTGTTTCATTAACATCAGTTGATTTCATTAGTCCAAAAATACTCATATTTTCATAAGACATCATATCATGATTTCTACCCACGAATCTATATAGCAAGACTAAGAATTCTAATTTTACGATGTCTCCTATCTTTAGGAAATACTACCAAGGTAGATATTATGGGATTAGCATAGCATAGAAATATACATAATAGTCCTATCATGCACACTACAAATACATCACTAATGCAATATTGAAAAGATAGGACTTTTGATGACCAAAGTATCACTTTCCTTTATAGTAGAATATTTAGGTACTCTTCTTGATCTTGCAATAGCACACACCTCAAATTTAACTACAATACAATCAAGCAAAAGCACACACTCAAAACTACAACACAAAATAACAAAACAAAATAAAGGAATGTATTTAAGCATGCAACAAGATCATTTTATTGAACAAGTTGTTACAACAATGTTCTAAACATTACAAACACCTACTGGTCCTTTTTGTTCCAATTGGAACCAAGTTAGTGCAATTTGGCTATTTAAATTATTTTTCTTTTGTTAGAAAAGATTTATTCAATGGAATATTTTATTGTACCAACAAATTATATTTTTTAATCTAAAATGTTAGTGTTTATGGTCAGAGGGTTCAAAACACAACTATTTGCAAAAGGATTCACTCAAAATTAATTTTCACAACAATTTTTATACTCAAAATACTCCACAAAAGGTTCTTCCTAAAAATCCGTTTTACAGAATCTTTTGGACAAAATGAGGTCACAGTAGTGTAGTTCACATTTTTTTGAATCTAGGGACACCAAATTTGTATTTTTCTGAATTGTAGATCAAAAGTTATTGAATTTCTAAGTTTAATCATCTAATAAACATTTTCTGGATTTTGTCTGAAAATCCCAGCCACGTGGCCTAATCTTACTGGTCGGTACCGCTTTGGTTGGATCAGCTACACAGACCGTTGGATTTAAATGAGATTGCACGGGCCAGATCAACTGGTACCTCTTCGTTAAGTGATCTAATCTAGACCCTAGGATGCAGATCTGATGGGCCATGACGCTTGGCCATGAACGGGCGGCGCCGCCAGCGGTGTGCGGCGGCAGCGCGTCTGGCGATGGTGCTCTGGTGGAGCTTGGGGGTAAGGGAAGGGTGCAGGGGCGTTACTGAGTCGCATGGTCGAGGTGGTCGTTGTGGTAGACGCGGTCGAGGAAGGGGCGCATGGGTTCGGCCGAAATTCCTCGCAGGAGTAGCTCCTGCCTTTTGGTGCTTGCAGTTGGAGACGAAGCCGAGCACCTAGGGATCGAGCAAGTAAACGGAGGGGGTCAGTGGGCGCGCAAGGACCTAGGCGAGATTCCTATGGTCAAATTAGGGCGAGGGGGAGCTAGGTCTCACCGAAAATGTCGCTGGAGTCCATCGGTGGCTGCAGCGGTGCAAGCTGAAATTCTTGCAGCCTAGGGGCTCTCTAGGTGCGGGGCTTAAGGGGAAATGGAGAGGGGATTAAGAAGCAGGGGTCGGGGAAGAGAATCACTCACGCAGTTAAGCAAATTTACGCAAATCAATTCGACAAGAAACGGTAGGGAGGGCGAAATGGGCTCGGTCGCTGGGTTGAAGACGACGATAACGTGGAGGTGGGGTCGGGTTGTCATTGAGTGGGTGTAGAGAGGGGGTTGGTGAGAAAAGGAATCAACACGGAAGAGGGGAAGCCGGGTGGGCTTAGTGGGCTAGGTTGCTGGGCCGATTTGGTTAGCTACTGCTCTCTCTCTTTTTATTCCACTTCTTTTTCTGTTTCTATTTCCTGTTTTTATTCAAAACAATTGATTTAAACTCCAAATTAATTCAAATCTTCACCAAACCTTTTCAGTAGATTTTATACAAAATATAAGTTGGTTATTTAGTCCAATTAGAGTATTTCAAATATATTTTTATTAATCATTTAAAATTGAGTGTGGCACATTGGCATTATTTAATAAAATTTGAATATGTTACCTAAGCCCATATAATTTTATTAAATAAACATTTATCTTTTTATATTATTTAAATATACTTTTATTCCATTTACTTATGGATTTTAGCCATGGTTTAAATTGACTTTACAATATGTCTTATTTATTTTTATTTTTGTCTTATATAATTCATATCTTTTTATCCATGGCTCCAAATAGAGTGAAACCAAATCCTATGGTTTTTTAATATTGTTGTTTACCATTATTGATCATTTAGGATTGATGTTGCTAAATTTTTACATGGAACATAGCCATAGTATTGGAGTGAACTTGATGATCATTTCTCTTATTAGGGATTAGGTTTTTTTTTGACTATGAGACTGTGAGGCAAAAGCCCCACAGCAATTTATTAATAGAAAAAAAAACAAAGAGTCAATAGGAAATACTTACAAGGGTTAAAACTAAAAGAAGGAAACTACTACTAGGACTACTAATTAAAAGCAGGATCATTAAGCAACTGTGTTGATCCCTAGTGCAAACCATCTACCCAATCTAGCAGAGCAGCTCTCCGTTTCTTCTTAATTCTATATTGAAGTAGATTGATGTCATGAATAAATCTTGATTTCCATTGAGAGAAAGATGGTCTCTGATGATTAAATATTTATCATTTCGAATTAACCAAATATTCCAGCAGGCAGTGATCAAGACTTCCATGAAAAACTGATGACCAAAAGATCTTTTAGCTGCTGCAACAATCAACTTCAAATCTCCAAGAGGTAACCAAACAATCTGTAAGTAATTCCATATCCTAGCACTGAAATTGCACTCAAGGAATAGATGGGATCTGTCCTCATATGCTCTGGAAGGGCACAGTTCACAATGTATATCATCATTAACGTTCCAATGTCTCCTCTGCAATAAATCTCTGGTGTTCAATCTGTCCTTCAGAAGTAACCAAGCAAACACCTTCGTTTTCATGGTACAACAAGATTTCCATAACCAAACATAAACCTTAGGGGCCATTATATTGTAAAAAATGCACTTATAAAGTTTACTTGGGGCATAACTGTCCCCCCATCTATAAGTCCAGACATCCTTCTGTGTAGAAAGTGGGTTAGCCACCATCACATTCTGAATCTCTCTCAGTTCCTGAAAAGCCTCAAAATATAGAGGCAAATAGAATAGATCATGGATATCCTCAGTAGAATAAACCTGGGCAGCAGATAAATTCTCATTGAGCACAAATGAGAAAAGTTTTGGGTATCTTTCTTTTAAAGGCCTGGTAGATCCATTTAGTTCCCAATTATCTGACCAAAATAGAAAAGAGTCCCCACTACCCTGGTGCACTGCTGCCACCCCTCGAAAATTATCCACTTGTTTCAAAACATCTTTCCACAAAAAAGAACCACATAAATTTTCAGCATGACGCACCTTATCTGTGTAATAGGCATGTTTCACTAATTTGACCCAAGGTATATCTTTACTATTATAATATTTATCCAGAAATTTAATGAGAAGAGAAGCATTCTTCTTCTGAAAATCAATAACACCAAGTCCTCCTTTTTCCTTCGGCAAACAGACAATGTCCCATGCTGCCAAAGCAGGCTTTTGTTCATCATGTTTCTTCCTCCAAAGACATTGCTTGAGTATTCGATCTAACTGCTTAGTTAATCCTTTAGCCAGTTGCAAGGAACTTAGGAAGTGTAGTGCCATAGACGACAAGGCAGAGTTGATGAGTTGTAATCTAGCCCCCTGAGATAAAAAAACTAGAGCTAGAAGTGAGTTTCCTTTCAAGTCTGCACACCAAAGGTTGCATTTCAGCTATAGTGGGTCTAGTAGTACCCAAAGGCAACCCCAAGTAGGTAAAAGGCATAGTCCCCACAAGACAACCAAACTCTTCAGCCAGCTCCTTCACCTGGTCATCAGGGACATTGATGGGGACCATCATTGATTTGCTATAATTAATTTTAAGGCCAGTAGAAAGTGCAAATTTATGCAATAAAACCTTCAGATCCCTAAGTTGAATCATATCAGCACGCATAATCATCAAAGTGTCATCTGCATACTGTATTATTGGGTAATCATTCTCATTGGTGACAATAGGCAAACTGATACCACTAGAGCATAAGAGCTCATTCACTGCAGATTGTAGCAAATCAGATCCCAGGGTATATAAAATAGGAGACAAAGGGTCTCCCTGTCTAACACCCCTCTTGCATTTAAACTGCTTCCTAGGGATCCCATTGAGCAGAATAGAAGAGTTGCCAGATGACAGGATTGCTTGCATCCAGCCAATCCAAACTGAGTTAAAACCTTTATGCTTCATAATTTCCAAGATAGCATCATGCTCAATGGTATCAAAAGCCTTAGCAAAATCCAGTTTTAAAATAATGATAGGCTTCTTAGAGGTATGACAGAGAAACAAATACTTAAAGGACCAAGCCAGACAGTCTTGAATAGACCTATTCCTTAGAAACCCATATTGATTTTTGTGAATACAAGACAGAATCTTATCCTGGAGCCTATTGGCAACCAGTTTAGTTAAGAACTTGAGACACACATTGGTTAAAGATATTGGCCTAAAGTCATTAACCTCAATAGGAGCATGCTTTTTAGGAAACAGAGTAATATATGAATCATTCATATTCTCAAGTTTCAGAGTTCCTTTATGAAAATCCTTGGCTATTTGATAGAAATCAGATTGAATGATAGGCTAGCACCTCTTAACGAAAAGGCCATTAAAACCATCCGGCCCAGGAGCACGGTCAACAGGCATTGAGGTCACCACCTCATCCATCTCCTTCTTAGTAAAAGGAAGAGTCAGATCATCCAACCCCTCCATGTTTTGTATCAGATTACCTAAGTCAAATTGCATAGATATCCCCTCAGGACATCCCATCTTATCTTTATAATTCTGCCAAAGTAACCCAGCCATAGACTCATGATCGGAATGTTCCACCCCATTCTCATCTCTTAAGGCAGAAATGGCGTTTCTTCTATATCGTTCAGTAGCCATTGCATGGAAGAATTTAGTGTTATCTTCACCTTGTTGTATCCATCGTATTGTGCACCTTTTACGCCAGTAATTACACTCTGGAAGTAGTAACCTATCCAGGTGCACCTTCACAATCTTCCTGAAGTTAAATTCAGTACGAAACGGTGGCCTAATCTCTTCAAGAGAGTCAAAGTAAAAAATGACTTCATTGCCTTTTTTGATTAGCCATTTCAGTTTAGAGAGACTGGTATGCCATTTCCTCAGATCATGTCTTAGAGTTTTAAGTTTATCCACTAAAATGGCTGAACTATAGGCTTTAAAAGACTGCTTACTCCAAGAAGAGGCCAGACAATCTTGGAACCCAGGTAGATCAACCCAGAAATTATCAAACCTAAAAATCTTAGCTTTAGGTATATTGGTATCAATATTAACCACACAGGGAGTATGATCATACCCAGTTCTAGCCAAAGGTAGAACCATAGAATTAGGATAATCAGATACCCAATTTGTGCTAGTGAAAAACCAATCCAACTGTTCAAGTAAGGGTGTTCTTTGCATATTAGACCAAGTGTATGCACGACCTTTCAGAGGCAATTCAAGCAGACCCAGGTGCCCAATGATCTCATTAAAAAGAAACATATCATTTAAATCTCCACCAGGTCTATTTCTGTTATCAGGTGCTCTAATAAAGTTAAAATCCCCAATAATGAACCAATTCTCATTTGAAGGAATATTTAAGTTATATAGCCATGAAACAAACAAATCTCTCTCAACCCTAGTACATGGTCCATACACAGAAACAAGTGTCCAGGCATCATTATTATGTGATGATGTGAATTTGATGATCACACCAAAACGCAGAGTATCAACCAAAATGCCATTAAAAATTGCAGAGTTCCATAGAATAATAATTCCCCCCGAGGCACCAACAGAAGGTGCATAAGCAAAATTATCAAACCTCTTGGGGCAAAATTTGCGAATAAATCTCCAGTCAAAAGATTCACATTTGGTTTCTTACAGGCAAACTATATCACATTCACTCTCATTAATCTTGTTAAAAACTGCTCTTTGCCTAACTTCAGCATTAAGCCCTCTGACATTCCAACATAGTACACGCCATTTCCTTTTGGTAATATGATTCATTAAAAACAAAGGCTATTTGAGAACACAACTTGAGACATAGTTTCAAGTACCACAAAACCACTGAACACTGACACTGATAGAGACATAACTGACCCAACCTAACACTGAACAAAGACATAAACAACTCCAGACACTGATTGGAAAAACTGACAGACTTGAGAAACTGACAAACTTGGTTCAAAATAAAGACAGACAAACTGTGATGTACCATTTATGGATAATGGTCTAACCCTCTAAAATATGCACCTACACATAGCTAAACTTTGTCCACCTTGTCGTCAGGATTGGCTTCAAGCTTCTCCTTCGTGAGGTCCTGCTGATCAATGCCTAGCTGTGACCCCACAGCCTGCAATATATGCAGAGGGGTGACCGGCAGAGGCACCTCATGAGACTGATCAGTGCCATCATCCCCCACAGTACTTGGATCTGATAAATGTGGTACAAGCAGGGCCGCACGTCCACGCTTCCTAGGTCTTGTAGGAGTGTCAGTAACCGACTTTGGCCTCATCCCTTGAGAAGCAAGCAAACTTCTGGTGAATCTTCTCTCATAAGATTGAACAATTAATTTCTTCTTCTTCACAACTTTTGCTTTGGGAGTAATCTCACTAGAAGCCAAGAAAATTGGCTCCCTCTGATCAGGCTGCACCTGCAAAGTAAACTGAGTCTCAACTGGCTTTTGTTTGTAAATCTTTAAAACCTTGTCACTGGAGGGCAGATTAGCACAAATTGGAGGGACCCAATCTTGTTGAAACAGATCAGTCCAAGGAAAGAAAGCTTCAGACCAAGATCTCTTAGGTTTTAACATCTGAAAAGGAGATGACTGCAGTGCTAAAGGGAGCTTGGAAGACAAAAAAATGGTAGAATTCCATCAAAAAGCCTTCTCCATAACATATCAGGAGGCAGAACAGGTCCCACAGTGTGATGTATATGTCCCACATGCAGAAAATCATAGAAAACTTGGTGAGGTCCAATAGGCCCCAAAGGGTTGTTATTTGCCACTTGCCCCAGACCCAACTGAAGCTCCTGTCCAACAGGAGCCACCTCAGAAGAGTTTGCATGTACAAAATCCTCAACCACAATAGACTCTTGGGAATCCTGAGCTTCCTGCTCCTCATCCATATTATTTTGATTCCGTGGATCTTGCCCATTAGCCTCATGATTCCCATTATTGTCATGCCAATGAGCATGGTCCCAACCAATTTCAGGGAATTGAGGTCCCACCCACAGATTGTTATTAGCAACCAAATCTCCAGGGAGGGGGTGTGGGTTGCCATCAGGAGGCATCTGATCCACATCAGGAGGTAGGTTATCAGCAAAATGAGCCGAAAGAATAAAAACAGCAGCAGTCCAAGATTCAATAACCCCTCCCACTGAGGCAAATTTACCAAAGAACACATCACGAGGCACCAAAGCAGGTGAAGGGAAAGATGCAGAAACAAGAACTCTATCCTTGATTGGGTCATTACTATTCCAGTAGTGAAACTTTTCGAAGGTGGAGGCAAGTTCAATTTGACTAATGAGGTTATTTCCAATATAGGTGCAATACTGAGTTAATGTTCCTTTGGAGTGTGCATTGAACAACCCGTACGTAAACTAATTTTTTTGTTAAGAGATGACCTTTCAAAGCACGTTCTGTGGCGGCTAAGCAAGTTGTTAAGAAAACATTGACTTGTACAGTGTCACGAGGAATGGTCGTACAACGGTTGTTCACATCCAAAGAATGATCAATATCAAGATACATTCCATGCATGAATGCATTTGATCTATTTGAAAATTTGTTTGTTGCTTTCACATTCAAATTTTTGTTCAAGTAAGGTTTTGATGTTTCTAATTAGAAACAAAAGTTTATTTTCCCCCTAAATTTCATCATTTATTTCTTTTGTTTCTTTATTTTTCACATTTTAAAATTTGGAAATTTTTGGGATGTGACACCCACGTGCATCACCCGATCGACGAGGTTCCCTGCCCTTCTTTAATAAGTGTACTTATATGCCCACCCCCTCTGGTCGTACACTGACTTTGTGGACCCACAATGCAAGTGACACGCATGTCAGTGACCCTATGGGAAGTAGAGATTCCCATTGTTTGCTATTCAAAATTCAAAAAAAATCGCTAAACCGAAATAAACTCATTAAACTCGGCGAAACTGCCTCAGAAACTTGAAAAATTTAAGAACCTTGGGCATTCTTCATCAAATAATTCATACGTATTGATAAAATTGGTGTGGCGAGACTTTGAACCATATATAGACTTCAACCATAAAATTCGTGTGGTGATAAAATTGGTTAAGCCATTGTATTCCACGAATATAACCCCTAAACCCTAAAACCCTAAACACTAATAAACCCCTAATCCCTGATCAAGCAGGTATCATGCACTTGTGTATCAAATTTGAAAAACTTTCATTAAATTGAGCAACACCATTCTATTCGACGAATATATGCATAAAGCTTGACCATTGTAGAAAATTCTTGAAACCGTAAACAACCCCTAAAACCTAAACCCTCAACCCCAAAATACTAAAACCCTAAACCCTAAACCCCTCAACCCATAATTAAACCCTAACCAAGTAGGTGTCATGCACTTATAGATCAAAATTGGAGATACTTTCAGTAATTGCTGTAACGCCATTTTGTTCCACAAATATGAGCATAAAGCTTGAACATTATCGAAAATTCCCTAAACCCTAAAAACCTAAACCCTTAAACGACCCTGACCAATCATGTATATCACCCACTTATAGATCAACATTTGAGATATACTTTCTTTAAATTATGCTAACGCCATTCCATTCCACAAATGTAAGCATAAAGCTTGAACATTATTAAAAATGCCCTATAACCTAAATCTTAAACCCTATAACCCAAAACCCCTAAACGACCCTGACCAAGCCGGTATATATCATTCACTTACAAATCAACATTTGAGATATACTTTTATTAAATTATACTAAAGACATTCATTTCCACTAATCTAAGCATCAAGCCTAAACATTATTGAAAATTCCATCAAACCTAGACCTTAAACCCTTTTACCCTAAACCATAACACAGCAGGCTCGATATCATGCGTTTATAGATCAAAATTTGAGATACTTTCATTAAATTGCGCTAACACCTTTCTATTTCACGAATATCGGCTTATAGCTCAAACACTATTGAAAATTCACTAAACCCTAACCCCATAAAACCTAAACACTAAGCCCTATACCCCTACACACTAAAAACCCTAAACCCTCAACCCCTAACTCTGACTAACAAGGTATCCTGCACTTTTTTAGATAAAATTTGAGATACTTTCATTATTAAATTGTTGCTAGGTCGTTCTATTCCACGAATATAAGCATAAAGCTCGAACTTCATTGAAAATTCCTGAAACCCTAAACAACCCTGAAAACCCTAAACCCTCAACCCCTAGATAGTAAAACCCTCAACCCACAATTAAACCCTAACCAAGTAGGTATCATGCACTTATAGATCCAAATTCGTGATACTTACATTAAATTACGGTAAAACCATTCTATTCCACAAACATAACCATAAAGCTTGAACATTATTCAAAATTCCATAAACCCCTAATTAAAATAACCTAACATATTAATCAGGTATATCATCCACTTATATATCAACATTTGAGATTTACTTTCATTAAATTATGCTAACGCCATTCCATTCCACGAATCTAAGCACAAAGCTTGAACATTATTATTGAAAATGCCCTAAAATCTAAACCTTAAACCCTATAACACTAAAACCCTAAACGACCCTGACTAAGCCGGTATATATAATCCAATTATAGATCAACATTTGAGATATAATTTTATTAAATTATGCTAAAGCCATTCATTTCCACGAATTTAAGCATAAAGCCTAAACATTATTGAAAATGCCATAAATCTAAACCTTAAACCCCTAAACCCTGACAAAGCAGGCTAGGTATCATGCATTTATATATCAAAATTTGAGATACTTTAAATAAATTGCGCTAACGCCTTTCTATTTCATGAATATCGGCATATAGCTCGAACATTATTGAAAATTCACTAAACCCTAAGCCCCCTAAAACCTAAACACTAAGCCCTATACCCCTAAACACTAAAAATCCTAAACCGTCAACCCTAGCCCTGACTATGTAGGTATCATGCACTTATAGATAAAATTTGAGATACTTTCAATATTAAATTGTTGCTAAGTCATTCTATTCCACGAGTACAAGCATAAAGCTCGAACTTCATTGGAAATTACCGAAACTCTAAACAACCCCAAAACCTAAACCCTTAACCCCTAAATTCCCTAAACCCCAAACAACCCCCAACCTAAACTGTCGACCCCTAAATACTAAAACCCTAAACCCCTAAATCCATCATTATACCCTTACCGATTAGGTATCATGCACTTATAGATCCAAATTCGAGATACTTTTATTAAATTGCGGTAAAAACATTCTGTTCTAAAAATATACACATAAAGCTTGAACATTATTCAAAATTCCCTAAACCGTAAACACCTAATTAAACGACCTTGACTAATTAAGAAGGTATATCATCCACTTATATATCAACATTTGAGATATACTTTCATTAAATTATGCTAACTCCATTCCATTCCACGAATCTAAGCGTAAAGTTTGAACATTATTACTGAAAATGCCCTAAAACCTAAACCTTAAACCGTAAACGCCTAAACGACCTTGACCAAGCCGGTATATATCATCCACTTATAGATCAACATTTGAGATATACTTTTATTAAATTATCCTAAAGCCATTCATTTCCACGAATCTAAGCATAAGGCCTAAACATTATTGAAAATGCAATAAAACCTAAACCTTAAACCCCTAAACCCTTTAACACTAAACCCTTTAACGATAAACCCTTACAAAGAAGGCTAGGTATAATGCATTTATATATCAAAATTTGAGATACTTTCATTAAATTGTGCTAACGCCTTTCTATTTCACGAATATCAGCACATAGCTCGAACATTATTGAGAAATCACTAAACCCTAACCCCCCAAAACCTAAACACTAAGCACTATACCCCTAAAGACTAAAAACCATAAACCCTCAACCCCTAACCTTGACTAAGAAGGTATCATGCACTTATAGATAAAATGTTAGATACTTTCATTATTAAATTGTTGCTAAGTCATTCTATTCCATGAATATAAGCATAAAGCTCAAACTTCATTCCAAATTCCCAAAACCCTAAATAACCCCAAAAACTTAAACCCTCAACCCCTAAATTTCCTAAACCCCAAACAACCCCCAACATAAAACCTCAACCCCGAAATACTAAAACCCTAAACCTAAACCCCTCAACCCATAATTAAACCCTAACCAAGTAGGTATCATGCACTTATGGATCCAAATTCGAGATACTTTCATTAAATTTTGGTAAAACCATTATGTTCCACAAACATTTTTGGACATATGCTCAGGAGACAATGATAAATGTAGTTATTATTATATCTTTGTGTTTATGATGAATATTTACATCCCATGCTATAATTGTATTAACCGGAAACATTAATACTTGTGTGATTTGTAAACATGTTAGATTCCCTGGTAAGCCTCTTGTTTTACTAGCTTGTTGATTAATTGATGATCATGGTTTCCTGATCATGAACATTAGATGTTATTAATAACAAGGTCATATCATTAGGAGAATGATGTAATGGACATACTCCTATAGTTAAGCATAGCATAAGATCAAGTCATTTAAAATTTCATTTGCTATAAGCTTTCAAATACATAGTAACCTAAATCCTTCGACCATGAGATCATGTTAATTACCATCACCGGATGGATACTTTGATGACATCAAAAACCACTTCGTAACTGGGTGGTTATAAAGGTGGCATTGAGTATTCTAAAAGTATGTGTTGAGGCACATGGATCAAGAGTGGAATTTGTCTATCCATATGACGGATAGATATACTGTGGGCCCTCTCGGTGGAATGCCATCCAATTGGCTTGCAATAATGTAAATGGTTCATTCGATCACAAAGTCATCATAGAAATATGTGGGAGCCATATGAATCTCAGATTCCTCTATTGGTTATTGATCGGAGAAGTGTCTCGATCATGTCTGCATAATTCACGAACCGTAGGGAGACACACTTAAGGACTCGATGTTTTTAGTAGATATGGAACGTGAGTTGGAGAAAAAATGTTGTTCGGAGTCTCAAATTGGATCTGGGACATCACGAGGAGATCTAGAATGGTCCGAAGAATAAGATTCATATAAGGAAAGTCCAATTCCGGGGTCCGGAAATGTTTTCAGTATTTTCACTAGAAGCTTCTAGAAGGTTCAGGAAGGTCCACCACCCCGGGGATGGGTACTTGAATGTGCGATGACAATGTGGAATCTTTGCATCATACTCTAGGTAACTTGGATGGGCAATTGGAATAGATAAATCAAACTCTAGTTTGATTTGATCAAACAATTGTTTGAAAAGTCAAATCCTAACATTTGAAGTCAAACCAAGTGGAGGGATGGAAGGAAACCTATATGGGAGAGGTTTCCTGCTCCTTCCTTGCCGTTGGAAAACAAGGGGAGTTGGGCAAGGACTCGGCCTCCCCCTTTCCGCCACTTCCACCCATAAAAGGAGGGGGTGGGGCGCCCCCTTGGCCCTCACCCCAAACCCTAGGCCGCCGCTTCCCCGCAAGCCGTCGGCACCCTAGACCCTGTCCAAGCTGCTGCCTCCTAGACCTATCAATAGCCATCCGCTTCCCTCCTCACCTTGGCGTCTAAGACCTAGCCAATGAGGTCCTCTCTAATCCACCATACCCGCTCCAGCTTAGTCGAAGCCCTGCGGGATCTACTCCTCCACCTCCACCACCACACCGTCGTGTTGTTGGAATCATGACGATATCTACAACCTTTGCTGCCTGCTGGACCAAGGGAGAGGTAGGTCTTCATCGAGAACCGAATGTGTGACCGACTGCGGGAGCGCTGCTGGAACGTGGCACCGGAAGGATCGTCTACATGATCTTGAGATCGAGAAGTGAACGACTACATCAACCATGAGAATCCAATCTCGTTAAACGCTTTGGATCTACGAGGTTTAGTACTCTACAAACTCATTGTATCGATCTCGTAGATTAGATCTTGTCTTGTGTGTGTTCATGCGATAGAAATTTTTTGTTTTCCATGCTACGAACCCCTACAAATATAATCATAAAGATTGAACATTATTCAACATTCGCTAAACCCTAAACCCCTAATTAAACGACCATGACTAATTAAGCAGATATATCATCCACTTATATATCAACATTTGAGATAAACTTTCATTAAATTATGCTAATGCCATTCCATTCCACGAATCTAAGCATAAAGCTTGAACATTATTATTGAAAATGCCCTAAAACCTAAACCTTAAACCCCATAACCCTAAACCCCAAAATGACCCTGACCAAGCCGGTATATATCATCCACTTATAGATCAACATTTGAGATATACTTTTATTAAATTATTCTAAAGCCATTCATTTCAATGAATATAAGAATAAAGCCTAAACATTATTGAAAATTCCATAAAACCTAAACCTTAAACCCCTAAACCCTAACAAATCAGGCTAGGTATCATGCATTTATAGATCAAAAATTGAGATACTTTCGTTAAATTGCGCTAACACCTTTCTATTTCACGATACCGGCATATAGCTCAAACATTATTGAAAATTCACTAAACCCTAACCCCCTAAAACCTAAACACTAAGCCATATACCTCTAAACACTAAAAACCCTAAACCCTGACTAAGCAGGTATCATGCACTTATAGATAAAATTTGAGACACTTTCATTATTAAATTGTTGCTAAGTCATTCAATTCCATGAATATAAGCATAAAGCTCGAACTTCATTGAAAATTCCTGAAACCCTAAACAACCCTGAAAACCTAAACCCTCAACCCCTAAATACCCTAAACCCCAAACAACTCCCAAACTAAACCCTCGACCCCGAAATACTAAACCCCGAAACCCTAAACCCCTCAAAACCATAATTAAACCCTAACCAAGTAGGTATGATGCACTTATAGATCGAAATTCGAGATACTTTCATTAAATGTTGGTAAAACCATTTTGTTCCAAATATAAGCATAAAGCTTGAACATTATTCAAAATACCCTAAACCCAAAACCCCTAATTAAACGACCCTAGCTAATTAAGCAGGTATATCATCCACTTATATATCAACATTTGAGATATACTTTCATTAAATTATGCTAATGCCATTCCATTCCACGAATCTAAGCATAAATCTTGAACATTGTTATTGAAAATGCCCTAAAACATAAACCTTAAACCCTATAAATTGTAAACCATGACCAAGCAGGTAGACTTAAAGATAAAAAATTGAGATACTTTCATTAAATTGTGCTAACACCATTCTAATTCACGACATGTCAAACCCTAAGCCCTATACCCCTAAAGCCTAAACCCTAACACCCTAAAGCCTAAAGCCTAACCCCCTAAAGCCTAAACCTTAAGCCCTAACCCCTAAAAACCCTAAACCCTAACAGTAAGCTCGGACATAACCCTAAACGCTAAACTACCCCTAAAAAACGAAAACCCTAAATCCTCAACCCATAAACCCTAACCAACCAGGTATCATGCACTTATAGATCAAAATTTTAGATACTTTCATTATTAAATTGTTGCTAAGTCATTTTATTCCATGAATATATGCATAAAGTGTTGGAGATATGCCCAAGAGGCAATAGTAAAAGTCATTATTATTATATTTTTGTTTTTATGATGAATGTTTGCATCCCATGCTATAATTGTATTAACTAGAAACATTAATACTTGTGTGATTTGTAAACATAATAGAGTCCCTAGTAAAGCCTCTTATTAGACTAGCTTGTTGACTAATAGATGATCATGGTTTCCTGATCATGCACATTGGATGTCATTAACAACAAGATCATATCATTAGGAGAATGATGTGATGGACACACTCCTATAATTAGAATATCATAAGATCAAGTCATTTAAAAGTTTGTTTGCTATAAGCTTTCAAATACATAGTAACCTAATCCTTTAACCATGAGATCATGTTAATCACCATCACTGGATGGATACTTTGATGACATCAAACACCACTTCATAGATGGGTGGTTATAAAGGTGGCATTGAGTATTCTGAAAGTATGTGTTCAAGCACATGGATCAAGAGTGGGATTTGTCCATCCATATGACAGATAGATATACTCTGGGCCCTCTCGGTGGAATGTCATCCAATTGGCTTGCAAGCATGTGACTAGGTCACAAGGGATGTCATAACATGGAACGAGTAAAGAGTACTTATCAGTAACGAGGTTGAACTAGGTATTAGAGATACCGATGATCAAACCTCGGATAAGTAAAGTATCGCGACACAAAGGGAAATTGGTAACATATGTAAATGGTTCATTCGATCACAAAGTCATCATAGAAATATGTGGGAGCCATAATGGATTTCCAGATTCCTCTAATGGTTATTGATCGGAGAGGTGTCTCGATCATGTCTGCATAGTTCACGAACCGTAGGGATACACACTTAAGGATTCGATGTTGTTTAGTAGATATGGAATATGAGTTGGAGACCGAATGTTTTTCGGAGTCTTGGATTGGATCCAGGACATCACGAGGAAATCCGGAATGGTTCGGAGAATAAGATTCATATAAGGAAAGTCAATTTCCGGGGTTCGGAAATGTTTTTTGATGTTTTGACCGGAAGCTTCTAGAATGTTCTAGAAGGTCCACCACCCTAGGGGGGGTACTTGGAAAGCACCATACCCTAATGGGCTGGGCGCATGGTACCCTAGGTCAAGTCGGCCAAGGAAAAGGAAGAGAGAAACAAACACTAGTTTGAAAAGTCAAATCCTAGTTTGAAAGTCAAAGTCCTAGTGGAGGAAGGAAAAGAAACCTTGAGGCACAAGGTTTCCCTTCCCCTCTACTTGCCGCCAGCCAAGAGGACTTGGGGGAGGACTCGGCCAGGGCTGGGAATCTTGGCCGCCACCCCTCCACCCAGAAAAGGACGGGTGGGGGCGTGTACAGGTTCCAATCTTTAATAAGATAGAGCCTCCTGTGTTTACAATGCTAGTCCCTGGATCAATAGCTAGCATCCACAGTTAAGATGTAATATCAAGAAACAAAGGTCATAATATAACTTTATAATCAGGAATAACATAATTTTATTACATCATACATAGCTCATTTGGCTATTACATTACATTGCAGCGGAATAAATAAAATCATGGGTCCTTCATCTTCAAAGTTCCACAGGCAGATGTTGGTTGTAGACTTTGTAATCCTAATCAAACAATCTTCACTAAAACAATCAAACCTGCAACATTACAAGTTACAGCCACAAGGGTCAATACATTTGAATTGTATTGGCAAGTTTCACTACTATGTATAATATAGGTGGATCCTATCATTACATGCATATTTGGCTAAGTAGAGTTTAAGGCTCATTTGCATAAAGCAAAATTTATCCTATCTTTTCAAAATGGTTTTGGTCCTTTGTCAAATCTCCTTTTCAAAAATCCCTTGAACTCCTTGGTAACCCCAAGTGTTCAAGTCTTTGTCAAAATCTCTTGAGCACCTTGGTAACCCCAAGTGCATCAAGTTTTAAAAGTTTTCTTTTAGAAATTAGAGTGTTGAGATCTTCCATAGCTTCAGGCCTTAGTTGCTCAGTATTGTCCATAACCGGGGACACGGCTAAGTACTTAGAATTTGATCTTCTGCAGAAGTTGTACACTTTACCCACATGACACAATCTCATCTTGATGCCACTAGTGGCTGCTGGATAAGTACTCACCAAGATGGAGTACTGGCAGATTGAGAATGTGACAAAGTCTTTCCATAGGAGTCCTCCCAATAAAAAATGCTAGCTTGTCTACCAGGCACAAATGTAGGGTTGCTCCCTTACACAAATCTAGTTAACCTGAAGATGCCAATGCATGGTACTTCCACTATGTAGTTGACTAAGCCAGAGCCCATTTAGCATGTGGCTATACACGGAAGCCACTGTACAAGAAACATGTTCAATCTCTAAGTTTCCTGGGTGGTTTTCCTTTGGAGCACAACACAAAGAGATTGCCATAGCATGGTTCCTTTTGTTGCCACCTTCTCCAAAACTCAAAGTATCCTTGTCCACCCAGGTGGTTCATTGAGTCCTTATTTTATTATATAAAACATAAGTCTTTTCTCAATCTCATAAAATCTCAACATGTATCTCTTTTCAAAATATAGCATGGCTAAGCATGTAACAACTACAATATTTTAACTAAGGAGTGTATAGGGAATCCTATTAGGATTTAGCATAGCATAAGTATAAAATTCTTTTCATGCATGTTTTCAAAATCCACTAAGTATAAGAAAATAGTAGGACTTTAGATGATAGTGTAACTTGCCTTTTTGGTAGGGAATGGTGGTTCACTCCTTGATCTTGCTAGTCTCACACTTCTCTAACTTCACTACAAGTCAATCAAGCAAACACAAAAATCAACTAACATTCCAAATCAAAGTCAAACAAACAATTTCACACACAAAGCAAAGGGTTCTAAGTTATGCATGGGAGCATGCACAAGATAGTTTTATTTGCAAACAGGGTCTCCACTAGGCTTCTAAACTTTGTAAGGTCCAAATTGGTCATTTACCAAAATGGCAAAGTCATTTGCAAATGGGTCTTATCCATAAACCATTTTCAAAACCTTTCATCATTTTATGTGGTGAAAAACATTTTTCTCAATGCCACAACTTTAAGTGATTTCACTTAATAAGTTGTTGTTTCTCAAAACTTGGTTTTTATGGTCAGTAGGTTTGGTCCAAAACATTTTCTCCAAAGTTTTTACTCAAAACCATTTTTATAAACAAAACAAT
Source organism: Avena sativa (assembly GCA_916181665.1). NCBI lineage: Eukaryota > Viridiplantae > Streptophyta > Magnoliopsida > Poales > Poaceae > Avena > Avena sativa. Next base: position 148,037,999 of record OV702297.1, read on the forward strand.
AGTTTTATTTAGCTAGAAATGGACTAAACCAATTAATCCATTCTAAACTTTTCCAAATCCATTTTTCAAACCATGGGTTGGTTCCTAGGGTCAGTAGGTTCTTCACAAACCCTTTTGCAAAAGTTTTAACCCTAAAATCATTTTTAAACAATTTTTCTAATCTAAATAAGCACACAAATGAATCTGCAAAAACAAGCAAACAAACAGATACTATTTGCTAAACCAAGGGCATGGTTGGCTAGGGTTTGTTCCACTGATTCCAGCGATACCAAATTTGTAATTTTTGGACGTGTGGATCAAAAGTTAGAGGGTTTTCAAAATCATACCTAAATCAGATTTCAAATTCTAATTCCAATCCATCTGGTGACACGCGGCGCAACGTTATTCGCTGGTACCGGTTCGGTCGGATCGGCAGACACAGAGCGTTGGATCTAATCAAATCGTGCGGTCCAGAAAGCATACCCCTTCGCGTTTAAGTGGTCTAATCTTGCTCGCCCGATCTAGATTGAACGGTTGTCATCGCATTGACCAAACTCGGGCGGCGCAGTGACGGTTGCTGGCGGCGGCGAGGTCAGACGGCGGTGGCACTGGTGAAATAGGAAGCGAGGGAGGAGGGGAAGGTGCTCACCTCGTTCGCTGAACGATGCTGATGCTCAACGTGGTACTGGTTGGTGAAGGGGCGCACGTGACCGTCCCTAATTGCTCGCCGGAGATGAGCTGGGCCTCGGGCGGCTCTGGAGGTCATCGAGGGCGAGGATAGGGAGCACCCTAGGACAAACGGAAGGAACCATTAGGTTCGTAAGATCATGGCAGTCATTATCGTGTCCACGAGGAAGGGAGGGGAGGTCAGGTTTACCAGGGAACGTCGCCGCAGTTGGAGCAGACGGCGACGCTGGCTCGGGGAAGACGTTGCCGACGCTCAGGGACGCGCGCGAGCGAGCTGCGGCTGCAGAAAGGTTCACTGGGGAATGCTGAGCACAGCTGCGTGCTCGAGGAGGCAGGAGGTGGTGTGGTTCGGCTGGAATCGAGAGATAAGCTCGTCGGAGACGGCGGCGGTGCAGAAGAGATTGGCGACAGCCTAGGGGCAGAGAGGAAGTGCTACTTGGGGAAAATGAGAGAGGAGGAATGGGCGTATAAGGGCGCGTCATTGCTGTTGATAATAACTCGTGCATTCACGCGAATTTACAAGAATTTACAGCGGCAGAAACGGCGAGGGGAGGAACTGGTCTGCGGGGGGGTGAAGGAGACGATGATGTGGCGTGGGGTCGTCTTGTCAGAGATAGAGAAGGAAAGGGAGTTGGGTCCACCAGTCAGCTGCTTAGCGGGTTCTTTCTGCGGTGAAGAAAACGGTTCATGGCAAGGGAACAGGTGGGCTGGACTGGGCTTGTTGGACCATTTTGTTGGGCTGGGTCTGTTTTCATATTTTTTTCTTCCTGTTGGCTTTTTCTTTTTCCAAATCAAATTCTGTTTTGAAAATCAACTCACAAATCAAACAACAAAACAAACATTCAAACAATTCAAACACTTCCAAACTTGTAATGAGTTTTTGGTTCTGTTTATCAACATAAACCAAATCCCAAAATAAAATAATATTTTTATTCATTTTAGGATCCATTCAATAATTAAGTAAAATGGATCTTTAGTTATTTAATAAAATAGGGTTTGATTTAATTAATAAAATTTCTATTTGAAATCCAAATATTTTCAAAACCAAATTAGTAGGTTTTATTTGAAAATAAAGAATACTTGGAAAGCTTGTTTAAAACAAAATAACATTTTTGCTATAGGGTCCATTAATAATTAAATAAAATGGACCTTAGTTAATAAATCAAATAGGATTGGTTTTATTTAAATCTTTATTTTGAAATCTAGCATAAAACCAAAACACTTCAGTATGTTTTATTTTGAGAATATAAAATACTTGGAAAACTTATTTGAAATAAATAAATAAGTTTTGAAGTTTTGAAAATAGTAAAACCTTTATTAAAACAACTTGGATATTTAAATCCTTTTTATTTTATTTTAAATAAACCTCTACTATTTTTAATCAAAGCAAAACCTTTTGTTTCAAAGTCTTGGCCAAGGTTTAATTTGGTTTTATAAAATAATCTTTATTTAAAATATTTCTTTTCATTTTGAGAACCAAAACCTTTTATAAAAAGATTTCAAAGTAGTAATAAAATACTTTTATTTTCCCTTTAGGATTATTTGCTCACTAATTGGTATGGGTTTTTGGTAAGGGCTTTATTAGCTTTGGAAATTCAATTTCCTTATCTTATTATAATCATAAGATTTTATTTATGGTTCCAATTTGAGTGAAACCAATATATAAAATTTTATGATATTTCTATTTGTCTTTCTTGATCCTTTGTGAATATTTGTTGATCAATTTTGATATGGATCAAATCCATAGATTTGGAGATACTTTGGGAAAATGATTTTTATTCCATTAGGGTTTAGGGTTTTGGATTTATTTTCCAAATGTTTGAATTTCCAGATACATTCATTGAGGAATGCATTTCACTTGATTTGGATTTGTTGAATTCAAACTTTAACCAAAGTTTGTTCAAGATGGGATTTTAAGTTTCCTTTTAGAAACAAAAGTTTCTTTTCACCCTGATTTTCAACAAAAAATTATTTTGTTTATTTATTTTTCATATTACAAGATTTGGAAAATCTTGGGATGTGACAGGCTACCACCCTTAAAATAAATCTCGTCCCGAGATTTGGGGAGGCTAGGGGTTACAAGTTGGCTCAAAGCATCTAGGGTACTACCACCCTTAAAAATTTTCCAACTAATTTACATATTGGCCTTCTTGGGATCCTGGGAAAACTTCTCTAAGCAAACATTTGCATTGAGTCCTTTGTTTCCATGCTTGACTCATGGGCCAAGGTTGAGTTTCTCCATAGGCTTGTTCAACTTGTTCTTCATCTTTTCTGGACAGTTGCTTGCATAATGTCCTGGGTTCTTGCAGTTGAAACAGTGGATATCCTGGAGTTCTTTACGTTGCTCTTGTGGACAAGTTGCTACATAATGGCCTAGCTCTTTGCAGTTGTTGCACATCACTTGGTCAATTCCCTTATTTTTCTGGTTCTCTGGGCACTCACTGGAGAAGTGTCCCATTTCCTTACATTTACGACATTGCACAAGGTTCATGTCTGGTCTTGGTTTCTTGGGTTTCTTTGATCCTTTGAATTGGGTTGTCTTGTTTAGAGGTATGAGTGGTCCTTTTCCTTTGGTAGACTTGGATCCTTCTTGTTTCCTTTGTTCTACCATGGAATAGATGGGGCATTGTATAGGAGTATGATTGTTTCCTTCACATAGGTAACAAGTAGCTTGAGAAGGGGGACATTGTCCAATAGGATGTTTCTCTTCACAGTTAGGGCATTGATCTTCATGCTCCTTGGAATTATGGTCCTTGTCTCCACAAATAATGCAAGATGGGTCTCCATCTAGAATAACATTCTTGTCATCCTTGTTGTCATACACTCTGTTGGGATAGTTTTCTTCCATGTTGATCATTTGATTAGTCACCTTAAGCATCAGTTGGGATTGTTCTTCCAAAAACTTTTGCAGTGCTGGATCTTTATCACTATTGCTGGCTATAAACTGAGCTATTAGTTGGTTCAACTGGTGTTGGGTTGCTATGAGCTCCTTCATGCTGTCAGCTTGGTTGGTGTTGGTGTCACCATCCTTGATGTTGGAGTTTCTTGGAGAAGTCATCTGTTTGGTTTGGATTGGGATTAGAATAGGCAAAAGATTTCTAAGGGAATCAATCCTAATCACACACATCACAATTCACACAAGCAATGTGCATGCAATCACAAACAAAACATTCCACTCAAACAACAAGTTTCAAGCATATTTTTAGGCAACAAAATATTTTTGTTACACCACATAAGTTGGTGGGTTTGACTTAAACAAAATATGGTGGTCCATCTATATGGTTCACTTGTGATCTTTCCATCCTTCTTGGTTGATTCTTCTTGAACAAGATCTTGGTATCCTTGGGGAATATTTCTTGTGTCTTGGTCACAAAACTTCAAAGGTGATGATGGTTCCTTCTAGGTTGCGTTTCGTTAGTCTTCAAGTCTTGAGCAAAATTTCTTGTCACACTTGTAGTCCTTAGTAGTATCTAAGGTTGAAGTCCTTGGTGAAAATGTTGAAGATGTTGAAGTCATTAGAGTTGAAGATGTTAAAGTCATTAGTGTTGATATCCAAGTTCGAAGATGTTGAAGTCATTAGAGTTGAAGAAGTTGAAGAAGTCCTTTGCACATGGTGTAGTCTTTGGCCATGGGGTAGGCTTTATCCATCAAGTTTGAAATAGAAGAGGTGCAGAGTTAAAACCAAAATGGTTGAGGAAAGAGTTTACAAGTGTTTTTGTAAATAAGTTTTGGATCAAAATACAACTCCTATTTTTCTAAGGGGTTTTTGTCCAATCCTAGGTTTACAAATCCTACAGGCAACACAATGCTCTGATACTATCTTTAGAGGTTCCAATCTTTAATAAGATAGAGCCTCCTGTGTTTACAATGCTAGTCCCTGGATTAATAGCTAGCATCCACAGTTAAGATGTAATATCAAGAAACAAAGGTCATAATATAACTTTATAATCAGGAATACCATAATTTTATTACATCATACATAGCTCATTTGGCTATTACATTACATTGCAGCGGAATAAATAAAATCATGGGTCCTTCATCTTCAAAGTGCCACAGGCAGATGTTGGTTGTAGACTTTGTAATCCTAATCAAACAATCTTCACTAAAACAATCAAACCTGCAACATTACAAGTTACAGCCACAAGGGTCAATACATTTGAATTGTATTGGCAAGTTTCACTACTATGTATAATATAGGTGGATACTATCATTACATGCATATTTGGCTAAGTAGAGTTTAAGGCTCATTTGCATAAAGCAAAATTTATCCTATCTTTTCAAAATGGTTTTGGTCCTTTGTCAAATCTTCTTTTCAAAAATCCCTTGAACTCCTTGGTAACCCCAAGTGTTCAAGTCTTTGTCAAAATCTCTTGAGCACCTTGGTAACCCCAAGTGCATCAAGTTTTAAAAGTTTTCTTTTAGAAATTAGAGTGTCGAGATCTTCCATAGCTTCAGGCCTTAGTTGCTCAGTATTGTCCATAACCGGGGACATGGCTAAGTACTTAGAATTTGATCTTCTGCAGAAGTTGTACACTTTACCCACATGACACAATCTCATCTTGATGCCACCAGTGGCCGCTGGATAAGTACTCACCAAGATGGAGTACTGGCAGATTGAGAATGTGACAAAGTCTTTCCATAGGAGTCCTCCCAATACAAAATGCTAGCTTGTCTACCAGGCACAAATGTAGGGTTGCTCCCTTACACAAATCTAGTTAACCTGAAGATGCCAATGCATGGGACTTCCACTATGTAGTTGACTAAGCCAGAGCCCATTTAGCATGTGGCTGTACACGGAAGCCACTGTACGAGAAACATGTCCAATCTCTAAGTTTCCTGGGTGGTTTTCCTTTGGAGCACAACACAAAGAGATTGCCATAGCATGGTTCCTTTTGTTGCAACCTTCTCCAAAACTCAAAGTATCCTTGTCCACCCAGGTGGTTCATTGAGTCCTTGTTTTATTATATAAAACATAAGTCTTTTCTCAATCTCATAAAATCTCAACATGTATCTCTTTTCAAAATATAGCATGGCTAAGCATGTAACAACTACAATATTTTAACTAAGGAGTGTATAGGGAATCCTATTAGGATTTAGCATAGCATAAGTATAAAATTCTTTTCATGCATGTTTTCAAAATCCACTAAGTATAAGAAAATAGTAGGACTTTAGATGATAGTGTAACTTGCCTTTTTGGTAGGGAATGGTGGTTCACTCCTTGATCTTGCTAGTCTCACACTTCTCTAACTTCACTACAAGTCAATCAAGCAAACACAAAAATCAACTAACATTCCAAATCAAAGTCAAACAAACAATTTCACACACAAAGCAAAGGGTTCTAAGTTATGCATGGGAGCATGCACAAGATAGTTTTATTTGCAAACAGGGTCTCCACTAGGCTTCTAAACTTTGTAAGGTCCAAATTGGTCATTTACCAAAATGGCAAAGTCATTTGCAAATGGGTCTTATCCATAAACCATTTTCAAAACCTTTCATCATTTTATGTGGTGAAAAACATTTTTCTCAATGCCACAACTTTAAGTGATTTCACTTAATAAGTTGTTGTTTCTCAAAACTTGGTTTTTATGGTCAGTAGGTTTGGTCCAAAACATTTTCTCCAAAGTTTTACTCAAAACCATTTTTATAAACAAAACAATAGTTTTATTTAGCTAGAAATGGACTAAACCAATTAATCCATTCTAAACTTTTCCAAATCCATTTTTCAAACCATGGGTTGGTTCCTGGGGTCAGTAGGTTCTTCACAAACCCTTTTGCAAAAGTTTAACCCTAAAATCATTTTTAACAATTTTTCTAATCTAAATAAGCACACAAATGAATCTGCAAAAACAAGCAAACAAACCTATACTATTTGCTAAACCAAGGGCATGGTTGGCTAGGGTTTGTTCCACTGATTCCAACGATACCAAATTTGTAATTTTTGGACGTGTGGATCAAAAGTTATAGGGTTTTCAAAATCATACCTAAATCAGATTTCAAATTCTAATTCCAATCCATCTGGTGACACGCGGCGCAACGTTATTCGCTGGTACCGGTTCGGTCGGATCGGCAGACACAGAGCGTTGGATCTAATCAAATCGTGCGGTCCAGAAAGCATACCCCTTCGCGTTTAAGTGGTCTAATATTGCTCGCCCGATCTAGATTGAACGGCTGTCATCGCATTGACCAAACTCGGGCGGCGCAGCGACGGTCGCTGGCGGCGGCAAGGTCAGACGGCGGCGGCACTGGTGATATAGGAAGAGAGGGAGGAGGGGAAGGTGCTCACCTCGTTCGCTGAACGATGCTGATGCTCAACGTGGTACTGGTTGGTGAAGGGGCGCACGTGACCGTCCCTAATTGCTCGCCGGAGATGAGCTGGGCCTCGGGCGGCTCTGGAGGTCGTCGAGGGCGAGGATAGGGAGCACCCTAGGACAAACGGAAGGCACCATTAGGTTCGTAAGATCATGGCAGTCATTATCGTGTCCACGAGGAAGGGAGGGGAGGTCAGGTTTACCGGGGAACGTCGCCGCAGTTGGAGCAGACGGCGGCGCTGGCTCGGGGAAGACGTTGTCGACGCTCAGGGACGCGCGCGAGCGAGCTGCGGCTGTAGAAAGGTTCACTGGGGAATGCTGAGCACAGCTGCGTGCTCGAGGAGGCAGGAGGTGGTGTGGTTCAGCCGGAATCGAGAGATAAGCTCGTCGGAGACGGCGGCGATGCAGAAGAGATTGGCGACAGCCTAGGGGCAGAGAGGAAGTGCTACTTGGGGAAAATGAGAGAGGAGGAATGGGCGTATAAGGGCGCGTCATTGCTGTTGATAATAACTCGTGCATTCACGCGAATTTACAAGAATTTACAGCGGCAGAAACGGCGAGGGGAGGAACTGGTCTGCGGGGGGGTGAAGGAGACGATGATGTGGCTTGGGGTCATCTTGTCAGCGATAGAGAAGGAAAGGGAGTTGGGTCCACCAGTCAGCTGCTTAGCGGGTTCTTCCTGCGGTGAAGAAAATGGTTCGGGGCAAGGGAACAGGTGGGCTGGACTGGGCTTGTTGGGCCATTTTGTTGGGCTGGGTCTGTTTTCATATTTTTTTCTTCCTGTTGGCTTTTTCTTTTTCCAAATCAAATTCTGTTTTGAAAATCAACTCACAAATCAAACAACAAAACAAACATTCAAACAATTCAAACACTTCCAAACTTGTAATGACTTTTTGGTTCTGTTTATCAACATAAACCAAATCCCAAAATAAAATAATATTTTTATTCATTTTAGGATCCATTCAATAATTAAATAAAATGGATCTTTAGTTATTTAATAAAATAGGGTTTGATTTAATTAATAAAATTTCTATTTGAAATCCAAATATTTTCAAAACCAAATTAGTAGGTTTTATTTGAAAATAAAGAATACTTGGAAAGCTTGTTTAAAACAAAATAACATTTTTGCTATAGGGTCCATTAATAATTAAATAAAATGGACCTTAGTTAATAAATCAAATAGGATTGGTTTTATTTAAATCTTTATTTTGAAATCTAGCATAAAACCAAAACACTTCAGTAGGTTTTATTTTGAGAATATAAAATACATGAAAAACTTATTTGAAATAAATAAATAAGTTTTGATGTTTTGAAAATAGTAAAACCTTTATTAAAACAACTTGGATATTTAAATCCTTTTTATTTTATTTTAAATAAACCTCTACTATTTTTAATCAAAGCAAAACCTTTTGTTTCAAAGTCTTGGCCAAGGTTTAATTTGGTTTTATAAAATAATCTTTATTTAAAATATTTCTTTTCATTTTGAGAACCAAAACCTTTTATAAAAAGATTTCAAATTAGTAATAAAATACTTTTATTTTCCCTTTAGGATTATTTGCTCACTAATTGGTATGGGTTTTTGGTAAGGGCTCTATTAGCTTTGGAAATTCAATTTCCTTATCTTATTATAATCATAAGATTTTATTTATGGTTCCAATTTGAGTGAAACCAATATATAAAATTTTATGATATTTCTATTTGTCTTTCTTGATCCTTTGTGAATATTTGTTGATCAATTTTGATATGGATCAAATCCATAGATTTGGAGATACTTTGGGAAAATGATTTTTATTCCATTAGGGTTTAGGGTTTTGGATTTATTTTCCAAATGTTTGAATTTCCAGATACATTCATTGAGGAATGCATTTCACTTGATTTGGATTTGTTGAATTCAAACTTTAACCAAAGTTTGTTCAAGATGGGATTTTAAGTTTCCTTTTAGAAACAAAAGTTTCTTTTCACCCTGATTTTCAACAAAAAATTATTTTGTTTATTTATTTTTCACATTACAAGATTTGGAAAATCTTGGGATGTGACAGGGCGCCCCATAGCGCCTCACCGCAAACCCTAGCCACCGGCGCCTCCCCTCTCTCCTCCATATAGATGCTCCGTCTTAAGCGAAGCCATGTATTAATCTATTCTCCACCATCACCACCACACTTGCATGCTATTGGTATTCCGTGGAGATCTACAACCTCCACTACCAAGCTAGAGCAAGGGAGAGGAAGGTCTTCATCTACTACCGTACGTGTGATCGACTGTGGAAGCGCTGCCGGAACATGGTACCAGAAGGATCGTCTTCACGATCTTGATATCTTCAAGTGATTGGCTACATCAACCACGAGATCTGAATATTGTTAAACGCTTTGGATCTACGCGGGTTAGTTCTCTACAAACTTGTTGCACAGATCTCATAGATTAGATCTTGGCTTTTGTGTGTTTATACGGTAGATTTTTTTGTTTTCCATGCTACGAACCCCTATAGTGGTATCAGAACCGACTCTATGCATAGATCTGTTGCACGAGTAGAACAGAATGGTTTTGTGGGTGTTGATGTTTTTGTTTTAGTTTGCTTTTTGTGTACTTTGCATCTTGCGGGATGGTGGGATGAAGCGGCCCAGACTAACCTTATATGTCATCGTACATGAGACTTGCTCCACGCTCAACATGCAACTTGCATTGCACGAGTGGCTTTGCGGGTGTCTATCTCTCCCACCATAGTGAAGATTCAATTTACAACGGGCACTTGACAATGCTTGTATCAATGTTGTGGTTCATGTTCGTAAGTTAGAACGGTTCTTATTCGAAATCCCCAGCCACGTAAAACATGCAAAGAAAATTAGAGTCGTCTAACTTGTTTTGCAGGGCTTGTGTTGTGATGTGATATGGCCATGATTGTGATTATATATGATGTATGCAATGATCCTTATTGTAAGCTGGAAACCGGTAGGAGCATTATGGTTGTCTTTAAATTTCGTTTAAGACATGCGTGTCTATTCATCAAAGTAATTGTAATAGTTGTTGGTGGTGGTGGACAACCATGAAGCGATGCCATTGACCTTGATGCAAGGCCGGTGATGATGGAGATCATGTTCGTGCTTTGGAGATGGAGATCAAAGGCACAAGAAGAAGGGCCATATCATATCAGATATTATGAATTGCATGTGATGTTAATCCTTTTATGCATCTTGTATTGCTTAGATCGTGATGGTAGCATTATAAGATGATCCCTCTCACGAAATTTCAAGTAATAAAGAGTTCGTCCTTAGTAGGCATTGTTGCTAAGACTTGTCGTTTCGAAGAACCACGTGATGATTGGGTGTGATAGATTCTACGTCTGCATACAACAGGTGAATGCCAGATTTGCACATGCGGATACTAAGGTTAACCTTGACGAGCCTAGCATTTATAGACATGGTCTCAGAACATGGAGTACCGAAAGGTAAAGAATGAGTCATATGATCGATATGATGAACATGTTGATTGTTCGCCTTTGAAACTACATCATCTCTCATGATGATCAGACTTGGTTTAGTAGATTTGGTTCATGTGATCACTAAAACAATTTGAGTGATGTTGTTTTGAGTGGGAGTTCACCTAGTTAATTTAAGAATTAAATTTGAACTCAATTTATCATAAACTTAGTCTAAACTTTTGTAAATATGTTGTAGATCATGGAGGCCCTACCATCAATTTTAATGCGTTCCTAGAGAAAGAAAAGTTGAAAAACAATGGAAGCAACTTCGCGGATTTGTTTCACAACTTGAGGATTGTCCTCAATGTTGGCCAGTTGACCTATGTGCTGGATGCACCACTGGGTGACCCGCTTGCAGTTGATGCTACTGATGAGGTGAAAAATGTTTACCTCACTCTGAAGAATTAATACTCCACAGTGCAGTGTGCCATCTTGTACGGTTTGGAATCGGAGCTTTAGAAGCAGTTTGAGAACCGTGACCCTCATGATATTGTCTGTGACCTCAAAATAATATTTTAAACTCATGCGGCCGTTGAAAGCTATGAAGCCTCCGAGAAGTTCTTTAACTGTAAGATGGAAGAGGGCAGCTCCGTTAGTGAGCACATGCTCAAAATGTCTAGGCACGCCAATAAACTCCAACATTTGATAATAACGATTCCTAATGCACTATGGATTCATCGTGTCCTCCAATCACTGCCACCTTGTTACAAGAACTTTGTGATAAACTACAACATGCAACGTATGGATAAGACATTACCTGAACTCTTCTCCATGCTGAAATCTGCGAAAGTGGAGATCAAGAAAGAGCAACAAGTGTTGATGGTCAATAAGACCACCAATTTAAAGAAGCAAGGCAAGCCTAAGAAGAAGGGTAACTTCAATAAGGGCAACAAGAAAGCTGTCACACCTACGAAGAAGTCCAAGGATGGTCCTAAGCTTGATACTGAATGCGTTTACTGCAAGGGAGAAGGTCACTGGAAGCGGAATTGCCCCAAGTACCTGGCAGATATGAAGAACGACAACATCAAGAAGAAAGGTATATTCGATATACATGTTATTGATGTGTATCTTACTAGGAATCATAGTAGTGCCTGGGTATTTGATACTGGTTTGGTTGCTCATATTTGTAACTTGAAATAGGTGCTGCAGAATAAACAAAGACTAGCGAGAGACAAGGTGGCGATGCACGTTGGAAATGGCTCCAAGGTTGATGTGATCGCTGTCGGCATGCTCTCTCTTCATCTACCATCGAGATTAGTTTTATACTTAAATACTTGTTATTTGGTGCCTGCATTAAGCATGCACATTATATCTTCATCTTGTTTATTGCGAGACGGTTACTTGTTTAAGTCCAAGAATAATGGTTGTTCGATTTATATGAGTAATATCTTTTATGGTCATGTGCCTATGATAGATGGTCTATTCTTATTGAATCTCGATAGTAGTGATACACATGTGCATAGATGCTAAATGAATGAAATTGAATGATAATTCTACATACATGTGGCACTGTCGTCTTGGTCACATTGGAGTGAATCGTATGAAGAAACTCCATTCCAATGGACTTCTTGAATCACTTGATTTTGAATCACTTGAAGGATGGGAAGCATGACTAATGGAAAAAATGACTAAGACTCTATTCTCTGGCATAATGGAGCGAGCTACGGACTTATTGGAAATCATACATATCGATGTGTGTGGCCTAATGAGTGTGGCATCACGCGGTAGTTATCGTTATGTTCTTACTTTCACGGATGACTTGAGTAGATATGGGTATATCTATTTCATGAAACATAAGTCTAAAACTTTCAAGAATTTTAAGGAATTTCAAAGTGAAGTAGAGAATCAATGTAACACAAATATTAAATTTATGTGATCTAATCATGGAGGTGAGTATCTAAGTTACGAGTTTGGCAAGCATCTAAAGAAATGCGGAATACTTTCACAATTGACACCGCCAGGAACACCACAATGTAATGGTGTGTCCGAACGTTGTAATCTAACTCTCTTAGATATGATTCATTCTATGATGTCTCTTACTGATTTACCATGATAATTTTGGGGTTATGCATTAGAAACAGCCGCATTCACTTTAAATAGGGCACCATCTAAATCCATTGAAACGACACTGTATGAATTGTGGTTTGGTAAGAAACCTAAATTGTCGTTCCTTAAAGTTTGGGGTTGCAAAGCTTATGTAAAGAAGTTACATCCCGACAAGCTTGAACCCAAAGTGGAGAAATGCGTCTTCATAGGATACCCTAAAGAAAAAATTGGGTATACCTTCTATGATAGATCCGCAGGCAAAAATTTTGTTGCCAAGAATGGATCCTTTCTCGAGAAGGAGTTTCTCTCGAAAGAAGTGACTAGAAGGAAAGTAGAACTCGACGAGGTTGCCGAACCTTCTCTAGGATTTGAGAGTAGCACAGCACCAGAAGATGTTCTTGTGCTGCCTACAATAATAATAGAGGCAGCTAATGATAATTATCATGAAACTTTGAATGAAGTTACTATTGAACCTCGCAGGTCGACTAAGAATCATACCACTCCTGATTGGTATGATCCTGTTATGAATGTCATGTTGGTGGACAACACCGACGACCCTGCAACATATGAGGAAGCAATGATGAGCCCAGATTCTAACAAATGGCAAGAAGCCATGAAATCTGAGATTTGATCCATGTACGAAAACCAAGTGTGGACTTTGGTGGAATTACCGGATGGCCGGAAGGCTGTCGAGAACAAATGGATTTTCAAGAAGAAAATAGATGTGCATGGTAAAGTTATCGTCTATAAAGCTCGACTTGTCTCGAAAGGTTTCTGACAAATTCCAGGAGTTGACTACGATGAGACTTTCTCACCGGTAGCGAAGCTAAAGTCCGTGAGGATTTTAGGGTGTGGAATTATGTTCAGATCCAATGGACAGATGTCGCTCACGGAGAAAGTTTTTGCCATGCCTCTAAATCTTTCAGAGGGCCCCGTTTCTTAGAGGTTATAATCCTGGCGTGATGGAATATCTGGAAGCAAAGGAATGATTGGGTTTTCAAGAATACAAGACCGACTTTCAGAGGATGGAAGGCCGTCTTTGTTTATGATATTTCTATGCTTCTTCATAGGCTAAAACATAAACATAAGTATTTATTATCATTATGGCTTGACAGTCTATCCTAGCTCTATTTTTTCCTTTTTTATGTACATATGTTGTAAGTAAAACTTTGGACTGCTTTTGATGAATAAAGGACTGTGGGGGACTCCCCTGCAGTAGAAACGTTTTCAAAAAAAAGTGTGTGAGGATTTTGTTAGCAATCGCTACATATTAAGATTATGAGATATGGCAGATGGATGTCAAAACGGCGTTCCTCAATGGTCACATTGAAGACAAGTTGTATATGGTACAACCCAAAGGTTTTGTCGATCCTAAAAATGCTAACAAGGTATGCAAACTTCAATGGTCCATTTATGGATTGAAGCAAGCATCCCGGAGCTGGAATCAATGTTTTGATAAGGTGATCAAAAGCTTTGGATTTATACAAACTTATGGAGAATATTGTATTTACAAGAAAGTGAGTGGGAGCTCTGTAGCATTCCTAGTACTATATGTAGATGACATATTATTGATTGGGAATGATATAGAACATCCTAAAAGTGTCAAAGACTATTTGAATAATAGTTTTTCAATGAAGGATCTTGGCGAAGCTTCATACATTTTAGGCATCAAGATTTATAGAGATAGATCAAGACGCTTAATAGCACTTTCACAAAGTACATATTTGGACAAGGTTCTAAAGAGGTTTGGAATGGAATAAAGCAAGAAAGGATTCTTGCCCATGTTTCCAAATACGACCTTGAGTAAAACTCAAAGTCCATCTACAATAGAAGATAGAGAGAAGATGAAGAAAACTCTTTATGCCTCAGCCATAGGCTCTATCATGCTCAAGACCGGATATTGCATGTGATGTTAGTTTGACTAGCAGATATCAAAGTGATGTAGGAGTAGATCACTGGATAGTGGTCAAAAATATCCTAAAGTACTTGAGAAGGACTAAGGATATGGTTCTTTCTTATGGAGGTGACGAAGAACTCGTTGTAAATAGTTACACCGATGCTAGTTGGACATCGATCCGGATGACTCTAAGTCACAGTATGGATACGTATTTACTTTGAATGGTGCGGTAGTGAGCTGGAGGAGTGCTAAGAAAAGCGTTGTGGCAAGATCTTCAACTAACTCGGAATACATAGCTGCTTCGCAGGCTTCACAAGAGGCGATATCGATGAAGGAGTTCATTACAGAGCTTGGTGTGGTTCCTAGTGCGTTGGACCCAATGGCTATCTACTATGACAACATGGGTGTCATAGCCAATGCGCAGGAGCCAAGGTCACACAAGAAGCTGAAACATATCAAGATACGTTTTCATGCTATTCACGAGCATGTCCAAGATGGTGATATAAATATTTGCAAAGTACACACAGATCTGAATGTGGCAGATCCGTTGATTAAACCTCTCCCTAGGGAAAAACATGATCAAGACCAAACCGCCATGGGTGTTAGGTATATTAATCTAGATTATTGACTCTACTACGAGTGGGAGACTATTGGAGATATGCCCAAGAGGAAATAATAAAAGTTTTTATTATTATATCTTTGTGTTTATGATGAATTTTTGCATCCCATGCTATAATTATATTAACTGGAATCATTAATACTTGTGTGTTTTGTAAACATAATAGAGTCCCTAGTAAAGTCTCTTGTTAGACTAGCTTGTTGATTAATAGATGATCATGGTTTCCTGATCATGGACATTGGATGTCATTAATAACTATTGGGTTCACAACATAGAAAACAAAAAATTCCTATGATGGGAACTGTATACGCCACGATCCATCTATCTAGATACAATCAACAGGTGGATATATATCCAAAATACATACCCTTGAAGACCGACAAAGCTTTACGAGTATGGACTCGTTGGTGATGTAGTCTATCTCAAGATCGTGTGGAAGTCTGGCAGCACGGCAACTTAGCGGAGCATCCATGATCGCACACACATCCAGGACCCCGACAACCTCTGCGACCTCGCTCCAGCAGTGCAACGGAAGTAGCAAATCCTCGCTCTAGAAAAAGCCACCGGGAACATGTATCTCTCTAAGCCGAGACCATGGGGAAAAGTACTAGAGGGGGAGATATATCCTTCACGAGGAGGTGTGAGCAAGAGAGAGGGAGAGGGGGGACTTTTATAGGAGGAGGGGGCACCCCAAGGGGCATGGATGGCGGCCATGGTGGCTTCCCCCACCCCTTCCTCCATTCATGTGAGTGCATCTCCCACTCAATTTTGACTCTCAATTTCCTCCATTCAAAATCCCACTCAAAACCCATTAAATTTCCACCAAACTTAATGTAATATCATTAAATAAAAGTCCTTTTATTTATTTATTCAGATTTTTTTCAATTACATTAATTAACAGACATTCACATAAAACCCCTTGCTACTTCTCAATTTCACATGCAGAACCAATTTCAGCAATTTCACCCAAAACAATTCTGGTGTCTAGTGAAATAATTCTAGCGCTTTGATGTTCTTTTTCTAGCAACTCATTTGCTCAAATGGTGTCGATATCCCTTAAGTGTGTCACCCTATGGTTCCCGAATAATGCAGACATGATCGAGATCCCTCTCTGATCAATAATCAGTAGCGGGATCTGGGGATCCATACTGACTCCTACACATTCAACTATGACTTCTCGTGATCGTGAGAACCTTAACATTGCAACTATATCCTTTTGTCTCGCGATATTTTACATGTCCGAGATTCGATCATCGGTATCCTCATACCTAGTTTGATCTCGTTACCAACATGTACTCTTTTCTTGTTCCCGTGATATAACATTCTAGTGATCTCCATCACTTGCTTGCAAGCTATATCGATGTGATATCACCGAGAGGGCCCAGAGTATATATCTCCGTCATTTAGATGGACAAATACCACTCTTTATCCATGAGCCTCTACATAACATTATCGAAGTATCTAAACCCACCTTTATAGTCACCCAGTTATGGTATGACGTTTGATGTTATCAAGCTACTCTTCATATGTTAGTGATTGACATGATCTCAAGGTATAAGGACTAAAGTTACTTGTAATGATGTTATAGCAATTCAAACATAATGACTTTGATCGTATTACTATACTTCGGATGAATGTTCATCACATCATTCCACCAATGTTGTGACCTCGTTATTAACAACATCCAATGTCCATGATCAGGAAACCTTAATCATCATGTTAATCAATGATCTAGTTTTATGATAGGCATAACTAGGAACACTTTATTTTTTTCATTATACACACATGTATTAATGTTTACTTTTATACAATTATAGCATGTAAAATAAACATCTATATATACTTGGAATATGATAATAACAACTTTATTATGGCCTCTCGGGCAAATTCCCCTTAGTCTCCGATGACCCACAAGTATAGGGGATCGCAACAGTCTTCGAGGGTAGTACAACTCAATTTATTGATTCGACACAAGGGGAGCCAAAGAATACTTATAAGCCTTAACAACTAAGTTGTCAATTTAGCTGCACCTGGAAATAGTCTTGCTCACAGTAGTTTATCAGTAGCAACAGTTTTGTAGTAGCAATAGCAAAGTAACAGCAGCAGTAAAACAAAGGAAGTAGTAACAATAGTAGCAAACAGTAGGATTTGAGTGCGGTAGGCATATGGATGGATGGACGGGCATTGCATGGACAAGACTATTCATGTAATATCAAGATCTAGGGCATTTGCAGATAAATGAGATAAAGCATACAAGTACTAAATAATGATAGGCATGTGTGGCATATATAGTCATACATGCTCGCAATGAGAACTTGCACAACATATTTTGTCCTGCCAGCCCGTTGCAGCGGGGCCTCAAGAGAATCTACTGGCAATTAAGGTACTCCTTTTAATAGAGTACCGGAGCAAAGCATTAACACTTCGTGAACACATGTGATCCTCATATCATAGCCATCCCGTCAGGTTGTCCCAATTTCTGTCACTTTGGGGCATTTGGTTCCGGACAATAATATGTGTAAACAACTTGCAGATAAGATCACAAACAATACTATCATCATGAATCAATAACATGTTCAGATATGAGATCATGGCACTCGGGCCCTAGTGACAAGCATTATGCACAACAAGTTACAACAAAGTCAAATAGCACTAACAAAGATACTAGGCACCATGCCCTAACAATCTTATTCGATTACATGATAGATCTCATCCAATTCCTACCATCCCCATAGCCTACAGCGGGGGATTACTCACACATGGATAGGGGAAACATGGATGGTTGATGGAGAGGCGTCGGTGATGATGATGGCGATGATCTCCTCCAATTCCCCGTCCCGGTAGGGTGCCAGAACATAGTTACTGGTTCCGAATTGCCGTTTCTGGTGGTGGTAGCGCATCGGAACTCTCTCTAGAAAAATTTCGAAACCCCCCACTGTTTTTAGGTCAGCAGGCTTTATGTAGGCGAAGAGGGAGACCGAGGGGGCGCCCAAGGTGGCCTTACCACCCCTAGGCGTGGCCTGGGCTAGCCCATGCGACCAGGGGGTGTGGGCCCCTCGTGGCCCTCCTCCGTCTCATCTTCCGAAGAAGCAACATATTCCACATCCGTTGTTGATCCCGCCACCACGGGTTGTTTGGAACTCCTCCTACTAACTGTTGCTCCATTCATGAGAAATACATATCCGGATTGAGACTTAGAGTCATCCAGATCGGTGTTGAAGCTAGCATCGACATAACAATTAGCGATGAGCTCTTCTTCACCTCTGTACACGAGAAACATATCCTTTAGTCCTTCTTAAGTACTTAAGGATATTCTTGACCGCTATCCAGTGTTCCAAACCTGGATCAGATTGGTATCTACTAGTTAAACTAATAGCATGTGCCACATATGGTCTTGTACATAGCATGGCATACATTATAGAGCCTATGGCCGAGGCATAGGGGCTTTTATCCATTATCTATGTTTCTTCTGCCATAGCCGGACTATGAGTCTTACTCAATGTCTTGCCTTGCAACATAGGTAACAACCCCTTCTTACCTCCGTCCATTTTAAGCTTCTTTAAAATCTTATCAAGGTATGTACTTTGCGATAGCGCAATCATACGTCTTGATATATCCCTATAGATGTTGATGCCTAATGTGTATGATTCTTCACCAAGGTCCTTTATCGAAAATTTTCTTTTTAGATAACTTTTAACTTCATTTAAAAGATCTATATGATTTCCAATCAACAATATGTCATCCACATATAATATTAAAAATTCCACAGAGCTCCCACTCACTTTCTTGTAAATACAAGCTTCTCCGTAAGTTTGGACAAATCGAAACCCTTTAATCACTTCATCAAAGTGGAGATTCCAACTCCGGGATGCTTGCTTCAGTCCATAGATGGAAAGCTGAAGTTTGCATACCCTTATAGCATCCTTAGGATCGACAAAACCCTCTGGTTGTACCATATACAACTCTCCCTCAATATTACTGTAGCACCCCGGGTAAAACCACTACCAGAAAATCGCTCGTTGTTTGTGCATCTTTATCATGCCACATCTCTTTTGAGCATCTTCATGTCATCATACATAATTTGTCTAAAACTATTTTCTAAAAGGCTATTTGGTTTTCTAGATATCCCCCTTTGTCCAAATCAAAATCTAGATCCGCCCGAATCTTTTATTTGCCTAAAACCTTTTTGCAAATGTTTTGTTTTAAAACAAAATAAAAAAATAAAAAAAACTTTTTGTTTGGGAGAGGCAGCCGCAGGCCAAGCCCACGTCCACCTACCACCCGATAAAACCCTAACCCTAGACCTACCTTCCCCAACCTGAAACCCTAACCCTAATTCTATACCTAACCAGATCCAACCCTAACCTATTCGGCTCCCACCAAACTCACCTACCCTAAACCGACCACAACACACATGCACATACTCGTGTGCACAGCAGCACACGGCATGCAGCACACCCGCCAGCTGCGTTACACGCGAGCACGCCCACCCATGCGGTACATCGCAAGCCCCACCCCGCGCATGTTACCTATTCCCACCCCTAGAGCGACTCCGCTCTCGCGACGCGCCCCATCCCCTCTCACCTCGCGACTCCCTCCGTACTTATCCTCTCCTCGCTAACCCCGATGCCACCATCCGCCTACAGCCGCCGCCTTCGCTCTGCCTCTCCCTACAGAACCCTGCCTTCCTAAGCCCCCTCGCCCTCCTCTTGTCTCCGTCCTCGGCACCCTCTCTGCTTGTCCTGCCGGCCGCGGCTCTACCCCTCCTCCCTGTTGGCCTCACCACCTCGCCGGCACAAGCTCCCCGTCGTGCTCAAGCCTCACCACCTCGCCGGCACAAGCTCCCTGTCGCGCTCAAGCCTCACCACCTCGCCTCTCCGTCTTTGGTTCTCGGTCGCCGTCTCTTGCAGCGTGTTGACATCCCCGATAGAAACGGATGCCGCCGGTCTCGCTTCGCCCTTCGTGCAACCTCCTCCGGCCGCTAGCACCCGAGGTCGCTTGAGCCACTCTGTCGCCCGTCCGCGCTTGGCCGCTTAGGCCTCCCTCCCTCGCCTCCTCCCCCGCAGGCCGGCGTCGCCTCCGAGACGAGCTCCTCCTGGCTGCGTGAGCCCTGTGCATGCCTCCTGCCGATACCGCCTCCACCTCCCTGTAGTCGACGCCGCCATAATCAGCACGTCACCGTTTGGCCGCCTCTGCGCCTCACGTTCGCCCCTGATGTGCTGTAATCTAGCCA
This sequence comes from Avena sativa, assembly GCA_916181665.1. Lineage (NCBI taxonomy): Eukaryota > Viridiplantae > Streptophyta > Magnoliopsida > Poales > Poaceae > Avena > Avena sativa. The sequence continues at coordinate 148,058,243 of OV702297.1, forward strand.
ATCATGCCTCTGGACAAGATCTTCATGGACTTGTTGGTAGTATGCTGTGTAGGGGTTCGTAGCATGGAAAACAAAAAATTTCTTCCGCATGAACACACACAAGCCAAGATCTATCTACTAGATTGTCGCAACGAGTCGATTAGAGTACTTATCCTCGAAGATTCCAAAGTGGTTACCGAGAGCAGATTCTCGTGGGTGATGTAGTCGTACACCTGCCGATCTCAAGATCGCGTAGACGATCCTTCTGGCACTACATTCCAGCAGCTCTTCCGCAGTCAGTCAAACGTTCGGTACTCGATGAAGACCTTCCTCTCCCTTGTTCCAGTAGGCAGTGGAGGTTGTAGTTCTCTCCTCGTGATTCCGGCAGCATGACGGCGTGGTGTCGGAAGTAGAGGGAAGATCCCGCAGGGCTTCGCCTAAGCCGAAGCTGGTTATGGTGTAGAAATAGGCTTTCCCCAGCAATCTAGGGTCTAGAAACCGGAGAGGAGGAGGCGGAGCCGGTGGCGACTAGGGCGGCGGCGGCGGAGTGGCGGCGACAGTCGGTGGCGCGCGGGCTTGGGTGGTGGTGGTGTTCTGTGGAGGGGAAGCCCCCTCCCCTCTATTTATGAGAGGAAGGGGAAGCTAGGGAGAAGGGAGTTTGAATCCTTCCCCAACTCCCTCTCCTTCTAGGCTTGTAGTGGAGGGAGAGAAGGATTCTCTTCTTCCTCCACTAGGAAACATTGTCCCAGTTTGACTTTTCAAACTTGCCTTTTGACTTTCAATTTTGGAGTTTGTATTAACTCTTTATTTGCACAGCCCTTTGACCTAGTACATGATGCAACCATTCCTCTTAGTCATGACACATTCATGCACCCTTCCCCTTCCGGTTCGACGAACCTTCTAGACCCTTCTAGATAATTCTGGTGAAAACACCGGAATCATTCCCGAACCCCGGAATTGGACTTTCCTTATATGAATCTTATTCTCCGGACCATTCCGGATCTCCTCGTGATATCCCGGATCCCATCTGAGACTTCGAACAATATTCGGTCTCCCTACTTACATTCCATATCTACTAAACAACATCGAATCCTTAAGTGTGTCTCCCTACGGTTCGTGAATTATGCAGACATGAACGAGACTCTTCTCCGATCAATAACCAATAGAAGAATATGGAAATTCATATGGTTCCCACATATTTCCCTTTGTCTCGTGATATTTTACTTATCCAAGGTCTCATCATCGGTATCTCGTCATACCTAGTTCAACCTTGTTACCAATAAGTACTCTTTTCTCGTTCCCGTGATATGTGATCCCTTGTGAGCCAGTCACATGCTTACAAGCTAATTGGATGACATTCCACCGAGAGGGCCCATAGTATATCTATCCGTCATATGGATGCACAAATCCCACTCTTGATCCATGTTCGTCAACACACAGTTTTCGAATACTCAATGCCACCTTTATAGCCACCTAGTTACGGTCTGTTGTCTGATGCCATCAAAGTATCCATTCGGTGATAGTGATTAGTATGATCTCATGGTCGAAGGAATTAGTTTACTATGTATCAGAAATCTTATAGCAAACAAACTAATGAAATGACTTGATCTTTATGCTACACTTACCTATAGGGGTATGTCCATCACACCATTCTCCTAATGATATGATCTTGTTGTTAATAACATCTCAATGTTCATGATCCGGAAACCATGATCATCTATCAACCAACAAGCTAGTATTATAAAGAGGCTTTACTAGGGACTCTAATTAGTTTACAAATCACACAAGTATTGATGTTTCCGGTTAATACTATTATAGCATGAATGCAAACATTTGTCATAAACACAAAGATATAATAATAACTACTGCTATTATTTCCTCTCGAGAGAGGTTTAGTCAACGGATTCGCCACATTGAGATCTGTGTGTACTTTGCAAATATGTATGTCACCATCTTGGACATGCTCTCAAATAGCGTGATAACACACCTTGATATGCTTCAGCTTCTTTTGCGACCTTGGTTCTTGCACATTGGTTAGGGAGCCCATGTTATCACGTTAGATAGACATTGGGTCCAGCGCACTGGGAACCACACCGAGATCTGTAATGAACTTCTTCATCCATATCGTCTCTTGTGAAGCCTCCTAAGCAACTATGTATTCCGATTCAGTTGAAGATCTCGCCACAACACTTTTCTTTGCACTCCTCCAACTCACTGCTGCACCATTCAAAGTAAATATATCCAGATTGAGATTTAGAATCATCCAGATCGGTGTTCCAACTAGCATCGGTGTAACCATTAAAAACGAGTTGTTCATCACCTCCATAAGAAAGAACCATATCCTTAGTTCTTCTCAAGTACTTAAGGATGTTTTTGACTACTATCCAATGATCCACTCCTGGATCACTTTGATATCTGCTAGTTAAACTAACAGCATATGCAATGTTGGGTCTAATACATAGCATGGCATACATGATAGATCCTATGGCTGAGGCATAGGGAGTCTTATTCATCCTTTCTCTATCTTCTATCATAGCTGAACTTTGAGTTTTACTTAAGGTCGTATTGGGCAACACGGGCAAGAACCCTTTCTTGCTATCTTCCATTCCAAACCTCTTTAGAACTTTGTCCAAATATGTACTCTTTGACAATGATATTAGGCGTCTCGATCTATCTCTATAAATCTTTATGCGTAATATGTAGGCTGGTTCACCAAGATCCTTCATTGAAAAACTATTATTCAAATAATCTTTGACACTATTAAGAAGGACTACATCATTCCCAATCAACAATGTGTCATCCACGTATAGTACTAGGAATGCTATAGAGCTCCCACTCACTTTCTTGTAAATACAAGCTTCTCCATAAGTTTGTATAAAACCAAAACTTTTGATTACCTTATCAAAACAATGATTCCAACTTCGGGATGCTTGCTTCAATCCATAAATGGACCGTTGAAGTTTGCATACCTTGTTAGCATCTTTAGGATCGACAAAACCTTTGGGTTATACCATATACAACTCTTCATCAATGTATCCATTGAGGAACACCATTTTGACATCCATCTGCCATATCTCATAATCATAATATGCTGCGATTGCTACAAAATCCACACAGACTTTAGCTTCGCTACCAATGAGAATGTCTCATCGTAGTCAACTCCTTGAATTTGTCGAAACCCTTTTGCGACAAGTCGAGCTTTGTAGACAGTTACATTACCATCAGCATCTGTTTTCTTCTTGAAAATCCATTTGTTCTCGACAGCCTTCCTGCCATCCGGTAAGTCCACCAAAGTCCATACTTGGTTTTCATACATGGATCCAATCTCGGATTTCATGGCTTCTTGCCATTTATTGGAATCTGGGATCATCATTGCTTCCTCATATGTCACAGGGTCGTCGGTGTTGTCCACCAACATGACACTCATAATGGGGTCATACCAATCGGGAATGGTACGAGTTCTCGTTGACCTGCGAGTTTCCGTAGTAACTTCGACCGAAGTTTCATGATCAACATCATTAGTTTCCTCTCTTATTGGTTTAGGCACCACAGGAACTTCTTCCAGTGCTTCGGTACTCTCAAATCCGAGAGAAGGTTTGACAACCTCGTTGGTTTCTACTTTCCTTCCAGTCACTTCTTTCGAGAGAAACTCCTTCTCTAGAAAGGATCCATTCTTGGCAACAAAGATTTTGCCCTCGGATCTATGATAGAAGGTATACCCAATAGTTTCCTTCGGGTATCCTATGAAGACGCATTTTTCCGCTTTGGGTCAGCTTGTCGTACTATAACTTCTTTACATAAGCTTCGCAACCCCAAAGTTTAAGGAACGACAATTTAGGTTTCTTCCCAAACCATAATTCATACGGTGTTTTTTCAACGGATTTAGATGGTGCCCTATTTAAAGTGAATACGGCTGTCTCTAATGCATAACCCCAAAACGATAGCGGTAAATCTGTAAGTGACATCATAGAACGAACCATATCTAAGAGAGTTTGATTACGACGTTCGGACACACCATTACGTTGTGGTGTTCCCGACGGTGTCAATTGTGAAAGCATTCCACATTTCTTCAAATGCTTGCCAAACTCGTAACTTAGATATTCACCTCCATGATCAGATCGTAGATATTTAATCTTCTTGTTACGTTTATTCTCTACTTCACTTCGAAATTTCTTACACTTCTCGAAAGTTTCGGACTTATGTTTCATGAAATAGATATACCCATATCTACTCAATTCATCCGTGAAAGTAAGAACATAACGATAACCACCACGCGATACTACACTCATTGGGCCACACACATCGTTATGTATGATTTCCAATAAGTCAGTAGCTCGCTCCATCGTACCAGAAAATGGAGTCTTAGTCATTTTACCCATCAGACATGCTTCGTATCTTTCAAGTGATTTGAAATCAAGTGATTCAAGAAGTCCATCGGAATGGAGTTTCTTCACATGCTTCACTCCAATGTGACCAAGACGATAGTGCCACATATAGGTTGAGTTATCGCTTAATTTCAAACGTTTATCTTCAATGTTATTAACATGTGTATTACTACAATCGAGATTCAAGAAGAATAGACCATCTATCAAAGGTGCATGTGCATAAAACATATTACTCATATAAATCGAACAACCATTATTCTCGGACTTAAACAAGTAACCGTCTCGCAATAAACATGATCCAGATATAATGTTCATGCTCAATGCAGGCACCAAATAAAAATTATTTAAGTATAAAACTAATCTTGATGGTAGATGAAGAGGTAGCATGCCGACCGCGATCATATCAACCATTGATCTGTTTCCAACGTGCATCATCACCTCGTTCTTTGCTAGTTTCCGTCTATTCTGCAGCACTTATTTCGAGGTACAAATATGAGCAACCGAACCAGTATCAAATACCCAGGCACTACTACGACTACTAGTGAGATACACATCAATAACATGTATATCGGACATACCTTTCTTCTTGATGTTACCGTTCTTCAGATCCGCCAAGTACTTAGGGAAATTCCGCTTCAAGTGACCTTCTCCCTTGCAATAAAAGCACTCAGTATCAGGCTTAGGCCCAGCCTTGGTCTTCTTCGCCGGCACGGTAACTTTATTACCACCCTTCTTGAAGTTTCCCTTTTTCTTGGACTTGCCTTGCCTTTTAAATTTGGTGGTTTTATTGACCATCAACATTTGGTGCTCTTTCTTGATCTCCACTTACGTAGACTTTAACATGGATAAGAGTTCAGGTAACGACTTGTCCATGTTTTTCATGTTGTAGTTCATCACAAAGTTCTTGTAACTTGGTGGTAGTGATTGGAGGACACGGTGAATCCCCAAAGCATTAGGGATCACTATACCCAAGCTTTGGAGATTACTTGGGTGCCCAGACATCTTAAGCGCATGCTCACTAACGGATCTGCCCTCTTCCATCTTTAAGTTAATAAACTTTTCAGAAGCCTCATAACTCTCAACTGTCGCGTGAGCCTCAAATATCATTTTGAGTTCACGGATAATATCATGTGGGTAAAATTTCTCAAACCTTTTATGAAGATCCGATTCCAAACCATACAAGATATGACACTGAACTTTGGAGTACTGATTCTTCCGATTGAGGAAAACATTCTTCATCTCATCGGCAGCGTCAGCTCCAGGTGGGTCATCCAGCGGTGCATCCAACACATAGGTTAAATTACCAGTATTGAGCACAATCCTCAAGTTGTGTAACCAATCCGTGAAGTTGCTTCCATTGTTTTTCAACTTTTCTTTCTCTAGGAATGCATTAAAATTGATGGTAGGGGCTGCCGTTGATCTATAATATATTTGCAATAGTTTAGACTAAGTTTATGACAAATTGAGTTCTAATTAATAGTTAAATTAATCTAGGTGAACTCCCACTCAAAACAACATCCCTCACATTGTTTTAGTGATCACACGAACCAAATCCACCACATCAAAACCAATCATCACGAGAGATGATGTAGCTTCAAAGGAGAACAATCAACATGTTCATCATATCTACCATATGATTCATGCTTTACCTTTCGGTGATCCGTGTTCCAAGACCATGTATATACATGCTAGGCTCGTCAAGATCAAAACTTAGCTTCTGCATGAGCAAATTTGGCTTGCTCCCGTTGTATACACTCGCAGAATCTAACACACCCGATCATCACGTGGTGCTTCAAAACAACGAGCTTTGGCAACGGTGCCTACTAAGGAAGAACACTTTATAACTTGATATTTTTGTGAGAGGGATCATATTATAATGCTACCGTCATGAACTAAGCAATACAAGATTCATAAAAGGATTAACATCACATGCAATTCAAAATACGTGATATGATATGCCCTTTCTTCTTGTTCTTCAGATCTCCATCTCCAAGCACGAACATGATCCCCAATGATCACCGGCGTGGCGTCAAGGTCAATGGCACCGCTCCATGGTTGTCGTCCACCAGCATCAACTATTACAACTACTTTGAATAATAGACACGCAGGTCTTAACGAAATTAAAATACAATCATAAGGCTCCTGCCGGTTGCCGACTTACAATAAGTAACATTGCATACATCACATATAATCACAATCATGGCCATATCACATCACAGCACACCCCTACAAAACAAATTTGGACGCCTCTAATTTTCTTTGCATATTTTACATGGTTTGGGGATTTCAATAAATATCGTTTTAACTTACGAACAAGAACCACAACGTTGATGCTTGAACTATAAAGTTCCCGTTGTAAATTGAATCTTTACTATGATGGGAGAGACAGACACCTGCAAAGACACTTTTGCAATATAAGTTGCTTGTTGAGCATGGAGAAAGTCTCATGAACGATGTCATGTAAGGTTCGCCCGGGCCGCTTCATCCCAGCATACCGCAAGATGCAAAGTACACAAAAAGCAATTGATAATAAAAGCACCACCACCCACAATGACCATTGTGTTCTTCTCATGCAACAAATCTACATATAGACACGGCTTTGATACCACTATAGGAGTTCGTAGCATGGAAAACAAAAAAATTCTACCACATGAACACACACAAGCCAAGATCTATCTACTAGATTGTAGCAACGAGTCGATTAGAGTACTCACCCTCGAAGATTCCAAAGCGGTTAACGAGAGCATATTCTCGTGGGTGATGTAGTTGTACACTTGCCGATCTCAAGATCGCATAGACGATCCTTCCGACGCTGCGTTCCGGTAACGCTTCCGTAGTCGGTCACACGTTCGGTACTCGATGAAGACCTTCCTCTCCCTTGTTCTAGCAGGCAGTGGAGGGTGTAGTTCTCTCCTCGCGATTCTGGCAGCATGACGGTGTGGTGTCAGAAGTAGAGGGAAGATCCCGCAGGGCTTCGCCTAAGCCGGAGTGGGTTATGGTGGAGAAATAGGATTTCCCCGGCGATCTAGGGCTTAGAAATCAGAGAGGAGGAGGCGGAGCCGGCGGCAACTAGGGCGGTGGCGTGGTGACGGCGGCGGCAGGCGACGGCGTGGCGACGGAAGCAGCAGACGGGCTTGGGTGGTGGTGGTGGTGTTGTGTGGAGGGGCAGCCCCCTCCCGTCTATTTATGAGAGAGGGGCATCTAGGGAGAGGGGAGTTTGAATCCTTCCCCAAATCCCTCTCCTTCTAGGCTTGTAGTGGAGGGAGATAAGGATTCTCTTCTTCCTCCACTAGGAAACATTGTCCCGATTTGACTTTTCAAACTTGCCTTTTGACTTTCAATTTTGGAGTTTGTATTAACTCTTTATTTGCATAGCCCTTTGACCTAGGACATGATGCAACCATTCCACTTAGTCATGACACATTCATGCACCCTTCCCCTTCCGGTCTGACGAACCTTCTAGACCCTTCTAGACCATTCCGGTGAAAACACCGGAATCATTCCCGAACCCCGGAATTTGGACTTTCCTTATATGAATTCTATTCTCTGGACCATTCTGGATCTCCTCGTGATATCCCGGATCCCATCCGAGACTCCGAACAACATTTGGTCTCCCTACTTACATTCCATATCTACTAAACAACATCGAATCCTTAAGTGTGTCTCCCTATGGTTCATGAATTATGCATACATGATCGAGACTCTTCTCTAATCAATAACCAATAGAGGAATATGGAAATTCATATGGTTCCCACACATTTCTACAATTATTTTGCGATCAAATGAACCATTTACATATGATACCAATTTCCCTTTGTCTCGTGATATTTTACTTATCCAAGGTCTCATCATCGGTATCTCTTCATACCTAGTTCAACCTTGTTACCAATAAGTACTATTTTCTCGTTCCCATGATATGTGATCCCTTGTGAGCCAGTCACATGCTTGCAAGCTAATTGGATGACATTCCACCGAGTGGGCCCAGAGTATATCTATCTGTCATATGGATGGACAAATCCCGCTCTTGATCCATGTTCCTCAACACACATTTTCCAAACACTCAATACCACCTTTATAGCCACCCAGTTATGGTGTGGTGTTTGATGTCATCAAAGTATCCATCCAGTGATAGTGATTAGTATGATCTCATGGTCAAAGGAAATAGGTTAATATGTATCAGAAAGCTTATAGCAAATGAACTAATGAAATGACTTGACCTTTATGCTACGCTTATCTATAGGAGTATGTCCATCACACCATTCTCCTAATGATATGATCTTGTTGTTAATAACATCTTAATGTTCATGATGAGGAAACGATGATCATCTATCAACCAACAAGCTAGTATTATAAAGATGCTTTACTAGGGACTCTAATTAGTTTACAAATCACACAAGTATTAATGTTTCCGGTTAATACTATTATAGCATGAATGCAAACATTTATCATAAACACAAAGTTGTAATAATAAGCACTTTTATTATTGCCTCTAGGGCATATCTCCAACATGTTGCTGCCATTTTCCTTTTCCCTCGTAGTGTTGTTTTGCATCCATGTGTACAATGGTTTGTTGTATCTTGTTCCTGCCACTGTCTCGTGTGGCCGTTTTTGTCCTGATTCTGCTTGATCTGGTACGCATGGGTTCCTCAGACGAGACGAGATACGTGAGAAGCTGAACCCGAAGAACCGCACCCGATGCCACTCAAAGACCACCGACAAGAACTACTACACGGAACCCTGAGTCCTCCTTCATGGACTTGAGAACCCTGGATCTGACGGTCCAAAGACCAAGCCTCGACACCCCGGACCCGAAGGCGCCGAGACCCAGAGTGCGCCGACATGGATCCGAAGACCTAACCGAACCGCTCGGAGACCATCCTCTATTTTGTAATATGACATTTATCCTATTACATATAATTTTACATGCTTGCACTCATATCATGTGGTTTGGGTGCCTTATGTCGATTCATCTCATAATTAAATATGGAGACCATATGTGGGATTTTCTAGTCTTATATTGGCTTCATTTAAATTTGTGTAGCAAACCGATGACATATTTTGCCTCGTTAAGCCAACATTTAAATTGCAGGGTATCTACATAATATGAATCATCTAATTAATTGTCAGGACTCCGGTTCCGCTTAATATTACCCAATTGCATCGCACCTTTGCCATGTCATGAATCATACATGCATCATACCCGATATTTTGCCATAGTATTAAATAGCATCTGGTGTTTCTATTAGTGTTTTGCTTCTTCACGGATTAGGCCGATGAGTTAATGCGAGTGTCGACTCGATCTTCGGATGAACCTTTGGAAATGTTTTACAAGGCGAGCATTCTCCCCCTTTCTACCTATTTTTTCTTTATAGTCTTTATGTCCTCCTATTGATCTACTGCTATCCATGTTGCGAAGCTTTAGATTTCATACCCATTATATTCCATGCAGCCCTATATCGCCATGGACACCTCCTATTTCCTGTTGTGTGGTAGATAGTTGGCCTTGCGAGTCGTAGATGCTTTCATAGGTGTTGCTTCACGCCGTCAATGTTCCATAGTTGATGGAAGGTTGCCATATGCTTTATGTTGGAGATTATCATGACTTAATTTGCAACTGATATTAAAATGCTGGGAATAGTTGTAACTAATGCAGAGGCACCAGTCGACAATAGATGTGATTTGGTTTTTAACCGCTCACTGGTGTCCCGTAGAACCCCGAGTACTTGATACATGTTCCTTGACTATTCTCACTATCTGTATATGGGACCATGAATCCCCTTAGCGAGAGCTTGAATAATATCTTATTTCTTCGGGCCACAAAGTACTTTGGGGATTTATTACTATCCTGTACTTATGACATGCTACTTCTTTATTTACTAATGTTGCTCGTGGAGAGCGTTTACTACTATACTATTTTGGAACCCTCTGCCATGTTTTCGCGGTATTGACAAGCCCATTCACACTTTCGGGTTCCCAGTCGTTTATAGCCATCGTCACAAACCTCTAGGTCCGTCTCGGAGCCGGCCAACTTCGTAACGGGTAGCTTAGTGGGATGGCCCCCTGAAATATTATATGAATCTTGTGATTGCTTTGTCGTGATGCATCGTTGGGTTTTCGTTTGGTTTTTGTAAGGTTGATCGTGCGTGTGTTGCTATTTGTGCCCCCTGTAGGGTAAACCTTTCTGAAAGCCGTGTCCGCGGTTATGGACGACTTGGGGCACAGTATCTCGATCATAGACAACTATAACTAAAGTAGTGTTATCTGACCTTGAAATGCCTAGTAATCAGCTTCAGTACAACGGAATGGCTAAATAAAAGTACCAACAACTGCTGGGTTTTGGAATGTCTCATGTTATATGTATCTGACTAGTAAGTATTGCAACTACAAAGGAACGGTTAACTAAAAATTCCCATTGCTTATGTTATCAGGATGACGCATGCCATCTATCTATGACTAGTAAGTGCTGCAACTGTAATGAAATGGATAAAACTGCTAACTGTGTGAGTTCCTTGGTTTGACTTCCTCATTTGGTCTCGAGGGGGAGATACCAGGATGGGTATGTTTGGTGTTACTTCCAGGTTGGATCCGAATAGGTCTTTCTTATCCCTCTCTGATAGCCGCCAGTTGTATCGAGTCTCTATAGGTTGTTTAGTGCATGATGCGATGTCGCTTCAGTCCACCATACCTATGTAGGCGAGGACCACCGAATTGTAAGACTCGTTGTGTACTGGCCTCAGTACTGACCGCTCTCTTTTTCCTTTGCCCTTTGTCGGCACCCCTTTTGTTTAAGCAGGTTTTGAGATCGACGACGTTAGAGAGTTACCCTTCTGGCTTGGCTTGGGCAGGGTTATAGACACCATTGGTTATTCTTCAGGGCTCTTAGCTCAATTTGCATCTTATCCGTACTCGGATGTGTATCGTTTCAAGGTGATTTGTATATTTGTACCGTATATCTGTATTTTTGACTCTTTGAGTTGTTGTTTTATACATCTGTTATGTGGGTTCCAACATGGACTAATGTATAATGCTATTACTTCATTTTCCACCCGCACGCAAGTTCCTGGTGGGCACCTTTGAATCGTTTCTATGTGGGTTTGGCGGGAATCGCTTAAACTTGCATAGGGACGATCTGAGGTTGTTATAGAGTGGTATCAGATCTCAGCAGTTGCGATACCCCACTGGTCTAGACTGTAGGATGACCTAGCTAATAGACGTTGTAGTGTCAAAACTATTTTGCAAAATTGGTTGGATAGATCTGATTAGGTATGCTTTTACTCCTTACCTCTGTGCTATTCTCCTCTTAACTTTGCATGTTTGAATCTACTCTCTTATATTTTCTTTGAGTCCAGGAATTCTCGTGGTTGGGTTTCCGTCGTACCTTCAGGGTTTCGCTTCCATCCTCTTGTAACGGTGTTTTGCATCCAGTCTTCATGCTATCTGAGGAATATTCCTCTTTGTACCTTTCTAGTGAACCAAAATTCACTAAAAAAAAATTTGTATCTTCCGGTGTTCTTCTGCATGACGACATCAATGCTGCATCAGATCCGATGAAGAACCTGCATCACTCATTTGTTCCCAACATTGCCTATCAAGATCTTCGGTCTGAATTCTGAGAATTGGTTGTATAATTCTTCTATTCATGTACAAATTAATGCTTTGAGTGTGGGATGGAGTCGCGGCCATACCACTACTCTTATCATTCGATTTTATACATTGAATCGCTGGATCAATGCAATTTACTTCTTCCATGGAAGTAAAGGTGGCCTTACCTTTTGAGACCTTTACCTTCGCCTTCTTGTCTCTATGAAGTCTTCTCCCGAAGAATGCGAGCAAAGACTCCTTGTTGGTGGTGTTGCCGATTTCAAGATGGAGAAAGAACCCTTGTTAGTGGTGTCGCGAGATTCTACACGAAACAAGGAGATTCAGATCGTTGGCCTTCTTCCCCATATCATGAGGCGGATCTCGAGGGCGAGATCCATTGTTAGTAGTGTCGAATTGTAGCACCCCAGGTAAAACCACTATCAGAAAATCCCTCGTTGTTTGTGCATATTCATCATGCCACATTGCTTTTGAGCATCTTCATGTCATCATACATAATTTGTCTAAAACTATTTTCCAAAAGCCTATTTGGTTTTGTAGATATCCCACATTTTATTTGTCTAAAATCTTTTTGCAAATTTTTTCTTTTAAAACAAAATAAAAATAAATAATAAAAACCTTTTTGTTCGGGGGATGCAGCCACAGGCCAGGCCCAAAGTCCCAGCCCGCAGCCACATGATGCGGCTCAGATCACTGTAGAGCTTCGTTGGGATACCCCAACAGCAAGGTGTGAAGAGCACAGCGGTAAGTTTTCCCTCATTTATGAAACCAAGGTTATCGAACCAGTAGGAGGAAGGAAACAACTCCAAGGTGTTGCTAACAACTTGGAACCTGCATAACACAAACTCAAGACTATGCCCCAACGTATAGTGTGGAAGATAGTAGTTGCTTGTAGAAAGTAAACGGTAAGAGTAGATGATTTATCAATGATAAAGATTGGACCGGGGTCCATAGTTCATTAGAGGTGTTCTCCTTAAGATAGATAACATGCTGGGTGAACAAACTACAGCAATATACATAGACTGGACATCATGACTCCTATGAGATTTGATTGGGCATTACAACAATATACATAGACTGTAATCCAACTGCATCTATGACTAATAATCCACCTTCAGGTTATCATCCGAATCCCTTCCAGTATTAAGTTGCAAGCAACGGATAATTTCATTAAGCAATGTGTGTAAAGTAAACAATACAATTGTTCCATGAATAAAAGGTTGTTGTTTTCTCCCTAGTAGCAGCAACACATTTACAACCTTAGAGATTTCTGTCACTTCCCTAGATTACTAGAGGCATGAACCTACTATCGAGCATAAATACTCCCTCTTGGAGTCACAACCATCTACTTGGCCAAGATAGCTACTAGCAACGGAGAGCATGCAAGATCACAAATAACCCAGACATGATAGAATCAATAATCAATCTGACATAGTATCTCAATATCCATCGGATCCCCGCAAACACAACATGTATGATTACAAATAGATGATCTTGATCGTAAACGGAACTCACAAGATCTAAACACGATAGCACAAAGGAGGAGAAACAACCACCTAGCTACTGTATGGACCCATAGTCCAAGGGTGAACTACTCACGCATCATACTAGAGGCTGGCATGGTGATAAAGAAGGCCTCCAGGATGATCTCTCCCCTCTGGCAGTGTGCCAGGAAGAGCTTCAGATCCCCTCCCGATCTAGGGATGATGGTGGCGGTGACTACGGACTGTTTGATGGAGATCTGATCGGGTGCTTAGGGTTTCTACATCGGGGTGACTTTATAGGCGAAGAGGCGAGGCAGGGGCCGCCTAAGGGGCCCACACCTAGGGCTAGCGCGCCCCCCAGGCCGCGCTGGCCTAGGGTGTGGCCGCCTCGTGGCCCCACTTTGTCTCCCTTCCGGACTCTGTGTTCTCTTTGGTAAAATATTGACTTTGGCTTTTCTCCCGTCGAATTCCGATAATATTTCCATACTAGCTTTTCTGAAACCAAAAACAGCAGAAAATAGGCAACTGGCACTATAGCATCTTGCTAATAGGTTAGTCCCACAAAATGTATAAAAATACCTCAAAGTGTAGACAAAACATAGCAAAGTTGATACTAAACAAGCATGGAATATCAAAAATTATAGATACGTTTATGACGTATCACCACCTACCACCCCGAGAAAACCCTAACCCTAGACCTACCTCGCCCGACCTGAAACCCTAACCCTAATTACATACCTAACCAGATCCAACCCTAACCTATCCGGCTCCCACCAAACGCACCTACCCTAAACCGACCGCAACACACACGCACATACTCGTGCGCGCCTCCTGCCGATGCCGCCTCCACCTCCATGTAGTCGACCCCGCCGCAATCGGTGTGTCGCCATTCGGCCGCCTCTGCACCTCACGTTCACCCCTGTTGTGCTACAATCTAGCCGAGCACGCCTCTGGACAAGCTCTTCATGGCCTTGTTGGTAGTAAGTTGTTTCCGTTTTCCTTTTCCCATGTAGTGTTGTTTTGCATCCGTGTGTACAGTGGTTTGTTGTATCTTGTTCCTGCCACAGTCTCCCATGGTCGCTTCTGTCCTAAATCTGCTTCATCTAGTACGTGTGGGTTCCTCAGACGAGTCGAGATACGTGAGAAGCAGAACCTGAAGAATCGCACTCGGTGCCACTCGAAGACCATCGACAATAACTCCTAAACGGAACCCCGAGTCCTCCTTCATGGACTCGAGGACCCTGGATCTGAAGTTCTGAAGACCAAGCCTCGATAGCTCGGACCCAAAGGCGCTGTCGACCCGGGATCAGGGCTAGACAAATACCAGATCTTCATCTGACATAAGGCTAACCTAAATTCCAAAGCGCGCAGGGAATGATCAGTAACATTACATAACATACAAGACCTACATTAATAAGGTAAACTCTTAAGAGAGTTACAAACCAGTCATACAAGCCAAGGGTCACAGACCCATCATTACATCAAACCAACAGAAGCAAACAAGTTGTTCTAAACAACAAACTGAGCAAAGGGCCTAAGAGCCCTTAAACAGAAGTAGCGACCCTTACATAGATCCTAGGCTGCTGTCCGGGAACCCCGACTACTCGTCGACTTTGACGAAGAAACCACCTTCAGTTGGTGTAGCTTCATCTGTAGAAAACATCAACGAAGCAAGGTTGAGTACAGGGTGTACTCCGCAAGACTTATGGCTAGTGGAGTTATTTTGCATAAAGCCATATTTTGTTTTCTACACAAGAAGGAGAAGAAGCTCATCTAGTCAGATAATTTTCAAAGGGGATAAGAAGACTACAGCTCTAGCTCTTAGAATCATCCTCGATATCCAACAAGAACCATCATCAACTGAACCTCTCTTCCCGGACTACCCCCTCATACAACCCCAAGGAAGTATTCCGGATCTCACATTAGTTGGCCAAGTTTTATCATTCGGTTATAGTTCTCTACGATCTTCACGTCCATTCCCAAGTTGTCCATAACCGTGGACACGGCTTTTCGAAAAGATTATAACCCTGCAGGGGTGCACAACTATACCCACACGTACCAACCGATTATTAATGCCAAATTATTATCCCTGTTCCTTGGAAGGCCGGCAGAGAGTGGTTGACCACGACCTTTACCTTGATTTCTCCGAGACCATGAGTCACGCACTAAGGAGATGCCGCTGTAATGGATCGAGTCCCGAAGTCGGTCCCTAGCGATGTGAACATGGTTCAAGATTACGGATGCCGGGCACCTCTTGTTCCCTTCCACGCCTACCTACCTGTATGAATGCACCTCCTTCACCTCCATCCAAGAACAACCAATATGCGTATGTCGAATGGAAAGCCCGAACTATGTGACTCGTGGAATCTACTAGGCAAGTTAGTTGGTCGAGGGGGTTTCCAGGCCCCCGTGTGGTTGTACGCT
The DNA here is from genome assembly GCA_916181665.1 of Avena sativa. Lineage (NCBI taxonomy): Eukaryota > Viridiplantae > Streptophyta > Magnoliopsida > Poales > Poaceae > Avena > Avena sativa. Next base: position 148,074,114 of record OV702297.1, read on the forward strand.
CATCTTGGTTCTAGAGGCAAGAACATTGGGTCCTAAGGGTGGCAAGTATGGGACTAAAAAAACCACAACCCACGTGGCCTCCCATACAAGCCTTAGCATGATTATTATCCATCTCTGATCACATCACAACATCCTACCATAATAGATTCATTCGCATCTCCAGTGCATCATCTGAATGATCAGCATTGGACCACTAAGCATGGATAAGCTCGACTGAACTGTGGCACTAGCGGTGCTCGTAAGCCAAACCCTAGTTATGCTAGGAGCAGTGGATCAGGTATTTAGTTCTCAAAGGGAAACATGCATTAGATAGGATTTCTCTATCTACTGATAAAAGACTATTGAACCGAATGCATATGGCGAGAATGAAATACTTTGTAAACATAGGATTCATATGTATGAGTGGGACTTCACTTGCTTTGTCCGTTGTTGAACTGGTACTGCTCATCGGTGGTGTTGACTTCAGCCTCGGGTTCGGTTCCTATTCGCAAAGAACCAATCACCGGAAAGTAAAAGCAACATTGAATACATGGCATGTGCAATGCTCATACAATATGGATGATATGATATATTACAAGTAGTAGAGGAGCCCTAGAGGCATCATCAATTTAAATGAATTCCGAAATGCCCTAGCTAGGCAAACCATCGAACCCATGGTACTTAGGGGGTGTCGGTGTTCCTCTAAATAAGTTAGCATTCAAAGTTGTATGAATGTGGATGCTTACATTTTTTAAATGATAGAGCTCATTTTTCTGAACATTTTGATATATTATTTGTACTAATTAATAATGAATTAGGTATGAATTTCTCCATTTTTTTATTCATCATTTTTGGAATATTTAAATTAATTTCCAAGTTGGGCCCACATGTCATATATTTAACAATTTCAGAAAACATTTATGAAAAATATTAAACATCTTACAGGTAGGGTCTACCTATCAGGGATTTCTTATTTACAGAAATTATTTACTGAAAACATTTAAAATAAAAGGAAGAGATTTATTGCCTCATGCTGATGTCAACGCATCGCGCTGAGCACACTAGTGGCGGCGCCGCTCCTTATTGGTCACCGAAGCATCGTCTCCGATAAAGAACAGCAGTGGCGGGATCACACGGGGAGGACAATACAGGGGGAGAGGGAGGAAATGGAGGGCTCCGTTGTGACGAGGAGCTCACCATGAGCACGACGGGTGTGACGGCGAGGCGAGGCGAGCTCTGGAATGGCGGGGATCGACGGTGACCGGATGTCTCGATTTGGCCGATTGGGGTCGCGCACGATGGAGAGGAGGGGCTAGGAAGAGAGAGTCGAGCACGGCGAACTCACTGGTGGCGTCGGTTTGGGATAGGGTGGCCGGAGACGGCGAGGACGATAGTGGTAGTAGCTAGGATTTGTCGGCCATGGCATGGAAACAAGGAGGAGAGACGGAAAGTTCGGCCTAGGGTTCGTCCAGCGGCGGCCAACGGTACTTGTAGGTGCTCGGGGGCGGCGATGCTGATCTTGACGCATCTTCGGTGGCGGACGGCGGCGACAGCGACACAGAGCTGCTTGCTCGTCGTCGTTGATGAAGACGAAGAAGGAAAGGAGGGCCGAAGCAGTATCGGGCCCTGGCTGGGCCATTCACAGGCTGCTACTGGGCTAGGTCTGCTGCGCGCGAGCTTCGCGAAGGAGAGAGGAGAGATGGGTTAAGGCCCAATAGAGCTAGGTTAGGTTTTTCTGTTAAAACCTTTTTCTATTTCTGTTTTCTCTTTTTATGTTTGTATTTTCAATTCAAATTCCGTTTTGAATAATTCAAAAATATCAGAGCCTTTTATAAAGTGTATAAAATACTCAAGGCCCCTTGTAAACCATTTTGGGCTCCATTTGTTTTGATAGTTTTCAAAATATTTCAAAACCATTTGAATGGTTTGAGAGGGAACAAAATTAGGGTTTTGTTTGTTCTTATTTGTTTGAACCAAGGTGCAAGTGTAATGCATGCATGCAATGCTCAAACATGTCCTTATTAATATTACACAAAAGGTGGTATGTTACAGCTCTACCCCACTTGCAAGAATCTTGACCCGAGATTCCTAGGTTTTAGAAAAGAATGCAGGGTACTCAGATCGAAGACGATCTTCGCGTTCCCATGTTGCTTCTGACTCAGAGTGATGAGACCATTGAACTTTTATGAACTTGATGGTTTGACGACAAGTCTTGCGCTCAGTTTCATCAAGAATACGAACATGGTATTCTCGGTAGATTAGATCATCTTGGAGATCCAAACTTTCATGGTCCACACCACGAATGGGATCTTTGAAGCAACGCTTAAGTTGAGACACATGAAATAGATCATGAACCTCTGGAAAAGTTGAAGGTAGATCCAATTTGTAGGCAAGCTCGCCCCTCTTGGAGAGAATGCAAAATGGACCAACGTAGCGAGGGGCCAATTTGCCTTTGATACTGAATCGGTGGACACCCTTCAAAGGAGAGACCCGGAGGTAAACTTGATCAACAACTTCATAATGAACATCAAGATGATGATGATCATAGTTGGTCTTCTGACGAAATTGAGCGGCCTTCAGACGCTCCTGAATTATGCGAACTTGATCTTATGCTTCTTGGATCATGTCCAGACCAAAGAATTGTCTTTTGCCGGTTTCTGTCCAGTTCAGCGGTGTTCGACATGTTATCCCATACAGGAATTGGAAAGGTGTCATGCCCAAACTGGATTGAAAATTGTTGTTGTAAGAGAACTCCGCAAAAGGAAGACATTTCTCCCAGTTCTTTCCAAAGGATATGGCACACGCTCTAAGCATGTCTTCAAGATTTTGATTTACTCTTTCGGTCTGACCACCGATTTTAGGATGATAGGCTGTGCTAAAAGAGACATGATTTCCCATTGCTTCTTGCAAACTTTGCCAGAATTTGGAAGTAAACAGACTTCCACGATCAGAGATGATCTTCTTGGGAACACCATGAAGAACGACTATCCAAGAGATGTATAAGTCAGCCATTTGACTAGCACGGATATCTTCTCGAATCGGGAGGAAATGAGCAACTTTGGATAACCGATCAACTATTACCCATATGGCATCATTTCCTGCTTGTGTCCTTGGGAGTCCAGTAATGAAATCCATACCAATTTCATCCCATTTCCTCTCAGGAATTTTCAATGGCTGCAGAAGTCCACCGGGCCTTTGGTGTTCAGCCTTCACACGACGGCAAACGTCGCACTCTGCAACAAAACAAGCGATTTCTGGTTTCATTCCACTCCACCAGAATCTTTGACAGAGTTCTCGGTACATCTTGGAACCACCAGGATGGATAGACAGAGGGGATTCATGAGCTTCCAGTAGGATTAGATCTTTGAGTTTCCGACTGTTTGGGACACTAGATGGCTACCAAAATAGAGAGTACCTTGATCGTTGATGGAGAAACATTTAGCTTCACCACTTGCAACACGTTCTTTGATCTCGGTGATCTCACCATCTTGTTTTTGAGCTTCCTTGATTTGATCCTCCAAAGAAGATTTTATTTCAAGGTTAGCTAGGAATCCACAAGGAACCACTTCAAGGTTAAGACGCTTGATTACCTCATAGAGAGCAGGTTAAGCTTGTGATATCATCAGATTATTGCAATAAGACTTCCGACTTAGTGAATCAGCAACGACGTTGGCTTTGTCGGGTTGATAGTTGAGACACAAATCATAATCTTTGACGAGTTCCAACCATCGTATTTGCCTGAGATTTAGATCTGGCTGGGTAAAGAGATACTTCAGACTTTGATGATCTGAGTATAGTTTGCAACGGTTACCGATGAGGTAATGTCGCCATTGCTAAAGAGCATGAACAACAACAGCGAGTTCGAGATCATGGGTTGGATAATTGTTCTCATGTGGCTTCAACTGCCGAGAAGCATAGGCCAATACATGACCATATTGCATCAACACACAACCGAGCCCTTGGAGAGAAGCGTCACAATAGATGACGAAATCCTTGCTTGTTTCTGGAAGGACAAGCACAGGAGCGGTGGTTAGCTTAGTTTTAAAAGATTGGAATCTTTCTTCTGCCTTTTATGACCATTCAAACTTATTATCTTTCTTAAGAAGATCAGTCATATGCTTGGCTATCTTGGAGAAGTTCTCAATGAATCGGCGGTAATATCCAGCCATTCCCAGGAAACTTCGGACTTCCTTGACTGAAGTAGGTGACTTCCATTCCAAAATAGTTTGAACCTTATCTGGTATGACAGGAACACCACTTGCGGACACAACATGGCCAAGGAAGATGATCTCTTGTAACCAGAACTCACATTTGGAGAACTTGGCGTAGAGACGATGTTCACGAAGTTTAGTCAACACCAAACATAGATGTTCGACATGCTCTTCTTCGGTATTGGAGTAGATTAGAATATCATCAATGTATACCACGACGAACTTGTCAAGATATTCCATGAAGACGGATTTCATGAGCCTCATAAATGTGGTAGGGGCATTGGTTAACCCGAAGTACATCACTGTATACTCGTAAAGACCATAACGAGTTGTGAATGCTGTCTTTGTGATATCCTCCTTTCTGATCTTGATTTGATGATACCCTGATCTTAAATCCATTATGGAGAAGACAGTGGAACCACTTAATTGATCAAAAAGGTCATTTATCCGAGGAAGTGGATAGTTATTCTTGATTGTCACCGCATTGAGTGGACGGTAATCAACAACCAATATTGGAATATTTGTATCCCGCTTCTTGACAAAAATGGTAGGGCAACCCAAGAGGATGTGCTAGGTTGGATGTAGCCTAGTCCTTCTAGCTCTTCCAGTTGCTTCTTCAACTCAACCAACTCATGAGGATGCATGCGGTAAGGTCTTTTGGAGATAGGAGCAGTTCTAGGAACTAGCTCTATGACAAATTCCACACTTCGATCAGGTGGCATGTCAGGCAACTCTTCAGGAAAGACATCCGAGAAATCACAGACTACATCGACATCTTGGACCTCGAGGGTAGGTAGGACATCCATGGCATACAACTCCGAGAAGGGTTTAAGAACTGCTGATGGAGACTTTGAACCATCAGTCCAATACTTGACAGTTATACCAACAAGAGAGGTCATAGTAACTGTTCTAAGTGCACAGTCAATGACGGCTTAATACTTGGTTAACCAGTCCATGCCCAGAATGACATCAATGTCACTTGACTTGAGTGCAATGAGGGAAGTGGGAAACTTCTGATATGCTATATCTATCTCAACCCCATGAGTAACCCAGATGGTCTGCCAACGACACCCTGGAGTTCTAATCTCTAGAGGAGAGGCCCTAGCTTCAAAGGTGATATCATGCATTTGTGCAAAATCTTGTGATATGAATGTATGCGATGCTCCAGAGTCAAACAAGACTGTTGCTAGAATTGAATTGACACGGAGCATACCCAGAATGACGCGTGGATCTTCCTGAGCTTCCTCAACGGTGACATGGGTCAGGCGACCACATCCAGCACCTTGAGATTTATCATTCTTCTTTGCCGGTTGATCATTGCGCCCGATAGCCCTTTGGGAACACTCCCTTGAGTAGTGACCAGGCTGACCACAGGAGTAGCAGGTAACTCTAGTGTAAGAACTAGCAGGAGGACGATAGTTTGTTCCACCAGCATTTGACTGTGGCTGACGAGAAGCATTGCCAGAAGTCTTGGGTGCATAAGTAGCATGAGGCATAACACTATATGGAACAAAGACACGGCGCTTCTTGTTACCAGAGGAAGAAGCACGAGAATTTCCTTCTTCACGCTTCTGAGAAACCTCCATATCCTTCATTCCATGCTCCAAAGTAAGAGCGTGATTGTGCAGTTCCTGGAAATACTGGAACTTGAAGGGCAGCAACTCATAGCGAAGTGCAGGGTTAAATCCCTTATGGAACAACTCTTGCTTATCTTCATCATTGGTTACATCCCTGGTTGCATAACAAGCTAGGCGAGTAAACTCATGCCCATATGTTTCAATATACATGCGCCCCTGAGTTAGATCCAGAAACTCCCTCCTTTTGAGATCCATGATGGTCTTAGGGATATGAGAGGCACGGAATGCTGCAACAAACTCTTCCCAAGTAACAACATGTCCCTGAGCTTACAGATTTAGAAAACCTTCCCATGAAACACCAGCCTCACCTTCCAGTTGATAGGTGGCGAAGTTGACGCAACCATCTGGACAGACACGGAGAGCGCTCAACTTGCGCTCTATAGTGCGAAGCCAATCATCGGCTTCAAGGGGCTCCTTGGGGTGGGTGAATATTGGAGGAAACAAGCGGATGAAATCTCCAAGTGTGACACAGTCGTCAGGACGATGTTTAGTGTTCTACGCCACACGCTCAAGAAGGCGTTCATTCCTCAGATGGTTGGTCTCAATGTTGTTGAGAACCTCGGCCATTGTGGTAGGTGGCGGAAGTTCCTGTTCAGCATTATTGTTTCCTCGACGGCTAACAGAACCACGAGTACCAGACGGCATCCTAAGGATAAAAAAGAAACCATGAGAATGGATTCACCAAAAAGGGTACATCAAAGGATGACATGAACCATGTAGAAAGATCATGGTGGAGATGAACATATGGTTGAAGATTATATTAATGTGTTAAGTATGGCAGTAGAAAAAGCATACGAAACGTATATGCTACCAACTTAGATACAAACCATAACAATGGAATGCAAGCATGATATGATACCAACAAGTCACAAAAGAATAGAGACTAGGGATGTAGGCATCCTTAGCAAATTTAAAAACAATGCTCAGGTGCACAGATATATCTTGGAAACTATGAGCCTTGCAACCGAGTTCTGAGTACTAGGATAAACAACCCAAACCCGTATATCCTAAAAGTTTGGAAAGATGGACGAGAAGGGAAACCTGTGCAAAACAAATGAGGTAAGATAACTCAGCAATAGAACATCCTTGGATAAGGAGTAAAAAGAGTCCTATTCAGAGTTTCACAAATAGTTTTAGCTTTCAAATAGTTTTCTGAAACTCTAGACTCAACATCGACCAGCAAGAAGGGTTTCCTACAGGCAGTCCTGCTCTGATACCAAAATCTGTCATGACCCGGGATCAGAGCTAGAAAAATTCCAGATCTTCATCTGACATAAGCCTAACCTAAATTCCGAAGCGCACAGGGAATGATCGGTAAAATTACAGAAGATACAAGCCATACATTAATAAGGTAAACTCTTAAGAGAGTTACAAACCAGTCATATAAGCCAAGGGTCACAAACCCATCATTACATCAAACCAACAGAAGCAAACAAGTTGTTCTAAACAACAAACTGAGCAAAGGGCCTAAGAGGCCTTAAACAGAAGTAGCGACCCTTCCATAGATCCTAGGCTGCTGCCCGGGAACCCCGACTACTCGTCGACTTCGATGTAGAAACCACCTTCAGCTGGAGTAGCTTCATCTGTAGAAAACATCAATGAAGCAAGGCTGAGTATAGGGTGTAATCCGCAAGACTTATGGCTAGTGGAGTTATTTTGCATAAAGCCATCTTTTGTTTTCAACACAAGAAGGATAAGAATCTCGTCTAGTCAGATCATTTGCAAAGGGGATAAGAAGACTAAAGCTCTAGCTCTTAGAATCATCCTCGATATCCACCAAGTACCATCATCAACTGAACCTCTCTTCACGGACTACCCCCTCAAACAACCCCGAGGAATTATTCTGGATCTCATATTAGTTGGCCAAGTTTTATCATTCGGTTATAGTTCTATATTATCTTCACGTCCATTCCCAAGTTGTCCATAATTGTGGACACGGCTTTTCAAAAATATTATAACCCTGCAGGGGTGCACAACTTTACCCATACGTACCAACCGATTCTTAATGCCAAATTATTGGCCCTCTTCCTTGGAAGGCCGACAGAGAGTGGTTGACCACGACCTTTACCTTGATTTCGCCGAGACCATGAGTCACGCACTAAGGAGACGTCGGCATAATGGGTCGAGTCCCGAAGTCGGTCCCTAGCAATGTAAACAGGGTTCAAGATTATGAATGGCGGGCATCTCTTGTTCCCTGCCACGCTTACCTACCTATATGAATGCACTTCCTTCACCTCCATCCAAGAAAAACCAATATACGTATGTCTAATGGAAATCCCAAACTATGTGACTCATGGAATCTACTAGGCAAGTTAGTTGGTCGAGGGGGTTTCCAGGCCCCCGTGTGGGTGTACGCTCGTCTTGGTTCAAGAGGCAAGAACATTGGGTCCTAAGGTGGCAAGTATGGGACTGCAAAAACCACAACCCACGTGGACTCCCATACAAGCCTTATCATGATTATTATCCATCTCTGATAACATCACAACATCCTACAATAATAGATTCATTCACATCTCTAGTGCATCATCTGAATGATCAGCATTGGACCACTAAGCATGGCTAAGCTCGACTGAACTGTGGCACTAGCGATGCTCGTAAGCCAAACCCTAGTTATGCTAGGAGAAGTGGATAAGGTATTTAGTTCACAAAGGGAAATATGCATCAGATAGGATTTCTCTATCTAGTGATAAAAGACAGTTGAACCGAATGCATATGGCGAGAATGAAATACTTTTTAAACATAGGATTCATGTGTATGAGTGGGACTTCGCTTGCCTTGTCCGTTGTTGGACTGGTACTGCTCTTCGGTGGCGTTGACTTCATCCTCGGGTTCGGTTCCTATTCGGGAAGAACCAATCACCGAAAAGGAAAAGCAACATTCAACATATGGCATGTGCAATGCTCATACAATATGGATGATATGATATATTACAAGTAATATAGTAGCCCTAGATGCATCATCGATTTAAATGAATTCCGGAATGCCCTAGCTAGGCAAACCATCGAACCCATGGTACTTAGGGGGTGTCGGTGTTCCTCTAAATAAGTTAGGGTTCAAAGTTGTATGAATGTGGATGCTTACATTTTTAAATGATAGTGCTCATTTTTCTGAACATTTTGATATATTATTTGTATTTTTTGATTTAAAATGAATTAGTTATGAATTTGTCCATTTTTAATTCATCATTTTTGGAATATTGAAATTAATTTCCAAGTTGGGCCCACATGTCATATATTTAACAATTTCAGAAAACATTTATGAAAAAGATTAAACATCTTACAAGTAGGGTCCACCTGTCAGGGATTTCTTAATTACAAAAATTATTTACTGAAAACATTTAAAATAAAAGGAAAAAGATTTAATGCCTCATGTTGATAGCATGACATCAGCAATGGAGCTCCTCCTCATATCGAGATTGGACCTGGCGATTGGGGGAACGGGAGCAAGCAGGGCTAGGGGCATTCGACGCAGCGCATCGCGCTGAGCACACTAGTGGCAGCGCCACTCCTTATTGGTCACTAGAGCGTTGTCTCCAACGAAGAATAGCGGCAACGGCATCGGGCTCACGCGGGGAAGATAGTACAGGGGGAGATGGAGGAAACGGAGGGCACCGTTGTGATGAGGATCTCACCGTGAGCACGACGGGCGTGACGGTGAGGCGAGGCGAGCTCTAGGACAGCGGGGATCGACGGCGACTGACAGTGACCGGAGCTGTCGATTCGGCTGATTGGGGTCGCGCACAAGGGAGAGGAGGGGCTAGGAAGAGAGAGTCGAGCACGACGAACTCAACAGTGGCGTCGGCTTGGGCTAGGGTGGCCGGAGACGGCGAGGACGACAGCGGCAGTAGCTAGGGTTCATCGGCCATGGCATGGAAACAAGGAAGAGAGGGGGAAATTGGGGCCTAGGGTTTGTCCGGTGGTGGCCAGCGGTACTTGTAGGTGCTCGGGGGTGGCGGTGCTGATCTTGACGCATCTCCGGCGGCATACGGCAGCGGCAGCGACAAGGAGCTGCTTGCTCGTCATTGTCGATGAAGACGAAGAAGGAAAGGAGGGCCGAAGCGATATCGGGCCCTGGCTGGGACATGCGTGGGCTGCTGCTGGGCCAGGTTGTTGCGCGCGAGCGGCGCGGAGGAGAGAGGAGATATGGGTTGCGGCCCAGTAGAGCTAGGGTTAGGTTTTTTATGTTAAAACCTTTTCCTATTTCTGTTTTCTCTTTTTCTATTTGTATTTTCAATTCAAATTCCAATTTGCATAATTCAAAAATATCAGAGACTTTTATAAAGTGTATAAAATACTCAGGGGCCCTTGTAAACCATTTTGGGCTCCATTTGTTTTGATAGTTTTCAAAATATTTCAAAACCATTTGAATGTTTTGAGAGGGAACAAAATTAGGGTTTTATTTGTTCTTATATGTTTGAACCAAGGTGCAAGTGTAATTCATGCATGCAATGCTCAAACATGTCCTTATTAATATTACACAAAAGGTGGTATGTTATAGCTCTACCCCACTTACAAGAATCTTTACCCAAGATTCCTAGGTTTAGAAAAGAAGGTAGGGAACTCAGATCGAAGACGATCTTCGTGTTCCCAGGTTGCTTCTGACTCAGAGTGATGAGACCATTGAACTTTCAGGAACTTTATGGTTTGACGATGAGTCTTTCCCTCGGTTTCATCAAGAGGCACCGGTGGGCAATAGATGTGATTTGGTTTTTAACCTCTCACTGGTGTCCCGTAGGACCCCGAGTACTTGATACCTATTCCTTGACTATTCGCACTATCTGCATGTGGGACCATGAATCCCCTTAGCGAGATCTTGAATCATTTCTTATTTCTTGGGGCCACAAAGTAGATTGGGGCTTTATTACTATTCTGTACTTATGCCATGCTACTGCTTTATTTACTATTGTTCCTCATGGAGAGCATTTACTACTGTACTGTTTTGGAACCCCGTTCCACGTTTTCGCGGTATCGACAAGCCGATTCACACTTTCGGTTCCTAGTCATTTACAGCCGTCGTACAAAACCTCTAGGTCTGGATCGGAGCTGGCCAACTTCGTAACGGGTAGCTTAGTGGGGTGGCCCCCTGAAATATTATATGAATCTTGTGATTGCTTTGTCATGATGCCTCATTGGGGTTTCATTTGGTTTTTCCAAGGTTGATCATGCGTGTGTTGCTATTTGTGCCCCCTACAAGGCAAAACTTTCTGAAAGTCGTGTCCGCGGTTATGGACGACTTGGGGCACAATATCTCGATCATAGACAACTATAACTAAAGTAGTGTTATAAATTTAACCTTGAAATGACTAGTAATCAGCTTCAGTACAACGGAATGGTAAATAAAATTTAACATCCCAAAAATATTAAACTTGGATCATCAAACTCTAATCATCAAAATTAGGGTTAACAAAAACTTTTCCAATTAAAAATATGAAAGCATTCATATGTGTGTGCACTCAAAATTTGGATTCTTTTGAATTGCCATGATTCTGTGTTTCTTTGCTTGTAAAAGGATTCTTAGGTGAAATAAACATCATCTAAACAATCCCAAACTTTTCCCAAAGACAAACAAGTCAAAACAAATAAATTAAGTGAATGGTCACTTTGGCCAAATTAACTCCCATGCCTACTTTGGCTATCCCTAACTTTCAGAACTCAATAGAAACATGTATGGATCTTTGCACCCCTTGATATTACTCATAATAAGGTACCAAGGCCCACTTTGTGATCATCCAAAAACATTCAAATTCTTAGTTTAAATGACAGTTTAAAATTGAATCTATTTCATATGGGAAGATCCCACTATTTCAAAAACCACTCAAACAAGCTCAATTTTCAAAACCCAAGCATCCACATAATCCTCAACACATGCCTAGCACACCCACCAAAAATCTTTTCAAAATTCAAAACTCAAGTTCATGCGGCCATTTCATCAAATAGGTTGCATATCCAAATCAACAAAATCAAAAACACTATGTTGAGTAGTGTTTTGGGCCAACCTTGTTCCCTCTCTGGATGCAACTAGCCTTAATAGATCATCTAGCACCCTTGACTAACCTCTAGCACCACTGTGAGCTTGCCATTGCCATCAATGGTGAGCAGACCGAGCCTCACCATGTCACCCCAGTGTGGACAGCAAGCTAGGAGAAGAACTAGCCGTGCCCACCTTGTCTGGCATGCAGCCCATGCCTCATCGCCCCCTCTAGACCAGCCCTAGCTCAAGAACAGAGACCAGAACCATCAGGAACGCCGCGCCCACGCCGCTGTCGACCATGCCGACGCGCACCCCAGTGCACGCGCCGTTCCCACTCAACCCGACCACCTTGAGCCCTTGCCGCCCGCCAGCATACACCCCACTGTCCTAGGAGACCACCAAACATGTTCGTTTCATAGCCGGTACCCCGTAGCCGCCGCTCGCCGCGGAGTTCGCCGCCTCTGCCTCGTAGAGCACCGCACGTTCCTGACCGATTGCCACCGCCCCTACACGCGCATTTAAGCTCTAGAGCATCGCCAGGAGACCGCCCGTCGATCGCCAACCGCAGCCATGCCTCTAGCCGCCCGTAGCCGTGTCGCCACCGTCACCTGCCCATCCCTCTCGGTCTCGCCGTCGAGCCTATAAAAGGAGGCCACCCCCGCTCGATTTCTTCACACCATCTCACTCCCCACCTCTCACTGAGACTTCCCACTTCTTCCCGGAGCAAGGCGAGCAGCGCGTCGCCAAAATTTGGCCGGAGCCCGCTGCTGCTGGAGAAGAAGGGGGCCATCGATTGGAGCCGCCCCAGGAGGAGCTGCTGGTACCAGGAGGATCACCGTCGTCGACTCATTCGTTTGCCCACATCGCCGACCCTCGCCTGACCCCCGGTGAGCCTCCCACGACCCCCACTAAGCCGCTAGGGTTCGAGCTCGCCGGTGACATGTTCATCGTTGACGACGACCCTCAGCCATTGATCTCACTTCTAATCCAACGCACCACATCGCCCCGTACCGCTTCGCATGTTATGAGCCGCTGACGGGTGGAACCCCCCTGTCAGCTGAGCCCCGCGCTGCGGAGTGACACTCTCGGCCGGCCCATTAACCCTTCCCGTGCAGCCCAACCGTTTGAATTTAGATTTTTCTATTTTCTATAAAAACATATGGGTTTACTTATAGAAATAATGTTCAAGTAATAAAAAAATGCCACTTAGACATTTCTAGTCACTTTTTTTATTTAAAATAAAAGGTTAAACCTTATTAAATTGTGACACCACTTTAAATCACATTCCCATGGACTGAAATATATGGTGATGACATGTGTCAACATGATCCCATGTTTGAGTTGGAGAATATTAAATCTTAAGTAGTTTTTCAATGAGTAGAAATTACTTTTCTAAAAATAAAATAAATAAGACAAAGGCTTTAATCTTGTAATGTTAGTGATGATGCTAGATCATCTATAGTACCCCTTTGTGTGATGATTGAAAATAGTTAAGTATTGTTTGGTGATTGTGTACCTCGTATTTATTCATAGACGCTAGTACCGACCAAGGATACGAGGAGGAAGGAGGATACTACGAAGAAGAAGCCGAGGAGAACTTCAACCACTTCTCTGCACAAGGCAAGCCAATACTTGCAAGCTATTAACTTAGCAAGCTTATACTGATACTTATGCAAGCCAATACCTGCTTTTTACCATACCAACTATATGCCTTAAGCATATGTGATCATACCCACTTGATAACCCAATCCTAGTTTTACTTGCAAGTTTTCTACTTTATTTCTTTATCAAAGCCATTTCTTAGAGTTTATTTAAGTGACTTGTAGAATCTAGGAGGATAATTGAAGGTTGCATAAAGAGCATAAAATTTGCCCTAAGCTAGATAATCTTGATATCATCCTAAGGCATGATATTGAACTTAATTAATCTCCACTTGTTTACCACCCCTCATTAGTACTCACCCCACTTGTAGATGCTAGTGCGAAGCATAAAACTTGATCAACTTTAGGTGGGAATACTTGGTGGAAAATGGTTATGAAAACCTTAGAATGATGAGTCATTCTACTGAGATGTTTTGACATGTGTTTCCGAACACCAGATGATTTGGATGATGAAAATGTTGAGGTATGAGCCTTAGCCCTTTATAAAGCTGATGGTTGTCTGGATGCGATACCATTCCAATTTTACCGTACAACCACAATACCCGAAATTTGGGTAGGGCTTGACTGTAAGTTTATATACCTTAGTGTGGGTTCCCTCATGGACAAGGTCTGAGCTGAGGCTACCTTGTGAAGATTGTCCACCTGTGCAGTACCCAAGATGACAGTTGGTCATGGTTGGGAGGCCAAACTCACAGGAGATGTGCTTATACTAGGGCGTGTAATTGAAAGGTTAGGATTGATTATCCGCATACTGAGTATGGTGAATTCAGGATTTGTTCCTGACGGATGTATCGAATGTTCTGGTGAAAGTGTACAATCTCTGCAGAGTGTCAAACTATTCAAATAGCCGCATCCGCGGTTATGGACAGTTGGAGTGGCCATACTGTTCCCCCGTCAGATGTTTTCAAAATGACTTGTGAAATGAATTGAGATTTTTGACTTGACCACAACAGAGTTGTGATACGCAATTCAAGTTCCCACTTAGGTGTTATAAAACTTCAACCAGCTTTCTTTGCTTCTGAACTTAGTAGAAGTAAATCTGGCTTTTTGCAAAACAACCCTAGAGCTTAGTGTCCTACTCCAAAAACCCCATTAACTTGTTGCGAGTACTTAAAGAGTACTCATGGCTTTGTCCCTGGCTATTCCCGTGGCCAGACTATGAAGAGGAGTACCAGGATGATGGACCACAGGAAGGTTACGACAACTAGGATCATCTCCCATCGTCAGCATTGCCTGTGACCCTGAAGATGGACCTTCCCCTATGCTACCTTTATTATTACGTATTTCCGCTACTTGAGTTGTATTAAGAACTGGATCATGAGATCCTTATTTGTGTAAGACCTTATGTATGGTTTGTAATGGATGATGTACTGTGATATCCAAATCTGTTATGTCTCACAAAAATGGTAATCCTGGGATAGCAATGTATGGCATAATAAGCATTTGTAATTAAAAATCCGGGTGTTGACATAAAAGTACAAATAACTTCTGGGTCGGAATGTCTCATGTTATATGACTAGTAAGTATTGCAACTACAACGGAATGTTTAACTAAAACTGCCCATTGCTTATGTTATCATGATGACTCATGCCATATATCAATAACTTGTAAGTGTTGGGCCACGTAGAGATAAATTAAAACTTTTTCCCTCTAACGTGGTGATACCAAGATCCAGCTAAGGTAGAAGGCCATGAGGTTTACCACTAGACGCGCAGTTGCGGATTACTAATGAAGCGCGTCAGTTGATGCAGTGCAGTCCTTATGATCCAAACATCCTTGTGCTGATCGTACATCACCTCTGTTGGTATCCACACGTACAAGGAGGAGCACCGGCGGCGAACTTATAGGTTCGCTACGACGGCAGGACTGCTATTGAGCTAGGGTTTCCAACACAAGGAATGACCTAACCGATCAATGATTAACCCTTCTGAGTTACTGTGCTCCATTATATATAGGGAGTGAACGTGGGCTCCACTCACGTGGCTCATTCACTAAAGCCCATATAATATTAGTCACCATGAGTCCGACTCACTGACTCAGTCCAAATCCGGCTTGGGTCCAACCCAACTAGATTTCCAGTTTAGATCCAATCCGAACTTGCTCCTGCTCTTAAGTGTGTGACCCCGCAGGCTCATGGCTACTTGGACACGATTAGAGTCCAACTCTCAATCGATCAGTCGGTAGCGGCTCCTAGCAAAACATGCCAACTCCCAAGTACCAATGAGTCATGACGACTTGCCTTTCCAATGCGACTTATGTCCGAGTCCTTTTTGCCTCATGATATACATTGTCAGACTATAGGCGAATATTTGTCATCCCTTAAATAGTCCGACTCTCTTCTCGATCCGAGATAAGTGATTCACCCGACTAACTCTTAGTCGATCGCCTCGGTTAACACTTAACTGAGTCATGCATGGCCATGCTTTCCGAATCATATCATCCGAGAGGGCCCAGAGAATATCTCTCCAAGTGGAGGGGCAAAATCCCATCTTGGTTATTCACATCACGCACCTTGATTCTCAGTCAACCCAAACTCGGCCTTTATAACTGCCCAGTTACGGACCAGCGTTTGACAGAACCTAAGTCGGTTATCCTCAACTCAGACTATGCAATAACCTCAGGTCTAAGGATTACATTGATTGAGATATACAAATGACAACTTGTTCGTTGTACCTTAATATGGGTCAATCCGACTCGCTAAACTCTTTAGCCGAATCTGTGTAAGTCGGAATAGCATCTCCATGCCCATGACAAGTGGAACCGAGTCATCAAGCCAACTTTCACATTGGTCTAAGTTGTGTATCCAGCACAACCTTGGTGACCAAGGATATTTAGTACAAACAACATGAATGTGTAGTTCCACAACCGAATCACATATTTAATGATATACATCAGATGCTCATACAAGGACAACTTTATGAATACAATGGGAAATATCATCATACATGATTGCCTCTAGGGCATATTCCCAACAGTCTCCCACTTGCACTAGAGTCAATCTTCCGACATCGCACGTCTAAGCATCTAATGCCCATGGCTCTCAGGTGCGCCTCATGCTTCGGCTGTGGTAACGTCTTTGTTAACAGATCCACAAATATTTGCATCTGTGTGTACCTTGCATAACTTGATATCACCCTAGTCCACAAACTGGCAAATCAAGTGGTACCGCATGAGTATGTGCTTGTTCTTACGGTGTTGTCTAGGTTTCTTGGCTTGTGCAATAGCACCATTGTTTTCACAATACATGTCTAACGGATTGGACGAGCCCTGATCCACACCGAGATCCATGAGGAAATTCCTCATCCAAACAGCTTCCTTTGCTGCCTCCGAGGCGGCGATATACGCAGCCTCTGTTGTAGATGCAGACATAGTCTCTTGCTTGGAACTCTTCCAGCTCACAGCACCTCTGTTTATAAGAAACATGTATCCAGATTGCGAACGAGAATCATCAGAGTCGGTAAGATAACTTGCATCCGTGTAACCCTTTACACTGAGTTCATCTTCACCACCATAAACCAAGAACATAGCCTTAGTCCTTCTCAAGTACTTTAGGATATTTTTAGTTGTTGTCCAGTGGATTTCTCTAGGATCATCCTGGTATCTGCTCACAACACTTAGAGCATATGAAACATCCGACCTAGTACAAATCATGGCATACATGATGGATCCGACTGCAAAAGCATACAGAATCGTACTCATCCAACTTCGCTCATCAGTTGTCGAAGGACACTGAGTCTTGCTAAGTTTTACACCATGGGACATCGGTAAGAACCCCTTCTTAGATGATTCCATGTTGAACTTCTTCAACACTTTGTCCAAATAAGTACTCTGACTCAATCCAATGATCCTTCTTGACCTATCTCTATAGATCCGGATTCCAAGAATATATGTTGCCTCACCCAAGTCTTTCATTGAGAAACTCTTTTCCAATGATTCCTTGGTTTCTTGCAACATCTGGACATCATTTCCAATCAGTAATATGTCATCAAGATATAAGATTAGAAAGTTTACTTTGCTCCCACTAAAATTGTTGTATAAACAAGAATCATGATCACTCTTGATGAAGACAAACAATTTGACTACCTCATCAAAGCGAATATTCCAACTCCGAGATGCTTGCTTCAACCCATAAATGGATTTCTGAAGTTTGCACACTTTGTAAGCATTAGCCGGATCGACAAAACCCTTGGGCTGTATCATATACACGTCCTCGGTTAAATTTCCGTTAAGGAAAGCCATTTTGACATCCATCTGCCATATCTCATAGTCGAAATAAGTTGCTATAGCTAACATGATCTGAACTGATTTAAGCATCCCTATGGGCGAGAAAGTATCGTCGTAATCAACTCCTTGAACTTGTAGGAACCCCTTCGCGACAAGACGTGCTTTATAGACGGAAACATTTCCATCCACATCAGTTTTCTTCTTAAAGACCCATTTGCACTCGACGGGTCTTGCACCGTCTGGCAGATCAACCAAGTTCCAAACTTGATTTTCATCCATGGACTTTAACTCGGATCTCATGGCTCCAAGCCATGACTCGGAATCAGATCCCACCATCGCTTCCGAATAATTTGCCGGCTCATCACTGTCCAACGGTAACACATCACGAACACTTCGCAATCTTGCTGATCTTCATAGTACAGGTGCTCCTGCCGGCTCAGCTACCACGACTGGCTCAACCTCCAAGGTTTTTGCCGACTCACTACTAGCCGGTTCCTCTCGAATTTCTTTGAGCTGCACTATGCTCCCACTTACTCCCCGACTGAGAAAATCTTTCTCAAGGAAGACACCATTCCGAGCGACAAACACTTTGCCCTCTTCTCGGCTGTCGAAGTAGTAACCAAAGGTTTCCCTTGGATACCACATGAAAATACACTTATCTGACTTGGCCGTAAGCTTGTCCGACTGAAGTCGCTTGACAAATGCTTCACAACCCCAAATCTTAACAAAAGAAAAACTCGGCTTTTTGCCTTTCCACTTCTCATGCGGTGTCTTCTCTACCGACTTTGATGGTATTTTGTTTAGTGTGAACGCCGCTGTTTCTAGACAATAACCCCAAAATGATAAAGGCGGATCTGTCCGACTCATCATTGATCGTACCATGTCCAACAAGGTCTGATTCTTCTTTTCCGAAACACCGTTCCTTTGCGGCATTCCTGGCGGAGTAAGTTGAGGAACTATTCTGCAACTTTTCAGATGGTCATCAAACTCATGGCTCATGTACTCGCCTCCTCGGTCCGACCGAAGAAACTTTATTTTCTTGCCGAGTTGATTTTGTGCCTCATTCTGGAATTCTTTGAACTTTTCAAAGGCTTCCGACTTATGTTTCATCAAGTAGATATGTCCATACCTACTCAAATCATCAGTGAAGGTAATGAAGTACTCATAACCACCCCCAGGCTTTCGTGCTCATTGGTCCACATACATCACTATGTATTAGTCCCAACAAGTCGGACGCCATTTCACAACTCTTTGCAAAAGGTGTCTTGGTCATTTTGCCAAGTAGGCAAGATTCGCATGTCTCGAACGACTCCAAGTCGAACAAAGTTAGGAGTCCATCATCATGGAACTTCTTTATGCGTTTTCAACTTATATGACCAAGCCGATAGTGCCAAAAGTAAGTCATATTCAGATCATTTGGTTTCAACCTTTTAACATTTATGTTATAAACCAACTCACCATCAAGATTCAAAATAAATAACCCGTCCTGGATGGGTGCAAAGCCATGAAACATATCATTCAAATACAAAGAACAACCATTATTCTTGATATTCGACTCATAGCCTTGCCTCATGAAACATGAAGCAGAAATATTGTTTCGACTGAGCACTAGAACATAATAACAATTATTCAGTTCCATAATGAATCCGGAAGTTAAATGAAGCTGCATCGTGTCGACTTCCAATGTAGCAACTCTTGCTTTGTTGCCGACCCGAATATCAACCTCGCCTCTTGCTACGCTCCTAGTTCTTACCAGTCCCTGCAACGAGTTGCAGATGTGAATAACTGATCCGGTATCATATACCCAAGAACTATTAGGTTCATCAGCAAGATATATATCTATAACATTGCAAACAAGTGTACCTGAGTCAGAAGTCATACCTCCACTCTTGGATTTATCAGCCAAATACTTGCTGCAGTTCCTCTTCCAGTGGCCATCCGCCTTGCAGTATAAGCAAGTGGATCCGGATGAAGGAGATGGCTTACTCCCTGAGGAAGTGCTTAGGACCGGGTCCTGAGCCTGCTTTCCTCCTGACTTAGCCTTCTTCTTAGTCCAAGAACTCTTCTTAAACTTAGCCTTATTCTGCACCATCAACACATGACTGGCGCCCTTCTTGAGATCCGCCTCTGCCTGCTTGAGCATCCCATGCAATTCAGTGAGCTTCTTATCCATACCATGCATGTGGTAGTTTGAACTGAACTGCCCATATGCACTAGGAAGAGAGTTCAGAATTATATCCGTAGCGAACTCTTCGCTAATGGAGTAGCCAAGCCTCTCTAGAGACTACACGTAACCAACCATTTTGATCACATGCGGACTCAGTGGATCACCATCTTTATGCTTGCAGCTCAGCAAAGCCTATGAGACTTGATACCTCTCAGTCTTCGCCTGAGCCTGGAACATACTTTTGAGGCTTTCGATCATATCGTAGGCCTCAACATTTTCGAACTGCTTTTGCAAGTCCGGTTCCATGTGAGCAAGCATAAGACAGCTAATATACATGGACTCATCCTTAGACCGACGGTAGGCATTGTTGGCAGCTACAGTCGCATTCTCATTCGGCTCATCTGGAAGTTGGTTGTCTAGGACATGGTCCTTCTTTTCTTGTTTGAGAAGAATTCTCAGATTTCGGTACCAGTTGATAAAATTAGTGTCGTTCAGTTAATCTTTCTCAAGAATGGTTCTCAACGCAAAAGCGGATATCTGAGAGTGACTGCTACTTGGTGCCATGATCTACAACAGAAATATGCAAAACACTTAAGACATGTATTCATAAAAGAGCAAGCATATTAAACACTTTAATATTTTATGCTCCCACTAGAACCAACACCCCTTCGATGGTTACTTAGTGATTCAGGATCCTAAATAAGCAAGTCGGCTAGTGAGCTTTAGCATCACCGCTAGCCACCAAGTGATCTAGGTAGACGACTCCTTGTCAATCGCATCTCATACGACTCATGTTGGACGGGTGGCATCACATGCCCCGGCTCCCATCCGACTTTTCCCTGAGCCCCACAACCGTTGTGATATACCCGTCTAGCATACCGAGTGTTTCTGTAGTAAGAGTCCGACTCGAACCCACCTAGTCAGAAAGAATTGGCAGCACCTCAATTTTATGAGCCCACTACCAAAAATGTCCGACTTGCGATGGTGCAAACACTGGCGGGAAAACCGACTAGACCTTCTTTGAGGGATTTAAATTTTACCGACTATCTAACAGAGGTAAAACAAAGACATATCAACAACACAAAATAAAGCAATTATAATGTGAAATGGTATGGCTCTCTTCATGGCGATCTCCATCTCCACAAAGCCTGTAATCTAACTCGTGTCAACTCTTGTCACTTGCTGTCTTACTCCATGTCGCCGACATGTACATCGCCTTGCAAGCCTTCCGGGTTCTCCAAACAGCTACACTAGCTTAGTAAAGTAAATTACATGGAGAATATGACACACAGGTCGTTATACAATAATATGACAGCACCTAGGCTCCGGCCAGCTGACAAAACCGTGATATGCAGATCACGTATGGATTACACACATACATCACATGCACATGAATCATACCATTCACAACTTCCTTCAGAAACAAGTTATGCATAGATACGATATCTATCGGCATTGTGAAACTCGCAACGACATCTAACACGCTACGACAGGGCGAAGCCGGCGGTCCCAAAGTCTGGACATGGATTCTGACCATTGTTCCGATTCGATTAAACTCTTTGATCTTCGATCACCGCATCTAGATTTACGTGTCACAGTCTACCCTGATGGCGGAAATAGACCGGTAGGGGTATGTTGTTCCACAACCTCAGTAGCATGATCACGGAAGTCAGATCTACCATTCCCCGAGTACAATTGATCCAATAAACCTCGTACAAAACTGATCTATCTCATAGATCGACCACCAAAACAGCATATAGATCTCATCTACAGCCAACCGCATATCACATATGCGATATCTCGAGCCAAAACCAGAAGCTATCGCTCTGATACCACTGTTGGGCCACGTAGAGATAAAACAAAACTTTTTCCCTCTAACGTGGTGATCCCAAGATCCAGCTAAGGTAGAAGGCCATGAGGTTTACCACTAGACACGTAGTTGCGGATTACTAATGAAGCGTGTCAGTTGATGCAATGCAGTCCTTACGATCCGAACGTCCTTGTGCTGATTGTACATCACCTCTGCTGGTATCCACACGTATAAGGAGGAGCACCGGCGGCGAACTTCTAGGTTCGTTACGATGGCAGGACTACTATGGAGTTAGGGTTTCCAACACATGGAATGACCTAACCGATCAACGATTAATCCTTCTAGGTTACTGTGCTCCACTATATATAGGGAGTGAATGTGGGCTCCACTCATGTGGCCCATTCACTAAAGCCCATATATTATTAGTCACCATGAGTCCGACTCACTGACTCAGTCCAAATCCGGCTTGGGTCCAACCCAACCAGAATTCTGGTTCAGATCCAACCCGAACTTGCTCCCACTCTTAAGTGTGTGACCCCGCAAGCTCATGGCTACTTGGACAAAATTAGAGTCCGACTCTCAGTCGATCAGTCGATAGCGGCTCCTAGCAGAACATGACGACTCCCAAGTACCAATGAGTCATGACGACTTTCCTTTCTAATGTTACTTATGTCCGAGTCCTTTTTGCCTCATGATATACCTTGTCAGACTATAGGCGAATATTTGTCATCCCTTAAATAGTCTGACTCTCTTCTTGATCCGAGGTAAGTAATTCACCTGCCTAACTCTTAGTCGATCGCCTCGGTTAACACTTAACCGAGTCATGCATGGCCATGCTTTCACAATCATATCATCCAAGAGGGCCCAGAGAATATCTCTCCAAGTGTAGGGGCAAAATCCCATCTTGGTTATTCACATCACGCAACTTGATTCTCAGTCGACCCGAACTCTACCTTTATAACTGCCCAGTTATGGATCAGAGTTTGACAGAACCTAAGTCGGTGATCCTTAACTCGGACTATGCAATAACCTGAGGTCTAAGGATTACATTGATTGAGATATACAAATGACAACTTGTTCGTTGTACCTCAATATGGGTCAATCCGACTAGCTAAACTCTTTAGCCGAATCTGTGTAAGTCGGAATAGCATCTCCATGCCCATGACAAGTGTAACCGAGTCATCAAGCCGACTTTCACATTGGTCTAAGTTGTGTATCCAGCACAACCTCGGTGACCAAGGATATTTAGTACAAACAACATGAATGTATAGTTCCACAACCGAATCACATATTCAATGATATACATAAGATGCCCATACAAGGACCACTTAACAACTTTACGAATACAATGGGAAATATCATCATACATGATTGCCTCTAGGGCATATTCCTAACAGTAAGTGCTACAACTATAATGAAATTGATAAAACTGCCAACCGTGTGAGTTCCTCAGTTTGACTTCCTCGTTTGGTCTCGAGGGGGAATACCAGGATGGGTATGTTTGGTGTTACTTTTAGGTTGGATCCTAATAGGTCTTTCTCATCACTCTCTGATAGTCTCCAGTTGTATCGAGTCTCTATAGGTTGTTTAGTGCATGATGCGCTATCTCTTCAGTCCACCATACCTATGTAGGCGAGGACCGCCGAATTCTTAGACCCGTCGTGTACTGGCCTCAGTACTGACCGCTCTCTTTTTCCGTTGCCCTTTGTCGGCACATATTTTGTTTAAGCAGGTTTTGAGATCGACATCGTTAGCAGGGTTACCCTTCCGGCTTGGCCTGGGCAGGGTTATGGACGCCGTTGGTTATTCTTCAGGGATCTTAGCTCAATTTGCATCTTATCCGTACTCGGATGTGTATCATTTCAAGGTGATTTGGATCTTTGTACAGTATATCTATATTTTTGACTCTTTGAGTTGTTGTTGTATACATTCTGCCGGAGATCTTGGAGGTACTTCTTAAGCTATGCAGAGCCTTCCTGTGGAAGGGCCTACGAGAGGTCGAAGGGGGCACTGCATCGTGGCATGGTCCAAGGTGGCCATTCCCAAGATCTACGACTGTTTTGGGATCCCGGACCTTCACTTACTGAACCTGGATCTTAGGTGCATGAGGGTGTGTCTACAATGTTCCGACCCTACAAGATCGTGGGCAGAGTTCAACCTTCATGTACCTATGCTGGCTCAAAAGATCTTTGAGGCAGCAACCTGTTTCACAATGGTAATGGCGAGCGTGTCAGGTTCTAGAAAGACTGATGACTCCATGTCGCTAAAGTGGCTGATATTGCCCCAACGGTCATGGCCAAGGTGTCTATGAGATGGGCGAATGTGCAGACGGTTAAGGATACCCTCTCGGGGGCGTGGCTTGATGACCCACAAGTATAGGGGGTGTATCGTAGTACTTCCGATAAATAGGAGTGTCGATCCCCACGAGGAGAAGAAGGTGTTGACTAGTGTTTTGGATCAGGAATTCTCTGTAAATACTTAGCAAACGGATTTTTAGGGGTTTTTGATAAAGCAAAGAAATAAAGTGCAAGTAAATAAAGACAATAATAATAACTGCGGTAAGTGTCCCAATCCTTTATTCAGCAAAGGACAAGCCGGTTGTATTACATATGAGGACCAAACGTTCTCGAGGACACATGGGAATACTATCAAGTGCTTTCGTTTCATATAGTTGATTAATATTCTTTGGTTGGATAAGTGTTGTGTGGGTGAACCTATGCTAATGTACCAACCTTACTTGGACTAATACATACTTGTGATTAAACCCCTTGCAAGCATCTGCAACTACAAGAAAGTAATTAAGATAAAAACCTAACCATAGCATTAAACTCTGAGATCCTACATTCCCTTGTGCAAAGGTTTTCTAATGGGGTTCAGGTTTCTGTCACTCTAGCAACCCCACAATTAGTAGCCAAATACACAATGCATTCCCCTAGGCCCATAAATGGTGAAGTATCATGTAGTCGACGTTCACATGGCACCACTAGAATAATAGCACCACAACTTAGATATCAAATCACTGAATATTACTTCAACACAATTCCACTACTAACAACATGACTTCTCCCATGTCCTCAAGAACTAAATGAACTACTCACGAGACATCATATGGATCAAGATCAGAGATGATTTAATGATGGATAACAACCTGAACATAAACAATAATTCAATGGTCCCACTCAAAAGCATCAACTACAAAGGTAATCAACACCGGGAAAGTTTCCCCTAAGAACTATGCAAGATTCAACCCAATTGTTACAGTTGGATGGAGTGGTGATGATGGTGTTGGTGGAGATGGTGGTTAGGATGATGATGATCCCTATGAAGTCTAGCTTTATGACGGTGTTGATGGCGACGATCTCCCCTCTCCGGGAAGGAATTTCCCTAGCAGAAATCTGCCTGCCGGAGAGCTCTTTCTCTCTTTGTAGTTTCCGCCCCGCAGAGGCGGCGAAATATTTCTATGGTACCTCTCCCTCATATTAGGGTTTCGGGGAGAAGATATAGGCGAAGGGGCGACGTAGGAGGTGGTCTAGGGTGGCCACACCACTTGGTGGCACGGCCCAGGGGGGCGCGCCAGGGGGTGGTGTGGGCCCCATATGGCCCATCTCTGCCTCCCTTTCTGGCTTCCTTCGTCTTCTAGAAAAATAGGATTTTCCATATATTTTCATGAATTTTCTTATCTTCACGAATATTGCATCTGGACACCGCTTTTTCCATCAGAATCCTGACTCCGACAGTTCATCCTCCAAAAGTCATCCAACATGCAAAAATAGATGAAATAACATGGTCGTATCATGGCTCTTGGACTGTGGCCCAGACTTAGGTACAGCAGAGTTGGCAGAGTTCTTCCTTCTCTGGCATGCGCTTGTTAGCATCCAACTCATGTCGGAGAGGGGGGATAAGATGGTTTGGCGTTGGACCAATGATGGAGTCTACTCGGTGAAGTCAGCTTACAATGCTTTCTTCGAGATCACGGATCAGATATGGAGGTTGCGAGCACCCTTCAGTTGCAAGTTCTTTGCATGGCTTGTCTCCAAGAACAGGTGTTGGACGGTCGATCGACTCTAGCGATGTTGGCTTCCCCACCCGGCGACCTGCCCTCTTTGCGACCAGCACCAAGAGTCCCTGCAGCACCTTCTCTTGGGTTGCGTGGTCTCAAGATAGGTTTGGGGCTGGGCCTTGCAGCGTTGGGGCCGACCAGAGTGGAAGCCCACCCTCTATACCAACTTGATTCACTCATGGACGACACGCGCTAGCCCTGTGACGACCCGACGTGGCTTTTGGACGGCACTCCTCTTAGTCTTCTGGTGTATCTAGAGGCACGCGAATGACGTGGTGTTTAATAGAGCCACTCCATCGGTATTGTCGATTAGGGAAAATATTAGTAAGGAGTTTGATAGGTGGTGTTTAGCGGGTCTTTTTGGACCGATAGTTTAGCTTCCCGCAGCTGCTGCCAGCTGGTGTGGATGGACGGATGTTAGGACCGTTGTTCAAAGATGGGTTGTCACCTCAGTTGGCACTAAACTTGCCGCTTTGCGGCATTGTGTGCCGTCTAGCACTTCTTCTATATGATCAATATACCTTTCATTGTGTATTCTAGAAAAAATACCCATAGTGTGAAATGCGTACCATGTTTAAGATTTAATCAACTGATTGTGGGCAAATGACATACTAAGCGATAGACTTTTGTAACTACCTCGGTGAATTACACTCCTAGTTACAAGCCTGGATGAACGGAAATGGTTGAAATAGTACGGTGGGGCCCAAATGCCACTCACAGGTAGACCTTTCGGCCGTCCCAACCATTTCCAAACATCGGGACAAGAACGGGCGGCGTAATCGGCAGGCGAAGGGATCAACTACATACACAAATGAGTATGTATGCAAGCCACCATACAATAGTACATCAGAGCCATTCCATCTAAAAAGAAAGGAAATATAGCAATGCCATACGGCAAGATCCAAATATCCTAGATAGATATAATAGTTTAGGATATCTCCTCATACATCAAACATCAGAGTATCAAGCGGAAGCGGAAGACAAAATCCGAGTACGGATAAGAAGCAAATCGGCATAAGATGCCCCATAAATAAGCAGATCCCGCCCACAGATCTCACGGATCCCCGTTCCCGGAATCTCTACACCGAATGATCGTTGCCCACATCGTCCGTCTCTTCCACCCAGTATCCATCTTGCGAGTATACATGTTCATCTGAACCAATAATTTATCGTGTGAGACCCTAGGGGTACTTAGCAAGTCTTTATGCCTCTAAAGGGGACACAACCTAGGGTGACGCAATTGCAGCAAAAGATAAACCCTAGCAATTCTATAGATACTCGCTAACCATCCGCCTAACCAGAGATAGACGGATGTCCGTGAATTAATAACAACAGTTATAACAGTTATAACGGTAATCTTAACAGATCCATCCTCCTCCTCGCTTACCGATGAGGAAGCGGACGAACAACCCCCCATCCGTTGGCAGTTTTATTATCCATTCCGTGAGTGTTGCACTATTTACTAGTCAGGTACCTAGTCTAGTCAAATTAAAAGCGGTACTTTAGTTATGCTTGTCTATGATCGAGAAACTGTGCTCCAAGTCGTCCATAACCGCGGACACGGCTTTCGGAAAGTTTTACCCTGCAGGGGTGCACAAATAGCAACACACACTCGATGCGCCTCGGAAAAACCAAATCAAAACCCAACGAGGCAGTCACGACAAAGCAATTACAGGATTTAGAAATATTTCAGGGGGACACCCCATTGAGCTACCCGCAACGAAGTTAGCTGACTCCGAGACGGACTCAAGGTTTGCGTCAATGGCTGTGAACGACTGGGACCCCGAAAATGTGACTGGGCTTGTCGACACCGCGAAAACACTCCGCTTTCCTAAACAGTACAGTGTGCAGTACCTCGCACAATTTAAATAAAGCAGTAAAGCATGGCATAAGTACAGGATAGTAAATAAAACCTCAAACTAGGTTGTGGCCCCAAGAAATAAGAATGAATCAAGCTCTGGCTCAGGGGGGTCCATAAGGCCTCCCGGATGTGGATAGCGCGAATAATCTTGGAACAGGAATCAAGTACTCGGGGTCTTACGGGACACAAGTGAGCCTGAAAAACCAAATAGCGAATATGGCTCACCGATGCCGCTTTCATTAGTTATCCCACTACTACCCAGATTTAGTTGTTTAGGTACCTCGTTATCCATCAGACACTCACAAACCCTACACATGCTGTTCTACGACTCGCATGGCTCAAGCAACTCCTGTAGTAATGGCTCATGGGATGGAGGGACAAGCTTCGGTGGGGTTTAAAAGTAAAGGCTATGCAGTACTTAGGATTCAATTTAATGCAATCGCGACTCAATGATGCAAGAATAAGATAGAGGCAATAGGTACTATATGTATGCAAGCATGTGGTAGTGCTTGCCTGGCAGCTCGGTTGAAGCAAGGGATGGATCTGGGTAGTGCTCCTGGTTCTCTTGATATATCCCCTGCTCAGCGTCTATTCGAAGAAGAACCAAACAAACAAGGGCCAACATAAATAAAGTACACAAGCATATGAATTAAATGCATCAAGCAAACAATCATGCCATGATGAATGATGCACAATTTGCATGGCATTAATGTAGCATGGCATGGGTGAGGTGTGGAATACAAGAATAAACATTTTATTGAGTTTGGGCCCATTTTATTCTCATATTAGTTGCTGTAACCTTTATATTTATATGATGTATGCTTCAAAACAAACCATGGAATGCATAAACAGAAAGGTCTCGTCGAGCTAATCATTTTAGACATATTATTTATTAAATTTGGAGTTATAAAACAAAAGTTATTAATTATTTAAGACAAAAGGGCATTTTATTGTAATTTTAATTAACTTGAAAATTAAAGTGTTCAAAATATATTTTGGATGGCATATTTAAAATCCTCACATTTTTCTGATTTGAAAACATATATTATTTGTTTAAATTGGATTTATATTTTAAAAGATATTTAAAAACAGAAATAAATTTGAATTTGAATTAATTTGAAATAAGTTTGAATTAAAACAGATTCAGATAATACTTTTTATACTCCAGTGAAGCTAGCCGCAGACACTGTCCAGTGGGGTCGATGCTGACTGGGACAACACGCGCGCAGAAAAGCTTTTCTCACTGCGAGCTACTCTAGCCTCAGCAGATGACAGGTGGGGCCAGCGCATCTCCAGGGCCACACGCGGGCGCGGCTATCGGGCGTTGACACGTGTGCCATCCGGGGAGCGCGGGTTGAGGGGTTCAGAGCTGCGGGGTGTTCTTTGCAAGATTGGACGGGCGGCTGACAGGTGGGGTCGTGGGGCTGCGGGTTCAGGCGGGAAAAACTGCAGGGGCCTCTGCGCAAAACGGCCAGCGGCTGCCGCTGCTCGCTGACAGAAGCGGCACTGACGGCGACGGATCTGGCGGTTTTCCGGCAATGATGGCGACCAAACGGCGGCGACTCTCGCCAGGCTGCAAAAAGGAAAGATGGAGAGGGTGGTGCGGGCTGCAACTTTCGTTTAGAGAGTATCTACGGGGGTGGGCTGTGCTGGCCAGGCTTCGTCGAGGAACAGAGGGACAGGGGAACCTGGGGCTGCGGGTGCACGCCTGCGCATGGCACGCGGCGCGCGCAGAGCGCTCGACAGAAGACGGTGGAGCTACGGTGCAAGAGAGGGGAGGGGACCATGTCCGGAGGGCGCAGGGGCTCACCAGGAGGATGTTGGTGGTGATGGTTCGGGCAGAGTAGCTGGTGATCGACGACGAGGCTGGCGGCCAGAGTGCTCCTGGTGCTCACGGACACGGCGGCGGCGATGCTTCTCTGGCGAGGTCCCGCGGGCTCCGGCGCTTCAGGGCGAAGAAGAGGAAGCAGGGGATGCTCCTGGTGCTCCTGGTTCGGCTTGGCGCGCTCCAGATCGGCTAGAGGAAGGTGTGGCCGTGGCTAGGGCTTAGGGGCATGGTGGTGATCATGGTGGGGGAGGGGAGGAAGAAGGGAGGATGGAGAGGGGTCTGGGCACTTCCAGATGGGATCTGGGGTACTGGGGTAGCTGGGGTGGTTGAGGTGATGAGGGGGGAGAGGGGAGAGGCACATGGGGTGGTGGCCACCTTTATGCAAAAGAGAAAGGAGAGGGGGAGGGTGGCATGGAGCTAGGGTTTGGAGAGGGGGACCAGGGGAGGCACATGCGATGGGGGTGGTTCCAGGGTGGTCAGGTGGGCCAGCTAGGGTCGGTCAAGGTGGGGTGGCTCGGCTAGAGAGAGGAGAGAAGAGAGAAGAGGTGTGGCATGCTAGGGTTAGGGTTTAACTTAGATGGGGGTATGGGTAGATTAGAGAGGGACTAGGTTTAGCTAGGATGGGGTAAGGGGTATGGTGATGATGGGGTAAGATGGTTAGATGAGGGAGAGAGATGGTTCTCCTTTTTGGCAAGCTCAAGCAAAAACAAGATCAAACCCAAGCTAGACCAAAAAGAGGGAGAGGGTGTGATATGGTTTTAAGCAAGATCAACTAAGACCAAGCCCAAAAGAAGGATAGAGGTAGAGAGAGATGATGTTCCACTCAAGATTCAAATAAAAACCAAATACTAGAAAAAGGTGGCACTTGCATGGCCCATGCAAAATATTTATTGCCATGTTGGTTCTTGTGAAAACAATATTATCACATGGCATTATTATGATGCATTCCCAAAATTGGATTAAAAGCCAAGCAAAAGAATGATAAGGATGCCCCATGTGGAGTAGATGGAGATGACCATTTTTGAAATACAATGGGACCTGCTAGTGTGTATATGCCACTAGGTAGTTAAAAAGTCCACAAAATATCCCAACATGATGATAACCCCAAAACAACACATATGGGAGCTAGAAATAGGGTTCCACCCACAAGGCATGCAAAGGTGGCCATGTGGCTCTCATATATCAATAATGTGAAAACAAAATGATGCCAAGATGAGAGCATGTGGAAAAGAATTGGATTCATCCCAACCCACTTGAGCTAGAGGTAAAACCAATAAGTGCCAAGCTCATATTTAGTTGGATGGTGGAATTATAAGGTGGTGAAAAGAAAAGGTGGTGGAGTAGATTAAAAGATATGCCCCCAACTCAAATTGGGCATTTAAACAATATATCAAGAACCAAATACAATATCAAGAGGCAAATACAATTTACAATGCATATGAGAGAAGATCCAAATGGAAAAGGGTTTTATATGATGCTCAAATGCAAGGAGGCATGATGACATGAGCATGATATAATTATGATGCAACAATTATATGTAGGAAGTAGCATTTATATAGACTAGGCTAGTACCATTGCAATTGTTAGACAATTGGGATGCTACAACTCTCCCCCACTAAACAAGAATCTCGCCCCGAGATTCCTAGGAAAAAGAAAACAACACAAGGAGAGACGGTTGTTCGAACGAAGGTGTCCCTCACGTTCCCAAGATGATGAGGAAAGGAATGGTGCGACCACTACACCTTGCAAAACTTGCTAGACTTGTTGCGAGTCTTGCGTTTTGCTTCAAAAACAACGGTTAGAAGAGTTGAAGGATTGTCGTGAGACAAGAAGGATAGGATGGGCATAGCTCCGGTTTTCTCAAGAAACATGATAAAAGAATATAACCACTTGAGAAAGAAAAAGGCAAGATGATGTATCATGGATATAGATAGGCACACCGTTAAGATTAAAGATTTGCCGATACTAGAGAGGATGAATCTTTACCTCGCCGTAAGAAAAAGAGCTAGATTGGAGAGGTTTTGAACCACTATGACAATAGCATCGTATCCTCTCTCGGATTTGGGAAATGACATACGGAAACAATATTGCCTTCAAACAATAGAGTCTCTTGATATGAACAGAAAGATTTAGTTATGTATCGTCGGATTAGATTCTTGTTGCATCGGTAAGAACCAAAGGATCACGCAATTGAGGTGCGCGGATATAACTTCCAGAGACGGATGTGATGCCAGATCATGGTGGAATCCCGAGAAGCAAAGAATATGGAGGATCTGGAGTTTATTGAAGAGATACTTATTGCTTTCTTTAGCCTCGAGGCTAACGCAATAGATTTGTGGCTGATGGCATCCACCATAATTGGCTTTACCATAGCAAAAGAATTGATGAAACAAAGAGAGGTAGTTTCCTTTCATCTTGTTTGGGGATGTCGAGCACCGGTAGAAAGACGAGGACAGAAAAGAGTTTGCGTTTGTTTCCACCAGATGATTGAAGATTTTGCTCCGTGTAGAAAGGACGAGATCACCAACAAGAGATTATTGATTACTTTCTTCGAGAGAGCACTCCGGAAAAGCAAGGACGGAAGTAAAAGTATCAAGGAATAAAGGCCACTTCTAACTTCCGTGGAATGAGTGAAATCACATTAATTCACCAATTCAATGTACAAGAGCGAATGATAAGAGTAGTGGTATGGTAGCTACTCCATCCCGCACCCAAAGCATTACTCCGCACATGAATAGGAAAACTAAGCAACCCAACTACCAAAGCAGACTGAAGGTATTGACAAGAATAACTAATGGAACCCCGTTAGAAAACAAGGATAGATGCAAAACGATTCGCCAGATTCATAGATAGATAAAGATGATGATGTTGTCGTCATGTCGGAAGTACCAAGCCACCGGAAAGATATGAAGGAAGATTACGGAGACAACTGCAAGATTCCACAGGTAAAGAAAAAGATAGCCCCACTTGAACAAAAGGATTACGAAAGATCTGAAAAGTCTTCATGGCCTCCGGTAGATTGAGGATAGACGATATAACGAGAGGGTTTCAAAAGATCACTTGACGAGACATAGGTGAAAGAACTCCATGTTCTTCTTGAAAAGATTGAGAGAGATTTAGCAGTCTGAAGGAAACTTTAGAGGAACGATGATGATAACTTGCCAACAAGGAAAACTTCGGGTTTGATTTAAGATGGAAGAGGGAATTAACAATGGACTTGCCAATTCCAGAATTGAAGCAATGTATTTAGCAGAAGGACGTGGCCGAGATAGGTGACTTCAAGAAGCCAGAATTCACGCTTGGAGAACTTTGCACACAGGCAGTGCTCACGAAGCTTGAAAGAAAAAAGGCACAGATGATCTTCCATGTCCTTCCATTGATATCGAATAGGCAAGCATATTATCAACATATACCACCATGGATTAACAGGATATTTCCGGAATATCAAGTTCAAGAGGCGGGAGAAACAAACAAATGCTCGAAACACTTTCTGAGCTCAACGCTCTTAGAAAGATCAATATTAAGAGCACGGGTTCGTGTTGAAGAAGATGCACTGGAAGAATAGATTATCTGGTCCTTCGGAAGAAAAAGGGATGTCACCTGGTTCACATTGTCGATCGGATCACAGGTTACAAGATAAAGAGATCTTGGATAAGAAACGATGATAGATCATACCTTAAGCAAGCTATCGGAAGCGAAAAGATGCAATTCCCTCGTATCAGGAGAATTTGCAGATATGGAGTTCAAAAAGATGTGCAGCATGATAAACAGATGATAGACCACCGTAGTGCCTTGGGGAAACTCCGGATTGCGAAAGATGCTTGAAAAAGCATAGATATGATCACGGTGTACTCAAAATCACAGGAGATAACCTTATCCTCCAGATGGTGACGGTTGATAGCATTTTCCATATTCCAATCCCCTACAATCACCAGCATTACACTTATCATGAGCGGAATATAGCTATGCCGAGAGCCAAATTACAATCACCAGCATCGGATCGACACCTGTTATGTAATTAGCCCAAGAGAATTGGAGATGAAAAGAAACTCCAGGATTAAGCGCCGGTGACAAAAGAATGAGTTGGCATGGACATGCTGATAAAAGGAAGATAGATAATATTTCACACACGACTGGAAAAGAGTGTGGAAACACAGATGTATCAAAGAAAAATTTTCCGCATTTTTCGGCATTAAAATACCAATAGATGCGCAAAATCACTTATCAGATAGAGATTAGCAACAGATGCTTACACAGAATGTGGAGTTGCTAGAAGGAAGGACAACCTTAAGAAGATGGCACCGGTTAACACGGAGTCTGATAGATCGCGCCAGTTTTCAAAAGCCTGTCAGTATGGAATGTACCAACAGTTGATAACCAAAGGCAGATTGGGATAACAACTCGGATGCAACAGATAGACAAGGAATTACACACACACACTGTCTATGGTACTAGGGAAACCCAGAACACGTGAATCCTAGTTTGAATTTTTAAGAAGAGGATTGAAAACGTTACACTTCCTTACCAGAAAAGGGTGGTGGGTGGGTAAGAAGAAAAATGGAAGCAATCCTACTCTCGCGTTTTGTTTTTCCCTAGTATACATAACTACCAAAATATTTGCTAGACAGACAACGACCATTTGGCTGAGACCCTGAAGGTCGGGATAGCTCTGATACCAATTGTAACTACCTCGGTGAATTACGCTCCTAGTTACAAGCCTGGATGAACGGAAATGGTTGAAATAGTACGGTGGGGCCCAAATGCCACTCACAGGTAGACCTTTCGGCCGTCCCAACCATTTCCAAACATCGGGACAAGAACGGGCGGCGTAATCGGCAGGCGAAGGGATCAACTACATACACAAATGAGTATGTATGCAAGCCACCATACAATAGTACATCAGATCCATTCCATCTAAAAAGAAAGGAAATATAGCAACGCCATACGGCAAGATCCAAATATCCTAGATAGATATAATAGTTTAGGATATCTCCTCATACATCAAACATCAGAGTATCAAGCGGAAGCGGAAGACAAAATCCGAGTACGGATAAGAAGCAAATCGGCATAAGATGCCCCATAAATAAGCAGATCCCGCCCACAGATCTCACGGATCCCCGTTCCCGGAATCTCTACACCGAATGATCGTTGCCCAAATCGTCCGTCTCTTCCACCCAGTATCCATCTTGCGAGTGTACCTGTTCATCTGAACCAATAATTTATCGTGTGAGACCCTAGGGGTACTCAGCAAGTCTTTATGCCTCTAAAGGGGACACAACCTAGGGTGACGCAATTGTAGCAAAAGATAAACCCTAGCAATTCTATAGATACTCGCTAACCATCCGCCTAACCAGAGATAGACGGATGTCCGTGAATTAATAACAACAGTTATAACAGTTATAACGGTAATCTTAACAGATCCATCCTCCTCCTCGCTTACCGACGAGGAAGCGGACGAACAACCCCGCATCCGTTGGCAGTTTTATTATCCATTCCGTGAGTGTTGCACTATTTACTAGTCAGGTACCTAGTCTAGTCAAATTAAAAGCGGTACTTTAGTTATGCTTGTCTATGATCGAGAAACTGTGCTCCAAGTCGTCCATAACCGCGGACACGACTTTCGGAAAGTTTTACCCTGCAGGGATGCACAAATAGCAACACACACTCGATATGCCTCGGAAAAACCAAATCAAAACCCAACAAGGCAGTCACGACAAAGCAATTACAGGATTCAGAAATATTTCAGGGGGCCACCCCATTGAGCTACCCACAACGAAGTTAGCTGACTCCGAGACGGACTCAAGGTTTGCGTCAATGGCTATGAACGACTGGGACCCCGAAAATGTGACTGGGCTTGTCGACACCGCGAAAACACTCCGCTTTCCTAAACAATACAGTGTGCAGTACCTCGCACAATTTAAATAAAGCAGTAAAGCATGGCATAAGTACAGGATAGTAAATAAACCTCAAACTAGGTTGTGGCCCCAAGAAATAAGAATGAATCAAGCTCTGGCTCAGGGGGGGTCCATAAGGCCTCCCGGATGTGGATAGCGCGAATAATCTTGGAACAGGAATCAAGTACTCGGGGTCTTACGGGACACAAGTGAGCCTGAAAAACCAAATAGCGAATATGGCTCACCGATGCCGCTTTCATTAGTTATCCCACTACTACCCAGATTCAGTTTTTTAGGTACCTCGTTATCCATCAGACACTCACAAACCCTACACATGCTGTTCTACGACTCGCATGGCTCAAGCAACTCCTGTAGTAATGGCTCATGGGATGGAGGGACAAGCTTCGGTGGGGTTTAAAAGTAAAGGCTATGCAGTACCTGGGATTCAATTTAATGCAATCGCGACTCAATGATGCAAGAATAAGATAGAGGCAATAGGTACTATATGTATGCAAGCATGTGGTAGTGCTTGCCTGGCAGCTCGGTTGAAGCAAGGGATGGATCTGGGTAGTGCTCCTGGTTCTCTTGATATATCCCCTGCTCAGCGTCTATTCGAAGAAGAACCAAACAAACAAGGGCCAACATAAATAAAGTACACAAGCATATGAATTAAATGCCTCAAGCAAACAATCATGCCATGATTAATGATGCACAATTTGCATGGCATTAATGTAGCATGGCATGGGTGAGGTGTGGAATACAAGAATAAACATTTTATTGAGTTTTGGGCCCATTTTATTCTCATATTAGTTGCTGTACCCTTTATATTTATATGATGCATGCTTCAAAACAAACCATGGAATGCATAAACAGAAAGGTCTCGTCGAGCTAATCATTTTAGACATATTATTTATTAAATTTGGAGTTATAAAACAAAAGTTATTAATTATTTAAGACAAAAGGGCATTTTATTGTAATTTTAATTAACTTGAAAATTAAAGTGTTCAAAATATATTTTGGATGGCATATTTAAAATCCTCACATTTTTCTGATTTGAAAACATATATTATTTGTTTAAATTGGATTTATATTTTAAAAGATATTTAAAAACAGAAATAAATTTGAATTTGAATTAATTTGAAATAAGTTTGAATTAAAACAGATTCAGAAAATACTTTTTATACTCCAGTGAAGCTAGCCGCAGACACTGTCCAGTGGGGTCGATGCTGACTGGGACAACACGCGCGCAGAAAAGCTTTTCTCACTGCGAGCTACTCTAGCCTCAGCAGATGACAGGTAGGGCCAGCGCATCTCCAGGGCCACACGCGGGCGCGGCTATCGGGCGTTGACACGTGTGCCATCCGGGGAGCGTGGGTTGAGGGGTTCAGAGCTGCGGGGTGTTCTTTGCAAGATTGGACGGGCGGCTGACAGGTGGGGTCATGGGGCTGCGGGTTCAGGCGGGAAAAACTGCAGGGGCCTCTGCGCAAAACGGCCAGCGGCTGCCGCTGCTCGCTGACAGAAGCGGCACTGACGGCGACGGATCTGGCGGTTTTCCGGCAATGATGGCGACCAAACGGCGGTGACTCCCGCCAGGCTGCAAAAAGGAAAGATGGAGAGGGTGGTGCGGGCTGCAACTTTCGTTCAGAGAGTATCTACGGGGGTGGGCTGTGCTGGCCGGGCTTCGTCGAGGAACAGAGGGACAGGGGAACCTGGGGCTGCGGGTGCACGCCTGCGCATGGCACGCGGCGCGCGCAGAGCGCTCGACAGAAGGCGGCGGAGCTACGGTGCAAGAGAGGGGAGGGGACCATGTCCGGAGGGCGCAGGGGCTCACCAGGAGGATGTTGGTGGTGATGGTTCGGGCAGAGTAGCTGGTGATCGACGACGAGGCTGGCGGCCAGAGTGCTCCTGGTGCTCACGGACACGGCGGCGGTGATGCTTCTCCAGCGAGGTCCCGCGGGCTCCGGCGCTTCAGGGCGAAGAAGAGGAAGCAGGGGATGCTCCTGGTGCTCCTGGTTCGGCTTGGCGCGCTCCAGATCGGCTAGAGGAAGGTGTGGCCGTGGCTAGGGCTTAGGGGCATGGTGGTGATCATGGTGGGGGAGGGGAGGAAGAAGGGAGGATGGAGAGGGGTCTGGGCACTTCCAGATGGGATCTGGGGTACTGGGGTAGCTGGGGTGGTTGAGGTGATGAGGGGGGAGAGGGGAGAGGCACATGGGGTGGTGGCCACCTTTATGCAAAATAGAAAGGAGAGGGGGAGGGTGGCATGGAGCTAGGGTTTGGAGAGGGGGACCAGGGGAGGCACATGCGATGGGGGTGGTTCCAGGGTGGTCAGGTGGGCCAGCTAGGGTCGGTCAAGGTGGGGTGGCTCGGCTAGAGAGAGGAGAGAAGAGAGAAGAGGTGTGGCATGCTAGGGTTAGGGTTTAACTTAGATGGGGGTATGGGTAGATTAGAGAGGGACTAGGTTTAGCTAGGATGGGGTAAGGGGTATGGTGATGATGGGGTAAGATGGTTAGATGAGGGAGAGAGATGGTTCTCCTTTTTGGCAAGCTCAAGCAAAAACAAGATCAAACCCAAGCTAGACCAAAAAGAGGGAGAGGGTGTGATATGGTTTTAAGCAAGATCAACTAAGACCAAGCCCAAAAGAAGGATAGAGGTAGAGAGAGATGATGTTCCACTCAAGATTCAAATAAAAACCAAATACTAGAAAAAGGTGGCACTTGCATGGCCCATGCAAAATATTTATTGCCATGTTGGTTCTTGTGAAAACAATATTATCACATGGCATTATTATGATGCATTCCCAAAATTGGATTAAAAGCCAAGCAAAAGAATGATAAGGATGCCCCATGTGGAGTAGATGGAGATGACCATTTTTGAAATACAATGGGACCTGCTAGTGTGTATATGCCACTAGGTAGTTAAAAAGTCCACAAAATATCCCAACATGATGATAACCCCAAAACAACACATATGGGAGCTAGAAATAGGGTTCCACCCACAAGGCATGCAAAGGTGGCCATGTGGCTCTCATATATCAATAATGTGAAAACAAAATGATGCCAAGATGAGAGCATGTGGAAAAGAATTGGATCCATCCCAACCCACTTGAGCTAGAGGTAAAACCAATAAGTGCCAAGCTCATATTTAGTTGGATGGTGGAATTATAAGGTGGTGAAAAGAAAAGGTGGTGGAGTAGATTAAAAGATATGCCCCCAACTCAAATTGGGCATTTAAACAATATATCAAGAACCAAATACAATATCAAGAGGCAAATACAATTTACAATGCATATGAGAGAAGATCCAAATGGAAAAGGGTTTTATATGATGCTCAAATGCAAGGAGGCATGATGACATGAGCATGATATAATTATGATGCAACAATTATATGTAGGAAGTAGCATTTATATAGACTAGGCTAGTACCATTGCAATTGTTAGACAATTGGGATGCTACAACTCTCCCCCACTAAACAAGAATCTCGCCCCGAGATTCCTAGGAAAAAGAAAACAACACAAGGAGAGACGGTTGTTCGAACGAAGGTGTCCCTCACGTTCCCAAGATGATGAGGAAAGGAATGGTGCGACCACTACACCTTGCAAAACTTGCTAGACTTGTTGCGAGTCTTGCGTTTTGCTTCAAAAACAACGGTTAGAAGAGTTGAAGGATTGTCGTGAGACAAGAAGGATAGGATGGGCATAGCTCCGGTTTTCTCAAGAAACATGATAAAAGAATATAACCACTTGAGAAAGAAAAAGGCAAGATGATGTATCATGGATATAGAGAGGCACACCGTTAAGATTAAAGATTTGCCGATACTAGAGAGGATGAATCTTTATCTCTCCGTAAGAAAAAGAGCTAGATTGGAGAGGTTTTGAACCACTATGACAATAGCATCGTATCCTCTCTCGGATTTGGGAAATGACATACGGAAACAATATTGCCTTCAAACAATAGAGTCTCTTGATATGAACAGAAAGATTTAGTTATGTATCGTCGGATTAGATTCTTGTTGCGTCGGTAAGAACCAAAGGATCACGCAATTGAGGTGCGCGGATATAACTTCCAGAGACGGATGTGATGCCAGATCATGGTGGAATCCCGAGAAGCAAAGAATATGGAGGATCTGGAGTTTATTGAAGAGATACTTATTGCTTTCTTTAGCCTCGAGGCTAACGCAATAGATTTGCGGCTGATGGCATCCACCATAATTGGCTTTACCACAGCAAAAGAATTGATGAAACAAAGAGAGGTAGTTTCCTTTCATCTTGTTTGGGGATGTCGAGCACCGGTAGAAAGACGAGGACAGAAAAGAGTTTGCGTTTGTTTCCACCAGATGATTGAAGATTTTGCTCCGTGTAGAAAGGACGAGATCACCAACAAGAGATTATTGATTACTTTCTTCGAGAGAGCACTCCGGAAAAGCAAGGACGGAAGTAAAAGTATCAAGGAATAAAGGCCACTTCTAACTTCCGTGGAATGAGTGAAATCACATTAATTCACCAATTCAATGTACAAGAGCGAATGATAAGAGTAGTGGTATGGTAGCTACTCCATCCCGCACCCAAAGCATTACTCCGCACATGAATAGGAAAACTAAGCAACCCAACTACCAAAGCAGACTGAAGGTATTGACAAGAATAACTAATGGAACCCCGTTAGAAAACAAGGATAGATGCAAAACGATTCGCCGGATTCATAGATAGATAAAGATGATGATGTTGTCGTCATGTCGGAAGTACCAAGCAACCGGAAAGATATGAAGGAAGATTACGGAGACAACTGCAAGATTCCACAGGTAAAGAAAAAGATAGCCCCACTTGAACAGAAGGATTACGAAAGATCTGAAAAGTCTTCATGGCCTCCGGTGGATTGAGGATAGACGATAGAACGAGAGGGTTTCAAAAGATCACTTGACGAGACATAGGTGAAAGAACTCCATGTTCTTCTTGAAAAGATTGAGAGAGATTTAGCAGTCTGAAGGAAACTTTAGCGGAACGATGATGATAACTTGCCAACAAGGAAAACTTCGGGTTTGATTGAAGATGGAAGAGGGAATTAACTTGTCTCTTGATTGTCTCTTGATTGATTGTTTACAAAGATTACAAGGAGGGGTTTATATAG
Organism: Avena sativa; assembly: GCA_916181665.1. NCBI lineage: Eukaryota > Viridiplantae > Streptophyta > Magnoliopsida > Poales > Poaceae > Avena > Avena sativa. The sequence continues at coordinate 148,114,536 of OV702297.1, forward strand.
GACAATTCACAACCGATTTGGGCCTTATCAACTTGTAATACAAGTAAAACTAAACTAAAACTAATACAAATCAATATAATCTAACATCCCCGCAGTGTCAACAGTGTGATCAACAACGTTGAGAATGGAACGAATATCATTGAATGGAGTAGTGCCAATTTCCTTGGTGAATATATCAGCAAACTTAGATTTAGTTGGAATATGGAGAACACGAACTTGCCCGAGAGCCACCTTCTCACGAACAAAGTGAATATCAATTTCAATGTGCTTAGTACGCTGATGTTGCACTGGATTCCCTGACATATATACTGCAGAAATATTATCACAATAAATGATAGTAGCTTGATGAATGGGATGATGAAGCTCTGTCAACAATTGTCGAAGCCAAATATTTTTAGCAACAGTATGTGCAACTGCTCTGTACTCAGCCTCGACAGAAGAACGTGAAACCGATGTTTTGAAGACCACGAAATCAAATTGTTTTCTAAGAAAACACAGTATCCTAAAGTGGATCGTCGAGTATCTAAGCAACCAGTCCAGTCAGCATCGAAATATGTTGTATAGGAATTGGGAGTGGATTTGTGATACAGAGAGAGTGATCGAGGGTACCTTTAAGATAGCGAAGTATACGTTTATGATGATTGAAATGTGGAAGACAATGGTCATGCATATAGAGACAGGATTGTTGAACAACAAAGGAAATTTCTGGACGTGTTAAAGTGATATATTGAAGGGTACCCGTGAGACTATGATAGAGAGTACCACCAAAGAAAGAATCACCATCACCAGTGACTTTGATGGTAGTGTCGACACGAGTACGAGACGTCTGACAATCCATCATCCTTGCTCGACAGAGGAGGTCAAGAACACACTGACGTTGAGAAAGAAAAATACCAGAGTTGTCACGATGGACAGAAATGCCTAAAAACTGAGAGAGAGCTTCGAGATCAGTCATAGAGAACTCAGTGCGGAGAAGAGAGATAACATGAGCCAGAAAAGACTGTGTCGAGGCTGTAAGAACAATATCATCAACATAAAGAAGGTAGGCAACATCATTGCAGTTATGATAAATAAAAAAGGGAAGTGTCGGAAAGAGATGGAGTAAAACCTATTGTTTGGATGAATGAAGAGAAATGCTGAAACCAACCACGTGGTGCCTGTTTGAGACCATACAAGGATTTTTTGAGGAGACACATGATTAGGAGTGGATGGATTTTTGAACCCTAAAGGTTGTTGGCAATAAATTGTTTCCTGAATTGATCCATATAGAAAGGCATTTTTGACATCGAGTTGATGAATAGGCCAAGAAGAAGAGACCGCAAGGCTAAGAACATTTTGTATAGTGCTTGGTTTAACAATAGGAGAGAAAGTGTCATCATAGTCTACACCATGTTGCTGAGAATAGCCACGACAAACCCACCATGCTTTGTAACGATAGAGTGTGCCATTACAATGAACTTTTTGCCGAAAGACCCATTTACCAGAAATAATATTGATACGATAAGGGGAGGAACAAGATACCATGTATCATTGGCAGGTAAAGCATCATATTCATCTTTCATAGTAGCAACCCAATTTGGGTCCAACAGAACAGATTTGTAGGTTTTGGGAATAGGAGAAATAGTACAACTTGCAAAAAGATTAAGCTTATTGGAAGGGAGACAGAAACCATACTTGGCACGGGTTTGCATAGCATGATCATTGGACGGTGGAATAATGGAAACAACCTTGGAAGGAAGAACAGGGTTGGGTGAAGGAGAACTATTATCGGTAGAGGGGGAACGTGTTGGTGACATAGCAGGGGAGTCTACCGCGGAAGAGGAAGGAGGATAATGTGGTGTCATGGCAGGGGAGTCTACTGCGACAGAGGAAGGAGGATAATGTGGTGCCGCGATAGGGGAGTCTATCGCGGCAGGCTACCGAGGAGTGACGGCAGGCTGCTGCGCTGCCACGGTAGAAGTGACGACAGAAGATGACGAAGCATCCACAGGGGAAGTAGAGACGTTGGGGAATAGGGATATTGGTGTAAGAAAAGTTGGTCGATGGGTTAATGGTGGAGAAGAGGACTCTTGCGAGGATGCACACGTGGTGTAGGAAAAAACATGTTCTACAAACATGACGTGAAAAGATATATGAATGTGTCCACTCAGGAGATCAAGACAATGATAGCATTTGTGTTCATCAGAATAGCCAACAAAAATACATGGAATAGAACGAGGTGATAGTTTGTGAGGAGATGAGGTGTAGGCATTGGGAAAACACAAACAACCTAAAACGTGAATCTCATGATAGTTTGGATTGGAAAGAAAGAGAGAATAATATGGAGTGGTGTTTGGATTTACCTTTTTTGGTCTAATGTTGAGAATATAAGTGCTGGTGCGTAGAGGTTCAGCCCAAAATTGTGGAGGAAGAGAGGGTTGAATTAACATAGTGCGTATTATGTCATTGATACTTCAAAGAATTCGTTAAGCTTTTCCGTGTTGGGGAGAAATGTAGGGACAACAAAAGAGAAGAAGGATGCCCTGTTGTACAAAGAAATTATGATTGTTAAAGTTATTAAATTCTTGGCCATTATCAGATTGGATGAAGCGAATGGGTATAAAAAAGTGAGCCAAGACATAGCATTGAAATTTAGAAATATAAGATTCACATCAGATTTATTGCATAAGAGGAAGGTCCAAACAAAGTGTGTAAAATCATCGAGAATCATAAGATAATATTTGAAACCAGATATACTTGCTATAGGTGATGTCCAAAGATCACAATGCAAAAAATTCAAAGGATAACATGTTGGCGGTGCTAGATGAGCTAAAGGGTAGGCACATGTTCTTGCCCTGCTAACATGACTCACAAGTGGTCAAATCATGGATATCTCTATTACATGGGATAGCAAATTCACTAAGAAGCGATGACATAGTAGCATTATTGGGATGACCAAGAAGCCCATGCCAAATATCGACCGAGGAGACCATGGAGGTAGGTGGTGCATTGGTGGGTTCGCCATGGAGAGAATAGAGGTCGCCAGAACTATTGATGCGAGCAATCTCCTCCTTGGTCAAAAAGTCCTTCACAGATAAACCAAATGGATCAAATTCAGCAGAAACAAGATTGTTGCGAGTGAGTTTGCGAATAGAAATCAGGTTTTTAATTAGGGCTGGCGCAACAAGAACATCTCGAAGAAGAAGAGGTTTGGTTGTAGTTGGAATATGAGATTGACCGACACAAGAAATAGGAATTGAAGATCCATCATCAAGAGTAATAGAAGAAAACGGACAGGAGGTGAAAGAAGACAACATATTACGTGATGAAGACATGTGATTGGAGGCACCAGAATCAAAAACCCAATCAGAACCTGAGTTACCTTGGGCAACGAAGTTGTTCATGGCCTGAAGAAACGCAGCTTGGTCCCAGTTGGGTGTCGATGTGGGTGTTGGAGCAGGCGCGGGTATTGGTTCCGACATCGAAAGCATCATCGGTGAGGGGGACGACAGCTGAAGGTGTCCCTCTCCATCATGGTGGTGGACCGGAGCTTGGTAGGGTTGCTGCGGTGGAGCGGCGTACTGGTAGAAGGTCGGATAAGCATAGTAGGCGTGCATCGAAGGCCGCGGTGTGAGCGAGCCTGGAGATCCGGTGTGGGGTCGGACGCCGGGAACCCACGAGCCAGAGTAGGCGGGCAGCACACCAGCAGGAGACGGGGCCGACCAGGGCATCGTCCAGGCCTGAACGAGGCCCGTCCAAGGATCGTGAGGAGGGCGCCAGGCTAGAGCGGTAGGGGGTGCCGATGGTGGTGGAGGCGCTGGAGTCAGAGGCGCAGGTGCAGGAGCAGGAGGGGCCACCTGTGGCTACCGATACGTAGGGCTTTTTCCCCTGTAGTTCAGACTCGGGCACCACCCAGGTGGCGGTGGAGCCGTTGGTGTAGGCAGGAGAGGGGCCAACGGAGGGATCGGCGGACATGGCGTGGAGGTGAAGACATGCGGGCGTACAAATTTGCGAGCCTGCTGCTGATCAACGCATTGTAGGAGATATCGAACCTCAGAGAACGAGGGAATTGTCCGCATCAGCGGGATGAAAGATTATTGTTTCTCAAATCGTTCACTGAGACCTTGAAGAAGCACGTTGATGAGTTGTTTGTCGTTGACAAGATCAATGATATGGGTGTCACCCTGCATGGAGTTGCGAAGCTCGGTGTGGAGGCCATTGATTCGAGGGTCGATGTTGTCCTGGAAGATTTGACGAAGAGCCGCCCATAGATTGGTGGCGGTAGCGGCGGCGCGAAACACCAAGTTGAAGATCTCGGTGGAGACACGCTAGTAGATCTATCGAATTATAGTGAGGTCATCTTGGACCTAACGAGGATCATGTGGATGCGGAACGGAAGCATCGGCGATTTGAGATCGGAGGTTATAACGGCCGAGGTGGACGTCGAAGAGATGAACCCAGTGGTAGTAATTGTGTTTGGCTAGATCCAAAGTTATGGGGATGAAGGGGCTAACATCGGCTATGGTGTCGGCGAGGGTAATTTGAGAGGGAATTGAGGTAGAGTTTTGTGTAGGTAGAGTAGAAATTTGGGTAGAAGTTTGGGTGGAAGAAGAGGATGGAGCACCGGTGGCGCGGTACTTGGCGTTGATGAAGATCCGCCGAGGCAGCGGCGGCGGTGGTGGTGGCAGCGAGGCCATACCGAGGACGAAAACCTAAGCATCTGATGCAATGTAAAGTTTGTAATTATCTCTTGATTAATTGTTTACAAAGATTACAAGAAGGGGTTTATATGGCCAAGTCACAACTGTCTTGGGCCTTATCAACTTGTAATACAAGTAAAACTAAACCAAAAATAATACAGATCAGTATATTTTAACAAAAAACTTCTCTGGGAGCATGAGAAAAAGTTAGGATGAAGGTTAAAGAGAAAAAAGATATTTTATTACTTTTAGGAGTCATTGTACTGCTACTCTTATTAATATTCCATCCGTTTCTTTTAACATAAATGAATTAAGTTTATCTAAATTCATATGTATTTAATTATATTTTAGCACGGATAGAGTAGATCGTAGAATTTCGGAAAAAGAAAAGAAGATAAGGCTTTCATGTCCATACCGCATATTCGATCATCTCAAAACAGGGCAATCATAATTCTGGTCAGGCAACACGTCTGAATGCGCGTGTGCGTGTATGCTTTTTTTTCCAGCGATGTGTGCCTGTATGCTTCCAAGTTCCAAGCCAGGCATGACACATGGGCTGGCGAGGTGGCGCAGCGGGCGCGTAGCTCGTGCATGCTGCCTGCACACGTAGCACATGAAGACAAGGCTAGCTGCTGGTCGCGCGCGTAGAAAAGAAGAGGAGGGAAGCACGGAGCGGTACCCCGCCAAGGCGATAAAAGAAAAAGGATAAGCGCGGTGCGCGCAGTCATGGAGCAGCAGGCGAAGAATGAGACGGCGAGCGAGGTCGACGGCAGAGAGCGTGGCGTGTGCCCGCCGTGGGAGTTGGCGGGTGTAGACACGGCGCAGAATGAGCGTGGAGGAGGGAGCGACGGCGGCGCTACGTGGATGCTAGATGAGGAGGAGAAGAAGACGACGGCGGCGGCAGAGGAGAAGGAGGTGAAGCCGCTGCCGCACAAGCAGGTTCCACAGCCCAGCGACGTGTACAACCCGGAGCTCGAGCGCCTCTGATCCAGATCGTTGGGCATCTCAGCTCCTTGTGTCCTCCAGAGTTCAGACCACCAAGCTAGACATAAAAGGATTACTTGCATGTGTCCTCTCATTTTCTTTTCTTTTTGAGTTTGCATATGTGTACGAGTCGGTTATGCTTAGACTTAAGTAGTTATGTCCTATTTGGGGGTAGTATTAGAGTGTACGGCCGTCTAGACCTCTTCTATAATCTTTGGTGGTTTTCGTTAGCGAAGGTTTTGTCCGTCGTCCATCGCTAAAAAATCTGCCGTGTCACGCTAAAAAATCTGCCGTGTCACGCTAAAACCCCCGGATCCGGATTGTTTTGACCGTCTCCGGCATGCGATCTCCTTGATTATCTCCCGTGCATGCGATGGATTCTTTCCCATCTCAACTACCTATTGTGTGTGTTCAAATTACTATCGGATGGATTCTTTCCCATCTCAACTACCTATTGTGTGTGTTCAAATTACTATCGGAAAGAGATCCCTATTCTCCCCAAGACTCGGTGTCCTTCGGAGAAAACAAGTGGGGGAGGGAAAGAAGGAGACGTCATGCAATCTCGAACGAGGCTGGAAGACAAGTGTCCTTCGGAGAAAACAAGTGGGGAGGGGAAGAAGGAGACGTCTTGCAATCTCGAACGAGGCTGGAAGACGCCACGACCACACAATGCCGCCTTTCCTAGCTCGCACAGCTGTAACATTCTAAAAATATTGATCCAGATTATCAAGTTTCAATCATTAAAATTAGGGTTAACGAAAAAATTATTAATTAAAATTAATATGAATACATGTGTGTATGTGATGATTATATGAATTCATAAATAGACTTGTGTGATTGATGTGAATAGCAAGAAATTATTTAAAGATGAAAATAATATCATTTAAAACAATTTCAAGCAGAAACAAATTAACAGAAATTCAAAAACAAACAAAAGAAGCTAATGGTCACTTTTGTCAATCTTGCTCACTAGACCACTTTAAGTGTTTTTAGTCCAAGATTTCAAACAGAAACAATTTCATTTCTTTTCACCCCTTGCTATACCAAGTAAAAGTGAACCCAAGCCCACCTTTCAAACTCACAAAAACATTTGTCAACTTGATTCAAATGACATTTCAAAATTGAATCTATATCATATATGAAGATCACCAATTCTCAAAAACCAACCAAACCAGTGCACCTTGACAAAACCAACTAACCAGAGACTACCTAGTATGTGACTAGTACATCCACCAATTTTCATCCAAAATTCAAATTTAAATCTCTTTCGGCCACTTTATCAAACACCTTGCAAACGCAAATCAAACAAAACATCAAACACTATAGTAAGCAGTGTTTGTGCCTAACTTGTCTCCCCTCTAGATCACAGCACACTCTTAGTAGATCATCTAGTTCATTTAACAAGCCCTAGCTCACTATAAGCTTGACATTGCCATCAATGGTGAGCATGCCGATCCCCAAATGGCCACCTCATTGTTGACAGCAAGCTAGGAGCAGCTCTAGCCTCGCCAACCTTGTCTAGGACACTGATCACCATCCACTGCCACCCCCTGTCCAGAGCCCAAGCACTGCCAGCCCCTAGACCACTCAGCCCGAGCGTGCCCAGCTTCTCTGCAAGCATGACGAGAGCGCGCCAGAGCGTCGCACTCGACAAACGAGCACAGACCGCGCGCCGCCCTCGCCGATTGCGTGCGTGATCACCACCACCCCAGGAACCGTCAGGACATGCCCGTTCGTCGTCGCGCTACCAGGACAGCCTGTGCGCCATTAAAACCTCCGTCGGACCAGCCCAGAGCACCGCAACATTTCGACCGCATTGCACCGCCCCACGCCTCGCGACCATGTCGTTGAGCTTTGCCAGGAGGCAGAGCACCGTCCCCTACCATCGCCCATGCCATTAGATAATGTGATGATGACCACGACGAGCTCCACCCGCGCCCTTCGGTCCCCTCTTGGCACTATAAATAGAGGCCACCCCCGTTTGATTTCAGCACACCATCACACTCTCCTCTCTCTCAGAACCACCCCATCTCATCCCCGGAGCAAGGCGAGCAGAAGATCGTCGGAATTTTGCCGGAGTCTGTCGTGAAGGAGGAGAAGAGGAGCCAATGATTGGAGCCGCCCCAGGAGAAGCCACTGGTACCAGGAGGTTTGTCGTCGTTCGCCCCCATCGCCGACCTTCGCCTGAGCCCCGGTGAGCCTCACATGACCCCCACTGGCTGCGCTAGGGTTCAGTCTCGCCGGCGTTGCACGACGGAGACGACAAGCCCCAGCCGTTGGATTAGATGTTGATCGTATGGTCTAGATTGCCCCGTACCCCTTCGCACCCCCCTGTCTCGCTGACTGGTGGGAACAACCACTTAAACCCACCCGTGCGCGCGTTGTGCGCCGTGGGCCGGTCCAGTTACATTCCCGCATGACCCATTAGTTTGAATTTAGTTTCAAATTTAGTTCTGTATCTAGATTCAAAAATCAAACCAGAGAGATTCACTAAACCAAATTGCATGAAACCAATTTTGCTATAAAGGTACTGGAATTCTTAATCTAAGCCCGTTGGATTCAAACCATTTATAATTGTAGATCACCTATAGTAAAAATAACAAGGCAGAAGCTTTTCTGCATTCAAACATTTTTCAAAATTTAACCATAAAAGCTTTTGAGTTGATTCCAACTCTCAAAAATCACATTTAACAAGGCCTTTCTAAATATATAAAAATATATAAGTTTACTTGCCAAAATAATAGTCAAGGAATAAAAGAATGCCCCATAGGAAATTCGAGTCACTTTATTTAATTAAAATAAAAAGGTTAAACCTTATTAAATTGTGACACCACTTTAAATCATATTCTCATGTACTGAAATATGTGGTGATGACATGTGTCAACATGATCCCATGTTTTAGTTGAAGAATATTAAATCTTAAGTAGTTTTTCAATAAGCAGAAATTACTTTTCTAAAATAAAATAAATAAGACAAGTGTTTTAATCTTTGTGATAATAGAGATGATGCTAGATCATCTAGTGTGAACCTTTGTGTGCTAAATAGAGTAGTTAAGAATTGTTTGGTGATTGTGTACCTCGTATTTATTTATAGACACTAGTACCGAACAAGGATACGAGGCGGAAGGAGAATACTACGAGGAAGAAGCCGAGAAGAACTTCAACCACTGCTCTGCTCAAGGCAAGCCTAACACTACAAGTTTACTATGCAAGCTATCACTTACAAGTTTTTTAACCATGCAAGCTATCCTAGCAAGCCTTACTATACAAGTTAACTTAGCAAGCTAAGCTAAACCATGCAAGTTTAATTGCAAGCTTACATCACTTCATACCCAATCCTAGTTTTATTTGCAAGCTTAGTTATTTTATTTCTTTATCAAAGCTTTTATTGAAGTTTACTTAGCCACTTGTAGATTTTAGAAAGATGTTTAAAGGTAGCATAAAGAGCATAAAATTTGGCCTAAGATAGATAATCTTGATGTTATCCTGAGGCATGAGATTGATCTTAGATAAGTCACAGTTAGATACCCCCTTATTAGTGTTTATCCCCACTTGTAGATGCTAGTGCTAAGCATAAAACTTGATCACTTTAGATGGGAATACTTGGTGAAAATGGTTATGAAAACCTTAGAATGATGTCATTCTACTGAAATGTTTTGACATATGTTCTTGAACACCAGATGATTTTGATGATGAAAATGTTGAGGCATGAGCCTTAGCCCTTTATAAAAATGATGGTTGTCTGGATGCGATACCATTCCAATTTTATCGTACAACCATAATACCAGAAATTTGGGTAGGGCTTGACTGTAAGTTTATATACGTTAGTATGGGTTCCCTTCCAACCAAGGTTTGAGCTGAGGCTACCTTGTGAAGATTGTCCACCTATGTAGTTCCCAAAATGATAGATGGTCATGGTTGGGAGGACAAACTCATAGGAGAGGTGCCTATACTAGGGCGTGTAATTGAAAGGTTAGGATTGATTATCCGCATACTGAGTATGGTGAATTCAGGATTGTTCCTGACGGATGTATCGAATATTGTAGTGAAAGTGTACCACCTCTGCAGAGTGTCAAACTATTCGAATATCCGCGTCCGTGCTTATGGACAGATGGAGTGGCCATACTGTTCCGTCGTCAGATGTTTTCAAAATGACTTGTTAAATGAATAATGACTTTGACTTGACCACAACAAGGTTGTGTTATGAAATTCAAGTTCCCACTTAGGTGTTATAAAACTTTCAACTAGCTTTCTTTGCTTCTGAACTCAGTTAAGGTAAATCTGGCTTTTTGCAAAACAACCTAGAGCCTAGTACTTCCTACTCAAAACCACTTTACTTGTTAGTATTAGTTTGCGAGTATTTAAAGAGTACTCATGGCTTTGTCCCTGGCTATTCTCGTGGCCAGACTATGAAGAGGACTATCAGGAGGATGGACCACATGAAGGTTATGACAACTAGGATCATCTCCCATCGTCAGTATTTCCTGTGACCATGAAGATGGAGCTTCGCTCATGCTACCGTTATTATTACGTTATTCCGCTGCTATGATTGTATTAAGAATGGATCATGAGATCCTTTATTTGTTGTAAGACCATATGTATGGTTTGTAATGGATGATGTACTGTGATATCTAATCTGTTATGTCTTGCAAAAATGGTAATCCTGAGATTGCGATGTATGGCATAACAGGCATCTGGGATTAAAAATCCGGGTGTTGACAGCAGCCGATCCCAAACGCTTGACGTAGAAACAAAGCAGGGCCCGAGTCAGCAACAGCAGCTTAGCACGACAACAAAATGGGGCCCGAGTCAGCAATAGCAGCTTAGCATGACAGGGACAGGAGCCAAGCGCCGCCTTGGTCGGATCCGAGGTTGAAGATCTTATGATGGCCGGATGGAGGAGTGCTCGGAGGTGGACGGCCGGCCGACCACGGTGAGACCCTTCCCCGAGCCTATCAAACTTAAACACAAATTACAAGGGAGCCGGAGGATGTCACGGTTTGGCAACTAGGCGAAGCGATGGCGGTGCCGAATTGATGTTCAATGCCACCAAGTCCTTTATCTCAATCAATATCCCCATACGTATACAAGATTCCCTTATTTTATTTATTTCTTCCTGATTTCAGTCACTATAAAACACAACACACAAGTAAAAAAACTACGATGGGCTAAGGCCGAGACGAGAAGGACCAAGCGACGATGGCGGTTGACGGCAGCAGGCGACACCTCCATGGTGAGGACGCCCAGCGCAGCAGACACGCCCTCCATGGCGAGGCGCCGGCCAAGAAACGTTGTGAACTCGCATCATCCAAGGAAGAATTTTCCTCAAAATAGAGATACGAATAAGAGAAGTCTAGTTAGTAGTGGAAGTGATTTTGGAGAGTACTACGTCATGCAGGTAAACATACACAAAACACAGTGCACGCACGATGCACACCTCGTTGTTGTTCCACGCCCGCATTTAGACAAGTTTGTCATTTCTCTTGATAAGCAACCCGGGGTTGAGATGAAGTCATCGTTAGGTAGTTAGCGTTGTGATGATCTATCACACGTGTTCAAGGCATTGGATTTCAATAATAAGAGCTTCTGGTTAACCCTAATTGGTCAAGAAGGGAAGAAAGAAGCTAAATGAAATGATCATCCATAAACATTCACAGTCACATGTCACACTACCGGGTTCAGATTGCAAAAAAGTTAAATTCGAAGATACGAAAACACCGGCACGACAGGCTGCTTAACTGTGCAAAGTCGAGAAGAAGGAAGAAAAGAAACCAAGCTCAATGATCAGCCAGAAACACTCAAGACGGGTTCAGATTACAACAAAGTCAAACCGAGAAAAGTTTTCTACGTCAATTTGAATTGACGATTTGGGACAATGTAATGTTAGTTGTAGAATGTTATAGCAATATGCAAGAATATCCAGAAATAAACATCGAATATGTCTAGAAATAATTTGCACAACTCAAATTATTATTGATCAAACGAACTCATGTTTACCTCAGCTTATTTGCATTTATATTAATTAAGAGGTATGGTCCTATCAATGTTTTTTCCAAAATAAACCAGATATCGATGTTTGCCATAACCATGAGATTGTAAACACTCGTGAAATTAAACATAACCAAATTTCAATCAACTTTTACTTTTTATGTCGTTCCATAGCAAAGCACGGGCATTCGACCAAGTAAGAATGTCTACAAATATACATCTACTATGTCTAGAAATAATTTGCACAACTCAAATTATTATTGATCAAACAAACTCATGTTTACCTCAACTTATTTGCAAGTATATTAACTAAGAGTTATGGACCATGCAAAGAAGATACCAATGTTTTTCTAGATAAACTAGATATCAATGTTTGTCATGAACCATGAGTGTACAAATACTCGTAAAATTAAACAGGTCCGAATTTCAATCAACATTTCATTTTTATATCGTTCCGTAGCAATGCATAGGCATTCAGCTAGTATGTCTATAATATGGGGTGTTGCACAGTAGTCCGTGATAGCAGTAGACACGGAAACATGCGGCATGTGCCGGTGACAAAGGCGATCGGTGTAGTGATATTAATGGGGAGGAGTACCCGTGAGTTCCCCGAACTGATTTAACAAATTTTGATGTCGTAGTGTTGTGATTGCTTGATCCGTCAATAGATCCGCTTGTGGCGGTAACATTCTCGTTAGGATAGCGGATCTAACCCACCCATGACCACCTTGTGCAACGGCCTAGGGTTTGTGTTTATATGGGGGTATATCACCGTTCATGTAACGGCATGGAGTTGCATTCTTGGCGTCTCTGTCTTTTGTGTGTTGTAGGGTTGTAAGCTGGCCACACGACATTTTCATAAGAAATCAGCATGAGTCGTTCCTGGCTTTGTTGTGTGCCAAATGGCCTGAAACACGGCAAAGGAATACACTGCCATATGTTTAGCAACACGACAGAGTTTTGGAAAAGAATACGACAAATAAAATAACACGGCAATGAGCCAAGAAGGGGACACGAACAAAGGCTACAAGGACGCATGGCATAGGTTTTATCACAGCAACGAGGTGGGACCCGTGGCACTTAGGTGCACCTTTCGGGAAGGAGCTGACGGATGCAGACGGTGGGATCTTTACTGTGTTCCCTCGCCGATAGCCACACAGCAAAGAGCAGCCTTTGTCGTGTGTTTTCTAGAATACACGACAAAGCCATGTTTTTTTATTTTTTTCCTTTAGTTAATTAGCAAGGTTTATATTAGTTAATTATTAGTTTGCCACTAGATACGTACATGTGCTCAGTTTTATTTACCACTCGGCCAAAATCATGCTCAGTTTTACCACTGCTTCGAGCGCACCAACTCGTTCCGTCCATGTTGCCGTTTTCGACAGATCAACATTCTTGACTCGGCCCTTACAGGTGAGACTGGGCGGAGACACATACCATTTCAAAATCGGATCGCTGCTGATTTTGGGACCCAGTACATATCCATTGGCCGCATTCAATTAAAACAACGGAACACGCCACAGGAGCTCGCAGCATTGAACAGGAATTGGAGGCGAGGGACGGGGTTGGAGCTCGCAGAGATGAGCAGGAATCGAGCTCCATGCCTTCCGCAAGCTCCCACGCCACCTAGCGGTTCGAGAATTCATGATGCCGATCTTCCTCTATCCGCGGTGCCGGGTGGGCGTTGATCGGAGGCTTTCACGCACCACGAAGAACACCAATCATACGTTCTAAGCGTGCATCCTGAATGGGGGTAAGAGACGCGCATTTTCACTATTTTTGTGGTCGGGATCCTTGAGCAATACGGTTTTTTCCTTTGATCTGTTTGGCGTAGTTGCAGGTGAAATGCTTTTTTCCTTTGGGTTGATGATCTAGCCCAGACATTGATGAATGAGCTCTTAGAAGAGCATGAAGAATGGCTGCCTATCCTGCCACAGACGGCAGCGGCCGCAGCACGAGCTCTGGCAGAAGATATGGAGGGCGGAGCACTCATTGACAGAGAGGTAGATGTGGAGCTAAGTAGGGTGAACCAGAAGATTAGAAAGCTCGAAGATCAATCACAAATTAGCAATTACATTTGGGAATTTGTAGGTGGTATGGTAATTGCACCGGGTGTAATGTTGAAATTGTATGAGAATGCATGAATTTGGGACAAATTTTTAAGCTTAAAATTGTATGAAAAATTGTTGAAATAAGAAATGGATTGTTATCATTTGTAAGAGAAAAGAAATAGAAAAAAGGTTCCTGTAAAAAAAGTATCTCAAAGTCCAAAGCCCAGTGTAGGCTTGACTAATATGCCAACTCCATCCAATTAGGCCCATTCGGGGCATTCCGGGTAGGCCATGGTTGAAAAATGAACAAAAAGAGTGGGGTATGGCTTGTAATCGAACCCACGGCCGCATGGTTTGGTAGAGTGAATGGTTGCTGTGGTAACTGATGGGGAGGATGGAAAGATATTAAGAAGAAAAGGGAAGAACTCTACCTATAGTGAGTTCGTGATTTGGTTCAGGGTTTAAAACGCATCTTGTGTTTGCGATTTTCAATACAAATAAAGATCATTTGGGCACCAACATTTTTCAACACATAACTTATTTATCTTGAGTACCCATTTATCTTTGGGCACTTTAACACACCATGCATTTGAATAACTTGATGATGAGAAGGTACTACTTGTTACTCTCGGTTTTTATTTGTAGATTAGCTTGCTATAAACACGTAACACATAAATGTTTTTATCGTGTTTATTTGTAGACTAGCTTATTCTTTAGCCCCTAATAAAGACTATGTTTATTTATAGACTAGTTTTACTGTTTATTTGTAGACTAGCTTGATCATAAACACGTCCACTACTTGTTACCCTTTTTATAATCTAGTTTGGTAGCCACATGAAAATTTTCAACACATAATGAACACTTTGAACACACAAATGAACGCTAGATAAATAAGATGCAAATAAGTACCATCGTTACATAGATGAGTTCACGGACATGACACAGCACGACATAGAGAAGTACGGGAGACACAATAGACAAGGTAAAACTAAAAACTAGAGGGTAAACTAAATGCATGACAAGCTTGACGAACAAGTTGACTCTCGGATCTCTCGTCGCGAACATCTTCTTAAACCTTGGTCGCACGCCCCTTTACCACCACCTTCAACTTCACTCCAGGTCATAGGGAAGGCAATGCATCTAGTTTGCAGTGGGGAAGATGCAATCGCATTTGCTGAAGATATTGTAAGTCGTGAAGAATATTGACTCACAGCCGCACCAAAACACCTCGTCGAGGAGGGCGTATGCGTCAAATGGGTTGGAGAAGGTCACCGTGAGAAACTTAAGGGCGGTGCCGTCATGAACCTCCTCGAGGAGAAACATCACCCACGAGCCCGGTGGGAGGTGGGTAAAGCCGGCGGTGAGGAAAGAGCGGGCTAAGTTGATGGGTCTCCTCCACCTAGATTGCGCCCAGACATGGAGCGTGCTCTCGACGATGACCCCCGCTGGGTCCGTAATACTGCATC
Source organism: Avena sativa (assembly GCA_916181665.1). Lineage (NCBI taxonomy): Eukaryota > Viridiplantae > Streptophyta > Magnoliopsida > Poales > Poaceae > Avena > Avena sativa. The sequence goes on from OV702297.1 coordinate 148,129,703, forward strand.
TTGGTGTTTTCTTGGAGAGTATGGAGGGCTCGCTTGGGTGTGGTCTTTGAAGTGGAGATAATGGATCTGGCTGGGTGGTGTGTGGGAGAGGAAGAGAGGCGCTGTATAAATAGGCTAGAACAGTTAGGGTTTGCTAATAAAGCGACGGGGTTCACATGCATATCTAGGGCGTGTAATCATTGTCATTTCACACTGAAACGAGGGGGTGGTGCGTGCGTGACTGAGTCACTGCGGTGACGCATCTGAATCGAGGATGCATGCTGACATCTTCGTTTCCCGCGTAGCGTCTGAATCGATCATGAATGCCTGGCGAAGTAACTGCGGCGAGGCGCGCATGCATCTACATGACGACATCGTGGCTTGGCGCGCATGCGTGGCACAAACCTGAAACGGGTGCATGCATGGAAAAGGTGAGATGGGACATTGCACAATGGACAAGACCCCGTACATTAAAATGGCCCAACGGTCTATCTAGTGTGCCCGCTCGGAACACCGATCTGTGTTGAGAAAAAAAAGCGTCCAACCAATCAGAGAGCAGAAGGAGCTTCTCGCGGATCGCAGAGCCTGCCCGCAGATTCCTTCTCGAAGGACGATTGACGGCTCCAATTCAGCGGCAGGTTGTGTCCAACCAATCAGAGAGCAGAAGTAGCTTCTCGCGGATTGCCCAGAGCCTGCCCGCGGATTCCTTCTAGAAGGACGATCGGATGGCTGCAATTCAGCGGTAGTGTTACATCGACAGTCATTATTCAATTCTAGGGTTAGATCGTTCAAGTTTTGACCAAATACTCAAATGAGCATAAAAAATTCATATGAGCATAAAATATTCACACCAAAGCTTCATTTTTGGAGTGTCAAAGTTAGGTTTGACCAAATGATCCAGGCTTAGTTTTTCATTTTCATGTTTCAAACTTGTTTAAATGTTGGTCAAAGTTAGGTTTGACCAAATACTCAAATGAGCATAAAAATTCAAAAACAAAATCAAAAAAATGGAAAACCTGCGCACATAGTCTTATTATGTCATATACTAATGATTCAAGTTGAGAAACAAGGTCTACATACATTTAAACAGACAGTTCATGTACATTATATGATATCTCGAACTCTGCGATACTAAGTCAAGGGTGAAGAGAAGTGGTTTAGATTTGGAACATAAAAAGTTAAAAAAAACACCAAAGCTTCATTTTGGAGTGACTAAGAAGGATCCAAGCTTAGTTTTTCCTTTTCATGTTTCAAACTTGTTTAAATGTTGGTCAAAGTTAGCTTTGACCAAATACTCAAATGAGCATACAAAATTCAAAAAAATAAAAAAAATAGAAAACCTGCGCACATAGTCTTATTATGTCATATACTAAGTGCATGAAAGTTATTTGGGTGATTTAGGACAAGGTCGAAAAAACCTTGCTTAAAATGGGATGTTTACCCTACCTTTAGAGCTCCTTTTTAGCACATTTTTCATGAATGTGAGTGTACTTCACAAAATGGGCTCGGATTGATGACCAAGTTAGAACAAACAATTTCACCATAGTTTGTAAAGCATTGCAACATCCAAATAGCATCTCAAACTTGAAGTTTGGTCCAAATTTGATTTTGGTTTAAATTTGAATTTTGATACCCATTTGGAGAGCATTTTAACATAATTTTCTCAAATATGTACCATCATCATTCCAACATCATTCAAACATAGGTCCAACATCATTCAACAATAAGACAAAACATTCATAATGTTTCATACATTCTACTTGGTTCCCACTCAATCATCTACAAAGCGTAGGGGCTTCTTTTTCATCCTTGTGCTTATTGCCACCACTTTGCTCCTTGTGATCCTTGTGCTCATTGCCACCACTTTCCTCTTTGTGCTCTTCTCTTCTACTCTTCTCATCTTGGTTGTCGGTACCTCAAGTACCTCAGAGCTCACTGCCACCACTTTGTTCGAACCTACCACAGAGTTGTACAATGCAAACATAAAGGGTTCTGAGATCATGTCAAGTGATAAATGTAAAATAGTATTGGAAATATTTACATACCAAGTAGAACTCTCAACCAGAGAAGGTTGGTTACATAGTATTGGAGCCTCAGTTGGCGCATTATTTTGCTCATCATTTGGAGCCTCAATTTGATCATCATTTTATCATCAATTGGAGCATCATTTCAAGCCTCATTTTGATCATCAAATGGAGCATCTATTGGAGCCTCAAATTGATCTCAACTGGAGCATCAATTAGAGCCTCAAATTGATTATCAATTGGATCATAATTTTGATCAACATTTTGATCATCACTTTGATGATCATTTTGATCATCATTTGGAACCTCACTTTGATCATCGTTTGTAATCGTCTGCTGACCATCATTTTCATCATCAAAACACTCTCCAAACGCTTGATCTACTATGTTATCACAATACTTTGTGAAATGACCAAACCCACCACACCTTGTGCACTTACACTTCTCGCTCCAAGTCCATCTCCTTCGCTGCTAGGTCGTATTCGACTATTCGTCGGTCTACCTGCTACTCACTTCAGAACTGGAGCGCAAAGCTTGAAACCAGGGTCCACTATATCCCATTGTTCTTTTCCCTCCAGAGAAGGTAAGGCATGTGCATATGTGGCTTTGAAATTTGCAGTAAGAGTAGTATTCATGCACATACTATTGTATGTTCCCTACTTGACCTGAGAGAGTAGTGATGAAAAACAAGGCATGAATGCATGGCAACCCAGTTATCTACCATTGCCTACAACTGCAAGTTCTAGCTTCTAAATCTACTGGATATCTCCATTCCCTCTTCTCTTTATCCAAAAATGTTACCTCTCCTGTGGTGGCCGAGCAAAGAGTCATGTCCATTTCCAAGCCTCTTTTTTCTGCTTCAATTCATCACGGAAGGAATGATAATGTGTCCCATTAATTTTGTCGCGTCTATTCCTGCACGAACATGAAACTTATTAATGTATTCTATCCTTATATTTTCAAGAAAATCCACCAAATAAAGACCCTTTATTTTCCAGATCATTGAGTTGAAAGACTCTGCAAGATTATTGTGCACATAGTCAACTTTTGTTGGGAATATGCCCTAGAGGAAATCATGTATGATGATATTTCCATTGTACTCATAAAGTTATTAAGTTGTCCTTGTATGAGCATCTGATGTATATCATTGAATATGTGATTCGGTTGTGGAACTATACATTCATGTTGTTTGTGCTAAATGTCCTTGGTCATTGAGGTTGTGTTGGACACACAACTTAGACCAATGTGAAAGTTGGCTTGATGACTCGGTTCCACTTGTTATGGGCATGGTGATGCTATTACGACTTACACAGATTCAGCTAAAGAGTTTAGCGATTCGGATTGATCCATATTGAGGTACAACGAACAAGTTGTCATTTTTATATCTCAATAAATGTAATCCTTAGACCTGAGGTTATTGCATAGTCCGAGTTGAGGATCACCGACTTAGGTTCTGTCAAATGGTGATCCGTAAATGGGCAGTTATAAAGGCAGAGTTCGGGTCAACTGAGAATCAAGCTGCGTGATGTGAATAACCAAGATGGGATTTCCCATCCACTTGGAGAGATTTTCTCTGGGCCCTCTCAAAAGATATGATTCGGAAAGCATGCCCATGCATAACTCGGTTAAGTGTTAACCGAGGCGATCGACTAAGAGTTAGTCGGATGAATCACTTATCTCGAATCGAGAAGAGAGTCAGACTATTTAAGGGATGACAAATATTCGCCTATAGTCTTACAAGGTATATCGTGAGACAAAAGGGACTCAGACGCAAGTCACATTGAAAAGGCAACTCGTCATGACTCTTTGGTACTTGGGAGTTGGCACGTTCTACTAGGAGCCTCTACTGACTAATCGATTGAGAGTCAGACTCCAATCGTGTCCAAGTAGCCATGAGCCTGTGGGGTCACACACTTAAGAGCGGGACCAAGTTCGGATTGGATCTGAACCGAAAATCTGGTTGGGTTAGACCCAAGCCGGATTTGTACTAAGTCAGTGAGTCGGACTCACAGTGACTGGTTTTATATGGGCTTTAGTGAATGGGCGACGAGAGTAGAGCCCACGTTCACTGCCTATATATAGTGGAGCATAGTAACCCAGAAAGGTTAATCGTTGATTGGTTAGGTCATTCCATGTGTTGGAAACCCTAGCTCCACAGCAGTTCTACCATCGTAACGAACCTAGTAGTTCGTTGTCGGTGCTCCTCCTTGTACGTGTGGATACTAGCAGAGGTGTTGTACGATCAGCACCAGGACGATCGGATCGTGAGGACTGCACTGCATCAACTGACGCGCTTCATCAGTAATCCGCAAATGTGCGTCTAGTGGTAAACCTCGTGGCCTTCTACCTTAGCTAGATCTTGGGATCACCACGTTAGAGGGAAAAGTTTTGTTTTATCTCTATGTGGCCCAACAACTTTGCTCATTTCACTGAATTGGCTTCTGGCCCACATCTTGGAGTGGTGTGTTTCCAAGTATTCCTTAACTTTGTCATTCTTGTATAACTGCCTCATGTGGTAGTTGTGATTCTTCACACTGCAAGTCAAAGATGCTGGCCACAAATTGTCAGCATACACCTTTCCTTTGAATTTCTTCCCAAAATTTCCAGCAAGGTGATGCATGCATTCCCTATGCTCTACTCCAGGGAACACATTGTCCACGACCAATTCTAAACCCTTGCAGGCATCTATATGGATTACCAAGCCATTGGGATGTCCAATAGCCCAGCACAGATTCTGCAAAAACCAATACCAGCTATCCTCAGACTCTGTCTCCAGCACACCGTACGCAACTGGAAATGCAAAATTGTGTCCATCAACTGCACAAGATGCTACTAACTGTCCTCTAAACCTCCCTATGAGGAAAGTTGCATCAATAGCTAAATAGGGCCTGCAGCCTTCCAAAAAAACTTGTGACAAGCCTCAACGCAGACAAAAACTCTCCTAAAACATTCATTGGTCATTGTCACTCCCCTAAATGTGTACTCCACGGAGTGGTGGTCAATATCTACAATACTACCTAGGCTGGTCCTCTCCACTTCACCTTTGAATGGATACAACAATTTAAAACTATCCTGCCAATTACCATAAATAGATTCCATAGAATGTTGCTTACCATTGAACACCCTTATGTATGCTAAATCTATTTTGAACTTTTCTTTGAGGTTCTTCTGCAACTCCTTTTTACCCACTTGATGGTTTTATGTCACCCACCGCTTTACTTCTTCATCCACCCATATTGACTTGGCTCTACTGATTGTTTTCTTTCTAAGGGTTGATTCCAGCCATGTGTGCCTAAAAGGGTTCACTTTGACCTGAATATTCGTGATATTTCGCATTTTTAGATGCGTGCATCCTCCATGGAAAATCATCAGTGCATCCTCGCATTTTTACAAGCGTGCATCCTCGCATTTTTAGCCGGACAGTGCACTCTGTAACGAATAGTGTCGCTATGGTCAACTTCGAATATACGTTCTGCCTTGATGCAGTATGTCACAAGTGCATTTCTACACACATTCATGGATGCAAAGATGGAACCTTCTTCCATATGAGGATTCCCAGGGTCCCATTCAACAGGTGGAAGGTATTCGTCCTCACCCTCCTTGTCATCAATCACAGAAGCATCATTTTCAGCCTCATCTTGGTTTTCAGCACGACATGCCCATCATAAATTCTCAACAACATCATAATATAACATCTCTTCATCATCATCGTAGTCAGGATCCACTTCTCGGGGGACCCTAATATCGGTGCCCACGCTTGTCGAGCCACCACGTCGTTGTGCACTAACTGAAGGTCCCCTAACCAAACTATTCTAGCTAGAGCTGCCATTACGACGACATGATTCTGCCGAGAAGATCCTAGTGCCAGCACAACCACATCATTTTGCAGCCTCACATGAAATTTTCCTTCCTCCTTATGCTTAGCAAACATGCTAGCAATCTCTGCATCATTTCTAACTTTCACCCATTCAGTTACTCCATCGCAGTATCTGAATTCCACTTCATCATGCAAACCCCAAGGATATGGACTGCAAATTACCTCCACAAATTGTCTAAAACTCCAATTAGCATCCATTGGCAAAGGATAATCGAACCCTCCTTGGAATTTCTTATTATTCTTTCCACCCACGATGTACCAGTCCCTTCTAATGTTCACCAAGAAAGAAAATCACAACTCCATCCTAACAAATGAAAAATAGAAACACAATTAGCAAAACTAATTGTGCCATGTGGAATCGGCTGTTGAAATGCACAAAACCGCTCAACGATAACAATATTTACCCGTCTGGAACCCAGTCGTGGATGTAGTGGTATTGCCGACGAGTACGCCATGGAGAGGTCCTCACAGAGCGTGTTTAGAGACGTGGGGTAAGGTGGGAGGTTGGCGGGTACGAGGTAACATAGCTTACCCAGGTTCAGATCCCACGATGATGGCGGAATCCTACTCCTGCTATAAATCACTATAATGGCAATACGCCGAGTTACAGGGATCGGTTCACTGTGCGAGGTATGAGTTGTATCGTTCCCTAAAGTCTCCCATAGGTCCGGCTTATATAGTCTCTAGATCCTAGGGTTACAGGCAAAGTCCTAGCCGGGCAAGTTACAGAGTCCTACATGGTACACAACTAGTCTAACGTGTCTTGCACTCCAAGAATCTAGGTATGCTGGTGACTCCTCTGTAGCCTTCCTTTATCCGGCATGGGGCTCCCTTCAGGATCCGTCTAACCGGTATGCCCAGCAGGCCATAGGCCTTGCTACCAATGGTGGGCCACCCGGGTTAGCTGGATTAGAGACAGGCAATGGTGATACCCATTTAGCATATCCCCAACAGTATCCCCCGGAGAACTCCGAGATCTTGCATCGTCTTGCCTCGTCAGATTGAATGCTCCGTCTAGATGAATGTCGAAAAATCATCAAGCAATATCTTATAGTCCTCCCAAGAACCCTAAAATGCTCTCCGTATTCAACACGTAAGTCGGAGAACTGCTGAATCTTCCATCGTACTCTTCTCGTAGCCGGACGGAATCCATCCATGCCAGAATCTTCATATGGGATGGTTCACCTGCCCATGTCAGTAGAGCAACGTAGACCATAGGTCAGCGATGCCTCGTAACTCACACATGCAGAGAACGCAATCATAGCCGTTTTTTCCTCGCGAAGGATGTGAAGCGTTGGCGGCAGCGGTGGGAACATGGCGAAATTTCCGTGCACGCGCTGTCCACGCATCAACCGTTCGATCAACTTGCACGAATCTTGATGTTGAGTACTATAAATTATAACCGTGGTAATTTTTATCCTTTCATCGCATTCTTCCTCGCATCGTCTTCTTCCTCCGATAAACGCCTCCTCGAGCTCTCCACGCGCACGAATGAAAAAAACCTAGTTTTTCCCATCTCACTGCCAGTCTTCCTTTGCACCAATTCCAGTAGCAGCACCACACCGTCCATGGTGGCGACGAGCAAAGCCACGACCAATCCGGCGGGATCCATCCACGTACCTCTAGAAGGCGCGGTGGTGCCCCGCACCGCGGTGGTGGAATCCACTGGCGGTGACCATATTCCAGCGGGGCTGGAACTGCTGGAAGAGGAGGCCGATTCCCATAAAGGGGAGCGCGGCTCCAATATTACCAAAGGCGATCTCAAAGATATGCTTGCCGAGGGGTACTTCCCCGCAATGGAGGGGCTGGTCTGGCGGGCGGCGCCGGCCGGCGAGGTCATCCCTTCTCCCCAAGCCAGAGAAAAGGTGTACCTCAAAGCCCAACTGGTACGCGACGTCTCCCTCCCAATCTCCGACTTCTTCATAGAGGTCCTTAGCCACTACTAGTTTCAACCTTAGAACCTGTCTCCGAATAGCATCCTCGCACTTAGCAACTATGGGGCGCTTTGTGAGGGTTACCTAGGAATCGGGCCTAGGTTAGATCTGTTTATATATTTCTTCACCGTCAAGAGGGAAGCCATAGTGAGCAAGGATGAGCTCAGAAATTGTGGGACTATTAGTTTCAAGATCCGGCCTAGCCGGCGGTTCCCTGACATTGTAGGCCACGAGTCCTGCAAGAACTGCTAGAGGACGTACTTTTACAGCCCAGATATCCCTCTGGATGGCGGAGAAGGAACGTAGCCGGATTTTTTCGATGGAGCTACCGCTGAAGCCCCGACATGGAGATCCCAAGCCCTCCTTCCCTTCGACGATGAAGCCTTCCGCGCTATAAGGCGGATCGAGTGGCTCGTAGACACGGGTCTGACCAGGTTGGACCTAGCCATGTGTTGGTTCATTAGGCGGATTCAGCCTCTGCAGCACCGCGTGAAGCTCATGCACAAATATTCCAAGGATAGGAAGGATAGCCTCCGCATCTCCGAGGACAACTTTTCGAGTGACTCCATCAAGCTCCGCCGCAAGGACATAGTCAAGGTGAAGGACAGGAAGCTCGGGTTCGCCATCACCTATGACATGTTTGAGGGCGGCAAGTGCCCAGAGGTACTTACTTATTTTTTCGTGTATGACATTTACTCCAGTTTTTCCGTCTTGCCTTAACCATTGCGTCTAACACTTTGGGATTCACTTAACAGCTGAAGTAACTAGATGAAGGTAGCATGGCTTCCCAAGTCTATGATCCTAAGATGAAGGAAGTCACCGTCATGTCCGATGACGATGTCCCTGGCGCGAAAGCGGAAGAGCTCCACCTCTGACGCTGCCGACGGAGGCAAGAAGAAGAAGACGGAGGGTGGAGCCTCCAAGAGATCCACCGTCTCCCTGGAGGTGGAAAAAAGAAGAACGATTGGTATTTCGTTGACCAAGGCACCAACCATTGTGTAAGCTTCTTAACATCCGGCATTGTCCCTTGCTCATCTTGTTCCTGTATTTATACTTATGCACGTTCAGGAAGAAGGCCAGTATGAGTTTGAAGAAGACCTCCAAAAAATCGAGGGCTTCAAAAAACATCAAAGAAATGTTTAGTCGATCCTCTCCCGCCATCTCCCCTCCTACTCCAAGCGTCCAGCCTGCTACCGCACCGAAAAGCTCTCCAACGAAGGTAACGTTTGAACCTTCAGCCATGGAAGTGGACCCAGGCGTTGCCGCAGAACTTGTTGTCGGCGAGCAGGCGACACAAGAGAGCATATCATCTAAAGTGGCTGAAGCTCCAGCTAAGAATGCCACTGGCAGTGGTAAGGTTATGGTGGAAGGTGGAACTTCTGCCGCAGGCGGAGCCATTGCACCCAAGACACCAGCAGAGCCTCCAAAGATCGTCTACCCGGTGCTTACACCGAGTAGCTCAGCTCGGGTTCTTGGTGCAGCGCCGACTTCTCCAACATGTGGTCTTGAGGAGATTCTCAAGCAGGTGATTATCCTGCGCGGAAATAGCCTTGCCTTCAGCAAGATATTTGTCGAGAGCGCCACCAACCTCAAGATCATTGCACTTGTAAGTTTTATATGCCTTTTGCATTTCATATGTAGTATCCCACTATAGCCCCCGAGGATTTAGACGGGAAACCATTGGTCTTTGTGTCTGAATGCTCTAAGAATGACTAAGCTAGAAACTTCGCACTGTAGCCCCCAAGTATGTAGTTTGAATGAATTATTCTGACTAGATACTTTTAGAGTAGCATACGCAGTGTTTTGTAAATTTCAATATTGTAGCCCCCAAGCTTCTAGTTGAAACAGAATTATTCCAACTAGATGCTTAAAGAAAGAATAAGCATATTGCCGAGTTAAAAACTCTCACTATATCCCCCAAGCCTCTAGGTGGATATTTATCTAGCTAGATGCTCCAAGTAGACTAAGTAACATTGATCTTTTTTGTAGAATGAGAATGCCCGGAGAGGTGTCGCCAACGAGAAGTTCCACAAGATGCGTGCTGACCTTGAAGTTGAAAAGGGTAAAACTGCCTTCTTGAAGGATCAAATCACCAAGAGCAAGAGTTTGTTTTTCTTTTCAATTTCACACTCAATCTTGGTATTGCGCCATTAACCTCCGACTACTCATCGTGTGCTGCCATTTCTCTGACATGCAGAAGCTATTGCCAAGGAAAAGGATATTGTCAAGCAATCCAAGCACATACAGCTGCTAGATAGCGAGAACAAAATCCTCAAGCAGGAGAGGGATGAATCCTTGAAGATGCAATGAAGGCCGTGCAGGAGTCCACCAACATGGAGATCAACCGGCTGAAGGAGGAAATTGCAATCCTCAAGGAGAAGAACAAAGCTGCCGCCGAGAAGAATACACACAACCTTGAGGCTTACAAGGTCCTTTGACAAGAACGGGACTCCATGGCGGAGACTCTCTAGCCAGCTGAGGACAGCATTTTTGGTAAGCAATCTCCGTCTTGTACTTCTGTATGTCGGGTACTCTGAACCTTTGTTATGTTGAACTCATGTACTCCATTGCGTGGTCCGAAATGCAGCTCCTATTGGTTTAACCAATACTCCTCCTCTACCAAAGGAATGCATGGTCCTTGCCGGAAACTTCATCAGCACCGCCATCAAGCAAGCAAAAGAAATTGCCAAGCCCCTAAAGATCAACATCAAGGCGGTGGATTCCGTCATGAAGTACTCGGAGATTCTGCGCTAAGCCCCCGAGTGTATCGTAAGCTGGAAAGCTTCATGTACCCGCGATGGTGCAAGAATGTCGATGGCTATGGTCAAGCCCCACTATGAGGATACTGACATCGACACGGTGACCTCGGGTCTGCCTGACGTAGACGATGATGGCCAGAAGATTGGTCACAAAGCTATCTGGTCATCGCTCGCCGGCTACGACACCATGGTTGCCGAGTTGGTAGATCCAAACACCTTTGTGCCTCTCAAGATTATTGATGCTGACTAGCCCAACTCCTCCAAGTCCCTCAAGACTAGCGACTTCGTTGATGATCAGGATGACTCTCCTGTTGCCGACGATGTTACCTCAAAGTCCCCTGCACCAGAGGAATGAAAAAAACACTTATGTAATATTTGTTTCCTCTGGATATGGTGTATGTATGCGGAAAAAGCTACGGTTTAACCTTAGGGTGGAAAACAATAGCTATATGCTTCCTGCTACTTAAGTTTTAGTTCTAGCATGTATATATTTTTTAAGCAAGTGCTGGCTTATCCATTAATTTGGTTTTTATGCTTGACTTTTCGTGAGTCAGAAGACTCATAGTCGGAACTATGCGCTCAGGGGATGATGCCCAATGGCACCATAAAAAACCTAAGCAAAAAATCGTCGACTTCGAGTGTCAAAGGTCACTACTCCAGAATTCACATAAAAAACGACAAAGAACGTGTAGACCAGAAAACTTAAGCTAACACTCGTAGGAAGAATTTTCACAAGTGCAAATGCAAAACTTGCGCATAAAGGTCTTATACGTTCCAAAAATGAACACTAAAGGAGGTAAAAGACTCAAGAATATGAGTGAACCAAAGAGCTTTATTTCATTGATCATATAAGAGGTACATAGTAGATAAAAAATATGCTAAGTGTAAAAAGGACGTAGCTGTGCTATGTTCCATGGCCGATCAAGCTCTGGGTAGTTATCATCCGGGTCACGTCGCTTAAGCTTATGATCCTCGTTTGGTCTATTCTCAAGTTCACGATTGTCAGTGAGGTAGTAAGACCCATTGAGTAGCGTCTTGCTTATGATGAATGGTCCTTCCCATGGCGGGGATAATTTGTGTGACTTCTCCTGCTTAAGTCGGAGCACCAGATCCCCCTCTTTAAACGAGCGATGTCGGATGCAGCGACTATGGTAGATGCGTAGCTTCTGCTGGTAGTGTTGGAGATATGCCCTAGAGGCAATAATAAATGTAGTTATTATTATATCTTTGTGTTTATGATAAATGTTTACATTCATGCTATAATGGTATTAACAAGGAAACATTAATACTTGTGTGATTTGTAAACTTAAATTGAAGTCCCTGGTAAAGCCTCTATATAATACTAGCTTGTTGGTTAATAAATGATTGTGGTTTCCCTATCATGAACATTGACATGTTATTAACAACAAGATCATATCATTAGGAGAATGATATGGTGGACATACTCCTATAGATAAGCATAGCATAAAGATCAAGTCATTTTAATAGTTCAATTGCTATATGCTTTCTGATACATAGTAACCTAATTCCTTCGACCATGAGATCATGCATATCACCTTTACCGGATGGATGCTTTGATGACATCAAACACCACACCGTAACTGGGTGGCTATAAAGGTGGCATTGAGTGTTCGGAAAGTATTGGTTGAGACACATGGATCAAGAGTGGGATTTGTCCATCCATACGACGGATAGATATACTCTGGGCCCTCTCGGTGAAATGTCATCCAATTAGCTTGCAAGCATGTGACTGGCTCACAAGGGATCACATATCACGGGAACGAGAAAAGAGTACTTATCAGTAATGAGGTTGAACTAGGTATGCAGAGATACCGACGATCATAACCTCGGATAAGTAAACTATCGTGAGACAAAGGGAAATTGGTATCGTATGTAAGTGGTTCATTCGATCGCAAGTAATCGTAGAAATATGTGGCAGCCATATGAATTTCCATATTTCTCTATTGGTTATTGTTCGGAGAAGTGTCTCGATCATGTCCGCATAATTCACGAACCGTAGGGAGACACACTTAAGGATTCGACGTTGTTTGAGTAGTTATGGAATGATGAGAAAGAGACCGAATGTTGTTCGGAGTCTCGGATGGGATCCGTGATATCACGAGGAGATCCGGAATGGTCCGGAGAATAAGACTCACATAAGGAAAGTCCTATTTCGGAGTTGGGGAATGGTTCCGGTGTTTTCATCGGGAATGTTCTAGAAGGTTCCGGAATGTCCAGCACTCCGAAGGGGAAGGGTACATGAATGTGTTATATCAAGTTGGTATGATTGCATCATGTACTAGGTGTCATCGCTGAACAAAATAAAGGGTTTAATCAAATCCTAGTTTGAAAAAGTCAAACGCCAATTTGAAAGTCAAACGGCTATTTTTGGGAAGTGGAGAGGGAGGTGGAAACCAAGTTGGGGAGGAGTCCCTCCGCCACCGCTGGCCCACTTGGGATCCGAGTTGGGGAGGGATTCCCCTCCCCTTGGCCGGCGCCTCCCTCCTATAAGAGGAGGGGCAGGGCTCCCCTCCTAGCACACAAGATTGCCCCCTCTAAACCTAACCCTAGCCGCCGCCCACCATAGCCGCCGCCGCCTAGGGTTTCTCCCCTAGCCGCCGACTTGGGCACCTCCAAGCCCTAGCCGCCAGCCCTAGCACCCCCTCCTTGGTGTGTCTAAACCCTATAACATCGAGGTCTCTCTCATAGTCCACCATACTCGCTCCGGCTTAAGGTGAAGCCCTGCGAGATCTCCCCTCTACTTCCGGTACCACGCCGTTGTGCTGCCGGAATCGCGAGGAGAGTGCTACAACCTCCACTTCCTGATGGAACAAGGGAGAGGAAGGTCTTCGACGAGTACCGAACGTGTGACCGACTGCGGGAGCGCTGCCGGAACACAGCGCCGGAAGGATCGTCTACGCGATCTTGAGATTGGGAAGAGTACGACTACATCACCCACGAGAATCCGCTCTCGTTAAACACTTTGGAATCTTCGAGGGTGAGTTATTACATCGACTCGTTGCTACAATCTAGTAGATAGATCTTGGATTGTTTGTTTGTATGCGGTAGAAAATTTTTGTTTTCCATGCTACGAAACCCTACAGTGGTATCAGAGCCAGGTTTATATGTAGATCTGTTGCACGAGTAGAACACAGTGGTCATTGTGGGCGTTGATGCTTTTATTGTCGATTGCTTCTTGTGTACTTTGCATCTTGCGGGATGTTGGGATGAAGCGGCCCGGGCTAACCTTACATGACATCGTTCATGAGACTTGCTCCACGCTTGACATGCAACTTGTATTGCATAAGTGGCTTTGCGGGTGCCTGTTTCTCCTAGCATAGTTAAGATCCAATTTACAACGGGTGATTAACAATACTAGTATCAATGTTGTGGTTCATGTTCGTAAGTTAGAACGACGCTTATTGAAAGCCCCAAAACCACGTAAAACATGCAAAGAAAGTAGAGGCATCTAACTTTGTTTTGCAGGGGTATGCAGTGATGTGATATGGCCATGATTGTGATTATATTTGATGTATGCAATGATCCTTATTGTAAGTTGGCAACCGGCAGGAGCCATATGGTTGTCTTTAATTTATGTTAAGACCCGCGTGTCTATTCAAAGTAGTTGTAATATTTGAAGCCGGTGGACGACAAACCATGGAGAAGCGTCATTGACCTTGATGCAATGCCGGTGATGATGGAGATCATGTTCGTGCTTGAAGATGGAGATCGGAAGCACAAAGAAGAAAGGCCATATCATATCACATATTATGAATTGCATGTGATGTTAATCCTTTATGCATCTTGTATTGCTTAGTAGACGACGATAGCATTATAAGATGATCCCTCATGCACATAAATTTCAAGTCAAAAGTGTTCACCCTTAGTTAGCACTGTTGCTAAAGCTTGTTGTTTAGAAGCACCACGTGATGATCGGGTGTGTTAGATTCCGCAAGTGTATACAACGTGAGCAAGCCAGATTTGCTCATGCGGAAGCTAAGGTTTGATATTGACGTGCCTAGCATGTACAGACATGGTCTCGGAACACGGATCACCGAAAGGTAAAGCATGAATCATATAGTAGATATGATGAACATGTCGATTGTTCTCCATTGAAACTATATCAACTCTCGTGATGATCGGTGTTGATGTGGTGGATTTGGTTCATGTGATCACTAAAACAATGTGAGGGATATTGTTTTGAGTGGGAGTTCACCTAGATTAATTTTATTAATTTGAACTCAATTTGTCATAAACTTAGTCTAAACTATTGCAAATATGTTGTAGATCAATGGCATCCCCTACCATCAATTTTAATGCGTTCCTAGAGAAAGAAAAGTTGAAAAACAATGGAAGCAACTTCGCGGATTGGTTCCGCAATTTGAGGATTGTCCTCACAGCTGGTAATTTGACCTATGTGCTGGATGCACCGCTGGGTGACCCACCTGCAGCTACTGCTACCGATGAAGTAAAGAATGTTTACCTCACTCGGAAGACTCAGTACTCCACGGTTCTATGTGCTATCTTGTATGGTTTAGAATCGGAGCTTCAGAAAAGGTTTGAGAATTCAGACCCACATGATATTATCCGTGATCTCAAATTGATCTTTAAGACTCATGCGGCAATTGAGAGCTATGAGGCTTCTGAAAAGTTCTTTAACTACAAGATGGAAGAGGGCAGCTCCGTCAGTGAGCATGTGCTTAAGATGTCTAGGCACGCAAACAAACTTCAAAGCTTGGGTATAGTGATTCCTAATGCTTTGGGGATTTACTGTGCCCTCCAATCACTACCACCAAGTTACAAGAACTTTGTGATGAACTACAACATGCAGAACATGAACAAGACGTTCCCAGAACTCTTTGCTATGTTGAAATGTGCAGAAGTGGAGATCAAGAAAGAGCACCAAGTGTTGATGGTCAATAAGACCACCAAATTCAAGAAAGGCAAGTCTAAGCAAAAGGGACACTTCAAGAAGGATGGTAAGAAAGTTACCGCGCCGACGAAGAAGACCAAGGCTGGACCTAAGCCTGATACTGAGTGCTTTTATTGAAGGGGGAAGGTCACTAGAAGCGGAATTGCCCAAAGTACTTGGCGGATTTGAAGAACGGCAACATCAAGAAGAAAGGTATATCCGATATACATGTTATTTATGTGTATCTCACTAGTACTCGTAGTAGTGCCTGGGTATTTGATACTGGTTCGGTTGCTCATATTTGTAACTCGAAACAGGTGCTGCAGAATAAACGGAAGCTAGCGAAGAACGAGGTGACGATGCGCGTTGGAAACGGATCAAAGGTTGATGTGATCGCGGTCGGCACACTACCCGTTCATCTACCATCGGGATTAGTTTTATACTTAAATAACTGTTATTTGGTGCCTGCGTTAAGCATGAACATTATATCGGGATCTTGTTTATTGCGAGACGGTTACTTGTTTAAATCCGAGAATAATGGTTGTTCGATTTATATGAGTAATATGTTTTATGAACATGCACCTTTGATAGATGGTCTATTCTTATTGAATCTCGATAGTGGAAATACACATATTAATAACATTGAGGCTAAACGTTTGAAATCGAGCGATAACTCGACCTATATGTGGCACTGTCGTCTTGGTCACATTGGAGTGAAGCGTACGGAGAAAATCCATTCCGATAGACTTCTTGAATCACTTGATTTCGAATCACTTGAAAGATGCGAAGCATGTCTGATGGGTAAAATGACTAAGACTCCATTTTCTGGTATGATGGAGCGAGCTACGGACTTATTAGAAATCATACATACCGATGTGTGTGGTCCAATGAGTGTAGCATCGCGCAGTGGTTATCGTTATGTTCTTACCTTCACGGATGACTTGAGTAGATATGGGTATATCTATTTTATGAAACATAAGTCCGAAACTTTCGAGAAGTTTAAGGAATTTCAAAGTGAGGTAGAGAATCAATGTAACAAGAAGATTAAATTTCTACGTTCTGATCGTGGAGGTGAATATCTAAGTTACGAGTTTGGCGAGCATTTGAAGAAATGCAGAATACTTTCACAATTGACACCGCCGGGAACACCACAGCGTAATGGTGTGTCCGAACATCGTAATCGAACTCTCTTAGATATGGTTCGTTCTATGATGTCACTTACAGATTTACCGCTATCATTTTGGGGTTATGCATTAGAAACAGCCGCATTCACTTTAAATAGGGCACCATCTAAATCCGTTGAAATGACACCGTATGAATTATGGTTTGTGAAGAAACCTAGATTGTCGTTCCTTAAAGTTTGGGGTTGCGAAGCCTATGTAAAGAAGTTACAGCCGGATAAGCTTGAACCCAAAGCGGAAAAATGCGTCTTCATAGGATACCCGAAGGAAACTATTGGGTATACCTTCTATCATAGATCCGAGGGCAAAATCTTCGTTGCCAAGAATGGATCCTTTCTAGAGAAGGAATTTCTCTCGAAAGAAGTGACTGGAAGGAAAGTAGAACTCGACGAGGTTGTCGAACCTTCTCTCGAACTTGCGAGTAGCGCAACACCGGAAGAAGTTCCTGTGGTGCCTGCACCAATAAGAGAGGAAGCTAATGATGATGATCATGAAACTTCGGTTGTAGTTGCTATAGAGCCTCGCAGGTCAACGAGAACTCGTACCACTCCAGATTGGTATGATCCCGTTATGAGTGTCATGTTGGTGGATAACACCGATGATCCTGCGACATATGAGGAAGCGATGATGAGCCCAGATTCCAACAAATGGCAAGAAGCCATGAAATCCGAGATTGGATCCATGTACGAAAACCAAGTATGGACTTTGGTGGACTTACCGGATGGCCGGAAGGCTGTCGAGAACAAATGGATTTTCAAGAAGAAAACAGATGCTGATGGTAATGTTACTGTCTATAAAGCTTGACTTGTCGCAAAAGGGTTTCGACAAATTCAAGGAGTTGACTACGATGAGACTTTCTCACCAGTAGCGAAGCTAAAGTCTGTGAGGATTATGTTAGCAATCGCTGCATATTATGATTATGAGATATGGCAGATGGATGTCAAAACAGCATTCCTCAATGGAGACATTGATGAAGAGTTGTATATGATGCAACCCAAAGGTTTTGTCGATCCTAAAGATGCTAACACGGTATGCAAACTTCAACGGTCCATCTATGGATTGAAGCAAGCATCCCGAAGTTGGAATCAACGTTTTGATAAGGTGATCAAAAGTTTTGGTTTTATACAAACTTATGGAGAAGCTTGTATTTACAAGAAAGTGAGTGGGAGCTCTGTAGCATTCTTAATACTATATGTAGATGACATATTGTTGATTGGGAATGATGTAGACCTTCTTAATAGTGTCAAGGAATATTTGAATAATAGTTTTTCAATGAAGGATCTTGGCGAAGCAGCTTACATTTTAGGCATAAATATTTATAGAGATAGATCGAGACGCCTAATATCATTGTCACAAAGTACATATTTGGACAAAGTTCTAAAGAGGTTTGGAATGGAAGATAGCAAGAAAGGGTTCTTGCCCATGTTGCCCAATACGACCTTGAGTAAAACTCAAAGTCCGACAACGGCAGAAGATAGAGATAGGATGAGTAAGACTCCCTATGCCTCAGCCATAGGATCTCTAATGTATGCCATGCTATGTACTAGACCCGAAATTGCATATGCTGTTAGTTTAACTAGCAGATATCAAAGTGATCCAGGAGTGGATCATTGGACAGCGGTCAAAAACATCCTTAAGTACTTGAGAACTAAGGATATGGTTCTTTCTTATGGAGGTGATGAACAGCTCGTTGTTAATGGTTACACCGATGCTAGTTGGAACACCGATCCGGATGATTCTAAATCACAATCTGGATACGTATTTACTTTGAATGGTGCAGCAGTTAGCTGGAGGAGTGCAAAGCAAAGCGTTGGGGCGAGATCTTCAACTGAATCAAAATACATGGCTGCTTCGGAGGCTTCACAAGAAGCGATATGGATGAAAGAGTTCATTACAAAGCTGGGTGTGGTTCCTAGTGAGCTGGACCCAATGTCTATCTACTGTGATAACATGGGCGCCATAGCCAATGCGCAAGAACCAAGGTCACACAAGAAACTGAAGCACATCAAGCTACATTTTCACGCTATTCGAGAACATGTCCAAGATGGGGACATAAAGATTTGCAAAGTACACACAGATCTGAATTTGGCGGATCCGTTGACTAAACCTCTCCCGAGGGAAAAACATGACCAGCACCAAACTGCCATGGGTTTTCGATATATTACCATGTAATCCAGATTAGATGACTCTAGTGCAAGTGGGAGACTGTTGGAGATATGCCCTAGAGGCAATAATAAATGTAGTTATTATTATATCTTTGTGTTTATGATAAATGTTTACATTCATGCTATAATGGTATTAACAAGGAAACATTAATACTTGTGTGATTTGTAAACTTAAATTGAAGTCCCTAGTAAAGCCTCTATATAATACTAGCTTGTTGGTTAATAAATTATTGTGGTTTCCCTATCATGAACATTGAGATGTTATTAACAACAAGATCATATCATTAGGAGAATGATATGGTGGACATACTCCTATAGATAAGCATAGCATAAAGATCAAGTCATTTTAATAGTTCAATTGCTATATGCTTTCTGATACATAGTAACCTAATTCCTTCGACCATGAGATCATGCATATCACCTTTACCGGATGGATGCTTTGATGACATCAAACACCACACCGTAACTGGGTGGCTATAAAGGTGGCATTGAGTGTTCGGAAAGTATTGGTTGAGACACATGGATCAAGAGTGGGATTTGTCCATCCATATGACGGATAGATATACTCTGGGCCCTCTCGGTGAAATGTCATCGAATTAGCTTGCAAGCATGTGACTGGCTCACAAGGGATCACATATCACGGGAACGAGAAAAGAGTACTTATCAGTAACGAGGTTGAACTAGGTATGCAGAGATACCGACGATCATAACCTCGGATAAGTAAACTATCGTGAGACAAAGGGAAATTGGTTTCGTATGTAAGTGGTTCATTCGATCGCAAGTAATCATAGAAATATGTGGGAGCCATATGAATTTCCAGATTCCTCTATTGGTTATTGTTCGGAGAAGTGTCTCGATCATGTCCGCATAATTCACGAACCGTAGGGAGACACACTTAAGGATTCGACGTTGTTTGAGTAGTTATGGAATGATGAGAAAGAGACCGAATGTTGTTCGGAGTCTCGGATGGGATCCGGGATATCACGAGGAGATCCGGAATGGTCCAGAGAATAAGATTCACATAAGGAAAGTCATATTTCGGAGTTGGGGAATGGTTCCGGTGTTTTCATTGGGAATGTTCTAGAAGGTTCCGGAATGTCCGGCACTCCGAAGGGGAAGGGTACATGAATGTGTTATATCAAGTTGGTATGATTGCAGCATGTACTAGGTGTCATCTCTGAACAAAATAAAGGGTTTAATCAAATCCTAGTTTGAAAAAGTCAAACGCCAATTTGAAAGTCAAACGGCTATTTTTGGGAAGTGGAGAGGGAGGTGGAAACCGAGTTGGGGAGGAGTCCCTCCTCCACCGCCGGCCCACTTGGGATCCGAGTTGGGGAGGGATTCCCCTCCCCTTGGCCGGCGCCTCCCTCCTATAAGAGGAGGGGCAGGGCTCCCCTCCTAGCACACAAGATTGCCCCCTCTAAACCTAACCCTAGCCGCTGCCGCCTAGGGTTTCTCCCCTAGCCGCCGACTTGGGCACCTCCAAGCCCTAGCCGCCGGCCCTAGCACCCCCTCCTTGGTGTGTCTAAACCCTAGAACACCGAGGGCTCTCTCATAGTCCACCATACTCGCTCCGGCTTAAGGCGAAGCCCTGCGAGATCTCCCCTCTACTTCCGGTACCACGCCGTTGTGCTGCCGGAATCGCGAGGAGAGTGCTACAACCTCTGCTGCCTGCTGGAACAAGGGAGAGGAAGGTCTTCGTCAAGTACCGAACGTGTGACCGACTGCGGGAGCGCTGCCGGAACGCAGCGCCGGAAGGATCGTCTACGCGATCTTGAGATCGGGAAGAGTACGACTACATCACCCATGAGATTCCGCTCTCATTAAACACTTTGGAATCTTCGAGGGTGAGTTATTCCATCGACTCGTTGCTACAATCTAGTAGATAGATCTTGGCTTGTTTGTTTGTATGCGGTAGAAAATTTTTGTTTTCCATGCTACGAAACCCTACAGGTAGATGGCGGATCTTTGGCATGCCAATACGCGCTCTTCCTCGAGAAGGTCCACATCTAGGTGTTTAGATTCTTCAGCGTCATCTTCGTCATAGGCGGCAACTCTTGGTGAATCGTGAAGATTGACGGAAGGCAGGATGGCTTCTGCTCCATATACCATGAAATAAGGGGTGTAGTCGGTAGACCTGTTTGGTGTAGTTCGTAAACTCCACAGAACATATGGTAACTCCTCTGCCCAGGCTCCAGCTGCTCTATGTAGCGGTGCCTCTAGACGTGGCTTGATTCCCTGCAGAATTAATCCATTGGCTCGCTCAACTTGCCCATTGGACTATGGATGTGCCACAGATGCTAAGTCAACTCGGATGCCCTTCTCCCAATAATAGTCTTCCACTTATCCGAGTGACAAGTTGCTACCGTTGTCGGTGATAATTCTATGTGGGAGACCAAATCTCACCACTAGATCCCAGACAAACCTAAGGGCAGTTGCCCCATCAAGCTTTCTAATGGGTTTAGCTTCTACCCATTTGGTGAATTTATCAACTGCTACTAGCAGATGTGTAAACCCACATGGTGCCGTCTGTAATGGACCAACCATGTCTAGCCCCCAGACTGCAAACGGCCAAGTTATTGGTATTGTTCGCAATTCTTGAGCTGGAACATGTGGTTGTCGGGCATAGTACTGGCATCCCATGCATGTCTCAACCAGCTTGTCGGCGTTCGCCTTTGTGGTCAGCCAGTAGAATCTTTGCCTGAAGGCTTTGGAAACCAACGATCGAGAAGCGGCGTGATGCCCACAATCTCCGAGATGAATCTCACAAAGGATTTCAATACCTTCTTGCTAGGAAACACACTTTTGGTATACACTAGTGGTGCTTCTTTATAGAGCTGTCCATTGATTATGGTATAGCCCTTCGCTCGACGTACTATTTGCTGACTTTCAACCTCGTCGATGGGCAAAGTTCCATGTACGAGATACTCCATGAATAGTTTTGTCCAAGCCGGAGGGGCCTTTGTTACTGTGTGAACAAAAGAGTCAACTCTATCTAGGTTAGATGGATCCACCCTCTTCACGGATGGTTTCCATAGATGCTCCAGGAAAACACCAGGTGGAATTGTTTTGCGCCCTGATCCAAGATTTGACAGCAGATCAGCCGCCTCATTGTCCTCCCTCTTGACATACTTGACTTCGTAGCCAGTGAAGCACTTGGCTATCTCATCTACTTCGTCTCGATATGCCTCCATCATAGGGTTCCATGTGTTCCAGGTGCCAGCCCCCTGTTGGGCAACCAAGTCGGAATCTCCACAGCAAACTATGTGCTTGATGCCAATATCCTTGGCTACGCGAAGTCCGTGAATGAGTGCTTCATATTCCGCCATGTTATTTGTAGCCTCAAAGTGGATCTTCAGAATGTAGTTTACCTTTTCCCCTTTTGGTGACTATAGTAGTACACCATCCCCCGAGCCATTGAGTAGATTTGATTCGTCAAAGTGCATCACCCAGTATTCTGGCTCTGGTACAGGGGTAGCATCTGGCATCTCTGTCCAATCTGCAATGAAATCCGCCAAGACCTATGATTTGATAGTGCCACGTCTCTTGTAGGTGATCTCGAAGGAGGCAAGCTTAATGCCATACTTCACAACCCTTCATGTAGCGTCATTGTTATTGATGATGTCGGACAGTGGAGCTTTGCTCACAACTGTGATAGTGTGCTCTTGGAAATAGTGCCTTAGCTTCCGAGAAGCAAGGAACACTCCGTAAGCTAGCTTCTGGTAGTGCGGGTAACGCTGCTTGGACTTAGTCAAGACCTCGCTTACATAGTAAACTGGTCGTTGCACTCCGAACTCATGCGTTGGTTCTTTCTACTCCACCACGACGAAGATGTTGATTACCCGGTTGGTGGCCGCCATGTAGATCAACATAGGCTCCATAGGCTCGGGTGCTGCAAGTATAGGTGCCGAGGAAAGTATCTCCTTTATCTTCTTGAGTGCAGCATCTGCTTCGTTCGTCCATGTAAATTTGTCCGCCTTATTCAGCAACTTGTACAGTGGCAGAGCCTTCTCTCCAAGTTGGTTGATGAACCGGCTTACTACCGCAACGCAGCCTGTGAGTCATTGGATGTACTTCAGGCATGTCAGACAGTTTATGTTTAGGATCGCTTTGATTTTCTCTGGGTTGACCTCGATTCCACGCTAGGAAACGATGAAGCCCAACAATTTGCCGGCTGGAACTCCGAAGACGCACTTCTTAGGGTTAAGCATCATGTTGTATTTCCGGATATTATCGAAGGTTTGTTTTAAGTCGGAGATTAAGTTGTTTGACCTTTTAGACATCACCGCTATATCATCTACATAGGCGTGAACTTTCTAACCAATTTGATCATGTAGGCAATGTTTCATAGTCCGATGGTATATCGCACCTGCGTTTTTCAGCCCAAAAGGCATCATGACATATCAAAACATGTCGTAAGGTGTGGTGAATGAAGTGGCCAATTGGTCCAACTTCCTCATCTTTATCTGGTGTTATCCTGAGTATGCATCGAGAAAACACAGAAGTTCCGAGCCAGCCATCGAGTCAATGACTTGGTCAATGCGAGGCAAAGCAAACGGATCTTTTGGGCACGCTTTGTTCAAGCCGGTGTAATCAACGTAGATTCTTAATTCTTTGGTTCCCTTTTTGGGGACAAGTATAGGATTGGCCACCCATCCGGTGTGAAGGACTTCTCGGATAAAACTAGCCTTAAGTAACCTACCTATCTCTTTGCCTATGGCGCGTCTCTTCTCGTCTCCGGAGCGTCATAGAGGTTGTTTCACCGGTTTTCATTTTGGATCAATATTCAAGCTGTGCTCGGCAATTTCCCTAGGTACACATTTCATGTCAGCAGGTTGCCAGACAAAGATGTCCCTATTCTCGCGGAGGAACTCAACGAGCGCGCTTTCCTATTTAGGGTCCAGGTTCGTCCCAATGGCGGTGGTCTTGGAGGCATCGCCTACCATAAGTTCCATCGGCTTGGTCTCAATGGCGGCCTTGAAGGCGGGATCGGAGTCATAAATCTGCTTCTTTGATGTCGGCATCTCCGTGGCATCGATCTTGCTCTGGATCTCCTTGAATTCTTTGTTGTAGAGGACAGCTTCTGCAAAGGCTGCTTCTTCAATCTCGCAGTCCCTTGCCTTTGTAAAGTTTCCGGATACGGCGATGACACCGTTTTGTCCGGGTATCTTGAGATTGTTGTAGACGAAGCATGGCTTGGCCATGAAGTCGTGGAAGATGTCGCGTCCTAATATGACGTGGTACACGCTCTTGAACAGGACTACTTCAAAGGTCATGCATTCTTAGAGGTAATTGTTAACATCGCCAAAAGCGACCTGAAGCGTGATGCACCCAAGGGACCGAGCCTCCCAGCCAGGAACTACGCCATGGAACACGGTGCTGGTCCGCCTTAGGTTGGCCTGCGTCAAGTTCATCTTGTGCAGTGTATCCAGGTACATGATGTTGATGTTGCTTCCGCTGTCCACCATGCATTTGGTGAACTCGTTGCCGTCAATCAAAGGGTTGATGACCATGGCGTACTGGTTCTTTGTAGGGATGAGTTCTAGGTGATCCTTCCTGTCCCAAGTGATTGGAATCTCCGACCAGCATAGGTACTAGGGAACTGGGGGTAAGGTGTCCATCAGTATCCTCATGGAGGTTTTATGTGCCCGGACAGTAGGGGTGCCAAGGAAAGTGTGGTAGACGGCGGCCTTCTTCTCGAAGGGGTTCTTTCCTTAGCCATCGCCCTTGTCGGCATGCATGGGGTCAACATCCTCGTCCATGTCAATTGAATCCTTGGACTCCTCTTCCTTCTTCTTCCCTTTGCCCTTGCCTCGCGGTCTGTTCTTCCGGCTTTGCTTGTAGCCGGACTACGGGTCCTCCTTGAGGTCATTGACGAACTTGCAATGGCGATTGGTGTGAGTAGCTTTGTCGTTGGGGTCGAGGTGTACAAGTCACGGCATATCTCGGTACTCCTCGTACATTTGGGGAATGCGAAGCACTGCCAGGGTAGTTTCGCTACCTCGCTGCTGCCCACGACCAGCCCCTCATCCTCGGCCATGTTGTTCGCCATCACCTCTTCCTGCAAACATCATGGCGACCATGTCGGAGGTTTGATTTTCTTCTGGCAAGCTCTTCTGCTTGGTGTTATTATTCCTCTTAGCTTGGGTTGGAACGGCTATTGCCGACAAGGAGCCACGAGCATCGTCATCGGCAGCCACGAATTCACTGGCCAACTGGATCATCTGGTTGAGATCAAGCCTGTGATTGTCCTGCAGGCATTTCAACTTATGTCAGAGCAACGTACCTTTTTCCAACCCAACAATGAAGGCGGCCATGGCGGTCTGATCGTGCACTCCTGCGCAGGAATTCTTCGTGTCCAGCCAGCAGGAGAGGTAGGCTTGAGATGTCTCGTATTTCTATTGCACGCACCGCTGTAGATCGCCAACAGTGCAGGGACACTTGTACGTACCCTCGAAGTTTTTGGTAAACGCTTCTTGCATGTCCAACCAGTTGTAGATGGACTTCTCCGGCAAGTCATCAATCCATTGGCGGGTCGTCCCCGTTAACATCAGTGGGAGGTACTTGACGGCAATGTTGGGGTTACCCCCGGCGATCTCCACCGCGTTGTTGTAATCCTGCAACCACGTAGCTAGCTTGGCGGTGCCGTCATAGGGCTTGATTGTCTTGTCGATCCAGAAACCCTTGGGGTAAGTTGCGTTCCATATTACAGGTCCAAAGCAACGTGGTCCCAGGTACTGTCCTTCCTGGGCCTCGTGAATCTTGTCCAGGCGTGAACGTGCATCGTATGGCTCCGAGCTTGCTCTTTTCTTCTTTCTGCCAGGGGATGGGCTACGTGAACGACACGGGCCTCCTCCGCCATGGTGGCTACTAGGTGGTGACATAGGCGGAGGTGGCGGTGGGTTAGCCTTCTAGTTGTTACCCTCCTGCAACGCCTCGCGTTTCTCATGGTTGCTTGTTTGACGTGGAGGGTCATGGCGTGACCTGCTCTTGTGTCCTTGGTTGTGCTCCCCATCATGACGGGGCTTCTCCGTGTTGTCGCGAATTACGATGCCGCCCTGCCTTGGCAGAGGCATGCTCGTATGATGGTGAGCCTTTGGGTCTTTGTGATGTCGAGGAGATCGGGGCCATGGAGATGGGCGACGAGGATGAGCCTCACCTCCGTGGTCGGAGGATATGGGGATAGCGTCCTTCCTGTTGCGTGCATCCCTCCGTCTTTGCTCTGATGAACCCGTCTAGGACCCGACATCCTGAGGAGATCGCTCCCTTGGCGGCTTAGGATTGCTAGACGGGCAATATGCTGGGTCAGACTCAAGCCTCTGAGAGGTGGCCTTTTCCTGCTGTTTGACCGCCTTCGCTACCAGATCATAGACTTGTTCCACAGCTGCGGGTGATCTATCCTGCTCCAGAAGGGTCTTGGCGATGGCTAAGTTGAGAATAGGAGTGGGCATGACCTGCCTACCCTCGTTGTCAATGTATGCATTGGCTTGTGGCGGCTTCGGGGGAGCCCATCCTAGGTTTCGCCGTACACCAGGATCAGTGATGATGTGAGCCGGAGCTTTCTTAGTCTTCTGCTGCTTGAGCAGAGTCTTGTACTCGACCTCCATGGCTCTAGCTTTCTCGATTGACTTCTGCGCCTTGGCCAGATCTTGATCTAGCTTTGCTCCTTGCTCCGCGATGGCTTGTGCTTCCTCAAGCAGCTGCTGG
Source organism: Avena sativa (assembly GCA_916181665.1). Lineage (NCBI taxonomy): Eukaryota > Viridiplantae > Streptophyta > Magnoliopsida > Poales > Poaceae > Avena > Avena sativa. The sequence goes on from OV702297.1 coordinate 148,156,241, forward strand.
CGCTTCTCGTCAAGCTGGACTACGTTTCGTATATGAGCCACAGTCATGTTCTCAATGAGAAGATTTCCGTACATCAATCTATCAGCTGGAGTGATTTGGGCGGCTGCAGACGTAGATGCCGGAGGCGGCGAGTTTACGGTGTTGGGGTTACTCGGACTAACGTTGAGTTCATGTGGTTGCTGCACTGGGTTAGGCGGAGGGGGCATGGCCTTTGCGCGATCATTGTCGGTAGCAACAGGTGGTCCCTTCCCCTTTTCAGTGCTTTAGGCGGAGCTTGTCCAGGTTGATCTTACTCCATCACACTCCCAATGGCGACGAACACCTCTCGGGATGTGATGGCCTTGTCAGCCTGCTCCTCGCGCTTGATGTCCTCCTCCATTTCCTACATAGCAGAGTCGAGTTCCTCCTGTTGATATCCATCTCCTCTGAGTCCATGCTGATGTCAGCATAGAGTGCGTCCAGAACGGAGTCGAAGGGTGCGTGGGCTTCCTCGACGATGAAAGAAGAAGCTGAGGCTACAGGAACATTGACTGGAGACGGTGGTGGTGGTGGCTGATGCGGCAGGGTGCCGGGTGCGACCGCGAGTGCTGCTTGAGCTTCTGCATCAGCGGCCGTGAAGTTGTTGATGGTGTGCACCATGCCTTCGAAAGTTTGGCGTCCCGAGGCTTGTAGCCGTCTTAGCATATGCTGGAGAAGTGTACCATGGTCCATCCCTTCCACAAAGTGATAAATAGCATCATCATTGGGGTAATGTTCCAGATCGGCCCGTATACGGAGTCACCTGGCTAGGTAATCGTGGGGTTTTTCACCCTCTCTCTGAACGCAACACACCAGATCGAAGATAGTCACCACGCCGATGAACTTGGATCTCTGCTTTCCAGACGCACGGATGAAGCCGGCGGACTTGCAGCGATATTCCACCATAATATCCTGCACAGGGGCGGTTTGGGTGGTGACGAGGGTTGATTTCGTCAATGCCCATTGTTACGGACTTGGTTTTTGGAGAAGATGGGGATGCTGGAAGTCGCGGAACGGGTAACAGACAAGCAACACGGGACACGATGTTTACCCAGGTTCAGGCCCCTGGAGGGAAACCCCTACTCCTTCTTGTCTGCTCTTGATTACGGCGGAACCGAAAGTTACAGGGGTGCGCAGATGCGATCTGGTGTGAGGTGTGTATGCGATGGTGGAAGAGGATCCTTCTCGCCGTACCCTCCTGGCCTTTATATAGATAGGCAGGTCCCGGGCTTTAGGTCGAGTCAGTTACAGATTAGGGTTGGTACCCTTTGAAATTCTATCTATTCTAGACTTGTCCTCCAAGGAGTCGAAAACATCATGGGCTTGGGCCACCCGAAATCTTCATGGGCCACGTATCTTGATGTGGGCCTTCCTTGGGCTGGACCAGGTAAATTAATGTCGTGTACCCGTGGGGTATATCCATGTGAGTAGCCCTCGAGTGTTCAGTCGAATCATAGATTCGGCTGGAGACTCTTCAATCTTTCGTGTGCTATGTAATTGAACCTGCTTTACAAGGAGAAATGTTTAGTTCATAGGGATTGTTGATGCGTGTGTATGGCTCACCCGACGGATCAGGGCCAGTTAATTGTCATAGGAAAAACAACACGATCTTCATCAAACTCGAGTCTCCGGATCGAATTCGGAATGATTGCTGGTGTGATTCGACTCAGGCCGTTATGGACTTACAGGATTCGAATCCCAGTGATTTTTCAAGTGATGTACCCAACATGTCCGTCGGGATTTTCATCATGCCTGTTGACACGAAAGTTTACTCGCAGAGCGTGGTCAGGTGCGTTACCAGGCCATCAGATGATATATGTAGGGCTTATCTTTACGTCGTAGACACAGCATCTAAAATTTTATCACCGCGGAGGTGTTTCGAGTGGCCAAGGAGACTGCTTCTCACTTAGCATTGGTTTGGGAAAAGTTGCCAAAAAGATTTTTGTCGTATTTGATCCGAAGGATCGCAGTAGAAGAATTCATAGGGTGCGCGGCCAGCACTCCCTATGGGAGCAGCCCCCGAGTGTCATTTCGAGTCATAGTCTCGAGCAGAGACTTTATTTCAGTCGTTTTCAGCATTGGTTTGAAGGGCACAATTTTTTCGGATGCTTCAACCGATCCTCCCTATGGGAGTAGCCCCCGAATCCGTAGTGGAGTCGTAGACTCGATGTAGGAATCAAAGATAATCATGAGGTGTAGTTACCTTAGTCATTTCTCGGGTGCACGGCCAGTGCTCCTGATAGGAGTAGCCCCCGAGTAGTTGCTTGAATCATAAATTCGACTAAGTACTTGATTAATCATCTGAAAGTTTTGAGCCATTGCTTGGCCTTGCCTTGATGAGATCAATGCTGACGATTGGTGATCTCAACCGTCTGCGGCAACAGAGATGATGTGATGAGACGATCATGGGTCCCACCGCCTGACTTGAAGATGACTAGTCACGTGTAGACGTGGTGAAAATTATGGCGTCTCCTCGGTTTCCGTGCATAGTGGACGGCGTGCTCGCGACGGTTCAGTGTAGTGCTGACACGTGTAGGGTCAGATTTTGATGGCACGCTAGGGTTTCTCGATCGACGGCTCCCGTCCATCGTCTTCGTCCTTTTATACCGCAGGGGAACAGTGATTTCTTTTTACCCTTTGCCACTTGCTCATGTCTTGCCTCCATTTTCACGAGCTTCGCTGCCCTTCGCTGTGTTCTGGACATTCTTCGCACTTTTCCCTCTTCATTCTTGCGCTCACACCGCCACCGTCACTACTAAAAAAGGGAAAGCCAAAGAAAACCACTATCGGAGCTGGTTCGAGCGCCGTTGGCGGCGGCAAGAAGGCCGCCGCTACCGCCCGTACCACGGACGGCAGGTGGAAGCGCACGGACATGCGTAATGGTGATCTGCGCAAGCTACACGATGCTAGGTTGATCCCCCAGAACAAGGAGGACGCCCTTCTCCCCAGTGACTTGGTAATCCCATGCCCACCCGAAGGGTTTCGGGTGATTTTTTACGCCTTTGTCGTTCGCGGTCTCTCTCTTCCTGTCCACGATTTGCTTCGTGGACTCATCTTTTTTTACGGGATTCAGCTACATCATCTGTCTCCCAATTCTCCTCCACATTGCTTGCTTCATCACTCTTTGCGAGTGATGTCTCGGTATCGAGCCGCACTTTGGCCTCTTCCGAAAGCTCTATTCCGTGAAGAGGCAGTCCGGCACCGGCGGAGTCTATCTGCTCGGCGGCTGCACCATCTCCATTCGATTGTCTATTCTTTTCTTCTCCTTTTCCATGAGCGAGTTCGTCCAGTATTGTCAGAAGAAGTGGTTTTACATCCGCGATGCCAAGTTGTACGGACAAGAATATGGTCTCGCCTCATTCGACTCCGCACAAAAAATCGTCCAGAAGAGGTCGTGGAAGAACCACATCTTGGAGGGTGAAACAGCGGAGGTGGAGGAGCTCTACCGTCGAGTGGAGGCGTTCCAGATGGTGTTCGAGAAGGAGGTCAATGGTTTCGACATTATTCGCACCTTCCTCAAGCGTCGGGTGCAACCGCTCCAAGCAAGGGCGCACCTGATGTTTCTTTATGCTGGCCACAACGACCCGATGAGGGTCTCATCCGAGGAGTTTTCCAAGGGTGACCTTGATAGAGCCCTTCGGCCTCTATTGAAGTTCAAGGCTGATGAGGACCTCCCGGGAAAATTGTTGACCTCCCTCTTCAGCACCAAAAATGTAGTTCCACAGGTGGAAAATTGTAGTTTGCGCGTTGCGCTTTTTCGAGTGTTTTTTGCAGCTTGTAGTGTCACTAATATTCTGTCTTTGGTTTTCAGGACCTCAAGGTAGATGGGATGATGCCCCCGCTACCTGAGAAATATCCGGTTGCGCTGGACAACGAAGTTGTGGAATCTGAGTCCGAGCTTCCTCCGGCGCAGTCTCCTACTACGGATGCCCTTGAGGCGAGCGAAGGGCAGACTCGAAAGCGCACCCGGAGCAAGTCTTCGGATGCGTCTACCCCTCCAACTCCAAGGGGTCCGCAATTCCTTGAGTAGCACGGTGTGGAAAAGGTGCGTCGTTTGCGCCTTTTCTTGCCGTGCCCATTCGGGCGGTGGCTCCCCAGCCGCCAGCCAAGAAGGAGAAGGCAGCTCCTGTGTTCAATTTATCGGACATCGAGTCATAAGTCAATGCGCTTGAGTCATGTTTTCCTTTTCATCTTTGCAATTTTAGCTTGTTGCTGATTTGTTTGGTTGCTTGTAGCAATCCTTCGGAGGATTCCCTCGTCGGGGACACTCAAGAATTGATGGCGGAGTCGAAGCCGACGGCTTATGTCCCCTAGGTGGTGGCCGACTCTAAGGACGATGGCCCGAACTCCTCTAGGAGAGAAGCTCGAGCAGTCGCAACTCAGAAGGAAGCATGCAGACCTTCGGCGTCCACGCCTGAAAAACGTAAGTGTTGTCTTTTTTACTCCATGGGGGAGCCCCTAAGTCCTTTTTGTATGAACTAGTTAATCTTTTGCTTTTGCGGGGGGAGCCCCCAAGTCCTTTTCTTATCGACTTTCATTTCTATGTTTTTTGTTGTAGCATTTTGTGCACAGTACCAACCTTCTCATCCAGCAGCATCTAGCGCTAGAGGGTCAGCTGCAGCAGCTCCAAGGTGCGTGGTTGTCTCTTTGTTTGGTATTTGAGTTCATCAAGTATGTTGCTCGTCTTCACCCGAAATTTATTCATTTTGTAGATGATAATAATGCTGCCCTCCGAAGACTGGATGCTCTCGAAAAGAGCCTCGGTCGAGTGGAAAAGAAGGCCGCGGATGCTGCGAAGGCCAAGGAGCACCTGCAAAAAGAGGCTGAGGATCACGAGTAGCAGCTTGTGGCCGTTGCAGCCACGCGGGAGAAGGAGATGGCCGACAAGCTCATGGCTGCTGCCAAGGCTATTTCTGGTAAGTTATGCTTGTATCCTTTGGGTCTTCTAGTTTTTGAGTGCGCTTTATCCTTCCTCATTCGATTGTGTTTTCCTTCTTCTTTTCAGATGCTTCAGGCATCACGTTTGATCGTGGTGCGCTGGAGCATGGAGATGCTTTGGCAGATGCTGCCGCTGCAATCGAGGATCGCTGCGCCCTTGTCGTTGGCTCCTTGGAGAAAGCCAAGAAGGTTCTCGCGCGCTTATACAAGGAGATCATTCCTAAGGGTTCGCCCTTGATGACGTTGACACCCTTGCGGATGCCCTGTCAGAGGATGCTCTGGTGGAGTACAAGCGCAAGCAGAAGGGCATCAGTGCTTCCATGGGGATGGCGATGGTGATGGCGTCTGGAGCCGAGCTGGACCTGCCTCAGGTTACGTCTAGGATGCCAATGGCGTCGGATGGCTCTGAGGTAGCTTTCGCCCTCCTTGCTTCTCGCTATAAGTGTTATGGTCCTAAGCTCATCGACCTCCTGGCTGACGATGCAGCGAAGCAGCAACATGAGGCGAAGAGCAGGCCGTCTGGCTCCGAGACTACTCCGGATGCAGGTGCTTAGGCCTTTTTAATGTAGCTTAGTGTAGCCTCTCCTTTTTCTGCTTTTATAAGAACTTGCAGATGAACAAGTTTCATTGTGCCATGAGGTGGCCTTAATTATGTATATAAGTTTTATCTTTGGGTTACTGCCGCAAGTACTTGTGATGTTTATACTTGTTTATTTGCTTCTAGGGACCTTCGGGTCAGGTCCCTGTGGTTACTCTGACTGTGCCTGAGTCGCGACCATCCTTGGATGATGCCTTGCAGTTAGCCTTTCTGCACGATCGCGTACGCAGCCTGGAGAAGGATGTCCTTAGCATCCGAGGCCACGCGGATGTATGGAAGTCAAAGGCTCAGTGAGCCACTGCCAGGGAGGAGTTCTTTCTTGGGGAATTGCGGCAGATGGGTGAGCAACTTCAATGTGAGTCTTCGTGAACTAATGTTCTTTTGGGTGCAGCTTTGTATGTTGGCTCATTTCGTGTGTTGTGCAGATGTGAATCTCATTCCGAGGGAACAGAAGGAGCGCATCGCCATTCGAATGAACTGTTTGACGCAGCAAGACCTGGAGGCTAGTGGCTTCTTCTGGATGGACCTTGAATGAGCCATCGTCCTTGCGACAGTGCAAGATCGCGTGAACCAAGTTCTTCGGATGCTGAGGTAGGCAAGGTCATTGTTGGCGGCCATCTGGTTTGTCATGTTCCCTTTGGATGTCGCGCCTTCTACCTTCTTGGGTCTTGTTGGCAAATTTTGGAATGTGGGCCACGTCAAGGAGTTGGTGCGGCATCAGTTGATTGCAGGGGTCAAGGATGCCTTGTCTCTTGTTCGGTTGCATCGCCGTGATGTCAATCTTGCGGAGGTGGCGACTAGGCCGCTCTTCGACCGGATGACAGCTTATGGTACATGGACCCTCATTATGCGGCTGTGTCGCAGCATGCGGAGGAAATCGTAGATTTGTTCGAGCAGCGGGCAAATATAATGCTCCAGAACAATTAGATCCTGTAAAGAAAAACAGATGATGTAAAATTTGTATGTACTCGAGTGTGCTTAGTGACGCCCTTTTTTATGTTTTTGGCACGTGGTGCTTTGTTATGCGCATGTCCTTTTCGTTAGCCTGACGTGGTCAGCTACTCGGGTTGTATGCATTGTTCTCAGTCAACGAAGTCATGAGGTGAGGCGTAGGCTCTGAGCGTACTTAGCGAGAAATAATGTAGGGAGAAACAGATATTTGGGCTAAGGAACTTAGCTTTTATTCATAGCGAAACAAGGAGGTACATTGTTCGGTTGAGTATCCTTGGCTGAATAGCCTTATTGAAAGGGTAACTAGGGGTAGAAGCGTCGCAGTTGTGCGACATTCTATGGGTTGGAGTATTTGACTCCTGATGCGACGTCCATGAGGCGGTAGGCGCCACCTGGATGACTTTGGTGATGATGTAGGGTCCTTCCCAGGGTGACTCGAGCTTCTTGGGCCGTTCTTGCTTGAGCCACGGGACGAGGTCTCCTTCGATAAAGGACCTTGGCCGCAGCCGACGGCTGTGATAGTTGGGGAGGCTCTGCTGATAAATCATGGAGCGAGCCACGGCGATGTCGCGTGCCTCGTCGAGTATGTTGACGGCATCTTCGAGTGATGCCGATGATTCGGTTTCGCTGTAGGCGACGACTCGTGGGGCCTTGTGGCGTACCTCGGCAGGCAGCACGGCTTCGGCTTCGTGCACCATGAAGAAGGGCGTGTAGCCGGTTGAGCTTTTTGGCGTTGTACGTAGGCTCAAGAGAACAGAGGGTAGCTCATCTGCCCAGGATCCCGCAAGCCTTTCGAGTGGGCACAGCAGGCGCTTCTTGATGCCGTTGCCTATGAGGCCGTTGGCCTTTTCGACTTGCCGTTTGTCTGCGGGTGCGCCACGGAGGCGTAGGATATGTTGATGCCAAGGTTCCCACAGAAGGCTCGAAATTCCTTCGAGATGAAATTCGAATCGTTCTCCATTATGATGTTGTGAGGCACGCCGAACCTATAGACAATGGACTCAAAGAACTTAACGGCAGTTTTGCCGCTTTGGTTGGTGACGTGCATAGCCTCGATCCACTTGGTGAATTTGTCGACTACGACCAGGAGGAAAATGTGACCTCCTGGCGAGGATTTTGGCAGTTTTCCGATCATGTCGAGGCCCCATTGGGCGAAGGTCTAGGCCAGCGGTATGGGCCTCAGCTCGAATCCTGGCGCGTGTGGCTTTTCCGTGTATCTCTGACAGGCGTTGCACCTCTAGACGATGTCCTTGGCATCGTCCATGGCGGTTGACCAGTAAAACCCAGCTCATAAAGCTTTGGCGACTAGGGCGCGGCTGCCTGCATGATGTCCGCAGATACCCTCATGGATGTCTTGGAGGATGCTTTTGCCGTCACTTATGGTGACGCACCGTTGGAGCACATCCAAAATGTTGCGCTTGTATAGCTCTCCGTTGATTATGGTGAAGGCTTTTGACCGGCGAGATATGCGTCGGGCATCTGTCGGGTCATCGGGCAGTTCATTGTTTATCAGGTACCGAAGGTACGGCTGCGTCCATGTCTCTTCGGCCGGCATGACCTGCATCAGTCTAACCAGCTCGGCCTCGGTGTCGAGATTTTTGGGTCCTTGTCCTTCGGGCAGCGTGGCTCCCGAGTTCTCTGCTTCTTCCGCCGAGCCTTTTGGGAATTTTCTCTTGATAGAGGGTACGCAGATTTGTTCGAGGAACACACATGGTGGCACCCGTGCGTAGGTGGAGCCAATGTTGGCGAGCCTGTCAGCTTCTTCGTTGCTTTCCCTGCCGACGTGTCGAATCTCGCAGCCATCAGAGTCTCCTTCGAGTGAGTTGTAAAGTGCGTGGTACGCGATCATGTTCGCGTTGTGAGCATCGCACTCGTTCATCATCTGCTGGACGACCAGGTTTGAGTCACCATAGATGACGAGGCGCGTTGCACCGCAGATCTTGGCCATCCTCATGTCGTGGATGAGGGCCTCGTATTCGGCATTGTTGTTGGAGGCACTAAATTTCATCCGAAGGACGTACTTCATCTTGTCGCCTTGAGGGGACATCAGTATGACACCGGCCCCTGCTCCAGCCTCATGCTTGGAGCCGTCGAAGTGCATCGTCCAGGACTGCGACATGTCCGGAGTATTCGGCAGCTGGAGTTCCATCTAGTGGACGAAAAAGTCAGGGAGGACCTAAGACTTGATGGCGGTGCACTGCTCGTAGATTATATCCAGAGGGGACAGTTCGATGCCCCATAATGTTACGCGCCCTGTAGCTTCGGGGTTGTTCAGGATGTTCGATAACGGGGCATCGTTGACGACCATGATCTGATGCTCCTGGAAGTAGTGGCTCAGCCGACAAGCTGTCATGAATACGCCGTAGGCGAGCTTCTAGTAGTGAGGGTACCTCTGCTTTGTCGGGGTCAGTACCTTGCTAAGGTAGTAGATTGGGCGTTGGACCCCGTGGGTCTTGCCATCTTTGGGTCGCTCGACCACGAGCACAGTGCTTACCTCCTGATGTGTTGCTGCGATGTATAGCAGCATAGGCTCTTGTTCCTTTGGCGTGACCAGGACAGGCGAGGTGGAGAGTAGCCTCTTAAGGTCCTCGAATGCGTCATCCGCTTCAGGCGTCCACTCGAACTTTTCCGCCTTGTGCTATAGCTGGTAAAAGGGCAGGGCCTTCTCACCCATTCGGCTGATGAATCTTCTTAGCGCCACGATCCGCCCGGATAACTACTGGACGCCCTTGTGGTTCTTCATCTTCTCCATGGCCAGTATGGCCCTGATTTTCTTTGGATTCGCCTCGATCCCCCGTTGGGAGATAAAATAGCCGAGAAATTGGCCGGATGGGACGCCAAAGGCGCACTTTTCTGGGTTTAGCTTGATCTTGTAGTGATTAAGGTTATCAAACGTCTCGCAGAGATCGTCGATCAGCGTCTTGGCTTCTCTGGTTTTGATTACTATGTCATCGACATAGACTTGGATGTTACGACCGATCTGGCTTTTTAGGCATGCCTGCATGCACCTCTGGTATGTGGCACCTGCGTTCTTCAGCCTGAAGGGCATGGTATTGTAGCAAAACACTCCGAACAACGTGATGAACGTCGTTTTCTCCTGATCTTTGACCTTCAGCCGAATCTGGTTGTAGCCTGAGTAGGCATCGAGGAAGGAGAGTTTCTCGCATCGTGCAGTCGAATCGATGATTTGATCGATATGTGGTAGGGGGAAGTGGTCCTTGGGATAGTACTTGTTGAGCGATGTGAAGTCCACGCACATCCGCAGGATGTCCTTGTCCTTTTTGGGGACCAGCACTGTGTTGGCCAGCCACTCGCTCTCCTTGATTTCCTTGATGAAGTTGGCATCGAGAAGTCTGTTGACTTCAATTTCAACGGCTTCAGCTCTTGGTTTAGACAGTCGTCGGATAGACTGTTTGACCGGCTTCGCGTCCGAAAACACATTGACTGCGTGCTCGGCGAATTCCCTGGAAACTCTTGGCATGTCCGTAGGACACCAGGCAAAATTTTCCCATTGCTCACGGACGAATTCGACGAGCGTGCTTTCCTATGCAGGGCTGAGGTAGTTGGCGATCAACGCCATCTTGGAGGTGTCCGTCGGGTGGACCTGCACCTTTTTCGTGTTGACCATGGAGTCGAATGACATATCGGGTGTGTTTTGTTTGGTGACTGGGGGTGCCCCGTTATCTGTCACATCTCTGAGCCTCATGAGCTCCTCCTTCATACCGAACGACTAGGAGATTATGTTGAATTCTCTGTCGCAGTGGTCGGATCGGGTGAAGCTTCCTTGGATGGTGATGATGCCCCTAGGTTCTGACATCTTCAGTAGCAGGTACACGTAGTGCGGTACTGCTAGGAATCGTGTGAATGCCACGTGCCCGAGGATGGCGTGGTACTGTGATGGCCAGTCCACCACTTCAAATTCTAGACGCTCACGCCTAAAGTTTTCGGGCTGGCCAAAGATGACGTCGAGCCATATCTTGCCCAGAGGGTATATGCCATTCCCTGGGACTATGCCGTGGAACGTCATTTCTGATTGTTCAAGGCTACACAGTGGGATTCGCATCACTGCGAGTGTGCTGGCGAACATCAGATTGATGTCGCTGCCGCCATCCATGAAGACGTGGCTCATCTCGAACCCCCCGATCTGCGCCTCGAGCACCATGGCAGCATGACCTGGGCAAGGGATCTGGCGTGGGTGATCCGAACGATCGAACGTGATGCAGGACTCCAAGCCACTGAGGTACTGTAACACCCTCCGATCGACCCTATGCAAGTTTTAGCGATTCACCCAAAAACCCGCATAGAAACGATTCAAAGGTGCCCACCAGGCACTTTCGTGCGGGTGGAAAACAAAGTAATATCATTACACATTAGTCCATGATGGAACCCATAGAACATATATATACAACAACGACTCCAAGAGTCAAGAATACAGATATTCAGTACAAAGATCCAAATCACCTTTAAAATGATACAGCGTCTGAGTACGAACAAGATGCAAATTGAGCTAAGATCCCTAGAGAATAACCAATGGTGAACATAACACTGCCCAGGCCAAGCTGAAAGGGTAACCCTGCTAACGACGTCGATCTCAAACCTGCTTAAACAAAAGGGGTGCCGACAAAGGGCAAAGAAAAAAGAGCGGTCAGTACTGAGGCCAGTACACGGTAAGACTAGAATTCGGTGGTCCTCGCCTACATAGGTATGGTGGACTGATGTGGCAGCGGAGCATGCGCTAAACAACCTATAGAGACTCAATACATCTGTCGGCTATCAGAGAGAGATGAGAAAGACCTATCCGGAACCAACCTGATACTACCACCAATCATACACATCCTGGTATTTCCCCCTCGAGACCAAACGAGGAAGTCATGCCGAGGAAACTCACACGGTTGGCAATTTTATTCATTCTTTCCACGGTGGTTATCCAACTTACTAGTCATATCAGATACAAGTCAAATTTATAACAATAAGCTTTAGTTATAGTTGTCTATGATCGAGAACTGTGCTCCAAGTCGTCCATAACCGCGGAGACGGCTTTTTGAAAAGATTTAACCCTGCAGGGGTGCGCCAAAATTTCCACACGCACTTCGACCCTTGTTGCCAGATCAATTAACATACTTCCATAGGTATGTCGGCGGGACCTAGGACACGACGCTTTCCTTGACCCAAAGCAAGTACGTGGGGGCCACCCGAAAGAGCTACCCATACGAGGTATAGCTAATCCTCCGTGTATGGACCCTGAGGGCGTGGACTTGCACGGGAGCAGAGTTCATAGACAAAATATTCCCGTGATAGAGTGCCGCACCTACGCCAGTAATAAACGCTCATCGAGCAACAGGTAATAAACATCTCATACATGGCATAAGTACAATAGTAACGCATAAAGCCGGAACTAGTGTTGTGCCCCCCAGAACAGTACTTTGAAATCAGGTACTAAGCCGATAGGGGTGCCCAGACACCCCACATGTGGTTAGCGCGCTCGTCTCAGAACAGGTGTCAAGAACTCGAGTCCTAGATGGACACAAGGGGGCAGGATAACAACCAGATCTCAACTATTACCCCTCTGTGCCTCTGCATTTATTATACCTATTTTCAATATTAGTTATGAAACTGTAATTGAAGCCATGATTATCTCCACCATTACGAATATGCCAACCCTCAACATCAGTGGAACATCGATGACGCGAAGCAGCACCTAAGCAAGCGACTACGACTCGCAAGGCCAACTGTCTACCCAAACAACATGCAATAGGAGGTGTCTAAGGGAATATAAAGACTGCAGGGATATATAAAGGAGTACGGAATTGAAAGCATCGTAACACAGACAGCAATAGATCAACAGGAGGAAGTAAATACTATAAATAGAAAATAGGTAGAAAGGGGGAGAATGCTCGCCTGGGAAACACTGCCGAAGGTTCATCCGAAGATCAGGTTGACACTCGCATCAACTCATCGGCCTAATTCGTGAAGAAGCAAAACACTAGAAGAAACACCGGATGTACTACTTAATACTACGGCAGAAGATCGGACATGATGCATGTATGGTGCATGACATGACAAGGATGCGATGCAATTAGGCAATATTAAGCGGAACCGGGGTCCCAACAATTAGTTAGGTGGTTTATGTTGTCTATATACCCTGTAATTTAATGTTGTATTAACAAGGCAAAATTGTATCATTGGTTCGCTATACAAATTTAAATAGGACCAATATAAGACTAGAAATGTCCACACATGGTCTTCATATTTAATTTCATATTTAATTATGAGGTGAATCGTCTAAAAGCCCCCAAACCACAGCAACAAGTCAAATACTCCCTCCGTCCCATAATAACTGACGCGGGTCATGTTTAAATTACAAATTGCAAATAAACCCAAAGAAATTTAAATCATCACAAATTTAGCTGGAATCAAGATTCAAAATTCCGGCCGCGATCAACACCGGCCGAGATCCCCGTCCGTCCGCCCGTGATCTGCGCGATCAGCGCACGATCCCCGTCCCCCTACCCGCAACCGCCTGCCCGCAATCAGTGATCCGCCCACGATCAGCGTATGCCCGTGATCCATCCGTCAATAGCGCAACCACGAGCAGTAGCTCTGCCTGTGATCCGGCCGGGCAGCCACGATCAGCCCCTGTACCACCGCCGTACACAACGCCGTGCAGGAGCTTGACGGAGGCGACGCGCTCGACCTCGCAGCTCCCTCGCCGCCGCAGCTCTGCTGGGGAAGGACGTCGTCTTCATCCTGCTTCGGCTCACTAACAGATCAACCACGAGCAGGAGCACTGCGCGCGATCCAGCCGGACAGCCGTGATCAGCTCCTTCTCGGCGCCTGCACCGCCGCCATCCGCAACGCTGCGCTCGAGCTCGACGGAGGCCTCCGCAGCTCCCTTGTCGCCTCCGCTCCACAGCCCCGCCGGGGAAGGACGTCATCTTCTTCCTGCTCCGGCTCGCGAACAGATCAACCACGATCAGGAGCTCCGCCCGCGATCCAGCCAGACAGCCGCCATCCGCAACGACGCGCCGCAGCTCCCTCGTCGTCGCTCGTGGCTGCTCCGTCGAGGAGGGATGTCGTCTTCTTCCTGCTCTGGCTCACCTCCGACCTCTCCGACCGCCCACGGCCGAGCCTCCAGCACCACAAGGAACAAAGCATTGCCCTTCTTGAGATTGTCTTGCCTCCCTGTGCCGTTTGATTCTCTCACAGAACCTGCATCATTACAAACATCAAAGGATTCAGTATCATCTCCATCTGAAGGCACATTTGAACTTGGAGCAGGGATAGTAACCCTTGTTGACTCGTCATCATCTGCATCTGTAGTTGACTCGACAGAAAAAATTATCTATTCGATCAGTTGCAAATCTTGTTTGTACCTCTGGAGCATAGATGCTGCAAAAATCTGCCCAATCATTTGTAACAGCCTACAGCCAATGCCTCTCCTGTTCAGATATGGTTTCAAAAGGCTGTGAGAAAAGAACACATTACAAAACCAACGGAAATTTGTTTTAAGATGAACATGCACTGGAGGGGACATTTTCAGATCCAATACCTCTCCTGTTCAGGAACCCTCAGAGCCAAATCTTCATCTTCTAGTAATAACACCATAACAGAAATCCGGCAACCTTTCATTCAAAGAAGAAGCTGAGAAAGTTGGGTAGTAGGAGCAGTACTAGCGACTAAGAACACATGATACTAGATGGTTCATGTTTTACAGGAGATTACTTGTGCATGATTTATACATGGCATGCTTGGAATACAGTCATAAATATGCTGAATTTCAAGGTCAGGTAGCACTGGATATGCCATATAAAAGCAAAATAAATAAAAAATGTTATTCTCTAGGTATTCATGCTAGGACAATTAGGTTCCAGTTGCAACAGGATATGTTGCAACAGCATAAACATGATCCTTTGAACCAAGCATAAACACAGAAAAATGGTAAGTGGCAAGTACTCAGTAAACCGGGTTCTATTGGGTTAAACCAAAGGAAGACTATTAGTTGCAGATTTTGTTTAGCTGAATCATTATACTAGTTGCAGATATCGACATATTTTAATCGAAAGCCGCTCCAAGAGTAGTGTACAACAGGGACCCTTGGCTACTTGGTTGAGTTAAATGCAAAGTTTAAATCTAATTACCGAGAAAGCAAATATGAAAGAATTAGCCACATATGATAAATAGTTGCGGCAGAGAGATGGAACCAAGAAGCTAAAGAGATAAGAGAATAACATGTGTGAAGAAAGGCAACCTACCAGCTTTTCCAATAGATGTAGGTTCGGCTCCAACTCAGCCTTCATTAGACTAATGAAAGAGTAATTGTCATCATTGTAGACATGCATCAACACATCCTTGAAACTCAGCTAAGCAATGTTCAGACATGCATCATACACGGTAGAAAACCAATATCTGTCAATAAGCATGTAAAGCTGGAACAAAGAGGGGAACACAACTTCCCTAGTTTAACGTATTCAAGCAAGAATCAAACCTTTTACCTAGTAAGAAGTTTCCACATCTTAAAAAGGAAATCAGCATAGGGTCAAGACCAAATGAAATCAACCTGCAAGCTGTGCCTAAATTCCTAAACAAAAATTTAACATTATAAAGCACCACCATAATTTGCAAAGCCGACTAAGTTAACATGTGATGGAAGGGAATTAGAATGCAGCCCGAGTTAACTACAGTATTGTAAATATTGGGATGTACTACTGCAATATTCCAACCAACAAGGCAAAATTAGGAGCAGTACTGCTATTTTCAGTATCTGACAAACTTCTAACCAGCACAAAATAATTAGGAACCAAAACTACAAAACAAAGCAGACTGAATTTTCCAACTCAACGTTTCGTAGAAAAACATCCATGTCAGATACCAATTCTTTGCTCCATGAACAACATTCAGACATTACAAACACAGGGAGCAAATCTATGAACTAGAATAAGATAGGAACATTACAAACATGGGCAGTTCCATACATAAGTTGCTTTCCTATTCTGGCAGCATATCATGTGATGTGTCTCCTGATAGCATAAATCGTGAATTGTAATTCCTTTTGGGGATTAATATCATGCGATGTGTCCTCTAATGCCATAAATTACATCAATTCCTTGGCCATAAATCGATCAACTTACAGCAGTAAACATCTGTAAATTAAATCTAACTTGATAACTGAATTCATCAAGAATTTGTGACCACAACTTTTATCACGAGCTGGAAGAGAAAGGGGAAGAAGAGAGGAGTGGTACTCACGAGCTAGGCGTAGATGGCATCGCCGATTGCAACAACAGGCAGGAGAGAAAGCGGCAGCGGCAGCAACAGGCAACGCGGAGAAGGAGGAGAAGTAGGGGTGGGAGAAGACCGGCGAGTACCTCCTCCTCGCCTTCGTCCCTGGCTCCAACGAGCGCGAGAAAGTAGCTGATGTAAGCTGCACTCGCCGGATCCCGTGGAGAAGTGGCGAAAGCACGATTTTTTAGGTACGCCGCTAGGGTTCGCGGGCGAGGGCGAGGGCATGGTGGCCGGCGAGGGCGGGCGGCACGCACGAGGGCGTGGTGTCCGTCGAGGGAGAGGCGGCAAGGATGTCGGCGAGGAGGAGTAGTGGACGGGACGGCGAGGACGGCGGTGAGGAAGAGGCGTGGGGGTCAGAGACGGGGAAGAAGGGGAATGCGAGTATGAGTGGGGGACAGAAATCTTCAGGTGAAAAAGTATGTGGTGTTTTTTGCAAAACAGCCGGCGCGCCAGTTATTCTGGACGGAGGGAGTATCATATTATAAAAATATGAGGCTTGGAAATGGGTCACACATCGGATCGAAGGTCTTGATGTTTCGGGGTTCGACGGGTCTTCGGTTTCCACATGGGCGGTCTTGGCATTCCAGGCATCGAATCCTCGAGACCAGGGTCTTCGTCTCCGTGAGGAAGATCTTGTCGCATCCGTGATGGAGGCCTTGGAATTCTTGGTCGAGGATTCGGGTGTCGGTGACGGACTTGGGTCGAAGCTCATGGTGCGGTTACGCTGTGGTAGATCATCAAGAATACCAGCGTGGGTCTTGTCGACCGACATCTCTTGCTGGAGGCAGGGTACCCAGAGTGCTTGCATCTGACTAACTTGACGAGGGAGAAGCGAATCAACAGAGAGAACATGGCTTGGTCATTAAGACACACACATAAATCCACCATAATGTGTCATGCAGCTAAATTGCTGCAGGCCGCAAACAAAACAAAGGACAACTTGGCTCCATCCTTGACCAATAAAAGCCTATGGCAGAGCCGCACAGCGACGAGGCAACCCCTGTGACAGGAAACAAAACGACGATGATGGTCAGGACGGGCCACTAGGGTCGCAGGCTCGACGACGCTCGCATTAGTCGGAGGAGCTTGGGGAGGCAGCGACGAGGAGGCGGGGAAGCTTGGCCGGCAACGGTGGCAGGCGGCAGACGGGGTGCTCGGCCTGGGTCGGTGCAGAGACAATGGGTAGAGGAGGCGCATGGCGAGGCCGGGCCGACGTGGGCTGCGGGCGGAGCATGGGGCACCCCTTGGCGGTGCTTGGGGAAGTCGATGGCTGGCGGCGGCTTGGACTGGTGCGCTTGGCGGAGAGATGAGGCGCGAGAGAAGCGGCCAACACGGCGGCGCTGGCGGCCGGTGGAGGAGGCTGTGGGTCGCTGCAGAAGGCGGCCGTGCTCGAGGAGGAAGAGCCAGGGAGGGAAGCAGCGAGCGGCGAGGGGACCTCCTGGATCGCGATGGAGGCGAGGGGAATCGGGGCCGAGGAGAAAAACATTGTGAAGGGAGAGACGGGGTGGGCGGTAGCGACAAAGGGTGGTGGTGCCGGGTCAAAGGGAGAGAGAGAGTGGTTACGGGGTCGGGTGGCGAGTGGCTGCGGGTGCGTGGCTGTGTCGGCGGGTGTACCGCCTGGGTCGCATGTGTGTGTATAGTGTGCGCGCGGGTGTGTTTGCGTGTGGGGTGTGTGTCCGGCGGCTGTGGTTGGGAATAGGTAAGGAGAGTCTTGGGTTTGGACTTCTAGTGGGGATTAGGGTTTGGGTAGGGGGAAACTAGTCTGGGGTTGTACTTGGACTCTGGCTGGGCCTTTTGGGCCTGGACGGCTGTCTGCCTCCCCTAACAATTAAGAAATATTTTATTTATTTTATTCAAAAACATATTTATAAATTGTTTTTAGAAAAATAAAAGATTTGGTCGGACCGAGGGTTTGATTTGAAATAGAAGGAGGGCTAGTTTAGAGAACAACATAGTCTTTCCGCAACATAGTTTCAAGCAAAATAATATGCATGATGATGCACAAAGATACAAACAACAACAATTTTATAGTAGTGGTCTTACCCGGGGTGCTAGAGGTACTCAGGTATGGCTGGTGGAGAGGTCACGGCCAGGCTGACTTGGCGGGTGATTTTCTTCTGCACCCTGCTAGTTGAGCACTCCTTCTGGATCAACAGGGACCCTTTTGGTGGTGGGTACCCTCCCACACCGTTATTTGGTGCTGGTGCGATCACCGGCTGCGACGGTCCGATGGGTGGTGGTGGAGGAGCTCCGTGGGCGATGTCACCTGGTACGGGTGCGGGCCCGAACCCAGGGTTCACGGTCTGGCGCCGCATTTGGCTGAGACCCTCGTCGAGCTTCTGGAACTCGCGGCAGTCCTTGAGCATGTGGCTGGCCTTCTTCTTACCATCTTGTTTGTCGATGTAGAAGTGGATGGTGGAGGAACCAGACAGCTTGTCGTCTGCCGAAGGCTCGTCATCGTGGTTGCGACGTTGCCATGTTTCTGTGCGTCGCCCACCGTCGCGGTAGTTGCCTCCGCGGTATCCGCTACTGCGGTTGCCATTGTTGCGTCGATCGGCATATCCAGTAGCGACCATGTCGACTCTGTCACGGTCATCATAGACGCGCGATCTTCTCTTGCTGCGGCTGTTGTCATCTTCGTCATCCGAATATGCTCGGGTGACGGAATCCTCACCATATGTCCACCAGTTGGCGATGTCCATGAGGTGGTCGAGCATCTTGGTCTTGACGCGCCCAAGCTCCTCCTTGAAATCTAGGCGCCTGGCATCGTCCTTGAAGGCGTCGATTGCCCGTTCTTCCGTGATGTGCGCGGCGGAGTTCTTGATGTTGGACCAGCAAAGTATGTATGAGCGGATGGACTCGTTGGATCATTGGGTGCAGGCCCGTAGCTCCTCGAGCGAAGCTATCCTCTTGCTGGTGCCCTTGAAGTTGCGGATGAAGTTGTATGCTAGTTCTTCCCAACTTCGGATGCAGCCGGAGGACAGGCTGTTGAGCCAGACCCTGGCTGCACCTGTCAGCTGCAGCTGAAGGCATTGTAAGCCGGTGTTCTTGTTTCCGCTATGGAGCTTGACTGACGGCAGGTGATCGTCGAGCTAGGCCTTTGGTTCCTGCGTGTCATTGAACTTCGGGTTCTTCGAAGGGAGCTTGAAATTTTTCGGCATCTGCGTTCACCGAACGGATCTGCTGAAGCATCTGGCGCCACACAGCTCTTCGTCGTCTTCCTCATCGGACTCAGTTGAGCACGTGCGTTTGGCACGTGCCTTGTCGATCTTTCACCGGGTGAGCTCGTTGTGAGCGTCGTAGTTGCTGCTACAGTGTCGTGGTCTCTTGTGGCGTCGGGGCGGTTCGTGCTCATCGTCTCCGGATGAGGGTGTAAGGCTGCGGTTGAACTTGACCGCAGCTTTTTTCTTCGGCTCCGTAGGATCCCAATCGTGGAGCGCGGCTCCGACGAGTCTGAGGCCAGCTAGCGCGAACTTGTGCATGGCGCTCTTCGGGTCGTCCACCGGAGATGGATGGGACACGAGATATGTAGTGGCCGCCATGATCGCAGCCTATGGTGTTTTCGGCATGACGTTGTTGTGCGAGTCCATCGTCATGAAGGACGTGTTGAGGGCCCTGGTGACCTCGCGTCGTGCAGCGGGATCCATGTGCTCCGTGCGGGAGCTATATTTGTTGGTGTTGTTACCATGCGAACTGGAGCCACCAGCGATGGATAGCGTAGCTTGCCGCACGCTGGATTCTGCAGCTGCCTTCTTACACTTGTCGAGCTCCTCCATCAGCTTCACCTGTCGGTTATGCTCGTCGATGTGGAGGAGGTGGTAGGCCATCAGTAGATCACGGGAAGCATTCACATGTAGGATGATGTTGCCTGTCATGGCTTCGCATGCTTGGCGCCAGCCTTCCTCATTGAGGTTGATCTTGTTGTAGGCGTGAGCGTCGCCTTCGTTCGGCCTGTTAGACGAATCCTCCCGTTCCCTCCATTTTCAGCTTGCGGGTTGAGAGGGGGGTTGGGTGTTTGTTGCGCACTCGAACCCAGCGGCGGGTCCGTTATGTTTTTTATGACGGTAGCGCCCACGGATTGGATCGCTTCTGCCACAACTTTCGGATCCAGAACCGTAGGTTCCTTCATCTGAGGGAGGGTTGCACAAATCTGAGTTGCAGCTGGTGCTGTCATTTGAATCATCTATCAGCATCGACGCGTGTAACACACCGAGGGTGGGACCCATGAAGCGGGCCTGATGGATGGTGTTGGCACCCTCTCTGGGAGGCGGAGGGTGCCGGTCTGCCCCACCTAGAAGCAGAAGATCCCGAACAGCATCTCGAGCTTATTGCCGATGGACTCAAAATCCCTTAGGGTGGACGGCGAGTGGGAGGTGAAGTCAAATGCGCCGAAGAGGAGGTGACTCTCTATTGCCGATGAGTTGTAGATCACTCCAGATGGGACCGTCATGACCGCACGATCAGCGTCCCTGTTTCCCACAGACGGCGCCAATTGACGAGGGTTGATTTCGTCAATGCCCATTGTTGTGGACTTGGGTTTTGGAGAAGATGGGGATGCTGGAAGTCGCGGAACGGTTAACAGACAAGCAACACGGGAAATGAGGTTTACCCAGGTTCAGGACCCCGGAGGGAAAACCCTACTCCTGCTTGTCTGCTCTTGATTATGGCGGAACCGAAAGTTACAGGGGTGCGCAGATGCGATCTGGCATGAGGTGCGTATGCAATGGTGGAAGAGGATCCTTCTCGACATACCCTCCTGGCCTTTATATAGATAGGCAGGTCCCAGACTTTAGGTCGAGTCGGTTACAGATTAGGGTTGGTACCATTTGAAATTCAATCTATTCTAGACTTGTCCTCCAAGGAGTCGAAAACATCATGGGCTTGGGCCACCCGAAATCTGAAGGGTTTCGCAGCATAGTAAATCAAAAAAATTCTACGGATGCGAACGGGAAAGCCAAGATCTAATCTAGGAGATGCAAACAACAAGAGAGATTAGATGAGATCTTCATACCCTTGAAGATTCGCACAGCGGAACGTTCGTCGGAACGTGGGTGATGTAGTCGTACTCGCTTCTCCTCCTCGCGATCCGCTCGATCTAACACCGCAAGTGGCGATGCCTCCGAGAGATGCACACGTGCATCACCTCGACGTCTCCTCCTTCCTTGGTCCAGCAAGTATGGTGGAGAGACGGATTGGATCTACAACGCGACGGCGCGGTGCAAGTGGTGGAGAGTTTCTGCAGCAGGGCTTCGCCTACGTGTAGTCGGGAGGAAGAGAGAGAGGAGGGCAACAGGGCGGCTAGGGCTTTAGGAGGAGGTGTGGGGGGTGGTGCGCCCCCATCCCTCTTTATATAGAGGGGTGGGCGCCAACCCTAGCCCCTCCCCCAAGCCTAGGCCGGCGGCCAAGGAGGGAAGAGTGGGGGGCAAGTTCCCCCCCCCCTCCTTCTAGAAGCTCCCCTAGGGTTTCCCCTAGGTTTGGCCGGCTGGGCCCTATGGGCCTTGTGCCCCTGGCCCAATGCGGCCAGGGCACTCCCTCATAGGCCCATGCCCCCTCCCGGCAGGTGGGGCCACGTTGGTCCCCTTCCGGAAGGTTCTAGAAGCTTCCGGTACAACACCGATTAACTCGAAACAATTCCGAACTCCAAAAACTGCATTGCCTTATATGAATCTTATTCTCTGGACCATTCTGGAACCTCTCGTGATGTTCCGGATCCCATCTGAGACTCCGCACAAAAACTCATAAACCAATTATCCAATCTATCCTAGCGTCGAGACACGTTAAGTGTGTGACCCTTCGGGTTCGAGAACATGCAGACATGATCTTCTATCAATAATCAACAGCGGGGTCTGGAAACCCATATTGACTCCCACACATTCATCGATGATCATATCGTATGAACCACGATGCCAGGATTCAATCAATCCCATATTTATATTCCCTTCGTCTCGCGATATTTTACTTGCCCGAGATTTGATCGTCGGTACCGTCATACCTAGTTCAATCTCGTTCACAGCAAGTACTTTACTCGTTCCGTAATCCGATATCACTTTGTGATTAACTCCTTAACCACATGCTTGCAAGCGGTGTTGATATCGATTACCGAGTGGGCCCGAAGTATATCTCTCTGACTTGGGAGGGACAAATCCCATCTCGATACATACAACCCAACAGGTACTTTCCGATCACCTGAGAGACACCTTTATGATCACCCTCTCATAGGATGACGTTTGATGACCTCAAAGCTTTCATCCGATACCAGGGAGTTGTATTATCTCATGGTCTAAGGAATACAATATTTGACATAAGAAAAGCTTCGCAAAGATGAACACGATGACACGATCTAATTACTCTGCTTAGTTTGGGTCTGTCCATCATATCATTCTCCCAATGATATGATCTCATTATTAATCGACAACTCATGTCTATGGTTAGGAAACCTTAACCATCATTAATCAATGAGCTAGTCCATAGAGGCGTACAAGGGACACGGTGTTGTTCACAAACCACACAAGTATTAAAGTTTCCGCTTAATACAATTCTATCGTGGAATATAAACTTTATCATGAACAAGAATTATAATAATAACATATTTATTATTGCATCTAGGGCATAATTCCAACAGTCTCCCACTTGCACTAGAGTCAATAATCTAGTTTACATTTGGCAACAATCTCACACCCATGGTACTAAGGTGCTGATCATGTTTTGCACGTGGAAGAGGTTTAGTCAATGGATCTGCGACATTCAGATCTGTATGTACTTTGCTAATCTTCAGATCTCCATCTGCTATATAATCTCGGATTATATGAAACTTGCGGTTGATATGCTTGGTCTTTGGATGATATCTTGGTTCCTTAGCGAGTGCTATGGCACCAGTGTTGTCACACAATATCTCCAGTGGGTCCAATGCACTTGGAACCATGCCAAGATCAGTGATGAAGTTCCTGATCCAAACTCCTTCACTTGACGCTTCTGCAGCAGCCATGTATTCCGCTTCTACTGTAGATCCCGCGATCACGCTTTGCTTGCAGCTGCTCTAGCTCACAGCTCCTCCATTCAAAATATAAACGTATCCTGTCTGAGATTTAGAATCATCCTTGTCGGTGTCGAAACTAGCGTCGACGTAACCCTCTACGACGAGCTGTTCATCACCTCCATAGACTAAGAACATTTCTTTAGTCCTATTTAGGTACTTTAGGATGTTCTTCACGGCTGTCCAGTGTTCCACTCCTGGATCACTTTGATATCTGCTCGTCAAACTAAGAGCATTGGACACATCCGGTCTAGTACACAACATGGCATACATGATAGAACCTATGGCCGAGGCATATGGCACTTTGCTCATAGCTTCTCTATCATTTACCATATTCGGACACTGAGCCTTGCTCAATATCTTACCTGACAACATAGGCACTGAACCTTTCTTTGCCTTATCCATTCTGAACCTTTTTCAGAACTTTATCTAGGTATGTACTCTGGCTTAAAGCTATCAAGCGTCTTTGTCTATCTCTATAGATTTTGATGCCCAATATATAAGCAGCTTCACCTAGGTCTTTCATTGAAAAACACTTGTTCAAATAACTCTTCACATCTTTAAGCATGTTAATGTCATTTCCAATAATCATTATGTCATCCACATATAGTACCAGAAATGTCACTGAGCTCCCACTCACTTTCTTGTAGATACAAGCTTCGTAGAAATTTGGAACAAATCCAAAGCTCTTGATCACTTGATCAAAACGAAGGTTCCAACTCCGAGATGATTGCTTCAGTCCATAAATGGAACGCTGAAGTTTGCACACTTTATCAGCATCCTTAGGATCGACAAAACCTTCGGGTTGCATCATATACAACTCTTCATCAATGTTGTCATTGAGGAAAGCAGTCTTGACATCCATCTTCCATATTTCATAATCATGAAACGCAGCAATTGCTAATAAAATCCGAATGGGCTTGAACATCGCTACGGGAGAGAAGGTCTCATCGTAGTCAACACCTTGAACTTGTCGAAAACCTTTCGCGATAAGCCGTGCTTTATAGACGGTAACATTACCATCCGCGTCCGTTTTCCTCTTGAAAATCCATTTGCACTCAACGGCCTTTCGGTCGCTAGGAGGGTCTACCAAAGTCCATACTTGGTTTTCGCTCATGGATCCCAATTCGGATTTCATGGCCTCTAGCCATTTCTCAGAGTCTGGGCTCATCATCGCTTCCTCATAGTTCGTAGGTTCATTGTCTTCTACCAACAAGACAGTCAAGACAGGGTTGCCGTACCACTCAGGAGGGGCACGCGACCTTGTCGACCTGCGACGTTCAGTAGCAGCATCGTCCAAAGCTTCATGATCCTTGTCATTAGCTTCCTCTATTGTTGGTGCAGGCGGCACTGGAACAATTTCAGGTGCTGCGCTACTCTCCAACTCAAGAGAAGGTTCAACAACCTCGTCTAGCTCTACTTTCCTCCCACTCACTTCTTTCGAGAGAAACTCCTTCTCAAGAAAGGAACCGTTCTTTGCGACAAACACTTTGCCTTCGGTTTTGTGATAGAAGGTATACCCAATGGTTTCCTTAAGGTATCCTATGAAGACGCATTTATCCGCTTTGGGTTCGAGCTTGTCCGGCATCAACTTCTTGACGTAAGCTTCGCATCCCCAAACTTTAAGAAATGACAACTTAGGTTTTGCACCAAACCACAGTTCATACGGTGTCGTCTCAACGGATTTAGATGGTGCCCTATTTAAAGTGAATGCAACGGTTTCTAATGCATAACCCCAAAATGATAACGGCAAATCAGTAAGAGACATCATTGATCGAACCATATCTAATAGGGTTCGATTCCGGCGTTCAGACACACCATTGCGCTGTGGTGTTCCGGGTGGCGTGAGTTGTGAAACGATTCCGCTTGCTTTAAGATGCGTGAGAAAATCATAACTCAAATATTCACCTCCACGATCGGATCGTAGAAACTTAATTTTTCTGTTACGATGGTTCTCCACTTCATTCTGAAATTCTTTGAACTTTTCAAATGTTTCAGATTTATGTTTCATTAAATAGATATACCCATATCTACTTAAGTCATCGGTAAAAGTGAGAAAATAGCGATATCCACCGCGCGTCGAAACACTCATCGGTATGTATGATTTCCAACAAGTCCATTGTTCGCTCCATCATTCCGGAGAACGGGGTTTTGATCATCTTTCCCATGAGGCATGGTTCGCATGTGTCAAATGATTCAAAATCAAGAGACTCCAAAAGTCCATCAGAATGGAGTTTCTTCATGCGCTTTACACCAATATGACCTAGACAACAGTGCCACAAATAAGTAGTATTATCACTATCTACTTTGCATCTCTTAGCCTCGATGTTATGGATGTGTGTTTCATCCCTTTCGAGATTCAGAAGAAATAAACCATTCATAGCAGGTGCATGACCATAAAAGATGTTACTCATATAAATAGAACAACCATTATTCTCCGATTTAAATGAATAACCGTCTTGCAATAAACACGATCCAGAAATAATGTTCATGCTCAACGCAGGCACATAATAACACTTATTAAGGTTTAAAACTAATCTCGAAGGTAAAACTAAGGAGAGCGTGCTGACGGCCATCACATCAACTCTTGATCCGTTGCCAACGCGCATCGTCACGTCATCCCTCGCAAGCCACCGTCTATTCCGTAGCTCCTGTTTCGAGTTACAAATATTAGCAACTGAACCAGTATCAAATACCCAGGCACTACAACGAGGGCTAGTAAGGAAAACATCAATAACATGTATATCAAATATACCTTTGATGGTGCCAGCCTTGTTGTCCGCTAAGTACTTCGGACAGTTGCGCTTCCAGTGACCCTTGTCCTTGCAATAGAAGCACTCAGTGTCCAGCTTGG
Source organism: Avena sativa (assembly GCA_916181665.1). NCBI lineage: Eukaryota > Viridiplantae > Streptophyta > Magnoliopsida > Poales > Poaceae > Avena > Avena sativa. The sequence goes on from OV702297.1 coordinate 148,181,915, forward strand.
GTCCAGACTTGAGCTTCTTCTCAGCAGGGGCAACGCGCTTGCCGCCGCCTTTCTTGAAGGGCTTCTTTGCACCCTTACCTTTCTTGAAGGTGGGGGGCTTGTTGACCATCAACACATGATTATCTTTTTTGATGTCAACCTCCGCAGCCTTCAGCTTTGCGAAGAGCTCGGTGATCGTATCAGTGGAACCAATCTGATTATGAGTCACTACAAAACTTTTGTAGCTGGGAGGGAGTGATTGCAGAACCCTGTCAATCTTGAGCTCCTCTGGAATCTTGCAGTCCAGTTGCTCAAGGCGTTGAGTGTAGCCCGACATCTTAATGGCGTGCTCACTAACGGAACTCCCTTCCTCCATCTTGCAGTTAAAGAATTTCTCAGAGATCTCATATCTCTCAGAACAGGCCTGAGTCTGAAACATAGTTTTCAGCTCCTCAAGAATCTCAAAGGGCCCGGGATAGTCTTCAAAACGATTTTGAAGGTCCGATTCCATAGCAAACAACATGGTGCTCTTAATCACACCATAATCATCTCTTGCGCGACTGATAGACAGCTTTCTCATCAGCCGGCGCAGTTGCAGCAGGGGCATCACCTAACGCTTTCTCAAGGACATAGTCCTTTTGACCGCCAGAGAGAATGATTCTCAGATTGCGGAACCAGTTGGTGAAGTTAGACCCATTATTTCTAAGCTTTTCCTTCTCAGCAAAAACATTGAAGTTGAAGTTGGACTTAGCCATTTGATCTACAATGTTGCAAGTACAAATTAGACTATGTTCATGATAACTAGTTCAACTTTTAATCAAATTACTAGATGAACTCCCACTAAATTCAACATCCCTCAAGTTGTTTAGTGAACATGATCCAAATTCACCACACCTAATCCGATCTTCACGAGAAGAGATGTGGTTTCAATGGTGGACAACGAAGTGTCGATCATATCATTCATATGACTCATGCTTAACCTTTCGGTTCATGTGTTCTGAGGCCATGTCTGTACATGCTAGGCTCGTCAAGTTAGACCCAAGTATTTCGCGTGTGCAAAACTGGCTTGCACCCGTTGTATGTGAACGTAGAGTCTATAGCACCCGATCATCACGTGATGCTTGGACACGACGAACTTTCACAATGGTGCATACTTGGGGAGAACACAGTTTTATCTTGATCTTTAAGTGAGGAATCATCTTATAATGCTATCGTCGCGATCTAAGCATAATAAGATACATAAAAGGATAAAAATCACATGCATATAACTTTATGTGACAAGGTATAGCCAATCTTCACGCAATGATCTCCATCTTGTGCGTGCCGACATGATCTCCATCACTCCACCATGATTTCCTCCACCACGAATAGCAACTATAACTATTGCTAACTACTTAGCGATAAAGTAAAGCTATTACATGGCGTATAAGAAGTTGACACATAGGTCGTTGAACTTCGGGTTCTTCGAAGGGAGCTTGAAATTTTTCGGCATCTACGTTCGCCGAATGGATCTGCTGAAGCATCTGGCGCCACACAGCTCTTCATCGTCTTCCTCGTCGGACTCAGTTGAGCACGCGTGTTTGGCACGTGCCTTGTCAATCTTTCACCGGGTGAGCTCGTTGTGAGCGCCGTAGTTGCTGCTACAGTGTCGTGGTCTCTTGTGGCGTCGGGGCGGTTCGTGCTCATCGTCTTCGGATGAGGGTGTAAGGTTGCGGTTGAACTTGACCGCAACTTTTTCTTCGGCTCCGTAGGAGCCCCATCGTGGAGCATGGCTCCGACGAGTCTGAGGCCAGCTAGCGCGAACTTGTGCATGGAGCTCTTCGGGTCGTCCATCGGAGGTGGATGGGACACGAGATATGTAGTGGCCGCCATGATCGCAGCCTGTGGTGTTTTCGGCATGACGTTGTTGTGCGAGTCCATCGTCATGAAGGACGTGTTGAGGGCCCTGTTGACCTCGCGTCGTGCGGCGGGATCCATGTGCTCCGTGCGGGAGCTATATTTGTTGGTGTTGTTACCATGCGAACTGGAGCCACCAGCGATGGATAGCGCAGCTTGCCGCACGCTGGATTCTGCAGCTGCCTTCTTACACTTGTCGAGCTTGCCGCACGCTGTGCGAATCTTCAAGGGTATGAAGATCTAATCCAATCTCTCTCGTTGTTTGCATCTCCTAGATTAGATCTTGGCTTTCCTTCTGTTCGCTTCCGTAGAAAATTTTGATTTACTATGCTGCGAAACCCTTCAGGTGGGACCCATGAAGCGGGCCTAATGGATGGTGGTGGCACCCTCTCTGGGAGGCGGAGGGTGCCGGTCTGCCCCACCTGGAAGCAGAAGATCTCGAACAGCATCTCGAGCCTATTACCGACGGACTCGAAATCCCTTAGGGTGGCCGGCGAGTGGGCGGTGAAGTCGAATGCGCCGAAGAGGAGGTGACTCTCTATTTCCGATGAGTTGTAGATCACTCTAGATGGGACCGTCACGACCGCACGATCCGCGTCCCCGTTTCCCACAGACGGCGCCAATTGACGAGGGTTGATTTCGTCAATGCCCATTGTTATGGACTTGGGTTTTGGAGAAGATGGGGATGCTGGAAGTCGTGGAACGGTTAACAGACAAGCAACACGGGACATGAGGTTTAACTAGGTTTAGGACCCCGGAGGGAAAACCCTACTCCTGCTTGTCTGCTCTTGATTATGGCGGAACCGAAAGTTACAGGGGTGCGCAGATGCGATCTGGCGTGAGGTGCGCATGCAATGGTGGAAGAGGATCCTTCTCTCTCCCTCCCGACTGTTTGTAGGCGAAGCCCTGCTGCAGAAATTCTCCACCATATACACCACACCGTCGTGTTGTAGATCCAATCCATCTCTCCACCATACTTTCTGGTCCGAGGAAGGAGGAGACGTCGAGGTGCTGCACGTGTGCATCTCACGGAGGCACCGCCACTTGTGGTGCTAGATCGGATCGGATCGCGAGGAGGAGAAGCGAGTACGACTACATCACCCACGTTCCGACGAATGTTCCGCTGTGCGAATCTTCAAGGGTATGAAGATCTAATCCAATCTCTCTCGTTGTTTGCATCTCCTAGATTAGATCTTGGCTTTCCTTCTGTTCGCTTCCGTAGAAAATTTTGATTTACTATGCTGCGAAACCCTTCAGTGGTATCAGAGCTAGATCTATGCGTAGATGTGATTCACGAGTAGAATGCAACATGGTTGTTGCGGGCGTTGATGTTTTCTGTTGCAAGCCTCTTGTTTGTGTTCTTCTTATGGCGCGGGATAGTGAGATTGAAGCGGTCCAGGCCAACCTTACGCGACATCGTTCGCGAGACCGGCTCCGCACTTGACGTGTGGCTTGTACCATACATGCGGCTGGTGGATGTCAGTTTCTCTCACTATAGTTGTCATGGGATCAACACCGGAGTTTGGCAACCATAATATCACCGTTGTGGCTTTCCGTAGGTAAGAATCGTTCTTAGCATCTACTCCCATAAGCCACGTAAAACATGCAACAACAAAGTAGAGGCGTCTAACTTGTTTTTGCAGGGAGTGTTTTCTGTGATATGGTATGGCCCAAGATGTGATGTGTATATTGTATGCGATGATCATGTTTTGTAATGTTTCACGACTTGCATGTCGATGAGTACACAACCGGCAGGAGCCATATGGTTGTCTTTATAATTGTGTATGACCTGCGAGTCAACTTCTTATACGCCATGTAATAGCTTTACTTTTTCGCTAAGTAGTTAGCAATAGTTGTAGTTGCTATTCGTGGTGGAGGCAATCATGGTGGAGTGATGGAGATCATGCCGGAACGCACAAGATGGAGATCATTGCACGAAGATTGGCTATACCATGTCACATAAAGTTATATGCATGTGATGTTTATCCTTTTATGTATCTTATTATGCTTAGATCGCGACGGTAGCATTATAAGATGATTCCTCACTTAAAGATCAAGATAAAAACTGTGTTCTCCCCAAGTATGCACCGTTGCGAAAGTTCGTCGTGTCCAAGCATCACGTGATGATCGGGTGCTATAGACTCTACGCTCACATACAACGGGTGCAAGCCAGTTTTGCACACGCGGAAATACTTGGGTCTAACTTGACGAGCCTAGCATGTACAGACATGGCCTCAGAACACAAGAACCGAAAGGTTAAGCATGAGTCATATGAATGATATGATCGACACTTTGTTGTCCACCATTGAAACCACATCTCTTCTCGTGATGATCGGATTAGGTGTGGTGAATTTGGATCGTGTTCACTAAACAACTTGAGGGATGTTGAATTTAGTGGGAGTTCATCTAGTAATTTGATAAAGTTGAACTATTTATCATGAACATAGTCTAAATTGTACTTGCAAATACTGTAGATCACATGGCCAAGTCCAACTTCAACTTCAACGTTTTTGCTGAGAAGGAAAAGCTTAGAAATAATGGGTCTAACTTCACCAACTGGTTCCGCAATCTGAGAATCATTCTCTCTGGCGGTCAAAAGGACTATGTCCTTGAGAAAGCGTTAGGTGACGCCCCTGCTGCAACTGCGCCGGCTGATGAGAAAGCTGTCTATCAGTCGCGCAAGAGATGATTATGGTGTGATTAAGAGCACCATGTTGTTTGCTATGGAATCGGACCTTCAAAATCGTTTTGAAGACTATCCCGGGCCCTTTGAGATTCTTGAGGAGCTGAAAACTATGTTTCAGACTCAGGCCTGTTCTGAGAGATATGAGATCTCTGAGAAATTCTTTAACTGCAAGATGGAGGAAGGGAGTTCCGTTAGTGAGCACGCCATTAAGATGTCGGGCTACACTCAACGCCTTGAGCAACTGGACTACAAGATTCCAGAGGAGCTCAAGATTGACAGGGTTCTGCAATCACTCCCTCCCAGCTACAAAAGTTTTGTAGTGACTCATAATCAGATTGGTTCCACTGATACGATCACCGAGCTCTTCGCAAAGCTGAAGGCTGCGGAGGTTGACATCAAAAAGGATAATCATGTGTTGATGGTCAACAAGCCCCCCACCTTCAAGAAAGGTAAGGGTGCAAAGAAGCCCTTCAAGAAAGGCGGCGGCAAGCGCGTTGCCCCTGCTGAGAAGAAGCTCAAGTCTGGACCCAAGCTGGACACTGAGTGCTTCTATTGCAAGGACAAGGGTCACTGGAAGCGCAACTGTCCGAAGTACTTAGCGGACAACAAGGCTGGCACCATCAAAGGTATATTTGATATACATGTTATTGATGTTTTCCTTACTAGCCCTCGTTGTAGTGCCTGGGTATTTGATACTGGTTCAGTTGCTAATATTTGTAACTCGAAACAGGAGCTACGGAATAGACGGTGGCTTGCGAGGGATGAGGTGACGATGCACGTTGGCAACGGATCAAGAGTTGATGTGATGGCCGTCGGCACGCTCTCCTTAGTTTTACCTTCGAGATTAGTTTTAAACCTTAATAAGTGTTATTATGTGCCTGCGTTGAGCATGAACATTATTTCTGGATCGTGTTTATTGCAAGACGGTTATTTATTTAAATCGGAGAATAATGGTTGTTCTATTTATATGAGTAACATCTTTTATGGTCATGCACCTCTTATGAGTGGTTTATTTCTTCTAAATCTCGAAAGGGATGAAACACACATCCATAACATTGAGGCTAAGAGATGCAAAGTAGATAGTGATAATACTACTTATTTGTGGCACTGTCGTCTAGGTCATATTGGTGTAAAGCGTATGAAGAAACTCCATTCTGATGGACTTTTGGAGTCTCTTGATTTTGAATCATTTGACACATGCGAACCATGCCTCATGGGCAAGATGATCAAAACCCCGTTCTCCGGTATAATGGAGCGAGCAACGGACTTGTTGGAAATCATACATACCGATGTATGCGGACCGATGAGTGTTTCGACGTGCGGTGGATATCGCTATTTTCTCACTTTTACCGATGACTTAAGTAGATATGGGTATATCTATTTAATGAAACATAAATCTGAAACGTTTGAAAAGTTCAAAGAATTTCAGAATGAAGTGGAGAACCATCGTAACAGAAAGATTATGTTTCTACGATCCGATCGTGGGGGCGAATATTTGAGTTATGATTTTCTCACGCATCTCAAAGCAAGTGGAATCGTTTCACAACTCATGCCACCCGGAACACCACAGCGCAATGGTGTGTCTGAACGCCGGAATCGAACCCTATTAGATATGGTCCGATCGATGATGTCTCTTACTGATTTGCCGTTATCATTTTGGGGTTATGCATTAGAAACCACTGCATTCACTTTAAATAGGGCTCCATCTAAATCCGTTGAGACGACACCGTATGAACTATGGTTTGGTGCTAAACCTAAGTTGTCGTTTCTTAAAGTTTGGGGATGCGAAGCTTACGTCAAGAAGTTGATGCCGGACAAGCTCGAACCCAAAGCGGAGAAATGCGTCTTCATAGGATACCCTAAGGAAACTATTGGGTATACCTTCTATCACAGAACCGAAGGCAAAGTGTTTGTCGCAAAGAACGGTTCCTTTCTTGAGAAGGAGTTTCTCTCGAAAGAAGTGAGTGGGAGGAAAGTAGAGCTAGACGAGGTTATTGAACCTTCTCTTGAATTGGAGAGTAGCACATCACCTGAAATTGTTCTAGTGCCGCCTGCACCAACAATAGAGGAAGCTAATGACAAGGATCATGAAGCTTCGGACGATGCTACTACTGAACGTCGCAGGTCGACAAGGTCGCGTGCCCCTCCTGAGTGGTACGGCAACCCTGTCTTGACTGTCTTGTTAGTAGAAGACAGCGAACCTACGAACTATGAGGAAGCGATGATGAGCCCAGACTCTGAGAAATGGCTAGAAGCCATGAAATCCGAATTGGGATCCATGAGCGAAAACCAAGTATGGACTTTGGTGGACCCTCCTAGCGACCGAAAGGCCGTTGAGTGCAAATGGATCTACAAGAAGAAAACGGACCCGGATGGTAATGTTACCGTCTATAAAGCACGGCTTGTTGCGAAAGGTTTTCGACAAGTTCAAGGTGTTGACTACGATGAGACTTTCTCTCCCGTAGCGATGTTTAAGTCCATTCGGATTTTATTAGCAATTGCTGCGTTTCATGATTATGAAATATGGCAAATGGATGTCAAGACTGCTTTCCTCAATGGCAACATTGATGAAGAGTTGTATATGATGCAACCCGAAGGTTTTGTCGATCCTAAGGATGCTGATAAAGTATGCAAACTTCAGCGTTCCATTTATGGACTGAAGCAAGCGTCTCGGAGTTGGAACCTTCATTTTGATCAAGTGATCAAGAGCTTTGGATTTGTTCCAAATTGCTACGAAGCTTGCATCTACAAGAAAGTGAGTGGGAGCTCGGTGACGTTTCTGGTACTATATGTGGATGACATATTGATTATTGGAAATGACATCAACATGCTTAACGATGTGAAGAGTTATTTGAACAAGTGTTTTTCAATGAAAGACCTAGGTGAAGCTGCTTATATATTGGGCATCAAAATCTATAGAGATAGACAAAGACGCTTGATAGCTTTAAGCCAGAGTACATACCTAGACAAAGTTCTGAAAAGGTTCAGAATGGATAAGGCATTGAAAGGTTCAGTGCCTATGTTGTCAGGTAAGATATTGAGCAAGGCTCAGTGTCCAGCTACGGTAAATGATAGGGAAGCTATGAGCAAAGTGCCTTATGCCTCGGCCATAGGTTCCATCATGTATGCCATGCTGTGTACTAGACCGGATGTGTCCAATGCTCTTAGTTTGACGAGCAGATATCAAAGTGATCCAGGAGTGGAACACTGGACAGCCGTGAAGAACATCCTAAGGTACCTAAATAGGACTAAAGAAATGTTCTTAGTCTATGGGGGTGATGAACAACTCGTCGTAAAAGGTTACGTCGATGCTAGTTTCGACACCGACAAGGATGATGCTAAATCTCAGACAGGATACGTGTATATTTTGAATGGAGGAGCTGTGAGCTGGAGAAGCTGCAAGCAAAGCGTGGTCGCGGGATCTACAGTAGAAGCAGAATACATGGCTGCTGCAGAAGCGTCAAGTGAAGGAGTTTGGATCAGAAACTTCATCACTGAGCTTGGCGTGGTTCCAAGTGCATTGGACCCACTGGAGATATTGTGTGACAACACTGGCGCCATAGCACTCGCTAAGGAACCAAGATATCATCCAAAGACCAAGCATATCAACCGCAAGTTTCATATAATCCGAGATTATATAGCAGATGGAGATCTGAAGATCAGCAAAGTACATACAGATCTGAATGTCGCAGATCCATTGACTAAACCTCTTCCACGTGTAAAACATGATCAACACCTCAGTGCCATGGGTGTAAGATTGTTGCCAAATGTAAACTAGATTATTGACTCTAGTGCAAGTGGGAGACTATTGGAATTATGCCCTAGAGGCAATAATAAAGATGTTATTATTATAATTCTTGTTCATGATAAAGTTTATATTCCATGCTAGAATTGTATTAAGCGAAAACATTAATACTTGTGTGGTTTGTGAACAACACCGTGTCCCTAGTACGCCTCTATGGACTAGCTCATTGATCATTGATGGTTAAGGTTTCCTAACCATAGACATGAGTTGTCAATTGATAATGAGATCATATCATTGAGAGAATGATATGATGGACAGACCCAAACTAAGCAAAGCAATTAGATCGTGTCATTGTGTTCATCTTTGCGAAGCTTTTCCTGTGTCAAATATTGTATTCCTTAGACCATGAGATAATGCAACTCCCTGGTATCGGAAGAAAGCTTTGAGGTCATCAAACGTCATCCTATGAGAGGGTGATCATAAAGGTGTCTCTCAGGTGATCGGAAAGTATCTGTTGGGTTGTATGTATCGAGATGGGATTTGTCCCTCCCAAGTCGGAGAGATATACTTCGGGCCCACTCGGTAATCGATATCAACACCGCTTGCAAGCATGTGGTTAAGGAGTTAATCACAAAGTGATATCGGATTACGGAACGAGTAAAGTACTTGCTGTGAACGAGATTGAACTAGGTATGACGATACCGACGATCGAATCTCGGGCAAGTAAAATATCGCGAGACGAAGGGAATATATATATGGGATTGATTGAATCCTGGCATTGTGGTTCATCCGATATGATCATCGATGAATGTGTGGGAGTCAATATGGGTGCCCAGACCCCGCTGTTGATTATTGATAGAAGATCATGTCTGCATATTCTCGAACCCGCAGGGTCACACACTTAACGTGTCTCGACGCTAGGATAGATTGGATAATTGGTTTATGAATTTTTGTTTGGAGTCTCGGATGGGATCCGGGACATCACGAGAGATTTCAGAATGGTTCGGAGAATGAGATTCATATAAGGCAGTGCAGTTTTTGGAGTTCGGAATTGTTCCGGATTAATCGTTATTGTACCGGAAGCTTCTAGAACCTTCCGGAAGGGGACCAACGTGGCCCCACCTTCCGGGAGGGGGCATGGGCCTATGAGGGAGTGTCCTGGCCGCATTGGGCCAGGGGCACAAGGCCCCATAGGGCCCAGCCGATCCTAGATAAGTTTAAATCGTTTAAACTAGAGATAAGATAAGATAGGATTTCTAGATAAAGGAGAGTTTAAATTGTTTAAACTAGAGATAGGCTTGGAGGAGAGACTAGGGCTGGCCGCACCCCCCCTCTATATATAGAGGGCTGGTGCGCCCCCTCTCACACCCCCTTACACCTTCCTCCAAAACCCTAGTTGCCCTGCTGCCCTCCTCTCTCCCTCCCGACTGTTTGTAGGCGAAGCCCTGCTGCAGAAATTCTCCACCATATACACCACGCCGTCGTGTTGTAGATCCAATCCATCTCTCCACCATACTTGCTGGTCCGAGGAAGGAGGATACGTCGAGGTGCTGCACGTGTGCATCTCACGGAGGCACCGCCACTTGTGGTGCTAGATCGGATCGGATCGCGAGGAGGAGAAGCGAGTACGACTACATCACCCACGTTCCGACGAACGTTCCGCTGTGCGAATCTTCAAGGGTATGAAGATCTAATCCAATCTCTCTCGTTGTTTGCATCTCCTAGATTAGATCTTGGCTTTCCTTCTGTTCGCTTCCGTAGAAAATTTTGATTTACTATGCTGCGAAACCCTTCAGGTGGGACCCATGAAGCGGGCCTAATGGATGGTGGTGGCACCCTCTCTGGGAGGCGGAGGGTGCCGGTCTGCCCCACCTGGAAGCAGAAGATCCCGAACAGCATCTCGAGCCTATTACCGACGGACTCGAAATCCCTTAGGGTGGCCGGCGAGTGGGCGGTGAAGTCGAATGCGCCGAAGAGGAGGTGACTCTCTATTTCCGATGAGTTGTAGATCACTCCAGATGGGACCGTCACGACCGCACGATCCGCGTCCCCGTTTCCCACAGACGGCGCCAATTGACGAGGGTTGATTTCGTCAATGCCCATTGTTATGGACTTGGGTTTTGGAGAAGATGGGGATGCTGGAAGTCGTGGAACGGTTAACAGACAAGCAACACGGGACATGAGGTTTAACCAGGTTTAGGACCCCGGAGGGAAAACCCTACTCCTGCTTGTCTGCTCTTGATTATGGCGGAACCGAAAGTTACAGGGGTGCGCAGATGCGATCTGGCGTGAGGTGCGCATGCAATGGTGGAAGAGGATCCTTCTCGCCATACCCTTCTGGCCTTTATATAGATAGGCAGGTCCCAGGCTTTAGGTCGAGTCGGTTACAGATTAGGGTTGGTACCCTTTGAAATTCTATCTATTCTAGACTTGTCCTCCAAGGAGTCGAAAACATCATGGGCTTGGGCCACCCGAAATCTGAAGGGTTTCGCAGCATAGTAACTCAAAAAATTTCTACGGATGCGAACGGGAAAGCCAAGATCTAATCTAGGAGATGCAAACAACGAGAGAGATTAGATGAGATCTTCATACCCTTGAAGATTCGCACAGCGGAACGTTCGTCGGAACGTGGGTGATGTAGTCGTACTCGCTTCTCCTCCTCGCGATCCGCTCCGATCTAACACCGCAAGTGGTGATGCCTCTGAGAGATGCACACGTGCGGCACCTCGACGTCTCCTCCTTCCTTGGTCCAGCAAGTATGGTGGAGAGACGGATTGGATCTACAACGCGACGGCGCGGTGCAAGTGGTGGAGAGTTTCTGCAGCAGGGCTTCGCCTACGTGCAGTCGGGAGGGAGAGAGAGAGGAGGGCAGCAGGGCGGCTAGGGATTTAGGAGGAGGTGTGTGTGGGGGGGTGCGCCCCCATCCCTCTTTATATAGAGGGGTGGGCGCCAACCCTATCCCCTCCCCCAAGCCTAGGCCGGCGGCCAAGGAGGGAAGAGTGGGGGGCAAGTTTCCCCCCTCCTTCTAGAAGCTCCCCTAGGGTTTCCCCTAGGTTTGGCCGGCTGGGCCCTATGGGGCCTTGTGACCCTGTCCCAATGCGGCCAGGGCATTCCCTCATAGGCCCATGCCCCCTCCCGGCAGGTGGGGCCACGTTGGTCCCCTTTCGGAAGGTTCTAGAAGCTTCTGGTACAATACCGATTAACCCGAAACAATTCCGAACTCCAAAAACTGCATTGCCTTATATGAATCTTATTCTCCGGACCATTCCGGAACCTCTCGTGATGTCCTGGATCCCATCCGAGACTTCGAACAAAAACTCATAAACCAATTATCCAATCTATCCTAGCGTCGAGACACGTTAAGTGTGTGACCCTTCGGGTTCGAGAACATGCAGACATGATCTTCTATCAATAATCAACAGCGGGGTCTGGAAACCCATATTGACTCCCACACATTCATCGATGATCATATCGGATGAACCACGATGCCAGGATTCAATCAATCCCATATTTATATTCCCTTCATCTCACGATATTTTACTTGCCCGAGATTTGATCGTCGGTACCGTCATACCTAGTTCAATCTCGTTCACAGCAAGTACTTTGGAACTTTCCATAATCCGATATCACTTTGTGATTAACTCCTTAACCACATGCTTGAAAGCGGTGTTGATATCGATTACCGAGTGGGCCCAAAGTATATCTCTCCGACTTGGGAGGGACAAATCCCATCTCGATACATACAACCCAACAGGTACTTTCCGATCACCTAAGAGACACCTTTATGATCACCCTCTCATAGGATGACGTTTGATGACCTCAAAGCTCTTATCCGATACCAGGGAGTTGTATTATCTCATGGACTAAGGAATACAATATTTGACATAAGAAAAGCTTCGCAAAGATGAACACGATGACACGATCTAATTGCTCTGCTTAGTTTGGGTCTGTCCATCATATCATTCTCCCAATGATATGATCTCATTATTAATCGACAACTCATGTCTATGGTTAGGAAACCTTAACCATTATTAATCAATGAGCTAGTCCATAGAGGCGTACAAGGGACACGGTGTTGTTCACAAACCACACAAGTATTAAAGTTTCCGCTTAATACAATTCTAGCATGGAATATAAACTCTATCATGAACAAGAATTATAATAATAACATCTTTATTATTGACTCTAGGGCATAAGTCCAACAAAATCTTCATGGGCCGCATGTCTTGACGTGGGCCTTCCTTGGGCTAGACCAGGTATACCAATGTCGTGTACCCGTGGGGTATATCCATGTCAGGTTGGCCTTAAATTTTTCCGATCTAGGTCGGCAAACTCCAAAGAGAGATCCGACTTTGATCCTTCCGCGAACGTATCCTGCCAATAGGCGGTCCGTGCGGGCCTTGACGATCCTACGACTTCCAGGGAACTAGTGGCCGAGTCGGTTTTGACGATGAATAGGTGGATGTCCCCGATTAGGAAAATCGAGCAGCGGGTGGGGTTCGTCTTCGCCGGGATCTAGAACTCGTCGGGAGGGACGATCGGAATGTTGCCGGAGAAGAGAACACGGCCGATGGCTACGGTTTCGCCTATTCCCGCGAAGATCTTGGACCTTGCCCGTTGTAGAGCCTGAAGGGCCTCTTTCCCCACGGTGGGCGCCAACTATTGTGGTATTGCCGACGAGTATGCCATGGAGGGGTCCTCACAGAGCGTGTTTAGAGACGTGGGGTAAGGCGGGAGGTTGGCGGGTACGAGTTAACACAGCTTACCCAGGTTTAGATCCCATGATGGTGGCGGAATCCTACTCATGCTATAAATCACTATAATGGCAATACGCCGAGTTATAGGGATCGGTTCACTGTGCGAGGTATGAGTTTTATCGTTCCCTAAAGGCTCCCATAGGTCCGGCTTATATAGTCGCCAGATCCTAGGGTTACAAGCAAAGTCCTAGCCGGACAGGTTATAGATTCCTACACAGTACACAACTAGTCTAATGTGTCTTGCACTCAAGGCTATGGGTACGCTGGTGACTCCTCCGTAGCCTTCCTTTATCCAGCATGGGCCTCCCTTCTGGATCCGTCTAACTGGGCTGCCTAGCAGGCCATAGGCCTTGCTACCATAGGTGGGCCACCTAGGTTAGCCGGATTAGAGACATGCAATGATGATACCCATTTAGCATATCCCCAACAGTGGACGCGGAGGGTTTTTGGCCTGATGTGTGCCTTGCCAAGGTAGTCGCTTCCGCTCGCCATTTCATCGAGCAGTTGGCGGGTGCACTGGCTGAAAGAGCGCTCCACCGTTTGCATCTCAATACGATGGCGGCGGAGGAGGCTGCGGTGGATCAGGTAGCATCAAAGGAGGGGGAGGTGGACCAGGTGGACACGCAGGATGACCGCGGCGGCGCAGGGGAGAAAACTGGGCAGGTCGAGAGCGAGAACGGGGGGCTATGTCCGATTTGGCAAAGTTGCGTGGTCCCACCTATAAGATCCGGACCCACCTATCACTAACACCACGGGACAGAATCAGGCTAAACCTGGCCATTTGGCCTCGCCATAGCAGATGCGCTCGAAGCAGTGGTAAAACTGAGAACGACTTTTGCCTAGTGGTAAAACTGAGCACATGTATGCCTCTAGTGCCAAACGAATAATTAACCCTTACATATATGTTAGGTGGTGATATTTCATAGGATTATGAGCACACACATATGAATAGGTTGTTGTGGTTTGACATTGTAACGCTTGCATGGCCGCCTTGTCAAATGGTTCTTGTTGTGTGGCCCGGCTTCGTCGATCTACGTTGTAGATATTTTTTGGGACAGGGATAGTCCGATGTAATTTTATCTTGGGTTGTGTTTTTTAGTTCATGTAGGATGATTTAAGCCATGTTGGGTCACAAGATGTGTCAAGATCCTACCCAGTGTCATCGAAATAGGGAGTTTTCCCTTATACTAAGTCGAGAACCTATATGTGACAGCGCATGTCTTCGAAGGGGGGCACATGCACCTAGGGACAGATTTTGGATATTTCAATGGTCCACCACATTTTAAGACATGTGATATGGCCACATGCAAGATGTGGGGGGTATTCATGATGCCTCGAAGCACGGTTTTCTCCGAAATCCTGATCTGTGGGCCTCGTATATATCGTCTACCCCCTATATGTTCTTCTGACAGGGGTAGCCCGGTATATATGAAGGAAATATGCCCTAAAGGCAAATAATAAAGGAGTTTATTAACATATTTAAATAATTCATAATAGTTTTATATCATGTTATAACTGTATCAAGTGGAAAGATTAATACAGGTGTGATATGTAAACAAACTCATGTCCCTAGTAGCCTCTATTCAACTAGTTCATTGGCAACTAATGATCAAGATTTTCTGATCATGGTGCTATTAAAGCCAACTGCCAATGAGGTCATATCATAGAGGATGTTGTGATTGACATTTTCCACCAATGATTGTTATAACATAATCATATTACAAAGTAAATAGTTTCAATTGTTAGAAGGGTTCTGCTTCCATAGACCCCTCTCCCTAAACTCAAAAACATCAAAGGCTGAGATCGCTCTATACCCCTTCGTGACGAGGGGCATGATGGTCTAGTTATTAAACTAAACTCAAGACGTAGTTATTAGAACTCGTATCCCTATTAGGAACCGTATGGCCCATTTTTGGATGATATACGTATTTTCCTAAGTGCGTCCCTGTTCTTCCATCGCCGCCTCGCGCTTGCCCCGGTCATCGCTCGCCTATGTTCGTTGTTATCCCGATCGACCGTCGCCCCCCCCCCCCCCCCCCCCCCCCCCCCGGCTCGAGTTCACCTCCATGGAGCACCATTCTGATTGATTCTACGCTCTACCGCTCGAATTCACGATCCACCGGCCGCAGTTCACGCTCCTGCCAGCTGATTCTGCAGACCTTCGACGCTGGTCGAGTGCTCTGCGGGGCGCAGTTCACGCTCAATGTGGATTCCATCCTCCTGCCCCGTGGTCCATCTTCCAATTGGATTGTTATTTTACTTGTCAATGTTCAGTCTCAGCGAACATCCAATCTCGTCGAGTCGACTGAACTTTAATTAGCGTTTACAGTTGAGAGTTTATTGTTGCATTATGCATGGGACAAATCTCCATTGGTAACAAGCAGACACGATGTTGAATAAGTGATCCTCAACCAAGCCTAGCGCTCCTAGTATATTGCAATCATCACAAATTACATACGTGTTAGACTCAAACAGTACTTATGATTTCCAGTACTTCCTCCGACCCATATTAGTTGACTCAAATTTGTCTAGATTAAGATGAATCTATACACTATTTAGTATATATATTTATTCAAATTTTGACAAATCCAAGTCAAATAATATGGATCGGAGGGAGTAGATAAAATGAAATTTATGTTAAAGATATGCTAATACATTGATGGCAAGTGCCAAGTGCCTGTTTCTGAACTTGTAGTCAGTTGTGGTTTCAGAATTATTACTGCATATCTGTTTCTCTTATTATTGTTAAAAAAATCTATCTATGAAAGTAATTTATTTCTGGCATTTTGTATTTCATAAACTTAGATCCCAATTGAGCATGTCTTGTATGTTTAGTGTCCTTTTTCATATGATTTTGCGTTTTCTGTCAATTTGACCTGCACATAGATGACGATGAGTTAAAATATTCGCTTGAAAAGCCTCCTGCGGTATGCTAAGAGACAATAATCATGTTGATCCATCTTCAAAGTGCTTCATATGTAAATAAAACATATAGAAGTAAAACAGGCCCTTGGCGTGAGCAACTAGCTATTACCAATGATAATCATGATGAACATGTAAATGGCGGCTTACAAGTTATATAGCAAGTTGTTGTCAACAGTGCTACTTGGAAGTTACAAGGAAGGAAGCATCAGTGACCCTTGCTAGTCGCTATCATGAAGAAAGATATTTATCTAACTCTAATAACAGCCTAGTCAACCGAAAGTCATAATAGCAATGAACACTAGAACCCTGATAAAGATCTAAGCATCCGCTCCCTAACACTAATCACAATCTTGTTCTCACTAAAAATTATCGATCTGCCCTCTTCTGTTCCGCCTTCTCTCATGACCAACCGTGTTAAATTGCTAGTTTAAGGTGTTGTCTGGCATCTACATTCACATGACAATATTCTACCTTATGAAAATATGGGCAACTGTGAAAGAATATAGAAAACTAAGACATTATTATGGTCTAATAAAACATGAAGGGCCTAATTAACCAATATGATAATCTAGGAAATTGTCCTATGAAAAAATGTACTGGCAAACAAAAAAGAATTCCATGCTTTGCTGATCGTACTTCCCATCTCAAACATTAACATGCACAACTAGTTATGCATCCACACCACTAAGAAACTTTTAGAGGAGCAGATTCTTAATCATAAAAATTCTGAACTTGGTAACAATATTTATACTAATACACATCACATGCAACTACCGCCTACACATTCAGTTGGATGCATACTCGACAACCATCCATCAAACAGAACTGACAATCTGACATGAACATGTATTGGGGAGTAAATACAGCAGAAACATGACTAGATTAGGTTTTTATCTCACCTGACGCCACACCTAAATACTATCCTCTATAATGAGAAAAACCTAAATACTATATCCATATTCTTAAGCGAAGAGGTCACAACCAATGACCACTTGACCAGAATTACAAATTATGTGAAGAAGCAGTAACAGATAATAGCAACCAGAATTCCCTTTTAATTATTTGTAGACACAACATCCTAGTCTTATTCTCAAGAACCGTATGCACAAACTGATGGATGAATACAAACAATGATATGAGAGGTCTGGATCAATACAACCTCCCAAACTGCTACCAAAACATAAACTCCACTGGCACAACAGCCCACTAAAGTATTCGAAGATTTCTCTATACTAGACACCCATCGGTTGCTAGCGCTCCACCAAATCTAATTTGTTGTCCATGTTTTATGCTCCGGGATGAAAACTAAGCATGTACTAGATGATCAATCAACGCGGACTACAAAGGGGAGCCTAATAAAGCCAGATGAGCTTTGTTTCGGCCAGCAGCGCCGCATACATGTACTGTCGACGACAACATTTAACAGGCGGAGGCAGGCTTAAGTCCTTCTGGGTGCAGCCGTGAAGGGGCTTCAGCAGCATCGATCGCTGGCATTAGAGGGGCGTAGGGAGTCCACGTCGTTGGGGATCCATGCGGCCGTATAGAGTAAGAGATTAGATGGCATCAGAGAGGAGTGCAGCCATGGAGGGAGTCGTCGGCGTGGAAGATGGTGCAGCCGTGGAGAACTAATTAGGGGTTATATGTCATCTGCGGATGGCGGCATTGGCATCAGCCAACGGCGGCGCTACCGCACCGATCTGGATGTTCTATGGTCCCATGGGCACGTCTCTTCGCCATCGAGGATTAGTATGTGTGGGCGGTACCATGGCGGCTTCTTCTCACCGTCGTGTCCCTAACCTGGTGCGGTGGCTGCTCAATAAGGTGGCGACGGACGGTGCCGATGGTTGAGAAAAAAACGCGTATCAATTCATACATGCAGAGTATACAAGTATCTAGGTTGTCTACAGGCTTGGGATCAAGGCGGGCCAAGGAGCCAAATCGGGATTACCAACTAATTGACAGCAAAAGTCTATTTTACCCTTATGAGGTTTTGGGAAGGGGGTCTATGGAAGCATGGCTCTTGTTAGAAACATAGTGACTTGTTTCTCAGACCGTGAGACCATATTTAATAGTTGTCATCCAAGAGTGCATTGAGAGCATCAAACGTCACTCACTAGAACGGTGATCATAAATGTGTGATCGGATACTCAAAGGGGTTGGTTGAGGCATATGTGTCAAGATAGGTATATGTACATCCGCATGATGGAATATACTCTGGGCCCACTCGGGTAAGTTATATCTATATGTTGCGCAACATGTGACTATGTCACACGGATATCACTTATTAAAATGAGTAAAGTAGAATTTGGCGGTAACGAGGTTGATCCCAACGTGGTGATGTTGTTAATCAAATTTGGGACGATGTAGGTATCGTAGAGGCAAAAGGAATATGACATATCGTTTAAGGTTCAACACGATGGTAACACGTGGAGTGTATAGGGGTCAATATGGGCATCCCAGTCCCTCTATTGATCATTGATGGAGATCATATCTATGACATTCCCGAACCATAGGGACGCACGCTTAAGGGCATTACGACGCTTGTAGATCTTCCTGCAAGAAGGAATCACAGAAGAGAGAGAAACCAAAATCGTTCTAGAGAAATCCAAAGTTGCTCGGAGAAAGAAAGAAAGAAAGGAAAGAGACCAAAAGGAGTTTTAGATAAATAGAAATTTATAATATGTATTTATTATATGTTAAATGTGAATTAGCTTATACTAAATAAATATTAAAATTCAAATTTATGAAGCAACTTTCTCATTAGACCAAAATCCTAGAGGAAATTGGCCCACGAGAAAGCCGCAGGAAAAAGACAAAAAACAGCACGCACGTGGGCGACAAATAGTAGCTGTCGTGCGGGGCGGGCAGCTGCCACCGGCCGTCGCCGCGGATCTGCTCAACCGCGGTCCACACAGGCGCATGGGGGAGCTGGCGGGAGGGTGGGCTATAACACCGCGGTTCTGAAAAGCCCGTGGCTTCTATGTGACATGCCAATCCCTGGATCGGTTTATTGGCCCACAATAGAATAAGATGATTAACATAGCAAAATATCCGTGTATCATAAATAACGAAGATCCAGAGTACCATTATTATAATAAAAGCTTAGCTCAAGGCTAGCTCAAATTATTTAGGTAGCAACATAAATAAAGCAAATCCTCCATTCTTCAAATTGCCCACAAGTGAACAAGTGCCGAGTGGAGTACCGTGGCCTATATCGATTACTCAGAATCGGAATAACCTGCAACATGAAACGTAGCAGCCCCGAAGGGTCAATACATGGAATGTATGGCAAGTAGAGCTAGTAATGGAGACAATAGCACTAACATCTACATGCATATTTGGCAAGTGGAGCTGTGTCTGGCTTGCATTTGCAAATACCTTTGTCCTACTTTCGTAAACAGTTTTTGATTTTTCTTTCAAAAGATCCCAATTAAGTTAACCCAACAATATTAAATCAATTATGAAATTAGAATGAGCGAGAAACATGTCATGGAATCAATATCAAGCAACTCAGTTGTCCATAACCGGGGACACGGCTAATCGATTAGATTATACACCCTGCAGGGGTTAGTACACTTTATCCATGTGACTTGGCCAGCCCAGCTCGTACCATCACTCTCATTTTGGGTGATGATAGGGAGAAGTCCAAGAAGAGACTGTTCGGGAAGTAGCACCCCAATCCCGACGCGCACCGGTCCAACCTACCAAAATTCTACATCTCTGGATATGCGGGTTCGAGTTACCACAACCTACTAAGTCCAACCAACCGCCCATTTCATTATTGGCACATGGTTGTACACGTAAGCTACACAATAAAGAAACCAATCATTCTCTCTTGATACCTGGGTGCCTTTCCGCAATGAAACCACTAAAAATTATCAATCCCATCACACCCAGGAGATTCATTGATTAAGTTGTTTTAGTTTTTGCAAACCAACTCATTTAGAAACAACTTTCAGTGATGTAACCTAGCCCTCGTTCATTATAGCATGGCTAAGCATATCTACCAACGGTGGTTCATCTACAAGGAAAGCCCTACCACATAATATGTCATAGCATAGCGATAGTATCATCCTACACATGCATCTACAAAATACACGACAATGCATTGAAAATAGTAGGACAATATCATGAACAAAATAGCATCTACTTGCCTTGGTTGTAGCGGTCGGAAGAACAATCCACACACGAGCAAGCGTTGCACTCGTCACAATCTACACGATACAATTGCAATCATAAACAAACAATCCACAAGCATATGCAACAAAGATGATGCATGAAGGTATGCAAGGCAAGTGAATTGGTGCTACAGCTGCACCACATAATCCTATTCAATAATACTACTGATTGCATGCATGGAAAATAGTTTTAGCGCAAGGAAAACTATTACGCAAAAAGTAATGCTCAA
Organism: Avena sativa; assembly: GCA_916181665.1. Lineage (NCBI taxonomy): Eukaryota > Viridiplantae > Streptophyta > Magnoliopsida > Poales > Poaceae > Avena > Avena sativa. The sequence continues at coordinate 148,202,311 of OV702297.1, forward strand.
AACTAGAGCTAGAACTCAATTAATTCACTACCGGTAGTATACTGTTTGTAAAATCTTGGGAAAATTCTACCGCATAGGATTTGCTATTTAGGAACAGTACCAACTGGAATTACTCAAAAAGGAATTATAAAACTCCCCGAGTAATTAAAACACTGCAGAAAGCCACTAGACAGTTTCTGTAGAAGTTTTCACTGTAAGCCTATCCTTTTAATTCACGATGAGATTCCCCTCGTTCCACTGAATCCTGGGACATATTACACGCAATTTTTGGAGTTGCAGATCTTTTTCTACGAATTAATTACTCCAAAAAGGCCATTAATTCATTTGATTAAACTGTACTAAATCTTGCTGCAAAAGTGTGAAACAAAGGTACAGCAAGATTCTACACGACTTACTGAACCTACACATATTTTATTTGCAATTTTTGGCCCAGCGGTTTAATTTCTACGCAATTTACAAGTTTCTACCGAAATCTGCCAACTAAATCGATTAAAGAAAATACCCAGTCAACTGTGTCTGTTGACTGGTCAACGCGGCTGCTGACTGGGCGCTGACTGGGCGTCTGACTAGTCAACGCCTGGGGCTGACCGGTCAACGGCCGATCTGGACCGCTGATCTGAGATCCAACGATCCCAAGAGATGGCGGCTGCGGACTCACCGGAGACGAACGGCGGCGAGCTCGGGACGGTGGCGGCGATCGGTTCCGGCGACGGCGTTTCCTGCTCGGAGGGGAGACGGTCAGCACGGAACGGTGGCGTTCAACGCAGCGGCGCGCGCGGCGGCTGCGGGCGAGGCGGCGCGGAGCGGCGTGGCGGCGCGGGTGGCGGCTGCGCGCGCGGCGCGCGAGGCGGCGACGCGGCGGCAGCGTGAGGGCGGCGGCAGCGCGCTTACCTCGAGGCGGCGGCGGGCGCGGAGGCCGAGGGGACGCGGCGGCGCGTGGGAGGGAGAGGCGGCGCGCGGGTGCGGAGATCGAGGTGGCGCGCGGGTGCGGGGCCTCTTAAGTGGGCCCCACGCGGGGTCCTAGTCGGCTACGGCGGCGCGGTTGGAGGCGAACGCGGCGAAGTCGGCGCCGATTTTCGATCTTTTAGTAAAACGTCCGTAACTTTTCCGTACGAACTCCGAATCGGGCGATTCTTGCTCCTAAGTTTTCGTAAAATCGAGGGGAACAACCTCAGGTCAAGGGTTGAGTGAAACCACTATGCTACAAGGGTGGACAACACAAGTCCTACTAAAGCCTCCCGCAGGAGCCTCGTAGTAAAATAGAATAGGGTTTAGAAAATAGTGTTTTGCCAAATCTTTTCAATCGATGGTTTTGCATGGAAGAGTATGATCCAATGGCATGAATGATATGTAGAACCAAATTCTAAAATTTGGGATGTGACAAGACTAACCCCTTAAGATGAATCTCGTCCCCGAGATTCGGCGTGGCTAGCAAATAGGTGTGGGTAGTCCTCTCGGATGTCATCCTCACGCTCCCAAGTGGCTTCCTCTTCGGTGTGGTGGCTCCACTGCACCTTGCAAAACCTGATCGTCTTGGTACGGGTAGTCCTCTCCGCTGTCTCCAGAATCTTGACCGACTTCTCCTCATAGGTCAAGTCACTCTCAAGCTGAACCTCCTCTAGCGGTACAGTGTCTCTCAATGGTGTATCCGCCATCTCCGGATGGCACTTCTTCAGCTGGGATACGTGGAACACATTGTGAACAGCGGACAGAGCTTCTGGCAACTCCAACTGGTAAGAAACTTCCCCTTTGCGTGCTAAGACCCGATACGGTCCAATAAATCGAGGTGCCAGCTTACCCTTAATTCCAAATCTCTTGATTCCACGAAGTGGCGACACTCTGAGGTATGCTCTATCACCTATCTCATACACCACTTCCTTGCGCTTGGCGTCAGCGTAGCTCTTCTGCCTTGATTGTGCTACCTTCAGTCTGTCCCTAATCAAGGCGACCTTCTCCTCAGCGTCCTTGATCAAATCAGGCCCAAACAACTGACGTTCTCCTACTCCATCCCATAGCAATGGTGTCCGGCACCGTTTCCCATATAGCACATCGAACGGTGACGTCTTGATGCTGGTTTGATAGCTGTTGTTGTATGAAAACTCAGCGTATGGCAAATTCTCATCCCAACTAGAACCATGAGCCAAAGCGCAAGCTCTCAGCATGTCCTCCAAAATCTGATTCACCCTCTCGGTCTGTCCATCAGTCTGTGGGTGAAACGCCGTGCTAAACTCCAATCTGGTACCGAGTGACTCGTGCAGCTGGCGCCAGAAGTGTGAGGTAAATTGAGTGCCCCTATCAGATACAATACTCTTGGGAACTCCGTGTAGGCACACAATTCTGTCCATGTAAAACTTGGCCAACTTCGCACTTGTGTAAGTCGTCTTTACCGGAATAAAGTGGGCTACCTTGGTCAAATGGTCGACCACTACCCAAATGGAGTCATATCCTGACCTGGTCCTGGGCAATCCTGTGATGAAATCCATTCCCACTCTATCCCACTTCCAATCCGGCACGGGCAACGGCTGTAGCAATCCTGCTGGCTTCTGGTGTTCCGCCTTCACTCGGCTACATACATCACATAGGGCAATATGCTCTGCGATGTCTTCCTTCATGTTGTTCCACCAGAATCTGTCCTTTAGGTCCATATACATCTTCGTATTGCCCGGATGTATGGAATACGGCGAGTCATGAGCTTCCTGCAGAATCAACTTCCTTAACTCCGGATCGTTGGGAACGCACAAACGATCTCCATACCACATGGTACCTTGCTCATCCTCGTGGAATTCCCTTGCTCGACCCTCCTTCATCTTTTCCTTTACTTCATCTATCTCTTTGTGTCCCACTTGAGCCTTCCTGATTCTGTCCTGTAGCGTTGGTTGGACTTCCATTGTTGCTAAGTATCCTTCAGATACTATCTCCAGTCTAAGGTCCTTGAATTACTTGCACAAATCCTCAGGCAAGTCACCAATTGTAAATCCATTGGCGTAAACCTTCTGGCTCAGAGCATCTGCTACTACATTGGCCTTTCCTGGGTGGTATTGCAGATTCATATCGTAATCCTTGATAAGTTCCAACCATCTCCTTTGCCTCATGTTCAGTTTCTTCTGCGTGAATATGTACCTCAGGCTCTTGTGGTCGGTGTATACATCACAGTGTTTTCCCATTAAGTAATGCCTCCATACCTTGAGCGCATGAACCACTGACGCTAACTCCAAGTCATGTGTGGGGTAATTCCGCTCATGGTGTTTAAGTTGTCGCGAGGCATATGACACCACTCTCCCATCTTGCATCAGCACACTCCCAAGTCCCTGTCGAGAAGCGTCACAGTACACTTGGAAATCCTTCTGAAGGTCTGGCAAACACAGAACAGGGGCGGTCACTAGTCGACGCTTCAGTTCCTGAAAGCTGGCTTCACATACGTCTGACCATTCAAACTTCCTCTCCTTCTTCAGAAGTTCAGTCATCGGCTTAGAAATCTTGGAAAAGTTTTCAATGAACCTCCTGTAATATCCAGCAAGTCCCAAAAAGCTTCGTATCTCTCCTGCATTCTTGGGTGCTTCCCACTCTGTCACTGCAGTCACTTTGCTTGGATCAACAGCGACTCCTTCTCCTGACACTACGTGTCCAAGAAACCCAATAGTGTTAAGCCAGAATTCACACTTGCTGAATTTGGCATACAGCTTGTGTTCCCTCAGCTTCTCCATAATCAGTCGCAGATGTTTCTCATGCTCGACATCATCCTTGGAATATATCAGTATGTCGTCAATAAACACCACCACGAACTTGTCCAAGTACTCCATAAATACCTTGTTCATCATGGTCATGAAATATGCCGGGGCATTCGTTAGTCCAAAAGACATAACTGTATACTCATATAAACCATACCTAGTGGTGAAGGCGGTTTTTGGTATGTCCTCCTCCCGGATCTTCAATTGGAAGTAACCTGATCGCAGATCAATCTTGCTGAACACCTTCGCTCCTTCCAGTTGATCAAACAAATCATTTATGTTCGGCAGAGGGTACTTGTTCTTGATGGTCACTTCATTCAGCGAGCGATAGTCCACCACTAATCTCTTGCTGCTGTCTTTCTTCTCCACAAACAGAACAGGTGCTCCCCATGACGACGAACTAGGCTGAATGAATCCCTTGTCCAACTGCTCTTTCAACTGCTTCTTCAATTCCTTCAGCTCATCCACATCCATCTTATATGGTCTCTTTGCTATAGGTCCTGTTCCCGGCATCAGGTCGATAAGAAACTCTACTTCCCTGTCAGGTGGCATCCCTGGCAGCTCTTCCAGAAACACGTCGGGGTAATCCCTAATCACTGGCACAGTATCCATGCTAACCCCCTTAAGAGAATTCAACTTACACCTTCCTGGTCGTACAGCCGACTTGAATCTAATCCTCTTACCATCCGGGGTTTTGAGTGAAACAGCGCGTTGTGCACAATCTATGTGTCCCTCATGCATAGACATCCAATCCATACCCAGAATAACGTCTAACCCCTGTGATTCCAACACTACCAAATGTGCACTGAAATTGTGTGTTCCAATCCTCACAGTTAAGTCGCGGCATCCCGCGCTAGCTATCATATCTCCTCCAGGTGAACTCACTCTAATAGACCCTTTCATAGACTCCATAGGTAACTTATACTTATCCACAAAAGCCCTTGATATGAATGAATGCGATGCACCAGTATCGAAAAGTATAAGTGCAGGGTGAGTGTTGATTGGAAACTTACCAATCACAAGGTCAGGCTCATCTGGGATCTCCTCCACATTCATGTGGTTCACTGTGGCCTTCTCGTTGTTGGTTGGCTTCAGTCCTTTCCTCTCCGGATAGTTGTCAGCATAGTGTCCCTTCTGTTTACACTTGAAGCATGTCACCTCACTCAGATCCTTCTTCACAAAGCTGCGATCGCGGTTGCGGTCATGTTCACCGTGCCCTCCAGAGTGGTGAGAGTGTCCTCCCTTGTGGCTGTGGTGGTTGCTCTTGTGGTTGTCATGGCGATGTCCATCACCTCCGTGGTGGTGGCGGCGGTCATGGCTCCCATGGTCACTCCCTCCATGCTTGGAGTATCCATCATATGAAGTGCGAGACTTGTGATGTGAACCAGAGTGGTGATTATTGCTCTTTCTCTTGCGGTTCTCCACCTGTTTGTGCTTCCCTTCCAAGATCCTGGCCTTGTCCATGAGCTCCTGGAAAGTGGGGCAATAAACCACCAGTAGCTGTACTGAAAGCTCATCACTGAGGCCATCCAAGAATCTCTCCTTCCTTTTTTGCATCAGTGTCAACATCCTCAGGTGCATAACGGGACAAGTTGTTGAACTCCTCAATGTACTCAGCCACGGTGCGGTTGGTTTGGCGCAAGTTGCGGAACTCCTTCCTCTTCAGGCTCAGAACTCCTGAAGACACGTGGTTGGTCCTGAAACCTTCCTCAAACATTGCCCAAGTCACAGTGTCCAGCGGGTGGGTGATCTGAAAAGTGTCCCACCAAGAAGCGGCTGGTCCCTCCAGTAGGTGAGCGGCAAATCTCACCTTCTCAGCATCAGTGCATCCAACAGTTACCAGATCCTTGTTGACTGAACGCAACCAGTCGAGAGCAACCATTGGTTCCGTTGCAGTAGAGAACTTAGTCGGCCTTAGCCTCAGAAATCTAGTGAGAGCATCTCCCTGAGGCTGATTGTTTTCATTGTTGTTGTTGTTCTGAGCTGCCATGAACTGAGTCATTACTTGGGTCAGCTGTGCCTGAGCTGCCATGAGTTTCTCCCACTCAGTGGGTTGACGGCGGGGAGGCATCTGCGGTTTAGCACAGGTAAGTTTAGAAAGAATCAACTACGATAATAGGATTGTACCCATGCATATGATTAAACAACAACAAACAATAGCAGACAATCACAAGCAAGCAGCACATCAACAAACAAGTGATCCAGCAACATTCCAGGGGTTATCCTAGCAGTATATACCTACTGAAATAGTTTTACAAGAGTTGGCAATGGTTAACTAAACAGTCGATCAACTAAGCAACAAAAACAGCAATTTGCCAGAACAGTCCAGCAGTGTTCACGAATTTTTCTACCTGACTTAGAATCGTCAGAAAAATAAGCTGATTGTTGCACATACAGTACAGAGAGTTTCGCACCATCCCTATTTTTTTCAGATTTTTCCCAGTTACCAGAAAAATATGAAAAATCGTACAGTACTGCTGTATCAGCAGAAAACTGCAGCGAAAATAACACAGATAGTAACCAAACTTGCCATAACTCTTTCATAGAATTTTGCACAAATAATTCCTGGGATATTGAAGTACACAAATAAGCAACTAATCACTCTTAAACGAACAGCAACTAAGTTTCACATCGATCGAGACTAATCCTATCGATTTTACCTAACGAGAACTAATTGGTGGACTTCTATCTACTTCTTGAAGAGGTTGTGGTAGGTCCTTGCACTCATGCGTTGGCGCTTCGGTCCACGGTTCAACCATGGTGGCGGAGTGTACACTTCTCCTGAGTCATCACTTGAGATCTCAAACTCCACCTCTTCTGGATCCTCCTCTTCTTCTGCACTCTCAGCTGCTACTGCTACAGCTTCATCTCCTCCACCATCATCGTCTCCATCATCATCATCCTCGTCCTCATCATCATCATCGTTCCCACTATCATCATCATCCCCATTGTTGCCATCATCTCCATTGTCTTCATCAGAGGATGGATTTAGCTATGCTTGGAGAGCGGCAATCTGGGCTGTCATAGCTTCAATAGTTTGATCCCTTTCCTGGACGGTCCCTTGCAGCTGTTGTATGTTTATGGTGTTCTCCTGCACGGTACCATGAAGATGGGTTATGGTTGCATCTATGGCTATCAGGGAATTCTCCAGAACTCCCACAGCTTCATGCAAGGTGTCAATCTCTTGTCCTTGGACCACCATACCATTGCTGGCAAAGTCTGCAATCTCCTTTATCATCATCACTTTCTCAGCTAGAGCTCCATTCTCCCTTTCCATGTCCTCTATGTGCCTCCGACGGGGCGGCATGTTGTTCCTGTCACCCGGGGTAACCACAATGTGTCCATCTTCATCACGCCTCCCATAGTCACGGTAGGGTGAATCTGCTGGTAGTAGGTGTCAGACTTGATGGCATTGGCGAGACAGGGCTTCATGTATGGCCAAGTTGATCTAAGTCCCCAGTTGCAGTATGTCTTGGTGTAGATCAAATGCACTGGATTTGGCAAGGCAGCATCCCTGAATATGAAGGTAGTGATCTCCCATGCATCCTCTCCATATCCATAGGTGTACAGCCTTCTTCCCTTGAACATGGGCAGTGGCAATCCCAATGACTGCGAGAGCTGTGCTAACTGCCTTGCAAAGGGCCTTGGTGACTCCATGGTTGCATACTCAGTCCTGACTTCTCCCATCTATCAAGTAAAAGAGGAAAGTGTGAGAATAGCATATGGTAAGAATTTACTAGGGTGAAAGGCATAAGATGAAAGACAGAGTTAATATAGGCTTTAATAAATCTAAGGCTTCCTAATCCAATCCTAGGTCACGATCGTACAGTCGACACACGGGCTCTGATACCATCTTGTAACACCGCGGTTCTGAAAAGACCGTGGCTTCTATGTGACATGCCAATCCCTGGATCGGTTCATTGGCCCACAATAGAATAAGATGAATAACATAGCAAAATATCCGTGTATCATAAATAACGAAGATCCAGAGTACCATTATTACAATAAAAGCTTAGCTCAAGGCTAGCTCAAATTATTCAGGTAGCAATATAAATAAAGCAAATCCTCCATTCTTCAAATTGCCCACAAGTGAACAAGTGCCGAGTGGAGTACCGTGGCCTATATCGATTACTCAGAATCGGAATAACCTGCAACATGAAACGTAGCAGCCCCGAAGGATCAATACATGAAATGTATGGCAAGTAGAGCTAGTAATGGAGACAATAGCACTAACATCTACATGCATATTTGGCAAGTGGAGCTGTGTCTGGCTTGCATTTGCAAATACCTTTGTCCTACTTTCGTAAACAGTTTTTGATTTTTCTTTCAAAAGATCCCAATTAAGTTAACCCAACAATATTAAATCAATTATGAAATTAGAATGAGCGAGAAACATGTCATGGAATCAATATCAAGCAACTCAGTTGTCCATAACCGGGGACACGGCTAATCGATTAGATTATACACCCTGCAGGGGTTAGTACACTTTATCCATGTGACTTGGCCAGCCCAGCTCGTACCATCACTCTCATTTTGGGTGATGATAGGGAGAAGTCCAAGAAGAGACTGTTCGGGAAGTAGCACCCCAATCCCGACGCGCACCGGTCCAACCTACCAAAATTCTACATCTCTGGATATGCGGGTTCGAGTTACCACAACCTACTAAGTCCAACCAACCGCCCATTTCATTATTGGCACATGGTTGTACACGTAAGCTACACAATAAAGAAACCAATCATTCTCTCTTGATACCTGGGTGCCTTTCTACAATGAAACCACTAAAAATTATCAATCCCATCACACCTAGGAGATTCATTGATTAAGTTGTTTTAGTTTTTGCAAACCAACTCATTTAGAAACAACTTTCAGTGATGTAACCCAGCCCTTGTTCATTATAGCATGGCTAAGCATATCTACCAACGGTGGTTCATCTACAAGGAAAGCCCTACCACATAATAGGTCATAGCATAGCGATAGTATCATCCTACACATGCATCTACAAAATACACGACAATGCATTGAAAATAGTAGGACAATATCATGAACAAAATAGCATCTACTTGCCTTGGTTGTAGCGGTCGGAAGAACAATCCACACACGAGCAAGCGTTGCACTCGTCACAATCTACACGATACAATTGCAATCATAAACAAACAATCCACAAGCATATGCAATAAAGATGATGCATGAAGGTATGCAAGGCAAGTGAATTGGTGCTATAGCTGCACCACATAATCCTATTCAATAAAACTACTGATTGCATGCATGGAAAATAGTTTTAGCGCAAGGAAAACTATTACGCAAAAAGTAATGCTCAAAACTAGAGCTAGAACTCAATTAATTCACTACCGGTAATATACTGTTTGTAAAATCTTGGGAAAATTTTACCGCATAGGTTTTTCTATTTAGGAACAGTACCAACTAGAATTACTCAAAAAGGAATTATAAAACTCCCCGAGTAATTAAAACACTGCAGAAAGCCACTAGACAGTTTCTGCAGAAGTTTTCACTGTAAGCCTATTCTTTTAATTCACGATGAGATTCTTCTCGTTCCACTGAATCCAGGGACATATTACACGCAATTTTTGGAGTTGTAGATCTTTTTCTACGAATTAATTACTCCAAAAAGGCCATTAATTCATTTGATTAAACTGTACTAAACCTTGCTGCAAAAGTGTGAAACAAAGGTATAGCAAGATTCTACACGACTTACTGAACCTACACATATTTTATTTTCAATTTTTGGCCCAGCAGTTTAATTTCTACGCAATTTACAATTTTCTACCGAAATCTGCCAACTAAATCGATTAAAGAAAATACCCAGTCAACTGTGTCTGTTGACTGGTTAACGCGGCTGCTGACTGGGCATCTGACTAGTCAACGCCTGGGGCTGACCGGTCAACGGCCGATCTGGACCGCTGATCTGAGATCCAACGATCCCAAGAGAAGGCGGCTGCGGACTCAAGAGAAGGCGATCCTGGCGGCGACGGCGTTTCCTGCGTGGAGGGGAGACGGTCAGCGCGGAACGGTGGCGGTCAATGCGGCGGCGGCGCGAGGCGGCACGAGCGAGCGGCGTGCGGGCGCGGTGCGCGAGGCGGCGGCGCGAGGCGCGCGGGGCGGTGGTGCGCTGGCGCTTGCGTGCGCGCGCGCGGAGGCGGCGGCGCTGGGGCGCGGGCAGCGGGCGCGGGGCGAGCGCGCGGAGCGGCGGCGCGGCGCGGGTGGCGGCTGCGCGCGGCGGCTGCGGGCGTGGCGGCATGGAGCGGCGCGGGTGGCGGCTGCGCGCGCGGCGCGCGAGGCGGCGACGCGGCGGCGGCATGAGGGCGGCGGCGGCGCGCTTATCTCGAGGCGGCGGCGGGCGCGGAGGCCGAGGGGAGGCGGCGGCGCGTGGGAGGGAGAGGCGGCGCGTGGGTGCGGAGATCGAGGTGGCGCGCGGGTGCGGGGCCTCTTAAGTGGTCCCCACGCGGGGTCCTAGTCGGCTACGGCGGCGCGGTTGGAGGCGAACACGGCGAAGTCAGAGCCGATTTTCGATCTTTTAGTAAAACGTCCGTAACTTTTCCGTACGAGCTCCGAATCGGGCGATTCTTGCTCTTAAGTTTTCGTAAAAACGAGGGGAACAACCTAGGTCAAGGGTTGAGTGAAACCACTAGGCTACAAGGGTGGACAACACAAGTCCTACTAAAGCCTCCCGCAGGAGCCTCGTAGTAAAATAGAATAGGGTTTAGAAAATAGTGTTTTGCCGAATCTTTTCAATCGATGGTTTTGCATGGAAGAGTATGATGCAATGGCATGAATGATATGCAGAACAAAATTCTAAAATTTGGGATGTGACACGTGCAACACCAACCCTCAGACCCACCAGGATGCCTCACCACGCCGCTGCCTTGCAGCTGCTGGCAGGCCGCCGCGAGCAGGTGGCCGGCCCACCCGGGCCACACGCGCAGGCCGCTGCCTCCATGGTTAGCATGCCGCGCGGGAGGGCGCCGTCCCACCCAGATCCGCTGGCCGCTGGCTGATGTCTACACACTTCTATTCTTGTAGACCGTTTTTGGTCCTCCAAGTGCAGAGGTTATAGAACAGCAGCAAGTTTCCCTTAAGTGGATCACCCAAGGTTTATTGAACTCAGGGAGGAAGTGGTCCAAGGTATCCCTCTCAAGCAACCCTGCAATCAAGATACAAGAAGTCTCTGGTGTCCCCAACACACGCAATACACTTGTCAGGTGTATAGGTGCACTAGTTCGACGAAGAGATAGTGAAATACAAGTGGTAACAGTGCCACAAAAGAGCTTGACGCTGAGAAAGAGACTGAAGGAAAACTGAAATAAAGATGGAAGCAAGCAAACATGCAACAGATCTAGATGCAAACGGTGTTTCAATGTTTAGAAACAAGGCCTAGGAATCATACTTTCACTAGTGAACACTCTCTCATATAAATATATTCTCTTCATGATACTACTCTTAACTACTCTCCAGTTGGATACTCTAATCCATGATAGGGCTATAACAACACTCCTCAAAGTCTGCCTTCCCCAATCTAGATAACCCCATGCTGTCACCTTGAGCGCTAGATGGTTCCAACAAACACCACAATTTCATAAAGACATCCAACTCAAAATATACTCATGATAAATATATGTAATCTAGCCTAAGTGCCACCACGGTATGCATGCTGTCACTTTCACAGACATGGGGAGAAGCATAGATCTGTTAAAGCACGATGAGTATTTATGTAGACTCTAGCCTAAGTGCCACCATGGCGTGCACGCTGTCACTTTCACACACATGGGGAGAGCAGACATCTATTGAAGCACTTGAGTACCAAGGTAGATCTACTTGATTACAAAGCTCATGACCACAACAAGATCATGCATAGAGAGAGAGTTGAACACATAGCTACTGGTAGAGCCCTTAGCCTCGAGGAAGAACTACTCCCTCCTCATCATGGGAATCAGGAACGGTGATGAAGATGATGGTGGAGATCGATGGAGATAGCTCCGGGGGCACTTCCCCGTCCCGGCAGGGTGCCGGAAAAGAGACTTTCTATCCCTCGAATATCCCTTCGTTGGCGGCGGTGCTGCGGAACTTTTTCCGGATTTTTTCCTGCGTTCTTTCTGGTTTCTGAGTTGGGGGCTTCTTATAGGCGAAGGAGGCAAGGTAGGTGGAGGGCCAGGGGGCCCACACCCCCTGTGGGCGCGGCCAGGATGGCCCCCGCGCCTACCTAGGGTGTGGCCACCCTGGTGTCCTCCTCCATCTCGTCTTCGATTTTCTGTATCATTCCAGGAAAAATATGAAGTTTGGCTTTTGTCCCGTCCAATTCTGAGAATATTCATTTTCTGCCTTTTCTGGGACCAAAAATAGAAGAAAACAGGTAACTAGCACTGTGGCATCTTGTTAATAGGTTAGTCCAGAAAAACATATAAAAACACCTCAAAGTGTAGACAAAGCAAAGCAGAGTAGATACTAAATAAGCATGGAACATCAAAAATTATAGATACGTTTACGATGTATCAAGCATCCCCAAGCTTAACTCCTGCTCGTCTTCGAGTAGGTAAGTGATAAAAAGAGTAATTTTTTAGGTGACATGCACCATCAAAATCAAGATCAAATCATTTGCAAGCAGGGATCAAAGAACTCTAAACATGAGCATGAAAGATGGAGTTCTAACAGTAAGACAAAGTAACTATGCATGCAACATGAAAGGCTACAAACAAAGATTCATGAATAACATGCATTGAAAAACATTTGTTTGTTTCACATACAGAAAACATGGCATAGTGGCATTCATCTTGTCCCTCATGGAGTAGAAAATAGATGCATAGGACACCTTCTAAGTTCATAAGAGTTACTAGATACAAATAGCACACGAACAAGTAATATCAACAATATGCATCAATCAATAAGTTTTGGGACAATGCACATAGAACTAAGAATGGCAACTATGCTCTCTTAATTGGTGCCTAAGGATAGAAGGTGAAGACTCAATATAGTGGTGGAAGAAAGGCCCTTCATAAAGGGAAGCAGGGATTTCAAGTCTTAAAAAGAGCTTCCAAAAATTATGGTACTTGTTAGCTTTCAGCTCTCATTGCCTCTATCATAAGCACCTTAAAGTGATTAAGGTTAAAGTGAACAAAATATGGAGTATATGCTTAACGAAGTATAAATTGGCAATATCATGTCCCTTGAATACGAGGGTCGCTCCTCATGCTACTCAACTTTAGTCACATGTAAGTTCTTGTCATAGTAAGTACATGTGTATTATAGAGAACCGCCAACGGGGTACCCCTTGCACATGATACAGGAGCAATCCCATAATCAAAATGACAAGGCAAGCAGACAATGAGCATCTCAGCAATATTCTTATTTACCATGGGAAAATGGTGCTTTTTTTCTCTCTTTCCTCTTTTCAATATGTCTCTTTTTTTATAAAAAGAAAGCTTCATAGATTGCTCACTATGGTGATGCTGCAAGTTTCCACCATGATTAGGCATGGCTTAGGCTAGCGGCCCAGGTGTTTCTCTAACACACATACATAACTCCATGGACTTATAATCTCCCCTTTTATTTCACAACAATGACATCCATAGACAAAAGATCATGATATATACTGTATACAAAGTACAAGTGCGATGTTGAAAGCGTTCCCCGTGAAAACACGGTTCTGCTAATTCCAATGTATAAGGGCAAGCATATATAACATAGATGACACAATGGTTCAAGTTTATTACGGGCAAGAAAAATAAAGTGTGCCATCAAGTTTGTGAGATCTTTAATCACTAAGTTTTCACATAACAAAATACTTTTTAATTGGAAGATAAATGAAAACAAGAATATACTTGGAATGGTGTAACACACCATGCATAGGAATTTATAGTGGACACTTTGGAATAACTTGGTTTCTTGGGAATTGGATGCATGAGTATAACTTACTCATACAAGTGGAGGCTAGCAAAAGACTGGGAGCGACCAACTAAGAGAGCAATAATGGCCATAATCATGCAGAGCAACAAAACATTATCAATCAAAGCATAAAGTGGTACTACAAGTCAAGGACTACATGATCATAGAGGCTATGGTGACTTGTTCATAGTCATAACATGGTGTAAGCATGTGCCAAGTCAACCCAAACAAAGCATCAAAGGAGAATACCACAATACTATGCTTTGTATGCTAAAACAACGCATGATTCTTTCAAGGAACATTAAGCAATCCTAATTGTTTGGAATAAGTCATGCTACAGAAATAATAACTAATCATAAGGTCAAAACAACATCCAGCATGACATGATAAAGTCTAAGTCACAGTCAAAGGAAGCTCCCTTTTTGTACCACTATAAGCATGCAACTTTCTACTCTTTTCCAACACCAATTGACTTATTTCAAACAACTCACAAAGATAATAATCAACAAAGATCAGTGAGCTTGTCTCACAAATCCACAAACAAGAACTAAAAAGTTCTAAGATGAAAGCACAATAAAACTAAGGCTAAACACAGTGCTAGCACAAGTGAACACTCACAAAAAAATAAGAGTGAAAACTAGAGTGTTCTACGCAATGAAAACAGAGTGTGTCTCTCTCCAAAAGAAGTGTGTTGTGATCCAACCAACTTAGTTCAGCAAACCAAGCAAACAAAAACCAAAAACAAAAACTAAGACGCTCCAAGAACAACACACCAGTACATGAAATAATAAAAACGAAGTGTCTAGAAAGACCTGAGCTTTTTATTGATGAAGAAGGGGATGACTTGGGCATCCCCAAGCTTTGACGCTTGTACCTCTTGAATATTTCTTGGGGTGACATAGGGTGGCATCCCCAAGCTTGAGCTTTTTTCCATTCTTCATCTCATTACATCATTCTTTCTCTACACCTGAAAATTTTCCTTCATACAAAACTTCACATAATCTTCATTAGCAACATTAGTGTATTCAAAAGATAATAGACCTATGGGTTTATCTTTAGAACAACAAAACTTTCACTAAAGACACAAGATACTTTAGAAATTCCCTAAAAAAGTTCAATTTCACAAAAAGAACCCAAAAAGGAATCAATAAGAAGCAAATGCAAATAATGGCAGAAATCTGTCAAAACAGACCAGAAGGTAGAAACTGATTTTTTAAAAGACCTTATGTTGCTCAAATCAAAAAGTGTTGAACTAAATAAAGTTAGCTAACATACAGGGGGGTTTATTGGCAAAATATCAGCTCAATACGACTTACAGAGATTCCTCATGAATTTTTTACGGTGGGGCACAAAAATCTGTTTCGGGACAACAACTCCCCAAATCTTACTTACCTCTCATTAGAGGTTATTCTTGGCACAAAAATCAAACAAAAAGGATAAGGAGAGGTTATTACAGAAGTAATAACTTCCAAGAATCAAGAAAACTATTGGGTTATCTCCCAAGAAGTACTTTTCTTTAACGCCTTTAAGTTAGGCTTGATAGTTTGAGAAGATGCTCACATAAGAAGTATGAATTTGAAGTAAAAGAGAGCATCAAGAAGCAAATATAAAAGAAATTTAAATCTAACCCACTTCCTATGCATAGGAATCTTGTAAAGAAACAAGTCATGAAAGCACAAAGCAATAAGCATAGGAAAGCAAAACAAGTGCAACTTCAAAATTTTCAACATAAAGAGGGGAAACTTAATATTATTGAGATGCATAAAATCATGTTTCCCTCTCTCATAATAAATTTCAGTAGCATCATGAATAAAATTAACAATATAACTATCACATAAAACATTCTTATCATGAGCCACATGCATAAAATAATTATTGCACTCCACATAAGCATAGTCATTCTTATTAATTATAGTGGGAGCAAATTCAACAACATAGATATCACTATTATTCTCATCACCATAATCATCAAATATAGGAGGCATATTGTAATCACAATTAATTTTCTCCTCAATAGTAGGTGGACTGAAAATATCATATTCATCATTGTAATCATCATATATTGGAGGTTTGGTATCATCATAAGCAATAGAATAGCTATCTTCCAAAGCTGGGGAACTAAAAAGATCATTTTCATAAAAACTAGCTTCCCCAAGCTTTGACGGTTCCATAACATTAGCAATAATGGTGTCCAAAGAATTCATACTAATAACATTGCTATTAGCATGCAAATTAATTTCCATGGGTTTTTTAATTTTCTCTTCAAACACTTCATGTCCTAGCTCAAGATAAACACTATAAAGATCTCTAATTTTTTTGTTGTTTTCCATTAAGCCTAACTAGTGAAAACAAGAAATAAAAAGACAAAATTGCAGAGTCTAAAGGAAATAACTTCGAGTACTCACACCGGAGGATGTGAGTACCTTTTACCTTACCTCCCCGGCAACGGCGCCAGAAAATAGCTTGATGTCTACGCACTTCTATTCTTGTAGACAGTTGTTGGTCCTCCAAGTGCAAAGGTTTGTAGAACAACAGCAAGTTTCCCTTGAGTGGATCACCCAAGGTTTATCGAACTTGGGGAAGAAGTGGTAAAAGGTATCCCTCTCAAGCAACCCTGCAATCAAGATACAAGAAGTCTCTTGTGTCCCCAACACACGCAATACACTTGTCAGGTGTATAGGTGCACTAGTTCGGCGAAGAGATAGTGAAATACAAGTGGTAACAGTGCTAGAAAAGAGCTTGACGCTGAGGAAGAGACTGAAGGCAAACTGAAATAAAAATGGAAGCAAGCAAACATGCAACAGATCTAGATGCAAACGGTGTTTCAATGTTTAGAAACAAGGCCTAGGGATCATACTTTCACTAGTGAACACTCTCTCATATAAATATATTCTTTTCATGATACTACTCTTAACTACTCTCCAGTTGGACACTCTAATCCATGATAGGGCTATAACAACACTCCTCAAAGTCTGCCTTCCCCAATCTAGATAACCCCATGCTATCACCTTGAGCGCTAGATGGTTTCAACAAACACCACAATTTCATAAAGACATCCAACTCAATATATACTCATGATAAATATATGTAATCTAGCCTAAGTGCCACCACGGTATGCATGCTATCACTTTCACACACATGGGGAGAAGCATAGATCTATTAAAGCATGATGAGTATTTATGTAGACTCTAGCCTAAGTGCCACCATGGCATGCACGCTGCCACTTTCACACACATGGGGAGAGCAGACATCTATTGAAGCACTTGAGTAGCAAGGTAGATCTACTTGATTACAAAGCTCATGAACACAACAAGATCATGCATAGAGAGAGAGAGAGAGAGAGAGAGAGAGAGAGAGATGAACACATAGCTACTGGTAGAACCCTTAGCCTCGAGGAAGAACTACTCCATCCTCATCATGGGAATCAGCAATGGTGATGAATATGGCGGTGGAGATCGATGGAGATGGCTCCGGGGGAACTTCCCCATCCCGGCAGGGTGCTGGAACAAAGACTTTCTGTTCCCCCGAATCCCCCCTTCGGTGGCGGCGGCGCTACGGAACTTTTTCTGGATTTTTGCCCCTGTTCTTTAGGGTTTCTGAGTCGGGGATTCTTATAGGCAAGGACGCAAGGTCGGTGGAGGGCCAGGGGGCCCACACCCCCTATGGGCGCGACTAGGGTGGGCCCCGCGCCCACACCCTGGTGTCCTCCTCCGGCTCGTCTTTGATTTTCTGTATGGTTCAGGGAAAATATGAACTTTAGCTTTTGTCCCATCCAATTCCGAGAATATTCATTTTCTGCCTTTTTTGCAACCAAAAACAGAAGAAAACATGCAACTGGCACTGTGGTATCTTGTTAATACGTTAGTCCAGAAAAACATATAAAAACACCTCAAAGTATAGACAAAGCAAAGCAGAGTAGATACTAAACAATCATGGAACATCAAAAATTATAGATACGTTTACGACGTATCACTGGCAGGCCACCGCTGATGCTTGCTGATGATGTTGTGTTGGGATGCCCAATGGCCCAACCGGTTAGGAGTCTTTTCCCCTTTTATTTACTTTGCTTTATATATCCATAAAGGGGTGGAAACACCTACCTCCGTCTATATAAAGGGGTGCCCATGGAAGTAATTAAACACACCATTTTAGATATTCTCTGAGAGACTTTTTCTTAGAGAAAATTCCCCTCTCTCTCTAGCTGCCTCTGCTGTGGCACGGTCGCAAGAAAGTACTGTACGCGCAAAGCCAACCTATCTGCGGTACGTCTTTGTGTTGCAAAGATTCTGGCCAGGAGTTCTAATTCCGCAACCTCGGCGGGATCCGAGCCCAAGAGTCATTGTCTTGCATCATATGTGTGTGATAACTCGGGGGGATATACACTTGGAGCGACCCGACCATCATACAAGGACTTGGACAAGGGTGACATGCTAGGAGCTTCGCCACCTTGAGGTCGGATGGGTACGACTATATCATCCATGCTTCTTTATGAGCATAACGCTCTCTCAATCTTCAAGGGTATGTTATTGCTATCTTCCTCCTTACTGTATTACTAATAGATATATCCTTGGGAAATTAGGGAATCGCGCATAGTAAATTTTTTTCTGCATCGGAACCCCCTTCAGTGGTATCAGATCCTGATCCATGCGTAGTATACGTACGGATAGACACATGCAGAGTATGGGCATTAATACTCTAGTTGTTACCTTCCCACGTGTATTTATTTATATCGCGGTACTATAAGATAAAGCGGTCCGGACCGATCTTACACGTATCCTTACACGAGACTGATTCCACGCTCGACATATGGCTTGTACCGTATAAGTGGCTCGTAGATGACTGTGTCTCTCACAATAGTTGATATAGCATCTACAATGGAAGGCCCTGAAAGGGGTGTAGTATAAACAACTATTATATCCATGTTGTGGTTAGAAGTTTGTAGGTAGAAATGTTCTGTTAGAAAAGCCTAAATAGCCACGTAAAATCTGCAATAGATAAAGTAGAGGCGTCTAACTTTATGTTGTAGGGAAGACTTTGTGATGTGATATGGTTACAGTCGTGAATGAGGAAAGGTAGTTTACTTTTCTTGTTACTAAGTAGTATAGTAATGATCATTGTGAAGATGAACAACAAGACCAGTGGCGTCATGGATTTGGTGTTAAACTGGTGGCCTGACAGAGATCATGATAAAGCACCTGACAGATATCATGGAGTGCAAAGACAACCATGTCATGTCACATTTATATTAGATATAATTTAATCTTTGTGTTGCATTTGCTTGAGTGTAGTACAAGATACACAATGGTAGCATTTAATAGGATGATCCCTAATTAATTCCAAATAATAGTGTTCCCCTTGTGTGTGCACCATTAAGAAAGTTCTTTGTTATGAGACACGCTGTGAAATACATATCTACGTTCACATACGGTGGGTGTAATCCAAGTTGCACTACAATACACACAAGTTACAATTGGCGAGCCTAGCATGTGCATACATGGCGTCGGAACACGGATATCGAAAGATCAAGCACGAGTCACATGGATGATGCGATCGACAGATATAGTCCACCCTGGTAGCTGCATCAAAGGCCATGACGATTGGGGATGATGTGGTGTAAAGGGTTCGCGTAATCACTAAAACTGTCTTTAGGGATGATAGTTTAAGTGGGGTATCATTTTTTAATATGATTGCAAATTTGAACTCCAAATTAGGAACTTAGTCTAAGTCCTTTTGCAAATGTCTTATAAATTATGGCCATCCCCTTGGTTCAGGACATCTTTGGTCCATTGATGAACGGGAATAAACTTAATCTAGATAGGTCGAATTTTATCGACTAGTACCAATGCCTCAGAAGGATCCTCATAGAAAACCATCTTCTCTTTGTCCTTTATGAACCCCTAGAAGATTTCCCTATGACTCTGACAAAAATGAAGATGCGACTCTTATCGACCGCCGTGACCGCCACAACACATTTATGGTTTTCAAGTATACCATTATCCATGTCATAGAACCTGGATTGAGAATACCCTTCCATGAAATCGACACATATAATATGCTCGATGGATTGAAGATCATGTTTCCAGCTGAGGTTAAAGACATGCGATATGAGTACATGAAGGAGTATGTTTGCATGAAGATGGAAGAAATCTCAAGCTTGGAAATCCACCTGGACACCATGGAGGAGATCCATGAACATCTTAAAGATGCCATGGGTATCGGCTGACTGGAGACTTTGCAATTTTGGGGGTGCTGCGATCACTTCCCAATAGTTACAAAGACCTCATCACCTACTATGGCACGATAGGGATACCGTATTACTTTCCGTGATGTCATAGACAAGCTAAGGACTACCAAGGTCGAAACCAAGGTTGTGATCGATGTCAACGAAGAAGGTATATGTTGATATGCAAGTAATAAATGTTTCCATGAAACACTTTTGTAGTTTCAAGTATTGGATACTTACCCCTGGTTTTATTTGAAAATTAGGACCCTCTGCGTGAGAGTAGCGCATGGAATGAGGAATTGATGGCGTGATGACGGCAAGCAATATGGTTAAAGGCTGACGACACTCCTTCCCTCGAAGTTTATCATTAGGATTAGAAGATTTGAATAAAAGCTTTGTAATCGAGTTTGTGGAACGTATCAGTGTGTCTTGCTTATTGTGAGATGGTTATTCATATTAATGAGAAACAATAAATTGTTACTTTTATATGAATGATTTCTTTTATAATTCATATTGTAATTACAAACAAGTTATTCTAGTCCTTAATCTATATGATAATAATTTTTTTTATGAAATGTGAAAATCCCCAAAAGATATCAAAACATGAATTTGAAACTATTTGAATCGTTCAAAGATTTTCAGAATCAAGGTAGATATAGAATTAACAAGAATATCAAAGTCTTTACGATTTTATCCAAGTGACTTCGAATTCAAGTTAATGGCAATTTGTCATATAAGGACTTGTGAAAGTAGTTTCATAAATTATGGTGATTGGACTAAACAAATGGTATTGATATGTCTAATACATCATAATCATAGTGTATAAGATATATATGGTATAAAATAAATTCCAGTGGGATTAACGTTAGATATTAGGGTTATAGATTAAAAATAGTAAACACTCAGTAAAACATAACGAACATCTAAAGATTCGTAGAAACAACAGCATATGAGATATGGCAAGCTCGAGTTTCTAGAGATCTCAATAGTTTGAGATCATTGCAAATAATAAGTATTTGTGGTGAATTCTTAGTAAGACTATGAACATAAATTCCAAACTAATACCTGAAGAAGACAAAGTTTGTATTGTCTTAGCGTGGTACTTCTTTAAGAAAGTGTCTTCTTATAGAATTATTAGTGGAAGGGCATAAGTGTAAGGAAAGGTTTGACCTAACCTCCGAGTTGTTAATAATGTAGAACGGAATATGTTCCAGGACAAACTTTACAAATAGAGGGAAACTATAATGATATGATCATGAATGTTTCAGCTAATACTTTATAAAAGTAGGATTTAAGTTTTTGTTCTGCCACTTGTAGAATTTCATTCTTGATTCACTGGAATAAGACATAACTACGAACTACAAAGAAAGAATGATGAGCCCATGTCAACACCCGGATTTTTAATCCCAGATGCCTGTTATGCCATACCTCGCAATTCCAGGATTACCATTTTTGCGAGACATAACAGAATTGGATACCATAGTACATCATCCATTACAAACGGTACATAAGTTCTTACACAAATAGGGATCTCATGATCCAGTTCTTAATACAACATCAAGCAGCGGAATACGTAATAATAACGGTAGTGTGGGTGAAGCTCCATCTTCGGGGTCACAGGCAATGCTGACAATGGGAGATGATCCTAGTTGTCGTAACCTTCCTGGGGTCCATCCTCTAGGTACTCCTCTTCATAGTCTGGCCATGGGAATAGCCAGGGACAAAGCCATGAGTACTTTTTAAGTACTCGCAAACTAATACTAACAAGGGAAAGGGGTTTTTGATAATAGGACACTAGGCTCTAGGGTTCTTTTGCAAAAGCCAGGTTTATCTCTACTAAGTTTAGGAGCACGAATGCTAGTTGAAGTTTATAACACCTAAATGGGAACTTGTATTTCATATCACAAACCTGCCGTGGTCAGGTCAAAGTCTCACTTCATTTCACAAGTCATTTTGAAAAGTCTGACGGGGGAACAGTATGGCCACTCCAACTGTCCATAACCGCGGACGCGGCTATTCGAATAGTTTGACACTCTACAGAGATTGTACACTTTCACCACAACATTCGATACATCCGTCAGGAATAAATCCTGAATTCACCATACTCAGTATGCGGATAATCAATCCCAACCTTTCAATTATACGCCCTAGTATAAGCACATCTCCTATGAGTTTGGCCTCCCAACCATGACCAACTGTCATCTTGGGTACTGCACAGGTGGACAATCTTCACAAGGTAGCCTCAGCTCAGACCTTGGCCGTGAGGGAACTAATACTAAGGTATATAAGTTTCCAGTCAATCCCTACCCAATCTTCGGGTATTGTGGTTGTACGATAAAATTGGAATGGTATCGCATCCAGACAACCATCAGTTTTATAAAGGGCTAAGGCTCATGCCTCAACATTTTCATCACCAAAATCATCCGGTGTTCGGAAACACATGTCCAAAACATTTCAATAGAATGATCCATCATTCCAAGGTTTTCATAACCATTTTTCCACCAAGTATTCCCATCTAAAGTTGATCAAGTTTTATGCTTAGCACTAGCATCTACAAGTCGGGGTGAGTACTAATGAGGGGTGGTAAACTAGTGGAGTTTCAACTAAGCTCAATCTCATGCCTTGGGATGACATCAAGATTATCTAGCTTAGGCCAAATTTTATGCTCTTTATGCAACCTTCACATATCTTTCCAATATCTACCATTCACTTAAGTAAGCTCTAAGTACTAGCTTTGATAAAGAAATAAAGTAATCAAGCTTGTAAGTAAAACTAGGATTGGTTTATCAAGTGGATATGATCACATATGCTTAAGGCATATAGTGGGCATAGTAACAAGTAGTGGTTTGTGGCATCAGTAGGGTATCTTGCAAGGGTTAGCTTGCATTGGTTCACTTAGTTAATAAATCTTGCTAAATTGCAAGTATTAGCTTGCAAGGTTACTAGCTTGCCTTGTGCAGAGCAGTGGTTGAAGTTCTCCTCGGCTTCTTCTTCGTAGAATCCTCCTTCCTCCTCGTATCCTTGGTCGGTACTAGTGTCTATAAATAAATACGAGGTACACAATCACCAAACAATACTTAACTACTTGCAATCATCACACACAAGGGTCCTATAGATGATCTAGCATCATCACTAACATTACAAGATTTGGGTTTGGTTTAATTCTTTTTATTTTTAGAAAAGTAATTTCTACTCATTGAAAAACTACTTAAGATTTAATATTCTCCAAACCAAACATGGGATCATGTTGACACATGTCATCACCACATATTTTAGTTCATGGGAATGTGATTTAAAGTGGTGTCACAATTTAATAAGGTTTTACCCTTTTATTTTAATTAATTAGAATGGCTAGAAATGCCTATGTAGTATTCTTTTATTACTTGAACAATATTTCTGTAAGTAACCCTATATATTTTTATATATTCTGAAAGGTATGGTTAAATGTGATATTTGAGAGTTGAAATCAACTCAAAAGCTATTATGGTTTAACTTTGAAAAATGTTTGAATGCAGAAAAGCTTCTGCCTTGTTATTTTTACCAAGGATGATCTATAGATCCAAATGACTTGAATCCAACGGGCTTGGATTCAGAATTCACAAACCTTTCCAACAAAATTGGTTTCATTCAAAGTGGTGCACTGAATCGACCTGGGTTGATTTTTGAAAATGGATACAGAAGTGTGTTTGAATTAAAAAGAAAAAGGTTTAATTTGAATAACTGGGCTGCGCGGGAAAAGTTACTGGGCCAGCCTGCTAAGCGCAGCGCTCCCGCGAGCTGTTTAAGTGGGTGTCCCCACTCGTCAGTGACACAGGGGGGGGGTGCGAAGTGGTACGGGGCAACGTGAGACGTTCGATCTGATTCTAATCCAATGGCTGGGAGTCATCGTCGATGTTGAGCAATGCCGGCGAGAAAGAAACCTAGCGCGGCAGGTGGGGGTCGCTGGGGGCTCACCGGGGTGCTGGCGAGGGTCGGCGAGGCGGGCGAACGACGAAGTCGACGATGGAGAATCTCCTGGTACCGGTGGCTTCTCCTGGGGCGGCTCCAATTGCTGGCTCCCTTCTTCTCTAGAGGCGGCGGGCTCCGGTGAAATTCCGACGAGGTGGTGCTCGCCTTGCTCCGGGAACGGTGTGGCACGATCAGTGAGGAGAGGGGAGTAGAATGGTGTGAAGAATTCGACTGGGAGTGGCCTCTATTTATAGTCGAGCGAGGGGACCGACGTGGCGCATGGTGAGCTCGTCGGGGGCGGTGATACAGACGGCTATCGGCATGGGCAAAGGTAGGGGACGGTGCAGTGCTCCCTGGCGATGCTCAACAACATGGTTTCGAGGCGTGGTGCGGTGCGGCTTGGTCGGAACGCGACGGTGCTCTGCGCGTGCCCGACGGAGATTTTAATGACGCACAGCGTGCGTGGTCCGCATGGCGGCGAACGAGCGTGTCTGCGGGGTTGCTGGGATTGTGGTGATCAAGTATGCACGCGGCAAGGGCGGTGCGCGGTCGGTGGGCGTCGGTCGAGCATGGCGCAATGGGAGTGCTCTCGGCATGGTTGCTGGTGAGGTTGGCATGGTTCTTGCGTGTGGTCCAGTGGCTGGCAACGTCGAGCGGTGGACAGGGAGTGGCGGTGGGGTGTTGGCTTGCTCCCAGACATGCTGGCTAGGCTTGTTTCTCCTTCTAGCTTGCTGTCTCCACTGGGGTGGCATGGTTAGCTTCAGCTGTTCACCATTGATGACAATGCCAAGCTTACAGCGGTGCTAGTGCTTAGTTTAGATTGCTAGATGATCTACTGAGATGGTTGTGAGCTAAAGAGGGAACAAGTTAGGCTCCAATCACTGCTCACTATAGTGTTTAGATTTTGTTTGATTTGTGTCTGCAACCTGTTTGATGAAATGGCCGCAAGAACTCAAGTTTTGAATTTTGAAAAGATTTTTGGTGGGTGTGCTAGGTTAGTGCTGGTGAGTCTGCAGATGCTTGGGTTTTGAAAGTTGAGCTTGTTTGAGTGGTTTTTGAAAAAGTGGGATCTTCCCATATGATATAGATTCAATTTTGAATTGCCATTTAAACTATGCATTTGAAAGTCTCTGGATGATCACAAAGTGGGCCTTGATACTTTGTTATGAGTACATTCAAGGGGTGCAAAGATCCAGAAAAGTTTCTGTTAGGTTTTGAAAGTTTGAGACAGCCAAAGTAGGCATGGGAGTTAAATTGGTCAAAATGACCATTCCCTTAATATATTTGTTTTGATTTACTTGTCTTTATGAAAAGTGTGGGAAATGTTTTAGATGATGTTTATTTCACCTAAGAAACATTTTACAAGCAATGAAACAATCAAACAAGGTGGTTCCAAAGAATTTCAAAATCCATGCATACACATATGCATGCCTTGAAAGTTTTATTTAGCAAAGTTTTTGTTAACCCTAAATGTTGATGACAAGTGTTTGATGATCCAAGCTTAATATTTTTGGGATGTTACAGCCCAAGTACAAGAAATGACTTAGAGTCATGAAATCTCAAATTAAGTTACATTTGACATTGTAAAGTAAAAGTTACTTAATCTCATTAAGTAATGGAATTTAATTAATCCTTCCTAGTAAACTGCAAAGTTGAAAGGTTGAAAATGAAACTTAAAAGGAGAACATAAAAGCTCAAACTGTCATAAATTATGTTTTGACCAATGCTTGAATTCTATTGGATTTAATCATCAAATAAGTCCAATTTGGAAATTGGCAAAGAACAATTCAAAACTATAAAGTCTTCAAGAGCTGAAGAAAAATGTTGCAACTAGTACAACAGGCGGGTTTTGACCAATCATGAATTGCTGAAGTCTTGTAGCAGAATTTTTTTGATTTTATGCAAGATCAAAGAATTTAGCATTTGCCAAGATTATCAAGAAAGTCTATAAATTGAGTGGGAGCTAAGAAGTTTTCCAAATCAAATTTATGGACGATATATTTGAGTGGGAGATGAGTGACATCATGGAATATCAAATATTGATGAAATATTTGAGTGGGAGCGTAACAGTGTTCCTTAATATGTAATTAACATATTGGTGATCAATGTGTTGGATATTAGAAATGATTAGAGCATTAGATGAAATTATACATAATGTGACCCATGCTCTTAGTTGTAAAGAATAAGATTATAGATTGATTTCTAAGTTAATCACTGAATCCGAGTTAAGTTTAGTGTAAAGGAAGCATGGTCAGGATCAAAGTTGTAAATGATTGCACTTTGATTCATCTATATGGATATATAAGTATTAGGATACTTCAATATTAACAAGTATGATTCTGGTTTAAAGAAAGTTCAACTTTCGACTAAGTGTGTTTATAGTTATACACATGACATCTTGAAAGATCGTCATTGTATATACTAGAAAACAGAAGTCTCACTTTGTCACCAAAATGATACAGCAGATTATATGATAATGGGGTAAATGTAAAATAGGTGACACTAATGACTTGCAAAATAGGACCCTATGAATCTGGTAAAACAGATTTAGGATAGTAAGTCCTCCATGATCAGGCATGATCGATAAACTCATATGTGATATGGTTTATGATTATTAGCAATGTAGCTAGATTATTTGTACTCTAGTGCAAGTGGAAGACTGAAGGAAATATGCCCTAGAGGCAAATAATAAAGGAGTTTATTAACATTTTTATTAGTTCATAATAGTTTTATATTATGCTATAACTGTATCAAGTGGAAACATTGATACAAGTGTAATATGTAAACAAACCGAGGTCCCTAGTAGCCTCTATTCAACTATTCATTGGACAGCTGATGATCAAGGTTTCCTGATCATGGTACTATTAAAGGCAACTAACAATGAGGTCATATCGTAGAGGATGATGTGATGGACATTTCCCACCAATAATTATTGCAACACGATCATATCACACAGTTTACATTTCCAATTTTCAGAAACATAGTGACTTGTTCCTTAGACCGTGAGACCATATTTAATCGTTGTTACCCGAGAGTGCATTGAGAGCATCAAATGTCACTCGGTAGAACAGTGAACATAAAGGTGTGATCGGGTACTCAAAGGGGAAGGTTGAGGCGTATGTGTCAAGAGCAGGATTTGTACATCCGCATGATGGAAGATACTTTGGGCCACAACATGTGACTAGGTCACGGGGATATCACTTATCGGAACGGGTAAAGTAGCATTTATCGGTAACGAGGTTGGACCCAACATAGTGATGTCGTTGATCAAATCTCAGACAATGCAATTATCGCAGAGACAAAAGGAATGTGAGACATCATTTAAAGTTTGACACAATGGTAATTCATGGAGTGTATAGGGGTCAATATGGGCATCCCGATCCCGCTATTAATCATTGATGGAGATCATGTTTATAACATTCCCGAACCATAGGGATGCACGCTTAAGAGCATTATGACGCATGGAGATCTTCGTGTAAGAAGGAACCACGTAAGATAGAGAAACCGAAATCGTTCAGGAGAGATCCGAAGTTATTTGGAGAAAGAAAGAAAAAAAGAAAGGAAAGAGACCAAAAGAAGTTTTGAATAAATGGCAATTTCTATTATGCATTTATTATATGTTAATTGTGAATTAACTTATATTAAATAAATATTTAAATTTAAATTTATGAAGCAACTTTCTCATTAAGCCAAAATACCGGAGGAAATTCGCCCAGGAGAAAGTCGTAGTAAAAATACAGAAAAAACACCACACACATGTGCGGCAGATAGTAGCCGCCGTGTGGGGCGAGCAGTTGCCACTGGCCGCCACTGCGGGCCTTCTCAACCCTAGCCCACATGGACGCACGAGGGAGCTGGCGGGAGGGCAGGCAAGCCGAGACACGCCAAGCCTCAGACTCACCCGGGCTGCCTTGCCAGGCCCGTGCCTTGCAGCCGCTGGGGGGCCTCCGTGAGCGGTTGGCTGGCCCACCCAATCCACGCGTGCATGCCACTGCTGCCATAGTTAGCAGGCCACGTGGGAGGGTGCCGTCCCACCCGGATTCACTGGCCGCTAGCAGGCCACCGTCGGTGCTTGCTGTTGGTGCTGCGTTGGGCTACCCAATGGCCCAGCCGGCTGGTAGTCTTTTCCTCTTTTATTTCCTTTATTTTTAGTCTCACATGGGGTACCTAAAGTGGTAACTTGGGGGATCTACACTTGGAGCAACTCGGCCATCGTACAAGGACCTGGACAAGGGTGACATGCGAGGAGCTTCGTGACCTTGAGGTAGGATGGGTACGACTACATCATCCATGCTCCTGCATGAGTGTAACACTCTCTCAATATTTAAGGGTGCGTTATTGCTGTCTTCCTCTGTTACTGCATTACTAATAGATAGATCCTTGGGTACCGCGTAGTAAAGTTTTTGTTTTCTGCACCGGAACCCCCTTCAATAGATTTCTCTTGGTTTGTATTTTGTTACGTCACAGGATAATTCCAAACCATGTTTGGGCAAAATTTGTCACAAGATCCAACCCGGTTTCACCAAAACAGGCAGTCCCTGATACGTTGGAAACGTATCTATAATTTTTGATGCTCCATGCTTGTTTAGTATCTAATTTGCTTTACTTGTCCACACTTTGAGGTGCTTTTCACATGTTTTCTGGTAATAACCTACTAACAAGTTGCAACAGTGCCAGATGCATGTTTTCTACTGTTTTTGGTTTTAGAAAAGTTATTAAAGAAATATTCTCGGAATGGACAGAACAAACATCAAAGTCAATTACTTTCCGTGGGGAATAAGAAGTCCAGAGGAGAGCCGGAGGGGCCGGCCAGGGTGGCCAGACCCACCTTAGGCACGGGTGGGCCCCACCCCGCGCCTGGCTAGGGTTTGGCGCCCCTGGCCGCTGCTCGGTCTCCCCTCTCGCCTATAAGAAGCCCTCGATGCAAAAACTCTAAGCACCCGATCAAATCTCCATGAAACCGTCTGTAGCCGCAGCCACCATCGTCCCTAGATCAGGGGGGATCTGAAGTTCTTCCTGGCACCCTGCCGGAGGGGAGATCATCCCGGAGGCCTTCTCTCCGGTATGATGCGTGAGTAGTTCCACCTTGGACTATGGGTCCATGTAGTAGCTAGATGGTTGTATCTCCTCCTTTGTGCTTTCATGTATAGATCTTGTGAGCTTCGTTCATGATCAAGATCTAATCTATTTGTAATCATGCATGTTGTGTTTGCGGGGATCCGATGGATATTGAGATTATTATGTTGGTTTGATTAATGGTTTTGTCTTTATGATTCTATCATGTCTGTGTTGTTTGTGATCTTGCATGCTCTCCGTTGTTAGTAGCTATCTTGGACAAGTAGTTGCTAGTGAATCTAAGAGGGGGTATTTATGCTCGATAGTGGGTTCATGCCTCTAGTTTCCAAGGGAAGTGACAATAATCTCTTCGGTTGTAGATGTTCTGTTGCTACTAGGGAGAAAACAATGGTCTCTTGTGCATGGAACATGTGGACTGTTTACCTTACACACTTTGCTTAAAGTAGTTGTCTGTTGCTTGCAACTTAATACTGGAGTGGATTCGGATGATAATCTGAAGGTGGACTTCTAGTCATAGATACAGTTGGATGGCGGTCTATGTATCTTGTTGTATTGCCCAATCGAATCTCACAGGATCTTTCTGACTAGTAATTGGATTGTTATGCCTTGCTTAGTTCCTGTCAATTGCCCTGCTGTAATTTTTTTACCCTTCATGTCATGTTGTTCATCTAAGGAGAGCACCTCTAGTGAACTATGGAACCCGTTCCAATCTTTACCATTGACAAATCTTCCACTATTACTCGTTTACTTGCTTCAAACCATTACATTCCACACGATAAGTTTAATCCTTTGTTACAACAAACCGGTGAGCTTGACAACCTCACTAATTCGTTGGGACAAAGTCTTGAGTTTGTGTTGTGCAGGTCTCCATGTTGCTTGCAACACCTTTGAGACATTTCCTTCCTCCTTCAGGTTCGATAACCTCGGTCTCTATAGAGGGAATCTTGCTGATGTGCTCATCACACCTTGCTCTTGGGGTTCCAACAAAGTGTCCCACGTCAACACTGGGTGCACGCATCAAGATTTCTGGCATCGTTGCTGGGGAGGCTAAGGACGTCTTCACAAGGGGAGTCCTTCACTTCCTTTCTCCTTACTTTGTTTTTAGTTTGCTTTGTTTATTTTGCATGGTTTTGTTTGCCTATTTTCAAAAAACCCAAAAAAAATTAGTCTAGTTTGGTTTGCTTGCTTTATTCAAAAACACAAAAAAATTAGTTCCTGCTCTAGCTGTTGCTGCTGTTTTTGGCTTGCCCACCTTTGCCAAAATGAACTCTACTGAGAACACCAAGTTGTGTGACTTCACTAGCACCAACAACAATGATTTCCTAAGCACTCCTATTGCTCCACCTGCTCCTGATGCTACCTTTTATGAAATTAAGCCTGCTTTGTTGAATCTTGTGATGAGAGAGCAATTTTCTGGTGCTGGTTCTGATGATCCTACTGCCCATCTCAATAGCTTTGTTGAACTTTGTGAGATGCAAAAGTATAAGGATGTAGATGGAGATATTATTAAACTTAAGATTTTTCATTTCTCCTTGAGGGGAAAAGCTAAAGAATGGTTGCTTTCTTTGCCTAAAAATAATATTGATTCTTGGACTAAGTGCAAAGATGCTTTTATTGGAAAGTATTATCCTCCTGCTAATATTATATCTATGAGAAGTGACATTATGAAATTTAAACAACTTGATAGTGAACATGTTGCTCTAGCTTGGGAAAGAATGAAATCTTTGGTTAAAAATTGCCCTACTCATGGACTCACTGCTTGGATGATTATCCAGACTTTTTATGCAGGTTTGAACTTCTCCTCAAGAAATCTGTTGGATTCAGCTGCTGGAGGTACATTTCTGGGCCTCACTTTGTGTGTTGCAACAAGGCTCCTTGATAATATGATGGTTAACTACTCTGAATGGCATGTTGAGATAGCTCCACATGGTAAGAAGGTAAATTCTGTTGAGGAAACT
This sequence comes from Avena sativa, assembly GCA_916181665.1. Lineage (NCBI taxonomy): Eukaryota > Viridiplantae > Streptophyta > Magnoliopsida > Poales > Poaceae > Avena > Avena sativa. The sequence goes on from OV702297.1 coordinate 148,233,138, forward strand.
TCCTCTTTGAGTGAAAAGATTGATGTTATTATGGCTATGCTTGTTAATGGGAAAGCTCCTTTATATCCTAATAGTGTTCCCTTAGCCTCTTTGGTTGCTCAAGAAGAGCAAGTTGATGTGAACTTCATTAGAAACAACAATTTCAACAACAATGCCTATAGGAACAATTTTGGTAGCAACAACAATTATAGGCCTTATCCTCCTAGTGGAAATGTTTATCATGGTATATCTGGAATGCCTACTGAAGAAAGGATTCTAGAAGTAGAGAGATCCACTAAGAATTTTATGCAAATGCAATATGAGCAAAATAACATTTTCACTAAAACTATGGAGGAACAATCTATTATCTTGAAAAACATTAGTCATCAGCTTGAGAATTTGAATAGAGAAATTCCTAGTTTATAGTCAAAAATTTTGAGCGCTGAGAAAAATATATACTCTTTGTCTGAAGCTCAATCTTCCTTGATTAATAAAATGGCTACTAAACCTGAAACTATGGAAAACACCTTTGCTACTACTCATGCCATACAAATTACTATTGATGAAAATATTAGGTTGTTAGCTCAATTTCATGCTAAGTGGGAAAGGGAAGCTGAAATTGATAGAAACAATAGTGTGTGCACCATCACCACAAGTAGTCCCTATTCCTCCTCCTACTATGCATAAGCCTATTGAGCCTACTACAAGTGATGCCAAGTTTGACTTTGATATTGATGGTTGCAATATTTCTGAAGTGATTATGTTCTTGCAAAATCTTGCTAGAAGTCCTAAAGCTAGTGATATGCATGTTGCTTATACCAAACACATTACAGATGCTCTTGTTAAGGTTAAGGAATAGAAGCTAAAACACAAAGCTTCTATTCCTAGGAAAGTAGAAGATAGTTGGGAACCCATTATAAATATACAAGTGAATGACTTTGACCTTAAAGCTTCATGTGATCTTGGTTCTAGTGTCTCTATTATGCCTAGGAAGATTTATGAAATGCTTGATTTGCCACCATTGGAAGATTGTTATTTGGATGTCCCACTCAATGATAATTCTAAGAAGAAACTCATGGGGAGTATTAATGATGTGTTCATTATGTTTAATAATGCTCATGTCCCTGTTGACTTCTATGTTTTGGATGTTGAATACAATGCTTCTTGTCCTATTACTTTGGGAAGACCTTTTCTTAGAACAGTTGGTGCCATGATTGATATGAAAGAAGGCACCATTAAATATCATTTTCCATTCAAGAAAGGTATTAAACACTTCCCAATGAGAAGAGAGAAGTTTCCCTTTGCTCCCCCTTTGAAAGCAAGGTTTGATGTTAATGCTTCTTATTTTGAAAATACTTGATTCTGCTTGCTTCTTATGCCTAACTTAAAGGCGTTAAAGAAAAGTACTTGTTGGAAGATAACACAAGAGTTTCCTTGATTCTTGGAAGTTATTACTTCAATAATGACCTCTCCTTATCCTTTTTGTTTTCCTTTTGTGCCAAGAATGACCTTTAATGAGAGGGAAGATATCTTAGCTAACTTTCGTTAGTTCAACACTTTTTGATTTGAGCAACAGAAGATATTCGAAAAAATCGGTTTCTACCTGCTGGTCTGTTTTGATAGATTTCTGCCATTATTTGCATTTGCTTCTTATTAATTCCTTTTTGAGTTCTCTTTAGGTGAATTGAGCTTTTTGAAGGAGTTACTATAGTAGCTTGTGTTTTTAGTGAAAATCCTTGTTGTTTCAAAGCTTTGCCAGGGGTCTAATATCTTTTGAATACACTAATGTTGCTAAGGAAGATTGTGTGAAGTTTTGTATGAAGGAAAATTTCAGGTGTAGAGAGAGAATGATGCAATGAGATGAAGAATGGACAAAAGCTCAAGCTTGGGGATGCCACCATGGTGTCACCCCAAGAAATATCCAAGAGGTACAAGCGTCAAAGCTTGGGGATGCCCAAGGCATCCCCTTCTTCATCAATAAAAAGCTCAGGTCTGTCTAGACACTTCGTTTTTATTGTTTCATGCACAATTGTGTTGTTCTTGGAGCGTCTTAGTTTTCGTTTGCTTTGCTTAGGGTGTTTAGTTTGCTTGAATAAAGTAGTTTGAAACCCCGTTCTCGCTGTGTTGTTTTGCAAATAAGTTTGCTTGGTGTTGGAAAGGAGTAGTAAGTTCTTGCTTGAAGTGCAAGATGAGCTTGCATTGACTGTGACTTAGACTTTAGCATGACATGCTAGGTGTTGTTTGGACCTTATTCTTAGTGATTATTGTTATAGCATGTCTTGTTCCAAACAATTGGGATTGCTTAGTGTGCCTTGAAGAAATTATGCGTTGTTTTAGCATGCAAAATCATAGTATTGTGGTATTCTCCTTTGATGCTTTGCTTGGGTTGACTTGTCACATGCTTACACCATGTTATGGCTATGACAAGTCACCATAGCCTCTATGATCATTTAGTCCTTGACTTGTAGTACCACTCTTTGCTTTGATTAGTATGCTTTGTTGCACTTCATGATTATGGCCATTATTGCTCTCTTAGTTGGTTGCTCCCAGTCTTTTGCTAGCCTCCACTTGTATGAGTAAGTTCTACTCATGATTCCAACTCCCAAGAAACCAAGTTTTTCCAAAGTGTCCACTATAAACTCCTATGCATGGTGTGTTACACCACTCCAAGTATATTCTTATTTTCAACTATCTTCCAATTAAAAACTATTTTGTTATGTGAAAACTTAGTGATTAAAGCCCTCACAAACTTGATGGCACACTTTATATTCTTTGCCCCTAATAAAATTGAACCATTGTGACAACTTTATTGCATATGCTTGCACTTATAAGTTGGAATTAGCAGAACCGTGTTGTCACGGGGAACGTTTTCAACATTGCACTTGTACTTTGTACTCAGTTGATATCATGCTCTTTTGTCTATGGATGTCACCGATGTGAAATAAAGAGGGAACTTGTAAGTCCATGGAGTTTGTATCCTGTGTTAGAGAAACGCCTAGGTCGCTAGCCTAAGCCATGCCTAATCTGTTGGAGATATGCCCAAGAGGCAATAATAAAGTGGTTATTATCATATCTTCATACTTATGTTAAATGTTTACATACCATGCTAAAATTGTATTAACCAGAAACATTAATACTTGTGTGATTTGTAAACATAAAAGAGTCTCTAGTAAAGTCTCTTGTTAAAATAGCTTGTTGGTTAATATACGATCATGGTTTCCTGATCATGAACATAGAGATGTTATTAACAACAAGGTCATATCATTAGGAGAATGATGTGATGGACATACTCGTATAGTTAAGCGTAGCATAAAGATCAAGTCATTTAATATAGTTCATTTGCTATAAGCTTTCTGATACATAGTAACCTAATTCCTTTGACCATGAGATCATGTTAATCACCATCACCGGAAGGATGCTTTGATGACATCAAACACCACACCGTAACTGGGTGGCTATAAAGGTGGCATTGAGTGTTCGGAAAGTATGTGTTGAGGCACATGGATCAAGAGTGGGATTTGTCCATCCATATGACGGATAGATATACTCTGGGCCCTCTCGGTGGAATGTCATCCAATTAGCTTGCAAGCATGTGACTGGTTCACAAGGGATCACATACCACAGGAACGAGAAAAGAGTACTTATCAGTAACGAGGTTGAACTAGGTATGCAGAGATACCGACGATCAAAACCTCGGATAAGTAAACTATCGTGAGACAAAGGGAAATTGTATCGTATGTAAGTGGTTCATTCGATCGCAAAGTAATCGTAGAAATATGTGGGAGCCATATGAATTTCCAGATTCCTCTATTGGTTATTGTTCGGAGAAGTGTCTCGATCATGTCCGCATAATTCACGAACCGTAGGGAGACACACTTAAGGATTCGATGTTGTTGAGTAGTTATGGAATGATGAGTAAGAGACCGAATATTGTTCGGAGTCTCGGATGGGATCCGGGATATCACGAGGAGATCCGGAATGGTCCGGAGAATAAGATTCATATAAGGAAAGTCCTGTTTCGGGGTTGGGGAATGATTCCGGTGTTTTCATCGGGAATGTTCTAGAAGGGTCTAGAAGGTCCGGCACTCCGGAGGGGAAGGGTACATGAATGTGTCATGACAATGTGGAATGGTTGAATCATGTACTAGGTATCATGGCTGGGCAAAATAAAGGAACAAATCAAATCCTAGTTTGAAAAGTCAAACGCCAATTTGAAAAGTCAAACGGCAAGTTTGCTTGGTGGAGGGAGAGTAGGAAACCTACTTAGGGAGGAAGTCCTACTCCCTCCACCCGCCGGCCAAGGAGGAGGAGTTGGAGGAGGACTCCCTCCTCCCAGCCGCGCCTCCCTCCCACCTATAAAAGGAGGGACAAGGGTGCCCCTCTTCCCTACACCGCTCTACACCTAAACCCTAGCCCCAAGCCACCGGCCTCCTCCAAGTCGTCGCCGCCCAGGGCCTCCTCTAGCTCGGCGAGTTAGGGTTTCCCCAAACCCTAGCCACCGGCCAAGCTCTCCCCTTGGTGCCTCTAAACTCTAGATCGCCAAGGCCCTCTCTCATACTCCACCATACTCGCTCCGGCTTAAGGCGAAGCCCTGCGAGATCTTCCCTCTACTTCCGGTACCACGCCGTCGTGCTGCCGGAATCACGAGGAGAGTGCTACAACCTCCGCTGCCTGCTGGAACAAGGGAGAGGAAGGTCTTCATCGAGTATCGAACGTGTGACCGACTGGAGAAGTGCTGCCGGAACGCAGCGCCGGAAGGATCGTCAACGCGATCTTGAGATCGGAAGTGTACGACTACATCATCCACGAGAATCTTCTCTCGTTAACCGCTTTGGATCTTCGAGGGTTAGTACTCCATTAACTCGTTGCTACAATCTAGTAGATAGATCTTGGCTTGTGTGTGTTCATGCGATAGAATTTTTTTGTTTTCCATGCTACGAACCCCTACAGTGGTATCAGAGCCGTGTCTATATGTAGATCTGTTGCACGAGTAGAACACAATGGTCATTGTGGGCGGTGGTGCTTTTATTATCAATTGCTTCTTGTGTACTTTGCATCTTGCGGTATGATGGGATGAAGTGGCCCAGGCTAACCTTACATGACATCGTTCATGATACTTGCTCCACGCTCAACATGCAACTTGTATTGCATAAGTGGCTTTGCAGGTGTCTGTCTCTCCCATCATAGTATAGATCCAATTTACAACGGGCACTTGATAGTTCAAGCATCAATGTTGTGGTTCCTGTTCGTAAGTTAGAGCGACACTTATTGAAAGCCCCAAACCACATAAAATATGCAAAGAAAATTAGAGGCGTCTAACTTTGTTTTGCAGGGGTGTGCTGTGATGTGATATGGCCATGATTGTGATTATATTTGATGTATGCAATGTTCCTTATTGTAAGTTGGCAACCGGCAGGACCCATATGGTTGTCTTTAAATTCTGTTAAGACCCGCGTGTCTATTCAAAGTAGTTGTAATAGTTGAAGCTGGTGGACGACAACCATGGAGCGGCATCATTGACCTTGATGCAATGCCGGCGATGATGGAGATCATGTTCGTGCTTGAAGATGGAGATCGGAAGCACAAAGAAGAAAGGCCATATCATATCACATATTATGAATTGCATGTGATGTTAATCCTTTTATGCATCTTGTATTGCTTAGTTCACGACGGTAGCATTATAAGATGATCCCTCAAGCACACAATTTCATGTTTTAAAGTGTTCATCCTTAGTAAGCACCGTTGCTAAAGCTCGTTGTTTTGAAGCATCACGTGATGATCGGGTGTGTTAGATTATGCGAGTGTATACAACGTGAGCAAGCCAGATTTGCTCATGCGGAAGCTAAGGTTTGATCTTGACGAGCCTAGCATGTACAGACATGGTCTCGGAACACGGATCACCGAAAGGTAAAGCATGAGTCATATAGTAGATATGATGAACATGTTGATTGTTCGCCATTGAAGCTACATCAACTCTCGTGATGATCGGTTTTGATGTGGTGGATTTGGTTCGTGTGATCACTAAAACAATGTGAGGGATATTGTTTTGAGTAGGAGTTCAACGACAATATGATTAAAAGTTGAACACTATTTATCATAAATTAAATCAAAGTGGATTTGCATAATTGTTGTAGTCATTGGCATCCGTTTACCACCTTGCGCTTAGTTATAATTGAGATGATAGAACTATAGAATTCTGGTTAGTTACTTTACGAACTGGTATCATATTGTTTTGAAGTGTTAATCTAAAGTTTAAAAGTCCTATTGCAAACCTTTAGTAAGTTCCGGTTACTCCATGAAGTTTAATAATTGGTATTAAATCAAGAGTGACAATTCCAAGTGTTAGTGTATGAGTATCATGTCTGTCTCCATGATTCTTGATATTCAAAGGATTGTCTTAATATCAAGGTTATCTAGGATCTAAAAGAGTTGTTTCAGAAACCATGATGTGTGGAAGATATTGTGATATCTGAAACAAAGTTTTGGTTGCAACATGATAGAGTATAATATGGCAAAAGTCATGATTTCATATTTGATGAGAATTTGCAAAAGGTTGGAGACACTAGTTGTCCTAAACCTGCAAAAGGTTTTGGAGAGCAACATTATACTCGTGATTCACCGTCATAAGCTAAAAGTAGCTTGATCATGGATGATTCTATGATAAGGGTGAATATTTGATGTAGGTAAAATGTTTACTACACCAAGAGATTACTAAAGAAAGGAATTTGAAAGAACACCAAACATTTGATGATGGTGATCTACTTCAAAGTGCAAGTCCAAAGACATTGGTATTTAACTATACACGCTTTGGACTATGTGTCATATGTATGGCTTCACTATTGATGATAGATTATTTCAAACAGAAAAGGAAATACTGAAAGAGAATCTCATAAATATATGGCAGAAAAGAAAAGACTAGAATTGTTCAGCTTAAGTATATAGATGATGTACATGTTATGGCTATATTCTTTGCTTGTTAAATAATGTGGTTCTTAAGTATGGGATACTGAATTTGTTGGTGTGAATCGTCATACGAAACAACACAATTCATGAACTACAATGGCCTAAGTAACTAGCAAAAGAATATGTGATGATGTTCATCGAGACAAAATAAAGGGTTATTGTGCTGCTTGTTAAGCATCAAAGCTTGCCTTAAGATTTGTTTTATCAGGTGTTATGAGAACAAAAGGGTTGTTCAAATAATTGCCGTAATCCATAAAAGACGGATGATTTACAAATCTCGTTGTAGAAATCACATCCATAAAACTAGTGCTAAAATGTCGAAAGACAAATTGATTAAAAGATCACTTAGGAAGTGACATCGTCGTTTAAATTATAATGGAAAGAAAACATGAAGAAACTCCATGCTGATGGAATTTTGGAGTCCTTTGATTTTTGATCAAATGACGCTTGTGAAACTTTCCTAGAGATAATTAAAACTTCGTTCATAGGCCAAAAGGGAACGAATGACTAGCTTATTGGAACTTGTACATATTGTTGTATGAAGTCCATTATGTGTAGTCAAGAGCGATGGATTTTCAACTTCATATGTTTTCTCCGAATTTGAGTGAATATATGAGTATTTACTTAATAAGGATGAAGTATGAAACATTTGAAAAGTTCAAAGATTTTCAAGATGAAGTGCAAAATCATTGTAACAAGAATATAAATAGTTTATGATAAGATCATAAAGGAAGATATTTGAGTTATAAGTTTAGCATAATACCTAAGATTTAAGGAATAGTTCCGTGGATTTGCATTTCCCGAAACACCATAAGAGTATGGAGTGTTTGAGATATGTAATTAAACCTTGTTTGACATGGTAAGATCAAAGGTGTAATTCATAAAACTGTCATTATATTTTAAAGATTAAAAGCATTAGAGACTACCATTTTTTCCACTGAAAAGAGCTCCACCATAATCCATTGAAATGACACCATATAAAGTTATGGTTTGGGATAAAACCCAAGTTGTCCTTTCTTAAACATTGGTATGCTATGCATAAGAAATATGTTTGCAACCAAAGTCGGATGAACCTGTCTTTGTATGTTATTTCGAATAACTGTTAAGTATTCCTCCATAACATCGGAGACAAAAGTGTTTGTCGCTTAGAACGTTAAGTTTCTTTGAGAAGGAATTTTTCGTGAAAAGATAAGTGAGAGGACAATAGAACTTTGATAAGGTTAAAAGAACCTTAGCTATATGTGCAGAGTTGCGCAGCGCCGAAAAGTGTTCCGGAGGCAGCAACAATGCTCATGGCTCACGTGCCTCAAAGGTTGTGGTCACGGAGGACTAAGTTCCTATTGAAACAAGAAGGTCGGGTAAACAATCAAATACCAAGATTTGAGAGTTAAATCATTATTTAACGATAATGATCTGACTACATGCAAAGAAGCAATGATGGGCCCTGACTCCGTCAAAATGGCTTGAAGCCATAAAATCCGTGATAGTTCCATACACGAGAAATCAAGTTTTGAACTTGAAGGACCCTCGAGAAAGGTGTAAGACCTTACAGTTATGTTTGGATCTATAAAATAGACATGGATATTTCACATCTATGAAATAGTCGACATGTTGGGAAAGAGTTCACAACAATGTTCAAAGGTTGACCATGACAAGATTTGATCTTTCATAGCGATATTTAGTCTAGACAGATTAATGTAGCAACCACTACATATAATTTTGTTATATGGTAGTTGAATAAACAAAACAAGTTCTTCTAATAGAATTGTTACCTAGGACATGTGCATAACACGGTCCATAGGGTTTTGTTAATTCAAAGGATGCTAAAAGCATATGCAAACTTCAATGGTTGAAGTAAGCACCGCGGAGTTGGAATCTTCACTATGATGAAACTGTTAAAGGAGTTTAAATTCGTCGGAGACAATGAAGATGCTTGCATTTGCAAGAAATTAAGTGGGAGCGCTAAGACATGTTTCTAATACATTATGTGGAAGACATATTGTTGATTGGAAATGATGTATCTTTTATTAACACATATTAAGAATTTCATTCCGATGAAAGACTTAGGCAAAACCCAAATATTTGGCATCAATAGATGCTAATATGGTTATGCCGAAAGTACATAGATGATATTTTGAATGAGTTCAATATAGAAACTACAAGAAAGGTTCTTGTCGCACAGAAAGGATTGAATGAGTTCAATATTGATGATATATTCAAGTGTATTGACACTTGGTAAGTGAAACAAAGATTCAAGTATAGATTGATACTTGATGTATGAAATCAAAAGAGTATTTATATCAATCATACCGTGATATGTACAAATCCAGATATGTCCTATGCTCTAAATGTTATGAGCATATACCAGAATGATTCATAAGATAATCATTGGACGATAGTAAAGATATTCTTATGATCTTGTAAAAGAACTAAGAATATATTATTTTGTAGAAGTGACAAATAGATGGTTAGTTCATTGTAAATGAATTACATTGATACTAGTTTTGTCACAAAGTACAAATTAAGTTTATCTCAATCTAAACTAAGAGTGGCACAATATAATGGAAAGTAAGTTCCATAATGAATTTGGATGAGTTCCAAAGTTAAGACATTGTGACAGATACTACAACAAAAGGTTAAGTATATAACTGCTATTATAGCAGCAAAAGAGGGCATTTGTGTCAAGTAGTTTGTTATCAAACTAGGTGTAGTTCAAAGTAGGGATAATACTATGAAGATATATTGTACGACAATATTATCAACATGTTTTAACCCCAAAGAACTAAAGGTCACACCAAAGGACCAAATTTGTACGAAGCCATCTCATTAGAGAATGAGTGATGCGTAGAGACGCAAAGACATGCAATTACACACGGACCTGGAAGTGTCAGATCCGGAGATCAGTTGACCACTAGCAATCATGTACATACGACACCAGAAAGCCATAGGTGTTGAATACACAAAGGTTTGAAACTAGATTATTGACTCTAGTGCAAGTGGGAGACTGTTGGAGATATGCCCAAGAGGCAATAATAAAGTGGTTATTATCATATCTTCATACTTATGATAAATGTTTACATACCATGCTATAATTGTATTAACCGGAAACATTAATACTTGTGTGATTTGTAAACATAAAAGAGTCTCTAGTAAAGCCTCTTGTTAAACTAGCTTGTTGGTTAATATATGATCATGGTTTCCTGATCATGAACATAGAGATGTTATTAATAACAGGGTCATATCATTAGGAGAATGATGTGATGGACATACTCCTATAGTTAAGCGTAGCATAAAGATCAAGTCATTTAATATAGTTCATTTTCTATAAGCTTTCTGATACATAGTAACCTAATTCCTTTGACCATGAGATCATGTTAATCACCATCACCGGAAGGATGCTTTGATGACATCAAACACCACACCGTAACTGGGTGGCTATAAAGGTGGCATTGAGTGTTCGGAAAGTATGTGTTGAGGCACATGGATCAAGAGTGGGATTTGTCCATCCATATGACGGATAGATATACTCTAGGCCCTCTCGGTGGAATGTCATCCAATTAGCTTGCAAGCATGTGACTGGTTCATAAGGGATCACATACCACGGGAACGAGAAAAGAGTACTTATCAGTAACGAGGTTGAACTAGGTATGCAGATATACCGACGATCAAAACCTCGGATAAGTAAACTATCGTGAGACAAAGGGAAATTGGTATCATATGTAAGTGGTTCATTCGATCGCAAAGTAATCGTAGAAATATGTGGGAGCCATATGAATTTCCAGATTCCTCTCTTGGTTATTGTTCGGAGAAGTGTCTCGATCATGTCCGCATAATTCACGAACCATAGGGAGACACACTTAAGGATTCGATGTTGTTGAGTAGTTATGGAATGATGAGTAAGAGACCGAATGTTGTTCGGAGTCTCGGATGGGATCCGGGATATCACGAGGATATCCGGAATGGTCCGGAGAATAAGATTCATATAAGGAAAGTCCTGTTTCGGGGTTGGGGAATGATTCCGGTGTTTTCATCGGGAATGTTCTCGAAGGGTCCGGAAGGTCCGGCACTCCGGAGGGGAAGGGTACATGAATGTGTCATGACAATGTGGAATGGTTGCATCATGTACTAGGTAATATGGATGGGGAAAATAAAGGAAGAAATCAAATCCTAGTTTGAAAAGTCAAACGCCAATTTGAAAAGTCAAACGACAAGTTTGCTTGGTGGAGGGAGAGTAGGAAACCTACTTAGGGAGGAAGTCCTACTCCCTCCACCCGCCTGCCAAGGAGGAGGAGTTGGAGGAGGACTCCCTCCTCCCAACCGCGCCTCCCTCCCACCTATAAAAGGAGGGACAGGGGTGCCCCTCTTCCCTACACCTCTCTACACCTAAACCCTAGCCCTAAGCCGCCGACCTCCTCCAAGTCGCCGCCACCCAGGGCCTCCTCTAGCTCGGCGAGTTAGGGTTTCCCCAAACCCTAGCCGCCGGCCAAGCTCTCCCCTTGGTGCCTCTAAACCCTAGATCTCCAAGGCCCTCTCTCATACTCCACCATACTCGCTCCGGCTTAAGGCGAAGCCCTGCGAGATCTTCCCTCTACTTCCGGTACCACGCCGCCGTGCTGCCGGAATCACGAGGAGAGTGCTACAACCTCCGCTGCCTGCTGGAACAAGGGAGAGGAAGGTCTTCATCGAGTACCGAACGTGTGACCGACTGCGGAAGCGCTGCCGGAACGCAGCGCCGGAAGGATCGTCTACGCGATCTTGAGATCGGAAGTGTACGACTACATCATCCACGAGAATCTACTCTCGTTAACCGCTTTGGATCTTCGAGGGTTAGTACTCTATTAACTCGTTGCTACAATCTAGTAGATAGATCTTGGCTTTTGTGTGTTCATGCGATAGAAATTTTTTGTTTTCCATGCTACGAACCCCTACATAATCATGGTGGAAACTTGCAGCATCACCATAATGAGCTATCTATGAAGCATCCTCAATAAAAAGCTATGCATATGGTAAATAAAAAGGTTGCTGAGATGCTCATTGTCTGCTTGCCTTGTCATTTTGGTTATGGGAAAGCTCATGTACCATGGGCAAGGGGTACCCCGTTGGCGGTTCTCAATGATATGCAAATACTTACAATGACAAGAACTTACCTGGACCCAAAGTTGAGTATGCATGAGGTGCGTCCCTCGTATTCAAGGGACTTGAGATTGACAACTTATACTTCGTCAATCATATACTCCAGCTTTGCCACTTTAACCTTAACCACTTCAAGATGCTTATGATAGGGGCAATGAGGGCTGAAGCTAACAAGTGCCATAATTTTTGGAAGCTCTTTTTGAAATTTGTAATCCCTGCTTCCTTTACAAAAAGGCCTTTCTTCCACCATTATTGAGTCTCCACCTTCTTCTTTAGGCACCATTAAGAGAGCATAGTTGTCATTCTGTGTGCAGTGTTCCAAAGCTTATTAATTGATGCATATTGTGATATTACTTGTTCTTGTGCTACTTGTTTCTAGTCACCCTTGTGAACGTTGCAGGTGTCCTATGCATCTATTTGCTACTCTATGAGGGACAAGCTGATTGCCACTATGCTATGTTTTCTGTATAACGTTTTTCAATGCATGTTATTCATGATCTTTGTTTGTAGCCTTTGATGATGCATGCATAGTTGCTATGTCCTATTGTTAGAACTCCATCTTTCATGCACATGTTTAGAGTTCTTTGATCCTAGCTTTCAATGCTTGCAAATGGTTGGATCTTTATCTGAGGGTGCATGTCACCTCAAAAATTATTATGTTTATCACTTACCTACTCTAGGACGAGCAGGAGTTAAGCTTGGGGATGTTGATACGTTGGAAACGTATCTATAATTTTTGATGCTCCATGATTGTTTAGTATCTACTTTGCTTTACTTGTCCACATTTTGAGGTGCTTTGTACATGTTTCCTGGTACTAACCTACTAACAAGTTGCAACAGTGCCAGATGCCTGTTTTCTGCTGTTTTTGATTTCAGAAAAGTTAGTAAAGAAATATTCTCGGAATTGGACGGGACAAATGTCAAAGTCAATTACTTTCCGTGGGGAACAAGAAGTCCAGAGGAGAGCCGGAGGGGCCGACCAGGGTGGCCAGACCCACCCCAGGCGCGGGTGGCTACCACCCCGCGCCTGGCTAGGGTTTGGCGCCCCTGGCCGCTGCCTCGGTCTCCCCCTTCGCCTATAAGAAGCCCCCGATGCAGAAACCCTAAGCACCCGATCAAATCTCCACGAAACCGTCTATATCCGCACCACCATCGTCCCTAGATTGGGGGATCTGAAGTTCTTCCTGGCACCTTGCCAAAGTGGAGATCATCCCGGAGGCCTTCTCTCCGGTATGATGCGTGAGTAGTTCCACCTTGGACTATGGGTCCATGTAGTAGCTAGATGGTTGTATCTCCTCATTTGTGCTTTCATGTATAGATCTTGTGAGCTTCGTTCATGATCAATATCTAATCTATTTGTAATCATGCATGTTGTGTTTGCGGGGATCCGATGGATACTGAGATTATTATGTTGGTTTGATTAATGGTTTTGTCTTTATGATTCTATCATGTCTGTGTTGTTTGTGATATTGCATGCTCTCTGTTGTTAGTAGCTATCTTGGCCAAGTAGTTGCTAGTGACTCCAAGAGGGGGTATTTATGCTCGATAGTGGGTTCATGCCTCTAGTTTCCAAGGGAAGTGACAATAATCTCTTCGGTTGTAGATGTGCTGTTGCTATTAGGGAGAAAACAACGGTCTCTTGTTCATGGAACATGTGGACTGTTTACCTTACACACTTTGCTTAAAGCAGTTGTCTGTTGCTTGTAACTTAATACTGGAGGGGGTTCGGATGATAACCTGAAGGTGGACTTCTAGTCATAGATACAGTTGGATGGCGGTATATGTATCTTGTTGTATTTCCCAATCGAATCTCACAGGATCTTTCTGACTAGTAATTTCATTGTTATGCCTTGCTCAGTTCATGTCAATTGCCCTGCTGTAATTTGTTTACCCTTCATGCCATGTTGTTTATCTAAGGAGAGCACCTCTAGTGAACTATGGACCACGGTCCAATCTTTACCATTGATACATCTTCCACTGTTACTCGTTTACTTTCTGCATACCATTACCATCTACACCATACGTTTAATCCTTTGTTACAGCAAACCGGTGAGCTTGACAACCTCACTGATTCGTTGGGACAAAAGTCTTGAGTTTGTGTTGTGCAGGTCACCACGTTGCTTGCAACACCTTTGAGACGTTTCCTTCCTCCTTCAGGTTCGATAACCTCAGTCTCTACTGAGGGAAACTTGCTGCTGTGCTCATCACACCTTGCTCTTGGGGTTCCAACAAAGTGTCCCACGTCAACACTGGGTGCACGCATCAGTCCCCCCTAATAATTAAATTCTAGAACCTTCATTTTTAGGTGACAGTGCATGCCTGCGGAGGGGGTCACACTTGGAAACCGGGTTTTGCACATTTCAACATTCCACCACACTTTTATACACATGCTAGGGTCACATAGGTTTGGAGGTATTCTGATGCCCCAAAACGCTTCTTCCTACGAAACCCTGATCCATGAGCCCCGGATCGTCTACCTCCCTAGATATTCTTCGGATGGGGGTAGACCAGTGCACTTTTCTTTTGGTCTTTGCTTGGTTAGGTCATAGGATAATTTCAAACAATATTTGTGCACAAGTTGTGACAAGATCCAACTCGGTTTCACCGAAATGGGGAGTTTCCCCTAATAATTAAATTCCAGAACCTTTATTTTTAGGTGACAGCACATGTCTGTGAAGGGGGTCACACTTGAGAACCAAGTTTTGGACATTTCAACATTCCACCACACTTTAATACACATGCTAGGGTCACATGCAAGGTTTGGAGGTATTCTGATGCCACGAAGCACTTCTTCCTATGAAGCCCTGATCCGTGGGCAAAGGATCCACGTGGTCGCACCTTGTGGTTGCCTAAGCTGGGTACATGCACCTTTGTCGTGTCTACTCGAGCCAGGCACACGTCAAAGGGGGACCCTTCTCCGTGTGTCATGTGATCAGAACACACGAGAAAGATAGCTAGATGGCGACCTCCAGGAACACAGGGAAGAACGAGAATACGGCAATGTGGTGGCACACGGCAAAGGAAGTTGACACGGCAATGTGTGGGCACACGGCAAATACCTAACTCACGGCAAAGGCCCGTTACGCCGTCGGCTGACCCGGGATGTGATCTTCTTTACTTTGCCATGCACTTTTAGCTGGACACATGACAATGCCGCTTTGCCATGGAGAATGCCGCCGTATAGATTTTGTCGTGTGTATACACACGACAATGCTTTTGCCGTATTCTGAGTGCTCTTTGCCATGTGTGGACGCCCGCACCGTAAAGAACCTGTCTGCGGTAGTGTACCTCCAAGACCATCGACATCCCCTAAACATTATCCTAAAATATTTTAGTTATTATAGTATATATGTGGACATGATCATCTGAGATGGTAACATATATTAACCAGGATACAGACGGACGCATCCACGGAGTCCCACTAGTACACATGGGTCTATTAAGCCCCACGTCACACACACAAGGAAGATCCTTGTGTGGTGCGGAGGAGTGCTGATGCCGAAAAATTCTGGTTGTCTGCTCGTAGCCCAGTCAAGATCCATCGTGATACCGAAAATTTTCTGATATCGTAATAAATATTAAGAACATGAGTCAAGATAAAAAAAAGTTTGCTTAGAGGAGAAGTATCTCGGCGATTATCATCCTGCCAACCGTGTGACTACTATTGGCGATATTTTCTTGACTTTCCAGCATCTCTTTTTCTATGCCTACTATTGGCGATATTTTCTCGAGTTTCTGGCGTTTCTTTTTATGTGGACTTTCTCACACGGTGAGTCATAAATCGTAGTGTGATTTTATCAAATTCCATAAGACATGTGCGTAGCCTCTTTTCCATCTCCGTGTTGGGGATAACGCAGCTTCCTGGACGCGCGTCTTAGATCCTTGTGCCACTTCCCTCCTATCACACACCAGCTCTACGCTAGAAATAGTTCGGTATGCCTCACAGCAAGAAGACCCCTCGTCTTTCTTTCATCTGGCCGGTCCCACCGGCGAAGCACCGCCGTGTTGAGTAGGACTTTTTTTAGGTGAAGGAGGAGCAAGATCCAGAGGTTGGGGAGGAGGATCACCCTGCCCGCCACCAGACCATGAAGGAGGCTCCTTCCCCTCGCACTCAGCCAGCTATTTCTCCTTGGACGATGAGTTTGAAATCAATTTGGAGGATGACGAGGACGTGGTGACTGAGAGACGGGCTAAGGAGGAGGATAGCGATATGCTCGAGGAGCAAGCGAGGCTGCTAGAGTACTTCGCCAAGAATAAATGCGAGTAAGGCAGAGAGCACACGGCAAAGGCCGGCCATATCGCCATAGCCAGCAAAGCCAAGGCCTCTGGATCCACCTGCAAGGAGATAATCGACATCTCCAAGGACGACGAGAAGTATCTAGTACCAATTAACTATGTTAGTTCCTAATGTTTCTTTCCATGTTATCTGGCACAAGCTTTAGCACCTGTAAATGTTTACGATGTATCAGTATCACCCACGGTTATCAGGATATAAAATGTTTAGGGTTTAGTCGATCACACATGTTTTTTGGAGAACATCGCACACGATTATTTTGCTTACAAGTTAATTGGGATGTTCCATATCGCAAATGATAGTACTTAACATTCACATACGGGTATTGCAAGCTAAATCATGTGTGATCAGAAAGGCCTGTCAGGGCCCAATTTGTGGAACCCTACCTTCTTAAAAGGGGTACATACATAGAGAATACGACATCCCCCTCCCCACCATATCCTGGCACTTTCTCTTTTGTGCACCCTGGAAGCACACCTGGTTGGCGAGGCGCTGCATCAGCTGCTCGGGCAGTTCTCTAGTGTGATGTTCATCCACGTCGGAGAGCCACTGGATCTGCGTCAGCACATCCTCTTCATCTACGCGACATGGGATGACCGGCCTCCCGACCTACTTCTCATGGTGGAAGGCGTCAATGGCGTTGCATCTACTCCCTACCAATTGTTGTTAAATCCTTTACTTGCACTAGCTAGTCATTTTTATCTTTCAAATGCACAGTTGATTTTTTAATTACTTTGCTATTAGTGTGGTTCTATACTTTAGACCTATTTCTAGCGCAACTCTATCTAGTTGCTTATATGGTTTCTACTTTAGATCTATTTCTAGCATAGCTCTATGTAGTTGCTTATATGGTTTCTTGAATAATCTATTTCTAGCAGAGCTCTATGTGGTTGCTAATATGATTTCTTCAATAATCTATTTCTAGCATGGCCCTATGTGGTTGCTTATATGGTTTATTTAATGATCTATTTCTAGCACAACTCTATGTTGTTTCTTATATGGTTTCTTTAATGATCTATTTCTAGCCCAACTCTATGCATTTTCTTATATGATTTCATTATATACTATATAATAGGGTTTTATTTTGGTAACACTACATAAAGAAGGAAATGTGTATACCGTATATGAACCCCACGTAAGTGACTAATTATTTCAACTTCTACATCTAATATTTTTATCTTTTTGGGATAACTGTTATCACATTGATAAATATTTTGGAGTATATTTTTAGATCCTTTGAGCAATACTAATAACAGCATAAGTGCCCCTCTTCCAACGAGGAGAGGATAGAGGCAGGGATAAATAGAGATTCTTTTCCATTTAGCCTTGCAAGGTACATTACCTCAATGAAGACAAAGACGTAACCAAAAAAGCTATATAATTTTTCTATTTTGTATTATCATTATCCTTTGTATCCGATAGATATCCGATGATAAATGTATGTAAACATATGATTTATCCTATGTGTATCAAATAAAATTAGGTTTTGGTCCTGTACTTATATACATCTAATAGCATCTTGGGAGAGAGACGGTTCAGAGTAAAAACATTTGGATTGTATAGAACTAAACTTCTCTTTGCGCCCTTAGGGCGCAGCGGTCAAACATAGTGTTCGTCTATAGGCAATAAGGATCTGGACATATAATCATGAGCACATCCGCAGTACGAACATATCGGTTGTCCTAACATGAACTATTAAGGATTTGGACTTCGAGCATAGGTAACACAAGGCGGTTTATAAACAAGTCGAAAGAAACCTAAACAAGCGATATGAGACTAAACGCTCCATCGAATAGTCGCTTCTAGCTAGTGTTCACACTAAGTACAAAGACGTAACATGGATAAGCGAGTCACAAGTATCATGTACAAATGTGAAGGATGTAAATTATATGATAGGTAAACAACACAAACCGTTTGACAAAGAAAATCACTGGCGTTTAGTCGCTTGTACCGTCAACGTGTCTTGCAAAGATGTAACGTGGATAATCGAGTCGCATGTGTAGCGTACATACATGAAGAGCATGCATGCCATGAAGAATAAACAACATGCACAGTTTGACAAAGGAAAGCGTGGCGTTTCCTTGGACAGCGAATGAACCTGCGTTTTACCGTCGAGATCGAGTCCAACTCGTTAAGGCGTCTGATCTTACCGTGTTTTTCTGCTTACTACGAGTTAATGTCTAAAGCTTTTTTTACCCAAGCACATAGTCGCGTATGTAAGAACAAGTACCACACCAAAAGCATAGAGTTCTCCAAAAAAGCTAAGCGAGGAGTTCACAAACGCGATTACACAAAGCATTCTCATTTGATGGTTCAAAAAATAGAGAAAAAATCATTCACGTCTATTGAGTGAAGGGCAAATTTGAGGACTACACACAGACTAAGATGTTGTCACTGAAGAACAAATATAACATCAGTCCATGAGATAACTCATATACTTTTAGCTGTTACAAATGATTGGTTGAAGACGTGCGAAGGATAAACGAAAAACTTTGAAAATCTAATCTAACTAAAGCTAAATCTACCTAAAGCTTTGTATGCGTTTGTTTCCCTCTACTTAGCAGTGTTGCTACATCCAGTGTCGTCATCGAGTCTACTTTGGCGTCGTTGCTACAGCTACCTGTCTCGTCTTGGATGGAACAATGACCTTGCTTTAGCTGCTCCAGCTTCTCTTAATGGCGCATTGGCTGCTCCAGCTTCTTTCAGTGGCGCTTTGGCTGCCCTAGCTTCTTTCAGTGGCCCTAAACCCATCGCTAGTTGACATAGAAAGTGAAAAACAAAGTTAACTATTAAATATATACAGTTTACCCCAAAAAGACAAATATACGTGCTGATATACCTGCATGTTCACCTTTGATGTCGTTGCAGCGATGTGGTGGACATAGAAGTAGCCAAAACGAAGCGATGTGGTGAACTCTCTGATGCGGAAACCTGTTAGCACAGCCCCTCTCGCCGACTGCTTTTCGATGATACCGACAACGAAGTTCCGGCGAGACGACACACGTACCCGATAGCGTCCGCCGCGATATGCACGTACTGCTAACCGATCGATTCTTTTGATCTAACTAG
Organism: Avena sativa; assembly: GCA_916181665.1. Lineage (NCBI taxonomy): Eukaryota > Viridiplantae > Streptophyta > Magnoliopsida > Poales > Poaceae > Avena > Avena sativa. Next base: position 148,252,576 of record OV702297.1, read on the forward strand.
TATACTCACGCATGCACACAAGAAAGACTTGATGGCCACAGGGGCGTATCGCTCCTGTTGTTTGTATTGCTTCTCACAACTCACGGTACAAAGATTACAACTTAGGTGCTCCTTATATACACGTACAAGGAAAACCTGTTGACCTACTCGAAGCACAAGTTGTGTCCTACTCGGACTGTTTGACACCCGTTGTAAACGGAGCAAACACCACATCGTGTTTAACTCTAACAATCACTCCCTAAACACGATGTGTTCTACTTCTGCGACCTGGATCCCAAATACACCAGCTGCTCCTCCTGGGCGTCATCCTTGGCAGTACTTTCGCCGCTCGAGGCATCATCCTCCATGTCACTGACTTTACTTTCGACAGCTTCTCCATGGCTCGATGTCGATCCTCCTTGTCCGCGTCCTCCTTGTCCTCGTCCTTGATGTTCGCGTCTTTAGTCTTGACTGGTTCCTTAATGAACAAACATTGATTTTCGTACTCTATCTTCACCAGATAATTTACCGTCCAAAATTCTATCTTCGGATAGTAGTCCAACACGCCTCGCATGCGAGCTCGCGTCGGTCGTAGTCGTCTCATCTCCAGTGCAGCCGGAGGCTCTGCGACATAATATTTTGCGTCTGACAACGCGCTTGTTTCTTCAGTTTCTAAACCTTGTGTGCCTCCATGTAGAGCTCCTGGAGCCAACGGCTCTACATGCAGCGTATCCTGCATGCCTATTTCCGAGCCAATTTCTTCACTCACCACCACATCACATGGCCCTTGCACTTCTGGACACTCCTTTGCCCCAAGCTCTTCACGTGGATCATCACCTCCTATACTAGCAGATGATGAGCTAAACACAACACCTTCTAGCTCTATTTTTCTGACCATGGACTAGCCTTTTCTCCGGACACTTTTTCTTCTGGGAGTATCCCTAGTACTTCTGGCCTGGTGTCCACGCCTAAAGCATCCCCTAGGCCTTCAATCTCTTCTGGGTCCGAATTTGCTGACAAAGATAAGCTTGGTTGATCCATATTTTCTTCATACTCAAGATCCCACATGACGTGAAAAGTTGAATATCCCGGTTCGTTGGAGCCCCAATTCCATGATTTCTCTTCCTCAAAAACTACGTCGTCCGTGAAAACCACCTTATTGGTATAGGGATTGCACAGACGGTATTCCTTTGAGCCTTCATAGCCTGTCATGATCATTGGAGTACTCCGTTGGCCGGTCTTGTCATGCGCCACGCACCCAAAAGTGCGAAGATGATCAACCGAGGGCTTCCATCCGTACCATCCTTCATACGGAGTCATACCAACTCCACTCTCAGTTGGTGTGTTGTTCAGCAAATACACAGCCGTATTGACTGCCTCACCCTAGAATTTTCCTGGCAAACCTTTACTCTTCATCATGCTCCATGCCATGGTCAACACGGTTTGATACAACTCACCCTCCTGATCAATGCGTAGGGCTCTTATCTTCGCCTCCACCTTGAACTCTTCGGCTTCCTTGATCTTCTCAAATGCTTGTTGAGCTTGACCCTTACTTTTCATTAACACAATCCACATGTATTTACTATAATCATCCACCACAAGCATGAAGAACTTATTGCCGGATGGAGTTGCAGGTGAAATTCCAACACATAGATCGCCATGATCAGATTCTGAAGCTTCACTCGCCTCAAACGTGGCTTCACGCAGAAATGGGGCACTTTGTTGCTTATGATCCACACACGGTAGATCGTAATCCACTTGTGCCACAATCTCCGTACCCGGTGATGGAGGATCCTCCTCATCCTTCAGCTCAGTTACTTCGAGCATCAGCATCATCGGTCCATCATCTCCTTCCTAGGCGATGAGAGCCCTCTCCTTTGATGATTTCTTGCAATCCTTCTTGAAGTGACCAAGCTCGCCGCACTTATGATATCTTACTTTCTTGATGTCAAACTTCCTCTGTGGAGGAGGCTTGTCCTCGTCCTCCCCTGCGATATACTTTTTCGCTGGGCAAGAATCTTCTCTATCACTCATGCTGCCGGATGCTTTATCGCCCTTTTTCTCCTTGGTGAACAATGCTCGAGCCATAAGCATGAGGTGCTCATCCACTTTCGCGTCGCCATAGGTGATCTTCATCCGCTCGTCGTGCGCCTTGAACCGTCCAACTAGATCATCCATCATGAGAGTCTTGAGATCAACGCATTGCTCGATCGCCGAGACAACGAGCGAGTAACGCGGCGGCTCCACGCGGAGGAAACGCCTCACGATAGAGATCTCCTCCAGCTTCTCGCCGAGTCCACGAATCCCATTGACCAGTGTAGCGACCCTTGAAGCAAAGGCGTCTAGCGTCTCATCTTCTCCCATCTCCAAATTCTCGTACTTCTTCTGCAAGGTTTGTAGAGTCGCCTCTCGGACGCGCTCGTGCCCAAGATTTAGCGTCTTGAGCGTATCCCATACCTCCTTTGCAGATTTCTTCGAGATCAGGTGCTGCATCAGATCCGTCGGCACCACCGAGCAGATGGACGTGAGTGCTAGTCGGTCTAGGTGGTACTTTAACGCCCCCTTCTTGAACTCGTCGCCGCCTGGATCGACAGCCTCCCAGAGTCTGGCGCCTTCTAACGCCCACTCCATCTGGACCGCCCAGACCGTGTAGTTGTCGCGGCTGTACCGCGGATACTGCATCGACACCGGTGAACCCATAGCCGCACCAGAATACTCGCCCACATCCATCTTCGCTATGACCTCCCGTTACTAGGAGATCTTCACGAGGCTCTGATACCAATTGTTAGCACAGCCCCTCTCGCCGACTGCTTTTCGACGATACCGACGACGAAGTTCTGGCGAGACGACACACGTACCCGATAATGTCCGCCGCGATATGCACGTACTGCTAGCCAATCGATTCTTTTGATCTAACTAGTATACTCACGCACGCACACAAGAAAGACTTGATGGCCATAGGGGCGTATCGCTCCTATTGTTTGTATTGCTTCTCACAACTCACGGTACAAAGATTACATCCTAGGTTCTCCTTATATACACGTACAAGGAAAACCTATTGACCTACTCGGAGCACAAGTTGTGTCCGACTCGGACTGTTTGACACCCGTTGTACACGGAGCAAACACCACATCGTGTTTAACTCTAACAAAACCTGCATGACGCAAACAAAATGAGTCACAAAGAGCGAGACTCTTGGGGGATGTCACAGCAAAGACAGCCTACCTGGGTGCCGATGACGCGAGTGCCGAAGACGCACAGTCGAGCCCACTGAGGACGCGTGATGCTTTTCCCATCTGCGCGTCGCTGCCGTCTACGAATCCATTGATCTTGTGAACTGACAAAGAGAGTGTGTGTGTGTGTTAGATTACCTAGAACAATAGAAAAACTCTTAGGAAAAAAGAAGACGGAGGAAGTGAGGACATGAACATACCCGAGAGTCAGAAACATGGGGCCATATCTCGAAGAGAATGAGGAAGGATATGCTGAAACTGAAGAGGATACTTACCTCCATCTACGACCTCCACTGCAGGTGATCTAATCGAAACGAAATAAGTGAGACCAAGCCTGAGCCTACAACCGCATCGAAGCGAGGGAGGCCAGGGCCAGCTCAGACTACTGCGCATCCTAGGTGTCACGCCGTACATCACCAACGTTGAGTCCTCCGTTCATCATGCCGTCTACCAGCGTTACCAATTCATTTCACCTCACCTCCGTGGGCACCAACATTGCCGGCTACGGGTATCTCACTGTACCGATGCATGCGGATGACCGCTGGGATGTGGGAAAGCAGGACATACGCGAGGTAGCAGAGGACCTAGCTAGCGCAATGCATACACAAATAACCGAGAGAATTATTTTAAACTGGACACGTCTCTCACTAAAACCTGGCATTAGCAGGACCCACCACACGACTTTGTTGAGGGATAAGGCTGCAGCTAAGCTAGCTCCCGCGAGAACCGCGTACAACTAGACTACTTGTCAGCTCGGCTATGAACATGAATCATGTCATCCTTAAGAACGCTTGTAGGCGAGAAGTGGCTTTTGATGGAATTATGCCCTAGAGGCAATAATAAAGATGTTATTATTATAGTTCTTGTTCATGATAAAGTTTATATTCCATGCTAGAATTGTATTAAGCGGAAACATTAATACTTGTGTGGTTTGTGAACAACACCGTGTCCCTAGTACGCCTCTATGGACTAGCTCATTGATCAATGATGGTTAAGGTTTCCTAACCATAGACATGAGTTGTCAATTGATAATGAGATCATATCATTGGGAGAATGATATGGTGGACAGACCCAAACTAAGCGAAGCAATTAGATCGTGTCATTGTGTTCATCTTTGCGAAGCTTTTCCTATGTCAAATATTGTATTCCTTAGACCATGAGATAATGCAACTCCCTGGTATCGGAAGAAAGCTTTGAGGTCATCAAACGTCATCCTATGAGAGGGTGATCATAAAGGTGTCTCTCAGGTGATCGGAAAGTATCTGTTGGGTTGTATGTATCGAGATGGGATTTGTCCCTCCCAAGTCGGAGAGATATACTTCGGGCCCACTCGGTAATCGATATCAACACTGCTTGCAAGCATGTGGTTAAGGAGTTAATCACAAAGTGATATCGGATTACGGAACGAGTAAAGTACTTGCTGTGAACGAGATTGAACTAGGTATGACGGTACCGACGATCGAATCTCGGGCAAGTAAAATATCGCGAGACGAAGGGAATATATATATGGGATTGATTGAATCCTGGCATCGTGGTTCATCCGATATGATCATCGATGAATGTGTGGGAGTCAATATGGGTGCCCAGACCCCGCTGTTGATTATTGATAGAAGATCATGTCTACATATTCTCGAACCCGCAGGGTCACACACTTAACGTGTCTCGACGCTAGGATAGATTGGATACTTGGTTTATGAATTTTTGTTCGGAGTCTCGGATGGGATCCGGGATATCACGAGAGGTTCTGGAATGGTCCGGAGAATAAGATTCATATAAGGCAGTGCAGTTTTTGGAGTTCGGAATTGTTCCGGGTTAATCGGTATTGTACCGGAAGCTTCTAGAACCTTCCGGAAGGGGGCCAACGTGGTCCCACCTTCCGGGAGGGGGCATGGGCCTATGAGTGAGTGTCCTGGCCGCATTGGGCCAGGGGCACAAGGCCCCATAGGGCCCAGCCGATCCTAGATAAGTTTAAACTCGTTTAAACTAGAGATAGGATTTCTAGATAAGGGAGAGTTTAAATTGTTTAAACTAGAGATAGGCTTGGAGGATGGGAAAGGGCTGGCCGCACCCCCCCTCTATATATAGAGGGCTGGTGCGCCCCCTCCCCCCAACCACACACCTTCCCCTCCAACCCTAGTCGCCCTGCTGCCCTTCCTCTCTCCCTCCCGACTGTTTGTAGGCGAAGCCCTGCTGCAGAAATTCTCCACCATATACACCACGCCGTCGTGTTGTAGATCCAATCCATCTCTCCACCATACTTGCTGGTCCGAGGAAGGAGGAGACGTCGAGGTGCTGCACGTGTGCATCTCACGGAGGCACCGCCACTTGTGGTGCTAGATCGGATCGGATCGCGAGAAGGAGAAGCGAGTACGACTACATCACCCACGTTCCGACGAACGTTCCGCTGTGCGAATCTTCAAGGGTATGAAGATCTAATCCAATCTCTCTCGTTGTTTGCATCTCCTAGATTAGATCTTGGCTTTCCCTCTGTTCGCTTCCGTAGAAAATTTTGATTTACTATGCTGCGAAACCCTTCAGTGGTATCAGAGCTAGATCTATGCGTAGATGTGATTCACGAGTAGAACGCAACATGGTTGTTGCGGGCGTTGATGTTTTCTGTTGCAAGCCTCTTGTTTGTGTTCTTCTTATGACGCGGCATAGTGAGATTGAAGTGGTCCAGGCCAACCTTACGCGACGTCGTTCGCCAGACCGGCTCCGCACTTGACGTGTGGCTTGTACCACACATGCGGCCGGTGGATGTCAGTTTCTCTCACTATAGTTGTCATGGGATTAACACCGGAGTTTGGGAACCATAATATCACCATTGTGGCTTTCCGTAGGTAAGAATCGTTCTTAGCATCTACTCCCATAAGCCACGTAAAACATGCAACAACAAAGTAGAGGCGTCTAACTTGTTTTTGTAGGGAGTGTTTTCTGTGATATGGTATGGCCCAAGATGTGATGTGTATATTGTATGCGATGATCATGTTTTGTAATGTTTCACGACTTGCATGTCGATGAGTACACAACCGGCAGGAGCCATATGGTTGTCTTTATAATTGTGTATGACCTGCGAGTCAACTTCTTATACGCCATGTAATAGCTTTAATTTATCGCTAAGTAGTTAGCAATAGTTGTAGTTGCTATTCGTGGTGGAGGCAATCATGGTGAAGTGATGGAGATCATGACGGAACGCACAAGATGGAGATCATTGCGCTAAGATTGGCTATACCATGTCACATAAAGTTATATGCATGTGATGTTTATCCTTTTATGTATATTATTATGCTTAGATCGCGACGGTAGCATTATAAGATGATTCCTCACTTAAAGATCAAGATAAAAACTATGTTCTCCCCAAGTATGCACCGTTGCGAAAGTTCGTCGTGTCCAAGCATCACGTGATGATCGGGTGCTATAGACTCTACGCTCACATACAACGGGTGCAAGCCAGTTTTGCACACGCGGAAATACTTGGGTTTTACTTGACGAGCCTAGCATGTACAGACATGGCCTCGGAACACATGAACCGAAAGGTTAAGCATGAGTCATATGAATGATATGATCGACACTTCGTTGTCCACCATTGAAATCACATCTCTTCTCGTGAAGATCGGATTAGGTGTGGTGAATTTGGATCGTGTTCACTAAACAACTTGAGGGATGTTGAATTTAGTGGGAGTTCATCTAGTAATTTGATTAAAAGTTGAACTAGTTATCATGAACATAGTCTAATTTGTACTTGCAAATATTGTAGATCACATGGCTAAGTCCAACTTCAACATCAACGTTTTTGCTGAGAAAGAAAAGCTTAAGAACAATGGGTCTAACTTCACCAATTGGTTCCGCAATTTAAGAATCATTCTCTCTAGCGGTCAAAAGGACTATGTCCTTGGGAAAGCGTTAGGTGACCCCCCTGCTGCAACTGCGCAAGCTGATGAGAAAGCTGTCTATCAGTCGCGCAAAGATGATTATGGTGTGATTAAGAGCACCATGTTGTTTGCTATGGAACCGGAACTTCAAAATCGTTTTGAAAACTATCCCGGGCCCTTTGAGATTCTCGAAGAGCTGAAAACCATGTTTCAGACTCAGGACCGTTCTGAGAGATATGAGATCTCCGAGAAGTTCTTTAACTGCAAGATGGAGGAAGGGATTTCCGTTAGTGAGCACGCCATTAAGATGTCGGGCTACACTCAACGCCTTGAGCAACTGGACTGCAAGATTCCAGAGGAGCTCAAGATTGACAGGGTTCTGCAATCACTCCCTCCCAGCTACAAAAGTTTTGTAGTGACTCATAATCAGATTGGTTCCACTGATACGATCACCGAGCTCTTCGCAAAGCTGAAGGCTGCGGAGGTGGACATCAAGAAGGATAATCATGTGTTGATGGTCAACAAGCCCTCCTTTAAGAAAGGTAAAGGTGCAAAGAAGCCCTTCAAGAAAGGCGGTGGCAAGCGCGTTTCCCCTGCTGAGAAGAAGCTCAAGTCTGGTCCTAAGCCGGACACTGAGTGCTTCTATTGCAAGGACAAGGGTCACTAGAAGCGCAACTGTCCGAAGTACTTAGCGGACAAGAAGGCTGGCACCATCAAAGGTATATTTGATATACATGTTATTGATGTTTTCCTTACTAGCCCTCGTTGTAGTGCCTGGGTATTTGATACTGGCTCAGTTGCTAATATTTGTAACTCGAAACAGGAGCTACGGAATAGACGGCGGCTTGCGAGGGATGAGGTGACGATGCGCGTTGGCAACGGATCAAGAGTTGATGTGATGGCCGTCAGCACGCTCTCCTTAGTTTTACCTTCGGGATTAGTTTTAAACCTTAATAAATGTTATTATGTGCCTGCGTTGAGCATGAACATTATTTCTGGATCGTGTTTATTGCAAGACGGTTATTCATTTAAATCGGAGAATAATGGTTGTTCTATTTATATGAGTAACATATTTTATGGTCATGCACCCCTTGTGAATGGTTTATTTCTTCTAAATCTCGAAAGGGATGAAACACACATCCATAACATTGAGGCTAAGAGATGCAAAGTAGATAGTGATAATACTACTTATTTGTGGCACTGTCGTCTAGGTCATATTGGTGTAAAGCGCATGAAGAAACTCCATTCTGATGGACTTTTGGAGTCTCTTGATTTTGAATCATTTGACACATGCGAACCATGCCTCATGGGCAAGATGATCAAAACCCCGTTCTCCGGTATGATGGAGCGAGCAACGAACTTGTTGGAAATCATACATACCGATGTATGCGGACCGATGAGTGTTTCGACGCGCGGTGGATATCGCTATTTTCTCACTTTTTCCGATGACTTAAGTAGATATGGGTATATCTATTTAATGAAACATAAATCTGAAACGTTTGAAAAGTTCAAAGAATTTCAGAATGAAGTGGAGAACCATCGTAACAGAAAGATTAAGTTTCTGCGATCCGATCGTGGGGGCGAATATTTGAGTTATGATTTTCTCACGCATCTCAAAGCAAGTGGAATCGTTTCACAACTCACGCCACCCGGAACACCACAGCGCAATGGTGTGTCTGAATGCCGGAATCGAACCCTATTAGATATGGTCCGATCGATGATGTCTCTTACTGATTTGCCGTTATCATTTTGGGGTTATGCATTAGAAACCGCTGCATTCACTTTAAATAGGGCTCCATCTAAATCCGTTGAGACAACACCGTATGAACTATGGTTTGGTGCTAAACCTAAGTTGTCGTTTCTTAAAGTTTGGGGATGCGAAGCTTACGTCAAGAAGTTGATGCCGGACAAGCTCGAACCCAAAGCGGAGAAATGCGTCTTCATAGGATACCCTAAGGAAACTATTGGGTATACCTTCTATCACAGAACCGAAGGCAAAGTGTTTGTCGCAAAGAACGGTTCCTTTCTTGAGAAGGAGTTTCTCTCGAAAGAAGTGAGTGGGAGGAAAGTAGAGCTAGACGAGGTTATTGAACCTTCTCTTGAATTGGAGAGTAGCGCAACACCTGAAATTGTTCCAGTGCCGCCTGCACCAACAATAGAGGAAGCTAATGACAAGGATCATGAAGCTTCGGACGATGCTGCTACTGAACGTCGCAGGTCGACAAGGTCGCGTGCCCCTCCTGAGTGGTACGGCAACCCTGTCTTGACTGTCTTGTTAGTAGAAGACAGCGAACCTACGAACTATGAGGAAGCGATGATGAGCCCAGACTCTGAGAAATGGCTAGAAGCCATGAAATCCGAATTGGGATCCATGAGCGAAAACCAAGTATGGACTTTGGTGGACCCTCCTAGCGACCGAAAGGCCATTGAGTGCAAATGGATCTTCAAGAAGAAAACGGACACGGATGGTAATGTTACCGTCTACAAAGCACGGCTTGTTGCGAAAGGTTTTCGACAAGTTCAAGGTGTTGACTACGATGAGACTTTCTCTCCCGTAGCGATGTTTAAGTCCATTCGGATTCTATTAGCAATTGCTGTGTTTCATGATTATGAAATATGGCAAATGGATGTCAAGACTGCTTTCCTCAATGGCAACATTGATGAAGAGTTGTATATGATGCAACCCGAAGGTTTTGTTGATCCTAAGGATGCTGATAAAGTATGCAAACTTCAGCGTTCCATTTATGGACTAAAGCAAGCATCTCGGAGTTGGAACCTTCGTTTTGATCAAGTGATCAAGAGCTTTGGATTTGTTCCAAATTGCTACGAAGCTTGCATCTACAAGAAAGTGAGTGGGAGCTCGGTGACGTTTCTGGTACTATATGTGGATGACATATTGATTATTGGAAATGACATCAACATGCTTAACGAAGTGAAGAGTTATTTGAACAAGTGTTTTTCAATGAAAGACCTAGGTGAAGCTGCTTATATATTGGGCATCAAAATCTATAGAGATAGACAAAGACGCCTGATAGCTTTAAGCCAGAGTACATACCTAGACAAAGTTCTGAAAAGGTTCAGAATGGATAAGGCATTGAAAGGTTCAGTGCCTATGTTGTCAGGTAAGATATTGAGCAAGGCTCAGTGTCCAGCTACGGTAAATGATAGGGAAGCTATGAGCAAAGTGCCTTATGCCTCGGCCATAGGTTCCATCATGTATGCCATGCTGTGTACTAGACCGGATGTGTCCAATGCTCTTAGTTTGACGAGCAGATATCAAAGTGATCCAGGAGTGGAACACTGCACAGCCGTGAAGAACATCCTAAGGTACCTAAATAGGACTAAAGAAATGTTCTTAGTCTATGGGGGTGATGAACAGCTCGTCGTAAAAGGTTACGTCGATGCTAGTTTCGACACCGACAAGGATGATTCTAAATCTCAGACAGGATACATGTATATTTTGAATGGAGGAGTTGTGAGCTGGAGAAGCTGCAAGCAAAGCGTGATCGCGGGATCTACAGTAGAAGCGGAATACATGGCTGCTGCAGAAGCGTCAAGTGAAGGAGTTTGGATCAGAAACTTCATCACTGAGCTTGGCGTGGTTCCAAGTGTATTGGACCCACTGGAGATATTATGTGACAACACTGGCACCATAGCACTCGCTAAGGAACCAAGATATCATCCAAAGACCAAGCATATCAACCGCAAGTTTCATATAATCCGAGATTATATAGCAGATGGAGATCTGAAGATCAGCAAAGTACATACAGATCTGAATGTCGCAGATCCATTGACTAAACCTCTTCCACGTGTAAAACATGATCAGCACCTCAGTGCCATGGGTGTGAGATTGTTGCCAAATGTAAACTAGATTATTGACTCTAGTGCAAGTGGGAGACTGATGGAATTATGCCCTAGAGGCAATAATAAAGATGTTATTATTATAATTCTTGTTCATGATAAAGTTTATATTCCATGCTAGAATTGTATTAAGCGGAAACATTAATACTTGTGTGGTTTGTGAACAACACCGTGTCCCTAGTACGCCTCTATGGACTAGCTCATTGATCAATGATGGTTAAGGTTTCCTAACCATAGACATGAGTTGTCAATTGATAATGAGATCATATCATTGGGAGAATGATATGGTGGACAGACCCAAACTAAGCGAAGCAATTAGGTCGTGTCATTGTGTTCATCTTTGCGAAGCTTTTCCTATGTCAAATATTGTATTCCTTAGACCATGAGATAATGCAACTCCCTGGTATCAGAAGAAAGCTTTGAGGTCATCAAACGTCATCCTATGAGAGGGTGATCATAAAGGTGTCTCTCAGGTGATCGGAAAGTATCTGTTGGGTTGTATGTATCGAGATGGGATTTGTCCCTCCCAAGTCGGAGAGATATACTTCGGGCCCACTCGGTAATCGATATCAACACTGCTTGCAAGCATGTGGTTAAGGAGTTAATCACAAAGTGATATCAGATTACGGAACGAGTAAAGTACTTGCTGTGAACGAGATTGAACTAGGTATGACGGTACCGACGATCGAATCTCGGGCAAGTAAAATATCGCGAGACGAAGGGAATATATATATGGGATTGATTGAATCCTGGCATCGTGGTTCATCCGATATGATCATCGATGAATGTGTGGGAGTCAATATGGGTGCCCAGACCCTGCTGTTGATTATTGATAGAAGATCATGTCTGCATATTCTCGAACCCGCAGGGTCACACACTTAACGTGTCTCGACGCTAGGATAGATTGGATACTTGGTTTATGAATTTTTGTTCGGAGTCTCGGATGGGATCCGGGATATCACGAGAGGTTCCGGAATGGTCCGGGGAATAAGATTCATATAAGGCAGTGCAGTTTTTGGAGTTCGGAATTGTTCCGGGTTAATCGGTATTGTACCGGAAGCTTCTAGAACCTTCCGGAAGGGGGCCAACGTGGTCCCACCTTCCGGGAGGGGGCATGGGCCTATGAGGGAGTGTCCTGGCCGCATTGGGCCAGGGGCACAAGGCCCCATAGGGCCCAGCCGATCCTAGATATGTTTAAACTCGTTTAAACTAGAGATAGGATTTCTAGATAAGGGAGAGTTTAAATTGTTTAAACTAGAGATAGGCTTGGAGGATGGGCAAGGGCTGGCCGCACCCCCCTCTATATATAGAGGGCTGGTGCGCCCCCTCCCCCCAATCACACACCTTCCCCTCCAACCCTAGCCGCCCTGCTGCCCTTCCTCTCTCCCTCCCGACTGTTTGTAAGCGAAGCCCTGCTGCAGAAATTCTCCACCATATACACCACGCCGTCGTGTTGTAGATCCAATCAATATCTCAACCATACTTGCTGGTCCGAGGAAGGAGGAGACGTCGAGGTGCTGCGCGTGTGCATCTCACGGAGGCACCGCCACTTGTGGTGCTAGATCGGATCGGATCGCGAGGAGGAGAAGCGAGTACGACTACATCACCCACGTTCTGATGAACGTTCCGCTGTGCGAATCTTCAAGGGTATGAAGATCTAATCCAATTTCTCTTGTTGTTTGCATCTCCTAGATTAGATCTTGGCTTTCCCTCTGTTCGCTTCCGTAGAAAATTTTGATTTACTATGCTGCGAAACCCTTCAGATAGATCGTAGACATACGCGAGCAGCCGCAGACGTCTACCATCTAGGCTACCAGCTCGACAATTAAAGGGACCCACGGCCGCGAGAAACCACGACCGGAATGGAATTACGGCACTACATTGTCTCTGGACGACCCCCACTTTCGTGAGAAATTGCGGACGACATGGTCTTACGGTACCACGTCGGCTCTGGTGAGGTTCCCACGGTCGCGATAAACCACTATCAGCATGGGCTCACGGCGCCATGATGACTCTGGGCGCGTCCCATTGTTGCCATAAGCTGCGTCCGGCCATCCTGTGTGCCCCCACGTCAGCTCTCGGCAGGCCCTGCCATCCGACGGGAACGGAGGTGTGTCACACCATGAAAACCTCTCATAGAGCGCGGTCCTACCCGCGTATGTTGACGATGGGTCCATGACGCGCACGTAGTCCACTATCTGATGATACGGGTACAACGGTGTGCGTGACACCCGTCCACAATATGGAATCTTTCGCCCTGGCCCTCGGTAGGGTCTGCCTCCCGAAAGAGCATGGCTCCATTGCGACGTCATCGCGTTCCCTTTTGGGCGTCCATCCCACGACTGGAATGAATCGGGACGATGTGGATAATAGTTTGGGCCGAAACATTCTAGCGCTATTATTTACTCTGATAAGCAGACATATGATCGGTACATTTTTTTACCAAATGACACGAACACATACGATGAAAGAGAGAAACTCGTTTGCAACCACCCTAAGACGCAGACGGTTAAATATAAATAATAGTATGTGAAATCTTTAAACTACACAGACGATGCGTTTTATGGAATCGTATGCATCTTCGCATATGATTCCAGAAACCGTGTGCATAGTAGGGACTCATCACACACCCACGGGTAGAGATTTTTTTATTCATCGTGTGTAAATGACCATTTTCACCTTGTGCGAAAGTCCGATATGTAGTAGTGTCCATTGTATCTGCTGACTTAGGTGTTTAAACTATATATTTTTGTATATCGAGTCCGTATAACATCCTCTAGACAATGTGTACGTGCCAATGCACACTAACTAGCTTGTCTACGTAGCTTCTTTGACCAACAACTCTTATACACTAGCTAGCTTAGTGCTTGCATTGTCCACTACCTAGTTAATTGTTTGCAGTATATACACTATCTTATGTACACAAAATGATCCACAAAACTTATATTTGATGGTACATGCTTATGCATGTTTTTTTAAATAGGGATGACCCCGTTCTCTGCATCAATAGATATACATAGTCCTTTATTAACCAGTTCACAAGTATCAAAGTTTTATATCTCAATGATCAAATATAGTCGAAATAAAATCAACCAACATGAAAAAGTAGGAGGCGCATAACTCTAAACATCAATCTTTGATTGCATCTAGTAACCTGGTAGTCGATATCCCATGTAATTGTTAGCAAATGATTGCATTTAGTAATCATGCATTCCAGCTGATCCTACGGAAACATGAAACATAATAGCTAAATCTAGTGCATGGTCATATGGATAACTTGTAGAAAATTGAGAATATTTTCAGTTAAAACAATGTTATTTCTACAATTTCATATCGACCACACTATAGCTGAAAGACCAATACGAATCCTTGCTTTATTATCACGATCAATTTGATTCAACCAATTTCTAGACATATTTGTTATATTTGTTGGTGGTGGTATGTTAAAAGTAGAATAAAAATCCGCCATATTATTTTGGCAAAAGGACATGATAGAAATAGATGTTCAACTGTTTCCTTAGTGTCAGAGAAACAACATTTCTTACCCTTATTCCAATTTCTCTTAGCAAAATTATATCTAGTTAATAACACTTTTTTCTTAGGAACTATATGAAAATCTTGATCTTAAGATGTATTTTTAATTTTTAATTTACATAATTATTTGCATAAGCACCTTGCATGACCATTAATCATATCATTATACATACTGTTAACCGAGAATTGTCCTGAGGCTGTCTGTTTCCAAATAAAAACATCTGACTCATTATTCAAAGAAACCCCCATTAATCTTTGAAATAAGTGTACCCATTTGTTCCACTTATTACCTATCAATACCCTCCTAAAACCAATGTTCATAGGGGTTGATGACATAATATTTGCCATAGTAACATTTTTTCATTGCATAATATTATATAATGATGGGTATTGTTGGGATAGCGGTGTTGATCCAAACCACGTATACTCCTGGAACCTAGTCGTGTTCCCACCACCAATTTTAAAAAGTCTCCTGGTAAAGAAATCCTCCTTAATTTGCATAAGTCCTTTTCAAAAAGGTGAATTTATGGGTTTACTTATGACTTGAGCTGGCGTTTTCTAAGAAAGATACTTATTGTGTAGAAATTCTTCCCACATCTCATCTTCATTCAACAATTTGAATAACCATTTATTGAGTAAGAACTTATTTTTAAGTTCAAGTACTTCAATTCCCAAACCCCCTTGGTCTTTTGGTCTACAGATCATGTCTCATTTGGTTAACCAATACTTACATTTACCATCTTCGCTTCGCCAAAAATACGCGATCTAAATTAAATAAACTCTTCCAAATATCCTCATTTTATTGCACTTCACTCATATTAAATACGAAGTAAACTTATCTAGTAGGAATTTTATATACTTGTTCAATCACAAAATTTGCTTCTCTATATTAACCGGGAAAAGGTAAATGAGAGGGAAGTAGATCTCTAAGATGAACCACTAATTTCTTGAAGATGACATCCATATTCAGAACATGAATGTTGCTTCTGTTCTTCTTCAACTCAACTGGCGGTCTACTTTGATCCTGGACTCGAACTGCCAAGCATTAGCTCATCGATAATTAAAATATATAAATAGTACTTTGAAGGCAAGAAATAAATTCAATAAATACTAACAAGCAAAAATTTCAGTACTTGACAAGAATACACTTTTTGAAAGATGTGGTGTAGATAAAAATATTAGATGAATATTTTTCTTTGAAAACACAACCTGTGAAAGTAAGTAGTACCTATATTAACGTACACCACTCCATAAAGTTACTGAAATGACTATTGTTGTGTAGAGAAAAAATGAAGATAATATATCCAACAGAGAAGACTTGTTAAAAAACATAGGGTAAGAGTTTTTAGAATAAGCTAATCTTGCATGACAAGAAATAGGAAAACTCAATCAAGAAATAGAACCAAGCATGCCAAGAAATTACAAAGTACTCACGCAAATCCCTAGTTGTAGGGGTCGAGGGAGACATCGATCCTCTCGATGTCGGGTTTGGAGAGGGTGAGGTCGACCTTCTTGTGCGCGAGCGAGCCTGGACTTCTTCCTGGCACTTGCTTGATTGGTAAAATACATGCGAGTGAAACAAAAAAAACATAATATGATTTATTTACTCATGTTCAATATCAGCTACCAAACTTACCAAGTATTCTTTCTTCTCAACATCTTTATTGCTCGGTTTATGGTCTGAAGGATTGAAAGGTCATCATGTTTGTAACAAAGTTGAAATTTTTATTCTACTATTCAACGGTACAAAACCTTACCAATAGCGTTTAGCCAATCTTGGAGGCATATCAACCCCTCGACCATTTCACTCTTGAGTCTGGTCCTACGATCATTAATTATTCTTCCATCGGTGCTAAAAGAAGACTCTGATGCCATAGTTGATGCTTGAATGGCTAGAGCAATGCAAGATTGGATGGGTTATTTAGTACTGTTCATTTCCCACCATCCCAAGATGTCGAAATATTTTTTCTGGGAGAAAAGTTCTTCACTCAGATATCTATCAAGCTCATTTTCTACTTGTTTCTTCTACAATCTCAAATGGGCTTCCCGATCAGCCAATGGATTGTCATCCTCTTCTGCAATCTCAATAAGAGGATCTATCATCTCATGGGAGTATTCTTCAAAGAGACACTTGATAACCATGCAGGGTCGACCCTGACATGTCAGGGGCCCGGTGCGGCAAAAAAAACAGGGCCCCACAAATATAGAGATGTTTATAATCATGATCTTATTGGCGACAATGTTCGGTTCACAAAACATCTATATTTGTTCAAGGAAATATTATCTCAAACAAAATAGCACTTAACCTCCTCCACATCTTGCACTTTAGCTCAAACTCCGGCGCGCACTCGGGCTCGCACTTCACATCCTACACTTTCTGAACACCATCTAACTTTCATGTTTACTCGCCGAATTATCGCCCTCGCATAAATTTTCATGAACACTAGCATTGCTATCATTCTCAACTATATTTTCAGTTGGTTGTTCAACAATTGTTAGAACTATTTCCCAAGAATTTCTAGGAGAACTTGCATTTTTGTCTCGAAATAGATGTCGGAAGTTTGTCTGCTATATCTATATGCTAAATAGCGTCTAGATTTATCTAAATTTAGACAAATATGCGACGTCTATTTTGAGACGGAGAAGTAATAAATTTGTTAATGGCAACCTTTTAGGATTCTATGAACTCGTCTGCGGTGATTGGGGAAGAGGAGAGGACAACGAGGAGACGAGTCAATGCGGCCGGTGGTTTCTTTTCTTTAGCGATAGCTGATGCGTGTACGGGCAATATGTTCAAAGGCCTCAGCTGATAGCGTGCTTGGGCTGATTTAATTGGGTCAAAGGACCAAGCAGTTGTACCTGATGCATCTGGTTGGGGCCCTAGCGATTGAGGGCCCTATGCAGCCGCACCGGCTGCACCGGCTCAGGGCCGGGGCTGTAACCATGTCCACCTTTTTGAGGTATTCTTCTACATTATCTCCAAAAGCTTACTTGATGCAGGATACAATGAATTCTAACTTGTATATTGGATCAATAAATTATCACATGTATGTTGTTTGCCAAGTATGAATCCTTCCATTACTTATCAAACTTTGGTTGCATTTTTCTCACCATGGATTCAATGCCCTTGTTTTTATTGTTTGCTTGTATTTCCAACTATAGTTTAACACTCCATTTTTCATGGTAATATCAGTTCACTATTGGATAGCTAGAACATGACCACATTTGTAGCTTCGAAGAATATTTTTAGTAGTGATCAGATCGCTTCAGCCATTTTCAAATCATACCTAAAGGAACATACTTAAATTGTCAATCTTGATTCATTAACTCATCAAGTGCTTCCATGTAAGGAGGAGTGAAACTAATCATAAGGTATGTTGAGTTCCATCATATGGAAACATCAATACATGGTTTCTTTCCAGAGATGATGCTTAGCTTCTTAACTGTTCCCTGAAACAACTCCTCTCGAGTTTGTGATTTTTTTTACATATTTGACATTATCTCCCATCTTATCGATGGAACCTTTCGTTACAAACAATCTTGCACGATAGGATTCAACACATGTGCATCACAACATTTATGAAAAAGTTCACCTCCACAAGTCAACATTCGTTTCTTTGTCAAATTTTCTTTCAGATGCTCCATCATTTTGCTGTTAACTGATGCATTATCTAGTGTAATGTTAGAGATTTTATCTTCAATATTCCAGTACTGCAAACTTTTTTGCATGGCATCGTACATCCTAAAACCATTGTGTGGCATTTCCATCATACAAAATTTGAGTACTCTTTTCTACACCTTCCAAGTCTTCTCAATGAAATGGAAAGTGACACATAAGTATCCTAGCCTCTGGTTGGAAGTCCACATGTTTGTAGCGAGTGAGACTCAAGAACCACAGTTCTTCAATATTTCTCATAACATTGATGTTTGTTCCTTATAGAAATCCATGCAATCACCTTTAATGGTTGTTATTGAAACCATTTGAACATTGGATTCAAGACCTTGAAAAACTTTAGCCAATATACTATAAAATTGAGAATAGTAGCCCATGCTAAACTACCATGTTTGCGAGGTCTCTCCTAGACTCTTCTTGGCTAAACTCCATCCATCCAAAGTGGCGACTTGTTGCAATGATGCAGAAGCACAATTTTGCAACCATCTCATGCATGTTACTTCTCACCACACAAGTCCTTACATGCCTACGAATATGGTTAGTTTAGGAACTTTGAAAGGCAAGAAACACTTCATGGCAATGTTTGCATCGACCTTGTGCAACTTTTACATTTTCATATATAGGAATGAAGTCTTTCCAGATCCAGGGTTTTAGTTTTCGTGGTCGACGCCTCCGTGGAAGATTTGAAGAAGGGAAATGCGTGGTAACATTTGGTATTAACGGTGACCCTGACTTCCTCCATCTGTCTTGAGGGGACATCCCTTCCTTGATGTTGCCACTCTCGCAAATCCTATGGAAGATCTCACCAATGTTGCTGCAGGCGATCACATGGGTTGTGGCTTCTCAATGGGCTCTCTAACATCAACATAGTGGCAAGAGAAATCAAACACGGATCCCGAATGGATCGATTCTCCTTCCTTGAGGTAATAGGCATCAATTACCATTTTCTCGGTATCGAGGAGGATGACGTGCTTCACCTTGCCTTGCAGGAGGATCGAGCCATCGTACAACTTCACTATCTGACAATGGAGCAACCTCGTGGAGTAGGATGCATGCCACTTTTAAGAGTATATGTATATACTTGTATAGCTTTTAGCTTTTTAGACCCATATTGACTTTAGGCCGAGGCTCATGTCACTCCTTATATATGTACTAGCTTTGTGATGAAAGGAAATTGATTTGGCCATTTCAGTTTTGTTGACATGGTATCAGAGCTAGGGCAGCCAAATCCCTAACCCTAGCCGCCACCTACGTACCTCACCACCGATGACTTACCAGCGGCCATCATTCCTTCCTCTCCTGCAGCTGTGTGCCTGTGTCCTTCTTCTCCTTTGCTGCTAGTGGCTGCCAACCGGCCGACCGCTACAGACCCCTTTCTTCACATCAGCTGGTTCGTGAGTGTCTGGGTTGCTTCTTACATTGTTCTGCTTGATCTCTCCCCTTCGTGGTTGCTTGCCTACCAGTTACTTGTTGTTACTTCTATTTTTGGGGTGAGTACCTACATCAAGTGGAGGAAAACTGCTTGGTGTAGCTGCTGGGATCCATTGCTAGCTGCTCCTTTTCTTTCGTGAAAAACACTGGTCATGGACAAGGATATTTCTATTTTCTCAAGTGATATTAAGCTGGATGGGTTAAATTATAGAGAATGGGCATTTTCTATTAGAACAGTTGTGAGGGTTTCTGGTTATGATGAGCATTTGACCGATGATCCTCCTGATGAAAAGGAAGATGAAGCCACCAAGAAGTCTTGGAAAAAAGAAGATGCAAGGGTTATGGGTGCCCTGATTCTGAATGTTGGTCCCTTATTGCGGATGAGCCTTGAGAATCACTCAACTCCGAAAGAAATATGGAAGTATTTGGAGCAAAGATATCTTCAGCCGAGTGGTGCACTTCAATACTTCTTGCTGCAAAATATTCAGAATTTTCAACAAGAAGACATGTCTATAGAGGAATATTATGAAGCTTTTACTCGGATCTCTAGCCAGCTTCTTTCAATGACTCCAAAGAGTCGCTGCGGATATGATTCTTGTATGGCCAAAGAGAATTATGAAGCTCAATCCTTCATGTTTCAGTTTGTGATGAAGCTCAGGTAGGACTTTGAAAATAATCGCACACAACTTCTTGGTCACACTTCACCTCCTACTATGGATTAGGCACTTGCTAGTTTGATTGCCGAGGAGACTCGTCTGCATTCCCTTGGATTATCATCCGCCACTCATAGTAATGTTCTTGTAGCTCCCAGAGGTTCTTTTTTGTTGAAGTGTATAAGTGGATTGCACTAGTCCTTTCCATCAGTTCGGACTTTTGGTTGCATTGGCTAGTGCATGAAGCTTGACATGGTTTCAGAGCCGGTTTTAGGGTTCCCGTGCCCACCGGTCCTCTGCTTGTGATCACCGTCGCCGTCAGATCATCCCGGCCATCACCAGTTCCCGTTCTGGCCGCCTGCGTGAAGTCGTCTTGTCCTCTGCTTCCCGATCGGATCTGGTCCTCTGATCGGATCTGCCACCATCCTGCTGTGCTACTCGCCGGGCCCTCCTACACCGCCTGCTACCCTGCACCGCCTTCTACTCTGCCCCCCGCCACCTTCCCTCCCACCTTCTCGAAGGGCCACCCTCCTGCCCTGGCGTCTGCACGCGCACGGGCCCCGCGTCCTGGTGCACATACACTCGCCATCCTTTGCACCTACACCCCGCCGTCCACACGTGGTTGACCAACTCTGCATCTACCCCCTGCTGCCTGCCCATCCCTGACTGGCTGGGCCCTCACCTGTTGGCTTGCTGTATGCCCTTGCTGCCCGACGCGTTGCTGCTTGGGCCCCCTCACCTGCTGGCCGGCGCCCTGCTGTCTCCCTGCTGGCTCTCTCCCATCAACGAAATCAGATCTGAGCGCTGTTTCGTCGGATCTGATCGTTGATCAAAAAAAATTGAGCGATGTCTTCTGCATCGGGCTATGTTGCGATTCCTTGCTGCCCGGTGATCTTCGATGGCGCGAATTATTCTGATTTTGCTGCCTTTATGCGCGTTCATATGCGCGGTCTCCGTCTTTGGGTGTGCTCTCTGGCGAGTTCTCCTGTCCACCGTGCCTCCTGCTCCTGTGGCTCCTCTTCCGCCGACACCGATTGTTCTCGGCGCTGATGCGTCTCAGGAGGCCAAGGATGCTGCTTAGAGTGCCGATGATAGTGCTGTTGCTGCTTATGACCTGAAGTTCAAGCAGTACTCTGCTGATATCGAGACCTATCGCCATGATCTGACTGCCTACACTCAGTGGGTCGATGAGGATGCTCGTGTTGCTGCTGTTCTCACCTCCAATATTCTGCCCCAGTATGCTGCTGAGTTCATGAGTCTCCCTACTGTTGCCGCTCAGTGGGCACATCTTCGTCAGCGCTATCAGCCGTCTGGGGATGCTCTTTACTTGTTCGTGGTTCGCCAGGAGCATGCTCTTCAGCAGGGGGATTCCACTATTGATGAGTTCTATACTCAGAGTGCTGCTATCTGGCGTCAGCTTGATTCTCTCTGTACTGCTGTTTGTGGCACATGCTCGTGCTGCCAGATTGTGCGCTTGGATTTGGAGTTTCACCGCATCTATGAGTTTCTGTCTCGGCTTCGCCAGGAGTTTGAGCCCCGGCGCGCTCAGCTGCATGCTCGTGGTCGTGTTCCGCTCTCTGAGGTGTTGTCTGAGCTTCGGGCTGAGGAGACCCGTCTCTGTGGTGCTGGTCTTCTTGCGGTTCCGTCTGTGCTTGCTACTCGTGGTGTTCCTTTGCCGTCTACTCCCTCGACTCAGCCGCGGTCCCCTGTGCCGCCGCCGATACTACCCACTCCTCTTGGTCAGGGCCAGGGTCAGCTTCAGCACCAGCAGCCTCAGGGTCAGAGTCAGCACCAGCAGGATCATGGTCAGGGTCTCCGTGGTTCTCTTTGTCACTGCTCTTACTGCAACAGGGATGGCCACACTTGGGCCACCTGTTATACACGGGACCCCAGTTTACGTCAGCAGCACCAGGCTCGTGGGCAGTCGGCTCCTTCCGGGTCTTCAGCAGTTGCTCTCTCTGATCAGGACATTATCAGGAGTCTTCACGGTCTGCTTGCTGCTACAGGCTCTTCTTCGACGAGCACTGCCGCTTCTGTGCCTGGTTCTTCAGGCACTGCGCGACCACCACCTTCTACACAGTCAGGTACGTCTCCGTGGTATCTGGATTTTGGAGCTTCCTTTCATATGACCTCTGAGTCTTCTTTTCTGTCCGCTCTTCGTTCTCTCCCTTCTCCTGTCCGTGTTTTTACGGCTGATGGTACTTCTCTTCCTGTTTCTAGTCGGGGCACCCTTTCTACTTCTTCTTTTTCTGTTCCTAATATTTCTCATGTCCCTCTCCTTAAGATGAATCTGTTCTCTGCTAGCCAGCTTACTGACTTTGGTTGTCGCGTCATTCTTGATGCTGATTCTTGTGTTGTCCAGGACCGTCGCACACATGCCCTGGTTGGAGCTGTCCCTCGCAGCCGTGACTCTTCAGGACTTTGGGAGTTAGACTGGCTTCATGTTCCTTCCGCTGCCACTTCATCTGCCAGTTCTTCTTCGGTCGTCGCCTCTGCTACCAGCTCCTTTCAGCAGTGGCATCATCGTCTTGGTCACCTTTGTGACTCCCGCCTGTCGTCATTAGTTCATCGTGGTCTTCTGGGGTCTGTCTCAGGAGATGGGTCTTTACATTGTCAGGGCTGTAGGTTGGGTAAACATATTCAACTTCCCTATCCTACTAGCGCGTCTATATCTCAGCGACCTTTTGATTTAGTTCATTCCGATGTTTGGGGTCCGGCTCCTTTCGCTTCAAAAGGGGGCCATCGCTACTATATTTTATTCATCGATGATTTTTCTCGGTACACTTGGTTGTATTTTATGTGCTCTCGCAGTGAAGTGCTCTCCATATATCAGTGTTTTGCGGCCATGGTCCGTACTCAATATTCTACCCCCATTCGTTTGTTTCGTGCTGATTCTGCTGGTGAGTATATCTCCCAGATGTTGCGAGGTGTTCTTGCTGAGCAGGGCACTCTTGCTCAGTTCTCATGTCCTGGTGCACATACCCAAAATGGCGTTGCTAAGCGTAAGCATCGCCATCTTCTTGAGACCACTCGTTCCATGATGATTTCTTCTTCTCTTCCGTCGCATTTCTGGGCTAAGGCTGTCACTACATCGACTTACCTCATCAATATTCAGCCTTCTGCCGCTCTGAAGGGTGGTATCCCTCTTGAGCGCCTATCTGGACAGTCTCCAGACTACTCCATGCTTCGCTTGTTTGGTTGTCTTTGCTATGTTCTCCTTGCTCCTCGCGAACGCACCAAACTGACTGCTCAGTCTGTTGAGTGTGTCTTCCTTGGATACAGTGATGAGCATAAGGGCTATCGCTGTTGGGACCCCGTTGGTCGTCGGATGCGTATCTCTCGTGATGTTACTTTTGATGAGACGCGTCCTTTCTATCCTCGTCCCACCGCTGGTACCTACCCGATGGAAGATATCTCTTTTCTTCTCTTTCCTGACACACCTCCTTCTACTCCTATTGTGTCTTCTTCCGGATCTCCTCCCCCTGATGTATCTTCTTCGACACCGTCCTCCTCTGCTCCGTCTAGTTCTCCTAGTTCGCCTCGTTCTCCGGCGTCTTCCTCTGCTATTCCTTCTTCTTCATCGTCGTCTTCCTCTGATGAGCTTCCCTCTACTCGTCCTGTTCGTCAGCGTCGTGCCCCCAACCGTTACTCTCCTAGTCAGTATGGTCTTTCTGTTGCCTCCGAGCCGACTTCTTATCGGGATGCTGAGCATCATCCTGAATGGCAGCTGGCCATGGCTGGGAGATTGTTGCGCTTGAGCACACTGGCACCTGGGATCTTGTTTCTCCCCCTCCCGGTGTTCGTCCTATCACGTGTAAGTGGGTCTATAAGATTAAGACCCGCTCTGATGGATCTCTTGAGCGCTATAAAGCACGTCTTGTGGCTCGTGGTTTTCAGCAGGAGCATGGTCGTGACTATGATGAGACCTTTGCTCTTGTGGCTCATATGACCACCGTGCGTACTCTTCTTGTTGTTGCCTCTGTTCGTCACTGGTCTATGTCCCAGCTTGATGTTCAGAACGCCTTTCTCAATGGTAAGTTGACTGAGGAGGTTTACATGAAGCCTCCTCCTGGGTATTATATTCCCGAGGGGATGGTTTGTCGTCTTCGACGTTCTCTTTATGGTCTCAAACAGGCCCCCCGTGTCTGGTTTGAGCGGTTCGCTTCTGTAGTGACCGCTGCTGGTTTCTCCCCTAGTGCTCATGATCCAGCACTATTTGTTCACACTTCTCCTCGTGGACGCACTCTTCTTCTTCTCTATGTTGATGATATGATCATTACTGGTGATGATTCTGAGTATATCGCCTTCGTTAAGGCTCGTCTTCGTGATCAGTTTCTTATGACTGATCTTGGTCCTCTTCGATACTTTCTTGGGATTGAGGTTTCCTTCACTTCTGATGGCTTTTACATCTCCCCGGAAAAGTATATTCATGATCTTCTTGCTCGTGCTGCGCTTGGGGATGAGCGCACTGTTGAGACCCCTATGGAGCTTAATGTTAAGCTTCAACCTACTGATGGTGATCCTCTTCCTGATCCGACGCGTTATCGTCATCTTGTTGGGAGTCTTGTTTATCTTGCTGTCACTCGTCCTGACATCTCTTATCCTGTTCATATTCTGAGTCAGTTTGTTTCTGCTCCCACCACCATTCACTATAGTCATCTTCTCCGTGTTCTTCGTTATCTTCGGGGTACGATCACTCGTCGCCTTTTCTTTCCTCGTTCCAGCTCCCTCCAGCTCTAGTGCTATTCGGACGCTACGTGGGCGAGTGATTCTTCGGATCGCCGTTCACTTTCTGCTTACTGTGTGTTTCTTGGTGGTTTGCTTATTGCTTGGAAGACGTAGAAACAGACAGCGGTTTCTCGTTCGAGTGTTGAGGCTGAGTTGCGTGCTATGGCCTTGTTGACTGCTGAGGTGACCTGGTTACGGTGGTTACTTGCGGATTTTGGGGTCTCTATTACCACACCCAGTCTAGTTTTGTCTGATAGTACAGGTGCTATTAGTGTTGCACATGATCCGGTCAAGCATGAGCTTACCAAGCATATTGGTGTTGATGCTTTCTATACACGTGCTCAGGTGCAGGATCGGGTTGTTGCACTTCAGTATGTGCCTTACAGTAAGCAGAAAGTGAACGGCGATCCGAAGGATCACTCGCCCACGTAGCGTCCGAATAGCACTGGAGCTGGAGGGAGCTGGAACGAGGAAAGAAAAGGCGACGAGTGATCGTACCCCGAAGATAACGAAGAACACTGAGAAGATGCTATAGTGAATGATGGTGGGAGCAGAAACAAACTGACTCAGAATATGAACAGGACAAGAGATGTCAGGACGAGTGACAGCAAGATAAACAAGACTCCCAACAAGATGACGATAACGCGTCGGATCAGGAAGAGGATCACCATCAGTAGGTTGAAGCTTGACATGGTATCAAAGCCTAAGGTCTTGAGTTCGAGTCCTGGCTTTTGCAATTTATCCTAAAATTGCTGTTGACCCCTCTTTGTCCACGTATAGGCCTCTTGAGTCATACGTGAGTTTCGCGCGCCGTCGCTCTCTTCCGGTTGCACGTGCTGACTTTTCCCCGTCACACGTGAGAGGGGGTGTTGAAGTGTATAAGTGGATTGCACTAGTCCTTTCCATCAGTTCGGACTTTTGGTTGCGTTGGCTAGTGCATGAAGCTTGACATTTTTCAGGAAATGTCTGTCCTCACTGTAAGAACACCGGACATACTGCTGACAATTGTTTCTCTCATATGGTTTTCTCTCGCTGCAAGAGGTCTGGGCATACAACTGATGGCTGTTTTGCTCTACACCCAGAGTTATTGGCTGAATACCGTAAGAAGAAGCAACAACAACAATGTCACCCACCTGCTAAGAGGTCTTCTGCTATTGTGATCCCTGAGCCACATCTTCCGCCAATGAGTGCCTCTGTGTCTACTTCTTCTCAGTGTGCCTCTTGTGCCACTTAACCTTGGGTGCTCGATTCGGGAGCTTATTTACACGTCACTTCTAATCTCTCCCAGCTTGTCTCATGTTATCCGGTGAAGGATGGTGCCTCTATTCATACTGCTAATGGTACACCTTGCTCTGTCACTCATCGGGGTTCCCTTTGTACATCCAAGTTTTCATTTCTTGGCATTTCTTTTGTCCCAAAATTGTCCATGAGTGTCATGTCTGTTGGTCAAATTGCTCATATGGACTACTTTGTTGGTTTTGACAAAACCTCTTGTTATGTGCAGGATCTTCAGATCAAGAAGATCATTGGAACTAGCCGTCGTCGTAGAGGATCCACATCCCTCTACAAACTTGACACCCTACACCCACCTTCAGCTTCTGCACCATATGTCTCATGTGCCTCAACATCAAGATCCACCTCGTCATCTTCTTTTGCCCAGTGGCATCATCGTTTAGGTCATCTATGTGGTTCTCACTTATCTAGTCTTGTCCAACAGGGTGTTTTGGGTCGTGTTCCTATAGATGCTGGTTTCCATTGTACGGGTTGTAAGCTAGGGAAACAAATACAACTTCCATATCCTTCCAGCACTACTTGTTCTAGTCGTCCTTTCGATTTAGTGCACTCTGATGTATGTGGTCCCTCCCCCTTTGTCTCATAGGGTGGTCACAAACATATGTCATATCTGTTGATGATCACTCCCGATACACTTGGGTTTATTTTATGAAACACCGTTCCCAGTTGATTTCTATATATCAGGTTTTTGCATGCATGGTCCATACTCAGTTTTCTAGTGCTATTCACGTGTTTCGCTCTGATTTAGGGGGAATATTTATCTATAGTGTTTCATGAGTTTCTTTCGTCCGAAGGTACCCTTCCTCAGCTCTCTTGTCCTGGTGCTCATGCTCAGAATGGATTTGTCGAGCGTAAGCATCACCATATCATTGAGACAGCTCGTACTCTTATGATTTCTTCTTTTGTACCTACTCATTTCTGGGATGAAGCTGTTTCCGCGGCCGTGTATCTCATAAACATCCAGCCTTTGTCTTGTCTTCAGGGAAAATGTCCAGGTGAAGTTTTGTTTGATTCTCCTCCCACATATGACCATCTTCGTGTTTTTGGTTGTACATGCTATGTTTTATTAGCACCCCGTGAGCATACCAAGTTAACTAAGCAGTCTGTTCAGTGTGTTTTCCTTGGATATAGTCTTGAGCATAAGGGGTATCGT
The DNA here is from genome assembly GCA_916181665.1 of Avena sativa. Classification (NCBI taxonomy): domain Eukaryota; kingdom Viridiplantae; phylum Streptophyta; class Magnoliopsida; order Poales; family Poaceae; genus Avena; species Avena sativa. The sequence goes on from OV702297.1 coordinate 148,279,986, forward strand.
TGTTATGATCTATCGACTCGTCGTATTCACTATTCTCGTGATGTAAGTTTTGTTGAGGATCAACCTTTCTTCTATTCCTCTTCCACTAAATCACCATCCTCCATCTCCTTAGAGTCCACCTCCTTTCTTTCTCTTCCAGCTATTCTCTCTTCAGATGAGTCAGATCAATCCTCTCTAGATACACCACAAGATCCACCCTGGCAATCACCTTCCTCACCACCTGCATCAGCCCCACCACGTTTAGATTCTTTTCCTTTTGTTTATAGCCGTCGTCCTCCAGTATCATCTGATGCTCAGTCATCCATTCCTTTGTGTCCTCCTCCTCCGGCCAGTACTACTGATCCTTGCACTGAGGATTCCTCTCAGACAATCAGATATGCTCTTCATAACCGTTCCTCACTTGAGCTTCCAAAAAGATATTAAAATGATTTTCGTATAGGAGCAGTTAGTGAGGCTAGAAATTATGAGGAGGAAGCTACAGTACCTGAGTGGTAGTTGGCTATGTCTGAAGATCTTGCAGCCCTAGAGAATACAGGTACATGGGATCTAGTACCATTACCTCCTCAAACTGTTCCTATCACATGCAAATGGGTATACAAGGTAAAAGCCAAGTCAAATGGTTTCGTGGAGCGCTATAAGGCTCGACTTGTTCCTAGAGGTTTTTAGCAAGCTCATGGCAGAGATTATGATGAGACTTTTGCTACTGTTGCTCATATGACCTCTGTTCGTACTCTGATTGCTGTTGCTGCCGCTCGGTCATGGAAAATATTTCAAATTGATGTAAAGAATGCTTTCCTTCATGGTGATCTACATGAGGAAGTCTATATGGAACCACCTCTTGGTGTTGAGTCCCCATCGGGTCATGTTTGTCGTCTTTGAAAGGCTCTCTATGGGATCAAACAAGTCCCTCGTTCTTGGTTTGAGCGATTCAGTTCTATGGTTCAAGCTGCTGGATTTTCTTCTAGTGAGCATGACCCTGCTCTTTTCACTCATACATCTGATCGTGGTCGAACTTTACTTCTTCTCTATGTGGATGATATGCTGATCACTAGAGATGATCAGAAGTATATTGCTTTTGTCAAGAAAAAGCTGAGTGAGCAATTCAAGATGTCAGATTTGGGATCTCTCAGTTATTTTCTAGGAACTGAGGTTAATCGAACTGATGATGGCTATTATCTCTCTCAACATCGCTATACTCAAGATTTGATCTCACGCTCAGGTCTTACCGATACACATACTTCTACTACACCCATGGAGATACATTTGCAGCTGTGCCCCACCGGCGGTACTCCCGTTGAGGATCCCTCTTGCTATCGTCATCTTATAGGCAGCCTTGTGTACCTCACGGTGACCCGACCACCAGGCATTGCTCATGCTGTCCACATTCTTAGTCAGTTTGTTAGTGCTCCTACCTCAGGTCACTATGGTCACTTGCTTCATGTTCTTCGGCATTTGAAGGGGACATCATCATGCCGATTATTCTATGCTCACTCTAATCATCTTGAGCTCCATGCTTACACTGACTCCACATGGGCAAGTGATCCAGTTGATTGTCGTTCAGTCACTGGCTATTGCCTTTTTCTTGGTACTTCTCTCACTGGAAGTCCAAGAAACAAACAGTTGTGTCTCGTTCTAGTGCTGAAGCTAAACTTTGTGCCATTGCCACTGTTACATCAGAGATAGTATGGCTTTAGTGGCTCCTAGCTGATCTTGGAGTCTCGTGTGATGCACCCACAAATGTTCTTTGTGATAGTACTGCTGCTATTCAGATTGCTAATGATCCCGTCAAGCATGAACTAACCAAACATATTGGTGTGGATGCCTCTTTTACCCGCTCACATTGTCAACAATTAACTATTCGTCTTCAATATGTTCCTTCAGAACTTCAAGTGGCAGATTTTCACCAAGTCTCAAACCAGAGAACAACATCGTCTTCATATTCTCAAACTCAATGTTTCAGATCCACCTTGAGTTTGAGGAGGGTGTTAAGATATATGTATATTCTTGCATAGCTTTTAGCTTTTAGACCCATATTGACTTTAGGCCCAGGCCCATGTCACTCCTTGTATATGTACTAGCTTTGTGCTGAAAGGAAATCGATTTGGCCATTTCAGTTTTGTTGACAGCCACCTCAAGGTTCCTCTGCATCAATAGGAACCTGGCTCTTTCTTGATTTTTCTCAAGTTCCCTCCTCTTCCTTTTATTCCCTTTTTTCTTCTTCATCTGTGAGTCTTTTATGCATCTTCTTCCTTTAGAATAGTATGTTCAGCACCACCTGGAAGATGGTGCTTCTCTGCATCAACAGGAGCCCAGGTCTCCTTGGAAAGCTGCTGCTCTTTCTTGATTTTCTCAAGTTTCGTCCTCTTTCGTTTCTTCTCTTTCTTATTGTTCATCTACCGGATTTTTGAGGCATCCTCTTCATCTGGAACAACCAGTAAATTAGTCTGTTTAGCGTCACTGGGCTCTTCTGCATCAACACGAACCTGGGTGTTCTTAGCTTTTATAACAAGGTCTGCTCCTCATTGACCAATTGCACTACCGCCCTCGCTGCTTGGTCCTCCGCATCAATTGACTCTTTAGACTTCTCGTCATTGCACCTCTTCTCAGCTCCTCGGTCTATTTCAGGCTACATTTAAGTCGTATACACCTGGTTAGTTGGGCAGATCGACACATGGTGAGGTCAATAATTTCATCTAACAAAATATAAAGGAAGTGCAATGGAAATGCATGTTTTGTAGCTGATCAAATGCTCACAATCACAGTAATAATATGGAAGATGGCTGATCTGCTGGTAGCTAAGGATAACCTAGAAGGAGTCATTTTTCAAAACGTCGTCCAGGAATATACACATGAGATAAAGAAATGCCCTCTAAAGTATACTCTTGGAATACATCTACAATATACTGTTGGAATACGTCTATAGTTTCTGCTTGTACTGAATATAAGCTGATTTTTTGTATTGTTAATATTGCTTATGATCTTATTCCTCCAACTGATGTTGGCAATATGTTTGGTAATTGGTTGGATGGTTTGGATACCAATACGAAAGCTAGGTGTTTCAGCTTTATGTTGGTCCATATGGAGATGTATAAATGATACCATTTTTATGCACTGGGCATACTTCTACCACCAGAGCAGCGGAATGCCATGGTTTTTGAATGCAAACAGCTAGGAGCATACTAGTAGATTACAATATATTTAGCTGCTATATGCTTATCACTTTTCGCTGGTTGATTTTTGTATCAACTCTAGCTGATCCGTAAACTGTAGTACTTTTGGATGATGATATTGCTTTTGTTGAAGTGTATAAGTGGATTGCACTAGCCCTTTTCATCAGTTCGGACTTTTGGTTACGTTGGCTAGTGCGTGAAGCTTGACATGGTACCAGAGCCTAAGGTCTCGAGTTCGAGTCCTGGCTTTCGTAACTTATCCTAAAATTGCTGTTGACCCCTCTATGTCTACGTATAGCCCTCTTGAGTTATACGTGAGTTTCGCGCGCCGTCGCTCTCTTCCGGTTGCACGTAATAACTTTTTCCCGTCACACGTGAGAGGGGGTGTTGAAGTGTATAAGTGGATTGCACTAGCCCTTTCCATCAGTTCGGACTTTTGGTTACATTAACTAGTGTATGAAGCTTGACAACTTTAATAAAAAACTGTATGCACCGATTGATGTAGAGGCCAGGACGATATTCCCCCATTTCCAAAAAAGCTACTATGCCATCACACACGGCTTGTGCTGAACCAGAACGGAAGAAATCAGCTAGTAGTAACTAGTAGGATAGCCTGACGCTGGGTTCGCATTTGTGTCTGTCTTTAAGACTCGTTAGTATTTTATCAACTTTTTAATCAACTTGATTTTGCACTTCACTTCATATCCTTGTAAGAATCATAGATCACTACTCAAATACCTCTTGGACTTCTGAACAGTAAACACACACGTACTGATTTCAAACTCGAGTCTTTGCAAACTACTAACTCTGAATCCTGACTTAATGTCTTGCTACTACTACTATGCTTCGGCCTTCATCAGCCATAGACTTTCTTGTTTATGTCTTTCCCCACATAACAGCAGGGGACCTTGAGCAAGTCATGCTGATAGTTACTAATTTACCCAGGATTGAATGCGAGGTCCCTTTCGCTTATCGATTTGCAAAGCAAGCAACCAAAGCCTTCATGATGCATGCATATGGTCCTCCATTCAGCAAAGCAGCAGCAGCAGTCCATTCTTGTTCTCGCTTTGGCAGCTGATGCAGACATTCCACTTACTCCCCGATGGAAATATACATCGTGTTTCATTTTTCTCGAACACGCATTCATTTTAATTACCATCGTGTTTCATGTAGTATTTGCTTTTCGGCAAAGAGAAGGATATGCAGTAGTAGAAGACAACACTCGGCTAGCCGGTAACATACCGTTGTGGCTTGGTAACAAGGAGCTTAGTTCTCCTTTGGTTAGTGTTTATCAGGAATCCTTGTTTGTGTGGTCAGGAAAGTTAGTACTGTCATGTAAGACTTGTGTGGCTATTTAGGTGTCCTACTCCTATCCAGTACATTATCAGTCAGGCTTTGAAGTGCCAACTGAATTAGTTAGGTGCTCACCAACCAATGGTTAAACTAGCTGACCTCCCTTTCTGAAGCCATGCTTTGAACTACTCCTACATAGGCAACTCTTGAGACAAATTCCCCTTACTAGTAACTACCTCTAAGCTCCTATGAAAGCAGTAACCTGCTGGCTTTTCCTTCTTTTTTTTTCCACGAAAACGCAAAAGCCTTGCATGTGATATACTCTCAGATAGAAACAGCAATGGCATGTCACACAAATTACATATCTTAAGTAGTACAAGCTCAATTACATATCCTATGTGCACTTTTGTTACTTAAAAGATTTCACTACCCCTGGTCCGGTGTGGTCAAAGAAGAGATGATCACTTTTTTTTCCTTGGAATGGCATGTGAAACATGGATGATAGCTCAGCTGCAACCTCCTCCCTTCTCAACCCTGTTGATATATGGCCACTATAACACTGCATAAACACTTGCTAGCTAAGAGAAGCTCTATAGACAGTCAGTGAGCATCTTCTGTCTGCGTGCCCAGAGAAGTTAAAGGGGAGGAGAAAATGCAGGACTGGGCCGGCGTGTTCATCCCGCTGGTGCTGTTCATCCTACTCTCGCCGGGCCTCCTCTGCCAGATCCCCGGCAAGTGCCGGTTCGTCGAGTTCGGCAACTTCCACACCAGCGCCGTGTCCATCGTCGTCCACGCGGTCATCTTCTTCTGCTTGGCTGCCGTCTTCCTTGTCGCCATCGGGGTGCACATGGACCTCGGCTCCTAATCAGTCAGTCTCTGAAGTCATTTGCATATGTATGTGTATCAGTCAGTCCTCTACTACGTGCATTGTGTTGTTTTCTGCTTTCGCGTTCACTTCCAGTTGAGTTGAGTTCTCTGAAAGCTTAGGCCTTTCTCTGTTCGTTCTAGTGTAGTACAACTCACTGTATCTGTGTACGTCTCTGTGATCAAGAATTAAACTGGTTCCTTGCTTATAGCTAGATTCACTCACTTGTATAAATAAATAAATTTTGAGGCCTGCTTCGATGCTTCCCTCCCAAAAGTTCATAAGGGGCAAAATGGTCTTTTCACGTTAATTAGTTTCGAAGACAAAGTACGAGAAGTCTAGGCTCGAGGTGACCATGGCCAAGGCCAAGACGACGCCTGCACCTGCCAGTCGCCTTACACAGCTGCTGAGGGGATCTTGACCAACGAGGCGAAGATGGCTGAGGCGGTGAACATGATAGCGGCGCAAGAAGACCGGCTGAGGCAAGGAGATCTGGCGGGCTGGACCACACTGCTCGCGACCTGCGTTCCAAGGAAGGTGAGGTTCCGAACGTCTAGCAAGTACGCTGCACCCAGCGCTGGCGACACAGCTCCAGAGGCGATCATGGGGACCGCGAGGACACGGAGGTCGGCCAGGTGTCCGCTACAATAAGGGTGCGGCACCGAGGAAGGCTCGTCGAGCTAGGTGCTCCCTCAAATAGTGTACCTCTAGCATTATCTTAAGTAAAAGTTAATAAAGTTTGACTAACTTTATAGAAAATCATAGTAATATTTATGACTTTAAATTGGTACTAGTAGATATGAGTTTAAATTTAGTTTCATAATATGTCACTTTGATATAATATATGGTGCTATATTTATCTATAAAGTTGATCAAATTTTATAAAGTTTGGCTTAGCTAAAAGCTAGAAGTACACTTTATTTACAGCAGAGGGAGTACATAGGAATCAAACTTTGATGTATACAGAAGCTAATTTTATTACCCCCTTCGACCCATATTAATTGACTTAAATTTGTCTAGATTAAATAAATCTGGACACTATTTAGACATAGGTTTATCTAAATTTTTAATAAATCCAAGTCAACTAATATAGGTCGAAAGAGTACAAACTAATAAAAGACATTTCTACCCTTAATTACGAAGGGGTACTGTTTAATCTCATCCGTTGGCAGTTTAGGAAGGAGCACTGAAGCAGAAGTGATAAATTTCCGTTTTGCCTTATTTAGGTAATTTGCGTTTTCTCTTTGGGAATCTGTTGAGATATGCTGCTGGAATGATTGAAATGTTAGAGAGTGTCAGTGAGATATAATGAGAGGGCTTGGTGTGGAGTCGTGGTAGTGAGGATACGAGTGGTGCCGGAAAGCAACAGAACTAGGAGAGCATATGCAAGAATACAAGTCCAGCTGAGATGAGTGTGACCTCGTACTGAAAGAAAACAAGCTGGTTTAGCTCCAGCGCTCAGCTGGTCTATAACTGATGAGCGTGATTCGTTTATTCAGTCAGTAACTTAGCCTGGATTTGGTGGACGGTACCTGTCTTGGCTACTTTTGCTAGCTAGTGTAGTGTCCTTGTTGTACCATCCTAGCGCCAGTGGCGAAACTGTGAGAGGAGGTTATGATATTTTGTGAAACGATGCCCTTTGTCTTGGGCTCATATGCGTGTTAATATAAGCCGAACCTCGGCAAGGGATCGATACAAGGAAGGTTACAACGCATGTCTCAAGTTACGGGATAGGAAGAGATCGATCTTATCTCATGATCGATCGTTTACAACAACTTCTATCATTATCTAGAGATTGTATCCTATACATTACAGAAGGAGGCATACGTGACAACGTGACAATAACACAAAAATACCGCTAACACCCCTCCGCAATCATAGCCTTTCTTGAGTTTGAGATTGTATTTGAACATCTCAAACTGCCGTGAAGGTAAAGCCTTGGTAAAGCCATCTGCCGCCTGGTCCTTTGAAGAAATGAAGCAGATCTCTAACTGCTTATTAGCAACTCTTTCTCTCATAAAGTGAAAGTGTATCTCAATGTGTTTTTTCTTGCATGAAAAACACGATTAGCAGAAACATAAGTAGCTCCCATATTATCACACCACGGACATGCAATTTGTTTTGTTTTAATACCAAGTTCTTTCAAAAGAGATTCTTTCCATATTATATTAGCTGTAGCATTTGCCATAGCTTTGTATTCAGTCTCTGTGCTTGACCTAGAGAATGTTGCTTGTTTTTAGCACTCCAAGAGATTAGATTAGAGCCAAAATAGAGAGCAAAACCATTTGTGGACCTTCTGTCATCAATACAACTTGTCCATTCATCATATGAAAATGCACTCACTGGAGTAGATGAGGATTTTCTAAAGGTTAATCCAAGACTTGTAGTTCCTATAATATACCTTAGTATCCTTTTTACAGTAGTCCAATGGACAGTAGTAGGTGCATGCAAATACTGACATACCTTGTTGACAGAAAAAGCAATGTCTGGCCTTGTAAGAGTCAAGTATTGGAGTGCTCCAACAATACTTATGTACCTTGTACAGTCATCTGGTCCAAGAGATTCTCCTTCAGTGGCTCACAGTTTTTCTAAAGATGGCAAAGGTGTAGGTGATATTTTTGGAATCCTTCATGCCAACTCTGGTTAACAAGTCAGAGGCATACTTTTCTTGGGTTAGTGTAATTCCATCATTAATTTTCTTGACTTCTATTCCCAAAAAGTAATGCAAATCTCCTAGATCTTTCAAGGCAAAGGATACACTCAAATCTCGAAGAAGTGCAGTAATAGCCTTGCTGCAAGAGCTAGTGACAATGATATCATCAACATATACCAACACAGAAATTGTGATACTGACTTGTTATAAATAAGCAGTGATGTGTCAGCCTTGGATGGTGTAAAACCAAGTTCTTGAAGTTTTGAACTCAACTTGGCAAACCATGCTCTTGGTGCTTGTTTGAGACCATACAATAATTTATCCAATTTGCACACATGATATGGTGCTTTAGGATCTTCATAGCCAGGTGGCTGCTTCATGTATACTTTCTCTTCCAGAACACCATGGAGAAACACAGTTTTCACATCTAGTTGTCTTAATCTCCATCCTCTGGAAACTGAGACAGCTAAAACAAGTCTAATAGTAGCAGATTTAACAACAAGACTAAAAGTGTCCTCATAATCTATGCCATATCATTGTTTGAAACCTTTATCCACTAATCTAGCTTTGTACCTATGCATCTGCTTTTCGTTTAATCCTATACACCCATTTACAGTCTATGAGATTAATGCCTCGCTTATAGGGTACTAAATGCCAAGTTTTATTTTCAGCTAGAGCTTTGTAGTCATCATTCATAGCATTTTTCCAATGTTTATTTTCTAATGTTACTTGCAAATTTTCTGGCTCATCGGATGAATAGGAAAGGCTATAGCGTACTGTACCATCCATGTATACCTTTTCTTTTATTTTGTTGGTGGTTGACCCAGTGCGATGTGTAGGGGCCACTGGATCAGGTGCTGCAGAAGATCCTACCTCTTATTATGTGTCCGATGAGGCAGGTGGTGCAGAGGATCCTGAGCGTCGGCGTTGTGTCACGTCCTGGCGAACATGCGAGGGCGGGAACCTCATCGATTGGCCCGCCAGGTGCGACAGCGACCGATCGTCGCCACTTGGTCAGGAGTCCACGTGTGGGCGTGATGGCGACGATAGGTGGCCCACGTGGACCCACATGACCCCGCCGCGGCTTCAAAGATTCGCCCGAAGTGGCCATAATGTTGACATCGTCTCGACGTGCCAGCATCCAACTCGTGGTGGGATGCGATGCGGGATCTGGAGCACGTGATGAGGGTGACGCGCTGGTGGATGCAGACCCCAAAGCAGATTCGCTGGTGGACTCCGATCCCGAGGTCGATTCGACCGGGATCTCGGGCGTATTATCCTCATTTTCCATGCCACGTGTGTCGCCTAGCGAGGACTCCTCTTGTGTGCTGTTTTCATCCATTTCGGTACTGTTTTGTACGGAATTTTCTCCTGGCGCTGATTCTGGCACCTGAGGAATAATTAAAGGAACAAAACTGATAGAATCATTAGGTGTTAGATCAATGCATCCTGACCCCCCTTGATCGATAGTCGAGTTTTGTAGAGATTTCGGTAGAAACAGAATTTCACGCCGGAGAAGGGCACCGACATTGGGATGAAGCTTAGAAAAGGGAAACACGGATTCATCAAATACAACATCTCTGGATATGTAAACTCGTCCAGTTGCAATATCAAGACACTTGACACCCTTGTGCATATTACTATAACCGATGGACATACATTGTTTTGAACGAAACGAGAGTTTATGAGTGTTATATGGACAAAGGTTTGGCCAACAGGCACAACCAAAAGTACAAAAAGAGTTATAATCTAGTGTTTATTTTAGGAGATGCTCCATAGGGGTGTCATTATTAATGACCTTAGAGGGAATCATATTAATGAGATGTGTGGCGGTCATGAAGGATTCGTCCCAAAAATTGAGTGGCATGGATGCATGTGCAAGTAGCGAGAGCCCTACTTCAACGATATGACGATGCTTACGCTCTGCTGAGCCATTTTGTTGGTGGGCATGTGGACAGGACACATGATGTGAGATACCCACTTTTTGAAAGAAAGGGTTGAGTTTTACATATTCTCCTCCCCAATCAGTTTGCATGACAATGGTTTTTCTATTGAATTTGAGTTCAACAAGGTTTTGAAAAGTTTGGAAGACTTGAAACACTTCAGATTTATTTTTGAGGAGATATATCCATACAAATTTGCTATAGTCATCAATGAATCTTACATAGTATGAAAAATGACCAATAGAAGTAGGTGCCTTTCCCCATACATCGGAGAAGACAAGTTCTAAGGGGACTGTTGACACACTAGTGGATCTATTGTAAGGGAGTTTATGACTTTTTTCTTTTTGGCATGAATCACACACATACTCAATTCTAGACTTACTGGAATAGGGAAGCTCAAACTTGCTAACAACTTGTTGAACGATTTTAAAGGAAGGATGACCCAAACGATCATGCCACTATGAAGTTGAAGGCTTGGTGGCGCTAAGGACTTGTTTACTTGTGCTTGATGACGTTGACACCAGCAGATAGAGACCCTGTATGCATCTACCTTTAAGAAGTACTTTCTTCGTTGCCTGATCCTTCACATAGAAAAACCAAGGGTGAAATTCAACATAAACATTATTGTCAAGAGTGAAGCGATGGATGGAGACAAGACTTTTTGTGGCTGAAGGAACATGAAGAACTTTATGAAGATGTAGTTGTTTGGAAGGGGAGTCAATAAATGCATGACCAACATTGCTAATGTTCATACCTGTCCCATTTGTCGCATGAATCTTGTCGTGGCCATCGTACTTCTCCTTCACAGTGAGCTTGTTTAGCTCACCGGTGAGATGGTTGGTGGCACCGGTGTCACCGTACCAGTTGGTGTCGACACCGTAGGAGGCAGCGTTGGCCCCTTTTTCCTCTTCCTCCTCTTATCGGATGTAACAACCCAAGTTTGTATATATGTACTCAGTACTTAAAGCTTTGCATGCATGTGTTAAACCTAATGAACTATATGCATAAGACCAAGTATGTTGAATTAAATACAAGTACAAACCCTAAACCCTAACCCTCCCCCTCTATTTGAAAGCATTCAAATAGTTTTGAATTTTGAAAATGACAAAATGTTTGGAGCCCAAAAGGATTATTAGGGCCCCTGCACTATTTTAAATAATTCTAACAAAGTCTTGTATTTTGAATTGTGCAAAACAGATTGCAAATGGGATTTACAAAATACAAAACTGAAATTAGAAATAGAAAAGCTTCTGTTTAAACAAAATAGAGCCAGAGAGAAAAACAGGCCAGCCCAACTCCCTCTCTTCTCTCTCTGCCGCTCGTGCCTAGCAGCCAGCAGCCGCAGCCGGCCCACGCGCAGCGCAGCGTGGCCCAGTACCGCTTCGCCGCCCCTTTCATCGTCTTCCTCCTCGGGAGGAAGCAGCTGGGTGTCGCCGGCGCCGCCGTCGATCTCTGCCGCCTCCTCCTGGCCATCCGTCGAGCCCCGATCTTGGATAAGAACGGCGCGGCCACGTCCCTGTTGCCCTCATCCACTCTCCCCTCTCCAGCGAACCCTCACTCTCGTTCCCCTCGTGGACCCGAAACCCTAGCTCCGATGATCCCGCTGTCCCCGGCCTCCCCGTGCCCTGCCGGTGTCGCCATAAGCTCCGTCGTTCCTCGAGGATCATCCCCGCAGAAGGAATCGAGACGGGGCGCTACGAATCGACCGCATCGAGTCATCTCCAACTCAGGCCGCCGTCTTCGTCGACGTTGCCAACGCCGCTCGACCTCCCCTCGCGTCAACGAACCCTCTGCGAGCTTCCCGGTGAGCTAGCAGTTCCCCTGGACCCCTTCTTTTCCCTTCTCTTGCTCTGTATCTTGTTGTTGCCGTGCGCCACCGTCGACTGCCGCAGGAGCTCGCTGTTGGAGGTGCTCCGACGACCCAAAACCAGCGGCGCCGCCGCTATCGTGTTCGCGCCGCTCCGCTGGTTCGAACACAAGCAGCCGCACGCCCCCGCACGCCCTCTAGCGTCGCCGCCGGTGACCACCCGATGGTGGCCGCCATGTGACGTCACGCTGACGCGGCCCTGATGTGGGCCCTGGACCCGCTAGCTGCCAGCGAGGCCCTGACGTGGCCCTGGTCCCACCAGTCAGCCACTGGGGCTAGGCTCTGCCCCGGTAACGTCAGCCTCTGTCAGTGTGGCGCAGTAATTCATTTAAAAAGGCTTTAATAATTCTAGATAATGTTATAAAACTTGTAAATTCAATATATAATGATTTTTAAATCAGAAAAATACAAATAATATATCAAAATGTTCAGAAAAATGAGAACTATATAATAGAGCTATAATGATGCATTGTTAAGCAACTTACATGACAAGTTTAATTAGAAGAACATAGTAACCCCTCACAGGTGATTCCGGAGTTTCCCAGAGTTAGGGTTTTCACCCCTCGAAACCCTGTTTAAGCTGTCAAGCATGCTTTAGGGTTTCATTTCAATGCAATTTAACTTGTCATATCATCATCCTTGTGTGAGCATTGCATCAATGCCATGTCTTGATTGTTGCCTTTCTTTCCGGTGTTGGTTCTTCGTGATAGGATCCGAGCCCAAAGCTGAAGTCAACAACACCGAAGATCAATACTTGTCTACTGACGGACAAGAAAAGCGTAGCCTCTCATTTTGAACCTACTTTTACAAAGTATATTACTTTTTCGCTATGATGCACATGATTCCAATGTGGTCTTTTTTCTATAGTTAGGGTTACCTATCTGCTGCATAGTTTCCCTGTTGTAGCCCTATACTCCTGATCCACTGCTCCTAGCATACCTAGGTTTGGTATCTGAGCGTTGCTATAGCTTCTGAGATCGACAGCTTAGCCATGCATAGTATCAATGTCCGGTCTATCCGAACTATGAGTCAGAGATGCCGGAGAATCTAGAAAGGTAGGAGTTGGTGACATTCTCTAAAGAGTTAACTAAATATGCTAAGGCTTGTATGGGAGGCCACGTTGGGTGTGGTTTTTGTAGTCCCATGCTTGCCACCACTAGGAACTGAGTTCTTACCTTTGGAACCAAGATGAGCGTACAGCCACACGAGGCCTGGACAACCCCTCCACTAACTAACTTGCCTAGTAGATTCCATGAGTCACATAGTTCGGGCGTTCCATTCGACATATGCATAGAAAACCTTTTGAAAGATTTGCCGGGTGCAGGTGCATTCATAACAGGTAGGTAAGCGTGGCCGAGGTTGCTTGGGGTAGATAGCGCCCCTGGTAAACCAACCTCGCCTCACATCTTTAAGTACCGGCTTTGGGATTTGACCCATTACGATGGAATCATACTTATTGCATGACTCATGGTCTCAGCGAAAGCAAGGTAAAGGTCGTGGTCAACCACCCTTTGCCGGCCTTCCAAGGAAGAGGGCTAATAATTTGGCATTAAGAGTCGGTTGGTACGTGTGGGTAAAGTTGTACACCCCTGCAGGGTTAAATCTTTTTGAAAAGCCGTGTTCACGGTTATGAACGACTTGGCGACCGGACTTAAGATCATAGATAACTTTAACCACTATAAAACTTGCTGATCCACGTGTGCTTAAGGATGCTTCCTCTGGGTTGAGGGGGTGATCCTAGATAGGAGGTTCTGATGAAGCCGGTGTTTATCAAGATGTGAGGAACAAGATGAAGAAGTCGCTATCTTATCCCTTTTAAAAGATTTTGAGTAGACGAGCCTCTTCTCTCTCTTGTTTACAAATAAATATTGCTTTCCATAAAAGAAAATCCAGAGAAAGCCTTTCTAGCCAGAGCATGTAGATACTAGGTTATCTAAGTCTTGCGGAGTACATTCTCGTACTCAGCCTTGCGCCATTGTTGTTTTTCTACAGAGGATCTGGTTGAAACTGAAGGTGGCTTCTACGTTGACATCGACGAGTAGTTGGGGGTCCCAGGTAGCAGCCTGAGGACTATGGGATGGACGCCACTTTTGCTAATGGCCTCTTAGGACTTTTGCTAAGTTGTTGTGTAGAACAACATAATTTGCTTTCGCTGTGTGATGTAATGTTGGGTATTTGACCTCTGGTTTGTAATAACTCTAATATCTCACTCTGCTAAGAGTTTAAAGTTATGCTATTGAATCCCCGTGTTCTGTAATGTTACCGAATCATACTGTGATCTTCCGTGTTTGGGAGTTGAACTTATCTTAGATGGTGATCTGAGGTTAGTTTAACCCTAACCCTGGGGGGTGCTACATCAGAGTAGCGGTGCTAGGACATCCAGACGCCGTGGCCTGGCTTCTTGCAGATTTGGCAGACGATGCGATAGTGGTTTTTGCCGCCCTTGTTGTCGTTGCTGCCGTGACGTCCATTGCGACCACCTTGTTGGGGTCGTCCTTGACCACGGACTCCACCGCGTCCACGGTGTGCTCCTCGCACACCACCATTTTCTCGCCCGCCGCGTCCACCATGCACGCAGGTAGAAGCATTGGCAGAGCCCGCGCCGATCATCTGCATGTGGTTATCATATGTTGTAACCTAAGCGTAGATATCCCCCATGGTGAGCTTGTTGGTGGGGTTGTACCCAATGGCGTCGAAGAGTGGGTTGTAGGGGTCATCAAGCCCGGCGAGGAGGTACTCCACCAGTTCGTCCTCCTCAATTTTCCGGCCCGCGGTTGTGAGCTCGTCCGCCATAGCCTTCACCTAGGTGAAATACTCCGGCGTGGTCTTCCCCTCCTTCTTGGTGTTGGCGAGCTTGATGTGGAGAGTGGCGATGTGGGTGTGGGATTGGGCAGCAAACATCGACGTGATGGCCAGCCAGATGGCAGCCGCCGTCTTCATCCCAACGCAGGAGACCAAGATCTCCTTGGACAGCGAATTCAGCAGGTAAGAGAGGACCTGCTGATCCGTTTCTACCCACGCTGCATAAGTGGGGTTGCTTTCCTCATGGCTTCCCTTGCCATCGATCTTCTCGACGGTGATCTTCTCGGACAGTTCCTTGTTGGTTCCGTCAAGGAACCCCATCAGGCTGCGGCCGCGGATCGCGGGGAGCACTTGTGTCTCCCATAGGAGGAAGTTCTCCCTGGTGAGCTTCTCCGTCGTTCCTTGGCTCGGGAGGGATTATCCATGGCAGATGAGGATGAGGATGGGTTCATGTAGATGTGTTTAAGAAGAGTGGCTCTTATATCATATGATATTTTGTGGAACGATTCCCTTTATCTCGGGCTCATATGTATGTTAATATAGGCCGAACCTCGGCAGGGGATCGATACAAGGAAGGTTAGAATGCACGCCTCAAGTTACATGATAGGACGAGATCGATCTTATCTCATGATCGATCATTTACAACAACTCATATCATTATCTAGAGATTGTATCCTATATGTTACAAATGGAGGCATACGTGACAACGTGACAATAACACGAACACACATGTACCGCTAACAGAGGTAACTGGCGAGCCTGCAGGTAGGGTACGTATTGTTTGTCAGCATTAAGCTTCAGCTTCTGACAGTTACATATAAGAGATGTTTGGTTCTAGTCATATTTTTCAAACCAAAATGTGGCTAACCATAAATGTGTGACAGTGTGTGGCTAAATTTTTTTAAGCAAAAATTTGGCAAAAGTTGGCAAAAACAATGACTCTATTACAAGTGGGCCATAAGAAAAATAAAGTGTGGGAAAAACCAAACTCAACTAAACTGTGGCTAGCCACACTATGGCTTGGCAAATTATGGCTGTAAACTGTAATCTGTGGCACACACGGTCATCAAATGTACATCCTCCTTTTCAAAACAAAAATGTCTTCACTCCGCTATATATCAATATAAAAACCACTGGTACAGCTGCTGGATCGACATCACAATCAAGTCCAAAATAAATGGAGAGAAAGAAAAGATAAGCTAATGCCAACACGGGGATATCGACGAAATAAGGATGACCCGTAGCCGTGACATCCTCCGGAATTGTCCCACCATGCTCCTAGTGCTTCGACATGCCGCATACCAAGCAACACCTTCAAGAAGGAATTGCGACGACTGTGATGTTGTTGTTGCCTGGATAGGTCCTAGATTTTCCCTCGGCACGTGAAGGTGAGGCGGGAACGTTTACACCGGATGCCCTTCGGGTAGGAATGCTGACAGGGATTTCTCTCAACTCCCAAAAAAACACTATCTGGACATTTCGTAGCCTTCCACCCAGCTTGCCACCCACCAGCATGCGCCACCACAGTCATGATGCCACCCTCGTCATCTCACTATGGTCACTGTCTCGGGGCCTAGAGGATGGAATAGGGGAGCGCAGCAGGAATCGGAGGCAACAACACCTCAACCGTGCGGGAGTGGGGATTGCCTCCACCACCGTGGGCCATGATGGTAGCCGACCGGCACTGCAACATGGGCACACTGGTGGCCCGGAAATCCCCCGCCTCCACGGTGCAGCAAATTGGCTGAAGCGCCACCACTGCCCATTATCCATTGGCTCCCTACCTCTACCTCTAGGGAGCGTTAGTAGCGCGCCCAAAACCGTCGGCCTGCCCCGACTAAGATGGAGCCCAAATCTAGGCCAAGTAGGGAAGGGGGTATGGGGAGAATTCTCCATCAAACTTATGTATAGTAACAAGTAGCAGTAACATCACACATGTAGCGTTGGGCAGAACACAAGGCAAGATGACCAGAGAACACGGGTGATCTTCCAAGCTTTTCATAATCCAGATCTTCAGAGCTTTGCATAATCTAGTGGAGATGCATGTAGCCTTGGAGTCTCGGAAGCTAGCTGTGATGGATTTGTCCAGGTCCACTTGGACACTTGAACTTGCCAACTATAGGAAACCGCTAGTCTACCTGGCATACGCTCTTTCAACTCTTGACATTGATAGAAGAGGGGTGTGCATGATGTGTAAACTAGACGAAGCACTATGCTTTCGGTATAGCAGAATAACTGTACTTGCTGTATGTAATATAACTTGTGAACCCAAAAGGTGGAATTTTGTCATTATCCCATTGTCACATGGTGCCTATAGGCCGGGAGATGGATTGGGCAATCGGTCTTAACGCACATGGAGAGTGAGCCGACGAAATGAATAAAAATAACCTAAAAGTCAAACTAATTCAAAAAATAAATCCTTCCTGTAACTATTTCTGGATTCAAACTCTTTTTCTTAGCGCCCGACACATCGACGCTAAACTACATTGCTTAGCGCATAACTGATAGGCAATAAACAAGCTCCCGGCGTGTCGGGGTGGCGTCCATCGAGGCCCCACTCATGGTATCTTAGAGTATTTCTAACCGAGCCTGTAAAATTGCGAACTATAAAACACGTTTACAGTCCCACCACCTTTCCACCTATTTTTTCTTTTTTCCTATCTTCCACTTCCTTATCGTGCGCGATCTCTCCCGCTGTCCGCGCTAGATCGCCGCGCTACTAGCCCATGTCTGGTAGGGGCAGCTATCCCCATGCGCATGGATCCATCCAGATCCAGCTAGCTCCATGAGTTCGCACTGATGGAATCCATCCAAGACCAGCTAGCTCCGTGCATGGTAGATCTGCAGCACCACACCATTACACGCCACACATGCTCGCCAGCACGACCAAGTGCAAGCACGCGCAAGCTCCGCAACGCCTCACCGCGCTGCTGCAGCCTGCCCCTAGCCATGCCAGCTCGCCGCTGGACCCCTGTCCACGCTGAGCTCGTGACACTTGCTGGCCTGGCCGTGTCGTGGCCGTTGCGCCGGTGCATGCACGGACGACTAATTTTGCCTTTGCACCACGAATTTTACGGCTGGAATGATGATGTATGAACGGCGAGCGGCGAACGTGAGTGGTGGAGAGAGTGAGGTTTCGACCCGTAATAGCCTATCAGAGCGGTACCTGTACCGATAGCCGGATCAATTTCTCAGGCATGTCAGGCCATTTACAATCTCGGCTAGCTCAGACAAATCACGAAAAACTATAAACTCGTCGGACTTTTAAGGGTTTGGGCCTAATTACAAGCACGGTTAGAGATGCTCTTAGAGCCTATACTTCAGACATTATTCTATGTATCTAAGCTCTGACTTAGAAAACCTGGCGGGAAGGCGCCCGCCCAGCCCAGCCTTGCACTCACCTGTCCCAGGCAGAGAAGAAAAATAGGGGAGCGTCGCCGGCTCCCCCTCTCCCTCTTTCAAATCCCACCAAAAACCCTGCAGATCTAAAGCCAATTTTCATGGATTTCTTCTCCAATCCCTCCCTCAAGGTAATATCCTCTGATCCCTGAATTCCATCAAAAAATGCTCATATTCTCCCAATTTTTGCAAGTTCCGGCAAACCCTAGTTCTTTGTTGAGTCTCTACATTTGCAAGTGTATTGTACTCATTAGTATGTATTGTTGGGTTGACAGCATAGAAAACAAAAAGTTCCTATGATTGGAACTATAAGCACCAAGATGCATCTACCTAGATACAATCAAAAGGTGGATATATATCTATAGAATACATACCCTTAAAGAACGACAAAGCTTAACGAGGTTATACTCGTGGATGATGTAGTCGTTCGCTTGCTGATCTCAAGATTGAGTAGAAGTCCGGCAACACCGAAACTTAGCTGAGCATCCGTCATCTCACACACTTCTTGAACCCCGACAACCCCCGTGTCCTCGCTCCAGCAATGCAGCGGAAGCAGCAAATCCTTTCTCTATAAAAAGCCATCGGGGACATGTATCTCGCTAAGCCGAGACCATGGGGAAATAGTACTAGAGGGGGAGAGAGATCCTTCACAAGGAGGTGTGAGTCAGATGTGAGAGGAGGGGTGCCTTTTATAGGGGGACAGCCTCTTCCCATGCCGATGGCCAAGGTGGGTGCCCTCACCTCTTCCCTCATTCATGTGAGTGGAGCTCCCACTCACACAAATGCCCCTCCATTTTCTCCACTCAAAATCCATTAAATTTCCACCAAATCTAATGTAATCTCTCATTTAATAAAACTCTTTTATTTATTTATTTAGAATTTTTTTAATTACATTAATTAACAAACATTCACATAAAATCTCTTACTACGTTTCAATTTCACATGCAGAACCAATTTGCGCAATTTCACCAGAAATAATTCCGGTGTCCATTGAAATAATTATAGCTCTTTGATATTCTTTCTCTGGAATTTCATTTGCTCCAAATGGTGTTGGTATCTCTTAACCGTGTCACCCTACGGTTCGCAAATAATGTAGATATGATCTAGACCCCTCTCCGATCAATAATCAGCAGCAGGACCTAGAGATCCGTACTAACTCCTACACATTCAACGATGACTTCTTGTGATCGTGAGAACATTAACATTGTGAAAAAATGACGCAGCCCGACCTACGGTCGTTACTACATCAAGGTCTCCAACTTACGCCAAGTCGTCATGGACTCCAAAGGTGAATCCGTTCCTCTATGCGAGCCCACTTCCTACCCTATTGAATGGTATACTACTTCATACTCTGTCCTATGACCATGATAGGTTCATATTAATAAGTACGGAGGCAAGGGAGGAAGCCCGGAGCATCAAGCCCAACAAGACGGAAGCTTGGAAGAGGAGGAGGAAGAAGACAGATCAGCAGCTGACAGGTCCCAGCCGTACTACCGGTTGTCGAAATCGGTACTACCGGTCAAGTGGTACTACCGCACGAGCCAGAAGGTGTCATCCAATAGCCGCCAGACCCAAGCGGTACTACCGGTCGCAGGCCTGGTACTACCGCTTGTGCCCGGTACTATCGGTCATGGCAGTGCCTGCGCGCACCAGTTGGGCCATAGCTCATGTATTCCCTTTACTTATCTTTTCGCCTAGTTTATCCCCAAACTACCCCTTATTTAGTGGCTGGCCTATAAATAGATCCCCCACCCCTCATGTATCCCTAAGACATAGATGATAGACTAAAGGCAACCCCCATTGTGGAATCTCTAGTTTTGCCTCATCCCCTTTACCAAGGGGACCGACTATCCTCATCAATCTCGATTGGACTTTGCATCATGCATCCATCGTTGTACAAGGCCTTAGAGTTCGGTGTCTCGTCTCCAAGTTGTCAAGACCCTCTCCAAGGTGTTCTTCCCTCTCCGATGTGGATTTGAGGGAGCACGTTGACCGATCTTTCCTTGCGAGGATTCTATTGGACCGGTGGCCTTCGTTCGGGAGCAATCGGCCTTATATCATGTGAGTTTTGCGTGTGTTCATCGTGTTCTTCGCGAGGTGTGTGTTCGCTTCCGCTACCTTCTCAATTTACCCTCGCTTTCCCATCGATTTGACCATGAGATCCGTGAAGATCGGGCCGCCCAAGAGGTTAACCCCTATCATCTGGTATCATCAGCTTTTGGTTGCCATGGATTTCTCTTCGATTTGGTCTTTTCCCCATAAATTCAAAAATTCCACCAAAAATAGCCCCAATTCGTGTTTTGGATTGATCTGTCATTTGAGTGGGTTTTGGTAGGTTTTGATCCATGGATTACTTGCAAAACTTGTTGATCTACCTTCCTCTGCGTTCTCATAGCCTAATTCCTTGATTTACGCCTTCGATTTAGTGTTTTCCTTCAAGATTTTCCGCCCAAATCGCCCCAAAATCGCAAAAACGCGTGAAATCTAGGCGTCCCAGGACTAACCGGTACTACCGGGCTCAAAACCCGGTACTACCGCACCTCCCTGGTACCTAAACGGTACTACCGGGCCCCCGAAAACCCGGTACTACCTCCCAATACTGAATAGAAATAACAGATTCTCAGATTTCAGCTTCTCACCGTTTTGAGCATATCTTCTGCATTCGAACTCGGATTTTGGTGTTCTTTAGCTCGTTTCGAAGAGGATAAGGAGATCTACATAATAATACACGTTGTTAATACTATCTACTTCATCCAAATTCTATGAGCAAGGCGGAATCCAACAATAAAGGGTGAAGATCATTGACGAAAGGTATAAACATTCCACGACTTCTCCCCACTTGCATTCCTTTATGAATCCCACTATCTTTGCGAGCAACAAACACCTATTAAGACTAGTTACTCTTATGATTGCTTGGGTTATGCACATTTGATACCTTGTAGAATTCCGAGCAAACGTTGTGAGCGCTATCTCATATAGTTGTTGGCACAAGGAAGAGGCAAGTGAAAAAAAAGAAACAAAAAGAGTGAAAAAAATACATAGAAAAAAAAGAAATATACATGCGCCTCATAGAATAGGAAGCGCAAGCTCGATGAACATCATATAGGTGGTACTTATTGTGCATATCTTGTAGCCCACCAATTTTGTGCAATCGAACTAGCGTCTCTCCTTGTACTTGTGTGACACGAGCTTAGAATCTTCGCTGGATAATCATTTGGTTCTTAGCTCACTTTCTCCGTTGCACAAGTACCATTTATCCCAGCCTGTGTTTCCTTGTACATATTTCCTATCTTGTGGATTGACTTGTTTGCTTGGTGATCATTGTGGTTCTTTACTTACCATTACAACATCTTGATTTCAGATTGGTTCTTGACATGCCACTTTCCATACCTATCCACCATAAGCTTTGTGTGTGTATGTTTTTAGTATTTAGTTGGTTTTAGTGTTCCGCATGAACTTCACTTTGCTTGGTTTATTGCTCTCAAGTGTGGCCACTTGCATGATATGATCTTCCAAGGTAAAGTAAGGATTGACGTTGTATCCCTAACTCCCACTACCACTTCCATATACACCAGTTGGTCTTGTGAATCATGTCTAGGGACTCCGGAGCTGAGGATGATATCTATAAAGAATCCATGATGAGCCACCATGATTACGACTCCACAAGTATAGAGGACATGACGGAGCACTACACCGATAATGGCTTCGCATGCTTTGAGGACCTAGAGAACTACACCGACGGCGACTCCACATGCATGGAAGACATGGAGCATGACATCAACTATGGCTCCTCAAGCATGGAAGACTTGGAGCTCTACATCGACAATGGCTCCTCATGCATGCAGACTATGGAGCACTACCCCGACAATGGCTCCACATGCTTGGATGATTTGGAGTACTACAACAACAATTACTCCCCAAGCATGGACGACTTCGAGTGCGACTTCGACGACGTCTCACCAAGCATGGAGGAAACGGACAACTTCATCGACTTTGATGGCTCTTCCATGAGCCATGAAGAATTCCTCCACTGCTTGGAGATGGAAGACCACTACGCCAAAAAAGAGGAGGCGCATCATCAAGAATTCATGACCTTCAAGGCCAAGCGTTCCACACCAAAGGGAACCACCTACTTCGATGATCCACCTCCAAGGCATCAAGCGTCACCATGTCCAAGGCGTCAAGCGACACTATCTCCAAGGTGTCAAGCTCCACCACCTCCAAGGAGCCAAGCACCATCACCTCCAAGGCGCCAAGCACCACCTACCCAAAGAAGATTGGCGTCCAAACATCATATACAACAAAAGGTGCCAAGATACAAGAATCTTCATCGACAAACATCCTCTCATGAGAATCGCCACCATAAAGAGGATATAAGACATCGTCAAAGGCATCTTCGCCACCAAGACGAATAATTCGTGATGAGAACCAACCATAATGCTCAATCAAGATCAAGAAGGCACCACAAGCACAAGAAGAGTGCCAAGGCAAATGATCACCGTCGTGAGCGTCATGTGGATGACCAAGTGCTTCCCAAATATAAACCTTCGGCAAGGCACGCCAATGACCTCCGTCGACACAATCCTAAGGCACCTTCAACTACTAGTGCCACCACCATAATGGCACCAAGATCAAGCATTCCTCCATGACATCAAGCTTCAATGTCTTCACTTGACTTCCAAGACCTCGTGAACGAGGAAAATGAAGACCTCTACTTCGCCAAGTTGGATAGCATGAGCCTACTTCCACCACTCCTACAAGATGTCCACAAGACGGTCGAGCATGGGATTTTCCCTTCGACCAAGGAGGCGAGTGATGATGCCCATCTTATGGCATCCTACCTTGGAGGCGATAAGGTCAAGAATGGTGAGCATGGAATTTTCCATTCACCAAAGGAGGCACATGGAGTTGAGGAAACCGAGCCTATCCCTATATGCTTGAGTGATGATGTGGTACCAATCCCATGTGAGTATGAGAGCCAATTAGCCCACTTGAGTGAGATGAGTGACTCCACTATATGTGAGATTGAGTGCTTCCACTTTGAGGGAATGAGTGATACACCGAGTGAGTTGAGAGTGGTAGTTGATAGGTCAAGTGAGACCATTTTGAATTCTAACAACTTACCCTCTACCTCTAGTATGTTCTCTTATGTTGTGCTAGGTTCCATGGATGAAGACGCCCAAAGCCATGAAGCAATGATGCCTCGAATGGAGAAGATGTACATGGTGGATGAAGAGGATGCTACGCCATGGCTGCATCAAGAAGACGAAGTCGTCCACAAGGAGACCACTACTACCACAACACCCACTTCTAATGAGAGGTATGAACAAGATAAAAATAAGGGTGTTGATGATGACATGATCCCACTAGTGGACATGATGAATTGTGAGGATATGCATGTTATGGATGATACTTGTGACATTACATATGCTTCATTCATATTCCCATGTGATGCTTTGCCTTTGCATAATATTGCTCATGTGGAATTGTTTGATTGCGATACCATTTCCATACACATTCCAGGCTATACATCTTTTGTGTATCCTCCAATTGCTTTGGACATGCTTTGCCATGGTAGTTATCCAATTTCTCCAATTGCTTGCAATAAGTTGAATAATTTGTTTATCAATTGTTTTGCTTGCAACAATACTTATCACATGGATTATAATGAGATAGCCCCCATAGCTTTCTCAACTTTTGGATATTTTGATGATTGCCATGATAAGCATGTTCCCCACTTGCATACTCACCATGCATCTCTTTCATACTTGATTGACACTAATGGTGATGTGCACAAAAAGAGATACATCATGATGGATGATGTGTATCTCTACCATGCACACACGTTCTTCCATTTGTGTATGATGTGTGTAGGTACCCGCACTATCATGTCAACCTCGGTTGAGCACGAGTTGATAAAAAGAGCTCTTGAGAGCATCCCACAAGTGAGTTCAAGATCGAACCCATCTCTGATACCTTTTGCATGTTTTGCGTCTTTCATGTTGACAAATTGCTCTTTCTCATGGTTTGCTTGCAAGCATGTTGATGGTATTATATCACCTTGTGACATTCATGTTTCTTTGCTATTGAATATTGATGCTTTGTGTGTTGCAACAAAAATGTTGAACAATTTCTCTTTTCGATGTTTTGTGTGCAACCATAATGCCATTAAGAGCATGTATTGTGGTGAGAGCTTCCAAGTATCTCGTCTAGTTGCAACAAACATAAGAACCACTTGCTCTTTCATATGGTTTGTTTGCAAACATGTTGTTTTTGTTTACGTTTGGGATACTCATATTCCCATGATACTTGATTTTGATGTTATGTGTATGGCACCCAACATATTGAATAATTTATCTTCCCAATGTTTGGTTTGCACACATAATGATGTTGTTTTGGATATTCTTCCTTTTGTGTTTTTGCCAAATTCTCCTAGCTTTGCATCAAAGATGTTGATCAAATTTCTATTCAATTGCTTTGAGTGCCACACTAAGATGTTATATGGAGTTTTTGAGTTCCCACATTTGGATGATGTTCAAACGATTTCCATGCACTTTGACCTTGCATATGCATCCCGTTTGCTATACTTGAGTTGTGCTAATAGTGTTGTGAACAAGAATGGACATGCCACAAATGACATGCTCCTCTATCACACACAGGCATATGTTGCTTGGTCTTTGTTGTGTCAAGGTACAAATGCATACGCGTCAACCTCTATGGACCGTGTGTTAACAAGAAGAAACGAAGAGAGTTACCCATGGCTACCCTTCATCGAGCTATCTCTGCAAGCTAAGGTGACTTCCTTCTACTTAAGGACTCATGCTATAATATTCATGAATTGGCTATGCTTTGAGTGTTGATTCTCTTTTGTCGTGAGCTTTGTAGGCTACATGGAAGGTGAAGGAACATTGAAGTGTTGTCAAGTCAATCTTCCCGAGGACGACTATATGGTGAACCCCAGGATCAAGGATGTCCTTCGACCTCTTCTACTTCGTGATGACCATGGAGATTCGAGGACGACTCTTTTTGAAGGGGGCGGAGATGATGCAGCCCGACCTACGGTCGTTACTACATCAAGGTCTCCAACTTACGCCAAGTCGTCATGGACTCCAAAGGTGAATCCGTTCCTCTATGCGAGCCCACTTCCTACCCTATTGAATGGTATACTACTTCATACTCCGTCCTATGACCATGATAGGTTCACATTGACAAGTACGGAGGCAAGGGAGGAAGCCCGGAGCATCAAGACCGACAAGACGGAAGCTTGGAAGAGGAGGAAGAAGACAGATCAGCACCTGCTAGGTCCCAGCGGTACTACCAGTCGTCGGAACCGGTACTACCGGTTAAGCGGTACTACCGCTGAGCTACTACCGCACGAGCCAGAAGGGGTCGTCCAATAGCCGCCAGACCCAAGCGGTACTACGGTCGCAGGCCCGGTACCACCGCTTGTTCCCGTACTACCGGTACTAACTCCTACACATTCAACGATGACTTCTTGTGATCGTGAGAACATTAACATTGTGACAAAATCCCTTTGTCTCGCGATATTTTACATGTCCGATATTCGATCATCGGTATCCCCATACCTAGTTTTATCTTGTTACTGACATGTACTCTTTTTTTGTTCCCGTAATATAACATTCTAGTAATCCCCATCACTTGCTTGCAAGCTATATCAATGTGATATCACCGAGAGAATCCAGAGTATATCTCTCCATCATTTGGATGGAAAAATCTCACTCTTCATCCATGAGCCTCTACATAACACTATTGGAGTATCTGAACCCACCTTTATAGTCACCCTGTTACGGTGTGATGTTTGATGTTATCAAGCAACTCTTCCTGTGTTAGTTATTAACATGATCTCATAGTCTAAGCACTAAAGTTACTTTGTAATAATGTTATAGGAATTTAAACATAATGACTTTGATTGCATTACTATACTCCGGATGAATGTTCATCACATCATTCCACCAATGTTGTGACCTCGTTATTAACAACATCCAATGTCCATGATCAGGAAACCTTGATCATTGTAACATCCCAAAACTATGTAACAATGATCATTAAACTCTAATCACTAAAACTAGGGTTAACAAAAACTTTGATTAATTAAAATCATATGAATGCATGTGTGTATGTGATGATTTGATCAATGCATGAATGGACTGTGTGATTGACCTAAATAGTAAGGAATGATTCAAAGATGAATATAACACCATATAAAACATTTCCAAGAAGAAACAAATCAAGTGAAAATCAAAAACAAATCAAATAAGCCAAATGGTCATTTTTGCCAATCTTGCTCACTAGGTCAATTTGGGTGTTTCTAGTCCAAGATTTCAAATAGAAACTTTTCCAATTCTATTCACCTCTTGCTAGAACAAGTCAAAGTGAATCAAAGCCCACCTTTCAAACTTGCAGAAACATTTAGCAACCCCATTCAAATGACAATTCAAAATTGAATCTTTAACATATGTGAAGATCACACCTTTTCAAAACCCAACCAAACCAGTGCACCTTGACCAATCCAACTAACTAGATACTCCCTAGTATGTGCCGAGCAACCCCACCAAGTTTGAATCCAAAATTAAAATTTGAATTTCTTTCGGCCATTTTATCAAACACCTTCTAGGCACAAATCAGATTAAACAATAAACACTATAGTGAGCAGTGTTGTGCCAACCTTGTCCCCTCCCTAGCTCTCTCTACACTCTCAGTAGATCATCTAACTAGTTTTACCAGCTCTAGCTCACTGTAAAAAATCGACAATGCCATCAATGGTGACCATGGCCGAGCCCAACTGCCAACCCCAATGTCGACAGCAAGCTACAAGCCTAACTAGCCTTGCCAACCTTGTCTAGCAGGCACTCCACCATCCAACGCCACTCCCTGTCCAAGCCCCGAGCGCAGCCAGCAACTGGACCACCCAAAACGCACGCGACCAGTCTCTCTGCGGCCATGCCGAGAGCGCACTAGAGCGCCGCACTCGACACGCTCGCACAAACCGCGCCCCGCCTTCGCCGCTCGCATACGTGATGACCACCGCACCAGGAACCTCCCAGACATGCTCATTCACCGCCGCATGACCAGGAGCACCTGTGCGCCATTAAAATTGCCGTCGGACCCGTCCAGAGCGCCGCGATGTTCCGACCACCTCGCACCACCACACACCTTGCCACCATGCCATTGAGCATCACTAGGGAGCACAGCACTGCCCCCAATCGTCGCCCATGCCATTATCCCTCTGTACCGTCGACCACGACGAGCTCAGCCTGCACCCTTCAGTCCCCTTTAGCCACTATAAAAGGAGGCCTCCCCCGCTCGTTTTCTTCACACTAGTTCACTCCCCACCTCTCACTGATACCCTCCACTCACTCCTGGAGCAAGGCGAGCACCAGGTGGTCGGAATTTCACCGGAGCTCGCCGCTGCAGAGGAGGAGAGGTGCCGTCGATTGGAGCCGCCCCAGGAGAAGCTGCCGGTACCAGGAGAATCGTTGTCGTCGACTCCGTCGTTCGCCCCTGTCGCCGACCATCGCCTGATCCCCGATGAGCCTCCCACGACCCCCACTTTCCGCGCTAGGGTTCTGTCTTGCCGGCGCTGCCGACGTGGACGATGAACCAGAGCCGTTCGATTAGAGTTAGATCCTACGATCATAATCGCCCCGTACCGCTTCGCCCTTCATTGTCTCACTGACGAGTGGGGTCGCTCACTTAACCATCCCATGCATGCGCTGTTCCTAGTGGGTCGGCCCAGTTAAACATCCTGCGCGACCCACCAATTCAAATTTAGATTTATTCATTTAATTTCAAACTCAGTTCTGTACCTAGATTCAAAAATCAACCCAGCTCGATTCACTGAACCAAAATGCATGAAACCAATTTTGTTAGAAAGGTACTGAAATGCTTAATATAGGCCCGTTGGATTCAAACCATTTGGATTTGTAGATCACCCTTGGTAAAAATAACAAGGCATAAGCTTTTCTGCATTCAAATATTTTTCAGAATTCAACCACAAAAGCTTTTGAGTTCATTACAACTCTCAAAAATCACATTTAACTATACCTTTCAAAATAAATAAAAGTATATAGGTTTACTTGTATAGATAATGATCAAGCAATAAAAGAATGCCACATAGGCATTTCTAGTCACCTGAATTAAATAAAATAAAAAGGTTAAATCTTATTAAATTGTGACACCACTTTAAATCACATTCCCATGTACTGTAATATGTGGTGATGACATGTGTCAACATGATCCCATGTTTGAGTTGGATAATATTAAATTTTAAGTACTTTTTCAATGAGTAGAAATTACTTTTCTAAAATGAAATAAATAAGACAAGTGCTTTAATCTTTGTAATGTTAGTGATGATGCTAGATCATCTAGTGTGAACCTTTGTGTGATGATTAGAAATAGTTAAGTATTGTTTGCTGATTGTGTACCTCGTATTTATTTATAGACGCTAGTACCGACCAAGGATACGAGGAGGAAGGAGGATACTACGAGGAAGAAGCCGAGGAGAACTTCAACCACTGCTCTGAACAAGGCAAGCTAACACTTGCAACATAGCAAGCTTATACTTCTATCTTAGCAAGATAAACCATGCAAGTTTTACTTGCAAGCATACACCACTTGATACCCAATCCTAGTTTTGCTTGCAAGTTTAATACTTTATTTTCTTTATCAAAGTTTTCTCTTAGAGTTTACTTAGTAACTTGTAGATTCTAGAAATATAATTGAAGGTATCATAAAGAGCATAAAATTTGGCGTAAGTTAGATAATATTGATGTCATTACAATGCATGAGATTGAACTTAGCTAATTCCCACTTGTTTATTACCCATCATTAGTATTTATCCCCACCTGTAGATGCTAGTGCTAATCATAAAACTTGATCAACTTTAGAGGGGAATACTTGGTGAAAATGGTTATGAAAACCTTAGAATGATGAGTCATTCTACTCAAATGTTTTGACATGTGTTTCTAAACACCACATGATTTTGATGATGAAAATGTTAAGGGATGAGCTTTAGCCCTTAACAAAATTGATGATTGTCTGGATGCGATACCATTCCAATTTACTGTACAACCACAATACCCGAAAATTGGGTAGGGCTTGACTGGAAATTTATATACCATAGTATGGGTTCCCTTGCGGCCAAGGTTTAAGCTGAGGCTACCTTGTGAAGATTGTCCACCTGTGCAGTACCCAAGATGTCAGTTGGTCATGGTTGGGAGGCCAAACTCACAGGAGAGATGCCTATACTAGGGCGTGTAACTGAAAGGTTATGATTGACTATCCGCATACTGAGTATGGTGAATTCAAGATTTGTTCCTAATGGATGTATCAAATGTTGTGGTTAAAGTGTACAATCTCTGCAGAGTGTCAAACTATTCGAATAGCCGCGTCCGCGGTTATGGACAGTTGGAGTGGCCATACTGTTCTATCGTCAGATGTTTTCAAAAATGACTTATGAAATGATTTATGACTTTGACTTGACCACAACAGAGTTGTGATATGAATTCAAGTTCCCACTTAGGTGTTATAAAATTTTCAACTAGATTTCTTTGCTTCTGAACTCAGTAGAGATAAATTTGGCTTTTTGCAAAACAACCCTAGAGCTTAGTATATCCTACTCAAAACCAATTCACTTGTTAGTGTTAGTTTGTGAGTACTTAAAGAGTACTCATGGCTTTGTCCCTGGCTATTCCCGTGGCCAGACTATGAAGAGGAGTATCAGGATGACGGACCGCGGGAAGGTTACGACAACTAGGATCATCTCCCATCGTCAGCATTGCATGTGACCATGAAGATGGAGCTTCGCCTACACTATCGTTACTATTACGTTATTCTGCTGTTTGAATTGTATTAAGAACTGGATCATGAGATCCTTATTTGTGTAATACCTTATGTATGGTTTGTAATGGATGATGTACTGTGATATCCAATCTGTTATGTCTCGCAAAAATGGTAATCCAGGGATTGCGATGTATGGCATAACAGGCATCTGGGATTAAAAATCCGGGTGTTGGAAAGTTGGTATCAGAGCCATCCTGTCCATAGGAGACCCTAGTTAGAATGGACGTTTGAATCAAAAACTTAGTTTCAAAACCAAAGGAAGTGAGTATTTACCAAAAAAATATTCTCATTCTTATCACTTGGATTCTTTCATGAAAATTCATGTTCCTCAAAAATTCTTGCAAACTTACATAAAATTGACACACTTGATCACTCTACTAACTTACTCATCCTATATTCTTATAGATGGACGTGAAGTACATCAAGTTTTATCAGTTGGGGAATGGAGGAGACCTCATCTTTGAGCGTGACTTGGACCAGCTGACAGAAATGCTGGAGCGTCCACACCCCGAGTTCTTCGTAGCTCAGCTCAATGATCAGGAAGGAGAAGATTTGCAGTGGCTAGTTGTTGCAAGTCTCCGAGGAAAGATTGAACCCCCCACTACAGAGGGAATTTAGTTCACCTTAAGAGAGAACAACTGGCTCGATGGACTTGCCAGGGCCATGCAGGAAGCTCTGCCCGTTTGTGTGGGAAGAGTATCAATCAAATCAAGGATACCCGCTTCGAGTTCTACCCAAGGAGTGATGCTATGGGACAGCCACTGGAGGCCCCATACCACCACGAGCTGAAGACTCAGTTGGACCACCTCAGCTTCATGATGTATGACCGTCAGAAGGAGTTGGACAATGCTCGCTCCTACGCCAACCACAAGTACGCCATCGCCGCCAAGAAGGATCAGACAATCGCCATGCTAGTGAAGGATCACAAGTCTCATCACCGTCAGCTCGACAAGAAGGAGCACATCATTGCCCGTCTTCGCCACCGGATCACAGAGTTGGAGGAGACTGTCCATGAGAGAGATATGCAGTTGGAGGAGAGGGAGAATGCAAGGGAAGACCTTCGTGGAGACCCCTACTCCTATCTCAGTGATGATGATGACTTTCTGGAGGATCAGGCCATGGACTTCTTCACCGACGAGGATGACTTCGCCTTCATCGATGATGATGATGAGGATGATGAGGACACTGACTCTAAGGAGTAGTAGCACTTGAGCACTAGCGTTAGTGAGTTGTATTCGGTCCCACTGTATCGTAGTTTCTAGAATGGTTCTTAAAACCATATGTTTTCTTTTGTGTGGTGTGTGTTTGTATCGTGTGCTATGAATGAATGAAGAGCAAGTTGCTAGAAAAATCTGAGTCAAATCTTAAAAACTTTTAAAAAACCCCGAACCTTAGAAATTTCCCTATTTTATCATGATCTATCTCCATCTTCAGATGCCTCGCGGAGGAAGCAACTCAGCCCCGGACCTGATGTTTCAGCTCTTGCAAATGTTGGTTTCTGACTGTGAAGCCGAAAGAGTCGAACGTCAAGCCAACTTAGCCACCCTTCAACAGATAGCTCAGATGGCCAACAACAATCAAGGCCATGGAAATCAGGTCAACCATGGATGTAAGCTCAAGAATTTCCAGAACACCAATCCACCTATTTTCACTAAGTCAGAAGAGCCCCTAGATGCAGATGATTGGTCGCAAACCATGGAGAACAATCTGGAAGTTGCAGGAGTGGAAGCTAACGAGAAAGTGTTGTTTGCTACCCACTATCTAGCCGGAGATGCAAGGGCATGGTGGAACAGCGTACGCACAATGACCGGAGGTCAGCTGATGACTTGGGAAGAGTTCAAAGTCAAGTTCAGCAAAACCCATGTGCCACCAGGTTTAATCAAGAGGATGAGAGATGAATTCATGGAACTGAAGCAAGGAAGGATGACAGTAGTGGAATACCATGACAAATTCTTATCATTGGCTAGGTATGCCCCGGATGACATAGATACTGAATCCAAGAAGAAGGAGAGGTTCCTGAATGGTCTGCACGATGAAATGCAGACGGTGCTAGTCAATATCCCCTTTGCAGATATTGAAGCCTTAGTTGACTTTGCCATTCAGATGGAAGGAAAGATCAACCAAGCTAATGAGAACCGCAAGCGTCGCATAATGCATCAACCAGGAACCCACCATACACCAAATTATCACCCCAACCCATCTCCAGGATTTGCCCCAAGAAACAACAAACCCCCGATGAACCATCCAACCTATCCCAACCGTGGAAACCCGAGGACCGGAGGAAACCACAACAACCCCGGCAATCCCAGCAATTTCAACCGTGCATCGCCTAAGTTCAACAACAGCAATGCCGCCACCAACACCAAAACTGCCCCAAGGACTGGAAGCAATGCTGTGCCTGTTGCAGCAAAGGACAAATCTCAGGTGACTTGTTATGAATGTGGAACCAAAGGTCACTATTCCAATGAGTGCCCCAAGAAGATTGCCGCAACCCCCAATGCAAATTCCCTAGCTCAGCAGCAGCATCGTGTTCAGCCAGGAAGAAGGTTTGCCCCAGGGAATTCGCTCAACCGCAATGGCCGTCTCTTTCTCATGCATGCTGAAGAATCCCAAGAAGCGCCAGATATCGTGCTGGGTATGTTTTCTGTTAACTCAGTACTTGCAAGAGTGTTGTTTGATTCTGGAGCATAGCACTCATTTGTTACTAAAGAATTTGCATTCACTAGTAAGATTCAACCAACCAAAATGAAGCATGTTATGATTGATCAAATACCTGGTTCAACCACCAAAGCTAGACAAATTTGCAAAGACGTCCCTATCCGAATCCATGGCATAGATTTTTATGCTAATCTAATAGTACTCAGAACTAAAGGTTTGGAAGTAGTACTAGGAATGGATTGGATGTCCAAACACAAAGGATTAATTGACGGTGCCAAGAAAGCCATAACCATGACCAGTACAGCCGGAATATCAGTCGAGCACGTATCTGAAACCTTGCCACGTCAATTAAAGGCAACAAGAGTTTATCCCAACCAACCATTGACCAAGTCCGGATAGTCTGTGAATACCCCAATGTATTTCCAGATGTTTTACCCGGTATGCCCCCGGATCGAGATATCGAGTTTATCATTGAACTAATCCCTGGAACTAGAGCCATAGCCTAGACTATATAGTATAAACCCGTCTGAATTAGTGGAACTGAAGAAGCAACTGGATGCCATGCTAGAAATTGGCTTGATTCAACCAAGTGTGTCACCATGGAGATCACCTATTTTTTTTGTGGACAAGAAAGATGGAGGTAACCGTTTATGTACGGATTAGCGAAAGTTGAACGATGTCACCATCAAGAACAAGTACCCGTTGACCAAGATAGAAGACATGTTTGACCA
Source organism: Avena sativa (assembly GCA_916181665.1). Lineage (NCBI taxonomy): Eukaryota > Viridiplantae > Streptophyta > Magnoliopsida > Poales > Poaceae > Avena > Avena sativa. The sequence continues at coordinate 148,313,229 of OV702297.1, forward strand.
GTTGACAGGTGCCAAAGTGTTTTCTAAGATTGATCTTAGAACTGGCTATCATCAACTCAAGATTCGCGCACATGATATTCCCAAGACTGCCTTTACCACCAGATATGGATTATATGAGTATACTGTCATGTCTTTTGGATTAACCAATGCCCCCGCTTATTTCATGAACCTCATGAATAAGTTTTTTATGGACTTCCTAGATATGTTTCTCATTGTTTTCATTGATGACATTCTGATTTATTCCAAATCAGAAGAAGAACATGAGCTACACCTAAGGACCATTCTTGGAACCCTTATAGAGCATCAGTTGTATGCCAAGTTTAGCAAATGTGAATTCTGGTTACAGGAGGTAGGATTCCTCGGACACATCGTATCAGCCGGAGGAATTGCCGTTGACCCTGCGAAGGTGAAAGATGTGGAAGATTGGCAAGCCCCAACCACTCAAACCCAAGTTCGTGCATTTCTCGGATTAGCAGGATACTACTGCAAGTTTGTAGAAGGATTCTCGAGTATTGCTATACCCATGACCCAATTGCTGAAGAAGGACAAGAAGTTTGAATGGACAGACAAATTTGAAGTGAGTTTTCAGGAACTCAAGAGGAGATTGATTTCAGCCCCAATCTTGATCATGCTGGATATCACAAAGCCCTTTGATGTGTATTGTGACGCATCCAAGATCGGTCTCGGATGTGTGATAATGCAAGAAGGCAAAGTTATATCTTATCTGTCCCAACAACTGAAGCAGCATGAACAAATTATCCAACCCATGACCTTGAACTAGCAGCCATAGTTCTAGCCCTGAAGACGTGGAGGCATTATCTTATGGGTAATCGTTGTGAGATTTATTCGGATCACAAGAGCCTGAAGTATATATTCACTCAGAAGGATCTTATTATGAGGCAGAGAAGATGGATTGAACTAATCAAGGACTATGATCTGGACTTTCACTACCACCTCGGTAAAGCCAATGTAGTAGCAGATGCCCTTAGCAAATTGCCATGCCGCTTGAACTCTATGATTTTGAAGGAGCAACCAAGTTTGCACAAAGAGATGGAAGATTTCGAATGGAATTAGTGAGTGAAGGATTTTTGGCTAGCATAGAACTTCAACCCACTTTGATCAGTCAGATCAAGGAGGCGCAGAAAGGAAATGCTAGTATCGACGGAATCAAACGTCGTATCGGTACAGGCAAAGTACCCGGATTCACCGAAGATGAAGAAGGAGTTCTATGGTACAAAGGACGTCTCTATGTACCAGCAGATTCCGAGTTGAAAGAAGTTATTTTGAAAGAGGCCCATGATACTCTTTATTCTATCCACCCCAAAGGAACGAAGATGTATTAGGATTTGAAGGAGCAATTTTGGTGGCATAAGATGAAGAGAGAAATCGGAAGCGATATCGCCAAGTGTGATATATGTCAGAGAGTCAAGGCGGGACATCAACGATCCGCATGACTGTTGCAACCATTACAGATTCCGGAATGGAAATGGGATTCTATTGGAATGGACTTTATCACCGGATTGCCTACTTCTAGTAGGGGAAATGACTCTATCTGGGTCATAGTTGACAGATTGTCCAAGGTAGCCCATTTCTTACCAGTCAAGACCACATACCAGAGTTCGAAGCTAGCAAAGTTGTACATCGCTAGAATCGTCAGTTTGCACGGAGTCCCCAAGAACATCGTATCAGATCGAGGAACTCAGTTTACCTCGAGATTCTGGAAGAAAGTCCAAGAAGGTTTAGGAAGCCGACTGAATTTTAGCACAGTGTATCACCCTCAAACCGACGGACAAACAGAGCGAGTAAATCAAATACTCGAAGATATGTTGAGAGCATGTGTGCTAGAGTGTGGATCTAAATGGGAAGACTGTCTGCCTTTCACAGAATTTTCATACAACAACAATTATCAAGCTAGTCTACAAATGGCCCCATTTGAATTCATGTATGGAAGGAAGTGTCGCACCCCTTTGAATTGGTCGGAAGTAGGAGAGAGTCAGATTTTCGGACCCGACATCCTACGAGAAGCAGAAGAGGAAGTTCACAAGATTCGTGAACACCTCAAGACCGCCCAGTCAAGACAGAAGAGTTACGCCGACAAGAGACGTCGAGACCTCGCCTTCAATATCAGAGATTTTGTGTATCTCAAAGTGTCGCCTTTGAAGGGAATGCAGTGTTTCCAACTCAAAGGAAAGTTAGCCCCCAGATATATTAGACCCTTCAAGATTCTGAATCGTCGAGGAGAAGTATCATATCAATTGGAACTGCCAGAGGAGATGTCAGCAGTGCACAATGTGTTCCATATATCGTTACTTTGCAAATGCCTTGAGGTTCCGAAGAAGACTGAAGTTTTCAAGAACATTGATCACCGGACCATAGAGATCAACGATGACCTGGCGTATCTCGAAGTACCCATCTGTATTTTGCAGAAAGCTTTCAGAACCACCAGAACCCGAAGCATCAAGTTTCTCAAGATTCAGTGGAGCAACCACACCGAAGAAGAAGCTACCTGGGAGCGAGAAGATCACATGAGGACAGAGTTTCCCGATCTCTTTAAATCTAGGTAATCTTTTTCTTATTTTTCAAATCTCGGGACGAGATTTTGTTTAAGGAGGGAAGGTTTGTAACATCCCAAAACTATGTAACAATGATCATCAAACTCTAATCACTAAAATTAGGGTTAACACAAACTTTGATTAATTAAAATCATATGAATGCATGTGTGTATGTGATGATTTGGTCAATGCATGAATGGACTTGTGTTATTTACCTAAATAGTAAGGAATGATTCAAAGATGAATATAACACCATCTAAACATTTACAAGAAGAAATAAATCAAGAGAAAATAAAAAACAAATCAAATAAGGCAAATGGTCATTTTTGCCAATCTTGCTCACTAGGTCACTTTGGGTGTTTCTAGTCCAAGATTTCAAACAGAATCTTTTCCAATTATTTTTACCCCTTGCTAGAACAAGTAAAAGTGAATCAAATCACACCTTTCAAACTTGCAGAAACATTTAGCAACCCCATTCAAATGACAATTCAAAATTGAATCTTTAACATATGTGAAGATCACACCTTTTCAAAACCCAACGAAACTAGTGCACCTTGACCAATCCAACTAACCAGATACTCCCTAGTATGTGTCTAGCAAACCCACCAAGTTTGAATCCAAAATTAAAATTTGAATTTCTTTTGGCCATTTCATCAAACACCTTTTGGGCACAAATCAGATTAAACAACAAATACTATAGTGAGCAGTGTTGTGCCAACCTTGTCCCCTCCCTAGCTCTCTCTACACTCTCAGTAGATCATCTAACTAGTTTAACCAGCTCTAGCTCACTGTAAACTCGACAATGCCATCAATGGTGACCATGGCCGAGCCCAACTGCCAACCCCAATGTCGACAGCAAGCTACAAGCCTAACTAGACTCGCCAACCTTGTCTAGCAGGCACTCCACCGTCCATCGCAACTCCCTGTCCAAGCCCCGAGCACAGCCAGCCACTGGACCACCCAGAATGCACGCGACCAGTCTCTTTGCGGCCATGTCGAGAGCGCGCCAGAGCGCCGCGCTCGACACACTCGCACAAACCACGCCCCGCCTTCGCCACTCGCGTACGTGATCACCATCGCACCAGGAACCTCACAGACATGCTCGTTCACCACCACGCGACCAGGAGCACCTGTGCGCTATTAAAATTATCGTCGGACCCGTCCAGAGCGCCGCGACATTCCGACCACCTCGCACCGCCCCACGCCTCGCCACCATGGCGTTGAGCGTGACCAGGTAGCACATCACCGCCCCATATCGTTGCACATGCCATTAGCCCTCTGTGGCGTCGACCACGACGAGCTCAGCCCGCACCCTTCGGTCCCCTTTAGCCACTATAAAAGGAGGCCTCCCCCGCTCGTTTTCTTCACACCAGTTCACTCCACACCTCTCACTGATACCCCCCATCCACTCCTGGAGCAAGGCGAGCACCAGGTGGCCGGAATTTCACCGCAGTTTGCCGCTGTAGAGGAGGAGAGGCACCGTCGATTGGAGCCGCCCCAGGAGAAGCTGCCGGTACCAGGAGAATCGCTGTCGTTGACTCTGTCATTTGCCCCCGTCGCCAACCATCGCCTGAGCCCCGGTGAGCCTCCCACGACCCCCACTGTCCGTGCTAGGGTTCTGTCTTGCCGGCGCTGCCTGACGTGGACGATGAACCAGAGCTGTTCGATTGGAGTTAGATCCTACGATCATAATTGCCCCATACTGCTTCGCCCCTTATTGTCTCACTGACGAGTGGGGTCGCTCACTTAACCAGCCCGCGTGTGCGTTGTGCCTAATGGGCCGGCCCAGTTAAACATCCCGCATGACCCACCAATTCAAATTTAATTTATTCATTTAATTTCAAACTCAGTTATGTACCTAGATTCAAAAATAAACCCAGCTCGATTCACTGAACCTAAATGCATGAAACCAATTTTGTTAGAAAGGTACTGAAATGCTTAATCCAAGCCCGTTGGATTCAAACCATTTGGATTTATAGATCACCCTTGGTAAAAATAACAAGGCAGAATGTGACACCCCTGGGATGAGGGCTAGACAAATCCCATACCTTTGTCTGATATAAGCCTAACCTAAATCTCGAAAGCGTACACAGGGAGAATTGATAACACAAAAGTGACCCTACGACACAAAAATTATTATAGCAAGCTCATAACTAAGCGAAGAACCAAAATGTTACAAGCAGAGGTCACTGACCACAAACATCAAACAACGGAAGTCAAATTATGATATTAAGTATAGCAAACTTAACAAACGGCCTAAGAGGCCTGGATCATAACGACGACGTCCAATCCATAGATCCCAGACTGCCGATTGGGAACTCGAAACTACTCGTCGATGCCGATGCCGTGGTGTCTAGGAGCTCCGGCGTGCTCGACTGCTTCTCCCTGTCAAAGGAATCGGTCCAAAGCACCCTCTATCGCTGCCGCCGACCTCACCTTCCCCGACTCCGGCCGCCATCGATTCATCGCCGTCAGACCATCCCCGGCCTCTCCGACCCCTCTGCCGTGTTCGTGGTGAGCCACTGGTCCTTGTGGCCTTCTCTGTTTCCTCCCTCTCGCTCTCTAGCTTCCTCCCCGAAGAGCACCTGCCTCTGCCGCCGCTCGCCGCTATCGTGCTCCCCTCTCCGGTGACCTTCCGCTAGCGGTGCCGCCACTTCTTGGCTCAGCGCGAAGAGCCGCGTCGAACACTCCCTCCCTCGCTGCCCCGCACGCGTGCAATCGTCGAGCCCGACCCTAGTTTGGGAGAGCCTCCATTGCTAATGTCAGCATGACATCAGGATGAGGTCATTTTCCCTTTTCTTTTCTTTTATCTATTTTCAGTAAATATTTTCTGTAATTATTAAATCCCTGATAGGTGGGTCCCTGGTGTAAGTGTAATAAACATATTCAGAAATGTTTCTGATTAATAAAAATGTTTAAGTAATTCCAAAATGTAAAATTATTTTATAATATTCTAAAAAATATTTAAAATTTGAGAAATTCATAACTAATTCATTTTAAAAATGAAAAATACAAATAATATATCAAAATGTTCAGAAAAATGAATTCTACCCAATTAAATTATAATCATGCATTGATAAGCAACTTCAATTGCAAGTTTAATTAGAACAACAAAACAACCCCTCTCATATGCCTCCCGGTTTCTCCGAATTAGGGTTTGGACCCCTCGGATCCTGATTAAAATGACCAAGCATGTTTAGGGTTTTAATTTCAATACAATTCAACTTGTCATATCACCATCCTTGTTTGAGCATTGCATCAACACCATGTGTTGATTGTTTCCCCTTTCTTTCCGCTGCTTGGTTCTTCTCCGGTAGAATACGATATCAAGAACAAGATCGAGGCCCGAGATCAACACCATCGAAGCTCGAAGACAGATACTTGATTAGCTATAATCAAGTCAAGTACCAGATGTCTGAAGCTCTGCTCTCTAGATATCCACTGGCAAAGGCAAGCGAAGCCCCACACATGATATAATCCTATGCTTTCAAAGTATTTACATTCTTGCCTTGTGCATACGATTCCAAAGTCTTTTAACAATAGATAGATTAATCCTATCTGATGCATGTTTCCTTTATAGCCTATATTCCCTGACCCACTGCTCCTAGCATAACTAGGGTTTGAGCTTGTGAAGCGTTGCTAGAGCTATTATATCTGTTGCGCTTAGCCATGCTTAGCTGTTACCACTGGTACATCCGGTTGATGAATCAGAGCTGCATATGAACCTAGTTTGACAGGATGATGTGGTATGATCAGAGATGGATAATAAACATGCTAAGGCTTGTATGGGAGGCCACGTGGGTTGTGGTTTTTGTAGTCCCATACTTGCCACCCTTAGGACCCGATGTTCTTGCCTCTTGAACCAAGACGAGTGTACAGCCACACGGGGGCCTGGAAACCCCCTCGACCAACTAACTTGCCGAGTAGATTCCATGAGTCACATAGTTTGGGCTTTCCATTCGACATACACATCTTGGATGTTCTTGAATGGAGGTGAAGGAGGTGCATTCATAACAGGTAGGTAAGCGTGGCCGGGAACAAGAGATGCCCGACATCCGTAATCTTGAACCCCGCGCACATCATTAGGGACCGACTTCGGGACTCGACCCGTTACGGCGACATCTCCCTAGTGCGTGACTCATGGTCTCGGCGAAAGCAAGGTAAAGGTCGTGGTCAACCACTCTTTGTCGGCCTTCCAATGAAGAGGGCTAATGTTAACTGGCATTAAGAATCGGTTGGTACGTGTGGGTAAAGTTGTACACCCCTGCAGGGTTATTAATCTTTTCGAAAAGCCGTGTCCGCGGTTATGGACGAACTTGGGAACGGACGTGAAGATCATAGAGAACTTTAACATAATCGTAAAACTTGGCAAGTTAAGTAATGTATGCTTATGGATGCTTCCTCAGGGATCGAGGGGGGTGATCCTAGATAGGTTCAGCTGATGATGATTCGGTGGATATCAAGAGATGATCAAAGTTGGAGATACCGATCTATTATCCCCTTTTAAAATATTCTGATTAGTCGAGATTCTTCTCCCTCTTGTTTTACAAAACAAAGATGGCTTTATGCAAAATAACTCCACCAGCCAAAAGTCTTGCGGAGTACACCTTGTACTCACCCTTGCTCCGTTGATACTTTTGCAGCTGAGTAATTGTTACCATAAGAAGATGAGTTCTTCACGGCATCGGCATCGACGAGTAGTTTGGAGTTCCCAGCCGGCAGTCTGGGATCTATGGATTGGACGTCATCGTTATGCTTCAGGCCTCTTAGGCCATTAGTTAAGTTTTCTATACTTAATAGCATAAGTTGCCTTCCGTTGTTTGATGTTTGTGGTCAGTGAACTCTGCTTGTAATATTTTGGTTCATCGCTCAGTTATGAGCTTGCTGTAATACCTTTTGTGTCATAGGTTCACTATTGTGTTATCAATTCTTTCTCTGTACTCTTTCGAGATTAGGTTAGGCTTATGTTCAGACGAAGGTCTAGGATTTGTCTAGCCTTAATCCCGGGGGTGTCACAGGTTTTGGTATCAGAGCAGTACCGACTGTAGGAAACCTTTCTATTGGTCGATGTTGAGTCTAGTGCTTATGAAAACTATTTTCAAAGATGAAAATTATGTGCAAAAAACTATGGTATGCTTCTTTTACTCCTTATCCAGTTTTGCTCTAACTCTGGGTCATCTTATCTTGTGTTGATTTGGAAAAGTTTTGCTATCTCGTCCAGTCTTTCAAAGCTTAGGTGCCTTTTTAGGCATGTCGGTTCTCAACCATTTGACCTAATGTTAAATTCTCTAGAGTCTGGTGTGTGTGTGTGATCCTTGTTCCCTTTGATCCTGTTCATTTGAGAGATTTATTTCTATCATAATCTCTCTATTTTACGGGTCCACAACATCATGTTGATGGTTCCTCAATGTTCCATTCTAGGCTTCGAGGTCTCCTTTCTCCTCGCGTGCTTCCTTTTTGTTGTTTGGGTACTTCAGAAGTCATTTCTTCTCTTGGAAGCTACCTCGTGATTTCTAGCTTGTAGTGTACGCTTTGTCACTCAAGTAGTAGTTACTCCTTTCTTTGGGTTTTAACCCTCAGACTTGAACCTAAGATCCCTGATTGTGCTGGATTCTGGTGTTGTGAATCTTGTACATGAAGCTGACCTTTAACCCAAGATCCATTTTGTTGACCCCTATTGTTAATGTTCATACATTACCTCAGGATGGCTAGTACCTTCTAGTATAGCCTTCAAGCCTGTGGTTGTTGTCGTGATAATTAAGGACTTACCCTACCACTAGCTATGGCAGATGTTCTTTAATGGAACCAAATATATCACGACAAGAGTACTCCTCGAAAGTCTCACATCTATGCTTGTGACTTTGCCACACCTTCCTTTTCTATGCATTGGTTTTCGGAAGATTATTGACTTATGCATTCACATCTCGGGATTCTATCCTGAGCATGTTCCTTTTTCCTTGTTGCTCTCCGACCTTTGTCTACCAGTTGGTAGCCAAGCAGTAAAAATGCATTGGTGTCTTCCAATGCAAGATACTCTTGTGGTCCGTGATGACAAACCATTTCGGGATGTCAGGAGAAACAAACCCTAGTACCTCGTCATTTCTAAGACCAGGTCAAAGTGTTGTAATCCGAAGATCAATAAGCATTGATTAGTTTATGTTCTGTTCTACCTTAGAGTATCACACTCCTTTACACTAAGAGGTCATGCTGAGTTTCATGACCCTCTTAATGAAGTGATGCTCTTACACATAATTACCCACCCTTCCTCTGAGTTTTTGTGCTCAGGAATGTTGCGTGTGCGTAATGATGTGGTCATCTAAGGTTCTTAGCAATTGTTATCGCTTCGAACTCTTAGGACATTTGTGTCATTCTTAGCGTGATTAGCTATGTAATCACTAAGCAAAGGATGGTTGTGCTACCAAGTCCGTTATTCTAGTGCACTCTCTTCGGTCAAAGAGTTAGGCTTGTGCCAAACCTCTGCGACTATGTCCTATTGCCTTACCAAGCAAGTTTGCCTCCTGAGCTCTGTGACATATCGGTGGTCCGTGATATTCTGGATGTTTTCTAGAAGTATCACCATGTTGCCACATGACCGTGTTGTCAAGTTCTTGAGTAAGCTGTTTCTTTAAACCGCTCCTTTCTCCAAGGATTCGTACTGGATACCCTGAACAAGTTGGTTGAGCTTAAACAACAACTTGGAGAGTTGTAAGACAAGTTCTATCCAACTCTGTTCCTCTTTCAAGGGATGTCTAGTTTTGTTCGTGTTGAAGTAAGATATTATGTCTTTTGTGGATATGCTATCTTCCCTCCTTTGATTTGAGTCGGGCAAAACTCAGTTCTAGGGACTATCCTGATGGTGTATCTACTTGCGATGTTTCACTTAAGTACATCCTCATGTTCATTGGACTGACCAATATTTCTGCCTTGTTCATACAACATGTGAGTCTGTCTTCTTGGAGTGTATAGATAAGTTCGTTATTGAGCCCATCAATAACATCCTTATTCTCTCCTTGTTATACCAGGTTCATACAGAACATTTGGCATTAATGTTGGAAACTTTTGAGAACCATCTTCGTGTTATCTCGAAGTATGTGTTCTGTATGTTAGAAGTAACCTTCTCTAGTTCATGTGCAAATGTTGAAAGATGTCGCCATGGATTCGAGTAGAGTTATCTTTGTTTCCTCGGGAATCATATCAAGTTAGTCAAGCATGTGCAAATAATTATTGATATGGTAGGTTGATACCTTCACATATCTAGAAGATCCTCCGAGCACACCAAGCCACTGACTGACTTGTCATGGAAGATAAGAAGTCCAACAAAACTTTGATATCCTCCTAAATGTTTCCTAAACAGGATTCAGTTGTGTTTCAGTGAAAGCAATTCATGTAGATGCAATTATCTTTTGATAACTTGCTCTCACATGGGTTCTGCAATCTAGCTCATCTTTTGGAGCTTTACATTGAAGTCCGTGTCTTGAGAGTCTAGTGACTTTACCTCTGTCATAAATGTTGCACCCTTTCTATTCGGACATGCTGAGTCTAAAGTATCTCTCCACTTAACCAAAGCTGAATCTCAAGAAGCAATGTTGGTTGGTGTTCCTCAAGGTTAGGACATAGATCTCTCTATACATCCGGCAAGGTTGATGTAATGGTTGGCACAATCAGCCGGAAGACCTATTGCCATACTCCCTTGAATCAGCAGTAACAATCACTCCTCATGAGGCCTCTTCTATATTTTATTATAGGAGTTGTGCTTATGGTTTCCTTTGTAAACTAAGTCCGACCTTTACTTGATGACTGATTAAAGGCTTTTCAATATCCTGCTATCGGTGTTTCGAACATCAAGGAGAACATTTGAAGAAGAGTCGCTAAATGTCTCTCGGTCGATCCTCCAGACCCGTTTATGATGGCAAGCGTCTTGTTATGCCAAGTACTTGGAGTCTAAGAATGAAGTTTCTTTCTTCTCGTGTCATCAGGAATCTTCTAAACTATTCATCTTGGTGGTGTAAAGTGAAATCATGATATTTGGTAAGGATTTTGATAGTCCTAGATGAATGAAGAGTTTCCTTCCCGTTTCTTAAACATGTTCGAAGAGTGACCATGATTTTGGTAGTCAATAGTTCCTCTTGTTACATGTTCCTTGTGACTCTTACGAGTCCTCTCCACCAAAACACCTTTCTGTCTTGGCCTTCTGTTGAACGAAAGAGTGACCCTTCTGTGTCAAAAATAGTTCAACAGCTTGGTTTTATTGGTATCTATCTCTTCCACCTGTAAAACTCTATTTAAGTTGTTTAGTGGAGGTTTACCTCTCGAAGTCTGTGTTCCTTGTCCGTTCTGTTGGAAGTTTCTTTCCTCAGAAGTCTACCCTCTTCTGAAGTTCCATGGTCTCAATCCTTATGAAGACCAGTTAACCGTTACCTTGAAAACCATCTCCTTCTCTTCCCTCCGTTACCTTGACGTGTTTCATGTTTGTTGGCTCTAGAGATGTTTGTGAAACATCTATCCATGAGTTAACCATGAGATACTCAGTTTGTGGTTCTGTGTCATACCCTCTCTTCCTTAGCTATAGCGCCACCTCGAAGATTACGAAGCACTTCGTCCACTCGTTATGGTGGCATGGATCAACCTCTTCGAGAAGATCGTTGAAGTCTAGTGTAACCATGTTCCTTCTATCTTCCTACCTAGGAATCTCAGGTCGAGATTCTTTTAAGGGGGATAGAATTGTAACAACCCTAGTTTTATTAAGTAATAAATAGGATTTGTTTGTGCACTCATGAGCATCATATTAAAATGCATGCATGAAATAAAAATGCTCCCAAAACTCTAACCCTACTTTCCCTCTCTATTTGAAAATCAATTCAAATGGGTTTTTGAATTTTGAAAACCTAAAAATATTTGGAACCCAAATGGTTATAAAGGGTCCCTTATTGTTTTGATATGTATAAAAAAGTTTCTGCATTTTGAAAATATTCAAAACAGATTTGGATTTGAAATTTACAAAAGAGAAAAGGCAAAACATAAATAGAAAGAGAATTTACAAAGAACAATATCTGTCTAACCTAACTGGGTCGAGCCCATCTCCTCTCCCCTCCCCGTCTCTCCCGCTCAGCCCACCTTGGCCCAGCAGTCAGCCCAATCAGCCCATACCCCTTCGGCCTTTCTGTTTCTGTCTTCTTCCTCCCGACACAAGCAGCTCGCTGTCTGAGCGCCGGCCGTCGATCCTTGCCGGCGTTGTGATTCCCGCCGCCGCTGTTGGACGCGAGGATAAGGTCGCCCGCGTCCTCCTCTCTCTCCCCATACCAGTTTCATTCCACCTCGCCCTCTCTGTCGATTTTACCCAAAACGACCGAACCCTAGCCGCCGCAGAACCGCTCCTCGCCGTCGTTCTGTTCAGACCCGAGCCTCGCCGTGGTGTCTAGGAGCTCCGGCGTGCTCGACTGCTTCTCCCTGTCAAAGGAATCAGGCCAAAGTGCCCTCTATCGCCGCCGACGACCTCACCTTCCCCGACTCCAGCCGCCGTCGATTCATCGCCGTCAGACCATCCCCAGCCTCTCCGACCCCTCTACTGTGTTCGTGGTGAGCCACTGGTCCTTGTGGCCTTCTCTGTTTCCTCCCTCTCGCTCTCCAGCTTCCTCCCCGACGAGCACCTGCCTCTGCCGCCGCTCGCCGCCGTCATGCTCCCCTCTCCGGTGACCTTCCGCTAGCAGCGTCGCCACTTCTTGGCTCAGCGCAAAGAGCCGCGTCAAACACTCCCTCCCTCGCTGCCCCGCGCGCGCGCAATCGTCGAGCCCGACCCCAGTTTGGGAGAGCCTCCATTGCTGATGTCAGCATGACATCAGCATGAGGTCATTTTCCCTTTTCTTTTCTTTTATCTATTTTCAGTAAATATTTTCTGTAATTATTAAATCCCTGACAGGTGGGTCCCTGGTGTAAGTGTAATAAACATATTCAGAAATGTTTCTGATTAATAAAAATGTTTAAGTAATTCCAAAATGTAAAATTATTTTATAATATTCTAAAAATGATTTAAAATTTGAGAAATTCCTAACTAATTCATTTTAAATCAGAAAAATACAAATAATATATCAAAATGTTCAGAAAAATGAATTCTACCCAATTAAATTATAATCATGCATTGATAAGCAACTTCAATTGCAAGTTTAATTAGAACAACAAAACAACCCCTCTCATATGCCTCCGGGTTTCTCCGAATTAGGGTTTGGACCCCTCGGATCCTGATTAAAATGACCAAGCATGTTTAGGTTTTTAATTTCAATACAATTCAACTTTTCATATCACCATCCTTGTTTAAGCATTGCATCGACGCCATGTGTTGATTGTTTCCCCTTTCTTTCCGGTGTTTGGTTCTTCTCCGGTAGAATACGATATCAAGATCAAGATCGAGGCCCGAGATCAACACCATCGAAGCTCGAAGACAGATACTTGATTAGCTATAATCAAGTCAAGTACCAGATGTCTGAAGCTCTGCTCTCTGGGTATCCACTGGCAAAGGCAAGCGAAGCCCCACACATGATATAATCCTATGCTTTCAAAGTATTTACATTCTTGCCTTGTGCATACGATTCCAAAGTCTTTTATCGATAGATAGATTAATCCTATCTGATGCATGTTTCCTTTATAGCCTATATTCCCTGACCCACTGCTCCTAGCATAACTAGGATTTGAGCTTGTGAAGCGTTCCTAGAGATATTATATCTATTGCGCTTAGCCATGCTTAGCTGTTACCACTGGTACATCCGGTTGATGAATCAGAGCTGCATATGAACCTAGTTTGACAGGATGATGTGGTATGATCAGAGATGGATAATAAACATGCTAAGGCTTGTATGGGAGGCCACGTGGGTTGTGGTTTTTGCAGTCCCATACTTGCCACCCTTAGGACCCGATGTTCTTGCCTCTTGAACCAAGACAAGCGTACAGCCACACGGGGGCCTGGAAACCCCCTCGACCAATTAACTTGCCGAGTAGATTCCATGAGTCACATAGTTTGGGCTTTCCATTTGACATACGCATCTTGGATGTTCTTGAATGGAGGTGAAGGAGGTGCATTCATAACAGGTAGGTAAGCATGGACGGGAACAAGAGATGCCCGGCATCGGTAATCTTGAACCCTGCGCACATCATTAGGGACTGAATTCGGGACTCGACCCATTATGGCGGCATCTCCCTAGTGCGTGACTCATGGTCTCGGCGAAAGCAAGGTAAAGGTCGTGGTCAACCACTCTCTGCCGGCCTTCCCAGGAAGAGGGCTACTGTTAACTGGCATTAAGAATCGGTTGGTACATGTGGGTAAAGTTGTACACCCCTGCAGGGTTATTAATCTTTTCGAAAAGCCGTGTCCGCGGTTGTGGACGAACTTGGGAACGGATGTGAAGATCATAGAGAACTTTAACATAATCATAAAACTTGGCAAGTTAAGTAATGTATGCTTAAGGATGCTTCCTCAGGGATCGAGGGGGGTGATCCTAGATAGGTTCAGCTGATGATGATTCTGTGGATATCAAGAGATGATCAAAGTTGGAGATACCGCTCTATTATCCCCTTTTAAAATATTCTGATTAGTCGAGATTCTTCTCCCTCTTGTTTTACAAAACAAAGATGGCTTTATGCAAAATAACTCCACCAGCCAAAAGTCTTGCGGAGTACACCCTGTACTCACCCTTTCTTCGTTGATACTTTTGCAGCTGAGTAATTGTTACCATAAGAAGATGAGTTCTTCACGGCATCAGCATCGACGAGTAGTTTGGAGTTCCCAGCCGGCAGTCTAAGATCTATGGATTGGACGTCATCGTTATGCTTCAGGCCTCTTAGGCCATTTGTTAAGTTTTCTATACTTAATAGCATCAGTTGCCTTCCGTTGTTTGATGTTTGTGGTCAGTGACCTCTGCTTGTAATATTTTGGTTCATCGCTCAGTTATGAGCTTGCTGTAATACCTTTTGTGTCGTAGGGTCACTATTGTGTTATCAATTCTTTCTCTGTACTCTTTCGAGATTAGGTTAGGCTTATGTTCAGACGAAGGTCTAGCATTTGTCTAGCCTTAATCCCGGGGGTGTCCAACAGAAGCTTTTATGCATTCAAACATTTTTCAAAATTCAACCACAAAAGTTTTTGAGTTAATTTCAACTCTCAAAAATCACATTTAACTATACCTTTCATAATATATAAAAATATATAGGTTTACTTACAGAGATAATGATCAAGCAATAAAAGAATGCCACATAGGCATTTCTAGTCACTTGAATTAAATAAAATAAAAAGGTTAAATCTTATTAAATTGTGACACCACTTTAAATCACATTCCCATGTACTGAAATATGTGGTGATGACATGTGTCAACATGATCCCATGTTTGAGTTGGATAATATTAAATCTTAAGTAGTTTTTCAATGAGTAGAAATTACTTTTCTAAAATGAAATAAATAATACAAGTGCTTTAATCTTTGTAATGTTAGTGATGATGCTAGATCATCTAGTGTGAACCTTTGTGTGATGATTAGAAATAGTTAAGTATTGTTTGGTGATTGTGTACCTCGTATTTATTTATAGACGCTAGTACCGACCAAGGATACGAGGAGGAAGGAGGATACTACGAGGAAGAAGCCGAGGAGAACTTCAACCATTGCTCTGCACAAGGCAAGCTAACACTTGAAACTTAGCAAGCTTATACTATTATCTTAGCAAGCTAAACCATGCAATTTTTACTTGCAAGCATACACCACTTGATACTCAATCCTATTTTTACTTGCAAGCTTAATACTTTATCTTCTTTATCAAAGTTTTCTCTTAGAGTTTACTTAGTAACTTTTAGATTCTAGAAAGATAATTGAAGGTAGCATAAAGTTTGGCCTAAGTTAGATAATCTTGATGTCATTCCAAGGCATGCGATTGAACTTAGCTAATCCCCACTTGTTTATTACCCATCATTAGTATTTATCCCCACCTGTAGATGCTAGAGATAATCATAAAACTTGATCAACTTTAGAGGGGAATACTTGGAGAAAATGGTTATGAAAACCTTAGAATGATGAGTCATTCTACTGAAATGTTTTGACATGTGTTTCCGAACACCACATGATTTTGATGATGAAAATGTTAAGGCATGAGCTTTAGCCCTTTACAAAACTAATGGTTATCTAGATGCGATGCCATTCCAATTTTACCGTACAACCACAATACCCGAAAATTGGGTAGGGCTTGACTGGAAATATATATACCTTAGTATGTGTTCCCTTGCGGCCAAGGTTTGAGCTAAGGCTACCTTGTGAAGATTGTCCACCTGTGCAGTACCCAAGATGACAGTTGGTCATGGTTGGGAGGCCAAACTCACAGGAGAGGTGCCTATACTAGGGCGTGTAACTGAAAGGTTATGATTGATTATCCGCATACTGAGTATGGTGAATTCAGTATTTGTTCCTGACGGATGTATCAAATGTTGTGGTGAAAGTGTACAATCTCTGCAGAGTGTCAAACTATTCGAATAGCCGCGTCCGCGGTTATGGACAGTTGGAGTGGCCATACTGTTCTATCGTCAGATGTTTTCAAAAATGACTTATGAAATGATTTATGACTTTGACTTGACCACAACAGAGTTGTGATATGAATTCAAGTTCCCACTTAGGTGTTATAAAACTTTCAACTAGATTTCTTTGCTTCTAAACTCAGTAGAGATAAATCTGGCTTTTTGAAAAACAACCCTAGAGCTTAGTATATCATACCCAAAACCACTTCACTTGTTAGTGTTAGTTTGCGAGTACTTAAAGAGTACTCATGGCTTTGTCCCTGGCTATTCCCGTGGCCAGACTATGAAGAGGAGTATTAGGATGACGGATGGCAGGAAGGTTACGACAACTAGGATCATCTCCCATAGTCAGCATTGCCTATGACCATGAAGATGGAGCTTCGCCTACGCTATCGTTACTATTACGTTATTCCGCTGTTTGAATTGTATTAAGAACTGGATCATGAGATCCTTATTTGTGTAAGACCTTATGTATGGTTTGTAATGGATGATGTACTGTGATATCCAATCTGTTATGTCTTGCAAAAATGGTAATCCTGGGATTGCGATGTATGGCATAACAGGCATCTGGGATTAAAAATCCGGGTGTTGACAATCATCTTGTTAATCAACAAGCTAGTTTATACGAGAGGCATAACTATAAACACTTTATTTGTTTATTAAACACACATATATTAACATTTTATTTTAATACAATTATAGCATGAAAAATAAACATCTATCATATACTTGAAATATGAAAATAACAACTTTATTATTACCTCTTGGGCATATTCCCTTTAGTCTCCCACTTGCACTAGAGACAGTAATCTAGTTTACATAGTGATAAATCTAACACCCATGGAGTTCTGGTGTTGATCATGTTTTTATCTAGGGAGAGTTTTAGTCAATGGACCTACCATATTCAGATCCGTGTGAACTTTACAAATCTTTATATCGCCCATCCTTGACATGCTCGCGGATGGAGTGAAACCGACGTTTGATATGCTTGGAATTCTTGTGAGACCTTAGTTCCTTGGCATTGGCTATGGCTCCATTGTTGTCACTGATGTCTACGCACTTCTATTCTTGTAGACAGTTGTTGGGCCTCCAAGTGCAGAGGTTTTTAGAACAGCAGCAAGTTTCCCTTAAGTGGATTACCCAAGGTTTATCGAACTCAGGGAGGAAGTGGTCAAAGGTATTCCCTCTCAAGAAACCCTACAATTAAGATACAAGAAGTTTCTTGTGTCCCCAACACACCCAATATAGGTGCACTAGTTAGGCGAAGAGATAATGAAATACAAATGGTAATGGTGCCAGAAAATAGCTTGACGGTGAGCAAAGACTAAAGGAAACAAGAAGGAAGCAAGCAAACATGCAACAGATCTAGTAGCAAACGGTGTTTCAATGCTTAGAAACAAGGCCTAGGGATCATACTTTCACTAGTGAACACTCTCTCATATAAATATCCTCTCTTCATGATACTACTCTTAACTACTCTCCGGTTGGACACTCTAATCCATGGTAGGGCTATAACAGCACACCTCAAAGTCCGCCTTCCCCAATCTAGATAACCCCACACTGTCACCTTGAGCACTAGATGGTTCCAACAAACACCACAATTTCATAGAGACATCCAACTCCAAATATAACTCATAACAAATGTTCAATCTAGCCAAAGTGCCACACACAGTATGCCCGCTGTCACTTTTACAAACGTGGGGAAAAGCATAGATCTATTAAAGCACAAAGAGTATTTATGTAGACTCAAGCCTAAGTGCCACCATGGCATGCACGCCGTCACTTTCACACACATGGGGAGAGCAGAGATCTAATGAAGCACTTGAGTAGAAAGGTAGATCTGCTTGAATATAAAGCTCATGACCACAAGATCATGCATAGAGAGAGAGAGATGAACACATAGCTACCGGTAGAGCCCTTAGCCATGAGGAAGAACTACTCCCTCCTCATCATGGGAATCAGCAATGGTGATGAAGATGGCGATGGAGATCAATGGATATGGCTCCGGGGGCACTTCCCCGTCCCGGCAGGGTGCCAGAACAGAGACTTTCTGTCCCCTGAATCTCCCATTCGGTGGCGGCGGCGCTACAGAGGTTTTTGTGGATTTCTTCTGGATGCCCTAGGGTTTTTTGGTCGGAGGCTTCTTATACGCGCAAGAGTCAAGGTCGGTGGGGGTTCAGGGGGCCCACAACCCCTGCGGGCGCCTCCAGGGCTTGCCCGCGCCTAGGGGGGTGCGGCCACCCTGTGGCCCCCCTTCGGCTCTACTTCGTGGTTCCGTGTTGCTCCAGGAAAAATAATGACTTTGGCTTTTATCCCGTCCAATTCTGAGAATATTGATTTTCTTCCTTTCTGGAACCAAAAACAGAAGAAAATAGGCAACTGGCACTGTGGCAACTTGTTAATAGGTTAGTTCCAGAAAAAAATATAAAAACACCTCAAAGTGTAGACAAAGCAAAGCAAAGTAGATACAAAACAAGCATGGAGCATCAAAAATTATAGATACGTTTCCGACGTATCAAACATCCCCAGTTTTAATTCCTGCTCGTCCTCGAGTAGGTAAGTGATAAAAAGAATAATTTTTTAGGTGACATGCACCATCAAAACCAAGATCAAACCATTTGCAAGAATTGAAAGCTGGGATCAAAGAACTCTAAACATGTGCATGAAAGATGGAGTTCTAACAATAGGACATAGTAACTATGCATGCAACATGAAAAGCTACAAACAAAGATCATGAATAACATGCATTGAAAAACATTTGTTTGTTTCACATACAAAAAACATGGCATAGTGGCATTCAGCTTGTCCCTCATAGAGTAACAAATAGATGCATAGGACACCTTCAAAGTTCACAAGGGTGACTAGAAACAAATAGCACAAGAACAAGTAATATGACAATATGGATCAATCAATAAGCTTTGGGACACTGCACACAGAATGACAACTATACTCTCTTAATGGTGCCTAAAAGTAGAAGGTGGAGACTTAATAATGGTGGAAGAAAGGACTTTTTATAAAGGAAGCAGGGATTTCAAGTTTCAAAAAGAGCTTCCAAAAATTATGGTACTTGTTAGCTTTCAGCCCTCATTGCCCCTATCATAAGCATCTTGAAGTGATTAAGGTTAAAGTGAACAAAGATGGAGTATATGCTTGACGAAGTATAAGTTGGCAATCCCAAGTCCCTTGAATACGAGGGCCACACCTCATGCTACTCAACTTTAGTCACCTGTAAGTTCTTGTCATTGTAAGTATTTGCACATCATTGAGAACCGCCAATGGGGTACCCCTTGCACATGGTACAGGAGCTATCCCTTAACCAAAATGACAAGGCAAGAAGACAATGAGCATCTCAGCGATCTTCTTATTTACCATGGGAATATGGTGCTTTTTTCTATCTTTCCTCTTTTCTCAATGTGTCTCTTTTTTATAAGAAGAATGCTTCATAGATGTCACAATGGTGATGCTGCAAATTTCCACCATGATTAGGCATGGCTTAGGCTAGCGGCCCAGGCGTTTCTCTAACACAAAATACAAACTCCATGGACTTACAAGTTCCCTTTTTATTTCACACTCGTGACATCCATAGACAAAAGAGCATGATATCAATTGAGTACAAAGTACAAGTGCAATGTTGAAAACGTTCCCCATGACAGCACGGTTCTGCTAATTCCAACGTATAAGTGCAAGCATATACAACAAAGATGACACAATGGTTCAAGTTTATTAGGGGAAAGGAATATAAAGTGTGCCATCAAGTTTGTGAGGGCTTTAATCACTAAGTTTTCACATACCAAAATAGTTTTTAATTGGAAGATAGCTAAAAACAAGAATATACTTGGAATGGTGTAACACACCATGCATAGGAGTTTATAGTGGACACTTTGGAATAAGTTGGTTTCTTGGGAGTTGGAAGCATGAGTAGAGCTTACTCATACAAGTGGAGGCTAGCAAAAGACCGAGAGCAACCATCTAAGAGAGCAATAATGGCCATAATCATGTAGTGCAACAAAGCATTACTAATCAAAGCATAGAGTGGTACTACAAGTCAAGGAATAAATGATCATAGAGGCTATGGTGACTTGTTCATAGTCATAACATGGTGTGAGCATGTGCCAAGTTAACCCAAACAAAGCATCAAAGGAGAATACAGCAATACTATGCTTTTGTATGCTAAAAAACGCATGATTCTTTCAAGGCACGTTAAGCAATCCTAATTGTTTGGAACAAGTCATGCTACAGCAATAATCACTAAGCATAAGGTCAAAACAACACCTAGCATTGCATGCTAAAGTCTAAGTCACATACAAAACAAGCTCCCTTTTGTACCACTTAAGCATGAAACTCTCTACTCTTTTCCAACACCAAACAACTTAATTGAAACAACTCACAAAGATAATAATCAATAAAGATCAGTGAGATTGTCTCACAAATCCACAAAGAAGAACTAACAAGTTCTAAGCTGAAAGCACAAGAAAACTAAAGCTAAACGCAGTGCTAGCAAAAGTGAACACTCACAAAACAATAAGAGTGAAAACTAGAGTGTTCTAGGCAATGGAAACAGAGTGTGTGTCTCTCCAAAAGAAGTGTGGTGTAACCAACCAACTTAATCAAGCAAACTAAGTAAACGAAAACCAAAAACAAAAACTAAGACTCTCCAAGAACAACACAACAATGCATAAAACAATAAAAACGAAGTGTCTAGAAAGACCTGAGATTTTTATTGATGAAGAAGGGGATGCCTTGTGCATCCCCAAGCTTTGACGCTGTACCTCTTGAATATTTCTTGGGGTGACATGGGGTGGCATCCCGAAGCTTGATCTTTTGTCCATTCTTCATCTCATTACATCATTCTTTCTCTACACCTGCAAATTTTCGTTCATACAAAACTTCACACAATCTTCATTAGCAACATTAGTGTATTCAAAAGATAATAGACCTTTAGGCAAAGCTTTGGAACAACAAGACTTTTCAATAAAAACACAAGCTACTGTAGTAACTCCTTCAAAAATCTCAATTCCCCAAAATAGAACTCAAAAAGGAATCAATAAGAAGCAAATGCAAATAATGGCAGAAATCTGTCAAAATAGACCAGCAGTTAGAAACCGATTTTTTCTAAGATCTTATGTTGCTCAAATCAAAACGTGTTGAACTGACGAAAGTTAGATAACATATATGGGGATTTATTCGTAAATTTTCAGCTCAATCCGACTTATAGAGACTCCACACGAATTTTTTTGGTGGAGGACAAAAATCTGTTTCGGGACAGCAACTCCCCAAATCTTACTTCCCTCTCATTAGATGTCATTCTTGGCACAAAAAGCAAAAACAAAAGGATAAGGAGAGGTCATTACAGAAGTAATAACTTCCAAGACTCAAGAAAACTCTTGGGTTATCTCCCAACAAGTACTTTTCTTTAACGCCTTTAAGTTAGGCTTGATAGTTTGAGAAGATGCTCACATAAGAAATATGAATTGAAGTAAAAGAGAGCATCAAGAACCAAATTCAAAACACATTTAAGTCTAACCCACTTCCTATGCACATGAATCTTGTAAAAAAAGAAGTCATGAAAGCACAAAGCACCAAGCATAGGAAAGCAAAACAAGTCCAACTTCAAGACTTTCAACATAAAGAGGGGAAACTTAATATTATTGAGATGCATAAAACCATGTTTCCCTCTCTCATAATAACTTTCAGTAGCAACATGAACAAAATTAACAATATAATTATCACATAAAACATTCTTATCATGAGCCACATGCATAAAATGATTATTACTCTCCACACAAGCATACTCATTCTTATTAATCATAGTGGGAGCAAATTCAACAAAATAGCTATCATTATTATTCTCATCACCATAATCATCAAATATAGGAGGCATATTGTAATCACAATTAATTTCCTCCTCAATAGTAGGTGGACTGAAAATATCATACTCATGATTGTAGTTATCATATATTGGAGGTTTGGTATCATCATAAGCAATACAATAGCTATCTTCCAAAGATGGGGAACTAAAAAGATCATTTTCATCAAAACTAGCTTCCCCAAGCTTAGACTTTTCTATAGCATTAGCAATAATGGTGTTCAAAGGATTCATAATAATAACATTGCCATTAGTATGCAAATAAAGTTCCATAGGTTTTTTAATTTTCTCTTCAAACACTTCATGTCCTAACTCAAGATACACACTATAAATCTCTCTAATTTTGTTGTTGTTTTCCATTAAGCCTAACTAGTAAAAACAAGAAACAAAAAGACAAAACTGCAGATTCTAAACGAAATAACTTCGAGCACTCACACACCAAGAGGATGTGAGTACCTTTTACCTTACCTCCCCGGCAACGGCGCCAGGAAAGAAGCTGATGGCGTGGAGGGAAGGTAAAATCCCAAAACCTCCAAGGAAAAGGCGCCAGAAAAGAGCTTGATGTCTACACACTTCTATTCTTGTAGACAGTTGTTGGGACTCCAAGTTTAGAGGTTTGTAGAACAGGAGCAAGTTTCCCTTAAGTGGATTACCCAAGGTTTATCAAACTCAGGGAGGAAGTGGTCAAAGGTATTCCCTCTCAAGCAACCCTACAATCAAGATACAAGAAGTCTCTTGTGTCCCCAACACACCCAATATAGGTGCACTAGTTCGACAAAGAGATAGTGAAATACAAGTGGTAATGGTGCCAGAAAATAGCTTGACGGTGAGGCAAAGACTAAAGGCAACCAGAAGGAAGCAAGCAAACATGCAACAGATCTAGTAGCAAACGGTGTTTCAATGCTTAGAAACAAGGCCTAGGGATCATACTTTCACTAGTGAACACTCTCTCATATAAATATCCTCTCTTCATGATACTACTCTTAACTACTCTCCGGTTGGACACTCTAATCCATGGTAGGGCTATAACAGCACACCTCAAAGTCCTCCTTCCCCAATCTAGATAACCCCACACTGTCACCTTGAGCACTAGATGGTTCCAACAAACACCACAATTTCATAGAGATATCCAACTCCAAATATAACTCATAAAAAATATTCAATCTAGCCAAAGTGCCATACACACGGTATGCCCGCTGTCACTTTCACGCACATGGGGAAAAGCATAGATCTATTAAAGCACAAAGAGTATTTATCTAGACTCAAGCCTAAGTGCCACCATGGCATGCACGCTGTCACTTTCACACACATGGGGAGAGCAGAGATCTAATGAAGCACTTGAGTAGAAAGGTAGATCTACTTGATTACAAAGCTCATGACCACAAGATCATGCATAGAGAGAGATGAACACATAGATACCGGTAGAGCCCTTAGCCCTGAGGAAGAACTACTCCCTCCTCATCATGGGAATTAGCAATGGTGATGAAGATGGCGATGGAGATTGCTCCGGGGGCACTTCCTCGTCCCGACAGTGTGCCGGAACAGAGACTTTCTGTCCCCTGAATCTCCCCTTCGGTTGCGGTGGCGCTACAGAGGTTTTCGTAGATTTCTTCTGGATGCCCTAGGGTTTTTGGGTCGGAGGCTTCTTATAGGCGCAGGAGTCAAGGTCGGTGGGGGTCCAGGGGGCCCACAACCCCTGTGGGCGCCTCCAGGGCTTGCCCGCGCCTAGGGGGGTGCGGCCACCCTGTGGCCCCCCTCCGGCTCTACTTCGTGGTTCCGTGTTGCTCCGGGAAAAATAATGACTCTGTCGTTTGTCCCGTCCAATTCCGAGAATATTGATTTTCTACCTTTCTGGAACCAAAAACAGAAGAAAACAGGCAACTGGCACTGTGGCAACTTGTTAATAGGTTAGTTCTAGAAAAAATATAAAAACACCTCAAATGTAGACAAAGCAAAGCAAAGTAGATACAAAAAAGCATGGAGCATCAAAAATTATATATACGTTTCTGACGTATCAATCACAATAGATCACCATTGGGTCCAATGCACTAGGAACCACACCCAGTTCTGTTATGAACTCCTTCATCCAAAATGCTTCATGTGCTTCTTCTGAAGCAGCAATATATTTTGCCTCTGTTGTTGATCCCGCCACCATGGGTTGTTTAGAGATCCTCCAACTAACTATGCTCCATTCATGAGAAATACGTATCTGGATTGAGACTTAGAGTCATTCGGATTGGTGTCAAAGGTAGCATCGACATAACACTTAGCGATGATCTCTTATTCACTTCCGTACACAAGAAACATATCCTTAGTCCTTCTTAAGTACTTAAGGATATTCTTGACCGCTATCCAGTGTTCCAAACCAAGATCAGATTGGTACCTGCTAATCAAACTAATAGCATGTACCACATCCGGTCTCGTACATA
Organism: Avena sativa; assembly: GCA_916181665.1. NCBI lineage: Eukaryota > Viridiplantae > Streptophyta > Magnoliopsida > Poales > Poaceae > Avena > Avena sativa. The sequence continues at coordinate 148,337,617 of OV702297.1, forward strand.
GCATGGCATACATTATAAAGCCTATGGCTGAAGCATAGGGGATCTTATTCATTATCTATCTTTCTTTTGCCTTAGCCGAACTTTGAGTCTTACTCAACGTCTTTCCTTGTAACATAGGTAAGAACCCTTTCTTACTTCCGTCCATTTTAAACTTCTTTAAAATCTTATCAAGGTATTTACTTTGCGATAGCCTAATTAGATGTCTTTATCTATCTCTATAGATCTTGATGCATAATATGTATGATGCTTCACCAAGGTCCTTCATTGAAAATTTGTTGTTTAGATAACTTTTAACCTCATTTAAAATATCTATATCATTTCCAATCAATAATATGTCATCCACATATAATATCATAAATGCCACAGAGCTCCCACTCACTTTCTTGTAAATACAAGCTTCTCCATAAGTTTGGACAAATCCAAACCCTTTGATCACCTCATCAAAGCGGATATTCCAACTCCGGGATGCTTGCTTCAGTCCATAGATGGATCGCTGAAGCTTGCATACCTTTATAGCATCCTTGGGATCAAAAAACCCTTTGATTGTACCATATACAACTATTCTTCAATATTACCATTGAGGAACGCAGTTTTGACATCCATCTGCCAAAATTCATAATCAAAAAATGCAGCAATTGCTAACATAATCCTAACTGACTTTAGCGTCGCTATGGGAGAGAATGTCTCATCGTAGTCAACTCCTTGAATTTTTCAAAACCCCTTTGCGACAAGTCGAGATTTATAGATGGTCATGTTACCATCAACATCAGTTTTATTCTTGAAAATCCATTTATTCTCAACGGCCTTTCGGTCATGAGGTAAGTCCACCAAGTTCCAAACATGATTTTCGTACATGGATTCCATCTTGGATTGCATGGATTCTAGTCATTTGTTGGAATACGGGCTCATGATCGCTTATTCATACTTCACAGGGTCATCATCTCCATCAACCATGAAATTCATGACAGGATTTTCATACAGTTCAGGAGCTGTAGGTGTCCTGCTTGACCTGCGAGGCTTGGTAGTGTCCTCTTTTAGAGTTTCATGATATTTATCATTAGTTCCTTCTTCATTGAGTGAAGTCAACTTCGGAACAATTTCCGGTGCTGCACCACTCGTTGTTTCATGAAGATAAGGTTCAATAACCTCTTCGAGTTCTATCTTCCGACTACTCACACCTTTCGCGATAAACTGCTTCTCTAGAAAGGATCCATTCTTGGCAAAAAAAACCTTGCCCTCGGATTTGTGATAGAAGGAATACCCAATTGTTTCTTTTGGGTATCCTATGAAGACACATTTTTCCGCTTTGGGTTTGAGTTTATCTGGCTGAAGTTTCTTCACATAAACATCGCATCCCCAAACTTTAAGAAATGACAACTTAGGTTTGTTTCCAAACCATAATTCACACAGTGTTGTTTCAACGGATTTAGATGGTTCCCTATTTAAAGTGAATGCAGCGGTTTCCAGTGAATAACCCCAAAATGGAAGTGTCAAGTTAGACAGAGACATCATAGATCGTACCATATCCAATAAGGTATGTTTACGACGCTCCTATACACCATTACACTGTGGTGTTCTGGGAGGCATGAGTTGTGAAACTATTCCACACTCTCTCATGTGTTTGCCAAACTCGTAACTTAGATGTCCACCCCCACGATCCGATCGCAGAAATTTAATCTTTCTATTACAATGTTTTCCACTTCATTCTGAAATTCCTTCAACTTTTCAAAGTTTTCATACTTGTGTTTAATCAAATAGATATACCCATATCTACTCAAATCATCCATGAAAGTAACAAAATAAGGATATCCATCTTGCGGCGACACACTCATCAGGCCACATACATCGGTATGTATGATTTCCAATAAATCGGTCACCCGTTCCATTGTACCAGAAAACGGGGTTCTAGTCATCTTGCCCATAAGGCATGGCTTACATATATCAAGTGATTCTAAATGTCTATCAGAATGGAGTTTCTTCATGTGTTTTACACCAATATGACCTAGACGGCAGTGCCACAGATATGCGGATATATCATCATCAAGTTTAATCCTTTTGGCATCTACATTATGGATATGTGTATTACTATTGTCGAAATTCAAAAGAAATAAACCATTCACCACATGCGCATGACCATAAAAGATATTATTCATATAAATCAAACAACCATTGTATTTAGATTTAAAGGAATAACCGTCTTGTAATAAATATGATTCGGGTACAATGTTCATGCTTAATGCAGGCACCAAATAACAATTATTTAGGTTTAAAATCGATCCTTACGGTAGATGGAGAGGTAGCGTTCCGATGGCAATCACATTAAATCTTGATCCATTGCCGACACGCATTGTGACCTCATCCCTTGCTAGCGGTCACCTGTTTCGCAGCCCTGATTCGAGTTACATATATTAGCAATCGATCCAATATCAAATACCCAGGTGCTACTGCGAGTACTAGTCAAGTACACATCAATAAAATGTATATCATATATACCTTTGTTCATCTTGTCGGCCTTCTTGTTAGCCAAATACTTGGGGCAGTTGCGCTTCTAGTGGCCAGTCCCCTTACAATAGTAGCACTCGGTATCAGGCTTAGGACAACCCGGGTCTTCTTCTTGGGCGTAGCAACAGATTTGCCACCCTTCTTGAAGTTACCCTTCTGTTTACCCTTCTTTTCCTTCTTGAAACCAGTGGTCTTACTGATCATCAATACTTGATGTTCTTTCTTGATCTCCACTTCAGCAGTCTTAAGCATAGACAGAAGCTCGGGGAGAGTCTACTTCATGCCCTACATGTTATAGTTCATCACGAAGCTCTTGTATCTTGGTGGCTGAGATTAGAGAACAAGCTTATCAGTTGTAACACTCTCGGATCAGCCCTATGCAAGTTTTAATGATTCCCGCTAAACCTGCTTAGAAACGATTTAAAGGTGCCCACCAGGCACTTGCATGCGGGTGAAAAACAAAGTAATATCATTACACAATAGTCCATGATGGAACCCATAGAACATATATATACAACAATGACTCCTTGAGTCAAGAATACAGATATACAGTACAAAGATCCAAATAACCTTGCAAACGATACAACATCCGAGTATGGAAAAGATGCAAATTGAGCTAAGAGCCCTGAAGAATAAACAATGGCGTCCATAACCCCGCCCAGGCCAAGCTGGAAGGGTAACCCACTAACGACATCGATCTCAAACCTACTAAACAAAAGGGGTGCCGGAAAAGGGCAAAGGAAAAAGAGAGCGGTCAGTACTGAGGCTATTACACGGTGAGTCTTAGAATTCGGCATCTCTCGCCTACATAGGTACGGTGGACTAAAGCGGCAGCGCAACATGCACTAAACAACCTATAGAGACTCGAGGCAACTATCGGCTATCAGAAAGATATGAGAAAGACCTATTCGGAAATACTACCACCAATCATACCCATCCTGGTATTTCCCCTTCGAGACCAAACGAGGAAATCATTCCAAGGAAACTCACACAGTTAGCAACTTTATCCATTCATTCCATGGTGGTTATCCAACTTACTAGTCATATCGGATACAAGTCATATTATAACAGTAAACTTTAGTTATAGTTGTCTATGATCGATAACTGTGCTCCAAGTCGTCCATAACCATGGACACGGCATTTCGAAAAGATTTAACCCTGCAAGGGTGCACCAAAGTTTCCACACGCACCTACACCCTTGTTGTCAGATCAGGTAGGTACAAGATCATAAAACATACACCCAACAGTATGTCGACGGGGTTTCAGACACGACGTTTCCCAGAACCAAAGCAAGCACATGGGGGCCACCCCACTAAGCTACCCATAATGAAGTCAGCCGGTCTCCAAGACGGACCCAGGGTTTGCTCGAACGGTTGTAAACGACAAGGAACCCGAAAGTGTGACTGGGCTTGTCAATACCGCGAAATCATATCGCGATCCAAAACAGTACAGGCGCTCCACGCGCAATACTAAATAAAGCAGTAAAGCATGGAATAAGTACAGAATAGTAATAATGCCACAAACTAGTTTGTGGCCCCCGGTACAGTACTTTGAAATCAGGTACTAAACCGATAGGGGTTCCCACACACCCCACATGTGGTTAGTGCGCTCGATCTAGGAACAGGTGTCAAGAACTCGAGTCCTAGGTGGACACAAGTGGGCAGTTAAAAACCAAATATTGTCTATTATCCACTGGTGCCTCTGCATTATTTACCTACTTTCAATATTAGTTATTAAATGGTAATTAAAGCCATGATCATCTCCACCATTAAGCATGTGCCAACCACCCAACAACGATGGAACATCGACGACGTGAAGCAGCACCCGAGGAAGCAATTACGACCCACAAGGCCGACTGTCTATCAATAAACAGGCAATAGAAGGTGTCCAAGGCAATATAGAGGCTGCAAGGAATATAACTGGTGCACGGAATCTAAAGCATCGCAACCCGGATAGCAATAGATCAATATGAGGAAGTAAAGACGATAAATGCAAAAATACGTAGAAAGAGGAAGAATGCTCGCCTGAGAAACCCTGCCGAAGGTTCATCCGAAGAACGGGTGTCACTCGCATCAACTCATCAGCCTAATCCATGAATAAGCAAAGCACTAGAAGAAACACCGGATGTACTATTTAATACTACGACAAAAGATCGGGCATTATGCATGTATGATGTATGTCATGGCAAAGATGCGATGCAATTAGGCAATATTAAGTGGAACGGGGGTCCCGACAAATATTTAAGTGGTTCAAGTTATTTAGATACCCCGCAATCTAAATGTTGTCTTAACAAGGCAAGATATAGCTTCGGTTTGCTACACAATTTTAAATGGAGCCAATATAAGACTATATTTGACCGCATATGGTCTCCATATTTAATTATTAGGTGAGTCGACAAAATACCCCCAAATGATAGGATATGTTTGCAAGCATGTACAATAATGTGCAACAGGTAGATATCATATATTATAAAAATATTGGGCTCGGAAAAGGGGTCACACATCAAGGTCCGATGATCTTGGGGGTTCTGAGGGTTCGATGGGGATCGGTCTTCGGATCGGGGCTTCGAGGTCTCGGCGTCCATGAAGGTGGTCTTTGATTTCATCATCATTGCCTTCAGGTACCATGACAGAGTACTTCGGGTTCCAAGATGGCGGTCTTGTCGATGATTGGAGTGTCGACAGTCCACGAGCACACGAGCAGTTGGCGAAGCACCAGTGTAGTGGAACTGAATCTAAGACCAACCAGGCCTTGTTCTGATTCTAGTGTTCCAAACACAAAAGGATACTCCAATAGCTACTACAGCACAAAATCCACCACGGCAGGCAGGCATAGCTCATAGGGACAGAGGAGATGCAACCGCGGCCGAGGAAGCAGGGGACGACACGGGGCGGCAAACAGATCCAGAGTAGGAGGCGTCCGTCAGGTCCGATGAGTAGGAGGCGTGGGGCTGGCGATGGGATTCGACCTCTGAGTGGCAGGAGTCGCAGACTAGGGGCTGACGGTAGGTGCATGGGAGAGTTCTGCGCTCGCGCATGCGGGAAAGGCGAGGTGAGACGGAGGAGAGGCTGGTGAGGAGAAGCATGGGGCGGAGCAGAGGTAGGCGGTGGCAGCCGCTGCAGGGGGAGAAGTCGCGGCAGCACGGCCAGGAGAGGAGGTTGACGGGGCGGCCACGGAGGGGCTTGGGAAGAGGTGAGGGGCAGTGGAGCGATGCGCTCTGCTCGCGCGAGAGGCAGAGGATAGGGAACACCACTGCGGTGGAGGCTTGGTCCGAGGACAGAGGGCGGTGCGAGGAAGACGCGGGAAGCCGAGGTCGTCAGCAGCGTGGCCTAGCATAGCTCTGGGCGGGTAGGCAGGGAGGAACAACGGTGGAGGCGCTTGGCCAGGAGAGAGGGAGGAGACTGCGATTAGCGAGCGAGGGAGGGAATCGCGGGGCAGGGGAGAGACGCGGTATTGAGGGAGGATCGTCGCGATGTGGGGAAGTGGTGGGCCAGGGGAGCTGTGGGGATTGCGGCCAGGGTGGGGCTTGCATGGGCGGAAATCCCGAGGCCAGGGTGCGGGTAAGATGGAGCGTGGTCAGGAGTAGCGTGCAGTGCTTCGGTTGTGGGATCAATGTGGGGCCAGAGCGGTGTACGCGAGAGCGAGGTCTGTGCGGCGGCTGTGTTCACATGCATTGCGAGTGAGCGTGCTGCTGCGCGCGCGAGTTTGTGTGTGGCGTCCCGCAGCGGGGTAGAGGGATCAGGTGGGTGTGGTGTGAGCCTAGGGTTAGGGTTTGGTGGGTTTGTAGGTAGCTGCCGGTTGGGACTTTGGGCTTGGCCGGTGGCATCCTCCCCCACAAAACAAAATGTTTATTTTTAATAGAGTTTGGCAAACCGATTTTTGACAAACAAAATATTACAAAAAGGCCTATTGTTTTGATTTGAAATAAAGGAGGGGAGTAATGTCAAACAAAATAGGATTTTTGCAAAATACTTTTATGAACAAATATGCATGATGATGTTATGATGATGCGTAACATACAAACAACCATGATTTTCTAGTAGTGGTTTTACCGGGGGTGCTACAATTCAACACCACTAACAATGGATCTCGCCCTCGAGATCTGCCTCATGGTACGTGGATGAAGGCCGATAATCTGAATCTTCGCGCTTCATATAGATCTTCGCGACACCACTAACAAAGACTCCTGCCCCATCTTGAAACTAGCAACACCACCAACAAGGGGTTGTGGCTCACGTTCATCGAGAGAACACTCTGGAGAAATAAAGGACGAAGATAGAGGTATCAAAAGATAAGGACACCTCTAACTTCCATGAGAAGAGGAAAAGTTATACTGATCCACCAGTTCGATGTACAAGAGTGAACAGTAAGAGTCGGGTAGGGTGATTAGTCCATCCCGTACACAAACTATTAACTCGATACATGACTAGGAAAATCGTGTAACACAACTCTCGAAATTGGACTAAAGATCTCGACAAGTAATGTACGTAGAACAAAGGAGTGATGCAGCCTCTTCATTGGATCCGATGCAGATGATGTCGTTGCATTGGAAACCACCAGAAGAGACAAAAGAAATCGTATGAAAAGACATAATGATTAGGTTCCGTGATGATTCCATTGGCATGAAGAACACATGCTCAAGGTATACTCCAACTTCACCAATGCTTATCCTTCTCATATGTTTTTCAACGATACGGATATCCGTCAAAGTGCACATACGAATAAAGAGTTCTAGGACAAAAAGATTGGATTAATGATACAACAAACAACATGCAGATTTGATGATCGTAGCACCACCGATATGAAAGGAAGGAAACGAAACCCTGAAGGTACGACGGAAACCCAACCACAAGAATTCCTGGACTCGAAGAGAAGATAAGAAGGAAGATTCAAAATACGCGAAGATAAGAGGAGAATAGCATAGAGGTAAGGAGTAAAAACAGACCTAATCAGATCTATCTAACCGATTTTAAAAATATTTTTGACACTCTACAACGTCCATTAGCTAGGTTATCCTATATGCTGGACCAGTGGGGTATAGTAACTGCTGAGCTCCGATACCACTCTGTAACACCCTCGGATCAGCCCTATGCAAACTTTAGCGATTCCCGCCAAACCCGCGTAGAAACGATTCAAAGGTGCCCACCAGGCACTTGCGTGCGGGTGGAAAACGAAGTAATATCATTACACAATAGTCCACAATGGAACCCACAAAACATATATAGAACAATGACTCCGTGAGTCAAGAATACAGATATGTAGTACAAAGATCCAAATAACCTTGCAAACGATACAACATCCGAGTACAGAAAAGATGCAAATTGAGCTAAGAGCCCTGAAGAATAAACAATGGCATCTATAACCTTGCCCGGGCCAAGCCAAAAGGGTAATACTGCTAACGACGTTGATCTCAAACTTGCAAAACAAAAGGGGTGCCGTCAAAGGGCAAAGGAAAAAGAGAGCGGTCAGTACTAAGGCCATTACATGACGAGTCTTATAATTCGGCGGCTCTCGCCTACATAGGTATGGTGGACTGAAGCGGAAGCACAACATGCACTAAACAATCTATAGAGACTCGGGGAAACTATAGGCTATCAGAAAGAGATGAGAAAGACCTACTCGGAAATAGTACCACCAATCATACCCATCCTGGTATTTCCCCTTCGAGACCAAACGAGGAAATCATTCCAAGGAAACTCACACAGTTAGCAATTTTATCCATTCATTCCATGGTGGTTATCCAACTTACGAGTCATACCGGATACAAGTCATATTATAACAGTAAACTTTAGTTATAGTTGTCTATGATCGAGAACTGTGCTCCAAGTCGTCCATAACCACGGACACGGCATTTCGAAAAGATTTAACCCTGCAGGGGTGCACCAAAGTTTCCACACGCACCTACACCCTTGTTGTCAGATCAGGTAGGTACAAGATCATAAAACATACACCCAACAGTATGTCGACGGGGTTTCAGACACGATGTTTCCCAGAACCAAAGCAAGCACATGGGGGCCACCCCACTAAGCTACCCGTAACAAAGTCGGTCGGTCTCCGAGATGGTCCCAGGGTTTGTGAGAACGGTTGTAAACGACTGGGAACCCGAAAGTGTGACTGGGCTTGTCAATACCGCAAAATCGTGCAGCGATCCAAAATAGTACAGGCGCTCCATGCGTAATAGTAAATAAAGTAGTAAAGCATGGCATAAGTATAGGGTAGTAATAACGCTGCAAACTAGTTTGTCGCCCCCGGTACTATCTTTGAAATCAGTTACTAAATCGATGGGGGTGCCCACACACCCCACATGTGGTTAGCGCGCTCGATCTCGGAACAGATGTCAAGAACTCGGGTCATAGGTGGACACAAGTGGGGGGTAAAAAACAAATATTGTCTATTACCCACCAGTGCCTCTGCATTATTTACCTACTTTCAATATTACTTATTAGATGGTAATTAAAGCCATAATCATCTCCACCATTAAGCATGTGTCAACCACCCAACAACGATGGAACATCGACGATGCGAAGCAGCCCTGAGAAAGCAACAACGACTCACAAGGCCGACTGTCTATCAATCAACAGGCAATAGGAGGTGTCCAATGCAATATAGAGGCTGCAAGGAATATAACTGGTGCATGGAATCTAAAGAATCACAACCTGGATAACAATAGATCAATAGGAGGAAGTAAAGATGATAAATGCAAAAATAGGTAGAAAGAGGAAGAATGCTCGCCTGAGAAACACTTCCAAAGGTTCATCCGAAGAACAGGTGTCACTCACATCAACTCATCGGCCTAATCCGTGAAGAAGCAAAGAATTAGAAGAAACACCGGATGCACTATTTAATACCACGACAGAAGATCGGGCATGATGCATGTATGATGTTTGATATGGAAAAGATGCGATGCAATTAGGCAATATTAAGCAGAGCGAGGGTCCCGACAAATATTTAAGTGGACAAGTTATTTAGATACCCCACAATTTAAATGTTGTCTTAAAAAGGCAAGCTATAGCTTCGGTTTGCTACTCAATTTTAAATGGAGCCAATATAAGACTAGATTTGCCCGCATATGGTCTCCATATATAATTATTAGGTGGGTCGATAAAATACCACCAAATGACAAGATATGTGTGCAAGCATGTACAATTATGTGCAACAGGTAGATATCATATATTATAAAAAAATATGGGGCTCGGAAATGGGGTCACACATCGAGATCCGATAATCTTGGGGGTTTTGAGGGTTCGACGGGGATCGGTCTTTGGATCGGGGCTTCGGGGTATCGGTGTCCATGAAGTAGGTCTTCGAGTTCATCATCATCGCCTTCAGGTACCATGACAGAGGACTTCAGGTTCCAAGATGGCGGTCTTGTCGATGATTGGAGTGTCGACAGTCCACGAGCAGTTGGTGAAGCACCAGAGTAGGGGATCTGAATCTGAGACCAAGCATGCCTTGTTATGATTCTAGTGTTCCAAACACAAAAGGATACTCCAATAGCTGCTACAGCACAAAATCCACCAAGGCAGGCATAACTCACGGGGACAGAGGAGATGTGACCGTGGCCGAGGAAGCAGGGGACAGCACAGGGCGACAAACAGATCCAGAGCAGGAGGCGTCTGGTGGGTTAGACGACGAGGATGCGTGGGGCCAGCTTTGGGATTTGACCTTCAGGCGGTGGCACTCGCAGCCGAGGGGGCAACAGTAGGCACATGGACAAGTTCTGCGCTCGCTCATGAGGGGAAGGCGAGGTGAGACGGAGGAGAGTCCGGTGGCGAGAAGTACGGGGCAGAGCAGAGGTAGGCGATGGCGGCCGCTGCAGGGAGAGAAGTCACGGCGGCACGGCTAGCAGAGGAGTTCGACGGGGCGGCCTTGGAGGGGCTTGGGCAGAGGTGAGGGGCGGTGGAGCAATGGGCTCTGCTCGTGTGAAGCACAGAGGACAGGGAGCACCGCTGCAGGGGCGACTTGGTCCGCAGCCAGAGGGCAGCGCGGCGACGACACGGGAAGACGAGGTCGTCGGCGGAGGCGCTTGGCCGGGAGAGAGGGAGGCGACTGCGATTTGCGAGCAAGGGAGGGAATCGCGGGGCAGGGGAGAGACGCGGGGTCGAGGGAGGAGAGTCACGATGTGGGGAAGTGGTGGGCCAAGGGAGCTGCGGGGATTGTGGCCAGGCTGGGGCTTGCGTGTGCGGAAATCCCGAGGCCGGGGTGCGGGTAAGAGGGAGCATCGTCAGGATTTGCATGAAGCGCTACGGCTGTGGGGTCAAGGTGGGGCCAGAGAGGTGTACGCGAGAGCAAGGTTTATGTTGTGGCTGTGTTCGCGTGCGTTGCGAGGGAGCGTGCTGCTGCGCGCGCGAGTTTGTGTGTGGCATCCGGCGACGGGGTAGAGGGATCAGGTGGGTGTGGTGTGAGTCTAGGGTTAGGGTTTGGTGGGGTTGTAAGTAGCTGCCGGTTGGGCCTTTGGGCTTGGCTCGTGGCAGTCTACCCCACAAAACAAAATGTTTATTTTTATTTAGATTATTTTTAATAGAGTTTGGCAAACATATTTTTGAAAAACAAAATATTACAGAAAGGTCTACGGTTTTGATTTGGAATAAAGGAGGGGAATGTCAAACAAAATAGGGTTTTTGCAAAATACTTTTATGAACAAATATGTATGATGATGCGCAACATACAAACAACCTTGATTTTCTAATAGTGGTTTTAATGGGGTGCTACATCGGCGTACCCAGACATTTTGAGTATGTGCTTACTAACAGAGCTGTTATCCTCCATCATGAAGCTAAAGAAATTTTCTGAAGCATCATAACTCTCCATAGCAGCATGGGTATCGAAAATCATTTTCAATTCACCCATGGTATCAAAAGCATTGCCATTCTCGAAATGCTTTCGGAGTTCCGGCTCTATCCCATACAGTATGCCACAATGAACCATGTTGTGGTCCCCCTGACGACTTAGTAAACATTCTTTACTTCTTCGGGAGAATCATCAAGTGGTGGGGGGCCTAGAGACGCTTCTAGCACATATTGCTTTTGTGCAGCAGTGAGGAGAATCCTCAAGTTTAAGGCCCAGTTGGTAAAGTTTCTACCATTCGTTGCAAGTTTCTCTTTCTCCATGAACACATTGAAATTAAAAGCAGGTGGTGCCATCTACAACAAAATTTGCAAAGTTTATTTAGACTAAGTTTTTGATAGATTTGAGTTCAACTAATCCAAATTACAAATGAACTCCCACTCAAAAACAACATCCCTCGTGTCTTTTTGATGATTACATGAACCAGATCCACTACAACAAGACCGATTATCACGTGAATTGTTGTAGCTTCAAAGACGAGCATCTAGATAGTCATCATATCAACCATATGACGCATGCTTTACCTTTCGGTTCGTCTTCCAAGGCCATGTATATACATGCTAGGCTCGCCAAGTAAGAACCTTAGTACCTGCGTGTGTAAAACTGTCTTACACCCGTTGTATGCGAACGTTGAGTCTATCACACCCGATCATCATGTGGTGTCTCGATAATGCTACTAAAGGAAGAACACATTTTTTTCTTGATATTTAAAAGAGGGATCATCTTATAATGTTACTAAAGCACCAAACAAGCAATATAAGATGCATACAAACATCATATGCTAAAAGTGATATGATATGGTTCTTGCACTTGATCATTATCTTGTGCATCTTAGTATGATCTTTATCATTCCTATATGTGTAAGGCCAAGGTCTATGGAACTTACACTTTGGAATATTATAATTTCCAATAGTATCAATCCATACTACAAATTATAATACTACCATATCATAGTTCTTGCCCGGCAAAACCAAAAAACTGGACGCCTCTAATTTACTTTTTGCATGTTTTTATGTGGCTGAGGGCATTAGGAGATAGAACCGTTCGTACCTACGAACATGGAACCACAACAATGATAATCAAATTATTGGAAACTTGTTGTAAATCATATATTGACTATAGTAGGAGAGATAGACACCCGCAAGCCACTTATGCAAAACTAGTTGCATGTCAAGTGTGGAACCGGTCTCATGTGCGAGGACATGTAAAGTTTGTCCGGTCCGCTTCATCCCACTATGCTAGCAATATCCAAAATACACATAAGAAGCAATAGCGTGACCATTAGCACCCACATAACCATATGTGTACTACCCGTGCAAAGCATCCACGCATAGATCTAGCTCTGATACCACTGTTGGGTTCACAACATAGAAAACAAAAAATTTCCTATGATGGGAACTATAAGCACCAAGATCCATCTACCTAGATACAATCAACGGGTGGTTATACATCCATAGAATACATACCCTTGAAGAACTACAAAGCTTAACGAGGTTGGACTAGTGGATGATTAGTCGTTCGATTGTCGATCTCAAGATCGAGTAGAAGTTCGGCATCACCGCAACTTAGTGGAGAATCCGTGATCGCACACACGTCCGGAACCCTGACAACCTCCACGTCCTTGCTCCAACAATGCAGCGGAAGCAGCAAATCCTTGCTCCAGAAAAAGCCACCGGGAACATGTATCTCACTAAGCCGAGACCATGGGGAAATAGTACTACAGGGGGAGAGAGATCCTTCACGAGGAGGTGTGAGTGAGATGTGAGAAGAGGGATGCCTTTTATAGGGGAGAGAGATCCTTGCAATTCGCATTAAAACTCATTTTAGGTCCAATTGACACCATTTATGATAGGGTGACCCCACCAAGGCAATGACGTGGCAAGTGGGAGAAGTCTCCTATCGATGGCTGTTGCATGCCATTAATGACCATTGTGGGGCCACACCAGAGACATGTCTAAAATCTTGTTGTGTCGAATGTTCGAGCGGACTACTCATCACTCCGCTGCCCGCCCAACCGAGCTCGTTGCTGCCCTCTACCGCTGCACAACCATCATTGTCGGGCGTCTGTGCAAGCAGTCCATCGTCCGCCATCGCCAATCCCAGCTGGAAGGACATTGACTCGTTGAGCCCCTCCATCCTTGGGGTAAGTTTCCAAATTTCTAGGGTTCATGTTAGATCCAATGATTTGGGATTTTAGGGTTTCTCGTTGATTTAGATCGATTAAACTAGTTTTCTCTACAATTTATGACATTGTGGACATGGACTACGCCCCAAATACCCGTGATGACCCCGAATTCCATGGTGTGGCGTTGGATTCTTGTAGCATCCCATATGTGTAACATATGTAATGCTACATGGATAATAATAAAATGTTAGTTCCTACATGTCATTTATTGCATCATCATTATATCATGCTCATGTCACCATGCCACTTTGCATTTGAGCATCATATAAAACCCCTCTATTTGGTTATTATCCCATATGCATTATATTTTGTATCACTTGCATTTGCCTCTTGATATATTGTATTTGCTTCTTGATAAATTGCTTCATGACCAAGTTGAGTTGTGGTCATATCTCTTACAATTCCACCACCTTTCTTTGTCGCCACCTGATGACCCACAAGTGTAGGGGATCGCAACAGTCTTCGCGGGTAGTATTACCCAATTTATTGATTCGACACAAGGGGAGCCAAAGAATACTTGCAAGACTTAACAACTGAGTTGTCAATTCATCTACACCTAGAAATAGTTCTTGCTCATAGAATTTTATCAGTAGAAACAGTTTGGTAGTAGCAACAGCAAAGCAAGAGCAACAGTAAAACAGGAGCAATAGTAACAGTAACGGTAATAGTGGGATTCGAGTGCGGTAGGCATAGGGATGGATGGACGGGTCTAAACATGCAACTTCAAGATCTAGGGCATTGAAGATAAATAATAACAAGCATCCAAGTACTAAATAATCCTAGGCATGTGCTCTATAAATAGTCATACGTGCTCGCAATGAGAACTTACACAACATCTTCTGCCCAGCCAGCCCGTGGCAGCGGGGCCTCTAGGGAACTACTGGCAATTAAGGTGCTCCTTTTAATAGAGCACCGGAGCAAAGCATTAACACTCCATGAACACATGTGATCCTCACACCACAGCCTTCCCCTCCGGTTGTCCCAATTATTGTCACTTTGGGGCCTTTGGATCCGGGCAATGATATGTGTACACAACTTGCTGATAAGATCACAAACAATACTATCATAATGATTCAATAATAAGTTCAGATCTGAGATCATGGCCCTCGGGCCCTAGTGACAAGCATTAAGCACAACAAGTTGCAAGAAAGTCAAATAGCACTAATAGAGATACTAGGCACTATTCCCTAACAATCTTATTCGATTACATGATAGAACTCATCCAATCCCTACCATCCCCAAGCCTACAGTGGGGGATTACTCACTCATGGATGAGGGAAACATTGATGGTTGATGTAGATGCGTTGGTGATGACGATGGCGATGATCCTCTCCAAATTCCTCGTCACGGCAGGGTGCCAGAATGGAGTTTCTGGATCCGAATCTTGGTTTCTGGTGGCGGTGGTGAAGCGGAACTATTTCTAGAAAACTATCAAACCCCCCTCGGTTTTTAGGTCGAAAGGCAACTTATAGGCGCAGAGGGAGGCCGAGGGGGTGCCTGGGGTGGTGTAAAATCCCTAAAATCATGTTTTCAAAGATTGCATATCATTCATGCATGCATATAATTTAGGGATCATTTTCCAACTCATTTCAAGAAATCAGAAGCACTTAGTGCTATTATTTTATGTGAGCAACCATTAATCAAATGCCACTCTCAATTGAGAATATAAGTGTCTTAAACCAAGCTTTGTTTGTTCTTGGATTGTTTTAGTTGAATGCTAGAGTTTGGACAAAAATTTCCAAACAAATATGGTTTTAAAACCATTTTCAAAACTATATCAAACCATGTGCTAAGGCACTTTTATTTTTAAAAATCTTCAAAGACCATGCTAGTCCAACAAGACAGTATGATTCTATACTCAAAATTATACAAGTTTCACTTTACAAAAATCCAGAAAAGAATTGAATTTAAATTGCTTTTGAATTTGATTGAAAATGATTCCTGAAATTCATTATAGAAAAAGAAAAGGAATTAAGAAAACCAACTGGGCCTGGCGCCACTAATCTAGCCCAGCAACAGACCTAGCCCACTAAGCCCACCCAGGCCATTCCCTCCCCCTCTCTCTCTCACCCTCGCCGAATCAACCCACCAGAGACTGACCAGTGGCCCCATCGCCACGTCGTCATCGTCCTCCCAGAAACAGCGCGATGAACACGTCGTCGCCGCCGTTACCTCGTGCAATCAAACCGAATCAATTCCTTTGATTTCGCCAGTAATCCGCCCAGCCTTCACTTGCTACTTAAACCCCACCCCGCCGCGATCATTTCCCCTCATTTTCCCCGCTCACTCCGCCACCAGGCTGCGCGCATTCAAGCTTGAACCGTCGCTGCCCGACGAACTCCAGCGTGCGATTCCGGTAAGCGTCGACCGCCCCCTTGTCTCTGATTCAAACGGGCATGATCAGCATATCCGTGCGCATCGTCTCATGCCATCCGTTTGCTCTGTAATGCACCAGGGTGTCACCTCCGTCCACCTCAGCAAACCACAGCACCGCCGCCCAACTCCGACGAGGAATACTGGTAAACTTCAAGTGCCCCTTGTTCCCTCTCTGACTCTGTCGTGTTCGCCACAACCGTGTGCACCCCCTGATGCATTTAATTCGTGCTAGGACGGTGCAGAGCCTAGGCAACGTTGATGTCTGCAACCACCCGACGCCGCGCACGACTCCGACGAGCTCCAGCGACCACCTCTATGCGCCCCTTCCCCAACCAAGCCCACCTTGAGCATCAGCAACGTACGGCAACTCGGTAAGCCACTTCACCCTCTCCCGCACGACCTAAATTGTCGGCACCGTCTCTGACAGAGCCACCGTCACTCGCCGCCGCTAGCGCCGCCCGTCTATAGTCGTTTGTTCAGTGACCGTAGGATCCAGATCTAACGATTAGGAATAGATCTGTAGCGAACAGGTACGAACAGATCTGGGCCGTGCATGTTAAGTTAGATCCAACGGTGCACGAGCGTGATCCGGTGCGAAGCGGTATCGTCCAATCAGATGCTGTCGCGTGGCCAGTTCTTTGATTTAAAATCAGATTTTATATCTATTAGATGTTTAAACCTGTTTAATTCATAACTTTTGATTCCCACTTCCAAATTTGACAAATTTTATATCATTGGAATCAGGAGAGAAAATACTTTCTGATTATGCAATGTGTTTAATGTTTTGCCTCTGTTAAAATGATTGTTTTCACAGAAACATTTGTAGGCATATTTTGTGTATAGTAATTATTTGAAAAATGTATTATTGTTCAAACAAAGTTTATTTGGCAAGTTTTGAACTTGTTTAAGATTCAGTACTGTACACTTGGCTTGTTTGGTGTAGAAAATCATCACTTGGCATTTTGCATGCATCCATATATTTTTGCTTGTGTAAATTTTGTATGTGATTTTGGTGCTATTATTTTATGTGTAGATTTTGGTGCAAATAGTGATTGTGATTGTGAGGATTGTTGCTACTCTCCAAACTACCAAGGCAAGTGGTGCTTCATGATTTTATTCCAATGTTTTTCAACTATGCACTAGAAATATTTTGCTAGACTTGCATGAATATTTTGATCTATATGCTATGCTTGGGGAAATCCTAGTAGTTGTAGAATTGCTAGAAATTTCTAAGTTAAGATGCTTATCTATGCCATGCTTAGCCTAGCTAGTAGCAACCAAGGGTGGTTATATATTCATGCTATGATAAAATATTTCTAAGTCTTTGGACTTGTGTTTTTGCTTAATAAAACAACTAAGTGAATGAATCACCTAGGTGGAATGGAAAGAATGTTTTGTGTTGAGTGGTTACACAAGGCCCATTTCTATGGTTTACCTTGTGTATCTCACTTGCGTAAAGCCACCCAGGAACAAAGGGATTTGAGAGGGCAATTGTTAAGAAGCTTCTAGTGCAGCCACATGGCAATATGGGCTCTGCCTGGATCACATAGGTTGCAATAACTTAGCCATTTGGACAGTTGGTGGTAGTGGGATGATAGGTTGGAACGCGTCCATTTGGTCTAAGGGAAGGCTTCTAAAAGGTCCTGTCTTGGTGAAAATCAAGTCTTGTGGGGAAAGTGCACAACCTCTGCAGATGGAAGAATCTAAGTACTTAGCCATGTCCCTGGTATTGGACAACTTGAGCATCAAGACATGGAAGCTATCAATAATCTCCTCATCCCAATTTCTAAGTTAAAACTTGTGGATGAACAAGGGTGAAGGTTCACCAATTTCTATTGGTGATTCCTTGGGAAAGTTTTGTCAAAGAAAAACTTAGTGTTTTCAACTGATAGGTAAAACCTATTTTAAGCAAAGCAAGCCTAAGCTACACTTAGCCAAAATGCATATAGTATCTAGTCTACCAATATTCTACTAAGGTATCACTTGCCAATACTATTCTAATGTATTGACCCACTGTGGCTGTAACTTGTGATGTTGAAGGTTATTCTGATGATGATTAGGGGTTATGAGTCTACACTCAACATGCTTGCCTGTGGCACATGAAGATGAAGACTTACTTATCTTATTATATATTTGAACTCTTGTATTAGGCCTGTGGCCATGGAGTTTGTAAAAGACTATGTTTGTCTCTGGAATGATATGTAATAATGACCTTTGTTTCTGTGTACTTCATCTTAAACTGTGGATGCTAGCATTGATCCAGGGACTAGCATTGCAATCACAGGGATCCTTACCTTTATAAAGGGAGGGATCTTACAGATGGTATCAGAGCACTGTGTTGCCTGTAGGATTATGACCCTAGGATTGGAAACCACTAAGGAAAAAATTTCAACAACTTCCACACTTGTCTTTTCTTCTCGTAAACTTTTCTAATCTTCTTTCTCATCTCTATTTGTAGATGAACTCCATCAACGAAGCCGTGAGGAAGGGACCACTCATGACTATGACTTTGGAATGTGAGACAGAATTCCCCAAGGCTCTCAAGGACCTCATGGTTGCCATGGGAATACATGGTGCAGCTGTGTACAAAGGTTTTCCTGTGATGGATGAAGGAGTTGAATACTGGTGGGTGCAACTTCACTTGTATAAAAACAAGGAAGACAACCACAAGGACTTGGGATTCTGCATGGTCACCAACTCAGTGATGCACACCACATTCTTTGATTCAGCAAGGGATGCAGCTTGGAAGGCCATCAAAGAGCTTGGTGATAGAATCAAGTGCAGAATGCTCAACAGCCAGAATGACCTTAGGGAAGAAAAGAAGCATACCCAAGAGTTAGAGGCTATCAATCAATGTTTAAGAGAGGACATCATGTGATCAGGATCGACAGATTGCCTCTAGAGATGCCATGTTAGCCAACTTGGCAAGTGAGATGGGATTGTAACGTACTTCATTAGTTGGACCACCACATTTATCATTTTATATCCCAAATGTTGTTTAAAATAAGTTGAACCTTGGTTGTTTGTAATGGATTCATGTATGCCATGACTTGTATGTTTTGATTTCCAAAGATATGCATGTTATGCCTTGTCTTGTGATTTATCATTTAATTGTGTTGATTCTAACTTTTTCTATATTATAAAATAGATGCCTAATGTTACTATCAACACGGCTGAAGAGTTCAAGGGAACTCGTTTTGGCACTCGTATTATTGAGCTCACTAGTCTGCTCAATCTCCCACTTCCTACCATCATGATGCTTCCCCTTACCAATTTCGAGAGGAAAGACCTTTGGGGCTTAAAGGTTAATCAGCCAGGACGCCAGAATGAGCCTACCACGGAGGCAATCATCTTCAAGCTCATGCATGATTACAAGGAGAGAGGCCTAGAGGTAGTCATGCAGGATTTGCTTGGACGTTTACTAGGGAGACACTCTCGAGATATTAGAGGTACTCACTTCCACGCCTTCGGTAGACGTAATGAGGATGGTGAGGCCATTGACTTCGAGGATGATTCGAGAGAGACGGCAGATCCGATTCGTCTATACCTCCAGGACTTAGAGGTTCTGCTTAGGCACCTAGATACTGATAGGACCAACGTCATGCTCAGCAATGACGAACTCCAGGTGCAGCTTCGTGAGAAGGACAAGATCTTCGCAGAGCAAGATGAGATAGTCAAGGAAATGGAGGCCAAGTTTGAGAGTCAGGATAGAAAGTTCAAGAGTCAAGAGAAGAGAGTCCAAGATAGGAACAAGAGGATTCGAGACATGACTGCAGAACTAGAGGCCAAGGACTTCGAGCTCGAGCATCAGCAAGGTGCGATTGAGAGGCTTCGTTCACATAAGAGGGCTCTCAAAGACAAAATAGAGACCTTGACCACCAATGTTGAGGAGTACAAGACCGCTATGGATAATGCAGGTCTTACACTTGTTGATGAGGAGGTTGATGCAGAGGAGTAGTGATGACTACTCATTTACCGTTATTTATCATACTTTTGATTATTGAGTCGCAATGACCATCCAACATGTGGATGGCTTGCTATTGGTGTGTTTATTTTTCAAAACTTTTCGTCTTTATTGTTGAAATTTTACTTCTGTGATGCATGTTTGGTGAATGTTTATGTGATGTATTGTGCATGTTAGCATCTATGGGTATCTCATTCTTATCTCTATTGAAAACCATAGATGCCTCCCCGACGTGCCAATCCCAACCCCAACAACAACAACATCACCCTTGAGATGCAGCAGATGACAGCTCAGACGCAGTTGATGCAAATGATGAACACATTCATCCAGAATCAGAATAACAACAATAATAATAACAACAACAATAACAACAACAACAACAACAACAACAACAATCAGAACAACCCACCGAGTTTTGACATGCTTACCAGGTTCTTAAGACTGAGGCCAGCAAAGTTCTCAGGAACTACTGATCCTATGGTGGCCAATGATTGACTACGCTCTGTGAACAAGGACTTGGTAATCGTGGGCTCTACTGATGAAGAGAAGGTCAGATTTGCAGCACACTTGTTGGAGGGACCAACAGCCACTTGGTGGGATAACTTCCAGATCACCACTCCCATTGTAGATGTGACATGGGCTATCTTTGAAGATGGTTTCCGTACTGCTCACATCTCATCTGGAGTGATGAGTTTGAAAAAGAAGGAATTCCATAACTTGAAGCAGCGCCACCGCAGCGTGGCAGAGTATATTGAGGAGTTCAACAATCTGGCGCGTTATGCACTGGATGAAGTTGACACTGATGCTAAGAGGAAAGAAAAGTTCCTTGAAGGATTGAACGATGAACTGAACCTGCAGCTATCTGTGGCTTATGTTCCCACTTATCAGTCTCTTTGTGAGAAGGCTGCTATTTTGGAGAGCAAGATGAAACAAGTTGAAAGCAGGAAGAGAAAGCACTCTGACAAGCACAGCTGGGATCGTCTCACAAGCATTCCCATTATGATGACAGTGGGAATTCGGGATTCCACAAGCATGGGAAGTACAACAAGCACCACGACCACAACCGTCATCATGACAACAAGCACCACCGTAGTCATGACAATGACAAGTACAAGAATCACAAGAGTGGATATAAGAGCCACCACAATGGAAGTGGAAGTGGCAGTGGAAGCCAGCCTGTCAAGAAGGATCTTAGTCAGGTTGAGTGTTTCAAGTGCAAGAAGATGGGGCATTATGCAAATGAATGCCCAGAAAATAAAGTGGAAGGACCCAACAAGCCCAACCCTTTTCAAAAGGGACAGGTGAACCACATCAATGTGGAAGAGATCTATGAGGAACCTGATGCTATTGCTGGTAAGTGCAAACTCAATTATGTTCCAGCATTTGTTCTCTTTGATACTGGTGCATCTCATTCATTCATATCAAGAGCATTTGTTGAAATAAATGAACTACCGGTAGAAACTATTGGGTGTCCTATAAAAGTAAGTTCTCCTGGCGGAGAAATGATAGTGAACTCAGGATGTCATGATCTAGTCATAGAGTTTGGGAAGTATAAGTTTCCCTTTAATCTGATAATCCTAAACTCCCAAGGATTGGATGTCATTTTGGGAATGGACTGGATGACTAAGCATAAGGGAGTGCTAGATTGTGCCAACCATACTGTCTCGCTCACAACTCCAGAAAACAAAAGGATTAGATTCAAGACCAACTTTGAATCGAAAAGGAGTAAGCTAAATTCCCTTAAGGGGGTTAGCATAGATAGTGTGCCAATTGTGAGTGAATATCCGGATGTGTTTCCGGAAGAATTGTCGGGAATGACACCAGATAGAGATGTGGAGTTTCTTATTGATTTGCTACCAGGATCTGGACCCATAGCAAAAAGACCGTACAAGATGTCAGTTGATGAGTTGAAAGAACTCAAGAAGCAACTTGGAGAACAGTTGCAGAAAGGATTTATTCAACCAAGTTCTTCATCTTGGGGAGCACCAGTTTTGTTTGTGGAAAATAAAGATAGAAGTCAAAGGCTATGCATAGATTACTGTTCACTCAATGAGGTGACTATCAAGAACAAGTATCCTTTGCCTAGAATCAATGACTTGTTTGATCAGTTAGAAGGAGCCTGTGTGTTCTCGAAGATTGATCTCCGGTCAGGTTATTTCCAACTCAAGATAAGGGAACAAGACATACCTAAGACAGCTTTCACCACTAGGTATGGATTGTATGAGTATACCGTGATGCCATTTGGTTTGACCAATGCACCAGATTACTTCATGAATATGATGAACAAGGTGTTCATGGAGTTCCTTGATAAGTTTGTTGTCGTATTCATCGATGACATTCTAATCTACTCCAAGAGCAAAGAAGATCATGAAGGACATCTACGTTTGATACCCGAGAAGCTTAGAGAGCATAAGCTGTATGCCAAATTCAGCAACTGTGAATTTTGGTTAAATGAAGTTGGTTTTCTTGGACACGTTGTGTCAGGAGATGGTGTAGCAGTTGATCCTGCTAAAGTTTCAGCTGTAACTGAATGGGAATCTCCTAAATCAGTGAAAGAAGTTCGCAGTTTCCTTGGCTTGGCAGGATACTACAGAAGGTTTATCGAGAATTTCTCCAAGGTAGCTAAGCCAATGACAGAGTTACTAAAGAAAGACAAGAAGTTTGCTTGGTCTGAAGGATGTGAACTCAGTTTCCAAGAGTTGAAGAAGAGGCTAGTGACAACACCAGTCTTATGTCTGCCAGATTTGGAGAAGGATTTCCAAGTGTATTGTGATGCATCTCACCATGGATTAGGTGCAGTACTTATGCAAGAAGGGAAAGTTGTGGCTTATGCCTCGAGACAACTCAAAACTCATGAGGTAAACTACCCAACTCATGATTTAGAGTTAGCCTCTGTTGTCCATGCACTCAAAACATGGAGACACTATCTTTTGGGAAAGCGATGTGAAGTGTTCACAGATCACAAAAGTTTGAAGTATATTTTCACCCAAAAAGAAATCAACATGAGACAAAGAAGATGGCTAGAACTCATCAAGGACTATGACTTGAGTTTGCAATACCACCCCGGTAAAGCAAATGTTGTAGCGGATGCTCTAAGCTGTAAACTTTTTGTGAATGTCCTTACTAAGGGAGAATTGCCAGATGATCTGTGTGCCCAATTCAGAGATCTCAGATTAGAGATTGTGCCTGAGGGACATCTCATGTCTTTGGATGTTCAACCCACTTTATTGGACAAGATCAAAGAAGCCCAAAAGACAGATAAGGAAATTGAAGAGATTAAGGAAAAGATTGGCAAGGGAAAAGCCAAAGGATTCCATGAAGATGAACAGGGAACTTTATGGTATGGGAAACGTATCTGTGTTCCACAAGACCCGGAGCTTTGAAAACTGATTTTACAAGAAGCCCACAACTCACCATATTCCATTCATCCGGGTAACACCAAAATGTACATGGATATGAAGGAAAGATTTTGGTGGAATAATATCAAGAAGGAGATCGCCGAACATATTGCTTTGTGTGATGTATGTAGGAACATCAAAAACCAGCAGGATTGTTACAACCACTACCCATTCCTGATTGGAAGTGGGAAAAGATTGGTATGGATTTCATTACCGGATTGCCAAGGACCCGGTCAGGATATGATTCTATTTGGGTAGTAGTGGATCGCCTAACTAAAGTGGCTCATTTCATACCCGTGAAGACAACCTACACAAGTGCTAAGTTAGCCAAGATCTATATGAGTAGAATTGTATGTCTACATGGAGTACCCAAGAGTATTGTGTCTGATAGGGGAACTCAATTCACTTCTCATTTTTGGAGACAACTACATGAGTCATTGGGAACGGGGTTGGAATTTAGCACTGCTTTTCATCCTCAGACTGATGGACAAACAGAAAGGACCAACCAAATTCTTGAAGATATGTTGAGGGCATGTGCCCTAGACTATGGAGCTAGTTGGGATGAAAGTATGCCTTACGCAGAATTCTCTTACAATAACAGCTATCAAGCCAGTATTGAGATGGCACCATTTGAGTTTCTCTATGGGAGAAATTGTACCACCCCATTGTTATGGAATGGTGTGGGAGAAAGAAGTTTGTTCGGACCAGAAATAATCAAGGAGGCTGAAGAGAAAGTCAAGCTAGTTAAGGACAGATTAAAGATAGCACAGTCCCGACAGAAGAGCTACGCAGATCCTAAGCGTAGAGAAGTCACCTATGAAGTAGGTGATAGAGCTTATCTTAGAGTGTCACCGCTTCGTGGAGTAAAGAGATTTGGTGTCAAAGGTAAATTGGCCCCAAGATATGTTGGACCATTCAAGATTCTG
The DNA here is from genome assembly GCA_916181665.1 of Avena sativa. Classification (NCBI taxonomy): domain Eukaryota; kingdom Viridiplantae; phylum Streptophyta; class Magnoliopsida; order Poales; family Poaceae; genus Avena; species Avena sativa. The sequence continues at coordinate 148,361,815 of OV702297.1, forward strand.
AGCCGTAAAGGAGAAGTAGCTTATGAGATTGAATTGCCAGAGTCTTTGTCTGCTGTTCACAATGTGTTTCATGTGAGTTAGCTAAAGAAATGCCATCCAGAAATGGAAGAGACTTCTTTGAAAGATACCATACCTTTGGAGGAGGTTCAATTGGAAAGTGACCTCACTTACAAAGAGAAACCTATCAAGATTCTTGAGACTTCATAAAGAGTTACTCGGACTAAGACTATCAAATTCTGCAAAGTTCAATGGAACCATCTTTCCGAAGAAGAAGCAACATGGGAAAGAGAAGATGATCTTCGAAAAGACCACCCTCACCTATTTGCTAGCCAACCCGAATCTCGAGGGCGAGATTCACCTTAAGGGGGTTAGATTTGTAACACCCCTAAAATCATGTTTTCAAAGATTGCATATCATTCATGCATGCATATAATTTAGGGATCATTTTCCAACTCATTTCAAGAAATCAGAAGCACTTAGTGCTATTATTTTATGTGAGCAACCATTAATCAAATGCCACTCTCAATTGAGAATATAAGTGTCTTAAACCATGCTTTGTTTGTTCTTGGATTGTTTTAGTTGAATGCTAGAGTTTGGACAAAAATTTCCAAACAAATATGGTTTTAAAACCATTTTCAAAACTATATCAAACCATATGCTAAGGCACTGTTATTTTTAAAAATCTTCAAAGACCATGCTAGTCCAACAAGACAGTATGATTCTATACTCAAAATTATACAAGTTTCACTTTACAAAAATCTAGAAAAGATTTGAATTTAAATTGCTTTTGAATTTGATTGAAAATGATTCCTGAAATTCATTATAGAAAAAGAAAAGGAATTAAGAAAACCAACTGGGCCTGGCGCCACTAATCTAGCCCAGCAACAGACCTAGCCCACTAAACCCACCCGGGCCATTCCCTCCCCCTCTCTCTCTCACTCGTGCTGAATCAACCCACCAGAGACTGACCAGTGGCCCCATCGCCACGTCGTCATCGTCCTCCCACAAACAGCGCGATGAACACGTCGTCGCCGCCGTTACCTCGCGCAACCAAACCGAATCAATTCCTTTGATTTCGCCAGTAATTCGCCCAGCCTTCACTTGCTACTTAAACCCCACCCCGCCGCGATCATTTCCCCTCATTTTCCCCGCTCACTCCGCCACCAGGCTGCGCGCATTCAAGATCGAACCGTCGCTGCCCGACGAACTCTGGCGTATGATTCCGGTAAGCGTCGACCGCCCCCTTGTCTCTGATTCAAACGGGCGTGATCAGCATATCCTTGTGCATCGTCTCATGCCATCCGTTTGCTCTGTAATGCACCAGGGCGTCACCTCCGTCCACCTCTGCAAACCACAGCACCGCCGCCCAACTCCGACGAGGAATACTGGTAAACTTCGAGCGCCCCTTGTTCCCTCTCTGACCCTGTCGTGTTCGCCACAACTGTGCGCACCCCCTGATGCATTTAATTCGTGCTAGGACGGCGCAGAGCCTCGGCAACGTTGACGTCTGTAACCACCCGACGCCGCGCACGACTCCGACGAGCTCCAGCGACCACCTCTGGGCGCTCCTTCGCCAACCAAGCCCACCTTGAGCATCAGCAACGTACGGGGAACTCGGTAAGCCACTTCACCCTATCCCGCGCGACCTAAATTGTCGGCACCGTCTCTGACAGAGCCACCGCCACTCGCCGCCGCTAGCGCCGCCCGTCTATAGTCGTTTGTTCAGTGACCGTAGGATCCAGATCTAACGACTAGGAATAGATCTGTAGCGAAGAGGTACGAACAGATCTGGGCCGTGCATGTTAAGTTAGATCCAACGGTGCGCGAGCGTGATCCGGTGCGAAGCGGTATCGTCCAATCAGATGTTGTCGCGTGGCCAGTTCTTTGATTTAAAATCAGATTTTATATCTATTAGATATTTAAACTTGTTTAATTCATAACTTTTGATTCCCACTTCCAAATTTGACAAATTTTATATCATTGGAATCAGGAGAGAAAATACTTTCTGATTATGCAATGTGTTTAATGTTTTGCCTCTGTTAAAATGATTGTTTTCATAGAAACATTTGTAGGCATATTTTGTGTATAGTAATTATTTGAAAAATGTATTATTGTTCAAACAAAGTTTATTTGGCAAGTTTTGAACTTGTTTAAGATTTAGTACTGTACACTTGGCTTGTTTGGTGTAGAAAATCATCACTTGGCATTTTGCATGCATCCATATATTTTTGCTTGTGTAAATTTTGTATGTGATTTTGGTGCTATTATTTTATGTGTAGATTTTGGTGCAAATAGTGATTGTGATTGTGAGGATTGTTGCTACTCTCCAAACTACCAAGGCAAGTGGTGCTTCATGATTTTATTCCTATGTTTTTCAACTATGCACTAGAAATATTTTGCTAGACTTGCATGAATATTTTGATCTATATGCTATGCTTGGGGAAATCCTAGTAGTTGTAGAATTGCTAGAAATTTCTAAGTTAAGATGCTTATCTATGACATGCTTAGCCTAGCTAGTAGCAACCAAGGATGGTTATATATTCATGCTATGATAAAATATTTCTAAGTCTTTGGACTTGTGTTTTTGCTTAATAAAACAACTAAGTGAATGAATCACCTAGGTGGAATGGAAAGAATGTTTTGTGTTGAGTGGTTACACAAGGCCCATTTCTATGGTTTACCTTGTGTATCTCACTTGCAGAAAGCCACCCAGGAACAAAGGGATTTGAGAGGGCAATTGTTAAGAAGCTTCTAGTGCAGCCACATGGCAATATGGGCTCTGCCTGGATCACATAGGTTGCAATAACTTAGCCATTTGGACAGTTGGTGGTAGTGGGATGATAGGTTGGAACGCGTCCATTTGGTCTAAGGGAAGGCTTCTGAAAGGTCCTGTCTTGGTGAAAATCAAGTCTTGTGGGGAAAGTGCACAACCTCTGCAGATGGAAGAATCTAAGTACTTAGCCATGTCCCTGGTATTGGACAACTTGAGCATCAAGACATGGAAGCTATCAATAATCTCCTCATCCCAATTTCTAAGTTAAAACTTGTGGATGAACAAGGGTGAAGGTTCACCAATTTCTATTGGTGATTCCTTGGGAAAGTTTTGTCAAAGAAAAACTTAGTGTTTTCAACTGATAGGTAAAACCTATTTTAAGCAAAGCAAGCCTAAGCTACACTTAGCAAAAATGCATATAGTATCTAGTCTACCAATATTATACTAAGGTATCACTTGCCAATACTATTCCAATGTATTGACCCACTGTGGCTGTAACTTGTGATGTTGTAGGTTATTCTGATGATGATTAGGGGTTATGAGTCTACACTCAACATGCTTGCCTGTGGCACATGAAGATGAAGACTTACTTATCTTATTATATATTTGAACTCTTGTATTAGGCCTGTGGCCATGGAGTTTGTAAAAGACTATGTTTGTCTCTGGAATGATATGTAATAATGACCTTTGTTTCTGTGTACTTCATCTTAAACTATGGACGCTAGCATTGATCCAGGGACTAGCATTGCAATCATAGGGATCCTTACCTTTATAAAGGGAGGGATCTTACAGGTGGCTGCACCCCCTAGGCGCGGTCAGTGGTGTGCCCGTGCCTGGCAGGGGTGTGGGCCCCCTAGGCCCCTTCTCCGTCTCGTCTTCTGGCTCCATGGGTCTTCTGGTGAAATATAATTTTTGGCATATTTTCTGGGATTTTTCCTGATAGTTGATTTTCTGCACAAAAACTAGACACCAAGATAATTCTGCTGAAAACGGCGTCAGTCTGTGTTAGTTGTATCCGAATCACACAAGTTTAGAGGAGAAACAATAGAAAAAGTGTTCAGAAAAGTAGATACGTTTTGGACGTATCAACTCCCCCAAGCTTAGCTTATTGCTTGTCCTCAAGCAATTCAATTGAAAACTGAGTGCAATAAAAGAACTTTCACAAACACATTTGCTTCATATGATGTATATATTCTCAGTACAGGAGTAGATTCTTAAACCATTCATAATAAGAGGTATGCAACTAAGTCTATTCAATAGTCATTGCAAGCTATGAAGAGAAACCAACTCAATAATAATAAGTAGCATGAAACATAAACATAAGCAACATTGCAATGCTCATAGTAAGGTATGATAGAGTGGTATCTCGCTTGCCTTTGTTTGAAGAGCACAATATAAATTCCAAAGCACCTCTGAAGTTCAACTGAAGACTAGAGATAAAGATATCAGAGATACAAGCATCAAAGTCATGACATAATTAACCAAGTTTTGAGACAAACACAAGAATGACAACTATGCTCTCAAGAAGGTGCTCATAGAATAAGTGGTGACTCAACAAGGTTGTGAAAACGGTTTTGAAAGGTTTGAAAGGCTTCCCAATGCTGAAAGGAAGGTACTCATTAGCTTTGATCTCTCATTGCCCCTATCATAGGCATCTTTATATGGTTAAGGTGAAAGTGAGGTCCACTCTGAATCATATGCTTGATAGACCATAGACTGGAAATCCCATGTCCCTTGAGTACGAGGGTCGCTCCACATGCTACTCAACTTTGGTTACCTATAAGTTCTTGTCATTGTAAATACATGCATATCATAGAGAACCGCCAATGGGGTACCCCTTGCACATGATACAGGAGCTATCCCGTGATCAAAATGACAAGGCAAGCAGACAATGAGCATCTCAGCAATCATTTTATTTACTATATATGCATTGTTTTTTATTGAGGATGCTTCATAGAATGCTCATTATGGTGATGCTGCAAGTTTCCACCATGATTAGGCCTGGCTTAGGCTAACGGCCCAGGCGTTTCTCTAACACAATGTATAAACTCCATGAACTCACAATCTCCCCTTTTATTTCACATTGTCGACATCCGTAAACAAAAGAGCAAAGTATCAACTAGATAGGATATCCAAAAAGTGTTGAAAGCGTTCCCCGTGACAGCACGGTTCTGCTGATTCCCAGCATATAATTTGCAAGCATATAACTTTCATGGACAAGTCACAATGGTTCAGGATTATTAAGTGCAAGGAATAAAGTGTGCCATCAAGTTCGGGAGAGCTTTACTAACTAACTTTCTCAAAACAGAAAAACATTTTATTTTGGAAGAAACAAGGCATATTGAATATTGTAACATCCCAAAAATATTGAACTTGGATCATCAAACTCTAATCATCAAAATTAGGGTTAACAAAAACTTTTCTAAATAAAATTATGAAAGCATGCATATGAGTATGCATTGAATTTGAAATTCTTTTGAACCACCTTGTTTGTGTGTTTCCTTGCTTGTAAAATGTTTCTTAGGTGAAATAAACATCATCTAAAACATTTCCCACACTTTTGCCAAAGACAAATAAAGCAAAACAAAGAAAATAAAGGAATGGTCATTTTGACCAATTTAACTCCCATGCCTACTTTGGCTGTCTCAAACTTTCAGAAACTAACAGAAACTTTTCTGGATCTTTTCACCCCTTGATTGTACTCATAACAAAGTATCAAGGCCCACTTTGTGATCATCCAGAAACTTTCAAATGCATAGTTTAAATGACAATTCAAAATTGAATCTTTATCATAAGGGAAGATCCCACTTCTTCAAAAACCACTCAAACAAGCTCAACTTTCAAAACCCAAGCATTTGCAGACTCACCAGCACCAATCTAGCAGACCCACCAAAAATCTTTTCAAAATTCAAAACTTGAATTCATGCGGCCATTTCATCAAACACTTGGCAGACACAAATCAAACAAAATCAAAACACTATAGTGTGCAGTGTTTTGAGCCTAACTGGTTCCCTATCTAGCTCACAGCCATCTCAGTAGATCATCTAGAAAGATTAACCAAGCACTAGCACCACTGTGATCTTGCCAATATCATCAATGGTGAACAGCCGAGTGCATCCTTGCCACCCCAGTGTAGACAGCAAGCTAGGAAGGAAACTAGCCATGCCAACCTTGTCTGGGAGATCACCCATGCCTCACCGCCCCCTCTCGACCAGCCCTGCCTCAAAGAGACAAACCAGAGCACCCAGGAACGCCGTGCCCGTGCCTCTGCCAACTGTGCCGAGCATGCGCCAGAGCGCCACCCTCGACCAAAGCCCACAGACCACGCGTCGCCCTCGCCGCGTGCATACATGATCACCACCGACCCAGGAGACCGCCAGACATCCTCGTTTGCTGCCCCATGCCGCACAGCCACCGCTCGTCGTCGAAGACGCCGACTCTTCCGCGCAGAGCGTCGCATGTTCCAGACCACCCCGCACCGCCCCACGTCTCGCCACCGTATCGTTGAGCATCGCCAGGGAACACCGCACCGTCCCCTACCTTCGCCCATGCCAATAGCCGTCTGTACCATCACCCCCGACGAGCTCACCGTGCACCCTGTCGGTCCCCTCGCTCGACTATAAATAGAGGCCACCCCCAGCCGAATTGAGCACACCGTTCTACTCCCCTCTCCTCACTGATCGTGCCACACCGTTCCCGGAGCAAGGCGAGCAGCACTTCATCGGAATTTCACCGGAGCCCGCCGCCTCTGGAGAAGAAGGGAGCCAGCGATTGAAGCCGCCCCAGGAGGAGCCACCGGTACCAGGAGATTAGTCGTCATCGACTTTGTCGTTCGGCCGCCTCTCCGACCCTCTCCTGCACCCCGGTGAGCCCCCAGCAACCCCCACTGGCCGCGCTAGGTTTCTGTCTCGCCGGCGTTGCCCAACGTCGACGATGACTCCCAGCCATTGGATTAGAACTAGATCGAACGTCCCACATCGCCCCATACCGCTCCGCACCCCCTGTCTCACTGACGAGTGGGGACAACCACCTAACCAGCCCGTGGAAGCGCTACGCTTAGCAGTCCGGCCCGTTAACCTTTCCCGCGCAGCCCAGTTATTTGAATTAAACCTTTTCCATTTAATTTCAAACACACTTCTATACCCAGTTTCAACCATCAACCCAGGTCGATTCAAAGCATCAAATTTAATGAAACTAATTTTGTTATAAAGGTCTGGGAATGCTGAATCCAAGCCCGTTGGATTCAAGTCATTTGGATCTATAGATCATCCATGGTAAAAATAACAAGGCAGAAGTTTTTCCGCATTCAAACATTTTTCAAATTTAAACCATAATAGCTTTTGAGTTGATTCCAACTCTCAAAAATCACATTTAACCATACCTTTTAGAATATATAAAAATATATAGGTTTACTTACAAAAATAATGTTCAAGTAATAAAATAATGCTACATAGGCATTTCTAGTCACTTTATTTAATTAAAATAAAAGGGTAAAACCTTATTAAATTGTGACACCACTTTAAATCATATTCCCATGGACTACAATATGTGGTGATGACATGTGTCAACATGATCCCATGTTTGGTTTGGAGAATATTAAATCTTAAGTAGTTTTTCAATGAGTAGAAATTACTTTTCTAAAAATAAAAGGAATTAAACCAAGCCTTAATCTTGTAATGTTAGAGATGATGTTAGATCATCTATAGGACCCTTGTGTGTGATGATTGCAAGTAGTTAAGTATTGTTTGGTGATTGTGTACCTCGTATTTATTTATAGATGCTAGTACCGACCAAGGATACGAGGAGGAAGGAGGATTCTACGAAGAAGAAGCCGAGGAGAACTTTAACCACTGCTCTGCACAAGGCAAGCTAACACTTGCAATTTAGCAAGCTTTACTAATCAAGTTGACCAATGCCAGCTACCACTTGCAAGATACCCTACTTATGCAAGCTAATACTTGCTTGTTACCATGACCACTATATGCCTTAAGCATATATGATCATCTCCACTTGATAACCCAATCCTAGTTTTACTTGCAAGCTTCTTACTTTATTTCTTTATCAAAGCTCTTACCTAGATTTTACCTAAGTGAATGGTAGATACTAGAAAGATATGTGAAGGTTGCATAAAGAGCATAAAATTTGGCCTAAGCTAGATAGTCTTGATGTCATCCTAAGGCATGAGATTGAACTTAGTTAAAACTCCACTAGTTTATTACCCCTCACCAGTGCTTACCCCCACCTATAGATGCTAGTGCTAAGCATAAAACTTGATCAACTTTGGATGGGAATACTTGGTGGAAAAATGGTTATGAAAACCTTGGAATGATGGATCATTCTATTGAAATGTTTTGGACATGTGTTTTCGAAACACCTGATGATTTTGGTGATGAAAATGTTGAGGCATAAGCCTTAGCCCTTTATAAAACTGATGGTTGTCTGGATGCGATACCATTCCAATTTTATCGTACAACCACAATACCCGAAGATTGGGTAGGGCTTGACTGGAAACTTATATACCTTAGTATTAGTTCCCTCACGGCCAAGGTCTGAGCTGAGGCTACCTTGTGAACATTGTCCACCTGTGCAGTACCCAAGATGACAGTTGGTCATGGTTGGGAGGCCAAACTCACAGGAGAGGTGCTTATACTAGGGCGTGTAATTGAAAGGTTAGGATTAAATATCCGCATACTGAGTATGGTGAATTCAGGATTTGTTCCTAACGGATTTATCGAATGTTGTGGTGAAAGTGTACAATCTCTGCAGAGTGTCAAACTATTCGAATAGCCGCGTCCGCGGTTATGGACAGTTGGAGTGGCCATACTGTTCCCCCGTCAGACTTTTCAAAATGACTTGTGAAATGAAGTGAGACTTTGACTTAACCACAACAGGGTTGTGATATGAAATACAAGTTCACACTTAGAGGTTATAAACTTCAACTAGAATTCATTGCCCCTAAAACTTAGTAGAGATAAATCTGGCTTTTGCAAAACAACCCTAGAGCCTAGTGTCCTATTATCAAAAACCCCTTTCATTTGTTAGTATTAGTTTGCGAGTACTTAAAGAGTACTCATGGATTTGTCCCTAGCTATTCCCATGGCCAGACTATGAAGAGGAGTACCTGGAGGATGGACCCCAGGAAGGTTACGACAACTAGGATCATCTCCCATCATCAGCATTGCCTGTGACCCCGAAGATGGAGCTTCGCCTACGCTACCGTTATTATTACATATTCCGCTGCTTGATGTTGTATTAAGAACTGGATCATGAGATCCCTATTTGTTTAAGAACTTATGGACGGTTTGTAATGGATGATGTACTATGGTATCCAATTCTGTTATGTCTTGCAAAAATGGTAATCCTGGGATTGCGATGTATGGCATAACAGGCATCTGGGATTAAAAACCCGACTGTTGACAAGTTGGTATCAGAGTCATCCTGACCATAGGAGACCCTAGTTAGACTGGACGTTTGAATCAAAAACTTAGTTTCAAAACCAAAGAAAACAAATATTGACAAAAACTTATTCTCATTCTTACCCCTTATTCTTTCATGAAAATTCATGTTCCTCAAAAATTCTTGCAAAATACATAAAATTTTGACACACTTGATCATTCTACTAACTTACTCATCCTATATTCTTATAGATGGACGTGAAGTACAACAAGTTTTATCAGTTGGGGAATGGAGGAGACCTTATCTTTGAGAGGGATTTGGACCAGCTTTCGGAACTTCTGGAGCGTCCGCACCCCGAGTTCTTCGGAGCTCAGCTCAATGATCAAGGAGGAGAAGATCTGCAGTGGCTAATTGTTGCAAGTCTCAGAGGAAAGATTGAACCTCCCACTGCGGAAGGAATTCAGTTTACCTTAAGAGAGAACAATTGGCTCGATGGACTTGCCAGGGCCATGCAGGAAGCTCTTTCTCGTCTGTGTGGGCAGAGCATCAATCATATCAAGGGTACTCGCTTTGAGTTTTGCCCAAGGCGTGATGCAAATGGACAACCACTGGAAGCCCCATACCACCCCGAGCTACAGACTCAATTGGACCACCTTAGCTTCATGATGTACGATCGTCAGCAGGAGTTAGACAACTGCCGTGACTACTCCAACGACAAGTCTGCCATCACCAAGACGAAGGACCAAACCATCGCCATGTTGGAATTATGCCCTAGAGGCAATAATAAAGATGTTATTATTATAATTCTTATTCATGATAAAGTTTATATTCCATGCTAGAATTGTATTAAGCGGAAACTTTAATACTAGTGTGGTTTGTGAACAACACCGTGTCCCTAGTATGCCTCTATGGACTAGCTCATTGATTAATGATGGCTAAGGTTTCCTAACCATGGACATGAGTTGTCGATTAATAATGAGATCATATCATTGGGAGAATGATATGATGGACAGACCCAAACTAAGCGGAGCAATTAGATCGTGTCATCGTGTTCATCTTTGCGAAGCTTTTCTTATGTCAAATATTGTATTCCTTAGACCATGAGATAATACAACTCCCTGGTATCAGAAGAAAGCTTTGAGGTCATCAAACGTCATCCTATGAGAGGGTGATCATAAAGGTGTCTCTCAGGTGATCGGAAAGTACCTGTTGGGTTGTATGTATCGAGATGGGATTTGTCCCTCCCAAGTCGGAGAGATATACTTCGGGCCCACTCGGTAATCGATATCAACACCGCTTGCAAGCATGTGGTTAAGGAGTTAATCGCAAAGTGATATCGGATTACGGAACGAGTAAAGTACTTGCTGTGAACGAGATTGAACTAGGTATGACGGTACCGATGATCAAATCTCGGGCAAGTAAAATATCGCGAGACGAAGGGAATATATATATGGGATTGATTGAATCCTGGCATCATGGTTCATCCGATATGATCATCGATGAATGTGTGGGAGTCAATATGGGTTTCCAGACCCCGCTGTTGATTATTGATAGAAGATCATGTCTGCATGTTCTCGAACCCGAAGGGTCACACACTTAACGTGTCTCGACGCTAGGATAGATTGGATAATTGGTTTATGAGTTTTTGTTCGGAGTCTCGGATGGGATCCGAGACATCACGAGAGGTTCCGGAATGGTCCGGAGAATAAGATTCATATAAGGCAATGCTGTTTTTGGAGTTCGGAATTGTTTCGGGTTAATCGGTATTGTACCAGAAGCTTCTAGAACCTTCCGGAGGGGGACCAACGTGGCCCCACCTGCCGAGAGGGGGCATGGGCCTATGAGGGAGTGCCCTGGCCACATTGGGCCAGGGGCACAAGGCCCCATAGGGCCCAGCCGGTCAACCTAGGGCAAAACCCTAGGAGAGCTTCTAGAAGGGGGGGAACTTGCCCCCCACTCCTCCCTCCTTGGCCGCCGGCCCTAGGGTTTGGGGTAGGGGTAAGGGCTGGACGCCCACCCCTCTATATAAAGAGGGCTGGGGGCGCACCCCCTCCTACACCTCCTCCTCAAGCCTAGCCGCCCTGCTGCCCTCCTCTCTCTCACCCTCCCGACTGCACGTAGGCGAAGCCCTGCTGCAGAAACTCTCCACCACTTGCACCGCGCCGTCGCGTTGTAGATCCAATCTGTCTCTCCACCCTACTTGCTGGATCGAGGAAGGAGGAGACGCCGAGGTGCCGAATGTGTGCATCTCTCGGAGGCATCGCCACTTGCGGTGTTAGATCGAATCGGATCGCGAGGAGGAGAAGCGAGTACGACTACATCACCCACGTTCCGACGAACGTTCCGCTGTGCGAATCTTCAAGGGTATGAAGATCTCATCTAATCCCCCTCGTTGTTTGCATCTCCTAGATTAGATCTTGTCTTTCCCGTTCGCATCCGTAGAATTTTTTTGATTTACTATGCTGCGAAACCCTTCAGTGGTATCAGAGCTAGATCTATGCGTAGATGTGTTTCACGAGTAGAACGTAACATGGTTGTTGCGGGCGTTGATGTTTTCTGTTGCAAGCCTCTTGTTTGTGTTCTTCTTATGACGCGGGATAGTGAGATTGAAGCGGTCCAGGCCAACCTTACGCGACGTCGTTCGCGAGACCGGCTCAGCACTTGACGTGTGGCTTGTTCCACACATGTGGCTGGTGGATGCCTGTTTCTCTCACTATAGTTGTCATGGGATTTACACTGGAGTTTGGCAACCATAATATCACTGTTGTGGCTTTCTGTAGGTAAGAATCGTTCTTAGCTTGCTACTCCCATAAGCGACGTAAAACATGCAACAACAAAGTAGAGGCGTCTAACTTGTTTTTGCAGGGAGTGTTTTCTGTGATATGGTATGGCCCAAGATGTGATGTGTGTATTGTATGCGATGATCATGTTTTGTAATGTTTCACGACTTGCATGTCAATGAGTACACAACCGGCAGGAGCCATATGGTTGTCTTTATAATTGTGTATGACCTGTGTGTCAACTTCTTATACGCCATGTAATAGTTTCACTTTATCGCTAAGTAGTTAGCAATAGTTGTAGTTGCTATTCGTGGTGGAGGCAATCATGGTGGAGTGATGGAGATCATGCCGGCACGCACAAGATGGAGATCATTGCGTGAAGATTGGCTATACCATGTCACATAAAGTTATATGCATGTGATGTTTATCCTTTTATGTATCTTATTATGCTTAGATCGCGACGGTAGCATTATAAGATGATTCCTCACTTAAAGATCAAGATAAAACTGTGTTCTCCCCATGTATGCACCGTTGCGAAAGTTCGTCGTGTCCAAGAATCACGTGATGATCGGGTGTTATAGACTCTATGTTCACATACAACGGGTGAAAGCCAGTTTTGCACACGTTGAAATACTTGGGTTTGACTTGACGAGCCTAGCATGTACAGACATGGCCTCGGAACATATGAACCGAAAGGTTAAGCATGAGTCATATGAATGATATGATCGACACTTCGTTGTCCACCATTGAAACCACTTCTCTTCTCGTGAAGATCGGATTAGGTGTGGTGAATTTGGATCATGTTCACTAAACAACTTGAGGGATGTTCAAATTTAGTGGGAGTTCATCTAGTAATTTGATTAAAAATTGAACTAGTTATCATGAACATAGTCTAATTTGTACTTGCAAACATTGTAGATCAAATGGCTAAGTCCAACTTCAACTTCAATTTTTTTGCTGAGAAGGAAAAGCTTAGAAACAATGGGTCTAACTTCACCAACTGGTTCCGCAATCTGAGAATCATTCTCTCTTGCGGTCAAAAGGACTATGTCCTTGAAAATGCGCTAGGTGACGCCCCTGCTGTAGATGTGCCGGCTGATGAGAAAGCTATCTATCAGTTGCCAAAGATGATTATGGTGTGATTAAGAGCACCATGTTGTTTGCTATGGAATCGTACCTTCAAAACCGTTTTGAAGACTATCCCGGGCCCTTTGAGATTCTTGAGGAGCTGAAAACTATGTTTCAGACTCAGGCCCATTCTGAGAGATATGAGATCTCTGAGAAATTCTTTAACTGCAAGATGGAGGAAGGGAGTTCCGTTAGTGAGCACGCCATAAAGATGTCAGGCTACACTCAATGCCTTGAGCAACTGGATTGCAAGATTCCAGAGGAGCTCAAGATTGACAGGGTTCTGCAATCACTCCCTCCCAGCTACAAAAGTTTTGTAGTGACTCATAATCAGATTGGTTCCACTGATACGATCACCGAGCTCTTCGCAAAGCTGAAGGCTGCGGAGGTGTACATCAAAAAGGATAATCATGTGTTGATGGTCAACAAGCCCCCCACCTTCAAGAAATGTAAGGGTGCAAAGAAGCCCTTCAAGAAAGGCGGCGGCAAGCGCGTTGCCCCTGCTGAGAAGAAGCTCAAGTCTGGACCCAAGCCGGACACTGAGTGCTTCTATTGCAAGGACAAGGGTCACTGGAAGCACAACTGTCCGAAGTACTTGGCGGACAAGAAGGATGGCACCATCAAAGGTATATTTGATATAAATGTTATTGATGTTTTCCTTACTAGCCCTCGTTGTAGTGCCTGGGTATTTGATACTGGTTCAGTTGCTAATATTTGTAACTCGAAACAGGAGCTACGGAATAGACGGCAGCTTGCGAGGGATGAGGTGACGATGCGCGTTGGCAACGGATCAAGAGTTGATGTGATGGCCGTCGGCACGCCCTCCTTAGTTTTACCTTCGGGATTAGTTTTAAACCTTAATAAGTGTTATTATGTGCATGTGTTGAGCATGAACATTATTTCTGGATCGTGTTTAAGACGGTTATTCATCTTTTATGGTCATGCACCTGCTGTGAATGGTTTATTTCTTTTGAATCTCGAAAGGGATGAAACACACATCCATAACATTGAGGCTAAGAGATGCAAAGTAGATAGTGATAATACTACTTATTTGTGGCACTGTCGTCTAGGTCATATTGGTGTAAAGCGCATGAAGAAACTCCATTCTGATGGACTTTTGGAGTCTCTTGATTTTAAATCATTTGACACATGCGAACCATGCCTCATGGGCAAGATGATCAAAACCCCGTTCTCCGGTATGATGGAGCGAGCAACGGACTTGTTGGAAATCATACATACCGATGTATGCGGACCGATGAGTGTTTCGACGCGCGGTGGATATCGCTATTTTCTCACTTTTACCGATGACTTAAGTAGATATGGGCATATCTATTTAATGAAACATAAATCTGAAACATTTGAAAAGTTCAAGGAATTTCATAATGAAGTGGAGAACCATCGTAACAGAAAGATTAAGTTTCTACGATCCGATCGTGGAGGTGAATATTTGAGTTATGATTTTCTCACGCATCTTAAAGCTAGCGGAATCGTTTCGCAACTCACGCCACCCGGAACACCACAGCGCAATGGTGTGTCTAAACGCCAGAATCGAACCCTATTAGATATGGTCCGATTGATGATGTCTCTTACTGATTTGCCGTTATCGTTTTGGGGTTATGCATTAGAAACCGCTGCATTCACTTTAAATAGGGCACCATCTAAATCCGTTGAGAAGACACTGTATGAACTGTGGTTTGGTGCTAAACCTAAGTTGTCGTTTCTTAAAGTTTGGGGATGCAAAGCTTACGTCAAGAAGTTGATGCCGGACAAGCTCGAACCCAAAGCGGAGAAATGCGTCTTCATAGGATACCCTAAGGAAACTATTGGGTATACCTTCTATCACGAACTGAAGGCAAAGTGTTTGTCGCAAAGAACAGTTCCTTTCTTGAGAAGGAGTTTCTCTCGAAAGAAGTGAGTGGGAGGAAAGTAGAGCTAGACGAGGTTGTTGAACCTTATCTTGAATTGGAGAGTAGCGCAGCACCTGAAATTGTTCCAGTGCCGCCTGCACCAACAATAGAGGAAGCTAATGACAAGGGTCATGAAGCTTCGGACGATGCTGCTACTGAACATCGCAGGTCGACAAGGTCGCGTGCCCCTCCTGAGTGGTATGGCAACCCTGTCTTGACTGTCTTGTTGGTAGAAGACAGTGAACCTATGAACTATGAGGAAGCGATGATGACCCCAGACTCTGAGAAATGGCTAGAAGCCATGAAATCCGAATTTGGATCCATGAGCGAGAACCAAGTATGGTCTTTGGTGGACCCTCCTAGCGACCGAAAGGCCGTTGAGTGCAAATGGATTTTCAAGAAGAAAACGGATGCGGATGGTAATGTCACCGTCTATAAAGCACGGCTTGTCACGAAAGGTTTTCGACAAGTTCAAGGTGTTGACTACGATGAGACTTTCTCTCCCGTAGCGATGTTTAAGTCCATTCGGATTTTATTAGCAATTGCTGCGTTTCATGATTATGAAATATGGCAGATGGATGTCAAGACTGCGTTCCTCAATGGCAACATTGATGAAGAGTTGTATATGATGCAAACCGAAGGTTTTGTCGATCCTAAGGATGCTGATAAAGTATGCAAACTTCAGCGTTCCATTTATGGACTGAAGCAAGAATCTCGGAGTTGGAACCTTTGTTTTGATCAAGTGATCAAGAGCTTTGGATTTGTTCCAAATTGCTACGAAGCTTGTATCTACAAGAAAGTGAGTGGGAGCTCGGTGACATTTCTGGTACTATATGTGGATGACATATTGATTATTGGAAATGACATTAACATGCTTAACGATGTGAAGAATTATTTGAATAAGTGTTTTTCAACGAAAGACCAAGGTGAAGCTGCTTATATATTGGGTAGAGATAGACAAAGACGCCTGATAGCTTTAAGCCAGAGTACATACCTAGACAAAGTTCTGAAAAGGTTCAGAATGGATAAGGAAAAGAAAGGTTCAATGCCTATGTTGTCAGGTAAGATATTGAGCAAGGCTCAGTGTCCAGCTACGGTAAATGATAGAGAAGCTACAAAGTGCCTTATGCCTCGGCCATAGGTTCTATCATGTATGCCATGCTGTGTACTAGACCGGATGTGTCCAATGCTCTTAGTTTGACGAGCAGATACCAAAGTGATCTAGGAGTGGAACACTGGATAGCCATGAAGAACATCCTGAAGTACCTAAATAGGACTAAAGAAATGTTCTTAGTCTATGGAGGTGATGAACAGCTCGTCGTAAAAGGTTACGTCGATGCTAGTTTCGACACCGACAAGGATGATTCTAAATCTCAGACAGGATACGTTTATATTTTGAATGGAGGAGCTGTGAGCTGGACAAGCTGCAAACAAAGCGTGATCGCGGGATCTACAGTAGAAGCAGAATACATGGCTGCAGAAGCGTCAAGTGAAGGAGTTTGGATCAGAAACTTCATCACTGATCTTGGCGTGGTTCCAAGTGCATTGGACCCACTGGAGATATTGTGTGACAACACTGGCTCCATAACACTCGCTAAGGAACCAAGATATCATCCAAAGACCAAGCATATCAACCGCAAGTTTCATATAATCCGAGATTATATAGCAGATGGAGATCTGAAGATTAGCAAAGTACATACAGATCTGAATGTTGCAGATCCATTGACTAAACCTCTTCCACGTGCAAAACATGATCAGTACCTTAGTGCCATGGGTGTGAGATTGTTGCCAAATGTAAACTAGATTATTGACTCTAGTGCAAGTGGGAGACTGTTGGAATTATGCCCTAGAGGCAATAATAAAGATGTTATTATTATAATTTTTGTTCATGATAAAGTTTATATTCCATGCTAGAATTGTATTAAGCGGAAACTTTAATACTTGTGTGGTTTGTGAACAACACCGTGTCCCTAGTATGCCTCTATGGACTAGCTCATTGATTAATGATGGCTAAGGTTTCCTAACCATAGACATGAGTTGTCGATTAATAATGAGATCATATCATTGGGAGAATGATATGATGGACAGACCCAAACTAAGCGGAGCAATTAGATCGTGTCATCGTGTTCATCTTTGCGAAGCTTTCTTATGTCAAATATTGTATTCCTTAGACCATGAGATAATACAACTCCCTAGTATCGGAAGAAAGCTTTGAGGTCATCAAACGTCATCCTATGAGAGGGTGATCATAAAGGTGTCTCTCAGGTGATCGGAAAGTACCTGTTGGGTTGTATGTATCGAGATGGGATTTGTCCCTCCCAAGTCGGAGAGATATACTTCGGGCCCACTCGGTAATCGATATCAACACCGCTTGCAAGCATGTGGTTAAGGAGTTAATCACAAAGTGATATCGGATTACGGAACGAGTAAAGTACTTGCTGTGAACGAGATTGAACTAGGTATGACGGTACCGACGATCAAATCTCGGGCAAGTAAAATATCGCGAGACGAAGGGAATATATATATGGGATTGATTGAATTATGGCATCGTGGTTCATCCGATATGATCATCGATGAATGTGTGGGAGTCAATATGGGTTTCCAGACCCCGCTGTTGATTATTGATAGAAGATCATGTTTGCATGTTCTCGAACCCGAAGGGTCACACACTTAACGTGTCTCGACGCTAGGATAGATTGGATAATTGGTTTATGAGTTTTTGTTCGGAGTCTCGAAAGGGATCCGGGATATCACGAGAGGTTCCGGAATGGTCCGGAGAATAAGATTCATATAAGGCAATGCAGTTTTTGGAGTTCGGAATTGTTTCGGGTTAATCGGTATTGTACCGAAAGCTTCTAGAACCTTCCGGAGGGGGACCAACGTGGCCCCACCTGCCGGGAGGGGGGAGGGGCCTATGAGGGAGTGCCCTGGCCGCATTGGGCCAGGGGAACAAGGCCCCATAGGGCCCAGCGGGTCAACCTAGGGCAAAACTCTAGTAGAGCTTCTAGAAGGGGGGGGAACTTGCCCCCCACTCCTCCCTCCTTGGCCGCCGGCCCTAGGGTTTGGGGGAGGGGTAAGGGCTGGCCGCCCACCCCTCTATATAAAGAGGGCTAGGGGCGCACCCCCTCCTACACCTCCTCCTCAAGCCCTAGCCGCCCTGCTGCCCTCCTCTGTCTCTCCCTCCCGACTGCACGTAGGCGAAGCCCTGCTGCAGAAACTCTCCACCACTTGCACCGCGCCGTCGCGTTGTAGATCCAATTCGTCTCTCCACCATACTTGCTGGACCGAGGAAGGAGGAGACGCCGAGGTTCCGCGCATGTGCATCTCTCGGAGGCATCGCCACTTGCGGTGTTAGATCGGATCGGATCGCGAGGAGGAGAAGCGAGTACGACTACATCACCCACGTTCCGACGAACGTTCCGCTGTGCGAATCTTCAAGGGTATGAAGATCTCATCTAATCCCCCTCGTTGTTTGCATCTCCTAGATTAGATCTTGGCTTTGCCGTTCGCATCCGTAGAATTTTTTTGATTTACTATGCTGCGAAACCCTTCACGCCATGCTAGCAAAGGATCGCAAGTCTCGCCGCCGTCAGCTCGACAAGAAGGAGCGCATCATTGCCCGCCTTCGCCACCGCATCTCATCTTTGGAGGAGACAATCCACGAGAGAGACATGCAGTTGGAGGAAAGGGAGAATGCCGGAGAGGATCTTCGTGGAGACCCCTACTCCTATCTCAGCGATGATGATGATTTTCTAGAGGATCAGGCTATGGACTTCTTCACCGATGAACACGATTTCGCCTTCATTGATGATGATGAGGATGATGAGGCCACAGATTCCGAGGAGTAGTAGCACTTGAGCACTAGCATAGTGAGTAGTGTTCGGTCCCACTGTATCGTAGTTTTCAGAATGGTTCTTAAAACCATCTGCTTTCCTTTGTTGTGGTGTGTGTTGTATCGGGTGCTATGAATGAATGAATGAATGAAAAAGCAAGTTGCTAGAAAATCTGAGTTAAACTTTAAATTTTTTTCAAAGACCCAAAAACTCTAGAAATTTCCCTCTTTTCTCATGATCTATCTCAATCTTCAGATGCCACGTGGAGGAAGTGGTTCATCCTCGGACCCGATGTTGCAGATTCTGCAAATGTTGACTTCTGACCGTGAAGCTGAAAGAGCGGAACGTCAAGCCAACCTAGCCACCCTTCAGCAGATAGCCCAGCTAGCCCACAACAACCAAGGCCACGGAAATCAGGACAACCATGGATCTAAGCTCAAGAATTTCCAGAATACCAACCCAACTGTTTTCACTAAGTCAGAAGAACCCCTAGACGCTGATGATTGGCTGCAAACCATGGAAAATAACCTAGAAGTCGCCGGAGTGGAAGCCAACGAGAAAGTTCTGTTTGCCACCCACTATCTAGCCGGAGATGCCAGGGCATGGTGGAACAGTGTTCGCGCAATGACTGGAGGCCAAATGATGACCTGGAAAGAATTCAAGGTCAAGTTTAGCAGAACCCATGTGCCACCAGGTTTGATCAAGAGAATGAGAGACGAGTTCAGAGAGCTGAAGCAAGGAAGGATGACTGTAGTGGAATACCGTTACAATTTTTTGTCATTAGCTAGGTATGCCCCGGATGAGATCGACACCGAAGCCAAGAATAAAGAAAGAGTCTTGAATGGTCTGCATGATGAAATGCAGACTGTGTTAGTCAATATCCCCTTTGCTGATATTGAAGCCCTTGTGGACTCTGCTATCCAGATGGAAGGAAAGATCAACCAAGCCAATGAGAACCGCAAGCGTCACATGATGCATCAACCAGGAACCCATCAGACCCCAAAGTATCGCCCCAACCCATCTCCAGGATTTGCCCCAAGAACCAACAGACCCCCGATGAACCGTCCGACCTATCCCAACCGTGGAAACCCTAGGCCCGGAGGAAATCACAACAACCCCAGCAACGCTAGCAATTTCAATCGTGCCCCACCCAAGTTCAACAACAACAATGCTACCGCCAACACCAAGACTGACTGGAAGCAATGCTGTGCCTATAGCAGCAAAGGACAAGTCGCGAGTGACTTGTTATGAGTATGGAAATAAAGGCCACTATTCCAACGAGTGCCCCAACAAGAAGAATGCTACATCCCCCAATGCCAATGCCCCGGCTCAGCAGCAACGTCGTGTTCAGCCAGGAAGAAGATTTGCCCTAGGGAATTCACTCAACCACAATGGCCGTCTTTTTCTCATGCATGTTGAAGAAGCTCAGGAAGCGCCAGACGTTGTGCTGGGTATGTTTTTGGTTAATTCAGTAGTTGCAAGTGTGTTGTTTGATTCTGGTGCATTGCATTCATTTGTCACCAAAGAATTTGCATGCACTAGTAAAATTCAACCAACCAAACTGAAGCATGTTATGATTGTTCAAATTCCCGGATCAACCACTAAGGCTAGGCAAATTTGCAAAGCCGTCCCTATCCGAATCCATGGCATAGATTTTTATGCAAATCTGATAGTACTCGGAACTAAAGGTTTAGAAGTAGTACTAGGAATGGATTGGATGTCCAAACATAAAGGATTGATTGACTGTGCCAAGAAAGCCATAACCATGACTAGTACTGCCAGAATATCAGTCGAGCATATATCTGAAACCTTACCTCGCTAATTCAAATGCAACAAGAGTATAGCCCAACCTACCATTGACCAAGTCCGGATAGTCTGTGAATACCCCGATGTATTTCTAGATGTTTTGCCCGGTATGCCCCCAGATCGGGATATCAAGTTTATCATCGAACTAATTCCCGGAACAGGACCCATAGCCCAGAGACCATTAGTATGAACCCGTCAGAGCTAGCAGAATTGAAGAAGCAACTGGATTCCATGCTAGAAATTGGATTGATTCAACCAAGTGCGTCACCATGGAGATCACCTGTCTTGTTTGTGGACAAGAAGGATGGAGGTAACCGTTTGTGTACGGATTATCGAAAATTGAATGATGTCACCATCAAGAACAAGTACCCCTTGCCCAAGATAGAAGATTTGTTTGATCAGTTGACCGGTGCCAAAGTGTTCTCTAAAATTGATCTTAGAACTGGCTATCATCAACTCAAAATTCGTGCAGAGGATATTCCAAAGACTGCCTTTACCACCAGATATGGATTGTATGAGTATACAGTCATGTCTTTCGGACTAACCAATGCCCCCGCTTATTTCATGAATCTCAAGAATAAGATTTTTATGGACTTCCTGGATAAATTTGTCGTTGTTTTCATCGATGACATTCTGATTTATTCCAAATCAGAAGAAGAACATGAGCTACACCTAAGGACCATTCTTGGAACCCTTGGAGAGCATCAGCTGTATGCAAAGTTTAGCAAATGTGAATTCTGGTTACAGGAGGTAGGATTCCTCGGTCACATTGTATCAGCTGGAGGAATTGCTGTTGACCCTGCCAAAGTGAAAGATGTAGAAGATTGGCAAGCCCCAACCACTCAAACCCAAGTTCGTGCATTTCTCGGATTGGCGGGATATTACCGCAAATTCGTAGAAGGATTCTCTAGTATCGCCAGACCCATGACCCAATTACTGAAGAAGGAAAAGAAGTTTGAATGGACCGACAAATTTGAAGCAAGTTTTCAAGAACTCAAGAGGAGATTGATTTCAGCCCCAATCTTGATCATGCCAGATATCACGAAGCCCTTCGATGTGTATTGTGATGCATCCAAGATCGGTCTCGGATATGTGCTAATGCAAGAAGGCAAAGTTATATCTTATCTATCTCGACAACTGAAGCAACATGAGCAAAACTACCCAACCCATGACCTCGAACTCGCAGCCGTAGTTCTAGCCCTGAAAACATGGAGACATTACCTAATGGGAAACCGTTGTGAGATCTATACGGATCACAAGATCCTAAAGTATATATTCACTCAGAAGGAGCTGAATATGAGGCAGAGAAGATGGATAGAGCTAATCAAGGATTACGATATGGACATTCACTATCACCCTGGTAAAGCCAATGTGGTAGCCGATGCCCTTAGCAGATTACCGTGCCACTTGAACTCCATTGAAGGAGCAACCAAGTTTGCACAAAGAGATGGAAGATTTTCTAATGGAATTAGTAAGTGAAGGATTCTTGGCTAGCATAGAACTCCAGCCCACTTTGATCAGTCAGATTAAAGAGGCGCAGAAGGGAAATGCTAGTATTGACGGAATCAAGCGTCGTATCGGTACAGGAAAAGTACCTGGATTCACCGAGGACGAAGAAGGAGTTTCGCGGTACAAAGGACGCCTTTGTGTACCAGCAGATTCTGAGTTGAAAGAAGTTATTCTGAAGGAGGCTCATGATACTCTTTATTCTATCCATCCCGGAGGAACTAAGATGTATCAAGATTTGAAAGAGCAATTTTGGTGGCATAAGATGAAGAGAGAAATCGGAAGCTATATCTCCAAGTGTGATATACGTCAGCGAGTCAAGGCAGGAAATCAAAGACCCGCTGGATTGTTGCAACCCTTGCAGATTCCGGAGCGGAAATAGGATTCTATTGGAATGGACTTTATCACTGGACTGCCTACTTCTAGTCGGGGAAATGACTCTATCTGGGTCATAGTGGACAGATTGTCCAAAGTCGCCCATTTCTTACCCGCAAAGACCACATATCAGAGTTCGAAACTAGCAGAGTTGTACATCGCTAGAATCGTTAGTTTGCATGGAGTCCCCAAGAACATCGTATCGGATCGAGGAACTCAGTTTACCTCGAGATTCTGGAAGAAAGTCCAAGAAGGTTTAGGAACCTGTCTAGACTTCAGCACCACATATCACCCTCAGACCGATGGACAAACGGAGCGAGTAAATCAAATACTCGAAGATATGAATATGGATCCAAGTGGGAAGACTGTCTGCCGTTTGCAGAATTTTCATACAACAACAGTTATCAAGCCAGTTTGCAAATGGCCCCATTTGAATTCATGTACGGACGGAAGTGTCGCACCCCTTTGAACTGGTCGGAAGTAGGAGAGAGTCAGATTTTTGGACCCGACATCCTACGAGAAGCAGAAGAGAAGGTTCACAAGAGTCGTGAGCACCTCAAGACCGCCCAATCCAGACAAAAGAGTTACGCCGACAAGAGACATAGAGACCTCGCCTTCAACATAGGAGATTTTGTTTATCTGAAAGTGTCGCCATTGAAGGGAATGGAGCGTTTCCAACTCAAAGGAAAGTTAGCCCCCAGATATATCGGACCTTTCAAGATTCTGAACCGTCGAGGAGAAATATCGTATCAATTGGAACTACCCATAGAGATATCAGCCGTGCACAATGTGTTCCATATCTCATTACTTCGCAAGTGTCTCGAAGTCCCCGAGAAGACCGAAGTGTTCAAAACTATCGATCACCGGACCATAGAGATCAACGATGACCTGACCTATCCTGAAGTACCCATCCGTATTTTGGAAGAAGCTTTTCGAACTACCCGAACCCGAAGCATCAAGTTTCTCAAGATTCAGTGGAGCAACCACACAGAAGAGGAAGCTACCTGGGAGCGCGAGGATCACATCAGGACAGAGTTTCCCGATCTCTTCAAATCCTAGGTAATCTTTTCATCCTTTTTCAAATATTGGGAGGAGATTTTGTTTAAGGGGGGAAGGTTTGTAACATCCCAAAAATATTGAACTTGGATCATCAAACTCTAATCATCAAAATTAGGGTTAACAAAAACTTTTCTAAATAAAATTATGAAAGCATGCATATGAGTATGCATTCAATTTGAAATTCTTTTGAACCACCTTGTTTGTGTGTTTCCTTGCTTGTAAAATGTTTCTTAGGTGAAATAAACATCATCTAAAACATTTCCCACACTTTTGCCAAAGACAAATAAAGCAAAACAAATAAAATAAAGGAATGGTCATTTTGACCAATTTAACTCCCATGCCTAATTTGGCTGTCTCAAACTTTCAGAAACCAACAGAAACTTTTCTGGATCTTTGCACCCCCTGATTGTACTCATAACAAAGTATCAAGGCCCACTTTTTGATCATCCAGAAACTTTCAAATGCATAGTTTAAATGACAATTCAAAATTGAATCTTTATCATATGGGAAGATCCCACTTCTTCCAAAACCACTCAAACAAGCTCAACTTTCAAAACCCAAGCATCTGCAGACTCACCAGCACCAATCTAGCACACCCACCAAAAATCTTTTCAAAATTCAAAACTTGAATTCATGCGGCCATTTCGTCAAACACTTGGCAGACACAAATCAAACAAACTCAAAACATTATAGTGTGTAGTGTTTTGAGCCTAACTGGTTCCCTATCTAGCTCACAACCATCTCAGTAGATCATCTAGCAAGATTAACCAAGCACTAGCACCACTGTGAGCTTGCCAATATCATCAATGGTGAACAGCCGAGTGCATCCTTGCCACCCCAGTGTAGACAGCAAGCTAGGAAGGAAACTAGCCATGCCAACCTTGTCTGGGAGATCACGCATGCCTCACCGCCCCCTCTCGACCAGCCCTGCCTCGAAGATACCGACCAGAGCACCCAGGAACGCCGCGCCCGTGCCTCTGCTAACCGTGTCGAGCATGCGCCAGAGCGCCACCCTCAACCGAAGCCCACAGACCACGCACCGCCCTCGCCGCGTGCATACACGATCACCACCGACCCAGGAGACCGCCAGACATCCCCGTTTGCCGCCCCATGCCGCACAGCCACCGCTCGCCGTCGAAGACGCCGCCTCTGCCGCGCAGAGCGTCGCGTGTTCCATACCACCGCGCACCGCCCCACTTCTCGCCACCGTATCGTTGAGCATCGCCAGGGAACACCGCACCGTCCCCTACCTTCGCCCATGCCAATAGCCTTTTGTACCATCGCCCCAGATGAGCTCACCGTGCGCCCCGTCGGTCCCCTCGCTCGACTATAAATAGAGGCCACCCCCAGCCGAATTGAGCACACCATTCTACTCCCCTCTCCTCACTGATCGTGCCACACCATTCCCGGAGCAAGGCAAGCAGCACTTCGTCGGAATTTCACCGGAGCCCGCCGCCTCTGGAGAAGAAGGGAGCCAGCGATTGAAGCCGCCCCAGGAGGAGCCACCGGTACCAGGAGATTTGTCGTTGTCGACTTCGTCGTTCGCCCGCCTCGCCGACTCTCGCCTGCACCCCGGTGAGCCCCCAGCAACCCCCACTGGCCGCGCTAGGTTTCTGTGTCGCCCAACGTCGACGATGACTCCCAGCCGTTGGATTAGAACTAGATCGAACGTCCCACATCGCCCCATACCGCTTCGCACCCCCTGTCTCACTGACGAGTGGGGACAGCCACTTAACCAGCCCGCGGAAGCGCTACGCTTAGCAGGCCGGACCGTTAACCTTTCCCGTGCAGCCCAGTTATTTGAATTAAACCTTTTCCATTTAATTTCAAACACACTTCTATACCCAGTTTCAAACATCAACCCAGGTCGATTCAGAGCATCAAATTTGATGAAACTAATTTTCTTAGAAAGGTCTGGGAATGCTGAATCCAAGCCCGTTGGATTCAAGTCATTTGGATCTATAGATCACCCATGGTAAAAATAACAAGGCAGAAGCTTTTCTGCATTCAAATATTTTTCAAATTTAAACCATAATAGCTTTTGAGTTGATTCCAACTCTCAAAAATCACATTTAACCATACCTTTCAGAATATATAAAAATATATAGGTTTAATTACAGAAATAATGTTCAAGTAATAAAATAATGCTACATAGGCATTTCTAGTCACTTTATTTAATTAAAATAAAAGGATAAAACCTTATTAAATTGTGACACCACTTTAAATCATATTCCCATGGACTACAATATGTGGTGATGACATGTATCAACATGATCCCATGTTTGGTTTGGAGAATATTAAATCTTAAGTAGTTTTTCAATGAGTAGAAATTACTTTTCTAAAAATAAAAGGAATTAAACCAAGCCTTAATCTTGTAATGTTAGAGATGATGTTAGATCATCTATAGGACCCTTGTGTGTGATGATTGCAAGTAGTTAAGTATTGTTTGGTGATTGTGTACCTCGTATTTATTTATAGACGCTAGTACCGACCAAGGATACGTGGAGGAAGGAGGATTCTACGAAGAAGAAGCCGAGGAGAACTTCAACCAATTCTCTGCACAAGGCAAGCTAACACTTGCAATTTAGCAAGCTTTACTAATCAAGTTGACCAATGCCAGCTACCACTTGCAAGATACACTACTTATGCAAGCTAATACTTGCTTGTTACCATGACCACTATATGCCTTAAGCATATATGATCATCTCCACTTGATAACCCAATC
This sequence comes from Avena sativa, assembly GCA_916181665.1. Classification (NCBI taxonomy): domain Eukaryota; kingdom Viridiplantae; phylum Streptophyta; class Magnoliopsida; order Poales; family Poaceae; genus Avena; species Avena sativa. Next base: position 148,388,103 of record OV702297.1, read on the forward strand.
CTAGTTTTACTTGCAAGCTTCTTACTTTATTTCTTTATCAAAGCTCTTACCTAGATTTTACCTAAGTGAATGGTAGATACTAGAAAGATATGTGAAGGTTGCATAAAGAGCATAAAATTTGGCCTAAGCTAGATAGTCTTGATGTCATCCTAAGGCATGAGATTGAACTTAGTTAAAACTCCACTAGTTTATCACCCCTCACCAGTGCTTACCCCCACCTATAGATGCTAGTGCTAAGCATAAAACTTGATCAACTTTGGATGGGAATACTTGGTGGAAAAATGGTTATGAAAACCTTGGAATGATGGATCATTCTATTGAAATGTTTTGGACATGTGTTTTCGAAACACCTGATGATTTTGGTGATGAAAATGTTGAGGCATAAGCCTTAGCCCTTTATAAAACTGATGGTTGTCTGGATGCGATACCATTCCAATTTTATCGTACAACCACAATACCCGAAGATTGGGTAGGGCTTGACTGGAAACTTATATACCTTAGTATTAGTTCCCTCATGGCCAAGGTCTGAGCTGAGGCTACCTTGTGAACATTGTCCACCTGTGCAGTACCCAAGATGACAGTTGGTCATGGTTGGGAGGCCAAACTCACAGGAGAGGTGCTTATACTAGGGCGTGTAATTGAAAGGTTAGGATTAAATATCCGCATACTGAGTATGGTGAATTCAGGATTTGTTCCTAACGGATTTATCGAATGTTGTGGTGAAAGTGTACAATCTCTGCAGAGTGTCAAACTATTCGAATAGCCGCGTCCGTGGTTATGGACAGTTGGAGTGGCCATACTGTTCCCCCGTCAAACTTTTCAAAATGACTTGTGAAATGAAGTGAGACTTTGACTTAACCACAACAGGGTTGTGATATGAAATACAAGTTCACACTAAGAGGTTATAAACTTCAACTAGCATTCATTGCCCCTAAAACTTAGTAGAGATAAATCTGGCTTTTGCAAAACAACCCTAGAGCCTAGTGTCCTATTATCAAAAACCCCTTTCATTTGTTAGTATTAGTTTGCGAGTACTTAAAGAGTACTCATGGCTTTGTCCCTGGCTATTCCCATGGCTAGACTATGAATAGGAGTACCTGGAGGATGGACCCCAGGAAGGTTACGACAACTAGGATCATCTCCCATCGTCAGCATTGCCTGTGACCCCGAAGATGGAGCTTCGCCTACGCTACCGTTATTATTACGTATTCCGCTGCTTGATGTTGTATTAAGAACTGGATCATGAGATCCCTATTTGTGTAAGAACTTATGGACGGTTTGTAATGGATGATGTACTATGGTATCCAATTCTGTTATGTCTCGCAAAAATGGTAATCCTGGGAATGCGATGTATGGCATAATAGGCATCTGGGATTAAAAACCCGGGTGTGGACAAATATGCACTAAAGTAGCAAATGATGCTAATAGGTAGGTATGGTGGACATTGTGGCAATATTGGTTTTGGGGAGTTGGAAACACAAGTAGAGCTCATACTCAGTGCAAGTGAAGGCTGGCAATAGAGAGGGAGCGACAAACGAGAGAGCAATAATTATCATAACCATGCTTGCAACAAAACATGACTAATTATGGCAAGAAAGTGATACTAGAACTCTGAGGCAAAATAAATCATCGAGGCTTACTGACTATTGTTTAGTCATATGCATGCGTTAGCATGTGCCAAGTCGATTCACATGAATAGTCAGAGGAGGATACCACAATATCATACCAAAATATGAATAAAACAATGCAAGCAAATATTCATATGACATGCGACAAACTACTAGCAAGCTGGAGCTAATCATAGACAAGCAAGAACTACTAAGCATCCATAATGACATACACCTTACACAAATAGGCTAAGCATGCTCACAATGATGAGTATATGTACAAAAAAGAAAAAAATAGAGTTTGTTACTAGCCTCTTACCACACCTCAAGTTGTCTTAATCTTCATTATTGCCCTTCACTTGTGTGACTTGAATAATAACATGGAACCAAAATCCACTGAGGATGGCTGAACCCCTGCAAAGAACTCACAAAACCAAAGAAGAACAACAAATATTTTTGGTGTTTTCGATTTTTCAAACAAGCCAAACAAGCCAACAAAGAAAAAACAAGCAAAGCAAAAACAAACCAAGAAAAGAAAAAATCTTTTTGTATTTTTCTTTTAAGGCAAACCAAAGCAAAGAAACAAAAGAAGAGAAACAACGAAAATATTTTTGGTATTTTTGTGTTTTTGAGAAAGAACCAACAAGAACCAAAAAGAAAAAAAAACAATGGATATACAAAGAACCGACCGAACATGATATATATATGAGTGTGATGTCGGTATACCTCCCCCCAAGCTTAGGCTTTTGGCCTAAGTGGGGCTCAATCCCATGGTGCCCAAGTAGATGCACCTCCGTAGTATGACGAGGAGGCTCCCTCGTCCTGGTACGAGCTCGAGGATTCCCCCGTGTAGTGTACAGCAGGGTCATATGAGGGCGCTTCCTCCTGACAGTGCCCATGGAAGTTAAGAGAGCACATCAACTCATCCATCTCCTCCTTGGAGCGTGACAAAGGTCCTTGAGAAATACTGAACAAAGTGGTTTGGGGGAGAGGGATCTCTCTCTTCCCCGTCAATAAACAACATTCTATAAACCAATTTCTCAAGGGTAGAGCTAGTGGTGACAAAGTGATGCGCCTTCATGGTAGCAAGATCAAGCCTCTCAGGAGTCAAGATTGTATCATTTGGATCAACAGCAATGTCCAAGGCAGCAGCAACACGCGTAGCAATAATTCCCCCATAAATGGGTCCCTTAGCTGTTAAGCGACGAGCAATGAGAGAACCAAGATTATACTTGGTATCATTGTTGAGCGCAGCAGCTAAGAAATCCAAATGATAGCTGGAAATATTACTAGTGTTCTCCCTACCAAAAACACTAGTGGTAAGATAATAAGCGAAGTACCTGATGGCTGGAAGCTGAATGTTTCTTATCTTTCCCCGTTGAGCTCTACGGCTATCATCATTGGTTATTCCTCGGTAAAGCTCCAACAAATCAGTGGGTTGAGCTGGAATCTTCTTTGCTGACCCAGCTGTACCAAGTCCAAGAGCCCCACAAAATTTCTTCAATGTTATATGGTAAGACCTACCATAAACTTTGAAAGAAACATCTGGATGGAACACACTGTTAGTAAAGGAGAAACTCTCCACAAATGTTTTGGTGAGCGTAGCATATTGCGCGCTCTCATCTTGCATATGGCTCGTTAGTCCAGCCCACCGAACCAAGGTCATAAAATCATCAAGAATCCCAACAGCCCGCCAGAAAGTTTGGCAAGGAAAGGTGGAGGGATGCGCATCCCCCTCATCTCCCTCGTCACCAAATCGCGGAATGAGGAGATCCTCATTGTATGAGGGCCTGACACTGGTGGATGATCCAGGAAGCCTTGTCCTTCTAGGTGCATCACCCTCAAATATCTCTCCAAATGTGTGGTTGTCCATGACCACTCTTTTCTGAAATTTTTAGACAAACATCAAACCAAGTGATTTCCAAGTTCATAAATGATGATCAACTACTATAGGAACTTTCTAGAGGGCTACACATGCATCAAAATAGAGTTTCTAAGCATAGAACAAGCATGCAAGCTCAAACAACCTGTCACCTATAGCAGCAAAATACTCAAGATACAATCTACCAATCACAAATCTAATTGGACAAGTGGAGGAGGCACATACCAAGGAGAAATCCCTCCAAAAATCAGCACTTAGAATGGACTGAACAAGGAGATCGAAAATCGCGAGCAAGAACATCAAGAACTCGAGGTTGAGCAAGTTTTCCAGTGTTTTTCAGGAGAGAGAAAGAAGATGGCTTTAAGGAGGCAGCCTGGAGGGGCCCAGGTGGGCCAGACCCCCCTAGGCGCCGCCCACAGGTAGGCCACGCCTACCATGGGTGTGGTGGCCTGGGGTGGCCCCCTGGGTCACTTCACGTGTCCCTCTGCCCCTTTTCGAGGAAAAATTTATTTTGAATTTTCTAGGAGTTTTTAGGAAACTTTAATTTTGGCCAATTTTCAGGGTATGAAAATTGATTTTCTCGCAGAAACAGTTTTTTCAGAAGAATCAAAAGCAAGCCAAAAGCCAAATTACAGGAGCTCTAAGACAAACTAACAATCAAACAACTAACAAAACCAAAGCTAGCAAAATAAAGACAAAGACTAGGAAGGAGAAAAGTAAAAGAAAGCAAGTATAACCATAGTGAAAACATTATTTTGTTCATTAAAATCCTTTTGTTAACAAGGTTGATCAAGTCTTGTTACCAAAACAATCTTATATGAAACAAAACATTGCAATACACTAGGTGATTATGTTACCTCATACTTGTTAGCAATGGTCCCAATCATAATAGTTCCAAAATTTTCTTGTGGAATGGGACAATATATTTCTCCAACCTTGATGCTCTCAATATTTTGAATGGAATTCAGGCAATATCTTCTAGAAACCTTCTTGGGGAAATAAACAGTATGCTCTTTGTCATTAATGTTGAATGTTACTTTCCCTTGATTACAATTAATGACAGCACCTGCAGTATTAAGAAAAGGTCTCCCAAGAATAATAGACATATTATCATCTTTAGGCATTTCAAGCACAAAAAAATCAGTCAAAACCAACCAATTATGAGCCACTTGAACAGGAACATCCTCACATATACCAACAGGAATAGTAGTTGACTTATCAGCCATTTGCAAAGATATATCAGTTGGTATCAACTTTTCTAGCCGGAGTCTCTTATAGAGAGAAAAAGGCATAACACTAACTCCAGCTCCCAAATCACATAAAGCAATTCTAACATAATTATTTTTAATGGAGAAGGGAATAGTTGGTATACCTGGATCACCAAGTTTCTTTGGAACCTTACCATTGAAGGAATAATTAGCAAGCAAAGTAGAAATCTCCTCGTTAGGAATCTTTCTTTTATTAGAGACAATATCCTTCATATACTTTGAAAAGGAGGCAATTTAATAGTATCAGTCAAAGGAATTTGCAAAAATAAAGGTTTCATCCACTCACAAAACTTGTTGTAGTGTTCTTCCTCCTTTGACTTGTGTTTCTTACCTGAAAAAGGCATAGATTTCTGCACCCAAGGTTCTCTCTTTACCATGTTTATTAGCAATAAAATATTCTTTAGTGTACCTAGTGTTCTTAGTGTGCTTCTCAGGTTCTTCCTCACCTTCCTCCTTATCAGGAGCATCATTTTTATCATTACCACTCTCAGTTTTAGCATTAGAGACAGATATACTATTAGGATATACAATAGGTTCAAGTGGTTCCTCAACTATTTTGTGTTTCTTTCTCTTACGATGACTACCACTACTTTCACCTTGTTGAGAATCCTTCTCAATTCCTTTAGGGTGTCCTTTAGGATATAAAGGATCTTGAGTAGCTATACCACACCTAGTTCTAATTGCATAAGCATGTTTATTTCCTAAGGCATTAACTAGCATATCCTTTTGTACCTTAGCAAGTTGATCAAGTTGGGTTTGAACCATTTGAAAGTGTTTACAAGGCATTTTAATATCATTAGAAGTTCTTTCCATAATATCTTTCAACTCATGGATAGATCTAGAGTTTTCTAATAAATGATTCTAAAATTGTTTATTAAAATTACCTTGTTTAACGATAAATGTGTCAAGTTCCTTTAAGCATTTATGAGGAGGCTTACCATAGGGAATATCACCTTCATTAAAGTGGTAAGAGTGTACCTCAATAGTAGATGAGTGGGGAATTGGCTTACATAATTCTTCTATAGGAGGTAGATTCTTCACATCTTCAGCTCAAATACTTTCTCCTTTAGACACTTCTCAGCTTCCTTCATCACATCATCATTTAATGCAATAACTCCCCTCTTCTTTGGTGTTGGTGTTGGAACTGGTTCAGGAACATCTGGTTCAGGAGTAATAGGCTCAGGTGTATTTAGCTCAGTTGAAGTTCAATCATCTTAATTCTTTCCTATCTTAGCCATTAATTCTTCAGCATCTGTAGGAGTTCTTTTCCTGAAAACACAATCAGCAAAGCTATCCAGGTATGTCCTAGAATCATCAGTTAGTCCATTATAATAAATATCAAGAAGCTCATTCTTAGGCAATGGACATCCAGGATGTGCATGAATCAAGGCACAGAACCTTGTCCATGACTCGGGAAATTTCTCTTCTTCTCCCTTTTTAAAATCAAAAAGTCTCTGCAAAGCAGCATGTCTAGCACTGGGAGGAAAATATTTCTGGAAGAAAGAAGCAATCAAGCAATCAGGGCTATGAATGGAACCAGGAGGTAATTGTTGGGAATATGCCCTAGAGGCAATCATGTTTGATGATATTTTCCCATTGTATTCATAAAGTTATTAAGTTGTCCTTGTATGAGCATCTGATGTATATCATTGAATATGTGATTCGGTTGTGGAACTATACATTCATGTTGTTTGTACTAAATGTCCTTGGTCATTGAGGTTGTGCTGGACACACAACTTAGACCAATGTGAAAGTCAGCTTGATGACTCGGTTCCACTTGTCATGGGCATGGAGATTCCATTATGAGTTACACAGATTCGGCTAAAGAGTTTAGCGAGTCGGATTGACCCATATTGAGGTACAATGAACAAGTTGTCATTTGTATATCTCAATCAATGTAATCCTTAGACCTAAGGTTATTGCATAGTCAGAGTTGAGGATCACCGGCTTAGGTTCTGTCAAACGATGATCCGTAACTGGGCAGTTATAAAGGTAGAGTTCGGGTCGACTGAGAATCAAGCTGCGTGATGTGAATAGCCAAGATGGTATTTTCCCCTCCACTTGGAGAGATATTCTCTGGGCCCTCTCGGATGATAAGATTCGGAAAGCATGGCCATGCATGACTCGGTTAAGTGTTAACCGAGGCTATCGACTAAGAGTTAGTCAGGTGAATCACTTATCTCGGATCGAGAAGAGAGTCGGACTATTTAAGGGATGACAAATATTCACCTATAGTCTGACAAGGTATATCGTGAGGCAAAAGGGACACGGACGCAAGTCGCATTGAAAAGGCAAGTCGTCATGACTCTTTGGTACTTGGGAGTCAGCACGTTCTGCTAGAAGCCACTACTGACTGATCGATTGAGAGTCGGACTCTAATCGTGTCCAAGTATCCATTATCCTACGGGGTCACACACTTAAGAGCGGGAGCAAGTTCGGATTGGATCTGCGCTGGAAATCTGGTTGGGTTGGACCCAAGCCGGATTTGGACTGAGTCAGTGAGTCGGACTCACGGTGACTGGTATTATATGGGCTTTAGTGAATGGGACATGTGAGTGGATCCCAAGTTCACTCCCTATATATAGTGGAGCACAATAACCCAGAAGGGTTAATCTTGATCGGTTAGGTCATTCCATGTGTTGGAAACCCTAGCTCCATAGCAGTCCTGCCGTCGTAACGAACCTAGAAGTTCACCGCCGGTTCTCCTCCTTGTACGTGTGGATACCAGCAGAGGTGGTGTACGATCAGCACTAGGACGATCGTATCGCAAAGGACTGCACTGCATCAACTGACACGCTTCATCAGTAATCTGCAACTTCGCGTCTAGTGGTAAACCTCGTGGCCTTCTACCTCAGCTAGATCTTGGGATCACCACGTTAGAGGGAAAAAGGTTTGTTTTATCTCTACGTGGCCCAACAGTAATCAATTAAACCAAGTCCTAGCTTCTCCTTTTAGTGAAAAAGGGAAGATCTTAGTAACAAAGTACTTGCACATTTTAAAATCATCAGAGAACAAAGCACTCATAGTAGAAAGCTCATTCATATGAGCCACAACACTCTCATTTTATGTCCCACATAAAGGTTCTTTCTCAACAATTTCTAAATAAGATAAATCAAGAGAGAAATCATAGTCTTCATCTTTAATATCTATGGGAAAGGTGGGAAACTTAGGATCAGAGGACAATTTAGGCATAATAGTACGTCTAGCAAGGAGACTCTTAATAGCACTAGTACCTTGTGTGTTTCGGCACTCTTCAACAAATTCATTAGTGAACTCAATGTAACCATCATTAATATCATAACACTTACTAGACTCAGGTGAGCTAACAGGTGTAATAGTGTCTTCACTAGGAGTTTCGGTATTTCCTAGACCAACCATAGTAGAATCTAGGAAAGGACCTAATGAACCACTCGCATCAAGCACAGTAGAAGTAACATCATGAGCATCAAAAGCAGTTTCAGATTCAGCAGTAGTAGCAGTATGTGTAGCATGAGTATGTGGTGGAGGTGTAACAACCTTACTTATAACAGACGGTGAATCAAGAGAAACAGAGGTGTTTAGGACTGTACCTCTTCTTGTAGTGGATGGTAAAATAGGGAACTTTCCATCATGAGACTTCCCCATGATGAAAGGAGTATCAGTGAACAATAATAGATCCAAGTGAACTTACAAATAAAGCTATGCTCCCCGGCAACGGTGCTAGAAAATAGTCTTGATGACCCACAAGTGTAAGGGATCGCAACAGTCTTCGCGGGTAGTATTACCCAATTTATTGATTCGACACAAGGGGAGCCAAAGAATACTTGCAAGCTTTAACAACTGATTTGTCAATTCAGCTACACCTAGAAATAGTTCTTGCGCACAGAAGTTTATCAGTAGCAATAGTTTGGTAGTAGCAAAAGCAAAGCAATAGCAACAACAACAGTAAAACAGGAGCAATAGTAACAGTGACGGTAACAGTGGGATTCGAGTGTGGTAGGCATAGGGATGGATGGACGGGCGATGCATGGACGAGTCTAAACATGCAACTTCAAGATCTAGGGCATTGCAGATAAATAATAAAAAGCATCCAAGTACTAAACAATCCTAGGCATGTGCTCCATAAATAGTCATATGTGCTCGCAATGAGAACTTGCACAACATCTTCTGTCCAGCCAGCCCATGGCAGCGGGGCCTCTAGGGAACTACTGGCAATTAAGGTGCTCCTTTGAATAGAGCACCGTAGCAAAGCATTAACACTCTGAGAACACATGTGATACTCACACCATAGACATCCCCTCCGGTTGTCTCAATTATTGTCACTTTGGGGCCTTTGGATCTAGGCAATGATATGTGTACACAACTTGCAGATAAGATCACAAACAATACTATCATAATGATTCAATAATAAGTTCAGATCTGAGATCATGGCACTTGGGCCCTAGTGACAAGCATTAAGCACAACAAGTTGCAACAAAGTCAAATAGCACTAATAGAGATACTAGGCACTATGCCCTAACAATCTTATTCGATTACATGATAGAACTCATCCAATCCCTACCATCCCTAAGCCTACAGCGGGGGATTACTCACTCATGGATGAGGGAAACATCAATGGTTGATGGATATGCGTTGGTGATGATGATGGCGATGATCCTATCCAAATTCCCTGTCCGGGCAACGGCGCCAGAAAATAGTCTTGATGACCCACAAGTGTAGGGGATCGCAAAAGTCTTCGCGGGTAGTCTTACCTAATTTATTGATTCGACACAAGGGGAGCCAAAGAATACTTGCAAGCTTTAACAACTGATTTGTCAATTCAGCTACACCTGGAAATAGTTCTTGCGCACAGAAGTTTATCAGTAGCAATAGTTTGGTAGTAGCAAAAGCAAAGCAATAGCAACAGCAACAATAAAACAAGAGCAATAGTAACAGTAACGGTAACAGTGGGATTCGAGTGTGGTAGGCATAGGGATGGATGACGGGCGATGCATGGACGAGTCTAAACATGCAACTTCAAGATCTAGGGCATTGCAGATAAATAATAAAAAGCATCCAAGTACTAAACAATCCTAGGCATGTGCTCCATAAATAGTCATATGTGCTCGCAATGAGAACTTGCACAACATCATATGATATTTTGGCTACAAGTTGATCTAGTGGGTAAATACACACTAGTTGGCCATTTGGATTCATATATGTGCAAATGTGGTTAGTACCATATGATAAGGAAGATCCTTCTTTTGTTGATCCCAAAAGTTCAAATCTATGAGTGCATGCATGAATAGGTGGCCACATGAAACCATAATTGTTTTTACAATTATAAAGTGAGCATTTATTCCATATGCATGTCCCATGCAAGCTCCACCATTCCTTCCTTCTGTTATGAATTCATTTGAGTTTGAGATGAGTTTGTTTTGTTTTGAATTCAAACCAATGAATCATTTACAAACAAGCTTACAAGCATTCGTTCTCCTTCTATCTATCCGTTAGATGGTTTACCTTCACCTTGTTTTTATTGGAGATTCTTTCTTTGAGTTGAATTAAAATCAAACCAAACAAAAGCAATTCATAAATTTAAACCTAGCTAATATTCTATGTATCTACTCTATCTTACTTCATCTAACTAAAAATCTAGTCTAACCCGAGGCCTCCCTAGTGGTTTGATTGAATCAAACCACACCACCACTTCTCACTACCATTCCCCTCTAACCTAACCCCCTCTCCTTACCCTAACCCGAGCCATGGCACATGCCATGTGACATGCCCCCTTTTCCCATCTGAACTAACCCTCCCCTCCCTTGCTGATCAAGAAGCACCCACATGTCCACCTCTAACACTGGTTAGCCTCCCCACTGCCACTTAGAGAGAGAAGAGAGGAACCAAAAGAAACCCTAGTTGCTTTTGCTTCTAACCTAACTCGAGCACTACCCCGAGCTCCCTTGTCCTTATCTACCCCCAGCCCCATTCCTGGCAACCAGAACCACCCCTGGGCGCCTCCCAAACGCCCTCCTTTCTTTCCCGTTGACCTCTCCTAGCCTACCCATCACCATAGCCTCCACCTTCGATGAGCTGCTATACTGGCGAGGGGAGAAGGAGGAGAGAAGGCCAGAGGTGCCGAGGAAGACCAACGTCGTCCCTGTATCCTGCATGTTCACGGAGAGGAAGAGGAGAAGACCCTGAACCCATAGAACGAGTGTTGGCCGAGAAGAAACCCTCGCTTTCGGAGCCCAAGCCCCGTCGCAGATCGTCGTTGCCCCATGCCCGTTCGAGCACACTGTTAGGCCCGTGGTGAGCCCATGAACCTCCCAGACATCATGCCTTGTTGTTTTGCTTATGGGTTTCCTAGATCCATTCATCGAGCACCTTGCCTACGCAGTCGCTCATCGCCACCCTGCTTTTGCGTTGCCCTAGTGCTGCACCCCGCTATCGCGCGTCTATGCTGCGGAGTCCGCCTCGCCGCTCCGCGTTGCCTGGCAGCCTTGCCCAGTCCTGAAGCCACCTAACAGTGATGCCTCGTCCAGCCCGTGCTGCTCGTGTTTCTGTCTGCGCAGAGGACGACAAAGCCAAGCTGCGGTGGCTTAACTTTCCCCGCTTACCAAACCCAGCATCAGCCCTAACCTACCAAAGTGCTTCCACATCGCCGCCATGTTCCCTGCGTTGCTGGATCGAGTCCCTGCACTACTGCTGTTTTTGGCGTCGCGCCGAGTTCAGTTTCATCAGAAAACAAGTGAGGAAGAGAAACAGTAGTCGACGCTGTCATGCGCTCACACTTGCATAGAGCCCCCTGCGGTTTTCTTTGCGAAACCCGCAGTCCCTCCCATGGAACCACATGTCAGCCACCAGATCCCATCATCGTCCAGGCCTTCTATAAAAGGTACCTGATCTTTCCAGTAATCAACCTGTGGTCCCTCAGACTGCCCACGTGTCGCACCTAGGCTGGCTGCGCGTGCATGTGGCCATGCGGTGCACCTGGGCCTGATTTTCATTCTCTATGGGTATCTCGCCTATGCGTGAGTCCTGGATCTTTTTGAAATTCAAATTCAAACTATTTTAATAATCTGCTTAAATTTAAAAACTTTATAACTTTTAAATAAATTTGAATTTGAATAAAAGTTTAATATGAAATGTGTTTAGTTTTCAGATACGAAGTCAACTGTAAATTCAAATCTTTTCAAAACTAATTCAAACTATTAACATTTGACCACATTAATTTTTGAATCAGAAAAACATGAGGAATATGAAAATGATATTTAAAATATATTCTAGGCAAATAAAATTTTCTAATTATTAAATGCTATTTAAATGACATTTCTTAATAAATTGATAACTTTAATTCCGTAACTCCGAATTCGACAAATGATATGTCTAAAATGATCAGCACAACGAGATCATTCTAACTATGCATTCCGTGATATGAATTAAAGCATGAATTATATAAATATTAACAGACCTGCAAGGTTCATGCAAGCAAAACATAAATAAACAAGTAATAAAATGCTTTATTCTTGTAGGCCACACCTCACCCATGCCATTCTATGTTGAACCATGTAATTGTGCATCATTCCATCATGGTATACCTTGTTTGCTTGTTGCATATGATTTATATGTTTGTGTAATGTATTTATTTTGGCCCCTTGTGTGTTTAGTTTTTTATACGGATAGACGCTGATCAAGGGGACTATCAGGAGCCTTAGGAGTATTACCCGGATCCTATCTATTCTACAACTGAAATGCCAGGCAAGCAATTCCCCATGCTTGTACTACATATAGTACCTATTGCATATGTCTTATTCTTGCATCATGAATCGCGTCACGAATTAAATTGAATCCCAAGTACTGCATAGCCTTTACTTTTAAACCTCATTGAAGCTTGTTCCTCAATCCTACGATCCATTACCACAGGAGTTGTTTGATCCATGCAAGTCATAGAATTGCATGTGTAGGATTTGTGAAGAGTCTTTGAATAATGAGGTACCTAAGCAACTGAATTGAGTAGTAATGGGATAACTAAAGAAAGAGGCACCGATGGGCATTATTTGCTAGTTGGTTCTTTAAGCTCACTTGTATCCCATAGGACCCGAGTACTTGATTCTTGTTCCTTGACTATCGCACTATCCATATGTGGGACCATGAATTCCCTTTGTCTTATCTTGAGTCACATTCAATTTCTTGGGGCCACAAGTAGTTTGGGGCGTTATTACTATCCTGTACTTCTGTCATGATTTACTGTTTTATTTACTACCGTTGCGTGAGGAGCATTTACTATTGTACTGTTTTGGAACCCTGTGCCACGTTTACATTGTTTGGACAAGCCCAATCACACTTTCGGATTCTCAGTCATTCTCAGCCATCGTTGTAAACACCTTGGTCTGTCTCGGACCCCGACCGACTTCATAGAGGGTAGCTTAGTGGGGTGACCCTCTAAAATCATCTATGAATCTTGCAAATTCTTTGCCGTGATGCCTCGTTGGGGTTTTATTTGGTTTTTTGAGGTTGATCGTGCGTGTGTTGCTATTTATGCACCCCAGCAGGGTAAATCTTTCTGAAAGCCGTGTCCATGGTTATAGACAACTTGGAGCACAATTTCTCGAACATAAACAACTATAACTAAATTACTACTTTTAATATGACTAAAACTTGACTAGTAATAGTGCAATATTCATGGAATGATTAATAAAATTGCCAACAGATGGGGTGTTCTTCCGCCTTCTCGTTCGGGGAACAGGAAGAAGGGCGAGCGATCTTTATCTATGTTGATATATATTTGTTGAATAATTAACTGTTGTTTAATTAATGAGCATTTGTCTATCATTGGTTAGGCGGATGTTGTAGTGTGTCTCTACAGAATGCTAGGCTTTATTTTTGCTGCAATTGTGTCACCCTCAGGTTGTTCCCTTTAGATGCATAAAGACTTACTGAGTCCCATAGGGTCTCACGCGATAAATATTGTTCATATGGACGGCTATATCCACAGGAAGGCTACTGGGTCGAGGAGACTGATGATGGTAGCAACGACCATCAGGTGTATAGATTCCAAGGAATGGAGATCCATGAGATCTGGGGGCGGGATGTGCTTATTTATAGGAGTATTATGCCAATTTTCCTCTTATCCATACTTAGATCTGGTTTTTCGCTTCTACATGATACTCTGATGTGTGATGTATGAGGATGCATCCTAAAATAATATCTCTATCTAGGATATTTGGATCTTGCCGTATGGTATTGAATATTTCTATTTCTTTTAGATGGCATGTCTCTGATGTACTGTTGTATGTCGTTGAGATACGCACTTATGTATGTTTTGTTTGCATACTTGTCGACTACGCCGCTCGCACTTGATACAATGTTCTTTCAAAGTGGATAGGGTGGTTGGCCGATACCATGCCCTGCTCCTCTTAGACGAGGCCTACACGTGGGTGGCCCTTGGTCCTCCTCAGTAGGACACCTTATGCACTTTTGGTTCATCCTGGCTTGTTGCTTAGAGCGTAGTGTCCGAGGTATTACAATTGTTCAGAGGTATGTTGCGTGCACAGTCCCATGCCATAGAAATGTGTGGCCTTTGAAGGTACTATCACAGGCCATAGATTTTACATGTACCAAATTGGAAATCTAAGTTTCATCTTCTTGTCTACCTTATATTGTGTACTAATTTTTATTAGATGTGATTATTTGTTGTGCTTTTCCTTGATTTTTTATCTTATTAACTATGATTGGTTGTAGTGATGTGTTAAAATTAGCTTGGTGCATTGGTTTATCTTATCCACTTAACATAATTGCTCCAAAAATGGTTTTGTACCTTTTGATGTGCATTGTTTTGATTAGTTTTAGTAGTACCTACATTGTCTTATATTTTCATTAGATTGTGCATTGTAGGAAGCCATGAACTATGGATTCTCATGGATTAATAATCAAGAGTGGCCAAAAACTATGCAGATGGCTTTAACTAGGATTTAGGGCATGTACCATGAAGTCCATAGTGGTAGAATCAATGGCAGGTATGACCAAGCCGTTTTGGTGAAGCAACTATCGGATGGTAAGCAAAAGATAGGGAAGAAACATTTTTCTCGCTTAGATGATGTGAAGAAGTTCATGGATCAAACTGAGAGGAAGGTTCTTGAGACTAATTATCAGAGGAACAAGGAAGAAATGAAAGAGAGTGTGGTTGAGGAGAAGAAGGAGGAGGACACAACTGCTCTCAAGAATGAAGTTCAGGTGTTGAAGAATGTTGTGGCTGAGCTGAAGCAGCTATTGAGAACTCAATTAGATGTAATGAAGGCCAAGAATAAGAAATGTGAAGTTGAGAAGGTAGCCCTCAAGAATGAGAAAAAAGCTAGAGTACATGTTGTTTAACCTCTTCAACGCCAAGGAAAGTCTCTAGAAGAAGGTGAAGAAGATTAAGGCAATTTGTGATGATGAGTGAGTTGAGTCATTGTGTTTATGTAGTGTTGAACTATTGTGGTGTATGTGTTGTTGGGAGGAGTGCTCAACTATTAGTGGTTTATGTGTTGTTGAAATATTTGTGGTGGGACCTTTATTAGTTTAATGGATCTATCTATGTTCAAACCTTTGTGTTATTGTTATTAGAAATGTTGTCCCTTTTCATATTATTATTTGAAATGAAATCCCTTTGTTATTTCAAATGTTAAACCTTTTAATATAGTTATTTGAAATGAAATCCCTTTTTTATTTTAATATTGTTAAGAATAGTGGTTTTGGAGGGTTATCGAGAACCCTCGACAACCCTTCTAACATTTTAAAGAATAGTGGTTTAGGGTTGTATAGACCCCTCGACAACCCTAGTAACATTTTAAAGAATAGATGTTTGGGGTTATCGAGACCCCTTGACAACCCTTGTAACATTTTAAAGAATAGTGGTTTTGGGTAAGGTGATTTCAAATGGTTTTTGAGGGTTGTGAGAACCCTTGACAACCATTGTAACATTTTAGAGAATAGTAAAAAGCTGCATGATAGATTATACACAAGATCATAGTCTTAAACACTAATTTGGTTCTAATCATGAACATTGTATTACACAGGATCATAGATTAAACACAAATTTAGTTTCGAGCACATCAGAACATAGTCTTAACACAAAATACATAGTACATGTAGTTCCATCCATATAAGAACATTGTCTTAAACAACTAGGGGTAGTTTCAAACAAAAACTAGGGATAGCACCAAACAAGCGTCACTCCTTGGTCTTTTTTGTACCCCTTGTAGCTGTTGTGATTCCCAGCATTGAGGTATCCCTTCACCGTGTGTGTGAGCTTAGGTTCTCTTCCACTGGTCCTAGGCACTACAGCTGATGCATCAACAGTCCTTGGTGCAGAGGAGGCATGTCTAGCCCTTGGAACTGCTGGAGAAGCCCTTGCAGTAGTTGGTGTTGTCCTTGGAGCTGGAGGTGTTGATGCAGTAGTTGGTGCAGTCCTTATAGTTATAGCCCTTGTAGCAGGCCTGGATGAACTCTGTGGTGGTGTTGGTGCAGTAGTTGGAGTAGGCATAGAAGTGATCTATGATGAAGAGCATTCCTCTGCGTTGCTCTCCTTATTGGCCTACAAACAAAAAAATTGTCACATCCCAAGATTTTCCAAATCTTCTAATGTGAAAAATAAATGAATAAAAAATAAAACTTTGTTGATTTTCAGGGTGAGAAGAAACTTTTTGAAATCCAATTGGAAACCTTCAAACCAAATTGGATCAAATAAATCCTAAAGGAATTTATAAAGATAAATATTTAATAAAAATATTTAGAATTACTACTTTGAAATCTTCTTATAAAAAGATTTAGTTTCCAAAAGAAAAGGAAGGATTTTAAATAAGAAATTATTTTACAAAGCCAAATTAAAACTTGGCCAAGTCTTTAAAAACAAAATAGTTCTATTTGGGAAGATTAGTAAAAGTTTATTTAAATAAAGTAATAAGGATTTAATATCCAAGTTTTATTAATAAAGGTTTTACTATTTCCAAAACATCAAAACTTATTTATTTATTTAAAATAAGTTTTCCAAGTATTTTATATTCTCAAATAAAACCTACTGATTTGGTTTTGAAAATAATTAGATTTCAAAAGGAGTATTTAAATAAAACAATCCTATTTGGTTTAATAATAATGGTATATTTATTTAAATAATAATGGACCCTAAAATAAAATTATTATTTTGTTTTTGGAATTTTGGTTTATGTTACTGAACAGAACCAAATTCAAAGTTACAAAGTATGGTGATTGTTTGAATTGATTTAAGTATTGTTTGGTTGTTTGAATTTCAAAACAGAAATTAGAAATAGAAAAATAAAAAGGTTTCAGGAAGAAAAAAATAGAAGTCGGACTCAGCCCAACTGGCCAAGCCCAACAAGACCCAGTCCAGCCCACCTACTCTCTCCCGCGGCGAAACGTTTTTCACTCAGAACCGCACTCGCTGAGCCAATGACTG
This sequence comes from Avena sativa, assembly GCA_916181665.1. NCBI lineage: Eukaryota > Viridiplantae > Streptophyta > Magnoliopsida > Poales > Poaceae > Avena > Avena sativa. The sequence continues at coordinate 148,405,275 of OV702297.1, forward strand.
GTGGCCCCAAACCCCTCTCTCTCTCTCTCCCTCACTGCCAGATAGACCCCACAGCCACGTGGTCATCTTCTTCGCCGCAACCTCCTCCCCCCAAACCTCGTCGCCATTTCTATCAAATAACTGCGCGCTCAATTCCTCTTAACCACGTGTTGAATCAGCCCCGTGACCGCGCGCATTTAAGCGTCCCTCTCCCCTCTCTGATCTCCCTCACACGCCAGACCTCCCCTGCCCCCAGGCTGCTACGAATTGAGCTGGCACTCCCTCTATTCCGACGACGCTCCGGTGCAAATTCCGGCGACTCAGCGCCGCCCCTTGTCTCATTGACCACGCACCCATACTCCCCACCTCCTGGCGCATCGGTCCGTGCCTCTCGTTCAACTGCGGGCGCCCCAGAACGCCGTCTTCGACAAGCTCTGAGCACCGCCGCGTCTGTCTTCCACTCCGGCGACGTCTCCTGGTAAGTCCAGACCGCCCCAAGCCTTCTCCTTCACGCTCGTGTCATCTCCGTGATCTCCTGCATCTGACCACACCCTCTGTTTGCCTCCTCGTGATCTACAGCGTCGCCTCCGACCACGACCAGAGCCGCCCGACGCCGTCCTTGACTCCGGTGAGGAATTCCGACGAACCCTGAGCGCCCCTCGTCAAACGAACCACACGTTGAGAACCAGCATGACGCCACGAACGCGGTGAGCACCTTCCCATCCTCCCTTGCTTCCTGTTTCTCTAGCGCCGCCACCATCTGACCGCACCGCCGCTCGCCGTTGACCTTGCGCCGCCAGTTCTTGGCTAGTGAATAAGAGCCGTTCGATTTAGATCGAAGAGACACGATTAGATCACTTAACGTCGAAAGGGTACGCGATCAGGACCATGCGATCTGTTTAGATCCAACACGCCGCAGAGCCGATCCGACCGAACCGGTACCAGCGAATAGCGTTGTGACGCGTGGCCAAGTTTTCGATTTAAAAACAGATTGAAAACATATTTGCATTGCAAATTGAAACTCTTGTAACTTTTGATCCACACGTCCAAAAATTACAAATTTTATATCGTTGGAATCAGTGGAACAAACCCTAGCCAACCATGCAATTTATTTAGTAAATAGTATCTGTTAGATTGTTGGATTTTACAGAAACATTTGTATGCTTGTTTAGATTAGAAATATTATTCAAAAAATGTTTTTAGAGTTAAAATCTCTGCAAATTGGTTTGTTGTGAACTTACTGACCCTAGGAACCAACCCATGGTTTTGAAAATGGATTTGGTGAAGTTTAGGATGGATTAATTGTTTTAGCCCATTTCCAGCCAAATAAAATTTTTGGTTTTGTTGTGAAATTGTTTTAGAGTAAAAACTTTGGGAAAATGTTTGGATTCAAAGCTACTGACCCAAAACACCAAGTTTTAGGAAGTAACAACTTATTTGGGTGAAAGACATAAAGTTTTGATTTGATAAAAAACATTTTCCATCACATAAAATATTGAATGGATTTAAAAATGGTTTTTGGACAAAACCCTTTTACAAATGACCTTGCCACTTTGGAAAATGACCACTTTGGACCTTACAAAGTTTAGAAACCTAGTGGAGACCATATTTGCAAATAAACCTATCTCTTGCATGCTTACATGCATGACTTAGATCCCATTGTTTTATGTGTGTGAAATTGTTTGATTGATTATTGGTTTGGAATGCTAGTTGATTTTGTGTTTGCTTGATTGATTGTAGTGAAGTTAGAAAAGTGTGAGACTAGCAAGATCAAGGAGTGAACCAACATTCCTACCAAAAGAAAGGAAAGTTACACTATCATCTAAAAGTCCTACTATTTTCATTATACTTAGTGGATTTTGAAACATGCATGAAAATAATTTTATACTTATGCTATGCTAAATCCTAATAGGATACCCTATACATTCCTTAGTGAAAACAATGTAGTTGTTACATGCTTAGCCATGCTATATTTTGAAAAGAGATACATGTTGAGATTTTATGAAGTTGAGAAAAGGACTTGTTTTTTTATATAATAAAACAAGGACTCAATGAACCACCTGGGTGGCCAAGGATACTTTGAGTTTTGGAGAAGGTGGCAACAAAAGGAACCATGTCTATGGCAATCTCTTTGTGTTGTGCTCCAAAAGAAACCACCCAGGAAACTTAGAGATTGAACATGTTTCTCCAATTGTGGCTTTCGTGTGCAACCACATGCTATTTATGGCTCTGGCTTAGTCAACTACATTGGGAAGACCCATGCATTGTCTTCAGTTAACTGGACATGAGGACCTAGAATCCTACATGGGTGCTGAAGACAAGCTAGCAATGGTGTATGGGAGGACCCTCTGGAAAGACTTCGTCACATTCTCAATCTGCCGGTACTCCATCTTGGTGAGCACTAATCCAGTGGCCACTGGTGGAAACAAGATGGGATTGTGACATGTGGGTAAAGTGTGCAACTTCTGCAGAAGATAATAAAATCTAAGTACTTAGCCGTGTCCCCGGTTATGGACAATACTGAGAAACTAAAGTTTGAAGCTATGGGAAATCTCGACATTCTAATTTCTAAAAGAAAACTTTTAAGACTTGATGCACTTGGGGGTACCAAGGAGCTCAAGAGATTTTGATAAAACTTGATGCACTTGGGGGTACCAAGGATCTCAAGAGATTTTGATAAAACTTGATGCACTTGGGGTTACCAAGGAGCTCAAGAGATTTTGATAAAACTTGATGCACTTGGGGTTACCAAGGAGCTCAAGGGAATTTGGACAAGGACTTGAACACTTGGGAATTTTACCAAGGAGTTCAAGGGATTTTTGAAAAGGAGATTTGACAAAGGACCAAAACCATTTTGAAAAGATAGGATAGATTTTGCTTTCTGCAAATGAGCCTTAAACCCTACTTAGCCAGAAATGCATGTAATGATAGGATCCACTTATATTCTACATAGTAGTGAAACTTGCCAATACAATTCAAATGTATTGACCCTTGTGGCTGTAACTTGTAATGTTGCAGGTTTGATTGATTTTAGTTAAGAATTGATTGATTAGGATTACAAAGTCTACAACCAACATGTCTGCCTGTGGCACTTTGAAGATGAAGGACCCCATGCTTATAGTTATTCCGCTGCAATGTAATGTAATAGCCAAATGAGCTATGTAAAGATGTAATAAAATTATGTTATTCCTGGTTATAAAGTTATATTATGACCTTTGTTTCTTGATATTACATCTAAACTGTGGATGCTAGCTATTGATCCAGGGACTAGCATTGTAAACACAGGGGACACCACCTTATGTTAATAAAGGTTGGGACACTCCCTCTACAGATGGTATCAGAGCATTGTGTTGCCTGTAGGATTGTAACCCTAGGATTGGACAAAAACCCTTAGAAGAATAGGAGTTATGTTTGTTCCAAAACTTACTTACAAACAATCTTGTAAACACTTTCCTCAACCATTTTGGTTTTGACACTACCTCTCTCCTATTTCAACTTGATGGAAAAACCTACCCCATGGCCAAAGACTACACCATGTGCAAAGGACTTCTTCAACACTTTCAACTCTAATGACTTCAACTTCTTCAACTCTAATGACTTCAACATCTTCAGCATTTTCACCAAGGACTTCCAACTTGGATATCACTAAGGACTACAAGTGATACAAGGAAATCTTGCTCAAGATATGGAGACTAAGGGAATGCAAAATTAGAAGGAGTTCACTTCACTAGAAGTCAAAGTAACCAAGAGTTTTTCTCAAGGAAACCATGATCACATGTAAAGAAGAATCAACCAAGAAGGATGGAGAGATCACAAGTAAACCCTATAGATGGACCACCATATTTTAAGTCAACCACATCAACTTATGTGGTATAACAAAAAAAAAATTGTTGCCTAAGTATGTGCTTGAACTTTGTTGTTTGAGTGAAAAGTTGTTTGTAATTGGTTGCTCATTGTTTGTGTGAATTGTGATGAGTATGATTAGAGCTATTTCCTTAGAAATATCTTGCCTATTCTAATCTCCATTCAACCCCAAACAGATGACCACTCCAAGAGACTCCAACATCAAGGTTGTTGACACCAACACCAACCAAGGGGAGAACATGAAAAAGCTCATAGCAACACAACACCAGTTGAACCAAATGACAGCTCAATTCATAGCCAACACCAATGGTGAAGATCCAACCCTGCAAAAGTTTTTGGAAGACCAAGCCCAATTGATGCTTAAAGTGACTGATCAAATGATCAACATGGAAGAAAACTATTCCAAAAGAGTTTGTGACAACAAGGATGACAGAAATATTATTCTAGATGGAGCCCCAGCTTGCATCATTTGTGGAGACAAGGATCATACTTCCAAGGAGCATGGATATCAATGCCCCACTGTGAAGAGAAACATCCTATTGGACAATGTCCCACCTCTCAAGATACTTGCTACCTATGTGAAGGAAAAATCATATTCCTATCCAATGCCCCATCTATTCCATTGTGGAACAAAGGAAACAAGGTGGAGTGCAACAAATGATTGCAAACCATCAAGAAGGATCCAAGTCTACCAAGAAGGTTGATGACAAAGGAAAAGGACCACTTATACCTCCAAGCAAAACAACCCAATTCAAAGGATCAAATAAGAGGAATGTGAATTTTCTAAGGATAAATAAAAGGTCCAAGAAGCATGTAGACATTCCTACCTACCAGATAACATATGAACAACATGAATTAGATGCACTCCTAGCTTTGGAGAAACCCAAGAAGCCAAAGAAGGACAAAAGCCATGTGCAATGTCATAAATGTAAGGAAATGGGACACTATTCCAGTGAATGCCCAGAGAACCAGAAGAATAAGGAAATTGGCCAAGTGGTGTGCAACAACTGCAAAGAGCTAGGCCATTATGTGGCAACTTGCCCACAAGAGCCACGTAAAGAACTCAAAGACATCAACTGTTTCAACCACAAGAACCCAGGACATTATGCAAGCAACTGTCCAGAAAAGATGAAAAACAAGTTGAACAAGCCTATGGAGAAACTCAACCTTGGCCCATGAGTCAAGCATGGAAAACAAGGACACAATGCAAATGTTTGCCCAGAGAAGTTTCCCCAAGATTCCAAACAAGCCCATATGTAATTTTTGTTTGAAATATTTTAAGGGTGGTAGTACCCTAGTTGTTTTGAGCCTACTTGTAACCCTAGCCTTCCCAAATCTCGGGACGAGATTTATTTTAAGGGTGGTAGCCTGTCACATCCCAAGATTTTCCAAATCTTGTAATGTGAAAAATAAATGAATAAAAAATAAAACTTTGTTGATTTTCAGGGTGAGAAGAAACATTTTGAAATCCAATTGGAAACCTTCAAACCAAATTGGATCAAATAAATCCTAAAGGAATTTATAAAGATAAATATTTAATAAAAATATTTAGAATTACTACTTTGAAATCTTCTTATAAAAAGATTTAGTTTCCAAAAGAAAAGGAAGGAATTTAAATAAGAAATTATTTTACAAAGCCAAATTAAAACTTGGCCAAGTCTTTAAAAACAAAATAGTTCTATTTGGGAAGATTAGTAAAAGTTTATTTAAATAAAGTAATAAGGATTTAATATCCAAGTTTTATTAATAAAGGTTTTACTATTTCCAAAACATCAAAACTTATTTATTTATTTAAAATAAGTTTTCCAAGTATTTTATATTCTCAAATAAAACCTACTGATTTGGTTTTGAAAATAATTAGATTTCAAAAGGAGTATTTAAATAAAACAATCCTATTTGGTTTAATAACAATGGTCTATTTATTTAAATAATAATGAACCCTAAAATAAAATTATTATTTTGGTTTTGGAATTTTGGTTTATGTTACTGAACAGAACCAAATTCAAAGTTACAAAGTATGGTGATTGTTTGAATTGATTTGAGTATTATTTGGTTGTTTGAATTTCAAAACAGAAATTAGAAATAAAAAAAGAAAAAGGTTTCAGGAAGAAAAAAATAGAAGTCGGACTCAGCCCAACTGGCCAAGCCCAACAAGACCCAGTCCAGCCCACCTACTCTCTCCCGCGGCGAAACGTTTTTCACTCAGAACCGCACCCGCTGAGCCAATGACTGGTGGCCCCTAACCCCTCTCTCTCTCTCCCTCACTGCCAGATAGACCCCACAACCACGTGGTCATCTTCTTCGCCGCGACCTCCTCCCCCCAAACCTCGTCGCCGTTTCTGTCAAATAACTGCACGCTTAATTCCTCTTAACCACGCGTTGAATCAGCCCCGTGACCGTGTGCATTTAAGAGTTCCTCTCCCCTCTCTGATCTCCCTCACACGCCAGACCTCCCCTGCCCCCAGGCTGCCACGAATTGAGCTGGCACTCCCTCTATTCCGACGACGCTCCGGTGCAAATTCCGGCGACTCAGCGCCGCCCCTTGTCTCATTGACCACGCACCCATACTCCCAACCTCCTGGCGCATCGGTCCGTGCCTCTCGTTCAACTGCGGGCGCCCCAGAATGCCGTCTTCGACAAGCTCTGAGCGCCGCCGCGTCTGTCTTCCACTCCGGCGACGTCTCCTGGTAAGTCCAGACCGCCCCAAGCCTTTTCCTTCACGCTCGTGTCATCTCCGTGATCTCCTGCATCTGACCATACCCTCTGTTTGCCTCCTCGTGATCTACAGCGTTGCCTCCGACCACGACCAGAGCCGCCCGATGCCGTCCTTGACTCCGGTGAGGAATTCCGACGAACCCTGAGCGACCCTCGTCAAACGAACCACACGTTGAGAACCAGCACGACGCCACGAACGCGGTGAGCACCTTCCCATCCTTCCTCGCTTCCTGTTTCGCCAGCGCCGCCACCATTTGACCGCACCGCCGCTCGCCGTTGACCTTGCGCCGCCAGTTCTTGGCTAGTGAATAAGAGCCGTTCGATTTAGATCGTAGAGACACGATTAGATCACTTAACGTCGAAAGGGTACGCGATCAGGACCGTGCGATCTGTTTAGATCCAACGCGCCGTAGAGCCGATCCGACCGAACCGGTACCAGCGAATAGCGTTGTGACGCGTGGCCAGGTTTTCGATTTAAAAGCAGATTTGAATTGCAAATTGAAACTCTTGTAACTTTTGATCCACACGTCCAAAAATTACAAATTTTATATCGTTGGAATCAGTGGAACAAACCCTAGCCAACCATGCAATTTATTTAGTAAATAGTATCTGTTAGATTGTTGGATTTTACAGAAACATTTGTATGCTTGTTTAGATTAGAAAAATTATTCAAAAAATGTTTTTAGAGTTAAAATCTCTGCAAATTGGTTTGTGGTGAACTTACTGACCCTAGGAACTAACCCATGGTTTTGAAAATGGATTTGGTGAAGTTTAGGATGGATTAATTGTTTTAGCCCATTTCCAGCCAAATAATTTTTTTTGTTTTGTTGTGAAATTGTTTTAGAGTAAAAACTTTGGGAAAATGTTTTGATTCAAAGCTACTGACCCAAAACACCAAGTTTTAGGAAGTAACAAATTATTTAGGTGAAAGACATAAAGTTTTGATTTGATAAAAAACATTTTCCATCACATAAAATATTGAATGGATTTAAAAATGGTTTTTGGACAAAACCCTTTTACAAATGACCTTGCCACTTTGGAAAATGACCACTTTGGACCTTACAAAGTTTAGAAACCTAGTGGAGACCATCTTTGCAAATAAACCTATCTCTTGCATGCTTACATGCATGACTTAGATCCCATTGTTTTATGTGTGTGAAATTGTTTGATTGATTATTGGTTTGGAATGCTAGTTGATTTTGTGTTTGCTTGATTGATTGTAGTGAAGTTAGAAAAGTGTGAGACTAGAAGGATCAAGGAGTGAACCAACATTCCTACCAAAAGAAAGGCAAGTTACATTATCATCTAAAAGTCCTACTATTTACATTATACTTAGTGGATTTTGAAACATGCATGAAAATAATTTTATACTTATGCTATGCTAAATCCTAATAGGATACCCTATACATTCCTTAGTGAAAACAATGTTGTTGTTACATGCTTAGCCATGCTATATTTTGAAAAGAGATACATGTTGAGATTTTATGAAGTTGAGAAAAGGACTTGTGTTTTTATATAATAAAACAAGGACTCAATGAACCACCTGGGTGGCCAAGGATACTTTGAGTTTTGGAGAAGGTGGCAACAAAAGGAACCATGTCTATGGCAATCTCTTTGTGTTGTGCTCCAAAAGAAACCACCCAGGAAACTTAGAGATTGAACATGTTTCTCCAATTGTGGCTTTCGTGTGCAACCACATGCTATTTATGGCTCTGGCTTAGTCAACTACATTGGGAAGACCCATGCATTGTCTTCAGTTAACTGGACATGAGGACCTAGAATCCTACATGGGTGCTGAAGACAAGCTAGCAATGGTGTATGGGAGGACCCTCTGGAAAGACTTCGTCACATTCTCAATCTGCCGGTACTCCATCTTGGTGAGCACTAATCCAGTGGCCACTGGTGGCAACAAGATGGGATTGTGACATGTGGGTAAAGTGTGCAACTTCTGCAGAAGATAATAAAATCTAAGTACTTAGCCGTGTCCCCGGTTATGGACAATACTGAGAAACTAAAGTTTGAAGCTATGGGAAATCTCGACATTCTAATTTCTAAAAGAAAACTTTTAAGACTTGATGCACTTGGGGGTACCAAGGAGTTCAAGAGATTTTGATAAAACTTGATGCACTTGGGGGTACCAAGGAGCTCAAGAGATTTTGATAAAACTTGATGCACTTGGGGTTACCAAGGAGCTCAAGAGATTTTGATAAAACTTGATGCACTTGGGGTTACCAAGGAGCTCAAGGGATTTTTGACAAGGACTTGAACACTTGGGAATTTTACCAAGGAGTTCAAGGGATTTTTGAAAAGGAGATTTGACAAAGGACCAAAACCATTTTGAAAAGATAGGATAAATTTTGCTTTCTGCAAATGAGCCTTAAACCCTACTTAGCCAGAAATGCATGTAATGATAGGATCCACTTATATTCTACATAGTAGTGAAACTTGCCAATACAATTCAAATGTATTGACCCTTGTGGCTGTAACTTGTAATGTTGCAGGTTTGATTGATTTTAGTGAAGAATTGATTGATTAGGATTACAAAGTCTACAACCAACATGTCTGCATGTGGAACTTTGAAGATGAAGGACCCCATGCTTATAGTTATTCCGCTGCAATGTAATGTAATAGCCAAATGAGCTATGTAAAGATGTAATAAAAATTATGTTATTCCTGGTTATAAAGTTATATTATTCCCTTTGTTTCTTGATATTACATCTAAACTGTGGATGCTAGCTATTGATCCAGGGACTAGCATTGTAAACACAGGGGACACCACCTTATGTTAATAAAGGTTGTGACACTCCCTCTACAAAAATAAATGGTTATAGCATTAAATAAGTAGGCAATATGAAAGAGTGGTGCATAATTAGGCAATATGACATAACCTTGTGTTGTGCTTTCCTCGGAGCTAGCTCGGGCCTCAGCTGAACAACACAAGATGTGTACCTATCGCATGGCTGATGATAGTTACTACAAGTGATGGTGGTCATCCTAGAAGTATCTCTAGGTGTAGGTACCTCAAATGCACCCTTCCTCCTCTTTGTTTGCTTTCTGCCTATCTTTTCTCTAAAAACTGGAGGGTCTATGTCCGGGTAAGGTGTCTTGGGCCAAGAAACATAACTAGGGATAGGATAGATGGCATTTTTGTAAGTTTCCTTGTACATGGGTTTCTTGAAAAATTCATTCACATAATCCTCTAGAAACTGTCTGAGCTTCATAATGACAGATATTGCATGATTACAGGGAATGTCTGTCACATCCCAATATCTACATCCACAGGTCTTTGCTCTCAGATCAACGACCTGTACTCTAGGCCCACTTGTGCCAACCTGCTATAGACCAAGAGCGGCATTTTTAGGACTGCATGTTCTTCAGAACTTTTTAGCTGTTTCTAATTTCTCAAAGTAGAAAGGTGTGATTTCCATCTTGTAGTATTTGGCTTCTCCCTTGTTCCATTGTACTTGACCATAAACTTGTCAATGATGCCCTTGTTCATGGACTGGATAGGCTTGCCCCTAACATTTAGTATCATCTTGTTGAAAACTTCACTGAGATTGTTGATAGTGAGGTCTGTTTTGCAGTTGGTTTCAAATTCATGTCTGGCCCAAGCTTCCACAGGTGTCTACATTAGCCAATTGTAGGCAGGATCACAGTCCCTCTTAATATCCTCCATTACTTCATCAAATCTAGACTTGGTCATAGCTAGCTTAGAAAATCATCTTCCCAAGCTCTTCCCCATTAAATCCTGCTAATCTGAAGTTGGCATATATATGATGAGACAAAAACATTGAGGAGAATTGGGGAAAACATGGGAAACTTCCTAGAGCATGATACGTCCAATTTGCATCACCATTCTATATCATAATTTTCCTCTATTCATTGATATATTTCTTATTAAGAGGTGTTACTTATGCCTTTTCATCTGTTTTTGAATGTTGGATGATTCTTGGAGGATGAACTGCCAGAGTCAGGATTCTGATGGAAAAAAGAGGTGTTTTGATGCAATTTCGCGAAGATCAGAAAAATACCAAAAAAATTATGGAAAATCATATTTTCCCAGAAGAAGAAGGAAGCCATAAGGGGAGGCGGAGTTGGGCCACAGCGGGCCCACACCCCCCAGGCGCGGGCCACCCCTGGGTCGCGCCTAAAGGGGGTGTGGCCCACCTGGCCGGCCTCTGACTCTGCCCTCTCGCCTATATCTTCTCCTAGAAACCCTAAAACACGGGGAGCGACCATGGAAAGATTCCGCCACCTCTGCGGGGCTGAAAGCACCGAGAGAGAAAGAGCTCTCCGGCAGACAGATTTCTATCGGAGAAATTACTTGCCCGAGAGGGGAGATCGTCGCCATCAACGCCATCATCAAGCTAGACTTCATCAGGATCATCATCATCATCCACACCATCATATCCACCAGCACCATCATCACCACTCCATCCTGCTGTAACAATTGTGTTGAATACTTGCATAGTTATTAGGGGAAACTTTCCCGGTGTTGATTACTAATGTAGTTGATGCTTGTGAGTGGAACCATTGGATTATTGTTTATGTTCAGATTGTTATCCATTACCATATCATCTTTGATCTTGATCCATATGATGTCTTGTGAGTAGTTCGTCTAGTTCTTGAGGACATGAGAGAAGTCATGTTGTTAGTAGTGGATTTGTGTTGAGATGTTATTCAATGGTTTAGTATTTAAGTTGTGGTGCTATTCTTCTAGTGGTGTCATGTGAAAGTCGACTACATGATACTTCATCATTTATGGGCCTAGGGGAATGCATTGTGTATTTGACTACTAATTGTGGGGTTGCCGGAGTGATAGAAACCTGAACCCCCATTAGGACACCATTGCATAAGGGAGTGTAGGATCTCACAGTTTAAGGCTGTGGTTAGGTTATATCTTAATTGCTTTCCTATAGTTGCGGATGCTTGCAGGGGGTTTAATCACACGTATGTACTAGTACAAGTAAGGTCGGTACATTAGCACAGGTTCACCCACACAACACTTACAACACCAAAGAAGACTACTCAGCTATTTGAAGCGAAAGCACTTGACAGTATTTCCATGTGTCCTCGAGAACGTTTGGTCCTTATAAGTATTTCCACCGGCTTGTCCTTTGCTGAGAAAGGATTGGGCCACTTGCTGCATTTGTTCGTTGTCTTTATTAATAGCACTTTGTTTCTTTGCTTTACCAGGAAACCCCTAAAAATCCGTTTGCTAAGTATTTACAAAGATTTCCTGCTCCATACCACTAGTCAACACCTTGTGCTTCTTGTTGGGATCGACACTCCTATTTATAGAAAGTACTGCAATACACCCCCTATACTTTTGGGTCATCAAGACTATTTTTTGGCGCCGTTGCCGGGGAGTGAAGCGCTATTGAAGAGTGGAACTGGTAAAGGAAACTTCTACTGTGAGTATTGCTTTTTATTTCTGTTTGTTACTTTGTTTCCAATATGGATAACCCACTTGGTTTTCTATTTGGGAAAACTACTACCACTGTTAGGGTAGTAGATGAACCACTGCCTGTTAAGATAGATCCTTTTAAGATACCTACAAGTATTGTTGATCGTGTTATGGATAATTATTATTTAGGGGATGGAACTGTCCACCCTGGTGATCGTTTGCTTTTTATCCATGAATTATGCGGGTTTTTTAAGTGTGCAGGTATCACAACTGAATAGGTGAAGAAGAAGAAGTTACTCTCTATATCCTTGAAAGGGAGAGCTGAAGAATGGTATAAGCTGCTGAAGAATGTACAATCCATGGAATGGGAGGAAATAGTACCTATCTTTTATTCTAAATTCTATCCTCCCAGTGAGATTCATAAGGATAGAAATATGATATATAACTTTTGGCCTTGTGATGGAGAGAGTACAACTCAAGCTTGGGGGAGATTGAAGTTACTAATGCTTAAATGTCCTATTCATGAACTCCCTACCAATATTATTATCAATAACTTTTATGCTAGGCTTTCTCTTCATGATAAATATTTACTAGATGCTTCTTGTGCTAGATCATTCACACGTATGAAGGGAGAAGCTAAATGGGATCTCCTAGACCGTATTCAAGAGAACACTGAAGCTTGGGAGAATGACAAAGGGAGAAAGTCAGGTATAAATTATGATTATGAATGCATTAAATCTTTTATGGGAACTGATGACTTCCATGATATTATACTGAATATGGTCTTACTCCTCAAGTTCTTGCGAAATGTTTTAAGGCCTTTGCCTCTTATATTGAAATTCCCCAAAAAGAGTGGGACAAGTACCATGCTCCTTATAAATACATTGTTACCCATGTTCCTACTAGCATAGAAGTTTGTACTGCTGGTCCTATTTTTCCTGAACCTTATGTTGAGAAAATCCCTTTTCCTGCTAAGGTAAAGGAACATTCTATCATATCTGATGTGGTTAGAAAAAGTACAAAGAAAAATATGGAGCCCGATGAGCAAATAAATATTAAACCTGTGGTAGCCATTGTGAAAGATCTTGTCACTAAAAATATAGAGGATGAGCACATTGTCTTCTGTGAAGACGCTTCTAATATTGTCTCCCATCCTAGAAAAGCTAGAAAAGCTAGTATCCCTGTGCTTTCTGTGAGAATTGGTGATCATTGCTATTATGGTTTATGTGATATAGGTGCTAGTTCTAGTGCTATTCCTTATGAGCTTTACAGGGAAATTATGCATGAAATTGGTCCTTGTGAGCTTGAGGACATTGATGTGATTATTCACCTTGCTAATAAGGAAACCATTTGCCCTATTGGTATTGTAAGATATGTGGAAATCCTTTGCGGTAACATTAAGTATCCTGCTAATTTTCTAGTGCTTAATTCAGCAGCTAGCAAAACTTGTACTATCATTTTTGGTAGAACTTTCTTGAACACTTGTGGAGCCATTATAGATTGTAAGAAGGAGAAAGTTTTAACTAAGTTTGATGGAGATTCTTATGAGTTTAACTCTTCCAAATTTGCTAAAGCTCCTTGTGAAAATAGTTTGCCTAATGAAGATTTCAGGATGGGACAACTTGCTTCTATTGATCCAGTTTATGATCTTGGACCTCTTTTGGTGATTATAAGTATGCTCATTCTGATGAAAAAGTTGTCGTCAGTGATAGTTATATTGTCAATTTTATTCAAAGTGCTACTGAAAGTTATTATGAGAGAGGGAAACATGGTTTTATGCATCTCAATAATGTTAAGTTTCCCTGTTTTATGTTGAAAGCTTTGAAGTTGAATTTGTTTTGTCTTCCTATGCTGGTGGCTTTTTGTTTGAACAATTTATTTTCTCATGATACCCCCATGCATAGAAAGTGGGTTAGACTCAAATGTGTTGGTTATTTGCTTCTTGATGCTCTCTTTCGCTTCAGATATATATCTCCTATGTGAGCATCCTTGAAATTTTCAAGCCTAACTTAAAGGCATTAAAGAAAAGTACTTCTTGAGAGATAACCCAATAGTTTTATCGAGTCTTGGAAGTTATTACCTCAGTAATAACCGCTCCTTATACTTTTTGTTTTGGTTTTTGTGTCAAGTTCAACTACTTTTAAGAAGTGGTGGAGTTGTGAAAAGTGGCTGTCCTGGGACAGATTTTTGTGTTGTATTGTAAAAATTCATGAAGGACCTCAGTTAGGATGGAGCTGTATTTTCTGTGCTTGTTCTCCAAGTTGTTACCCAACTTTCATTAGTTTTGCACTTTTTGATTTGAGCAACAGACGGTTTTATAAAAAATCAATCTTTACCTGTTGGTCTGCTTTGACAGATTTCTGCCATCATTTGCATTTGCCTCCTATATTGTTTCCCTTCCAGATTCTTGTGGGTTTTGGAAAGGAGTTGCTACAGTAGCTTTTGTTTTGATGGATTTCAGTTGAAGTGTGAACCTAAATGCTTATTGTTTTTTCTTACACTAATGTTGCCATTGAGGTTTGTGTAATGCCTTGTGAGAAAAGGAATTTCCAGGAGAAGGAGAAAGGGAGTCTACAGACTTCGTCTTTGAATAGGTAAAAGTGGTGAAAACAGAAGGTTCGTGAAAGCCTAATCTTTTTATATTTTTTATGTTTTTACTACATACGGAAGGTTACGAGACGAAACAGAGGAGGAAACGGAGGCCGGGGTGGCCACACCCACCCCAGGCGCGGGCCCCAGCTGGCCGCGCCTAGAGGGGGTGTGAGCCCCCTTAGCTCCGTCTCCGCCTCGTTTTTGTACCAGCACCTTCCTTATGCTTTGAAACTTCGTAATATATAACCCCCCGGATCCCCCGAGGTTCGTGTATCGTGTTCTCGTCGTGTTTTCGTTTCGATCTATTTCTGTCTAGAAATCTTCTCAAAGTTTAGAGAACCATGGTCTCCGCCAATGACAAAGGCAAGAAGCCCGAAGAGGATGATCCTCAAAACCCCAAGGAGGAGGATATCTTGGTTGGGGATGAAGAATACATGGAGGAGGACGAGCGTCCGAACACCCACACTATCATCGCAAGCATTGGAGTGGTGGCAATTCCTACCAAGCTTAGGAGGACATCACGGATGTCTACAGGAGGGAAAACCCCGCGTCATATCCTCACTCCATGGTCACCTCCTCCACGTACCAAGAATCCCTTCTATACTCTTATACATGAGCAACAATACCAACAGGTGCCCAAAGGGAACTTGCCCTCGGTTTGGGATCTGCCTCGTTCTAACCATGCAGGGAAAGAACACACTAAGAAGGAAGAGTGGGGAAAGAATAGCAAGGATTGGGACTCTTGGTCCGATATGATCATGAACCGCATTGAGAAAATTCAGAGTTGATTCGTACTCTAACCTTCGAGATTGAGAAATTGAGGAGACTGATTGAGGAGCTTATCAAGAGAACGCCACCACCACCGAAGGAGTAATTCGTCATCAGGTTTGGCATCCCCTTGGCATGTTCCAAGCTTGGGGGAGTGCCGCGGTATCACATCATTATCTTTTATCTTTTACCTTTTTAGTGGATTCATATCTTTGGTAGAGAAGTTATCTTAGAGGTTGGTTTGCATGTGGAAGTATCTCTCCTTTAGTTGATCATCTATGTATCCCTTGGTGTGAGTGCCTTTATGGAATATTAATGAGAAGTTTCATCTTTACCTTTTTGCACTCCTTATTTTAGTTTGCAATCTCTGTTATATGATTGATCTTGTTGATCAGTATTGGCATCACTTTGGGAGCATCAAGTAAATCTAAATTGGTTTTGGAAAACCGAGCTCTGGTCAGTAGCAACACTTTTTTGAGGTTTGAAAGGAAAAGAGAAAAAGCTTACAGGTATTTTGTATCATCTATTTTCTTTCTTGATTGGCTCATAAGCTTAGTATTCTTTATTTAAGATTTTTTGTGTCTTCAAGGAAGATTCCATGTTTGACTTTATTACTTGTATGTTTGCTTGTTTCCTTCAACTCTTTTGCTTGCTACCTAGCCTTGCTAGCCAAAAACCTGTTTTGAGAAGGCATACTTCGCATGCATCCAATCCCTTTGAACCAAACCTGTGCCATTTGTATCCACCATATCTACCTATTAGCATTATTGCTATTCCAAGCAAATTCTCAAGCTTCATCTATCTTTCGAATTAAAAATTATTTTGTTATGTGAAAACTAGTTAGTAAAGATCTCACGAACTTGATGGAACACCTTATTTTCTTGCCCCTAATAAACTTGAACCATTGTGTAATCGAAGTTGTATATGCTTGCATCTATACGTTGGGATTAGCAGAACCATGTTGTCACGGGGAATGCTTTCAACACTTATGGATACATATCCAGTTGATATCGTGCTCTTTTGTTTGCGGATGTCGTCGGTGTGAAATAAAAGGGGAGCTTGTAAGTCCATGGAGTTATGTATGTGTGTTAGAGAAACGCCTAGGCCGCTAGCCTAAGCCATGCCTAATCATGGTGGAAACTTGCAGCATAACCATAGTGAGAAATCTGTGAAGCATCCTCAATAAAAACCTATGAAAATAGCAAATAAAAAGATCACTGAGATGCTCATTGTCTACTTTCCTTGTCATTTTGATTATGGGATAGCTCCTGTATCATGTGCAAGGGGTACTCCGTTCGCGGTTCTTTATGATACACATGTACTTACAATGACAAGAACTTACTGGTAACTAAAGTTGAGTAGCATGAGGAGTGGCCCTCGTACTCAAGGGACATGAGATTGCCAACTTATATTTCGTCAAGCATATACTCCCTCCTTGTTCACTTTAACCTTAATAACCTCAATATGCTTATGATAGGGGCAATGAGGACTCAAAACTAGTAAGTACCATAATCTTTTGGAAGCTCTTTATGAACTTGAAATCCCTATTTCCCTCTACGAAGGGACCTTTCTCCTATTTCT
This sequence comes from Avena sativa, assembly GCA_916181665.1. Taxonomy (NCBI): domain Eukaryota; kingdom Viridiplantae; phylum Streptophyta; class Magnoliopsida; order Poales; family Poaceae; genus Avena; species Avena sativa. The sequence goes on from OV702297.1 coordinate 148,422,181, forward strand.
AAGTTGAGTCAGTAAACCTTTTTCCTCTCTGTCAGTAAACCTTTTTCCTCTCTATCTCCAGCAAGCATTTGAGTTGTTGTGTTTCAAGCATTCATATGATGATTTATTCAATCATGTTCTCTATCTTCCTTGTTTGCATAAGACTCTTATCTATTGAGTATTAATTTGAAAGCCATCATTGTGAAAAACCTTTTATGTTTGAGCAAAGAGTACTCTTGCTGTAAAACTTCTTCAAAAGCTTTTTGTGAAAGTGTTTGCCAACTGTTCTCTGACCAAGAACAAAGTTTGCCAATTCCAATTATGATTTATCTTTATGCATCTCTATTGTGACTCATGTACTTGTTGCAAGCTAAGTTATATAATGGTGAGTTGCTTTCTTCTATGAGTTGTGTAATGGTAAGTGTGATGCTTCTTGTCCGTATTCTTTTATCGACACTTCATTCCATAAACCTGTGGACATGTTTACTGAGCTCAGTTTTCGCTTGGGGACAAGCGAAGGTCTAAGCTTGGGGGGAGTTGATACGTCCAATTTGGATCACCATTCTATATCATAATTTGCCTCTATTCATTGATATATTTCTTATTAAGAGGTGTTACTTATGTATTTTCATCAGTTTTTGGATGTTGGATGATTCTTGGAGGATGAACTACAGGAGTTAGGATTCTGATGGAAAAAGAGGTATTTTGATGCAATTTCGCGAAGATCATAAAAATACCAGAAAAATTATGGAAAATCATATTTTCCCAGAAGACGAAGGAAGCCACAAGGGGAGGCGGACTTGGGCCACAGGGGGCACACACCCCCTAGGCACGGGCCACCCCTGGACCCCGCCTATAGGGGGTGTGGCCCACCTGGCCGGCCTCCGACTACGCCCTCTTGCCTATATCTTATCCTCGAAACCCTAAAACACGAGGAGCAACCACAGAAAGATTCCGCCGCCTCTGCGGGGAGGAAAACAGCGAGAGAGAAAGAACTCTCAGGCAGACAGATTTCTGCCGGGGAAATTCTTTCCCGAAGAGGGGAGATTGTCGCCATCTACACCATCATCAAGCTAGATTTCATCGGGATCATCATCATCATCCACACCATCATCTCCACCAGCACCATCATCACCACTCCATCCCGCTGTAACAGTTGTGTTGAATACTTGCATAGTTCTTAGGGGAACTTTCCCGGTGTTCATTACTATTGTAGTTGATGCTTGTGAGTGGAACCATTGGATTATTGTTTATGTTTAGATTGTTATCCATTACCATATCATCTTTGATCCTGATCCATATGATGTCTTGTGAGTAGTTCGTCTAGTTCTTGAGGACATGGGAGACGTCATGTTGTTAGTAGTGGATTGGTGTTGATATATTATTCAATGGTTTAGTATTTAAGTTGTGGTGCTATTGTTCTAGTGGTGTCATGTGAACGTAGACTACATGATACTTCACCATTTATGGGCCTAGGGGAATGCATTGTGTATTTGCTACTAATTATGGGGTTGCCAAAGTGATAGAAACCTGAACCCCCGTTAGGACACCATTGCATAAGGGAGTGTAGGATCTCAGAGTTTAAGGTTGTGGTTAGGTTTATATCTTAATTGCTTTCCTATAGTTGCGGATGCTTGCAGGGGGTTTAATCACAAGTATCTTTAGTCCAAGTAAGGTCGGTAAATTAGCACAGGTTCACCCACACAACAATTACAACACCAAAGAAGACTACTCAGCTATTTGAAGCGAAAGCACTTGACAGTATTCCCATGTGTCCTCGAGAACGTTTGGTCCTTATAAGTATTTCCACCGGCTTGTCCTTTGCTAAGAAAGGATTGGGCCACTTGCTACATCTGTTCGTTGTCTTTATTACTTGCATTTTGTTTCTTTGCTTTACCAGAAAACCCCTAAAAATCCATTTGCTAAGTATTTACAGAGATTTCCTGCTCCATACCAGTAGTCAACACCTTCTGATCCTCGTTGGGATCGACACTCCTATTTATCGAAAATACTATGATACACCCCCTATACTTGTGGGTCATCAGAGCAAACCCTAAAAGGTATAATTTTTTGTTACAAATATTGCCACATATGTAGAATAAATAAACAAAACATATAGCTATAAAAAAACTCACCTTTTGCCTATGAGATATGATGGTGTAATTCACAAATATCCCTGATGTTACTTTGCAATATCTGAGATGGGTAAGAAACCACAACCAGCTAGCAGTATCCTCTTTGTCCACTACACCAAATGCTATGAAAAATATATTGTTGTTCCCATTTCTTCTAGTGGCACCACAAATTTGTTGTCTGGTTATCAATTTAACAAAACATCCATTCAGACCTAAAGTAATTAAATAAAAGCATGTATAAGCTAAAACATTACCAAATACTAGCAATGCAAATAATTCACAGACTTGCAATGTAAATAACTAACCTATTAAAGGCCTGCATCCATCAAGGAATCCTTGTCTAGAAGCATTTAGAAAGATAAACAGTCCAATCTGGGATTTGCTAGGATGCTCCAACAACTCTTTAGTTGTAACACTACATCTGTTGCCTGGATTTGTGTCTAAGATAGCTTCCAGATAGTCTCTCAACCTTGTGTACTACTTCTTCTAATCACCTATGACAACACTAAAGGCCTTATGCCTTGCCCTGTAAGCCTTGCTCCTTGTCACATTCACTCCAATTTTTATCTTTGCATTATCAATCAGTATGTCAACACAAGTACTTGGATCTGTTCTAATTTCTTGCTCAGCTATAAGTGTCATCAAATCTATAGTGACCTCGGTGTTCTTTCCATGAGGGATGAAAGTGTGCAAAGGGGTGAACTGTCTTATGCAGAATGTCTTCTCATGCTTAATGATGGAGGCAGACAAAAGAATGGGCATCCTAATTTCTGTCCTTCTTCAGTATAATAAACAATGATTCTATCAGGGTTGTTTCTGTGGTATGAAAAGTTCTAAGTTGAGAAATGTGGTAGTTCCTGAGAGTTTCCCTAAATTTATAGACATATATGAAGAATGATTTCAGGGCAAACTACTAATGTGCATCATCCCTAGACTCATCATACCATATCCTCTTCTTTATTTTATTTAACCTCCTCTTCTGTCCACTAGGAAAAACCAACTTTTGCATAAACCCATCATCATCGTCACTGTCAGGCAAATTACCAGGGCTGCTGTCCTCAACACCTGAAGGTATGAAATATTACTCATCAGCTACCTCTTCTTGATAATGTTATTTTCTTCTTGTGGGGCCTTTCCTCTTCTTCTCAGAAATAAAGTCCTCTTCATCCATAGCCTCTGGCTCACTCGCTTCCTATTCTTCTTCATACAGCTCTTCCACATTAGTTTCCCCTTCAAAGTGTACATGAGAATCTCCTCTCTTCTTATTATTATGCATATGCTACCCCAAACTAAAATCTTCTTCAGAATCTACTTCTTCTTGTCTCTTCCTCTTAAAGTTCTTGATGTACTCTAGTTCTGATGCAATAGCCTTATCATGATTTGCATGGTTATACTACAGCTCATACATCAATTCATCATTAGAATCCACTACATCAGCATGCACATCACCATACAGAAGAAGAACTATTTTTCCCTTATCCTTGTGAAGCTTGTCCTTAGCAAAATTGTAGCTCTGTAGAGTTCCTATATAGAGGCAATCTGAGAAATCCATAGCAACTGGATATACTTGTTCCTCCTCACTAATATAGGACACTCCATCTCTGTCCATCCTTAGTATCAATGGATCTTGCGATGAGATTCCAGCCTCAACTTCTTCTTTATTCAGTCCAGGTGGCACCACAGAATTGTGTGTGATAACTATCAAGTTGAGAACCTTCTCATCCTCAAAAATTTCTTTCATCTTCATAACCTTTGACATGATGGTAACAACCTCCAAGTCCTCTAACCATTTCCCCTTTTCTTTGATGTAGTACATGGTGTCTTTAACATTATAAGCACAAAATTCTTCAATATGGGCCGCCAAATTGAAATATGTGATGTCTGAACTACACAAGCTCCTCTCTATATTGTCCTCACCAAGGAAATTAAATCTAATATCCCAAATGTCATCATCCAAACTACAGATAACAAATAATGAGTAACACATAAGTAACAAATCAATGATCAGTTTCCCTATTGTCGATGTATTAGTTCACAATCCTAAATAATTAATAATCCTAATGGCATGGCATGGTAGCAGAGTAGGGAACAATACATGCAATTTTAGTAACAGTACTGTACTGAGATAACAATGACAAGCCCTAATGGCACATAATGGCTCATTGTTGTACATAGTCCTAATTTCAGTTCAACAAGCAACAACCCAAATTCAGTTAAATAAGGTAATTCATGGAGCACTACAAAAATTCACTACTTGGTAGATGAGATGGTTAATCGGATGTTCAAATCCCAACAGTCCAAAATTCAAACCCTAGAAAGAGAAAGATGGTGAGAGAGAAGTGAGGTGAGAGCTTACTCGATGCCTCCAAAGGAGGTACCCCAACAGTGGCGCGTCTTCGCTGGTGAGCCAGAACCACCCTAGCCAAAGCGGCGGCAGGTCCAGTGGAACTCTCCAGCGACCGTGTTGCATCTCCAAGCGATGAATACGGGGATAGAGGGGCACCGCCGCCACCTGCAGGCGAATCGATTCCGCCGCCACTTGATTGATGAGTGTCGTCGTCGATGTTGAAAGGGGCGTCACCGTATGGGTCGCTGCCGGGAGTAGCCTCCGCCATCTATGACCAGGAGCGGGAGCAGGAGCACGTGCGTGGAAGGGAGAGAACTGAAACCTAACTCTTAGTCCCCCCCCTCTTTCAGATAGGTTGTTAACAGCGTGCAATGACCATTGCTAGGAGGCGTCTCACACTTTCCACCTCATCATCCTGGTAGGGTAACCCTGTCAGAGACGGTGTCAATTGGCCCCAAAATGATTTTTAGCGCAAATTGCAAAAAAAATATAGAATAGTTGTCACATTTTGCTATTTTTCGAATAGTGGTGGTTTTCGAATATTTTGCCGATATGTGGTGGTTTTATGCTAAAACTCACATTTTTACCAGGAGCTGTAGCTTCAGGTTCCTTTCGTTTTTATTGTGTGAATGTGTGATCTACTCAGCTGATTAGTTTTTGATGACCATATTAGCTATAAGATGGAGTCCTCGAAATAAGCTTTTGCCCCGCTTTATAAATAAAGACAGACGGACAAATCGATACAAGGTGATAAGGATACCCACCTACAAAGAAGATAAAAATAAGCAAAAAAGAAACAAAAAGATCCTAGACTTGCCACCGAAGCCAACGAAATGAAACCAAGGGGGATCGGAGCACCACAACGACACCCCCAAGAAGGTAACGACACACATGCCGTCTTCATCGAGAACGCAAGGTCAAGGGTTTTCACCCGGAGCACTAGAGTAGCGAAGGTAACCACAACGATGCCCCAAGAGGGTTACGACACCCGTAGGCATCACCGCCGTTGGCGTTGAAGCGTTGAGATTTCGCTCAGAAAAACCTTCGCATGTACCCGGTATCTTGGACCGCCCATTGTCTCCGAGCCCAGCCTCTAGAACGCAATCTGGAGAAGCCAGTACCGAGGCGCCATCAAATCTAGGATGTCCCGCCACCTTCTCCATGTCATCCAAATGACCAAAGAATAAGTCCACGACCACCGCCACGTCACTCGTCATGGAGATGTTCGCCCAGCCACCTTCCGGGGCCGCCGCCCCGGCATCCACGGGATCAAGAACATAATGCGATAGACGGCTCACCGCAAGACCAACAAGTCAAGTGAGGGGAGCTTGTACCAAGAGTCGAGTGATCAACAAAAGTCTGTTAGGCAATCGGCATCGAGCCATCCGCTAGTCTCCCTCCGAAGCCATCAACAGCTAGATCTAGACCGGCAGGTCCGAATCTGGCCTCCGGCCACACCACGAACACATAGAGGACAACATCCTCCACCGCCTTGGCAGTCGCCAACCAGACGCCTCAGTAGGTCCTGTCAGGCCTCGCATGCCCAACTAGCTCCACCGAAGCGCTGCAGTGCCATGTCCATCGCTGTCGTCCAGCTGGAAAATCCTTGGCACACCCTTCCCGCACCTTCCTGCTGGGACCTGCCGTCATGCCGCCATTGGGCAACCAACGGCCCCGAAGCTGCAAGGTATAGGGAAAGTCAACCTTCCCTGCACCGCCACCCGCCCCAGATCGAGCCTAGCGGGCCTAGATCTAGGCTGCAGACCCGCACCACCGGGAGACCTGCTGCTTGCTCAGCCGCCCCTACCACCACCGGCCGCCCGAACCTGAACGCCGCCAGTACCGCTGAGCACCACCACACACCTCAGATCGCCGTCTTGTCTCAAGGCCCCTCCCAACCATGTCCACACCACCGCGAGCTCTGTTTGTCCTACCAGACAACCTCGCGCCGAGTAAAGTAGAGACCACCACCACCGGCACCGTGCAGGCTACGCCCGGCGGCGTTCGCCAGTGGAGATGGAGGAAGAGGGGAGGGGGTCGGGGTCGGGGCGGCGCAAGTGTTTCAGCGCCGGGTCGCCTGCTGGGGCGACGCAAACGCCCCTGTTTTTTTTCTGAAAGTGAATTGTCTTACTATTAGGTAATCAGAAGATGGAGTCCTGATTGCACAAATGATTGGTTGGGTTGGGTGTGTATGCGAGAGTCAAACTTGTGCAAAAATATTTTTGAAGAATCATACAAATTATTTTCTGTACAATCAGTCCTCAGTTGACTGTTCATTCCCTTTTACAGGAAGCATGTGTTTGTTTTTTGAGGCAATTGTTTTTTCAAGCATGGGTTTATTGACCTTCTTTACTATGTTTATTCTAGCGACCTGTTTAAACCAGGAGACGATGGAGGATTTTAAGCAGTGAAATAAAGGTTACCAAGAAGGCCGCACTTGATCAGTGGAATGATAACTAAAGTATGGTTGACAAAATAAATAAAGTACTGCTTAGTTCACAAATTCATTACGGTAGATAGTTTGTGTTCCCTTGTTTAAATGATTTTATTAACATGCACAAATCCAACAATATACCAGGTAATTCTGACCCTAATTGCTATAGATTTATGCACTTATTTATCCCACCGTTTGCGTTGAGAGTTCAGCCTGCTTCATCTAGCTTCAGCTACAGAAAAATATACCAGGTAATTCTGGTCCTAATCTCAACTTTCTTCAATCGTAGCACAATCACACTGGCAAGCTGCTTCTTTGTCGTGAATGATTATAGATTTAGAATTTTGATCCATCTACCAAAAAAATAGGAGAACAAAAATATCGTGTAATTTCGTAGACATACCCCAGTACTACGGAGTATTATAAATATAAACAAACTATGAGGAAAAAATTATCAATCTCTACCTCGTCTCTGTATTATTTGTCTCCATATCCAAGCTATAAAAAGGCGAGGGTTTCACCACGGGACACGGGTAGGGTACTACAGGAAAGCAGATTCGGCAAAAATACAACCATAATCATGATGGTAGCTTGTGTGTCCCATTATATTAAGAACGATTTAAATTATCATATGATTCATCATTACATGTTTAAATTTGGTTTATGTGATTTTCACTATTGCATGGTACGAAAGACATGATAACCAAGGAATCCTGCCAGTTGGTTAACCTGCGAATTTAAACATATAAACTATTAATTATTTGATTAATATGGTGCTGAAATTTGTATGAGATTTGTATTAGATGCTCACATGCTCACATAGTGAAATGTCTCATTGTTTCAAAAAGTACCATGGTGTGGCTTCTCAATGATTACTATGATGTTGAACACCGGAGGCTACTTGATGGCGGAGAAGAACATGGTAATAAAAATAAATACTTATGGACTTGTATGTTTTTAATTTAGTATTGTTTTAAATTGTAGATATGTCGTAATACTCTGACTTATATGCTTGCAGAAGCTTGGACCCCTGAAGATTCGGTCTCATGCCTCCTCTAGTGACATTTCATACGATGGAGCGGTACACTCAGTACATTGAGACTCTATGACCCCTCCTGTTCGTCTAGCTTGTGAGCCGGTCAACGCAAAACCTGAATGATGCGGTAATCACCGCACTTGTGGACCGGTGGAGGCTAGAGACGCACACTTTCTACCTCCGGACCAAAGAGATGACCATGACACGATGTTTCCATGATCCTTTTTTGACCTTAAAACCGATGGGGAAACCCCTACGGTAAGATTTTTTATATGTTTCCATGATCCTTGAACTTCCTGTCGAGGGAAAGCCTCTGTGTATGAGCACAAATTCTGACGGGTGGCGCAAGAATATGGCGGCCCTTATTGGTATGGCTCCTGAGATAAGTGAAGACAAGACTGACCGAGCCGACGCAAAAAAGGGCTTTCACAATATCCATGACGTTGTTGATGCACATTGTTGGAAGCGACAAGATATTGTTGGAAAGCCTATAAGCGACGAATCAGGAGGTGAATTATCGGTGCTTGTATTTCACATCCTTTCCATCCACCCTCTTTCCTCGACATATGTGATTCGATACACAACTAGATATGTGCCAAGCGGGCCCTCCCTTCCATGGTCATGAATGCATAATCCATGGACATCCATCCTCGTCGCATATAACCGTGTAACGCTTCTGGAAGTCTGAGTGAACCACCGCACTATGGACAATGATACTTAATCGAGAACTCCTTGATATATTTCTTAAATTACAACAATGTTGTGAATTTGAATCCAGGAGGAATCCCATTCTTCTCGTGATTGTCATCGCGGTGAGAAGTTGGCCTTGCTCCAAGCACTATACCCTTGCCACCGTCAACTGTGGCTTCATCCATGGGACTAAGATAACAAAATAATGGCACCCGATGATCCCGCCCAAATACCTTCTCGTGATCTTTGGCTTAATCGACCGTGAACCCCTCCTCATAAACTTCTTGCTCGGGACCATCACCATCCGAGTCCAATGCATAGCATAAAAAATACGGGATGACATGGTCCATGTCCTCTTGGACATAATATTTCTCCAAATCTCCAACATTGTTATAATAGATCTCAACCTCATTCTCATCGTCCCCATACTCATCATTCTCCATTCCCAATGCTTCATCTTGATTATTTGAAATGAGGCTCAAAGTTTGTAGTATTTCATGTTGGGTCAAGGGAGGTTTGCTCATTTCATCTTGGTTTATGGGTGGTAGACTTCTAGCATCAAATGGGGAGTCACGTCGGTTCAAGTCCAAGTGTCAATGATCATCAACCTTTTTGGTGGAGAATAAATCGAGCCTTGTCTAGTGATTCAGCCACCACCTCCTTGTATGCACCCCAACATTGCTCGAAGTTGATATGCATTGTCCCATCCAACTAAACAACATCACTTGGGTCCATACAATTAAAATCAATCATCACTTGTTCCAAAACCTTGGCATATGTAGAAATACGCTCGAACACCAAGTCAAGATCATCAGCGTTTGGCTCAATATTTCCTTTTAAAAAGGCGTCCTTGTCCACATTATCAACAATCCTTGACATCCCTATAATAATTATGACAATACAAAGGTAAATATATTATAGAAGCAACGAAGTCATGAGATGAACAATTTTCGCCATCCAAGTCACATAACCAAACCCTTTCCCTAACATACAAATCTAATAAGAACACTAACCTAACAAGAACCCTAACATAACAAAAACCCTAACCCTAACATACTAAGAACCATAACCCTAACAAAAAACTTCATAGACATCATAGAAGCCAACATTATCCAATGCACACAAGAATGAACCTTTGGGTCAATTCGGATTTCTAGGGTTTCCAAGATTTGGACATATCCTACCAAAAATACAAGATGTTAATGGGTCAAAACCAATAGAAGTGAGTGAGGATACTATTTTATCTCCGCGTGTCTCAACAGTGGTATTAGAGCGGTAGCTTCTGGTTTTAGGCTCGAGATCTCGCATATGTGATATGCGGTTGGCTGTAGATGAGATCTATGTGCTGTTTGGTGGTTGATCTATGAGATAGATCGGTTTTGTACGAGGTTGATTGGATTAACTGTACTCGAGGAATGGTAGATCTGATTTCCGTATCATACTGCTGAGGTCGTGGAACGACATACCCCTACCGGTCGGCTTCCACCATCGGGGTAGACTGTGACACGTAAATTCAGATGCGGTGATCAAAGATCAAAAAGTTTGATCGAATCGGAATAATGGTCGGAATCCATGTCCGGATCGTAGATGAGATCTATGTTTTCGTAAAAATCGTCGGGCGCTGCCCGCACCCGCTAGGGGCGCTGCCCCTTCGATACCCGTCCGCTATCCGGCTAGCAGGACCGTCGGCTTCGCCCTGTCGTATCGCCTTAGATGTCGTTGCGAGTTTCACAACGCCGGTAGATATCGTATCTATGCATAACTTATTTTTTTGCAGGAAGTTGTGAATGGTATTGTTCATGTGCATGTGATGCATGTGTGTAATCCATACGTGATCTGCGAATCAGGGTTTTTTGTCAGCCAGCTAGAGCCTAGGTGCTGTCATTTTATTGTATAACGACATGCGTGTCGGATTCTCTATGTAATTTACTTTACTAACCTAGTATAGCTATTTGGAGAACCTGGAAGGCATGCAAGGCGTTGTACATGTCGGCGACATGGAGTAAGACGGCAAGTGACAAGAGTTGGCACGAGTTGGATTACATGCTTTGTGGAGATGGAGATCGCCATGAAGGGAGCCATACCATTTCACATTATAATTGCTTTATTTTGTGTTATTGTTATGTCTCTGTTTTACCTCTATTAGATAATTGGTAAAAATTTAATCCCTCAAAGAAGGTCTAGTCGGTTTTCCCGCAAGTGTTTGCACCATCACAAGTCGAACATTTTTGGTAGTGGGCTCATAAAATTGAGGTGCTGCCAATTATTTCTGACTAGGTGGGTTCGAGTCGGACTCCTACTGCGGAAATACTCGGTAAGCTAGACGGGTCTATCACAACGGTTGTGGGGCTCGGGAAAAAGTTGGATGGGAGCCGGGGCATGTGAGGCCACCCGTCCAACAAGAGTCGTATGAGATACGATTGACAAGGAGTTGTCTACCTGGATCACTTAGCGGCTAGCGGTGATGCTAAAGCTCACTAGCCGACTTGCTTATTTGGGATCCTGAATCACTAAGTAACCATCGGAGGGGTGTTGGTTCTAGTGGGAGCATAAAATATTAAAGTATTTAATATGCTTGCTCTTTTATGAATACATGTCTTAAGTGTTTTGCATATTTTCTGTTGTAGATCATGGCACCAAGTAGCAGTCACTCTCAGATATCCGGTTTTGCGTTGAGAACTATCCTTGAGAAAGATAAACTGAACGACACTAATTTTACCAACTGGTATCGAAATCTGAGAATTGTTCTCAAACAAGAAAAGAAGGACCATGTCCTAGACAACCCACTTCCAAATGAGCCGAATGAGAATGCGATTGTCGCTGCCACCAATGCCTACCGTCGGGCTAAGGATAAGTCCATGGATATTAGCTGTATTATGCTTGCTCACATGGAACCGGACTTGCAAAAGCAGTTCGAGAATTTTGAGGCCTATGATATGATCGAAAGCCTCAAAAGTATGTTCCAGGCTCAGGCGAAGACTGAGAGGTATCAAGTCTCTCAGGCTTTGCTGAGTTGCAAGCTTAAGGATGGTGATCCACTGAGTCCGCATGTGATCAAAATGGTTGGTTATGTGCAGTCTCTGGAGAGGCTTGGCTACCCCATTAGCGGAGAGTTCGCTACGGATATAATTCTGAACTCTCTTCCTAGTGCATATGGGCAGTTCATTTCGAACTACCACATGCATGGTATGGATAAGAAGCTCACTGAATTGCATGGGATGCTCAAGCAGGTAAAGGCGGATCTCAAGAAGGGCGCCAGTCAAGTGCTGATGGTGCAGAATAAAGCTAAGTTCAAGAAGAGTTCTTGGACTAATAAGAAGGCTAAGTCAGGAGGAAAGAAGGCTCAGGACCCGGTACCAAGCGCTTCCTCAGGGACTAAGCCATCTCCTTCAGCCGGATCCACTTGCTTCTATTGCAAGGCGGATGGCCATTGGAAGAGGAACTGCAGCAAGTACTTGGCCGACAAAGCCAAGAGTGGAGGTATGACTTTCAACTCAGGTACACTTGTTTGCAATGTTATAGACATATATCTTGCTGATGCACCTAATAGTTCTTGGGTATATGATATTGGATTAGTTATTCACATCTGCAACTCGTTGCAGGGACTGGTAAGAACTAGGAGCGTAGCAAGAGGCGAGGTTGATATTCGAGTCGGCAACAAAGCAAGAGTTGCTGCGTTGGAATTCGGCATGATGCAGCTTCATTTACCTTATGGATTCATTATGGAACTGAATAATTGTTATTATGTTCCAGTGCTTAGTCGAAACATTATTTCTGCTTCATGTTTGATGAGGCAAGGCTATGAGTCGAATATCAAGAATAATGGTTGTTCTTTGTATTTGAATGATATGTTTCACAGCTTTGCACCCGTCCAGGACGGGTTATTTATTTTGAATCTTGATGGTGAGTTGGTTTATAACATAAATGTTAAAAGGTTGAAACCAAATGATCTGAATATGACTTACTTTTGGCACTGTCGGCTTGGTCATATAAGTTGTAAACGCATGAAGAAGCTCCATGATGATGGACTCCTAACTTCGTTCGACTTGGAGTCGTTCGAGACATGTGAATCTTGCCTACTCGGCAAAATGACCAAGACACCTTTTGCAAAGAGTTGCGAAAGGGCGTCCGAATTGTTGGGACTAGTACATAGTGATGTATGTGGACCAATGAGCATGACAGCCAGAGGTGGTTATGAGTACTTCATTACCTTCACTGATGATTTGAGTAGGTATGGATATATCTACTTGATGAAACATAAGTCGGAAGCCTTTGAAAAGTTCAAAGAATTCCAGAATGAAGCACAGAATCAACTCGGCAAGAAAATAAAGTTTGTTCGGTCGGACCGAGGAGGCGAGTATATGAGCCATGAGTTTGATGACCATCTGAAAAGTTGTGGAATAGTTCCTCAACTTACTCCGCCAGGAACGCCGCAAAGGAACGGTGTTTCGGAAAGGCGGAATCGGACCTTGTTGGACATGGTACAATCAATGATGAGTCGGACAGATCTGCCTTTATCATTTTAGGGTTATTGTCTAGAAACAACGGAGTTCACACTAAATAGAGTACCATCAAAATCGGTAGAGAAGACACTGCATGAGATGTGGACAGGCAAAAAGTCGAGTTTGTCTTTTATTAAGATTTGGGGTTGTGAAGCATTTGTCAAGCGACTTCAGTCGGACAAGCTTACAGCCAAGTCAGATAATTGTATTTTCATGGGGTATCCGAGGGAAACCTTGGGTTACTACTTCTACAACCGAGAAGAGGGCAAAGTGTTTGTCGCTCGGAACAGTGTCTTCCTTGAGAAAGAGTTTCTCAGTCGGGGAGTAAGTGGGAGCACGGTGCAGCTCGAAGAAATTCGAGAGGAACCGGCTAGTAGCGAGTCGGCAAAAACCTTGGAGGTTGAGCCGGTCGTGGTAGTTGAGCCGGCAGCAGCACCTGTACTACGAAGATCGGCAAGATTATGAAGTGTTCGTGATGTATTACTGTTAGAAAGTGATGAGCCGGCAAATTATTCGAAAGCGATGCTTAAATCAGTTCAGATCATGTTAGCGATAGCAGCCTATTTCGACTATGAGATATGGCAGATGGATGTCAAAACGGCTTTCCTTAACGAAAATTTAACCGAGGACGTGTATATGATACAGTCTGAGGGTTTTGTCGATCCGGCTAATGCTGACAAGGTATGTAAACTTCAGAAATCCATTTATGGGTTGAAGCAAGCATCTTGGAGTTGGAATATTCGCTTTGATGAGGTAGTCAAATCGTTTGGCTTCATCAAGAGTGATCATGATTCTTGTTTATACAAGAAGTTTAGTGGGAGCAAAGTAAAATTTATAATCTTATATGTGGATGACATATTATTGATTGGAAATGATGTCCAGATGTTGCAAGAAACCAAGGAATCATTGGAAAGGAGTTTCTCAATGAAAGACTTGGGTGAGGCAACATATATTCTCGGAATCCGGATCTATAGAGATAGATCAAGAAGGCTCATTGGATTGAGTCAGAGTACATATTTGGACAAACTGTTGAAGAAGTTCAACATGGAATCGTCTAAGAAGGGGTTCTTACCGATGTCCCATGGTATAAAACTTAGCAAGACTCAGTGTCCTTCGAAAACTAATGAGCGAAGTCGGATGAGTGCAATTATGTATGCTTCTGTAGTCGGATCCATCATGTATGCCATGATTTGTACTAGGCCGGATTTTTCGTATGCTCTAAGTGTTGTGAGCAGATACCAGGATGATCCTAGATAAATCCACTGGACAGCGGCTAAAAATATCCTAAAGTACTTGAGAAGAACTAAGGATATGTTTTTGGTTTATGGTGGTGAAGATGAAATCAATGTAAAGGGTTACACGGATGCAAGTTATCTTACCGACTCTGATGATTCTCGTTCGCAATCCGAATACGCGTTTATTATAAACGGAGGTGCTGTGAGCTGGAAGAGTTCCAAGCAAGAGACTGTGTCTGCATCTACAATAGATGCTGAGTATATTGCCGCCTCGGAGGCAGCAAAGGAAGCTGTTTGGATGTGGAATTTCCTCATGGATCTTGGTGTGGTTCAGGGCTCGTCCAATCCGTTAGACGTGTATTGTGACAACAATGGTGCTATTGCACAAGCCAAGGAACCTAGACAACACCAGAAGAACAAGCACATACTCATGCGGTACCACCTAATTCACCAGTTCATAGATCAGGGTGATATCAAGTTATGCAAGGTACACACGGATGCAAATATTGCGGATCTGCTGACAAAGCCGTTACCACAGCCGAAGCATGAGGCGCACCTAAGAGCCATGGGCATTAGATGCTTAGACATGTGATGTTGGAAGATTGACTCTAGTGCAAGTGGGAGACTGTTGGGAATATGCCCTAGAGGCAATCATGTATGATGATATTTCCCATTGTATTCATAAAGATATTAAGTAGTCCTTTTATAAACATCTGATGTGTATGATTGAATATGTGATTCGGTTGTGGAACTATGCATTCATGTTGTTTGTACTAAATATCCTTGGTCATTGAGGTTGTGCTGGACACACAACTTAGACTAATGTGAAAGTTGGCTTGATGACTCGGTTCCACTTGTCATGGGCATGGAGATGCTATTCCAACTTACACAGATTCGTCTAAAGAGTTTAGCGAGTCGGATTGACCCATATGCTTAGATAAAACAAAAAAATTCCTCTAACGTGGTGATCCCAAGATCCAGCTGAGGTAGAAGGGCACGAGGTTTACCACTAGACGCGCAGTTGCGGATTACTGATGAAGCGCGTCAGTTGATGCAGTGCAATCCTTTGCGATCCGATCGTCCTGGTGCTGATTGTACAACACCTCTGCTGGTATCCACACGTACAAGGAGGAGCACCGGCGGCGAACTGCTAGGTTTGGTACGACGGCAGGACTGTTGTGGAGCTAGGGTTTCCAACACATGGAATGACCTAACCGATCAACGATTAACCTTTCTGGGTTACGGTGCTCCACTATATATAGGGAGTGAATGTGGTCTCTGCTCGCGTGTCCCATTCACTAAAGCCCATATAATATTAGTCCCTGTGAGTCTGACTCACTGACTCAGTCCAAATCAGGCTCGGGTCCAACCCAACCAGATTTCTAGTTCAGATCCAATTCGAACTTGCTCCTGCTCTTAAGTGTGTGACCCGGCAGGCTCATGGCTATTCGGACACGATTGGAGTCCGACTCACAATCGATCAATCGGCAGCGGCTCCTAGCAGAACGTGCCGACTCCCAAGTACCAAAGAGTCATGACGACTTGCCTTTTCAATGTGACTTGCGTCCGAGTCCCTTTTGCCTCACGATATACCTTGTCAGACTATAGGCGAATATATGTCATCCCTTAAATAGTCCGACTCTCTTCTCGATCCGAGATAAGTGATTCACCCGACTAACTCTTAGTTGATCGCCTCGGTTAACACTTAACCGAGCCGTGCATGGCCATGATTTCCGAATCATATCTCACGAGAGGGCCCAGAGAATATCTCTCCAAGTGGAGGGGCAAAATCCCATCTTGGTTATTCACATCAGGCGGCTTGATTCTCAGTCGACCTGAACTCTGCCTTTATAACTGCCCAGTTACGGATCAGCGTTTGACAGAACCTAAGTCGGTGATCCTCATCTCGGATTATGCAATAACCTCAGGTCTAAGGATTACATTGATTGAGATATACAAATGACAACTTGTTCGTTGTACCTCAATATGGGTCAATCCGACTCGGTAAACTCTTTAGCCGAATCTGTGTAAGTTGGAATAGCATCTTCATGCCCATGACAAGTGGAACCGAGTCATCAAGCCAACTTTCACATTGGTCTAAGTTGTGTGTCCAGACAACCTCAATGACCAAGGATATTTAGTACAAACAACATGAATGCATAGTTCCACAACCGAATCACATATTCAATGATACACATTAGATGTTTATACAAGGACTGCTTAATATCTTTATGAATACAATGGAAAATATCATCATACATGATTGACTCTAGGGCATATTCCCAACAGATACCTCTAGGAACTTGGGAGGGTCAAAATCCATAGAGGAAAGCTTCAGATAAGAAGAATTTGGGAGAGGGGAGAGAGGGGAGCCGACGGCCTCGAGCTTTTATATTCTCTGTTCTTGCTTGAGTGAGAGAAGTGAGAAAGGGGTGGGACTAAGTCGGCTATGCAGTTAATGCAACATGACCTTAGCGTCCAAGACAAATGCACTAAATTATATTTCTCAGGAAGTCCTGACATGCGCTAAATGAGCTGCTAGCGTGGCGGGGCGAGGCCCCACTCCTGGGAGTGCTAAGAAAAGGGATTAGAATCTAGAAGTTGTTTATACGAGTGTTTATTTTACGAATTATTTTGGCCTTTGGGTTTACTTTTATCCATTTTGCCAAATGATCCAGCGCTACTAGTTGTGACTTGGAGTTGCTAGGATACATAATAGAGGAGACGGCACACTGTATCAACATCGATGAACCTGAACCTGAACCGAAAGACCGTTGAACCCTTCAAAATCACCATGGTCATCGTTCAAGGTGACTAGTGGAAACAAGTTCCCCACTGATGCTACCACAAATCCATTCGAGTGGTGCTATTCGTTCAACCATCGCCATGGCCGCCACCACAAATTGGTACCATCTGGTTGTTGGGTAAGGAACTCAAGAGGCAAAGCTGAACCATGGTCTGATGAACTACAATATCAGTGCACTGGAGGTGTGTATGTATGGCCACCGCGTCTGCAAGCGAATTTCAGTGACTTGTGTTCCATCGAGCAGCTGATGATAGATGATACAACACCCTTATTCCCTTGGAAACTAGGTGATTGTCCTAGGAGTGTCTAGAGTATTTTAGTGGAGTGTTTGAGTCTCTGTTAGTGTCCTACTTGAGTCTAGAGTACTCTAGGAAGTGTTAGTAGATTAGTAGTATGTCCTACTAGATTTTAGACTATTATAATGTATGAGTGGAGATGTAATACTAAGCTGAGCTATATATAAGAGGGTTTGGAGGTCCACGGGACCAAGCCCATCCACAAATTTCCCCAAAACCTAGATTGATTCATTTTATTGCCTGCTACTTCGATGATTCAGTTTTCCCATGTGCCGTATCTGCCAAGGGGATATTCACGGCTGAAAAATGTGTACAAGTGGATAGCTTTATTATGCTGAAACGGAGGATTTGAAGTTCAGAAATGGAATCAAACTTCTAAGTAAGATGATACATATGTTGAAACATAAATTATAAGTTCAGTTCTCATATTGTTCATTTGTAGTTGTACCTAAAAGATCCATGAAAGTTCTATCTCATCTGTAATATCCGAGTGAATTTCAAATCCAACCTTGACCTGTCAAGGGTTTTCAAAGCCCACACATCTTACATTGTAAGGGTTTGACTATTTTTTGCTCTCTAAGACAGACACAATTATAGTATACACCATTTGAAGTTGATTTCTTCCAGGCTACAACAAAGGATTGATACAGATTTTCCAGTTAGATAGATTTCATTCTGTGTTCTCCACTTTTTTTTGGAAATGAGTGCTTTCATTACTCAAAAGTAATGTTTACACCCGGCCTCTGTATAACTAAGATGCATACAGCCGAACCATCCACACAACAAGAGAACAAAGTAAGAAGACCATCATTACAAATAACACTATTAAAATAAACAGCATCGAGCTATAGCAGATCAATCCGCAAATCACGCGGCCATCCATGTTCTCCACATTGAACATGATCTGGGTACATTGAGAAAATTATCCAAACTCAGTCTGACTCTTGGAGTCATCGTCACTGTTAACCTCAGTTGTGAATATCCCATTCAAGTGTACTTGTCAGCGGATGGGGTGCGCGTCGGGCACCTCAGCGGAGTGGCATCTCTGGCATGCGGCAGCAGCGGCATGGCCGGAGGAGCAGCAATGTGGCGGACAACGATCTGATGCCCCTCGTTCCTCTAGCCAAGAATACTCCGGGGGAAACCTCAGATCCCGTGGGATCGAGCGATGGCGGTGTCCTGTGCATCATTCCCCTCTTGATGGCATCGCTTTTGGAGTTCTCACCGGTTGTAGGGACCAGAGGCGGTGGTGACGAGGTTGTGGTGGCCTCGTTTCTTAGCGTCCTGAGCTTCGAGTGTGAGATCTGCAGGAACTTGCGGCGGGGAGGTGGTCACTGTACGAAACAGCCTCCAGTCGGTCTAGCGGCGGCGCGCTGTCCGCACTTTGCTCGCTGCAACATCTCATGGCGTCGCATGAGTTTGTACATGGGGCGGCGGCCCAGCTTTTTCGATAGTGGCAGCCTCTGTGGTCATGTGGATGACGCGAATGCTGGATCTTCGCTAGTGGTTTCCACTTTGAGATCGGGTTCATTTCGACTCAACAGGTGCTACGCACGATGGTCCTAGAGGAGGTGTCAAGTCATGCCTGACCGGCGCTGGTGATGTGGTGTCTTGTTGGAGACTTAATGTTAGTCCTGATCCTTGCGGGTGCTACGCACGACGTCTCCTCTGGGGCGTCAAGTCATGCCTGTTTGGTCGATCGAAGGCGGTGCGACAGTGCTGGAGGTGTGGCGGTATGAGACGTCTTGTTCCCAGTATCTTCTCCAGTGGTATCTGGTCAGCGAGTTTTCGTTGCCGGACAGGTGATGATGGTATAAGCTTCTTCATCGAGTCTACACACTTCGGTGGAAACATTGATGGCACTGTGGACGTATGCTCGTGTTGTGTCCTTGATGAAGGTGGTTTCCTAAAGCTCGTCTTTGGGGATGAAAATCCTGAGCTCGACCGTTGGTTGAACTCGTCACTATCGGCACGTGTGCGGCTTTTCCTTCTTGAAGGTTGTGTCTAGAAGTTGTGTATTTTTCTCTTTGTTGTAGTCTGTGCCATAGGGTTAGTGGTAGTCTGATGAAGTTACTATCGCGAGGCTTTGGCCTCGGGTTTGTTTACTTTGTAATTCTCGCGCTCTTGAAATAAATGGGCTATGTGTTAGCCTGAATGTAATCTTGTCATGATGTGATTTGCACACATAGGTTGTGTGCAGGGTGAAGTGTGAATAGCACACATAGGTTGTGTGCTTGTTGTGTGTGAACAAGGAAGATGAGTTTTGTCCTGTGAGAGTAAACAATGCACATAGGTTGTGTACTGAGTAGATAGGCATGTTGCCGTTTGTCTACTGCTAGAAGTACCCAGGGTATATAGGGATAACTCTAGAATTAGGAATGTTCTAGAGTAAGTCGTTCAGGAGTAGTATGAAATATCTAGAGTTGTAGAGTACTCTAGAAGTATGGTGTAGGGTTTGGATTGTGCCACATGGCAACAATCTAAAGGGTTATGTACAAGTATAAATAGGGGTGTCACCCCTCCCATGTAAGCTAAACTAGTATCACTTGAGATACCCAATAAAAGGAAAGCTTTCTACTAGCAGTGTAAGTAAAGCACATCCCCTTATATATATATAGAGAGAGTGGTGGGTGATAGCTAGTAGATCCAACACTATCATGTGCATCGTTCGATGCAGAGGCCGGGGCTTTGTTTCTCTTTTTGAAAAAAGTGTACTTGTCAAATCTATCTGAATGAAAAAAGTTTAGTTTATTGTTGCACTCATGCTGTTTGACTTACCTTGAGCTACCTTCTTACACACTCAAGAGACACTTATTATGTACGTTTATGCACTGAGCAGAAGAAATGGAGCAGTGTGGCTTGTTTGATAGTTATTTCTCTAATGTTTCATCCTAGCGGTAAGTTGAGACCCTGATTTTCAAATTGAGTTCTTATTGTCTGAATATTACCTTTAGTTTAATGTAGAAGAAATGGGTAGTCATACGATGTACCAATTGGAAACAAGTTTTACCTGAAGCCTGTGTCAAATGAGTGAGGAGATCCATAAACAGCAGAGGTGTCAGTAAGCAGCCTGGCTGTAGCTGGATTGAGATAGGTAGGCAAGTAAGTGTATTTCTCGCACGAGATACATGATACCTTGAGAATCATTAAGATGCAGATGAGCAGGGTGAGTGTCGATGACGAAAATGCCTCTTGCATGGTGACTTATAGCTCTGAAGCCTGCATGATGCAGAACCTGGCGGCCAAAAAAATGCAGAAATGTTTTGTGTGACTGATTCTGTTACCAGTGCAGCAGTTGTGTTTGGGTGATGATGACATTTCTTATCTGAGTTGTTGGTCTGAAGACTAAAACTTTTCTGAAATAAAGCGAAGATAAGTGATTAATTTTCTTGGAAGCTGTGACATTATTTTCCTTGTCTACATTTGTTGCATGAAAAAGCAGAGAGGATTCAGAGTGTTTTTGTCTGTGTGCTGCTACTTTTTTGAGAACTCTGAGGATTTAGAGTGTTTTTTCTTGTGTGCCGCTACTTGTTTGAGAGCACAGAGGATTCAAATAATATAGATAATTTTGCAAGTTCTTCACCACAACCAGATCCGCCGTGGACCTCCTGGAGCTATTGAGTGCTTAAAAACGTCACCGCGGTTATGTTCCTGGAAATCATTTTTTTTTGTCAAAATAGAGAAGTCGGATATTAGGCAATTCAACAAGTACTTCTCAGAATAATTTTGAACATGTGATTATTGTTTTGTATCGAAATTTGGCTGCATCTATATGTTGTGCTGGAGGGAGAGAGAGAGAGAGATTTGGTAGTTAATAAAATATAGGTGAGATTTTGTGACTGACTTTGAGAGTAAAGCCCCCATCTTGCCGTTCATAGTTTCGCTTGTGGCTGGTCCATATAGGTTTTTCTAAAATAAATTACACACAATTTTCTGCATTGCTTGTTCATGACGTTAGCAACTCTGTCTCTTATGCATTTCAGTACTTTCGATATTGGATTGGATGCTTTGGCATGAAGTTCTGTTGAGATTTTAGTTGTTACAGGCAAATGATCTATGGATGATGGATCGCTTGTTTTGTTACTCAGATGTTCAACTCTGAACCATTTTTACCTGCCATACTTTCAGAAAATTGATATTTAGTACGTATTTCAAGCATCGGGCGAACATTTTTTTCTTTTCTTATTCTGTTGACATTAGCGTAACATTTTTTCTAGCATGTCTTTGTACAGTTCTGTTGTCCTCAATTGTTTGCTATTACCACAAACTATACACTATAATTTATCGGAATAGCTATTTCTCAGGCGCTATTTCTCAGTCGCGCGTCCCGCCGTACGATTTGCTTCGCGATTCGTTCTGTTTTTATGGTATTCTATGATGTGTGGTCTGTATCTTTTACCTTTTTAACGGAAAGCTGAAGTGGGCCTGTATGAATTTACTATGCGATGTCGCTAGCTGTGCACAGAAAACCTCAGAAATCCACTATGTGCCGCTCGTGCTGGATGGGGTTGTCTGTCTATGGGCCGGCGGCCCGTCTGTTTTTTTATTTTGCTGTTTTATTTCTGTTATTTTGTTTCTGTTGTAACTAGGAATGTATTTTCTTTTTCTGGATGTTTTTTTATGTTTATGATTTTTCAAAAATTCAATTTTCCTTTTTTAAGGTTTTCTGTTCACGTTTTTTTGGTATGTTTTTGTTTTATGTCATGAATGAACTATTTCAAACCCCCTTCAAATTTTTTTCTCTTCTATTTTGGTCACGAATGAACTTTTTTGTAATTAGTTTTCTGCTATTTTTTTCTCATGTTTGGTTTTTCTCTGCTTTTCTTTTTTTTTTGGTTTTTTATTGGTCTGTTGTTTTTTCCGAAAATCCATTTTTATGTTTTTGAATTTTTATGTTTGCTTGTAACGAGAATGCCCCGAGCCAGTTGCAATTATGTATCGACTAGGATTTTTGGATTTGAGTCATTTTGCAATTTTGCTTGTAACCAGAACGCCCCGAGCCAGTCACAAGTATGTTGTGACTAGGATTTTTGGATTTGAGTCATTTGCATCTTGCTTGTAAGCGAGGACACGTCGAGCCGGTCACACGTATGTTTGCAACTGAACCATAACCCTAGTTGCAATCATGTTGATACTGTTTTTTAGATTTTGAGTTATTTGCAACTTGTTTTGTAATCGGGAATGTATTGAGCCAGTCGCAAGCATGGTGTGACTGAAACCCTAGTTGCAACTGTGTCACGATTAAATATACTTGGATTTGAATCATTTTGCAATTTGCTTTGTAATCGGGAATGTATCGAGCTAGTCGCAAGTATGTTGTGACTAACCCCTAAACCCTTGTAACTTGGGGGAGGGGACTTGATTTCCATCGGCGAGCTAGTTGCAACTTGCTTGTAACTGGGCCCCGCCGGAGGGCCAGTTGCAACTTGGTTGTAACTGAGCTCTGTTGGGCCCCATTTGCAACTTCCTAGTAACTGAGCACCCATCGGTGTGGAGGGGGTGCAGTTGCAAATTACTTGTAACTGAGCTCTGACGGGTCCCAGTTGTAACTTGCTTATAACTAGGGCCCCGCCAAGGGGGGACAGTTGCAACTTGATTGCAACCGGGAGGGAGGGGGACCTCATCGGCGAGACCTCATCGCGAGGAGTCATTTTTGCAACTTGCTTTGTAACTGAGAATGTTTTGAGCCAGTCAGAAGCATGGTGTGACTGAAACCCTAGTTGCATCCATGTCGCGACTGGATATACTTTTGGATTTGAGTCATTTGCAACTTGTTTTGTAACCGGGAATGTATTGAGCCAGTCGCAAGCATGGTGTGACTGAAACCCTAGTTGCTACTGTGTCGCGACTACATATACTTGGATTTGAATCATTTTGTAATTTGCTTTGTAATTGGGAATGTACCGAGCTAGTCGCAAGTATGTTGTGACTAACCCCTAAACCCTTGTAACTTGGGGGGGATGCTTGATTTCCATCGGCGAGCCAGTTGCAACTTGCTTGTAACTGGGGCCCCGCCGGAGGGCTAGTTGCAACTTGGTTGTAACTGAGCTCTGCTGGGTTCCAGTTGCAACTTCTTTGTAACTGAACACCCATCAGTGTGGAGGGGGTGCAGTTGCAACTTACTCGTAACTAAACTCTGAAGGATCCAAGTTGCAACTTGCTTATAATTGACAACGACGTCAGCGACTGAGAAATAGAACTTGCTTATAATTGATAGTGACGTCAGCGACTGAGAAATAACTATTTCTCAGGCGCCTGAAACTTGCTTATAATTGACAACGACGTCAGCGACTGAGAAATAACTATTTCTCATACGCCTGAGACGTAGACACTCCTATAATTTATATGTCCTTATGAGAAGCAAATGTGCACGAGTATAGATGGGGGTACCTGTGCTATGACCAATCTTTTCATGGTCCAGTTGATTCAGAGAAAAAAAATAGACGCGCCTCTGTTGGAAAACCACGCAAAAGTCTCCTCATCCGGATCCAGGAGCCGTCACGAGAAGGAAGGCCCATCTGCTCGATCTTCCTCTGCTGCCACCAGCGCTACCACACGGTGAGACTAACAACAATGGCAACTGCTGGTGGCACGGCGATTAGTTACGCGGGATACGAGTTCTCTTTCATGGTGGCAAGCATTTGTGGGGCCAAGAGACAAAGGGAGTTTTGAAGACAATGATTCCACCCCGCACAAAGGCACATTACCATTGCGATTGATTTTGATTTTGGAATGTGATATATAGGCGAGTTATGATAAGTGATCACATCACCATTAAGAATTATTTTGATTTAGGTATCATACTTAGAGGTGAGTTGTGATTTTGGGGATTTCTAAATTGTGATTTGTAGGTTGAAGGGAGAGACATTTAACTGGTA
This sequence comes from Avena sativa, assembly GCA_916181665.1. NCBI lineage: Eukaryota > Viridiplantae > Streptophyta > Magnoliopsida > Poales > Poaceae > Avena > Avena sativa. The sequence goes on from OV702297.1 coordinate 148,446,519, forward strand.
AGAGTGCATCAGAATTTAGTGTGTCCTGAGTTTAGCATCTAAAAAAGGACACCCAGAAGGTATTTCGGCGACATCTACTTGGCAAGTAGTCATACTTCATTCTGTTTTAGTAGCAGCGATTTTATGCATTTAAATTACAGTGTTGTGCATTTAAATGTGTACATAATACTCCCTCCGTTTAGAAATATAAGATGTTTTAGGTTTGTGAATGAGATGTATCTAGACATCTTTTAGTGTATAGGTTCAAACGAATCTAGAAACTAAAAAGTGTCTAGATACATCTCCTTCACAAACCTAAAACATCTTATATTTCTAAACGGAGGGAGTAGTTGTGTCTACGCATAGGGCAAGTACATTGGAACCATCAGAAGATTTGAGTTGCAAGTTTAGCATCTAGAAAGGATGGCAACAAGTTATCTTTACGGAATTTATTTGGCCAGTAATCACATGTTTTTTGTTTTAGTAGCAGAAAGAAACAGCCTCTCTATATGAATTTATGGGTACTGAGGATGAAATCATTGCAGACACGTTTCTGAAAATTATTGCTCATATTCTCCTGTGAGCGAGGTTCAACATTTAACTGTTTCTATTCAATCTTTTGCTGCGTGACAAACCGCGCCTCCATCTCCTCCATCATGCCCGCGATATACCGATTCTGCTAACTAGGCTTGAATGGTGCCGTCGCAACGTCCTCCGAATCAACCAACCGCGGAGCAGGATTCACGCCAGATCAACCAAAGCCGGTCATCAACCTTTTTCGTTGGATACTTGGATTACTGGTACGACCAAGAGAGTATGACGCGCGGATAGGACCAATGGGACCTCTGATACCAACTGTTATATCCCCAGATCTCGACCCAAGGATTAACGAGAGAAATAGGACGAGGGGCAAGACAAATTCGTAATGAGAGATAGACGAGAGAGATGAGAGTTTAGACTACCTCCATTTAATTCTTTGATGGTTTTTTGGTTACAAGTTCAGGGGCTTATAACAGCGCCCGCAACACACGCACTCCTAGGCACACAACCAGCTCACGCGAGCCACACGGGACACAGCTTGACACGCCTTCTTGCTCTCCACCTTGGATGTGCTCTGTTGCAGTGTTGCTTCTTCATCTATCTTCAGAACATCTTCAGACACGGCTACCTCAGGTGGACGCCCAACTATCTTGGATGTCATGGCATGTCTGACATGTGGAGGATCTCTCTTTGAAAAAAGAGAGGTGGACGGACCAGCTTCATGTCGTGGTATATACGGAGTACAACCCAGAGAAAGAAAAGCGGTTTTTGCTATTTCTCAGGCGTCTAAGAAATAGTTATTTCTCAGTCATCTTTTTCACCGTTGGATTTTGGTTCCAAGATTCGATTGAGCTATCTGGTTGCAGTTTTTTATTTGTATACCATGCATGTTTCCATTCGATTGAGCCAGCCACGTCAGCCGATTGACAAATAGTTATTTCTCAGTCGCCTGAGACGTAGGCATTCCCAAAGAAAAGAATGCAGTCGAGACACTCAAGGCCAAAGATTGTTCCAGCCGAGGTGGTATGTATGAAACAGAGCACTAGGCCATACTTACTATATACTAGTACAAGAATCATCTGACACTGAGATACTGTCTTTTGGGCCATGGACGACGGTCTACAAACTTGTGAATTTACAGAGTAGAAATCATTCAGTTTTCAGAAATTGCTTTCTAGTGCAGTGATTGAGGTACTGACACCGCACGCTGTGGGTGTTTCTTTTGACACTTGCCCGTCCTGGTTCAAGTTCATTATTATTCCATAGTTTTTCTTTGCCAAGAATCTCGAGTCTGAACTGAACCTCGCGGGGACACGACGGAAGGGAGACGAGTGAGACTACGAGAACATGAATGGTCTCTTGTCGTTGCCTGCATCTCCTTGTAGCCTTGTGGTTAACTGAAGGTGTTCGGTAGCAGCGACAGGTTCAGAACCAAGGGACTGACAGACGACAACCAAAATACTAGTACAAGATCGATCATGAACGGGAAGGCGCGCGCGGGGAGTCCGAGTTGAGTACCGGACGGACGGACGGCCTGCCAGCCTGGCTCCCAAACCCACATTGAAATCGAAGCCCGACTCTGATTTGAGTTCGAGTCTGGGTAGGTCGTTTTAGCTGGCAACTACATATACCAGCACTACAACGGCATCTTCCCACAACTCGTTTCTTTCCGCGCCACGACTCCAACTCCAACTCCAAGAGCTCGCGTCGCGCGCACCGAAAGCTCGCCCGTCGGAGAACTCGATCGGAGCCCGGCAATGGAGGCGCCGCCGCAGATCCGCGAAACACTAGACTACGTCTACACCCAGACCCCCGAAGCCCACCGGATCGCCGTGGGCATCCACTTCGGGACTCTACCGCGCTCCGCCGCCGACGACCGCGAGGATGTCGCGAGGTACGCCGCCTACGTGGCGCGGCAGCTGCAGCCGCGCGCGCGGCTGAACCTGAACAGCCCCGCGGCGCCGCTAAGGATGAACTTCGCCTCCTGCTACGTGCAAGACCACGACGAGGACTCCCACTTCTTCCACGCGGTCGCCGGCGTCATCGGCGTGGCGGACGGCGTCGGGGGATGCCGCTAGGTAGGCGTCGACGCCGCAGCCTTCTCGCGCGAGCTCATGGGGAACGCCTTCGCGGAGGTGGCCGCCTCCGACCTCGGCAAGCCCGTCTGCCCCTACACGATCCTGGACCGGGCGTACCAGCGCACCGCCGAGTCCGGCACGCCAGGGGCGTCCACGGCCGTCATCGTCTCGCTCGCCGACAAGGCGCTCAAGTGGGCATACATTGGCGACAGCGGCTTCGCCTTGTTCCGCTACGGCAAGCTGCTACACCGCTCTCAGCCGCAGCAACACTACTTTAACTGTCCGTTCCAGCTCTTCGCCGGCGAGGGCAGCCACAGGATCAGCGGTGCGGCGGTGGACGAGATCGCCGTGGAGGAAGGCGACGTGCTTGTGGTCGCGTCGGACGGCCTCTTCGACAACGTCTTCGACTCAACGCTGGAGAGGACCGTGCAGATGGGAACTGCGTTCAACTTCACGCCGCAGCACATGGCGGATATCATGGCCGGGCAAGCTCGCAACGCGGCGATGGACACTTCCAAGGATTCGCCCTTCAGCGTCGCTGGGAGGGAACATGGACGGAATTACACCGGCGGGAAGATGGACGATATCACCGTCGTCGTCGCCTTCGTCGAGTCTCAGGACGACATGTCCAAGGACTTGCCAGTCTCGAGGCTAGCATCATCTTTAGCATAACAAGTGGAGGAATGTGCAGTGTGTTGATACTAGTACAAGCTAGGACATCGACCTTGGTCATGTACTCCTTAGCATCGAGACTAAGATGATGTAATGTTAATTATTCTTTCTTATGGAGTGATGTGCAGTGCAACATGTTAATTCTTTACTAATTATTCTTTATTACCAAAATACTGTTTAATGTATTGCAATACCTAATTGCTAAAAAGTGCTTGGAGACCATATTGTCTTTTTCAGCCTCCGATTTGTGACCGTCGGATCTACATCTGAGCGATACTCGTCCCGACCGATTCTACCTAGAGCGGTTCCGTCCCGACCGATCCCACTTGCGCCCCGTTCCAAAAACATGTGTCGCTTCGTTCAAACCACTCCCGTCTCTCCGCTCGTCCTTGTCCCCTCCCTATTTTCTCTCCCTCGTGGGGTGGCGTCGACGCAGAGCTCAGCGCGGTAGAGGGCGGCGAGCTCGGTCCACGGCTAGGGGGTAGGGTACCCGCTGGGGTGGATCTTCATCCCCAAGCCTCGCGGCGACACCGTCTGTCCGCTGTCCCCGTTCCTGTCCCATTTCTCCCGCGTCGTCGGTGGCATAGTCGGGTACTGCTCGAATTGAAGGTGAAGGAGAGCAGAGCGGGGAAGAGGGTTGTGAGCTCGATCCGCGGCAGGGGGTAGGGTATCCGCGGCGGGTGGATCTACAGCCTCAAGCCTGGTGGTGGGGCGGCGAGCTCTTCGGTGAAAGCAGCAGCGAAATCTGCGTCAAGGGAGCTTTGCGGAGATCCATTTCGCGCGGGTGGCTGTCAAGGGAGCTTCGCGGCGAGGTCGACGACCCGCGGCGGCATCGAGCGAGCGGCGAGTTTTCCGTCGGAGTTCAAGTCGCGTAGCCGGAGAGCATGGAGTTTGTTTTTGCTCGAAGACGAAGATTCGACACGGATTTTGTCTTCATCAAGCAACGAGAGGTAATCGTACTGCCCTCCCCCTATATCCCATGGCTAAATCCCTCTTAGGATATGGGATTTTGTGTTAAGTTGAAGCAATAATAACTAAAAATCCAAAGCAAATCAAAAATGCAGCATGATCATGGTTAAGTTTTACTGCTCAAGTACAATGGTTGGTTCCGATTTCATGACCCGTGATCTATCTGCCCTGTGTATGTTCTCGATTATGGGGGTGAAATGTCAGTGCCATTATTGTTTCAGTTTGTGCTCTAGATGTGTATGTTTTCGATGATTTTGTCCTTGTTAGTGTATGCCGATGGATTGTTAGTTCCCTACTCTGTTTTGGCAGTAGTATATATCTTGTGTTGGAGCAAAGATAACTGAAAATACAAAATCAAATCAAAATGCAGTATGATCACGCGCTGATCATGCGCTGAGTTGTTACTTCAAATACAGGATGATCAATTTCATGACCCATGATCCATCTGCCCTGTATATTTCCTCGGTTATGGGTGGTAAAATGCCAGTGCCATTGTTTCAGTTTTGTGTTCTAGGTGTGTATGTTTTCGATGATTTTGTCCTTGTTAGTGTGTGCCGATGGATTGTTAGTGCCCTACTCTATTTTGGCAGTAGTATATATCTTGAGTTGTTTCTCTAGCATGGTTTAGTTGGTCTTTTAAATTCAGTATGCTTACGCTTATTTTTAGTTTCTTTGTTCATGATGGATAAATTGTTTCTTCCAACTTGCTTAAATTGGTTCAAAATCCTACTTAGTTGGTTCCTGATGTTTTGAATGCTTGATTTTCATTTTTCGTTAGTTGCTTGTGTTGTGATGGTTAAGTTGTTGCTTGCGACATGCTTAAGTTTGTCCTAAATCCCACTTAGTTGTTTTCTGATGTTTTGAATGTTTTTGATTTTCAATTATTTGTTAGTTGCTTGCTCATGATGGTTAAGTTGTGTGTTGCAGCATGCTTAAGTTGGTTCCAAATACTACCTTGTTGCTTTTGTTCATGATGGATAAATTGTTTCTCCCAACTTGCTTAAATTGGTTCAAAATCCTACTTAGTTGGTTTCTGATGTTTTGAATGCTTGATTTTTCATTTTTTGTTAGTTGCTTGTTTGTGATGGTTAAGTTGTTGCTTGCGACATGCTTAAGTTTGTTCTAAATCCTACTTAGTTGTTTTCTGATGTTTTGAATGCTTTTGATTTTCAGTTATTTTTTTAGTTGCTTGCTCATGATGGTTAAGTTGTGTGTTGCAGCATACTTAAGTTGGTTCCAAATACTACCTAGTTGGTTCATGATTTTTTAACCCTTTTGATTATTTCATGTTTTAAAGTTGCTTGCCCATGATGGCTAAGTTGGGTGTTTGTAGCATGCTTAAGTTGGTTCTAAAAAAACTACTTAGTTGGTTTCATGATGTTTTTTTAATGCTTTTTTTCATTTATGATTTTTTTCTAGTTGCTTTCCCATGAAGGCTAAGTTGGTGTTTACACCATGTTTAAGGTGGTTCTAAATACTAATTAAGTTGTTTTGCACCATGCTTTTGATTACAGCATGTTTAAGTTGGTTCTAGGGGAGCTTGATTTTTCATGTTTCTGTGAGCCATCTAAGTTTGTCTCCATGCTCTCACCTAAGTTATCTTGAGTTTTTTTGTACTCTTTTTACATAAGGTGTACAAATGAATATAGTTGTACAAATGCCTAAGTTGCATACTAGGTATATACAAAGTTGTGTTCTACTCTTACTAGTGCTAAGTTGAGTTATTTTGGGGCTTTTTTTAGAGGATAGCAGTTCACTAGGGGACACATGGCTAAAGACAATACCAAACACGCCTACCTGCGCTTACCAGAAGATAATGCAGCAGGGGGAGCAAGAAAGTTTCTTATATTATAGGCAAAGATAAATCTATTGCGGTGAAGCCTACTCACAAAAGATGGACTGTGGTACGTTTTTTCTTTTTATTTCTATGCCTTATTGCTATTTTTTTCCCTGTTAACAGTAGCTAAACCTTTTATCCTTTATTAAGGATCAACACGGACCTCGCTTTTTTTGAAAATTTCAATATCTTGGAAGGAACCGCGCTTTGTCCGTGAGGTTGTTTAAGTTGAACAAAATTTTGTCTCTAGAACAAGAAACTCTCATAGAAGAATGGGGATGGGGAGGGATGATAAAGATGTAGGCTAAAGATATGCCAATGGATCTAAGTATGTGGGTTCTATCTTTCTTTGACCCCATACAGAACGAGGTTTCCATCCCAGGGAGGGGAACAATTCCAGTGAATGCAGATTCATATACAAAAGTGTTTGGGATCCCGAACAAGGGGCGGCCTGTTTGTTATGAGCTGGAGCCAAAAGTTATTGAGTTCTTCAACAGGGAATACAACATAGATAGTAGCTCAGCCCTGGAGTGGGCCGACTGGTGCACAATGATAAAAAAACATGGTGGGGTGGCAGACTTGAAGTTCCTTCATGCATATTTTGCCGATGCAATAAGCTGCTTTGTGTGCTCGACAACCGCTTCTAGTATCAGTCCAAGGTGCTACAGGTCGCTTGTTGTTCTCAACCATTTTCGAAGGACCAACTTTCCCAATTTTCTATTGATCAAATTTCCACACAAGTGAAGAAAATGGGAACAAAGAAAAGTCTCTGTGTTGATGCCTCCATCACCTCGTGGTAAATTTGCTCAAACATTTTCCGCTTTTCTAGTTTTTTATGTGACAAACCAATTTTGTAATAGAGATAGACTTGAATCCTTTTTGCATTTTCCTCCAATGTAGATCCTCTAGTTGGATTCTCTAGAGGTTGACGAGGTGGTGAAATCTGAAGAAAACTATCCAGTTCGGGCTAAAGTATGGAATGATAAGCTTATACAAGTTGTTGCGTGCAAGGATTCTAAAGGCAACGGAGAGTTTGGGAAACTTAGAGTAAGCATTTTTTCTTCATTTTTTGCGCTCGATTTTTTCATTCTCATCTCTAATTACGTGTGGGCAGCCATGTACAGTCCAACAAGTTTTCCATTTGTGTTTTTTATGACACGGAAATATAGTTGAAAGAAGGTGTCAGCGCAACCATAACTGATGGGATTTTGTGGGATGACAAGGACTAAAGATTTTGTTTTTTCAAAATTGCCGCGGAGCTTTCCATATAAGGTAAACCTAGATTACTTTGCATTCAATAGTTTCCCCCCTCCATGTTGTATACTACTGCCAAAAAGTAGGGACACTAATATTTCGGATAAAATATCTACACAAAAAAGGGCAATATCATTTCTTCCCTAGTTGTGTTTTCTGTTACACCTAAGTTGATCACAGAAACTACCTAAGTTGGTTTCAACAGTATTACTGAGTTGCTGACAAAAACTTAGTAATAATACTGAAAAAGGGCAATTCCCTAGTTGTTTTTCTGTTACACCTAAGTTTATCACAGACACTACTAAGTTGGTTTCGGCAGATTTACTAAGTTCGTGACAGAAACTGCCTAAGTTGGCTTCAGTTGGTTGGAATTTCATTTTTTTTTGTTTATTTGTATGCTCATGATGGTTAAGTTGTTGTTTGCAACATGCTTAAGTTGGTTCCAAACTACTACTTAGTTGGTTCCTGGTGTTTTCATGAATGCTTTTTGATTTTTTGTTTTATTTTATTTTAAGTTGCTTTTGATCATGATGGCTAAGTTGGTGTTTGCAGCATGTTTAAGTTGGTTCTAAAAACTACTCGAGTTGGTTCCTAATGCTGGTTTCTCTTTCTTTTTGGCAGAACAAAAGGAAGATTGTTGTTATGCTTGCGGAGTTATACACAAACATATCAAACAGGCTTGGTACTCTTGTGGAAGCTATTGGAACTATGGAAAGCGCAGCAAGTTCGAGCCATGCTTAGGGTAGAATTAAGAGACAAAGGATTGACAGAGTGAACGGTGACGATGGGGATGCCGGAGACAACAACGACAACAATGAAGATGATGAGTCTGAAGACAACATCAAAGGGGAAGATGACAACAATAAGGAAGACGAAGATAGAGAAGATAAACATGGGGGAGACCAGGGCGGTGACTTGCACAATACACCGAGAAGATCTGCTAGGCTAACACCAACAAAGGGACACGATGGGCGTGCTAGCAACCTGAGGAAAAGGAGCACTGGCTCTGAAATACATGCGGATGCCGGTGCTAGCAAAAATCCTGATCCACCTTCATTCTCCATGTGGAGTCCATTCGCAGACCCGAGAGTAATGGAAGCACCATCTCCTGCAAGTGTGCCTTCATTATAAACAACTCGGGTTGGAGGGAAGGAAGAAATACATAAGCTAACAGCAGAGTGCTTCAAACTGCAGAATTTGGATATAAGAGATGAGGTGCAGCAAAAGGGAAGGAGGAGACAGAAAATTGGGGTGCACCATGGCCGCCCAGACCAGCCATGCTCACTAAATGACCATGTCCGTGGCTCAACAAGCAATACAGCAAGCGCATTCAAAGTAGGGCTAACAAGTGAAGTTTTAACAACAACCCAGAGTACACAACAAACGCCATTACCAGCAGACAGAGCACCAAAAGCGTTGTCTTCCGAGGTTGGCGAAACATGCCTAAAGCAAACTGCAACTACACCACTGGCACGAGCAGGTACTCTAAATGCAGGAGCAACCAGAAGCAGCAACTACAATCAAAGCAAGCAGGAGGCCACGCGTGAAACTTGTCCACCACCTGCACCAAAATCAGATCCACTAAATGAAAGGAGATTATGGTAGGAAAGATTGGATCAAGCTTTTGATCCACCATATTTCAATCTTGGGTTGCATATCCCAGAGAAGAATGAAAACATGGGACTCAACAATCCGTCAAACCTCCCACGGTCAGTTATATCCCCTGTAAACCTGGAGTCTGAAAGGTTCAATTATGTCGATGATTGGGATGACCAGACTTGGAGAGAAGTTGTATCTGCTATTGAAAAAGTAGAAATGGAGAAAGGTATTCAAGAAACAAACATTGTGGTTAGTGAGCAAGCTGACACTGATTTTAACACACAAGCAGATACATGAACTGAGGCTACAATAAACTCTGATGCATCTGGCATTACTCCAGCGGCAGAGTGTTCACAAGTTCAGGAACCAGTCCCATGATTGGAGAGCATCCTGATGCTGGTTTGAACACACCAGCAAGGGCAGGGACTGGGGCCACATTCAATTCTGATGCATCTGGCAGTACTACAGCAGCAGAGCATCCGCAAGTACATGGAAGGAGGATTGTTAGGCAGGGACCTTGCACAAAATCTCGTTACTTCTCGTATGTTGACAAAAAGGTGTATACGTGCTTAGTCGATGTGAAAGAGACATACATTGCAGTTACTGCACATGGGAAAAGAGCTGGGAGGGGGCAAGAAGTTGACAAGACTCCAATAATTGTCAGTTATGACAAGTTTTTTGTTTCGCGAAGAGACCTAGCCAACTCAATGTTGCTAGGCGGGTGGGTGTCGAACACTGTAATGGAACTCGAAATCGAATCCGTAATGCTACAAAAACTTAAGAAGATAAAGAACTTCGTCATGCCTCTGAGGGTTTCGATAAATATGCTCCATAAAGTTCTTCTTGTTAACTTCCTTAGATTGGTTCCTTAAGTTGTATTTTTTGAGGATTCATTAAGTTTTGTGCTTTTTTTGTAGTAAGTTGTATCCTAAAATCCATCAAGTTGGTTTTCTTAACTTGCTTAGATTGGTTCAAAATCCTACTTAGTTGGTTCCTAATGTTTTGAATGCTTGATTTTTCATTATTCTATAGTTGCTTGTTCATAATGGTTAAGTTGTTGCTTGCGACATGCTTAAGTTTGTTTCTAAATTCTACCTAGCTGGTTTCTATGTGTTTTTGAATGCTTAAGATTGTTATTTTTATTTTTTAGTTGCTTGCTCAATGATGGTTAACTTATTGTTTTGCACCATGCTTAAGTTGTTTCTACGTACTACTCTACTTGGATCCCTTTTGATTTTCATTTATTTTTTAATTTGCTTTTTTTTCTCATGATGGTGGTGTCGTAACATGTTTTTAAGTTGGTTTTAAAAAACTACTTATGTGGTTTTTTGCAGCATGTTTAAAACCAAAAAATGAAAAATCTGGGTGCATGCTCATGATGGCTAAGTTTGGTTACTGTTTGCTTTTTACAGTCTCTTCTGAAAGATCTGGATTACAACAAAAGAGAGCTAAAAAGCATTTTAGGAAAGTTACTGCCCATCTTGACAGAAAAGACAGTGTAAGTACTTATTCTCCATATTTTTTTTCATATTCGCAACTTTCATATTTTTAGCAACCAACTTTTTTAATGCAAAACATAGATTTTGCTTCCTGTACTTGAAAATCTGGCACCCGATGCTCTAGTCCCTATCAATCACTACTGGTTGTTTTTCATTAACTTAAAGAATAAAAGATTCAAGGTGCTCGATTCCATAAGGTCCTTAGAAGACAAGAAGCTCACAACAAAAGATGAGGAAATAGTCGCTCCCATCAAGAATTTATGGCAAGAGAACTATTCAAGCTCAGCAGTACAGATCGCGATATTCAAAGTTGAAGATATCAACCCTCCAAAGCAGTCAACAAAGTGAGAACAACAATACATTATATATATTGGACACATACAAGTTTTGCATTCTGCATTTTTTTGGGTTTTGAGTTGTGTTTTTTACTTATGTTTTTTGCACACCAAATATACTATTTTTTTTATAAAGTTGGTTTCTGAATATGCTAAAGTTGTGTAGTGTTTTCTTTCTTAAAGTTGGTTACTTCATATACTAAAGTTGTGTACTATTGGTTCTAAGTTGTGTACTAAATAGACTAAATTTGTGTACTGTTTTAGTACTAAGTTGTATACTTAATATACCTTGCCCAATGTTCTGTTTTCCACATCAAATAAAGTTGACTCCTAAAATCCAGTAAGTTGCATCCTAGGATCCATTAAGTTGTTTTGATCATCAAGCTTAAGTTGCATCAAAATAGTTGTTCTCAAAACATAGTAAAGTTGTTTTCCAATTTTCTAAAAACAACATAACTAACACCTTTTTCTTTCCTTTCTCTATTCATTGCAGCAACGAATGCGGAATTTGCACTTTATTCAATGCAGAGCACTGGAAATGGTAGGAGTCTTCCTAAATATGATTCATCAAATGTGCCAAACATCAGTAAACTACAGACTCATACATGAGTCTCCTCTACAAAGAACACCAGCAACTAGAAAACCATCCTAAAGCTAAAATAAGGTATACAATCATAATGTTCCACATTTACAGATTTTGCACTACTTTTGGCCCAATCTAAAAGTACAAGTTGCAGCGTTATGGCCAGGCTGATTGCCCACGGTACATAGACTAATTTTTTCGCTTGCAACTCAATACCAGATGTTATTCTCCCTTTCTTCCGACCTTTAGTATTAGACCTAGGAGGATTTAGAACTACAAATTCTTCTCTATTTGGTACAACCACATCACCTGCTTCAGGCTGGGGACCTGCTGTTGGTGCACGGCGCACATAAGGATCAGAGGAAGTTGCATGTTGCACATTAGGAGATGGTGTTTGCTGCTGCACATTAGGAGCAGGTTGTTGCTTCACATTGAGAGTTTCTGTTTGCTGTGGCACATTAGAGTTGACGTTTCTTTTGATTGCTTTCTTATTCCGAACTTTGTTCATTTACGCAAACTATTTTTTCATCTCCCTAATGTGTCTATGGGCAATGGCTTCCGCTTGATCCGATTCACTAAGGACTTTAGCCATTTGCACAAATGATCTAGACAAGTTCGCAAAGCATAGTTTCTGTCGTGACACTTCAGGCATCACATCATCTTGTACTGGATCTGTAGGAAATAGTGCATCCTCAATTGCTTGCTAAGTCCACCTTTTCAGTATGAACCTATCTGGTATTGCATCATTACCTATATGAGTAAATACCTTTAGTGCGTGACAGCAAAGAATACCATCGCAGTTGATCTTGCAACAATCGATGTTGAATTGTCCACCATTAGCATTAACCATGTAGTTCCTAGACCCATAAGGATAGCACTTGACATTATTAGGAACCAACAAGTACATGTTATGGCATGGTGTTTGCACGTTGTAGTGGCCAATAAGTTCAAATTCTAGTCTAAACCGTAGGTAGATGTCCTGAGTATAAACATCCAACACATGCTTCTTTATCGGGAATGGGGACCGTGGATTCACCTCTAGCTCATCTGTCTGATAATCATTATTGCCTTCCCTGACCAAAATCTTCCCCTAGATCTTCTCATATTGCCTCACAAAGTGCTTGATTGAATTCTTGGGGTTTATGTAACGCTTTATAACTGCATTGAAACCTTCACTCCTTTGAGTTGACTATAGAAAGGGAAGAAGCGCTCCCTGAAGTAGCATGGAACCCATGTATGAGCATTCTTCTTTAACAAAACAAAAGTCTCATTCTCCGATAATCCCCACTTCATGATTAGTTCAGTCCAACTTGCTTGAAACTCTTCAACAGACATGCTTTCATCAATGCATTCATTGAAATCATGAGCTAGACTAGGATGTCGCCCTAAGAACAAACCCAGCTTCTCATTAGCGTTTTTCATGACGTGCCAACAATAGTTTCTGTGCCAACTCTAAGGGAAGATGGCTGAAATCGCTCTCACCATAGCCCAATCCCGATCTGTGATAATATTGTCTGGCTATACACCATGCATCGCTTCGAGGAACTCCCAGAGTAGACACTTAAAACTTTATTCTTTATCATCTCTAATGAAACCGCAACCAAGCATAAATGTCTGCCCATGCCTGTTTATTCCAATGAATGGAGGAAAGGGCATGTTGAAGCAATTTGTATAGAAAGTTGTGGAAAACAACACACAATCATGGTACACCTCTACATAAGCTTTCCTTGCAACACTGTCAACCCAGAATATATTTTCTACTCTATTCTCTACATCAAAAGAGAATTTGTAATATAAATCCGGGTCTTTTTGCTACAACTCTTTGAAGTATTCGAGCGTTTCACCAATGTGAAGCTCCTTGTTTTCATTCCTGAATTCAGACCACATGTTTGATATTGTCTTGGGTCCATATGGGACAAAAGCATCTTCACCATAAAATTCAGACATGACCTTAATACGTCGGAAACGTATCTATAATTTTTGATGCTCCATGATTGTTTAGTATCTACTTTGCTTTGCTTTGTCTACACTTTGAGGTGTTTTTATATGTTTTCTGGAACTAACCTATTAACAAGTTGCCACAGTACGAGTTGCCTGTTTTCTTCCGTTTTTGGTTCCAGAAAGGCAGAAAATCCATATTCTCGGAAATGGACGGGACAAAATCCAAAGTCAATATTTTACCATGGGCAACACGAAGCCAGAAGACGAGACGGAGAAGGCTCACCAGGGGGCCACACCCCCTGGCCGCGCGGGTGGGCCCACCCCACGCCTGGGGGGAATAGCCACCCTGGTGGCCCCGTGGCTCACCCCTTAGCCTATAAGAAGCCCCCGATGCAGAAACCCTAGGCACCCGATCAAAAACTCCACGAAACCTTCTGTAGCCGCCGCCACCATCGTCCCTAGATCAGGAGGATCTGAAGTTCTTCCCGGCACCCTGCCGGAGGGGAGATCATCTCGGAGTCCTTCTTCTTCATCATGCCAGCCTCTGGTATGAAGCGTGAGTAGTTCCACCTTGGACTACGGGTCCATGTAGCAGCTAGATGGTTGTATCTCCTCCTTGTGCTTTCATGTATAGATCTTGTGAGCTCTGTTCATGATAAAGATCTAATCTATTTGTAATCATGCATGTTGTGTTTGCGGGGATCCGATGGATATTGAGATTACTATGTCAGATTGATTAATGGTTTTGTCTATTTGATCCTATCATGTTTGTGTTGTTTGTGATCTTGCATGCTCTCCGGTTTTAGTAGATATATTGGCCAAGTAGTTGCTAGTGACTCCAAGAGGGGGTATTTATGCTCGATAGTGGGTTCATGCCTCTAGTTTCCAAGGAAAGTGACATAAATCTCTTCGGTTGTAGATGTGTTGTTGCCACTAGGGAGAAACCAACGGTCTCTTGTTCATGGAACAAGTGGATTGTTTACCTTACACACTTTGCTTAAAGCAGTTGTCTGTTGCTTGCAACTTAATACTGGAGGGGGTTCGGATGATAACCTAAAGGTGGACTTCTAGTCATAGATGCAGTTGGATGGAGGTCTATGTATAATGTTGTATTTCCCAATCGAATCTCATAGGATCTTTTTGTCTAGTATTGCATTGTTATGCCTTGCTCAGTTCCCGTCAATTGCCCTGCTGTAATTTGTTTACCCTTCATTCCATGTTGTTTATCTAAGGAGAGCACCTCTAGTGAACTATGGACCACGGTCCAATCTTTACCATTCATACACCTTCCACTATTACTATTTACTTGTTGCAAACCATCATCACCTTCCACACCATACAATTAATCCTTTGTTACAGCAACCGGTGAGATTGACAACCTCACTGTTAGTTGGGGAAAAGTCTTAAGTTTGTGTTTTTAGGTCTCCACATTGCTTGCAGCACCTTTGGGACATTTCCTTCCTCCTACTAGTTCGATAACCTTGGTTTCTTACATAGGGAAACTTGCCTGCTGTACTGCATCATACCTTCCGCTTGGGGTCTCCCAACGAAGTGCTGCTGCACTCATCAGACCTCCATCATGCGACCTACACACATGGAAAAACAAAATAACTTAGCCATCATGAGCAATCAAAAGCAACATCAGGAACCAACTAAAGTAGTTTTTAGAACCAACTTAAACATGCTGCAAACACTAACTTAGCCATCATGGGCAAGCAACTAGAAAAAAAATCAAAAAAAGAATTAAAAATTTAGGAAACCAACTAAGTACTTTTTTAAAACCAACTTAAGCATGCTACAAACACCAACTTACGCATCATGAGCATGCAACTAAAAAAGTACCAAACACACAAGCAACATCATGTGGCAATTAGCTTCTTTTTTAAAACACACCTGTTTCTAAGTTGCAATTATGTAGGCACCTCAGGAATTCCTTTTCATCACTGGGAATACCCCTGTGTGATCTCAAGTACTTTGTGAGAGATGGCTTCACAATCATGGGATGGTTATGCTCAGCAAAAAAATAGGTCACCACCCACTTGTTATTAATCAATTTGACAAACATCCTATCTAGGCATTTTGTTTGCTTGACCAGTTCCCTCTTGCGCTTAACTCCATGCCTACTACTACTATTTGATCTTGATGGTCCACCTTATCCATCTTCTACACTGTCACCATCAAGCTGAATAGGGATGACATCTTTAACCATAATCATTCTGTCTCTTTGCTCTTCGTCTTCTGTTTTTGGCCTGCGATACTTGTTACACACAAATTGTTGTTTCTCAAGTTTTTTGTGTTCTTATCTCTCTTTGAAGTATTAGCCTTTATGGAGAAACCAAACTTCAGAGCATAAGCATTGTAATGATTTCTTGCCATCAAAATCGAGTCAACTCAAAGTGGTTGATTCTGTATGTGTTCTTATCTCTCTTTGAAGTATTATCCTTTAAGTGGTTGATTATGTATGAAGGGAAGCTGCATCCA
Organism: Avena sativa; assembly: GCA_916181665.1. NCBI lineage: Eukaryota > Viridiplantae > Streptophyta > Magnoliopsida > Poales > Poaceae > Avena > Avena sativa. The sequence continues at coordinate 148,462,286 of OV702297.1, forward strand.
TTCTATGGTTGATAACAGCAGGTGGTGGGCCATTGTGATGCGCCCCCTGCCATTATGTTTGAAAGAATCACCACCCGCCACACCTTGTTCATGCACCATTGGGTCTGGACATTCTCCAACAACATCTGTTGCGGGAGGCTGAGTGCAAAACTGCGGCTCATTAACATTGTCATCCTCTATAGGGGCATTCCGATCCAAACCAGACATCCTGCAAACATGACAAAATTACCGAGATTCATCTAAAACCAAATTACTGCGATATTTTCATGCACAAAAAACCAACTTAGGCAGTTTTAGTGATTGATACGTCCAAAACGTATCTACTTTCCCGAACACTTTTGCTATTGTTTTTCCTCTAAACTTGTGTGATTTGGATACAACTAACACGGACTAACGTTGTTTTCAGCAGAATTACCTTGATGTCTAGTTTTTGTGCAGAAAATCAACTATCAGGAAAAATTCCGGAAAATATGCCAAAAATCCTATTTCACCAGAAGATCCACAGAGCCAGAGTACGAGATGGAGTGGAGGCCTGGGGGGGCCCACACCCCTGCCAGGCACGGGCTAGGCCTGGCCGCGCCTAGGAGGGTGCGGCCACCCCAGGCACCCCCTCGGCCTCCCTCTTCGCCTATAATAAGCCTCTTGACAACCGAGGGGGTTCGTCGTCTTTCCAGAAAGAGTTCCGATGCGTCGCCACCACCAAAAGTCGCGATTCGGAACCAGAAAGTCTGTTTTGGCACCCTGCCGGGACAGGGAATTTGGGGAGGATCATCGCCATCGTCATCACCAACGCCTCTCCATCAACCATCAATGTTTCCCTCATCCATGAGTGAGTAATCCCCTGCTGCAAGCTATGGGGATGGTAGGGATTGGATGAGTTCTATCATGTAATTGAATAAGATTGTTAGGGCATGGTGCCTAGTATTTCTATTAGTGCTATTTGACTTTGTTGCAACTTGTTGTTCTTAATTCTTGTCACTAGGGCCCGAGTGCCATGATCTCAGATCTGAACTTATTATTGAATCATTATGATAGTATTGTTTGTGATCTTATCTGCAAGTTGTGTACATATATCATTGTCTGGTTCTGAAGGCCCCGAAGTGACAGAAATTGGGACAACCGGAGGGGATGGCTGTGATGTGAGGATCACATGTGTTCATGGAGTGTTAATGCTTTGCTCCAGTGCTCTATTAAAAGGAGCACCTTAATTGCCAGTAGTTCCCTAGAGGCCCCGCTGCCACAGGATGGTAGGACAAAAGATGTTGTGCAAGTTCTCATTGCAAGAACGCATGACTATATATGGAGCACATGCCTATGATTGTTTAGTACTTGGATGCTTATTCTTATTTATCTGCAATTTCCCTAGGTCTTGAAGTTACATGTTTAGACTCGTCCATGCAACGCCTGTCCATCCATCCCTATGCCTACCGCGCTCATATCCTACTGTTTGCTGCTACTGTTACTATTGCTCCTGTTTTACTGCTGTTGTTGCTTTGCTGTTGCTACTACAAACTGTTGCTACTGATAAACTTCTGTGAGCAAGAACTATTTCCAGGTGCAACTGAATTGACAACTCAGTTGTTAAGGCTTGCAAGTATTTTTTGGCTCCCCTTGTGTCGAATCAATAAATTGGTTAATACTACCCTCGAAGACTGTTGTGATCCCCTATACTTTTGGGTCATCAAGACTATTTTCTGGCGCCATTGCCGAGGAGCATAGATTTATTTGTAAGTTCACTTGGATCTATTATAGTTCACTTCTACTCCTTTCATCATGGGGAAGTTTCATGATGGAAAGTTTCCTATTTTACCATCCACTACAAGAAGAGGTACATTCCTGAACACCTCTGTTGCTCTTGATTCACCGTCTGTTATAAGTAATCTTGTTACACCACCACCACATACACATGCTACACACACTGCTACTACTGCTGAGTCTGAAACTGCTTTTGATACTCATGATGTTACTTCTACTGTGCTTGATGCGAGTGGTTCATTAGGTCCTTTCCTAGATGCTACTGTGGCTAGTCTAGGAAATACTGAAACTCCTAGTGAAAACACTATTACACATGTTAGCTCACTTGAGTCTAGAGAGAGATATGATATTAATGATGGTTACATTGAGTTCACTGATGAATTTGTTGAAGAGTGCCGAAACACACATGGTGCTAGTGCTATTAAGAGTCTCCTTGCGAGACGTACTATTATTACTAAGTTGTGCTCTGATCCTAATTTTGCCACCTCTCCCATAGATATCAAAGATAAATATTATGATTTCTCTCTTGATTTATCCTATTTAGACATTGTTGAGAAAGAACCTTTTTGTAGGACTGAAAATGAGAGTGTTGTGGATCATATGAATGAGCTTTCCACTATGAGTGCTTTATTCTTTGATGATATTAAGATGCACAAGTACTTTGTTACAAATATCTTCCCTTTTTCACTAAAAGGAGAAGCTAGGGCTTGGTTTAATAGATTACCTCCTGGTTCCATTGATAGCCCTGATTGTTTGATTGCTTCTTTCTTCCAAAATATTTTCCTCCCAGTGCTAGACATGCTGCTCTGCAGAGACTTTTTGATTTTAAACAAGAAGAAGAAGAAGAAGAAGAAAAATTGCCGGAGTCATGGACAAGGTTTTGTGCCTTGATTCATGCACAACCTGGATGTCTATTACCTAAAAATGAGCTTCTTGATATCTATTATAATGGACTAACTGATGATTCTAGGACATACCTAGATAGCTTTGTTGATTGTGTTTTCAGGAAAAGAACTCCTACAGATGCCGAAGAACTAATGGCTAAAATAAGCAAGAATTATGATGCTTGGACTTCAACTGAGCTAAATACACCTGAACCTATTACTCCTGAACCAGTTGTGCCTGAACCAGTTCCAACACCAACACCAAATAAGAGAGGAGTTATTGCATTAAATGATGAAGTGATGAAGGAGGCCAAGAAGTGTCTAAAGGAGAAAGGTATTAGAGCTGAAGATGTGAAGAATCTACCTCCTATAGAAGAATTATGTAAGCCAATTCCCCACTCATCCACTATTGAGGTACACTCTCTCTAACACTTTGATGAAGGGGATATTCCTTATGGTAAGCCTCCTGATCAATGTTTAGAGGAACTTGACATTTTTATTGTTAAACAAGGTAATTTTAATAAACAAGTTCAGAATTATTTATTGGAAAACTCTAGAGCTATTAAAAAGTTGAAAGATATTGTGGAAAGAACTTCTAATGATATTAAAATGCTTTGTAAACATTTTCAAATGGTTCAAACCCAAATTGATCAACTTGCTAAGGTACAAAAAGATATGCTAGTTAATGCCTCAGGAGATAAACATGCTTATGGAATTAGAACTAGGAGTGGTATAGCTACTCAAGATCCTTTATATCCCGAAGGACACCCTAAAAGAATTGAGCAGGATTCTCAACAAGGTGAGAGTAGTGGTAGTCCTCGTAAGAGAAAGAAAAAGAAACACAAAATAGTTGAGGAACCCCTTGAACCTGCTGTAGATCCTAATAGTATATCTGTCTCTGATGCTGCAACTGAGAGTGATAATGATAAAAATGATGCTCCTGATAAGGAGGAAGTTGAGGAAGAACCTAAGAAGCACACTAAGAACACTAGGTACACTAAGAAATATTTTATTGCTAAGAAACATGGTAGTGAGAGAGAACCTTGGGTGCAGAAACCTATGCCTTTTCCAGGTAAGAAACACAAGTCAAAGGAGGAAGAACACTACAACAAGTTTTGTGAGTGGATGAAGCCTTTATTTTTGCAAATTCCTTTAACTGATGCTACTAAGTTGCCTACTTATTCAAAGTATATGAAGGATATTGTCTCTAATAAAAGGAATATTCCTAATGAGGATATTTCTACTTTGTTTGCTAATTATTCCTTCAATGGTAAGGTGCCAAATAAACTTGGTGATCCAAGTATACCAACTATTCCTTACTCTATTAAGAATAATTATGTTAGAACTGCTTTATGTGATTTGGGAGCTGGAGTTAGTGTTATGCCTTTTTCTCTCTACAAGAGACTCTAGCTAGAAAAGTTGATACCAACTGATATATCTTTGCAAATGGATGATAACTCAACTACTATTCCTGTTGGTATATGTGTGGATGTTCCTGTTCAAGTAGCTCATAATTGCTTGGTTTTAACTGATTTTGTTGTGCTTGAGATGCCTGAAGATGATAATATGTCTATTATTCTTGGGAGACCTTTTCTTAATACTACAGGTGCTGTCATCAATTGTAATCAAGGAAAAGTAACATTCAATATTAATGACAAAGAGCATACTGTCTATTTCCCCAAGACTGTCTATTTCCCCAAGAAGGTTGCTAAAATATATTGCCTGGATTCCATTGAAAATATTGAGAGCATCAAGGTTGGAGAAATATATTGTCCCATTCCACAAGAAAATTTTGAAACTATTATGGTTGGGACCCTTGCTATCAAGTAGGTAGCATAATCACCTTGTGGAATGCAAAGTTTTGTTTCATATAAGATTGTTTTTGTAACAAGACTTGATCAACCTTGTTAACAAAAGGATTTTAATGAACAAAATAATGTTTCCATGGTGGTTTACTTTCTTTATTTTACTTTTTCTCCTTCCTAGTCTTTGCCTTTTCTTTTTCTAGCTTTGGTTTTGTTAGTTGTTTGCTTGTTAGAGTGTCTTAGAACTTCTGTAGTTTGGTTTTTTGTTTGCTTTTGCTTCTTCTAAAAAACTGTTTCTGCGAGAAAATCAATTTTCATACCCTGAAAATTGGCCAAAAATAAAGTTTCCCGAAAAATCCCAGAAAATTCAAAATAATTTTTTCCTCGAAAAAGGGGCAGAGGGACACCTGGAGTGACCCAGGGGGCCACCCCAGGCCAGCAAACCCATGGTGGGCGCGACCAGCCCCCAGGAGGCGCCTGGCTGGGGTGTGGCCCACCTGGATCCCTCTAAGGTGCCTCCTCCCAGCCATCTTCTTTCTCTCTCCCGAAAAACACAGGAAAACTTTCTCAAGCTCGAGTTCTTGCTGTTCTTGCTCCCGAATTTCGATCTCCTGCTCATCCCATCTTTGCTGCTAATTTTTGGAGGGATTTCTCCTTGGTATGTGCCTCCTCCGCTTGTCCAATTAGATTTGTGATTGATAGATTGTATCTTGAGTATTTTGCTGCTATAGATGTCAGGTTGTGTGAGCTTGCATGCTTGTTTGATGCTTAGAGATTTCATTTTGATGCATGTGTAGCCCTCTAGCAAGTTCCTATAGTAGTTTCTCATCATTTATCAACTTGGAAATCACTTGGTTTGATGTTTGTCTAAAAATTTCAGAAAGGAAGATGAGTGCATACCCACTAAATCAATATGATTTGATGGTACCTGAGCCAATGAAAGTTCATCATGAGGAAGGAGTCTTCCCTTCCATATTTCCATGCCATGAATTTATGAGAGACGCGGGAATCCTCTAGGATTTCCAAACTATAATTACCAATGCAGGGTTGGAACACTTTGTTGAAGGTGAACCTTTTCAATATGTTAAGATAACCATGGCTGTGGCGCGGGACTTCCAGTTTACTTGGTCTTCATCTAATCTCATGGTCCATTATAAAATATACAATCTAGCTGTCGACCTGCCTTTTGCTGATTTCTGTGCAGTAATTAGAGTACCTTAGTGGGGATCTTGTGAGAAGATCAAGGAGAGGCCCAAGTCACTTATGGATTTATATGCTGAGATTTGCCAAGGTTTCAACTTCTCGAAGGAAAGTGGTAAATTCGGAACATTCAGTTCCCATCCATTAGATATTTTGCCTATTTCATTACCAAGTGTGTTCTTGCTAGAAAAATTGCTAGAAAGTTATCTTCTTTTGATCTAGCTTTTATCGCAGCTTCTTTGAATAGGGATAGATCTTATAACCTGGGTGCTTTGATAGCTTACCGTATCACCACTAACTGCGAGAAGGGTGGAATTTATGGAGGTCTCATTGCCTCTAGGTTGCTAGCTTTCCATGGTTTAGAGCCTCACCATTCAGAATATCGGTTCCCCATAGAAAGGCTTGATCTTGAATCCATGATTCAGCATAATTTTGTTTCTTTAGGGGCTACTGTGAGAAGTTTACCGCATGAGCTATCTTTTGCCAAGCGTGGTTGGAGAGGGGGTAGGACTGAGAAAGTAGTTTATTTGCCTGCACCTGCTTTTTTTAATTTTGATAACAGGCAAGTATGGTCGCTCACAGAGGAGGAGTTTGACACATACGTGGCGGAGCTCTCCCAGCAAGAGGAGAATGTTGGAGAGGATGCCGAAGATGATTCGGTTCAGCCCTCCAACTTGGGAGAGTCTTCATACCAGCAACCCTCCTATGATTGGGGCGCGTCTTCTTCATCGCAAGCGCCTGACTATTATCATTCCTATGTTGATCCACCAGCTTGGGGTTACTACCCGCGCTATTGAGCCCCACTTAGGCCAAAATCCTAAGCTTGGGGGGAGGTATACTGACATCACACTCATCTATATATATCATGTTTCGTCGGTTCTTTGTATATCCATTGTTTCGCTTTCTTTCTAGTTCTTGCTGCTACTTTCTCAAAAACACAAAAATAGCAAAAAAAATCATTGTTTCTCTTGGTTTGTTCCTTTGCTTTTTAGCTTTGGTTTGTATTAAAAGAAAAATCCAAAAAGATTTTGCTTTGTTTGCTTTTGCTTTGTTTGTCTTGCTTTAAAAAATCGAAAACACCAAAAATATTTGTTCTTCTTTGGTTTTGTAAGTTCTTTGCAGGGTACAGCCGTCCTCAGTAGATTTTGGTTTCATGTTATTATTCAAGTCACACAAGTGAAGGGCAATAGTGAAGATTAAGACAACTTGAGGTGTGGTGAGAGGCTGGTAATGAACTCTATTTGTTTTTATTTTTGTACATATACTCATCATTGTGAGCATGCTTAGTTTGTTCATGTAAGGTGTATGTTATTATGGATGCTTAGTAGTTCTTGCTTTCTTGTGATTAGCTCCAGCTTGCTAATAGTTTATAGCATGTCATATGAATTTTTGCTTGCATTGTTTTATTCATATTTTGGTATGACATTGTGGTATCCTCCTTTGAAAGTTTCATATGAATCGACTTGGCACATGCTCACGCATGCATATGACTAAACAATAGTCAGTACGCCTCGATGATTTATTTTGCCTCAGAGTTCTTGTATCACTTTCATGCCATAATTAGTCTTGTTTTGTTGCAAGCATGATTATGACAATTATTGCTCTCTCGTTTGTCGCCCCCTCTCTATTGCTAGCCTTCACTTGCACTGAGTATGAGCTCTACTTGTGCTTCCAACTCCCCAAAACCATTATTGCCAACTGTGTCCACCATACCTACCTATTAGCATCATTTGCTATTTTAGTGCATATTCATTATGCCTTGTTTTCTTCCAAATAAAATGTTTGTCTGCTTTGAGAAAGTTAGTTAGTAAAGCTCTCACGAACTTGATGGCACACTTTATTTCTTGCACTTAATAATACTGAACCATTGTGACCTGTCCATGAAAGTTATATGCTTGCAAATTATAGGTTGGGAGTTAGAAGAACCGTGCTGTCACATGGAACACTTTCAACACTTATGGATACATATCCAGTTGATACCTTGCTCTTTTGTGTGCGGATGTCGTCGGTGTGAAATAAAATGGGAGCTTGTGAGTTCATGGAGTATATATATATATGTGTTAGAGAAACGCCTGGGTCGCTAGCCTAAGCCATGCCTAATCATGGTGGAAACTTGCAGCATTACCATAGTGAGAATCTGTGAAGCATCCTCAATAAAAATCTATGCAAATAGTAAATAAAAAGATTTCCAAGATGCTCATTGTCTGCTTGCCTTGTCATTTTGATCACAGGATAGCTCCTGTATCATGTGCAAGGGGTACCCCGTTGGCGGTTCTCTATGATATGCATGTATTTACAATTACAAGAACTTATAGGTAACCACAGTTGAGTAGCATGCGGAGCGGCCCTCGTACTCAAGGGACATGGGATTTCCAATTTATGGTCTGTCAAGCATATAACTCAGATTGGACCTCACTTTCACCTTAACCACATGAAGATGCCTATGATAGGGCAATGCGAGCTCAAAGCTAATGAGTACCTTACTTTCAGCATTTGGAGGCCTTTCAAACTTTTCAAAACCTTTTCACTTACTTGTTGAGTCAACACTTATCCTATGAGCACCTTATTGAGAGCATAATTGTCATTCTTGTGTTTGTCTCAAAACCTGGTTAATTATGTTATGACTTTGATGCTTGTATCTCTGATATTTTTTACTTCTAGTCTTCACTTGAACTTCAGAGGTGCCTTGGCATTTATATTGTTCTCTACAAACAAAGGCAAGCGAGATACCACTCTGTCATAACTTTTTATGAGCATTGCAATGTTGCTTATGTTTATGTTCCATGCTACTTATTATTATTGAGTTGGTTTCTTTTCATAGCTTGCAATGACTATTGAGTAGACTTAGTTGCATACTTCTTATTATGAATGGTTTAAGTATCTACTCCTGCGCTGAGAATATATACATCATATGAAGCAAATGTGTTCGTGAAAGTTCCTTTATCGCACTCAGTTTTGAACTGAATTGCTTGAGTACAAGCAATAAGCTAAGCTTGGGGGAGTTGATACGTCCAAAACGTATCTACTTTCCCGAACACTCTTGCTATTGTTTCTCCTCTAAACTTGTGTGATTTGGATACAACTAACACGGACTGACGCTGTTTTCAGCAGAATTACCTTGGTGTCTAGTTTTTTGCAGAAAATCAACTATCAGGAAAAATCCCGGAAAATATGCCAAAAATCCTATTTGACCAGAAGATCCACGGAGCCAGAGTACGAGATGGAGTGGAGGCCTAGGGGCCCACACCCCTGCCAGGAGAGGGCCAGGCCTGGCCGCGCCTAGGGGGGTGCGGCCACCCCAGGCACCCCCTCGGCCTCCCTCTTCGCCTATAAGAAGCCTCTTGACCTAAAAAACGAGGGGGGTTCGTCGTCTTTCCAGAAAGAGTTCTACTGCACCACCACCACCAGAAGACGCGATTCGGAACCAGAAACACCGTTCTGGCACCCTGCCGGGACGGGGAATTTGGGGAGGATCATCGACATCGTCATCACCAACGCCTCTCCATCAATCATCAATGTTTCCCTCATCCATGAGTGAGTAATCCCCTGCTATAAGTATGGGGATGGTAGGGATTGGATGAGTTCTATCATGTAATCGAATAAGATTGTTAGGACATGGTGCCTAGTATCTCTATTAGTGCTATTTGACTTTGTTGCAACTTGTTGTTCTTAATGCTTGTCACTAGGGCCCGAGTGCCATGATCTTAGATCTGAACTTATTATTGAATCATTATGATAGTATTGTTTGTGATCTTATCTGCAAGTTGTGTACACATATCATTGTCCGGTTCCAAAGGCCCCGAAGTGATAGAAATTGGGACAACCGGAGGGGATGGCTGTGATGTGAGGATCACATGTGTTCATGGAGTGTTAATGCTTTGCTCCAGTGCTCTATTAAAAGGAGCACCTTAATTGTGTAACATCCCAAAAATCATGTTTCAAACTCATGCATATCATCCATGCATCCATGATCATATGAATTTCATTTCAAACAAATCATTTCAAAACAGAAGCATATATGCTTATTATTTCATGTAAGTTGCTCTAGCCTTAGTGCTACCTTTCAATGAGAAGAGTACTTGTTTTGTTCAGTAAGGGTTGAATTCAAACTTAGGCACCATCAAAAGCATGAGCAAAATTTTCAAAACAAAATGAGTCAATAAAACCAATATTATGCCTATTGTATATATCACATAAGGGCTTGTTTTTTTTCATTTGATCAAAGTGTTTTGATTAAACAGTAGTGTTTGACACACATTTGAGTGCAAGGTTTGCAGTATAAAAACCTAGAGAAGATTTGAATTCAAACTCTTTTGATTTGGAGTTGAAATTCATTTCAGAAAAACCAAACAGAAAAAGAAAAAGGTTAAAAGGAAAAAAATAAGCTTTCAGTCGAATCTGGCCCAACTGGCCCAGCTAAGCCCAGCAACCCCACCCCGCGAACCATTTTTCTTCACTCACACCCGCACCCGCTGAGTGGCTGACAGGCAGGACCCACTCCCTCTCTGTTTCTGTCGCTGACAGCTGCGGCCCACACGACGTCGTCGTCTCCACCCCGCAACGTGTTCTTCCCCAAATCACGCCGTGAGTTTCCTGGTTTGATTCGCTCGTCAATTCGCGTTGATTGCAGGAGTAATTCACGCCCCCGCCTGGCCTACTTAAACCCCCTCTACCCCCTCTCCATTTCCCCCCAGACTCCGAGCACAGAGCGCCCCCAGGCTGCCCGCAATCATCCTCGCACCGCCGCAGACAGAGCTCACTCCGGCGACCGATTCCGGTGAGCCCCGTGCGCCCCTTCCTCTCTGGTTCTTGCAGACAGCTTCGCCACTTCCTTGCGCACCTACTGACACCGTTGGTTCCTTCTATACCGCCCCAGGTCGTCGTCTTCGACAAGCACAGCAAGGTTCCGACGACATCCTCAACTCCGGCGATAAAATTCGATGAGCCCCTTGTTCCCCTTCGCCTCTGATTCACATGATCATGTTCGCCGTAGTCTTGTGCGTCTCCTGATGCCGTTTGTTCGTGCTAGGGAGACCAGGAGCGTCGCCAACATCGTCGTCCACCCGAGCCCGACGCAGCCACTAACTCCGACGAGCCCGTGCAGCCGTGTCCGTGCGCCCCTTGCCAAGCCGTCGCCAGGTTGAGAATCAGTGCATCGCCACGATCCTGGTAATCATCTCCGACGACCCCAGAGCCACCTGTAGCGCCGCGCCGCCGTAGGCAGAGCTCGCCGCCGCCAGTAGCCACCGCCAGCGCCGCCCAGCTGTGGTCATTTGATCCAGGACCATTGGATCTAGATCCGGCGTGTGAAATTAGATCACTTATCAAAACGTTATGAGTAGATCTGGGCCGTGCAGATTAAGTAGATCTAACGGCTCACAGACGCGATCCTGAGCGAACCGGTACGCGCCAATCAGAGCGTGACGCGTGGCCAGGAATTAGATTTAAAAACAGAATTTGAATCTATTAGATGTTTGAATTTGTTTTAGCTATAACTTTTGATCCCCACGTTCAAATTTGACAAATTTTATATCATTGGAATCAGGAGAACAAGCCCTTTCTATTTATGAAATGTGTTTAATGTTTTGCTTCTATTAAAATGATTTTATTTACAGAAACATGTGTAGGGATATTTTGAGTATATGAATTGTTTAAGAAATGTTTTAAGGTTTAAATAAATGTTGTTTGGCAAGTTTTGAACTTGTTTATGAACCAGTACTGTACACTTGCTTTGTTGAGTTTTAAAAATCATCACATATCATATTGCATGCATTCATATATTTTTGTTTGTGTATATTTTGTATGTGATTGTTGTTATAATTTTATGTGTAGATTTTGGTGGCAATAGTGATTGTGATTGTGCAGAGTGTAGCTACTCTCCAAACTACCAAGGCAAGTGGTACTTCATGATATTTTTATCCCTATGTTTTCTACTAAGCATTAGAAATATTTTTGCTAGTCTTGCATGTTATATTTTGCTTATATGCCATGTTGGGAAATCCTAGTAGTGTAGAATTGCTAGGAAATTTCTAAGATAAAGATGCTTATCTATGCCATGCTTAGACTAGCTAGTAGCAACCAAGGGTGGTGAAATATACATGCTATGATAAAATATTTCTAAGTCTTTGGACTTGTGTTTTGCCTAATAAAACAACTAAGTAAATGAAACACCCGGGTGGAATGGAAGGAATGGTTTATGTTGAGTGGTTACACAAGGCCCATTTCTATGGTTTACCTTGTGTATCTCACTTGTGGAAAGCCACCCAGGAACAAAGAGATTTTAGAGGCCAAATGTTAAGAAGCTTCTAGTGCAGCCACTTGGCAATATGGGCTCTGCCAGGATCACATAGGTTGCTAGAACTTAGCCATTTGGACAGTTGGTGGTAGTGGGATGATAGGTTGGAACGCGTCCATTTGGTCTAAGGGAAGGCTTCTGAAAGGTCTTGTCTTGGTGAAAATCAAGGCTTGTGGGGAAAGTGCACAACCTCTGCAGATGGAAGAATCTAAGTACTTAGCCATGTCCCTGGAAAAGGACAACTTGAGCATCAAGACATGGAAGCTATCAAGAATATCCTCATCCCAATTTCTAAGTAAAAACTTGTGGGTGAACAAGGGTGAAGGACCTCAATGTCTATTGGTGGTTCCTTGGGAAAAGTTTTGACAAAGAAAAACTTAGTGTTTTTCAACTAATAGGCAAAACCTATTTTGAGCAAAGCAAGACAAGCTACACTTAGCCAAATTGCATATAGTATCTAGTCCACCTAAATTATACTAAGGTATCACTTGCCAATACTATTCCAATGTATTGACCCACTGTGGCTGTAACTTGTGATGTTGCAGGTTACTCTGATGAGGATTAGGAGTCATGAGTCTACACTCAACATGTTTGCCTATGGCACATGAAGATGAAGACTTGTTATCTATTTACTTATTTAAACTCTTGTAATAGGCCTGTGGCCATGGAGTTGTAAAGACTATGTTGTCTCTGGAATGACTGTAACAATGACCTTTGTTTCTGTGTACTTCATCTTAAACTCTGGATGCTAGCATTGATCCAGGGACTAGCATTGCAATCACAGGGATCCTTTTCCTTTACAAAAGAGGGATCTTACAGATGGTATCAGAGCACTGTGTTGCCTGTAGGATTATGACCCTAGGATTGGAAACCACTAAGGAAAAAAATTCAACAACTTCTACACTTGTCTATTCCTCTCGTAAACTTTTCTAATCTTCTTTCTCATCTCTATTTGTAGATGAACTCCATCATCGAAGCCGTAAGGAAAGGACCACTCATGACAATGACTTTGGAGTGTGAGACAGAATTTCCCAAGGCTCTCAAGGACCTCATGGTTGCAATGGAAATACATGGTGCAGTTGTGTACAATGGTTTTCCTGTGATGGATGAAGGAGTTGAGTACTGGTGGGTGCAACTTCACTTGTATAAAAACAAGGAAGACAACCACAAGGAATCAGGATTCTGCATGTTCACCAATTCAGTGGTGCACACTACATTCTTTGATTCATCAAGGGATGCAGCTTGGAGGACCATCAAAGAACTTGGTGATAGAGTCAAGTGCAGAATGCTCAACCTCCAAAATGACCTAAAGGAAGAGAAGAAACATACCCAAGAGTTGGAAGCTACCAACCAAACCTTAAGAGGAGACATTATAGACTTAGTGATGGAGTCATGTGATCAAGATAGACTGATTGCTACTAGAAACGTTATGTTAGCCAACAGATCCAGTGAGATAGGATTGTAAACGTACTTCGTTAGTTGGACCACCACTTATCACCTTATTTTCCAAATGTTGCTTAAAATGAGTTGAACCTTGGTTGATGTAATGGATTCATGTATGCCATGACTTGTGTGTTTTGATTTCCAAAGATATGCATGTGATGCTTTGCCTTGTGTTTCATCTTAAATTGTGTTGTTCTAAATTTTTCTATCTTATAAATAGATGCCTAACGTTACCATCAGCACTGTTGAGGAGTTCCAGGGAACTCGCTTTGGTCCTCGTATTATTGAGCTCACTACTTTGCTCAATCTCCCTCTTCCTACCATCATGGTGCTTCCCCTCACCAAGTTTGAGAGGAAAGACCTTTGGGGTTTCAAGGTCAATCAGCCCGGACGCCAGACAGAGCCTACCACGGAGGCCATCATCTTCAAGCTCATGCATGATGACAAGGAGAGAGGCCTATAGGTAGTTATGCAGGACTTGATTGGACGTCTGCTAGGGAGACACTCTCGACAGGTTAGAGGTACTCACTTCCACGTCTTCGGTAGACGTGATGAGGATGGAGAGGCCATTGACTTTGAGGACACTTCGAGGGATACAGCTGAGCCAATTCGTCTATACCTCCAGGACTTAGAGGCTCTCATTAGGCACGTGGACACTGATAGGACCAATGTCATGCTCAACAATGACGAACTCCAGGTGCAGCTTCGTGAGAAGGACAAGCTCTTCGCGGAGCAAGATGACATAGTCAAGGAGATGGAGGCAAAGTTCGAGAGCCAGGACAGAAAGTTCAAGAGTCAAGAGAAGCGAGTCCAGGATAGGAACAAGAGGATTCGGGACATGACTGAAGAACTGGAGGCCAAGGACTTCGAGCTCGAGCATCAGCAGACGGTGATTGAGAGGCTTTGATCTCAGAAGAGGGCTCTCAAAGCCAAAGTAGATACCTTGACCGCCAATGTCGAGGAATACAAGACCGCTATGGAGAATGCAGGTCTTACCTTTGTTGAGGAGGAGGTTGATGCCGAGGAGTGGAGTTGACTACTCATTTATCATTTATTTATCATACTTTATTTGTGTCACGATGACCATCCAACATGTGGATGGCTTGTTATTTGTGTGTTTACTTTGCGAACTTGTCGTTTTGTTGTTGAACTATTATTGTTATGATGCATGTTTTGTGATTGCTTATGTGATGTATTGTGCATGAAAGCATCTATGGGTATCTCATTCTTATCTCTAATGAACAAACCACAGATGCCTCCCCGTCGTGCCAATCCCAACCCCAACAACAACAACATCACTCCTGAGATGCAGCAAATGATGACAGCTTAGACTCAGCTGATGCAAATGATGACGACGTTCATCCAGAACCAAAACAACAACAACAACAACAACCCACCGGGTTTTGACATGCTTACCAGGTTCTTGAGATTGAGGCCAGCAAAGTTCTCAGGAACAACTGATCCCATGGTGGCCAATGACTGGCTACGCTCTATGAACAAGGACTTGGTAACTGTGGGCTGTACTGATGCAGAAAAGGTCAGATTTGCAGCACATTTGCTGGAAGGACCAGCCACCACTTGGTGGGATAACTTCCAGATCACCACTCCCATAGAAGATGTGACATGGGCTATCTTTGAGGATGGCTTTCGTACTGCTCATATCTCATCTGGAGTGATGAGTATGAAGAAGAAATAATTCCATAACTTGAAGCAGCGCCACCGCAGCGTGGCAGAATATATTGAGGAGTTCAACAATCTGGCGTGTTATGCACCGGATGAAGTTGACACTGATGCTAAGAGGAAGGAAAAGTTCCTTGAAGGGCTGAATGATGAACTGAACTTGCAACTATCAGTGGCCTATGTTCCCACTTATCAGTCTCTCTGTGATAAGGCTGCTATTTTGGAGAGCAAAATGAAGCAAGTTGAAAGTAGGAAGATAAAGCACTCTGACAAGCACAGCTCGGGATCGTCTCACAAGTGTTCCCATTATGATGATAGTGGAAGCTCAGGATCCCACAAGCATGGTAAATTCAACAAACACCACAACCACAACCGTCATCATGACAACAAGCATCATCGTAGTCATGACAATGACAAGTATAAGAACCACTAGGGTGGATATAAGAGCCACCACAGTGGTAGTGGAAGTGGCAGTGGAAGCCAGCCTGTCAAGAAGGACATTAGTCAGGTTGAGTGCTTCAAGTGCAAGAAGATGGGGCATTATGCAAATGAATGCCCAGAAAAGAAAGTTGAAGGACCCAACAAGCCTAACCCTTTTCAGAAGGGACAAGTGAACCACATCAATGTGGAGGAAATCTATGAGGAGCCTGATGCCGTTGCTGGTAAGTTCAAACTCAATTCCGTTCCAGCATTTGTTCTCTTTGATACTGGTGCATCTCATTCATTCATATCAAGAGCATTTCTTGAAAGAAATGAACTGCTGGTAGAAACTATTGGGTGTCCTATAAAAGTAAGTTCTCCTGGCGGAGAAATGATAGTGAATTCGGGATGTCATGATCTAGTCATAGAGTTTGGGAAGTATAAGTTTCCCGTTAACTTGATAATCCTAAACTCCCAAGGATTGGATGTCATTTTGGGAATGGACTGGATGACTAAGCACAAGGGAGTGATAGATTGTGCCAACCATACTGTCTCACTCACAACTCCAGAAAATAAAAGGATCAGATTTAAGACCAACTTTGAAGCAAGAAGGAGTATGCTAAATTCTCTTAAGGGGGTTAGCATAGACGGTCTGCCAATTGTGAATGAATATCCGGATGTGTTTCCAGAAGAATTTCCAGGAATGCCACCAGATAGAGATGTGGAGTTTCTTATTGATTTGCTACCAGGATCTGGACCAATAGCAAAGAGACCATATAAGATGTTAGTTGATGAACTGAAAGAACTCAAGAAACAACTTGGGGAACAGTTGCAGAAAGGATTTATTCAACCAAGTTCTTCATCTTGGGGAGCCCCAGTTTTGTTTGTGGAGAATAAAGATAGAAGTCAAAGGTTATGCATAGATTACCGTTCACTCAATGAGGTGACTATCAAGAACAAATACCCTTTGCCAAGAATCAATGACTTGTTTGATCAGTTAGAAGGAGCTTGTGTGTTCTCAAAGATTGATCTCCGGTCAGGATATTTCCAACTCAAGATAAGAGAACAAGACATACCTAAGACTGCTTTCACCACAAGGTATGGATTGTATGAGTATACAGTGATGCCATTTGGTTTGACCAATGCACCAGCATACTTCATGAATATGATGAACAAGGTGTTCATGGAATTCCTTGATAAGTTTGTTGTTGTTTTCATCGATGACATTTTAGTCTACTCCAAGAGAAAAGAAGAGCATGAAGGACATTTGCGTCTGATACTTGAGAAGCTTAGAGAGCATAAACTGTATGCCAAATTCAGCAAGTGTGAATTTTGGCTAAATGAAGTCCGATTTCTTGGACACGTTGTGTCAGGAGATGGTGTAGCAGTTGATCCTGCTAAAGTTTCATCTGTAACTGAATGGGAATCTCCCAAGTCAGTCAAAGAAGTTCGTAGTTTCCTTGGCTTAGCAGGTTACTACAGAAGGTTCATTGAGAATTTCTCTAAGGTAGCAAAACCCATGACGGAATTGCTAAAGAAAGACAAGAAATTTGCTTGGTCTGAGGGATGTGAACTCAGCTTCCAAGAATTGAAGAAGAGACTTGTGACAGCACCAGTCTTGTGTTTGCCAGATTTGGAGAAGGATTTCCAAGTGTATTGTGATGCATATCATCATGGTTTGGGTGCAGTACTTATGCAAGAAGGGAAAGTTGTGGCTTATGCCTCGAGACAACTCAAAACTCATGAAGTGAACTATTCTACTCATGATTTGGAGTTAGCCTCTGTTGTCCATGCACTCAAAACATGGAGACACTATCTTTTGGGAAAGCATTGTGAAGTGTTCACAGATCACAAGAGTTTGAAGTATATCTTCACCCAGAAAGAAATTAACATGAGACAAAGAAGATGGCTAGAACTCATCAAGGACTATGACTTAAGTTTGCAATACCACCCCGGTAAAGCAAATGTTGTAGCAGATGCTCTAAGTCGTAAGGTTTTTGTGAATGGCCTTACTAAAGGAGAATTGCCAGATGATTTGTGTGCCCAATTTAGAGATCTCAGATTGGAGATTGTGCCTGAAGGACATCTCATGTCTTTGGATGTTCAACCCACTTTGTTGGACAAGATCAAAGAAGCCCAGAAGACTGATAAGGAAATTGAAGAAATTAAGGAAAAGATTGGCAAAGGAAAAGCCAAAGGATTCCATGAAGACGAACAGGGTACTTTATGGCATGGGAAACGTATCTGTGTTCCACAAGATCCGGAGCTTCAGAAACTGATTTTGCAAGAAGCACACAACTCACTGTATTCCATTCATCCGGGTAACACCAAAATGTACATGGATATGAAGGAAAGATTTTGGTGGAATAATCTCAAGAAGGACATCGCCGAGCATATTGCTTTATGTGATGTGTGTAGTAGAGTGAAAGCGGAACATCAGAAACCAGCAGGTTTGCTTCAACCACTACCTATTCCTGATTGGAAGTGGGACAAGATTGGTATGGATTTCATTACCGGATTACCAAGGACCCGGTCAGGATATGATTCTATTTGGGTAGTAGTGGATCGCCTAAATAAAGTGGCTCATTTCATACCCATGAAGACAACGTATACAAGTGCTAAGTTGGCCAAAATCTATATGAGTAGAATTGTATGTCTACATGGAGTGCCCAAGAGTATTGTGTCTGATAGGGGAACTCAATTCAATTCCATTTTTGGAGACAGCTACATGAGTCATTGGGAACGAGGTTGGAATTCAGCACTGCTTTTCACCCTCAAACTGATGGACAGACATAAAGGACTAATCAGATTCTTGAAGACATGTTGAGGGCATGTTCCCTAGACTATGGAGCCAGTTGGGATGAAAGCCTACCTTACGCAGAATTTTCTTATAACAACACCTATCAAGCCAGCATTGAGATGGCACCATTTGAGTTTCTTTACGGGAGAAAATGTACCACCCCATTGTTATGGAATGGTGTGGGAGAAAGAAGTTTGTTCGGACCTGAACTTATCAAAGAAGCCGAAGAGAAGGTCAAGTTGGTTAAGGACAGATTGAAGATAGCACAGTCCCAACAGAAAAGCTACGCAGATCCTAAGCGTAGAGAAGTCACCTACAAAGTTGGTGATAGAGCTTATCTTAGAGTGTCACCACTTCGTGGAGTGAAGAGGTTCGGAGTCAAAGGAAAGTTGGCCCCAAGATATGTTGGACCATTCAAGATTCTGAGTCGCAAAAGGAGAAGTTGCTTATGAAATTGAATTGCCAGAGTCTTTGTCAGCTGTCCATAATGTGTTTCATGTGAGTCAGCTTAAGAAATGTCATCCAGAAATGGAAGAAACTTCTTTGAAGGATACTATACCTTTGGAAGAGGTTCAGTTGGAGAGTGACCTCACTTATGAGGAGAAACCTATCAAGATTCTTGAGACTGTAGAAAGAGTCACACGGACTAAGACTGTCAACTTTTGCAAAGTTCAATGGAACCATCATTCCGAAGAGGAAGCAACATGGGAAAGAGAAGATGATCTTCGGAAAGACCACCCTCACCTATTTGCTAGCCAATCCGAATCTCGAGGGCGAGATTCACCTTAAGGGGGTTAGATTTGTAACATCCCAAAAATCATGTTTCAAACTCATGCATATCATCCATGCATCCATGATCGTATGAATTTCATTTCAAACAAATCATTTCAAAACAGAAGCATATATGCTTATTATTTCATGTAAGTTGCTCTAGCCTTAGTGCTACCTTTCAATGAGAAGAGTACTTGTTTTGTTCAGTAAGGGTTGAATTCAAATTAGGCACCATCAAAAGCTTGAGCAAAATTTTCAAAACAAAATGATTCAATAAAACCAATATTATTCCTATTGTATATATCACATAAGGGCTTGGTTTTTTTGATTTGATCAAAGTGTTTTGATTAAACAGTAGTGTTTGACACACATTTGAGTGCAAGGTTTGCAGTATAAAAACCTAGAGAAGATTTGAATTCAAACTCTTTTGATTTGGAGTTGAAATTCATTTCAGAAAAACCAAACAGAAAAAGAAAAAGGTTAAAAGGAAAAAAATAAGCTTTCAGTCGAATCTGGCCCAACTGGCCCAGCTAAGCCCAGCAACCCCACCCCGCGAACCGTTTTTCTTCACTCACACCCGCGCCCGCCGAGTGGATGACAGGCATGACCCACTGGCCCAGCTAAGCCCAGCAACCCCACCCCGCGAACCGTTTTTCTTCACTCACACCCGCGCCCGCCGAGTGGCTGACAGGCAGGACCCACTCCCTCTCTGTTTCTCTCGCTGACAGCCGTGGCCCACACGACGTCGTCGCCTCCACCCCACGACGTGTTCTTCCCCAAATCACGCCGTGCATTTCCTGGTTTGATTCGCTCGTCAATTCGTGTTGATTGCAGGAGTAAATCACGCCCCCGCCTGGCCTACTTAAAACCCCTCTGTCCCTCTCCATTTCCCCCCAGACTCCGAGCACAGAGCGCCCCCAGGCTGCCCGCAATCATCCTCGCACCGCCGCAGACAGAGCTCACTCCGGCGACCGATTTCGGTGAGCCCCGTGCGCCCCTTCCTCTCTGGTTCTTGCAGACAGCTTCGCCACTTCCTTGCACACCTACTGACACCGTTGGTTCCTTCTATACCGCCCCAGGTCGTCGTCTTCGACAAGCACAACAAGGTTCCGACGGCATCCTCAACTCCGGCGATAAAATTCGGTGAGCCCCTTGTTCCCCTTCGCCTCTGATTCACACGATCGTGTTCGCCGTAGTCTTGTGCGTCTCCTGATGCCGTTTGTTCGTGCTAGGGAGACCAGGAGCGTCGCCAATGTCGTCGTCCACCTGAGCCCGACGCAGCCAGCAACTCCGACGAGCCTGTGCAGCCGTGTCCGTGCGCCCCTTGCCAAGCCGTCGCCAGGTTGAGCATCAGTGCATCGCCACGATCCCGGTAAGCATCTCCGACGACCCCAGAGCCACCTGTAGCGCTGCGCCGCCGTAGGCAGAGCTCGCCGCTGCCAGTAGCCACTGCCAGCGCCGCCCAGCTGTGGTCGTTTGATCCAGGACCGTTGGATCTGGATCCGGCGCGTGAAATTAGATCACTTATCGAAACGTTATGAGTAGATCTAGGCCGTGCAGATTAAGTAGATCTAACGGCTCACAGACGCGATCCTGAGCGAACCGGTATGCGCCAATCAGAGCGTGACGCGTGGCCAGGAATTAGATTTAAAAACAGAATTTGAATCTATTAGATGTTTGAATTTGTTTTAGCTATAACTTTTGATCCCCACGTTCAAATTTGACAAATTTTATATCATTGGAATCAGGAGAACAAGCCCTTTCTATTTATGAAATGTGTTTAATGTTTTGCTTCTGTTAAAATGGTTTTATTTATAGAAACATGTGTAGGGATATTTTGAGTATATGAATTGTTTAAGAAATGTTTTAAGGTTTAAATAAATGTTGTTTGGCAAGTTTTGAACTTGTTTATGAACCAGTACTGTACACTTGCTTTGTTGAGTTTTAAAAATCATCACATATCATATTGCATGCATTCATATATTTTTGTTTGTGTATATTTTGTATGTGATTGTTGTTATGATTTTATGTGTAGATTTTGGTGCCAATAGTGATTGTGATTGTGAGGAGTGTAGCTACTCTCCAAACTACCAAGGAAAGTGGTACTTCATGATATTTTTATCCCTATGTTTTCTACTAAGCATTAGAAATATTTTTGCTAGTCTTGCATGTTATATTTTGCTTATATGCCATGTTGGGAAATCCTAGTAGTGTAGAATTGCTAGGAAATTTCTAAGATAAAGATGCTTATCTATGCCATGCTTAGCCTAGCTAGTAGCAACCAAGGGTGGTGAAATATACATGCTATGATAAAATATTTCTAAGTCTTTAGACTTGTGTTTTGCCTAATAAAACAACTAAGTAAATGAAACACCTGGGTGGAATGGAAGGAATGGTTTATGTTGAGTGGTTACAAGGCCCATTTCTATGGTTTACCTTGTGTATCTCACTTGTGGAAAGCCACCCAGGAACAAAGAGATTTTAGAGGCCAAATGTTAAGAAGCTTCTAGTGCAGCCACTTGGCAATATGGGCTCTGCCAGGATCACATAGGTTGCTAGAACTTAGCCATTTGGACAGTTGGTGGTAGTGGGATGATAGGTTGGAACGCGTCCATTTGGTCTAAGGGAAGGCTTCTGAAAGGTCTTGTCTTGGTGAAAATCAAGGCTTGTGGGAAAAGTGCACAACCTCTGCAGATGGAAGAATCTAAGTACTTAGCCATGTCCCTGGAAAAGGACAACTTGAGCATCAAGACATGGAAGCTATCAAGAATCTCCTCATCCCAATTTCTAAGTAAAAACTTGTGGGTGAACAAGGTTGAAGGACCTCAATGTCTATTGGTGGTTCCTTGGGAAAAGTTTTGACAAAGAAAAACTTAGTGTTTTTCAACGAATAGGCAAAACCTATTTTGAGCAAAGCAAGCCAAGCTACACTTAGCCAAATTGCATATAGTATCTAGTCCACCTAAATTATACTAAGGTATCACTTGCCAATACTATTCCAATGTATTGACCCACTATGGCTGTAACTTGTGATGTTGCAGGTTACTCTGATGAAGATTAGGAGTCATGAGTCTACACTCAACATGTTTGCCTGTGGCACATGAAGATGAAGACTTGTTATCTATTTACTTATTTAAACTCTTGTAATAGGCCTGTGGCCATGGAGTTGTAAAGACTATGTTGTCTCTGGAATGACTGTAATAATGACCTTTGTTTCTGTGTACTTCATCTTAAACTGTGGATGCTAGCATTGATCCAGGGACTAGCATTGCAATCACAGGGATCCTTTTCCTTTACAAAGGAGGGATCTTACAAATTGCCAGTAATTCCCTAGAGGCCCCGCTGCCATGGGCTGGCAGGACAAAATATGTTGTGCAAGTTCTCATTGCGAGCACGCATGACTATATATGGAGCACATGCTTATGTTTGTTTAGTACTTGGATGCTTATTCTTATTTATCTGCAATTGCCCTAGGTCTTGAAGTTACATGTTTAGACTCGTCCATGCAACGCCCGTCCATCCCTATGCCTACCGCGCTCATATCCTACTATTTGCTGCTACTGTTACTATTGCTCCTGTTTTACTGCTGTTGTTGCTTTGCTGTTGCTACTACAAACTATTGCTACTGATAAACTTCTGTGAGAAAGAACTATTTCTAGGTGCAGCTGAATTGACAACTCAGTTGTTAAGGCTTGCAAGTATTCTTTGGCTCCCCTTGTGTCGAATTAATAAATTGGGTAATACTATCCTCGAAGACTGTTGCGATCCCCTATACTTGTGGGTCATCAGTGATCAACTTAGGTGTGTTGCTGAAAATCAAAAACCAAATTTACTGATATTTTTCATGCAAAAATAACCAACTTAGGCAGTTTGTGTGATCAATTTAGGTATATTTGCTGAAATCAAAAACCAAATTACTGATATATTTTGTGCACAACAAAACAACTTAGGCAGTTTGAGTGATTAACTTAGGTATAATGCTGAAAATAAATAGCAAATTACTGATATTTTGTCATCTATACTGATGATTTTCATATGTTTTTTCCCAGATCGTCTTTCCACCGCAAACAAGAACAGAACATCAAAAGTACAAAGGGCATCAACATGACAAAGGAACAGCAAAAACTGAAGATAGAAAGTTGTCCTTTTTTGCTATAGGATTTTTGGATTCTATGGTGCTTTTCTTTGTCTACTGAATCAAAACATATTGTTCTACCCCACAACTACTTTGTCATCTAAGGTTTTGCTGGGAAGATGTAACTACCTCGGTGAATTACGCTCCTAGTACAAGCCTGGATGATCAGAAATGGTTGAAATAGTACGGTGGGGCCCAAATGCCACTCACAGGTAGACCTTTCGGCCGTCCCAACCATTTCCAAACATCGGGACAAGAACGGGCGGCGTAATCGGCAGGCGAAGGGATCAACTACATACACAAATGAGTATGTATGCAAGCCACCATACAATAGTACATCAGAGCCATTCCATCTAAAAAGAAAGGAAATATAGCAACGCCATACGGCAAGATCCAAATGTCCTAGATAGATATAATAGTTTAGGATATCTCCTCATACATCAAACATCAGAGTATCAAGCGGAAGCGGAAGACAAAATCCGAGTACGGATAAGAAGCAAATCGGCATAAGATGCCCCATAAATAAGCACATCCCGCCCACAGATCTCACGGATCCCCGTTCCCGGAATCTCTACACCGAATGATCGTTACCCACATCGTCCGTCTCTTCCACCCAGTATCCATCTTGCGAGTGTACCTGTTCATCTGAACCAATAATTTATCGTGTGAGACCCTAGGGGTACTCAGCAAGTCTTTATGCCGCTAAAGGGGACACAACCTAGGGTGACGCAATTGCAGCAAAAGGTAAACCCTAGCAATTCTATAGATACTCGCTAACCATCCGCCTAACCATAGATATACGGATGTCCGTGAATTAATAACAACAGTTATAACGGTTATAATGGTAATCTCCACAGATCCATCCTCCTCCTCGCTTACCGACGAGGAAGCGGATGAACAACCCCCCATCCGTTGGCAGTTTTATTATCCATTCCGTGAGTGTTGCACTATTTACTAGTCAGGTACCTAGTCTAGTCAAATTAAAAGCGGTACTTTAGTTATGCTTGTCTATGATCGAGAAACTGTGCTCCAAGTCGTCCATAACCGCGGACACGGCTTTCAGAAAGTTTTACCCTGCAGGGGTGCACAAATAGCAACACACACTCGATATGCCTCGGAAAAACCAAATCAAAACCCAACGAGGCAGTCACGACAAAGCAATCACAGGATTCAGAAATATTTCAGGGGGCCACCCCATTGAGCTACCCGCAACGAAGTTAGCTAACTCCGAGACGGCCTCAACGTTTGCGTCAGTGGCTGTGAACGACTGGGAACCCGAAAATGTGGCTGGGCTTGTCGACACCGCGAAAACACTCCGCTTACCTAAACAGTATAGTGTGCAGTACCTCGCACAATTTTAAATAAAGCAGTAAAACATGGCATAAGTACAGGATAGTAAATAAAACCTCAAACTAGTTTGTGGCCCCAAGAAATAAGAATGAATCAAGCTCTGGCTCAGGGGGGTTCATAAGCCTCCTGGATGTGGATAGCGCGAATATTCAAGGAACAGGAATCAAGTACTCGGGGTCCTACGGGACACAAGTGAGCCTGAAAACCAAATAGCAAATATGGCTCACCGATGCCACTTTCATTAGTTATCCCATTACTACTCAAGTTAAGTTGTTTAGGTACCTCGTTATCCATCAGACACTCACCTACCCTACACATGCTGTTCTACGACTCGCATGGCTCAAACAACTCCTGTAGTAATGGCTCATGGGATGGAGGAACAAGCTTCGGTGGGGTTTAAAAGTAAAGGCTATGCAATACTTGGGATTCAATTTAATGCAATCGCGACTCAATGATGCAAAAATAAGATAGAGGCAATAGATACTATATGTATGCAAGCATGTGGTAGTGCTTGCCTGGCAGCTCAGTTGAAGCAAGGGATGGATCTGGGTAGTGCTCCTGGTTCTCTTGATATATCCCCTGCTCAGCGTCTATTCGAAGAAGAACCAAACAAACAAGGCCAACATAAATAAAGTGCACAAGCATATGATTAACTGCATCAAGCAAACAATCATGCCATGATGAATGATGCACAATTTGCATGGCAATAAAGTAGCATGGCATGGGTGAGGTGTGGAAACGATAATAAAGCATTTTAGTTAGTTTTGGCCCCATTTTATTCACAATTAAGTTGCTGTACACATTATATTTATATGATGCATGCTGCAAAACATATAATGGAATGCATCAACAGAAAGGTCTCGTCGAGCTAATCATTTTAGACATATCATTTGTTAAATTTGGAGTTAGAAAACAAAAGTTATTAATTTATTAAGGCCAAAGGGCATTTTATTGTAATTTAAATCAACTTGAAATTTTAAGTGTTCAAAATATATTTTGGATTGCATATTTGAATTCCTCATATTTTTCTGATTGAAAACATATATTATTTGCATTAAATGGATTTATATTTCAAAAGATAATTAAAAACAGATTTAATTTTGAATTTGAATTAATTTGAAATAAGTTTGAATTAAAACAGATATCTAGAAAACCTTTTTATACCCAGGAACAGCTAACCCCAGTCACTGACGGGTAGGGCCAGTGCTGACTGGGACTCCACAGTGCGCAGAAAACGTTTAACACCGCGGCCTAAACTAGCTTAAGCGAATGACATGTGGGGCCACGACACACATGGACCCGCGTGTCAGCGAGCGGTCGCGCAGGGGCTGCCAGGTGGGCCGAGCGAGGGAGCGCGGGTTAAGTCCGGAGAAACAGAGGGGCTTCTCTGCAAGATCTTTGGGGTGGCTGGCAGGTGGGGCTTGGTGGACCGCGGGTTGAGTCGAAAAAGAAAGCAGGGGGGTATGCGCAAAACGACCGCCCGTACTGTTCCTCTTCTCCGCGAGCAGAGGACAGATCGGTGCTCGCACGCGCGGACACGACGCGGGGATTCGAACGCGGGACCTAGGGCTCGCGCGCGGGGGCGGAACCACTGCGCTGGCCTGGGCTTGGTGTCATGGAGGCGTGCGTGGCCTAGCTAGGGTTTTTGTGCGGCGGGGGGAGCGAGCAGACGCTGCGCTCCCCGGCGCACCGAGCGTGCTCGATGAAACGCAAGACGGCTCTGGACGACGATAGCGCGGCGGAGCATGTCCAGGAGATCAGGTAGCTCACCGAGAGTGTGTCGGTGCGGTTGGATCGGCTCGAGACGCAGAGGATCGGCGTCGAGGCAGACGGCCAGAGGATCTAGGGTTTGCGTCGGGCTCGTGCTGGTTCGGGTGGCTCCGGTCCGTCTCCTCCTCGTCGCCGGGCTCAGGGTGAAGCAGAGAAGCATCGTGGATCTCCCAGGCCGCTCCACGGACGTGCTGCTCGGCTGGATCGGCGGGACGCGGTGGAGGCCGAGGGTTTCGCCGGCGATGGTGTAGCCGGATGCGGTGGAGAAGAGGGGGAGAGGCAGGGCGCTGGGGCTGGATCTAGGGTAGCTGGGCGAGGCAGAGAGGGTGGATAGGGACGGAGAGGATAGGAGGTGCCGTGGGGGGGAGTGGTTGGAGATAAAGGTGGCTTCGGCCACCTTTTCCCTCCTTCCTCCTCACGTGCTCGGCAGGGCAGGGAGCTGGCATGTGGGACCAGGGTGAGGCCAAGGAGGCAGGGGCAGGCTCGGGTGGTGGGGTCCTCAGGCAGAGAGAGAAAAGAGAGGGAGGGAGGAGCTCGGGTTGGGGTGGTGGTAGCCTCGGGCTAGGGTTGGAGCTAGGGTTTGGGTGAGAGGGTGGCCAAGTGGGGCCAAGCTAGGTGAGAGAGAGAGAGGCCGAGAGGGAGAGAGGGGTGTAACATGCTAGGGCTAGGGTTTAGCTTAGATGGGTAGGTGAATAGGGTGGTAGGGTTTAGGATTAGATAGAGGATTAGGGGAGGATGGTTAGGGTTTAGATAGGATACACAAGATCATGCATGGATGGTGGAGAAAAAGGAGAGGGAGGTGAAGAAAAGAGAGAGAGATGGATAGATGTGTGTGGTTTAGATTCATTCAAAAATGCAAATGAAATCCAAATAACAAGCAAAAAGGTGGTACTTGCATGGGCCATGCATAATTAATTAATACCATGTTTATCTTTGTGAAAACAAGATTATTTACATGGCATTTTCTTATGCATTCCAAAGTGTGGAGTAAGGCTCAAGCAAAAGAATTACAAGGAAAGTTCCAAGTGGAAAAAGATGGAGATGATCATGTTTGAGTAAGCTTGGGACTTGCTAGTGTGTATGTGCCACTAGGCATTTAGTAAGCCCAACAATATTCCAACATGATAATAACCCCAAAACAATCCATATGGAAGCCATGAAAAGGTTCCACTCACAAGGCATGCAAAGGTGGCCAGGTGGCTCTCATATATCAATAATGTGAAAACAACATGATGCTAAGATGAGAGCATGTGGAAAAGAATTGGATCCATCCCAACCCACATGAGTTAGAGGTAAACTCAAATAAAATGCAAAGCTCATATTTAGTTGGATGGTGGAATTATAAGGTGGTGAAAGAAAAAGGTGGTGGAGTTAATAAGAGATATGCCCCCACTCAACTTGGGCATTGAAACAATATATCAAGAACCAAATACAATATCAAGAGGCAAATACAATTAATAATGCATATGAGATAAGAACCAAATGAGAAAGGGTTTTATATGATGCTCAAATGCAAGGAGGCATGATGACATGAGCATGCTATAATGCTGATGCAACAATTATATATTTGAAGTAGCTATTATATTACTAGACCAAGTAGCATTACAATTGTTAGACAATTGGGATGCTACAGAAGACTTTGATACTACCCCTTGGGTTCCTATGGGCATGTTTGTGTGTGTGTACTAAAATCAAAACTGATCTAGTCGGAGACTGTGTTGGGAAGATTTTTGTGCAAGGTTTTTTGCTGTAGATGGGGTTGTTCACATCATCTACGTGCTAACGGGTACTTATGTTTAGGTTATGTGTTGAAACATTTTTCTTTTTCATGATCTAATTTTCCTAGAATCATAGATCTCTAACATATGGATGTACATGCTCGAGGTAAGTGCAGAGAGGGGTAGGTTTTTACCTTCTTTTTTGAGGAGTGTCCTTCTCCTGGGTTTTGTGGAGGGAACTCAGTATGGTTGCTGACTAAGAGATATCTGGAAGTACTTTTTTATGTTGCTGTTTTCATCCATGGAGATCTAGAGAAAGAAGTCGTGGGAGGTAGTGTGGCATCCCGCAAAACCACTACTAGAAAATCGCGTTGTTTTGTGCATTGCATCGTCATCATCTTGCATTTGCTTGCATAAAACTATTTCGGAAAAACCTATTTTGTTTTCTAAACGACCCGTCTTTGCTCAAACGCAAAACCCGGGACACCGGATTATTTTGTTTTGTCTGCTATCGGTTTGCAAAAGCCTTGTTTTAAATAAATAAAATATTTAATTATTTTTAGTGGGGCAGTCGAACGGGCAGATTCGACCCAGTCGACCACCCCTGAAAGAAAATCGGTCCACCCAAAAATCCCTAGTCTACCCAGACCTATTCTACCCACCCCTCCTCCACATCACCCCCACCAATCTCTGGCTGCCACCTCACCCTCTCCTTTCTCTCCCTCCATTCCTAGCCCGCCACCTGGCCACCCTCTCTCCCCCCCACTCCCCACTCAACCAGCACACACACGCAACACACACGCGCGCGCGCCCCTGTCCACCACACTCACCCCACACCGCCTCCCCCCGATCGACCTGCCCAGGTACACCCTCCCACCAACCGCACGCCACCGTCCCTGGCCCACCCCGGTCCCACCACCCACCGACCCCGCTCGCCCTCTCTCCCCTCCCCATCGTCCTCCGCTCGCACCCCGCCGCCCTGGTCCCTCTCCTCCGCCTCCATTCCCCCTCGCCGGCCCGAGCCGCGCCCGTCCCCGCCGCCGCTCTGGGACCCACTTCACCGCCGCCTCCTTCCACCCCGTCGCCCTCCCCTCCGCGCCTCCCCTCCGGCCGAGCGCCGCCCCCCTCGCTGGCTTCCTCCTTCCACCCCGCGGCCCCGCATCGCCAAGCTCCGCCGGCCTCTCCTCCCCGCCGGCCGCCTCGAGCCCCCCCTCCCGTCGACCTCACCTCCGGAGCTCCCTCTCTCCACGCCGGCCACGTTCTGCCCCGCCGCTCGAGTCTCCCGTCGGCGCTGCTCCGTCCCCCACCTTCACCGCCCCTCTCCCCGTCCAGCCCGTGCGGCTCCGCCCTACCCCGACGCCGGCGCCTCCTCGGGCTGCCCCTGCTGCCAGAGCTCCCCCGGCGAGCCCGCCATCACCGTGCCCGCCTCCGGCAACAGGCCCCTCCGCCTCTGTTGTGCTGCGGCCGAGCACCCTACAGCTCGCCATGCCCATCCCGTCAAGCTCAAGCCGTCACCTGCGTCGTCCTTCATCTCTTTTCCTGGGGCCCGCCTTCGTGCGGTGATGTTGTTCTCGTTTGTACCGTGGGGTGCCTGTGTGTTTGCGTTGTCCTGTTGAAGATCACCGACAAATCAAGGAGCCACCCACCACCGTTGGTAGCAATACCTCGAACGCTACTGCCAAGATCGACCGCTCATAGAGACCGACACGAGGTAAGATCCGGAGGGCTATGCAAGACCACTGACGCCAAGCGGGAGTCAAATGCCTGCACGACGCCAAGATATTCTACACGGAGCACCGAGAACTACTTCCCGGACCCGAAGACCGATCCCGCCGAACGCCAAGATCTTCAATCGGATCCGAGGACCCGAAGACCACGGATGCGACAAGATCTCCTTCCCGGATGCGAGCCCCAGATCCGAAGACCGCCAAGTCCTTCTTCCCGGATGCGAGATCGATTCCCGTCGAACCCTGAGCCCCTGTCGACCCCGAACCCCTCGGAGCCAAGATCGCCAAACCCTAATGTGTGATTCCCTTCCCGAGCCCTATTTTATAAAATGAAATATAAGACTTGTTGCATATTAAATTGTCATACTCGCATGCATATTGTCATGTGGTTTGGGGCCTTATGCCGATTCACCATATAATTAAATATGGGGCCCATATGCGGGCAAATCTAGTCTTATATTGGCCTCATTTAAATTTGTGCATCGAACCGTTGTCATATCTTGCCTTGTTAAAACAACATTTAAAATGCGGGGTATCTAAACTACTAGAACCATATAATTAATTGTCGGGACCCCGGTTCCGCTTAATCTTGCCTAATTGCATTGCACCCTTGCCATGTCATACATCATACATGCATCATGCCAATCTTCTGCCGTCGTATTAAATAGTGCATCCGGTGTTTCTTCTAGTGTTTTGCTTCTTCGCGGATAAGGCCGTTGAGTTGATGTGAGCTTCGCCCCGATCTTCGGTTGAACCTTCGACAATGTTTTCAGGCGAGCATCTCCCCCTTTCTACCTATCTTACTTTTATAGTCTTTATTTCCTCCTGTTGATCTATTGCTATCTGTGTTGCGATGCTCTAGTTTCCGTACCCGTGATATCCCCTGCGGCCTTATATTGCCTTGGACACATCCTATTACCTGTTGATTGGTAGATAGTTGGACTTGCGTGTCGTAGTCGCTCGCTCAAGTGCTGTTGCGTGTCGTCAAGTACCACAGTTGTTGGAGTATTGCCGCAAGTTAATTGTTGGAGATGATCATGGTTTTAATTACTGTTCACTTTAATTACTGTTTAACAACTAAAATTGAAGTAGGTAAGCAGAGGCACCGGTGGGTGATAGATAATATCTGGTTTCCGACCGCCCACTTGTGTCCCGTAGGACCCCGAGTTCTTGACACCTGTTCCGAGATCGAGCGCGCTAACCACAGGTGGGGAGATATGGGCCCCCCATTGATTAGTACCTGATTTCAAAGTATTGTACTGGGGGCCACAACTAGTTTGAGGTTTTATTTACTATCCTGTACCTATGCCATGCTTTACTGCTTTATTTACGATTGTGTGAGGAGCACGCTGTACTGTTTAGGAAGCGGAGTGTTTTCGCGGTATCGACAGTCCTAGTTTTGGGATTTGCTGTCGTTTACAGCCACTGGCGCAAACCCTGAGTCCGTCTCGGAGACCGGCCGACTTTGTTGCGGGTGTACTTAGTGGGGTGGCCCCCCGTGCTTGCTTTGGGTCTGGAAACGTCGTGACTTAGGCCCCGCCGACATACCGATGGGTGTATGTTAACTGATCTGGCAAAAAGGGTCGAAGTGCTTGTGGATACTTTGGTGCACCCCTGCAGGGTTAAATCTTTTCGAGAAGCCGTGTCCGCGGTTATGGACGACTTGGAGCACAGTGCTTGATCATAGACAACTATAACTAAAGTTTACTGTTATAAATTGACTTGTATCCTATATGACTAGTAATCAGCTTCACCACAACGGAATGGCTAAATAAAAGTGCCAACAACTGCTGGGTTTTGGGTTATCTCATGCTATTTGTATCTGACTAGTAAGTGTTGCAACTACCACGGAATGGTTAACTAAAACGGCCCACTGCTTATTTTATCAGAATGATTATCTACACCTGACTAGTAATTGCTGCAACGATCACTGAATAAATAAAACTGCCAACTGTGTGAGTTCCTCGGTCGACTTCCTCGTTTGGTCTCGAGGGGGAATACCAGGATGGGATTGTTTGGTGTTAGAATCAGGTTGGTTCCGAATAGGTCTTTCTTACCCCTCTCTGATAGTCGCCAGTTGTATCGAGTCTCTATAGGTTGTTTAGAGCATGTTGCCGCTGCCGCTTCAGTCCACCATACCTATGTAGGCGAGGACCGCCGAATTCTAGCCTCGCCGTGTACTGGCCTCAGTACTGACGCTCCTCTTTTTTTCCTTTGCCCTTTGTCGGCACCCCTTTTGTTTAAGCAGGTTTTGAGATCGACGCCGTTAGCAGGGTTACCCTTCCGGCTTAGCCTGGGCAGGGTTATGGACGCCATTGGTTATTCTTCAGGGCTCTTAGCCCCATTTGCCTCTTGTCCGTAGTCGGACGCTCTATCATTTTCAAGGTGATTTGGGCTTTTGTATATTATACCTGTATTCTTGACTCTTCGAGTCGCTGTTATATATATATCTGTTCTGTGGGTCCCATCGAGGACTGTTGTGTAATGTTATTACTTCGTTTTCCACCCGCACGAAAGTGCCTGGTGGGCACCTTTGAATCGTTTCTATGCGGGTTTGGCGGGTTTCGCTAAAACTTGCATAGGGCCGATTCTGAGGGTGTTACAGAGTGGTATCAGAGCTCAGCAGTTGCGATACCCCACAAGTCCAGCCTGTAGGATAACCTAGCTAACGGCCGAAGTAGAGTGTCAAAACTATTTTTGCAAACCGGTTGGATAGTTCTGATTAGGTCTGATTTTACTCCTTACCCCTCTGCTGCTCTCCTCTCACCTCTGCGTGTTTTGAATCCGCTCTCTTCTCTCTCTTCGAGTCCAGGATTTCTCGTGGTTGGGTTCCGTCGTACCTTCAGGGTTTCGCTTCCTCCTTTGTTAACGGTGTTCTGCCATCCGGTGTTCATGCTATTAGAGGAATCCTTCATCTGTTGGATTTCTCTTTGTTCCTTCTCGTGCCTACCGGTGTTTTCCGACGCGACGACATCATCTACGCCAGATCCGATGCAGAGTCTGCATCACCCCTTTGTTCCTGAACCTTGTTTGTCGATATCTTCAGTCTGAATTCTGAGGGTTGGTTGCATAACCTATCTGTTCGTGTACAGAGTAATGCTTTGAGTGCGGGATGGAGTCGCGACCATACCACTACTCTTATCATTTGCTTTGTATATTGAATGGTGGATCGATGCAATTTTACTCCGTCCACGGAAGCTAGAGGTGGCTTTATTTGTGGATACCTCTACCTTCGCCCTTTGTTCCCGGAGTGTTCTCTGACGATCACGGACAACGACCTCTTGTTAGTGGTGTCGCGAGGATCTACACGAAGCGAGAAGACGCAGATCGCCGACCTTCCTTTCCGGTACCATGAGGCGGATCTCGAAGGCGAGATCTATTGTTAGTGGTGTCGAATTGTGGCATCCCGCAAAACCACTACTAGAAAATCGCGTTGTTTTGTGCATTGCATCGTCATCATCTTGCATTTGCTTGCATAAAACTATTTCGGAAAAACCTATTTTGTTTTCTAAACGACCCGTCTTTGCTCAAACGCAAAACCCGGGACACCGGATTATTTTGTTTTGTCTGCTATCGGTTTGCAAAAGCCTTGTTTTAAATAAATAAAATATTTAATTATTTTTAGTGGGGCAGTCGAACGGGCAGATTCGACCCAGTCGACCACCCCTGAAAGAAAATCGGTCCACCCAAAAATCCCTAGTCTACCCAGACCTATTCTACCCACCCCTCCTCCACATCACCCCCACCAATCTCTGGCTGCCACCTCACCCTCTCCTTTCTCTCCCTCCATTCCTAGCCCGCCACCTGGCCACCCTCTCTCCCCCCACTCCCCACTCAACCAGCACACACACGCAACACACACGCGCGCGCGCCCCTGTCCACCACACTCACCCCACACCGCCTCCCCCCGATCGACCTGCCCAGGTACACCCTCCCACCAACCGCACGCCACCGTCCCTGGCCCACCCCGGTCCCACCACCCACCGACCCCGCTCGCCCTCTCTCCCCTCCCCATCGTCCTCCGCTCGCACCCCGCCGCCCTGGTCCCTCTCCTCCGCCTCCGTTCCCCCTCGCCGGCCCGAGCCGCGCCCGTCCCCGCCGCCGCTCTGGGACCCACTTCGCCGCCGCCTCCTTCCACCCCGTCGCCCTCCCCTCCGCACCTCCCCTCCGGCCGAGCGCCGCCCCCCTCGCCGGCTTCCTCCTTCCACCCCGCGGCCCCGCATCGCCAAGCTCCGCCGGCCTCTCCTTCCCGCCGGCCGCCTCGAGCCCCCCCGTCGACCTCGCCTCCGGAGCTCCCTCTCTCCGCGCCGGCCATGTTCTGCCCCGCCGCTCGAGTCTCCCGTCGGCGCTGCTCCGTCCCCCACCTTCACCGCCCCTCTCCCCGTCCAGCCCGTGCGGCTCCGCCCTACCCCGACGCCGGCGCCTCCTCGGGCCGCCCCTGCTGCCAGAGCTCCCCCGGCGAGCCCGCCATCACCGTGCCCGCCTCCGGCGACAGGCCCCTCCGCCTCTGTTGTGCTGCGGCCGAGCACCCTGCAGCTCGCCATGCCCATCCCGTCAAGCTCAAGCCGTCACCTGCGTCGTCCTTCATCTCTTTTCCTGGGGCCCGCCTTCGTGCGGTGATGTTGTTCTCGTTTGTACCGTGGGGTGCCTGTGTGTTTGCGTTGTCCTGTTGAAAATCACCGACAAATCAAGGAGCCACCCACCACCGTTGGTAGCAATACCTCGAACGCTACTGCCAAGATCGACCGCTCATAGAGACCGACACGAGGTAAGATCCGGAGGGCTATGCAAGACCACTGACGCCAAGCGGGAGTCAAATGCCTGCACGACGCCAAGATATTCTACACGGAGCACCGAGAACTACTTCCCGGACCCGAAGACCGATCCCGCCGAACGCCAAGATCTTCAATCGGATCCGAGGACCCGAAGACCACGGATGCGACAAGATCTCCTTCCCGGATGCGAGCCCCAGATCCGAAGACCGCCAAGTCCTTCTTCCCGGATGCGAGATCGATTCCCGTCGAACCCTGAGCCCCTGTCGACCCCGAACCCCTCGGAGCCAAGATCGCCAAACCCTAATGTGTGATTCCCTTCCCGAGCCCTATTTTATAAAATGAAATATAAGACTTGTTGCATATTAAATTGTCATACTCGCATGCATATTGTCATGTGGTTTGGGGCCTTATGCCGATTCACCATATAATTAAATATGGGGCCCATATGCGGGCAAATCTAGTCTTATATTGGCCTCATTTAAATTTGTGCATCGAACCGTTGTCATATCTTGCCTTGTTAAAACAACATTTAAAATGCGGGGTATCTAAACTACTAGAACCATATAATTAATTGTCGGGACCCCGGTTCCGCTTAATCTTGCCTAATTGCATTGCACCCTTGCCATGTCATACATCATACATGCATCATGCCAATCTTCTGCCGTCGTATTAAATAGTGCATCCGGTGTTTCTTCTAGTGTTTTGCTTCTTCGCGGATAAGGCCGTTGAGTTGATGTGAGCTTCGCCCCGATCTTCGGTTGAACCTTCGACAATGTTTTCAGGCGAGCATCTCCCCCTTTCTACCTATCTTACTTTTATAGTCTTTATTTCCTCCTGTTGATCTATTGCTATCTGTGTTGCGATGCTCTAGTTTCCGTACCCGTGATATCCCCTGCGGCCTTATATTGCCTTGGACACATCCTATTACCTGTTGATTGGTAGATAGTTGGACTTGCGTGTCGTAGTCGCTCGCTCAAGTGCTGTTGCGTGTCGTCAAGTACCACAGTTGTTGGAGTATTGCCGCAAGTTAATTGTTGGAGATGATCATGGTTTTAATTACTGTTCACTTTAATTACTGTTTAACAACTAAAATTGAAGTAGGTAAGCAGAGGCACCGGTGGGTGATAGATAATATCTGGTTTCCGACCGCCCACTTGTGTCCCGTAGGACCCCGAGTTCTTGACACCTGTTCCGAGATCGAGCGCGCTAACCACAGGTGGGGAGATATGGGCCCCCCATTGATTAGTACCTGATTTCAAAGTATTGTACTGGGGGCCACAACTAGTTTGAGGTTTTATTTACTATCCTGTACCTATGCCATGCTTTACTGCTTTATTTACGATTGTGTGAGGAGCACGCTGTACTGTTTAGGAAGCGGAGTGTTTTCGCGGTATCGACAGTCCTAGTTTTGGGATTTGCTGTCGTTTACAGCCACTGGCGCAAACCCTGAGTCCGTCTCGGAGACCGGCCGACTTCGTTGCGGGTGTACTTAGTGGGGTGGCCCCCCGTGCTTGCTTTGGGTCTGGAAACGTCGTGACTTAGGCCCCGCCGACATACCGATGGGTGTATGTTAACTGATCTGGCAAAAAGGGTCGAAGTGCTTGTGGATACTTTGGTGCACCCCTGCAGGGTTAAATCTTTTCGAGAAGCCGTGTCCGCGGTTATGGACGACTTGGAGCACAGTGCTTGATCATAGACAACTATAACTAAAGTTTACTGTTATAAATTGACTTGTATCCGATATGACTAGTAATCAGCTTCACCACAACGGAATGGCTAAATAAAAGTGCCAACAACTGCTGGGTTTTGGGTTATCTCATGCTATTTGTATCTGACTAGTAAGTGTTGCAACTACCACGGAATGGTTAACTAAAACGGCCCACTGCTTATTTTATCAGAATGATTATCTACACCTGACTAGTAATTGCTGCAATGATCACTGAATAAATAAAACTGCCAACTGTGTGAGTTCCTCGGTCGACTTCCTCGTTTGGTCTCGAGGGGGAATACCAGGATGGGATTGTTTGGTGTTAGAATCAGGTTGGTTCCGAATAGGTCTTTCTTACCCCTCTCTGATAGTCGCCAGTTGTATCGAGTCTCTATAGGTTGTTTAGAGCATGTTGCCGCTGCCGCTTCAGTCCACCATACCTATGTAGGCGAGGACCGCCGAATTCTAGCCTCGCCGTGTACTGGCCTCAGTACTGACGCTCCTATTTTTTTCCTTTGCCCTTTGTCGGCACCCCTTTTGTTTAAGCAGGTTTTGAGATCGACGCCGTTAGCAGGGTTACCCTTCCGGCTTGGCCTGGGCAGGGTTATGGACGCCATTGGTTATTCTTCAGGGCTCTTAGCCCCATTTGCCTCTTGTCCGTAGTCGGACGCTCTATCATTTTCAAGGTGATTTGGGCTTTTGTATATTATACCTGTATTCTTGACTCTTCGAGTCGCTGTTATATATATCTGTTCTGTGGGTCCCATCGAGGACTGTTGTGTAATGTTATTACTTCGTTTTCCACCCGCACGAAAGTGCCTGGTGGGCACCTTTGAATCGTTTCTATGCGGGTTTGGCGGGTTTCGCTAAAACTTGCATAGGGCCGATTCTGAGGGTGTTACAGGTAGAAGGAGGGAGGGGAAGACTGGGTTCCTATGTTGTGTTGTAGAAGAAGAAGATGCCGGGTGTGGGTAGACCGGTCAAGGAAAAGAGTCACGGGTGGGGGCAGCGCCCCGGGATTCCTGCATTGCCCCGTTTTCCCGTGTTGCCCAAAAAGTAGCAAGGGCTAGTTTGTCCTATGGAGCCCCCAGAGGCACGCTAGCCGTGTCCATTGCAATATTACAGTTTTCGGACTCTAAAACTAGCGTTTTTAGCAAACTCTAAGGACGCTTAGTTAGTTTTATGTAGTGACCGTGTTTTGTGTGACCTGCTGTTAGCGTGTACGTGTGCGTTCCTACGGGTTGATCTTTTAAATATCTTACGGATAGGGTTGAAAACGTAACGGAAACGGATGGAAAAATGCATTATCGTTTTCGTTTCCTCTTGTTTCACCGGGATTGGGAACGAAACGAAAAACTCCGGAAACAAACACGGAATCAGAAATCATCGGAAACGAATATGAAATAGATATGGGACGGATATGATACAAAAACGAATATTTTCCGAATATAATAGTGGCATAATATCATGGTCTTGTACAAAAAAGTATAACATATAAAGAATAGCTCACAACTTCGACAAGTGACAATTAAACATAAAGTAACACATATAATTGAACACATCGACAATCACATAAGTTTGCATAAATAGTTTCACATAAATGCTGAGGAACTTACTTAATTTGTATGTAGAATGTGTCGGGTACATATATTACATAGACCATGCATATATTCCATGGTGAGCAGAATACATCACTTACGCAAAGTACTATTTTATATATGGACCTGGGTGGTTATATTTTCAGAAGTTTCTGTATCTGTTTATCCGAAATTTCCTAACCATCTCCGTTTCTACCGAACATGGCTCTCTCATTTCCTTTTCCGTTTCCCTTTATACTATTTTGTTTCCATTCCGTTTCCGCAAAATGCCGTTTTCGTTTACCTTTTACCTCCCTATTTCCATTTTCTTCGAAAACGGACGGAGAGTTTCCTTACCGTTCTCAATCCTACTTATGGATCACATGGAATTTGATTATTGGCAATCAAATTTTCTAGCGGGGCGAATTTTGCTACCAACCGGTTGCGCCCCTCGCCCTGCCGCCATCAGCAAGCGCAGGAACCACCGCCAGCCTAGGAGCTCTGTCGCTACCTTGCCCCTCCCAGCAGTTCGCGCTAGCACGGGTAGAAGAGGGGTCCGCCACCGCTGGTCCTAGTGGCACCGCATGTGTAACGCCCGACGGCGGTAGCAGCATGGGAGGAGGAGGGCGGGAGGAGCTGCGCGGGGAAGGAGGCGGTGGCCGCCCGGTCGCCTTGATGGGGAGGTGACGCGGGGGCGACGAAGGGTTTTTTCTGATGCGGGCCTCTGGTGCCTTATTGTGGTCCGTGCACTTAGCGATTTCATCACAACCTCTATCTTTTGGAAATTCTGGATCTGCATCTAGCATCTGAAACTGCAGCGGGCATGACATGATTCAATGGCACAAATTTAAGCTCGACAAATACCATATCACATCTCTAGACACATTATCCATTTATTTATGAAATGCACCTTCAATCAAGTACAACATATGATTGCTTAATAAAATGAATTCACCCAATGATAGGAATCCTTTGGAAGATGGAGTTCTCTTTATTTCACAAAGTAAAAAGAGCATCAGCAAAGATGGACCAGGTATATGATGGCTGTGAAATATAGCCATCCACACTCACATTTAAACTGGATATTATTCATATATTTGATGAAATATCTCTCTAAACCCTGCCACTAATGCCTAATGATCAAAGGGGTATACAATCCTGTCTTTCTATTTTTTCCTGCGCAGATAATGAGGTTTAATGATGGGATCACAACATTAAAGTCAAAGTTACGATATTTCCAACAACTCAATGAAACCTAGAGTCGTGAAGTGGAGGCAGTGCCTTTAACGACCAACTATACAGCAGGAATTTTATTCTGGTCATATAGTTCTAGCCGTATAGTTGCCACCGACATTGATAGGTCAAACATAACAACTTTCATGAAGGGACCCCTATATAAAGAGGCCTCGGGCGACGAGAAAACCCTCCTCGGCCTCTTCTTTTCGATCTCAACTCTCTCTGCCACCAGAAGCCACCACGCCATAGGAATCTATCTAGATCTAATCTCCAAACCCTTCTCCACCATCATAGCATATTCCACCACTTGTAATAGTAGATCTATCCAATTGGCGACATTGTAAGACTATTATTATCGATCTCATGATTTCCATTACAATGTCTTTGGTTGTTGATTTTATCTCTATGTGTGAG
Organism: Avena sativa; assembly: GCA_916181665.1. NCBI lineage: Eukaryota > Viridiplantae > Streptophyta > Magnoliopsida > Poales > Poaceae > Avena > Avena sativa. The sequence goes on from OV702297.1 coordinate 148,501,749, forward strand.
TAATTCTCATCAGATGTTTTGCACAGCTACTAATGAAACCAAAAGCCCAGACCCTCTCTCTCCATCATCGACAACAACAAAAGATTGCAAACTCTTGGTCTAGTAAAACACAAAAGGAATTCAAAAATTCCCAAAGGTATGTTAAAGTAACCTTACTACGCTTTCTGCTTCCTGATGATTCGATTACCTAGGTCTACTAGGGAAAAAGAGCTATACTACATCTGTAATCCGGATCGAAGGTATCAACCCTTTTTCTGGCGCCGTTGCCGGGGAAGCAATAGCTACCCTGGTGAGCTTAGTAGGAACCTTGCTAGTTTTAATTCTTGTTTTTGATTTTGTTAATTTGCATTAGGTCTTTATTTGAAAAACAAAAAAAATAGTTAGTCTTTTAATTCTTGTTTTTACTATCATTAAAGTATTTGTTTAAGCAAATCCAAAAACATAGGAAATATCGCTTAAAAGAAGCTTGGGGAGTTTGCAACTCCCAACAATGATTATTTGTGTACTTGTAACATCCCAAAAATATTAAACAAGATTATCTTTTCCAATCACCCCAAAATTAGGGTTAACAAAAACTTTGTGAATTAAAATCCATATGAATGCATGTGTGTGTGTGTGTGATGATTGTATGAATGCATGAATGGACTTGTGTGATTGTTATGAATGGAAAGGAATAGTTTAAAGATGAAAACAACATCATCTAAATCAATTCCAAGAAGAAACAAATCAAAAGAAATTCAAAAACAAACAAAACAAGCAAATGGTCATTTTTGCCAATCTTGCTCACTATACCACTTTGAGTGTTTCTAGTCCAAGATTTCAAATAGAAAGAAATTCATTTCTTTTAACTCCTTTCTAGACCAAGTGAAAGTGAACCCAAGCCCACCTTGCAAAACCACAGAAACATTTGGCAACTTGATTCAAATGACAATTCAAAATTGAATCTATATCATATGTGAAGATCACCATTTCTTAAAGCCCAACCAAACCAGTGCACCTTGACAAATCCAAGCAACCATAGACTACCTAGTATGTGACTAGTACACCCACCAAGTTTGATCCCAAAATTCAAACTCAAACCTCTTGTGGCCATTTCATCAAACACCTTCTGAACACAAATCAAATTAAACATCAAACACTATAGTGAGCAGTGTTTGTGCCTAACTTGTTCCCTCTCTAGCTCACACTACACCCTCAGTGGATCATCTAACTAGTTTAACCAGCCCTATCTCACTATAAACTTGACAATGCCATCAATGGTGATCACGGATGAGCCCAAATTGCCATCCCACTGTCGACAGCAAGCTAGGAGCCTAACTAGCCTCGCCAACCGTGTCTAGCCAGCAAGCTACCGTCCACCGCCACCCCTATCCAACGCTCAAGCCCTGCTAGCCACTGGACCACCCAGAACGAGCACGCCCAGTCTCTCTGCGACCATGCTGAGAGCGCGCTAGAGCACCGCGCACGACACGCTCGCACAGACCGCGCCCCGCCTTTGCCGCTCGCATACATGATGACCACTGCCCCAGGAACCGCCCAGACATGCATGTTCGCCGCCGCGCGACCAGGAGTGCCCATGCACCATTAAATGCCGTCGGTGCCACCCGGAGCATCTAAGTGTTCCGACCGCATCACACCGCCCCACGCATCGCCACCATGTCGTTGAGCTTCGCCAGGAGGTAGCGCACCATCCCCTACCTTCGGCCATGCCCGTAGCTCGCTATGCAGCCGACCCTGATGAGCTCAGCCCACACCCTTCGGTTCCCTCGTCGCACTATAAATAGAGGCCTTCCCCGCTCGAATCCTTCACGCCATTCCACTCCCCTCTCTCTCAGAACGACCCCACTTCATCCCCGGAGCAAAGCAAGCACCAGGTGGCCGGAATTTCACCGGAGCTTGCCGCTGCTGGAGGAGAAGGGCAGCGTGTAGCATCCCAATTGTCTAACAATTGTAATGCTACTTGGTCTAGTAATATAATGGCTACTTCAGATATATAATTGTTGCATCATCATTATATCATGCTCATGTCATCATGCCTCCTTGCATTTGAGCATCATATAAAACCCTTTTGAGTTGGTTCTTATCTCATATGCATTATTAATTGTATTTGCCTCTTGATATTGTATTTGGTTCTTGATATATTGTGTAATGCCCAAGTTGAGTTGGGGGCATATCTCTTATTAACTCCACCACCTTTTCTTTCACCACCTTATAATTCCACCATCCAACTAAATATGAGCTTTGCATTTTATTTGAGTCTACCTCTAGCTCATGTGGGTTGGGATGGATCCAATTCTTTTCCACATGCTCTCATCTTAGCATCATGTTGTTTTCACAGTATTGATATATGAGAGCCACATGGCCACCTTTGCATGCCTTGTGAGTGGGACCTTTTCTCCTAGCTTCCATATGGTTTATCATGGAATTATGCTCATGTTGGAATAGTTTGGGACTATTGATCATCTAGTGGAACATACACACTAGCATGTCCCATTTTATTTCAAACATGTCCATCTCCAACTACTCCACATGGGACATCCTTTCTTTTCTTTTGCTTGGCTTTATTCCACCTTTGGAAATGCAAATGAACAATGCCATGTCTAATATTATTGTTTTTACAAGAATCAACATGGCATTAAATGTGTTGCATGGGCCATGCAAGCACCACCTTTGGCTTTATTTGAATCTTGAGTGGATGATCATCTCACTCTATCTACCACCCTTTTGGCTTGGATTTAGTTGATCTTGCTAAACTCCATCACCACCTCTCCCTCTTTTGGTATAGCTTGGTTTGATCTTGTCTTGCTTGAGCTTGCCAAAAGAGTACCATCTCTCACTCCCTCATCTAATCCTAAACCCTACCACACTTCACCATACCCCCCCTCTTTAACCATACCCCATCTAACCTTAACCCCCATACCCCTCTCACCTAAACCCTAAGCCCACCACCTCTCTCTCTCTCGGCCTCCCCCTCTCTCTAGCACGCAGGCCCCACCTGGCCCCTCTCCCTGGCCCACCTAGCTACCCCACCAAACCTAAACCCTAACCGAGCCTAGCTCCTACCCTAGCCCCAACCCGAGCTCCTCCCTCTCTCTTCTCTCTCTATGCCACAAGGGCCCCTCCACCCCGAGCCTCCCTCCTGGCCTCACCCTACCCCACCTGGACGTCCCTATCTACCTGCCCCTCGCCCTGCCCTGCCTCCTGCCCGACCAGAGCACGTGAGGAGAGGTAGAGAAAGGTGGCACCCGAGCCACCTTTTCATCCACCCACCTCCCCACGGCATCCCCCTCTCCCTCTCGGCTTTATCCTCCTCCTACCACCTCTCTACCTCTCCTAGATCTACCCCAAGGATGCCCTGCTCCCTCAAACCTCTCTTCTCCACCGCCGTCTACCCCTCCCATCGCCGGCAACCCTCGGCCCCTCGCGGCTACACCGTACCAGGCGACGAGCACGACGGGGAGGTGATCGAGGAGTACCAGGACGTGCCCCTGGATCGCCCCGAACCCGCCAGCGAGGAGGAGGAGGCCTGCATCGCCGCTGCATGCCGGGACGCCACCGGAAACCCTAGTCCCTCTGTCCGTCTGCATCACCGACGATCATCTGCTCCCCTGCCCGTTCCGACCACGCCAACATCCTCTCGGTGAGCATCTCAGTCGCCCTGACATGATCCGCCTTGCTGCCGTCGTCTGTGCTCGCCGGTCAAAGCGTCGAACGGCCTCTGTGCGCCGGCGTCGCGTTCGTTTCTGCTAGATCCGCTCCGCGCAAAACCCTACCTAGGCCACGCCCGCCCCCCTGACAGCTACCCCGCCCTAGCCCAGCGGCGACCGCCTCCGCGCGCACGCCCAGGTCCCCAGTTCGATTCCCCCGCGCGCTGCGCTCCGCGTGTCGGCACCGATCTGTCGACAGACAGATTCAGAGAAGATCCACAGTGCCGCGCTGTCGCTTTTGCGCATACCCCCCCACGTTTTGTTTTGCATCAACCCGCGATCCTAGAGGACCCACCAGTCAGCCACCCAGTAGCTTTTACAGGAAACCCCCTGGCATCTTTCGGCTTCAACCCGCGCTCCAGCCGCGGCCCCACCTGTCGGTCCCTGCGCGTTCGCTCGCTAGCGCGTGGGCCTGTGTTCGCTGGCCCCACCTGTCTGCCACAGTGGCTAGCTAAACCTGCGGTGTAAAAAGTCTTCTGCGCTGTGAAGTCCCAGTCAGCAGAGCGGCCCACCCGTCAGCGTCTGTGTCTGGCTAAACCTGAGTAACAAAAGTAATTCTGCAAATCTGTTTTAAATTCAAATCTTTTTCTAATTATTCAAATTCAAATTTATTTCTGTTTTAATATAACTTTCAAAATATGAATCCAATTAATACAAATAATATATGTTTTCAAATCAGAAAAATGTGAGGAATTCAAATATGCCATTCAAAATATATTTTGAACATTTAAAATTCCAAGTTTATTTAAATTACAATAAATTGCCTTTTTACCTTAATTAATTAAGAACTTTTGTTTTATAACTCCAAATTTAACAAATGTTATGTCTAAAATGATTAGCTCGACGAAACCTTTCTGTTTATGCATTCCATGGTTTGATTTGAAGCATGCATCATATAAATATATTGTGGACAACAACTTAATTGTGAATAATATGGGGCCAAAACTAAATAAAATGGTTTATTCTTGTGTTCCACACCTCACCCTTGCCATGCTACTTATTGCCATGCAAATTATGCATCATTCATCATGGCATGATTGTTAGCTTGTCGCATTTATTCATATGCTTGTGCACTTTATTTATGTTGGCCCTTGTTTGTTTGGTTCTTCTTCGAATAGACGCTGAGCAGGGGATATATCAAGAGAACCAGGAGCACTACCCAGATCCATCCCTTGCTTCAACTGAGCTGCCAGGCAAGCACTACCACATGCTTGCATACATATAGTACCTATTTGCCTCTATCTTATTCTTGCATCATTGAGTCGCGATTGCATTAATCTGAATCCCAAGTATTGCATAGCCTTTACTTTTAAACCCCACCGAAGCTTGTTCCTCCATCCCATGAGCCATTACCACCGGAGTTGTTTGAGCCATGCGAGTCGTAGAACAGCATGTGTAGGGTTTGTGAGTGTCTGATGAATAACGAGGTACCTAAACAACTTAACCTGAGTAGTAATGGGATAACTAATGAAAGTGGCATCGGTGAGCCATATTCGCTATTTGGTTTTTCAGGCTCACTTGTGTCCCATAGGACCCCGAGTACTTGATTCCTGTTCCTTGAATATTCGCGCTATCCACATCCGGGAGGCTTATGAACCCCCCTGAGCCAGAGCTTGATTCATTCTTATTTCTTGAGGGCCACAAACTAGTTTGAGGTTTTATTTACTATCCTGTACTTATGCCATGCTTTACTGCTTTATTTAAGATTGTGCGAGGAGCACACTGTACTGTTTAGGAAAGCGGAGTGTTTTCGCGGTGTCGACAAGCCCAGTCACATTTTCGGGTTCCCAGTCGTTCACAGCCATTGACGCAAACCTTGAGGCCGTCTCGGAGTCAGCTAACTTCGTTGCGGGTAGCTCAATGGGGTGGCCCCCAGAAATATTTCTGAATCCTGTGATCGCTTTGTCGTGACTGCCTCGTTGGGTTTTGATTTGGTTTTTTCGTGGCATATCGAGTGTGTGTTGCTATTTGTGCACCCCTGCAGGGTAAAACTTTCTGAAAGCCGTGTCCGCGGTTATGGACGACTTGGAGCACAGTTTCTCGATCATAGACAAGCATAACTAAAGTACCGCTTTTAACCTGACTAGACTAGGTACCTGACTAGTAAATAGCACAACACTCATGGAATGTTTAATAAAACTGCCAACGGATGGGGGGGTTGTTCGTCCGCTTCCTCGTCGGTAAGCGAGGAGGAGGATGGATCTGTGGAGATTACCATTATAACCGTTATAACTGTTGTTATTAATTCACGGACATCCGTCTATCTCTGGTTAGGCGGATGGTTAGCGAGTATCTATAGAATTGCTAGGGTTTATCTTTGGCTGCAATTGCGTCACCCCAGGTTGTGTCCCCTTTAGAGGCATAAAGACTTGCTGAGTACCCCTAGGGTCTCACACGATAAATTATTGGTTCAGATGAACAGGTACACTCGCAAGATGGATACTGGGTGGAAGAGACGGACGATGTGGGCAACGATCATTCGGTGTAGAGATTCTGGGAACGGGGATCCGTGAGATCTGTGGGCGGGATGTGCTTATTTATGGGGCATCTTATGCCGATTTGCTTCTTATCCGTACTCGGATTTTGTCTTCCGCTTCCGCTTGATACTCTGTTGATTGATGTATGAGGAGATATCCTAAACTATTATATCTATCTAGGATATTTGGATCTTGCCGTATGGCGTTGCTATATTCCCTTTCTTTTTAGATGGAATGGCTCTGATGTACTATTGTATGGTGGCTTGCATACATACTCATTTGTGTATGTAGTTGATCCCTTCGCCTGCCGATTACGCCGCCCGTTCTTGTCCCGATGTTTGGAAATGGTTGGGACGGCCGAAAGGTCTACCTGTGAGTGGCATTTGGGCCCCACCGTACTATTTCAACCATTTCTGATCATCCAGGCTTGTACTAGGAGCGTAATTCACCGAGGTAGTTACAATTGGTATCAGAGCCATCCCGACCTTCAGGGTCTCAGCCAAATGGTCGTTGTCTGTCTAGCAAATATTTTTGGTAGTTATGTATACTAGGGAAAAACAAAACGCGAGAGTAGGGCTGCTTCCACTTTTCTTCTTACCCAACCACCACCATTTCTGGTAAGGAAGTGTAACGTTTTCAATCCTCTTCTTAAATTCAAACTAGGATTCACGTGTTCTGGGTTTCCGTAGTACCATAGGTTGTGTATCTGTGTGTGTGTGTGAGTGTGTGTGTGTAATCCTTTGTCTATCTGTTGCATCCAAGTTGTTATCTTTATCGGCCTTTTGGTTATCAACTGTTGGTACATTCCATACCGACAGGCTTTTGCAAACCGACGCGATCTATCTGATTCGTTGTATACCGACGTGATCTGTCTTACTCTTTGTTTCCGACGTTATCTTCTTTGGGTTGTTCGTTTCCGTAGTCGCTAATCTTTAGGTTATCGTGAGAAGAAGGTGTTGAGATATGTGTTTTACTTGTTCATGTGCGGAGTAATGATTTGAGTGCGGGATGGAGTCGCGACCATACCACTACTCTTGTCATTCGCTCTTGTATATTGAATTGGTAGAGTCACTAATCTTGATTCGTTAAGCGATTTTGCGCATCTATTGGTATTTTAATGCCGAAATTTGTGGAATTTTTTTTCTTTGATATATTTGTGTACCACACTCCTTTTCAGTCATGTGCGATATGCTTAATATCTTCTAGGTGCTTTGAACTTCGTTGATATTTTAATATCATCTTAGTAAATTGTATCCTTAATCTTGGTTAATTCCATTTCGGTACTATTGTGGATTATTATTATTCTCCATTATAGTACTGACTTGTGTTTTATATCAATCACAGGATGGCACCACCATGCCGTTCTGAGGAGGACATACAACCTGAACTGGGGGCAGCGTTGTCAAGCATCGCCAATGCCTTGGCAGCAATGCAGCAGAACCAGCAGCGCTTTGAGGAAAGTGTCAGGAGGAATGAGTTTGCTCCGCTACCTCCACCTCCCAAGCGAGGAGACATCAAAAGCTTCCTGAAGTTCAACCCTCGCCAGTTTGATGTTTCGGATCAACCACTTGATGCTGATGATTGGTTGCGTGAGATGTCAAGGTTACTGGCAACTGCTGATGTTCCTGAGCAAGAATGGGTAAAGTGTGCTACTCACCTTCTGAAGGGAGATGCAGCTCTCTGGTGGGAGAATTACCTGAAGGCAAACTGCACTGGTTTTCAGCCTACTTGGGGGCAGTTCACTGGAGCTTTCAAAGAGCAGTATCTGTCAGAAATTGTCATGGAGAGAATGAAGGAAGTGTTTCTCAACCTCAAGCAGGGCAATGATAATGTCAACACCTACATCAGGAACTTCATGAATCTTTCTCGTTATGGTGGCGATGAGATCTCTGATGACAATAAGAAGCAAAAGAGGTTCAGACAAGGGCTCAATGCATCGATTAAGTATGCAATCACACATGCAAGGCCGGCGTCTTTTCTGGAACTTCAGCATACAGCTCTGCAGGAAGAGGCAAGTAGGCAAGTGTTTGAGGAGTCAAAGAAACACAGCCGTGATGCAACAAGCTCGTCAGCTATGTCAGCTCCTTCTAAGCGTCGTGTCTGGGTTCCTAACACCCCACCGTCGCTCCCGGCTCCACCAAGACCTTCAAGCTACGCGGCAAGGCCACCAAACTTCCTCACTGCTGCTCCCAGGGGCTACAACCACCACTACCCTGGAGCGCCTGGCGGAGTCCCTGGCTACATTGCCCCACGTCCACCTGGTGCTTGTTACACTTGTGGAGACTCTGGGCATCAACAATGGAACTGTCCGATGAAGAACAAGGCTCTTCCTCCACCACCTCCAAGATCTGCGGCAAGCTCTCCTTTGGTTCGTGCACCACCACCTCGGGCTCTCAACATCAACACCAAGCCCGGGTCTGCTATTGCTCGTGCCAACTGTGTCAACGCCGCTCAAGCTGAGCATGCACCTGGAGTTGTGATGGGTATGCTATCCGTTAAATCAGTCCCTGCATGAGTTTTGTTTGATTCTGGTGCATCGCATTCTTTTGTGTCTCACAAGTTTGCAAATGAGAATGAGTTAGCTTTGGATCCTCTCCTCAAGCGGTTAATGGTCCTTTCTCCTGGAGCAACAATGGCAGCTTCTAAAGTCAGCCATGGCAATCAAATTGAGATTGGTGGCTCTTCGTTCTCGGCTTCCTTGATTGTTCTGGGCAATTCTGACATTGATGTCATCCTGGGCATGGATTGGTTGACAGCAAATGCAGCTGTGATTGATTGTGCTGAACGCTCGGTTTCTCTGAAGATTCCTGAAGGCCATATAGTCTATTCTCCAAGTCTGACTCCTGCTATCCAGCTTTTCTCTTTGGCGGCTCTAAATGTTGATGCTATGGAAGCTATTCAGAGTGTTCCGGTGGTCTGTGAGTTTCCAGATGTCTTTCCTAAAGAGTTGCCAGGTATGCCTCCGAATCGTGAGGTTGAGTTTGTTATTGAGCTTGAACCTGGTACCGCTCCTATCTCCAAGCGGCCTTATAAGATGGGTCCTGCTGAGTTGGCTGAACTCAAACGTCAGCTTGATGAACTAGAGAAGTTGGGTTTTATTCAGCACAGTACTTCTTCTTGGGGTAGCCCAACTCTCTTTGTGAAGAAGCGAGATCAGACTGATAGACTTTGTGTTGACTATCGGGCTCTCAATGCTAAAACCATCAAGAATAAATATCCCCTTCCGCGGATTAATGATCTCTTTGATCAGCTAGCTGGAGCTGTGGTGTTCTCTAAGCTTGACTTGAGAAGTGGTTATCACCAAATCAAGATTCGCAAGGAGGATGTTCCTAAGACAGCTTTCACCACCCGCTATGGCCTGTATGAGTACACGGTTATGTCTTTCGGTCTCACCAATGCACCTGCCACCTTCTCGAGGCTCATGAACTCGGTTTTCAATGAGTATCTTGATAAGTTCGTTGTGGTCTATCTGGATGACATCTTAGTCTATTCTAAGTCAGAAGAAGAGCATGAAGAACACCTTCGGTGTGTCCTAAGCAAGCTTCGTGAGAACCGCTTGTATGCAAATTTCTCCAAGTGTGAGTTTTGGCTGCCTCAAGTAACCTATCTTGGTCATGTCATCTCTGCCAAGGGCATTGCAGTCAATCCGGAAACTGTGAAGACAATTGTTGAATGGCTTCCTCCTGTTAATGTCAAAGAAGTGCGGAGTTTCCTTGGTTTGGCTAGTTATTGCCGTCGCTTCGTTCAGAACTTTTCGAAGATAGCGAAGCCTCTTACCGATCTCCTCAAGAAAGGCAAGAAATACCTTTGGACTCCTGCATGTCAAGCAAGCTTTGAGACACTCAAAGAGAAGCTCACTTCCACACCAGTCTTGGTTCCTCCGGATACATCCAAGCCGTTCCAGATCTTCTGTGACGCCTCTTTGCATGGATTGGGTGCGGTCCTCATGCAAGAAAAACAAGTTGTTGCTTATGCCTCTCGACAGTTGAAGACGCATGAGATCAACTATCCTACACATGACCTCGAGGTCGCAGCAGTTGTCTTTGCTTTGAAAGTATGGAGGCACTACTTGCTTGGTAACCGTTGTGAGATCTTTTCTGATCACAAGAGTCTGAAGTATATCTTTACTCAGCCTGATCTCAACCTTCGGCAAAGGAGATGGATTGAAGCAATCAATGACTTCGATTTGACCATCAACTACACTCCGGGCAAAGCTAATGTTATGGAAGATGCTCTCAGCCGCAAAGCTTATGTCAACAACCTCATGATGGAAGAACAACAGCCTCTCTTGTGCGAGGAATTCCGTCAGCTCAACCTGGAAATTGTGGAACAAGGGTATCTCCAGAACCTTCTAGCAACACCTCTCTTGGAAGAAAAGGTTCGCTCTTCTCAGCTTGGTGATCCGTACACAAGAAAGATCATCTCCAGGATTCAGCTTCCGAAGTATGAGTCCTTCCACGTCGATGATCAAGGCACGCTTTTCTTTGAACACCGGATGTTTGTTCCGAACTACTCGGCTTTGAGAGAGCAAGTTCTCAAGGAGGCGCATGATTCTGTTCTTTCTATCCACCCTGGCAGCACAAAGATGTACATGGACTTGAAAACACAATACTGGTGGCCTGGTTTGAAACGATATTGTGCCAAGTATGTCTCGGAGTGTGATGTCTGCCGCAGAGTGAAAGCTGCTCATCAGAAACCTTCCGGTCTTCTACAACCATTGAAACCCCCGGAATGGAAATGGGAGAAAGTAGAGATGGACTTCATCACTGGTTTCCCGAGGTCGCAGAAGGGCAACAATGCAATCTTTGTTGTCATTGACAGGCTTTCTAAAGTGGCCCACTTCTTCCCCGTCAAGGAAACCATTTCTGCAATTCAGTTGGCTGAGCTCTATATCAACAGAATTGTCTCTCTGTATGGGGTTCCTCTCGAGATCAGTTCAGACCGTGGAAGCATCTTCACCTCCAAGTTCTGGGAGAGTTTCCAAAATGCTTTGGGAACAAAGTTGAACTTCAGCACAACCTACCACCCTCAGTCGCAAGGGCAAGTTGAAAGGATCAATCAGATTCTGGAGGATATGCTTCGTGCTTGCGTCATCTCTTTTGGCATGAAGTGGGAAGAATGTCTTCCTTATGCTGAGTTCTCTTACAACAACAGCTTCCAGAAAAGTCTAAGGATGGCACCATTTGAGGCTCTCTATGGTCGCAAATGCAGAACTCCGATTGGTTGGTCGGGTGCAGGTGAAAGAATACTCTTTGGCCCTGACATTGTGACTCAAGCGGAGGAGAAGGTTCACATCATTCTTGAAAATCTGAGGATTGCTCAAAGTCGCCAGAAGAGCAATTATGACAGAAAGCACACAGACATGGAGTATGTCCCTGGTGATCTCGTTTACCTTCGTGTCACTCCCATGAGAGGCACGCACCGTTTTGGTATCAAAGGAAAGCTGGCTCCTAGATACATCGGTCCTTTCAAAGTTCGTGGAAGAAGAGGAGAAGTTGCTTATGCTCTTGAGCTCCCGGAGAAACTCAAGGTCCATGATGTTTTCCACATCTCTCAGATCAAGAAGTGCTTCAAGGATCCCGGCAGGACCGTGGATCATGAGCTTATCAATCTCCAAGAAGACCTGTCTTATCAAGAACACCCCACAAAAATCCTCGAAGTCGCAGAAAGAAGGACTCGCAACAAGTCCATCAAGTTCTGCAAGGTGCAGTGGTCGCACCATTCCATTGATGAAGCCACTTGGGAACGCGAAGATGAACTCCGTGCCAAGTAGCCTACCCTGTTTGAGTCTTCTTCTTCATCCTAGAATCTCGGGGCGAGATTCCTGTTTAGTGGGGGAGAGTTGTAGCATCCCAATTGTCTAACAATTGTAATGCTACTTGGTCTAGTAATATAATGGCTACTTCAGATATATAATTGTTGCATCATCATTATATCATGCTCATGTCATCATGCCTCCTTGCATTTGAGCATCATATAAAACCCTTTTGAGTTGGTTCTTATCTCATATGCATTATTAATTGTATTTGCCTCTTGATATTGTATTTGGTTCTTGATATATTGTGTAATGCCCAAGTTGAGTTGGGGGCATATCTCTTATTAACTCCACCACCTTTTCTTTCACCACCTTATAATTCCACCATCCAATTAAATATGAGCTTTGCATTTTATTTGAGTCTACCTCTAGCTCATGTGGGTTGGGATGGATCCAATTATTTTCCACATGCTCTCATCTTAGCATCATGTTGTTTTCACAGTATTGATATATGAGAGCCACATGGCCACCTTTGCATGCCTTGTGAGTGGGACCTTTTCTCCTAGCTTCCATATGGTTTATCATGGAATTATGCTCATGTTGGAATAGTTTGGGACTATTGATCATCTAGTGGAACATACACACTAGCATGTCCCATTTTATTTCAAACATGTCCATCTCCAACTACTCCACATGGGACATCCTTTCTTTTCTTTTGCTTGGATTTATTCCACCTTTGGAAATGCAAATGAACAATGCCATGTCTAATATTATTGTTTTTACAAGAATCAACATGGCATTAAATGTGTTGCATGGGCCATGCAAGCACCACCTTTGGCTTTATTTGAATCTTGAGTGGATGATCATCTCACTCTATCTACCACCCTTTTGGCTTGGATTTAGTTGATCTTGCTAAACTCCATCACCACCTCTCCCTCTTTTGGTATAGCTTGGTTTGATCTTGTCTTGCTTGAGCTTGCCAAAAGAGTACCATCTCTCACTCCCTCATCTAATCCTAAACCCTACCACACTTCACCATACCCCCCCTCTTTAACCATACCCCATCTAACCTTAACCCCCATACCCCTCTCACCTAAACCCTAAGCCCACCGCCTCTCTCTCTCTCGGCCTCCCCCTCTCTCTACCACGCAGGCCCCACCTGGCCCCTCTCCCTGGCCCACCTAGCTACCCCACCAAACCTAAACCCTAACCGAGCCTAGCTCCTACCCTAGCCCCAACCCGAGCTCCTCCCTCTCTCTTCTCTCTCTATGCCACAAGGGCCCCTCCACCCCGAGCCTCCCTCCTGGCCTCACCCTACCCCACCTGGACGTCCCTATCTACCTGCCCCTCGCCCTGCCCTGCCTCCTGCCCGACCAGAGCACGTGAGGAGAGGTAGAGAAAGGTGGCACCCGAGCCACCTTTTCATCCACCCACCTCCCCACGGCATCCCCCTCTCCCTCTCGGCTTTATCCTCCTCCTACCACCTCTCTGCCTCTCCCAGATCTACCCCAAGGACGCCCTGCTCCCTCAAACCTCTCTTCTCCACTGCCGTCTACCCCTCCCATCGCCGGCAACCCTCGGCCCCTCGCGGCTACACCGTACCAGGCGACGAGCACGGCGGGGAGGTGATCGAGGAGTACCAGGACGTGCCCCTGCATCGCCCCGAACCCGCCAGCGAGGAGGAGGAGGCCTGCATCGCTGCTGCACGCCGGGACGCCACCGGAAACCCTTGTCCCTCTGTCCGTCTGCATCACCGACGATCGTCTGCTCCCCTGCCCGTTCCGACCACGCCAACATCCTCTCGGTGAGCATCTCAGTCGCCCTGACATGATCCGCCTCGCTGCCGTCGTCTGTGCTCGTTGGTCAAAGCGTCGAACGGCCTCTGTGCACCGGCGTCGCGTTCGTTTCTGCTCGCTCCGCGCCGCGCAAAACCCTACCTAGGCCACGCCCGCCCCCCTGACAGCTACCCCGCCCTAGCCCAGCGGCGACCGCCTCCGCGCGCACGCCCAGGTCCCCAGTTCGATTCCCCCGCGCGCTGCGCTCCGCGCGTCGGCACTGATCTGTCGACAGACAGATTCAGAGAAGATCCACAGTGCCGCGCTGTCGCTTTTGCACATACCCCCCCCCCCCACGTTTTGTTTTGCATCAACCCGCGATCCTAGAGGACCCACCAGTCAGCCACCCAGTAGCTTTTACAGGAAACCCCCTGGCCTCTTTCGGCTTCAACCCGCGCTCCAGCCGCGGCCCCACCTGTCGGTCCCTGCGCGTTCGCTCGCTGGCGCGTGGGCCTGTGTTCGCTGGCCCCACCTGTCTGCCACAGTGGCTAGCTAAACCTGCGGTGTAAAAAGTCTTCTGCGCTGTGAAGTCCCAGTCAGCAGAGCGGCCCACCCGTCAGCGTCTGTGTCTGGCTAAACCTGAGTAACAAAAGTAATTCTGCAAATATGTTTTAAATTCAAATCTTTTTCTAATTATTCAAATTCAAATTTATTTCTGTTTTAATATAACTTTCAAAATATGAATCCAATTAATACAAATAATATATGTTTTCAAATCAGAAAAATGTGAGGAATTCAAATATGCCATTCAAAATATATTTTGAACATTTAAAATTCCAAGTTTATTTAAATTACAATAAATTGCCTTTTTACCTTAATTAATTAAGAACTTTTGTTTTATAACTCCAAATTTAACAAATGTTATGTCTAAAATGATTAGCTCGACGAGACCTTTCTGTTTATGCATTCCATGGTTTGATTTGAAGCATGCATCATATAAATATATTGTGGACAGCAACTTAATTGTGAATAATATGGGGCCAAAACTAAATAAAATGGTTTATTCTTGTGTTCCACACCTCACCCTTGCCATGCTACTTATTGCCATGCAAATTATGCATCATTCATCATGGCACGATTGTTTGCTTGTCGCATTTATTCATATGCTTGTGCACTTTATTTATGTTGGCCCTTGTTTGTTTGGTTCTTCTTCGAATAGACGCTGAGCAGGGGATATATCAAGAGAACCAGGAGCACTACCCAGATCCATCCCTTGCTTCAACTGAGCTGCCAGGCAAGCACTACCACATGCTTGCATACATAAAGTACCTATTTGCCTCTATCTTATTCTTGCATCATTGAGTCGCGATTGCATTAATCTGAATCCCAAGTATTGCATAGCCTTTACTTTTAAACCCCACCGAAGCTTGTTCCTCCATCCCATGAGCCATTACCACTGGAGTTGTTTGAGCATGCGAGTCATAGAACAGCATGTGTAGGGTTTGTGAGTGTCTGATGAATAACGAGGTACCTAAACAACTTAACCTGAGTAGTAATGGGATAACTAATGAAAGTGGCATCCGTGAGCCATATTCGCTATTTGGTTTTTCAGGCTCACTTGTGTCCCATAGGACCCCGAGTACTTGATTCATGTTCCTTGAATATTCGCGCTATCCACATCCGGGAGGCTTATGAACCCCCCTGAGCCAGAGCTTGATTCATTCTTATTTCTTGAGGGCCACAAACTAGTTTGAGGTTTTATTTACTATCCTGTACTTATGCCATGCTTTACTGCTTTATTTAAGATTGTGCGAGGAGCACACTGTACTGTTTAGGAAAGCAGAGTGTTTTCGCGGTGTCGACAAGCCCAGTCACATTTTCGGGTTCCCAGTCGTTCACAGCCATTGACGCAAACCTTGAGGCCGTCTCGGAGTCAGCTAACTTCGTTGCGGGTAGCTCAATGTGGTGGCCCCCTGAAATATTTCTGAATCCTGTGATCGCTTTGTCGTGACTGCCTCGTTGGGTTTTGATTTGGTTTTTCCGAGGCATATCGAGTGTGTGTTGCTATTTGTGCACCCCTGCAGGGTAAAACTTTCTGAAAGACGTGTCCGCGGTTATGGACGACTTGGAGCACAGTTTCTCGATCATAGACAAGCATAACTAAAGTACCGCTTTTAACCTGACTAGACTAGGTACCTGACTAGTAAATAGCACAACACTCATGGAATGTTTAATAAAACTGCCAACGGATGGGGGGGTTGTTCGTCCGCTTCCTCGTCGGTAAGCGAGGAGGAGGATGGATCTGTGGATATTACCATTATAACCGTTATAACTGTTGTTATTAATTCACGGACATCCGTCTATCTCTGGTTAGGAGGATGGTTAGCGAGTATCTATAGAATTGCTAGGGTTTATCTTTTGCTGCAATTGCGTCACCCCAGGTTGTGTCCCCTTTAGAGGCATAAAGACTTGCTGAGTACCCCTAGGGTCTCACACGATAAATTATTGGTTCAGATGAACAGGTACACTCGCAAGATGGATACTGGGTGGAAGAGACGGACGATGTGGGCAACGATCATTCGGTGTAGAGATTCTGGGAACGGGGATCCGTGAGATCTGTGGGCGGGATGTGCTTATTTATGGGGCATCTTATGCCGATTTGCTTCTTATCCGTACTCGGATTTTGTCTTCCGCTTCCGCTTGATACTCTGTTGATTGATGTATGAGGAGATATCCTAAACTATTATATCTATCTAGGATATTTGGATCTTGTCGTATGGCGTTGCTATATTCCCTTTCTTTTTAGATGGAATGGCTCTGATGTACTATTGTATGGTGGCTTGCATACATACTCATTTGTGTATGTAGTTGATCCCTTCGCCTGCCGATTACGCCGCCCGTTCTTGTCCCGATGTTTGGAAATGGTTGGGACGGCCGAAAGGTCTACCTGTGAGTGGCATTTGGGCCCCACCGTACTATTTCAACCATTTCTGATCATCCAGGCTTGTACTAGGAGCGTAATTCACCGAGGTAGTTACAATTGGTATCAGAGCCATCCCGACCTTCAGGGTCTCAGCCAAATGGTCGTTGTCTGTCTAGCAAATATTTTTGGTAGTTATGTATACTAGGGAAAAACAAAACGCGAGAGTAGGGCTGCTTCCACTTTTCTTCTTACCCAACCACCACCATTTCTGGTAAGGAAGTGTAACGTTTTCAATCCTCTTCTTAAATTCAAACTAGGATTCACGTGTTCTGGGTTTCCGTAGTACCATAGGTTGTGTATCTGTGTGTGTGTGTGAGTGTGTGTGTGTAATCCTTTGTCTATCTGTTGCATCCAAGTTGTTATCTTTATCGGCCTTTTGGTTATCAACTGTTGGTACATTCCATACCGACAGGCTTTTGCAAACCGACGCGATCTATCTGATTCGTTGTATACCGACGCGATCTGTCTTACTCTTTGTTTCCGACGTTATCTTCTTTGGGTTGTTCGTTTCCGTAGTCGCTAATCTTTAGGTTATCGTGAGAAGAAGGTGTTGAGATATGTGTTTTACTTGTTCATGTGCGGAGTAATGATTTGAGTGCGGGATGGAGTCGCGACCATACCACTACTCTTGTCATTCGCTCTTGTATATTGAATTGGTAGAGTCACTAATCTTGATTCGTTAAGCGATTTTGCGCATCTATTGGTATTTTAATGCCGAAATTTGTGGAATTTTTTTTTTCTTTGATATATTTGTGTACCACACTCCTTTTCAGTCGTGTGCGATATGCTTAATATCTTCTAGGTGCTTTGAACTTCGTTGATATTGTAATATCATCTTAGTAAATTGTATCCTTAATCTTGGTTAATTCCATTTCGGTACTATTGTGGATTATTATTATTCTCCATTATAGTACTGACTTGTGTTTTATATCAATCACAGGATGGCACCACCATGCCGTTCTGAGGAGGACATACAACCTGAACTGGGGGCAGCGTTGTCAAGCATCGCCAATGCCTTGGCAGCAATGCAGCAGAACCAGCAGCGCTTTGAGGAAAGTGTCAGGAGGAATGAGTTTGCTCCGCTACCTCCACCTCCCAAGCGAGGAGACATCAAAAGCTTCCTGAAGTTCAACCCTCGCCAGTTTGATGTTTCGGATCAACCACTTGATGCTGATGATTGGTTGCGTGAGATGTCAAGGTTACTGGCAACTGCTGATGTTCCTGAGCAAGAATGGGTAAAGTGTGCTACTCACCTTCTGAAGGGAGATGCAGCTCTCTGGTGGGAGAATTACCTGAAGGCAAACTGCACTGGTTTTCAGCCTACTTGGGGGCAGTTCACTGGAGCTTTCAAAGAGCAGTATCTGTCAGAAATTGTCATGGAGAGAATGAAGGAAGTGTTTCTCAACCTCAAGCAGGGCAATGATAATGTCAACACCTACATCAGGAACTTCATGAATCTTTCTCCTTATGGTGGCGATGAGATCTCTGATGACAAGAAGAAGCAAAAGAGGTTCAGACAAGGGCTCAATGCATCGATTAAGTATGCAATCACACATGCAAGGCCGGCGTCTTTTCTGGAACTTCAGCATACAGCTCTGCAGGAAGAGGCAAGTAGGCAAGTGTTTGAGGAGTCAAAGAAACACAGCCGTGATGCAACAAGCTCGTCAGCTATGTCAGCTCCTTCTAAGCGTCGTGTCTGGGTTCCTAACACCCCACCGTCGCTCCCGGCTCCACCAAGACCTTCAAGCTACGTGGCAAGGCCACCAAACTTCCTCACTGCTGCTCCCAGGGGCTACAACCACCACTACCCTGGAGCGCCTGGCGGAGTCCCTGGCTACGTTTCCCCACGTCCACCTGGTGCTTGTTACACTTGTGGAGACTCTGGGCATCAACAATGGAACTGTCCGATGAAGAACAAGGCTCTTCCTCCACCACCTCCAAGATCTGCGGCAAGCTCTCCTTTGGTTCGTGCACCACCACCTCGGGCTCTCAACATCAACACCAAGCCCGGGTCTGCTATTGCTCGTGCCAACTGTGTCAACTCCGCTCAAGCTGAGCATGCACCTGGAGTTGTGATGGGTATGCTATCCGTTAAATCAGTCCCTGCACGAGTTTTGTTTGATTCTGGTGCATCGCATTCTTTTGTGTCTCACAAGTTTGCAAATGAGAATGAGTTAGCTTTGGATCCTCTCCTCAAGCGGTTAATGGTCCTTTCTCCTGGAGCAACAATGGCAGCTTCTAAAGTCAGCCATGGCAATCAAATTGAGATTGGTGGCTCTTCGTTCTCGGCTTCCTTGATTGTTCTGGGCAATTCTGACATTGATGTCATCCTGGGCATGGATTGGTTGACAGCAAATGCAGCTGTGATTGATTGTGCTGAACGCTCGGTTTCTCTGAAGATTCCTGAAGGCCATATAGTCTATTCTCCAAGCCTGACTCCTGCTATCCAGCTTTTCTCTTTGGCGGCTCTGAATGTTGATGCTATGGAAGCTATTCAGAGTGTTCCGGTGGTCTGTGAGTTTCCAGATGTCTTTCCTGAAGAGTTGCCAGGTATGCCTCCGAATCGTGAGGTTGAGTTTGTTATTGAGCTTGAACCTGGTACCGCTCCTATCTCCAAGCGGCCTTATAAGATGGGTCCTGCTGAGTTGGCTGAACTCAAACGTCAGCTTGATGAACAAGAGAAGTTGGGTTTTATTCAGCACAGTACTTCTTCTTGGGGTAGCCCAACTCTCTTTGTGAAGAAGCGAGATCAGACCGATAGACTTTGTGTTGACTATCGGGCTCTCAATGCTAAAACCATCAAGAATAAATATCCCCTTCCGCGGATTAATGATCTCTTTGATCAGCTAGCTGGAGCTGTGGTGTTCTCTAAGCTTGACTTGAGAAGTGGTTATCACCAAATCAAGATTCGCAAGGAGGATGTTCCTAAGACAGCTTTCACCACCCGCTATGGCCTGTATGAGTACACGGTTATGTCTTTCGGTCTCACCAATGCACCTGCCACCTTCTCGAGGCTCATGAACTCGGTTTTCAATGAGTATCTTGATAAGTTCGTTGTGGTCTATCTGGATGACATCTTAGTCTATTCTAAGTCAGAAG
Organism: Avena sativa; assembly: GCA_916181665.1. Taxonomy (NCBI): domain Eukaryota; kingdom Viridiplantae; phylum Streptophyta; class Magnoliopsida; order Poales; family Poaceae; genus Avena; species Avena sativa. The sequence continues at coordinate 148,521,545 of OV702297.1, forward strand.
AAGAGCATGAAGAACACCTTCGGTGTGTCCTAAGCAAGCTTCGTGAGAACCGCTTGTATGCAAATTTCTCCAAGTGTGAGTTTTGGCTGCCTCAAGTAACCTATCTTGGTCATGTCATCTCTGCCAAGGGCATTGCAGTCAATCCGGAAACTGTGAAGACAATTGTTGAATGGCTTCCTCCTGTTAATGTCAAAGAAGTGCGGAGTTTCCTTGGTTTGGCTAGTTATTGCCATCGCTTCGTTCAGAACTTTTCGAAGATAGCGAAGCCTCTTACCGATCTCCTCAAGAAAGGCAAGAAATACCTTTGGACTCCTGCATGTCAAGCAAGCTTTGAGACACTCAAAGAGAAGCTCACTTCCACACCAGTCTTGGTTCCTCCGGATACATCCAAGCCGTTCCAGATCTTCTGTGACGCCTCTTTGCATGGATTGGGTGCGGTCCTCATGCAAGAAAAACAAGTTGTTGCTTATGCCTCTCGACAGTTGAAGACGCATGAGATCAACTATCCTACACATGACCTCGAGGTCGCAGCAGTTGTCTTTGCTTTGAAAGTATGGAGGCACTACTTGCTTGGTAACCGTTGTGAGATCTTTTCTGATCACAAGAGTCTGAAGTATATCTTTACTCAGCCTGATCTCAACCTTCGGCAAAGGAGATGGATTGAAGCAATCAATGACTTCGATTTGACCATCAACTACACTCCGGGCAAAGCTAATGTTATGGCAGATGCTCTCAGCCGCAAAGCTTATGTCAACAACCTCATGATGGAAGAACAACAGCCTCTCTTGTGCGAGGAATTCCGTCAGCTCAACCTGGAAATTGTGGAACAAGGGTATCTCCAGAACCTTCTAGCAACACCTCTCTTGGAAGAAAAGGTTCGCTCTTCTCAGCTTGGTGATCCGTACACAAGAAAGATCATCTCCAGGATTCAGCTTCCGAAGTATGAGTCCTTCCACGTCGATGATCAAGGCACGCTTTTCTTTGAACACCGGATGTTTGTTCTGAACTACCCGGGTTTGAGAGAGCAAGTTCTCAAGGAGGCGCATGATTCTGTTCTTTCTATCCACCCTGGCAGCACAAAGATGTACATGGACTTGAAAACACAATACTGGTGGCCTGGTTTGAAACGATATTGTGCCAAGTATGTCTCGGAGTGTGATGTCTGCCGCAGAGTGAAAGCTGTTCATCAGAAACCTTCCGGTCTTCTACAACCATTGAAACCCCCGGAATGGAAATGGGAGAAAGTAGAGATGGACTTCATCACTGGTTTCCCGAGGTCGCAGAAGGGCAACAATGCAATCTTTGTTGTCATTGACAGGCTTTCTAAAGTGGCCCACTTCTTCCCCGTCAAGGAAACCATTTCTGCAATTCAGTTGGCTGAGCTCTATATCAACAGAATTGTCTCTCTGTATGGGGTTCCTCTCGAGATCAGTTCAGACCGTGGAAGCATCTTCACCTCCAAGTTCTGGGAGAGTTTCCAAAATGCTTTGGGAACAAAGTTGAACTTCAGCACAGCCTACCACCCTCAGTCGCAAGGGCAAGTTGAAAGGATCAATCAGATTCTGGAGGATATGCTTCGTGCTTGCGTCATCTCTTTTGGCATGAAGTGGGAAGAATGTCTTCCTTATGCTGAGTTCTCTTACAACAACAGCTTCCAGAAAATTCTAAGGATGGCACCATTTGAGGCTCTCTATGGTCGCAAATGCAGAACTCCGATTGGTTGGTCGGGTGCAGGTGAAAGAATACTCTTTGGCCCTGACATTGTGACTCAAGCGGAGGAGAAGGTTCACATCATTCTTGAAAATCTGAGGATTGCTCAAAGTCGCCAGAAGAGCAATTATGACAGAAAGCACACAGACATGGAGTATGTCCCTGGTGATCTCGTTTACCTTCGTGTCACTCCCATGAGAGGCACGCACCGTTTTGGTATCAAAGGAAAGCTGGCTCCTAGATACATCGGTCCTTTCAAAGTTCGTGGAAGAAGAGGAGAAGTTGCTTATGCTCTTGAGCTCCCGGAGAAACTCAAGGTCCATGATGTTTTCCACATCTCTCAGCTCAAGAAGTGCTTCAAGGATCCCGGCAGGACCGTGGATCATGAGCTTATCAATCTCCAAGAAGACCTGTCTTATCAAGAACACCCCACAAAAATCCTCGAAGTCGCAGAAAGAAGGACTCGCAACAAGTCCATCAAGTTCTGCAAGGTGCAGTGGTCGCACCATTCCGTTGATGAAGCCACTTGGGAACGCGAAGATGAACTCCGTGCCAAGTATCCTACCCTGTTTGAGTCTTCTTCTTCATCCTAGAATCTCGGGGCGAGATTCCTGTTTAGTGGGGGAGAGTTGTAGCATCCCAATTGTCTAACAATTGTAATGCTACTTGGTCTAGTAATATAATGGCTACTTCAGATATATAATTGTTGCATCATCATTATATCATGCTCATGTCATCATGCCTCCTTGCATTTGAGCATCATATAAAACCCTTTTGAGTTGGTTCTTATCTCATATGCATTATTAATTGTATTTGCCTCTTGATATTGTATTTGGTTCTTGATATATTGTGTAATGCCCAAGTTGAGTTGGGGGCATATCTCTTATTAACTCCACCACCTTTTCTTTCACCACCTTATAATTCCACCATCCAACTAAATATGAGCTTTGCATTTTATTTGAGTCTACCTCTAGCTCATGTGGGTTGGGATGGATCCAATTCTTTTCCACATGCTCTCATCTTAGCATCATGTTGTTTTCACAGTATTGATATATGAGAGCCACATGGCCACCTTTGCATGCCTTGTGAGTGGGACCTTTTCTCCTAGCTTCCATATGGTTTATCATGGAATTATGCTCATGTTGGAATAGTTTGGGACTATTGATCATCTAGTGGAACATACACACTAGCATGTCCCATTTTATTTCAAACATGTCCATCTCCAACTACTCCACATGGGACATCCTTTCTTTTCTTTTGCTTGGATTTATTCCACCTTTGGAAATGCAAATGAACAATGCCATGTCTAATATTATTGTTTTTACAAGAATCAACATGGCATTAAATGTGTTGCATGGGCCATGCAAGCACCACCTTTGGCTTGTTATTTGGCTTTATTTGAATCTTGAGTGGATGATCATCTCACTCTATCTACCACCCTTTTGGCTTGGATTTAGTTGATCTTGCTAAACTCCATCACCACCTCTCCCTCTTTTGGTATAGCTTGGTTTGATCTTGTCTTGCTTGAGCTTGCCAAAAGAGTACCATCTCTCACTCCCTCATCTAATCCTAAACCCTACCACACTTCACCATACCCCCCCTCTTTAACCATACCCCATCTAACCTTAACCCCCATACCCCTCTCACCTAAACCCTAAGCCCACCACCTCTCTCTCTCTCGGCCTCCCCCTCTCTCTACCACGTAGGCCCCACCTGGCCCCTCTCCCTGGCCCACCTAGCTACCCCACCAAACCTAAACCCTAACCGAGCCTAGCTCCTACCCTAGCCCCAAGCCGAGATCCTCCCTCTCTCTTCTCTCTCTATGCCACAAGGGCCCCTCCACCCCGAGCCTCCCTCCTGGCCTCACCCTACCCCACCTGGACGTCCCTATCTACCTGCCCCTCGCCCTGCCCTGCCTCCTGCCCGACCAGAGCACGTGAGGAGAGGTAGAGAAAGGTGGCACCCGAGCCACCTTTTCATCCACCCACCTCCCCACGGCATCCCCCTCTCCCTCTCGGCTTTATCCTCCTCCTACCACCTCTCTGCCTCTCCCAGATCTACCCCAAGGACGCCCTGCTCCCTCAAACCTCTCTTCTCCACCGCCGTCTACCCCTCCCATCGCCGGCAACCCTCGGCCCCTCACGGCTACACCGTACCAGGCGACGAGCACGGCGGGGAGGTGATCGAGGAGTACCAGGACGTGCCCCTGCATCGCCCCGAACCCGCCAGCGAGGAGGAGGAGGCCTGCATCGCCGCTGCACGCCGGGACGCCACCGGAAACCCTAGTCCCTCTGTCCGTCTGCATCACCGACGATCGTCTGCTCCCCTGCCCGTTCCGACCACGCCAACATCCTCTCGGTGAGCATCTCAGTCGCCCTGACATGATCCGCCTCGCTGCCGTCGTCTGTGCTCGTCGGTCAAATCATCGAACGGCCTCTGTGCGCCGGCGTCGCGTTCGTTTCTGCTTGCTCCGCGCCGCGCAAAACCCTACCTAGGCCACGCCCGCCCCCCTGACAGCTACCCCGCCCTAGCCCAGCGGCGACCGCCTCCGCGCGCACGCCCAGGTCCCCAGTTCGATTCCCCCGCGCGCTGCGCTCTGCGCGTCGGCACCGATCTGTCGACAGACAGATTCAGAGAAGATCCACAGTGCCGCGCTGTCGCTTTTGCGCATACCCCCCCCCCCCACGTTTTGTTTTGCATCAACCCGCGATCCTAGAGGACCCACCAGTCAGCCACCCAGTAGCTTTTACAGGAAACCCCCTGGCCTCTTTCGGCTTCAACCCGCGCTCCAGCCGCGGCCCCACCTGTCGGTCCCTGCGCGTTCGCTCGCTGGCGCGTGGGCCTGTGTTCGCTGGCCCCACCTGTCTGCCACAGTGGCTAGCTAAACCTGCGGTGTAAAAAGTCTTCTGCGCTGTGAAGTCCCAGTCAGCAGAGCGGCCCACCCGTCAGCGTCTGTGTCTGGCTAAACCTGAGTAACAAAAGTAATTCTGCAAATCTGTTTTAAATTCAAATCTTTTTCTAATTATTCAAATTCAAATTTATTTCTGTTTTAATATAACTTTCAAAATATGAATCCAATTAATACAAATAATATATGTTTTCAAATCAAAAAAATGTGAGGAATTCAAATATGCCATTCAAAATATATTTTGAACATTTAAAATTCCAAGTTTATTTAAATTACAATAAATTGCCCTTTTACCTTAATTAATTAAGAACTTTTGTTTTATAACTCCAAATTTAACAAATGTTATGTCTAAAATGATTAGCTCGACGAGACCTTTCTGTTTATGCATTCCATGGTTTGATTTGAAGCATGCATCATATAAATATATTGTGGACAGCAACTTAATTGTGAATAATATGGGGCCAAAACTAAATTAAATGGTTTATTCTTGTGTTCCATACCTCACCCTTGCCATGCTACTTATTGCCATGCAAATTATGCATCATTCATCATGGCATGATTGTTTGCTTGTCGCATTTATTCATATGCTTGTGCACTTTATTTATGTTGGCCCTTGTTTGTTTGGTTCTTCTTCGAATAGACACTGAGCAGGGGATATATCAAGAGAACCAGGAGCACTACCCAGATCCATCCCTTGCTTCAACTGAGCTGCCAGGCAAGCACTACCACATGCTTGCATACATATAGTACCTATTTGCCTCTATCTTATTCTTGCATCATTGAGTCGCGATTGCATTAATCTGAATCCCAAGTATTGCATAGCCTTTACTTTTAAACCCCACCGAAGCTTGTTCCTCCATCCCATGAGCCATTACCACCGGAGTTGTTTGAGCCATGCGAGTCGTAGAACAGCATGTGTAGGGTTTGTGAGTGTCTGATGAATAACGAGGTACCTAAACAACTTAACCTGAGTAGTAATGGGATAACTAATGAAAGTGGCATCGATGAGCCATATTCGCTATTTGGTTTTTCAGGCTCACTTGTGTCCCATAGGACCCCGAGTACTTGATTCCTGTTCCTTGAATATTCGCGCTATCCACATCCGGGAGGCTTATGAACCCCCCTGAGCCAGAGCTTGATTCATTCTTATTTCTTGAGGGCCACAAACTAGTTTGAGGTTTTATTTACTATCATGTACTTATGCCATGCTTTACTGCTTTATTTAAGATTGTGCGAGGAGCACACTGTACTGTTTAGGAAAGCGGAGTGTTTTCGCGGTGTCGACAAGCCCAGTCACATTTTCGGGTTCCCAGTCGTTCACAGCCATTGACGCAAACCTTGAGGCCGTCTCGGAGTCAGCTAACTTCGTTGCGGGTAGCTCAATGGGGTGGCCCCTGAAATATTTCTGACTCCTGTGATCGCTTTGTCGTGACTGCCTCGTTGGGTTTTGATTTGGTTTTTCCGAGGCATATCGAGTGTGTGTTGCTATTTGTGCACCCCTGCAGGGTAAAACTTTCTGAAAGCCGTGTCCGCGGTTATGGACGACTTGGAGCACAGTTTCTCGATCATAGACAAGCATAACTAAAGTACCGCTTTTAACCTGACTAGACTAGGTACCTGACTAGTAAATAGCACAACACTCATGGAATGTTTAATAAAACTGCCAACGGATGGGGGGGTTGTTCGTCCGCTTCCTCGTCGGTAAGCGAGGAGGAGGATGGATCTGTGGAGATTACCATTATAACCGTTATAACTGTTGTTATTAATTCACGGACATCCGTCTATCTCTGGTTAGGCGGATGGTTAGCGAGTATCTATAGAATTGCTAGGGTTTATCTTTTGCTGCAATTGCGTCACCCCAGGTTGTGTCCCCTTTAGAGGCATAAAGACTTGCTGAGTACCCCTAGGGTCTCACACGATAAATTATTGGTTCAGATGAACAGGTACACTCGCAAGATGGATACTGGGTGGAAGAGACGGACGATGTGGGCAACGATCATTCGGTGTAGAGATTCTGGGAACGGGGATCCGTGAGATCTGTGGGCGGGATGTGCTTATTTATGGGGCATCTTATGCCGATTTGCTTCTTATCCGTACTCGGATTTTGTCTTCCGCTTCCGCTTGATACTCTGTTGATTGATGTATGAGGAGATATCCTAAACTATTATATCTATCTAGGATATTTGGATCTTGTCATATGGCGTTGCTATATTCCCTTTCTTTTTAGATGGAATGGCTCTGATGTACTATTGTATGGTGGCTTGCATACATACTCATTTGTGTATGTAGTTGATCCCTTCGCCTGCCGATTACGCCGCCCGTTCTTGTCCCGGTGTTTGGAAATGGTTGGGACGGCCGAAAGGTCTACCTATGAGTGGCATTTGGGCCCCACCGTACTATTTCAACCATTCCTGATCATCCAGGCTTGTACTAGGAGCGTAATTCACCGAGGTAGTTACACAACGTCGATATGAGCCGCCCCGGGAGGAGCCACCAGTACTAGGAGGATTGTTGTCGTTGACTTCATCGTTCGCCCCCATCGCCGACCATCGTCGGAGCCCCGGTGAGCCGCCACTGACCCCCACTGGCTGTGCTAGGGTTCGACCTCGTCGCGTTCTGTTCAGACGTGGACGATGAACCTCAGACGTAGATCCTGCTTCTAATCCTACGGCCCAAATCACCCCGTACCCCTTCGCGACTCTCTGTCTCATTGACGAGTGGGGACATCCACTTAAACCGCCCGCGCGCGTGCTGTGCGCAGTGGGCCGGCCTAGTTAACGTTACCGCGTGACCCAGTAGTTTGAATTTAGATTTTTCATTTTAGTTTCAAACTTAGTTCTGTATCTAGACACAAATCATTCCAGAGAGATTTACTAAACCAAGTTGCATGAATTATAGATCACCTATAGTAAAATAACAAGGCAAAGACTTTTCTGCATTCAAACATTTTTCAAAATTCAACCATGAAAGCTTTGAGTTGATTCCAACTCTCAAAAATCACATTTGATAAGACCTTTCTGAATATATAAAAATATCTAGGTTTACTTACAGAAATAATGCACAAGTAATAAAAGAATGCCCCGTAGGCATTTCTAGTCACTTTATTTAATTAAAATAGGGTTAAACCTTATTAAATTGTGAAACCACTTTAAATCACATTCCCGAGTACTGAAATATGTGGTGATGACATGTGTCAACATGATCCCATGTTTTAGTTGGAGAATATTAAATCTTAAGTAGTGTTTCAATGAGTAGAAATTACTTTTCTAAAATAAAAGAAATAAAACTATTGCCTTAATCTTTGTGATGAGTGTGATGATGCTAGATCATCTAGTGAAAACCTTGGTGTGATAAATAGAACTAGTAAGTATTTTTTGGTGATGGTGTACCTCGTATTTATTTATAGACGCTAGTACCAAGCAAGGATATGAAGAGGAAAGAGGATACTACGAGGAAGAAGCAGAGGAGAACTTCAGCCACTGCTCTGCACAAGGCAAGCTACACTATGCAAGTAAGCTACACTATGCAAGCAAGCTATAACTTTGCAAGTTAACCCTTGCATTATAACTATGCCAACTAGATGCATTAGACATGCATTAGTTATACCACTTGATGATACCAAATCCCAGTTTTACTTGCAAGATTAATTATTTTCTTTCTTTATCAAAGATTTTATTTGTGTTTACTTAGTGATTTGTAGATTTTAGAAAGACTTTTAAAGGTAGCATAAATAGCATAAAATTTGGCCTAAGTTAGATAAATCTTGATGTCATCCTGAGGCATGAGATTGAAATTAGATAAGCCACCCTTGTTTACCACCCCTCATTAGTGTTTACCCCCAACTTTAGTGGCTAGTGCTAATCATAAAACTTGATCACTTTAGATGGGAATACTTGGTGAAAATGGTTATGAAAACCTTAGAATGATGAGTCATTCTAATGAAATGTTTTGACATGTGTTCTTGAACACCAGATGATTTTGATGATGAAAATGTTGAGGCATGAGCCTTAGCCCTTTATAAAACTGATGGTTGTCTGGGTGCGATACCATTCCAATTTTACCGTACAACCATAATACCTGAATTTGGGTAGGTCTTGACTGGAAATTTATATACCTTAGTATGGGTTCCCCTGTGGCCAAGGTTTGCGCTGAGGCTACCTCGTGAAGATTGACCACTTGTGCAGTTCCCAAGATGACAGATGGTCATGGTTGGGAGGCCAAACTCATAGGAGAGGTGCCTATACTAGGGCATGTAATTGAAATGTTAGGATTGCTTATCTGCATACTGAGTATGGTGAATTCAGGATTGTTCCTGACGGATGTATCGAATATTATGGCGACAGTGTACCACCTCTGTAGAGTGTCAAACTATTCAAATAACCGCGTCCGCGGTTATGGACAGTTGGAGTGGCCATACTATTCCGTCGTCAGATGTTTTCAAAATGACTTGTGAAATGAATTATGACTTTGACTTGACCACAACAGAGTTGTGATATGAAAACTCAAGTTCCCACTTAGGTGTTATAAAACCTTAAACTAGTTTTATTTGCTTCTAAACTCAGTTAGAGATAAATTTGGCTTTTTGCAAAGCAACCTAGAGCTTAGTATCCCTACTCAAAACCACTTCACTTGTTAGTCTTTGTTTGCCAGTACTTAAAGAGTACTCATGGCTTTGTACCTGGCTATTCCCGTGGCCAGACTATGAAGAGGACTATCAGGAGGATGGACTGCAGGAAGGTTACGACAACTAGGATCATGTCCCATCGTCAGCATTGCCTGTGACCATGAAGGTGGAGCCTCGCCCACGCTATCGTTATTATATTATTCTGCTGCTTGATTGTATTAAGACTGGATCATGAGATCCTTTATTTTGTTGTAAGACCTTATGTATAGTTTGTAATGGATGATGTACTATGATATCCAATATGTTATGTCTCGCAAAATAGGTAATCTTGGGATTGCGATTTATGGCATAACAGTCATCTGGGATTAAAAATCCGGGTGTTGACAAGTTGGTATAAGAGCCATCCTGACCATAGGAGACCCTAGTTTAGAATGGATGCTTGAATCAAAAACTTAGTTTCAAAACAAAAGAAATGAGTATTTATGAAAACCTATTATCATCCTTACCACTTGGATTCTTTCATGAAAATCCATGTTCCTCAAAAATTCTTGCAAACTTACCTAAAAATTTGACACACTTGATCACTCTACTAACTTACTCATCCTACATTCTTATAGATGGATGTGAAGTATAGCAAGTTATATCAGTTGGGAAATGGAGGAGATATCATCTTTGAGCGTGACTTGGACCAGCTTTCGGAACTTCTAGAGCGCCCGCACCCCGAGTTCTTTGGAGCTCAGCTCAACGATCAGGAAGGAGGAGAATTGCAATGGCTGATTGTTGCAGGTCTCAGAGGAAAGATTAAAGACCCCACCTCAGAGGGAGTCTAGTTCACCTTAAGGGAGAACAACTGGCTCGATAGACTTGCCAGGGCCATGCAGGAAGCTCTTGCCCGTCTATGTGGGCAGAGTATCAATCAGATCAAGGGTACCCGCTTTGAGTTCTATCCAAGGCGTGATGTTATGGGATAGCCACTAGAGACACCATATCACCCTGAGCTGAAGAATCAAGTAGACCACCTCAGATTCATGATGTATGATCGGCAGAAGGAGTTAGACAATGCCCGCTCCTACGCCAACCACAACTACGCCATCGCCATCAAGAAGGACCAGACCATTGCCATGCTAGTGAAGGATCGCAAGTCTCGTCACCGTCAGCTTGACAAGAAAGAGCACATCATTTCCCGCCTTCATCACAGAATCACAGACTTGCAGGAGACCATCCACAAGAGGGACATGCAGCTTGAGGAGAGGGAGAATGCAGGGGAGGACATCCGTGGAGACCCCTACTCTTATCTTAGTGATGATGTTGACTTTCTGGAGGATCAAGCCATGGACTTCTTCACCGATGAGGATGACTTTGACTTCATTGATGATGAGGAGGAGGAGTAGGATGATGACGACTCCGATTCCGAGGAGTAGTAGCACTTGAGCACTAGCGTTAGTGAGTTGTATCCGGTCCCATTGTATCGTAGTTTCACAGAATGGTTCTTAAAACCATCTGTTTTCCTTGTTGTGGTGTGTGTTTATATCGTGTGCCATGAATGAATGAATGAATGAATGAATGAATGAATGAATGAAAATCAAGTTGCTAAAAAAACTTGAGTCCAACTTCAAAAACTTTTCCAAAACAAAACCCCTGAACCTTAGAAATTTCCCTATTTTCTCATGATCTATCTCAATCTTCAGATGCCTCGCGGAGGAAGCACTTCATCCCCGGACCCAATGTTGCAAATCTTGCAAATGTTGGTTTCTGACCACGAAGCTGAAATAGCCGAACGTCAAGCCAACCTAGCCACCGGCCCTTCAACACATAGCTCAGATGGCCAACAACAACCAAGGCCATGGAAACCAGGACAACCATGGATCCAAGCTCAAGAACTTTCAGAACACCAATCCACCTATCTTTACTAAGTATGAAGAGCCCCTAGATGCAAATGATTGGCTGCAAACTATGGAGAACAACTTAGAAGTTGCAGGAGTAGAAGCCAATAAGAAGGTACTGTTTGCGACCCACTATCTAGCAAGAGATGCAAGGGTTTGGTGGAACAACGTTCACGCCATGAATGGAGGACAAATGATGACTTGGGATGAATTCAAACTCAAGTTTAGTAGAACCCATGTGCCACCGAGTTTGATCAATAGGATGAGAGATGAATTCAGAGAATTGAAGCAAGGGAGGATGACAGTAGTTGAGTACCGTGACAAATTTCTGTCATTAGCTAGGTATGCACCGGATGAGATTGACACTGAAGCCAAGAAGAAGGAGAGATTCTTGAATGGTCTGCATGATGAGATGCAGACAGTGTTGGTCAACATTCTATTTGCTGACATTGAAGCCTTAGTGGATTCTACCATTTAGATGGAAGGCAAGATCAACCAAGCCAATGAGAACCGCAAGCGTCGAATGATGCATCAACCAGGAACCCACCATACCCCAAAGTATCGCCCCAACCCATCTCCAGGATTTGCCCCAAGAAACAATAGACCCCCGATGAACAGTCCAACCTATCCCAACCGTGGAGGAGGAAACCCAAGACCCGTAGGAAACCACAACAACAACAACAACAACAACCCCAGTAACTCCAGCAATTTCAACCATGCACCACCCAAGTTCAACAACAACAACAATGTCGCCACCAACCCCAACACTGCCCCGAGGACTGGAAGCAATGTTGTGCCTGTTGTAGTAAAGGACAAGTCTTAGGTAACTTGTTATGAATGTGGAACAAAATGTCACTATTCCGATGAGTGCCCCAAGAAGATTGGAGCAGCCCCCAATGTGAATGCCCCGGCTCAGCAGCAGCGTTGTGTTCAGCCTGGAAGAAGGTTTTCCCCAGGGACTTTGCTCAACCGCAACGGCCGTCTGTTTCTCATGAATGCTGAAAAATCCCAAGAAGTGCCAGATGTCGTGCTGGGTATGTTTTCTGTTCACTCGGTACTTGCAAGAGTGTTTTTTGATTCTAGAGCATCGCACTCGTTTGTTACCAAAGAATTTGCATGCACTAGTAAGATTCAACCAACAAAATTGAAGCATGTTATGATAGTTCAAATACCTGGTTCAACCACCAAAGCTAGACAAATTTGCAAGGCCGTACCTATCCGAATCCATGGCATAGATTTTTATGCTAATCTAATAGTACTTGGAACTAAAGGTTTGGAAGTAGTACTAGGAATGGATTGGATGTCGAAACATAAAGGATTAATTGACTGTGCCAAGAAATCCATAACCATGACCAGTACAACCGGAATATCAGTAGAGCATGTATCTGAAACCTTTGCCCCGTCAATTCAAGTGCAACAAGAGTCTAGCCCAACCCACCATTGACCAAGTCAGAGTAGTATGTGAATACCCTGTGTATTTCCAGATGTTTTGCCCGGTATGCCCCCAGATCGGGATATCGAGCTTATCTTTGAACTAATCCGTGGAACCAGACCCATAGCTCAGAGACTGTATAGTATGAACCCATATGGATTAGTGGAGCTGAAGAAGCAAATGGATGCTATGCTGGAGATAGGATTGATTCAACCAAGTGCTTCGCCATGGAGATCACCTGTATTGTTTGTGGACAAGAAAGATGGAGGTAACCGTTTGTGTACGGATTATCGGAAGATGAATGATGTCACCATCAAGAACAAGTACCCACTGCCGAAGATAGAAGACCTGTTTGACTAGTTGACCGGTGCCAAAGTGTTTTCTAAGATTTATCTGAGAACTGGTTATCATCAACTCAAGATTCGCGTAGAGGATATTCCAAAGACTGCCTTTACCACCAGATATGGATTGTATGAGTACACTGTCATGTCTTTTGGTTTAACCAATGCCCCCGCTTATTTCATGAACCTCATGAATAAGATTTTTATGGACTTCCTAGATAAGTTTGTCGTTGTTTTAATTGATGACATTCTGATCTATTCCAAATTAGAAGAAGAACATGAGCTACACCTGAGGACCATCCTTGGAACCCTTAGGGAGCATCAGTTGTATGCCAAGTTTAGCAAATGTGAATTCTGGTTACAGGAAGTAGGATTCCTCGGACATATTGTATCAGCCGGAGGAATTGTTGTTGACCTCGCCAGGGTTAAGGATGTCGAAGAATGGCAAGTGTCAACCACTCAAACCCAAGTTCGTGCATTTCTCGGATTAGCGGGATATTACCGCAAGTTCGTAGAAGGATTTTCGAGCATCGCAAGACCAATGACCCAATTGTTAAAGAAAGACAAGAAGTTTGAATGGACGGACAAATGTGAAGTGAGTTTTCAAGATCTCAAGAAGAGATTGATTTCAGCCCCAATCTTGATCATGTCGGATATTACGAAACCTTTTGATGTATATTGTGACGCATCCAAGATCAGTCTCGGATGTGTGCTTATGCAAGAAGGAAAGGTCATATCTTATCTATCCTGACAACTGAAGCAACATGATCAGAATTATCTTACCCATGATCTTGAACTAGCAGTTGTAGTTCTAGCCATGAAGACATGGTAGCATTACCTTATGGGTAACCGTTGTGAAATTTATTCGGATCACAAGAGCCTGAAGTATATTTTCACTCAGAAGGAGGTGAATATGAGGCAAAGGAGATGGATAGAGCTAATCAAGGACTATGATCTAGACATCCACTATCACCCCGGTAAAGCCAATGTGGTAGCAGATGCCCTTAGTAGATTGTCGTGTCGATTGAACTCTATGATTCTGAAGGAGCAACCAAGTTTGCACAAGGAGTTGGAATATTTTAGAATGGAATTAATAAGTGAAGTATTTTTGGCTAGCATAGAACTTCAACCCACTTTGATCAGTCAGATCAAGGAGGTGTAGAAAGGAAATGCTAGTATCAACAGAATCAAATGTCGTATCGGTACAGGAAAGATACCCGGATTCACTAAATATGAAGAAGGAGTTTTGTGGTACAAAGGACGTATCTGTGTGCTAGCAGATTCAGAGTTGAAGCAAGCTATTTTGAAAGAAGCCCATGATACTCTTTATTCTATCCACCCGAAGGAACGAAGATGTATCAGGATTTTAAGGAGAAATTTTGGTGGCATAAGATGAAGAGAGAAATCGGAAGCTAAATAGCCAAGTGTGATATTTGTCAGAGAGTCAAGGCGGGACATCAGAGACCTGCAGGACTGCTACAACCATTGCAGATTATGGAATGGAAACGGGATTCAGTCGGAATGGATTTTATCACCGGAATGCCTACATCTAGTAGGGGAAATGACTCTATCTGGGTCATAGTTGATAAACTATCCAAAGTCGCCCATTTCTTACCTATCAAGACCACCTATCAGAATGCAAAGCTAGCAGAGTTATACATTGCTAGAATTGTCAGTTTGCACGGAGTCCCCGAGAACATTGTATCGGATCGAGGAGCTCAGTTTACCTTGAGATTTTGGAAGAAAGTATAGGAAGGATTAGGAACCCGACTGGATTTGAGCAGAGCTTATCACCCTCAGACCGATGGACAAACGGAGCGAGTAAATCAAATACTCGAAGATATGTTGAGAGCCTGTGTGTTAGAGTATGGATCTAAATGGGAAGACTGTCTGTCTTTCGCGGAAATTTCTTACAACAACAGTTATCAAGCTAGTTTACAAATGGCCCCATTTGAATTCATGTATGGAAGGAAGTGTCGTACCCCTTTGAATTGGTCGGAAGTAGGAAAGAGTCAGATTTTTGGACCCGATATCCTACAAGAAGATGAAGAGAAAGTTCACAAGATCCGTGAGCACCTCAAGACCGCCCAATCCAGACAGAAGAGTTATGCCAACAAGAGACGTCGAGACCTCGCTTTCAATATCAGAGATTTTGTGTATCTCAAAGTGTCACCTTTGAAGGGAATGCAACATTTCCAGCTCAAAGGAAAGTTAGCCCCCAGATATATCGGACCTTTCAAGATTCTGAATCTTCGAGGAGAATTATCGTATCAACTAGAAATGCCAGAGGAGATGTCAGCCGTGCATAATGTGTTCCATATATCGTTACTTCACAAATGCCTAGAAGTCCCGGAGAAGACCGAAGTTTTCAAGAACATTGATCACCAAACCATAGAGATCATCGATGACCTGACATATCCCGAAGTACCCATCCGTATTTTGGAGGAAGCTTTCAGAACCACCAGTACCCGGAGTATCAAGTTTCTCAAGATCCAGTGGAGTAACCACACTAAATAAGCTACCTAGGAGCGAGAAGACTACATTCGGACGGAGTTTCCCGATCTCTTTAAATCCTGGTTTTCTTTTTATCAAATCTCGGGACGAGATTTTGTTTAAGCAGGGAAGATTTGTAACATCCCAAAAATATTAAACAAGATTATCTTTTCTAATCACCCCAAAATTAGGGTTAACAAAAACTGTGAATTAAAATCCATATGAATGCATGTGTGTATGTGATGATTGTATGAATGCATGAATGGACTTGTGTGATTATTCTGAATAGCAAGGAATGGTTTAAAGATGAAAAAACATCATCTAAATCAATTCCAAGCAGAAACAAATCAAAATAAATTCAAAAACAAACAAAACAAGCAAATGGTCATTTTTGCCAATCTTGCTCACTAGACCACTTTGAGTGTTTCTAGTCCAAGATTTCAAATAGAAACAAATTCATTTCTTTTCACCCCTTGCTAGACCAAAGTGAAAGTGAACCCAATCCCACCTTGCAAAACCACAGAAACATTTGGCAACTTGATTCAAATGACAATTCAAAATTAAATCTATATCATATGTGAAGATCACCATTTCTCAAAGCCCAATCAAACCAGTGCACCTTGACAAATCCAAGCAACCATAGACTACCTAGTATGTGACTAGTACACCCACCAAGTTTGATCCAAAAATTCAAATTCAAACCTCTTTCAGCCATTTCATCAAACACCTTCTGAACACAAATCAAATTAAACATCAAACACTATAGTGAGCAGTGTTTGTGCCTAACTTGTTCCCTCTCTAGCTCACACTACAGCCTCAATAGATCATCTAACTAGTTTAACCAGCCCTAGCTCACTGTAAACTTGACAATGCCATCAATGGTGACCATGGCCGAGCCCAAATTGCTACCCCACTGTCGACAGCAAGCTAGGAGCCTAACTAGCCTCGCCGACCGTGTCTAGATAGCAAGCCACCGTCCATCGCCACCCCCTGTCCAACGCTCGAGCCCTGCTAGCCACTAGACCACCCAGAACGAGCACGTCCAGTCTCTCTTCAACCACGTCGTGAGCGCACTAGAGCGCCGCGCTCGACAAGCTCGCACATACCGCGCCCCGCCTTCGCCGCTCTCTTACGTGATCACCACCGCCCCAGGAACTGCCCAGAGATGCCCGTTCGCCGCCGCGCGACCAGGAGTGCCCGTGCGCCATTAAATTTTCCGTTGGTGCCGCCCAGAGCATCGAAGTGTTCTGACCGCATTGCACCGCCCCACGCCTCGCCACCATGCCGTTGAGCTTCGCTAGGAGGCAGCGCAGCGTCCTCTACCTTCGGCCATGCCCGTAGCTCGCTGTGCAGCCGACTCCGACGAGCTCAGCTCGCACCCTTCGGTTCCCTCGTCGCACTATAAATAGAGGCCTTCCCCACTCGAATTCTTCACATCATTCCACTCCCCTCTCTCTCAGAACTACCCCACTTCATCCCTGGAGCAAGGCAAGCACTAGGTGGCTGGAATTTCGCCGGAGCTTGCCGCTGCTGGAGGAGAAGGGCGCCCTCGATTGGAGCCGCCCCAGGAGGAGGCACCGGTACCAGGAGGATCACCGTTGTCGACTTCATTGTTCGCCCCCATCTCTGAACATCGCCGGAGCCCCGGTGAGCTGCCACTGACCCCCACTAGCCGCGCTAGGGTTCGACCTTGCCGCGTTCTGTTCAGACATGGATGATGAACCTCAGCCATAGATCTTGCTTCTAATCCTATAGCCCAAATAGCCTCGTACCCCTTCGCCACTCTCTGTCTCACTGACGAGTGGGGACAGCCACTTAAACCACATGCACGCGCTATGCACAGTGGGCCGGCCCAGTTAACGTTCCCGCGTGACCCGGTAGTTTGAAGTTAGATTTTTCATTTTAGTTTGAAAGTTAGTTCTATATCTAGATTCAAAAATCATTCTAGAGACATTTACTAAACCAAATTGCATGAAACCAATTTTGTTAGAAAGGTATAAAAATTCTTAATCCAAGCCCATTGGATTCAAATCATTTGGAATTATATGTCACCTATAGTAAAAATAAAAAGGCATAGACTTTTCTGCATTCAAACATTTTTCAAAATTCAACCATGAAAGCTTTTGAGTTGATTCCAACTCTCAAAAATCACATTTGATAAGTCATTTCTGAATATATAAAAATATCTAGGTTTACTTATAAAAATAATGTCCAAGTAATAAAAGAATGCCCCATAGGCATTTCTAGTCATTTTATTTAATTAAAAAGGGTTAAACCTTATTAAATTGTGACACCACTTTAAATCACATTCCCAAGTACTGACATATGTGGTGATGACATGTGTCAACATGATCCCATGTTTTAGTTGGAGAATATTGAATCATAAGTAGTGTTTCAATGAGTAGAAATTACTTTTCTAAAATAAAAGAAATAAAACTGTTGCCTTAATCTTTGTGATGAGTGTGATGATGCTAGATCATCTAGTGAAACCTTAGTGTGATAAATAGAACTAGTAAGTATTTTTTTGATGATGGTGTACCTCGTATTAATTTATAAACGCTAGTACCGAGCAAGGATACAAAGAGGAAGGAGGATACTACGAGGAAGAAGCAGAGGAGAACTTCAACCACTGCTCTGCACAAGGCAAGCTACACTATGCAAGCAAGCTACACTATGCAAGCAAACTAGAACTTTTCAAGTTAACCCTTGCATTATAACTATGCCAACTAGATGCATTACACATGCATTAGTTTATACCACTTGATGATACCAAATCCCAATTTTACTTGCAAGCTTAATTATTTTCTTTCTTTATCAAATATTTTATTTGTGTTTACTTAGTGATTTGTAGATTTTAGAAAGACTTTTAAAGGTAGCATAAAGAGCATAAAATTTGTCCTAAGTTAGATAAATCTTGATGTCATCCTGAGGCATGAGATTGAACTTAGATAAGTCACCCTTGTTTACCACCCCTCATTAGTGTTTACCCCCAACTTTAGTGGCTAGTGCTAATCATAAAACTTGATCACTTTAGATGGTAATACTTGGTGAAAATGGTTATGAAAACCTTATAATGATGAGTCATTCTAATGAAATGTTTTGACATGTGTTCTTGAACACCAGATGATTTTGATGATGAAAATGTTGAGGCATGAGCCTTAGCCCTTTATAAAACTGATGGTTGTCTGGATGCGATACCATTCCAATTTTACCGTACAACCACAATACCTGAATTTGGGTAGGGCTTGACTGGAAATTTATATACCTTAGTATGGGTTCCCTTGCGGCCGAGGTTTGAGCTGAGGCTACCTCGTGAAGATTGACCACCTGTGTAGTTCCCAAGATGATAGATGGTCATGGTTGGGAGGCCAAACTCATAGGAGAGGTGCCTATACTAGGGCGTGTAATTGAAAGGTTAGGATTGATTATCCGCATACTGAGTATGGTGAATTCAGGATTGTTCCTGACGGGTGTATCGAATATTGTGGTGAAAGTGTACCACCTCTGCAGAGTGTCAAACTATTCGAATAGTCGCGTCCACGGTTATGGACAGTTGGAGTGGCCATACTATTCCGTCTTCAGATTTTTTCAAAATGACTTGTGAAATGAATCATGACTTTGACTTGACCACAACAGAGTTGTGATATGAAAACTCAAGTTCCCACTTAGGTGCTATAAAACCTTAAACTAGTTTTATTTGCTTCTAAACTCAGTTAGAGATAAATTTGGATTTTTGCAAAACAACCTAGAGCTTAGTATCCCTACTCAAAACCACTTCACTTGTTAGTCTTAGTTTGCAAGTACTTAAAGAGTACTCATGGCTTTGTCCCTGGTTATTCCCGTGGACATACTATGAAGAGGACTATCAGGAGGATGGACCGCAGGAAGGTTACGACAACTAGGATCATCTCCCATCGTCAGCATTGCCTGTGACCATGAAGATGGAGCCTCGCCCACGCTATCGTTATTATATTATTATGCTGCTTGATTTTATTAAGACTGGATCACGAGATCCTTTATTTTGTTGTAATACTTTATGTATGGTTTGTAATGGATGATGTACTGTGATATCCAATCTGTTATGTATCACAAAAATGGTAATCCTGGGATTACGATGTATGGCTTAACAGGCATCTGGGATTAAAAATCCGGGTGTTGATAGTACTCCTATTACACAACTAGCAATTACTACTGAAGATTATGAAATTAAGCCCCACTATTTAAGTTGGGCTCAACAAAATAAATTTGGAGGCTCTATTGTTGAGGATGCAGGTATGCACTTGAATACTTTCACTAAAATATGTGATATGATGCACATTAAATATGTTGACCCCGATGCGGTCAAGTTGCGCTTATTTCCTTTCTCTCTTAGAGGATTAGCAAAAGAATGGTTGCTATCTTTGCTTAGAAATACTATTGCATCATGGGTGGAGTGTAATTCTTTATTTATGACTAAACTTTTCCCACCTGCAAAGACTATGGAACTAAGATCTAATATTACTGGTTTTAAACAGGAAGAGCGTGAGTCACTAGCGCTTTTATGGGAGAGGATGAAAGAATGCATGAGAAACTGTCCCAGCCACGGGATGGAAGATTGGTTAATTCTCCATTTATTTTATATTGCTCTTAACCCTGTGTCTAAGTCTATGCTTGATACTGTAGCTGGAGGAATATTTATGGTTAAACAAATTACGTAAGCAAAGTAGCTGCTAGACAATATGCAAGATAACCATGCCCAATGACATGTGGAAAGATCAAACACAAAGAAGGTGAACTCTGTGACACCTCAAGAAAATGAGGAACTCAATGCTAAGTTGGATGAGCTCATATTAGCCGTCAAAGGTAAGGAAACCCAGGTAAAAGCTATCCTAGAATCAAATATTGAAGAAATATACTTCATAGCTTGTAATGATTATAACCATGCTTGGAAGAAGAATTATAATCCAAATTTTCGGAAATACTATTCTAGTCATGCAGGTAACGCTAATAATAATATGGTATCAAGTAATGGTAGTCTCTAAGAAACCCTTAAGTCCTTTATGGACTCGCAAAATGAGCAAAATAATATCCTAGTTAAAATAATAGAGAACCATGATGCTATGCTTGGTAAATTGTCTAACCAAGATGTAAGTTTGAGGAATGATTTGCAGGCCCTCTAGGAAAGAACAAGGAGATAACCGAGAGTCAAACTCTCATTCTAGCTAAATTTGCAGGTAAACTTGAGCCCGATCCGGTTGAAGACCTCGAGATGATAATAATCCAAAGGGAGGAGCCTGAAGAACTTGACGATAGCAATGCTCCTTCACCAAATTACAAGTTGAAGATCTTGTGAATAAGATCAATATCAAGATTCTAGTAAGTGAAGGAAATGAGGAAGCCATGTATCAACACTTCGTTAATCGGGTAGCAATAAAGGTACGTGATCTTGAGGAAGAGTATAAGAAAATTGCTGAAAAATTACCTGTTAAGCTTGATGATATATTTGAGACCATTATTAAGATTAAAACTGGGACTAATGAGATAGCTGCACTTTGTGATTTAGGTGCAAGTGTTTCAACAATTCCAAGAAGTCTTTTTAATAAGTTAAATCTTGGCTCTTTTGAAATCACCGAGTTAAAATTATATCTAGAAGATTCTACCTACAAACAAGCAGTATGAATTAAAGAGAATAATTTAGTATACATTGAAGGCTGTCCTGCTCTTACTGATTTTTTATTGTTGATATGCCTAAAGATGCTACTACTCCTATCATGTTAGGTCGTCCATTCTTAAGAATTATTAAGACTTTGATTAATCTACATGAAGGGAACGTGAAGCTTCAATTGCCTTTGCGGGATCCTTTTGTTATTCATTTTCCCAAGAAGAAGAAATCCAAGCATGATGAGAAGGAGGCCATCACTTTGAAGGCCAACTATTTTGGAGTGGGTGTTCCACTCATCTGGCCTAAGTGAGCAACATCAAGGTCAAGCTATTGACCATAAAAGAGCGTTGCATGGGATGCAACCCATGTAAAATAAAGTTTTGAGTAAATTTTTTAAGTTTTAGTTTAAGTTTCATGTTGAATAAAGAGTGCTAGAAAACTCCAGTTGAGGAAGAGAGATTCAGTGGTACTAAAATTCTTGTTTCATACATGCTAATGTTGGTCGACATTTTAGTCTTTCATTTTTCTGTCAAAACATGGTGTTTCGCTAAGTTTCAGATTAAAAAAAAATTCTCGAAGAAATAGAATTTTTTTGACCACTACAGTACCTTTAACGACCAACTATACGGCCGGAATTAAAATTCCAGCCGTATAGTTCCGACTGTATAGATATTTATGCCATCGACAAATTTTATTCTCCGGATACAGAAGGTTTAACGACCAACTATATGGCGGAAACAAAATATTCCGGCCATATAGTTTCAGCCATATAGATACAGCCACCAACAAAGAAACCCTAGAAACCCTAATTTTTTACCGTCAGACCAACTATACGGCGAGAACAAAATGTTCCGGCCGTATAGTAGTGTCCGACCATTTAAACGCACGGGAAGGTACGCCCAACACCAAAACTTCAATCCTTTTTCTCTCTTCTACCTCCAAACTCTCTCAAAACCTCAAGGGATCTTCATCTCTACTCAATTTCGTTCTATTTCCTCGCACACAAGTGATCTACGGTATGTTTCTCCTCCGATCCTCCAATTACTTTTTGCAAATTCATCTCTGATCTATTGTCATTATCAATATAGGGTAAGACTTATTTAGAACCAATTTCCATGTTTCTCTTGCCTAGATTACTATTTTGAGGAGATTCTTTAGTGTTCTATGATGAGGAATATGTTATGCTTATTTGGATAAAAAGTTTTTTTGTCTCTCTTATTTATTTTAGAAGATGAACAAAAGGAGCCAAACGTGTGCTCGTGCCGCTGCGAGTTCTTCCCAGGCTGCTGCTACAGCTCAGGATCGCATGGGGATACGGTCCAGTAATGAGCTCCAACATGATCACTTCAACAAGATTATGAACCGAGAAGTGAAGGAAACCAAGTGGGCTTGTCCCGTTATATTGAACCAACTCAGTATTTCTAATGACTTTACTTTGTAATAGGGTTGGCCTGTAAAACTTTGTATTTCATGATGCCTACTTATCACCGGTTAACTCTTGAATTCTTAAGTTCTTTGACAAGCACCGTTAAAACATGGCATGGAGAGGACACGATTTCTTTCTGGCTTATGGACAATAATTATACATTAACACTTGATGAATGGTGAAATTGTCTTAGTTTACCAAACAATGATGCTAATGCTTTACGTGCATCTTTTACTGGCATAGTGCATTGACCCAGCATACCACTGCATGATGTAGTATACTATAGTCGTTGACATAACACCAATGAAACACTGTTCATTAGTACTACATCCCTCAGAGTGGTACAACAGAAACACAGCAGGTCCAAGACATGACTATAGGTTACATCTCGACTCTTTACAAAAGATCCAGAGAACACTCTAGGTCAAAGAGAGATAAAAAAACGTCTTACAAAGAAGAATCAGAAATAATCAACTCATAACTATCATACTAATATACTAGTAATTAAACTAATGGGCTTGCATTGCTGCTATTACAATACTCTACAGAAGTAGGTTCTATGGCTAGAGATTATATTCCTGTCTAATCAGCAACCTGATCTTCACTTTAGTTGATGTATAAGTTGACTTCATTGAATAACTTGAACTGTTGATGACGATTCCCTTGAGCATAAGTTAATGTAGACGTCATCTATATTGGCTTCAGAATCTTGCAAGGGTTAAGAAGATGTTGAGTACGAGCGTACTCAGCAAGTTCACTAAAAGGATTGTTTCATGCACTATATCTACAGCCACAGACCCTAGGTTGTAGGTAATGCAGGTTTTTGAAAACATTTCTTCAAAGTTTACTTTTATTATGATAAGCTATGCCCGTCAGCCTTCACAGGTTTACCAGAACTTTCATGGTTTTCCTTTCCTACTGCGTTGGTAGCTCCTTCCCGGAACAAGGAGTACCAAGTTACAGTTCTTACACTCTACAGAGGTGCGTTACTTTACCCATGAGAGATCAAATCCTTGTTGCACAACCGGGCAGCTTATTCCCATCCGCAATTCCATGATGTGGGGCCCGGTAGATAATCCAAGCCAATCACTGCCCCCTTCGCGACCCCGCATGTCTCCTTGGTGTATGCCATGCCCACCTATTGAATTACGGCAATGGTTGGTATAGACCATTCAGATGCCAGAACTATCGTGGGACGTTGAGGGTTCCCACCCATATGCTGCATATCCTCTACAAATTATCAATTAATGCACGCTACGAGTGATAACAGCCACGACCTGTGCATCCGGCTACATGCGAGAGGAAGAAGATACAGTTGACTTCTCCATCCCATTCGAAATCTCATGGTTAATGCATAATATACGGCGCAAGAATCACTAACGATATTGGTTGTTAAGTCCTAGGTATTATGTTCCTTTACCACCAGAACTTTCATAGTAGGTTATTACCTCTTGGTAAATAACCTATAATCATATTATTATGAAAATAGTGTTTCTGACTTTTTTGAAATGCAGGTGATGACAACACTTAATTTTTAAAATATTTGATAGAAAATAGCCAAAGGACATGAGCAAGTGTGAACTTGCCTTTTGTGATTGCAAGATTATGCACTCACAGTCTTTGAGACAATAAAAGATCCAATATCTAAAATCATCATCATTGGTCCGGTAAGGACTAATGTTTAAAGAAGCAGTATGCTATTATGCATAAGTAATGCTATGCATTTTAATAAAACTCCAAAGTGTATCCCCAATACTTTAAGTGAAGTGAACTTAGATGATTCCTTTAAGAGTTGGTTCATATTCAAATTTTACTTCACCAAAAATGCATTCATAAAGAACTCAAGTCTTGATATACAAGATATAAAAGTAGAGTCCAATAGTAATCTAAGATTGGGATTATTTGCTATATTGTGATTATGGTGAAAGTCTATGTATTGGGTTATTTTAAGGGTTGAAGGTAATTATTATAGAGTTATTGTTTGAAGTGGCAAAAAGAATAACCTTCAAACAAAATATTTCCTTTCTAAGGTTTAAACAATATTTATTGTTAATAGAATGTGATTAATGTCTTTTGGGGTTTGATTGATTAGTTTGGACTTGAGATGCTTTATGTCTTAATTGAAATAGACCAAAGTTAACTATAAAAACATAATTAGTTTATTAGACATGATGTTTATAAATTTTGAGACTAAATTTAACTTTAAAAGGGTAAATAAACTTAAGGTGTAATATATTTTAATTATTCCCAAGTTTTAAATTTATGATAGGTATGATTAAGGTGTGGAATTATTCACTTTATATTTAAATGAAGGGTTAGATTTAAATTGGTTTTTCTATTATGAAAATAATATGTAACTATTCAATGGAAGTATAATTTGGATGATCTTATTAAGGTGTTAGATTTAAAGTTATGTTACTGTCACATCCCAAAATTTTCCAAATTTTGAAATGTGAAAATAATTAAACAAAATAAACAATTGTTGAAATTTAGGGTGAAAAGAAACATTTTGCTTCTAAATGGAAACATCAAAACCCTACTTGAACAAAATTTGAATAAGAAAGCAACAAACAAATATTCAAAAGATCAAATGCATTTTATGCATGGAAAGAATCTTTAATTTAGACACTTGGAAAAGTTAAACCAAAACCCCAAATCTTAATGAAAGAAAATCATTCCAAGATCTCTCTAAGACGACGGATTTGATCCTTATAAAAATTTAGCAACAAACATTTATAAATGATCAAAAAGGATAAACAAACATATTATAAAACCATGGAAATTGGTTTCATTCAATTTGGAGCCATGGATAAAAACTTATGAATTTAATAAGATAAAAGGAAATAATTTCCAAAGCCAATAAAGCTCCTAAGTAAAAATCCATACCAAATTGCGAGCAAAATAATCCTAAAAGTATTTAAAAATATAAACAAATATTAAATAAAATTATACAAATTGGAATCACCAATTTTGGAGCTATAAATAAAAAGATATGGATTTTATAAGATAAAGAAAGAAAGAAAGAAATAAAGAATATTTAAAAGTCAAATTAAATCTTGGCCAATGGAATAAATATAATCCAAATAAACATAAAGGATTAAAGATTATTTAAATAAAATTATATGGGCTTTTAACCATATTCAATTTTATTTGAATAAAGACAAAAATTCCTAATATAAATGATTAATTAAATAAGGATAAAAATAATTGAAATTGCCAATGTGTATTAAAAAGTTATCTAATTAACTTAAAAAGAATAAAAGAATTATTTGAATAAAATAATATGGATTGGAACCATATTCAAATTCATTTAAATGAGACAAAATGCCTAAATTAAATAAATAAAAAATCATGAGTGAATATTTGAAAATATTCTAAAATGGACTTTTAAACACACTATTAAACAGTATCAAACCTACTGAAAAGGTTTCGCAAAATATTGAATTCAAATAGAAATTTGAATCATTTGGATTGAAATAAAACAGGAAATAGAAAAACAAAACTGTCACATCCCAAAATTTTGCAAATTTTGAAATATGGAAAAACTTAAACAAAATGAAAAACTAAGTCTTGGAAATTCATAGGGAACAAAAACTTTTTGACTTTTTAATATAACTCCTTCAAAACAAAAAATAAATAAAACAATTTTGTTTGTGAAGTTGTATGCATGTTTTCAAAACCTCAAAATCATGAAGCATGCATGGTTGCATTTTAAAGCTAAGAGAAATAACTTTCTTCTCAAAGTTAAAATGACCACTTAATAACATGAAACTTTGGATATATTCTATATTTAAAATATACAAAAGAATTCCTAACTGAGCTAAAAATATAAAGGGCAAAATTATAAAACCATAGAAATTAGTTTGACTCTATTTTAAGCTCCAGATAAAATGATTTGAAATTTATAAAAATATAGGAAGAAAAGTAAACTCAAGTTAAGGCAATGACTAAAAACGAAATAAAAATATTCATAAATGAGTGATTATGATAAATAATGAAATTATAAAGCTAAGAAAATTGGTTTGAACCTTTTTGGAGCTCTAAATCAAAAGATATGAAATAAACAAGAATTAAGAAAATATAGTGTATAGGCTTACGTGCCATGCTCAATTTTTTTAAAATGAATTATACTTTATTAAAAAATATTCCAAATACTCTAATTGGAGCAAAGTATCAACTTATATTTTATATAAAATTTTCTGGAAAAATTTGATACAAATTTGAATCAAATTAAAGAGACAAATTAGAAACTAGAAAGTAAACAGAAAAAGAAAAGAAGAAAACGTTGAAGAAAGAAAACAGAGCAGCAGCAGCCTAGCCTAGCTAGCCCTCCATCCCACTCTATTTTTTCTCCCAATCATTTTCTTATTGGGCCGGTTCAGCAAAGCCCATCTAGGCCGATCGATCGTCTTCTTCATCTCGTCACGTACACGTACAGAAACTCCAACGTTCATGGCTGTAGATCTTGCTCTCCTCCCACCATAAATTCTATTGGTTGTTTCTTGTCGAGTTAAACACGAAAGTTATTGGAAATTTAATGGAGAATCCATTCAGGCCATTAGTTCCTCACTTTATTGCCTTAATCCCCCAAATCAATATCGTGAACCGAATTTCACTCGGCGGCATACCTCTCCCGATATCTCTCCACAGACCACCTTATTAAAAACAGAAGCGAGCACTATATTCCTCTAGTACTCCTCCATCATTTTCGTTCCTAAACTTTCTCGAGAGGAGCTCCATAGAACTCACATGAACCATGCTAAGATTAGCCTAAAAACAGAGTTCATCGTCAGATCGTGTCGTCATTGATGAGTCCCTTGTCAATTCCTTCTACCATAAGACTATTCTTGATGTTGCCTACCTCTAGGACATGATTGTTCATCATATTGTTGTAGTTGGCCGTGCCACCGACGTCGCACGTTGCTCCAGCCGTGGATTTCCATCACCGTTGGAGACGAACGAGCTCAAAAAATCACGTCAATTAGCATCGCCTCAACATCTTTTATGCCGTCCACATCTTCTTTTACTCCGGATACGTTCCTAGCGATGGGAACGGCAACGCCAAGCCCGTGTCCGCAAATCCGGCGAACTTCTCCGGCGAGCTTTTCCGGTGAGCCATCCTGGACCATTAGATCTTCATCTAAAGGTCATCATAGATCACTTAAACAAAGGGGTATCCTTCAATTAGAATCTGCCAAGTGTCATATCTATTCCTATTTTTGGATTTTTAGACATAAGAACATAGAAACTTGTAAAAATCATATCTTTAGTTCTGTATATACAAATTTAGAAAATAATATGTCTATGGATTCACAAAAACGAGTAGAACATAGTGGAGCCATAATTTTGTATTTTTTAGTCTGTTAAAATCACGTTTTATGCAGAACCATTTGTGGAGTATTTTGAGTGTAAAAATTGTTGTGTAATTTATTTTTAAGTGAATCCTTTTGAAAAATGGATTGTATATTGAACCCTCTATACAGTAAGACCAAAATATAATTTTATTCTAGTATAAATAAGATCATGGAAATTATTTAGTGAGAACGGCCTTTCCAAGTGTTACAAAATATTGCTAATTGCTATAATTGCACAAATGGTTGTATTTGTAATCTTGAAAATATAAAATGTTTATAAATCACTTAGTAATGTTCAGAATCTTGTTATAACAATTTGTACAATAAAAATTGTCGTCTTGCATGTTTGCATACTTTGCATGATTTTTGTGTTGTCATTAGTATTGATCTTGTGATTGTTTTGTCTTGGTTTTTTTGCTTGGTAGATTGTGTTGATTGTCAAGTGTGTTATTGCGAAGAGTGTACCAATACCACCAACTACTAAGGCAAGTGGCACTATCATCCATGTCCTACTATTTTCAATACACTTAGTGGAATTTTTGTAGTATGCATGATAGGGCTACTATGTTACTATGCTATGCTATGTCCTATTGGGATATCTTTTATATCTTCCTTAGTGGAAACATCATAGTTGTAGTATGCTTAGCCCTGCTATAGATTCGGGGTGGAATACCATGTTATGATTATATGAAGTGATGGAAAAATATATGTTTTATATAATAAAACAAGTACTCAATGAATCACCTGGGTGGAATGTGGATACTCAGTTGTGGATAAGGTGGCAACGAAGGGAACCATATATATATGGCTATCTTTTTCGTGTGTGCACTAGAACAAAACCACCCAGGGACTTAGAGATTGAACATGTTTCTCGTAGAGTGGCTTCCGTGTACAGCCACATGCTAAATGGGATCTGGCTTAGTCAATTACATAGTGGAAGACCCTTGCATTGGTATCTATTCAGGTTAACTAGAATTATGTATTGGAAGTATATCCTTACATTGGTGTCGGTAGATGTGCTAGCATAATGTATTGGGAGGACTTCTATGGAAATACTTTGTCACATTCTCGATCTTCCGGTACTCCATTTGGTGTGTACTTATCCAGTGGCCACTGGTGGCGTCAAGACGAGATTGTGTCATGTGGGTAAAGTGTACAACTTCTGCAGAAGATCAAATTCTAAGTACTTAGCCGTGTCCCCGGTTACAGACAACTCTGAGCAACTAAGGCCCGAAGCTATGGAAGATCTTGACATTCCAATTTCTCAAAGTAAAACTTGATGGTGTCAACAAGGGATTAGAAGCACTTGGAGTTTGCCAAGGAGTTCAGAGAGTTATTGAAAGATCAAAACTATTTTGAAAAGATAGGATAAAACCATATTGCTTTCTGCAAATGAGCCTAAACTCTACTTAACCAAATATGCATGTATTGATAGGTTCCAACTTATTTCCACATAGTAGTGAAACTTGCCAATACAATTCAAATGTATTGACCCTTGTGGCTATAACTTATCATGTTGCAGGATTACTTGGTGATAGTGATGTTTTATAAGTAGGGGTTACGAGTCTGCACCCAACATGCTTGCCTGTGGCACATGAAGGTGAAGGACTCCATGCTTTACTTTTATTCCGCTGCTTTGTAATAAGATAGCCTATGGCTATGAGATTGTAATAAGTATTTATATTATGGATCATGCGATGTAATATGACCTTTGTATCTTGATATTACATCTTAAACTGTGGGTGCTAGCTATTCGATCCAGGGACTAGCACTATAATCACAGGGATTTCGAACCAAGTCGGGTTCGGGACCGCTACAAAAATTGAGAAGGAAAAAAAATAAGAAACAGACCCAGAAACCCCAGCCCAACTAACCTAGGCCCAGCTAGCCCAATCTAGCCCAATAGCAAGCCCACCCGGATCCCCTCTCTCTCCCTCGCGATCCCTTTCTCACTCACACCCGTACCCCCTCACCTCACTGACTGCATGGACCCATGCCACATCAGCATCCTCGTCATCATCTCCCTCACCCGCGCGGCCAGTTCCTCCCCAATTCCTCGGTCGTTTCTGTGTGGATTGATTTCAAGTAAATTTGTTTGAATGCCGCACTAATTCTTCCCGACACTCGTTAAATTCCCTCCCGTCCCTCTCCATTTCCCCTCAGACACCGCAACATGTGAGCCACCAGGCTGTCCGCAATTCGAGTTGAACCACCACTGCTCCGACGAGCTTCCCCGTCGAATTCCGGCAAGCCCCAACCCCCTCCTACCTCCTAGATCACATGAGCTTGACCCCCATCGCCGTGTGTACCTGCCAGCATCCTCAACTCGCTCGTGCGCGCCCTAGAACATCGGCAACGATGACGCCAACTCACCACTGTCTCCTGCCTCGACTCCGGTGACCTCTCTCTGTAAGTACTAACCACGCCTCTCCCCCTCAATGACACTCTCGCACTCTCCTTCATCTTGCGCATCTAACGCCACTCTCGGTTTGCTTTTCGGGGCTTGTAGCCTCGCCTTCGACCACAGCCGTGTGTGCCCGATGGAGACAGAGACTCCGGCGAGCAATCGGCACCGACCCAGGCGCACCTGTCCCTACGACGACCATGTTGCGCACTGCAACGACCCCACGAACCTGGTGAGCATCTCCGTTTGCTTCCTTGCTTCCTAGAACCACCAGACCATCGTCGCCTGAGCGCCGCCGCCGCGCATCCATCACAGCGCCGCCAATTCATGGCAATTTTGATTTAGGTCGTTAGATGTAGATCCTGTGGATGCGATAGAATCACTTAAGCGAAGCGGTACGGTTGATCTGAGTTGCACAGATCCCTTTTAATCCAACGCTCCATGTTGCTTGATCCGAACGAATCGGTACCATCCAATAGGAAACAGACACGTGGCTTAGTTGTTGATTCAAAAACCAGATTTGATCTATTAGTGATTGGATTTTGTAAAATTCATAACTTTTGTTCTACATGTCCGAAATTTACAAATTTTATACCATTGGAATCAGGAAAATGAAACCTTTGCAACCATGCCCTTAGTTTAGTATTTTTCCTCTAGAAAATTAGGTGTTTTTGCAGAAACATTTGTAGGACTATTTTGTGTATAAAAATTGTTTTAAAAATGATTTTGGAGTAAAATCTTTAGCAAATGGTTTGTTTTGAACTATCTCACCCTAAAAACTAACTTTTGGATTTAGAAATGAATTTAACTAACACAAGGAATTATTCCTTTGAATAAAAGCATTTCTAGTAAAACAAAAATGTTGCTATGATTTAAAAATAATTTTTCAGTGAAAC
This sequence comes from Avena sativa, assembly GCA_916181665.1. Classification (NCBI taxonomy): domain Eukaryota; kingdom Viridiplantae; phylum Streptophyta; class Magnoliopsida; order Poales; family Poaceae; genus Avena; species Avena sativa. The sequence continues at coordinate 148,552,657 of OV702297.1, forward strand.
CTTTTGCAAATGGATTAGTTTTTAACACTTTTACCATAAACACTAACATTGGTGTTTAAAAACATATTTTGCTAACAGTAGAAATTATTCTTTGAATAAAATCATTTCTAGCAAAAACAAAAATGATTTAAAATGGCCATTTTCACTAACTTGTTTTTAAATGGTTTTGCCACTTTGATAAATGACCAGTAGGTGTTTTGAAATGTTAAACCTTGTTAGAAAACACTTTTTCAAATAAAACAACCTTTTGCATGCTTGCATGCATTGTCTTGTTTTTATTATTTTATGTGGTGATTTGTGTGAATGCTAGTTTGAATTTGTGCCTTGCTTGATTGACTTGTAGTGAACTTTGAAGAGTGTGACAATTGCAAGATCAAGGATTGAACCTAGTTTCTCTACTAAAAAGGAAAGTGGTGCTTCATACATATTTTTCCTATTATTTTCACTATGCATTAGTGATATTTTGAGTAGGACTTGCATGGAATTTTTACTAAGTATATATATGCTATGCCTTGGGAAATCCTATTAGATGATGCCTTAGTAGAATTTTCCCTAAGTTAAGATTCTTGCTACTATCATGCTTAGCTTATCTAATAGAAACAAGGGTGGATTATTCATGCTATGAAATATTTCTAAGTCTATGACTTGTGTTTTGTTTAATAAAACAACTATGTGAATGAATCACTTGGGTGGAATGGAAAGAATGGGTTATGTTGAGTGGTTACACAAGGCCCAGTGACTGGTCTACCTTGTGTATCACACTTGTGGAAAGCCACCCAGGAACAAAGAGATTTGAGATGTCAAGTGTTGAGAAGCTTCTAGTGCAGCCACATGGCAATATGGGTTCTGCCTGGATCATATAGGTTGCAATAACTTAGCCAGATGGATAGAAGGTGGTAGGGTGATAGGATGGAACATGTCCATTTGGTCTAAGGGAAGTCTTCTGAAAGATCTTGTCTCGATGCATGTCGAGTCTTGTGGGGAAAGTGCACCACCTCTCGAGAGAGTAAAATCTAAGTACTTAGCCGTGTCCCCGGCAATGGACAATTTGAGCATCAATACATTGAAGCAATCAAGGATCTCCTCATCCCAATTTCTAAGTTAAAATCTTGTGGTTGAACAAGGGTTAAAGGTTAACCAATTCTATTGGTTGTTCCTTGGGTGATTTTCATAAACAAAAACTTAGTAGTTTTCAACTAATAAGAAAAACTTATTTTGAGCAAAGCAAGCCTCAGCTACACTTAGCCAAATGCATATAGATGTTAGATACCACTACTCTACCATAGTATCACTTACCAATACAATTCAAATGTATTGGCCCTTGTGGCTGTAACATATTAAGTTGCAGGTTTGTTTGATGTTAGTGAAGTGTGTTGAATAGGATTACAAGTCTACAACCAACATGATTGCCTGTGGCATATGAAGATAAAGGAATCCATGATATATAGTTATATTTGCTGCATTGTAATGAGATAGCCAAATGATCTATGTAAGATATAATAAATTATTTTATTCCCGGTTATAAGTTGTAATATGACCTTTGTTTCTTGATATTACATCTTAAACTGTGGATGCTAGCTATTCGATCCAGGGACTAGCATTGTAAACACAGGAATCTCTACGTTATCAGGTTGGGACCTCTACAGTTACACATTATTTAGATATTACATCCCTCCTTAATATCAATGAAATATGTATAAATTTATTTTAAAGATTGTGGTTTTAATTTTTAATTTAAAGTTTCAAAATAGTATTACAAGGTTAATAACTTACCCTTAAGTTTTATTATGAGTCTTTAATCATGTATTTAGACTTAGTAATTAAGCTTAACGGATTTAGTGTTTTATAGGGAAATGTTATTATTTCTTACTTAAGAAATTTTTTAATGAATTAACAAAATAGTTATCTTATTGTAATAAAATATGTAATAGATAAAGATTTATTACTTTTAAAATCTTGAAAACCTTTTTAATGTTACTTCAAGTATAATATATTTATTTAAGATTTTTAAAAAATGATTTTTATTTATTTTGAAGTATTAGTCTTATGTTTATAAAATTCCATAAAGGATTGAAGGTCTTTAAATAATTACTTCAAATTTTATTTATAAAAAAATTAGGTTAGTATTTTTATAAAAATAGTAGATTTATTTTTATACACAAAATGATTTTTATTTATTTTTAGGGTTTTACCTTAGTTTATGAAATTTCACTAAAGATTTAATAATGTTATTACTTATTTGCATTTTATTTGACATAAATAGATAAATTTATATTTTCTTAGGTAGATATTATTTTTGTGGTTATTTTGATGTATCATATATATTTTTAGGATTTCTCTATTTTTTGTAAGAACTATATACTCATAACGATAACCTGGTTATTCACTTTATTTTTTTATTATTCTTCTATTAATTTATTTTTTGGAAACTGGGCTCGGCCTGTGGGCCAGCCTAGTCCAACAGCCAATTCGGCCCATTGGACTCGGGTCATCCCTGACCCAAGCCCATCTCTTTCTCACACACACTACGCACGTGACGCTCACACAGGACCTCACCCCTCTCATTCCTCTTTGGTCGTCGTCACCATCGTCGCCCGTCGATTCCAGTGGTATATCTGCTTGTAATAAAGAATTCTTTTAGTTATTTCATTATGTAGTTTCTTTTTATATTTATTTGTTTTATAGTAATTTAATTTTATTCTTTTATTGTAGCAACAATGTAACATTGTAATATATAATAAAGTGTTCCATTATTCTTGGAACAAATTAAATATTTATCTTTTACTTATAAATAAGAATTCCATTCTAATTTATTATTATAATTCATTTCTCTCAATTTTGCTTTATTAATTGAGACTTATAATTATTGTATCTTTCCATAAATAAGAGTTCACCTCTTATTTCTTATTACAATTTAATTTCCAATTATTATTCAATTTCAAATTCTTTTAGTATTCAAATCTATCAATTAAATATTCAAATTTGAATTGTCTTCCCCTAAAACACAAAAGTACGATAGAGGTCATGTCGAAATCCATCACACCATTTCCTGATGTTTCTATCAGAACAAGAGAGATCTCGATCCCTCTATAACTTTTTAGTTTTGCGCGAAAATTCCCTGAATTTTCTTATGCATGAATGCAATGCACAAACATGTGTCCTATGTATTCGAGGTGCTAATCCTGGGATGTTACAGACTCTCCCCCTTGAAATAAACTTCATCCTCGAAGTTCGTACTCTCTTATGTTTCAGAATAAGGAAGTGACTTTTGTTGATCATGACATTTCTCAACTCCATGGTAATCTCAAGTGGGAATAATTGTAGTATCCCATATCCAGATTTTTCCTTGCTCATCATAATTGACAATCTCCAACTTGTTGTCTCCAATACCCCAAAGAACCTTTTACTATCATACCTTAAGGATATGTCCTTATTATAAAATCCTTAATTTGGGGTCTCTTCTTTAGTTCATTTCCCTGATTAGGTATTCTGATCCAACTCCTTTAATTGATCATTGAGTTTCCTTACTCTATTATGTAAGGTCTAGGAATTCTCACTAATACAGGGTTTAAATTTTTTTTATTAGATAATAGTTGTGGCCAAAAGACTAAACTTTTGGTTTGTCATTGTATGTTTTATACTAATAGTCCTTCTGAAGATTGGTTTCGAACACATTTAGTCCATACCCACCAGAGTTTCTTGTTTCTCTACACATGTCCAATTGGATGCGCTTTATTCCTTCTTAAGTATCACTTAAGAGTTGTTTCCTTTAGAATTAGTCTATTAGGATTAATCTATTTTATCACCTTCAAGTTTTACCTTATCAAGCTTTAAGTAATATTTTGTTATCATCTTAAGTACTTTTTCAACTTCCATTTATTAATTACCTTAAGGTCTAAGCACTACTATCTTGAAGTAAACTTTGATCTTTTGTCACAACATACTTCCGAAAGTACTTTTATAAAGATGTCTTCTTTTAACCTTACGAAGATAAGGCTTGATGTTGTTATGATTTAATGCATCTTTTCCGACCTTTTGTCAACACCCGGATTTTTAATTCTAGATGCCTGTTATGCCATACCTCGCAATCCTAGGATTACCATTTTTGCGATACATAACAGATTGGTACCATAGCTCATCATCCATTGCAAACCATAATAAAGGTCTTAAAAATAAAGGATCTCATGATCCAGTCTTAATACAATCAACACAGCAGAATAATATAATAATAGTAGCATGGTTGAAGCTCCATCTTTAGGGTCACAGGCAATACTAACGATGGGAGATGATCCTAGTTGTCATAGACTTCCTACTTTCCAGTATACTAGTAGTCCTCTTCATAGTCTGGTCATAGGAATAGCCAGGGACAAAGCTATGAGTACTCTTTAAGTACTCGCAAACTATCACTAACAAGTAAGTAGTTTGAGTAGGAATCCTAATCTCTAGGTTTATTTGCAAAAAGACAGGTTTATCTCTAACTAAGTTTAGAAGTAAAGAAAAGTAGTTTAATGTTTTACAACACCTAATTGGAACTTAGTTTTCATGTTCACAACCCTATTGTGGTCAAGTCAAAGTCCTAATTTAGTTCACAAGTCATTTTGAAAACATCTGACGACGGAACAGTGCAACTCCAACTGTCAATAATCGCGGACGCGGCTATTCGAATAGTTTGACACTCTACAGAGATTGTACACTTTCACCACAACATTCGATACATCCATCAGGAACAATCCTGAATCACCATACTTAGGATGCGGATAATCAATCCTAACTTTTCAATTGCACACCCTAGTATAGGAACCTCCCCTATGAGTTTGGCCTCCCAACCATGACCATCTGTCATCTTGGGAACTGCACAGGTGGAAAATCATCACGAGGTAGCCTCAGCTCAAACCTCTTCCGCAAGGGAACCCGTACTAAGATATATAAACGTCCAGTCAAGCCCTACCCAATTTCGGGTATTGTGGTTGTACGATAAAATTGGAATGGTATCGCATCCGAACCCAACCATCAGTTTTATAAAGGGCTAAGGCTCATGGCTCAACATTTTCATCATCAAATCATCTGGTATTCATAACACATGTCAAAACATTTCAATAGAATGACTCATCATTCCAAGGTTTTCATAATCATTTTCACCAAGTATTCCCATCTAAAGTGATCATATTTTATGCTTAGCACTAGCCACTAATATTGAGGGTAAACACTAATGAGGGGTGCTAATCAAGTGTGACTATTCAAATCTAGATCCCATGCCTCAGTATCACATCTAGTTCTAACTAACTTAGGCCAAGTTTTATGCTCTTTATGCTACCTATAATTATCTTACCAAAAAACTCGCAAAACTTCCAACTAAAATTAATAAAGAACTTTGATAAAGAAAATAAAAGAATAAAGCTTGCAAGTAAAACTAGGATTTGGTATAATCAAGGTTGCATAACCCAATCATGCCTAATGCATTGCATAGGTTATCTAGCTTGCAAAGTTGCAAGTGTTAGCTTTCCTTGAGTAGTGTAGTGGTTGAAGTTCTCCTCTGCTTCCTCTTCGTATTAGTACTCCTCCTCTTCGTAGCCTTGGTCGGTACTAGCGTCTATAAATAAATACAAGGTACACAATCACCAAACAATACTGAACTACTTCTATTTGGCACACAAAAGTTCACACTAGATGATCTATCATCATCACAATCATCACATGAAATAAGGACCTAGTCTTATTTATTTTATTTTAGAAAAGTAATTTATACTCATTGAAAACTACTTAAGATTTAATATTCTCCAATTAAAATATTGGATCATGTTGACACATGTCATCACCACATATTTTAATACTTTGGAATGTGATTTAAAGTGGTGCCACAATTTAATAAGGTTTAACATTATTATTTTAAATAATTAAAGTGACTAGAAATGCCTATGGGGCATTCATTTAATAGTAGTCCAAGATCACTGCATGTAAACCTAAATATTTTTATATATTCAGATAGATCTGGTCAAATGTGATTTTTGAGAGTTGGAATCAACTCAAAAGCATTTATGGTTGATTTTCGAAAAATGTTTGAATGCAGAAAATTATCTGTCTTGTTATTTTTACTATAGGTGATCTATAATTCCAAATGGTTTGAATCCAATGGGCTTGGGTTGATAATTTCAATATCTTTCTAACAAAATTTGTTCCATGCAATTTGGTTCAGTGAATCTCTCTGAATTGATTTTTGAATCAACTGACAGAGCTAGGTTTGAACTAAATTGGAAAATATCTATTTCAATATACTGGGTTGCGCGAGAACTAAATGGGTCGGCCCACTGCGCACAGCGTAACGCCTGGGCAGACTTAAAGGGGATGTCCCACCTGTTAGCGAGATAGGGTCTCTCGAAAGGGTATCCTTCAATCTAGGCCCTATGATTAGAAACTGATCTAATGGCTGAGGTTCATCGTCAACAACGAACATCTCCGGCGAGGTCTAAACCCTAATGCGACGGTGGGGGTCGTGTGAGGCTCACCAGGGCTCCAGCTAGGGTCGGCGATGGGGGCGAACGTTGTTGTCAACGACAGCGGTTCGAATGGTGGTCGCGGCGGCTCCTGGGGCGGCTCCAATCAATGGCTCCTTTCTTCTTCTGTGGCGGCAGACTCCGGCAAAATTCCGATAGTGCGGAACTTGCCTTGCTCCGGGGAGAGGTGTGGGAGGTTCTGTGAGGAGTGGGGAGTGGCATAGTGTGGTGAAGAGGCGGAGGGGGTCTCCTTTTATAGCCGAGCGAGAGAGGCAGTGCGGCATGGGCAGAGCTCGTCGGGGCCGATGACACAGCGAGCTAAGGGCATGGCGATGGGTTTAGGCCGGTGCGCGGTCTCCTGGCGATCCTCAAGGGTTTAATGGCATGGCAAGATGTAAACATCCCAAAAATATTGAACTTGGATCATCAAACTCTAAGCATCAAAATTAGAGTTAACAAAAACTTTTCTAAATAAAGTTATGAATGCATGCATATGAGTATGCATTGAATTTGAAATTCTTTTGAACCACCTTGTTTGTGTGTTTCCTTGCTTGTAAAATGTTTCTTAGGTGAAATAAACATCATCTAAAACATTTCCCACACTTTTCCCAAAGACAAGTAAATCAAAACAAATAAAATAAAGGAATGGTCATTTTGACCAATTTAACTCCCATGCCTACTTTGGCTGTCTCAAACTTTCAGAAACTAACAAAACCTTTTCTGGATCTTTGCACCCCTTGATTGTACTCATAACAAAGTATCAAGGCCCACTTTTTGATCATCCAGAAACTTTCAAATGCATAGTTTAAATGGCAATTCAAAATTGAATCTTTATCATATGAGAAGATCCCACTTTTTCAAAAACCACTCAAACAAGCTCAACTTTCAAAACCCAAGCATCTGCAGACTCACCAGCACCAACCTAGCACAGCCACCAAAAATCTTTTCAAAATTCAAAACTTGAATTCTTGCGGCCATTTCATCAAACACATTACAGACACAAATCAAACAAAATCAAAACACTGTTTTGAGCAGTGAATTGAGCCTAACGTGTTCCCTCTCTGGGCACCACTAGCCTTAGTAGATCATCTAACCATCTTAACTAATCACTAGCCTCACTGTGAGCTTGCCAATACCATCAATGGTGAACAGCCGAAGCCACCCATGTCACCCCCATGTCGACAACAAGCTAAGAGGAGAACCCAGCCTAGCCAGCATGTCTGGAGGCAACCCACTGTCCATCGCCACTCCCTGTCCAACGCTCGAACCTTGCCAACCACTGGACCACATGCACGGACCGCGCCCAGCTTGTCAGCAACCATGCCGAGCATGCGCCAGAGCGCCACGCTCAACCGAAGCCCACAGACCGCGCGCTGCCCTTGCCGCGTGCATACATGATCACCACCGACCCAGGAGACCGCCAGACATCCCCGTTTTCCGCCCCATGCCGCAGAGCCACCGCTCGCCGTCGAAGACGCCGCCTCTGCCGCGCAGAGCGTCGCATGTTCCAGACCAAACCGCACCGCCCCACGTCTCACCATCGTATCTTTGAGCATCGCCAGGGAACACCACACCGTCCCCTACATTCACCCATGCCAATAGCCGTCTGTACCATCGCCCCCGACGAGCTCACCGTGCGCCCCGTCGGTCCCCTCGCTCGACTATAAATAGAGGCCACCCTCAGCCGAATTGAGCACACCATTCTACTCCCCTCTCCTCACTAATCATGCCACACCGTTCCCGGAGCAAGGCGAGCAACACCTCGTCGGAATTTCACCGGAGCCCGCCGCCTCTAGAGAAGAAGGGCGCCATCGATTTCGTCCACCCCAGGAGCTGCCGCGACCACCACTGAGTTCGCCATCATCGACTTCGTCATTCGCCTGCCTCGCCGACCCTCTCCTACACCCTGGTGAGCCCCCAGCAACCCCCACTGGCCGCGCTAGGTTTCTGTCTCGCCGGCGTTGCCCAACATCGACGATGACTCTCAGCCATTGGATTAGAACTAGATCGAACGACCCACATCGCCCCATACCGCTTCGCACCCCCTGTCTCACTGATGAGTGGGGACAGCCACTTAAGCATCCCGCGGAAGCGCTACGCTTAGCAGGCCAGCCCGTTAACCTTTCCCGCGCAACCCAGTTATTTGAATTAACCTTTTCCATTTAATTTCAAACACACTTCTGTACCCAGTTTCAAAAATCAACCCAGGTCGATTCAACGCACCAAATTGAATGAAACTAATTTTGTTAGAAAGGCCTGGGAATGCTGAATCCAAGACCATTGGATTCAAGTCATTTGGATCTATAGATCACCCATGGTAAAAATAACAAGGCAGAAGCTTTTCTGCATTCAAACATTTTTCAAATTTAAACCATAATAGCTTTTGAGTTGATTCCAACTCTCAAAAATCACATTTAACCATACCTTTCAGAATATCTAAAAATATATAGGTTTACTTACAGAAATAATGTTCAAGTAATAAAATAATGCTACATAGGCATTTCTAGTCACTTTATTTAATTAAAATAAAAGGGTAAAACCTTATTAAATTGTGACACCACTTTAAGTCATATTCCCATAGACTAAAATATGTGGTGATGACATGTGTCAACATGATCCCATGTTTGGTTTGGAGAATATTAAATCTTAAGTAGTTTTTCAATGAGTAGAAATTACTTTTCTAAAAATAAAAGGAATTAAACCAAGCCTTAATCTTGTAATGTTAGAGATGATGTTAGATCATCTATAGGACCCTTGTGTGTGATAATTGCAAGTAGTTAAGTATTCTTTGGTGATTATGTCCCTCGTATTTATTTATAAACGCTAGTACCGACCAAGGATACGAGGAGGAAGGAGGATTCTACGAAGAAGAAGCCGAGGAGAACTTCAACCACTGCTCTGCACAAGGCAAGCTGATACTATACCAATGCAAGCTAACACTTGCAATTATGAAAGTTAGATAACCTATGCAATGCACTAAGCATGCTTGGTTAGACATATTTGATGATACCCAATCCTAGTTTTATTTACAAGCTTTCTACTTTATTTCTTTATCAAAGCTATTACTTGGAGTTTACTTAAGTGACTGGTAGATACTAGAAAGATATGTGAAGGTTGCATAAAGAGCATAAAATTTGGCCTTAGCTAGATAATCTTGATGTCATCCTAAGGCATGGGATTGAACTTAGCTAAAACTCCACTAGTTTACCACCCCTCATTAGTGCTTACCCCAACCTTAGATGCTAGTGATAAGCATAAAACTTGATCAATTTTAGATGGGAATACTTGGTGGAAAAATGGTTATGAAAACCTTGGAATGATGGATCATTCTATTGAAATGTTTTGGACATGTGTTTCCGAACACTTGATGATTTTGGTGATGAAAATGTTGAGGCATGCGCCTTAGCCCTTTATAAAACTGATGGTTGTCTGGATGCGATACCATTCCAATTTTATCGTACAACCACATTACCCGAAGATTGGGTAGGGCTTGACTGGAAACTTATATACCTTAGTATTAGCTCCCTCATGGCCAAGGTCTGAGCTGAGGCTACCTTGTGAAGATTGTCCACCTGTGCAGTACCCAAGATGACAGTTGGTCATGGTTGGGAGGCCAAACTCACAGGAAAGGTTCTTATACTAGGGCGTGTAATTGAAAGGTTAGGATTGATTATCCGCAAACTGAGTATGGTAAATTCAGGATTTGTTCCTGACGGATGTATTGAATGTTGTGGTGAAAGTGTACAATCTCTACAGAGTGTCAAATTATTCGAATAGCCGCGTCCGCGGTTATGGACAGTTGGAGTGGCCATATTGTTCCCCCGTCAGACTTTTCAAACTGACTTTTGAAACAAAGTGAGACTTTGACTTGACCACAACAGGGTTGTGATATGAAATACAAGTTCCCACTTAGATGTTATAAACTTCAACTAGCAATCGTTGCTTCTAAACTTAGTAGAGATAAACCTGGCTTTTGCAAAACAACCCTAGAGCCTAGTGTCCTAATATCAAAACCCCCTTTCCTTTGTTAGTATTAGTTTGCGAGTACTTAAAGAGTACTCATGGCTTTGTCCCTGGCTATTCCCATGGCCAGACTATGAAGAGGAGTACCTGGAGGATGGACCCCAGGAAGGTTACGACAACTAGGATCATCTCCCATCGTCAGCATTGCCTATGACCCCAAAGATGGAGCTTCGCCTATGCTACCGTTATTATTACGTATTCCGCTGCTTGATGTTGTATTAAGAACTGGATCATGATATCCCTATTTGTGTAACTTATGTACGGTTGTAATGGATGATGAACTATGGTATCCAATTCTGTTATGTCTCGCAAAGATGGTAATCCTGGGATTGCGATGTATGGCATAACAGGCATATGGGATTAAAAATCCGGGTGTTGACACAAGAGGCGGTCGAGGTTGGTCGGAACGGGTCGATGCTCTGCTCGGCACCAACGGCTTTTTCAACAACGCACAGTGGGTGCTGGTCGTGTTTCGGCGAACGAGCATGTCTAGGGGTTAGCTGGTGTCGTGGTGAGAGCAAGCATGTGCGGCGAGGGCAAGGCACAGCGTGTGCCAGCGTGTTGGCTTCAGCGTTCTGACGCACTCTCGGCATGGCAGATAAGAAATGGGCGCGATGTGTTCTTTGTGGTCCAGGGCCTGGCTATGTTCGAGGGCTGGACAAGGGGTGGCGGTGGATGGTGGTCTGCCTCCTAGACATCATGGACATGCGCGACGTTTGCTCATGCGTGTTTTCCATGATCGACCAGCAAGGAGGGGCTCGGGTGGCATGGCACTTGTGCAAGGGGTAGCTTGCTAGCTTGTTCAATGCATTAGTAGTCAATGGGGGAGACAAGGGGTGAGAATTGGGGACAAGAATTGGACAAAGCTTTCATCACAAATAGTGATAGTTAGGCAGTGATTACTGTGCTCACCATCTGTTTGATGAAATGGCCGCATGAAATTTAGTTTTGAATTTTTAGATGAATTTTGGTGAGTGCTTTGGTTACATGTTTGGTAGTATCTGGCTGCTTGGGTTGGTCAAGGTGAACTGGTTTGAGTGGTTTTTGAGAAATGGTGATCTTAGTACGTACACTTGATTAAATTTTGAATTGTCATTTGAATAGATTTGAAATATGTTTCTGTTGGTTTGCCAAGTGGGCTTGGGTTCACTTTCACTTGGTCTAGCAAGGTGTTAAAAGAATTCGATTTGTTTCTGTTAGAAAACTTGGGCTAGGAACACTCAAAGTGGTCTAGTGGTTAACTTTGGTCAAAATGACCATTTGCTTATATTGTTTATTTTTTATTTTCTCTTCATTTGATTCTGCATGGAAATGATCTAGATGATGTTGTTTTCATCTTTAAACCAATCCTTGCCATTCATATCAATCAAACATGGCATTGCAAGCATTCATGCATTCATCACACACACTCATGCATTCATATTGATTTTAATTAACAAAAGTTTTTGTTAACCCTAAACTTGAGTGATTAGAACTTGATAATCTTGATTAATATTTTTAGGATGTTACAAACCTTCCCTCCTTAAACAAAATAAAATCCCGATATTAAAGAAAAAGAAAACTAGGAACTAAAGATATCTGGAAACTCAGTCCTAATGTAATCTTCTCATTCACAGGTAGCTTCTTCTTCAGTGTGGTTACTCCACTGGATCTTGAGAAACTTGATACTGCGGGTTCTGGTGGTTCTGAATGCTTCTTCCAAAATACGAATGGGTACTTCAGGATAGGTTAGGTCCTCGTTGATCTCTATGGTTTTGTGATCAATATTCTTGAAAACTTCGGTCTTCTCCGGAACTTCTAGGCATTTGCGAAATAACGAGATATGAAACATAGCTGACATCTCCTCCAGCAGTTCCAGTTGATATGATACTTCTCCTTGGCGATTCAAAATCCTGAAGGGTCCGATATATCTGGGGGCTAACTTTTCATTGAGTTGGAAACGTTGCATTCCTTTCAAGGGTGATACTTTGAGATACACAAAATCTCCGATATTGAAGGCTAGGTCTCGACGTCTCTTGTCGGCATAACTCTTCTGTCTGGATTGGGAGGTCTTGAGGTGCTCACGGATCTTGTGAACTTTCTCTTCGGCTTCTCTTAGGATGTCGGGTCCGAAAATCTGACTCTCACCTACTTCCAACCAATTCACTGGGGTACGACACTTCCTTCCATACATAAACTCAAATGGGGCCATTTGCAAACTGGCTTGATAACTGTTGTTGTACGAGAATTCTGCAAAAGGCAGACAGTCTTCCCATTTAGATCCATATTCCAACACACATGCTCTCAACATATATTCAAGTATCTGGTTTACTCGCTTCGTTTGTCCATCAGTCTGCGGGTGATAAGCTGTGCTGAAATCCAGTCTTGTTCCTAATCCTTCTTGAACTTTCTTCCAAAACCTCGAGGTAAACTAGGTTCCTCGATCCGACACAATGTTCTTGGGGACTCCATGTAAACTGACTATCCTAGCAATGTACAACTCTGCTAGCTTCGAACTCTGATAAGTGGTCATGACAGGTAAGAAATGGGCTACTTTGGACAGTCTATCCACTATGACCCAAATAGAGTCATTTCCCCTACTAGATGTAGGCAAACCGGTGATAAAATCCATTCCTACAGAATCCCATTTCCATTCTGGAATCTACAATGGTTGCAAAAGTCCTGCGGGTCTCTGATGTCCTGCTTTGACTCATTGACAGATATCACATTTGGCTATGTAGCTTCCGATTTCTCTCTTCATCTATATGCCACCAAAATTGCTCCTTCAAATCCTGATACATCTTCGTTCCTCTCGGGTGGATATAAAAAAGAGTATCATGGGCTTCTTTCAAAATGGCTTGCTTCAACTCTGAATCTGCCGATAAGCAGATACGTCCTTTGTACCACAAAACGCCTTCTTCATCTTCGGTGAATCCGGGTACCTTCCCTTTACCGATACGACGTTTGCGCCTCCTTGATCTTACTGATCAAAGTGGGTTGAAGTTCTATGCTAGCCAAAAATCCTTCACTCACTAGTTCCATTCTGAAATCTTCCAACTCCTTGTGCAAACTTGGTTGCTCCTTCAAAATCATGGTGTTCAATCGACACGGCAATCTGCTACCACATTGGCTTTGCCGGGGTGATAGTGAATGTCCAGATCATAGTCCTTGATTAACTCTATCCATCTCCTTTGCCTCATATTTAGCTCCTTCTGGGTGAAAATATACTTCAGACTCTTGTGATCCAAATAAATCTCATAGCGGTTACCCATGAGATAATGCCGCCATGTCTTCAAGGCTAAAACTACGGCTACTAGTTCGAGGTCATGGGTAGGGTAATTCTGCTCATGTTGATTCAGTTGTCGGGATAGATAGGATATGACTTTGCCTTCTTGCATCAACACACATCCAAGACCAACCTTGGATGCATCACAATACACATCAAAGGGATTCGTGATATCCGGCATAATCAAGATTGGGGCTGAAATCAATCTCCTCTTGAGTTCTTGAAAACTTGCTTCAAATTTGTCTGTCCATTCAAACTTCTTATCTTTCTTTAACAGTTGGGTCATGGGTCTTGCGATGCTCGAAAATCCTTCTACGAACATGCGGTAATATCCCGCTAATCCGAGAAATGCACGAACTTGGTTTTGAGTGGTTGGGGCTTGCCATTCTTCAACATCCTTAACCTTGGCAGGGTCGACAGCAATTCCTCCTGCCGACACGATATGTCCGAGGAATCCTACTTCCTTTAACCAGAACTCACATTTGCTAAACTTGGCATACAACTGATGCTATCTAAGGGTTTCAAGGATGGTTCTTAGGTGTAGCTCATGTTCTTCTTATGATTTGGAATAGATCAGAATGTCATCGATGAGAACAACGACAAACTTATCCAGTAAGTTCATAAAAATCTTATTCGTGAGGTTCATGAAATAAGCAGGGGCATTGGTTAATCCAAAAGACATGACAGTGTACTCATATAGTCCATATCTGGTGGTGAAGGAAGTCTTTGGAATATCCTCTGCGCGAATCTTGAGTTGATGATAACCAGTTCTAAGATCAATCTTAGAAAACACTTTGGCACCGGTCAACTAGTTAAAAAGATCTTCTATCTTCGGTAGTGGGTACTTGTTCTTAATGGTGACATCATTCAGCTTCCGATAATCCGTGCATAAACGGTTACCTCCATCTTTCTTATCCACAAACAAAACAGGTGATCTCCATGGCGACACACTTGGTTGAATCAGAGCTAACTCTAGCATAGCATCCAGTTGCTTCTCCAGCTCCACTAATTCAGACAGGTTCATACTATAAGGTCTCTGAGCTATGGGTCCAGTTCCAGGGATTAGTTCAATGATAAACTCGATATCCCGATCTGGGGGCATACCAGGCAATATATCTGGGAATATGTCGGGGTATTCACAGACTACTCGAACTTGGTCAATGGTTGGTTGGTCTAGACTCTTGTTGCACTTGAATTGACGGGACAAGGTTTCAGATACATGCTCTACTGATACTCCAGTGGTACTAGTCATGGTTATGGCTTTCTTGGCACAGTCGATTAATCCTTTATGTTTCGACATCCAATCCATTCCTAGTACTACTTCCAAACCTTTGGTTCCATGTACTATTAGATTAGCATAAAAATCTATTTCATGGATTCTGATAGGTATGGCCTTGCAAATTTGTCTAGCTTTGGTGGTTGAACCAGGTATTTGAACTATCATAACATACTTCAATTTTGTTGGTTGAATCTTACTAGTGCATGCAAATTCTTCTGTAACAAAAGAGTGCGATGCTCCAGAATCAAACAACACTCTTGCAAGTACTGAGTTAACATAAAACATACCTAGCACGACATCTGGCGCTTCCTGAGCTTCCTCAGCATTCATGTGAAACAGACGGCCGTTGCGGTTGAGCGAGTTCCTTGGGGTGAATCTTCTTCCAGGCTGAACACGGCGCTGCTACTGAGCTGGGGCATTCACATTTGGGCTGCTGCAAGTTTCTTGGGGCACTCATTGGAGTAGTGACCCTTGACTCCATATTCATAACAAGTAACCTGAGACTTGTCTTTTCCTGCAACAAGCACAACATTGCTTCCAGTCCTTGGGACAGTATTGGTGTTGTTGGTGTTGTTTTTGAACTTGGGAGGTGCACGGTTGAAATTGTTGGAGTTGCCAGAGTTGTTGTTGTGGTTTCCTTCGGGCCTTGGGTTTCCTCCTCCACGGTTGGGATAGTTCGGACGGGTAATCGGGGGTCTATTGTTTCTTGGGGCATATCTTGCCGACGGGTTGGGGCGATACTTTGGGGTATGGTAGGTTCCTGGTTAATGCATCTTTGACGCTTGCGATTCTCATTGGCTTGGTTGATCTTGCCTTCCATCTAGATTGCAAAATCCACTAAGGCTTCAATGTCAGCGAAAGGAATGTTGACTAATACCGTCTGCATCTCATCATGCAGACCATTCAAGAATCTCTCCTTCTTCTTGGCTTCAGTGTCAATCTCATCCGGTGCATACCTAGCTAATGACAGAAATTTGTCACGGTACTCAACTACTGTCATCCTACCTTTCTTCAATTCTCTAAATTCATCTCTCATCCTCTTGATTAAACCCAGTGGCACATGGGTTCTGCTGAACTTGAGAATTCATCGCAGGTCATCATCTGACCTCCATTCATGGTGCGAATTCTATTCCACCAAGCTCTTGCATCTCTTGCCAGATAATGGGTGGCAAATAGTACTTTCTAATTGGCCTCCACTCCCGCGACTTCTAAATTGTTCTCCATGGTCTGCATCCAGTCATCAGCATCTAACGGCTCTTTAGACTTACTAAATATGGGTGGATTGGTGTTTTGGAAGTTCTTGAGCTTGGATCCAGGGTTGTCCTGGTTTCCATGGCCTTGATTGTTATTGGCCATTTGAGCTATATGCTGAAGAGTGGCTAAGTTGGCTTGACGTTCGGCTCTTTCATCTTCACGGTCTGAAACCAACATTTGCAAGATTTGCAGCATTGGGTCCGGGGATGAACTGCTTCCTCCGTGAGGCATCTGAAGATTGAGATAGATCATGAGACAAGAGGGAAATTTCTAAGGTTCATGGATTTTTTAACAAGCTTTTAAACTTTGAGTTTGACTTAGGTCTTTGACAACTAGCAACTTGCTTTTCATTAGTTCATTCATAGCACACAATACAAACACACACCACACTAAGGTAACAGATGGTTTTAAGAACCATTCTGTGAAGCTACGATACAATGGGACCAGATACAACTCACACCTACGATAGTCCTCAAGTGCTACTACTCATCAGAATTGGTGTCTTCATCATCATCATCAATGAAGGCAGAATCATCATCATCAGTGTGGAAGTCCATGGCTTGGTTCTCCAGGTAGTCATCATCATCACTGAGGTAGGAGTGGGGATCTCCACGGATATCTTCCCCTGCATTCTCCCTCTCCTCAAACTGCATGTCCCGCTCATGGATGGTCTCCTCCAAGTCTGACACTTTGTGACGAAGGTGAGCAATGATGTGATCCTTCTTGTCACGTAGATGGCAAAATGACTTGTGGTCCTTCGCAAGGATGGCAAGGGTCCGGTCCTTCTTGACTGCAATGGTATAGTTGTGGTTGGCTTAAGCGCGGGCATTGTCCAACTCCTTCTGCCTGTCATACATCATGAAGCTGAGATGATCCACGTGATGCTTCAGCTCCGGGATGTTGTGGCACCTCCAATGGCTGTCCCATAGCATCAAGCCTTGAGTAGTACTCAAAGCGGGTACCCTTGATCTGGTTGATGCTTTGCCCACACAGACGGGCAAGAGCTTCCTGTATCGCCCTGGCGAGTCCGTCTAGCCAGTTGTTCTCTCTTAAGCTGAATTGGATCCCCTCTGAGGTGGGTGCCTCCATCTTGCCTCTGAGATTGGCAACAATCAGCCATTGTATTTCTCCTCCTTGCTGATCGTTGAGGTGTGCTTCGAAGAACTCGTGGTGCGGGTGCTCAAGAAGTTCCGAGAGTTGGTCCGCTCAAAGATGAGTTGTCCTTCATTGCCCAACTGGTAGAACTTGCTATACTTGACCTCCATCTACAAGAATGTAGGATGAGTAAGTTAGTAGAGTGATCAAGTGTGTCAAATTTTATGTAAGTTGGCACGAATTTTTGAAGGACATGAATTTTCATGAAAGAATCTAAGTGATAAGAATGAGAATAGGTTTTCATAAATACTCACTTCTTTTGTTTTGAAACTAAGTTTTTGATTCAAGCGTCCATTCTAACTAGGGTCTCCTATGGTCAGGATGGCTCCTGATACCAACTTGTCAACACCCGGATTTTTAATCCCAGATGCCTGTTATGCCATACCTCGCAATCCTAGGATTACCATTTTTGCGAGACATAACAGATTGGTACCATAGTTCATCATCCATTACAAACCATAATAAAGGTCTTACAAATAAAGGATCTCATGATCCAGTCTTAATACAATCAACGCAGTGGAATAATATAATAATAGTAGCATGGTCGAAGCTCCATCTTCAGGGTCATAGACGATGCTGACGATGGGAGATGATCCTAGTTGTCATAGACTTCCTGTTGTCCATCATCCTGGTAGTGCTCTTCATAGTCTGGCCATAGGAATAGCTAGGGACAAAGCCATGAGTACTCAAACTATCACTAACAAGTAAGTAGTTTGAGAAGGAATCCTAAGCTCTAGGTTTATTTGCAAAAAGGCGGGTTTATCTCTAACTGATTTTATAAGTAAAGAAAACTAGTTTAATGTTTTACAACACCTAAGTGGGAACTTTGTTTTCATGTTCACAACCCTGTTGTGGTCAAGTTAAAGCCATAATTTAGTTCACAAGTCATTTTGAAAACATCTGAGGACGGAACAGTATGGCCACTCCAACTGTCCATAACCGCGGACACGACTATTCGAATAGTTTGACACTCTATAGAGATTGTACACTTTCACCACAACATTCGATACATCCATCAGGAACAATCCTGAATCACCATACTCAGTATGCGGATAATCAATCCTAACTTTTCAATTACACACCCTAGTATAGGCACCTCCCCTATGAGTTTGGCCTCCCAACCATGACCATCTGTCATCTTGGAAACTACACAGGTGGACAATCATCACGAGGTAGCCTCAGCTCAAACCTCTTTCGCAAGGGAACCCATACTAAGATATATAAACTTCCAGTCAAGCCCTACCCAATGTCAGGTATTGTGGTTGTACGGTAAAATTGGAATGGTATCGCATCTGAACCTAACCATCAGTTTTATAAAGGGCTAAGTCTCATGCCTCAACATTTTCATCATCAAATCATCTAGTGTTCATAACACATGTCAAAACATTTCAATAGAATGACTCATCATTCCAAGGTTTTCATAATCATTTTCACCAAGTATTCCCATCTAAAGTGATCATCTTTTATGCTTAGCACTAGCCACTAATATTGAGGGTAAACACTAATGAGGGGTGCTAAACAAGTGTGACTATCCAAATCTAGTTCTCATGCCTCAGTATGACATCTAGTTCTAACTAACTTAGGCCAAGTTTTATGCTCTTTATGCTACCTATAATTATGTTTCCAAAAACTCGCAAAACTTCCAACTAAAATTAATAATGAACTTTGATAAAGAAAATAAAAGAATAAAGCTTGCAAGTAAAACTGGGATTTGCTATAATCAAGGTTGCATAACCCAAGCATGCCTAATGCATTGCATAGGTTATCTAGCTTGCAAAGTTGCAAGTGTTAGCTTGCCTTGAGTAGTGCAATGGTTCAAGTTCTCATCTGCTTCCTCTTCGTAGTAGTACTCCTCATCTTCGTAGCCTTGGTCGGTACTAGCATCTATAAATAAATACAAGGTACACAATCACCAAACAATACTGAACTACTTCTATTTGGCACACAAAAGTTCACACTAAATGATCTATCATCATCACAATCATCACATGAAATAAGGACCTAGTCTTATTTATTTTATTTTAGAAAAGTAATTTCTACTCATTGAAAATTACTTAAGATTTAATATTCTCCAATTAAAATATTGGATCATGTTGACACATGTTATCACCACATATTTTAATACTTGGGAATGTGATTTAAAGTGGTGCCACAATTTAATAAGGTTTAACATTATTATTTTAAATAATTAAAGTGACTAGAAATACCTATGGGGCATTCTTTTAATACTTGTCCAAGATCACTGCATGTAAACCTAAATATTTTTACATATTCAGATAGATCTGGTCAAATGTGATTTTTGAGAGTTGGAATCAACTCATAGGCATTTATGGTTGATTTTTGAAAAATGTTTGAATGCAGAAAAGTATCTGTCTTGTTATTTTTACTATAGGTGATCTATAATTCCAAATGGTTTGAATCCAACGGGCTGGGTTGATAATTTCAATACCTTTCTAACAAAATTTGTTTCATGCAATTTGGTTCAGTGAATCTCTATGAATTGATTCTTGAATCAACTGACAGAACTAGGTTTGAACTAAATTGGAAAATATCAATTTGAATCTACTGGGTTGCACGGGAACTAAATAGGCCGGCCCACTGCGCACAGCGCAGCACCCGGGCTAAGTTAAAGGGGATGTCCCACCTGTCAGCGAGACAGAGGCTCCCGAAATGGTATCCTTCAATCTAGGCCCTATGATTAGAAACTGATCTAATGGTTGAGGTTCATCGTCGACGACAAATAGCTCCGGAGAGGTCTAAACCCTAACGTGGCGGTGGGGGTCGTGTGAGGCTCACCAGGGCTCTAGCTAGGGTCGGGGATGGGGGCGAATGTTGATGTCGACGACGAAGGTTCGAATGGTGGTCGTGGTGGCTCCTGGGGCGGCTCCAATCGATGGATCCTTTCTTCTTCTGCGGCGGCAGACTCCGGT
Source organism: Avena sativa (assembly GCA_916181665.1). Taxonomy (NCBI): domain Eukaryota; kingdom Viridiplantae; phylum Streptophyta; class Magnoliopsida; order Poales; family Poaceae; genus Avena; species Avena sativa. The sequence goes on from OV702297.1 coordinate 148,573,054, forward strand.
GAAATTTCGACGGTGCGGAGCTTGCCTTGCTCTGGAGAGAGGTGTGGGAGGTTCTGTGAGAATGGGGAGTGGGATGGTTTGGTGAATTGAGGCGAAGGGGGTCTCCTTTTATAGCCGAGTGAGAGAGGCAGTGCGGCATGGGCAGAGCTTGTCGGGGTCGACGGCACAACGAGCTAAGGGCATGGCGCTGGGTGTAGGTTGGTGCACGGTCTCCTGGCGATCCTCAAGGGCTTAATGGCACGGCAAGGGGCGCTCGAGGTTGGTCGGAACAGGTCGATGCTTTGCGCGGCACCGACGGCTTTTTCGACAATGCACAATGGTTGCTGGTCACGCGGCGGCGAACAGGCATGTCTAGGGGTTAGCTGGTGTCGTGTTGAGTGTAGGTATGCGTAGCAAGGGCGAGGCGCGGCATGTGCGAGCGTGTCGGCTACGGCGCTCTAGCGCACTCTTGGCATGGCAAAGAAGAAATGGGCGCGGCGTGTTCTCTGTGGTCCAGGGCCTGGCTGCGTTCGAGGGCTGGACAGGGGGTGGCGGTGGATGGTGGCCTGCCTCCTGGACATCGTGGACGGGCGCGACGTTTGCTCATGCATGCTGGCCATGATCGACCAGCAAGGGGGGGCTCGGGTGGCATGGCACTAGTGCAAGAGGTAGCTTGATAGCTTGTTCAATGCATTAGTAGTCACTAGGGGAGATAAGGGGTGAGAATTGGGGACAAGAATTGGACAAAGCTTTGATCACAAACAGTGATAGTTAGGCAGTGATTATTGTGCTCACCATCTATTTGATGAAATGGCCGCATGAAATTTAGTTTTGAATTTTTGGATGAATTTTGATGAGTGTTTTGGTTACATGCTTGGTAGTATCTGGCTACTTGGGTTGGTCAAGGTGAACTGGTTTGAGTGGTTTTTGAGAAATGGTGATCTTAGTACATACACTTGATTCAATTTTGAATTGTCGTTTGAATAGATTTGAAATTTGTTTATGTTCGTTTGCCAAGTAGTCTTGGGTTCACTTTCACTTGGTCTAGCAAGGGGTGAATAGAATTGGATTTGTTGTTGTTAGAAAACTTGGGCTAGGAACACTCAAAGTGGTCTAGTGGTTAACTTTGGTCAAAATGACCATTTGCTTATATTGTTTATTTTTGATTTTCTCTTCATTTGATTCTGTTTGGAAATGATCTAGATGATGTTGTTTTCATCTTTAAACCAATCCTTGCCATTCATAGCAATCAAACATGGCATTGCAAGCATTCATGCATTCATCACACACACTCATGCATTCATATTGATTTTAATTAACAAAAGATTTTGTTAACCCTAAACTTGGGTGATTAGAGCTTGATAATCTTGATTAATATTTTTGGGATGTTACACCTTTACTCGGAAAGTTAGATAACAATACTTCCATTACCATTTACTCTCCCCCTTGGGTATTTCTAATTGTCTTTAGACCGCCTATGTAGTAATCATTGACTTTATAACTAGGATGTTGGTCTCTGTTCATCTTATACTCAACCTCGTTAAGGTTTCATGAAAGAACTTACGGTATACCCACACAATTGTGGATCTCTGAAATGAATCTTTCAACATTATTTGTTTTACATACTATTTGGGCATTCTCTCTTAGGTATGCCTATCTTCCCGAAGCATTTCGAAAGATGATCGCTTAACTATCATACTCCTTTATGTGTTTCTTAACTTAGGCCAAGTTTTATGCTCTTTATGGAATACTAAGATGATCTGGTTAACTAAGTTAACCAAATACCAGCTGCGGACAAGATATCAGCTGCAGACCATCATACGCGTATGTATTACCCTATGGTTATTCGACGTAGTACTGGCATTCTCTCTGAATTGCAAGGCTTGAATACCATTTTCTATTCCAGTACTTCGTATTTGTACTTATTCGTGATACTTCCATGAACTTGGTACAACTACCTTATTAATTCCTTAGCAACATCACCAACTTTGTGTGGACTTAAGTTCATCACTTCTCGTTGCTCCATACATTTTCTACACTAATTTTCCTTCTTGTTACCAGCTAAGAATGATCTGAACTTGATCCATCCTTAAAATTGTGTGGATACTCCTTATAATTGGCTTCATTCCTCATGCAAGTCTTCTTCTTGGCTTTGGAACTCGTCACTCCCTTACATGAATTCCCTTTTCCATCTAGGTCTATATCATCAAGTAATAACTTGATGGTGCAACATGCATTTTCACACCAAGTCAAACTTCATTTACAGATCTAGTCAATCAAGAAGATTCAAAAAAATTCAACAATCAATAACAACTGAACATATAACATGTATTATACAAAGGTTATATATAAGTTACAGATGAACTGAAAGTTCCAACTGCTCGCTTCACATATTTAATACATAGCTATCTTACAAGAACTTTTTGTTCATGTGAGTATATCCTCACTTATTTCAGCAAACCACTCAAAAACTACAATACACATTACCCAACATGTAGATTATTCAAGCACTCTTCCCTTCGTATTTCATCCCATTCTTACTTTCATCCTCTTCCAGTGCTTCTTGGAGTTCCTTCCATGCGGACGTGAAGTCCTCTAACTGCCTTCTGGAGCGTAAGAGCATCCAGGAGGTGCGTATTCTTGATTAGAAGTACCTAGATTGAGGTTAGTCAATGAAAAATGACTAGAGTTGGTGTGATTTTCTTCAGGATTTTCCTGTGTTTCTTTCAACGCTTCCTCAAAGTAAGATGGTTCCTTCGCCTTTTCCTTGATCCATTCATACATATTGGTATAATAACTACCAGGACATTCTTCTAAGTCGATAGGATTGGTATTACCCCATATGGTCCATAAGGCTGTCTAAGGTTATAGTTGGTTTCTTCTTCGATACTAGCATCACAAGGTATAGGATTTCCTATATTACCATCCTAATACTCTACTCCCCATCCATAATAGTCCTTCTCGGGATTATTTGGATTAAATTCTCCCCAAGTTTTCCGTTTTAAAGTATACTTCGTCCATGGATCTTCAGGTGATTGAGGTTTATTCTGATAGTAGGCATAGGTTTCCGACTGATAATCATTGAATTCGGTTTCTTCGTACACTTCCCTGAAAAGATGACTTTAGGATGCTTAGCTTCTTTATCTAACTTCTTTCTACGTGTCATTGCTTTGACAGGATTAGTAAAATCCTCAATAACAGTATCCATCTCCTGAACTAATACTTGGTGAGTATTATGGAAAGTGTTTAATGAGGACCTATAGCGATCCATATACTTTATAGCTAGAGTGGGTTTAGTTCATAACAGATTAGAATGATTTAACTCTTGCTCCGTACTTGAGGTTTCATGGGGTATAATAGTGTGAGTACTACCTACCAGAGCTTTGGATTTCTGTTCTCGGATCATGGTTATGGCTGCCTGATGTTGGCGCTGTATCAACTTGAAAGCGCTTCGTCGGGAAACCCCAAGAGCAAGGTGTGATGCAGCACAGCAGCAAGTTTTTCCTCAGTAAGAAACTGAGGTTATCGAACCAGTAGGAGGAAGGAAACGTCTCAAAGGTGTTGCAAGCAACTTGGAGACCTGCACAACACAAACTCAAGACTTTGATCCAATAAACAGTGAGGTTGTCAATCTCACTGGTTTGCTATAACAAAGGATTAACTGTATGGTGTGGAAGGTAACAGTGGTTTGCAACAAGTAAATGGTAACAGTGGAAGATGTATCAATGGTAAAGATCGGACCGGGGTCCATAGTTCACTAGAGGTGTTCTCCTTAGATAAACAAACATGGCATGATGGGTAAACAAATTACAGCAGGGCAATTGACAGGACTGAGCAAGGCATAACAAAGCAATACTAGAAATCAAGATCCTATGAGATTCGATTGGGCAATACAACAAGATACACAGACCGCCATCCAACTGCATCTACGACTAGAAGTCCACCTTTGGGTTATCATCTGAACCCCCTCCAGTATTAAGTTGCAAGCAACAGATAACTGCTTTAAGCAAAGTGTGTAAGGTAAACAATCCACTTGTTCCATGAACAAGAGACCATTGTTTTCTCCCTAGTAGCAACAACATGTCTACGACCTTAGAGATTTATGTCACTTCCCTTAGATTAAATAGAGGCATGAACCCACTATCGAGCATAAATACCCCCACTTGGAGTCAATAGCAACTACTTGGCCAAGATAGCTACTAACAACAGAGAGCATGCAAGATCACAAACAACACAGACATGATAGAATCAAAAAGACAAAACCATTAATCAATCTGACATAGTAATCTCAATATCCATCGGATCCCCACAAACACAACATGCATGATTACAAATAGATGAGATCTTGATCATGAACGGAGCTCACAAGATCTAGACATGAAAGCACAAAGGAGGAGATACAACCATCTAGCTACTACATGGACCCGTAGTCCAAGGTAGAACTACTCACGCTTCATACCGGAGGCTGGCATGATGAAGAAGAAGGCCTCCGGGGTTATCTCCCCTTCGGCAAGGTGCCGGGAAGAGCTTCAGATCCCCCGATCTAGGGACGATGGTGGTGGCGGCTACATACGGTTTCGTGGAATATTGATCGGGTGCTTAGGGTTTAGGCATCGGGGGCTTCTTATAGGCGAAGAGGCGAGGCTGGGAGGCAGCCAGGGAGCCCACACCCTGCCCAGGCACGGGTCCACCCTAGGCCACGCCTGTGGGGGTGCAGCCACCCTGTGGCGCCCCTCCGTCTCTCATCTGGACTTCGTGTTCTCCTCGATGAAATATTGACTTTAGCTTTTGTCCCGTCCAATTCCGAGAATATTTCCTTACTAGCTTTTCTAGAACCAAAAATAGTAGAAAACACGCAACTGGCACTGTGGCAACTTATTAATAGGTTAGTACCAGAAAACATATAAAAACACCTCAAAGTGTGGACAAAGCAAAGCAAAGTAGATAGTAAACAAGCATGGAACATAAAAAATTGTAGATACGTTTCCGACGTATCAAGCATCCCCAAGCTTAACTCCTACTCGTCCTCGAGTAGGTAAGTGATAAAAGAATAATTTTTGAGGTGACATGCACCATAAAAACCAAGATCAAACCATTTGCAAGCATTGAAAGATGGGATCAAAGAACTCTAAACATGAGCATAAAAGATGGAGTTCTAACAGTAATACAAAGTCACTATGCATGCAACATTAAAGGCTACAAACAAAGATCATGAATAACATGCATTGAAAAACGTTTGTTTGTTTCACATATAGAAAACATGGCATAGTGGCAATCAGCTTTCCCTCATAGAGTAGCAAATAGATGCATAGGACACCTTCAAAGTTCATAGGAGTGACTAGAGACAAACACAAGAACAAGTAATATCAACAATATGCATCAATCAATACGTTTTGGGACAATGCACATAGAACTCAGAATGGCAACTATTCTATCTTAATTGGTGCCTAAAGGTAGAAGGTGGAGACTCAATATAATAGTGGAAGAAAGGCCCTTCACAAAGGGAGGCAGGGATTTCAAGTTTCAAAAAGAGCTTCCAAAAATTATGGTACTTGTTAGCTTTCATCCCTCATTTCCCCTATCATAAGCATCTTAAAGTGATTAAAGTTAAAGTGAACAAACTATGGAGTATATGCTTCACAAAGTATAAGTTAGCAATCTCATGTCCCTTGAATATGAGGGTCGCTCCTCGTGCTACTCCACTTTAGTCACTTGTAAGTTCTTGTCATAGTAAGTACATGTGTATCATAAAGAATCGCCAACAGGGTACCCCTTGCACATGGTTCAAGAGCTATCCCATAACCAAAATGACAAGGCAAGCAGACAATGAGCATCTTAGCGATCTTTTTATTTGCTATTTGCATAGGTTTTTATTGAGGATGCTTCACAGATTGATCATTATGGTGATGCTGCAAGTTTCCACCATGATTAGGCATGGCTTAGGCTAGCGGCCCAGGCGTTTCTCTAACACACATACATAACTCCATGGACTTACAAGATCCCCTTTTATTTCACATCGACGACATCCATAGACAAAAGATCATGATATCAATTGTGTACAAAGTACAAGTGCAATGTTGAAAGTGTTCCCCATGACAGCACGGTTCTGCTAATTCCAACGTATAAGTGCAAGCATATACAACATAGATGACACATTGGTTCAATTTTATTAGGGGAAAGAAAAATAAAGTGTGCCATCAAGTTTGTGAGAGCTTTAATCACTAAGTTTTCACATAACAAAATACTTTTTAATTGGAAGATAGATGAAAACACGAATATACTTGGAATGGTGTAACAAACCATGCATACGAATTTATAGTGGACACTTTGGAATAACTTGGTTTCTTGGGAGTTTGATGCATGAGTAGAACTTACTCATACAAGTGGAGGCTAGCAAAAGACTGGGAGCAACCAACTAAGAGAGCAATAATGGCCATAATCATGCAGAACGACAAAACATTACTAATCAAAGCATAGAGTGGTACTACAAGTCAAGGACTAAATGATAATAGAGGCTATGGTGACTTGTTCATAGTCATAACATGGTGTGAGCATGTGCCAAGTCAACCCAAACAAAGCATCAAAGGAGAATACCACAATACTATGCGTTTGCATGCTAAAACAATGCATGATTATTTCAAGGCACACTAAGCAATCCCAATTGTTTGGAACAAGTCATGCTACAGCAGTAATCACTAAGCATAAGGTCAAAACAACACCTAGCATGACATGCTAAAGTCTAAGTCACAGTAAAAGAAAGCTCCTCTTGCACTATTCAAGCAAGAACTTTCTACTCCTTTCCAACACCAATCGACTTATTTGAAACAACACAGCGAGAGCGGGCATCCAAACTACTTTATTCAAGGAAACTAAACAAACTAAGCAAAGCAAACGAAAACTAAGATGCTCCAAGAATAACACAACAGTGCATGAAACAATAAAAACGAAGTGTCTAGAAAGACCTGAGCTTTTTATTGATGAAGAAGGGGATGCCTTGGGCATCCCCAAGCTTTGATGCTTGTACCTCTTGGATATTTATTAGGGTGACACTAGGGTGGCATCCCCAAGCTTGAGCTTTTGTCCATTCTTCATCTCATTACATCATTCTCTCTCTACACCTGAAATTTTTCCTTCAACAAAACTTCACACAATCTTCATTAGCAACATTAGTGTATTCAAAAGATAATAGACCCTTGGGTTTAGCTTTAGAACAGCAAAACTTTCACTAAAAACACAAGATAATGTAGCAATTCCCTCAAAAAGCTCAATTTCCCAAAAACAACCCAAAAAGGAATCAATAAGAAGCAAATGCAAATAATGGCAAAAATCTGTCAAAACAGACCAGCAGGTAGAAACCGATTTTTTCGAAGACCTTTTGTTGCTCAAATCAAAAAATTGTTGAACTAATGAAAGTTAGATAACATACTGGGGTATTTATTCGTAAATTTAAGCTCAATCTAACTTACAGATACTCCTCGCGAATTTTTATGGTGGAGCACAAAAATCTATTTCGGGACAGCAACTCCCCAAATCTTACTTCCCTCTCATTAGAGGTCATTCTTGGCACAAAAATCAAACAAAAAAGGATAAGGAGAGGTCATTACTGAAGTAATAACTTCCAAGACTCAATAAAACTCTTGGGTTATCTCCCAACAAGTACTTTTCTTTAACGCCTTTAAGTTAGGCACAAGAAGCAAGAATCAAGTATTTTCAAAGGAAGAAGCATTAACATCAAACCTTGCTTTCAAAGGAGGAGCAAAAAGCAACTTCTCTCTCCTCATAGGGAAGTGTTCAATACCTTTCTTGAATGGAAATTGATATTTAATGGTGCCTTCTTTCATATCAATGATGGCACTAACAGTTCTAAGAAAAGGTCTTCCCAAAGTAATAGGACAAGAAGCATTATATTCAACATCCAAAACATAGAAATCAACAGGGACATAAGCATTGTTAACCATAATGAGAACATCATTAACACTTCCCATGAGTTTCTTCTTAGCATTATCATTAAATGGGACATCCAAATAACAATCTTCCAAAGGTGGAAAATCAAGCATTTTAGAAATCTTCCTAGGCATAATAGAGACACTAGAACCAAGATCACATGAAGCTTTGAGATCAAAGTCATTCACTTGCATATTAATAATGGGTTCTCAACTATCTTCTACTTTCCTAGGAATAGAATCTTTGTGTTTTAACTTCTGTTCCTTAATTTTAACAAGAGCATTTGTAATGTGTTTGGTGAAAGCAACATGCATATCACTAGCATCAGGACTTCTAGCAAGCTTTTGCAGGAACATAATCACTTCAGAAATATTGCAACCATCAAGATCAAAATCAAACTTAGCATCACTAGTAGTAGACTCATTGGCCTTAGGCATTGTAGGAGGAGGAATAGGGACTTCTTGTGGTTTAGTGACATCCATATTGGTGGTGATGGTGCACACACTATTGTTTCTAGCAATTTCAGCTTCCCATTCCCACTTAGCATGAAGTTGGGCTAACAGTCTAACATTTTCATCAATAGTAACTTGTATGGCATGAGTAGAAGCAAAGGTACTTCCATGGTTTCAGGTTTAGCAGCTGAATCCAACAGGTTTCTTGAAGAGAAGTTCAAACCTACATAAAAAGTTTGAATAATATCCAAGCAGTAAGTCCATGAGTGGGACAATCCTTAACCAAAGATTTCATTCTTTCCCAAGCTTGAGCAACATGTTCATTATCAAGTTGTTTAAATTTCATAATATCACTTCTCATAGATATAATCTTAGTAGGAGGGTAGTAATTTCCAATAAAAGCATCTTTGCACTTAATCCAAGAATCAATACTATTTCTAGGCAAGGATAGCAACCATTCAGCTTTTCCTCTTAAGGAGAAAGGAAACAACTTTAGCTTAATAATATATCCATCTACATATTTATACTTTTGCATCTCACAAAGTTCAACAAAGTTATTGAGATGGGCAGCAGCATCGTCAGAACTAGCACCAAAAAATTGCTCTCTCATCACAAGATTCAACAAAGCAGGCTTAATTTCATAAAAGGTAGCACCAGGAGCAGGTGGAGCAACAGGAGTGCTTAGGAAATCATTGTTTTTTGTGCTAGTGAAGTCACACAACTTGGTGTTCTCAGCAGAGTTCATTTTGGAAAAGGTGGAGCAAGCCAACAGCAACAGCAACTAGAGCAGGGACTAATTTTTTGTGTTTTTGATAAGAGAAAGCAAACCAAACTAACTAATTTTTTGGAGTTTTTGATAAAAAGAGGCAAACAAAACCAAGCAAAACAAAAACAAAGTAAAGATAAAGGTTGAGAAGGACTCCCCTTGTGAAGATGTCCTTAGCCTCCCCGGCAACGGCGCCAGAAAAAGCTTGATGTTGGCGTTGTATCAACGTGAAAGCGCTTCGTCGGGAAATCCCAAGAGCAAGGTGTGATGCAGCACAGCAGCAAGTTTTCCCTCAGTGAAAACCGTGGTTATCGAACCAGTAGGAGGAAGGAAACGTCTCAAAGGTGTTGCAAGCAACTTGGAGACCTGCACAACACAAACTCAAGACTTTGCCCCAACGAACAGTGAGGTTGTCAATCTCACCGGTTTGCTGTAATAAAGGATTAACTGTATGGTGTGGAAGGTAACAGTGGTTTGCAACAAGTAAACAGTAACAGTGGAAGATGTATCAATGGTAAAGATCGGACCGGGGTCCATAGTTCACTAGAGGTGTTCTCCTTAGATAAACAGACATGGCATGATGGGTAAACAAATTACAGCATGGCAATTGAAAGGACTGAGCAAGGCATAACAATGCAATACTAGACATCAAGATCCTATGATATTCGATTGGGCAATACAACAAGATAATAGACCGCCATCCAACTGCATCTATGACTAGAAGTCCACCTTTGGATTATCATCCGAACCCCCTCCAGTATTAAGTTGCAAGCAACAGACAACTGCTTTAAGCAAAGTGTGTAAGGTAAACAATCCACTTGTTCCATGAACAAGAGACCGTTATTTTCTCCCTAGTAGCTATAACACATCTACAACCTTAGAGACTTATGTCACTTCCCTTAGATTAAATAGAGGCATGAACCCACTATCGAGCATAAATACCCCCTCTTGGAGTCACTAGCAACTACTTGGCCAAGATAGCTACTAAAAACGGAGAGCATGCAAGATCACAAACAACAAAGACATGATAGAATCAATAAGACAAAACCATTAATCAATCTCACATAGCAATCTCAATATCCATCGGATCCCTGCAAACACAACATGCATGATTACAAATAGATGAGATCTTGATCATGAACGAAGCTAAGATCTAGACATGAAAGCACAAAGGAGGAGATACAACCATCTAGCTACTACATGGACTCGTAGTCCAAGGTGGAACTACTCACGCTTCATAGCAGAGGCTGGCATGACGAAGAAGAAGGCCTCCGAGATGATCTCCCCTCTGGCAGGGTGCTGGGAAGAGCTTCAGATCCCCCCCCCGATCTAGGGGCGATGGTGGTGGCGGCTACAGATGGTTTCGTGGAATATTGATCGGGTACTTAGGGTTTAGGCATTAGGGGCTTCTTATAGGCGAAGAGGCGAGGTAGGAGGGCGGCCAGGGGGCCCACACCCTGCCTAGGCGCGACCTAGGGTGGGCCCGCGCCTAGGGGGTGCGGCCGCCCTATGTCTCCCCTCCGTCTCTCCTCTGGACTCCGTGTTGTCCTCGGTGAAATATTGACTTTAGCTTTTATCCCGTACAATTCCGAGAATATTTCCTTACTAGCTTTTCTGGAACCAAAAATGGCAGAAAACAGGCAACTGGCACTGTGGAAACTTGTTAATAGGTTAGTACCAGAAAACATATAAAAACACCTCAAAGTGTGGACAAAGCAAAGCAAAGTAGATACTAAACAAGCATGGAACATCAAAAATTATAGATACATTTCCGACGTATCACTGCCATTACTGCAATCTGATATGCCGATGCCATACACCTTGCCTCTCCTGATGGCATTTCTCCATTAAGTCCTAACTTCTTGGGCAACATAATCATGACACGGTATTTGGCTAATACTTGCCCATCATAGTAATTATAAATCTTGACCAAAAGTCTTGATTCTCATCGAGACTCCATATAAGTTGTCGGAGAGTATTTGTCCAATCCTCTCCGTAGTCATCTAATGTCATGCTCAACACTTGAACATTCCGGGGTGGATACCTAGGTGCCATTTAATATTGTAGATAAGAAATTATCATCAGTCATATTGAGTTAATACTCATGGTAATTATTTGAATTGCATCTTAATAAAGAATTATTGCACTAGCAACATGACAATATTATTCTTAGTTGAATATCCATCATATCTCTAGAGAACTCTTTATTATTGCGAATACCTTTCCTAAAGGTTCTACCCATTTACTAAGTTTCCAACCTAAGGTCAAAGCATATGCTCTAATACCAGTTGCGGTGACCCAGCATACCACTGCATGATGTAGTATACTATAGTCGTTGACATAACACCAATGAAACACCGTTCACTAGTATTACATCCCTCAGAGTGGTACAACAGAAACACGGCAAGTCCAAGACATGACTATAGGTTACATCTCGACTCTTTACAAAAGATCCATAGAACACTCTGGGTTAAAGAGAGAGAAAGAAACTTCTTACAAAGAAGAATCGGAAATAATCAACTCATAACTATCATACTAATAGACTAGTAATTAAATTAATGGGCTTGCATTGCTGCTATTGCAATACTTTACAGAAGTAGGTTCTATGGCTAGAGATTATATTCCTATCTAATCAGCAAATTCATCTTCACTTTATTTGATGTATAAGTTGACTTCATTGAAGAACTTGAACTGTTGATGACGATTCCCTTGAGCATAAGTTGATGTATACGTCGCCTGTATTGGCTTCAGAATCTAGCAAGGGTTAAGGAGATACATTGAGTACGAGCATACTCAACAAGTTCATTAAAAAGATTGTTTGATGCACTATATCTATAGCCATAGACCCTAGGTCGTAGGCAATGCAGGTTTTCAAAAACATTTCTTCAAAGGTTGCTTTTATTCTGAAAAGCTATGTCCGTCAGCCTTCACAGGTTTACCAGAACTTTCATGGAGTTCCTTTCCTGCCGCGTTCATAGCTCGTTCCCAGAACAGGGAGTAACAAGTTATAGTTATTACACTTTGCGTTACTTTACCCATGAGAGATCAAATCCTTGTTGCACAACCGGGCAGCTTATTCCTGTCCACAATTCCGTGATGTGGAGCCTGGTAGATGATCCAAGCCAATCACTGCCCCCTTCGAGACCCCGCATGTCTCCTTGGTGTACGCCATGCCCACCTATTTAATTACAGAAATGGTTGGTACAGACCATTCAGATGCCAGAACTATCGTGGGACATTGAGGGTTCCCACCCATATGCTGCATATCCTCTATGAATTACCAATTAATGCATGCTACGAGTGATAACAGCCACGACCTACGCATCCGGCTACATGCGAGAGGAAGAATATACAACTGACTTCTCCGTCCCATTCCAAATCTCATGGTTAACGCGTAATATACGACTCAAGAATCACTGGCGACATTGGTTGTTAAGTCCTAGGTATTGTGTTCCTTTACCACCGGAACTTTCATAGTAGGTTATTACCTCTTGGTAAATAACCTATCATCATATTATTATGAAAATAGTGTTTTTGACCTTTTTGAAATGCAGGTGATGACAACACTTAATTTGCAAAATATTTGATAGAAAATAACCAAAGGACATGAGCAAGTGTGAAATTGCCTTTTGTGATTGCAAGATTATGCACTCACGGTCTTCGAGACAATAAAAGATCCAATATCTAAAATCAGGATCATTGGTCCGGTAAGGACTAATGTTTAAAGAAGCGGTATGCTATTATGCATAAGTAATGCTATGCATTTTCATAAAACTCCAAAGTGTATCCCCAATACTTTAAGTGAAGTGAACTTAGATGATTCCTTTAAGAGTTGGTTCATCTTCAAATTTTACTTCACAGAAAATGCATTCATAAAGAACTTAAGTCTCGATATACAATATATAAAAGTAGAGTGCAATAGTAATCTAAGATCGGGATTATTTGCTATTTGGTTATTATGGTGAAAGTCTATGTATTGGGTTATTTTAAGGGTTGAAGGTAATTATTATAGAGTTATTGTTTGAAGTGGCAAAAAGAATAACCTTCGAAGAAAAGATTTCCTTTCTAAGGTTTAAACAATCTTTATTGTTAATAGAATGTGATCAATGTCTTTTGGGGTTTGATTGATTAGTTTGGACTTGAGATGCTTTATGTCTTAATTGAAATAGACCAAAGTTAACTATAAAAACATAAGTAGTTTATTAGACTTGACGTTTATAAGTTTTGAGACTAAAATTAACTTTAAAAGGGTAAATAAACTTAAGGTGTAATATGTTTTAATTATTCCCAACTTTTAAATTTATGATAGGTATGATTAAGGTGTGGAATTATTCACTTTATATTTAAATGAAGGGTTAGATTTAAATTGGTTTTACTATTATGAAAATAATATGTAACTATTCAATGGAAGTATAATTTGGATGATATTATTAAGGTGTTAGATTTAAAGTTATGTTACACATTATTTCGATATTAAGATCATCCCTCCTTAATATCAATGAAATATGTATAAAGTTATTTTAAAGATTGTGGTTTTGAATTTTTATTTAAAGTTTCAAAATAATATTACAAGGTTAATAACTTACCCTTAAGTTTTATTATGAGTCTTTAATCATGGATTTGTACTTAGTAATTAAGCTTAAAGGATTTAGTGTTTTATAGGGATATGTGATTTTTCTTACTTAAGAAATAATTTTAATGAATTAACAAAATAATTATCTTATTATAATAAAATAGGTAATAGATAAAGATTTATTATTTTTAAAATCTTGAAAACCTTTTTAATGTTACATTTAATATTTTTCTAGTATAATATATTTAATTGAGATTTTTAAAAAATGATTTTTATTTATTTTTAAGTATTAGTCTTATGTTTAAAAAATTCCATAAAGGATTAAAGGTCTTTAAATAATTACTTCAAATTTTATTTATAACAAAATTAGGTTAGTATTTTTTAAATAGTAGATTTAATTTTATACACAAAATGATTTTTATTTATTTTTAGGGTTTTCCCTTAGTTTATGAAATTTCACTTAAGATTTAATAATGTTATTACGTATTTGCCTTTTATTTGACATAAATAGGTAAATTTATATTTTTCTTAGGTAGATATTATTTTTGTGGTTATTTTGATGTATCATATATATTTTTAGGATTTCTCTATTTTTTCTAATAACTATATACTCATAAGGATATGGTTATTCACTTTCTTTTTTTATTATTGTTCTATTAATTCACATCATGCAAAGGCATGATCTGAGAGATATATGAGTTGGAATATGCAAAGTAGATTCTCTTTAACTACTTAACTGCTTGATATCTAGCTAAATGATTCCTAGTTCAAATTATCTAGGAAAATGATTTAAATTCATGCTTTGATTGCTTGCAATGATTCCTAGCTAGATTAGCTAGGAAGATGATATGAAAAACTTGATAGACCTTGCTCAGAGGTAAAGTAGAAGTATCATACTTCTCTATTTCTGTTGACAATATTCTAGATGGCTTCTGCCATTCTGGAAATCTTAGTGTGGTGCCTCCTGATGGAGTGTGCACACTGGAATTCTAGATAGCATGATATGATATTTATTTTATTGCCTTGGCTTCTTAAGATCATTTTCCTGATGGTTTAATGATGGAAATTAAAATGAATTAGTCCCTTGCCTATGATGGATAGATTGGGGCATTAATTGAAATAAGAACAGATATTTATTTATTTTGGTGGCTTTTATTCTCGGTGATGAGCTTTAGCATCTCTATGCAAGACTGAGAGAAAACTCTCCATCCAATCCTCCTAGATAAAAATCTAGTGGAAAGGTAGATGGACTCAGTGGTTGTGTATTATTTCTCTGGTACTCCCTAGATCTATATTTATGATTTAAGAATAGATGTTGCATGATCAATTGTGCATTTCTGATGATTGTTACCTGATGTTGGTGATTGTCTTATGGTCTGTTGTAGATCTTGATCAGCTAAAACTTATGTTACTGCTATCATGCCCCTCTTGGCCTTGTTCTACTCTTCCTGGAACAGGCCTTGCTCCTCCTAGGTCCTGTGTGGCCTTGTTGTCCTCTTAAACTACCCCCTCCATTAAGTCATCATCTTATTATGGATCTGTTTGGTTTTCTGTGATGAATGTTTGGTTGATCTTGTGGAGATCTAGCAGGAACTAATGTGGTGTTGGTTGTGAACTGGTGACAAGCCGATGCTACTCTTGGTGATGTAGAGAATGGTGGTTAACTAACAGCTAAGTTGCTATGACTGCTCTCCTTATTATCTGATTCCCTGGTTGCTGTGGTGTTGACAGCATTCCATACTACATGTGTGTAAGCTGCTTGGAAGTGGGACCTAGGTTCCAAGTTTCAATGATCAAGATCTTTTCTTGTGGATGTGATCAAGTAATTTGGCTGTTACTTTTACTCCTTTACTATGTCCTTATCTAGTGAAACTTGCCCCTTGACCAATGAGATTATAATGAGGCTACACATCTGATAAGAATAGATGATCTATCTGGTGGAACTTGCCCATGCCTATGATGCATAAGCCTGAGGCAAAGATTCTAAATAAGAACAGATTCTTCATTGGCCCCCTTTTTATTTAATACTACTCAATGATGAGGCAAAGCAATGCATTACATTGCTAAAACCTGAGAGTACAACTAATACTAACATAACCTTCCTTTATTTTTGGTTTTGTTTCCTTTCTTGTTTGTTTTGCAGGTACAGAAGAATAATAAGAAAAGAAAGTACAATAAATAACATAGGAAAATACATTAGGTTTTCTTTTTATCAAATATTGTAATTTCTTTTCTGTTTGAATATTGTAAAAACATTGTATTGTTATATTTTATTCAATAAAGTTTACTTGTTTTCTTTTTCTTTTATTATTCATTTGCAAAAACAATGTAATATATATCTGCTTATAATAAAGAATTCTTTTAGTTATTTCATTTATGTAGTTTCTTTTTATATTTATTTGTTTTATAGTAATTTACTTTTATTCTTTTATTGTAACAACAATGTAAAATTGTAATATATAATAAAGTGTTCCATTATTCTTAGAACCAATTAAATATTTATCTTTTACTTATAAATAAGAATTCCATTCTTATTTATTATTATAATTCATTTCTCTCAGTTTTGTTTTATTAATTGAGACATATAATTATTGTATCTTTTCATAAATAGGAGTTCACCTCTTATTTCTTATTACAATTTAATTTCCAATTATTATTCGATTTCAAATTCTTTTAGTATTCAAATCTATCAATTAAATATTCAAATTTGAATTGTCTTCCCCTAATACACAAAAGTAAGATAGAGGTCATGTCGAAATCCATCGCACCATGCCCTAATGTTTCTATCAGAACAAGAGAGATCTCGATCCCTCTATAGCTTTTTAGTTTTGTGCGAAAATTCCCCAGATTTTCTTATGCATGAATGCAATGCACAAACATGTGTCATGTCTATTCGAGGTGCTAATCCTGGGATGTTACACATAGATCCTTCCCCAGGTCATTATTATAATAGAATGAGTTTCACTTCTAGAGTCAACAAGGGGAAGAATATTCAGGATCCTGCTATTCGCTATTTGTTCTATGTTATTGCTAACACCTTGTAGTCACAAAATGAGTTTACAAGACTCAATGAGGAGGACATCCTAGTCCTTGCAAAAGCTGCTTTCAACAACAATTTGTCACTCAACTTGGGTGCAATTCTTGTGCGCTACCTGGAGCACCAGTCCTCCCAAAGCCAAGGACCAATTACAGGTGGAGGCGTCATCACCATGCTTGCCATTTCCCTAGGCATCGACCTAGGTGAGTTGCAACCATTGCTAGGTGAGCGACATGTTGGTTTCTCTACTTTGAAATCTTGTGGAATGCTCACTAGGAGAGGTAGTGTTTATAACTTGCATATTGTAGGAGTTGGGCGTATCTATCCCGCTCCTTTGCCTAATGGTCTCTTCTCTATCGAGGAGGGATGTTTGCTATATGATGTGTAGGTTGAACAACATTAACCCTAGGAGGAGATTACAGATGAGGATGAGGACCAAGAAGAGGAGCAAGAAGTTCCTTATCAAGAAGATCAGCCACCAAACCGGTTTGCTACATATCAAGACTTCTAAGAACTTGGAGGAACTATGGAGGGGATGCATAATCTCGCTTTAAACCTCCGAGAAACCACAAGTAACTTATCAACTCAATTTGCGGACTGGAATTACAGCTTTTTCCCGCCACCTCAATGATTTGAAGGGCTTGCAAAAGCCTAAGCTTGGGGAAGTTTCCTCAATATCTTTATTTTGCGTTCATTCATTTTATTTTATTTCGAGGTTATGATTTTTTATTTGAGTATATAAGCACTCATGTTGGTTTCCCCAACACTTTATCTTTAGTTATTTTCTTTTGTTTTTGATATTTTTCAAATCGAGCTTTGCCACCAATTTTCTATTCTTTAATTCCCTCTCTATATATCAACAAAAATATTTCTCCATTTATCTTTATTTCCCGCTTTCTTTTCTTTTCTCCTTGAGGTTCTCATGTATTTGCAGAAGAGTGATTGACTTTGAGTTTCCAAGAAACAAATCAAAAGGGAAGAGAGAAGTGGAACCAAACATGAAACGTATGCCTTATGACTCTCCACTTTTGAAGTTTGAGAAACCCATGCTAGTTAGTAGTAAATGTTAAGATATTATATTGGTGGAGTGAGCATTTATATTGGAGTAAACTTTTGTTTGCATGGGTATTTAGTTGAGTATGTTTTGTTCTAGATCTTGTAGTTAACCAAGTCTTGCTCAAATTTGCTAAATAATTGAAATAAGAAAAGTCTCAAAATTGAAGACTTGGGTGTTGTAGTGTTTAGTCTTGAAAGCTTATTCTTAGAGACACTCAACACCACAGAAAATAATGACTGACTTGATAGCTCTCTTTGAAAATATTTGTTCAATTGAATTAATGTTTAGCGTTTTTTGTGAGCATGCCAAAGTTTGACTTGTGAATCATAAGAATGATATAGCTTTATGCGTGTCAAACTTCATGGGATGCCAACAACTCCGCTATCCTACGGACGATATTCATGGAGGAAACTCCTAGATTTCGGCTATGAGTTGATTAAACATATGTAGAAGCAATGCTATAATGGGTAAGATTCTTGGCACTCTCGGGTAGCTGTGTTCATGATGGAATCACTCCTCTGGTTGATATGAGTAATCATTATGCAAAAGGAACAAAAACCTTAGTGATGCCACGAGTGTCCATCACAGCCCGATAAACTAATGATTTTTTTTGGCATGCTCTCAATTACTTAAGAACTGAAATTCTTGAAGGACAATGAATAGAAAAGTAGTGCTTGAAAAGTCTTGATTTATTGATGTGGGAGAATTGAGATACTTTAGTGTATATGCTTTTCATGAAAAACTCTCACACTCTCAATTTTACATGATTATACTTTATTGTTCAAAGGCAAGCTTACGAGTTGATTACATGAGTTTATTCATTTGAATCAACCGTGCTAACAATAATCTTGTTGCGCTATAAGGATTCATGAAACCCGTATGATATGCTTGCCATTACTCTATCTATGCTGAAGTTTTTCAGATTAATAAAGTGGAGGAAACATGAGACTACCAATCACGAGTAAGATCGTCATCTCGTTATTTTAGTTTAAATGCTTAGTTCCTTTTTTATTTTGGTTTTCTTGCTCGAGGACGATCAAGTTTAAGCTTGGGGAGGTTTATGGTTGTGAAATATAGCCATCCACACTCACATTTAAACTGGATATTATTCATATATTTGATGAAATATCTCTAAACCCTGCCACTAATGCCTAATGATCAAAGGGGTATGCAATCCTATCTCTCTATTTTTTCCTACATAGATAATAATGTTTGATGATGGAAATCACAACATTAAAGTCAAAGATACGAGATTTCCAACAACTAAAAGAAACCTGTAGTCGTGAAGTGGAGGCAGTGCCTTTAATGACCAACTATACAGCGGGAATTTTATTCCGGCCGTATAGTTGCCACTGACATCACCAGGTCAAACAGAACAAATTTCGTGAAGGGAACCCTAGATAAAGAGGCCTCAGCGACGATAAAACCCTCCTCGGCCTCTTCTTTTTTATCTCAACTCTCCCTGCTACCAGAAACCACCACACCGGAGGAATAAGTAAATTACAAAAAACCACCACAATTGGGGCCAGGGTAACAAACACCCACCAAAATGCATGTTTTCGGTGGTTTTTTTGTGAAGGGTTGTTACCCTCGTCCCAATTGTGGTGGTTTATTGTAATTTACTCCGAAGGAATAGATCTAGATCTAATCTCCAAACCCTTCTCTACCACCATATCCATATTCCACCACTTGTAATAGTATATCTTATCTCCAATTGGTGACATTGTAAGACTATTATTATCAATCTCATGATTTCCATTACAATTGTTTTGGTTGTTGATTTCATCTGTATGTGTGAGTTTCTCCTTGGGCTAAGGGCTTCGGCCTAGCCATGTAGCTTTGTGCATGTTATTTATCATAGATGGGATCATGTATTAGTTTGTATGACATGATGATTATTGTACCCTCTCTTGCCTCAATCTAAGGACTTGTCAAGTACCCAAGACCCCAAGGATTGATCTAGGTATAGGGAGTGTGAGTAATGACTAATCTGTAGGATGGGAACCCCAGTGACAGAAGGGGTAGTACGGCTGTATGTGAGGGATTTACTTCGGATTAATGGTGACATCACTATGCATATCATTAGTTCTCTTTCTTCTATGGATGAGACTAGTAGGTTATTGCTATAAGCAGTTGCAGAGGCAATAGAAATTATTGATGCATTGCACATATATAATTATCTTGCTCTAACAATTACATGCATACTTTATTATTATCTTTTATTCCCATCAGATGTTTTGCACATCTACTGGTGAAACCAAAAGTGTAACATCCCAAAAATATTAATCAAGGTTATCAAATTCCAATCACCCAAATTTAGGGTTAACAAAAACTTTTGTTAATTAAAATCAATATGAATGCATGTGTGTATGTGATGAATGCATGAATGCTTGTATGGACTTGTTTGATTGTTATGAATGGCAAGGATTGGTTTAAAGATGAAAACAACATCATCTAAATCATTTCCAAGCAGAACCAAATAAAGAGAAATTCAAAAATAATATATATATAAGCAAATGGTCACTTTTGCCAATCTTGCTCACTAGACCACTTTGAGTGTTTCTAATCCAAGATTTCTAACAGAAACAAATCCAATTCTTTTCATCCCTTGCTAGACCAAGTAAAAGTGAACCTAACCCCACCTTGCAAACCCACAAAAACCTTTTGCAAATCTATGCCAAGGACAATTAAAAATTGAATCTAGTTCATATGGTAAGATCACCAATTCTCAAAACCCCACCAAACCAGTTCACCTTGACAAATCCGAACAACCAGATACTACCCAGTGTGTGACCAATGCACTCACCAAATTTCATCCAAAAATTCAAATATAAATCTCTTGCGGCCATTTCATCAAACACCTTTTGAGCACAAATCAAAGAAAACAACAAACACTATTGTGAGCAGTGTTCTCGCCAAACTTGTTCCCTCTCCAGCACTCACCACACTCCCAGTAGGTCATCAACCTTGTCTAAGCAGCTCTAGCCCCCTGTGTACACGACCATGCCATCAATGGCCACCATGGCCGAGCACACTTGCCACCCCCACCGTCGACAGCAAGCTACAAGTGTAACCAGCCTCGCCAACCTTGTCTACCATGCCGCCCGTGCCTCACTGCCCCCTCTAGACCAGCTCTAGCTCGAAGACAGAAAGAGGAACCTTCGGAAACGACGTGCCCGCGCCGCTGTCGACCATGCCGACGCGCACCGCAGTGCATGCCCCATTCCCACTCAACCCGACCACCTAGAGCCCTCGCCGCCCGCCAGCACGAACACCACTGTCCCAGGAGACCACCAGACATGCTCGTTTCCTCGACCATGCCCCGTAGCCGCCGCACGACGCGAAGTTCGCCGTCGGTACCATGCAGAGCACCGCACGCTCCCAACCAAACCACACTGCCCCACGCCTCGCCTTTAAGCTAGCAACGATCGCCAGGAGACCGCACACCATCCCCTAGCCTCAGCCACGCCGATAGCCGCCTGTACCGTCGCCTCCGACGACCTCTGCCTATGCCATGCTGCCCCTCTCGCTCGCCTATAAAAGGAGGACTCCCTAGCTCGATTTCTCCACACCATCTCACTCCCCACCCCTCACTGATCCTTCCCACTTATTCCCGGAGCAAGGCGAGCTCTCTCTCGTCGGAATTTGGCCGGAGTCTGCCGTTGCCGGAGGAGAAGGGCGTCGTTGATTGTGGCCACCCCAGGAGAACCGCCATCGTCGACAACCTCATTCGCCCCCGTCGCTGACCCTCGCATGAGCCCCGGTGAGCCTCCCCAGACCCCCACTGGCTACGTTAGGGTTAGTTCCTCGCCGGAGTAGCTCGTCGTCGACGATGACCCTCAGCCGTTAGATTAGAATTAGATCGTAAGGCTCAGATTCATAGATACCATTTCGTTTAGTTAGTTCCGCTGACTACTGGACTCCATCTGTCAGCATCTCGTGTGCGCGCTATGCGCAGTGGGCCGGCCCAGTAACTCTCCCACGTGACCCAGTTAGTTTAAATTTAGATTTTTCATTTAAACTCAAACTCTAGTTCTGTCTGTTGATTCAAAAATCAATTCAGAGAGTTTTACTGAACCAAATAGCATGAAACCAATTTTGTTAGAAAGATATGGAAATTCTTAATCCAAGCCCATTGGATTCAAACCATTTGGAATAATAGATCACCTATATTAAAAATAACAAGGAAGAGACTTTTCTGTATTCAAACATTTTTCAAAATTCAACCATAAATGCTTTTGAGTTGATTCCAACTCTCAAAAATCACATTTGACAAGAACTTTCTGAATATATACAAATATCTAGGTTTACTGATAGTAATAATGGACAAGTAATAAAAGAATGCCCCATAGGAATTTCTAGTCACTTTAACTAATTAAAATAATAAGGTTAAACATTATTAAATTGTGACACCACTTTAAATCACATTCCCAAGTATTAAAATATGTGGTGATAACATGTGTCAACATGATCCCATATTTTAAATTGGAGAATATTAAATCTTAAGTAGTTTTTCAATGAGTAGAAATTACTTTTCTAAAATAAAATAAATAAGACTATTGCTTTAATCCTTGTGGTGATTGTGATGATGCTAGATCATCTAGTGTGAACCTTTGTGTGCTAAATAGAAGTATTTAAGTATTGTTTGGTGATTGTGTACTTCGTATTTATTTATAGACGCTAGTACCAACCAAGGATACGGAGAGGAAGGAGACTACTATGAAGAAGAAGCAGAGGAGAACTTCAACCACTGCACTGCTCAAGGCAATCTAACACTTGCATGATAACTATGCAAACTAGATGCCTTAGGCATATGTGATTATACCACTTGATTATACCCAATCCCAGTTTTACTTGCAAGCTTTATTCTCTTATTTCTTTATCAAAACTTTTTATTTATGTTTACTTAGTGACTTGTAAATTTTGGAAAGATCTTATAGGTAGCATAAAGAGCATAAAACTTGGCCTAAGGTAGATAGAACTAGATATCATCCAAAGGCATGAGATTAGACTTAGATAAGTCACACTTGATTATCACCCCTCATTAGTGATTACCCCCAACTTTAGTGTCTAGTGTAAGCATAAAACTTGATCACTTTAGATGTGAATACTTGGTGAAAAGGATTATGAAAACCTTAGGATGATGAGTCATTCTAATGAAATGTTTTGACACGTGTTAGTAAACACAAGGTGATTTGATGGTGAAAATGTTGAGGCATGAGCATTAGCCCTTTATAAAACTGATGGTTGTGTTCGGATGCGATACCATTCCAATTTTACCGTACAACCACAATATCTGAAATTAGGTAGGGCTTAACTAGAAGTTTATATATCTTAGTATGGGTTCTCTTGCGGCCGAGGTTTGAGCTGAGGCTACCTCGTGATGATTTTCCACCTGTGCAGTTCCCAAGATGACAGATGGTCATGTTTGGGAGGCCAAACCCATAGGGGAGGTGCCTATACTAGGGTGTGTAATTGAAAGTTAGGATTGATTATCCGCATACTGAGTATGGTGATTCAGGATTGTTCCTGATGGATGTATCGAATGTTGTGGTGAAAGTGTACCACCTCTGCAGAGTGTCAAACTATTCGAATAGCCGCGTTCGCGGTTATGGACAGTTGGAGTGACCATACTGTTCCTTCGTCAGATGTTTTCAAAATGACTTGTGAAATAAATCATGACTTTGACTTGACCACAACAGGGTTGTGAACATGAAAACTATGTTCCCACTTGGGTGTTATAGAACCTTAAACTAGTTCTCTTTACTTCTGAACTCAGCTAGAGATAAACCTGGCTTTTTGCAAAATAACCTAGAGCTTAGGATTCCTACTTGAAACCTCTTTACCTATTAGTGTTAGTTTGCGAGTACTTAAAGAGTACTCATGGCTTTGTCCCTGGCTATTCCCGTGGCCAGACTATGAGGAGGACTACCAGGATGATGGACAACAGGAAGTCTACGACAACTAGGATCATCTCCCATCATCAGCATTGCCTGTGACTTTAAAGATGGAGCTTCACCCACGCTACCGTTATTATATTATTCCGCTGCGTTGATTGTATTAAGAATGGATCATGAGATCCTTTATTTGTAAGACCGTTATTATGTTTTGTAATGGATGATGAACTATAGTACCAATCTGTTATGTCTCGCAAAAATGGTAATCCTGGGATTGTGATGTATGGCATAACAGACATCTGGGATTAAAAACCCGGGTGTTGACAGAAAGCCCCAGACCCTCTCTCTTCATCATCGACAACAATAAAAGATCGCAAACTCTTGGTCCGGTAAAACAAAAAAAGGAATTATAAAACTCCCGAAGGTCCGTTAAAGTAACCTTACTACGCTTTCTGTTTCCCGAGGATTCGATAACCTAGGTCTACTAGGGAAAAATAGCTATACTACATCCACTCGAAGGTATTAGTATATATTAATTAAATGAACCATTTAGATATTTACCATAATATTCAGGTCAGTAAGTAATGGCAATGCCTCAGCAGTATTCATACTTGTTTTTACTGTCAACCTACACCATTCAACAAAAATAAAACCTCACTGTATTCAACCAAGAATACATACACCAAGTGCACGTTTGGTAGCCTGCATGAGTTTTTCGTCCGTCAGTGCTGGCCATGCCACTGGCCATTGCAAACGAGCGTTGGGACAACTTCTGCATCCCGTTTGGTAGCCTGGGTCGCATCCTTTGGGCCGAAATTGCAGCCTGTTTGGTTGTCTATTTTTCCAGCAGATGCAAAAAAAAGGTGGTTGGTGCCCAACCTTGTTGCCTCTCTTTGCACACACATGCTGGTATACTCACCAGATTCAAGTCTTACCACTACACATGAACACAACACACTAGCATGGACCAGATCACATCACACTTCATAGAAACTAGAAACTAAAAACTATACTAGGAACATTCATAGAAACTAGACTAGAAACTCGACTAGGCAGGTTAGTTCATAGTCAGGTCAATACCATGGCACCTGATAGGTTGTTCATGTCAGGGGTACACACCCCTGACCCAAAAAACAGAAGACAGAGTACCAGATGATCTTATCTCAGGTGATCAACTCCTCCGTGTTGTTGAAAGCCCTGATGAGAGTCACCTTGAAGCCCTTCTGCTTGTTGATGTACTTGAAGGCGAGGATGTCCCCAACCCAGAGCTTGATCTGGAACGCAAACTCACTTCAACCCTTCATGAAGTACACCTGCCCCTCGAACATCTGCAACTGCACACCATACTCATAGAAGGAGGAGGTCTTCAGGGGGAGAGTGCAGACCGACTGCCTTATCTGCAGTTGCTTCATCACAACCGCCTTCGCGCTTTCCGGGAGCTGAAGTGCAGTCAGGCCCGTCGCCTTGATCTGGATGTAGAAGCGATGAGGGAGGTCGTCATTGCTGTGGTGACCAAGGCATGGCTTGCGGCCCTGACATTCCTTCTTCTTCGTCTGCACTTCTGCCAGCAAGCGATTAAGGCAGGTGTAGCTATTGAGGGATGGAGGTCTCGGATGAAGACCTCGTACCCAGGCATAGGAGGAAGTGTGTTCCTGCACAAGGTGTCCCAGTCCTGCTTGGGTACCTTGCCGATCAGAACTGGTCAGAAAACAGTAGCAAATGCATTGTGCAAATCAAACAGATCAATGGCAGTTGTGCAAATCTAACAGCCAAGCATCTACACAAGCACATTGGCATTGACATCCATCTAGACATGCATAATGGTAGTGGCTAAGCATTTACACAAGCATATTGACATTGACATTAATCTAGACATGCAAAATTGTGCTGCCAAGCATGTACACAAGCACATTGACATTGATCTAGACATGCAAAATGGTGCTTCCAAGCATCTACACAAGCACATTAATAATTCAATTGATCTAGACATTCAAAATGGTGCTGTCAAGCATCTACACAAGCACATTGACAGTGATCTAGACATGCAAAATTGTGCTGCCAAGCATGTACACAAGAACATTGCCATTGACATTCATCTACACATGCAGAATGGTAGTGGCAGGAATCTACACAAGCACGTTGCCATTGACATACATCTACACATACAGAATGGTAGTGGCAAGCATGTCAACATGCATAATGGCATTGACATGCAACTACACACCAAGAATTTGCACAATGCTTACATATGAAGCTATGTAAAGATTGTACTCCAGCAATCGTATGCGACATATTCTATCAAGCAACCATATCAATTTGTACAGAGGACACAAGAACAGATGGGAAACAGAAAACCCTTACCTACGACGGAGTAGTTGATGGCCTAATCGCCAGAGGTGTTGGTGAAGCAGCGGCGGATCTGGCCGTCACGACGGCTGCTGGAGCAGGGGAGATGATGGGTGCGTCCTGCCCGAAGGGGCCGCCGTCCGCTAGTGCCATGTCTAATCTTGGCGGAATGTCGTCGACAAGCCAGGAAACCCTACCGAAATTGGAGCGAACCCCGGCGGGAACGGCAAGTCCCGGCTTGGCGGCACAGCCGTGGAGGCGAACGACCCGGCCATGTCGTCGCTCCACCACGGCGCCCCCTTCGTCATGGCCGCCGCTCTCAATGCGCTCGCGGAGGGGTCGGTGCTCAAGCAGGTCGGGAAGGGGAAAAACCCCCGATGCAATCCGCATGGATCGCATCGCCCCGACTTCCGCAGCCCTAACTGGTGCCTCACGTGGTACCCTAGAAACCGGCGAGGGCCACCATAGAGAGGAGACAACAGTGGGGTCGGCTATCGCCTCCGTGCTCCTAAATCATGTCGCCTCGTAATCCGTGACAGCGCGCGTGATGCCGTGCTGGACAGGGCGCCCCACCTGCTTGCAGGGTGTGTGCTTGACGTGGGGCACGACCTTTTCGGCGGGGAGGCTGGCCGGAGGAGGCAGCGAAGGAGGAGCGGAGGAGTCCATCGGTCTCTCCGATGGGACAAGACGTGACTGCTCTGACTGGAGGAGTGGAGCGGTGAAAGGAAGCGAGGCAGAGTGGGGAGGGAGCTATTCGCGTCTCCCGCGCTTCTCCACGCGTGCAAAGGTTGGGCGGCGGCTGCCCATTTTGTGCCGAACCGAGGCTGGCTCCACGGAAACGGCCGATTCGGCTGTTGTTCCTGCCGTGGCTGTGGGCTGTTTTAATACCCGCGCTGGACAAAACATAGGGGTAGCCTAGGTAACCAAATAGACCGTTTTCTGCGCAAAAGGGTCTGTCTAAACCTGATGCAGCCAACCAAACGTGCCATAAAAGACTCCTTCATTTGGCAGGTACTTACATGATCAACTGTGGCATCTCCACATGATTCTGAACTAGTAAATACGATACTCCTCCATTTCAAAATATAAGATGTTTAGGATTATGAAGAAAATATATTTAGGATTTTTTTAGTGTGTAGATTCACTTTAAACATGAATAAACCTACATACTAAAAGACATTTAGATACATTTGCTTCACAAATCTAAAACATTTTATATTTTAAAACGGAGGGAGTACCACACTGTTAGCACTTGGTACTAATTTGTATGAGAATAAATTTGCAGGATTAATACGGGTGGTGGCACCTTGGAGGGTTCATCTTGTGGATAAACTTCTAGTACTCTTTGTACGAAGATATTGCCTCCCCATTGAGCAATAACCATTTAAAATCTGAACTACAACGCCATTTTTATTGTTTTTGCGTTGTCTTCCTGTCTCCTTCTCTTGCTTGGCTCTATGAATGCTTTGGTGTAGCCAGTGGGTTCAAAGTCTAATCTTCTCCAAAGCAAGCTAGACATGTGTCGCCTTAAAGTTCGAAATAAAAATGATGCTCAAGTGGAAGAACCACTGACAGTTTTTGAAAGATGTATTCGTGCGTACGCACCAAAAATGCGAGTAAGAGGGTTTGAACTAGACGGGCAGGGGTGTATCATCACACCCTTACCATTGGGATGCCTGAGTCCACCTGTATGTATGAAATGCTTACCAAAAGTGAAATCTGATACTCTTTTGTCAGTTGCATCGATAACTTTCTCCTAGCCTCTTCTAAGAAACATTTCCAAAAAATTCCCACCTTGAATAAATTTAATTAAGCATAAGTGTGTACCACAATTGTGGTAACATTTCTTAATAAAATAAAAAATTTGCAATGTCCAAACCGGCCATCTTTACTCCATCCGGTTACTAAATGAACTATTGTCAACTTCTTCATGCGAGGCTTTGGCAATGAAACCAAATGCTAACTTTCTTCCTTGGACTTGGAACAAGAGTAAAGTCAGTCATATCTGGCCACAATGTGAAGAAAACTAACATGGACTAGAAATACAGTAACACCAGTAAAACGCTCCTGATATTTCTTCATCTCCTATATTAGTGTTATCAATAGCACACACCTTTCAAAGTCTCGTGTATAGGTAGTGACACTTACTATGCTACAATGCATATATGTGATATTGAAGATCAATAAATTGATTAGGATAGCAGATGAGCATGCAACTAATGAAACGATATGAACATGAAGGCCTGGCAAAGATATTGTCCTCTCTGTGAGCAACCAAACAACAGAATAAAGAAGAGGACCTAGAAAGAGACACCCTTTCAGTGAAATGGGTACTTGAAAGTTGAAATTATACATTGTCACAATTCCAAGAAACAAAAGGCACTCGGGGGGTATGTAGGTAAATAAGTGTTTTACATGTAGATGTCAGAAGAGAACCTCATTTGTGATGTAAATAATGTTCATTAAATGCAATCCTATATGATAAAGAAATTGCACTGATTGCTTACATGTACATTATTTTCCCTTTCCCAAAGGGAATTGACTAGGATAACAGAATGATATTTTTCTATTCTGTCTAATACATTTAGGAATATAAGAACCTAGTTAATGTTAGACACGAAAACAAACTAGCACTTACATAGAATCAAATGAATAAAGCAGACTAATGTTGTCAACTTTAGTATGTTAAGTGACATTGTAACATTCTAGCGTTTAGGAACCAACGAAGAGTAGAAAATAAGAATATGTGCATTTACATGCATTCATCTATAAAAGGGGGTGCATTTTTTGCAAACAAAAACCTAGAGGGATCTAAGTTCTTTCACTGGGTTGAGTTAGGGTTTATCTCATCCTAGTGATTGTTATAGTTTTAACATGATCTCTAGGAAATTTGAAATTATTTTGGGGTAATAATTTAAATTGACATTTAAATTTGAATCTACTTTTGAAATAATTCTAACCAAATGTGTTTAGAAGTTTATTGTTTAAAAAGATCATTTAAGTATTTTTTGTGTGAAGTATTATTATGTTATACTATAAGTGTATAATTAAAACGAATTCAAGACATTAAAATAATATAAATGAATATAAATAATTAGAAGCTCTTATTATTTTCTCATTCTATACATCCAGAAGATAAGAAGTATACAGCTAAATAAAAGTTCATTACACAAATGAAATAATTATTAGTAAAGAAAAAATTACTTTATTGAATCTTATAAATATTACATTATTCTTTACAAAAGAATAACAAAATTACAAATCAATAAAATAAAAATTATACTAATGCCTAACTAAATCTTCATCTTCCTAATCTTCTTTATACCAGATTGTACCTGCAATCAAACAAAGTACACAACACTAAAATAAAAAGATTAGTGATTAGTAGTATTTCCCTCAGATCCTTAATATTCAATTGCACTATTGTATTTCATCACTAAGCAAATAAAAGTTCAGGGGCAAATTTCACCAAAAGAATAGCATCTGTTCTTTTATCTAAGTGGTTTCATTACAACATCATTAACCACCAGGGGAAAGTTTCACCAAGGTAGATAGAAGTAAAAGGGTAAAGAAACAATATATTCTCATTTGAGATGATACACTGCACAAGACGCAATCACACAGCTTAGTCACACATGCAGAAATGGGATGTTGTCGACACAAGGGAGCAAGGGGCAGCAGATAAAAGCACACAATCGTGCTAGCATAGTTTCTCTGCTACACTAGTTCACCACAACACCATAGAACAGCAAGAACACCACCAGAGCTGAGACAGATTCTCACCAGATCAATCCAGAACACACCATAGAAAATCACCAGATAACCAAACAAGATGGTTACATAAAGGAGGGGGGTACTGGGTGCAGAGCAAGGGAAAGCAGGAGCTAGGAGGAGAAGAGGAGCAAGCATGAAGGGCAAGTTCATCACAGTCAGGAGCTAATCAAGCTCACCAACAACAATAACTCAGCCACATCAATCATCACGGCAAGTTGGATTTATCCCAATAATATCATATTTTGCATCTGATCTTATCAATCATAAGAATATGATTTTTTGAAGTGAAGTATCCTCAGAGCTACACCCAAATGGGGTGTAAACTCATCACATGAGGGTATTAGCTACCAGAAAGATCCAATCTTTATTTAGGCAACACACTAATTAAATTTGAGACTTTGCATCATGGATTTAAATTCAACCAAACAATTAGGCAACAACATGAATTGATGGAGGTTACCACTGTGTACCATCCCATAGGAGGCCTCATAGTGGAATCCTTCCAAAGAAAACCATATTCCCACATAAGAAAAACCCACGAATCATTTTCTTAATATACTAGAAATCATCACTATTTAACTATCTATTAAAGGATAGCCACATCATGAAAATTTGACCACAAGTATCATTCCCGTAAAGGTTTAACCATCACTGTTATATCTAGGGATTCATTCCCATATCATGCCATCAATCCAATATAGCAAGATTTGATTCACAATGCAAAAAATCCATTATCATCTTCCTAACCAAAAGGCCAAGAATCATGTTTATATTATACATTATTACTTCAACAACAAATAAACATCAATACTCATAGCTTACACGAGAGTCTAATCCACGAAGGCATCATCCATATTACCATAGTAGTTGAAAGGGCATGTATGTCCCCATGTGTTTGGTAATTAATGACAATTCTATGGACTAATATGTAAATTAAGTTTCACTTGTAGGTTTGTCCATTTGCATCGCATGGGCCATGTGTTGGTCTCAAGGTTGAAAGATGAAGAAGGAGAAGAAATGTCCAAGGGCTTTGTGCCCATTGGAATCATGAAGAAAGAAGGAGTTTGAAGGTTGATTAAGACAAGTGCAAATAGTTGAATCTCAATGGATCAACACTCAAGAAGGAATGAAGAAGTGCAAGCTCAAGATGCGTTATCTCTAGAAGATATCATGCTTGAAGCTTTCCGTCCTCGGTGATCATGCAGTGATGAAGACAAGTTCAAAGAAGATGTTTTCCCATGGAGTATGCGGGGCAATTCGCAAGTCTTCATCGAGCAAGAGCAATCAAGAAAGGTGTTCCATCTTGAAAAGGACAAGACAGTCTACATCAAGCTGTAACACCCCGGCCTCTCCGGACCGGCGACTGTCACTCTTGGCAGCTTAATAGGATCTCTAGACTAACCCCCACAGACTAACACTAGTCTTTTCTACGCACTTTGTCCTCACTCGTGCGAACCCGGTACCCACTTTCCGGTCGGTCACCCATCCTCAAATTGCTTCAGGCGAAGCACGCTTAACCTGGAGGTTCTTTTTGAATGAGCTTCCGGAAAAGAAGTTGCAACTTGTTGGTATGAGTATACTATCAATCTTATTAAGCCATGCGCTAGGGTCTCACATACACCCACCCTTAGAAGATCAACGCCCTCGTCGATCAACCACAAGCCATGAACGTCTCATCTTGGCACACGTCTGTGTGTCCAGTGCCGGCACATTGCCATGTCGTGTCCACTCTGGGATACACGCGTCATACCCACACATGCCCATGTAACCGCGAGGATCAGCTCTAATACCACTTGTAACACCCCGGCCTCTCCGGACCGGCGGCTGTCACTCCTGGCAGCTTAATAGGATCTCTAGACTAACCCCACAGACCAACACTAGTCTTTTCCGCGCACCCGGTATCCACTTCCCGGTCGGTCACCGATCCTCAAATTGCTCCAGGCCTTGAATGAGCTTCCGAAAACGAAGTTGCAACTTGTTGGTATGTGTATACTATCAATCCTATTAAGCCATGCGCCAAAGTCTCACACATGCTCAAGTGAAACTTTGTCTCAGTCAAATTTTATTAAATTTAATAAACCTTATAAATATATATAGTAACATATACTCCCTTCGTTTTAAAATATAAGTTGTTTTAGGTTTACGAAGGGAATGTGTCTAGACTTGTTTTAGTGCGTACTAAAAGAAGTTTAGATACATTTGGTTTATAAAGCTAAAATATCTTCTATTTTAAAATAGAGAGAGTATTAGATAAAATTATTAATTATAAAACTAAATTTAATAATAAATCTAGTGGTATTAATTAAGTTTGACTTAAAACAAGACTAGAAGTACACATAATTGCGGACAGATGGAGTATTCAATAAATGTCATTGCTTAGGCAATATCATATTTGCTAGTATCATTATAAATAATTTATCTCTTTTTAAAAAAATGCTAAAAAAGTTGAATTTTAAAGGAAAATAAATAAATAAATAAAAACTTTAAACAGTTGACTCCCGGTTAGTTTCGTGAGAGACTAATTTTATGGTAGGTAGGTCCTCCGGTCCTCCTCCTGGCTGGCTGCCTCCCTGGTGATCCAGAGTGAGGGGGAGAAAAGGGCGGCACAGACAGCGCAGCAGCAGCAAGCCATCTGCCGGCCGGCCGCACCTACCAATTACCCAGCATCTCCATTCTCGCATCTCCCAGCTCCAACTTTCTTTAGGTGGACAGGCAGAGATCAATCGATTCTTATATTTAGGTCGGCTTGATTTCTTTTTTGGATCCATCTGCTGCTAGCAAACAAGATCGAGGGCAAGAACCGCGGCTGCTGCTAAAGTCAACGAGCAATCGGAGTTCGGAGATGATGCGGCGGCGCTGGAGCAAGGACTCGGAAACCGATCCCTCAAGCTCTTTGTACCCGCTGCGCCCCGACTGCGCCAACAACGCCCCCGACACAAAGTTCAAGATCAAGGTCAGCTCCCTTTTACTCCCCGCTTTCCTCCCTTGCCCAATCTAGTCTAGTTTTGTATGTTGGAGGACGGATCTTGCATCTAGTTCCCTTACCGAGCACGCTGCATTCACTGAATTTCAGGTTGGTAGAACGCTGAGCGTTCGGAAATGGCACGCTGCGTTCTCGCAACAGGGCTCCCTTCATATTGCTTCTGTCTTAAGCCGGATACAGAGAGGGGTACAACCCTCCTTCCACACCTTTTCATTTCATTCCATTCCATTCAATTCCAGCACCCCTCCCTCGTTGCCAACACAAGCAAGTTATCTGATCTGTCTCTCTTTTCTTCTGTGGTCTAGGGTGTGCACCCTGCGATCAGGAACGAGGTTTGGGAGTTCTTGCTTGGCTGTTTCGATCCAGACAGCACCTTCGATGAGCGTGACCACATCAGGAACACCAGAAGGTACTCACATCTTCCACGGTCTAGTGTGCTTGCAACCATAACAGGCAAGAATTCAGAAGCACGGGTACAACTTTTAATTTGTTTTGACAGCACACACCCTATGCAGAATGCAGTATGCTAGATGGAAGGAACGATGCAGAGAGATGGATTCTCACGTGGGCAGCGGTAAAATCATCACAGCCCCGATCATAACTGAGGATGGCGTTCCTATTAAGGACCCTTTGGTTCTACTCGAAGCGACTTCAGACCAGAGTACGTTGCAAGGTGGTTCGACCAGCAGCGGGAATGGAAATGGGGTAGATGAGGCTATGGGCCGTCTGACGGATAAACAGATTATCGAGTGGAAGCTCACGTTGCACCAAATCGGTAAGGTCTAAGAGCATCTCCAGCAGTGGCTCTAAAATTTGGCGCTGTAAAAGTAGTTTGCAGCGCGCTCGATCTGCATACAGCGCGCGGAGACGGTGTGACCTCCGCCGGAGGCCTTATTTTGCAGCCCGCACCAAGAAGCCAAAAACCGCCCCCCAGCAGAGGCTGTAAAATAGAGCTCCACAAACAAGTTTCCTCAACATACATACAACAAACAAGATCAAACAGGCCGCAAATAAATCTAAAAAAAATCAACCAAATTTTACAACTCTACAGCCGAACGGTGGATTAACAGAGAGAGCAAGCTAGCAAAATCAAATTTCACCACCGCTGACGCTTGGGCCGCAAAATCGAAGTGGATGGAACTTCGGGCGGCGGCGGACGGGAGCCACGCGCAGGTGTCCCCGACCACAAGGGCAGGAACTACGGGCGGCAGGCAACGGGCGACAGAGCGGCGCAGCAGGCCAGACAGCGGAGCGAGGGTGGCCTCGTCGCGGTTGGCCTCGCGGGCCACGGAGTGCGGGCGGCCAGGATGCAGAGCAGCTAGGCGCGGCCGTCCTCGTCGCGGGCGGCCAGGATGCAGAGCAGCTAGGCGTGGCTGTCCTAGTCGCGGTCGGCGGAGCGCGGGCGGCCAGGCCGCGGAGCGGCTAGGCGCGGCGGCCATGCGGCGGGAAGAGAGGCGGCCTTGGCGGAGCACTAGGCGCGGCGGCTGGGCGGTAGGAAGAGCGGCGACCTCGGCGGAGCTCCAAGCGCGGTGGCCGGGCGACGGGAAGAGCGGCGGCCTCGTCGGAGCTCCAGGGGCGGGCGCTGATGGAGAAGGAGAACGGGCGCGCTGAAAGTTCCGACGGCAGTTGGTCTCTCCCGCGTCGCCAGCTTTTGCCGCGTGCTGTAGCCCATGCCCAATATATGCTGCGCGAGATAGCGCAATAGAGCGCCTGCGCTAGATTTTTTTGGACGCGCTCCGTTTTACAGCCTCTGCTGGAGGACTGTTTTTTGTCTCCCCCGCGCTAAATCAGCGTTTTTTTTAGCGCAACGCTATTTTAGAGCCACTGCTGGAGATGCTCTAAGCATCGATTATGTGCTACTACTTCTTGTTATCTGCCATTATTCTATTCTCCCTAGTCTTATGTTTTTGTGGGATCCATGGTGGTTGTTATAACAGGTCTTGATGTTCTACGCACTGACCGATCCATGGTGTTCTATGAGAAGAAAGAAAATCTCTCCAAGCTGTGGGATATTCTAGCTGTGTACGCGTGGATTGACAAAGAAGTTGGTTATTGTCAAGGTGGCTGCCTCCTCCTATTTGCATATACAAGGCTTATTTGTTGTCTGGAAAGATTCTTATCCATGTACTTCCTACATATTAAACAGGAATGAGTGATTTATGCTCACCGATGATAGTGTTACTCAATGATGAAGCAGACGCATTTTGGTGCTTTGAGAGATTGATGCGTAGACTGGTATGCGCTGCTTATCCATCAGTCTTCAGCATTGCTTGTTTCTTTTAATTTCACTTATTGTTCTCTATTTCTGATTTTAAAGCGAGGGAATTTCAGATGCACACAGCAATCTGTTGGGGTTGAGAACCAGCTTCAACACCTTGCTTCTATCATTCAGGTGCTGGACCCAAAGTTACATGACCACCTAGGTATGTAATAAAGACTCAGAGATCTGTCAATCAGTCAGGCTGGATATCCATTTGACATTATTGCACTACAATTGTGCTTGTTGACTCTTGAAAACAGAAACACTTGGTGGGGGTGACTATCTCTTTGCATTCCGTATGTTCATGGTGTTGTTTCGGCGTGAGTTGTCATTTGGGGACTCGTTGTACCTCTGGGAGGTAAGTAGTTCTTTCGATCTGTTGCTAAATCTAAAACATTTGATCTATTCAATCATCCAGATCAGGTTTGATATATGAACCAAATCCATTACGGTGGTGTGTTATACAGTGGCATCCATGGCTCAACGTATTAAGGGCTACAATTTCCTTAAGATTTCCTACTCTGTTTTAGATGCATATTCAGATATTCTTTCATTCTCTTTAATGATACCATGACTATGTTCAAAGGTGTTGAAAGCCAGGTTTAATTAGGCAAGCCATCCAAAATAATGCATATTTCCTACTATATTTGTGGTCAGGTTGTTTTTGTGTCCACAAAATAAAATGAATGGTTTACCAGTCAACCAGGGTTTCAGAAAACGTGGTTACCACTGGTAAACAATCACACACTCTAGCTTTGTTGGGTTTATAACTGTAACACAAAAGAGCACCCAGGCTTTCTTTGTACTTTTGTGGAGTTAGGAATGCACATAGACTCAGACTGAAGCCGCATTATTTTGCACATGAGTTGATCAAAACAAACGGAAAATTGAGAAATTTTGTTGAATCCACGGGTTTTTATCATTAGTTATTTACTAGCTGTCTAGAGGCCAGTAAAGGCCAGTCAACTGTGGCCCTGGTTGTAATTTCTAAAGGACCAGTACTGTATATTTCCTGAAGTTTTAACTCTCATTTGCAAATAAAGGGTTTGATTGGTGAAAGATGATCATATTTTCTGTCCGCAGATGATGTGGGCTCTAGAATATGATCCTGACATGTTCTCCAGATATGAAGAGACAGGGCCTGCAACTGACATAGCTCAAGGATCTAAACCAAGAGTAAAGTCGACCCGTCAGTTTGGCAAGTACGAGAGGGCGAATATGAAGAATGGTGTAAACGGTGTTGATGGCCCTGTCCCTATCTCTGTTTTCCTGGTTGCTAGTGTTCTGAAGGAGAACAGCCAGAAGCTCCTGCAGGAAGCCCGAGGGTTAGATGACCTTATTAGGGTAAGCTGGGATGAGGCCATTTTCCTTGTTTTGCAATGGGAGCTGAGATTGAAATAAGATTTGTTCTGGACTCTACTAGATCTGCCGAAGTTCGGTTTGCTGATCTAGTTTAACGTGACTCTTTCTTTGTTTTAGATACTGAACAATGTTAATGGGAACTTGGATGCAAAGAAGGCTTGTGAGGCTGCACTGAAACTTCACGCGAAGTACCTTAGAAAGGTAACAAGCTTTTTCCTCCGTCTCCTCTTACTAACACTATGCATTAGAGTGCCTTTCAAGTTTTGTTGTTGTTGGCCAAACCAAAGATGAATGAACAAGTACTATCTTGCTGTGTTAGCAGATGCAGGGAAAGAAACCCTAACATAGCACACACACGGTGATCCGGCAAGGAAGGCAGAGCAGTAGTTGTTGTATGTAGATTTGGATGGCAGCACATTGCTGTGCCGACGTGAAAAATGTGTATAACCGAAGCGAGTGCATTGTTCTCTGAGAATTAACAGCTTTTCCATGTATATTCTTTCCGCTCCAAAGAAGAAAAGTGTAAGATTCATTTTAACAAAACCTGTATGTGTGAATCTTAAAATGAAAAAGACTTGTGCTCAAGTTGGGCAAAAGAGAAATAGATAGTACTAATTAATATTCTGGTTGGTATATATAGTGGTACATTGTTCTTTTCGTTGTTCTTGTTCTGTATCCCCAAGTTGGGCATGGACTCGGCTCTGTCTGGCGATGAGCTCAACTTGCCTTGTGTTAAGCCTGGACTTGTGCTGAAGTTTGAGATCCATTCACTTGATAAGCACCCCTACTTGGCTTCCTCATAAGACCAATCTTATTTACCCTCCTCACCATGATCAATTATTACTGTCGTGCTCCTCTTCATCATGAGAACCAGGAGCCAGGACACTCTTCAAAGGTAACCCGAGCAGTCCAAGCACATGGAGACTCCACTGTATGCCTCTTGAGTATCCCTTTCTTTGGTGAAGGTTCCTTCGGAGAACGAACTTTTTTTTTAATTCAAACAAGAGACGCCCGCTGAAGGCGCCATTGACAGCAAGAGTTTCCCCGCATAAAGTTAACCTGTTATCTGCGAAATTCCTACTACTATATATAAAGTTTCTTGTTTTCCAAACATATAGCCTGTGATATATAGAACGATCGACATCGAATCAATCTTTCAACACCGCAATAATGCATCTTTGGTATCTCAAGGCTCGAGCAGAATCATGTGGAAACATCGTCGAAGTCGATGGAGGATGATACGTCTGGCGCGTACCACCCGAGTTCCTGCGCGACGGCGGCGACTCTCTGCTCCTGCCCCCGCGAGTCGCCGATGGCGGTGGTGAAGGGGTAGAGGAAGGTGACCTTGGTGGCGACGCAGCGGTAGGCCACCACGCCGGCGTCCTTCCTGACCAGGTACTCCATCACGTCCCGCCCAAAGCCGCCGTCCACCTCCGCCTGGATGTACTGGCCTGCGTGCATGCACACACATTCTCATCATATATACAGACCAACTTAAATCGATCTCAGCCGTTCAAAACATATACAGACGACGGGGATCCCGACCGTGAGGAGTCTGCTGGTCAACTTTGAAGACGACATTCTTCTGTGTCTTGATGATGGCCTGCCGCAACGACTGCCATGGCAGTCAATTGGTTAATTTTCAGTCGATGGAGGTGAACGGGAATGGAAATTTGGGTACTTGAGCGGCAGCGTCGGCGGAGGTGGCGTCCGGGATGATGAGCGGGGAGGCGACGGAGGAGGAGGCGCCCACGGTGGGGTTGGTGCACACGCAGCCCGGGTTGGTGGAAGGGCATGTCCTGATCTTCCTGCATACATGATGCCGGGGATTGCTAATCAAAATCGGAATGAGTAGCAGTACGTGGACGATCGATGGAAGGTACCCCACCCGTTGGCGTCGAGGCCCAGCAGCAGGGTCCTCGATTGGGAGTAGGGAGTGGAGGAGGGCTGAGCTGCTGCGGCGACGGCGGCGAGCGTGAAGGGTGAGGTGGAGAAGAGCAGGAGGGCTCTCCTGGTCGTGGTCGGAGGAGGAGAGGAGATGGGAGCTTCGGCGGCGCCAAGAATGGAGGAAGAAGCCAACAACGCCCACCGCGTCGTCATGTTTATTTCAGTCCCACACCACACATGCCTGCCTGCTAGCTTGTTATTTTTTTATGTGTGTAAATATATATATATATCTTGGACCGTTCGCGCGTGGATCTTATCTTCTAGGCTGGAACAAGCTGCTCCACGAAATCCACATGCGTGCTGTGTGCATGAATCCTCCAATGCCTTTTTTTAATAAGAGAGTATATTAATATCATGAAGATATTAATTATAATTAGTCTTCAAAACAACGCATTCTAGCGTTTTTATGAATGCACATAGTTTAAAAAAAGAAAGAAGAACTAAAAAAATCCGCTACAGTGAAACTATTTCTTACAACAACGACGCTAACACTATGAGAAGTCCAAGCACTCGAGCAGTGACACATTTAAAAAAAAACGGTGCACAAGCGCCATCGTCATTTGATCGAAGATCATAGGTTTTCATCCTGAACAAAGTTCTCGCTCACAAAACAATGCCTTAAACAATGTTATTGCTAGGCAAACCAATTAAGGTCAGACCTTGGATTTTCATCTTGCAAGGTAAGACTGTGAACATCTCCTGTGTTGTCGCCTTCATAAACAGTTGTTGCTGTCAGTCATATATCACTCAGCCAGTTCCTCATCGCCACAAAGACCCAAATCACCATCGCTAGCCCGCATGTTCCCGCTTTCATGATATTTTCCGCATCTGATTTCACCGTAGATCATCGACGACATGACTCATAATGGTAAATGATAGCAGAGGTTCGCATTACTCCTCTGAAACCAAATGGCTAGGAAAAAATATGAGTACGCACGACCGAATACCTTTTGATCCAGCAATCTCCAGGCATGAAACACCCATGAGAGTTCGCAGATGGAGCCTTTCAGAACTCGCCTCTCCAAACAAGATCAACGAGCTCCCGATGAACGGATCGAGCATGCCGACCTTTGGCGTCGACAAGCACGTAGGGTTAGTCCGCCCCCTTGGGTGCGCTGCCGCCTCCATCCTGCAGCACCGGGGCCACCGCCTCCTCCGCACCATCGGGGCCACCGCTTCCTCCACTCTACCACACACACTCGCGTGCCGGCGAGCACTAAGCGTAGCAGGTACCATCGCCCCGCTGCCTTGGCCCCCACCTGCGAAGTCCTAGTGTTGACCCTCGCGCGAGAGGAATCATACGGGACACGCCCATCCCGCCAACCACTTTCAGCGGCCAGGCATGGCCGCCACCGCCGGGGGATGGCGGCAGCGTCTGACGGAGATCGCTGGCGGCGCCTCTAGGGTTTGGGTGAGGTGCTCTGGAACCGCCCTCGCACGAGTGGCCCGAAAGCGTTTATGATGGATCATCTCCCTGCATCCGAGGTTGGTAGGGTTAATCCCCATAGGGATTGGGTGATCCACTCAAAAAATCTTCCATCGTATGTGGTGGCGCATCGTGGGAAAGAGGCGGAGGCGTTGGTGCCACTGATTTGATCGCTCGGGAGAAAATGCGAGGTAGGGGTCATGGGTTAGAGATAAGCTACAATCTCGTGGTTTCTCATAGATTAGTAGGGTTCAACCCAGATATCCCGTACAAAAATGGCCAATTCGGGTTTCCTAGGGGTTTCGGGTTTCCTCCTCCCCCTTCTACCCATCTCCTTCTCCTTCTTCTCTACCTCGACCTTTCCTTTCTTCTTCTCCTCCTCCTCCTCCACCTTCCATTTCTTCTCCTCTCCTCCTCCATCCTCGCCCTCCTCCCCCTTTACCCTTCTCCTTCTCCACCTAAACCTTCCCTCTCTTATCCTCTCCTCCTCCTCCTCCTCCTCTCTTTATTCTCTCCTACTCCTCCCCTTATCTCCTCCTCATATTCTCCTCCTACTCCGACCGCGCCGCCCTCCTCCAACTGCGTTGCCCTACTCCGACCGACACCTCCTGCTCGCACCCTCTCGACGACAACGAGGAATGGCGCGGTGACTGCCTCCCGCACCTACATGTAGTTGTAGATTGTGGTCGCGGCCATGCTTGAGCTCTAGCGAGGAGAAAATGGCGAGCGGGGGACTCGATTGCTTTTGTTTTCAAAATTAGGTGTTTTCTATAAAAAATGTTTTTCAAAAAACATATATGTGGTGTACCTATAGGTGGTGCGCCACGACTAATTTTTACTCGCAGCGTGAATCCCGTGGCACACCCATAGTGCACCACGAGTAGGCCTTTTCCTAATAGTGCATCTCACAGCTAGCTGCTGCAAGCCGCAAAGGCTCGAATGCATCGCCCACTCTACGTGCCTGCCTTGCACGCAAGTTGTTCAGCCAGTTTCTTGAACGCGTAGACCATAGACAGCAAGGATGAGATGATGATCCATCAGTTGATGGCGGATGTAATGTCATGGAAAATATTCTAAAATAAAATTGTATGTTAATTTCTTTTTCGCATCATCATGCATATTTCGACTCTAAATCTTTTCATCAAAAACCTACTTTGTTTTCTAATTAGTCCCCTTCTCTAATTTTAAATTAAAAACCCCGTTCTTTTCTAGATCTTTTATTTGTCTAAAAACTATTTACAAAATGTCTTTTAAAACTAAAACAAATAAAAATAAAAGTATTTTCAGGGAAGGCAGCCAGCCAGGCCCAAAAGCCCCGCCGACCACCTACTACCCCAAATCCTAGACTAACCCTAACCCTAACCGGCTCTATACCCCGCACCCGGCCGCCGCCAGCGTCCCACCTGCCCGCTGCCGCACCCCCACCGAGCCACCGACGCAACTGCCTGGCCCACCCCCACTCACCGCGTCGCTCAACCCGTCGCGCTCCCCCGCTTGTCGTGACGCATGCGTCCACGCAAATGCCCCCGAACGAACCCTCTCTCATTTCTCTCACGCTCACACCCTCCCTGGCCCTGCGTGGACCCACCACCCAGACCGCGTCCACCCGGCGTACGCTGCACGCGACCCACTCGGCCGCGTCCTACCCACGCCCTCGATTCCCCTCGTCTTCCTTCTCGCGACCCCTCCCCCACGATCCTCTGGCCGTCGCCGCCTGGTTCTCCTCTCGCCAGCGAGCTCCGCGTCGGCCTCCTCTCCACTGCACCGCCCTCTCTCCCTTTGCTCACAGTCGCGCGCCCACGAGCTCCTCTCTGTCGGCGTCCTGAGCACCTCACCGTCCTGCGTCGGTCACCGCCGCCATCCTCGCCCGTCTCCTCTCCTTGCCGACCGCCAGCGAGCACCGCACTCCTGCATATCGCCCCGCCGTCTCTGCCCTGGGTCGATCATCCTCAAGCCCGCGCACCCGCCTCCCTAGCAGACGACTAATACTCCTCCGCATCGGCTC
This sequence comes from Avena sativa, assembly GCA_916181665.1. Taxonomy (NCBI): domain Eukaryota; kingdom Viridiplantae; phylum Streptophyta; class Magnoliopsida; order Poales; family Poaceae; genus Avena; species Avena sativa. Next base: position 148,614,862 of record OV702297.1, read on the forward strand.
CACGAGCGACCTCCGCCTTGCCGCCCAAGCGGGCTCGAGCTCTTCCGGTCGCCCGTCCTGCTAGCCGCCTTGGGCCGCGACTCCCAGCTCGGCACCGTCGTCTTGTGTATCCTCTTTGCCCAGCCATGTTTGTATGCATCGTCACCTTCCAAGCATCCTCCTAGAGCTGCCGTGTCTAGCACCTATTTGTGCTTTTGTGTGAAAGAAATCCTCCCAGGGAAATCAACTGAAGCTCACGGCCTTCGATCAGTTTGGTTGACGCTTGTCTCCTCACAATAAGGTGAAGATGGAGTGGTGGTATGGTGCCGAAGCGATGCATACCACATAAGGATGATATAGAACGACAACCTCGTCTCGGTGCGAGCAAGGTCGTCAAGTTGCGGCGTCAAGCATGTGAAGACGGTGGTGCCATCTAGAGATCTTGACCTTAGAATCCGAAGACCGAACCCCGAGACCCTCGGTTCCGAACCCTAATGTGCGACCTCTACCTACCCCTATTTTGTAAATGCCACACTGTTCAAAAAATCGTCCGATATGCCGATTTATCATCCGATTTATCGCTTATTACTGTGTGACCGATAAGCCGATTAATCAATTTATCGCCCGATAAATCGGCCGATACACCCAAAAACATTAATCTTGGGCTGACCGAGAAGTTAATGATAAACGATATCCCCAACATTGAAATGCCATATAAACTTACTGCATATTAATTCATTATTTGTTTGGGGGAATTTTGTCGACTCACCTCATAATTAAATATGGAGACCATATACGAGTGAATCTAGTCTAATATTGGTCTCATTTAAAATTGTGTAGCTAACCGGTGCTATATTTTACGAGGTTAAGACAACATTGCGGATATCTAAATAACATGAACCATCTAATTAATTGTCGGGACTCTGGTTCCTCTTAATATTGCCTAATCGCATCGCACCTTTGTCATATCATACATCATACATGCATCATGTCTGATCTTCTGTCGTAGTATTAAATAGTGCTTCCGGTGTTTCTTCTAGTGCTTTGCTTCTTCGCGGACTAGGCCGATGAGTTGATGCGAGTGTTGACCCGATCATCGGGCGAACCTTCGACGATGTTTTCAGTCGAGCATTCTCCTCCTTCTACCTATTTTACATTTATAATCTTTACTTCCTTCAATTGATCTATTGCTATCCTTATTGTCGATGCTTTAGTACTGTCCCTTTATTTACCTGCTCCACTATATTGCCTTGGTTATCCTATTGCCTTATTTGACTAGCTAGCCTTGTCCTTGCGAGTCGTAGGCATGCTTAGTATCGATCTCATACAGGTGGAACATGATACTTGGATATTGATGGTGATAAGATATTTAAATTGGTGATATTGGTTATGCTTATGGTTTCACCTAATGATAAGTCCCCGACAGGGACCACCTTTGGGAACTGCTTGAGCCGACCTAGGACCCGATCGTTCTACGATACCAGTTTCGAGTTGATCGCGCTAACCAAACGTGGGGCCTCTGGGATCCCCCTCAACTACCGGCGCTATTCGTATATCCAGAGGGTTACAAAATTGGTTTTCCATTTGGTGCATACGCATAATATGTCCTCGGACATGGGTGAGTTGATATGTCTTCGAACTTGATGTTTTGGTGGATTGCCATGGCTTGCATACATAAATCGTGGTACACGGTGGCGGCACCCATGGTGTGTACAAGTTACCCCGCAGGGCCCGATCCACTAGTAGGCGCAAACGCTATGCCTTCCTTGAGAATCGTCGTACCTCTCGGTTGGTTCCACACAGTAGATGATTGTCAACACCCAGATTGTTAATCCCAGATGCATGTTATGCCATATATCGCAATCCCAGGATTACCATTTTTGCGAGACATAACAGATTGGTACCATAGTTCATCATCCATTATAAACCATAATAAAGGTCTTACAAATAAAGGATCTCATGATCCAGTCTTAATACAATCAACGAAGTGGAATAATATATTAACGGTAGCGTGAGCGAGGCTCCATCTTCATGGTCACATGCAATGCTGACGATGGGAGATGATCCTAGTTGTTGTAGATTTCTTGTTGTCCATCATCCTGGTAGTCCTCCTCATAGTCTGCCACGGGAATCGATAGGGACAAATCCATGAGTACTCTTTAAGTACTCGCAAACTATCACTAACAAGTAAAGAGGTTTCAAGTAGGAATACTAAGCTCTAGATTGTTTTGCAAAAAGCCAAGTTTATCTCTAGATGAGTTCAGAAGTAAAGAAAGCTAGTTGAAGGTTTTATAACACCTAAGTGGGAACTTAATTTTCACTTTCACAACGCTATTATGGTCAAGTCAAAGTCATGATTCATTTCACAAGTCATTTTGAAAACATCTGACGACGGAACAGTATGGCCACTCCAACTGTCCATCCGCAGACATGGCTATTCGAATAGTTTGACACTCTGCAAAGGTGGTACACTTTCACCACAATATTCGATACATCTGTCAGGAACAATCTTGAATTCACCATACTCAGTATGCAGATAATCAATCCTAACCTTTCCATTACACACCCTAGTATAGGCACCTCTCCTATGAGTTTGGCCTCCCAACCATGACCATCTGTCATCTTGGGAACTACATAGGTGGACAATCGTCACAAAGTAGCCTCAGCTCAAACCTCGACCGCAAGGGAACCCATACTAAGATATATAAACTTCCAGTCACGCCCTACACAATTTCGGGTATTGTGGTTGTACGATAAAATTGGAATGGTATTGCATCCAGACACAACCATCAGTTTTAAAAAGGGCTAAGGTTCATGCCTCAACATTTTCATCATCAAATTCACCTTGTGTTCACTAACACATGTCAAAACATTTCATTAGAATGACTCATCATTCTAAGGTTTTCATAACCATTTTCATCAAGTGTTTCCATCTAAAGTGATCAAGTTTTATGCTTAGCACTAGCCACTAAAGTTGGGGGTAAACACTAATGAGATGTGATAATCAAGTGTGACTTATCTAAGTATAATATCATGCCTCAGGATGACATCAAGATTTACCTAACTTAGGGCAAGTTTTATGCTCTTTATGCTACCTTTAATATCTTTACAAAACTTCACAAGAACTTTCTAAAAGTAAACAAAGAATTTTGATAATAAAATAATCAAACTTGCACGTAAAACTGGGATTTGGTATAAGCAAGTGGTATAATCACATATGCCTAAGGCATCTAGTTGGCATAGTTATCATGCAAGTATTAACTTGAAAATCTAACTTGTATAATGAGGCTTGTATAGGTAACATGCAAGTGGTAGCTTGCCTTGTGCAGTGCAGTGGTTGAAGTTCTCATCGGCTTCTTCCTCGTAGTAGTCTCCTTCTTCGTATCCTTGGTCGGTACTAGCATCTATAAATAAATACGAAGTACACAATCACCAAACAATACTTAGCTACTTCTATGTGGCACACAAGGGTTTACACTAGATGATCTAGCATCATCACAATCATCACAAGGATTAAGGCAAAAGTTTTATTTATTTTATTTTAGAAAAGTAATTTCTACTCATTGAAAAAATATTTAAGATTTAATATTCTCCAATTAAAATATGGGATCATGTTGACACATGTCATCACCACATATTTCCATACTTGGGAATGTGATTTAAAGTGGTGTCACAATTTAATAAGGTTTAACCTTTTTATTTAATTAATTAAAGTGACTAGAAATGCCTATGGGGCATTATTTTATTACTTGTCCATTATTACTGCAAGTAAACCTAGATATTTTTATATATTCACAAAGGTCTTATCAAATGTGATTTTTGAGAGTTGGAATCAACTCAAAAGCTTTTATGGTTGAATTTTGAAAAATGTTTGAATGCAGAAAAGTCTCTGCCTTATTATTTTTACTATAGGTGATCTATAATTTCAAATGGTTTGAATCCAGCGGGCTTGGATTAAGAATTTCCATAACTTTCTAACAAAATTGGTTTCATGGAATTTGGTTTAGTGAATCTCTCTGTATTGAGTTTTGAATCTACTGCCAGAACTGGGTTTGAAACTAAATAGATAAATCTAAATTCAAACTAACTAGGTTACGCGGGAATTCTATCTGGGCCGGCCTACTGCGCACAGCGCGCACGGGCTGGTTAAGTGATTGTCCCCACGCGTCAGTGAGACAGGGGTGCGAAGGGGTACAGGCTAACTACGACCGTAGGATTAGAACGATGATCAACGGCTCATGACCATCGTCCTCGTCGAACAGAACACAACGGGCTCGAACCCTAGCACGGACAGTGGGGTCTGTGGCGGCTCACCGGGGCTCAGGCGATGGTTGGCGACGGGGGCGAACGACGAAGCTGATGACGGCGGTTCTCCTGGTACTGGCGGCTCCTCCTGGGGTGGCTCCAATCAACGACACCCTTCTCCTCCAGCAGCAGCAGGCTCCAGCGATGCTTCGCCCGCCTTGCTCCGGGAAGAAGTGGGAGCGATCAGTGAGAGGTGGGGAGTGGAATGGTGTGAATAAAACAAACAGGGAAGGCCTCTATTTATACTGCAATGAGGGAACCGAAGGGTGCGGGCAGAGCTCATCGGGGTCGGCATTACAGCAAGCTACGGGCATGGCCAAGGCTAGGGGATGGTGCGCGGTCTCCTAATGGTTCTCAACGGCTTGATGGGGCAGCAAGGGGTGGTGCGGTTCGGTCAGAACGCGTTGGTGCTCTGAGCGGCACCGACCGCGGTTTTGATGATGCACAGTGGCTACTGGTCGCGCGGCGGCGAACCGGGATGTCTGGGAGGTTCTTGGGATGGTGGTGATCACAGGCACGGTCGGCGAAGGCGGGGCGCGGTCTGTGCGAGCGTTTTGAGCGCGGCGCTCTGGCGCGCTCTCGGCATGGTCACAGAGAAATGGGCACGTGCGTTCTCGGTGGTCCACGGCTTCTCCAGGCTCGAGGGCTGGATAGGGGTGGCGGTGGACGGTGGCGTGCTTCCTAGACACAGTGGCTAGACGCGGCGCTTGCTCCTGCTAGCTAGCCATGGTCGGCTGGCAAGGGTGCTCTCGGGCATGCTCGGCATGGTGCATTGGGTAGGGGCTAGGTTGGTTCAATGCATTGGTTGGCACTAGGGGAGACAGCGGTGATCAATGGTGAACAATGTTTGAAAGGATTACTGCTCAAAACAATGAAGTTTGACCAAATTTGGTTTTTGTCTCCAAGTGTTTGATGAAATGGCCGAAAGAATTTCATATTCGAATTTTTGGTTGAAACTTGGTGGATGAAATGGTCACATACTAGGAAGTATCTGGTTGATTGAATTTGTGAAGGTGCACTGGTTTGGTTGGGTTTTGAGAAATGGTGATCTTCCCATATGAACTAGATTCAAATTTCAAATGTCATTTGAATAGGGTTGCCAAATGTTTCTATGGGTTTGCAATGTAGGCTTGGGTTCACTATCACTTGTTCTAGCAAGGGGTGAAAAGAATTGGATTTGTTTCTGTTTGAAATCTTGGACTAGAAACTCTCAAAGTGGTCTAGTGAGCAAGATTGGCAAAAATGACTATTAGCTTATTTTGTTTGTTTTTTAATTTCTCTTAATTTGGTTCTGCTTGGAAATGATTTAGATGATGTTGTTTTCATCTTTAAACCAATCCTTGCCATTCATAACAATCACACAAGTCCGTTCAAGCATTCATGCATTCATCACATACACATATGCATTCATATGGATTTAATTACAAAGTTTTTGTTAACCCTAAATTTGGATGATTGGAATTGATAACCTTGATTAATATTTTTGGGATGTTACAAACCTTCCCTCCTTAAACAAAATCTCGTCCAGAGATTTGAGAAAAAGAAAACTAGGATTTAAAGAGATCTGGAAACTCCGTCCTAATGTAGTCTTCTTGCTCCCAGGTAGCTTCTTCTTTAGTGTGGTTACTCCATTGGATCTTGAGAAACTTGATAACTGGGTCCTGGTGGTTCTGAAAGATTCCTCCAAAGTACGGATAGGTACTTCAGGATAGGTCAGGTCATCATTGATCTCTATGGTTTGGTGATCAATGTTCTTGAAAACTTTGGTCTTCTCCGGGACTTCTAGGCATTTGTGAAGTAACAAGATGTGAAAAACATTATGCACGGCTGACATCTCCTCTAGCAGTTCCAGTTGATACGATACTTCTCCTCGACAATTTAAAATCTTGAAGGGTCCGATATATCTGGGGGCTAACTTTCCTTTGAGCTGGAAACATTGCATTCCCTTCAAAGGTGATACTTTGGGATACACAAAATCTCCGATATTGAAGGCTAGGTCTCGACGTCTCTTGTCGGCATAACTCTTCTGTCTGGATTGGGAGGTCTTGAGGTGCTCACGGATCTTGTGAACTTTCTCTTCTGCTTCTCGCAGGATGTCGGGTCCGAAAATATGACTCTCTCCTACTTCTGACCAATTCAAAGGGGTGCAACACTTCCTTCCATACATGAATTCAAATGGGGGCATTTGCAAACTGGCTTGGTAACTGTTGTTGTATGAAAATTTTGCAAAAGGCAGACAATCCTCCCATTTAGATCCATATTCCAACACACAAGCTCTCAACATATCTTTGAGTATTTGATTTACTCGCTCCATTTGTCCATCAGTCTGAGGGTGATAAGCTATGCTGAAATATAGTCGGGTTCCTAATCCTTCTTGGGCTTTCTTTCAAAATCTCGAGGTAAATCGAGTTCCTCGATCCGATACAATGTTCTTGGGGACTCCATGCAAACTAACTATTCTAGTAATGTACAACTCTGCTAGCTTCGAACTCTGATAAGTGGTCTTGACTGGTAAGAAATGGGCTACTTTGGACAGTCTATCTACTATGACCCAAATAGAGTCATTTCCCCTACTAGATGTAGGCAAACCGGTGATAAAATCCATTCCAACTGTATCGCATTTCCATTCCAGAATCTGCAATGGTTGCAATAGTCCTGTGGGTCTCTGATGTCCCTCCTTGACTCTCTGACAAATATCACACTTGGCTATGTAGCTTCCGATTTATCTCTTCATCTTATGCCACCAAAATTGCTCCTTCAAATCTTGATACATTTTCGTTCCTCCGGGGTGGATAGAATAAAGATTATCATGGGCCTCTTTCGAAATGGCTTGCTTCAACTCTGAATCTGCTGGCACGCAGATACATCCTTTGTACTACAAAACTCCTTCTTCATCTTCGGTGAATCCAGGTACCTTCCCTGTACCTAGATGACGTTTGATTCCGTCGATACTAGCATTTCCTTTCTGCGCCTCCTTGATCTGACTTATAAAAGTGGGTTGAAGTTCTATGCTAGCCAAAAATCCTTCACTTACTAATTCCATTCTGAAATCTTCCAATTCCTTGTGCAAACTTGGTTTCTCCTTCAGAATCATGGAGTTCAAGCGACACGACAATCTGCTAAGGGCATCTGCTACCACATTGGCTTTACCGGGGTGATAGTGGATGTCCATATCATAGTCCTTGATTAGCTCTATCCATATCCTTTGCCTCATATTCAGCTCCTTCTGAGTGAAAATATACTTCAGGCTCTTGTGATCCGAATAAATCTCACAACGGTTTCCCATAAGGTAATGCCTCCATGTCTTCAAGCCTAAAACTACGACTGCTAGTTCAAGGTCATGGGTAGGGTAATTCTGCTCATGTTGCTTCAGTTGTCAGGATATGTAGGATATGACTTTGCCTTCTTGCATTAGCACACATCTGAGACCAATCTTGGATGCATCACAATACACATCAAAAGGCTTCGTGATATCCGGCATAATCAAGATTGGGGCTGAAATCAATCTCTTTTTGAGTTCTTGAAAACTTGCTTCACATTTGTCCGTTCATTCAAACTTCTTATCTTTCTTCAACAATTAGGTCATGGGTCTTGCGATACTCGAGAATCCTTCTACAAACTTGCGGTAATATCTCGCTAATCCAAGAAATGCACGAACTTGGGTTTGAGTGGTTGGGGCTTGCCATTCTTCAACATCCTTAACCTCGGCGGGGTCAACGACAATTCCTCCGGCTGACACAATATGTCCGAGGAATCCTACTTCCTGTAACCAGAATTCACATTTGCTAAACTTGGCATACAACTGATGCTCCCTAAGGGTTCCAAGGATGGTCCTCAGGTGTAGCTCATGTTCTTCTTCTGATTTGGAATAGATCAGAATGTCATCGATGAAAACAACGACAAACTTATCCAGGAAGTCCATAAAAATCTTATTCATGAGGTTCATGAAATAAGTGGAGGCATTGGTTAATCCAAAAGACATGACAGTGTACTCATACAATCCATATCTGGTGGTAAAGGCAGTCTTTGGAATATCCACTGCGTGAATCTTGAGTTGATGATAACCAGTTCTAAGATTAATCTTAGAAAACACTTTGGCATCGGTCAACTGGTCAAACATATCTTCTATCTTTGGCAGTGGGTACTTGTTCTTGATGGTGACATCATTCAGCTTCCGATAATCCGTACACAAACGGTTACCTCCATGTTTCTTGTCCACAAACAAGACATGTGATCTCCATGGCGACGCACTTGGTTGAATCAGTCCTATCTCCAGCATAGCATCCAGTTGCTTCTTAAGCTCCACTAATTCATATGGGTTCATACTATAAGGTCTCTGGGCTATGGGTCCAGTTCGAGGGATTAGTTCAATGATAAACTCGATATCCCAATATAGGGGCATACCAGGCAAAACATCTGGGAATACATCGGGGTATTCACAGACTATTCTGACTTGGTCAATGGTGGGTTGGGCTATACTCTTGTTGCACTTGAATTGACCGGGCAAGGTTTCAGATACATGCTCTACTGATACTCCAGCGGTACTGGTCATGGTTATGGCTTTCTTGACACAGTTGATTAATCCTTTATGTTTCGACATCCAATCCATTCCTAGTACTACTTCCAAACCTTTGGTTCCAAGTACTATTAGATTAGCATGAAAATCTATGCCATGGATTTTGATACGTACGGCCTTGCAAATTTGTCTAGCTTTGGTGGTTGAACTATCATAACATGCTTCAATTTTGTTGGTCGAATCTTACTAGTGCATGCAAATTCTTCTGTAGCAAACGAGTGCGATGCTCTAGAATCAAACAACACTCTTGCAAGTACCAAGTTAACAGAAAGCATACCCAACACGACATCTGGCGCTTCTTGGGCTTCTTCAGCATTCATGAGAAACAGACGGCCGTTGCGGTTGAGTGAGTTCCCAGGGGAAAATCTTCTTCCAGGCTGAACACGACGCTGCTGCTGAGTTGGGACATTCACATTGGGGGCTGCTGCAAGCTTCTTGGGGCACTCATTGGAATAGTGACCCTTGGTTCCACATTCATAACAAGTCACCTGAGACTTGTCCTTTCTTGCAATAGGCACAACATTGCTTCCAGTCCTTGGGGAAGTATTGGTGTTGTTGGCAAAATTGTTGTTGTTGAACTTAGGCGGTGCACGGTTGAAATTGTTGGAGTTGCCGGGGTTGTTGTTGTGGTTTCCTCCGGGCCTTGGGTTTCCTCCTCCACGGTTGGGATAGGTTGGATGGTTCATAGGGGGTCTATTGTTTCTTGGGGGAAATCCTGTAGATAGGTTGGGGCGATATTTTGGGGTATGGTGGGTTCCTGGTTGATGCATCATTCGATGCTTGCGGTTCTTATTGGCTTGGTTGATATTGCCTTCCATCTGAATGGAAGAATCCACTAAGGCTTCAATGTCAGCGAAAGGAATGTTGACTAATACTATCTGCATCTCATCATGCAGACCATTCAAGAATCTTTCTTTCTTCTTGGCTTCAGTGTCAATCTCATCTGGTGCATACCTAGCTAATGACAGAAATTCGTCACGGTACTCAACTACTGTCATCCTCCCTTGCTTCAATTCTCTGAATTCATCTCTCATCCTCTTAATCAAACCTGGTGGCACATGGGTTCTGCTGAACTTGAGTTTAAATTCACCCCAAGTCATCATTTGTCCTCCAGTCCTGGCGCGAACGCTGTTCCACCAAGCTCTTGCATCTCCTGCCAGATAATGGGTGGCGAACAATACTTTCTTGTTGGCCTCTACTCCTGCAACTTCTAAGTTGTTTTCCATGGTTTGCAGCCAGTCATCTGCATCTAAGGGCTCTCCAGATTTACTAAAGATGGGTGGATTGGTGTTCTGGAAGTTCTTGAGCTTGGATCCATGGTTGTCCTGGTTTCCATGGCCTTGATTGTTATTGGCCATCTGAGTTATGTGTTGAAGGGTGGCTAGGTTGTCTTGACATTCGGTTCTTTCAGCTTCACGGTCTGAAACCAACATTTGCAAGATTTGCAACATTGGGTCCGGGGATGAACTGCTTCCTCCGCGAGGCATCTGAAGGTTGAGATAGATCATGAGACAAGAGGGAAATTTCTAGGGTTCAGGGGTTTGTTTTTGAAAAGTTTTTTTGAAGTTTGACTCAGATTTTTCTAGCAACTTGCTTTTCATTCATTCATTCATAGCACACCATACAAACACAGACCACAACAAGGAAACAGATGGTTTTAAGAACCATTCTATGAAACTACGATACAGTGGGACCGGATACAACTTCACTAACGCTAGTGCTCAAGTGCTACTACTCCTCAGAATCGGTGGCTTCATCATCATCATCAATAAAGGCGAAGTCATCCTCATCGGTGAAGAAGTCCATGGCTTGATCCTCCAGGAAGTCATCATCGCTACTGAGGTAAGAGTAGGGGTCTCCACGGATATCTTCCCCTGCATTCTCCCTCTCCTCAAGCTGCATGTCCTTATCATGGATGGTCTCCTCCAAGTCTGTCACCTTGTGACAAAGGCGAGCAATAATGCGATCCTTCTTGTCAAGCTGATGGCGACGAGACTGGTGATCCTTCACCAGCATGGCAATGGTCTGGTACTTCTTGACGGTGATGGCGTAGTTGTGGTTGGCGTAGGAGCGAGCATTGTCCAACTCCTTCTGCCGGTCATACATCATGAAGCTGAGATGGTCCACTTGATGCTTCAGCTCCAGGTGATATGGTGCCTCTAGCGGCTGTCCCATAACATCACGCCTTGGATAGAACTCAAAGCGCGTGCCCTTGATCTGATTGCTGCTTTGCCCACACATACGGGCAAGAGATTCCTGCATGGCCCTGGCAAGTCCATCTAGCCAGTTGTTCTCTCTTAAGGTGAACTGGAGTCTATCTGAGGTGGGGGCTTCAATCTTCGCTCGGAGACTTGCAACAATCAGCCATTACAATTCCCCTCCTTCTTGGTCATTGAGCTGGGCTCCGAAGAACTCGGGGTGCGGGCGCTCCAGAAGTTCCGAGAGTTGGTCCAAATCATGCTCAAAGATGATATCTCCTCCATTTCCCAACTGATAGAACTTGCTATACTTCACGTCCATCTATGAAAATGTAGGATGTTGGGAAGGTGACCCCGGATAGGGTCAAGACAGGGGAAAGACGAAAGGAATCTCCCTTGTCATGAGCCGAGTTACTATTTGTATCGGCCGAGTCATGTAAGAGTCGGCCGAGATAAGTAAGGCCATAACAGCCACAAAATGAGTAACACCTTATCCAGCCGACATATGAGTTAAGTCGGCTGAGCGAGTCTGACTAACTTGAATGCAGGTGAAGGCCAAGCCGAGTTATGCGAGACAAGGCCGAGTAACGCGAAGCTTGCAGGAGAAGGAGGTGCCTATAGTCAAACCCTAGTCGCTGGCTAGGAGGAATCTGAACAGAGCCAAGCACAAAGGACAAGGAGCAGAGCGGCAGAAGGGCAGAAGAAGGTCACGGAGGCGACAGTCAGGGAGCCCGAGGCGCGCATGTGAAGCTCTCTGGAACATTGCCGCTGATAGAAGGGGGACACAGAAAGGAGGCCTCCGAGTTACCATATTGGGACAAGCATATTCCAAGAATATGCTTGCCACGTCAGCCCTAGAAGGAACCAAGGCACCCCTTTATAAAGGGAGACGCGGGCTCCTGAGAGGGGATCGATTCATTCTACGCCGTAAGGCTCGTGTAGTATCTCTCTTCTTCCTGTAAACAGCTCAAGGAGCATTTGTAGTCCTTGTGAGGAGAAATAAAGATCTACACATTAGTCATTTGAGTGTAGAAATCTCTACATCTTCCCTCCCCGGATCCCTCTAGCACCCATTGGCCCCATACTTTAGCCTACCCATGGCATCTGCCGTGCCACCACCACGACATAGGATGAGTAAGTTAGTAGAGTGATCAAGTGTGTCAAATTTTATGTAAGTTTGCAAGATTTGTTTTTTGAAGGACATGAATTTTCATGAAAGAATCTAAGTGGTAAGAATGAGAATAGGTTTTCATAAATACTCGCTTCTTTTGTTTTGAAACTAAGTTTTTGATTCAAGCATCCATTCTAACTAGGGTCTCCTATGGTCAGGATGGCTCTGATACCAACTTGTCAACACTCGGATTTTTAATCCCAGATGCCTGTTATGCCATACATCGCAATCCCAGGATTACCATTTTTGCGAGACATAATAGATTGGTACCATAGTTCATCATCCATTACAAACCATAATAAAGGTCTTACAAATAAAGGATCTCATGAACCAGTCTTAATACAATCAACACAGCGGAATAATATAATAACGGTAGCGTGGGCGAGGCTCCATCTTCATGGTCACAGGCAATGCTTACGATGGGAGATGATCCTAGTTGTCGTAGACTTCATGTTGTCCATCATCCTGGTAGTCCTCATAGTCTGGCCACGGGAATAGCCAGGGACAAAGCCATGAGTACTCTTTAAGTACTCGCAAACTATCACTAACAAGTAAAGAGGTTTCAAGTAGGAATACTAAGCTCTAGGTTGTTTTGCAAAAAGCCAGGTTTATCTCTAGCTGAGTTCAGAAGTAAAGAAAGCTAACACCTAAGTGGGAACTTAATTTTCACTTTCACAACCCTGTTGTGGTCAAGTCAAAGTCATGATTTATTTCACAAGTCATTTTGAAAACATCTGACGACGGAACAGTATGGCCACTCCAACTGTCCATAACCGCAGACGCGGCTATTCAAATAGTTTGACACTCTGCAGAGTTGGTACACTTTCACCATAATATTCGATACATCCGTTAGGAACAATCCTGAATTCACCATACTCAGTATGCGAATAATCAATCCTAACCTTTCAATTACACACCCTAGTATAAGCACCTCTCCTATGAGTTTGGCCTCCAAACCATGACCATCTGTCATCTTGGGAACTACATAGGTGGACAATCATCACGACGTAGCCTCAGCTCAAACCTCGGCCGTAAGGGAACCCATACTAAGATATATAAACTTCCAGTCACGCCCTACACAATTTTGGGTATTGTGGTTGTACGATAAAATTAGAATGGTATTGCATCTAGACACAACCATCAGTTTTAAAAAGGGCTAAGGCTCATGCCTCAACATTTTCATCATCAAATTCACCTTGTGTTCACTAACACATGTCAAAACATTTCATTAGAATGACTCATCATTCTAAGGTTTTCATAAGCATTTTCATCAAGTGTTCCCATCTAAAGTGATCAAGTTTTATGCTTAGCACTAGCCACTAAAGTTGGGGGTAAACACTAATGAGAGAAGTGTGACTTATCTAAGTATAATCTCATGCCTCAGGATGACATCAAGATTTACCTAACTTAGGCCAAGTTTTATGCTCTTTATGCTACCTTTAATATCTTTATAATACTTACACAAGAACTTTCTAAAAGTAAACAAAGAATTTTGATAATAAAATTATCAAAGCTTGCACGTAAAACTGGGATTTGGTATAAGCAAGTGTTATAATCACATATGCCTAAGGCATCTAGTTGGCATAGTTATCATGCAAGTATTAACTTGAAAATCTAACTTGTATAATGAGGCTTGCATAGGTAACATGCAAGTGGTAGCTTGCCTTGTGCAGTGCAGTGGTTGAAGTTCTCCTCGGCTTCTTCCTCGTAGTAGTCTCCTTCTTCTTCGTATCCTTGGTCGGTACTAGCGTCTATAAATAAATACGAAGTACACAATCACCAAACAATAATTAATTACTTCTATGTGGCACACAAGGGTTTACACTATGTGATCTAGCGTCATCAGAATCATCACAAGGATTAAGGCAAAAGTTTTATTTATTTTATTTTAGAAAAGTAATTTCTACTCATTGAAAAACTACTTAAGATTTAATATTCTCCAATTAAAATATGAGATTATATTGACACATGTCATCACCACATATTTCCATACTTGGGAATGTGATTTAAAGTGGTGTCACAATTTAATAAGGTTTAACATTTTTATTTTTATTAATTAAAGTGACTAGAAATGCCTATGGGGCATTCTTTTATTACTTGTCCATTATTACTGCATGTAAACCTAGATATTTTTATATATTCAGAAAGGTCTTATCAAATGCGATTTTTGAGAGTTGGAATCAACTCAAAAGATTTTATGGTTGAATTTTGAAAAATGTTTGAATGCAGAAAAGTCTCTGCCTTGTTATTTTTACTATAGGTGATCTATAATTTCAAATGGTTTGAATCCAATGGGCTTGAATTAAGAATTTACATACCTTTCTAAAAAAATTGGTTTCATGCAATTTGGTTTAGTGAATCTCTCTGGATTGAATTTTGAATCTAATGCCAGTACTCGGTTTGAAACTAAATAGATAAATCTAAATTTAAACTAACTAGGTCGTGCAGGAAATCTAACTGGGCCAGCCCACTGCACAGAGCGCGCGCGGGATGGTTAAGTGGTTGTCCCCACGCGTCAGTGAGACAGGGGGTGCGAAGGGGCACATGCTAACTACGACCGTATGATTAGATCAAGGATCAACGTCTCACGGCCATCGTCCTTGTCGAACAGAACACGACGGGCTTGAACCCTAGTGCGGCTAGTAGGGGTCTGTGGCGGCTCACCGGGGCTCAGGCGATGGGGGCGAATGACAAAGTTGACAATGGCGGTTTTCCTGGTACTGGCGGCTCTTCCTGGGGTGGCTCCAATCAACGGCGCCCTTCTCTTCCAGCAGCGGCAGGCTCCGGTGAAATTCTGGCGATGCTGCGCTCGCCTTGCTCCGGGAAGAAGTGAGCGATTAGTGAGAAGTGGGGAGTGGAATGGTGTGAATAAAATGAACGGGGAAGGCCTCTATTTATACTGCGACGAGAGAACCGAAGGGTGCGGGCAGAGCTCGTCGAGGTCGGCGTTACAACGAGCTACATGCATGGCCGAGGCTAGGGGACGGTGTGCGATCTCCTAGCGGTCCTCAACGGCTTGATGGCGCGGCAAGGGGCTGTGCAGTTTGGTCGGAACGCGTTGGTGCTCTGAGCGGCACCGACGGCGGTTTTGATGACGCACAATGGCTACGGATCGCGCGACGACGAACGAGGATGTCTGGGAGGTTCCTGGGATGGTGGTGATCACAGGCACGGGCGGCGAAGGCAAGGCGCGGTCTATGCGAGCATGTCGAGCGCGGCCCTCTGGCGTGCTCTCGGCATGGTTGCAGAGAAATGGGCGTGTGCGTTCTCGGTGGTCGACGACTTCTCTAGGCTCGAGGGCTGGATAGGGGTGGCGGTGGACAGTGGCGTGCTTCCTGGACACGGCGCTTTCTCCTGCTAGCTAGCCATGGTCGGCTGGCATGGGTGCTCTGGGGAATGCTAGGCATGGTGCATTGGGTAGGGGATAGGTTGGTTCAATGCATTGGTTGGAACATGGGTGATCAATGGTGAACAATGTTTGAAAGGATTACTGCTCAAAACGGTGAAGTTTGGCCAAATTTGGTTTCTGTCTCCAAGTGTTTGATAAAATGGCCAAAAGAATTTCATATTTGAATTTTTTGGTTGAAACTTGGTGGATGCAATGGTCACATACTAGGAAGTATCTGGTTGATTGGATTTGTCAAGGTGCACTGGTTTGGTTGGGTTTGAGAAATGGTGATCTTCCCATATGAACTAGATTTAATTTTCAAATGTCATTTGAATAGGGTTGCCAAATGTTTCTGTGGGTTTGCAATGTAGGCTTGGGTTCACTTTCACTTGGTCTAGAAAGGGGTGAAAAGAATTGGATTTGTTTTTGTTTGAAATCTTGGACTAGAAACACTCAAAGTGGTCTAGTGAGCAAGATTGGCAAAAATGACCATTAGCTTATTTTGTTTGTTTTTGAATTTCTCTTAATTTGGTTATGCTTGGAAATGATTTAGATGATGTTGTTTTCATCTTTTAACCAATCCTTTCCATTCATAAAAATCACACAAGTCCATTCAAGCATTCATGCATTCATCACATACACACATGCATTCATATGGATTTAATTACAAAGTTTTTGTTAATCCTAAATTTGGGTGATTGGAATTGATAACCTTGATTAATATTTTTGGGATGTTACAGTGATGCCTCTGGATATGTGCATATTTAAGGGAAAGTTCTTGTTATGAGATTAGGATGGCACGCGTAATATGTTGCCTGATGGGTTGAGCATGCGTTTGGATACAGTAGTGCACCCCTGCAGGGTAAATCTTTTTGAGAAGCCGTGTGTCCATGTTTATGGACGCCTCATGAGTACAGTGTCATGATCATAGACAATACCACTAATGTTTTGCCTCTCTAATAATGTGACTAGTAATTAGCCTTATCAACTAAACACCTGCTTAACTAAAATTGCCACCGTGTGTGTTCTGCAAGGGGACTTCCTCGACTGGTCTTCGAGGCGGAAAACTTCGGATGGGTTATGTTTGGTGTTATATATAGTTAACGTATAGTGCTATCTTACCTCTCTCTAATAGCCGAAGTTGTAGCGTGTCTCTATAAGTTAGATAGTGCAAGATTTGTTGCCGCTGAGCCCACCATACCTATGCAGGCGAGAACCCCTGAATTCTAAGACTCGCTATGTACTGGCCTCAGTACTGACCGCTCTCTTTCTGTTTTTCTTTTTTACTTTGCTGGCACCTTTTGGATTTGATAGGTAAGTGATTGACAAGTTAGCAATGTTACCCCTCCGGCTTGGCCTGGGCAGGGTTGGACACCGCTTCGTTATTCTTCAGGACTCTTAGTCCCATTTGGATCTTGTCCGTACTCGGATACTATTCTTGCCTTCTCTTTGAATTGTATCATTTGTATTCTTGACTCGTTGAGTCGTTGTTTTATATATAAGTTCTTGTGGACTCTGTTGTCAACTACTGTGATGTAACTACTTGTAATCAAATCCCACCCACACAAAAGCGTCTGGTGGGCATCTTTGAATCGCTTCTATGCGGTTTTGGCAGGAAATGCTAAGATCTGCATAGACCCGATTCGGGGTGTTACAGCGGAGGACGATGTCATCAACACCGACATCTAGGAGAAACTTTTGATCCTTCCTTGTCATAGACGAATGCAAATCGCCGAGAAGGAGAAGGAAGGTCCAAAGCACGATGGTTCCAGGTTTGGGAGAAGGAAATGCATGACATAATAGAGTATGGAGGGGCATTGTAACGCCCCGGCCTCTCCAGACAGGCGGCAATCCCCACTGGCAACTCTTTAGGATCTCTAGACTAGCCCACAGACCAATACTAGTCTTTTCTGTGTACTTTTTCCTCACTTGTGCACACTCGAAAACAACTTCCCGGTCGGTAAGCCATCCTCAAATCGCTCCTAGCCAAGCACAATTAACCTCAGAGTTATTTTCAGATGATGAAAGGACATTTATTTTCCTACTCATTTTTGGTGTTTGTTAACAACTTGAGGACACATCTTACCGTGTGCTAATGATGTCAGGTTAATCTACTGAAAAGAGAAAATTTCGTGACATTTGGAACTTTCCCTGGCTGGAACAAAATCTTCATGATAGGTTCAAATCGGAATCTCCGGTCTGGGCAGACCGGAATCTCCGGTGTGGATTGGATCAGATGCCCTGAGCCAGTCTGTATAGGGGTCCTGAGATAGGCCGGATTTTGTCTGGAATCTCCGGTGTGAAGTTACAGGCCGGAGTCTCCGGTGTGCAAATACCAGAGTTTCCGGTGTTCCCAGAACTGGAGTTTCGGCACAAGTGTCCGATGTGATCATCAAGAACAAGTCCGTGCCAGTCTATATATGGGTCCAAGAGATTGTCCGGAGATAGACCGAAATCTCTGGTGTGAGATGCTTGCATACTGGAATCTCCGGTCTCCTGGCCGGAGTCTCCGGTGTGGATTTTCCCCAATGGGTACAAAATGTCTAGAGCTGTGTGGGCCTATAAAAAGGGGACTTCATCCCCTACCTCAAGGTGCTCGTTTTCAGAACAGAAGAACACCAAAAGTAGAGCCACCAAATCAACAATATCTCCCCCTCCAACCATCTAAAGTCCTTGATCTTTGGAGAATCAAAGGAGGAGGCCTTGATCTACATATTCACCAAAAGATATCTTCATTTCCCCCTCATTCACTTAAGGTTCCCTTACTCTAGTGTTTCATTGGAAACCCTAGACCGTGATTTGGTTCTTACAAGCTTGTATTTGATTGTTGTGACATCTTTCTTGCATTCGGGAGTCTCCAATTCAGTTGTGGATGTATGCCTCGAACTTGTTGTAAAGGTGTCAGTTTTGACCTCGAAGGTTACCGATATAGTGGAAGAGTGAATCAATCCTCTTAGGATGAGGTTCACCGGAGAACAAGGGAGGCCTTTTGTGGCGTTGGTGGTTTGAAACCACCCCCTCTCTAAACACAGACGTACTTCTCCTCAAAAGGAAGAAACTGTGGGAAATCATCCTTATGTCTCCGCGTGCTCTATTTTGGTTACCTCTATCCTTTACTGCACTTTACTTATATCGTGTTCTTGCTTAGTTAGTTGTTCTAGTGTGGCATATAGTTAAATTCACCATTAGTTACATATGTAGATAATTTACCTTTTATGTAAAACCCTAAATTGAAAAGGAGTAAAATTTGAAGTAGCACCTATTCACCCCCCCTCTAGGTGCCCATATGATCCTTTTAGATGAGCTTCCAAAAAAAGTTGCAACTTGTTGGTATGAATATACTACCAATCCTGTTACGCAACGCTCCAGGATCCCACACCAAACAGGTAGCGGGGAACCGTCGTGCACTACCAAACTATATGCCACGCATCACCACCACTCGCCATCCTTGAAGCAACCAACCACCTGTAGGGATGCCACACGAAACGCCACATCCACGCACAGCCACACGACCAACAACGCAACATCACCGCAGACCGGCGACAACACGACCCTCCAGGTTGGGGGAGCCTCCCATTCGGCACTTTGTCGTCCATCTCTAGCATAGATCTTTGCATCTGCGATGGCCGTGGCCCAAAACAACAAAGGAATTGATTGTGAAGTGCAATAAACCAACAAAGAACACTCTATTGGCTAATTAAAATAAAGATGAAAAAATTATACTCTAGATAAAAAAATTCTTTTGACAATTTTTGGTACAAAGAGCACAATTTTTTTGCTTAGTTCGACGTGGGAACCATCAAGACACGAACTCAAGGTTCCACTTCATCAAAGAGGGCCCATATGTGGCAACTTGATCCAAGTGATCGGAACACCTCACATTCTCACACCAGAAACACGGTGAATATGGCAACTTAGCAATCAAACACAAAACCAATATGTTGTATGGCAACGGAAAAAATAAGTCATTATTATAACAAGATGGTGAGGCATCTTATGAAGCGCAACATGCGCATGCATCAAGTTTTATGGTATTTAGACAATATTTGTGAATTATATCGTAGGGTTGCGGAGACACGGATAGTGTCTTAGGCAGCGTTGAATGTTATCCATAGGGTTTTTCTTGGGATACTGGTCCTAGTTCACGGCAACATTACTCGACAACTAGGCGTTGAATCTAACATGTTAAAATCTAACCCGAGTACGTTTGAATATGCTCGCAAGGCATCAAGAAAATAACAAGCAGAGTCTACCTATATGGCATGACATAAGTTCAAAAAATTAAATATGAGTTTTAGCTAAACGGTTGGACATAATTTACCATATCACCTTTAAAGAGAATATTTATCAAGTGAGAAATCTCACTTAGCACACATCTCAACTCAAACGCCACCACAGCTAGACTCCATGAGTCTCTGGACACACGGGGCTCGGCAACAACTTTGTTGGTCATGTTTTAATAAATTTATCCATACTCTACACGACTAAATTTATAGTGTAACTCGATCCAAACATGTTCCATATCTTAGGAACGAGGCTAGACTAGATTCGATCATCTGCAGATGCTGCAAATATCACTTATCAAAATGCTCTAAACCTGGTCGTCTCTCTCGGTCATGAACCACGAGTTGTACCAAAGCAATAAACACTTGCACAACCGTTCACACTATCAAACTTTCCACCTAGTCATCGACCTAATACTAGAACTCAGTTTTATGAAAAAGTGAAATCGGCACTGAAAGGGCATTTCCCTCTCTAATTGTGTTTTGATGATTGATAACAACACAAAGATTATCTAACCATGTGTTAAGACGATTTCAGTTAAATATGGTGAAAATCACAAGATGATGTTCGTTGGTTCTTGTTCCATCAAGTAATGAAAAGTTCGTTGAAGCGTAGTCTTAGGTCTCCTTAGCTTTATTGCTAGTTTATTAAGGATCCCGAACTATTAAGGGGGTTACTCAATGGAAGGTGTGTGGTTTCATGTTCTTTCCATAGCCCAGATTATTCCTCCACGACCTTATTGTTCCAGCAGTGGAATCCTCCCAAGGATGTGCTCCTGGTGTCCCGTGGTCGGAGACTCCGGGGTTCGACCCCAGAGACTCCGGGGTGCGCACCATAGAGACTTTAGAAAGTGCCTCCGGCTTAGTCTCTATCCTGGTTTAACAGAGGACTTCCTAGGCAAGCCAGAGACTACCCCAGAGACTCTGGGGTCCGCACCCTAGAGACTCCACGGCTTGTCTCCGGCTTAGTCTCTGGCCTGGTTTAACAGAGGCTCTCCCGAGCAAACCGGAGACTGGCCCAAAGACTCCGGCCACCCGGGAGACTCCAGGATGTGCACCCCGGAGACTCCGGCCTAAGTGGACTCTAACGGCTATTTATTCATAGCACCTATATATACCTGTCTTCTACCTCCAGCTAGGTCATGACTTCCACTCTCTCTCTCCACCATTGTTGTTGAGCTCCAAATCACCTAGATGTCTTCCCCTAACCTATAGAACTTGACGCTCTTTGGGGAATGAAGGGAGGAGGCCTAGATCTACACTTCCACCAAAGGGATTCTAAATCTCCCCACTTTCCATTGAGATACTTGTTACTCTTGGGTTGAGAGACCCTAGACATAAGAAGTCGTCCCAAGCTCATCCTTGTGTGTAAGAGCTTGTGGTCAAGTTGGTAGCCTCCAATTAAGTTGTGGAGAAGTGCCCCAAGGTGTTATAAAGGTTTCGGTCACCGCCTTCAAGGACACCGTATAGTGGATCGTGTGCTTTCCTTGGCGCAGGTGCGCGGGAGATTAGGGTGAGGACATTTGTGGCGCTGGTGGTCTTAGTACCACCCACCCCTCCAACGGAGACGTACTTTCCCTCAAAAGTAAGGAACTTCGGGAAAACATCTCCATGTCTAACTTTGGTGATTTCTATCCTTTACTCTCTATTATTGTTGTTTGCTTGCTTGTTTGTCATATAGATTCTCTCACCTAGTTGCATATCTAGAGAACCTACTTTGTGTCAAGCCTTAATTTGAAAATAAGTTAAAAATTGAGTAGCGCCTATTCACCCCCTCTAGTCACTTATACCAATCTTTCAATTGGTATCAAAGCCTCGGCTCTTACTTTGGCTTAACCGCCTAAGAGAAGTATGAGCGGCGAGAATAAGGGGGATGAAACCCCTCATGTAAACTCTCCCATCTCTAAGAAAGAGCTTAAAAAATCTATGGATACCGTCCGGGATGAGACGAGAGCCATGTTTGAGTTATATCTTTGTAAAAAGGATGTTGTTGCTGATTCCATTGATAGTCAATCAAGTGGTGTCAAACTGACGTATGAGTCCCACAAGGACCCATCCACCGGTGAGGGTACCAAGAAGGAAAAAGATAAACCTCATGGAAATGTGCCACCACCACCTAGTTACAATGTTGCTCCCCTTACTACATCTCATATTAACCATCGTGGTCCTCCTCCTAAGCTTGATGAATCTAGTTTCTCTAATTAGCAATATCTCATGTGTTCTCACTTCAAAAGTTCAAGTGTTCATCTTTGGAAGGTTGTAGAGTATGGATTCAATCCGCACAATCCCTACAACATGATGGCCACGGAAGAGATCAACTATCAACTCAATGTCACTGCCTTGGCCATTCTCTAAGATGCCTTGACCCATGAGCAAATGACTCAAATTCTTTCATATGAGATCGCCAAGGAAGCTTGGGATTCTCTTGAGCGTGTTTATCTTGGCAACAAGAGCATACAAAGCTCCAAGTTCGAAGAAATGCACTATGAAGTTGATGCCTTTGTTGGAAAGGAAGATGAAACTCCCGTAGAGATCTATCGAAGGGTCACCGCTCTCTTTATTAGGATGATTGATCATGGGAGCAAGGATATGGATGAAAAGTGGATCAAGTGCAAGTTCATGCAAGCCATATTGCCCTTCCGAAGAGACTTCACCAACAATATTCGCTCAAGGGTAGATTTCTATGCCATGACTTCAAATGAAGTGTTAATTGAGTTTGTGTCTCTTGGAATCATCAAAAAGACCGCCGAAGTGTTAGGAGAATGGATTCTCCTAAACTTTCTTTGAAGGCCAAGGCTTAAGTATATGATGAAGAAGATGATGGATTGGAGGCGATAGGAGGTGATTCCAAAGATATGAAGTGTGCCTTTCATGCGCATCTAGCTCTAGCCTCAAGGACTTTTTGGAGGAACCAAGGAAAGGGGAATGCCTCAAAAGTCAACACGAGCAACTAATGGTGCTGGGAAGCACTTCGTTAGGAAATCCCAAGAGCAAGGTGTGAATCAGCACAGCAGCAAGTTTTCCCTCAGTAAGAAACCAAGGTTATCGAACCAGTAGGAGGAAGGAAACGTCTCAAAGGTGTTGCAAGCAACACGGAAACCTGCACAACACAAACTCAAGTCTTTGCCCCAACGAATCAGTGAGGTTGTCAAGCTCACGGGTTTGCTATAACAAAGGATTAACTGTATGGTGTGGAAGGTAATGGTTTGCAGCAAGCAAACATGTAACATTGGAGGATGTATCAATGGTAAAGATTGGAACGGGGTCCATAGTTCACTAGAGGTGCTCTCCTTAGATAAACAACATGGCATGAAAGGTAAACAAATTACAAAAGGGCAATTGACAGGAACTGAGCAAGGCATACCAATGCAATACTAGACAAAAAAATCCTATGGGATTCGATTGGGCAATACAACAATATACATAGACCGCCATCCAACTGCATCTATGACTAGAAGTCCACCTTCAGGTTATCATCCGAACCCCCTCTAGTATTAAGTTGCAAGCAACCGACAACCGCTTTAAGCAAAGTGTGTAAGGTAAACAATCCACTTGTTCCATGAACAAGAGACCGTTGTTTTCTCCCTAGTAGCAACAGCACATCTACAACCAAAGAGATTTTTGTCACTTCCCTTGGAAACTAGAGGCATGAACCCACTATCAAGCATAAATACCCCCTCTTGGAGTCACTAGCAACTACTTGGCCAAGATAGCCACTAACAACGTAGAGCATGCAAGATCACAAACAACACAGACATGATAGTATCAAAATAGACAAAACCATCAATCAATCTGACATAGTAATCTCAGTATCCATCGGATCCCCGCAAACACAACATGCATGATTACAAATAAATTAGATCTTGATCATGAACTGAGCTCACAAGATCTATACATGAAAGCATAAGGAGGAGATACAACCATCTAACTAATACATGGACCCGTAGTCCAAGGTGGAACTACTCACGCTTCATACCGGAGAAGAAGGCCTCCGGGATGATTTCCCCTCCAGCAGGGTGCCGGGAAGAACTTTAGATCCCCCCAATCTCTAGGGACGATGGTGGCGGTGGCTATAGAAGGTTTCGTGGAGTTTTGATCGGGTGCCTAGAGTTTCTGCATCGAGGGCTTCTTATAGGCGAAGATGCGAGGCTATTAGGCGGCCAGAGGGACAACACCCTTCCCATGCGCGGGGTGGTCCCACCCGCGCCTAGGGGGTTTGTGGCGGGCCTGCCTCGCCTCTCCGTCTCTCCTCTGGACCTCGTGTCGCCCACGGTAAAATATTGACTTTGGCTTTTGTCCCGTCTGATTCCGAGAATATTGATTTTCTGCCTTTCTGGAACCAAAAACAGAAGAAAACATGCAACTGACACTGTGGCAACTAGTTAATAGGTTAGTTCCAGAAAAGATATAAAAACACCTCAAAGTGTAGACAAATCAAAGCAAAGTAGATACTAAAC
The DNA here is from genome assembly GCA_916181665.1 of Avena sativa. Classification (NCBI taxonomy): domain Eukaryota; kingdom Viridiplantae; phylum Streptophyta; class Magnoliopsida; order Poales; family Poaceae; genus Avena; species Avena sativa. Next base: position 148,639,219 of record OV702297.1, read on the forward strand.
AAGCATGGAGCATCAAAAATTATAGATACGTTTATGACGTATCAAGCATCCCGAAGCTTAACTCCTGCTCGTCCTTGAGTAGGTAAGTGATAAAAGAATAATTTTTGAGGTGACATGAACCGTCAAAACCAAGATCAAACCAGTTGCAAGCATTGAAAGCTGGGATCAAAGAACTCCCCTCTGGACTTCTCGTTCCCCATGGAAAGTAATTGACTTTGACGTTTGTCCCGCCCAATTCCAAGAATATTTCTTTACTAATTTTTCTAAAACCAAAAACAGCAGAAAACATGCATCTGGCACTGTTGCAACTTGTTAATAGGTTAGTACCATAAAACATATAAAAAGCACCTCAAAGTGTAGACAAGTAAAGCAAAGTAGATACTAAACAAGCATGGAGCATAAAAAATTATAGACATGTTTCCGATGTATCAACATCCCCAAGCTTAACTCTTGTTCGTCCACGAGTAGGTAAGTGATAAAATAATAACTTTTGAGGTGACATGCACCCTCACAATAAAGATCCAACCATTTGCAAGCATTGAAAGCTCGGATCAAAGAACTCTAAACATGTGCATGAAAGATGAAGTTCTAACAATAGGACAAAGTAACTATGCATGCAACATGAAAGGCTACAAAAAAAGATCATGAATAACATGCATTGAAAAACATTTGTTTGTTTCACATACAGAAAACATGGCATAGTGGAATTTAGCTTGTCCCTCATGGAGTAGCAAATAGATACATAGGACACCTTCAAAGTTCATAAGAGTGACTAGATACAAATAGCACACGAACAAGTAATATCACCATATGCATTAATCAATAAGTTTTGGACACTGCACACAGAATGGCAATTATGCTCTCTTAATGGTGCCTAAAGGTAGAAGGTGGAGACTCAATATAATGGTGGAAGAAAGGCCCTTCACAAAGGGAAGCAGCAATTTCAAGTTTCAAAAAGAGCTCCCAAAAATTATGGTACCTGTTAGCTCCCAAAAATTATGGTACTTGTTAGCTTTCAGCCCTTATTGCCCCTATCATAAGCATCTTGAAGTGATTAAGGTTAAAGTGAACAAACTATGGAGTATATGCTTGACAAATTATAAGTTGGCAATCTCAAGTCCCTTGAATACGAGGGCCACACCTCATGCTACTCAACTTCAGTCACCTGTAAGTTCTTGTCATAGTAAGTACATGCGTATCATAGAGAACCGCCAACGGGGTACCCCTTGCACATGGTACAAGAGCTATCCCATAACCAAAATGACAAGGCAAGCAGACAATGAGCATCTCAGCAATCTTTTTATTTACTATGTGCATATTTATTGAGGATGCTTCACAGATAGCTCATTATGGTGATGCTGCAAGTTTCCACCATGATTAGGCATGGCTTAGGCTAGCGGCCCAGGCGTTCCTCTAACACAAAATACATAACTCCATGGACTTACAAGCTTCCTCTTTATTTCACACCGGTGACATCCATAGACAAAAGAGCATGATGTCAACTGTGTACAAAGTACAAGTGCAATGTTGAAAACGTTCCTCGTGATAACACGGTTCTGCTAATTCCAACGTATAAGTGCAAGCATATACAACATAGATGACACAATGGTTCAAGTTTATTAGGGGAAAGTAATATAAAGTGTGCCATTAAGTTTGTGAGGGCTTTAATCACTAAGTTTTCACATAACAAAATAATTTTTAATTGGAAGATATCTGAAAACAATAATATACTTGGAATAGTGTAACACACCATGCATAGGAGTTTATAGTGGACACTGTGGAATAACTTGGTTTCTTGGGAGTTGGAAGCATAAGTAGAGCTTACTCATACAAGTGGAGGCTAGCAAAAGACTAGGAGCAACCAACTAAGAAAGCAATAATGGTCATAATCATCCAGAGCAACAAAACATTAGTAATCAAAGCATAGAGTGGTACTACAAGCCAAGGACTAAATGATCATAGAGGCTATGGTGACTTTTTCATAGTCATAACATGGTGTGATCATGTTCCAATTCAACCCAAACAAAGCATCAAAGGAGAATACCACAATACTATGATTTTGTATGCTAAAACAACACATAATTCTTTCAAGGCACACTAAGCAATCCCAATTGTTTGGAACAATACATGATACAACAACAATCACTAAGCATAAGGTTAAAGCAACACCTAGCATGTCATGCTAAAGTCTAAGTCACAGTCAATGCAAGCTCCTCTTGCACTTATCAAGCAAGAACTTTCTACTCCTTTCCAACACCAAGCAACTTATTTGAAACAACACAGCGAGGACGGGGGTCCAAACTAATTTATTCAAGCAAACTAAACAAAAACTAAGACGCTCCAAGAATAACACAACAGTGCATGAAACAATAAAAAGAAGTATCTAGACAGACCTGAGCTTTTTATTGATGAAGAAGGGGATGCCTTGGGCATCCCCAAGCTTTGACGATTGTACCTCTTGGATATTTCTTGGGGTGACACCGGGGTGGCATCCCCAAGCTTGAGATTTTGTCCATTCTTCATCTCATTACATCATTCTTTCTCTACACCTGAAAATTTTCCTTCATACAAAACTTCACACAATCTTCATTAGCAATATTAGTGTATTCAAAAGATAATAGAACTTTGGTCCTAGCTTTGGAACAGAATTTTTTTACTAAAAACACATGCTATTGTAGCAACTCGTTCAAAAAGCTCTATTCCCTAAAAGAGAACTAAAAAAGGAATCAATAAGAAGCAAATGCAAATAATGGCAGATATCTGTCAAAACAGACCAGCAGGTATAAACTGATTTTTTCAAAACTCTTCTGTTGCTCAAATCAAAAAGTGTTGAGCTAACGAAAGTTAGCTAACATACTGGAGGATTTATTCGTAAATTTTCAGCTCAATCCGACTTACATAGACTCCTCATGAATTTTTATGGTGGAGGACAGAAATCTGTTTCGGGACAGCAACTCCCCAAATCTTACTTCCCTCTCATTAGAGGTCATTCTTGGCACAAAAAGCAAACAAAAAGGATAAGGAGAGGTCATTACTGAAGTAATAACTTCCAAGACTCAAGGAAACTCTTGGGTTATCTTCTAACAAGTACTTTTCTTTAACGCCTTTAAGTTAGGCACAAGAAACAAGAAATCAAGTATTTTCAAATGAGGAATTGAGATCAATACTTGCAAAGTCTTCAACTATGTGAGGTATCTAATCCAAACGAGTCTTGCAGGATCCCTTCTCATTTATCTTTGGTTTACTACTTTCATCAAAAGGATTTTCAGGAACAATCTAATCAAAATTCTTTTCAAAGGCCTCATGCATCCCAACAAGCTTAAAGGGAATAGGTATCTTAAATTCATATCTAGGCTTGGTTTTATCTGAAGTACCCACAACATCTACACATGAGCCTAGCATATTAAAACACTCAAAGACCTTTTTGGCTTCCTTATCAACATCATCAAACTCTTTGAGTAAAGTTTCAAGAATAAACTCTCTCTTTTCAGCATTTTTTCTTCTTTTAGTTCTAGGAACAAAATTTGCATCATGGGGTTAAGGCTAACAAACCTAGCCTCCAACATATGAACTAAAGAAGCTATAGAAATTTCATAATTAGGGGCAAGCTCTGCTATAGATTTATTCTCAATATCCTCATGCTTACTAACATGATTAAATAATTCTTCAATATTCTCTTTCCCAATTATGGAGCCACTACCTATAGAAAGGTCCTTTAGGGTGAACTTCGGGAGCAACATGGTGAGCTAGAACAAGGTGGCAACTAGAACAGGAACTAATTTTTTTGTGTTTTTGAATAAAGAAAGCAAACCAAACTGACTTTTTTTTGAGTTTTTGATTAAAAGAGGCAAAAAAACAAAGCGAAAGAAACTAAGAAAACTAAAAACAAAGTAAAGATAAAGGTTGAGGAGGACTCCCCTTGTGAAGATGTCCTTAGCCTCCCCGGCAACGGTGCCAGAAAAGCTTGATGGTGTTGGGAGGCACTTCATCGGGAAACCCCAAGAGAAAGGTGTGAAGCAGCACAACAGCAAGTTTTCCCTCAGTAAGAAACCAAGGTTATCGAACCAGTAGGAGGAAGGAAACATCTCAAAGGTGTTGCAAGAAACGCGGAAACCTGCATAACACAAACTCAACACTTTGCCCCAACGAATCAGTGAGGTTGTCAAGCTCACCGGTTTGCTGTAACAAAGGATTAACTGTATGGTGTGGAAGGTAATGGTTTGCAGCAAGCAAACAAGTAACAGTGGAGGATGTATCAATGGTAAAGATTGGAACGGGGTCCATAGTTCACTAGAGGTGTTGTCCTTAGATAAATAACATGGCATGAAGGGTAAACAAATTACAGCAGGGCAATTGACAGGAACTCAGCAAGGCATAACAATGCAATACCAGACAAAAAGATCCTATGAGATTCGATTGGGCAATACAACAATATACATAGACCTCCATCCAACCGCATCTATGACTAGAAGTCCACCTTCAGGTTATCATCCGAACCCCCTCTAGTATTAAGTTGCAAGCAACAGACAACCTCTTTAAGCAAAGTGTGTAAGGTAAACAATCCACTTGTTCCATGAACAAGAGACCGTTGTTTTCTCCCTAGTAGCAACAACACATCTACAACCGAAGAGATTTCTGTCACTTCCCTTGGAAACTAGAGGCATGAACCCACTATCAAGCATAAATACCCCCTCTTGGAGTCACTAGCAACTACTTGGCCAAGATATCCACTAACAACAGAGAGCATGCAAGATCACAAACAACACATACATGATAGTATCAAATAGACAAAACCATTAATCAATCTGACAGAGTAATCTCAATATCCATCAGATCCCCGCAAACACAACATGCATGATTACAAATAAATTAGATCTTGATCATGAACAGAGCTCACAAGATCTATACGTGAAAGCACAAGGAGGAGATACAACCATCTAGCTACTACATGGACCTGTAGTCCAAGGTGGAACTACTCACGCTTCATACCGGAGAAGAAGGCCTCCGGGATGATTTCCCCTTTGGCAGGGTGCCGGGAAGAACTCCAGATCCCCCGATCTAGGGACGATGGTGGCGGAGGCTACAGAAGGTTTCTTGGAGTTTTGATCGGGTGCCTAGGGTTTCTGCATCGGGGGCTTTTTATAGGCGAAGATGCGAGGCTAGGAGGCGACCAGAGGGCCCACACCCTGCCCAGGCGCGGGGTGCCTACCCGCGCCTAGGGGGTTTGTGGCGGGCCTAGCTCGCCTCTCCGTCTCTCCTATCGACTTCGTGTCGCCCACGGTAAAATATTGACTTTGGCTTTTGTCCCATCCAATTCCGAGAATATTGATTTTCTGCCTTTCTGGAACCAAAAACAGAAGAAAACAGGAAACTGGCACTGTGACAACTTGTTAGTAGGTTAGTTATAGAAAAGATATAAAAACACCTCAAAGTGTAGACAAAGCAAAGCAAAGTAGATACTAAACAAGCATGGAGCATCGAAAATTATAGATACGTTTCCGACGTATCAACAACTCAAGGCCCAAGTTGAGATCATGATACAATTGTCAAGAAACAAGCCACTTTGTTGCCGAATGCCCGTACTAGAAGAGAGAAGACCATGGAGGAAGGCTTGTGTTCAAGTCCAAGTACAAGCCCACTCCAAACAAGAACTTCGTCAAGAAATTCCAAAACAAGAACTTCCCAAACAATAAGGAACCACAAAAATATGTACGGATGGTTTGTGAAGAATATGAAGAAACTAATGAGGATGAGAGTGATGATGAAGATGGAGATATTGTGGGAGTGGCCGCCATTGCCACAATTTCTACTACTTCCGCTACCCCCAACCGCTTACACTTCTACAACAACCACTTCACCGACATCTCTCTTTGACTCTCCCTATGAGAACAAGCTCATCACCAAGCCCATATGCCTCATGGCCAAAGCCTCTATGGTAACTCGTAAACCCTCAACTTCTCCTCTTGATGCATTTTCATGTGATGATGATATGAGTCTCAAGATTGAGAAGGAAGTGGTGGAGTCCACTAGCTTCTTGACCAACTTGGAAGGTGACATCAATATTTTTTGTTGAGTCCCTCATGAGCCAACTAGGTGAAGCACGCTACATCATCGATCAAAGAGATGATACCATCTCAGAGATGTTTGGGCATGCTCGTGAGGCCACCATGGAGATAGCCGCCTTATCAAATGCTCTTGAGGAAGAGCAAAGTAAATGAGTTATTCTTGAAGAGACCCATATTTCTCGTGAAGAATACTTTAACTTGAATGTCTCAAAACTTACTAAAGAACGTGACCATGCTCTTGCTTTAAGTAAAGTTGTTGAAAATTAAAAGCTTGAGTTTGGGGTTGGTCATGCAATACTAAATGAAGAGTTTGAGAAACTCAAGAAGTACCATGAGTCCCTACTGAGCAAATTCTCTCATCTTTAAAATTCACATGAACAACTTCAAACTCAAGTGATAAATGAAAGTTCAATAGTGTCAACTAGTATTTCTTGATGTTCTACTAACCCTTGTTGTGAGCATGAAGATCTTATTGAGGAGAATAATAGGTTGAAGTCCATGATTGAGAAAGGTCATGTCTCGTGCATACAAGGTGAGAAAAGTCTAAATGCCCTTTTGAGTAATCAAAGGGACAATGTGACCAAGGAAGGACTTGGAATTGCACCGAAGATCAATAAGAGGAACAAGGGCAAGAATAAGAAGAAGAATGTGCCTACTTCCCCTTACAATTTTTTTACATTTGTGAAGGAGGGGGAGGAGGCAAAAGAGAAGGAATCATGTGTCATTAAGGATGGTGATGAATTATGACCCACAAGTATAGGGGGTATATCGTAGTACTTTTGATAAATAGGAGTGTCGATCCCAACGAGGAGCAGAAGGTCCTAAATAGTGGTATGGAGCAGGAACTCTCTGCAAATACTTAGCAAACAGATTTTTAGGGGTTTTCTGATAATGCAACAAAACAAAGTGCAAGTAATAAAGAACAAACGCAGCAAGTGGCCCAATCCTTTCTTAGCAAAGGACAAGCCGGTGGAAATACTTATAAGGACCAAACGTTCTCAAGGACACATGGGAATTCTGTCAAGTGCTTTCGCTTCATATAGCTAAGTACTCTTCTTTGGTGTTGTAAGTGTTGTGTGGGTGAACCTATGCTAATGTACCGAACTTATTTCTACTAATACATACTTGTGATTAAACCCCCTGCAAACATCTGTAACTACAGGAAGGTAATTAAGATATAAATCTAACCACAACCTTAAACTCTGAGATCCTACACTCCCTTGTGCAAAGGTGTCCTAACGGGGGTTCATGTTTCTGTCACTCCGGCAACCCCACAATTAGTAGCCAAATACACAATGCATTCCCCTAGTCCCATAAATGTTGAAGTATCATGTATTTCACGTTCACATGACACCACTAGAAGAATAGCACCACAACTTAAATACTAAACCATTGAATAATAAATCAACACAAATCCACTAATAACAACATGACTTCTCCCGTGTCCTCAAGAACTAAACAAACTACTCACAAGACATCATATGGATCAAGATCAAAGATGATATGATAATGGATAAAAATCCGAACATAAACAATAATCCAATGGTTCCACTCACAAGCATCAACTACAATAGTAATTAACACTATTAAAGTTTCCCCTAAGAACTAAAGCAATATCCAACACAATTGTTACAGCGGGTCGGAGTGGTGATGATGGTGCTGGTGGAGATGATGGTGTGGATGATGATGATGATGATCTCGATGAATCCTAGCTTGGCGATGGTGTTGATGCCGATGTTCTCCCCTCTCTGGGAAGGAATTCCCCCGGCAGAAATCTGTCTGCCGGAGAGATCTTTCTCTCTCGGTGTTTTCCGCCCCCATAGGCAGCGGAAATCTATCTATGGTCTCTCCCCTAGCCTTAGGGTTCTGTAGGGAAGATATAGGCAAAGGGGCGGAGTCGGGAGCCGGGCAGGTGGGCCACACCTGCCCTAGGCGTGACCCAGTGTGGGCCCGCGCCTAGGGGGTGTGGCCCCCTATGACCCTTCTTCGCTCCTCTTTCTGGCTTCCTCAATCCTCTAGAAAAATATAATTTTCCATATTTTTTTTGGTATTTTTCTGATCTTCATGAAATTGCATCAAAACACCTTCTTTTCCATCAGAATCCAGACTCCGGTAGTCCATCCTCCAAGAATCATCCAACATGCAAAAACAGTGGAAAATACATAAGTAATACCTCATAATAAGACAAATATCAATGAATAGAGGTATATTATGATATAGAATGGTGATGCAAATTGGGCATATCAACTCCCCTAAGCTTAGACCTTCGCTTGTCCCCAAGCGAAAACTGAGCTCAGTAAACATGTCCACAGGTTTATGGAGTGAAGTGTTGATAAAAGAATATGCAAAAGAAGCATCACACTTACCATTACACAACTCATAGAAGAAAGCAACTCACCATTATATAACTTAGCTTGCAACCAAGTACATCAGTCACAATAGATATGCATAAAGATAAATCATAATTGGAATTGGCAAACTTGTTCTTGGTCAAAGAACACCTGGCAAACAGTTTCACAAAAAGCTTTTTGTAGTTATCTGCAACAAAGTTTTCACAACATGAGCACTCTTTGCTCAAAAAGTTTTTTCCAATGAAGGCTTTCAAAGTAATACTCAATAGATAAGAGTTTGCACAACAAGGAAGATAAAGAACATGATTTAATAAATCACCATATGAATGCTTGAAACACAACAACTCAAATGCTTGCTGGAGATAGAGAGGAAATAGGTTTACTGACTCAACTTGGAAAATAGGAGAAAGGTCCCTTCATAGAGGATAGCAGGGATTACAAGTCATAAAGAGCTTCCAAAAGATTATAGTACTTACTAGCTTTGAGCCCTCATTGCCCCTATCATAGGCTTCTTGAGATGATTAAGGTTAAAGTGCACAAAGATGGAGTATATGCTTGACGAAATATAAGTTGGAAATCTCATGTCCCTTGAATATGAGGGCCACTCCTCATGCTACTCAACTTTGGTCACCGGTAAGCTTGTCATTGTAAGTACATGCGTATCATAGAGAACCGCCAACGGGGTACCCCTTGCACATGGTACATGAGCTACCCCATAACCAAAATGACAAGGCAAGCAGACAATGAGCATCTCAACGATCTTTTTATTTACTATGTGCATAGCTTTTTATTGAGGATGCTTCATAGATAGCTCACTATGGTGATGCTGCAAGTTTCCACCATGATTAGGCATGGCTTAGGCTAGCGGCCCAGGTGTTTCTATAACACAAAAACAAACTCCATGGACTTACAAGTTCCCTCTTTATTTCACACCGTTGACATCCATAGACAAAAGAGCACGATATCAGCTGAGTACAAAGTACATGTGCAATGTTGAAAACGTTCCCCGTGACAGCATGGTTCTGCTAATTCCAACGTATAGATGCAAGCATATACAACTTTGATGGCACAATGGTTCAAGTCTATTAGGGCAAAGAAATAAGGTATGCCATCAAGTTCGTGAGAGCTTTACTAACTAGTTTTCAGATAACAGAATACTTTTTATTTCGAAAGGTAGATGAAGCTTGAGAATTTGCTTGAAATAGCAAAAGTGCTACTAGGTAGATATGGTGGACACAAGTGGCAAAGTTTTTGGTTCAAAGGGATTGGAAACATGAGAAGTATGTCTTCTCAAAACAGGTTTTTGGCTAGCAAGGCTGGGTAGCAATCAAGAGAGTTGAAAGAAACAAGCAAACCTACAAGTGATAAAGCCAAACATGCAATCTTCCTTGAAGACACAAAAGATCTTGAATAAAGAATACTAAGCTCATGAGCCAACAAGAAACAAAATAAATGATACAAAATACCTGTAAGCTTTTTTTCTTTCTCTTTTTCTTTCAAACTTCAAAAAGTATTGCTACTAACTAGAACTCGGTTTGCCAAAACCAATTTAGATCCACTTGATGATCCCAAAGTGTTTCCAATACTGATCAACAAGATCCATCATATAATAGAGATTGCAAACTAAAATAAGAAGTTCAAAAAGTAAAAGATGAGACTTCTCATTAATATTCCAATAAAGGCACTCACACCAAGGGATACATAGATAATCAACTAAAGGAGAGATACTTCCACATGCAAACCAAACTATAAGATAACCTCTCTACCAAAGATATGAATCCACTAAAAAGGTAAAAGATAAAAGATAATGGTGGTGACACCACGACACTCCCCCAAGCTTGGAACAAGCCAAGGGGATGCCAAAACTGATGATGAATTACTCCTTCGGTGGTGGTGGTGTTCTCTTGATAAGCTCCTCAATAAGTTTCTTCAAATCTTCCAAATCGAAGGTCAGAGTACGAATCAATTCCGAATTATGCTCAATGCAGCTCATGATCAATTCGTACCGAGGATCCTAGTCCTTATTATTCTTTCTCCACTCTTCCTTCTTAGAGTGTTCCTTCCCTGCATGGTTAGAGTGAGTGGTACAAGGAGGAGGTGACCGTGGAGAGAGGATATGACGTGGAGTTTGCCCTCCTATAGACATACATGCTGTCCTCTTAAGCTTGATAGGTATTGCAACCACTCCAATGCTTGCGACGGTAGTGCGGGTGTCTGGTTGCTTGTCCTCTTCCATGTTTCCTTCAGAACCTACCAAAATCTCCTCCTCCTTGGGTTTGTGAGGATCGTCTTCCTCGGGCTTCTTGCCTTTGTTGTTGGTGGAGACCATGGTGCTCTAAACTTGAGAAGTTTTCCTGAGAGAAACATATCAAAACGAAAACACGACGAGAACACGATGCACAAACCTCGGGGGATCCGGGGGTTTATATATTACGAAGTTTCAATGCATAAGGAAGGTTCTGATACGGAAACGAGGCGGAGATAGAGTTCGAAGGGGGCACACCCCCCTCAGGCACGACCAGGCTAGGCCCGCGCCTAGGGTGGGTTTGTCCACCCCGGACTCTGTTTCCTCTTCAGTTCCGTCTTCTAGCTTCCCTTATGTATTAAAAACATCAAAAATATAAAAATATTGGGGTTTCACGAACCTTCTGTTTTCACCACTTTTACCTATTCAAAGACGAACTCTGCAGACTCCTTTTCTCCTTCTCCTAGAATTTTCCTTTATTCCAAGGCAATACACAAAATTCAATGGCAACATTAGTATAAGCGAAAACAATAACCTTTAGGTTCACACTTCAACTGAAATTTATAAAAACAAAGGCTTCTATAAGAGTCAAATGCAAATGATAACAAAAATCTGTCAAAACAGACCAGCAGGTAAAGATTGATATTTTCGAAACCCTTCTGTTACTCAAATCAAAAAGTGCAGAACTAATGAAAGTTGGGTAACAACTTGGAGAACAAGCTCAGAAAAATACACCTCCATCCTACGTACTGACCTCCCTCACGAATTTGTTTGGTGAAGCACAAAAATTTGTCCGAGGACAGCCACTTTTCACAACTCCTCTACTTCACAAAAGTAGTTGAACTTGACACAAAAACCAAAACAAAAAGGGTAAGGACCATTTATTACTGAGGTAAACTTCCAAGACTCGACAAAACTCTTAGGTTATTTCCCAACAAGTACTTTTCTTTAATGCCTTTAAGTTAGGCTTAAAAGTTTCAAAGATGCTCACAAAGGAGATAAATATTTGAAGTTAAAGAGAGCATCAAGAAGCAAATACCCAACACATTTGAGTCTAACCCACTTCCTATGCATGGGAGTATCATAAGAAAATGAATTGTTGAAACAAAAAACCACTATCATAGGAAGACAAAAAAGATGCAGCTTCAAAGCTTTCAACATAAAACAAGGAAACTTAACATTATTGAGATGCATAAAACCATGTTTCCCTCTTTCAAAATAACGTTCAGTAGCACTTTGAATAAAGTTGACAATATAACTGTCACTGGCAACAACTTTATCATCAAAAATGAGCATACTTACAATTACCAAAGAGAGGTCCAAGGTCATAAACTGGATCAATAGAAGCAAGTTGTTCCATCCTAGAATCTTTATTAGGCAAGTTGTTTTCGCAAGGAGCCTTAGAGAATTTGGAAAAGTTAAACACATAAGACTCTCCATCGAACTTAGTTAAAACTTTTTCCTTCTTACAATCTATAATATCTCCACAAGTGTTTAAGAAAGGTCTACCAAAAATGATAGGACAAGTTTTGCTAGCTACAGAATTAAGCACTAGAAAATCAGTAGGATACTTAATATTACCATAGAGAACCTCCACATCTCTTACAATACCAATAGGGCAAATGGTATCCTTATTTGCAAGGTGAATAACCACATCAATGTCCTCAAGCTCACAAGGACCAATCTCATGCATAATTTCCCTGTAAATCTCACAAGGAATAGCACTAGAACTAGCACCAATATCACATAAACCATAGTAGAAATGATCACCAATTTTAACAGAAAGCACAGGAACACTAGATTTTCTAGCCTTACTAGGATGAGAGACAATATTAGTAGCGTCTTCACAGAAGACAATATGATCATCCTCTATATTTCTAGCATCAAGATCTTTCACAATAGTTACCATAGGTTCAACATTCAATTGCCCATCAGGCTCCATAGTTTTCTTTGTACCTTTGTTATTTGCACTAAAAATCATAGAATACTCCTTTACCTTAGCTGGGAAAGGAACTTTCTCAACATAAGGTTCAGGCACAATATTATTAGTAGTACAAACTTCAGCACTTCTAACAGGAACATGTCTAACAACATCTTTATAAGGTGCATGGTACTTGTTCCACTTCTTCTTGGGAATTTCTATGTAAGAGGCAAAGTCCTTAAAAAATTTGGCAATACTTTGGGAATCAAGACCAAACTCATTACTAATATCACGGAAATCATCAGTTCCCATAAAAGATTTAATGCATTCATAATCATAGTTTATACCTGACTTTGTTCCTTTGTCATTCTCCCAAGATTCAGTGTTCTCTTGAATACGGTCTAGTATATCCCATTTAGCTTCTTCCTTCATACATGTGAATGATCCAACACAATAAGCATATAGTAAATCTTTATCATGAAGAGGAATCCTAGCATAAAAGTTATTGATAATAATATTGTTAGGGAGTTCATGAATAGGACATTTAAGCATTAGTAACTTCAATCTCCCCCAAGCTTGAGCTGTACTCTCTCTATCACGAGGCCAAAAGTTATATATCAGATTTCTATCCTTATGAATCTCACTGGGAGGATAAAATTTAGAATAAAAGAGAGATGCCATCTCCTCCCATTCCATAGATTGTCCATTCTTCAGCAACTTATACCATTCTCTAGCTCTCCCTTTCAAGGATATGGAGAGTAACTTCTTCTTCACATGTTCAGTTGTGATACCTGCACACTTAAACAACCCGCATAATTCATGGATAAAAAGCAAGTGATCACCAGGATGGACAGTTCCATCCCCTAAATAATAATTATCCATAACATGATCAACAATACTTGTAGGTATCTTAAAAGGATCTATCTCAACAGGTGGTGGTTCATCTACTACCCTAGCAGTGGTAGTAGTTTTCCCAAACAGAAAACCAAGTGGGTCCATATTGGAAACAAAGTAACAAGCGGTAACAAAAGAAATACTCACAGTAGAAGTTTCCTTTACTAGTTCCACTCTTCAATAGCACTTCACTCACCGGCAATGGCGCCAGAAAATAGTCTTGATGACCCACAAGTATAGGGGGTGTATCGTAGTACTTTCGATAAATAGGAGTGTCGATCCCAATGAGGAGCAGAAGGTGCTGAACAGTGGTATGGAGCAGGAACTCTCTGCAAATACTTAACAAACGGATTTTTAGGGGTTTTCTGATAAGGCAACACAACAAAGTGCAAGTAATAAAGAACAAACGCAGCAAGTGGCCCAATCCTTTCTTAGCAAAGGACAAGCCGGTGGAAATACTTATAAGGACCAAACGTTCTCGAGGACACATGAGAATTCTGTCAAGTGCTTTCGCTTCATATAGCTAAGTACTCTTCTTTGGTGTTGTAAGTGTTATGTGGGTGAACCTGAGCTAATGTACCGACCTTAGTTGGACTTATACATACTTGTGATTAAACCCCTTGCAAACATCTGTAAATACAGGAAGATAATTAAGATATAAATCTAACCACAACCTTAAACTCTGAGATCCTACACTCCCTTGTGCAAAGGTGTCCTAACGGGGGTTCAGGTTTCTGTCACTCCGGCAACCCCACAATTAGTAGCCAAATACACAATGCATTCCCCTAGTCCCATAAATGGTGAAGTATCATGTAGTCGACGTTCACATGACACCACTAGAAGAATAGCACCACAACTTAAATACTAAACCATTGAACAATAACTCAACACAAATCCACTAATAACGACATGACTTCTCCCATGTCCTCAAGAACTAAACGAACTACTCACAAGACATCATATGAATCAAGATCAAAGATGATATGATAATGGATAACAATCTGAACATAAACAATAATCCAATGGTTCCACTCACAAGCATCAACTACAATAGTAATTAACATTGGGAAAGTTTCCCCTAAGAACTAAAGCAATATCCAACACAATTGTTACAGCGGGTCGGAGTGGTGATGATGGTGTTGGTGGAGATGATGGTGTGGATGATGATGATCCCGATGAAGCTTAGCTTGACGATGGTGTTGATGGCGATGTTCTCCCCTCTCCGGGAAGGAATTCCCCCGGTAGAAATCTGTCTATCGGAGAGATCTTTCTCTCTCGGTGTTTTCCGCCCCTAGAGGCAGCGGAAATCTATCTATGGTCGCTCCCCCAGCCGTAGGGTTCCGTAGGGAAGATATAGGCGAAGGGGCGGACTCGGGAGCCGGGCAGGTGGGCCACACCTGCCCTAGGCACGGCCTAGGGTGGGCCCGTTCATAGGGGTGTGGGCCTTCTGCGGCCCTTCTTCGCTCCTCCTTCTGGCTTCCTCAATCTTCTAGAAAAATATAATTTTCCCATATTTTTTTGGTATTTTTCTGATCTTTGCGAAATTGCATAAAAACGCCTTCTTTTCCATCAAAATCCAGACTCCGGCAGTCCATCCTCCAAGAATTATCCAACATGCAAAAACAGTTGAAAAGACATAAGTAATACCTCATAATAAGACAAATCTCAATGAATAGAGGTAGATTATGATATAGAATGGTGATGCAAATTGGGCGTATCAATGAACCATCTCATAATGACTTTGCAGGAAAATATAATCCATCCTATGTCCTTATGAAATCTTATGATGGTCAAGTCTATGCTAAATATGTAGGAAACTCTTATGGTGATGATTACCATTAGGCCATTTGGGTTTCTAAGATACTTGTGACTAACAAAAGAGGAACCATTCAACAATGGGTACCTAAGACCAAGCATTGATTTATTGTAGGACTATGCTTTCGGTGGAATAAAATGGGTGGTTGATAGTGGTTCCACTAGTCATACGACCGGAAGCAAAGAGACGATCGACGCAACAAAAACAAATTCTTCCAACATGTGTGTCACTTATGGATATGGATATGGATCAACCTCTAAGGTATTAGGTTTGGGTAAGGTAGTTGTCACACCGGATATTTGTGAGACCCTGGCGCATGGCTTAATAGGATTGATGGTATACCCATACCAACAAGTTGCAACTTCTTTTCTGGAAGATCATCTAAAAAGAACTCTAAGGTTAAGAGTGATTCTCCTAGAGCAATTTGATGATGGGTGACCGGATGGAAAGTGGGTACTAGGTGCGCACGAGTGAGGAAAAAGTGCGCAGAAAACACTAGTGTTGGTATATGGGGTTAGTCTAGAGGTCCTATTGAGCTACCAGGAGTGATAGCCACTGGTCCGGAGAGGCCAGGGTGTTACAAGTGGTATCATAGCCGACCCTCGCGGTTACATGGGCGTGTGCGGGTCAGTGGCGTACATGTGGCGCATGGCGCGTGTGGCCCAGAGTGGACACGACATGGCACATGTGACGGCACTGGATGCACAGACGTGTGCCAATAGGGGACATTCCTAGCTTGTGGTTGATCGACGAGGACGTCGATCTTCTAAGGGTGGGTGTATGTGAGACCCTGGTGCATGGCTTAATAGGATTGATAGTATACCAATACCAACAAGTTGCAACTTCTTTTTCGGAAGTTCATCTGAAAAGAACTCTAAGGTTAAGCGTGCTTGGCCTAGAGCAATTTGAGTATGGGTGACCGACTGCGAAGTGGGTACCAGGTGCGCACAAGTGAGGACAAAGTGCATAGAAAAGACTAGTGTTGGTCTGTGGGGTTAGTCTAGAGGTCCTATTTGAGCTGCCAGGAGTGATAGCCGCTGGTCCAGAGAGGCTGGGGTATTAAAATATTTCCATTGTGGACATTATGCTTGTCAAAACCCTTTCATATAATTTACTTTCCCTTCATCAACTTACACTCAAGGGTTTCGTAGCCTACTTTGAATCCAAGGTTGTGGTTCTCATGTGGAGAAATACTCTCTCTATAGCTTTGTTGGGCATGTCGAGAATGGTTTGTATGTGGTAAATTTCGATAAGAAACCCACACCTACCGCGGCTTGCCTAATGTCTAAAGGTGACGTGGGATGGCTTTGGCATCACAGTCTTGCCCACATCAACATGCGGTCTTTGCAAAGTATCCATACGGGAGGTCACATCCTTGGACTAAAAGATAATGTTTGTTTTGTCAAAGATCATGTGTGTAGGGTTTGTATTGAAGGAAAGCTCCATGATATGGCTCACCCTCCCATGACTACCATCTATTCAAATGGGATCTTAGAGGTTCTTCACATGGACCTCTTTGGTCCTCCATCCTTTGATAGTCTTGGGGGAAGAAATATTGCTTGGTTAGTGTCGATGACTACTAAAGATACACTTGGGTATATTTCTTCAAGAAGAAGAGTGAGACTCGACAAACCGTCATCGACTTTGCCAATGAAGTTCAACATCAACATAACAAGAAAATCTTGGCCATTAGAAGTGAAAGTGGTACCGAGTTCAAGAACTACACCTTGGATGAGTTCCTTACTGATGAGTGGATCAAGAATCAATATTACAGTCCATATACCCCTCAACAAAATGGTACGGCAGAAATCAAGAACCAGACTCTTATGGATATGTCAAGAACCATGATTGTGGAGTTCAAGTCTCCATATAAATTTTGGGCTAAAGCTATCTCTACTGCTTTTAATATTTCCAACCATGTTTATCTCCGCAAGTACTTGAACATGACCCCTTATGATATCCTCACAGGAAATAAACCAAGTATCCACTACCTTAGTGTGTTTGGATGAAAATGTTATATCCACAAGAAAGGTAACTGGTTATCTAAATTCGAGTTTCGTGCTATTGAAGGTATCTTTGTTGGCTATACCTTGGATTCTAATGATTATAGAGTGTACAACAAGTCTACCTGACACGTTATAGTCTCTTGTAACATGAGGTTCGACGAGCATCAAGGCTCCCAAGTGGGGCAATTTGATCTTAGTGATGTAGGTGATGAAATTCCTCCTCTCCCTAAGAATACTGGGTGTGGAATTTTTCCGCCTCGTTGAGGATCCCCTTGTGGTGGAAGGAGAATGAAAATTCTCTACTCATGTGGAGCCCTCGCCTATTCAAGATCTTCATCAATCCCATAGCCATCAAGATACTCCGGTTGAATAGATACCTCATAATCAAGGTCAAGTACAAGTGAATGATGGGTGTGTATCACCTCATATGTACCAAGGTCAAGCTCATGAAGATGGACAAGGACAAAATGTAGACAAAGCTTAAGAAGAGGAGCAAGCTCATTTTCAAGGTCAAGACGAGGATCAAAATAGTGGTGATGACCAAGTGGCTTCTCAAGTATCCATTAAGATAGACGATGCTTGTCGTGAATCAAGAAGGACCACCAAGCTTATTCGAGAAGGACTTACCCTTGAAAATGTTGTTGGTGATATTTAAAGGGGCATTACTTCTTGTAACCAAGTGGCTAACTTTGTTGGCCACAATAGTTTAATTTCATGTGTAGAGCCCCAAAAGGTGTATGAAGAGCTTGAAGACTCAGATTGGCTTGAAGCCATGCATGAAGAGCTTCACAGCTTCGAGCGCAACAAAGTGTGGTCATTAGGGAGTTCCACAATGTAATTGGAACAAAGTGGATCTTTAAGAACAAGTAAGATTCAATGGGATGGTCATTCACAACAAGGCAAGATTGGTGGCTCAAGGATTCTCCCAAGTCGAGGGTATCGACTATGGTGAAACTTTTTCCCATGTTGCTCGTCTTGAGTCTATTCGTATCTTTCTTGCATATGCATCTCATCATAACTTCAAGTTGCAACAAATGGATGTTAAGAGTGCATTTTTAATGGTACCTTAAATGAGTTGGTTTATGTCAAGCAACCTCCAGGTTTTGAGGATCCCAAGTTTCCAAACCACATCTACAAACTTGATAAGGCGCTCTATGGGCTTAAACGAGCCCCTCGTGCATGGTACGAGCACCTTATAAAGTTTTTGGTAGACCGTAGTTTCGAAGTTGGGATAATCGACCCCACTCCTTTTACTAAGAGAGCTGGAGGAAACTTGTTCATATGCCAAATGTATGTTGATGATATTATATTTGGTTCTCCTAACAAAGCTTTCAATGATGCCTTTGCTAAGCTAATGACCGATGAGTTTGAGATGGCTATGATGGCGAATTGCAATTCTTTCTTGGATTTGAAGTGAATCAATTGATTGAAGGTATCTTCATTAATCAAGCCAAATACATTCAATATATGCTCAGGAAGTTCAAGTTGACCGATCTAAATGGAGCCGAGACTCCCATGCCTCTCAAGTGTGATCTTACTCTTGATACTAAGGGTAAATATGCGGATCAAAAGGTATATCGATCTATGATTGGTTCTTTGCTTTATATTTGTGCATCTAGACCGGATATCATGTTGAGTGTGGGTATTTATGCATGGTTTCAATCTTCCTAACAATAAAGCCACCTTGTGGTAGTCAAGCGAATCTTTTGATATTTAGTTGACACTCCAAACTTTAGCTTATGGTATCCCAAGGGATCAAGCTTTCTTCTTATTGGTTTCTGATGCGGCACAGATCACTGTAGAGCTTCATTGGGAAACCCCAAGAGGAAGGTATGATGAGCACAGCAGTAAGTCTTCCCTCAGTTATGAAACCAAGGTTATTGAACCAGTAGGAGGACGGAAACGAGTCTAAGGTGTTGCTAACAACTTGGAACCCGCACAACACAAACTCAAGACTTTCCCCAACGAACAGTGAGGTTGTCAATCTCACCGGTTTGCTGAAAACAAAGGATTAAACATATGGTGTGGAAGGTAACGATTGCTTGCAGAAAGTAAACAGTAACAGTGGATGATGTAACAACGGTAAAGATTGGACCGGGGTCCATAGTTCACTAGAAACATGCTGGGTAAACAAATTACAGCGGGGAAAATTGACAGGATTGAACAAGGCATAACAATGCAATACTAGACATTCATGATCCTATGAGATTTGATTGGGCATTACAACAATATACATAGGCCGCCATCCAACTACATCTATAACTAGTAATCCACCTTCAGGTTATCATCCGAACCCCCTCCAGTATTAAGTTTCAAGCAACGGATAACTGCTTTAAGCAATGTGTGTAAAGTAAACAATACAATTGTTCCATGAAAACGAGATTGTTGGTTTCTCGCTAGTAGCAACAGCACATCTACAACCTTAGAGATTTCTGTCACTTCCCCATATTCAATAGAGGCATGAACCCACAGTCAAGCATAAATACTCCCTCTTGGAGTCACTAGCATCTACTTGGCCAATATAGCTACTAGAAACGGAGAGCATGCAAGATCTCAAACAATACAGACATGATATAATCAATAATCAATAAGGCAAGATAGAATCATTAATCAATCTGACATAGTAATCTCAGTATCCATCGGATCCCCGCAAACACAACATGCATGATTACAAATAGATGAAGAGGTGGAACTGCTCACAAGATCTAAACATGATAGCACAAAGGAGGAGAAACAACCATCTAGCTACTATATGGACCCATAGTCGAAGGTGGAACTACTCACGCATCACACTGGAGGCTGGCATGGTGATGAAGAAGGCCTCCGGGATGATATCTCCCCTCTGGCAGGGTGTTGTGAAGAGCTTCAGATCCCCCCGATCTAGGGATGATGGTGGAGGCGGCTATGGACTGTTTCATGGAGATCTGATCGGGTACTTAGGGTTTTGGCATCAGGGGGATTATATAGGCGAATATGCGAGGGAGGAGGGTGTCCAGGGGGCCCACACCCTGCCCAGGCGCTGCCCAGAGTGGGCCCGCGCGTGGGGGGTGGCCACCCTGTGGCTCCCCTCTGGTCGCCCTTCGGTCTTTGTGTTCTCCTTGGTGACATATTGACTTTGACTTTTGTCCCATCCAATTCCGAGAATATTTCTTTACTAGCTATTCTGAAACCAAAAACAGCAGAAAACAGGCAACTAAGACGGTGGCATCTTGTTAATAGGTTAGTCCCAGAAAATTTATAAAAATACCTCAAAGTGTAGACAAAGCATAGCAAAGTGGATACTAAACAAGCATGGAACATCAAAAATTATAGATACGTTTACGACGTATCAAGCATCCCCAATCTTAACTCCTGCTCATCTTCGAGTAGGTAAGTGATAAAAAGCATAATTTTTGAGGTGAGATGCACCATCACAATCATGATCAAACCATTTGCAAGCATTGAAAGCTGGGATCAAAATACTCTAAACATGAGCATGAAAGATGAAGTTCTAACAATAAGACATAGCAACTATGCTACAACATGAAAGGATACAAACAAAGATTCATGAATAACAATGCATTGAAAGACGTTTATTTGCTTCACATATAGAAAACATAGCATAGTGGCATTCGACTTGTCCCTCGTGGAGTAGCAAAACATAAATGCATAGGACACCTTCAAAGTTCATAAGGGTGACTAGATACAAATAGTTCAAGAACAAGCAGTATCAATATTATGAATCAATCAATAAGTTTTGGGACAATGCACATAGAACTACGAATGACAACTATGCTCTCTTAATTGGTGCCTAAGGATAGAAGGTGGAGACTCAATATAGAAGTGGAAGAAAGGCCCTAGGGAAGCAGGGATTTCAAGTTTCATAAAGAGCTTCCAAAAATTATGGTACTTGTTAGATTTCATCTCTCATTTCCCCTATCATAAGAATCTTGAAGTGATTAAGGTAAATGTGAACAAAATATGGAGTATATGCTTGACAAAGTATAAGTTGGCAATCTCATGTCCCTTGAGCACGAGGGCCGTTCCTCATGCTACTCAACTTTAGTTACCGGTAAGTTCTTGTCATAGTAAGTATATGTGTATCATAGAGAACCGCTGTAACATCCCAAAAATATTGAACAATGATTATCAATTTCCAAATCATCAAAATTAGGGTTAATAAATTTTTTTGTTAATTCAATCATATGAATGCATGTGTGGATGTGATGATTGTATGAATGCATGAATGGACTTGCGTGATTGATATAAATAGCAAGGAATGGTTTAAACATGAAAACAACATCATCTAAAACATTTCCAAGCAGAAAAAATCAAGAGAAAATAAAAAACAAATCAAATAAGCAAATGGTCATTTTTGCCAATCTTGCTCACTACGCCACTTTGAGTGTTTCTAGTCCAAGATTTCAAACAGAAACATTTACATTTCTTTTCACCCCTTGCTAGACCAAGTAAAAGTGAATCAAAGCCCACCTTTCAAACTTACAGAAACATTTGGCAACTTGATTCAAATGACAATTCAAAATTGAATCTAGTTCATATGTGAAGATCACCCATTTTCAAAATCCAACCAAACCAGTGCCCCTTGACCAAGCCAATCAACCAGAGACTCCCTAGTATGTAACTAGCACACCCACAAAGTTTGATTCAAAAATTCAAATTTGAATCTCTTTTGGCCATTTCATCAAACACCTTGCAAACACCAAACCAACAAACATCAAACACTATTAGGAGCAGTGATTTTGGCCTAACTTGTTCCCTCTCTGGTTCATAGCAAGCTATTAGTAGATTATCTAGCCCATTTAACAAGCTTTAGCACCACTGTGAGCTTGCCATAGCCATCAATGGTGAGCATGCCGAGCTCACATTGCCACCTCTTAGTCAACAGCAAGCTAGAAGACTCTCTAGCCTAGCCAACCTTGTCTGGGATGCTCTCCACCGTCCACCTCCACCCCTTCTCCAAGCCCCGAGCCTTGCCAGCCCCTGGACCACACAGCCCGAGCGTGCCCAGCCTCTCTGCGAGCGTGCCGAGACCGTGCCAGAGCGCCACCTGCGACACACGCCCACAGACCACGCGCCACCCTCGACGCGTGCAAGAAGGATCGCCACCACCCCAGGAACACCCTAGACACGCTTGTTCGTCGCCGCGTGACCAAGACAGCCCATGCGCCATGAATTTTCCTGTCGGACCGGCCCATAGCGCCGCGATGTTCTGACCGTCTCGCACCGCCCCACGCTGCGTAACCATGCCGTTGAGCTTCGCCAGGGAGCACAACACCGCCCCTACCATCGCCCATGACTTTATCTCGCTATGCCGATGACCACGACAAGCTCCACCCGCGCCCTTCGGTCCCCTCGCTGCACTATAAATAGAGGCCACCCCCATTCGAACACAGCACACCATCTCACTCCCCTCTCTCTCAGAAGCACCCCACCTCACTCCCGTATCAATGCGAGCAGCACATCACCGGAATTTGGCCGGAGTCTGCCACAGAGGAGGAAGAAAGGATCAGTTGATTGGAGCCGCCCCAGGAGAAGCCGCCGGTACCAGGAGATTCACCGTTGTTGACTTCATCGTTCGCCCCCATCACCGACCTTCGCCTGAACCCCGGTGATCCCCCGTAGACCCCCACTGGCCGCAATAGGGTTTTGTCGCGCCGGCGTTGCCCGACGTGGACGATGAACCACAATCATTGCATTAGAGTTTGATCGTGCGATCCACATCACCCCATACCGCTTCACACCCCCTGTCTCGCTGATTGGTGGGGTCATTCACTTAAACCCACCCGCGCGTGCGCTGTGCACTCTGGGCCGGCCCAGTTAACATCTAGCGCGACCCAGTAATTCAAATTTAGGTTTGTTCTTTTAGTTTCAAAATCAGTTATGTACCCAGATTCAAAAATCAACCCAGCTATATTCACTAAACCAAAATGCATGAAACCAATTTTGTTAGAAAGGTACTGGAATTCTTAATCCAAGCCCGTTTGATTCAATTCATTTAGAATTGTAGACCACCTATAGTAAAAATAACAAGGCAGAAGCTTTTCTGCGTTCAAACATTTTTCAAAATTCAACCACAAAAGCTTTTGAGTTGATTCCAACTGTCAAAAATCACTTTTAACAGGACCTTTCTAAATATATAAAAATATATAGTTTTACTTACAGAAATAATGGACAAGTAATAAAAAAGCCTCATAGGCCATTCTAGTCACTTTAATTAATAAAAATAAAAATGTTAAACCTTATTAAATTGTGACACCACTTTAAAGCACATTCCCA
Source organism: Avena sativa (assembly GCA_916181665.1). Classification (NCBI taxonomy): domain Eukaryota; kingdom Viridiplantae; phylum Streptophyta; class Magnoliopsida; order Poales; family Poaceae; genus Avena; species Avena sativa. The sequence continues at coordinate 148,662,793 of OV702297.1, forward strand.
TGTACTAAAATATGTGGTGATAACATGTGTCAACATGATCCCATGTTTTAGTTGGAGAATATTAAACCTTAAGTAGTTTTTCAATGAGTAGAAATTACTTTTCTAAAATAAAGGAAATAAAACTATTTTCCTTAATGATTGTAATAATAGTGATGATGCTAGATCATCTAGTGTGAACCTTGGTATCATGAATTAGTTAAGTTTTGTTTGGTGATTGTGTACCTCGTATTTATTTATAGACGCTAGTACCGACCAAGGATACGAGGAGGAAGGAGGATACTACAAGCAAGAAGCCGAGGAGAACTTCAACCACTGCTCTGCACAAGGCAAGCTTATACTTGCAATTATTCAAGCCTAATACTACCAGATGACTTGGCAAGCTAAAACTTGCATGATACTATGCAAACTAGATGCCTTAAGTATATGTGATTATACCCATTTGATGATACGAAATCCCAGTTTTACTTGCAAGCTTAGTTATTTTATTTCTTTATCAAAGCTTTCTCTTAGAGTTTACTTAGTGACTTGCAGACTTTATAAAGATATTTAAAGGTAGCATAAAACTTGGCCTAGGTTAGATAAATCTTGATGTCATCCTGAGGCATGAGATTGAACTTAGATAAGCTACAATTGTTTACCACCCCTCATTAGTATTTAACCCGACTTGTATATGTTAGTGCTAAGCATAAAATTTGATCAACTTTAGATGGGAATACTTGGTGAAAATGGTTATGAAAACCTTAGAATGATGAGCATTCTACTGAAATGTTTTGACATGTGTCTTGAAACACCAGATGATTTTGATGATGAAAATGTTAAGGCATGAGCCTTAGCCCTTTATAAAACTGATGGTTATCTAGATGCGATACCATTCCAATTTTACTGTATAACCACAATACCCGAAAATTGGGTAGGGCTTGACTGGAAATTTATATACCTTACTATGGGTTCCCTTGCGGCCAAGGTTTGAGCTGAGGCTACCTTGTGAAGATTGTCCACCTGTGAAGTTCACAAGATGACAGTTGGTTATGGTTGGGAGGCTAAACTCACAGGAGAGGTGCCTATAGTAGGGCGTGTAATTGAAAGGTTAGGATTTATTATCCGCATACCGAGTATGGTGAATTCAGGATTGTTCCTGACGGATGTATCGAATGTTGTGGTGAAAGTGTACCACCTCTGTAGAGTGTCAAACTATTCGAATAGTCGCGTCTGCGGTTATGGACAGTTGGAGTGGCCATATTGTTCCGTCGTCAGATGTTTTCAAAATGACTTATGAAATGATTTGTTATTTGACTTGACCACAACAGGGTTGTGTTATGAAATTCAAGTTCGCACTTAGGTGTTATAAATCTGGCTTTTTGCAAAACAACCTAGAGCTTAGTATTTCCTACTCAAAACCACTTCACTTGTTAGTATTAGTTTGCGAGTACTTAAAGAGTACTCATGGCTTTGTCCCTGGCTATTCCCGTGGCCAGACTATGAAGAGGACTATCAGGAGGACGGACAGCAGGAAGGTTACGACAACTAGGATCATCTCCCATCGTCAGCATTGCCTGTGACCATGAAGATGGAGCCTCGCCTACGCTATCGTAATTATTACGTTATTCCACTGCTTGAATTGTATTAAGACTGGATCATGAGATCCTTTATTTGTGTAAGACCATATGTATGGTTTGTATTGGATGATGTACTGTGATATCCAGTCTGTTATGTCTTGAAAAAATGGTAACCCTGGGATTGCAATGTATGGCATAACATGCATCTGGGATTAAAAATCCGGGTGTTGACAAGTTGGTATCAGAGCCATCCTGACCATAGGAGACCCTAGTTTAGAATGGACGTTTGAATCAAAAAACTTAGTTTCAAAAACCAAGGAAGTGAGTATTTATGAAAACTTATTCTCATTCTTATCACTTAGACTCTTTCATGAAAATTTATGCTCCTAAAAAATTCTTGCAAACTTACATAAAATTTGACACACTTGATCACTCTACTAACTTACTCATCCTATATTCTTATAGATGGACGTGAAGTATAACAAGTTTTATCAGTTGGGGAATGGAGGAGACCTCATCTTTGAGCATGACTTGGACCAGCTGTCGGAGATGCTGGAGCATCTGCACCCCGAGTTCTTCGAAGATCAGCTCAACAATTAGGAAGGAGAGGAGTTGCAATGGCTGGTTGTTGCAAGTCTCCGAGGAAAGATTGAAGCCCCCACCTCAGAGGGAATTCAGTTCACCTTGAGAGAGAACAACTGGCTCGATGGACTTGCCAGGGCCATGCAGGAAGCTCTTGCCCGTCTATGTGGGCAGAGTATCAATCAGATCAAGGGTACCCGCTTTAGGTTCTACCCAAGGCCTGACGTTACGGGACAGCCACTGGAGGCCCCGTATCACCACGAGCTGAAGAGTCAATTGGACCACCTCAGTTTTATGATGTATGGCCGTCAGAAGAAGTTAGACAATGCTCGCTCCTACGCCAATCACAAGTACGCCATCACCGCCAAGAAGGATCAGACCATTGCCATGCTAGTGAAGGAGCGCCAGTCTCGTCGCCGTTAGCTCGACAAGAAGGAGCACATCATTGCCCTTCTTCGCCACAGGATCACAGAGTTGGAGGAGACTGTCCACGAGAGAGACATGCTGCTTGAGGAGAGGGAGAATGCCAGGGAAGACCTTCGTGGAGACCCCTACTCCTATCTCAGTGACAATGATGACTTTCTAGAGGATCAGGCCATGGACTTCTTCATCGATGAGGATGACTTCGCCTTCATTGATGATGATGATGAGGATGATGAGGACAATGACTCCGAGGAGTAGTAGCACTTGTGCACTAGCGTTAGTGAGTTGTATTCGGTCCCACTGTATCGTAGTTTCACATAATGGTTCTTAAAACCATCTATTTTCTTTTGTTGTGGTGTGTGTCTGTATCGTGTGCTATGAATGAATGAATGAAAAGCAAGTTGCTAGAAAAATCTGAGTCAAACTTTGAAAAGTTTTCCAAATCAAAACCCTGAACCTTAGAAATTTCCCCCTTTTCTCATGATCTATCCCAATCTTTAGATGCCTCGCGGAGGAAGCACTTCATCCCCGGACCCGATGTTGCAAATCTTGCAAATGTTGGTTTCGGACCATGAAGCTGAAAGGGCTGAACGTCAAGCCAACTTAGCCACCCTTCAACAGATAGCTCAGATGGCCAACAACAACCAAGGCCATGGAAATCAGGACAACCATGGATCCAAGCTCAAGAATTTCCAGAACACCAATCCACTTGTTTTCACTAAGTCTGAAGAGCCCCTAGATGCAGATGATTGGCTACAAACCATGGAGAACAACCTAGAAGTTGTCGAAGTGGAAGCTAACGAGAAAGTACTGTTTGCCACCCACTACCTGGCCGGAGATGCAAGAGCATGGTGGAACAACGTTTGTGCCATGAATGGAGGTCAGATGATGACATGGGAAGAGTTCAAAATCAAGTTTAGCATAACCCATGTGCCACTGAGTTTGATCAAGCGGATGAGAGATGAATTCAGGGAACTGAAGCAAGTCAGGATGACCGTAGTGGAGTACCGTGACAAATTTTTGTCATTGGCTAGGTATGCACCTGATGAAATAGACACTGAAGCCAAGAAGAAGGAGAGATTCCTGAATGGTCTACACGATGAGATGCAGACAGTGTTAGTCAATATCCCCTTTGCTGATATTGAAGCCTTAGTGGACTCTGCCATTCAGATGGAAGGCAAGATCAACCAAGCTAATTAGAACCGCAAGCGTCGCATGATGCATCAACCGGGAACCCACCACACACCAAAGTATCGCCCAACCCATCTCCAGGATTTGCCCGAAGAATCAATACACCCCCGATGAACCATCCTACCTATCCCAACCATGGAGGAGGAAACCCAAGGCCCGGAGGAAATCACAGCAACCCCGACAACCCCAGCAATTTCAACCGTGCACCACCCAAGTTCAACAACAACAATGCAGCCACCAACACCAACACTGCCCAAAGGACTGGAAGCAATGATGTGCCTGTTGTAGCAAAAGACAAGTCTTAGGTGACTTGTTATGAATGTGGAACCAAGGGTCACTATTCCAATGAGTTCCCCAAGAAGATTGCTGCATCCCCCAATGCAAATGCCCCAGCTCAACAGCAACGTCATATTCAGCCCGGAAGAAGGTTTGCCCCAGGGAACTCGCTCGTCTCTTTCTCATGCATGCTGAAGAAGCCCAAGAAGCGCCAGATGTCGTGATGGGTATGTTTTCTGTTAACTCAGTACTTGCAAGTGTGTTGTTTGATTCTAGAGCATCACACTCGTTTGTTACTGAAGAATTTGCATGCACTAGTAAGATTCAACCCACCAAATTGAAGCATGTTATGATAGTTCAAATACCTGGTTCAACCACCAAAGCTAGACAAATTTGCAAGGCCGTGCATCCGAATCCATGGCATAGATTTTATGCTAATATAATAGTACTCGAAACTAAAGGTTTGGAAGTAGTACTAGGAATGGATTGGATGTCCAAACATAAAGGATTAATCAACTGTGCCAAGAAAGCCATAACCATGACTAGTACATCCAGAATATCAGTCGAGCATGTATCTGAAACCTTGCCCCACCAACTCAAATGCAACAAGAGTATAGCCCAACCAACCATTGACCAAGTCCGGATCGTCTTTGAATACCCTGATGTATTTCTAGATGTTTTGCCCGGTATGCCCCCCAGATCGGGATATCGAGTTTATCATTGAACTAATCCCTGGAACCGGACCCATAGCCCAGATACCATATAGTATGGACCCGTATGAATTAGTGGAGCTGAAAAAATCAATTGGATGCTATGCTGGAGATAGGATTGATCCAACCAAGTGCATCGCCATGGAGATCACCTATTTTATTTGTGGACAAGAAAGATGGAGGTAATCGTTTGTGTACGGATTATCGGAAGCTGAATGATGTTACCATCAAGAACAAGTACCCACTGCCAAAGATAGAAGACCTGTTTGACTAGTTGACTCGTGCCAAAGTGTTTTCTAAGATTGATCTTAGAACTGGTTATCATCAACTCAAGATTCGTGTAGAGGATATTCCAAAGACTGCCTTTACCACCAGATATGGATTATACGAGTATACGGTCATGTCTTTTGGATTAACCAATGCCCCCGCTTATTTCATGAACCTCATGAATAAGATTTTTATGGACTTCCTGGATAAGTTTGTCGTTGTTTTCATCGATGACATTCTGATATATTCCAAATCAGAAGAAGAACATGAGATACACCTAAGGACCATTCTTGGAATCCTTAGGGAGAATCAGTTGTATGCAAAGTTTAGCAAATGTGAATCCTGGTTACACGAGGTAGGATTCCTCGGACATATAGTATCAGCCGAAGGAATTGCCGTTGACCCTGCAAAGGTGAAGGATGTTGAAGATTGGCAAGCCCCAACCACTCAAACCCAAGTTCATGCATTTATCGAATTAGCGGGATATTACCGCAAGTTCGTAGAAGGATTCTCGAGTATTGCCAGACCCATGACCCAATTGCTGAAGAAGGACAAGAAGTTTGAATGGACGGACAATTGTGAAGCGAGTTTTCAAGAACTCAAGAGGAGATTGATTTCAGCCCCAATCTTGATCATGCCAGATATTACGAAGCCTTTTGATGTGTATTGTGACGCATCCAAGATCGGTCTCGGATGTGTGTTGATGCAAGAAGGCAAAGTAATATCATATCTATCCCGACAACTGAAGCAGCATGGACAGAATTATCCTACCCATGACCTTGAACTAGCAGCCGTAGTTCTAGCCCTAAAGACATGGAGGCATTGCCTCATGGGAAACCGTTGTGAGATTTATTCAGATCACAAGAGCCTAAAGTATATATTCACTCAGAAGGAGCTGAATATGAGGCAGATAAGATGGATTGAGCTAATCAAGGACTATGATCTGGACATTCACTATCACCCCGGTAAAGCCAATGTGGTAGCAGATGCCCTTAGCAGATTTCCATGCCGCTTGAACTCTATGATTCTGAAGGAATAACCAAGTATGCACAAGGAGATGGAAGAATTATAATGAAATTAGTAAGTGAAGGATTTTTGGCTAGCATAGAACTTCAACCCACTTTGATCAGTCAGATCAAGGAGGCGCAGAAAGGAAATGCTAGTATCGATGGAATCAAACATCGTATCGGTACAGGCAAAGTACCCGGATTAACCGAAGATGAAGAAGGAGTGTTGTGGTACAAAGGACACCTCTGTGTACCAGCGGATTCAGAGTTGAAGGAAACTATTTTGAAAGAGGCCCATGATACTCTTTATTCTATCCACCCCGGAGGGACAAAGATGTATCATGATCTGAAAGAACAATTCTGGTGGCACAAGATGAAGAGAGAAATCGGAAGCTATATCGCCAAGTGTGATATTTGTCAGAGAGTCAAGGCGATACATCAAAGACCCGCATGACTGTTGCAACCACTGCAGATTCCGGAATGGAAATGGGATTCAGTTGGAATGGACTTTATCACCGGTTTGCCTACATCTAGTAGGGGAAATGACTCTATTTGGGTCATAGTTGATAGATTGTCCAAAGTCGCCCATTTCTTACCATTAAAGACCACTTACCAGAGCTCTAAGCTAGCGGAGTTATACATCGCTAGGATCATCAGTTTGCATGGAGTCCCCAAGAACATTGTGTCAGATCGAGGAACTCATTTTACCTTGAGATTTTGGAAGAAAGTCCAAGAAGGATTAGGAACTCGACTGGATTTTAGCACAGCTTATCACCCTTAGACCGATGGATAAACGGAGCGAGTAAATCAAATACTCAAAGATATGTTGAGAGCCTGTGTGCTAGAGTATGGATCTAAATTGGAAGACTGTCTGCCGTTCGCAGAATTTTCGTACAACAATAGTTATCAAGCCAGTTTGCAAATGGCCCCATTTGAATTCATGTATGGAAGGAAGTGTCGCACCCCTTTGAATTGGTCAGAAGTAGGAGAGAGTCAGATTTTTGGACCCGACATCCTACAGGAAGCAGAAGAGAAAGTTCACAAGATCCGTGAGCACCTCAAGACCGCCCAATCTAGACAGAAGAGTTATGCCGACAAGAGACGTCGAGACCTTGCTTTCAATATTGGAGATTTTGTGTATCTCAAAGTGTCTCCTTTGAAAGTAATACAACGTTTCCAACTCAAAGGAAAGTTAGCCCCTAGATATATCGGACCTTTCAAGATTCTGAATCGTCGAGGAGAAGTATCGTATCAACTGGAACTGCTAGAGGAAATGTCAGCAGTGCATAATGTGTTCCATATATCGTTGCTTCGCAAATGCCTTGAAGTTCCGGAGAAGACTGAAGTTTTCAAGAACATTGATCACCGCACCATAGAGATCAACGATGACCTGACATATCCCGAAGTACCCATCCGTATTTTGGAGGAAGCTTTTAGAACCACCAGGACCCGAAGCATCAAGTTTCTCAAGATTCAGTGGAGTAACCACACTAAATAAGAAGTTACCAAGGAGCAAGAAGATCACATCAAGACGGAGTTTCCCGATATTTTTAAATCCTAGTTTTCTTCTTTCTTCTTTCTTCTTTCTCAAATCTCGGGACAAGATTTTTTTAAGGAGGGAAGGTTTGTAACATCCCAAAAATATTGAACAATGATTATGAATTTCCAAATCACCAAAATTAGGGTTAACAAAAACTTTTGTTAATTCAATCATATGAATGCATGTGTGGATGTGATGATTGTATGAATGCATGAATGGACTTGTGTGATTGATCAAAATAGCAAGGAATGGTTTAAAGATGAGAACAACATCATCTAAAACATTTCCAAGCAGAAAAAATCAAGAGAAAATCAAAAACAAATCAAATAAGCAAATGGTCATTTTTGCCAATCTTGCTCACTAGGCCATTTTGAGTGTTTCTAGTCGAAGATTTCAAACAGAAACATTTCCATTTCTTTTCACCCCTTGTTAGACCAAGTAAAAGTGAATCAAAGCCCACCTTTCAAACTTACAGAAACATTTGGCAACTTGATTTAAATGACAATTCAAAATTGAATCTAGTTCATATGTGAAGATCACCCATTTTCAAAATCCAACCAAACCAGTGCCCCTTGACCAAGCCAATCAACCAGAGACTCCCTAGTATGTAACTAGCACACCCACAAAGTTGGATTCAAAAATTCAAATTTGAATCTCTTTCGGCCATTTCATCAAACACCTTGCAAACACCAAACCAACAAACATCAAACACTATTAGGAGCAGTGATTTTGGCCTAACGTGTTCCCTCTCTGGTTCACAACAAGCTATTAGTAGATCATCTAGCCCATTTAACAAGCTTTAGCACCACTGTGAGCTTTCCATAGCCATCAATGGTGAGCATGCTGAGCTCACCTTGCCACCTCTCAGTCGACAGCAAGCTAGAAGCTTCTCTAGCCTTGCCAACCTTGTCTAGGACGCTCTCCACCATCCACCACCACCCCTTGTCCAAGCCTCGAGCCTTGCCAGCCCCCGGACCACACAGCCCGAGCGTTCCCAGCCTCTCTGCGAGCGTGCCGAGAACGCGCCAGAGCGCTACCCGTGACACACGCCCACAGACCGCGCGCCACCCTCGCCGCGTGCAAGCAGGATCGCCACCACCCCAGGAACACACCAGACACGCCCGTTCGTCGCCGCGCGACCAGGACAACCTGTGTGCCATGAATTTTACCGTCAGACCCGCCCAGAGCGCCGCAATGTTCCGACCGTCTCGCACCACCCCACGCTGCGTAACCATGACGTTAAGCTTCGCCAGGGAGCACAACACCGCCCCCTACCATCGCCCATGACTTTAGCTCGCTGTGCCAACGACCACCCGCGTCCTTCGGTCCCCTCGCTGCACTATAAATAGAGGGCACCCCCGTTCAAACTCGGCACACAATCTCACTCCCCTCTCTCTTATAAGAACCCCACCTCACTCACGGAGCAAGGCGAGCAGAACATCGGCGAAATTTGGCCAGATTTTGCCGTGCAGGAGGAAGAAAGGAGTCGTTCATTGGAGCCGCCCCAGGAGAAGCCACCGGTACCAGGAGATTCGTCATCGTCGACTTCGTCATTCGCCCCCATCGCCGACCTTCGCCTGAACCCCGGTGAGCCCCTGTAGACCCCCACTGGCCGCACTAGGGTTCTATCTCGCCGGTGTTTCCCGACGTGGATGATGAACCACAACCGTTGGATTAGAGTTTGATCGTGCGATCCACATCACCCCATACCGCTTCGCACCCCCTGTCTCGCTGACTGGTGGGGTCATTCACTTAAACCCACCCGTGTGTGCACTATGCACCATGGGCCGGCCAAGTTAACATCCCGCGCGACCCAGTAATTCAAATTTAGGTTTATTCTTTTAGATTCAAACTTAGTTCTATACCCAGATTCAAAAATCAACCTAGCTAGATTCACTAAACCAAAATGCATGAAACCAATTTTGTTAGAAAGGTACTGGAATTCTTAATCCAAGCCCATTTGATTCAATTCATTTGGAATTGTAGACCACCTATAGTAAAAATAACAAGGCAGAAGTTTTTCTGCGTTCAAACATTTTTCAAAATTCAACCACAAAAGCTTTTGAGTTGATTCCAACTCTCAAAAATCACTTTTAACAAGACCTTTCTGAATATATAAAAATATATAGGTTTACTTACAGAAATAATGTACAAGTAATAAACAATGCCTCATAGGTCATTCTAGTCACTTTAATTAATTAAAATAAAAAGGTTAAACCTTATTAAATTGTGACACCACTTTAAAGCACATTCCCATGTACTGAAATATGTGGTGATGACATGTGTCAACATGATCCCATGTTTTAGTTGGAGAATATTAAACCTTAAGTAGTTTTCAATGAGTAGAAATTACTTTTCTAAAATAAAGGAAATAAAACTATTGGCCTTAATGATTGTCATAATAGTGATGATGCTAGATCATCTAGTGTGAACCTAGTATGATGAATTAGTTAAGTGTTGGTTGGTGATTATGTACCTCGTATTTATTTATAGACGCTAGTACCGACCAACGATATGAGGAGGAAGGAGGATACTACAAGCAAGAAGCCGATGAGAACTTCAACCACTACTCTGCACAAGGCAAGCTTATACTTGCAATTATGCAAGCCTAATACTACCAGATGACTTGGCAAGCTAAAACTTGCATGATAATATGCAAACTAGATGCCTTAAGTATATGGGATTATACCCATTTGATGATACTAAATCCCAGTTTTACTTGCAAGCTTAGTTATTTTATTTCTTTATCAAAGCTTTCTCTTAGAGTTTACTTAGTGACTTGTAGACTTTAGAAAGATATTTAAAGGTAGCATAAAGAGCATAAAACTTGGCCTAGGTTAGATAAATCTTGATGTCATCCTAAGGCATGAGATTGAACTTAGATAAGCTACACTTGTTTACCACCCCTCATTAGTATTTAATCCCACTTGTAGATGCTAGTGCTAAGCATAAAAGTTGATCAACTTTAGATGGGAATACTTGGTGAAAATTGTTATGAAAACCATAGAATGATGAGTCATTCTACTGAAATGTTTTGACATGTGTCTTGAAACACCAGATGATTTTGATGATGAAAATGTTAAGGCATGAGCCTTAGCCATTTATAAAACTGATGGTTGTCTGGATGCGATACCATTCCAATTTCACCGTACAATCACAATACCCGAAAATTGGGTAGGGCTTGACTGGAAATTTATATACCTTAGTATGGGTTCCCTTGCGGCCAAGATTTGAGCTGAGGCTACCTTGTGAAGATTGTCCACCTGTGAAGTTCACAAGATGACAGTTGGTCATGGTTGGGAGGCCAAACTCACAGGAGAGGTGCCTATACTAGGGCGTGTAATTGAAAGGTTAGGATTGATTATCAGCATACTCAGTATGGTGAATTCAGGATTGTTCCTGACGGATGTATCAAATGTTGTGGTGAAAGTGGACCACCTCTGCAGAGTATCAAACTATTCGAATAGCCGCGTCCGTGGTTATGGACAGTTGGAGTGGCCATATTGTTCCGTCGTCAGATGTTTTTCAAAATGACTTATGAAATAATTTGTGATTTTACTTGACCACAATAGGGTTGTGTTATGAAATTCAAGTTCCCACTTAGGTGTTATAAAACTTTTAGCTAGCTTTATTTGCTTCTGAAGTCATTAGAGATAAATCTGGATTTTTGCAAACCAACCTAGAGCTTAGTATTTCCTACTCAAAACCACTTCACTTGTTAGTATTAGTTTGTGAGTACTTAACGAGTACTCATGGCTTTGTCCCTGGCTATTTCCGTGGCCAGACTATGAAGAGGACTATCAGGAGGACGGACAACAGGAAGGTTACGACAACTAGGATCATCTCCCATCGTCAGCATTGCCTGTGACCATGAAGATGGATCCTCGCCTACGCTATCGTAATTATTACATTATTCCGCTGCTTGAATTGTATTAAGACTGGATCATGAGATCATTTATTTGTGTAAGACCTTATGTATGGTTTGTATTGGATGATGTACTGTGATATCCAATATGTTATGTCTCGCAAAAATGGTAATCCTGGGATTGCGATGTCTGGCATAACAGGCATCTGGGATTAAAAATCCGGGTGTTGACAACCGCCAACGGGGTACCCCTTGCCCCATGACACAGGAGCTATCCCATATCAAAATGACAAGGCACGTAGACAATGAGCATCTCAGCAATCTTCTTATTTACCATGGGAAAATGGTGATTTTTTCTCTTCTTTCCTCTTTTTTTTTGTCTTTTTCTATTTTTTCTATCTCTCTTTTTTTATAAGAAGAATGCTTCATAGATTCTCACTATGGTGATGCTGCAAGTTTCCACCATGATTAGGCATGGCTTAGGCTAGCGGCTCAGGCGTTTCTAACACATATACATAACTCCATGGACTTACAAGCTCCCCATTTATTTCACACCACCGACATCCATAAACAAAAGAGCATGATATTAACTGGGTAGATATTTACAGGTGTTGAAAGCGTTCCTCGTGACAACACGGTTCTGCTAATTCCCAACGTATAAGTGCAAGCATATACAACATACATGACACAATGGTTTAAGTTTATTAGGGTCAAGAAAAATAAAGTGTGCCATCAAGTTTGTGAGAGCTTTAATCACTAATTTTCACATAACAAGTTTAATTTGGAAGATAGATAAAACAACAATATACTTGGAATGCTGTAACACACCATGCATAGGAATTTATAGTGGACACTTTGGAAAAACTTGGTTTCTTGGGAGTTGTATGCATGAGTAGAGCTTACTCAATACAAGTGGAGGCTAGCAAAAGATTAGGAGCGACCAACTAAGAGAGCAATAATGGCCATATTCATGCAGAGCGACAAAACATTACTAATCAAAGCATAAAGTGGTACCACAAGTCAAAAACTAAATGATCATAGAGGCTAAGGTGACTGGTTCATAGTCATAACATGGTGTGAGCATGTGCCAAGTCAACCCAAACAAAGCATCAAAGGATAATACCACAATACTATGCTTTTGTATACTAAAACAATGCATGATTCTTTTAAGGCACATTAAGCAATCTCAATTGTTTGGAACAAGTCATGATACAGCAATAATCACTAATCATAAGGTCAAAACAACATCTAGCATGACATGATAAAGTCTAAGTCACAATCAAAACAAGCTCCCTTTGTACCACTATAAGCAAGAAACTTTCTACTCCTTTCCAACACCAATCAACTTATTTGAAACAACACAGCGAAAGCGGGGTTCCAACTACTTTATTCAAGCAAACTAAACAAACGAAAACCAAAACAGAAACTAAGACACTCCAAGAACAACACAACAGTGCATGAAACAATAAAAACGAAGTGTCTAGAAAGACCTGAGATTTTTATTGATGAAGAAGGGGATGCCTTGGGCATCCCCAAGCTTTGACGCTTGTACCTCTTGAATATTTCTTGGGGTGACATGGGGTGGCATCCCCAAGCTTGAGATTTTGTCCATTCTTCATCTCATTACATCATTCTTCCCTTACACCTAAAATTTTTCCTTCATACAAAACTTCACACAATCTTCATTAGCAACATTAGTGCATTCAAAAGTAATAAACCTTTGGGTTTAGTTTTAAAACATCAAAACTTTCTTTTAAAAACACAAGCTACTATAGCAATTCCCTCAAAAATCTCAATTTACCAAAGAGAACCCAAAAAGCAATTGATTAAGAGATAAATCCAATTAATGGCAGAAATCTGTCAAAATAGACCAGCAGGTAGAAACCGATTTTTTTGAAGACCTTCTGTTGCTCAAATCAAAAAGTGTTTAACTAATGAAAGTTAGATAACAACCTGGGGGATTTATTCAGAAAACTACAGCTCAATACGACTTACATAGATTTTTCATGAATCTTTACAGTGAAGCACAAAAATCTGTTTTGGGACAGCACTTCCCCAAATCTTACTACCCTCTCATTAGAGGTTATTCTTGGCACAAAAATCAAATAAAAAGGATAAGGAGAGGTTATTACAGAAGTAATAAATTCCAAGACTCAAGAAAATTATTGGGTTATCTCCTAAGAAGTACTTTTCTTTAACGCTTTTAAGTTAGGCACAAGAAGCAAGAATCAAGTATTTTAAAATGAAGAAGCATTAGGATTAATACTCAAAATTTCTTCAACTAGGAAAGGTATCTCATCCAAATGAGTTGTATAGGATCCTTTCTAAACTCTCTTGGGTTCACTACTTTCATCAAATGGGTTTTCAGGAACAATCCAATCAAAATTCTTTTCTAAGGCTTCATGCATTCCTACAAGTTTAAAAGGTATGGGTATTTTAATTTCCTCTCCATTGGGTTTGGTTTTATCCAACTTTTCTAATGTACCCATAACATGTACACATGAGCCTAGCATATTAAAACGATCAAAGACCTTTTTGGCTTCCTTAGCAACATCAATGAACTCTTTTAGCATGCATCGGATCCCCGCAAACACAACATGTATGATTACAAATAGATGATATTGATCATGAATGGATCTCACAAGATCTAAACATGATAGCACAAAGGAGGAGAAACAACCATCTAGCTACTGTATGGACCCATAGTCCAAGGTGGAACTACTCACGCATCACACCAAAGGCTGGCATGGTGATGAAGAAGGCCTCCGGGGTGATCTCTCTCCTCTGGCAGGGTGCCGGGAAGAGATTCAGATCCCCCCCCGATCTAGGGACGATGGTGGCGGCAGCTATGGACTGTTTCGTGGAGATCTGATCGGGTACTTAGGGTTTTGGCATCGGGGGGATTATATAGGAGAAGAGGCGAGACAGGAGGGCAGCCAGGGGGACCACACCCTGCTTAGGCGCGGCCCAGGGTGGGCCCGCGCGTGGGGGGTGTGGCCACCCTATGGCTCCCCTCCGGTCGCCCTTCAGTCTGTGTTCTCCTCGGCGAAGTATTGACTTTGGATTTTGTCCCGTCCAATTCCGATATTTCCTTACTAGCTTTTCTGAAACCAAAAATAGTAGAAAATAGGCAACTGGCACTGTGGCATCTTTTTAATAGGTTAGTCCCAAAAAATGTATAAAAATACCTCAAACTATAGACAAAGCATAGAAAAGTGGATACTAAACAAGCATGGAACATCAAAAATTATAGATACTTTTACGACGTATCAGTTTCATGGACTCATATTGGGGGGAGACAAAGTTTGAAGGAAATCAACCTCCAGGGTTTACCAATTCCTTGGTAGGTCCTTGGTGTGTTGGTCACCTAAGAAACAAAATTGTGTCTCATTGTCATCCGCTGAGGCCGAGTATATTCTGGCCGCTAGTTGTTATGCACAATTGTTGTGGATGAGGCAAAACTTAAAGGAATCCGGTGTCACGTGAGACAAAGTGCCTCTTCTTTGTGATAATGAAAGTGCCATCAAGATCGCCTAAAATCCGGTGCAACACACAAGAACGAAGCATATTGATATTCATTATCACTTCATCCACGCGCATGTGAACAATGGTTTATATTGACCTCTCTTATGTGACCGAGAAGAATCTTGCGGATTTGTTTTCTAAGCCCCTTGATGAGAGAGATTCTGAGAGTTAAGGCATGAGATAAATATCATAGGTCCGAGCAATGTGGCTTGAGATCATGCATCCGTACAGATGCATTCATATGTTATTTTATCTAGATATAGGCATGGAAATAGGGGGAGTGTGGTCCTAATTATTGGGCTATCCCTCCTCCCATTAAGCCCAAACTGAGAAAATCATTCTCTTAATATCATTTTGTGATATGTGAGCTTCAATGACGTGTTTTTGTAATGGACCCAAGATATATCTTCGTGGTGCCAAGCCAAGTATACTCAAACATGGTGGCCTAGGCCACCACCCCTCTCCCTCTTGAGAGTTTGGTTCTTACTCGTGTTCGTCATTTTTCATGTTATGCAATGGCTCTTTAAGACATGCACTCTCGTTTGTTCTTCGTATTGGTTATTTCTTCTTAGAGTGTGAGTAGTCTGCTTTGGTGTTGTAAGTGTTGTGTGGGTGAACCTGTGCTAATGTACCGACCTTACTTGGACTAATACATACTTGTGATTAAACCCCCTACAAGCATCCGCAACTATAGGAAAGCAATTAAGATATAAACCTAACCACAGCCTTAAACTCTGAGATCCTACACTCCCTTGTGCATTGGTGTCCTAATGGGAGTTCAGATTTCTATCACTCCAGCAACCCCACAATTAGTAGCCAAATACACAATGCATTCCCCTAGGCCATAAATGGTGAAGTATCATGCAGTCGACGTTCACATGACACCACTAGAAGAATAGCACCACAACTTAAATACTAAACCATTGAATAATATCTCAACACAAATCCACTACTAACAACATGACTTCTCCCATGTCATCAAGAACTAAACGAACTACTCACAAGACATCATATGGATCAAGATCAAAGATGATATGGTGATGGATAACAATCTGAACATAAACAATAATCCAAAGGTTCCACTCACAAGCATCAACTACAATAGTAATCAACACCAGGAAAGTTTCCCCTTAGAACTATGCAAGTATTCAACACAATTGTAACAGCGGGATGGAGTGGTGATGATGGTGCTGGTGGAGATGATAGTGTGGATGATGATGATGATCCCGATGAAGTCTAGCTTGATGATGGTGTTTATCGCGACAATCTCCCCTCTCCGGGAAGGAATTTCCCTGGCAGAAATCTGTCTGCCGGAGAGCTCTTTCTCTCTCGGTGTTTTCCTCCCTGCCGAGGCGGCGGAATCTTTCTGTGGTCGCTCCCCGTGTTTTAGGGTTTCTAGGAGAAGATATAGGCGATAGGGCGGAGCCAGAGGTGGGACACACGCCCTGTAGGCACGTCCTAGGTGTGGCCCGCGCCTGGGGGGGCCTGTGGCCCATCTCCGCCTCCCCCTTCTGGCTTTCTTCGTCTTCTGGGAAAATATGATTTTCCATAATTTTTCTGATCTTCGCGAAATTGCATCAAAACACCTCTTTTTTTCATCAGAATCCTGACTTCGGCAGTTCATCCTCCAAGAATCATCCAACATGCAAAAACAGATGAAAATACATAAATATCACCTCTTAATATGAAATATATCAATGAATAGAGGCAAATTATGATATAGAATGGCGATGCAAATTGGACGTATCAACTCCCCCAGCTTAGATGTTCGCTTGTCCCCAAGCGAAAACTAAGCTCAGTAAACATGTCCACATGCTTATGGAGTGAAGTGTCGATAAAATAATACGGACAAGAAGCATAACACTTACCATTGCACAACTCATAGAAGAAATCAACTCACCATTATATAACTTAGCTTGCAACAAGTACATGAGTCACAATAGAGATGCATAAAGATAAATCATAATTGGAATTGGCAAACTTTGTTCTTAGTCAGAGAACAGCTGGCAAATAGTTTCACAAAAAACTTTTGAAGAAGTTTTACAATAGGAGTACTCTTTGCTCAAACAAAAAAGGGTTTTCACAATGATGGCTTTCAAAGTAATACACAAAAGATAAGAGTCTTGTGCAAACAAGGAAGATAAAGAACATGATTGAATAAATCATCATATGAATGCTTGAAACACAACAACTCAAATACTTGCTTGAGATAGAGAGGAAATAGGTTTACTGACTCGACTTAGAAATAGAAGAAAGGCCCTTCATAGAGGGAAGCAGGGATTTCAAGTTCATAAAGAGCTTCCAAAATATTATGGTACTTACTAGCTTTGAGCCCTCATTGCCCCTATCATAAGCATCTTGAGGTGATGATTAAGGTTAAAGTGAGCAAGGTTGGGTAGCAAGCAAAAGAGTTGAAGGAAACAAGCAAACCTACAAGTGATAAAGCCAAACATGCAATCTTCCTTGAAGACACAAAAGATATTACATAAAGAATACTAAGCTTATGAGCCAATCAAGAAAGAAAATAAATGATACAAAATACCTATAAGCTTTTTCTCTTTTCCTTTCAAACCTCAAAAAGTGTTGCTACTACCAGAGCTCGGTTTGCCAAAACCAATTTAGATCTACTTGATGTCCCAAAGTGATACCAATACTGATCAACAAGATCAATCATATAATAGAGATTGCAAACTAAAATAAGAAGTGCAAAAAGTAAAAGATGAAACTTCACATTAATATTCCATAAAGGCACTCACACCAAGGGATACATAGATAATCAACTAAAGGAGAGATACTTCCACAATGCAAACCAACCTATAAGATAACTTCTCTACTAGAGATGCGAATCTACTAAAAAGGTAAAAGATAAAAGATAATGATGTGATACCGCGGCACTCCCCTAAGCTTGGAACAAGCCAAGGGGATGCCAAACCTGAAGTCGAACTACTCCTTTGGTGGTGGTGGTGTTCTCTTGATAAGCTCCTCAATCAGTTACCTCAAATCCTCAATCTCGAAGGTCAGAGTACGAATCAAATCCGAATTTTGCTCAATGCGGTTCATGATCATATCAGACCGAGAGTCCGAGTCCTTGATATTCTTTCCCCACTCTTCCTTCTTAGTGTGTTCCTTCCCTGCATGGTTAGAGCGAGGCAGGTCCCAAACCGAGGGCAAGTTCCCTTTGGGCACATGTTGGTATTGTTGCTCATGTAAAAGAGTATGGAAAGGATTCTTGGTATGTGGAGGAGGTGATCATGGAACAAAGACAAGACGTGGAGGTTTCCCTCCTGTAGACATCTGTGATGTCCTCCTAAGCTTGGTAGGATTTTCCACCACTCCAATGCTTGCGACGGTAGCGCGGGTGTCCGGATGCTCGTCCTCCTCCATGTCTTCTTCATCCCCTACCAAAATATCCTCCTCCTTGGGGTTTTGAGGATCATCTTCCTCGGGCTTCTTGCCTTTGTCATTGGCGGATACCATGGTGCTCTAAACTTTGAGAATATTTCCTGACAGAAACAGATCAAAACGAAAACACGACGAGAACACGATATACGAACCTCGAGGTACTGTTGCGGGGTTATTAATTACGAAGTTTCAAAGCATAAGGAAGGTACTGTTGCGAAAACGAGGTGGAGACGGAGCTTAGGGGGCTCACAACCCCTTCAGGCGCGGCCAGCTGGGGCCTGCGCCTAGGGTGGGTGTGGCCACCCTGGACTCTGTTTCCTCCTCTATTTCATATCGTAACCTTCCGTATGTAATAAAAACATCAAAAATATAAAAAGATTGGGTTTTCACGAACCTTCTGTTTTCACCACTTTTACCTATTCAAAGACGGACTCTACAGGTTCTGGTGTTTGGTTTCTGATAAATTCTTCCAGATTCACCATTTGAATAATATCAACATCTTTGTTATAAGAATCTCCAGAAATATAATGTTTTAGTCTTTAACCATTCACCACCTGTGTGGTGTCGTCCTTCAAAGAAGATATTTTTATAGCACCTGAATGATATACTTCCTTAATAACAAAAAGAACTTTCTCATTTTGAGAGTAGTTTCCCTGCAAAAAAATCTGAGACGAGACCTATACAAAAGAACTTTCTCACCAACATGGAACTCCTTTTTGAGAATTCTCCTATCATGCCATATTTTTACTTTTTCCTTAAAGAGTCTAGCATTTTCATAAGCTTCACTTCTCCACTCATCTAAAGTACTCAAGTCAAGCAATCTTTTCTCACCAGCAAGTTTAAAATCTCTATTCAATCCTTTCACTGCCCAATAAGCTTTGTGTTCTAATTCTAAAGGCAAGTGACAAGCTTTCCCATAGACCATTTTGTAAGGAGACATTCCCCATAGGATTTTTATAAGTAGTTCTATAAGCCCATAAAGCGTCATTCAACTTTTAGCCCAATTTTTCCTAGATCTATTAACAGTCTTTTGCAAGATAGATTTAATTTCCCTATTTGAAAGTTCTACTTGCCCACTGGTTTGGGGGTGATAAGATGAAGCAATTATATGGTTAACATCATATTTAGCGAGAGTTTTACTAAAACCACCATGAATAAAATGAGAGCCTCCACCAGTCATGAGATATCTAGGCACACCAAACCTAGGAAAAATAACATCTTTAAGCATTTTTAAAGAGGTCTTACCATCAACACTATTTGTAGGTATGGCCTCTACCCACTTTGCAGCATAGTCAACAACAACAAGAATATGAGTATACCCTTTTGAAGGAGGAAAGGGACCCATGAAGTCAAATCCCCAACAATCAAAAGGTTCAATAACAAGAGAATAATTCATAGGCATTTCATTGCATCTAGAAATGTTACCAACTCTTTGACATTCATCACATGATAAGACAAACTTCCTTGCATCTTTGAAAAGGGTAGGCCAATAAAATCCAGATTGTAAAACCTTTTGTGCAGTCCTATCACCAACATGATGTCCTCCATAAGCACTGCCATGACATTTTCTTAATATCTCTTATTGTTCAAACTCTGGAACACATCTTCGCATAATACCATCTGCTCCTTCTTTATATAAATGTGGGTCATCCCAAAAGTAATGCCTTAGATCATAAACGAATTTCCTTCTTTGCTTGGCTGTAAAGGTTGGAGGCAAATATTTGGAAACAATAAAGTTAGCATAATCAGCATACCAAGGACTCTCATGCGGACTTACCCTTATTGCAGGCAACTACTCATTTGAAAAACTATCATTAACAGGAAAAGGGTCAAAAGAAATGTTTTCCAAACGAGATAAATTGTCAGCAACATGATTTTTAGCACCTTTCCTATCTACAGTATTCAGATCAAACTCTTGTAAAAGCAACACCCATCTAATAATCCTAGGCTTAGCGTCCTTCTTTGTCATAAGGTACTTCATAGCAGCATGATCAATATGAATCAACAATATAGGGTCTAAACTTATCACAAGCAAAGATTATAGCTAAGAAATCTTTTTCAGTAGTAGCATAATTCTTTTGAGCAGCATCTAGAGTCTTGCTATCATAATGAATAACATTCAACTTCTTGTCAACACGTTGCCCAAGGACAGCACCCACAGCAAAATCACTAGCATCACACATAATTTCAAAAGGTAAACTCTAATCAAGTGGTTGAACAATAGGAGCAGTAGTCAAAGCTTTCTTCAAAGTTTCAAAAGCTTCCTTACAATCATCATCAAAAACAAAAGGTACATATTTTTGAATAAGATTGGTAAGGGGCTTTGAAATTTTGGAGAAATCTTTAATAAACCTCCTATAGAAACCAGCATGACCAAGGATACTACGAATAACTTTTATATCCCTAGGGAAAGGCATCTTCTCAATTGCTTCAATTTTGGCTCTGTCAACTTCAATGCCTCTTTCAGAAATTTTGTGTCCAAGAACAATCCCTTCATTAACCATGAAATGGCATTTCTCCCAGTTAAGAACAAGGGTGGTTTCTTCACATCTCTGCAAAACTTTATCAAGGTTGTGCAAACAGTTATCAATAGAAGTTCCATAGATGGAGAAATCTTCCATGAAAACCTCCACAATTTCTTCACAAAACCATGAAAGATAGCAGGCATACATCTCTGAAAGGTAGCAGGAGCATTACATAAACCAAAAGGCATACACCTATAAGCATAAGTGCCATAAGGACAAGTTAAAGTGGTTTTCTCTTGGTCTTGCGCTTTCACAGCAATTTGAGAGAACCCAGAATAACCATCAAGAAAGCGGAAGTGGGTCTTTTTAGACAACCTTTCTAGCATTTGATCAATAAAGGGCAAAGGATAATGATCTTTCTTAGTAACTTTATTAACCTTTCTAAAATCAATGCACACCCTATACCCAACCACTACTCTTTGGGGTATAAGCTCATTATTTTCATTAGGCACAACAGTAATTCCCCCTTTCATTTGAACACAATGAACAGGGTTAACTCATTGGTTATCAGCAATAGGGTAAATAATACCAGCATCAAGGAGTTTTAATACCTTATTTCTTACCACATCCTTCATCTTAGGATTTAGACGGTGTTGGTGCTCAACAACTGGTTTTGCATCAGGTTCTATGTTAATAGCATGCTGACATATAGTAGGAGAAATCCCTTTTAAATCATGAAGAGCATAGCCCATAGCTCCTCGGTGTTTCTTCAGTATTTCCAGTAACCTCTCTTCTTCCTTTCCTGAAAGTTTAGAACTAATAATAACATGATATACTTTCTTATCATCAAGATAAGCATATTTAAGATCATCAGGTAAAGGTTTTAATTCGAAACAGGGTCCCCTTTAGGTGGTAGTGTGGTACCCAAATCTTCCACAAGTAGATTATGCTTAATTAACTCAGGTCGACGAAGGAAAACCTCGTCAATCTCATTTCTTTCCTTTATGAAGACATCGCTTTCATGATCTTCCATAAACTGTTGCAAGGCATTGTTAGGAGCAAGAGAAATAGCATAAAGTTGTTCAACCCTGAAATCCTCATTAGGAAGTTCATTTTCATAAGGAGTTTTAGCAAATTTGGAAAAATTAAACTCATACGACTCTCCATCAAACTTAGTCAAAACTTTTTCCTTCCTACAATCTATGATAGCCCCACAAGTATTCAAGAAGGGTCTACCAAAGATAATAGGATAGGTTTTACTAGCTTTAGAACCAAGTACTAGAAAATTAGCAGGATATTTAATCTTACCACAAAGAACCTCCACATCTCTTACAATGCCAATGGGACAGATTGTCTCTCTATTAGCAAGGTGAATAACCACATCAATATCCTCAAGCTCACAAGGACCAATTTCATGCATAATTTTCCGTTAAAGCTCATAAGTAATAGCACTAGAACTAGCACCAATATCACATAAACCATAATACCAATGATCACAAATTCTAACAGAAAGCACAGGGACACTAGCTTTTCTAGCTTTTCTAGGATGAGAGACAATATTAGAAGCGTCTTCACAAAAGACAGTGTGCTCATCCTCTATATTTTTAGTGACAAGATCTTTCACAATAGCTACCACAAGTTCAATATTTACATGCTCATCGGGTTCCATAGATTTCTTTGTACTTTTGCTAACCACATTAGCTATGATGGAATGTTCCTTTACCTTAGAAGGAAAAGGGATTTTCTCAACATAAGGTTCTGGCAAAATAGAATCAACAGTACAAACTTCTATGCTAGAAGGAACATGGGTAACAATGTCTTTATAAGGAGCATGGTACTTGTCCCATTATTTTTTGGGAATTTCAATATAAGAGGCAAAGACCTTAAAACATTTTGCAAGAACTTGAGAATCAAGACCATACTCAGTACTAATATCACGGAAGTCGTTAGTTCCCATAAAGGATTTAATGCATTCATAATCATAGTTTATACCTGACTTTATTCCTTTGTCATTCTCCCAAGCTTCAGTGTTCTCTTGAATACGGCCTAGGAGATACCATTTAGCTTCTTCCTTCATACATGTGAATGATCCAGCACAAGAAGCACTAGTAAATCTTTATCATGAAGAGAAATCCTACCATAAAATTTATTAATAATAATATTGTTACGGAGTTCATGAATAGGACATTTAAGCATTAGTAACTTCAATCTCCCCCAAGCTTGAGTTGTACTCTCTCCATCACGAGGCCAAAAGTTATATATCAGATTCCTATCCTTATGAATTTCACGGGGAGGATAAAATTTAGAATAAAAGAGAGGTACTATTTCCTCCCATTCCATGGATTGCCCATTCTTCAGCAGCTTATACCATTCTTCAGCTCTCCCTTTCAAGAATATAGAGAGTAACTTCTTATTCACTTGTTCAGTTGTGATACCTGCACACTTAAACAACCAGCATAATTCATGGATAAAAAGCAAATGATCACCAGGGTGGACAGTTCCATCCCCTAAATAATAATTATCCATAACACAATCAACAATACTTGTAGGTATCTTAAAAGGATCTATCTCAACAGGTGGTGGTTCATCTACTACCCTAAAAATGGTAGTAGTTTTCCCAAACAGAAAACCAAGTGGGTTATCCATTATGGAAACAAAGTAACAAACAGAAATAAAAAGCAATACTCACAGTAGAAGTTTCCTTTACCAGTTCCACTCTTCAATAGCGCTTCACTCCCTGGCAACGGCACCAGAAAATAGTCTTGATGACCCACAAGTATAGGGGGTGTATCATAGTACTTTCGATAAATAGGAGTGTCGATCCCAACGAGGGGCAGAAGGTGTTGACTAGTTGTATGGAGCAGGAAATCTCTGTAAATACTTAGCAAACAGATTTTTAGGTGTTTTCTGATAAAGTAAGGAAATAAAGTGCAAGTAATAAAGACAATGAACAACTGCAGCAAGTGGCCCAATCGTTTCTTAGCAAAGGACAAGCCAGTGTAAGTACTTATAAGGACCAAACTTTCTCAAGGACACATGGGAATACTATCAAGTGCTTTCGTTTCAAATAGCTGAGTAGTATTCTTTGGTGTTGTAAGTGTTGTGTGGGTGAACCTGTGCTAATGTACCGACCTTACTTAGACTAATACATACTAGTGATTAAACCCCATGCAAGCATCCGCAACTACAGGAAAGCAATTAAGATATAAACCTAACCACAACCTTAAACTCTGAGATCCTATGCTCCCTTGTGCAATGGTGTCCTAACGGGGGTTCAGGTTTCTGTCTGTCCGGCAATCCCACAATTATTAGCCAAATACACAATGCATTCCCCTAGGCCCATAAATGGTGAAGTATCATGTAGTCGATGTTCACATGACACCACTAGAAGAATAGCACCACAACTTAAATACTAAACCATTGAATAATATCTCAACACAAATCGACTACTAACAACATGACTTCTCCCATGTCCTCAAGAACTAAACGAACTACTCATAAGACATCATATGGATCAAGATCAAAGATGATATGGTGATGGATAACAATCTGAACATGAACAATAATCCAAAGGTTCCACTCACAAGCATCAACTACAATAGTAATCAACACTGGGAAAGTTTCCCCTAAGAACTATGCAAGTATTCAACACAATTGTTACAGCGGGATGGAGTGGTGATGATGGTGCTGGTGGAGATGATGGTGTGGATGATGATGATGATCCCGATGAAGTCTAGCTTTACGATGATGTTAATGGTGACGATCTCCCCTCTCTGGGAAGGAATTTCCCGGCAGAAATCTGTCTGCCGGAGATCTCTTTGTCTCTCAGTGTTTTCCGCCCCGTAGAGGCGGCGGAATCTTTCTATGGTTGCTCCCAGTGTTTTAGGGTTTCGAGGATAAGATATAGGCGAGAGGGCGGAGCTAGAGGTGGGCCACACCCTATGTAGGTGCGGCCTAGGGGTGGCCCGCGCCTAGAGGGTGTGGGCCCCCTGTGGCCCATCTTCGCCTCCCCTTCTGGCTTTCTTCGTCTTCTGGGAAAATATGATTTTCCATATTTTTTCTGGTATTTTTCTGATCTTCGCGAAATTGCATCAAAACACCTTTTTTTCCATTAGAATCCTAAATTCGGAAGTTCATCCTCCAAGAATCATCCAACATGCAAAAACAGATGAAAATACATAAGTATCACCTCTTAATATGAAATATATCAATGAATAGAGGCAAATTATGATATAGAATGTTGATGCAATTTGGACGTATCAGAGTGCATCGTTCTTTACCTCAGGTTGATCATTCTAACCTAAGCCTGCCTTCTCACTGCCCCAGCCTTTCTTCTATTCTTCATGCTTGTCCCTCTTTTATCTGGCATGTCTGACTTTGGAGGCCGGAGACTCCGGGGTCGCACCCCGAAGACTCTGTCCTGGATGGTTTCGCGACATATGGATTATGAGCGCTGGGGTGAGGGGTAACCGGTCTTTCCCGTCATACACCTCTGACGCCCAGGCCTCCTCCACCCCGTCCCCTTCGCTGCACCTCGCCACCGGGGTCGCCGCTGCCCATCGGACCCGACGTTGCCACCGACATACCCTCTCCCCTCCGTCGCTGGGACTCCTCCCCACTGGCAGGGACCTCCATGGAGAAAGGTGCCCTCTCTCTCTCACTCCCCCTCTAGGTTTCCCCCTAGATGCATGTGAAGGATTGTGGTACTCTTTTTCCATGGATTTCTTCATGTAGTGGCAATGCCACCTTCTGTGTGTTGTTTAGTCCCCGGATCTGCTCCGTGGTCTCAGGTCCCTATCACTTCGCTCAGCCAAACCCACATGGCCGGAGACTCTGGGGTTCAACCCTAGAGACTCTGGCCCTGCTGGTGTTTCAGGGGCAGGGTTGCAGTGATAGTACCTGTCCATTCTTGATATGGGTTCTAACCAATACACTCCACCATATATGTATGTACAAGCATGTTCACCTTTTTTCTATCTCCCTCACTCTATTTTTCACAGGTGGTTCCGATTCTCGTCCTCGTCGCACCAAAAGTAAGGCTCCCAACTATGGGGGTAATCTTTAGAAAGCTTTGGCCCGCAAGAAGTTTGAAGAATATAATGAGTGTGTTGTGTGGCAAGGGAAGTCCAAGAACAAGCATGCCAACCAGAGAGAAGAAGAGCTCCTCGAAAAGTTTGAGCTTTCCGAGAATAGGAAGTATGATAACATCACCACATTGAAGAATCTGAACATTGCTGAGTTCCAGATCATGAGGAGGAAACAATTCTATGACATTCCAACCAACATCAATGATCCTTATGATTGGAGGAGGGAACACCATTTGATCATGCATGAAGTCTATGCTCATCTCTCCACTAAGAAGCCCGTGTGTCTGCAGAGCTCTCTTGATTTTCATTTCATGCACAGCAAGACCTACTTCAACGACACCTTGTGGATCACTAAGAAGCTTGGGTTGCACCATCTCATGGAATTTTAGCCAGACTACAACATCCAGGTTGTTCATCAATTCTTTGCCACAATTATGTTTCATGATGGAGATGAGATTCCTTTCACCTGGATGACAGGCGACACTCGCTGCGGCTCCAACTTCTATGAGTTTGCCGAGGTTCTGGGCTATCCGTTTGGAGGAAGACCGAATCCTATGGGCTTGTAGCTGCACGACACTTCCGGCCTTGAGTATGACAAGAGGACGCTCGCTCCGCTCTACCAACACGGTATGTTTATTGGGGAAGCCAAGAATATCAAGCCTCCATTCCATGTGGTGTTGCGTGTGTTCTATGAGAACATCTATCCCCAAGTGGGCAACTTGGATAGCATTCGAGGAGCATTGGTCAATATTATGGCTCAAGCTCACAACACCTTCGCCTTGGGTCCCGATGCACGTCCCACTCCACTTGATGCCATGTGGTTCATGTTCCTTGAGTTGGTCATCAACATCTCAGAAAAAAAGACTCCCGCTTATGCTCCCTATGTGATGCGGTTGATTCTATCACACTTCCACAAGAACAACATTCCCCAATTATACTTATTCTGCTCTCAGTTTGTGTCTCATGCACCTCTCCAAATGCAATGCAAGAATGCTCCTTACACTTTGCATCCCCGTGGTTATGGTCCTCCCGAGAATGATGGTGATGATGAGATTATGGTGGAGGTGGAGGAGGACAACCCTCCCGCTCGTGGGGTTCACTCCAAGAATGCTAACAATGCTTGCATGCCTCCTCACACCCCAGCAATCGTGCTGCGTCAAGTGAAGAAAGCAAATTGGTGGGAGAAGACTCTCTTGTGCATGAACATTTATATTTTTTTCATGGTCAATATGCCTCCTACAAGCGTGATACGCATCTCATAAAAGTTGTGAAGCAGCAGGCTCCTCCCTCTGGTGTTGGCAGTCCCTCACAGCCCGATCCCTCTACCACTCTCTCATATGGTGCATGGTCTCAAGGTCTTGTTAACTGGAGCAACTTTGAAGATACTGCTTCTTCCCACACACCTCATGGTAAAGGCACTGCTCAATAAGAAGACTCCAAAGATGAGGATGATGAAGATGAGCAATATGATGATGAAGAGAGATCTGAGACCACGGATGATGAGGACGAGGAGAGAAGTGGTTGATTCTCATGTGGCGAGTAGCTTAGCTCTTTTCCCCTTTTTGGTGTCTCGATGTCAAAGGGGGAGGAGTAGCTTTATTTAGGTTGTTCTACCGGTATTTGCATGGGTTGGCACAAGAAGATTTTTGTTCATTCAATTTGCCTCTTCAAAGATTGTGCCCGTGTTAGCTATTTGTGATGAACTATGTTTACTTATGAACTCCGTCTATGTTTGTGTGATAAGACATGTTGGTACTCTACTTTGTGCAAGCTATGGTGTTTTGCTCCTTATATGTATCCTTGCACATGTTGTTTGTCTGAAAAATATAGGGGGAATATTGATCCTAGTAGGTGTGTACTTGCATTAAAAAGCAAAGTCAAATTGTGCACACCTATAGGAGGATCTCAACTATATTTTACAAACCTTGTTATGCCTATGATTATATCTCTTGCAAATCCTTGTGTTGTCACCAATCACCAAAAAGAGGGAGATTGAAAGGGCATTTCCCTCTCTAATTGTGTTTTGATGATTCATAACAACAGAAATATTCTCTAACCATGCGTTAAGATGATTTCAGTTAATATGGTGAAAACCACAAGACGTTGTTCATTGGTGCTTGTTCCATCAAGTAACGAAAAGTTCGTTGAAGCATAGTCTTAGGGCCCCTTAGATTTATTTGCTAGTTCATTAGGGATCTCGGACTATCAAGGGGGTTACTCAATGGAAGGTTTGTGGTTTTCTATTCTTTCCACAGCCGAAACTATTCCTCCATGGCCTTCGTATTGTTGCAGCAGTGGAATCCTCCTAAGGATGTGCTCCTAGTGTCTTGAGGCCGGAGACTCTGGGGTGCGCACCACGGAGACTCTAGAAAGTGTCTCCGACTTAGTCTCTGGCCTTGTTTAACAGAGGCCCTCCTAGGCAAGCCAGAGGCTAGCCTAGAGAATACCCTGGAGACTCCAGGGTCCGCACCCTAGAGACTCTACGGCTCAGTCTCTGGCCTGGTTTAACAGAGGCTCTCCCGAGCAAACCGGAGACTGGCTCGAAGACTTCGGCCACCCCGGAGACTCCGGGGTGCGCACCCTAGAGACTCCGGGGTGCGTGGAGATTCCGGCCTAAGTGGACTCCAACGGCTATATATATATCAACGCGGATTTGCTATCTAGGATGCTACCAATGCACGCAAGCGTTGACGTTGGATACAGGGAGTATCATTACTAGCTGTCAAGATGAGAGAGAGCCAAAATCTTGCATGCAGTTAACGGTGTTATTTGCCGTTTGTAGAATTGCAAGACCAGCCTTTATTATAGTACCAAACCGCATCTATTGTTGCACAAATTTCTACAAAGTGTATACGATATGCTAGTAGTACTTGTTTGCACTAGACATTACTAGCTTGTACTAGTTGATGGGATGTATGCATGTTAGTATCAATATGAGCATGAAAACATGCAAGAATTTCAAGCATGAGAGTAGACCAAATATATCAACTAGTGCATACGGTATCCAGTAGTACTTGTTTGCACTAGACATTACTAGCTTGTACTAGGTGATGGGATGTGTGCATGTTAGTATCAATATGAACATGAAAACATGCAAGAATTTCTGCAATAATTTCAACCATGAGAGTAGACCAATATATCAAGCAGGTTAGCATGCAATAAATTCAACCATGAGGGTTGCACGAATTTCGGCCAATTTTCCCGCGCTTGGCTTTCCTTTTAGCGCGGGAGTGCTTCCCGCGTTCGTTCCCGCTAGATTTTTTTCAGTACAAAAGCAAAACTTGTTCCTTTATATAGAGACGGGATTCTAGACCATTCTCCCTAACAGCTCCCCTTTCATCGTACTAGTTGCCATATCCTTTTTAGCCTCCCCACAAACGGCTTTACATCTATTAATCCTTTCGTCTCGGTATGGCCGATTCGGACTCAGTTGACGAGTGAGCTCTATGACATTTCTTGCATTTCCTCCCTAATCAACAAAAAACAGCATTCCTTCCAACCCATCTCTCCATTTCTCGCCGAGTATTCCTACTGATCTGGTTTTTTTCCATGTTTCTATTTTTTGCAGGTTGCCTGTTGGCCCGTGTCTCCCTGCGACCTGGAACTATGGCGCTGTCGAGAAGGCTCTCCGAGAGGCTGTCGAGAATACTCTCCGAGCTGTAGTTGACCCTGCCTGTTCGGTATAAATCTCCAATAGAGTCTCCGGGTGCTCGCAAACGGAGCGCGCAACAGCCTGCTGAAACCGGGCATGTCGAAGAAGAGCATTCCCGATGATCCACCCTTTCTTGAAGACGGGTGTGTACATTGTCAAGCAATGTGGGTCGTGCGGTTCCACCCAGCATCGCACTGTCGCGCGTGTGACATTGACGTCGCTACCGGCCCCGTTTCTGCAAGTCGACGTCGATGCAAGTCTTGTGACGAGGTAGGCCACAACAGTTCCACATGTGGACGCAAATCAACATACGTGGCCAAGTAGCTGGCTAGGTAGCTTATCCATTTGAACTTAGTATCGACCTGTATCCCTCTTGTTTCTATTTTAAATTTTATGCTAGGCCAATCTGTACTGGTTTTTCTACTTAGCATTGTCGCGAGCTGTAAAACCTTGTTGTTTCAAACGATAAGGGAATAATTTAATTATTGTTGTTGTGGTGGTGAAAATATCAGAAGACAAATCTTAAAAAAGGAAAACCCATTTGTGAACTAGTAGCTGGCAAAACAAGTAGCCAACGCCTGCGTACATTTCCTATAGGTGTGAAGAAAGACAGCTCATTCTTATACAAATTACAACAACGGCTAGTTCTCTGCGAGCACCCAACGGCTACTGGCTCCTTATATAGCCATCTCGTGCAAAGTCTCCATACCACGCTCCATACTCCCAAAGTCTCTTCCATTTTCCTAGCTGTGAGTACCTCATTTTTCCCACACATTATCTCAGGCATACTTCTCCATCGACAGCACCCCCACAACCTCCATATATTGTGTGTTTGTCTGAAATCTACTCTTTTTTTACTAGCAATATTGTGTGTTTGTGTGCGTTCGTGGCGCGGCATTGCCCATGCGAATTTGGTAGTAGATAGAGTTTTTTATGTAAGTTTTGTCGGTTAGTTGTGCTGATTAATTGCTAGCTCCACTCATCTCTTAACATCAAGCATGTGAGTTGTCCTTATTAGTTACTACTAGATCCACCGTTATACCAGAAAACAAAATGATCACCATCTGTCATGCTAACTACTGGTTTGCTCCGCCACTTCCCTGCTACCATGGCGAGCTTTGGTCGCGCCGGCACTTCCCTGCTACCATGGCGATATTGGGAAACAAACAACCTTCTGAAGTAATGGCAAACTCTCGTGGACTACGAAATCATGCTTGAATGCCTGGCCGAGAACACGAAAAAACACAGCGATGCTCGATTGATCTCCTTAAAAAAATCCAATGATGAAGCCACACCACGCTTAGAAATATAGATAGCCTTGAACAAACTTAACACACATGACAGGTTCAAACTTAAAACATGACAGGTTCAAACTTAAAACATTACAGTTCCAAACTTAAAACAGGAAAGGTTCTGGTAGTCGGCACAGGTTCTAAGGCAAATAACAAGGAACATGTTAAAAACGATGAAATGATAGTTTGGACGGCCGCGTTCACGTGGTGCGCTAGGCCTAGCATCAAAAGTCCACGCCGGACAGGGTGCCTGACACATCGACGCTCCCCTCACTGCTCTTATGCGTCAAAGCTTTCTTGAACTTTCCGTTGTTCTTTCTCTTCAGCTTACTTTTCTTCTTCAAACCGTTCTGAACTTTCTTCTTAGTCAGCGAGTGGCACATCTTCACAGTCTCGTGGATGAATGTCTGCTTGGTGTTCTCTATCGTTGCCTCTCTAACTATCTGGGAATAACAAAATCATCTCCCTTAGATATTTTTAAGAGACATTCGCTCATCTAGAACATGATTAAAACTCGTTTTGTGCCATGAAAACAACGATCAGCAGGCATGGTGTGGTGAACGAACAGTTACCGCGAATTGGTTCTCCTTAGGGATGTTGTAGTAGAATGTCACCACACCGGCGTTGTTTCTGCCAAGCATAACCAAGAAACTTCTGTTAGTTATGGCGCACATGATTCTGTGAATATGTACATATGGCAAAGCAAACAGAGAAAAGACACAGTGGTGTGTCCGCTTCTGCTCGTCCAAGCTGCACTGTCGTTGCTCATTGCGAGTTCGTCTCGGATGTCCCTGATATGTAAACAAGATGAAAAATGAAAAACCAAAAAATAAAGGTTGCTCACTAGTTGATCGTGCTGTCCTAGCTAGACTAGGCGTGCTATCTCCGCTAGTAGCGACCAACCCCATGTACCCCCTGCATAAAATAAATTGACAAAAAATCTGCTGGCGGTGAAGTAAAAAAATTGCATATCAGTAGATGAAAGATTTACAAAGAACGACCGTAGCAGAATGTTTGCATGTATATAAGCTAGATTGCACTGCCACACATGCACTCAGACTAGGAAACAAAAGCACAAAATCCATGCGGGCTATTTTTTTTATCATCCCTATGATGTACACAAAATTAAAATCAACGGCAAGAAGGGAGAGAAACAAGAGTCATGCAGCACCTTTTCTCCAATCATCCGTATGATGTAAACCACCAAGATAAAAAAATCAAAAGCAAAAGGGAGGTTGCTCTAGTTGAGCGGTTGAATCGGTAAGCAAAAAATAACTTACAGGGGCTAGCCGAAAGTATTACTATTCGATTTCTTGGGTGTGGATGATAACTAGTGCTATGCTCTGTATGAACAAATGATGTGTGCTTTTCCTATTCAATTCCATGCATCCAGATGATAACTAGTACTATGTTTGTATGAACCGTCGTGTGCTAGCGAGATTATTTGATTGGGTTGCTGAAATATTGGTCTACTCAATGGTCTATGTGGGGTGCTAATTTACATGCTCGAAAAATGGTCTGTTCAATGGTCTACATGTGGTGCTAGAATTCGTGCTGAAATTTTGGCCGGTTCAATGGTCTGAATGTATTGCTAGAATGTGTGCTGAAATTTTAGCCAGTTCAGCGGTCTACTAGTATTGCTAGCTCGCATGCATGCGTGAGCTGTTGCTAATTTGCATGCATGTGCTAGCTTGCATGTGTACTTGCGTGTACTAGCAATGCATGCAAAAATGCTCTTGATATAACGGGATGTGATGTTTTCCGTTAGATATTTTGTGCTCCTGCTGCTTAACTTTATGCTCTCTATAGTATATCCAATGGTTGGATTAGTATGCATAGGTAGCATCCTAGATATCCCACTATTTCCCATATATATATATATATATATTTGTCTTCTACCTCCGGCTAGGTTGACGACTTCCACTCTCTCTCCACCATTGCTGTTGAGCTCAAAATCACCTAGATCTCCTTCCCTAGCCGATAGAACTTGATGCCCTTTGAGGAATCAAGGGAGGAGGCCTAGATATACACTTCCACCGAACGGATTTTAAATCCCCCACTTTCCATTGAGATACTTGTTACTCTTGGGTTGAGAAACCCTAGCCAGAAGAAGAAGTCGTCCCCAAAGATCATCCTTGTGTGTAAGAGCTTGTGGTCTAGTTGGGAGCCTCCAATTCGGTTGTGGAGAAGTTCCCCAAGGTGTTGTAAAGGTTTAGGTCACCACCTTCAAGGCCACCGTATAGTGGATCATGTGCTTTCCTTGCGGCGGGTGCATGGGAGAATAGGATGAGGCCTTTTGTGGAGTTGGTGGTCTTAGTACCGCCCACTCCTCTAATGGAGACGTACTTCCCCTTAAAAGGAAGAAACTTCAAGAAAACATCTTCGTATCTACTTTTGGTGATTTCTATCATTTACTCTCTATTATTGTTGCTTGCTTGCTTGTTTGTCATATAGGTTCTCTCACCTAGTTGCATATCTAGAGAACTTACTTTGTGCCAAGCCTTAATTTGAAAAGAGGTTAAAAATTGAGTAGCGCCTATTCAACCCCCCCCATCTAGTCGCTTATACCAATCTTTCAAGCACGCCCTCATGTGCACTGAGCGACGCTGAGACCTTCGCAAGATTTAGACTTGGTCGTGCTCGTGATATCCAGCTAAACCATACCATAAAAATCCTTACCATTATGATGGCATCAGAGGAAGTTTTAGTAGGTTACACAAGCTATGGTCCGCCCAACGAACAACAGTGATAAAGCAGGGTGTTTGAGAAGTGGCACTACTTAGCTTAATCAAGTTGACGAAGGTGATTATCTTATTAATCAAGATTAATTCATCTCCACATTTCCATGGCAATAAGACAAGTAGCAGACATTAGTCCATGGTTCCATATTAGCACAATGATATATTGAGTTAGCATTGATCGGTTGACTATATTGCCATCGCAGATCAATTACAAGAGTAAGCATAGTTGTATATCAAGTCTTCGACGCAATACAGTTCCCACACGCTTAGGTCTGCGGCGACACCTATCTCTAGCCTTTGATTAGGAAGAGGGGAGTAGGGGCATCGTAGTCTTGCATAGCCATGATATCTCATGACACACATACACGGGAAAAGTTAGATACATCCATTCCACTCGGGTTTTCCGATGTCATGTCAGCTACAATAAGAGCCAAATGGAAAGCCAAATTCCCCAAGGCGTCAAAAGTAACGAAGTTTGGCAGAGGGAAAGAAGCAAATAAATCCTTCTGCAAATTCCCCCAACCTCGAGGACCATCGGCCTACATTTCATCCATGTCTAACCTCGACGACTACGAAGAGGAAGAATAAGAAGAAGAAGCAAACACTCATACGATTCAGTCAATACACGGCATAGATAGCTTTCAGACAAGTTGCAACTCACCATGCCAGGATGACATGTTATTATGCACAAAAATTATATTATCATGGCATAGATTAACAAATATACTTGACAAAATAAATAATAAAACATTATGGCAAGACATATACTTAAGCAAAGCAAGACAGATGATCAACCCAAATATGTCACAAAAGATTCAAAGGAGGTTTGATGTCTTTTCTTGGGTCTTTGGTTACTAACCATGTTAGTATTCAAACTATACTTGGATATTTTCATCTAAAATCAATATGTGCATGTGTCAAAAACTACTCTTAAGCTAATAAATAAACCAAATATCAAATAAGATCAATACATAGAAAACCCAATGTGAAAGAGATTTATATGTAGAATCCAATGCAAAAAGAATCAACTCATTGGACTATTATTTTGAAAGTTATTGCATTCTGAATCTAGTGGGATTTTATGTAAATACTACTTTTGAATATTTCTTGAAAATCGAATGGATAAAGTTTATAACGCTGACAACAGGGTCCCACCACTTACAACGGCCAAAGCGGTACGGTTCTTCTATTTCAATGGGGAGAATGACGGCAAGGTCTAGCGGCGCTCGGGCAAGGCTTCGGCGATCTAGGGCTAGGAAGGGTGCATCTAACGAGGTACGACTCAGACCAAAGAAAAAATAGGGAGGGGCTACGTCTTCGTGTTAGACGTCGGCGGTCTCGAGTGGTCGTTATTGCCGACGATTTCGAGCACTGTTTTCTTAGGCGAGACCGGCTACGAGTTCATGGTAATCTAGGGAGTGTAGGAGCTTGATCGATCATAAGTTTGCGTGTCCAGAGAGGGAGTATTGCTTGGGAGATGTACGCTCAGGAATGAGCTCGTCGACGGAGATGTGAGGCTTCCTATGAGTGTGGGCTCGGATAGCATGTGATTGAGAGAGAGGAGCACTGAGAGATGGTTCTAGGGTGCCTGCTTATAGGAAAGCGACGAGGTGCTGTGGGTGGTGGCTGAGCGGGTGAGGACGGTGACGAGGCAGAGGATAAGAATGGTGCGGTGTAGCGTCCTTAGCTTCGTGCGGTGGCGGAGGTATCCTGGCACTGTGGGAGTGATGGGATGGGTCGGCTGGGCGGGGCAACGTCTCTAATGGCAGGGACCGACGCGATAGTGTGGTGGCAACACTTGGCGTTTGGCAGCGAGCGAGGATGGAAGATGCAGCTCTAAGGTGCGGGAGGGGTCGGGTGGTGTGGGGTGTCGATTGGCAGGACCAAGAGGTAGTGGAGGGTCGCGACAACCACAACCTGGCGGCGCCCCCGGTACATGTCCTCTGTCAGAGATTCGGTTAACTCTGGATTTTACTGGATTTTGACACTAGGGCAGAAAATATTCAGAAAAGGATTGCAGGAGTTGTAGAGATCCAAATGATATGATGTTTTCACAAGTGGATGTATCTTTCCATTGCCCACCCTTTTTCTTTTAGATTTTTCTCAAGTTTCCAAACATGTTGCATGTAAAATTCAAATCAGCATGATGTGGTTTTGGAACCTTTTGGTGGTTTTTTTTATGTGATCATGATCTAGTATTTCGGTATGTTGTAAGTCATCATATGTGGCACCTACTAGTGGTACTGGATCATCCAGGAAAAAATGTTTTGAAAATGAATTCAAAAAGGTTTTGAGAAAAAACTAGATTAGGGTTTTAGTTGGTGTTGGTCCAAAATCATGTATGAAATGTTACATAAAACATATCTCCCCGGACGGCGAGGAGGATGTGGAAGGCGGCGGCGCCATCGCGTGACTGGGAAGGGGATCAAAAGGCCACGGCACGCGCCGCGTCTCTCACGGACGCTAGCATCGTGTCGTGTGGAAACCAAAGATCTCCAATGCACAGAGCCTACCATAAGTCAGATTCACCGGCCGCGTCGGATCGGATTACAAGTTACAACTAGCCTCTAGCCAGCGCCTGCCTTTTTCGGTTAATCACGGTTGGGTCATGTTTTAATCCGCATATGACGAGTTGAATTAAAGTGTGATGAGTACCGTCAGCTTGCAGCCTACAGCAGCAGCAGCATTTGTTTAGAGGCTATAGCTAAGCAAAGATTAATGGCGATTTACGGCGGCGCTTAATTAATACGCCTAGTGCCTACTGCCTAGCAGCTAGCCAGCCGCCGTGTTCGGGGGAGACGGACGAGTCCGCGTCCACCTCCAGCTCCGGCGCAGAGAAGCCCTCCTCTCCCGCCGCCTATCTATATATACCCACCAGCCGCCTCGCAATAAGCTAAGACGATCTGATCCAAGGTTTAGCAACAGAGGAAGAAACGAGCGCCGCCATTGCCCTGCAGCCAGGCAACGATGCCGCGCCGCAAGATCGCGATGAGGCTGATCGAGAAGCCGCGGGCGCGCCGCGCGACGTACGCCAGGAGGACCAAGGGGCTCGAGAAGAAGGCGTTGGAGCTGTCCACGCTCTGCGCCGTCTCCGTCGCGCTCGTCTGCGGCCCCGCCGCCGGAGCAGGCGCCGGGGCCCCGCTCGTGTGGGAGTCGGAGGAGGGCGTCCTCGACAGGTACCGCGGCACCGCCATCCCGCCGGATACGCGCGCGCAGCACACGCACCGGAGCTACCTCGAGGGCAAGCTCGGCAAGGAGAGGGCGAAGCTCGCCAGGACAAGGCCTGCTGCGCTGCCCGACTGGGACGAGGCGTTCAACAACATGACGCTGGCCGAAGCGCGGGCGGTGCTCGACGCCATGGATGCCACGCTGGGAGCCACACGCGACAGGATGGAGGCCCTAGGCTTGCCCGCTGACGGTGACGGCCAGCTCGAGATCGAACAGGTCGCGGCATCTGATGGTGATGGTGATGCTTCCGGCGTCGTGCCGCAGGACCTCGGGCTGCAGCAGGCCAACATGGCCATGGGCGCCGGCTTCCAGATGCAGATGATGCCGTGGCAAGGCGGCGGCAGCTACGACGAGACGAAGGCGCCGGGCGGCTACGGGGACAGCAATGCTGGCTGCGCGTGGCCCGATCTGACCATGAGCTACGCCGCCGACGAGTCGTGGGTGCCAGGTGGGTACTACCCCGACTTCACCGACGGCGTTGCAGCGCCTAATCACTACTCCGCTCAGGACGTCACCGGCGGGGACATGCTGCCGTTCGAGTACCCCATGGGCATGGATGAGAACTTGACTTACATCGACATGGGCAACAGCTACGCGGCGAATTGGCAGCCTGAGGAGTTCCAGCTCTCCGACAACGTCACCGACACCGGCGCCGGCCAGTATCAGAATCAGTGCTCGGATCCCGGGACATGCTGCTACAACCAAGCCTTCCATTACCACTACTACTAGACTCAACTAGGATGAGTCAGCTCCGACCAAAGGTTCTGCTCTCGCGGAAGGCGTTAGCCAGTAGAGGAAGATCTTATGTTAGAGTTTTGCAGATTGGCATGATTTATCTGTATTACATCCATGAATTTGCACTGGATTTTTATATCATTATACCATAATTGTTATCGAATCTTCTCAAAAAGGCAAAACTCATGCTGATAAATCGTGCTCTAGAGCAGAACGTGGAACAGTAATGTCGAAAAAAAATACTAGTAGTACTAGAATGTTGAATATTTGTACTCCTTTTGTCCCGAATTAGATGTCACAAAATTTTCTAAATGACAAATTTGTGACATCGACAAATGGAGTACCCTTTCTTGCTACAACTGGCTAATTTCCTACAAACTGCCGTAGTACATGAAGAACTTTTTTTAGATCGAAAGGGACTCTGTTCCCACTTCCATTAACGAGAATGAAACCACCAAGTCCAAGTACTACAAAAGGTTTAAAGATTAC
Organism: Avena sativa; assembly: GCA_916181665.1. Classification (NCBI taxonomy): domain Eukaryota; kingdom Viridiplantae; phylum Streptophyta; class Magnoliopsida; order Poales; family Poaceae; genus Avena; species Avena sativa. The sequence goes on from OV702297.1 coordinate 148,700,826, forward strand.
AACAAAAAGGAGAGCCTCAGCTCCAGAAGGCCCTAAGCCAAAAGCAACTAGATAGAACAGCCTACTAACCTCAAGTACAAAGACCAGGCTATATCAGGCAATCACAGAAAAGGCAAATCAGCAGACTAAAGCACCACATGAGTAGACCCCTCCTCCTCAGGATGAGCCTGGAGGTACTCCAGCGATGCGCGTCCTCCATAGCTCGACTTCGCCGTGGTTTTCCATGTAGAAATCCACTCGAAACTAGAGCAGATCAGTTCGCCACGATCGCCAGCGGATTTTTCAGTTTGCAGATCATATTTTCCATAAAGAGGGTGAACTTCCCTTCTTCCAGGTCTTTGGACATCATCTGCCACACCTTCAGGTAAGAGAGAACCAGGCATCAAACCTGTTTCATATTAATCCAAGATGTCTTGTTAAAGACAAGGCTATTCCTATTATTCCAAATGCTCCAAAGAACAGCCGAAGAAACAACATTTAACTGTAAATGTTTCTTATTAGCAAGCCACTTCGAAGCAAGAGATTCAAAATCTATAATTAAGACACCAAAAGTGCCATGCACATATGTCCATAACATTCTAGAAACTATATATTCAAAAAATAAATGGTGAACAGATTCTATTTCTTTACAGAGATTATATTCCAAAGGTTTTGAAATCCCCCTAGCTCTAAGGTTATCCCTAGTTAAAATTTTATTCTGGAATAAAAGCCAAAGAAAAATCTGAATTCTAGGCGAAATAAGAAGTTTCCAAACAGCAGGAGATAAATTGGAGTAACACCTCTAAAATTAACTAAAGAGTACATCGAACTAGAATAATAGTGTCCTTTAGATTCATACTGCCAGAGTAATTGATCTTCATCCTCAGAGAAGGCAATGGACTGCGCTATACCTAATAAATCTTGCCACTGAAGTATCATATTTTCATCAAAGGTTCTTCTAAAATCACACTTAAGTTGTGCATCATCCCACAAATCAGCTATTTTCTTAGTCTGTTGATTTGAAACTAGGTAAATCTCTCAGAATTGAGTGGCTAAGTTAGAGTTGCCAAACCAAATGTCCTCCCAAAATCTGATAGACTTACCATTTCCTACATGCCATTTATAGCCTATGTCTACTGCCCTAGAGGCCCACATGATCCCTTTCCAGAAAGTGGAAGGATGAACATCATAACAATAGAGAATATTAGGAAAATTGGTTTTATACTTAGCATCTATCACTGTCCTCCACAAGGCTCCCTCCCCCTAGATATACCTTTTAATCCAGGAACCTAGTAAGCACAGATTCAGATCCTAAAGATTTGGAATGCCCAAACCTCCAAAAAAATTCTTCGTGCAAACAGAGGGCCAATTAGCTAAATGTAGCTTATGGTTACCTTCTTCATCATTCTAGAAGAAATTAGCTAAATGGGAATCTTGGAGCTTGAGGGCCCATTTAGGGAATTTGAAGAAGGATAGCAGGTAAATAGGAATACTAGATAAACAAGCTTGACTCAGAACTTTTTTTGCTGCATAGGAAAGAAGTTTCCCTCTCCAGCCAGTAATTCTACTAAGAAGATTTTCTAATAAAGGTTGTAAGTCCTCTCTTTTTGGTTTCTCAAAATGTAAGGGAATTCCTAAATATTTAACAGGGAAACTACCCATAATACAATTAAAAATCTCTAAGAAAGGATTAGTTTCTACTTCATCCATGTTAATAAGAATAAGCTAACTCTTGTGATAGTTAATTCTCATTCCATAAATTTGTTCAAAACAGGTAAGAATCCATTTCAAGTTTGTAGCTACATATTCATCCGCCTCTAAGAAAAGGAGAGTGTCATCAGCATATCGCAGACAGACAATCCCCCTAGGAATGAAGTTAGGACACAACCCTCTAATTGCCTCACACTCAACACCTTTAATTAACATCCTAGAGAAAACATCAATCATCAGATTCAAGAGAAGAGGAGCAATAGGATATCCTTGTCTGAGACCTTTCCCAGAAAGGAAAAAATCACTCTAAAAATCATTGACTTTAACCCCAATCGAACCTCCCCTAGTAATTTGATTTATAAATCTAATAAAAATTGGACAGAAACCCCTAAGCTCTAAAACCTCAAACAAGAAATCTAAATTTACTCTATCATAAGCTTTTTCATAATCTATTTTAAGAACCAGACCTTTATTTTTACTCCTATGAACCTCATGAATAACTTCATGAGTAGTAACTACACTTTCTAGAATAAACCGTCCCCTAATGAAAGCATATTGCTTTGGAGAGATCAATCTCCCTATAATAACAGCTAGTCTATTAGTCAAAACTTTAGTAAAAGTTTTGAAGGAACAATTTAATAAACTAATAGGTCTAAAAAAATTCATGGTTCTAGCATCATTTTCTTTTGGGATTAAAGTAATCATAGCAAAATTCAGTATAAAAAGATTCAACTTATCTTTATGCCAGGCATTAAACATGGACAGAAGGTCACCCTTAATGACATCCCAAAAAGCTTGATAAAACATAAAAGAAAGACCATCAGGGCCAGGGGCCCCTTCAGCATAAGAATGGAAAACAACTATTATAATCTCTTCCTCAGTAAAGGCAGCTCCTAGCCCCAAATTTTCAGCATCACTAACCTTCTCCCCCTTAGAAAAGAAGTCTTGTTTCAACTGAATATCAGGTCTAGGTTCCTAGGCAAACAAATTCTTATAATAATCAGTAGCTACCTTAAGCATATCTTTGATGTCTATGACATGTCCCTCGGGACCATCTAGAACACTAATCAATCTCTTCCTCCTGCGTTGATTAGCAACTTCATGAAAATATACAGTGTTCCAGTCTCCTTCCAGAACATTCCTATCTCTGGATCTCTGTCTAGCCTTTGTTTCCTTAAGAACCCAATATTTATGAAGCTCTAAGTAAATAAAGTCTAATCTACCTCTCTCCTCATCTAAGAGAGGGTGATTTTCAAACTTAATATCTAACACATCAAATTCATCCATCAGAGCTCTTCTATTTTTCCTAATTACGGCCTCAATATTATAATTCCAGCCTTTAGCTAGCTTCCTAAAATATCAAACCTTATTTTTCCAAACCTCTAAAGGACCAAAACTATTAACAATTAGAGACCATGATTTGCTAACAATGTCTTTAAAATCAGGCCTGCTAAGCCACCATTTTTCAAATTTAAACCTAGTAGGTTTTGGAAGAACTTCCTCCCCTGAATACCAAACTATAGGGGTGTGATCACTTACCAACCTATTTAAAGCCCTAGTACTAGCCAAAGGGAATTTATTATCAAAACTAGTGGTACAGAAAATTCTATCCAACTTACACATAATCAGATCTGCTTGGTTATTCCCCCAAGTATATGATCTTCCAGAAAGGCCAATTTCCATGAGGGCCCAAAGATCCACCCACACATTAAATTTATCAACCCACTTAAAGTATACATTTCTAGAGGATTTATCTTCAGGGGATCTAACAAGATTAAAATCCCCCTATCAGAGCTAGGTCCTCCCAGTTTAAAAAAAGATCATGAAGCTCATAGATAAAGTCCTGCTTTTTATCTTCATAAGCTGATCCATAGACAGTAGTAATTCTACAAGTAAAATCAGTAATATTATTCTTAATAATAACACTAACTGAAAATGATCTAATATCCCAAGAAATAACATAAAAAAGATCTAAGTTAATACCCACTAAAATACCACCAGCAGTCCTTTGGGAAGAAAGGAAATTCCAAGCAAAATTCCTATTCCCAAGGAGATTTTTCAAAAAGGAGTTACTAAAACTATGTTTCTTAGTTTCTTGAAAACCAATATAGTATACTTTAAGAGGTCTAATATTATCATCTATATATTTTTGCCTACCTGGAGCACTAATACTCATGCTATTCCAAAAGAGACTAATCATGATCATTTTTTCCTGGGGTGCTTGCCCCGAGACTTATGAATAACCTCTAACCTTCCTTCTGCTTCATCATCTGCACTCTCAAGTGCTGATGAAGAGCTACTATAAAGGGAAGAACTACAAGCATTAACACTAGTATTAACAGAATTATCACTAGAGATATCAATACCTATCCTATCAGTTAGCATTTCAATCTCAGAAGTAGCCAGAGCAGAGAAAGGATTGGTCGACATTATACCTTTCATGCTCTTGGGAACCTCCAAGTTGGTAACCTTCTTCAAATACATTGCTTTTTCCAGTATGTTGTTGGACCTCTCCACCCTAGCACTCTGTCTAGTTGGCTGCATAGGGCCCCACTGCTTTTGCTTTTTAGTAACCTTCTGTGTGAGTAGAGAATCATCTCTTTCCCTCACCACTAGATCTTTGAAAGTAGGCATTATATCATCAGGAAGAGCAGCACATCCAGACTCAGCCTATGAAACCACATCAGGTCCTTCTTGTGAGAACTCCATCTCTTCAGATTTCCCATCAATCCAAAATTTGTGAGCTTCCACTTCTGCCTCAGGAGCCACACGAGATTTGTCCCAAATGAAGTTCCCTTCAGCATCCACTAAACCTCTCTGCACCAACAACTGGAAAACTGCACTGGATCCATTGGGAGAATCTGCAGCCATTCTGACTTTGCTAGAGTTTTGGCCATTCTCTCTACCGGTAATCCCACTACTTGATTGATAGGAAATACCACCACCATCCAAGACATTTTGCCCATTACCCCCATACTGACCAGTACTGTCTTCACCATTCCCTCTATCTTGCCTATTTTGATCCTTAGTCAGAGCAACCTCTTCCTCAGCCATTAGAACAGTGGTGTCTATCACAAACCCCAAATGAAATAGCTGATCCTGAAAATTAAAGATCCTACCAACAAGGAGTTTTGAAGGGTCCTTGCATTTCATAAGCACCTCACCTCCTTAGCATTATTTCTAAAGATACTCATCCAGTCTACATCCACTAGAATCCCACAAGTGGATACAGCTTGATCCGAAGTGTTCCACTCACACCACTTGGTTTGTAGGCCTGTGATTTTCACCCAAGTTGTTTTCAGAGACTCCACTGGTTCTGGATCATCACTCCAAGCTTCCACCTTGACCCACACACCTGGTTTTGAGACAGGAAATTTGGGGTAACCTATCACCTGTTCTACCACAATGTGAGGAGGAAATTTAACCAAGAAAGTGTTTTCAGTCCCTAGTTCCCTAATATGCCAGGGCCAGTTAGTCTTGTAGATCATGGAAAATTCCACAGCAAGTTCTTTTTCAGTTAGAGAGCCTTCTTCCACAAGCACAATACCACAGTTTTTGGTAGAAGCCACAGGGTTTGCCATAGAATTAGGCATGTCAATATGGTAGAAACCCAGACCAGGTGCACCACTACAAATATATTTGGCCATCTGGTGAGGCCTCTTTCTAACAGGGCACTTGTCAACAGTGTGTGAGGAGCTCTTGCATATGAAACATACCAGAGTTTTCTCACAGTTGGCTTGTATATGCCCAGGTTCTCCACAACACCAGCAGATGGCATCTACATAATTCCACTGAGTATTGGCATTCTGAGACAGAGCAACTTCTTTTTGGACAGTAGATTGCTTCTTCTTATTCTTCTGCTGACCATGAGCCTTTGTCTTCTCAGCATGTTCAGGAACTTGCAGATTTTGCTGCTGTGGAGGGGCAATCCATTGATTGGACTGCAAGCCAAACTGCTGCTGGGCTGGAAAAGGAGGAAAAGGGTTGTTGAATCCCCAAGGTGGTGGGCATATTACCTGGATGGAACCCAAAAGGAGGTTGATTTGGGAAGAACTGTGGGTTGAACTGCCCAAACTCATAAGGATTGAGGTAATTCTGGGGTTGCTACTGCATCTAAGATTGACCTCCTTGTTGCAACTGCCAACTGTCTTGACCACTGCCTCCCCCTCTTCCTATCCCTTTGCCCCTCTGCCTCGATCTCCCATGTCCAGACAGTCAGAAACTACACTAGGATCTGGATCCTCCAACCCCAAGCACTGTAAACCTATAGTAAGATCTACCACCGCCGCCAGGGAAAGAGGGAAGGAAAGTGGTCTAGGGTTTACAGCCTCCTTGTTTTTATATGGAGGGGCAGGTGGCTTCCTGGGATGGGTGGTGGTGGGAGCAGTTGATGGCACATGGGCTGCAAAGGACAAACCCAAAGCTGAGAGATAAAGCCCTACATGCATCCATCAGTCCAGCTTTCTTCCAGCCCATCCACTTTATCTCCATGACCCTTCCACAAGCTGAATTTCCTATGTTGACCTCCTCTGCATTCCTCAGTTCTCTCTTCCCGCCAACAGACAGAGCTCACTTCCACCTCTGAATCTACTACAAAGCACTCAGAACATTGCTGAAAAGGGTTAACTGAAGATTGAGGTCCAACAACCCTACTGCTGCACCCAGTTCCTTCCTCGAGAAATCTGGGATCATCGAAACTGTAGTGTAGAGCTTCATGAGAGGACTGCGTATCTTCTGCTCCAGCCTCGAGAACGGTGAGGTCACTTTGCGAGGTCTCCCCCGCTTGGGTCTCGTCATGGACTTTTCCTCTCGATCCATCAACTGCATGCCAGATTTGCAGCACCGCATCGGATTGTTCAGAGACATAGTCATGCGCTTCCGCTGAGACCGATGCCTCCCCCTCGCAGCTTGCAACAATGGAGATGGGTTCGAAGGAGCCGATGCAGAGATTGAAGCTCCTAGATCCCGATCACCAGAGAGAAACCTTACCGAGCGAGGCTTCTGAAGCCCCCAATCTGCAGCGAACATCACTCCCATCTCCGAGTTCCGCATCCCCATTCCTCTCATGCGCTCTAGGCTCTTCCGCGGTTCGCGCAACACCACACGGCTCATTGGGGCCTCCATCCTTGAAGATCGCCAGGGTCAACCGACGGGAGACTCCAAATCGAGGCTCAATGTGTCGAGCTAGAGGCGAAAAAATGGAGTTCTCGCCGGCGAACAAGGTTGGTGAGGCGGAGGAATTGGGGGGGGGACAGTGGCTAGCACGTATTTCCTTAGTGGGGACCCTCGCAACCTGCCATGGGGAGGGATTAGGCCCCCGCCATGAACAAGACCTTGGGTCGCTACAGGAGAGAACGTGTCCATCCTCGTTAGTGATTTCTAAAATTATGTATGCTCCAGATCATCCGAGCTAGTACATGAAGAATTAGAGAGCTATACTAAGACCAATGACATTATGCTATCACGGGAGATGTAGTCAGTAGACGAAAAAAGATTTTGTTAGTGGGACACAACTAATTTATAATTTCCTAGCTAGAAAATACTTATTTTTCACCGACGCATCCAGTGTTAGAGTTTTGCAGACTGATATGATTTATCTGATGTATTACATCGATGAATTTGCACAAGATTTTTATAACGTTATGCCATGAATTATTATCGATTTTCTCAGAGGTATGAGCTCTTCTTTGCACAAAATTCATGTTGTTAAATCATAGTACTCTACTAGATTAGAACGTGGAATAGTACTCTCCAAACAAGAGAGTAGGATGTTGAATGCGTGGACCCGACAACTGATTTGCTAGGGTGTGTTTGGTTGCTCGGTGTCCTTTTTATCTAAAAATATAAGTTGCATATCTCATCTTTGTTTGGTTGTCCGCATCGACACTATTAAGTAAAATTGGAAAAAAGGCAACTCAGCATTTGGTGGTCTATTTTTAATCTTCGGAGGCAAAGTTTCGCTATTTGGTCCCCTATGTCTAGATAATTTCTCAGCTCTAATCACCTCTAACCTTAGTATTGATCTTATTTGATGTTCTGTATAGCCGCTGCCTATTGCCGCCGGAGCAAATGATGCCTAACAAGAAGTCAGCACGACCAAGGAGAGCACAACGGCGGTGAGTTGAACTGCAGGGGCGACAAGCTCGATGAAGAAGCCGACACACCATGTATAGCAGGCTCAGCACCTTCATGCCAGCTCGCTATGGCGCCGTGTGTGGTCGGCCGTTGCTACGCTCCCACAAAACAAGGGCAGCAATAACGATTACGCATTTGTCATCATTGGCGGCAGCAACGAGAAGCAACAGTGCCACTGTTCATATGCTGCAGCAGCAGGGGAAGAGGAGGATCCACGCCAACCCAGAAGTCAAGACGGACACCGTAACATCCTAAAAAATATGAAACAATCATCATCAAACTCTAATCACTAAAATTAGGGTTAACAAAAACTTTGATTAATTTAAAATCATATGAATGCATGTGTGTATGTGATGATTTGATAAATGCATGAATGGACTTGTGTGATTCAACCAAATAGTAAGGAATGGTTCTAAGATGAATATAACATCATCTAAAACATTTTCAATTAGAAACAAATAAAGAGAAAATCAAAAACAAATCAATTAAAGCAAATGGTCATTTTTGTCAATCTTGCTCACTAGGTCACTTTGAGTGTTTCTAGTCCAAGATTTCAAACATAAACTTTTCCAATTCTTTTCACCCCTTGCAAGACCAAGTAAAAGTGAAGCAAAGCCCACATTTCAAACTTGCAGAAACATTTGGCAACCTCATTTAAATCACAAGTAAAAATTGAATCTCCATCATATGTGAAGATCACACATTTTCAAAACCCAACCAAACCAGTACCCCTTGACTAATCCAACTAACTAGAGACTCCCTAGTATGTGCCTAGCAAACCCACCAAGTTTGAATCCAAAATTCAAATTTGAATTTCTTTCGGCCATTTTATCAAACACCTTGCTGGCATCAAACAAACAAACAACAAACACTATAGTGAGCAGTGATTTTGGCCAACCTTGTTCCCTCTCTAGCTCACTCTATACTCTCAGTAGATGATCTAGCCCAATTAACAAGCCTTAGCACCACTGTGAGCTTGGCATAGCCATTAATGGTGACCATGCCGAGCCTAACTTGCCACCCTCATGTCGACAGCAAGCTAGGAGAAGAACCAAGCCTAGCAAGCATGTCTGGAGCACTTACCACTGTCCACCGCCACCCCTGTCCAAGCCTCGAGCACTGCCAGCCCCTAGACCACACTGCCCGAGCATGCCAAGCCTCTCTGCGAGCGAGCCGAGAGCGCGTCAGTGCGCCAACCGCGACACACGCCCACAGACCGCATGCCGCCCTCGCCTCTTGCGTGCGTGATTGCCAGCACCCCACCAACCCCACGGACATGCGTGTTCGCCGCCGCGTGGACCGTAGATGTTGTGCGCCATTAAAATCACCGTCGGACCCGCCCAGAGCGTCGACGCGTTCGACCGTTCAGCATCGCCCCACGCCGCAAGACCACGCCGTTGAGCTTCACCAGGGAGCACATCACCGCCCCCTACCGTCGCCCATGCTAGTAGCACTCTGTGCCGTTGACCACGACGAGCTCAGCCCGCGCCCGTCGGTCCCCTTCAACCACTATAAATAGAGCCCCCCCCCGCTCGTTTTCTTCACACCAGTTCACTCCCCACCTCTCACTGATCACACCCACTCACTCCCGGAGCAAGGCGAGCACCAGGTGGCTGGAATTTCACCGGAGTTCGCCGCTGTAGAGGAGGAGAGGCGCCGTTGATTGGAGCCGGTACCAGGAGAACCGCCATCGTCGACTTCGTCGTTCGCCCCCATCGCCGGCCATCGCCTGAGCCCCGGTGAGCCTCCCACGACCCCCACCTGCCGCGCTAGGGTTCTGTCTCGCCGGCGCTACCCGACGTGGGCCGGACCATTTAAACCTCCCGCACGATCCAACAATTCAAACTTAAGTTTATTTATTCAATTTCAAACACAGTTCTATACCTAGATTCAAAAATCAACCTAGCTCGATTCACTAAACCAAAATGCATGAAACCAATTTTGTTAGAAAGGTACTGGAATTCTTAATCCAAGACCGTTGGATTCAAACCATTTAGATTTGTAGATCACCCATGGTAAAAATAACAGGGCATAAGCTTTTCTGCATTCATACATTTTTCAAAATTCAACCATAAGAGCTTTTGAGTTGATTCCAACTCTCAAAAATCACATTTGACCATATATTTCAGAATATATAAAAATATATAGGTTTACTTGTAGAAATAATGGTCAAGTAATAAAAGAATGCCACATAGGCATTTCTAGTCAATTTAATTAAATAAAATAAAAAGGTTAAACCTTATTAAATTGTGACACCACTTTAAATCACATTCCCATGTACTGAAATATGTGGTGATGACATGTGTCAACATGATCCCATGTTTGAGTTGGAGAATATTAAATCTTAAGTAGTTTTTCAATGAGTAGAAATTACTTTTCTCAAAATAAAATAAATGGGGCAAGTGCTTTAATCTTGTAATGTTAGTGATGATGCTAGATCACCTAGTGTGAACCTTTGTGTGATGATTAGAAATAGTTAAGTATTGTTTGGTGATTGTGTACCTCGTATTTATTTATAGACGCTAGTACCAACCAAGGATACGGGGAGGAAGGAGGATACTACGAGAAAGAAGCCGTGGAGAACTTCAACCACTGCTCTGCACAAGGCAAGCCTAATACTACTAGTTGAATTAGCAATCTATTAACTAAGCAAGCTAACACTTGCAACTTAGCAAGCTTATACTACTATCTTAGCAAGCTAAACCATGCAAGTTTTACTTGCAAGCTTACACCACTTGATACCCAATCCTAGTTTTACTTGCAAGCTTAATACTTTATTTTCTTTATCAAAGCTTTCTCTTAGAGTTTACTTAGTGACTTGTAGATTCTAGAAAGATAACTGAAGGTAGCATAAAGAGCATAAAATTCTGCCTAAGTTAGATAATCTTGATGTCATCCTAAGGCATGAGATTGAACTTAGTAAATCCCCACTAGTTTATTACCCCTCATTAGTATTTACCCCCACTTGTAGATGCTAGTGCTAAGCTTAAAACTTGATCAACTGTAGATGGGAATACTTGGTGAAAATGGTTATGAAAACCTTAGAATGATGAGTCATTCTACTGAAATGTTTTGGACATGTGTTCTTGAACACCAGATGATTTTGATGATGAAAATGTTGAGGCATGAGCCTTAGCCCTTTATAAAACTGATGGTTGTCTAGATACGATACCATTCCAATTTTACCATACAACCACAATATCCTAAAAATTGGGTAGGGCTTTACTAGAAGGTTATATACCTTAGTATGGGTTCCCTTGCGGCCAAGGTCTGAGTTGAGGCTACCTTGTAAAGATTGTCCACCTGTGCAGTTCCCAAGATGACAGTTGGTCAAGGTTGGGAGGCCAAACTCACAGGAGAGGTGCCTATACTAGGGCGTGTAATTGAAAGGTTAGGATTGATTATCCGTACTGAGTATGGTGAATTCAGGATTGTTCCTGGCGGATGTATCGAATGTTGTGGTGAAAGTGTACAATCTCTACAGAGTGTCAAACTATTTGAATAGCCGCGTCCGCGGTTATGGACAGTTGGAGTGGCCATATTGTTCTATCGTCAGATGTTTTCAAAATGACTTATGAATTTTACTTGACCACAACAGAGTTGTGACATGAAAATGGAAGTTCCCACTTAAGTGTTATAAAACTTTCCACTAGATTTCTTTGCTTCTGAACTTAGTAGAGGTAAATCTAGCTTTTTGCAAAACAACCCTAGAGCTTAGTATCCTACTACAAAAACCCCCTTCACTTATTAGTATTAGTTTGCAAGTACTTAAAGAGTACTCATGGCTTTGTCCCTGGCTATTCCCGTGGCTGGACTATGAAGAGGAGTATCAGGATGACGGGCCGCGGGAAGGTTACGACAACTAGGATCATTTCCCATCGTCAGTATTGCCTGTGACCCTGAAGATGGAGCTTTGCCTACGCTATCGTTACTATTACGTTATTCCTCTACTTGAATTGTACTAAGAACTGGATCATGAGATCCTTATTTGTGTAAGACCTTATGTATGGTTTGTAATGGATGATGTACTGTGATATCAAATCTGTTATGTCTCACAAAAATGGTAATCCTAGGATTGTGATGTATGGCATAACAGGCATCTGGGATTAAAAATCCGGGTGTTGACAGATACCCCCGGCGATGAGCCCGCAGCCGTCCTCTGCTTTTTCCACCTTGCGTCACACTGAAATCCACGGTGCAGGATGGCATGCGGTGGGCAAAAGCCAAGGTACATCGTGCTCGAGGGATAAATTGACCTCTACGGGCTTTAGAGCATCTCCATTCGGGTTACTAGGAGGCCGTTTTTAGGGTGATTTTTTTGTTCGGATGCCGAAAAATGGTCCAGTTGCGTTCCCAGGATGCCGGTTTCGTTTGAATTAGGCCCAACTTTTGTCCAGAGATCCCAGGCCGATCCTAGGGCGCTGGGAATGCCGGACAAAGCGAAAACGAGAGTGGGCCAACCCTTTCGGCGAGACAACCCCATTTCCCACTACCACTCGCCTCTCCCGTGGTGAAGAACTTTCCCTAGCTTCTCCTATCACAATGACTTCACCGGCGAAGCTCCACCACGCCGAACTGTAGGGGTTTGTAGCATGGAAAACAAAAAATTCTACCGCATGCACACAAACAAGCCAAGATCTATCTACTAGATTGTAGCAACGAGTCAATAGAAGAACTCACCCTCGAAGATTCCAAAGAGGTTAACGAGAGCAGATTCTCGTGGGTGATGTAGTCGTCCACTTGCCGATCTCAAGATCGCATAGACAATCCTTCCGGCTCTGCGTTCCGGTAGCGCTTCTGCAGTCGGTCACACGTTTGGTACTCGATGAAGACCTTCCTCTCCCTTGTTCCAGTAGGCAGCGGAGGTTGTAGCACTCTCCTCGTGATTCCGGCAACACCACGGCGTGGTGTCAGAAGTAGAGCGAAGATCTCGCAGGGCTTCGCCTAAGCCGGAGCGAGTATGGTGGAGTAAGAGAGGGGCCTTGGCGATCTACGGTTTAGAGGCACCAAGGAGGGTGGCTTGGCCGGCGGCTAGGGTTTGGGGAAACCCTAGTCGGTGACTTGGAGGATCCCTAGGCGGCGGCAGCACTTGGGTGGTGGCGCTTGGAGCTAGAGTTTGAGGTGTGAGAGGTAGGGGTGCGCCCTACCCCTCCTTATATAGGTGGGGGGAGGCGGTTTGGGAGGAGGGAGACCTCCTCCAACTCCTCCTCATGGCCGGAGGGTGGAGGGAGTAAGACTCCTACCCTAGGTAGGTTTCCTACTCTCCCTCCACCAAGCAAACTTCGGATTTGACTTTTCAAATTGGCGTTTGACTTTCAAACTTGGATTTGATTTCTCTCTTCATATTGCCTAGAAAAGTGACCTAGTACATGATGCAACCATTCCACATTGTCATGACACATCCATGTACCCTTCCCCTCCGGAGTGCCAGACCTTCCAGACCCTTCTAGAACATTCCTGGTGAAAACACCGGAATCATTTCCGAACTCCGAAACAGGACTTTCCTTATATGAATCTTATTCTCCGGACTATTCCGGATCTCCTCGTGATATCCCGGATCCCATCCGAGACTCCGAACAACATTCGGTCTCTTAATCATCATTCCATAACTACACAACAACATCGAATCCTTAAGTGTGTCTCCCTACGGTTCGTGAATTATGCGGACATGACCGAGACACTTCTCCGATCAATAACCAATAGAGGAATCTGGAAATTCATATGGCTCCCACATATTTCTACGATTACTTTGCCATCGAATGAACCACTTACATATGATACCAATTTCCCTTTGTCTCACGATAGTTTACTTATCCGAGGTTTTGATCGTCGGTATCTCTGCATACCTAGTTCAACCTCGTTACCGATAAGTACTATTTTCTCGTTCCCGTGATATGTGATCCCCTGTGAGCCAGTCACATGCTTGCAAGCTAATTGGATGACATTCCACCGAGAGGTCCCAGAGTATATCTATCCGCCATATGGATGGACAAATCCCACTCTTGATCCATGTGCCTCAGCCCATACTTTCTGAACACTCAATGCCACCTTTATAGCCACCCAGTTACGGTGTGGTGTTTGATGTCATCAAAGCATCCTTCCGGTGATGGTGATTAGCATGATCTCATGGTCGAAGGAATTAGGTTACTATGTATCAAAAATCTTATAGCAATTGAACTATTAAAATGACTTGATCTTTATGCTACGCTTATCTATAGGAGTATGTCCATCATACCATTCTCCTAATGGTATGATCTCATTGTTAACAACATCTCAATGTTCATGATCGAGAAACCACGATCATCTATTAACCAACAAGCTAGTATTATTAAAGAGGCTCTACTAGGGACTCTAATTTAGTTTACAAATCACACAAGTATTAATGTTTCTGGTTAATACTGTTATGGCGCCCATGTTATCACAGTAGATAAACATTGGGTCCAGCGCACTTGGAACCACACCAAGCTCTGTAATGAACTCCTTCATCCATATCGCCTCTTGTGAAGCCTCCGAAGCAGCTATGTATTCCGATTCAGTTGAAGATCTCGCCACAACGCTTTGCTTTGCACTCCTCCAGCTAACTGCTGCACCATTCAAAGTAAATATGTATCCAGATTGAGAATTAGAATCATCCGGATCAGTGTTCCAACTAGCATCGGTGTAACCATTAACAAAGAGTTGTTCATCACCTCCATAAGAAAGAACCATATCCTTAGTTGTTCTCAAGTACTTAAGGATGTTTTTTACCGCTGACCAATGATCCACTCCTGGATCACTTTGATATCTGCTAGTTAAACTAACAGCATATGCAATGTCGGGTCTAGTACATAGCATGGCATACATTAGAGATCCTATGGCTAAGGCATAGGGAGTCTTACTCATCCTTTATCTATCTTCTGTCGTTGCAGGACTTTGAGTTTTACTCAATGTCGTATTGGGCAACATGGGCAAGAACCCTTTCTTGCTATCTTCCATTCCAAACCTCTTTAGAACTTTGTCCAAATATGTACTTTGTGACAATGATATTATGCGTCTTGATCTATCTCTATAAATCTTTATGCCTAATATGTAAGATGCTTCGCCAAGATCTTTCATTGAAAAACTATTATTTAAATAATCCTTGACTCTATTAAGAAGGTCTACATCATTCCCAATCAACAATATGCCATCTACATATAGTATTAAGAATGCTACAGAGCTCCCACTCACTTTCTTGTAAATACAAGCTTCTCCATAAGTTTGTATAAAACCAAAGCTTTTGATTACCTTATCAAAACATTGATTCCAACTTCGGGATTCTTGCTTCAATCCATATATGGACCCTTGAAGTTTACATACCTTGTTAGCATCTTTAGGATCAACAAAACCTTTGGGTTGCATCATATACAACTCTTCATCAATGTCTCCATTGAGGAAAGCTATTTTGACATCCATCTACCATATCTCATAATCATAATATGCAGCGATTGCTAACATAATCCTCACAGAATTTACCTTCGCTACTGGTGAGAAAGTCTCATCATAGTCAACTCCTTGAATTTGTCGAAACCCTTTTGCGACAAGTCGAGCTTTATAGACAGTAACATTACCATCAGCATATGTTTTCTTCTTGAAAATCCATTTGTTCTCGATAGCCTTCCGGCCATCCGGTAAGTCCACCAAAGTCCATACTTGGTTTTCGTACATGGATCCAATCTCGGATTTTATGGCTTCTTGCCAGTTATTGGAATCTAGGCTCATCATCGCTTCCTCATATGTCGCAGGGTCATCGGTGTTGTCCACCAACATGACACTCATAACGGGATCATACCAATCAGGAGTGGTACGAGTTCTCGTTGACCTGCGAGGTTCCGTAGTAACTTCAACTGAAGTTTCATGATCAACATCATTAGCTTCCTCTCTTATTGGTGTAGGCGCCACAGGAACTAATTCCGATGTTGCGCTACTTGCAAGTTCGAGAGAAGGTTCAACAACCTCATCAAGTTCTACTTTCCTTCCAGTCACTTCTTTCGAGAGAAATTCCTTCTCTAGAAAGGATCCATTCTTGGCAACGAAGATTTTGCCTTCGGATCTATGATAGAAGGTATACCCAATAGATTCATTCGGGTATCCTATGAAGACGCATTTATCCGCTTTGGGTTCAAGCTTGTCCGGCTGTAACTTCTTTACATAAGCTTTGCAACCCCAAACTTTAAGGAACGACAATTTAGGTTTCTTCCCAAACCATAATTCATACGGTGTCGTTTCAACGGATTTAGATGGTGCCCTATTTAAAGTAAATTCGGCTGTTTCTAATGCATAACCCCAAAACGATAGCGGTAAATCTATAAGTGACATCATAGAACGAACCATATCTAAGATAGTTCGATTACAACGTTCGGACACACCATTACGTTGTGGTGTTCCCGGCGGTGTCAATTGTGAAAGTATTCCGCATTTCTTCAAATGCTCACCAAACTCGTAACTCAGATATTCACCTCCACGATCAGATCGTAGAAATTTAATCTTCTTGTTACGTTGATTCGCTACCTCACTTTGAAATTCCTTAAACTTCTCGAAAGTTTCGGGCTTATGTTTCATGAAATAGATATACCCATATCTACTCAAGTCATCCGTGAAGGTAAGAACATAACGATAACCACCGCGCGATGCTACACTCATTGGACCACACACATTGGTATGTATGATTTCCAACAAGTCCGTAGCTCGCTCCATCATACCAGAAAATGGAGTCTTCGTCATTTTACCCATCAGACATGCTTCGCATCTTTCAAGTGATTCGAAATCAAGTGATTCAAGAAGTCCATCGGAATGGAGTTTCTTCATACGCTTCAATCCAATATGACCAAGACGACAGTGCCACATATAGGTCGAGTTATCGCTCAATTTCAAACGTAAAAGCACTCAGTATCAGGCTTAGGCCCAGCCTTGGTCTTCTTCACCGGCGCGGCAACTTTCTTACCGCCCTTCTTGAAGTTTCCCTTTTGCTTAGACTTGCCTTGCTTCTTGAATTTGGTGGTCTTATTGACCAACAACACTTGGTGCTCTTTCTTGATCTCCACTTCTGCAGATTTCAACATGGAGAAGAGTTCTGGCAACGTCTTGTCCATGTTTTGCATATTGTAGTTCATCACAAAGTTCTTGTAACTTGGTGGTAGTGATTGGAGGACACGGTGAATCCCCAAAGAATTAGGAATCACTATACCCAAGCTTTGGAGTTTGTTTGCGTGCCCAGACATCTTAAGCACGTGCTCACTGACGGAGCTGCCATCTTCCATCTTACAGTTAAAGAACTTTTCAGAAGGCTCATAACTCTCAACTGCCGCGTGAGCCTCAAATATCATTTTGAGTTCACGGACAATATCATGTGGGTCATGATTCTCAAACCTTTTTTGAAGCTCCGATTCCAACCATACAAGATAGCACACTGAACTGTGGAGTACTGATTCTTCCGAGTGAGGTAAAGATTCTTTACTTCATCGGTAGCAGTAGCTGCAGGCGGGTCACCCAGCGGTGCATCCAGCACATAGGTCAAATTACCAGCATTGAGGATAATCCTCAAATTGCGGAACCAATCCGCGAAGTTGCTTCCATTATTTTTCAACTTTTCTTTCTCTAGGAACGCATTAAAATTGATGGTAGGGGCCGCCATTGATCTACAACATATTTGCAATAGTTTAGACTAAGTTTATGACAAATTGAGTTCTAATTAATAGTTAAATTAATCTAGGTGAACTCCCACTCAAAACAATATCCCTCACATTGTTTTAGTGATCACACGAACCAAATTCACCACATCAAAACCGATCATCACGAGAGTTGATATAGCTTCAATGGCGAACAATCAATATGTTCATCATATCTACTATATGACTCATGCTTTACCTTTCGGTGATCCGTGTTCCGAGACCATGTCTGTACATGCTAGGCTCGTCAAGATCAAACCTTAGCTTCCGCATGAGCAAATCTGGCTTGCTCACGTTGTATACACTCGCAGAATCTAGCACACCCGATCATCACGTGGTGCTTCGAAACAACGAGCTTTAGCAACGGTGCTTACTAAGTATGAACACTTTAAAACTTGAAATTGTGTGCATGAGGGATCATCTTATAATGCTACCATCGTGAACTAAGCAATACAAGATGCAGAAAAGGATTAACATCACATGCAATTCATAATATGTGATATGACATGGCCTTTGTTCTTGTTCTTCCGATCTCCATCTTCAAGCACGAACATGATCTCCATCATCACCGGTATGGCGTCAAGGTCAATGGCGCCGTTTCATGGTTGTCGTCCACCAGCTTCAACTATCACAACTACTTTGAATAGACACGCAGGTCTTAACGGAATTAAAAGACAACCATATGGCTCCTGCCGGTTGCCAACTTACAATAAGGAACATTGCATACATCATATATAATCACAATCATGGCCATATCACATCACAGCACACCCCTGCAAAACAAATTTAGACGCCTCTAATTTTCTTTGCATATTTTACGTGGTTTGGGGCTTTCAATAAGTGTCGTTCTAACTTACGAACAAGAACCACAACATTGATGCTTGAACTATCAAGTGCCCGTTGTAAATTGAATCTATACTATGATGGGAGAGACAGACACCCGCAAAGCCACTTATGCAATACAAGTTGCATGTTGAGCGTGGAGCAAGTCTCATGAACGATGTCATGTAAGGTTAGCCCGAGCCGCTTCATCCCATCATACCGCAAGATGCAAAGTACACAAAAAATAATTGCTAATAAAAGCACCACCGCCCACAATGACCATTGTGTTCTACTCGTGCAACAGATCTACATATAGACACGGCTCTGATACCACTGTAGGGGTTCGTAGCATGGAAAACAAAAAATTTCTACCGCATTCACACAAACAAGCCAAGATATATCTACTATATTGTAGCAACGATTCGATAGAAGAACTCACCCTCGAAGATTCCAAAGGGGTTAACGAGAGCAGATTCTCGTGGGTGATGTAGTTGTACACTTGCCGATCTCAAGATCACGTAGACGATCCTTCCGGCGCTGTGTTCTGGCAGCGCTTCCGCAGTCGGTCACACGTTCGGTACTCGATGAAGACCTTCCTCTCCCTTGTTCCAGCAGGCAGTGGAGGTTGTAGCACTCTCCTCGTGATTCCGGCAGCACGACGGCGTCGTGTCGGAAATAGAGGGAAGATCTCGCAGGGCTTCGCCTAAGCCGGAGCGAGTATGGTGGAGTAAGAGAGGGGCCTTGGCGATCTAAGGTTTAGAGGCACCAAGGAGGGTGGCTTGGCCGGTGGCTAGGGTTTGGGGAAACCCTAGTCGGCGACTTGGAGGAGCCCTAGGCGGCGGCAGCACTTGGGTGGTGGCGCCTGGAGCTAGGGTTTGAGGTGTGAGAGGTAGGGGTGCGCCCTACCCCTCCTTATATAGGTAGGGGGAGGCAGTTTGAGAGGAGGGAGTCCTCCTCCAAATCCTCCTCATGGCCGGCGGGTGGAGGGAGTAAGACTCCTACCCTAGGTAGGTTTCCTACTCTCCCTCCAGCAAGCAAACTTCGGATTTGACTTTTCAAATTGGCGTTTGACTTTCAAACTTGGATTTGATTTATCTCTTCATATTTCCCAGCCAAGTGACCTAGTACATGATGCAACCATTCCACATTGTCATGACACATCCATGTACCCTTCCCCTCCGGAGTGCCGGACCTTCCAGACCCTTCTAGAACATTCCTAGTGAAAACATTGGAATCATTTCCGAACTCCGAAACAGGACTTTCCTTATATGAATCTTATTCTCCGGACTATTCCGGATCTCCTCGTGATATCCCGGATCCCATCCGAGACTCCGAACAGCATTCGGTCTCTTACTCATCATTCCATAACTACACAACAACATCGAATCCTTAAGTGTGTCTCCCTACGGTTCGTGAATTATGCGGACATGACCGAGACACTTCTCCGATCAATAACCAATAGAGGAATCTGGAATTTATATGGCTCCCACATATTTCTACGATTACTTTGCGATCGAATGAACCACTTACATACGATACCAATTTCCCTTTGTCTCATGATAGTTTACATATCCGAGGTTTTGATCGTTGGTATCTCTGCATACCTAGTTCAACCTCGTTACCGATAAGTACTATTTTCTCGTTCCCGTGATTTGTGAGCCAGTCACATGCTTGCAAGCTAATTGGATGAAATTCCACCGAGAGGGCCCAGAGTATATCTATCCGCCATATGGATGGACAAATCCCACTCTTGATCCATGTGCCTCAACCCATACTTTTCGAACACTCAATGCCACCTTTATAGCCACCCAGTTACGATGTGGTGTTTGATGTCATCAAAGCATACTTTCGGTGATGGTGATTAGCATGATCTCATGGTCGAAGGAATTAGTTTACTATGTATCAGAAAGCTTATAGCAATTGAACTATTAAAATGACTTGATCTTTATGCTACGCTTATCTATAGGAGTATGTCCATCATACCATTCTCCTAATGATATGATCTCGTTGTTAACAACATCTCAATGTTCATGATCGAGAAACCATGATCATCTATTAACCAACAAGCTATTATTATTAAAGAGGCTCTACTAGGGACTCTAATTTAGTTTACAAATCACACAAGTATTAATGTCTCCGATTAATACTGTTATAGCATGAATGTAAAGCTTTATCATAAACACAAAGATATAATAATAACCACTTTTATTATTGCCTCTAGGGCATATCTCCAACATGAACCGTATCCATGCCTATAGATAGGTTCGCCGTTGTCGCCGCACCCTTTCCCCTCGGCCTAGTCCACCTTTCGCCGCCCATACTTTGCTGTAGTTCGGCTTCGCTCCAAGCTCCCGCCACCTCGCCCGCCAAGCGTTCGGCGTTTTGCTTGTTCGACCATGGACTCTGATGACGAGGAGATGTTTGCCGTGTTCCTAGAGGAAGAGAATGCCACATCCACTAAATATACAGAGCCCATGTAGATCCTTGCCTCTCTGGCCTGGCTGTACATGCATACTGCAATGCCAAAACGTGGAGTCTTGGCGAAAGGTTGCCAGCACGATTCCGACAGCATGACGACATGGTGTCGGAAGTAGAGGGGAGATCCCGCAGGGCTTCGCCTTAAGCCGTAGCAGGTAGGATGGAGTAGAGGGGATCCCCGGCATCTAGGGTTTAGAGGCCAGAGAGGATGAGTTGGGGCCGGCGGCGGCTAGGGCAGCAGCGGCTAGGTGTAGCAGCGACGGCGAAGCAAGGCAGTAACGGTGCCAGGTGGCGCAAGCGGCGGGGCGGCGACGACTTGGGGGGCTAGGGTTTTGGAAATGTGTGGAGTTGTGTTGGAGGGGCAGCCCCCTCCCATCTATTTATGAGAGGAGGGTGCGGCTAGGGGAGGGGGGTCGAATCCTCTCCCAACTCCCTCTACTCCTTGGTGCCTGGTGGAGGGAGAGGAGATTACCTCTCCTCCCTCCACCAGGATACATTGTCCCAGTTTGACTTTTCAAACTTGCCTTTTTACTTTCAATTTTGGAGTTTGATTTCTCTCTTTTGTTTGCGCAGCACTTTGACCTAGGACATGATGCAACCATTCCACTTTGTCATGACATATTCATGTACCCTTCCCCTTCCGGTTCGGTGAACCTTCTAGACCCTTCTAGATCATTTCGGTGAAAAGACAGGAATCATTCCTGAACTCTAGAATTGGACTTTCCTTATATGAATCTTATTCTTCGGACCATTTCGGATCTCCTCATGGTATCCCGAATCCCATCCGAGACTCCGAACAACATTCAGCATTCTTACTCACATTCCATATCTACTAAACAACATCGAATCCTTAAGTGTGTCTCCCTACGGTTCGTGAATTATGTAGACATGATCGAGACTCTTCTCTGATCAATAACCAATAGAGGAATCTAGAAATTCATATGGCTCCCACATATTTCTACGATTACTTTGCGATTGAATGAACCATTTACATATGATACCAATTTCCCTTTGTCTCTTGATATTTTACTTATCCGAGGTTCGATCGTCGGTATCTCTGCTTACCTAGTTCAACCTTGTTACCGATAAGTACTCTTTACTCGTTACTGTTATATGTGATCCCTTGTGAGCCAGTCACATGCTTGCAAGCTAATTGGATGACATTCCACTGAGAGGGCCCAGAGTATATCTATCCGTCATATGGATGGACAAATCCCGCTCTTGATCCATGTGCCTTAACACATACTTTTAGAACACTCAATCCTACCTTTATAACCACCCAGTTATGAAGTGGTGTTTGATGTCATCAAAGCATCCATCCGGTGATGGTGATTAGCATGGTCTCATGGTCAAAGGAATTAGGTTACTATGTATCTGAAAGCTTATAGCAAACAAACTATTGAAATGACTTGATCTTTATGCTATGCTTATCTATAGGAGTATGTCCATCACACCATTCTCCTAATGATATGATCTTGTTGTTAATAACATCTCAATATTCATGATCAAGAAACCATGATCATCTATCAACCAAGAAGCTAGTATTATAAATAGGATTTACTAGGGACTCTAGTAAGTTTACAAATCACACAAGTATTAATGTCTCCAATTAATACAATTATAGCATGAATCTAAACATTTATCATAAACACAAAGATATAATAATAACTACTTTTATTATTTCCTCTAGGGCATATCTCCAACAGTCTCCCACTTGCAGTAGAGTCAACTAATCTAGATTACATGGTAATATACTGAACACCCATGGAGGTTTGGTGCTGGTTATGTTTTCCCTCAGGAGAGGTTTAGTCAACGGATCCGCCACATTCAGGTCTGTGTACTTTGCAAATATTTATGTCACAATCTTGGACATGCTCTTGAATAGCGTGAAAACGTAGCTTGATATGCTTCAGCTTCTTGTGTGACCTTGGTTCTTGCGCGTTGGCTATGGCGCCCATGTTATCACAGTAGATAGACATTGGGTCCAGCGCACTAGGAACCACACCGAGCTCCGTAATGAACTCCTTCATCCATATCACCTCTTGTGAATCATCCGAAGCGGCTAAGTATTCCGATTCAGTTGAAGATCTTGCCACAATGCTTTGCTTTGCACTCCTCCAGCTCACTGCTGCACCATTCAAAGTAAATACGTATCCAGATTGAGATTTAGAATCATTTCTGATCGGTGTTCCAACTAGCATCGGTGTAACCATTAACAATGAGGTTTTCATCACCTCCATAAGAAAGAACCATATCCTTAGTTCTTCTCATGTACTTAAAGATGTTTTTGATCGTTGTCCAATGATCCACCCCTGGATCACTTTGATATCTGCTAGTCAAACTAACATCATATGCAATGTCGGGTTTAGTACATAGCATGGAATACATGATAGATCCTATGGCCGAGGCATAGGGAGTCTTACTCATCCTTTCTCTATCTTCTGTCGTAGCAGGACTTTGAGTTTTACTCAAGGTCGTATTGGGCAACATGGGCAAGAACCCTTTCTTTCTATCTTCCATTCCAAACCTCTTTAGAACTTTGTCCAAATATGTACTTTGTGAAAGCGATATTAGGCGTCTCAATATATCTCTATAAATCTTTATGCCTAATATGTAAGCAGCTTCATGATGTCTACGCATGCTTCTATTCTTGTAGACAGTGTTGGGACTCCAAGTGCAGAGGTTTGTAGAACAACAGCAAGTTTTCCTTAAGTGGATCACCCAGGGTTTATCAAACTCAAGGAGGAAGAGGTCAAAGGTATCCCTCTCAAGCAACCCTGCAATCAAGATACAAGAAGTCTCTTGTGTCCCCAACACACCCAATACACTTGTCAGGTGTATAGGTGTACTAGTTTGGCGAAGAGATAGTGAAATATAAGTAATATGGATGATTATAAGTGGTAATTGCAATCTGAAATAAAAATGGCAGCATGCAAACATGTAGCAGGACTGATTGTAAATGTTGTTTTAATGCTTAGAAACAAGGCCTAGGGATCATAGTTTCACTAGTGGACACTCTCAATAAACATATAATATCTTTTGTTCACTATGCTACCCTGAACTACTCTCCGGTTGGATAACAAACACTAATTCACGGTGTAGGGCTATAACAGTCACTCCTTAAAGTTTGCATTCCCCATCTAGGTAACCCCATACTGTCACCTTGAGCGCTAGATGGTTCCAGACAAACACCACAATTTCATAGAGAGATCTAACTCAAATTATAACTCATGATAAGTATTTCTGTAATCTTTAGCCTAAGAGACACACACGTTGCACACACTGTCACCTTCACACACGTGGGACAAGGTGTCTCCGAAGATTACATTAATAAAAGCACTTGAGTAGCATAATATATCTACTTATTCAACTAGATTATAAAGCTCATGACCATAATAAGATCATGCATAGAGAGAGAGAGAGATGAACACATAGCTACCGGTAGAGCCCTTAGCCTCGAGGAAGAACTACTCCCTCCTCATCACGGGAGTCAGCAACGGTGATGGAGATGGCGGTGGAGTCGATGGAGATGGCTCCGGGGGCAATTCCCTGTCCTGGCAGGGTGCCGGAACAGAGACTTCTGTCCCTCAAATCTCGTCTTCGGTGGCGGTGGCGATGGCGCTGTGGGACTTTTTGTGAAATTCTGATCTTGTATATAGGGTTTTTGCCTCGGGGGGAATATATAGGCGAAGGGGCAAGGTCGATGGATACTGTAGCACCCTGGGTAAAACCACTACTAGAAAATCGCATATCTTGCCTCTATGCATCGTCATGACATCTGCATGCATATTGTTTGTTTAAAACTATCTTGCTAAAAGCGTATTTTGTTTTCTAGATATTCCCCCTTTGTTCAAACCAAAACCGTCGGTCCTCCCAGATCTTTTATTTTGTCTAAACTATTTAAAACAACTAAATAAATAAAAAACATATTCTTTTAAAAACTGGGGAGACAACAACCGGCCAGGCCCGATAGACCGACCGGAGTTCACCTACAACCCAGCAAAATAAACCCTAGCCTCACCCTCGTACCAAACCCTAACCCTACCCCGCACTCCACCCACGCACCGCAAGACCCACCCAGTGGCATACAACACACCTACACACCTACACACTAAACACAAACGCACACACCCTGTCATGCCTCCACGCTCCCGACCCGCTGAGCCCCTCGCCTCGCAACCCAGAGCTTGCTCGACATTGACCTGCTCGCGTGGCCCACCTATCCCCATTTGACCACTCCTGTCCACCCCGACACGCCTGGCACCACCCCTGCATGATCCTCCCATCCCTCCCCATGATTCCCTCGCCGTACCATTGTTCTCTCGCGTTCCCGTCCCCAACCTCAATCCCCACCGCTGCCGCCTGCGAGCCTACCCGCGCCCCCGCCTCCTTCCTTCCCTGCAGCTTCCTTCCGCCACCGCACGTCCCCCCTCTATAGCAGTCCATGTTCCCCTGGCCATGGCCCGTCTCCCAGGGGACCATCGGCCCTTCCTCGTGACCTCCCTATGGATCTCCGCAGCCATCGACCTCCTCCTGCCTCGCCGTCGGCCTCCACCGCCACAGCATCTGGCCACTCTCGTCGCTCCCAAGCCGCCAGCGCCGCACTCCTCCGCCCTCTGTCATCCCTACCTGCCTCCCTGTCGGGCCGCTCGGCCACCGTCGTCCTCGTTCGTCTTCTCCGCTGCCTCCTCTCCCCAGGCCGCCTCCGGCCGCGACAATCACTCACCGTCGTCCAGCACCCTACGCTGCTAGAGCCTGATCCTCTGCTTCAACTCCCTCGGCCACCGCGAAAGCACCGCCAGGCAACCGCCTCCTGCACTCCCCAACCTACAGCACCGCCCGAGCTCGGCCCCACGCGACCAACTGCCGCTGTCACTTCTCTAAGCGCCGTCGCAGCAACCCGTTGATGCCTTGCAACACTGCCAAGCCCTGAACCCTGCTGCCGCCTCCCTCTACAGGTCACATCGGCGGCCACGACATCTCTTCCTTGAGCCTCCTCCCTCTCGTGTGTGCATCCCCGACGGCAATAATCACGCCCACCTACTGCGCCATGCTTGTGTGCGTGAGGCCTCCGTGTGTTTATCGTGGCAACACAGGTTCACACGAGTTAACTCTTTTGGCTGTTTTGGCGTCGCTCACCGATGTTTTGGTTCATCCGGCCACTTTCCTAAGTCATTCGAGAGATCGAGACCGACCGAGAGGAGGACCCAGAGATCCGCACAAGGTCTGGGCCTAATTCAAGTTCGCCGTCGACAACGGAACCGTGATACCTCGAGATCTCCTTCAAGGACACCAAAGCCGAAACATCAAGGCCTACCTCATGGAACCCGGAGGCTATGATGTCGGTTCGACAAGATCATCGTCATGGAACCGAAGACCCTGGATCCAAAGACCGAACCCGAACCCCTCCGAGCCCCAAGATCGCCGAACCGCCAAGTGTGACCCCTCTCCGAGACCCATATTTTTATAATATATGATATATCTTGTTGCATATTAAATTTTCATGCTTGCATACATATTGTGGTTTGGGGGATGTTGTCGACTCACCTAATAATTGAATATGGAGACCATATGCGGGCGATTCTACTCTAATATTGGCCCCATTTAAATTTGAATAGCGAACCGATGACATATTTTTGCCTTGATAATACAACATTAAATTGTGGGGTATCTAAACAACATGAACCACCTAATTATTTGTCGGCACCGGTTCCGCTTAACATTGCCTAATTGAATCACATCTTTTCCATGCCATATATCATATATGCATCATGCCCGATATTCTACCGTAGTATTAAATATTGCATCCGGTGTTTCTGCTAGTGCTTTGCTTATTCACGGATTAGGCCGATGATTTGATGCGAGTGTCGACCCGATCTTCGGATGAACCTTCAGCAATGTTTTCAGGCGAGCATTCTCCCCCTTTCTACCCATCTTACTTTTGTAGTCTTTATTTCCTCCTGTTGATCTATTGCTATCTGTGTTATGATGCTCTAGTTTTCGTATCCGTGATATCCCTTGGAGCCATTATATTGCCTTAGACACATCCTATTACATGTTGTTTGGTAGATAGTCGGCCTTGCGAGTCATAGTTGCTTGCTTAGGTGTTGTTTTGATGTCGTCAAGTACCACCGTTGTTGGAGAAATGCCTCATGCTTTATGTTGGAGATGATCATGGCTTCAATTATAGTTTAACAACTAATATTGAAAGGAAGTAAATAATGCAGAGGCATAGGTGGGCAATAGATGTTATTTGGTTTTAACCGTCCACTTGTGTCCCGTAGGACCCCGAGTATTTGATATCTGTTCCTTAAATATTCACACTATCCGCATGTGGGACCACGAATCCCCTTAGCATGAGCTTGAGTCATATCTTATTTCTTGGGGCCACAAAGTAGTTTGGGGATTTATTACTATCATGTACTTATGCCATGCTTTACTGCTTTATTTACTATTGTGTGTGGAGCGCCTGTACTGTTTTGGAACAAATGTGAAATGTTTTCGTGGTATCAACAAGCCCAGTCACACTTTCGGGTTCCCAGTCGTTTACAACCATTGTCACAAACCTCTAGGTTCGTATCGGAGCCGTCCAACTTCGTCGCGGGTAGCTTAGTGGGGTGGTCCCCTGAAGTATTATAAGAATCTTGCGATTTCTTTGTCGTGATGCCTCGTTGGGTTTTCATTTGGTTTTTCCGAGGTTGATCATGCGTGTGTTGCTATTTGTGCCCCCTGTAGGGTAAAACTTTCTGAAAGCCGTGTCCGCGGTTATGGACGACTTGGAGCACAGTATCTCGATCGTAGACAACTATAACTAAAGTAGTTCTATAAATTTGACTTCGAAATGACTAGTAATCAGCTTCACTACAATGGAATGGCTAAATAAAAGTACCAACAAATGCTGGGTTTTTGCATGCCTCATGGTATATGTATATGACTAGTAAGTATTACAACTACAATGGAATGGTTAACTAAAACCGCCACTGCTTATGTTATTAGTATGACTCATGCTATCTATATCTGACTAGTAATTGTTGCAACTATAATGGAATGAATAAAACTATCAACTGTGTGAGTTCCTCGATTTGACTTCCTTGTTTGGACTCGAGGGGGAAACGCCACTTGTATCGAGTCTCTATCAACTGTTTGGTGTTAGTATCATGTTGGATCTAAATAGGTCTTTCTTATCCCTCTCTAATAGTCGCCACTTGTATCGAGTCTCTATAGGTTGTATAGTGCATGCTTTGCTGCCGCATCAGGCCACCATACCTATGTAAGCGAGGACCGCCGAATTCTAAGACTCGTCGTATACTGGCCTCAGTACTGACCGCTCTCTTTTTCTTTTTCCTTTGCCGACACCCCTTTTTGTTTGAGCAGGTTTTGAGATCGACGTCGTTAGCAGGGTTACCCTTTTGATAGGGCTATCAAAAAAGTTCGGGCTTGACAAACTGTGCGAGTTCGGCGCGTTAACAGTTCGGCTCGAGCTTGATTCATCTCTCTAACAAACCAAGCTCGAGCCTGTTTTCGCGCTCGCGAGCTTAGTCGACCCGAACTCAAACAGTTCGATAAAGCTCGTGATTTTTGTACAGCCGCAAAATTGAGACTACTATTATTATTCCATCTGTTGTAAGACCGCTAAAATAATTATGCTGGCATGTTGGCACTGTATTACTATTATATGAAACTCCAAGCCATTTCTGCTATTCCGTTTTCAAGCTTTACTATTTTCTTGCTATGTAGCTGCATGTCGATGTACTAATATTTTCTTGCCGAGATTCAACGAACCGAGCTCAAGCCTACTCGAGCTTTGGTCGAGCCAAACTCGAGCTTAGATGTAGGCTCTAAGGTCAACCTAGGCTCGCTCGAGCTCGGCTCGAGCTTCTACCGAGCTCAAGCCGAGCCTAACAATGTTCGCTCGAGTTCGACTCGTTGACAACCCTACCTTTCGGCTTGGTCTGGGCAGGGTTATGGATGCCATTGGTTATTCTTTAGGGCTCTTAGCCCAATTTGCATCTTGTCCGTACTCGGATGCTATATCGTTTTCAAGGTGATTTGGATCTTTGTACTATATACCTGTATTCTTGACTCATAGAGTCGTTGTTGTATATATATGTTTTGTGGGTTTCATCGTGGACTATTCTGTAATGTTATTACTTCGTTTTCCACCTGCACGAAAGTGCCTGGTGGGTTCCTTTGAATCGTTTTTATGCGGGTTTAGCGGGGATCGCTAAAACTTGCATAGGGACGATCCGAGGGTGTTACAGATACTCGAGGGTCCCAGACCATACGGTGGCGCACCCGGGGGGCCCGTGTGGCCACCTAGTGTGGCTGCCTCTTGGCACCTCTTCGTCTCTCCTTCGGACTTCGTGTTCGCCTCTGAAAATAGGAAGTTCGGCTTTTGTTTCGTCCAATTCCGAGAATATTTCTTTACTAGCTTTTCTAAAACCAAAAACAGCAGAAAAGGATCTAGCACTGTGGCATCTTGTTAATAGGTTAGTTCCAGAAAATGTATAAAAATGCCTCAAAGTGTAGACAAAACATAAGATAGTTGGTACAAAATAAGCATGGAGCATCAAAAATTATAGATACGTTTACGACGTATCAGGCATCCTGAAGCTTAACTCCTGCTCATCCTCGAGTAGGTAAGTGATAAAAAGAATAATTTTTGAGGTGACATGCACCATCACAATCTTGATCAAGATATTGTAAAGCATTGATAGCTTGGCTCAAAGTACTCTACCATAAGCATGAAAGATATATTTCTAACAATAAGACATAGCAACTATATTGCAACATGAAAGGCAACATAAACAAAAGATCATGAATAATTCTTTGAAAGACATTTGTTTATTTCACATATAGAAAATATAGCAAGAATGGTATTTAGCTTGTCCTTCATGGAATAGCAAAACATAAATTCATATGACACCTTCAAAGTTCATAAGGGTGACTAGATACAAATAATTTAAGAACAAGAAATACCATAATTATGAATCAATCAACAAGTTTTGGGACAATGCACATTGAACTAAGAATGACAACTATGCTCTCTTAATTGGTGCATAAAGATAGAAGATGGAGACTCAACAAAAAGTAAAAAAGAAAGGCCCTTCGTAGAGGGAAGAAGGGATTTCAAGTTTCATAAAGAGCTTCCAAAAATTATGGTACTTACTAGCTTTGAGCTCTCATTGCCCCTATCATAAGCATCTTGAAGTGATTAAGGTTAAAGTTAGACAAATATGAGTTATATGCTTGACAAATCACAAGTTGAAAATCGCATGCCCCTTGAGTACGAGGGTCGTTCCTCATGCTACTCAACTTTAGTCACAAGCAAGTTCTTGTCATTGTAAATATATGTGTATCATAGAGAACCGCCAACGGGGTACCCTTGCCCCATGACACAGGAGCTATCCCATATCAAAATAACAAGGCAATAGACAATGAGCATCTTAGCGATCTTTTTATTTACCATGAGCATGGTTTTTTTCTTTTTTTTCTTTTCTTTTTTTCTATATTTTTTCTGAAGAGATGCTTCATAGAATGCTCATTATAGTTATGCTACAAGTTTCCACCATGATTACGCATAGCTTAGGCTAGCTGCCCAGGCATTTCTCTAACACATATACAAACTCCATGAGCTTAGAAGCTCCTCTTTTATTTCACACCGCCGACATCCATAAACAAAAGAATATGATATCAAATGAATAGATATGTAAAATGTTGAAAGCGTTCCCCATGACAACATGGTTCTACTAACTCCCAACTTATAACTTGCAAGCATGTAAGAAACATAGATGGGCACACTGGTTCAAGTTTATTAAGTGCAAGAAAATAAAGTGTGCCATCAAGTTCGTGGGAGCTTTAATCACTAATTTTCACATAACAAAAATTTAATTTGGAAGATAGATAAAAACATGAATATACTTGGAATGGTGTAACACACCATACATAGGAATTTATAGTGGACTCTTTGGAATAACTTGGTTTCTTTGGAGTTGGATGCACGAGTAGAGCTCATACTCAGTATAGGTGGAGGCTAGCAAAAGACTGAGAGCGACCAACTAAGAGAGCAGTAATGGCCATAATCATGCGAAGCGACAAAAAATTATTAATCAAAGCATAAAGTGATATCACACGTCCAAAACTAAATGATCGTAGAGGCTAAGGTGACTGGTTCATAGTATTAACATGGTGTAAGCATGTGCCAAGTCAACCCAAATAAAGCATCAAAGGAGAATACCACAATATTATGCTTTTGCATGCTAAAACAACGCATGATTCTTTCAAGGCACATTAAGCAATCTTAATTTTTGAAACAAGTCATGCTACAACAATAATCACTAAGCATATGGTCAAAGCAACATCTAACATGACATGATAAAGTCTAAGCCACAGTTAAAACAAGCTTCGTTTTGTACCACTATAAGCATGAAACATTCTACTCTTTTCCAACACCAATCGACTTATTTGAAACAACTCACAAAGATAATAATCAATAAATATCAGAGAGCTTGTATCACCTTACTACTAATGACCCACAAGTATAGGGGGTGTATCGTAGTACTTTCGATAAATAGGAGTGTCGATCCCAACAAGGAGCAGAAGGTGTTGACTAGTGGTATGGAGCAGGAAATATCTGTAAATACTTAGCAAACAGATTTTTAGGGGTTTGATAAAGCAAAAAAACAAAGTGCAAGTAATAAAGACAACGAACAAACACAGCAAGTGGCCCAATCCTTTCTTAGCAAAGGACAAGCCAGTGGAAATACTTATAAGGACCAAACGTTCTCGAGGACACATGGGAATTCTATCAAGTGCTTTCGCTTCAAATAGCTGAGTAGTCTTCTTTGGTGTTGTAAGTGATGTGTGGGTGAACCTGTGCTAATTTACCGACCTTACTTGGACTAATACATACT
Source organism: Avena sativa (assembly GCA_916181665.1). Classification (NCBI taxonomy): domain Eukaryota; kingdom Viridiplantae; phylum Streptophyta; class Magnoliopsida; order Poales; family Poaceae; genus Avena; species Avena sativa. Next base: position 148,732,549 of record OV702297.1, read on the forward strand.
TGTGATTAAACCCCTTGCAAGCATCCGCAACTACAGGAAAGCAATTAACATATAAACCTAACCACAACCTTAATCTATGAGATCCTATACTCCCTTATGCAATGGTGTCCTAACGGGGGTTCAGGTTTCTGTCACTCCGGCAACCCCACAATTAGTAGCCAAATACACAATGCATTCCCCTAGGCCCATAAATGGTGAAGTATCATGTAGTCGACGTTCACATGACACCACTACAAGAATAGCACCACAACTTAAATACTAAACCATTGAATAATATCTCAACACAAATCCACTACTAACAACATGACTTCTCCCATGTCCTCAAGAACTAAATGAACTACTCACAAGATATCATATGGATCAAGATCAAAGATGATATGGTGATGGATAACAATCTGAACATAAACAATAATCCAATGGTTCCACTCACAAGCATCAACTACAATAGTAATCAACACCGAGAAAGTTCCCCTCAGATCTATGCAAGTATTCAACACAATTGTTACAACGGGATGGAGTGGTGATGATGGTGCTGGTGGAGATGATGGCGTGGATGATGATGATGATCCCGATGAAGTCTAGCTTGATGATGGTGTTGATGGCGACGATCTCCCCTCTCCGGGAAGGAATTTCCCCCGGAGAAATCTGTCTGCTGGAGAGCTCTTTCTCTCTCGGTGTTTTCCACCCCGCAGAGGCGGCGAAATCTTTCTATGGTTGCTCCCTGTGTTTTAGGGTTTCAAGGAGAAGATATGGGCGAGAGGGCGGAGTCGGAGGCCGACCAGGTGGGTCACACCCCCTATAGGCCCGACCTAGGGGGGCACGCCTAGGAGGGTGGGCCCCCTGTGGCCCATCTCCGCCTCCCCTTCTGGCTTCCTTCGTCTTCTGCGAAAATATGATTTTCCATAATTTTTCTGGTATTTTTCTCATATTCGCGAAATTGCATCAAAACACCTCTTTTTCCATCAGAATCCTAACTCCGGCAGTTCATCCTCCAAGAATCATCCAACATGCAAAAACAGATGAAAATACATAAGTAACACCTCTTAATAAGAAATATATCAATGAATAGAGGCAAATTATGATATAGAATGGTGATGCAAATTGGACGTATCAACTCCCCCAAGCTTAGACCTTCGCTTGTCCCCAAGCGAAAACTGAGCTCAGTAAACATGTCCACGGGTTTATGGAGTGAAGTGTCGATAAAAGAATACGGACAAGAAGCATCACACTTACCATTACACAACTCATAGAAGAAAGCAACTCACCATTATATAACTTAGCTTGCAACAAGTATAGGAGTCACAATAGAGATGCATAAAGATAAATCATAATTGGAATTGGCAAACTTTGTTCCTGGTCAGAGAACATTTGGCAAACAGTTTCACAAAAAGCTTTTTGTAAAAGTTTTCACCACAAGAGTACTCTTTGCTCCAACATAAAAGGTTTTTTCACAATGATTGCTTTCAAAGTAATACTCAATAGATAAGAGTCTTGTGCAAACAAGGAAGATAAAGAACATGATTGAATAAATCATCATATGAATGCTTGAAACACAACAACTCAAATGCTTGCTGGAGATAGAGAGGAAGTAGGTTTACTGACTCAACTTAGAAATAGGAGAAAGGCCCTTCTTAGAGGGAAACAGGGATTTCAAGTCATAAATAGCTTCCAAAAGATTATGATACTTACTAGCTTTGAGCCCTCATTGCCCCTATCATAAGCATCTTGAGGTGATTAAGGTTAAAGTGTACAAGGATGGAGTATATGCTTGACGAAATATAAGTTGGCAATCTCATGTCCCTTGAGTACGAGGGCCGCTCCTCATGCTACTCAACTTTAGTTGCCAATAAGTTCTTGTCATTGTAAGTACATGTGTATCATAAATAACCGCCAACGGGGTACCCCTTGCACATGATACAGGAGCTATCCCATAATCAAAATGACAAGGCAAGCAGACAATGAGCATCTCAGCGATCTTTTTATTTGCTATTTGAGTAGGTTTTTATTGAGGATGCTTCACAGATTGCTCACTATGGTTATGCTGCAAGTTTCCACCATGATTAGGCATGGCTTAGGCTAGCGGCCCAGGAGTTTCTCTAACACACATACATAACTCCATGGACTTACAAGCTCCCCTTTTATTTCACACCGATGACATCCGCAAACAAAAGAGAATGATATCAATCGGATATGTATCCATAAGTGTTGAAAGCGTTCCCCGTGACAACATGGTTCTGCTAATCCCAACGTATCGATGCAAGCATATACAAGTTCGATGACACAATGGTTCAAGTCTATTAGGGGCAAGAAAATAAGGTGTGTCATCAAGTTCGTGAGAGCTTTACTGACTAGTTTTCACATAACAAAATAGTTTTTAATTCGAAAGATAGATGAAGCTTGAGAATTTGCTTGGAATAGCAATAGTGCTAATAGGTAGATATGGTGGACACAAATGGCACAGGTTTGGTTCAAAGGGATTGGATGCATGAGAAGTATGCCTTCTCAAAACATGTTTTTGGCTAGCAAGGCTGGATAGCAAGCAAAAGAGTTGAAATAAACAAGCAAACCTACAAGTGATAAAGCCAAACATGCAATATTCCTTGAAGACACAAAAGATCTTAAATAAAGAATACTAAGCTTATGAGCCAATCAAGAAAGAAAATAAATGATACAAAATACATGTAAGCTTTTTCTCTTTTCCTTTCAAACCTCAAAAGGTTGTTGCTACTGACTAGAGCTCGGTTTGCCAAAACCAATTTAGATCTACTTGATGCTCCCAAAGTGATACCAATACTGATCAACAAGATCAATCATATAATAGAGATTGTAAACTAAAATAAGAAGTGCAAAAAGTAAAAGATGAAACTTCTCATTAATATTCCATAAAGGAACTCACACCAAGGGATACATAGATAATCAACTAAAGGAGATATACTTACACATGCAGACCAACCTATAAGATAACTTCTCTACCAAAGATATGAATCTACTAAAAAGGTAAAAGATAAAAGATGATGATGTGATACCACGGCACTCCCCAAGCTTGAAACAAGCCAAGGGGATGCCAAACCTGATGACGAATTACTCCTTCAATGGTGGTGGTGTTCTCTTGATAAGATCTTCAATAAGTTTCCTCAAATACTCAATCTCGAAGGTCAGAGTATGAATCAACTCCGAATTTTGCTCAATGCGGTTCATGATCATATCGGACCGAGAGTCCCAGTCCTTGTTATTCTTTCCCCACTCTTCCTTCTTAGTGTGTTCCTTCCCTGCATGGTTAGAACGAGGCAGATCCCAAACCGAGGGCAAGTTCCCTTTGGGCACCTATTGGAATTGTTTCTCATGTATAAGAGTATGGAAGGGATTCTTGGTACGTGGAGGAAGTGACCGTGGAGCGAGGATATGACCAGAGTTCTCCCTCCTGTATACATCCGTGTTGTCCTTCTAAGCTTGGTAGGGTTTGCCACCACTCCAATGCTTGTGACGCTAGCGCGGGTGTCCGGATGCTCGTCCTCCTCCATGTCTTCTTCATCCCCTACCAAAATCTCTTCCTCCTTGGGGTTTTGAGGATCATATTCCTCGGGCTTCTTGCCTTTGTTGTTGGCAGAGACCATGGTGCTCTAAACTTGAGAAGTTTTCTTGACAGAAACAGATCGAAACGAAAACACGACGTGAACACGATGCACGAACCTCAGGGGATCCGGGGGGGGTTATATATTACAAAGTTTCAAAACAATAGGAAGGTACTGGTAAGAACACGAGGTGGAGACGGAGCTCAGGGGGCTCACACCCCCTCCACGCGGGGCCAGCTAGGGCTTACGCCTGGGGTGGGTGTGGCACGCCGGCCTCCATTTCCTCCTCTGTTTCGTCTCGTAATCTTCCGTATCTAGAAAAAATATCAAAAATATAAAAATATTAGGCTTTCACGAACCTTCTGTTTTCACCACTTTTACCTATTCAAAGACGAACTCTGCAGACTCCTTTTCTCCTTCTCCTGAAAATTCGTTTCCTCACAAGGCATTACACAAGCTTCAATGGCAATATTAGTGTAAGCAAAAACAATAAACCTTTAGGTTCACACTTCAACTTAAATCCATCAAAACAAAAGCTATTGTAGCAACTCCTTTCCAAAAACCCAAAAGAATCTGGAAGGGAATCAATATAGAAGGCAAATGCAAATGATGGCAAAAATCTGTCAAAACAGACCAACAGGTAAAGATTGATTTTTTCGAAAACCTTCTGTTCCTCAAATCAAAAAGTGCAAAACTAATGAAAGTTGGGTAACAACTTGGAGAACAAGCACAGATAAAATATAGCTCCATCCGAACTACTGAGATCCTTCACGAATTTTTCCAATGCAGCACAAAAATCTATCCCAGGACAACCACTTTTCACAACTCCTCTACTTCTCAAAAGTAGTTGAACTTAACACAAAAAACCAAAACAAAAAGGATAAGGAGCGGTTATTACTGAGGTAATAACTTCTAGGACTCGACAAAACTATTGGGTTATCTCCCAAGAAGTACTTTTCTTTAATACCTTTAAGTTAGGCTTGATAGTTTCAAAAATGCTCACATAGGAGATAAATATATGAAGTGAAAGAGAGCATTAAGAAGCAAATAACCAACACATTTGAGTCTAACCCACTTCCTATGCATGGTAGTATCATGAGAAAACAAATTGTTGAAACAAAAATCCATTAGCATAGGAAGACAAAACAAATGCAACTTCAAAGATTTCAACATAAAACGGGGAAACTTAACATTATTGAGATGCATAAAACCATGTTTCCCTCTCTCATAATAACTTTCAGTAGCACTCTGAATAAAGTTGACAATATAACTGTCACAAGAAACAACTTTATCATCAGAATGAGCATACTTACAATCACCAAAAAGAGGTCCAAGGTCATAAACCGGATCAATAGAAGCAAGTTGTTCCATCCTGAAATCTTCCTTAGGCAAACTATTTTCACAAGGAGCGTTAGCAAATTTGGAAAAGTTAAACTCATAAGATCAAACTTAGTTAAAACTTTTTCCTTCTTACAATCTATAATAGCTCCACAAGTGTTCAAGAAAGGTCTACCAAAAATGATAGGACAAGTTTTGCTAGCTGCTGAACTGAGCACTAGAAAATTAGCAGGATACTTAATCTTACCACATAGGACTTCCACATCTCTTACAACACCAATGGGTCAAATGGTTTCCTTATTTGCAAGGTGAATAACCACATCAATGTACTCAAGCTCACAAGGACCAATTTCATGCATAATTTCCCTGTAAGGCTCATAAGGAATAGCACTAGAACTAGCACCAATATCACATAAACCATAATAGCAATAATCACCAATTTTAACAGAAAGCACAGGGACACTAGCTTTACTAGGATGAGAGATAATATTAGAAGTGTCTTCACAGAAGACAATGTGCTCATCCTCTATATTTCACAATAGCTACCACAGGTTCAGTATTCATTTGCTCATCAGGTTCCACAGTTTCCTTTGTACCTTTGTTATTTGCACTAATCATCATAGAATACTCCTTTACTTTAGCTGGGAAAGGTATTTTTCAACATAAGGTTTAGGCAAAATATGATCAATAGTACAAACTTCAGTGCTTCTAATAGGAACATGACTAACAACATATTTATAAGGTGCATGGTACTTATTCCACTTCTTTTGGGGAATTTATATGTAAGAGGCAAAGGCTTTAAAACAATTGGCAATACTTTGGGATTCAAGACCAAACTCATTACTAATATCACGGAAGTCATCAGTTCCCATAAAAGATTTTATGCATTCATAATCATAGTTTATACCTGACTTTTTTCCTTTGTCATTCTCCCAAGCTTTAGTGTTCTCTTGAATATGGTCTAGGAGATCCCATTTAGCTTCTTCCTTCATACATGTGAATGATCCAGCATAAGAAGCATCTAGTAAATCTTTATCATGAAGATAAAGCTGAGCATAAAAGTTATTGATAATAATATTGTTAGGGAGTTCATGAATAGGACATTTAAGCATTAGTAACTTCAATCTCCCCCAAGCTTGAGCTGTACTCTCTCCATCACGAGGCCAAAAGTTATATATCAGATTCCTATCCTTATGAATTTTACTGGGAGGGTAAAATTTAGAATAAAAGAGAAATGTTATTTCCTCCCATTCCATGGATTGTCCATTCTTCAGCAGCTTGTACCATTCTTTAGCTTTTCCTTTCAAGGATATAGAGAGTAACTTCTTCTTCACCTGTTCAGTTGTGATTCCTGCACACTTAAACAACCCGCATAATTTATGGATAAAAAGCAAATGATCACCAGGGTGGACAGTTCCATCCCCAAGATAATAATTATCCATAACACGATCAACAATACTTGTAGGTATCTTAAAAGGATCTATCTCAATAGGTGGTGGTTCATCTACTACCCTAACAGTGGTAGTAGTTCCCAAACAGAAAACCAAGTGGGTTATCCATATTGGAAACAAAGTAACAAACAGAAATAAAAAGCAATACTCACAGTAGAAGTTTCCTTTACGAGTTCTAATCTTCAATAGCGCTTCACTCCTCGGCAACGGCGCTAGAAAATAGTCTTGATGACCCACAAGTATAAGGGGTGTATCGTAGTACTTTCGATAAATAGGAGTCTCGATCCCAATGAGGAGCAGAAGGTGTTGACTAGTGGTATGGAGCAGGAAATCTCTGTAAATACTTAGCAAAAGTATTTTTAGGGGTTTTATGATAAAACAAAGAAACAAAGTGCAAGTAATAAAGACAATGAACAAACACAACAAGTGGCCCAATCCTTTCTTAGCAAAGGAGAAGCCGGTGGAAATACTTATAAGGACCAAATGTTCTCGAGGACACATGGGAATTCTGTCAAGTGCTTTCACTTCAAATAGCTGAGTAGTCTTCTTTGGTGTTGTAAGTGTTGTGTGGGTGAACCTGCGCTAATGTACCGACCTTACTTGGACTAATACATACTTGTTATTAAACCCCTGCAAGCATCCGCAACTACAGGAAAGCAATTAAGATATAAACCTAACCACAACCTTAAACTCTGAGATCCTACACTCCCTTATGCAATGGTGTCCTAACGGGGGTTTAGGTTTCTGTCACTCCGGCAACCCCACAATTAGTAGCCAAATACACAATGCATTCCCCTAGGCCCGTAAATGGTGAAGTATCATGTAGTCGACGTTCACATGACACAACTAGAAGAATAGCACCACAACTTAAATACTAAACCATTTAATAATATCTCAACACAAATCCAGTACTAACAACATGACTTCTCCCATGTCCTCAAGAACTAAACGAACTACTCACAAGATATCATATGGATCAAGATCAAAGATAATGTGGTGATGGATAACAATCTGAACATAAACAATAATCCAATTGTTCCACTCACAAGCATCAACTACAATAGTAATCAACATCGGGAAAGTTTCCCCTCTGATCTATGCAAGTATTCAACACAATTGTTACAGCGGGATGGAGTGGTGATGATGGTGCTGGTGGAGATGATGGTGTGGATGATGATGATGATCCCGATGAATTATAGCTTGATGATGGTGTTGATGGCGACGATCTCCCCTCTCCGGGAAGGAAATTCCCCGGGAGAAATCTGTCTGCCGGAGAGCTCTTTCTCTCTCGGTGTGTTCCTTCCCGCAGAGGCAGCGGAATCTTTCTGTGGTCGCTTCCCGTGTTTTAGGGTTTCGAGGAGAAGATATAGGCGAGAGGGCGGAGTCGGAGGCCGGCCGGGTGGGCCACACTGTCACATCCCAAGATTTTTCAAATCTTGTAATGTGAAAAATAAATGAATAAAATAAAACTTTGTTGATTTTCAGGGTGAGAAGAAACTTTTGAATTCCAATAGGAATCTTCAAACCTATTTGGATCAGATAAAATCCTAAAGGAATTTAAAAAGATAAAAAATTTAATAAAGGAAAATAAAATATTTTGGAATCACTATTTTGGATCTTTAAATAAAAGGATTTGATTTTCAAATGAAATAGAAGTTTTACAAATAAGGATTATTTTATAGAGCCAAATTAAAACTTGGCCAAATCTTTGAAATAAAATATTTCTATTTGGGAAAATTAGTAAAAGTTTATTTAAATAAAGTAATAAGGATTTAATATCCAAGTTTTATTAATAAAGGTTTTACTATTTCCAAAACATCAAAACTTATTTATTTATTTAAAATAAGTTTTCCAAGTATTTTATATTCCCAAATAAAACCTACTGATTTGGTTTTGAAAATATTTAGTTTTCAAAAATGGAGTTTTGAATAGAACAAATACTATTTGATTTAATAACAATGGTCTATTTATTTAATTAATAATGGACCCTAAAATAAAATTATTTTATTTTGATCTTTGAATTTTGGTTTATGTTACTGAACAGAACCAAATTCAAAGTTACAAAGTATGGTGATTGTTTGAATCGATTTGAGTATTGTTTGGTTGTTTGAATTTCAAAACAAAAATAGGAAATAGAAAAAGAAAAGCTTGCTGTACAAAAAAAATATGAGAAGGAGCCAGCCCAGTCGACCCAACCCAGCAGCCCACAAGGCCCAACCAGCCCAGCTTCTCTCCCTCCCGAAGAAAATGTTTGGCACCAACTTACTGACCCACGCAGACACCGACCGGTGGACCCAACTCTCCTCTCCTCTCTCACGCTGCCAAGCGGACCCCACCCCTCCAGCTCACCGTCTTCAACCCCGCGACCAGTTCTTCCGAGCGTTCCCTGCGTTGATTTCGCGAGTTAAATTCACGAGTAATGGCCGCGTTAATCTCGCCCCTGACCACGCGTACATAAGTGCCCACCTCTTACCCTCATTTCCCCTCAAAGCCCGCAGCTAGAGAGCCACCAGGCTGCCTCGAATTGGCCCTGCACCGCCGCTGTTCCGGCGAGCTTCTCCGATGAATTCCGACAAACCGCAGCCGCGCCTCACCTCCCTCTGCACGCAAGCTTGCTCTCCAGTCCCAGGCGCACCTGCCCGTGTGCTCCACTCGCCCGCGCGCGTCCCCTAGCGTCGACAAGCACGACACAGAGCGTCGCCGCCGTCTGTCTCGTCTCCGTCGAGCTCCTCCGGTAAGCCTCGACCGCCCCTAGCCTTCCTATTGATGCTCACATCATCTCCAGTTTAGTCCGCGTCTAACCGTACCGTCCATTTGCCTTGGGGTGAACTGCAGCGTCGCCCCGTCGTCAACCAGAGCCGCCAAACGCTGTTGCAAACTCCGGCGAGCAATCGTCGTCGTTCCTGAGCGCCCCTCGCCAAGCCAATGCCACCTCGAGCTTCACCTTGACCCTGCGAACACTGTAAGCCATTTCCCCCTCTCCCTCGCTTCCTAGCTTCGCCGGAAACCTCCTGCCCGAGCGTGCGCCGCCACCCGCCGCCGCCAGCGCCACCGATCTTTGGCAAGCATGCTAGCGACCGTAGGATCTTGATCTGACGGATGCGATAGAACGTGAGCGAAAGGGTAAGTAGTGTCTCTGCACCGCACGATCTCACTTAAATCCAACGATCCAGAGAGATCAATCCGAGCGAACCGGTACCGACGAATTAGAACACGCCACGTGTCTCTGCTGGTTTGATTTAAAACAGAATTGATCTAATTGATGTTCAATTTTGTAAAACCTATAACTTTTGATCCACACGTCCAAAAATTACAAACTTTATATCGTTGGAATCAGTGGAACAAACCCTAGCCAACCAAGCAATTTATTTAGTAAATAGTATCTATTAGATTGTTGGTTTTTGCAGAAACATTTGTATGCTTGTTTAGATTAGAAAAATGGTTTAAAAATGTTTTTGAGGTTGAAACCTTGGCAAATTAGTTTGTGGTGAACTTACTGACCCTAGGAGCCAACCCATGAAGTTAAAAATGAATTTGGTGAAATTTAGGATGGACTAATTAATTTAGCCCATTTCTAGCCATTTAAAAATAATGGTTTTGTTATGAAAATGTTTTTGAAGTAAAAACTTTGGGAAAATGTTTTGGACCAAACCTACTGACCATAAACACCAAGTTTTGAGAAACAACAACTTATTTAGTGAACAACTTAAGGTTGTTGCTTTGATAAAATATTTTCCACCACATAAAATAATGTTTGGACTTAAAAATGGTTTATGGACAAAATCCTTTTGCAAATGACTTTGCCACTTTGGAAAATGACCACTTTGAACCTTACAAAGTTTAGAAGCCTAGTGGAGACCATATTTGCAAATAAACCTATCTCTTGCATGCTTACATGCATGACCTAGATCCCATTGTTTTATGTGTGTGAATTGTTTGATTGATTATTGGTTTGGAATGCTAGTTGATATTGTGTTTGCTTGATTGATTGTAGTGAAGTTAGAAAAGTGTGAGACTAGCAAGATCAAGGAGTGAACCAACATTCCCTACCAAAAAGGCAAGTTACACTATCATCTAAAAGTCCTACTATTTTCATTATACTTAGTGGATTTTGAAAACATGCATGAAAAGAATTTCTATACTTATGCTATGCTAAATCCTAATAGGATACCCTATACATTCCTTAGTGAAAACAACGTAGTTGTTACATGCTTAGCCATGCTATATTTTGAAAAGAGATACATGTTGAGATTTTATGAAGTTGAGAAAAGGACTTGTGTTTTTATATAATAAAACAAGGACTCAATGAACCACCTGGGTGGCCAAGGATACTTTGAGTTTTGGAGAAGGTGGCAACAAAAGGAACCATGTCTATGGCAATCTCTTTGTGTTGTGCTCCAAAAGAAACCACCCAGGAAACTTAGAGATTGAACATGTTTCTCCAATTGTGGCTTTCGTGTGCAACCACATGCTATTTATGGCTCTGGCTTAGTCAACTACATTGGGAAGACCCATACATTGTCTTCAGTTTACTGGACATGGGGACCTAGAATCCTACATGGGTGCTGAAGACAAGCTATCAATGGTGTATGGGAGGACCCTCTGGAAAGACTTCGTCACATTCTCAATCTGCCGGTACTCCATCTTGGTGAGCACTAATCCAGTGGCCACTGGTGGCAATAAGATGGGATTGTGACATGTGGGTAAAGTGTGCAACTTCTGCAGAAGATAATAAAATCTAAGTACTTAGCCGTGTCCCCGGTTATGGACAATACTGAGCAACTAAAGTTTGAAGCTATGGGAAATCTCGACATTCTAATTTCTAAAAGAAAACTTTTAAAGACTTGATGCACTTGGGGGTACCAAGGAGCTCAAGAGATTTTTTATAAAACTTGATGCACTTGGGGGTACCAAGGAGCTCAAGAGATTTTGATAAAACTTGATGCACTTGGGGTTACCAAGGAGCTCAAGGGATTTTTGACAAGGACTTGAACACTTGGGAATTTTACCAAGGAGTTCAAGGGATTTTGAAAAGGAGATTTGACAAAGGACCAAAACCATTTTGAAAAGATAGGATAAATTTTGCTTCTGCAAATGAGCCTTAAACCCTACTAGCCAAAAATGCATGTAGTGATAGAATCCACTTATATTCCACATAGTAGTGAAACTTGCCAATACAATTCAAATGTATTGACCCTTGTGGCTGTAACTTGTAATGTTGCAGGTTTTATTGATTTTAGTGAAGATTGATTGATTAGGATTACAAAGTCTACAACCAACATCTGCTTGTGGCACTTTGAAGATGAAGGACCCATGCTTATAGTTATTCCGCTGCAATGTAATGTAATAGCCAAATGAGCTATGTAAAGATGTCATAAAATTATGTTATTCCTGGTTATAAAGTTATATTATGACCTTTGTTTCTTGATATTACATCTAAACTGTGGATGCTAGCTATTGATCCAGGGACTAGCATTGTAAACACAGGGAACACCACCTTATGTTAATAAAGGTTGGGACACTCCCGCTACACACACCCCCTGTAGGCGCGGCCCAGCGGGTGTGGGCCCCCTGTGGCCCATCTCCGCCTCCCCTTCTGGATTCCTTCGTCTTCTGGGAAAATATGATTTTCCATAATTTTTCTGGTATTTTTCTGATCTTCACGAAATTGCATCAAAACACCTCTTTTTCCATCAGAATCCTGACTCCGGGAGTTCATCCTCCAAGAATCATCCAACATGCAAAAACAGATGAAAAGACATAAGTAACACCTCTTAATAAGAAATATATTAATGAATAGAGGAAAATTATGACATAGAATGGTGATGCAAATTGGACGTATCACTACAAAGAAGAACTAAAAAGTTCTAAGCAAAAAGAAAACTAAAGCTAAATGCAGTGCTAGCGAAAGAGAACACTCACAAAACATTATGAGTGAAAACTAGAGTGTTCTAAACAATGAAAACGGAGTGTGTCTCTCTCCAAAAGAAGTGTGATGGGATCCAACCAACTTATTGCAGCAAACAAAACAAAAATAAAACTAAAAACAAAAATAAAGACGCTCCAAGAACAACACATAGTGCATGAAGCAATAAAAGTATAGTATCATGAAAGAAGACCTGAGATTTTTGTTGATGAAGAAAGGGATGCCTTGGGCATCCCCAAGCTTTGACGCTTGTACCTATTGAATATTTCTTGGGGTGACAGGGCATCCCCAAGCTTGATATTTTGTCCATACTTCATCCCATCACATCATTCTCTCCCTACACTTGAAAATTTCCTTCATATAAAACTTCACACAATCTTCATTAGCAACATTAGTGTATTCAAGATAATAAGCCTTTGGGTTCAGTTTCAACTTAAGTAAATCATCCATTAAAACATAAGCTACCGTAGCAATTCATTTTAAAAGCTCGAGTGATCAAAGAGAACTAAAAAAGAAACCGATTAAGAGGCAAATGCAAATAATAGCGGAAATCTGTCAAAACAGACCAACAGGTAAAGAGAGATTTTTTAGAAAATCTTCTGTTGCTCAAATAGAAAAGTGCAAAACTAACTAAAGTTGGGTAAATACCAGGGGCATGCACACAAAAAATTACAGATTTGTACAACGTTCTAGGATTTTCACGATTTTTTTTACAGCGAAGCACAGAAATCTGTTTCGGGATAGCAACTTCCCCAAATCTTACTTCCCTCTCATTAGAGGCTATTCTTGGCACAAAAACCAAACAAAAAGGATAAGGATAGGTTGCTACATAGGTAATAACTTCCAAGATTCAAAGAAACAAAAATAAACTGAAAGTAAAAATATAATGGATTGTCTCCTAAAAGCTCTTTCTTTATAGCCATTAAGATAGGCATGATAATTTTGATGATGCTCACATAAGAAATATGAATTTGAAGTAAAGAGAGCATCAAGAATAAAATATAAAACAAATTTAAGTCTAACCCACTTCCTATGAAAAATAATCTTGTAAAGAAACAAGTCATGAAAGAACAAAGCAACAAGCATAGGAAAGCAAAACAAGTGCAACTTCAAAATTTTCAACATAAAGAGGGAAAACTTAATATTTTTGAGATACATAAAACCATGTTTCCCTCTCTCATAATAACTTTCAGTAGCATCATGAATAAAATTAACAATATAACTATCACATAAAACATTCTTATCATGAGCCACATGCATATAATAATTATTACTCTCCACATAAGCATAGTCATTCTTATTAATTGTAGTGGGAGAAAATTCAACAAAATAGCTATCATTATTATTCTCATCACCATAATCATCAAATATAGGAGGAATATTGTAATCATAATTAATTTTCTCCTAAATAGTAGGTGGACTGAAAATATCATATTCATCATTGTAATCATCATATATTGGAGGTATAGTATCATCATAATCAATAGAATAGTTATCTTCCAAAGTGTGTTCATTTGTAAACATATCATCATTGGGAGGAACATGGATAGTACTAATATTACAAGAATTATTAATATCATCATTTTCAGAAATGGTACCAAAGAGATTTTCAATATCAAAAGTAGTGTGCTTTTCCCAATCATGATCACTATTATGGGTAACAGGCATAGGAACATCATCGAGTTCGGACTCATCAGCAAAACTATAATAGGAGCAACATGCTTAGGGGAAAATAACGTTTCCTCTCTCATTTTATTCATCCTCTTCTTCTTCCCCTCTTTAGGAGGGAGAGGCTTGAAAGGAAGATTCTCCACATACCCTGCTTTATTGTTAGAGACAATAGAAGAAACTTTGGAGGATTCCTCCTTTTCATTAATAAGAACAAAACACATATTAGTCCTATCATATTTTGGTAAAATCTCATCTTTATAATATTTTGTATGTAAGTATTTGCATGGAAATTATCAACACCATAAAGATGACAACCATGCAGGACGCTATTCATATCAAAAGCACTCATATCTATCAAAGAAGTTTTTCTTGATAACTCTTCACACCCCAAAAATAACGTAAGTTCATCATGCTGATTAAGAGTGATCATGTCATCACAATACAAACTTGTAGTACTCATTGGATTATAAAGGTTATTATTATGGCATGAGCATTCAAAATTGAAATGACCCACTTTATAGCAAAGTTCACAAATAAAAGGATAGAGGGCACAAACTTTTTTACCAAGATCATTTAGAGCCCTAGCCCACATTCTAGTTTTTTCATTCCTGTGTTGGATACAATATTCTTCTTCTATTTGGTTATTTTCACAAGGTATAAGTACTCCACAAAAAATAACATGCTTATAAGAAATAGTACTTTTAGAGGTTTGAGCATGTTTATTGCAATCATTCATAACAATTTAATTTTTCATGCAAGTGTCTTTAAAAGGTTCATGATACATGTCCCAATTTTATTTAGGATCATTAACATGAGAAGCAAAAGATCTACAATAATCAACAAGAATTTGAGGATCAAGACCATATTTGGCACTAAGATCTTGAAAATCAGCAGTTTCAGCGAAAGACTTAATGCAATCATACTCATAGTTTATACCTGGTTCTTTACCTTTATCGTTATCCCAATCTTTGGTATTGCTTTGAATTGTTTCAAGAATATCCCACTTATCTTTGACCTCCTTACTTGTGAAGGATCCCTCTAAACAGTTATCTAGATAGTCCTTGTAATGTCCTGAAAGCCTTGCATAAAAATTATCAATAACAATATTACTAGGAAGCTCATGAATGGGACATTTGAGCATTAGTGACTTCAGTCTCCCCCATGCTTGGGCAATACTTTCTCCATCATGAGGATGAAAATTATAAATATAATTCCTATCTTTATGAATTTCATGAGGAGGATACAATTTAGAGTAAAAGAGAGATTCAAGTTCCTTCCACTCCGAATGATGAGGATCATGTAGTAGCTCATACCACTCCCTTGCTTTGTCCTTAAGTGATAAAGAGAATAGCTTCCTCTTAACTTGGTCCATTGAAATACATGCACACTTGAACAACTCGCATAATTCATGTATAAAGATTAAATGATCACCAAATGGACAGTTCCATCTCCAAAATAGCAGTTATTCATAACATGTTCAACAATTTCTATAGGTATTTTAAAAGGGACACTTTCAGTATGTGGATTTAAAATATCACAAGCATCATCAAAATTACCACATATGGGAGATAAAGTATTATCAGAGCAAATTTTCTCCTCTAAAGCTGGGGAACTAAGAAAATCATTTTCATTAAAACTAGCTTCCCCAAGCTTAGACGTTTCCATAGCATTAGTAACAAAGGTGTTCAAAAAATTCATACGAGAAACATTGCTATTAGCATGCAAAGAAAGTTCCATAGGTTTTTAATTTTTTTTAAACCATTCATGTTCTACCTTGGGAAAAATACTAAAAAGCTCTCTAATTTTGTTGTTGTTTTCCATTAAGCCTAACTAGTGAAAATAAAAACAAGAAACAAAAAGATATAATTGCAGAATCTAAAGGAAATAACTTTGAGCACTCACACACCAACAACGGTACTAGAAGATAGCTTAGTAACCAGAGGATGTGAGTACCTTTTACCTTATGTCCCCGGCAACGGCGCCAGAAAAGAGCTTGTGTCTATGCACGCTTCTATTCTTGTAGACAGTGTTGGGCCTCCAAGTGACATGGTTATACCCCGCGGGTACACAACTTCAGCATACCTAGTCCAGCCCAAGGAAGGCCCACGACAAATATACGTCGGCCCATGAAGACTTTCGGGTGGCCAGGGCCCATGACATCTTCGGATCCTTGGAGAGCAAGACTAGAGTAGATAGAAAATTCAAAGGGGTAAACCCTAAAACCTGTAACCGACTCGATATGTGCCTGGGACCTGCCTAACTCTATATAAAGGCTAGGAGGGCACGACCTAGATCTCTCACCTCATACTTTCGCATAGATACCTCCACGCCAGATTGCATCTGCGCACCCCTGTAACCTTCGGTTCCGCCGTAATCAATAGCAGACAAGCAGAAGTAGGGTTTTCCCTCCGGGGGCCTGAACCTGGGTAAACCTCGTGTCCCCGTGTTGCTTGTTTGCTAACCGTTCCGCGATCTCCAGCATCCCCATCTTCTCCAAAACCCAAGTCCATAACAATGGGCATTGACGAGATTAAACCTCGTCAATTGGCGCCGTCTGTGGGAACTGGGGACGCTGATTGTGCGATCGTGACGGTCCCAACCCGACCGATCTACAACTCCGCGGAGATGGAGAGTCAGCTCCTCTTCGGCGCCTTCGACTTCACCGCCCACTCACCGGCCACCATGAAGGACTTTGAGCCCGTTGGCGACGGACTCGAGATCCTGTTCGGGAGCTTCTGCTTCTAGGTGGGGCAGACCGGCACTCTCCGCCTCCCAGAGCGGGTGCCCCTACCATCGATCAGGCCCGCTTCATGGGCTCCACACCCTATGCTACTCACATCATCATCGACAGACGAGTCCTATGACAGCAGCAGTTGCAACTCCGATCTATGTGATCCACCATCGGACGAAGGGACGTACGGTTCCGGATCCGAAAGTTGCGGCAGCAGCAATCCGATCTACGAGAGCTACCAGTGTGCCGCGGTCATCCAAGAACAGGAACACAATCCACCACACAACCCGCAGGGAAGAAATGGTGAGAACAGAAGAAGCCAGTCCCCCCACCCAACGGGGACAACACCGATCGGGTCATCCACCTCAGCGAGAAGGGATGGGCTCAAGCACGTGAAGTCGTGGCAGGCAACAAGATCCTACCCGCCGATGCCTCGCGAGATCTGCTGATGCCATACCACCTGCTCCTAATCGAGGAGCACAAGAAGCAGGTGAAGATGCAGGAGGTGCTTGACAAACGCAAGCAAGCAGCCTCGGAGTCCAGTGCGCGACGATCTGTGCTCTCCGCCATGGGCATTGGCTCCAGCTCGCACGGCAACAACGGCAACAAGAACCATTCTCGGATGGAGAACATGGACCCCAAGGAGCATCGCGAGGTGACTCGGGCCCTCAACGCGTCCTTCATGGAGATGGATGCTGACGGCAACGTCATCCCAAAGACGCACCAGGCCGTAATCATGGCGGCCACCGCGTACCTCGCGTCTCACCCACCTCTGAAGGGGGACCCGAAAAGGGCCATGCATAAGTCCGCGCTTACCGGACTCAGACTCGTCGGAGCTGCGCTCCACGAAAAAGCTCCTGCGGAGCCAAAGAACAAGGCTACGGTCAAGTTCAACCGCAGCCCCACACCTTCATCCGAAGATGAAGAGCACGACCTTCCTCGAAGGCACAAGAGCTCGCGCCATCGCAGCCGTGATTACGACGCCCGAAGCGAGCTCACCCAGCGTAAAATCAACAAGGCGCGCACCAAGCGCGCATGCTCGTCCGAATCCGAGATGGATGAAGACGAGGTAGAAATCTGCGGAGCCCGATGCTTCAGCAGATTTGTTCGACGAATGAGGATTGCCGCGAAACTTCAAGCTTCCTTTGGACACTCCGAAGTTTGATGGCACACAGGACCCCAAGGTATGGCTCAGCGACCACCTGTCGTTCGTCAAGCTGCACGGTGGAAACAAGGAAACCGCCATGCAATGCCTTCAGCTGCAGCTGACAGGCGCAGCTCGGATCTGGCTTAGCAGCCTATCCTCAGGATCCATCCGAAGCTGGGAGGAGCTGGCGTACAGTTTCGTCTGAAACTTCAAAGGCACCAGCAAGAGGCATGCCTCGATCGAGGAGCTACGGGCCTGCACTCAACGAACGGGCAAATCCATTCGCTCGTACATACTGCGCTGGTCCAACACCAAGAACCGCGGCGCACATCTCTGAGGAGAGGGCTATCGATGCCTTCAAGGACGGCGTCAAACGCCAGGACTTCAAAGAAGAACTTGGGCGCGTCAAGCCCAAGACACTTGACCACCTCATGGACATCGCCAACAGGTGGGCCGATGGCGAGGACTCCGTCCACCGAGCACACTCGGAAGAAGAAGACGACTACGGCCGGCGACGTGAACGGCGTAGCAAGATAAGATCGCGCGTCTACGACGATCGCGATGGACTCGACATGGTCGCGGCTGGCTCCATACTACAACACACTCGGGGGCTCCCCCCAACCTCACGACTTTGTCGACTGAGGACAACACGTGTACACCTGACTAGCTAACCACGTCAGGCTAACAAAAAGGACACGTATATAAACAAAGCACTACGTGCCAGACAACAACATAACCTTTACAACAAAGGGCAGAACACGCCCAGTCAAATATATATAAATTTTACACCTATCTTTTTTACAGGTCCTACCTATTCTGAAGAATAACCTGAGCACGCTGCTCAAACAGATCTACGATTTGTTTGGCATACTGCCTCACAGCTGCATAATGTGGACGCATATCCCACTCGCCACCATCTGGCCGAAGAGGCGGCCCAGCCGCTACAACAGGCAGATCTACGTCAGGACGATGTAACCGCACAAGGGAGAGCACGGCCTTCACCCCTACGACAAGCTGGTGCCGCACCTGTTCCCTTACATGATGCACATTCCGAAACTTCGACAGCATGCCATAAAGCGTCGACGGTGCATCATCCAGCAGGAACATTACATGCAAAACCGAAGCCAACAAAGACTTCACCTGGAGCAACACCCGCAATACCTGGTGGACACGATCCTGCACGGTCGCAAGGACCACAGCACGGTCACGGTCCATCCAGAAGAACCCGCCGGCCTCCATGTCCTGCTGAGTCAAGCAGTTGATCCGAACAGCAACACGCTCTTTCTCCTCCCTTGGAGCAATGTTAGCACCTGCAATACTTGCAAAGAGTAGATGAAAGGCCAACAGGCACATCCGAAGTAATGGGAAATAGCTCGAAAAACTCACACTGAAGCTGTTCGGACAAACGAAGCAACTCCGCCATCAAGTACTCCTCTCTGGCAGCGCCTCGGTCCGCTTTGGATTTCCAAACATCAGCGTGGCCACGCACCCCAAGCAATTCTTTCTCGAGGCCACGGATGCGGTCTCGAAGAAACACAAGCTGTGACGCACCATCTAGGGATGGCCGCGGCTGTGGCGCAGACGAAGTGTCAATGGGATCATCACCCGAAGGACCCTAGAGTAACAGAAAACAAGGATATAAACAAGCAGACGAAGGAGCACAGAACTCGGAAATTCATTATGTGCGGCAAAAGCCACTACGTGGCACATGGATGGTTCATCGAAATAATTACAACAAAAGAAACTGAAACTATCCTACAACTACAAAGCCTATGAAGCTGCTTCCTGAGTAGCCTCGGAGTCGGACTGCCTCGCCTTGGCCTCCCCCTGCTGCCTCAGCGCGTACTCTGCCAGCAAATCAATCAACTTCGGCCCATAACGCTTACAGCAAGCAGCATAGATGGCGAAGGCTACCTCGGATCCGTCAGCAGCCGTCGGCATCCGGGAGGTGACCTGAGGAAGATCCAGCTCCGCTCCACACGCCAAGGCCATTGCCAGCCCGACGGACGCGCCAATGCCTTTCTGCTTGCTCTTGTACGCCGCAGGCGCTTCGGCTGACAATGCATCCGCCAAGGCATCGACATCCTCGAGGGCCACGCCCTTGGGGACGAGCTCCTTGTAGAAGCGCCCAAGGACCTCCTTGGCCTTGGCAAGTGAGCTGACAACAGTACTGCAGCGGTCTTCGACCGCCACAGCAGCATCATCCAAAGCACTCCCATGCTCCAGAGCACCACGATCAAACTCGATTCCTGTGGCATCTAAAGAAACAAAGGAAGCAGCATGAATAAAAGCACTGCAAAAGAAATACAAGGAAGTCGAAAAGGGTAAGGCGGAGAAACTCACCCGAAACAGCCTTGGCAGCCGCCATAAGCTTGCCGGCTACCTCTCTCGCGCGCAAAGCCGTGGCGGTGGCGAGCTGCTCCTCGCGGTCCGTTGCCTCCTGCTGCAGGCGCTCTTTGGCAGCAGCCGCGTCGACTAACTCCTACTCGAGGCGCCCTTTCGCAGCAACGGCGTCCTCGGCCTTTTTCTTCGCTCGCCCGAGACTCTTTTGGAGAGCATCAAGCTCACGGAGAGTGTCATTGTTGCCCTCTGCAATCAGTATAAAACTCATCAATTCGCAGGATAAGAGGTGCAAGAGGAAGAAAAATATCACCAAATATATGGACCTTGAAGCCGTTTGAAGTCGGCCTCCAATGCTAGGTGCTGCTTCACCAGCTGGTTGGCGCCCTACACAAAAGGCTGCAAACGAAACTACTCGTCAAAAGAACGGCTCGGGCGCTACGCCCAAAAGAACGAGCAGAAGCAAGTTACACATACAAAAAACGCTCGGGGGCTCCCCCCAAGACTCAAAGAAAAACGATCAGCAAATTTTCTACAGATACTCGGGGGCTCCCCCCGAGACAAGAAGCAAAAACAATGATCAGCAGATCATTCGAAAAGGCTCGGGGGCTCCCCGTGTAGCAGAAAACAAAATTACTTACGTGGTTAGACGGCGACTCCGAAGATTCGCCTGCAGTCTTCTGAGGGACAACCACTTGATCCTCCTGCGGAGGAGGGTTCGGAGCAGCACCCTCAGAGGTGGCCACCGTCTGAGGAGGAGGAGGAACAACCTTTGACTCCCCCACCATCTCCCGAGCGCCATCGCTGGAGGAGCCGTCGGAAGAGTGGCTACAAAGGAAAAACATTAGACAAGAGCAATCAAAGCAAACAAACAAGAGCAAGCAAAGATCAACCAAAGTACACTTACGAGTCGAGATCGCTCAAGTCCAAGACTGGCGGAGTTCTCCTGCCCTTCTTCTCCTCTTTCTTCTCTTCCTTCTTCTCTTCCTTCTTCTGCTTCGCTGGCGGGTGCGGTGCCACAGCTCGCACGGGAATGGCAGGAATGGGAGAAGAAGAGCCCCCATGATCTCCACTGTGACGTTCAAGGCACAGCGGATTCCTCGGCGTCGGTGGAGTCGAAGCATCTGACGACTCGCTGGAGCTCCGTGTCCTCTTGCGAGTATGATCCTCGCTCGACTCGATGGCCTCTTCGGCCGACGACCGTGCTGATGGAAGCTCAGACATGGAGTCCACCACTCCATTGTCCGGCGCATCCGGAAACAATTCGGGAAGCGGCGGCGACATGACCGGCACCTTGAACTCCTGCACAAAAGAAGAAAATTTGTCAGCAGACAAATAAATACAAGTAAAATGCAGTCGAAAATAGCGCCACGCGCATGTCCCACATCTACACCTGCAGAACCAGAGGAGAAGCGGAGAACGGAGAAGTCAGCGACTTCCCCGGGATATCCTCTCCAGCCTTGAACATCAGCAGCGGGCGAAGGACCCCGTCGAGATCTCCCTTGGAGAATTCCTCAGCCAAAACCTTAGTCGGATCACGGCGACCAGAATAAAGGAACATCGGGTGCGCCCTAGCCTGGAGCGGCTGCACCCGATGTTTGAGAAAAGTGCGGATGATATCCACACCGTTCACCTCTTTATCCGGAGTCAATTGAAGATCCTCCACTCGACGATATAGAGCCTCTATCTCCGCTACCTCTCCATCCAAGATCTGGTTCTTCCAGGACCTCTTCGGCTTAATTTTCTGGGAGGGGTCAAAAGGAACAAGTCCAAAATCCTGCCCAGCAACTATGGAGTCGCGGATGTAAAACCATCGCCTCCGCCAGTATTGGACAAATTCGGACATGGAAAAGGAGAAGAAAAGAAGACTGGATTTGAGGGAGATAATGCAACCCCCAATGGGATAAACACCATCAGAACCAGATTGCCTCTTCATGGAATAGAGTTTCCAGAAGAGGCCAAAGTGCGGCTCGATACCGAGCCAGCACTCGCAAAAAGTGATGAAGCAGGCGACATGAAGAAGAGAGTTGGGCAAAAGATGGTGCAGCTGGATACCATACAGAAAAAGCAATCCACGCAGAAAATCGTGGACTGGGAAGGAAAAGCCCCGAAGGACAAAGGCGATGAACATAACCCGAAACCCAGCGGGGGGACGGGGAATTACCTCGTTGCCGGGGAGTTTGACAGCCTCCCTATCCTACGGGATTAGGCCTTGCTCACGGAGCTTGCGGAGATCACTCTCGCGCTCCTCCGATCGCCGCCAACCACCATCGGTGACACGAGTGACGGTGGAACCCTTCTTGCCACCAGCAGCACTAGTGCCAACTGCAGAGGAGGACTTCTTCGGTGTCCCCATCGCAATGCGGCGGCGCCGGCAAAAAGCACGCAGGATCAAGGAAGGAAAAACTCGGGGAAATCCCAGCGCACAATGAGAAAGCTTGGAGAAGATGGGAGCAGTGAAACAAGAATGGCTGCGGTGAAAACAAAATACCTTTTCCCCAATGATTATAAGGACGAGGACGATGCACGATGACCGTCCATTGGGAAGACCTAGAGACAACATCAAGATCTGGCCGTCCACGTGTCAGTACAGCAGCGAACCTTCGCTAACACGCCATCCACTATGCGTGGAAATCGAGGCGACACCGTAATTATCTCCACGCCGCGCATGACCGGTCAACTCAAAGTCAGAAGGTGGGTCCCATGTTCATCCAGTCACGTCATCTCTGGCGCAGCAGACGCTTAAGGTCACCGATCGTCAGCATTGACGTCATCAAAAGCTATACTAGCAACGGTTACAATTCTTCGGCTACACAGCTAAGAGTACTCACTCGAATCTATGATTCGACTAACTACTCGGGGGCTACTCCTATCAGGAGCGCTGGCCGCGCACCCAAAAATGAACAAAACACTACAGCACTGAACTATTTCTTCGAGTCCTACGTCGAGTCTGCGACTCCACTACGGACTCGGGGGCTACTCCCATAGGGAGGATGGATTCAAGCATCCGAAAAATTTGTGTCCTATGGACCGGAAGCCGAAAAACGGCTGAATTAAAGTCTTCACTCGAGTCTACGACTCGAGAAGACACTCGGGGGCTACTCCCATAGGGAGCGCTGGTCGTGCACCCTATAAAAATTTCGAGTGCGATCCTTCGGATCAGCATGCAAAACTTTTCGGCAACTCTGCCCTAATTAACGCTAAGTGAGCAACATTCTCCTTGGCCACCCGAAACACCTCTGCGGTGATAAATATCCGAATGATGTGTCTGCGACACAAAGATAAGACCTACAGATACCATCTGATGGCCTGGTAACACACACGATTGCGCTCTGCTAGTAAGAATCCGTGCCAATAGGCGCGATGAAAAATCCCGACGGACGCGTTGGGTACATCATTTAAATTCACTGGAATTCCACTCCTGTAAGTCCTCCGCGGCCTGAGTCGAATTACGCCAGCATATGTTCCGGGTTCGAGTCGAGGGACTCGAACCTGAAGAAGATCGTGTTGTTTTGTCCTAAGACAGTTAACTGACCCTGATCCGTCGGGAGAGTCAGGCACACGCATCAACAATCCCTACACATTTTCTCTTGAAAGACAGAGTTGCACCTGAAGGATTGAAGAGTCCTCAGCCGAATCTACGATTCGACTGAACACTCGGGGGCTACTGACATGGTTATACCCTGCCGGTACACAACTTCAGCATACCTAGTCTAGCCCAAGGAAGGCCCACGACAAATATACGTTGGCCCATGAATACTTTCGGGTGGCCAGGGCCCATGACATCTTCAGATCCTTGGAGAGCAAGACTAGAGTAGATAGAAAATTCAAAGGGGTAAACCCTAAAACCTGTAACCGACTCGATCTGTGCCTGGGACCTGCCTAACTCTATATAAAGGCTAGGAGGGCATGACCTAGATCTCTCACCTCATACTTTCGCATAGATACCTCCATGCCAGATTGCATCTGCGCACCCCTGTAACCTTCAGTTCCGCCGTAATCAAGAGCAGACAAGCAGGAGTAGGGTTTTCCCTCCGAGGGCCTGAACCTGGGTAAACCTCGTGTCCCCGTGTTGCTTGTTTGCTAACCGTTCCGCGATCTCCAGCATCCCCATCTTCTCCAAAACCCAAGTCCATAACAATGGGCATTGACGAGATTAAACCTCGTCACCAAGTGTTGAGGTTTGTAGAAGAGAAGCAAGTTTCCCTTAAGTGGATCACCCAAGGTTTATCGAACTCAGGGAGGAAGAGTTCAAAGGTATCCCTCTCAAGCAACCCTGCAATCAAGATACAAGAAGTCTCTTGTGTCCCCAACACACCTAATACACTTGTCAGGTATATAGGTGCACCAGTTCGGCGAAGAGATAGTGAAATACAAGTAATATGGATGATTATAAGTGGTAATTGCAATCTGAAATAAAAATGGCAGCAAGCAAACATGTAGCAGGACTGATTTTAAATGGTGTTTCAATGCTTAGAAACAAGGCCTAGGGATCATACTTTCACTAGTGGACACTCTCAATAAACATATAATATCTTCTCTTCACTATGCTACCCTGAACTACTATCCAGTTGGATAATGAACACTAATTCACGGTGTAGGGCTATAACAGTCACTCCTTAAAGTTTGCATTCCCCATCTAGGTAACCCCACACTCTCACCTTGAGCGCTAGATGGTTCCAAACAAACACCACAATTTCATAGAGACATCCAACTCAAATTATAACTCATAATAAGTAATTATGTAATCTTTAGCCTAAGAGACACACACGGTGTGCACACTGTCACCTTCACACACGTGGGACAAGGTGCTCTGGAGATTACATTAATAAAAGCACTTGTGTAGCATAATAGATCTACTTATTCAACTAGATTCTGATCTTTGGTGGCGGCGGTGCTGCGGAACTTTTCGTGGAATTCTGATCTTGTATATAGGGTTTTTGCCTCAGGGGGAA
This sequence comes from Avena sativa, assembly GCA_916181665.1. Taxonomy (NCBI): domain Eukaryota; kingdom Viridiplantae; phylum Streptophyta; class Magnoliopsida; order Poales; family Poaceae; genus Avena; species Avena sativa. Next base: position 148,757,680 of record OV702297.1, read on the forward strand.
TATATTGGCGAAGGGCAAGGTCGGTGGAGACCCGAGGGGCCCACACCATACAGTGGTGTGGCCAGGGGGGCCGCGCGGCCACCTGGTGTGGCTGCCTCTTGGCACCTCTTCGTATCTCCTTCGGACTTCGTGTTCGCCTCTGAAAAATAGGAAGTTCGGCTTTCATTTCGTCCAATTCCAAGAATATTTCTTTACTAGATTTTCTAAAACCAAAAACAGGAGAAAACAAGAACTGGAACTATGGCAACTTGTTAATAGGTTAGTTCCAGAAAATGTATAAAAATGCCTCAAAGTGTAGACAAAACAAGCATGGAGCATCAAATATTCTAGATACGTTTACGGCATACCACTTTGCCAAGATCTTTCATTGAAAAACTATTATTCAAATAATCTTTGACACTATTAAGAAGGTCTACATCATTCCCAATCAACAATATGTCATCCACATACAGTACTAGGGATGCTACAGAGCTCCCACTCACTTTCTTGTAAATAAAAGCTTCTCCATAAGTTTGTATAAAACCAAAACTTTTGATCACCTTATCAAAACGTTGATTCCAACTTCTGGATGCTTGCTTCAATCCATAAATGGACCGTTGAAGTTTGCATACCTTGTTAGCATCTTTAGAATCTACAAAACCTTTGGGTTGTACCATATACAACTCTTCATCAATATCTCCATTGAGGAACGCCGTTTTAACATCCATCTGCCATATCTCATAATCGTAATATGCAGCGATTGCTAAAAAATCCTCACAGACTTTAGCTTCGCTACCGGTAAGAAAGTCTCATCGTAGTCAACTCCTTAAATTTGTCGAAACCCTTTTGCGACAAGTTGAGCTTTATAGACGGTTACATTACCATCAACATCTGTTTTCTTCTTGAAAATCCAATTGTTCTCGACAGCCTTTTGGCCATCTGGTAAGTCCACCAAAGTCCATACTTGGTTTCCGTACATGGATCCAATCTCGGATTTCATGGCTTCTTGACATTTATTGGAATCTGGGCTCATCATCGCTTCCTCATATGTCGCAGGGTCATCGGTGTTTTACACCAACATGACACTCATAACAGGATCATACCAATCAGGAGTGGTACGAGTTCTTGTCAACCTATGAGGTTATGTAGTAACTTCGACCGAAGTTTCATGATCATCATCATTAGCTTCCTCTCTTATTGGTGTAGGCGCCATAGGAACTTCTTCCGGTGATGCGCTACTCTCAAATCTGAGATAAGGTTCGAAGACCTCGTCGAGTTCTACTTTCCCTTCCATCCACTTCTTTCGAGAGAAACTCCTTCTCTAGAAAGGATCCATTCTTGGCAACGAAGATTTTGCCCTTGGATCTATGATAGAAGGTATACCCAATAGTTTCCTTCGGGTATCCTATGAAGACGCATTTTTACACTTTAGGTTCAAGCTTGTCGGGCTGTAACTTCTTTACATAATCTTCGCAACCCCAAACTTTAAGGAAAGACAATTTAAGTTTCTTCCCAATCTGTAATTCATATGGTGTCATTTCAACAGATTTAGATGGTGCCCTATTTAAAGTGAATGCGGCTGTTTCTAATGCATAACCCCAAAACGACAAAGGTAGATCTGTAAGTGACATCATAGAATGAACCATATCTAAGAGAGTTCGGTTACGACGTTCGGACACACCATTACGTTGTGGTGTTCCCGGCGGTGTCAATTGTGAACGTATTCCGCATTGGTTCAAATGCTCGCCAAACCCGTAACTTAGATATTCACCTCCACGATCAGATCGTAGAAATTTGATCTTCTTGTTACGTTGATTCTCTACTTCACTTTGAAATTCCTTAAACTTCTCGAAAGTTTCAGACTTATGTTTCATGAAATAGATATACCCATATCTACTCAAGTAATCCGTGAAAGTAAGAACATAACGATAACCACCACATGATGCCACACTCATCGGGCCACACACATCGGTATGTATGATTTCCAATAAGTCCGTAGCTCGCTCCATCATACCAAAAAATGGAGTCTTAGTCATTTTACCCGTCAGACATGCTTCATATCTTTCAAGTGATTTGAAATCAAGTGATTCAAGAAGTCCATCAGAATAGAGTTTCTTCATACGCTTCACTCCAATATGACCAAGACGATAGTGCCACATATATGTTGAGTTATCGCTTAATTTCAAATGTTTAGCTTCAATATTATTAACATGTGTATTACTACAATCGAGATTCAACAGGAATAGACCATCTATCAAAGGTGCATGTGCATAAAACATATTAGTCATATAAATTGAACAACCATTATTCTCGGACTTAAACAAGTAACCGTCTCGCAATAAACATGATGTGGATATAATGTTCATGCTCAACGCAGGCACCCAATAACAATTATTTAAGTACAAAACTAATCCTGATGGTAGATGAAGAGGTAGTGTGCCGATCGTGATTACATCAACCTTTGATCCATTTCCAACGCGCATCGTCACCTCGTTCTTCTCTAGTTTCCGTCTATTCTACTGTTTTGAGTTACAAATATGAGCAACCGAACCAGTATCAAATACCCAGGCACTACTATGACTACTAGTAAGATACACATCAATAACATGTATATCAGATATACCTTTCTTCTTGATGTTGCTGTTCTTTAGATGGACTTGGGGCAATTTCGCTTCTAGTGACCACACTCTCTGCAACAAAAGCATTCTGCATCAAGGCAACTCGGGTCTTCTTCTCAAGTGTAGCAACGAATTTTTTGTTCCTTTCGAAGTTACCCTTGAGCTCACCCTTTGCCTTTATGTCTACTTCTGCAGCCAACAAAGTGGCAGCAAGCTCAGTGAGCGATCCAATCGCACCACTTATCTTGTAATTCAGCACAAACTCTTTGTAACTAGGTGGGAGCGACTATACAATTCTATCCATCACAAGATCAACTGGAATAACATATCCAAGTGTCTTGAGACGTTGAACATCGTTCATCATCATCATGATGTGATATTTCATTGAGTTGTGTTCCTCCATGTCAACACTAAAGAACTCACTAGAGATCATATATCTCTCAGCACGGAATTTGCCCTCAAACATGGCTTTGAGTTCCTTTACCATGGCAGTAGCACTGCTAAGTTCAAAGCGTTCTTGAAGTTGAGGCTCCATCGACATGAGGATGACATATTTCACAAGATTGTCGTCATTAAGCTTTGTGTCATACACATTGCGCTCATCCTGAGACATAGTATTTGCAGGTGGGTCACCTAGCGGTGCATCCAGCACATAGGTCAAATTTGCAGCATCGAGGATAATCCTCATATTACGGAACCATTCCGTAAAGTTGCATCCATTGTGTTTCATCTTTTCTTTCTCTAGGAACATATTAAAAATGATGGTAGGGGCTGCCATTGATCTACAAAATATTTGCAATAGTTTAGACTAAGTTTATGACAAATTGAGTTCTAATTAATAGTTAAATTAATCTATGTAAACTCCCACTCAAAACAATATCCCTCACATTGTTTTAGTGATCACACGAACCAAATCCACTATGCCATGTACGATCATCACGAGACATAATGTAGTTTCAAAGGCGAACAATCAACATGTTCATCATATCTACTATATGACTCATGCTTTACCTTTCGGTGATCCGTGTTCCGGGACCATGTCTGTACATGCTAGGCTCGTCAAGATCAAAACTTAGTTTATACATGAGCAAATATGGCTTGCTCCCGTTGTATACACTTGTAGAATCAGACACACCCAATCATCACGTGGTGCTTCAAAACAACGAGTTTTGGCAACGGTGCCTACGAAGGATGAACACTTTATAACTTGAAATTTTGTGAGAGGGATCATCTTATAATGCTACCGTCGCAATCTAAGCAATACAAGATGCATAAAAGGATTAACATCACATGAAATTCAAAATATGTTATATGATATGGCCTTTCTTCTAGTTCTTTGGATCTCCATCTTCAAGCACGAACATGATCTCCATCATCACCGGCATGGCGTCAAGGTCAATGGCACCGCTCCATGGTTGTTGTCCTCCGGCATCAACTATTACAACTATTTTGAATAATAGACACGCGGCTCTTAACAAAATTAAAAGACAACCATAAGGCTCCTTTCGGTTGCCGACTTACAATAAGGATCATTGCATACATCATATATAATCTAAATCATGGCCATATCACATCACAGCACACCCCTGCAAAACAAAGTTAGACGCCTCTAATTTTCTTTGCATATTTTACGTGGTTTGGGGCTTTCAATAAGTACTGTTCTAACTTACAAACAAGAACTACAACATTGATGCTTGAACTATCAAGTGCCCGTTGTAAATTGAATCTTTACTATGATGGGAGAGACAAACACCCACAAAGCCACTTATGCAATACAAGTTGCATGTTGAGCGTGAAGCAAGTCTCATGAACGATGTCATATAAGGTTAGCCCAGGCCGCTTCATCCCACCATACCGCAAGATCCAAAGTACACAAGAATCAATTGATAATAAAAGCACCACCGCCCATAATGACCATTGTGTTCTACTCGTGCAACAACTATACATATAGACACGGCTCTGATACCACTGTAGGGGTTCGTAGAATGGAAAACAAAGAAATCTATCGCATGAACACACACAAGACAAGATCTATCTACTAGATTGTAGCAACGAGTTGATAGAATACTCACCCTCGAAGATTTCAAAGCGGTTAACGAGAGCAGATTCTCGTGGGTGATGTAGTCGTTCACTTGCCGATCTCAAGATCGCGTAGACGATCCTTCCGGTGCCGTGTTCCAACAATGCTCTCACAGTCAGTCACACGTTCGGTACTCGATGAAGACCTTGCTCTCCCTTGTTCCAGCAGGCTGTGGAGGTTGTAGCTCTCTCCTCGCGATTCCGGCAGCACGACGGCGTGGTGTCAGAAGTAGAGGGTAGATCCCGCAGGGCTTTGCCTTAAGCCGGAGCGGGTAGGATGGAGTAGAGGGGATCCCTGATGTCTAGGGTTTAGAGTCCGGAGAGGAGGAGGTGGGGCCGGTGGCGGCTAGGGCGGCAACGGCGCAAGCGGCGGCGGCGACGACTTGGTGGGCTAGGGTTTTGGTGGTGTGTGGAGTTGTGTTGGAGGGGCAGCCCCCTCCCCTTTATTTATGAGAGGGGGTGCAACTAGGGGAGGGGGTCGAATCCTCCCCCAAATCCCTCTCCTCCTTGGGGCGTGGTGGAGGGAGAGGAGATTTCCTCTCCTCCCTCCACCAGGATACATTGTCCCAGTTAGACTTTCAAACTTGCCTTTTGACTTTCAATTTTGGAGTTTGATTTCTCTCTTTTATTTGCATAGCCCTTTGACCTAGGACATGAGGCAACCATTCCACTTTGTCATGACATATTCATGTACCCTTCCCCTTCCGGCTCGGTGAACCTTCTAGACCCTTCTAGATCATTTCGGTGAAAACACTGGAATCATTCCCGAACTTCGAAATTGGACTTTTCTTATATGAATCCTATTCTCCGGACCATTCCGGATCTCCTCGTGATATCCCGGATCCCATCCAAGACTCCGAACAATATTCGATTTTCTTACTCACATTCCATATCTACTAAACAACATCAAATACTTAAGTGTGTCTCCCTACGGTTCGTGAATTATGCAGACATGATCGAGACTCTTCTTCGATCAATAACCAATAGAGGAATCTAGAAATTCATATGGCTCCCACATATTTCTACGATTACTTTGCGATCGAATGAACCATTTACATACGATACCAATTTCCCTTTGTCTCGCGATATTTTACTTATCCGAGATTTGATCGTCGGTATCTGTCCATCCATATGACGGATAGATATACTCTGGGCCCTCTCGGTGGAATGTCATCCAATTGGCTTGCAAGCATGTGACTAGCTCACAAGGGATAACATATCACGGGAATGAGAAAAGTATGTGTTAAGGCACATGGATCAAGAGCGGGATTTGTCCATCCATATGACGGATAGATATACTCTGGGCCCTCTCGGTGGAATGTCATCCAATTGGCTTGCAAGCATGTGACTAGCTCACAAGGGATAACATATCACGGGAATGAGAAAAGAGTACTTATCAGTAACGAGGTTGAACTAGGTATGCAGAGATACCGACGATCAAAACCTCGGATAAGTAAACTATCATGAGACAAAGGGAAATTGGTATCGTATGTAAGTGGTTCATTCAATCGCAAAGTAATCGTAGAAATATGTGGGAGCCATATGAATTTCCAGATTCCTCTATTGGTTATTGTTCGGAGAAGTATCTCGATCATGTCCGCATAATTCACGAACCGTAGGGAGACACACTTAAGGATTCGTTGTTGTTGAGTAGTTATGGAATGATGAGTAAGAGACCGAATGTTGTTCGGAGTCTCGAATGGGATCCGGGATATCACGAGGAGATCCAAAATAGTCCGGAGAATAAGATTCATATAAGGAAAGTCCTGTTTCGGGGTTGGAGAATGGTTCCGGTGTTTTTATTGGGAATGTTTTAGAAGGTTCCCGAAGGTCCGACACTCCGGAGGGGAAGGGTACATGAATGTGTCATAACAAGTTGGAATGGTTGCATCATGTACTAGGTGTCATCGCTGAGCAAAATAAAGGGATAAATCAAATCCTAGTTTGAAAAGTCAAACGCCAATTTGAAAAGTCAAACGGCAAGTTTGCTTGGTGGAGGGAGAGTAGGAAACCTACTTGGGGAGGAGTTCCTCTCCCTCCACCCGCCGGCCTTGGAGGCCGAGTTGGGGGAGGACTCTCCTCCCCTGGCCGGCGCCCTCCCACCTATATAAGGAGGGGCAGGGGTGCCCCTCTAGACTTACACCTCTCTCCTCTAAACCCTAGCCCTAGCCGCCGGCTTCCACCAAGTCACCGCCGCCCCTAGGGTTTTCCCTAGCCGCCGAGTTGGGGCTTCCCCTTGCCCTAGCCGCCAGCCTAGCCCTCTCTCCTTGGTGTGTCTAAACCCTAGATCACCGAGGCCTCTCTCATAGTCCACCATACTCGCTCCGGCTTAAGGCGAAGCCCTGCGAGATCTCCCCTCTACTTCCGGTACAACGCCGTCATGCTGCCGGAATCGCGAGGAGAGTGCTACAACCTCTGCTGCCTGCTGGAACAAGGGAGAGGAAGGTCTTCATTAAGTACCGAACGTGTGACCGACTGCGGGAGCGCTGCCGGAACGCGGCGCCGGAAGGATCATCTACACGATCTTGAGATCGGCAAGAGTACGACTACATCACCCACGAGAATCCGCTCTCGTTAAACACTTTGGAATCTTCGAGGGTGAGTTATTCCATCGACTCGTTGCTACAATCTAGTAGATAGATCTTGGCTTGTTTGTTTGTATGCGGTAGAAAATTTTTGTTTTCCATGCTATGAACCCCTACAGTGGTATCAGAGCCGTGTCTATATGTAGATCTGTTGCACGAGTAGAACACAATGGTCATTATGGGCGGTGGTGCTTTTATTATCAACTGCTTCTTGTGTACTTTGCATCTTGCGGTATGATGGGATGAAGAGGCCCGGGCTAACCTTACATGACATCGTTCATGAGACTTGCTCCACGCTCAACATGCAACTTGTATTGCATAAGTGGCTTTGCGGGTGTCTGTCTCTCCCATTATAGTATAGATCCAATTTACAACGGGTACTTGATAGTTCAAACATCAACGGTGTGGTTCTTGTTCGTAAGTTAGATCGACACTTATTGAAAGCCCCAAACCACGTAAAATATGCAAAGAAATTAGAGGCGTCTAACTTTGTTTTGCAGGGGTGTGTTGTGATGTGATATGGCCATGATTGTGATTATATTTGATGTATGCAATGTTCCTTATTGTAAGTTGGCAACCGGCAGGAGCCATATGGTTGTCTTTAATTTCTGTTAAGACCCGCGTGTCTATTCAAAGTAGTTGTAATAGTTGAAGCTGGTGGACGACAACCATGGAGCAGCGTCATTGACCTTGATGCAATGCCGGTGATGATGGAGATCATGTTCGTGCTTGAAGATGGAGATCGGAAGCACAAAGAAGAAAGGCCATATCATATCACATATTATGAATTGCATGTGATGTTAATCCTTTATGCATCTTATATTGCTTAGTTAACGATGGTAGCATTATAAGATGATCCCTCATGCACATAAATTTCAAGTTCTAAAGTCTTCATCCTTAGTAAGCACTGTTGCTAAAGCTTGTTGTTTCGAAGCACCACGTGATGATCGGGTGTGTTAGATTCTGCAAGTGTATACAACGTGAGCAAGCCAGATTTGCTCATGCGGAAGCTAAGGTTTGATCTTGACGAGCCTAGCATGTACAGACATGGTCTCGGAACACGAATCACCGAAAGGTAAAGCATGAATCATATAGTAGATATGATGAACATGTTGATTGTTCGCCATTGAAGCTATATCAACTCTCGTGATGATCGATTTTGATGTGGTGGATTTGGTTCGTGTGATCACTAAAACAATGTGAGGGATATTGTTTTGAGTGGGAGTTCACCTAGATTAATTTAACTATTAATTAGAACTCAATTTGTCATAAACTTAGTCTAAACTATTGCAAATATGTTGTAGATCAATGGCGGCCCCTACCATCAATTTTAATGCGTTCCTAGAGAAAGAAAAGTTGAAAAACAATGTGTGGCGCCCCGCAAAACCACTACTAGAAAATCGCGTTGTTTTTGTGCATTGCATCATCATGACCGCATGCTCATGTCATCATGCCACATTGCATTTGAGCATCGTCATCATCTTGCATTTGCTTGCATAAAACTATTTTCGCAAAAACCTATTTTTATTTTCTAAACGCCCCGTCTTTGTTCAAACACAAAACCCGGGTCTCCGGATTATTTTGTTTTGTCTGCTATCGGTTTGCAAAATCCCTGTTTGAAATAAATAAAATATTTAATTATTTTAGTGGGACAGTCGAACGGGCCGATTCGACCCAGTCGGCCACCCCCAGTACAAATCGGGCCACCTATATTCTTTTCCTACCTACACCTAGTCTACCCACCCTACCTCCACCTCACCCCCTCCAATCGCTGGCCGCCACGTCACCCTGCCCTTCCCCCAACCTCTCCTAGCTTGCCACCTCACCCCCAACTCCCTCCCCACCACCCCTGGGCCCCACCCCGCCAGCGCACACTCCCGCCCACCCACCTGGTCGCCCTCCCACGCCATCCCCGCCCGACCGGACCCCGCCTCGGGATCCTGCCCGCGTGGGTCCCGCCTCGCACACCCCTGCCTCCTCCCCTTGTCGGCTTCTCTCCCCCGCACGTCCTCCCCCCCTCCCAGGTCTCTCCTCGAGACTCCCGCATCCCCGCCTTCCTCTCCTGGCCGCCCTCTCCCCGGTGCTCCCCGTCGGTGCCGCTAGCGTCGTCCGCCTGCGTCTCCGGCTGCGAACCCCGCAGAGCCCCGCGCCACCGCCTCGGGGTCCCCCTCTCCGCCTCTTCGGCCAACCGCCACGCCACCGTTCGCCCTCGTCGTCGTCCGTCGTCCGCGTCCCCGTGCTCCCCGCCGAGCCCGGCGCATCTCGGGTCCCCTCCACTCCGGCCCGGCTTCGCCGCCGTCCTCGTCGTGGCCGCCGCCAGTACCTCGCCTTCCTCCCTCGTCGCGCTGCCGCCCCATCGGCCCTGCTCGCCGGCACCCCTCGCCGGAGCCTCGCCTCCACCGCGTCGCCCCCGCCTCCTCTGCTTCCCCTTCCGCCGCTCGGGCTCGCCCGCCGTCCGCCGCCACGACCTCGGCCGCCTCCGCCCGCTCTCCGCCGGTGCCCCTGCTCCCCTCGCCTGCGCCGTGGGCCGCATCGCTCCACCTCCTTGTCGGGCTCCGAGGCCGTTGTCGGTGCAGCCGTCGGTCTCACCTCCGCCCGAGCCCGCCCCGGTCTTACCTGCGTTGCCTCACCACCGCGAGAGCCTCGCGACGGCCAGCGCCCGCGCACGCCGGCCTCCTCCCCGCCTAGGACCTCGTCGCCAAGGCCCCTACAGCGCTAGCGCCCGTGCCGCTGTGGTGGGCACCTTTTGCGTGCTAGCCTTGTAGTTGTTCGGGGCGAACCAAGTTCTGTAGTGGCTCCTGTGCCCCGAGTTCTTCTCGATAAGATCTTCAGCGACGCTTGGAGCACAAGACCGATACAAGGGACCCGAAGGAATGGAGGCGAGAACTATATCAGTCAAGGTCATCCGGTGGCTCTGGAACGCCAAGTACTTCTACACGGTAACCGAAGACCCGATCCTGAGGATCCGAAGACCGACCCCGAACCCATCGCCGCGTCAAGTTCTCCTTCCCGGACGCCAAGTTCGCCGAGAACCCAGACGCCCAGGTCGTCGACACGGATACGCCAAGTACTTCCTCGAGGACGCCAAGTTCTTCACACCGAACACCAAGACCCCCATCGGACAAGATCGTCGCCAAGACCGGCCATGTTGAGATCCGAAGACCGATCCCGGAGCCGAGAACGATCCCGTCGAACCCTGGACCCTGAGACCGACCCCGAACCCCGGAACCCCAAGTTCGCCGAACCCTAAATGTGTGACCCCTTTTCCTCGATGCCCTATTTTATAAAAGTAATAACAACTTGATGCATACTAATTGCCATACTTGCATGCATGTTTGTGTGGTTTGGGGGCCTTATGCCGAATCACCTAATAATTAAATATGGGGCCCATATGCGGGCAAATCTAGTCTTATATTGGCCTCAGTTAAACTTGTGTAGCGAACCAGTGATATATTTTGCCTTGTTAAACAACATTTAATTTGCAGGGGTTCTAAACAACTTGAACCGTTTAATTAATTGTCGGTACCCCCGGTACCGCTTAATCTTGCCTAATTGCATCGCACCTCTGCCATGTCATGCATCATACATGCATCATGCCGATCTTTTGCCGTGGTATTAAATAGTGCATCCGGTGTTTATTCTAGTGTTTTGCTTCTTCGCGGATAAGGCCGTTGAGTTGATGCGAGTGTCGACCCGATCTTCGGATGAACCTTCGACAATGTTTTCAGGCGAGCATCTCCCCCTTTCTACCTATCTTGCTTTTATAGTATTTATTCCCTCCTGTTGATCTATTGCTATCTGTGTTGCGATGCTTTAGTTTCCGTACCTGTGTTATACCGTGCAGCCCTATATTGCCATGGCCACCTCCTATTACCTGTTGTTTGGTAGATAGTTGGACTTGCGCGTCGTAGTCGCTTGCTCAAGTGCTGTTGCGTGTCGTCAGGTACCACAGTTGTTGGAGTAGTGCCACATGTTTGATGTTGGAGATGATCTCGGCTTTATTTATCGTTCACTTTAATTACTGTTTAACAACTAAAATTGGATTAAGCAGAGGCATCGGTGGGTGATAGGTAAGATTTGGTTTCCGACCGCCCACTTGTGTCCCGTAGGACCCGAGTTCTTGACACCTGTTCCGAGATCGAGCGCGCTAACCACAGGTGGGGAGATATGGGCCCCCCATGGATTATTACCTGACTTCAAAGTATTGTACTGGGGGCCACAACTAGTTTGAGGTTTTATTTACTATCCTGTACCTATGCCATGCTTTACTGCTTTATTTAAATTGTGCGATGGATAGCACACTGTACTGTTTAGGATCGGGCCACGTTTCGCGGTGTCGACAGTCCCCGTTTGGGGATTTGCTGTCGTTCACAGCCGTTTGCCCAAACCCCAGTCCGTCTCGGAGACCGGCCGACTTCGTTGCGGGTGTCGACTTGGTGGGGTGGCCCCCACGTACTTGCTTTGGGTCTGGGAACGTCGTGACTTAGGCCCCGCCGACATACCGATGGGTGTATGTTAACTGATCTGGCAAAAAGGGTCGAAGTGCTTGTGGATACTTTGGTGCACCCCTGCAGGGTTTAATCTTTTCGAGAAGCCGTGTCCGCGGTTATGGACGACTTGGAGCACAGTGCTTGATCATAGACAACTATAACTAAAGTTTACTGTTATAAATTGACTTGTATCCGATATGACTAGTAATCAGCTTCACTACAACGGAATGGCTCAATAAAAGTACCAACAACTGCTGGGTTTTGGGGTTATCTCATGCTAATTGTATCTGACTAGTAAGTGTTGCCACTATAACGGAATGATTAACTAAAAGTGCCCACTGTTTAATTATCAGGATGATCATCTATACCTGACTAGTAATTGCTGCAACGAAAACTAAATAAATAAAACTGCCAACTGTGTGAGTTCCTCGGTTGACTTCCTCGTTTGGTCTCGAGGGGGAATGCCAGGATGGGTTTGTTTGGTGTTAGTATCACGCTGGTTCCGGATAGGTCTTTCTCACCCCTCTCTGATAGTCGCCAGTTGTATCGAGTCTCTATAGGTTGTTTAGTGCATGCTGCCGCTGCCGCTCAGTCCACCATACCTTTGTAGGCGAGGACCGCCGAATTCTAGTCTCGCCGTGTACTGGCCTCAGTACTGACGCTCCTCTTTTTCCTTTGCCCTTTGCCGGCACCCCTTTTGTTTAAGCAGGTTTTGAGATCGACGTCGTTAGCAGGGTTACCCTTCCGGCTTGGCCTGGGCAGGGTTATGGACGCCATTGGTTATTCTTCAGGGCTCTTAGCCCCATTTGCATCTTGTCCGTAGTCGGACGCGTCATCATTTTCAAGGTGATTTGGATCTTTGTATAATATATCTGTATTCTTGACTCCTGGAGTCGTGTTGTATATATCTGTTCTGTGGGTCCCATCGAGGACTGTTGTGTAATGTTATTACTTCGTTTTCCACCCGCACGAAAGTGCCTGGTGGGCACCTTTGAATCGTTTCTATGCGGGTTTGGCGGGTTTCGCTAAAACTTGCATAGGGCCGATTCTGAGGGTGTTACAGAGTGGTATCAGAGCTCAGCAGTTACGATACCCCACAAGTCCAGCCTGTAGGATAACCTAGCTAACGACCGAAGTAGAGTGTCAAAACTATTTTTTGCAAAATCGGTTGGATAGTTCTGATTAGGTCTGATTTTATTCCTTACCCCTCTGCTAATCTCCTCTTACCTCTACGTGTTTTGAATCCGCTCTCTTCTCTCTCTTCGAGTCCAGGATTTCTCGTGGTTGGGTTCCATCGTACCTTCAGGGTTTCGCGTCCTCCTTTGGTAACGGTGTTGCTACATCTGGTCTTCATGCTATCCGAGGAATCCTTCGTCTGGTGGACTTCTCTTTGTTCCTTCTCGTGCCTTCCGGTGTTTTCCGACGCGACGACATCATCTACGCCAGGTCCGATGCAGAGTCTGCATCACTCCCTTGTTTCTGAACCTCGATTGTCGAGATCTTCAGTCTGTTTCCGAGAATGGTTGCACGCTTTTCTACTGATTGTGCAGAGTAATAGTTTGGGTGCGTGATGGATTGGCCCCCATGCCGACTACCCCTTCTATTCGCTTTTGTACATTGAAGTGGGTGAGAATGCATCGGTTCCCTCTCTCTATCGAAGCTAGGGGTGGCTTTATTTGTTGATACCTCTACCTTCGACCTTTTGTTCCCGGAGTGTTCTCTCGACGATCACGGACAACGACCTCTTGTTAGTGGTGTCGCAAGGATCTACACGAAGCGAGAAGACGCAGATCGCCGACCTTCCTTTCTGGTACCATGAGGCGGATCTCGAGGGCGAGATCCATTGTTAGTGGTGTCGAATTGTGGCGCCCCGCAAAACCACTACTAGAAAATCGCGTTGTTTTTGTGCATTGCATCATCATGACCGCATGCTCATGTCATCATGCCACATTGCATTTGAGCATCGTCATCATCTTGCATTTGCTTGCATAAAACTATTTTCGCAAAAACCTATTTTTATTTTCTAAACGCCCCGTCTTTGTTCAAACACAAAACCCGGGTCTCCGGATTATTTTGTTTTGTCTGCTATCGGTTTGCAAAATCCCTGTTTGAAATAAATAAAATATTTAATTATTTTAGTGGGACAGTCGAACGGGCCGATTCGACCCAGTCGGCCACCCCCAGTACAAATCGGGCCACCTATATTCTTTTCCTACCTACACCTAGTCTACCCACCCTACCTCCACCTCACCCCCTCCAATCGCTGGCCGCCACGTCACCCTGCCCTTCCCCCAACCTCTCCTAGCTTGCCACCTCACCCCCAACTCCCTCCCCACCGCCCCTGGGCCCCACCCCGCCAGCGCACACTCCCGCCCACCCACCTGGTCGCCCTCCCACGCCATCCCCGCCCGACCGGACCCCGCCTCGGGATCCTGCCCGCGTGGGTCCCGCCTCGCACACCCCTGCCTCCTCCCCTTGTCGGCTTCTCTCCCCCGCACGTCCTCCCCCCCTCCCAGGTCTCTCCTCGAGACTCCCGCATCCCCGCCTTCCTCTCCTGGCCGCCCTCTCCCCGGTGCTCCCCGTCGGCGCCGCTAGCGTCGTCCGCCTGCGTCTCCGGCTGCGAACCCCGCAGAGCCCCGCGCCACCGCCTCGGGGTCCCCCTCTCCGCCTCTTCGGCCAACCGCCGCGCCACCGTTCGCCCTCGTCGTCGTCCGTCGTCCGCGTCCCCGTGCTCCCCGCCGAGCCCGGCGCGTCTCGGGTCCCCTCCACTCCGGCCCGGCTTCGCCGCCGTCCTCGTCGTGGCCGCCGCCAGTACCTCGCCTTCCTCCCTCGTCGCGCTGTCGCCCCATCGGCCCTGCTCGCCGGCACCCCTCGCCGGAGCCTCGCCTCCACCGCGTCGCCCCCGCCTCCTCTGCTTCCCCTTCCGCCGCTCGGGCTCGCCCGCCGTCCGCCGCCACGACCTCGGCCGCCTCCGCCCGCTCTCCGCCGGTGCCCCTGCTCCCCTCGCCTGCGCCGTGGGCCGCATCGCTCCACCTCCTTGTCGGGCTCCGAGGCCGCTGTCGGTGCAGCCGTCGGTCTCACCTCCGCCCGAGCCCGCCCCGGTCTTACCTGCGTTGCCTCACCACCGCGAGAGCCTCGCGACGGCCAGCGCCCGCGCACGCCGGCCTCCTCCCCGCCTAGGACCTCGTCGCCAAGGCCCCTACAGCGCTAGCGCCCGTGCCGCTGTGGTGGGCACCTTTTGCGTGCTAGCCTTGTAGTTGTTCGGGGCGAACCAAGTTCTGTAGTGGCTCCTGTGCCCCGAGTTCTTCTCGATAAGATCTTCAGCGACGCTTGGAGCACAAGACCGATACAAGGGACCCGAAGGAATGGAGGCGAGAACTATATCAGTCAAGGTCATCCGGTGGCTCTGGAACGCCAAGTACTTCTACACGGTAACCGAAGACCCGATCCTGAGGATCCGAAGACCGACCCCGAACCCATCGCCGCGTCAAGTTCTCCTTCCCGGACGCCAAGTTCGCCGAGAACCCGGACGCCCAGGTCGTCGACACGGATACGCCAAGTACTTCCTCGAGGACGCCAAGTTCTTCACACCGAACACCAAGACCCCCATCGGACAAGATCGTCGCCAAGACCGGCCATGTTGAGATCCGAATACCGATCCCGGAGCCGAGAACGATCCCGTCGAACCCTGGACCCTGAGACCGACCCCGAACCCCGGAACCCCAAGTTCGCCGAACCCTAAATGTGTGACCCCTTTTCCTCGATGCCCTATTTTATAAAAGTAATAACAACTTGATGCATACTAATTGCCATACTTGCATGCATGTTTGTGTGGTTTGGGGGCCTTATGCCGAATCACCTAATAATTAAATATGGGGCCCATATGCGGGCAAATCTAGTCTTATATTGGCCTCAGTTAAACTTGTGTAGCGAACCAGTGATATATTTTGCTTTGTTAAACAACATTTAATTTGCAGGGGTTCTAAACAACTTGAACCGTTTAATTAATTGTCGGTACCCCGGTACCGCTTAATCTTGCCTAATTGCATCGCACCTCTGCCATGTCATGCATCATACATGCATCATGCCGATCTTTTGCCGTGGTATTAAATAGTGCATCCGGTGTTTATTCTAGTGTTTTGCTTCTTCGCGGATAAGGCCGTTGAGTTGATGCGAGTGTCGACCCGATCTTCGGATGAACCTTCGACAATGTTTTCAGGCGAGCATCTCCCCCTTTCTACCTATCTTGCTTTTATAGTATTTATTCCCTCCTGTTGATCTATTGCTATCTGTGTTGCGATGCTTTAGTTTCCGTACCTGTGTTATACCGTGCAGCCCTATATTGCCATGGCCACCTCCTATTACCTGTTGTTTGGTAGATAGTTGGACTTGCGCGTCGTAGTCGCTTGCTCAAGTGCTGTTGCGTGTCGTCAGGTACCACAGTTGTTGGAGTAGTGCCACATGTTTGATGTTGGAGATGATCTCGGCTTTATTTATCGTTCACTTTAATTACTGTTTAACAACTAAAATTGGATTAAGCAGAGGCATCGGTGGGTGATAGGTAAGATTTGGTTTCCGACCGCCCACTTGTGTCCCGTAGGACCCGAGTTCTTGACACCTGTTCCGAGATCGAGCGCGCTAACCACAGGTGGGGAGATATGGGCCCCCCATGGATTATTACCTGACTTCAAAGTATTGTACTGGGGGCCACAACTAGTTTGAGGTTTTATTTACTATCATGTACCTATGCCATGCTTTACTGCTTTATTTAAATTGTGCGATGGATAGCACACTGTACTGTTTAGGATCGGGCCACGTTTCGCGGTGTCGACAGTCCCCGTTTGGGGATTTGCTGTCGTTCACAGCCGTTTGCCCAAACCCCAGTCCGTCTCGGAGACCGGCCGACTTCGTTGCGGGTGTCGACTTGGTGGGGTGGCCCCCACGTACTTGCTTTGGGTCTGGGAACGTCGTGACTTAGGCCCCGCCGACATACCGATGGGTGTATGTTAACTGATCTGGCAAAAAGGGTCGAAGTGCTTGTGGATACTTTGGTGCACCCCTGCAGGGTTTAATCTTTTCGAGAAGCCGTGTCCGCGGTTATGGACGACTTGGAGCACAGTGCTTGATCATAGACAACTATAACTAAAGTTTACTGTTATAAATTGACTTGTATCCGATATGACTAGTAATCAGCTTCACTACAACGGAATGGCTCAATAAAAGTACCAACAACTGCTGGGTTTTGGGGTTATCTCATGCTAATTGTATCTGACTAGTAAGTGTTGCCACTATAACGGAATGATTAACTAAAAGTGCCCACTGTTTAATTATCAGGATGATCATCTATACCTGACTAGTAATTGCTGCAACGAAAACTAAATAAATAAAACAGCCAACTGTGTGAGTTCCTCGGTTGACTTCCTCGTTTGGTCTCGAGGGGGAATGCCAGGATGGGTTTGTTTGGTGTTAGTATCACGCTGGTTCCGGATAGGTCTTTCTCACCCCTCTCTGATAGTCGCCAGTTGTATCGAGTCTCTATAGGTTGTTTAGTGCATGCTGCCGCTGCCGCTCAGTCCACCATACCTTTGTAGGCGAGGACCGCCGAATTCTAGTCTCGCCGTGTACTGGCCTCAGTACTGACGCTCCTCTTTTTCCTTTGCCCTTTGCCGGCACCCCTTTTGTTTAAGCAGGTTTTGAGATCGACGTCGTTAGCAGGGTTACCCTTCCGGCTTGGCCTGGGCAGGGTTATGGACGCCATTGGTTATTCTTCAGGGCTCTTAGCCCCATTTGCATCTTGTCCGTAGTCGGACGCGTCATCATTTTCAAGGTGATTTGGATCTTTGTATAATATATCTGTATTCTTGACTCCTGGAGTCGTGTTGTATATATCTGTTCTGTGGGTCCCATCGAGGACTGTTGTGTAATGTTATTACTTCATTTTCCACCCGCACGAAAGTGCCTGGTGGGCACCTTTGAATCGTTTCTATGCGGGTTTGGCGGGTTTCGCTAAAACTTGCATAGGGCCGATTCTGAGGGTGTTACACAATGGAAGCAACTTTGCGGATTGGTTCCACAATTTGAGGATTGTCCTCAATGCTGGTAATTTGACCTATGTGTTGGATGCACCGCTGGGTGACCCGCCTGCAGCTATTGCTACCGATGAAGTAAAGAATGTTTACCTCGCTCGGAAGACTTAGTACTCCACAGTTCAGTGTGCTATCTTGTATGGTTTAGAATCGGAGCTTCAGAAAAGGTTTGAGAATTTAGACCCACATGATATTGTCCGTGAACTCAAATTGATATTTGAGACTCACGCGGCAGTTGAGAGCTATGAGGCTTCTGAAAAGTTCTTTAACTGCAAGATGGAAGAGGGCAGCTCCGTTAGTGAGCATGTGCTTAAGATGTCTAGGCACGCAAACAAACTCCAAAGCTTGGGTATAGTGATTCCTAATGCTTGATTTACCTTGTCCTCCAATCACTACCACCAAGTTACAAGAACTTTGTGCTGAACTACAATATGCAAAGCATGAACAAGCAGTTGCCAGAACTCTTCTCCATGTTAAAATCTGCAGAAGTGGAGATCAAGAAAGAGCACCAAGTGTTGATGGTCAATAAGACCACCAAATTCAAGAAAGGCAAGTCTAAGCAAAAGGGACACTTCAAGAAGGGTGGTAAGAAAGTTACCGCACCGACGAAGAAGACCAAGGCTGGACCTAAGCCTGATACTAAGTGCTTTTACTGCAAGGGAGAAGGTCACTGGAAGCGGAATTTCCCAAAGTACTTGGTGGATTTGAAGAACGGCAACATCAAGAAGAAAGGTATATCCGATATACATGTTATTGGTGTGTATCTCACTAGTACTCGTAGTAGTGCCTGGGTATTTGATACTGGTTCGGTTGCTCATATTTGTAACTCGAAACAGGTGCTACAGAATAAACGGAAGCTAGCGAAGAACGAGGTGACGATGCGTGTAGGAAATGGATCAAAGGTTGATGTGATCGCGGTCGGCACTCTACCTCTTCATCTACCGTCGGGATTAGTTTTATACTTAAATAATTGTTATTTGGTGCCTGCGTTAAGCATGAACATTATATCGGGATCTTGTTTATTACGAGACGGTTACTTGTTTAAGTATGAGAATAATGGTTGTTCAATTTATATGAGTAATATGTTTTATGCACATGCACCTTTGATAGATGGTCTATTCTTATTGAATCTCGATAGTGGAAATACACATATTAATAACATTGAAGCTAAACGTTTGAAATAGAGCGATAACTCGACCTATATGTGGCACTGTCGTCTTGGTCACATTGGAGTGAAGCGTATGAAGAAACTCCATTCCGATGGACTTCTTGAATCACTTGATTTCGAATCACTTGAAAGATGCGAAGCATGTCTGATGGGTAAAATGACGAAGACTCCATTTTCTGGTATGATGGAGCGAGCTATGGACTTATTGGAAATCATACATAGCGATGTGTGTGGTCCAATGAGTGTAGCATCGCGCGGTGGTTATAATTATGTTCTTACCTTCACGGATGAATTGAGTAGATATGGGTATATCTATTTCATGAAAAATAAGTCCGAAACTTTCAAGAAGTTTAAGGAATTTCAAAGTGAGGTGGAGAATCAACGTAACAAGAAGATTAAATTTCTACGTTCTGATCGTGGAGGTGAATATCTAAGTTACGAGTTTGGCGAGCATTTGAAGAAATGCGGAATACTTTCACAATTGACACCGCTGGGAACACCACAGCATAATGGTGTGTCCGAACGTCGTAATCGAACTCTCTTAGATATGGTTCGTTCTATGATGTCACTTACAGATTTACCGCTATCATTTTGGGGTTATGCATTAGAAACAGCCGCATTCACTTTAAATAGGGCACCATCTAAATCCGTTGAAACGACACCGTATGAATTATAGTTTGGGAAGAAACCTAAATTGTCGTTCCTTAAAGTTTGGGGTTGCGAAGCCTATGTAAAGAAGTTACAGCCGGACAAGCTTGAACCCAAAGCGGAAAAATGCGTCTTCATCGGATACCCAAAGGAAACTATTGGGTATACCTTCTATCATAGATCCGAAGGCAAAATCTTCGTTGCCAAGAATGGATCCTTTCTAGAGAAGGAATTTCTCTCGAAATAAGTGACTGGAAGGAAAGTAGAACTCGACGAGGTTGTCGAACCTTCTCTTGAACTTGCGAGTAGCACAGCACCGGAAGAAGTTCCTGTGGTGCCTACACCAATAAGAGAGGAAGCTAATGATGATGATCATGAAACTTCGGTTGTAGTTGCTACAGAACCTCGCAGGTCAACGAGAACTCGTACCACTCCTGATTGGTATGATCCTGTTATGAGTGTCATGTTGGTGGACAACACCGATGACCCTGCGACATATGAAGAAGCGATGATGAGCCCAGATTCCAATAAATGGCAAGAAGCCATGAAATCCGAGATTGGATCCATGTACGAAAATCAAGTATGGACTTTGGTGGACTTACCGGATGGCCGGAAGGCTGTCGAGAACAAATGGATTTTCAAGAAGAAAACAGATGCTGATGGTAATGTTACTGTCTATAAAGCTCGACTTGTCGCAAAAGGGTTTCGACAAATTCAAGGAGTTGACTACGATGAGACTTTCTCACCAGTAGCAAAGCTAAAGTCTGTGAGGATTTTGTTAGCAATCACTGCATATTATGATTATGAGATATGGCAGATGGATGTCAAAATAGCATTCCTCAATGGAGACATTGATGAAGAGTTGTATATGATGCAACCCAAAGGTTTTGTCGATCCTAAAGATGCTAACAAGGCATGCAAACTTCAACGGTCCATATATGGATTGAAGCAAGCATCCCGAAGTTGGAATCAATGTTTTGATAAGGTAATCAAAAGTTTTGGTTTTATACAAACTTATGGAGAAGCTTGTATTTACAAGAAAGTGAGTGGGAGCTCTGTAGCATTCTTAATACTATATGTAGATGACATATTGTTGATTGGGAATGATGTAGACCTTCTTAATAGTGTCAAGGAATATTTGAATAATAGTTTTTCAATGAAAGATCTTGGCAAAGCAGCTTACATATTAGGCATAAATAATTATAGAGATAGATCGAGACGCCTAATATCATTGTCACAAAGTACATATTTGGACAAAGTTCTAAAGAGGTTTTGAATGGAAGATAGCAAGAAAGGGTTCTTGCCCATGTTGCCCAATACGACCTTGAGTAAAACTCAAAGTCCAGCAACGGCAGAAGATAGAGAAAGGATGAGTAAGACTCCCTATGCCTCAGCCATAGGATCTCTAATGTATGACATGCTATGTACTAGACCCGACATTGCATATGTTGTTAGTTTGACTAGCAGATATCAAAGTGATCCAGGAGTGGATCATTGGACAGCGGTCAAAAACATCCTTAAGTACTTGAGAAGAACTAAGGATATGGTTCTTTCTTATGGAGGTGATGAACAGCTCATTGTTAATGGTTACACCGATGCTAGTTGGAACACCGATCCGGATGATTCTAAATCTCAATCTGGATACGTATTTACTTTGAATGGTGCAGCAGTTAGCTGGAGGAGTGCAAAGCAAAGCGTTGTGGCGAGATCTTCAACTGAATCCGGAATACATAGCTGCTTCGGAGGCTTCACAAGAAGCGATATGGATGAAGGAGTTCATTATAGAGCTCGGTGTGGTTCCAAGTGCGCTGGACCCAATGTCTATCTACTGTGATAACATGGGTGCCATAGCCAATGCGCAAGAACCAAGGTCACACAAGAAGCTGAAGCACATCAAGCTACGTTTTCACGCTATTCGAGAACATGTCCAAGATGGTGACATAAAGATTTGTAAAGTACACACAGATCTGAATGTGGCAGATCCGTTGACTAAACCTCTCCCGAGGGCAAAACATGACCAACACCAGACTGCCATGGGTGTTCGGTATATTACCATGTAATCTAGATTAGTTGACTCTAGTGCAAGTGGGAGACTGTTGGAGATATGCCCTAGAGGCAATAATAAATGTAGTTATTATTATATCTTTGTGTTTATGATAAATGTTTAAATTCATGCTATAACAGTATTAACAAGGAAACATTAATACTTGTGTGATTTGTAAACTAATTTAGAGTCCCTAGTAAAGCCTCTTTGTAATACTAGCTTGTTGGTTACTAAATGATTGTGGTTTCCCTGTCATGAACATTGAGATGTTATTAACAACAAGATCATATCGTTAGGAGAATGATATGATGGACATACTCCTATAGATAAGCGTAGCATAAAGATCAAGTCATTTTAATAGTTTGATTGCTATAAGCTTTTAGATACATAGTAACCTAATTCCTTTGACCATGAGACCATGCTAATCACCATCACCGGATGGATGCTTTGATGACATCAAACACCACTTCATAACTGGGTGGTTATAAAGGTAGCATTGAGTGTTCTAAAAGTATGTGTTAAGGCACATGGATCAAGAGCGGGATTTGTCCATCCATATGACGGATAGATATACTCTGGGCCCTCTCAGTGGAATGTCATCCAATTGGCTTGCAAGCATGTGACTAGCTCACAAGGGATCACATATCACGGGAACGAGAAAAGAGTACTTATCAGTAACGAGGTTGAACTAGGTATGCAGAGATACCGACGATCAAAACCTCGGATAAGTAAACTATCGTGAGACAAAGGGAAATTGGTATCGTATGTAAGTGGTTCATTCGATCGCAAAGTAATCGTAGAAATATGTGGGAGCCATATGAATTTCTAGATTCCTCTATTGGTTATTGTTCGGAGAAGTATCTCGATCATGTCCGCATAATTCACGAACCGTAGGGAGACACACTTAAGGATTCGATGTTGTTGAGTAGTTATGGAATGATGAGTAAGAGACCGAATGTTGTTCGGAGTCTCGGATGGGATCCGAGATATCACGAGGAGATCCGGAATAGTCCGGAGAATAAGATTCATATAAGGAAAGTCCTGTTTCGGGGTTGGAGAATGGTTTCGGTGTTTTCATCGGGAATGTTCTAGAAGGTTCCAGAAGGTCCGGCACTCCGGAGGGAAAGGGTACATGAATGTGTCATAACAAGTTGGAATGGTTGCATCATGTACTAGGTGTCATCGCTGAGCAAAATAAAGGGATAAATCAAATCCTAGTTTGAAAAGTCAAACGCCAATTTGAAAAGTCAAACGGCAAGTTTGCTTGGTGGAGGGAGAGTAGGAAACCTACTTGGGGAGGAGTTCCTCTCCCTCCACCCGCCGGCCTTGGAGGCCGAGTTGGGGGAGGACTCTCCTCCCCTGGCCGGCGCCCTCCCACCTATATAAGGAGGGGCAGGGGTGCCCCTCTAGACTTACACCTCTCTCCTTTAAACCCTAGCCCTAGCCGCCGGCTTCCACCAAGTCGCCGCCGCCCCTAGGGTTTGCCCTAGCCGCCGAGTTGGGGCTTCCCCTTGCCCTAGACGCCGGCCTAGCCCTCTCTCCTTGGTGTGTCTAAACCCTAGATCACCGAGGCCTCTCTCATAGTCCACCATACTCGCTCCGGCTTAAGGCGAAGCCCTGCGAGATCTCCCCTCTACTTCCGGTACCACGCCGTCGTGCTGCTAGAATCGCGAGGAGAGTGCTACAACCTCCGCTGCCTGCTGAAACAAGGGATAGGAAGGTCTTCATCGAGTACCGAACGTGTGACCGACTGCGGGAGCGCTGCCGGAACGCAGCGCCCGAAGGATCGTCTACAAGATCTTGAGATCGGCAAGAGTACGACTACATCACCCACGAGAATCCGCTCTCGTTAAACACTTTGGAATCTTCGAGGGTGAGTTATTCCATCGACTCGTTGCTACAATCTAGTAGATAGATCTTGGCTTGTTTGTTTGTATGCGGTAGAAAATTTTTGTTTTCCATGCTACGAACCCCTACAATATCTATCTGTCATATAGATGGACAAATCTCACTCTCAATGCTACCTTTATAACCACCCAGTTACGAAGTGGTGTTTGATGTCATCAAAGCATTCATCCGGTGATGGTGATTAGCATGATCTCATGGTCGAAGGATTTAGGTTACTATGTATCTGAAAGGTTATAGCAAACAAACTATTGAAACGACTTGATCTTTATGCTACGTTTATCTATAGGAGTATGTCCATCACACCATTCTCCTAATAATATGATCTTGTTGTTAATAACATCTCAATGTTCATGATCAGGAAACCATGATCATCTATCAACCAACAAGCTAGTATTATAAAGAGGCTTTACTAGGGACTCTATAATCTTACAAATTACACAAGTATTAATGTCTCCGATTAATACAATTATAGCATGAATCTAAACATTTATCATAACCACAAATATATAATAATAATAATAACTACTTTTATTATTGCCTCTAGGGCATATCTCCAACAGATAGTGTCGATGAATATCTCTGCATGGCCGAGTCCATAGTCATCGATTGCTTGTATAGGTTCTGCAGAGCAATGATTATAGTGTTTGGGAAATAATACTTGAGAACACCCACTGCTGAAGACACTGCTCGGATCCTCGCGATCAATTAAAGTAGAGGATTTCCTTAGATGCTTGGAAGCATAGACTGCATATATTGGCATTGGAAGAACTGTCCATTTGCATGGCAGGGAATGTACAAAGGTCATAAAGGAGGTTGCACTGTGATACTCAAGGCAGTTGCTACACATGATTTTTGGATCTGGCACTCTTTTTTTGGCATGGCAGGATCGAACAACGATATCAACGTCCTCAACTCCTCAAATATCTTTGTCAAGCTTGTTGAGGGTCATGCCCCCCTGTGAACTTTAAGATCAACAGACACCACTACAAAAAGAGATATTATCTTGCATATGCCATCTATCTAAGATGGCCAACATTTATAAAGACTAACTCAAACCCAATGCTCTCCAAGCATGCTCAGTTTGCCAAGGAACAAGAA
This sequence comes from Avena sativa, assembly GCA_916181665.1. Taxonomy (NCBI): domain Eukaryota; kingdom Viridiplantae; phylum Streptophyta; class Magnoliopsida; order Poales; family Poaceae; genus Avena; species Avena sativa. The sequence goes on from OV702297.1 coordinate 148,782,383, forward strand.
GCTTGCAAGAAGGACGTGGAGCGGGAATTTGGTGTGATCCAACAGAGGTTTGTTGTTGTCCGTTTCCCTTCTCTAACCTGGTCGAAAGATCAGATGTGGAAGTGATGAACTATTGTGTGACCTTGCACAACATAATCGTTGGAGACGAGAGAAAGGACCCAGTGATTTTGGTCAAGCAGAACGAGTCATACTACAGACAAGGACCTCTTGCAGAGCCTGATAACTACGTACCGCCAACCTAGGCTGCCTTCATCGCCATGCGTCAGGAGATCCGAGACTCGATAGTGTATCAATCAGCTGCAGGATGATCTGGTTGAACACCTATGGATACGCATGTGCAACACGTAGATGCCGAGCATGAACTAGCCAAACTAGGCCGAAATATGTTATATTTTCATCGTATGCCAGACTAAGTTTAATTTCATGCCGAACTATGTTGAATTTCATGCCGAACTATGTCAAACATTGCTCTATATTCATATTGCCAAACTATGACGAAAACTGGTCGAATTTGAATTGAATTTGGACCGAAAACTAGCTCCGTCCGGCTATTTACGTCAGTGTTGCCGAGAGGAGGAGCGGACAAAATTGGATTCAGCTCCATGCCATATCAATCTATGAACTTGAGTTCGTTGCTGTGTGTTGTATCAGCTGAACAATCTATGAATTGACAGGGGAGAAGCTCAACCGAAGAATTTAGCATCCTGTCACACAACTTGATGAGTCAACGACCTGAGCTGAGCAAAGTAATACTACTACACATCAAACCTCAAACGTCCAACGGAATCTCTCTAATCAAAGAGGCATGAATCAAGTAACCCAAGAAGGCCATACCTGAAGGACTCCACTACTTTGGCATGGAGCACTCCTCCGCGTGCGCGCTAGCTGTGTGCGTGTGTGCTTGCCGCCGTCGCGTGCGCTGGTCGTGCTGGCCCTGCTTGCCACCGTCGCGTGCGTCCTTGAAGCAACGCCAACAAGGTCGCCCTTCTCATCAGGGCCCGACGCCGGCAACCATCGAACGGCGCGCGCAGGGCCTGGACGCGCGTACTAGAGGAGGCGGTTGGCTAGGTTATGCGGAATTAGAAAAGGCAGGGATAGAATTAGATGAGACGAGAAATTAAGGAATATACAACTTGCACGCTTGGAGCTACGAACTCGTACCTGGGGAGAAGCCGCGTGCGTCTGTCTTTGCATCGTATCGGGTTGTTCCTGTGTAAAACTTTAAAATCTACTTCCTCCGTTTAAAAATATAAGATATTTTAGGTTTGTGAAGTAAATGAATCATGATTCTAGAACTAATTTTTGTCTATTTTAAAACTCTGCCATACAACAAATTTATGCGAGCCGAATAACAAAACGGGCTTATTTATTTTTACCGGATGTGAAAGAAAATCCAGACTACCAAACACGCGCTGCTGTACGAAATAGTACATGAATCGCAGCCCCTTTGTTATAGGAAAATGATACTACTCCCTCAGAGGATACGATCCCCGGGTCACTCCTTTTCGCACGGCAGCAAGTACTGGTCCAACAGCTACACGCACATGAGTAGGCCCAGGAAAACTTCAGCTCATGGCCTCCATCTCTCCTATCTCCTTCTCCTCTCTCTCTCTACAGGGACACGCCAGGGACACGCCATGAATAGCCGCTCAAGCTTTTTGCCATGCGCCGCTGCCCAAGCTCCGTGTCCCCTCGCCGCTGACTCGCCGCCGACGACTCTCTCCGCCATGCTGCTTCGCTGCTGCAGCCCGTGCCGCCGCCGCCTGTACGTACCTCGTCGGAGCGCTGCCCGCACCTCGCCGAAGCGACACCCCAGGACACGCCGTTGCCTAGCTCCCTGCAGGTCGTCCATGGTGCCGCCAGCCGCTACTTCCCTAGCACCATATAGATCGTCTGCTCGGCCACCTCCCATGGTGTCGCCCATGAATCTACGCTCCTCCCCAACGTTGGCAGCATTGCTATGTGTGGACGGCGGCAATGCTACACACGGTGACCAAACATGCTACATACAGCTTCTGGTGTTGCTACCTATGGTGACAGTCGTTGCTACCCTGCTGTGAGCAGCGCTGCTACCTTCGGCGAGAGGCACTGCTACACATGGCGACCGATCCTGCTACATACAGCTTCTGGTGTTGCTACCTACGGCGAGCAGCGCTTCTATATGGTATTTTTTTCTTACAAGTTTTTGCTCCGGCGATGCCTCCGGCGAAGTCGGCTTTTGCTATATTAGTATAATTATTTTGCTACATTTGTTTTCTGATTTTGCTACAATAGCGCAAACTTCTTGCTACGAGGTATCCAGCAAGGTCTCCGGCGAGATCTCCCAGTGATTCTCCGATGAACTCGATTTTGCTACATTTGTTATTATTTTTGCTACATGGTCTCCGGCGAGGTTTCCGGCGAACTCTTCGGCGAGATCTAGTCTGTTTGTTATTTTTCTGGATCGAACCGTATTCTACTACGTGTAGCAAAAACGAGGCTATTTGTAGTAAAACGGGATTGTTTTATAGAGTAAACGGGTTTGTAGGGATAAAAGGGTGAACACGTGATTGACTGGGGACCGGGAATAAAAACGCGTAGTGCTGCCCTTTGTTATATCCTGCCACTGATAACCTTCGCAAGCCCCTTCAGGTTTTTGGAGTGGAGACAAAAGGAGAGCAGACCATAATTAGCTAGCCCATAATTAAGTTGCTCGTAACCTTGTGATTGCTTTTCATTCCTCTACGGCTTTGCCCGTACCTGGCCCAATAGTTAGAGAAATACAATATCTCTAAATCCCTGATAACTAAAGCTTGGCATTCACCTGTTTATCTATAAAAAATAGGGGGTCTGCATTAGAATGAGTATCCATCTCTGAATTTTCTGTAACATTTATTTTTTCTTAGAAGCTAAAAAATACAGGAAGTGACCTCCAAAGTGGTGGTTGGAAGCACATTGAAGCTACAGTCGATCTCGTATTTTTGAACCACCTTATCAACAAGGGTTAATTGGATAAACACCACTACAACTTTTGCTATTAAGCGCCACTATAACTTTTAACTTTTGAGAAACGTCACTCCGATTCTTTCTGGATTTTATACATGTCATTATGTCCATTTTAACACATATATCACATAGTATACGCTCATATTTCCGTAGTACATATGTATACAAGGTGGTGCTCACCTTGATCACTGATCAGCTTAGCATGTATTTGGTTGTTGGCTATGAACTTTGATCAGCTTAGCGTGTATTTGGTTGTTGGCTATGAACTTTGATCAGCTTAGCATGTATTTGGTTGTTGGCTATAAACTTAACACGTGACTAACGGGATCTCGTATCTTCTTCTTTTCTTGGCGGAGGATAGAGTGAACCTGGAGCTATATAATGAGTACCATGTCAATTTATCGCAAATATAGTCACGGATCCCTTCTTTTGGACCTTGTCCAAGCTGATTCTGGCAGGGCACGTACAGGAATACAGATGTACATCGCGTGGTACATGTGTTAAAATGGACATAATGGCATCTATGAAATATAGAGAAAATTAGAGTGGCATTTTTCAAAGTTGAAAGTTGCAGTAGACCCTATCAGCAAATTACAGGTTCATATGCTTAGGGAAAGGAGAAAAATATTTAAGAGAATTGGTTTTGTGAAAGGAGAAAAATAAATAGACAGGGTTATAAGCAAATAGCATGAATTATAATTGAAGGAATATAAAATAGGTATCCAAACTAGGTTGATGCGAAGTTTGTTGTGCACATATTAGACCCAAACTACGCTGATACGAGGTTGATAGTAACATTTTTTTGTTCCACAGCACGGGATCCAATGTTTGCAAAAATACGAAGTTATCACATACTTGTTCATCATCTTCATTGTCAGAGCATCATCCTACTAACTATTTCATTCACTCGGATCATTCGTGCCTGGGCTAGGCTCCGCTGGTCTCCGCACTGGTTCATCGTCATCAGATTCTGACCATGCTGACCGTCTCTTTCGCTCTATTGCAGACTGGGGATGTCCAGTTTCATCATCGGCATCAGAATCATCAAGACCAGCAGCCGCAAGAAGGTGGTCTGGGGCTTTCTCTGGCCTGTCACCGCCAGTCACTGTTGCGTAATCATCTTCTTCTGGTTCGTTTCTGTATTGATCATCTTCCTCTTCCCCGTATTGCGTCTTTGACTTCTGATCCTTCCTCCTCTTGCCACCCTTCCTCCTCCTCTTTCCACTTTCCCCATCTTCATCCTCATGCTTGGATCTATCCTTTCTCTTACCAGCACTACTGCTGGAATGTTTCCATTGTTCCTTGACACGCTCAAAGTGCTGCTCCTGTTGCATTACTTGCTTTAGTTCGTCCTCTTGCTTCCTTCTTTCTAGCTGAAATTTCCTCTGTTCTTCAGCCCTCCGGCGAGCTTCATCAGCCAAAGCAATTTGACGGGTAACTTCTAATCTCTGCTTGGTTTGCTGCTCAGCTTGTTCAGCTGCATCACGATGAACCTTTGCAGCATCAAGTAAATGCTTGCAGTACTCAACATGCGTTTCTATTTTCCTCTCGTCAAAACCATGGGAATGGTACGTCGATGCAACAGACAACAGACTGAACACTCTGATGGCATTCTCAAGCTCACTCACTGTTGCACGGACCTCATCAACTGTTCTTTTTGTCTTCTGTAGAGTAGAAGCTGAGAACTTCTGCATTGAAACGCCGACATTGAACCGTAACAAATAATTTGAAGGAGCCAAATGTATAGCTCTCAGCAAAGAGTTCCGGCACTCCTGCCATTGTTCAGCTTCATAATGTGTCCGGGCAAGGTATAGGAGTATAGTTGCATCTGTGTTGTAGAAGAACTTCCGCAGGCAATTTTGGTACATTTTAACTGCTTGTTGAAAAAGCCCTTGAGCAAAATATATATGAGCCAAATTGATCCATACATCAGGTACCTGAACAAATATACTTCCTGATGCAGCTTCATGTACCTGTGTAAATAACTCCTTGGCAATATCCCACTGGGCTTTCTCAGCATGTAAGATTCCAATACCATTTGCAGCAAACATATTACCCTGGTTTTGCTTCAGTACGCTCAAAAATAGTTCCTTTGCTTTCTCCCGATGAGTAGCCTCGAATTTTGGGGCCTTTTTCTCAGGGCGATTGGCAGCAAAGTAGTTCCAGTTCCCCAGCTGAAGCAAAGAGTATGGGTCTTTCCCCCCAGTAGCATCTTTAGCATCACGGAAACGTTCCTTTGCAGTGAGCCAGTTTTCATCATTCTGGAGTTCAAGGCTTCCAAGCATAGACAGTGCATTTGGATACTTACTATTTATCTTCAGAGCATCACCTATCAGCTCAATGCTCAGTTGAATATTGTTTTTTCCTTTTGCAATAGCCGCTAGCCTCAGATAGGCATCAATATAGTCCGTGTACTTGAAAATAATGAGACGGTAAAGGAGGCTGGCTTTCACAGTATCCTGGCGTTCTTCCAGCAATCTTGCATAGTTAAACAATGTGGTGACCTTATCGCAAGGTAATTCAACAGGCATAGATTCTTCAAGTTGGTGAAAAAAACTCTGATCCCTGTACTGCAAACTCCAGCTTACCATAGATCTACCAACATTACCATCCATAATTGAAACCCAGATACCATCTCCCAGTGCCTCCTTAAAACTTTGTTCAGCCAGCTCAAACTCTGCCTTTTCAAAATAAAGAAGTCCAATTCCATTGAGCAATTCAACAGGTATTTTCTCATCTGCCTTCTTTAGGAGAGTACGTGCTGTTTTCAAGTATTCCATGGCAGCAGCCCAATCCGATTCTACCAATAATTCACCAAGTTCAACAAACGCCTGGTGATCTTTTGGATCAATCCGTGTAACTTTCTTAAAGGTTTCTATGGCTTTGTCATTCTCACCCAAGTTTACATAGATGTTCCCGATGGCCTTTAGGCTTTCGCAATTTTCAGGGTGTACCTCCAGCACTTTCTCAAAGCTAGCTAAGGAACGTTTGAAGTCACCAAATTTCAGATGTATTTGACCAAGTCCAACAAATGGCAACACAAAGTCTTGTGGTTTATTGATTTCTTTGACAGATGCCATATAATACCGTCCAGCAGTCTCAATGTCTCCCTTACTGTGGTATGATCTGGCCAAGTTATAGTAGGACTGTGATTTCAGTAGCCCGTGAGTGCTTGAAGAGAGAGCAGTCTCAGTCAGTTGCTCAACCACAAAATGCTGACCAGTGAAGAAATAATGGTTGGCTAGGTGGTTGAGTGCCAAAGTGCAATAAGGATAAATTTCAAAAGCTCTTCTCATTTTTTCCATCCCTTTGCGAATTCCACCAGCTTCACTTGTTTGCAAGTCCATGATTGCAAGGGCTACTATTGCATCAACATTTTCAGGGTCCAACTGTAGAACTCGTTCAAAAGCTTGTCGAGCTCTGTCTAGCTGACCAAGTTTGTATCGACAAAAAGCTATACCGAGCCTTACAGCAGGAGGACAATCTGTATAGGCCCGCAGGGCTCTCCTATAAAGATCCAATGAGTTCCTGTAATATTCCAAAGCTTTTTTGTGTTGCTGCTCTGCATCACCCATCAGGAAACAAACAGCAGCCTGACCAAGAAGACCTGGGAAATTATCCCCATCCTCATCCAACACAATCTTGAACGAGTCAGATGCCATTTGCAACTCACCCTTGGCCACACAAAGTTGACCTTTTCCAATCCATGTAGATGGTTCGGTTTCGTCTATCCTGGACGCCCTATTGTAGTACTGAGTCGCCTCTTTGAAATGTGCTTCCTTCTGTGGTACTCTCTCAGCCTTTCCTAAGAAAGTATGGAAAGCACCCAGAGCATTAAGGATGGCTATCCGCTCATACTTCACTTCAGCATAATACTCATCAATTTCTGCAGAGAAGATGGAATGGTTCAGTCAGAGTAGATTTCTACATATAATTTAAAGAAACAATGAGAAAATGAACTAGCATGGTATAATGAAAAAGGTGACATTCCAATGAAGAAATAAAAAACAACCTGGGCCAGATCCTTCCTCTAGAATCTGTCGGAACTGTTCTATCTTCCCTTGCTTGAAGTATTCCCTCTGCACATAATTTTCCCAAGTAATTAAAAACGCAAGTGAAAATGTCCTCAATATTTACAAAGATACAAAACCACTAATCTGGACAGTTCAACATCGCAAGAAGACAACCTATAAAATTAGGTGATAGAGTATGCAAGTATAAAGTTTAGATTAAATACAAGTCACATGTGTTAGGCAGGATTGAGATATCGAGAATGAACTTGTGGCCAAGCTCCTCTTCTTTGGATCTTCAACATTATTTGTCCAAACAAATCACGATGGTATGCTACTAGTTACTAATTATTAGGTCCTCAACATCACTAGCATCAGCCCCAGGCCAAATAGTTGGGCTTGAACAACCAGGACCAAGCAGAAAATTCAAAAAGATATCGGCCAAACCCTTATTAAAACTGGAAGAGGACGCATCTGCATCTGCAGGGGCGAGATGCCACGAGACCCTCCCTAGCCCTGGAAATCCATCTAACCGCCACCAGTGACGACCTAGACCTCGGAAGGATTGCAAGGAAATCTTCGCGGTCACAAAACACGGGATTGGGACGACTCGTGAAGAGATTTACCGCGATGATGAGCCAGAGGTGGAGAGGGGCTTGCTCGGCCTTGAGGATGTCGAGGATGTCGGAGGCGTCGGCGGGGAGGTGGTCCAGCGCCACCCGGACCTCCTCCTCCGTCCCCTGAACCGGGATGTATACGCTCGCCATCCCCCCGTGGCTCCCCACTTCCCGTCGCCGCCGCCGTCCAAGGGAGAGAAAAATCTAATTCCGAAGTGCGAGTAACGCTGTTGCAGCGGCGCTACCAGGGAACGATGTTGCGGCAGTATTATTTGGGCTTTTGGGCCGGTTCGTTTTCAGCTTCCGGGTGAAAGCATTATTGCCTCCAATAATTTTTTTCCAGAAGTCAAGCAGTACAAATTTTGACCGAATTTATTGAAAAACTACTAACAACTAGCAAAGTGATCGTACATTGCAACGGGTCCAAACTTAGAAATTGATAGATCTTCTATATTTAGATATTATAAGAATATCCTAAGATAATAAAATTATCATAAATACTTATGAATCGGCAACAAAATCACTATGACAACGTTGGTAAATTAAATGTAAGATCGCTAACAAAACAAATCTTCGTAACTTGCCAAAATATTTGGCTAATGCACAAAAACATTCAGTGATTTCATTTGAAGAAACAAAACACTGAAAAAGTTCTATAATGCATGATTATTACATTTTGTATTGTTAAAGTAGTCTTTTAAAAAGAGGAGACAACATTTGAAGTATATCGAATACACACATCTTTTTTTTTTGACATGTACTCCAACGTACTGAGGTCTCCCCTATTCCAAACATCACGTCACATTCACTCTTATTTTGCCTACCGGTGTTGTTTCCTCGCTGGTCATCTTAATCTATTTCACAGCATTTAAGTAGAGAAGAATTGTACATCATTGATAGCATTGTTCATGCCAGTTTTCTCAAAGCCGGTTTGGTTCCCTAGTCGCAATCTTGCAACAACATAATATCAAGAATAAGTCAGATCGCCTTGCTCTATCACGAAAAATTTAGCTATTGGGTGATTAAGCATGACAGAAGGAACACATACACTAACACTATTACTTTATTGGCAGCATCAACATCAAACAAATTCAATGCAACAGGATGCTAAGCCTTTAGAATTTTAAACTTTCCTCTAAACTTTTCGAAAAATGCTGATCTTGCTCTTTATTTGTTTTGACCCGTTCGTACATAAGCCGACTTTTTCAAGATTAATTAATACCCTTTCTCTTCAACAATATAAGCCTTTTAGCAAGCTAAAACATCTAGCAAAGAAGGCTTATATGATGGAACAGAAGAAGTAGATCATTCACGCATTTTTACACGGCATCCAGACAGTATGTTTTTTAGTTAAATAGATTGATAAATATAAAAATCAGTATTGTGTAGATTTCATGGGACAAATATTACATCTTTGGTTATCTAGAACTTAATTAATTAAACTTACTTGAATTCCTAAATAATTGAGTTGTATGGAAAATCCCGGTCCAATTTTAGCAAACGGAAGCATCAGGTGACGGTCAATATTGCATGTTGTCGTATCCTCACGAGCAAAATCAATTTTGCAAGGAGCGCGAGAACGCTGAAACTATATCTTACAGACACATCTGCTCATAGTTAGCTTGACCTCTTCTTATGCAGCTCCACTGACGTTTGGACATGTTGATCTCTTGAAGACTAAATATTCTAGCATCGTAGCTATGTTGTACTAAAACATCAATTAGGTTATCATATTGACATGAAGCTGAAGCAGGCCGATATTGATCTTCACAACTGCTACTTAAGACGATGCTGGCTCGCGGAATGCTGCACAAAGCACGTGGTGTCGTTGGTCTTGCTATTTTTTTGCCTTACCCTAGTTTTCTCTTACATTTCATCAATCAGTCACTAAGCATCCTTGCTATCCAAGTAGCCAGGTTTACATGTAAGAAAGTCACAAGTAGGAAACACAGCTGAATTTGGTGTCTTTACCTGGTGAATTCTATCAGCCATCAACAAAATAGTCACGGTTATTTGAAAACCATAAATTGCAATCATGTCAAACTAATCTAAATACACACGATCTGCATGAATAAATTGTATGATTCGACCTTGCCATTAGAACTGATCCATTACTTTGTCCCATATAGCAATATACTCCTCTTCTCCGAAATCATTCTTGAAAAAACTTGGACCTATTGTATCTACATACATCAGATACCACATTTTACTACATTGTTGACGCACAAACTCTCTACGAGTGGCAGAAAAAAAAAGAAAAAAAAAGAAAAAAAATTAAGTATAACATTATTCTGTCATCAGATCAACCTCAAGTATGGAACTTCCGTACCTTGCTTTCTGAAGTCTGGACGGGATCTCTTCTGACTGCTTCCTGATGGCTAGTTTCTTCAGGCTCCTCATCAAGATACGTATAAACCTTGGTATGGACACACTTGAGAACAGGAGGTCAGGAGGTGCATCTGAACAGAGCCATGACGGATGTAGGGACAAAGGCCGTTGTCAGGGCTTGGGAGATCCGTCAATTCCCTCTTCTGAAGCACCTGCACAATGGGTGAGGAGGTTGCCATCCAGGGTAATCGATGACAATCCATGGCGCTGCCCAGCCCATGGCGGCGCGTATGGGAGAGAGGAATCGACGGTAGGGCCGACGCTGCCTATCCTCACGCCACCGTAGACCCCGGCGTGTCGGCACACGCCGGCAGCAGGCAAGAAGCGGGAGCGCACCACACAGATGCAATCTTGTCATGCATACTTATGCTATAAACCATGTTCAGGTGTTATACATTGATGCTCTTATCTACAAAATTATTCTTATCAAAACTATGGTTTTTATAAAGATAGCCTGTAAATATAATGCATGATATTAATCTAGGTATATTGGATGCCATGCTAAAACAAAGGCTAAATACTCTAACCATTTTCTAGGTGTATATTATGATATAACAACATAACTTTATCATTCATGTTAGCTTTCCGGCCATGAAGAATAACACATGCAAATCCTTGATTGGTGTAAACCTGAGGAGGCTTGGTTTTTACAAGTCATGGTATATGGAAGAGATGGTAGGCAGTATAGAAATTGTAGTACTGCATTATTCAGTTCTGAAATCATTTGTCCCTAAACTAAAAGTATCATACATTAGACCATTCAGAAATATAGGGTAAATTAGAGGAAAAACGGATACAATCTAGTAAAGATGAGTTACTTTCACGCCATTCGATCTTTTCAAACAAAGATACTACAAACAGAACGAAGATGATCAGATCACAAGAAGTGGAGCAATGAAATCAAAATTTATTTCCCGCAAGGAAAAAGGTCCAGAGTTCATTTCAGATGGGACTCGAATTTCTATGGATAAACCAAAGGTTGTTCTTTAATGGAATTATATATTAGAATGCACTAGAACTGCAAGGAGCATGTGAGGAGAACACTTTGCTCTTTTCATATCAGTATAAATATGCAAACAACAACAACACAGGGGAATCAAAACTCTCACGGGCACGAAGACTACGAAATCTACAGCGAAATTTGAGGGCCTGGGGCGCATCACAGTACCTCATCGGGAGAACAAATCCCCCCCCCCTATGCTATAACACAACAAAATAACCTACATGTCCATGGTGTGCCTAGATTTTTGCCTAGACTTAATGGTAATAATTTAACATAACGCAACACAGGACTGCAAATGGAGGCATGATGCAGATTGACGAAGCAACAGAAACTTGACCGTCCATGCGACGAGGTCCTGCAACACGGCAGCGTCTAGGTAGCAGAAGTGGTGCTTCGGATTCCGTCCGATCCCCCGCTGTTGCTTGCATCTTCTGCCTGCACATCATCGTCATCTCCGCCCGCGCGCCGAGCAGCAGCCGCGTCCGGCGCGGACGTTCCCCTCGACCCCCCCCCCCCCCCTCAAGCAGAAGCAACATACGGATTCCCCCATCCCCGACCTTCTTCTCGACCCTGCTCTCAAGATGGCGGGCGGCGACTGGCTTGCGCGGAGACGGGCGGCCAGCCGTTCGACGCTGGAGCTTGCCCACCCATGGCGCACCGCCTCTACATCCCCGGACGCGAGGCGCGACTGGCTTGCACGGAGATGGGCGCCCGGAGCTGGAGCTTGCCCACCCATGGTGCCCCGCCTCTACATCCCCGGACGTGAGGCGGAGGGGTGGTGGGGCGAGCTTGCAGGGGGGTGTAGTCACAATGCTGCCGGGTGACCGTAGGCGTTGACCCATCGCATGTGGGCAGAATGGACAAAAATAACCCCTTTTGGTAAGGATTTCATGAAATGACCTCTCGGCGTAAAAATTTCACTAGACTAACCCTTTGGGTAACGCCTAACAGCAAGGCGCTACACTCTACAGGGTAGCGCCTTGCTGCTAGGCGCTATGCCTCCTGCCAGCTGGCACCGCCTGGCCCGGCCCCGGCCCCACCCGACCGTGTGACGCCTAGGCGCTATGCTTGGGGCGAGTAACGCCTAGGCGCTATGCCCAAAGTGTAGCACCTATCTGATAGGCGTTATGCTCTAATGTGTAGCGCCTAGCAGATAGGCACTACATTTTGGGACTTAACCTGTCGCGCCCAGGCCCCCTCCCTACCCCGACCCATTCACTCCCAGCTCGACCTAGCCAAGAAGAACAACAAGGAGGTGCACCCTTCTTCCCTCTCTTCTCCCCCCTCAAATCTCTCACATTGGAAGCTTCATTTGGTGGATTTGTGCCTCTCCCCAGCTGCTAGAGGTACCCTCCCTCATTCCCCTCCGTTTTGACCTCTTGAAATCTTTCATTTTGGTTGTACGCTTGAAACCCTAGAAATTTGATTTGGAGAGAAATGTTTGGAAATTTGTTAGATTCATTGGCCAATGTTGGGTATAAAGATGTGTATGAAGCATTTAGTTAGGTTTAGGGTTGTTGAAATGTCATTGTTTGGTTTATTGGAATGTTATGGATAGGGTTAGGGTTTGCTTATGTAAGAGAGGGTGTTCTTTTTAGCTTTATGGTTTGGTAATGTGTCTAGTATATTTTTGTTTATTTTGTCATGGTTAGTTAATGAACATATTCTCCTATGTGTTAGGGATGGCAAGAATTGTTCATGTTCATCATGTGGACAAGGATGCCTTTTTGAAAGGCAACATAGAACCAGACCTGGATAAGCTAGATATTGTGTTTGAGCGTACTCCCACCTATGCCGAGGTCTTGGAGCAAGTGAAGATTGAATTGAAATGGATGGACCCATGTGATGTTGTTGAGTTGGAGGGAAGACATAATGTGGGTTTTGGAATGCATATCCGTTGGAAGACCATGTGTATCTTCTCCGAGGCTCGTTGGCTTGCATACAAGGAGGTGGTGGCCGAATCACTAGACAAGGCTCTTGAGCTATTTGCCACCAAGAAGGTTGATAGTTCATTGCATTTGGACTTGAACCGTCTTGCCTCCCCATTGGATAGTAGGAGTCCTCCACCTGTAGAGCAAGAGATATGGATTGAACCTCCTTTGACCCAAACATTGAGCCCGATTTCAAGACACCAAGATGAAGCGTTAGAAGAGGACAATGATGATTGTGAGGGTGAAGATGATGATGATGTTGAACTCCACGACAACAATGTTGGTGATTTGGATAAATATATCACCCAAGATGACATGGACCGTGACCTCTCGTATTCTCGAGGCTATGCATCGGACTCGGATGATGATTGTCCCGAATAAGAAGTTGACGAGGAGGGGTTCACGGCTAGAGAGGCCAAAATACACCATACCGTATTGGGGCGGGACCATCGGGTGCCTTTGTTTCGTGACCTTAGTCTTGCGGATGAAGCCACGGTTGATGGTGGTAAAGGCGTAGTGCTTGGACCAAGGAAAAGTTCTTACCGGGATGACAATCACGTGACTAATGGATTTTGCAAAGGATCAAGGTTTAAGACCTTGTTGGAATTTAAGCAATGGATAAAGGACTTCTCGGTGAAGCATCATCGTCCTTACACGGTCGTGCAATCGGACATCAAGAAGCTTTACATGGTGAAGTGCGAGGAGGAAGGATGTCCTTGGATTGTGCGTGCAAGACCATTCAAGGGAGGTCCCTATTGGCACATATCTAGTTGCGTATCAACTCATATGTGCCGAGGCCCGGTGTTGGATGGCAAGGATGCAAAGCACGAGCACCAGCAACTCACCTCCGAGTTCCTCGCTTATAGGCTTTCCAATGACATCGTGTTGTTTCCAATAATGAGCATCAAGATGGTCATGGAGCTTGTGAAAGCCCTCTTTCACTACGAGGTGAAGTACGGTAAGGCATGGAAGGCTAAGCAAGCCGCATTCAAGATGTTGTACGGTGATTGGGAGGAATCTTATAACTGAATCCCAAGGTTGTTGGGAGCGATGGCCGATGCTAACCCGGGCATGGTTCATGTGGTTGAACCTTTGGGAAACAAGACAAGTATTGTTAACGGAAGAACCATTTGAGTTTTTGGCCGTGCATTTTGGGCTTTCGAGCAATGTGTTCAGGCATTTTAACATTGTAGGCTAGTCATCTCCTTTGATGGCACCTTTATGACCAGTCAATTCAAGGGCACTATCTTGATTGCAATAGCCAATGATGCCAACAACCGGTTGATTACTTTGGCCTTTGCTTTGGTAGAGGTGGAAAACAATGAAAATTGGGAGTGGTTCTTCCATCTTTTGAGAACCAAGGTATTAACCCCTCATAGGGAAATATGTGTCATCTCGGACCGTCATCAAGGAATTCTTAATGCGGTGGACCAAGATATTCCCGGGAATGCTCCGTTGCACCATCGTTGGTGCATGAGACACTTTTGTGCAAACTTCTATAGGGCATGCAAGAGCAAGGATTTGGCCGATGATCTACAAGATTGTTGCCTCACTTTCACAGAATGTCGTTTCTCAAACTTGGACAACAAATTTATCTTCAACAAAGAGCTCAATGAGGGTGGTCGAGAGTTTCTCGATAGGAGCATTGAAGAAAAGACAAAGTGGGCACAAGCTTTTGATGATGATGGCCGGAGGTACGACCAAATAACAAGCAACATGGTAGAGGCCTTCAACAAGTTGCTCAAAGGTGTCCGTGCATTGCCCGTCACGGCAATAGTCCAATATACATTCGACATGATGAATGGGTATTTTTGACATACTCAGAGGAAACGGACCGGCAGATTGCGGGGGACTACAAGAACAAGTACAAATACAACCACCTAAGGTTGATGATTGGATGCAATTTCAGTCAAAGAAAGCGGATTCCAAAGTTGTCACGGAATATGATAATGACGAGCTAATTTACCAAGTTACGGAGCCCAGAGGTACAACGGCTGATGGTGTCCAACACGGAGGCCGAGCTTTCAAGGTCTCGCTCAAGACTTGTGAGTGCACATGCGGAAGGCCATCATTGCTTCATCTTGCCTGCTTGCACTTGCTCGTGGCGTCTCGCCGGCGACATTTGGATTACAATAATCCGCTCACGGTGAGAGAGGCTGAGTTCTCTATTGAGACTACTAAGAAGACATGGGCTCCTAGATTTCATCCATATTTGGACCAATCACAATGGCCGGAGTACCATGGGATTCAAATATGGCCCGATCCGAAATGGAAAGTGATTAAACATGGAAGACGCAAGACAAAGCGCTTTAGGAGCGACATGGATGGATGGGGCCGTGGTGGTGCTCGAGAAACGGGCAATGACCAATTCCAAGAGCCTCGTGAGAGAGCCTGGTGTGGAACATGCAATGGTGTAGGGCACAATACAAGAAAGTGTTCTCAAAGGAAAAGAGCAAAAGGAAATGAAGCAAGCACTAGCCAACCAAGTGGTAGCCAACAAGACCCAAGCCAACCTAGTGGTAGCCAACAAGACCCAAGCCAACCAAGAACTAGCCAACAAGTCCCAAGCCAACCAAGAACTAGCCAACAAGCTCCTAGACAACAAAGAGGTCGATCACTTGGGCTTAGAAGAGGAAGAGGGCGTGGCGGTTTTAACCCGGCTAGTATGTTAGGTTACTTGGCAGGACCAAATCCTTATGTTAATAGATACGGCTAAAATATTCATACTTGCATTCTTATGTTACTACCTACTATGCTTATTTCATTGAATCAATTATTGTTCACATTCATGCATCCTTTACTAACTTATACCTTTCATTCTTATAGTAGGTATGGCGACTCAGCCCCACAAGGGCAATGATGGGGATGGTGTGAGCTACTCGAAGGTCTGGACGAACGCTATGGAGGTGGTGAGGAAGAGGAAGGAAGTTGAGGAAGAGGAAGAGAGGAAGAGAAAGGAAGCTAAGGAAGAGAAGAAGAGGAAGACATTCAAAGAGGTAGTTCAACTTGCTCGTGACTTGGCGAAAAAGAAGGACAAAGAGGACAAGGTGAAGAAGAAAAAGGAAGAGGAAGAGAGGAAGAGGAAAAAGGAGAAGGAAGAGGAAGAGAGGAAGAGGCAAAAGGAGAAGGAAGAGGAAGAGAAGAAGAGGAGGGCCAATGCTAGGCCACCTTGCGCCGACCAAGAGGAAAGGCCACATAAGGCGTTTCGTACTTCTGAGGCCCATGGAAAGGAGGTTCCTATTTGTTGGTGTGGAACCGATTGCATTGTTAAGCAGTACCAAGACTACCATTCCGATAGTTGGGGAAAGAAGTTCTTCATGTGTGCCAACTACAATCGCTCTCCCATGCGTAGCCGCAACCCATACGAGACTCCACCTGTATGCACAAATCTTCTTAGTTCTTCATGTGTCCCAACTATTCCATATCATAGTACTAACATGCACTATTTTCTTGTAGTCTCCCCCTTCGATATGCAGGTACTACACTTGGATAGATCTCGAGCAACCTAAATACAACCTAAATAGGAGGAAGAGAAGCGCCTCGCTAAGGAGGCTTGTGATGCGGAGAGGGAAAGGCTGCGTCGAACGGCGTGGAGTTCCATGGAGGAAGAGGAAGAGAAGAAGAGGAAGGGCAAAGGGCCTATGCTTTAGACTTGTAGACGGAGCCTCGTGGCCCATTGAGCATGTCGAACTTGAAACATGTTGACAATTTTGTGAACTTTGAGCACTGTCGAACTATTAGTATGTAAATCCCCTTTAGGGCATGAACACCATGTTTGAGATGCTTCTATTCGAGTATGTCATGAACTGCTATCCCTCCTCTTATATTTGTCTTGTGTCATATTTGTAAACATGTCGTGTCAGTCTCAAAACAGGGAAATCTATGAGATGAACACAGTTTCAAGGCATAGCACCTGTCTGCTAGGCGCTATGCTAGCAGATTTCGATTGCTCCAGAAATAACAGGAGCATACAGAGAGCAAACCGAGAGATCGCAGGCGGGGGAAAACTCTAAGTCAGAGTGTAGCCCCTGTCTGCTAGGCGCTATGCTCTAATGTGTAGCACCTATCAGACAGGCTACACTCTAACTTAGAGTTTTCCCCCGCCAGCAATCTCTCCATTTGCTCTCTGTATGCTCCTGTTATTTCTGGAGCAATCGAAATCTGCTAGCATAGGGCATGTCTGCTAGGCGCTACACAGGGGCATAGTGCCTAGCAGACAGGCTCTACACTCTGACTTAGGGGTTTCACTCGCTTGGCTTCTCTCGGTTTGCTCTCAGTATGCTCCTATTATTTTTGGAGCAATCGAAATTCGCTAGTGTAGCGCCTAGGATACAGGCGCTATACTACTGAACTGGACTGGGTTTAGCTGCTTCACAGCACACGTGCACATATGTCAATATATTAAGTTTCATAATACAACATAGTGGCTAAACATCAACATAGTCTCAATCATCAACATAGTGGCATACATCAACATATTCTCAATCATCAACATAGTGTCATACATCAACCCATACATAGTCTCAAACATAGTACATCATCATCAACATTGTGCCATACATGACCTACTTCCGTCCACGCGTCCTTGGGCCTCGGCCCCTCCTTGGAGGTATCTTCTTTGTCACCTCCTATTATTCTTGTGACTCGTCATCATCATCATACCGTAGGCCTCTCGTCCTCCTAGTCGCTCTTGACCTCCGTGGCGGCTCGTCTTCGACAAAATTGGCCTTTCCCTTGTTACGGAAGTCGTCCGAAGTGTAGTGATGGAACGCTTTCCTTGGCTTCAGCTGGTATGCGGAACGAATCCGGTACTCCTCCTCCGTCTCATTATCCATATGAGGCAGCTGCATGTAAGATTGTATGGCTATGAAAATGCATGGGAAACATAAAGCACTAAATGCATGTAAGAAATAAGGTTGTCCCATACCTCATCTTCCGAATGAATCGCCGAAGTGGTCTCATCCTCAACGTCATCCTAAAGGTGGGCCGACGGATCAGTAGTCGACTTGGACCTAGAATTAGACATGGTTGTGTACTCGGGATCACGTCAACCTAGAAGGTTAGATAACCGATGCATCTTTTGGGCTGAGCACTGTAACAAATAATAAGATAAGTCAAAACCGGTAAAGAACAAGAACATGCCAATCTTGAGGAAGTCTCGCATCCATACCTTAAGGAAGTCTCACATCATGCCTTCTCCCTTTTCCCCCTTAGGGGCATCATAAAGAATCGCCTCGGCATCGTCGACATATTTCTTTACCTCCGTTCGCTATAGAGTCAAGAACATGAACATGTTAGGCAAGAAAGAGATGAGAGGGCAAGGAAAGTAATGTAAGGGCAATGATAACTTTACCGCAAAGTTGAGTGAGGAAGAAAGCGGGATGTCGGTCCCCTCCCTGACCTGCCGGTTGTAATCGGTGTAGGCAAGGTCATCGAACACACATGGTTGTTCCAATATTTCTTCCTGAAAGGACGGCGGGAAAATGGAGACACGGGTACTAGAAAGAAACCAATGGATGTAATTGTTGAATGCAACTCCGAAATGAGCTCTTCCACTATTCCATTCCGTTTGTAGAGCCTTCTCCACACAAATGAGGAAGTCCATGACGTGCCTCCTATGATGGTGATCCCAATTCTTGATCTTCCTCTGCCTCTTCCTGTCCAACCTGAATAACAACAAAGAACCATGTTAGTACTGAAAGGATACGGATGTCGCCTAGAGGGGGGGTGAATAGGCGATTAAAACTTTTCCTAGAGTGGCTCAACAAAGGCGGAATAAAACTAGTGTTTACTTTGTTAAGCACAACCTAGAAACAACTAAGGTTCACCTATGTGAACCAACAACTTATGCTAAGCAATACAAGAAACAAAGTGATAGCAAGATATAGATTACTTCAAGCATGAAGGCTATCACAATGTAAAGTGCATAAGTAAAGAGCTCGGGTATAGAGATAACCGAGGCACGCGGGAACACCGATATTTTACCTAGTTCCTCCCAACATGGAGTACGTCTCGTTTGGAGAGGGGGTGGTATCAAACCACCAACGCCACAAAAGGCCTCCCTTATTCTCCGGTGAATCTCACCCCAATGGGATTGATCCACGCTTCCACTATCGGTGCACTTGTCGGTGGCAACCGGAACCTCTCACAAGGTTGGGGCACTTCTCCACAACTTAATTGGAGGCTCCCAACAAATGCCACAAAAGGCCACAATGCCACCAAGGCCACAAACCGTCTAGGGTTCCAAGAACCCAATAGGGACAAGCTCCAATTAGTAACACAAACCGAATCCTCCGAGGAGAACTCAAACCGATGCACCGAATGCAAATGGCAAGAACACCACAAAGGTGCTCAAATTCCTCACTCTCAAGTTCCAACAAAGCTACTAAAGCTATTGGGGGAACAAGAGAGGAGGAATCAAAGAGAGACACAAAATCCCCCAAAATCTAGATCCCCAAAGATGCACTCACAAAGAGATGAATCGGTTAGGTCAAAACGTGGATCTAGATCTCCTCTCTCTTCCACTCAAATATGGGCAAGAATCATCGGAGGGAAAGAGATTAGGAAAGATTCAAAATCTAGAGCAAGTGTGGACAAAACTTAGCCTAATAAAAGAGGAGAAAGCTGCCGGAACTGAAAACGGGCAACGGGCTTAAATAGCGGCCCCAGAAAATCTAGCCGTTGGGGCACTTTTTTAGTTAGGGCCGGTAGTACCGGATTGGACCGGTACTACCGGATGGATCAAATCCAACAGCGAATGCCAGGGAAGAAACGAAGCAGCAGCGACCGCAACAGGAGATCAGGAGGGAGAGCGAGCGGCAGCTGGCGTGCGAGCGAGCGAGCGCGGCGAGCGGTGCGCACAGCAGGCGAGCGGGCTGAGCGTGAGGCCCAGAAAGCAGGCGAGCCGTGGCAGCCCAGCAAGCAGGAGCCAAGCGCTCGGCAGCGAGCGGCGAACGCGCTGGTGCGCGAGCGAACTGACCGCGGGCGAGTGGTGAGCGTAGGTCAACGCGGCGGCGCGGGGCCCGCAAGCTGGCCGATCTGGCGCGCGGGAGAACCGGGGGGACGCTCGCGCGGGCAGGTGTGCGGAGCGAAGTGGCAACACGCGCGGGGCAAGCAGGGCAGAGCGTGCAGCAGGCAGATCCAAGGCGGCTGGGCCTAGGGGTAGGGGTGGGCGTTCGTTTTTTCGGTTAATTCGGTTCGGGTTTTTGGGTTTTTCTATCATTCGGTTTCTACAAAATAGGCATCGAAATTATTTTGGTTTTCTAATTAATCGATAGTTCGGTTAGCGGATAATTTGGTTCGGTGTTCGGTTTTTAACCGAACTTCTAGAAATAGCAATACCGTGCCTTAATTTATGTCAGATCCATACAAGCTAAACCACTCATCGGCGCACCGGAAGTAACCTCCAGGTCGGCGAGGACTAAAGTAATACATGGCTAGCTGATGTCTTGAACGCATGTGTAGAAAAAGAACATAATAAGCATGATGTGTATCTTGCTCGTTCAAAAAAATAATGTCTATCTTCCAAATCGTATACATTCAATAAATTGTACGTGTTGAGAGTTCAGCTAAAATACATAATTATATCCGAAACAGGAATACAATTGAAAGGCTTCTAACAAAATTTATAGACACAATTGACGGTTAAATCACGAACATGTACGTGCATGTGGATGGAGACATACGTACATGCATTGGCTGTCCTGGTAGCTTCTGCATGCATGTGTTTTGTCCCATAAGCTAATATCTACGTACAGTAATGGACGCCTGAGACAGAATCATAAATATGACAAATATATTTAGCTCTGTCACGTATATTTTTCAGTTTGTACGGTTATTTCGGTTAACAGAAAGTCAAAACCGAATTAATATTTATAATTTTGGTTAATCATATTTACCAACCGAAATTAGTTTCGGCTAATTCGGGTTCGGTGTATTCGGTTTCAGTTCTGGTTAATTCGGTTTCGGTGTTCGGTTTCGGTTTTTATGCCCACCCCTACCTAGGGGGCGGCCCGGTACTACCGGTCGCTTGGGGCGGTAGTACCGCACGGGCTGGTAGTGTCGGCCTGGACTACCGGGGAGGACTGAGGAAGAGCAGGCCGCTGCCAGGGGCGTCCGGTACTAGGCCCGGTAGTACCGGACGGCCCAGTAAACTGTTTTACCTTTTTTCTTTTATAAATCAAATCGACGAATATTTAAACGGTCATAACTTTTGACTGGAAGCTCCGATTGACCCAATTCCAATTGCGTTGGATAGAGGACGACAAGGGCTTCCCAATAAAAAGTGGAAATATTGATTATCACCAAGTGAGAAAATATCAAGTAGAATAATGTGGGATACCTCACTTGGTGGGAAACCGAAAAACCGTCAAGATCAAAATCGTAACAAGATACAAACGGAAGATCCGATTTTGATGAACAAGAGCTTGTTATGGAGATTAGCACAAGCTCTATATCCTCACATGGATAAGACCAAATAACAAACAAATATGATGATGCAAGTATGCAAGAACAATGTGACCAAATTACTCATATGAGAGCCCCTCTTGATAGTACGGTTATCTATCCTAAACCCGGTCTCACACACACAACGTGAGACCGGCAAAAGGGAAAACCTATCGAGATTATACCTTTGCCTTGAGCATTCCACTTGAGCTCGATGTAGACGATCTTGCCCTTCTGAAGATGGAACACCTTTCTTGATTCTTCATCATCGATCCATGATCACCGAGGATAGCAAGCCTCAAACATGAGATCTTCTATAGATGGCGCATTTTGAGCTTACACATCACATCTTCTTCTCATTTCATCGACCTTGAAGCCAACACATGCTCCAAGCGATGCCAATGGACAAATCCTACAAGTATAACTTAATACACACATTAGTCCATAAAGATTGTCATTAATTACCAAAACCACACATGGGGGCCCAACATGTTCTTTAAAGTACCATCCACAACAATTGAGCACAAGTTCTCATGCAAACTAACCGATGAAGCTCCTTGTCGGTGTCCTTCCACACGGGAGGGTTGCACTGAAACAACCCGAACTTCCTCATCACCTGTTGTGGCATATGAAACTCAACCGCCCAATTGCAAATCGATGGGCAGCACATGAGCCAGAGACATTGTTCGTCCAAGCACTTCGGGTTAATATTAAACCCGGGAGCAACACCGAGCTCGTCCCCATAACCATAAGGCTCCCACTCCACCTGCAACATATCACAATAACATGTTTGGTATCGATTTTGACTCGTGAAGTAAATATTATGGGTAGTGATGTACAGACAAACATCTACCTGCTTGGGCTCGCATCGAACTCGTTCGTGTACTTGAGGTACATGGCATCGACATCGCTTGTCATCTCCGATACCACGTCCCACTTGTAAGCCCAAGTCGGGAAGCGTAGAGGGTTTCTATTATACAATAGCCAAGGATGGTGGCCCACCTCTTTGGGATGCCCAACCGGTAAGCGTTCCCAGCTCCATATCGAGAGAAGAACCATAGCACCACCTATTCCGGCATTTTGGCCTGCCCTACGACAGGCATCGTCCAACTACAAGTGAACAAAAAAGAGGCCAGGATAGCATATGTGTGGAGTCAATATATACAAATGAATGTAGAGTGCATAGGTGATTACCTGCTGGTACAAGTAGGCAAGAGCCGCTGAACCCCAGCTGATATTGCTATCCCAGTTTGCTAGTGCCTTCAGCCACATCCACTGAGTGGTCCTACCTCTGCTGTCAGCAAACAGAGTCCTAGAATGGACATACCACACGTACACACGAGCATGTGTCTCGATCACCTCAACCGCGGCAGGGTCCGGACAATGCGCAAAGTTCTTCACAATCCACGCATATGTCGCGCCTGCTAGGACTCTATCTTTGCTCCTATCTTCAAGTTCTTAAGGATCCATGCCAATAAGTACCTGCATCGCATTGCGCCACCCATCGGAATTTGTGCTCATACAGAGAGGCTCCCCCGCGATAGGAAGTCGAAAGATCATGGAAACATCCTGATCTCGCCGGTCCGAAGGTGGAAAGTATGCGTCTCCGGCCTCCACCGGTCAACAAGTGCGGTGATAGCAGCCGCGTTGAGGTTTGGCGTCGATCGGTTCACAAGCGTGAGAAAGGGAGAGGCCTAGCCGCTGATGTACTTAGTGTACCGCTCGTCGTACGACATGTCATTCGAAGATGCGCCATGAGACCGAGGCTTGAGCGGACGAAGCCTCTGCATACATACAAGATCGAACATTATGATTTTTCCAACACAATTGAATCAATAGAAAAATAAAAACAATGAGGTTCAACCATGGTTTTATTACCATATGCTTCTCCGCCATCAAGTATGCCCGGTATTCATGATCATAGTAATCCTCAAGTAGCCACACCAACCTACATATATATTCCAAACATCAATAAAATGTGTGTGGTATGTGGCCATTGTTTCAATTTATACAATAAACTATAAAGAATATGGGAGCATATTATTCACACATCCATACAAATCCATATACAACCATCATATATAATGCAAATCAACAACACACTTCCATTCCCCATTAAATACAACTAATATATAACTACCAAGTAACCAAAAACATGCACAAATAGGCCATATTATGAATCCAACTAGACCTAGGGTTTGAGGATAATGTGCAAGATTCATTAGATGAAAGAGAAGGGAAAGGAGGGGATTACCTTGAGGGAGGGATGTGGGAGCAAATCCACGGTGAAATCTCTCAGATCTGATGGATCTGAGGAGGGGATTTGAGAGAGAGGGGAGAGGAACCGCCGGCACCTCCTTGTTCTTCTTCTGATGGCTGGGCAACTGAATGGGTTGGGGTGGGTAGGGGGCCTGGGCGTGACAGATTAAGTCCCAAAGTGTAGCGCCTATCTGCTAGGCGCTACACATTAGAGCATAGCGCCTATTAGATATGCGCTACACTTTGGGCATAGTGCCTGAGCGTTACTCGCCCCAGGCATAGAGCCTGGGCGTCACACGGTCAGGTGGGGCCAGGGCCGGGCCAGGCGGTGCCACGCTGGCAGGGGCATAGCACCTAGCAGCAAGGCGCTACCCTGTAGAGTGCAGGGCCTTGCTGTTAGGCGTTACCCAAAGGGTTAGTCTAGTGAAAATTTTACGCCGAGAGGTCATTTCATGAAATCCTTACCAAAAAGGTTATTTTTGTCCATTCTGCCTCGCCTGTGCGGGTTGGGGCGGTGGATGACAAAACAAATCCAAGCGGCATGACTGACGGATGGCAGTGGCAAGTAAATACCTCAAAACAGCAGGGGCAAAACCGTCCAAAAAGTTCGGACGGAAAATTTTGTGTGACTAACCTACCTCAAGAAAAATTAGTCTATCTATATCTATATATATATATCTATCTATCTACTTCTACTAATACTAATTTATGCTGAGGTAGGTTTGTCCGCACAACAATTTTCATTCTGATTTTATTTTTCCGATCTTACCCCTATCTGTTAGCATAATTTACTCTGCTGCCACCGCCAAGTTCCTGTCAGGTGAAAGGAGAAAAAGAAGAGCGCGCTAGACTTGTGGTGCTTGGCGAGCTGCTACACGGCAGCAACCGGACGAGGAGGAGCACCAGCGGCTGGAAGAGCTTGGACACGCGGGTTCAGAGCAGGGGCAGGGCCCGGCGATGCCGCGCTCATGTGGGTGAGGGAAGCCGGGCTCGGGTTCGAGCGGAACTCGCGCCAGAGAAGATGCCCCAGAATGGGGTCGGCCAGAGAAGAAGCCCTAGATTGGGGTTAGCCGCAGCAGAGGCGATGTTGAGCTTGCGATCGGCCAACAACATTAAGGTGGATGGCGAGCCTTTCTTTCTAGCGTCCGTTAATCCCCTCCCTTACTCCTTCCCTGTGAAATCACCCCTCCCTACATCTCTTCCTCCTCTTGGCGGCAGCGCCAGATCTAGGGCGACAGCGGCGGAGATGCTCGGGTTCTTTGGTACCGCCACGAGCATCACAACGGGTCCCTTTGCGCAGCCTCGCCCGGCGGATCCGCTCCCCCTTGAAAATTCGGAATCAAGACGGTCAATCGGCTCATGTCCATGCGACAGGACGGGATTGGCGTCTCTGTCCAATTCAAGTATGTAGACAAGTCTGTAGTAAACAACCACCGCTTAATTAAACTCTGTTTATTCACCACTGCTATGTTGTGTGTGCATGTCCTGAGTCCTAACATATACAATCTCTGTGTTTTGCCATTAATCTGTATTATCTATAGGCTTAAGCGTGAGCAAAATCGAACATGCTGAGGCCATCGACCGCTCGTCTGAGCCTTTCATGCGGGCCCGTGACGGTGTCGTTTTGCGGGAGTCACAGCTCGGCCGATGCAACGATTTTTATCTTGCCCCTTTCGTTCTCCCAAACTCTATCTCCTCCCCTCTCCCATCTTCCTGGCTGCGGCTGCGGCGGCAGAGCTGTCGGTGGGCGCGGGGACGGGCGCAGGTTACAGGGAACAATTGGGGAAGACCGAGGCATCCTCTCTTCTCTCCCTGCTAATCTGTCCTTTCTCTCCATCTCCCCGTCCCCCCTTTCTCCGTCATTGGTAGTGGGTAACGACGAGCTCTGGCGGCGCCGCCTCTCATCCTCTATCTCCTCTGGCTCCCCTCAGAAGTGTTTTGTGGGCCAGGAAGGCAGCTGCTCATGCGTTTCTCGCTTCTGGACCCTCCTATCTCTCTCATTGTTCTGGCTTCCCTGCTAGGGTTTTGGGCCGCCGCCCAGCTCTCCGTCGCCGCCGCACCAGCTCTGGTCGGAGCCTTCTTCCCCGTGCATCTACTCCCTCTCCGAACCTCCTTGCCCGCCCGCTCCCAAGATCGCGAGTCAACTCAAGATGCCCCACCGTCCAGAAGAGAGATAAGTGCGGTTGATCTTCTACTCCCTTCGCCCTCCTCCGTGTTGCTCCCTCGCCGCCGTCGGATGACGCCACCAGCGAAGTCCGTTCGGAAGACGCGGAGACGGGGCTCTGCCCAGCGGCGAGGCTCTCCCGTCAAGGGTGCAGTGGTATTTGGCGGTTGTGGAAGGACGGGGCGGCATAATCAATCAGCGCGCCGGAGCAGCGTCTTCAGCTCTGCATCTTACTGCCAGCCGGGATTGAAAAATGGCCAGCGACCTTGGCTTGGATCGAGCACGATGTATGTGCGTAGTGTTTCCAGGCTGTTCTGGGTCGTGTTTGGTGCCACCGGATCTGGGAGACAAATATTTCCAAGCGCCGAAACATGGACAAGGAACAGAAAAACAAGCTACATGGAGGTGCTGCCATGATGCGATTATACCTCTTGTTGCTTCACCCAGGTACCTTGCTCAGCCAATTTGTAGATGCGCCATCAAATCTCCTGTTGTGACTGGCCTCATCGGCTCGACAATAGGGTTAGCTTCCAACGCAATCACAGACGTGTGTTGCAGGGACCGATCAGATCGATTGCCAGAGTGCTACCTTGTCTTCTGCTTGTCAGGGTGAGTCCTCATTGGTGTACGTGTTAGATAGCTCGGCGTAAAGGTGTCTGCCATGGCATATCAGAGCACTATACAACTGTTCGACGGCAGTTTGTTCTTTGTTGTCCTTTTCGTTGTCTTTTATCTGAAATTAGTGTATCTTCTTTGTATACTCGGGTGTGGTGTGGAGGCTATGGTTTGGGAATTGGTTTTGTCTTTGTTGGGTGGTCGAGCCTTGTCAGTATCCTGCTTGCTACATCCCTGAATAATAAGAAGGAAGAAATCCCCCACTAAGACACAATAAATAGCGAGTAATGTTTATTACATGTATGTTAGTGTTATGATGTAACATTTATGGTTTGCTTCAGTGGAATTGCACAGTTAGGACTATGAAAGGCAATAATCCATGGCAAACGTTTGTCTAAACGTATATGCTAGCTGTTCAATCCAGTTTCCTACTTACTATATATAAGTAATGTGGTTTCTAAATTATAAAAAATTGTGGTAAACTGTTTACAAGTCTAATTAACTGGTTTGATATACACTTCTAGAGCTGTCAAATTACTTATAAACTCTGTACTGATCGATGCCATAGACTACATGTGTGGTAGTGGTTGATATACAGGAGTATGTTATATATACACGTTCAGACTTGATAAAATCATTTTATCCATGTTTTCTAGCTGTATAAAGCATGTACTGGGGTACCAATTTCCTTTCTTACAGAATGGGCCTGATAAAAATTACTTTATCTCTATTTCTTAGAGGTAGAAAGCATGTCCTGGGATACCAATTTCCCTTTTTTACAAAATGGGTATGTATATTAAAAACATTTACCATGTTCTTTAATATTTTACATTCAGTTGGTCCACATATCATGAAAAATATTTTTCCTGTGAACCTATTTCTGTTATGGAAAAAGATACTTACAATAAATTAAGCCATAATTTTTACTTCACAAATCGACAGCATAGTTTGTTCTATTCACGGAACAATCAAAACACGGTATGTTTCTCAATGCGGCATTGCTTAGTTTTTCCTCCACGTTTCAAGCCTAGATATACTATTCTCTTAATGAGATAGGTTGCCTTATGTTGAAAGTGATAGTAATCCTGTGATGTATACGAATAATGTTGAACATTGATGTAGCTTAAATTTCTTCTACTGAGATACATATTCATTGATTTTTTAGGTTAAGTTGATGTTTTCATGGCTAGGAACTTGGAGGGTTCTATAAGTTGTCCATCATTCGGATCGAGTATCTTATACTCTTTTGTTGGTATGCGTTTTGTTATTCTAAGCTACATTGTAGTTGATATATGTTCTTCACTTTATAGCAGCACCCCTTCGCTGCACGGCCTGCACCCATGAAAAAATCCCCAATAGTACGAGAATGGATTTCTTTAATTCAGAACCGCCAACATAATCAATATAGAATTTAGCACATGTTAATTGTTACATGTAGGGCAAGTCTGAAGGTCTATTGTGCATTTATTGAGCAGCTCTACTGACTTGCATGTTTGGATTTAATGCGAATGTCGCTTCTTATATAGTTTTAGTATATCCATGGCGAAAGGAAGCAATAAGAAAGTAAGAAAAGCTAGAAAACCGTGTGTACCTTCTTCAAGGTGACATCACCTTTTTTTGTTGAATGTTGAATTTTTTAGAGTGTACCTTTCTAAAAAATAATGTGGTCTTGAAAAATTCGGGTTTTAAAGATTTCTAATGGTTTACTGCAAGAATACCAGGTACCATGTTGTTGTGTTATCATTTTAGCCAGCAAATTCGGATCCTCTTATTCCTAAATTTTCAATCACAGTAACATAAAATAAAGTTGTAGTAAAGTAGAGGTAAGAACTTAACTATAACAATGCTTATGAGATCGTATGCTAATATCTAATTCTTGAGGCATGGTCATATATCTTTATATTCTTCAAGTGACATTGTGACAATAGTCGATTCCTGATCATTTCAAATTGCAAGGGTATATTGACAACCTTTTTAAATGGAACACACATTTACTAATATATTGCATTTTGTAGTCTTGATCGTTCCAAGTTGCAAGGAAATGTTTTTACTTGCAATACATGTGGAATGAATCCGAAATCGTGAACATAGATGTGCTCCACGATCTCCTATACAACTATGTCTTTTTTTTACCTGATAGTTTTATGTGTCGGCTATTGTAATGTGTCATTAGGATTAAGGAGAGCTTGATGCTAATAGAATACAAAAAGTATTTCATTGGTCTTACTCTGGTTTTACCTGTTTCATTTTGGATCATCGTGTTTTGTATAGGAAAACAAGATCGACTTTCATTGATCTCACATAGGCCTTACCTTTGTAATTTTGGCTTATTGATTTTTGTATCTGGAGTAATAGTTTCAGCATGCAAGCACATGCATAGTTTATATTTTGAAGGGTCATTGTGACATTTAGGTGCACTCCTACCGTTGCAAAATTAGTTTACACTTTGCTCATATGGTGCACTTTATAGATATATCTGGTAGATACATGTTTGCTCAACTCTTGCAAACTTTCACTGGTACGTGGAAGAAACTGGTCTACTAATGAACGCACTGCACAAACTATATCATTTTAAAGCCATCTTGCATCAAATCTATTTATGTTTATTCTTTGTTTTTGCACACCTCTCTAAGTCGGTGCAATGAGTTCATTTACACTCATATATACCTCATAGTTATAACTTTTTCATTTGGGTTCCTGCTCTATGCATGATCTGAGATAATGGTTTATTCAAGTTAGGCCAGAAAATATTTTGGTAATGTCTTTGTTGGGGCATTATTGGACTAATGTGAAGGTATATGTTTGTCTCCTTATGTATTTTAGAATTTGAAACACCCTAACAAAATAAACCTTTCTCTTTTCATTTTTGTTGCCTCGGACAGCTCTATTGTAGAGTATAGAGATACTTTAGCTAATGTGGAGTTCTATTGGCACTGCAGTATAATTGGTACAGATTATCTCATGTGATGATGTAGATTATCTCATCTGATTGGTACAGATTATAAATACATGCTAAAGATAATCTTTCTCTCTTTCCGAGTAAACACATTAGTTCAAGGTTCTGATTTGGATTTAGGAGAATCTGAAGGTTTCAATCAGAAGTGGTAATCAATTTTGACACCACAAAATGCTATACATAACTACTAATATTGTATTATTATTTTTGTTTCCTGGTCATCCAAAAGTGCAGTTTGTCAGTTGAGTTCGTTTTTTACCTGAAAGCCATATTCCGCGAAAAATCTGCCTATTAAATTCATGTAGACCATGGAATACCACGAGTTGATTCTTCTAACACCAATTGTTGTTGTGTTTCCAGAACTGCAAAGCCAGTAAAACCTAATTTACTGCTCTATGCTTTCACTGTTGGCTCTTGATGGGCATGTTTGCTCGCTGTCCGTATTCTCTGTCAATGTTGAGTTAATCGCATGCTCGCCGGGAGGTGTTAGCAGCGCGAATACTTGACAAACGATCTCCGTGTCTGAGATGTCTTCGGTTGCCTGCATCTGCATCTCTGGTACTACTTTGAGATTCAATGAAGAAATGATAAGGATTTATTTCCATATGATATGTGCATGCATCATAATCTATCGTACTATGTCTTGGTGAAATCTCCCTGGTTTAATTTGACTTGCTTGGTAATTCGTAGTATACAAGATAACCACTGTAATATTTAATCGAATAAGCATTCATAAATGCGTTTGATCAGTAGCAGGTTGTTGTAATGTAACCAGGCTACCTCTGTAGGCAATTATTAACTATCAAATTAAGTAGTCCTGTATGGTAGTGAGTGAGTGGCGACTTGTGAGTATTTGAGAGAGCCTGGCCTACGAAAAGAAGGCTAAGGAAATAATTGAAAAACCAGTGGCCTTCATATGGATATAAGCTAAAGGAACATGACGTGTAATAGTCTAAAGGGTTTCCTTGACCCAAGATATTAAGTGTCGTCCACCCCAGCATCATGGCACATTGCACACCCACAGGAAAGTATTGTGATATAATCTTTTTCCTTGCCTATACAACTACATAGGTACTGTATCATACAATGTTATTATCCTGGTTAGTTAGAATAAAACATAAATTAGAAATTTGTTCTAAATGATGTGCTATCCAGTTGAGATTAAATATATATTTTTCTGTATCAAAATTATGCGGGTTTATTAATGTATTTTTTATTTTCATTCAATCTTCCCTGATCCATTTGTCTTCAAAGTTGAGTATTATATTAGGTACCTGACATCTTGAATTTCAACTTGCTATCTTCTATGATCTGATATTTTTAGAAGATTGTCTATCTGTAGGCCATGTAACATCTTGAATTTCAACTTGCTATCTTCTATGATCTGATATTTTTAGAAGATTGTCTATCTGTAGGCCATGTAACATCTTGAATTTCAACTTGCTATCTTCTATGATCTGATATTTTTAGAAGATTGTCTATCTCTAGGCCATGTAACTTTATGGAAGAATGATATAGGGGGAGAGTTGTTCTTTGTCAGCAGCAAGGTACACCATATATATGTCTATACTTGGGCCCATTGGGCCGTGGGGTGAATTTGGGCCAGGGTGTTACATGAGTGTCAAGTTCTTTTTATATTATTTGAAGCAATTGCATTTGAGTGAGTAGGTCCATGAATAATCAGTCAGGACTTAAACATTTGTATTCAGATGTGTATTGTTCTTTTTGAATGATTATGATAATTTTTGCTCCTTGGTGTTGCAAAATTTTCGACATATCTTGTGGAGAGTTTTTCACAACTTTGAAGTTGATTAAATGAAATTTTTCTTAAGTTTCGGTTGTGGATATTTTAGTGTTACTACCTTAAGCATTTCCTAACTTCGCTTGGTTGGGTCAATCTGACCCATTCAATAATATTTTCCCCCAAAAAACATTTTAGATTGTTTTTCATTATTCATATGGTTTCATAATACTTGCTTGCGCCTTACACTTCTACGATTTCTATCTGATAATAGTTTTTTTATTAATGAATATTTTCAGAAGATACTCCGGTCAATTTTATCCTCGCACACCTGATAGTTTCTTATTATATGGTGTTTCAATGTGGCAATGTACTCATCTGGCAATGCCGCCTCTCCCCTCGACATGACCAGGGCTCATTTAGAGCAGGGCGAAGTGGTTGTTTCGTCTGCTCACTCCTCCCATTTATGTTGCCATAGTACGCTCAGAGCTTTTATCTGAATGTTTTTTCTGTCCATCGTTTCTTATCTCTTCTTTATCAGCCTCCCAAGACTACTCATGCTAAGAAAGTGGAACACATTCATTTGCTTTATGTCTATTGTCTTCATGTTCTGTTCTCTTTCTGCCAATGTAATTTAGGTTCTTTATTTTTTTGCTTCAACATACATGCTTCCAAAGAATATTCTTAGTTGTACAATAGCACAACATGTCAAAATTGACTTCTACAACCGAATCCTTTTACCTAAGAGAATCTATAGCTGATTTTATAGCACAGAATATCTTAGTTCTTTTTCTAATTTGAGATTGCAATTTGCTTGATTTGCAGAAGACGGTGATGTCACGATGCCGACTTTAGTACTTTCTTGGAACTATTTTATTTTCCATGAAAGACAGAAGATCTGTCGTGCAATATAATGGTGATAAAAGTCATATGCAAGGCGATGGAAGTCGAGTAGAGCGGAGGCAAGGCGCAGCTAGCATAGGGGATGCATAGAAAAAAGGGCAAAAGCGGCGTCAACGCGGCGGTGCCGGAGCCAGAGTCGGCGGGAAAGCGAGCCTATAAAGGGCAATCGGCGTTGCGCTTTTTGTCAGGGCGGCAACTTAGAAGTTGCGCCTCTTTTAGGTTACTGATTTAATGTATCTGGCTATTTAATTTTTGGTTTACATCCTCTAATAAAGAAGCACATGTAGTCCTCGGAGACGTTGAAGCTAGCTTTGTAGTCGCTGTTAGCTAAGCTGAAAAGGGGAGAAGCTGGTGGGAGACATAGGGGAGAAGCTTTTCCCAGATTATGTCAACAACTTGCTTCGCCCACCCCTGGGTCTTAGAGGATGTTCTCTTGGCAAAAGCCAAAAAGGTCGTACCAAATAGATCGTTCCATGTTTTGGTGATTTTAATTATGTTTTGTTTCTATTCAGAGTTTTTTGTGGATAAAAAATCATTCCTGATGAATTATGTCTTTAGTTAGATGATCTGTACTAGCCATGTCGCTGCACTGACTACCTTTATACATCACTGGAAACATAAATATGTTATGCCTGGCTATGTCCTATATGAAAACATGTACTGAGTGCACCGTCCTAGCCGTGCTTGTGCACAATGTCATGCAGGCGACGCGGCGAAGCGCGCATATTTGTCTAGTAACCTGTAATGTTAATTTTCTTCTTGTGTAACCTGTTGAGCGGTCTTATGAATTGCACATCAATAAGAATATGGGATGGATCAGGAGCACTCAACTGGATTTTTCTCGGTTGGTTTTGTTGTAGGTCAATGGGAATTACAAAAAGATAAGGTTTTTTTATACATAAACTGATAGGTTTGTATTTTCATCCATACGTGCCACGAATAATCATGATCACTGTAGCCCATTCTATACCAAAGAGGACTTCTAATGAGCTGCTTAGTGGTGAAGTACGTAAACCGTGTCTCCGGCAATGGACTTTGAGGTGAACGAGAGCATTGCATGGAAGTGGTGGTTGATTGTTCTTCATGATGCAGATCTGAATATCCATTCTTCTTTCTCCTTTTCTTGTTTGTTGTACGTTGCACAAAATCAGGTTGTATATCTTTCCTTAAATCATGTATATTGCAATGTTAAGTTGATACAACTTTGTACATATCATACACTTGAGTTTAGGATATGGTCCATCTCTTCCTTTGGTGATATGACACTTGTTAGCACTCTGCGATGAGAAAGCAGTTCTCACCATCACTGGTTTCTAATTCTTTGATACCTGAAGCAATGTATAATACCTGGTGAGTCCAAACTGGTAATGTTATATACTCCCTTTGTTTCAAATTACTCCGCGCGCACGCTTACCTAGGTGGCCTAGTATTCTCTCATTTTTCATCAAAAAATTCTTAAAATTTTTGGTATACGTAGTACATATTTCATACTATCTATTTCAAAAATTCGAGGATTTTTTTGAATGAAAAATAAGGGAATACTAGTTCACCTACATAAGCGCGCCGGCGGATAATTTGAAACAGAGGGAGTATTGAATAGTTGTGAGTTGGCCACGGTGATGCAAGGCTTAAAATGAACTGAACTGATCATGTGTGGCACACAAAGTTCAGTTAACTCTGAACTGTTCCTGTACGACAGGCAAAGTTCAGTTAACTCCGTTCCCCTATGACAATTTCAAGAGTTCAAACTTGAAGAATCCAATATATCTCAACTTCACTCTATCATGTTTTCAATGCTAATCAAAATCCTAATTTAGAGGAAATGGAGCACTACGGCTGCTTGTACATGTGAAGAAACAATAGGGAGAATTGCCGCTGCTTGTTGTGATTTTCTAAACTTGAAACAAAACTGGTTTATTCGTTCTGGTCAGACGGACGTGGCGAAGCCGTCGAGAATAAGAGGGTCTCTAACTTCTTAAAGGCGAAATTTTAATCCATGGCATAAAATGATAAAAAGTGGCATAACATGACAAAAAGCATGCCTAATTCTTAATATGGTTGTGAAATTTTCTAAATAATATTTAATAAAATTAAACCGTAGCAACGCACGGGTATTCAGCTAGTAGATAATAATAACTAGATGAATGACCGTGCTTTGCTACGGTCTTTTAGGCTAGCCAGGCTAGGGATGGCAATGGACCCCAAAACCCGCAAACCCGATGGATACCTGTTTTAAATGGGAAGAGTTTGGTAAAAATTTAGACCTGACAAGTCTAACGGAGCGGGTCTAGGGTGACAAATCCGTACCCGTAGACCTGCTCTAATTCTTAATCCTATCTAATAATCCTATGTCTAACCACACGTACGACGTGGCCACGCACACACACACACATCATATGCATGTGAAGTAATATGGAGTCCTAGAGACAACACATGAACAAATGCGTCTATTTTCACCAACATCATCCCAATATTTAATTATTTTCTTCCCGCATGCGCGGCATTTCTCCCGTCTCACGCGCTGACGTGTACCCGTTGGGACCCCGAACCTGGCTGGGTCGTGGGTCTGATAAAAAATAAGACCCAATAACTTAAACGGAACGGGTATGAAGGGGCCGAACCCGGCCCCGAATCCGGCGGGTGTCATCCCTAAGACAGGCGAAGGCATCACAGCAGACACACGTACAAACACGGGCCACATAGCGTGCATGTAATATGAGCCAAGCTAGATAACCAAGCAAGCAGCTGGATGGATGTGAAAGCGTGAGCTGCTAACTTGCTAGTTTCGTGTTCAGGCATGGTGTGCAGCGTGGGTGGAGTCAAGGTACAGCCTGCACGCGGCATGCTCGATCGAGTTTCGCGTGCGTGCGATCCAGAGGCGTGACACAATGTCGCGCATGCTAGTGGGTGTAGCCATCATACACGGGAAACACGGGACGGGAGAGGGAGCTCCCGGGGCCGTCCATGCATGGCGTTGCAACTGTCTGATCTATCCGTCAGGACAGTACCTAGAGCCATGGACTCCATACGCAAACACAACGCACTCTGTTGGTGTTGCCTCTGTGCACGGCCGGCTCCTCTATGCACTTTGAGCGACGTCTACCCGATGCGCTTGCGAGGCCATCCGGTAGTGGTTGAAGTAGTTGAAGCGACATGCCCGAGGCTCCCCTGACGCCCTGGACCACCTCTCCCGAGTGTGGCGTGGCCCCTGGTTTCTATCATCACACCTTTCTCACGTATGAACATAAAATGTGGATTCTTCTTATAGATTGTTTCATATAAAATCAGCATAAAACATGATTTTGGTCAGTATAACTATAACACCGTGCCTTTCAATCCTACTTGACATGGTTTTGCATTGACAGCCTATGCTATGTTTAGACTGAACTTATGTGCTACACGTTAGAATGAGCTACATTGCAAGTTAACAACCAATTTCATAAGCTAACTTTCGGATGAGAGATTCCATGCATATCAGAAAAGTGTTATTATCAGCACACTTGTCACCTGAGTTAATTCTAAAATTATGAAGAATTTTCCATAATTTTATATGATTCTACACTGAAATTGCATAAAGAAACATCATCATTATCTATCTGAACCTAAGGTTAAGTTCTTGATTCTTCCCATACATCATGTACAAGAAAAATAACAAGTAACCACATCTTAGGAAAAAGTTCTTGCTACTCCTAATCCAAGGTTGTACCTTGCGCTTGCTGAGACAACCTCGTGAACAACAAAACTATAGCTTACATTTCGTCATATCTTAAACATCTTGCCAACAAACAGGGGATACATAAACCATGTCAAAAATCTATAGCGTACTTTTCTAGTTTCAAAAGGTCCCTTTCTATAAACTTAACTTGCTAAAAATGATTATATTGGGAAACAGAAGGAGTATATGATAGGATTCAGAAGCTTTCCAGTGGCTGTTTGTTGTTTCTCCAATGTGAGCCGCTGACCGCCAACTTTGTGACACAATTTCAACTTTGTGAGCCACTGGCATGCTAAAATGTCCTCGTCGGCTCCGCCACTCCGCTCGTCGGAGTGGGGACGTGGCGACTCGGGCGGAAGCACCTCGGCTCCTCCCTTCCGCTCGTCGGAGAGGGGGCGCTTTTGGGTTCTTTCACCGGCGGACAGTGAGTGTGAGGATGACGATCCTGATGCTGAGGAGGAGGAGAAGGAAGGTCCTTCGATGGCATCCATTCGGTATAGCTCTCGGGATGGGGAAGATGATGCCATTAATTTGTGCGAGTCTTCCTCTAGAGCGGCCAAACGGATGGAGCGCCGACGTCAACAGCGGCTTGCGGCCATGGAACTTCGGTTCTCACCAACGCAGGTTTGTGAAGAGGATGGCGGAAGTGCTTCTGCATCACCCGTTCGTTCCAGTCAAAAGAAATTTAAGGTGAGGCAAACAGTTTTGGATGCATCCATTTTCTCTGAAGGGGATGAGAACAAGGAGTCCGAGTGGACTATTGTTTCTCGACGGCGATCCACACCGGCGATGAGATCTCCGGTTTCGGCGTCGTCCAGATCTCGTGATCCTAAATTAACGCGGGCTTTGAATTCTCGGGCTTTCGGTCCGGGACGGGTCGGTCCACGTGCTTAGTGTGTACCAAACATGCTGGATACAAACAACGTTCGCAACTTGCACTGTCACGCCAAGGAAATACGTGACGATTGCAATGGACCGCCTTTGATTCCGAAGGATGCCTTTTTCGGGGCTGGTCGTTCCCTTC
Organism: Avena sativa; assembly: GCA_916181665.1. NCBI lineage: Eukaryota > Viridiplantae > Streptophyta > Magnoliopsida > Poales > Poaceae > Avena > Avena sativa. The sequence goes on from OV702297.1 coordinate 148,819,139, forward strand.
GTCATCTGTTCGGTCACACCTGGTCAAAAACCAAAACCCTAGGAATAGGGCGGCGGCTGGAGTACCACGGCAAGATGAACGGCAATGGTGGAGGCGGAGCTCACAGCCGCGGAGGAGGCCGTGGTTTCTTCCATGGCAACAACGGTAGAGGTCGTGGAGGAAGGTTTGGTTTCAACAATCAGGCTAGTGCGGGCTCCGGTGGTTTTTACGCCGGAGAATCTAGTGGCGTCGCTGCTGGACGCGATATGAGTCACAGGTATGATTCTGGAGCTCATGCTGGTTCTCTGGAGAGCCAGAACAACTCCCGTGGAGGGGCTTTTGGAAGCTTTCATGGTGGATCCGGCTTTAACAATTCAGGCAGAGGTCATATCGGTGATCCTGGTTATCAGAATAGACGCCGCTATGAATTTAGAGCTTCGAGAGGGGAAAATTGGATTGGTGGTGTTGGTAATGGGAGAAATACTTTTGGTGGTCCGGGAAATCGGAATTTCCGCAATTTCAACAACAATGGTCAGAACAACTCGTGCAACCAGGTTGATCAGAGCTTGATCAATCAGGTTGTTGAAGCGGTCGCGGCAGCAGCTCAAAGTGGTTCTTTGATACTCCCGCAACAAAATTCTGGATGTCAACCTTCGGCTGTACCGAATATGAATCAGAGCAATGTCTGTTCTGCTGTGCCTGGAGCGGGTCAGGCTATGTCGGGTGGGGTGCACTCGGCTGTTCTGAACCAGTCCGTTGGGATGATTCAATCTGTCAAGGCAAATCCTGCTGTGATCCCAGCTGTAACAGCAGCAAATCAACAGGTTCAGTCTGCTATACCTGGTACTAGGACAGACATTGATGCTACAGATTCTGATGGACCAAACAAAAAAGCAAAAAGGAATGACAAGTTAAGGTGTTTCCGATGCGAGCAGCCGGGACACTTTCATGAAGACTGTTCGGTTGTAATTTGTGACAACTGTGAATCACCACAACACATCACCACGTCTTGCCCACTTCTGGCTGCTCCCAAACCGACAATGATAGTTCATGGTTTCGGCAGCGAACAACTAATGTTTTTAGAGCTTCCAACATCTGAAACTTTTAAACCTAGAGTGGAGAACTCTAGGGTCGGTAGGGTGTTGGTTGAGGGCGGATCCTTATCGGTTGCTCAAGTTACAGATCAACTCAAGAAGCTTGTCAGATCTGAAAACTACACTTGGGAGGTGATTGAATTTCAACAAGATTTGTTCAAAGTGAAATACCCCACTAAGGCTGAAGTAACTCGCTTAAAAAATCTGAGACAATATCATATTCCTGACACACCGATCATTCTGAATTTTGATGAATGGGGTGTGGTTGAGGAACCAATCTTTGCACTTCCCCTGGTGTGGATTCAGATTTCTGGGGTGCCGAAAGATGTGAGGAGAGATTTTTTATCTCTTTGGGGTTTGGGATCAATATTCGGCAAGACTTGTGCGGTGGACATGCCGTATGTTAGACAACATGGCATTGCTCGTGTACAAGTACATTGTGTGGACCCGAAATTAATCCCATTGCACCTTGATCTTTGGATCAAACGGGGTTTCTTTAGGCTTTCTTTTTTGGTGGAGAAGCCAAATGAGTCTTCAGATCATATGGACATTTCACATGATTCTAAACACAAAGGAGATAAGGATGATCAACCTAAGAAAGGTGAGAACGGTGATCTGAGCTCTACGGAGGAAGACAAATCAACTGGCCTCCCTAATAACAATACTGAGGGTCAGAGCTCGGCTGGTGATGGTGGAGCTATCCATGGGGTAAACCGGGCATCGATGCCTTGTACGCCATTATTTCATGTGGGATCCTTTGCTATTTACAATCAAAAGGTAAATTACGCTACTGATATTGATCGCGGTATTTATCCTATTGAATTGAGCCGAGTTGATATTAATTCCACGTCTGTGTCTCAGGAACTGGTTCTTCCCCTCATATTGTCTCCACGCACAGTTGCGTCGGATACACAGGGGATGATGGATTCTTCTCCACAAAATGATGACGCTGGAACTAGGTTAAATTTTCAGTCACCGTACAGTCAGAACGTGTCGAGTTCTATGGCTTTATCGGACACGGAGGTGGCGGCTAATGCTGAGATGAGGTGTGAATACCCGCGCATGACTGATCGTGTGATGGGTGTGCAGCCGCTGCACACACAAGAAATTGCTGCTGTGCTAGGGGATGAGTTGCCGTTGCAGATTGGTATTTCGGACAAGGTTGCTTCGCCTGGCAAGAAGATGGGTTTGGTCTCATCTAAAATGCATGAGGGGCAACATTTTTCAGATAGAGTTGGGTACAACCCAGTGACACCCAAGGTAGACGTACGGTCTGAAAGTGGCTTTGACAATGTTGGTGGGACTGTGTTGAGGCATGGGGTGGCTTCTGACAAGAATTTTGTGGTTGCAAGGTCACCACCTACACTTGCTGAGGTAATTGCCTTTGGAGGAATTCCTTTAATTTCAATTAATAATATAAGGTCGAGTGACCGGATTATGTCCCAACCTAATGCTGATGCTACACAGATGGAGCGGGCTGCGAATTTGATCCAGCGTCGCGATGGTGAAAAAGGTACATCGTCCAACTCTAAATTCTCTTTAATGTCATTCTCAAACGTTGAAATCTTAGAAAAAGCTAAAGCTATTGGGGTGTCGTTGGGAGAAACGTCTGAGAAAAGAAACATATCTACCAAGATTATTAAAGATAATGAGTTTAATAGAACTTTGACAGTTTTAGAACACAATGCTTCACTCAAAAATAATCTGGACAATACACCGGCTAATCTTTTTGTTTCAAAGGTGTCTAATCTTTGTGAGGATCTAGCAGAAGAGGAAATAGTTTGTTTTGAAGATAAGGCCGAGCAGGTTGACTTTGAAGTCAAACAGCCTCGTAAACACAAGAGAAAGCAATATGATAATACTTGTGTGCGTAGAGGTACTAGAGTAAGGGTTAAAAAAACATTTTAAATGCAGGGTTTAAGAGGTTTAATCTGGAACAGTGATGGTTTCAGAGATACGGCTAAACATCTTTTTACGTCGGAAGCAATCAAGGATTACAAGTTGGATTTTATTGCCTTGTTAGAGACGGGGCGATCTAACTTTTCGGTTCATTTTCTTCGACACTTGTCACCTGGGGAGGATTTTGCATGGTTTTGCTTACCTCCACATGGGCGCTCAGGTGGTATCCTTGTGGGTATTAATACTGTAACTTTACAAGTTAATAAAGTTGAGACGGGGGATTTTTGTGTTAAAATGCACATGAAGTGTCGCAGTGATGGGTTTGAATGGATCTTCGTGCCCGTCTATGGGGCGGCTCAGGACAGCCACAAACATGTGTTTCTGGCTGAGCTGGTTCGAATTTGTGAAATCGAATCACTACCTTTATTGGTGGGTGGAGATTTTAACATTCTTCGAAAAAGAGAAGAAAAAAACAATGAAAATTTTAATCCTCGTTGGCCTTTCGTTTTCAATGCTATAGTCGAGAGTCTGAACCTCCGAGAGATTGCTCTCTCTGGAAGACAATTCACTTGGGCTAATCGTAAAGAAACGCCTACTTATGAGAAGCTTGATCGCGTCTTATCTAGCGTGGAGTGGGAACAAAAATTCCCATTAGTGACTGTGCGTGCTCTTATTCGCTCGGGCTCAGACCATACCCCGCTCCTGATTGACTCAGGGGTTAGGGCTCATCTTGGCAATAACCCGAGATTTTCTTTTGAACTTTCGTGGATTTCGCAAGATGGATTCTACGAGATGGTGGCTGCTGAATGGTTAGCTGTATCACATGGTGATACACCCATGGCAAGATGGCAAAACAAAATTAGACATTTGCGACGCTTTCTCCGAGGTTGGGCCAAAAACCAGAGTGGCAAGTACAAAAAAGAAAAGGAACGTTTGTTAGCTATTATTGATAATTTGGACATCAAGGCTGAAACATGTCCATTGTCAAAAGATGAGCGGGATGTGCTGACAAAAGCAAATGAGAAAGTAACTAAACTTCGGCGGGATGAAGAGACCAAATGGGCTCAGAGAGCTAAAGTTAAACACGTTCAGGAAGGTGGAAATAACACAAAGTATTTTCACTTGATTGCAAATGGAAAACACCGGAAGAAAAAAATCTTTCAACTCGAACAAGATGAGGGAACTATTGTGGGGGATGAAAATTTAAAAATTTATATTTCTGAATACTATAAGAGGCTTTTTGGTGAGCCGGATTCAAATGATTTTTCGCTTATGGAGGAAATGATTACCGACATTCCTCAGGTATCAATGCAGGAAAATGAAATTTTAACTGCTGGTTTTACCGAACAGGAAATCTTCGAGGCTATTTCCTCAATGGAACATAACAAGGCTCCAGGTCCTGATGGATTCCCTGCGGAATTCTATCAGACGTTTTGGGAAGTTATTAAACATGATCTTCTGGCTTTATTTGCACAGATGCAAATTGCCGAGTTACCTTTGTTTAAGCTAAATTTTGGAATTGTTACTCTTCTTCCTAAGAAGGAAAATGCAGTACAGATCCAGCAATACAGACCAATATGTCTTTTAAATGTTAGCTTTAAAATTTTTACAAAGGTTGCTACAAATAGAATTTCTGTGATTGCTCACAAGGTTATTCGACCAATCCAGACGGCATTCATGCCTGGAAGGCATATTTTAGAAGGGGTGGTAGTTCTGCATGAAACAATTCATGAACTCCACAGGAAAAAGCTGGATGGAGTTTTATTCAAAATTGATTTTGAAAAAGCATATGACAAAGTCAAATGGCCTTTCTTACAACAAGCGCTTCGAATGAAAGGGTTTGATCCTTTGTGGTGCAAATGGATTAAAAATTTTATTCAAGGTGGGAGTGTAGGGATCAGAGTTAATGATGCTATTGGCCATTTCTTTCAGACAAGAAAAGGTGTGCGTCAGGGAGATCCCTTATCACCCATGCTTTTTAATATTGTTGCTGATATGCTTGCCATCCTCATAGCTAGAGCTAAGGAGGCGGGCCAAGTTGGTGGTTTAATTCCTCATCTGGTCGAGGGGGGAGTATCCATTCTTCAGTATGCCGATGACACAATTCTTTTCATAGAACATGATCTATCAAAAGCAGTTAATATGAAACTGATTTTATGTATGTTTGAACAGTTATCGGGTCTTAAAATTAATTTCCACAAGAGTGAAATATATTGTTTTGGTAATGCTAAGGACCATGAACAGGATTATAGGGATATTTTTGGGTGCACGTCGGGCTCGTTGCCCTTCAGATACCTTGGGATACCGATTCACCATAGGAGATTGAGGAACACTGAATGGAACCCCGTTGAGAACCGTTTTGAAGGAAAATTAGGTTGTTGGCAAGGCAAACTCTTGTCATATGGAGATAGATTAGTGTTAATCAACTCTATTTTAACAAGTATGCCCATGTTTATGTTATCTTTTCTGGAAATACCAAAGGGTGTTAGGAAAAGATTAGACTTCTACCGTTCAAGATTCTTTTGGCAAAGTGATGAACACAAGAAGAAATATAGATTAACTCGGTGGAATATAATCTGCAGACCTAAGGACCAAGGCGGTCTGGGAATTGAAGTCTTAGAAATTAAAAACAACTGTTTACTTAGTAAATGGCTTTTTAAATTGTTATCTGAGCAAGGGGTATGGCAAGAGTTATTGCAAAACAAATATTTGAAAAATAAAACGCTTTCTCAAGTTCAAGTTAAACCTACCGACTCTCCATTTTGGAAAGGCTTAATGCAAGTAAAGGAGGGTTTCTTTACTAGAGGGTTTTTTAAAATCGGGAATGGTTTAAAAACAAGATTTTGGGAGGATGTTTGGCTCGGGGAAAGCTCCCTGGCCCAACAATATCCCGCGTTATATAACATTCTGCATAAAAAGCACGTCTCTGTACATGAAGTCCTATCTCAAAGTCCTCTCAATATCAGTTTTAGGAGGAGCTTAACCGGGACAAAATGGATTGCATGGTTGCAGCTATGTGAGAGATTGATGGAGGTTAATTTGACTAATGAACCTGATTTGTTTAGGTGGAAATTAACCACGGATGGGACTTTCACCGTCAAATCAATGTATGAGGATCTGATGAATGATCATCAGAGAATCCCTACAAAATACCTTTGGAAGCTTAAAATACCACTAAAGATTAAGATTTTTATGTGGTTTCTAAATAAAAATGTTTTGTTGACTAAGGATAATCTTTCAAGAAGGAATTGGTATGGGAGCAAGAAATGTTGTTTCTGTGACGCTGAAGAAACTATTGCACACCTTTTTCTTACATGCCCCTTTGCTAGAATTATTTGGCGTATTGTTTTCTTTTCATATGATCTTCCACCACCAACTAATATTGATAATATGTTTGGGAATTGGTTGAATGGGATGGATAAGGATAACAAAGCTAGAATACGTATAGGGGTATCGGCTTTATGTTGGTCCATCTGGAAATGTCGCAATGATATTATTTTTAACAAGGCTCGAGTTCAATCTTTTTTGCAGGTTATTATTTCGGCGTCTCATTGGATCCAACTCTGGGCTTTCCTCCTCCCAGAGCATCAACGCGCAGTGATGGTTTCTGGATGCAACCATCTGGTGATGGTCGCACAGGATATTTACTACCAGGCTTCGTGGCGGCATACTAGTAGATTGAGAGATGTCTAGCTACTGTATGTTATGCTGTTTTAGACTTCTTGTCGTTTTCAGATGGTTGGTATTTGTATCAACCCTCTCCGATCCATGAACTGTATTTGCTACACAATTGATACTTCGTAATAAAAGGCTGTGCGCATCCATGGATGCAGAGGTCGGGGACCAACCCCATTTCGAAAAAAAAACTGGCATGCCACATTGTATGACTATATTGCAAGGTCTATATTAAGAAAACTCTCTATAAGAATGTGGCATGCCTATTTATGAGGTAGTTGTCGGTACCTTGTGAGGAGAAGTAACCTACTCTTACCTTTTTTTTCCAAAACATTGATAAAAAGCGTATAAATTAAGGCTAAGCTATATACATTAGCAACAGTATTAAGATCGGAATAGCTTCACATGTGATATTCTAATATACGATGTTGTTATGCCATCTCTGATGTCTCCTTTTTGTAATCTGCTCATTACTGTCGCTGGACAGTATGTGCTTCAGTAGCTGCTAGAGTAAAGATTGAACTTTGATTCTCCAGAGTATGTACACAGACCTCTGGAGTAGCACAAGGTCTTGATAGAAACACTTCATGCCTCCCATCTCCCAACTACACCGACACAAGCTACCGTACCTGCATGTCATGGTGAGCTGCGCGGCGGCGCTCTCAGTATAGTGCCCGTTGGCCACAATGCGGTTATAGAGCTAGCCACCGATGCAAAGTTCCATGACAATGTGAGTGAAGAGGGTGTCCTCGTAGACAGCGTGTACATGGATGATGTCGGGTCCTCGTAGTCCTCATGGCACGTCAACTACTCTTGGGGATGGGCTTTCATGTAAACTGCTGCCGTCCCGTCCTCCTTGGCCATGCACAGGTACGGGTGGGGCAGTTGGCCATCTTGTGTAGTGCGGCAGCAACGACATCAGCGGCACCGATTTTGTGGTCATCTTGTGTGCGACAGCACCGACACCGATCGCCCGATAGTTGGGGCGGCCGCTCGCGAGTGCATTGGTGAGTATACCCAACGTGCACCCTGGATCAAGAATCGCACGTCAACGACCTTAATCTGGAAACGAAGAGAGGTCACGAAATCGGGGGCACGGCGGCAAGATGTGACCAAGAAAGGGATCAAAAAAGGGAAGCGCGCCCCTCCGATCAGGATTCCTGCTGATTGCATATGAAGAACAACCACCGCCGTCCAGAGACATCCATCAGCGGCTCCCCGTGTGTTCAGGTGACGCCGAATCGACCGAGTCCCTGTTACTAAAGGCTAAGGCCATATTTCAATCCGAGAACTAAACCACAACGGGCGTTTTGGGGTTGTCGGGCCAGCTTATACCGGGTTCAAACCGAGTCGTACTTAGTTAGACCAGATTGATTGGTTAGAATCCAAACTGAGTACGATTGTCTACGACGGACGAAAATCTTGCCATAGGATGTGACGAAAACCACCTTAACATAAATTATACTAGCAAAGTGTTCGTGCATTGCAACGGGTCTAAACTTAGAAATTGATAGATCTTATGTGTTTAGATATTAAGGATATCCTAAGATAATAAAATTATCATAAATACTTATGAATCGGCAACAAAATCACTATAACAATGTTGGTAAATTAAATGTAAGATCACTAACATAACAAATCTTGGTAACTTGCCAAAATATTTAGCTAATGCACAAAAACATTTGGTGATTTCATTTGAATAAACAAAACACTAGAAGAGGTCTATAATGCACGATTATTACATTTTGTATTGCTAAAGTAGTCTTTCAAGAAGGGGATACAACATTTAAAGTATATCAAATACACACATATTTTTGTTTGACATATACTCCAACGTACCGAGGTCTCCCCTATTCCAAACATCACGTCAGATTCACCCTTATTTTGCTTGTTTCCTCGTTGGTCATCTTGATCTATTTCACAACATTCAAGCAGAGCATAACTATACATCATTGATGGCATTGTTCATGCCAGGTTTCTCAAAGCTGGTTTGGTTCCATAGTCTCAATCTTGCAACAACATAATCATCAAGAATAAGTCAAATCACCTTGCTCTATCACGAAAAATTCAGTTGTTGGGTGATTAAGCATGGAAGAAGGAACACATACACCAACACCATTACTTTATTGACAGCATCAACATCAAACAAATTCAGTGCAATAGGATGCTAAGCCTATGGAATTTTAAACTTCCCTCTAAATTTTTCGGAAAATGCCCATCTTGCTCTTTATTTGTTTTGACCCGACTTTTTCAAGATTAATTAATACCCTTTCTCTTCAACAATATAAGCCTTTTAGCAAGATAAAAACATCTAGCAAAGAAGACTTATATGATGGAATAGAGGGAGTAGATCATTCACGCATTTTTACACGGCATTCATACAGTATGTTCTTAGTTAAATATATTGACAAATATAAAAATTAGCATTGTGCAGATTTCACGGGACAAATATTACATCTTTGGTTATCTAGAACTTAATTAATTAAACCTTCTTGAATTCCTAAATAATTGAGTGGTATGGAAAATCCTGGTTCAATTTTAGCAAACGTAAGCACCAGGAGACAGTTAATATTGCCTGTTGTCGTATCCTCACCAGAAAAAATCAATTTTGAGAATGCTGAAACTACATCTTACAGACACATCTGCTCATAGTTAGCTTGGCCTCTTCTTATGCAGCTCCAATGACATTTGGACATGTTGATCCCTTGAAGACTAAATATGATAGCATCGTAGCTATGTTGTACACAGCTAAAACATCAATTAGGTTACCATACTGACATGAAGATAAAGCAGTCCGACGTTTATCTTCACAACTACTGCTTAAGACGATACTGGCTCGCGGAATGCTGCACAAAGCACGTGGTGTCATTGGTCTTACTACTTTTCTTGTCTTACCCTAGTTTTCTCTCACATTTCATCAATCAGTCACTTTCAGTTAAGTATCCTTTCTATCCAAGTATCCAGATTTACATGTAAGAAAGTCATAAGTAGGAAACACAGCTGAATTTGGTGTCTTTACCTGGTGAATTCTATCAGCTATCAACAAAATAGTCACGGTTATTTGAAAACCATAAATTGCAATCATATCAGACTAATCTAAATGCACACGATCTGCATGAATAAATTATATGATTCAAGCTTGCCATTAGAACTGATCCATTACTCTGTTCCATATAGCAATATACTCCTCTTCTACGAAATCATTCTTGAAAAAACTTGCACCTATTGTATCTATGCACATCAGATACCACATTTTACTACATTGTTGACACACAGACCCTCTAAGAGTGGCAAAAAAAGAAAAAAAGAAAAAGAAAATTCAAGTATAGCATTATTCTGTCATCAGATCAACCTCAATTATGGAACTTCCGTACCTTGCTTTCTAAAGTCTGGACAGGATCTCTTCTGACTGCTTCCTGATGGCTGGTTTCTTCAGGCTCCTGATCAAGATATGTATAAACCTTGGTATGGACACACTTGAGAACAGGAGGTCAGGAGCTGCATCTGAACAGAGACAAGATGGATGTAGGGACAACGGCCGTTGTTAGGGCTTGGGAGATCCGTCCATTCCCTCTTCTGAAGCACCTGTACAATGGGTGAGGAGGTTGTCATCCAGGGTAATTGATGCCGATCTGTGTGGCGAGATGGAGTCAGCGAGATCAGTTCATGGCGCTACTCAGCCCATGGCAGTGCGTATGGGGGAGAGGAATTGACGGCAGGGCCGACACTGCCTAGCCTCACGCTACCGTAGGCCCTGGCGTGTCGGCACATGACGGCAACAGGGAAGAAGCGGGGGTGCACCACACTGTTGTAAGAGTCGTCCCCGCCGGCGAGTACCCAGTTGACGCGTCGCCGCACATCTCCGGATTCTGTCCGATCCCCTGCCGCTGCCTGCATCTTCGCCTCCACATCATCATCATCTCCGCCCACGCGCTGAGCAGGAGCCGCGTCCAGCACGGACGTTCCCCTCAATCCTTCCCTCAAGCAGCAGGAGCAGACGGATTCTCCCATCCTCGACCTCCTCCTCGACCCTGCTCTTAATCCGGTGGGCGGCGACTGGCTTGCGTGGAGACCGACGGCCAGCCATTCGACACTAGAGCTTGCCCACCCATGGCGCCCCGCTTCTACATCCCCGGACGCGAGGCGCGACTGGCTTGCACGGAGATGAGCGTCCGGAGATAGATTTTGCCCACCCATGGTTCCCCGCCTCTACATCCCCGGACACGAGGCGGAGGGGTGGTGGGGTGAGCTTGCAGGAGGGTGGAGGCGCGATGCTGCCGGGCGGACAGAGGCATTGACCCATCGCCTGTGCGGGTCGGGGCGGTGGATGAGAAAAAGAATCCAAGTGGTACGACTGACGGATGGCAGAGGCGGGTAAATACCTCAAAATGATAGGGGCAAAATCGTCCAACCAAAAATTGGAACAAAATTAGATAAGATAGATAGATAGTAGAGATATAGATATATAGATAGATAGATAGCTTTTTTTGGGGCACCACTACGCGTCCCTGGGGGATAAAAGTTCCGATCCCCCGGGTGGACAAGCTGACACGTGTTCCAGAAAAAGGGTATCAATCCCACTTTTGCTACAAAACGACCTGTTTTACTACAAAATGTCCCGTTTTTGCTACATGTAGCAAAAAAGGTTCACGTTAAAAATAGAATAAAAAGACTGTTTCGCCGGAGACCTCACTGGAAACTTTGTAGCAAAAAAAATTGTGCTTATGTCGCAAAACCGACCTCGCCGGAGATTTTCGCCAGGGACCTCGCCGGAGACCGCGTAGCAAAAACTTTACGCTATTGTAGCACAATCACAAAACGTATGTAGAAAAAAATGTCCTATTATAGCAAATCCGACCTCACCGGATTCTCGCCGGCAGTCCTCGCCGGAGACCATGTAGCAAAAACTTCACACTGGTGTAGCAAAACGACAAAACAATTATAGAAAAAGGAACTTATACTTTAGCAACCCGACTTCGCCGGAGATCTCGCTGGAAAACCAAGGCACCCTTGTAGCATCGTCGCTGGTTGCATGTAGCAAAACCCGACGATGGTTGTAGCACCATTGTCGGTCGCTCGTAGCAACGCCATCGAACCCATGTAGCAAAACCTCGATGTCACATGTAGCAGCGCTGGTGGCAGTAGGTAGCAGCGCCATTGGCCTTCGGTAGCAACACCAGGCCTTCTTGTAGCTAGGGCGGCAGCATAAAACAGGAGGCGGCGCTTCGGCGATGTGCAAGGAGCCGCGGTCCTGATGAGGTGTAGGTAGACAACGCTCCTGTGAGGGCACAAAGGCACGACTCCTGTGAGGTATGGGAAGACGGCGCTCCAGCGAGCCAGTGGGATGGCACAACAGCGTCCAGGAGGCGGACCGGTGGTGTGGCGGCGCGTGAGTCCAATGGCAACACGATGGCACGGCGGCGCGTGGCTGCAAGTGGCGCGAGCTGCGGCGGCGGCCTGACAGCGTGGGCTGTAGGTGGTGCGAGCTGCGGTGGCGGAGGGGATTATGATGGGGATTTTCTTTCAATAAAGTAGTTCTTTGTAACAACCCTAGTTTTATTAAATAGTAATTAGTGTTTGATTGTGAATTCATAAGCATCATCATCATATTAAAATGCATGAAATAAAAAGGCTCTCAAAACCCTAAACCATAGCTTCCCTCTCTATTTGGAATGTATTCAAAATGGTTTTGATATATTTGAAAAGTATAAAAAGTTGGAACCCAAATGGTTATTAAGGGTCTCCATGTTATTTTAAATATTTACAAAGTCTCTTGTATTTTGAAACTGTTCAAAACAGATTACAAAATGAAATATGAAAGAGAAAGTCAAAACAGAAATAGGAAAAGATTTCAGAAAGAAAAAAATAGTCCCCCTTTCTCTCTGGGCCGTAGCCCAACACTTCTCTCCCTCTCCCTGCCGTTCAGCGCGCTCCTGCGCGGCCCACTCGGCCCATCTGCAGCCCACCTTGGCCCAGTACCGCTTCACACCCGCCCCTGTCATCGTCCTTCCGTCCGGCAAGTAGCTGTGTGGCCGCTGCAATGCCGTTGGTCCTCGCCGGCGCTGCGATGCGCGCCGCCGCCCCCAGAGGTGACGATAATAATGGCCGCGCCACGCTCTCTCTCATTATCCCCATTTCTCTCTCCCTCGCTATGTGACGCTCGCGCGCAGAAGCTTCGAAACCCTAGCTCCGGCCACTGCTTGTCCCCGTTGTTCCCGACCACCCCTCGCTCGTCTGAGACCACTATCGGCTCCGCCTCGATGTGAGGATCTTACTCACCAAAGGAATCAAGCAGGGAAGCCCGCAATCGGCCGCATCAAAGCCATCTTCCCCGCCACCGATGAGCTTCGTCGTCGACATAGCCGACGCTACCGCCCTCCTCCGATCCCTTCGTAAGGTCTACCGCTCTCCTGGTGAGCCCACTGTTCCGAGGAACCCCTCCGCACTCCCCCTCTCGCTCTCTAGCTCTACCCCGACAACCACCTGCCGCTTGCCGCCACTGTCCGTCGTCGCGTCGCCGTCTTCGGCGACCATTATCTGGCGGCGCCACCTCCACGTGGTTCACCTGGACGAGCTCTTTCCAACGCACCCAACCACGCGTGCTGGGGTGGCCTATATCGTCAGTGATGACCACCGCCTGCCGCGCACTGTCGACGAGTCCAACGTGGCTCCCACGTGGCCTTTGGGTGGACCCAATGTGTACTGGGCCCTACTGTCAATGTGTGTGGGTAGGGTTAGTGCGGTAACAAAAGTTTCTGGCCATGTGATGACATTAATAATGCATCATGCTGATGCAGTATTCCTTTTCTTTTATTTTAATGTTTTATGAAAATAATTTCTGTAATTGTTTTCTGGAAATAATAATACCCTGTGAGCCCCATCTGTAAATCAAATAAAAATTTTCAGAAATGTTTTCTGTTTAAATAAAATGTTAAAAGTAATTCTAAAATAAAAACTATTTTACATATTCCAAAAATGATTAAAAATGAGAAAAATCATAACTAAATTTATTTTAAATCAGAAAAATACAAATAATATCAAAATGTTCAGAAAAATGAGATCTACCTAATTAAACTATAATCATGCATTGTTAAACAACTTCAATTGTTAGTTTAATTATAAGAACTAAGTGAACCCTCTCATATGCCTCCGAGGTTTTCCGAATTAGGGTTTACACCACTCAGGACCTCGATTAATTTGTCAAGCATGCCTTAGGGGTTTATTTCAATGCAATTTAACTTGTCATATCATCATCCTTGTTTGAGCATTGCATCGATGCCATGTGTTGATTGTTTCCCTAGCTTTTCGGTGTTTGCTTCTTTCCGGTAGAGTACGATATCAAGATCGAGATTGAAGACCGAGATCAACACCATCGAAGATCAATACTTGACCAACTGTAATCAAGTCAAGTACCCGGTGTCCGAAGATCTTCTTTTGGTTATCAACTGGCAAAGACAAGCAAAGCCCCACACATGATATAATCCTATGTTTTCAAGCATTTCAATTCTTGCCATGTGCATACAATTCTAAAGTCTTTTATCGATGGATAGAGTAATCCTATCAGATGCATGTTCCCTTTTAGCCTAAATTTCCTGATCCACTGCTCCTAGCATAACTAGGGTTTGAGCTTGTGAAGCGTTGCTAGAGATATTACATCTGTTGCGCTTAGTCATGCTTAGATGTTACCATGGTCCATCCGGTTGATGAATTAGATCTACGAATGAACCTAGTATGATAGGATGACGTGGTAAGATCGGAGATGAAAGTTAAACATTCTAAGGCTTGTTTGGGAGGCCACGGTGGATTGTGGTTTTTGTAGTCCTATACTTGCCACTACTAGGACCTGAGTTCTTGCCTATGGACCAAGATGAGCGTACATCCACACGGGGGCCTGTAAACCCCCTCGACCAACTAACTTCCCTAGTAGATTCCATGAGTCACATAGTTCAGGCTTTCCATTTGACATATGCATCTTGGATGTTCTTGAATGGAGGTGAAGGAGGTGCATTCATAACAGGTAGGTAAGCATGGCCGGGAACAAGAGATGCCCGGCATCCGTAATCTTGAACCCTGTACACATCATTAGCGACCGGATTTGGGACTCGACCCATTACGGCGACATCTCCCTAGTGCGTGACTCATGGTCTCGGCGAAAGAAATGTAAAGGTCGTGGTCAACCACTCTCTATCGGCCTTCCAAGGAAGAGGGCTAATGATCTGGTATTAAGAATCGGTTGGTACGTGTGGGTAAAGTTGTACACCCCTGCAGGGTTAAATCTTTTCGAAAAGTCGTGTCCACAGTTATGGAAGAGCTTGGTGACCAGGTTCTAAGATCATAGAGAACTTTAACCTAATCGTAAAACTTGGTAGATCAATGTGTGCTTAAGGATACTTCCTCAGGGATCGAGGGGGTGATCCTAGATAGGTTCAGCTGATGATGATTTGGTGGATATCAAAAGATGATCAAAGCTAGAGATACCGCTCTCGTATCCCCTTTTAAAATATTCCGATTAGTCGAGATTCTTCTCCCTCTTGTCTTACAAAACAAATATGGGTTTATGCAAAATAACTCCACCAGCCATAAGTCTTGCGGAGTACACCCTGTACTCACCCTTGCTTCGTTGATACTTTTGCAGCAGAGTAAGTGTTACCATAGAAGATGAGTTCTGCATAGCATCGATATCGACGAGTACCTTAGGGTTCCCATCCAGTAGTCTGGGATCTATGGATTGGACGTCATCATTATGCTTCAGGCCTCTTAGGCCATTTGTTAAGTTTGCTATACTTAATAGCATAATTTGCCTTATGTTGTTTGATGTTTGTGGTCAGTGACCTCTGCTTGTAATATTTTGGTTCTTTGCTCAGTTATGAGCTTGCTATAATAAATTTTGTGTCGTAGGGTCACTGTTGTGTTACCAATTCCTTCTCTGTACGCTTTTCAGATTTAGGTTAGGCTTACGTTCAGACGAAGGTCTGGAATTTGTCTATCCCTAATCCCCGGGGTGTCATAGGTTTTGGTATCAGAGCGGTACCGACTGTAGGAAACCCTTTCTATTGGTCGATGTTGAGTCCGGTGCTTGTAAAAACTATTTTCAAAATGAAAACTATGTGTGAAAACTCTGGTATGCTTCTTTTTATTCTTATCCAGTTTCGTTTTAGCTCTGGGTTATCTTTTTCTATTTTGATTTGGAAAAGTTTTGCTATCTCATCCAGTCCTTCAAAGCTTAGGTGCCTCTTCAGGCATGTCGTTTCTCAACCAGTTGACCTAGTGTTAAGTTCTCTAGATTTTGGTGTGTGTTCCTTGTTTCCCTTGTTCTATTTCAGCTGGGAGATTTCTTTCTATCACGATCTCTCTATTTTATGGGTCCACAACATCATGTTTATGGTCCCACGATGTTCTGTTCTAGGTCTTGAGGTTTCCTTTCGCCCGCATGCCTCCTTTTTATTTGTTCGGGTACTTCAGAAGTTGTTTCTTCTCTTGGAAGTTATCTCGTGATTACTATCTTGTAGTGTAAGCTATGTCACCCAAGTAGTAGTTATTCCTTTCTTTGGGTTTTAACCCTCAGACTTGAACCTAAGATCCCCGATTGTGCTGGATTCTGGTTTTGTGAATCTTGTACATGAAGCTGACCTTTAACTCAAGATCCATTGTTGACCCTGTTGTTAAAGTTTACACATTACCTCAGGATGGCTAGTACCTTCTAGTATAGCCTTCAAGCTTGTGTATATTGTCGCTATTGAACAGTGATGATAAAGGACTTTCCCTACCACTAGCTATGGCCGATGTTCTTTAATGGAACCAAATAGATCACGACAAGAGCACTCCTCGTGAGTCTCACATCTATATTAGTGATTTTGCCACACCTTTCCCTTCTATGCATTGGTTTTCAGAAGGTTGTTGACTTATGCATCCACATCTCGGGATCCTATCCTGAGCATGTTCCTTCCCCTTGTTGTTTTCGACCATTGTCTACCAGTTGGTAGCCAAGTAGTAAATGTGCATTGGTGTCTTCCGATGCAAGAAAATCTTGTGGTTCGTCATGATAAACCATTTCGGGTTGTCAGGAGAAACAAACTCTAGTACCTCGTCATTTCTAAGACCAAGTCAAAGTGTTGTAATCCGCAGATCAATAAGCATTGATTAGTTTATGTTCTGTTCCACCTTAAAGTATCACACCCTTTCTATATTAAGAGGTCGTGCTGAGTTTAATGATCCTCCTAATGAAGTGATATTCTTAGACATTTTTACCCACCCTTCCTCTGAGCTGTTCGCGCTCAGGAATGATGCGTGTGCATAATAATGTGGCCATCTAAGATTCTTAGAAATTCTCATCGCTTGGAACTCTAAGGACATATGTGTCATTCTTAGCGTGATTGATTAACCCTATCACTAAGCGAAAGTTTGGTTGTGCTATCAAGCCCGTCATTCTGGTGGACTCTCCTCAGTCAAAGAATTAGGTTCATACCAAAGCTCTGAGACTATGTCTTCTTGCCTTACCAAGCAATTTTCCCTCTCAAACTAAGTGACATATCGGTGTTCCATGATATTCTGGATGTCTTCTAGAAGTATCGCCATGTTGCCACATGACCATCTTGTTAAGTTCTTGAGCAAGCAAGTTCTCTAAACTGCACCTTTCTCCAAGGATCCGTACTAGATAACCCTGAACTAGTTCGTTAAGCTTAAACAACAACTTGGAGAGTTGTAAGACAATGTTCTATCCAACTTTGTTCCTCCTTAAAGGAATGTATAGTTCTGTTCGTGTTGAAGCAGGATAATAAGTCCTTTGTGGACATGTTATTTCCCCCGCCTTTGATTTGATTGGGCAATCGTCAAATCAAACTCAGTTCCAAGGACAATCTTGATGGTGTATCTACTTGTGATGTCTCACTTAAGTACATCTTCATGTCCTCTGGTATGACCAATGTATATGCTTTATTCATACAACATGTGCGTCCATCTTCTTGGAATGTATAAATAAGCTTGTTATCGATCCCATCGATTACATCCTTACCTTCTCCATGCTAGAAAAGATTCATGTGGAACATTTGGCATTAACATTGGAAACTTTTGAGAACCATCTTCGTGTTATCTCGAAGTATGTGTTCTAGATGTTAGAAGTAACCTTTTCCTATTCATGCGCAAAATGTTGAAAGATGTCACCGTGGATCTGAGTAGAGTTATCACTGTTTCTCCGGGAATCATTTCAAGTTAGTCAAGCATGTGCGAGGTATTCCTGATATGGTAGGTTGATACCTTCACACCTCGATATGATCCTCCAGGCACACCAAGCCACTGATTTATTTGTCATGGAAGATTATAAGTCCAACAAAACTTCTATATCCCCCTAAATGTTTACTAACAAGGATTCCATTGTGTTTTGTTGCAAACAATTCATGTAGGTGCAATTATCTTCTGATAACTTGCTAACACATGTGTTCCGCAATCTAGGTCATATTTTAGAGCTTAACATTGAAGTCCGTGTCTTGAGAATCTAGTGACTTTACCTCTGTGTAAATGTTTCACCCTTTCTATTCGGACATGCTGAGTCTGAAGTATCTCTCCACTTAATCAAAGCTGAATCTCAAGCAGCAATAATGATTGGTGTTCCTCAAGGTTATGATGTAGGTCTATTGTAACTCTGGAAAGATTGATGTAATGGTTGGCACAGTTAGTCGGAAGATCTATCGCCATATTCCTTGAGTCAGCAATAACAACCACTCTTCATGAGGCTTCTTCTATGATTTATTATAGGAGTTGTGCTTATGGTTTCCTTTGTATCTGAAGTCCGACCTTTATTTGATGATCGATTAAAGGCTTGTCCATAGCCTACTAGCGGAGTTTCGAACATCAAGGAGAACATTTAAAGTAGGGTTGCTAAGTGTCTCTCAGTCGCTCCTCCAGACCCTTTTATGATGGCAAGCGTCTTGTTATGCCAAGTACTATTGGAGATATGCCTAAGAGGCAATAATAAAGTGGTTATTATCATATCTTCATACTTATGATAAATGTTTACATACCATGCTATAATTGTATTAACAGGAAACATTAATACTTGTGTGATTTGTAAACATAAAAGAGTCCCTAGTAAAGCCTCTTGTTAAACTAGCTTGTTGATTAATATATGATCATGGTTTCCTGATCATGAACATAGAGATGTTATTAACAACATGGTCATATCATTAGGAGAATGATGTGATGGACATACTCCTATAGTTAAGCATAGAATAAAGATCAAGTCATTTAATATAGTTCATTTGCTATAAGCTTTCTGATACATAGTAACCTAATTCCTTCGACCACGAGATCATGTTAATCACCATCACCAGAAGGATGCTTTGATGACATCAAACACCACACCGTAACTGGGTGGCTATAAAGGTGGCATTGAGTGTTCGGAAAGTATGGGTTGAGGCACATGGATCAAGAGTGGGATTTGTCCATCCATATGACGGATAGATATACTCTAGGCCCTCTCGGTGGAATGTCATCCAATTAGCTTGCAAGCATGTGACTGGCTCACAAGGGATCACATATCACGGGAACGAGAAAAGAGTACTTATCGGTAACAAGGTTGAACTAGGCATGCAGAGATACCGATGATCAAAACCTCGGATAAGTAAACTATCGTGAGACAAAGGGAAATTGGTATCGTATGTAAGTGGTTCATTCGATCGCAAAGTAATCGTAGAAATATGTGGGAGCCATATGAATTTCCAGATTCCTCTATTGGTTATTGATCGGAGAAGTGTCTCGGTCATGTACGCATAATTCACGAACCATAGGGAGACACAATTAAGGATTCGATGTTGTTGAGTAGTTATGGGATGATGAGTAAGAGACCGAATGTTGTTCGGAGTCTCGGATGGGATCCGGGATATCACGAGGAGATCCGGAATAGTCCGGAGAATAAGATTCATATAAGGAAAGTCCTATTTCGGAGTTAGGGAAAGTTTCCGATGATTTCATCGAAGAGGTTCTAGAAGGTTCTAGAAGGTTCACCCGTCCGAAAGGAGAATGGTCCATGAATGTGTCATGGGTAAGTGGAATGATTGGATCATGTCCAAGGTCACTTGGTGTTGGCATATGCAAGAGAGAAATAAAGCTCTAAATTGAAAGTCAAACGGGAAGTTTTGAAAAGTCAAACTGGAACAATGGATTCCTAGTGGGAGAACAAACAAGTCCTTCTCTCAATCCAACTTGGGTTTGGGTTTGGATTCAAACCCACCCCTCCCAAGCTGCCACTCCCTCTCATAAATAGAGGGGGAGGGCTGCCCCAAACAACACAAGTTCCAAGCCCTCTCCATGAGCCGCCGTCGCAAAGTACGACTACATCACCCACGAGAATCTGCTCTCGTTAACCGCTTTGAAATCTTCGAGGGTGAGTTCCTCTATCGACTCGTTGCTACAATCTAGTAGATAGATCTTGGCTTGTTTGTTTGCATGCGGTAGGAAATTTTTGTTTTCCATGCTACGAACCCCTACAGTGGTATCAGAGACGTGTCTATATGTAGATCTGTTGCACGAGTAGAACACAATGGTCATTGTGGGCGTTGATGCTTTTGTTGTCGATTGCTTATTGTGTACTTTGCATCTTGCGGGATGGTGGGATGAAGCGGCCCGGGCTAACCTTACATGACATCGTTCATGAGACTTGCTCCACGCTTGACATGCAACTTGTATTGCATAAGTGGCTTTGCGGGTGCCTGTTTCTCCCAACATAGTTAAGATTCAATTTACAACGGGTGATTGACAATACTAGTATCAATGTTGTGGTTCTTGTTCGTAAGTTAGAGCGACACTTATTGAAAGCCCCAAACCACGTAAAATATGCAAAGAAAATTAGAGGCGTCTAACTTTGTTTTGCAGGGGTGTGTTGTGATGTGATATGGCCATGATTGTGATTATATATGATGTATGCAATGTTCCTTATTGTAAGTTGGCAACCGGCAGGAGCCATATGGTTGTTTCCATTAAGTCCTTCGTGTCTATTATTCAAAGTAGTTGTAATAGTTGATGCTGGTGGAAGACAACCATGAAGCGGCGCCATTGACCTTGACGCCACACCGGTGATGATGGAGATCATGTTCGTGCTTGAAGATGGAGATCGGAAGCACAAGAAGAAAGGCCATATCATATCACATATTATGAATTGCATGTGATGTTAATCCTTTTATGCATCTTGTATTGCTTAGTTCATGATGGTAGCATTATAAGATGATCCCTCAAGCACACAAATTTCAAGTTTTAAAGTGTTCATCCTTAGTAAGCACCATTGCTAAAGCTCGTTGTTTCGAAGCACCACGTGATGATCGGGTGTGTTAGATTATGCAAGTGTATACAACGTGAGCAAGCCAGATTTGCTCATGCAGAAGCTAAGGTTTGATCTTGACAAGCCTAGCATGTACAGACATGGTCTCGGAACACGGATCACCGAAAGGTAAAGCATGAGTCATATAGTAGATATGATGAACATGATGATTGTTCGCCATTGAAGCTACATCAACTCTCGTGATGATCGGTTTTGATGTGGTGGATTTGGTTCGTGTGATCACTAAAACAATGTGAGGGATATTGTTTTGAGTGGGAGTTCAACGGCAATATGATTAAAAGTTGAACACTATTTATCATAAATTAAATCAAAGTGAATTTGCATAATTGTTGTAGTCATTGGCATCCGTTTACCACCTTGCGCGTAGTTATAATTGAGATGATAGAACTATAGAATTCTGGTTAGTTACTTTACGAACTGGTATCATATTGTTTTGAAGTGTTAATCTAAAGTTTAAAAATCCTATTGCAAACTTTCAGTAAGTTCCGGTTACTTCATGAAGTTTAATAACTGGTATTAAATCGAGAGTGAAAATTCCGAGAGTTAGTGTATGTGTATCATGTTTGTCTCCATGATTCTTGATATTCAAAGAATTGTCTTAATATCAAGGTTATCTAGGATCTGAAAGAGTTGTTTCAGAAACCATGATGTGTGGAAGATATTGTGATATCTGAAATGAAGTTTTGGTTGCAACATGATAGAGTATAATATGGCAAAAGTCATGTTCTCATATTTGATGAGAATTTGCAAAGGGTTGGAGACACTAGTTGTCCTAATCCACCAAAAGGTTTTGGAGAGCAACATTATACTCGCGATTCATCTTTATAAGCTAAAAGTAGCTTGATCATGAATAATTCCATGATAAGGGTGAATAATTGATGTAGGTAAAATATTTACCACACCAAGAGATTACTAAAGAATGGAATTTGAAAGCACACCAAACATTTGATGATGGTGATCTACTTCAAAGTGCAAGTCCAAAGACATTGGTATTTAATTATACACGCTTTGGACTATGTGTCATATGTATGACTCCACTATTGATGTTGATAGATTCTTTCAAACAGAAAAGGAAATACTGAAAGAGAATCTCATAAATGTATGGCAGAAAAGAAAAAAAAACTAGAATTGTTCAGTTTAAGTATATAGATGATATACATGTTATGGCTATATTCTTTGCTTATTAAACAATGTGGTTCTTAAGTATTTGATACTGAATTTGTTGGTGTGAATCGTCATACAAAACAACACAATTCATGAACTACAATGGCCTAAGTAACTAGCAAAAGAATATGTGATGATGTTCATCGAGAACAAATAAAGGGTTATTATGCTGCTTATTAAACATCAAAGCTTGCCTTCAAGATTTGTTTTATCAGGTATTATGAGAACAAAAGGGTTGTTCAAATAATTGCCGTAATCCATAAAAGATGGATGATTCACAAAATCTCGTTGGAGAAATCACATCCATAAAAATAGTGCTAAAAATGTCGAAAGACAAATTGATTGAAAGATTACTTAGGAAGTGACATCGCCGTTTAAATTATATTGGAAAGAAAACATGAAGAAACTCCATGTGGATGGAATTTTGGAGTCTTTTGATTTTTGATCAAATGACGCTTGTGAAACTTTCCTAGAGATAATTAAAACATTCGTTCATAGGCCAAAAGGGAACGAATGACTAGCTTATTGGAACTTGTACATATTGTTGTACGAAGTCCATTATGTGTAGTCAAGAGCGATGGATTTCAACTTCATATACTTTCTCCGAAAATTTGAGTGAATATATGAATATTTACTTAATAAGGATGAAGTATGAAACATTTGAAAAGTTCAAAGACTTTCAAGATGAAGTGCAAAATCATTGTAACAAGAATATAAATAGTTTATGATAAGATCATAAAGGAAGATATTTGAGTTACAAGTTTAGCATAATACCTAAGATTTAAGGAATCGTTCCGTGGATTTGCATGTCCCGAAACACCATAAGAGTATGAAGCGTTCGAGATATGTAATTAAACCTTGTTTGACATGGTAAGATCGAAGGTATAATTCAGAAACTGCCATTATATTTTAAAGATTAAAAGCTTTAGAGACTACCGTTTTTCCGCTGAAAAGAGCTCCATCATAATCCGCTGAAATGACACCATATAAAGTTATGGTTTGGGATAAAACTCAAGTTGTCCTTTCTTAAACATTGGTATGCTATGCATAAGAAAGATGTTTGCAACCAAAGTCGGATGAACCTGTCTTTGTATGTTATTTCGAATAACTGTTAAAGTAATCCTCCATAACATCGGAGACAAAAGTGTTTGTCACTTAGAACGTCAAGTTTCTTTGAGAAGGAATTTTCGTGAAAAGATAAGTGGGAGGACAATAGAACTTTGATAAGGTTAAAAGAACCTTAGCTATATGTGCAAAGTTGCGCAGCGCCGAAAAGTGTTCCGGAGGCAGCAACAATGCTCATGGCTCACGTGCCTCAAAGGTTGTGGTTACGAAGGTCAAAGTTTCTATTGAACCAAGTAGGTCGAGTAAACAATCAAATACCAAGATTTGAGGGTTGAATCATTATTTGAGAATAATGAACGTAATACATGCAAAGAAGCGATGATGGACCCTGACTCCGTAAAATGGCTTGAAGCCATAAAATCCGTGATAGTTCCATACACGAGAAATCAAGTTTTGAACTTGAAGGACCCTCGAGAAAAGTGTAAGACCTTATAGTTGTGTTTGGATCTATAAAGAAATAGACATAGATATTGCACATCTATGAAATAGTCGACATGTTGGGAAAGAGTTCACAACAATGTTCAAAGGTTGACTATGACAAGATTTGATCTTTCATAGCGATATTTAGTCTAGACGGATTAATGTAGCAACCACTACATATAATTTTGTTATGTGGTAATTGAATAAACAAAACAAGTTCTTCTAATAGAATTGTTACCTAGGACATGTGCATAACACGGTCCATAGGGTTTGTTAATTCAAAGGATGCTAAAAGCATATGCAAACTTCAATGGTTGAAGTGAGCATCGCGGAGTTGGAATCTTCACTACGATGAAACTATTAAAAGAGTTTAATTTCATCAGAGACAATGAAGATGCTTGCATTTGCAAGAAATTAAGTGGGAGCGCTCAGACATGTTTCTAATACATTATGTGGAATACATATTGTTGATTAGAAATGATGTATCTTTTATTAACACATATTAAGAATTTCATCCCGCTGAAAGACTTAGGCAAAACCCAAATATTTGGCATCAATAGACGCTAATATGGTTGTGCCGAAAGTGCATAGATGATGTATTAAAAGAGTTCAATATAGAAACTACAAGAAAGATTATTGTCGCACAGAAAGGATTGAATGAGTTCAATATTGATGATATATTCAAGTGTATTGACACTTGGTAAGTGAAACAAAGATTCAAGTATAGATTGATACTTGATGTATGAAATCACAAAGGGTATTTATATCAATCATACTGTGATATGTATAAATCCAGATATGTCCTATGCTCTAAATGTTATGAGCATATACCAGAATGATTCATAAGATGATCATTGGACAATAGTAAGGATATTCTTATGATCTTTTGGAAGAACTAAGAGTATATTATTTGTAGAAGTGACAAATAGATGGTTAGTTCATTGTAAAGGTACTACATTGATACTAGTTTTGTCACAAAGTACAAATTAAGTTTATCTCAATCTAAACTAAGGGTGGCACAATATAATGGAAAGTAAGTTCCATAATGGATTTGGATAAGTTCCAAAGTTAAGACATTGTGACAGATACTACAACAAAAGGCTAAGTATATGACTGCTACTATAGCAGCTAAAGAGGGCATTTGTGTCAAGTAGTTTGTTATCAAACTAGGTGTAGTTCACAGCGGGATAATACTATGAAGATATATTGTACAACAATATTATCAACATGTTTTAACCCCAAAGAACTAAAGGTCTCACCAAAGGACCAAATTTATACAAAACCATCTCATTAGAGAATGAGTGATGCGTAGAGACGCAAAGACATGCAATTACACACGGACCTGGAAGTGTCAGATCCGGAGATCAGTTGACCACTTGCAAACGTGTACATACAACACCGGAAAGCCATAGGTGTTGAATACACAAAGGTTTGAAACTAGATTATTGACTCTAGTGCAAGTGGGAGACTGTTGGAGATATGCCCAAGAGGCAATAATAAAGTGGTTATTATCATATCTTCATACTTATGATAAATGTTTACATACCATTCTATAATTGTATTAACAGGAAACATTAATACTTGTGTGATTTGTAAACATAAAAGAGTCCCTAGTAAAGCCTCTTGTTAAACTAGCTTGTTGGTTAATATATGATCATGGTTTCCTGATCATGAACATAGAGATGTTATTAACAACATGGTCATATCATTAGGAGAATGATGTGATGGACATACTCCTATAGTTAAGCATAGCATAAAGATCAAGTCATTTAATATAGTTCATTTGCTATAAGCTTTCTGATACATAGTAACCTAATTCCTTCGACCATGAGATCATGTTAATCACCATCACCAGAAGGATGCTTTGATGACATCAAACACCACACCGTAACTGGGTGGCTATAAAGGTGGCATTGAGTGTTCGGAAAGTATGGGTTGAGGCACATGGATCAAGAGTGGGATTTGTCCATCCATATGACGGATAGATATACTCTGGGCCCTCTCGGTGGAATGTCATCCAATTAGCTTGCAAGCATGTGACTGGCTCACAAGGGATCACATATCACGGGAACGAGAAAAGAGTACTTATCGGTAACGAGGTTGAACTAGGTATGCAGAGATACCGACGATCAAAACCTCGGATAAGTAAACTATCGTGAGACAAAGGGAAATTGGTATCGTATGTAAGTGGTTCATTCGGTCGCAAAGTAATCGTAGAAATATGTGGGAGCCATATGAATTTCCAGATTCCTCTATTGGTTATTGATCAGAGAAGTGTCTCGGTCATGTCCGCATAATTCACGAACCGTAGGGAGACACACTTAAGGATTCGATGTTGTTGAGTAGTTATGGGATGATGAGTAAGAGACCGAAAGTTGTTCGGAGTCTTGGATGGGATCCGGGATATCACGAGGAGATCCGGAATGGTCCGGAGAATAAGATTCATATAAGGAAAGTCCTATTTCGGAGTTAGGGAAAGTTTCCGATGATTTCATCGGAGAGGTTCTAGAAGGTTCACCGGTCCGAAAGGAGAATGGTCCATGAATGTGTCATGGGTAAGTGGAATGATTGGATCATGTCCAAGGTCACTTGGTGTTGGCATATGCAAGAGAGAAATAAAGCTCTAAATTGAAAGTCAAACGGGAAGTTTTGAAAAGTCAAACTAGAACAATGGTTTCCTAGTGGGAGAAGAAACAAGTCCTTCTCTCAATCCAACTTGGGTTTGGGTTTGGATTCAAACCCACCCCTCCCAAGCTGCCCCTCCCTCACATAAATAGAGGGGGAGGGCTGCCCCAAACAACACAAGTTCCAAGCCCTCTCCACGAGCCGCTCTCGTTAACCGCTTTGGAATCTTCGAGGGTGAGTTCCTCTATCGACTCGTTGCTACAATCTAGTAGATAGATCTTGGCTTGTTTGTTTGCATGCGGTAGGAATTTTTTGTTTTCCATGCTACGAACCCCTACAAGTACTTGGAGTCTGAGAATGAAGTTTCTTTCTTCTCGTGTCATCAGGAATCTTCTAAGATATTCATCTTGGTGATGTAAAGTGATATCAAAATCGTTGGCAAAAATTTTGGTAGCCCTGTATGAATAAAGAGTTTCCTTCCCGCTTTCTTAAACATGTTAGAAGAGTGGCCATGATTTTGGTAATCAATAGTTTCTCTGGTTACGTGTTCCTTGTGGCTCTTACGAGTCCTATCCACCAAAACACCTTTTTTTCTTAGCCTTCTGTTGAATAAAAAAAGACCCTTCTGTGTCAGAAGTAGTTCAACAGTTTGGTCTTGTTGGTATCTATCTCTTTCACCTGTGAATCTCTACTTAAGTTGTCTAGTAGAGGTTCACTTCCCGAAGTCTGTGTTCCTTTTCCATCTGTTGGAAGTCTCCTTCCCTCAGAAGTCAAAACTCTTCTGTAAGTTCCATGGTCTCAATCCTTATGAAGACCAATTATCTGTCACCTTAAAACCTCCTTTCGTTTCCTCCATTACCTTGGCGTGTTTCATGTTGTTAGCTTTAGAGATGTTTGGGAAACATCTATCCATGAGTTGACCATGATATACTCAGTTTGTGGTTTCTTGTCATTCCCTCTCATCCTTAGTTTGAGCAATAACCTCGAAGAAAATGAAGCGCTTCATCCATTCAATAATGGTGGCATGGATCAATCTCTTCGAGAAGATCGTCGAAGCTTAGTGTGACCCTGTTTCTTGTATCTTCCTACCTAGGAATCTCGGGACGAGATTCTTTTAAGGGGGATAGAATTGTAACAACCCTAGTTTTATTAAATAGTAATTATGGTTTGATTATGCATTCATAAGCATCATAATCATATTAAAATGCATGCATGAAATAAAAAAGGCTCTCAAAACCCTAAACCCTAGCTTCCCTCTCTATTTGGAATGTATTCAAAATGGTTTTGATATATTTGAAAAGTATAAAAAGTTGGAACCCAAATGGTTATTAAGGGTCTCCATGTTATTTTAAATATTTACAAAGTCTCTTGTATTTTGAAAGTGTTCAAAACAGATTACAAAATGAAATAAAAAAGAGAAAGTCAAAACAGAAATAGGAAAAGATTTCAGAAAGAAAAAATAGTCCCCCTTTTCTCTGGGCCGCAGCCCAACTCTTCTCTCCCTCTCCCCGCCGCTCAGCGCGCTCCCACGCGGCCCACTCGGCCCATCTGCAGCGCACCTTGGCCCGGTACCGCTTCACACCCGCCCATGTTGTCTTCCTTCTGTCCGGCAAGTAGCTGCGTGGCCGCCACGATGCCATTGGTCCTCACCGGCACTGCGATGCACGCCGCCGCCCCCGGAGGTGACGATAAGAACGGCCGCATCACGCTCTCTCTCCTTATCCCCATTTCTCTCTCTCCCTCGCTCTACGACGCTCGTGCGCAGAAGCTCTAAAACCCTAGCTCCGGCCACCACTTGTCCCCGTTGTTACCAACCACCCCTCGCTCGTCTGAGACCACTACTGGCTCCGCCTCGATGTGAGGATCTTCCTCACGAAAGGAATCAAGCAGGGAAGCCCGCAATCGGCCGCATCGAAGCCATCTTCCCTGCCACCGACAAGCTTCGTTGTTGACATAGCCGATGCTACCGCCCTCCTTCGGTCCCTTCGTTAGGTATACCACACTCCTGGTAAGCCCACGGTTCTGAGAAACCCCTACGCACTCTCCCTCTCGCTCTCTAGCTCTACCCCGATGATCACCTGCCGCTCGCTGCCACTGTACGTCATCGCGTCGCCATCTCCGGCGACCATTCTATGGCGGCACCACCTCCACGTGGTTCGCCTCGCTGAGATCTTTCCAACACACCCAACCACGCGTGCTGGGGTGGCCTGTATCGCCGGCGATGACCATCGCCTGCCGCGCACCACCGGCGAGTCCGACGTGGCTCCCAGATGGCCTTCGAGTGGACCCACCATGGACTGGGCCCCACTGTCAGTATGTGTGGGTAGGGTTAGTGCGGTAACAAAAGTTTCTGGCCAAGTGATGACATCAGCAATGCATCATGCTGATGTAGTGTTCCTTTTATTTTATTTTAATGTTTTTGAAAAATAATTTCTGTAATTGTTTTCTAGTAATAATAATACCCTGTGAGCCCCATCTGTAAATCAAATAAACATTTTCAGAAATGTTTTCTGTTTAAATAAAATGTTAAAAGTAATTCTAAAATATAAACTATTTTATATATTCCAAAAATGATTAAAATGAATTAAAAATGAGAAAAATCATAACTAAATTCATTTTAAATCAGAAAAATACAAATAATATATCAAAATGTTAAAAAAAATGAGATCTACCTAATTAAACTATAATCATGCATTGTTAAACAACTTCAATTGATAGTTTAATTAGAAGAACTAAGTGAACCCTCTCATATGCCTCCGAGGTTTTTCCGAATTAGGGTTTACACCCCTCAGGACCTCGCTTAATTTGTCAAGCATGCCTTAGGGGTTTATTTCAATGCAATTTAACTTGTCATATCATCATCCTTGTTTAAGCATTGCATCGATGTTGTGTGTTGATTGTTTCCCTTCCTTTCCGGTGTTTGTTTATTTCCGGTAGAGTACGATATCAAGATCGAGATTGAAGACCGATTGTTGACCAACTGTAATCAAGTCAAGTACCCGGTGTCCGAAGATCTGCTTATTGGTTATCAACTAGCAAAGGCAAGCAAAGTCCCACACATGATATAATCCTCTGTTTTCAAGCATTTCAATTCTTGCCATGTGCACATGATTCTAAAGTCTTTCATCGATAGATAGAGTAATCCTATCAGATGCATGTTCCCTTTTAGCCTAAATTCCCTGATCCACTCCTCCTAGCATAACTAGGGTTTGAGCTTGTGAAGCGTTGATAGAGCTATTACATATGTTGCGCTTAGTCATGCTTAGATGTTACCACTGGTACATCCGGTTGATAAATCAGAGCTGCGAATGAACCTAGTATGACAGGATGATGTGGTAAGATCAGAGATGAAAGTTAAACATGCTAAGGCTTGTATGGGAGGCCACGGTGAGTTGTGGTTTTTGCATTTCGATACTTGCCACTACTAGGACCTGAGTTCTTGCCTATGGACCAATATGAGCGTACAGCCACACAGGGGCATGGAAACCCCCTCGACCAACTAACTTGCCTAGTAGATTCCATGAGTCACATAGTTAGGGCTTTCCATTCGACATACGCATCTTGGATGTTCTTGAATGGATGTGAAGGAGGTGCATTCATAATAGGTAGGTAAGCGTGGCCAGGAACAAGAGATGCCCGGCATCCGTAATCTTGGACGCTGTACACATCATTAGGGACCGGCTTCGGGACTCGACCCGTTACAACGGCATCTCCCTAGTGCATGACTCATGGTCTCAGAAAAAGCAATGTAAAGGTCGTGGTCAGCCACTCTCTGTCGGCCTTCCAAGAAAGAGGGCTAATGATCTGGCATTAGGAATCGGTTGGTACGTGTGGGTAAAGTTGTACACCCCTGCAGGGTTAAATCTTTTCGAAAAGCCGTGTCCACGGTTATGGACGAGCTAGGTGACCAGATTGTAAGATCATAGAAAACTTTAACCTAATCGTAAAACTTGGTAGATCAATGTGTGCTTAAGGATACTTCCTCAGGGATCGAGGGGGTGATCCTAGATAGGTTCATCTGATGATGATTCGGTGGATATCAAAAGATGATCAAAGCTAGAGATACCGCTCTCTTATCCCCTTTTAAAATATTTTGATTAGCCGAGATTCTTCTCCCTCTTGTCTTACAAAACAAATATGGCTTTATGCAAAATAACTCCACCAGCCATAAGTCTTGCGGAGTACACCTTGTACTCACCCTTGCTTCGTTGATACTTTTGCAGCAGAGTAAGTGTTACCATAGAAGATGAGTTCTGCACAGCATCGATAGCGACGAGTACCTTGGGGTTCCCAGCTGGCACTCTGGGATCTATGGATTGGACGTCGTCGTTATGCTTCAGGCCTCTTAGGCCATTTTTTAAGTTTCTATACTTAATAGCATAATTTGCCTTCCGTTGTTTGATGTTTGTGGTCAGTGACCTCTGCTTGTAATATTTTGGTTCTTTGCTCAGTTATGAGCTTGCTGTAATAACTTTTGTGTCGTAGGGTCACTATTGTGTTACCGATTCCTTCTCTGTATGCTTTCGAGATTTAGGTTAGGCTTATGTTTAGACGAAGGTCTGAAATTTGTCTAGCCCTAATCCCGGGGGTGTCACATTCTTTCTTCAGAAGATTGGTTTTGGGGTTTCGTAGATGTCTTTATGTTGTGTATCATGTCGACTAAGATAACATATTCTTCGTGAGTGCTCTTCGGTCCTTCGTTCGACTGCGAGAGTTATTTCCCGGTGTCGATGATGGTGTTGAAAGATTAAATTGCTTTAGGTATGATTTTGGAGATGTTAGTACACCAAATCTATTTGGATTTTCCTCTCATGTTGTCGCGAGGAAGATTGTACTTGCAATATTTGTTCCACTGTTGCACCTCCGAGAGTAGCGATTCGTACTCTCGGCTCCCAGCAATGTCGACAAGGCTGTTCAGTTGCTTTTATCTATAATACTATGTTGGTATCCTTGTTGATGAAGGTTATTATTTTAATTGCTATATCGAGCGTAGCCTTGGTAGAGCGGCTCAAAATTAAAATTATGAGAGATCCTCATTCGGACTATGTGGTTTGCTATCTATGTTATTTTTTCGTGGCATATAAAAAGTATGAAATGTGTCATAGAACTAAAAAGGGTTTAAAGACCTAAAATTTCTCATTTTATTTTATACTTTATTTACCGTTGTTGATGATAACTCATGTATCTATAGTCTCTACCATGTACACATTGTGTTACTCTGTCAAGTTGAATTCTTGTGGACTCGAGAACCAACTTGTCGTTTGATGATTAGGAGGGTAGTAGTAGTATCTCAACTCATTACAGATTAAACCTCGCGTTTGATGCTTTGGTGTCTCACAAAATGTAGAAATATTTTTTAGTAGAAGACGATGACCCGTCAACAACGAGACATGTGTGATGGAGTCAGTTTCTCAGGTGCTCATCTTTTCTTTACTATTTATAAAGAGCAAACTTGAGTTTTTCTACATGTACCCCATAAAACATAAAGGAACCTACTACTGTCGCATGATCAAGCCCAACTCACACCATGTAACAGTTCTTGTTAGCCTAATATTTTCCTTGGGTGCAGTTAGCGAATAATCTTGACGGACTGTGTACTCAGCCCGCACACAAATGTATCTACTTTTCCGAACACTTTTGCTATTGTTTTTCCTCTAAACTTGTGTGATTTGAATACAACTAACATGTACTGACGCTATTTTCAGCAGAATTATCTTGATATCTAGTTTTTGTGCAGAAAATCAACTGTTAGGAAAAATCCCAGAAAATGTGCAAAAAATCCTATTTCACCAGAAGACTCACGGAGCCAGAAGATGAGACAGAGTGGGGCTCTGAGGGGCCCACACCCCCTACCGTGCAGGCTGGGCCTGGCCGCGCTTGGGAGGGGTGTGGCCGCCTCGGGCACCCCCTCAGCCTCCCTCTTCGCCTATAAGTTGCCTCTTGACCTAAAAACTCAAGGGGGTTCGACGTTTTTTCAGAAATAGTTCCGCTGCGCCGTCACCACCTGAAACCGCGATTCGAAACCAAAAATACCGTTGTGGCACCCTACATGGACGGGGAATTTGGAGAGGATCATCGCCATCATCATCACCAATGCCTCTCCATCAACCATCCATGAGTGAGTAATCCTCCTCTATAGGCTATGGGGATGGTAGAGATTGGATGAGTTCTATCATGTAATCGAATAAGATTGTTAGGGCATGGTGCCTAGTATCTCTATTAGTGCTATTTGAGTTTGTTGGAACTTGTTGTGCTTAATGCTTGTCACTAGGGCCCGAGTGCCTAGTATCTCTATTAGATCTGAACTTATTATTGATTCATGATGATAGTATTGTTTGTGATCTTATCTACAAGTTGTGTACACATATCATTGTCCGAAACCAAAGGTCCCGAAGTGACAGAAATTGGGACAACCGGAGGGGATGGCTGTGATGTGAGGATCACATATGTTCACGGAGTGTTAATGCTTTGCTTCGGTGCTCTATTAAAAGGAGCACCTTAATTGCCAGTAGATTCCCTTGAGGCCCCGCTGCAACGGGATAGCAGGACAAATGATGTTGTGCAAGTTCTCATTGCGAGCATGTATGACTATATATGGAGCACATGCCTATGATTGTTTAGTACTTGGATGCTTTATCTTATTTATCTGCAATTGCCCTATATCTTGAAGTTACATGAATAGTCTCATCCATGCAACGCCCGTCCATCCATCCCTATGCCTACCGCACTCATATCCTACTGTTTGCTACTACTGTTACTATTGCCTTTGTTTTACTGCTACTGTTACTTTTCTATTGCTACTACAGAACTGTTGCAATTGATAAACTACTGTGAGCAATACTATTTCCAGGTGCAGCTGAATTGACAACTCAGTTGTTAAGGCTAATAAGTATTCTTTGGTTCCCCTTGTGTCGAATCAATAAATTGGGTAATACTACCCTCGAAGACTTTTGCGATACCCTATACTTGTGGGTCATCAAGACTATTTTCTAGCACCGTTGCCGGGAGCATAGCTTTATTTGTAAGTTCACTTGGATCTATTATTGTTCACTGCTATTCCTTTCATCATGGGGAATTCTCGTGATGGAAAGTTTCCTATTTTACCATCCACTACAAGAAGAGGTACAGTCCTAAACACCTCTGTTGCTCTTGATTCACCGTCCAATATAAGTAAGCTTGTTACACCACCACCACATACACATGCTACACACACTGCTATTACTGCTGAATCTGAAATTGCTTCTGATGCTCATGATGTTACTTCTACTGTGCTTGATGCGAGTGGTTCATTAGGTCCTTTCCTAGATGCTACTATTGCTAGAACTATTTTGGGAAACACTGAAACTCCTAGTGAAGACACTATTACACCTGTTAGCTCACCTGAGTCTAGAGAGAGAGATGATATTAGTGGTGGTTATATTGAAATGACTAATGAATTTATTGAAGAGTACCAAAACACATGTGGTGCTAGTGCTATTAGGAGCCTCCTTGAGAGACATACCATTATTCCTAAATTGTCTCCTGATGCTAAGTTTGCTACTTCTCCCATATATATTAAAGATAAAGATTATGATATTTCTCTTGATTTATCCTATATAGACATTGTTGAGAAATAACCTTTTTGTGGGACTGAGAATGAGAGTGCTGTGGCACATATGAATAAGCTTTCCACTATGAGTGCCTTCTTCTATAATGATTTTAAGATGCGCAAGTACTTTGTTACTAAGGTATTCCCCTTTTCACTAAAAGGAGAAGCTAAAGCTTGGTTTAATAGATTACCTCCTGGATCCATTGATAGCCCTGATTCCTTGATTGCTTCTTTCTTTCAGAAATATTTTCCTCCTAGTGCTAGACATGCTGATTTGTAGAAACTTTTTGATTTTAAAAATGGAGAAGAAGATAAATTGCCTGAGTCATGGACAAGGTTCTATGCCTTGATTCATGCACATCCTGGAAGTCCATTACCTAAAAATGAGCTTCTTGATATTTATTATAATGGACAAACTGATGATTCTAGGACATACCTAGATAGTTTTGCTGATTGTGTTTTCGGGAAAATAACTCCTATAGACGCTGAAGAATTAATGGATAAAATAAGCAAGAATTATGATGATTGGACTTCAACTAAGCTAAATACACTTGAGCCTACTACTCCTGAACAAATTGTGCCTGAACCAACTCCAACACCAACACCAAAAAAGAGGGGAATGATTGTACTATATGATGAAGTGATGAAATAAGATAAGAAATGTCTTAAGGAGAAAGGTATTAGATCTGAAGATGTGACGAATCTACCTCCTATAGAAGAGTTATGTAAGCCAATTACCCACTCATCCACTATTGAGGTACACTCTCTCCAACACTTTGATGAAGGTGATATTCCCTATGGTAAACCTCCTGATCAATGCTTAGAGGAACTTGACATTTTTATTGTTAAACAAGGTAATTTTAACAAACAAGTTCAGAATCATTTATTGGAAAACTTTAGAGCTATTAATGAGTTGAAAGATATTATGGAAAGAACTGCTAATGATGTTAAAATGCTTTGTAAACACTTCCAAATGATTCAAACCCAAATTAATTAACTTGCTAAGGTACAAAAAGATATGCTAATTAATGCTTCTGGAGATAAACATGCTTATAGAATTAGAACTAGGAGTGGTATAGCCACTCAAGATCCTTTATATCCTGAAGGACACCCTAAAAGAATTGAGAAGGATTCTCAACAATCTGAAAATAGTGGTAGTCCTCATTAGAGAACGAAAAAGAAACAGAAAACAGTTGAGGAACCACCTGAACCTGCTGTAGATCCTAATAGTATATCTGTCTCTGATGCTGAAACTAAAAGTGGTAATGATAAAAATGATGCTCCTGATAAGGAGGAAATTGAGGAAGAACCTGAGAAGCACACTAAGAATACTAGGTACCTTAAGGAAGATTTTATTGCTAATAAACATGGTAGTGAAAGAGAACCTTGGGTGCAGAAACCTATGCCTTTTCCCAATAAGAAACACAAGTCAAAGGAGGAAGAGCACTATAATAAGTTTTGTGAGTGGATGAAACCTTTATTTTTGCAAATTCCTTTGACTGATGCTATTAATTTGATTCCCTATTCAAAGTATATGAAGGATATTGTCTCTAATAAAAGGAAGATTCCTAATGAGGAAATTTCTAATTTGCTTGCTAATTATTCCTTCAATGGTAAGGTTCCAAAGAAACTCGGCGATCCAGGTATTCCAACTATTCCTTGCTCTATTAAAAATAATTATGTTAGAACTTCTTTATGTGATTTGGGAGCTGGAGTTAGTGTTATGCCTTTTTCTCTCAGCAAGAGACTTTAGCTAGAAAAGTTGATACCAACTGATATATCTTTGCAAATGGCTGATAAGTCAACCACTATTCCTGTTGGTATATGTGAGGATGTTCCTGTTCAAGTGGCTCATAATTGCTGTGTTTTAACTGATTTTGTTGTGCTTGAAATGCCTGAAGACGATAATATGTCCATTATTCTTGGGAGACTTTTTCTTAATACTGCAGGTGTTGTCATCAATTGTAATCAAGGAAAAGTAACTTTTAATATTAATGACAAAGAGCATACTATCTATTTACCCAAGAAGATTGATAAGAGCTATTGCTTGAATTCCATTGAAAATATCGAGAGCATCAAAGTTGGAGAAATATATTGTCCCATTCCACAAGAAATTTTTGAAACTATTATGATTAGGACTATTGCTATCAAGATTGCGGTAACATAATCACTTTGTGGAATGCAAATTTTTGTTTCATATAAGATTGTTTTGGTAACAAGACCTGATCAACCTTTTTAACAAAGGGATTTTAATGAACAAAACAATGCTTTCATAGTGGTTATACTTGCTCACTTTTATTTTTCTCCTTCCTAGTCTCTGCTCTTCCTCTTGTTAGTTTTAGTTTTGATAGTTGTTTCCTTGTTAGAGTGTCTTAGAACTTTTGTAGTTTTGGTTTGCTTTTTGCTTCTTCTAAAAAACCTTTTTCTGTGAGAAAATCAATTTTCATAACCTGAAAATTGGCCAAAAATAATTTTTCCCAAAAATTCCAGAAAATTCTTATTAAAAATTTCCTCGAAAAAGGGGCAGAGGGACACCTGGAGTGGCCTAGGGGGACCCTCCAGGCCAGCACACCCCTGGTGGCATGGCCAGCCCTAGCGTGCGCCTAGCCTGGGTGGGGCCCACCTGTGGCCCTCCAAAGTGTCTCCTTCCAGCCACTTCTTTCTCTCTCCCAAAAACACCGGAAAACTTTCTCAAGCTCGAGTTCCTGCTATTATTTATCCCGATTTTCGATCTCCTTGCTTAGCCCATCGTATCTTGAGTTCCTGCTATGTGCCTCCTACATTATGTGCCTCCTCCGCTTGTCCAATTAGATTTTTGATTGGTAGATTGTATCTTGAGTATTTTGCTACTGTAGGTGACAGGTTGTGTGACCTTGCATGATTGTTCTATGCTTAGAGATTTCATTTTGATGAATGTTTAGCCCTCTAGAAAGTTGCTATAGTAGTTCCTCATCATTTATCAACTTGGAAATCACTTGGTTTGATGTTTGTCTAAAAATTTCAGAAAAGAAGATGAGTGCATACCAACTGAATCAACATGATTTGATGGTACTTGAGCCAATGCAAGTCCATCATGAGGAAGAAGTCTTCCCTTTCATATATCCATGCCCTGAATTTATGAGAGCCACGGGGATCTTCCAGGATTTCCAAACTATGATTACTAATGCAGGGTTGGAACACTTTGTTGAATAGGAACCATATCAATATGTTAAGATAACCATGGCTATGGTGCAGGACTTCCGGTTTATTTGGTCCCTGTCTAACCCCATGGTCCATTATAAAATTTGCAACATAGCTGTCAACCTACCTTTTGTTGATTTTTGTGCAGCTATTAGAGTGCCACAATGGGGCTCTTGTGAGAAGATCAGAGAGAGGCCTAAGCCACTCATGGATTTATATGCTGAAATTTGCCAAGGTTGCGACTTCTCAAAGGAAAGTGGTAAAATTCGGAACATTCAGCTCCCATCCATTAGATATTTTCCTATTTCATTACCAAGTGTTTTCTTGCTAGAAAGACTGCTAGAAA
The DNA here is from genome assembly GCA_916181665.1 of Avena sativa. Lineage (NCBI taxonomy): Eukaryota > Viridiplantae > Streptophyta > Magnoliopsida > Poales > Poaceae > Avena > Avena sativa. The sequence goes on from OV702297.1 coordinate 148,856,563, forward strand.
GTTATCTTCATTTGATCTAGCTTTTATCTCAGCTACTTTGAATAGGGATAGATCTTATAACTTGGGTGCTTTGATAGCTTATCATCTTACCACCAACCGCGAGAAGGGTAGAATTTGTGGAGGTCTCATTGCGTCTCTCCTATTAGCTTTTCATGGTTTAGAGCCTCACCATTCAGATTATCGGTTCCCCATAGAGAGACTCGATCTCAATTCCATGGTTCAGCATAATTTTGTTTCTTCTTGGGCAAGTTTGAGAGATTTACCGTATGATATATCCTTTGTCAAGCATGGTTGGAGAGGGGGTAGGACTAAGAAAGTAGTCTCTTTGCTTGTGCCTGCTTTGTTTAATTTTGATAACAGGCAAGGATGGTCACTCACAGAGGAAGAATTTGATACTTACGTGGCAGAGCTCTCCCAGCAAGAGGAGAATGTTGGAGAGGATGCTGAAGATGATTCAGTTCAGCCCTCCAACATGGGGGAGTCTTCATACCAGCAGCCCTCCTATGATTGGAGCGCATCTTCTTCATCGTGAGGGCCTGATTATGATCATTCCTATGATAACCCACCAACTTGGGGATACTACCCGCGCTATTGAGCTCCACTTACGCCAAAAGCCTAAGCTTGGGGGTAGGTATCGACATCACACTCATCTATATATCATGTTTCGTCGGTTCTTTGTATATCCATGTTTCGCTTTCTTTTTGGTTCTTGTTCCTATTTTCCCAAAACACAAAAAAGACCAAAAATATTTTCGTTGTTTCTCTTGGTTTGTTTGTTTGCTTTTTAGCTTTGGTTTGCCTTAAGAAAAATCCAAAAAGATTTTGATTTGTTTGTTTTTGCTTGGAGTGCTTGCTTTAAAAATCGAAAACCCAAAAATATTTGTTGTTCTTCTTTGGTTTTGTGAAGTTCGTTGCAGGGTTCAGCGGTCCTCAGTGGAGTTTGGTTTCATGTTATTATTCAAGCCACACAAGTGAAAGGCAATAATGATGATTTATGACAACTCGAGATGTGGTAAGAGACTGGTAACAAACTCTATTTGTTTTCATTTTTGTATATATACTCATCATTGTGGGCATGCTTAGTCTGTTCATGTAAGGTGTATGTTATTTATGGATGCTTAGTAGTTCTTGCTTTCTTATGATTAGCTCCAGCTTGCTAATAGTTTGTAGCATGTCGTATGAATGTTTGCTTGCATTGTTCTATTCATAACTTGGTATGATATTGTGGTATACTCCTCTGAATGTTCCATTTCAATCGACTTGGCACATGCTCACGCATGCATATGACTGAACAATAGTCAGTAAGCCTCGATGATTTATTTTGCCTCAGAGTTCTTGTATCACTTTCATGCCATAATTAGTCATGTTTTTTTGCAAGCATGATTATGATAGCTATTGCTCTCTCGTTTGTCGCTCCCTTTCTATTGCTAGCCTTCACTTGCACTGAGTATGAGCTCTACTCATGCTTCCAACCCCCCAAAACCAATATTGTCAAAAGTGTCCACCATACCTACCTATTAGCATCATTTGCTATTCCGTGCATATTTATTATGCCTTGTTTTCTTCCAAATAAAATGTTTGCTTGTTATGAGAAAGTTAGTTAGTAAAGCTCTCACGAACTTGATGGCACACTTTATTTCTTGCACTTAATAAACCTGAACCATTGTGACTGTCCATGAAAGTTATATGCTTACAAATTATAGGCTGGGAGTTAGCCGAACCGTGCTATCACGGGGAATGCTTTCAACACCTGTAAATATATACCTAGTTGATATCATGCTCTTTTGTTTGCAGATGTCGTCGGTGTGAAATAAAAGGGGAGACTGTAAGTCCATGGAGTTATGTATACGTGTTAGAGAAACACCTGGGCCGCTAGCCTAAGCCATGCCTAATCATGGTGGAAACTTGCAGCATAACCATAGTGAGCAGTCTATGAAGCATTATTCTTATAAAAAAGAGATATATATTGAGAAAAAGAAAAAAAAGAGATATATGAAAAGAGGAAATAGAGAAAAAAGCACCATTTTCCCATGGTAAATAAGAAGATTGCTAAGATTCCCACTATTTGCTTTCCTTGTCATTTTGATTATGGGATAGCTCCTGTATCATGTGCAAGGGGTACCCCGTTGGTGGTTTTCTATGATACACATGTATTTACAATGACAAGAACTTACCGGTAACTAAAGTTGAGTAGCATGAGGAGCGTCCCTCGTACTCAAGGGACATGAGATTTCCAGTTTATGGTCTGTCAAGCATATAACTCATATTGGACCTCACTTTCACCTTAACCATCTAAAGATGCCTATGACAGGGGCAATGAGAGCTCAAATCTAATGAGTACCATACTTTCATCATTTGGAAGCCTTTCAAACTTTTCAAAACCTTTTCACTTCCTTGTTGAGTCAGCACTTATTCTATGAGCACCTCCTTGAGAGCATAGTTGTCATTCTTAGTGTAATGTGCTTGTCTCAAAACTTGGTTAATTATGTCATGACTTTGATGCTTGTATCTCTGATATCTTTACTTCTAGTCTTCACTTGAACTTCAGAGGTGCCTTGGCATTTATGTTGTGCTCTACAAACAAAGGCAAGCGAGATACCACTCTATCATACCTTCTTATGAGCATTGCAATGTGGCTTATGTTTATGTTTCATGCTACTTATTATTATTGAGTTGGAATCTCTTCATAGCTTGCAATGACTTTTAAGTAGACTTAGTTGCATACTCCTTATTATGAATTGTCTAAGTATCTACTCATGTGCTGAGAATATATACATCATATAAAGCAAATGTGTTTGTGAAAGTTCTTTTATCGCACTCAGTTTTCAACTGAATTGCTTGAGGACAAACAATAAGCTAATATTGGGGGGGGGGGGGGTTGATACGTCCAAAATGTATCTACTTCCCCGAACACTTTTGTTATTGTTTTTCCTATAAACTTGTGTGATTTGAATACAACTAACACGGACTGGCACTGTTTTCAGAAGAATTACCTTGGTGTATAGTTTTTGTGTGCAGAAAATCAACTATTAGGAAAAATCCCTGAAAATATGCCAAAAATCCTATTTCACCAGAAGACTCACGGATCCAGAAGATGAGACGAAGTGGGGCTCCATGGGGCCCACACACCCCTGACACGCGGGCTGGGCCTGGCCGCGCCTGGGAGGGGTGTGGCCGCCTCGAGCACCCCCTCGGCCTCCCTCTTCGCCTATAAGTTACCTCTGCGCCGCCACCACCAGAAACCGCGATTCGGAACTAGAAACTCCGTTGTGGCACCCTACCGGGACGGGGAATTTGGAGAGGATCATCGCCATCATCATCATCAACGCCTCTCCATCAACCATCCATGTTTCTCTCATCCATGAGTGAGGAATCCTCCGCTATAGGCTATGGGGATGGTAGAGATTGGATGAGTTCTATCATGTAATCGAATAAGATTGTTAGGGCATGGTGCCTAGTATCTCAATTAGTGCTATTTGACTTTGTTGCAACTTGTTGTGCTTAATGCTTGTCACTAGGGCCCGAGTTCCATGATCTCAGATCTGAACTTATTATTGATTCATCATGATAGTATTGTTTGTGATCTTATCTGCAAGTTGTGTACACATATCATTGTCCGGAACCAAAGGCCCCGAAGTGACAAAAATTGGGACAGCCAGAGGGGATGGCTGTGATGTGAGGATCACATGTGTTCATGGAGTGTTAATGCTTTGCTCTGGTGCTCTATTTTAAGGAGAACCTTAATTGCCAGTAGATTCCCTTGAGGCCCCGCTGCAACGGGCTGGCAGGACAAATGATGTTGTGCAAGTTCTGATTGTGAGCATGTATGACTATATATGGAACACATGCCTATATTGTTTAGTACTTGGATGCTTTATCTTATTTATCTGCAATTTCCCTAGATCTTGAAGTTACATGAATACTCTCGTCCATGCAACGCCCGTCCATCCATTCCTATGCCTATCGCACTCATATCCTACTGTTTGGTACTACTGTTACTATTGACTTTGTTTTACTGCTACTGTTACTTTGCTATTGCTACTACAAAACTGTTGCTACTGATAAACTATTGTGAGGTGCAGCTGAATTGACAACTCATTTGTTAAGGCTTATAAGTATTCTTTGGCTCCCCTTGTGTCGAATCAATAAATTGGGTAATACTACCCTCAAAAATTGTTTCGATCCCCTATACTTGTGTGTCATCACACCACCCCTCCCTGACTAGCTACAGAGACCGAATCCATCCCCCGATCGTAATAGCTTGAATACATTGATGTGGTTATTAACCTTGCCAATATAGAGCAAGTTTGCCCCATTGGTATTGTAAGAGATGTGGAGGTCCTTTGTGGTAAGATTAAATATCCTGCTGATTTTCTAGTATTTGGTAAAGAAGCTAGTAAAACCTATCCTATCATCTTTGGTAGACCCTTCCTTAATACTTGTGGGGATATCATAGATTGTAGGAAGGAATTTTTTTTGACTAAGTTTGCTGGAGAATCTTATGAGTTTAATTTTTCCAAATTTGCCAAAACCCCTTATGGAGATGAATTACCTGATGAGGATTTCAGGGTTGAACAATTGTCTGCTATTTCTCTTGCTCCTAACAATGCTTTGCAGCAGTTCATGGAAGATCATGAAAGTGATGCCTTCATGAAGGAAATGAATGAGATTGATGAGGCTTTTCTTCGCCATCCTGAGTTACTTAAGCATAATTTACCTGTGGAAGATTTGGGTACCACACTTCCACCTAAAGGGGATCCTGTTTTTGAATTAAAACCTCTTACTAATGATCTTAAATATGTTTATCTTGATGATAAGAAGATATATCCTGTTATTATTAGTTCTAAACTTTCAGGGAAGGAAGAAGAAAGGTTGTTGGAGGTATTGAAGAAGCACCGAGGAGCTATGGGTTATACTCTTGATGATTTAAAAGGAATTTCTCCTACTATATGTCAGCATGCTATTAATATTGAGCCCGATGCAAAACCAGTTTTTGAGCACCAATGCCGTCTAAATCCTAAGATGAAGGAAGTGGTAAGAAATGAGGTATTAAAACTCCTTGATGGTGGTATTATTTATCCTATTGCTGATAGTCAATGGGTTAGCCCTGTTCATTATGTTCCCAAGAAAGGGGGAATAACTGTTGTCCCTAATGAGGATAATGAGCTTATACCCCAAACAGTAGTGGTTGGGTATAGAATGTGCATTTATTTTAGAAAGATTAATAAAGTTACTAAGAAAGATCATTATCCTCTGCCCTTTATTGATCAGATGCTTGAGAGGTTGTCCAAAAAGACTCACTTTTGCTTTCTTGATGGTTATTCTGGGTTTTCTCAAATTGCTGTGAAAGCACAGGACCAAGAGAAAACCACTTTCACTTGTCCTTATGGTACTTATGCTTATAGGCATATGCCTTTTGGTTTATGCAATGCTCCTGCTATTTTTCAGAGATGTATGTCTGCTATCTTTCATGGTTTTTGTGAAGAAATTGTGGAGGTTTTCATGGATGATTTTTCCATCTATGGAACTTCTTTTGATAACTATTTGCACAACCTTGACAAAGTTTTGCAGAGATGTGAAGAAACCAACCTTGTTCTTAACTGGGAGAAATGCCATTTTATGGTTAATGAGGGGATTGTTCTTGGACACAAGATCTCTGAAAGAGGCATTGAAGTTGACAGAGCCAAAGTTGAAGCAATTGAGAAGATGCCTTGTCCTAGAGATATCAAAGGCATTCATAGTATCCTTGGTCATGCTGGTTTCTATAGGAGGTTCATTTAAGATTTCTCCAAAATTTCAAAGCCCCTTACTAATATTCTTCAAAAAGATGTACCTTTTGTTTTTGATGATGATTGTAAGGAAGCTTTTGAAACTTTGAAGAAGGCTTTGACAACTGCTCCTATAGTCCAACCACCTGATTGGAGTTTACCTTTTGAAATCATGTGTGATGCTAGTGACTTTGCTGTGGGTGCTGTTCTTGGACAACGTGTTGACAATAAGCTAAATGTTATTCATTATGCTAGCAAGACTCTAGATGTTGCTCAAAATAATTATGCTACTACTAAAAAGGAGTTCTTAGCTGTAATCTTTGCTTGTGATAAGTTTAGACCTTATATTGTTGATTCTAGGGTTACTATTCATACCGATCATGCAGCTATTAAGTACCTTATGACAAAGAAGGACGCTAAGCTTAGGCTTATAAGGTGGGTGTTTCTTCTGCAAGAGTTTGATCTGCATATTATGGATAGGAAAGGTGCTGATAATCCTGTTGCTGATAATTTATCTCGTTTGGAAAACATTTATTTTGACCCTTTGCCTGTTAATGGTAGTTTTACAAATGAGAAGTTAGCTGCAATAAGGGTAAGTCCACATGAGAGTCCTTGGTATACTGATTATGCTAACTTTATTGTTTCCAAGTATTTGCCTCCAACCTTTACAGCTCAGCAAAGAAGGAAATTCTTTTATGATCTAAGGCATTACTTTTGGGATGACCCACATTTATATAAAGGAGTAGATGGTATTATGCGAAGATGTGTTCCAGAATTTGAACAACAAGAGATATTGATAAAATGTAATGGCAGTGCTTATGGAGGACATCATGCTAGCGATAGGACTGCACAAAAGATTTTACAATCTAGATTTTATTGGCCTACCCTTTTTAAAGATGCAAGGAAGTTTGTTATATCATGTGATGAATGCCAATGAGTAGGTAACATCTCTAGACACAATGAAATGCCTATGAATTATTCTCTTGTTATTGAACCTTTTGATTGTTGGGGATTTGACTTTATGGGGCCTTTTCCTCCTTCAAAAGGGTATACTCATATTCTTGTTGTTGTTGACTATGTTACAAAGTGGGTAGAAGCCATACCTACAAGCAGTGCTGATGGTAAGACCTCTTTGAAAATTCTCAAAGATGTCATTTTTCCTAGGTTAGGTGTGCCTAGATATCTCATGACCGATGGAGTCTCCCATTTTATTCATGGGGGTTTTAGAAAAACTCTCGCTAAGTATGATGTAAACCACATAATAGCTTCATCTTATCACCCCCAAACTAGTGGGCAAGTAGAACTTTCCAATAGGGAAATCAAATCTATTTTGCAGAAGACTGTCAATAGATCTAGGAAAAATTGGGCTAAAAAGTTGAATGACGCTTTGTGGGCTTATAGAACTGCTTATAAAAATCCTATGGGGATGTATCATTACAAAATGGTCTATGGGAAGGCTTGTCACCTGCCTTTAGAATTAGAACATAAAGCTTATTGGGCAGTGAAGGAGTTGAATAGAGACTTTAGACTTGCTGGTGAGAAAAGACTGCTCGACTTAAGTAATCTAGATGAGTGGAGAGGTGAATCTTACGAAAATGCTAGGCTCTTCTTCCCTTTTCTTGGCCTGTTCTGCTTCCAGTTTGAAAAAGTAAAAAGATGGCATGATAGGAGAATTCTCAAAAGGGAGTTCCATGTGGGTGAGAAAGTTCTTTTGTATAGGTCTCGTCTCAGATTTTTTGCAGGGAAACTACTCTCCAAATGGGAAGGACCTTTTGTTATCAAGGAAGTGTACCGTTCAGGTGCCATCAAAATTTCTTCTCTGAAGGATGACACAACACAGGTGGTTAATGGTCATAGATTAAAGCATTATATTTATGGAGATTCTTATAATCAAGATGTGGATGTTATTCAAATGGTGACTCCAGAAGAATTTATCAGAAACCGAACACCAGAAACTACAGAGTTCGCCTTTGAATAAATAAAAGTGGTGAAGACCGAAGGTTCGTGAAACTCCAATTTTTTTATATTTTTGATGTTTTTAATACATAAGGGAAGTTACGAAATGAAACTGAAGAGGAAATAGAGCCCAGGGTGGACAAACCCACCCCAGGCGCGGGCCCAGCCTTGACGCGCCTGGAGTGGGTTTGACTCCCCCGAACTCCGTCTCCGCTTTGTTTCCGTGTCAAAACTTTCCTTATGCATTGAATCTTCGTAATATATAACCCCCCGGGTCCCCCGAGGTTCTTGCATTGTGTTCTCGTCGTGTTTTCGTTTCGATCTGTTTCTGTCAGGAAAATCCTCAGATTTGGAGCCTCAAATGTCTTCCTCTGGAACACCCACGGAGGATCCCTCTGCGGAAGTCCTCAACCCGTACATGTATGAGTTGAGGACTCATCCCAAAGAGTTGATCCTTAAGGAGGGGAAGGTACAGATGAAATAAGTTCAAGGCCCTAAAGGAGAAGGCAGTCTGGAAGATAGGATGGAAGCGCTGGAACAAGAAGTTTTTAGGTACAAGAAGATGGCGGAACGCGAAGTGGATGTTATTCACAAGATAAGTTCAGAACTCATCACCAAGCACGAGGGAGAAGTTGCTGAGCTCCAATAAGAGATCTTCTCACTCCGTCATACCACCAATAAATTGCAAGCACAGCTCTATGACATACAGAACCAAAACTGTGAGTATGAGGCTAGATTTGATTGCATTAGCTCTGCTGCTAGTTTTAGGATTGCAGAGACAAGGACATCCTTTTTGGATGGGGAACCATTGCCTTGGAAGTTTTATGATGACAATGAAACACCACCACCACCAAGGGAGTAAATCGTCATCAGGTTTGGCATCCCCTTGGCTTGTTCGAAGCTTGGGGGAGTGCTGCGGTATCACCACCATTATCTTTTATCTTTTACCTTTTTAGTGGATCCATATCTGTGGTAGAGAGGTTATCTTATAGTTTGGTTTGCATGTGGAAGTATCTCTCCTTTATTTGATTATCTATGTATCCCTTGGTGTGAGTGCCTTTATTGGAATATTAATGAGAAGTCTCATCTTTTACTTTTTGCACTTCTTATTTTTAGTTTGCAATCTCTATTATATGATGGATCTTGTTGTTCAGTATTGGCACCACTTTGGGATCATCAAGTAGATCTAAATTGTTTTGGCAAACCAAGTTTTGGTCAGTGGCTTTAGTTTGAAAGAAAAAGAAAGAAAGAAAAAGCTTACAGGTATTTGGTATCATTTGTTTTCTTTCTTGTTGGCTCATAAGCTTAGTATTCTTTATTTAAGATTCTTTTGTGTCTTCAAGGAAGATTGCATGTTTGGCTTTATTACTTGTATGTTTGCTTGTTTCTTTCAACTCTCTTGCTTTCTACCCAACCTTGCTAGCCAAAAACCTGTTTTGAGAAGGCATACTTATCATGTTTCCAAAATCCTTTGAACACAAAAATTTTGCCACTTGTGTCCACCATATCTACCTAGTAGCTTTTGCTATTCCTAGCAAATTCTCAAGCTTCATCTACCTTTCGAATTAAAAAGTATTTTGTTATGTGAAAACTATTCAGTAAAGCTCTCACGAACTTGATGGCACACTTTATTACTTGCCCCTAATAAACTTGAACCATTGTGAACATCGAAGTTGTATATGCTTGCATCTATACGTTGGAATTAGCAGAACTGTGTTGTCACGGGGAACGTTTTCAACATTGCACTTGTACTCTGTACACAGTTGATATCGTGCTCTTTTGTCTATGGATGTCAACGGTGTGAAATAAAGAGGGAACTTGTAAGTCCATGGAGTTTGCATTCTGTGTTAGAGAAACGCCAGGGCCGCTAGCCTAAGCCATGCTTAATCATGGTGGAAACTTGTAGCATCACCATAGTGAGCTATCTATGAAGCATCATCAATAAAAAGCTATGCATATGGTAAACAAAAAGATTGCTGAGATGCTCATTGTCTGCTTGCCTTGTCATTTTGGTTATGGGAAAGCTCATGTACCATGTTCAAGGGGTACCCCATTGGCGTTTCTCAATGATATGCAAATACTTACAATGGCAAGAACTTACCTGGACCCAAAGTTGAGTATGCATGAGTGGCCCTCATATTCAAGGGACATGAGATTGCCAACTTATATTTCGTCACGCATATATTTCGTCAAGCATATATCTCAAGATGCTTATGATAGGGGCAATGAGGGCTAAAAGCTAGTAAGTACCATAATCTTTTGGAAGTTCTTTATGACTTGTAATCCCTGCTACCCTCTAAGAAGGGACCTTTCTCCCAGTTACCAGTTGAGTCAGTAAACCTACTTCCTCTCAATCTCCAGCAAGCATTTGAGTTGTTATGTTTCAAGCATTCATATGCTGATTTATTCAATCATGTTCTTCATTTTCCTTGTTTGCACAAAACTCTTATCTATTGAGTATTACTTTGAAATCCTTCACTTGTGAAAAAAACCTTTTTGAACAAAGAGTGCTCCTGTTTTGAAACCTCTACAAAAAATCCTTTGTGAAACTGTTTGGCAGGTATTCTCTGACCAAGAACAAGTTTGCCAATTCTAATTATGATTTATCTTTATGCATCTCTATTGTGACTACTGTACTTGGCTAAAGGCTAAGTTATATAATGGTGAGTTGTTTTCTTCTATGAGTTGTGCAATGGTAAGTGTGATGCTTCTTGTTCGTATTCTTTTATCGACAGTTCACTCCATAAACCTGTGGACATGTTTACTGAGCTCAGTATTCTCTCGGGGACAAGCGAAGTCTAAGCTTGGGGGAGTTGATACGCCCCAATTTGCATCACCTTTCTATATCATAATTTACCTCTATTCATTGATATTTGTCTTATTATGAGGTATTACTTATGGATTTTCGTCTGTTTATGCATGTTGGATGATTCCTGGAGGATGGACTGCCAGAGTCTGGATTCTGATGGAAAAGAAGGCGTTTCGGTGCAATTTCGCGAAGATCAAAAAATACCAGAAAAACATGGAAACATATTATTTTACTAGAAGACGAAGGAAGCCAGAAGGAGGGACGAAGTGGGGCCTCACGGGGCCCACACCCCCTAGGCGCGGGCCCACCTAACCCCACGCCTAGGGCAGGTGTGGCCCACCTGCCCGGCCTCCAACTCCGCCCTTTCGCCTATATCTTCCCTATGGAACCCTAACACCAGGGGAGAGACCACAGATAGATTTCCACCACCTCTGGGGGGGGCGGAAAACACCGAGAGAGAAAGATCTCTCCGGCAGATAGATTTCTGCCGGGGGAATTCCTTCCCGGAGAGGGGAGACCGTCGCCATCAACACCGTCATCAAGCTAGGCTTCATCGGGATCATCATCACCATCATCCACACCATCATCTCCACCAGCACCATCATCACCACTCCGTCCCACTATAACAATTGTGTTGGATATTTCTTTAGTTCTTAGGGGAAACTTTCCCAGTGTTGATTACTATTGTAGTTGATGCTTGTGAGTGGAACCATTGGATTATTGTTTATGTTCAGATTGTTATGCATTATCATATCATCTTTGATCTTGATCCATATGATGTCTTGTGAGTAGTTCGTTTAGTTCTTGAGGACATGGGAGAAGTCATATTGTTAGTAGTGAATCTGTGATGAGTTATTATTCAATGGTTTAGTATTTAAGTTGTGGTGCTATTCTTATAGTGGTGTCATGTGAACGTAGACTACATGATACTTCACCATTTATGGGCAAAGGGGAATGCATTGTGTATTTGGCTACTAATCGTGGGGTTGCCGGAGTGACAGAAACCTGAACCCCCGTTAGGACACCTTTGCACAAGGGAGTGTAGGATCTCAGAGTTTAAGGCTGTGGTTAGATTTATATCTTAATTACTTTCCTGTAGTTACGGATGTTTGCATGGGGTTTAATCACAAGTATGTATTAGTCCTAGGAAGGGCGGTATGTTAGCACAGGTTCACCCACGCAACACTTACAAACACAAAAGAAGAGTACTCAGCTATTTGAAGCGAAAGCACTTGACAGAATTCCCATGTGTCCTCGAGAACGTTTGGTCCTTATAAGTATTTCCACCGACTTGTCCTTTGCAAATAAAGGATTGGGCCACTTTCTCCATTTGTTCGTTACTTCTGTTACTTGCTCTTTGTTTTGTTGCCTTGTCAGAAAACCACTAAAAATTCGTTTACGAAGTATTCATAGGGATTTCCTGCTCCATACCACTATTCAGCACCTTCTGCTCCTCGTTGGGATCGACACTCCTATTTATCGAAAGTACTATGATACACCCCCTGTACTTGTGGTCATCACTTAGTGTTGTGATAGATTGACATATAGGTAAATTCACCATAGTTACATAATCTAGAGAATTTACCTTTTGTGTGAAACCCTAATTTGGAAAATAGTAAAATTTGAAGTAGCACCTATTCACCCCACCCCCCTCTAGGTTCCCATACGATCCTTTCAAATGGTATCAGAGCCTCGGCTCTTTATTCGGGCTTTATCGCCTAAGAGTAAATGGGTAGCAAAGGGGATGAGGCAAGTACCACAGTGTCCATGATGGACCTCAAGAATTTGGAAACAAGCTTGAGCTCCACCTTGGGAAACGAAACCAAACAATTGCGTGACCTAGTCGAGCAACTTGTTAAAGAGAAACTTGCCTCACCTACTCCCTCTCCTCCAGAGGGACTGCCACCACCTCCAAATGTGAATGCCTCGTCATCACCCGCGGGTGTGGTGGTGGGGGGAAATGAAAACGCTAATACCTCCACCAAAAAGGATGGTGGGAAGGAGAGCACCATGAGGCTCAAGGATGGTACTCTCACGACCCTCTAATTCCTCACCCTCATATAAACAATAGAGGAGACCCACTTGTTCAATGGCAATCATTAATGAAATCTCATATGCGCAGCTCTTGAATTGATTTGTGGAATATCATTGAAGAACTCCGTATTGTGGATCCAACCAAATTGACAAGAAGAGAAGTTGTCAATAGTCAACTTAATGCCACCACTTTACACATGATTCAACAAGGATTGTGTACAAAAGATTACCCTCACATTGAACACCTCAACACCGCCAATGAAGCTTGGGATGCTCTCACTAAGTTATATGTTGGAAATGAGAGCATGAGAAGGAACTGGTATGATTCACTAAGTAATGAAGCCGAAGGCTTCTATATGAAGGATGGTGAAGATCATGAAGACATGTATCGAAGGCTCATGTCCACTGCCACCACTTTTAGGAATGTTGGTGCCTCACATGTGGATGAGGCTTCGATAAAAAGGAAATATGTGAGTGCACTCATGCCCTTTGAGCCCACTGACTTGAAGAGTGTACAAGGAAGACACAACTACCATCTCGTGACCTCCAATGAAGTTATGCAAGAGATTGCCTCTTTTAAGGTTGCTGCCAAGAATGCCAAAGATACTCGTGCTCGTGCCCTTGGAATGAGCAATGGTGTTAACCTTGCCTTAGAATCCAAGATTGTGGAGTATGTGGATGAAGATGAAAGTGTTGAAGGCTTATCATTGAGCCACCCAATGATGTCAAGGTTGCTCGTGGTGAATATATGGCCTTCTATGCAAGAAACTTTTGAAAAGACCCCGCAAAGCCAAGATGGAGATGCAAGAAGAAGCAACCCAAATGGGAGAAGAGACAATGACTCTAAATTGAGAACTTGCTTAAATTGTGGTGATCGCTATCACTTTGTTGCCGGTTGTCCCTATGAGAAAAGAGAAGATCATGGGGGAAAACTTGTGATGAAGAAAAACTCCAAAGCTCCCTTCAAGAAACCCTTCATCAAGAAGAATCCCACCAACAAGAAGTCAGGTGAAATTGTCTTGATAACACATGAAGAATTCTCCTCCGACAATGAAGATGATGATGATGAAGAGGAAACATCAAGTGGTGTGGCTACTCTTGCCACTACTTCTACACACACATTTTCCCTCTTTGACTCTCCAAATGAGAATATCTCCAACAAGAACGTCACTTGCCTTATGGCAAGAGGAACAGACGCATTATCATCGTCACACCCCTCCTCCTTGGTTGATGATGAATTTGATGATGAGATATCTCTTGAGGTCAAAAAAGAATTAGTTGATTTTGATGTGTTCGTGACTAACTTGCAAGGGGAGCACAAGAGACATTTTGTGGACCTCTTAAATCAACTTTCTCACACACAAGAGCTTCTTGATGAGAGATGTAAACTAGGGAGAGAGCACATGATTGAGGTAGAAGCTCTAAATAATGCTCTAGAAGAAGAACAAGAGACTAGGATGTCTCTTGAATTAAAACTTGAAGGTCTTGATGAGGCAAATGACCTAATTATTAATAAACTCATCAAGGAACGTGACCATGCTATTGCTAAATACAAAAAGGCTAAAAGGACAAGACCGAGTTTGGTGTTGTTCATGAAAAACTTGCCGAGGACTTTAGGATGCTTGACAAGGCTCACAAGTCCTTGGAGAGTGAACTCTTGTTACTCACAAAGTCTCGTGAAAAGCTTCAAACTCAATTGACTAATATTTCTTCACCTAGTACTTTCATTCCTTTTAGTTGCACAAATATACTTGAAGAAAATGCTAGGTTGAAGGGGGGTTAGATAAGGCCACCTTTCCCAAAGGAAACAAGTCCATTGATGAACTCTTGAGTAAGCAAAGGCCAAGTAGTGAGAAAGGGGGCATTGGCTTTGTCTCCAAAGAAAATAAGAAGAACAAGAAGAAGAAGAAGGCCAAGCCCACACAAGCAAAAGACAAAGCCATTGTGGATTGTAAGACCACAAGTGGCAAAACTATGTCACAAGATGACTTTGCGGGAAGTGCTAAACCTCACTATGTCTTAATGCGTGATTATTATGGTGATGTTTATGCACAATATGTTGGCCGATTTGATGGTTATATTGCTTGCACTACAAGAAAATTGTCCTTTTACAACGGATGATTTCGTGGTTGAAGGTCCGTTTTTCGTGGTTGAAAAACCTTCTACGACAGATGACCATCATGTTAGAAGCCCAGTCACAAATGATTATACCACGGTTTTTTTCGACCATGGAGGATCACACCCTTCGGCCATGAAAAGTCGTTCCGTCGTAGATGTGTTCGCTAGCCGTGTTGACTGCTGATGTCATGCAAACTGCCACGTGGCGAGTGCCATTAACGGCCAGTTAATGCCATTAACTATCAATAAAATCATGGTAGAAGACAGGCCCAGCCAAGGCCTGGTAATTATTAAGTGGGCCGACCCATTAAGGAAGCCCAACAGGATCGTGGCGTGTTACTATTTCGTCATGCACTGTTACAAATGGGCCCACTGGTGCAACCGTAGGCGGACCATAAACTTTCTGGTCTGTTACTGTTTCCGCACATGCTATTTGAAATTAGCCCGTTCGTACGATCCGTAAATATCCGGGCATGTTAGTGTTCCACCCTGCACTGTTTGAAATGGGCCTGTTTGGCTAGCCATCTTTGGCACGTAACCTTTCTAGCCCATTATTGTATATCCATGCACTGTTTGAACCAGACCCATATAATTTAGGCCCTACCGTTCAGGCCCGTAAATGTTCCGCCCATGTTCTGGCCCGTTACTATTTTAACCTGGTGAGTTCCTCGGCCTGTTACTGTTCTGGCCTGGTGCAAACTCGATCTGTTACTGTTCTGGCCTTCTACTATTCTGGCATGTTACTATTTTGGCAATTTAAGGTTCTGGCCCGTTATTTTTCTGGTCCCAACTGTTTCGAGTGTTACTGTTTTGGCATGTTACTGTTCTGGCCTGTTACTGTTTCGTCCTGTTACGGTTTCGGCCTATTATGGTTTTGGCAAGTTACTGTTTTGGCATGTTACTGTTTTGGCATGTTATTGTTTCAGCCTGTTATAGTTTTGTCTTGCCATTGTTATGGCCCGTTACTATTACTAATCTCGCCTATGGGTCAGCCCTGTTACTTTTATGGTCTTTTATAGTTTCTGTATTTCTGAAGCCTATTTTAGTATCATAAAAGGTGTACAACGTGTGAGCATTTTTACTGTTCATCGTCGGCCTAATACAAGACGAGCAAATACAGAGCACGTTATTGTACCCTAATCGACCTGGCTAGCACAGGTACGGTATCGCCTACCGCTATGTGTGGACTGAATTAACTAAATGCCTACATGGCCTATGCAATTAGTCTTGATATTATATCAAATGCAAACTACTTAAAATTATTATGTATTATCAACTCAAGGGAAAGAAAAATCGACATTTCAGTTGACAATCGAGTTGATAGCAATCTTCAATTTGCTTTCTCCATCTATCACCTACATCTCCCTTTTGAGTGTGACATCTACATTGGAAAACAAACTTGAGACATGATATTGCAGCCCCCTCTTTGGTGGCGATAGCAATAATCGCAGTCTGAAACTAAGTAATAACAAGTTAATATGTCAAACAAGGCAAACTACTCATTTAACTGATACGACAGGAGCTATGAACTGGAGTTTACTACTGGTCAATGGTTTAGATATATTAACCATCACGTCAAACAAACAGGACAAGCAAGCATTAAACAAGTGTGCCTACCGTGAAACGAGAAATATAACAATATGTGTGGCTTAGAATTTTAGCAAATATAAACTAGCTAGGTCATTTCAACAAATATATATAGAAGAATAAACCAGACAATGGCATGCAGTTACTGTCATAGCTAAAAATGAACGAGACAGAAGTTATAACGGCATCATGCGAGAACTTGTAGAGCAGGAATGCCCTACTACTGTAAATGGCGGATCTTTTGAATAACCTTCTCTCCCGATGTTTGGGAAGCAAGTGAAAATTTTGAAATCGGAAAAGTTTGATTTTTTTGCCGCTAAGGACCAAAGTGGTTTTCTTCCTAATATGTACTAGTACTACTATATTAGTATTGCACGTAGCCCTAGGTCTTCAAATCATCGTGTACACCGGGTCAGAGATTAATTAAAAACTAGAGTAACTCCGTACCTACTCCTACTTAGAAAACACAGCGCTTCCCTAGTTTTCTCCGTGCCAGTCTTTTTCTCTTTCGCTTCCCTAGAGTGAGATGAGGAGTCTACTAGTAGTAGAACTATTTAATTTGCAAGTGTCTCCCGCTCGCTCTCATCAACCCTATTTATCTCTCTCCTCTCTCGCTCGGTCTAAAAAAATCCCTCTCAGATCCGCAATTGAAGCTACGATTGACATGACTGGCGGCTCTGTGGAAGAAAAGTGGGTTAAAGTTACGATTGACTGGAGTCATACGGTTCAGTTCTTCAGTTGCAGGCTTTGTTCTCAAATTGTTTGTCGTCCTGCGTACATGGTTAAGTACTTCTTTCTTCAGGATGTTTTCCTTCTATGTCACATTGGTTCGATACAACTGTTGTTTTTTGGGCTAAATCTTTTTTTCTTGCACGAGCAGTGCACTGGATATAGGAACATGTCATGCCCAGAATGCGTTGGAAAATTATCCAATGGCAAGTGCCCGGGATGTGAGCACGAAGGCGTCTTCGAACCGTGGATCGGCTGTCCTCAGGACTAAGGTTAACTTGCAGGAACAAAGGGTGTGCCATGAGGGGAAGCTTCTTTGAGTACATCGAACACGCGAGGGCGTGCCCGCACGCGGCATAGGGCGCCATAGGTTCTTGACGGAAAATAACCATATGATATTTAGTTGTCCATGTGTGTGTTGATTTCGTCTAGAGCATGGTATTTAGTTTCTGCCATGGTTGTGGAGTACATGTACTAGTTATGTTATAAATAAATTGAATCATCATCGCATCTGCATAGTTCTCTCTTTTACTGATAATAAGGGGATTTAGTTTTGGGGTTTGAATTGAAGCTACGATTGATAAGTTTGGAGTGCCAATTTCAAGGATTTGGTTTTGAGGTTCGAATTTACATTTTCCCCTAGAGATTCAATGTTTATTTTTGGACCTTTCTCTATAAATAGAACCATGGAGCCCACACAAAAAATAAGTAAAAAATAGAACCATGGAGCCCCCAGAAAAAAATAACTAAAAATAATACAGTAGAACCATGGAGAGAGGACGAGACAGGGATGAAATTGGGGAGTGATGAGCTACTGCGGCCTCGTGTTCGAGATCTCCCTCTCACCCATTTCCCTTGGCCTCTTCCCCCCACCCAGGACAGCGCCAGAGAACCCAAAATTAAAAAACCAACTCCTCGACATCGACTAGCCATCCACCCACCCCACCCCTCCCCCGCCCCCACCAAAAAAATCCCCAAATGGCGGCGCCACTGGAACTCGAGCGTTCCTCACAGGAGCGCATCATCGAGTCTGGCCCCCATGTCTTCTATGCCTGCCACGTCTCCGCAGCCACAACCAACTTCTCTGTCCTTGAGCCGCGATTAGTTAATGAGGTGATGCCATACACAATGACACTAAAGATCTTCTTCTCGGGGACGTATGAGCTCAGGAGGATGCCTGGCTCCCTCTCGGGCCCTCTGGAGGAGGACGATGTCACGACCACACCCTGCGAAGAGGAGTTGTTGAATCTCAGCCTGCCTCCCAGCAAGCTGCGAAGAGCGAGCAAGGTCGTGGGAACTATGCGGAAGGCTCTTAGCCGTGTATGGCTGCTGAAGAACCTGCAACTCACGCCGGAAGAGTAGGACATCATCATGCCTTACGACATTCTGCACCGACTCTGGCATGAGGCATGTGTGTGTGTCTACGGGTTCCACTTCCACCTAACCCTTAGCTTCGACCTCCGGCTCATCGTTAACCTGTCGGTGCTTCAAGACAGTTGGTACCTGGTTGAGCAGGAGGATTGCCACTGCAGCATATGCATGCAAGCGTTGTCGGAGCGCACAACGATGCGTCTCCGGGGATGCAACAATCTATACCACTGCAAGTGCATCTTAACTTGGTTTGAGACCAACGCCAGCTGCCCTATCTGCCGAGACAATGTGCTCTCCCATCTCTACTGACACGAGGTGCATATGCCCCCTCCTGTATGAAACCCGGTCATGTTGTTGCTAATTAATTAATGTACTAAATCTGTTCTACATATGTTTGCACTTGTCCAATTAAGCTTAATCCAATTTAGACAGGGAAAACAATTAGTCTAGGATTACAATCCAACGGGAAAATGTCATCATGTCTCATACATTTTAAAATGAGAAAACCAAAACGAATCAATGTTCGTCACCTCACTGCATAATTTGGAAAAACAGTCTAATCATCATCACCATCATCCCTTTCAGCACCGCCGCGTTCTAGATCCACATATTCTGACTGGGTTGGATCTTCTTCCTCTTGCCATTCATCATACATGTCCTGAGTTTTATCAGGCAGAACCAGTTTATTCCTGTCTTTGTCCACTACACTAACCTCAATAGTGAAATCTACTTGTCCATCATGCACAGAGGCGCCTCTGGCAATTAAAATTTCATTGACGTCAGCCAGTTCAGTTACCATACAAACACTGGGATCATCTTGGTCGAAAACATCAATGGTGACTGGCTCGTCATACTCATTCACATCATAGGTGCTCCTTGCCTGAAACTTTTGCACATATTGCCAGACGTTATTATCTCTGTCATCCAAGAATATTACCTTGGAAGCTTGAGTTACCAAAATATAAGGTTCCTCCTTGTACCACTCAGCAGTAGTATTGATCGATATGAAATTACCATCATTTCTAGGGCCTCTTTTCTTATTCGGATCTTGGTCATACTAGTAACACTTGAATAGAACCATAGATCGACCACCAGTCTTGTCGTTATAGTTCAACTCAATAACCTCTTTTATGCGACCATAATGATCATAGTCCTCTGACTTCTTCATTTTGGCTGCCAAGTGCTCTCCACTGGTCGTGATGCCACTATTTTGTGTCTTCAAATGTTTCTCACGCTCATAAGTTTTGTAGTGGATACCATCGTCATTGCAAGCTGAAGCTGCCTGCACCCTCTTTGCCCGGGTTCTCTTCACATAGCTTCGTGATCTACGGTTATACAAAATAATCAAGAGGTCATCTCATGTGCATAATTCATATGCAATTCAAAGTTCAGTTGAATATCTTACATGATTTCTAAACCATTCCTGAAACCCACGCCCACATACTGGTGCAACATAATCTTTTCCTTTGGTTGCTTTAAATAACCTACAAAAATGATACTCAAGTCAGACATCTAAACATATCTTGCTATAAGTTTCATTTCATATATGTGAGGATATGTATGAATAGTACTCACGCAACAAAGTTTTCAGCCTCATCAGGGTTATTCGGCACATACCAAGTGAGTTGGTCATATTCGTGCTGCATTAATCACTACTAAGAAACTAGCTATAGATAGACAGACCTTCCGTGGCGCATGGTTCTGACCATGCGCCACAAAAGTTGTCCAGTGGCGCATTTCAGCAAATGCGCCACAGAAGTCTTCACACTTCTATGGCACATATAAGAAAAATGCGCCATATAAGTTGGAACTTCTGTGGCGCATATGTCTACATGCGCTACAGAAGTTCCAACTTCTGTGGCGCATATGGACATATGCGCCACAGAAAGCTCGGGTGGACCCTACCACGGAATCTCACTGACTGTACTCTGACCAACATTCTGTGGCGCATATGACCATATGCGCCACAGAAGTTCATCTTCTATGGCGCATATAGAGGCATGCGCCACAGAAGTTGGAGTAGGAAAAACAGATTCACCCCCCCTAATCCCCTTTTTAGCCTTGAAAAAAATAATAGAAAATGAAAAACACTTCAAAAAATAAAATTCTTTCACATAGTGATAGGTAATATGTTCTAGTTTGTAGGAAAATTAACAAACATGCATTTTGACTTTTTATGCAAAAAAAGTTTACGTCACGGTAAAACGGTCGTAACTTTTGCATACGATGTCGAAAAAATACGTATAATATACCAAAATGACGAGAACAAGATTTCGCATCTGCTTGCAATGACCTTTGGTCGTTTAGCGATTATTTATATTTTCAAAATTCGAAAATAGTAAAAAGTTATGGCTAAAAGATTGTTTTTTCCTGCAAAAAAATAAAAAAGAGGACAAACTTCTATGGCGCATTTCTTCCATATGCGCTAGAGAAGTCTTGGCCAAAATTCAAAATTTGAATCCCTCCCCTTCTCCCTCTCTTATACTCTTCCACTCCTCCACCCTTCCCCTCCTCACCTTCTTCTCTCATTCTCCTCAACTTCTCCTCCTCCTCCTCCACCCCGGTGAGATCCTCCTCCTCCTCCACCTCGGTGAGCTTCTCCTCCTCCTCCACCACCACCCCGGTGAGCTCCTTCCTCCTCAACTCCGGTGATATCTTCCCTCCTCCACCCCGGTGAGCTCCTCCTCCTCCTCCTCCCACCTCGCTCCTCCTCCACCCTGGCGAGCTCCTCCTCCTCCCACCTCCCTCCTCCTCCTCCTCCTCCTTCTTCACATGGTGGCCTCCTCCTCTCCTCCACCGGTGACCTCCACCTCCTCCACCAGTGACCTCCTTCTCTCCTCCATCGGCGACCCCCACCTCCGGCGAGCACCACGCGCGGCCAGATCTGGTCGGGTTTTTTTTTGAAATTTGAAAAAAACTTCTGTTGCGCATATTGGCCAAATGCACCACAGAAGTTTGAGATCTGGTTCGGGACTTCTGTGGCGCATTTTGGCAATATGCGCCACATAAGTTTTTCAGACTTCTATGGCGCATTTCAATATGCGCCACAGAACTGCACTTTAGTGGCGAGATAACAGTGACGTATCCCATATGCGCCACAAAAGTCCCAAAATGGTGCTCCACTGATAGGACTTTTCCTAGTAGTGAATGTTCTATGTTCCTTCTTTCCTATTAGGCGAACACCATGGTTAAAAATAGATTTTAAACTTCTTTAGTTCTGCCACCCAGATTGGATCTCGTTTTATGATCAGGAATGTATCTTGAGAAAAATGCAAATGCTTCAGTAGAAATATATGCCTCTGCAATGCAAGCCTCTGCTCTGGCCTTGTTCCTAACAATACCCTTGAAAGTGTAAAGTCGATGTTCTATAAGATACATCCATCCGTACTGTACGAGACCTCTATAAAGTGCATCTTCAGGCAGATGAACAACCAAATGCACCCATCACATCAAATAAGGATGGTGGATATATCATCTCAAGCTTGCACATGATTTCTGCTATGTCCGTCTGAAGACGCACTACATCTATTCTGTCTAGAGTTTTGCTACAAAGTTCCCTAAAGAACTTTCCCAATTCTACAAGCACATTGTAGAAATCCTTGTTCACTAAACCTTTAACACCAAGAGCTAAAATCCTTTGTAGTAGGATGTGGCAATCATGATTTTTCAACCCTTGGAGTTTGTTCCCCTCTGTATTGATATAATTTGCAATGTTGGAGGCAAATCCAGATGGGAACTTCACACCACGTAGGAAGTCACAAAATAGTACCCTTTTATTCATCGGCATGGTAAATTCTACACCTTGAAATTTGTAATGTTTTTCACCGCCCTTATCAACCGTATCTTCAGGATGCAACTTCAAGTTGTTGTTAACATTGAGTTTTTCGCAGTCAAGCCTAGCATTATAGCTATCTTTTTTCTTGGTTGGAATGTTGAGTAATGTGCCTATAATGTTGTCACATATATTTTTGTCCATGTGCATGACATCAATATTATGTCGAAGCATCTTACCATCCCAATACGGCAAATCCCATAGAACGGATCTGCGCTTATAAAATATTCTCAGTTCATTTATCTTCCCTTGGGAAGTTGCTGCTATTTCTTCTACTCTCTTCCTTTTGGATGCTGCTCCTACTGTGGGTGCATCTTCTGTCTTCTTTGTTTTACCTCGTTTGGCAGCTGGTTGTTTTCCTGGTTTGACATTTATGACCTTTTCTAGATGCGCCTGCAACTTAGCTGCAGTAAACTTTCATGGTGTAGTACCATACTCAGTCCTCTTACCATAGAACTGTAATTTTTTTAAGTTTTTTTGGAATTTGTGGCCTGTAGGAAGAAAAACCCGATGGCCAAGGTAACCGGTCTTATTTTGTAGCCTCACTGTGACTTGTTTTGACTCAAAGCAAACACATGCGTTGTAACCTCCTGTCACTCTTCCTGACATAGTGCCAATAGCTGGAAAATCATAGGTCCAGAACAGCACAGCAGCACACAGAGGGAACTTGGAATCTTTAGGTTTGCTTGCAAGGATAGCAGAAGTCATGACACCCTTCCATAGTTTCTGCAAGTCTCGTATAAGAGGCTGAATGAACAGATCAAAATCCTTACCAGGTGATTTGGGACCTGGGATGAGTAAAGTCAGCAAGTAGTTCGATTGATCAGTGCATGCCCAGGGAGGCAGGTTGTAAATTGTAACAAGTACTAGCCACATGCTATACGAGTTACTCAGGTTGCCAAATGGGTTAAATCCATCTGTAGCTAGGCCAAGTCTTAGGTTCCTTGGATCCGCAGCAAATCCTGGATGAGCCTTGTTAAAATTCTTCCATTCATCACCATCAGCTGGATGTCTCAGTAAGTAATCATCTGGCTTGAGAATTTATTTATGCCATCTTGTTTCCTTAGATGTTTGTTCTGACTGAAATAGGCTCTGCAATCTATCCATAATTGAAAAATATCTTAGAACCTTACAAGGATCTTTATTCTTTTGATCACCACTTTTCCATCTTGATTCATTACATACTGGGCATTCATCGAGGTTTTCATAATCCTCCCAGAACAGTACACGGTTATTTGGACAGAAATGGATCTTCTTATATGATAGTTCGAGTACCTTGATGTACTGTTTCATCTCATAAAAGGATTTTGGCAGTCCTTCCCTAGGGATTGACTCGTTGTTACGTCGAAAACGTATCTATAATTTTTGATGTTCCATGCTTGTTTAGTATCTACTTTGCTTTGCTTTATCTACACTTTTAGGTATTTTTATATGTTTTCTAGGACTAACCTATTAACAAGATGCCATAGTGCCAGATCCCTGTTTTCTTCTGTTTTTTGGTTCCAGAAAAGGCAGAAAATCAATATTCTCGGAATTGGACGGGACAAAAGCCAAAGTCAATATTTTACTGTGGGAACACGACCCGTGCCTGGGGGGGTGCGGCCTCCCTGGGTGTCGCCTCTTCTCCTATAAGAAGCCCCCTATACCAAAATCCTAAGTACCCGATCAATCTTCCACGAAACAGTCTGTAGCCGCCGCCACCATCGTCCCTATATCGGGGGGGGGGGGGTCTGAAGCTCTTCCCGGCACCCTACCGGAGGGGAGATCATCCCGGAGGCCTTCTTCATCATCATGCCAGCCTCCGGTATGACGCGTGAGTAGTTCCACCTTGGACTACGGGTCCATGTAGTAGCTAGATGGTTGTCTCTCCTCCTTTGTGCTACCATGTTTAGATCTTGTGAGCTCCGTTCATGATCAAGATCATCTATTTGTAATCATGCATGTTGTGTTTGCGGGGATCCGATGGATATTGAGATTACTATGTCATATTGATTAATTGTTTTGTCTTATTGCTATCATGTCTATGTTGTTTGTGATCTTGCATGCTCTCTGTTTCTAGTAGCTATCTTGGCCAAGCAGATGGTAGTGACTCCAAGAAGGAGTATTTATGCTCGATAGTGGGTTCATACCTCTATTTAATCTAAGGGAAGTGACAGAAATCTCTAAGGTTGTAGATTTTATTTTGCTACTAGGGAGAAAACAACGGTCTCTTGTTCATGGAACAAGTGGATTGTTTACCTTACACACTTTGCTTAAAGCAGTTATCCGTTGCTTGCAACTTAATACTGGAGGGGGTTCAGATGATAACCTTAATGTGGATTACTAGTCATAGATGTAGTTGGATGGCGGTCTATCTATCTTGTTGTATTGCCCAATCAAATCTCATAGGATCATGAATGTCTAGTATTGCATTGTTATGCCTTGCTCAGTCTTGTCAATTGCCCTGTTGTAATTTGTTTACCCAGTGTGCCATGTTTGTTTATCTTAAGGAGAACACCTCTAGTGAACTATGGACCCCGGTCCAATCTTTACCATTGATACATCTTCCATTGTTAATGTTTACTTTCTGCAAACCACCATTACCTTCCACACCATACAGTTAATTCTTTGTTTTCAGCAAACTAGTGAGACTGACAACGTTACTGCTCGTTGGGGCAAAGTCTTGAGTTTGTGTTGTGCAGGTTTCCAAGTTGCTAGGAACACCTTTAAGTCGCTTCCTTCCTCCTACTGGTTCGATAACCTTGGTTTCTTACTGAGGGAAAACTTGCTGGTGTGCTCATCATACCTTCCTCTTGGGGTATCCCAACGAAGCTCTACATTGAACTGAGCCGCCATCACTCGTTGTACACCTTAATCATTGCATCAAAAGATTTTTTGGTAACCTTGTTGGACGACTTTTCCTTTAGTAATTTCATTACCATTTAGAATCTTGTGATACCAGAATCAGGGTCCACTAAACACTTGGCATCTTCTATCATGTCAGAGAAAGGTGATCTTTTAAGAGAAGGGTCGTCCTTTTTGCTTGCAGTGGGGTATAGGTCCCTTAACAAACCAGAAAGGTCCTCATCCTCGATCTAATGAGCTTAAGGCGGACCAACATTAGCTAGAGGATCAAGAACAGGCTGATCATATGGTTCACCATGTTTAGTCTACCTAATGTATGTGTGTTGCATCCCATTAATGAATATATGGTCTGCAACTGTGCTCTCACTCGGGTTTTTATAATTAAGGCGTTGTTGGCATGGGCAAAACACATTCGAGTCGCCGTTATGCTGTTTAACAAACTTCATGAAGTCATCAACACCTGCCCAATATGAAGGTTTTGCTTTTTGTCTGGTCAATATCCAATATATGTCCATCTATTGAGGATAGAGATGGTCAGAATCTTTCATGATATTTTAGCGAACAGATTGATTACAGATCTAATTAAGCCAAGATATCTGAGCAAACTAATGGAATATAGAACTATAAATGCCACGTAATTTTAGCCTATTTTGGAAATTGAGTGTAGAACTATGTTACATATTTGAGAGAACAGATGGTCCAAGTGCAATAAAATGCTAACAAATTCGAACAAACAATGTGATCAAGTGCAGAACAATGTCAAACAAACAGATCGAGTACAAAATGACTTCTAGGGAATGATTCGAGTGAACTAAGGAAATTATAAGCGTATCGTTGGGATCGACCAGCTGACCGCCGATCTGTGTGCGTCTCGAGAAGAAAGTCGCCGCCAGTGATGGTGTCAGCTGCCTCGACTGGTAGATGGAGGGTGAATGTTTTGGAGTGCGACCTATAGTTTTCACGACCGGTGCGTCTATAGAAGAATGGCGTAGAGACAGTAGCTGGCTGCTGGAGTGAATGCTCGAGTAAGAAAGTTTTGGCGCGTGCGGGGTATGTGTCCTGGTTGTCAATAATATTCACGTGAAATATCTGCTATTTTTTTCCTCCCTTGTGTTTTTCTTCCTTGTTAACGTCTGGAATTTTTATTACTGAGCCCTTGAAATTAACCTATGAGGGCCAAGCATAGCCGAAAACTTTCTAATTCGGCCCTTTCATGGTCTTGTGGCTGCCAATTATAGACCATTCAGTTTAGGAGTGAGCCCATTAAATATTGCCCATGCCGATAAAAAAAGCTCAGCCTACCTATTTTTTTGTAAAAACTACTACATTATGTAGCAGTTTTTAGTTTAGCTGCCAGGAGCACCGCCATATTATTTAAAATAAGATAAACATGGTCAAAGAAAGTCTTTTAAACTTATAGAAGGAACCGTTTAACGTTTCTGTTGTATTAACTATTTCTTTTGCTATGGCAAGGCAACCCGTTTACCGGTTCTAAGGTCTCGAGTTAGAATGATAGGCAATTTTTGTTTTTCTTGTAGTCATATTTTTGTACTCTGAGGCTGACATCTGGGATTCAGGTAAACTGATGTTGCGTCTAGCAATGTTGCTAAGGTTAGAACGGCGGACTCGATCCAAAATAATAGTCCAACACATACACGTTTCTTTCAAATAGAGGCTAACATCTGGGACCCAGCATAGACACGTTTCCTGCACCAGAGGAGGCTGACATCTGGGACCTAGCAACGGACCAAGGCCAAAGAGTGGTCGTGGAAATTTATGTTATTATATACTAACGCTGACGTGTGGGAGCCAGCAACGGAGTATAGATTAACTTTTTTTAAAAGACAAATACTTGGGTCCCGATAAACTGGTGCTACATCTAGCAATGTTGCCAAGGTCAGAAAGGCGGACTCGACCTGAAAAATAGTCCAATATACACACATTTTTTTCAAATGGAGGCTGACATCTGGGAACAACCTACACACGTGTCCTCACAAAGGAGGCTGACATCTAGGACCCAGTAGCGGACCAAAGTCAGAACAACGAAGGCGGCCGAAAAAAAGTCCATCATAGCACATTTGATTTACGGAGAGGCTAACATGTGTGACCCACTAGAAAGACCTTATATAGGTGTTGCATGGAGCAACGTTGCCAAGTTTGAATAAGATAGACCCGAGTGAGAAAAAAATCCAATATGCACACGTTCTTCTAATGGGATGCTAACATGTGAGGCCCTACACGCGTTCTTATAGTGAGATGCTGCAATTTAAAAAAGGACCCCATAGAGAATATCTTATGGAGTATAGCCCATGTAGAGCAGCCCATGTAGAGTCAAACTCTTTTTAATTCGATCTTTTAGGCATTGCTCCCCACCTCTCAATATTTTTTAAAAAACACTATCTGCAGATTTATTTTTATAGCGCCTGCAGTTTTTAGTTTAGCTTCCAGGAGCGCCACCTTATTATTTGATGGGAGTTAAAAATGTTCAAAAATGTATTTTTAAAGGAGACAAGTCAATAAGTTATAATAGCAAAACTTAACGTTTTTATTCAATTAGCTATTTCTGTCGTAGTGGCAAGGCACCGAGTCAATCGGTGGTGAGGTCTCGAGTTCGAATCCTAGCCAATTTGTGTTAATATAGAGTTAATTTTTTTACTCTTAGGCTGACATCTGGGACCCAGATAACCTACTGTTGCATCTAGCAATGTTTTCAAGGTCAGGACGGTGGACTTGACCCGAAAAAATAGTCCAACATATTTACACACATTTAATATAAATAGAGGTTGACATGTGTGACCAACATGGACACGTTTAATTCAAATAGTGGCTGACATGTGGGACCCAAATAAACTGTTGTTGTATATCTAGCAATGTTGCCAAGGTCAGGACAGAAAACTCGACCCGAAAAAACAGTCCAACATATATATACATGTTTAATGCAAATAGAGGTTGACATGTGGGACCCAGCATGGACACGTTTAATTCAAACAGTGGCTGACATGTGGGACCCAACATAGACACGTTTGCTGCATAGAGAAGGCTTCAATATGGGACCCAGCATAGAAACGTTTCATGTACATAGAAGGATGACATGTGGGATCCAACATCGGAGTATAGATTAATATTTTTTATACTCTATAAGGCTGACATCTGGGGCCTAGGTAAACTGCTGCTGCATCATAGACACATTTCCCCTTAAAAAATCCACCAATGTTGCCAAGGTCATAATGACGGACTCAACCCAAAAAAACAGTCCAACATACACCCGTTTATTTCAAATAGAGGTTGACATCTAGGACCCAGCATAGACACGTTGCCTGCAGAAAGGTTGCTGACATCTGAGACCTAGTTACGGACCAAAGTCAGAACAATGGATGCAGCCGAAAAAAATTCCATCGTAGCACGTTTCATTTATAGAGAGGCTGGTATATGGGACCCACCAGAGAGACCTTATATAGGTGCTGCATCGAGCAACGTTGCCAAGTTCGAATAAGGTAGGTGCAAGAAATAAAAAAGTCCAACATATACACGTTATTCTAATGAGATGATGACATGTGGGACCCAGCAGCGTGACCAAATGGCAGATTTGTCGAGCAATGCTAACTAGTTCGGAACAGGGTAGCACTAGAGAAGAAATTTTTTCCATTATATACACACTATTCTTGTAATGTGAGGCTGACATATGGGACCCACTAGCCTGTATAAATGGTTGATGCATCGAGCAACGTTGCCAAGTTTGAAACACGGAGGTGCGAGCGAGAAAAAAGTCCTACATGCACACATTTCTTCTAATAAGATGCTGACATGTGAAACCCAGCAGCTTGACCAAACGGAAGATTCATCGAGCAATGCTATCTAGTTAGAAACAGGGTAGCGCTAGAGAAGGAAAAAATTAATCATATACACACGATTCTTCTAATGAGATGCTAAAATATGGGACCCACCAGCCTGAATAAACGGCCGATGCAACAAACAACACTATCAAGTTAACATGGAGGCACGACCAAGGGCAAAAATTCCATCATACACACGTTTCTTTTAATGAGAGTATGACACATGGGGCCCAGCTGCGTGAGTATGCATCTAGCAGCGTTATCAAGTTCGGAAGAGGGTAGCACAACCAAGGGAAAAAATCCATCATACACACGTTTCTTCTAATGAGAGGATGACAGGTGGGTCTAGATGCGTGATTAAATGACAGCGCAATCAAGTTCGAAACAGGGTAGCAGGAGCGAAGGAAAAAATTCCATCATACACACGATTCTTGTAATGAGAGGATGGCATGTGGGACCCAGCATCGTGATTAACGACAAATAGATCGAGCAACCTTATCGAGTTTATATCAGGAAGGCACGATCCAAGGAAAAAAATCCATCATGCACATGTTTCTTCTAGTGTGAGTATGACACGTGGGACCCAGCAGCCTGATTAAACGGTAGATGCATCGAGCGACGCTATCAAGTTTGGAACAGAGAAGGCAAAAAATTTCATCATACACACGATTTCTCTAATGTGAGGCAGACATGCGGGACCCAGCAACATGACTAAAGGGAAGAGCCATCGAACAATGTTATCGAGTTCAAATCAGCAAGGTGCGACCAAAAAGTTTGGTCCGCTAGAGTCACTGACATCCGGGACCCACACGCAAAAAAATACTTCGACGAGTCAACATCTCGTGAGGAAGTGGAAATCTTACTTCTTCCACGCGCCCGACGAGCTTCCTCCATGTTTTTAGCGGTTTCGTCGTAGTAGAGGGGTGTGAAACCGGAAAAAAGTTTTGCATCGGCCACAGTCGAGCCAAGACTTTCGTCACGAAAGAGGCGCCTTCTATGATGACCAACGGGCCCAGTCGTTGCAGAAGGAAACATTTCTTGTAGTGTTGGTCTATTTGGATTCCCAAGACCCTTGTTGCAAACAAAAGAGGACACATTGAAAAATGGGTACCTAAAAACTAGTTTGATCTTTTGTAGACCTATGCTTCCGGAGGGTCAAAGTGTGTGCTTGATAGTGGATGCACACGTCATATGACTGTTGGGGATATGCTAAATGGGTATCACCATTGCATGTCTCTAATCCGAGTAACCTGGGTGGCCCACAGTTAGTAGCAGGGCCTATGGCCTGCTAGGCGGTCCAGTTAGATGGATCCAGAAGGGAGGCCCATGCTGGATAAATGAGGGATATGGTAGAGTCATCAGAGTACCTGGAGCCTTGGAGTGCAAGACATGTTAGACTAGTTGTATACTATGTAGGACTCTATAACCTGTCCGGCTAGGACTTTCCCTATAACCCTAGGATCTGGTGTCTTTATAAGCCGGACTTGAGGATCCTTTAGGACATAACTCAACTCATATAGAGCACAGGGAAACGATCCCTGTAACCCGACGTATTGTCGTTATAGTGATTTATAGCAGGAGTAGGATTCCTCCACCATCGTGGGATCTGAACCTGGGTAAGCTGTGTCACCTCGTACCCGCCAACCTTACGCCTTACCCCACGTCTCTAAATACGCACTATGCGGACCCCTCCATGGCGTACTCGTCGACAATATCACGATAGTTGGCGCCCACCGTGGGGCAAGAGGCGCTTCGGGCTCTACAACGGGTGAGGTCAAAGCTCTTCGCGGGAATCGGCAAAACCGTAGCCATCGGTCGTGTTCTGTTCTCTGGCAATGTTCCAGTCGTCCCTCCCTATGAGTTCTGGATCCCGGCAAATACGAACCCCACCCCTTGCTCGATCATCCCAATCGGGGACATCCACCTCTTCATCGGCGAAATCGACTCGAGCACTAGTTCCCTGGAAGTCGGAGGATCGTCAAGGCCCGCACGGACCGCCTACGGGCAGGATACGTTCATGGAAGGATCAAAGTCAGATATCTCTTCGGGGTTTGCCGACTTAGATCAGAAAAATTCAAGGCCCACCCAAACCGCCCTTGTGCAGGAAATAATGGTGGAAGATCGCTGCAAATCCGCCGGCTTCGCCTATGCGTCTGGAAAGCAGAGATCATAGTTCGTCGGCGTGGTTACTATCTCGATCTGGCGCGTTGCATTCAGAGAGAAGGTGAAAACCCCTGCGATTACCTCGCCAGATGGCTTTGTATATGGGCCGATCTGGAACATTACCCCAGTGATGATGCTATTTATCACTTTGTGGAAGGACTGGATCATAGTACGCTTCTCCTGCATACGCTAAGGCGGCAACAGGTCGCGGGTCTCCTCACCTTCGAGAGCATGATCAACACCGTCAAAAATTACACAGCCGCTAATGCAGCTGCTCAGGCCGAGATTGCTGCCTTACCCGGGCCACCATCGCCTCAGCCACCATCGCCACCGCCTCCAGTCAACACCCATGTGACCTCAGCATCATCCTCCGTCATCAAGGCAGCCCCTGCACCCTCCGACTCCGTTTTGGACATGCTCTACGCCGACATCAGTGTAGATTCGGAGGAGATGGATATCAACCTGGAGGAACTCGACTCTGCTATGCAGGAGATGGAGGAGGACATCAAGAGTGAGGAGCAGGCCAACAAGGCCATCACATCCCGAGAAGTGTTCGTCGCCATCGGGAGCGTGATGGAAGAAGACCAACCTGGACAAGCTCCGCCTAAACCGTTGGACAAGGGGAAGGGACCAACTGATGCTGCCAGCAATGATCGCGCAAAGACCATGCCCCCTCTGCCTAACCCAGTGCAGCAGCCCCAGGAACTCAACATCGGTCCAGGTAACCCCAACACCGCAATCCGCCGCCTCCAGCATCTACGTCTGCGGCCGCCCAAGTCACTCCAGCCGATAGAGTGATGTAAGGCAATTTGCTCGTCAAGCCCATGACTGTGGCTCATATACGGAACGTAGTCCAGCTTGATGAGAAGCGCCAGCAGCTACTGGAGGAAGCGCAGGCCATCGCGGAGCAGGGCACAAAGCTAGATCGAGATCTGGCCAAAGCGCAAAAATCAATCGAGGCAGCTAGAGCCATGGAGGCCAAGTACAAGACTTTGCTCAAGTAGCAAAAGGCTAGAAAATCTCCGGCTCACGTTGTCAATGACCCTGGTGTACGGCGCAACCTAGGATGGGCTCCCTCGAAGCCGCCACAAGCCAAGCAATACATTGACAGTGAAGGCAGGCAGGTCATGCCCACTCCTATCCTCAACTTGGTCGTCGCCAAGACCCTACTGGAGCAGGATAGATCACCCACGGCTATGGAACAGGTCTATGACCTTGTAGCAAAGGCTGGCAAACAGCAAGAAAAGGCCACCTCTCAGAGGCTTGAGTCTGACCCAGCATATTGCCAGTCTAGCAATCCTAAGCCGCCAAGGGAGAGATCTCCTCATAATGTCGGGTCCAAGACGGGTTCATTAGAACGAAGGCGAGGGGACGCGCGCAATAGGAAGGACGCTATGCCCATATCATCCGACCACGGAGGCAAGGCTCATCCTCGTCGCCCATCTACTCTGCCCCAGTCCGCCGACATCACGAAGACCCAAAAGCTCACCACCCTACGAGCATGCCTCCACCAAGACACTCCCAGGGTGGCATCGTCATTTGCGACAACACAGAGCATCCCCGTCACGGTGGGGAGCGCAGTGGCAACCAAGGACACAAGAGTAGGTCACGCCATGAACCTCCATGTCCGACAAGCAAACGCAAAAGACGCGAGGAGTCACAGGAGGGTAACAGCAAGAAGGCTAACCCACCACCACCTCCGCCTCCATCGCTGCCTAGCAGCCACCATGGCGTAGGAGGGCCGCATCGCTCACACAGCCCTTCGCCTGATGGCAAGAAGAAGAAAGTAAGCCCGAAGCCATACGACACATGTTCACTACTGGACAAGAATCATGAGGCCCAGGAAGGACAATGCATGGGACCACGTTGCTTTAGACCTGTAATACAGACCGCAACTTACCCCAAGGGTTTCCGGATAGACAAGATGATCAAGCCCTATGACGGCACCGCCAAACCAGCTACGTGGTTGCAGGATTACGTCAATGCAGTCGAGATCGCTGGGGGAAACCCCAACATTGTCATCAAGTACCTCCCACTGATGTTGATGGGCATGGCCCGCCAATGGATTGATGACTTGCCGAAAAAGTCCATATGCAATTGGTTGGACATGAAAGAATCATTCACCAAAAACTTCGAGGGTACATACAAATGTCCCTGTACTGTTGGCGATCTACGGCGGTGCGTGCAAGAGAAAGACGAGATATATCGAGCCTACCTCTCCTGTTGGCTGGATATGAAAAATTCCTGCACAGGAGTGCACGATCAGACCGCTATGGCCGCCTACATCGATGGCTTGGAAAAGGGTACATTGCTCCGGCATAAGTTGAAGCGCCTGCAGGACAATCACATGCTAGATCTCAATCAGATGATCTCATTGGCTAGTGAGTTCGCGGCTGCCGACGATGATGCTCGTGGCTCCTTGCCGGCAATTGTCATCCCAACCTAAGCCAAGAGGAACAACAACACTAAGCGGAAGAGTCTGCCAGAAGAAAAGAAAACCTCCAACATGGTCGCAATAATGTTCGTAGGAAGATGTGATGGCAGACAGTGTGGCCGAGGACGGGGGCTGGTCGTGGGCAGCAATGAGGTAGTGAAACTACCCCGGCAGCGCCCCGCATTCCCCAAACATATGAGGTGTACCGTGATACGCCATGCCTTGTACACCTTGACGCCAACGACAAAGCCACTCACACCAATCACCATTGCAAGTTCGTCAACAACCTCAACGAAGACCCGGAGTCTGGCTACAAACAAAGCCGGAAGAACCGACCGCGAGGCAAGGGAAAAGGGAAGAAGAAGGAAGAGGAGTCCAAGGATTCAAGTGACATGGACGAGGACGTTGACCCCAAGCACGCCGACAAGGGCGATGGCAAAGACAAGAACCCCTTCGAGAAGAAGGCCCCCGTCTACCACACTTTCCTTGGCACCCCAACTGTCTGGGCACAGAAAACCTCGCTGAGGATATTGATGGCCACCCTACCCCCAGTTCCCTAGTAGTTGCGCTGGTCGGAAGTTCCAATCACTTGGGACAGTAAGGATCACCCAGCCCTCGTTCCAATGGAGAACCAATATGACATTGTCATCCACCCTTTGATTGACGGCAACGAGTTCACCAAATGCATGGTGGACAGTGGAAGCAGCATCAATATCTTGTACCTGGATACACTCCACAAGATGAACTTGACAGAGACCAACCTAAGGCGGACCAGCACCATATTCCATGACGTAGTTCCTGGTCGGGAGGCTCGGTCCCTTGGGTGCATCACGCTTCCGGTTGCTTTTGGCGATGTCAACAATTACGGCCAAGAATGCATGACCTTCGAAGTGGCCCTCTTCAAGAACGTGTACCACATCATATTCGGACGTGACATCTTCCACCCTTCATGGCCAAGCCATGCTTCATCTACAACAAGCTCAAGATACCCGGACCAAATGGTGTCATCACAGTATTCGGAAGCTTTTAGAAGGCAAGGGACTACGAGATTGGAGAGGCAGCCTTTGCAGAAGTTGTCCTCTACAGCGAAGAATTCAATTAGATCCAGAGCAAGGTCGATGCCTCAGAGATGTCGGCATCGAAGAAGCAGATTTCTGACTCTGATCCCGCCTTCAAGGCTGACATCGAAACTAAGTCAGTGGAACTTGTGGTAGGCGATGCCTCCAAGGTCACCGCCATTGGTACGGACCTGGACCCTGATGATGCTCGACGTGGCACTTCGTTGGTAACCCCAAGCGCAGGGTGTGTGAAGAGCAAGCAAGAAGTTTTCCCTCAGTTGAGACCGAGGTTATCGAACTAGAAGGAGGAAGGAAACATCACACAGGTGTTGAGAACAATGTGGAGACATGCACAACAAAACTCAAGACTTTGCCCCAACGAATCAGTGAGGTTGTCAAGCTCACCGGTTTGCTGTAACAAAGGATTAAACATATGGTGTGGAAGGTAATGGTTTGCAGCAAGTAAACAAGTAACAGTGGAAGATGTATCAATGGTAAAGATTGGACCGGGGTCCATAATTCCCTAGAGGTGCTCTCCTTAGATAAACAACATGGCATGAAGGGTAAACAAATTACAGCGGGGCAATTGATAGGAACTGAGCAAGGCATAACAATGCAATTACTAGCCAGAAAGATCCTATGAGGTTGATTGGGCAATACAACAATATACATAGACCGTCATCCAACTTCATCTATGACTAGAAGTCCACCTTCAGGTTATCATCCGAACCCCCTCTAGTATTAAGTTGCAAGCAACAGACAACTGCTTTAAACAAAGTGTGTAAGGTAAACAGTCCACATGTTCCATGAACAAGAGACCGTTGTTTTCTCCCTAGTAGCAATAGCACATCTACAACCGAAGAGATTTCTGTCACTTCCCTTGGAAACTATAGGCATGAACCCACTATCGAGCATAAATACTCCCTCTTGGAGTCACTAGCAACTACTTGGCCAAGATAACCACTAGCAACGGAGAGCATGCAAGATCACAAACATAACAGACATGATAGAATCATAAAGATAAAACCATTAATAAAACCAACATAATAATCTCAATATCCATCGGATCCCCGCAAACACAACATGCATTATTACAAATAGATTAGATCTTGATCATGAAGGGAGCTCACACGATCTATACATGAAAGCACAAAGGAGGAGATACAACCATCTAGCTACTACATGGACCCATAGTCCAAGGTGGAACTACTCATGAATCATACCGGAGAGAAGGCCTCCGGGATGATCTCCCCTCCGGCAGGGTGCCGGGAAGAAATTCAGACCCCCCGATCTAGGGACGATGGTGGTGGAGGCTTCAGAAGGTTTCGTGGATTTCTGATCGGGTACTCAGGGTTTCTGTATCGGGGGCTTCTTATAGGCGAAGGGGCGAGACCGGGAGGCGGCCAGGGTACCCAAACCCTAGCCAGGCGCGGGCCCACCTGTGGCCGTGCTTGGGTGGGTTTGGCCCCTCTGGCCGGCCTCTCCGGCTCTCCTCTGGACTTCTTGTTCCCAACAGAAAGTAATTGACTTTGTCCTTCGTCCTGTCCAATTCCGAGAATATTTATTTACTAACTTTCCTGAAACCAAAAACAGCAGAAAACAGGCATCTGGCACTGTTGCAACTTGTTAATAGGTTAGTACCAGAAAACATGTAAAAAGCACCTCAAAGTGTGGACAAGTAAAGCAAAGTAGATACTAAACAGTCATGGAGCATCAAAAATTATAGATACGTTTCCAACGTATCAGCATCCCCAAGCTTAACTCCTGCTCGTCCTCGAGTAGGTAAGTGATAAAAGAATAATTTTGGAGGTGACATGCACCCTCACAATAAAGATCCAACCATTTGCAAGCATTGAAAGCTGGGATCAAACAACTCTAAACATGTGCATGAAAGATGGAGTTCTAACAATAGGACATAGTAATTATGCATGCAACATGGCAAGCTACAAACAAAGATCATGAATAATATGCAATGAAAAACGTCTGTTTGTTTCACATGCAGAAAACATAGCATAGTGGCAATCAGCTTGTCCCTCATAGAGTAGCAATATAATGCATAGGACACCTCCAAAGTTCACAAGGGTGACTAGAAACGGATAGCACATGAACAAGTAATAACACAATATGCATCAATTAATAAGCTTTGGAACATTGCACACAGAATGACAACTATGCTCTCTTAATGGTGCCTAGAGGTAGAAAGTGGAGACTCAAATAATGGTGGAAGAAAGGCGTTTTTGTAAAGGAAGCAGGGATTACAAGTTTCAAAAAGATCTTCCAAAAATTATGGTACTTGTTATCTTTCAGCCCTCATTGCCCCTATCATAAGCATCTTGAAGTGGTTAAGGTTAAATTGGCAAAGCTGGAGTATATGCGTGACGAAGTATAAGTTGGCAATCTCATGCCCCTTGAATACTAGGGCCACACCTCATGCATACTCAACTTTGGGTCCAGGTAAGTTCTTATCACTGTAAGTATTTTCATATCATTGAGAACCGCCAACGGGGTACCCCTTGCACATGGCACAGGAGCTTTCCCATAACCAAAATGACAAGGCAAGCAAACAATGAGCATCTCAACTGTTGGGGATATGCTATATGGGTATCCTCATAGCATGTCTCTTATCCGACTAACCCGGGTGGCCCATAGTCGGTAGCATGGCCTCTGGCCTGCTGGGCGGCCCAGTTAGGTGGATCCAGAAGGGAGGCCCATGCCGGATAAAGGAAGGATACGGTGGAGTCACCAGCGTACCCGGAGCCTTGGAGTACAAGATACACAAGACTAGTAATAGACGGTGTAGAACTCTGTAACCTGTCCGGCTAGGACTTTTCCCTGTAACCCTAGGACCTGGCGACTATATAAGTCGGGCCTATGGGAGCCTTTAGGGCACAACCTAGTATCGTTTTACACACACCTCGCAAAGCGAACCTATCTCTGTAACTCGGCGTATTGCCATTATAGTGATTTATAGCAGGAGTAGGATTCCGCCACCGTTGTGGGATCTGAACCTGGGTAAGCTGTGTTACCTCGTACCCGTCAACCGTCTGCCTTACCCCACGTCTCTAAACACGCACTGTGAGGACCCCTCCATGGCGTACTCGTCGGCAATACCACGACTGTTGGCGCCCACCGTGGGCGTGAGGCGCTTCAGGCTTTTCAGCGGGCGAGGACCAAGATCTTCGCGGGAATCGGCGAAACTGTAGCCATCGGTCGCGTTCTCTTCTCCAGCAACGTTCCAATCGTCCCCCCGACGAGTTCTGGATCCCGGCAAAGACGAACCCTACGCGGTGTTCGATCGTTCCTATCGGAGACATCCACCTCTTCATCGGCGAAACCGACTCAGGCACTAGTTCCCTGGGAGTCGGAGGAGCATCAAGACCCACATGGACCGCCTACGGGCAGGACACGTTCGCAGAAGGGTCGATGTCGGATCTCTCTTCGGAGTTTGCCGGCAAAGATCGGAAAGCATCAAGACCCGCACGGACCGCCTACGGGCAGCATACGTTCGCGGAAGGATCGATGTCGGATCTCTCCTCGGAGTTTGCCGACAAAGATCGGAAAAATTCAAGACGCACCCAAACTTCCCCTGTGCAGGATATAAAGGTGGAAGATCACTGCAAATCCAACGGCTTTAGCCGTGCGTCTGGACAGTAGAGATCCAAGTTCGTCGGCGTGGTTACCATCTTCGATCTGGCGCGCTGCTTTCAGAGAGAGGGCGAAAACCCCCGTGACTACCTCGCTAGATGGCTCCGTATACGGGCCGACCTGGCTAATTACCCCAATGATGATGCCATCTATCACTTTGTGGAAGGACTGGACCATGGCACGCTTCTCCGACATTCTCTAAGGCGGCAACAGGCGTCAGGCCGACTTACCTTCGAAGGCATGGTGAACACCGTCAACAACTACACGGAGGCCGAAGCGGCAGCTCAGACAGCGCTTGCGCTCATTCACGGAGCCCCTCCGATTCAGCCACCACCACCGCCTCCGGCCGCCATCGTCGCAGCAGCACCACCACCTCCAGTCATCGTCGAGGCTGTTGCACCTCCACTGCCCATCATCGAGGAAGTCCTGGCACCCTCCGACTCTGTCATTGACGCGCTTTATGCTAACTTCAGTGCAGATTCAGAGGAGATAGACTTCAGTCCAGAAGAGCTAGACTCCGCTATGCAGGAGATGGAGGAGGAGTACTCGCGCGACGAGCAAGCTAATAATACCGTCATGTCCCGAGGGGTGTTCGTCACCATTGGGACGGCGATGGATGAAGACCAACCCGGGCAAGCTCCGCCTACTGCACTGGAAAAGGGGAAAGGGCCACTTATTGCTGCCGACGATGATCGTGCAAAAGTCATGCCTCCTCTACCTAATCCAGTGTAGCATCCGCAGGAACTCGGCACCGGTCCGAGTAACAGCAACACCGCAAACTTGCCACCTCCAGCATCTACGTCGGCGGCAGCCCATGTTACTCTAGCTGATAGAGTGATGTACGGCAATCTCCTCGTTGAGCCGCTAACCGTTGATCATATCCGGAACGTGACTCAGCTTGACGAAAAGCGCCAGCAGCTGCTGGAGGAGGCACAAGCCATCGCGGAGGAAGGCGCTAAACTAGATCAAGACCTGGTCAATGCGCAGAAGTCCATAGAGAAAGCTAGAGCAATGGAAGCCGAGTACAAGACTCTACTGCAGCAGCAGCAGCAGAAGGCTAAGAAGGCTCCGGCTCGCGTCATCAACGGTCCTGGCGTACGGCGCAACCTAGGATGGGCTCCCTCGAAGCCAGCACAGGCCAAGCCATACATTGATAGTGAAGGCAAGCAGGTGATGCCCACCCCACTCCTTAACCTCGCCGTCGCCAAGACCCTTCTGGAACAGGATAGATCGCCTGAGGCAGTAGAACAGGTCTATGACCTTGTGGCCAAGGCGGTAAAGCAGCAGGAAAAGGCCACCTCTTAGAGGCTTGAGTCTGACCCAGCGCTCTGCCGATCTAGCCAGTACAAACCGCCAAGGGACAGATCTCCTCAGGATGTCGGATCACAGACGGGTTCATCAGAACAAAGACGGAGGGATGCGCGCAATAGGAAGGATGCTATCCCCATATCCTCCGACCACGGAGAAAAGCCCGACCTCGTCGCCCATCGCCACCACCCCGATCCCCCCGACGTCATGAAGATTACAAGGCTCACCATCGTACGGATATGCCCCCACCAAAGCAGTGCGGCATCGTCATCCGCGACAATGCGGCACAGACCCGTCATGATGAAGAGCCCCACCAAGGACACAAGAGCAGGCCACACTACGATCCTCCGCGTCCGATAAGCAACCGCGACAGGCGTGGGGCGTCGCAGGAGGGTAACAGCAA
Organism: Avena sativa; assembly: GCA_916181665.1. Lineage (NCBI taxonomy): Eukaryota > Viridiplantae > Streptophyta > Magnoliopsida > Poales > Poaceae > Avena > Avena sativa. The sequence continues at coordinate 148,896,454 of OV702297.1, forward strand.
GAAGGCCAACCCACCGCCACCTCCGCCTCCGTCGCCGCCAAGCAGTCACCATGGCAGAAGAGGCCCGCGTCATTCACGCAGCCCGTCCCCTGTTGACAACAAGAAGAAGAACCTGGAGCCGTACGACGCATGTTCGCGGATCGATAAGATCCACGAGGCCCAGGAAGGACCGTACCTAGGACCACGTTGCTTTGGACCTGCAATACGGTCCGCAACTTACCCCAAAGGTTTCCGGATTGACAAGACCATCAAGTCCTATGACGGCACCGCCAAGCCCGCCACATGGTTGCACGACTACGGCAACACGGTGGAGATTGCCGGAGGCAACCCCAACGTCGCCGTCAAGTACCTCCCGTTAATGTTGGCAGGAACGACCCGTCAGTGGATCGACGACTTGCCGGAAAAATCTATCTACAACTGGCTAGATATGCAAGAAGCATTCACCAAGAACTTTGAGGGTACATACAAGCGTCCCTGCACTATGGGCGATCTACAGCGGTGCGTGCAGGAGAAAGACGAGACATCTCGCGCCTACCTCTCCCGCTGGCTGGATATAAAGAATTCCTGCACAGGAGTGCACGCCCAGACCGCCATGGCCGCCTTCATCGATGGGTTGGAAAGGGGCACGTTGCTCCGACATAAGCTGAAGCGCTTGCAGGACAATCATCAGCTTGACTTGAATCAGATGATTCAGTTAGCTAGTGAGTTCGCAGCTGCCGACGACGATGCTCGTGGCTCTTTGCCGGCAACGGCCGTTCCAACTCAAGCTCGGAGGAACAGCAGTACAAAGCGGAAAACCGCTCCAGAAGAAGGAGGAGGAGTCCAAGGATTCAAGTTTCATGGACGAGGATGTTGACCCCAAGAACGCCGCCAAGAGCGACGACAAGGGCAAGAACCCCTTCGCAAAGAAGGCCCCAGTCTACCACACTTTCCTTGGCACCCCCACCGTCCGACAACAGAAGACCTCTCTAAGGATCCTGATGGCAACTCTCCCCCCAGTCCCCTAATACCTGCGCTGGTCGGAGGTTCCAATAACTTGGGACAGGACGGACCACCCAGACCTTGTGCCCACGGAGAACCAGTACGCCATGGTCATCAACCCATTGATTGACGGCACGGAGTTCACCAAGTGCATGGTGGATAGTGGAAGCAGCATCAACATCATGTACCTGGATACACTGCAGAAGATGAACTTGACGGAGGCAAACCTAAGGCGGACCAACACCATTTTCCATGGCGTAGTTCCTGGTCGGGAGGCTCGGTCCCTTGGGTGCATCACACTTCAGGTAGCCTTTGGCGACGTTAATAATTACCGCCAAGAGCGCATGACCTTTGAGGTGGTCCCTTTCAAGAGCGTGTACCACGTCATATTCGGCCGCGACATATTCCACACGTTCATGGCCAAGCCATGCTTCGTCTACAACAAGCTCAAGATACCCGGACCGAACGGTGTCATCACCGTATCCGGAAGCTTTACCAAGGCAAGGGACTGCGAGATCAATGAAGCAGCCGTTGCAGAAGCTGTCCTCTACAGTGAAGAATTCAAAGAGATCCAGAGCAAGGTTAATGACTCAAAGATGCCCGCGTCGAAGAAGCAGATCTCCAACTCCGCTCCTGCGTTCAAGGCCGCCATCGAGACCAAGCCGGTGGAACTTGTGGTAGGCGATGCCTCCAAGACCGCCGCCATTGGGACGAACCTGGATCCCAAATAGGAAAGCGCGCTCGTCGAGTTCCTCCATGAGAATAGGGACATCTTTGCTTGGCAACCTGCCGACATGAAAGGTGTACCTAGGGAACTTTCCGAGCACAGCTTAAACATAGATCCAAAATGTAAACCAGTGAAACAACCTCTACGATGCTTCAGAGATGAGAAGAGACGCGCCATTGGCAAAGAGATAGCTAGGTTACTTAAGGCTGGGTTTATCCGAGAAGTCCTTCACACCCGATGGGTGGCCAATCCTGTACTTGTCCCCAAAAAGGGAACCAATGAATTAAGAATGTGCGTTGATTACACCGGCTTGAACAAAGCATGTCCCAAAGATCCGTTTGCTTTGCCTCGCATTGACCAAGTCATTGACTCGACGGCTGGCTCGGAACTTTTGTGTTTTCTCGATGCATACTCAGGATACCACCAGATCAAGATGAGGAAGTCAGACCAATTGGCCACTTCGTTCACCACCCCTTACGGCACGTTTTGCTATGTCACAATGCCCTTTGGGCTGAAAAACGCAGGTGCTACCTACCAGCGTACAATGCAACGTTGCCTTCACGACCAAATTGGTCGGAACGTTCACGCCTATGTGGACGATATCGCGGTGATGTCTAAAAAGTCAAACGACTTAATCTCCGACTTAAAAGAAACCTTTGATAATCTCTGAAAATACAACATGATGCTCAACCCTAAGAAGTGCGTCTTCGGGGTTCCAGCCGGCAAACTGTTGGGCTTCATCGTTTGCCAGCACGGAATCGAGGTCAACCCGGAGAAAATCAAGGCCATCTTAAACATAAATCGTCCGACATGCCTAAAGGACATCCAACGACTAACAGGTTGTGTTGCAGCAGTTAGTCGGTTCGTCAGCCGACTTGGAGAGAAGTCTCTGCCGCTATACAAGTTGCTGAAGAAGGCGGATAAATTCACGTGGACAGATGAGGCAGATGCAGCATTGAAGCAGCTCAAGGAGATTCTTTCCTCAGCACCCATCCTTGCAGCACCCGGGCCTGGTGAGCCCCTGTTAATTTACATGGCGGCAACCAACCGGGTTATTAGCATCGTCATCGTGGTAGAGCGGAAGGAACCAGGCTACGAGCATGGAGTTCAACGACCAGTTTACTATGTAAGCGAGGTCTTGACGGAGTCCAAGCAACGTTACCCGCACTACCAAAAGATAGCTTATGGAGTATTCCTTGCTTCTCGGAAGCTGAGGCACTACTTTCAGGAGCACCCAATCACGATAGTGAGCAAGACTCAACTGTCCGACATTATCAACAACAGCGACGCTACAGGAAGGGTCGCGAAGTGGGGCATTGAACTTGCCGCCTTCGAGATCACCTACAAGAGACGCGACGCTATCAAGTCACAAGCTTTGGCGGATTTTATTGCAGATTGGACGGAGATGCCAGATGCTACTCCATTGCCAGAACCAGAGTACTGGGTGATGCACTTTGATGGATCAAAGCTGCTCAACGGCTCGGGGGCTGGTGTATTGCTACAGTCACCAAAAGGAGACAAGCTACACTACGTTCTGCAGATCCACTTTGAGGCTACAAACAACATGGCGGAGTATGAAGCACTCATTCACGGACTACGGGTAGCCAAAGATATTGGCATCAAGCGCATAGTTTGCTGTGGAGATTCCGACTTGGTTGCCCAACAGGTGGCTGGCACCTAGAATGCGCGGAACCCTATGATGGTGGCATATCGTGACAAAGTGGACGAGATAGCCAAGAGCTTCTTGGGCTACGAAGTCAAGTATGTGCCTAGGGAGCAAAATGAGGCGGCTGATCTACTGTCTAAACTTGGATCAGGGCGCAAGCAAATTCCGCCAGGAGTTTTCCTAGAGCATCTACGCACACCATCCATGAAGGGCGCCGACATCGACAACCCGGATAGAGCTGACTCTTTCGTCAACATAGTGACAAAGATCCCTCCGTCTTGGACAAAACCGTTCATGGAGTATCTCGAACACGGAACTTTGCCCGACGACGAGGTCGAAAGACGGCAAATAGTACGACGAGCAAAGGGTTATACCATAATCAATGGGCAACTCTATAAAAGGAGCACTACTGGTGTATACCTAAAGTGTGTTTCCCAGCTGGAAGGTATGGAAATCCTACGCGAAATCCGTCTCGGAGATTGCGGGCATCACGCCGCTCCTCGATCGTTGGTTGCGAAAGCCTTCTGGCAAGGATTCTACTGGCTGACCGCGAAGGCGGACGCCGCCAAGCTGGTTGAGACATGCACATGATGCCAGTATTATGCTCGATAACCACATGTTCCTGCTGAAGAATTGCGAACAATACCAATAACCTGGCCGTTTGCAGTCTGGGGGCTAGATATGGTGGGGCCGTTACAAATGGCACCGTGTGGGTTTACGCATCTGCTTGTAGCAGTTGACAAATTCACCAAATGGATAGAAGCTAAACCCATTAGAAATCTTGATGGGGCAACTGCCGTTAGGTTTGTCCGGGATCTAGTGGTGAGATTTGGTCTCCCACATAGCATCATCACCGACAATGGAAGCAACTTATCACCCGGAGAAGTGGAGGCCTATTGCTGGGACAAGGGCATACGACTTGACCTTGCGTCGGTGGCACACCCACAGTCCAATGGTCAGGTTGAGCGAGCCAATGGATTAATTCTGCAGGGAATCAAGCCACGTCTTGAGGCACCGCTACATAGAGCAGCTGGATCTTGGGCGGAAGAATTACCATCTGTGCTGTGGAGTTTACGAACTACACCCAACAGATCCACCGGCTACACCCCTTACTTCATGGTATATGGAGAAGAAGCCATCCTACCTTCCGACATCCTCCACGATGCACCAAGAGTTGCCGCCTACGACGAAGATGACGCTGAAGAATCTAGACGCCTAGATGTGGACCTTCTCGAGGAGGAGCACGTTTTGGCATGCCAAAGATCTGCCATCTACCAGCAGAAGCTACGCAGCTACCATAGTCGCCGCGTTCGTCATCGCTCGTTTAAAGAGGGGGATTTGGTGCTCCGACTTAAGCAGAAGAAGTCGCACAAATTATCCTCGCCATGGGAAGGACCGTTCATCATAAGCAAGGCGCTGCTCAATGGGTCTTACTACCTTGTCGACAATCGTGAACTCAAGGATAGACCCAACGAGGATCATAAGCGTAAGCAACGTGACCCGGATGATGACTACCCGGAGCTTGATCAGCCATGGAACATAGCACAACTACGTCCTTTCTACACTTAGCATTTTTTATCTAATTGTGTACCTCTTATATGATAAATGAAATAAAGCTCTTTGGTTCACTCATTTTGCTGAGTCTTCTACCTCCTTTAGTGTTCATTTTTGGATCATATAAAATTTTTATGCACAAGTCTTGCGATTGCACTTGTGAAAATTCCGCCTACGGGCGTTAGCTTAAGTTTTCTGGTCTACACGTTCTTTGTTGTTTTTATGTGGATTCTGGAGTAGTGACTTTCAGCACTTGTTGTCGGCGATTTTGTGCTCAGGTTATTGACGGTGCCATTGGGCATCATCACCTAAGCGCATGGTTCCGACAACGAGTCTTCCGACTCACGAAAAGTCAAGCATAAAAACCAAAGTAATGGATAAGCCAACACTTGCTTAAAAATATATACATACTGGGAATTAATTCTTAAGTAGCAGGATACGACAACCACTATTTTCCGCCTTAAGATTACATCACCAAGTTTTTTCAATGCACACGTCAAGGGTGAAACAAGAATTACAAAGTGTTTTTCACTCTTTGGGTACAGGGGACTTGGAGGCCGCATCATCACCAGCCAGAGAATCACCCTCAGCGTCGGCGCTGTGGTGAGACTCGGAGGAATCTGGGTTGGCGTTGTCGAGGAAGTTCCTAGGCACGAAGACGTCAACATCTACCAACTCGGCAACCCTGGTATCATACCCCGCAAGTGATGACAGGATGGCTTCATGATCGATCTCCTTGCCGTCATCATCCACGTCGGGGATACATGAGGTTACCGTGTTGATGTCGGCATCTTCATAGTGTGCCTTCACCATAGACAATGCCATCCTTGCGCCAGCCCGTGCACATGAAGCTTTCCAGCTTGCGACACGCTCGGGGGCTCGACGCAGAATCTCCGAGTATTTCACCATGGAGTCCGAGGCCTTGATATAAATCTGCAGGGGCTTGGCAATCTCCTTGGCTTGGGCGATGGCGGTGTTGATGAAGTTGCCGGCAAGAATCATGCATTCCTTGTCCGAAGGAGGTGAGCGGGTTAAACCCATGGGCGCTGAAAATTCCGACAATGATTGCATGAGTTCAATAAATTCTAAGTATCCAGACTACAGAAATACAAGGTGGGGGACACTTACTGAAGATGCTGGCCTTGGCTTGCCAGACGATGTCCGCCAAGGATTCCTTCTCTTGTTGGAGGAGCTTAAACGCCTCGCTATGGCAAAGGTTTTGCTCATCGGCAGCTTGCTTCTGATCCTTTAGGATCGCAAGCTCCTCCTTCAAGCAATTGATCTCCGCGGAGGCGGAATCCTGCAAGGCTTTCATAGAATCCTCGTGCATCTTCAGCATCTCCTTCCTCTCCTCCTTCAGGATCTTGTTCTCACTGTCCAGCTGTTGGATATGCTTGGACTGCTCGACAATGTCCTTGGCCTTGGCGACATGTTCTGCAAGTCGGAGAAAACACAGTGCACAGTGAGTACTCGGAGATTGTGGGCACAAAAATAAGACGGAAATGCATCATAAGAAAACAGACTCTTGTTTTTGATGATCCGTTCCTTCAAGATGGCGGTTTTACCCTTTTCAGCTTCAAGGTCTGCGCGCATCTTCTGGTACTTGTCGTTGGCCATGCCCCTCCGAGCATTCTCGTTCTGTGGAAACAAATACAAAGTCAAGTCGTTGTTTAGTCTGCTTGGAGCTTCTAGTCGGAGATTTTCCACCTAGATGCTCGGGGACTACAGCGAGAGTTTTTAAACTTATCAATATGCTTAGCTTTTCTTTAAAGCATCTAGTCGGAGCTAATTCAGTTCTCGATTAGAAGCTTGGGGGCTACAGTATAAAGTTTTTAAGCTCGAAAAATGCTTAGCTTCTCTTTAAGCATCTAGTCGGAACTAATTCAGTTACAACTAGAGGCTTAGGGGGCTACGGCACTAAAAATATAAACACTATGTATGCTACTCTTAAAGCATCTAGTCGGAATAATTCATTCCATCCAAATGCTTGGGGGATACAGTGAGAGTTTTTTCTAACTTAGTCACTCTTAGAGCATATAGATGCAAAACCTATGGTTTTCCGTCTACATCCTCGGGGGCTACAGTGGGATACTCGTATGAAATGCAAAAGGAAATTAAAACTTACAAGTGCAATGATCTTGAGGCTTGTAGCGCTCTCGGCTAGCAGCTTGCCAAAGGCAATGTTGTTTCCTCGCAAGATGTCTGCTTGTCGGAGTAGCTCCTCAAGACCGCACGTCGGAGATGACGGCACTCCTCCAGGAACCATAGTTGTGTTACTCGGCATGAGCGCCAGGTAAACAATCTTCGGAAACTCGAAGGGTTTTTGGGGAGCACAGGCGCCGCCTTCGGCAGAAGTACCAGCTCCCACCACCGCCTTGCCGCTACCGATGGCATCCTTAGCCAGAGCTTCAGCCATTTGAAGAGCAGCACTCTCCTGCGTCGCCTGCTCGCCGACAACAGCAAGCTCGGTTGAGGCGCCAGAGTCCACTTCCATGGCGGAAGGGCCTAGTGCCTCCTGGACTTGAGAGCCTGTCGGGACGGAGGAGGGCTTGACGGCAGGAGTGGCAAGGGCGATGGCGGGAGAGGAATCGCGATGCAGCATATCTTTAATGTTTCTAGAAGCCCCAAGAGTCTTGGAGGACTTCTTGAGGCTGGTTGTGGCTTTCTTCCTAAAACGTGCAAAATGCATAAGTACAGGAGCAAGACAGATGAATAGACAATGTCGGAGAATGATAGGCTTACACTAGGGGGGCGCTTTGGCAAACATCCCGGTGGCTTTCTTCTTTTTTGCCTCCAGGGCGGCAGTACTCTTTTTTGAGGCTCCACCCTCCGTCTTCTTCTTCTTACCTCCGTCGGCAGCGTCAGAGGTGGAGCTCTTCCGCTTTCGCGCCAACGGGGCATCGTCGTCGGACACGACCGTGACTTCCTTCATCTTTGGATCGTAGATTTGGGCAGCCAGGTTGCCCTCCTCTAGATCGCTAAGCTGTTAAGCGAGAAATCATCGTGTTAGACAAGATGGTATTGGCAAGACGGAAAAACTAGAGCAATGTCATACACGGAAAATAAATATCTACCTTTGGGAACTTTCTGTCTACGAACATGTCGTAGGTGAGGGTGAAGCCACGCTTCTTATCCTTCACCTTGACGATGTCCTTAAGGCGGAACTTGACGGAGTCGCTCGAGAAGTTGTCCTCGGAGATCCGGAGGGTATCCCTTCGGTCGCCGGTGTACTCGTGCATATACTTCGTGCGGTGCTGCAGAGGTTGGATCCGCCTAATGAACCAGCACATGGTTAGGTCCAAGCCGGTTAGACCCGTCTCTACGAACCACTCGATCCGCCTTATTGCGCGAGAAGCATCGAGGTCGGAGGAAAGGGAAGCATGGGACCGCCATGTGGAGACTTCAGCGGCGGCTCCATCCACGAAGTCCGGGTATGTTACTTCTCGGCTCGCCAAAGGAATGTCGGGGCCGTAGAAGTACGTCCGCTGCCAGTTTTTGCATGACTCGTGGCCGACTATGTCGGGGAACCGTCGGCTAGGTTGGATCTTGAAGCTTATGGTGCCGCAGTTCCTAAGCTCCTCCCTACTGTGTCCGGCTTCACGTTTGACGGTGAAGAAGTATACAAACAAATCTAACCTAGGCCTAATACCAAGGTAACCCTCACAAAGTGCTGCGAAGTTGCTAAGCACTAAGATGCTATTGGGGGAGAGGTTATGGGGTTGGACCTTGAAGTGATTCAAGACGGACAAAAAGAAGTGGGAGATGGGCAGGGAAACGCCGCGTACCAATTGCGCCTTAAAGTACACCTTCTCTCCGGCTTGGGGAGAAGGAGTCACCTCGCCGGCCGGCGCCGCCCGCCAGGCGAGCCCCTCCATTGCAGGGAGGTAGCCTTCGGCGACCATATCTTGGATGTCGCGGTCGGTGATATCCGAGCCACGCCAGTCGCCTTTGTGCGAGTCTGGCTCCTCTTCCAAGGGCTCCAACGCTGCCAGATTGTGGTCGTCGCCGGTGGTTTCAATCACCGCCGACGCGGGGATGACCAGGCCCTCTGGGGGCACGACGACGGAATGGCTTCGCTCGACGCCGCCATCAACGGGGAAGAGCTGCTGCTAGCCATGGAAGGAATGGAAGGAAGCGACTGGTACAGAGAGAGGCTAGGGTTTCTCGAGGTTTTCCGCGGAGAGCTCGAGGAGGCGTGCGGCTGGAGGAAGAAGACGATGACGCGAGAGAATGGGGTGAAAAAGTGGCAAGTGTCCCACGGTTACTATTTATCTTACTCTGCGTCAAGATTCGTGCAGCTAATCGGACGGTTGTTGTGTAGACGACGTGTTCGTGAACGTGCGCGGTAATTTCGCCATGTCTCCAACCGCCGCCGCCAACGGTTCGCATCGCTTGTGCGGGAAAATCAGATATGATTGCGTTCTCTGCATGTGTGAGTTACGAGGCATCGCTGACCTACAGCCTACGTCGCCATAACTGACATGGTAGATGAGCCGTCCCATCGAAGATTCTGGTATGGACGGATTTAATCCGACAACGGAAGCGTACGATGGAAGATTCAGCATTTCTCCGACTTACTCATAGAAGACGGAGAAACCTTTGCAGGGTTCTTTGGGAGGACTACAAGATATTGCTTGACGATTTGCCGACATCCACCTAGACGGAGCATTCCATGAGAAGAGGCAAGACGGCGCAAGATCTCGGAGTTCTCCGGGGGCTACTGTTGGGGATATGCTATATGGGTATCCTCATAGCATGTCTCTTATCCGACTAACCCGGGTGGCCCATAGTCGGTAGCATGGCCTGTGGCCTGCTGGGCGGCCCAGTTAGGTGGATCCAGAAGGGAGGCCCATGCCGGATAAAGGAAGGCTACGGTGGAGTCACCAGCGTACCCGGAGCCTTGGAGTACAAGATACACAAGACTAGTAATAGACGGTGTAGAACTCTGTAACCTGTCCGGCTAGGACTTTTCCCTATAACCCTAGGACCTGGCGACTATATAAGTCGAGCCTATGGGAGCCTTTAGGGCACAACCTAGTATCGTTTTACACACACCTCGCACAATGAACCTATCTCTGTAACTCGGCGTATTGCCATTATAGTGATTTATATCAGGAGTAGGATTCCGCCACCGTTGTGGGATCTGAACCTGGGTAAGCTGTGTTACCTCGTACCTGTCAACCGTCCGCCTTACCCCACGTCTCTAAACACGCACTGTGAGGACCCCTCCATGGCATACTCGTCGGCAATACCACGAGATCAACAATTCTTCTCATGTACCATGGAAATATGGTGTTTTTTCTCTCTTTCCTCTTTTCTCAATGTGTCTCTTTTTTTATAAGAAGAATGTTTCATAGATGTCACTATGGTGATGCTGCAAGTTTCCACCATGATTAGGCATGGCTTAGGCTAACGGCCCAGGCGTTTCTCTAACACAAAATACAAACTCCATGGACTTACAAGTTCCCTCTTTATTTCACTCTGGTGACATCCATAGACAAAAACATGATATCAACTAAGTACAACAAGGTACAAGTGCAATGTTGAAAACGTTCCCCGTGACAGCACGGTTCTGCTAATTCCAACTTATAAGTGCAAGCATATACAACAAAGTTGTCACAATGGTTCAAGTTTATTAGGGGAAAAGAATAAAGTGTGCCATCAAGTTCGTGAGGGCTTTAATCACTAAGTTTTCACATAACAAAATAGTTTTTAATTGGAAGATAGTTGAAAGAAAGAATATACTTGGAATGGTGTAACACACTATGCATAGGATTTTATAGTGGACACTTTGGAATAACTTGCTTTCTTGGGAGTTTGGAAGCATGAGTAGAACTTACTCATACAAGTGGAGGCTAGCAAAAGACTGGGAGCAACCAACGAAGAGAGCAATAATGGCCATAATTATGCAATGCAACAAAGCAAACTAATCAAAGCAAAGGGTGGTACTACAAGTCAAGGACTAAATCATAATAGAGGCTAATGGTGACTTGTCATTGTCATAACATGGTGTGAGCATGTGCCAAGTCAACCCAAGCAAAACATCAAAGGATAATACCACAATACTATGCTTTTGCATGCTAAAACAACGCATAATTTCTTCAAGGGACACTAAGAAATACCAATTGTTTGGAACAATACATGCTACAACAATAATCACTAAGCATAATGCTAAAACAACACATAGCATGCCATGCTAAAGTCTAAGCCACAGTCAATGCAAGCTCCTCTTGCACTTCGAGCAAGAACTTACTACTCCTTTCCAAACACCAAGCAAACTTATTTGCAAAACAACACAGCGAGAATGGGGATCCAAACTACTAAAGCAAACTAAACAAACTAATCAAAGCAAGCGAAAACTAAGACGCTCCAAGAACAACACAACTGTGTATCAAACAATAAAAACAAAGTGTCTAGATAGACCTGAACTTTTTATTGATGAAGAAGGGGATGCCTTGGGCATCCCCAAGCTTTGACGCTTGTACTTCTTGGATATTTCTTGGGGTGACACCATGGTGGCATCCCCAAGCTTGAGATTTTGTCCATTCTTCATCTCATTTCATCATTCTCTCTCTACACCTGAAATTTTTCCTTCATACAAAACTTCACACAATCTTCATTAGCAACGTTAGCTTATTCAAAAGATATTAGACCACTGGCAAGGCTTTGGAATAGCAAGGCTTTTCATTAAAAACACAAGCTACTGTAGTAACTCCTTTAAAGAAACTCAATTTACCTGAAGAGAGCTCAAAAAGGAATCAATAAGAAGCAAATGCAAATAATGGCAGAAATTTGTCAAAACAGACCAGCATGTAGAAACGAATTTTTTCGAACACCGTTTGTTGCTCAAATCAAAAAGTGTTGAACTAACGAAAGTTATCCTACATATTGGGGGATTTATTCCTAAATTTTGAGATCAATCCGAGTTACAGAGCCTCCTCACGAATTGTTTTGGTGGAGGACAGAAATCTGTTTCGGGACAACAACTCCCCAAATCTTACTTCCCTCTCATTAGAGGTCATTCTTGGGACAAATAGAAAACAAAAAGGATAAGGAGAGGTCATTATAAAAGTAATAACTTCCAAAACTCATGGAAACTCTTGGGTTATCTCCCAACAAGTACTTTTCTTTAACGCCTTTAAGTTAGGCACAAGAAGTAAGAAGAATCAAGTATTTTCAAATGAGGAAGCATTAACATCAAACCTTGCTTTCAAAGGAGGAGCAAAAAGTAACTTTTCTCTTATCATAGGGAAGTTTTCAATACCTTTCTTGAATGGAAAATGATATTTGATGGTGCCTTCTTTCATATCAATGATGGTACCAACTGTTCTAAGAAAAGGTCTTCCCAAAGTAATAGGACAAGAAGCATTGTATTCAACATCCAAAACATAGAAATCAATAGGGACATAAGCATTGTTAACCATAATGAGAACATCATTAATACTCCCCATGAGTTTCTTCTTAGCATTATCATTGAGTGGGACATCCAAATAACAATCTTCTAATGGTGGCAAATCAAGCATTTCATAAATCTTCCTAGGCATAATAGAGACACTAGAACCAAGATCACATGAAGCTTTGAGATCAAAGTCATTCACTTGCATATTAATAATGGGTTCCCAACTATCTTCTACTTTCCTAGAAATAGAAGCTTTGTGTTTTAGCTTCTCTTCCTTAATCTTAACAATAGCATCTGTAATGTGTTTGGTAAAGGCAACATGCATGTCACTAGCATCAGGGCTTTTAGCAAGCTTTTGCAGTAACATAATCACTTCAGAAATATTGCAACCATCAATATCAAAGTCACACTTAGCATCACTAGTAGTAGGCTCACTAGGCTTAGGCATAGTAGGAGGAGGAATAGGGGCTACTTGTGGTTTAGTGGTGATAGTGCACACACTATTGTTTCTATCAATTTCAGCTTCCCTTTCCCACCTAGCATGAAGTTGAGCTAACAGCCTAACATTTTCATCAATAGTAACTTGTATGGCATGAGCAGTAGCAAAGGTGTTTTCCATAGTTTCAGTTTTAGCAGCCATTTTATTAACCAAGGAAGTTTGAGCTTCAGACAAAGAGGATATATTTTTCTCAATAGTTAAAAGCTTTTCCTCTATACTTTTATTGAAAGTGGTTTGTTTACTAATAAAGTCCTTGAGCATTACTTCAAGTTCAGAGGGGGCACTTCTAGCATTATTGTAAGAGCTTCCATAGGAATTGCCATTATTAGGAGGATAAGGCCTATAATTGTTGTTGCTACCAAAATTATTCCTGTAGGCATTGTTGTTGAAATTATTGTTTCTAATGAAGTTCACATCAACTTGCTCTTCTTGAGCAACCAAAGAGACTAAGGGAACACTATTAGGATCTAGAGGAGCTTTCCCATTAACAAGCATAGCCATAATAACATCAATCTTTTCACTCAAAGAGGAAGTTTCCTCAACAGAATTTACCTTCTTACCATGTGGAACTCTCTCAACATGCCATTCAGAGTAGTTAACCATCATATTATCAAGGAGCCTTGTTGCAGCACCCAAGGTGAGTCCCATAAAAGTACCTCCAGCAGCAGAATCCAACAGGTTTCTTGAGGAGATGTTCAAACATGCATAAAAAGTTAGGATAATCATCCAAGCAGTGAGTCCATGAGTAGGGCAATTTTTAACCAAAGATTTCATTCTTTCCCAAGCAGGAGCAACATGTTCACTATCAAGCTTTTTAAATTTCATAATGTCACTTCTCATAGCAATAATCTTAGCAGGAGGATAGTACTTTCCAATAAAAGCATCTTTGCACTTAGTCCAAGAATCAATACTATTTTTAGGCAAAGATAGCAACCATTCTTTAGCTTTTCCCCTCAAGGAGAAAGGAAAAAGGCTGAGCTTAATAATATCTCCATCTACATCCTTATACTTTTGCATCTCACAAAGTTCAACAAAGCTATTAAGATGTGCAGCATGATCATCAGAACCAGCACCAGAAAATTGCTCTCTCGTCACAAGATTCAACAAAGCAGGCTTAATTTCATAAAAGATAGCATCAGGAGCAGGTGGAGCAATAGGTGTGCTTTGGAAATCATTGTTGTTGGTGCTAGTGAAGTCACACAACTTGGTTTTCTCAACAGAGTTCATTTTGCCAAAGGTGGGCAAGCCAAAAACAGCAGCAGCAGCTAGAGCAGGAACTATTTTTTTGTGTTTTTGAATAAGGCAAGCAAACCAAACTAGACTAATTTTTTTGTGTTTTTTGAAAAGAGGCAAACAAAACCAAGCAAAAGAAACAAAGCAAACTAAAAACAAAGTAAAGAGAAAAGAAGTGAAGGACTCCCCTAGTGAAGATGTCCTTAGCCTCCCCGGCAACGGCGCTAGAAAGCCTTGATGATGGTCGACATGGCACTTCGTTGGTAACCCCAAGCGCAGGGTGTGTGAAGAGCAAGAAGCAAGTTTTCCCTCAGCTGAGACCGAGGTTATCGAACCATAAGGAGGAAGGAAACGTCACACAGGTGTTGCAAACAACGTGGAGACCTGCACAACACAAACTCAAGACTTTGCCCCAACGAATCAATGAGGTTGTCAAGGTCACCGGTTTGCTGTAACAAAGGATTAAATGTATGGTGTGGAAGGTAATGGTTTGCAGCAAGTAAATAAGTAACAATGGAAGATGTATCAATGGTAAAGATTTGACCGGGGTCCATAGTTCACTAGAGGTGCTTTCCTTAGATAAACAACATGGCATGAAGGGTAAACAAATTACAGCGGGGCAATTGATAGGAACTGAGCAAGGCATAACAATGCAATTACTAGCCAGAAAAATCCTATGAGGTTGATTGGGCAATACAACAATATACATAGACCGTCATCCAACTGCATCTATGACTAGAAGTCCACCTTCAGGTTATCATCCGAACCCCCTCCAGTATTAAGTTGCAAGCAACAGACAACTGCTTTAAGAAAAGTGTGTAAGGTAAACAGTCCACATGTTCCATGAACAAGAGACCGTTGTTTTCTCCCTAGTAGCAACAGCACATCTACAACCGAAGAGATTTCTGTCACTTCCCTTGGAAACTAGAGGCATGAACCCACTATCGAGCATAAATACTCCCTCTTGGAGTCACTAGCAACTACTTGGCCAAGATAACCACTAGCAACGGAGAGCATGCAAGATAAAAAAACACAGACATGATAGAATCATAAAGATAAAACCATTAATCAAACCAACATAATAATCTCAATATCCATCGGATCCCCGCAAACACAACATGTATGATTACAAATAGATTAGATCTTGATCATGAACGGAGCTCACAGGATCTATACATGAAAGCACAAAGGAGGAGATACAACCATCTAGATACTACATGGACTCATAGTCCAAGGTGGAACTACTCACGAAACATACTGGAGAGAAGGCCTCCGGGATGATCTCCACTCCGGCAGGGTGCCAGGAAGAACTTCAGACCCCCCCCCCCCGAATCTAGGGACGATGGTGGCGGCGGCTTCAGACGGTTTCGTGGATTTCTGATCGGGTACTCAGGGTTTCTGTATCGGGGGCTTCTTATAGGCGAAGGGGCGAGACCAGGAGGCGGCCAGGGTGCCCAAACCCTAGCCAGGTGCGGGCCCACCTGTGGCCGCGCCTGGGGGGGTTTTGCCCCTCTGGCCGGCCTCTCCGGCTCTCCCCTGGACTTCTTGTTCCCCACGGAAAGTAATTGACTTTATCCTTCGTCTCGTCCAATTCCGAGAATATTTCTTTACTAACTTTTCTAAAACCAAAAACAGCAGAAAACAGGCATCTGGCACTGTTGCAACTTGTTAATAGGTTAGTACCAGAAAACATGTAAAAAGCACCTGAAAGTGTGGACAAGTAAAGCAAAGTATATACTAAACAAGCATGGAGCATCAAAAATTATAGATACGTTTCCAACGTATCAGACCCTAAAACATGAAAGGTGTACCTAGGGAACTTGTCGAGCACATCTTGAATATTGATCCAAAATGCAAACCGGTGAAACAACCTCTACGACGATTCGGAGACGAGAAGAGACGCGCCATAGGCAAAGAGATAGCTAGGTTACTTAAGGCTAGTTTTATCCGAGAAGTCCTTCACTCCCGATGGGTGGCCAATCATGTACTTGTCCCCAAAAAGGGAACTAAAGAATTAAGAATGTGCGTTGATTACACCGTCTTGAACAAAGTGTGTCCAAAGGATCTGTTTACTTCGCCTCGCATTGACCAAGTCATTAACTTGACGGCTGGCTCGGAACTTCTGTGTTTTGTAGATGCATACTCGGGATACCACCAGGTAAAGATGAGGAAGTCAGACCAATTGGCCACTTCGTTCACCACACCTTACGACATGTTTTGCTATGTCACAATGCCCTTTGGGATGAAAAACACAGGTGCTACCTACCAGCGGACTATGCAGCATTGCCTACACGACCAAATTGGTCGGAACGTCCATGCCTATGTGGACGATATCGCGGTGATGTCTAAAAAGTCAAATGACTTAATCTTCGACTTAAAGGAAACCAATCTCCGGAAATACAACATGATGCTTAACCCAAAGAAGTGCGTCTTAGGGGTCCTAGCCGGCAAATTCTTGGGCTTCATTGTTTCCCAGCGAGGAATCGAGGTCAACCCGGAGAAGATCAAGGCCATCCTAAACATTAACCATCTGACATGCCTAAAGGACTTCTAACGGCTCCTAGGCTGCGTTGCAGCAGTAAGCCGGTTCATTAGCCGACTTGGGGAGAAGGCTCTGCCGCTATACAAGTGGCTAAAGAAGGCAGACAAATTTGTATGGAGGGACGAAGTAGACGCTACGCTTAAGGAGCTAAAATGGATACTTTCCTCGGCACATGTACTCGCAGCACCCGAGCCTATGGAGCCTATGTTGATTTACATGGTGGCCACCAACCGGGTTATCAGCATCATCGTCATGGTGGAACAGAAATAACCAACACATGAGTACGGAGTGCAACGACAAGTTTACTATGTAAGAGAGGTATTGATAGAGTCCAAGCAGCGTTACCCGCACTACCAGAAGCTAGCTTATGGAGTGTTCCTTGCTTCTCGGAAGCTAAGGCACTACTTCCAAGAGCACCCTATCATAGTAGTGAGCAAAGCTCCGCTGTCTGACATCATCAACAACAGCTACGCTACGGGAAGGTTCGCAAAGTGGGGCATTGAGCTTGCCGCCTTTGAGATCACCTACAAGAGACGCGACACTATCAAATCACAAGTCTTGGCGGATTTTATTGTAGATTAGATGGAGATGCCAGATGCTACCCCTGTACCAGAGCCATAATATTGGGTGATGCACGGATCAAAGCTACTCAATGGCTCGGGGGCTGGTGTATTGCTACAGTCACCAACAGGGGAAAAACTGCACTAGGTTCTGCAGATCTACTTTGAGGCTACAAATAACATGGAAGAATATGAAGCACTCATTCACGGACTTCACGTAGCCAAGGATATTGGCATCAAGCGCATAGTTTGGTTGCCCAGTAGGTGGCTGGCACCTGGAACACACGGAACCCTATGATGGTGGCATATAGAGACGAAGTAGACGAGATAGCCAAGTGCTTCGAAGGCTACGAAGTCAAGTATGTGAAAAGGGAACAAAATGAGCGTCTGATCTGCTGTCAAAGCTTGGACCAGGGCACAAACCAATTCCGCCTGGCGTTTTTCTAGAGCATCTACGTACCCCATCCGTGAAGGGAGCGTACCCTGAGAACCCGGATAGAGTTGACTCTTTTGTTCATACAGTGACAAAGGTCCCTCCGGCTTGGACAAAACTGTTCATGGAATATCTCATACACGGAACTTTGCCCATCGACGAAGTCGAAAGTCGGCAAATGGTACGTAGAGCAAAGGGTTATACCATAATCAATGGGCAGCTCTACAAAATAAGTACCACTGGTGTATACCTAAAGTGTGTCTCCCAGCAAGAAGGTATTGAAATCCTTTGTGAGATCCATCTTAGAGATTGTGGGCATCACACCGCTCCTAGATCTTTGGTCTCCAAAGCCTTCTGGCAAGGATTCTACTAGCTAACCGCGAAGGTGGACGCCGACAAGCTAGTTGAGACATGCATGGGATGCTAGTACTATGCCCGACAACCACATGTACCAGCTCAAGAATTGCGAACAATACCAATAACTTGGCCGTTTGCAGTCTGGGGGCTAGACATGGTTGGTCCATTACAGACGGCACCTTGGGTTTACGCATCTGCTAGTAGCAGTTGATGAATTCACAAAATGGATAGAAGCTAAGCGCATTAGAAAGATTGACGGGGCAACTGCCCTTAGGTTTGTCCGGGATCTAGAGGTGACATTTGGTATCCCGCATAGCATCATCACTGACAATGCTAGCAACTTGTCACTTGGAGAAGTGGAAGCTTATTGTTGGGAGAAGGGCATCCGACTTGATTTGGCATCTATGGCACATCCACAATCTAATGGGAAAGTTGAGTGAGCCAATGGATTAATTCTGCAGGGAATCAAGCCACGTCTAGAGGCACCACTACATAGAGTAGCTAGAGCCTGGGCGGAGGAGTTACCATCTGTTTAAGGAGTTTGCAAACTACTCCCAATAGATCCACTGGATACACCCCTAATTTCATGGTACATGGAGCAGAAGCAATCGTTCCTTTCGACATCCATCACGATTCACCAAGAGTTGCCACCTACGACGAGGATGACGCTGAAGAATCCAGGTGCTGATACATCATAAACGTATCTATAATTTTTGATGTTCCATGCTTATTTAGTATCAACTTTGCTATGCTTTGTCTACTCTTTGAGATATTTTTATACATTTTTTGGGACTAACCTATTAACAAGATGCCATAGTGTCAGTTGCCTGTTTTCTGCTGTTTTTGGTTTTATAAAAGCTAGTAAGGAAATATTCTCGGAATTGGACGGGACAAAAGCCAAAGTCAATATTTTACCAAAGAGAACACAAAGTCCGGAGGGGAGATGAAGTGGGGCCACGAGGCGGCCACACCCTAGGGTAGGGCAGCCTGGGGGAGGCGCCAGCCCTAGGTGTGGGCCCCTCGAGCGTCCCCCTGCCTCGCCTCTTCACCTATAAAGTTACTCCGATGCAGAATTCTAAGCACCTGATCAGATCTCAACGAAACAGTCCATAGTCACCGCCACCATCGTCCCTAGATCAGGGGGATCTGAAGCTCTTCTCGGCACCCTGCCGAAGGGGAGAGATCATCACATAGGCCTTCTTCATCACCATGCCAGCCTCCGGTATGATTCGTGAGTAGTTCACCCTTAGACTATGGGTCCATAAAGTAGCTAGATGGTTGTTTCTCCTTCTTTGTGCTATCATGTTTAGATCTTGTGAGCTCCATTCATGATCAAGATCATCTATTTGTAATCATACATGTTGTGTTTGCAGGGATCCGATGGATATTGAGATATTATGTCATATTGATTCTATCATGTCTATGTTATTTGTGATCTTGCATGCTCTCCATTGCTACTAGCTATCTTGGCCAAGTAGATGCTTGTGACTCCAAGAGGGAGTATTTATGCTCGATAGTAGGTTCATGCCTCTAGTAATCTGGGGAAGTGACAGAAATCTCTAAGGTTGTAGATGTGCTATTGCTACTAGGGATAAAACAACAATCTTTTGTTCATAGAACAATTGTATTGTTTACTTTACACACATTGCTTAATGCAATTATCCGTTGATTACAACTTAATACTAGAAGGGGTTTGGATGATAACCTGAAGGTGGATTATTAGTCATAGATGCAGTTGGATTACGGTCTATGTATATTGTTGTAATGCCCAATCAAATCTCATAGGAGTCATGATGTCTAGTATTTGCATTGTTATGTTTTCTCAACCTGTCAATTGCTCCGCTAGAATTTGTTCACCCAGCATGTTATCTATCTTAAGGAGAACACCTCTAGTGCACTATGGACCCTGGTCCATTCCTTTACCATTGATACATCATCTACCGTTACCATTTATTTTCTACAAGCAACTATTACCTTCCATACTATACGTTTAATCCTTTGTTTTCAGCAAACCAGTGAGATTGACAACCTCACTGTAAGTTGGGGCAAAGTCTTGAGTTTGTGTTGTGCAGGATTCCAAGTTGTTAGCACCACCTTAGAGTTGTTTCCTTGCTCCTACTGGTTCGATAACCTTGGTTTCGTAACTGAGGGAAAACTTGCTGCCGTGCTCATCACACCTTGCTCTTGGGGTCTCCCAACAAGGCTCTACAGTCAACTGAGCCACCATCAAGATTTTTTGGCGCCGTTGCTGAGGAGTTAAGGACAGCTTTGCAAGGGGAGTCTTTCACAACCACTCTCTTTACTTTGTTTTTGTTTTGCTTAGTTTCTTTTGCTTTGTTTTGCTTGTTTCTTTCTTTCAAAAACACAAAAATAATTAGTTCTTCCTTTAGTTGTCATCTTGTTCTGGCTCACCATGTTGATCCCTAATTTGACCCTAAAAGACCTTTCAATAGGGAGTGGCTATATAATTGGTAAAGAAAATAATGAATAATTCTTTAATCATGTTAGCAAGCATGAGGATATTGAGGATAGATCCTTAGCAGAACTTGCTCCAAATTATGAAATTGTTGCAGCTTCTTTAGTTC
This sequence comes from Avena sativa, assembly GCA_916181665.1. Classification (NCBI taxonomy): domain Eukaryota; kingdom Viridiplantae; phylum Streptophyta; class Magnoliopsida; order Poales; family Poaceae; genus Avena; species Avena sativa. The sequence goes on from OV702297.1 coordinate 148,916,990, forward strand.
ACATGTTAGAGGCTAGGTTTGTTAACCTTAACCCATGATGCAAGTAATGTTTCTTAAACTTAAAGATATTGAGGATATTGAAAAGAGAGATTTTATTCTGGAAACTTTGCTAAAGGAGTTCAAAGATGTTGCTAAAGAAGCTAAAAAGGTCTTTGAGCGTTTTAATATGCTAGGCTCATGTGTACATGTCATGGGTACATTAGAAAAGTTGGATAAAACCAAACTCAATGGAGAGGAAATTAAAATACCCATACCTTTTAAACTTGTAGGAATGCATGAAGCCTTAGAAATAATTTTGATTGGATTGTTCCTGAAAATCTGTTTGATGAAAGTAGTGAACCCAAGAGTGTTGAGAGAGGATAATCTAGAACACATTTGGATGAGATACCTTTCCTGGTTGAAGAAATTTCGAGTATTGATGTTAATGCTTCTTTATTTGAAAATACTTGATTCTTGCTTCTTATGCCTAACTTAAAGGCGTTAAAGAAAAGTACTTCTTGGGAGATAACCCAATAGTTTTATTGAGTCTTGGAAGTTATTACTTCTGTAATAACCTATCCTTATCCTTTTTGTGTGATTTTTGTGCCAAGAATAACCTCTAATGAGAGAGAAGTAAGATTTGGGGAAGTTGTTGTCCCGAAATAGATTTTTGTACTTCACTGTAAAAATTGGTGAACAAATCTCTGTATGTCGGATTGAGCTGTAATTTTCTGAGTAAATGCTCCAGGTTGTTTTCTAACTTTCGTTAGCTCAACACTTCTTTATTTGAGCAATATAAGGTCTTCGAAAAAATCGGTTTTTACCTATTGGTCTGTTTTGACAAATTTCTGTCATTATTTGCATTTGCCTCTTAATCAGTTTCTTTTTTAGTTCTTCTTGATCACTTGATCTTTTTAAAGGAATTGCTACAGTAGTTTGTGTTTTAATGAAAGTTTTACTTGTGTTGAAACTAAACCAAAGGACTATTCTTTTGAATACACTAATGTTGCTAATGAAGATTGTGTGAAGTTTTGTATGAAGGAAATTTTCAAGTGTAGGGGAAGAATGATGTGATGAGATGAATAATAGACAAAATCTCAAGCTTGGGATGCCACCCTATTTCACCCCAAGAAATATTCAATAGGTACAAGCTTCAAAGCTTGGGGATGCCAAAGGCATCCCCTTCTTCATCAATAAAAATCTCAGGTCTCTTTCTAGACACTTCATTTTTATTGTTTTATGCACTATTGTGTTATTCTTGGAGCGTCTTAGTTTTATTTTTTGGTTTTTGTTTGCTTGTTTTTCTTGAATAAATTAGTTGGACCCCCGCATTCGCTCTGTTGTTTCAATAAGTTGATTGATGTTGGAAAAGAGTAGAAAGTTTCATGCGTAAGTTGTACAAAAGGGAGCTTGTTTTGACTGTGACTTAGACTTTATCATCTCATACTAGATGTTATTTTGACCTTATGCTTAGTGATCATTGTTGTATCATGACGTGTTCAAACAATTGAGATTTCTTAATGTGCCTTTAACGAATCATGCATTGTTTTAGCATACAAAAGCATAATATTGTGGTATTCTCCTTTGATGCTTTGTTTGGGTTGACTTGGCACATGCTCACACCATGTTATGACTATGAACCAGTCACCTTAGCCTCTATAATCATTTAGTTTTTAACTTGTGATACCACTTTATGCTTTGAATGATAATGTTTTGTCGCTCTGCATGATTATGGCCATCATTGCTCTCTTAATTGGTCGCTCCCAGTCTTTTGCTAGCCTCCACTTGTATTGAGTAAGCTCTACTCATGCATCCAACTCCCAAGAAACCAAGTTATTCCAAAGAGTCCACTATAAATTCCTATGCATGGTGTGTCACAACATTCCAAGTATATTCTTGTTTTATCTATCTTCCAGATTAAACTTGTCATGTGAAAATTAGTGATTAAAGCTCTCACAAACTTGATGGCACACTTTATTTTTCTTGCCCCTAATAAACTTGAACCATTGTGTCATCTATGTTGTATATGCTTGCACTTATAAGTTGGGAATTATCAGAACCATGTTGTCATGGGGAACACTGTCAACACCTGTACATATTACCCAGTTGATATCATGATCTTTTGTTTATGGATGTCGGCAGTGTGAAATAAAAGGGGAGCTTGTAAGTTCATGGAGTATTATATATGTGTTAGAGAAATGCCTGGGCAGCTAGCCTAAGCCATGCCTAATCATGGTGGAAACTTGCAGCATAACTATAGTGAACAATCTATGAAGCATCTTCAGAAAAAAAATATGGAAAAAAGCAAATACTCATGGTAAATAAAAAGTTCGCTGAGATGCTCATTGTATGTTGCCTTGTCATTTTGATATGGGATAGTTCCTGTGTCATGGGGAAAGGGGTACCCCGTTGGTGGTTCTCTATGATACACATATACTTACAATGACAAGAACTTGCTTGTGACTAAAGTTGAGTAGCATGAGGAACGACCCTCGTACTCAAGGGACATGAGATTGCCAACTTATGATTTGTCAAGCATATACTCCATATTTGTTTCACTTTAACCTTAATCACTTCAAGATGCTTATGATAGGGCAATGAGAGCTGAAATATAATAAGTACCATAATTTTTGGAAGCACTTTATGAAACTTGAAATCCCTGCTTCCCTCTGTGAAGGGCCTTTCTTCTTACTTTTATGTTGAGTCTCCATCTTCTATCTTTATGCACCAATTAAGAGAGCATACTTGTAATTCTTAGTTGTATGTGCATTGTTCCAAAACTTATTGATTGATTCATAATGTTGATATTGCTTGTTCTTAAATTATTTGTGTCTAGTCACCCTTATGAACTTTGAAGGTGTCCTATGCATTTATGTTTTGCTATTCCATGAGGGACAAGCGGAATACCACTCATGCTATGTTTTATATATGTGAAACAAACAAATGTCTTTCGATGCATTGTTATTCATGATCTTTTGTTTGTACCTTTTTCATGTTACAACTTAGTTGCTATTATTATTGTTATAACTACATCTTTCATGCTCATGTTTAGAGTACTTTGATCCCAGCTTTCAATGCTTTGAAAATGGTTTGATCAACATTGTGATGGTGCATGTCACCTCAAAAATTATTGTTTTTATCACTTACCTACTCGAGGACGAGCAGGAGTTAAGCTTGGGGATGCTTGATACGTCGTAAATGTATCTATAATTTTTTATGTCCCATGCTTGTTTAGTATCAACTTTGATATGCTTTGTCTACTCTTTGAGGTATTTTTATACATTTTCTGGGACTAACCTATTAACAAGATGCCGCAATGTCAGTTGCCTGTTTTCTGCTATTTTTGGTTTCAGAAAAGCTAGTAAGGAAATATTCTTGGAATTGGATGGGACAAAAGCCAAAGTCAATATTTTACCGTAGAAAACACAAAGTCCGGAGGGGAGACGAAGTGCGGCCACGAGGCGGCCACACCCTAGGGCGGTGCGGCCTATGGGGCGCCAGCCCTAGGTGTGGGCCCCTCATGCGACCCCCTGCCTCGCCTCTTTGCCTATAAAGTCACCCCGATGCAGAAACCCTAAGCACCCGATCAGATCTCCATGAAACAGTCTGTAGCCACCGCCACCATCGTCCCTAGATCGAGAGGAGATCTGAAGCTCTTCCCGGCACCCTATCGGAGGGGAGAGATCATCCCGGAGGCCTTCTTCATCACCATGCCAGCCTCCGGTATGATGCGTGACTAGTTCACCCTTGGACTATGGGTCCATGCAGTAGTTAGATGGTTGTTTCTCCTCCTTTGTGCTATCATGTTTAGATCTTGTGAGCTCCGTTCATGATCAAGATCATCTATCTGTAATCATACATGTTGTGTTTGTGGGGATCCCATGGATATTGAGATACAATGTCAGATTGATTATTGATTCTATCAAGTCTGTGTTATTTGTGATCTTGCATGCTCTCCGTTGCTAGTAGCTATCTTGGCCAAGTAGATGCTTGTGACTCCAATCGGGAGTAGTTATGCTCGATAGTAGGTTCATGCCTCTAGTAATCTGGGGAAGTGACAGAAATCTCTAAGGTTGTAGATGTGTTGTTGCTACTACGGAGAAAACAACAATCTTTTGTTCATGAAACAATTGTATTGTTTACTTTACACACATTGCTTAATGCAAATATCCGTTTCTTGCAACTTAATACTGGAAGGGGTTCAGATGATAACCTAAACGTGGATTATTAGTCATAGATGCAGTTGGATTACGGTCTATGTATATTGTTGTAATGCCCAATCAAATCTCATAGGAGTCATGATGTATAGTATTTGCATTGTTATGCTTTCTCAACCTGTCAATTGCCCCGCTGTAATTTGTTCACCCAGCATGTTATCTATCTTAAGGAGAACACCTCTAGTGCACTATGGACCCTGATCCATTCCTCATTGATACATCATCTACCGTTACCGTTTATTTTCTACAAGCAACTATTACCTTCCACACTATACGTTTAATCCTTTGTTTTCAGCAAACCAGTGAGATTGACAACCTCATTGTAAGTTGGGGCAAAGTCTTGAGTTTGTGTTGTGCAGGATTCCAAGTTGTTAGCACCACCTTGGAGTTGTTTCCTTGCTCCTACTGGTTCGATAACCTTGGTTTCGTAACTGAGGGAAAACTTGCTACTGTGCTCATCACACCTTGCTCTTGGGGTCTCCCAACAAGGCTCTACAGTCAACTGAGCCACCATCAGGCGCCTAGATGTGGACCTTGTAGAGGAAGAGCGCGTATTGGCATGCCAAAGATCTGCCATCTACCAGCTACCATTGTTGCCGCATTTGGCATCGCTCGTTTAAAGAGGGGGATCTGGTGCTCCGACTTAAGCAGAAGAAGTCACACAAATTATCCTCGCCATGGGAAGGATCGTTCATCATAACAAAGGCGCTACCCAATGGTTCTTACTAGCTTGTTGACAATCGTGAACTAGAGGATAGACCAAACGAGGATCATAAGCGTAAGCGACATGACCCGGATGATGACTACCCGGAGCTTGATCGGCCATGGAACATAGCACAGCTACGTCCTTTTTACACTTAGCATATTTTACTATCTACTGTGTATCTCTTATATGATCAATGAAATAAAGCTCTTTGGTTCACTCATATGCTTGAGTCTTTTACCTCCTTTAGTGTTCATTTTTGAATCATATAAAACCTTTATGCACAAGTTTTGCATTTGCACTTGTGAAAATTCCGCCTACGTGCGTTAGCTTAAGTTTTCTGGTCTACACGTCCTTTGTTGTTTTTATTTGGATTCTGGAGTAGTGACTTTTGGCACTCGAAGTCGGCGATTTTGTGCTTAGGTTTCTGACGGTGCCATTGGGTATCATCGCCTGAGCGCATAGTTCTGACTAAGGGTATTCCAACTCACGAAAAGTCAAGCATAAAAACCAGAGTAATGAATAAGCCAGCACTTGCTTAAAAATATATACATACTGGAATTAGTTCTTAAGTAGCAGGAAGCCTATAGCCATTGTTTTACGCCTTAAGATTAACTCATTGTTTTTCGCATACATACAAAACATCCATAGGAAACAAATATTACATAGTGTTTTCATTCCTCTGGTGCAGGAGATTTCGAGGTAGCGTCATCAGCCGCAGGAGAGCCATCTGGCTCATTAGTGAAGTTGGCAGTCTTGAGGGACTCGGAGGAGCTGGCTTGGTCGGTGTCAATTACCTCATGGGGCACAAAGGTGTTTGCATCCACCAACTGGGCGACCCTAGTGCCATAGCAGGCGAGCGATGACTAGATAGCTCTGTGATCGATCTTTTGACCGTCATCTTCTATGTCGGGCAAGCCAGAGGTCACCGTGTCAATGTCGCATCCTCGTAGTGAGCCTTGACCATAGACATCACCATCCTTGCACCAGCCCGGGTACATGAAGCTTTCCAGCTTACGATACGCTCGGGAGCTTGGCGCAGGATCTCCAAATACTTCATGACGGAGTCCACTGCCTTAATATTGATGACTAAAGGCTTGGCGATTTCCTTTGCTTGGGTGATGGCAGTGCTGATAAAGTTGCTGGCAAGAACCATGCATTCCATTGGTGGAGGAGGATTATTGGTCAACCCAATAGGAGCTGCATTTCCGGCCAAATGATTGAGTACATGAGTTCAATACAACATAAGTTTAGAGTACCTGGTTTACAGAAGTACAAGACGGAGAAGGCTTACCAAAAATGCTATCCACGGCTTGCTAAAGAGTCTCTGCCATGGGATCACGTTCCTTTCGGAGGGTCTTGTAAGCCTCAAGGTTGCGAGTGTTTTGCTCGGCGGCAGCTTTGTTCTGTTCCTTGAGGACTGCAATTTCCTCCTTAAGGCGGTTGATTTCCGTGTTCACAGATTCTTTCACGGCGGACAAGGCATCTTCATGCATTTTTAGTGAGTCCGCTCTCTCCTGCTTCAGTGAGTCCGCTCTTGTATGTTCTTGGATTGCTCGACAATATCCTTGGCCTTGGCAATGGCTTTTGCAAGTCGGAGAAATGGCAAAGCCTAATGAGTAGTCGGAATTTAATGGCACAAGACCAATATTGAGTGCGAAATTGAAAAGAAAAATAGACTCTTGATCTTGGTGATTTGATCCTTCAAGAAGGCACTTTTATCCTTTTTAGCTTCAAGATCAGCACGCATCTTGTGGAACTTGTCGTTGGCGGCGTTCCTCCGAGTATTCTCATTCTGCAAAGAGATCAAAGTTACTTAGTCTACTTGGAGCATCTAGCCGGATAAGTATCCGCCTAGAGGCTTGTGGGCTACAGTATGAGTTTTTTAACTCAGTGATATGCTTAGTCTTTCTTTAAGCATCTAGTCGAAACTAATTTTATTTCAACTAGAGGCTTGGGAGCTATAGTATTGAAGTTTACAAACACTTCGTATGCTACTCTAAAAGTATCTAGTCGGAATAATTCATTCAAACTAAATACTTGGGGGCTACAGTGCAAAGTTTCTAGCTTGGTCACTCTTAGAGCATTCAGACCCAAAAACCTATGGTTTTCTGTCTAAATCCTCGGGGGCTACAGTGGGATACTACATATGAAATGCAAAAGGAATATAAGACTTACAAGTGCGATGATCTTGAGGTTGCTGGCGTTCTCAAAGAATATCTTGCTAAAAGCAAGAGTGTTTACACGGACAATCTCCGCTTGTTTGAGCAGCTCCTCAAGACCGCACGTAGGAGAAGTTGGCGCTGCATCAGGAGCCAAAGTTGAGCTGCTCCGTGCAAGCACCGGGTAGACGATTTTGTGAAGCTCCATTGGCGTCTTGGGTGCAACGACTCCTCCTATGGCAGAAGTTCCGCCTTCCACCACCACCTTACCGCTACCAGTGGCATCCTTAGCCGGAGCTTCAACCACTTTAGAGGACATGCTCTCCTACGCTGCCTGCTCGCAAACAATGTTAGGCTCTGTGGCAGTGCCTGGGACCTCCTGAGAAGGAGTTGCATCCACTTCCATGGCGGAAGGTTCAGACACTACCTTAGCCGGAGAACTTGTTGGTGCGGCAGTAGGTAGGACGCTCGGAGTCGGAGGGGCAATGGAGGGAGATGCTTGGACAAACATATCTTTGATGTTTTTAGAATCCCTCGATGATTTGGAGGTCTTCTTCAAACTCACACTGGCCTTCTTCCTAAAACGGGCAAAAGTATAAGTACAGGAATAAGATAAGCAAGAGATGATGTCGGATGATTAGAATCTTACAAAATGGTCGGTGCCTTTGTTAAAGGGATACTGGTCATTCTTATTTTATCTGCCTCCAGGGAGGCGGTGGATCTCTTGGAGGCTCCACCCTCTATCTTATTCTTCTTCTTGCCTCCGTCGGCAGCATCAGAGGTGGAGCTCTTCCGCTTTTGCGCCAATGGGACCTCGTCGTCGGACACGACGGTGACTTCCTTCATATTGGGATCATAGACTTGGGCAGCCATGCTATCTTCGTCTAGATTCTTCAGCTGTTAAGTGAATCCTAAAGTGTTAGACGCAAGGGTGTATGCAAGATGGAAGAACTGGAGTATATGTCATATACGAGAAATAAATGAGTACCTCTGGGCACGTGCTGCCCTCAAACATGTCTTAGGTGATGGTGAAGCCACGCTTCCTATCCTTCACCTTGACTATGTCTTTGAGGCGAAGCTTGACGGAGTCACTGGAGAAGTTGTCCTCGGAGATAGGGAGGCTATCCTTCCTATCCTTGGTATACTGGTGCATGAGCTTCACGCAGTGCTGCAGAGGCTAGATCCGCCTGATGAACCAGCACATGTCTAGGTCCAACCTGGTCAAACCCGTCTCTATGAACCAGTCAATCCGCCTTACGGCATGAGAGGCTTCATGGTCGGAGGGGAGGAGGGCTTGGGATCTCCATGTCGGGGCTTCAGCGGCGGCTCCATCGACAAAGTCCGGGTACATTCTTTCTCGGCCAGATAGAGGGATATCTAGGCCATAGAAATACATCCTTTGCCAATTCTTGTAGGATTCGTGACCTACAATGTCGGGGAACCGCCGGCCAGGCCGGATCTTGAAGCTAATGGTTCTGCAGTTCCTAAGCTCCTCCTTGCTCACCCTGTCTTCCCTCTTCATGGTGAAGAAGTAAATAAACAGATCTAACCTATGCCTAATTCCTAGGTAACCCTCGCACAACGTCACGTAGTTGCTAAGCGCGAGGATGCTATTTAGAGAAAGGCTCTGAGGTTGAACCTGGAAGTGGCTAAGGACTTCTATGAAGAAGTCGGAGATTGGGAGGGAGACGCCACGCACAAACTAAGACTTGAGGTATACCTTTTCTCCGGCTAGGGGATAAGGGACGACCTCGCCGGCCGGCGCCACCCTCCATATTAGGCCCTCCGTCGCAGGGAGGTACCCCTCGGCGAGCATCTCCTTGATATCGTTCTCGGTGATGTCCGAGCCGCGCCATTCCCCCTTGTGGGAATGAGCCTCCTCCTCTAGTGGTTCCAGCCCCGCTGGAACATGGTCGCCTCTAGTGGATTCCACCACCGTGGAACGTGGCACCACCACGCCCTCCGGCGGACATAGACAGATCCAGTTGATTTGGCCGTGGCCTCGCCTGACGCCGCCATTGATGGGGTGCTGCTGTTGCTGGCCATTGGTGCAGGTGGGAGATGACTGTGGATTTGGAGAAAAATTAGGGTTTTTTCTCTGTGCGCGCGATGAGCTCGAGGAGACATTGGCTAGAGGAAGAAGATGATGCAAGGAAGAATGAGTTGAAAAGATAAAAATCACCGCAGTTATAATAGATAGTACTCGGCGTCAAGATTCGTGCAAGTTGATCGGATGGTTGCTGCGTAGACAGCACGTGCGCGAGCATGCGTGGAAACTTTGCCACGTTCCCACCGCCGCCACCAACATTTTGTATCCTTCGCGCGGGAAAAACGGCTATGATTATGTTCTCTGCATGTGTGAATTATGAGACGTCACTGACCTATGGTCTACGTCACTCTACTGGCATGGGAAGGTGAATAGTCCCATCTGAAGATTCCGACATGGATGGATCCTGTCTGGCTAGGAGAAGAGTATGATGGAAAAGCTTGTGATTCTCCGACTTACATGTTGAAGACAGAAGCATTGCAGGTTTCTTGGGAGGAATACCAGATATTTGCTTGATGATTTGCCGACATTCACCTAGATGGAACATTCAATTTGAAGAGACAAGACGGTGCAAGATCTCGGAGTTCTCTAGGGGCTATTGTTGGGGATATGCTAAATGTCTATCACCATTGAATGTCTCTAATCCGGATAACCCGGGTGGCCCATAGTTGTTAGTAGGGCCTATGGCCTGCTGGGCGGCCCAGTCAGATGGATCCAGAAGGGAGGCCCATGCTAGATAAAGGAAGACTATGGTAGAGTCATCAAAGTACCCGGAGCCTTGGAGTGCAAGACACGTTAGACTAGTTGTATACCGTGTAGGACTCTATAACCTACCCGGCTAGGACTTTCCCTGTAACCCTAGGATCTGGTGTCTTTATAAGCCGGACCTAGAGGAGCCTTTAGGGCATAACTCAACTCATATCGCTCATAGTAAACCGATCCCTATAACCCGGTGTATTGCCGTTATAGTGATTTATAGCAGGAGTAGGATTCCGCCACCGTGGTGGGATCTGAACCTGGGTAAGTTGTGTCACCTCGTACCCGCCAACCCTCCGCCTTACCCCACGTCTCTAAACACGCACCATGATGACCCCTCCATGGCTTACTCGTCGGCAATATCATAACAATGACCGGAAGCAAATATATTGTCAAGGAGTTGAGACCAAATGATGATCAAATATCCATGACATATGCCGACAAGTCAAAGTCTAAGGTAATGGGTTTTGGCAAGGTTGTAGTTGCCCACGATATTACACTCGTGAACGTCATGCTTGTTGAGACCGTTGGCTATAATTTACTTTCATTCCATGCTCTTGGAAAGATAGGCTTTCCCGTCTTTATTGATAATGATATTGTGGTCCTCATGTGGAGCAAGTCTCTAAAGGTCACTTTCGTTGGGTACGTCAAAAATGACTTGTATGTGGTGGACTTTTCAGGGAAACCACTAAAAGTGCGATGTGCTTATTTGGAAAGGCCGATGTGGGTTGATTATGGCATCGCCGCCTAGCCCATGTCAACATGAGAACTTTGCAAAGTCTCCACAAGGATGCCCATATTGTTGGACTAAAATAAAATGTGTGTTTTGCTAAAGATCGTGTATGCAGGGCTTGTGTTGAAGGAAAGATGCATGATTCTACCCACAAGACTACGAACTACATCAAGTCCAAGAGGATCTTGGAGCTCCTTCATGTGGATCTCTTTGGTCTTCCATCTCATGCTAGTCTTGGTGGGAATAAATATTGTTTGGTGATTATTGATGACTACTCAAGATACATGTGGGTATACTTATTCAAGCTTAAAAGTGAGACCCAAGAAAACTTCATCGAATTCATCAACATGGCACAACGTCAACACAATGTCCATGTGTTGACAATAAGGAGTAACAATGGCACCGAGTTCAAGAACTACACCTTGAATGGATTTCTTAGTGATGAGGGGATAAAACACGAATATTCCGCTGCATATACCCCTCAACAAAATGGTATAGCTGAGAGGAAGAACTGGACTCTTATTGATATGGCCAGGACCATGTTGGCAGAGTTTAAATCTCCATATAATTTTTGGGCCGAAGCAATCTCCACCACATGCCATGCATCAAACCATGCTCTACCTCCGCAAGAAATTGATCAAGACTCCATATGAAATTCTTACCGGTAATAATCTCAATGTTTCATACTTCCGGGTGTTCGGTTGTAAGTGTTTCTATCGCATAAAGGGTGTTCGTTTGTCCAAATTTGATTCCAAAGCATTAGAGGGTATTTTTGTTGCTATGGTCTCGAATCCCACACTTATAGAATCTATGATAAGCTCTCTGGAAATGTCATAGAATCTTGTAGTGTGGTCTTCGAAGAATATGATGATCCCTAAGGTGGGGTGTTGATGTTTGTGATGTAGATGATGAAATGCCTCAGGATGCCATAGGAAGAATGGGGTGCGGGCTTCATCCGCCCTGTTGAGGAACCCCTTGTGGCGGATCGAGAAGAACTATGCTCTACTCAAGTGGAGCCCTCATCTTCACAACATTAACAAGCTCCTACTGTTGAGGAGGACAATGACCCAAGCCGAAGACAAGCTGTGGACCCTCACTAAGTTGATTAGGGAGAAACCTCTAGCCAGGAGGAGCATGAGTCTCCATTTTCCAGATTGTCCATCGTTGCTCAGTCTATTGCACAAGGAAGATCTATACAATCAGCCATAAGATCAGCTCAACGCCTGTCTAGAAGTGTGCTTGATCAAGACCAAGATCAATATTTGCCTCTTGATGAAGAGAATGATTTCGATGATGATCAAGGTCAAGTTAATGGTCAAGATGAGGACCAAAATGATAAAGAGATCCCCACAAGAAACAACAAGGAGATCGAAACTCGTCGCCAAGCTAGAGTGGATAGAATGTTGGAATTAAAAGACCACACTCTAGAGAATGTGGTTGGGTATCTAAGAAGAGGGATGTCCACTAGACCTCAATTAAAGAGTTTTGGTGAACACCAAGCACACATTTCCATCGTGGAACCAAAGAAAGTATGGGAAGCTCTTGAAGACTCAGATTGGTTGGAAGCAATGCATAAAGAGCTCAACAACTTTGAGAGAAACAAAGTATGGAAGTTAGTTGAAAAGCTAAAAGATTGCCGCAATGTTATATGCACCAAGTGGATATTCAAGAACAAGCAAGATGAGCATGGAATTGTTGTGAGGAACAAGGAAAGGTTGGTTGCACAAGGGTTCTCTCAAATTGAAGGCATTGATTATGGAGAGACATATGCACATGTGGCTCGCCTTGAGTCCATCTATATCCTTCTTGCTTATGCATCACATCATAACTTTAAATTACAACACATGGATGTAGAAAGTGCATTTCTTAATGGTCCATTGCATGAGTTGGTATAAGTAAAGAAACCCCCGGGGTTCGAGGATCCCAACTACCCAAACCATGTCTACAAACTTGATAAGGCGCTCTATGGGCTCAAACAAGCCCCACGCACGTGGTATGAGCACCTTAGAGAGTTGTTGTTAGACCATGTTTTGAGGTTGGAAAAATCGATCCCACTCTTTTTACTAAGAAGGTCAATGGGGAGATTTTTTATGACAAATATATGTTGATGATATTATATTTGTCTCATCTAACAAAGGCTTTAATGATGAATTATAAAAGCTTATGACTAATAGGTTCCAGGTGTCAATGATGGGGGAATTGAGAGTATTTCTTGGTTTTGAGATAAAGCACGTAGGAGGGGGAACTTTCTTCAGCCAAGCCAAGTATACTCAAGATATGCTCAAGAGATTCAACATGAAAGATCTAAATGGATCTCCTACTCCCAGGGAAACAAAGACTCATCTTGAACTAAACCCAAATGGTAAAGATGTGGATCAAAAGGTATATCGGTCTATGATTGGTTCTTTGTTTTACCTTTGTGCATCTAGACCTAATATTGTGTTGAGTGTAGGAGTGTGTGCAAGATATCAAGCGGCTCCTAAAGAAATCCATTTGATGGCGGTCAACAGAATCTATTGATATTTGGTTCATACCCCAAACTATGGTATTTGGTATCTTAGGGGCTCAACTTTATATCTTTGTGGATACACGGATTTGGATTGGGCTGGTGATAAGGATGATAGAAAATCAACCTTCGGGGCTTGCCAATTCCTTGGTAGGTCCTTGGTGTGTTGGTCTTCTAAGAAGCAAAATTGTATATCTCTCTCCACCGCCGAAGCCGAGTATGTCGCAGTTGCTAGTGCTTGTACTCAATTTCTATGGATGAGGCAAACTTTAAAGGAATACGGTGTCCATTGTGACAAAGTGCCTCTTCTATGTGACAATGAAAGTGCTATCAAGATTGTCTACAACCCCATGGATCATACAAGGAGAAAGCATATTGAGATTCTTCATCACTTTATTAGAGACCATGTTGCTCGAGGTGACATTGAGCTATCATATGTGTCAACCAAAGACCAACTTGCCGACATTTTCACGAAGCCACTTGATGAAGCAAGGTTTTGTTATTGGGATTTCTAGTTTCGTGCACCTAGTTCGTTAGATGTACTCACTTTTCCCCAACCTCTTAACTTTTCCTCACTTTTTCCAAGCTCCTTGTCCAAAACTCTCGCACCGGTCTGAAACTCTCTCTCCGTTGGGTCACGTTAGTGAATCCTCGCTGTTACGTGCTAACAAGTGGGTCCGCATTCACATGGGTCCCGTAGTGGACCCTCGCCATTACATGCTAACAAGTAGGACCCCCCCGTTACGTGTTGACAAGTAGGGCCATGTTCAGTCGGGTCCCATAGTAGGACCCCCCATGTTGGACTACGTGGGGCCGGCTTGTTGGGAACACGTTTTGGGGGATGTGGTGTGGGACCATGTGGGGCGTGTTTGGTAGTTACGTGCGCCCTGTCGCCTAAATTGGAAGATTTATTTTTTGTCATTTTTATGCTTGGCCTTTTTAAGAGCGCCTTTTCCCCTTTATGTCGCTAACAGTTGTGTTAATTTTTGCCCAAAAAGGTAGCGAATCTAGAGCAGCTTCTCTCTTCATTCATGGTTCCTTTTGGCCCTAGTATTTTCCCAATCTGGTAGTAAATCTAGAGCAGCAAATCTAACCAGCACCATAAATATGTAGATAAACAGAGCAGATGTAGATAAAGCAGCTAAACAGAGAATATGTAGATAAAGCAGCTAATATAGGATATATAGTATGGTACTTAAACGAGGTTCGACAATTAGGCTGCTCAGCAGCAGCGGAAAAATTCAACACAGACAACAAAATAAAAGAAGTTGCTTTACAGCAGCAGCAGCATCAGCACAAGATCAGTGGCCCCTCATGGCCTCCGCTAGGAGGGCCTCCGCCTCCTCCCTCTAGCGCTTCCTCCACTTCTTGATGCCCAGTCCCTTGACCTTGGGCACCTTGGGCTTGATCGGCGGCATGTGACCCTCCTCGATGGCCACCATCTGGAGGTTGCGGAGGTGAAAACCGAGCGCCTGGTGCTTGGCTTTGAAGGCATGGACGTTCTTTAACGGGCCGCATGCTTCACATCCTCGGCATGCCTTACGAGGGAGTTCAAGTCGGTGGCGAGGCTCCTGGTGCAGAAGGGACACTTGTAGACATCGCCAACAAAGAAGTTGTTGTACTGGCCGGACTTTAGCTTCCTCAGCACCTGACGAGCCTTGGTGCCCGTGGACTCGTCGTCACTGCAGAGGTTGTTGCTATCCACCTATTGGAAAAACAGTAGAGTGCAATACGGACATGATTGAGATACCGTGATTATCAGGATTGATTACTTGCATAAATTAACCGATTGAGATCCCCTGATTATTCCCCAATCCCCTAATCTCTAACCAAATTGAATACTGATCCCAACTACAGATTGGTGCTAGTACTGATACCAACTAGGGGCATTCATCAAAATACGAGATCTAACACAAGAGGATTAGCTACGAGAAGTGGGGACGGGTGTCTGGACGGGAATAGCGGCTGCCTTCCATGCCTCGACGGGGGCCTGTACGGGGAAGGGGGCCTCCTCGCTGGCGTCCTAGGAGGCGACGATGGCCACTGTGCCGCTCTTCTCCATCGCCAGCGTGGTTGGGGTTTTCTTGGGGTTTACAGAAGGTGATGGGACAGTGGAGATGGTTGCATGAGTGAGTGAACGAGTGATGAGTGAGAGTTAGAGTGAGGAGGCCTCTATAAAGGTGAAGGGAGGAGACATTTTGTTGCACCACCGTGTACCGCATAACCATGTACGCTACCACACCGTCCACGGACACACGCGTCCACTACCGCCCTATGCACTGCAACCCACGTACCGTGCGTCATGTTTTCCCCCTCGTGTCTAACCTTGGCCACTTAGTTGTGCTCAGTTATACCCTCGGGTGTAACACTGACAGTTTGGTAGTACTCAATTTTGCCCTCCAGTACTAACACTGCCGTGTGCAATATACTCACTTTTACCCTCCGGTGGCTGGTCAACAGAGAGTCAACGAATGGGTTTTAGCTAGCTAATTGAGTCATTTTATGCACAACAAATTCAAAATGATCAAAACATAGTGGCATCTACCCAGGGAGTCTTATTATGTGACCTGCCACCATAAGAAATGTATATAAATTAAGTTTTAACCTAAATCACCACTTCTCAAATCACCTACTATCTATGAAGGTTCATGGCTTTCTACTCAAGACTCTTCCCAAAACACCCCTCCCCAAAACATAATTTGTCTGAAATGAGGCAATAATTGTCAAACTGATATATATTTGAATTGCAAATAGTTTGATGTATGCCAAGATGTATTTTATTGTATAAAAGAAGCATTTTCCAATTTTTAAATCTCTTTTTGTTTTCTATTTGAACCCCCTTGTCAGTTTTTCCCTTAGTTTTTAAGTTCTACTCAGTTTTTCCCTTGGTTTTTAAGTTCTACTCAGTTTTCCCCTCTCTTAGTCATAAACTCTCACACCTATGCTCATGTTGGCTGCTACGCTCTGATTGGTCGAGACAGTTCTCACGCGGATCATACCCACCAACCGTTGATCCTCTGTGATCTAGCGGACAAGATAACCCATGTATCTGTCGGGGGCACCCTCTATCCATGCAAAATAACGAGTTTGCCACCGATGCTTTAACTCCATAAACAAATGATTTTGAATATAATTTGAAGGGAAAGTGTTCAAAGGTGTATAATTTTTGCATTATATTTCACTCCATGAAAATGATAAATGATCAGGATTTTATTAGCAAAACATTATCATGTCCTAAGTGCGATTTCAAAGAGCTCAAAGGTATATAATTTTTGCCATATGACAGTGTTCTATGAAAATGATAATCTCTCAAGATTTTATTAGCACATCATTATCACGTATTAAGTGCGATTACACAGTATTCAAAGGTTTATAATTTTTGTATACGCAAGTTTAGGGATCACTTTTCACGCTCTAAAAATTGTAAACTCTCAAGATTTTCTTTGGACGCTATAATTTGAAAGTGTTCAAGAGTTATGTCAATTATAAACACTCTTTTACATTAAGAGTTGTATATATCTTTTTAATTTGAAAGTGTTCAAGAGTTGTGTCAATTATAAACACTCTTTTATAATGAGAGTTGTATATTTTTTCAATTTGAAAGTTTTCAAGAGTTGTGTCAATTATAAACACTCTTTTACATTAAGAGTTGTATAATTTTTTCAATTTGAAAGAGTTCAAGAGTTGTGTCAATTATAAACACTCTTTTACATTAAGAGTTGTATATTTTTTTTAATTTGAAAGTGTTCAAGAGTTGTGTTCAAGAGTTGTGTCAATTATAAAAACTCTTTTACATTAAGAGCTGTATAATTTTTCAAATTTGAAAGTGTTCAAGAGTTGTGTCAATTATAAACACTCTTTTACATTAAGAGTTGTATAATTTTTTTTCAATTTGAAAGTGTTCAAGAGTTGTGTTAATTATAAACACTCGTTTACATTAAGAGTTGTATAATTTTTTTAGTTTGAAAGTGTTCAAGAGTTGTGTCAATTATAAACACTCTTTCACATTAAGAGTTGTATATTTTTTAATTTGAAAGTGTTCAAGAGTTATGTCAATTATAAACATTCTTGTACATTAAGAGTTGTATACTTTTTTTTAATTTGAAAGTGTTCAAGAGTTGTGTCATTTTCTTATTTATTATACATCTGTATCCCTAATTTTTAATTATAAACACTCTTTCACTTGATTGTAGCAGAGACATTATCTCGATAAACCATTAAATCATCGGAACGGCTCGCCGACCGCATTCTCTACAGCAAGCGCCCCTGTCTAATCGAAACTTTTTGATGTGAGATCTAACCTTCTCTGCGCACAGTTGCCATTGTCATCCTTCATACAGGTCAACAGGACGGCACCATACTGCGGCCAGGACGAACGAGAGGCTGAAGTGAAGCTCGACAAAGGGCCGCCATCGCTGGAGAAGGGCCGCCGTCACCGGAGAAGAAGAAGAAAGGGGAGGCAAGGGCACGAGCACAGGCGCGGGGCGGGCTCACGTGGATAAGTTGTGGGTCTGATGCTCACGTGGATAAGCTATGGGTCCCATGCTGATCTAGATAAGTGGAGAGGGGTGTCCACTATGGGAACCAACTTAACGTGGCCCCACTTGTCAGCATGTAACGGCAAGGGTCCACTACAGGACCTGACATACCGCAGCCCCACTTGTCAGCACGTAACGGCGAGGGTCCACTATGGGACCCGACTGAATGCGGCCCCTCTTTTCAGCATCTAACGGCAAGGCTGACGGACAACGAGTTTCAGACCGTGTGAGAGTTTCATAATAGGAGATGGGGAAATTGAGGAAAAGCTAAGCGGCTGGGGAAAAGTGAGTACAACTAAGGAACCAAGGGCACAAAAATATAAATCCCTTTGTTATTTGAGGAATGAACTAAATATCATAGATTCAAGGAGCTTGACTTGATCACCTTACATACTCACCTATGTATTGACTCTTATTTGGTTTAAGTGCAGGCATGGAGATAGGGGAGTGCGGTCCTAGTACATTGGACTATCCCTCCCCCCATAATGCCAACATTAAGAAATTCAATTCTCTTAATATCATTTTGTGATATGTGAGCTTCATTGATGAGTAGTGGCTATAAACCCAAGGATAATTCTTCGTGTGTCATGCCACAAACTCTTACATGGTGGCCTAGGCCACTGCCCTCTTCTTATTGAAGAATTGGTTCTTGGTTCGTTTTATTTGGAACTCAATTTGTCATCTTCTTGGGTATCTATGATTTCTTGGTTCTTCACAGTACATCTTCTGAATCCCAGGCCTATTCTCACCTTTAAACATGCTCCTCTTGCCACACATTTGTCCACTACTTGAAACTAGGCTTTCTGGTCGCAGGGGGGCGGACTGTCTGCCTTGAACCAACCGGAGTATCCGGCTAGACCGGACTCTCCGCTTGATTCAGACCGGACATTCTGTTCGGGACGAACACACTGGTGAATTTCACCCGGACACTCCGGCCCCAGGAGTTTCAATCTCGTAAAAGGGGTCGGGGAGAAGTGGACGGTTCAGTCCTCTTCTCCTCCCCGACTCCCTCTTGCACATAGCATGTTGCCCCCGACCAGGAGCACCACCGGGAGGGTTCCTCCACCCCGGATCCTGTCGTTTCCACCGGCCATTGCCTTCCCTTTGCCGCTGGGATCCTTTCCCCTCCGGTGAAGGTCCCCATGGATGCTGGTATAGTGCCCCTCCCCTTCTCCGTCTCTAGGGTTTGCCCTAGATGAATTTTTGAGGACTATTTCTTGCCTAAATCCATGGATATATCATATTTTCGTGCAACACTCGTCCTAGTAGTAGTTCTAGCAATCCCGATATGCTCCAATTGAACACTCCCAAACTGCTCGAAAATCACCAAGGCTCCAGCCGGAATGTCCGGCGTGTACGAGTCGAACACTCCGGTCCAGCCGGAATGTCCGGCGTGTACGCACCGGAATGTACGGGCAGGGCAGGGTCTCCGGGGTGATTTTGCCGGATAGTCCGGGGTTTTCAGCGAGAATAGATCATGTATTACTTTGACTACTGCTATGTGTTTGAATCTCCAGGACAAATGTGCTTACCCCATATTATATCTTTCTACTCTGATCTCACAGGTGGTTCTCGTCCTCGTCGGTCTCGGGCTACTCAAAAGCCTCGTCCTCGTAGGTTCCATTATGATGAAGAGTGAGACATTCATGTAGATCCTTCTATGATCAGACAGGCTGCTCGTGACCGTGCTGCAGCAAAGCAAGAAAAGATTATACAACTAAAAAGGGATGACGCCAAACGCATGAAGTTTGAAGCATTGACTACTCTGGCAGATTTGGGTACCGAGGAGTTTGTTGAGATGAGAATCTAGCAGTTCTATTCTCTGCCACACACCTCGCGTGATGATCACTTCTAGAGAAATGAGCAAGTCCTACTCTTATCTGAGTTGTTTTGTGGGTTCAGGACTAATGTTTGCCCCATGTAGTGGTTGGATATCGAGAAGCTCCGTGCTCACATCTACTTTGAGGATGCTCTTTGGGTGACTGGGAGATGGGGCTACACACCATCTTTCAAGTAAAAGAATACTACAATGTTGAGTTGGTCCAGCAGTTCTATGCCACAATGGTTTTCGAGGACACTACGGACATTCCCCTTGAGTGGATGTCTGGCACTATTAGGTGTCGTTCTAGCATGGTTCAGTTTGCATATATTCTTGGATTGTCTTTCAATCCCGATGCTCCCAAGGGTCCCAGAATGCATGTACATGGTCAGGCATATGACAAGAAGAGGTTGGCCCCGAATTACTCTCAGCATGGTGTGGTTAGACAAACAACCAACATCAATCTCATTTACAACATTCTGCTTCGCATGTTCCGCCACACACACTCCCAAGGCGGGAAACAAGGATGAGATGAGAGGTGCAGAAATCAATCTTATGGCCCATGCTCACTTAGTGTATACTCATGGTCCAGACCATCCAGGTGGTGTTATTGATGTCATGGATTTCATCTATGAGGACTTGTACAAGTGCATCATAGACAAGAAGTGTCCTTTGTTTGCTCCTTATGTGATGAAGCCCATTGCTACCCACACTCCAGCAACTCCCTTGCTCTACAATGATCTTGTTCCACACCTTACTACCATGCTATAGAGGAAGGGTGCCCCTACCACCAAGGCTCCTCGAGGCTACCCTCCTATTCAGAACATCTTTGAGGATGATGAGATGGATGCTGATGCCACTGACAGTGATGATGGGTCTGAGGAGGTGTGGGAGGTTGTGGCCCGTGGCCCTCACATGAAGCATGCTAGCAATGCATATCGCTTATACACCTTTAGGGAGTAAGTGCACAAGAAGGTGAAGAAGGCCTCTTGGTGGAAGAAGCTTCTCCTGTGCCAGAACATTGACATTCGCCATGGACAGTATGATGCATACAAGGCTAACCGGAATGTCATGAAGGAACTCAAGCGGATCAACCATCCCATGTATGTTGATCCTTCTCAGCAGCAGGCATCATATGGCACTCTTTCCTATGGTCACTGGAGTCAGGGACGTGTGGACTGGTGACATGACTTCTTCTCACCCTCACGGCCAGAGCTCGACTCAAGATGATTATGATGATGAGGATGAGGATGCCGCTGCCAATGACTTATGTGGCTAGAGTTGGCTCAGGACGTGTTCGTAGTGCTCTTTTCCCTTTTTGGCATCTCGATGCCAAAGGGGGACAAGTAGCCCCTTTATTAGGTTGCTACCAGGGATTTGCATTGGTACACAAGCTTCACGTTATTTCGATTTGCCTCTTTGAAGCTTCATTTCATTATCATATTTGTTTGAGAACTATGTTGAGTTGAGCCCTTTATTAGGTTTCTATTGGGGATTTGCATGGGTACACGAGCTTCACATTATTTCCATTTGCCTCCTTGAAGCTTCGTGTCTTTATCATATTTCTTTGAGAACTATGTTGTGTTGAACTCCGTTCTGTGTGTTAAGACATGCTTACCAGGTTACGTTCAAGACTATGTTATGCCTAGCTTATTTATCTAGTCTTTATTATATCATGTCATTACTTGTTACCTACAAAATCTAGTGAGGATGTGATCCTAGGGTGTGTGGTCTTGTATTCAAATGCAAAGTTAAATTGGTCACACATCTAGGGGGAGCCTTACTATATTTTCTAAATCTCCTATTGTGAAAATTATTACCTATCCTATATGCAAATCCTTGGGTTGTCATCAAACACCAAAAAGGGGGAGATTGGAAGGGCATTTATGCCCTTCATATTGTTTTGATGTTTGTTGACAACACTTGGATAGGTTTAATCTGTTGTTAAATGTTTCAAGAGATATCGGCTACATTATTGTAAATTATACCTAAGGAAAAAGAGCTCCCCAGGATCAAATCTGTGCAGAGTCAAAGTCCTGACGGATTGTCCGACAAATGTGCGCTGGAGTGTCCGTCCTCACCAGACTATCCGGACGGTTCCTGCCGGACTGTCCGGCCCTAAGGATTCGCCAAGTTTTCTTCGCCCGGTGCGGATATTCTATGGGCCCAATCGGACACCACCCGGACACTGGCCAGACTCTGGCCGGAAACTCTGCCAGACCAAAGTGTCCGGTGGTGAACATCCAGAGTGTCCGTCTGGGCCGGGTTGTCCGGTTGCATTTTGTCGGGCTCCCAACGTATCTAATTCCACGGGGGCTATATAAAGGCCCCTTCTTCTACCTTGGGTTGTTGCTCGACCCAGTCAAGAACAACATCATCATTTGAGCCACCAAATCCTCAAGATCACCTCACTCAACCATCCAAAGTCGTTGATCTTTGGAGAATCGAAGGAGGAGGCCTTGATCTATAAATTCACCAAGAGAGATATTCATTTCCCCCTCATTCATTTGACGGCCCCTTTCTCATGTCCTTTTTTAGAAACCCTAGCTTTTGATTTGGTATTACAAGCTTGTCTTTGATTGTTTGACAACTTGCTTGTATTCGACAGCCTCCAATTCAGTTGTGGATGTGTGCCTCGAACTTGTTGTAAAGGTGTTGCCTTCCACCTCGAAGGTTGCCGATATAGTGGAAGAGGTGAATTGAAGCCTTTGGGGTGAGGTTCATTGGAGAACAAGGGAGGCCTTGGCGTTGGTGGTTTGAAACCACCCCGTCTCCAAACACAGACGTACTTCCCCTCAAAAGGAAGGAACTATGGGAAACAAACCCTTATGTCTCCGCGTGATCCACTTTGGTTACTACTATCCTTTACCGCACTTTAATTATTTAGTTCTTGCTTAGTGTTGTGCTAGATTGACATATAGGTAAATTCACCATAGTTGCATAACCTAGTGAATTTACCTTTTGTGTCAAACCCTAATTTGGAAAAGAGTAAAATTTGAAGTAGCACCTATTCACCCCACCTCTAGGTGCACATACGATCCTTTCACCTGTGCCACCGCGGTCATCCCGCGTGTCCACCTGCCCCACCGCCCCCTCCTCTAACACCACCGCCCCCTCCTCTACTGCCACCATATTGAGACACAACTGGTGGAGCGCTTTTCCGCCAGTGGGCCCGCCACCTGCTCGACGAAATGGCGAGCGAAAGCGAAGACCTTGGCGAGGCAGGCATCGGGCCGGAGACCCTCCCCTTCCAAGAATGGGTTCCCGACGGGTAAGTATTGTTACCGTTGAGCGGTTTTGTGCATTTCAATAGCCGATTCAACATGGCGCAATTAGTTTTGCTAATTGCTTTTCTATTTTCATTTGTTAGGATGGAATTGCGGTTTGCTTTCTTGGTGAACATTAGAAGGGACTGGTACATCATGGATGGAAATAATAATAAGAAATTCCAAGGAGGGTTCGATTATCCCTTGCCAATAGATTCTAATTGGATTTTTAGACAATTTGCGGAGGTAATTTGTAGTCCATATCTTTGGGGTTTGCATGATGAAGTGGAATTCAGATACTATGATGGAGGAACTGAATGGGTGAAAGTTAGTAATGATGCAGAGCTTGCTACCATGTTTTCTAAGAAAAAGGAGAAAGGAAATTTTCATGTGAGGCTGCAAAATAACATGGTTGTGCCGGCACTTGGACCTTCTCGGGCAGAATCATGTCGTCGTAATGGTAGCTCTAGTCAGAATAGTTCAGTTAGGGGACCTTTAGTTAGTGCACAACGATGTGTTGGCTCGACAAGCGTGGGCACCGGCATTAGGGTCCCCCGAGAAGTGGAGCCTGACTATGTAGATGATGAAGAGAGGCTATCTCTGATGTTGTTCAGAATTTACGACATGCATGTCGTTCTGAAAACCAAGATGAGGCTAAAAATGACGCTTCTATGATTGATGAAAGGAAGGGTGATGACGAAGACCTTCCACCTATTGAATGGGACGCTGAGAACCCTCAGATGGAAGAAGGTTTCATCTTTGCAGCCATGAATGAGTGTATAAAATGCACTTGTGACGTACTGCATCAAGGCAGAACGTACATTCGAAGTTGACCATAGCGACATTGTTCATTACAGAGTGCACTGTCCGACTGATGATTGTCCATGGAGGATGCACGCATCTAAAATGTGAAATATCACGAATATTCAGGTCAAAGTGAACCCTTTTAGGCACACATGCCTAGAATCAACCCTTAGAAAGGAAACAATCAGTAGAGCCAAGTATAGATGGGTGGCTGAAGAAGTAAAGCGGTGGGTGACAGAATACCATCAAGTGGGCACAAAGAAGTTGCAGAAGAAACTCAAAGAAAAGTTCAAGATAGATTTACCATACATGAGGGTGTTCAACAGTAAGCAACATGCTATGGAATCTATTTATAGTAATTGGCAGGATAGTTTTAAATTGTTGTATGCATTCAAAGGTGAAGTGGATAGGACCAGCCCAGGTAGTATAGTAGATATTGACCAACACTCCGTGGAGTACACATTGAGGGGAGTGACAATGACCAAGGAATGCTTCGGGAGGGTTTTTGTCTGCTTTGAGGCTTGTCATAGGTTTTTTTGGAAGGCTGCAGGACCTATTTAGCTATTGATGCATGACGACTGTCTACGCACAGCCTGTTGTGAACCCAAGAGCAAGGTGTGAAGCAGCAAGCAGCAAGTTTTCCCTCAGTTGAGACCGAGGTTATCGAACCAGAAGGAGAAAGGAAACGTCACACAGGTGTTGCAAGCAACACGAAGACCTGCACAACACAAACTCAAGACTTTGCCCCAACGAACAGTGAGGTTGTCAAGATCACCGGTTTGCTGTAACAAATGATTAAACATATTGTGTGGAAGGTAATGGTTCACGGCAAGTAAACAAGTAACAGTGGAAGATGTATCAATGGTAAAGATTGAACCGGGGTCCATAGTTCACTAGAGGTGCTCTCCTTAGATAAACAACATGGCATGAAGGGTAAACAAATTACAGAAGGGCAATTAACAGGAACTAAGCAAGGCATAACAATGCAATTACTAGTCAGAAAGATCCTATGAGGTTGATTGGTCAATACAACAAGATACATAGACCGCCATCCAACTTCATCTATGACTAGAAGTCCACCTTCAGGTTATCATCCGAACCCCCTCCAGTATTATGTTGCAAGCAACAGACAACTGCTTTAAGCAAAGTGTGTAAGGTAAACAGTCCACATGTTCCATGAACAAGAGACCGTTGTTTTATCCCTAGTAGCAGCATCACATCTACAACCAAAGAGATTATTGTCACTTCACTTGGAAACTAGAGGCATGAACCCACTATCGAGCATAAATACCCCCTCTTGGAGTCACTAGCAACTACTTGGCCAAGATAGCTACTAACAACGGAGAGCATGCAAGATCACAAACAACACAGACATGATAGAATCATAAAGACAAAACCATTAATCAAACCAACATAATAATCTCAATATATGTCGGATCCCCGCAAACACAACATGCATGATTACAAATAGATTAGATCTTGATCATGAACGGAGCTCACAAGATCTACACATAAAAGCACAAAGGAGGAGATACAACCATCTAGATACTACATGGACCCATAGTCCAAGGTGGAACTACTCACGCATCATACCGAAGAGAAGGCCTCCGGGATGATCTCCCCTCTGGCAGGGTGCCGGGAAGAACTTCAGATCCTCCCGATCTAGGGACGATGGTGGCGGCGGCTATAGAAGGTTTTGTGGATTTCTAATCGGGTACTCAGGATTTCTGCATCGGGGGCTTCTTATAGGCGAAGGGGGAGACCTCAGAGGCGGCCAAGGTCACCAAACCCTAGCCAGGCGTGGGGCTGGGCCCACCTGCGCCTAGGGTGGGTCTGGGCCCCCTAGCTGGCCCCTCCGGCTCTCCTCTGGACTTCTTGTTCCCCACGGAAAGTAATTGACTTTGTCCTTTGTCCCGTCCAATTCCGAGAATATTTCTTTACTAACTTTTCTGAAACCAAAAACAGTAGAAAACATACATCTGGCACTGTTGCAACTTGTTAGTAGGTTAGTACCAGAAAACATGTAAAAAGCACCTCAAAGTGTGGACAAGTAAAGCAAAGTAGATACTAAACAAGCATGGAGCATCAAAAATTATAGATATATTTCCAACGTATCAATGCAACTTTCCTCACGGGTTGGTTTAAAGGACAGTTAGTAGCAGCTTGTGCAGTTGATGGACACAATTTTGTATTTCCAGTTGCGTACGGTGTGCTGGAGACAGAGTTTGAGGAGAGCTGGTTTTGGTTTTTGCAAAATCTACACCGGGCTATTGCACATCCCAATGGGTTGGTAATTCATACAGATGCCTGCAATGGTTTAGAAGTGGTCATGGACAATGTGTTCCCTGGAGTAGAGAATAGGAAATGCATGCGTCACCTTGCTGCAAATTTTGGGAAGAAATTCAAAGGAAAGGTGTATGCCGACAATTTGTGGCCTGCATCTTTGACTTGCAGTGTTAAGAAGCACAACTACCACATGAGGCAGTTATACAAGAATGACAATGGGAAGGAATAATTGGAAACATGATACGTTGTAAACGTATCTATAATTTTTGATGCTCCATGCTTGTTTTGTATCAACTTTCTTACATTTTGTCTACACTTTGAGGTATTTTTATACATTTTCTGGAACTAACCTATTAACAAGATGCCTGCCAGCGGCCTGTTTTCTGCTATTTTTGGTTTCAGAAAATCTAGTAAGGAAATATTCTCGAAATTGGACGGGACAAAATCCAAAGTCAATATTTTACAGGACCACGGAGTCCAAAGGGCAGCTGAAGTGGGGCCACGAAGTGGCCACACCCTGTGGCGGCACGACTAGGGGGCGCGCCAGCCCTAGGTGTCGTCCCCACGGGCGCCCACCGACCTTGCCCCTTCGCCTATAAAAGCACCCCGATGCAGAACCCCAAGTACCCAATCAAATCTCCACAAAACAGTCTGTAGCCGCCACCATCTCCATCCCTAGATCGGGGGGATCCAAAGCTCTTCTCGGCACCCTGCCGAAGGGGAGAGATCATCCCGGAGGCCTTCTTCATCACCATGCCAGCCTCCGGAGTGATGTGTGAGTAGTTCACCTTGGACTATGGGTCCATACAGTAGCTAGATGGTTGTTTCTCCTCCTTTGTGCTATCATGTTTAGATCTTGTGAGCTCCGTTCATGATCAAGATCATCTATTTGTAATCATACATCTTGTGTTTGTGGGGATCCGATGGATATTGAGATACTATGTCAGATTTATTATTGATTCTATCATGTCTATGTTATTTGTGATCTTGCATGCTCTCTGTTGCTTGTAGCTATCTTGGCCAAGTAGATGCTTGTGACTCCAAGAGGGAGTATTTACGCTCGATAGTAGGTTCATGCCTCTAGTAATCTGGGGAAGTGACAGAAATCTCTAAGATTGTAGATGTGATGTTGCTACTAGGGATAAAACAATAATCCTTTGTCCATGGGGCAATTGTATTGTTTACTTTACACACTTTGCTTAATGCAATTATCTGTTGCTTGCAACTTGATACTGGAAGGGGTTCAGATGATAACCTGAAGGTAGATTATTAGTCATAGATGCAGTTGGATTACGGTCTATGTATTATGTTTTAATACCCAATCAAATCTCGTAGGAATCAAGATGTCTAGTATATGCATTGTTATGCTTTCTCAATCTATCAATTGTCCCGCTGTAATTTGTTCACCCAACATGCTATTTATCATATGGAGAACACCTCTAGTGAACTGTGGACCCTGGTCCATTCCTTTATCATTGATATACCACCTACCATCTACCGTTTACTATTTACTTTCTACAAGCAAATCACCATCTTCCACACTATACGTTTACTCCTTTGTTTTTAGCAAACCGGTGAGATTGACAACCTCACTGTAAGTTGGGGCAAAGTATTGTGGTTTATGTTGTGAAGGTTCCAAGTTGTTAGCAACACCTTGGAGTTGTTTCCTTACTCCTACTGGTTCGATAACCTTGGTTTCATAACTAAGAGAAACTTGTTGTTGTGCTCATCATACCTTCCTCTTGGGGTTCCCAACAAGCTCTACATATCTGAGCCATCAAAACACACCACTCCAAGTTGTGGGCCAGAAGCCAATTCAGTGAACTGAGCAAAGTTGAATATGTGCACAATAATCTTGTAGAGTCTTTCAACTCAATGATCCGAAAAATAAAGGGTATTTATGTGGTGGATTTTCTTGACAAGATAAGGATAGAATACATTAAGAAGTTTCATGTTCATGTAGGAATAGCCGCGGAAAAATTCATGGGCCACATTATCATCCCTTCCGTGATGAATGAATTGAAGCAGAAAACAAGAGGCTTGGAAATGTACATGACTCTTTGCTCGGCCACCACACCAGAGGTATCATTTTTGGATAAAGAGAAGGGAATGGAGATATCAAGTGGATTTAGAAGCTAGAACTTGCAGCTGTAGGCAATGGTAGATAACTGGGTTGCCATGCATTCATGCCTTGTTTTTCATCACTACTATCTCAGGTCAAGCAGGGAATATACAACAGTATGTGCATGAATACTAATCTTTTGCAAAGTTCAAAGCCACATATGCACGTGCCTTACCTGCTCTAGAGGGAAAACAACAATGTGACATAGTGGACCCTGGTTTCAAGCTTTGCGCTCCAGTTCTGAAGAGAGTAGTAGGTAGACCGAGGAAGATTTGAATACGACCTTGCAGCAAAGGAGCTGGATTTGGAGCGAGGAAGCATAAGTGCACAAGGTGTGGTGGGTCCGGTCATTTCGCAAAGTATTGTGATGATGCAGTAGATCCAACATTTGGAGAGTGTTTTGATGATGAAAATGATGGTCAGCAGCCGGTTGCAAACGATGATCAAAGTGAGGCTCCAAATGATGATCAAAATGATCATCAAAGTGATGATCAAAATGGTGATCAAGATGATGATCAAATTGATGATCAAAATTATGCTCCACTTGATAATCAATTTGAGGCTCCAGATGATGCTCCAATTGATGATCAAAATAAGGCTCGAAATGATGCTCCAATTAATGATCAAAATGATGATCAATTTGAGGCTCCAAATGATGAGCAAAATAATGCGCCAACTGATGCTTCAATACTATGTGACCAACCTTCTGTGGTTGAGAGTTCTGCTTGGTATGTAAATCTTTCCAATACTATTTTACATTTATCACTTGACATGATCTCACAACCCTTTATGTGTGGATTGTACATTTGTGGTAGGTTCAAACAAAGTGGTGGCAGTGAGCTCTGAGGTACTTGAGGTGCCGACAACCAAGATGAAAAGAGTAGAAGAGAAGAGCACAATGAGCACAAGGAGTAAAGTGGTGGCAATAAGCACAAGGATCACAAGGAGCAAAGTGGTGGCAAGAAGCACAAGGATCAAAAAGAAGCCCTAGGCTTTGTAGATGATTGAGTGGGAACCAAGTTGAATGTATGAAACATTATGAATGTTGTTGTATTATTGTTGAATGATGTTGGAATGATGATGGTACATATTTGAGCAAGTTATGTCAAAATTCTCTCCAAATGGGTATGAAATTCAAATTTAAACCAAAAATCAAATCTGAACCAAGTTTGAGATGCTATTTGGATGTTGCAATGCTTTCCAAACTATGGTGAACTTGTTTGTTCTAACTTGGTCATCAATCCAAGCCCATTTTGTGAAGTACACTCACATTCATGAAAAATGTGCTAAAAAGGAGCTCCAAAGGTAGGGTAAACACCCCATTTCTAAGCAAGGTTTTTTCGACCTTGTCCTAAATCACCCAAATAACTTTCATGCACTTAGTATATGACATAATAAGACTATGTGCGCACGTTTTCCATTTTTTTGATTTTTTTTGAATTTTTTATGCTTATTTGAGTATTTGGTTAAACCTAACTTTGACCAACATTTAAACAAGTTCGAAACATGAAAATGAAAAACTAATCTTGGATCCTTCTTAGTCACTCCAAAATGAAGCTTTGGTGTGGTTTTTGTAACTTTTCATGTTCCAAACCTAAACCACTTCTCTACACCCTTGACTTCATACGACAGAGTTTGAGATATCACATAATGTACATGAACTATCTGTTTAAATGTATGTAGACCTTGTTTCTTGACTTGAATCATTAGTATATGACATAATAAGACTATGTGCGCAGGTTTTGCATTTTTTTGAATTATTTTTGAATTTTTTATGCTCATTTGAGTATTTGGTCAAACCTAAGTTTGACCAACATTTAAACAAGTTTGAAACATGAAAATGAAAAACTAAGCTTCGATCCTTCTTAGTCACTCCAAAATGAAGCTTTGGTGTGGTTTTTGTAAATTTTCATGTTTCAAACCTAAACCACTTCTCTACACCCTTGACTTTGTACGACAGAGTTCGAGATATCACATAATGTAAATGAACTATCTATTTAAATATATATAGAACTTGTTTCTTGACTTGAATCATTAGTATATGACATAATAAGACTATGCGCGGAGGTTTTCCATTTTTTGATTTTTATGCTCATTTGAGTATTTGGTCAAACCTAACTTTGACCAACATTTAAACAAGTTTGAAACATGAAAATGAAAAAATAATCCTGGATCCGTCTTTGTCACTCTAAAATGAAGCTTTGTTGTAAATATTTTATGCTCATTTGAATTTTTTATGTTCATTTGAATTTTTTATGCTCATTTGAGTATTTGGTCAAAACCTAAAAGATCTAACCCTATCGCTGAATAATGACCGTCGATGTAACCCTACCACTGAACTGCAGCCGTCCATCATTCTTTTAGAAGTAATCTGCGGGCAGGCTCTGGGCGGTCTGCGAGAATCTTATTCTACTCTCTGATTGGTTGGACGCAACCCTACCGCTGAATTGCCACCGTCTGATCGTCCTTGAGAAGGAATCTGCGAGCAGGCTCTGGGCGATTTGTGAGAAGCTCCTTCTGCTCTCTGATTGGTTGGATGTTTTTTCAACATAGATGGGGGTTTCGAGCAGGCATGCTAGGTAGACCGTTGGGATATTTTAATGTACGAGGTCTTGTCCATTGCACAATGGCCCGTCTCACCTTTTTCATGCATGCACCCGTTTCAGCTTTATGCCATGCATGCGCGGGAAGCCACGACGCCGCCATGCAGATGCATGCGCGCCTCACCGTAGTTATGTCGCTAGGCATCCTTGCTCGATTCAGACGCCGCACGGGAAACGAAGACGTCGGCATGCATGCCCGATTCAGATGCCTTGCCACAGTGACTCAGGCACGCACGTGCCACCCCCTCGTTTCAGTGTGAAACGACAACGGCTACACGCCCCGGATACGCACGCGCATCCCGTCGTTTCATTATCAAACCCTAACCGTTCTAGCCTATTTATACGGCGCCTATCTTCCTCTCCCACACAACACCATCCGGGTCCATTATCTCCACTTCAAAGACCAAATCCGAGCGATCCCTCCATCCTCTCCGAGAGAACCCCAAGATGCAGTACTGCGGACCCACGTTCCATCGCCCGCCCGCCGTGCGGGAGCGGCACTACCCAACGGGGGTCATCGTCGAGAGCACGCTCCGCGTCTGGGCGCAATCCAGGTGGAGGGGACCCGTCAACTTAGCCCGTGCATTCCTCACCGCCGGCTTTGCCCACCCCCACCGGGCTCGCCGGTGATGTTTCACCTCGAGGAGGTTTGTGACGACACTTCCCTCAAGTTGCTCACGGTCACCTTCTCCAACCCGTACGACGCGTATGCCCTCCTCGGCCAGGTGTTCTGGTGCGGCTGCGAGTCGATATTCTTCACGACCTACAATATCTTCACCAACTGCGAGTGCATCTTCCCCACCGCAAACCAGATGCACTGCCTCCCCTACGACCTGGAGTGAAATCGAAGGTGGTGGTCAAGGGACGCGATCAAGGTTGAAGAATATGTTCGTGAAGCGAGATCCCGAAGTCAAGTTATTTGCCAAGCTTGTTATGCATTTAGCCTTTAGTTTACCCTCTAGTTTTTAGTTTTATCTTGTCTATTGTGTTTCCCGTACTTGTCTATGTCGAGCCGTGTCATGTCCGTGGACTCATCTATATAACGGTGGTACTTATTTGCATCTTATTTATCTAGCATAACCATTTGTGTGTTCAAAAGTTTTCATTATGTGTTGAATTTTTTCACGTGGCTACCAAACTAGTCTATAAAAAGGGTAACAAGTAATGGCCGTGTTTATTACCAAGCTAGTCTACAAATAAACACTAAAACTAGTCTATAAATAAACATGATAAAACTAGTCTTTATCAGGGGCTAAAGAATAAACTAGTCTACAAATAAACACGATAAAAAGCTTTATGTATTACGTGCTAGAAATAAAAACTGAGAGTAACAAGTAGTACCTTCTCATCATGTGTTGAAAAATGTTCGTGCCCAAATAATTTTTATGCGTGTTGAAAATTGTTCGTGTACAAGGATCATTTATCTATATATAAATATGACATGCTCGTGAAAATCACATACACGAGATACGTTTTAGACCCTGAACCAAATCACTAACTTACTATACCTAGCATTCTTCCATTTTCTTTTTAATATCTTTCCATCCACCCATCGATTACCAGTACAACCATTCATGCTACCAAATCACGCGGTGGGTTTGATTACAAGCCGCATCCCACCTTTATTTGTTCATTTTTTAACCATGGCCTACCCACAATGTCCCGAATGGGCCTAATTGGATGGAGTTGGCCCATTAGTCAAACCGACACTGGGCTATGGACTCTGGATACTTTTCTTTACAGGAACCTTCCATTTCTTTTCCCTTACAAATGATAACAAGCCATTTCTTATTTCAACGATTTTTCATACAATTTCAAGCTTAGAAATTCATCCCAAATTCTTGCCTCTCATACAATTTCAACATTATAGCAAGTGCAATCACCATACCACCTACAAATACTCAAATGTAATTGCAAATTTGTGACCGATCTTCAAGTTTCCTAATCTTCTAGTTCACCATACTTAGCTCCACAGCTACCTCTCTATCAATGAGTGCTCCGCCCTCTGTCTCTTCTATCGGAGCTCGCGCTGCGGCCGCTACCTTCTGTGGCAAGATAGGCAACCATTCTTCATGATCTTCTACGAGCTCATTCATCAGCGGCTAGGCTAGATCATCGACCCAAAGGAAAAAGCATTTTACCTGTAAGCACGCCAAACAGATCAACCCCACCACAAAAATAGTGAAAATGCGTGCCCCTTACCCCATTCAGGCTGCACATGTAGAACGGACGATTGGTGTTCTTCGAGGTGTGTGAAATCCTCCGATCAACGCCCGCCCGGCACCGCGGATAGAGGAAGATCGACATCTCCATGTGCGCTGAATTCTCGAACCGCCAGGTGGCGCGAGAGCTTGCGAAAGACATGGAGCTCGATTCCTGCTCACTGCTGCGAGCTCTAACCCCGTCCCCCGCCTCCAATTCTTGCTCAACGCTGCGAGCTCTTGGGGTGTGTTCCGCCGGTTTAAACGAAGACGCGACCAACAGATCTATACAGGGTAGGCGTCTCCACGGTCCCACAGGCAGCAACGGTTCGATTTTGAAAGGGTATGCGTCTCTCCCTGGTCCCACCTAAAAGGGCCGAGTCAAGAACATTGACCTGGCGGAAACGACAACATGGATGGAACGAGTTGGTGCGCTCGAAGTAGTGGTAAAACTGAGCACATGTATGCCTCCAGTGGCAAACGAATAATTAACTCTTTAGTATATAGGTTCATACAAATTTTGATAAATCCAAGTCAACTAATATGGATCATAGGGAGTGTGAATTGATATATATATTTTATTTTCCCAGAATCAATCTGCATCAAGTCTTCCTTTTTTGGCTTATCATGTGTCCATTGTGTTCTAGGCAGCTGTTTCATACACTGAACATGGATTGCATCAGAAACTTCGATTATAACAAACTGTTATCTCTATTTTCGGGAGCATCACCTGTCTAACAGCTGAGAAGAGAATCAACTTTATCAAACACACAATACATCAGACTCTAGAAGCAACAGCTAGGTCAGTCCCTTTTGAGAGATAAACTTCTAGCGCTTCGTTAGAAAATGCTTACCTTTTTAAGTTTTCTTGTTCCCTTCAAATTAAAAGACTGACAATGGTGTGTTTGGTTTTTAGGTGGTTTCGATCAAATACCATGTGATTTTTGTAGATTGGTTGATGCTCCTCATGGTGTTTACCATGGCAAGGTAAAGCTTGTTCTAACCTAAGATGAGCCTCTTTGCAATCTGGTAACCTCCGATGATCTAAACTAGATAGCCCACCATTACAAAGGAACTAGATACTTGTATAATAATTTAGGTTGACGATCAGCCTACAAAGATACGTTGGCGCTGGCTTCATTCCGGTTCCATTTATCTTTGAGCCTTGTATGCTTGGAGTATTTCTTTTGTTGCTATTGTAATGAGAGCAATGAAAATCATATTAATAACAAGTCTATGATGTATGTGGAATTGTTTTTATTTAGCAGGTAACACTTGTGATAAAAGGGTGGCAGATAACGATCTTGGATTATTAAGGTGGAAGCGTCTGACTATGTCAAGAACAATTCAAATAACTATATCTGGTACTTCATATTATCCGTGTACAATGTGTAGCTGCGTCAGATGAGAAAATGGACATACTAAACTGTTATGTAACTATTCAAGAAAGTATTGCTCGTCCGGATATGCCATCCATACATCTGTAGTTATATTTGTCTTGAAGTTTAAGGTGAGGTATTGTTCATGGCCAAATACATTTTGAAGCAGCTGAATGAGGGGTATTTTGTTGTTGGCAAAGTATTTATCCCACGAGCAAAGGCGCTTACTTAAGACTAACGACTAATCTTTAGAGGAAAGATAACAACACTTTTCCCTCTAATCGAAATCGTCTGTTTTACTTTTGGAAAAGGATTGGTCTACTAAATGCTCGGAACGGAGAGATGATATCTCCATTTTTACTTTATACTTCACAACTACATAGCTGTTGGCAAAATATTTATTTGAAAGATGATATCTCCATTTTTACTTTATACTTCACAACTACATAGGCATATATTTTTTATCTACTACTAACATGTTGAAAGAAGTTCCCAATAACATTTATTATTTAGCTTCTCTTTCAGGAGAGTGAGTACTACCATTTTCTGTTATCTTCCTGTACCTTTTAGTGTATAATTTTTTAGCAGCATTAGTGCTATTTATAGACCTTGAAGAAGCCCATAAGATACAATTGAAAAGCTAGAACATATGGATTTTCTTCATATGATCATGAATTTGTTTTAATTCAATCAAATTCAAATTCATGTGCTTATGTTTGGAAGGGGTGGCACACAACGGTGAAGGAAGAATTGATAGAGATTGTCCAACAGG
Source organism: Avena sativa (assembly GCA_916181665.1). Lineage (NCBI taxonomy): Eukaryota > Viridiplantae > Streptophyta > Magnoliopsida > Poales > Poaceae > Avena > Avena sativa. The sequence goes on from OV702297.1 coordinate 148,951,883, forward strand.
CCGCCTTCATTATTTCTAAATATTATTGTTGTGTATAATACACGGTCTTGAATGTCGGTTTACCATGTAAACGAAAAGAAGATCCCAGTTTTAGTCATAACTCATGGCATGTTCTTGAATGTCAGTTTACCATGTAAACTTGTCATGTAATCACACTCTCATGGTTTATAGGAAGAGTATTAATTTTATACTGTAAATGCATTATTCATTTTTTTGTATTCTGAACCTATTTTATGTACGTACAAATATGTGTGCTTGGTGGTTCAGTTTATATCGTATTGTATTCTTTAGTGTTTCTTTTTATCTATGTTCAAATTTGTGTGCTTGATGATTCAGTTTAAAAGTTGGCATGTTGCAATGAATATTATCTTAAAATTTGTCAATGCCAATATATTTATACAAAGTCAACACATGTGTTGCACGTGCCTAATTACTAGGAGAAGGATGTGCGTGCACGGATTTATGAGTATCTACATCTATACTGCATTTTCTCAAAATAAAAAGTTTGTTGTAAACTCTGTCTGTCACAGAAAAAACAAAGGGGTGTAATGGGCTGGAAGAAGAGTATGTATGTATGTATGTATGTATGTATGTATGTATGTATGTATGTATGTATGTATGTATGTATGTATGTATGTATGTATGTATGTATGTATGTATGTATGTATGTATGTATGTATGTATGTTTTTTTTTTGAGTGGGTATGTATGTATGTGATAGGCGGGCTGAAGAGAAGAGGCAGGCCCGGCCCAAGCATCAAACTCATTGTCTTCTCCGCTCGGCTGCCAACTGACATACCGATATCGATACAGAGGAGAGGACGAACCCTATCTACCTCTACTCCAGCGCCGCCGCCGCCGCCGCCGCGGTGGCTCTGGTAGTAGTGGAATCGGATGGTGATGGAGACCTCCCTGCGGCTGCGCGGCGCCGACTTCACCGCCAGCCAGCACGGCCTCCGCATCCACGCCAAGCAGAAGCTCCCCCTCGCCTCCAACGCCCTCCTCCAGGCACGCACGTCCCCTTCCCTTCACCCATTACTACCCACTCTCCTCCTACCTCTACCCTGAACAAAATCAATCAACCAGGCTCACGCGGAGATTGATACCAGCACTAGGAAACCCAGCTACCTTGCCCTCCTCGCAAGGCACTTCTTCCCCCAGGTTGGTACCTGCTCTGCATTTCCCCCTTCCACATCTTCCATCCATTGCCGAGTGAATAATTTAACAATCTCTTCTCCAATGGGAATCCCAGCTATCAGCCAACGTCGGAGTAGGAGTGCAGCTGGAAAAGGACAACATCTTCAGGTACAGCCTCCGCGGGAAGAAGGCCGTCTCCTTCACCTCCGACGGCCTACTGGGGCTCAACATCAAGGGCCGCCTCCTTGCCGACAAGGACTTCAACGCGGTACAAATTAAATGCTCCCACCTCACCCGACCACCTGCATTTTTTACCGCTGTGCTTTTCTTGTACCTGAACCTCACCATTATGTTCTCGCAGAGGAATAAGACTGGGGCCGTCGAACTGGCTTGGACCATACTCGACTTCAGAAAGGGCCAGGACGTCAGGCTCAAGGCCGGATACGAGCTCTACCGCAAGGTATGATTTGTGCAATGCCTGCCCAATCACCAGTGCCTAGCTGTTTGTCTCAAGCATTCATCGTTTTTATGCATAATGGTTATCAGCTGCTTCCCAACTGCTAAATTTGTGATATGTGTTCTAAACGTTGTATCATCGTATGCTGAGTGTATCTACAGAATTAAGATGTTCAACTATTCTGCAAATTTATTCTCGTATGGTCCACTGGATTTGCTACTTCTCTTTTCATTATAAACCATTTTACAATTTGAGAACATTGGTTGTGTCTGAATTTATATAAGTTAGCAACGAACCATCGGGCTGACACTAAACCGTTCATGTCTATGGTTGTCTATGGTTAGGAAACTTCCTCTTCCTGAACAAAAGTTCAGAGCAGTAGACTCTTGTTCCTCAAGAGTCAGTCAGCCCACATTCTCTGAAGAAACGTTAGGAGATAGCAGTATACTTGTTAGATTACGAGTAAACTATTTTCCCTTTAATATCTGTTACTGTCTAATATGTACCACCTCGGGCCTTATTAGTTCTTGCACAAATATTTTTCGGACACAGGATCTCGTTGAGACATGAGGTTCCATTTCTTCCATTTTGACTATCTTTTCTTTTGACAGTTCCTTCGGTCAGTCTGTTTTGCTGATGTAATTGATAACTGTATAGTAGGATCAGTTAGGTCATTCATTAACAATTGAGCACCACATTAGCTCTTGAATTTTCTGCATGGTTGTAATTTTATTTTGAAAACGTGTGATTGCAGATGCCTTATTTCCAGGTGAGGGAAAACAACTGGACTCTTAATGGTTATATGGATGGAAAATGGGATGTTAGATTCGATATGTGATCAGGAGGCTATTTGTGGAGGGGACTTGTCAGCCGATCGATTAGTCCAGTAGGTGTATTCCTCCTTTTTGTTTTTGAGTTGCCACCATTCTATTTTCCTGTATTGCTGTAGAAGGTTGGCAATATCATTCATTCATCAGCAAGCACCAGTTTCATGAACAATGTAGAGTTAGGAACTTGACATTTCTGTTGATGGAGGGATTCTGGAAATTCAGGTGTCAGTTGTCAACTTGTGTCTATGTAGCACTGATGGGATGATTAGTTGCAGACTTGCAGCACCACATCCTTGTGATGCAGGAACTAATACTACATAGGTTCATGTACCTTGTCTGATGAAGGCCTGATGAAGGCATATATATGTCTATGAATGTGAATAACAATGTGCAAGAGAACCAGGGCCAGCTTGAAAGCAAACAATTTCCTCAGTGGCATCTACCACCATCTCCTATTCTTCCAGTTTCTCCTCTTTGCTGAGTTTTTTTTTTGAACTGGGAAGTTATCATTGATTAACAACATTTTACAGGGACTAGTCTGATCGGCCTGATCATTAGGCAACTGGACAATTTTCAGTAGCCTGAGAGCTACTAGCTTATATCTAGAGAATCTGCTTTGAAATTCAGGTGTCTAGCAACATGGAAGATGTTGTGGTGATTGAAATTCATGTGTCTAGCAACTGGGTCACCAAGTCCGGTTCTTCTCCCGGAGCGCTCTTTGTCAGTGGCGAAGCAGGCCAAGATAATCTTACCCGGTAGTGGTAGGGGTACCTCACTCCGTTGGGTCGGTCGTTTTAACGAAGAAACATCCACATCTCAGAAACTGCGTCGAAGTAAACTCTCTAAATCCAGCTGCAAGAAGTCTGCAGTCATAAAAAATCACCGTTGAAGATGTGGCAGAGAATCCACCCTCCTTCATAGTATCAATTACTTGAGAGTTATCCGACTGAATGATAATCCGATTGCACCCAAGATATTGTGCCATACTCAGTCCCTCTCTCAGTGCGTAGGTTTCTGCCATGAAAGCATCTGCAACAAAATGAGTTTCCATGCGGTTAGCGGCTACAAATTTACCATAGCAATCTCTTGCGATGACTCCCATACTCCCTCTGTCTTGATCACATCATAAGTAGCATCGGCATTTAATTTAATTTTACCTTCACTTGGCTTGGTCCAGGAATCTTTTTTCCTCACAACGGGTTTTCTCCTTGCCCTCCAATAATTCGTCGCAAGCACTCCGATCGCCATAGTACTGCGATGGCTGGAGGTCTTCTCCGTGTGTATTGCCTTCTCTCCCACCATAGGTACCAAGCACAGCTAGACCAATATCCTTCAACACCGCGCAAGACCCCGGATTCAGGATCATATGTTCTAGAACCATCAGTGAGCCAGACGGATCCATCATAGCATTATTTACACATCCAAAATACCAAGGTTTTGCCAGACCTTCTAAGCATGTGGGCATCCAAAAAAACAGTATGTAAGATTTCCTCATAGCCAGTAGTACAGATTGGACACTGACTACTACTAGTCGCTATATGACGATTTGCCAAAACTCCCGTCCATGGAATGAGACCATGTAATGCTCTTCACCCAAATATTTTGATCTTAGCTAGAACATTAAGGCGCCCAAGTTTTCTCCACACCGCACTGCCTTGGAATCCACCTATATCCATACACTTCTGCTCTGGTGCTCCGCCCCGGGCTCTCGTTGTGAAAAAGAATCGATGCGGACGGTCGAGATTACTTGATACCTTTTCATTACCGGTGGCAAAATCGTAATATGTTGTCTTGGGGGGGGATACGTAGAGCCCGTCTAGGCCTGTACAGGCCCGCGGCTGTTTGTACCAGGGAGTGTACGCGTATTTTGTACGGTGAGGGTCACGTGCGCCGGTGACGCCAGCTGAAACGAAGCGACGCGACGTATAATAGCTCTCTCGGCCGCTTCGCCTGGCCTGATCCCCACCATTTGCCCCCTTTTGCCTCACCAGATACGGAAAGAAGTGAAGAGCGCGGGAGAAACCCTAGTGATGACCCACAAGTATAGGGGATCGCAATAGTCTTCGAGGGAAGTAAAGCCCAAATTTATTGATGCAACACAAGGAGAGACAAAGAATATTTACAAGCCTTAATAGATGAGTTATCAATTCAGCTGCACCTGGAAACATTCTTGCTCACAGTAGTTTATCAGTAGCAATAGTTTTATAATAGCAGTAGGGAAATAACAGCAGTAGTAAAATAAGAACAATAGTAACAATTGTAGTAAACAACAGGATTAAAGTGCGCTAGGCATAGGGATGGATGGACAGGCGTTGCATGAACAAGACAATTCATGTAAGAATCAAGGCAAGGGCATTTGCAGATAATGAAGATAAAACATCTAAGTACTAAACAACCATAGGCATGTGTTTCGTATATATTCATGCGTGCTTGTAATGAAAACTTGCACAACATCTTTTGTCCTGCCAGCCCGTTGCAGCAGGCCTCTAGAGAATCTACTGACAATTAAGGTGCTCCTTTTAATAAAGCACCAGAGCAAAGCATTAACACTCCGTGAACACACATGATCCTCACATCATAGCCATCCCCTCCGGTTATCCCAATTTCTGTCACTTCGGGGCCTCAGGTTCCGGACAACGATATGTGTACACAACTTGCAGGTAAGATCATAAACAATAATATCATCATGAATCAATAACATGTTCAGATCTGAGATCATGTCACTCGGGCCATAGTGACAAGCATTAAGCACAACAAGTTGCAACAATACCAAAAAGAACTAACAATAGATACTAGGCACCATGCCCTAACAATCTCATGCAATTGCATGAACGATCTCATCCAATCCCTACCATCCCCATAGCCTACTGCAGGGAATTACTCACACATGGATGGGGGATCATGGATGATTGATGGAGAGGCGTCGGTGATGATGATGGCGATGATCTCCTCCAATTCCCTGTCCCTGCAGGGTGCCAGAACAGAGTTTCTGGTTCCGAATCGCGGTTTCTGGTGGTGGCGGCGCAACGGAACTCTTCTCTGAAAATTTTCAAACTCCCCGATGTTTTTAGGTCAGAGGGTATATGTAGGCGAAAGGCGGGGTCGAGGCGGAGTCCGAGGCGGCCACACCATGCCCAGGTGCGGCCTGGCCTAGCCCGCGCCTAGGGGTGGTGTGGCCCCCTCTGGCCTCTTCTTACCTCCGTCTTCTGGCTCCGTGAGTCTTCTGGGAAAATAGGATTTTCGGCATATTTTCTGGGATTTTTTTCCTAAAAGTTGATTTTCTGCACAAAAACAAGATATCAAAGCAATTCTGCTGAAAACAGCGTTAGTCCGTGTTATGTTAACACCCGGATTTTTAATCCCAGATGCCTGTTATGCCATACATCGCAATCTCAGGATTATCATTTTTGCGAGACATAACAGAATTGGATAACATAGTACATCATCCATTACAACCGTACATAAGTTCTTACACAAATAGGGATCTCATGATCCAGTTCTTAATACAACATCAAGCAGCGGAATACGTAATAATAACGGTAGCGTAGGCGAAGCTCCATCTTCGGGGTCACAGGCAATGCTGACGATGGGAGATGATCCTAGTTATCGTAACCTTCCTGGGGTCCATCCTCCAGGTACTCCTCTTCATAGTCTGGCCATGGGAATAGCCAGGGAGAAAGCCATGAGTACTCTTTAAGTACTCGCAAACTAATACTAACAAGGGATAGGGGTTTTTGATAATAGGACACTAGGCTCTAGGGTTGTTTTGCAAAAGCCAGATTTATCTCTACTAAGTTTAGAAGTAACGAATGTTAGTTGAAGTTTATAACCTCTAAGTGGGAACTTGTATTTCATATCACAACCCTGTTGTGGTCAAGTCAATGTCTCAAGTCATTTTGAAAAGTCTGACGGGGGAACAGTATGGCCACTCCAACTGTCCATAACCGCGGACGCGGCTATTCGAATAGTTTGACACTCTGCAGAGATTGTACACTTTCACCACAACATTCAATACATCCGTCAGGAACAAATCCTGAATTCACCATACTCAGTATGCGGATAATCAATCCTAACCTTTCAATTACATGCCCTAGTATAAGCACCTCTCCTGTGAGTTTGGCCTCCCAACCATGACCAACTGTCATCTTGGGTACTGCACAGGTGGACAATCTTCACAAGGTAGCCTCAGCTCAGACCTTGGCCGTGAGGGAGCTAATACTAAGGTATATAAGTTTCCAGTCAAGCCCTACCCAATCTTCGGGTATTGTTGTTGTACGATAAAATTGGAATGGTATCGCATCCAGACAACCATCAGTTTTATAAAGGGCTAAGGCTCATGCCTCAACATTTTCATCACCAAAATCATCAGGTGTTCGGAAACACATGTCCAAAACATTTCAATAGAATGATCCATCATTCCAAGGTTTTTATAACCATTTTTCCACCAAGTATTCCCATCTAAAGTTGATCAAGTTTTATGCTTAGCACTAGCATCTACAGGTGGGGGTAAGCACTGATGAGGGGTGGTAAACTAGTGGAGTTTTAGCTAATTTCAATCTCATGCCTTAGGATGACATCAAGATTATCTAGCTTAAGCCAAATTTTATGCTCTTTATACAACCTTCACATATCTTTCTAGTATCTACCATTCACTTAGGTAAAATCTAGGTAAGAGCTTTGATAAAGAAATAAAGTAAGGAGCTTGCAAGTAAAACTAGGATTGGTTTATCAAGTGGATATGATCACATATACTTAAGGCATATAGTGGTCATGGTAACAAGCACGTATTAGCTTGCATAAGTAGGGTATCTTGCAAGTGTTAGCTTGCCTTGAGCAGAGCAGTGGTTGAAGTTTTCCTCGGCTTCTTCTTCGTAGAATCCTCCTTCCTCCTCGTATCCTTGGTCGGTACTAGCGTCTATAAATAAATACGAGGTACACAATCACCAAACAATACTTAACTACTTACAATCATCACATACAAGGGTCATATAGATGATCTAACATCATCTATAACATTACAAGATTAAGGCTTGGTTTAATTCCTTTTATTTTTAGAAAAGTAATTTCTACTCATTGAAAAACTACTTAAGATTTAATATTCTCCAAACCAAACATGGGATCATGTTGACACATGTCATCACCACATATTTTAGTCTATGGGAATATGATTTAAAGTGGTGTCACAATTTAATAAGGTTTTACCCTTTTATTTTAATTAAATAAAGTGACTAGAAATGCCTATGTAGCATTCTTTTATTACTTGAACATTATTTCTGTAAGTAAACCTATATATATTTTATATATTCTGAAAGGTATGGTTAAATGTGATTTTTGAGAGTTGGAATCAACTCAAAAGCTATTATGGTTTAAATTTGAAAAATGTTTGAATGCAGAAAAGCTTCTGCCTTGTTATTTTTACCATGGGTGATCTATAGATCCAAATGACTTGAATCTAGCGGGCTTGGATTCAGCATTCCTAGATCTTTCTAACAAAATTAGTTTCATTCAATATGGTTTACTGAATCGACCTGGGTTGATTTTTGAAACTGGGTACAGAATTGAGTTTGAATCTAAATAGAAAAATCTAAATTCAAACGAGTGGGCTGCGCGGGAACTGTTAACGGGCCAGCCCAGTGACACTCCGCAGCGCGGGGCTCAGCTGACAGGGGGGTTCCACCGGTCAGTGGCTCTTTAAACGTGAAGCGGTACGGGGCAAAATGGGACGTTCGATCTGGTTCTAATCCAACGGCTGAGAGTCATCGTCGACGTTGAGCAACGCTGGCGAGACAGAAACCTAGCGCGGCTAGTGGGGGTTGCTGGGGGATCACCGGGGTTCGGGCGAGGGTCGACGAGGCGGGCGAACGACGAAGTCGACGACGGCGAACTCAGGGGTGGTCGCGGCAGCTCCTAGGGTGGACGAAATCGATGGCGCCCTTCTTCTCCAGAGGCAGCGAGCTCCGGTGAAATTCCGACGAGGTGTTGCTCGCCTTGCTCCGGGACTGAGGTGGGGTGGTTCTGGGTGAGAGAGGAGTGGAATGGTGTGAAGAATTCGAGCGGGGGAGGCCTCTATTTATAGTCGCGACGGTGAGACCGAACGGCATGGGCGGGCGACGGTGGCGACATGGCTACGGGCTGCTAGAGGCATGGCCGGCGGTGGCAATCGCTTGGTGGTCTCCTGGCGATGCTCTATGGCTTTAATGCGTGTGTAGGGGCGGTGCGGTTTGGTCTGGAACACGCGACGCTCTGCACGGCAGAGGCGGCGTCTTCGACGGTGAGCGGTGGCTACGGGGCATGGGCGGTGCAATGGGCATGTCTGGCGTGTTCCTGGGATGGTGGCGATCGTGTATGCACGCGGCGAGGGCGGCGCGCGGTCTGTGGGCTTCGGTCGAGGGTGGCGCTCTGGCGCATGCTCGGCATGGTTGCTGGCGGGCTGGGCGCGGTCCGTGCGTGTGGTCCAGTGGTTGGCAAGGTTCGAGCGTTGGACAGGGAGTGGCGGTGGACGGTGGGCTGCCTCCCAGACATGCTGGCTAGGCTTGGTTCTCCTCCTAGCTTGCTGTCGACATGGGGGTGACATGGGTGGCTTCGGCTATTCACCATTGATGGTATTGGCAAGCTCACAGTGGTGCTAGTGCTTGGTTAAGTTAGCTAGATGATCTACTGAGATTGTTGTGAGCTAGAGAGGGAACAAGTTAGGCAAGAATCACTGCTCACAATAGTGTTTTGATTTTATTTGATTTGTGCCTGCCAAGTGTTTGATGAAATGGCCTCATGAATTCAAGTTTTGAATTTTGAAAAGATTTTTGGTGGGTGTGCTAGATTGGTGCTGGTGAGTCTGCAGATGCTTGGGTTTTGAAAGTTGAGCTTGTTTGAGTGGTTTTTGAAAAAGTGGGATCTTCTCATATGATAAAGATTCAATTTTGAATTGTCATTTAAACTATGCATTTGAAAGTTTCTAGATGATCACAAATTGGGCCTTGATACTTTGTTATAAGTACAATCAAGGGGTGCAAAGATCGAGAAAAGTTTCTGTTAGTTTTGGAAAGTTTGAGACAGCCAAAGTAGGCATGGGAGTTAAATTGGTCAAAATGACCATTCATTTATTTTATTTGTTTTGCTTTATTTGTCTTTGGGAAAAGTGTGGGAAATGTTTTAGATGATGTTTATTTCACCTAAGAAACATTTTACAAGCAAGGGAACACACAAACAAGGTGATTCAAAAGAATTTCAAATTCAATGCATACTCATATGCATGCATTCATAACTTTATTTAGAAAAGTTTTTGTTAACCCTAATTTTGATGCTTAGAGTTTGATGATCCAAGTTCAATATTTTTGGGATGTTACAAACCTTCCCCCCTTAAACAAAGTCTCGTCCCGAGATTTGAAAAAGGACGAAAAGATTACCTAGGATTTGAAGAGATCGGGAAACTCTGTCCTGATGTGATCTTCGCGCTCCCAGGTAGCTTCCTCTTCTGTGTGGTTGCTCCACTGAATCTTGAGAAACTTGATGCTTCGGGTTTGGGTAGTTCGAAAAGCTTCTTCCAAAATACGGATGGATACTTCAGGATAGGTCAGGTCATCGTTGATCTCTATGGTCCGGTGGTCGATATTTTTGAACACTTCGGTCTTCTCGGGGACTTCGAGACACTTGCGAAGTAATGAGATATGGAATACATTATGCACAGATGACATCTCTTCGGGCAGTTCCAATTGATACGACACTTCTCCTCGACGGTTCAGAATCTTGAAAGGTCCGATATATCTAGGGGCTAACTTTCCCTTGAGTTGGAAACGCTGCATTCCCTTCAATGGCGACACTTTCAGATAAACAAAATCTCCTATGTTGAAGGCGAGGTCTCTACGTCTCTTGTCGGCGTAACTCTTCTGTCTGGATTGGGCTGTCTTGAGGTGCTCACGAATCTTGTGAACCTTCTCTTCTGCTTCTCGTAGGATGTCGGGTCCGAAGATCTGACTCTCTCCTACTTCCGACCAGTTCAAAGGGGTGCGACACTTCCTTCCGTACATGAATTCAAATGGGGCCATTTGCAAACTGGCTTGATAACTGTTATTGTAGGAAAATTCTGCAAACGGCAGACAGTCTTCCCACTTGGATCCATATTCTAACACACATGCTCTCAGCATATCTTCGAGTATTTGATTTACTCGCTCCGTTTGTCCATCGGTCTGAGGGTGATACGCGGTGCTGAAATCTAGGCAGGTTCCTAAACCTTCTTGGACTTTCTTCCAGAATCTCGAGGTAAACCGAGTTCCTCGATCCGATACGATGTTCTTGGGGACTCCATGCAAACTAACTATTCTAGCGATGTACAACTCCGCTAGCTTCGAACTCTGATATGTGGTCTTGACGGGCAAGAAATGGGCGACTTTGGACAATCTATCCACTATGACCCAGATAGAGTCATTTCCCCTACTAGAAGTAGGCAATCCAGTGATAAAGTCCATTCCTACAGAATCCCAATTCCATTCCGGAATCTGCAAGGGTTGCAACAATCCAGCGGGTCTTTGATGTCCTGCCTTGACTCGCTGACATATATCACACTTGGCGATATAGCTTCCGATTTCTCTCTTCATCTTATGCCACCAAAATTGCTCTTTCAAATCTTGATACATCTTAGTTCCTCCGGGATGGATAGAATAACAAGTATCATGAGCCTCCTTCAGAATAACTTCTTTCAACTCAGAATCTGCTGGTACACAAAGGCGTCCTTTGTACCACAAAACTCCTTCTTCGTCCTCGGTGAATCCAGGTACTTTGCCTGTACCGATACGACGCTTGATTCCGTCAATACTAGCATTTCCCTTTTGCGCCTCTTTAATCTGACTGATCAAAGTGGGCTGGAGTTCTATGCTAGCCAAAAATCCTTCACTTACTAATTCCATTTGAAAATCTTCCATCTCTTTGTGCAAACTTGGTTGCTCCTTCAAAATCATGGAGTTCAAGCGGCACGGCAATCTGCTAAGGGCATCTTCTACCACATTGGCTTTACCAGGGTGATAGTGAATGTCTAGGTCGTAATCCTTGATTAGCTCAATCCATCTTGTCTGCCTCATATTCAGCTCCTTCTGAGTGAATATATACTTTAGGCTCTTGTGATCCGTATAGATCTCACAACGGTTTCCCATCAAGTAATGCCTCCATGTCTTCAGGGCTAGAACTACGGCTTCGAGTTCGAGGTCATGGGTTGGGTAATTTTGCTCATGTTGCTTCAGTTGTCGAGATATATAAGATATAACTTTGCCTTCTTGCATTAGCACACATCCGAGACCGATCTTGGATGCATCACAATACACATCGAAGGGCTTCGTGATATCTGGCATGATCAAGATTGGGGCTGAAATCAATCTCCTCTTGAGTTCTTGAAAACTCGCTTCACATTTGTCGGTCCATTCAAACTTCTTGTCTTTCTTCAGCAATTGGGTCATGGGTCTGGTGATACTAGAGAATCCTTCTACGAATTTGCGGTAATATCCCGCCAATCCGAGAAATGCACGAACTTGGGTTTGAGTGGTTGGGGCTTGCCAATCTTCTACATCTTTCACTTTGGCAGGGTCAACGGCAATTACTCCGGCTGATACAATGTGACCGAGGAATCCTACCTCCTGTAACCAGAATTCACATTTGCTAAACTTTGCATACAACTGATGCTCTCTAAGGGTTCCAAGAATGGTCCTTAGGTGTAGCTCATGTTCTTCTTCTGATTTGGAATAAATTAGAATGTCATCGATGGAAACAATGACAAACTTATCCAGGAAGTCCATAAAAATCTTATTCATGAGATTCATGAAATAAGCGGGGGCATTGGTTAGTCCGAAAGACATGACTGTATACTCATACAATCCATATCTGGTGGTAAAGGCAGTCTATGGAATATCCTCTGCACGAATTTTGAGTTGATGATAGCCAGTTCTAAGATCAATCTTAGAGAACACTTTGGCACCGGTCAACTGATCAAACAAATCTTCTATCTTGGGCAAGGGGTACTTGTTCTTGATGGTGACATCATTCAACTTCCGATAATCCGTACACAAACGGTTACCTCCATCCTTCTTGTCCACAAACAAGACAGGTGATCTCCATGGTGACGCACTTGGTTGAATCAATCCAAATTCCAGCATGGAATCCAGTTGCTTTAGTTCTGCGAGCTCTGACGGGTTCATAATATATTGTCTCTGGGCTATGGGTCCTGTTCCGGGAATTAGTTCGATGATAAACTCGATATCCCGATCTGGGGGCATACCGGGCAAAACATCTGGAAATATATCGGGGTATTCACAGACTATCCGGACTTGGTCAATGGTAGGTTGGGCTATACTCTTGTTGCATTTGAATTGGCGAGGTAAGGTTTCAGATATATGCTCGACTAATATTCCGACTGTACTGGTCATGGTTATGGCTTTCTTGGCACAGTCAATCAATCCTTTATGTTTGGACATCCAATCCATTCCTAGTACTATTTCCAAACCTTTAGTTCCGAGTACTATTAGATTTGCATAAAAATCTATGCCATGGATTCGGATAGGGACGGCTTTGCAAATTTGCCTAGCCTTAGTGGTTGATCCGGGAATTTGAACAATCATAACATGCTTCAGTTTGGTTGGTTGAATTTTACTAGTGCATGCAAATTCTTCGGTGACAAATGAATGCGATGCACCAGAATCAAACAACACTCTTGCAAGTACTGAATTAACCGAAAACATACCCAGCACGACGTCTGGCGCTTCCTGAGCTTCTTCAGCATGCATGAGAAAAAGACGGCCGTTGCGGTTGAGTGAATTCCCTGAGGCAAATCTTCTTCCTGGCTGAACACGACGCTGCTGCTGAGCTGGGACATTGGCATTGGGGGCTGTAGCATTCTTCTTGTTGGGGCACTCGTTGGAATAGTGGCCTTTATTTCCACAGTCATAACAAGTTACTTGTGACTTGTCCTTTGCTGCTACAGGCACAGCATTGCTTCCAGTCCTCGGGGCAGTGTTGGTGTTGGCGGTAGCATTGTTGTTGTTGAACTTGGGTGGGGCACGATTGAAAGTATTGAAATATGTGGTGATGCCATGTGTCAACATGATCCCATGTTTTAATTGGAGAATATTAAATCTTAAGTAGTTTTCAATGAGTAGAAATTACTTTTCTAAAATAAAATAAATAAAACTATTGCCTTAAGTTTTGTGATGATTGTGATGATGCCAGATCATCTAGTGTGAACCTTTGTGTGCTAAATAGAAGTAGTTAAGTATTGTTTGGTGATTGTGTACTTCGTATTTATTTATAGACACTAGTACCGACCAAGGATACGAAGAGGAAGGAGACTACTACGAAGAGGAGAACTTCAACCACTGTACTACACAAGGCAAGCTTCACAAAACAAGTTAACTTTGCAAGTTAACACTTGCATGATAACTATGCAAACTAGATGCCTTAGGCATATGTGATTATACCCCCTTTGATTACACCAAATCCTAGTTTTACTTGCAAGCTTGATTATTTTATTTCTTTATCAAAGCTCCTTAGTTATGTTTACTCAGTGACTTGTGAAGTTTTGGAAAGATATTAGAGGTAGCATAAAGAGCATAAAACTTGGCCTAAGTTAGGTAGAACTTGTAGGGGTTCATAGCATGGAAAACAAAAAAAATCTACCGCATGCACACAAACAAGCCAAGATCTATCTACTAGATTGTAGCAACGGGTCGATTAGAGTACTCACCCTCGAAGATTCCAAAGCGGTTAACAAGATCAGATTCTCGTGGATGATGTAGTCGTACACTTGACGATCTCAAGATTGCGTAGACGAACCTTCCGGCGCTGCGTTCCGGCAGTGCTTACGCAGTCGGTCACACGTTCGGTACTTGATGAAGACCTTCCTCTCCCTTGTTCCAGCAGGCAGCGGAGGTTATAGTTCTCCCCTCGCGATTCCGGCAGCATGACGGCGTGGTGTCAGAAGTAGAGGGAAAATCCTGCAGGGCTTCGCCTAAGCCAGAGCAGGTTATGGTGGATCTAGGGTTTCTGGCGGTATAGATTTAGAGGGCCGGAGAGGAGGAGGTGGAGTCGGAGGCAGCTAGGGTGACGGAGATGAGCCGGTGGCGGCGCTGGGCGGCGGCGGTGTGCGGCGGCGCACGGTGGGGAGGGCTAGTTGTGGCCTCTTGAGGCAGCCCCTCCCCTCTATTTATGAGAGGGAGGGTAGCTTGGGAGAGGGGAGTTTCAATCCTTCCCCAAATCCCTATCCAAGTTGGAGGGAAAGGACTCTTTACTTCTTCCACTAGGAAACCATTGTTCCAGTTTGACTTTTCGAACCTGCCTTTTGACTTGCAATTTGGAGCTTAATTCCTCTCTTGCAAATGCCCAACCAAGTGACCTAGGACATGATCCAATCATTCCACTTAACCATGACACATTCATGAACCATTCCCCTTCTGGTCTGGTGAACCTTCTAGACCCTACTAGAACCTCTCCGATGAAAACATCGGAATCATTCCTGAACTCCGGAATCAGACATTCCTTATATGAATCTTATTCTCGGGACCATTCCGGATCTCCTCGTGATATCCCGGATCCCATCCGAGACTCCGAACAACATTCGGTCTCCATACTTACATTCCATATCTACTAAACAACATCGAATCCTTAAGTGTGTCTCTCTACGGTTCGTGAATTATGCAAACATGATCGAGACACTTCTCCGATCAATAACCAATAGAGGAATCTGGAAATTCATATGGCTCCCATATATTTCTATGATTACTTTGCGATCGAATGAACCACTTACATATGATACCAATTTCCCTTTGTCTCGTGATAGTTTACTCATCCGAGGTTTGACCATCAGTATCTCTGCATACCTAGTTCAACCTCGTTACCGATAAGTACTCTTTTATCTTTCCCGTGATATGTGATCCCTTGTGAGACAGTCACATGCTTGCAAGCTAATTGGATGACATTCCACCGAGAGGGCCCAGAGTATATCTATCCATCATATGGATGGACAAATCCCACTCTTGATCCATGAGCCTCAACACATACTTTCCGAACACTCAATGCCATCTTTATAGCCACCAAGTTATGGTGTGGTATTTGATGTCATCAAAGCATCCTTCCGGTGATGGTGATTTGCATGATCTCATGGTCGAAGGAATTAGGTTACTATGTATCAAAAAGCTTATAGCAAATGAACTATTGAAATGACTTGATCTTTATGCTACGCTTATCTATAGGAGTATGTCCATCATACCATTCTCCTAATGATATGATCTTGCTGTTAATAACATCTCAATGTTCATGATCGAGAAACCACGATCAACTATTAACCAACGAGCTAGTATTATAAAGAGGCTTTACCAGGGACTCTAATTTAGTTTACAAATCACACAAGTATTAATGTTTCTGGTTAATACTATTATAGCATGAATGTAAACATTTATCATAAACACAAAGATATAATAATAGTAACTTATATTATTGCCTCTAGGGCATATCTCCAACAGAACTAGATGTCATCCTGAGGCATGATATTAGATTTAGATAAGTCACACTTGATTACCACCCCTCATTAGTGTTTACCCCCAACTTTAGTGGCTAGTGCTAAGCCTAAAACTTGATCACTTTAGATGGGAATACTTGGTGAAAATGATTATGAAAACCTTAGAATGATGATTCATTCTAATGAAATGTTTTGACATGTGCTCTTGAACACCAGATGATTTTGATGATGAAAATGTTGAGGGATGAGCCTTAGCCCTTTATAAAACTGATGGTTGTGTTCGGATGCGATACCATTCCAATTTTACCGTACAACCACAATACCCGAAATTGGATAGGGCTTAACTGGAAGTTTATATACCTTAGTATGGGTTCCCTTGCGGCCGAGGTTTGAGACGAGGCTACCTCATTGTAACTACCTCGGTGAATTACGCTCCTAGTTACAAGCCTGGATGAGCGGAAATGGTTAAAATAGTACGGTGGGGCCTAAATGCCACTCACAGGTAGACCTTTCGGCCGTCCTAACCATTTCCAAACATCGGAACAAGAACGGGCGGCGTAATCGGCAGGCGAAGGGATCAACTACATACACAAATGAGTATGTATGCAAGCCACCATACAATGGTTCTCAGAGTCATTCCATCTAAAAAGAAAGGAAATATAGCAACGCCATACGGCAAGATCCAAATATCCTATATAGATATAATAGTTTAGGATATCTCCGCATACATCAAACATCAGAGTATCAAGCGGAAGCGGAAAACAAGATCCGAGTACGGATAAGAAGAAAATCGGCATAAGGTGCCCCATAAATAAACACATCCCGCCCACAGATCTCACGGATCCCCGTTCCCGGAATCTCTACACCGAATGATCGTTGCCCGCATCGTCCATCTCCTCCACCCAGTATCCATCTTGCGAATGTACCTGTTCATCTGAACCAATAATTTATCGTGTGAGACCCTAGGGGTACTTAGCAAGACTTCATGCCTTTAAAGGGGACACAACCTGGGGTGACGCAATTGCAGCAAAAGATAAACCCTAGCAATTCTATAGATACTCGCTAACCATCCGCCTAACCAGAGATAGACGGATGTCTGTGAATTAATAACAACAGTTAGAACAGTAATATTAACAGATCCATCCTCCTCCCCGCTTACCGACGAGGAAGCGGACGAACAACCCCCCATCCGTTGGCAGTTTTATTAACCATTCCATGAGTGTTGCACTATTTACTAGTCAGTTACTTAGTCAAATTAAAAGCGATACTTTAGTTATTCTTGTCTATGATCGAGAAACTGTGCTCCAAGTCGTCCATAACCGCGGACACGGCTTTCAGAAAGTTTTACCCTGCAGGGGTGCACAAATAGCAACACACACTCGATCAACCTCGGAAAAACCAAATCAAACCCCAACGAGGCAGTCACGACAAAGCGATCACAGGATTCAGACATATTTCAGGGGGCCACCCCATTAAGCTACCCGCGACGAAGTTGGCCGACTCCGAGACGGATTCAAGGTTTGCGTCAATGGCTGTAAACGACGGGGAACCCAAAAATGTGACTGGGCTTGTCGATACCGCGAAAACACTCCGCTTACCTAAACAGTACAGTGTGCAGTACCTCGCACAATTTAAATAAAGCAGTAAAGCATGGCATAAGTACATGATAGTAAATAAAACCTCAAACTAGTTTGTGGCCCCAAGAAATAAGAATGAATCAAGCTCTGGCTCAGGGGGGTTCATAAGCCTCCCGGATGTGGATAGCGCGAATATTCAAGGAACAGGAATCAAGTACTCGGGGTCCTACGGGACACAAGTGAGCCTGAAAAACCAAATAGCAAGTATGGCTCACCGATGCCACTTTCATTAGTTATCCCATTACTACTCAGGTTAAGTTGTTTAGGTACCTCGTTATCCATCAGACACTCACATACCCTACACATGCTGTTCTACGACTCGCATGGCTCAGACAACTCCTGTAGTAATGGCTCATGGGATGGAGGAACAAGCTTCGGTGGGGGTTAAAAGTAAAGGCTATGCAATACTTGGGATTCAATTTAATGCAATCGCGACTCAATGATGCAAGAGTAAGATAGAGGCAATAGGTACTATATGTATGCAAGCATGTGGTAGTGCTTGCCTGGCAGCTCAGTTGAAGCAAGGGATGGATCTGGGTAGTGCTCCTGGTTCTCTTGATATATCCCCTGCTCAGCGTCTATTCGAAGAAGAACCAAACAAACAAGGGCCAACATAAATAAAGTGCACAAGCATAGGAATAATATGCGACAAGCAAACAATCATGCCATGATGAATGATGCACAATTTGCATGGCAATAAAGTAGCATGGCATGGGTGAGGTGTGGAATACAAGAAAAAACCATTTTATTGAGTTTTGGCCCCATTTTATCCTCATATTAGTTGCTGTATACTTTATATTTATATGATGCATGCTGCAAAACAAAACATGGAATGCATAAACAGAAAGGTCTCGTCGAGCTAATCATTTTAGACATATCATTTGTTAAATTTGGAGTTATAAAACAAAAGTTATTAATTAATAAAGGTAAAAGGGCATTTTATTGTAATTTTAATTAACTTGGAAAATAAAGTGTCCAAAATATATTTTGGATGGAATATTTGAATTCCTCACATTTTTCTGATTACAAAACATATATTACTTGTATTATTTGGAAATATATTTTAAAAGTCATTTAAAAACAGAACTAAATTTGAATTTCAATTAAGTTTGAAAAGATTTGAATTAAACCAGAAAAGCAGAATTACTTTTGTTACTCGCACAGACCCAGCCACAGTCAATGACAAGTGGGTCCTGAGCTGACTCAGCAGCACAGCGCACAGAAATTCTTCTACCACCGCGAGCTGAGCTAGCCTCAGAGACAGACAGGTGGGGCCAGAGCACTTGCAGGCCCACTCGCGGGCGCGGCCAACGCGTGCTGGACACGTGGGCAAGCCGGGGCGCGGGGGGGGGGGGACTGGTCTGTGGTGGTCTGGATCTTTCGGGGGGTTTCCTTGCAAAAAGCTACCGTGGCTGACAGGTGGGCTCTGGGGACGGCGGGTTTAGGCGGGAAAAAAGGGAGGGGGCTCTGCGCAAAATGGCCATCGGCTGTTGCTGCGCTGCTGACGAAAACGGCACCGACGGCGGCGGATCGGGCTGTGTTCCGGCGACGGTGGCGACGCATCCGCTGGGAAAACTGCATCGCGGCCAAAACAAAAGTTGTAGAGCCAACATCAGACTACAACTTTGGTTTTTAGATCTTAGCCAACGGAGGTCCGCAGCGGACGGGGCAAAGGGATGAACAGAGGCGAGAAAAGCTGCTGCAGCTGCTGCTGTCGGAGCGCGACGCGCGGCGCGCGCGCAGAGCGTTCGACGGAAGGCGGCGGAGCTACGGCGAGCTAGAAGGGAAAGGGAGATGTCCGGGAGGGAGAGGGGCTCACCAGCGACCGTACGGTGCAGACAACGTGCTCGCGGTGGACCAGATCGACGGCGTGGCTCGTGGCCGGCTTCGTCGGCTTCCCCTCGGCATGGTGGCGACGGCGACGCTCCGGTGGGGTCCCGGCGCTGCTGCAGGTCCAGGGCGACGGTGAAGAGGCGAGGGAAGGTGCTGGTACGCCTAGATCGGCTTGACGTTCACCGGAACAACGCAGGACAGAGGGAGACGTGGCTAGGGTTTAGAAGGAGGAGGTGGCCATGGCGGCTTGGGGAGGAAGAAGGAGAAGGGTGAGGGCTTGGGCGCCTTCTGGATGGGATCTGGGTGGGGTGAGGTGTGGCAGATGAGGGAGGAGGGTAGGGCACATGGGGTGGTGGCTTTAGCTTTGGAAAAAGGTGAAGAGAGGAGGGATCGGGCTAGGTCTTCTCTCCTCTACTTTTTCTCCTTGTCTTGAAGCCAAAGGAAGAAGTGGGGCAGAGGAGGGGTGCGCCGTGGTGGGGCCTGCCTGGCAGGGAGAGAGAGAGAGAAAGAGAGAGAGAGGCCGAGAGGTGAGGGGGTAGATGGATCTAGGTTAGTTAGCCTCGGGTTAGGTTAGATAGGGTTAGGGTTTTGAATAGAGGATGGAGAGAGAGGGTGTGGTGAGAGAGAGATTAGGGTTTAGGGGGTAGATAGGGTTTTTCAATTGTATTTGAAAAGACTCAAACAAACAAAACCCCATCTACACAAAAACAAGAGAAAGGAAAGGTGGTGACAAAGCATGGGGTGTTGAGGTTTTGGAGGTGGGGTAAGAGAGAAAAGATTTTGGTTAAGAAGGAAAAGAGACATCTACACATGGAATATAAGCATACCATGATGCTTAACCAAAACCAAGTTTAGATGCCAAAGGATGGTGGAGAGGGAGATTGATGATTCACTCACACATTCAAATAAAAACCAAAAGCTAGAAAAAGGGGGCACTTGCATGGCCCATGCAAAACAATTAATGCCATGCTTAATCTTGTGAAAACAATAATATTTACATGGCATTATTCCTATGCATTCCCAAAAGTGGGTTTAGACCAAGCTAAAGAATTTAAAGGAAATTCCAGATGGAGTAGATGGAGATGATCACATTTGATTATAATTGGTACTTGCTAGTGTGTTTATTCCACTAGATGTTTAGTAGTCCCAATAATACCCCAACATGAGCATAAATCCATGATAATCCATATGGAAGCTAGGAAAAAGGGTTCCACTCACAAGGCATGCAAAAGTGGCCATGTGGCTCTCATATATCAATAATGTGAAAACAACATGATGCTAAGATGAGAGCATGTGGAAAAGAATTGGATCCATCCCAACCCACGTGAGCTAGAGGTAAACTCAAATAAAGTGCAAAGCTCATATTTAGTTGGATGGTGGAATTATAAGGTGGTGAAAGAAAGGTGGTGGAGTTAATAAGAGATATGCCCCCAACTCAACTTGGGCATTAAACAATATATCAAGAACCAAATACAATATCAAGAGGCAAATACAATTAACAATGCATATGAGATAAGAACCAAACAAGAAGGGGTTTTATATGATGCTCAAATGCAAGGTGGCATGATGACATGAGCATGATATAATTATGATGCAACAATTATATGTTTGAAGTAGCCATTATATTACTAGACCAAGTAGCATTACAATTGTTAGACAATTGGGATGCTACAACTCTCCCCCACTAAACAGGAATCTCGCCCCGAGATTCTAGGAAGAAGAAGAAGACACAAAGAGGTTAGGATACTTGACACGGAGCTCATCTTCGCGTTCCCAAGTGGCTTCATCAACGGAATGGTGCGACCACTGCACCTTGCAGAACTTGATGGACTTGTTGCGAGTCCTGCGTTTTGCTTCAAGAACAACGAGTTAGAAGAATTGAAGGATTGTCGTGAGACAAGAAGGATAGGATGGACATAGCTCCGGTTTTTCAAGAAACAAGATAAAAGACTAGAAGCACTAGTGAAAGAAAGGACAAGATGATGTATCATGGATAAAGAAAGACACACCATTAAGATTAAAGATTTACTGATACGAGGGAGGATGAATCTTTATCTCGCCGGAAGAGAAAGAGCTAGATTGGAGAGGTTTTGAACCACTATGACAATAGCATCGTAATTCCTCTCGGATTGGAGAAATGAAGTTCGGAAACCATATTGCCTTCAAACAGTAGAGTCCCTTGATATCAACAGAAAGATTTAGTTAGACATCATCGGATTGGATTCTTGTTGCGCCGGTAAGAACCACAGGATCACGCAATTGAGGTGCGCGGATATAACTTCCAGAGACGGATGTGAAGACAGATCCTGGTTGAATCCCGCGAAGCAAAGAATATGGAGGATCTGGAGTTTATTGTAGAGATACTTATTGCTTTCTTTAGCCTTGCGGCTAACGCAATAGATTTGCGGCTGATGGCATCAACCATAATTGGCTTTACCACTGAAAAAGAATTGATGAAACAAAGAGAGATAGTTTCCTTTCATCTTGTTTGGGGATGTCAAGCACCGGTAGAAAGACGAGGACCGAAAGGAGTTTGCGTTTGTTTCCACCAGATAATTGAAGATTTTGCTCCGTGTAGGAAAAGACGAGATCACCAATAAGAGATTATTGATTACTTTCTTCGAGAGAGCACTCCGGAAAACAAGGACGGAAGTAAAAGTATCAAGGGATAAAGGACACTTCTAACTTCCGTGGAATGAGTGAAATCACATTAATTCACCAATTCAATGTACAAGAGCGAATGATAAGAGTAGTGGTATGGTAGCTACTCCATCCCGCACTCAAAGCATTACTCTGCACATGAATAAGAAAACCATGCAACCCACTACGGAAACAGACTGAAGGTATTGATAAGAAGAGCTCATGGAACTTCGTTAGCAAACAAGGATAGATGCAAACGATTCACCGGATCCAAGATAGATAAGGGTGATGATGTTGTCGTCATATCACAAGTACCAGGCCACCGGAAAGATATGAAGGAAGATTACGGATAAGAACAACTGCAAGATTCCACAGACAAAGAAAAAGATAGCACCACTTGAACAGAAGGAATACAAGATCTGGAAGGTCTTCATGGCCTCCGGTGGATTGAGCATAGATGATAGAACGAGAGGGTTTCAAAAGACCACTTGACGAGACTGAGGTGAAAGAACTCCATGTTCTTCTTGAAATGATTGGGGGAGATTTAGCGGTCTTGAGGAAATCTTTAGCGGAACGACGATGATAACTTGCCAACAAGGAACAACTCCGGATTGGTTGAAGATGGAGGATGGAATTAACAATGGACTTGCTAATTCCAGAATTGAAGCAATGTATGTAGCAGAAGGACGTGGTCGAGATAGGTGACTCCAAGGAGCCAGAATTCTCACTTTGAGACTTTGCACACAGGCAGTGCTCACGAAGCTTGAGAGAAAGAGACACAGATGATCTTCCATGTCCTTCCATTGATATGGAATAGGTAAGCATATTATCAACATATACCACCACGGATTAACAAGATATTCCCAAAATACCAAGTTCAAAAGGCGAGAGAAACGAACAAATGCTCGAACACTTCCTGAGCTCAACGCTCTTAGAAAGATCAATATTAAGAGCACGGGTTCGTGTTGAAGAAGATGCACTGGAAGAATAGATTATCTGGCCCTTCGGAAGAGAACAGGAAATGCCACCTGGTTTACATTGTCGATCAGATCACCGGTTACAAAGATAAAGAGATCTTGGTTAAGTACCGATGATAGCTCATACCTTAAGCAAAGCTATCAGAAGCGAAAAGATGCAATTCCCTCGTATCCAGGAGAATTGTGCAGATATGGGGTTCAAAAAGATGTGCAGCATGATGGACAGATGATAGACCGCCGTAGTGCTTTGGGAAACTCCGGATTGCCAAAGATGCTTGAATATGCATAGATATGATCACGGTGTACTCAAAATCACAGGAGATAACCGTCACCATTTGGAGGATAAAGTTGATAGCAATTTCCATATTCCAATTGTCACTTATCATGAGTGGAATATAGCTATGCCGAGAGCCAAATTACAATCACCAGCATCGGATCGACACACGTTATGTAATTAGCCCAAGAGAATTGGAGATGAAATTAAACTCCAGGATTAAGCGCCGGTGACAAAAGAATGAATTAGCATGGACATGCTGATAAAAGGAAGATAGATAATGTTTCACACACGACTGGAAAGGAGTGTGGAAGCACAGATGTATCAAAGAAAAAATTTCCGCATTTTTCGGCATTAAAATACCAATAGATGCGCAAAATCACTTATCAGGTAGCGATTAGCAACTGATGGTTTCACAGAATGTGGAGTTGCTAGAAGGAAGGACACCCTTAAGAAGACGGCACTGGTTAACAAGGAGTCAGATAGATCGCACCGGTTTTCAAAAGCCTGACGGTATGGAATGTACCAACAGTTGATAACCAAAGGCAGATTGTGATAACAAATAGGATGCAACAGATAGACAAGGAATTACACACACACACACACACACACACACACACTTTCTATGGTACTACGGAAACCCCGAACACGTGAATCCTAGTTTGAATTTTAAGAAGAGGATTGAAAAACGTTACACTTCCTTACCAGAAAAGGGTGGTGGTTGGGTAAGAAGAAAAGTGGAAGCAGTCCTACTCTCGCGTTTTATTTTCCCTAGTATACATAGCTACCAAAAATATTTGCTAGACTGACAACGACCATTTGGCTGAGACCCTGAAGGGCGGGATGGCTCTGATACCAATTGTAACTACCTCGGTGAATTACGCTCCTAGTTACAAGCCTGGATGAGTGGAAATGGTTAAAATAGTACGGTGGGGCCTAAATGCCACTCACAGGTAGACCTTTCGGCCGTCCTAACCATTTCCAAACATCGGAACAAGAACGGGCGGCGTAATCGGCAGGCGAAGGGATCAACTACATACACAAATGAGTATGTATGCAAGCCACCATACAATGGTTCTCAGAGTCATTCCATCTAAAAAGAAAGGAAATATAGCAACGCCATACGGCAAGATCCAAATATCCTAGATAGATATAATAGTTTAGGATATCTCCGCATACATCAAACATCAGAGTATCAAGCGGAAGCGGAAAACAAGATCTGAGTACGGATAAGAAGAAAATCGGCATAAGATGCCCCATAAATAAACACATCCCGCCCACAGATCTCACGGATCCCCGTTCCCGGAATCTCTACACCGAATGATTGTTGCCCGCATCGTCCGTCTCCTCCACCCAGTATCCATCTTGCGAATGTACCTGTTCATCTGAACCAATAATTTATCGTGTGAGACCCTAGGGGTACTCAGCAAGACTTTATGCCTCTAAAGGGGACACAACCTGGGGTGACGCAATTGCAGCAAAAGATAAACCCTAGCAATTCTATAGATACTCGCTAACCATCCGCCTAACCAGAGATAGACGGATGTCCATGAATTAATAACAACAGTTAGAACAGTAATATTAACAGATCCATCCTCCTCCCCGCTTACCGACGAGGAAGCGGACGAACAACCCCCCATCCGTTGGCAGTTTTATTAACCATTCCATGAGTGTTGCACTATTTACTAGTCAGTTACTTAGTCAAATTAAAAGCGATACTTTAGTTATTCTTGTCTATGATCGAGAAACTGTGCTCCAAGTCGTCCATAACCGCGGACACGGCTTTCAGAAAGTTTTACCCTGCAGGGGTGCACAAATAGCAACACACACTCGATCAACCTCGGAAAAACCAAATCAAAACCCAACGAGGCAGTCACGACAAAGCGATCACAGGATTCAGACATATTTCAGGGGGCCACCCCATTAAGCTACCCGCGATGAAGTTGGCCGACTCCGAGACGGACTCAAGGTTTGCGTCAATGGCTGTAAACGACGGGGAACCCAAAAATGTGACTGGGCTTGTCGATACCGCGAAAACACTCCGCTTACCTAAACAGTACAGTGTGCAGTACCTCGCACAATTTAAATAAAGCAGTAAAGCATGGCATAAGTACAGGATAGTAAATAAAACCTCAAACTAGTTTGTGGCCCCAAGAAATAAGAATGAATCAAGCTCTGGCTCAGGGGGGTTCATAAGCCTCCCGGATGTGGATAGCGCGAATATTCAAGGAACAGGAATCAAGTACTCGGGGTCCTACGGGACACAAGTGAGCCTGAAAAACCAAATAGCAAGTATGGCTCACCGATGCCACTTTCATTAGTTATCCCATTACTACTCAGGTTAAGTTGTTTAGGTACCTCGTTATCCATCAGACACTCACATACCCTACACATGCTGTTCTATGACTCGCATGGCTCAGACAACTCCTGTAGTAATGGCTCATGGGATGGAGGAACAAGCTTCGGTGGGGGTTAAAAGTAAAGGCTATGCAATACTTGGGATTCAATTTAATGCAATCGCGACTCAATGATGCAAGAGTAAGATAGAGGCAATAGGTACTATATGTATGCAAGCATGTGGTAGTGCTTGCCTGGCAGCTCAGTTGAAGCAAGGGATGGATCTGGGTAGTGCTCCTGGTTCTCTTGATATATCCCCTGCTCAGCGTCTATTCGAAGAAGAACCAAACAAACAAGGGCCAACATAAATAAAGTGCACAAGCATAGGAATAATATGCGACAAGCAAACAATCATGCCATGATGAATGATGCACAATTTGCATGGCAATAAAGTAGCATGGCATGGGTGAGGTGTGGAATACAAGAAAAAACCATTTTATTGAGTTTTGGCCCCATTTTATCCTCATATTAGTTGCTGTATACTTTATATTTATATGATGCATGCTGCAAAACAAAACATGGAATGCATAAACAGAAAGGTCTCGTCGAGCTAATCATTTTAGACATATCATTTGTTAAATTTGGAGTTATAAAACAAAAGTTATTAATTAATAAAGGTAAAAGGGCATTTTATTGTAATTTTAATTAACTTGGAAAATAAAGTGTCCAAAATATATTTTGGATGGCATATTTGAATTCCTCACATTTTTCTGATTACAAAACATATATTACTTGTATTATTTGGAAATATATTTTAAAAGTCATTTAAAAACAGAACTTAAATTTGAATTTGAATTAAGTTTGAAAAGATTTGAATTAAACCAGAAAAGCAGAATTACTTTTGTTACTCGCACAGACCCAGCCACAGTCAATGACAAGTGGGTCCTGAGCTGACTCAGCAGCACAGCGCACAGAAATTCTTCTACCACCGCGAGCTGAGCTAGCCTCAGAGACAGACAGGTGGGGCCAGAGCACTTGCAGGCCCACTCGCCGGCGCGGCCAACGCGTGCCGGACACGTGGGCAAGCCGGGGCGGGGGGGGACTGGTCTGTGGTGGTCTGGATCTTCCGGGGGGTTTCCTTGCAAAAAGCTACCGTGGCTGACAGGTGGGCTCTGGGGACGGCGGGTTTAGGCGGGAAAAAGGGAGGGGGCTCTGTGCAAAATGGCCATCGTCTGTTGCTGCGCTGCTGACGAAAACGGCACCGACGACGGCGGATCGGGCTGTGTTCCGACGACGGTGGCGACGCATCCGCTGGGAAAACTGCATCGCGGCCAAAACAAAAGTTGTAGAGCCAACATCAGACTACAACTTTGGTTTTTAGATCTTAGCCAACGGAGGTCCGCAGCGGACGGGGCAAAGGGATGAACAGAGGCGAGAAAAGCTGCTGCAGCTGCTACTGTCGGAGCGCGACGCGCGGCGCGCGCGCAGAGCGTTCGACGGAAGGTGGCGGAGCTACGGCGAGCTAGAAGGGAAAGGGAGATGTCCGGGAGGGAGAGGGGCTCACCAGCGACCGTACGGTGCAGACAACGTGCTCGCGGTGGACCAGATCGACGGCGTGGCTCGTGGCCGGCTTCGTCGGCTTCCCCTCGGCATGGTGGCGACGGCGACGCTCCGGCGGGGTCCCGGCGCTGCTGCAGGTCCAGGGCGACGGTGAAGAGGCGGGGGAAGGTGCTGGTACGCCTAGATTGGCTTGACGTTCACCAGAACAGCGCAGGACAGAGGGAGACGTGGCTAGGGTTTAGAAGGAGGAGGTGGCCATGGCGGCTTGGGGAGGAAGAAGGAGAAGGGTGAGGGCTTGGGCGCCTTCTGGATGGGATCTGGGTGGGGTGAGGTGTGGCAGATGAGGGAGGAGGGTAGGGCACATGGGGTGGTGGCTTTAGCTTTGGAAAAAGGTGAAGAGAGGGGGGATCGGGCTAGGTCTTCTCTCCTCTACTTTTTCTCCTTGTCTTGAAGCCAAAGGAAGAAGTGGGGCAGAGGAGGGGTGCGCCATGGTGGGGCCTGCCTGGCAGGGAGAGAGAGAGAAAGAGAGAGAGAGGCCGAGAGGTGAGGGGGTAGATGGATCTAGGTTAGTTAGCCTCGGGTTAGGTTAGATAGGGTTAGGGTTTTGAATAGAGGATGGAGAGAGAGGGTGTGGTGAGAGAGAGATTAGGGTTTAGGGGGTAGATAGGGTTTTTCAATTGTATTTGAAAAGACTCAAACAAACAAAACCCCATCTACACAAAAACAAGAGAAAGGAAAGGTGGTGACAAAGCATGGGGTGTTGAGGTTTTGGAGGTGGGGTAAGAGAGAAAAGATTTTGGTTAAGAAGGAAAATAGACATCTACACATGGAATATAATCATACCATGATGCTTAACCAAAACCAAGTTTAGATGCCAAAGGATGGTGGAGAGGGAGATTGATGATTCACTCACACATTCAAATAAAAACCAAAAGCTAGAAAAAGGGGGCACTTGCATGGCCCATGCAAAACAATTAATGCCATGCTTAATCTTGTGAAAACAATAATATTTACATGGCATTATTCCTATGCATTCCCAAAAGTAGGTTTAGACCAAGCTAAAGAATTTAAAGGAAATTCCAGATGGAGTAGATGGAGATGATCACATTTGATTATAATTGGTACTTGCTAGTGTGTTTATTCCACTAGATGTTTAGTAGTCCCAATAATACCCCAACATGAGCATAAATCCATGATAATCCATATGGAAGCTAGGAAAAAGGGTTCCACTCACAAGGCATGCAAAAGTGGCCATGTGGCTCTCATATATCAATAATGTGAAAACAACATGATGCTAAGATGAGAGCATGTGGAAAAGAATTGGATCCATCCCAACCCACGTGAGCTAGAGGTAAACTCAAATAAAGTGCAAAGCTCATATTTAGTTGGATGGTGGAATTATAAGGTGGTGAAAGAAAGGTGGTGGAGTTAATAAGAGATATGCCCCCAACTCAACTTGGGCATTAAACATTATATCAAGAACCAAATACAATATCAAGAGGCAAATACAATTAACAATGCATATGAGATAAGAACCAAACAAAAAGGGGTTTTATATGATGCTCAAATGCAAGGTGGCATGATGACATGAGCATGATATAATTATGATGCAACAATTATATGTTTGAAGTAGCCATTATATTACTAGACCAAGTAGCATTACAATTGTTAGACAATTGGGATGCTACACTCATGATGATTGACCACCTGTGTAGTTCCCAAGATGACAGATGGTCATGGTTGGGAGGCCAAACTCATAGGAGAGGTGCCTATACTAGGGTGTGTAATTGAAAGGTTAGGATTGATTATCCGCATACTGAGTATGGTGAATTCAGGATTGTTCCTGATTAGTTGTATCGAATATTGTGGTGAAAGTGTACCACCTCTGAAGAGTGTCAAACTATTCAAATAGCCACATCCGCGGTTATGGACAGTTGGAGTGCCAGTACTGTTCCGTCGTCATATGTTTCCAAAATGACTTGTGAAATAAATCATGACTTTAATTTGACCACAACAGGGTTGTGAACATGAAAACTAAGTTCCCACTTAGGTGTTATAAAACCTTAAACTAGCTTTCTTTACTTCTGAACTTAGCTAGAGATAAACCTTGCTTTTTGCAAAACAACCTAGAGCTTAGGATTCCTACTTGAAACTTCTTTACTTGTTAGTGATAGTTTACGAGTACTTAAAGAGTACTCATGGCTTTGTCCCTGGCTATTCCCGTGGCCAGACTATGAGGAGGACTATCAGGAGGATGGACCGCAAGAAGTCTATGACAACTAGGATCATCTCCCATCGTCAGCATTGCCTGTGATCATGAAGATGGATCCTCGTCCACTAAGACTGGATCATGATATCCTTTATTTGTAAGACCTTTATTATGGTTTGTAATGGATGATGAACTATGGTACCAATCTGTTATGTCTCACAAAAATGGTAATCCTGGGATTGCGATGTATGGCATAACAGGCGTCTAGGATTAAAAATCCGGGCGTTGACAGCAACAAAGTAAATAATGTTATCCTTAGATTTTACTAGTTTATTCTGCATTTTCAGACGTGTCTTCAAGTTTTTCTCATACTCTTCTTTTGCCGTCAGTAGCTTCCTGTTCTGTTCGGCTAGTTGACCGGTCACGCATCTTTCTCTTCCTTTCCATTCATCGTCGACCCAATCGGTATATCGGCACTTATGGATTTCCTGTAATTGTGTAATACAAGTTATTTTATATACCGGCAACCATACTTTAATGAGAACGATGTACATAATACAAGGCCATAGAAACAACCTCATACGGACAACCCAAAAACCGTCTACCAACATCACATCCATCTCTGCACACACGACGAGTAGGTTACACTGAATGGCCACACTTATTTCTAGCCTTCCTCTCCATACCATTGTACGACGGATCATACACATACTGCGGCAAAGCATCAAGATAGTGGGGCAACAAGCCCTCAACACCATCCTAAAAATTGATATATCAGATCCACAGTAAAAATATAGATTGCAAATAGAACAGTTTAGGAACGAACCGTCTCGTCTAAGGTAGGCGATGCGGATTTCTTCATCTTCCCGCAGTCATAATGCACAACAGATGTTAGTTTCGCCCATCCTTCGTCGCCGTCCGTCGGAACCATCCGAGCCGACGAGATCGCGCTAGCCTGCAGCTGCCGATCAATCACACAACGGGACCCTGACTAACCCACTAACCCTAATCAGGACGACCAACGGTCACAGTTAAATAAGAAAACCTAAGGCCGACAAGCACTTAACTAATCCATGGGCCGGATAGTATTTCGGCCCAAATAAAATAAAAACTCTTACATAAGTTCGTGAGCCAGACGATATTTTATGGACAAATCAAAATTTTCACCATTTACTCTACTTCTTGTCTTAATCATTATTCTTTACATTGAGATTTCATTAAATAGCATATGTGAAGAAAATGAGACATATAAAACAAGGTCCGCTATATGTTTCGGTCAAGTACCATATGTGAAGACAGCGACTCATGTAAAACACAGTCCACTATGTGTTTCATCAAATAACATATTTCAGTCTTGTCCAAAAATATTTATCAATACAACAACCGTAATACACTTATTATATCTGCGATAACAACTTAAAAACATTATGGCACCATAGTTGTCCAAATGATATTAACTCAACTATGTCGTCTCTGATGTTCCTCTACCACCTTCCTGCACATGAACAACCGAAATTAAATTCAGTTACATAAGTTAAATTTTACATGACGACAGTTTGGTCACACTCACTTCTGGTAAAGTTTGCATTAGGTGTTGCGTTTGTTGTGTCCTCGTTCTTTGCAAGAGCCGCACTTGATTCTATGTTCGTCGAATAATTGCGGTCTTCCATTCTTTGACTTTGGCACATTGTCGTATTTCTGATCTTTTGAGCTATGCTTAGGTGCACCTTTGCTCGATACTTTTAGAGGATCCTGAACCTTAACAATGTTTTCTTCATGATCCTCTACATGTTCAACAGCTAACGAGATGAGACAAATAGGAGCAGCAGCCAACTCCTCCTGATGATCATACTCAATAGCCTTAGCAATTATAGCCTTCATACTATCCTGTAACTGATCCCAAAGAAAAGGGTATTTGCATGCCGCATGCATAGCTTCTGAGGCCAACACACTAACCTGGCTATATTTCAGTCTTTCCCCATCCCCTTCCCATCCTACTCCAAACAAATCACCGGTGCGCCTTGCAGGAAGACCGTGCCTTGCGTCTTTTGAAAACCGACAAAGAACACAACATTATGGAATTTCAGATATATGCAGGACATTCAGAACGTGGAATATATGCTTGCACGGTAGACCTATTCTAATCATCCTCCTATAGCTGCACTTTATAGATTCATTTCGATTCTCTGATGTATATTCCACGGTGAACTGCCTCTTTCGGTTATTATCCATGCGACGATAAAAATTTCTGACCCAGATCCCACCTTCTTCTCAACAGTCACTATTCCACCAACTTTCTTGAGATCATCCTACAACATACACAAATTTTGCCAGGGTGAACGCGTGGGAAGCAGCTACCTCCATTTCCCTACATGTAGTAACGGGCACCGGTAGAGTCTGTGAGGCTGTGCAGTCATCTCGCGCCTCGTTCTCACGGATGCGGTTAATGCAATTCTCATAATGCAATATCATATCCACTAAAGTCATTTCTCCATCAAGGTGTAGGTGAAGCAGGAATTCGGACTTTCACTATGCTGGTTGCTCTTCATACCAAGCCAAAAACCATCTGCCAAATATGCTGCAGCCCACATTCCCCTCTTCCTATACACCCTCCTCAACCAAGTTATTGTTTTATCCGACTGCCATTTTCTCAAGAACGCCTTCCATATCTGCTCAAATATGGCTTTCGACGTAGTTTAGTACAACATAGACCGAAACTCTTCCAAGGACTTGCTACTAAGATGGACCTTCATATTTTTCTCAATATGCCAAGTACATATTCGGTGCCAGACATCTAGAAAAACTCTGCGTATTGCCCTAATCATCGCCGAGTCGGCGTCCGTGATCACACTCAGAGGCATCTTCTAACACATTGCCTTTAAAATATTTGCAGCAGCCACACATATGTTTCTTCTTTCTCATCTGAAACTATGGCACAACCAAAAATTGTAGTACTCTGGTGATTATTCAGACCAACAAAAGGTATGAATAGCATACCATAGCGATTCATCGTGTATGTGCTGTCAGACACAAGGACATCCCCATAGTCCTCATAGTCCTTTACTGATTGGGAATCACACCAGAACATTCTTTTCAACCGTCCTTCTTCATCTAACTCGTAGTCAAAATAAAAGCTTGGGTCCCTCTCCTTCCTGCTCGCCATAATGCCAATGGTCGTGGCAGCATCACCTTTCGCCAGTAGTTTTCTCTTCTCCTTGCTGCAAAGGTTGTATATATCCCTTCTGACGTACCCAACTCTGTCGTACCACACACTTTTGTTGATCATGGAATCCATTATGATGTGCTTCCTAATTCCTGCGGCTCCCATAGCTAATATCTCAGCCTTCTGATACTCTTTTATTTTTCTATGCGACCAAAGGAAAGGTACTTTATCCAGTCTTGCTAACACATGACTATGACTGGGCTCAAAACTATTAACATACCATACACCAAGTTTTGAATCAAGCTTCACAGTCAGGTGAGCCCCACACTTGCATCGAGACAGAGCTCTGAGCCTCCGACTTCGTCTCTCACTAGTCATCAACCTTCTATCACGCTCACCTTCCCTCGAACACAAATAACTTATATAAACCAAATGTTGCGTACTCTTCTTGCTATATCTGACCTTATCCTTTCTTATGCTAAATCCATTATCTTTGGCATAGCTGTTGTAGAATACGAAAGCAGCTACTTCGCAAGGAAAATTCATCTCCTTTATCTTCATGTACATATCCATCTTATCCTCTGTCTTGCAATCATCATTAAAATTCCAGCACCCATCATCAACCGGTACCTGCACGTGTAGAGCAAATCAATGAAAACCTAAAAAAAAATTATACATTACACATTTTGTTTTTCACAAGAAATATAACAATCAAGGCATACCTCCATATTGTTCGCCTCCTTTGAATCCCCAGAAACTGTTGCATCAAAAATACCACTCTCTATGTCCGAGTCACCATAATAGTCGTACACATTTTGTAGACCAGCAATTTCCTGCACAAAACAATAATAACACAATTACTCATCCTATAATGGTCATTTAGTTAGTTGCTTCACAAATAATTCGTACACTCTAAGTACCTCATTAATGTATTCCTCGAACATAGAGTCTAAATTACTTTCCTCCTTATCATTGTCTGTATCCATCTATATAAATTGGTATCATGTATATTGTTATAACATTAACCTTAACAGAATGATTTAGCTATCCGTAATAATTGAATCTAATAAAATAACTTAAAGTAATAACATCGGTGCTCATATGCTCAGAGCTATCCCCACCATCTGAACTTGAATCTCCAGACAAATTTTTACTCTCTGACATAGATTCATCTACCCAATCTCCAAAATCTTTACTAGAATCATCTGACCCATCTGCAGGAAACTCAAACCCATGTTCCTTCTCTACCTCAAAAATACCAGACCTAGACTCCGCCATTTCCTACAACCAGTGCCGGCGGGATAAGCCCACCCCATCGGTGGACGATGTGCGGGATGAAGAAGAGCTGTGGATGAACAACCGTGGTGTGCCAGCTGAAATATCCCGAACTCCTTGTTAGATCGGTGGGGCGGATCCCCTAACCCTAGCTGTCCCTAACCCTAGGTTGCCCCTAAACCTAACTGAACAGGAAACAGAGGATACCCTCCGTGCTTCCGAAAACCTTATGCGGCCACGTAGTCATCGGAGATGGGAGAGACGACGGCCGTGCGTACCGAGAGTCCGTCTGTCCATTGGTGGTGCGCCGTCGCCTGACCTAATACAGATGCGAGAGTAATTGGTCGGTTCGAAAACAACGAATGCACGACATGGGCTAGCAAGGTAAGACCGTTACCCGGTCACGTGACCTTTTTTATTTCAGACGCTCCATATAAGTACCGTATCTGTAGATACGGATATACGAGGGCTGAATATGGGTTTCAGCGGGCCTAAGATAGAAA
Source organism: Avena sativa (assembly GCA_916181665.1). Taxonomy (NCBI): domain Eukaryota; kingdom Viridiplantae; phylum Streptophyta; class Magnoliopsida; order Poales; family Poaceae; genus Avena; species Avena sativa. The sequence goes on from OV702297.1 coordinate 148,986,203, forward strand.
AAAGAAAAAACAGATAATAACCCCTCTGCTTCACGAAGGGTGGAGCACCGGAGCAGGACTCATATCCATAACATCAGGATTACAGCGACCATATTGATACTCCCACTTAGCATGATAAGCATAACGTACAGAAACCATACCAGTTTTTGTCAAGTGCCATGCAACAAAATCCTAACATCCAGTTGGTGAAATAGGAATTTCAAGTATCCTATTAGCATCCACACTCTAGAAATTTTCTCATACCAAATGTTCATCCCAAGACCCCGTGACAGGGTTATGAGATCGAAAACCTTGCTTAGCAATATACCTGCTCTTGGAGTATAAACTCTCCTATTCGGGGCTTGTTGGAACCCAAGCATCATCCCATATGTTGATTTGATCACCACCTCCTACTCTCCAAATGCAGCCACGGTTCATGTTTGAACACTATAGAAGATACTCTGCCAAGTGTAATAGCTTTTAATAAGTTTCCATCTGAATAGTACCTAGCACGAAGAACCCTTGCTCATAAAAAAATCTGGTTCTTCCATTAATCTCCAACATTATTTTGCTAACATAGCCATATTAAATGTATGAAGATCACGGAAATCCATACCTCATCTGTCTTTTGGGGTACACAACTCCAACCATGGCAACCAATGCATTCTTTTGTGGTCATCCTCATCGGCCCAACAAAACTGCGAAACAGCATCAGTAATTCTCTTAAAAAAATTCTTCGGAATATTAAATACTATCGTCGCAAACACTAATATAGCTTGAGAAATTGCTTTAATTAATAACTTCTTCCCACCAATAGATAACATTTTTTCCTTCCATCCACTGATAATAGCCGGTACTCTCTCCATAATATATTTGAGAAATCACTTGTATCTACTCCTACCAAGGATGGAAGGCTAAGGTACTTTTTATTTAGAAATTCTGTCCAAATATCTAGGATTTCACATACCTCTACTTTCTTCTCCACTACAGTATTAGGGCTGAAAAAATACTACACTTCTCGGCACTTACCAGCTGCCCCGAACTTTCACAAAAAGAATCCAGTATCTCTTGTAGTGCATGTGCATTAGCAGCATCAACCTCCACAAGAATAAGAGAGTCGTCCGTGATGAGTAAATGTGATACCATAGGAGCCTCACAACACACCTTTACCCCCACAATCTTTTTAGAATTTTTTGCATGTGTTAACAAGCTTGATAATCCTTCCGCACAAAGTAGAAATAAGTAGAGTGAGAGCGGGTTTGTCGAATTCCCCTCGTTGCAGTGAACATCTCAGTTTCATTGGAGTTAAATCTTACTCTATAGCGCACATATGAAACACGCACCGTGATAAGTTTTACCCAGTTTGATCATTATTTTTTCCAAAAAAACACCACTCGACTATGTCGTATGCTTTATGCATATCAAGCTTCATAGCGCACAACCCTTTCTCTCTTTGCTTCTTTTTTATTGTATGAGTAGATTCATAAGCAATAATAATATTATTTGTGATTAAATGTCCAAGGAAAAAGGTGCTTTGGTGTTGACTAATTACCTCTAGTAGAATCAGCTTCAAGTGGTTTGCCAACATCTTTCATATAACTTTATACACCACATTGCAGAGGCTAATTGGATGGTACTGTGTAATCTTTTTAGCATTCTATTAGCTGCTTGCAAAATCTCTCTTGTTAGATCATCACCTAACATATACCAATACCTCTTGTAAAATACAACATGAAGACCGTCTAGACCGGGGGGCCTTTAGGTCACCAATATGAAACAATGCTTTTTTCACCTCTTCTTCACTAAAAGAGCGTGTCAAAATTCGGTTCATTTCACTTGTGACCTTTCTAGGTACTTTATCTAAGACATCAGCATTCTCCATGACTTCTGAGGTAAATCAGCCCTCAAAACAGAATTTTATGAGGTTACTCATACCTTGCAGGTCTTCCCATTTATTGCTTGAATCATCAATAATATATTTGATAGTATTTTTTCCTTGCACTAGTAAAATTATGGAAGAATCTCGTATTTCGATCTCCATGACGAAGCCAATTGGCCCTGCCCCGTTGAACCCAATGGATCTCCTCCTGCTCAAGTAACAGTTCAATTTTTAGTAGAATCTCTTTTTGTTCAGCAATCAAATCATCAGAGACATGACCTCTATGTACTTCCTCCAGCTCCTAATTTAGTTGATCAATACGACGACGTGGCCCTTTAAGTTCACATTGGTCCCATGCATGCAGCTCAGGATGGACTTCCGATGTCTTATGCATGAAACTCTGCCCTGGACCTCTTTGTGATACCCTCACGCATTGTTTAACAGGATTGATGGTATAATTATATCAACAAGTTGCAACTTTTTCAGAAGTTCATCTGCAAAAAACTTTAAGGTTAAGCGTTCTTGGCTTGGAGCAATTTGAGGATGGATGACCGACCGTAAAATGGGTACCGGGTGCGCATGAGTGAGGACAAAGTGTGCAGAAAAGACTAGTGTTGGTTTGTGGGGTTAGTCTAGAGATCCTATTAAACTGTCAAGAGTGGCAGCCGCTGGTTCGGAGAGGCCGGGATATTACAAGTGGTATCAGAGCCGATCCTCGTGGTTACATGGGCTTGTGCGGGTTAATGATGGACATGCGCATGGCATGTGTGGTCCAGAGTAGACACGACATGGCACATGTGCCGACACTAGAGCATAGACATGTGCCAAGAGGGGACTTTTCTGGCTTGTGGTTGATCGACGAGGGCATCGATCTTATAAGGGTGGATGTATGTGATATCTTGACGCATGACTTAATAGGATTGACAGTATACCCATATCAATAAGTTGCATCTTCTTTTCCAAAAGCTCATCTAAAAAGAACTTGAAGGTTAGTGGTGGATATGTGGAGCATGGCACGTGTGGCCCAGAGTGGACACGGCGTGGCACATGTTCCGGCACTAGACGCACAGACATGTGCCGAGAGGGGACGTTCCTGTCTTGTGGTTGATCGATGAGGGCGTCAATCTTCTAAGGGTGGGTGTACGTGATACCCTGACGCATGGCTTAATAGGATTGATAGTATATCCATACCAACAAGTTGCAACTTCTTTTCCAGAAGCTTATCTGAAAATAACTTTAAGGTTAAGCGTGTTTGGCTGGAACAATTTGAGGATGAGTGGCCGACGGGGAAGTGTGTACCGGGTGTGTACGAGTGAGGAAAAATGCACAGAAAAGACTAGTGTTGGTTTATGGGGTTAGTCTAAAGATCATATTGAGTTATCAGGAGTGACAGCTGCTGGTCCGAAGAGGCCGAGTATTACACTCTTCCCGAAGCCTTGCTCCATGTGTTCTAGACTGTGAGGTCCACTGTTTCCTCTTGCAACAATCTAGCCTCGAATCTCTTCGGACTTGGATTAAGTGTGTGCACATTTTCCAGGAATTTTGTATCCACCATAATAGGTCGATGGTCGCTTTTCATCATCTCTCCATTTATCACTTTACTCTGTGGGAAGAGATTGTTCCAAGCCACATTAGCCACTACTCAATCTAACCTCTCCCTTATAGCCTCCCTCTTCTCCAAGTGGAAATATCACCTATATACCCCATGTCCTCAAGGCCATAGTCCAATAAACAATCTTGGAGCATTTTCATGCATCTTGACGGTCTCGGACACCCCCCCCATTCTTCTCCCAAGAGTATAGGATTTCATTGAAATCTACCAATAACAACCATGGCACATTACAATTAGAGTTAAGGTCTCTAATTTACTCCCCAAGACTTGTATTTATTTATTCCAATTTGGCTCACCATAGAACCTGTTAGGCACCACTCTTGTTCTCCTTTTCCAATTACATCAATACAATTCTTCTCTACCCTTCTACTAACAATTTTAACTTCCTTTTTTCAAATGAGTATCAAGTCACCGCTACGACCATTACTCTCATGGAATAACATGTGATCAAACTTCATCTTCCGCATCAATTTGTCTACTTAGCTTTTTTGAAATGTGATTTAGATAGGAAAATCACACCCAATTTTATTTGCCTCGGAACTTCCTAAAGCACAAGAACTACCCAGGATGTCCTCATCCCCTATCAGTTCCATCCTATGGCGATCATTGATCCCGGCGGCCTCCTTCGAGGAGGACCGCCGATCCCATCTGCACATCAACTTGAGAGCCATCAGCACCATTTTGCGTCTGCCTTTTAGGAGGTTGCACTTTCTGTGGAGTAGACACAATATTGTCACCCACCTTATTCGTTGTACTATTTTCCAACAATAAAACCCTTTTAGCAATAGTACTCGAGTTCGCAGGTTGTGGAAGAGCATCCTCAGAATAATTCACTTGTCCATCCCTCCCCTGATCATTTGGTTCTCTAGTTTTTCTTCTGAATTCACAACCCTTCCTAGCAAAGCCACCACGGCCTCCATGTCCTCATCCACCTCTTCCCACACCAGGTGAAATATTTTGATCAAACTTCACCACCAGCCAATCCCCCCCTTGGCACACATCTTCATCATGTATACCATTACCACACTTGGTGACTTCATACCCAATCATCCACAAAAGAAATAGAAATCTGGTAGCTTTTCATATTGGCAGAGTACTTCTTTCTTTCCTTTAAGTTTATTGCAATGAACCGAACTAGCGGCTTGCTCAGATCAATATGGACTCTAGTATGGAGGTAATTAGAAGGGTTAATTCTTCCTTCATTAACAATCACTAAGATTGGCGGATCCTCAATCTTTTTATCTAATTCTTTCTTTTTATCAAACCTTCAAACAAACCCTGAATCCTGGCCCAAACTAGCAATTTGGCAAGCTTGTAGTCCTAGACGTTAGAGAATCCATCATATTTAGCCATGATAATAGCAGCTTCACAGAATAGCCACGGGCCCTATTCCAACCACCCATGACCCTATTCCAATCACCCAAACACTAAAACTGGACGAGAAATAAGTTCTGTCCCTTTGTTTTGAAGGTAACATCTTATGCAGACACCCAAGCGTTCCTCGTCTGCTTAAACATCGTCGCATGACTAGAATTATTGGTGGTATGAACACTGAATAGCGCCAGCCACCGTACTTCCCCAACCCGATCGCCGATCTCCTCAGAGAAATCGAGATCTATCTCCTCTTCCGAAACACAGATTTAAGCCTTCAAATCGATCCTCTAGATCCTTCTCAGGGGCAGACGTACCAGAACTCCCGCCCAGGACACCAGATCCCTATGGCAAATTAGGGTTCTCCTTCGGCAGCACTGGTGGAACCGACTCCGTCGCCGGCACAGACTTTACTGTCTCCGCCATGTAGTAGAACGCTAGCCCTCAGAACAACGTGCATCAGCTAGCACTCGGTATATCGATAGTATGGCATATCACACACCGCTTCGACCCCCGCACGAATCGAGAGGCACTTGAGAGTCCACCCTCCCTTTTCGGGCCCCTCCCTTGCCTCCCTCGCTGGACTAGCCGGTGAGTGGCGGCGGGAGGTTGGCGTCGGCATAGATTTAGGTTTTAGTAGTAGTGGTAGATGTAGGGTTCAGCCTCGTGCCGTGTGTGGGCGTCTTGCCCGGAAAAAGAAGCTTCCAGGTCTTCTCGGCTGGATCTGGATCTACATTCTCCCATGGCTTCTCGTGGTGGTGCTCAGGTGGGCGGAGTCGATGGATGTGGGGGGTGATGTGGAGAGCTTCTTCGTCAATAAAGTCGTGGGGTGTAGGAGCTATCTCCAGATGCGGGAGCTCCGCCTCGTTCTTCCTGTCCTGGCCGGCCGTGGTGGCGAGGGGGAGAGGATTCGAGGCGAGATTCAAGACTTCGCTCTGGCCTTCCTGGCCCGCCGTGGTGGCGAGGAGGAGGTCGCTGTGCGGAGTCGCTTCCTGCTGATTGGAGTTGGTGTTGTACTAGCTGTTGGATTCGCTGCGTCTGCATCTTCTTCGGTTTCTCTTCCTCATCTCGGGCAGGAGCTCTGAGGGAGGAGCTCGGTTTTCTACTGACATGGTTATACCCCATGGGTACACGACTTTAGCATACCTGGTCCAGCCCAAGAAAGGCCCACGAGAACATACACGGCCCATGAGGATTTTCGGGTGGCCCAAGCCCATGACGTCTTCGGATCCTTGGAGAGTAAGACTAGATTATATAGAATATTCAAAGGGGCAAACCCTAAATCTATAACCGACTCGGTCTATGCCTGGGACCTACCTATCTCTATATAAAGGCTAGGAGGGCACGACGAGAAGGGCACTTCGCATACCACCGCATACACACCTTCATGCCAGATTGCATCTGCGCACCCCTGTAACTTTCGGTTCCGCCATAATCAAGAGCAGACAAGCAGAGTAGGGTTTTCCCTTCGGGGGCCTGAACCCGGGTAAACCTCGTGTCCCCGCGTTGCTTGTTTGCTAACTGTTCCGCGATCTCCAGCATCCCCATCTTCTCCAAAACCCAAGCTCATAACAATGGGCATTGACGAGATTAAACCTCGTCATTCTCGAGCAGATACAACGGATCCTGGTGGTGAGTTGTTGATGTTCTTCAATTTCTTTTTTCTTCTTGAGCACAGTGGTGGTGACTAGAAGGGGAAGAGATCTGAGGAGTGGTGGTGATGATCAACCAAGGAGTAGTGGAGCCACTTTCTTCTGCAGTTCCAAATCGGAAGCAAGATACCACCCGATTATCTTGGCCAAATCGAGGCCTTCAAGCTCACCGGCGAAGAATCCCGAAGCTTCTTCAACCTCCATCGCGAGGCCCAACAGTTGTAGAGGCAGATTGGAAGAAGGACCCGATGGCTTTCTCCTAGATAATGTTAGGGTCCTTTTCATAAAGCGTGTGGATCTTGTTGCAATTTCAGTTTTTCTAGGGTCCAGCGTGAAAATTTGTAACTCCTCCGTCTTAATTGAGTAAACCGTACCAACGGTCCTAATTCTTTTCGCGTGCCTTCAGTTTGGTCCTAGTTCTTCTAAAACGCATATCTAGGTCCTAAATCTTTCGTACATGATTTACGTGAGGTCCTAAATCGGTTTGGCCTACGTTTACAGGTGCCACGTCGACATCAGACATGTGGCAGTTAGAAAAATTTACGTATGGACCCTTATAAGATGTGAGGTTCTAATTCATGGGCCCCTAGTTCTTTTCCATCTCCGTTCTTTGTCGTCGATGTTCATTGCACGGGACAACCTCATGCCATTCTGCTACGCCTGCGCTCACCGATATCCTTGCCGCCTACGACCTGGACCCGGAGAGCGCGCCCCGACCGTCCCGCGTAGGAACTCGCCGCCGTGCGGCGTAAGCTGAGACAAGACATGAGTATGGCGTAAGAGGATCTGTGATATGCACCTTGACGCCGCACGAGCAGCGGAAAACGCCAGGTCCGACTCAATGACGCAACATGCCTGGGTGCCAACATGGGAGCGACGTGCAGCCCGCCGGCAACAGGCGCATGGGAGTGGCGTGCATCCCGACAAGGCAGGATAGCAGCGCACATTTGCTAGGATCTAGCGTTGCTTGTGTGGGCGCGATGGATGAGGCGGGTACATGGGTGAGCAAGGGGCAAAACTCATGGGCTCCATCCTCACGGCAATCGCCTCATCGGAGCTACACCTCCACCGCCGGTCTACCGTGCAAAGACATGGGATTTGGAGATGAAGAAATACAACCTAAGGAGTCTATTCGCAAATATAAAGGGTGGCTAGTATGCCACGTGGGCATCACTTTTGACGTGGCACCGGTCAACGTGGGTCAAACCGATTTAGGACCTTGCGTGAATCACTTACGGAAAATTTAAGATCTAAATATGCATTTTGAAAGAACTAAAACCAAACTAAAGGTACACGAAAAGAATTAGAACCGCTAATACAGTTTACTCGTCTTAATTTAATAAAAGGCTTCCAATCTCTTCGGAGACTCTCCCTTGTTAAAAATAAAAAGCTAACACTCAGTATCGCAATGATAAAACCTCGCAAGATCACGTCGAACTTAGCGAAATTGTGGGAAAACACGGGGACTCTCACCTGACCGCGAGAGGATTTTGGAAATTCTAGAAGAGGGAGTATGGAACAAACATCGCAATTGGACCGACCAATGGTCGCCCAAATCAAGCCAACTGGCCCAACGACATCTGGGTTGGCCGCCACGGTGGAACCGGGTCGCAGATGGACGACCGGATAAAATTTATTTTTTTGAGAGAAAAGCCGGATAAACTGTTGAGGCGCCACGTTGCTATGACTCATTCAGCGGTTGCCACGTCTCGCGTATCCCGCTGTGGAGACCGCCTTGTCTTCCCCGACCGACCAGAGAAGAGAGCAGACGCGTCAAAAAAGACACGAGAGCAGATCAGCAACACCAAAATCTGCTGAGCAAGAGCAGCAGCCAGCGCTTTGGTCCCTTGAGTTTGGCAGGTGAGTGGACATGGGGCTGGAGATTGTGGCGGTGGAAGCTGGGCCTGCGGCGGCGGCGGTTGAGAGACCGCGAGAGCAGCAGGTGGTGGAGATATACCCGCTGAGCCGCTACTACTTCGGCGCCAAGGACGGCCGGCCATGGCCAGCCGTGTGTGAGACCGCGGCCGACCGCGCCCTCCGCCTCAAGGCCAAGTGAGTTGTACTACTCCCTACTAGTACTATTATAATCAGTGACAGCGCACGCACCCTGGTCGTGTCGTGTGGTCTCTCTTCTTGCACCGTTGTGTTCTTGGCAGTGGCAGGTGGGTGAGATCAATTCGTGGAGCATGCGATGCGAGAGGTACTCACCCCCACGGCTGTGGTGGTTGGTTTGCTTGCAGCTTCGCGGCTCACGGGCTCCGGACCTCCGTCCATGGCGTCCTGCTGGTGGAGCTGTCAGGTCACCCACACGTTCTGCTCCTGCAAGTCAGGAACTCCTCCTTCCTGCTCCCTGGAGGCCGCCTCAGGCCCGCCGAGCAAGGTAATAATACTTCCTCTGGTCCATATTAATTGACTTGGATTTGTCAAATTTTGGATGAACCTATATACTAAATAGTGTCTAGAGTCATTTAAATTTTGACTTCATCCAAAATTTGACAAATCCAAGTCAATTAGTATGGGTCGGAGGAAGTACTCAAAATGTTCTTGCAACGCACAAGTGCGATACTACTACGTATAACAAGTTAATTAATTTCTCAATTGCGCTTCAGATATCCAAGGGCTGAACCGCAAGCTTTCGAGCAAGCTGTCGGGCACGGGCTCCCATCCAAACGAGGACCACGACTGGCAGGTAACCGCTCGCTCTTCACCAGTCACCCCACCTTAAGCTTGACACGCCGAGCATGATCCCCTCACAATTACTCACCTTTTATACGTACACCTTATTAGATCGGGGAGTGCATCGCGATGTGGTGGAGATCCGACTTCGAGGCCCCTCCGTTCCCATATCCGCCTCCAAACGCCCGTGCACCAAAGGCACTGCTCACCACTCCATCCTGCATCCTATCGTCCTTATAACTGTAAATAAACCTAACCGTGGCTGAATTGAACTGAACTGAACGAAACTTGTACTACGTGTCTGTGAAGGAATGCATCAAGCTGTTCGTGGTCAGGCTGCCGATGTCGCGCCAGTTCGTCGTGCCGAGAAACCTCAAGCTCCTGGCCGTACCTCTGTCCCAGATCCATGACAATGCTCAGGTTTGTTCCTCAGTTTTGTCCAAGAAATTAAACAGAGCCATTCTGTCATCTTCATCTCCAGGTGATCAATCAATCGAAAGTTGTACTACTACGTAATTGTGCAGGTGTATGGTCGGATCATATCTGGAGTGCCGAATCTGCTATCCAAGTTCACCGTCGACGTTGTACGGGACTGAGGAGAAGCAGGGGATGTGAGCCGATCGAGTTGGCAGCTCTACGGAAGACCTGCATTTTTCTTCAGTCCAACAGAAAAATAGACATTCAGTGCACTGACATTGTCAGATATATAAAGCTGGGTTTTTAGTACTCGCTAGCGGCTAGCGTATTTTGTGTTCAGTCTTTTTATTGTTGTGTAGTATTTCCGTTACGTTACGTGCTGAAGTGAGCTCTGTTGCAAGTGCCTGGGATGAAAAATAATCAGGCCATGTGAAATCACCAATTTCACTACAATTTCCGCAATTGTACAAGGTTCGTTTACATGCACAGGCTATAAGCAAACGCAGAAAAGATCATCAAATCGCCTCGTTTTACTTGCAACAGTAATGTGTCTCCTTAGCAATATCATCAAATCGCCTTGTTTTACCGTCCAGCCGCTCTCACCACATTCAGTTAAATCCTAACTAATTACTCCCTCCGTTAGGGATTATAAGGTCTATGAGCTGTCTATGAGCTTTTTTAAAATGTTAGGAATTATAAGTTCTTTCTCATTTATTACCATCTCTCATCCAATGTATGGTCTTTTTTTTTCTTTCTCTTCTCCCATGCATGTATAACTATTGGTGCATGTAGTAATCAAGAGGATGAGTTATTGCTTTTCTTAATCCTATCAAAATGGTTCATAGGCCTTAACAGAGGGAGTATCAGAGATTGATCACCCCCTTTCTATATTGATTGATGTCAATGGGCAGTAATGCATCATGCGCATATCTTTTATGTACATGTCCTATGAGTTCATCTTGTCAGGAATATGCAACTTGTATTTCTCTGGGGCCAAAGGCCACAATATATAATACACGTACAGGTGTGAATATGCAGGAAATCCCCTAACATATGAGGAAACTACAATACAAATATATACATTTAACACCCCCCACCCCCCTCAAACTCATGGTGGATCCACAACACTGAGTTTGGAGAGTAAGAAATCATGCTGCGCTCTGGTCTGGGCCTTCGTGAAGAAATCCACCAACTGTAAATCTGAAGGCACATACTGAAGCGCAACAACCTGAGCCTGCACCTGAGCACATGTATAGAAAGCATCAACACCAATATGCTTGGTAAGCTCATGCTTGACCGGATCACGTGCAACACTAATAGCACTTGTACTGTCAGACAAAACCAGAGTGGGTGTGGTAATAGAGACCCCAAAATCCGCAAGTAACCACCGTAACCAGGTCATCTCAGCAGTCAACAAGGCCATAGCACGCAACTCAGCCTCAACACTCGAACTCAGCCTCACCTGTTTCTTCGTCTTCCAAGCAATGAGCGAACCACCAAGAAACACACAGTAAGCAGAAAGTGAACGACGATCCGAAGGATCACTCGCCCACGTAGCGTCCGAATAGCATTGGAGCTGAAGGGAGCTGGAACGAGGAAAGAAAAGGCGACGAGTGATCGTACCACGAAGATAACGAAGAACACGGAGAAGATGACTATAGTGAACAGTGGTAGGAGCAGAAACAAACTGACTCAGAATATGAACAGGATAAGAGATGTCAGGACGAGTGATGGCAAGATAAACAAGACTCCCAACAAGATGACGATAACGCGTCGGATCAGAAAGAGGATCACCATCAGTAGGTTGGAGCTTAACATTAAGCTCTATAGGGGTCTCAACAGTACGCTCATCCCCAAGAGCAGCACGAGCAAGAAGATCCTGAATATACTTTTCTTGAGAGATGTAAAAGCCATCAGAAGTGGAGGAAACCTCAATCCCAAGAAAGTATCAAAGAGGACCAAGATCAGTCATAAGAAACTGATCACGAAGACGAGCCTTAACAAAGGCGATATACTCAGAATCATCACCAGTAATGATCATATCATCAACATAGAGAAGAAGAAGAGTGCGTCCACGAGGAGAAGTGTGAACAAACAGCGCTGGATCATGAGCACTAGGGGAGAAACCAGCAGCAGTCACTATAGAAGCAAAGCGCTTAAACCAAGCACGAGGGGCCTGTTTGAGGCCATAAAGAGAACATCGAAGACGACAAACCATCCCCTCGGGAACAGAATACCCAGGAGGAGGTTGCATATAAACCTCCTCACTCAACTCACCATTGAGAAAGACGTTCTGAACATCAAGCTGGGACACAGACCAGTGACGAACAGAAGCAACAGCAAGAAGAGTACGCACAGTGGTCATATGAGCCACAGGAGCAAAGGTCTCATCATAGTCACGACCATGCTCCTGCTGAAAACCACGAGCCACAAGACGCGCTTTATAGCGCTCAAGAGATCCATCAGAGCGGGTCTTAATCTTATAGACCCACTTACACGTGATAGGACGAACACCGGGAGGGGGAGAAACAAGATCCCATGTGCCAGTGCGCTCAAGCGCAGCAATCTCCTCAGCCATGGCCAGCTGCCATTCAGGATGATGCACAGCATCCCGATAAGAAGTCGGCTCGGAGGCAACAGAAAGACCATACTGACTAGGAAAGTAACGGTTGGGGGCACGACGCTGACGAGCAGGACGAGTAGAGGGAAGCTCATCAGAGGAAGACGACTCAGGAGACGACGATGAAGAAGAAGGAATAGTAGAGGAAGACTCCGGAGAACGAGGAGAACTAGGAGAACTAGACGGAGCAGAGGAGGACGGTGTCGAAGAAGAGACATCCGGGGAAGGAGATCCTGAAGAAGACACAATAGGAGTAGAAGGAGGTGTATCAGGAAAGAGAAGAAAAGAGATATCTTCCACCGGGTAGGTACCAGTGGTGGGACGAGGATAGAAAGGACGCGTCTCATCAAAAGTAACATCACGAGAGATACGCATCCGACGACCAACGGGGTCCCAACAACGATAGCCCTTATGCTCATCACTGTATCCAAGGAAGACACACTCAACAGACTGAGCGGTCAGTTTGGTGCGTTCGCAAGGAGCAAGGAGAACATAGCAAACACAACCAAACAAGCGAAGCATGGAGTAGTCTGGAGACTGTCCAGATAGGCGCTGAAGAGGGATACCACCCTGCAGAGCGACAGAAGGCTGAATATTGATGAGGTAAGCCGATGTAGCGACAACCTCAGCCCAAAAATGCGGCGGAAGAGAAGAAGCAATCATCATGGCACGAGTGGTCTCAAGAAGATGGCGATGCTTACGCTCAGCAACGCCATTCTGGACATGTGCGCCTGGACAGGAGAACTGAGCAAGCGTGCCCTGCTCAGCAAGAACTCCTCGCAACATCTGGGAGATATACTCACCAGCAAAATCAGCACGAAACACACGAATGGGGGTAGAATATTGAGTACGGACCATGGCCGCAAAACGCTGATATATGGAGAGCACTTCACTGCGAGAGCGCATAAAAAACAACCAAGTGTACCGAGAAAAATCATCGATAAATAAAATATAGTAGCGATGGCCCCCTTTCGAAGCGAAAGGAGCCGGACCCCAAACATCGGAATGAACTAAATCAAAAGGTCGCTGAGATACAGACGCGCTAGTAGGATAGGGAAGCTGAATCTGTTTACCCAACCTACAGCCTTGGCAATGTAAAGACCCATCTCCTGAGACAGACCCCAGAAGACCACGATAAACTATTGACGATAGGCGAGAGTCACAAAGATGACCGAGACGATGATGCCACTGCTGAAAGGAGCTGGTAGCAGAGGCGACGACCGGAGAAGAACTGGCAGATGAAGGGGCAGCGGAAGGAACACGAAGCCAGTCTAACTCCCAAAGCCCTGAAGAGTCACGGCTGCGAGGGCCAGCTCCAACCAGGGCCTGTGTGCGACGGTCCTGGACAACACAAGAATCAGCATCAAGAATGACGTGACAACCAGAGTCAGTAAGCTGACTAGCAGAGAACAGATTCATCTTAAGAAGAGGAACATGAGAAATATCAGGAACAAAAAAAAAGAAGTAGAAAGGGTGTCTCGACTAGAAACAGGAAGTGAGGTACCATTAGCCGTGAAAACACGGACATGAGAAGGGAGAGAACGAAGAGCGGACAACAAAGAAGACTCAGAGGTCATATGAAAGGAAGCTCCAGAATCCAGATACCACGGAGACGTACCTGACTGTGTAGAAGGTGGTGGTCGTGCAGTGCCTGAAGAATCAGTGACAGAACCAGCAGTGCCCGTCGAAGAAGAGCCTGTAGCAGCAAGCAGACCGCGAAGACTCCTAATAATGTCCTAATCAGAGAGAGCAACTGCTGAAGACCCGGAAGGAGCCGACTGCCCACGAGCCTGGTGCTGCTGACGTAAACTGGGATCCCGTGTATAACAGGTGGCCCAAGTGTGGCCATCCCTGTTGCAGTAAGAGCAGTGACGAAGAGAACCACGACGACCCTGACCACGAGCCTGCTGGTGCTGACTCGGACCCTGAGGTTGCTGGTGCTGACTCGGACCCTGAGACTGCTGATGCTGAATCTGACCCTGACCTGGAGGAGTGGGTAGTATCGGCGGCGGCACAGAGGACCGCGGCTGAGTCGAGGGAGTAGACGGCATAGGAGGACCACGAGTAGCAAGCACAGACGGAACCGCAAGCAGACCAGCACCACGGAGACGGGTCTCCTTAGCCCAAAGCTCAGACAATACCTCAGAGAGCGGAACACGACCACGAGCATTCAGCTGAGCACGCCGGGGCTCAAACTCCTGGCGGAGCCGAGACAGAAACTCATAGATACGGTGAAACTCCAAATCCGAGCGCACAATCTGGCAGCACGAGCATGTGCCACAAACAGCAGTACAGAGAGAATCAAGCTGACGCCAGATAGCAGCACTCTGAGTATAGAACTCATCAATAGTGGAATCACCCTGCTGAAGAGCATGCTCCTGGCGAACCACAGACAGGTAAAGAGCATCCCCAGACGGCTGATAGCGCTGACGAAGATGTGCCCACTGAGCGGCAACAGTAGGAAGACTCATGAACTCATCAGCATACTGGGGTAGAACACTCGAGGTGAGAACAGCAGCAGCACGAGCATCCTCATCGACCCACTGAGTGTAGGCAGTCAAAGCGTGGCGATAGGACTCGAGATCAGCAGAGTACTGCTTGAACTTCAGATCATAAGCAACAACAGCACTATCATCGGCACTCTGAGCAGCATCCTTGGCCTCCTGAGAAGCATCAGCGCTGAGAATAATCGGCGTCGGCGGAAGAGGAGCCACAGGAGCAGGGGGCACGATGGACAGGGGACCTCGCCGGAGAGCACACCCCATAAACGGAGGCCGCGCATGTGAACGCGCATAAAGGCAGCGAAATCAGGATAATTCGCGCCATCGAAGATCACCGGGCAGCGAGGAATCGCAACATAGCCCGATGCAGAAGACATCTCTCTCTCACTTTTTTTTGACTTTTTTTTAATCTAGATCTGACTGAAAGTCAACGCTCGCAAACCAGAAATCTCCGGCCAATTCCACCTAGAACAGAGCACCACCGGTGATCCGAACACTGGAAGAAGGTAGATCGGGGCGGCGCGAATCTATTCCGGGAGAAATCGAGACCGGAAAAGAAAGCGACTGAGACGGGCCCGCCGACGGCCAGTAGCTCGGGCGGGAGGCAGCGTGAGGAGGCAGCTCGGGCGGGAGCCAGCAACAGGGATGGCCACGTCTCGCGAGGTGGCAGTGGCGGGAAGGAGCGCACGACGGCACGCCCGCGAGATGGCAGTGGCGGGATCTGTCCTGGGAGGCAGCGGGAGGCAGCGAGACGCACGTGGAGCAGGGCGTCGATGGGGAGGCGCGGGACTGCGGGCCAGAGCAGGTGGATCCCGCGTGTGAAGGAGGGCGTCGGGTGGACAGCCGGGCCAGGCGGTTGTCGGGGAGCAGCGGTGCAGGACGTCGGCTGCACGATCTAGGATCTGACCCGAATCTATTGCTGTGACGGGACGAGAAGACCAGCGTGTGGACAAAATCTGGATCCCCACGCGTGAACGAGACGAGCTCCAAATCGATCTGACCCCAAATCGATCTGGTGGAGATCAATACAGAGACCCAGATCTGGATCGGATCTGGATCACAAGACGGACGGCAAACGGCCAGAAGCTAAGCGACGACCGGCGGCGGCGACGACGGCAAGGCCGGCGGCGACAGGGACGGTAGCGGCTACAGCGACGAAGTTGTAAGTAGGAGGAGGCTAACCTAGCTCTGATACCATGTCAGAAATATGCAACTTGTATTCCTCTGGGGGGCCAAAGGCCACAATATATAATACACGTAGGGGTGTGAATATGCAGGAAACCCCCTAACATATGGAGAAACTACAATACAAATATATACATCTAACACATCTATCTTACTACCTATCTCTAATGCAATATTTTTCTGGTTCATTGCACCACTTCGAAAAAAAATCTACAAATCTTAAAGCACAGTATTGCATTAATTAACAAGCAGGCATAAATTTGGATATCCATAACTGGAATACTCCATTGTCCAATTATTCATTGTCAGTTTTTAAGATCTCTTGATGGAAACTCAGCCAATAGCATGATCTCCTAGCTAAGGTGTCTTTTACAGTACCTTTTACTTGTCATAGAAGTAGGACAAGTATGAAATGAACTAACGGCTTAGATTTGCCGATAGAGATTAGGCCCAGCAGGCCCAGCGGTCGTAATTATTAGAGAAAAAAAGTCCCCGCCGCCTCCGCCTTCTATGCAGCCTGCCTCCTCCACCCCCAGTCCCCACGCGCCAACAGGAGGAGGGTCGCCGCCGCCGCTGCTTCCACCTCCCACGCGCCCACGGGAGGAGGGCTGCCGCTGCCACGGCCTCCACCTCAAGCTCCCACGCGCCCACGGGAGGAGGGCTGCCGCTGCCACGGCCTCCACCTCAAGCTCCCACGCGCCCACAGAAGGGGGAACGCCGCCTCCACCTCCCGTGCGGCCTGCCTGCATGGAGCCTCCGCCGACGCCTACCACACGACGCCCTCAGCGCGGCTCTGATCTCCCCCACAGCATGCAGATTGCTAACATGTATTTCTTGCCGTCGCTGCTGCTTGGCTGCCACCATGATCGATTAATTAGTGTTGTTCTTCCTATGCTTGGACGCTGCTGCATAGGTGGTTCTAGACTTCTAGTAGAACGGTATGTCACGGTAGTTGAATTGCCTGGACTGGGCAAGATGCGTTTTGTTTACTCCATCGAAGAATAGATCGAAAAATAGTTCCCAAGCATCAATTTCTCTGAACCTAATTCAGTTATAGGTTGTGATGTTCTGTCAGCTAGAGGAAGTACTCTAGCTGGTATCTTAAGACGAAACTTTCAATACGTACATGATTTGATCTGTTCATAATTTCAGAGATACTCTCCAAATAAAAGGTGTAGGCCTTGTTTCAAGAACTCACCATAATCTATGTATTGTTTGCTAGATTCGATGTTGAATTTTACTTCTTATGAAAATATTAAGTGGTATGTCCTATGTTGTACAGAGGTGCAAGCATATTCAGAATTGGGTGATTCAAGTTTTTCTTTCTCTGACTTTGTGAACATTGAATATGTGAGGAATATCATGCGGTTCATGAGACAGAATAATCGATTTTATGGTTCTTAATTAGCTCTCATTTTCTAGTACTCTTCTTAAGTTTGTATTATCTGAATTTCGTGGCATCGAAGCATGCTACTATTTGTGCCACTAGTTTGTCATGTGCCATGTGACATTTAAACAAGTTTGTTTAATCTGTCCTATGTTGCGTTTCAGCATTTAGTGTTGTCAGATGGTAGTTACACTAGTCACTTTGAGTTCAGGTCATGCAGTTACGGCCCCAGTTCTTGCATTACCTGCTCTACCACACCATTTTGTGTTGTCATATGGTAGTAACACTAATCACTTTCAGCTCAGGTTCTGTTTTTTTATCATGGTGTATGCTGCTACAAGTTACTTTGGGTGTTCTTGGATATTGCTACCTCTCATCTTGCTTGTTTCTGGGCTGTGCTTGTTGCATTAAACTTGTTGTAGTTTAAATGGTTCAGATAGTTTCTAACATGAATGGTCTGCACCAATTTCAGGTAGCTCTGCTTTTCTTAAAAGATATTTCCAATAACAGAGGTTGTTACATCATCCACAGACTCGAACAAGTTTATACAAATGGACTTCAAAAAAAAAAATCAGTGTGTATGTTGTTTCGTCCAGTCAAGCTTTTGGACAAAGTAGATATATGTGGCCTAATCGTTGTTCACAGTGAGAATTGTTCAATTTAAAATTCTTTAACCTTCATCCTGTGTTCATGTGTTGACTTGTGCTCCGAGGGTTATATATATATCATGTTTTCACATAGAAGTATGCTTCTCGGTGGTTATATTTTTCTTTTGAAGTATCAGAGTATCAAAAAACCCGGCGCTCTTAATATATTTTCTACATGCATGCATTACAGCGTTTTATGTGCTCTTTAGCTCATGGCCAGTATGAACATGAGCTTAAGGAAACATTTTGAAAAGTAAAGCTGGAAAATTTGAATCTAAACTTTAAAATGAAATAATATCTGTAAACAAACAACTCTGAACATGAGCTACGTGTTTCTCTCTGTAAACAAACAACTCCGAACATACAAAGTGAAGTTTGTTCTCTAATTGTAACATTTCTCGTTCCGTCTTGTTCAGAAGATGGACCGCAGAAGCCTATGCATCTTGTATTCTGTTGCTCGAATACGTCGTGCAGTAGTTGACCATCTCATCAGCATACTTGTCGATGAGGTCCTCCCTGGTCGACAAACTGCAACCATGCATAAAGAACAATTAGTGTAGTAATTCCATATAAGATTTTTTTAACATATTGCATGATACTGAAATGAAAACAAAAGGCAGATCACCACCGTCATTCCGCATCTCACTAACCATAGATATGTGTAATAGATTTCTTGAACCATTCGTTTGCCACAAACACATTGCAGCTCCAGCAGACCACAATCATCATAAGACGGCGGCCCATAACGACTCAAACACGAGCATCAGTTTACGTGTTGGCATGGTTGTGCAAATCCTTTAACCTAACAGACAGCTAGAGATCACTTGCGAATAAGAGAGCATTATTACTGCTGGAAATCTTAAGTGTGGCTTCTAGCTTGAAGCGAGAAGCCGAGAACCCTAGAACCCACCATGTAGCAAGATCCCTAGAATATCAGAATTTTAGGTACGAGGACAGGGGAAGGACGACCTTACTGTAAGTACCTAGTGGTGCAAGGTTAACACTGTCAATCATGTACTACTTAAACTAAGCGACACAATTACAACAATACTCTCTACTAGAGCTTCTCTACTCTCTGGTGAATTAAGTAGACCTAACACCCTCACCAGGTACATAGAGTTAATTCACCAGGGTTTTGACCTCATGGCCAACTCAGTAGAGTTATATACTCAAGGTGAAGCACAAGCATGAGGTTAAAACCTTGGCTACAGAGTCTGTCCAGTTCACATGAATGCTACCTGTAAAATTTTCGGCATGCAAATTAAGACTAAATTTACCTCATTATTTTCCCTTAATTAACATGGATGGAGAATTGTAATGGACTAAAATGATATGAAATGAAGTACTTCCTCCGACCCATATTAGTTGACTCAATTTTGTCTAGATACGGATGCATCTAGACTAAATAATTAACTAGATACACATGAATCTAGAAAAACTTGAGTCAATTAATATGGGTCAGAGGAAGTAGCAAATTGCTGCTGATCTTAGAAACTGAACAGCGCGCGCGGCAATGGCGAATATGAAGGAGGAAATGTTGTAAATGGGAGTACTGACCAAGCACTGACCGCACTTCCTTCCTTAGCCTGGAAATACGCCTGGAGCGTCACCACCTTCAGGTGCCGCACCCGCCCCAGCTTCTAGACGCGCGTAGAAGCTATCTGTACCACATCGCCTTGGCCCGCCACTGCATAACAGCAGCTTTCCGATCCCCTCCAGCTCCCACGAGAACTCTCGCCCGTCGTCCGCAGTTGCCGCGTTCGTCCTGGTGGTGGCGCGTCGGCTACAAGTGTTGCTGGCGGTGGTTGTGCACGGCCCACTTGCGCCATTGTCCATGTTGCCTACCACGCGCTTCTTTCTTCCACGTCGGCTCGCCGTCACCGCAGCCGCAACCAGGAGGGCCAGCACCACCGCTGCGGCCATCACCGATCTGACCACGTTTCCTTCTTCGTGGTCTACTGCCGCCTGGCAGAAGGAAGGGCGCGAACACGGCCATGCTAGGAGCAGCTGCCACGCGCAGCACGGCGAGCACCGCCGGGATCTGGCCCCTCCTAGTCCTCCTGACGGTTCCCCATTTCAGGTGATTTAGGGTTATCGTGTAGGCCTGACTAACGATACAGTGTTGAGAAGTTGAACTGGCCGGGGAGGTCCTTTGGGCTGGGCCCGTCTACAAGATTTCCTTGTGCTGTTCGGATTCTGGCACCAGTATGAATTGTACTGGTCTTCTTTTTGGCACAAGTATGAATTGTTAAGGACCATTGGATGGATGAAAATGGAGGGCTATTATTTATTTGAGTGTACCACAAAACAGCTCCTAGCTAAACCATGTCGCTTTGATATGCAGCCTCTCTAGGCTCCACGCTCTCCAGGACAAATGCCTTGACGCACAATATTTTGACAGACAACATAGCATCCTACGTAGACATAATTTTCTGGTTTTACAACTATACAAGAAGTAGAAAAGAAAAGAGACAAAAGATCAAATAAAGCTATCTAACCAAGGCTAAATGATGGCACATTATCAGCATTACTGGTCACATAGGTAGGAAGACTCTCCTTATACATTGTCCTTGAGATACATCAGCGATGACGCACTACGGATTCCAGCAACCATTTAGCTACATGCAGAGGAAGTTTTGGTTGTCCACGAATCCTTCTTAGTTTGTACTTGAAGACCCTTGAACCTGGTATACCATCTTGCCAGAAACCAACCACATGGTACAACCCATCATAGATGAAATTTGGGATTTCTTTGCCTATGGAATGACTGCCTTCTTCTCTATTTGGAGTTTTAAACCCATGAGTCACTCGTACAGGTATCTCTCTTTTGATGCAATTTTTCAAGGCAAGGTTCCCACGCTCAAGCTTTTGATCCCCATCCTGATCAGTACCGGCAGCTTTTCCTCCAGACCCGATGTATATCAGTTCACCTGAGCTAGAATATTCGTCAAGATAACCTCCTGAAGCAATTATGCTTACTGCAATAAGCTCACCGTCAGTGTCCTTAGTGGTCTCAATGCCTGCCCGGTAGGGGTTGTGAAGACCAACAATAGCCAGCTCTACTCTGAACAAAAATTCATCGCCAACTTCAACTCCATCAACTTCTCCCACAAATGACCCATATTTGATGTAGTCTGGCAATTTCTTGATGACATTGTCAGCTGCAAGGTCAACTCTCAGAAGCTCCATCGAACCCTGCTTCACAGCTTGAGCAAGGAACCTGCATAGAAACTGAAACCTCCTACACATCAACCTGACTCTGCTACGATGATCAGCCTTCTGTCCTCCTCCACGTTTCCCGTGGGGCCAAACAGAACGAACACGTGAGGGAGCACTCAGGCACAGCTCAAGCCTTCCTCCATGAATAGCAACTGCCTTCAAAATATCATCATCTTCCAAGAAGACGGCCCCTTTACCCTTCAGTTCCTCCTTGCTAACAAGCACAGGTTCGAATTTACGCTTCTCCTTGCTAGTCAATGCAGATGCGGAGGCAAGATCAATGGGAACAGTTTTACTTTGAGCTGCCTTGAGCTTCTTCATGGTAGTAGCACTTGTAGAGGAAATAGGTCTATCCAGAGTTACCAACGGTGACATATGATTTGCTTTAGCAGGTGGCTGGACTGTTTTTCCAACCGTAAACTTTATCTTCCTTCTCATGATGCCACCTGTAGAGTCATGAGGAATAACATCAACAGAAGTTTGAGACTGCTGTGCGGTATGGTCTGTTTTTGTAGCTGTAAATTTTATCTTACTTCTCATGATACCATCTGTAGAGTCACATGGAATAACATCAACAGAAAAATGAGACTGTGGCACGGTATGGTCTGATTTTGTAGCAATCTCACCGTCATCTGGCTCTTGACCATGCCCCTTGGCAGCAATCTCATCCTCCAATTCTTGGTTTTCCACTGGTCCAACAAACATATCCTTGCTGGTACCTTCCACAATGTCCAAGGCAGCAATCTCGCCTTCCTCCAATTCCTGAACCATTACTACTTCTTCATGCAAAGCTTGATTGTTCATGGATTCCACAGTGTCCATGGTGGCAGCAATCAAACCTTGTACAAATTCCTGGACCTCTACTGCTCCATCCAAAGTATCCTCGTTCATGACTTCCACTATGTCCAAGGGGGAAGCAATTTCACCCTCCTCCAATTCCTGGCCATCTACTGATCCGTACAAAGCATCCTTGTTCGTTGCTACCACAATGTCCATTCCCACCTTGAATTCGTGTCCCTCTGCTGGTCCATCCAAATCTCCCTTGACCATAACTCCCACAATGTTCATGGTGGCACCCTCCTCCAATTTGTAGCCCTCTACTGGTCCATCCAACACATTCTTGTTCATATCTTCCACATTGTCCATCGTGGCAGCGATCTTGCCCTCCTCCAGTTCCTGGCGGTCTATTAAAGCATCATTCTTGATCATACCTTGCGTGATTTCCATAGTTCCAGCAATCTCACCCTCTTCCAATTCCTGACCTTGTACTGCCAGAGTTTCCAACTGCTTCTTTCCCAATTGATCACTCCATGCTCCAAAGAACCCTCCCGCCCCGCTGATTTTCGAGAAAGCTGCATTCCCAACCGAAGCGTGTGATGTTTTCCCCACCATGGCCTCCGGACCATGAGGATACCAGTCCGCGACTGAAGCACCGCCCTTTGCAGCCACCACCTTCTCCAGCACAGCCGGCAGCAAGATTCCCTCCTCGCTACCAAAACCGCCATGAGAAGCTGAAGCTCCGACTCGCAAGCCGTCCTCGCCGCCGCTGCGCACGACCGGAGCAGCCGATTCCCTCGCGGAGATGGGCGGAAACCGTCGGGTAGAGGACACGCCCCTCCGCTTGGGTGGCGGCGGAGACGCCGCTGGAGCCAACCCCCTCCTCCACCCAAGTCCACCAACTCCGCCGCCGCTTCCCCTGGCCTCACGCGCCACCACGCCGGCAACAAGGCCAGAGAACCGCTCTGCGCCGCCCCCGACCAAACCACCACCCGCATTGCCTCCCGCGGCCGCAACCGCCGCCGCCTCGTCGCGCTCCCCTCCATGGACTCCGAACCCTCGTCCAGCATGGGACACGCCGCTCCCTCCCTCCTGTCGGCCGTACGCAGCGAAAGCAGGAGGAGGGGGAGGCCAAGGGCGAGTACGCGCGTACGAGCGGACAGGGCTGTGTAGCCAGCCGCGGTTCACGGGGCCACCCCTTGGCCACGAGGGCCGCACGGCGCCGTCGGGCTTCGCCTCCCAGGCGTCCGCGACCATGGCCGTCGAGTCGAAGTCGGCCGGCAACGGCGCGGCGGCAACGGCGACGTGGGGACCGGGAGTGGGGAGTGGGGTAGCGGGGCGGTTGGGTTTTTTGGCAGGCACAGTTTTTGCAGAGAATGAATCAATTTCTAGCGTGCTCTCCTCCAAAGTCAATTATAACAGTGGCACTTTGCATAAGCGGGGAGAGACCAGAAAAGGCTAGGACAATCAGTTCTGATAAAAAATTCAAGCTGGAGCACGATGCTTTTAGCCACTTTATAAAAGTGGCATTTTGCATAAGTCGGGAGAGACTAGAAAAAGTAGGACAATCAGTTCTCATAAAAAAATCAAACTAGAGCACGTGCTTTTAGCCACTTTATAAAAGTATATAAAAATAAAATAGTGTTCTACGATTGACTACAAACTAGATATAGATATGATAATTTTATATAGCCAAGGCCTAGTTCTATTATTGAACTTGCTGCAAGTTGGATTGAGTTTTCCTTTTCAGCATGACTAGCTCTCGAATAAGGGTGAGATCTCAACGTTCATGTTATTTTCTAGCCTATTTTCTTTTATTTCTGAACAGATCATATTTGGTGTGCATGGACATAAGGTACTTTCTATATTTCAAGAAAGTTAAAAATAATCTAAAAACTATATGGTCCATATATTTGTGCGAAATTTCAGTGAAAAATAGTTTATTTTAAGTTATAAGAAAATCAAATTTATAACAATAAATATGACTAAAAATACATATTTTTTGTAAGAAATTTATCTTTTTGTGTAGCTTAAAATATAACATATTGTTCAACAAAATTTGGAATTACATTTTTCATTTACATATCTAGTCATATATTTATTTTTACAATTTTTGGAGATCTACAAGTAAAAGTTTTAAATCTCTACTACAAGAGTCACGTTCTGTCATCACCCCAATACATCAATTCATTTGTCAACCGTCCTACACCCTCTAGTCCATTTTCCTTGTCGGTTTTTCTTGACCCCACTCTCTAGATCTATTTTTTCCATCCCATCCTGTAATCTCCGCTAATCTAGAAAGGTGCCTGGAATCCCTCCCTCCAACTCCAAGGGCGGACCTCCATGCCCAAGGCGACATCGTTACCCCCCCTCTGATGTTCATCCGATTTCCATCCCTCCCCTTTCCCCGCGTCTCGACCTCAGGTTGCACCGAAGAGATTGCAATCGCTCGAAGTGCTTTTCCGTGATGCGTGCTGATCTTTGGGTGATGTCGTCGTCTTAGGCAGCCGCATTGCGGGAGGCCGTGTCTCGAGGAGTAGCCAATGTCTAGAAGCCACCATACCCTACGCGCGAGAAGCCGCCTCCTCCTCGGGCTGCAGCGTCGGGGGAAGACTGACCAAGGTACATGACCGCGGGTGCCAGGACCGAAGGCCCTCTCGAAGAGGACCAGACGTTGCATTACTCCTTCAATCCAATCCCGACTATTGAGGAAAATAAGTAATGTGGCCTCATCTTTTGCCGAGAAATCTAGGACCCGCTATGTGAGCAAGGCGTCGAGCGATCTAAAAGAAGCGTTGGCCTGCAGCGGGGCGGCCGCCACGTCGCTTTGTGAGACCTCAAAAGTGGTGCCGTTGGTTTTGTCATGTGGCTGGTATGGCGCCGATGGGATTAGGCTAGTCGCAATGGTGGCATCATAGGTAGTATCATGCATTTTATGCATGCAAAAAGCTAACATAGCAATGTAATTAATGATGGTAAAGATCATGGTGATATCATAGGTAGATACCGTATCATAGCACGTAGAACTAGAAACTTTAGTATCAGATAAATCACACAAATTTGCATTAAGATTTTACAAATCAATAAATTCACAGAACCATAATACTAGTATATGATACCATGCACTATAGAGGTAGTATCATACACTAGTATCATATGCATGCTATTACTATATGGTACTACCCATTATGAATAGTGTTACTATTACACTCGCCATGTCGGCCGACGACACACCCATCTGAATGCCAAGACGTTCAAGCATGTTTTCTCTATGTACTAGGGTCTCATCGTTCATCTGGATGAGACTGGCGCCTCACTTCATTCTAGTATGATAAGTGATAACTGACACTCGTCTTCGGTAGCGCTCTTCTCCGCACAGCACGGATTAGTCCATCTTAGTGGCTGCCACCGTCATGGATGGGCAGAAACTCTTGCTTACCCTGCTTCGTGACGACGCCTCCCTGCCGGGTGGCGTTGTCTTCTCCATGTATGATGCCTGCGGGCGTGTTTGGTTACCGGGCCTTAATTTTTTGTTTTTCGCTTTTGTCCCGCTAGATACTCTTGGGCCAACTTAGGCTCTTGATTAGTTGCTCGTATTCTCATATTCCCCCAAAATGGTCCGATGTTTGGTTACTCGGTGCACACACGAGGCAATGAGTGTTATGCCTTTAATCTAGCATATTTGATCTTAATTCCCTCTAATCTACCTAACTAGCCTCCATTTGAGATAAGTTGTATATAAAAAAGATGCTTCTCGATGTTATGAATCCATTTCGGTGAATATTTTTAATATTGTTGAGTGTTTGAAATGCTACGTTGTTTTCCATTTTAGAGTTTTTTCAGTGAATTTTGTCAAATTCGTCACACACAATTGATCATTTGAAAATTCATTTGAAGGGAAGATTCGGTTCATCATTTCACACGACTTTGATATTGTAAGCTTTCTATTTTGACATTGCTATACGAGTAGATCTACGTGTATGTGCGTATAATAGGACAGTTTAGATCTACTCGGTTATGAATGTTAAAACGAAAAAATCACAACATAAAAGTTATGTGAAATGGTGAGAAGAAGCTACACTAGTAGAAAACGAGCCTTTAGTCCTGGTCCTAGAGGGCCTCTAGTCTCGGATACGCAGCCGGGACTACGGAAACGGGACTAGAGGTCTCAGCCTCTAGTTTCGGGTCAGTTACGGGCCGGGACTGCAGGCTCTGCACGTGGCAGCGTAGCAGTGCGTGGGGGGGTCTTTAGTCCCGGTTCGTAATGACTAGTTATTTTCTATTGCGGTGGCATTTTACCAATTCGTCTGCCGCGGCAGCCGATGGGGGTTTCTGCCGCGGCAGAGTTTTGGGGCCGTTTCTGCCGCGGCAGCCGATGCGGGTTTCTGCCGCGGCAGAATTTTGGGACCGATTTCTGCGGCGGTAGCCGAATGCGGGGTTCTGCCACGGCAGAAGGATAGGTAGAGGAGGGTTGCGTTTGGCGTAAAATGACATGCAACGAAAAACCCATTACACACAACATTGTCATGATTATATAGATATAATTCTACATTACATATATATATATAATTTGATTAAATGGAGATCACAACCCGTCTATTCGGTTACAAGTTCATTAAATCACTAGAAGCCGGAGGTATGGTATTTTCCTTCTGGGTGTATGACACGGTCAACAAGAAATCCTGCCAATTCCTCTTGAATTACTACCAGACGCTTCCTTGGTTCGAGATTCTTCTGCAATCTTTTCAACTATATATAAAAGAAGGAGGTCAATATGAATATCAATAGTCAACAAATATTATGAATGACACTCAACAAAAATTGTGAATATATTGTTCACGTACTTCTAAAAATGTCCCTCCATCCCGCTTACTGACCTCGGAGCGAATGTACTCCCACACGAAGTATCCACATAGATTAGTACCTAGTGGCTGCCTCTCGCACTTTACGAGAATAGAATGCAATCAAATAAAAATCAAGCATGATATAATGGTACTGAAACTAGAATTGAAGAGATGCGCGGATCTAGCTCGACTACTTACATTGATCCGATGAAAACTAAGCTCGTCTTTAAATTCACCAACCATAGCATTGGTGAAAGCTTTCCAAACCCTGCCCAGCAAAAAAAAAGAATAAATGAGTTATTAGTTACTTGATATCTCAGGATATATATGAACGAAAGAGACCGATATAGTGCGATAATGACTGAAATTATCTCTGGAGTGCATCTTTAATGAATGCGTACTTTGATTCATCTCTCATTAGCGAGTCCTTCATTTTAACTCTTCCAGCGTCAACTTCAATGATTAGCAGAATCCAGTAAAAGCTGCGCACGTTTATATACGTCAGTAACTCATCAATTACACTTAGTAGAATCAGGTGAATCTGTATAAGGCAATAACACTCTTACCTCTAGTTGTAGGGAAACAATATTCTTCGTTTGTAATGTTGCCTCAATAAGACCTTTAGCAAGTTACGCTCCTTGTTCTTGGGGTATTCCTTTAGCAATGTTTGATTAAACCGGTGTGGGTCGATGAACCCAGTGTCAAAGATTTTCTTTTGGTCACATTCATCGCTCTTTATTCTGTATAATAGCATATAGTAAAAATAATTACATGCAATGAAAGAGCTGAGTTAGAGACTTTATCATAGAAATAAATGAACCACTTACAAACAATAGGTAGCGAGGAGACTCAAGTCGAGGGCATCTTGATTGAATAACATATACAATTCCTCAAAATAAATTTGCAACTGGTCTTCACCATTAAAATGCTAACTTGTAATTTTCACAAGCAGCACGGACAATCGATCTTCTTCATCGCATGTAGAGACTTTCTCGTACCACTCATGTAGTCTTCGCATTTGATTTGGTACAAGTTCGACCTCATTAGGTCTGACCAGAGTCTTCCCATATTCATATCTCCATGCAAATTCCTCTTGTCTGGGGATATGCCCGCCTAGCGCTTGATCAACTGTAATACTAGCACCTTTGGAAAATTTCATTGCTATAATATTCTGATGATCGACATTGGATAACACCTTGAGAGGGTCAATCGATTTATTTGCCTGCATTCCGAGTTGCGCAACATCTCTTTTCCCACTGCTTGTAATAGTATTTCCTAGATTCTTCCTTAGGTGAGATCCCGGAATAACTTGCCAGGTATGGGGCATGCGACCAACCAAATAGTCAGAACCATCACCGGAGTATAACTAGGGTGAGATCCCTGAATAAGCTGCCAGGTATGGGGTCACCCTGGCATCCAACATCACCATATAGCGACGGACGTGCTCGTCCTCCTCCCTGACACGACGTCGTACCACCTCCTCGGAGGCCGGCTCCCTCTGCACACTGCCTGGACCACGTGACCTCCACCAAAGAAGATCCGGGTCAATGACGACACTCAGATTCCTCACCAAGCTACGCGTCCCTGGCGGTAGCACCTCCCAGTGCTAGCCCGGCGAAGCCCAGTCTCGTACAACTCCGATAGAGCGTAGTACTCTCTCGTTGTGGCCGAGTCCACTACGAGGATGCGATATGGGCATATCCTAAAGTAGGTATGAATTTGACCAAAATAATGCTAAGTAAATAATTATATTCTAATAACAGTAATAATTTCCTAAATATTAGCAATAATTCCCTAAATACTAACAAATATTATATAGAAATCTCTAAATATCCTAAATACTAACTAATATTATATACAAATCCCTAAATATCGCTAAACTAAATAATAATGTGTCTAAAGAAAATTATATATCAAACTAAAATATCCTTAAATCTCTATATTAAACAATATACACTAACAATATATACTAACACATTCATATCTAACTAAACAATATAAACTAAAATATGCTAACACATCCATATCTAACTAAACAATATACACTAATAATATAAACTAAATTATATACTAAACTATATTGAAAAAACAAAAAACAAAAAAACACTTACGGGGAGGGGGCGGCGACGAGAGCACCACGGGAGGCGCAGGCGGCGGCGCGGGGACAAGTGAGGGGCGGTGCGGGGACGGTGAGGGCGGCGCGTGGGGACGGGTCGGTGAGGGGCGGCGGCGACGAGAGCAGCACGACGGCGGTGCGGGGACGGGTGAGGACGGCTTCGCGGGGCGCGGGGAGCTCGACAGGCGCGACTACGACGACGGCCTGGCGGGCGGCGGCAAGCACCACGGCGCAGGAGGAGGCGAGCTTCACGGGGCGCGGGCGGCGGCCTGGCGGCGTCCGATTTGGAGAAGAGGAGGCATCTCGGCTTGTGGCTCGGGTCGGGAGGAGGGCGGAGGGTATTTATACCGACCACCTCTAGTCTCGGTCTCAGCCTCCAGCCGAGACTAGAGGGAGGGCCGCTAGTCCTAGTCCCATCCACGAGCCGGGACTAGAGGTCTTTTCGGCGCGCCGTTTTGTTCTCGAGCCAAAAAGCCTCTAGTCTCGGTTTGTGGTACAGGCTGGGACTAGAGGTTAATTTTTGTTAATTTTATTATTTCTATATCTTTTATTCTGTGATAATGAAAAATATGTATTATATATCAAATTTTGCAGAAACAAAAGATCTATAATATAAATCTATTAGCATACTCTGTTATAAAACTAATATTTTATTGTTAAGTAATATCTTTTGGATACTAGAGTTTGAATTTATTAATATTATTATTTCAATTTCTTTTGTAATGATGAAAAATATGTATCATATATCAAAATTTGCAGAAAAAAGATCTATAATATAAATCTATTAGCATACTTTGTTATTGTCGTGGTATTGCCGACGAGTACGCCATGAAGGGGTCCTCACAGTGCGTGTTTAGAGACGTGGGGGAAGGCGAACGGTTGACGGGTACGAGATAACACAGCTTATCTAGGTTCAGATCCAACAACGGTGGCGGAATCCTACTCCTACTATAAATCACTATAAGGGTGATACACTGAGTTACAGGGATTGGTTCGCTGTGCGAGGTGTATGTCAATCGATACTAGGTTGTCGTGCCCTAAAGGCTCCCATAGGCCCGACTTATATAGTCGCCAGGTCCTAGGGTTATAGGGAAAAGTCCTAGCCGGACAGGTTACAGAGTTCTACACTGCTTACAACTAGTCTAGCGTGTCTTGCACTCCAAGGCTCCGGATACGTCGGTGACTCCTCCGTAGCCTTCCTTTATCCGGCATGGACCTCCCTTCTGGATCCATTTAATTGGGCCGCCCAGCAGGCCATGGGCCATGCTACCAACTGTGGGCCACCCGGGTTATCCGGATAGGAGACATGCTTTAAGGATACCCATATAGCATATCCCCAACAGTAGCTCCCGGAGAACTCCGAGATCTTGCACCGTCTTGCCTCTTCAGGTTGAATGCTCCGTCTACATGGATGTCGGCAAATCGTCAAGCAATATCTTATAGTCCTCTCAAAGAACCCTGCAAGGTTTTCTCCGTCTTCAACTTGTAAGTCGGAGAATTGTTGAGTCTTCTATCGTACTCTTCTGTAGCCGGACTGGATCCGTCCATGCCGGAATATTCCGATGTGATGGTTCACCTGCTAGTGACATCTAGGGCGACGTCGACATAGGTCAGCAACGCCTCATAACTCACACATACAGAGAACACAATCATGTCCATTTTTCTCGCGCGAGCGATACGAACCGTTGGCGGCAACGATTGGAAACGTGGCGAAATTTCCGCGCACGCGCCCGCACACGTCGTCCACGCGTCAACGATTCGATCATCTAGCACGAATCTTGACGCCAGGGGTTATAAATTGTAACTGCGGTAGATTTTTACTTTTCACCTCATTCTCCTCCTGCGTCGTCTTCTTCCTCCAGCAAGCGCCTCCTCGATCTCTCCGCGTGTTTCGCAAAAACCCTAACCCTTCAATCCTTCCAGTCACCACCTCCTCCTCTCAAATGGAAAGCAGCAGCTCTGCTCCCTCCATGGCGGCGCCAGGTGATGCTGCGGCAAAACCGGCGAGCACCGTGCTCGTGCCTCCAGAGGGTCTGGTGATCCCCAAGTCCGCGGTGATCGAATCCATCGGCGGCGACCACAATCTAGCGGTACTGGAGTTGTTGGAAGAGGAAAGCGATTCCCACAAAGGGGATTGGCGCGGTTCGGACATCACAGACCGCAACATCAAGGAACTGCTCGTCGAGGGCTACCTCCCTACGACGGAGGGGCTCGTCTAGCGGGCGCGGCCGGCCGGCGAGGTCACCCCTTCTCCACAAGCCGGAGAGAAGGTGTACCTCAAAGCCCAACTGGTACGCGTTGTTTCCCTGCCCATCTCCAATTTCTTCCTAGCTGTCCTTATCCATTACCGAGTACAGCCTCAGAACCTCTCCCCCAATAGCATCCTCACACTTAGCAACTACGGCGGCCCTCTGTGAGGTTACTTAGGGACTAAGCCTAGGATAGATCTCTTTATTTACTTCTTCACCATCAAGCGAGAAGCCGGAGCCAACAAGGACGCACATAGGAACTGCGGGACAATTAGCTTTAAGATCCGGCCTGGCCGGCGGTTCCCCGACATTGTCGGCCATGAGTCCTGCAAGAACTGGCAACAGACGTACTTCTATGGCCCAGATATCCCTCTGGCTGGCCGAGAAGAAACATATCCGTACTTCGTCGATGGAGCCGCCGTCGAAGCCCTGACATGGAGGTCCCAAGCCACCCTTCCCTCTGACGACGAAGCCTCCCGCGCCATTAGGCGGATAGAGTGGTTCGTAGACACGGGTCTGACCGGGTTGGACCTAGCCATGTGCTGGTTCATCAGGCGGATCCATCCTCTGCAGCACCACTCGAAGCTGATGCATGAGTATACCAAGGATAGGAAGGATAGCCTCCGCAATTTTCGAGGACAACTTCTCGAGTGACTCCGTCAAGCTCTGTCTCAAGGACATCGTCAAGGTGAAGGATAGGAAGCGTGGCTTCACCATCACCTATGACATGTTCGTTGACGGCACGTGCCGAGAGGTATGATGTTTATTTTCCGTGTATGACATATACTCCAATTCTTCCGTCTAAACATCACCGACTTCATCTAACACTTGTGGGATTTCACTTAACAGCTTAGCAGTCTAGAGGAGGATAGCATGGCTGTCCAAATCTATGACCCAAATATGAAGGAAGTCACCGTCATGTCCGACGACGATGTCCCGTTGGCGCGAAAGCGGAAGAGCTCCACCTCTGACACTGCCGGCGGAGGCAAGAAGAAGAAGACGGAGAGTGGAGTCTCCAATAAGTCCACTGCTACCCTGGAGGCGGAGAAAAGAAAGGTTACCGGATCCCTTTCGCCAAAGCACCCCCTATTGTGTAAGCTTATTTCTCTCCAACATTGTCCATTGCTTGTCTTATTCCTGTACTTATACTTTTTTGCACGTTTCAGGAAGAAGGCCACTACTAGCTTGAAGAAGACCTCCAAGACTTTGGGGGCTTCTAGAAATATTAAGGATATGTTGCATCTTGACGTGTCAACCCACGCATCTCCCGCCATCGCCCCTATTACTCCCAGCGTCCAGCCTACGTCTGCTCCGACAATCTCACAGGCCAAAGATGCCTCTGGCCCTTCCGCTATGGAAGTGGACTCGAGTGCATCCGCGGAGCTTGCCGTTGTCGGCGAACAAGCAATGCAAGAGAGTACCGCAACTCAAATGGCTGAAGCTCCGGCTAAGGATGCGCGGTAAGGTGGTGGTTGTTGGTGGAACGTCTGCTGAAGGCGGTGCCTCCGCACCCAGGACAACCGTAGAATTCCCGAAGATAGTCTACCCGGCACTTACGCCGAGTAGCTCCGCTTTGGTTCCTGGTGCGGCGCCGACATCTCCAACCTGCGGTCTTGAGGAGCTTCTCCGACAAGCAGAAATCTTGCAAGGAAATAGTCTGTCCTTCAGCAAGTTGCTTGCTGAGAGTGCTACGAACCTTAAAATCATCACACTTGTAAGTTTTATTTGCCTTTTGCATTTCAGACGAGTATCCCACTATAGCCCCCGAGGATTTAGATGGAAAACCTTAGGTCTTTGCATCTGAATGCTCTAAGAGTGACTAAGATAGAAAACTTCTCACTGTAGCCCCCAAGTATATAGTTTGAATGAAATATTCTGACTAGATACTTTCAGAGTAGCATACGTAGTGTTTCTAAATTTCTCTACTGTAGCCCCCAAGCTTCTAGTTGAAAATTGAATTAGTTCTGACTAGATGCTTAAAAAAATACTAAGCATATGACTGAGTTAAAAAACTTTATACTGTAGCCCCCAAGCTTCTAATTGAAAACTGAATCAGTTTCGACTAGATGCTTAAAAAAAGACTAAGCATATTGCTAAGTTAAAAACTCTCACTGTAGCCCCCAAGCCTCTAGGTGGATAGTTATCCGGCTAGATGCTAGACTAAACAGAATTTAAATTTCTTTCCACAGAATGAGAATGCTCGGAGAGGCGTGGCCAACGAGAAGTACCAGAAGATGCGTGCGGACTTGGAAGCCGAAAACGGTAAAACTGCCTTTTTGGAGCAACAAATCATCAAGAGCAAGAGTCTGTTTTTCCTTTCGCTTTTGTATTCTGACTTGGTCTTGTGCCAACTTTATCCGAGTACTCATTGTGTACTATTCTTTCTCCGACTTGCAGAAGCCATTGACAAGGCCAAGGACATTGTGGAGCAATCCAAGCATATTCAGCAGCTGGATAGCGAAAACAAGATCCTTAAGTAGGAGAGGAAGGATATCCTGAAGATGCACGAGGACTCCATGAAATTCCTGCAAGAGTCCGCCAACACGGAGATGAACCGCTTGAAGGAGGAGATCGCGATGATGAAAGAGCAGAAGAAAGCTGTCGATGAGCAAAATCAGCACAATCTCGAAGCATACAAGATCCTTCGACAAGAACGGGATTCTATGGCAGAAACTCTCCAACAGGCCGAGATTAGCATCTTCAGTAAGTGATTCTCCGCCTTGCAATTCTGTAAGCTAGATACTCTGAACTTTTTGCGTTTATTGAACTCATGCGTTCCTTTGTCAGAAATTTGCAGCTCCTATTGGGTTGACCCAGTCGCCTCCTCCGCCAAAAGAATGCATGGTCCTTGCCGACAACTTTATCAATACCGCCATCAAGCAGACCAAGGAGATAGCCAAGCCCCTCCAGATTAACATCAAAGCGGTGGATTTCATGATGAAGTTCTCGGAGATCTTGCGTCGAGCCCCTGAGCGTATTGTAAGCTGGAAAGCTTCATGTACTCGGGTCAGCGCGAGGATGGCGCTGTCAATGGTCAAGGCGCACTACAAAAATGCCTTCATCGACACGGTGACCTCCGGTATCCCCGATGTGGACGACAATGGCCAGAAAATAGATCATAAAGCTATCTTAGCGTCGCTCGCGGGTTTTGATACCAGAGTCGCCGAGTTGGTCAACCCTAACGTCTTCGTGCCCATGGAAACCATTTACGGCGACAACCAAAGTTCCTCTGGGCCCCTCAACACCGCCGACTTCGAGGAGGATGACTCTCATGCTGCTGATGATGCTACATCCAAGTCGCCTGCGCCAGAGGAATGAAAAAACAATATGTAACATTTGTTTCCTCTGGAATTTGTATGCGGAAAAAACTACTTGTTAACTTAAGGCGGAAAACAATGGTTGTTATGTCCTTCTACTCAAGAACTGGTTCCAGCATGTATATATTTTTTAAGCAAGTGCTGGTTTATCCATTACTCTGGTTTTTATGCTTGACTTTTCGTGAGTCGGAAGACTCATTGTCGGAACTATGCGCTCAGGCGATGATGCCCAATGGCACCGCCAATAACCTAAGCACAAAATCGCCGACAATAAGTGTCGAAAGTCACTACTCCTGAATCCACATCAAAATGACAAAGAACGTGTAGACCATAAAACTTAAGCTAACGCCCGTAGGTGGAATTTTCACAAGTGCAATCGCAAAGCTTGTGCATAAAGGTTTTATACGATCCAAAAATGAACACTAAAGGAGGTAAAAGACTTAGAAATATGAGTGAACCAGAGAGCTTTATTTCATTGATCATATAAGAGGTACACAATAGATAAAAAATGCTAAGTGTAGAAAGGACGTAGCTGTGCTATTTTCCATGTCTGATCAAACTCTGGGTAGTCATCATCCGGGTCACGTCGCTTACGCTTATGATCCTCGTTGGCTCTATCCTTTAGTTTACGATTGTCAATGAGGTAGTAAGAACCATTGAGCAGTGCCTTGCTTATGATGAACGATCCTTCCCATGGCGGGGATAATTAGTGTGACTTCTTCTGCTTAAGTCGGAGCACCAGGACCCCCTCTTTAAACGAGCGATGCCGAATGCGGCGACTATGGTAGCTGCATAGCTTATGCTGGTAGATGGCGGATCTTTGGCATACCAATACGTGCTCCTCCTCGAGAAGGTCCACATCTAGGCGTCTGGATTCTTCAGCGTCATCTTCGTTGTAGGCGGCAACTCTTGGTGAATCGTGAAGGATGTCTGAAGGAAGGATGGCTTCTGCTCCATATACCATGAAGTAAGGGGTGTAGCCGGTGGATCTGTTGGGTGTAGTTCGTAAACTCCACAGCACAGATGTCAATTCTTCCGCCCAGGCTCCATCTACTCTATGTAGTGGTGCCTCAAGACGTGGCTTGATTCCCTACAGAATTAATCCATTGGCTCGCTCAACCTGACCATTGGACTATGGATGTGCTATAGATGCAAGGTCAAGTCGGATGCCCTTCTCCCAATAATAAGCTTCCAATTCTCCGAGTGACAATTTGCTGTCGTTGTCGATGATAATGTTATGTGGGAGACCAAATCTCACCACTAGATCCCGGACGAACCTAAGGGCAGTTGCCCCATCAAGCTTTCTAATGGGTTTAGCTTCTATCCATTTGGTGAATTTATCAACTGCTACTAGCATATGCGTAAACCCGCATGGTGCCGTCTGCAACGGACCAACCATGTCCAGCCCCCAGACTGCAAACGGCCAAGTTATTGGTATTGTTCGCAATTCTTCAGCAGGAACATGTGGTTGTCGGACATAATACTGGCATCCCATGCATGTCTCAACCAGCTTGTCAGCGTCCGCCTTTGCGGTCAGCCAGTAGAATCCTTGCCGGAAGGCTTAGCTACCAACGATCAAGGAGCGACGTGATTCCCGCAATCTCCGAGATGGTTTTCGCTGAGGATTTCAATACCTTCTTGCTGGGAAACACACTTAAGGTATACACCAGTAGTGCTTCTTTTGTAGAGTTGTCCATTGATTATGGTATAGCCCTTTGCTCAACGTACTATTTCCCGTCTTTTGACCTCGTCGTCAAGCAAAGTTCCGTGTACGAGATATTCCATGAACGGTTTTGTCCAAGCCGGAGGGATCTTTGTCACCATGTGAACGAAAGAGTCAAATCTGTCCGGGTTGTCTATGTCTGCTCCCTTCACGGATGGTGTCCGTAGATGCTTCAGGAAAACTCCAGGAGGAATTCTTTTGCACCCTGATCCAAGCTTAGACAATAGATCAGCCACCTCGTTTTGCTTCCTAGGTACATATTTGACCTCGTAGCCCAAGAAGCTCTTGGCTATCTCGTCCACTTCGTCTCGATATGCCGCCATCATAGGGTTCCGCGCGTTCCACGTGCCAGCCACCTGCTGGCCAACCAAGTCGGAATCTCCACAGCAAACTATGCAGTTGATGCCAATATCCTTGGCTATGCGTAGTCCGTGAATGAGTGCTTAATACTCCGCCATGTTATTCATAGCCTCGAAGTGGATATGTAGAACGTAGTGCGGCTTTTCCCCGGTTGGTGACTGCAGTAGTACACTAGCCCC
Source organism: Avena sativa (assembly GCA_916181665.1). NCBI lineage: Eukaryota > Viridiplantae > Streptophyta > Magnoliopsida > Poales > Poaceae > Avena > Avena sativa. The sequence goes on from OV702297.1 coordinate 149,022,913, forward strand.
CAAGCCGTTGAGTAGCTTTGATCCATCAAAGTGCATCACCCAGTATTCTGGCTCCGGCATTGGGGTAGCATCTGGCATCTCCGTCCAATCTGCGATAAAATCCGCCAAGGCTTGTGATTTGATAGCGTCGCGTCTCTTGTAGGTAATCTCAAAGGCGGCAAGTTCAATGCCCCACTTCATGACCCTGCCTGTAGCGTCGCTGTTGTTGATGATGTCGGACAGTGGAGCTTTGCTCACAACTGTGATAGGGTGCTCCTGGAAGTAGTGCCTCAGCTTCCGAGAAGCAAGAACACTCCATAATCTATCTTCTGGTAGTGCGGGTAACGCTGCTTGGACTCCGTCAAGACCTCGCTTACATAGTAAACTGGTCGTTGAACTCCGTACTCATGCCCTGGTTCTTTCCGTTCTACCACGACGACGATGCTGATTACCCGGTTGGTGGCCGCCATGTAAATTAACATGGGCTCCCTAGGCTCGGGTGCTGCAAGGATAGGCGCTAAGGAAAGTATCTCCTTGAGCTGCTCCAATGTTGCATCTGCCTCGTCCGTCCACGTGAATTTGTCCGCCTTCTTCAGCAACTTGTACAATGGCAGAGCCTTCTCTCCAAGTCGGCTGACGAACCGACTAACTGCTGCAACACAACCTGTTAGCTGTTGTATGTCCTTTAGGAATGTCGGACGGTTTATGTTTAAGATGCCCTTGATTTTCTCCGGGTTGACCTCGATTCCACGCTAGGAAACGATGAAGCCCAACAATTTGCCGGCTGGAACCCCGAAGACGCACTTCTTAGGGTTAAGCATCATGTTGTATTTCCGGAGATTGTCAAAGGTTTCTTTTAAGTCGGAGATTAAGTCGTTTGATTTTTTAGACATCACCGTTATATCGTCCACATAGGCGTGAACGTTCCGACCAATTTGATCGTGTAGGCAACGTTGCATTGTTCGCTGGTACCTGGCACCTGCGTTTTTCAGCCCAAAGGGCATCGTGACATAGCAAAACGTGTCGTATGGTGTAGTGAATGAAGTGGCCAATTGGTCCGACTTCCTCATCTTGATCTGGTGGTATCCTGAGTATGCATCGAGAAAACACAAAAGCTCCGAGCCAGCCTTCGAGTCAATGACTTGGTCAATGCGAGGCAAAGCAAACGGATCTTTGGGACATGCTTTGTTCAAGCCGGTGTAATCAACGCACATTCTTAATTCTTTGGTTCCTTTTTTGGGGACAAGTACAGGATTGGCCACCCATCGAGTGTGAAGGACTTCTCGGATAAAACTAGCCTTAAGTAACCTAGCCATCTCTTTGCCTATGGCGCGTCTCTTCTCGTCTCCGAAGCGCCATAGAGGTTGTTTCACTGGTTTACATTTTGGATCAATATTCAAGTTGTGCTTCGCAAGTTCCCTAGGTACACCTTTCATGTCGGCAGGTTGCCAGGCAAAGATGTCCCTGTTCTCATGGAGGAACTTGACGAGCGCGCTTTCCTATTTAGGGTCCAGGTTCGTCCCAATGGCGGTCTTGGAGGCATCGTCTACCACAAGTTCCACTGGCTTGGTCTCGATGACGGCCTTGAATGCTGGGGCGGAGTCAGAATCTGTTTCTTAGACGTGGGCATCTCTGAGGCATCGACCTTGCTCTGGATCTCCTTGAATTCTTCGCTGTAGAGGACAACTTTTGCATAGGATGCTTCTCCAATCTCGCAGTTCCTTGCTTTGGTAAAGCTTCCGGATATGGTGATGACACCGTTTGGTCCGGGTATCTTGATCTTGTTGTAGACGAAGCATGGCTTGGCCATGAAGGTGTGGAATATGTCGCGGCCAAATATGACGTGGTACAGTATCTTGAAGGGGACCACCTCAAACGTCATGCGTTCTTGGCGGTAATTCTTGACATCACCAAAAGCGACCTAAAGTGTGATGCACCCAAGGGACCTAGCCTCCCGACCAGGAACTATGCCATGGAAGATGGTGTTGGTCCGCCTTAGGTTTGCCTCCGTCAAGTTCATCTTCTGCAGTGTATCCAGGTACATGATGTTGATGATGCTTCCACTATCCACCATACATTTGGTGAACTCGTCGCCGTCAATCAGGGGGTTGATGGCCATGGCGTATTGGTTCTCCGTAGGGATGAGGTCTGGGTGATCCTTCCTGTCCCAAGTAATTGGAATCTCCGACCAGCGCAGGAACTAGGGAACTGGGGGTAGAGTAGCCATCAGTATCCTCATGGAGGTCTTCTGTTGTCGGACGGTGGGGGTGCCAAGGAAAGTGTGGAAAACTGTCGCCTTCTTCTCGAAAGGGTTTTTGCCCTTGCCGTCGCTCTTGGCAGCGTGCTTGGGGTCAATGTCCTTGTCCATGTCACTTGAATCCTTGGACTCCTCCTCCTCCTTCTTCCCCTTGCCCTTGCCTCGCGGTCTGTTCTTCCGACTTCGCTTGTAGCCGGACTCCGGGTCCTCCTTGAGGTTGTTGACGAACTTGCAATGGCGATTGGTATGGGTGGCTTTGTCGTTGGCGTCGAGGTGTATGAGGCACGACATATCACGATACTCCTTGTAGGTTTGGGGAACGCGGAGCGCCGCTGAAGTAGTTTCACTGCCTCGCTGCTGCCCATGACCTACTCCTCGTCCTCGGCCACGCTGTTCGCCATCACCTCGTCCTGCAAAAGTCATAGCGACCATGTCGGAGGTTTGCTTTTCTTCTGGCGTGGTCTTGCACTTGGTTCTGCTCTTTCTCCGTGCTTGAGTTGGAACGGCCGTTGCCGGCAGAGAGCAGTGAGCATCGTCATTGGTGGCCGCGAACTCACTGGCCAACTGAATCATCTGGTTTAAGTCTCGATGGTGATTGTCCTGCAGGCGCTTCAACTTATGTAGGAGCAACGTGCCCCTTTCCAACCCATCGATGAAGGCGGCCATGGCGGTCAGAGCATGCACTCCTGCGCAGGAATTCTTCATATCCAGCCAGCAAGAGAGGTAGGCGTGAGATGTCTCGTCTTTCTCTTGCACGCAACGCTATAGATCGCCAACAGTGCAAGGACGTCTGTATGTACCCTCGAAGTTCTTGGTGAACGCTTCTTGCATGTCCAACCAATTGTAGATGGATCTTTCCGGCAAGTCATCAATCCATTGGCGGGCCGTGCCCGCCAACATCAATAGGAGGTACTTGACGGCGACGTTGGGGTTACCTCTGACGATCTCCACTGCGTTGTCGTAGTCCTACAACCATGTAGATGGCTTGGCGGTGCCGTCATAGGGCTTGATGGTCTTGTCAATCCGAGCTTGATGGTCTTGTCAATCCGGAAACCTTTGGGGTAAGTTGCGGACCGTATCATAGGTCCAAAGCAATGTGGTCCCAGGCATGGTCCTTCTCGGGCCTCGTGGATCTTGTTCAAGTGCGAACGTGCATTGTATGGCTCCGGGCTTATTTTCTTTTCTTGCCATCAGGGGATGGACTGCGTGAACGACGCGGGCCTCCTCCGCCATGGTGGCTGCTGGGTGGCGACGGAGGCGGAGGTGGCGGTGGGTTAGCCTTCTTGCTATTACCCTCCTGCGACGCCTCACGCTTGTCGGACGCAGAGGATCATGGCGTGACCTGCTCTTGTGTCCTTGGTTGCGCTCTCCGTCATGATGGGTCTATTCTGTGTTGTCGTAGATGACGATGCTGCTCTGCCTTGGCGGAGGAATATCCGTACGACGGTGAGCCTTGGTATCCTCGTGATGTCGGGGGGAACAGGGCAGTGGCGATGGGCGACGAGGTTGGGCCTTGCCTCCATGGTCGGAGGATATGGGGATAGCATCCTTCCTGTTGCGCGCATCCCTCTGTCTTCATTCTGATGAACCCGTCTGAGACCCGAGCTCAAGAGGAGATCTGTCCCTTGGCGGCTTATGCTGGCTAGATTGGCAAAACGCTAGGTCAGACTCAAGCTTCTGAGAGGTGGCCTTTTCCTGCTGTTTCACCGCCTTGGCCACTAGGTCATAGACCTGGTTCACCGCTTCAGGTGATCTATCCTGCTCCAGAAGGGTCTTGGCGACGGCGAGGTTTAGGAGAGGAGTGGGCATCACCTGCCTTACTTCACTGTCAATATATGGCTTGGCCTGTGCCGGCTTCAAGGGACCCCATCCTAGGTTTCACCATACACCAGGATCGTTGATGACGCGAGCCGGAGCTTTCTTGGCCTTCTGTTGCTGCAGCAGAGTCTTGTACTCGGCCTCCATTGCTCTAGCTTTCTCTATTGACTTCTACGCGTTGACCAAATCTTGATCTAGCTTTGCGCCTTGATCCGTGATGGCCTGCGCTTCCTCCAGCAACTGCTGGCGCTTCTCGTCGAGCTGGACTACATTGCGAATATGAGCCACGGTCATAGGCTCGACGAGGAGATTGTCGTACATCACTCTATCAGCTGGAGTGACTTAGGCAGCAGCAGACGTAGATGCTGGAGGCGGAGGGTTTGCGGTGTTGTTGTTGCTTGGACCGGTGCCGAGTTCCTGCGGCTGCTGCACTGGGTTAGGCGGATGGGGCATGTCCTTTGCAATCATTGTCGGTAGCAACAGGTGGTCCCTTCCCTTTGTCCAGCGCTATAGGCGGAGCTCGTCCGGGTTGATCTTCATCCATCATCGTCCCAATGGCGACGAACACCTCTCGGGACATGACGGTGTTGTTGGCCTGCTCGTCGTGCTTGTAATCCTCCTCCATCTCCTGCATGGCAGAGTCTAGCTCCTCCGGGCTGAAGTCTATCTCCTCTGAATCTGCGCTGAAGTCGGCATAGAGTGCGTCAATCACGGAGTCGGAGGGTGTCGGGGCTTCCTCGATGATGGGGGGTGGAGGTGCAACATCAGCGACGATGACTAGGGGCGGTGGCACAGCTGCGGCGACGATGACCGGAGGAGGCGACGGTGGTGGCTGAGGCGGAGGGGCCCCGTCAATGAGCGCGAGGGATGTCTGAGCTGCCTCCTCGGCCGCTGCGTAGTTTTTGACGGTGTTCACCATGCTTTCGAAGGTGAGGCGTCCTGAAGCCTGCTGCCGCCTTAGCGAATGCCGGAGAAGCGTACCTTGGTCCACTCCTTCCACAAAGTGATACATGGCATCATCATTGGGGTAATGCGCCAGATCGGCCCGTATACGGAGCCACCTGGCAAGGTAATCATGGTTTTTTTTGCCCTCTCTCTGAAAGCAACGCGCCAGATCGAAGATGGTCACCACTCCGACGAATTTGGATCTCTGTTGTCTAGACGCACGGACGAAGCCGGCGCACTTGCAGCGATCTTCCACCGTTATATCCTGCACAGGGGCGGTTTGGGTGGGCCTTGAATTTTTCCGATCTTTGCCGGCAAACTTTGAGGAGAGGTCCGACATTGATCCTTCCGCGAACATATCCTGCCCGTAGGCGGTCCGTGCGGGTCTTGACGCTCCTCCGACTCCTAGGGAACTAGTGCCCGAGTCGGTTTCGCCGATGAAGAGATGGATATCTCCGATAGGGACGATTGAGCACCGCGTAGGGTTCGTCTTCGCCGGGATCCAGAATTCGTTGGGAGGTACGATCGGAATGTTGCCGGAGAAGAGAACACGACTGATGGCTACGGTTTCGCCGATTCCCGCGAAGATCTTGGTCCTCGTTCGCTGAAGAGCCTGAAGCGCCTCTTGCCCCACGGTGGGCGCCAATTGTCATGGTATTGCCGACGAGTATGCCATGGAGGGGTCCTCATAGTGCGTGTTTAGAGACGTGGGGGAAGGCGGACGGTTGACAGGTAGGAGGTAACACAGCTTACCCAGGTTCAGATCTCACAACGGTGGCGGAATCCTACTCCTGCTATAAATCACTATAAGGGCGATACGTCGAGTTACAGGGATTGGTTCGCTGTGCGAGGTGTATGTTAATCGATATTAGGTTGCCATGACCTAAAGGCTCCCATAGGCCCGACTTATATAGTCATTAGGTCCTAGGGTTACAGGGAAAAGTAGAGTTCTACACTGCTTACAACTAGTCTAGCGTGTCTTGCACTCCAAGGCTCCGGGTATGTCGGTGACTCCTCCGTAGCCTTCCTTTATCCGGCATGGGCCTCCCTTCTGGATCCATCTAACTGGGCCGCCCATCAGGCCATGGGCCATGCTACCAACTGTGGGCCACCCGGGTTATTCGGATAGGAGACATGCTATGAGGATACCCATATAGCATATCCCCAACAGTTATAAAAATAATATTTTGTTGAATTAAATAATATCTTTTGTATTCTAGAGTTTGAATTTATTAATATTATTATTTCAATATCTTTTATTAATGATGAAAAATATGTATTATATATCAAAATTTGCAAAAAAATATCTATAATATAAATCTATTAGCATACTAAAGCTGAACCAGGACTAAAGTGCGGCAGGCTAGGGCAGGCATCACTAATGATAGGGGTGAGTGTCGATATTATGTTGTGCGGCTTTTACCTTGTCCCGGATGGTGTCACCAACCGGGACTAAAGCTGAACCTTTAGTACCGGTTGGAGACACCAACCGGGACAAAACATGAGTCAACACTAATAATAAGGGTGAGTGTTGACATTATGTCGTGAGTGTCGACACTATGCTGAGCTACTTGTACTATAAATAGGCATCCTTGTGAGTCCGGTCCTCCAACCAGTTTGAGGCATCTCCAAGATTGATGGTTTGCGAGAGCAGGGACACCACTACGGCCAGCTTGAGGGAGATGCCGCCAGAGCCCAGTCCTCTGGCATCTCCAACAAGCTGGTCATAGAGGAACTCCCTAATATGTAAAATTAGTTAGATCCCAGCCGTATTGATCTAGTTATAGAATTTACAAGCCGCAAGATGGTGTGCGAGAGCAGGGACACCACTACGTCTAGTTTCAGGGAGATGCCGCCAGAGCCCAGTCCTCCGGTATCTCTAAGAAACTGGTCATAGAGGCACTCCCTAATATGTGACCACGCGTGTTTGGAGATCGGATCTTAATGGTAAGTACGAATCGGGACAACATCTTCATAGTTCAGGAAAGTCGTTCTACGAATCGGTACTAAAGGCCCCCCTTTAGTCCCGGTCCAGCCACAAAATGGGACTAACACACTCAAGACATTTATTAATATTAAAAACTGAGACTACAGAATCGGGACTAAAGGCCCCCCTTTAGTCCCGGTCCAGCCACAAACCGGGACTAACACTCAATACATTTATTAATATTAAAGGGGAACTAAAGGCCCCCCTTTAGTCATGCTCATATCTAGCCCTATAATACATAGCTTCAGGGTCGTCTTCATCATCATTGTCGTCATCATCTTTGTCTTCGTCGTCATTGCTAGGTGCACGCGGCTGGATCCTCAGCCCAGCCATGGCATATTGTGGGGGCACCTACCACTCCGGCCTCAGATTCACGACGCGTGGGGGAGGGGCTCCCGGATGACGACACCTTCAACACCGCCACCCTTCTTATGGATCTGTGGTGGCTATGGGTACCGCAGGCGAGGATGGTCTTCCCCGGCGATGTAGCGCATCACGCCGATGATAGTACGGTTCGCTCACCATAGGCGGCGGCCGGCTTCATTGTGGTTCACTGGGGGAGGTCCGTCACCCTCGTACCTGGAGAGCTCTCTTTCTCGCTAGTTAGCAAAAAAGGCATTCCAGGTGTCATAGTTGTCAGGATCCCACTGGGGATCCATCCGCTGCTCCGACGTGAGCTCGTGGTAGAAGTGGTTCGTGATGGCAGCCTGGTGTGCAGAACCTTGAGGGACAGGAACCCCTCCAGCGCTCAGCATCCAGCCGGCGGGCGGCCGGTAGCCCAAAGGGCAAGGGTAGCTGGAGGCGCACAGCGCCTCGGTCTCCTCGAGGGTTAGAATGTCCTAGTAGGCGTTGTCCATTGTTGTGATAGAGGAAGGTGTGGATGTGTGGATAGCGATGGCGCGGTCGACCTAGATATAGAGGAAAAGGGCGGGAAAACATGGCGGGAAGCGGTGGTAAATGGCGGGAAATATCTTTAGTCCCAGTTAGTGTCTACAACCAGGACTAAAAGCTTCGGTCAGAGGGAAAGGGCGGGAAAACATGGCGGGAAGCGGTGGGAAATGGCGGGAAATATCTTTAGTCCCGGTTAGTGGCTACAACAGGGACTAAAAGCTTCAGTCAGAGGGAAAGTTAGTATAATTATTTTTATAAAACAGAAAAAATAACAAACTTGGTAAAATCTTCACAAAATGATATACATATGTACATATTGATTGCATCTAAAAAACCGCCGAAGGCAAAATTCAGAATACATCATATGACTTGTTTATGACCGTGTGGCCTTAACCATGGAACATCTTCATCAAGTAACATGATGCTTGGGTCATCCTTCACTACAAACGGCGGAATTTCATGAAACTTGTCATAATCTTCTGACATCTCTGTCTTGTCCTCCACTCCTACGATGTTTCTTTTCCCTGAAAGAACTATGTGGCGCTTTGGCTCATCGTTTGATGATGTATTCGTTTGCTTATATTTTCTTTTTCTTGGTTTGGTTGACATGTCCTTCACATAGAAAACCCGAGACACATCATTGGCTAGGACGAATGGTTCGTCCATGTATGCAAGATTGTTGAGATCCACTGTTGTCATTCCGTATTTTTTGTCTACCTCAACCCCGCTTCCTGTTAGCTTGACCCATTTGCACCGAAACAAAGGGGCCTTCAAAGCAGGTCCATAGTCAAGTTCCCATATCTCCTCTATGTAACCATAATATGTGTCCTTTGACCCATTATCGTTTGTTGCATAAAAGCGGACACCACTGTTTTGGTTGGTGCTCTTTTTATCTTGGGCGATCGTGTAAAATGTATTCTCATTTATCTCGTACCCTTGGAAAGTCCATATAGTCGAAGATGGTGAGCTGGACAACAAGTACAACTCATCACAAACAGTGTTGTTATTCATGAGATGTGGTTGCAAACAACCTCTAAAAGTCTTCATGTGTTCATCTCTAATCAAGGAGTCAGGCTTTCCCGGATTGTTTGAGCGTACAATATTCTTGTGTTCCTTTATATACGGAGCTGCCAAGGTGGAATTTTGCAGAACCGTGTAGTGTGCTTGAGTGAAAGAATGTTCGTCCCTACATATTATTGATTTCCTTCCTAGTATGCCTTTTCCACTTAGTCTCCCCTCATGTCGTGATTCAGGAACACCAATCGACTTAATGTCAGGAATAAAGTCAACACAAAACTCAGTGACCTCCTATGTTCCATAGCCCTTCGAGATGCTTCCTTATGGCCTAGCACAGTTATGAACATATTTCTTCAAGACTCCCATGAACCTCTCAAAGGGGAACATATTGTGTAGAAATACAGGACCCAAAATGGTAATCTCGTCAACTAGGTGTACCAGCAGATGCGTCATAATATTGAAGAAGGATGGTGGGAACACCAGCTCAAAACTTACGAGACAGTGGACCACATCATTTTGTAACCTCGGTAGAATTTATGGATCGGCTACCTTCTGAGAAATAGCATTGAGGAATGCACATAGCTTCACAATGGGCAGTCGAACATTTTTGGTAGAATCCCCCTCAATGCAACCGGAAGCAATTGCGTCATAAACACATGGCAGTCATGGGACTTTAGGTTCTGGAATTTTTTCTCTGCCATATTTATTATTCCCTTTATATCCGACGAGAAGCCAGACGGGTCCTTCATACTTCTTAGGACTTCAAAAAAAATTCCTTCTCTTCTTTGGTAAGAGCATAGCTCGCAGCACTTAGACGTCCTTTATCTGTCTTTATTGGATGCACGCCGTCTCTTTGATACCTTGCTGGTCCTGCCGTGCATCTGGCGTATCTTTTTTCTTTCCATACACTCCCATAAAGCCTAGCAGGTTCACGCAAAGATTCTTCATCACGTGCATCACGTCGATTGCAGAGCGGACCTCTAGAACTTTCCAATAGGGTAGCTCCCAAAATATAGATTTCTTTTTTCACATGGGCACATGTCCGTCAGCGTCATTTGGAACAGATTGACCGCCAGGGCCCTTTCCAAAGATTACTTCTAGATCCTTGACCATACCAAATATATCATCACCAGTACGGCGGATAGGCTTATTTCGGTGATCTGCCTCACCATTGAAATGCTTGCATTTCTTTCTTGCGGGATGCCTGGACGAAAGAAATCGACGATTCCCCAGGTACACATTCTTCCTACCTTTATCCAAATATATACTTTCAGTATCATTTAAACAATGCGTGCATGCATTGTATCCCTTGTTTGACTGTCCTAAAAGGTTACTAAGAGCAGGCCAATCATTGATGGTTGCGAACAACAACACCCGTAGGTCAAATGGCTTCTGTTTGTGCTCATCCCACATACGAACACCTTCGTTGCGCCACAACTATAGTAGTTCTTCAACTAATGGCCTTAGATAGACATCAATGTCATTGCCAGGTTACTTCAGGCCTTGGATGAGCACTGGCATCATAATGTACTTCCGCTTCATGCACAACCAAGGAGGCAGGTTATATATACACAGAGTTACATGTCAGGTGCTATGACTACAGCTCTACTCTCCAAAAGGATTCATGCCATCTATACTTAGACCAAACCTTAAGTTCCTTGCGTCATCTGCAAAGCTCGGGTACTCTCTATTGATTTTTCTCCATTGCGACCCATCAGCGGGGTGTCTCAACATCGAGTCTTTCCTGCGCTCTTCTTTGTGCCATCGCAACAACTTGGCATGCTCTTTGTTTCTAAACAAACGTTTCAACTGTGGTATTATAGGAGCATACCACATCACCTTTGCAGGAACCCTCTTCCTGGGGCGCTGCTCGCCCTCAACATCACCAGGGTCATCTCGTTTGATCTTATAACACAATGTGCCGCATACCGAGCATGCATCGAAATTCTCGTACTCCTCACCGCGATATAGTATGCAGTCATTAATGCATGCATGTATCTTCTGCACCTCTAGTCCTAGAGGGCAGACGACCTTCTTTGCCTCGTATGTACTGACAGGCAATTCGTTATCCTTTGGAAGCTTCTTCCATATTTTCAGTAGCTTCTCAAATCCCTTGTCAGATAAACCATTCTCTGCTTTTCATTGCAGTAATTCCAGTGTGGTACCAAGCTTTGTGTTGCCATCTTCGCAATTTGGGTATAACAATTTTTTGTGATCCTCTAACATGCGCTCCAACTTCTTCTTCTCGTTTTTATTTTCGCATTCGCTCCATGCATCAAGAATGGCCTGACGAAGACCATCGGCAGTCTCATCTAATGCCCGTTCTTCACCTTCTTTTTGTTCATTGTCTTCTAGTGCAGTACCACCGTATTCAGGAAACATTGGATAGTTGTCATCGTTCTCTTCTTCTTCGTTGTCTTCCATCATAACCCCGCTTTCTCCATGCTTTGTCCAACAAATATAGCCGGACATGAAACCTGATTGAATCAGGTGGATGTGAATGATTTTGGATGAAGAGTAATCCTTCTCATCCGACAGACACGACACAGACAACACATAAAACCATTTCGCTTGTTTTCCTCAGCCAAATCGAGGAAAGAATGCACGCCTTTAATGAACGTGTCAGACATTCGGGGAGCGTCGTACATCCATTCTCGGCTCATCTGCAGTATAATTAAAATTTTCTATCATATAAAAAGTTTGGATCATTTTTACTACAATTACTTTTACAAATCTAAAATTTTACATGCACTAATTTTTGAATTGGACAAAATTGTTAATATAAAATGTTGACTATTTAATTATTGCTCTAGCAGTGAAAACCTTATTCAATTCTAAGATCCAACTTTTTATATAATCAAACTATGCTTAAAATTACACATCTAAAATTCCCTCTACACTTCTAAGCATGAAATCCCTCTAGTTCTAGAGCATTGAGCTAAACTATAACAATAAAAGATGAAAGATTGAAGTTGCTAACTATTTTGGAAGCTTGGATTGATAGATGATGCCACCAAATCTTGACAAAGCTTGGATTGAAAGTTGCCACCAAATTGGACAAAAAAAGGATGAACTTGAGCTGTTCCTTGAAGAAAATGGCTATGCTTTTGTGCAGGGTCGAAGAGGGATATATAGTGGTAATATATTGTCTCGGGTGGTAAAAAGAACCCAGACTAGAGGTTGATCTCTAGTCCTAGGTGGTAACAAGAACCCAGACTAAATATAGCCATGGGTCCCACAAGTGTTCTAGTCTCGGCTTGTGTTACCAGCCGGAACTAGAGGTTGCCCACGAATCGGGACTAGTCATGTGGCGCCATCTAGCCGTTGCAAAGTTTACAGACCGGAACTAGTGCTAACACTAGTCCCGGTTCCACACGCCGCGCGCACGCACACACACGCACGACGCACGCGCGCGCGCACACACACATCATCTGTATGGTAACCAGACCAAATTTGTTAAACCTTCAGCAAGCACTAACCAGACGAATGAACTGCAAAAGGCCACTGGCTCTAAAAAAGAAAGATGAATAAACAGCAATTTCACCATAACATTGTTTTAAAGCTACCCATCTCCATAATCAGAGTAAGATTTGCAAAACTTCCAACAGGAAAAAACCGTGACGTAATCACTTTTCCATTTCGCAGCACCAGCTGCCACAACCGATCAGTAACACTAGCACAAACAAACAAGAGGCAGCTCCACCGATTTATTGGTCTATTCTACCACGTATGTCAGTCTACACTAGAGAGCATCTATGACTCTTCAGTTTGGATGGTCAGATCCTGTATTCCCAAATCCTCGTACAATCCATGAACGTATTTCAGCACCGACTGATCATCACCGCCACCCTTCACCTAATACACACAACCAACGCTCTGAGATTTAGCTGTTCCGGTACTACTATCGACAATTAGCTTAATTAGCTGCAAAATGTCATCTTACCCGAACTGAGAGGCAACCGACGGCATGACCAGGTACAAGCTCCCAAAATCGACCCTGGGATAGCTCAGAGACATCCTCGTGAGCGGTAATCTGGAGAACAATAGCCATGTCAGTTTGTGGCACAACGCTGTCCATGGGTCTGGAGTTGCTGAAAGTGAATTGCTAAGTGCTGTTTACCTGTCTGCTGCACTTGATGAAGGCTGAAGGTGCTACATTGCCAGGTGCGATTTGCAGCAGGATATTCCCAGTAGCTTTGAACAGAGGCAGAACAAGCATGAATACTGCGACCGAAACAATTCCCAGACACAACACCTCTGCATTCTCAACTCTAAAGAGTAGAAGCACAAAATATAAGACAAATAGCCAAAAGCAATCATGTTAAAACATAAGACCATAGAAAAATCCTCTAAAAGGATTTATTTACCCCAATGACAGAAACCAAGAAGCTAGTATCAAGCCTGCACTGGGAGAGAGAGATATACCAAATTTCAGTTCAAATAAATGGGAACCAAGACAAAGACACAAATATATTCAACAAAAAGATGCATCATGCTCAGTTGTGTATATATAGTACCTCCGTACTGAATCTGCCAGAACATGCAAACAGATGGAGTGATGATTCATATCCTCTGCTTTCCTGTAAACTGAAAATTAACAATGATATGCCCATTGATCAATTGATGTTTCGATTCTGAATTTCTGATACTAAATAAGGAAAAAATGTGTACCCTGGTGTTTCTGCATACCTATATTAACACGAGCATAGCTCCGAAAGAACCAAACACCAAGTAAATTGACCAAAAGGTTTGTAACAGCAGAGACAATGAGGTAATGCCTGCAATATATTTTAAGAGAAAGAAAAATATTAGGGAACAGACTGTTTAGATTGATACGTCACAAGTGAAGAAAAAATATGGTCGCATGGAAATAGAAGATTATCAAACAGCTGTCGGTTTCTCGTGCAAATAATGTAAGAGAACACAATTCAGTTATCCACAACCATGAACTGTACCGACCTAAAAGCCTGACATTAATAAATAAATGACTGGATTCGCATGAACAACATGACCAGTTTCACTTTTTTCCCACCCAAGATGAATAAATCCGGTAACCAACATAGAAAACAAATCGGGACAGAATGATTTGGTAACACGTCAAAAATGGTGCTTACTTGTGCTCAGATTCATCCTGCATAAACGAATGTAGCGCTTCAACCGCCAAGGAGAAAGACAGGAACAGAAGGAACAGCTGTCTACCATTTGGATGAGGTAAAAATATTAGACAAAAGGGCCAGAGAGTGGGCAACTAAGTGAAAAGCAATTATAACAACAAATACACCCAAAAGGGTCACCTAGTATGTTAGCCTACCAACAGACTAGTCTGTTACAAGAAAATCTAGATTTGTTTTTCAAAGAATGCAAGAGCCAGTGAGCTGCTGAAAAAGTAGCACACATAAAAACAAGATAAGATAAAAACAAGGGTTGGATTTGAGCTTTTTTTTTTTTGAAGGAACCGCAAGCTTTTATTAATTAGGCAACAAATTTATTACAATCAGCTTGGACAGCCCCCAACACACAGGTCGGGACTGAGCCGCTCAAAAAACCATTCGAACTATTTTTGCCTAACTGCGCTAAAGAATGCGCTATGAGCCTATATGTTTTTATTACCATGTTCGCCGCACTATACTCTTCCTAGTATTTGACATATGTATCATCATTAAATTTAAGATGGACAAGACAAGAGGACATGAAAGTTTGGCTTGGCGGCAGGATTTTGCTAGACGGTTGGCCCCTAAAAGAGAAAATTGCACATAGCACCAATGTTTGGTGACATTGTTGCACAAAACACAGAATTAAAACATCAGTTGCAGCTGACCCCATGTTTTCGTCTAATTCGTTGCAGCTAGCCCAAACTGAGGTGATTTAGGCCCTTAACACGTATAGACATGTGGCTTGTTGTATTTCTCTATTGTGTACCACAAATACGATAACTTTTAAAAATGGACAACACAACTATAGAAAATATAAAGATTACTTTATACACATACAAAATATTTAAGCATCAATATAGCAGAATTTATATCATAAATTAAGTGACTCATGGCACTTTAGAAACTCCAAAATCAAGTCAAGTCACGACAAGAACTGCAAGAGGCTACCCGCAAGAGTCTCGATTCTAATGAGGACTCGTTCTCTGTGTCGCTCCCGCGAGCGACGCGGAGAGCCCCGGCGGCGCCTCCCCTTCGACACCACGCAGTCCCTCCCCTCCTGGTTGCGGTTTAGATCTGGTGGTCGCCCGACAAACCTGCTCGAGGTGACCCGTCGGCGGCAAGAAGGTGCCGTGTTCACCATGCTTGTCCCTATTCCCCCTTGCGGGACCAAGTGGTGATCCTTAGACCGGCAGTGGTCCGGTAGTCCCGGGTGGTCATGATGGTGATGGTGCTGCTGCTTGGCGACAGGGATCTGCGGTGGACAGCGGATCTACTGGGGGACAAAGGAGTAGGGACTCACGCTAGGGTTGGCGGCGACTGAAACCCCCTTGCTGCAGTGTGGCGGCGGGGCTTCACGAGCCCAGGTGGGCTCGGCCGGGCCAGAGAGGGCCTGGTTTGCCCTTGCTGCTACATCCGGTCGGCTATCGCCCTTCGGCGGTGGAGGTAGTTCCCTCCCGCGGGATACTGTAGCGTCGACCCCCGCCGCAGTTTTTCCTCTTCGGTCGGACCAGCCTCCCACTGTGGGTCACGGTGAGACGGTGATGGTGACTGCAAAACCGAAGCGATGAGTTTGGTAGAGCAATTCGAAGCGTCCGGGTGTGTGGTTTTTTGAGCGGTCGGGAGAAATCCTTGTCGTCTTGACACCGACGTGGTCACGCCTGTGGGTGTAGCCGTCCTTCCTGAAGGGCGTCGGGTGAATCACTTCCCCACCTCCCGCAGCGTATCGGGGGAAACCCTAGGACCAGTCCGGGTAGTAGCGTCGTTGTTGTCGTTTTCCTTCTTGGAGGTGTTGCTTGATACGCGATGCTTTGGAGCGCTAGGAGCATGGTGGTATTTCTTCGGAGGGCGCAGCGGTTGCGGGTCATCCTCATTTTCGTCAAGCCACTATTGTCGGCTTTGTTTTCTTTTTTTTCTCTGTTGTTTCTTTGGGCGTTGTGCTGTCTGACCCAGCAGCTGTCTCAACCATTATACTATATTAATATAGTTGGGCGTGTGACTGTTTCGAGAGTCTACCCGCAATAAAAAATAACTGCAAAAGACTGACAGTCTACAACCTCCAAATCATGTCACATCATACTCCAAGTTCCAATTAAAGTTTCATGGTACATATAAAATATTTAGTCTTGCAATTCATATGAATTCTAGGACATGTACGTGTTAGCCGTAGCGAGAAAATACCCGGTACGATCTCGAAACGATACACAGCCGAGCGGATACGTAGACGAGATCGACTGGTTTGAGTCTCTACGGTTTGGGTAGAGATGGACCCATATGTCTATACGTGTTAGGGACTAAATCCCTCTATTTGGGCTAGCTGCAACAAATTAGACGAAAACATGGGGTTGGCTGCAACCGAGGTTTTGATTCTGTGTTTTGTGCAACAAGAGCACCAAACTCTGGTGTTATGTGCAATTTTCTCCCCCTAAAAAGATTCTTAAAAGAGGCGGGTCAGGTTGAGAAGCAAGCTTACGGCATTCGTAAAAGCAGCAAGGACCTCCAGTCTTTTATACCTGCAGCAGAATCGAACTCGATATTAAATTAAGGTACAGAAACGAGTGAATCTAACTAGTCTGTAGCATGAACCGAATCGAATCGAATCGATATGCACTCTACTAGGCCGGAGAAACCAAGTGATTACGTACCCGTAGGTGTAGACGGAATCTGGCTTGGTCCGGGAGGCGGCCATGGCGAACAAGGAGAAGCTGAGCAACCCGCAGCCGAAGGTCAAATGGAAAGCATCCGACACAAGGCCGACGCGCCCTGAGAGGAGGCCGACAACGAACTCGACGGCGGAATAGGCGACGTTGAGGGCGAGGAGGAGCGCAAGGCGGCGCATGGGGCGGGTGGCGAGCCACCGGAACCGGAAGTCGGTACTGGTCGGGGCGCCGCCATGGAGGGGAAAGGGCGAGTAGGGTACGGGCATGTAGATGGAGGAGTCGGAGCGGTCGAGGCCGGGGCGGGGAGAGGAGACGGAGGCGGAGGAGAGGGAGAGCTGTCGGGAGTAGGCGAGGCGGCGGTCGCCGCTGCCGACGACGCCGTAGTTGGGGTTCCACGCATTGGGATCCCCCATGACTCTACCACGGTCGCTGGCCGAAGACGAAGTCAACCGAGAACAGAACAGATCTGGGCTTTTACTTTGCTATGCTTTGCTGGACCTGGTACACACATCCTTCGCAGAAAAACAAAAGAAAAAAATGGATGAACCACTCGTTCAACGCATTCAGCATTAATAAAGACAAAAATTACATATGTTACTGGGAGACTAATTTAGCTGCACATCAAAAAGAGCAAAATCCAGTGAAGCAGCGGACTAAACATAAACATTTAGTACTCCCTCCGTCGTAAAATAGATGTCTTAGTTTTTTAAATTTTAAATAAATCTGTATACTAAAGATCATCCATATTCATCTAGATTTTTCTTGAAACAGGCATACGCCCAACTATATTAATATAGCCACCAGGATTGAGATAGTTGCGGGCCAGATAGCACAACACCCAAAGAAAACAACAAAGAAAAAGAAGAAGAAATAAAGCCGATAGCAGTGGCTCGATGAGAACGAGGGTGACCCTCGACCGCTGCGCCCACCGACAAATTCCCACCACACTCCAAGCGCTCCGAAGCGTCGCGTACCAAGCAACACCTCCAAGAAGTAAAACGACGACGACGACGCTGTTGCCCGAACATGTCCTAGGGTTTCCCCCGATACGCTACGGGAGGCGGGGAAAAGATACACCCGACGCCCTTCAAGAAGGATGGCGACACCCGCAGGCGTCGTCACGTCGGTGTCTAGACGACAAGGATTTCTCCTGGCCCCTCAAAAACCACGCTCTCGGACGCTTCGAATAGCTCCACCAAGCTCACCGCTCACCAGCATACACCCTCACGGTATTGTCGTCGCCACCGTCATCTCACCGTGACCCAAGAGGTGAGGCTGGTACAACCGAGAAGAGGAGACCTCGAGGGAACAACCTCCACCGTCAGGGGCGATAGCCGGCCGGATGTAGCAACAAGGGCAAACCAGGACCTCGCTGGCCTAGCCGAGTCCAAACGGACTCGTGAAGCCCCGCGGCCACACTGCAGCAAGGGTGTCACCATGGCCGCCAACCCTAGCTCTAGATCCTACTCCTCCGTACACCAGTGGATATGCCGCCACCGCAGATCCCCGTCGCGAAGCAGCGATGCCGTCGCCACCATGCTCACCAGGACCTTCCGCTGTCACCAGTCTAAGGAGAACCACCAACGCAAACTCTTACCATCAACCGGTGACCAAAGGAACAACTAACTCCTTGGAGCGGGCGAGGGATATCGGAGACCAAACCAAGGATGGCGAGCGAAACGGCACGGCAACCTCTGTGCCGCCCGCAGACCATGCTAGCATAGTGGTCGGCCAAGGCCTGCAAAGCCTGGATCGAGCCCATATTTGGGCCCGACTGGCCCAGATAGGGCCCAAATCCAGACCGCGCCTCAGGCCGTCGCCGTCCTCTGCATGGACCTCGCCACTGCCACCTCCGCTGACCCAGTCGCGCCGCACCGCCGGTTGAGGGGTACAAGACCACACCGCGCGCTATTGACAACCGCTGTCGCTGCCTCGAGCATCCCTCCACGCCTCGCATCACCAAGGCCGCCATCGCGCCACCTAGCTGGTCGTCGCCGCACCCCACCCACGTGCGCTGCCGCCGGTCAACTAGCTCGACCCGCACTACGAGCAGGGAGACCGGGGAGAGAGGAGGGGCCCCGCCACCACCGACGCCGAGCAACTTTGTAGCCGGCGCGTCCCGGTGGCGGTGAGGAGAGAGGAGAGGAAAGGGGCCCGGCCGACGGCGCCAGGGTTTCCCCCGGACGTCGCGGGAGCGACACGGAAGGAAGGGAACTATTCGGTCTCATGAGCTGGTCCATTCATCCAAATTTTGACAAATTTCAGACATCTATTTTGGGACGGAGGAAGTACTTTAACTATATTTCCAGCCTTAGAACTAAAAATAAGCTAAACTGCATCACTCATATCAGTGGTGGAGGCAAACTTATGCTTATAGACGATCCGTTGGAAAACTAAGGATGTCTAAAAAAAATCTCTTTAGACAACATGTATATGTATGTATAGACAATCAAATTTAGACGGTCCACTAGAGATGCTCTAAAGACCAACTTGAGAACTCAAGGCAACAGGATCAACCTCTCGATGGCCTAATAAAAGCAATTAGAAAACAAATTTAAATAGTTCCACACACAGGGCATTGTTTGAAACACAAAGGTACTCCATCCGTTCAGAAATATACGACGTTTTAGGTAGACGTCTTTTAGTATAGAGGTTTGAAGTAAACATATACATTAAAATTGCGTCTAGATACATTTATTTTATAAAGCTAAAATGTTTTATATTTTAGAATGAACCGAGTATATTCATAAAGATAGGCTAGATGCAACGCAATCTTTAGAAAGTATACCTTTCCTTCAACTTCCACTGTTGTCTTATGTTGGCAAATAACCACCTAGGAAATTGTTCTTATTCTTTTTTTAAGATAAGATAGAATAAAAACAAAAAAGACAAAAGTTAAGTTAAGATGGATATATAAAATGAAGATATTGTGCATTACCCGCGACGACCAAGTTTATTCTCTTCTTTCTTTTTATTTTTTATTCAAATTTTACTAAATAGATACATATAAATTTAGATAAATATGTGAGATCCTTTTCAAAAAAAAGGACAGTGTGTTGGAGAGTGCTATAGATAGATTTCCATCTAGTGCTAATGTCGGTTCGTTTCCGACTTAGCTTGTACCTCAAGTTATCGGAGGAGGCGTGACTATATATACCCATAGATTCAAATCAGATATCACATATTTTATCTAGATTCATATATATCTAAATATATTTTAGTGTATAGGTACATACAAATCTAGACAAGTCTGTGCCGTCTAATTCGGGACAAAAGGAATGTGATATACGAGAAGAGAGGAGACGTGTGATTCAGCAGCCCCAATTCAATTTATGCAGTCATGCATAAGACAAACACCAACAACTAAAGAAAATTTAGGTGTTCCTTTCTCACTCGTGCTTATTTTTGCCATAGAGGTGTCAGATGAAAAAATTATGCACCTATCTAGTTTCGCAGGTTTCGCAGTAGCATCTACAAAATATTCTGCCTAATGTTTTCTCAAAGCTAATGAGGAGGAGGACTTGGGTTTTCTCTGGTGGTGGTGGTGGTGGTGGTGGTGGTGGTGGTGGTGGTGGTGGTGGTGGTGGTGGTGGTGGTGGGCCACTGCCATTTATACAGCCACTGCCATTTATACAGCCTAAATGCAGAAAGAGCAGAGAAAATAAGGCCAAAGAGAGGGTTTGGCATGATAACAATAGGGAAAATCCGTAGCAACATTTTATATTAAAGATTTGTATCATAGATGTGTATCAGTTCAGAGAAACACTGCCAAGACTATACATAGTGCAAGCAGGAATTTTGTCTGAGATTTCTTCAAGAAGCCATTTTATTTGAAGAGCTACTTTCCAGTGTTTTATTCCATGCTAACTGAGCATGGTTGGACCAAAACAAATACACCACACATGATGCCACCCGCTTCAAAGATCATCTTAAGGGAAGAAGACAGGAAAATTTGAACCGCCTAAACCTAAGGAAACATTTAGGATAGATACAATTACATGTAGAAACTTCAACTACAAGGGAAAAAATACACTAGCTTTTCAGTGACTTTAAGGCCAGAACTTGCCATTAGGAAAAATAACCACAAGGTAGTACATTGCAATTTAGTCGGTTCTACTAATTCCAATGCAGTGAAATGTTATTTTAATTCTAACTTTTTTCAGAACCCGCGGGAGATTCTGCGCGTCATTATATTAAGCTCGAAAGGGGGGACGAGAGTCCAAATACAACCATGATAGTGACAAGGAAGGCACACATTGCAAACAGAGAGAGCCACTGCAGATCAGCCCTTTGGCCGGTCACGCCTGCTTGGGGCTAGTCTATCCCTCCCCGAGGCCTACCTCTACACTCTACCCACGCCCACCATTCGTCCAACAGGATGCTAATCGTGGACGTGGCCAACATACACGTACCCTCGAAGACTCGTGCATTGTGCTCCACCCATATAGATCGCATGACCAACATGATCAAGGAGTTCGCCTTCTTCCGCTCAGCCGTCGCGAACCTTTCGGATGCCTGAGACCACCAACCGTCGAGCTGATCCACGTGAGTGGGGATAATGTTGGCCAGAGCCAACCGGGTCACCACGCTAGCCCAGATCGAGCACGCGTACAAGCACTGCATGGTTAGGTGGTTTATTGTCTCAGAGGCGGTCATGCACAGAGGGTAGAGAACATGGGTTGGCAGTCCTCTCCGCAACCGCCGATCTGTCGTCTAACACCGCCCCCGTAGAGCGAACCATGCATGCAATTTGAACTTGAGCGGGGCAAAGGAGTGCCACACTTGTTCTGCTAGTAGGTAGTAGGTAAATGCCTATGGAGCATGTCCAAGTTCTTAATCTATGGGTACAGCTCGCACGATCCTCTATTGCTACAAGAATGGCTGCTCCTACTACAGGTACAAGAACTGATCATGCTGCACTTAGGCCTTCTCAAGTCTAGCCTAATCATGTTGTTCCTAGGCCTGCTCAAGCCGCATCAAGGTATCCATCTTTCTATCCTGGTAATGTTGCTCCAAGACCTGACACTGCTTTCATGTCATATTTGATAGTAGTAGCAAATGCAAGTGTGGGTCCTCTAGCTAGTGCTAGTTCTTCTGCATGTGGAAGTTATCATGATGATAATGGTTGTCACTTGAGATGTTGAACCTTTGGTAGTTTCTACTTGATGTTGTTGCATGATGATGAAGCACTTAAGTTCAAATGTATGTTGTTGCTACTTGAACCTTTTTTTAATGTTGGTTGTGTTATATGTGAGACAATCCCTTTCTTAACGTGATCTTTGTTATATGTTAGAAAATCATTTGCTTAATTTAATCTTTGTTATATGTGAGACAATCCTAGTGTAATCTTAGAGGTCATGAATCATGTCGAAACCTAGTGTAACCTTAAAGGTCTCGACATAGAGTCAAAACCTAGTGTAACCTTAGCTGTCTAAACTAAACCTAGTATAACCTTAGAGGTCTCGACTAAACCTACTATAACCTTAGATGTGTCTCGACTCAATGTCGAAACCTAGTGTAACCTTAGAGGTCTCGACATTGAGTCGAAACCTTTATAAGAGTGTAAATATGTAAGAACCAAAATTCATCTCTTAAATTAACTCACATTTAAACTAAAAAATAACTATAATTCATCAGATCACATAATCCTGATAGCTCACTTAACAAATAACTAATAATTCGCTACATCTCATAATTGAAAACATTTATAATTCAGCACGCAATTCAACTTATTACATTTCAGTACTAGCCCAACAAACCAATAACTAATTACAAATTAGTTCATGCCATTATTCATTACATATATTTTTTTTATCTTCATCAACTTTTACATGGTCCTTTCTTTATGTTTCAGCAGATCTGCAATCATGTACTCTAGCTTTCCCTTCTCTTCCTTGAACTTATCCATCTTTGCCTTCACCCTCAATAACATGTGCGTGCTAGAAGTCGATGCTTCAATATTCTTCTTATGCTCCAGTTCAGCCCTTGCATCAATCAAATCGTGTTTAGCTTTGGTCTCGAGGGCTAGTGTCAGTTGCTTCTCCTCCACCACTTGCTTAGGTTCATCTTGGCCATTCCTCGGGCCAAGGTGAAGCTTTGCAATCTTATCATAAAACTTAAAATTTGTTAATGAATGTCTAGGGAATCATGAACTCCACCATATTGACTTCGGAATACATTTCACATAGCTTTGACAGGTATTTATTTAGTGCATCCGGCCACTCCAAATCAACCCATTGCACAAAGTCACATGTTTCTTGACACTACAATAGATATGACAAAGCACAATTTGTTACAAAATTATACAGCATGATGCTCATTTGCATGATCGTAAATAAGTTTATACTATTCACATACCTACCTTAAACATGCGAAAAATCTCCTGTCAGTGTTGCATCCTTCAAAAGCAACAAATTTGACGCCCATAGCTTGAGATTTACAATAGACATGGACATCTCCATCATCTGGTAATCCGCTATAATCTAAGCCTTACATGGTATTTGGACCCGAACAAGTCAAATATCCATAGTAACTAAAGGAAAAATCTAGTTCAATTCCGAAATCCCAAAATCGATATGAACCCTAACCCTAAATATAGGGGAATGCAGCACTTACCTCGGTGCTAACTGTCGGGGGGATCACCCCCGGGTAGGCTAACCGGATAAGAAACAGGGACAATGTAACCGCCAGATGACTGGCTAAGCCCAGCCAGATTAAAACCAGAGCAAGCTAGAACAGGAAGCTGGCTGGACAATCCCAGCCGGACAGAAGACACGAGCCAAGGACCAGATAGATCAAGACCGAAGCAAGCCGACGTACCAGATAGCCGGATAGAGGGAGACAGCCAAGACGAGTAGCCATCTGGGCAATCCCAGCTGGACGGAGAAGCCAGATCGAGTAGGTAAGTAGGGTGAAACGGGGTACAGTACGCATTACACCCCATCGGCAGACACGGAGAAGACAAGGAGACAAGAGCGTGAAGCCCATACCAGCGACTCTACCGATGATGGAAGGAACAGTGCCTAGTAGTTGGTACTGTGCCAAACTGCTAGCACGACGCCCACTGTGCTCACATCGCACAGTACGCACTAACTGTTGGCACACACACCTACCTTACCGGATACTATAGATGACCAGCCGGCTAGGGCCTGCCTGTGGGACCCGCCAGCCGGCCTAGCCACTGTAACTTCTGCCCCAGTCCTATATAAGGGGCATCGGGTCTCATGTAGCAAGGGTTGGACTCTGCTAGTTATGTTACTCTCATATAGCTCGAGGAGCGCTTGTAGTTCATCCAGATAGTCAGATCGACAAGAGTATGAGCTTTACCTCTCCACGAGGGCCTTAAACCTGGTTACTTCTTGTGTCTCATCGCACCAGCTCGTATCCAATCCCGCATATGGGCGCCGTTGCTAGCCTCACTGCTTGCTCCCACCCTCTATCTAGCCTTCTCAGGCACCACCGTTTCTATAGCAACGATAGTTGGCGCCCACCGTGGGGCGGAAGATGGCGTCGGCCGGAGTCTCGTTCTGCACGAGACCTCACACCTCTATCGGGGAGCGCGTGGCTTACGACCTCGTGCTCAACTTGGGCCAGTTCGATTGCGTCATCAACAATTCCTCGTGCTTCGCCGGATCCACTTTTCCGGCGGACGGCACCATTTTTTTGTTCGGCGACCTTGATACATCGTAAATATATCTATAATTTTTGATGTTCCATGCTTGTTTAGTATCCACTTTGCTTTGCTTTGTCTACACTTTGAGGTATTTTTATATGTTTTCTGGGACTAACCTATTAACAAGATGTCATAGTGCTAGTTGCCTGTTTTCTGCTGTTTTTGGTTCCAGAAAAGCTAGAAAATGAATATTCTCAGAATTGGACGGGACAAAAGCCAAAGTCAATATTTCACCAAGGGGAACACGGAGACAGAAGACGAGATGGAGGAGGGCCACGAGGGTCCCATACCCCCTGGCCACGTGGCCAGGCCTGTCCCGCACCTAAGGGGTGGCCGCATCGGTCTCCCCCTTCGCCTATAAGAAGCCCCCGATACCTAAACCCTAAGTACCCGATCAGATCTCCACAAAAAATTCCATAGCCGCCGCCACCATCGTCCCTAGATTAGGGGGATCTGAAGCTCGCACCCAGACGAAGGGGAGAGACATCCCGAAGGCCTTCTTCATCACCATGCCAGCCTTCGGTATGAGGCGTGAGTAGTTCCACCTTGGACTATGGGTCCATATAGTAGATAGATGGTTGTTTCTCCTCCTTTGTGCTACCATGTTTAGATCTTGTGAGCTCCGTTCATGATCAAGATCATCTATTTGTAATCATGCATGTTGTGTTTGCGGGGATTGATACGTCGGAAACGTATCTATAATTTTTGATGTTCCATGCTTGTTTAGTATCTACTTTGCTTTGCCTTGTCTACACTTTGAGGTGTTTTTATATATTTTCTGGAACTAACCTATTAACAAGTTTCCATAGTGGCAGTTGCCTGTTTTTTTTCTGTTTTTGGTTCCAGAAAGGCAGAAAATCAATATTCTTGGAATTGGACGGGACAAAAGCCAAAGTCAATATTTTACCGTGGGAGACACGAATCCAGAAGATGAGAAGGAGGGACAAAAGCCAAGCCTGGCCCACGCCTGGGCAGGGTGTAGGCCCCCTAGGCACCCCCTGCCACGCATCCTCGCCTATAAGAAGCCCCTGATGCAGAAACCCTAGGCACCCAATCAAAAACTTCACAAAACCGTCTATAGCCGCCGCCACCATCGTCCCAAGATCGGGGGGATCTGAAGTTCTTCCCGGCACCCTGCCAGAGGGGAAATCATCCCGGAGGCCTTCTTCTTCGGTATGATGCGTGAGTAGTTCCACCTTGGACTATGGGTCCATGTAGTAGCTAGATGGTTTGATGAAGGGGTTAACCTCTTGGGTGGCCCGATCTTCACGTATCTCATGGTCAAATCGATGTGAAAGCGAGGGGAAAGGGAGAAGGTAGCGGAAGCAGACACACACCTCGCGAAGAACACGATGAACACACGCAAAACTCACACGATACAAGGCCGATTGCTCCCGGACGGCGGACACCGGTCCGATAGAATCCTCGCAAGGAAAGATCGGTCAACATGCTCCCTCAAATCCACATCGGAGAGGGAAGAACACCTTGGGAGGTTCTTGACAACTTGGAGACGAGACATCGAAATCCAAGGCCTTGTTCAACGATGGATGCGTGATGCAAAGTCCAATCGAGGTTGGTGACGATAGTCGGTCCCCTTGGGTAAGGGGATGAGGCAAAACTAGAGATTCCACACAAGGGGGTTGTCTTTAGTCTATCATCTATGCCTAAGGGATACATGAAGGGGTGGGGGCTCTATTTATAGGCCAGCCACATAAACAGGGGTAGTTTAGGAATAAAACTAGGGTTTGGACGAGCTAGAGGGGTACATGGGCCGAAGGCCTAGCTGGCGACGTGCAGGCCCATCTTGTGGGCCAGACACTCTGGTGTGGTGGGCCGGAGACTCCGGTCTGGGCCGGAGACTCCGGTCTGTCTCCGGTGTCGTCTCCGGAGTGGCGTACTGACTGTCCTCGATCGGTTGCTGGGGTCGGTTCGGAGATAGGTCCGGAGACTCCGGTGTAGTAGGACTAGAGACTCCGGTGTAGTAGGACCGGAGACTCCGGTGTAGGCCGGAGACTCTGGTGGTTCAGCCGTGGCTTCTTCCGTCTCCTCTTCCAAGCCTCCGTCTTGTCGGGCTTGATGTTTCGGGCTTCCTCCCTTGCGTCCGTACTTGTCGTGTGAACCTATCATGCATATGTGACAGAGTATGAAGTAGCATACCATTCAATAGGGTAGGAAGTAGGCTCGCATAGAGGAACGGATTCACCTTTGGAGTCCATGACGACTTGGCGTAAGTTGGATACCATGATGTGGTAACGACCGTAGGTCGGGCTGCATCATCTCCCCCCCCCTTCAAAAAGAGTCGTCCTCGATTCTCCATGTTCATCACAAAGTAGAAGAGGTTGAAGGACATCCTTGATCCTGGGGTTCACCATATAGTCGTCCTCGGGAATATTGACTTAACAACACTTCAATGTTCCTTCACCTCCATGAAGCCTACAAAGCTCACGACAAAAGCGAAGCAACACTCAAAGCGTAGCTAATTCATGAACATTATATCATGAGTCCTCAAGTAGAAGGAAGTCACCTTATCATTTAGAGATGGATCGATGAAGGGTAGCCATAGGTAACTCTCTTCGGTTCTTCTTGTCAACATATAGTCCATAGAGGTTGACGTGTATGCATTTGTACCTTCACACAACAAATACCAAGCAAAATATTTTCGTGTGTGATAGAGGAGCATGTCATTTGTGGCATGTCCATTCTTGTTCACAACACTATTAGCACAATACAAGGATAGCAAATGGAATGCATATGCAAGGTCAAAGTGCATGGAAATCATTTGAACATCATCCAAATGTGGAAACTCAAAAACTCCATATAACGTAGTAGTGGGGCACTCAAAGCATTGGATCAAAATTTCAATCAACATCTTTGATGCAAGAATAGGAGAATTTGGCAAAAACACATGAGGAAAAATATCCAAAGCAACATCATTATGTGTGCAAACCAACCATTGGAAAGAGAAATTGTTCAATATGTTGGATGTCATACACATATCATCAACATCAAGTATCATGGGAATAGAGTATCCCAAGTGGAAACAAAAACGACATGTTTGCAAACAAACCAAATGAAAGAGCAAGTGGTCCTTATGTTTGTTACAACAACAAAACGAGATTCTCAGAAGCTCTCAGGACAATACATGCTCTTAATGGCATTATGGTTGCACACAAAACATCGGAAAGAGAAAATGTTCAACATTTTTGTTGCAACACACAAAGCATCATTATCCAAAAGCGAAGAAACATGAATGTCACAAGGTGAGATAATACCATCAACATGCTTGCAATCAAACCATAGGAAAGAGCAATTTGCCAACATGAAATATGCAAAGCATGCAAAAGGTATCAGAGCTGGGTTCGATCTTGAACTCACTTGTGGGATGCTCTCAAGAGCTCTTTTTGTCAACTCATGCTCAATCGAGGTTGACATGATAGTGCGGGTACCTACACACATCATACACAAAAGGAAGAACGTGTGTGCATGGTAGAGATACACATCATCCATCATGACGTATCTCTTCTTGTGCACATCATCATTAATGTCAATCAAGTATGAAATAGATGCATGGTGAGTATGCAAGTGGGGAACATTCTTATCATGGCAATCATCAAAATCTCCAAAAATTGAGAAAGCTATGGGGGCCATCTCATTATTGCAAGCAAAACAAGTGAAATAGCAAGCATTCATCTTATTGCAAGCAACGGGAGAAATTGAATAACTAGCATGACAACGCATGTCCAAAGCAATTGGAGGATACACACAAGATGCATAGCATGGCATGTTTATGGCAATGATATCGCAATCAAACAATTCCACATGATCAATATTATGCAAAGGCAAAGCATCACATGGGAATATGAATGAAGCATATGTAATGTCACAAGTATCATCCATAGCATGCAAATCCTCACAATTCATCATGTCCACTAGTGGGATCATGTCATCATCAACACCCTTATTTTTACCTTGTTCATACCTCTCATATGAAGTGGGTGTTGTGGTAGTAGTGGCCTCCTTGTGGACGACTTCGTCTTCTTGATGTAGCCATGGCGTAGCATCCTCTTCATCCACCATGTACATCTTCTCCATTCGAGGCATCATTGCTTCATTGCTTGGCGCGTCTTCATCCATGGAACCTAGCACAACATAAGATAACACACTAGAGGTAGAGGGTAAGTTGTTAGAAATAGAAATGGTCTCACTTGACCTATCAACTACCACTCTCAACTCACTAGGTGTATCACTCATGCCCTCAAAGTGGAAGCACTCAGTCTCACATAAGGTGGAGTCACTCATCTCACTCTTGTTCTCATTCAAGTGGGCTAAGTGGCTCTCATACTCACATGGGATTGGTACCACAT
The DNA here is from genome assembly GCA_916181665.1 of Avena sativa. Taxonomy (NCBI): domain Eukaryota; kingdom Viridiplantae; phylum Streptophyta; class Magnoliopsida; order Poales; family Poaceae; genus Avena; species Avena sativa. The sequence goes on from OV702297.1 coordinate 149,051,653, forward strand.
CATCACTCAAGCATATAGGGGTAGGCTCGGGTTCCTCAACTCCATGCGCCTCCTTTGGTGAAGGGAAAATCCAATGCTCACCATTCTTGACCTTGTCGCCTTCAAGGTTGGATGCCATAAGATGGGCATCATCGCTCTCCTCCATGGTCGAAGGGAAAATCCCATGCTCGACCGTCTTGTGGCCATCTTGTAGTAGTGGTGGAAGTAGGCTCATGGTGTTGTCGAGAGAGGTGCTCGGATCGAATTCATCACATATGTGGCCTTGGCTTCCTCCATCTTGGAGTGTAGACATCCTATTGCCGAACTCAGCCAACTTGGCGAAGTAGAGGTCTTCATTTTCCTCGTTCGCGAGGTCACGGAAGTCAAGCGTAGGCGTTGAAGCTTGATGGTGTGGAGTAAGTCTTGCTCTTTGTGCCATTGTGGTGGTGGCACGGGTAGTTGAAGGTTCCCTATGATGGTGTCGACGGAGGTCATTGGCGTGCCTTGCCGATGGTTGATGTAGGTGGCGCACTTGGTCGTCCACATGACACTCACGACGGTGATCATTTGCCTTGGCACTCTTCTTGTGCTTGTGGTGCCTTCTTGAGCTTGCTTGAGCATTATGGTTGGTGCTCATCATGAATTCTTCGTCTTGGTGGCGAAGATGCCTTTGACGATGTCTTGTATCCTCTTTATGGTGGCGATGCTCATGAGAGGATGTTTGTCGATGAAGAGTCTTGTTTCTTGGCGCCTCTTGATTCATATGATGTTTGGACGCCACTCTTCTTTGGATAGGAGGTGGAGCTTGGCGCCTTGGAGGTGATGGAGCTTGGCGCCTTAGAGATGGTGGAGCTTGACGCCATCTAGGTGGTGGCACTTGATTCCTTGTTGATGGTGGCGCTTGACGCCTTGGAGGTGGTGGCGCTTGTCGCCTTGGAGGTGGATCATCGAAGTAGGTGGTGCCCTTTGGTGTGGAACGCTTGGCCTTTAAGGTCATGGAATCTTGATGATGCGCCTCCTCTTGCTTGGCGTAGTAGGCTTCCATCTCCACACAGTGGAAGAATTCTTCATGGCTCATGGAGGAGCCATCAAAGTCGATGAAGTTCTCCGTGTCCTCCATGCTCGGCGATGCATCGTCGATGTCGCACTCGAAGTCGTCCAAGCTTGGGGAGTAATTGTTGGTGTAGTACTCTGTATCACCCAAGAATGTGGAGCCATTGTCGGTGTAGTTCTCCATAGTTTACATGCATGAGGAGGCATTGTCAATGTCATGCTCCATGTCTTCCATGCATGTGGAGTCGTCGTCGGTGTAGTGCTACGTCATGTCCTCTATACTTGTGGAGTTGTAGTCATGGTGGCTCATCATGGATTCTTCATAGATATCATCCTTGGTTTCGGAGTCCCTAGACATGATTCACAAGACCAAGTGTTGTATATGGAAGTGGTAGAGGGTGTTAGGGAGGCCACGTCAAACCTTACTTTACCTTGGAAGATAGTATCGTACAAGTGGCCACACTTGAGAGCAATAAACCAAGAAAAGTGAAGTTCACGCAGAACACCAAAACCAACTACTAACCAAAACACACACACACACACAAGGCCTATGGTGGATAGGTATGGAAAGTGGCATGTCAAGAACCAATCCAAAATCAAGATGTTGTATTGGCAAGTAAAGAATGTAGCATCCCAATTGTCTAACAATTGTAATGCTACTTGGTCTAGTAATATAATGGCTACTTCCTATATATAATTGTTGCATCATAACTATATCATGCTCATGTCATCATGCCACCTTGCATTTGAGCATCATATAAAACCCTTTTGTTTTGGTTCTTATCTCATATGCATTATTAATTGTATTTGCCTCTTGATATATTGTATTTGGTTATTGATATATTGTTTAATGCCCAAGTTGAGTTGGGGGCATATCTTTTATTAACTCCACCACCTTTCTTGTCATCACCCCATCATTCCACCATTCCACCATATATGAACATTGCAACTTATTTGGTTTTACCTCTAGCTCATGTGGGTTGGGATGGATCCAATTCTATCTCCACATGCTCTCATATATGCACCATATTGTTCCCACATTACTGGTTTATGAGAGCCACATGGCCACCTTTGCATGCCTTGTGAGTGGAACCCTTTTCTAGCTTCCATATGGGTTGTTTTGGGGTTATTATCATGTTGGGATATTTTTGGGCTTACTAAATACCTAGTGGCACATACACACTAGCATGTCCCATTTTTATTCAAATATGGTCATCCCCTTCTACTCCACATGGAGCATTCCTTTAATTCTTTTAGCTTGGCTTTATTCCATATTTTGGAATGCATATGTATAAATGCCATGGATATTTATTTTGTTTTCACAAGATAAAACCTAGCATTAATGTTATGCATGGGCCATGCAAACATAACCCTTGGCCTTTTTCTCTTTGTTTTGTTTTATCTTGGTTTGAGCTCTGGTTTTTTTTAAATTCAAACTAGATGTTTCTTTGTTTTTGAATCTCTTAAACCATAATATAAACCTACCCTTTGGTTTGGCTAAACCAAACCATCCCTAACCCTAAAACCCCCTCTCTCTTTTCTATCTCTAAACCCTCACCACCTTTTATCTCATCCTCTCTTTTGACTAAATCTTGTTTGATCTAGGCTTGTTCTTGCTTGTTTTTGTCAAAAGAAAACACTCCACCTAACCCCTCTCTCCAAACCCTAAACCGAGCCCCCCTAGCTAAACCGAGCCATCCCTCTCCATCCTACCCTAGCTCTCTCTCTCTCTCGGGCCCTCTCTCTCTCTCTCTCCCTGGCCGAGATACCCTCCTAACCCCAACCCTAGCACAACCCTAACCCGAGCCTCTAGCCCTAGCCGAAGATAAACCCGAGCCACCCTCCTCTCCTTTCTCTCTCGGCCGTGCGACCCCACCAGCCCGAGACCGTCTGCCGTGCCTCCCCTGGCCCACCTGCCAGCTGCCCTACCTGCCCTAGACGAGCTCCAGCCCGAGCACGTGAGGAGGAGAAGGGAAAAAGGTGGCCGAAGCCACCTTTATCTCCAACCTGATCCCCACGGCGCCTCCCCCTCCTCTCCTACTTACCCTCTTTCCCCACGTCTCCCTACCTCTCCCAGATCTTCCCAGGCCGCCCCCCTTCCTCTCCGTCTTCCCTACCACCATCTACCCCATCGCCGGCCACCGTCGGCCTCCACCTCCCCTTCTCTTACCAGCCGGTGGCGTGGCGATCACGGGTGTCGAGGAAGACCACGCGGCACCCCTGCATCACCCTGTACACGCCGTCGCGGAGGAGAAGCACCAGAGCCGAAGATCATCGCCGCCACCGACGCCAAACCCTAGAGCTCCGTCCGTCTGCATCGTCGCCGATCCCCTGCGTCCCAGGCCGTTCCGCCACCACCGACACACTCTCGGTGAGCACCCGACCTTCCCAGACACCTCCGCTAGTCGATCTGTTGCTTGCTCACGTTGTGCGTTTCGTCGAACGCTCTCGGCGCGGCGAGCTCCCGTCGTCGAGGACCGTCCCTGCGTCACCTCACACCTTATCTAGCCCGCGCCCTCCTCCCCTTCAGCTCCCCTAGCCCTACCGCACCGGCTCGCGCCCCCAGCGCGCACCCGCACGTCCCTGGATCGAATCCCTACCCCGCGCGGTCGATCACCGACCTGTCCGCGCGTTTGCAGAGAAGATCTACAGGGCCGTTGCCACTTTACAGTTAGCCCCCCCTTTTTATCTCCCGCTCAACCCGCGCTCCTCGAGACCCCACCTGTCCGTGCCTGTGGCGTTTTTGCAAAAACGTACTCGCAGTTTCGAACCCTTAACCCGCGCTCCAGTATGCTACCCACCTGTCAGCCTCTGCCGGTTCACCCACTGGCACCTGGGCCCTAGCCAGCGGGTCCCACATGTCATTCGCAGAGACTAGTAAGCGCCGCAGTGAGAAAACAATTCCTGGACGCTGTGTCGCCCAGTCAGCCTAGCCCCACTTGTCTGTGGCTGTGGCTAGATCTGGGTGAGTAGCAAAAGGATTTCTGTCTGTCTGTTTTAAATAAACCTTTTCCAAAAATGATTAAAATTCAAATTCAAATATATTCTTAAATAACTTTTCAAATATAATTCCAAATAATACAAATAATATATGTTTTAAAATCAGAAAAATGTGAGGAATTCAAATATGCCCTTCAAAATATATTTTGAACACTTTAATTTTCGAGTTGATTAAAATTACAACAAAATACCCTTTTTCTTAATTAATTAATAACTTTTGTTTTATAACTCCAAATTTGACAAATAATATGTCTAAATCGATCAGCTCGACGAGACCTTTCTGTTTATGCATTCCATGTTCTGCATTGCAGCATGCATCATATAAATATAAAGTATACAGCAACTTATTTGAGTATAAAATATGATTAAAACTCAATAAAATGCTTATTTCTTGTGTTCCACACCTCACCCATGCCATGCTACATTATTGCCATGCAAATTGTGCATCATTCATCATGGCATGATTGTTTGCTTGTCGCATTTAATTCATATGCTTGTGCACTTTATTTATGTTGGCCCTTGTTTGTTTGGTTCTTCTTCGAATAGACGCTGAGCAGGGGATATATCAAGAGACCCAGGAGCACTACCCAGATCCTTCTCTCGCTTCAACTGAGCTGTCAGGCAAGCACTACCACATGCTTGCATACATATAGTACCTATTGCCTCTATCTTATTCTTGCATCATTGAGTCGCGATTGCATTAAACTAAATCCCAAGTATTGCATAGCCTTTATTTTTTAAACCCCACCGAAGCTCGTCCCTCCATCCCATGAGCCATTACTACAGGAGTTGTTTGAGCCATGCGGGTCGTAGAACAGCATGCGTAGGGTATGTGAGTGTCTGATGGATAACGAGGTACCTAAACAACTTAACCTAAGTAGTAATGGGATAATTAATGAAAGTGGCACCGGTGAGCAATATCTGTTATTTGGTTTTTCATGCTCACTTGTGTCCCGTAGGACCCCGAGTACTTGATTCCTGTTCCTTGAATATTCGCGCTATCCACATCCGGGAGGCTTATGATCCCCCCCTGAGCCAGAGCTTGATTCATTCTTATTTCTTGGGGCCACAAAGTAGTTTGGGGCTTTATTACTATTCTGTACTTATGCCATGCTTTACTGCTTTATTTAAGATTGTGCGAGGAGCACCTATACTGTTTAGGTAAGCGGAGTGTTTTCGCGGTATCGACAAGCCCAGTCACACTTTCGGGTTCCCAGTCGTTTACAGCCATTGACGCAAACCTTGAGTCCGTCTCGGAGCCGGCCAACTTTGTTGCGGGTAGCTTAATGGGGTGGCCCCCTGAAATATTTCTGAATCCTGTGATCGCTTTGTCGTGAATGCCTCGTTGGGTTTTGATTTGGTTTTTCCGAGGTTGATCGAGTGTGTGTTGCTATTTGTGCACCCCTGCAGGGTAAAACTTTCTGAAAGCCGTGTCCGCGGTTATAGACGACTTGGAGCACAGTTTCTCGATCATAGACAAGTATAACTAAAGTACCGCTTTTATTTTGACTAAGTACCTGACTAGTAAATAGTGCAACACTCACGGAATGGATAATAAAACTGCCAACGGATGGGGGGGTTGTTCGTCCGCTTCCTCGTTGGTAAGCGAGGAGGAGGATGGATCTGTTAATATTACCGTTATAACTGTTGATATTAATTCACGGACATCCGTCTATCTTTGGTTAGGCGGATGGTTAGCGAGTATCTATAGAATTGTTAGGTATTATCTTTTGCTGCAATTGCGTCACCCCAGGTTGTGTCCCCTTTAGAGGCATAAAGACTTGCTGAGTACCCCTAGGATCTCACACGATAAATTGTTTGATTCAGATGAACAGGTGCACTCGCAAGATGGATACTGGGTGGAGGAGACGGACGATGTTGGCAACGATCATTCGGTGTAGAGATTCCGGGAACGGGGATCTGTGAGATCTGTGGGCGGGATGTGTTTGTTTATGGGCATCTTATGCCGATTTGCTTCTTATCCGTACTCGGATCTTGTTTTCCGCTTCCGTCTGATACTCTGATGTTTGATGTATGAGGAGATATCCTAAACTATTATATCTATATAGGATATTTGGATCTTGCCGTATGGCGTTGCAATATTTCTATTTCTTTTAGATGGAATGGCTCTGAGGACTGTTGTATGGTGGCTTGCATACATACTCATTTGTGTATGTAGTTGATCCCTTCGCCTGCCGATTACGCCGCCCGTTCTGGTCCCGATGTTTGGAAATGGTTAGGACGGCCGAAAGGTCTACCTGTGAGTGGCATTTGGGCCCCACCGTACTATTTTAACCATTTCCGCTCATCCAGGCTTGTAACTAGGAGCGTAATTCACCGAGGTAGTTACAAAGAACCACAATGATCACAAAGCAAACAAGTCAATCCACAAGATAGGAAATATGTACAAGGAAACACACACGGTGGGATAAATGGGACTTGTGCAATGGAGAAAGTGAGCTAAGAACCAAATGATTATCTAGCGAAGACTATAAGCTCGTGTCACACAAGTACAAGGAGAGACGCTAGTTCGATTGCACAAAATTGGTGGGCTACAAGATATGCACAATAAGTACCACATATATGATGTTCATCGAGCTTACGCTTCCTATTCTATGAGGCACTTGTTTCTTTCTTTTTTCTACTTTTTTCTCTTTTTCTTTTTCTTTTTCTTTTTCACTTGCCTCTTCCTTGTTCCAACAACTATACAAGATAACTATACGAGATAGGGCTCACAATGTTTGCTCAGAATTCTACACGGTATCAAATGTGCATATCCCAAGCAATCATAAGAGAAACTAGTCTCAATAGGTGTTTGTTGCTCGCAAAGATAGTGGGGTTCACAAAGGAATGCAAGTGGGGAAAAGTCGCGGAATGTTTATACCTTTCGTCGACGATCTTCACCCTTTATTGTTGGATTCCGCCTTTCTCATGGAATTTGGATGGAGTAGATAGCATTAACAACGTGGATGATGATGTATATCTCCTTCTCCTCTTCGAAACAAGCTAAAGAACACCAAAATCCAAGTTCGAATGCAAAAGTTATGCTCAAAACCGTGCTGCAGTTTTTCTGTCTGCAGGGGGGCGGAGACTCCAGTCTGGGGGTCCGGAGACTCCGGTCTGGAGCTCAAAAAGTCCAGAAACTCCGATCTAGGCCGGAGACTCCGGTCTAGGAGATTCCAGGACGTCCAGAACTCGAACGGGTCGCGTTTTGGGCGGAAAAACTCGAACCAAAACCTCAGATTGATGGGGGAAATCAAGGAATTAGGACATGGGAACGCAGGGGAAGGTAGATCAACAAGTTTAACAAGTAATCCACAGATCAAAACCTACCAAAACTCACTCAAATCATAGATCGATCCAAAACATGAATTGGGGCTGTTTTTGGTGGAATTTTCGAATTTATGGGGAAAAGACCAAATCGATGAGAAATCTGTGGCAACCAAAAGCTGCTGATACCAGATGATGAAGGGGTTAACCTCTTGGGTGGCCCGATCTTCACGGATCTCGTGGTCAAATCAATGTGAAAGCGAGGGGAAAGGGAGAAGGTAGCAGAAGCGGACACACACCTCGCGAAGAACACGATGAACACACACAAAACTCACACGATACAAGGTCGATTGCTCCCGAACGACGGCCACCGGTCTGATAGAATCTTCACAAGGAAAGATCGGTCAACGTGCTCCCTCAAATCCACATCGGAGAGGGAAGAACACCTTGGGGAGGGTCTTGACAACTTGGAGACGAGACATCGAACTCCAAGGCCTTGTTCAACGATGGATGCGTGATGCAAAGTCCAATCGAGGTTGGTGGCGATAGTCGGTCCCCTTGGGTAAGGGGATGAGGCAAAACTAGAGATTCCACACAAGGGGGTTGTCTTTAGTCTATCATCGATGCCTAAGGGATACATGAAGGGGTGGGGGCTCTATTTATAGGCCAGCCACATAAACAGGGGTAGTTTAGGAATAAAACTAGGGTTTGGACGAGCTAGAGGGGTACATGGGCCGAAGGCCTAGCTGGCGGCGTGCAGGCCCATCTTGTGGGCCGGAGACTCCGGTGTGGTGGGCCAGAGACTCCGGTCTGTCTCCGGTGTCATCTCTAGAGTGGCGTAATGACTGACCTCAGTCGGTTGCTGGGGTCGGTCCGGAGGCAGGTCCAGAGACTCCGGTGTAGAAGGACCAGAGACTCCGGTGTAGGCCGGAGACTCTGGTGGTTCAGCCGTGGCTTCTTCCGTCTCCTCTTCCAAGCCTCCGTCTTGTCGGGCTTGATATTTCGGGCTTCCTCCCTTGCATCCATACTTGTCGGTGTGAACCTATCATGCATATGTGACGGAGTATGAAGTAGCATACCATTCAATAGGGTAGGAAGTGGGCTCGCATAGAGGAACGGATTCACCTTTGGAGTCCATGACGACTTGGCGTAAGTTGGAGACCATGATGTGGTAACGACCGTAAGTCGGGCTGCATCATGGTTGTATCTCCTCCTTGTGCTTTCATGTATAGATCTTGTGAGCTCCGTTCATGATCAAGATCTAATCTATTTGTAATCATGCATGTTGTGTTTGCGGGGATCCGATGGATATTGAGATTACTATGTCAGATTTATTAATGGTTTTGTCTTTATGATTCTATCATGTCTGTGTTGTTTGTGATATTGCATGCTCTCCGTTGTTAGTAACTATCTTGGCCAAGTAGTTGCTAGTGACTCCAAGAGGGGGTATTTATGCTCGATAGTGGGTTCATGCCTCTAGTTTCCAAGGGAAGTGACTGAAATCTCTTCGGTTGTAGATGTGATGTAGCCACTAGGGAGAAAACAACGATCTCTTGTTCATGGAACAAGTGCATTGTTTACCTTACACACTTTGCTTAAAGCATTTGTCTGTTGCTGGCAACATAATACTGGAGGGGGTTCGGATGATAACCCAAAGGTGGACTTTGTAGGGTTCGCAGCATAGAAAACAAAAATTTTCCTACGATGGGAACTATGTACCAAGATCTATCTACTAGATACAAACAACGGGCGGATGTATATCCATAGAGAACATACCCTTGAAGACCGACAAAGCTTAACGAGTTCAACTCGTGGTTGATGTAGACGATCTCTTGCCGATCTCAAGATCGAGAGGAAGTCCTAGTGCCGCAAAGCAGCAGCGCATCCGTGCTCGCACACACGTACAAGACACCGGGCAACCTCCGCCTCCTCTCTCCAGCGATGCAGCGAAAGCACAACCCTTTCTTGCCGAATAGCCACCGGGAACATGTATCTCGCTAGTCCGAGACCATGGGGGATAAATTCTAGAGGGGGAGAGAGATCCTTCACGAGGAGGTGTAAGAGACAAGTGAGGAGGGGGTCTCCTTTTATAGGAGGAGGGGGCACCCAAGGGGGTGGCCGCCGGCCATGGGGTCTGCCCCCTCCCCTCCTTCATTCATGTGGGTGGACACTCCACTCACAAAATGTCCTTTAAATTCCCTCCACTCAAAAGTCCACTCAAATTCCCATTAAATTTCCACCAAATTTAATGCAAACTCTCATTAAATAAAACTCTTTTTTTATTCAGAATTTTGTCAATTACTTTAATGACAAACATTCACAAATAACCCCTTGCTAGAATTCCATTTCACATGCATAACCACTTTATGCAATTTCACCCGAAAACCTATTTCGGTATCTAGTGAAATAAATTCCTGCGCTTGTTTATTCTTTCGGCATGAAACATTTGCTCCAACTGGATGTCAGTGTCCCTTAAGTGTGTCACCCTACGGTTCGCGAATAATGCGGACATGATCGAGACCCTTCTCCGATCAATAATCAGTAGCGGGACCTGGAGATCCATACTGACTCCCACACATTCAACGATGACTTTTCCTGTGATCGTTGGAACCTTTTACGCTTGTATCTTAATCCCTTTGTTTCACGATATATTACATGTCCGAGATTCGATCATTGGTATCTCCATACCTAGTTTGATCTTGTTACTGACATGCACTCTTTTCTCGTTCCCGTGATATAACATTCTAGTGATCAAATCACTTGCTTGCAAGCTAACCAATGTGATATCACCAAGAGGGCCCAGAGCATATCTATCCGTCATCGGGATGAACAAATTCCACTCTTGATCCATGATTCTCAACATAACACTTTAGTAGCTTTGAAGCCATCTTTATAATCACCCAGTTACGAAGTGACGTTTGATGTCAACAAGAAACTCTTCTGGTGTTAGTGATTGGCATGATCTCATGGTCTAAGGATTAGGACTACTTCGTAGTTTGTTTATAGCAATATAAACTCAATGACTTTGATCGTAATGCTATACTTCGGATGAATGTTCATCACACCATTACACTAATGTTGTGATCTCGTTATTAACAACATCCAATGTCTATGATCAGGAAACCGTGATCATCTTGTTAATCAACGAACTAGTTTATGAGAGAGGCATAACTAGGAACTTTCTGTTTGTTTATTAAACACACATGTATTAACGTTTCCGTATTAATACAATTATAGCATGCAAAATAAACATCTATCATATACTTGGAATACACATAATAAACATTTTATTATTGCCTCTCAGGGCATATTCCCTTCAGTCTCCCACTTGCACTAGAGACAATAATCTAGTTACATTGTGATGTATCTAACACCCATGGAGTTCTGGTGTGGATCATGTTTTGCTCTAGGGAGAGTTTTAGTCAACGGATCTGCTACATTGAGATCCGTATGTACTTTACAAATCTTTATATCTCCATCCTTGACATGCTCGCGGATGGAGTGAAACCGGCGCTTAATATGCTTGGAATGCTTGTGAGACCTTGGCTCTTTGGCATTGGCAATGGCACCATTGTTGTCACAATAGATCACCATTGGGTCCAACGCGTTTGCAACCACACCTAGTTCGGATATGAACTCCTTCATCCAAACTGCTTCCTGAGCCGCTTTTGAAGCAGCAACATATTCGGCCTCCGTTGTTGATCCCGCCACCACAGGTTGTTTAGAGATCCTCCAACTAACCGCTCCTCCATTAATGAGAAATACGTATCTGGATTGAGACTTAGAGTCATCCGGATCGGTGTCAAAGCTAGCATCGACATAACACTTAGCGACGAGCTCTTCTTCACCTCCGTATACAAGAAACATATCCTTAGTTCTTCACAAGTACTTAAGGATATTCTTGACCGCTTTCCAGTGTTCTGAACCTGGATCCGATTGGTACCTACTAGTCAAATTAATAGCATGTGCCACATCCGGTCTTGTACATAGCATGGCGTACATTATAGAGCCTATGGCTGAAGCATAGGGGACCTTGTCCATTATCTCTCTTTCTTCCACTGAAGCCGGACTTTGAGTCTTACTCAATGTCGTGCCTTGTGTCATAGGTAAGAACCCCTTCTTACTATTTTCCATTTTAAACTTCTTTAAAATCTTATCAAGGTATGTACTTTGCGATAGCCCTATTAGGCGCCTAGATCTATCTCTATAGATCTTTATGCCTAATATGTATGACGCTTCACCTAGGTCCTTCATTGAAAATTTGCTGTTTAGATAACTTTTAACACTGTTTAAAATATCTATATCATTTTCGATCAATAATATGTCATCCACATATAATATCAGAAATGCCACATTGCTCCCACTCACTTTCTTGTAAATACAAGCTTCTCCATAAGTTTGGACAAATCCAAACTCTTTGATCACCTCATCAAAGCGGAGATTCCAACTTCGTGATGCTTGCTTCAATCCATAGATGGATCATTGAAGCTTGCACACCTTGTTAGCATCCTTAGGATCGATAAAACCCTTTGGTTGTATCATGTACAACTCTTCTTCAATATTACCATTGAGAAACGTGGTTTTGACATCCATCTGCCATATCTCATAATCGAAATATGCAGCAATTGCTAACATAATCCTAACTGACTTTAGCATCGCTACGGGAGAGAATGTCTCATCATAGTCAACTCCTTGAATTTGTCGAAACCCCTTTGCGACAAGTCGAGCTTTATAGACGGTTACATTACCATCAGCATCAGTTTTCCTTTTGAAAATCCATTTGTTCTTCACGGCCTTTCGGTCGTGAGGTAAGTCCACCAAGTTCCAAACTTGATTTTCATACATGGATTCCATCTCGGATTTCATGGCTTCTAACCATTTGTTGGAATCCGGGCTCATCATCGCTTCTTCATACGTCGCAGGGTCATCATTTTCATCAACCATGAAATTCATGACAGGATTTCCGTATAGCTCGGGAGCTGCACGCGTCCTGCTTGACCTGCGAGGTTCGGTAGTACTCTCTTTCAGAGTTTCATGATCATTATCATTAGTTCCCTCTTCAACAGGTGGAGTCAACTCCGGAACAACTTCCGACGCTGCGCTACTCGCCATACTTTGAAGAGAAGGTTCCATAACCTCTTCGAGTTCTACCTTCCGACTACTCACACCTTTCGCGAGAAACTCTTTCTCTAGAAAGGATCCATTCTTGGCAACAAAAACCTTGCCCTCGGATCTGTGATAGAAGGAATACCCAATAGTTTCCTTAGGGTATCCTATGAAGACGCATTTTTCCGCTTTGGGTTCGAGTTTATCCGGTTGAAGTTTCTTCACATAAACATCGCATCCCCAAACTTTAAGAAATGACAGCTTATGTTTGTTTCCAAACGACAATTCATAGGTGTCTTTTCAACGGATTTAGATGGTGCCCGATTTAAAGTGAATGCAGCAGTTTCTAGTGCATAGCCCCAAAATGACAACGGCAAGTCCGTCAGAGACATCATAGATCGAACCATATCTAATAAAGTATGATTACGACGTTCCGACACACCATTTCGCTGTGGTGTTCCGGCAGGTGTGAGTTGTGAAACAATTCCACACTCTTTCATGTGAGTGCTAAACTCGTAACTTAGATACTCACCTCCACGGTCGGACCGTAGAAATTTGATCTTTCTATTACGATGATTTTCCACTTCATTCTGAAATTCCTTGAACTTTTCAAAGGTTTCAGACTTGTGTTTCATCAAGTAGATATAACCGTATCTACTCAAATCATCCGTGAAAGTAACAAAATAACGATATCCACCTCGTGCCGACACACTCATTGGACCACATACATCAGAGTGTATGATTTCCAATAAATCTGTCGCCCGTTCCATTGAACCGGAAAAAGGCGTTCTAGTCATCTTTCCCATAAGGCATGACTCACATGTATCAAATGATTCATAATCAAGTGATTCCAAAAGTCCATCCGAATGGAGCTTCTTCATGCGTTTAACGCCAATATGACCTAGACGGCAGTGCCACATATATGCGGATATATCATCATTTAGTTTAATCCTTTTAGCATCAACATTATGAATATGTGTAACATTATTATCGAGATCCAAAAGAAATAAACCATTCATCATTAGTGCATGACCATAAAAGATTTCATTCATATAAATGGAACAACCATTGTTCTCGGATTTAAATGAATAACCACTTCGCATCAAACACGATCCAGATACAATGTTCATGCTCAGTGCAGGCACCAGATAACAATTATTCAAGTTTATAACTAATCCCGACGGCAAGTGGAGAGGCAGCGTTCCAACGGCGATCACATCAACGCTTGATCCATTGCCGACACGCATCTTGACCTCACCCCTTGCTAGCGGTCGCTTGTTCCGCAGCCCCTGATTCGAGTTACAAATATTAACTGAACCGGTATCAAATACCCAGGTGCTACTGCAAGCACTAGTCAAGTACACATCGATAACATGTATATCATATATACCTTTGTTTGCCTTGCCGTCTTTCTTGTCTGCCAAATACTTGGGGCAGTTGCGCTTCCAGTGGCCAGTCCCCTTACAATAGTAGCACTCGGTATCAGACTTAGGTCCAACTCGGGGTTTCTTTTCAGGCACGACAACAGGCTTGCCGCCCTTACTTCCCTTCCGTTTTCCCTTCTTGTCTTTCTTGAAACCAGTGTTCCTATTGATCATCAACACTTGATGTTCCTTTTTGATCTCCACTTCTGCAGTTTTAAGCATTGACAGAAGCTCGGGGAGAGACTTCTTCATGCCTTGCATATTATAGTTCATCACGAAGCTCTTATAGCTAGGTGGTAGAGACTGCAGAACACGATGGATGCCTAAGTCAATGGGAATCGATATTCCCAAGGACACAAGCTTATCGGCGTAACCCGACATCTTGAGTACATGCTCACTAACGGAGCTGTGCTCTTCCATCATGCAGCTAAAGAACTTTTCTGAAGCGTTGTAGCTCTCTACAGCAGCATGTGTGTCGAAAATCATTTTCAACTCACCCATTGTATCAAAAGCATTTCCATTTTCAAAACGCTTTCAAAGTTCCGGCTCTAGCCCATACAATATGCCGCAATGAACTAAGTTGTGGTCCTCCTGATGAGTCTGATAGACATTCTTCTCCTCGTCGGGGGCATCATCTAAAGGTGGGGGGCCTAACAGCGCTTCTAGCACATATTGCTTTTGTGCAACAGAGAGGAGAATCCTCAAATTCATGGCCCATTCGGTAAAGTTGCTACCGTTCGATGCAAGTTTCTCTTTCTCCATGAACATATTGAAATTAAAAGCAGGTGGTGCCATCTACAACAGAATTTGTAAAGTTTAGACTAAGTGTATGATAGATTGAGTTCAACTAATCCATATTACGAATGAACTCCCACTCAAAAACGACATCCCTCATGCCTTTTGGTGATTACATGAAACAAATCCACTACACCAAGTCCGATCATCACGTGAGTCGGTGTAGCTTCAAAGGCGAGCATCAAATGGGCATCATATCAACTATATGACTCATGCTTAACCTTTCGGTCCGTGTTCCGAGGCCATGTCTGTACATGCTAGGCTCGCCAAGTTAGAACCTTAGTATTCGCGTGTGTAACTGTTTTACACCCGAAATATGGTCGTGGATTGTAACACCACGGTTCTGAAAAGACCGTGGCTTCTATGTGACATGCCAATCCCTGGATCGGTTCATTGGCCCACAATAGAATAAGATGAATAACATAGCAAAATATCCGTGTATCATAAATAACGAAGATCCAGAGTACCATTATTACAATAAAAGCTTAGCTCAAGGCTAGCTCAAATTATTCAGGTAGCAGAATAAATAAAGTAAATCCTCCATTCTTCAAATTGCCCACAAGTGAACAAGTGCCGAGTGGAGTACCGTGGCCTATATCGATTACTCAGAATCGGAATATCCTGCAACATGAAACGTTGCAGCCCCGAAGGGTCAATACATGGAATGTATGGCAAGTAGAGCTAGTAAAGGAGACAATAATGCTAACATCTACATGCATATTTGGCAAGTGGAGCTGTGGCTAGCTTGCATTTGCAAATACCTTTGTCCTACTTTCATAAACAGTTTTTGATTTTCTTTGAAAAGATCCCAATTAAGTTAACCCAACAATAATAAAGCAATTATGAAATTAGAATGAGCGAGAAACATGTCATGGAATCAATATCAAGCAACTCAGATGTCCATAACCGGGGACACGGCTAATCGATTAGATTATACACCCTGCAGGGGTTAATATACTTTACCCATGTGATTTGGCCAGCCCAGCTCGTACCATCACTCTCATTTTGGGTGATGATAGGGAGAAGTCCAAGAAGAGACTGTTCGGGAAGTAGCTCCCCAATCCCGACGCGCACCGGTCCAACCTACCAAAATTCTATATCTCTGGATACGCGGGTTCGAGTTACCACAACCTACTAAGTCCAACCAACCGCCCATTTCATTATTGGCACATGGTTGTACACGTAAGCTACAAAATAAAGAAGCCAATCATTTTCTCTCGATACATGGGTACCTTTCCGCAATGATACCACCAAAATTTATCAATCACATCACACCCAGGAGATTCATTGATTAAGTTGTTTTAGTTTTCGCAAACCAACACATTTAGAAACAACTTTCAGTGATGTAACCCAGCCCTCGTTCATCATAGCATGGCTAAGCACATCTACCAACGGTGGTTCATCTACAAGGAAAGCCCTACCACATAATAGGACATAGCATAGCGATAGTATCATCCTACACATGCATCTACAAAATACACGACAATGCATTAAAAATAGTAGGACAATATCATGAACAAAGTAGCATCTACTTGCCTTGGTTGTAGCGGTCGGAAGAACAATCCACACACGAGCAAGCGTTGCACTCGTCACAATCTACACGATACAATTGCAATCATAAACAAACCATCCACAAGCATATGCAAACAAAGATGATGCATGAATGCATGCATGACAAGTGGATTGATGCTACAGCAGCACCACATAATCCTATTCAGTAAAGCTACTAAATGCATGCATGGAAAATAATTTTAGCGCAAGGAAAACTATTATGCAAAATATAATGCTCGAAACTAGAGCTAGAAACCAAATAATTCACTACCGATAGTATACTGTTTGTAAAATCTTGGGAAAATTCTACTGTATAGGCATTGCTAATTAGAAACAGTACCAATTGGAATTACTCAAAAAGGAATTATAAAACTCCCCGAGTAATTAAAATACTGCAGAAAGCCACTAAATAGTTTCTGCAAAAGTTTTTACTGTAACTCTATCCTTTTAATTCACTTTGAGATTCCCCTTGTTCTACTAAATCCAGGGACATATTATTTCCAATTTTTGGAGTTACAGATCTTTTTCTACGAATTAAATACTCCAAAAAGGGCATTAACTCATTTAATTAATCTGGACTAAATCTTGCTGCAAAAGTGTAAAACAATGGTACAACAAGATTCTACATGACTTACTGAATCTACACATATTTTATTTGCAATTGTTGGCCTAGTAGATTATTTTCTACACAATTTACAAGATTCTACAAATTTCTGAAATTTCTAATTCGATTTAAATCAAAAGGGTTGATTCAATTTCTAGGAATATTCAATTTCTAGAATATTCCCTGCTGACTCAGCGCTGACTCAGCGCGGGTTGACTAGCTGTTGACCAGTCAACCGCGCGGTCTTCGGTCGATTTGAGCCATGGATCGGAGATCCAACGGCCAGGAGGGGTGGCGGCGGTGGACTCACCGGAGGCGGCGGTGGTGAGCTCGGGGCAGCGGTGGTCTCCGGCGGCGGCGAGGTGGCACACGGGGTCGGTGACGAGAAGGCGGAGCCCGTGGCGGTGGCGGCGCGAGTCGGCGGGCTCGGTGTGGGCGGCGGCGAGCGGCTGGAGGCGCGGCGGCGTCGGCGTCGGCGAGACGGCGACGACCTGCGGGGAAAAGGGGAGGCGGCGGTCAGGGCCGAGGCGGGGTCGCGGGGAGAGAGAGGGAGGCGCGGCGGCGGGCGGCGGGCTTACCGGGCGGCGGCGGCATGGTTCGCGAGGCGGCGGCGGCTCGCAAGGGGGAGGAGGGCGGCGCGATAGGGAGGCAGGGGGGGGCTCGGGCGGCTAAGAAGGGGGGCCCACGCGGAGTCCCTCCCGGATTCGGCGACGGAGCAGTTGGAGTCGGGCGCGGCGGCGGTGAAGTCGGCGCCGACAGGTGGGCCCCACCTGTCGGTGGCCAGACACGGGCGGCGGCGGGTACTATCCGCCGCGCGGGCGGCGGGCTGCAGGCGCGCGCGTGCGCTATGGGTGCTGGCTGGGCCGGCGCGGCGCGCTGCTCTTTTTTTTGTCTTTTTTTTCTAATTTCTGTTTAGAGTTTTCCCCGTAACTTCTTCATACGAACTCCGAATCGGACGAAATTTGTCTCTAAAATTTTGTAAAATCAAGAGGGTCATCATAGGATCCTTTGTATCAACACCACCAGCTTCAAAGGGAGGTGGAAATACAAACCTAGCATACCCTCTTGTGGGAGCATTATAGCAAATCAAAATAGGGTTTGCAATTATCGTTTCGCCGGAAACTTTTCAAACCGAAGTTTTGTATAGAAGACTATGATGCAATGACATGAATGATATGCAGAACCAAATCTAAAATTTGGGATGTGACATGGATCCAAGAACACCCGATCATCACGTGATGTCTTGGAGCGACGAAAACATAATCGGTGCATACTAAAGGAAGAACACATTCTTATCTTGATATTTAAATGAGGGATCATCTTATTATGCTAACAAAGCACTAAACAAGCAATATAAGATGCTATCAAACATCACATATTTATTAGTGAAATGATATGGTTCCCGCATATGATCTCTATCATGTGCACCGTGGTATGATCACTATCATACCTATATGTGTAAGTCCAAGGTCTATGGAGATTACACGTTATGTATGTTGTAAGAGTATCATCTCATACTTCTACTTACAACATTACCATATCATAACACTAGCCCATCAACAATCTAAACTAGACGCCTCTAATTTATCCATTGCAAGTTTTACGTGGCTTAGGGCTTTCGAGATAGAACCGTTCTTACCTACGAACATGAACCACAACGAGGATAACCAAATTGTTGACAACTCGTTTGAAAAATAGATATTGACTATAGTAGGAGAGACAGACACCCGCTAGCCACTTATGCAAACTAGTTGCATGTCAAGCATGGAACAGGTCTCATGTGCGAGGACATGTAAAGTTTGTCCGGGCCGCTTCATCCCACTATGCCACCAATATCCAAAATTACAACAAAGGAGCAACAACATGATCATCATCGCCCACATACTCATATGTGTACTACCCGTGTAAAGTATCTATGCATAGATCCGGCTCTGATACCACTGTAGGGTTCGCAGCATAGAAAACAAAAAATTTCCTACGATGGGAACTATGTACCAAGATCTATCTACTAGATACAAACAACGGGCGGATGTATATCCGTAGAGAACATACCCTTGAAGACCGACAAAGCTTAACGAGTTCAACTCGTGGTTGATGTAGACGATCTCTTGCCAATCTCAAGATCGAGAGGAAGTCCTAGCGCCGCAAAGCAGCAGCGCATCCGTGCTCGCACACACGTACAAGACAACATGCAACCTCCGCCTCCTCGCTCCAGCGATGCAGCGGAAGCACAGCCCTTTCTTGCCGAATAGCCACCGGGAACATGTATCTCGCTAGTCCGAGACCATGGGGGATAAATTCTAGAGGGGGAGAGATCCTTCACGAGGAGGTGTAAGAGACAAGTGAGGAGGGGGGCTCCTTTTATAGGAGGAGGGGGCACCCAAGGGGGTGGCCGTCGGCCATGGGGGCTGCCCCCTCCCCTCCTTCATTCATGTGGGTGGACACTCCACTCACAAAATGTCCTTTAAATTCCCTCCACTCAAAAGTCCACTCAAATTCCCATTAAATTTCCACCAAATTTAATGCAAACTCTCATTAAATAAAACTCTTTTTTTTATTCAGAATTTTGTCAATTACTTTAATGACAAACATTCACAAATAACCCCTTGCTAGAATTCCATTTCACATGCATAACCACTTTATGCAATTTCACCCGAAAACCTGTTTCGGTATCTAGTGAAATAAATTCCTGCGCTTGTTTATTCTTTCGGCATGAAACATTTGATCCAACTGGATGCCAGTGTCCCTTAAGTGTGTCACCCTACGGTTCGCGAATAATGCGGACATGATCGAGACCCTTCTCCGATCAATAATCAGTAGCGGGACCTGGAGATCCATACTGACTCCCACACATTCAACGATGACTTTTCCTGTGATCGTCGGAACCTTTTACGCTTGTATCTTAATCCCTTTGTTTCACGATATATTACATGTCCGAGATTCGATCATTGGTATCTCCATACCTAGTTTGATCTCGTTACTGACATGCACTCTTTTCTCGTTCCCGTGATATAACATTCTAGTGATCAAATCACTTGCTTGCAAGCTAACCAATGTGATATCACCGAGAGGGCCCAGAGCATATCTATCCGTCATCGGGATGAACAAATTTCACTCTTGATCCATGATTCTCAACATAACACTTTAGTAGCTTTGAAGCCATCTTTATAATCACCTAGTTACGGAGTGACATTTGATGTCAATAAGAAACTCTTCCGGTGTTAGTGATTGGCATGATCTCATGGTCTAAGGATTAGGACTACTTCGTAGTTTGTTTATAGCAATATAAACTCAATGACTTTGATCGTAATGCTATACTTCGGATG
This sequence comes from Avena sativa, assembly GCA_916181665.1. NCBI lineage: Eukaryota > Viridiplantae > Streptophyta > Magnoliopsida > Poales > Poaceae > Avena > Avena sativa. The sequence continues at coordinate 149,071,761 of OV702297.1, forward strand.
AATGTTCATCACACCATTACACTAATGTTGTGATCTCGTTATTAACAACATCCAATGTCTATGATCAGGAAACCGTGATCATCTTGTTAATCAACGAACTAGTTTATGAGAGAGGCATAACTAGGAACTTTCTGTTTGTTTATTAAACACACATGTATTAACGTTTCCGTATTAATACAATTATAGCATGCAAAATAAACATCTATCATATACTTGGAATACACATAATAAACATTTTATTATTGCCTCTCAGGGCATATTCCCTTCAGACTTCTAGTCATAGATGCAGTTGGATGGCGGTCTATGTATCTTATTGTATTGCCCAATCGAATCTCATAGGATCTTTTTGTCTTGTATTGCATTGTTATGCCTTGCTCAGTTCCTGTCAATTGCCCTACTGTAATTTGTTTACCCTTCATGCCATGTTGTTTATCTAAGGATAGCACCTCTAGTGAACTATGGACCCCGGTCCAATCTTTATCATTGATACATCTTCCATTGTTACTGTTTACTTCCTGCAAACCACTATTACCTTCCACACTATACATTTTAAACCTTTGTTACAGCAAACCGGTGAGCTTGATAACCTCACTGATTCGTTGGGGCAAAGTCTTGAGTTTGTGTTGTGCAGGTTTCCGCGTTTCTTGCAACACCTGTGTAACATTTCCTCCTCCTGGTTTGATAACCTCGGTTTCTTACTAAGGGATGGCTTGCTGCTGTACTGCTTCACACCTTGCTCTTTGGGTTCCCAACAGGCTCTACACGTAGCCATCAAAAGCTTTCTAGCACCGTTGCCGGGGAAGCTAAGGACGTCTTCACAAGGGGAGTCCTCCTCAACCTTTCTCTTTACTTTGTTTTTAGTTTGCTTAGTTTGTTTTGCTTGGTTTTGTTTCTCTCTTTTCAAAAACTACAAAAAAATTAGTCTAGTTTGGTTTGCTTTTCCTATTCAAAAACACACAAAAATTAGTTCCTCTCTAGCTGTTGCTGTTTTTGGCTTGCCCACCTTTGCCAAAATGAACTCTGCTGAGAACACCAAGTTGTGTGACTTCACTAGAACCAACAACAATGATTTCCTTAGCACACCTATTGCTCCACCTGCTCCTGATGCTACCTTTTATGAAATTAAGCCTGCTTTGTTGAATCTTGTGATGAGAGAGCAATTTTCTGGTGCTAGTTCTGATGATGCTGCTGCCCATCTCAATAACTTTGTTGAACTTTGTGAGATGCAGAAGTATAAGGATGTAGATGGAGATATTATTAAGATCAAGCTTTTTTTCCTTTCTCCTTGAGAGGAAAAGCCAAAGAATGGTTGCTATCTTTGTCTAGAAATAGTATTGATTCTTGGACTAAGTGCAAAGATGCTTTTATTGGAAAGTATTGCCCTCCTGCTAAGATTATATCTATGAGAAGTGACATTATGAAATTTAAACAACTTGATAATGAACATGTTGCTCAAGCTTGGGAAAGAATGAAATCTTTGGTTAAGAATTGTCCCACTCATGGACTCACTGCTTGGATGATTATCCAGACTTTTTATGCAGCTTTAAACTTCTCCTCAAGAAACCTATTGGATTCAGCTGTTGGAGGTACCTTTATGGGCCTCACTTTGGGTGTTGCAACAAAGCTCCTTGATAATATGATGGTTAACTACTCTGAATGGCACACTGAGAGAGTTCCACATGATAAGAAGGTAAATTTTGTTGAAGAAACCTCCTCTTTGAGTGATAAGATTGATGTTATTATGGCTATGCTTGTTAATGGGAAAGCTCCTCTAGATCCTAATAGTGTTCCCTTAGCCTCTTTGGTTGCTCAAGAAGAGCAAGTTGATGTGAACTTCATTAGAAACAACAATGCTTATAGGAGTAATTTTGGTGGTAACAACTATAGGCCTTATCCTCCTAATAATGGCAATTCCTATGGAAACTCTTACAACAATGCTAGAAGTGCCCCCTCTGAACTTGAAGTCATGCTCAAAGACTTTATTAGTAAACAAACCACTTTCAACAAGACTATAGAGGAAAAACTTTTAATTGTTGAGAAAAATATATCCTCTTTGTCTGAAGCACAGTCCTCCTTGATTAATAAAATGGCTGCTAAACCTGAAATCATGGAAAGTACCTTTGCTGCTACTCATGCCATACAAGTTACTATTGATGAAAATGTTAGGCTGTTAGCTCAACTTCATGCTAAGTGGGAAAGGGAAGCTGAAATTGATAGAAACAATAGTGTGTGCACCATCACCACTAAACCACAAGTAGTCCCTATTCCTCCTCCTACTACCCCTAAGCCTACTGAGCCTACTACTAGTGATGTTAAGTCTGATTTTGATGTAGATGGTTGCAATATTACTGAAGTGATTATGTTCCTGCAAAAGCTTGCTAGAAGTCCTGATGCTAGTGATATGCATGTTGCTTTCACCAAACACATTATAGATGCTCTTGTTAAGATTAAGGAAGAGAAGTTAAAACACAAAGCTTCTATTCCTAGGAAAGTAGAAGATAGTTGGGAACCCATTATTAATATGCAAGTGAATTACTTTGATCTCAAAGCTTCATGTGATCTTTGTTCTAGTGTCTCTATTATGCCTAGGAAGATTTATGAAATGCTTGATTTGCCACCTTTGTAAGATTGTTATTTGGATGTCCCACTCAATGATAATGCTAAAAGTAAACTCATGGGGAGTATTAATGATGTTCTCATTATGGTTAACAATGCTTATGTACCTGTGGATTTCTATGTTTTGGATGTTGAATACAATGCTTCTTGTCCTATTACTTTGGAAAGACCTTTTCTTAGAACTGTTGGTGCCATCATTGATATAAAAGAACAAACCATTAAATATCATTTTCCATTCAAGAAAGGTATTGAACACTTCCCTATGAGGAGAGAGAAGTTGCTTTTTGCTCCTCCTTTGAAAGCAAGGTTTGGTGTTAATGCTTCCTCATTTGAAAATACTTGATTCTTCTTGCTTCTTATGCCTAACTTAAAGGCATTAAAGAAAAGTACTTGTTGGGAGATAACTCAAGAGTTTCCTTGAGTCTTGGAAGTTATTAATTCAGTAATGACCTCTCCTTATCCTTTTTGTTTGCTTTTTTGTGCCAAGAATGACCTCTAATGAGAGGGAAGTAAGATTTGGGGAGTTGTTGTCCCGAAACAGATTTCTGTCCTCCACCATAAAAAATCGTGAGGAGTCTCTATAACTCTGATTGAGCTAAAAATTTACGAATACATCCCCTAGTATGTTATATAACTTTTGTTAGGTCAACACTTTTTGATTTGAGCAACAGAAGATTTTCGAAAAATCGGTTTCTACCTACTAATCTCTTTTGACAGATTTTTGCCATTATTTGCATTTGCTTCTTATTGATTGCTTTTTGAGTTCTCTTTTCGGGAATTGAAATTTTTGAAGGAGTTGCTATAGTAGCTTATGTTTTTAATGAAAAGTATTTCTGTTCCAAAGCTTTGCCTAAATGTCTATTATCTTTTCAATACACTAATGTTGCTATTGAAGATTGTGTGAAGTTTTGTATGAAGGAAAAATTTTAGGTGTAGAGAGAGAATGATGTAATGAGATGAACAAGGGACAAAATCTCAATCTTGGGGATGCCACCATGGTGTCACCCCAAGAAATATCCAAGATGTACAAGCGTCAAAGCTTGGGGATGCCCAAGACATCCCCTTCTTCATCAATAAAAAGCTTAGGTCTGTATAGACACTTCGTTTTTATTGTTTCATGCACTGTTGTGTTGTTCTTGGAGCATCTTAGGTTTCATTTTCTTTGCTTAGTTTGTTTAGTTTGCTTGAATAAAGTAGTTTGGACCCCCGTTCTCGTTGTGTTGTTTCAAATAAGTCAATTGGTGTTGGAAAGGAGTAGGAAGTTCCTGCTTGAAAGTGCAAGAGGAGCTTGCATTGACTGTGACTTAGACTTTAGCATGACATGCTAGGTGTTGTTTTGACCTTATGCTTAGTGGTTATTGTTGTAGCATGTCTTTTTCCAAACAATTGGGATTGCTTAGTGTGCCTTGAAAAAATTATGCGTTGTTTTAGCATGCAAAAGCATAGTATTATGGTATTCTCCTTTGATGCTTTTGTTTGGGTTGACTTGGCACATGCTCACACCATGTTATGACTATGACAAGTCACCATAGCCTCCATGATCATTTAGTTCTTGACTTGTAGTACCACTCTATGCTTTGATTAGTAATGTTTTGTCGATCTACATGATTATGGCCACTATTTCTCTCTTAGTTGGTTGCTCCCAGTCTTTGCTAGCGTCCACTTGTATGAGTAAGTTCTACTCATGCTTCCAACTCCCAAGAAACCCAGATATTCCAAAGTGTCCACTATAAACTCCTATGCATGGTGTGTTACACCATTCCAAGTATATTCTTGTTTTTCGTTATCTTCCAATTAAAAACTATTTTGTTATGTGAAAACTTGGTGATTAAAGCCCTCACAAACTTGATGGCACACTAATATTCTTTGCCCCTAATAAACTTGAACCATTGTGTCGTATATGCTGTATATGATTGCACTTATACATTGTAATTAGCAGAACCATGTTGTCATGGGGAACGTTTTCAACATTGCACTTGTACTTTGTACTCAGTTGATATCATGTTCTTTTGTCTATGGATGTCACCGGTGTGAAATAAAGAGGGAACTTGTAAGTCCATGGAGTATGTATTTTGTGTTAGAGAAACGCCTGGGCCGCTAGCCTAAGCCATGCCTAATCATGGTGGAAACTTGCAGCATCACCATAGTGAGCTATATATGAAGCATCCTCAATAAAAGCTATGCACATAGTAAATAAAAAGATCGTTGAGATGCTCATTGTCTGCTTGCCTTGTCATTTTGGTTATGGGATAGCTCCTGTACCATGTGAAAGGGGTACCTCATTGACGGTTCTCTATGATATGCATGTACTTACAATGACAAGAACCTATAGGTGACTGAAGTTGAGTAGCATGAGGTGTGGCCCTCGTATTCAAGGGACTTGAGATTGCCAACTTATACTTTGTCAAGGATATACTCCATAGTTTGTTCACTTTAACCTTAATCACTTCAAGATGCTTATGATAGGGGCAATGAGGGATGAAAGTTAACAAGTACCATAATTTTTGGAAGCTCTTTTTGAAACTTGAAATCCCTGCTTCCCTTTATGAAGGGTCTTTCTTCCACTACTATTGAGTCTCCACCTTCTACCTTTAGGCACCATTAATAATGCATAGTTGCCATTCTTAGTTTTATGTGCAGTGTCCCAAAGCTTATTGATTGATGCATATTGTGATATTACTTGTTCTTGTGCTATTTGTTTCTAGTCACCCTTGTGAACTTTGAAGGTGTCCTATGCATCTATTTGCTACTCCATGAGGGACAAGCTGAGTGCCACTATGATATGTTTTTTGTATGTGAAACAAACAAACGTTTTTCAATGTGTGTTATTCATGATCTTTGTTTGTAGCCTTTCATGTTGCATGCATAGTTACTTTGTCTTATTGTTATAACTCCATCTTTCATGCACATGTTTAAGAGTTCTTTGATCCCAGCTTTCAATGCTTGCAAATGGTTTGATCTTGGTTTTGATGGTGCATGTCACCTCAAAAATTATTATTTTTATCACTTACCTACTCGAGGACGAGCAGGAGTTAAGCTTGGGGATGCTTGATACGTCGAAACGTATCTATAATTTTTGACGTTTCATGCTTGTTTAGTATCTACTTTGCTTTGCCTTGTCTACACTTTGAGGTGTTTTTATATATTTTCTGGAACTAACCTTTTAACAAGTTGCCACAGTGTCAGTTGCCTGTTTTCTTCTGTTTTTTGGTTCTAGAAAGGCAGAAAATCAATATTCTCGGAATTGCACGGGGCAAAGCCAAAGTCAATATTTTATTGTGGGCGACACGAATCCAGAAGACGAGACGGAGGGGCGCTACGGGGTGGACACACCCCCCAGGTGGGGCTAAGCCTGGCTCGCGCCTGGACAGAGTGTGGGTCCCCCGGGCAACCCCCTGCCTTGCATCCTCGCCTATATGAACCCCCTAATACAGAAACCCTAGGAACCCATCAAAAACTCCACGAAACCGCCTGTAGCCGCCGCCACCATCGTCCCTAGATTGGGGGGGATCTGAAATTTTTCCCGGCACCCTGCCGGAGGGAAAATCATCCCGGAGGCCTTTTTCTCCGGTATGATGCGTGAGTAGTTCCACATTGTACTATGGCTCCATGTAGTAGCTATATGGTTGTATATCCTCCTTGTGCTTTCATGTATATATCTTGTGAGCTCTGTTCATGATCAAGATATAATCTATTTGTAATCATACATGTTGTGTTTGCGAGGATCCGATGGATATTGAGATTACTATGTTAGATTGATTAATGGTTTTGTCTTTATGATTCTATCATGTCTGTGTTGTTTGTGATCTTGCATGCTCTCCGTTGTTAGTAGCTATCTTGGCCAAGTAGTTGCTAGTGACTCCAAGAGGGGGTATTTATGCTCGATAGTGGGTTCATGCCTCTAGTTTCCAAGGGAAGTGATAGAAATCTCTTCGGTTGTAGATGTGCTGTTGCCACTAGTGAGAAAACAACGGTCTCTTCTTCATAGAACAAGTGCATTGTTTACCTTACACACTTTGCTTAAAGCATTTGTCTATTGCTGGCAACATAATACTGGATGGGGTTCGGATGATAACCCAAAGGTGGACTTATAGTCATAGATGCAGTTGGATGGCGGTTGGTGCTTGATGTGGAGCACTTCGTTGGAAACCCCAAGATCAAGGTGTGATGAGCACAACAGCAAGTCTTTCGTCAGTAGACACCGAGGTTATCAAACCAGAAGGAGGAAGGAAACGTCACAGAGGTGTTGCAAGCAACGCGGAGACCAGCACAACACAAACTCAAGACTTTGTCCCAACGAACAGTGAGGTTGTCAAGCTCACCGGTTTGCTGTAACAAAGGATTAAATGTATGGTGTGGAAGGTAACGGTTTGCAGCAAGTAAACAAGTAACAGTGGAAGATGTATCAATGGTAAAGATTGGACCGGGGTCCATAGTTCACTAGAGGTGCTCTCCTTAGATAGACAACATGGCATGAAGGGTAAACAAATTACAGCAGGCAATTGACAGGAACTGAGCAAGGCATAACAATGCAATACAGACAAAAATATCCTATGAGATTCGATTGGGCAATACAACAAAATACATAGTCCGCCATCCAAATGCATCTATGACTAGAAGTCCACCTTTGGGTTATCATCCGAACCCCCTCCAGTATTAAGTTGCAAGCAACAAACAACTACTTTAAGCAAAGTTTGTAAGGTAAACAATCCACTTGTTCCATGAACAAGAGACCGTTGTCTTCTCCCTAGTGGCTACATCACATCTACAACCGAAGAGATTTCTGTCACTTCCCTTGGAAACTAGAGGCATGAACCCACTATCGAGCATAAATACCCCCTCTTGGAGTCACTAGCAACTACTTGGCCAAGATAGCTACTAACAACGGAGAGCATGAAAGATCACAAACAACACAGACATGATAGAATCAATAAGACAAAACCATTAATCAATCTGACATAGTAATCTCAATATACATCGGATCCCCGCAAACACAACATGCATGATTACAAATAGATTAGATCTTGATCATGAACGGAGCTCACAAGATCTATACATGAAAGCACAAGGAGGAGATACAACCATCTAGCTACTACATGAACCCGTAGTCCAAGGTGGAACTACTCACACATCATACCGGAGAAGAAGACCTCCGGGATGATCTCCCCTCTGGCAGGGTGCCGGGAAGAACTTCAGATCCCCCCGATCTAGGGACGATGGTGGCGGCGACTACAGACGGTTTCATGGAATTTTTATCGGGTGCCTACGGTTTCTGCATCACGGGCTTATTATAGGCAAAGAGGCGAGGCTGGGAGACGACCAGGAGGGCCACACCCTACCCAGGCGCGGGCCCACCCTGGCCACACCTAGGGGGTTTGGCCGCCCTGTCCTGCTTCTCCGTGTCTCCTCTGGACTTCGTGTCGCCCACGGTAAAATATTGACTTTGGCTTTTGTCCCGTCCAATTCCGAGAATATTGATTTTCTGCCTTTCTAGAACCAAAAATAGAAGAAAACATGCAACTGGAACTATGGCAACTTGTTAATAGGTTAGTTCCAGAAAAGATATAAAAACACCTCAAAGTGTAGACAAAGCAAAGTAGATACTAAACAAGCATGGAACATCCAAAATTATAGATACGTTTTCGACGTATCAGCGGTCTATGTATCTTGTTGTATTGCCCAATCGAATCTCATAGGATCTTTTTGTGTGGTATTGCATTGTTATGCCTTGCTTAGTTCTTGTCAGTTGCCCTACTATAATTTGTTACCATTCATGCCATGTTGTTTATCTAAGGAGAGCACCTCTAGTGAACTATGGACCCCGGTCCAATCTTTATCATTGATACATCTTCCACTGTTACTGTTTACTTGCTGCAAACCACCATTACCTTCCACACCATACGTTTAATCCTTTGTTACAGCAAAACGGTGAGCTTGAAAACCTCACTGATTCGTTGGGGCAAAGTCTTGAGTTTGTGTTGTGCAGGTTTCTACGTTGCTTGCAACACTTGTGTGACGTTTCCTTCCTCCTAATGATTCGATAGCCTTGGTTTCTTACAGAGGGAAGGCTTGCTGCTGTACTGCTTCACACCTTGCTCTTTGGGTTCCCAACAGGCTCTACACGTATCCATCAGGGATACGATGGATATTGAGATTACTATGTCAGATTGGTTAATGGTTTTATCTTATTGATTCTATCATGTCTGTGTTGTTTGAGATCTTGCATGCTCTCCGTTTCTAGTAGCTATCTTGGCCAAGTAGATGCTAGTGACTCCAAGAGGGAGAATTTATGCTCGATAGTGGGTTCATGCCTCTATTGAATCTGGGGAAGTGGTAGAAATCTCTAAGGTTGTAGATGTGATGTTGCTACTAGGGAGAAAACAACGATCTTTTGTTCATGGAACAATTGTATTGTTTACTTTACACACTTTGCTTAAAGCAGTTATCCGTTGCTTTCAACTTAATACCGGAGGGGGTTCGGATGATAACGTGAAGGTGGATTACTACTCATAGATGCAGTTGGATGGCGGTCTATGTATATTGTTGTTATGCCCAATCGAATCTCATAGGATCATGAATGTCTAGTATTGCATTGTTATGCCTTGCTCAGTCTGTCAATTGCCTTCCTGTAATTTGTTTACCCAGCATGTTATGTTGTTTATCTTAAGGAGAACACCTCTAGTGAACTATGGACCCCGGTCCAATCTTTACCATTGATACATCTTCCACTGTTACCGTTTACTTTCTGCAAGCCACCATTACCTTCCACACCATATGTTTAATCTTTTGTTTTCAGCAAACCAATGACATTAACAACCTCACTGTTTGTTGGGGCAAAGTCTTGAGTTTGTGTTGTACAGGTTTCCAAGTTGCTAGCAACACCTTTGAGTCATTTCCTTCCTCCTACTAGTTCGATAACCTTGGTTTCATACCGAGGTAAGACTTACTGTTGTGCTCATCATACCTTCCTCTTGGAGTTTCCCAACGAAGCTCTATAGTGATCTGAGCCGCATCAACGAGTTTTCTGGCGCCATTGCTGGAGAGGCTAAGGACGATTTTTTCACAAGGGGAGTCCTTCACAACCTTTCTCTTTACTTTGTTTTTGTTTTGCTTAGTTTCTTTTGCCTTGTTTTGTTTTCCTCTTTTTATCAAAAAATCCAAAAAAAATAGTTTCATTTGGTTTGCTTTCTCTAATCATGGTGGAAACTTGCAACATCACCATAGTGAGAAATCTATAAAGCATTCTTCTTATAAAAAAAGAGATTGAGAAAAAGAAAAAATTGATGAAAAAAGAGGAAAGAGAAAAAACACCATTTTCCCATGGTAAATAAGAAGATTGCTGAGATGCTCATTGTCTTCTTGCCTTGTCATTTTGTTATGGGATAGCTCCTGTATCATGTGCAAGGGGTACCCCGTTGACGGTTCTCTATGATACACATGTACTTAGTATGATAAGAACTTACCGGTGACTAAAGTTGAGTAGCATGAGGAGCGACCCTCATACTCAAGGGACATGAGATTGCCAACTTATATTTTTTCAAGCATATACTCCATAATTTGTTCACTTTAACCTTAATCACTTCAAGATGCTTATGATAGGGGCAATAAGAGCTGAAATCTAACAAGTACCATAATTTTCGGAAGCTCTTTATGAAACTTAAAATCCTTGCTTCCCTTTGAAGGGTCTTTCTTTCACTATTATATTGAGTCTCCATCTTATATACTTAGGCACCAATTAAGAGAGCATAGTTGCCATTCTTAGTTCTATGTGCATTCACTACAAGAAATCTGGTGACACATGACCCTCCATATTGGTCATTGGAAGGTCACAATTTTTAATCTGTGACTTTTTTGTGACCAAATACAGAAGGTCAAAAGCTAAGCGTCACTAGTTAAACACCACGACCTTATTTTCTGAATTTTTCATAGACGTCTATGACCAATACAGTTGGTCACAGATTCTATGACCAATACAGTTGGTCACAGTCTATGACCAACTGGATTGGTCACAGACTGTTTGCCCTGTCCACGTCAGATCATACGTGGCTAATTCTACGCGGAAAATCTCTGACCAATTGAGAAGGTTGTAGATCAAAATCAGCCCGGTCCAGTTCAGTGTTTTACATAGGCCAAGCCCAATAATTTTAGCTACTTACGTAGCCTTCTTAGCTATTTCCAGTTCATTTTTATTTAGACTTTTATGATTCATTTCTTGTTTTGGCCGTAGCCTTGTATGTTCCATTTTCAGAATATTTATTCTACTTTCTAAAATGTTTTTATATATTGTCAAATCCTGCTACCCGATAATCAAGTTTTATTATTTTCACACCTCATTAATAACAATAATGTACCAATAAAGGAAGGAGAGGAAGAACATACGAAAATCTACATACAACCAAATCAGTTTATATCAATATTCTAGCCAGAATAGACAGAACACATGAAACCTACACTCAAATTCAAATTACAACCATTTTAACCATAAAAACTAACTGCACTTTTATACTCTGCATATCTGCCACGTTTTAACACCCTAGATATCTTCACGTTTCCACATCTTAAGCATGTAGCTCTTGTATACGAGAGGATATCTGCAAATAGTTCAACAAAACAATTACAAACAGACATGAAAAAGTAGAGAAATGGCATTATAAGAAGCTCAATGTTCGATAGAAATAAGTGCATTTGTTATTGTCTTAACATAACAATAATATCTTTACTGACAGAGTGATAGTACACATCAGGCTGCAAGTGGGAGCAGGTTGGCTGTCCGCGGTGCTGACAATACACATTAGGCTATTTTCGTACTCAGTAGCAGGAGGTAGCAAAGCATGCAAAAGCAGGATCGCTTAGGCTGCATGCTGCATATTTTTGTACTCGGTAGAAAATGATGCAAGTGTAGATCGAGGTAGCAAAGCATGCAGCAGCAGGATCGCTTAGGCTTCCTTTTATTCGTTAATCCTATGTACAGATCTACCTAAAACACAACAATGCTACCAATGAGATGATTGAAGCTGTCACTTAAGAAAAGTTCAGTCTTTACATTACAGACTTATGGAACAGAATCTGATGCATATAATAAACTGAATTTTTAACCATGGTAGATGAGAGAACGTTTAATCCGTGATTTTTTGACATCTATGCAATTAAAAATAGCAACATTTCCACCTTTCGATAAGCAACACAAGCATCTATAAAGCAACACAATTCATCTTTTAAAGGAAACTAGCAGTGTGTTTGTTAAATCACAAAGAAGCAACTAACTTTCAACTAATCAAGATCAGCTCCTAGAAGCATCAAAACCAAGCTCATGAGCACATTCAATTTGCATCTTCTTACTCAAGGGAGTAACTAGAAAACTCACCTAAATGACGCCCGCTAGCTTTTGCAGACTCCTTGGCACACAGATGAAGATGATTAGCCTGGATCCATCAGTTAGAGGTGCAGGTGTTGATCTCGTCATTCAGAAATAACTTATTAATATTCAAGGCAACCATGTAAGATATGTGTGAGCCATGAAAAACACATCTACTGCACATACAGGCTAGGCATTATCTTGTATGTGCCAAATCAAGGACAACCAGCAGCAAGCAAGCATAAACACATTTCAATCTCCATCTAAAATTCCAAACTAACAAAAGAAGCAAGTAGACTTCACATGATTTTGGCCATTTCATCTATCATGGGAACACCAACATAGTGGGTATACAATGAGTAGGTACAAGAATGGAGCTAGTTCATTCTGTTTATATTGCTAGCTAGAGATGATATAGATATGCCTAGGTAAAGTCAAAATATAACGGAGCAAAATAAAATGAAAACCAAATGCTCCTAGATATTCTAGGACCTCAATCTTGGGCACGACCAAGGTCAAGGCTAGCGAGCGATGCTAATTCGATCTTTAAAAAGCAGTGTTGGGTTTGTTGAATCAAAAAAGAGCAACTAACTTTGAACTGGTCCAGATCAGCTCTTATAAGCACAACCGGCCATCATTCCAATACAAAACCCTCTTAAATAAGAAGAACTCAAGCTCCAGATGAATCACTAGATAAAAAACACTGGCTTAACGTTAACACTGAAAGTCAAGTAAACAAAGCCCAACAAGTAGATGATGCCATTAGCATCTTCTGGTTTAAGGAAACAGAAACTAACTTAAATTTCGCTTGCTAACTTCAGCGAGTCCTTGACACACAGGTCAAGATGGTCATCCTATTCTAATTCCATCAGTCGTCGTAACATATATGCATGCAAGTTCAGGGAATACTGAACAAAACTAACTATCTTGGAATATAGGAAAATACTAAATACGCAGGGAAGATAGCAAGATACAAAAGGAGCGTGTACATTTATGACAGGTGTGGCATCCATAGACTAATACTTGAACTACATAAGCTTGGAATCAAATATTATTCATATATGAATCTTCTTGCAAGGTAACTTTATGCTAATATCTCACAAGACATCACCTACAATAGTACATAGTGCCTTGGAGTCCTGAATAGCCCGGTAGAATTGGAAGATTTGGAACTTAGAACCTGCATTTTATTCAACTTAATAAATGTATCACTATATAGCTCATTGAGTAAATCTAAGTATGCACCTAAAGTGAATATGAAGTATCGTATGGTTCACAATTAGCAAGTATCCATGAACAATAAACGCACACATGAAGACTGCTAGAACAATAATTATTAGTGTAGCTACTTTATAAGCTTTTCAAGAATGGAACAAAACAAGTTATGTACGATTTTCAACACACAAGAGCATACAAATTTAGACTTGAGTTCACTCAAAACTTGAGGAATCAGTGATTTACCTAGAATAGAGACGGATCAGGAGGAGCCTGGAAGCAGCGGAGCTCCTAGTACAAGTCGGGGATGTCGATGGTGTGGTGGTGGATGTGGTCATGCCTTAGTCATTGCAGTTGGGCCCGCCGGTGATGCAGATGACGGGAATGTTGTCGCTGAAGGTGCCGCCGATGGACCTTGAGGAGGTCGACGGTGAGCGTGACGGCGCAGACGTTGATGCCGTTGGCCCCTGCGTACTCCATGTGTAGCTCGTTCCAGCAGTCGTCGAGGCCCAGCCTAGGCTCGGAGATGGGGTTTGAGGTTCCCGGGGATGACGAAGAAGTCAACGATGCCCATCTACACGAGCCGCCACGAAGAAGCAGGGATCTGATGATGGTGCAAGGATCCGAGGAGGGTTCGGGAAGTTGCGCTAGTGGTTGGAGGAGGAAGGGGAAAGCGCATGCAGATGGAGAGGCGGCGACACAAGAGGATCAGGGCGACTGCGGGTGGAGGATGGCGTTGATTGTGGGAGGGGGAGGGGAGGCGACGACGTGGATTGGATCTGGGGAGGCGGCGGCGTGGATTGGATCTGGGAAGGACGGGAGGTAGAGGAGATGGTTAGGGTTTGGAGGGGTTGGGTCAGGATCCTACGTGGAGTGGCAGCGGTGGTGTCTCCGTGTGGGGAGTGGAGGCCAAGATTCCATGTCATCGATCCAACGACTCTCCTAGCATCTCAGCTTTATTGAAGGCTCTAAACCAGTGTTACCCGTCTATGACCATTTCGTGTTAGTAAATCATGACCTTCTTCACATAATTGGTCATAATATTTCTAGGTTTGGACTCTCCCAAATGCCTTACGACCAGTTGGTTTAGAATGGTCATAGATATATGACCAAAAAACCCATGGTCGTTAAGAAAAGGTCACTAGTAAGCATATTTCTTGTAGTGATTGTCCCAAAACTTATTGATTGATTCATATTGATGATATTGCCTACTCTTGAACTATTTGTATCTAGTAACCCTTATGAACTTTGTAGGTGTCCTATGCATTTATGCTACTCCATGAGGGACAAGCTGAATGCCACTATGCTATATTTTCTATATGCAAAACAAAGAAATGTCTTTCAATGCATTGTTATTCATGAATCTTTGTTTGTATCCTTTCATGTTGCATGCATAGTTACTTTGTCTTATTGTTAGAACTTCATATTTCATGCTCATGTTTAGAGTTCTTTGATCCTAGCCTTCAATGCTTGCAAATGTTTTGATCTTGATTGTGGTGGTGCATGTCACCTCAAAAATTATTCTTTTTATCACTTACCCACTCGAGGACGAGCAGGAGTTAAGCTTGGGTATGCTTGATACGTCGTAACTTATCTATAATTTTTGATGTCCATGCTTGTTTAGTATCCACTTTGCTTTGCTTTTTCTACACTTTGAGGTATTTTTATATGTTTTCTGGGACTAACCTATTAACAAGATGGCGCAGTGCTAGTTGCCTGTTTTCTGCTGTTTTTGGTTCCAGAAAAGCCAGAAAATGAATATTCTCGGAATTGGACGGGACAAAAGCCAAAGTCAATATTTCACCGAGGGGAACACGGAGCCATAAGACGAGACGGAGGAGGGCCACGAGGGGCCCACACCCTGGTCGCGCGTCCAGGCCTGACCTGTGCCTGGGGGGCGGGTGCGGCCGCCTCGGGCACGCTTCGGTCTCCCCCTTCGCCTATAAGAAGCCCCCGATACCTAAATCCTAAGTACCCGATCAGATCTCCAAAAACAATTCCATAGCTACCGCCACCATCGTCCCTAGATCGGAGGGATCTGAAGCTCTTCCCGGCACCCTACCGAAGGGGAGAGATCATCCCAGAGGCCTTCTTCATCACCATGCCAGCCTCCGGTATGATGCGTGAGTAGTTCCACCTTGTACTATGCGTCTATACAATATCTAGATGGTTGTTTCTCCTCCTTTGTGTTATCATGTTTAGATCTTGTGAGCTCCGTTCATGATCAAGATCATCTATTTGTAATCATGCATGTTGTGTTTGCGGGGATCCAATGGATATTGAGATTACTATGTTAGATTGGTTAATGGTTTTATCTTATTGATTCTATCATGCCTATGTTGTTTGAGATCTTGCATGCTCTCCGTTTCTAGTAGCTATCTTGGCCAAGTAGATGCTAGTGACTCGTTTCCAGGCGTGGCCGCGTGGCTAGGGGGTGTGGCCCCCTGGTGGCTCCCCTGCGTCTCGTATTCTGGCTCCGTGTTCCCCATGGTAAAATATTGACTTTGTCTTTTGTCCCGTCTAATTCCGAGAATATTGATTTTCTGCCTTTTTTGGAACCAAAAACAGAAGAAAACAGGAAACTGGCACTGTGGCATCTTGTTAATAGGTTAGTCCAGAAAAACATACAAAACACCTCAAAGTGTAGACAAAGCAAAGCAAAGTAGATACTAAACAAGCATGGAACATCAAAAATTATAGATACGTTTTCAACGTATCAAGCATCCCCAAGCTTAACTCCTGCTCATCCTCGAGTAGGTAAGTGATAAAAATAATAATTTTTGAGGTGACATGCACCATCAAAATCAAGATCAAACCATTTTCAAGCACTAAAAGCTGGGATCAAAGAACTCTAAACATGTGCATGAAAGATGGATTTCTAACAGTAAGACAAAGTAGGTATGCATGCAACATCAAAGGTTACAAACAAAGATCATGAATAATATGCATTGAAAAACGTTTGTTTGTTTCACATATAGAAAACATAGCATATTGGCATTCAGCTTGTCCCTCATGGAGTAGCAAATAGATGCATATGACACCTTCAAATTTCATACGAGTGACTAGATACAAATAGCACAAGAACAAGTAATATCAACAATATGCATCAATCAATAAGTTTTGGGACAATGCACATAGAACTAAGAATGGAAACTATGCTCTCTTAATTGGTGCCTAAGGATAGAAGGTGGAGACTCAATATAATAGTGGAAGAAAGGCCCTTCATAAAGGGAAGCAGGGATTTCAAGTCTGAAAAAGAGCTTCCAAAAATTATGGTACTTGTTAGCTTTCAGCTCTCATTGCCCCTATCATAAGCATCTTGAAGTGATTAATGTTAAAGTGAACAAACTATGGAGTATATGCTTGACAAAGTATAAGCTGTCAATCTCATGTCCCTTGAATACGAGGGTCGCTCCTCATGCTACTCAACTTTATTACTTGTAAGTTCTTGTCATAGTAAGTACATCTGTATCATAGAGAACTGCCAACGGGGTACCCCTTGCACATGATACAGGAGCTATCCCATAATCAAAATGACAAGGCAAGCAGACAATGAGCATCTCAGCAATCTTCTTATTTACCATGGGAAAATGGTGCTTTTTTCTCTCTTTCCTCTTTTCTCATTTTTTTCTTTTTCTCAATCTCTTTTTTCTATCACTTTTTTATAAGAAGAATGCTTCATAGATTGCTCACTATGGTGCTGCTGCAAGTTTCCACCATGATTAGGCATGGCTTAGGCTAGCGGCCCAGGCGTTTCTCTAACACACATACATAAATCCATGGACTTACAAGCTCCCCTTTCATTTCACACCGACGACATCCATACACAAACGAGCATGATATCAACTAAGTACAATGTACAAGTGCAATGTTGAAAGCGTTCCCCGTGACAGCACGGTTCTGCTAATCCCAACATATAAGTGCAAGCATATACAACATAGATGACACAATGGTTCACGTTTATTAGGGGCAAGAAAAATAAAGTGTGCCATCAAGTTTGTGAGAGCTTTAATCACTAAGTTTTCACATAACAAAGAGACTTTTTAATTGGAAGATAGATGAAAACAAGAATATACTTGGAATGGTGTAACACACCATGCATAGGAATTTATAGTGGACACTTTACAATAACTTGGTTTCTTGGGAGTTGGATGCATGAGTAGAGCTTAGTCATACAAGTGGAGGCTAGCAAAAGACTGGGAGCGACCAACTAAGAGAAAAATAATGGCCATAATCATGCAGAGCGACAAAACATTACTAATCAAAGAATAAAGTGGTACTACAAGTCAAGGACTAAATGATCATAGAGGCTATGGTGACTTGTTAATAGTCATAACATGGTGTGAGCATGTGCCAAGTCAACCCAAACAAAGCATCAAAGGAGAATACCACAATACTATGATTTTGTATGCTAAAACAACGCATGATTCCTTCAAGGCACATTAAGAAATACTAATTGTTTGGAACAAGTCATGCTACAACAATAAGCACTAAGCATAAGGTCAAAACAACATCTAGCATGACATGCTAAAGTCTAAGTCATAGTCAAAGCAAGCTCCTCTTGTACTACTTAAGCAAGAACTTTCTACTCCTCTCCAACACCAATCAACTTATTTGAAGGAACACAACGAGAATGGGGGTCCAAACTACTTTATTCAAGAAAACTAAGCAAACAAAATGAAAACTAAGACACTCCAAGAATAACACAATAGTGCATGAAACAATAAAAAGGAAGTGTCTAGAAAGACCTGAGGTTTTTATTGATGAAGAAGGGGATGCCTTGGGCATCCCCAAGCTTTGACGCTTGTACCTCTTGAATATTTCTTGGGGTAACATGGGATGGCATCCCCAAGCTTGAGATTTTGTCCATTCTTAATCTCATTACATCATTCTTTCTCTACACTTGAAAATTTTCCTTCACACAAAACTTCATTAGCAACATTAGTGTATTCAAAAGATAATAGACCTTTAGGTTTAGCTTTAGAACAAAAAAACTTTCACTAAAACACAAGATACTGTAGCAATTCCCTCAAAAAGCTCAATTTCCCAAAAAGAACCCAAAAGGAATCAATAAGAAGCAAATGCAAATAATGGCAGAAATCTGTCAAAACATACCGGGAGGTAGAAACCGATTTTTTCTAAGACCTTCTATTGCTCAAATCAAAAAGTGTTGAACTAACGAAAGTTAGCTAACATACTAGGGGATTTATTCAGAAAATAACAGATTATTACTCTCCACATAAGCATAGTTATTCTTATTAATTGTAGTGGGGGCAAATTCAACAAAAATAGTTATCATTATTATTCTCATCACCATAATCATCAAATATAGGAGGCATATTGTAATCACAATTAATTTTCTCCTCAATAGTAGGTGGACTAAAAATATCATAACCATCATAAATTGGAGGTAAAGTATCATCATAGGCAATAGAATTTTCAGAATTGGTACCAAAGAGATTTTCAATATCAAAAGTAGTGTGCTTTTCCCAATCATGATCACTACTATAGGTAACAGGCATAGGAATATCATCAAAAGTTTTACCCATAGTAGATATTTCAAAAGAATCCACAGGAGCATAACATTCATCCTCCTCTTTTTCATCTAATGAGCTTCCCGTTTCAACAATTTCTTCTTCCATAGGCTCCTGCAAGGCATTAGTCTCTTCTGTTTGTGGAAAGCATCTATTAAAATGTTCAAGAATATAGCCATTTTCTTCCTTGTAATTATCAAAGAAAAATTTAAGTATATCATAAACATCATATTCATAAGGTGAATCATCAGTATTTTCAAGCAAACTAGCAAGTTCAAATGCACCCTTCCAAGCAATAAATTCTTCAATTTGTTCCACATCATAAAAGTCATAATTTCCTTTAACATGAGGAGATATGGTAACATTATCATTATACTCACATTGAAAAGGTAGGTATTTATACCTCCTCCAGCAACAAGATTTATCAAAGGAATAAGTAACATTATAAGTAGAGCACACCTCTCTAGCAATAGTATTCAATTTATCAATTTGTTCCCATAAGTGTTTCCCTTTTTGTGACAAACGGTGTTCCTTATAATAATACTTTTGTTCTTCCGTGAACCCACCTTGCCAATAAGAACTAGTTTCAAAGAAACTATCTATTGATAGAAAGCATGACAAAGCAAGGCAATAACAGACCAGCAACTAGAGTAGGAACTATTTTTGTGTTTTTGATAAGAGAAAGAAAACCAAACGAAACTATTTTTTTGGAGTTTTTGATAAAAAGAGGCAAACAAAACCAAGCAAAAAAAGTAAAGAGAAAGGTTTTGAAGGACTCCCCTTGTGAAGACGTCCTTAGCCTCCCCGGCAATGGCACCAGAAAAGTCTTTGATGATGGCTCAGTTGATTACAGAGCTTCGTTGGGAGACACCAAGAGGAAGGTGTGATGAGCACAGCAACAAGTTTTCCCTTAGTAAGAAACCAAGGTTATCAAACCAGTAGGAGGAAGGAAACGACTCAAAGGTGTTGCTAGCAACTTGGAAACATGCACAACGCAAACTAAAGACTTTGCCCCAACGAACAGTGAGGTTGTCAATCTCACCGGTTTGCTGAAAACAAAGGGTTAACTGTATGGTGTGGAAGGTAATAGTGGTTTGTAGAAATTAAACAGTAACAGTGGAAGATGTATCAATGGTTTATGGCGCCCAGTACTGTCATGGGACGCTTCATTGGAAACCCTAAGAGCAAGGTGTGATGAGCAGAACAACAAGTTTTCCCTTAGTAAGAACCGAGGTTATCGAACCAGTAGGAGGAAGGAAATGTATCAAAGGTGTTGCAAGCAACATGGAAACCTGCACAACACAAACTCAAGACTTTGCCCCAACGAATAGTGAGGTTGTCAAGCTCACCGGTTTGCTGTAACAAAGGATTAACTATATGGTGTGGAAGGTGATGATGGTTTGCAGCAAGTAAACAGTAACAGTGGAAGATGTATCAATGGTAAATATTGGATCGGGGTCCATAGTTCACTAGAGGTGCTCTCCTTAGATAAACAACATGGCATGAAGGGTAAACAAATTACAACAGGGCAATTGGCAGGAACTGAGCAAGGCATAACAATGCAATACTAGACAAAAAGATCCTATGAGTTTCGATTGGGCAATACAACAATATGCATAGACCGCCAACCAATTGCATCTATGACTATAAGTCCACCTTCAGGTTATCATCCGAACCCCCTCCAGTATTAAGTTGCAAGCAATAGACAACTGCTTTAAGCAAAGTGTGTAAGGTAAACAGTCCACTTGTTCCATGAATAAGAGACTATTGTTTTCTCCCTAGTGGCAACAACACATATACAACCGAAGAGATTTCTGTCACTTCCCTTGGAAACTAGAGGAACGAACCCACTATCAAGCATAAATACCCCCTCTTAGAGTCACTAGCAACTACTTGGCCAAGATAGCTACTAACAACGGAGAGCATGCAAGATCACAAACAAAACAAACATGATAGAATCAATAAGACAAAACCATTAATCAATCTGACATAGTAATCTCAATATCCATCGGATCCCCGCAAACACAACATGCATGATTACAAATAGATTAGATCTTGATCATGAATGGAGATCACAAGATCTATACATGAAAGCACAAGGAGGAGATACAACCATCTAGCTACTACATGGACCCGTAGTCCAAGGTGGAACTACTCACGCTTCATACCAGAGAAGGAGGCCTCCGGGATGATCTCCCCTCCGACAGAGTGTCGGGAATAGCTTCATACCCCCCGATCTAGGGATGATGGTGGTGGAGGCTATAGACGGTTTCGTGGAATATTGATCGGGTGCCTAGGGTTTTGGCATCGGGGGGACTTTATAGGCGAAGAGGCGAGGCAGGGGGGCCACCAGGGCGGCTGCACCCCCAGGCGTGCCTAGCCCTAGGCCGCGCCGCCAGGGGGTGTGGCCCCCTAGTGCCTCCCCTCCGTCTTGTACTCTGGCTTCGTGTTGCCCACGGTAAAATATTAACTTTGGCTTTTGTCCCGTCCAATTCTGAGAATATTGATTTTCTGCCTTTCTGGAACCAAAAACAGAAGAAAACAGGCAACTGGCACTGTGGCAACTTGTTAATAGGTTAGTTACAGAAAAGATATAAAAACACCTCAAAGTGTAGACAAAGCAAAGCAACCTAGGTACTAAACAAGCATGGAACATCAAAAATTATAGATACGTTTCCGACTTATCAAGCATCCCCAAGCTTAACTCCTTCTCGTCCTCGAGTAGGTAAGTGATAAAAGAATAATTTTTTAGGTGACATGCACCATCAAAACCAAGATCAAACCATTTGCAAGCATTGAAAGCTGGGATCAAAGAACTCTAAACATGTGCATGAAAGATGGAGTTCTAATAGTAAGACAAAGTAACTATGCATGCAACATTAAAGGCTACAAACAAAGATCATGAATAACATGCATTGAAAAACGTTTGTTTGTTTCACATACAGAAAACATGGCATAGTGGCAATCATCTTGTCCCTCATAGAGTAGCAAATAGATGCATATCACACCTTCAAAGTTCATAAAAGTGACTAGATACAAATAGCACAAGAACAAGCAATATCAACAATATGCATCAATCAATAAGTTTTGGGACACTGCATATAGAACTAAGAATGGAAACTATGCTCTCTTAATGGTGCATAAAGGTAGAAGGTGGAGACTAAATATAATAGTGGAAGAAAGGCCGTTCATAAACGGAAGCAGGGATTTCAAGTCTCAAAAAGAGGTTCCAAAAATTATGGTACTTGTTAGCTTTCAGCTCTCATTGCCCCTATCATAAGCATCTTGAAGTGAGTAAGGTTAAAGTGAACAAACTATGGAGTATATGCTTGACAAAGTATAAGTTGGCAATCTCATGTCCCTTGAATACGAGGGCCACACCTCATGCTACTCAACTTCAGTCACCTGTAAGTTCTTGTCATAGTAAGTACATGCGTATCATAGAGAAGCGCCAACGAGGTACCCCTTGCACATGGTATAGGAGCTTTTCCATAACCAAAGTGACAAGGAAAACAGACAATGAGCATCTCAGCGATCTTTTTATTTACTATTTGCATAGATTTTTATTGAGGATGCTTGACAGATATCTCATTATGGTGATGCTGAAAGTTTCCACAATGATTAGGCATGGCTTAGGCCAGGCGTTTCTGTAACACAAAATACATAACTCCATGGAATTACAAGCTCCCTTTTTATTTCACACCGGTGACATCCATAGACAAAAGAGCATGGTATCAACTGCGTACAAAGTACAAGTGCAATGTTGAAAGCGTTCCCCATGACAACATGATTCTGCTAATTCCAACGTATAAGTGCAAGCATATACAACATAGATGACACAATGGTTCAAGTTTATTAGGGGCAAGGAATATAAAGTGTGCCATCAAGTTCGTGAGGGCTTTAATCACTAAGTTTTCACATAACAAAATACTTTTTAATAGGAAGATAGCTGAAAACAAGAATATACTTGGAATGGTGTAACACACCATGCATAGGAATTTATAGTGTACACTTTGGAATAACTTGGTTTCTTGGGAGTTGGAAGCATGAGTAGAGCTTAATCATACAAGTGGAGGCTAGCAAAAGACTGGGAGCAACCAACTAAGAGAGCAATAATGGCCATAATCATGTAGAGCAACAAAACATTACTAATCAAAGCATAGATTGGTACTACAAGTCAAGGACTAAATGATCATAGAGGCTATGGTGACATTTTCATAGTTATAACATGGTGTGATCATGTGCCAAGTTAACCCAAACAAAACATTAAAGGAGAATACCAAAATACTATGCTTTTGCATGCTAAAACAACGCATGATTCCTTCAAGGCGCACTAAGAAATCCCAATTGTTTGGAACAAGAGTTGCTACAGCAATAATCATAAAGCATAAGGTCAAAATTACACCTAGCATGACATGCAAAAATTCTAAGTCACAATCAATGCAAGCTCCTCTTGCACTTCCAAGCAAGAACTTTCTACTACTTTCCAACACCAATCGACTTATTTGAAATAACACAGCGAGAACAGGGGTCCAAACTACTTTATTCAAGAAAAATAAACAAACTAAGAAAAGGAAACGAAAACTAAGACGCTCCAAGAACAACACAACAGTGCATGAAACAATAAAAAACTAAGTGTCTAGACAGACCTGAGCTTTTTATTGATGAAGAAGGGGATGCCTTGGGCATCCCCGAGCTTTGACGCTTGTACCTCTTGGATATTTCTTGGGGTGACACCCGGGTGGCATCCCCAAGCTTGAGCTTTTGTCTATTCTTCATCTCATTACATAATTCTCTCTCTACACCTGCAATTTTTCCTTCATACAAAACTTCACACAATCTTCATTAGCAACATTAGTGTATTCAAAAGATAATAGACCTTTAGGATTAGCTTTGGAACAGCAAAACTTTTCACTAAAAACACAAGCTACTGTAGAAACTCCTTCAAAAATCTCAATTCCCCAAAAGAGAACTCAAAAAGGAATCAATAAGAAGCAAATGCAAATAATGGCAGAAATCTGTCAAAACAGACCAGCATGTAGAAACCGATTTTTTTCGAAGACCTTCTGTTGCTCAAATCAAAAAGTGCTGAACTAACGAAAGTTAGCTAACATTCTAGGGGATTTATTCATAAATCTTCAGCTCAATCCGACTTACAGAGACTCCTCACAGATTTTTATGGTGGAGGACATAAATCTGTTTCGGGACAACAACTCCCCAAATCTTACTTCCCTCTAATTAGAGGTCATTCTTGGCACAAAAAGCAAACAAAAAGGATAAGGAGAGATCATTACTGAAGTAATAACTTCCAAGACTCAAGGAAACTCTTGGGTTATCTCCCAACAAGTACTTTTCTTTAACGCCTTTAAGGTAGGCACACGAAGCAAGAAATCAAGTGTTTTCAAATGAAGCATTAACTCTCTTTTTCTTTCCTTTCTTACCTTTCTTCTTAACTTTAGGGAAAATATGATTGCTTACTAGAGTAGCAAAATACATAATGCTTTTTCCCACATCTATTATTGCTCCAAGGTGTTTCAGTAGGGATCTTCCAAGTGTGATCTGTCCTTTGCCTACACATTCAATAACAAGATAATCAGTAGACACCATTTTCCCTGAGATTTTTGTAAACACACCTTCAGCTATTCTAATGGGTAATAAAGTGGCATTATTAGTAAGAGAGATTTCCTCTCCTCCTTTAGAAATCCCCCAAAGACACAAAGACTCATAAATATCTTTAGGCATAAGGCAAAATTCAGACATGATATCACAACAAGAATCAAAAGTTGCACTATTTATAGTGACTTTGATTGTGGGAAACCACTTTGAAGGCTCAGAATTCACTGGAACATAATCATGGTACTCCCTAAGTGTGTGATAGCAACAGCTCAAAGTAGCAGTACTGGACTCAAGAGTGTTCAACCTAGCAAAAATATTTATGAAAGAGGAATCAGACTTGCCAGGTGTATTATAAATTATAATCAATTTCTTTATGGCATCAAAAGCTTCATCCTCAGTACATTGAAAAATATCTTTCTCAGCCACATCATCCAAATCATATCTATAATAAAGAGCAATACCGCGGTAGAAACTATTAATAACCAAGCTAAGACTCATCTTAGGCTCAGTTTCCCTTTGTAAAGCAGAGATTCTAGACCAGGCTTCTTTAAAACTCTCTTCACTTTTTTGCTTAAAAGTGAAGATCTCTTCCATAGGTGTCACAGAGATTGGACCAAAACCAGACATGGTAGCAACTAGGGCAAGAACTAATTTTTTGTGTTTTTGAATAGAGAAAGCAAACCAAACTAAACTATTTTTTTTTGGAGTTTTTGATAAAAAGAGGCAAACAAAACCAAGCAAAAGAAACTAAGAAAACTAAAAACAAAGTAAATAGAAAGGTTGAGGAGGACTCCCCTTGTGAAGACGTCCTTAGCCTCCTTGGCAACGGGGCCATAAAAAGCTTGATGGCGCCCAGTACTGTCGTGGGACGCTTCGTTGGAAACCCCAAGAGCAAGGTGTGATGAGCATAACAACATGTTTTCCCTCCATAAGAAACCGAGGTTGTCGAACCAGTAGTAGGAAGGAAACACCTCAAAGGTGTTGCAAGAAACATGGAAACCTGCACAACATAAACTCAAGACTTTGCCCCAACGAACAGTGAGGTTGTCAAGCTCACCGGTTTGCTGTAACAAAGGATTAACTGTATGGTGTGGAAGGTGATGATGGTTTGCAGCAAGTAAACAGTAACAGTGGAAGATGTATCAATGGTAAAGATTGGATCGGGATCCATAGTTCACTAGAGGTGCTCTCCTTAGATAAACAACATGGCATGAAGGGTAAACAAATTACAGCAGGGCAATTGACAAGAACTGAGCAAGGCATAACAATGCAATACTAGACAAAAATATCCTATGAGATTCGATTGGGAAATACAACAATATACATAGACCGCCATCCAACTACATCTATGACTAGAAGTCCACCTTCAGGTTATCATCCGACCCCCCTCCAGTATTAAGTTGCAAGCAACATACAACTGCTTTAAGCAAAGTGTGTAAGGTAAACAATCCACTTGTTCCATGAACAAGAGACCGTTGTTTTCTCCCTAGTGGCAACAACACATCTATAACCGAAGAGATTTCTGTCACTTCCCTTGGAAACTAGAGGCATGAACCCACTATCGATCATAAATACCCCCTCTTGGAGTCACTAGCAACTACTTGGCCAAGATAGCTACTAACAACGGAGAGCATGCAAGATCACAAACAACACAGACATAATAGAATCAATAAGACAAAAGCATTAATCAATCTGACATAGTAATCTCAATATCCATCGGATCCCTGCAAACACAACATACATGATTACTAATAGATTAGATCTTGATTATGAACAGAGATCACAAGATCTATACATGAAATCACAAGGAGGAGATACAACCATCTAGCTACTACATGGACCCGTAGTCCAAGGTGGAACTACTCACGCTTCATACCGGAGAAGAAGGCCTTTGGGATGATCTCCCCTCTGGCAGGGTGCCGAGAAGAGCTTCAGATCCCCTTGATCTAGGGACGATGGTGGCGGCGGCTACAGACGGTTTCGTGGAATATTGATCAGGTTCCTAGGGTTTTGGCATCGGGGGGACTTTATAGGCGAAGAGGCGAGACAGGGGGGCCACGAGGGCGGCTGCACCCCCAGGCACTCCTAGCCCTAGGCCGCGCCGCCAGGTGGTGTGGCCCCCTGGTGCCTCCCCTCTGTCTCGTACTCTGGCTTTGTGTTGCCCAGAGTAAAATATAAACTTTGGCTTTTGTCCCGTCCAATTTCGAGAATATTGATTTTCTGCCTTCTGGAACCAAAAACAGAAGAAAACAGGCAATTCGCACTATGGCAACTTGTTAATAGGTTAGTTCCAGAAAACATATAAAGCACCTCAAAGTGTAGACAAAGCAAAGCAAAGTAGATACTAAACAGTCATGGACCATAAAAATTATAGATACGTTTCCGACGTATCAATGGTAAAAATTGGACCGGGGTCCATAGTTCACTAGAGGTGTTCTCCTTAAGATAAAAAAAGTGGCATGCCAGGTAAACAAATTACAGCAGGGCGATTGACAATACTAAGCAAGGCATAACAATGCAATACTATTCCTATGAGATTCGATTGGGCAATACAACAAGATACATAAACCGCCATCCAACTGCATCTATGAATAGTAATCCACCTTCAGGTTATCATCCGAACCCCCTCCAGTATTAAGTTGCAAGCAACGGATAACTGCTTTAAGCAAAGTGTGTAAGGTAAACAATCCACGTGTTCCATGAACAAGAGACCGTTGTTTTCTCCCTAGTAGCAATATCACATCTACAACCTTAGAGATTTTTGTCACTTCCCTTAGATTAAATAGAGGCATGAACCCACTATCGAGCATAAATACCCCCTCTTGGAGTCACTAACATCTACTTGGCCAAGATAGCTACTAGAAACGGAGAGCATGCAAGATCTCAAACAACACAGACATTATAGAATCAATAAGACAAAACCGTTAATCAATCTGACATAGTAATCTCAATATCCATCGGATTCCCGCAAACACAACATGCATGATTACAAATAGATGATCTTGATCATTAACGAAGCTCACAAGATCTAAACATGGTAGCACAAAGGAGGAGATACAACCATCTAGCTACTACATGGACCCATAGTCCAAGGTGGAACTATTCACACTTCATACCCAAGGCTGGCATGATGAAAAAGAAGGCCTCCGGGATGATCTCCCCTCGGGCAGGGTGCTGGGAAGAGCTTCAAATCCCCCGATCTAGGGACGATGGTGGCGGCGGCTACAGACAGTTTCGTGGAATATTGATCGGGTGCTTAGGGTTTTGGTATCAGGGGGTCTTTATAGGCGAAGAGGCGAGGCAGGGGCAGCCAGGCGGCCGCACACCCCCAGGCGTAGGACAGGCTTGGCCGGCGTGGCCAGGGGGTGTGGCCCCCTGGTGGCTCCCCTTCGTCTTGTATTCTGGCTCCGTGTTCCCCATGGTAAAATATTGACGTTGGCTTTTGTCCCGTCCAATTCCGAGAATATTGATTTTTTGCCTTTTCTAGAACCAAAAACAGAAGAGAACAGGCAATTGGCACTATGGCATCTTGTTAATAGGTTAGTCCATGAAAACATATAAAAACACCTCAAAGTGTAGAGAAAGCAAATCAAAGTAGATACTAAACAAGCATGGAACATCAAAAATTATAGATACGTTTTCAACGTATCAGTGACTCCAAGAGGGATCATGCCTCTATTGAATCTGGGGATGTGATAGAAATCTCTAAGGTTGTAGATGTGTTGTTTCTACTAGGGAGAAAACAACGATCTTTTGTTCATGGAACAATTGTATCGTTTACTTTACACACTTTTTTTAAAGATGTTATCCGTTGCTTGCAACTTAATATTCTAGAGGGGGTTCGAATGATAACCTAAAGGTGGATTACTAGTCATAAATGCAGTTGGATGGCGGTCTATGTATATTGTTGTAATGCCCAATCGAATCTCATAGGATCATGAATGTCTAGTATTGTATTGTTATGCCTTGCTCAATCCTGTCAATTGCCCTGCTGTAATTTGTTTACCCAATATGTTATGTTGTTTATCTTAAGAAGAACACCTCTAGTGAACTGTGGACCCCGTCCAATCTTTTCCATTGATACATCTTCCACTGTTACTGTTTACTTTCTGCAAGCCACCAT
This sequence comes from Avena sativa, assembly GCA_916181665.1. Classification (NCBI taxonomy): domain Eukaryota; kingdom Viridiplantae; phylum Streptophyta; class Magnoliopsida; order Poales; family Poaceae; genus Avena; species Avena sativa. Next base: position 149,100,220 of record OV702297.1, read on the forward strand.
TACCTTCCACACCATACGTTTAATCCTTTGTTTTCAGCAAACCGGTGATATTGACAACCTCACTGTTCGTTGGGGCAAGGTCTTGAGTTTGTGTTGTGCCGGTTTCTATGTTGCTAGCAACACCTTTGAGTCATTTCCTTCCTCCTACTGGTTTGATAACCTTGGTTTCATACCGAGGGAAGACTTACTGTTGTGCTCATCATACCTTCCTCTTAGGGTTTCCCAACAAAGCTCTACAGTGATCTGAGCCGGATCAGACCTGCCAGTCTACGTCGCCACCATCCCAGAGGGCTTTCCCTGGGAAATCATCTCTTTCGTCTAGCCATTGCCCTCAGCCAACAGCGCGCTCACCGCTCCTCATGGCGTGGAGGTGATGATGGCCGGGTCGAGCCACAACCACCAACCCACACTCGAGCGCACCGTGGATGGAGCCAAAACTTTCGCTCTGCTGCAGGAAAAGGGTGCAGTAGAGCGTGCAATTGAGGAGCTCATCACCTTAGTGGACCCGGGCGATGATCCGGATCAGGTGGCAGCTAAGGTGGAGGTGGCTCGGGAGAACCTCCTCTAGCAGGCCCGAGGGCTGGCCTCGACCAAGTTCCAGATGGAGAGCACTATGCGTGAGTACCACTATGCCCACTGCCTCACCCCGGTTAGCCTCGAGCCTAGCCGGGGTGGGATTGTGCAGCGATGTGGGGAGAGAATGGGCACTAGTACAAACTCGTTACTTACAGACTGTATCTAGAGCCGCTTTACCCCCAAAAATACAATCCATCGCCTGTGTTCATCACCCTTAGGCGATCGTAATTTTTTGACCGCCTCTAACTTTAACCTTTTTAATAGGCACCGTCTCTAGTATGACTACCTCCTCAGCCGCTCATTAAACCAAACGCCTCTAAATGGAACCTGAGACGATGGCAATTATTATCCGTCTCCCTAGATCACTCAACTACAACCGGTTAGAAATATTAATCGCCTCTAGGGGTATACTGAGGCGGACCATTATGACGTCCGCCTCGAAAAATTGCATCATGGACGTTCCCGAGATACCGTGCGCGTGTTGTTAATGCAATTAGAAAGTGGATATCATGCAGTAGCCCCCGCCCACATGCGTCCACACCCACACACGCGTCCACTCGTATATAAACCCACTAGGAATTCTTCTTCTATAAGCTCGTGTCATTTTCCCCCAATCTGTATAGTCACAAAACCCTAATCTGCACCTTCCGCACGCACCGAAGCTTCTTTGCTTGCACCACTGCCCTCCTCTTAGCCGTGCCATGAAACGTATGCGTGAAGACGAGCTGGAGGTGAAGCCAATTGGAGGTGCAGCAGCAGATGGCTCGGTCGTCGCCGAGCAGGCGGAGGAGGCTTCTCCGAGCATGCACGCCGTCCGTTGCTGTGTCGTTGATGCTTCGGGCTCCGTCCAGCCAATCGCCATCACCGTCGAGTAGCAGGTGGCTGACAATGTCGTGGTGCCAGCGGTAGATCTGGTTGAGGGGCATGCGCCAGCTAATGGAGTCAACTCGGTGCTCATCATCAACGATGATATCCTCCACAAACAAATACGCTTCAAATAAATCGAGTACAACGACAAGTTCGAGGAGGAGCTCTACGATGAGACATCCGAGCTATTACTTTGCTAACTTCTCTAGTCGTTGCAGCCGTAGATTTCACTGTTTATATGAAGGATTTGCTCGGTCCTCTATATATTCTTTTGCTCTGTCGTGCGCCTTCTTGAATATCTATGGTTCGAACGTTTGATTGTTTTGGATATTTGATTAGATCTGCTCATCTGCCATCTAGTAAATTTACATCTGCTTAGATCTCCTCATCTGCCATCTAGTAAATTTACATTTGCTTAGCATATATGTTACTGGAGTGTTGATTTTTATACACAACATGTATATATATGCTACATAGTGTATATTATGTTTCTATTTCTTAATGAGGCCAATGATTCAATTTTGCCCCAAAAGAATGCATGGGGAGACACATATGATCGAGGGTGTCAGATTTTTTAGGGATGGGTTAGTGAACCTGAGGCAATAATATACATCAACAATATAAGTTGTGCAATTGGTACTTTAGTTCGCTAACTCCATCTCTAAAAAACTTATGAGGCCCAAGATTTATTCTACATTCATATGAACTATTATATTTTAATTCCACGGTGAGGCCGATGATTCAAATTTGCCCCCAAAGATTTCACATGCATTCATAGTGTGTAAGAAGGATTACATTTCAATTTCCTATTATGGCCAATGATTCGAATTTTGCCCAAAAGAGAGGCAGACACATTAATTGGTGTCATATTTTTTCAACGATGAGTTAGCGAACCCGGGGCAATGTACAAGAACAATATATAGGTTGTCCATTTGTTACTTGGTTCACTCACGCCATCCCTAAAGAAAACTTATGACGCCCCAAATTTATTCTATATTTATATGAACTATTACATTTCGATTTCGCAGTGAGGCCGGTGATTCAAATTTGCCCCAAAAGAGTTCACATGCATTCATACTGTATAAGAAGGATTACATTTCAATTTCTTATTGTGGCCAATGATTCAAATTTGCCCCAAAAGAGAGGCAAACAGATTAATTGGTGTCAGATTTTTTCAGGGATGAGCGAACCCGGGGCAATGTACAAGAATATAGGTTGTGCAATTGGTACTTGGTTCACTCACGCCATCCCTGAAGAAAACTTATGAGGCCCAGACTTTGTTCTACATATAACTCTGATACGCCCAATTTGCATCACCATTCTATATCATAATTTACCTCTATTCATTGATATTTGTCTTATTATGAGGTATTACTTATGGCTTTTCATCTGTTTATGCATGTTGGATGATTCTTGGAGGATGGACTGTTGGAGTCTGGATTCTTATGGAAAAGAAGGCGCTTCGGTGCAATTTCGCAAAGATCAGAAAAATACCAGAAAAATATGGAAACATATTATTTTACCAAAAGACGAAGGAAGCCAGAAGGAGGGAAGAAGAGGGGCCTCAGGGGCCCCACACCCCCTAGGCATGGGCCCACCTAACCCCGCGCCTAGGGCAGGTGTGGCCCACCTGCCCGGCCTCCGACTCCTATATCTTCCTGTAGAGGGAGTGTCCCAACCTTTATTAACATAAGGTGGTGTCCCCTGTGTTTACAATGCTAGTCCCTGGATCAATAGCTAGCATCCACAGTTTAGATGTAATATCAAGAAACAAAGGTCATAATATAACTTTATAACCAGGAATAACATAATTTTATTACATCTTTACATAGCTCATTTGGCTATTACATTACATTGCAGCAGAATAACTATAAGCATGGGGTCCTTCATCTTCAAAGTGCCATAGGCAGACATGTTGGTTGTAGACTTTGTAATCCTAATCAATCAATTCTTCACTAAAATGAATCAAACCTGCAACATTACAAGTTACAGCCACAAGGGTCAATACATTTGAATTGTATTGGCAAGTTTCACTACTATGTAGAATATAAGTGGATCCTATCATTACATGCATTTCTGGCTAAGTAGGGTTTAAGGCTCATTTGCAGAAAGCAAAATTTATCCTATCTTTTCAAAATGGTTTTGGTCCTTTGTCAAATCTCCTTTTCAAAAATCCCTTGAACTCCTTGGTAAAATTCCCAAGTGTTCAAGTCCTTGTCAAAAATCCCTTGAGCTCCTTGGTAACCCCAAGTGCATCAAGTTTTATCAAAATCTCTTGAGCTCCTTGGTAACCCCAAGTGCATCAAGTTTTATCAAAATCTCTTGATCTCCTTGGTACCCCCAAGTGCATCAAGTTTTATCAAAATCTCTTGAGCTCCTTGGTACCCCCAAGTGCATCAAGTCTTAAAAGTTTTCTTTTAGAAATTAGAATGTCGAGATTTCCCATAGCTTCAAACTTTAGTTGCTCAGTATTGTCCATAACCGGGGACACGACTAAGTACTTAGATTTTATTATCTTCTGCAGAAGTTGCACACTTTACCCACATGTCACAATCCCATCTTGTTGCCACCAGTGGCCACTGGATTAGTGCTCACCAAGATGGAGTACCGACAGATTGAGAATGTGACGAAGTCTTTCCAGAGGGTCCTCCCATACACCATTGCTAGCTTGTCTTCAGCACCCATGTAGGATTCCAGGTCCTCATGTCCAGTTGACCGAAGACAATGCATGGGTCTTCCCAATGTAGTTGACTAAGCCAGAGCCATAAATAGCATGTGGTTGCACACGAAAGCCACAATTGGAGAAACATGTTCAATCTCTAAGTTTCCTGGGTGGTTTCTTTTGGAGCACAACACAAAGAGATTGCCATAAACATGGTTCCTTTTGTTGCCACCTTCTCCAAAACTCAAAGTATCCTTGGCCACCCAGGTGGTTCATTGAGTCCTTGTTTTATTATATAAAAACACAAGTCCTTTTCTCAACTTCATAAAATCTCAACATGTATCTCTTTTCAAAATATAGCATGGCTAAGCATGTAACAACTACATTGTTTTCACTAAGGAATGTATAGGGTATCCTATTAGGATTTAGCATAGCATAAGTATAAAATTATTTTCATGCATGTTTCAAAATCCACTAAGTATAATGAAAATAGTAGGACTTTTAGATGATAGTGTAACTTGCCTTTCTTTTGGTAGGAATGTTGTCACATCCCAAGATTTTCCAAATCTTGTAATGTGAAAAATAAAATAACAAAATAAATTTTTGTTGAAAATCAGGGTGAAAAGCAAACTTTTGTTTCTAAAAGGAGACTTAAAATCTCATCTTGAACAAACTTTGGCAGAAGTTTGAATTCAACAAAAATCCAAATCAAGGGAAATGCATTCCTCAATGAATGTATCTGGAAATTTGAACATTTGGAAAGTAATCCAAAACCCTAAGCCCTAATGGAAGGAAATCATTTTCCAAAGTATCTCCAAATCCATGGATTTGATCCATACCAAATTTGATCAACCAATAATCACAAAAGATCAAGAAAGACCTTGGAGATTGGTTTCACTTAGTTTGGAACCATAGACAAAAATCTTGTGAATATATTAAGACAAGGAAATTGAATTTCCAAAGCCAATAAAGCCCTTACCAAAAGCCCATACCCTTTGGTGAACAAAAATCCTAAAGGGATTAAAAAGATAAACCTTTGTTAAAGGAAAAATAAATTGTTTTGGAAACACTGTTTTAGATCTTTTAATAAAAGACTTTGTTTTCAAATAAAAAGGTAAGCCAAATTAATTTTGGCCAAACTTTTGTAATAAAATATTTTGTTTTGATAAAATGAGTAAAAGTTTATTTAAATAAAATAATAAGGATTTAAATATCCAATTTTATTTAAGTAAAAGCTTTTCCCATTTTAAATGAACACCAAGTATTTTATTACTACTTTGAAATCTTTTATTAAAAGGTTTTGCTTTGATTAAAATGAGTAAAGGATTATTTAAATAAAATAATAAGGATTTAAATATCCAATTTTATTTAAGTAAAGGCTTTCCCATTTTAATTAAACACCAAAACTTATTTATTTATTTAAATAAGTTTCCAAGTATTCTTTTATCTTTCAAATTAAACCTTCTGGTTTGGTTTTGAAAATAATTGGATTTCAAATGGAAATTTTATTTAAATAAATCAAACACCATTAATAAATCAAAGATCCATTTTATTTAATTATTAAATGGATCCTAAAATAAATAGAAATATTATTTCATTTTGAGATTTGGATTATGTTACCAAACAGAACCAAATTCAAATGAAAAAGTTTGCTGTTTGAATTGATTGAGTGTTGTTTGAAATTGTTTGAATTAATTGATTGAAATTCAAAACAGAAAAGAAATAGAAAAAGGAAAAAGAGAGCAGACAGAAAAAAATAAGAAAAAGGTTGACCCAGCCCAGCAGCCCACTAAGGCCCAGTCCAGCCCAGTCTTCTCCCTCTCCCCCGAAGAAATCCCTTCTCACTAAGAAATCTACCCACACAGAGACAGACAACCAGGACCCACTTCTCTCTCTCCCTCACTCACCGACGAGATGACCCCACCCAGCCAGTTGTCTCCCTGAAGAAAATGATTCGAACCAAATAATGAACCCACACAGTCGATGACAGCTCGGACCCACACCCACTCTCTCTCTTTCGCTGACAGACGGGTCCCACGCCACTGTGCTTCGTCCTCCCCGCGGACCAGTTCTTCCCCCCCGTTCTGCCGTTGATTGCTCCGACTTAATTCACCTTAACGCTGAGCCTTTACCTCGCCTTGATCACGCAGATGGAAACGCCTCCCTCTCCTCTATAAATCCCCTCTGACACCTCGCGCTCGCACGCCCTAGACCGCCTCCAATTTCTCCCCGAGCCACCACTGTCCGACGACGCTCCGAAGCCGATTCCGGCAGCCCCTCGCCGCCCCTTGCCCCCTCGACCATGCTCACATGTTCCCCAGCCTCTGGCGCACCTCACTGAGCCTCCCGTTCATCCGCGCGAGCATCACATCGTCGGCAAGGACAAGCTCGACTCGCCGCCACCGTCTGCCTCGTCTCCGTCAAGTTTCTCCGGTAGGTACAGACCACCCCGAGCCCTCTCGTTTACGCTCACAGCTCCGCCATGATCTCCTGCGTCTAACCCAGTCCTCCGTTTGTCTTCGCGTGATCCACAGCGACGTCCACGACGACCACCCGACGCACCCGACGCCGTCCTCCACTCCGGTGAGAAATTGCCGCAGACCCCGAGCGCCCCTCGCCCGACCAACACCTCCCCGAGCATCGCCGTAACCCCCTGAGACCGGTGAGCTACTCCTTCTCCCTCACCCCCTGTAGCGTCGCCTCCGTCGTCGACCGACCGCTCCGCCGCCGTTAGCCACCGTAGCGCCGCCAGTTGATGGTCTGAGTGATTGCAGCCGTTCGATCTAGATCGGGCGGATACGATAGAACCACTTAAACACGAATGGGTACGCACCCGGTACCGTGCGATCTAACTTAATCCAACGCTCCACATTGCCGATCCGGCCGAACCGGTACGGGCGAATTAAAACACGCCGCGTGGCCAGTGTTTGAATAAAAACAGAATTAGAAAACAGAATTAGAAAACAGAATTACTTACAAACTTCAAACCCATGTATCTTTTGATCCACACGTCCAAATTTTACAAATTTGATGTCGTTGGAATCAGCAAGACAAGCTCTAGCCAACCCTGCCCTTAGTTTAGCAAATAGTATTTGTTAGCTTGTTTGATTTTGCAGATTCTTTTGTGTGCTTGCTAACATTAGAAAAATCATTTAAAAATGATTTTTAGGTTAAAACCTTTGCAAAATAGTTTGTTGTGACCTTACTGACCCTAGGAACCAACCCATAGTTTGGAAAATGATTTTGGAAAAGAATAGGATGGATTAATTAGTTTAGTCCATTTCTAGCTAATTAAAAACCATTGTTTTGTTTATGAAAATGCTTTCATAAAGAAAACTTTGAGAAAATGTTTTGGACCAAACCTACTGACCCAAAACACCAAGTTTTGCAATAGCAACTCATTTGGTGAAACCTATAGGTTAATACCCTAGTAGAAATGTTTCTACACCACATAGAATGACACTTTGTTTTGCAAATGGTTTTATAGTGAAACCTTTTGCAAATGACTTAGCCACCTAACAAAATGACCATTAGATGTACCCAAAAGTCTATGACCCACTAGGAACCACTTTTACAAACAAAGCAAAGCTTGGCATGCTTGCATGCATTACTTGAACTTTGCCACTTTGGTAAATGACCATTTTGGATCTTACAAAGTTTAGGAATTTAATAGAGACCCTCTTTGCAAATGACTTTGCCATTTTGGTAAATGACCAATTTGGAACCTACAAAGTTTAGAAGCCTAGTGAATACCATCCTTACAATCGAACCAACCTTTGCATGCTTATGCATGACTTAGATCCCATTACTTTGTGTGAGAGAAATTGTTTGTTTGACTTTGGTTTGGAATGTTAGATGATTTTGTGTTTTGCTTGATTGGTAGATTGAGTTGTACCTTGCTTGATTGAATTGTAGTGACTTGAAGAGTGAGACTAGCAAGATCAAGGAGTAAACCTATACCCTCTACCAAAAAGGCAAGTGATACTTCATACTATCTATCCCATTATTTTCACTATGCATTAGTGTTTTTGCCAAGTAAAACTTGCATGGTTTTTATTTAGCTAAGTATAGACCTTGCTATAAGAAACCTAGTAGTTAAATCCATAGTAGGATTTTCCTAAGTTAAGAATCCTATTACTACCAAGCTTAGCCTAGCTAATAGAAAACCTGGGTGGAATATATTCACACTATGAAAAATATTCTAAGTCTTTGGACTTGTGTTTTATTTAACAAAACAACTAAGTTAATGAATCACCTGGGTGGAATGGAAGGAATGGTTTATGTTGAGTGGTTCACAAGGCCCATGTTTATGGTTTACCTTAGTGTATCTCACTTGTGGATGGCCACCCAGGAAACAAAGAGAATTGAGATGTCAAATGTTGAGAAGCTTCAAGTGCAACCACTTGGCATTATGGGCTCTGCCATGATCTTAGGATGCTGGAACTTAGTCTTTTGGACAGTGGGTGGTAGTGTATGATAGGTTGGAGCGCGTCCATTTGACTAAGGAAAGGCTACTGAAGGATCATGTCTTGGGAAACCAAGGCTTGTGGGGAAAGTGCACCACCTCTGCAGAGTGTAAAACCTAAGTACTTAGCCATGTCCCTGGCAAAGGACAATTTGAGCATCAAGACATGGAAGCAATCAAGAATCTCATCACTCCAATTTCTAAATTAAAACTTGTGGGTGAACAAGGGTTGTGTGAAATTCTTCAATCTTTGATGGAGAGATGGCTTGGTACAAGGATCTCAAAATCTTAGATTGGGAAATTGTTTTTGCCAAGCAAGTCTTCAGTCTTTGATTGATAGATGCCCTGAGTGGATCTTCAGTCTTTGATTGATAGATGCCTTGGAATTTGTTTTTGCCAAACAAAACTTATTTTCAAAATGATAGGAAAAATCTATTTTGAGCAATGCAAGCCTCAGCTCCACTTAGCCAAATGCATATAGATGATAGACTCCACTATACTACCAAAGTATCACTTGCCAATACAATCCAAATGTATTGACCCTTGTGGCTGTAACTTTTAATGTTGCAGGTTTGATTGATTTTAGTGAGGAATGATTGATTAGGATTACAAAGTCTACAACCAACATCTGCCTGTGGCACTTTGAAGATGAAGGACCCATGACTATAGATATTCCGCTGCAATGTAATGTAAATAGCCAATGAGCTATGTTTGATGTAATAAAATTATTTTATTCCTGGTTATAAAGTTGTATATGACCTTTGTTTCTTGATATTACATCTAAACTGTGGATGCTAGCTATTGATCCAGGGACTAGCATTGTAAACACAGGGATTCTTTTCCTTTAATAAGGAGGGATCTTACAGATGGTATCAGAGCATTGTGTTGCCTGTAGGATTTGTAACCCTAGCATTGGACAAAAACCCTTAGAAAAATAGGAATTGTATTTGTTCCAAAACTTATTTACAAAAACAATCTTGTAAACTCTTTCCTCAATCATTTTTGGTTTCAACTCTACTTCTCTTCTACTTCAAAACTTAATGGAAAGCCTACCCCATGACCAAAGACTTCATCATGTGCAAGGGAGTCAACTCTAATGACTTCAACATCTTCAAGTGATTTCAACCTTATTCTCAACAAGGACTCCCAACTTAGATGTTACTAAGGACTACAAGTGAGACAAAGAAATCTTGCTCAAAGACTTGAAGACTAAGGAAGAACAACTTAGAAGAAGCCATCACCACCTTTGAAGATTTGTGACCAAGACACAAGAATTCTCCAAGGATACAAAGAAGAATCAACCATTCAAGAAGGATCAACCAAAGAAGGATGGAAAGATCACAAGTGAACCATGTAGATGGACCACCATATTTTAGTTAAGTCAAACACACCAACTTATGTGGTGTAACAAAAATTATTTTTGTTGCCTAAATATGTGCTTGACCTTTGTTTGAGTGAAATGTTTGGTTTGAGATTGCTTGCACATTGCTTGTGTGAATTGTGATGTGTGTGATTAGGATTGATTCCCTTAGAAAATCTCTTGCCTATTCTAATCCCAATCCAACCCCAAACAGATGACTTCTCCAAGAAACTCCAACATCAAGGATGATGACAACAACAACAACCAAGAGGACAACATGAGAGAACTCCTAGCAACCCAACACCAGTTGAACCAACTAACAACTCAGTTCATAGCCAACAATAGTGATAAAGACCCTACCTTGCAAATGTTTTTGGAAGAACAATCCCAACTGATGCTTAAGGTGACTAATCAAATGATCAGCATGGAAGAAAACTATCCCAAAAGAGTGTATGACAACAAGGATGACAAGAATGTTATTCTAGATGGAGCCCCAGCTTGTATTATTTGTGGAGACAAGGATCACACTTCCAAGGAGCATGAAGATCAATGCCCCAATTGTGAAGAGGAACATCCAGTTGGCCACTGCCCCACATCTCAAGTTACTTGTTACCTTTGTGAAGGAAATGACCATGTTCCTATCCAATGCCCCATCTATGCTATTGTTGAACAAAGGAAACAAGAAGGATCCAAGTATGCCAAGAATGTTGATGACAAAGGAAAAGGACCACTCATACCTCCAAACAAGACAACCCAATTTGCAGGACCAAAGAAGCGACATATGAATTATCCAAGGAGAAATAGAAGGTCAAAGAAACCAGTAGACATTCCTACCTTTGAGATAACCTATGAAGAACATGAACTAGAAGCACTCCTAGCTTTAGAGAAACCCAAGAAGAAGAAGAACCAAGGAAACAAACAAGAGGCAATGATACTAAAGGAAAAGAAAGATATCAGCCAACTGATATGTTTCAATTGCAAGGAACCAGGACACTATGCAAGCAACTGTCCAGAAAAGATGAAGAACAAGATAAACAAGTCTATGGAGAAACCCAACCTTAGCCCATGAGTCAAGAATGGAAACAAAGGACACTATGCAGAAGTTTTCTAAGAAGAAGTTTTCCAAGATTCCAAGCAAGCCAAGATATAGTTTAGTTGGAAAATTATTAAGGGTGGTAGTACCCTAGCTGTTTGAGCCAACTTATAACCCTAGCCTTCCCAAATCTCGGGACGAGATTTATTTTAAGGGTGGTAGCCTGTCACATCCCAAGATTTTCCAAATCTTGTAATGTGAAAAATAAAATAACAAAATAAATTTTTGTTGAAAATCAGGGTGAAAAGCAAACTTTTGTTTCTAAAAGGAGACTTAAAATCTCATCTTGAACAAACTTTGGCAGAAGTTTGAATTCAACAAAAATCCAAAAATCCAAATCAAGGGAAATGCATTCCTCAATGAATGTATCTGGAAATTTGAACATTTGGAAAGTAATCCAAAACCCTAAGCCCTAATGGAAGGAAATCATTTTCCAAAGTATCTCCAAATCCATGGATTTGATCCATACCAAATTTGATCAACCAATAATCACAAAAGATCAAGAAAGACCTTGGAGATTGGTTTCACTTAGTTTGGAACCATAGACAAAAATCTTGTGAATATATTAAGACAAGGAAATTGAATTTCCAAAGCCAATAAAGCCCTTACCAAAAGCCCATACCCTTTGGTGAACAAAAATCCTAAAGGGATTAAAAAGATAAACCTTTGTTAAAGGAAAAATAAATTGTTTTGGAAACACTGTTTTAGATCTTTTAATAAAAGACTTTGTTTTCAAATAAAAAGGTAAGCCAAATTAATTTTGGCCAAACTTTTGTAATAAAATATTTTGTTTTGATAAAATGAGTAAAAGTTTATTTAAATAAAATAATAAGGATTTAAATATCCAATTTTATTTAAGTAAAAGCTTTTCCCATTTTAAATGAACACCAAGTATTTTATTACTACTTTGAAATCTTTTATTAAAAGGTTTTGCTTTGATTAAAATGAGTAAAGGATTATTTAAATAAAATAATAAGGATTTAAATATCCAATTTTATTTAAGTAAAGGCTTTCCCATTTTAATTAAACACCAAAACTTATTTATTTATTTAAATAAGTTTCCAAGTATTCTTTTATCTTTCAAATTAAACCTTCTGGTTTGGTTTTGAAAATAATTGGATTTCAAATGGAAATTTTATTTAAATAAATCAAACACCATTAATAAATCAAAGATCCATTTTATTTAATTATTAAATGGATCCTAAAATAAATAGAAATATTATTTCATTTTGAGATTTGGATTATGTTACCAAACAGAACCAAATTCAAATGAAAAAGTTTGCTGTTTGAATTGATTGAGTGTTGTTTGAAATTGTTTGAATTAATTGATTGAAATTCAAAACAGAAAAGAAATAGAAAAAGGAAAAAGAGAGCAGACAGAAAAAAATAAGAAAAAGGTTGACCCAGCCCAGCAGCCCACTAAGGCCCAGTCCAGCCCAGTCTTCTCCCTCTCCCCCGAAGAAATCCCTTCTCACTAAGAAATCTACCCACACAGAGACAGACAACCAGGACCCACTTCTCTCTCTCCCTCACTCACCGACGAGATGACCCCACCCAGCCAGTTGTCTCCCTGAAGAAAATGATTCGAACCAAATAATGAACCCACACAGTCGATGACAGCTCGGACCCACACCCACTCTCTCTCTTTCGCTGACAGACGGGTCCCACGCCACTGTGCTTCGTCCTCCCCGCGGACCAGTTCTTCCCCCCCGTTCTGCCGTTGATTGCTCCGACTTAATTCACCTTAACGCTGAGCCTTTACCTCGCCTTGATCACGCAGATGGAAACGCCTCCCTCTCCTCTATAAATCCCCTCTGACACCTCGCGCTCGCACGCCCTAGACCGCCTCCAATTTCTCCCCGAGCCACCACTGTCCGACGACGCTCCGAAGCCGATTCCGGCAGCCCCTCGCCGCCCCTTGCCCCCTCGACCATGCTCACATGTTCCCCAGCCTCTGGCGCACCTCACTGAGCCTCCCGTTCATCCGCGCGAGCATCACATCGTCGGCAAGGACAAGCTCGACTCGCCGCCACCGTCTGCCTCGTCTCCGTCAAGTTTCTCCGGTAGGTACAGACCACCCCGAGCCCTCTCGTTTACGCTCACAGCTCCGCCATGATCTCCTGCGTCTAACCCAGTCCTCCGTTTGTCTTCGCGTGATCCACAGCGACGTCCACGACGACCACCCGACGCACCCGACGCCGTCCTCCACTCCAGTGAGAAATTGCCGCAGACCCCGAGCGCCCCTCGCCCGACCAACACCTCCCCGAGCATCGCCGTAACCCCCTGAGACCGGTGAGCTACTCCTCCTTCTCCCTCACCCCCTGTAGCGTCGCCTCCGTCGTCGACCGACCGCTCCGCCGCCGTTAGCCACCGTAGCGCCGCCAGTTGATGGTCTGAGTGATTACAGCCGTTCGATCTAGATCGGGCGGATACGATAGAACCACTTAAACGCGAATGGGTACGCACCCGGTACCGTGCGATCTAACTTAATCCAACGCTCCACATTGCCGATCCGGCCGAACCGGTACGGGCGAATTAAAACACGCCGCGTGGCCAGTGTTTGAATAAAAACAGAATTAGAAAACAGAATTACTTACAAACTTCAAACCCATGTATCTTTTGATCCACACGTCCAAATTTTACAAATTTGATGTCGTTGGAATCAGCAAGACAAGCTCTAGCCAACCCTGCCCTTAGTTTAGCAAATAGTATTTGTTAGCTTGTTTGATTTTGCAGATTCTTTTGTGTGCTTGCTAACATTAGAAAAATCATTTAAAAATGATTTTTAGGTTAAAACCTTTGCAAAATAGTTTGTTGTGACCTTACTGACCCTAGGAACCAACCCATAGTTTGGAAAATGATTTTGGAAAAGAATAGGATGGATTAATTAGTTTAGTCCATTTCTAGCTAATTAAAAACCATTGTTTTGTTTACGAAAATGCTTTCATAAAGAAAACTTTGAGAAAATGTTTTGGACCAAACCTACTGACCCAAAACACCAAGTTTTGCAATAGCAACTCATTTGGTGAAACCTATAGGTTAATACCCTAGTAGAAATGTTTCTACACCACATAGAATGACACTTTGTTTTGCAAATGGTTTTATAGTGAAACCTTTTGCAAATGACTTAGCCACCTAACAAAATGACCATTAGATGTACCCAAAAGTCTATGACCCACTAGGAACCACTTTTACAAACAAAGCAAAGCTTGGCATGCTTGCATGCATTACTTGAACTTTGCCACTTTGGTAAATGACCATTTTGGATCTTACAAAGTTTAGGAATTTAATAGAGACCCTCTTTGCAAATGACTTTGCCATTTTGGTAAATGACCAATTTGGAACCTACAAAGTTTAGAAGCCTAGTGAAGACCATCCTTACAATCGAACCAACCTTTGCATGCTTATGCATGACTTAGATCCCATTACTTTGTGTGAGAGAAATTGTTTGTTTGACTTTGGTTTGGAATGTTAGATGATTTTGTGTTTTGCTTGATTGGTAGATTGAGTTGTACCTTGCTTGATTGAATTGTAGTGACTTGAAGAGTGAGACTAGCAAGATCAAGGAGTAAACCTATACCCTCTACCAAAAAGGCAAGTGATACTTCATACTATCTATCCCATTATTTTCACTATGCATTAGTGTTTTTGCCAAGTAAAACTTGCATGGTTTTTATTTAGCTAAGTATAGACCTTGCTATAAGAAACCTAGTAGTTAAATCCATAGTAGGATTTTCCTAAGTTAAGAATCCTATTACTACCAAGCTTAGCCTAGCTAATAGAAAACCTGGGTGGAATATATTCACACTATGAAAAATATTCTAAGTCTTTGGACTTGTGTTTTATTTAACAAAACAACTAAGTTAATGAATCACCTGGGTGGAATGGAAGGAATGGTTTATGTTGAGTGGTTCACAAGGCCCATGTTTATGGTTTACCTTAGTGTATCTCACTTGTGGATGGCCACCCAGGAAACAAAGAGAATTGAGATGTCAAATGTTGAGAAGCTTCAAGTGCAACCACTTGGCATTATGGGCTCTGCCATGATCTTAGGATGCTGGAACTTAGTCTTTTGGACAGTGGGTGGTAGTGTATGATAGGTTGGAGCGCGTCCATTTGACTAAGGAAAGGCTACTGAAGGATCATGTCTTGGGAAACCAAGGCTTGTGGGGAAAGTGCACCACCTCTGCAGAGTGTAAAACCTAAGTACTTAGCCATGTCCCTGGCAAAGGACAATTTGAGCATCAAGACATGGAAGCAATCAATAATCTCATCACTCCAATTTCTAAATTAAAACTTGTGGGTGAACAAGGGTTGTGTGAAATTCTTCAATCTTTGATGGAGAGATGGCTTGGTACAAGGATCTCAAAATCTTAGATTGGGAAATTGTTTTTGCCAAGAAAGTCTTCAGTCTTTGATTGATAGATGCCCTGAGTGGATCTTCAGTCTTTGATTGATAGATGCCTTGGAATTTTTTTTTGCCAAACAAAACTTATTTTCAAAATGATAGGAAAAATCTATTTTGAGCAATGCAAGCCTCAGCTCCACTTAGCCAAATGCATATAGATGATAGACTCCACTATACTACCAAAGTATCACTTGCCAATACAATCCAAATGTATTGACCCTTGTGGCTGTAACTTTTAATGTTGCAGGTTTGATTGATTTTAGTGAGGAATGATTGATTAGGATTACAAAGTCTACAACCAACATCTGCCTGTGGCACTTTGAAGATGAAGGACCCATGACTATAGATATTCCGCTGCAATGTAATGTAAATAGCCAATGAGCTATGTTTGATGTAATAAAATTATTTTATTCCTGGTTATAAAGTTGTATATGACCTTTGTTTCTTGATATTACATCTAAACTGTGGATGCTAGCTATTGATCCAGGGACTAGCATTGTAAACACAGGGATTCTTTTCCTTTAATAAGGAGGGATCTTACAAATGTTGGTTCACTCCTTGATCTTGCTAGTCTCACACTTTTCTAACTTCACTACAATCAATCAAGCAAACACAATATTAACTAGCATTCCAAACCAATAATCAATCAAACAATTCACTCACATAAAACAATGGGATCTAAGTCATGCATGTAAGCATGCAAGAGATAGGTTTATTTGCAAAGATGGTCTCCACTAGGTTTCTAAACTTTGTAAGGTCCAAAGTGGTCATTTTCCAAAGTGGCAAGGTCATTTGTAAAAGGGTTTTGTCCAAAAACCATTTTTAAATCCATTCAATATTTTATGTGATGGAAAATGTTTTTTATCAAATCAAAACTTTATGTCTTTCACCCAAATAAGTTGTTACTTCCTAAAACTTGGTGTTTTGGGTCAGTAGCTTTGAATCAAAACATTTTCCCAAAGTTTTTACTCTAAAACAATTTCACAACAAAACCAAAAATTTTATTTGGCTAGAAATGGGCTAAAACAATTAATCCATCCTAAACTTCACCAAATCCATTTTCAAAACCATGGGTTGGTTCCTAGGGTCAGTAAGTTTACCACAAACTAATTTGCCAAGGTTTTAACCTCAAAAACATTTTTCAATCATTTTTCTAATCTAAATAAGCATACAAATGTTTCTGCAAAAACAAACAATCTAACAGATACTATCTAAAAATATTGCATGGTTGGCTAGGGTTTGTTCCACTGATTCCAACGATATAAAATTTGTAATTTTTGTACGTGTGGATCAAAAGTTACAAGAGTTTCAATTTGCAATTCAAATCTGTTTTCAATCTGTTTTTAAATCGAAAACCTGGCCACGCGTCACAACGCTATTCGCTGGTACCGGTTCGGTCGGATTGGCTCTGCGGCGCGTTGGATCTAAACAGATCGCACGGTCCTGATCGCGTACCCTTTCGACGTTAAGTGATCTAATCGTGTCTCTTCGATCTAAATCGAACGGCTCTTATTCACTAGCCAAGAACTGGCGGCGCAAGGTCAACGGCGAGCGGCGGTGCGGTCAGATGGTGACGGTGCTGGCGAAACAGGAAGCGAGGGAGGATGGGAAGGTGCTCACCGCGTTCGTGGCGTCGTGCTGGTTCTCAACGTGTGGTTCGTTTGACGAGGGGCGCTCAGGGTTCGTCGGAATTCCTCACCGGAGTCAAGGACGGCGTCGGGCGGCTCTGGTCGTGGTCGGAGGCGACGCTGTAGATCACGAGGAGGCAAACAGAGGGTGTGGTCAGATGCAGGAGATCACGGAGATGACGCGAGCGTGAAGGAGAAGGCTTGGGGCGGTCTAGACTTACCAAGAGACGTCGCCGGAGTGGAAGACAGACACGGCGACGCTCAGAGCTTGTCGAAGACGGCGTTCTGGGGCGCCCGCGGTTGAATGGACGGTACAGAGAGGAGCGTTTGGGAGTGGTGAGTGTGTTCGTGTGCTGGGGAAGGCAGGAGGTGGCGAGGCTCGGCCGGAATTGGTCGGAGACGGTGGTCGGAGCAGTGAGAGGGCGAGTTCGATTCAGGGCAGCCTGGGGGCAGAGAGAGGGAGGCGCGTGAGGGGAAATGGAGAGAGAGAGTGGGCGCTTAAGAGGGCGAGATTGCTGAGCGGAATCACTGCGGCATTACTGCGAATTTACGCGCGACATCAACGGCAGGAAACGGCCGGCGTGGTCGTCGCGAGGAGGAAGGAGGTGGTCTGGCTGTGTGGGGTCCGGGCGTCAGCGAGGAAGAGAGAGGGAAGGAGGGTCCACCGGTCAGCTTCTGTGCGGGTCAGTAAGTTGGTGCCAAACGTTTTCTTCGGGAGGGAGAGAAGCTGGGCTGGTTGGGCCTTGTGGGCTGCTGGGTTGGGTCGACTGGGCTGGCTCCTTCTCATATTTTTTTTTGTACAGCAAGCTTTTCTTTTTCTATTTCCTATTTCTGTTTTGAAATTCAAACAACCAAACAATACTCAAATCAATTCAAACAATCACCAAACAATGCAATTGAATTTGGTTCTGTTTAACAACATAATCCAAAGTTCAAAGATCAAAATAATAATTTTATTTTTGGGTCCATTATTAATTAAATAAATAGACCATTGTTATTAAATCAAATAGGATTTGTTTTATTTAAATACTCCTTTTGAAATCTAATTATTTTCAAAACCAAATCAGTAGGTTTTATTTGGGAATATAAAATACTTGGAAAACTTATTTTAAATAAACAAATAAGTTTTGATGTTTTGGAAATAGTAAAACCTTTATTAATAAAACTTGGATATTAAATCCTTATTATTTTTATTCAAATAAACCTTTACTAATTTTATCAAATAGAAATATTTTATTTCAAAGGCTTGGCCAAGTTTTAATTTGGTTTATAAAATATTCCTTATTTAAAATCCTTTCTTTTTTTGAAAACCAAATCTTTTTATAAAAAGATTTCAAAGTAGTAATTCTAAATATTTTTTTATTTTCCTTTAATAAATGTTTTATCTTTTTAAATCCCTTTAGGATTTTATTTGATCCAAATAGGTTTGAAGGTTTCCAATTGGATTTCAAAAAGTTTCTTCTCACCCTGAAAATCAACAAAGTTTTATTTTTTATTCATTTATTTTTCACATTACAAGATTTGGAAAATCTTGGGATGTGACAGGCTACCACCCTTAAAATAAATCTCGTCCCGAGATTTGGGAAGTCTAGGGTTACAAGTAGGCTCAAAACAACTAGGGTACTACCACCCTTAAAATATTTCAAACAAAAATTACATATGGGCTTGTTTGGAATCTTGGGGAAACTTCTCTGGGCAAACATTTGCATTGTGTCCTTGGTTTCCATGCTTGACTCATGGGCCAAGGTTGAGTTTCTCCATAGGCTTGTTCAACTTGTTCTTCATCTTTTCTGGACAGTTGCTTGCATAATGTCCTGGGTTCTTGCAGTTGAAACAGTTGATGTCTTTGAGTTCTTTACGTGGCTCTTGTGGGCAAGTTGCCACATAATGGCCTAGCTCTTTGCAGTTGTTGCACACCACTTGGCCAATCTCTTTATTCTTCTGGTTCTCTGGGCATTCACTGGAATAGTGTCCCATTTCCTTACATTTATGACATTGCACATGGCTTTTGTCCTTATTTTGCTTTTTGGGTTTCTCCAAAGCTAGGAGTGCATCCAGTTCATGTTGCTCATATGTTATCTGGTAGGTAGGAATGTCTACATTCTTCTTGGACCTTTTATTGCTCCTTAGGGAATTCACATTCCTCTTATTTGATCCTTTGAATTGGGTTGTTTTGCTTGGAGGTATAAGTGGTCCTTTTCCTTTGTCATCAACCTTCTTGGTAGACTTGGATCCTTCTGGATGGTTTGCAATCATTTGTTGCACTCCACCTTGTTTCCTTTGTTCCACAATGGAATAGATGGGGCATTGGATAGGAATATGATTGTTTCCTTCACAAGGTAGCAAGTAGCTTGAGAGGTGGGACATTGTCCAACAGGATGTTTCTCTTCACAGTTGGGGCATTGATCTCCATGCTCCTTGGAAGTATGATCCTTGTCTCCACAAATGATGCAAGCTGGGGCTCCATCTAGAATAACATTTCTGTCATCCTTGTTGTCACAAACTCTTTTGGAATAGTTTTCTTCCATGTTGATCATTTGATCAGTCACTTTAAGCATCAATTGGGCTTGGTCTTCCAAAAACTTTTGCAGGGTTGGATCTTCACCATTGGTGCTGGCTATGAATTGAGCTGTCATTTGGTTCAACTGGTGTTGGGTTGCTATGAGCTTTTTCATGTTGTCCCCTTGGTTGGTGTTGGTGTCATCAACCTTGATGTTGGAGTCTCTTGGAGTGGTCATCTGTTTGGGGTTGAATGGAGATTAGAATAGGCAAGATATTTCTAAGGAAATAGCTCTAATCATACTCATCACAATTCACACAAACAATGAGCAACCAATTACAAACAACTTTTCACTCAAACAACAAAGTTCAAGCACATACTTAGGCAACAAAATATTTTTTTGTTATACCACATAAGTTGATGTGGTTGACTTAAAATATGGTGGTCCATCTATAGGGTTTACTTGTGATCTCTCCATCCTTCTTGGTTGATTCTTCTTTACATGAGATCATGGTTTCCTTGAGAAAAACTCTTGGTTACTTTGACTTCTAGTGAAGTGAACTCCTTCTAATTTTGCATTCCCTTAGTTTCCATATCTTGAGCAAGATTTCCTTGTCTCACTTGTAGTCCTTGGTGATATCCAAGTTGGAAGTCCTTGGTGAAAATGCTGAAGATGTTGAAGTCATTAGAGTTGAAGAAGTTGAAGTCATTAGAGTTGAAAGTGTTGAAGAAGTCCTTTGCACATGGTGTAGTCTTTGGCCATGGGGTAGGTTTTTCCATCAAGTTGAAATAGGAGAGAGGTAGTGTCAAAACCAAAATGGTTGAGGAAAGTGTTTACAAGATTGTTTGTAAGTAAGTTTTGGAACAAACATAACTCCTATTCTTCTAAGGGTTTTTGTCCAATCCTAGGGTTACAATCCTACAGGCAACACAATGCTCTGATACCATCTGTAGAGGGAGTGTCCCAACCTTTATTAACATAAGGTGGTGTCCCCTGTGTTTACAATGCTAGTCCCTGGATCAATAGCTAGCATCCACAGTTTAGATGTAATATCAAGAAACAAAGGTCATAATATAACTTTATAACCAGGAATAACATAATTTTATTACATCTTTACATAGCTCATTTGGCTATTACATTACATTGCAGCGGAATAACTATAAGCATGGGGTCCTTCATCTTCAAAGTGCCACAGGCAGACATGTTGGTTGTAGACTTTGTAATCCTAATCAATCAATTCTTCACTAAAATCAATCAAACCTGCAACATTACAAGTTATAGCCACAAGGGTCAATACATTTGAATTGTATTGGCAAGTTTCACTACTATGTAGAATATAAGTGTATCCTATCATTACATGCATTTCTAGCTAAGTAGGGTTTAAGGCTCATTTGCAGAAAGCAAAATTTATCCTATCTTTTCAAAATGGTTTTGGTCCTTTGTCAAATCTCCTTTTCAAAAATCCCTTGAACTCCTTGGAAAAATTCCCAAGTGTTCAAGTCCTTGTCAAAACTCCCTTGAGCTCCTTGGTAACCCCAAGTGCATCAAGTTTTATCAAAATCTCTTGAGCTCCTTGGTAACCCCAAGTGCATCAAGTTTTATCAAAATCCCTTGAGCTCCTTGGTACCCCCAAGTGCATCAAGTTTTATCAAAATCTCTTGAGCTCCTTGGTACCCCCAAGTGCATCAAGTCTTAAAAGTTTTATTTTAGAAATTAGAATGTCGAGATTTCCCATAGCTTCAAACTTTAGTTGCCCAGTATTGTCCATAACCGGGGACACGGCTAAGTACTTAGATTTTATTATCTTCTGCAGAAGTTGCACACTTTACCCACATGTCACAATCCCATCTTGTTGCCACCAATGGCCACTGGATTAGTGCTCACCAAGATGGAGTACCGGCAGATTGAGAATGTGACGAAGTCTTTCCAAAGGGTCCTCCCATACACCATTGCTAGCTTGTCTTCAGCACCCATGTAGGATTCCAGGTCCTCATGTCCAGTTAACTGAAGACAATGCATGGGTCTTCCCAATGTAGTTGACTAAGCCAGAGCCATAAATAGCTTGTGGTTGCACACGAAAGCCACAATTGGAGAAACATGTTCAATCTCTAAGTTTCCTGGGTGGTTTCTTTTGGAGCACAACACAAAGAGATTGCCATAGACATGGTTCCTTTTGTTGCCACCTTCTCCAAAACTCAAAGTATCCTTGGCCACCCAGGTGGTTCATTGAGTCCTTGTTTTATTATATAAAAACACAAGTCCTTTTCTCAACTTCATAAAATCTCAACATGTATCTCTTTTCAAAATATAGCATGGCTAAGCATGTAACAACTACATTGTTTTCACTAAGGAATGTATAGGGTATCCTATTAGGATTTAGCATAGCATAAGTATAAAATTATTTTCATGCATGTTTCAAAATCCACTAAGTATAATGAAAATAGTAGGACTTTTAGATGATAGTGTAACTTGCCTTTCTTTTGGTAGGAATGATGGTTCACACCTTGATCTTGCTAGTCTCACACTTTTCTAACTTCACTACAATCAATCAAGCAAACACAACATTAACTAGCATTCCAAACCAATAATCAATCAAACAATTCACTCACATAAAACAATGGGATCTAAGTCATGCATGTAAGCATGCAAGAGATAGGTTTATTTGCAAAGATGGTCTCCACTAGGTTTCTAAACTTTGTAAGGTCCAAAGTGGTCATTTTCCAAAGTGGCAAGGTCATTTGTAAAAGGGTTTTGTCCAAAAACCATTTTTAAATCCATTCAATATTTTATGTGATGGAAAATGTTTTTTATCAAATCAAAACTTTATGTCTTTCACCCAAATAAGTTGTTACTTCCTAAAACTTGGTGTTTTGGGTCAGTAGCTTTGAATCAAAACATTTTCCCAAAGTTTTTACTCTAAAACAATTTCACAACAAAACCAAAAAATTTATTTGGCTAGAAATGGGCTAAAACAATTAATCCATCCTAAACTTCACCAAATCCATTTTCAAAACCATGGGTTGGTTCCTAGGGTCAGTAAGTTTACCACAAACTAATTTGCCAAGGTTTCAACCTCAAAAACATTTTTGAATCATTTTTCTAATCTAAACAAGCATACAAATGTTTCTGCAAAAACAAACAATCTAATAGATACTATTTACTAAACAAATTGCATGGTTGGCTAGGGTTTGTTCCACTGATTCCAACGATATAAAATTTGTAATTTTTGGACGTGTGGATCAAAAGTTACAAGAGTTTCAATTTGCAATTCAAATCTGTTTTCAATCTGTTTTTAAATTGAAAACCTGGCCACGCGTCACAACGCTATTCGCTGGTACCGGTTCGGTCGGATCGGCTCTGCGGCGCGTTGGATCTAAACAGATCGCACGGTCCTGATCGCGTACCCTTTCGATGTTAAGTGATCTAATCGTGTCTCTTCGATCTAAATCGAACGGCTCTTATTCACTAGCCAAGAACTGGCGGCGCAAGGTCAACGGCGAGCGGCGGTGCGGTCAGATGGTGGCGGTGCTGGCGAAACAGGAAGCGAGGGAGGATGGGAAGGTTCTCACCGCGTTCGTGGCGTCGTGCTGGTTCTCAACGTGTGGTTCGTTTGACGAGGGGCGCTCAGGGTTCGTCGGAATTCCTCACCGGAGTCAAGGACGGCGTCGGGCGGCTCTGGTCGTGGTCGGAGGCGACGCTGTAGATCACGAGGAGGCAAACAAAGGGTGTGGTCAGATGCAGGAGATCACGGAGATGACGCGAGCGTGAAGGAGAAGGCTTGGGGTGGTCTGGACTTACCAAGAGACGTCGCCGGAGTGGAAGACAGATGCGGCGACGCTTAGAGCTTGTCGAAGACGGCGTTCTGGGGCGCCCGCGGTTGAATGGACGGTACAGAGAGGAGCGTCTGGGAGTGGTGAGTGTGTTCGTGTGCTGGGGAAGGCAGGAGGTGGCGAGGCTCGGCCGGAATTGGTCGGAGACGGTGGTCGGAGCAGTGAGAGGGCGAGTTCGATTCAGGGCAGCCTGGGGGCAGAGAGAGGGAGGCGCGTGAGGGGAAATGGAGAGAGAGAGTGGGCGCTTAAGAGGGCGAGATTGCTGAGCGGAATCACTGCGGCATTACTGCGAATTTACGCGCGACATCAACGGCAGGAAACGGCCGGCGTGGTCGTCGCGAGGAGGAAGGAGGTGGTCTGGCTGTGTGGGGTCCGGGCGTCAGCGAGGAAGAGAGAGGGAAGGAGGGTCCACCGGTCAGCTTCTGTGCGGGTCAATAAGTTGGTGTCAAACGTTTTCTTCGGGAGGGAGAGAAGCTGGGCTGGTTGGGCCTTGTGGGCTGCTAGGTTGGGTCGACTGGGCTGGCTCCTTCTCATATTTTTTTTGTACAGCAAGCTTTTCTTTTTCTATTTCCTATTTCTGTTTTGAAATTCAAACAACCAAACAATACTCAAATCAATTCAAACAATCACCAAACAATGCAATTGAATTTGGTTCTGTTTAACAACATAATCCAAAGTTCAAAGATCAAAATAATATTTTTATTTTTGGGTCCATTATTAATTAAATAAATAGACCATTGTTATTAAATCAAATAGGATTTGTTTTATTTAAATACTCCTTTTGAAATCTAATTATTTTCAAAACCAAATCAGTAGGTTTTATTTGGGAATATAAAATACTTGGAAAACTTATTTTAAATAAACAAATAAGTTTTGATGTTTTGGAAATAGTAAAACCTTTATTAATAAAACTTGGATATTAAATCCTTATTATTTTTATTCAAATAAACCTTTACTAATTTTATCAAATAGAAATATTTTATTTCAAAGGCTTGGCCAAGTTTTAATTTGGTTTATAAAATATTCCTTATTTAAAATCCTTTCTTTTTTTGAAAACCAAATCTTTTTATAAAAAGATTTCAAAGTAGTAATTCGAAATATTTTTTTATTTTCCTTTAATAAATGTTTTATCTTTTTAAATCCCTTTAGGATTTTATTTGATCCAAATAGGTTTGAAGGTTTCCAATTGGATTTCAAAAAGTTTCTTCTCACCCTGAAAATCAACAAAGTTTTATTTTTTATTCATTTATTTTTCACATTACAAGATTTGGAAAATCTTGGGATGTGACACTTCCCTTCGAAACCCTAAGGCTCGGAGAGCGACCACAGATAGATTTCCGCCGCCTCTGGGGGCGGAAAACACCAAGAGAGAAAGATATCTCCGGCAGACAGATTTCTGCCGGGGGAATTCCTTCCCGGAGGGGGAGACCGTCGCCATCAACACCGTCATCAAGCTAGGCTTCATCGGGATCATCATCATCATCATCCACACCATCATCTCCACCAGCACCATCATCACCACTCCGTCCCGCTGTAACAATTGTGTTGGATATTGCTTTAGTTCTTAGGGGAAACTTTCCGGGTGTTGATTACTATTGTAGTTGATGCTTGTGAGTGGAACCATTGGATTATTGTTTATGTTCAGATTGTTATCCATTATCATATAATCTTTGATATTGATCCATATGATGTCTTGTGAGTAGTTCGTTTAGTTCTTGAGGACATGGGAGAAGTCATGTTGTTAGTAGTGAATATGTGATGAGTTATTATTCAATGGTTTAGTATTTAAGTTGTGGTGCTATTCTTCTAGTGGTGTCATGTGAACATCGACTACATGATACTTCACCATTTATGGGCCTAGGGGAATGCATTGTGTATTTGGCTACTAATCGCGGGTTTGCCGGAGTGACAGAAACCTGAAACCCCGTTAGGACACCTTTGCACAAGGGAGCGTAGGATCTCAGAGTTTAAGGCTGTGGTTAGATTTATATCTTAATTACTTTCCTGTAGTTACGAATGTTTGCAGGGGGTTTAATCACAAGTATGTATTAGTCCTAGGAAGGGCGGTATGTTAGCACATGTTCACCCACATAACGCTTACAAACACCAGAGAAGAGTACTCAGCTATTTGAAGCGAAAGCACTTGACAGAATTCCCATGTGTCCTCAAGAACGTTTGGTCCTTATAAGTATTTCCACCGGCTTGTCCTTTGCTAATAAAGGATTGGTCCACTTGCTCCGTTTGTTCGTTACTTATGTTACTTGCTCTTTGTTTTGTTGCCTTGTCAGAAAACCACTAAAAATCCGTTTGCTAAGTATTCACAGGGATTTCCAGCTCCATACCACTATTCAGCACCTTCTGCTCCTTGTTGGGATCAACACTCCTATTTATCGAAAGTACTATGATACACCCCCTATACTTGTGGGTCATCAAGACTATTTTCTGGCGCTGTTGCCGGGGAGTGAAGCGCTATTGAAGAGTGGATCTAGTAAGGGAAACTTTCACTGTGAGTATTTCTTTTGTCACTGCTTGTTACTTTGTTTCCAATATGGATAACCCACTTGGTTTTCTGTTTGGGAAAACTACTACCACTGCTAGGGTAGTAGATGAACCACCTCCTGTTGATATAGATCCTTTTAAGATACCTACAAGTATTGTTAATCGTGTTATGGATAATTATTATTTTGGGGATGGAACTATCCATCCTGGTGATCACTTGCTTTTTATCCATGAATTATGCGGGTTGTTTAAGTGTGCAGGTATCACAACTGAACAGGTGAAGAAGAAGTTACTCTCCATATCCTTTAAAGGGAGAGCTGAAGAATGGTATAAGCTGCTGAAGAATGGACAATCCATGGAATGGGAGGAGATGACATCTCTCTTTTACTCTAAATTTTATCCTCCCAGTGAGATCCATAAGGATATAAATCTTATATATAACTTTTGGCCTCTTGATGGAGAGAGTACAACTCAAGCTTGGGGGAGATTGAAGTTACTAATGCTTAAATGTCCTATTCATGAACTCCCTAACAATATTATTCTCAATAACTTTTATGCTAGGTTTTCTCTTCATGATAAAGATTTACTAGATGCTTCTTATGATGGATCATTCACACGTATGAAGGAAGAAGCTAAATGGGATCTACTAGACCGTATTTAAGAAAACACTTAAGCTTGGGAGAATGACAAAGGAAGAAAGTCAAGTATAAACTATGATTATGAATGCATTAAATCTTTTATGGAAACTGATGAGTTCCGCGATATTAGCAATGAGTTTGGTCTTGATTCCCAAAGTATTGCCAACTGTTTTAAGGCCTTTGCCTCTTACATTGAAATTCCCAAGAAGAAGTGGAATAAGTACCATGCTCCTTATAAAGATGTTGTTAATCATGCTCCCGTTAGAAGTACTCAAGTTTGTACTACTAATCATATTGTGCCTGAACCCCATGTTGAGAAAATGCCTTTCCCAACTAAGGTAAAGGAGTATTCTATTATTATTAGTGCAAATAACAAAGGTACAATGAAAACTGTGGAGCCTAGTAAGAATTTGAGTGATGAACCCGTGGTAACTATTGTGAAAGACACTGTCACTAGAGATATAGAGGATGAGAACATTGTCTTCTGTGAAGATGCTTCTAATATTATCTCTCATCCTAGTAAGGCTAGAAAAGCTAGTGTTCCTGTGCTTTCAGTTAAAATTGGTGATCATTGCTACTATGGTTTATGTGATATTGGTGCTAGTTCTAGTGCTATTCCTTATGAGCTTTATAGGGAAATTATGCATGAGATTGGTCCTTGTGAGCTTGAGGACATTGATGTGGTTATTCACCTTGCTAACAAGGAGACCATTTGCCCCATTGGTATTGTAAGAGATCTGGAGGTTCTCTATGGTAAGATTAAATATCCTGCTGATTTTCTAGTGCTTAATTCAGCAGCTAGCAAAACTTGTCCTATCATTTTTGGTAGACCTTTCTTAAACACTTGTGGAGCTATTATTGATTGTAAGAAGGAATTTTTTTAACTAAGTTTGATGGAGATTCTTATGAGTTTAACTTTTCCAAATTTGCTAAAGCTCCTTGTGATAGCTTGCCTAATAAAGGTTTCAGGATGGAACAACTTGCTTCTATTGATCCAGACTATGACCTTGGACCTATTTTTGATGACTGTAAGTACGCTTATTCTGATGATAAAGTTGTTTCCAGTGACAGTTATATTGTCAACTTTATTCAAAGTGCTACAGAAAGTTATTTTGAGAGAGGGAAACATGGTTTTATGCATCTCAATGATGTTAAGTTTCCCTGTTTTATGTTGAAAGCTTTAAAGTTGCATCTGTTTTGTCTTCCTATGCTAGTGCCTTTTTTGTTTCAACAATTCGTTTTCTCATGATACCCCCATGCATAGGAAGTGGGTTAGGCTCAAGTGTGTTGGTTATTTTCTTCTTGATGCTCTCTTTCACTTCAGATATATATATATATCCTATGTGAGCATCTTTGGAAGTTTTAGGCCTAACTTAAAGGCATTAAAGAAAAGTACTTGTTGGGAGATAACCTAAGAGTTTTGTCGAGTCTTGGAAGTTATTACCTCTAAATAACCACTCCTTATTCTTTTTGTTTTGGTTTTTGTGTCAATTTCAACGACTTTTGTGAAGTAGAGGAGTTGTGAAAAGTGGCTGTCCTGGGACAGATTTTTGTGCTGCATTGTAAAAATGCGTGAGGAAGCTTAGTACTTAGGTTGGAGCTGAATTTTTCTGAGCTTTTCTCCAAGTTGTTACACAACTTTCATCAGTTCTGCACTTTTTGATTTGAGCAACAAAAGTTCTTCGGAAAAATCAATCTTTACCTGCTGGTCTGTTTTGATAGATTTCTGCCATCATTTGCATTTGCCTCTTACAGAAGATTTTGTTTTGATGGGTTTTCAGTTGAAGTTATGAGACGAAACAGAAGAGGAAACGGAGCCCGGGGTGGACAAACCCACCCCAGGCACGGGCCCATCCTGGCCATGCCTTAGGGGGGTGTCCACCGCTCGAACTCCGTCTCCGCCTCGTTTCCGTGTCAAAACCTTCCTTATGCATTGAAACTTCGTAATATATAACCCCCGGATCCCCCGATGTTCGTGCATCGTGTTCTCGTCGTGTTTTTGTTTCAATATGTTTCTGTCAGGAAATCTTCTCAAGTTTAGAGCACCATGGCCTCTGCCAATGACAAAGGCAAGAAGCCCATGGAGATAGAGTTGAAAGAACAAACCATCGTAGGAACAAGGAGAATGAAACCTACTTTTGTAGGAGAAATTAACATTGAGGATGCTTTTTCCCGTCACATGCAGGGAATCGTAGCCTTCGGTCCAGAAGTCATATACTGCCCTGAGGTAGCGGAAGCCCTTCGGACCACCAACGAGTTTTGTGATAAGTACCGTGATTTGAGGATGAAGGTGGATATGCTTCAAGAGGAAAATAACAGGCTTCATAAGATGCTGGAAGATTTCCTGACCCATGACAAGAGAACACCACCACCACCAAAGGAGTAATTCGTCATCAGGTTTAGCATCCCCTTGGCTTGTTCCAAGCTTGGGGGAGTGTCGCGGTATCACCACCATAATCTTTTACCTTTTTAGTGGATTCATATCTGTGGTAGAGAGGTTATCATATAGTTTGGTTTGCATGTGGATGTATCTCTCCTTTAGTTGATTATCTTTGTATCCCTTGGTGTGAGTGCCTTTATTGAATATTAATGAGAAGTCCCATCTTTTACTTTTTGCACTTATTATTTTTAGTTTGCAATCTCTATTATATGATGGATCTTGTTGATCAGTATTGGCACCACTTTGGGATCATCAAGTGGATCTAAATTGGTTTTGGCAAACCAAGTTATGGTCAGTGGCATTAGTTTGAAAGAAAGAAAAAGCTTACAGGTATTTGGTATCATTTGTTTTCTTTCTTGTTGGCTCATAAGTTTAGTATTCTTTATTTAAGATTCTTTTGTGTCTTCAAGGAAGATTGCATGTTTGGCTTTATTAATCATATGTTTGCTTGTTTCTTTCAACTCTCTTGCTTGCTACCCAGCCTTGCTAGCCAAAAACTTGTTTTGAGAAGGCATACTTCTCATGTTTCCAAAATCCTTTGAACCCAAAACTTTTGCCACTTGTGTCCACCATATCTACCTAGTAGTGTGGCATCCCGCAAAACCACTACTAGAAAATCGCGTTGATTTTTGTGCATTGCATCATCATGACCGCATGCTCATATCATCATGCCACATTGCATTTGAGCATCGTCATCATCTTGCATTTGCTTGCATAAAACTATTTGGGAAAAACCTGTTTGTGTTTTCTAAACGCCCCGTCTTTGTTCAAACGCAAAACCCGGGTCACCGGAATATTTTGTTTTGTTTGCTATCGGGTTGCAAAAGTCTGTTTGAAACAAATAAAATATTCAATTATTTTAGTGGGGCACTCGAACGGGCCGAATCGACCCAGTCGACCACCCCGGTACTAAAACGGTCCATCTAAACCAGCCCCCTCTAAATCCTATCCCCACCCAAATCTATCCTACCCACCTCTCACAGCTCGCCACCTCACCCCTGGACCCAATCCCTACCCACCTGCCACCTCATCAATCCACCTCTCTTCCCCTTCTTCCTCTCTCACCCCAGCCCCACCTACTCTCTCTCTCTTACACCCTGGCCC
The DNA here is from genome assembly GCA_916181665.1 of Avena sativa. Classification (NCBI taxonomy): domain Eukaryota; kingdom Viridiplantae; phylum Streptophyta; class Magnoliopsida; order Poales; family Poaceae; genus Avena; species Avena sativa. The sequence goes on from OV702297.1 coordinate 149,130,291, forward strand.
CATGCCACACAACACCACACAGCCAACCCCCACTCACTCTACCTGGCCCCACCCCCTGGACCCGGTCCACCCCCTGCCCACGCTACCCACTCCCCACTCCTCTCCCTGTCCGGCCGGACCCACCCGCACCACCGGTCCCACCTGTCCCACACTCTTCCCCCCGACCCGCCTCTTCTGGCCCACCCGGTCCCACCTCCCCTGTCCGTTTCCGCCTCCCCCGTTCGAGCCTCCCCCAACGCCCCCACCAACCGCGCTCGCCCCGGGCTCCCCCTGCCCCGCCGGTCCGCCGCTCGCCCCGCCCGCCTCCGGCCTCGGCCTCGAGCTCCGCCGCCCGCACTCCTCCGTCGCCTGCCGCCTTCCTCTCCGGCGCCGTCCGCGCTGCCGCTAGGGCCCTCCCCTCCGGCCGCTCCTTCCCTCTCCCCTCTGCAGGCCACCTCCCGCCACCGGCGCTTCCCCTGCCTCCCTCGCCGCCTCTTCCCGAGCTCGCCGGCGCGCCACCAAGCCTCCCCCTCCGCGCTGCCGCCGGCCCCGTCGCCTCCTCCACCCGCCAGCACCCTCGCTGCCTCGAGCTCCCCCCCCGGAGCGCCGCCCTCTGCCTCCGGCCGGCCCCGCGGGCGCCGCCTTCCGCCGTGGCCGCGCTCCTCGCCGCGCCCGCCGCGCGGTCCCGCCTCGCCGTCCTGCGCCCGACCCCGGCCCCGCTTCCTCCCGACGCGCCCCGCCAAGCACCACCCCCGGCGACATGCCCTCTCCCTCGACCGGGCCGCCCCTGTCGCTAGCACCTCGCCGGGAATCTCTGATGACCCCTGCGTCCATGTTCTGCGGCCAAGAGTGCTGCTACACGTCGAAGGCCAGAACCTCCAGGACCGTGGTGTGTGCTTGATGTTAGATGTTGGTGCTGCCTTGAACCACCGGCGCGGAACCCGAGCCCAACACCGGCAAACCCGAAGATAGCTAGAAGAACCATCGACAAGATCTGCTACCAGGACCCCAAGATCCCCCGAATCCGATGACCGAGAACCCGGAAGCCAAGATCCACGACTCGGAGATGCCGGAACACCAAGTTCGTCGAGACCCTGAAGACCCGTTCCCGGAGGCGAAGTCCGGACCCGATGACCGCCAAGATCGCCACGAGAACGACAAGTACTTCATCCTGAACGCCAAGTCCGACCCGATACGAGGACCAGACAAGATCTTCGTGACGACAAGACCGGCACCGACCAGGACGGATCTGATGTGCCCCCGACGCCGCAACCAAGTCCTTCTTCCCGGATGCGACAAGACCTACCTCCATTGTCCGAGAACGATCCCGCCGAGGCCGAACCCCAGATCCGGACCCTGAGACCGACCCCGAACCCCGGAACCAAGATCGTCGAACCCTAATGTGTGACCTTTTCCGAGCCCCTATTTTCTAAATTGCCAACTAAATAAATGGTTGCATATTAATTGAGCATGCTCGCATACATCTCATGTGGTTTGGGGGCCTTATGCCAATTCACCGCTAATCAAATATGGGGCCCATATGCGGGTAAATCTAGTCTCATATTGGCCTCATTTAAATTTGTGTAGCGAACCGGTGCCATCTTTGCCATGTTAAAACAACATTTAAATTGCGGGGTAGTAAAACAACTTAAGTCACCTAATTAAAATGTCGGGACCCCGGTTCCACTTAATATTGCCTAATTGCATCGCATCTTTGCCATGTCATACATCATGCATGCATCATGCCCGATCTTTTGCCGTTGTATTAAATATTGCATCCGGTGTTTGTTCTAGTGTTTTGCTTCTTCGCGGATAAGGCCGTTGAGTCGATGTGAGCTTCGCCCCGATCTTGGGTTAAACCTTCGGCAACGCTTTCAGGCGAGCATCTCCCCCTTTCTACCTATCTTACTTTTATAGTATTTATTCCCTCCTGTTGATCTTTGCTATCTGTGTTGCGATGCTCTAGTTTTCGTACCCGTAATATCCCTTGCAGCCATATATAGCCTTGGACACATCCTATTACCTGTTGTTTGGTAGATAGTTGGACCCGCGCGTCGTAGTCGCTTGCTCAAGTGTTTTTGCATGTCGTCAAGTACCACAGTTGTTGGAGAAGTGCCGCATGTTCGATGTTGGAGATGATCATGGCTTTACTTTTCGTTCACGTAATTACTGTTTAACAACTAAAATTGAAGTAAGTAAGCAGAGGCATCGGTGGGTGATAGATAACATTTGGTTTCCGACCGCCCACTTGTGTCCCGTAGGACCCCGAGTTCTTGACACCTGTTCCGAGATCGAGCGCGCTAACCACAGGTGGGGAGATATGGGCCCCCCATTGATTATTACCTGATTTCAAAGTATTGTACTGGGGGGCACAAACTAGTTTGAGGTTTTATTTACTATCCTGTACTTATGCCATGCTTTACTGCTTTATTTAAATTGTGCGATGGATAGCACACTGTACTATTTAGGAAGCGGAGTGCTTTCGCGGTATCGACAGTCCCAGTTTTGGGATTTGCTGTCGTTTACAGCCACTGACGCAAACCCTAAGTCCGTCTCGGAGACCGGCCGACTTCGTTGCGGGTAGACTTAGTGGGGTGGCCCCCCGTGCTTGCTTTGGGTCTGGGAACGTCATGACTTAGGCCCCGCCGACATACCGATGGGTGTATGTTAACTGATCTGGCAAAAAGGGTCGAAGTGCTTGTGGATACTTTGGTGCACCCCTGCAGGGTTAAATCTTTTCGAGAAGCCGTGTCCGCGGTTATGGACGACTTGGAGCACAGTGCTTGATCATAGACAACTATAACTAAAGTTTATTTGTTATAAATTGACTTGTATCCGATATGACTAGTAATCAGCTTCACTACAACGGAATGGCTAAGTAAAAGTACCAACAACTGCTGGGTTTTGGGGTTATCTCATGCTAATTGTATCTGATTAGTAAGTGCTGCAACTACAACGGAATGGTCAACTAAAAGTGCCCACTGCTTATTTTATCAGGATGATTATCTAAACCTGACTAGTAATTGCTGCAACGATAACTGAATAAATAAAACTACCAACTGTGTGAGTTCCTCGGTTGACTTCCTCGTTTGGTCTCGAGGGGGAATACCAGGATGGGATTGTTTGGTGTTGGTATCAGGCTGGTTCCGGATAGGTCTTTCTTACCCCTCTCTGATAGCCGTCAGTGACATCGAGTCTCTATAGGTTGTTTAGTGCATGCTGCCGCTGCCGCTTCAGTCCACCATACCTATGTAGGCGAGGACCGCCGAATTCTAGCCTCGCCGTGTACTGGCCTCAGTACTGACGCTCCTCTTTTTCCTTTGCCCTTTGTCGGCACCCCTTTTTGTTTAAGCAGGTTTTGAGATCGACGCTGTTAGCAGGGTTACCCTTCCGGCTTGGCCTGGGCAGGGTTATGGACGCCATTGGTTATTCTTCAGGGCTCTTAGCCCCATTTGCATCTTGTCCGTAGCTGGACGCTCCCTCGTTTTCAAGGTGATTTGGATCTTTGTATATTATATCTGTAATCTTGACTCATGGAGTCGTGTTGTAAATATATCTGTTCTGTGGGTCCCATCGAGGACTGTTGTGTAATGTTATTACTTCGTTTTCCACCCGCACGCAAGTGCCTGGTGGGCACCTTTGAATCGTTTCTATGCGGGTTTGGCGGGTTTCGCTAAAACTTGCATAGGGCCGATTCTGAGGGTGTTACAAGTAGCTTTTGCTATTCCAAGCAAATTCTCAAGCTTCATCTACCTTTTGAATTAAAAAGTAGTTTTTATGTGAAAACTAGTTAGTAAAGCTCTAACGAACTTGATGGCACACCTTATTTACTTGCCCCTAATAGACTTGAACCGTTATGAACATCAAAGTTGTATATGCTTACATCTATACGTTGGAATTTGCAGAACCGTGCTGTCACGGGGAACGTTTTCAGCATTGCACTTGTACTCTGTACATAGTTTATATCATGCTTGTAACATCCCAAAAATATTGATCATTCTTATCAAATTCTAATCACTAAAATTAGGATTAACAAAAACTTTTGTTAATTAAATCATAGGAATGCATGTGTGTATGTGAGGATTGTATGAATGCATGTTTGGACTTGTGTGATTGATATAAATAGCAAGGAATGGTTTAAAGATGAAAACAACATCATCTAAAACATTTCCAAGCAGAAACAAATCAAGAGAAAATCAAAAACCAATCAAATAAGGCAAATGGTCATTTTTGCCAATCTTGCTCACTAGGTCACTTTGAGTGTTTCTAGTCCAAGATTTCAAACAGAAACTTTTCTATTTATTTTCACCCCTTGCAATACCAAGTAAAAGTGAATCAAATACCACCTTTCAAACTTACAAAAACATTTAGCAACCCCATTCAAATGACAATTTAAAATTGAATCTTTTTCATATGTGAAGATCACACATTTCCAAAACCCAACTAAACCAGTGCCCCTTGACCAATCCAACTAACCAGATACTCCCTAGTATGTACCTAGCAAACCCACCAAGTTTGAATCCAAAATTCAAATTTGAATTTCTTTCGGCCATTTCATCAAACACCTTGTGATCAGCAAACAACAAAACATCAAACACTATTAGTAGTAGTGATTTTGGCCAACCTTGTCCCCTCTCTAGCTCACTCTACACTCTCAGTAGATGATCAAACTAATCTAACTAGCCTTAGCACCACTGCGAGCAAGCATAGCCATCAATGGTGACCATGCCGAGAGCACCATTGCCACCCTCATGTCGCCAGCGAGCTAGAGGAAGCACTAGCCTCGCCAACCTTGTCTGGGACACGCAGCACCATCCACCACCACCCCCTGTCCAAGGCCCGAGTATTGCCAGCCCCTGGACCACACTGCCTGAGCATGCCAAGCTTCTCTGCGTACGAGCCGAGAGCGCGCCAGTGCACAACACGCGACACTAGCCCACAGACCGCGCGCCGCCCTTGCTGCTTGCGTACGTGATCGCCAGCACCCCAGCACCCCGCCAGACAACCCCGTTCGCCATTGCGCCGACCATGGATACTGTACGCCATTAAAATCCCCGTCGGACCCGCCTAGAGCGCCGCGACGTTCAGACCGTTCAGCACCGCCCCGTGCCGCGTGACCATGCCATTGAGCTTCGACAGGGAGCACGTCACCACCCCCTATCGTCGCCCATGCCATTAGCACGCTGTGCTGACGACCACGATGAGCTCAGCCCTCGCCATTCGGTTCCCTTGTCGCACTATAAATAGAGGCCTTCCCAGCTCCAACTCTTCACACCATCTCGCTCCCCACCTCTCACTAATCACACCAACTCACCCCCGGAGCAAGGCGAGCACCAGGTGGCTGGAATTTCACTGGAGTTCGCCGCTGGAGAGGAGAAGAGGCGTCGTCGATTGAAGCCTCCTCAGGAGGAGCTGCCGGTACCAGGAGAATCGCCGTAATCGACTTTGTTGTTCGCCCCCATCGTCGACCATCGCTGGAGCCCCGGTGAGCCCCCGTCGACCCCCTCTGGCCGCGCTAGGGTTCTGTCTCACCGGCGTTGCCCGACGTGGACGATGAACCATAGTCGTAGGATTAGAACTAGATCACGCGGCCTAGATTCACCCATACCGCTTCGCCACTCGCTGACTCACTGATGAGTGGGGTCGCTCACTTAACCAGCCCGCCCGCGCGCTGTGCGTAGTGGGTCGGCCTAGTTAAACCTCCTGCGCAACCCAACAATTCAAATTTAGGTTTATTCATTTAGTTCTAAACTCAGTTCTATACCTACATTCAAAAATCAACCCAGCTTGATTTACTAAACCAAAATGCATGAAACCAATTTTGTTAAAAAGGTACTGGAGTGCTTAATCCAAGCCCGTTGGATTCAAACCAATTGGAGTTGCAGATCATCCATGGTAAAAATAACAAGGCAGAAGCTTTTCCGCATTCAAACATTTTTCAAAATTCAACCATAAAAGGTTTTGAGTTGATTCCAACTCTCAAAAATCACATTTAACCATACCTTTCAGAATATATAAAATATATAGGGTTACTTGCAGAAATAATGATCAAGTAATAAAAGAATGCCTCATGGTCCATTCTAGTCATTTAATTTAATTAAAATAAAAAGGTTAAACCTTATTAAATTGTGACACCACTTTAAATCACATTCCCAAGTACTGAAATATGTGGTGATGATGTGTCAACATTATCCCATGTTTTAGTTGGAGAATATTAAATCTTAAGTAGTTTTTCAATGAGTAGAAATTACTTTTCTAAAATAAAATAAATAAGACAAGTGCTTTAATATTTGTGACAATAGTGATGATGCTAGATCATCTAGTGTGAACCTTTGTGTGATAATAGTAATAGTTAAGTATTGTTTGGTGATTTTGTACCTCGTATTTATTTATAGACGCTAGTACCGACCAAGGATACGAGGAAAAAGGAGGATACTACGAGGAAGAAGCCGAGAAGAACTTCAACCACTGCTCTGCACAAGGCAAGCTATTAACTGAGCAAGCTTATACTTGCAATTATGCAAGCTAATACTTGCAGCTATGAAAGTTAGATAACCTATGCAATGCGTGGAGCATGCTTGGTTAGATACCTTTGATGACACCCCATCCTAATTTTACTTGCAAGCTTAGTATTTTAGTTTCTTTATCAAAGCTTTCTATCAAAAGTTTACTTAGTGACTTGTAGATATTAGAAGGAGAATTGAAGGTAGCATAAAGAGCCTAAAACTTGGCCTACGTTAGATAAATCTTGATGTCATCCTGAGGCATGAGATTTAACTTAGATAAGATACACTTGTTTACTACCCATCATTAGAATTTACCCCCACTTGTAGATGCTAGTGCTAAGCATAAAACTTGATCAACTTTAGATGGGAATACTTGGTGAAAATGGTTATGAAAACCTTAGAATGATGAGTCATTCTACTGAAATATTTTGACATGTGTTCTTGAACACCAAATGATTTTTATGATGAAAATGTTGAGGCATGAGCCTTAGCCCTTTATAAAACTGATGGTTGTCTGGATGCGATACCATTCCAATTTTACCGTACAACCATAATACCCGAAATCTAGGTAGGGCTTGACTGGAAATTTATATACCTTAGTATGGGTTCCCTTGCAGCCAAGGTCTAAGCTGAGGCTACCTTGTGAAGATTGTCCACCTGTGCAGTACCCAAGATGACAGTTGGTCATGGTTGGGAGGCCAAACTCACAGGAGAGGTGCCTATACTAGGGCGTGTAATTGGAAGATTAGGATTGATTATCCGCATACTGAGTATGGTGAATTCAGGATTGTTCCTGACGGATGTATCAAATGTTGTGGTGAAAGTGTACAATCTCTGCAGAGTGTCAAACTATTCGAATAGTCGCGTCCGCGGTTATGGACAGTTGGAGTGGCCATACTATTCCGTCGTCAGAGGTTTTCAAAATGACTTGTGAAATGAATTATGAATTGACTTGACCACAACAGAGTTGTCACATGAAATTCAAGATCCCACTTAGGTGTTATAAAACTTTCAACTAGCTTTCTTTGCTTTCGAACTTAGTTAAGGTAAACCTGGCTTTTTGCAAAATAACCCTAGAGCTTAGTATCCTACTCCAAAACCCCCCGTCACTTGTTAGTATTAGTTTGCAAGTACTTAAAGAGTACTCATGGCTTTGTCCCTGGCTATTCCCGTGGCCAGACTATGAAGAGGACTATCAGGAGGACGGACAACAGGAAGGTTATGACAACTAGGATCTGTAGGGGTTCGTAGCATGGAAAACAAAAAAATTCTACCGCATGCAAACAAACATGACAAGATCTATCTACTAGATTGTAGCAACGAGTCGATAGAGGAACTCACCCTTGAAGATTCCAAAGCGGTTAACGAGAGCAGATTCTCGTGGGTGATGTAGTCGTACTCTTGCCGATCTCAAGATCGTGTAGACGATCCTTCCGGCGCTGCATTCCGGCAGCGCTTCCGCAGTTAGTCACACGTTCGGTACTCGATGAAGACCTTCATCTCCCTTGTTCCAGCAGGCAGCGGAGGTTGTAGCACTCTCCTCGCAATTCCGGCAGCATGACGGCGTGGTACCGGAAGTAGAGGGGAGATCTCGCAGGGCTTCGCCTTAAGCCGGAGCGAGTATGGTGGACTATGAGAGAGGCCTTGGTGATCTAGGGTTTAGAGGCACCAAGGGGGGATCTTGGTCGGTGGCTAGGGCTTGGGGAAGCCCCAAGTCGGCGACTTGGAGAAACCCTATGAGGCGGCGGCGACTTGGAGGAGGCCGGCGGCTAGGGCTAAGGTTTTGGGTGTATTGGGTGTAAGGGAGAGGGGCAGCCCTGCCCCTCCTTATATAGGTGGGAGGGCGCGGCTTGGGAGGAGGTAGTCCTCCCCAAGTCGGCCTCCTTGGCCGGCGGGTGGAGGGAGAGGAATTCCTCCCCAAGTAGGTTTCCTACTCTCCCTCCACCAAGCAAACTTGTCGTTTGACTTTTTCAAATTGGCGTTTGACTTTCAAACTAGAATTTGATTTCTCCCTTTATTTTGCCCAGCCAAGTGACCTAGTACATGATGCAACCATTCCATATTGTCATGACACATTCATGTACCCTTCCCCTCCGGAGTGCCGGACCTTTCGGACCCTTGTAGAACATTCCCGGTGAAAACACCGGAATCATTCCCCAACTCCGAAATAGGACTTTCCTTATATGAATCTTATTCTCCAGACCATTCCGGATCTCCTCGTGATATCCCGGATCCCATCTGAGACTCCGAATAACATTCATTCTCTTACTCATCATACCATAACTACTCAACAACATCGAATCCTTAAGTGTGTCTCCCTACGGTTCGTGAATTATGCGGACATGATCGAGACACTTCTCTGATCAATAACCAATAGAGGAATCTGGAAATTCATATGGCTCCCACATATTTCTATGATTACTTTGCGATCGAATGAACCACTTACATACGATACCAATTTCCCTTTGTCTCATGATAGTTTACTTATTCGAGGTTTTGATCGTCGGTATCTCTGCATACCTAGTTCAACCTCGTTACCGATAAGTACTCTTTTCTCGTTCCCGTGGTATGTGATCCCTTGTGAGCCAGTCACATGCTTGCAAGCTAATCAGATGACATTCCACCGAGAGGTCCCAGAGTATATCTATCCGTCATATGGATGGACAAATCCCACTCTTGATCCATGTGTCTCAACCCATACTTTCTGAACACTCAATGCCACCTTTATAGCCACCCAGTTAAGGTGTGGTGTTTGATGTCATCAAATCATCCTTCCGGTGATGGTGATAAGCATGATCTCATGGTCGAAGGAATTAGGTTACTATGTATCAGAAAGCTTATAGCAATTGAACTATTAAAATGACTTGATCTTTATGCTACGCTTATCTATAGGAGTATGTCCATCATACCATTCTCCTAATGATATGATCTTGTTGTTAATAACATCTCAATGTTCATGATAGGGAAACCACAATCATCTATTAACCAACAAGCTAGTATTATGAAGAGGCTTTACTAGGGACTCTAATTTAGTTTACAAATCACACAAGTATTAATGTTTCCTGGTTAATACTGTTATAGCATGAATGTAAACATCTATCATAAACACAAAGATATAATAATAACCACATTTATTATTGCCTCTAGGGCATATCTCCAACAGACTCCCACTTGCACTAGAGTCAACTAATCTAGATTACATGGTAATATACCGAACACCCATGGCAGTTTGGTGTTGGTCATGTTTTGCCCTCGGGAGAGGTTTAGTCAACGGATCTGCCACATTCAGATCTGTGTGTACTTTGCAAATCTTTATGTCACCATCTTGGACATGTTCTCGAATAGCGTGAAAACGTAGCTTGATGTGCTTCAGCTTCTTGTGTGACCTTGGTTCTTGTGCATTGGATATGGCGCCCATGTTATCACAGTAGATAGACATTGGGTCGAGCGCACTTGGAACCACACCGAGCTCTGTAATGAACTCCTTCATCCATATCACTTCTTCTGAAGCCTCCGAAGCAGCTATGTATTCCGATTTAGTTGAAGATCTCGCCACAACACTTTGCTTTGCACTCCTCCAGCTAATTGCTGCACCATTCAAAGTAAATACGTATCCATATTGAGATTTAGAATCGTCTGGATCGGTGTTCCAACTAGCATCGGTGTAACCATTAACAACGAGTTGTTCATCACCTCCATAAGAAATAACGATATCCTTAGTTCTTCTCAAGTACTTAAGGATGTTTTTAACCGATGTCCAATGATCCACTCCTAGATCACTTTGATATCTGCTAGTTAAACTAACAGCATATGCAATGTCGGGTCTAGTACATAGCATGGCATACATTAGAGATCCTATGGCTGAGGCATAGGGAGTCTTACTCATCCTTTCTCTATCTTCTGCCATTGCTGGACTTTGAGTTTTACTCAAGGTCATATTGGGCAACATGGGCAAGGACCCTTTCTTGCTATCTTCCATTCCAAACCTCTTTAGAACTTTGTCCAAATATGTACTTTGTGACAATGATATTAGGCGTCTTGATCTATCTCTATAAATCTTTATGCCTAATATGTAAGCTGCTTCGCCAAGATCTTTCATTGAAAAACTATTATTCAAATAATCCTTGACACTATTAAGAAGGTCTACATCATTCCCAATCAACAATATGTCATCTACATATATTATTAAGAATGCTACAGAGCTCCCACTCACTTTCTTGTAAATACAAGCTTCTCCATAAGTTTGTACAAAACCAAAGCTTTTGATTACCTTATCAAAACGTCGATTCCATCTTCGGGATGCTTGCTTCAATCCATATATGGACCGTTGAGGTTTGCATACCTTGTTAGCATCTTTAGGATCAACAAAACCTTTGGGTTGCATCATATACAACTATTCATCAATGTCTCCATTGAGGAACGCCGTTTTGACATCCATCTGCCATATCTCATAATCATAATATGCAGCAATTGCTAACATAATCCTCACAGACTTTAGCTTCGCTACTGGTGAGAAAGTCTCATCGTAGTCAACTCCTTGAATTTGTCGAAACCCTTTTGCGACAAGTCGAGCTTTATAGACAGTAACATTACCATCAGCATCTGTTTTCTTCTTGAAAATCCATTTGTTCTTGACAGCCTTACGGCCATCTGGTAAGTCCACCAAAGTCCATACTTGGTTTCATACATGGATCCAATCTCGGATTTCATGGCTTCTTGCCATTTATTGGAATCTGGGCTCATCATTGCTTCCTCATATGTCGCAGGGTCATCGGTGTTGTCCACCAACATGACACTCATAACGGGATCATACCAATCAGGAGTGGTACGAGTTCTCGTTGACTTGCGAGGCTCTGTAGAAACTTCAACCGAAGTTTCATGATCATCATCATTAGCTTCCTCTCTTATTGGTGTAGGCGCCACAGGAACTACTTCCGGTGCTGCGCTACTCGCAAGTTCGAGAGAAGGTTCAACAACCTCGTCAAGTTCTACTTTCCTTCCAGTCACTTCTTTTGAGAGAAATTCCTTCTCTAGAAAGGATCCATTCTTAGCAACGAAGATTTTGCCCTCGGATCTATGATAGAAGGTATACCCAATAGTTTCCTTCGGGTATCCTATGAAGACTCATTTTTCCGCTTTGGGTTCAAGCTTGTCCGGCTGTAACTTCTTTACATAGGCTTCGCAACCCCAAACTTTAAGGAACGACAACTTAGGTTTCTTCCCAAACCATAATTCATACGGTGTCGTTTCAACGGATTTAGATGGTGCCCTATTTAAAGTGAATGCGGTTGTTTCTAATGCATAACCCCAAAATGATAGCGGTAAATCTATAAGTGACATCATAGAACGAACCATATATAAGAGAGTTTGATTACGACGTTCGGACACACCATTACGGCTGTGGTGTTCCCGGCGGTGTCAATTGTGAAAGTATTCCACATTTCTTCAAATGTTCGCCAAACTCGTAACTTAGATATTCACCCCCACGATCAGATCATAGAAATTTAATCTTCTTGTTACGTTGATTCTCTACCTCACTTTGAAATTCCTTAAACTTCTCGAAAGTTTCGGACTTATGTTTCATGAAATAGATATACCCATATCTACTCAAGTCATCCGTGAAGGTAAGAACATAACGATAACCACCGCGCGATGCTACACTCATTGGTCCACACACATCGGTATGTATGATTTCCAATAAGTCCGCAGCTCGCTCCATCATACCAGAAAATGGAGTCTTAGTCATTTTACCCATCAGACATGCTTCGCATCTTTCAAGTGATTCGAAATCAAGTGATTCAAGAAGTCCATCAGAATGGAGTATCTTCATACGCTTCACTCCGATATGACCAAGGCGACAGTGCCACATATAGGTCGAGTTTTAGCCTCAATGTTATTTATGTGTGTATTACTACAATCGAGATTCAATAAGAATAGACCATCTATCAAAGGTGCATGTGCATAAAACATATTACTCATATAAATCGAACAACCATTATTCTCGGATTTAAACAAGTAACCGTCTAGCAATAAACAAGATCCAGATATAATGTTCATGCTCAACGCAGGCACCAAATAACAATTATTTAAGTATAAAACTAATCCCGATGGTAGATGAAGAGGTAGCGTTCCGACCGCGATCACATCAACCTTTGATCCATTTCCAACGCGCATCGTCACCTCGTTCTTCGCTAGCTTCTGTTTATTCTGCAGCACCTGTTTCGAGTTACAAATATGAGCAACCGAACCAGTATCAAATACCCAGGCACTAATACGAGTACTAGTGAGATACACATCAATAACATGTATATACCTTTCTTCTTGATGTTGCCGTTCTTCAAATCCGCCAAGTACTTTGGGCAATTCCGCTTCCAATGACCTTCTCCCTTGCAGTAAAAGCACTCAGTATCAGGCTTAGGTCCAGCCCTGGTCTTCTTCGCCGGCGCGGCAACTTTCTTATCGCCCTTCTTGAAGTTTCCTTTTTTCTTAGACTTGCCTTTCTTGAATTTGGTGTTCTTATTGACCAACAACACTTGGTGCTCTTTCTTGATCTCCACTTCTGCAGATTTCAACATGGAGAAGAGTTTTGGCAACGTCTTGTCCATGTTTTGCATATTGTAGTTTATCACAAAGTTCTTGTAACTTGGTGGTAGTGATTGGAGGACACGATGAATCCCCAAATAATTAGGAATCACTATACCCAAACTTTGGAGTTTGTTTGCGTGCCCAGACATCTTAAGCACATGCTCACTAACAGAGCTGCCCTCTTCCATCTTGCAGTTAAAGAACTTTTCAGAAGCCTCATAACTCTCAACTGCCGCGTGAGCCTCAAATATCATTTTGAGTTCACGGACAATATCATGTGGGTCATGGTTCTCAAAACTTTTCTGAAGCTCCGATTCCAAACCATACAAGATAGCACACTGAACTATGGAGTACTGATTCTTCCGAGCGAGGAAAACATTCTTTACCTCATCGGTAGCATCATCTGCAGGTGGGTCACCCAGCGGTGCATCCAGCACATAGGTCAAATTACCAGCATTGTGGACAATCCTCAAATTGCGGAACCAATCCGCGAAGTTGCTTCCATTGTTTTTCAACTTTTCTTTCTCTAGGAACGCATTAAAATTGATGGTAGGGGCCGCCATTGATCTACAACATATTTGCAATAGTTTAGACTAAGTTTATGACAAATTGAGTTCTAATTAATAGTTAAATTAATCTAGGTGAACTCCCACTCAAAACAATATCCCTCACATTGTTTTAGTGATCACAGGAACCAAATCCACCACATCAAAACCGATCATCACGAGAGTTGATGTAGCTTCAATGGCGAACAATCAACATGTTCATCATATCTACTATATGAATCATGCTTTACCTTTCAGTGATCCGTGTTCCGAGACCATGTCTGTACATGCTAGGCTCGTCAAGATCAAACCTTAGCTTCTGCATGAGAAAATCTGGCTTGCTCACATTGTATACACTCGCAGAATCTAACACACCCGATCATCACATGGTGCTTCGAAACAACGAGCTTTAGCAACGGTGCTTACTAAGGATGAACACTTTAAAACTTGAAATTTGTGTGCTTGAGGGATCATCTTATAATGCTACCATCATTAACTAAGCAATACAAGATGCATAAAGGATTAACATCACATGCAATTCATAATATGTGATATGATATGGCCTTTCTTCTTGTGCTTCCGATCTCCATGTTCAAGCACGAACATGATCTCCATCATCACCGTCATAGCGTCAAGGACAATGGCGCCGTTTCATGGTTGTCATCCACCAGCTTCAACTATTACAACTACTTTGAATAGACACGCGGGTCTTAACGGAATTTAAAGACAACCATATGGCTCCTGCCGGTTGCCAACTTACAATAAGGAACATTGCATACATCAAATATAATCACAATCATGGCCATATCACATCACAACACTGTTAGGCCCTGGTTGGTCAGTGGCCATGTTACTTGTACCAGTGGTTGTTATTACCGTTTCGACACCAGTGGATTAGCACCTTAATGTGCCATTTGGATGTAATAGCTGATTAGCCTAAACCTGAAACTAAGCGTGGTCCTGCTCTTTCCATATAAAGGAGCAGGAGTGGGTGGAAGGGTGGCACGCAAGAATAACAAAATTATATTTTTAGTATCTACTTTATTTAGTTGTTCTAGATCTGAGCATCGAGCTCCAATTCCTCTCCCTTCTTCGTTTCGATCGGTTAGCGACAACCGGGTCCTAACAGTGGTATCAGAGCCTCAATCGGGCCACTACTCTTCTTCCTCCCCCGGCGAATTCCCACCCTCCCACCCTATTTCCGTGAATCGAGGTTGCCGATCTCGCGATCCGGTCATAAAATCCCTCGGGTCAGGAAGATCAGCATGCCATCGGAATCCAGGTCTCGCAACTCGTCCAGCGAGCGTGCCCGTCGAGCTGCTGCAGAGGAAGGATCTCTCTGCTCCTACTCATCGACCGATGCCAAGACGGACGACCAGCAAGCTTACAAGAACGCCCCTCGTGATGTCCGTGCCCTCGGGCGCCGTCTCGATCGACACCAAGTGGAGTCCGCCGCCGCCCTACACACAATCCATGGTGAGATGGCTAAACTTTCTGAGTTGAAGTTCTCGATGCATACCAATTTTGCTCGCTTAGCCACTCCAGAGAGCACCGATACTGGTGTTCCATAGCCAACCACGCAAAACCGCCCCTTTTCGACCCCGCCACCACTCCACAACTCCACCTTGTCCCCAATCCCTGTACTTCCCACACCAGCTCCCACTCCTACATCCTCATCAGCAACCAAACCTCCTCAACTGGGCAAGCTCATGTCTGACAAGCTCCCCATGCCTGAATTCCCACCAAATTCTCAGCCTCCACAACCGGTTTACACCACAACAGCGCCTCTGGTCTTAACACAACAGGTTTCAGTAGCACCTCAAACCACCCACAACCAATACCAACTGACATCACCATCAACAAACCCAACTATGTACCAGCCCACTTCCCCTTACCCTCCAACCTCCATTCCTAGTTTCCAGATGCCATTTGCATTTCACCCACAGCAGCCAAACTTCCTTCCTTACTACACCCCACCCTACCCACCCAACTATTTTCAACCATACCAACCTCAGCCTTATACCCAAACCAACCCAATCCAAACAACAAACATACCTGCACACCAACAAGCCCAAAACACTACTGCTCAAAACTCAGGCTACAACCATCAGTCTTATAACACCAACTCTGAACTGCACTTGCAAACCCCACATGTGGAACTTACTACCTTTCATGGTGAGAACCCACGAGCTTGGCTGCTGGAATGCGAGGACATATTCACCCTGGTGGATATCCCTAGAGACAGTAGAGTTCGATGGGGCATTGCACACATTTGAGGGCAAGCTAAAACGTGGATCAACAGTTCTGGCCTGAACCTGCAAACAATGTCATGGGATGAGCTAAGCAGAGTTCTGGTGGACAGGTTCCCTGATGTCATGTCCACAGATCTAATGGATCAGTTACAACACCTGAAGCAAATCACATCAGTGAATGCCTATATTGATGTTTATGAAAATTGGATGGCACTGATGAAAAGGGAGAGGCCATACTTACCCCTGGAATTTTTTGTGGATAGGTTTATCAGTGGGTTAAAGGATAATATCAAACACACTGTCCAATGTCAGAAGCCAACCTCCCTTCTCTCTGCGTATTGGTACGCAAGGAAATATGAGAAAGCTTATCTTTCTAGTGTCAAAAACCCTCCAATCCCAGCTCCTGTAGCTAGGATTCCAGCAGCTCCACAGAACAGAGTCAGGAAGTGCTGGTATTGCCCAGACAACTGGACTGTAGGTCACAAATGCCAAGTTATGCAAAGAGCACTTAATGCCATCGAAATGCAGGGCAATGATGAAGAAGATAACAACTGGAATGCAGTGCAAGAAGCGGGCGAAATACAGTTACCACAACCTCCAGCTGTCCTAGAAGAAGCTGTGGTAGCAGAAGCAGACCAACTCATGAATATATCAGCTGCAGCATACAGTGGATGCCCCAGCGATTCCACCATCTCCTTGGTCCTCAAATTCAACAAAGACACAACTATTGCTCTAGCTGACACTGGCAACACCAATAACTTCATGGATCTAGATTTTGCCCTGAAGCACAATATTTCCATGACTACTTCCACAGAAAGGACAGTAAAAGTAGCTGGAGGTGGCATGTTAACCTCTATAGCCATTGCTTTTAACTGTTCCTTCAAGATTCAGGAACACACATTTGTGAGCAACTTCAGAATTTTGGAACTGCAAGGCTCTGATGTAATCTTGGGAGTTAATTAGTTTGCTGAGCACAACCCTGTCACTTTTGATTTCCTTGAAAGACAACTCACAATTGACATCAAGGGCAAACCTGTCACCTTTCAAGACCACTTAATTCCAAAAAAGAAGCTCTTCATATCTTCTGACCAATGCTATAATCTCATTGAGTAGGGAGCTATTGGATATGTGCTCCACACCACTGAGGAAGACAATCCAGAAGAGGGTAGTAAACATCACCCCCCTGTTTCCTCTGGTATTAGTGAACTCCTGCACCAGTTTCAAGACATCTTCCAAGCACCAGTGGGTTTACCCCCAAAGAGAGACTGTGACCACCAAATTCCTACCATAGAGGGATCCAAACCCCCCAACATCAGACCCTATAGAATGTCCCACAATCAGAAGAACTCCATTGAAGCTCTCATCAGAGAAATGTTGAAAAATGCTGAAATCATACCCAACAAAAGCCCCTTTTCCTCTCCTGTCATACTAGTGAGGATAAAGGACAACTCTTGGAGGCTTTGTGTGGACTTCAGAGGATTAAATGATATGACAATCAAAAACAAGTTCCCTATCCCGGTCATTGAGGATCTGCTGGATGAGTTACAGGGAGCTACAGTCTTCTCCAAATTTGACTTGAGATCTGGTTATCATCAAATAAGGATGAATGAGGATGATGTTCATAAAACAGCATTCTCCACTCACTTGGGACACTATGAATATCTGGTTATGCCTTTTGGCTTATGCAATGCTCCAGCCACCTTTCAACAACTTATGAACAACATATTCTCCAAATTCTTAAGGAAATTTGTACTGGTCTTCTTTGATGACATCTTGGTGTATAGCAAGACCAAAGCAGAGCACCAACTACATTTACAGCACGTGTTGGCTACTTTCAGGAAACATGCCCTGAAAGCTAAACTCACCAAATGCCTCTTTGAGCAACCTCAAGTGGAATATCGGGGCCACATTTTATCAGGACAAGGTGTTGCTACTGACCCAACAAAAATCTCAGATATTGTCAAGTGGCCTACCCCTGTCAACCTCAAGAAACTGAGAGGATTCCTTGGACTGACTGGGTACTACAGGAGATTCATCCCTCAATACTCCATCATTTGCCAACCACTGTACAATGCCCTCAAGAAAAATGCATTTCAATGGGGAGTGGAACAACAAGCAGCATTTGACAAACTAAAAACTATAATGTCCAAGCCACCTCTCTTGGCATTGCCAAACTTCTCCAAACCATTTATGCTGGAGACAGATGCTTGTGCTACTGGGTTGGGAGCAGTACTCATGCAAGATGGCAGACCTTTAGCTTACTACAGTAAAGGTTTGGGCTCAAATAACAGTGCTAAGTCAATCTATGAAAAGGAAGCAATGGCCATATTACATGCACTCAAAAAGTGGAGGCACTACTTTCTTGGCAACAAGATGATAATCAAAAATGATCAAAGTAGCTTGAAATACATTGCAAGCCAAAAGTTACTAGAGGGAATCCAACACAAATTAATGCTTACGCTCTTGGAGTTTGATTTCTCTATTCAGTACAAGAAAGGGGCTGATAACACAGCAGCCGATGCCTTATCTAGGAAATTCCAACCAAGTGAACCATGTCTGGAAACCTGCTCTGTTATTTCATCAGCTATTCCCTCCTGGACTGAAGAAATCACCAAGTCATATGACCAAGATACTTATTGTTCCAAATTGATCCAAGAGCTGGCAGTAGCTGGAACAACTCACCCAAATTATACCTTGACTTCTGGAATCCTCAAATATAAAGGCAGGCTTGTAATTGGTGAACAGTCTGACCTCAGGGACAAGATTTTGACACATTTCATTCATCTGCCATGAGTGGACATTCTGGAAGTAGAGTCACTTACCAGAAACTAAAACAACACTTCTACTGGCCTAAAATGAAAAGTCTAGTGGAGAGCAAAATAGCTTCTTGTCCTGTCTGCCAAATATCCAAAACTGAAAGAGTCAACTACCCAGGCCTCTTGGAACCACTCCCAATTCCTAAAGCCAAATGGGCTGAAATCAGCATGGACTTTGTTGAAGGCCTGCCCAAATCTAAAGGGAAAGATGTGATTTTGGTGGTAGTAGACAGATTAACAAAATATGATCACTTCATTCCTCTGGCCCATCCTTATACGGTTCAGAAAGTTGCCAATTTATTCATGGATAATATCATCAAACTTCATGGTCCTCCATCCATCATTGTCACAGACAGGGACAGATTTTCCTCAGTAAACTATGGCAGGAAATCTTTTCAGCCTTACAATTATCCCTCCACTTCTCTACTGCCTACCACCCAGAAATAGATGGCCAAACAGAGAGAGTCAATCAATGTATGGAGCAATATCTGAGGTGCATGGCATTTGAAAAACCAAAAAATGGTGTGACTGGTTACCTACGGCAGAATTCTGGTACAATACCAGTCATCACACTGCTATTAAAATGTCCCCCTTTGAGGCTTTGTATGAGTACCCCCTCCTCTTCTTTCCCCTCCACTAACCAAAGAATCATTATCAGGAAGCCCATGCAACCATCTATGAGCAAGGACAAATGGTTACCCTGCTGCAACACCACCTTGAGGTAGCTCAAGCCAAGATGAAGAAACAAGCAGATAAGAACAGAACTCCACGTGAATTTTTGGTTGGTGACATGGTCTATCTCAAAATGATACCTCGGCGAGAAACAGCGTTGGGATCTGGCAATCCACTCAAGCTTGCATCTAAGTGGTATGGACCATTCCGTATCTTACAGACAGTGGGGAAGCGTGCTTACAAATTGCAGCTACCTCCTGGCACCCAACTGCACGATGTATTCCATGTCAACCATCTGAAGAAGCACCTGGGACACCAAGCAGTACCGAACCCGCGACTATCACTGCTCACTTCTACAGGTAAACTAAAGATTAATCCAGTTGCTATATTGCAGAGACGTCAGGTATCGCGAAAAGAAGGTGATGACCACATAGCAGTACTCCAATGGATGATCAAGTGGGAGGGCATCCCAGACGAGGAGGCTACCTAGGAAGACGCAGCTTTTATCCAAGACACCTTTCCTCTGTTCAAGACCTGAAGTCTTGTCTTTAGGGGGGGTATTGTTAGGCCCCGGTCGGTCAGTGGCCAGGTTACTTGTACCAGTGGTTGTTATAACCGTTTCAGCGCCAGTGGATTAGCACCTTAATGTGTCGTTTGGATGTAATAGCTGATTAGCCTAAACCTGAAACTAAGCATGGTCCTGCTCTTTCCATATAAAGGAGCATGAGTGGGTGGAAGGGTGGCACGCAAGAATAAAAAAATTATATTTTCAATATCTACTTTATTTAGTTGTTCTAGATCTGAGCATCGAGCTCCAATTCCTCTCCCTTCTTCGTTTCGATCGGTTAGCGACCACCGGGTCCTAACAAGCACACCCCTGCAAAACAAAGTTAGACACCTCTAATTTTCTTTGCATATTTTACGTGGTTTGGGGCTTTCAATAAGTGTCGCTCTAACTTACGAACAAGAACCACAACGTTGATGCTTGAACTATCAAGTGTCAGTTGTAAATTGGATCTATACTATGATGGGAGAGACAGACACCCGCAAAGCCACTTATGCAATACAAGTTGCATGTTGAGCGTGGAGCAAGTCTCATGAACGATGTCATGTAAGGTTAGCCCGGGCTGCTTCATCCCATCATACCGCAAGATGCAAAGTACACAAGAAGCAATTGATAATAAAAGCACCATCGCCCACAATGACCATTGTGTTCTACTCGTGCAACAGATCTACATATAGACACGGCTCTGATACCACTGTAGGGGTTCGTAGCATGGAAAACAAAAAATTTCTACCGCATGCAAACAAACAAGCCAAGATATGTCTACTAGATTGTAGCAACGAGTCGATAGAGGAACTCACCCTTGAAGATTCCAAAGCGGTTAACGAGAGCAGATTCTCATGGGTGATGTAGTCGTACTCTTGCCGATCTCAAGATCGTGTAGACGATCCTTCCGGCGTTGCGTTCTGGCAGCGCTTCCGCAGTCGGTCACACGTTCGGTACTCGATGAAGACCTTCTTCTCCCTTGTTCCAGCAGGCAGCGGAGGTTGTAGCACTCTCCTCACGATTCCGGCAGCACGACGTCGTGGTACCGGAAGTAGAGGGGAGATCTCGCAGGGCTTCGCCTTAAGCCGGAGCGAGTATGGTGGACTATGAGAGAGGCCTTGGTGATCTAGGGTTTAGAGGCACCAAGGGGGGAGCTTGGCCGGCACAAGTTCACCCACACAACACTTACAAACACCAGAGAAGAGTACTCAGCTATTTGAAGTGAAATCACTTGACAGAATTCCCATGTGTCCCCGAGAACGTTTGGTCCTTATAAGTATTTCCACCGGCTTTCCTTTGCTAAGAAAGGATTGGGTCACTTGCTCCGTTTGTTCGTTACTTCTGTTACTTGCTCTTTGTTTTGTTGCCTTGTCAGAAAACCACTAAAAATCCGTTTGCTAAGTATTCACAGGGATTTCCTGCTTCATACCACTGTTCAGCACCTTCCGTTCCACGTTGGGATCCACACTCCTATTTATCAAAAGTACTATGATACACCCCCTATACTTGTGGGTCATCAAACTCTCATCCAATTAATTGTCATTTTGTTTGGATACATGAATGATATATGAACTGATCAAACTATTGTCTTACATATATATATTAATTGTCATTTAATATTTTCTTACATATATATGTTCTCAATTCTTGAGTTGTAATATAATTCAATCATATGTATGAGTTCTAAGTTATGATCTTAAAAATCATCATGACGATTCTAATGGTGTGGACTCCAGCAAGCAGTCCAGGGACAATAAGAGTCACTACATGCTGAGGCACTTACGGTGGGGGCTAATTAGTTTCCACCATAAGGGGGATTTATTTTTCCAGTTCTGTTGTAGAGCCGTCAACACGGACATCCACAACATGATACAGCACGCGGTGGAGATTGCCAAAGGCCAAGCCCGAAGCACCAGCCGAAGACCTTGGCGCAACACGCATCCTACAGCAAATTCCTCCGGGAATATGTCTTGACTGTCCTGTTTGACATTGATCAGTAGGCTGATGCTCTTGCTAAGGCGGCTCCGTGTCCCTGCTCCTACTGCTGCCTCTGCCTATATTTTGTTTAAGTTAAATATTACCTCTGGTTGCATGTAAGACAATATCTATATCCATAGTCTCTAGTGATTAAACTATTATATGGAGTTTCTTCAATTTTCTCGTGTTCAATTATATTATTGATCATGCTGCTGCACTGATCTATATCCGTAGTCTCTGGTGCTTGAATTAATAAGGATGGAAGCGTAACCGTTACCATATATAGGAGTTAATACTTAGGTACTACACCATATATTTTCTTTGACGTACGAACCTCATTTACTTTTAGGCCTTTGACAATGAAGTGTATATATCTTAGCACGTTACCATATATAGGAGTTCTAAATACCTAAGAAAAACAACCTCTCCAATGCATTGTATCTTAGGGCTTGTTTGATTCAAAGAATTCCCAAAGGAATTATATATAGGATTCCAAACCATAGGATTCTTTCCAATAGGGTGTGTTTGTTTCAAAGGAATTAATCCTTCAAAAGTCCTATGCATGGCTTTCCTACACTACAATCCTATAGGATTTCTAACAAGAGGTGAGACCTCTTGGAAAAATTCCTTTGTGTCTATGACAACTCTACATCGAGCTCCCCGCCTACTACATCTGGTACGAGCCAAGAATCACCATCAAGTCTCAGGCGGTGGTAGATTTCTTCATCGACTAGGCAAAGACCCAGTATCTGCCGCCGGTTCCCAATTATGACTACTGGAAGTTGCACTTCGACGGCTCAAAGATGCGCGGGGGATTAGGATCGACATCGTGCTTTCCCAAGGCAGACCGACTGGAATATGTTCTCCGGATCCACTTCACCACCTCGAATAATGTGGCCGAATACGAAGCACTAGCGCATGGCCTCCAGCTCGCCAAAGAAATCGGTATTCGCCAGATCCTCTGCTTCGGGGATTCGAATTTGATGGTGCAGCAAATATCCAGAGAGTGGGACGCCCAGGATGCCAACATGGCTCTGTACCGGTTCCGCATTCAGTTGCTCAGTGCCTATTTTGAGGGGTGTGAGTTCCATCATGTCCCTCGTGCCAACAATGAAGCGGCCGATTCGCTCGCGCGAGTCGGATCCACCTGGCAAGAAATTCCTCCTGGTGTCTCCTTGGAGCACATGTGCAATCCTAGCATCACCCCATCCCTCGAATCCGACTCCATCATCTGGGTGGCGGACCTGGGGGATGCCGGATTGAGGGACTCGGGGGTTGCCAGCAAGCAGCTGCTCGCCGGTTCGAAAGCTACAGTGCCGCCCGGCTCGAAAGACCCGAGGGCTACCATGTCACCTCACCAGCATCGCTAGATGACCCAAGTGGCTCGGGGGATGCCGACTTGGGCATCCCACCCTGTCGCCCGCCAGACGAACACCAGCTTGTGCACAAAAGCGTCTTCATCGTTTGGGCAGTACCATCCTGGGCCTAGTGACATGGTTATACCCTACGGGTACACGATCTTAGCATACCTAGTCCAGCCCAAGTAAGGCCCACGAGAACATGTGTCAGCCCATGAAGACTCTCGGGTGTCCAAGGCCCATGACGCCTTCGGATCCTTGGAGAACAAGACTAGAGTAGATAGAATATTCAAAGGGGCAAACCCTAAAACCTATAACCGAATCGATCTGTGTCTGGGACCTGCCTATCTCTATATAAAGGCTAGGAGGGAACGAAGAGGAGAGCACTTCGGATACCACCGCATACACACCTCCACGCCAGATTGCATAGTCGAAGAGCACAAGAAGCAGGTGAAGATGCAAGAAGTGCTTGACAAGCGCAAGCAAGCAGCCTCAGAGTCCAATGCGCGGAGAGATGCACTCTCCGCCATGGGCAACTCCAGCTCGCAGGCAACCATGGCAACAAGCACCGTTCTCGCACGGAGAACATGGACCCCAAGGCACGTCGCGAGGTGACTCGGACCCTCAACACGTCCTTCATGGAGATGGATGCCGACAGCAACATCATCCCGAAGACATTGCAAGCTGCTATCATGGCAGCCACCACATACCTCGCGTCCCATCCACCTCTGGTGGGGGACCCGAAAAGGGCCATGCACAAGTCCGCACTTACCGGACTTGGACTCATTGGAGCTGCGCTCCACGGAGAAGCTCCTGCGGAGCCAAAGAAGAAGGCTACGGTCAGGTTCAACCGCAGCCCCACGCCTTCATCCGACGAGGAAGAGCACGATCCACCTTGAAGTCACAAGAGCTCGCGCCATCGCAGCCGTGATTATGACGCTTGAAGCGAGCTCACCCAACGCAAGATCGACAAAGCATGCGCCAAGCGCATCTGCTCGTCCGAATCTGAGGAGGACGACGATGAAGGAGAACTCTGCGGAGCCCGATGCTTCAGCAGATCCGACCGGCGGACACGGACGCCGTGGAACTTCAAGCTTCCTTTAGACACTCCGAAGTTTGATGGTACACAGGACCCCAAGGCGTGGCTCAGCGACCACCCGTCGTCTGTCAAACTACACGGTGGAAACAAGGACACCGCACTGCAATGCCTTCAGCTGCAGCTGACAGGCGCAACCCGGATCTGGCTTAGCAGCCTATCCTCGGGATCCATCCGAAGCTGGGAGGAACTAGCGTACAGTTTCATCCAAAACTTCAAAGGCACCAGCAAGAGGCCAGCCTCGATCGAGGAGCTACGGGCCTGCACTCAATGAACGGGCGAATCCATTCGCTCGTACATACTATGCTGGTCTAACACCAAGAACTCCGCGGCGCACATCTCTAAGGAGAGAGCGATCGATGCCTTCAAGGATGGCGTCAAGCGCCAGGACTTCAAGGAAGAACTTGGGCACGTCAAGCCCAAGAAACTCGACCACCTCATGGACATTGCCAACAGGTGGGCAGATGGCGAGGACTCCGTCCACCCAGTGCACTAGGAGGAGGAAGATGACTATGGCCGTCAACGTGAATGCTGTAGCAAGAGAAGATCGCGCGTCTATAACGATCGCGACGGACCCGACATGGTTGCGGCTGGCTACGCCGACCGCCACAGCGACGGCAACCGCAGCAGCGGCGGATATCGCGGAAACAACTTCCGCGACGGAGGACGCCCAACGCAGTCATGGCAACGTCGCGGCCGTGACGATGGACCCTCAGCATACGACAAACTGTCGGGTCCATGCACCATCCACTTCTACATCGACAAGCAGGATGGTAAAAAGAAGGCAAGTCACATGCTCAAGGATTGCCACGAGTTCCAGAAACTCAGTGAGAGCATGTCCCAGATGAGGCAACAAGCCCCGAACCCCGGGTACGGGAACGCGCCCGCACCAGGCAACATCGCCCACGGAGCTCCTCCACCACCCGTGGGACCTTCGAATCATCCAATCGCACCCGCGCAGAACAACGGCGAAAACGGGTACCCCATGCAAAAAGGATCACTGATGATCCAAAAAGGGGCGTCCAACAAACCTGGTGCAGAAGAAAATCACCCGTCAAATCAATCTGGCTGTGACCGCTCCACCCGCCATCCCCGAGTACCTCATTGGATCGGAGTCCTGCATCACATCCAGCCGTTCGGATCACCCTTGCTAGGTCTCTCGCCCAGGTCATGCTGCCCTGGTGCTTGAGGCGCATATCGTAGGGTTCGACATGAGCCGCGTCTTCATGGACGGCGGCAACGGCATAAATCTGATGTTCGCCAGTACCTTAGCAGCAATGCGGATCCTGCTGTGCAGCCTGGAACAATTCGATACAACATTCCACGACATCGTCCCAGGGAAGGCATATTCCTCCTGGGAAAGATATGGCTCGATGTCATCTTCGGCAAGCCCGACAACTTTCGGTGCGAAAGACTCAAGTTCGAAGTGGTGGACTGGCCATCACAATACCACGCCATCCTCGGGTGTGTGGCATTCGCACGGTTCTGGCAGTATCGCACTACGCGTACCTGCTACTCAAGATACTAGGACCTAAGGGCGTGATCACGGTCCACAGGAGCTTCACCCGGTCGGACCACTATGACAGGGACTTCAACAGAATCTCCCAGTCATTCGGCATGCAGGAGGAGCTCACAAGGCTCCGAGAGGTGACAGACAACGGGGCACCCCTAGTTGCAAGACAAAACGCACCCGACATGTCCTTCGACTCCACCGTCAACACAAAGAAGGTGCAGGTCCACCCGACGAACACCTCCAAGACGGCGCTGATTGCCAACGACCTTAGCCCCGCATAGGAAAGCGCGCTCGTCGAATTCCTCCATGAGCGCTAGGAAATCTTCGCCTGGTGTCCCGCGGACATGCCAGGAGTTCCCAGGGAATTCGCCGAGCACGCACTCAACGTCTTTCCAAACGCCAAGCCCATCAAACAGTCCATCCGACGACTGTCCGAACCACGGGCCAAAGCCATCGGAATCGAAGTAAACAGACTACTCGACGCAAACTTCATCAGGGAGATCAAGGAAAGCAAGTGGCTCGCCAACACTGTGATGGTCTCCAAAAAGGACACGGATATCCTGCGGATGTGTGTGGACTTCACATCACTGAACAAGCACTGCCCGAAGGATCACTTCCCTCTCCGTTGGATCGATCAGATCATCGATTCAACTGCAGGATGCGAGAAGCTCTCCTTCCTCGACACCTACTCAGGCTACAATCGAATTCGACTAAAGGTCGAAGATCAGAAGAAAACGGCATTCATCATGCCATTTGGAGTATTCTGCTACAACACAATGCCCTTCGGGCTGAAGAATGCAGGCGCCACGTAACAACGGTGCATGCAGGCATGCCTGAAGGACCAGATTGGCCGCAACATCCAAGTCTATGTCAACGACATAGTAATCAAAACAAGGGAGGCCAAGACACTGATCGACAATCTCCGCGAGACGTTCGTCAACCTTGATCGATACAAGATCAAGTTAAATCCAAAAAAGTGCGCCTTAGGCGTCCCATCTGGTCAACTGCTAGGCTACTTCATCTCCTAGCGAGGGATCGAAGCAAACCCGAAGAAAATCTGGGCCATAATGGCCATGGAGAAGACGAAGAACCTCAAGGGCGTCCTGCAGCTTGCTGGGCGAATCGCGGCATTAAGCAGGTTCATCAGCCGCATGGGCGAAAAAGCCCTGCCTTTCTATCAGCTGCTACGCAAGGCAGACAAATTCGAGTGGACACCCGAAGCGGACGACGCATTCGAAGATCTAAAGCAGCTGATCTCTACCTCGCCCGTCTTGGTCACACCAAAAGAGCGCGAGCCTCTACTGCTATACATAGCAGCTACACACCAGGTGGTAAGCACCGTGCTTGTGGTCGAAAGACCCGAAGATGGCAAGACCCACGGGGTCCAACGCCCAATCTACTACCTCAGCCAGGTATTGACGCTAACCAAGCAGAGGTACCCTCACTACCAGAAACTCGCCTACGGCGTATTCATGACGGCTCGTCGGCTGAGCCACTACTTCCAGGAGCATCAGGTGATGGTCATCAATGAAGCACCCCTAAACAGCATCCTGAACAACCCGGAGGCCATAGGACATGTGGCCCTGTGGGGCATCGAGCTGTCACCTCTAGACATCGTCTATGAGAAGCGCAACGCGATCAAGTCTCATGTCCTTCCAGACTTCCTCGTCCGCTGGATGGAACTCCAGCTGCCAGACACACCGGACATGACACAGTCATGGATGATGCACTTCGACGGCTCCAAGCGCGAGGCCGGAGCAGGAGCCGGGGCCATCTGACCTCCCCACAGGGCGACAAGATGAAGTACGTCATCCGGATGAAATTTCGAGCTTCCAACAATGAGGCCGAGTACGAGGCCCTCATCCACGGCATGAGAATGGCCAAGATCTGCGGCGCGACGCGCCTGGTCATCTACGGCGACTCGAACCTCGTCATCTAGCATTCAATGAATGAGTGCGACGCACATGCGGCCAACATGATTGCGTACCACACACTCTACAACACACTCGAAGGAGACTTCGACGGCGCGGACTCTGGCACGTTGGGAGAGAAAGCAACAAAGAGGCGGACAGACTCACCAACATCGGCTCCACCTGTGCACGGGTGCCACCAGGTGTGTTCCTCGAACAGATCTACATGCCATCCATCAAAAGTAAATTCCCAAAGGGATCACCTGAAGAAGCAAAGCACTCGGGGACTGCGCTACCCAAAGGATAGGAAGGACCAGAAAAACTCGACACAGAGGTCGCAGTGGTCAACCTGATGCAAGTCATGGCAGTCGAAGAAACATAGACATAGCCATACCTCCGATATCTGATAGACAGGGAGCTGCCTGACAGCCCGACAGATGCCCGACGCATATCTCGCCGGTCTAAGGCCTTCACCATCATCAATGGTGAGTTGTACAAGCACAACATTTCGAGTGTACTCCAAAGGTGCGTCACCATCGGTGATGGCAAAACCATCCTCCAAGACATCCATGAGGTTATCTGCGGCCATCACGCAGGCAGCCATGCCCTTGTCTCCAAAGCTCTACGAGTTGGGTTCTACTGGCCAACGGCCATGAACGACGCCAAGGACATCGTCCGAAGGTGCAACAGGTGCCAGAGGTTCGCAGATAAACCACACGCTCCAGGGTCGAAGCTCAGGCCCATACCCCTGGCCTGGCCATTCGCCCAATGGGGCCTCGACATGATCGTCAAACTACCCAAGTCCTCGAAAGGAGGCCACGTCTACCTCCTGGTCGCAGTCGACAAATTCACCAAGTGGATCGAGGCCATGCCCGTTACTAACCAAAAGGGCAAAACAGCCGTCAAGTTCTTCGAATCCATTGTTTACAGGTTCGGCATGCCGCACAGCATCATCACCGACAATGGGTCGAACTTCATCTCCAAGGAATTCCAGGACTTCTGCGAAGACCTCGGAATCAACATCACATACGCCTCTGTGGCGCACCCGCAAACAAACGGGCAAGTCGAAAAGGCCAACGGCCTCATCGGTGGCGGCATCAAGAAGTGCCTAATGAGCCCACTCTAGCGACTCACAGGAGCCTGCACACAAGAGCTACCCTTCGTCCTCTGGAGCTTGCGCACGACGCCAAACAGCTCAACTGTCTACACGCCCTTCTTCATGGTGCACGGAGCCGAAGCTGTGTTGCCTGCAGAGGTACGCCACAAGGCCCCACAGGTCGTTGCCTACAACGAAGCCGAATCGATGGCTGCACTCAAATACGCCATCGACACACTCGACGAGGCACGCGACATCGCCGCGGCTCGATCAGCGGTCTATCAACAGAGCCTCCGCAACTACCACAGCCATCGGCTGCGCCCAAGGTCCTTCGTCGAAGGAGACCTAGTCTTACCACTCAAGCAAGAGCGACCGAAGAAGCTCGAGTCGCCCTAGGAAGGACCCTATGTCGTCACTGAAGTCATCCCAGGTGGCGCCTATCGCCTCAAGCACGTGGAGTCTGGAGTAGCATACTCCAACCCATGGAACATCGCACAACTACGACGCTTCTACCCCTAGCTACCACCCCCTCCTTTTACTTTCAATAAGGCTATTCAGCCAAGGCTACTCAGCCGAACAATGTACCTCATCCTTACGAGATGAATAAAGCTAAGTGTCTCGCCCCAAAAATTTGTCTATTATTCGCACTTTCTTAATGTTACAACACACCCGGGGGCTCCCCTCACCTTACGATTTCGTCGACTAAGGATAACGCATGTACACCTGAGTAGCTGACCATGTTAGGCTAACGAAAAGGGCACGCATACAAACAAAGCACTACGTGCTAACAACAATAAACCTTTACATCAAAGGGCATAACACGCCCAGTCGAATACATACAAATTTTACATCTATCTTTTTATAGGTCCTACCTATTCTGAAGAATCACCTGCGCACGCTGCTCAAAAAGATCTACAACTTGTTCGGCATACTGCCTTACATCCGCATAATGTGGACGTATGTCCCACATGCCACGATCTGGCCGAAGAGGCGGCCCAGCCGCCACAGCAGCAAGATCTACATCAGGGTGATGCAACCGCACGAGGGAAAGCGCAGCCTTCACCCTTGCAACCATCTGATGCCGCACCAGCTCCCTGACATGATGCACATCCTGAAACTTCGCCAGAAGGCCCCATAGAGTTGATGGTGCCTCATCCAGGGGAAACATCACATGCAGAATTGACGCCAAGGAAGTATTCGCTTGCCGCAGCACACGCGACACCTGGTGAACACGATCATGCACAGTCGCAAGGACCATTGCACGATCTCGATCCATCCAGAAAAAGTCGCCGGCCTCCATGTCCTGCTGGGTCAGGCAATTGATCCGAACAGCAACACGCTCTTTTTCCTCCCTGGGAACAAGGTTAACACCTGCAACAAACTGCAACGTAAGATGATAAGCCAACAGGCGCATCCGAAAAATGAGCAGCAGCTCGAGGAAACTCACATTGAAGTTGTTCGGCCAAACACGGCAACTCCCCCATCAGATACTCCTCCCTGGCGGCGCCCCGTTCCGCTTTCGACTTCCAAACATCCGCGTGGCCTCGAACGCCAAGCAACTCTTTCTCAAGACTACCGATGCGGTCACGAAGACATACAAGCTGCGACGCACCATCCAAGGAGGGTTGCAGCTGTGGCGCAGGCGAAGTATCAATGGGATTATCACCCGAAGATCCCTAGAGGAAAAGAAGGCAAGGATATGAACAAACGCACGAATAAGCAAACAACTCGGATATTCATTATATACAGCAAAAGCCACTGCATGGCACAAGGAGTGTTCATAGATACATCACAACAAAAGAAACAAAAGCTCTCCTACAACTACAATGCCTAAGAAGCTGCATCCTGAGTAGCCTCGGAGCCGGACTGCCTGCTCTTGGCCTCTCCATGCTGCCTCGCCGCATACTCCGCCAGCAAGTCAATTAGCTTTGGCCCATAGCGTTTACAACGGGCAGCGTAGAGGGTGAAGGCTACCTCGGATCTGTCGGCAGCTGTCGACATCTGGGAGGTGACCTGATGAAGATCCAGCTCCGCTCCAGATGCCATGGCCATCGCCAACCCCATGGACACGCCGATACCCTTCTGCTTGCGCTTGTACGCCGCGGGAGCCTCGGCTAATAGTGCGTCCGCCAACAATTCGACATCCTCGAGGGCAACACCCTTGGGGATGAGCTCCTTATAGAAGCGTCCGAGAACCACCTTGGCCTTGGCAAGCGAGCCGACCACGGTACTGCAGCGGTCTTCGACCGCCACAGTGGCGTCATCCAGAGCACTTCCGTGCTCCAGGGCACCACAGTCAAACTCGATGCCCGCGGCATCTAGAAAAACGGAAGAGGCAACATGAAAACTAAGCAAAACAAGAGAGACAAGGAAACTGAAAAGAATAGACGAAACTAATCACCCAAAATAGCCTTCGCGGCGGCCATCAGCTTGCCGGCTACCTCCTTCTCGCGGGAGGCTGCAGCGGTGGAGAGTTGCTCCTCGCGATCCGTGGCCTCCTGCTGCAGGCGCTCCTTGGCCGAAGCCGCGTCGGCTAACTCCTGCTCAAGGCTCTCTTTAGCGCCAACGACATCTTCAGCTTTTTTCTCCGCTCACCCGAGGCTCTTTTTGAGAGCATCAAGCTCGCGGAGGGCAGTGTTGTTCTCCTCTACAACAAAGAACAAGAATGAGATTCATGGGTAAGCAAGCAACCAAAGAAGGAGAAGATCGCTAAAAACACACGAACCTTGGAGCCGCTGAAGGCTGGCCTCCAATGCCAGATGCTGCCTCACCAGCTGGTTGACACCTTGAACAAAAGGCTGCGAGAAGACGCAACTTGTCAGGAAAAAGGCTCGGGGGCTGCGCCCAAGAAAACGAGCAAAGCAAATCACGCATACGAAAACGCTCGGGGGCTCCCCCCGAGATACGTACAAAAAATGGCATGATCAGCAGATCATTCGACAGATGCTCGGGGGCTCCCCCGAAACACCAAACCAAAACGATCAGCAGATCATCTGAAAAATGCTCGGGGGCTCCCCTGCGACAAGAACGAAAACACTTACATGGTCAGACGGCGACTCCGAAGGTCCGGCTGCAGTCTTCTGGGGGACGACCACCCGAGCCTCCTGCGGAGAAGGGTTCGGAGCAGCGCCCTCAGAGGTGGCCACCGTCTGGGGAGGAGGAGCAACCTTCGATTCCCCCACCATCTCCCAAGCACCATCGCTAAAGGATCCATCGGAGGAGTGGCTACAAAAGAAAAAATCAGACAAGTACAAGCAAGAAGATGAGAGAGAGCAAAAGCAATGGCAGATACTTACGAGTCAAAATCGCTCAAGTCAAAGACAGACGAGGCCCTCTTGCCTTTCTTCTCTTCTTTCTTCTCTTCCTTCTTCTCTTCCTTCTTCCGCTTCGCCGACGGCTGTGGCGCCATAGCCCGCACGCGCATGGCCGGAATAGGAGAGGAAGAGCCACCATGACCCCCACTGTGACACTCAAGGCATGACGGTTTCCTAGGGGTCGGCGGAGTCGAAGCATCCGACGCTTCGCTTGAGCTCCATGTCCGCTTTCGAGTCTGCTCCTCGCCAGACACAAAAGTTTCCTCCGCTGGTGATCGCGCCGAGGGAAGATCAGACATGGAATCCATTACCTCATTGTCCGGTGCATCCGAAAACAGTTCGGTTAGTGGAGGAGACATGCCTGGTACCTTGAACTCCTGTGCAAAAGAAACAAACTTTCAGAACGCAAGCAAGTGCAAGAAAAACACAGTCGAAAAAAGCGCTACGCGCACGCCCCAGATCTACACCTGCGGAACCAGACGAGAGGCGGTGAACGGAGGAGTCAGCGACTTCCCCGGGAGATCTTCTTCAGCTTTGTACTTCAGCAGCGGCCGAAGAATCCTGTCGAGATCCCCCTTGGAGAGCTCCTCAGTCGAAACCCTAGTCGGATCGTGGCGACCAGAATAAAGGAACATCGGGTGCGCCCTAGCCTGGAGCGGCTGCACCCGACGTTTGAGGAAGGTGCGGATGATATCCACACCGTTCACCTCTTTATCCGGAATCAACTGGAGATCATTCACCCGATGGTAGAGCCCCTCTATCTCCACCACCTCACCATCCAAGATGTGGTTCTTCCAGGACCTCTTTGGCTGGATTTTCTGGGAGGGGTCGAAAGGAGCAAGGCCAAAGTCCTGCCCAGCCACTGTGGAGTGGCGGATGTAAAACCATCGCCTCTGCCAGTACTGGACAGATTCAGACATAGAAAAAGATAAGAAGAGAAGGTTGGATTTAAGGGAAATGATGCAGCCGCCGATGGGATAAACGCCATCGGAGCCAGATTGCCTCTTCACAGAATAGAGCTTCTGGAAGAGGCCAAAGTGCGGCTCGACACCGAGCCAGCACTCGCAGAAAGTGATGAAGCAGGCGATACGAAGAAGAGAGTTCGGTGAAAGATGATGGAGTTGGATGCCATAAAAGAAAAGCAATCCACGGAGAAAATCGTGGATCGGGAAAGAAAGGCCCCGAAGGACAAAAGCGATGAACATGACCCGAAACCCAGTGGGAGGACGGGGAATTACCTCGTCGCCGGGAACTCTGACGGCCTCCCTATCCTGCGGG
The DNA here is from genome assembly GCA_916181665.1 of Avena sativa. Taxonomy (NCBI): domain Eukaryota; kingdom Viridiplantae; phylum Streptophyta; class Magnoliopsida; order Poales; family Poaceae; genus Avena; species Avena sativa. The sequence continues at coordinate 149,163,738 of OV702297.1, forward strand.
ATCAGACCCCGCTCACGGAGCTTGCGGAGATCGCCCTCGCGTGTTTCCGATCGTCACCAGCCACCATCGGTGACGCGAGTAGTGGCGGAACCCTTCTTGCCGCCGGTGTCAGCACTAGTACCAACTGCGGTGGAGGCCTTCTTGTACTTTCCCATCGTAGTGCGGTGATGACGATGACGTGAACACAGAAACAAGGATGGAAAGGTTCGAAGAAATTCCAGCGTGCAGCAAGAAAAGCTCAAAGAAGATGGGAACAGTGAAACGAGAATGGCTGCGGTGAAAAACAAACTAACTTTTCCCCAGTGATTATAAGGACGAGGATGATGCACGACGACCGTTCATCGGGAAGACCTAAAGCCAACATCTAACCGTCCACGTGTCGGCACAGCAGTGAACCGTCTCTCACACGCCGTCCACTACGCATGGAAATCGAGGCGACGCCGTAATTATCTCCACGCCGCACGTGACCAGTTAACTCAAAGTCAGAAGGTGGGACCCATGTTCGTCCAGTCACGTCATCTCTGTCGCCGCAGATGCTTGAGGTCACAGATCATCAGCAATGATGTCATGAAAAGCTATACTAGCAACGGTTACAATTCTTCGGCTACACAGCTAAAAGTACTCAGTCGAATCTACGATTCGACTAACTGCTCGGGGGATACTCCTATCAGGAGTGCTGGCCGCGCACCCGAAAAACGATCAAAATACTACACCATTGAACTATTCTTCGAGTCCTACGTCGAGTCTACGACTCCACTACGGACTCGGGGGCTACTCCCATAGGAGGATGGATTCAAACATCCGAAAAATTTGTGTCCTACGGACCTAAAAGTCAACAAAGACTGAATTAAAGTCTCTGCTCGAGTCTACGACTCGAATAGACACTCGGGGGCTACTCCCATAGGGAGCGCTGGTCGCGCACCCTATGAATTCTTCGACTGCGATCCTTCGGATCAGCATTCAAAAACTTTTCGGCAACTCTGCCCCAATTAACGCTAAGTGAGCAACATCCTCCTTGGCCACCCGAAACACCTCCGTGGTGATAAAATTTGGATGCTATGTATGCGACATAAAGATAAGACCTACAGATATCATCTGATGGCCTAGCAACGCACACGACTGCGCTCTGCTAGTGAGAATCCGTGCCAGTAGGCGCGATAAAAAATCCCGACGGACGCGTTGGGTACATCATTTAAAATTTACTGGAATTTCACTCCTGTAAGTCCTCCGTGGCCTGAGTCGAATTACGCCATCATATGTTTTGGGTTCGAGTCGAGGGACTCGAATCTGAAGAAGATCGTGTTGTTTTTTCCTAAGACAGTTAACTGACCCTGATCCGTCAGGAGAGTCAGGCACACGCATCAGCAATCCCTACACACTCAAATCGTTCTCTAAACGAACAAAGATAGCCGCACCCGAAAGAATGAGGAGTCCTCAACCGAATCTACGATTTGACTGAACACTCGGGGGCTACTGACATCGTTATACCCTATGGGTACACGATCTTAGCATACCTAGTCCAGCCCAAGGAAGGCCCACGAGAACATGCGCCAACCCATGAAGACTTTCTGGTGGACAAGGCCCATGACGCCTTTGGATCCTTGGAGAATAAGACTAGAGTAGATAGAATATTCAAAGGGGCAAACCCAAAATCTGTAACCGACTCGATCTGTGCCTGGGACCTGCCTATCTCTATATAAAGGCTAGGATGGCACGACGAGGAGGGCACTTCACATACCACCGCATACACACCTCCACGCCAGATTGCATCTACGCACCCCTGTACTTTTCAGTTCCGCTGTAATCAAGAGCAGACAAGCAGGAGTATGTTTTTCCCTCCGGGGGCCTGAACCTGGGTAAACCTCGTGTTCCCGTGTTGCTTGTTTGCTAACCGTTCTGCGATCTCTAGCATCCCCATCTTCTCCAAAACCCAAGCTCATAACAATGGGCATTGACGAGATTAAACCTCGTCACCCAGCCCTTCATGAACTACATTGTCAACGGCGAGCTTCCAGATGACGAGGTGGAGGCCAGGAAAATCAAGAGGTGCACGCACACGTACACCATCATCAACAAAGAACTATACAAGCGCAGTGTCTCGGGAATCTTACAGCAGTGCGTCGACGAGGATACCTGATACGGATTGTTGGCCAGATCTTTCACGATGCACCTCCTGATCTGATGGATCTGATAGATCTCCCAATCACATGAGCGGAACACGTAACCTAGAGATTAGAGAACGCTAATCCTGTGAGCAACTCGACGATGAACGAAGAACCTCACGCCGGGATAGACACGCCAAAGCTCGACAACCCTCGATAATTCGAGGACCTTCACACCCACACGATTACTCTTGACAATTCAAGAACCCTCGTGTATTTATTATGGATAACTTGACGAATGTCCGAGACGCCGTCACACACGCCGATCCTAGAGGGACGGTGATAATATGAACTTTAAGTTATACATTATTCTTAATAAACTCAAAGCTAACCCTAAGCCTAGACCGGCCAGCTCCTTATATGAGGGCTAGGGCGGACATACTTGACCTAGTCGGTTGGACAGGCCCAAACCAATATCTAAACTAACTGGTCTCTAAACATGATACATCCAGTTCGAATTGGTCTGAACACGGCCGGACTATCCGGTTGGCATAGGCCGGATTGTTCAGGGTAGCCGGACATTCTGGGGTGAATCAGCCGGATTCTCTAGGCTTGGTCCCTTATCCTCCTCCTGTTCTTCAAAAGGCGTTGTCCTCACCGCTAGAGGGTAGTCTCCAGAACGTGGCGTCAGATCAGCAACATCGCCACCCTCCATCTTCAAGCTTTGCCAGTCTTCCACACCTCATCCTCCCGCTCGACTAGCTGTCTTCAAGTCTTGCTTGCCTTCCACGCCTCATCCTCCCTCTCGGCTTGCTTGACTTGATATTGTCCTTGTCGCTCTTTGGTCTTCGACACCATCAACCTGACCGAGACACAAGCATCCTCCAACTGCAACTGACGGTATACCATGCATATCTATACCTAATATCTATATCTAATAATAAAGCACGAAGTGTTTCTTCCGGTCCAACACTTTTTTGGACCCTTTTACCCTGTCACAAAACCATCTATTACCCATCAATGGTACCAAATAAGTTTAAAAAGACTGGCCCGTATGTCCACCCGGCCAGAACGTACACCATGAAAAGAAATTGTCCTTTGGATCAGTTTTACACGTTTTTATCCGTTGAACGAGTCCTATACAAAGCTCTATCATAAACGTGCATGACATTCCTCTCCTCCATGGCTAGGATCCCTCGAGAGAGAGCAAGCCAACCCGACGTGTCCTGCTCGTCTGGTCCAGTTGATTCGGGAGAAGGAGAAGGGCTAGCCGTCGAGCACGTTCCTCTCGCGCGTGCTTCAATGCAGTAATTTGACACATGCTACACCTGGAAACATGTCTGCCTCCTCCCCGAGCACATGTTCCGGGTCTTCTCCATTGTATGCGGCGCCGGCCTGCTCCACGAGCTGTTGTTGTAGTGTCGCCTCCTTCACCGTCCTTTCCCACCCGTAGGCATCGCCTCTCACCGCAACTGCTCCTCCCAATCTTTTCCCCCGATGATCCCCAGATCTATGCATGGTGGCCAGGAGCTTCAACACCTGGCGGAGCCGTGAAGAAGGAGGAGGGCGAGGGGCGAGTCGGAGGAGAGCGGGAGAGGGAGAGGCGTGTTTACGCGATCAGGAGAAGAAGGCGGCGTCGAGGCGGGGGCGTGTTGTCCCGACGGTGGCGCGCGGAGGCCATACAATGGCGATGGAGAAGAGGACCGCTGTCATCCACCTCTCCGGTTCCTCCCTGATTGACGACGTTGTCTACATCCGACCTCTCCTGATCTTGTGATCCACTACCAGAGCTGTTGGTGGGGCAAGCAGCGCAACCGTCGTCTACGCCCCGTTCAAGTTTCTTTTCTGACTAAAGCCTCTACTGTATTCCGTTGTTTCTGAAACTACAGAACAAATTGAGAATGGTTTTTTTTGCGTAATAACAAATTTTGTTCTTTCGATTTCTATAACCATAGAAACCTCCAAACTCACCATGCTATCATGGATCGATTCTATGATATGCATGATCAGTACAACTTATACCTTTAGTTTTCATACCAGATAGAGCTTGTAAAATATCTGGTATAGAACTTGTCCCTCACGTAAATACTCATGTAAATAACCGAAGTAAATAGCACCGGAGGTTATAGAACTTTTCCCTCACGTGCACTTAAGTCACACAACTTATAAAATAGACTAACCGGTCACACAACTTGTCAAACGCGTGCACCGCAGGTCACAAACTGCTTAACCAACTGGTTTTAAAAAAAAACTCATCACGTGAGACGTGAATCCTTACGTGAACATTTTTTACTTCACGTAATTAATGTGATCTGATCTAAAAGGTACAATTTCAACTGAACCTAGCCAGATAAACATGAGGGGGCTTTTGTAAAATTGTAAGTACCATGTTGACCGAATGTGACACGTGCGTGATGCTTGTATTAAAAACCGGCCGGTTAAGCAGTTTATGACCTGCGGTGCACGCGTTTGACAATTTGTGTGACCGGTTAGTCTATTTTACAAGATGTGTGACTTAATTACACGTGGGGGACAAGTTCTATGAGCTCTTGTGCTATTTACTCGATATATAACACGTTGGGCTCGCGTGAACACAAGCAGTTTCTGAATTCTTTAGGACGCTGCCTCTACTCTGCGCTTTGGCCATCCGTATCGCGCTCCTCTCTTCTGAATAAGATGTTGAGCCAGCTATCTATACTCAATAGATGCAGAGAAATGATGTGATCCATCCGAGGCTAGGTCCCAGCGCATGATTACAGGGAAAAATGAGGAAGGCCTTCTTATCCTATAATAAACTGGACTACAGTCCATACAGGCAGGGGAAAGCGTACCTATCTGCAGGATCTTAGACTCGTGTCCAATGCGAGTATCTCAAACATGCCTGCCAAATTTTCTTCCAAGTAAATCAATGTGTATAAACTTTAGAAACTTTCAATGTTAGTGCAATCATGCCTTGGGATGCACCACATCACCTGTCGCATCCCTCTTCTGATTGCACACGAGACTATTGGTGATTCATTTTGCACACGACTGCGTAGATCATGGTGGCCTGTAAGAGCATAAGTTATAGTACTAAGCAATGAGTTCTCTTTGTACTCTTGCTAGGTAGCGATAATGGTTTTATCATGAGAACATACTGCTTATATCTACGCCACTAAACTTATTTAAACGTATACCATGAGACTGTCAAGACTGTCAAACACTCATGGCATATAAACTATAATAGAACCGCATTTCAATCATTTTATTATTAAATTATCGTTCCGTAGCAACACACCGACATTCAACTAGTAATAATAAAAACAGCAACACTTCTGTCAACCAGCTTTTTACGGACGGTTTTACCCTTTCACCGGATAGCTAATTACCCACCAATGCCACCGATTAGTCAGGTACCGGTTAGAAACAGAATCGCCGAGCGGTTTTCCCCCACACCCCACCGCGCCGCCGCCCCCAACCTCCCGACCACCCGATTTTATGGCATCCCGGCTTGCTCGATGCCGGACTGGATAGGATCTCTCCCCCAGCCTCCCGATATGCTCCGCCTCCCACTCAGGACAAGGAGCGCCCCGACAATCACCGGATGACCAAAACAATGCCTCTTCCCCGGTACCTCAAGGCTCCAGCGCATCTGCTCGATGCGAACGGAGGCCGGAGGGGATCTAGACGGATCAGTGCACCTGAAGGGTTGACTCTGCTCCACGACCCGAATTGGATGGGCGTGAATGAATGGGGAAGGGATTCCGTTTCCACGGAGAACGTCCAGCTTCCACCCGCGTAGACGGAGTCAACGAGTATGACGGGATATGCGTCGAGGCTGCTGGTTAGGTGGAGATGGGAGGATGCGAGGTCTGGAAATAGGCGTGGGCACAAATCGTGTGAGACAGGAGCGCTGCCGGCGGTGATTACTACTCGAGGCATTGTGAACAGGCGGGTGGATTCGGGAATCGATGATCTAGAGAGAGTGGAGCAGCTGGATCCAGCTACATGCGTTTCCTTGGATGTGACGGCCCAATCTTATCATACCAGTCCTTTGCTGTTTTTTTATTCAAAAGACTCTGCATTTTTCTACAATCGAAAATGGCATGCACTGACTCACATTAGGCATACCGAACAAAGGAAATTATGGGACAAAAGCAGATAAGAGTTATGGGGGATTGGAATTCATTTGTTCTCGGTGTGAAGTAAATGGAAACCAGATGGTTCCAAAAGACACTTTTAATCATCGTAGGTGCTTGAATTTGCTCTAGGTGTGCTGGCCTCTACTTTGAGATTGGCTTAAGATTTAAGGATTAAAGATGGCTTTAGACCGGCCAATCCTAGATCTATAAATTTGGCCAAGTAATTTCACCTAAGACTAGTCCCAATGGGGGTATCATAGGTAGTATCATGCATGCCATGTTGGCAAAATTCTGACGTGGCATCCTAATTAATGATGAAAGAGGTTGTGTTGGTATCATAGGTAGATACCGTATCATAGCACGTAGTACTAGAAAAACTAATCTCAAATGAATCTTGTACACAATTTTGCATTGAGATTCTACAAAACAATAAATATACTAAGACTATGGTACTACTACATGATACTATGCATTGTGGAGGTGGTATCATATACTAGTATCATATACATGATACTACTATATGATACTTCCCATTGTGACTAGTCTAAGTGCGGCTGGTCGTGCAATTCCGGATGCAAGGTGTGACAAGGGATTGCCAATGCGGCCGGACGGCGGCTGGTGTCCGTGCTACTGCACAAGAAAGCCAACGTGCGGGTAGACTACCGTATTGGGATGAAGTTAAGAAGCTACAGTTCAGCACTAGGTACTTGTGTGTTGCCAAGGAAGACGGTGGAAAGTTCGTGTGCTCCAATCTCCAAGTTAATCCAAAGAAATTAATGAGCCAGGTGACGTGCTGGAAGCTGTACGCATGAAGTAGTGGCTTGACTAAACATTTGGTTTTACACACATTCATGTTCAACACTCTCTTATTATGCCTACTAGATGTAGTGGTGCGCTTTGGCGCACGATCCCGTTGAATTACGTTTGTTCGACTTTATAAATAATACACAAAAGTGAGACTCAAAGTAATGATATTAGAAAGGAAATTGTTCCAAGATATTGGCGCGGTAAGCGGTCTGACAAAGAGGAACAAGTCTCCAAATATTAATGAGTCACTTATTTAAAAAGAAGAATAGTGATTCAAGCTAAACATTACATAAATAAAGAATGTTACTAAAAGACAGAAAGAGCGAATGTTATACAGGGAACGACAACGAAAGTTAGATGGGACAAATCTATATCTTAACCCAGTTGTACAGGATGATAAAAGAAATAACATCTATATTAGTGGGTAGTAGCAACATCAAAAGCCAACGTGGTCCCTAGAATTATGGAGGCAGCTGGTGCAAAATCAAGACAGCTGAAACCGTATTAGTGATATGTGGTGTCTGTTGCTTGTTGCAACTCAGCATCTTAGGTCCTTTCCTTTCCAGCGCTGATGTCCTGGAACCATAAGGAAATAGCAAATTTAGCTTACAGAAACTTGTGCACTACGTAAACAGTAGATTACTAATCATGTCGAGAATATACACATGGCTTACAATCACCAGGCAGCTGTGTTTTAAAAAAGTACTCTTTTTACACCGGTTTTATGGGTCATGCATTGCTTCTCACATTGTAGGAGCCTATAAAACGCAGATCAAGAGAATTTTGTTTTCAGCAAAGAGTAACATGTCTATGAATGGCATTAGTAAGCAGCGCAGGCCTCACCCAACATTTTACCATAGTGATCAAATAGCGGTGGAAATTGAAATATGGACCTTCTAGTGTCGACATAGAGGTGTTAAACAGTCACACGAACTAAGCTATCTTCACATAAGTAAATGCTAGAATCCACTCTAATTGAGTTTTTATTCTGAAGACCTATAAATTTAGGGCTCACATGCTTGCGAATCATATAAAAAACGGTATAGGGAATTCCATACTAATTATATATCCATAAGGATGGAGGATATAGCAGAAGTAAACGGAGCTGACATGATGAAGAGACAAACAATACCTTGCTCTAGGTCTTGTTGGATTCGATACCAAAGCTAGTGGAAAATATCCTACTCCATTCATCCTGAAAAGTATGTCGTAGATTTGTCTAAATTTAAATATATCTAGACACTATTTAGTATATAGATACGTGTAAATTTAGACAAATTTATGAAAATCTTTTCAGGGCGGAGGGAGAAGCATTTCAATTTGTAACAGATGTTCATTTCTTCAGCTAAAAACCAGATATTTATTTGTTTGGCTACTTACATAACCAGACCTTCTAAGCATGTAGATTAAAGTGGATGCTGCCATATTATGTTGAGAAAAATAAAGAGAAACCATAATAATACAACAAAAAATGTGGATATCATCTCTAGTGAACAATTGGTTGACCCATAGAAAGAAAACAAGACAAGTTTTAACTTTTATATATATGTTTGTAATAAAAACAAACGGAAAAGTATTGCCCCTTCCATGTAGCCAGGATTTCATAAATTTGATGGCAATAGAGAAATCGTATACTGATTTAAGTATTTCTCAAAATTATATATGAATTTTACTACACATGCACTGGTTCAAGCTATGTGCTAATAAAAAAATGAGAGGCAATAGCATATCTGCATGTTTAATAAGTAAACAGGAACGTGCGTATCAGCATAATCTCAGTTGGTGGTGCTCACTAAGATAACAACAGCTAATTCGGTCTTCCCAAAGGAACCTCGATGTATTTCCATTAAATCAAAAGGAGCTATCACCCAAAAGGGAAATTTCAATTCTCTATCCACTACACGCAGCACAGAAGGCAGTAGAAAAATCTATAACTGGGTATTCAAAAGTATATAAAAGGTAAGCATAGGATAAGCATCGGTAGTCCACCTTGGGTCGAAAAGGAACACATCCCTACTGAGAAATTCTTATTCTGTACTAAGAACAGTCAGTTGATCATTTGGTTCTTCACTGTTCACTGGCAAGGTATATATCTAGTGCACAGTTAGATGTGTTTTTGGTGTAGATGTTAAGGTTTAGTCGGGAACTATATTCTCTTTAACTGGGGTCCTAAGATGAGATCTGGTGGGCATAGGGGTGGTTGTGGTGCTCTTGTTGATTTGGAAATCAAGAAACTCTGCTTTGTTTCAGAATATATTTCCATAATTCCATAAGTATAGTATCTCAGGATGCTCACTGGATGTCACTTTGGTCTAGCATTCAGTAATCAAGACACCTCATACATGCGGAAAAATAAATAATTATTATGGTTTAGTAGAAAAATTATGGAACCCTACAGGTAATTCCATAATCTGAAACTACACATGGAACAAGTGGGCAGGGAACGTACCAGGTGCAAATGGCCAAGCTTTGAAAATCTGCAAATTTCTAATTCTAGCACTTGGATCATGTACCAGTGGCCAGATTGAAGTCTGCAAATTTCTTACTACCTTACGATGACAATCCTTAACATTCTCTCTTAGGTTTGACACTGCAATAAAGACCGAAGAGCAAGTTAAACCACCAAGGGAATAAATTGATGGTGAATTACTTTGATATAGGTTAGTAACAGAAAACAAAATTTTAGAAACTATAACATAATTCGAAGGGTCGGATTTGGGAGGGTTATTAGTCATCAAAACATAACAGCAGCAAGGGCAAGATTCCATACACCATCATGAAGACAATGCAAACCAAGCACCAATTGGCCACGCAATGCAACCAAACAGCACCGACACAGCCCATGAATCTGCACAAAAACTAAATACGATGAACAACAGATTAATAGAAGGGAAAGAGAAGTAAATTTGTGTAAAGCCCATTTTTCTTAAGCTGTATCTCACAGTGCTTGCCCTAGCCTCGAATTTAGTTTTTACAACTTACTCCTAATTACATAACCAAGTACCATTGGCAAAAGCATCTTACCTTGATTCCATTTCATTGTGTTTGTCAGGGCTAATGTCGAGGTAGAAACTGTGATTCCATTGTCTCTGTCCTGTTCTCTTTGACCCAACCCTCGTCCATCATTTACACTACTGTCCATCATATAATCCATCATATAAAAGAGTAGCTACACACTGTAAAAAAAGTTGCTAAACATAGCAATCCATCATATAACCTTTACCCAAACAATTATTAAAAAAATCCAGAAGTTGTGGCCTGGAGTACCAACTATTAATGGAACTTGCTGAATAATTTTCTAGGAAACAGGAGCCCAATCAAGCAATAACCAAAGCGACGAACCTGCAAGTTTGTTCTACTCTGAAAGAGGAAAGGTTTGTCAGACTATTAACTTTTTTTTTCGAGAAAACGCAATAGACTATTGCGTTTCATTTCATTGAAAAGGCAGAGTTCAGATTTACATCCCTCCTAGGAGGGAACCGACCCAAAGGCAAAAAAAAGATACACTCAGTGAACATCCCATGTCAGACTATTAGCTATTTTGTTGTGCCCATCTCTAAGCTATTTGTTCTACTCTGAATTTCTGCTAGAACAGCAGCGGCACAGATGTCAGGTTAGTTTACCTTCGCAACCTCAACGAGGACAGAGGCTAACGAAAGCAAATCTATGGCGTAGCTCAATACTCTTAGAGGTACCTTGATCTGTAGGAAAACATGGATCTGCACAGAAGAAAGGGTCTTAATCCAATGAGTAGAAGACACGATGTTAGATGAACACGGTAATCCCGAAACCAAGCAAGACACACCAACAAGCCATTAGATCTAAACTAACAAAAACAAAATCAAGCTGAGAATAAACAAAATAATCAAGCCATACCAATAACCCCAACGCCAGGAAATCCACGAATAGACCGCAACAGTTAATTCTAAAGTAGTACCATAGCAGTGATCACTTGAAAAGAGCATCTAAAATACCCGGTCCTATCCCCTAACCATCACTAGAAGCATATAATCATTTCAAAGATGACCTTCTTCTGATGTATCGCGGGCAGTCTATTTTCGATCAGCTCACCGAACATTTTTCCAGCACATCCAGTACGCCCCTCATCGAAAATGGTCTGTTTAAAACACTCATCTACCTCTGATATAAGGTAACTTCAGATAAAACCCTGCCTACCAGCGTGCCTGGTCGTGGGAGAAGCTAACAACAACAGCAAACAAACATGACTCTGAATCTAAGCCTCGAACCAGCACGTAGAACAACAGTAAACTATAATCAGGAGACAATACAAGCAGCACCATACGACGAGCTGACGAAACCGAAACAGAGGAGATGTCGCTTACCGTAAACCCAGCCGAACAACAGAACCAATAGGCTCACATGGCCACCCAAAGCCACAGCCTACAGCGACCAAACGACCTGCGAAGAAACGCAAACAAAAGAGGGTTAGGGATAAGCGGGAACAACAAACCTAGCACTAACAATCCGAAATTGGACACACCGCCACCAAAATCTAAGAAAAGGCAAACAAAATCGTAAGAAAAGGGCAAATCAACACGAGTAAAAATCCGAAGGGAAGCCAAGAAAGAACATGCCGGTAACAAAAATCACAGAAGAACTCGGGCAACGCGAAGCAAAATCCACAGGGTGAAAAGCATCTATAACCACAACTTCGGGATATAACCTCAGAAGAAATGAGTATTTTTTATAACTTTGGAAGCAATAACGTGTTGCAATTTTTTGCAAGATGGTCTTTCGGTATGAACAAAAATGAGCAGGCATCATGAAGTAGTCAATATAGAATTAAACAGGAACATCATGGATATAAAATATACCACATGGATTCGAAAAATGATTGTGTTATTACTGGATATAGATAAAGTTCTCGTCCATGAAAAACCCATACCTGAAGCAGTTGCGCCCACAACCTCACTCCCAAACACATATCAGATGAATCATGCCGCTTAAAGGGAAAGAACATGATCACCACCTCATATCTATGTGAGATATCAAGAAGGCGGGAGGAGTGGGTGTCCGGGTACAAACCTGAACCGACACCTTGAGCACCTCATAAAATTGGTCTAACTTAACTTCACGCTGACCAATTCAGCTCCAACCCTAGAACCTTGAGCTCAACGATTTAATCCAATCCATTTAGGTGGCATGGTGAGGTTGAATCAGGACAACACAACATGGAAAAGTCGACAATAAAAAAAGACCAGCAACTTGTTTTCACCGCTGCGACTAAATGGATGAACCAAATTGAGTGAATGACCACTCAAAATGACCACAGGAAAGAGACCTATAAAACACTCTAAATAAACCTCCTCTGATTCAGCCATCTGGATACTCTAAAATGAAGATTTTTATCACTGTTTGTACAGAAACGGGAATATTGAAACAAGTTCCTTCTAATTTTCACTTGATCTTGACAATCTCCTGCCCTAAGAACATGAGAAGCACCATGTACATCACATGAGAGAATCATAAAGGATGCGGGAACTCACCCTTTAAGCTGGAGCGAGGGAAACCAGTGGGGGACGGAAGGATCTTCACTTCTTCTTCTTCTTCTTCCTTCTCTTCCTTTTCCACACCTTGGCACTGCTTCTGCCCTTTGACACACTCTCTCTCTCCCCTTGGTACAGCCATGGAGAAGACCATGTGATGGGGCAGAGAAGGAGAACGGGACTGGAGCAGGAGGGGATTGGGGGAAGACAAAGACGTGGGTGGAGGAAGGGGTCGACAGAATACAGGGAGGGTGGCGGCGGCTCCCTTGGGGAAGGAGAAGCGGGAGCCGGTGGGGATGGGGAGAGGAGGAGGGTGCACGCATTGGGAGAGAGGAGCGACGAGGGCTGTAGCGGAAGCGATGGCGGCTAGGGTTTGTACGGGTTAGGATTGGGGAGAGACTAAGACGGCTAGGGCTTCTACCGGGTTGGGATGCCTTTTATATCTAGCTATAAAGAAACTAACGGCCGAGATGCTCTCAGGACCCCCATCCGACGGCTCAGAACTTGAAATCGCTGTGAGAGCCCCTTGACCCCTCACCAATTACATCTTTAGATTCTTTTGCATTTGGTAGGTGTAAATTGTTTTCGCCGGATCAACCAGAATATGCAAAAATAGCAGCACAGTCTGGAGCTACGGTCGTATTATATAGTTGTGTTAGACTTTATCGAGGTAGCCTTTCGTGCACTAAAAAATCTGAAGCAACATAGCTAAGTATTGTTTTGAAAGTTATAGTCTCTGACAACTGAAAGTGTGCCGAGCGTTTCGGCGGTTTACCATGTGTGTTGTTTAGCTGGTATCCATGTTGGTTCACTATTTTTACATGTTGTAAGAATTATAATATTATAGAATATAATATTTTGGTCAAATCCCGTCGGCGACGGCGCAAACTCAACAATGTTCTCATGTGCCGCGCGGGCGGCCTCACACAACACGCCCGCGCGTGCGTGATTGCAAGGTCTGGTCCAGCAACTAAGCGGAGGGATTATGGACTGATTTAAAAAAACTATGGGCTGCATAATTAAACGGGACTGATTGTAAGAGATTGTATGGGCTGATAATAAACTAAATGCATAAACTAATTAAACGAGACGGTGCCATCTAGAGCCGACAACGGCACGCAATTCACAAGGAAATGAAAGGGAAGCACGCCAAAGAAGAGAAAGAGGGGGTTTGGAGAAAAGAAATATTTTACTTGCGAATTGGAACAATTAATTGATCGTAGAGCGGATATCATCTAGCAAGTTAAAAACTGTCTATGCTATGACGTGCCACTGATTAAATAAACTCATCACGACACAACTAAGACTAATTTCTTCCGCCGCAACGCGCGGGCATTTTGCTAGTCACCCATAACACACAGAACAAATTCATGTACACTATGGATCCAAATAAGATGAATACACCTAGATATGCACTTAACTGAACCCAAGTGTCAGTAGACAGTTTAACTATACTAGTTGAATGCCCGTGCGTTGCTACGGGCCTATAATCTACAAATCACGATATATCCAGAACTTGAGTTTACACAAACTAATATTTACTTGTACCGCTAGCTCATTTGGATACACCATAGAACTTATTCAATCTTCCTAAAAAGGCAACAGAGGACAATCCATATGTGGACTAAAAATTATCATGCTACTATCAACCCTCAATCAACAACTAAAACAGAACTGATAGAGGAATTGTTCTTTTATATTGATAAATGACTGACTTCAGCACCTTCTAACTTTTAGCAGTTGAAGATTAGAAGTTTCTTTGAGAAATCTATTGTACATGTAGCCTCACATCTTTGGACTGGCATGTCAATTCTGTCTTATCCCATACGAATTACAAGTTCACCAGGAAAAACTCAAAATAGAGAGAAATGAGTTGTAGTCTAGTCTACATCATCAGAGAGCATACTTCCCTACCACTAAGATAGACCTGTTGTTGCAGCTGCAGATTTCTCCAAAGGATCATGAGAATGAGAAACCGAACCTGAACTTTGCCATTGAAGGAAGGCCATTCACTTGATGTAGCGAGACATCCATTTGAAACTTTTGCATATCCTATCTTGCGGACAATGCTTTATATGGATACCTCCAGGGACCACACGTTTGAATCTAAAAGGTTCACATTGCCTTTGAAAGTTATGGTTGTTTCCATCTCTCTGTGGGTTAGTAGCAATATGTAATCCAAGAATTATCCAACTCCATGGCCATCATCCCGTCGGTTACTACTTGGACATACTTGCTAGTACTTGTTAGTTCACACTCGTAAGGCTGCAATAATGCAAAACAACCAAACGTAAAAGAAAACCCTTTATAATCCAGGGCAAAATAAGCCTGCCAAACAGAACAGTGCAAACATATTAAGTCAAATAGTTGTATTCTTTGTATACTACTACTAATTTACAGAACCAACATGGTGAACATGAATTTTTGGCATATGTTCCTCGATTGAGAAAATACATCAGATTCAACAAGATGACATGAAAGAAGCATGCAGACATAAGTAAACAATGAATGGCAGTAGATTTTATATCCGATTCCAGAATGCAACCAATATATTACCCCTGAAATATTTATGCAATCACTAACAAATCGGGGCAGAGTGTGACGGCTGATCTGTGTCTTAGCGACTTAGCCATGCCAGTTGAGAAAGCTGCGGTGGATTAGAGAATTCAGACAACAGCATAGGGGGTTAGGCAGTAGCAATACAAAGCCTGCATCGCCGTTACCTTTTAGGAGGCCGGTAGCCTTCATCAGATCCCCGTCCTCCTCCTCCATTCTTTCCGCCATGCCCCATACCTCTCGCCACCGTACGGCTAACGCTGGTTATGGCCTCTCCTAATGCGTGCTTGCCGCCACCAAGAAAGGCAACGAGCCGAGGGCCCAGACGGACAGACCCCTCCTCCACCTCTAGTCCCTCGACGCTGCCGGCCCCAGCGACGAGGGCGGTGTGGGGACGGCAGCTTACACTTCGGGGACTCAGGGTTGGAGCGCGGGAGCATGGAAGTGGCCTCACTCGAGGCGAGGCGCAGCCCTCCAATGCGGCTCGTACGCGTCCTCCGACGAGAGGCATCGATGGAGAGACCTGCAGCGGTGGCCGGTTAGAGGAGGTGGATCCGGGTCTCACGAGGGTTGTGGTGGAAGGTATGCTCACGGACGCTACCGCCGGCGCCGCCGGCCCCTGCCCCTGCGCTAGATCGGAGTTCTTCCGATTGTGGTGTGGTAGCCGCCGGAGCCGGTCAACGGAACGACTGCTGTGAGGTAGGAAGGGGATTTCCCGATCGTTGGTCTGTTTGTCTGGACTATGACTTTGCGGTGGTAAACCATATAAATTGTCCAAAAACACAGGGGCAAAACGGTCCAAAGTAAAAATCGGAACGAAAATTAGGGAGGACGAACCTACCTCCGTGTAAATTAGTAGATAGAAGATAGATAGATAGATTCCTAGACTCATTTATGAACGGAGAGAAAAAAATTCCACATTGCCGGATACTCCGGTCTGATTTGGCCGGATACTCCGGTCCTGATTTCGGACGAGTCTCGGCTTGAAACGATCGCTGCTTCTTTCGTTTCCTTGTTCCTTGCCTGAACTACTGCTGAAACTTCCGATCAGATCTGGCAGAGGTATCGCTGAGCTGAACAAAATGCTGGCAGAGAAAAACGATTGAATCCACGTCCTCGCCCACATGCACGTGCGGCTGGTCCTTCTCTTCCTTTTTTTAAAAACTTTCTTTGTTAGCATCAAACGTTCAGCCGCTGGTAGCTCGGAAAACGTCGCGCGTTTGGACTCCTCGTAATCGATCTCGACTAACACGCCAGCAAAAACAGAATCGATCTCTACCAACGCACCAGTAAAAACTTTTCGATCGCCACCAGTATCCTCGCTGATTGTAGCCCGATCTACTTCGACTCCAAACAAAACAGCCAGCTTCCCTGCCATCGATAAACCTCGCCGTCTAACAGATCAATAGATCGGCCAGACGACAGCAATTGCATAGTGATCAACCTAGCTCTCTGATACCAGATGATTCGGATTGTTGGTCTGATCTTTCACGATGCATCTCCTGATCCAATGGATCTGATAGATCTTCGAATCACGTGAGCGGAACACGTTACCTAGAGATTGGGGAACGCTAATCCTGCGAGCAACTCGATGATGAACGACGAATCTCATGCCGGGATAGACACGCCAAAGCTCGACAACCCTTGATAATTCGAGGACCTTCGCACCCACACGATTACTCTTGACAATTCAAGAACCCTCGTGTCTTTATTATGGATAACTGGATGAATGTCCAAGACGCCGTCACACACGCCGATCCTAGAGGGATGGTGATAATATGAACTTTAAGTTCTACATTATTCTGAATAAACTCAAATCTAACCCTAAGCCTAGACCGGCCAACTCCTTATATGAAGTCTAGGGCGGACAGACTCGACCTAGTCGGTTGGACAGGCTCAAACCGATATCTAAACTAACTGGACTCTAAACATGATACATTCAGTTTGAACTGGTCTGAACACGGCCGGACTATCCGGTTGGCACAGGCCGGACTGTCCGGGGTAGCCGAACATTCTAGGGTGAATCAGCCAGATTCTTCGGGCTTGGTCCCTCATCAATACCGGCTACCGGCTCTTGAAGGAGATCCACCAAGGAGAATGCGGCCACCACGCCTCTTCATGGGCCATAGCCGCCAAGCCGTTCCTCCACGGTTTCTACTGGCCTACCGTACTCAAGGATGCGGAGCAGATGGTCTGCACGTGCAACGGATGTCAGCGATTCAGCCAGCTAAGGCACATGCCGACTTTGGTGCTCAAGACCATACCGATCACATGGCCCTTTTCTGTTTGGGGACTATACATGGTCGGTCCCTTCAAGCGGGCTCGCGCGGGCATGACCCATCTGCTAGTGGCGGTGGACAAGTTCACCAAGTGGATAGAAGCGAAGCCAATCCGAAAGCTGGATGGTGCAATGTTTGTCACCTTCTTCCGGGATATCATCATCCGGTTCGGATACCCCATAGCATCATCACAGACAACAACACAAAGGTCTTCGTCCGGTTCTGCCACAACAAGGGGATCCAACTAGACCTTGCGCCCGTCGTGCATCCGCAGTCCAACGGACAGGTGAAAAGGGAAAACGGCTTGGTTCTAGCCGGAATCAAACCCTGGCTGATCGAGCCTCTAGGGGGCTCGCCCAACTACTGGATTGAAGAGCTTTCGGCTGTGTTATGGAGCCTGCGCACCTCTCTGAATCGCTCAACCTGCTTCAATCCATTCTTCCTCCCTATGGCTCGGAAGCATTCCTCGCGGTGGACATCAAGTTCGACTCGACCCGCAAGCTCCTCTATAGGGAGAAGGAGAACCAAGAAGGAAGGGAGGACATCATGGATATCCTCGAGGAAGCCCGCGAGCTGTCCCTATCAAGGTCAGCGTTGTATCAGCAAGGCCTGCACCGGTATCATTCGATCCGGATCCGACCCGTCGCATTCCGTGAGGATGATTTGGTGCTCCGGCTGGTGCAAGACACCAAGGGCATACACAAGCTGTCCCCTCCTTGGGAGGGCCCCTTCATCAGCAGAAAGGCACTGCACAACAACTCCTACCACCTCATAGACGCGCAGCAGCCACGCAAGAACAAGATGTAAAAGTCAGACAAGGAGACCGAGCACCCGTGGAATGCGGACATGCTCCGTCTTTTTACACTTAGTCACGTGGTAGTGTATGTATCCCAAACCCTATGAATGGAAGCAATCCGTGGGTCCCCGAGCGACACTCGGGGGCTCCTTGCCAGATCTTCTTGTTGTTTTATTCCGACTTTTACTGCTTCGTTTCCCGGCTTCGTCGACCCCTACCCGGGGGCTCGCCGGCTGGCCCAGCCCACAACTCTGAAAACCGGCTTAGTACTGTGTACGGTGCCAAAGACCCACTCTTCGTCTCAGCTGTAGACCGCAACCCAGCTATCCGTCTAGCAAGAGCAAAAGCTAGAGGTACCCCGACACAAAAACGGTAGAGGGCGCTAAAGTCTGGGCGTTCCGGACTAGTTCGCTAGTCTATGTTTTCCGAATGCTAGCTCCCCCTTTGCATCCGGTTCCAGACAGCAACCCGGCTGCCCGACAAGGACACAACGTAAATAGCAGAGCGTACTGGAAAAATGACTGGGCATCCGGAAAAGCACGCACTAGTCTCTTTCCAACAATACTATTTTCCATATAAGCAGCATATAAAACCAGTATATTATAGACATTTTGTTTCGTATGTTTTTGCACGAGCATGTCAAGTTGGATCTCAAGTACAGTTAAGATTCGAAGCACATGTCTCCGACAGCTACTCTGAATCTTGGGGGCTACACCTAGTGGGTGCGCTGGTGCACCCCTACTGGAAGCATGTAGCTCCTGGCTAGAAGTTTCCAGCCGGTCTGGGTGAGGTGGAGCTCGTCAGAAGCAAGATTGTAAGGAAAGAAATAAAAGAGAGAAAAGCAAGATTGTAAGGAAAGAAAAAGAGAGAAAATAAAACTATGTGGAAAGGAAAGTAATAGAGAATAAGGTTTAACTGGGCAAGGTCGTAGGTAGGCTCGAGCCGAGATGCAGTTTCTCCCGTACGGCTAAGGCGGGCCAATCGACCGCACAAGGTGTCGAAGGAAAGCAAGTTGTAAAGATTCAAAGCACATGGCTGCACCAGCTACTTCGAATCTCGGGGGCTACACCTAGTGGGTGCACTGGCATGCCCACACCAGAAGTGTAGTTTCTCCCAGATGAAGGAGTTCACCCAGAGAAATGGCAAGGAAGTGTTCAGTCTTGTCTGGAGGTGATCAGTCGGGCATAAAGAGTCGGCAAGGCATGAAAACAGAAAAACAAAAGCAGGGCAAACAACAGTTAAAAAAGCAAGCTTACTTAATGTGCAAAAGCAAGCATACTTAATATAAAAAGGCGGGAGGCAAAGCCCCCACAGATCCATGATACGTCCATTTTGCATCACTATTTTATATTATAATTTTCTCTTATTCATTGATATATTTCATAAGAGGCGATACTTTTGTTATTTCATCTATTTTGCATGTTGGATAACTTTTGGAGGATGAACTGCCGGAGTCAGGATTCTGATGGAAAAAGCGGTGTCCAGATGCAATATTCGCAAAGATCAGAAAATTCCAGAAAATATATGGAAATTTCTATTTTTCCAGAAGACGAAGGAAGCCAAAAGGGGAAGTGGAGATGGGCCACAGGGGGCCCACACCACCCCCTGGCGCAGGCCCCTTAGGCCGCGCCACCAGGTGGTGGGGCCACCCTGGACCACCTCTGGCGTCGCCCCTTTGCCTATAACATCCCCCCGAAACCCTCATACCCGAGGGGAGACCACAGAAAGATTTCGCCGCCTCTACAGGGCAGAAACTACAGAGAGAGAAAGAGCTCTCCGGTAGGTAGAATTCTGCCGGGGAAATTCCTTCCCGGAGAGGGGACATCGTCGCCATCAACACCGTCATCAAGCTAGACTTCATCGGGATCATCATCATCATCCTCACCACCATCTCCACCAGAACCATCATCACCACTCCATCCCGCTGTAACAATTGGGTTGAATCTTGCATAGTTCTTAGGGGAAACTTTCCCGGTGTTAATTACTTTTGTAGTTGATGCTTTTGAGTGGAACCATTGAATTATTGTTTATGTTCAGATTGTTACTTATCATTATATAATCTCTGATCTTGATTCATATGATGTCTCATGAGTAGTTCGTTTAGTTCTTGAGGACATGGGAGAAGTCATGTTGTTAGTAGTGGAATTGTGTTGACGTAATATTCAATGGTTTGATATTTAAGTTGTGGTGTTATTCTTCTAGTGGTGTCATGTGAACGTCGACTACATGATACTTCACCATTTATAGGCCTAGGGGGATGAATTGTGTATTTGGCTACTAATTATGGGGTTGCCGGAGTGATAGAAACCTGAACCCCCGTTAGGAAACCTTTGCACAAGAGAGTGTAGGATCTCAAAGTTTAATGTTGTGGTTAGGTTTTTATCTTAATTACTTTCTTGTAGTTGCGGATGCTTGCAAGGGGTTTAATCACAAGTATTTATTAGTCCAAGTAAGGTCGGTACATTATCATAGGTTCACCCACACAACACTTATCCAATCAAAGAAGATTAATCAACTATATGAAGCGAAAGCACTTGACAGTATTCACATGTGTCCTCGAGAACGTTTGGTCCTCATAAGTATTACAACTGCTCGTCCTTTGCTAAGAAAGGATTGGGCCACTTGCTGCAATTATTATTATTGTCTTTATTTACTTGCACTTTATTTCTTTGCATTATAAAAAAACCTAAAAATACGTTTGCTAAGTATTTACAGAGAAATCCTGATCCAAACCACTAGTTAACACCTTCTGCTCCTTGTTGGGATCGATAGTCCTATTTATCGAAAGTACTACGATACACCCCCTATACTTGTGGGTCATCAAGACTATTTTCTGGTGTCGTTGCCGGGGAGTGAAGCGTTATTGAAGAGTGGAACTGGTAAAGGAAATTTCTACTGTGAGTATTGCTTTTATTTATCTTTGCTACTTTGTTTCCAATATGGATAATCCACTTGGTTTCCTATTTTGGAAAGCTACTACCACTGCTAAGGTAGTAGATGAACCACCACCTGCTAAAATAGATCCTTTTAAGATACCTACAAAAAAATTTGATCGTGTTATGGATAATTATTATTTTGGGGATGGAACTGTCCATCCTAGTGATCACTTGCTTTTTATCCATGAATTATGCGGGTTGTTTAAGTGTGAAGGTATCATAACGAAACAAGTCAAGAAAAAGTTACTATCTATATCATTGAAAGGAAGATCTAAAGAATGATATAAGCTGCTGAAGAATGGACAATCTATGGAATGGGAGGAAATTGTACCTCTCTTTTATTCTAAATTCTATCCTCCTAGTGAGATTCATAAAGACCGGATTCAAATATATAACTTTTGGCCTCGTGATGGAGAGAGTACAACCCAAGCTTGGGGGAGATTGAAGTTACTAATGCTCAAATGTCCTATTCATGAGCTCCCTAATAATATTATTATTAATAACTTTTATGCAAGGCTTTCTCTTTATTATAAAGATTTATTAGATGCTTCTTGTGCTGGATCATTCACACGTATGAAAGAAGAAGCTAAATGGAATCTTCTAGACCATATTCAAGAAAATACTGAAGCATGGGAGAATGACAAAATAAGAAAGTCAGGTATAAATTATGATTATGAATGCATTAGATCTTTTATGGGAATTGATGACTTTCATAATATTAGTACTGAGTATGGTATTGATTCCCAAAGTATTTCCAATTGTTTTAAGGCCTTTGCCTCTTATATTGAAATTCCCAAAAAGGAGTGGAACAAGTACCATGCACCTTATAAAGATATTGTTAATCATGTTCCTACTAGAAATACTGAAGTTTATACTGTTGATCATATTTTGCATGAACCTTATATTGAGAAATTACCTTTCCCTGCTAAGGTAAAGGAACATTCTATTATAGCTTATGTGGTTAGAAAAAGTACAAAGAAAGTTGTAGAACCTGATGAACAAATAAATATTGAACCTGTAGTAGCCATAGTGAAAGACCTTGTCACTAAAAATGTAGAAGATGGGCACATTATCTTTTGTGAAGATGCTTATAATATTGTTTCACATCATAGTAAAACTAGGAGAGCTAGTGTCCCTGTGCTTTCTGTTAGAATTGACGATCATTGCTATTATGGTTTGTGTGATATTGGTGCAAGTTTTAGTGCTACTCCTTATGAGCTTTACAAAGAAATTATGCATGAAATTTGTCCTTGTGAACTTGAGGACATTGATGTGGTTATTCACCTTGCTAATAAAGAAACCATTTGTCCAATTGGTATTGTAAGAGATGTGGAAGTTCTTTGTGGTAAGATTAAATATCCTGCTGATTTTCTAGTACTTGGTTCAGCAGCTAGTAAAACATGTCCTATCATTTTTGGTAGACCTTTTCTGAACACTTGTGGAGCTATTATAGATTGTAAGAAGCAGAAATTTTTAACTAAGTTTGACGGAGAATCTTATGAGTTTAATTTTTCCAAATTTGCTAAAAGCTCCTTACAAAAATGAATTGCCTAATGAGGATTTTAGAGTTGAACAACCTGCTTCTATTGATCCAGTTTTTGACCTCAAACCTCTATTTGATGATTTTAAGTATGCTCATTCTAATGATAAGAATGTTTCTTGTGACAGTTATAGTGTTAACTTTATTCATAGTACTATTGAAAGTTATTATGAGAGAGGGAAACATAGTTTTATACATCTCAATAATATTAAGTTTACCCACTTTATGTTGAAAGTTTTGAAGTTGCACTTGTTTTGCCTTCATATGCTAGTGGCCTTTTGTTTCATTAATTTGCTTTCTTACAAAATTCCTTGGTATAGGAAGTGGGTTAGACTTAAATGTGTTGGATATTTGCTTCTTGGTGCTCTCTTTCACTTCAAATCCATATTTCCTATGTGAGCATCATTGAAATTATCATGCCTATCTTAATGGCTATAAAGAAAGAGCTTTTGGGAGACAACCCATTTTAGTTTGCTTTTGGTTTTTGTTTCTTTGAGTCTTGGAAGTTATTATCTATGTAATAACCTATTCTTATCCTTTTTGTTTGGTTTTTGTGTCATGATTAGCCTCTTTTGAGAAGTAGGTGAGTCATGGGAAGATGCTGTCCCGGAACAGATTCATGTGCTGCACTGTAAAAAATATTTGTCACATCCCAAGATTTTCCAAATCTTGTAATGTGAAAAATAAATAAAAATAAAATAACTTATTGTTGAAAATCAGGGTGAAAAGAAACTTTTGTTTATAAAAGGAAACTTAAAATGCCATCTTGAACAAACTTTAATTAAAGTTTGAATTCAACAAAATTCAAATCTAGAGAAATGCATTCCTCAATGAATGTATCTGGAAATTTAAACACTTGGAAAATAAATCCAAACCCTAAACCCTAATGGAATAAAAATCATTTCCAAGTTATCTCCAAGCCTATGGATTTGATACATATAAAATCTTGACAACAAACATTTACAAATGATCAAGAAAGACAAATAGAAATATTATAAAACCATAGAAATTGGTTTCACTTAATTTGGAGCCATAGATAAAATCTTATGAATATAATAAGATAAGGAAATTAAATTTCCAAAGCTACTAAAGAACCTAACTATTAATCCATACCAAATGGTGAGCAAATAATCTTAAAGGGAATTAAAAGGATAAAAAAATATTAAACAAGATTTTACAAATTGGAATCACCAAGTTTGGATCTCTAAATAAAAAGATATAGATTTTATAAGGTGGCAAAAGATTGAGTTCAAATGAGTGTTTGAATTGGTTGTTCAAAATCAAAACAGAATAAAAGAAAAGGAAAAAGAAAAACAATCAATAAAAAAAAAGGAAAACGGACTCGACCCAGTCAGCTAGCCCAACAAGGCCCAGCAAGCCCATTTCCCACCCCACCCGCAACGAAACGTTTTTCACCCGCATACAGACCCGCAGAGACACTGACCGACGGACCCCACATTCCTTCTCTCTCTCTCTCGCTGCCATGCGACCTCACAACCCCGTCAGCGTCGTCTTCACCCGCGCGCGTTGACCCCGCCCTCACCTCGCCGACTGTTGCTGCCGATTAAAACTCGACTTAATTCGCGTTAATGGCACAGTTAAACCTCCCCCTGACGACGCCCTCTTAAACGCCTGCGCCCCCTCTCTCATTCCCCTCACTCGCCAGAAACTCTACGTCCCCAGGCCGCCCTGAATTGCGCCTAGACCCCGCTCTGCTCCGACGAGCTCGCAACCAAATTCCGACCAGCCTCCTCCGCCCCTTGATCCCTCGACCAAGCTCACTTGCTCCCCAGACCCAGGCGAACCTCCCCGTAGCTCCAGCTCGTCCCCGCGCGCCCCAGAGCCTCGACAATGACGACCACAGCACCACGCCGCCGTCTGTCACTGCTCCGACGAGCACTGCTCGTAAGACATGACCGCCCCCCTCTTACTCCTTCACACACGCATCATCACCAGGACCTTGCACATCTGACCATGTCTTCCACTTGTCCTAGCACGCGCTGTAACCTCGCCCCCGTCGACGTCTGACCATACCCGACGCCAGGAGCACCTCCGGCGAAGAATTCCGACGACGCCCGAGCGCCCCTGCTACCCGAAGACCACCTTGAGCTTCGCCATACCCCTGCGATCACTGTAAGCCCTTTCCCTTCCTCCTTTGCTTCCTGTATTCACCGCGCCACCGTAGTCAGAGTCGCCGCCGCCAGAAGCCACCGCCAGCGCCGCCCATCTCTGGCTAGCGTGCCTAGCGCCGTCCGATCTTAATCGCATGGCCACGATAGAAACTTAACTAAAGCGGTATGTTTGTTTCTGGGCCACACGATCTACTTTAGATCCAACGTGCCAGAGTAGCTGATCCGGACAAAACGGTATGGACGAGTAATATCACGCCACGTGGCCCTGTTCGTCTGATTAAAAACAGAATTGTTCTATTAGATATGCCAATTTGAAAAATCCATAACTTTCAAACCACACGTCCAAATTTTGAAAATATTATATCAATGGATTTATCAAAACAAGCCCTAGCCAACCATGTACTTTGTTTAGTAAAAAGCTTCTGTTAAATTGTTTGTTTTTACAGAAACTTGTGTATGCATGTTTAGGAAATAAAATTTATTCCAAAATGATTTTGAGGATAAAATCTTTGGCAAATGGTGTGTTTTGAACCTACTGACCATAGGAAACAAATTGTGATTTCAAAAATATATTTGGTGAAACAAAAGAATAAATCTTTGATTTAAACCATTTCTAGTCAAATAAAAATATGATTTAATTATTAAAAATGGTTTTGGAAGAAAACCTTTGAGAAATGTTTTGGAAATAAACTCCCTGACCCTAAACACAAGGTTATATGGTTTGAAAACATATTTTGTGAAACCTATAGAATTTTGCCTTATTAAAAGCATTTCTACACCACATAAAATAATGACTTGATCAAAAATGGTTTATGAAGTAAAATCTTATACAAATGATTTTGCCACTTTATAAAATAACCATTAGGTGTTTTCAAATGTTTATGAACCATTAGAAACCACTTTTACAAATAAAACAATCTTTTGCATGCTTGCATGCATTACTTTGATTTTATCATTTTATGTGATGAATTGCTTGAATGATAGATTGAAATATTGTTTGCTTGATTGAATTGTAGTGATTTGAAGTTAGAGAACATTGCAAAGATCAAAGAAGTGAACTTATACTCTCTACCAAAAAGGCAAGTGATGCTACATACTTTTGTCCCATTATTTTCACTATGCATTAGTGATATTTCTAAGTAAGACTTGCATGGAATTTTTGCTAAGTATAAACTATGCTATGGGAAATCCTAGTAGATGAAACCTTAGTAGAATTCTTCTAAGTTAAGATTCCTACTACTATCAAGCTTAGCTTAGCTAGTAGAAAACAAGGGTGGAATATATATTCATGCTATGGAAAATTTCTAAGTCTGAGGACTTGTGTTTTGTTTAATAAAACAACTAAGTGAATGAATCACCTGGGTGGAATGGAAGGAATGGTTTGTGTTGAGTGGTCATGAAAGTCCAGTATGCTGGGGAAAACTTGGGCATCACCAAGTCCAGTATGCTGGGGAAAACTTGGTGTCTCACTTGTGGATGGCCACCCAGGAACAAAGAGATTTGAGATGTCAAATGTTGAGAAGCTTCAAGTGCAGCCACTTGGCATTATGGGCTCTGCCTGGATCATATAGGTTGCAAGAACTTAGCCAAATGGACAGTTGGTGGTAGGGGTTTGATAGGTTGGAACGCGTCCATTCTGGTCTAAGGGAAGGCTTCTGAAAGATCTTGTCTTGGGAAACCAAGTCTTGTGGGGAAAGTGCACCACCTCTGCAGAGTGTAAAATCTAAGTACTTAGCCATGTCCCTGGCAAAGGACAATTTGAGCATCAAGACATGGAAGCTATCAAGAATCTCATCATCCAAATTTCTAAGTTAAAATCTTGTGGTTGAATAAGGGTTTAAGGTTCACCAATTTCTATTGGTGGTTCCTTGGGTGATTTTTGTGAAGCAAAAACTTAGTGTTTTCAAATTATAAGGAAAATCTATTTTGAGCAAAGCAAGCCTAAGCTCCACCTAGTCAAATGCATATAGATGATAGACTCCACTATACTACCATAGTATCACTTGCCAATACAATTCAAATGTATTGACCCTTGTGGCTGTAACTTGTTATGTTGCAGGTTTTGTTTGATATTAGTGAAATAGGATTACAAGTCTACAACCAACATGTCTGCCTGTGGCACTTTGAAGATGAAGGACCCCATGCTTTTGTTATATTCTGATGCATTGTAATGAGATAGCCAAATGAGCTATGTAAGATGTAATAAATTGTTTTATTCCTGGTTATAAAGTTGTATTATGACCTTTGTTTCTTGATATTACATCTTAACAGTGGATGCTAGCTATTGATCCAGGGACTAGCATTGTAAACACAGGGATCTCTACCTTATTAAAGTTTGGGAACCTTACAATATTGAACAATCCTAGTATGTCGGATTGAGCTGTAATTTTCTGTGCATGTGCCCCAAGTTATTATCCAACTTTCGTTAGTTTTGCACTTTTTGATTTGAGCAACACAAGATTTTTGAAAAAATCAATCTTTACCTGCTGGTCTGTTTTGACAGATTTCTGTCATTATTTGCATTTCCCTCTTAAATCGATTTCCTTTTAAATTCTTTTTGAGCTTTTGAAAGGAGTTGCTACAGTAGATTATGTTTTGATGGACTTCTGTTGAAATTGAACCCAAAGGTTCTTTATCTTGCATACACTAATGTTGATTGTGTGAAGATTTGTATGAAAGAGATTTTCAAATTTTGGGAGAGAATGATGTAAAGAGATGAAGAATGGTCAAAGGATTAAACATTATATTTCTGGAGATTCTTATAATAAAGATGTTGATATTATTCAAATGGTGACTCCAGAATAATTTATTAAAGACCAAATTTAGGAACCTGCAGAGCCCGTTTTCAAATAGGTAACAGTTCTAGTAAGAAAAGGTTCACGAAAAACTTGTTAATTTATATTTTTGCAGTTTTTATTCCATACGAAAGATAATGAGTTGAAACAGGGAAGGAAACGGAGCCCGGGTGACCCACACCAACCCGTGGCGCGGGCCCACCTATCCGCGCCACCTGGGGGTGTGACCACCCCGGAGCTCGTCTCCGTCCCGTTTTCGCCCAGTACCTTCCTTATGTCATAAAACTTTATAATATATAATCCCCCTGGATCCCCCGAGGTCCGTATATCGTGTTCTTGTCGTGTTTTTGTTTCGATCTGTTTCTATCAGGCAGATTCTTAGTTTTCGAGCCACAATGTCTTCCTCTGGATCATCCAAGGAGGATTCCTCCGCGGACGTCATCAACCCGTATATGTATGATTTGAAGATTCACCCTAAGGAGTTGTTACTCAAGGATGGAAGGTGCAGATAAAAGAAGTTCAGGGCCCTAAAGGAGAAGTCGGCCTGGAAGATAGGATGGGAGCATTAGAGCAAGAAGTTTTCATGTACAAGAAGATGGCGGAACGCGAAGTGGATGTCATCCATAAGATAAGTTCAGGACTCGTCGCCGAGCACAAGAAAGAGACTGCCAAGCTAAGGGATGAAATCCTCTTGCTCCATCAGACCAACCACTTACAAGCACAACTCTATGACATGCAAGATCAAAACTGTGAGTATGAGGCTAGGTTTAAACGCATAAGTTCTGCTGCTAGTTTCAGGATATTGGAAACCAAGACATCCTTTGTGGATGGGAAGCCTTTACCTTGGAAGTCTGATGATGACAATGCAACACCACCACCACCGAAGGAGTAATTCGTCATCAGGTTTTGGCATCCCCTTGGTTTGTTCCAAGCTTGGGGGAGTGTCGCGGTATCACATAATTATCTTTCATCTTTTTACCTTTTTAGCAGAGTCATATCATGAATAGAGAAGTTATCATATAGGATGGTTTGAATTGTGGAAGTATCTCTCCTCTAGTTGGTTATCTATGTATCCCTTGGTCTGAGTGTCGTTATGGAATATTAATGAGAAGTTTCATCATTTACTTTCTGCACATCTTATCTTAGTTTGCAATCTCTATTACATGATTGATCTTGTTGATTAGTATTAGTATCACTTTGGGGAGCATCAAGTAATTTTAAATTGGTTTTGGCAAACCTAGCTCTGGTCAGTAGCAACACTTTTTGAGGTTTGAAAGGAAAGGAGAAAAGAACTTACAGGTATTTTATATTATTTTCTTTCTTTCTTGATTGGCTCATAAGCTTAGTATTCTTTAGATAAGATCTTTTGTGTTTTAAAGGAAGATTGCATGTTTGTTTCTATCATTTGTATATTTGCTTGTTTCCTTCAACCCTTATGCTTGCTATCCAGCCTTGCTAGCCAAAAACCTATACTGAGAAGGAATGCTTCTCGTGCATCCAATCCTTGAACTTAAACCTATGCCATTTGTGTCCACCATATCTACCTATTAGCATTATTGCTATTCTAAGTAAATTCTCAAGTTTCATCTATCTTTCAAATTAAAAATTCTTTTGTTATGTGAAAACTAGTTAGTAAAGCTCTCACGAACTTGATGGCACACTTTATTTTCTTGCCCTTAATAAACTTGAACCATTGTGTCATCTATGTTGTATATGCTTGCACTTATAAGTTGGGAATTAGAAGAACCATGCTGTCATGGGGAACACTTTCAACACTTGTACATATTACCCAGTTGATATCATGATCTTTTGCTTGCGGATGTCAGCGGTGTGAAATAAAAGGGGAGCTTGTAAGTCCATGGAGTTATGTATATGTGTTAGATAAACGCCTAGGCGGCTAGCCTAAGCCATGCCTAATCATGGTGGAAACTTGCAGCATCACCATAGTGGGCAATCTATGAAGCATCCTCAGAAAGAAATATATAGAAAAAAAGAGAAGAGAAAAAATAATATATGCACCATTCTCATGATAAATAAAGGATCGCTGAGATGCTCACTGTCTGTTGCCTTGTCATTTTGATATGGGATAGCCCCTGTGTCATGGGGCAAGGGGTACCCCATTGGCGGTTCTCTATGATACACATATACTTACAATGACAAGAACTTGCTTGTAACTAAAGTTGAGTAGCACGAGGAGCGGCCCTCGTACTCAAGGGACATGAGATTGCCAACTTATGATTTGTCAAGCATATACTCCATATTTGTTCACTTTAACCTTAATCACCTCAAGATGCTTATGATAGGGGAAATGAGAGCTCAAAGCTAGTAAGTACCATAATCTTTTGGAAGCTCTTTATGAAACTTGAAATCTCTACTTCCCTCTGTGAAGGGCCTTTCTTTTACTTAGTTGAGTCAGTAAACCTATTCCTTTCTTTCTCCGGCAAGCATTTGAGTTGTTGTGATTCAATCATTCATATGATGATTTATTCAATCATGTTTCTTATCTTCCTTGTTTTGCACATTGCTCTTATCTAAATGAATATTACTTTGAAAGCTATCGTTGTGAAAATCCCTTCATGTTTGAGCAAAAGGATTCCTGTTATAAACTTCATTACAACAGCTTTGCTTGAAAACCAAGTATGATTTGTCAACTGTTCTCTGACCAAGAACAAAGTTTGCCATTACCAATTATGATAGTATTTATGCATCTCTATTGTGACTCCCATACTCGTTGCAAGTTAAGTTATATAACGGTGAGTTGTTTTCTATTATGATTTGTCTATTGGTGAATGTGATGCTTCTTGTCTGTATTCTTTTTATCGACACTTCACTCCATAAACCTGTGGTCATGTTTACTGAGCTCAGTTTTTGCTTGGGGACAAGCGAGGTCTAAGCTTGGGGGGGTGATACGTCCATTTTGCATCACTATTTTATATCATAATTTGCTGTTATTCATTGATATATTTCATATTAAGAGGTGATACTTATGTTATTTCATCTATTTTGCATGTTGGATGACTTTTGGAGGATGAACTGTCGGAGTTAGGATTCTGATGGAAAAAGCGGTGTCCAGATGCAATATTCGCGAAGATCAGAAAATTCCAGAAAATATATGGAAATTCCTATTTTTCTAGAAGACGAAGGAAGCCAAAAGGGGAAGTGGAGATGGGCCACAGGGGGCCACACCACCCCCTGGCGTGGCCCCTAGGCCGCGCCACCAGGTGGTGTGGCCACCCTGGCCCACCTCTAGAGTCGCCCCTTCGCCTATAACATCCCCCTGAAATCCTAATACTCGGGGGGCGACCACAGAAAGATTATGCCGCCTCTGCGAGGCGAAAACTACAGAGAGAGAAAGAGCTCTCTGGCAGGCAGAATTCTACCGAGGAAATTCCTTCCCGGAGAGGGGAGATCGTCGCCATCAACACCGTCATCAAGCTAGACTTCACCGGGATCATCATCATCCTCACCACCATCTCCACCAGCACCATCATCACCACTCCATCCCGCTGTAACAATTGGTTTGAATCTTGCATAGTTCTTAGGGGAAACTTTCTCGGTGTTGATTACTTTTGTAGTTGATGATTTTGAGTGGAACCATTGAATTATTATTTATGTTCAGATTGTTACTTATCATTATATCATCTCTGATCTTTATCCATATGATGTCTCGTGAGTAGTTCGTTTAGTTCTTGAGGACATGGGAGAAGTCATGTTGTTAGTAGTGGAATTGTGTTGAAGTAATATTCAATGGTTTGACATTTAAGTTGTGGTGTTATTCTTCTAGTGGTGTCATGTGAACGTCGACTACATGATACTTCACCATTTATGAGCCTAGGGGAATGCATTGTGTATTTGTATACTAATTGTGGGGTTGCCGGAGTGATAGAAACTCAAACCCCCATTAGGAAACCTTTGCACAAGGAGTGTAGGATCTCAGAGTTTAATGTTGTGGTTAGGTATTTATCTTAATTACTTTCTTGTAGTTGCGGATGCTTGCAAGGGGTTTAATCACAAGTATGTATTAGTCCAAGTAAGATCGGTACATTAGCATAGGTTCACCCACACAACACTTATCCAACCAAAGAAGATTAATCAATTATATGAAGAGAAAGCACTTGACAGTATTCCCATGTGTCCTCGAGAACGTTTGGTCCTCATAAGTATTACAACCGGCTTGTCCTTTGCTAAGAAAGGATTGGGCCACTTGCTGCAATTATTATTATTGTCTTTATTTACTTGCACTTTATTTATTTGCATTATCAAACCCCCCTAAAAATATGTTTGCTAAGTATTTACAGAGAATTCCTGATCCAAACCACTAGTCAACACCTTCTGCTCCTCGTTGGGATCGACACTCCTATTTATCAAAAGTACTACGATACACCCCCTATACTTGTGGGTCATCAATCCACAAGTTCGAACAAGAGTACGGCATGAAGGAAATAGTTCATACTGCTACACCCGGCATCCCGGGGACAAATCTAAACAGCAGGACCCTTTCCCTGCGGGAGATTCTGCCCAGCCACTCCTCTAGTCGATCCGCCTGACGTTTCGGATCTGGCACCCGACTAGGAGGTTGTCTCCATCTCGGCCTCCGGATCTGCTCCCGCGTCCGACTTGGTTAAGACCTCATTGATGTTGGCATAGCCAGCGATCTTGAAGGTGGTGGCACACAACCCTGAGTGAGCCTAGCGCATGGCAGCGTGGTCGGCTCTGGCGCAGAAGCCCCCTTCAAGCTTCTCTAGGCGCGTATCTTTGTACCAGCTCAGTATCAATGCTAGAGCCATTTCGGCTCCGACACGTGTGGCCAGGTCGTGGAGCCGGTCGATCGCAGGCGACACGTCGGAGATCTTAGCAGCAAGGGCAGCCATCGAAGCCGACAAGGGGTCATCCGGCCAGAGGAAGTCGAAGACCGTGGTGGCAGCCTTGCACAAGTCCAAGGCCTCCTCACCTAGCTAGGCGACAAGATCCTGCAAACTGGCCTTCTCGCCCGGCACCTCCTGCTGGACCCGATTTTACACCAGAGCATCTACCTTCGGATAGAAAGCTATCAAAAAAAAGTCAAGACGAATCTTGCTAGGCAACCTGGTTGAAAGAGCGAAAGTAGAGCTCACCTTTGGTGATGCAACCGATGTCCATCGGCTCCTTCAGCGGGAAGGACTCCTGCTCCTTCAGCCGTCTGGCCTCCTTGTCCAAGAGGTCAAAGGCCTTGGCCCGGATGGCAAGGACCTTCTCGTGCTCCGTGGTATCCGCCTCTAGCCGGTCGACCTTGGAGTGGAACTTCTTGTTCTGCAGGCGAAGGACGGAGTTGTCTCGACTAAGGCGGGTATTTGACCGCGTCATCCGGTTAATCTCGCGTTGCGCATAGACCAAGATTGCTGCAAGCATAGCCGACACGTTAAAAAGACAGAAAGGAGGAAAAGAAGGAAGAAAGATCCAGCTAGAAAATAAAGCCAACAAGAGAAAGAGCACAAGGAAGTCAAAAGATAGGAAAAAAACTCACTCCGAGCGGTCCCTCGCGCGGTAGAGAGCTGCTCCGCCGCCTAATTGTTGGAATCCTCCAACGTCGTCTGGAGCAGCCGACATTCCTTTAGGGCGGCCTCTAGGATTGTATCCGACTCTTTGAGGGAGGCGGCCGACAAAAAGGACAGGGGCGGGGCAGAGACAGACAAGGAGGCAGGGCGTCACGGGTCACAACGCGCCACTGCTCAGCCAACTCGCCATCCGAGTCCTCATCCATAACCACCATGACCTGCTTTCTGGACACAGCACCCCTGCCCCCGCAGAGGAACCTCCACCAGAACCGGATGTTGCGGCCTCCGTCCGGCTCGAGGCATGTGGCCAGGCACTGGCGTTTGGCCACGTAGTTAGCTGAGGATGAGGCGGCGGTGTGGTTTTCTGGCGGGGGAGGGGGAGTGGCAGTGGAGGCGGAGTCCTGGCGGACGGGAGAGGCGTGAGATGGCGAGGCGGTGGAGGCACGAGTCAGGCTCGCGGCGCTGAACGAGACAACAGTGCTAAAAGGACAGGAAAAGGAAGAATGAGATAAGGGAGAAAAGGAAAACAAAGAGGAGATAAGAGTAAACAGAAGAGGCAACAAAACTTACCCCTCCACGATACGGGCTCCAGCCTTCCGGCGGCCTCCTCGCCTCTGAAGGCATGGTGTCGTCGCCGTCTTCCGGCTTGGGGCCATGAGGATCCTCCATGCCCTCGTCGTGCCGGCTAGGGAAAGCTTTGCCCTCGCCGTCTGACTCCTCGCCGGATCGCCGGGCTTGCGACTCTGGCAGATCGGTAGTGAATTGGAGGGGACATTGACCCTCCTCCCGGAGGATGCACGGGAAGAGCTGCTGTCAGATGAGAAGCGTTAGTCGGATCGAACGAAACAAGATCAAGCAATAAAATAGAAGGAAAGTGACTTTCACGAGGCACGCGGTTGGCGCGAGTGTAGGGGACCTGCTCGTAGGACCAGTCCGCCTTGATCTTCTCCTTGGTGATCATCCAAACCCACTCGCGGAGATTCTCGAAGGGGGTCGCGGTGAGAGAGCCAGGTCAGTTCGAGCCGGCCCGAGTAGTAGTACATCTTGTGTGTAAGTTTCTCCAGCTGAGGGTCACGTCAATGCCGGTCAAGCCGGCTGTGACGAGATCCCTCATCCGCCTTAGCATCTCGTCTGACTCCTCCTTGGAGCCATAGATCTTCAAGTCCTAGCACGTCCTACTGGACTCCTGGTCTTGGAAGGCAGGGAGGTTGATCTGGTCAACTGCCGCCAGGTTCCGTACATAGAAGTACGACTGCTGCCAGAGCTTGACCGTGTCGTGCAGTTGGAACTTCGGGTAGACGGTCTGCGCGTGAGAGTAGAGGGAGGCGCCGCGCAAGGGACCAACGGGCCCTTGGCGAATTTGGTCTGGGCCTAAATGTAGAAGAGGTGACAGAAGAGCCCAAGATCTGGCTGGATCCTGAGGTAGCTCTCACAAAAAGCGATGAAGTGGGAGAGGGTGCCAATCGTGTTGGCACTGAGATGGTGGAGTCAGAGGTCGAAGGTGGTGAGGAAGGTGAGGAAGAAGATGCTAGACAGAAGGGCTAGGCTGCACGCGAGATGCGCAAGAAAGATGACGCGCTCGCCGTCCTTGGGGTGCGGCGTCACCTCGCCGGCTGGCGCGAGACGCGCGGCGACCTCTATCTCCGGCGGTAGGACGCGCGAGCAGCGGTACTTCGAAATTTGCTCCTTCGTCACGGAGGAGCCACACTAAGCACCGCGGCTTTCGTCCATGGGGTCCACGGCGGTCGAAAGA
Organism: Avena sativa; assembly: GCA_916181665.1. Classification (NCBI taxonomy): domain Eukaryota; kingdom Viridiplantae; phylum Streptophyta; class Magnoliopsida; order Poales; family Poaceae; genus Avena; species Avena sativa. Next base: position 149,198,596 of record OV702297.1, read on the forward strand.
AGCGATAAACAATGGCTTGTTGCCTCCGGCGAGTAGGAAAAAGGCGGCACCAGCGAGATTCAGGCGCAGAAGGTCGAAGGCGTGCAGAGGAGCGTGATGCAGAGGAGCAAGCGCAGGTAAAATGGCGAGTGTGGGGGTGCCGCGACCTCGCCAGTATTTATCGTCGGGGGAGGACAACCGCCCGGCTCGCCACGTGGCAGCCCCGCGGGCGCGCCGCGCCCCTGTGCCCGCTCAGGATCCACTGTGCCGGCAAAGCGCGTGCAGAAGATCCGTGAAGCGGTTCCCGAAGAGCCAACGATGATTCTCGAGGCGACGTGCGACATGACGTTCCCCTGGGCGCCGCAGTTGAGTAATGATGGCGTCGCACGCGTGGCTTGCGTCAGCAATGATGCGGCCGAATATTTCAACCATCGGATTTCAGCTTGATGCAAATTCACACTAGCTTTTGAGCCCGCGCATATTCCTCCTAAGGGCAAAATCTACGCGTGCTCGGGGGCTAGTGTTAGGGGATCACCCCCGGGTAGGCTAACCGAATAGGAAACAGGGGCAATATAACTGTCGGCCGTTGGCTAAGCCTAGCCGGATGTAAAACCAGAGCAGGCCAGAGCGGGAAGCCGGTTGGACAATCCCAGCCGGACAGAAGACACGAGCCAAGGACCAGATAGATCCAAGACCGAAGCAAGCCGGCATACCATATAGCCAGATAGAGGGAGACAACCAAGATGGGTAGCCAGCTGGACAATCCCAGTCAGAGTGAGAAGCCAAAGTAGGTAAGTAGGGTGACGCATGGTATAGTACGCAGTACACCCCGCCAGCAGACACAGAGAAGACAAGGATACAAGAGCGTGAAGCCCATACCGATGACTCTACCGATGACGACAGGAACAGTGCCTAGTAGGTGGTACTGTGCCCAACCGCTAGCACGACGCCCATTGTGCTCATGTTGCATAGCATGACTGCTAACTGTTGGCACCCACCCACCTTACCTAATACTGTAGATGACCAGCAGGATAGGGCCCGCATGTGGGGCCCACTAGCCGGCCTAGCCAGTGTAACCGCTGCCCTAGCCCTATATAAGGGGCAGCGGGTTGGACTCTGCTAGTTAAGTTATTCTCATACAACTCGAGGAGCGCTTGTAGTTCATCCAATTCATCCAGATAGTCAAATCGGCAGAAATAGAGGATTTACCTCACCATGAGGACCCTAAACCTGGATACATTTTGTGTCTCATCGCACCAGCTTGTATCAAATCCTAACTGTAGGCATCGTCGCTAGCCTCACTGCTTGCTCCCACCCTCTGTCTAGCCTTCTCAAACACTGCCGTTTCTATAGCAACAACACCAAGGGAGCTCCCATCGGGGGAGGATTCCTCACCATCGCTCTAGAAACTATGCCGTCAGTGGGCGGCCACGGGAGATCTACGGCTCTACGGCGACAAGAGATGGCAGGAGAGGAGCGGGTGCGGGATTGTGGAAGGGCACGAACGCCGTCTCAAACGACTATTTTAACCAGAACTATGCCCCTCAGACGCGGTTCTAACGGCCATTGACTCCGTTCAGTGAAGGGCTTGCCACGTAGCCCATCTGTCAGAAACAGATTAAGACTAGCAAAACGAGCAATCAGTATCATAAACCAGCCCCCAAAGTGGTGTTTTTTGTGTCACCCGGACCAAAAGTGGCAATTATGGGCTCTAAATGTGATAGTTTTGCATTATTTTCTTGCTCGCGCGCGAGACAAGGATGAATATGCAACACAAGTGGATGTAGACGGGTCCTACAAAACTTTCTCAATTGCAGGGGAAAAAACCAAATCAACTACGGAGGTTTTCAACCAAGCATGTGTAAAAGTAACAGCATCAAATCGGAACGGGGTTCCAGTCAAAAAAATAAATCAGAACGAGGTAAAACAGAATCTGAATACAACAGGTTTCACAGTCCACAACTGAGCATAACTTGTTATCTATATAAGCTACGGGCAGCTCTAGATGAATTTCAGGCAAACAATAACGCCTCATCGGAAAAAGACGGATTTCTTACTGTACACAGAACAGGGTACATGCTCTGTATTTTAGCAACAAATTTGAAGGAGCGTACTGGAATCATCGTGAAATTAAATTTCAAAACTACATAAAGAGAATAATTTTGCATGCATAGGATATGATGAGAGCAACTCCCTCTGTAACTCGTCCGTTCCATCCATCCATCCCAAAAGTTTGTACACACATCCTGCAAAGAAAAAGAAAAGGAAATGGATGACAGAGTCATTCGATGCCTTCAGCATCAATAAACAGAAAATTTACATATAATTCCTATGATGACAAATAAACTGAAATTTTGACAAACTGGAAGGCTAGATTATAACCATAAACAATTAGTACTTGAACGTCATTTTCAGCCTATAACTAAAAATAAAATGAACTTCAGCGCTCATATCATCAGTGGCAGAGGCAAACTTACGTAGCTCTGTCCAGTAATGTAAAAAACAGGCACAAAGAACTAAAGGAAATTTAGGCGTTCCTTTCTCTTTCGTGCCCCTTACACGTCCCAGCTGAAAAAATTATGCAACTATCTAGTTCTGCACTCTGCAGGTTTTGCAGTAGCAGCTACAAAATATTCTGCCTATGCCTCTTTCTCATAATGTTACTATGAATCAGCTATTCTTGCCAGGTAGAGGCCAAATCTGATGCACACATTTGAACAACTGAACTCAATCAATAACAATTGGGTCATTATTACTCCTGATGAACAGAAACAGGCGTAAGATTTATTACTGAAAGGAATGTAAAATGAATAACACACTGGTTGCCTGCTGCTAACCATCAAGTTATTCAAGGTTAAGATAATGAGAAATACAAAATACTAACATCAAGAACTAATTCCCAAAGAATCATCTAGTTCACTTTAAACTAAAAGGCATATTCAGAGATATCCTAGCAGCTAATTTAAGAACCATTTAACATTTGAAGAAAGAAGACTAGCCTATATGACACCTCATGCATTGGCATGATTTTTGCAGGAAATAAATGTCAGTAAATGTCACCTTCTTGAACTTAATACATTCCTCAAGACCAGCAAAAACAGTGAAGCACAGGTCAAACCTGTAAAAGGAAAAGAAAACAAATAAGAATGAGGTTTACCACAGTTATACTAAGCTCATTCCATTTTTCATTGTAGGTCCATATATACTAAAATTGATTGAAGAAGAAGAAAATCTATGCAGATAAGGACCAAGCGGCAAACATAATACAATATTAAGTTTTTAAATACAGGAACATATGAAGTTGGTGGAACAAGGAAAAAACAAACAAAAAAGCTGCACATGACATGTCTTGAGCATGGCGCAGGGCATCCATCTCTCCCTCAGTTCCTATATCACCTCCATATATTTCAAGCCAAAAGAATCTCCAACTATACTCGATCTCCAACTATACTCGACCCACAAAGCGAACGAGACGTGGTAGCAGCGCTCCTCACTTGCCCCAGACCATCACAGTTGATAGTTTTCAATTTGCCATAAAATTCACCAACCGAGACAAAATCAATTCAGATTGCAAACCACAAAGTTAACTATGAGAATGCAAGGCAGAAGGAACAGTAACAAATTTTGTCAACACAATGGACGGATACAGTAACAACAAAATCATCGTCATCTTAACATCAAAAGTTTCATCGATTCAGCTCTGTATCTACTATCAACACTGTTGGCAGCAGCTAAATACTACAAGGTTTCTCTGCGACAGATATACTAAAACAGAGGTAGCTACAAAACGGCACACGAACCGTTTCATGGAGAGTCTCCATGAAAGGAAACATACTACACTATCGATGCGACAAACCACCACCGTTTTTATGAGATGTATCGGTTTCCAAAGACCGAACCACCGTCACATGGATTCGTTCCGTCATCATCGACGAGTATGTACAGTAATAACAGTCACTTGTGTGTTCCACTGTCTATCTTTCTTCCATCAGTCCATAGCCCAAGTGCCTCAGGCCTGCTTGATCTCTTCACCGGTCTCCTGGGCACTCCCAGCATCAACAATCTCTGCATTCTCTGGTGAACCTGCACCAGCCCTATGGGAACTGTCCTCCTCGACTCCCTTCTCTGCCATCACCATACCATTCTCCAAAGCCTCCTCAACTGCATTGTCGGCATCAGCAGCCGCATCATCCATCTCAGTGTCATCCTTCAGAGCCTTCTCAACGGCATTGCCAGCACTAGAGGTGGCATCAACACTCTCTGTGCCATTCTCCAAAGCAACCTCAACTGCGCTGTCAGCACCAGTTGCATTACCCATCTCAGTGTCACCATTAGCATTACCCATTTTCTCCCTCCCCTCCACAGAAGCAGCATTCTCACCGCTGCCAACGGAGCCCGAAAACCGCGCCTCAAGCGCCTCCAGACGGCGCCTCATGTCGCCCACCTCCTGCTCCATGAGAAAGAGCCTCTCCTTCAAGGTGAGATTCTCCTCCTCCAGCCGTGCCACATGCACATCGACATCCTGGCGGTCATACTCGTCGTCCTCCTCAATCACATACCCCCCACCAAGTTCAGGGCACACCATCTCGAAGCGGCTGAGGTCGTGGTCGATTCGCCTCTCCACCTCGACGTGCTCCTCAACATCGCTGCCGCCGCTGGAGTTGTCGTCGTCCTCGTCGTCCGAGGCGTTGGGTGGGTGGGGGCGGAGGCGGATGAGGCCCTTCATGGAGCCGTAACCGTCGACGCCCCACTGGCGCTGGGCCAGGACGTCGGAGAGGAGGCCCTCATCGCGGGAGGGGGAGATGACGGGGGTGGGGAGCACGGCGGGGGTGACGGGGCACGGGGAGACGAGCGGGGCGATGCCGCCGGTGCGCTTGGCGCGGATGATGAAGGAGGTGGTGTTGCGCGGGGCCGCCGCCGCGGCCCTTGGCTTGTTTGCCTTGGACTTGTTGGGGAAGAAGGGCTTGCGGTTGTTGCTGTTGTTGGGGTTGCTGGCGTTGGGGTTGTTGAACCAGCGGCGGGCCTTGGCGCGGTTCTGCACTTGGAGGTCGCCGATGGCGGGGGGCTGGTAGGAGGCGCCCCCGGAGGAGGAGGAGGGGTTGGGGTTCTTGCGCTTCCAGCCGCGGTTGGGGACGAGGTTGGCGTTCGGGGGAGGGAGGAATGGCGGCATGGAGTCGGGGGCGGAAGACGGCGGGGGTAGTGGGGGCCATATGGGGAAGCTCCGGGGAATCATCTGGCTGGGATCCATGGCTTGTTCCAGCAAAGGATTTGTTCGTAGGGCTGGGGCAAGTGATTGGAACTGATCTCTGCGAGGAATCGGTCGAATCGATGGAGATTGAAGATGATTTGGTGCTGGATTCGCAGCACCGATTCGTCCGTCCGTCCAAATTTCGGCAGCAGTAGGCAAACCCTAACCTACTCAAATGGTGGTGGGGTGGTGCTTAACAAGGGGAGCAAGAAGGATTGGGGAGGTAAAAAGCGACAGAAAAAAGGACAACGCTCTGCGTCCCCCCGGACGATACGATTTTTCCATCGTCCTTCTTACCTGCGCGACATGTGTCCACAAAATTGCCCCAAATCCTGTTTTTGCTGTAAAACATCCCGCGTTTGCTGCATATGTCTCCCTTTTTGCTTCCGAAGCAAAAAAAACGGTTCGTTTTAGAAATAGAACACCTTGCCGAAGACCTTGCCGGAGACCATGTAGCAAAAAAAATATTCTAATGTAGCAAAACCGACTTCGCCGGAAACATCGTCGGAAAAACTCGCTGGTGACTCTCGCCAGAGACCTTGTAGCAAAAACTTGACACTGTTGTAGCAAAACCACAAGACGATTGTAGCAAAAAAGTTCTTCTAATGTAGCAAAAACCCTACTTCGTCAGAGACATCGCCGGAAAAATTTAGCCGAAAGATCTCGCCGGTAAACTTGTAGAGAAAGCCAGGCCGACCGTCGCTGGAAGCAACCACGGTCGCCCATGGCAGCAACCAAGCCTGTCCATGGAAGCAAGATTCGCCACCGCTGGAAGCAAACTCGGCCGCCGTGGCGGCGACCAAGCTGGCCATGGAAGTGAACTCGCCGGCCGCTGGAAGCAACCACGGTCGCCCATGGCAGCGACCAAGGCTGCCCATGGAAGCAAGCTTGGCCACCGCTGGAAGCAAACTTGGCCGCCGCCTGTCCATGGAAGCGAACTCGGCCGCCGCTGGAAGCAAGCTCGACCGCCCGTGGAAGCAAGCTCGAACACCGCTGGAAAGCAAGTTCGGTCGCTGCTGGTAGCAACCACGGCCGCCCGTGGCAGCTGGTCGGATGCCCATGGAAGCAAGCTCGGATGCGTATGGAGGAACCCTAGGCCATGGAGGTAGAGGAGCGGGCCTCTCGTCCTCGACGCCGGCAGCCTAGATGCGGAGGAGGAGCAGTAGACTCGCCGAAAGAAGAACCAAGGGGGCTGGGGTATGTCGCAGCTGCCCCCGTCCACCGCGGAGGGAGGAGATCGTGGGGCCCATCACGGAGGCGGCGCCCGCCGGCGGAGGAGTGGCCAACGAAGGAGCAGCGCGAGGCGGGGGCTGGGCGGGGCGAAGCACGGGTACAGCAGGAGGGCAGCACAAGAAATCTGGAGGAGAAGGCATGGCTGGGCAGGAGGTTGAAGACGCGGTCGTTTTTTCTCCTAGGCACAAAAGCAGGTGGTGGGCCTGTGCGGCCTACGCGACGCGCGCGATGGAAAAGGACCCGGACGACCATCGTCCGGGGGATGTACATCATTTTCCCAGAAAAAATGTTCACTCACGCACGCAAGGATACTACTCCCCGGGGATCGCGCGCCTGCGTCCCCCGGCTCATCCGTCCGTCAGGTGTCCATGACAAATCTGGCCAACAGGCGGTCCGGCACGGCCAGGCCCGGCACACGCCAAACGGGCCGGCACGCGGCACGGCCCGTCGTGGTCCGCCAAGCCACGTGTCGTGCCGAGCTGGCATGTGTGTCCCGTCTGGCGGTCCGAGCCCGGCCCCGGCTCTTCACGGGCCGGCCCGTGGCACGTGAGGCATGCAAGCCTGTTGGCCTTTTTCATTGGCCCGTCTATTTAATATACGGAAGGGTGCATGTCTCCCATAAAATAGCTAAGTTTGCTTGGTGTGTTGGTTGAGGGACTGGACATGGAGGGTCAGGTCGTGAGTTCGACCCCTCGGAGGACAATTTTTTGCCTAATATTCGTATATTCTCACCACATGCGAGGTTGACGGGCCGTGCTGGGCTGCCCCGCGTGCCTGAGGCCGCGGCACGGGCACGACCCCGGCTTCTCACGGGCCCGGCACGTCGCGGGCCGGGGCGGGCTTGTGCCGGGCTTTCCTCGCGTGCTCACGGGTTGGCCCGCCAAAAGGCGGCCCGTTGGCCAGGTTTGGTCCAGGACGTGCGTAGTGGAACCGACCGCTGACTTATCTTTTCGATTTGCTTTTTCTTTTAGCGGTGAGTCGTCTTCTCTATCCATCTCCGCCGCTGGCAAGGTCCTCCTGCACACCTCTCAATCTCCGCCGCCGGCTGCCCCACCTCCGCACCTGCCCACCCTCCTTGTGTTCACCATCGCCTCCATGGGAACCCTCGCCTCCCCTGCATCTCTCGATCCCCCACAGATCCGGTGCCCCCGGGGGATGGGAGCAGCTGCTGCCGGCACCGGTGGTGTTGCTGCCCACGACGCCACATCTCCTCTCGGCTCCCCCAGACCCATCCTCCATCAGATCCTGCATGCCGGCGTTGAGGTGCAGCATGCCGCCGACCTCCTCCGCATCTGCAAGAGCTTTCGGCTCTGCATCTTTGACCGGTGCCCACGGTGCGACGTCGTCGACGGACAGAAGGTCAACTGCCGGCGAGCCCATGCACGCCACCAGAGTTAGATGTTGTGACCCGCTGCTGGTGTCACGTTTTGCTACGTGCGGATGATGACGCTGCTATAAGCGGTGTCAGGTTTTGCTACTTACGACCGACAACGATGCTATGAGATCTCCGGTGACGCTACCTGCGACATCAAATTTTTCTACCTAAAATAATAGCATGTTTTTCTTGCTACAGAAGTTTTGTTGTTTTGCTACAATAGTATACATGTTTTGCTACAAGATCTCCGACAAGGACTCCGGTGAAATCAGATTTGCTACAATCGAACATTTCATTTGCTACCATCGTTTTATAGTTTGCTATAATGGCGCAAAGTTTTTGCTACATCTGCTTTCTAGTTTTGCTACAATAGCGCAAATCTTCTGCTATGGTGTCTCCGACGAGGTCTGTCGGCGAAATTCTTCGACGAAGTCTATTTTGCTACATTAGAACAAACATTTTGCTACAAAGTGTCCGGCGAGGTTTCAGGCGAAACTCCGGCGAGATCTGTCTTTTAATTTTTGTCTTGTGAGTGAACCGTTTTCTGCTACATTGTAGCAAAAGCGGGACTAGCTGTAGCAAAAACGGGACTTTCTATAGCAAAAGCGGGATTTTGATCTAAAAAGAGGACACGTGGTTGGCTGGGGGACCCGGGGAATAAAAAGCTCAAATCCCCCGGGGGACGCGTAGGGCTGTCCATATCTAAATAAAGTATCAGATGACTAAAGCATGTTGCGAATTTATCAAAATTTTGATGTATCTTTACTAAATAGTGTCTAGATTTAGCTAATTTTTAACAAATCTCCAACATCTATTTTAAAATAGAGGGAGTAGATAATTTTTGAATGATAAATAAATAATTTGACACAGAAATGCTACCAAAACGATCAATTAAAACCTTGAAGAGGGCGAGTGAAAAAAAATCTTGATAATTTTTTATAGTTATATTTTTACGAAATTCCACCGATCTATTAATCATCATCATTATCAGCAACAGTACAAATTACAAACAGAAACAATCAATTGAAGTAATTAAAGTACTAGATGATTTGATCTTTTATTAGCGAATAGACTTGTATTACTCAACCATCAGTGACGAGGTTTAATCTCGTCAATGCCCATTGTTATGGACTTGGGTTTTGGAGAAGATGGGGATGCTGGAGATCGCGGAACGGTTAGCAAACAAGCAGCACGGGACACGAGGTTTACCTAGGTTCAGGCCCCCGAAGGGAAAACCCTACTCCTGCTTGTCTGCTCTTGATTACGGCGAAACCGAAGATTACAGGGGTGCGCAGATGCAATCTGGCGTGGAGGTGTCTATGCGAAAGTATGAGGTCAGAGATCTAGGCCATGCTCTTCTAGCCTTTATATAGAGTTAGGCAGGTCCCAGACACAGACCGAGTCGGTTACAGGTTTTAGGGTTTACCCCTTTGAATTTTCCATCTACTCTAGTCTTGCTCTCCAAGGATCCGAAGGCGTCATGGGCCTTGGCCACCCGAAAGTCTTCATGGGCCGGCGTATACTTGACGTGGGCCTTCCTTGGACTAGACCAGGTATGCTGATATCGTGTACCTGCGGGGTATAACCATGTCAGTAGCCCCCGAGTGTTCAGTCGAATCGTAGATTCGACTGAGGACTCTTCAATCCTTCCGGTGCAACTCTGTCTTTCAAGAGAAAGTGTAGGGATTGTTGATGCGTATGCCTGACTCTCCCGACGGATCAGGGTCAGTTAACTGTGTTAGGACAAAACAACACGATCTTCTTCAGGTTCGAGTCCCTCGACTCGAACCCAGAACATATGCTGGCGTAATTCGACTCAGGCCGCGGAGGACTTACAGGAGTGGAATTCTAGTGAATTTAAATGATATACCCAACGCGTCCGTCGAAATTTTTTATCGCGCCTGTTGGCACGGATTCTCACTAGCAGAGCGCAGTCATGTGCGTTACCAGGCCATCAGATGATATCTGTAGGTCTTATCTTTGTATCGTAGACACAACATCTGAATGTTTATCACCGCGGAGGTGTTTCGGGTGGCCAAGGAGGACGTTGCTCACTTAGCGTTAAATGGGGGAAATTTTTTGCACGCTGATCCGAAGGATCGCAGTCGAAAAATTTATAGGGCGGAGACTTTAATTCAGCCGTTGTCTAGCTTCAGGTCCGTAGGACACAAAATTTCCAGATGCTTGAATTCATGCTCCCTATGGGAGTAGCCCCCGAGTCCGTAGTGGAGTCGCAGACTCGACGTAGGACTCGAAGAAGTGGTTCAGTGCTGTAGTTTTTGTTCATTTTCGGGTGCGTGGCCAGCGCTCCTGATAGGAGTAGCCCCCGAGTAGTTAGTCGAATCGTAGATTCGAGTGAGTACTCTTAGCTTTGCAGCCAAAGAATTGTGGCTTTTGCTAGTATAGCTTTTGATGACGTCAGTGCTGATGATCGGTGACCTCAAACGCCTGCTGCGCCAGAGATGACGTGACTGGACGAACATGTGTCCCACCTTCTGACCTTGAATTGACCGGTCACGCGCGGCGTGGAGATAATTACGGCGTCGCCTCGATTTCCGCACATAGTGGACAACATGTTAGCGACGGTTCGCTGCTATGATGACACGTGTATGGTCAGATCTTGCCATTGACGTTAGGTCTTCTTGATGGACGGTTGTCATGCGTCGTCTTCGTCCTTATAATCATTGGGGAAAAATTAGTCTATTTTCACCGCAGCCATTCTTGCTTCACTGCTCCAATCTTCTCTGAGATTTCTTGCTGCGCGCTGGAATATCCTCGGACATTTCCTTCTTCGATCCTACGTTCTCGTCGCCAGCGCCGCCGCACCGCAATGGGGAAGCCTAGAAAGTCTTCTTCTGTGGTAGGTACTAGCACTGCTGGAGGCAAGAAGAGTGCTGCCGCTACCCGTGTCACCGACGGTGGCTGGCAGCGATCGGAGACGCGGGAGAGCGATCTCCGCAAACTTCGTGAGCGGGGCTTAATCCCGCAAGATAGGGAGGCCGTCAAACTCCCTGGCAACGAGGTAATTCCCCGTCCCCCCGCTGGGTTTCGGGTTATGTTCCTCGCATTTGTCCTTCGGGGCTTTCCCTTCCCAGTCCACAATTTCCTTCGTGGACTGCTTTTTCTTTATGACATCCAGTTGCATCATCTTTCCCCCAACTCTCTTCTTCACATTGCTTGTTTTATTACTTTCTGCGAGTGCTGGCTCAGTATCGAGACGCACTTTGGCCTCTTCCGGAAACTCTATTCCGTGAAGAGGCAATCTAGTTCTGATGGTGTTTATCCCATTGGGGGTTGCATCATCTCCCTTCGATCCAATCTTCTTGTCTTCTCCTTTTCCATGTGTGAATCTGTCCAGTACTGGCGGAGGCGATGGTTTTACATCCGCGACTCCACGGTGGCTGGGAAGGATTTTGGCCTTGCTCCTTTCGACCCCTCCTAGAAAATCGAGCCGAAAAGGTCTTGGAAAAACCAGATCTTGGATGGCGAGGCAGCGGAGATAGAGGGGCTCTATCGTCGGGTGGAGGATCTCCAGTTGACTCCGGAGAAGGAGGTGAATGGTGTGGATATCATCCGCACCCTTCTCAAACGTCGGGTGCAGCCACTCCAGGCTAGGGCGCACCCGATGTTCCTTTATGCTGGTCGTCGTGATCCGATTAGGGTTTTGGTTGAGGAAAACTCCAAGGGAGATCTCGACGGTGTCCTTCACCCGCTGCTGAAGTTCAAGGCTGGAGAGGATATCCCGGGGAAGTCGCTGACTTCTCCGTTCTCTGCTTCTCGTCCGGTTCCGCAGGTGTAGATCTGGGACGTGCGCGTTGCGCTATTTTCGTCTGCATTTTACTTGTATTTATTTGTCTGCTGACAAGTTTGCTTCTTTTGTGCAGGAGTTCAAGGTGCCGGGCATGTCACCTCCATTGCCCGAAGTATTCCCGGATGCTCCGGATAATGAGGTGGTGGACTCCATGTCCGAGCTGCCATCGGCGCGATCTCCGGCTGAAGAAGCCAACGAGTCGAGCGAGGACCACACTCGCAAGCGGACACAGAGCTCCAACGAGTCGAGCGAGGACCACACTCGCAAGAAATTGAAAATTATTAGTTCATCCCTATGGATCAGATGACAACCACACATCGGTACGAGCACTATTTCTAGCATACGATGCTATAAAATGACTACTAGAGTTCTGACTTCTACAACATGAGTAATACTAGTTTTTTGGACCTTAAGCAAGATCTTGATCTCCTCTATAATCGTTAACAACAAGAGCCATCAATGTTCGTCATTAACAAAAAGAGCCATCAAAGTTCAATTTATGCCAACAAGGCGGTGGAGGACACCATGGCAGATCATTTGAGTCATGCATGCCCCTCTAAGTGTGAAATTCCTTCTCTACTGTGTTAAGGATAAGTTTTCCTTTCTTGATATCTTCTAAAGGATGGAATTTAATTTGAATCATAGACTCCAGTTAGCTAACCAAATAACCTCTTGGATACATGGGTCGGCAGTGCAGGCTTGTTATCTAGGTCCTCGTTATGCACATGCCATATGCGCCATAAGGTCAGCAACACCATATTGGTGCTACCAGTTGGCAACCTTCCGAGTAAGTTCAATAACCAATATGATCTAGTATTCTGAATGACTCAATCGCGGGAAGATCCTAGACTTCGGACATAACCTGCCACTGACTCTTAGAAGAAGTACAGTCGAAGAATGGGTGGAAATTTCCTCAGCTTTAGCCCCACATATCGGACATTGGTCAATTATCTCCAAATTCTGTTTAAATTTGTTTCGCTAGGTAGGGAGGGAATATGTGGCCAAATGCCAAGCAAAATGCTGGACCTTGTAAAGGGAATATGCCCAAGAGGCAATAATAAAGTGGTTATTATCTTATTCCTTGTTTATGAAAAATATTTATTTTTCATGCTATAATTGTGTTAATTGGAAACGTTAATATATGTGTGTTTAATAAACAAATAAGAGTTTCTAGTTATGCCTCTCAAATAAACTAGCTTGTTGATTAACACGATGATCAAAGGTTTCCTGATCATAGACATTGAATGTTGTTAATAACAGGGTCACAACATTGGTGAAATGATGTGATGGACACTCAACCGAAGTATAGTAATACGATCAAAGTCATTATATTTACAATGCTATAAGAAGTCATACGAAGTAACCCTAATCCTTAGACCATGAGATCATGTCAATCACTAACACCGGAAGAGTACTTTGATAACATCAAACATCACACCGTAACAGAGTGAATATAGAGGTGGGTTCAGGTACTCCAAAAGTATTATGTAGAGGCCATGGATCAAGAGTGGGATTTTTCCATCCCGGTGATGGAGAGAGGTACTCTAGGACCTCTCAGTGATATCACTTTGACAACAACTTGCAAGCAGGTGATTTGCTCACAAGGAATGTTATATCACGGAAATGAGAAAAGAGTACTTACCGGTAACGATTAAATTAGGTATGGGGATACCGATGATCGAATTTCGGACATGTAATATATCGCGAGATAAAGGGATTTAGTTATCACATCGAAGGTTCTCACGATCACTAAGTGATCGTTGAATGTGTGGGAGTCAATATGGATCTCTAGGTCCCGCTACTAATTATTGATCGGAAAGGGGTCTCAATCATGTCTGTATTATTCGCGAACTATATGGTGAGACACTTAAGTTATACCGACACCAATTGGGGCAGATATAATATCAGAGAAAGGTTTTGATAGCGGTGGCATTATTTCGATAAGCATCAGAATTGTTTTGGGTCAAATTGCTGAAATTGATTTCAGATGTAATATCGAAGTTATGCAAGGGGGTTTATGCAACTGTTTGTTAATTAAAGTAATTAACAAAATTCTAAATAAAATAAATAAAAGATTTTTATTAAATGAGAGATGACATTAATTTTGGTTGAAAATTAATGCATGTGAGTGGAATTTTGAGTGGAGGTGTGTTTATGTGAGTGGGGCATCCACCCACATGAATGAGGGAGAGGTGTGGGCACCCACCTTGGCCACCGGCCATGGCATGGGGGCTGCCCCTCCCCTATATAGGGAGCACCTCCTCCTCCTCTTACTTCGCACCTCCTCGTGAAGGATCTCTCTCCCCTTTAATAAATTCCCCATGACTTTGGATTAGAGAAGTACATGTTCTCGTGCTGGTTTCTCTGGAAAGGATCTGCTGCTTCCGCTGCTTTGATGGAGCAAGGGATCAGAGGTTGTCGGGGTGCTGGACGTGTGTACGATCACGGATGCGCTGCTGGTTTGTGGTGCTGGACTTTCTGGACTTCAACTCGATCTTGAGATAGGCGTGTGTACAACTATATTATCCATGAAATCATATTTCATTAAAAAAAATTAGTATTCGAGGGTAAGATCTCTATGGATGTATATCCACCCATTGCTTGTATCTAGATAGATAGATCTTGGTGTTTAGTTGTTCATATCGGAGGAAAATTTTGTTTTCTATGCTGCAAACCCAACACCTTGGTGGTAACATTTGACTTTCAAACCAAGTACCACACTTTGCTCATGCCATCTAGAGAGGAGCTAGAAGAGTTCGTGTCCAATCGCCACATCCCTTCCATATAAAACCAATAAGCACAATGTACCATAAATAATCCATGCTTATCCAGAGCCTAAACCAAATGATCAGCATCCAGATGATGCGAAGGTTTAATTTTCAATATATCATTAACATCAGACGATGGAATATTGTCACAACAGATCAACCCTCCAACTACCATATTGATCTATAAGCTCATAGACAAACCGTAACATGCATCTCTCTTGCCACGATATCAGGGATATTAAAACTGAGAAAAAGAGAAGGATCCCATGACCTAGACATTTTCAACGGAAGGATCACGCCATATGCAGGTTTCTAGCCACATCGGATGGCCATCAAATTCCGCCGAATTATCCCTTAGGAAGGCTTATCCACCCGTATTTTTGTGATTAATTGGGGCTACGTGCCTATTACAACCCATAACTTCCTTTACTGGATTGTGGTAATGAGAGAAAAAGAAACAGAAGAGGAGGAGACGTCAGTCGATTTGGCGGATGATGACCCTAGCGAGATGCAATCGACCAACTAGATGCGCACCCCTCAATCCGATCGACCATGGCCCATAAGTTGGAGCGAGGCATCCATCTCTCCATGCGGATGAGGTTGGGAGCATCCCCGTCTATGGCCTTTGTATGATTTGGTTTACATAAGCTATATGGCTTAAAATCATGGCCGAATTTGAGTGTTGTGTTGTTCCCCTCATGTTCTCTCTCATCACCGTGGTATTGCCGCTTCTGCTCGTCCCACGTACACCTTGAGAGGATGGAAGGGAAGTCAATCTATCTAGAATAAGGAAGAGGATGGTGGTTTGCGACACTGCGGGTCACCACCATCAACGACTGGCGTATTCTCAATATCGTGTTTTGCACCGGTTTGATGCCACTCTGCCTTTGTACATCCCACCCCAGGTTCAGACCCTCTCTTGTCATCTAACATTGCAGCTAATCTGGTAAATGCAATGTCCTTTGTTTTTACTTCATTTTCTATCAAAAGTGATTGTTGTGTAGAAAACATACCATTTTTCAGTTCAAATATCGCATGATCAATTGTTTTCAAAAACATAACTCCGGCTGAAAATAAGTGCTAACCCTGACATTCAGTAGTACTACACTCATGTTAGTGTGTCACGTATAAGCTAATTATGCGTTTAAGTAACTACTAATTATTATATGCAACATATAGGCTATGGTGGGTACAAAGTCTGCAATGAGTTTCATATTTCCATATGGCACTAAAAATTGATTGTATAAGATGCCACCAGTATAGCAAGCAAATATTGATGCAATGTTTCTAAATATACCTTTTCTCACATTTTTATTTCCTATAAGATTGCCTGGTATATATTTCTACATATAGAGAGGCCTCTACATAGCTCGTCTCTACCGTGTGTGGAGCATCACCTTCGTTTGCGTCCTCCTATAACGGAAATGTTGGGGTTTAGCGTGTGAAAACAATAAATTTTCCTACGCAAACCACTTACTGGCAGTATCTATCTAGGAGTAATGCAGTAATGGGAGGGGCTTTTCGCGAACTCACCAAGTTGAAGACTGAAGAACTTTATCAATGTTCGGGAGAACGTGGATGATATAGTCGTACCGACGCTGACCTCGAGGTCGCTCTAAACTAGGACATATCCACCAGCTCCAGCTCCACCGTCTCCAATGACTCCGATGGCTCGAACGACTCAAGCGCCACAAGTGCAGCGCCTAGTAGGGGGTCACACACATACGGTGCTTGGAAACGACTCCCGGACTCTGATCCAGCAGAGGTTGTGGAAGTAGATCTCTTGGATCCAGAATTCCCGCAGCGCAACAGCGCTCGTGGTGAAAAACTCTCTTGTTAGCACAACCCTTACAGTGGGGCCGCGATCACAAGAGAGAGAGGGAGAGAGGAGGGCACTTGGAGGGAGAAGCCTCAAAGCTTGGGATTAATTGGCGTGTTTAAATCCCTACCTATGCCATCCTTTATATAGGGGGAGGGGAGCTTCCAAGTCTAATGCCTAAGAAATATGGGACTAAAGGAGAGAAGGAGGTGGGAGGCCACCTTGGATGGCTGGCCAAGGCCTCCTTGGGACCCATGTGGGCACCAAGGGGCCCAACTGGCCACTCCTTTCCTCTCCCCTTTGGGTGCCCTCCCTCTTGGGCCTTTTTCCCTTAGGGAATTGGCCCATTAGGCATGCGATGCAATTAAATTATATTTAAATAAATAAGTAAATATAAATAAATGTATAATTCAATAATTAATATATATTTACATATTATTTAATTCATGTTGCACCGGAACTCCTTTTGGACAACTCCGGAACCCTTCCGGTTTCCCTTCTTTTTTCTTCGATGATCCCTATGATACCAAAACGATCTCCGAGCGTTGTCAAACCCTTAAGTGTGTTACCCTAATGGTTTGGGAACACTCCAGACATGGATGAGATCCCTCTTAGACCAATGATCATCAGCGGGACCTGGATGCCCATAATGACCCATGTGCATTCCACGAGAATCTTTGTCGTTGAACCATTAAACATAGTGTCCTTTTCCCTTTATTACTTTGATACTTTACTTGTCTGAGACCTGATCAATGACATCACCATGCCGGGTTCAATATCGTTACTGACAAGTACAACTTTACTCGTTCCGAGATATGCCATCCTCGTGACCTAGTCACACGCTGCAACTTTATGGATGCCATGTATGTGAGTGGGCCTAGAATATCTCTTCATCACGCGGAAGAACAAATCCCGATCTTGACACATAGACCTCTACATGCCCCTATGAATACCTGAAGAAACCTTTATGATCACCGTTTTACCGAGTGACGTTTGATGCAAACAAGGCACTCCCGGGTGACAGTGATTAAATATGGTCTCACGGTCTAAGGAATTGGTTACTACGTTTCCCATTCATTGTAATAGTGAACTTTGTGACTTGATCATGTTACAGTTCATGTATTTGGTATGTCCATCACTTTCATTCACCTAATGAAATGACCCCATTGTCAGTTGACATAAATGTCCATGACCAGGAAACGTCGATCATCGATTGACCAATGAATTAGTGTCTAGAGGATCACTAGGGACTCTGGTGGTTTACATATCACATGTGTATTAACGTTCCTATCAATACAGTTATAGCATGATATAAAACCTATTATGAACTTAATGAAATATGTCAATAATCTATATTATTATTTGCCTCTAGGACATATTTCCAACAGTCTTCCACTTGCAATAGAGTTCAAATAAACTAGATGCATTTGATATGAATCATTACACCATAATACTTTTAGTGTTTTTATCATGCTTGATCATGGAAGAGGTTTTGTCTATGGACTGTACTATACAGATCCTTATGTCTTTGCGAATTGTTAATGTCACCTAATTTGACATTCTTCTTATCATCACATGATAACCTTGCGGTGTAAACATTTATGTTTTGGCGACAGAGTGTTGTTTTTGTTCCTTCTATCATGACATCTGATTAATCAATCAAAAGATGATGTTTTAATTGCCATGAGCATTAGGAACACACTCTGTAGGAAGATGGACTTTCCCAACCGTAACATTGCATATTTTACCTTTGAAGTAATCATATCTTCTATATATAAATAGAGTCCTCACTACCTCATTTTCATGCGTTCTCGTGGCTCCACGTCATCCTTTTATCCCTATGATGTAGCATATCGAGTCTCCATAGCTCCCTCCCGTGCCGCTTTTCCTCCATGTGAGGTAGGAACCACATCTTGGTTCATGGGATGGGTCCCAATCTAGGCCGGACGAGAGCCCCCTACATGGACTGAATGACAAATATCGTAGTGACTTTTGACGGTAAAAAGAGTTGACCGTCGTTCCTACTCCCTGGTGCTCTCCATCATCGTGACTTCCTTGATTCCTCGCCTCTAGTACCTATGGTATTATTCTTGTTGGGTTCTGGTGCAGAAAAGAAAAAAAAATACCTATGTCGGATCGCCATAATGCCCAAGATCTATCTATTAGTAATGCAATAACTGAAAGGGAATGTATGCCCCATGTGTGGTTTTGGTAATTAATGACAATCTCTATGGACTAATGTGTAAATTGAGTTTCACTTGTAGGTTTTTCCATTGGCATATCTTGGACCATGTGTTGGTCTCTAATATGAAGAAATGAAGAAGGATGATAAGAAATGTCCAAGGGCTATGTGCCCA
Organism: Avena sativa; assembly: GCA_916181665.1. NCBI lineage: Eukaryota > Viridiplantae > Streptophyta > Magnoliopsida > Poales > Poaceae > Avena > Avena sativa. The sequence goes on from OV702297.1 coordinate 149,217,186, forward strand.
TTGGAATCATAAAGAAATAAGGAGCTTGAAGGTTGATCAAGACAAGTGCAAAGAGCCGAATCTCGATGAATCGACACTCAAGAAGGGATGAAGAAGTGCAAGATCAAGATGCGCCTTCTCTATAAGATATCATGCTTGGACCTTGCCATCCTCGGTGATCATGGAGTGATGAAGACAAGTTTAAATAAGAGGTTTCCCCTTGGAGTATGGGGAGAAATTTGGAAGTATTAATCAAGCAAGAGCAAGCAAGAGAAATCAAGAAAGGTGTTACATCTTGAGAAGGTCAAGACGGTCTACATCAAGCTCAAGTGGAATGCTCAGCGCAAAGGTATGATCTTGATAGGGTTTCTCTTTTGCTGGTCTCGTGATGTTAGTTGGGAGACCGTGTTTAGGGTAGATAGCCGTACTATCAAGAGGGGCTCTCAAGCGGGTGTCTCGATCACATCCTTCGGAGAGAGCTCAAACCTTTGCATACATAGCATCATATTTCTTGATTGTTAGTTGTTTACTGTCCATGAGAGTATCTAGAGCTTGTGGTTATCATCATAACAAGCTCTAGTTCATCAAATAAGGATTTCCCTTGCATATCTTATTGTGTTCTTGACCGTGCGGGTTTTTCCGGCTCCACACCTTAGGAGATATCTCACATATATATACTTGATATTGTCTCCCTTGGTGGTATCCAATATTTCACCTTTTGTTGGATTCTCTTGGTTTTATCTTTCCAACAAAATTGGTTTCATCCCAATCGGAATTTCCAAGCTCAACCTTCTGTGTTTTGGGTTTTGGAGGTTTTACTGGTTCATCGCTTCTAGAGAGGTCATAACTTTCTCAATTTGGTTTTATCCTTCCATGCTGGACTATGATATTTATTTGCATAATCTTGTAGAGCTTGTCATTCTCTTCAAAACGAGCCCAAGATCATAAAAATGGTGTCTGGAATCAAAAGTTATTGAAGATTTTGTGCAATGATGTCCAACGTTTTTGCTTGAGTGGAAATTCCAGCCCAAATTCCAACCCAATTTCCGGTAAAGTACTGTTTTCTTCTGTATCTTGTGTCTCTATTTACCAAAAGTTCTGGTGTAACACCAAAAATTCCTGTGGTGCACGAATCTGGCCCAAACAGGCAGATTTCTCTTGCCCCTTTTAAGGGCCCCTCTTCCCTATTGTTTCCCCAACTTTTGAGGTCATTTTTGCTAGCTCTTCCACTCTCTCTCCTCCATTGTTGACCTTCAAAAGTTTGCCCTCTCCCCTTCTCCCTCCAATGATTCTTGCATATCTTTGAGGGATTTGAGAGAGGAGATCTTGATATACAATCCCTCCAAACCAAATCCCTTCTTTGTGAAGAAATCCTTGGGATCTAGATCTTGGAGAGTTTTGTGTTCTCTTCTTGTGTTCTTCCTCCCTTATTCCACCAATATCTTTGTATCTTTGTTGAAATTTGGGAGTGAAGGACTTGCCTTGCATCTGTTGCATAGGTTTGAGTTCTCCACGGAGATTTAGCGAGTGCAAGCTTGTGGACTTGTTACTCTTGGGTTCTTGGAACCCTGGACAATTGTGTGGTTGGTGTGTTGATTTCTTGAGGCCTCCATTTTAAAGTTGCCTCAAGCTTGTGTTCTTGTGGCCTTTTGTGGCTTTGTTGTTGGGAGCCTCCAATTGAGTTGTGGAGATAGCCCCATCCTTGTACGAGTTTGGTGACTGCCCTCAAGTGTCCCTTAGTGGATCGTGAGTAGGCCTTTGTGGTGAGCTCATGGGAGAATAGGGTGAGCCTTTTGTTGCGTCGGTGAGTTGCGTGCCTTCACATCTTGTGGTGAGGCCTTGTGTGGAGTTAGGTGAGCATCGAGCCACCACACCTCAAGGTGAGCCATTTGTGGCGTTCGAGGAGCATTGCACCATCACACCTCTCCAATGGAGACGTAACTAATTTGGAAGTGAAGTTCAGGATAAAAATCATCATCTTTGTGTCCATCGGTTATCTCTCAACCGAGCCCTTTACTTATGCATTTTACATTGTGATAGCCTTCTTGCTTGAAGTATTATATCTTGATATTGCCTTGTTGCTTGTCTTGCTTAGTATAGGTTGTTGGTGCACTTAGGTGAACATAGTGGTTTTAGGTTTTGTGCTCTATAAATTAAATGTTAGTTTTATTCTGCATTTATTAGAGCCTAAACCGTAATAATTTTTAAAAGCATATTCACCCCCTCTAGGCGACGTCCATTGCACTTTCAATTGGTATCAGAGCGAGGTCTCTTGCTTCTTAGGCTTCACTGCCTCGAGAGTAAAGATGTATCCTAGGGGTTTAGTGCACTCTCACACATTTACATTTGATGACACAAAATATGATGTTTGGCGTATTCGCATGCTTAGTTATTTCTGGGCCATTGACCCAAATATTGAGAGAATTCTAGATATGGGCTTGTCTCCTCCTAAGGATCCCGAAAATCTATCTTTGGAGGAGGAGACAAACTCTTATCTCGAAGCTCAAGCATCTAATGTGCTTGTTAATGTTGTGAGCTTTTTAGTTCTTTCATCAATCATGCCTTTCCGGAATGCTCATGATATTTGGACCAAGCTTCAAGCAAAATATGATGTGTCCAAGACTAATGAGGATGATTGTGTTCCCTCCACCTCCGGCCGTGATGAGTTCTCATCTTCGTCCACTACACCGACATGTGAGTTGTCACAAGGTAATGATATGGCGAGTGGTGATAGAACTTGCAATATGGATAGTGAGTTTTACATTCACAATCCTTCATATCTATCTCATTGCAATTTTCTATCTTTGGACATGAACACTTGTAGAACTATAAATTATTTACATGCTTGTGTTGACTGTCCTTGCATATCATGTAGAAATGACTTGAATATATCTCGTGATGATATGCATGCTTTCCATGATACATATGCTTCTATTTCCTCTAGTACTTGTGTTGCTAACCATGTAGAGGAAACCGAAGAATGCGTGGGCCAAGGCAAGGTTGCGATTGGAGCTTCATGTGTTCCCCCATAATCACCTTCTCCAAATGTTCACTTATGCCTCATGGCTAAAGGTTCAAAGGTAACCTCTCCTTTGGATCCCAATATATATCATGATGATGTGAATGTTGATCATGCTGAAGTAGATGATGATTTTGCTTCTTTAAAAGAGAATGGGGTCTAGTCCTTCGTGCTCTTCATCCAAATAAAAATACTTGCTCTACTTTCATTGAAATATTAGCCTTTGCTATTGAAAGTAAGCAACTTATTGATGAGAATCAGGATACAATTGACAAAATGGGTAGTCTTGAGCGTGAGTATGCTAATGACATTGCCAATCTAAATGAAGCTCTTGAAGTGGAACAAACCACTAAGGAATCTCTTGATGAGACCTTTGCACTAGAGCTATCTAGAGTGAATAAATCTCATGATAGAGATTTTGAGGTGGCAAGTGCCCTTCAAATTAAAAATGATGAAATTGAAGTTGCTTAAGCTAAAATCCTTGAGGATTTTTAGCACCTCAACAATGGCTCTAGGGTCATCAAGGGTGAGCTCATCAAACTCACTGAGTCACATGAGCAACTTAAAGCTTCATACTCTAAAGATCTTTCCAAGTTGTACTCACCTCTTGCTAATAATGATGATTCTTGTGATATTAACTCTATTTCTTGTGAAGCATCTATCTTGAAGGAAAATGTTGAGATAAAGGCTCATCTTGCTTTGCTAACTAGCAACTATGGGAAATTAGAAGAAAGTAAAGTTAAGCTCTCAAGCTCGCATGAGGATCTTCTAGTCTCCCATGGTAGGTTAAAGTTAGCTCATGAGGACATTGTGTCAAAGGTAACATCTAGTGGGCCTCATGTGGACATTAGCACTATATCTACTCCAAATTTTATATTGCCATGTGCTAGTCCTTGTAATTCATCCTCTCACAACCATGCTATATCATGTGATGAATTGCATTCCTTGCCTTGTTGCTCTAACAATGAAGCATCTACTTTCTTTAGTATTGTTGTTAATACTAACCATGTAGAGGAAATCAAAGAGCTCAAGGCTCAAGTCACTTCTTTGAAAAATGACTTGAAAAGGTGTCATGAAGGGAAGACCACACTCAAGAACATGTTGAGTGTGAGAAGACCCCCAAGTGACAAGAGTGGGTTTGGATTCAACTCCAACATCAAGAACAATCCCACTAGCTCGTTGAAGCACAACGACAACAAGAAGAAGGGGCAAGGTCAAGTGAAGGATCCAACCAATATTGTGTGCTTCAAGTGCAAGGAAGAAGGGAATCATGTTAGATTTTTACCATTGAAGAAGAAGCCTCTTAGTGAGAAGAAACAAGGGAAGCGGCCTCAAGCTCCTCTTCAAGCTCGAGATGGGCCTCGTCCCAAGAAGCCTCAAGCTCTTCTTCATGGTGCGACTCCTCTCAAGAAGAAAGATGGCAAGAGAAGAACTTGTTACATATGCCGTGAGAAGGGGCACCTTTCTTCCTCATGCACCATGGGTAACTCCTCATCCCATCCCATCTTGATTGATGATGCTTATTCACTTCGTAAGGATGAGGGTGGCAATGTGTTTGCCAAATTTGTTGGTGCCCAAAGTGGTGTCAAGAAGAGAACCATTTGGGTATCCAAGCCTATTGTGACTAACTTATTAGGACCCAAATTGGTTGGGGACCAACAAGCTAAAACTTGATCAATAGGTGTTTATGGAGGGCATTGGAGACTTGGCTACCTTATGAAGAATTGAGGGATCTTCATCATTTCCTTTTTATCAAAGTCAAGTCATTTGGGTTATCATGCTTCTATCATATATCCAATGTTCCTCCTTGCGGTAACTTGTGCTTAACTCATTTACATTTATAGTATATTGACCTATGAATTTCATTTGTGTATGTTGGTTGGAACACCATGTATTTGTGTTTCTTGGTTTGGAGCCTTTATTTATTATAGTTGGTATCTTATTTGGATCTTATGAGGGATTAATGGACTATTCTGTTTTGGGGGAGTGTTATGCTTGGGAATTCCACAATCCTAAAATGTGTGTACATGAGGAAAACCACTTAGTATTTATATTGTATGTTTACCTAGTCTCTATGTGGTATGTCTTTCACATGAGAAACTCAAGTTCCATAATGTTCATTAATCATCTCTAGGTTGATCTTTTGCCTCTTATTGAGATTTCTTGGTTTATCACATTATGGGGGAATCATATGCTTTGTGCATATTACAAACCTAGAAAATGTGTACATTTGAGGTAGTGCCACTTAGAATTGATATTGAAAATTATCTAGCTCCTTTGTGGCGCATTTGCTCTTTCAAGTTCCAATTTGCTTAAATGTTTTATTGCTCATCTTTTGGATCTTGTGTGTGAGAGTGATTCTCGGTACGTGTTTCCTCATATTTGGATCTATATATCCTCATGGGAACCATTTTCTTCAAGTTACTCTAATCACTTGTGATTGTGTGACTATTTGAAGCTATCAAGAATCTCTCTCTCTAAGCATCAAGCTTAATTCTTATATTTTTTATATGCTTCTTTGTGTGAATATGATCTTGGATTTCCTTGCAAACTACGTCAGGAAAATTGTCCCTATTACTTCTTGTCCTTGTATAATTAGTACTCGATATATGGTAGAATTCATTGGTCATATTCACTTTGGGATTTTACCTTTTGCCTTATCTTTGGCCAAGAAAATGTTTTTTCTTTTTGCTCCCAAGGTTTCCTTGACTCTTTTGTATCTTCTTGTTTTTTTGGTATCATATTGTGTTTTATTTAATGTAGGTAGTAGTGATGATCTCATTTGTGTGCATTTTGCATTCAAAATCAAAAATCTTCATAATGCACCATCACGGGGGAGCTCTCCTATATTATTTAGAACACCCCCGTTTGTGCTTGGAAGTTTGATCGTTTCTTTTGGTATTTTGTGAAATCATGAAAAGTGTAGAGATTTTGAGTTATGTGTTTAAATCTTTCTCTTTGGGAGTTGGTTTTATCTCATTCTTTGTCACTTGTTTTGATCTTTTAGGATGAGATAAATCTGTGAGCATTGGTGTTTTTGTCTATCTTTTATATCTCTGGATCTTTCTAGTTCATTTGTTGAACTTGTGTCCTTTCATGTGTTGATTTGGCTATTTGATACAATTTGGACACCTTTTGTCGAGTCACACTTTTGTGTGTGTATTATTGGTTTACTTGGTGTTTTTGTTAAAAATGTATCTACTTTTGGTTCTTGAAAGTCTTATGCATGCATATTTACTATATGTTTATATTATGACATGCTTGATTTCTTTGATCCAATATATAGGGGAAACTCCACCAAATCCTAATGGGCTAAGATGTGCATGACATTCAATTTCATATCAATATGCACATATTTGTGTGGAGGCTCTCCTATGTATTGTAGTTGCACTAACTACTTTGGACCCAATTTGTTTGGGGGACCATAATGTACTTAATTGTGCTTTAGGTACATTGTAGATATAATATTGGGTGCTTGTATCTTGAACAAGGAAGAAGTGGCATCTACATATCAATTGGATGCAAGCTAGGATGGTCAACAAATTCATATCCACTTCATCCTACCTATTATATCTTGGTAATAAGTATCTCTCTCATGCTACATATCTTGTTCCCAACCTTTTATAGGTTGCTTGTTGGCATGAATTTATGTACTTACAAATGTTGGGGTTCTTTATTTGGCTTTGAAGAGTTCTCTCTATTGAAAATGTGTGTGTGTTGAGATGAGTGCATATAATGGGGACTATACAAAATCAGGCTCATGATTCACCAATCCCAAATATGTCAATCTAGCAATTTTGTTGCATATCGTTTCCTCAATATCTCTCGTGTGCAATAGTGAGTATTTTGCAAAGTTAATTTCTATTTGTGATACTTGTTGCTTTACTCCACATATTCCAACTATTCCCCTTTTCCATTGGTAATAGTTGCATTATGTGTAGTGTGTTGGTTTTTGAAGCTCATCGATGTACAATGAGATATATTTGAGCCTTTGGCCATGCTTTCAAGAAAAAAATCTTATTTGTATATTCTATGACTTCCTTTTGTTCTTCATGTGCTTTCTTGAGTATCTATATTTTTTTGCATATTTCTTTGTGGGCATTTGTCTTTGTGATATTTTCCACCTAGAAACAAGAGAATATCATTCTTTGGTTGTTTTTTGCATTTCTTGGAAACCACCTCTTATTTATTTTTGACTCTTTGGTGGCTTCAAAATTTATTGTCCTTTGCGTGCATTGTTAAATGAGTTTGGAGGAGTGAGGATTCCATGGTTGTGCATGTTGTTTCCAAATGAAATTACTATAATTGGTGCATAATCTTTGGGGAGCTTCTCTTATTCATTTAAGAGTGCACATTTTCCTTCTTTCTCATATTTTGTGGTTTAAATGCTTATGGGGCAGCAAGGATTCCATATTTGTGCATATTTTATTCCAATACAAGTATTCTAAACTTTTCACAAATTTTGGGGAGCTTCTCTATTTTCATTTAAAAACTCATGTGTTTTGTTGTTTCCATTTGGTATCATTTGTTGGTTTTTTAATTGGTTCTCTTGGATCTTTTGATTGCTCGCTTCATTTGTTGAAGCTTATTTCTTTTTCTTTTATTTTTTCAATATTTGGGTCCTCAATATAGTTTTACTTCCTCCCAAGTTCTCATCGTTTGCCATGTGCATATGCATGCCTTTGGAGGAATTCTCACTATATTGGCCATCTAGAACTTTTCAACCATTTTGGCAATCGATGCCAATGGGGGAGAAGTTTTGGAGGGTTTAAGGGAAGTTGGACTTTGCTTTGAGTGTGTTCTTAAGCTTTTGCCTCTCATGCTCTTGCATCTTTGTGGTTGCTTTGCATGTTGAATATACAAAGGAAACTCAACCAATGGTAATGGTTTCCAATCTATGCAATGAAATTCAAGTTCATCACACATGCATAGATTGTGCGAGAGTTTGCTCTATATATCGTGGTTGTACCAACATCATACTATTTTGTAGTATTTTATGTTGGAGAAACTATTTTCTCGTTAAATTCCATATTTAAACCCTCTCAAAAGGATTGCCATCAATTAGCAAAATGTGGGAGATTGAAAGGGCATGTATGCCCCCATGTGTGGTTTTGGTAATTAATGACAATCTCTATGGACTAATGTGTAAATTGAGTTTCACTTGTAGGTTTGTCCATTGGCATCTCTTGGACCATGTGTTGGTCTCGAATATGAAGAAATGAATAAGTATGAGAATAAATGTCCAAGGGCTATGTGCCCATTGGAATCATGAAGAAAGAAGGAGCTTGAAGGTTCATCAAGATAAGTGCAAAGAGCTGAATCTTGACGGATCAACACTCAAGAAGGGATGAAGTAGTGCAAGATCAATATGCGCCTTCTCTAGAAGATATCATGCTTGGAGCTTGCCATCCTCGATGATCATAGAGTGATGAAGACAAGTTCAAAGAAGAGGTTTCCCCTTGGAGTATGGGGGGGGGGTTGGAAGTCTTCATCAAGCAAGAGCGAGCACGAGCAATCAAGAAAGGTGTTCCATCTTGAGAAGGTCAATACGGTCTACATCAAGCTCAAGTGGAATGATCAAGGCAAAGGTATGATCTTGATAGGGTTTCTGTTTTGTTGGTCTCGTGTTGTTAGTTGGGAGACCGGGTTTAGGATAGATAGCCGTACTATCAAGAGGGGCTCTCAAGCGGGTGTCTCGATCACATCGTTCAGAGAGAGATCAAACCTTTGCATACATGTCATCATCTTTCTTGATTGTTAGTTGGTTCTTGTCCATGATAGGATCTAGAGCTTGTGGTTATCATCAAAACAAGCTCTAGTTCATCAAATAAGGATTTCCCTTGCATATCTTATTGTGTTCTTAATCATGCGGGTTTGCCTGGCTCCACACGTTAGAAGATATATCACATATATATACTTGATATTGTCTCCCTTGGTGGTATCCAATATTTCACCTTTTGTTGGATTCTCTTGGTTTTATCTTTCCAACTAAATTGGTTTCATCCCAATAGAAGTTTCCAAGCTCAACCTCTTGTGTTTTGGGTTTTGGAGGTTTTACCGGTTCATCGCTTCTAGAGAGGTCATACATTTCTCAATTTGGTTTTATCCTTCCATGCGGACTATGATGTTTATTTGCATAATCTTGTAGAGCTTGTCATTCTCTTCAAAACGAGCCCGAGATTATAAAAACGGAATCTGAAATCGAAAGTTATTGACTGCAATGCTGTCCAGCGTTTTTGCTTGAGCGGAAATTCTAGCCCAAATCCCGACCCAAGTTCTGGTGAAGTATTGTTTTATTCTGTATCTTGTGTCTCTATTTACCAGAAGTTCCGCTGGAGAACCGAAAATTCCGGTGGTGCGCGAAGCTGGCCCAAACGGGTAGATTTCTCTTGCCCTTTTTAAGGGGCCCCTCTTCCCTATTGTTTCCCCAACTTTTGAGGTCATTTTTGCTAGCTCTTCCGCTCCCTCTCCTGCATTGTTAACCTTAAAAAGCTTGCCCTCTCTCCTTCTCCCTCCAATAATTCTGGCATCTCTTTAGGGATTTGAGAGAGGAGATCTAGATCTACAATCCCACCAAACCAAATCCCTTCTTTGTGAAGAAATCCTTGGGATCTAGATCTTGGAGAGTTTTGTGTTCTCCTGTTGTGTTCTTCCTCTCCTATTGCACCAATAGCTTATGTATCTTTGTTGGAATTTGGGAGTGAAGGACTTTCCCTTGCATCTGCTGCATAGGTTTGAGTTCTCCACGGAGATTCAGCGAGTGCAAGCTTGTGGACTTGTTAATCTTGGGTTCTTGGAACCCTGGACGGTTGTGTGGTTGGTGTGTTGATTTCTTGAGGCCTCCATTGTGGAGTTGCCTCAAGCTTGTGTCCTTGTGGACTTTTGTGGCTTTGTTGTTGCAAGCCTCCAATTGAGTTGTGGAGATAGCCCCATCCTTATCTGGGTTTGGTGACCGCCCTCAAGTGTCCCTTAGTGGATCATGAGTAGGACTTTGTGGCGAGCTCACAGGAGAATAGGGTGTCCTTTTGTTGCGTAGGTGAGTTGCGTGCCTTCACATCTTGTGGTGAGGCCTTGTGTGGCGTTGGGTGAGCATCGAGCCACCACACCTCAAGGTGAGCCATTTGTGGCATTCGAGGAGCATTAAGCCATCACACCTCTCCAACGGAGACATAGCTTCTTTGGAAGTGAAGTTCGGGATAAAAATCATCATCTTTGTGTCCATCAGTTATCTCTCAACCGATCCCTTTACTTATGCATTTTACATTGTGATAGCCTTCGTGCTTGAAGTATTATATCTTGATATTGCCTTGTTGCTTGTATTGCTTAGCATAGGTTGTTGGTGCACTTAGGTGAACTTAGTGGTTTTAGGTTTTGTGCTCTATAAATTAAACGTTAGTTTTATTCTGCATTTATTAGAGCCTAAACCATAATAATTTTTAAAGGCCTATTCACCCCTTCTAGGCGACGTCCATTGCACTTTCATTAATGGCCAGAGGTTTCGGATACATACCCCTTGTAGTCCGAAAGCGGTTAATGTTCCGAGGGGAACGTGGTTGAAGTAGGCTTGCTCATAGCCGAACTCAAGGTCGTGAAGCTCCTCACAGGTCACCCTTGCTCCATCATCATGCAACCATCTAGCTCACGACATCCAAGGTTCCCCAGGTGTGGCCCCTCGTGGTTTCGTACACATACGATGTACGATGACGACCTCCGGCTCCCCGATCCCACTGAGAGTGTGGAAGTAGATCTACGGCTTGTAATCTCTATAGCGCAACGACGTGCTGCTAGTGCATCGTCTCTTGCGCGAACAGTCCCTCCATGGGAATATACTAGCACAAGGAGACAACTAGAGAGAGAGAGAGAGAGGAGAGGGAGGGAGGAGGCGCATAGAGGACGGATGAGGGCTCCCAATTCGTGGCCTTGGTACGTGCCTCCTCCTCCAAGGGGGGACTTTATATAGGGGAAGGGGGCACCCTTACCCCCCACCAAGGCAACCCTACGCGGCCAAGAGGGGCGAGGGGTGGCGGCCAAGGGAGGGGGCATCCCTAGGGCGCTCCAAACCCTAACCCTAGCCGCCGGCCAATGGGGGCAGCCCTAGGCGCATGGCCCTCCCACTTGTGGTTTCCCTCATGGGCCCTTCTTCCCTAGGAAGTTTGGCCCATTAGTGGAATACCCTTTCAAATTAGATTTTAATATTATATTAAATAATAATTACATTAATTAATATGTAAATACATATTACAAAATCCGATTTGACTAGAAACACCTTTCGGTTCCCCTTCGATTCCCCCGAACAACTTCGAAACTTCCCCGAATGATTCCGCTTCTCTCAACGGAACTTTTACGGTTTCCTTTCTTTCTCTGAACAACTTCGGATCTCTCCGCGGAACAATTCTAGCTTTATCTTTCTCTACTGTGATTCCAACTTACAGTAAATCTCTAGCTCATCGTACCCTTAAGTGTATCCCCCCACGGCTTGGGAATGGAACCGATATGATCTCCATCAATGATTAACAGCGGGACTGGGATGCCCATATTGACCCTGTGCATTCCACGATGACGATGTCATTTGAACTATAAACGTCGAGTCCAATTCCCTCTGTTTCTTTGATATGAGTTGTTCGAGATCCGATCGTTTGGTATCACATACCTTGTTAAATCTCGTTACCGGCAAGTACTATTTCACTTGTTACCACAATATTACATCTCATGACCTAGTCACATGTTGCAACATTATGTATGTAATCTCACCAAGTTGGCCTTATGTATCTTACCCGTCACTAGGTGAACAAATCCCGTTCTTGATTCATAGGCCTCAACCTGTTCCTCTAGAATACCCAACATACACCTTTATAATCACCATTTCACTGAGTGACATTTGATGCAGTCCAAGCAGCCTCGGGAAACAGTGATTAATATGATCTCATGGTCTAAGGAGAAGGATACTATGTTTCTAAGTATTGCAACGATGAACCTCATGACTTGATCCTGTCACAATCTTTTGGGTAATTTCCATCACATCATTCACCAATGATATGATCTCGTTGTCAATTGGCACTATCAACCATGATCAGGAAACCTTGATCATCTGTTGCCCAACGAACTAGTATTAATAGAGGCTACTAGGGACTTCTGTTTATATCACACCTGTAGCAATGTATCCACTTGATATAGTTACAACACAATATAAAACTATTACAAACTTATTGAAATATGACAATAATAACCATTTATTATTTGCCTCTAGGGCACATTTCCTTCAGTCTCCCACTTCCACTAGAGTACAAATAATCTAGCTCACATTTATTAATCATAAACCATATCACATATACATTGATTGATCATGCACGCTCATGAGAAACGTCATGTCCCTGTTCTATTTTACTAGATCAGTATGTCTTTTGCAAATAGTTAATGTCTTCCTAATTTTGACATTCCCTCCATTATCTCATAATGGGTTGAAGTATTCGTTTGGCGACAGAGTGAGACTTTGTTTCTATTGTTTACAATGATGGTCGATCAGTGAATTTAACTTTCACTATTGTCACATAGACCTTTGAAACACACTTAGAAGAAGTCGAACTTCTTTAGCCAAAACTATTCTTCTATATCTATGTAGATCCTAGTGCATATAATGCAACTATGTGCCTAACTTTAGTTCTTGCCATTTAAGGACAAGCTTAACTCTGGTTCAATGATTACTCAGGAATCACCTCAAGACATGTTCTTCCAACCAGATTCTTGGGTCATATTACGTCAAGTATACAATATGGTTTTATGGAAGAACCTATGACTGAGGCCTAGGAGATGCAACGCATCTCTTTCTTTATTTTAACCATAGATGTAATACTAATACTAACTCAATGCTTCATACGAGTAAGAACTTCTTTCGTGTTCCATTCTGAACTACTTCAGGATCTTGTCTAGGATATTCTGAACACTTTTAGAATCAAGTCCAGGAAGCATCCAACAATACTGTTTATTAAACTTGCCAATCTATCTAGATATATTTCATTATTTAATAACTTGTTAAACTTCATCCATATTTACTAACTTAAATATTATTAATACCAGTCAGATAGTCACATCATTCAGATATGTCATCCACATATTTCAGAATGATGACACGCTCCCGCTCAAATACGGCATCCATATATGAGATCCAGGGATTTCACTTGGCTCCCACTCAAATATGGAATCCATATATGAGATCTAGGGATTTCACTTGGCTCCCACTCAAATATGGCATCCATATATGAGATCCAGGGATTTCACTTGGATCCCACTCAAATATGGCATCCTACATATTATGAATTAGCCAAGCTACTTAGCTCCCACTCAAATGCATGTCCTCTCAATAATCTTGGACATTACAATTTTTTTGATCATCATCAAATTGAGAATTCCAACCGCGAGTTCCCAATATCCATATATTGCCAGTGTAAATCCAATAGACTCAAGCATCTCTACATTTGTAGTTAACTCCTTGAATTTGTCCAAACATACTTTGTGATAAATCGAGCTTTATGTCTTTCATTAAGTTTCATTTCCTTCTTATGACTTTGTAGTCATTTAGAAATATCAAGTAAACATCTTTACTTAATAAGATCAAGTAACATATTACTTTTCAATCTTAAATGTAACTTAATACAAGATTTTATGACTCCTAGTCATTTCTCGCACTTAGGTCTATCACGCTTCTTTGTAATTCATAGGTATGTATTGTTCCAATAACATGACAAGTCAATCAATAATATAATTCCACAAACTTGCATAATATATATAGTTGAATCCTACTTTTTTAGTAAAAGTATTCGCTGAAACTTTATGATCATTATCATTAGTTTATCCTGTATTTGTAGAGTTTGGTTTCACAAAACAAATTTCGCTGCGCCACTCAACAATCAGGAGGAAAGGTCAAATACCTTGTTTTGATATTTTACTTTCTTCCACCTGTATCTTCATCAAGACATATCAACTTAGGATAACTGCAGGTTTCCCCTTTATGGAACATGTATTCATAGTTTCCTAAGAATACACTACAAATACTTGTTCATTCGCCACGATTTTGAATTATCGAAACCTCTAGAAACTCGAATATGCCATAACTCTTATGGTGTTGTTTCCACGAATCTTTAGATGTTCATTTGTATTTGATACGTTGAAAACGTATCTATAATTTTTGATGTTCCATGCTTGTTTAGTATCTACTTTGCTTTGTCTTCACTTTGAGGTATTTTTTATATGTTTTCTGGTACTAACCTATTAACAATATGCCACAGTGCCAGTTTCCTTTTTTTTTTCTGTTTTTGGTTCCAGAAAAGGCAGAAAATCAATATTCTCGGAATTGGACGGGACAAATGCCAAAGTCATTATTTTACCCGGCACGACACGAAACCACGAAGCAGAGATAGAGGAGGACACCAGGGTGGCCACACCCTAGGTGGGCGCAGGCCAGCCCTGGTGGTGCCCACAGGGGGTGTGGGCCCCTGGCTCTCCATCGACCTTGCCTCCTTCGCCTATAAGAAGCCCTCGACTCAGAAACCCTAAATCATCGACCAGGAAGCCACGAAAAGCTCCGCAGCGCCACCGCCACCAAAGGGGAGATTCGGGGGATAGAAAGTCTCTGTTCCAGCACCCTGCCGGGATGGGGAAGTGCCCCCGGAGCCATATCCATCGATATCCACCACCTTCTCCATCGTCGTTGCTGATTCCCATGATGAGGAGGGAGTAGTTCTTCTTCGAGTCTAAGGGCTCTACCGGTAGCTATGTGTTCATCTCTCTCTCTATGCATGATCATGTTGTGGTCATGAGCTTTGTAATCAAGTAGATCTACTCTGTTACTCAAGTGCTTTAATAGATCTTCGTCTCTCCCCACGTGTGTGAAAGTGACAACGTGCATACCGTGGTGGCACTTAGGCTAGAGGTTACATAAATACTCAATTGCTTTAATAGATATATGCTTTTCCCAACGTGTGTGAAAGTGACAGCGTGCGCCCCGTGTGTGGCACTTAAGCTAGATTACATATATATTCATGAGTTATATTTGGAGTTGGATGTCTCTATGAAATTGTGGTGTTTGTTGGAGCCATCTAGCGCTCAAGTTGACAGTGTGGGGTTATCTAGATGGGGAAGGTGGACTTTGAGGTGTGCTTTTGTAGCCCTACCATGGATTAGAGTGTCCAACCGGAGAGTAGTTCAGGGTAGTATCATGAAGAGACTATATTCATTGAGGGTGTTCACTAGTGAAAGTATGATCCCTAGGAAACTTGCTGTTGTTCTACAAACCTCTGCACTTGGAGGCCCAACAACTGTGTACAAGAATAGAAGTGCGTAGACATCAGTATTTCAAACGAGTGTTTGCTTATAACCCTGATAAGAGATAATATCAGACCATATGTATCCAATACAATATGATTTAAGATTTAGACATATCAACACCTTGAATTTGTCCAATTATCATAATTTGTGAAACATCTTTCACAAGTCCTTTTATGCCAAAACTTAACTTAAATACTTTAGTCATATCGATCAAATCGAATAGGCTTTGTATTCTTGTTAAGTCAATATCCCTTTGTTGTGAACTCATTTGAACAATTCAAATCATTTCAAACTTCTTTTTCATTAAGTAAATACACCTATTCACTTAAGTCCACAATGAAATACTGATTTCCACTATTTGTTGAAAATATGATATGTTGGGGGGATGACCCCAGGTAGGGTCAAGCTAAGGTAAAAGGGCAAAGCCCACCAAGGTGTTGACCGGGTCAAAGGGTGACTAGACCAAGTTATGTGAGGACCGGCCGAATAAGGACCGTGTTACTTGGATTTACGCAACTAAGGCTTGACTCGACCGACATAAAAGGTATGTTGGTACGATGTTGAGCATGTTATCTATTAGCAGGTTGAGGCTTGGCCGAGTCAACTTGTACGAGGCCGAGTCATGAAGAGGCTTGCTAGAGAAGGATAGAGCAAGCCCCAAGGTCAACACAACACTCTGTCTCTCCCTTAGGAATCTGTACAGTGCCAAGCACTACAGACAACGGTCAGAGCGTCAAAAGAGCAGAAGAGGCGTCACGGAGGTGCCAGTCCTAGAGCCCGATGCTCACATGTCGTGGACTCTGAGTTATTGTCGTCGATAGAAGGGAGACAAGGAAAGGCTCCCACCGAATTACCACTTTTGGGATGAGCATATTCAAGGAATATGCCATCCACGTCATCCCTAGATGTAACCTAGCCACCCCTTTATAAGGTGAGCCAGGGCCTCCTAGAGTGGGGTCATTCATTTTACACCTAGAGGCTAGTAGTGAGCTTTTTCCTCCTCTCCCTCTGATACAGCTCAAGGAGCAAGTGTAAACATTGTGGATCAAAGTAAAAATCGTGAGAGAGTTCTTCGTGTGTAGAAACCACTGCATCATCCCTCCCTGGATCCCACTAGCACACATTGTCCCCATCTTTAGGCTACCCATGGCATCTGCCATGCCACCACCACGATAGTTGGCGCCCACCATGGGGCCAGTAGCGGTGCTAGCTGGAGTCAAGATCTGGACGAGAAACTTCATCGCTACTGGCGAGTGTATCGTCTTCGGGCTCGTGTAGCGCTTCGACATGTGGGAGTACATCAGCGAAAACGCGCACCACTTTGCCAGGCTCTCTCCTATATGCAACGGCGTCTTCATCAACCTAGGCTCTCACAAGGTGTACGTCAGCGTCGACGTCTCCTGCATCTACCCGCGGCGAGTCATCCTCGCGGGAGAGCCTCCCATCAACGCTGCTAGCAGTTCGCGTATCACTCTCCCTATAGGCAGCATCGAGGTGATGATGACCGCGCCCGCCCCAGCAGCAGGCGCAGGAGCCGGCCCAAGCAAGAACCTAGCAGCAACAGATTTGACTACAGCAGGTCCGGCAGCAGCAGATCCCGCAGAAGCTCGTAATGTAACTCCTAAAGCAACTCGCATCAGAGGGCCTCCCTTAGAAAGGCCAGAGAACATCTTGCAGGAAGCAATAGAAAATTTAACCACTCCTGTAGCTCCCAAAGTAAACCCGTCTCAAGCACATGCCGAGCTAGAGGAGACTCGGTTGAAAATGTTAGATGAGGCTACGAGAGTAGTAGCTTTGCAAGAATCACTTAACATCACTCTACTTGAGTATGCTAGGGCTAACAAGCTTAACACTAGCCCAACTCGCTTAGATGGTGTGAGGATAATGGGAAAGAATCTCCTTAGTGATATCAACAAGGAACATGTGCCTAGGCAAGGTGACTCGGCTAACCTAGGGTTGGCGAGATATAGCACTCCTGCAAAAAACCTTAGGGCTGCATATGCGGCAACTGTCGAGATATAAGTCATGACCGGTGAAGCCCGCCAGAGGCAGCAAGAGAGAGTCATTGAGCTGGTGCGTACAGAAAACCAGCAGAATGAGGAGTTGCTCAAGAACAACCCGACAAAACCTGGAGGTTCTCGTTTCGTTCATTTGGCTAGAGTTTCCCCGATGGTATCAACCGCCGCAGCATCTTCACCCAGCAGAGCATCAAGGAAAGTCAAGGCAGTAACCTTAGGGAGAAGAGATAAGCAGCTGGTACCATATGACCCGGCAATGGCTGGGAAGGCAAATGTAAACCAAGTCAATGCAAGCCGAGGTAACAGTGGGAATAGAAATCCCGGTCGTGGCAATGATGGCCAAGGAAATAATGGGTGGGACAACCTGGACCGCATAACTTGGCTGAAGGAGGGCAAGAACCTCAGCAGCAGCGCCAACCGAGATATGAACCTCGGCAAGAAAGGGATGCAGGACATGCTCCACGTAACCCGGAACAGAACAAATACAATGACGCTATTCGGAGATGGAGAATGCCAGATTTGCCAGATCTAATCACCATGTGATCAGAGAAAGAATGGGCAACAAGAACTTGCAGCCGGATGATGCAAGGCTAAAGTTAGATAGGATCTATAGATCAGAGTTGTTGGAAGAGCAAGATCCCCCGGGTCCAACATGTTTTGGACCTTGGATCATGAGGGAGCCACCTGTGCCGAACTTCTAGTTGCCAAGAGGCACTAAAACATATAACAGAAGCACAAAGCCACAAGATTGGTCGATTGATTATGCTACTGCAGTGAAAATTGCAGAAGGCAACCTTACATGGGCGGTAAGATATGTGCCACAAATGTTGGAAGGGCCAACAAGAGTTTGGTTGAACAACTTTCCACCAGGAAGTATCAACTGCTGGTTGGATTTTGAGGAGATGTTTGTGAGTAACTTCACAAGCACGTATAAGAGGCCGAATAGACCCCAACATCTTGCCATGTGCAATCAGAAACTGAATGAGACTGACCGAGAATTTCTGACTCGGTGGTGCAACCTGAGAAATTCATGTGAAGGGGTGATTGAGTCGCAAGCGATTGCTTGGTTTGCATAAGGGTGCAGATATGGAAGTGTGTTATGGCAGAGGTTGCAGAAAGATATGCCAACTACATTGGCCGAGACAATTCGAATAACCGACTCATATGCGTTGGGAGATCCGACTCAGCCAAAGCTTATGCCAGCAGATCAGAATGAGCAACATGATCATTACGCTCATGGAGCCGAGTCATCCATGAGGAATGAGTTTCGAGGAAGGAGAAGAGATGATAGGCCAGATTATCGATACAATTCAAGTCAAGTTGCTATTGTAACCCAAGATCAGCCAAGTGCTGGGGGAATTTAGCGTCAGAAGAGTAGTTTGCAACAATGGACTACGAGAAATGATAGTAAAAAACAGTGGACTCCTGAACAAAAGAAACAGTGGCAAGATAGGCCAAAGTATACATATGAGTCTATGTTGGACCAGCCTTGCAAGTTTAACACTCCTAACTCGGTAGTGTGCCTGGATGAAAATGGCCACAGGGGGTGCAGAACTGAACGAGCCGAATCAAAGACCTCAACTCACAAGAGGCAATGCACAACAACAACAACTAGCTCTACCTCCGCCACCGCTGAGGTATGAGAACCAACCACTGCTGAGGTATGAGAACCATGATAGAAGAGAAGTAGTGCACCAGGTAGTGAATCAGAACCAAGATAACCGTGGAAACCCTGGTCAGCAGGGCAGAAATGAGTATAGAACACCATCATGCTTACGGTGTGTTTACTATAGAGCAAACATATACGAAAAGTATGTAGAGGAGGCATATGGAGATAAACGCGGTTATGCCAACTGTGCCAAGATACATGAACTGGTCAGACAAAGAAATCACTTGGAGTATAAGGGATCATCCCAAGATCATGCCAAACCCTGGATCATATGCCTTGGTGTTCGATCCGATGTTCATTGGGCCGAATATCAACGTCAAGTTCTCCAAGGTGTTGATCGACAATGGCAGCAACATAAATATACTGTAAGAGGATACAATGCACAAGCTCGATATCAATGAGAACATGTTGTAGGCGACAAAGACTACCTTCCATGGCATTGTGCCAGGACTGTCTTGTGAGCCAATAGGCAAAGTCCGGATTGATGTGTTATTCGGAACAAGGGAAAACTGCCGAACTAAAAATTGGAGTTCGAGGTTGTGGACCTAGAAAGTTTTTACCATGCACTGTTGGGAAGGCCGGCATTTTCAAAATTCATGACTAGCTCTCATATCAGTTACTTGAAAATGAAGATGTCAGGACCCAATGGGGTCATCACCATTGCTGGAGACTACAGAATATCGATGGAGTGTGCCTCGGCCAGGTCAAACCTAGTTGAGTCACTGGTGATTTCAAGGGAAAAGAAGATGATTCAGGAAGTGGCAGCTCTGGCTTAGTCGACACAGCTTAATATGCCGACACTCGCCAACCCGCATGGTAGTGTCTCCTTTCAACCAAGTAAGGACACCAAGAATATTCAAATCGAAGACCAGTTCCCAGAGTGCATCGTCACTATTGGTGCCAACCTAAATGATGAATAGGAAAGTGAGCTCACCAGCTTCCTCCATGAGAATCATGATATCTTTGCTTGGTCCACTCAAGATCTACAAGGTGTGCCGAGGGAGATGGCAGAGCACTCTTTACATGTGAGGCCAGATGCAAGGCAGGTGAAGCAACCTCTCTTCCGCTTTGCTGAGGATAGAAGAAAAATAATTGGAGATGAGATAGCTCGGCTCCTTGCATCCAGGTTCATCATGGAGGTACTTCATTCGGATTGGCTCTCTAATCCGGTGCTGGTTGAGAAGAAAAAAGATGATCCAAATGTAGCTATGGTATGACGTATGTGTATCGACTACACAAACATGAACAAAGCATATCCAAAGGATCCATTTTCTTTGTCGAGGATAGATCAGGTTATTGATTCGACCGCTGGTTGTCAGTTACTATCATTTGTATACGTGTACTCTGGTTTCCACCAGATACCGTTAAATCCGGTCGATCAAATAAAGACTGCATTCATTACCCCCAAACAAGGCTTATTGCTATCGTATCATGCCATTCGGCTTACGTAATGTAGGGTCAACATATAAAATATGCATGCAAAAAAGCTTACATGATCAAATTGGAAAAAATGTCCAAGTATATGTTGATGACGTGGTAATAAACCAAAGAAAGTCACACACTATTAGATGATATCCGGCAGACATTTGCGAATCTAATAAGATTCCGAATGAAGCTTAACCCGTAAAAACGCATTTTCGGTGTACCGACCGAAAAATTACTCGGTTTCCTTGTGTCAAGCCGAGGTATCAAAGCAAATCCGACAAAGATTCTGGCGGTAGAACGCATGGAACTACCAAAATGCTTCAACGATGTCCAGAAGTTCATAGGTTGCCTGGCATCATTGAGTCAGTTTATTAGTCGGCTTGGAGAAAAGGCATTGCCCTTGTATCAATTGATGAAAAAGTCGGATAAATTCATCTGGACGCCCCAGGATGATAACGCCTTTCATGAGTTAAAGAAAATGTTAGCCTCTGCACCCATATTAGCTTCCCCACTATCCAAAGATCCAATGTTGCTCTATGTGGCAGCGACAAACCGAGTCGTAAGTGCCGCAATAGTGGTTGAGCGAGATGAAGAGGGAAAATCAGTGCAGAGGCTAGTATATTACCTAAGTGAGGTATTGTCATCCTCAAAACAGAACTACCCCATTACCAGAAAATGGCATACAGAGTATATATGTCGGCAAAAAAGCTGAAGCACTACTTTGAGGAACATCCTATAAAGGTGATATGTGAGGCACCAATTGCCGAGATAATGAGAAACAAAGATGCAAGTGGCCAGATAGCCAAATGGGCAATTGAACTAGCCCCTTATGATCCACAGTTTGATAGAAGAGATGCAATTAAATCTTAAGAAGTGGCTGACTTTTTTGTCGATTGGGCTGAGATGCAATATGAGCCGCTCCTACCTGATCCAAATTACTGGAGAATGCATTTTGATGGGTCAAAGCTAAAAGATGGACTAGGTGCCGGCATAGTCCTCACCTCACCCAAGAAAGATCAGCTGAAATATGTGTTACAAATACACTTTGCTGCATCAAATAACGTAGCCAAATATGAGGCACTAGTCCATGGCTTAAAAGTAGCAAAAGACATTGGTATACGTCGAATGTAATGTTGGTGATACATTGGTATACATAGAATACAATGTTTTGGTGATTCGGAACTAGTGGTACAACAAGTATCAGATAATTGGGATGCACTGGATGCTAATATGGCATTATACAGGTTTCATGTGCAAAATATAAGCGGGTACTTTGACGGATGTGAATTCCATCATGTACCTAGGGCAGAAAATGATGCAGCCGACACATTATCAAAACTCGGCTCATCCAGCCAGTCCATTCCACCCGACATAGCCCTTGAACACCTCAGGAAACCATCTATTATACCATCACCTTAATCCGAATCAACTTGTATCCCGGCTAGCAAGGTGCCTGAATTTGACCCAATGGACATAGATGGGAGAGTTAATCCGAATAACCCGGGGACTGACTCGGCACACTCGGGGACTGCCTCCTAGAACTCAGGGACTGAGCAGTTTAATCCGGTAGGGGTTATGTTGGCAGAAGTGATGGATATTGATGAAATAGCTACCTCGGCACATGAAGTACCAGAATGGGCACGACCAATATTCCTATTTTTGAAAGATGAAATTCTGGCAAATGATGAAGTCCTCGCCAAACAAATCGAAAGAAGGGCCAAGGCCTACACTATAATAAATAATGAGTTGTACAAGAGAAGTGTAACCAATGTCCTGCAGAGGTGCGTTGATCCGGTAGAAGGCCAAGAAATCCTGCTAAATATACATCAAGGTGAATGTGGGTATCATGCTTCATCTAGAGTTTTGGTGGCAAAAGCATTCCGACATGGATTTTATTGGCCTAGTGCTCTAGGAGAGGCAGAGGAACTTGTGAAAAAATGCAATGGCTGCCAAAGATACGCAAGCAAATGTCATATGCCATCATCCAAGTTAAAAACCATATCAATCACTTGGCCATTTGCCGTATGGTGGTTGTACATGGTCGGACCATTTAAGCCGACTCATGGTGGCATGACCCATATCTTGGTCATGGTCGAGAAATTCACAAAGTGTATAGAGGTAAAGCCAATAAGGAAATGTGATGGGCCCACAATTGTGAGTTTCCTCAAGGATATTATCCTGAGATATGGATACCCACATAGTACCATAATATATAATGGCACGAATTTTGTCGAATGAGCATTTTGGATTGAGGAGCTCCTGGCCGTATTATGGAGCCTGAGGACAACTCTGAATCGATCAACAGTCTATACGCCATTTTTTCTAGTATATGAGGCAGAAGCTGTATTACAATCCGACATAGTGCATGATTCGCCTAGATTCACTCAATACATAGAATCCGAAGTGGATGAGATATCCCGGCAAAATGATGTTGATCTACTCGAAGAGTGTCGTTGTTATAGAAATGGCAGTGCCTGAGCAGGCTAGTTCATGGTGTGGGAGTGAGCAGGGAAGCGAGAAACGGCATCCACATATGGGATTGGGCACAAGCATGCGTTGGGGACACAAGAAGTACCTAGGTTCGGGGCCCTCGTAGTGAGTTAACACCCCTACTCCTATCGATCTGACTATCTAGATGAACACACAAAAGGCTACAATGGATCCTTGAGATGTATCTGTCTCTAGCTAGAAGAAGGAGCGACCAACCCTTGCTACGATGCCCCTGCCGCCCCTTATATAGGCCGAGGCGGCATGGGAAAAGACACAGCTGACCGGAGGGTCCCACAGGCGGGCCCGTTCGACTATTACAACACAATATTCTGCCTCCCTGACGTCTGGTATAGTGCCGCACCCCTGGCCGACACGGAAACAGTGACGGCCGGCTCCGTCCTACACGGAAACAGTGGAGGCCGCCCCGGCCGACACGGGCGGCGGTTCCTGTTCCCGCCCGACAATGGTACGGGCCGTCTCCTTCGGCGTTGGTGCCACTGCGTCTATCCTTTTGTCTGTCAGGGCTGCGGGGTACTATGCCCTACATCATTCGTCTGTCTTGAAGGTCCGGCTAGGTTGCCCTAGCCGGCTACTCTTCCTTGACCGGGTGGTTGGAGCCATCTGGCTATGCGTCTGGTCTTCGCCTCCTATGTGGCTGATGGTTCTGCCGGCTCGCTCTTGGCCTGTCTTGCTCCATCCGGCTGGGGTGATTCAGCCGGCTGGACACTTTTAGGAGCGCTTTTTATCCGACTGATTGGTTTGCTAGCTTGCTCTGCATCTGGTCTTCTTCTTAACCTGCTTTTGAGTTTTTACATCCAGCTGAACCGGCCGGCTGGCAGTTACATTGCCCCTGCATCTTGTCCGGTTACCCTACCCGGGGGTGATCCCCTCAACACTAGCTACGAGCACGCGTATATTCCACCCTTAGGAGAAATTTGTGCGGGCTCCAAAAACTAGATTGAATTTTTTCCGATTGAGTTTTGGCAGTTGAGCTGCTCGGATGCGTCATCACTGACGTCAGCCACGGCGTGATGATGACTGCGGTGACGTGCTTCGAGGGGTCGCGTCAGGCGCTGCCTCGGGAGCCATTGTCGGTCGCCTCACCTCCCATGCCCAGGATCCTCTGTCCAGCTCGCGCCGGCGCAGGCGATCCAGCCGCTGATGCGGCGCTACCACATGGCGAGCAGACGGTTTGCCATCCTAGCCCCTTAAGTAGCGCCCGCGGCGCCCCTCACTTGCCATTTCCCCCTTCTCCACATCGTTGATGCCACGCCTCCCTCTATCTCTTGCCGCTGCTTTGCGTCTATGCCGCCGACGAGCTCCCACCTCCCCCGCTCCGCCGGCACCGCTTGCTCTTTTCTTGCCGGAGCGACGGGACGCCGCCATTCCTCCACCGCTCCCCCTTCTACTTTTCCTCCTCCATTTTCTTCTCCACCATGCACCACCATCTTCGAGATGGACGAGAGCTGCGACGCGTGGTGCGGCTCCTTCGTCACAGAGGCGCAGGTTGAAAAGTATCGGCGGTCGCGCCTTCTGCCGACCGCTAGCAAGGTCGGATGCGCCTTGCCCCCGCCGGCGAAATCTCACCGGCGCCGCAAGCCGGCGAGCGGGTCATCTCCCTCGCGCATCTCGCGCGCGGCCTGGCCTTCCTGGCTAGCGCGTTCCTCCTTTCTTTTCTTGCCCACTTCGATCTCCGCCTCCACCACCTTAGCCCGAATGCAATCGGCAGTCTGGCGCACTTGGTAGCATTCTGCGAGTGCTACCTCGGGATCCAGCTGGATCTCGGGCTCTTTTGTCGGCTGTTTCTCATCCAGATGCAGGTGCAGTACGCCAAGGGGCCGCTCATGCCCTGCGGCGGAGCCTCCATCTACTCCCGCGGCCAAACCGGCTACCCCAAATTTCGGCTGCACGACACGGTCAAGTTGTGGCAGTAAATGTACTTCTACATATGGAACTTGGGCGTCGACGACCACCTCAACCTCCCGGCCTTCCAAGACATGGAGTCCACCCAGGCAAACTAGGAGCAGAAGAATTTTGGCTCCAAGACGGAGTCGGATGATCTGCTATGCCGGATGAGGGCGCTGGTCACAGCCGGCTTGACTAGCGTCGACGTGACGCTTAGCTGGGCCAGCCGGCTGATGATGCCCCTCCAGCAAGGAGCACACAAGATGTGCTATTACTCTGGGAGCCTCGACCCGACCCGTCTCTCCCGCCATGATCCCCCCTTCGCCAACCTATACGAGTGGGTGTGGATGATCACGAAGGAGAAGATCGAGGCCAACTGGTGCTTCGGTCTTGCTCCTTACACCCGCGAGAACCGCGCTCCCTGGGTGAGTTTAACTTGCCGCTTTTTTCTGCCTTTTTCTTGTTCTTGTTTCATCCAGCATCATTGCTTGATCTGGTTCTGACTTTCGTCTTCCTTTGCAGACCTTCCCCTGCATCATCCGGGAGGAGGGCGAGGAGCCCCTCCAGGTCTTCACCGCCAACCTCTCCGAGCCACGCCCGCGCTGGACCGGCAGCGAGGGCTCGGATGGCAAGGAGGGCTTCTTTCCCAGCCGGAATGACGAAGCAGTGGAGGACCCGCGTGGCTCCACACCCGAGGAGGGTGACGGCACCGCGCCGCTCGAGCCGGCATGGAAGCGTGCCGACAAGGGGAGCTCGAGCAGCACTCCCGCCCCTGAAGATCCGGCTACGAAGCATAGACGGGTGGGCGTTCCTCCATGCATCGGCCGGGCCGGAGGTGGCCGGAAGAGAGCTGGCGCGCCCGTGGTGCAGGGGTGAGCTTGCGTTTCTTCCGTCTTACTTGTTCTCAGGCTGCCTCAGAGCAACTGGCAATGGCACGGGAGACCGCGTGGAGTAAGTCTTCCATCTTGCTTCCTTTTTTTGGTGTCCGGCTACATTCTTACTTGCCCTACCTCTTGTCTTGCCACAACCATCCTTGTCTGTGCCCAACGCGAGATCGACAGGCTGAAGCGCTCCAACGCGCGCCTCAGCCGGGACAACTCCATGCTCCGGCTGTAGAACAAGGAGTGGCACTCCTGAGTGAACCAGCTGGAGGCCACCATGAAGGAGCACGATGAGGCCCTTGCCAGTCGGGCCACCGCCTTTGATCTCCTGGATTAGGAGGTCACCCGGCTGAAGGAGCACGCCGCCTTCCTAGAGGACGAGCTAATGAACATCGGCCACGTCACCAAGGGTAAGTCCAACTGCTTCTTTTTTCATTCCATCTAACTGTCCTTGCTGGATTGCCTTTTTTGACTTCCCTCCTCTGATAAAAAAGGCTTCTACCCGCAATTAGATGCCCTTTCCTATGACCGGGTGCAGCAGGTTATGCCGGGTGAGAAGGCTAGTGTCCGGGACCTGGTGGCCCAGCTCGGGGAGGACTCCACCAACCTCCGCAAGGCTAGCACCGGCATCCACGACCTCATCTTCCCGGGGGAGCTCTTGCCGGAGACCATGGGGGCCCTCGCCATCAAGCTGGGTGACGCGCCGAACGCCATCGACCGGCTCCGCGACCTTACTGCTCGTGCCGGCTCTGAAATGGCCTTGGCGTTGATGCTCAGCTGGTACAAGGACGCGCGGCTAGAAAAGCTGACGGATGGCTTCCGAGCTGGCGCGGACCTTCCCATCATGCGCCAGGCCAACCCCGGACTCCGCTCTGCCGCCATCACGATTGCCGGCTATGCCAACATCGACGAGGTGCTGACGGAGAGCGAGGCGAGGGCGGGGCCGGAAGGTGAGGCGGAGACGTCCTCCCAGTCGGCCGGAGCCGTCTTGGCTCCCCACGACAAGGGCCCGGCGGCGTGAAGAAGAAGACCCCAGGATGCCGGGTGGAATTTGTAAATAGTTTTTGCCTCTCGTACTTGTGCTTGGAGACTTTGGATCTACGGGGGCTTCGCCCCCCGCCGTTTAATTATTGTCTGTCTGGGTATGCCTTCGTGCGCCCGCTTATTATTGTGTCTTGACTGACTGGCTTTTCCGACTGGTCCATTCCAGCCGGCTTTATCTTGCTTCTTGCTTGAAAATTGTCGCTTGTGGCTTACTCGGCCGCGAGCCCTTTCACTTGTGTTTTCTTTTTCCAACCTTGTGCTTATGACTTGGTGGTGCTCTGCCGACTTGCTCTGGCCGGCTAGCACGCCTTCTATCCGGGCACTACATTCTTCCAGTGGGGGCGCGCCAGCGCACCCACTGGGTGTAGACCCCGAGATTCGGAATAGCTGGAGTACCCAGGTGTTTCGAAACTTCAAAGAACTCTTGCCTCTCATATTATCTCTTAGAGTCTGACTTGCTTAGTCGGAATAGGGGAACCTACACCCCGATCCGACTATACTACCCGGCTGTATCTTAGGCTTTTTTTATCTGTTACTTTCCTTATCTTATCTTTCCTTCTCTCTTTCTTTCTTTCCCTTTTCTCTCTTTCTTTCTTTTCTTTTTCTCTCTTTATTTCCTCTTTCCATCTTTATTTCGATCTTATTTTCTTTAACCGACTGGCTCTGCCTAGCATGCCCAACTAACGGTGTTAGCCGGACAGAAGAGGTTGTGCCCCTGCCCGAGGGATCTTGTCACCTTGCTTTCTGTCTGGCCTCCCCTTTCTCTACCCGGCTGGTACACCCTTCAGCCGAACGCTGCATGCTTCCAATGGGGGCGCTCCAGCGCACCCATTAGGTGTAGCCCCCGAGATTCGGAGTGGCTACCGCAGGTAGGTGCTTCGAATCTTCTCCGTCTTTGATTTTCGGCTCGGTGCGGTTTGTGCAAAAGGTAACATACAAAAATGATTTCTTATTAGTACATTATTATGTTGCATGTATTTCTATTGTCCGACTAAATTTTCTTTTTTTGAAAACTAGCTCGTGCTTTTCTGAACACTTAGTCACTTTCTCGTACGCAATGCTGTTTACGCTGCACCTTGCTGGACAGTCGGGTTGCGGTCTGGAGCCGGAACCACAGGGAGCTGACAATACATTTCCGCACAGTACTAGAGGCTTAGTAGCCGGAAAATACCAACTAGGAACATGGCCGAACTGTCCGATCTGTCGCGTCTTTCACCATTTTTCGTGTGGGATGCCTCGGGCTTTTGCTCTTGCTAGCCAGACAGCCGGGTTGCGGTCTATAGCTAAGACAAAGAGTTGGCCTCTGGCATCATCGCACACTACTCAGTCGGCTTATTGAATTAGCAGGGCGGGCCAACTGGCGATCCCCCGCGGTTGGGGGTCGACGGAAGCCGGAAAAAACATTGCGGATCTTAATCAGGATCGAACGACAACAAAATGTCTGGCAAGGAGCCCCCGAGCGTCAGCTGGGGTTCCACATCTTTCATTCATTCAGGATTCCGGATACATACACTAATTTGCAATTAAGTGTAAAACGGTCAGAGCAGGTCTGCGTTCCATGGCCGCTCCGTCTCCTTGTCCGACTTGTCCATCTTGTTCTTGCACGGCAGCTGCGCGTCGATGAGGTAGTAGGAGTTGTTGTGCAGCGCCTTGCTCATGATGAAGGGGCCCTCCCATGGAGGGGACAACTTGTGCATGCCCTTCGTGTCTTGTATCAGCCGGAGCACCATGTCACCTTCGCGGAACACGACGGGCAGGATGCGGTTGGAGTGATACCGGTGCAGCCCTTGATGGTAGATGTCTGATCTGGACAAGGCCAGCTCGCGGGCCTCCTCGAGGAGGTCCATGCTATGCTCCATCACCTCCTGGTTCTCCTTCTCCTTGTAAAGGAGCTTGAGGGCTGAGTCGAACTCGATGTCTGCCGCAAGGATCGCTTCCAAGCCATAGGCGAGGAAGAACAGGGTGAAGCTGGTTGATCGATTTGGGGTGGTGCGGAGGCTCCACAACACATCTGGGAGTTCCTCGATCCAGCAGCCGGGTGATCGCTCCAGTGGCTCGATCAGCCGGGGCTTGATTCCAGCTAGCACCAAGCCGTTAGCTCTTTCCACCTGCCCATTGGACTGCGGGTGCGCGACGGACACGAGGTCCAGTCGGATCCCCTTGTTGTGGCAGAACTTTGCAAAGGCCCCCTTGGCAAAGTTCATGTCATTGTCGGTGATGATGCTGTGGGGATACCTGAACCAGATTATGATGTCGCGGAAGAAGGTGACGACGGTGGAACCGTCCAACTTCCGGATCGGCCTCGCCTCGATCCACTTGGTGAACTTGTCCACCACCACCAGCAGGAGGGTCATGCGGGCTTGGGCTCGCTTGAAGGGGCCGACCGTGTCCAGCCCCCAAATGGCAAAGGGCCACGTGATTGGTATGGTCTTGAGTGCGGAAGTCAGCATGTGCCTTAGCCGAACGAACCGCTGGCACCCGTTGCACATGCGGACCAGCTGGTCTGCGTCCTCCGAGGCGGTGGGCTAGTAGAATCCATGGCGCATTGCCTTCGACACCAGGGCGTGAGATGTGGTGACCGCACTCCCCCTGGTGGATTTCCTTCAACAGTCAGTAGCCGGTATCTGTCGACGCACCGCTGGAAAATGCTTGCAGCGCTGCGCTTGTACAACTCCTTGTTGATGATGGTGTACGTGTGTGTGCGTGGCGCTGGATCTGCCTTGCCTCCACCTCATCAGCCGGGAGCTCGTCATTGAGGAGGTAGTTCATGAAGGGCTGGGCCCAGGATGGCACTTCCCGGATAGTGAAGACACTAGCCGGCATGATCTGGACCTCATCTGGGGGTCGGCCGGGTGGGATGCCCGAGTCGGCAGCCCCCGAGCCCTTTGCCTTGCTCGACGATGGCTTGCTTGAGGAGGAGGCAGCCCTCGGGTCTTTCGAGCTGGAGGGCACAATGGCAGGGCCCGACTCTTTTGAGCCGGCAGCCCCCGGGTCTGCTACCCAGATAATGGACTCGGATTCTGGAGAGGAAGTGATTCTGGGCTTGCGGATGTGCTCCAAGGATACTCCGGGCGGGATGGTCACTCTGGTGGATCCCACTCGCGCGAGAGCGTCGGCCGCCTCGTTATTGGCGCGGGGAACGTGATGGAATTCTCATCCCTTGAAGCGGGCACTGAGAAGCTAGATGTGGAACCAGTATAGGGCCATGTTGGCGTCCCGAGCGTCCCACTCGCCGGATACTTGCTGCACCACCAGATCCGGATGCCGATGTCTTTCGCGAGCCGAAGCCCATGCGCGAGAGCCTTGTACTCAGCAACGTTGTTCGACGCGGTGAAGTGGATCTGCAACACGTACTCCAGCCGGTCTCCCTTGGGCGAGGTGAGCACAATGCCGACTCCCAATCCCCTGCGCATCTTCGAGCCATCGAAGTGCAGTTTCCAGTAGTCGGAATCAGGAATCGGCTGCAGTTTCCAAATAATATGTTTGTCTGTTTTGAGAAAGTTAGTTAGTAAAGCTCTCACGAACTTGATGGCACACTTTATTCCTTGCACTTAATAATCCTGAACCATTGTGACTTGTCCATGAAAGTTATATGCTTGCAAATTATATGCTGGGAGTTAGCAGAACCATGCTGTCACGGGGAACATTTTCAACACTTATGGAGTACATATCCAGTTGATACCTTGCTCTTTTGTTTGCGGATGTCGTCGGTGTGAAATAAAAGGGGAGCTTGTGAGTTCATGGAGTTATATATATGTGTTAGAGAAACGTCTGGGCCGCTAGCCTAAGCCATGCCTAATCATGGTGGAAACTTGCAGCATCACCATAATGATCATTCTATGAAGCATCCTCAATAAAAAGCTATGCACATAGTAAATAAAAAGATCGCTGAGATGCTCATTGTCCGCTTGCCTTGTCATTTTGATCACGAGATAGCTTCTGTATCATGTGCAAGGGGTACCCCGTTGGTGGTTCTCTATGATATGCATGTATGTACAATGACAAGAACTTGCAGGTAACCAAAGTTGAGTAGCATGCGGAGCGGCCCTCGTACTCAAGGGACATGG
This sequence comes from Avena sativa, assembly GCA_916181665.1. NCBI lineage: Eukaryota > Viridiplantae > Streptophyta > Magnoliopsida > Poales > Poaceae > Avena > Avena sativa. Next base: position 149,248,004 of record OV702297.1, read on the forward strand.
GATTTCCAGTTTATGGTTTGTCAAGCATATAACTCATATTGGACCTCACTTTCACCTTAACCATATGAAGATGCCTATGATAGGGGCAATGAGAGCTCAAAGCTAATGAGTACCTTCCTTTCAGCATTTGGAAGCCTTTCAAACTTTTCAAAACCTTTTCACTTCCTTGTTGAGTCACCACTTATTCTATGAGCACCTTCTTGAGAGCATAGTTGTCATTCTTGTGTTTGTTCCAAAACTTGGTTAATTATGTCATGACTTTGATTCTTGTATCTCTGATATCTTTACTTCTAGTCGTCATGTGAACTTCAGAGGTGCCTTGGCATTTATATTGTGCTCTACAAATAAAGGCAAGCGAGATACCACTCTATCATACCTTACTATGAGCATTGCAATGTTGCTTATGTTTATGTTCCATGCTACTTATTATTATTGAGTTGGTTTCTCTTCATAGCTTGCAATGACTATTGAGTAGACTTGGCTGCATGCTTCTTATTATGAATGGTTTAAGTATCTACTCCTATGCTGAGAATATATACATCATATGAAGCAAATGTGTTCGTGAAAGTTCTTTTATCGCACTCAGTTTTCAACTGAATTGCTTGAGGACAAGCAATAAGCTAAGCTTGGGTGGAGTTGATACGTCCAAAATGTATCTACTTTGCTGAACACATTTCCTATTGTTTCTCCTCTAAACTTGTGTGATTGGGATACAACTAACACGGACTGACGCTGTTTTCAGCAGAATTACCTTGGTGTCTAGTTTTTGTGCAGAAAATCAACTATCAGGAAAAAACCCGGAAAATATGCCAAAAATTATATTTCGCCAGAAGATCCATGGAGTAGAAGACGAAACGGAGTGGAGTCCTGGGGTCCTACACCCCTGCCAGGCGCAGGTGGGCCCTGCCCGCGCCTAGGGGCGTGCGGCCACCCCAGGCACCCCCTCGGGCTCCCTCTTTGCCTATAAGTTTCCCCTTGACCTAAAAACTGAGGGGGGGGGGTCGACGTTTTTCCAGAAAGAGTTCCGCTCCGCCGCCACCATCAGAAACCAAGATTCGGATCCAGAAACTCCGTTCTGGCACCTTGCCGGGACGGGGAATTTGGAGAGGATCATCGCCATCGTCATCACCAACGCCTCTCCATCAACCATCGATGTTTCCCTCATCCATGAGTGAGTAATTCCCCACTGTAGGCTATGGGGATGGTAGGGATTGGATGAGTTCTATCATGTAATCGAATAAGATTGTTAGCGCATAGTGCCTAGTATCTCTATTAGTGCTTTTTGACTTTGTTGCAGCTTGTTGTGCTTAATGCTTGTCACTAGGGACCAAGTGCCATGATCTCAGATCTGAACTTATTATTGAATTGTTATGATAGTACTGTTTGTAATCTTATCTGCAAGTTGTGTACACATATCATTGTCCGGATCGAAAGGCCCCAAAGTGACAGATATTGGGACAACCGGAGAGGATGGCTGTGGTGTGAGGATCACATGTGTTCACGGAGTGTTAATGCTTTGCTCTCATGCTCTATTAAAAGGAGCACCTTAATTGCCAGTAGTTCCCTAGAGGCCCCGCTGCCACGGGCTGGCTGGACAAAAGATGTTGTGCAAGTTCTCATTGCGAGCACGTATGACTATATATGGATCACATGCCTAGGATTGTTTAGTACTTGGATACTTATTCTTATTTATCTGGAATGCCCTAGATCTTGAAGTTACATGTTTATACTTGCCCATGCAACGCCCGTCCATCCATCCCTATGCCTACTACACTCGAATCCCACTGTTTACTGCTACTATTACTATTGATCTTGTTCTACTATTGTTGTTGCTTTGATGTTGCTACTACCAAACTGTTGCTACTGATAAACTTCTGTGAGCACGAACTATTTCCAGGTGCAGCTGAATTGACAACTCCGTTGTTAAGGCTTGCAAGTATTCTTTGGCTCCCCTTGTGTCGAATCAATAAATTGGGTAATACTACCCGCGAAGACTATTGCGATCCCCTATACTTGTGGGTCATCAGCAGACTCTCTCTAGAGGCAGATCTTAGATTTGCAGTCCAATTTTGCGTCTAGTTCGTCGGCGTGCACCAGCTTCTCGTCATTCGGCAAGAGAACACGCTGGACCCGGATAGCTGCATCAAGGAGGTCCACACCGAATGCCTTCATTGGTTTGGTGGCGGCTCCAAGACTAACAAGATAGTCCTCCGTGGAGTAAGAACGCTCCAGATCATTGGTTTCGCCATGGCGAAGCCGAGCCTTCACCACGCATTCAGCACTGCGGGTTCTGCACTCTAGGAAGTTATCTGAATGAAAATAAAGGGCATGGTCAATAAGATCCAAGATGAGTTGGACAGGAAAAATGAGATAAGGAAAGGAACTTACTATGGATATACGAAACTATTCGGCTTAGGTCACCAATCCATCCGGCTTGTGTTTTGTCCAGCCTTGCAAGCTCGTCTTGGCAGGATTCGGCCTTAGCCTCGGCAGTGCTAAGGAGTTCCTTGCCCTTTTCAACCTAAAGAGTCAGTCGGTATTTCTCCTTAGAAAAATCTTGGTCGAGCTCGGACTTCTGAGTTTTCTTCAGAACGTCAACCTCGGCACAAAGCCGGGCTATTTCATCGTCTTTCTCCTTCAGCTTGGCCGAATGATCTCCTGCTTGTTTGAGAAAATGCAGCATCATATCAGGCATAAAAATGCACTCTTGATGAGATTCTGCAAGGCCTTTTAATTCGACTGAGCCAAAAAATAGATCATAAGATACCTCCCAAAACCAGAAATGCAATAAATGAAATGCCGAAGTGAGACATCCGAGTTACCTTCCAGCTTGGCGACTTTCTCGGTGAGTGTTTTGTTCTTGATGTCTAGTTTGGCTGCGCAAGGGTGAATCAGAAATTAGCTTGGCTGGACCGACCCGAAAGGAAAATGTCAGAAATAAGATGACAAAAAATTTACCAGTCTTCTGCAAAATGGGCACCACCTTCTTGTATTTGGACTGCAGCTTCCTATGGGAAAAGAGCAGCGTCTGGAACTCAGCCATGCACCGATTATGCACAATATGAAAAAGAACAAAATAGAGCATGAAGTTCAAAATGATATTCAAAGCTAAACTACAAGATCTGAGCCAAGCAAAACCTGACCCGGATCTAGGTGGATGGATATTCAAAGCTAAGATTACAACTTCAAAGCTAAAATTAAAGATCCGAACCCGGATCTAGGTGGATGGATATTCAAAGCTAAACTGCAATATCCGAGCCAAGCAAAGCTTTACCCAGATCTAGGTGGCTGGATATTCAAAGCTAAGGTTACAATTTCAAAGCTAAAGCTAAAGATCTGAACCAAGTAAAACTTGATCCGGATCTAGGTGGCTGGATATTCAAAGCCTAAGATTTTTTTGCCTATGTTATATTGATTATCTTAAGCACCCCGTCTATACTAAAGCACTAGTTAAAGGGAGCATCTGACCGAATGATAACTCATTCACCCGGAGGCTCGGGGACTAATGGGTTATATGTTACGTTATGAAAGAATGTACAATGAAAGCCGAAATGTTTACCTCATTCATGCCATTAGCCTCGAGGATGACTCGGCTAGCAAGATGCAACCAGTTGCTGATGTCGGGGAGGCGAAAACTCCTCGTTCCTAAATTGGCAATAGAGTTGACCTTGGTCTCATCGGCAGCATTCCAATTGTTAGCATACTCAGCTAGGGAGCCAAGGATTTCGCCACTTAATGTGCACATCAACACCTTGCTCTTGTCATCCTGGGCTTGCCTAGCTACCGCTGTAGCCGCCGAACTTTGTTGAAGTATCATCTGTGTACCGGTAGTTGGGGAGATGTAAAGGCAATGGCGACTTTCTTGAGTATATTGGAAATGGAGGGCTGAGAGGCAGTTTCACCAGCTTTATTCTAAGATTATTTAGCAGCAGATCCACCCTTCTTTGGCTTGACAGATGACTCGGCCGCTGGCTATGACTTAGTAGGCCGAGCTGCAGTTTGAGTGGTTGAGGGGGCCACAGAAGGAGACAAAGATTTGGAGCATAGGCTCTGATGCGCTTCACCTTGTTGCCGAGTCTAGGAAGACCCAGAAGATGCTTTTCGCACAGGCGCTCGAGTAGGAGGAGCTGGATCTTGAATTTGAGCAGAGGCCGAGACAACCGATGCCTTGACAGGCGTTGGTTCGGCATGCTGACTCCCGGTGATCTCGGTGGGCACGACCAGATCAACTGGTTGATCCGGCATGGCGGTATCCATGCAGGGTCTGATCAGAGGGATGTCTAGTGGAGCACTGCTGAAGTGAAACAGTCAGAAAAACTGAGATGGAAAAAGAAAGAGAGAAACAAGAAATGCAAAGTTAATTCAGAAAAGAAATCTTACGAGGTAACAACAGAAGGCACTTTACGCCTGGGAGCCCTCTTGGCGGGCACCTTGATCCGTTTCTTGCGAGGCTCGGCTGGGGGATCCGAGGTGGCAGTGCATTTTCTTATCGGTCCTTGGCCTCCCACAGCGACGGGATCCACATCATGCACCTGCCTAGCCGGGTTAACTGGGAAAAAGGAGTCGGATAGGCATATGAGAGGGGCACCGCATTAAGTACCTCAAGAACGTCGCATTCATCTGAGTCATCATCGTCAGCTCGGTTGGAAGTCTTACCCCGAGTTTGGGCAGGAGCCGACTCAGGCTTCGACATGAACTCTTCCAAGTCAGGCTCGCCCTCGTCTGAGGTATCGCGATCCTTTCTCCAAGGAAGGGAAAGTATCTCATCATCCTCTGTGGACTTCTCAACAAATTTCTAAGGAAAGAAATGCAAAGAGAATTTAGATGCTTGATAGAGCCGAGGTGAAACATAACTCGGATGAAGTAATTCAGAGTTTAATTACCTTTGGTGGGGGGTTGTCACAAGTGAAGGGTTTCATTCCCCACTTCCAATCCTCGTCCATCTCCGTCTTGAAGATAGCCCAGACGCGTTGCCGGATTTGGTCGTCATCAAGCTTGACCGAGGAAACCCGGTTCAGGTCTAGATAACCGCTCATGTAGCAGATCTTGTGTGTGCGTTTCTAGAGCGGAGAGAGTCGGCTGCTAATGAGGGCATCCATAAGATCATCGCTGTGAAGCCCGACCCAGGTCAGCTCCTTGAGTCGAAGCTCAAATGACTCGGCAAGATCATTGGTTCTCTTCGGGTCAAAGTCCCAATTCTTCTTCACGAGCGTGCTGACAGAGAAAGTCAGCAACCGAATCTTGTCTTCTTTGCCATTGTTCTTCACGTAGAAGAATGACTTGTGCCAATTCTTGCATGATTCGAGACCGGTGACTTGGGGAAAGATTGACTTCTTCCGAGGTGTAACGGACATGGTGCCACACTGCATAAGAGATTTCTCGACAGGCGGCACACCCTTATTCGGCACCATGTTGGCCCAGATTTGAAATAATTTGGACCAAAGATCTACAGAAGGCCAGAGGCCGAAATACCCTTCCATAGCCAAGATAAAGCGAAAAGGGGAGCAACGGAATTAGCCGACAGGTGGTGAGGCTGAAGGCCGAAGAATTCAAGAAACTCCTTGGAGAAATCGCTAAGAGGTAAACCAAACCCTCTAGCAAAATGCGAGATGAATACTACGGATTCACCCATCTTAATGATGGGGGAAAGCTCCTTGTCGGGTAATCGACAGGTTACATCGGACAGGATGCGGCGAGTCTGGATGAGCCACTCGATCTCTCTCTGGGTCACCGTCGATCCCTGCCAAGATCCCCGTTAGAGGACGATGGCAACTTCTTCTCCCCCGACGGCGATGACGCTGTGGGAACTAGACATAGGCTCGTCGGAGGAATCAATGGATGAAGAAATGCTTGCGGCGGGGAGAGGCAGCGATTGCCAAGGATCCATCACGACAGCGGAAAAGAGCCATCACGTGCGGTGGAGCCAAGCCGGAGCGGAGAGAACGCGCGGTGCGGGTGCGTCGCATAGTGAGCTCGAGCAAGGAACATGCGCCATAGTCGCAGCGAGCTCCATGGCAGCGGCGCTGGAAGAAGGAAGAGCTGGGAGTGGGGGTAAAGTGAAACAAGGGTTCACCCCGCTCCCCTATTCAAGTTCCGGATAAACGTGATACTGTTGTGGCCTTGCTGACTAAAGTCACCGAGACCACACCAGCTTCAGGGACTAATGTTGGGGGGATGACCCCAGGTAGGGTCAAGATAAGGTAAAAGGGCAAAGCCCACCGAGATGTTGACCGAGTCAAAGAGTGACCAAACCAAGGTATGCGAGGACCGGCCGAATAAGGGCCGGGTTACTCGGATTTATGCAGCTAAGGCTTGACTCGGCCGACATCAAAGGTATGTCGGCACGATGTTGAGCATGTTATCTATTAGCAGGTTGAGGCTTGGCCAAGTTAACTTGTAGGAGGCCGAGTCATGAAGAGGCTTGCTAGAGAAGGAGAGAGCTAGCCCTAAGGTCAACACAACGCTTTGTCTCTCGCTCCCTCAGGAATCTGTACAGTGCCAAGCGCTATAGACAACGGTCAGAGCGACATAAGAGCAGAAGAGGCGTCATAGAGGTGACAGTCCTAGAGCCCGACACTCACATGTCATGGGCTCTGGGTTATTGCCATCGATAGAAGGTAGATAGGTAAAGGCTCCCACTAAATTACCACTTTTGGGATGAGCATATTCGAGGAATATGCCATCCACATCCCACCGAATCTTTTAGCATTCTAATCCTTTATAAATTCTTAAACTATTATCATTAACATAGTGATTTAAATAATTCATTTATAATCGTGATGTGAGCGTAAAAGTATTATTCATAAGAACATTACAACTAGCTTGTAACTTATTCATATGAATAATTGTCTCGCTAAAAAGCAAGACACACAAACAAGGATTACAAAATTATATTCATGTCCACTAATCCAAATGATAAACTTTTGAGGAAAGGAGTGATGTCGGCCATCAACTAGTTCTCTTGCCATCATCAAGCCATGTTGCCTCAATTCCAGCAATTCTCAAGCAGACCATCCCGTTTTCACAAAATGGGACAATTATCCAATACTTTTTAAATTGTAATGAGTTTTTGAAAGAATTACAATTATAAATTAGTATATCTAACATATACCATTTCTCATCCATGACCTCCATTGCAATAAAGACCTTCTGAGAGTTCTAAACTCTAATGCAAGATTGCTAAGTGATTCTCCAAATATTCTGTTTTCATCCATCTTGGAGGAAAACTCATCCAACGGCTCATACTTTATGTGCCTAATTTTGCATAATACAAAATTTTATTCCAACCCTCCATCGAATGTTGAATGACTCATAGATGATAATGGAGAAAACACAAACATTGCGGAGTCATCGGACTATCTCCTAATGGTTATTGTATCGGGAAGAGAAGATATTTTATTATGAGGATATCCCTCAGACGTGGGTATTAATCTATGAAGTTGGACCCTTATACTAAGTTCCATATCAAGCAAGAAATTTCCCATGGTCGCAAAGGACCTCAACGGGATATGCCATGATCTACTAAGATATTTGCAAATAGACATTGATGCATGTAAAATGCATACATGAACTTTGTAGTTTGTTGACATGTTTACCCACATATTTGCATCATATATAATGTTATATCCATGTTTTACATTGATTTTGGGGGATTTACCAATGACCCCCTTTATTTTGGTTATAACCCTGTAGGGCAGAAAAACCTTGTTTTCTATGTTTTTGATGTTTCAGGACCTATACGGAGTCAAATGGACCTAAGCTTTTGGGGATGTCAATATTTTACCAGGAGAAGCATCTGGAGTGCAAGAACCTCAGGAGAAGGGACAGGAGGCCCAAAAGAGCCTAGAGGGCGCGCCCAGCCTAAGTGGGCGTGTCCTTGCCTCCATTTCCTTCTTGGCCATTCGATTGCCTTGATTATTTCTGTCAACACCCGGAGTTTTTAAACCCAGATGCCTGTTATGCCGTACATCGCAATCCAAGGATTACCATTTTTGTGAGACATAACAGATTGGATATCACAATACATCATCCATTACAAACCATACACAAGGTCTTACACAAATAAAGGATCTCATGATCCAGTCTTAATACAATTCAATCAGCGTAATAACGTAATAATAACAGTAGCGTGGGCGAAGCTCCATCTTCATGGTCACAAGCAATGCTAACGATGGGAGATGATCCTAGTTGTTGTAACCTTCCTGCTGTCCGTCTTCTGATAGTCCTCTTCATAGTCTGGCCACGGGAATAGCCAGGGACAAAGCCACGAGTACTCTTTAAGTACTCGCAAACTAATACTAATAAGTGAAGTGGTTTTTGAGTAGGATATACTAAGCTCTAGGTTGTTTTGCAAAAAAGCCAGATTTATCTCTACTGAGTTCAGAAGCAAAGAAAGCTAGTTGAAAGTTATATAACACCTAAATGGGAACTTGAATTTCATGTCACAACTCTGTTGTGGTCAAGTCAAAGTCATAAATCATTTCATAAGTCATTTTGAAAACATCTGACGACGGAATAGTATGGCCACTCCAACTGTCCATAACCGTGGACGCGGCTATTCGAATAGTTTGACACTCTGCATAGGTGGTACACTTTCACCACAACAATTGATACATCCGTCAGGAACAATCCTGAATTCACCATACTCAGTATGCGGATAATCAATCCTAACCTTTCAATTACACGCCCTAGTATAGGCACCTCTCCTGTGAGTTTGGCCTCCCAACCATGACCAACTGTCATCTTGGGAACTGCACAGGTGGACAATCTTCACAAGGTAGCCTCATCTCAAACCTTGGCTGCAAGGGAACCCATACTAAGGTATATAAATTTCCAGTTAAGCCCTACCCAAATTTCGGGTATTGTGGTTGTACGGTAAAATTGGAACTGTATCACATCTAGATAACCATCAGTTTTATAAAGGGCTAAGGCTCATGCCTTAACATTTTCATCATCCAAAGCATATGGTGTTCAAGAACACATGTCAAAACATTTCATTAGAATCACTCGTCATTCTAAGGTTTTCATAACCATTTTCACCAAGTATTCCCATCTAAAGTTGATCAAGTTTTATTCTTAGCTATAGAGGTCCCAACCTTTAATAAGGTAGAGATCCCTGTGTTTACAATGCTAGTCCCTGGATCAATAGCTAGCATCGATCGTTAAGATGTAATATCAAGAAACAAAGGTCATAGTACAACTTTATAACTAGGAATAAAATAATTCATTACATCTTACATAGCTCATTTGGCTATCTCATTACAATGCAACAGAAATAACTATATAGCATGGAGTCCTTCATCTTCAAAGTGCCACAGGCAATCATGTTGGTTGTAGACTTGTGATCCTAATCAACACACTTCACTAACATCAAACAAACCTGCAACATAATAAGTTACAGCCACAAGGGTCAATACATTTGAATTGTATTGGCAAGAGATACTTTGGTAGTATAGTGGTAACTATCTTCTATATGCATTTGGCTAAGTGGAGCTTAGGCTTGCTTTGCTCAAAATAGATTTTCCTTATCATTTGAAAACACTAAGTTTTTGTTTGGCAAAAACTCCCAAGGAACCACCAATAGACATTGGTGAACCTTCACCCTTGTTCAACCACAAGTTTTTAACTTAAAAATTGGGATGAGGAGATTCTTCATAGCTTCCATGTCTTGATGCTCAAATTGTCCATTGCCAGGGACATGGCTAAGTACTTAGATTTTACTCTCTCGAGAGGTGGTGCACTTTCCCCACAAGACTCAACATGCATCGAGACGAGAGCTTTCAGAAGCCTTGCCATAGACCAAAATGGACGCGCTCCAAACCTATCATCCCCTACCACCAACTGTCCATTTGGCTAAGTTATTGCAACCTATATGATCCAGGCAGAGCCTATAATGCCAAGTGGCTGAACTTGAAGCTTCTCAAAATTTGACATCTCAAATCTCTTTGTTCCTGGGTGGCATTCCACAAGTGAGATACACAGGGTAAACCATTAAAAAATGGGCCCTGGTAACCACTCAACAAAAATCCAACCAAGCAATTACCATTACACCTAGGTGTTTCATTCACTTAGTTGTTCTATTAAACAAAACACAAGTCCTTGACTTAAAAATATTCCATAACATGAATATAATCCGCCCTTTGTTTTCTACTAGCTAAGCTAAGCATGATAGTAGTAGGAATCTTAACTTAGGAAAATTCTACTAAGGTTTCATCTACTAGGATTTCCCATGGCATAGTTTATACTTAGTAAAAATTCCATGCAAGTCCTACTTAGAAATATCACTAATGCATAGTGAAAATAATGGGACAAAAGTATGAAGCACCACTTTCCTTTTGGTAGAGAATATAAGTTCACTCCTTGATCTTACAATAGTCGCACTCTTCAAATTTCACTACAATTCAATCAAGGCACAAATTCAATCTACTATTCAAGCAATTCATCACATAGAATAATAAAAACAAAGCAATGCATGCAAGCATGCCAAAGATTGTTTTATTTGGAAAAGTGGTTTTAATAGGTTATAAACATTTTAAAACACCTATTGGTCATTTATAAAAGTGGCAAAACCATGTGATATTAAGTTGGTGAAAATGGCCTCTTTAAATCATTTTTGTTTTGTTAGAAATGATTTAATCAAAGTAATAATTTCTAGTGTTTTGAAAAATATATTTTTAAACACAAATGTTAGTGTTTTAAGGTCAAGTGTTTAATATTAAAACCATTTGCAAAAGGTTTTACCTATAAACCATTTTTACACCAAAGCAATATTTTATTTTGTTGGAAATGCCTTTTAACATAGTAATAATTTTCTAAGGTTTAATCAAATACATTTTTAAATCCTAAAACTTGGGGTATAGGGTCAGAGAGTTTAATTCAAACCATTTTCAAAAGGTTTTACTCAAAAATCATTTTTAAAACATATTCAACATTTTTATTTAGCTAGAAATGTTTTAATTCAAAGGAATAATTCATAAGTGTCACAAAATATAATTTTAAGTCCAAAAGTTGGTTTCTATGGTCAGTAGGTTCAAAACAATCCATTTACAAAAGATTTTACCCTAAAAACATTTCTAGAATAATTTTTATATTCAAATTATGCCTACACAAGTTTATGCAAAAACAACTAATTTTACAGAAGCAAAACATTAAACAAAGGGCATGGTTGGAAAGGTTTCTTCTTGATGATTCCATTTATATAAAATTTTCAAAATTTGGACGTGTAGATCAAAAGTTATAGATTTTACAAAATCTAACATCTAATAGATCAAATCTGTTTTTAAAACAAGAGGCAGGGCCATGTGGAGTGATCCTACTGGGTGATACCGGTTCGGTTGGATCGACTAACACAGACCACATGATCTCATTTAGATCGCACGGTGCAGATGCTTCCATACCGTTTCGTTAAATGAATCTATCACGTCCACAAGATCATCATCCAACGGCTCACAGCACCTAGACCATGGACTGGTGGCGCTTTGCAACGACGAGCGACGGAGCGGCTCTGTCAGCGACGGTCTGACGTATCTAGGAAGCGAGGGAGAGGTAGGAGGGCATTACCAGGTTCGCTGTGATGTGCTGAAGCTCGAGGTGGTCGCAGTGGACGAAGGGGCGCACGAGGATGACCTGATCGCTCGTCGGAGTTCCTGTCTGCGTCGGGCAAGCAGGGCTGTGGTCGAAGGCGAGCGCCTGGGATGCAAGCGAGAGAGGGAAAGCGTTAGGAGGATTCCCACGGTCTCGGGGGTTGTAGGGGTACTCACCAGACCACGTGGGGAGCACGGGGTTGGCGTCGGTAGCTCGTCGGAGTGGAGCAGGAGGCAGTGGCGTTCTGGCATTGATGTTGTCGACAATAGAGGCATGCATGGGTGAGTGGTTGGTGCTGGGAGGTGCGTAGGGAGGTGGAGAGTAGGCTCAAGTGGTCGAGGGGGCAAGGGGAGGCGAGGTGCAGCCGGAATCATCGCCGGAGTGCGTCGGAGGCGACGACGGTGCAAACAAAAATGGGGACAACCTGGGGGCTCTCTTGTGGCGCTGGTTGGGGGGAAATGGAGAGGAAAGGGTGCTGGTTAAATGAGAGTAATTGAGTGGAGGAATTGCTGGTGTGATTACGCGAATTGAACTGAGGATTAACGAGCAGAAATGGCTAGAGTCGAGGGCGAGGTCAGCGCGGGGTTAGGGAAGATAACTGGCAGGTGGGACAGCCTCGTCAACGAGAGAGGGGTAGTGCACATGGGGTCCGTTCGTTAGTGAGGGAGCGGGTGAGAATCTGAGTGTGAATCGTTTTCCTTCGGGGAAGAGGGATGGGCTAGCTGCGCCGGACTAGGCTAGGTTAGATGGGCTGGGTTGTTTCCCTTTTTTTATTCTGAAACCTTTTTCTTTTTTCTATTTAGATTTTCTATTTTCAATTTTGTTCAAATGATTTCAAACACCATTTGAATTTAGATTTTTACCAAACTTCCAGTAAGTTTTAATGTTGTTTAAACATGTATTTTAAATACCATTTTAGGAATAATTCTTTTATTCCCACATGGTTTAATTATTTATTTAAAATGGACCTTTGTCTTTCATAGGATTTTAATTATGTTTTCCAACTTCTATTTAATCTCCAAATTTTACCAAATCCTTTTCAATAGGTTTTATTTATTTATTTATTTATTAGGGTGTCAAATAATTCAATAAATTGAGCATTTGTCTTTATTCAAATAGAATCCAATATGGTTTTAAATCCATACAAATTTTATTCAATGGCTCTTTTATTCCATTTAAGTTAATTAAATAACTTTTATTTCACTTGGGAAAATTCCAATTATTATTTTGCCATGATTTAATTAATCATTTTCATTTGGGATTTTGTCTCCATTTAAATGGAATAGAATTTGGTTAAGGCCATATTATTTTATTTGAATATTCCTTATCCCTTTATTTCATTTGGATTATCTTTATTTCATTTGCTTATGGATTTGGCCAAGATTTAATTTGGCTTTTAAATATTCCCTATTTATTTTCTTTCTTTCTTTTTCTCATAAAATCCATATCTTTTTATATATAGATCCAAAGTTGGTGATTCCAATTTGTATAATTTTATTTAATACTTGTTTATCCTTTAAATCCCTTTAGGATTAACTTGCTCACAATTTTGTATGGATTTTAGATAGGTGATTTATTAGCTTTAGAAATATTTCCTTTTACCATATTAAACTCACCAGTTTTTATCTATGGTTCCAAATTGAATAAAATCAATTTCTATGGTCTTATACTATTTTTATTTATCATTCTTGATCATTTATAAATATTTGTTGACCAATTTTCATATGGATCAAATCCATAGTCTTTGAGATATCTTGGAAATGATTTTCTTCCATTAAGGTTTTGGGTTTTGGTTTATTTTTCCAAAGTGTTTAAACTTCAAGATTCCTTCATTGATGAATGCTTTCCACTTGTTTGAAATTTGTTGGATTCCATTTATTCAAATTTGTTCAAGATGGGTTTTTGATGTTTCCATTTAGAAATAAAAAGTTTCTTTTTCACCCTAAATTTCAACAATTATTTATTTTGTTTATTTATTTTTCACATTTCAAAATTTGGAAAATTTTGGGATGTGTCAGGCTACCACCCTTAAAAGAAATATCGTCCCGAGATTTGGAGGGCTAGAGGTTACAAGTTGGCTCAAGGCAACTAGGGTACTACCACCCTTAAAAGGTTTTTCACTAGATTACATCTTGGCTTACTTGGGATCTTGGTGTATCTTCTCTAGACACTTGTTTGCATAATGACCTAGCTCTTTGCATTTGAAACACATCACTTGGCTATTATCTTTCTTCTTCTTTGGTATCATTGCCTCTTGTTTGTTTCCTTGGTTCTTCTTCTTTTCTGGGCAATCACTGGCATAGTGTCCCATCTCTTTGCAATTGTAACATTGCAACTGGCTTATGTCCTTCTTCTTCGTTTTGGGTCTCTCCAAAGCTAGGAGTTCTTCTAGTTCATGCTCTTCATATCTCACCTCAAAGGTGGGAAATCTTTATCTCTTCTTGGGGTAGTTACTAGAGATATGTCCTTCTTCTTCACAAGAGTAGCAACACTTTGTGGTCACTTTGGATTTGGCTTTATGAGGCATGGTTCTAACTTTTCCTTCATCCTTCTTGGTAGAAGTTGTTCCTTTATGGAGATTTCCAAACATTTGATGCACTCCATCTTGTTTCATTTGTTGAACTATAGGATAGATGGGGCATTGGATAGGGACATGATTATTTCCTTCACATAGGAAGCAAGTCACTTGATATGTGGGGCATTGTTTAGTTGGGTATTGATCTTCCTGCTCTTTGGAAGTGTGATCCATGTCTCCACAAATATTCCAAGCTTGAGTTCCTTCTATAATATCATCCTTGATATCATTGTTGTCACAATCTCCTTGGGAAGAGTTGCTTATCATGTTGATCATTTGAGTGGTCATCCCTTGCAACAATTGGGATTGGATTTCCAAAAACTTTTGCATGGTTGGGTCTAACTCATTGTTGTTGGCTAAAAACTGAGTTGTCATCTGATTCAACTAGGTTTGGTTTGCTAGTAGTTGTTCTTTCATGTGCATCTCTTGGTTGTTGGTGTCACCATTCTTGATGTTGGAGTCCCTTGGAGAAGTCATCTGTTTGGGTTGGTTTGGGATTAGAATAGGCAAAAGATTTCTAAGGAAAGAATTCTAATCACACACAACAATTCCACACAAGCAATGTGCAAGCAATCACAAACAAAACATTCAACTCAAACAACAAGTTTCAAGCACATTTTAAGGCAACAAAATATTTTTGCTACACCACACAAGTTGGTGTGTTTAAACTAATCATTAGTATGGTGGTCCAACTATATGATTCACTTGAGATCATACCATTCTTCCTAGTTGTTTCTTCATGAATGAGATCATGGTTTCCTTGGAAAATTCTTGCATCTTGTTCACAAAACTTAAAAGGTGATGATGGTTCCTTGTAAGTTGTGTTTCCTTAGTCTTCAAGTCTTGAGTAACATTCTTGTCTCACTTGTAGTCCTTAGTGATGTCCAAGTTGAAGTCCTTGATAATACTAAAGTTGAATTCATTGGTGATGGTTAAGTTGAAGTCATTTGAGTTGGTGAAGTCCTTTGCTCATGTTGAAGTCTTTGTTCATGTTGAGGTTTTGTCTATCAAGTTGAAATAGAAGAGATGTAGAATCAAAGCCAAAAAGGTTGAGGAAAGAGTTTACAAGATTGTTTGTAAATAAGTTTTGGAACAAATACAACTCCTATTTTTTCTAAGGGGTTTTGTCCAATCCTAGGGTTACAATCCTACAGGCAACACAGTTCTCTGATACCATATGTAGAGGTCCCAACCTTTAATAAGGTAGAGATCCCTGTGTTTACAATGCTAGTCCCTGGATCAATAGCTAGCATCCACAGTTAAGATGTAATATCAAGAAACAAGGGTCATAGTACAACTTTATAACCAGGAATAAAATAATTCATTACATCTTACATAACTCATTTGGCTATCTCATTACAATGCAGCAGAAATAACTATATAGCATGGAGTCCTTCATCTTCAAAGTGCCACAGGCAATCATGGTGGTTGTAGACTTGTAATCCTAATCAACACACTTCACTAACATCAAACAAACCTGCAACATAATAAGTTACAGCCACAAGGGTCAATACATTTGAATTGTATTGGCAAGTGATACTTTGGTAGTATAGTTGTCAACACCCGGATTTTTAATCCCAGATGCCTGTTATGCCATACATCGCAATCCCAGGATTACCATTTTTGCGAGACATAACAGAATTGGATACCATAGTACATCATCCATTACAAACCATACATAAGGTCTTACACAAATAAGGATCTCATGATCCAGTTCTTCATACAATTCAAGCAGCGGAATACGTAATAATAACGGTAGCGTAGGCGAAGCTCCATCTTTGGGGTCACAGACAATGCTGACGATGGGAGATGATCCTAGTTGTTGTAACCTTCCTGGGGTCCATCCTCCTGGTACTCCTCTTCATAGTCTGGCCACGGGAATAGCCAGGGACAAAGCCATGAGTACTCTTTAAGTACTCGCAAACTAATACTAACAAGTGAAGGGTTTTTTGTAGTAGGAAACTAAGCTCTAAAGTTGTTTTGCAAAAAGCAAGATTTACCTCTACTAAGTTTGGAAACAACGAATGCGAGTTAAGGTTTTATAACACCTAAGTGGGAACTTGTATCTCATGCCACAACTCTGTCGTGGTCAAGTCAAAGTCTCAATTCATTTCACCAGTTCTTTTAAAACATCTGACGGGGAAACAGTATGGACACTCCAAATGTCCATAACCGTGGACGCGGCTATTCGAATAGTTTGACACTCTGCAGAGACTGTACACTTTCACCACAACATTCGATACATCCGTCAGGAACAAATCCTGAATTCACCGTACTCAGTGTGCGGATAATCAATCCTAACCTTTCAATTACACGCCCTAGTATAAGCACCTCTCCTGTGAGTTTGGCCTCCCAACCATGACCAACTATCATCTTGGGTACTGCACAGGTGGACAATCTTCACAAGGTAGCCTCAGCTCAGACCTTGGCCGTGAGGGAACCAATACTAAGGTATATAAGTTTCCAGTCAAGCCCTACCCAATTCTCGGGTATTGTGGTTGTACGGTAAAATTGGAATGGTATCGCATCCAGACAACCATCAGTTTTATAAAGGGCTAAGGCTCATGCCTCAATATTTTCATCACCATAAATCATCTGGTGTTCAGAAACACATGTCCAAAACATTTCAATAGAATGATCCATCATTCCAAGGTTTTCATAACCATTTTTCCACCAAGTATTCCCATCTAAATTTGATCAAGTTTTATGCTTAGCACTAGCATCTACAAGTAGGGGTAAGTACTAATGAGGGGTGGTAACTAAGTGGAGTTTGAACTAAGTTCAGTCTCATGCCTTAGGATGACATAAAGATTATCTAGCTTAGGCCAAATTTTATGCTCTTTATGCAACCTTCAATTATCTTTCTAGTATCTACAATTTACTCAAGTAAACTCTAAGTAATAGCTTTGATAAAGAAATAAAGTATAAAGCTTGCAAGTAAAACTGGGATGGGGTATCATCAAATATGTCCAACCAAGCATGCTTAGTGCATGGCATAGGTTATCTAACTTTCATAATTGCAAGTGCTAGCTTGCAAGTATTGGCTTGCATAGGTCAACTTGATTAGTAAGGCTTGCTAAATTGCAAGTGTTAGCTTGCACATTCAACTAGTAGTATTAGGCTTGCTAAAGTAGAGTATCTTGCAAGGGTTAGCTTGCCTTGTGCAGAGCAGTGGTTGAAGTTCTCCTCGGCTTCTTCTTCGTAGTATCCTCCTTCCTCCTCGTATCCTTGGTCGGTACTAGCGTCTATAATTAAATACGAGGTACACAATCACCAAACAATACTTAACTACTTGCAATCATCACACACAAGGGTCCTATAGATGATCTAGCATCATCATTTATATTACAAGATTAAAGCTTGGTTTAATTCCTTTTATTTTTAGAAAAGTAATTTCTACTCATTGAAAAACTACTTAAGATTTAATATTCTCCAAACCAAACATGGGATCATGTTGACACATGTCATCACCACATATTTCAGTACATGGGAATGTGATTTAAAGTGGTGTCACAATTTAATAAGGTTTAACCTTTTATTTTAATTAAATAAAGTGACACTCTGGTTCACTCCCAGGTGCTCCTACCCAATTTTAATAAGTAGTTTTCCAATACGATAAATAGGACACTCTGGTTCACTCCCAGGTGCTCCTACCCAATTATGTTCACCCAAAATTTTTTAAGTAATTAAGAAATAAGGATGTGTGAGAAATATCATAGCATCAGTATCAGGTCGCTCATATTGTCCATAACCGGGGACACGACTAATCGATTAGTTTATACACCCTGCAGGGGTTAGTACACTTTACCCATGTGACTTCGCCAGCCCAGCTCGTACCACCACTCTCATATTGGGTGATGATAGGGAGAAGTCCAAGAAGGAACCGTTCGGGGAGTAGCTCTCCAAACCGGACACGCACCGGTCCAACCTACACTATCTACATCTCTGGATACGTGGGTTCGAGTTACCATAACCTACTGAGTCTAACCAACCGCCCATTCCATTATTGGCACATGGTTGCACATGAAAGCTACCAAACAAAGAAGCCAATCCTTTCTCAGTGTCCTGGGTGCCTTTCCGCAATGATACCACCAAAAATTATCAATCCCATCACACCCAGGAGATTCATTGATTAAGTTGTTTTAGTTTTTGCAAACCAACACATTTAGAATCAACATCAGTGATGTAACCCACCCCTCGTTCATCATAACATGGCTAAGCACATCTACCAACGGTGGCTCATAAACAAGGAATGCTAGGGAATAATATGGAACATAGCATAGCATATACACATCAATTCCTACATATGCAATTCTACAAAAACATCTACAATGCATAGGAAAACAGTAGGACATTTATGACCAAGATAGCACCACTTGCCTTTGTTGTAGATGTAGTCGATTAGATAATCCTCACAATCCTCATAGCTATAATGGTTGCACTCGTCATAACCACAATACTTGCAATCATAGTAGTTGCAATCACACACGTTGCACTCCTTGCAATCTATCGAGCAAACAAATGCATACAATCATAAACAATAGCACATAGAGATCAAACAAATGCAACAAATGCATGCATGGCAATTTAATAAGTCACAATGGTTGTTATTTTAGTTCTCTAAACAATACTGAAGTATATGATGTATGAAAGAGACCAATTAATGCAATGGAGTACTTGTTATTAATAATTACTTGCCAATATAGGGGTTTTAATAGTTCTGTTGTAACACTTGTTCTAACTGTCGAATTAAATTTGTTTCTTGGGTTTACTGGATAGAGGACGTTAATACGAACCAGTAGGCGTTGGATTCACCCTAATCGGAGTTATAGATCTTTTTGTATGATTTAAATAGTGTTTAATGGGTTTTAAATGATTCATATAGTTTCTGTTGTCTAAAAATCAAACTAAAATTATATCTGTAATCTCCACGGAATTGCGATTTCAGGGACATATTATTTGTAATTTTATGAATAGTATTTATTTTCTTATGAATTTATTACTCTAAATAAGCCATTAAACTATTTATTTAATTACTGTAAAACCTTGCAGTATTTGCCTGAACCATTTGCATATTGATGATCTACATGGAACCAGCTTTCCATCGCTATATCATTTATATTTTTGTGACAAGCAATTAATTTACTATGAATTTAATGATTTATAAAGCCATTAAAACTAATTAAATTGCTACAGGGTAAATAGTCCGCAAAAGCTGGATCCAACCAGATATTATTAATCTACATTATAGTAGCTTCAGTTTGATATATTGTTCATATTTTTCGTAGTTACAGATAATTTCTTATGAATTTATTAACCTAAAAGACCATTAAAACCAATTAAGTTACTGCAGTAACCACATACAGTAAAAGTTAGATCTATTGCCATAATAATATTCTACACGTTTTTCTGAATCCATTGATATATAATTTGCTATTTTTGGATCTACGAATCGTTTTATATGATTTTTGCAAGTTTACACAATTTTCTGCAAATTAAATTCAATTTCAAATCTATAGGGAATATTCCCTGGGAATATTCTATGCTAACTGGGACGCGAGGCTGACCTGGCGTTGACATGTGGCGAGATCCGGTTAGCTCGTACCCCTTTGCGGAATCGATCTAATCCTGGCCGTTGGGCTGGGATCGAGTGGTTAGGAGAGGAGATTGACCCGATTTTGGCTCAGAATAGATAAGAAACAGATCTGTGTTAGAGAGACAAATCCGTAGGTTAAATTTAAAAACTTAGAACATGAAAGTTGTGGGGAATCATTAGTCCTACCTTCTCACCAAAGGAATTTGGATTTGAAGGAACGAGCGCGAGTACATCTTGGATGTACACCGTCAGATCTGAAATATTGCGATGCGAAATTCTCCGGCTGTGGTGGATGAAAAGAGGTGAGGTTTGTCGGGATTGAAAGATTTCGACGAGTTCTACAACTTTCGTTTTTGGCCGAAGGCAAACAACGAAGTCTAGATGGGTTAAAAAGCGAAATAAGATTCGGGCATGTGTAGATTCGAGATTTCGAGAAGAGAAACTCATACAGCTGTAGCTCCACGAGTTTATATGGAGGTTTAGGATGGTGTAGAGATAGGTCTTGGAGTAGGGAACAAGTAGAAACAAACGAAAGTCGATTCGGAGTTGTAGATAAAAAGTTACGAGTGTTTGAATAGAGATATGTCTAGAAAACGTGTTTTCGCACGACTTTTAAAGCACTGGGATCGTCCTAAGTACGCGCGTGCCTGTGGTGCACCGGTCGGTCCAGGTGGGCCGGCCCGTTAGTTTTTTTTCTTTTTTTCTTTTTATTTTTTCTATTTATTTGTTTCCCTCATATCTTTTGCATACGAACTCCAAGTAATATGATTCTTGTTTCTAAATTTTTCTAAAATTGAATAGATTATTGTAGGATCATATTTGTAATCTTTTTACTAGTTTACAAGTAGTGGGTTTATAAATCCTTATATATTCCATTTTATTTATATCTTTATTTGTTTATATTTATGCCATAACTTTTTCATATTAGCTCCAAATAAGCTCAATTTTGTTTCTAAATTTCGTAATATTAATTGAATCTTTTTTAGGCTATAATTATCAATAATTTATGCCTTAGCAATAGTGGGTTTTATAAAGTCAATTTAATTATCTTTAGGAACATTTGGGCGAATCAACTATAGGATTTAGATACCAGGATTTGGATTCAGTTTGTGAGATCTTTGCATGGATGTAATGAAATGCTTATGAATGCTTCATGATTTTCATTTTGAAATCTTGCACACCAATTCTACAATCCATAATCAATCCATGCCCTTTTGCCTATATGGCTACTTTGGTCATAACAAAAGAATATAAGATTTTGAATTCAAGGTTGAGAGGATTTTCTATTGAAAAAGTTTCTTCTCTTTGAGAATTTTCAACATAGTCAAACAATCAATCAAACTTATTTATTTATTTCACATTCCAAAATTAGGAGAATTTTGGGATGTGCCAGGCTACCACCCTTAAAAGAAATCTTGTCCCGATATTTGGGAAGGCTAGAAAGAAAGAAAGGTTCGGGATCCATTAGGATGCTACCGCCCTTAAAATAAAATTTACTAGGTCATTTCTCGAGGATTCACTTAGCTCAGATTGGTTCTCCTTTAGACTTTATTGGCACAATGTCTCTAGCACATTCTAAACATTATGATTGATAGTTTCCGAGGAAGCACTTCTTAAACTAGCAAAACTCTCATGGTGGGCAAATAGGGAACGTTTACTTCACGGTGCCCATAATTCACGGTTGGGATTCATCCTTACCGTACATTCCTATGCTTAGCAATGGATGCTTTTAGAAGGGTGTAACAATATACCATTCTAGGGTTTAGGCTCAACGTCAACTCTCTGCTAAGGTTGAAAAGGGCACTCAAGATTCACAAAGCCAACAGTACAAGAGCGAATAATAAGAGTAGTAGGAATGGTGATCAATCCATCCTGCACCCAAATCATTACCCTATATGTGGATAGGTGAATCACGTTTTTCTATCACTCGGGCATTCTCATTTGCCTTGAAGAATGTTTCCATGGGCACGAACTAATGCTCTATGTAGACTCTCATGTATTCAATCAACAAAGCTACTACTAAAACTAAACTGTCGATACTTCAACTTTCAGGTTGCATAATCTACTACATAACATCATTTCAACACTTCATACTCCCACATTTCTTTTTTTCCATTAGATAAAGCATTCTCCTTCCTAAATGTATTGTGTTGTCAAACCTTCCACTTAACACATCATTATATCTCCAAGGGTTCAAGATAGGAAAGAATAGATTCTATAGGAAAGAAACGACTAAGAAAATAATCCTACCCATAACTATATGAAGCAATCAATGTCACAAACAAGGAAACAATCATAGGCGATCAACACAAAATCAAACACTTGTATAATAACATTACAGGGGTCTAAATATAGCAGTATATAACCACAAAATAGTTTGAAAGCATTGGGAACAATACTAGAGTAAAACATAGCAACATATAAGCAATAAATAAAATCTGTCAAAACGGTACAGCAGACTTCACGAATTTTTCTGACCGACTTAAACTCGTCAGGAATTTTAGACAATTGTTTTGCATGTACCACAGGTAATTACGCTCCAGATCCTATTTTTTTAGATTTTTCTAATTTACCAATAAAATATGAAAAATCACGCGGTACAACAGGTCAGACAGAAAACTGCAGCAGTAATTCCACGAATTTCAATCAATTCACACCATTAAAATAATTTTAAAACCACACGAAAACTCCAGCAACTTTAGAGTTTCAAAATAACAGATCCTAAACAAGACATCACACAATATGGTATAGTACAAACAAGCAAGCAACCTATATTGTCATACCACATAAGTTGGTAAGAACAATATGCTAACACGATAGCGATGATCTCCTAAAGAGATAAAATATGGTGGTCCAGACCTACCCAAACTTGGTGAGATGTTCATTTATGTCATGCTATTTGTTCTTTACTTATAGGCCAACTCTCATATAGTGATTTTTTTTATAGAAAACTACTAATAACATTTTCCAATTCTTGTAGTTTTTATGGTAGATCACTTCTTCTACTAATCAAATGAATGGACATCTACAAGTTTGAACAAGGAGAGGTGTTGGAAAATGATAGACAAGGAATATAAGAACTCTAATAAGTATAAAATATGATAGTTCTCCTAATAGAGGTATCCTATTGCTAATCCATTTCTAAGGTCACGATCCTACAGTCAACACACAACTCTGATACCATCTTGTAACACCCTCGCCTGATAAGGCTGAGTTCATGTGTATAGTGCCAATCCCTGGATCGATTCACTGGCACACACAGTACAAAATGATACAAAATATAACTGTGCATCATAAATACAACGAATATGATCCAGAATTTACATTATTTATTCAAGTACACAGCAGAAAATGAATACAAGGTAGATCTCCATCCTTCAAATGTGCCACAGGCGAACAATTGTTGAGTGGAGTCTCGCGACTTATGAACGATCACTCAGATACGATATAACCTGCAACAAGAAATGTTGCAGCCACGAATGGTCAATACATTGAATGTATGACAAGTAGGCTAAAGTGGTTATCAACACATCTATCAACTACATGCTTATTTGGCCAAGTGGAGTTCAGGCTCATTTGCATAAAGCAACAGTTTTATCCTAACATTTATAACAAAGTAGTTTTCCAATACAATAAATAGGACACTCTGGTTCACTCCCAGGTGCTCCTACCCAATTATATTCACCCAACAAGTTTTAAGTAATTAATAAATAAGGATGAGTGAGAAATATCATAGCATCAGTATCAGGTCGCTCAAATTGTCCATAACTGGGGACACGGCTAATCGATTAGTTTATACACCCTGCAGGGGTTAGTACACTTTACCCATATGACTTGGCCAGCCCAGCTCGTACCACCACTCTCATATTGGGTGATGATAGGGAGAAGTACAAGAAGGAACCGTTCGGTGAGTAGCTCCCCAAACTCGACACACACCGGTCCAACCTACACTATCAACATCTCTGGATACGTGGGTTCGAGTTACCACAACCTACTGAGTCCAACCAACCGCCCATTCCATTATTGACACATGGTTGCACATGAAACCTACGAAACAAAGAAGCCAATCCTTTCTCAGTGTCATGGGTGCCTTTCCGCAATGATACCACCAAAAATTATCAATCCCATCACACCCAGGAGATTCATTGATTAAGTTGTTTTAGTTTTCGCAAACCAACACATTTAGAATCAACATTAGTGATGTAACCCAACCCTCGTTCATCATAGCATGGCTAAGCACATCTACCAACGGTGGCTCATAAACAAGGAATGCTAGGGAATTATATGGAACATAGCATAGCATATACACATCAATTCCTACATATGCAATTCTAAAAAAACATCTACAATGCATAGGAAAACAGTAGGACATTTATGACCAAGATAGCACCACTTGCCTTTGTTGTAGATGTAGTCGATTAGATAATCCTCACAATCCTCATAGATATAATGGTTGCACTCGTCATAACCACAATACTTGCAATCATAGTAGTTGCAATCACACACGTTGCACTCCTCGCAATCTATCGAGCAAACAATTGCATACAATCATAAACAATAGCACATAGAGATCAAACAAATGCAACAAATGCATGCATGGCAATTTAATAAGTCACAATGGTTGTTATTTTAGTTCTATAAACAATACTGAAGTATATGATGCATGAAAGAGACCAATTAATGCAATGGAGTACTTGTTATTAATAATTACTTGCCAATATAGGGGTTTTAATAGTTCTGTTGTAACACCTGTTCTAACTGTCGAATTAAATTTGTTTCTTGGGTTTACTGGATAGAGTACGTTAATACGAACCAGTAGGCGTTGGATTCACCCTAATCGGAGTTATAGATCTTTTTGTATGATTTAAATAGTGTTTAATGGGTTTTAACTGATTCATATAGTTTCTGTTGTCTAAAAATCAAACTAAAATTATATCTGTAATCTCCACGGAATTGCGATTTCAGGGACATATTATTTGTAATTTTGTGAATAGTATTAATTTTCTTATGAATTTATTACTCTAAATAATCCATTAAACCATTTATTTAATTACTACAAAACCTTGTAGTATTTGCCTGAACCATTTGCATATTGATGATCTACATGGAACCAGCTTTCCATCGCTATATCATTTATATTTTTGTGGCAAGCAATTAATTTACTATGAATTTAATGATTATAAATCCATTAAAACTAATTAAATTGCTACGGGGTAAATATTCCGCAAAAGCTGGATCCAACTAGATATTATTAATCTACATTATAGTAGCTTCAGTTTGATATAATGTTCATATTTTTCGGAGTTACAGATAATTTCTTATGAATTTATTAACCTAAAAACCATTAAAACCAATTAAATTACTGCAGTAACCACGTACAGTAAAAGTTAGATCGAGTGCCATAATAATATTCTACACGTTTTTCTGAATCCATTGATATATAATTTGCTATTTTTGGATCTACGAATCGTTTTATATGATTTTTGCAAGTTTACACAATTTTCTGCAAATTAAATTCAATTTCAAATCTATAGGGAATATTCCCTGGGAATATTCTATGCTGACTGGGACGCGGGGCTAACCTGGCATTGACACATGGCGAGATCCGGTTGGCTCGTACCCCTTTGCAGAATCGATCTAATCCTGGCCGTTGGGATGAGATCCAGTGGTTAGGAGAGGAGATTGACCCGATTTTGGCTCAGAATAGACAAGAAACAGATCTGTGTTAGAGAGATAGATCCGTAGGTCAAATTGAATAACTTAGAACATGAAAGTTGTGGGGAATCATTAGTCCTACCTTCTCACCAAAGGAATTTGGATTTGAAGGAATGAGCGCGAGTACATCTTGGATTTACACCGTCAGATCTGAAATATTGCGATATGAAATTCTCCGGCTGTGGTGGATGAAAAGAGGTGAGGTTTGTCGGGATTGAAAGATTTCGACGAGTTCTACAACTTTCGTTTTTTGGACGAAGGCAAACAACAAAGTCTAGATGGGTTAAAAAGCGAAATAAGATTCGAGCATGTGTAGATTCGGAATTTCGAGAAGAGAAACTCGTACAGCTGTAGCTCCACGAGTTTATATGGAGGTTTAGGACGGTGTAGAGATAGGTCTTGGATTAGGGAACAAGTAGAAACAAAGGAAAGTCTATTCGGAGTTGTAGATAAAAAGTTACGAGTGTTTGAATAGAGATAGATCTAGAAAACGTGTTTTTGCACGACTTTTAAAGCACTGGGATCGTCCTAAGTACGCGCGTGCCTGTGGTGCACCGGTCGGTCCAGGTGGGCCGGCCCGTTAGTTTTTTTTCTTTTTATTCTTTTCTATTTATTTGTTTCCCTCATATCTTTTGCATACGAACTCCAAGTAATATGATTCTTATTTCTAAATTTTTCTAAAATTGAATAGATTATTGTAGGATCATATTTGTAATCTTTTTACTAGTTTGCAAGTAGTAGGTTTATAAATCCTTATATATTCCATTTTATTTATATCTTTATTTGTTTGTATTTATGCCATAACTTTTTCATAATAGCTCCAAATAAGCTCAATTTTGTTTCTAAAATTTTGTAATATTAATTGAATCTTTTTAGCCTATAATTATCAATAATTTATGCCTTAGCAACAGTGGGTTTTATAAAGTCAATTTAATTATCTTTAGGAACATTTGGGCGAATCAACTATAGGATTTAGATACCAGGATTTGGATTCAGTTTGTGAGATCTTTGCATGGATGTAATGAAATGTTTATGAATGCTTCATGATTTTCATTTTGAAATCTTGCACACCAATTCTACAATCCATAATAAATCCATGCCCTTTTGCCTATATGGCTACTTAGGTCATAACAAAATAATATAAGATTTTAAATTCAAGGTTGAGAGGATTTTCTATTCAAAAAGTTTCTTCTCTTTGAGAATTTTCAACATAGCCAAACAATCAACCAAACTTATTTATTTATTTCACATTCCAAAATTAGGAGAATTTTGGGATGTGACAGCGAGGCGGGCAAACGACGAAGTCGACGACGGTGAACCTCCTGGTACCGGCAGCTCCTCCTGGGGTGGACGAAATCGACGGCGCCCTTCTTCTCTAGAGGCGGCCTGCTCCGGTGCAATTCCGGTGATGCGCTGCTCACCTTGCTTCGGGAACGGGGTGGAACGATCAGTGAGTAGAGGGGAGTGAGATGGTGTGAAGAGTTTGAGCGGGGGAGGCCTCTATTAATAGTCTCAATGACGAGACCGAACGGCATGGGCAGGCGACGGTGGTGACATGGCTACGGGATGCTAGAGGCATGGCCGACGGTGGCGATCGCTTGGTGGTATCTTGGCGATGCTCTACGGTTTTAATGCGCGTGTAGGGGCGGTGGCAAACGGTCTGGAACACTCGACGTTCTGCGCAGCAGAGGCGGCGTCTTCGACGGCGAGCGGTGGCTGTGAGGCATGGGGCGGCGAACAGGGATGTCTGGCGGTCTCCTGGGATGGTGGTGATCACTTATGCACGCAGCGAGGGCGGCGCGCGGTCTGTGGGCTTCGGTCGAGCGTGGCGCACGGGGCGCGCTCTCGGCATGGTTGCTGGCGAGCTTGGCATGGTCCGTGCGTGTGGTCAGGGGTTGGCAAGGTTCGAGCGCTGGACAGGGAGTGGCGGTGGGGTGTTGGCTTGCTCCCAGACAGGGTTGGCATGGCTAGTTCTTCTCCTAGCTTGTTGTCTACAGTGGGGTGGCATGGGTGGCTTCGGCTGTTCACCACTGATGGCATTGCCAAGCTCACAGTGGTGCTAGTGATTAGTTAAGATTGTTAGATGATCTACTAAGGCTAGTGGTGTCCAGAGAGGGAACAAGTTAGGCTCAATTCACTGCTCAAAACAGTGTTTTGATTTTGTTAGATTTGTATCTGCAAGGTGTTTGATGAAATGGCCACATGAATTCAAGTTTTGAATTTTGAAAAGATTTTTGGTGGGTGTGCTAGGTTGGTGCTGGGGAGTCTGCAGATGCTTGGGTTTTGAATGTTGAGCTTGTTTGAGTGGTTTTTGAAAAAGTGGGATCGTCCCATATGGTATAGATTCAATTTTGAACTGTCCTTTAAACTATGCATTCAAATGTTTTTGGATGATCACAAGGTGGGACTTGATACTTTGTTATGAGTACTATCAAGGGGTGTAAAGATCTAAATAAGTTTCCGTTAAGTTCTGAAAGTTTGAGACAGCCAAAGTAGGCATGGGAGTTAAATTGGTCAAAATGACCATTCACTCATTTTGTTTGTTTTTGATTTATTTGTCTTTGGGAAAAGTTTGGGAATGGTTTGGATGATGTTTATTTCACCTAAGAATCCTTTTACAAGCAAAGAAACACATAAACAAGGCAATTCAAAAGAATTCAAAATGGGATGCATACACACATGCATGCTTTCATATTCTTATTTAGAAAAGTTTTTGTTAACCCTAATTTTGGTGATTAGAGTTTGATGATCTAAGTTTAGTATTTTTGGGATGTTACAAACCTTCCCCCCTTAAACAAAATCTCGTCCCGAGATTTGAAAAAGGACGAAAAGATTACCTAGGATTTGAAGAGATCGGGAAACTCCGTCCTGATGTGATCTTCGCGTTCCCAGGTAGCTTCTTCTTCTGTGTGGTTGCTCCACTGAATCTTGAGAAACTTGATGCTTCGGGTTCGGGTAGTTCGGAAAGCTTCTTCCAAAATACGGATGGGTACTTCGGGATAGGTCAGGTCATCGTTGATCTCTATGGTCCGGTGATCAATATTCTTGAACACTTCAGTCTTTTCTGGAACTTCGAGGCACTTGCGAAGTAATGAGATATGGAACACATTGTGCACGGCTGACATCTCTTAAGGTAGTTCCAATTGATACGACACTTCTCCTCGACGGTTCAGAATTTTGAAAAGTTTGATATATCTGGGGGCTAACTTTCCTTTGAGTTGGAAACGTTGCATTCCCTTCAATTGCGACACTTTAAGATATACAAAATCTCCTATGTTGAAGGCGAGGTCTCGACGTCTCTTGTCGGTGTAACTCTTATGTCTGGACTGGGCGGTCTTGAGGTGCTCACGAATCTTGTGAACCTTCTCTTCTGCTTCTCGTAGGATGTCGGGTCCGAAAATATGACTCTCTCCTACTTCCGACCAGTTCAAAGGGGTGCGACACTTCCTTCCGTACATGAATTCAAATGGGGCCATTTGCAAACTAGCTTGATAATTGTTGTTGGATGAAAATTCTGCGAACGACAGACAGTCTTCCCATTTAGATCCATATTCTAACACACATGCTCTCAGCATATCTTTGAGTATTTGGTTTACTCGCTCCGTTTGTCCATCGGTTTGAGGGTGATATGCGGTGCTGAAATCTAGGCGGGTTCCTAAACCTTCTTGAACCTTCTTCCAGAATCTCGAGGTAAATTGAATTCCTCGATCCGATACGATTCTCTCGGGGACTCCATGCAAACTAACGATTCTAGCGATGTATAACTCCGCTAGCTTAGAACTCTGATATGTGGTCTTGACGAGTAAGAAATGGGCGACTTTGGACAATTTGTCCACTATGACCCAGATAGAGT
This sequence comes from Avena sativa, assembly GCA_916181665.1. Taxonomy (NCBI): domain Eukaryota; kingdom Viridiplantae; phylum Streptophyta; class Magnoliopsida; order Poales; family Poaceae; genus Avena; species Avena sativa. The sequence goes on from OV702297.1 coordinate 149,277,326, forward strand.
CATTTCCCCTACTAGAAGTAGGCAATTCGGTGATAAAGTCCATTCCAACGGAATCCCATTTCCATTCCGGAATCTGCAAGGGTTGCAACAATCCAGCGGGTCTTTGATGTCCGGCCTTGACTCGCTGACATATATCACACTTGGCGATATAGCTTCCGATTTCTCTCTTCATCTTATGCCACCAAAATTGCTCTTTCAAATCTTGATACATCTTAGTTCCTCCGGGGTGGATAGAATAAAGAGTATCATGAGCTTCCTTCAGAATAACTTCTTTCAACTCAGAATCTGCTGGTACACAAAGGCGTCCTTTGTACCACAGAACTCCTTCTTCGTATTCGGTGAATCCGGGTACTTTGCCTGTACCGATACGACGCTTGATTCCGTCGATACTAGCATTTCCTTTCTGCGCCTCTTTGATCTGACTGATCAAAGTGGGTTGAAGTTCTATGCTAGCCAAATATCCTTCACTTACTAATTCTATTCTAAAATCTTCCATCTCTTTGTGCAAACTTGGTTGCTCCTTCAAAATCATGGAGTTCAAGTGGCACGGCAATCTGCTAAGGGCATATGCTACCACGTTGGCTTTACGAGGGTGATAGTGAATGTCCAGGTCGTAATCCTTGATTAGCTCAATCCATATTCTCTGTCTCATATTCAGCTCCTTCTAAGTGAATATATACTTTAGGCTCTTGTGATCCGAGTAAATCTCACAACGGTTTCCCATCAGGTAGTGCCTCCATGTCTTCAGTGCTAGAACTACGGCTGCGAGTTCGAGGTCATGGGTTGGGTATTTTTTCTCATGTTGTTTCAGTTGTCGGGATAGATAAGATATAACTTTGCCTTCCTACATTAGCACACATCCGAGACCGACCTTGGATGCATCACAATACACATCGAAGGGCTTCGTGATATCCAGCATGATTAAGATTGGGGCTGAAATCAATCTTCTCTTGAGTTCTTGAAAACTCGCTTCACATTTGTCGGTCCATTCAAACTTCTTGTCCTTCTTTAGCAATTGGGTCATGGGTCTGGCGATACTCGAGAATCCTTCTACGAACTTGCGGTAGTGTGACATCCCAAAAATACTAAACTTGGATCATCAAACTCTAATCATCAAAATTAGGGTTAACAAAAACTTTTCTAAATAAAAATATGAAAGCATGCATAGTGTACGCATTTCATTTGGAATTCTTTTGAACCACCTTGTTTGTGTGTTCCTTTGCTTGTAAATGGATTCTTAGGTGAAATAAACATCATCTAAACAATCCCCACACTTTTCTCAAAGACAAATAAATCAAAACAAAGCTAAATGAGTGAATGGTCATTTTGACCAATTTAACTCCCATGCCTACTTTGGCTGTCTCAAACTTTCAGAACCTAACAGAAACTTTTCTGGATCTTTGCACCCCTTGATTGTACTCATAACAAAGTATCAAGGCCCACTTTTTGATCATCCAAAAACATTTAAATGCATAGTTTAAATGACAGTTCAAAATTGAATCTTTATCATATGGGAAGATCCCACTTTTTCAAAAACCACTCAAACAAGCTCAACTTTCAAAACCCAAGCATCTGCAGACTCACCAGCACCAACCTACCACACCCACCAAAAATCTTTTCAAAATTCAAAACTTGAATTCTTGCGGCCATTTCATCAAACACCTTGCAGATACAAATCAAACAAAATCCAAACACTATTGTGAGCAGTGATTGAAGCCTAACTTGTTCCCTCTCTGGTTGCAACTAGGCTTTAGTGGATCATCTAGCTCAATTGCACACCCTTAGCATCACTGTAAGCTTGGCAATGCCATCAATGGTGAGCAGGCCGAGTGCACACTTGTCACCCCCATGTCGACAACAAGCTAGGAGAAGAACCAAGCCTAGCCAACATGTCTGGGAGACAGCCCACCGTCCACCGCCACTCCCTGTCCACCGCTCGAACCCTGCCAGCCACTGGACCACGCGCACGGACCATGCCCAGCTCGCCAGCAACCATGTCGAGAGCGCGCCCCGTGCGCCACGCTCGACCGACGCCCACAGACCGCGCGCCGCCCTCGCCGAGTGCATACGTGATCACTACCGTCCCAGCAACCCCGAAGACACGCTCGTTCGCCGCCGCGCGGACCACACGCGCTGTGCGCCATTAAATCTTCCGTCGGGCACGCGTAGAGCACCGTCGCGTTCCGACCAAACCACACCGCCCCACGTCTCGCCACCGTGTCGTTGAGCATCGCCAGGGAGCACCGCACCGCCCCCTACCATCGCCCACGCCGATAGCCGTCTGTACCGTCGACCACGACGAGCTCACCTTGCGCCCCGTCGGTCCCCTCGCTCCACTATAAATAGAGGCCACCCCTAGCCGAATTGAGCACACCATCTCACTCCCATCTCCTCACTGATTGTGCCACCACGTTCCCGGAGCAAGGCAAGCAGCACTTCGCTGGAATTTCACCGGAGCCCGCCGCTACTGGAGAAGAAGGGAGCCAGCAATTGGAGCCGCCCCAGGAGAAGCTGCTGGTACCAGGATGTTCGCCGTCGTCGACTTTGGCGTTCGCCCGCATCGCTGACCCTCGCATGAACCCTGGTGAGCCCCCAACGACCCCCACTGGCCGTGCTAGGTTTCTGTCTTGCCGGTGTTGCCCAACGTCGACGATGACTCTCAGCCGTTGGATTAGAACCAGATCGAACGCACCACATCGCCCCATACCGCTTCGCACCCCCTCGTCTCACTGACGCGTGGGGACAACCACTTAACCAGCCCGCTTAAGTGCTGTGCTTAGCAGGCCGGCCCAGTATCACTTCCCGCGCAGCTCAGCTATTTGAATTTAACCTTTTCCATTTATTTCAAACACACTTCTATACCCAGTTTGAAAAATCAACCCAAGTCGATTTAGTGCACCAAATCGAATGAAACTAATTTTGTTAGAAAGGTCTGGAAGTGCTGAATCCAAGCCCGTTGGATTCAAGTCATTTGGATCTATAGATCATCCATGGTAAAAATAACAAGGCAGAAGATTTTCTGCATTCAAACATTTTTCAAATTTAAACCATAATAGATTTTGAGTTGATTCCAACTCTCAAAAATCAAATTTAACCATACCTTTCATAATATATAAAAATATATAGGATTACTTACAGAAATAATATTCAAGTAATAAAAGAATGCCCCATAGGCATTTCTAGTCACTTTATTTAATTAAAATAGAAGGGTAAAACCTTATTAAATTGTGACACCACTTTAAATCACATTACCATGGACTAAAATATGTGGTGATGACATGTGTCAACATGATCCCATGTTTGGTTTGGAGAATATTAAATCTAAAGTAGTTTTTCAATGAGTAGAAATTACTTTTCTAAAAATAAAAAGAATTAAACCAAGCCTTAATCTTGTAATGTTAGAGATGATGTTAGATCATCTATAGGACCCTTGTGTGTGATGAATGCAAGTAGTTAAGTATTGTTTGGTGATTGTGTACATCGTATTTATTTATAGACGCTAGTACCGACCAAGGATACGAGGAGGAAGGAGGATTCTACGAAGATGAAGCCAAGGAGAACTTCAACCACTGCTCTGCACAAGGCAAGCCAATACTTGCAAGCTATTAACTTAGCAAGCTTTACTAATCAAGTAGACCAATGCAAGCTAACACTTGCAAGATACCCTATCAATGCAAGCTTATACTGGTACTTATGCAAGCTAATACTTGCTTGTTACCATGACCAGTATATGCCTTAAGCATATGTGATCATATACACTTGATAAACCAATCCTAGTTTTACTTACAAGCTTTATACTTTATTTCTTTATCAAAGCTAGTATTTAGAGCTTACTTAAGTAAATTGTATATATTAGAAAGATAATTGAAGGTTGCATAAAGAGCATAAAATTTGGCCTAAGCTAGATAATCTTGATGTCATCCTAAGGCATAAGATTAAACTTAGTTAAACTCCACTAGCTTACCACCCCTCATTAGTGCTTACCCCCACTTATAGATGCTAGTGCTAAGCATAAAACTTGATCAACTTTAGATGGGAATACTTGGTGGAAAAATGGTTATGAAAACCTTGGAATGATGGATCATTCTATTGAAATGTTTTGGACATGTGTTTCCGAACACTTGATGATTTTGGTGATGAAAATGATGAGGCATGAGCCTTAGCCCTTTATAAAACTGATGGTTGTCTGGATGCGATACCATTCCAATTTTATCGTACAACCACAATACCCGAAGATTGGGTAGGGCTTGACTGGAAACTTATATACCTTAGTATTAGTTCCCTCACGGCCAAGGTCTGAGCTGAGGCTACCTTGTGAAGATTGTCCCCCTGTGTAGTACCCAAGATGACAGTTGGTCATGGTTGGGAGGCCAAACTCACAGGAGAGGTGCTTATACTAGGGCGTGTAATTGAAAGGTTAGGATTGATTATCCGCATACTGAGTATGGTGAATTCAGGATTTGTTCCTGACGGATGTATCGAATGTTGTGGTGAAAGTGTACAATCTCTGCAGAGTGTCAAACTATTCGAATAGCCGCGTCCGCGGTTATGGACAGTTGGAGTGGCCATACTGTTCCCCCGTCAGATGTTTTAAAAGAACTAGTGAAATGAATTGAGACTTTGACTTGACCACAACAGGGTTGTGATATGAGATACAAGTTCCCACTTAGGTGTTATAAAATTTCAACTAGCATTCGTTGCTTCTAAACTTAGTAGAGATAAATCTGGCTTTTGCAAAATAACCCTAGAGCCTAGTGTCCTATTACCAAAAACCCCTTTCACTTGTTAGTATTAGTTTGCGAGTACTTAAAGAGTACTCATGGCTTTGTCCCTGGCTATTCCCGTGGCCAGACTATGAAGAGGAGTGCCTGGAGGATGGACCCCAGGAAGGTTACGACAACTAGGATCATCTCCCATCGTCAGCATTGCCTGTGACCCCGAAGATGGAGCTTCGCCTACGCCACCGTCATTATTATGTATTCCGCTGCTTGAAGTTGTATTAAGAACTGGATCATGAGATCCCTATTTGTGTAAGAACTTATGTACGGTTTGTAATGGCTGATGTACTATGGTATCCAATTCTCTTATGTCTCGCAAAAATGGTAATCCTGGGATTGCGATGTATGGCATAACAGGCATCTGGGATTAAAAATCCGGGTGTTGACAAGTTGGTATCAGAGCCATCCTGACCATAGGAGACCCTAGTTAGACTGGACGTTTGAATCAAAAACTTAGTTTCAAAACCAAATAAAACAAATATTTACAAAATATTATTCTCATTCTTATCCCTTTGATTCTTTCATGAAAATTCATGTTCCTCAAAAGCTCTTGCAAAATACATAAAATTTTGACTCACTTGATCACTCTACTAACTTACACAACCTATATATATTCTTATAGATGGACGTGAAGTACAGCAAGTTTTATCAGTTGGGGAATGGAGGAGACCTTATCTTTGAGAGGGATTTGGACCAGCTTTCGGAACTTCTGGAGCGTCCGCACCCCGAGTTCTTCGGAGCTTAGCTCAATGATCAAGGAGGAGAAGATCTGCAGTGGCTAATTGTTGCAAGTCTCCGAGGAAAGATTACACCTCCCACTGTGGAAGGAATTCATTTTACCTTAAGAGAGAACAACTGGCTCGATGGACTTGCCAGGGTCATGCAGGAAGCTCTTTCCCGTCTGTGTGGGCAGAGTATCAACCAGATCAAGGGTACTCTCTTTGAGTTTTGACCAAGGCATGATGCAAATGGACAACCACTGGAAGCCCCATATCACCCTGAGCTGAAGACCCAAGTGGACCACCTTAGCTTCATGATGTACGATCGTCAGTAGGAGCTGGATAACTGCCATGACTACTCCAACCACAAGTCTGCCATCATCAAGATGAAGGACCAAACCATCGCCATGCATGCAAAGGATCGCAAGTCTCGCCGCCGTCAGCTCGACAAGAAGGAGCGCATTATTGCTCGTCTTCGCCACCGTATCTCTTCCTTGGAGGAGACCATCCACGAGAGAGACATGCAGTTAGAGGAAAGGGAGAATGCCGGAGAGGATCTTCGTGGAGACCCCTACTCCTACCTCAGCGATGACGATGATTTTCTGGAGGATTAGGCTATGGACTTCTTCACCGATGAGGATGATTTCGCCTTCATCGATGATGATGAGGATGTTGAAGCCACAGATTCCGAGGAGTAGTACCACTTGAGCACTAGCGTAGTGAGTAGTATTCGGTCCCACTGTATCGTAGTTCTCAGAATGGTTCTTAAAACCATCTGTTCTTCTTTGTTGTGGTGTGTGTTGTACTGTGTGCTACGAATGAATGAAAAGCAAGTTACTATAAAATCTGAGTCAAACTATGAAAACTTTTCAAAACCCCAGAACCTTAGAAATTTCCCTCTTTTCTCATGATCTATCTCAATCTTCAGATGCCACGTGGAGGAAGTGGTTCATCCCCAGACCCGATGTTGCAGATCCTGCAAATGTTGACCTTTGACCGCGAAGGTGAAAGAGCGGAACATCAAGCCAACCTAGCCACCCTGCAACAGATAGCTTAGCTAGCCCACAACAACCAAGGCCACGGAAATCAGGACAACCATGGATCTAAACTCAAGAACTTCCAGAATACCATCCCACCTGTTTTCACTAAGTCAGAAGAACCCCTAGACGCCGATGATTGGCTGCAAACCATGGAAAATAACCTAGAAGTTGCCGGAGTGGAAGCCAAAGAGAAAGTTCTGTTCGCCACCCACTATCTAGCCGGAGATGCCAGGGCATGGTGGAACAGTGTTCGTGCAATGACCGGAGGCCAGATGATGACCTGTGAGGAATTCAAGGTCAAGTTTAGCAGAACCCATGTGCCACCGGGTTTGATCAAGAGAATGAGAGATGAGTTCAGAGAATTGAAGCAAGGACGGATGACTGTAGTGGAATACCGTGACAAATTCCTGTCATTAGCTAGGAATGCCCCGGATGAGATCGACACCAAAACCAAGAAGAAAGAAAGATTCCTGAATGGTCTGCATGATGAGATGCAAACGGTATTAGTCAATATCCCCTTTGCTGATATTGAAGCCCTTGTCGACTCGGCCATACAAATGGAAGGAAAGATCAACCAAGCTAATGAGAACCACAAGCGTCGCATGATGCATCAACCAGGAACCCATCAGACCCCAAAGTATCGCCCTAACCCATCTCCCGGATTTTCCCCAAGAACCAATAGACCCCCGATGAACCGTCCGACCTATCCCAACCGTGGAAACCCTAGGCCCGGAAGAAATCACAACAATCCCGACAACTCTAGCAATTTCAACCGTGCCCCACCCAAGTTCAACAACAACAATGCTACCGCCAACACCAACACTGCCCCGAGAACTGGAAGCAATGTTGTGCCTGTAGCAGCAAAGGACAAGTCGCAAGTGACCTGTTATGACTGTGGAAATAAAGGCCACTATTCCAACGAGTGCCCCAATAAGAAGAATGCTGCAGCACCCAATTCCAATGTCCCAGCTCAGCAGCAACGTCGTGTTCAGCCAGGAAGGAGATTTGCCCCAGGGAATTCGCTCAACCGCAATGGCCGTCTTTTCCTCATGCATGCTGAAGAAGCTCAGGAAGCGCCAGACGTCGTGCTGGGTATGTTTTCTGTTAATTCAGTACTTGCACGAGTGTTGATTGATTCTGGTGCATCACACTCATTTGTCACCGAAGAATTTGCATGCACTAGTAAAATTCAACCAACCAAACTAAAGCATGTTATGATTGTTCAAATTCCCGGATCAACCACCAAGGCTAGGCACATTTGCAAAGCCGTCCCTATCCGAATCCATGGAATAGATTTTTATGCTAACCGGATAGTACTCGGAACTAAAGGTTTGGAAGTAGTACTAGGAATGGATTGGATGTCCAAACATAAAGGATTGATTGACTGTGCCAAGAAAGCCATAACCATGACCAGTACCGCCGGAATATCAGTCGAGCATATATCTGAAACCTTACCTCATCAATTAAAATGCAACAAGAGTATAGCCCAACCTACCATTGACCAAGTCCGGATAGTCTGTGAATACCCTGATGTATTTCCAGATGTTTTGCCCGGTATGCCCCCAGATCGGGATATCGAGTTTATCATCGAACTAATCCCTTGAACCGGACCCACAGCCCAGAGACCCTATAGTATGAACCCGTCTGAGCTAGCAGAACTGAAGAAGCAACTGGATGCCATGCTGGAAATTGGATTGATTCAACCAAGTGCGTCACCAGGGAGGTCACTTGTCTTGTTTGTGGACAAGAAGGATGGAGGTAACCGTTTGTGTATGGATTATCAGAAACTGAATGATGTCACTATCAGGAACAAATACCCCTTGCCCAAGATAGAAGATTTGTTTGATTAGTTGACCGGTGCCAAAGTGTTTTCTAAGATTGATCTTAGGACTGGCTATCATCAACTCAAGATTCGTGCAGAAGATATTCCCAAGACTGCCTTTACCACCAGATATGGATTGTACGAGTATACAGTCATGTCTTTTGGATTAACCAATGCCCCCGCTTATTTCATGAATCTCATGAATAAGATTTTTAAGGACTTCCTGGATAAATTTGTCGTTGTTTTCATCGATGACATTCTGATTTATTCCAAATCAGAAGAAGAAGAACATGAGCTACACCTAAGGACCATTCTTGGAACCCTTAGAGAGCATCAGCTGTATGCAAAGTTTAGCAAATGTGAATTCTGGTTACAGGAGGTAGGATTCCTCGCTCACATTGTATCAGCTGGAGGAATTGCCGTTGACCCTGCCAAAGTGAAAGATGTCGAGGATTGGCAAGCCCCAACCACTCAAACCCAAGTTTGTGCATTTCTCGGATTGGCGGGATATTACCGCAAGTTCGTAGAAGGATTCTCGAGTATCGCCAGACCCATGACCCAATTGCTGAAGAAGGACAAGAAGTTTGAATGGACCGACAAATGTGAAGCGAGTTTTCAGGAACTCACGAGGAGATTGATTTCCACCCCAATCTTAATCATGCCGGATATCACGAAGCCCTTCTATGTGTATTGTGATGCATCCAAGATCGGTCTCGGATGTGTGCTAATGCAAGAAGGCAAAGTTATATCTTATCTATCTCAACAAATGAAGCAACATGAGCAAATTTACCCAACCCATGACCTCGAGCTCGCAGCCGTAGTTCTAGCCCTGAAGACATGGAGACATTACCTGATGGGAAACCGTTGTGAGATCTATACAGATCACAAGAGTCTGAAGTATATATTCACTCAGAAGGAGCTGAATATGAGACAGAGAAGAAGGATTGAGATAATCAAGGATTACGATCTGGACATTCACTATCACCCTGGTAAAGCCAATGTGGTAGCCGATGCCCTTAGCAGATTGCCGTGCCGCTTGAACTCCATGATTTTGAAGGAGCAACCAAGCCTGCACAAGGAGATGGAAGATTTTCGAATAGAATTAGTAAGTGAAGGATTTTTGGCTAGCATAGAACTCCAGCCCACTTTGATCAGTCAGATTAAAGAGGCGCGTAAAGGAAATGCTAGTATTGACGGAATCAAGCATCGTATCGGTACAGGCAAAGTACCTGGATTCACCGAAGACGAAGAAGGAGTTCTGTGGTACAAAGGACGCCTTTTGTACCAGCAGATTCTGAGTTGAAAGAAGTTATTCTGAAGGAGGCTAATGATACTCTTTATTCTATCCATCTCGGAGGAACTAAGATGTATCAAGATTTAAAAGAGCAATTTTGCTGGCATAAGATGAAGATAGAAATCGGAAGCTATATCGCCAAGTGTGATATATGTCAGCGAGTCAAGGCCGGACATCAAAGACCCGCTGGATTGTTGCAACCATTGCAGATTCCGGAATGGAAATGGGATTCCGTTGGAATGGACTTTATCACTGGACTGCCTACTTCTAGTAGGGGAAATGACTCTATCTGGGTCATAGTGGACAGATTGTCCAAAGTCGCCCATTTCTTGCCCGTCAAGACCACATATCAGAGTTCGAAGCTAGCAGAGTTGTACATCGCTAGAATAGTTAGTTTGCATGGAGTCCCCAAGAACATCGTATCGGATCGAGGAACTCAGTTTACCTTGAGATTCTGGAAGAAAGTCCAAGAAGGTTTAGGAACCCGCCTAGATTTCAGCACCGCTTATCACCCTCAGACCGATGGACAAACTGAGCGAGTAAACCAAGTACTCGAAGATATGATGAGAGCATGCGTGTTAGAATATGGATCCAAGTAGGAAGACTGTCTGCCGTTTGCAGAATCTTCATACAATAACAGTTATCAAGCCAGTTTGCAAATGGCCCCCTTTGAATTCATGTATGGAAGAAAGTGTCGCACCCCTTTAAACTGGTCGGAAGTAGGAGAGAGTCAGATTTTCGGACCCGACATCCTACGAGAAGCAGAAGAGAAGGTTCACAAGATTCGTGAGCACCTTAAGACCGCCCAGTACAGACAGAAGAGTTACGCCGACAAGAGACGTCGAAACCTTGCCTTCAACATAGGAGATTTTGTTTATCTGAAGGTGTCGCCATTGAAGGGAATGCAACGTTTCCAACTGAAAGGAAAGTTAGCCCCTAGATATATCGGACCCTTCAAGATTCTGAACCGTCGAGGAGAAGTGTCGTATCAATTGGAACTGCCCGAAGAGATGTCAGCCGTGCACAATGTGTTCCATATCTCGTTACTTCGCAAGTATCTCGAAGTCCCTGAGAAGACCGAAGTGTTTAAAAATATCGATCACCAGACCATAGAGATCAACGATGACCTGACATATCCTGAAGTACCTATCCATATTTTGGAAGAAGCTTTTCGAACTACCTGAACCCGAAGCATCAAGTTTCTCAAGATTCAGTGGAGCAACCACATAGAAGAGGAAGCTACCTGGGAGCGCGAAGATCACATCAGGACAGAGTTTCCCGATCTCTTCAAATCGTAGGTAATCTTTTTCGTCCTTTTTCAAATCTCGAGACGAGATTTTGTTTAAGGGGGGAAGGTTTGTAACATCCCAAAAATACTAAACTTGGATCATCAAACTCTAATCATCAAAGTTAGGGTTAACAAAAACTTTTCTAAATAAAAATATGAAAGCATGCATGGTGTATGCATTTCATTTGGAATTATTTTGAACCACCTTGTTTGTGTGTTGCTTTGCTTGTAAATGTATTCTTGGGTGCAATAAACATCATCTAAACAATTCCCAAACTTTTCTCAAAGACAAATAAATCAAAACAAAGCTAAATGAGTGAATGGTCATTTTGACCAATTTAACTCCCATGCCTACTTTGGCTGTCTCAAACTTTCAGAACCTAACAGAAACTTTTCTGGATCTTTGCATCCCTTGATTGTACTCATAACAAAGTATCAAGGCCCACTTTGTGATCATCCAAAAACATTTAAATGCATAGTTTAAATGACAGTTCAAAATTGAATCTTTATCATATGGGAAGATCCCACTATTTCAAAAACCACTCAAACCAGCTCAACTTTCAAAACCCAAGCATCTGCAGACTCACCAGCACCAACCTAGCACACCCACCAAAAATCTTTTCAAAATTCAAAACTTGAATTCTTGCGGCCATTTCATCAAACACCTTGCAGATACAAATCAAACAAAATCTAAACACTATTGTGAGCAGTGATTGAAGCCTAACTTGTTCCCTCTCTGGTTGCAACTAGGCTTTAGTAGATCATCTAGCTCAATTGCACACCCTTAGCATCACTGTAAGCTTGGCAATGCCATAAATGGTGAGCAGGCCGAGTGCACACTTGTCACCCCATGTCGACAATAAGCTAGGAGAAGAACCAAGCCTAGCCAACATGTCTAGGAGACAGCCCACCGTCCACCGCCACTCCCTGTCCACCGCTCCAACCCTGCCAGCCACTGGACCACACGCACGGACCATGCCAAGATCGCCAGCAACCATGCCAAGAGCGCGCCCCGTGCGCCACGCTCGATCGACGCCCACAGACCGCGGGGCCGCCCTCGCCGCGTGCATACGTGATCACCACCGTCCCAGCAACCCCGCAGACACGCTCGTTCGCCGCCGCGCGGACCACGCGCGCTGTGCGCCATTAAATCTTCCGTCGGGCACGCGCAGAGCACCGTCGCATTCCGACCAAACCACACCGCCCCACGTCTCGCCACCGTGTCATTGAGCATCGCCAGGGATCACCGCACCGCCCCCTACCGTCACCCACGCCGATAGCCGTCTGTACCATCGACCACGACGAGCTCACCTTGCGCCCCGCCGATCCCCTCGCTCCACTATAAATAGAGGCCACCCCCAGCCGAATTGAGCACACCATCTCACTCCCATCTCCTCACTGATTGTGCCACCCCATTCCCGGAGCAAGGCGAGCAGCACTTCGCCGGAATTTCACCGGAGCCCGCCGCTACTGGAGAAGAAGGGAGCCAGCGATTGGAGCCGCCCCAGGAGAAGCTCCCGGTACCAGGAGGTTCGCCGTTGTCGACTTTGTCGTTCGCCCGCATCGCCGACCCTCGCCTGAACCCCAGTGAGACCCCAACGACCCCCACAGGCCGTGCTAGGTTTCTGTCTCACCGGCGTTGCCCAACGTCGACGATGACTCTCAGCCGTTGGATTAGAACCATATCGAACGCACCACATCGCCCCATACCGCTTCGCACCCCCTCGTATCACTGACGCATGGGGACAGCCACTTAACCAGCCCGCGTAAGCGTTGTGCTTAGCAGGCCGGCCCAGTATCACTTCCCGCGCAGCCCAGCTATTTAAATTTAACATTTTCCATTTTATTTCAAACACACTTCTATATCCAGTTTCAAAAATCATCCTAGGTCGATTCAGTGCACCAAATCGAATGAAACTAATTTTATTAGAAAGGTCTGGAAGTGCTGAATCCAAGCCCGTTGGATTCAAGTCATTTGGATATATAGATCATCCATGGTAAAAATAACAAGGCAGAAGCTTTTCTGCATTCAAACATTTTTCAAATTTAAACCATAATAGCTTTTGAGTTGATTCCAACTCTCAAAAATCACATTTAACCATACCTTTCATAATATATAAAAATATATAGGATTACTTATAGAAATAATGTTCAAGTAATAAAAGAATGCCCCATAGGCATTTCTAGTCACTTTATTTAATTAAAATAAAAGGGTAAAACCTTATTAAATTGTGACACCACTTTAAATCACATTCCCATGGACTAAAATATGTGGTGATGACATGTGTCAACATGATCCCATGTTTGATTTGGAGAATATTAAATCTAAAGTAGTTTTTCAATGAGTAGAAATTACTTTTCTAAAAATAAAAAGAATTAAACCAAGCCTTAATCTTGTAATGTTAGAGATGATGTTAGATCATCTATAGGACCCTTGTGTGTGATGAATGCAAGTAGTTAAGTATTGTTTGGTGATTGTGTACATCGTATTTATTTATAGACGCTAGTACCGACCAAGGATACGAGGAGGAAGGAGGATTCTACGAAGAAGAAGCCGAGGAGAACTTCAACCACTGCTCTGCACAAGGCAAGCCAATACTTGCAAGCTATTAATTTAGCAAGCTTTACTAATCAAGTTGACCCATGCAAGCTAACACTTGCAAGATACCCTACTAATGCAAGCTTATACTGATACTTATGCAAGCTAATACTTGCTTGTTACCATGACCACTATATGCCTTCAGCATATGTGATCATATACACTTGATAAACCAATCCTAGTTTTACTTACAAGCTTTATACTTTATTTCTTTATAAAAGCTAGTAGTTAGAGCTTACTTAAGTAAATTGTAGATATTAGAAAGATAATTGAAGGTTGCATAAAGAGCATAAAATTTGGCCTAAGCTAGATAATCTTGATGTCATCCTAAGGCATAAGATTAAACTTAGTTAAACTCCACTAGCTTACCACCCCTCATTAGTGCTTACCCCCACTTGTAGATGCTAGTGCTAAGAATAAAACTTGATCAACTTTAGATGGGAATACTTGGTGGAAAAATGGTTATGAAAACCTTGGAATGATATTGAAATGTTTTGGACATGTGTTTCCAAACACTTGATGATTTTGGTGATGAAAATGATGAGGCATGAGCCTTAGCCCTTTATAAAACTGATGGTTGTCTGGATGCGATACCATTCCAATTTTATCGTACAACCACAATACCCGAAGATTGGGTAGGGCTTGACTGGAAACTTATATACCTTAGTATTAGTTCCCTCACGGCCAAGGTCTGAGCTGAGGCTACCTTGTGAAGATTGTCCCCCTGTGTAGTACCCAAGATGACAGTTGGTCATGGTTGGGAGGCCAAACTCACAGGAGAGGTGCTTATACTAGGGCGTGTAATTGAAAGGTTAGGATTGATTATCCGCATACTAAGTATGGTGAATTCAGGATTTGTTCCTGACGGATGTATCGAATGTTGTGGTGAAAGTGTACAATCTCTGCAGAGTGTCAAACTATTCGAATAGCCGCGTCCGCGGTTATGGACAGTTGGAATGGCCATACTGTTCCCCCGTCAGATGTTTTAAAAGAACTAGTGAAATGAATTGAGACTTTGACTTGACCACAACAGGGTTGTGATATGAGATACAAGTTCCCACTTAGGTGTTATAAAATTTCAACTAGCATTCGTTGCTTCTAAACTTAGTAGAGATAAATCTAGATTTTGCAAAATAACCCTAGAGCCTAGTGTCCTATTACCAAAAACCCCTTTCACTTGTTAGTATTAGTTTGCGAGTACTTAAAGAGTACTCATGGCTTTGTCCCTGGCTATTCCCGTGGACAGACTATGAAGAGGAGTACCTGGAGGATGGACCCCAGGAAGGTTACGACAACTAGGATCATCTCCCATCGTCAGCATTGCCTGTGACCCCGAAGATGGAGCTTCGCCTACGCCACCGTTATTATTACGTATTCTGCTGCTTGAAGTTGTATTAAGAACTGGATCATGAGATCCCTATTTGTGTAAGAACTTATGTACGGTTTGTAATGGATGATGTACTATGGTATCCAATTCTATTATGTCTCACAAAAATGGTAATCCTGGGATTGCGATGTATGGCATAACTGGCATCTGTGATTAAAAATCCGGGTGTTGACAGGTAGTATCCCGCCAATCCAAGAAATGCACAAACTTGGGTTTGAGTGGTTGGGGCTTGCCAATCTTCAACATCTTTCACCTTTGCAGGGTCAACGACAATTCCTCCGGCTGATACAATGTGACCGAGGAATCCTACCTCCTGTAACCAGAATTCACATTTGCTAAACTTGGCATACAACTGATGCTCTCTACGGGTTCCAAGAATGGTCCTTAGGTGTAGCTCATGTTCCTCTTCCGATTTGGAATAAATCAGAATGTCATCAATGAAAACAATGACAAACTTATCCAGGAAGTCCATAAAAATCTTATTCATGAGATTCATGAAATAAGCGGGGGCATTGGTTAATCCAAAAGACATAACGGTATACTCGTATAATCCATATCTAGTGGTAAAGGCAGTCTTGGGAATATCCTGTGCCCGAATTTTGAGTTGATGATAGCCAGTCCTAAGATCAATCTTAGAAAACACTTTGGCACCGGTCAACTGATCAAACAAATCTTCTATCTTGGGCAAGGGATACTTGTTCTTGATGGTGACATCATTCAACTTCCGATAATCCGTACACAAACAGTTACCTCCATCCTTCTTGTCCACAAACAAAACAGGTGATCTCCATGGTGACGCACTTGGTTGAATTAATCCAATTTCCAACATGGCATCTAGTTGCTTCTTCAGTTCTTCTAGTTCAGACGGGTTCATACTATATGGTCTCAGGGCTATGGGTCCTGTTCCGGGGATTAGTTCAATGATAAACTCGATATCCCGATCTGGGGGCATACTGGTCACAACATCTGGAAATACATCGGGGTATTCACAGACTATCCGGACTTGGTCAATGGTAGGTTGGGCTATACTCTTGTTGCACTTGAATTGACGGGGTAAGGTTTCCGATATATGCCCGACTGCTATTCCGGCTGTACTGGTCATGGTGATGGATTTCTTGGCACAGTCAATCAATCCTTTATGTTTGGACATCCAATCCATTACTAGTACTACTTCCAAACCTTTAGTTCCGAGTACTATCAGGTTAGCATAAAAATCTATGCCATGGATTCGGATAGGGACGACTTTGCAAATTTGCCTAGCCTTGGTGGTTGAACCGGGAATTTGAACGATCATAACATGCTTCAGTTTGGTTGGTTGAATTTTACTAGTGCATGCAAATTCTTCGGTGACAAATGAGTGTGATGCATCAGAATCAAACAACACTCGAGCAAGTACTGAATTAACAGAAAACATACCCAGCACGGCGTCTGGCGCTTCCTGAGCTTCTTCAGCATGCATGAGAAAAAGACGGCTGTTGCGGTTGAGCGAATTCCCTGGGGCAAATCTTCTTCCAGGCTGAACACAACGCTGCTGCTAAGCTAGGGCATTTGCATTGGGGGCTGCGGCATTCTTCTTGTTGGGTCACTCGTTGGAATAGTGGCCTTTATTTCTGCAGTCATAACAAGTCACTTGCGACTTGTCCTTTGCTGCAACAGGCACAACATTGCTTCCAGTCCTCGGGGCAGTGTTGGGGTTGGTGGTAGCATTGTTGTTGAACTTGGGTGGGGAACGATTGAAATTCCCAGAGTTTCCGGGGTTGTTGTGATTTCCTCCGGTCCTTGGGTTTCCACGATTGGGATAGGTCAGACGGTTCATCGGGGGTCTGTTGGTTCTTGGGGCAAATCCTGGAGATGGGTTAGGGCGATACTTTGGGGTCTGATGGGTTCCTGGTTGATGCATCATGCGACGCTTGCGGTTCTCATTGGCTTGGTTGATCTTTCCTTCCATCTGGATGGCAGAGTCGACTAGGGCTTCAATATCAGCAAAGGGGATATTGACTAACACCGTCTGCATCTCATCGTGCAGACCATTCAAGAATCTTTCTTTCTTCTTGTCTTCAGTGTCGATCTCATCCGGGGCATACCTAGCTAATGACAGAAATTTGTCACGGTATTCTACTACAGTCATCCTGCCTTGCTTCAGTTCTCTGAATTCATCTCTCATCCTCTTGATCAAACCCGGTGGCACATGGGTTCTGCTGAACTTGACCTTGAATTCCTCCCAGGTCATCATCTGTCCTCCGGTCATGGCACGAACACTGTTCCACCATGCTCTGGCGTCTCCGGCTAGATAGTGGGTGGCGAACAAAACTTTATCGTTAGCTTCCACTTCGGCTAGTTCTAGGTTATTTTCCATGGTTTGCAGCCAATCATCGGCATCTAGGGGCTCTTCTGACTTAGTGAAAACAGGTGGGTTGGTGTTCTGTAAATTCTTGAGCTTAGACCCATGGTTGTCCTGATTTCCATGGCCTTGGTTATTGTGGGCAAGCTGGGCTATCTACTGAAGGGTGGCTAGGTTGGCTTGACGTTCCGCTCTTTCAGCTTCACGGTCAGAAGTCAACATTTGCAGTATCTGCAACATCGGGTCCGGGGATTAACCACTTCCTCCGCGTGGCATCTGAAGATTGAGATAGATCATGAGAAAAGAGGGAAATTTCTAAGGTTTAGGGTCTTTGAAAAGTTTTTAAAAGTTTGACTCAGATTTTCTAACAACTTGCTTTTCATTCATTCATTCATAGCACACGATACAAACACACACCATAAAACAAGAAAAACAGATGGTTTTAAGAACCATTCTGGAACTATGATACAGTGGGACCGAATACAACTCACTACGTTTGTGCACTAGCATAGTTGTGAGTTTTACTAAAAGTGATCTAGGGTGCAAAATTTGATGTAAGCTTTGAAATAATTTTGGAGTAGCGTGAATTTTTATGAAAGATCCCAAGAGGTAAGAATGAGAATAAGTTTTTGTAAATATTTGCTTCCTTTGGTTTTGAAACTAAGTTTTTGATTCAAACGTCCAGTCTAACTAGGGTATCCTATGGTCAGGATGGCCCTGATACTAACTTGTCAACACCCGGATTTTTAATCCCAGATGCCTGTTATACCATACATCGCAATCCCAGGATTACCATTTTTGCGAGACATAACAGAATTGGATCCCACAGTACATCATCCATTACAAACCATACATAAGGTCTTACACAAATAAGTATCTCATGATCCAGTTCTTAATACAATTCAAGCAGTGGAATAAGTAATAATAACGGTAGCATAGGCGAAGCTCCATCTTCGGGGTCACAGGCAATGCTGACGATGGGAGATGATCCTAGTTGTCGTAACCTTCCTGGGGTCCATCCTCCTGGTACTCCTCTTCATAGTCTGGCCACGGGAATAGCCAGGGACAAAGCCATGAGTACTCTTTAAGTACTCGCAAACTAATACTAACAAGTGAAGGGGTTTTTGTAGTAGGACACTAAGCTCTAAAGTTGTTTTGCAAAAAGCCAGATTTACCTCTACTAAGTTTGGAAACAAAGAATGCTAGTTAAGGTTTTATAACACCTAAGTGGGAACTTGTATCTCATGCCACAACTCTGTTGTGGTCAAGTCAAAGTCTCAGATCATTTTACAAGTCATTTTGAAAACATCTGACGGAGAAACAGTATGGCCACTCCAACTGTCCATAACCGCGGACGCGGCTATTCGAATAGTTTGACACTCTGTAGAGACTGTACACTTTCACCACAATATTCGATACATCCGTCAGGAACAAATCCTGAATTCACCATACTCAGTATGCGGATAATCAATCCTAACCTTTCAATTACACGCCCTAGTATAAGCACTTCTCCTGTGAGTTTGGCCTCCCAACCATGACCAACTGTCATCTTGGGTACTGCACAGGTGGACAATTTCACAAGGTAGCCTCAGCTCAGACCTTGGCTGTGAGGGAACCAATACTAAGGTATATAAGTTTCCAGTCAAGCCCTACCCAATTCTCGGGTATTGTGGTTGCACGGTAAAATTGGAATGGTATCGCATCCAGACAACCATCAGTTTTATAAAGGGCTAAGGCTCATGCCTCAATATTTTCATCACCATAAATCATCTGGTGTTCAGAAACACATGTCCAAAACATTTCAATAGAACGATCCATCATTCCAAGGTTTTCATAACCATTTTTCCACCAAGTATTCCCATCTAAATTTGATCAAGTTTTATGCTTAGCACTAGCATCTACAAGTGGGGGTAAGTACTAATGAGGGGTGGTAACTAAGTGGAGTTTGAACTAAGTTCAATCTCATGCCTTAGGATGACATAAATATTATCTACCTTAGGCCAAATTTTATGCTCTTTATGCAACCTTCAATTATCTTTCTAGTATCTACAATTTACTCAAGTAAACTCTAAGTAATAGCTTTGATAAAGAAATAAAGTATAAAGCTTGCAAGTAAAACTGGGATGGGGTATCATCAAATATGTCCAACCAAGCATGCTTAGTGCATGGCATAGGTTATCTAACTTTCATAATTGCAAGTGCTAGCTTGCAAGTATTGGCTTGCATAGGTCAACTTGATTAGTAAGGCTTGCTAAATTGCAAGTGTTAGCTTGCACATTCAACTAGTAGTATTAGGCTTGCTAAAGTAGAGTATCTTGCAAGGGTTAGCTTGCCTTGTGCAGAGAAGTGGTTGAAGTTCTCCTCGGCTTCTTCTTCGTAGTATCCTCCTTCCTCCTCGTATCCTTGGTCGGTACTAGCGTCTATAATTAAATACGAGGTACACAATCACCAAACAATACTTAACTACTTGCAATCATCACACACAAGGGTCCTATAGATGATCTAGCATCATCACTAATATTACAAGATTAAAGCATGGTTTAATTCCTTTTATTTTTAGAAAAGTAATTTCTACTCATTGAAAAACTACTTAAGATTTAATATTCTCCAAACCAAACATGGGATCATGTTGACACATGTCATCACCACATATTTCAGTACATGGGAATGTGATTTAAAGTGGTGTCACAATTTAATAAGGTTTAACCTTTTATTTTAATTAAATAAAGTGACTAGAAATGCCTATGTGGCATTCTTTTATTACTTGGTCATTATTTCTGTAAGTAAACCTATATATTTTTATATATTCTGAAAGGTATGATCAAATGTGATTTTTGAGAGTTGGAATCAACTCAAAAGCTATTATGGTTTAAATTTGAAAAATGTTTGAATGCAGAAAAGATTCTGCCTTGTTATTTTTACCAAGGTTGATCTATAGATTCAAATGATTTGAATCCAACGGGCTTGGATTGAGAATTTCAATATCTTTCTAACAAAATTGGTTTCATTCCATTTGGTTCATTGAATCAATCTAGGTTGATTTTTAAATCTAGGTGCAGAAGTGTGTTTGAAATAAAATGAAAAAGGTTTATTTCAAATGACTGGGCTGCACGGGAAACGGTACTAGGCCGGCCTGCTAAGCATAGCGCTTACGCGGGCTGGTTAAGTCGCTGTCCCCACGCGTCAGTGAGACGAGGGGGTGCGAAGCGGTATGGGGCGATGTGAGCCGTGGGATCCTGTTCTAATCTAACGGCTGAGGGTCATCATCGATGTTGGGCAACGCCGGCGAGACATAAACCTAACGCGATAGGTGGGGGTCGTCGGGGGCTCACCGGGGCTCAGGCTAGGGTCGGCGAGGTGGGCAAACTACGAAGTCGACGACGGCGAACCTCCTGGTACCGGCAGCTCCTCCTGGGGTGGATGAAATCGACGACGCCCTTCTTCTCTAGAGGCGGCCTGCTCCGGTGCAATTCCGGTGATGCGCTGCTCGCCTTGCTTCGGGAACGGGGTGGAATGAACAGTGAGTAGAGGGGAGTGAGATGGTGTGAAGAGTTTGAGCGGGGGAGGCCTCTATGTATAGTCTCGACGACGAGACCGAACGGCATGGGCATGCGACGGTGGCGACATGGCTACGGGCTGCTAGAGGCATGGCCGATGGTGGCGATCGCTTGGTGGTCTCTTGGCGATGCTCTACGGCTTTAATGCGCGTGTAGGGGCGGTGGCAAACGGTCTGGAACATTCTACGTTCTGCGCGGCAGAGGCGACGTCTTCGATGGTGAGTAGTGGCTGTGAGGCATGGGGCGGCGAACGGGGATGTCTGGCGGTCTCCTGGGATGGTGGTGATCACTTATGCACGCAGCAAGGGCGGCGCGCGGTCTGTGGGCTTCGGTCGAGCGTGGCGCACGGGGCGCGCTCTCGGCATGGTTGCTGGCGAGCTTGGCATGGTCCGTGCGTGTGGTCAGGGGTTGGCAAGGTTCGAGCGCTGGACAGGGAGTGGCGGTGGGGTGTTGGCTTGCTCCCAGACACGGTTGGCACGGCTAGTTCTTCTCCTAGCTTGCTGTCTATACTGGGATGGCATGGGTGGCTTCGGCTGTTCACCATTGATGGCATTGCCAAGCTCACAGTGGTGCTAGTGATTAGTTAAGATTGTTAGATTATCTACTAAGGCTAGTGGTGTCCAGAGAGGGAACAAGTTAGGCTCAATTCACTGCTCAAAACAGTGTTTTGATTTTGTTAGATTTGTATCTACAAGGTGTTTGATGAAATGGCCGCATGAATTCAAGTTTTGAATTTTGAAAATATTTTTGGTGGGTGTGCTAGGTTGGTGCTGGGGAGTCTGCAGATGCTTGTGTTTTGAAAGTTGAGCTTGTTTGAGTGGTTTTTGAAAAAGTGGGATCTTCCCATATGGTATAGATTCAACTTTGAACTGTCCTTTAAACTATGCATTCAAATGTTTTTGGATGATCACAAGGTGGGCCTTGATACTTTGTTATGAGTACTATCAAGGGGTGTAAATATCCAAATAAGTTTCTGTTAAGTTCTGAAAGTTTGAGACAGCCAAAGGAGGCATGGGAGTTAAATTGGTCAAAATGACCATTCACTCATTTTGTTTGTTTTTGATTTATTTGTCTTTGGGAAAAGTTTGGGAATGGTTTAGATGATGTTTATTTCACCTAAGAATCCTTTTACGAGCAAAGAAACACATAAACAAGGCAATTCAAAAGAATTCAAATGGGATGCATACACACATGCATGCTTTCATATTTTTATTTAGAAAAGTTTTTGTTAACCCTAATTTTGGTGATTAGAGTTTGATGATCTAAGTTTAGTATTTTTGGGGTGTTACAATAGTGGTAACTATCTTCTATATGCATTTGGCTAAGTGGAGCTTAGGCTTGCTTTGCTCAAAATAGATTTTCCTTATCATTTGAAAACACCAAGTTTTTGTTTGTCAAAAACTCCCAAGGAACCACCAATAGACATTGGTGAACCTTCACCCTTGTTCAACCACAAGTTTTTAACTTAGAAATTGGGACGAGGAGATTCTTGATAGCTTCCATGTCTTGATGCTCAAATTGTCCATTGCCGGGGACACGGCTAAGTACTTAGATTTTACTCTCTCGAGAGGTGGTGCACTTTCCCCACAAGACTCGACATGCATCGAGACAAGATCTTTCAGAAGCCTTCCCTTAGACCAAATGGACGCGCTCCAAACCTATCATCCCCTACCACCAACTGTCCATTTGGCTAAGTTATTACAACCTATATGATCCAGGCAGAGCCCATAATGCCAAGTGGCTGCACTTGAAGCTTCTCAACATTTGACATCTCAAATCTCTTTGTTCCTGGATGGCATTCCACAAGTGAGATACACAGGGTAAACCATTGAAAAATGGGCCCTGGTAACCACTCAACAAAAATCCAACCAAGCAATTACCATTCCACCCAGGTTATTCATTCACTTAGTTGTTTTATTAAACAAAACATAAGTCCTTGACTTAGAAATATTCCATAGCATGAATATAATCCACCCTTTGTTTTCTACTAGCTAAGCTAAGCATGATAGTAGTAGTAATCTTAACTTAGGAAAATTCTACTAAGGTTTCATCTACTAGGATTTCCCATGGCATAGTTTATACTTAGTAAACATTCCATGCAAGTCCTACTTAGAAATATCACTAATGCATAGTGAAATTAAATGGGACAAAAGTATGAAGCACCACTTGCCTTTTTGGTAGAGAATATAAGTTCACTCCTTGATCTTGCAATAGTCACACTCTTCAAATTTCACTACAATTCAATCAAGGCACAAATTCAATCTACTATTCAAGCAATTCATGACATAGAATAATAAAAACAAAGCAATGCATGCAAGCATGCCAAAGATTGTTTATTTGGAAAAGTGGTTTATAATAGGTTATAAACATTTTAAAACACCTATTGGTCATTTATAAAAGTGCCAAAACCATTTGATATTAAGTTAGTGAAAATGGCCTTCTTTAAATCATTTTTGTTTTGTTAGAAATGATTTAATCAAAGTAATAATTTCTAGTGTTTTGACAAATATATTTTTAAACACAAATGTTAGTGTTTTAAGGTCAAGTGTTTAATATTAAAACCATTTGCAAAAGGTTTTACCTATAAACCATTTTCACACCAAAGCAATATTTTATTTTGTTGGAAATGCCTTTTAACATAGTAATACTTTTCTAAGGTTTAATCAAATACATTTTTAAATCCTAAAACTTGGGGTATAGGGTCAGAGAGTTTAATTCAAACCATTTTCAAAAGGTTTTACTCAAAAAGCATTTTTAAAACATATTCAACATTTTTATTTAGCTAGAAATGTTTTAATTCAAAGGAATAATTCCTAAGTGTCACAAAATATATTTTTAAATCCAAAAGTTGGTTTCTATGGTCAGTAGGTTCAAAACAATCTATTTACAAAATATTTTACCCTAAAAACATTTCTAGAATAATTTTTATATTCAAATTATGACTACACAAGTTTCTGCAAAAACAACTAATTTTACAGAATCAAAACATTAAACAAAGCACATGGTTGGAAAGGTTTCTCCTTTTTGATTCCATTGATATAAAATTTGCAAAATTTGGACGTGTAGATCAAAAGTTATAGATTTTACAAAATCTAGCATCTAATAGATCAAATATGTTTTTAAAACAACAGGCAGGGCCATGTGGCGTGATCCTACTGGTCGACACTGGTTCGGTTGGATCGACTAACACAGACCACAAGATCTCATTTAGATCGCATGGTGCAGATGCTTCCATACCGTTTCGTTAAATGAATCTATCGCGTCCACAAGATCATCATCCAACGGCTCACAGCACCTAGACCATGGACTGGTGGCGCTGTGCAATGGCGAGCGGTGGAGCGGCTCTGTCAGCGATGGTCCGCTGTATCTAGGAAGCGAGGGAGATGGAGGAGGGCATTACCAGGTTTGCCGTGATGTGCTGAAGCTCGAGGTGGTCGCAGTGGACGAAGGGGCGCACGAGGATGACCTGAATCGCTCGCCGGAGTTCCTATCTACGTCGGGCACGCACTGCCGTGGTCGAAGGAGAGCGCCTGGGATGCAAGCAAGAGAGGGAAATCGTCAGGAGGATGCGCATGGTCTCGGGGGTTGTAGGGGTACTCACCAGAACACGTGGGGAGCACGGGGTTGGCATCGGTAGCTCGCCGGAGTGGAGCAGGAGGCGGTGGCGTTCTGGCGTTGATGTTGTCGATGATAGGGGCACGCGTTGGTGAGTGGTTGGTGCTGGGAGGTACGTAGGGAGGTGGGGAGTAGGCTCGAGTGGTCGAGGGGGAAAGGGGAGGCGAGGTGCGGCCAGAATCGTTGCCGGAGTGCGTCGGAGGCCATGACGGTGCAAGCGAAAATGGGGACAGCCTGGGGGCTCTCTAGTGGCACTGGTTGGGGGGAAATGGAGCGGAAAGGGTGCTGGTTAAATGAGAGTAATCGAGGAGAGGAATTGCTGGCGTGATTACGCGAATTGAACCGAGGATTAACGAGCAGAAACAACCAGAGTCGAGGGCGAGGTCAGTGCGGGGTTAGGGAAGATGACTGGCAGGTGGGACAACCTCGTCAGCGAGAGAGGGGGAGTGCGCGTGGGGTCTGTTTGTCAGCGAGGGAGCGGGTGAGAATCTGAGTGTGAATCGTTTTCCTGCGGGGAAGAGGGATGGGATAGCTGGGCCGGACTAGGCTAGGGTTAGATGGGCTGGGTTGTTTCCCTTTTTTAATATTCTGAAACCTTTTTCTTTTTCTATTTATATTTTATGTTTTGAATTTTGTTCAAATGATTTCAAACACCATTTGAATTTTTATTTTTACCAAACTTCTAGTAAGTTTTAATGTTGTTTAAACATGTATTTTAAATACCATTTTAGGAATAATTCTTTTATTCCCACATGGTTTAATTATTTATTTAAAATGGACCTTTGTCTTTCATAGGATTTTAATTATGCTTTCCAACTTCTATTTAATCTCCAAATTTTACCAAATCCTTTTCAGTAGGTTTTATTTATTTATTAGGGTGTCAAATAATTCACTTTTGAATTATTTGAAATATTTTTAATATGATTTATTAATCATTTAAATTAGGCATTTGTCTTTATTCAAATAGAATCCAATATGGTTTTAAATCCATATAAATTTTATTCAATGGCTCTTTTATTCCATTTAAGTTAATTAAATAACTTTTATTTCACTTGGGCAAATTCCAATTATTATCTTCCCATGATTTAATTAATCATTTTCATTTGGGATTTTGTCTCCAATTAAATGGAATAGAATTTGGTTAAGGCCATATTATTTTATTTGAATATTCCTTATACATTTATTTCATTTGGATTATCTTTATTTCATTTTCTTATGGATTTGGCCAAGAATTAATTTGGCTTTTAAATATTCCCTATTTATTTTCTTTCTTTCTTTTTCTCATAAAATCCATATCTTTTTATTTATAGATCCAAAGTTGGTGATTCCAATTTGTAGAATTTTATTTAATACTTGTTTATCCTTTAAATACCTTTAGGATTAACTTGCTCACAATTTGGTATGGATTTTAGATAGGTACTTTATTAGCTTTAGAAATATTTCCTTTTACCATATTAAACTCACAAGTTTTTATCTATGGTTCCAAATTGAATAAAATGAATTTCTATGGTCTTATACTATTTTTATTTTATCATTCTTGATCATTTATGAATATTTGTGACCAAATTTTATATGGATCAAATCCATAGTCTTTGAGATATCTTGGAAATGATTTTCTTCCATTATGGTTTTGGGTTTTGGTTTATTTTTCCAAAGTGTTTAAACTTCAAGATTCCTTCATTGATGAATGCTTTCCAGTTGTTTGAAATTTGTTGGATTCCATTTATTCAAATTTGTTCAAGATGGGTTTTTGATGTTTCCATTTAGAAATAAAAAGTTTCTTTTCACCCTCAATTTTAACAATTATTTATTTTGTTTATTTATTTCTCACATTTCAAAATTTGGAAAATTTTGGGATGTGACATTAGCACTAGAATCTATAAGTGGGGGTAAATACTAATGTAGGGTGGTAAACAAGTGTATCTTATCTAAGTTCAATCTCATGCCTTAGGATGACATCAAGATTATCTAACTTAGGCCAAGTTTTATGCTCTTTATGCTACCTTTAAATATCTTTCTAAAGTCTACAAGTCCCTAAGTAAACTCCAATAGAAAGCTTTGGTAAAGAAATAAAATACTAAGCTTGCAAATAAAACTAGGATTTGGGTATCAAGTGGTGTAAGCTTGCAAGTAGAACTTGCATGGTTTAGCTTGCTAAGATAATAGTATAAGCTTGCTCAGTTAATATCTTGCAAAGTTGCAAGTATAGGTTTGCTAAGTTTACTTGTATAGTAAGGCTTGCCTTGTGTAGAGAAGTGGTTGAAGTTCTCCTCGGCTTCTTCCTCGTAGTATTCTCCTTCCTCCTCCTTGGTTGGTACTAGAGTCTTTAAATAAATACGAGGTACACAATCACCAAACAATACTTAACTACTTTTACTTATCACACCAAGGTTTTCACTAGATGATCTAGGATCATCACAAGCATCACAAAGATTAAGGCAATAGTTTTATTTTATTTTATTTTAGAAAAGTAATTTGTATTCATTGAAAAACTACTTAAGATTTAATATTCTCCAACTCAAAAATGGGATCATGTTGACCCATGTCATCACCACATATTTCAGTACATGGGAATGTGATTTAAAGTGGTGTCACAATTTAATAAAGTTTAACCTTTTTATTTTAATTAATTAAAGTGACTAGAATGTCCTATGAGGCATTTTTTATTGCTTGACCATTATTTCTGCAAGTAAACCTATATATTTTTATATATTCTAAAAGGTCTTGTTATATATGATTTTTGAGAGTTGGAATCAACTCAAAAGCTTTTGTGGTTGAATTTTGAAAAATGTTTGAATGCAGAAAAGCTTCTGCCTTGTTATTTTTACTATAGATGTTCTACAAATCCAATTGGTTTGAATCCAACGGGCTTGGATTAAGCATTCTAGTACCTTTCTAACAAAATTGGTTTCATGCATTTTGGTTCAGTGAATCGACCTGGGTTGATTTTTGAATCTAGGTACATAACTAGGTTTGAAACTAAAGGAATAAATCTAAATTTGAACTAATGGGTCGCTCGGGATGCTAACTGGGATGGCCCACGGTGCACAGCGCACGCGCGGGTGAGTTTAAGTGAATGAACCCACCAGTCAGCGAGACAGGGGTGCGAAGCGGTACGGGGTGATCTAGGCCACACGATCAAACTCTAATCCAATGGCTGGGACCTATCGTCTCTGTCGGGCAATGCCGGCAAGACAGAACCCTAGCGCGGCCAGTGGGGGTCTACGGGGGCTCACCGGGGCTTAGGCGAGGATCGGCGATAGGGGCGAACGACGAATTCGATGACGGCGAGCCTCCTAGTACTGGCGGCTTCTCCTAGGGTGGCTCCAATTAACAGCTCCGTTCTTCCTCCTCTGCGGCAGACTCCGGCCAAATTCTGGTGATGTGCTGCTCTCCTTGCTCCGGGAATGAGGTGGGGTGCTTCTGAGAGAGAGGGGAGTGAGATGGTGTGAAGAAATCGAGTGGGGGGTGGCTTCTATTTATAGTGCAACGAGGGGACCAAAAGGGCGCGGGTGGAGCTCGTCGTGGTTATCTTCACAGCGAGCTCCTGGCATGGGCAAGGGTAGGGAACGGTGCTGTGTTCCCTGGCGAAGCTCAACGGCATGGTTACGCAGCGTGGGACAGTGTGAGATGGTCGGAACACGTCGACGCTCTGGGCGGGTCCGACGACTGTTTTAATGGCGCACGGGCTCTCCTGCTCGCGTGGCAATGAACGGGCGTGTCTGCGGGGTTGCTGGGATGGTGGTGATCGTGCTTGCACGCGGCGAGGGCGACGCGTGGTCTGTGGGCGTGTGTCGCGGGTGGCGGTCTGGCGCGCTCTCGGCATGCTCATAGAGAAGCTGGGCACGAGCGTTCCGTGTGGTCCAGTGGCTGGCAAGGCTCGAGGCTTGGACAGGGGGTGGCGGTGGACGGTGGAGTGCCTGCTAGACAAGGTTGGCGAGGCTAGAGCTGCTCCTAGCTGGCTGGCGACATTGGGGTGGCAAGGGTGCTCTTGGCATGCTTGCCATTTATGGCATGGTCTGGTTTACAGTGAGCTAGAGTGGCTTAAACAAGTTAGATGATCTACTGAGGGTGTAGTGTAAGCTAGATAGGGAACAAGTTAGGCCAAAATTACTGCTCACTATAGTGTTTAATGTTTGTTGGTTTGGTGTTTGCAAGGTGTTTGATGAAATGGCCGAAAGATATTCAAATTTGAATTTTTGATTCAAACTTTGTGGGTGTACTAGTTACATACTAGGGAGTCTCTGGTTAGCTGGAAAGGTCAAGGGGTACTGGTTTGGTTGGTTTTTGAAAATGGGTGATCTTCCCATATGAACTAGATTCAATTTTGAAATGTCATTTGAATCAAGTTGCCAAATGTTTCTGTGGGTTTGAAAGGTGGGCTTGGGTTCACTTTTACTTGGTCTATCAAGGGGTGAAAAGAAATAGAAATGTTTCTTTTTGAAATCTTGGACTAGAAACACTCAAAGTGGCCTAGTGAGCAAGATTGGCAAAAATGACCATTTGCTTATTTTGTTTGTTTTTGAATTTCTCTTGATTTGTTTCTACTTGGAAATGTTTTAGATGATGTTGTTTTCATCTTTGAACCATTCCTTGCTATTTAGAACAATCACACAAGTACATTCATGCATTCATACAATCATCACATACACACATGCATTCATATGATGTTGATTAACACAAGTTTTTGTTAACCCTATTTTTGGTGATTGGAATTTGATAATCATTGTTCGATATTTTTGGGATGTTACAAACCTTCCCTCCTTAAACAAAATCTCGTCCCGATATTTTAGAAAGAAATAGGATTTAAAAAGATCGGGAAACTCCGTCTTGATGTGATCTTCTCGTTCCCAGGAAGCTTCTTCTTCAGTGTGGTTTCTCCAATGAATCTTGAGAAACTTGATGCTTCGGGTCCTGGTGGTTCTGAAATCTTCCTCCAAAATACGGATGGGTACTTCGGGATACGTTAGGTCATCGTTGATATCTATGGTGCGGTGATCAATGTTCTTGAAAACTTCGGTCTTCTTCGGGACTTCAAGGCATCTGCGAAGTAAAATTATATGGAACACATTATGCACTGCTGAGATCTCCTCTGGCAGTTCCAGTTGATATGATACTTCTCCTCGATGATTCAGAATCTTGAAAGGTCCGATATATCTGGGGGCTAACTTTTCTTTGACCTGGAAGCACTGCATTCCCTTCAAAGGCGACACTTTGAGATACACAAAATCTCCGATATTTAAAGCGAGGTCTCGACGTCTTTTGTCGGCATAACTCTTCTGTCTTGACTGGGCGGTCTTGAGGTGCTCATGGATCTTGTGAACTTTCTCTTCTGCTTCTCATAGGATTTCGGATCCGAAGATCTGACTCTCTCCTACTTACGACCAATTCAAAGGGGTATGACACTTCCTTCCATACATGAATTCAAACGGGGCCATTTGAAAACTAGCTTGATAACTGTTGTTGTAAGAAAATTCTGCGAACGGCAGTCAGTCTTCCCATTTAGATCCATAGTCTAGCACACAGGCTCTCAACATATCTTCGAGTATTTGATTTACTCGCTTCGTTTGTCCATCGGTCTGAGGGTGATACGCTGTGCTGAAAACCAGTCTAGTTCCTAATCCTTCTTGGACTTTCTTCCAGAATATCGAGGTAAACTGAGTTCCTCGGTCTGACAGTATGTTCTTGGGGACTCCATGCAAACTGACGATTCTAGCGATGTATAACTCCGCTAGCTTCGAACTCTGGTAAGTGGTCTTGACAGGTAAGAAATGGGCTACCTTGGACAATTTGTCAACTATGACCCAAATAGAGTCATTTCCCCTACTAGAAGTAGGCAATCCGGTGATAAAGTCCATTCCAAATGAATCCATTTCCATTCCGAAATCTGTAATGGTTGCAATAGTCATGCGGGTCTCTGATGTCCCGCCTTGACTCTCTGGAAAATATCACACTTGGCTATATAGCTTCCGATTTCTCTCTTCATCTTATGCCACCAAAATTGTTCCTTCAAATCCTGATACATCTTCGTTCCTCCGGGGTGGATAGAATAAAGAGTATCATGGGCCTCTTTCAAGATAGTTTCCTTCAACTTTGAATCTGCTGGTACACAGAGACGTCCTTTGTACCACAACACTCCTTGTTCATCTTCGGTGAATCCAGGTACTTTCCCTATACCGATACGACGTTTGATTCCGTTGATACTAGCATTTCCTTTCTGCTCCTCCTTGATCTGACTGATCAAAGTGGGTTGAAGTTCTATGCTAGCCAAAAATCCTTCACTTACTAATTCCATTCTAAAATCTTCCATCTCCTTATGCAAACTTGGTTGCTCCTTCAGAATCATGGAGTTCAAGCGGCACGGCAATCTGCTAAGGGCATCTGCTACCACATTGGCTTTACCGGGGTGATAGTGGATGTCCAGATCATAGTCCTTGATTAGCTCGATCCATCTTCTCTGCCTCATATTCAGCTCCTTCTGAGTTTATATATACTTCAGGCTCTTGTGATCCGAATAAATCTCACAACGGTTTCCCATAAGGTAATGCCTCCATGTCTTCAGGGCTAGAACTACGGCTTCTAGTTCAAGGTCATGGGTTGGATAATTCTGTTCATGCGGCTTCAGTTGTCGGGATAGATAAGATATTACTTTGCCTTCTTGCATTAACACACATCCGAGACCGATCTTGGATGTGTCACAATACACATCAAAAGGCTTCGTAATATCCGACATGATCAATATTAGGGCTAAAATCAATCTCCTCTTGAGTTCCTGAAAACTCGCTTCACATTTGTCCGTCCATTTGAACTTCTTATCCTTCTTCAACAATTGGGTCATGGGTCTGGCGGTACTCGAGAATCCTTCTACGAACTTGTGGTAGTATCCCGCTAATCCGAGAAATGCACGAACTTGGGTTTGAGTGGTTGGGTGCGGTGACCCAGCATACTACTGCATGATGTAGTACACTATAGTCGTTGACATAACACCAATGAAACACCATTCACTAGTATTACATCCCTCAGAGTAGTACAACAGAAACATAGCAGGTCCAAGACATGACTATAGGTTACAACTCAACTCTTTACACAAGATCCAGAGAACACTCTAGGTTAAAGAGAGAGAAAGAAACTTCTTATGAAGAAGAATTAGGAATAAATAACTCATAGCTACCATATTAATAAACTAGTGACTGAACTACTGGCTGGCATTGCTTCTATTGCAATACTCTACAGAAGTAGGTTCTATGGTTAGAAATTCTATTCTTATCTAATTAGCAACTTCGTCTTCACTTGAGTTGATGTATATGCTGACTTCCTTGACTTCAGTGACGAGCGTTAGCTTTTGATGATGATTCCTGGAGCATAACTTGATGTATACGTCGTCTGTACTGGCTTTAGAACCTAGCAAGGGTTAAGAAGATACTTTGAGTACGAGCGTACTCAGCAAGTTCACTAGAAAAGGAGTGTTTGATGCACTATATCTACAGCCAGATACCATAGGTCGTAGGCAATGCATGTTTTTGTAAACATTTCTTCAAAGGTTGTTTTTATTCTGAAAAACTATGTCCGTCAGCCTTCACGGGTTTACCAGAACTTTCATGGAGTTCCTTTCCCGCCGCGTTCGCAGCTCCTTCCCGGAATAGAGAGTAACAATTTACAGTTCTTACACTCTGCAGAGGTGCGTCACTTTACCCATGAGAGATCTTAGCTTTGTTGCACATCCGAATTGCAGGTTCGTTCACACTTCCTTGGTGTGAGGCCCAGACTAAGATCCAAGCCAATCACTGCCTTCTCCGCGACCTCGCATGTCTCCTTGGTATACGCCAGCGCACCTATTAAATTACGGCAATGGCAGTACAAACCGTTCAGATGCCGGAACTATCGTGGGACGTTGAGGGATCCCACCCATATGCTGCATATCCTCTATGAATTACCATATAATATGCATGCTAGGAGTGATAACAGCCACGACCCGCACATCCAGCTCCATGCGAGAGGGAAAAGATACAGCTGACTTCTCTGTCCCATTCCAAATCTCATGGTCAACGTGTAATATACGGCGCAAGAATCACTGGCGACATTGGTTGTTAAGTCCTAGGTAATATGTTCCTTTACCACATGAACTCTTATAGTAGGTTATTACCTCATGGTAAATAACCTATAATCACATTATTATGAAAATAGTGTTTTCTGTCCTTTTTCAAATGCAGGTGATGACAATACTAGATTTTTAAAATACTTTACAGAAAATAATCAAAGGACATGAGCAAGTGTGAACTTGCCTTTTGTGATTGCAAGATTATGCACTCACAGTCTTCAAGACAATATAAGATCCAATAGTTGAAATCTGCATCATTGGTCCGTTAAGGACTAATGTTTAAAGAAGCAAGATGCTTTTATGCATAAGTAATGTAATGCAAGTTGATAAATGCGAATCCCGAGAATAACGTTGTTCTAGGGTTTGGATACTGGAAAGAGATTCCTTGGAATGTGTTGTCCTTTTAGATTAAGTTTCATACATGTGCTTCTTATTAACGCTTCTGAGTGTGTGGAAAACAACCTGTATTTATGCAACAACAAAATACACAGTATGGAATGCTACTCAAGGTTGCTTACATCTTAATTGTTTTTCTTCAAGTTTTACTTTACAAGTAATGACACTTATAATGAATTTAAGTATTAACAATATTATTATACAAGTATAGTATAAAGTAAGGTGTTTAATATTAATTGTCATATGTTGATTGAAGTGGCAAAACGAATAACTTTTGAAGAAAAGATTCCTTTATTAAGGTTTAAACAATCTTTGTGGTTGATCAGATGTGGTTGATATTGTTTGTGCTTGCTTGAATAGTTTGGACTTGAGATGCTTTACAATTTAATTATAACAGACCAAAGTTAACTATAAAGTATATAATAAAGTTTTTAGCAATATACTTAAAGCTTTGAGACTATAAGTAACTTTAAGAATGTAGATAGACTTAGGGTGTATTACTTATGATACTTGTATTCTGTTCACTTTATATTGTCTCCTAATAGTTACTGAAGAATGGTATTACTTTTATTGGAGTAGTGATTTCTTTACATTATAATGGTATAACGGGATTTATCTCCCTATAAAGGTGTGGTTAAGGTTTATGGATAAGTAAACAATATTATTTACTACTTATGGATTCACTTATAGTGTTTTGATTTGTTTATAAACTTGTGGTTAAAGTAAAAGAATGGGTTTTATCTCATTACAATTATTCTTGGAGTTTTTATAATGGATAAGGGTTATTTTGTAAAATAATATATATTAATGGTTGAGAGATAATTTAATAAAATTGTATTTAAAATGTGTTGAACCATTTTGACTTTATATTCTAAATATTTAAGACTAATACTATTTATTAGACTTAATTAGCTAATTTTTAGAACTATTAGTAATTTTTTATTTACCCTAATGTGAATTATCAATTAAGGAAATAAGTTTATATTTAAGTTATTAAAGTTGTTTACTTTTTATTTAACTCAAAAGTGTAATATCACATTTTTAACATGTAGTTCTTATTTTTGTGATCATTTTGGTATATTACATTTATTTTTGTGATTTATAAATAATAAGATATGATTTTAATAAGGTTTATTACTTTATAAACACTTAATAAACAATTAATATTTAATTAACTGTAGTAAGAATGTATGATTATAGTTTTAAATTATTTTTTTATTTTTCTAAGATTTTTGGTATTTTATTTATATTTTTAGTATTTATCAATATTAAAATATGAATTATCAAAGTTTTATTACTTATAAAACTTCTTTTATTAAATAATATTTATTTAAATTATCATCATAATAATATTTTATAATAGTTTTATGTTGTAGATTTTTTTTTTGTAAACATTTTCATATATTATATGTATTTTTCTGATTTATAAAACAAAAGATATCAAATTTACAAGATTTAATCATTTTATTTCATTTCTGAAATATTGATATTTGAATTTGTATTGTTTTAATTATTTCCTAAACAGACACTAAACCTTTTTATACCTAGACGGAATCTACCCCAGTCACAGACAGGTGGGGCTTAGGGCCACGTCATATGCCACATCAGCAAAGACTAGTCATCAAGGTGGACTTAGTCAAGATGACGCAAGCATGACGTCATCATGACGTCACACGAACTGTCACCCCCAGATCGAAGTTCGATCGATCGATTGGGAGGATGCTTGCACGCGGGAAGGGTTTTGCTGGACGCGGACGAGCACGCTGAGTTGAATGGTGGCGGCGCCGCTCCGTTTTGGTCGCCGGAGCTACTCCGGCGACCAACAACTGCGGTGGTCGACGACGGTGTTCAGCTAAATCTTAAACTAGGAAGAGAATAAGAAAAAGGAGAGCACCATCATGCTTAGAGCATTACCATGAATCTCGTGGAGTAGTTGGCAAGACGGGAGGTGGTCGGAATCAGTGAGGACCACGGTGGCCGAACTTCGGGAAGGTGACTTTGCGGCGTCGATTCCCGTCGGCTCGCCTCGATTCCTTTGACTAATAGGCTCGGATGGGAAATGCGAGGATGATTGCTTGATCAACGGAGCACGAGAGAGCTCAAAAAAATAGCAATTGCTGGCAACAGGGTGCTAGGGTTTCGGTTCAGAAGAGGAAAATGGGGAAGCGAGATCAAATGAGATAAGTACAGGGAGGGAGAAGACGACGGCGGCATTCTTATCCCCAGCTCTAGGGTGGCGGGGCGAGGATATTGGCGCCGGTGAGATCGACAGCGAGAGCTCCGCCACGCAGGTGCTTGTCGCCGGTCATGAGGAAGAAGAAAAGAAAGGACGAAAGGTTATGCAGGCCGGTACTAGGCCGAATTGGGCTACTGAGCAGTGGGCAAACTCTGCGAGGCTGCACGCAGGCGACGAATAGTTGGCGAGAAGATATGGGCCGTGGGCCGGATCTGACTGAAACTCTTTTTCCTTATCTTTTTTGTTTTCTATTTTTAATTTCCTGTTTTCTTTTGAGATTTGAATTATTCACACTTTTGTTTTAAGTTTTCCCAGAACTTTTTCTTTAGAGATTTTACTTAATATTCTGGTATGAATTATTATTATATAATTTATTTATTTACTCTTTTACATTCCCTTAATCATTAACATATAAGGAGTTATTATATTAAATGGAATAAATATAATCTAGGGCTTTGGGGTTTAGGATTTGTTTATAATCCTATAAAAATGATTTCATTATTTCCTCTTAGTGAGTGTGATTAGAATGGTTTAATATACTTAAAGGTATGTAAATAATATATCCATATTTATTTTGTATAACAATCATTATATAAGATGTTTTAATTATTAAAATTCTTAATATGATAGTTTCTGTTATCCTAATTTCACTAATAGGTGAATGTTGTTTTAAGGATCTTAGTTATTACATTACTTATATATTGATAGTCATAATTGAAATAGAAGTTAGGGTTTTAGATTATAAGTATTTACCATGAATTCTGGAAGTTTTTTTAATATGAGAATATCCTTTTATAGTTATAAATGAAAGTGAATGGTTAAAATATATTGCCTTTAGGTTTATAATTTTTAATGTTATCACCCTTTGAAGTAAAATAGTGGGATTGTTTTCTGGGCTATCTTATGAGAAATAATTGATAAAGATGGTTCCTAAGCACCTATAATGATGATGGTTGAAAATGACAAAGATGTGCTCAGGTGATTTGATATAGTAAATATTTTTATGAAGCTTTGTGTAAGTAAGATAATAGTTCAATCGGATGAAATGGATAATAGGTTTGGTTATAGAATTAGGTTTTAGTGTTTACCAAGAATTCCTATATTCCATACTTCATAATTCTGGACTTCTAATTAAGGAATTCCTTTCCTAGATATACTACTTCTTCCTATCCATCAATGTGTTAACATGATGAGATTTACTTCACATGAATATTCTTATCCACCTTAATTCTTTTAAATTCATTTGTAAATCCAATGAGATTGTCACTAAAGCTTTTCATAATCTTTTCATATCCATTCTTGGTTATATCAACTACTCTACTACTAATAAACCCCAATCCAACAAGTGGTTACTTCTAAATCCAATCATACTCTTCCTTAATCATCCTTCACTAATATCACTTCAATAGATGTATACATTAAATCCTACTTCACCTCAAGTGCTTAGTATTTCCAAAGAGGAAAATACTACTTCTTTAATCCAATGTTGCTCTAATATCATTTTAATCATACTATCTTGTCTCTACTTGACTCCAATATCTAACATTCCAACCTCACATTATATTAATGTGACTTGTAATGACTAATCTAGGATAATATATCTATACTATGGTTCAATCATGTTTTATCCACCAATGTCACTTATACATGGTATAAGCATTCAATATTGGTGAATAAGGCATGGTCATTATAATCCTTTGATCCTTTATGATTCAGGTTTCCAGTTGGCTAAACAAGGCTTCCATCCATACAACATTACAGTTGTATTCTAATTATCTTTTGTTTAGCTCTATTGGATTAAGAGATATAACTCATTGACTATACCTACTTGATCCATTAGGACTACTCCTAGTAACTATCTTTAGACTTCATTCTTGTAATCTTCTTTGTTACCATATTGATTTGATTTCCTCCAATCACTCCCATCCTATAGATGATATTCAATTCTAGCACTACTATTTACCCCTCTTACTAATTTCTTTATAAGTCTTATGTGAATGCTATAATAAGGACAAGAGTTGATAGGTCAAGAATTGATAGATTAAGAATTGGGAAATCAATAGTTGATTACTCAACATTGATGAACAACAATTATAAGGATAGGGTTCATTAGAGATGATAAGTATTGATATGGAAAGAAAGATATATGATGAATGATCTTGACTTGGTTTCTATCCTACTCAATCTCACTAAAGAGTTAAGGTTAGGTATTACCATGATACTCATGGTATAAGTAGATGAGATTAAGATAGATCAAGATTTAGTTGTTACATTCTTATTACTTAAGTTATATTTATAACTTGGTACTCATGAGTGATTAGAATGAATACTATGATATGATCACTTAAGGATCAAATGTAAATCAATAAGTAATGTATTAGGGTTTAATTTTATTACATTTGGTCTACCCTTAGATCAAATCATGTTTACCCAGAATAAGGTTTTAGCGAAACTTATCGCAGTCAACTCAACTTGATGATCTACTTCAATTCCATCAGGTTAAGAGAAGCTTCAATCACTTTGACAAGTTTTTATTTAAAAGCGCGAAAATTATTCAGATTTTCTATGCATGAATGCAATGCACACATCTGTGTTCAGCTTATTTCTAAGCTCTAATGCTGGGATGTTACATTGGGGCTTGCCAATCTTCCACATCCTTCACCTTTGCAGGGTCAACGGCAATTCCTCCGGCTGATACGGTATGTCCGAGGAATCCTACTTCCTGTAACCATAATTCACATTTGCTAAACTTGGCATACGACTGACGCTCCCTAAGGGTTCCAAGGATGGTCCTTGGGTGTAGCTCATGTTCTTCTTCTGATTTGGTATAGATCAGAATGTCATCAATGAAAACAACGACAAACTTATCCAGGAAGTCCATAAAAATCTTATTCATGAGGTTCATGAAATAAGCAGGGGGCATTGCTTAATCCAAAATACATGACAGTATACTCATACAGTCCATATCTGGTGGTAAAGGCAGTCTTTGGAATATCCTCTGCGTGAATCTTGAGTTGGTGATAACCAGTTCTAAGATCAATCTTAGAAAACACTTTGGCACCAGTCAACTGGTCAAACAGGTCTTCTATTTTTGGCAGTGGGTACTTGTTCTTGATGGTGACATCATTCAACTTCCGATAATCCGTACACAAACGGTTACCTCCATCCTTCTTGTCCACAAACAAGACAGGTGATCTCCATGGTGACGCACTTGGTTGGATCAATCCTATCTCTAGCATGGCATCTAGTTGCTTCTTCAGCTCCACTAATTCAGATGGGTTCATACTATATGGTCTCTGGGCTATGGGTTCGGTTCTAGGGATTAGTTCAATGATAAACTCGATATCCCGATCTGGGGCATACCGGCAAAACATCTGGAAATACATCGGGGTATTCACAAACTATCCGTACTTGGTCAACGTTTGGCTAGGCTATACTCTTGTTGCACTTGAATTGACGGGGCAAGGTTTCAGATACATGCTTGACTGATATTCCAGCGGTACTGGTCATGGTTATGGCTTACTTGGCACAGTCGATTAATCCTTTATGTTTCGACATCAAATCCATTCCTAGTACTACTTCCAAACCTTTTGTTCACAGTACTATTATATTAGCATAGAAATCTATGCCATGGATTCGGATAGGCACGGCTTTGAAAATATATCTAGCTTTGGTGGTTGAACAAGGTATTTGAACTATCATAACATGCTACAATTTGGTGGGTTGAATCTTACTAGTGCATGCAAATTCTTCAGTAACAAATGTGTGCGATACTCCAGAATCAAACAACACTCTAGCAAGTACTGAGTTAACAGAAAACATACCCAGCATGACATCTGGCGCTTCTTGGGCTTCTTCAGCATGCATGAGAAAGAGACGACCGTTGCGGTTGAGTGAATTCCCTAGGGCAAACCTTCTTCTAGGCTGAACACGACACTGCTGCTGAGCTGGGGCATTTGCATTGGGGGCTGCGGCAATCTTCTTGGGGCACTCATTGGAATAGTGACCTTTGGTTCCACATTCATAACAATTCACCTGAGACTTGTCCTTTGCTGCAATAGGCACAACATTGCTTCCAGTCCTTGGGGTAGTGTTGGTGTTGGTGGTGGCATTGTTGCTGTTGAACTTAGGCGGTGCACGGTTGAAATTGCTGGGGTTCCTGGGGTTGTTGTGATTTCCTTCGGGTCTTGGGTTTCCATAGTTGGGATAGGTTGGACGGTTCATCGGGGGTCTGTTGGTTCTTGGGGCAAATCCTGGAGATGGGTTGGGGCGATACTTTGGTGTATGATGGGTTCCTGGTTGATGCATCATGTGACGCTTGCGGTTCTCATTGGCTGATCTTGCCTTCCATTTGAATGGCAGAGTCCACTAAGGCTTCAATATCATCAAAGAGTATATTTACTAACATTGTCTGCATCTCATCATGCAAACCATTCAGGAATCTCTCCTTCTTCTTGGCTTCAGTGTCTATCTCATCCGGTGCATACCTAGCCAATGACAAAAAATTGTCATGGTACTCTACTACGATCATCCTGCCGTGCTTCAGTTCCCTGAATTCATCTCTCATCCTCTTGATCAAACCCGGTGGCACATGGGTTCTGCTGAACTTGATTTTGAACTCTTCCCAAGTCATCATTTGACCTCCATTCATGGCAGGAATGTTGTTCCACCATGCTCTTGCATCTCCGGCTATATAGTGGGTGGCAAATAGTACTTTCTCTATAGCTTCCACTCCTACAACTTCTAGGTTGTTTTCCATGGTTTGCAGCCAATCATCTGCATCGAGGGGTTCTTCAGACTTAGTGAAAATGGGTGGATTGGTGTTCTGAAAATTCTTGAGCTTGGATCCATGGTTGTCCTGATTTCCATGGCCTTGATTGTTGTTGTTGGCCATCTGAGCGATGTGCCGAAGGGTGGCTAAGTTGGCTTGACGTTCAGCTCTCTTAGCTTCGCGGCCCGAAACCAACATTTGCAAGATTTGCAACATCGGGTCCGAGGATGAACTGCTTCCTCCTCGAGGCATCTGAAGATTGAGATAGATCATGAGAAAAGAGGGAATTTTCTAAAGTTTAGGGTTTTAATTTGGAAAAGTTTTTGAAGCTTG
Source organism: Avena sativa (assembly GCA_916181665.1). NCBI lineage: Eukaryota > Viridiplantae > Streptophyta > Magnoliopsida > Poales > Poaceae > Avena > Avena sativa. The sequence continues at coordinate 149,317,600 of OV702297.1, forward strand.
ACTCAGATTTTTCTAGTAACTTGCTTTTCATTCATTCATAGCACACGATACAAACACCCACCACAACAAAGGAAAACAGATGGTTTTAAGAACCATTCTAGGAAACTACGATACAGTGGGACCGGATACAACTCACTAACGCTAGTGCTCAAGTGCTACTACTCCTCGGAGTCGGTGTCCTCATCATCATCAATGAAGGCGAAGTCATCCTCATCGGTGAAGAAGTCCAGGGCTTGATCCTCCAGAAAGTCATCATCATCACTGAGATAGGAGTAGGGGTCTCCACGAAGGTCTTCCCCTACATTCTCCCTCTCCTCCAGCTACATGTCTCTCTCGTGGACAGTCTCCTCCAACTCTGTGATCCTATGGCGAAGACGGGCAATGATGCGCTCCTTCTTGTCGAGCTGACGGCGACGAGACTGGCGATCCTTCACGAGCATGGCAATGGTCTGATCCTTCTTGGAGGTGATGGCGTACTTGTGGTTGGCGTAGGAGCGGGCATTGTCTAACTCCTTCTGCCGGTCATACATCATGAAGCTGAGGTGGTCCAATTGAGTCTTCAACTCATGGTGATATGGGGCCTCCAGTGGCTGTCCCATAACATCACGCCTTGGGTAGAACTCAAAGCGGGTACCCTGATCTAGTTGATACTCTGCCCACACAGACGGGCAAGAGCTTCCTGCATGGCCCTGGCAAGTCCATCTAGCCAGTTGTTCTCTCTCAAGGTGAACTGAATTCCCTCTGAGGTGGGGGATTCAATCTTTCCTCGGAGACTTGCAACAACTAGACATTGCAATTCCTCTCCTTCCTGATCATTGAGCTGAGCTCCAAAGAACTCGAGGTGCGGACGCTCCAGCATCTCCGAAAGCTGGTCCAAGCCACGCTCAAAGATGAGGTATCCTCCATTCCCCAACTGATAGAACTTGCTATACTTCACGTCCATCTATAAGAATATAGGATGAGTAAGTTAGTAGAGTGATCAAGTGTGTAAAATTTTATTTGAGTTTGCAAGAATTTTTGAGGAACATGAATTTTTCATTGAAAGAATACAAGTGGTAAGAATGAGAATAAGTTTTCATAAATACTCACTTTTTTGAAACAAAGTTTTTGATTTAAACGTCCATTCTAAACTAGGGTCTCCTATGGTCAGGATGGCTCTGATACCAACTTGCCAACACCCGGATTTTTAAGCCCAAATGCCTATTATGCCATACATCGCAATCCCAGGACTACCATTTTGCGAGACATAACAGATTGGATATCACAATACATCATCCATTACAAACCATACATAAGGTCTTACACAAATAAAGGATCTCGTGATCTAGTATTAATATAATTCAAGCAACGGAATAACGTAATAATAACGATAGCATGGGCGAAGCTCCATCTTCATGGTCATAGGAAAAGCTGACGATGGGAGATGATCCTAGTTGTCGTAACCTTCTTGCTGTCCGCCTTCCTGATAGTCCTCTTCATAGTCTGGCCACGGGAATATCCAGGGACAAAGCCATGAGTACTGTTTAAGTACTCTCAAACTAATACTAACAAGTGAAGTGGTTTTTGAGTAGGAGATACTAAGCTCTAGGTTGTTTTGCAAAAAAAGCCAGATTCATCTCTACTGAGTTCAGAAGCAAAGAAAGCTAGTTGAAAGATTTATAACACCTAAGTGGGAACTTGAATTTCATGTCACAACTCTGTTGTGGTCAAGTCAAAGTCATAAATCATTTCATAAGTCATTTTGAAAACATCTGACGACGGAACAGTATGGCCACTCCAACTGTCCATAACCGCGTACGCGGCTATTCAAATAGTTTGACACTCTGCAGAGGTGGTACACTTTCACCACAACATTCGATACATCCATAAGGAACAATCCTGAATTCACCATACTCAGTATGCGGATAATCAATCCTAACCTTTCAATTACACGCCCTAGTATAGGCACCTCTCCTGTCAGTTTTGCCTCCCAACCATGACCAACTGTCATCTTGGGAACTGCACAGGTGGACAATCTTCACAAGGTAGCCTCAGCTCAAACCTTGGCCGCAAGGGAACCCATACTAAGTTATATAAATTTTCAGTCAAGCCCTACCCAAATTTCGGGTATTGTGGTTATACTGTAAAATTGGAATGGTATCGCATCCAGACAACCATCTGTTTTATAAAGGGCTAAGGCTCATGCCTTAACATTTTTATCATCCAAATCATCTGGTGTGCAAGAACACATGTCCAAACATTTCATTAGAATGACTCATCATTCTAAGGTTTTCATAACCATTTTCAGCAAGTATTCCCATCTAAAGTTGATCAAGTTTTATGCTTAGCACTAGCATCTACAAGTGGGGGTAAATACTAATGAGGGGTGGTAAACAAGTGTATCTTATCTAAGTTCAATCTCATGCATTAGGATGACATCAAGATTATCTAACTTAGGCCAAGTTTTATGCTCTTTATGCTACCTTTAAATATCTTTCTAAATTCTACAAGTCCCTAAGTAAACTCCAATAGAAAGCTTTGGTAAAGAAATAAAATACTAAGCTTGCAAATAAAACTAGGATTTGGGTATCAAGTGGTGTAAGCTTGCAAGTAGAACTTGCATGGTTTAGCTTGGTAAGATAGTAGTATAAGCTTGCTAAGTTTAGCTTGCTCAGTTAATAGCTTGCAAAGTTGCAAGTATAGGCTTGCTAAGTTTACTTGTATAGTAAGGCTTGCCTTGTGCAGAGCAGTGCTTGAAGTTCTCCTAGACTTCTTCCTCGTAGTATTCTCCTTCCTCCTCGTATCCTTGGTCGGTACTAGCGTCTATAAATAAATACGAGGTACACAATCACCAAACAATACTTAACTACTTTTACTTATCACACCAAGGTTTTCACTAGATGATCTAGGATCATCACAAGCATCACAAAGATTAAGGCAATAGTTTTATTTTCTTTTATTTTAGAAAAGTAATTTCTACTCATTGAAAAACTACTTAAGATTTAATATTCTCCAACTCAAACATGGGATCATGTTGACACATGTCATCACCACATATTTAAATACATGGGAATGTGATTTAAAGTGGTGTCACAATTTAATAAGGTTTAACCTTTTATTTTAATTAATTAAAGTGACTAGAGTGGCCTATGAGGCATTCTTTTATTGCTTGACCATTATTTATGCGAGTAAACCTATATATTTTTATATATTCTGAAAGGTCTTGTTAAATATGATTTTTAAGAGTTGGAATCAACTCAAAAGATTTTGTGGTTGAATTTTGAAAAATGTTTGAATGCAGAAAAGCTTCTGCCTTGTTATTTTTACTATAGATGATCTACAAATCCAATTGGTTTGAATCCAACGGTCATGGATTAAGCATTCTAGTACCTTTCTAAAAAAATTGGTTTCATGCATTTTGATTTAGTGAATCGAGCTGGGTAGATTTTTGAATCTAGGTACAAAACTAGGTTTGAAACTGAAAGAATAAATCTAAATTTGAATTACTGGGTCGCGCGGGATGCTAACTAGGCCGGCCCACGGTGCACAGCGCACGCGTGGCTGAGTGTAAGTGAATGACCGCACCAGTTAGCGAGACAGGGAGTGCGAAGCGGTACGGGGTAATCTAGGCCGCACGATCAAACTCTAATCCAACGACTGGGACCTATCGTCCCCGTCGGGCAACGCCGGCGAGACAAAACCCTAGCGCAGCCAGTGGGGGTCTACGGGGGCTCACCGGGGCTCAGGCGAGGGTCTGCGATGGGGGCGAACGACGAGGTCGACAACGATGAACCTCCTGGTACCGGCGGCTTCTCCTGTGGTGGCTCTAATCAACGACTCCTTTCTTCCTCCTCCGCGGCAGACTCCGGCCAAATTCTGGCGATGTGTTTGCTCGCCTTTCTCCAGGAATGAGGTGGGGTTCTTCTGAGAGAGGGGGGAGTGAGATGGTGTGAAGAAATCGAGCAGGGTGGCCTCTATTTATAGTGCAACAAGGGGACCGAAGGGCGCGGGTGGAGCTCGTCGTGATCGTCGTCATAGTGAGCTACTGGCATGGGCAATAGGGGACGGTGCTGTTCCCTAGCGAAGCTCAACGGCATGGTTACGCGGCGTGGGGCGGTGCGAGATGGTCGGAACACGTCGACGCTCTGGGCGGGTTCGACGGCTGTTTTAATGGCGCACGGGCTCTCCTGGTCGCGCGGCGATGAACGGGCGTGTCTGCGGGGTTGCTGGGATGCTGGTGATCGTGCTCGCATGCGGCAAGGGCGGCGCGTGGTCTGTGGGCGTGTGTCGCGGATGGCGCTCTGGCGCGCTCTCGGCATGCTCAGAAAGAAGTTGGGCACGAGCGTTCAGTGTGGTCTAGTGGCTGGCAAGGCTCGAGGCTTGGACAGGGGGTGGCGATGGATGATAGAGTGCCTGCTAGACAAGGTAGGCGAGGCTAGAGGTGCTCCTAGCTGGCTGGCGACATTGGGGTGGCAAGGGTGCTCTCGGTATGCTTGCCATTGATGGCATGGTCTGGTTTACAGTGAGCTAGAGTGGCTTAAACAAGTTAGATGATCTACTGAGTGTGTAGTATAACCTACATAGGGAACAAGTTAGGCCCAAATTATTGCTCACTATAGTTTTTAATGTTTGTTGGTTTGGTGTTTGCAAGGTGTTTCATGAAATGGACGAAAGAGATTCAAATTTGAATTTTTGATTCAAACTTTGTGGGTGTACTAGTTACATACTAGGGAGTCTCTGGTTAGCTAGAAAGGTCAAGGGGTACTGGTTTGGTTGGTTTTTGAAAATGGGTGATCTTCCCATATGAACTAGATTCAATTTTGAAATGTCATTTGAATCAAGTTGCCAAATGTTTCTGTGGGTTTGAAAGGTGGGATTGGGTTCACTTTTACTTGGTCTAGCAAGGGGTGAAAATAAATATAAATGTTTCTGTTTGAAATCTTGGACTAGAAACACTCAAAGTGGCCTAGTGAGCAAGATTGGCAAAAATGACCATTTGCTTATTTTGTTTGTTTTTGAATTTCTCTTGATTTGTTTATGCTTGGAAATGTTTTAGATGTTTTTTTCATCTTTGAACCATTCCTTGTTATTTAGAACAATCACGCAAGTCCATTCATGCATTCATACAATCATCACATACACACATGCATTCATATGATGTTGATTAACACAAGTTTTTGTTAACCCTAATTTTGGTGATTGGAATTTGATAATCATTGTTCAATATTTTTGGGATGTTACAATTTATCCCATAGAGTTCTATTGACCTAAGAACCCCCATATAAGGACCCCCCGGGGAGTCCTCGAGACAGAGAACACCAGATACGAAAACACCACCAAGCAGAGTCAGATTCATCAAAGATTGGAGGGGAAAACTCCGCTGGAGCCACCTCTGGAGGGATCTCCACCATATCCAACATATCCATCATAATCACCATGATGAACAGGGAGTAGTCCACCCATGTACTATGGGTTTGTGGCAGTAGCTTTATCTATTTCTCTCTTGTGCTTCATAGATCTAGTACCATATGAGCTACCCAACATGATTATGGTCATATATGTAATTCCTACGTGGTGGATCTTTATTCTATGATTTGATATATGAGATTGGAACCTATTTTTTGTAAGATGTATTTGTAGATGCATATCAAGTACCCCGTTCTTAATTGCTTGTTTTGATCCAACTTGCATGCAAGAAGTTGTATGGGTAGAAGTGTGTGTTAGATGGAGTAGCATGGTGGTAGTGATTGAATTGTGAAAACAATATTCAAGATCTACTTTGATTTTTACCTTTCTTTTGCTGCCTCACTAGGGATAAAGTGAAATCATGTTCTATAATTATCTTGTGACAGTGAGATAATCTTGTTAGGTCAAGGTAGAATATTTATATTTCAAAAATCATGTCATATTACTTAAAGCTATACTCTGATTTGTTCTTAATTAAAGATTGCATGGAGGTTTCCCTTTATTGAGCATTATAAGAGAGATGTGTTTCATATCTAAGTTAGGACGTGATGCCCATATGAATGCTTATCATACACATATAGAAGTTCCATGAATATTTATCATTGATGAATTGTTTTATGATCACCACAACTTAAAAAGAGAGTAGGCAAGTGAACCCATTAACCCCGGTACAATCTTAATCATAAGAAACAACTTTCCATTGCAATTAATACCTTTTATATTTTCTATAATTTATTATTTAGAAAATACAAAAATACTTTTCCTACTTGCAGTCACTCATAAAACCCCCAAAAGAACTTTATTTTCACATATCTCATATAGTTTGCATTGTTTTATTTTATTTACTTTATTTATTTTAGTTTACTTTGTTTATATTTCATATTACTAATAAAAAACCTTGTGCTTGACAACCACTTGGTGGAGTTGGGGTGTAAGATCCCTCCTTCGTAAAGGAAAAGGATCCCTGTGATTGCAATGCTAGTCCCTGGATCATTGCTAGCATCCACAGTTTAAGATGAAGTACACAGATAGAAAGGTCATTTATTACATCCATTCCAGAGTTTAAACATAGTCTTTACAACTCAAGGCCATAGGCCTAATACAAGAGTTTGGAATAAGTAAATAATTATAAGTCTTCATCTTCATGTGCCACAGGCAAACATGTTGAGTGTAGACTCATGACACCTAATCCTCATCGGAGTAACCTGCAACATCACAAGTTACAGCCACAGTGGGTCAATACTTTGGAATAGTATTGGCAAGTGATACCTTAGTAAAATTTAGGTGGACTATATTACTATATGCATTTTGGCTAAGTGTAGCTTGGCTTGCTTTGCTCAAAATAGGTTTTTCCTATTAGTTGAAATCACTAAGTTTTTCTTTGTCAAAAACTTTTCCCCAAGAAACCATCAATAGACATTGAGGTCCTCCACCCTTGTTCACCCACAAGTTTTTACTTAGAAGTTGGAGTGATGAGATTCTTGATAGATTCCATGTCTTGATGCTCAAGTTGTCCATTGCCATGGACTTGGCTAAGTACTTAGATTTTTCCATCTGTAGAGGTTGTGCACTTTCCCCACCAGACTTGGTTTCCCAAGACAGGACCTTTCAGAAGCCTTCCCTTAGCCAAATGGACGCGTTCCAACCTATCATCCCACTATCACCAACTGTCCAAATGACCAAGTTCTAGCAACCTATGTGATCCAGGCAGAGCCCATATTGCCAAGTGGCTGCACTATAAGCTTCTCAACACTTGGCCTCTAAAATCCCTTTGTTCCTGGGTGGCTTTCCACAAGTGAGATACACAAGGTAAACCATATCCATGGGCCTTGTGTAACCACTCAACCAAAAACCACCAATCAAGTCCCTTTCCACCCAGATGATTCATTGACTTAGTTGTTTTATTAAGAAAACATAAGTCCAAAGACTTATAAATATTTTCACCATAGCATGTATATATTTTACCAACCCTTGTTTGCTACTAGCTAGGCTAAGCATGGCATAGTAACTTAACTTAGAAATTTCCTAGCAATTCTACAACTACTTAGGATTTCCCAACAAGGCATTTGACAAAAATAGTAACACATGCAAGACTTAGCAAAATATTTCTAATACTTGTATGAAAATATAGGGATGGAAATATTCATGAAGTACCACTTTCCTTGGTAGTGGGGAGAGTAGCACTCTTCACAATCACAATCACTAGCACCAAAATCTACACATAAAATATAGTCACAATCACATACAAAACATATACAATCAAAAGTATATATATGCATGCATGCAAGATGCTAAGGAATGTTTTTTAAAACCCAACCAAGCAAGTGCATAGTACTGAACCATAAACAAGTCAAAAACTTGCTAAACCAAGTTTATTTGACACTAAAATAATTTCCTAAACAATTTCTATACTCAAAATAGTCCTAAACAAGTTTCTGCAAATAAAATCATTTTAACAGAAACTAAACATTAAACACATTACATAAACAGAAAGGTCTTGTCTCCCTGATTCCAACGGTATAAAATTTGCAAAAATCTAACATGGGAATCAAAAGTTATAGCTATTTCAAAATTGGATCTAAATCTGATTCAAATTCTGTTTTTAAACTAAACCCTAGCCACGCGTCGCGCTCTGATTCGTCAGTACCGCTTCGCGTGGATCGACCAGCGTGGACCGTCACAAACTTAAAGCGCACGACCCAGATTGTTACTTACCCCTTCGATGCAGATCTAATCTAGAGCGCTGGATCTAGATCCTACGGCTGCTAAGCGTGCGACCAAGGATGGGCGGCGCAAATGGTTACTGGCGGCGGCGCTACTGGCGGTGATGGTCCGGCGAATACAGGAAGGGCTGGGGTGTGTGGCATGGCTTACCAGACTCGCACGGTCACGAGGAAGCTCAACGTGGTCTTTGCTTGGACAGGGGCGTACTGGCACGGCCGGAAATCCTCGTCGGAGTTGAGCACGGCGTCGGGTGGTTGCTGTCGAGTTGGTTGCCGAGGTTTCGCATCGCCCTAGCACGAACCAGAGGGATTAGAAGACACACAAGACGAAGGCGAACAACCTAGTATGCAAGAGGGGGCAAGGGGCGCGCTCTGCTTACCGTAATTAGTCGCCGGAGTTGAGCGACGGCTCGGTCGGTTGCGGGCACGAACGGGGACGGCGTCCTGGGTCACGAGCAGGCAAGCGACGGGTGTCAGAAGATGCACGAGCTCATGCTGAGCATAATCGTTTGAATCAGGGGCACAGGGGCGGTCGGGACTCATCGGAATTGCTGCCGGAGATCGTCGGGACAGCGGCGGCGTCTGGCGAGTTTCGAGCAGCCTGGTGGCATGGAGAGGGAATTGGTTGAGGGGAAATGGCCGCGAGAGAGAGGGGATTAAATAGGCAGAGGCTCGAAAATAAACGCTCAGTGATTCAATGCCAATTACCTCGCGGAATCAAAGCAGCAACAGGCAGCGGCGGAGTTCATGCGCGGAATTTTGGGGAAGACGGACGATGACGTCGTGGACGGGGCCAGCTTGTCAGCGAATAGAGCAAAGGGGAAGTGGGGTCCGAGTGTCAGCGACTTGCTGGGTGTGTCCACGCGTGCGAGAGAGAGAGAGGTGGCTCGGGGTGGGCTAGTTGGGTTGCGTCTGTTGCTGGGCCAAATTCCTGGCGCCGGCCCTTTTCCAATTCTTTTCTCTTTTCTTTTTCTAAATTGATTTTCAGGAATGGTTTTCAAATTATTTCAAAAGCTATTTGATTTCAAATCTTTTTGTGACTTTTGCAGTGTGCAACAGTCACAAAACTTGGCATAAAACCATGTGGTCACTTTGAGTTGGCTTGGTTATTTTTGGATAAACAAAATAACAGGGACATTGCACTTGTTTTGCAAATGTTTGAAAATGGTTTTTGAAACCATTTCTATTTTGTAAAAAAAATTCAAACTCTACACTCAAGCCAAACAATATAAAAGCAACCAAACTTGGTTTTTAAAACACTAAGCTCTCAAGTGAGGATGGGCATTTGATTTAAGTTTGCTCACATAAAATGATAGCACTATGTGCTTCTGTTTTCTTGAAATGAGTTTGAAATTGATCTCAATTCTATATGCATGCATGAATGATATGCAATCTTTGAAATCATGATTTTAGGGATGTTACATGGGGAGACAAGAAATAATATTTTGCTTTATAGGTTGCTTGACAATGAGAAGGCAAATAACTTCTTAGCCAGTTCCCTAAGAGTTAGATTTACACCATCGAGTCACCCTTCTGGGGAAAAGAAGCTTTCTACAACACTATGTGATTGGAGTCCTAACGAAAAGTGGCCACAATTGTTTCCATCAAGACGTATTTTCTAGCGCCGTTGTCGGGAAACTGCAAGAAGGACATCACTAGTGGACTCATTATCTTCATAAACTTGTGTAACAACCCAAGCTTTGGGAGGTTGCACCACCGTGAGCTTTTTCTTCTCCTTTTAGATTTTTGAAGCACTTTTCTTTGTATTGTTTTAAGTATTTTTAAGTTTTCCTTGAAACACATAAAAATTAGTATCAACTTTTTATTTGCAAACATGGGAGAAAGAGGAACAAAACTTTGTGACTACATAAACACTCCTAATGATCAATTCATTGCTAGACCTATTACCACTCCTGAAATTACTATTGAAAGTTTTGAAGTAAGTCCTGGTCTTTTAAACCTCCTAACTAAAGAACCGTTTGGGTGGAGTGCTAGTGAGGATGCATCTATGCATTTGCATGATTTTTTTTTCAAATTTGTGATATGCAAAATTTTAAAAATGTGGAAAATGGCATTGTCAAACTTAAACTATTCCCATTTTCACTAAGAGGTAGAGCTAAAGAATGGGTATTATCACTTCCTACTGCTAGTATAAACTCTTGGGATGACTTAAACTAAGCTTTCATTAAGAAATACTACCCACATGTTAAGATTATACAAAATAGAAAAAGTATCCTATCATTTAGACAAAATGATAATGAACATGTAGCAACAGCTTGGGAAGAGTTAAAAACATGCTTAGATCTTGCCCATCACATGGAGTAAATGAATGGACAATATTACACTCTTTTTATAATGGCTTAAATATCATGTCAAGAAGCATTCTAGATTCCACTATAGGGGAGCATTTATGAGTAAAACTGTGCCTGAAGCTAAAACTATCCTAGAAAGCATGCTCCACAACCATAGTCAATGGCATACTGAAAGAGCATAAAACCCATCTAGGAAAGTTAACTCCATTGAAGAGCTAGACCCCACAGGAAGTAAACTTGATGCTATATTTGCCTACATATCTAAGCAAAATACTGATAATGTTCCTCTACAAGAACTAGTAACAAACACCGATGAAAATGTAGATGTCAACTACATAAGAAACTTTGGTAATAATCGATATGGGAATTGAAGGGAATATGCCCGAGAGGCAATAATAAAGTGGTTATTATCGTATTCCTTATTTATGATAAATGTTTATTTTACATGCTCTAATTGTATTAATACGGAAACGTTAATACATGTGTGTTTAATAAACAAAAAGGAAGTTCCTAGTTATGCCTCTCTTATAAACTAGCTCGTTGATTAACAAGATGATCATAGGTTTCCTGATCATGGACATTGGATGTTGTTAATAACGAGGTCACAACATTAGTGTAATGGTGTGATGAACATTCATCCGAAGTATAGCATTACGATCAAAGTCATTGAGTTTATATTTCTATAACAACTTACGAAGTGATCCTAATCCTTAGACCATGAGATCATGTCAATCACTAACACCGGAAGAGTTTCTTGATAACATCAAACGTCACACCGTAACAGGGTGATTATAAAGATGGATTCAGAACTAATAAAGTGTTATGTTGAGGCTCATGGATCGAGAGTGGAATTTGTTCATCCCGATGACGGATAGATATGCTCTTGGCCCTCTCGGTGATATCACATTGATTAGCTTGCAACCACACTCAATCCTTTCTATAAGGAAGACAAACAAGCTAGGTTCACAAACATTCAAACTTTCAAATGGTGATGGCCATTTGATTTAAGTTGCTCACATAAAATCATAGCACTATGTGCTTCTATTTTTCTGAAATGAGTTTGAAATTGATCTCAAATCTATATGCATGCATGAATGATATGCAAACTTTGAAATCATGTTTTTAGGGATGTTACAAATCTAACCCCCTTAAGGTGAATCTCGCCCTCGAGATTCGTATTGGCTAGCAAATAGGTGAGGGTGGTCTTTCCGAAGATCATCTTATCTTTCCCATGTTGCTTCCTCTTCGGAATGATGATTCCACTGCACTTTGCAAAACTTGATAGTCTTAGTCCTTGTGACTCTTTCTGCAATCTCAAGAATCTTGATAGGTTTCTCTTCATAGGTGAGATCACTTTCCAATTGAACCTCCTCCAAAGGTATAGTATCCTTCAAAGAAGTTTCTTCCATTTCTAGGTGACATTTCTTAAGCTGACTCACATGAAACACATTATGGACAGCTGACAGAGATTCCGGTAGTTCAATTTCATAGGCAACTTCTCCTTTGCGACTCAAAATCTTAAATGGCCCAACATATCTTGGTGCCAATTTTCCTTCGACTCCGAATCTTTTCACTCCACGAAGTGGTGACACTCTAAGATAGGCTCTATCCCCAACTTCGTAGGTAACTTCTCTACGCTTAGGATCTGCGTAGCTTTTCTGTCGGGACTGTGCTATCTTCAACCTGTCCTTAACCAATTTGACCTTCTCTTCGGCTTCTTTGATAAGATCTGGCCCAAATAAACTTCTTTCTCCCACACCATTCCATAACAATGGGGTGGTACACTTTCTTCCGTAGAGAAACTCAAATGGTGCCATCTCAATGCTGGCTTGATAGCTGTTGTTATAAGAAAATTCTACGTAAGGCAGACTTTCATCCCAACTGGCTCCATAGTCTAGGGCACATGCCCTCAACATGTCTTCAAGAATTTGATTAGTTCTTTCTGTTTGTCCATCGGTTTGAGGATGAAAAGCAGTACTGAATTCCAACGTCGTTCCCAATGACTCATGTAGCTGTCTCCAAAAATGGGAAGTGAATTGAGTTCCCCTATCAGACACAATACTCTTGGGCACTCCATGTAGACATACAATTCTACTCATGTAGATTTTGGCTAACTTAGCACTTGTATAGGTTGTCTTCACGGGTATGAAATGAGCCACTTTAGTTAGGTGATCCACTACTACCCATATGGAATCATATCCTGACCTGGTCCTTGGTAATCCGGTAAGGAAATCCATACCAATTTTGTCCCACTTCCAATCAGGAATAGGTAATGGTTGAAGCAAACCTGCTGGTTTCTGATGCTCCGCTTTCACTCTACTGCACACATCACACAAGGCAATATGTTCGGCGATGTCCTTCTTGAGATTATTCCACCAAAATCTTTCTTTCATGTACATGTACATTTTGGTGTTACCCGGATGAATAGAATACGGAGAGTTGTGTGCTTCTTGCAAAATCAGTTTCCATAGCTCCGGATCTTGTGGAACACAGATACGTTTCCCATGCCATAAAGTACCTTGTTCGCCTTCATGGAACCCTTTGGCTTTTCCTTGGCCAATCTTTTCTCTAATCTCTTCGATTTCTTTATCAATCTTCTGGGCTTCTTTGATCTTGTCCAACAAAGTGGGTTGAACATCCAAAGACATGAGATGTCCTTCAGGCACAATCTCCAATCTGAGTTTTCTAAATTGGGTACACAGATCATCCGGCAATTCTCCCTTGGTAAGGCCATTCACAAAAACCTTATGACTTAGAGCATCTGCTACAACATTTGCTTTACCAGGGTGGTATTGCAAACTTAAGGCATAGTCCTTGATAAGCTCTAACCATCTCCTTTATCTCATATTGATTTCCTTCTGGGTGAAGATATACTTCAAACTTTTGTGATCGGTGAACACTTCACAACGTTTTCCCAAAAGGTAGTGTCTCCATGTTTTGAGTGCATGGACAACAGAGGCTAACTCTAAATCATGAGTAGGATAGTTTACTTCATGAGTTTTGAGTTGTCTCGAGGCATATGCCACAAGTTTACCGTCTTGCATAAGTACTGCACCCAAACCTTGATGAGATGCATCACAATAAACTTGGAAGTCTTTTTCCAAATCTGGCAGACACAAGACTGGTGCTGTCACAAGTCTCTTCTTCAACTCCTGAAAGCTGAGTTCACAACCTTCAGACCAAGCAAACCTCTTGTCTTTCTTTAACAATTCAGTCATGGGCTTAGCTACCCTAGAGAAATTCTCAATGAACCTTCTGTAGTAACCTGCTAAGCCAAGGAAACTACGAACTTCTTTCACGGACTTGGGAGATTCCCATTCAGTCACAGCTGAAACCTTAGCAGGATCAACTGCTACTCCATCCTTTGTCATAACATGACCAAGAAATCCAACTTCTTCCAACCAGAACTCACACTTGCTGAATTTGGCATAAAGTTTATGCTCTCTTAATTTCTCAAGTATCAATCGCAAATGTCCTTCATGCTCTTCTTTGCTCTTGGAGTAGACTAAGATGTCATCGATGAAAACGACAACAAACTTGTCAAGGAATTCCATGAACACTTTGTTCATCATGTTCATGAAGTATGCTGGAGCATTGGTCAAGCCAAAAGGCATTACGGTATACTCATACAATCCATACCTTGTGGTGAACGCTGTTTTAGGTATGTCTTGTTCTCTTATCTTGAGTTGAAAATAGCCTGACCGGAGATCGATCTTTGAGAACACACATGCTCCTTCTAGCTGATCAAACAAGTCATTGATTCTAGGCAAAGGATATTTGTTCTTGACAGTTACCTCGTTGAGTGAACGGTAATCTATGCATAACCTTTGACTTCTATGTTTCTTCTCCACGAACAAAACTGGGGCTCCCCAAGATGAAGAACTTGGTTGAATGAATCCCTTCTGCAACTGTTCTCCAAGTTGCTTCTTGAGTTCTTTCAGTTCATCCACTGACATTTTGTACGGTCTCTTAGCTATTGGTCCAGACCCTGGTACCAAATCTATCAGAAATTCCACATCTCTATCTGGTGGCATTCCCGGCAATTCTTCCGGAAACACATCCGGATATTCACTCACAATTGGCACACTGTCCATGCTAACCCCCTTAAGAGAATTAAGCATACTCCTTTTTGCTTCAAAGCTGGTCTTGAATCTGATCCTTTTATTTTCTAGAGTTGTAAGTGAGACAGTATGGTTGGCACAATCTATCACTCCTTTGTACTTAGTCATCCAGTCCATTCCCAGAATGACATCCAATCCTTGGGAGTTTAGAATTATCAAGTTAACGGGAAACTTATACTTCCCAAATTCTATGACTAGATCATGACATCCCGAATTCACTATCATTTCTCCACCAGGAGAACTTACTTTTATAGGACACCCAATAGTTTCTACCGGTAGTTCATTTCTTTCAACAAATGCTCTTGATATGAATGAATGAGATGCACCAGTATCAAAGAGTACAAATGCTGGAATGGAATTGAGTCTGAACTTACCAGCAACAGCATCAGGCTCCTCATAGACCTCCTCCACATTGATGTGGTTTACCTGTCCCTTATGGAAAGGGTTGGGCTTGATAGGTCCTTCAACTTTCTTTTCAGGGCACTCATTTGCATAATGCCCCATCTTCTTGCATTTGAAGCATTCAACCTGACTGATGTCTCTTTTAACAGGCTGACTTCCACTTCCACTACCATTACCACTATGGTGGTTCTTATGTCCACTCTTGTGGTTCTTGTACTTATCATTGTCATGACTGCGATGATGCTTGTTGTCATGACGGTTGTGGTTGTGGTGCTTGTTGAATTTCCCATGCTTGTGGGATCCTGAGCTTCCACTGTCATCATAATGAGATCGTTTGTGAGACGATCCCAAGCTATGCTTGTCGGAGTGCTTTCTTTTTCTGCTTTCCACTTGTTTTATTTTGTTCTCCAAAATAGCAGCCTTGTCACAGAGCGACTGATAAGTGGGAACATATGCTACAGCCAATTGCAGATTCAGCTCATCATTCAAGCCTTCAAGAAATTTTTCCTTTCTCTTGGCATCAGTGTCAACTTCATCCGGTGCATAACACGCCAGATTGTTGAACTCCTCAATGTATTCAGCCATGCCGCGGTGGCGTTGCTTCAGATTGTGGAACTCTTTCTTTTTCAGACTCATCACTCCTGATGAGATATGAGCAGTGCGAAAGCCATCCTCAAAGATAGCCCAAGTCACTTCCTCTATGGGAGTGGTGATTGGAAGTTGTCCCACCAAGTGGCGGCTGGCCCTTCTAGCAGATGTGCTGTAAATCTGACTTTTTCAGCATCCGTACAGCCCACGGTTACTAAGTCCTTGTTTACTGAGCGTAGCCAATCATTGGCTACCATGGGATCAGTCGTCCCTGAGAACTTAGCTGGCCTCAATCTCAAGAACCTGGTGAGCATATCAAAGCCCGGAGGGTTGTTGTTGTTGTTATTGTTTTTGTTGGGGTTGTTGTTGTTATTGTTTTGGTTCTGGATGAACGTTGTCATCATCTGCATCAGTTGCGTTTGAGTGTCATCATTTGCTGCATTTCTGGAGTGATGTTGTTGTTGTTGGGGTTGGGGTTTGCACGATGGGGAGGCATCTGTGGTTTGTTCAAATAGAGATAAGAATGAGATACCCATAGATGCTTTCATGCACATTACATCACATAAGAAAACACATAGCATGCAACACAAAGATAAAAGTTCAACAACAAGATAACAAGTTCACAAGGTAAAACACACAAGTAGCAAGCCATCCACATGTCGGATGGTCCAATAACAAGTTCTCAAATAACAAGTATGATAATAAAAGATAAACGAGTAGTCAAGTCTACTCATCGGCATCAATCTCTTCCTCGACAAAGGTAAGACCTGCGTTCTCCATCGCGGTCTTGTTCTCCTCAATGGTAGTGGTAAAAGTCTCTATCTTGGCCTTGAGAGCCCTCTTCTGGGAGCGAAGCCTCTCTATCACCGTCTGCTGCTGCTCTAGCTCGAAGTCCTTGGACTGCAGTTCTTCAGTCATATCCCGGATCTTCTTGTTCCTATCCTGGACACGCTTATCCTGACTCTTTAACTTCCTGTCCTGGGTCTCGAACTTTGCCTCCATTTCCTTGACTATCTCGTCCTGCTGCGCGAAGATCTTGTCCTTCTCGCGAAGCTGCACCTGGAGCTCATCATTGCTGAGCATGACATTGGTCCTGTCCGTGTCCACGTGCCTAATGAGAGACTCTAAGTCCTGGAGGTACAGGCATATCGGCTCTGCTGCGTCCCTCGAGTCGTCCTTGAAGTCGATGGACTCTCCGTCCTCATCACATCTTCCGAAGACGTGGAAGTGAGTGCCTCTAACCTGTCAGGAGTGTCGACCTAACAGACGTCCTATCAGGTCCTGCATAACTACCTCCATGCCTCTCTCCCTGTCATCGTGCATAAGCTTGAAGACGATGGCCTCCGTAGTAGGCTCTGTCTGGCGTCCGGGCTGGTTCACCTTGAAGCCCCAGAGGTCCTTCCTCTCGAACTTGGTGAGGGGATGCACCATGATGGTGGGAAGAGGGAGATTGAGCAAAGTGGTAAGGTCAACGATACGAGGACCAAAGCGGGTAACCTGGAACTCCTCAACAGTACTGATGGTAATAGGCATCTATTTATAAGATAGAAAAGTTAGAACAATACAATTCAAGATAAAACAAAAGACAAAACATCACATACATATCCTTGGGAAGCAAAACACACAAGTCATGCATACATGAAACCATTACAATAACCAAGGTTCAAACTTATTTTAAGCAACATTTTGGAAAATAAGGTGATAGGTGGTGGTCCAACTAACGAAGTACGTTTACAATCCTATCTCACTGGATCTGTTGGCTAACACAATATTTCTAGAAGCATTCATCCTATCTTGCTCACATGATTCCATCACTAAGTCTATAATGTCTCCTCTTAAGGTTTGGTTGGTAGCTTCCAACTCTTGGGTATGTTCCTTCTCTTTCTCCAAGTCTTTTTGGAGGTTGAGCATTCTGCACTTGACTCTAGCACTAAGTTCTTTGATAGTCCTCCAAGCTGCATCTCTTGCTGACTCAAAGAATGTGGTGTGCACCACAGTGTTGGTGTACATGCAGAATCCTGTTTCTTTGTGGTTGTCTTCCTTGTTTTTGTACAAGTGAAGTTGCACCCACCAGTACTCAACTCCTTCATCCATCACTGGAAAACCTTTGTACACAGCTGCACCTTGTATCTCTGATGCAACCATGAGGTCCTTAAGAATTTTGGGAAACTCTGTCTCACATTGCAAGGTCATGGTCATGAGTGGTCCTTTCCTTACGGCTTCGTTGATGGAGTTCATCTACAAATAGAGATGAGAGAGAAGATTAGAAAAGTTTACGAGAAGAATAGACAAGTGTAGAAGTAATTTGAAATTTTTTCCTTAGTGGTTTCCAATCCTAGGGTCATAATCCTACAGGCAACACAGTGCTCTGATACCATCTGTAAGATCCCTCCTTTGTAAAGGAAAAGGATCCCTATGATTGCAATGCTAGTCCCTGGATCATTGCTAGCATCCACAGTTTAAGATGAAGTACACAGATACAAAGGTCATTTATTACATCCATTCCAGAGTTTAAATATAGTCTTTACAAATCAAGGCCACAGGCCTAATACAAGAGTTTGGAATAAGTAAATAATTATAAGTCTTCATCTTCATGTGCCACAGGCAAACATGTTGAGTGTAGACTCATGACACCTAATCCTCATCAGAGTAACCTGCAACATCACAAGTTACAGCCACAGTGGGTTAATACTTTGGAATAGTATTGGCAAGTGATACCTTAGTAAAATTTAGGTGGACTATATTACTATATGCATTTTGGCTAAGTGTAGCTTGGCTTGCTTTGCTCAAAATAGGTTTTTCCTATTAGTTGAAATCACTAAGTTTTTCTTAGTCAAAAACTTTTCCCCAAGAAACCATCAATAGACATTGAGGTCCTTCACCCTTGTTCACCCACAAGTTTTTACTTAGAAGTTGGAGTGATGATATTCTTGATAGCTTCCATGTCTTGATGCTCAAGTTGTCCATTGCCATGGACTTGGCTAAGTACTTACATTTTTCCATCTGCAGAGGTTGTGCACTTTCCCCACCAGACTTGGTTTCCCAAGACAGGACCTTTCAGAAGCCTTCCCTTAGCCAAATGGACGCGTTCCAACCTATCATCCCACTACCACCAACTGTCCAAATGACCAAGTTCTAGCAACCTATGTGATCCAGGCAGAGCCCATATTGCCAAGTGGCTGCACTATAAGCTTCTCAACACTTGGCCTCTAAAATCCCTTTGTTCCTGGGTGGCTTTCCACAAGTGAGATACACAAGTTAAACCATATCCATGGGCCTTGTGTAACCACTCAACCAAAAACCACCAATCAAGTCCCTTTCCACCCAGATGATTCATTGACTTAGTTGTTTTATTAAGAAAACATAAGTCCAAAGACTTAGAAATATTTTCACCATAGCATGTATATATTTTACCAACCCTTGTTTGCTACTAGCTAGGCTAAGCA
Organism: Avena sativa; assembly: GCA_916181665.1. Taxonomy (NCBI): domain Eukaryota; kingdom Viridiplantae; phylum Streptophyta; class Magnoliopsida; order Poales; family Poaceae; genus Avena; species Avena sativa. The sequence goes on from OV702297.1 coordinate 149,336,637, forward strand.
TGGCATAGTAACTTAACTTAGAAATTTCCTAGCAATTCTACAACTACTTAGGATTTCCCAACAAGGCATTTGACAAAAATAGTAACACATGCAAGACTTAGCAAAATATTTCTAATGCTTGTATGAAAATATAGGGATGTAAATATTCATGAAGTACCACTTGCCTTGGTAGTGGGGAGAGTAGCACTCTTCACAATCACAATCACTAGCACCAAAATCTACACATAAAATATAGTCACAATCACATACAAAACATATACAATCAAAAATATATATATGCATGCATGCAAGATGCTAAGGAATGATTTTTAAAACCCAACCAAGCAAGTGCATAGTACTGAACCATAAACAAGTCAAAAACTTGCTAAACCAAGTTTATTTGACACTAAAATAATTTCCTAAACAATTTCTATACTCAAAATAGTCCTAAACAAGTTTCTGCAAATAAAATCATTTTAACAGAAACTGAACATTAAACACATTGCATAAACAGAAAGGGCTTGTCTCCCTGATTCCAACGCTATAAAATTTGCAAAAATCTAACGTGGGAATCAAAAGTTATAGCTATTTCAAAATTGGATCTAAATCTGATTCAAATTCTGTTTTTAAACTAAACCCTAGCCACGCGTCGCGCTCTGATTCGTCGGTACCGCTTCACGTGGATCGACCAGCGTGGACCGTCAGATCAAACTTAAAGCGCACGGCCCAGATTGTTACTTACCCCTTCGATGCAGATCTAATCTAGAGCGCTGGATCTAGATCCTACGGCTGCTAAGCGTGCGACCAAGGATGGGCGGCGCAAATGGTTACTGGCAGCGGCGGCGCTACTGGCGGTGATGGTCCGGCGAATATAGGAAGGGCTGGGGTGTGTGGCATGGCTTACCAGACTCGCACGGTCACGAGGAAGCTCAACGTGGTCTTTGCTTGGACAGGGGCGTACTGGCACGGCCGGAAATCCTCGTCGGAGTTGAGCACGGCGTCGGGTGGTTGCTGTCGAGTTGTTGCCGAGGTTTCGCGTCGCCCTAGCACGAACCAGAGGGATTAGAAGACGCACAAGACGAAGGCGAACAACCTAGTATGCAAGAGGGGGCAAGGGGCGCGCTCTGCTTACCGTAATTAGTCGCCGGAGTTGAGCGGCGGCTCGGTCGGTTGCAGGCACGAACGGGGACGGCGTCCTGGGTCACGAGAAGGCAAGCGACGGGTGTCAAAAGATGCACGAGCTCATGCTGAGCATAATCGTTTGAATCAGGGGCACAGGGGCGGTCGGGACTCACCGGAATTGCTGCCGGAGATCGTCGGGACAGCGGCGGCGTCTGGCGAGTTTCGAGCAGCCTGGTGGCATGGAGAGGGAATTGGTTGAGGGGAAATGGCCGCGAGAGAGAGGGGATTAAATATGCAGAGGCTCGACAAGAAACGCTCAGTGATTCAATGCCAATTACCTCGCGGAATCAAAGCAGCAACGGGCAGCGGCGGAGTTCATGCGCGGAATTTTGGGGAAGACGATGACGTCAAGGGCGGGGCCCGCTTGTCAGCGAATAGAGCAAAGGGGAAGTGGGGTCCGAGTGTCAGCGACTTGCTGGGTGTGTCCGCGCGGGCGAGAGAGAGAGAGGTGGCCCGGGTGGGCTAGTTGGGCTGCGTCTATTGCTGGGCCAAATTCCTGGCGCCGGCCCTTTTCCAATTCTTTTCTCTTTTCTTTTTCTAAATTGATTTTCAGGAATGGTTTTCAAATGATTTCAAAAGCTATTTGATTTCAAATCTTTTTGGGATTTTTGCAGTGTGCAACAGTCACAAAACTTGGCATAAAACCATGTGGTCACTTTGAGTTGGCTTGGTTATTTTTGGATAAACAAAATAACAGGGACATTGCACTTGTTTTGCAAATGTTTGAAAATGGTTTTTGAAACCATTTCTATTTTGTAAAATTTTGTTCAAACTCTACACTCAAGCCAAACAATATAAAAGCAACCAAACTTGGTTTTTAAAACACTAAGCTCTCAAGTGAGGATGGGCATTTGATTTAAGTTTGCTCACATAAAATGATAGCACTATGTGCTTCTGTTTTCTTGAAATGAGTTTGAAATTGATCTCAATTCTATATGCATGCATGAATGATATGCAATCTTTGAAATCATGATTTTAGGGATGTTACATGGGGAGACAAGAAATAATATTTTGCTTTATAGGTTGCTTGACAATGAGAAGGCAAATAACTTCTTAGCCAGTTCCCTAAGAGTTAGATTTACACCATCGAGTCACCCTTCTGGGGAAAAGAAGCTTTCTACAACACTATGTGATTGGAGTCCTAACGAAAAGTGGCCACAATTGTTTCCATCAAGACGTATTTTCTAGCGCCGTTGTCGGGAAACTGCAAGAAGGACATCACTAGTGGACTCATTATCTTCATAAACTTGTGTAACAACCCAAGCTTTGGGAGGTTGCACCACCGTGAGCTTTTTCTTCTCCTTTTAGATTTTTGAAGCACTTTTCTTTGTATTGTTTTAAGTATTTTTAAGTTTTCCTTGAAACACATAAAAATTAGTATCAACTTTTTATTTGCAAACATGGGAGAAAGAGGAACAAAACTTTGTGACTACATAAACACTCCTAATGATCAATTCATTGCTAGACCTATTACCACTCCTGAAATTACTATTGAAAGTTTTGAAGTAAGTCCTGGTCTTTTAAACCTCCTAACTAAAGAACCGTTTGGGGGGAGTGCTAGTGAGGATGCATCTATGCATTTGCATGATTTTTTTTTCAAATTTGTGATATGCAAAATTTTAAAAATGTGGAAAATGGCATTGTCAAACTTAAACTATTCCCATTTTCACTAAGAGGTAGAGCTAAAGAATGGGTATTATCACTTCCTACTGCTAGTATAAACTCTTGGGATGACTTAAACTAAGCTTTCATTAAGAAATACTACCCACATGTTAAGATTATACAAAATAGAAAAAGTATCCTATCATTTAGACAAAATGATAATGAACATGTAGCAACAGCTTGGGAAGAGTTAAAAACATGCTTAGATCTTGCCCATCACATGGAGTAAATGAATGGACAATATTACACTCTTTTTTATAATGGCTTAAATATCATGTCAAGAAGCATTCTAGATTCCACTATAGGGGAGCATTTATGAGTAAAACTGTGCCTGAAGCTAAAACTATCCTAGAAAGCATGCTCCACAACCATAGTCAATGGCATACTGAAAGAGCATAAAACCCATCTAGGAAAGTTAACTCCATTGAAGAGCTAGACCCCACAGGAAGTAAACTTGATGCTATATTTGCCTACATATCTAAGCAAAATACTGATAATGTTCCTCTACAAGAACTAGTAACAAACACCGATGAAAATGTAGATGTCAACTACATAAGAAACTTTGGTAATAATCGATATGGGAATTGAAGGGAATATGCCCGAGAGGCAATAATAAAGTGGTTATTATCGTATTCCTTATTTATGATAAATGTTTATTTTACATGCTCTAATTGTATTAATACGGAAACGTTAATACATGTGTGTTTAATAAACAAAAAGGAAGTTCCTAGTTATGCCTCTCTTATAAACTAGCTCGTTGATTAACAAGATGATCATAGGTTTCCTGATCATGGACATTGGATGTTGTTAATAACGAGGTCACAACATTAGTGTAATGGTGTGATGAACATTCATCCGAAGTATAGCATTACGATCAAAGTCATTGAGTTTATATTGCTATAACAACTTACGAAGTGATCCTAATCCTTAGACCATGAGATCATGTCAATCACTAACACCGGAAGAGTTTCTTGATAACATCAAACGTCACACCATAACAGGGTGATTATAAAGATGGATTCAGGACTAATAAAGTGTTATGTTGAGGCTCATGGATCGAGAGTGTAATTTGTTCATCCCGATGACGGATAGATATGCTCTGGGCCCTCTCGGTGATATCACATTGATTAGCTTGCAAGCAAGTGATTTGATCACTCGAATGTTATATCACGGGAACGAGAAAAGAGTGCACGTCGGTAAAGAGATCAAACTAGGTATGGAGATACCGATGATCGAATCTCGGACATGTAATATATCGCGAAACAAAGGGATTAAGATACTAGCGTAAAAGGTTCCGACGATCACAAGAAAGTCATCGTTGAATGTGTGGGAGTCAGTATGGGTCTCCAGATCCCGCTTCTGATTATTGACCCGAGAGGGGTCTCGATCATGTCCGCATTATTCACGAACTATAGGGTGACACACTTAAGAGACACCAACATTCATTTGGAGCAAAAGTTTCATGCCGAAAAAAAAGGAAAGCGCAGGAATTTATTTCACTAGACACCGAAACTGTTTCGGTTGAAATTGCTGAAACTGGTTCTGCATGTGAAATGGAATACTAGCAAGGGGTTTTAAGTGAATGTTTGTTAATTAAAGTAATTAACAAAATTCTGAATAAATAAATAAAAGAGTTTTATTTAAATGAGAGCTTGCATTAAATTTGGTGGAAATTTAATGCATGTGAGTGGATTTTTGAGTGGAGGCTTTTTAATGGGAGTGGAGGCTTTTCATTTTGAGTGGGAGCTCCACCCACATGAATGTGGAAGAGGTGGGGGCAGCCCCCATGGCTGGGCGCCATGCCCCTTGGGTGCCCCCCTCTCCCCTATAAAAGGCCCCCTCTCCTCCTCTCAAAGCACACCTCCTCGTGAAGGATCTCTCTCCCCCTCTAGAATTTATCCCCCATGGTCTCGGACTAGCGAGATACATGTTCCTGGTGGTTTTTCGGCAAGAAAGAGTTGTGCTTCCGTTGCATCTCTGGAGCGAGGAGGCGGAGGTTGCTCGGTGCCTCGAACGTGTGTGCGAGCACGGATGCGCTGCTATTTTGCGGCGCTAGGACTTCCTCTCGATCTTGAGATCGGCAAGAGATCGTCTACATAAACCACGAGTTTGGACTTGTTAAGCTTTGTCGGTCTTCAAGGGTATGTTCTCTACAGATATACATCCGCCCGTTGTTTGTATCTAGTAGATAGATCTTGGTACATAGATGTTCCCATCGTAGGAAATTTTTTGTTTTCTATGTTGCGAACCCTACAGTGGTATCAGAGCTGGATCTATGCGTAGATACTTTGTACGGGTAGTACACATATGAGTATGTGGGCGATGATGATCATTTTATTGCTTCTTAGTTGTACTTTGGATATTGGTGGCATAGTGGGATGAAGCGGCCCGGACAAACTTTACATGTCCTCGCACATGAGACCTGTTCCACGCTTGACATGCAACTAGTTTTGCATAAGTGGCTAGCGGGTGTCTGCCTCTCCTACTATAGTCAATATCTAATTTGCAACGAGTTGTCAACAATTTGGTTATCCTCGTTGTGGTTCATGTTCGTAGGTAAGAACGGTTCTATCTTCGAAAGCCCTAAGCCACGTAAAACTTGCAATGGATAAATTAGAGGCGTCTAGTTTAGATTGTTGCTGGGCTAGTGTTATGATATGGTGATGTTGTAAGTAGAAGTATGAGATGATACTCTTACAACACACATAACGTGTAATCTCCATAGACCTTGGACTTACACATATAGGTATGATAGTGATCATACCACGGTGCACATGATGGAGATCATATGCGGGAACCATATCATTTCACTAATAAACATGTGATGTTTTGATTGCATCTTATATTGCTTGTTTGGTGTTTTATTAGCATAATAAGATGATCCCTCATTTATATATCAAGATAAGAATGTGTTCTTCCTTAAGTATGCACCGACAATGTTTCGTCGCTTCAAGACATCACGTGATGATCGGGTGTACTTGAATCCACGAGCATATCTCGGGTGTAAGACAGTTACACACGCGAATACTAAGGTTCTTACTTGGCGAGCCTAGCATGTACAGACATGGCCTCGGAACACGGACCGAAAGGTTAAGCATGATTCATATGTTTTGATATGATGACCATTTGATGCTCGCCTTTGAAGCTATACCGACTCACGTGATGATCGGACTTGGTGTAGTGGATTTGGTTCATATAATCACCAAAAAGACACGAGGGATGTCGTTTTTGAGTGGGAGTTCATTTCTAATTTGTATTAGTAGAACTCAATTTATCATAAATTAAATCAAAGTGAATTTGCATAATTTGTTGTAGTCATTGGCATTCGTTCACCACCTTATGCATAGTTGTAATTGAGATAATAGAACTATAGAATTCTGGATATATACTTTACGAACTGGTATCGTATTGAGTTGAGTGTCAATCTAAAGTTTAAAGTCCTATTGCAAACTTTCAGCAAATTCTATTTACTCCGTGAAATTTAATAGTTGGTATTAAATCGAGAGTAACAATTCCAATGTTAGTATCTTAAGTATCATGTTTGCCTCCATGATTCTTGATTGTTTTAATATCAAGTTTATCTAGGAGCTGAAAGAATTGTTTCAGAAACCATCATGTGTGACAGATATAACGATATCTGAAACAATGTTTTGGTTGCAATATGATAGAGTATAATATATGTTCTCATATTGGATGAGAATTTACGAAGGTTGGAGATGCTAGACATCCTAATCATCCAAAAGGGTTTTGGAAAGTAATGTTATACTCACGATTCGCCTTTATAAGATACAGTAGCTTGATCATGAAAGTCGTCATGATAAGGATGAATAGAAGATGTATGTAAAGTGTTTACTACACTAAAACATTACTAAAGAATGGATTTTGAAAGAATACCGATCATTTTGATGATGGTGATCTACTTCAAAGTGCAAGTCCAAAGGCATTATTATTTGAATATACACGCTTTGGACTATGTGTCATGTATATGGCGCCACTTTTGATGTTGATAGATTCTTTTAAAAAGGAAAAGAAAATGCTGAAAGAGAATCTATAAAATATACTTGGCAGAAAAGAAAAGATTGGAAATATCCAATTTAAGTATATATATGATATACATGTTATGGTTGTATTCTTTGCTTGTTAAACAATGTGGTTCTTGGGTATTGGATACCGAATTGGTTGGTATGAAATTTCATACAGAACAACGCAATTCATGAACCACAATGGCCTAAGTAACTAGCAAGAGAATATGTGATGATGTTCATCAAAAACAAACAAATCGTTGTTTGTATTTCTCGTTGACATCAAAGCTTGACTTCAAGATTTGTTTTAATAATTGTTATTTGAATCAGGTATTATGAGAACAAAGGTTGTTCAAATAATTACCGTATTCCATATAAGATGGATGATTTACAAATCTAGTTGGAGAAATCACATCCATAAAACCTAATGCTAAAATGTCGCAAGACAAATGATTGAAAGATCACTTACAAAGTGACATCGCTGTTTAAATTATATTGGAAAGAAAACATGAAGAATATCCATATTCATGGATTTTTGGAGTCTTTGATTTGATCAAGTGATGCTTGTGAGACTTTCCACGTGATAATTAAAACTTCGTTCAAAGGCCAAAGAAGAACAAACGACTAAATTATTGGAATTTATACATATCGATGTATGTAGTCCATTATGTATAGTCATAAGCGATGGATTTCAACTTCATATGCTTTCTCCAGAAATTTGAGTGAATGTTCACTTAATGAGAAAGAAGTATGAAATATTTTGAAAATGTTTCAAAGACTTTCAAGATGAAGTGAAAAAATCATTGTAACAAGAAAATAAATGGTTTATGATTTTATCATAAGGGATTTATTTGAGTTACAAGTGTAACAAGAAAATAAATGAATTATGATTTTATCATAAAAGGATTTATTTGAGTTGCAAGTTTAGCAAAACACCTAGATTTACATATCCCGAAACACCATAGGAATATGGAATGTTTGAGATTTGTAATGAAACCTTATTTGACATGGTTGGATCAAAGGTGTTATTTATAAAACTGCCATTATGTTTTAAAAGATTAAAGCTTTAGAGACTTCCGCTTTTACACTGAAAAGAGCTCCATCTTGATCCGTTGAAGTGACACCATGGAAGTTATGGTTTGGGGTAAAACCCAAGTTGTCATTTCTTAAATTTTGGTATGCTAAACATAAGTAAGATGTTTACAACCGAAGTCGGATGAGCATGTCTTTGTAGGTTATTTCGAATAACAATTGGTTATTCCTCCATAACACCAAGGACAAAAGGGTTTGTCGCTTGAAACGTGAAGTTTCTTGAAGAAGGAATTTTTCATAAATGTTAAGTGGGAGGACAATAGAACTTTGATAAGGTTAACGAACCTTAGCTATATGTGCTGAGTTGCGCAGCGCCGGAAAATGTTCCGGAGGCAGCCAGAATGCTCATGGATTACGTGCCTCAAAGGTTGTGGTCACGGAGGTCTAAAGTTCCTATTGAACCAAGAAGGTCGGATAAACAATCAAATGATTAAGATTTGAGAGTAAATCATTATTGTTTGACAATGATGAACCGACTATATGCAAAGAAGCGATGATGGGCCCTGACTCAGTCAAATGGCTTGAAGCCATAAAATCCGTGATAGTTCCATACACGAGAAATCGAGTTTTGAACTTGGAAGACCCTCCGAAAAGGTGTAAAAACCTATCGGTCGTATTTCGATCTATAAAGAAACAGACATGGATGTCTCACATCTATGAAATATTCGACATGTCGTAAAGTATTTTATGACAATGTTCAAAGAGTTGACTATGATAAGTTTTGATCTTTCATAGCGATATTTAGTCTGAACGGATTAAAGTAGCAACCACTACATATAATTTGGTATATGGTAGATGAATAAACAAAACAAAGTTCTTCTAATAGAATGGTTACCTAGGACGTGTACATGACACGGTCCAAAGGGTTTTGTTAATTCAAAGGATGCTAAAAAGGGCATGCAAACTTCAACGGTTGAAGTAAGCATCGCGGAGTTTGAATCTTCACCGTGATGAAAAAGGAGTTTTCATCTGGAGATGATGAAGATGCTTGCATTTGCAAGAAATTAAGTGGGAGCGCTGAGACATATTTCTAATACATTATGTGAAGGACATCTTGTTGATTAGAAATGATGTATCTTTTATTGACAAAGGTTAAGGATTTCATTTTGATGAAAGACTTAGGCAAAACCCGAATATTTAGCGCAAATGTCTATAGTGGATAGACTATGACGCTAATATGGTTGTGCCAAACGTACATATATGAGATATTGAAGCAGTTTAATATAGAAAAAACAAGAAACGGTTCTTGTCGCATGGAAAAGAATTGAATCAAGATTCAAGTGTATCGACACTTGATAAGTGAAACAAGATTCAAGTGCTTTGACACTTGATGAGTGAAATCACGAGAATGTTTTGATCAATCATACCATGATATGTACACATCCAGATATGTCCTATGCTCTAAATGTTATGAGCATATACCAGAATGAATCATAAAATGATCATTGGACGATAGTAAGGATATTCTTATGATCTTTTGGAAGAACTAAGAATATATTTGTGTAGAGGTGACAAACAATTACAAATAGTTCATTGTAAAGAGTTACATTGATACTAGTTTTGTCACAAGATACAAATTAAGTTTATCTCAATTTAAACTATGGGTGGCACAATGTAATGGAAAGGAGATTCCATGATGGATTTGGAAGAGTTCCATAGTTAATACATTGTGACGAATACTACAACAAAAGGCTAAGTATATGACTGCTATAGTAGCATCAAAGGAGGGAATTTGTCTCAAGTAGTTTGTTATAAAACTAAGGTGTGGTTCGCAACGGGCTAACACTAAAGATATATTGTACGACAATAGTATCGATGTGTTTTAACCCCAAGGAACTAAAGGTCTCACCAAAAGACCAAATTTATACAATGCCATCTCATTGGAGAATGAGTGATGCGTGGAGACGCAAAGACATGCAAATACACCCGGACCTGAAGCGTCAGATCCGTAGATTATGTTAACCACTTGCAATTGCGTATATGGAACACCAGAAAGCCATAAGTGTTCAATACGCAAAGTTTTCAAACTAGATTATTGTCTCTAGTGCAAGTGGGAGATTGAAGGGAATATGCCCGAGAGGCAATAATAAAGTGGTTATTATCGTATTCCTTATTTATGATAAATGTTTATTTTACATGCTCTAATTGTATTAATACGGAAACGTTAATACATGTGTGTTTAATAAACAAAAAGGAAGTTCCTAGTTATGCCTCTCTTATAAACTAGCTCGTTGATTAACAAGATGATCATAGGTTTCCTGATCATGGACATTGGATGTTGTTAATAACGAGGTCACAACATTAGTGTAATGGTGTGATGAACATTCATCCGAAGTATAGCATTACGATCAAATTCATTGAGTTTATATTGCTATAACAACTTACGAAGTGACCCTAATCCTTAGACCATGAGATCATGTCAATCACTAACACCGGAAGAGTTTCTTGATAACATCAAACGTCACACCGTAACAGGGTGATTATAAAGATGGATTCAGAACTAATAAAGTGTTATGTTGAGGCTCATGGATCGAGAGTGGAATTTGTTCATCCCGATGATGGATAGATATGCTCTGGGCCCTCTCGGTGATATCACATTGATTAGCTTGCAAGCATGTGATTTGATCACTAGAATGTTATATCACGGGAACGAGAAAAGAGTGCATGTCGGTAACGAGATCAAACTAGGTATGGAGATACCGATGATCGAATCTCGTACATGTAATATATCACAAAACAAAGGGATTAAGATACTAGCGTAAAAGGTTCCGACGATCACAAGAAAGTCATCGTTGAATGTGTGGGAGTCAGTATGGGTCTCCAGATCCCGCTTCTGATTATTGATCCGAGAGGGGTATCGATCATGTCCGCATTATTCACGAACCATAGGGTGACACACTTAAGAGACACCGACATCCATTTGGAGCAAAAGTTTCATGCCGAAAAGAAAAGGAAAGCGCAGGAATTTATTTCACTAGACACCAAAACTGTTTCGGTTGAAGTTGCTGAAACTGGTTCTGCATGTGAAATGGAATACTAGCAAGAGGTTTTATGTGAATGTTTGTTAATTAAAGTAATTAACAAAATTCTGAATAAATAAATAAAAGAGTTTTATTTAAATGAGAGCTTGCATTAAATTTGGTGGAAATTTAATACATGTGAGTGGATTTTTGAGTGGAGGATTTTTAATGGGAGTGGAGGCTTTTCATTTTGAGTGGGAACTCAACCCACATGAATGTGGAAGAGGTGGGGGCAGCCCCCATGGCTGGGCGCCATGCCCCTTGGGTGCCCCTCTCTCCCCTATAAAAGTCCCCCCTCTCCTCCTCTCAAAGCACACCTCCTCGTGAAGGATCTCTCTCCCCCTCTAGAATTTATCCCCCATGGTCTCGGACTAGCGAGATACATGTTCCTGGTGGCTTTTCAGAAAGAAAGAGTTGTGCTTCCGCTGCATCGCTGGAGCGAGGAGGCGGAGGTTGCTCGGTGCCTCGAACGTGTGTGCGAGCACGGATGCGCTGCTGTTTTGCGGCGCTAGGACTTCCTCTCGATCTTGAGATCGGCAAGAGATCGTCTACATCAACCACGAGTTTGGACTCGTTAAGATTTGTCGGTCTTCAAGGGTATGTTCTCTACAGATATACATCCGCCCGTTGTTTGTATCTAGTAGATAGATCTTGGTACATAGATGTTCCCATCGTAGGAATTTTTTTGTTTTCTATGCTGCGAACCCTACAGGAATAATTATAATAAATCATATGGTAGGCCACCTTATGATCCAAACAACTATGGTAGCCATTCTTTTATTCCATATCCTAATGCTAATGAAAATAAATGGAAACTTGCTACCATTCACAAGCTAATGAGAACTTGGAGAAACAACAGGAGCCTAATAAAAAATCTTAGTGAACAAGTAGCTCACCATGCCACCATGATAGAAGAACTTCATAAGTCACTTTCATCCATAAGTTCTGATATTAAAGGTTTATAAACCAAGCAGCTGGTTTGGACAAAGCTCTATCAAAACTTGCTGATAATCAAGCAACCTTGTTAAGCATGTCTGTAGGAAAACCACAAGGACCACCAGCCATAGGTATGAACTCTATTACCATCACAACTAGTACACCATCTTTGTAAGAAACTTACAATGAATTAATGAATTATACTATTTTTCTTGGATCACTATTATCACAACTAAAAATCCAATTGGTGGAAGAACCATTAAAAGATGATAAAGAAACTGCTATAATTGATAATTAAAAAGAACCAACAAATGATTAAAAAAATAGAGGAAGTTAAAATGCTAAGTGAAACAAAAGAACCTCTACTTGATCTTGATAAATGTATCTTGCATGAACTCATTAACATATTGCAAAAGTTTGCTAATGATCCTTATTTTAATGTTCATCAAGCAGGATTTGGTTCATACATAGCAAATTATGTTATAAAAGAAAAAATTAAAAGATATAATAATGAAGCTATGATACCACCTAAGATTGGGGATGCATGGCTTCCCAATATATTAATCACTATTGGAAAAGAGACACATCATGCCATTCTAGATTTAGGATCTAGTGTCTCAGTTTTATCCAAAGATCTATATGATTTGCTTGATTTGAAACCCATGGAAAAATGCTATATAGATCTTTTACTTGTTGATGATTCAACCAAACATGCCTTGGGGAAAGATAAATATATTATGGTTGAATTACATATGACATTTGTACCTGTTGATTTTATTGTAATGGACATGGGGAGCAATACCTCAAGTCCTATAATACTTGGTAGACCTTTTCTTGAGAACCATAAGTGAAATCATTGATACAAAAGAAGGAAATGTGAAGTTTCAGTTTCCTCATAAGAAGTGCATGGAACACTTTCCAAGGAGGAAGTAGGTATCAAAGAAACACAAGCTACCACATGAATTCCATATCACTTAAACTAACTAAGTAAAGCCTAGCCATATGGCTATAAAGAAAGCATTTTTTCGGGAGGCAACCCAGTCATTTACTTTTATGTTTGCTTTCTGTTAAAAGAGTCCTTTTAGTGTCTTTGCTGTAGAGTAGTAATAAAGTACCAACTGGAAATCATCTTGGATCATAAAAATTTGTAAAACATATGGAGTAGCAAATTCCCGCATAACAGTTTTTAGTAGACAAGTTCTATAATTTTTTATGTAACTATGGTTGCGCTCATATTTTCAAATAATTTACAACTTTTCATCCTATGTATTCAAAAAAATTGACTAAAATTCCTGACATGTTTAAGTGGGCGAAATAAATTCATTTTGCTGTTGTTGAAAATCTGGACAGATTCTGCCATGTTTTGTTTTAACTATTCCCAAGTGTCCTAAAATGATTTCTATGAGATATGTTATATGCTAGAGATATGTATAAACATTATATGCTTGCTGGAACATTTATAAAGAATTTTGTCTTTGATATATATGCATCAACTATTATGCTTTTGTGCCACTAATGTCACCACTCATAAAAGAGATGGGAGAAAAGTTTTGTGTTGAAGTTTTTTGACAGGGAATAGAGGACACCACACCAAGAGAAATCCAAGAATTATGAAAACCATAAGCTTGGGGATGCCCAAGGCACCCCACTAGACCTATTAAACTCTCAGTTTGCAAACCTCTAAACTTTGTTTTTCGAGCAACATAAGACTATCATAGAAACTTGGAGCGTCTATTTTGTTTATTTTACTTTTGTTTGCAATAAAAGGACCACCATAATGAATAATTATGCATGTTTATGACTAAGATACTGAAAAGAAACTTTGCCATGATGAGATTAAAACTGAATATGAATGCCTTGAAATAAAAGAAAAGGGGGTTAAAAGAAAAAAATCTGAAATTCATGTTATGCCTAGTTACTAAGCTCAAATACTTTACATGAAGTATGATTTGTTTGTGCCTATTAATTTGTACCCTTTTCTCATGTATATCTATGTTCAACCATAAGGATCAAGGTGATAAAATAAATGTTGACATTATGAACTAGATGGCACACTCTTTAGATCTATTTTTGCTAAGCCTTCACAATGCAAGCTAAGACTTGTTCCAAACCCCTTAAACTAGATTAGGCATATATACCTATTTGTGGCAAAATCTACTTCCAAGTATAATATGCATGTTAATCCTCCAAAATATTCAAAATCTTCTCTTTTTGTGTACTTTAAAGCTCATAAAAAATAAGGTTTGGGGTGATACCACTATGGAACTTTATGTGCTTTACATTTTATAAGTTGTTTGCTGGCCAAACTATGCTGTCATGGCACAAGCTTACAATATTCGTTATTGAAATATCATGTTTGTTCTTGCTTTTTCCTGCAATACACACTGGAGTAAGCATAAGGAAAGAGAAAATGCTCCTGGGCCGCTAGCCAAACCCATGCATGACATGGTGGAAACTTACAGCATGAAAATCAATGACGCTATTTTCAAAAAGAATTTGCTGAGAGGACTCATATATCTGTTTGTATTGTCTTCTGAAATGTGGAGATATGCCCCTTATGAAAATAATGCAAAAGAAGCATGCTTCCTGCTACCAAACGTATGTTGGGCGTATAGTCACATAGGGGCAAGAGGTACCTCAGTGATGCAATTTTTATGACAACCTATGTCATACAATGATAGGTTGTAGTGTTAGTTCATTTGTAAAGGTGCATGAGACATTCAACTTGTAAAATGTTTAACACATAACCATATGCAACTTTTGAAACAAAAGCTACTTGGAACCCCATCCTTATTAGTATTGTTGACATGAATTGCATAGCTTAAAACTTTATTTTACATTCTTTATGGAGGGTTAACATATGTATTAAATGCTTACTTTTGGTACAAGATGCAAAATATCTCAAGGGAATACATGAAACTAAGAAGTGAGTATTCTAGTCGGGTATTAAACTAAGAAGTGGGCCCAAAAATAAAAGTAGAGGCATAAAACACCAATGCTGATGATAAGAAGAGTCTCTTATTCTATAGGTTCATCAAAGTGTGCTTGAAGGTTTGTTTTGTTCCTTATTTGTTTTAGCACACAATTACTTATTGTTTAACATGTTTATAGATGTGCAAAAGATACAACTTGATAATACACTTTCTTATTATGTTTCATTGGAAAGATTTGAACCTATGAACTTTGTATGATAATGAAAGAAGCAAAGTAAAAAACTTCAAGTCCATGTTTATTTTTATCGCATTTATGCTCGAGGACGGGCATAGGTTAAACTTGGGATGTTGATGCATGTAAAATGCATACATGAACTTTGTAGTTTGTTGACATGTGTACCCACATATTTGCATCATATATAATGTTATATCCATGTTTTACATTGTTTTGGGGGGGAATCTACCAATGATCCCCTTTATTTTGGTTATAACCGTGCATGGTAGAAAAACTCGTTTTCTATGTTTTTGATGTTTTAGGACCTATACGGAGTCAAATGGACTTGAGCTTTTGGGGATGTCAATATTTTACCACGAGAAGCATCTGGAGTGCAAGAACCTCGGGAGAAGGGCTAGGAGGACCAAAAGAGACCATAGGGCGCGCCTAGCCCAGGTGGGCACGCCCCTTCCTCCATTTGCTCCTTGGCCATTTGATCGCCTTGATTCTTTCGCCCATAGAGTTCTCTTGACCTAAAAACCCCATATAAGGACCCCCCCGAGGAGTCATCGAGACGGAGCACACTAGAGACAAAAACACCACCAAACATAGTTAGATTCATCAAAGATTGGAAGGGGAAACTCCACCGGAGCCACCTCTAGAGGGATCTCCACCCTCTCCAACATCTCCAACATCATCACCATGAAGAGGGAGTAGTCCACCCCTGGACTATGGGTTTGTGGCAGTAGCTTGATCTATTTCTCTCTTGCTCTTCATATATCTAGTACCATATGAGCCGCCCAACAAGATTATGGTCATATATGTAATTCCTATGTGGTGGATCTTTATTCTATGATTTGATATATGATATTGGAACCTATTTTGTGTAAGTTATATTGGTAGATGCATATCATGTACCCCGTTCTTAATTGCTTGTTTTGATCCAACTTGCATGCAAGTTGTATGGGGAGAAGTGTGTGTTAGATGGAGTAGCAGGGTGGTAGTGATTGAATTGTGAAAACAATATTAAAGATCTACTTTAGTTTTTTGCCTTTCTTTTGCTGCCTCGCTAGGGATAAAGTGAAATCATGTGCTATAATTATCTTGTGACAGTGATATAATCTTGTTAGGTCAAGGTAGCATATTTGTATTTCAAACATCATGTCATATTACTTAAAGTTATACTCTGATTTGTTCTTAATTCAGGATTACATGGAGGTTCCCTTTCTTGAGGAGTATAAGAGAGATGTGTTTCATATCTAAGTAAGGACCCGTGATGCCCATATGAATTATTATCATACACATATATAAGTTTCATGAATATTTATCATTGATGAATTGTTTTATGATCACCACAACTTAAAAAGAGAGTACACAAGTGAACCCATGAACCCCGGTCCAATTTTAATCATAAGAAACAACTTTCCATTGCAATTACTACCATTTATATTTTCTGCAATTTATTATTTATAAAATATAAAAATATTTTTCCTACTTGCAATAACTCATTAAACCCCCAAAACAACTTTATCTTCACAAATCTCATATTGTTTGCATTGTTTTATTTTATTTCAGTTTACTTTATTTATATTTCATATTACTAATACGAAACCTTGTGCTTGATAACCACTTGGTGGAGTTGGGGACACAAGACAAATTATTTTTCTTTATAGGTTGCTTGGCAAGGAGAAGGCGAATAACTTCTAAGTCAGTTCCCCGAGAGTTCAATTTAAACCCTCGAGTTACCCTTGTGGGGAAAAAATCTTGTTAAAACACTCTACACTTGGAGTCCCAACAAAAAGTGGACACAATTGTTTCCATTAGACATCTAGACTAAGTTCATAATTTGAGTTCAATTCATAATTGAGCTCCCACTAAAATAGTCATCCCGTTGACGATTTTAGCGGTCACACGATCCCAATTCACTATGCAACTCCCGATTGTCACGACCGGCAACATAGCTTTAAAGGTAGACATTCTCCAATGTAAATCACATCATCCATGTGACTCATGATCGATCTTTCGATCTCTTGTGTTCCGAGGCCATGTCCATACATGCTAGGCTTGCCAATTCAACCTTAGTTTAGTGCGTGTCACAGACATGGCTTGTAGCCCACACCGTATGCGAACGTAGTTATGTCTATCCCCTGATCATCATGGTCGGCTTCATAACGACGAACTTTGTTGGTGTGAGTATCTAATACTAGCACATAATAATATGCTGCCGTTGGTATTAATAGGGATCATCTTATCAAATATGCTACCGTTGAGTATCTAATACTAGCACATAATAACATGTAAAACAGGTATCAATGTCAACACCCGGATTTTTAATCCCAGATGCCTGTTATGCCATACCTCGCAATCCCAGGATTACCATTTTTGCGAGACATAACAGAATTGGATACCACAGTACATCATCCATTACAAACCATACATAAGGTCTTACATAAATAAGGATCTCATGATCCAGTTCTTAATACAATTCAAGCAGCGGAAATACGTAATAATAAAGGTAGCGTAGGTGAAGCTCCATCTTCGGGGTCACAGGCAATGCTGACGATGGGAGATGATCCTAGTTGTCGTAACCTTCCTGGGGTCCATCATCCTGGTACTCCTCTTCATAGTTTGGCCACGGGAATAGCCAGAGATAAAGCCATGAGTACTCTTTAAGTACTCGCAAACTAATACTAACAAGTGAAGGGGTTTTTTGTAGTAGGACACTAAGATCTAGGTTTGTTTTGCAAAAGCCAGATTTACATCTACTAAGTTCAGAAGCAAGAGAAAGCTAGTCAAATTTTATAATACCTAAGTGGGAATTTGTATCTCACGCCACAACTCTGTTGTGGTCATGTCAAATTCTCCATTCATTTCACAAGTCATTTTGAAAACATCTGACGGGGGAACAGTATGGCCACTCCAACTGTCCATAACCACGGACGCGGCTATTCGAATAGTTTGACACTCTGCAGAGATTGTACACTTTCACCACAACATTCGATACATCTATCAAGAACAAATCCTAAAGTCACCATACTCACGATGCGGATAATCAATCCTAACCTTTCAATTACACGCCCTACTATAAGCACCTCTCCTGTGAGTTTGGCCTCCCAACCATGACCAACTGTCATCTTGGGTACTGCACAGGTGGAAAATCTTCACAAGGTAGCCTCAGCTCAGACCTTGGTCGTGAGGGAACCAATACTAAGGTATATAAGTTTCCAGTCAAGCCCTACACAATTTTCGGGTATTTTGGTTGTACGGTAAAATTGGAATGGTATCGCATCCAGCAACCATCAGTTTTATAAAGGGCTAAGGCTCATGCCTCAACATTTTTATCATCAAAATCATCTGGTGTTCGAGAACACATGTCAAAACATCTCAATAGAGTGATCCATCATTCCAAGGTTTTCATAACCATTTTCACCAAGTATTCCCATCTAAAGTTGATCAAGTTTTATCCTTAGCACTAGCATCTACAAGTGGGGTAAGTACTAATGAGGGGTGGTAAACTAGTGGAGTCTAACTAAGTTCAATCTCATGCCTTAGGATGACATAAAGATTTTCTAGCTTAGGCCAAATTTTATGCTCTTTATACAACCTTCAATTATCTTTCTAGTATCTACAATTTACTCAAGTAAACTCTAAGTAATAGCTTTGATAGAGAAATAAAGTGTAAATCTTGTAAGTAAAACTAGGATTAGGGTTATCAAATGGGTATGATCACATATGCTTAAGGCATATAGTTGGCATGGTAACAAGCAAGTATTTGCTTGCATAGGTCAACTTGATTAGTAAGGCTTGCTAAAGTAGAGTATCTTTGCAGGTGTTAGCTTGCACATTCAACTAGTAGTATTAGGCTTGCCTTGTGCAGAGCAGTGGTTGAAGTTCTCCTCGGCTTCTTCTTCGTAGTATCCTCCTTCCTCCTCGTATCCTTGGTCGGTACTAGCGTCTATAAATAAATACGAGGTACACAATCACCAAACAATACTTAACTACTTTAAATCATCACACAAAGGAGTTCTATAGATGATCTAGCATCATCACTAACATTACAAGCACTTGACTTAATGATTTTATTTTTTAGAAAATTAATTTCTACTCATTGAAAAACTACTTAAGATTTAATATTCTCCAAACCAATCATGGGATCATGTTGACACATGTCATCACCACATATTTCAGTTCATGGTAATGTGATTTAAAGTGGTGTCAAAATTTAATAAGGTTTAACCTTTTTATTTTAAATAAAATAAGTGACTAGAAATGCCTATGTGGCATTCTTTTATTACTTGAACATTATTTCTGTAAGTAAACCCATATATTTTTATATATTCTGAAAGGTATGATCAATTGTGATTTTTGAGAGTTGGAATCAACTCAAAAGCTATTATGGTTTAAATTTGAAAAATGTTTGAATGCAGAAAAGCTTCTGCCTTGTTATTTTTACCAAGGGTGATCTACGGATCCAAATGATTTGAATCCAACGGGCTTGGATTCAGCATTTCCATACCTTTCTAACAAAATTGGTTTCATTCAATTTGGTTCACTGAATCGAGCTGGGTTGATTTTTGAAACTAGGTACAGAACTATGTTTGAATGAAAATGGAAAAATCCAAATTCAAATGAGTGGGCTGCGCGGGAAGAGAAAATGGGCCGGCCTGCTACGCACAGCGCTTACGCGGGCTGGTTAAGTTGATGTCCCCACGCGTCAGTGAGACGGGGGTGCGAAGCGGTACGGGGCAACATGGTGCGTTGGATCTAGTTCTAATCCAACGGCTCTGGTTCATCGTCCACATCGGGCAGCGCCGGCGAGACAGAACCCTAACGCGGAAGGTGGGGGTCGTGGGAGGCTCACCGGGGCTCAGGCGAGGGTTAGCGAGGCACGCGAACGACGAAGTCGACGACGGCGAACCTCCTGGTATGTCTGCGAGGCAGGGTTGGTCGAGAGGGGCGGTGAGGCATGGGATACCTCCCAAACAAGGTTGGCACGGCTAGTTCTTCCTCTAGCCTGGTGTCCACATTGGGGTGACATGGGTGTTCTCGGCTGTTCACCATTGATGACATTGTCAAGCTTACAGTGGTGCTAGGGATTAGTTAGGGTCGTTAGATGATCTACTAAGGCTAGTGGTGTCCAGAGAGGGAACAAGTTAGGCCCAAAACACTGCACACTATAGTGTTTTGATTTTGTTTGATTTGAATCAGCAAGGTGTTTGATGAAATGGCCGCATGAATTCAAGTTTTGAATTTTGAAAAGATTTTTGGTGGGTGTGCTAGGCATGTGCTGGTGAGTCTGTGGATTCTTGGGTTTTGTAAGTTGAGCTTGTTTGAGTGGTTTTTGCAAAAGTGGGATCTTCCCATATGATATAGATTCAATTTTGAACTGTCATTTAAACTATGCATTCAAATGTTTTTGGATGATCACAAGGTGGGCCTTGGTACTTTGTTATGAGTACTATCAAGGGGTGTAAAGATCCAAACAAGTTTCTGTTAAGTTTTGAAAGTTAGAGACAACCAAAGTAGGCATGGGAGTTAAATTGGCCAAAGTGACCATTCCCTTATTTTGTTTGTTTTGATTTATTTGTCTTTGAGAAAAGTGTGGGGATTGTTTAGATGATGTTTATTTCACCTAAGAATCCTTTTACAAGCAAACAAACACACAAGCAAGGTAATTCAAAAGAATCCAAATTGGAATGCATACACACATGCATGCTTTCATATTTTTATTTAGAAAAGTTTTTGTTAATCCTAAATTTTGATGATTAGAGTTTGATGATCCAAGTTTCATATTTTTGGGATGTTACAATCAACATCACATGTATATTGTGATATGATATGGTCTTTCTCGCGCCTTGATCTCCATCGAGCACTTCAGCATGATATCCATCTTGCCACCGATTTGATGCCAAGTCTACGGCGCCACTAGTAGGTCGTCCATCGGAACAATGACTATTACTACACAACTTAGTAACATAAAAGTAAAATATTTTTCCTTCATAACGACCAAGACCATATCAAATCACATGTCCTCCTGCAAAATAAAGTTATATGCATCTACTTTACCTTTTGCAAGTTTTATCTGGTTGTTAGGGCTTTCGCAATAGAACCGTTTCTAATCTACGAACTTTCCAACCATAACATGGATCCATACAGTTGTATCTACTACACCGCTTTTGGGGCCCTCCGTTGTAAGTGCTATATCAACTATTGAAAGAGAGACAAACACCTGTT
Source organism: Avena sativa (assembly GCA_916181665.1). Classification (NCBI taxonomy): domain Eukaryota; kingdom Viridiplantae; phylum Streptophyta; class Magnoliopsida; order Poales; family Poaceae; genus Avena; species Avena sativa. The sequence goes on from OV702297.1 coordinate 149,357,911, forward strand.
AGCTACTTATATGGAACAAGCCGTATGTAGAGCGTGGAACCAGTCTCGTGTAGGGATACGCACAAGGTCAGTCCGGGCCGTTTCATCAAACAAGATTGCGATATAAACAAGTACACGTGAGAGGGTAACAACTATAGGATCAATGCCCGCACAACTCATGTGCGTACTAGCCATATAGCATCACTACGCATAAATCGTCTCTGATACCACTGTTGGGTTCCGGTGTAGAAAACAAAAAAAAAATCCTATGTTGGATCGCCCTAATGCCCAAGATCTATCTATTAGTAATGCAGAACGGCCAGAGGTTTCAGATACATACCCTTGTAGTCCAAAAGCGGTTAACGTTCCGAGGGGAATGTGGTTGAAGTAGTCGTGCTCGTAGCCGACCTCAAGGTCATGAAGCTCCTCGCATGTCAACCCTTGCTCCATCATCATGCGTCCGTCCAGCTCACGATATCCAAGGTGCCCCAAGTGTGGCCCCTTGTGGTTTTGTACACATATGGTGTACGATGAAGACCTTCAACTCCTCGATCCCTCCGGGAGTGCAGAAGTATATATCTGTCTTGGAATCTCTGCAGCGCAATGGCGTGCTGCTAGTGCACCTTCTCTTGCGCGAACAGTCCTTCCATGGGACTATACTAGCACAAGGAGACAATTAGAGAGAAAGAGAGAGGAGAGGGAGGATGCGCATAGAGGAGGTAGGAGGGCTCCCAATGCGTGGCCTTGGTGTGTGCCTCTTTCTCCAAGGGGAGGCTTTATATAGGGGAAGGGGGACACCCTTACCCCCCCCCCACCATGAAACCCTAGGCGGCCAAGAGGGGCAAGGGCGACGACCAAGGGAGGGGCAGCCCTAGGGCGCCCCAAACCCTAACCCTAGCCACCAGCCAAGGGGGGCAGCCCTAGGCGCCCCATACCCTACGCGCATGGCCCTCCCACTTGTGGTTTCCCTCATGGGCCCTTCTTCCCTAGGAAGTTTGTCCCATTAGTGTAATACCCTTTCAAAATATGGTTTAATATTATATTAAATATTAAATTGCATTAATTAATATGTAAATACATATTACAAAGTCTGATTTGACCTGAAACACCTTTCAGTTCCCCATCGATTTCCCCTGAACAACTTCAAAACTTCCCAGAACGATTCCGATTCTCTCAACGGAACTTTTCTGGTTTCCTTTCTTTCTCTGAACAACTCCAGATCTCTCTCAGTGGAATAATTCCGGCTATATCTTTCTATAATGTGATTCCAACTTACAGATGATATCTGTCTCATTGTACCCTTAAGTGTATCCCCCCACAGCTCGGGAATGGCACATACATGATCTCCATCAATGATCCACGATGACGATGTCATTTGAACCGTAAACGTCGAGTCCAATTCCCTTTGTTTCTTCAATATGACTTATCCAAGATCCGATCGTTTGGTATCACATACCTTATTCAATCTCATTACCGACAAGTATGGTTTCACTTGTTACGGCAATATTACATCCCCGTGACCTAGTCACATGTTGCAACATTATGGATGTAATATCACCAAGTCGGCCTTATTTATCTTACTCGTCACTAGGTGAACAAATCCCGGTCTTGATTTATAGGCCTCAACCTATTCCTCTGGAATACCCAACATACACCTTTATAATCACCATTTCACTGAGTGGAGTTTGATGCAGTCCAAGCAGCCTCGGGAAACAGTGATTAATATGATCTCACTATCTAAGGAGAAGGAGACTATATTTCTGACTATTGCAACGATGAACCTCATGACTTGATCATGTCGCAATCTTTTCAGTAATGTCCATCACGTCATTCACCAATGATATGACCTCATTGTCAATTGGCACTATCATCCATGATCAGGAAACTTTGATCATTCGTTGCCCAGCAAACTAGTATTAATAGAGGCTACTAGGGACTTCTATTTCATATCACACTTGTAGCAATGTTTCCACTTGATATAGTTATAGCACAATATAAAATTATTATGAACTAATTGAAATATGACAATAATAACCATTTATTACTTGCCTCTAGGGCACATTTCCTTCAATTCTTGCCATAAATGCTCTTGAAACCATCTGATATAGCCTAGGCATTCGTCAACCTTTATTGCCCTTCAAATGATCAAGCAACTGCTCGGTTTAGCTGAGCTGCCGCCGCTTCCATGTTTAAATTCCTAGGCGTCCTGCCATGGACATTGAGTGCACACCGTCTGGCATAAACATCTCTAGAATACTCTCCAACCTGGTAGTTATCTGATCATTATGTTCCTTCTACCTTTCTTTTGTTATCCCCACTCAGGTTTGTCAATCAGGTTGCCTTCCAGGTTGAAAGATGGTCGAAGTTTTCTCTCTCCATGACTCGATTGGGTTTTCATTGGATTCTGGGTGCTGCTCACATAAGCTGTAACACCCTAAGACATCAAGCACTTGAGATGTTACCACATACATTACACATATAAAAAAACTAATACCTTTTACGAAATTTCGGTAGATTCTACTTTGTTTTTAGGACATCCACGACAGGCAATAATATAAACACATGAGTACAAGGATAAAATTCAATAAAAGGTAGAAACACATTTAACCATATAAACCTTCAACATCATAACGATAAACAAACTACCAACAAACACAATACGGGTAATAATGTCTAGCAGGTACAACCAATACAGTGATAAAATTCTGCATTCTCCGAAACATTTAAGACAAGAATTACTCATTCCCAGAATATTGGTGAGAATTCTGCGAAATGTGAGGTGATAATTGTGAAGTTTCTACTCCTAGAACTCCCCATGCATGAATTCCTCAAGGTTTACCTAAAAATATGAAAGAAAGAAGTGTGAGTACAAAGACTCAACAAGTTTGTAAACAAATAGTAACTTTACATAAATCAAAACACTATGACTACATTAAACATCATTCATCCATTAGAACATAATAGTATGCCCTATATGCCTATATGCCCTTCATCACTCTTATCGATTGCAAATTTATTCAAAACTTCTAACCCAAATGATAACTTCAGAAGGAGAGCGTCGTCGGCATCTTGTTTGCCATCAACACGCGTTGTTGCGCCCACTCCTTCAATCATTTCTCAAGTAGCGGGTCCTGTTTTCATAAAATAGTACAAGTATCAAATACTTTGTAAACTACTATAAGTGTTTAAAAATTAAACATTTATAACTTTGTATATGAAATATACCTTCCTATTGATGACATCTCCTGGAGCAGGCACTACATTCTGGGTTCCCAAATGAGCCATGAAATCAAGGAAGGTAAACTCTTTCACTTCCACAAGGTAGTTCAAGACAACATATTTGTAGATGTGGGGCAGCGATCGCAACACCACATCTATCACAAATTTTTCGTTTACCTAGTAGTCCATGATGTCGACAAGGCGTTCATGAATTCTTTCCATGATATCCAAGTGGTCTTCTAGGATGGTCTTTTCCCTCATATTAGTTGAGATAAAATCATCCATGTACTCAAATGCCATGATTCTGACTTGAGATGGAAATATCATCTTGAGTCCTTCAGCCAGACTGAAGTCCTCAATCTCATGGAACAATGCTCCCAGAGCAGGCTCCATGACATGAACCATGGTGTATTTGACTATCATGAAGACGTCACGTCAAGAATGATAATCATGATTATTGGGAAATCCGGTGAAGACCACGGGAAAATCTCCTAGCGGCTCCCACAACACATAGGTCAGATCATGGAAGAAGAGGACGGCCCTCGGGTGAAGGTACCAGTATATGAAGTTGGACCCATCCACTTTGAGTTTCTCACTCTCCATGAATCCCTCAAAACTAAACAGAGACTTGGGGTTTGACATGATATGCAAAAGTTTTGCAAAGAAATTTAGACTAAGTTCATAATATGAGTTCAAATTATAATCACATTATATTATATGAGCTCCCACTAAAACAAACATCCCTAAAAAAGTTTTAGTGATTACACGATCCCAATTCACTATGTCACTCCCGATCGTCACCGCCGATAACATAGCTTCAAAGGTAGACATTTTCCAATGTCAATCACATCATTCATATGACTCATGCTCGATATTTCGATCATCCATGTTCGGAGGCCATGTTTGTACATGCTAGGCTCACCAATCCAACCTCTAGTGTATTCGTTGTGCAACTTGTCTTAGACCCACAATATGTGAATGTAAATATGTCAGACACCCGATCGTCACGGCGTGTCTTATAACGAAGAACTTTCTTGGTGGTGCACGCTAAGAGAGAACACAATGTTGGTATAATGTTAAGGGATCATCCCATTAATGCTACCGTCGAGTATCTAATACTAGCAGAAACAAGATGCACACAATAAACATCAAATGTAAATAAGTGCGACATGACTTGGTCGTAGATCATCGCACCATGATCTCCATTGTGCGCTCCGGTGTGTGGCATGATGTCTACGCACTTCTATTCTTGTAGATAGATGTCGGGCCTCCAACTGCAGAGGTTTGTAGAACAGCAGCAAGTTTCTCTTAAGTGGATTACCCAAGGTTTATCGAACAGGGAGGAAGTGGTCAAAGGTATCCCTCTCAAGCAACCCTGCAATCAATATACAAGAAGTCTCATGTGTCCCCAACACACCCAATACACTTGTCAGGTGTATAGGTGCACTAGTTCGACGAAGAGATAGTGAAATACAAGTGGTATGGATGATTATAAGTGGTAACAGTGCTAGAAAAGAGCTTTTTACAGGGAGGAAAAGACTAAATGAAAAAATATGGAAGCAAGCAAACATGCAACAGATCTAGATGCAAACGGTGTTTCAATGCTTAGAAACAAGGCCTAGGGATCATACTTTCACTAGTGAACACTCTCAATAAATATATTATCTTCATGATACTACCCTGAACTACTCTCCAGTTGGACACTCTAATCCATGGTAGGGCTATAACAGCACTCCTCAAAGTCCGCCTTCCCCATCTAGATAACCCCACACTGTCACCTTGACCGCTAGATGGTTCCAACAAACACCACAATTTCATAGAGACAACCAACTCAAAATATACTCATGATAAATATTTATGAACTCTAGCCTAAGTGCTACCACGACGTGCACGCTGTCACTTTCACACACGTGGGGAGAGCAGAGATCAATTGAAGCACTTGAGTATTTATGTAAACTCTAGCCTAAGTGCCACCACGGTATGCACACTGTCACTTTCACACACGTGGGGAGAGCCGAAGGTATATGAAAGCACTTGAGTAGCAGAGTAGATCTACTTGATTACAAAGCTCATGATCACAATAAGATCATGCATATATATAGAGAGAGAGATGAACACATAGCTACCGGTAGACCCCTTAGCCTTGAGAGAGAACTACTCCCTCCTCATCATGGGAATCATCAACAGCGATGGAGATGGTGGTGGAGATCGATGGAGATGGCTCCAGGGACACTTCCCCGTCCCGGCAGGGTACCAAAACAGAGATTTCTGTCCCCCGAATCTTCCCTTCGTTGGAAACCCCAAGAGCAAGGTATGAAGCAGCACAATAGCAAGTTTCCCTCAGTAAGAAACTGAGATTATCGAACCAGTAGGAGGAAGGAAACGTCACACATGTGTTGTTAGAAATGCGGAGACCTGCACAACACAAACTCAAGACTTTGCCCCAACGAAACAGTGAGGTTGTCAAGCTCACCGGTTTGTTGTAACAAAGGATTAAACGTATGGTGTGGAAGGTAATGGTTTGCAACAAGTAAACAAGTAACAGTGGAAGATGTATCAATGGTAAAGATTGGACCGGGGTCCATAGTTCACTAGAGGTGCTCCCCTTAGATAAACAACATGGCATGAAGGGTAAACAAATTATAGCGGGGCAATTGACAGGAACTGAGCAAGGCATATCAATGCAATTACTAGTCAGAAAGATCCTATGAGATTCGACTGGGCAATACAACTGCCATCCAACTGCATCTATGACTAGAAGTCCACCTTCATCTTATCATCCGAACCCCCTCCAGTATTAAGTTGCAAGCAACAGACAACTGCTTTAAGCAAAGTGTGTAAGGTAAATAGTCCACATGTTCCATGAACAAGAGACCGTTGTTTTCTCCCTAGTAGCAAGGGCACATCTACAACCGAAGAGATTATTGTCACTTCCCTTGGAAACTAGAGGCATGAACCCATTATCGAGCATAAATACTCCCTCTTGGAGTCACTAGCAACTACTTGGCCAAGATAGCTACTAACAACGGAGAGCATGCAAGATCACAAACAACACAGACATGATATAATCATAAAGACAAAACCATTAATAAAACCAACATAATAATATCAATATCCATCGGATCCCCGCAAACACAACATGCATGATTACAAATAGAATAGATCTTGATCATGAACGGAGCTCACAAGATCTATACATGAAAGCACAAAGGAGGAGATACAACCATATAGCTACTACATGGACCCATAGTCCAAGGTGGAACTACTCATGGATCATACCGGAGATAAGGCCTCCAGGATGACAACTATGCTCTCTTAATGGTGCCTAAAGGTAGAAGATGGAGACTCAATAATGGTAGAAGAAAGGCCTTTTTGTAAAGGAAGTAGGGATTATAAGTTTCAAAAAGAGCTTCCAAAAATTATGGTACTTGTTAGCTTTTAGCCCTCATTGCCCCTATCATAAGAATCTTGAAGTGATTAAGGTTAAAGTGACAAAGATGGAGTATATGCTTGACGAAGTATAAGTTGGCAACCTCAAGTCCCTTGAATACGAGGGCCACACCTCATGCTACTCAACTTTAGTCACCTGTAAGTTCTTTTCATTGTAAGTATTTGCATATCATTGAGAATTGCCAAAGGGGTACCCCTTGCACATGGTACATGATCTATCCCATAACCAAAATGACAAGGCAAGTAGACAATGAGCATCTCAGAAATCTTCTTATTTACCATGGGAATATGGTGCTTTTTTCACTATTTCCTCTTTTCTCAATGTGTCTCTTTTTTAAGAAGAATGCTTCATAGATGTCACTATGATGATGCTGCAAGTTTCCACCATGATTAGGCATGGCTTAGGCTAGCGGCCCAGGCGTTTCTCTAACACAGGATACAAACTCCATGGACTTACAAGTTCCCTCTTTATTTCACACCGGTGACATCCATAGACAAAAGAGCATGATATCAACTGAGTACAAAGTACAAGTGCAATGTTGAAAAGGTTCCCCATGACAGCATGGTTCTGCTAATTCCAACGTATAAGTGCAAGCATATACAACATAGAAGACACAATGGTTCAAGTTTATTAGGGGCAAAGAATATAAAGTGTGCCATCAAGTTTGTGAGGGCTTTAATCACCAAGTTTTCACATAACAAAATAGTTTTAAATTGGAAGATAGCTGAAAACAAGAATATACTTGGAATGGTGTAACACACCATGCATAGGAGTTTATAGTGGACACTTTGGAATAACTTGGTTTCTTGGGAGTTGGAAGCATGAGTAGAACTTACTCATACAAGTGGAGGCTAGCAAAAGACTGGGAGCAACCAAATAAGAGAGCAATAATGGCCATAATCATGCAGTGCAACAAAGCATTACTAATCGAAGCAAAGAGTGGTACTACAAGTCAAGGACTAAATGATCATAGAGGCTAATGGTGACTTGTCAGAGTCATAACATGGTGTGAGCATGTGCCAAGTCAACCCAAACAAAGCATCAAAGGAGAATACCATAATACTATGCTTTTGCATGCTAAAACAACGCATGATTTCTTCAAGGCACACTAATCAATCCCAATTGTTTGGAACAAGACATGCTACAGCAATAATCACTAAGCATAAGGTCAAAACAACACCTAGCATGTCATGCTAAAGTCTAAGTCACAGTCAATGCAAACTCCTCTTGCACTTACAAGCAAGAACTTACTACTCCTTTCCAACACCAAGCAACTTATTTGCAAAACAACACAGCGAGAACGGGGGTCCAAACTACTTTATTCAAGCAAACTAAACAAACTAATCAAAGCAAATGAAAACTAAGACGCTCCAAGAACAACACAACTGTGCATGAAACAATAAAAACGAAGTGTCTAGACAGACTTGAGCTTTTTATTGATGAAGAAGGGGATGCCTTGGGAATCCCCAAGCTTTGACGCTTGTACCTCTTGGATATTTCTTGGGGTGACACCATGGTGGCATCCCCAAGCTTGAGATTTTGTCCATTCTTCATCTCATTGCATCATTCTCTCTCTACACCTGAAATTTTTCCTTCATACAAAACTTCACAAAATCTTCATTAGCAACATTAGTGTATTCAAAAGATATTAGACCCCTGGCAAAGCTTAGGAACATAAAGGCTTTTCACTAAAAACACAAGCTACTGTAGTAACTCCTTCAAAAAGCTCAATTAACCTAAAGAGAACTCAAAAAGGAATCAATAAGAAGCAAATGCAAATAATGGCAGAAATCTGTTAAAACAGACCATCATGTAGAAACCGATTTTTTCGAACATCTTCTGTTGCTCAAATCAAAAAGTGTTGAATTACTGGGGGATTTATTCGTAAATTTTGAGCTCAATCTAAGGTACAGAGACTCCTCACTAATGTTTTTGGTGGAGGACAGAAAACTGTTTCGGGACAGCAACTCCCCAAATCTTACTTCCCTCTCATTAGAGGTCATTCTTGGCACAAAAAGCAAACAAAAAGGATAAGAAGAGGTCATTACTGAAGTAATAACTTCCAATACTCAAGAAAACTCTTGGGTTATCACCCAACAAGTACTTTTCTTTAACGCCTTTAAGTTAGGCATGATAGTTTAAGAAGATGCTCTCATAAGAACTATGAGTTGAAGTAAAAGAGAGCATCAAGAAGCAAATTCAAAACACATTTGAGTCTAACCCACTTCATATGCATAGGAATCTTGTAAGAAAATAAATCAAAGAAGCACATAGTAACAAGAGTGGGTAGATAAAACAAGAGCAACTTCAAAACTTTCAGCACATAGAGAGGTGTTTCAGTACCATGAAAACTTCTACAACCATACTTTCCTCTCTCATAATAATTTTCAGTAGCATCATGAATAAACTCAACAATATAGATATCACACAAAGCATGCTTTTCATGATCTACAAACACATGATTTCCATCAACCTCAAAAATAGTGGGATTAAAACCTTCACAGGTTTTACCCAAAGTAGATATTTCAAAAGGATCCACAAGAACATAACATTCATCATCCTTTGGTAAGGATGGGGGACAATCAAATAATGTAAGGGATAAAGAGTTACTCTCATTAGAAGGTAGGCATGGGTAGATAATCCATTCTTCCTCCTTTTGTTCATCACTCTCCTCCTCTTTTTCATCTAATGAGCTTCTAGTTTCAACAATTTCTTCTTCCATAGGCTCCTGCAAGACATTAGTCTCTTCCATTTGTGGAAAGCATCTATTAAAATATTCAAGAATATAGCCATTTGCATCCTTGTAATTATCAAAGCAGAATTTAAGTATCTCATAAATCTCATATTCATAAGGTGCATCATCAGTATTTTCAAGCAAACTAGCAAGTTCAAATGCACCCTTGAAAGCAATAAATTCTTCAATTTGTTCCACATCATAAAAGTCATAATTTCCCTTAGCATAAGAAGATATGGTAACATTATCATTATACTCACACTGAAAAGGGAGGTGTTTATACCTCCTACAGCAACAAGATTTATCAAATCAATAAGTAACATTATATGTGGAGCACACCTCTCTAGCAATAGTATTCAACTTATCAATTTGTTCCCATAAGTGTTTCCCTTTTTGTGACAAATGGTGTTCCTTATAATAATACTTTTGTTCTTCCGTGAACCCACCTTGACAATAAGAACTAGTTTCAAAGAAACCATCCATTGATACAAAGCATGACCAAGCAAGGCAATAACAGACCAATAACTAGAGTGAGAACTATTTTTTTTAGTGTTTTTGAAAAAAGCAAGCAAACCAAGCTAGACTAATTTTTGGGGTTTTTTGAAAAGAGGCAAACAAAAACCAAGCAAAAGAAACAAAGCAAACTAAAAACAAAGTAAAGAGAAAGTAAATGAAGGACTCCCCTAGTGAAGACGTCCTTAGCCTCCCCGGCAACGGCGCGAGAAAATAGCTTGATGGCGCCCACCACTTGGCGTGGGACGCTTCGTTGGAAACCCCAAGAGCAAGGTATGAAGCAGCACAGCAGCATGTTTCCCTCAGTAAGAAACCGAGGTTATCGAACTAGTAGGAGGAAGGAAATGTAAGGTATGGAAGGTAATGGTTTGTAGCAAGTAAACAAGTAACAGTGGAAGATGTATCAATAGTAAAGATTGGACCGGGGTCCATAGTTCACTAGAGGTGCTCTCCTTAGATAAACAACATGGCATGAAGGGTAAACAAATTACAGCGGGGCAATTGATAGGAACTGAAAAAGGCATATCAATGCAATTACTAGTCAGAAAGATCCCATGAGATTCGATTGGGCAATAAAACAAGATACATAGACCGCCATCCAACTGCATCGATGACTAGAAGTCCACCTTCAGGTTATCATCTGAACCCCCTCCAGTATTAAGTTGCAAGCAACAAACAACTGCTTTAAGCAAAGTGTATAAGGTAAACAGTCCGCCACATGTTCCATGAACAAGAGAACGTTGTTTTCTCCCTAGTAGCAACATCACATCTACAACCGAAGAGATTATTGTCACTTCCCTTGGAAACTAGAGGCATGAACCCACTATCGAGCATAAATACTCCCTCTTGGAGTCACTAGCAACTACTTGGCCAAGATAGCTACTAACAACAGAGAGCATGCAATATCACAAACAACACAGACATGATAGAATTGTAAAGACAAAATCATTAATCAAACAACATAATAATCTCAATATCCATCGGATCCCCGCAAACATAATATGCATGATTACAAATAAATTAGATCTTGATCATGAACGGAGCTCAGAAGATCTATACATGAAAGCACAAAGGAGGATATACAACCATCTAGCTACTACATGGACCCATAGTCCAAGGTGGAACTACTCACGCATCATACCGGAGAGAAGGCCTCCGGGATGATCTCCCCTCCGTCAGGATGCCGGGAAGAACTTCAGATCTCCCGATCTAGGGACGATGGTGGCGGCGGCTACAGACGGTTTCGTGGAGATTTGATCGGGTGCTTAGGGTTTCTGCATCGGGGGCTTCTTATAGGCGAAGGGGGAGGCCGAGGTGGCGGCCAGGGGCCCCACACCCCTCCCAGGCGCGAGGCAGGGCCACCCGCGCCTAGGGTGGGTCTGGCTGCCCTGGCTTGCCTCTCTGGCTCCCCTCTGGACTTCTTGTTCCCCACGAAAAGTAATTGACTTTGATGTTTGTCCCGTCCAATTCCGAGAATATTTCTTTACTAACTTTTCTAAAACCAAAAACAGCAGAAAACAGGCATCTGGCACTGTTGCAACTTGTTAATAGGTTAGTACCAGAAAACATGTAAAAAGCACCTCAAAGTGTAGACAAGTAAAGCAAAGTAGATACTAAACAAGCATGGAGCATCAAAAATTATAGATACGTTTCCGACGTATCACTCACCCAGGACCAAGTCCAAGCGATGATGCCCACCGATGACAACATCGAAATCTAGGCGCCTGCTCTACTGGCAGAGGAGGACGAACCGTGGGTAATGATTACAGACAAGAACGAAATGAAGGTTCACCAGGACAACAAGGAGCGTCGCCGCAATAAGAGGAAGAGGAAGGACCTCCGCCGCCATTGCGCATAGAGGAAGAGATTGACGAGATCGAGGAGGAGGTGCCTTCGCCGCGGGCTAGGAGAAAGATAATGGTGACACGCCTCCTGGAACGGCAGCACTGACAAAAATAACAGAAGCATTTCTACTCGATATATCTAAGACGCATGGGGTGATCTCCTTATATTGATCGATAGCGAGCTTTGCGGCCAGGAGTCATAAAGGAGAGTCTGTATAGGAGTCTAGGCTGTGTATGTTACATGTACCAACTCATATGTCCGGTACGTTCTGTTACATGTAAACTAGATTACTTAAAACACCCTCCTTTAATCACAACTTAGATAAGTTGATATTATGCTTGAACTCCTTAAATTTGTGTACTCCAAGAGGCTTTGTGAATCCATCAGCTATTTGATCCTTTGAAGAAACAAATATGATTTCTGACTCTTTGTTGAAAACTCTCTCTAACAAAATGAAAATCAATCTCTATGTGCTTTGCTCTTGCATGAAACATTGACAGATATGTTACACCCAAATTATCACACCATAGACATGGTGGTTGCTTTGAGTTTATCCCAAGATTTGCAAGAAGAGACCGTATCCAAATTACTTCTATTATAGCATTTGCTAATGACTTATATTCTGTTATAGCATTTTCTAATGACTGTAACATGTTTCTTATCACTCCACAAAATAAGATTTGTCCCAAAAAAGACAGCAAAGCCTTCAGTTGACCGTCTATCATCTAGACATCCTGCCCAGTCGGCATCTGAAAAGGCACTAACCAAGACAAAACTTGACCTCATAAAAGTCAAACCAATAGCGAGTGAATCTTTAACATATCTCAGAATTCTCTTAGTTGCCATGCAATGTAAAGTAGTAGGAGCATGCAAATATTGAAAAACTTTGTTGACCACTTAAGAAATATCTGGCCTTGTGAGAGTCAAATATTGTAATGCACCAACCTTACTTCTATATTTATTGTTGACTTTGGGTCCTAGCACTTCTCCTTCATGTTCAATAATCTTTTCTGAAGATGACAAAGGAGTAGGCTAAGGACTGCAATCTGTCATTCCTAAACGAGCAAGAACATCCTTTTTCATATTTTGTCTAACTTAACACAAGTCCATCAACAACTTTTGAACTTCAATGTCTAGGAAGAAATTAAGATCTCCAAGATCCTTCAAGGCAAATTCTCTACTTAGGTCCCGAAGAAGAGCATCTGTTGTGACTTTGTAAGAACTTGCAATAATATATCATCAACATAAATATGGATAAAGATGGTGACACTTGACTTGTGATAGATAAATAATGACGTGTCAGACTTTGAAGCAGTAAAACCGAGACAATTCAACTAAAAACTCAAATGATAATACCATGCATGAGGCGCTTGCTTCGAACCATATAGTGATTTATCGAGATGGCATATGTAATCAGGCTTACTCTTGTTCTTATATTCTGGCGATTGCCTCATATAGATCTCCTCTTCTAGAACACCATGTAAGAACACATTCTTTACATCCAATTGTCTTAGGCTCCAACCCCTGGACACAACAATTGACAACACTAGTCAAACAGTTGCATTTTTTACAATAGGACTAAATATATCCTCATAATCTATACCATAGTGTTCTTTAAAATCTTTAGCAACCAATCTTGCTTTGTACCTGTCAACTATACCATCTGCCCTTTTTTGATTCTATAGACCAAACGATAGTCTATTATATTCACACCATGCCTCTCAGGAACTAGATGCCAAGTTTTATTCTTCATGAGAGCCTCATATTCCTCATCCATAGTTTCTTTCCATTTTTATTAGATAAAGCATCATGGAAAGTTAATGGTTCATTAGTGGCACATGATAAACGCCATCTGGTTGTACCATCCTTATATTATTTTGGTCAAACTATACCTTGAGAGGCTTGAGTTCTTGGACGTGTAGCTGAATCTGCCACATATTGGTTTGTAGGAGCTGTGGACAAAGAAGATCCAAGCCTGCGATCTGTCACATTACGCATGTCACTTTCTAGTGTAGAAGATCGGGATCGCTGACCGGACAGGAAATCAACCAATAGAGAAACGGGATTTATGTGTGAACCCACAGAATATCCGGGAGAGTCGTTGTTTGTAACATCCTAGATTTTTAGAGTGGAAAAAATTCATAGGATTCATGCGCATTGCATTGCATATTTAAAAAGTTTTCAAATCAAATTCAAAACATAGTTTGAAAGGGGATTTTTTGTTTTGCCAAAATGTCCGAGGAATAAGTTAAGGATTTTACAAATCCACTATTTGATCCTCTGATTTTTAAAAAAAATAAAGTTTATTTGGTTTATCTATGCAAAAGTTATTAGAGAAACTACATAAAGAAAATAATAAAAAATAAAATCATAAAAAAACTAACCTAACTAACTGGGCGAGAGCCAACCAGCCTGGCCCCTTCTCTCCCGCATGCGTGCAGCAGCAGCGCGCAACGGCCAGGACCAGCCCAGCAGCCCAGGCCTACCTACCGCACAAGCCAGCAACCGTGCAACACCGCCAGCGGCCCATTAATGGCCCACCCGGATGACGCAGCAGCCCACTAGACCCCCTCTCCTCCTCGCAGACGAGTGGGACCAACAGGGTCGTCCCCTTCCTTCGGCAGAAACCCGGGACGAACACGCCCTTCGATCCGATTTTCCCCTGCCAAATTCGCGGTTCGTTCGCTCTCTGCCCCATATCGCGTGCCTTCCCTCCATATAATACTCTCCTCCCCCTCGTTTTATTTGTACGCAACCTCGCGAACCCTAGACGTCTTTGCCAGATCTGCTGCCGCCGCCATTGGAGCTCACAGATCGAGCTTGAAACCACAGGTTCCTTCATCGTCGACCCCTCCTTTCCCCTCCATCTGTTTCCTCTTTATGCATCGCATCGACCTCATTTCCCCTTCAATAGAGCACGGGAACATCGGGGATTGTTCATCAGAGAGTTCGTCGGAGCTCTACCGTACCGCTCTAGCCGCCCTTCTCCATCGCCTGATGAAGCGAAGGACGAAGCCTACGCCACCAGGGAGATCATTGTCCTCGGCCGCTTCATGTTGACCACTTCGCCCATCTAGGAGACCGCCGGATCCTCACTGTCGTCGACCTTCCGAGCCACTGCCACCGTCCGCTGTCATTGCTACCGGTGAGCTCAGAAGCTCAGCTTCCCAGCCATTTGATCGTCGCTAGACGCTCTAGATTAGACCGCACGCGAAAGGGTATCAGCCAACCACCGCGCACCACCTGGCCTTCGCATTAGCAAACCGGCTCATAACACGTATCCACTTACATCAGGCTGCGTGGCAATGTTGTCGGCTCACCTTGTATTCCTTTTTAGAATAGTCAGAAAATATTGCTAAGTTGTAAAATTCATGTAAAATTGAATTTTGATCAGAAAAATACATATGATATATCCCTGGATTGCAAATAATGTGTAAAATTTGTTTGTGGAATAAAATTGGCACTTTGCCTAATGAATATTTTCTGGATTATTTAAATCTAACTAATGGTTTTTAATTGATAGAAATTAATCCACAACTCAAAATTTGGAACATTTGATGTCTATGGATTCAGAAAGTTGTAATATACAACACTATACCATTAGTTGATTTTGCATAGTACAAAATAATTACCTATAATTAAATCCCTTTAATGAGTATTTTGGCTATAACTTTTATTCTATAAATTATTTTAAGGTGAAATAGTGGCAACTGAAATCTATGAACATTACCTATCCAGTGGCATGGTTCCCAAAAATGAGACTATTTTGTACTAAATGCTTTCAGAATTTATTAATGTCTATTTTAAGCCTATTTGATTTATAGAAAACGCTTATGGAAAGCTTTTTATCTCATTTTATTTTCAAAAAATGCATGCATAATGTTTTGTTGTGTTTGTGCTACTGTTTTTGATTATATTTATTTTTTCCATGATAGATTATCTGGAGCGCGATTATTATGATTGTGACGACTGTGTGAACGAGGACTACTATTGAGGCAAGTGTCACTATCACGAATTTCCTATTATTTCCTATGCATTTAGTTTTCAATAGCTTTGCATGTGTAGGTAATGTTTTATATTATATATGATATGCTATGGTGTGAGTATCCTATAAAATTGTCATAGAGCCCAGTTGATTCCTTGGTAACCATCGTATTGTAGAATTGATTAGCCATGCTATTAGTTGCGTGAGTGGTTTTCATGATACATATGTATATGAGAAGGACTATGTTTTTCTTAAATGAAAGCCACTTGATCAATAAATCACCTGGGTGGAATGGTAAGTGATTAGGTCATTGAGTGTTGTTTATGGTGGGAATTGCCACCCAGGCTTTAAAGATATAATAGACGGTATTGATTAGTAACTTTCATGTACAACCACATGTCATATAGGATTAGACTTGACTGAGTAAGTTATGGCATCATGTACTACCGTGACTAGCAGATGAAGGTGTTTATAGGATGGTACGATCCAGGGTGAGGCTCACGATTCTGTTTCCCACAGGTCTCGTCCTGGTCTTCTCTCAAAAGGGGTTGATTGGGTCTTGTGGGTAAAGTGTACTAGCCTCTGAAGAGGGTTAAAACTAAGTGCTCAGTCGTGTCTCCGGTAATGGACAATTATGAGTAACATCTCTCGATGCAGTTGAAAGATCTCATTCATTCCAATTTCTGTAATAAAACTTGATGGGTAAACTTAATGCGTTATAGGAGCACTCGAGTGACTCAATGTGTCCATAGTTCTTATTAGGAGCTCTCTAGTGACTCGAAATGTTCTTAGTTATTTTAAAGAACTAAAACTTTATTTAGAAAAGTAGGAGAAAATATTGATTTCCGCAAATAGCTTGAATTCTACTAGTCAAAGGTACATGTATATGATAGGTTGCCAATTGTGTCCATATACAAGTTAGATCTTGCCAATACAATTCAATGTATTGCTCATTCGTGGCTGCAACTTTTTATGTTGCAGGTTACTTTGACGACGAGTGAGGTTATTGTTTAGATTGCGAATCTCCACTCAGCGAGTTTCATGTGCGGTGATGGAGATTTTATTTGTTAAACTATGTGATTTGAGATAACTATGAGCTAAGCAACTTTATAATATTTATATTCTTGAATCAATCATTATAATAAAGTGACATATTAATACTCTTTTATTTATTGAAACTGTGTATGCTAGCTAATTGATCCAAAAGAGTAGCACGGTAAACACAAGATCTAATTCTTGAATAGGTTGAATCGCTTCATTGTCACGCAACATGGTATCACTGGCTGCTCCCTGGGACACGGGACTCCTCCGTGATTGCTGAGACACGGGGCCACGCGGTGTTGATCCTAACAAAGGGCCACTCAACGTTGACGAAGAGCCACTCGACACGAAGCGTGACGACATCTCATACTGCGATGTAGCACGCGGTGCGGATCCTGGCGACCCTGACGCGTCAGGTCGTGACACTGACGGTGTGCGATCCAATGAAATAGATCCCGAGGAAAAATCTGCAGAAGAATTAGCCTCGTTTTCTGTGTCCTCTAAGCCTGTTATTTGTTGTATACTGTCTGAAGCCGTTTGGGAACTGTTTTGACTGAAATCTTCGGCATTAGTCTCTAAATTTCCTCCTGGTTGCTATAAAATCTCACAAACAGGTTTAGTAGGATAATTTTCAGGAGGATTAGCCAATGATGAATCATCAATAAATTCTCCCCCTTGTTCAAAATTGGAAATAGACTGATCAAGCAAGATTAGTTCCTTGCGAAGAAGAGATCCGGCATTTGGATGAAGAGACCTAGAAGAAAAGCAGCCTCGTAAAAAACAACATCTCGAGAAATATAGATTCATCCAGTATTAACATCAAGACATTTAACTCCCTTATGAAGAGGACTATTGCCTAAAAAGACACAACGCTTGGAACAAAAAGCAAGTTTGCATTTATTATAAGGACGAAGATCATGCACATCTAAAAACACGAAAGGAGGAATAATCTGGTTTAGTATGGAGGAGAGGATGAACAAGAATGTCATTGTTTATAACTTTGCCGGGAGCATATTAATAATATAAGTGGTTGTGAGAAAGGCTTTATTCCAAAATTTTAATGGCATGGAGGCATGAGCTAAAAGTGATAGACCAACTTCAACTATGTGACGATGTTTTCTTTCAGTGGACTGTTTTGCTGATGAGCATGAGGGCAATAGACATGGTGTGCAATTCCCTGAGTTTGGAAGAAAGAATTTAGCTTGACATATTCACCTTCCCAATCTGACTGTACCGTAAGAATTTTCTTATCAAACTTACGGTCAACTAACCTTTGAAAGTTCACAAAGGCAGGAAACACATTAGATTTACTTTTAAGAAGATAGATCCATATAAACTTGCTATAGTCATTGATAAATCTTATATAGTAATCACGTCCAACGGACATAGGAGCAGAACCCCATACATTAGTGAAAATAAACTGGAGAGGAAAAGTAGATACACTAGTGGATATTAGGTAAGATAATTGATGGCTTTTAGCTCATTGACAAGAATCACACACCGACTCTATACTCAAATCTCTAACACAAGAAAGACTATTCTTACTAACAATAAGCCTAACAATATTTAAAAGCCTAACAATATTTAAAGACGGATGTCCTAAACGACTATGACACTTGCTTGACGACGGCTTGGTAGTGACGAAAACATGCTTGTTTGAGGAAGACACCAAGTAAGAAATAAATGGGTAGAGACCGCCAACACACCATCCTCGATGAATTATTTTCTTCGTAACCCGATCCTTGATCAAAAAGAAAAAATGATGAAATTCTAAGAAGACATTGTTATCAAGGGTGAAGCGATGAACAGTTAAAAGATTTTTGGAGGCACTGGGCACATGCAAGACATCTTTAAGGTGGAAATTTTGAACAGGGGTATGACTAATTGATTTACCAACATGGCGAATATCCATACCTTGTCCACTAGCGGTGTTTACTTTGTCGCGGCCATTGTACTTGTCATAAACGGACAATTTATTGAGTTCTCCTGTGAGATGGTGAGTAGCACCAGTATCGGAATACCAGTTGGTATCAACATCATAGGCATATGCATCCTTTTCATCAGACATGTCATCATCATCTTATAAGCGGTATCAGCAAACCTTGGCAGCATGTCCTTCGCGAGAATAGATCTGACAAGTGACATCCATCTAGGAGGATGTGCGGTGGCGACCACGTCCACATCTGCGGCCTCCTCCTGTAGTTCCAACGCGTCCTCCTCCATGATTGTTTGGATGCGACTGCTGTGGGGGCTGACGATTCTCATACTGCCGCAGTTGTTAGCGATTACCGCACCAAGCAGGCTGGTAGCCACCTCCACCGCGTGCCCGCTGACCACCAGGGCAAGAGAGGGAAGCAGCATTGGCGGAAGACTCGAAGTGGCCATCATTGGGACTGCCTTGGTGGTCATGGCGCTGGTCTTGAGAGAGCACCTGAGAGTAGAGATCATTGACGGTGATCGGGTTTGTCATGAGACCAATGGCGCCAACAAGATTGTCATATGCTGCACCGAGGCCAACCAAAATATAGGAGACAAGTTCCGGCCCCGTGATTGTTACTCCAGCAGCCATGAGTTCATCGGCAATACTATTCATCTTGGCAAATTAGGCCAGTGTAGGCATGCCAAGCTTCTTTGTGATTGCAATCTCGATGCGTAGATTGGTGATATTTGCATGACTCTGTGACACAAACATGGCCTCCACCGCAGTACAGACTTGAGAGGCATGCTCGTACCGGAGAACATAGGTGAGGATCTCCGGCGAGAATGAATTGAGGAGGTAGCTTAGGACTTTTTGATCGCGAACATGCCACACATCGTACGCAGGGTTGGGCGCCGTCCCGGGCATCTTGTCTAGATTCTCCATGGGCACCGTTTTTGAGGGAGCGGCCTCAGTACCGTTGAGGAGGCCGACCATTTTGGCACCTCTCAACGTAGGAAGGATCAACACCTTCTAGCTAGGGTGATTCGCACGCTTGAGCTTCTCTGACGGCGATGACCCGAGATCGGGCGAAGCGGCAGAGCTTGTCGTGGCCATGGAGGCAACAGCTGGGTGGGTGGTCGGGGTTTTGACCTAGCATATTTTTTGGCCGGTAGATTAGATGTCGTGAAAGAGATTAGGCTCCTGATACCATGATAAAAATAACGGAAGCGTTTCTACTCAGTAGATCCAAGCCACGTGGGGTGATCCCATTATATTGATCGATAGTGATCTTGGCGGCCCGAGCGTGTAGGAGTCATAAAGGAGAGTCCGTATAGGAGTCTAGGATGTGTACGTTACATGTACCAACTCATATATCCAGTACTTCTGTTACAGGTAAACTAGATTACTTCTAACAAGCATAGTGTGCCCGAGCCCACGGGGCAAGAAGGGCGGACGATCCTGTGGTGTCAGTGCAAGGAGCTCCCGCCAGGATCCCTCAAAACAGGTATACGCCCAACTATATTAATATAGAAACCTCGATTGATAGCGCTGCTGGGCCAGACAGCACAACGCTCAAAAGAAAACGAAAACAAAAAAATAAAAAGAAGAGAAAGCAAAGCCGACGACAGTGGCTCGACGAAAACAAGGGTGACCGGCAACCGCTGCGCCCACCGGAGAATTTCCACCCCACTCCTAGCCTCGAAAGCGTCGCATATCAGGCAGCACCTCCAAGAAGGAAGCAACGACAACAACGCCGCTGTCCGAACGAGTCCTATGGTTTCCCCTGATACGCTACGGGAGGTGGGGAAGAGATACACCCGACGTTCTTTAAGAAGTATAGCGACACCTGCAGGTGTCACCAAGTCGGTGTCAAGACGACAAGGATTTCTCCCAACCCCTCAAAAATCCACACTCCCGGCCGCTTCGAAGCTCCACCAGCTCGCCTTCCAACCAACACACGCCAACACGGACTTGCGGTCACCACCGTCGACTCACCGCGACCCAAGATGTGAGGCTGGTATGACCGGAAAGAAGAACCTTCGGGCGGGGTTCGGCGGTATAGTGACAGACGGGAGGGGACTACCTCCACCGCCAGAGGGCGATAGCCGACCAGATGTAACAACAAGGGCAAACCAGGCCCTCTCTGGCCCAGTTGAGTCCAAAAGGATTCGTGAAGCCCCACCACCACACTACAACAAGGGTGTCACTATCGCCATCAACTCTAGCTCTAGTATCTACTTTTCCGTCCACCGGTGAGTCCACCGCCACTACATACCCCCGCCGCCAAGCAGCAGCGTCATCCCCACTATGGTCTCCTGGACCTGCCAGACCGCCGCCGATCTGAGGTACGACACGCCTCTCCCAGAGCCACCTCCGTCGAAGGGCCGCCTGTACAAACCACCTTCCAGGGTCGCCACCCTGGCATCCACGTTCGCGCACCCGCAAGTCGGCAGCCGTCAGCATGGCAGGTTCGATGGCATATACGCGGGAAGCCGGCGCTCGAAAGCTAGACATGGTGCCGGAGGGTCAACAAGCATGGCAGCAACGGCACCTCCGTGCTGCCCGCAAGTTGAGCCCGCAAACCCTATCTAGGGTGTGACAAACCGTCACCAGATCCAGGCCCTCTTGGCCGGACCTAGTGCCCCGGCCAATAGCCAAGGGTCTGAGAACAACTATGGAAGCCCGGCCCGCCAGGTCTAGATCGAGCCCACACTGGCCTAGATCTGGCCCGCGCTGCCTAGCCGCTGATGTGCAGTCCGGCGACCGCCACCATCCTCCAGCGTTGAGCCCCGCCCAGACCCCGCTGCCTTGGGCCAGCGACCGCAGGGGCAAGCACACGCCACCATCCACCGCGTCGCCTCCCCCACCTGCCGCTGCAGAGGAGGCCGCCCGCGGCCCTCGCCACCCATGGCCCTTGTCTCCCCATGACCGGGCACCACACCGCCCGTCGCGCTAAAGCTCGCCGGAGCTCCGCCTCGCTGTGACCCCTGACGGGAGAGCCACACCCTGGCCTAGCAACGCCGACCCGCGACCAGCCACACCGAGCAAGGGGACGAAGGGGCCCCACCGCCGCCGGCCCCAACCGGGCTTTGCCCGCCCGTGCCCCTGGCGGCGGCGAGGGAGGAAGAGGGAGGGCCCGGCGGCGCGGGATTAGGTTGCCTCCCCGTTGCTCGCGGGGGCGGCGTGGGAGGGGTCCTCCCGCCAGGATCCCCAGCCTGCGCTCTGCACTAGGTCGCTCCGTTCCAGTCGTGGATGCCTAGCCGCTTGAGCAGGGCTAGCTAGACTAGACTAGAACTGGACTATGTTGTGGTCGACTCTCGAGTTCAGAGTTCATTTGTATTTTTTGAACTCTGAAAACACTATGAGATGGCGTTATGAATATGGCAAATTCATGATCTTGTTCAGTAGATCGCTACTGTATCCTGCCAACGATTTACTGTTAGATCCGGTATCCACACAGTATGGTTCCAAAGCAGGACATCACAACATCCTCACCATGGTATCCAGCAACCAAGATCATAAAAGGGGTTATTGAGAGAGCAAAGGCTGATGGTCAAATTGAAGGAGTGGTTCCACATCTTTTCGATGATGGACTATCTATTCTTCAATATGCCGATGATACAATTCTTTTTATGGAACATGATCTGGAGAAGGCTAAGAATCTGAAATTAATATTATCAGCATTCGAGCAGCTATCTGGGCTTAAAATAAACTTCCATAAGAGTGATTTGTATTGTTTTGGCGAGGCCCAAAACGAGGCCCACCTATATACTGAACTTTTTGGTTGTGGTCAGGGTCAATTTCCAATCAATTATTTGGGAATACTTATTCATTATCGGCGTCTCACAATTGTTGAATGGAAACTTGTTGAGAAAAGGCTACAATAACGTCTTAATAGTTGGAAAGGTAAATTGTTATCCCTTGGTGGAAGACTGGTACTCATAAATTCAGTACTTACTAATATGCTAGTGTATATGATCTCGTTTTTCCAATTACCAAAAGGGGTCTTGAACAAAGTGGATTATTTCCGTTCAAGATTCTTTTGGCAAGGGGACAGTGAAAAAAAGAAATATCGACTGGCCAGATGGAATGTGGTTTGCCGCCCGAAGGAGTTTGGTGGACTGGGCATACACGATTTGCAAGTCAAAAACATCGCACTCCTGGGCAAATGGCTTTTTAAACTACTTACGGAAGATGGTGTTTGGCAAACCATGTTATGGAGGAAATATGTGGGGTCCAAGGCTGTGTCTCAAGTGGTTTGGAAACCCGGAGATTCACATTTTTGGGCGGGTCTTATGGCCACCAAGAAACATTTCTTTCGTTTTGGTGCTTTCAAGATTAAGGATGGATCACAGATTAGGTTTTAGGAAGATAAGTGGCTTGGCCAAACTACTCTTCGCGAACAATATCCAGCTTTATATTCGATTGTTAGACACAAAGGAGATACAATTTCCATAGTGATGGAAGACTATCCTCCTAATGTGTCTTTCAGAAGAAGTCTCATCGGTCCTAGATTGGTATCTTGGAACAATTTATTATTACGTTTATCCATGATACAATTGCCGGACGGTGTTGACGTGTTTAAATGAAAATTACTAGAAAGTAGTAAATTTTCTGTTGGCTCACTATATAAAGCCTTGGTTCAACCTGATATCCCGGTCGATGATAATAGTAAAATTTGGAAAATGAAAATACCCCTTAAGACGAAGATATTTGCTTGGTATCTACGGAAAGGGGTAATTCTAACAAAAGATAATCTTGCAAAGAGGAATTGGCGTGGAAGTATACAATGTGTTTTTTGTTATCAAGATGAGAGAATTCGCCATTTATTCTTCCATTGCAAATTTGCTCGCTCTATATGGTCATTCATCCAAATAGCTTCTGGTTTATCTCCGCCACGTTCTGTAACCAATGTCTTTGGTAATTGGTTGCACGGAATTGTTGATAAGTACAGAACTTTGTTTAGGGTAGGAGCGCTTGCCATTATATGGTCGCTATGGCTTTGTAGAAACGACAAGATTTTTAATAACAGTGTGTCTTCTCCTCTGCAGGTTATCTATCGAGCCACGGCTATCCTCCGATCATGGAATATTCTCCAACGTATGGAGTTTCGCGACTTATTTATGGAGGGATGTACGCGATTGGAGGACACGGCGAGGGATATTTTCTCCCGATATGAATGGCCGCGTGATCTGAGGATTGATCTATCTTAGATTCTAGAAATTTATTTACATAGTACTTTTGTGTAATGCTTGTTTACTTTTTACCTTACTTCTGTCGTTTGTGTGGATGTGTGCATCTTGGTTATGCAGAGGTCGGATGTAAACATTAAACATTTAATAAATGTGCCTATTTCCAAAAAAAAAATCATAAAAGGGTCAAAACTAGTCTCCATATTACGAAAGGCAGGATACCTTACGATTCCAACTCCTAGAATGTTGCATAGTTCGTCTGGAAGATGCATACTACTACACAGGAAACACAGCCCATCAGAGCTAAAGACAGCTACCGTCTGAAATGAACTGAACTACGAGGTTTTGATCATACATGCTCCATTTAATATCCGAAATAAACCAAAAATGTTTTAGACTGAATACATGGCATTCTGCTCCCGATTAGGGGCGACACAAGCCTCATGGCCTCAAATCAAAATACAGTTTAGTGAAGCATCTGAACTTATCTTTCATGCCAATTGACAAGTACTGTAATGGAACCTCGATAAAGAAGAGCAGTATCCAAGAAGTACAAGAGGAAACTAGAAACAAAAGCGAACAAAACTTCATTATCTGGTAGGAATCCAAACTCTGTGACGATGAATGTAAAAAGAAAGGAAAACATTGTTTTGTGTCTAAAACATGGCGCAAGATTCATGTTTCAGAATTATTTTTCTCAGATCGATGGTAACGTAGTGCGAGCATTTCTCCTAGCAGTTGGACGTCCCCCTCTCTCTGCTCATTTGAGACGTAGGAACCGGTGGCATTTTCTCATCAAGTTCATAGCCACAGACGGGGGCGGCGGTGGCGGCGTCGACGTAGCCGCTGCTCCTTACGAGCCTTCACCGACAGGCCTACCATTCTACGCATTGCCGGAGTCGAGTACGCTGACCCCCCACCCGTCAGACCCTTCCCAAGGTTCCCCGAGGTCGTCGTGCGCTGCTGCGAGTGCGAGCTCATGCCGGACAGCAGGGACGCGCGGCCGCCCGTCATATGGTACAACCTCGCGTCCCCCACGCGCTCGCTGAGCTCTCCCAGCTCCACCCCGAGCTCCGTGCACATGGCGTCGTTGCTCTCTCCCAGCGCCTTGCCCCGGCGACGGAGTATCTCCGACGCCTCCGCGTGCTGCCCGCGCTCCGCCGCCGCGCGCGCCGCCGCTATGTCCTCCGCCGCCTCCACGCGCAGACGCTCCCGCTCAACCTCCACCGACGGTTCCACCTCCGCCGCCTCGACTGGCCTCTTCACGACCGCGTCCTCGCCCGCCACGTCCACCGACTGCCCTATCGCCGCGTCTCGGTAGGCGCATCTCACCTTCACCAGCTGCGTGACGTCGACGTCGTCCCCAGCGACTCTCGGCACGTCCACCAGCAGCAGGAAGCGCCTCTCTTCGTCGGCGTACAGTTCTCCGACGTCCACCGTGGCGGCGCGCCCTTCGGCGTCGACGCGGCTCTTGTAACGTCCCGACTTGACGGACCGGATGCGGACGCCCGGGCAGACGCACTCGACGGAGACGCGCGCCTCCTGCGCGGCCACCGAGAGGAGCCCGCCGATGCACTGCGCGAAAGAGTCCTGGATGACGGCCTCGTTCTCGATGAAGGAGAACGTGCCTCCGGTGGCCTCCGCGATGCTGTGCATCGCCGCCGAGTCGTGGTCGATGCCGAAGCCGAACGTGTGGACCGGCACCGACGAGCCGCCGGCGGAGCGCATCAAGGATGATGGCACGAGCACGTTGTAGTCAGTGGCCGCCACCGCACTATGACTCAGCGTGTAGTTGTCCTGGCCGTCAGAGAGGAGGATGACGGCGGACACGGCGTTCTTGTTCCGGCGGCCGTCGATCACCTTGGCGGCTTGAAGGAGGCCATCCTTGATGTTGGTCCCGCCGTCGGCGACGAGGGACTTCACGGCGCGCTCGGACGAGGCCCTCCCGGCGTCGGACATGCGCGTGAGCCGGGTGAGGCGGCGGGTGGTGGAGGAGAAGGAAACGAGGCTGAGGCGGTCATCGGGGCCCAGCTTGTCGACTACGAACCCCATGGCCTGCTTCAACAGCGCTATCTTGTCGCCGATCATGCTCCCGCTGACGTCGAGCACCATGACGAGGTCCAGAGGTGCGCGCGCTGCCTTTGCCGCCTCGAGAGCCAGCGCGGGAGCCTTGGCGTGCACGAGTACTGCGAAGCCGTCGCGGGTGGCGTCCCTCGCGACGGCCGGGTACTCGCAGTGCGTCTTGAGGACCATCACCCCGCCGCCAGCCGTCGCGGTCGTCGCCTGCCCGTGGGGCGGCAGCGTCTCCAGCGGTTCGTCGTCGTCGAAGAGCTGCGCCGGCATGGGCGTGACGCCTGGCACGTCGCGCCACGGCGTGAAGCAGATCGGGCAGGCGGTCCGGTGGTGGACGCAGCGGAGGTGGAAGCTGTGGGAGCACTCGGCCGTGAACGTAGCGTGGCCGCGGCCCATGCCGCCATGACAGACGGCGCACGGCGTCACCATCGATGAAAAACCGGCTCTGAAATTGAGATCTTCTCCTTGGATGAAACTTGTACGGCGGCGGAGTATGCGTGTATCAATCTAAACAGCCCGGCCGTGAGGTTTTAAAGACAGGAAACCCTGTGATTTTTGTTTTTTGCAATCCCTAATTATACGATCGCATATTTGGATAGTGATTAACGTCCTTAGCTTGGAGGGCAAGCAAATTGTAACCATCGGAATCAAATATTTTCGTCCCGAGGCCCCGTTCGAGGGTTTTGGAAAAAAAAAGGTTGGATCTAAACCTATTTGGATCTAGGCACCGACTATCGCCTGTAGAAAGAAATGTTTTTTGCTGAAATACAGCTAGATGTGACTTAAGTTAAGTCATAGCTAGGTTGTACGCCGTTCAATTTTGTGTCCGCGTCAAGATTTGTGTGTTGAAGTTGTTTTTGAGCTTCGGCCTGTGTCGTCGCATGCAGCTGTTGAGTCACGACAGGTTGTTGGGCCGGGCCTTTGGAGCATCACGCACGGGATTGTTGGGCTGGGACTTTGGTGATGTTGAGCGATAGTTGGTCTGTTGTCCGGCTTTTTTGTCGTTTTGCTTTTTTGTTTTGTTTATGGGTTGTTGTTATGTTTTAAATTGACTAATAAATGATTGGTTTTTATTTTCTAGTCCTAGGGTGCTCTTTGTAAGAGAGAGGTCTTTTTCTGTTTTATCTAGTTTTGCTAGGGTGCTTGATGCCAAGGGCCTTTTTAGAATTTGTACCTGCCACGTGTTTTAACATACAGCTTCTGGGGTCTTCTGGACCTAGTTATTGTTCAAAAAAACAGTAGACTTGCAAACGAGTTTTAAAATTTTATATCAAATTCATTTAAGTATGAAAGTAGTCCATTAGATTTTGAATCGCCTTTTTCTCATGCTCTCTATTAGTTGTGATTGGACCTGCAATTAAGATCTTTTTTTATCTAGTTGTAATTATACTTGCAACTGAATTTATAAATTAATTTTAAATTGACTAAGAATTAAGCTATTTCTATTATTTGTTTATTTGAATTGTGTTTTTTCTGTGCTTTCTTATGAGTTGTAATAGGACTTGTAATTGGTTTCTTTCATTATCAGTTGTAACTGGATTTGCAATCGAGTTTTAAAATTCTACGTCAAATTTATTTGAGAGAATGAAGCTAATCCATAATATTTTAAATCACCATTCTTTTTCATGCTTACTCACAACTAAGATCTTTTTTTATCCAGTCGCAACTATACTTGCAGCTAAGTTTTAATTAATTTTAAATTTATTAAGAATAAAGATTTCTCCATCTTTTTCAATCGGCGGTTTTTCGTGCTTTCCTAGTCAATTGCAACATGACTTGCAATTGACTTCTTTATTCCAGTTGCAACTGAACTTGCAAATGACTTTTGGAATCTGACATCAAATATTCGAGAATGAAGACAATCCATCAGATTTTGACTTGCAAACTTTTTTGTGTTTCCTATAAGTTGCAATCCGACTTGCAATTAAGATGTTTTTATCTAGTTGCAGCTATACTTGTAACTGAGTTTTGAATTGATTTTAAAGTAACTAAGAATTAATCTATGTCCATTATTTTGTTTTTTCTAGTCGTGAATTAGCAAATTCATTTCTTAATTTCTTTGTAGCTAGAATGATTATTTTGTTCTACTAAAGCAAAAAAAAAAGGAAGCATACATCCACGTTATCGGTAGATATTGAACACAATGACCAAACAAATCAGAAACTAAAACGTGTTATTTTACTGCAAGTACCAACACTGGCATACAGGCCGGCCGGCCGGGTGCGATCGTACAGCTCTTAGAGCATCTTCACTCGTTGGGCGAATTCAGCCCAAAATCCGGACCAAACTTTGGCCGGACGAAACAAGTTTTCGGTCTTGGTACGCCGAGTTTCACACTCGCGTACCCAACCCGAGTTTCCAGAATGCCCGTTTTCGCTTAAATTCGGCTTAAATTCGTCCAGATTTCGGCATACAATGAATACATAACATTTTATGTCCAAAGTTCGGCGAAATTTTAAACATAGTTCGCCATAAATGTAAACATAGTCCGGCCTGCAGTGAAAATATAATATATTTCGGCTAAGTTCGGCCTAGTTCGGCCAGTTCATGCTGGGCATCTACGACGTGTTGTCCCTGCGTATCCATAGGTGCTCAACAAGATCATCCTGCAGCTGTTGATGTATCGCCGGCTCTCGGATCTCCTGACGCATGACGATGAATGCAGCCCAGGTTGGAGGCACCTGATGATCAGGCTCGGCAAGAGGACCCTATCTGTAGTATGGCTCGTTCTCCTCGAGCAAACTCACTGGATCTTTCCTCTCATCCTTAATGATCATGTTGCGCAAGGCCACACAACAGTTCATCACTTCCCACATCTGATCTTTTGACCAGGTCATAGCAGGGAACCAGACAACCGCAAACCTCTGCTGGAGCACACTGAATGCCCGCTCCACGTCCTTCCTGCAAGCTTCCTGCTCCTTGGCAAAGTGAGAATGCTTGGGAAGCATTAGGTTTGAGATAGTCTTCACAAATGTTGGCCATCTTGGATAGATGTCATCTGCTAGATAGTATCCCTTGTTGTAGTGGTGCCCTCTGATCTCAAATTTCACAGGAGGAGCATGACCCTCAACAAGCTTGGAAAAGACAATTGAGGAGTTGAGGACATTGATGTCGTTGTTTGATCCTGCCATGCCAAAGAAATATGCCAGATCCAAAGATCATATGTAGCAACTGCCTCAAGTATCACAGTGCAACCTTCTTTGTGGCCTTTGTATATTCCTTGTCATGAAAATGGACAGTTCTTCCACTCCCAATGCATGCAATCTATGCTTCCAAGCATACCAGGAAATCCTCTACTTTCATTGACTATCAGGATTCGAGCAGCGTCTTCAGCAGTGGGTGATCTCAAGTACTGTTCCCCGAACACTGCAATCACTGCCCTGTAGAACGTGTATAAGCAATCAATGGTGGACTCGGCGATGCGGAGATAGTCATCGACACTGTCAGCCGGCGCTCCATATGCAAGCAACCTCATCGCCACGGTGCACTTCTGCAGTGAGAAAAACCCAACCAAGCCGGTGCAGTCCTTCTTGCAAACGAAATAGGGGTCGAAGTCCCGGATGACATGCATGATCTTGAGGAAGAGATTTAGGCTTATTCTGAAACGGCGGCAAAACACGTCCTCTCCATGGAGTGGCTGGTCGGCGAAGTAGTCGACGTACAACATGCAGTAGCCCTCTATCATTTGCCTTGCCATGCACTTCCGGCGACCTGGCGCCGAACCAACGCGCTTCGGCTTCGCCATCTGCATGTACAGCTGGGCGAGCGAGGCGAGGATCTCCAAGTGCTCTTCACCTTCGGCGACCGCGGCGCTCTCCTCCCCCAGCAGCACGACGAGCATCTCCTCGTCGTCGGAGTCCATGGCGAGTATCTTGTCGTCGTCGGAGTCCATGGCCGAAGCGGCCAAACGTCGGACACTTGGCGGGCGCGGTGGTGGGAGCACGCAGCGAAGCAGAGCTACGACGAATTTCTGTCGGCGAAAGCGGTGGCGGGACGGGTGGCGAAGTGGGCGACAACTACGGCGAGCATATCTAGAGGCATGGGCATGTCTCAGCGTGGAGGAGCTCCACTGGCGAAGTCATGGCGACAGAGGCGCCGAGAGCTCTTCGCCGCAGTCTGGGCGAGTGGAGTGGGTGGGAATGGGATTGTCTTGCCGACACAGCTGGCACACGCCCATTTTCGCTTCATCCGGCGTTCCCAGGGCGTACCCGGGAACCTGGGTTCAGCCTAGAAAGTCCGGACCAAAGTTCGTCCAAATCCGAACAAAAACAGGTTCTTGAATACGCGACTGGACCAATTTTCGACGCCCAGATCGACGTCCTGAATAGGCGAGTGAAGATGCTCATAGTATGAACAAGGGTCTGTCTAGAGCTCGCTCAATCACGTGAAGTCAGCTATCTTGGAGCTCGCTCAATCACGTACGTCACACGTGCATTACATAATGATTCGCATTACATGATAATTCTTTTACCAGGTGAACAAAAACTTTATACTCCATTTGACTTAAATTAGTTGACTCATATTATTTGAATGTATCTAGTATTAAAATATGTTTAAATACATCCAAATTTAGAAAAATCTAAGTCAACTAGTAATTTGGATCGGATGGAGTACTACTAATCTTTTTTTTTACAACATGAATATGTTTTTGTTAGTTGCAACCGACTTGCAACAGAAAAATATCTCAATTGCAATCCACTTACAACTCATATTTATATTGTGTGAACAATTTTTCTGACAACGTGAATTTTTTCTTACTACGTGGAAATTATTTTATTAGTTGCAGGCCACTTGCAACTGGGATAATCTTACAACTCATATTTGTAAAGTGTGAATAATTTTTTATCGGTTGCAACTCACTTGCAAAAAAATCTTAGTTACAACCCACATGTAACTCATATTGGTACAACGTGAATAATTTTTTTTCAGTTGCAGCATACTTGCAATTGAAAAAAATCTTAGTTTCAACCCACTTACAAATCATATTGGTAGATAGTGAATAATTTTTTTCAGTTGCAACTCACTTGGCATAAAAAATCTCGATTGCAACCCATTTGCTGATAAAAACCGCAGCCCCCAAAAACCCACAAACGATTAAAAAGCCCACAACACAACGTCCAAACAAATGTCCAACACGGAACAACCAGGAAGACTGCACAATCCAGCACAAATCTTGAAACAAATGATCGACTCACGCGTGACCGAGCTCTAAGACCGAACTCGGTCGACTGAGCTCTAGCAATCCTGTATGAACAAACACAAAAATAAGTAAGCCGAACCTCTTGCCCGCCTGGGGAGTACGGTCGCAAGTCCGAAACTCAAAGGAATTGACAGGGCCTACACAAGCAGTGGAGCATGTGGTTCACGAATTTCAATAAACTGTAACCACCACGCCATGTTGTTGACTGAGAAATATCTTAAGTCTCATTCAGTTGTGTTTTAGAGAGTTTCGTAAGAAATACGGTCACGAAAAAACAATGAAATTAGATCTTGTCTCGTTAGAGACATTCTTAAGGGAATTGCTAATTCTTAGCTGCTTACTCCGTTTCGAAATATAAGATATTTTAGTCTTATTTTAAAACAGATGTATCTAGCATGTTTTAATGTATAGATTAGGAGAAAAATGCCTATACGCTAAAAAGAGTCAAGATAACATGTGTTTTAAAAAAAGACTAAAACATCTTACATTTTAAAACGATTAGCTAAGAAATAGCTTAGATTCAGCTAAGTATAGTCTTGCCTCGTTGCATGCTTGTTGGCCTGTGCTGGTCAAGTAGAACGGTGATGTATGGTCACTTTTATTGTGGGCTTTTTGATCTATTTGGAATATACTCCCTCCGTTTTAAAATAGGGAGCGTCTAGGTAGCAACTAATGGCATCGCTCGATTAGGAAAGTTTTCTCAGACCCAGCGACCCATAAAAGGAAAGCAATCCATCAGCGCCACCCCCGGCGCCCGGAACCACGTTCCTTCCTAGGCGCATGCTTTTCAGGCCGCTCCCGCGAGAAGATCCTTCAAGGGTCCCACCAACCACCTCTCCCGTACTATGTGACGCTTCCATTTCACTTCCTCTCTTCTTGTTCCGCTGCGAGACCGAACGTCTTCTTCCCTCTCCAAATCTCCATCAAACCCTGCAAATTTCTTCTCTTGGCTTTGATTAGGATCTATATCTACTCTAGGGTTCTTTCAAAAAATCATAAGCATCTCTATTTTAGATATGAAATAATCACCTATGTTCCAAAAAAAAAACTCAAGAAACCACGCGAACAGAACAACATAGATTCTAGACCGGAAAACAGCAGTTTTTATGTTTCATCCTCTGCATCAACTTAGGTAATATAACTATACAACTAAAGGTTGACCTATGTAACAACTTTGCATGTTATGACTGCAACTACAGTTAGATTAGTAGTTCTAACTGCAAAGTTTGTAGCAACATACTAGCAACAAAAGAAAATAGTGTTGACGAAAGCAACTTTAGGGTAGGATCTGGAAAAGCAACTATTGTATATAACCTGGAACAACTTAGTTGTACCATCGATGCAACACAAAAAGCATAATCAGTACAACTGTGGGCAAAAAATGACATAGTGGTACCATGTTCTTGTTTGTTCTTGTTTAACCAAACCTGATGTTCCCACGACTATTGTCGTTGAAGAAACAAACCTGATACAATCTAGTTTGTTCTTGTTTAACCAAATCTGATGTTCCCAGGACCATTGTCATTGAAGAAACAAACCTGCAGCAACTTGATTAACTTTTCACATGTTAGCTAATGCATTGCACACCGAGATATTTGAAACGGGTTACACATAAGGTTCCACCCATACTAAACCTACACAATATATATACTGATTATAGAGTGGGAAAGAGAAGTATTCGAATGACCACTTGCGGTAACAACTAGTAGCACAACAAAGAACACTTCCCAAACATTTCATAGCTTCAGTTTAAGCAAGCTAGATGTAAGAAGACTTTGGTTGCTATTCCATTTGTACATAGTGCGAATGTAGGATAGCCATTCTCCGTAACTCGCTTATGAAACCATAGCTCACTGGTAATAGTTTTGTTGCCACATACTACCTGCAAAGTTGCACAAAAAACAGAGAAATTAAATTATCTGATTTGTTTGCAAAAAATGCACATAACTACAACTTTTGTGTATATTGCATATGACACAGGTGAAAAAATAAACCTACTACTCCCTCCCTCCGTCCTATAATAAGTGACTTCACTTTTTTAGAATATTGGTGTATCCATACACTAAAATATGTCTAAATACATCTGTATCTAGACAAAATGAAGTCACTTATTTTAGGACGGAGGAAGTATATTAATCAACTTAGTGCAAATGGTGGAATCAATTTAACTATGGTGAGAAAGATATTTTCTCAACTTAATACTTAAGTACATTCTACATAGAGAAAAAATTGATTACCTAGAAAAAACACACCTTGTAAAATTTACAAACAGTAACTTACTTAAACGCTGCAAAGCAACTTAACTGTGATGAAGTGAACCATGGTGGAAAGAAATTTAACTATGGTGAAAGCAACGTTAATTAAATGCTGAAAATCAATTTAGCTATGAAAAAACCACCTTGATGCCCCTACCAATTCAAGGTACAACTTAGCGCCTACTTTACGTATTCAACTTAGTTTTGGTGGTGAAAGCAAAGTTAGCCATGGTGATAGAGTAACTTAATCAAATAAGTGAACTTGAGCATATTCTATACAGGGGGAAATGATTATCTAGGAAAAACACAACTTTTACAATATGCGAAAAGCAACTTAATTAAAAGCTGCAAAACATCATAACTATGAGGAAGCAACAACTTTAATTAATCCCTTATATCCCCCTCTACAACTTAGCGCCTACTATATGTATTCAACTTAGTTTTGGCGGTGGAAGCAAGTTAACTACGGTGACAGAGAAACTTAGTCAAATTAGTGAACTTAAGAACATTCTACATAGGAAAATATTTATTACAAAGTGAAAGGATACAAATATCGCCTAGAGGGGAGGTGAATAGGCGATTAAAACTTTTTAGAGAGAGGCTCAACAAAGGAGAAATTAAACTAGCGTTTACTTTGTTAAGCACAAAACCTAGAACAATCTAGGGTTCACCTATGTGCACCAACAACTTATGCTAAGCAAGACAAACAACTATGTGATAGCAAGATATATACTTCAAGCACGAAGATTATCACAAAATAAGGTGCATAAGTAAGAGCTCGGGTATAGAGATAACCGAGACACGCGGGGACGACGATATTTTACCGAGTTACTCCCAACATAGAGTACGTCTCGTTTGGAGAGGGGGTTGTATTTAACCACGTACGCCACGAAAGGCCCCCCTTGTTCTCCGATGAACCTCACTCCAATGGGTTCGATTCACCCTTCCACTATCGGTGTACTTGTCGGTGGGAAACCGAAACCTCTCACAAGGTTAGGACACTTCTCCACAACTTAATTGGAGGCTCCTAACAAATGTCACCAAGGCCACAACCTGAACACCAACAAACCGTCTAGGGTTCCAAGAACCCAAGAGCAAAAAGCTTCTCAACTTTCACTCACCAAATCCTCCGAGGAGAACTCAAACCGATGCACCAAATACAAGAGGAAAGAACACCACAAAGATGCTCCAATCCCTCACTCTCAAGTTCCAACAAAGCTACTAAAGCTATTGGTGGAACAAGAGAGGAAGAACACAAAGAGGGATACAAAATCCCCCAAAATCTAGATCCCAAAGATACACTCATAAAGAGATGTTTTGATTTGGTCAAAACGTGGATCTAGATCTTCTCTCTCTTCCACTCAAATATGGGCAAGAATCATTGAAGGGAAGAGATTAATCAAGCTAGAGAGAATAAGAACAATGGACAAAGCTTGGGCAAAATAGAAGAAGAAGAAGCAACCAAATAAAAGAGAGAGGGGCAAGATATAGGGCCACTAAAATTCTGCCTATTCGGGCCTTTCCAGCCAGACCGGGCGGTACTACCGGATTGGGCCTGTACTACCGGTCCGAACACACCAGCGCGCCAGGAGGAGCTAAGGAAGAGCAGCAGCCCCAGGTGAAAAGCGAACGAGCTAAGAGAGGCAGGGGATCTGGGGAGAGCTACGCGCAGCATGCGAGGCGAGTGGGGCCAGCTCGAGCGGTGCAAGCATCACAAGCGCGCGCGGGGGAGGAGCGGCGACATCACGCGGGAGCATCGACGCGAGTTGGCGAGCGGGGCGGCTGGGCCGGCCCATCAAGCGAGCGGCGGCTGCAGCGAGTGAGAGCAGCGCGCGCGGGCGAAGGCGGGACAACGCGAGAGGCGCGCGGCAGGTCAGCGCGCGAGCGAACGATGCGGTGGACGCGCGCAGTGCAAGAACCAGTGAGCGAGGTGGGCTGGAGAGCGGCGCGAGCAAGGCTGGATGGGAGGGCAACCTGAGCCGGCCGGTAGTACCGACCCACCCGGGCGGTACTACCAGGCCGATCCGATAGTGCCGGAAGCGGGTGCTAGGCAACACTAAAGGAGCACGCAACGCAACAGAATGGGCCGGTAGTACCCAGCGGTACTACCGCTCGGTCCAGGAAAACATTTTCCCTTTTTTCCTTTTTAAACCAAATACGGGGAAAATTCAAACGGTTATAACTTTTGATTGGTGATTTTGATTGACCCGATTCCAATTGCGTTGGATAGAGGACGACCTTCAAGTGAGAATACTTCATGTATTTTATAGTGTGATACCTCACTTGGTGAGAATCCGAAACCTCCAAGAACAAACTCGCAACAAGATATATATACAGGAGATCCGATTTTGATGAACAAGAGCTTGTTATAGACATTACCACAAGCTCCATATCCTGACATGGATAAGACCAAATAACAACCAAATATGATGATGCAAGAATGCAAAGGTTTGAGCTCTCTCCGAACGATATGATCGAGTTACTCATTCGAGAGCCCCTCTTGATAGTACGGTTATCTATCCTAAACCCGGTCTCCCAACAAACATGAGACCGGCAAAAGGGAAAGCCTATCAATATTATACCTTTGCCTTGAGCAATCCACTTGAGTACGATGTAGACGATCTTGTCCTTCTCAAGATGGACACTTTTCTTGATTCCTCATCATCGATCCATGATCACCGAGGATGACAAGCATAAAACATGAGATCTTCTATAGATGGCGTATTTTGAGCTTGCACAACACATCTTCTCCTTATTTCATTGACCTTCAAGCCAACACATGCTCTAAGCGATATCAAAGGACAATTCCTACAAGTGCAACTTAATACACATATTATTCCATAAAGATTGTCATTAATTACCAAAACCATACATGGGGGCCCACATGTTATTTCACATAGGCCGCTATGCAAAACACAAATTTTACAATATGCGAAAAGCAACTTAATTAGAAGATGCAAAACAACATAACTATGCTAAAGAACACCTTAATTAATCCCTTCTCGTACAACTTAGCGCCTACTCTACTTATTCAACTTAGTTTTGGTGGTGGAAGCAAGTTAACTATGGTCGGAGAAACTTAGTCAAATAAGTGAACTTAAGTACATTCTACATAGGAAAAAAATGATTACCTAGACGAAACATGTAACACCCTCAGATCGTCCCTATGCAAGTTTAAGCGATTCTCGTCAAACCCGCATAGAAACTATTCAAAGGTGCCCACCAGGCACTTGCGTGCAGGTGGAAAACAAAGTAATATCATTACACAATAGTCCTTGATGGAACCCACCGAACAGATATATACAATGACGACTCAAAGAGTCAAGAATACAGATATACAGTACAAAGATCCAAATCACTTCGAAAACGGTACAACATCCGAGTACGGAAAAGAAACAAATGGGGCTGAGAGCCCTGAAGAATAACCAATGGCGTACATAACCCTTCCCAGGCCAAGCCGGAAGGTTAACCCTGCTAACGACGTTGATCCCAAAACCTGCATAAACAAAAGGGTTGCCGCCAAAGGGCAAAATAAAAAAGAGAGCGGTCAGTACTGAGGCCAGTACACAGCGAGACTTAGAATTCGATGGTCCTCGCCTACATAGATATGGTGGACTGAAGCAGCAGTGCAGCATGCACTAAATAACCTATACAGACTCGATACAACTAGCGGCTATCAGAGAGGGTTAAGAAAGATCTATTCGGATCCAACTTGATTCTGACACCAAGCATACACATCCTGGTATTCCCCTTTAAGACCAATAAAGAAGTCATACCGAGGAAACTCACACAGTTGGCAATTTTATTTATTCCATTATAGTTGCAGCACTTACTAGTCAGATATAGATAGAATAAGTCATCCTGATATAATAAGCAGTGGGCATTTTTAGTTAACCATTCCGTTGTAGTTACAATACTTACTAGTCAGATACATATAGCACGAGGCATCCCAATTCTAGCAGTTATTGGTACTTTTATTTAGCCCCTCCGTTGTAGTGAAGATGATTACTAGTCATTCCAAAGTCAAATTTATAACACTACTTTAGATATAGTTATCTATGATCGAGATATTGTGCTCTAAGTCGTTCATAACCACAGACATGGCTTTCAGAAAGATTTACTCTACAGGGGTGCACAAATAGCAACACACACACAATCAACCTCGGAAAAACTAAATAAAAACCCAACAAGGCATCACGACAAAGCATTCGCAAGATTCATAATTGATTCAGTGGGCCACCTCGCTAAGCTACCCGCTACGAAGTTAGCGGCTCCGCGGCGGACCGAAGGGTTTGCGACAATGGTTGTAAACGAATGGGAACCCGAAAGTGTGACTGGTGAAAGTATACAGATGTCGCCTAGAGGGGGGTGAATAGGCGATTAAAACTTTTCCTAGAGTGGCTCAACAAAGGCGGAATAAAACTAGTGTTTACTTTGTAAAGCACAACCTAGAACAACTAAGGTTCACCTATGTGCACCAACAACTTATGCTAAGCAATACAAGCAACAAAGTGATAGCAAGATATATATTACTTCAAGCACGAAGGCTATCACAATGTAAAGTGCATAAGTAAAGAGCTCAGGTATAGAGATAACCGAGGCACGCGGGGACAACGATATTTTACCGAGTTCCTCCCAACATGGAGTACGTCTCGTTTGGGGAGGGGGTGGTATCAAACCACCAACGCCACAAAATGCCTCCCTTATTCTCCGGTGAATCTCACCGCAATGGTATCGATCCACACATCCACTATCGGTGCACTTGTCGGTGGCAAACCGGAACCTCTCACAAGGTTGGGGCACTTCTCCACAACTTAATTGGAGGCTCCCAACAAACGCCACCAAGGCCACAACCTGCAACACCAACAAACCGTCTAGGGTTCCAAGAACCCAAGAGTAAAAAGCTTCTCAACTTTCACTCACCAAATCCTCCGGGGAGAACTCATACCGATGCACCAAATGCAATGGCAAGAACACAAGTAGTGCTCAAATCCTTCTCTCCCAAATTCCACCAAAGCTACAAAAGCTTGTGGGGGAATAAGAGAGGAAGAACAAAGGAGGAAATCCAAAAAAGACTCCAAGATCTAGATCCCAAGATGTTCCCCTCACTTAGAGGAGAGATGGATTGGTAGGATTGTAGATCTAGATCTCCTCTTTCAAATCCCTAAAGTATATGCAAGAATAAAGGGAGGGATTGAAGGGGGGACAAGCTTCAAAAGGTCAACAATGGTGGGGGAAAACTTGTAAGAGAGCTAGGGAACCATTGGGGAAGAAGGGCCCCTTAAATAGGTCCTAGAAATCCAACCGTTAGGCCTAGGAATCGCCCGGTCCGGAGTCTCCGGACTGGGACCGGAGTCTCCGGTGTACCCAGGCCAAACGGGGACAATCTAGAGGACGTACTGGACGCGGTCCGGAGATTAGACCGAAGATTAGTCCGGAGTCTCCGGTCTTACAAAAACTGGCAGAAAGACCAATACGAAAACATCCATAACTTTTGCATCCGGACTCCGATTTTGATGATCTTAGGCTTGTTTTAAAGAGGACAATAAGCTCTACAAGATCATACAGAAAAACATAATAGTCCATAAAGGGAGTATAGAACCAAATTACGAAAGGTTTAACCTCTCTCAAAAAGACAAACCAGTAAAACCTCCAACATCGAAAACGTAGTAGAGAATGCATATGAAATCCGTTTTTGATGAACTAGAGCTTGTCATGGAGATTAAAACAAGCTCTAAATCCTCACATGAGTAAGAACCAAATAATGTAAGGTTTTACCTATCTCTAAAAGACAAACCGGTAAAATCTCCAAGATCAAAAACGCAATAAGATATAAAGGGGAAATCCGTTTTTGACGAACTAGGGCTTGTTATGAATATTACCACAATCTCTAGAACCTCACATGGATAAGATCCAAATAACAACCAAGAAAGGATGATGCTAAGTATGCAAAGGTTTGAGCTCTCTCTGAACGATATGATCGAGTTTCTCACTTGGGAGCCCCTCTTGATAGTACGGTTGTCTATCCTATAAACCGGTCTCCCAAACTAACACCACGAGACCGGTAAGAAAGAAACCCTATCAAGATCATACCTTTTCCTTGTGAATATTCCACTTGAT
The DNA here is from genome assembly GCA_916181665.1 of Avena sativa. Classification (NCBI taxonomy): domain Eukaryota; kingdom Viridiplantae; phylum Streptophyta; class Magnoliopsida; order Poales; family Poaceae; genus Avena; species Avena sativa. Next base: position 149,397,439 of record OV702297.1, read on the forward strand.
CTTGATATATACGATCTTGTCCTTCTCAAGATGGAACACCTTTCTTGATTGCTCTTGCACGCAATCACTTGATGAAGACTTGCAAGTTGCTCCCTCATACGACATGGGGAAACCTTTACTTTGACCTTGTCTTCATCGATCCATGATCACCGAGGATGGCAAGCTTCAAGCATGAGATCTTCTAGATATTGCACATCTTTAGCTTGCACATCATTTTTTTCTTTTCTTCATTATGTTGATGCTTTGAAGGTGCATCAGAGATATTACTCCATCTTATTCTTCAAGACATACTTGCCATAGGTTTAGCTCTCACATGACCAATCTGTGGATCACTCTTTGAACACCTTGGTCACCACTTGATCCTCTTCACTTTCTTCTTCTCCAAACCTTGAAGACAACATATGGTTCAAGAATTGCCTATGGACAATTCCTACAAGTACAACTTGATACAAGAATTAGTCCATAGAGATTGTCATTAATTACCAAAACCAGACATGGGGGCCCACATGTTCTTTCAATCTCCCCCATTTTGGTAATTGATGACAATCCATTTGCGAGGGTTTATATAAGGAATTTAACACATAAAATGGTATCACCAATATCAAATACTACATAAGTATGTGATATTGGTACCACCACCATATATAGAGCAAACTCCCCCACAATCTATGCATGTGTGATGAACTTGAATTTCATTGCATATATTGCCAATCATTATCATTGGTGGAGTTTCCTCTATATATACCACATGCTAAGCAACAACAAAGATGCAAGAGCATGAAAGGAAAATGCTTAAAAACAAACTCAAGGCATAAACCATTTCCCTAAAACCCTCTAAAACTTCTCCCCCATTGGCATCAATTGCCGAAATGGGTGACAAGTTTTAGAAGGCCAATATAGTGATAAATCCCCAAACGGTGTGCATTCGCACATATCCAATGATGAATACTTTGGAGGAAGTAGAACTATATCGAGGACCCAAAGATTGCCAAAAGAAATAAGATAAAAGAAGAATCAACAAATGATGTAAGCAATCACAAGATCCGACAAACCAATTGAAAGCAACAAAAGAGCAAAAGATTGTTTTTAAATAATAAATGGAGAAGCTCCCCAAGATTTGTGCACAATTTAAAAATAAATGCATTAGAATACATAATGCACAAATATGGAATCCTTGCTCCCCCATAAACATTTAAGGCACAACGAATGAGAAAGAAGACAAATGAGCATTATTAAATGAATTAGATGAGCTCCCCAAAGATAATGCACCAATTATGATAATTGCATTTGGGAACAAAGTGAATAATCATGGAATCCTCACTCATCCAACTCCATTTTAACAATACAAGGCATGAGAGAACAAATATGATAAGCACAAAGTGATGCTATAAATAAAATTAGGAAGCTCCCCAAGGTATGTGCAACATTAGGTTTTTGTATGTGAATACAATGTGCACAACATGGAATCTTCACTTCCTCTATTTACTTATAAAACAGCTTTGTGCAAATGAGCAAATACCAAGGCATAACATTTGCAAGAAACAAATGGTTGAGCAATAAGTAAGAGACAACATATTAGCGGGGTCAACCACAAGGATGTGTGAGATGCATGACAAAGCATATTATAAGACTAGTACAATGATGATCATTGTGTATCCACATAGTCTTCAATGAATGATATTGCTTAGTATGACCATACAACACACACGAAACAAGGAAGATATCAACAAAAAATTGAGTAACCTCTTTCATGTGTATAAGTTTCTAAGTAGACAATCTTGCAAAGATATTGATCCACAAAGAAACATGTACACACAAAGTAGATACTTAAAATCAATAGAGAAAGATATCCAAAATGAAGTCCTGACAATATCAATAAGATTTTTCTTGAAATCATGGCCAAAAGGCTCAAATATCTTATTGTACATCGATGAGCTTCAACAACCAACACACCCCATACATTACAACTATCACCAAGGGAAAAGGAGAAAGTTGGAATATATGGAGAAAGGCAACAAGTATCACAAGGAGAAATCAACTAGCAAAATTTCACTATTGCACATGAGAGAAGTTGAGGAAAAGATAGGCAATAAAATTGCTAGATTGACATATTTGGGATTGGTGGATCATATGCATGATTTTGTATAGTCCCAATTATATGCACTCATCTCAACTTATGCACATTTACAATAGAGAGTTCTTTTAATACCATGGCTAGAAATACAACAATAAATACAATAACAAGAATTCATGCCAAGATGCAACCTACAAAAGGTTGGAAGTAAGATAAATATGCGCGATCAATAGATACTTGTTACCGAGATATAATTGGTAGGATGTAGAGGATAGTAATTCGTTGATCATCCTACAGCTTGCCTTAAATTCTATTGTAATCACTACTTCTTAAAAATCGAGAGACAAGCATCCAATATATCTCCAATGTACCTAAAACACAATTAAGTACAAAATGGTCCCCAAACTTATTGGGTCCAATGTAGTTAGTGAAACTACAATACATAGGAGAGACTCCACATAAATATGTGCATATTGATATGAAATTGAATTTCATGCACAACTTAGCCGATGGGATTTGGTGGAGTTTTCCCTATATATTGTATCAAAGAAAGCAAACATGCCATAATATAAACATGTAGTAAATATGCCTGCACGAGGCTTTCAAGAACCAAAAAGGAGATACAATTTGAACAAAAGCACCAAGTAAACCGAGATGTCACACACAAGAGTGAGACATGACAAATGGTGTCCAAATTGTATCAAAGAAGCAATTCAACACATGAAAGATTCACAAGTTCAAAAAATAAACTAGGCAAAATCCAAAGAGCAAAAGATATATAAGAACACAAATGCTCAAGGATTTATCTCATTCTAAAAATAGACAAAACATGAAACGAGGAATGAGACAAAACCAACTCCCAAAAGGAGCAAGGTTCCAACAAGAAACCAAACTCCCCAAACTTTTCATGATGGCACAAAATACCAAAACAAAAAGATTGAGCTTCCAAGCATATAAAACATGATATGGAACAAAACAAGAAGCATAAAAGGATTGTTCTAGATAATATAGGAGAGCTCACCCATAATTAGTACATTATATATAATTTTCTTTTGAATGCAAAATGTACACAAATGAGATCATCACTACTACCTATATTAAATAAAACACAAGAGGATATCAATAAAATAAGAAGATTCATAAGAGGCAAGTAAGGCATGGGAGCACATGAAACATTTACTTAGCCATAGATAGGACAAGATTAAGCAAGGGCCAACGTGAATATGATCAATAAATTCTACCATAAATTGAGTATTCATTGTCCAAGGACAAGAAATATTGGGTATACTTTTCCCAAGGTAGCTTGCATGGATATCCAAGATCATTGTCACAACAAAAAGCATATAACAAAATATAAGAATTACAATTGATGCTTCGAACAAGATTCTTGGTAGCTTCCAATAGTCACACAATCACTAGTGATTAGAGTAGCTTGAAGCAAATTGTTTCCATGAGGATGTATATATATATATAAATATGAGGAAACACATACCAAGAAACATTCTCACATACAAGATCCAAAATATGAGCAATAAAGGCATTCAGGCAAATTGGAACTTGTATGAGCAAAATGTGTCACATAGGAGCTAGATAATTATCAATATCAATTCTAAGTGACACAACCTCGAATGTTCACATTTTCTAGGATTGTAATATGCACTAAGCATATGACTCCCCCATAATGTGATACTACCATGAAACCAACACGAGGCAAAATGATACAAATAGAGATAATTAATGGACATTATAAAACTTAAATTTCTCATGAGAATTGTACCACATAGATACTAGATAATATTCCAATATAAATTCTAGATGGTATTCCTCATGTACACACATTTTTAGGATTGTGGAATGCCTAAGCATAACACTCCCCCAAAATGGGATAATCCATTAATCTCTCACAAGAGCCAAATAAGGTACCAAATATAACCAAGTAAGGCTCAAACACAAGAAACACACATACATGGTGTGCCACCTAATCATACATAAATATATGCTTGATTCCTCAAGATAATTAAGTGTATAGCACGACATGTACAAAAGCATGGAAGATACAAAACCAACACATGCACAAGGGGCGAGTAACTTTCAATGTAAAGAGTTGAGCATATGTAACCGCAAGGAGGAACATCGGAAATATAATATAATCATGATAATCCAAATGGCTTGGCTTGACAATAATAATTGATGAAGATCCCTCAATTATTCGTAATGTAGCCAAGACTCCAATGCCCTCCAAAACTCATCTATTGATCAAGTTTTGGCTTGTTGGTCCCCAACCAAGTTGGGTCCTAAGAAGTTAGTCACAATAGGCTTGGCAACCCAAATAGTTATTTTCTTGACACCACATTGGGCACCAACAAACTTGGCAAAAATATTGCCAACCTCATCCTTATAAAGTGAATAAGCATCATCAATGAAGATAGGATTGGATGAGGAGATACCAATAGTGCATGAGGAAGAAATGTGCCCCTTCTCACGACATATGTAGCAAGTTCTACTCTTGCCATCTTTCTTCTTAGGTGAAGCCACAACTCGAGGAAGATCTCGAGTAGTCCTCTTAGGAAGAGGCCCATCAATGACTTGAGGTGGAGCTTGAGGCTGCTTCCCTTGTTGCTTCACACTAAGAGGCTTCTTCTTCAATGGGCAAGATCTAACATGATGCCCTTCTTCCTTGCACTTGAAGCAAACAATGTTGGTCGGATTCTTGACTTGATCTTGGCCTTTCTTCTTGTTGTCCTTGTGCTTCAACTTGATATTGGACTTGTTCTTGACATTGGAGTTGAATCCAAGCCCACTCTTGTCATTAGGGAATTTTTGCGCACTCAAGATTTTGTTGAGTGCGGCCTTCCCTTGATGACCCTTTTTTAAGCCATTCTTCAAAGAAGTGACTTGAGCCTTGAGCTCTTTGATTTCCTCTACATGGTTAGTTTCAATAAAAGTACTAGAGGAAGTAGATGCTACATTGTTAGAGCAACAAGGCACGGAATGTAATTCCTCACGAGATATAGCATGGTTGTGAGAGGATGAATTACAAGGACTAGCACATGGTAATATAACATTTGGAGTAGATATAGTGCTAATGTCCACATGAGGCCCACTAGATTTTACCTTTGACATGATGGCCTCATGAGCCAACGTTAGCCTACCATGGGAGACTAGGAAATCCTCATGCGATCTTGAGAGCTTAACATGACTTTCTTCTAATTTCCCATAGTTTCTAGTTAGCAAAGCAAGTTGAGCCTTTAGCTCAACATTCTCCTTTGAAATAGATGCTTCACAATAAATGGAGTTAGTAGCACAAGCATCATCATTATTAGCAAGAGGTGAGGGCAACTTGGCAAGCTCTTTTGAATATGAAGCTTTAAGTTTCTCATGTGACTCAGTGAGTTTGATGAGCTCACCCTTTATGACCCTAGAGCCATTTTTGAGGTGCTCAAAATCCTCAAGGAGTTTAGCATAAGCAGCTTGAGTCTCAACATTTTTACTTTTGAGATCACTTGCCACCTCAAGATCTCTATCATGAGATTCCTTTACTCTAGATAGCTCTAAAGCAAAGGTCTCCTCAAGAGATTCCTTAGTGGTTTGTTCCTCTTCAAGAGCTTTATTTAGGTTTGCAATTATATTAGCATACTCACGCTCAAGACTACACATTTTATCAACGTTGTTATCATGCACCTCAATTTGTGTTTCCAACTTATCAATATGTTCTTTGCTCTTAATAGCAAAGTCCAAGACTTCAACAAAGTTAGAGCAAGCAATATCCTTTTTAACAAGGGCACGATAAACAATCTCACCCTTTTCATATAAATCATCAATATCAAGCTCTTCTTCCACATTATCCACATCCTCCTCATCACAAGAGGTAATGGGTTCCAAAGTAGGAGTTACCTTAGAATCCCTAGCCATAAAGCATAGGTGGGTACCGGAAGAAGGTGAAGATGAGATTGCATTTGTGGCTTCATTCAAAACCATGTCTTGGCCCATAGAATCTTCGGTTTCCTCTACATGGTTAGCAACACAAGCACTAGAGGAAATGGAAGCATTTTTATCATGGCAACAAGACAACACAAGCATATCATCATGAGATTTATTCAAGTCATTTCTACATGATATGCAAGGACTATTAACACAAGCATGTAAGAAGTTGGTAGTGCTAGAAGTGTTAAAGTCCAAAGATAGATTATTCCAACTAGAAAGAGATGAGGGATTACAAATAGTAAGCACACTATCTAAATTGCAATTTCTATCACCACTCACCATATCATTACCTTGTGAAAAGTCACATGTTGGTGAAGTGGTAGAGGATGAGAACTCATCTTGACCGGAAGTGGAAGCAACACAATCATCCTCAATAATGTTGGACACAACATATTTATCTTGAAGTTTTATCCATAACTCATGAGCGCTCCAAAAAGGAATGATTGAGGAGGTAACTACATAGCTCAAAGCATTAACAAGCACATTAGAAGCTTGAGCATCGAGATATAAGTTTTTCTCATCCTCACAAGATAGATTTTTGAAATCCATAGGAGGAGAAAAACCTATATCTACAATATGCTCCAAATTTGGGTCCATGTCCCGAAAATGAATAAGCATACGAGTTTTCCATATATCATAATTTGTGCCATCGAATATGAACATGTCATTGTGCACTAATCCTCTAGCTGACATTTTTAGTCTCAAGGCGGTGAAGCCTAAAATGAGAGACCGGGCTCTGATACCAATTGAAAGTATACGGATGTCTCCTAGAGGTGGGAGGGGGGGGGTGAATAGGCGATTAAATTTTTTCCTAGAGTGGCTCAACAAAGGCGGAATAAAACTAGTGTTTACTTTGTAAAGCACAACCTAGAACAACTAAGGTTCACCTATGTGCACCAACAACTTATGCTAAGCAATACAAGCAACAAAGTGATAGCAAGATATATATTACTTCAAGCACGAAGGCTATCACAATGTAAAGTGCATAAGTAAAGAGCTCAGGTATAGAGATAACCGAGGCACGCGGGGACAACGATATTTTACCGAGTTCCTCCCAACATGGAGTACGTCTCGTTTGGGGAGGGGGTGGTATCAAACCACCAACACCACAAAAGGCCTCCCTTATTCTCCGGTGAATCTCACCGCAATGGTATCGATCCACACATCCACTATCGGTGCACTTGTCGATGGCAAATCGGAACCTCTCACAAGGTTGGGGCACTTCTCCACAACTTAATTGGAGGCTCCCAACAAACGCCACCAAGGCCACAACCTGCAACACCAACAAACCGTCTAGGGTTCCAAGAACCCAAGAGTAAAAAGCTTCTCAACTTTCACTCACCAAATCCTCCGGGGAGAACTCATACCGATGCACCAAATGCAATGGCAAGAACACAAGTAGTGCTCAAATCCTTCTCTCCCAAATTCCACCAAAGCTACAAAAGCTTGTGGGGGAATAAGAGAGGAAGAACAAAGGAGGAAATCCAAAAAAGACTCCAAGATCTAGATCCCAAGATGTTCCCCTCACTTAGAGGAGAGATGGATTGGTAGGATTGTAGATCTAGATCTCCTCTTTCAAATCCCTAAAGTATATGCAAGAATAAAGGGAGGGATTGAAGGGGGGACAAGCTTCAAAAGGTCAACAATGGTGGGGGAAAACTTGTAAGAGAGCTAGGGAACCATTGGGGAAGAAGGGCCCCTTAAATAGGTCCTAGAAATCCAACCGTTAGGCCTAGGAATCGCCCGGTCCGGAGTCTCCGGACTGGGACCGGAGTCTCCGGTGTACCCAGGCCAAACGGGGACAATCTAGAGGACGTACTGGACGCGGTCCGGAGATTAGACCGAAGATTAGTCCGGAGTCTCCGGTCTTACAAAAACTGGCAGAAAGACCAATACGAAAACATCCATAACTTTTGCATCTGGACTCCGATTTTGATGATATTAGGCTTGTTTTAAAGAGGACAATAAGCTCTACAAGATCATACAGAAAAACATAATAGTCCATAAAGGGAGTATAGAACCAAATGACGAAAGGTTTAACCTCTCTCAAAAAGACAAACCAGTAAAACCTCCAACATCGAAAACGTAGTAGAGAATGCATATGAAATCCGTTTTTGATGAACTAGAGCTTGTCATGGAGATTAAAACAAGCTCTAAATCCTCACATGAGTAAGAACCAAATAATGGAAGGTTTTACCTATCTCTAAAAGACAAACCGGTAAAACCTCCAAGATCAAAAACGCAATAAGATATAAAGGGGAAATCCGTTTTTGATGAACTAGGGCTTGTTATGAATATTACCACAAGCTCTAGAACCTCACATGGATAAGATCCAAATAACAACCAAGAAAGGATGATGTAAAGTATGCAAAGGTTTGAGATCTCTCTGAACGATATGATCGAGTTACTCACTTTGGAGCCCCTCTTGATAGTACGGTTGTCTATCCTATAAACCGGTCTCCCCAACTAACACCACGAGACCGGTAAGAAAGAAACCCTATCAAGATCATACCTTTTACTTGTGAATATTCCACTTGATCTTGATATATATGATCTTGTCCTTCTCAAGATGGAACACCTTTCTTGATTGCTCTTGCACGCACTCACTTGATGAAGACTTGCAAGTTGCTCCCTCATACGACATGGGGAAACCTTTACTTTGACCTTGTCTTCATCGATCCATGATCATCGAGGATGGCAAGATTCAAGCATGAGATCTTCTAGATATTGTACATCTTTAGCTTGCACATCATTTCTTCTTTTCTTCATTATGTTGATGCCTTGAAGGTGCATCAGAGATATTACTCCATCTTATTCTTCAAGACATACTTGCCATAGGTTTAACTCCCACATGACCAATCTGTGGATCACTCTTTGAACACCTTGGTCACCACTTGATCCTCTTCACTTTCTTCTTCTCCAAACCTTGAAGACAACATATGGTTCAAGCATTGCCTATGGACAATTCCTACAAGTACAACTTGATACAAGCATTAGTCCATAGAGATTGTCATTAATTACCAAAACCACACATAGGGGCCCACATGTTCTTTCAACTGGGCTTGCCGATACCGCGTAAAAATTTCACATTTGTTCCAAAACCAGACAGTAGTAAACGCTCCTCGTGCAACAGTAGTAAATAAAGCGGTAATACATGGCATAAGTACAGGATAGTAATAACGACCCAAGATACTTGTGGCCCCAAGAAATTAATTATGACTCAAGCTAGGACTAAGGGGATTCATGGTCCCACATGCGGATAGTGCGAGAGTCAAAGAACATGTATCAAGTACTCGGGGTCCTACGGGACATCAGTAAGCGGTTAAAAACCAAATCACATCTATTGCCCACGGGTGCCTCTGCATTAGTTATAACTAGCCCCAATATTTTAATATCAAGTTATAATTTGAGTCATGATCATCTCCACATAAAGCATATGGCAACCTTCCAACAACTGTGGTACTTGACGACACGAAGCAACACCTGAGCAAGCGACTACGACATGCAAGGCCGACTATTTACCAAACAACAGGTAATAGGAGGTGTCCACGGCAATATAGAGGATGCAAGGGATATCACGGGTACGAAAACTAAAGCATCACAACATAGATAACAATATATCAATAGGAGGAAAAAGACTATAAATACAAAATAGGTAGAAAGGGGGAGAATGCTCACCTAAAAACATCGTCGAAGGTTCATCCGAAGATCAGGTCGACACTCGCATCAACTTATCGTCCTAATCCGTGAAGAAGCAAAGCGCTAGAAGAAACACCAGGTGCACTATTTAATACTACAGTAGAAGATAGGGCATGATACATGTATGATACATGACATGGCAATATGCGATGCAATTAGGCATTATTAGGCGAAACCGGGGTCCCAACATTTATTTAGATGGTTCATGTTGTTTAGATACCGTGCAATTTAAATGTGGTATTAACAAGGCAAAATATAGCATCGGTTCGATGCGCAATTTAAATGGAAACAAGATAAGACTAAAAAAGCCCACATGTGGTCTTCATATTTAATTATGAGATGAGTCGATAAAATACCCCCAAATAATTAAGTATGAATGCAATCATGAACAATTTAAGATGCACAAGTTTATATTACATTTTATAAAATAGGGTTCAGAAAGAGGATCACACGTTGGCCGAAGATCTTGGGCCTCAGAGGTTCGGTTTCGGTCTCAGACCGGGGCTTCAAGCTCTCGGCGAGGATTGGTCTTCGGGTACAGGGTCTCGGTTCCATTCCGATGATCTTGTCGTCTAGTGCAAAGGTTCTCGGGGTCTTCGGAAGATCTTGACGTAGGTCGTTCGTATTAGGAGGTTTCACCAACACCACCACACCAATAATACTACACCATCGTCTCCTTGGTGTCGGTATAAAAGTAGAACATCGGCAACACACAAACATCCACCGAGAATGCACATGAATTGAACTGTCGATGGGACGAACCTGCAGGACACTGTGGTAACAACTCATTGATGCTTGGCTAGCAACAAACATGCCAACCTACAAAGAAAGACAGAAGAGACAGACAAGGCACCGACGTGATGTAGCAGGGAGGCAGCAGCGGCTTGCAGAAACGGAGGCGCGGGGCGCTGAGCAGAGGAGGTTGCACGGTCCTTGGCGGCGGAAGGAACTCGGGAGTGGAAGCGGTCGGCGGCGCCACGCTGCCGGAGACGGGTAACGACGGTCGTGCGTGGGTTGGACGTGAACGACAGAGAGAGAAGGCAAGGGGCAACGGGTAGTGCGGGGCGCTCCCGGTCGAGAAATCCCAAGGATGCGATGTGGAGGAGGTCCTGGCCGGCGACGCGAGCAGGCGAGAACGACATGTCGACGGCGAGTTTGGGGCCGGGGTGGCGCGGGCTCGGTCGCGGGGTGCAGAGGAGGCAGAGAGACGAGGTGGCAATGGCGGACGCTGTGCAGATGCAAGAAGGAGGAGGCCGGAGAGTCTCCGGCAACGTGTGCGGAGGTTGGTGGCCGTGGCGGCACTGTGAGGCCCAGGGAGGAGAGGACGCAGCGACGGGGAGGGAGGCGTCGTCGCGGGGTTGGAATCGGGCTCCGGGAGCGAGGTTTGTGGCGCGGTCGAGCGCGTGAGGGAGAAGTGGCGACGGGGGGCTCAGGAGGGGAGAGAGGAAGGCGGGATGGGTCGGGTATGATGGGACGGTTCCTGGAACGCGTCGAGGAAAGCGAGGAGGGACGGGAATTGTGGGGTGGGGCCAGGGCTCACGCGGGATGGGGTGATTGGGGTTCTCGTGTGTGGAACAAGCAAGGGCGGGTCGACAGGGTTGTGTGGTCATGTCGGGTTAGGTGTCCAGGGACGGTGGGGGGTGTGTGTGTGACTGTGTGCGTGTGTGTGTATAGAGGCGGGGTGGGGTGCGCTGACGACAGGTGTAGCTGTATCTACGCGCGAGTGTGGGTGGGCGGCGGTGACAGGGCGTGAGGGGTGGGTAGGTGGTCTAGGGTTTCTAGGAATTTAGGGTTTAGGTTTTATATATGAGGTAATAGGTGGTTTGTCTGGTTGGGCCTTTGGGCCTGACCGGATGGACTGTCTCTCCCTAATAAAATATTTAAACTTGTTTTATTTTAGACAAATAAAATATCTGAAAGACCCGGGCTTTATAATTTGAAACAAGGAATAGGATATGTAGAAAACAAAGATGGCTTTTATAAAATAGTTTTTTGGCAAAAGATACATGATGAGATGACGATGCTCAAATGCAATGTGCATAATGACATGAGCATGCGGTCATGACGATGCACAAAACAAATACACAACAATTTTTTGGTAGTGATTTTACCCGGGGTGCTACAAAACACAACTTGTACAATATGCAAAAAAACAACTTAATTAAAATCTACAAAACAACATAAATATGATGAAGAGACACCTTTAATCCCTCCTACACCTCTACAACTTAGCGCCTACTCTACATATTCAACTTAGTTTTGGTGGTGGAAGAAAGTTAACTATGGTAACAGAGCAATTTAGTCAAATCAGTGAACTTAAGTCGTTAATCAACTCAATGAAATGGGATAACAACTTAGGAGAAAGTTTAAAGGAACTTAATCTAAATTCGTTAATCAACTTAGGAGAAAGTGTAAAGAAACTTAAGCTAAAGTTGTTAATAAGCTTGATGAAACGGGATAAGCAACTTAGGAGAAAGTGGGAAGAAACCTAAAGTGACTAATCAACTTAACCAGAAGGAATAAGAAGCTTAGGATAAAGTCGAATGCAAGTTAGGCTAAAGTGGCTAATCATCATTTATTAGGATAAAGTGGGAATAAACTTAAGCCTGAGTGGCTAATCAACTTAATGAAATAGGATAATAAACTTAGGATAAAGAATAAATCAACTTAAGATGAAGTAGTTAATACACATCTAGACTTCTGCAGATTATGATCTGCATTATGTTGGTATTCCTAAATGCACATTGTAAGTGGTCTTCGAGCCGTTCATCAACTAGTTTCGTGAATACAACGTAGTGATTGTTTTTTGTTCTCTGGCACCACTCTCTATGCCATCTATAAATTGAGTAGTTGAATTTGTTATAAAGACAAAAAATCAATGGTTCGCTGAAATTACTCTAATTTTATTACATAATGCCTTAAGCTATCAATCTGCTAGTCTGGGTTACAAACATGTGAACTTTAGTAGTTCAATTTCTTGATCAGTTACTCTACATCATACAGAGGCAGCAACATGCTCGGAACTCATACAAATGGTACGATACCCTGGTACGGTGACCTGAACCAAGGCTAGATGTACGATTACATAAAACCAAATACATGGGGAAGCAACATCCTTTTCAAGGATCACATGTTCCTCTATTTTATAGCATTGTGTAGAACAGAGGCACTAAAAAATGAAGAAACACCTCCTCCCTTTCCTAGCATTTTACCCAACATTTAACGTACATGAAAGATCAAAACAACCTCCCAAGATGATTGACCATGAGATAAACTAATGGTAAAGCCCTGAGTCATATGGAACACTATGAACTCTATTTTCTTTCACTATGCATATATCAGCTAAATGGGCTAAAATTGGAGTACCTATGGTACCTATAACCCAACAGAACATGGGTATCTGATATGGATATACCCTACGGGTGCCTCACATTGGTATACCCGGTCCAGCCCAGGAAAGACCCGTGTGAAGACTTGCTGTCCAAGAAGAGCTGGCCTAAGCCCATTACAAGTTCGATTCCTTGAAGGACACGACTAGCTGTAGATAGAATTTCAAAGGGTTCAACCCTAGCTTGTAACCGACTCGACCTATTCCCGGGATCTGGCCCATCTATATAAGAGCCAGGAGGACACAGCGAGGAGGACACACCCCAACTCATACACACACCTCACGCCAGATCACATCCGCGCACCCATGTAAACCTTCGGTTCCACCGCAATCAAGAACAGACAAGAAGGAGTAGAGTTTTCTCTCCGGGGGCCTGAACCTAGGTAAACCTCGTGTCCCCTTGTTGCTTGCATGTAAACCGTCTCGCGACTTCCAGCATCCCCATCTTCTCCAAAACCCAAGTCCATAACAATGGGCATTGACGAGTCGAACTCTCGTCAATTGGCGCCGTATGTGGGAACTATGGATGCTGATCATGCGGTCATGACAGTCCCATCCGGATCTATCTAGGATTCCTCGGCGACGGAGAATCACCTCCTCTTCGGTGCTTTCGACTTCACCACCCACTTGCCGGCCAGCCGCAAAGATTTCGAGTCCATAGGCGACAGATTCGAGATGCTGTTCGGAAGCTTCTGCTTCCAGGTAGGCAAGACTGGCACCCTCCACCTCCCAGAGAGGGTGCCACTTCCATCAATCAGTACCTCCTCGTGGGTCCCACCTATCGACACTCTGCGCACGTCATCACTGACGGGCAATTTGGATGACAGCAGCAGTTGTAACTCCAATCTCTGCGACCCTCCTATGTAGGAAGGAACCTACAGTTCCGGATCTAAGAAGCACGGGAGCAATAAACTCTCCCCGCACTACCTGTGCGCCGTCATCCATAACGACGACATCAACGACGGCACAGATCCACCAAGGGATCCCCCGCCCAACCCTCAGGCCGAAAACGGAGGAAACGGGCCACCCCCGCAAAATCCCAACGGGAATAGGGCGCCTCAAGGAAATGAGGGCATAAATCGTGTCCGCAATGAAATCCACCTAACGATGAGGGCTGGGAGACGGTGCGCAATGCCGTACGAGGCACTCACCCTTTACCTGTCGACGCTCCCCGCGACATGCTGATGGGCTATCACTGGCTCCTGATCAAGGAGCACAATCGACAGGTCAAGCAGCAAGCCGAGCTCGACAAGCGCAAGCGAGCGACCGATGAATCGAGCATGCGGCGAGCTGCACTCTTCGTTGGCGGCTCCACCTCGAAGGGCAACGATGGTGGCAAATACCGCTCTCACCTGGAGCACATGGACCCTGCCGCGCGATGCGAGGCCACCAAGGTACTCGACATGTCCTTCATGAAGATGGACTCCCAGGGCAACTTCATGCCCAAGACGCCATAGGCCACCACCTACCTCGCATCCAACCCGCCACCGGCGGGCTGCGCTCATAGGCCCCGGACTCGTCGGAGATGCGCTCCACGACGAAACACCCGCAGAGCCAAAGAAAAAGGCCGCTGTGAGGCACTCGAACCCTCACACCCTCATCTGAGGAGGAAGAGCATGACCTGCCCCGATGCCGTCAGAGCGCACGGCGCAGGAGCAACAATTACGACGCTCGTAGTGATCTCACACAGGGCAAGATCGACAAGTCACGCGCCAAGCGCGCGTGCTCAACTGAGTCCGAGGACGAAGACGGGAAACTGTGCGGTGCCAGGTGCTTCAGCCGGGCCGTACGGCAATCACGGATGCCAAAACAATTCAAGCTCCCTTCAGACAACCGAAAGTTTGACAACGCACTGGAGCCGAAGACTTGGCTCGACGATCACCTGTCGTCAGTCAAGCTCCATGGCGGAACCAAAAACACATCCATGCAATGCCTTCCGCTACAGCTGACAGGCGCAACCAGGGTCTGGCTCAGCAGCCTCCCCTCCGGCTCCATTCGCAGCTAGGAGGAGCTGGCATACAGCTTCATCCGCAACTTCAAGGGCACTAGCAAGAGGGCAGCCTCAATCTAAGAGTTACGGGCCTGCTCCCAGCGGTCAAACGAGTCCATCCGCTCGTACATACTACGCTGGTCTACCATCAAGAACTTTGCCGCAAACATCTCTGAGGATAGGGCAATCAACGTGTAACATCCCTAAAATCATGTTTTCAAAGATTTCATATCATGCATGCATGCATATCATTTAGGGATCAAAACTCAAACTCATTTGAAAGAAAACAGAATTTGAGAGCTATGATTTTATGTGATCAACATTAAATCAAATGCTACTTTCCAAGGAGGGGTTATTTGTTCAAGAACCAAACCTTGTTGCTCTCAGATTGTTTTGCTTGATTGCTAGTGCTTAAACCAAAATCTACAAAATAAATATGGATTTAAAACCAATTTCAAAACTTGATCAAATCAAGTGCTATGTCACTGTTTATTTTATTTTGATCAAAAGGACCAAGCTAGTATAGAGAAACCACATGGTTTTATGCCCAGAATTATGAGTGTTACACTCTGCAAAAATTCAGAAAAAGGTTGGAATTCAATGGTTTTGAAATCATTTGAAAAATTTCCTAAAAATCAATTTAGAAAAAGCAAAGGCATTAGAAAACAGCACTGGGCCTGACGCCACCTTTCCAGCCCAACAGCAGAAACGGCCCAAAAGCCAGCCCACCCGGGTTTCCCCCTTCTCTCTCTCTCACCCGCACCCGCTCTGCCCCGCTGACACTGCCACTGGGCCCGAGCCAGGTTAGCACCTTCTTCTCCACCCCCGCACGTGCAGACCCCGTCGCCACCGCCGTTTCCTCCAGAAACGCCGCGTTGATTCCTCGCTTAATTGGCATTGATCCGCTGCGTAATTCCCTCGCCCCTCCTGGATACTTAATCACCTCGCCACCGCGGTCAATTCCCCCCACACATCACGCTCCCCTCGCCACCAGGCTGCCAGTATTTGCTCCTACACCACCGCAAACAGAGCCAACTCCGGCGAGGTATTCCGGCAAGCCTAGTGCTCGCGCCTACTCCTTGTTCACCCTGGAATGATCCTCTGATCTTTGCGCACCTTCTGATCCTTTTTGTTCATCCGCTTGTGATCCAGAGCGTCGACTTCGACGAGTACCATGGGCATCCGACGCCGTCTCCAACTACGGCGAGAGATTGAGGTAAAAGCCGACCGCCCCGCGCCTTACACTTGACCCTGTCAGATTCGCCTGAGCGTTGTGCACTCGTTGATACCCTTGGTTTGTGCTAGGGTGGCCAGTAACGTCGCCTTCATGGCCGTCCGTGCAAACCCGACGCTGTCTCCAACTCCGACGAGCCCCAGCAGCCTCTGCAGCACACCCCCGCCCACACCAGCAACACCTTGAGCTTCGTCGTGATTCCGTGATTTCCGTAAGCCACTGCTCGACCCTTAGCCCCCCCTAGAATCACTGGTGCGTCGCCGGCAGAAGCGCCGCCGCCGCCAGCGACCATTCGCGCCGCCACTCCTTGGTCAAAGCATCAGCCGCCGTTAGATCTGTATCGTAGGGTGTAGATTAGAATGGGAGCAAGCCGTTTTCGTTAGATCTGGCGCGTTGGATCTAACTTGATCCGACGGTGCGGAAGCATGATCCTGAGTGAAGCGGTATTGTCCAATCAGGAGACGCCGCGTGGCTAGGATTTGAATTTAAAAAACTGGATTCGATCTATTAGATATTAAAACTTGTTTAATTCATAACTTTTGATTCCCACGTACAAATTTGACAAATTATATATCAATGGAATCAGGAGAGAAAGCCCTTTCCATATTTGCAATGTGTTTAATGTTTTGTTTCTGTTAAAATGGTTATTTTTACAGAAACATGTGTAGGCCTATTTTGTGTATATTAATTATTTGAAAAATGTTTTAATGTTCAAATAAAGGTTGTTTGGCAAGTTTTGAACTTGTTTATAAATCAGTACTATGAACTTGTCTTGTTGAGTATAGAAAATCATCACATATCATATTGCATGCATCCATATATTTTTGCTTGTATTTATTTTGTATGTGATTTGGTGCTATCATTTTATGTGTAGATTTTGGTGCAAATAGTGATTGTGAGGATTGTAGCTACTCTCCAAACTACCAAGACAAGTGGTGCTTCATGATTTTATTCCTATGTTTTCAAATATGCATTAGAAATATTTTGCTAGTCGTGCATGGATATTTTGATCTATATGCTATGCTTGGGAAATCCTAGTAGTTGTATAATTGCTAGAAATTTCAAAGTTAAGATGCTTATCTATGCCATGCTTAGCCTAGCTAGTAGCAACCAAGGGTGGTTATATATTCATGCTATGAATAAATATTTCTAAGTCTTTGGACTATGTTTTTGGTTTAATAAAACAACTAAGTAAATGAAACACCTGGGTGGAATGGAAGGAATGGGTTATGTTGAGTGGTTACACAAGGCCCATTTCTATGGTTTACCTTGTGTATCTCACTTGTGGAAAGCCACCCAGGAACAAAGGGATTCGAGAGGCCAAATGTTAAGAAGCTTCTAGTGCAGCCACTTGGCAATGGGCTCTGCCTGGATCATATAGGTTGCAATAACTTAGCCATTTGGATAGTTGGTGGTAGTGGGAATGATAGGTTGGAGCGCGTCCATTTGGTCTAAGGGAAGGCTTCTGAAAGGTCCTGTCTTGGTGAAAATCAAGTCTTGTGGGGAAAGTGCACAACCTCTGCAGATGGAAGAATCTAAGTACTTAGCCATGTCCCTGGTATTGGACAACTTGAGCATCAAGACACGGAAGCTATCAAGAATCTCCTCATCCCAATTTCTAAGTAAAAACTTGTGGTTGAACAAGGGTGAAGGACCCCAATGTCTATTGGTGGTTCCTTGGGAAAGATTTTCATCAAAGAAAACTTAGTGTTTTCAACTGATAGGCAAAACCTATTTTGAGCAAAGCAAGACTAAGCTACACTTAGCCAAAATGCATATAGTGTTTAGTCCACCAATATTCTACTAAGGTATCACTTGCCAATACTATTCCAAATATATTGACCCACTGTGGCTGTAACTTGTGATGTTGCGGGATATTCTGATGATGATTAGGATTCATGAGTCTACACTCAACATGCTTGCCTGTGGCACATGAAGAAGACTTATTTATCTTATTATATATTTGAACTCTTGTATTAGGCCTGTGGCCATGGAGTTGTAAAAGACTATGTTTGTCTCTGGAATGATATGTAATAATGACCTTTGTTTCTGTGTACTTCATCTTAAACTGTGGATGCTAGCATTGATCCAGGGACTAGCAATGCAATCACAGGGATCCTTTCCTTTACAAAGGAGGGATCTTACAGATGGTATCAGAGCACTGTGTTGCCTGTAGGATTATGACCTAGGATTGGAAACCACTAAGGAAATTTTTTCAACAACTTCCACACTTGTATTTTCTTCTCGTAAACTTTTCTAATCTTCTTTCTCATCTCTATTTGTAGATGAACTCCATCAACGAAGCTGTGAAGAAGGGACCACTCATGACTATGACTTTGGAGTGTGAGACAGAATTCCCCAAGGCTCTCAAGGACCTCATGGTTGCCATGGGAATACATGGTGCAGCTGTGTACAAAGGTTTTCCTGTGATGGATGAAGGAGTTGAGTACTGGTGGGTGCAACTTCACTTGTATAAAAACAAGGAAGACAACCACAAGGACTCAGGATTCTGCATGGTCACCAACACAATGATGCACACCACATTCTTTGATTCAACAAGGGATGCAGCTTGGAGGGCCATCAAAGAACTTGGTGATAGAATCAAGTGCAGAATGCTTAACACCCAGAATGACCTTAGAGAAGAAAAGAAGCATACCCAAGATTTAGAGGCTACCAACCAAAGCTTAAGGAAGGACATCATAGACTTAGCAATGGAGTCTTGTGATCTAGACAAACAGATTGCCTCTAGGGATGCCCTGTTAGCCAACTTGGAAAGTGAGATGGGATTGTAGTGTACCACATTAGTTGGACCACCACATTTATCATTTTATTTTCCAAATGTTGTTTAAAATAAGTTGAACCTTGGTTGTTTGTAATGGATCCATGTATGCCATGACTTGTGTGTTTTGATTTCCAAAGTTATGCATGTGATGCCTTGTCTTGTGATTTGTCTTAAATTGTGTTGATTCTAACTTTTTCTATTTTATTAAATAGATGCCTAATGTTACTATCAGCACGGCTGAAGAGTTCAAGGGAACTCGTTTTGGCCCTCGTATTATTGAGCTCACTAGTTTGCTCAATCTCCCTCTTCCTACCATCATGGTGCTTCCCCTCACCAAGTTTGAGAGGAAAGACCTTTGGGGCTTCAAGGTTAATCAGCCCGGATGCCAGACTGAGCCTACCACGGAGGCAATCATCTTCAAGCTCATGCATGATGACAAGGAGAGAGGCCTAGAGGTAGTCATGCAGGACTTGATTGGACGTCTGTTAGGGAGACACTCTCGACAGGTTAGAGGTACTCACTTCCACACCTTCGGTAGACGTGATGAGGATGGTGAGGCCATTGACTTCGAGGATACTTCGAGGGAGACAGCAGAGCCGATTCGTCTATACCTCCAGGACTTAGAGGTTCTTCTTAGGCACATAGACACTGATAGGACCAATGTCATGCTCAGCAATGACGAACTCCAGGTGCAGCTTCGTGAGAACGACAAGCTCTTCGCGGAGCAAGATGAGATAGTCAAGGAGATGGAGGCCAAGTTTGAGAGTCAGGACAGAAAGTTCAAGAGTCAAGAGAAGCGAGTCCAAGATAGGAACAAGAGGATTCGAGACATGACTGCAGAACTGGAGGCCAAGGACTTCGAGCTCGAGCATCAGCAGATTGTGATTGAGAGGCTTCGTTCGCAGAAGAGGGCTCTCAAAGCCAAAGTAGAGACCTTGACCACCAATGTCGAGGAATACAAGACCGCTATGGAGAATGCAGGTCTTACATTTGTTTAGGAGGAGGTTGATGCCGAGGAGTAGTGATGACTACTCATTTACTTTTATTTATCATGTCTTTGATTATTGAGTTGCAATGACCATCCAACATGTGGATGGCTTGCTATTGGTGTGTTTACTTTGCAAACTTGTTGTCTATGTTGTTGAACTTTATTATTATGATGCATGTTTGGTGATTGCTTATGTGATGTATTGTGCATGTTAGCATCTATGGGTATCTCATTCTTATCTCTATTGAACAAACCACAGATGCCTCCCCGACGTGCCAATCCCAACCCCAACAACAACAACATCACCCCTGAGATGCAACAAATGATGACAGCTCAGACTCAGCTGATGCAAATGATGACTACGTTCATCCAGAATCAGAACAACAACAACAACAACAACAATAACAACAACAATAACAACAACAACAATCAGAACAACCCACCGGGTTTTGACATGCTTACCAGGTTCTTGAGACTGAGGCCAGCAAAGTTCTCAGGAACTACTGATCCTATGGTGGCCAATGATTGGCTACGCTCCATGAACAAGGACTTGGTAACCGTTGGCTGTACTGATGAAGAGAAAGTCAGATTTGCAGCTCACTTGTTGGAAGGACCAGCAACCACATGGTGGGATAACTTCCAGATCACCACTCCCATTGCGGATGTGACATGGGCTTTCTTCGAAGATGGTTTCCGTACTGCTCACATCTCATCCGGAGTGATGAGTTTGAAGAAGAAAGAGTTCCATAACTTGAAGCAGCGCCACCGCAGCGTGGCTGAATACATTGAGGAGTTCAACAATCTGGCGCGATATGCATCGTATGAAGTTGACACTGATGCTAAGAGGAAGGAAAAGTTCCTTGAAGGGTTGAATGATGAACTGAACCTGCAGTTAGCTGTTGCATATGTTCCCACATACCAGTCTCTTTGTGACAAGGCTGCTATTTTGGAGAGCAAGATGAAACAAGTTGAAAGCAGGAAGAGAAAGCACTCTGACAAGCACAGCTCGGGATCATCTCACAAGCGTTCCCATTATGATGATAGTGGGAGTTCAGGATCCCACAAGCATGGGAAATTCAACAAGCACCACAACCACAACCGTCATCATGACAACAAGAGTCACCGTAGTCATGACAATGACAAGTACAAGAATCACAAGGGTGGATATAAGAGCCACCACAGTGGAAATGTTTGTTGAAGCCAGCCTATCAAGAAGGATCTTAGTCAGGTTGAGTATTTCAAGTGCAAGAAGATGGGGCATTATGCAAATGAATGTACAAAAAAGAAAGTTGAAGGACCCAACAAGCCCAACCCTTTTCAAAAGTGACAAGTGAACCACATCAATGTGGAGGAAATTTATGAGGAACCTGATGCTGTGGCTGGTAAGTTCAAACTCAATTCTATTCCAGCACTTGTTCTTTTTGATACTGGTGCATCACATTCATTCATATCAAAAGCATTTGTTGATAGAAATGGGTTCCCAACTAAAAACATTGGGTGTCCAATAAAAGTGAGTTCTCTTGGTGGAGACATGATAGTAAGTCTTGGATGCCGGGATTTAGTGATAGAATTTGGGAAGCATAAGTTTCCAGTGAGTCTGATAATCCTGGATTCCCAAGGACTGGATGTAATTTTGGGAATGGATTGGATGACCAAGTATGAAGGAGTATTAGATTGTGCTAATCGTACTGTTGCACTCACAACCCCGGAAAAGAAACGGATTAGATTCAAGTCCAACTTTGAATCCAAAGGGAGTAAGCTTAATTATCTTAAGGGGGTTAGCATAGACAGTGTGCCGATTGTGAGTGAATATCCGGATGTGTTTCCGGAAGAATTGCCGGGAATGCCACCAGATAGAGATGTGGAATTTCTTATTGATTTGCTACCAGGATCTGGACCAATAGCAAAGAGACCGTACAAGATGTCAGTGGATGAGTTGAAAGAACTCAAGAAGCAACTTGGAGAACAGTTGCAGAAAGGATTTATCCAACCAAGTTCTTCATCTTGGGGAGCACCAGTTTTGTTTGTGGAAAAGAAAGATAGAAGTCAAAGGTTATGCATAGATTACCGTTCACTCAATGAGGTGACTATCAAGAACAAATACCCTTTGCCTAGAATCAATGACTTGTTTGATCAGCTAGAAGGAGCTTGTGTGTTCTCAAAGATTGATCTCCGGTCAGGTTATTTTCAGCTTAAGATAAGGGAACAAGACATACCTAAGACAGCTTTCACCACAAGGTATGGATTGTATGAGTATACCGTGATGCCATTTGGTTTGACCAATGCACCAGCATACTTCATGAATATGATGAACAAGGTGTTCATGGAATTTCTTGATAAGTTTGTTGTCGTTTTCATCGATGACATTTTGATCTACTCCAAGAGCAAAGAAGAGCATCAAGGACATTTGTGTTTGATACTTGAGAAGCTTAGGGAACATAAGTTGTATGCCAAATTCAGCAAGTGTGAGTTTTGGTTGAATGAAGTTGGATTTCTTGGACACGTTGTGTCAGGAGATGGTGTAGCAGTTGATCCTGCTAAAGTTTCAGCTGTAACTGAATGGGAATCTCCCAAGTCAGTGAAATAGATTCGTAGTTTCCTTGGCTTGGCAGGATACTACAAAAGATTTATTGAGAATTTCTCCAAGGTAGCAAAACCCATGACAGAATTGCTAAAGAAAGACAAGAAATTTGCTTGGTCTGAAGGTTGTGAACTCAGCTTTCAGGAATTAAAGAAGAGACTAGTGGCAGCACCAGTCTTATGTTTACCAGATTTGGAGAAAGATTTCCAAGTATATTGTGATGCATCTCATCATGGATTAGGTGCAGTACTTATGCAAGAAGGGAAAGTTGTGGCTTATGCCTCGAGACAACTCAAAACTCATGAAGTAAACTACCCTACTCATGATTTAGAGTTAGCCTCTGTTGTCCATGCACTCAAAACATGGAGACATTATCTTTTGGGAAAGCGTTGTGAAGTGTTCACAGATCACAAGAGTTTGAAGTATATCTTCACCCAGAAGGAAATTAACATGAGACAAAGAAGATGGCTAGAACTCATCAAGGACTATGACTTGAGTTTGCAATACCACCCCGGTAAAGCAAATGTTGTAGCGGATGCTCTAAGCCGTAAGGTTTTTGTGAATGGCCTTACTAAGGGAGAATTGCTAGATGATCTGTGTGCCCAATTTAGAGATCTCAGATTGGAGATTGTGCCTGAAGGACATCTCATGTCTTTGGATGTTCAACCTACTTTGTTGGACAAGATCAAAGAAGCCCAAAAGACGGATAAGGAAATTGAAGAGATTAAGGAAAAGATTGGCAAAGGAAAAGCCAAAGGATTCCATGAAGACGAACATGGTACTTTATGGCATGGAAAACGTATCTGTGTTCCACAAGATCCGGAGCTTCGGAAACTGATTTTACAAGAAGCACACAACTCACCGTATTCCATTCATCCGGGTAACACCAAAATGTACATGGATATGAAGGAAAGATTTTGGTGGAATAATCTCAAGAAAGATATCGCCAAACTTATTGCTTTGTGTGATGTATGTAGTAGAGTGAAAGCGGAACATCAGAAACCAGCGGGATTGTTACAACCACTACCTATTCCTGATTGGAAATGGGACAAGATTGGCATGGATTTCATCACCGGATTGCCGAGGACCAGGTCAGGATATGATTCTATTTGGGTAGTAGTGGATCGCCTAACTAAAGTGGCTCATTTCATA
Organism: Avena sativa; assembly: GCA_916181665.1. NCBI lineage: Eukaryota > Viridiplantae > Streptophyta > Magnoliopsida > Poales > Poaceae > Avena > Avena sativa. Next base: position 149,421,311 of record OV702297.1, read on the forward strand.
CCCGTGAAGACAACTTATACAAGTGCTAAGTTAGCCAAGATCTATATGAGTAGAATTGTATGTCTGCATGGGGTACCCAAGAGTATTGTGTCTGATAGGGGAACCCAATTCACTTCTCATTTTTGGAGGCAACTACATGAGTCATTGGGAACGAGGTTGGAATTCAGCACTGCATTTCATCCTCAAACTGATGGACAGACAGAAAGGACTAATCAAATTCTTGAAGATATGTTGAGAGCATGTGCTCTAGAGTATGGAGCCAGTTGGGATGAAAGTCTGCCTTACGCAGAATTTTCTTACAACAACAGCTATCAAGCCAGTATCGAGATGACACCATTTGAGTTTCTCTATGGGAGAAAGTGTACCACCCCATTACTATGGAATGGTGTGGGAGAAAGAAGTTTGTTCGGACCAGAACTAATTAAAGAGGCTGAAGAGAAAGTCAAGCTGGTTAAGGACAAGTTGAAGATAGCATAGTCCCGACAAAAGAGCTACGCAGATCCTAAGCGTAGAGAAGTCACCTATGAAGTAGGTGATAGAGCTTATCTTAGAGTGTCACCACTTCGTGGAGTGAAGAGGTTTGGTGTCAAAGGTAAATTGGCCCCAAGATATGTTGGACCATTCAAGATTCTGAGTCGCAAAGGAGAAGTAGCTTATGAGATTGAATTGCCAGAGTCTTTGTCAGCTGTTCATAATGTGTTTCATGTGAGTAAGCTTAAGAAATGCCATCCGGAAATGGAAGAGACTTCTTTGAAGGATACTATACCTTTGGAAGAGGTTCAATTGGAGAGTGACCTCACTTATGAGGAGAAACCTATCAAGATTCTTGAGATTGCAGAAAGAGTTACACGGACTAAAACTATCAAATTCTGCAAAGTTCAATGGAACCATCATTCCGAAGAAGAAGCAACATGGGAAAGAGAAGATGATCTTCGGAAAGACCACCCTCACCTATTTGCTAGCCAACCCGATTCTCGAGGGCGAGATTCACCTTAAGGGGGTTAGATTTGTAACATCCCTAAAATCATGTTTTCAAAGATTTCATATCATGCATGCATGCATATCATTTAGGGATCAAAACTCAAACTCATTTGAAAGAAAACAGAATTTGAGAGCTATGATTTTATGTGATCAACATTAAATCAAATGCTACTTTCCAAGGAGGGGTTATTTGTTCAAGAACCAAACCTTGTTGCTCTCAGATTGTTTTGCTTGATTGCTAGTGCTTAAACCAAAATCTACAAAATAAATATGGATTTCAAACCAATTTCAAAACTTGATCAAATCAAGTGCTATGTCACTGTTTATTTTATTTTGATCAAAAGGACCAAGCTAGTACAGAGAAACCACATGGTTTTATGCCCAGAATTATGAGTGTTACACTCTGCAAAAATTCAGAAAAAGGTTGGAATTCAATGGTTTTGAAATCATTTGAAAATGTTTCCTGAAAATCAATTTAGAAAAAGAAAAGGCATTAGAAAACAGCACTGGGCCTGGCACCACCTTTCCAGCCCAACAGCAGAAACGGCCCAAAAGCCATCCCACCCGGGTTTCCCCCTTCTCTCTCTCTCACCCGCACCCGCTCTGCCCCGTTGACACTGCCACTGGGCCCGAGCCAGGTCAACACCTTCTTCTCCACCCCCGCGCGCGCAGACCCCGTCGCCACCGCCGTTTCCTCCAGAAACGCCGTGTTGATTCCTCGCTTAATTGGCATTGATCCGCTGTGTAATTCCCTCGCCCCTCCTGGCTACTTAATCACCTCGCCACTGCGGTCAATTCCCCCCACACAGCACGCTCCCCTCGCCACCAGGCTGCCAATATTTGCTCCTACACCGCCGCAGATAGAGCCAACTCCGGCGAGGTATTCTGGTAAGCCTAGTGCTCGCGCCTACTCCTTGTTCACCCTAGAATGATCCTCTGACCTTTGCGCACCTCCTGATCCTTTTTGTTCATCCGCTTGTGATCCAGAGCGTCGACTTCGACGAGTACCGTGGGCATCCGACGCCGTCTCCAACTACGGCGAGAGATTGAGGTAAAAGCCGACCGCCCCGCGCCTTCTACTTGACCCTGTCAGATTCACCTGAGCGTTGTGCACTCGTTGATACCCTTGGTTTGTGCTAGGGTGGCCAGTAACGTCGCCTTCGTCGCCGTCCGTGCAAACCCGACGCTGTCTCCAACTCCGACGAGCCCCAGCAGCCTCTGCAGCACACCCCCGCCCACACCAGCAACACCTTGAGCTTCGTCATGATTCCGCGATTTCTGCAAGCCACTGCTCGACCCTTAGCCCCCCCTAGAATCACCGGTGCGTCGCCGGCAGAAGCGCCGCCGCCGCCAGTGACCATTCGCGCCGCCACTCCTTGGTCAAAGCATCGGTCGCCGTTAGATCTGTATCGTAGGGTGTAGATTAGAACGGGAGCAAACTGTTTTCTTTAGATCTGGCGCATTGGATCTAACTTGATCCGACGGTACTGTGCACTTGTCTTGTTGAGTATAGAAAATCATCACATATCATATTGCATGCATCCATATATTTTTGCTTGTATTTATTTTGTATGTGATTTGGTGCTATCATTTTATGTGTAGATTTTGGTGCAAATAGTGATTGTGATTGTGAGGATTGTAGCTACTCTCCAAACTACCAAGGCAAGTGGTGCTTCATGATTTTATTCCTATGTTTTCAAATATGCATTAGAAATATTTTGCTAGTCGTGCATGGATATTTTGATCTATATGCTATGCTTGGGAAATCCTATTAGTTGTATAATTGCTAGAAATTTCAAAGTTAAGATGCTTATCTATGCCATGCTTAGCCTAGCTAGTAGCAACCAAGGGTGGTTATATATTCATGCTATGAATAAATATTTCTAAGTCTTTGGTTTAATAAAACAACTAAGTGAATGAAGCACCTGGGTGGAATGGAAGGAATGGGTTATGTTGAGTGGTTACACAAGGCCCATTTCTATGGTTTACCTTGTGTATCTCACTTGTGGAAAGCCACCCAGGAACAAAGGGATTTGAGAGGCCAAATGTTAAGAAGCTTCTAGTGCAGCCACTTGGCAATATGGGCTCTGCCTGGATCATATAGGTTGCAATAACTTAGCCATTTGGACAGTTGGTGGTAGTGGGCATGATAGGTTGGAGCGCGTCCATTTGGTCTAAGGGAAGGCTTCTGAAAGGTCCTGTCTTGGTGAAAATCAAGTCTTGTGGGGAAAGTGCACAACCTCTGCAGATGGAAGAATCTAAGTACTTAGCCATGTCCCTGGTATTGGACAACTTGAGCATCAAGACATGGAAGCTATCAAGAATCTCCTCATCCCAATTTCTAAGTAAAAACTTGTGGTTGAACAAGGGTGAAGGACCCCAATGTCTATTGGTGGTTCCTTGGGAAAGATTTTCATCAAAGAAAACTTAGTGTTTTCAACTGATAGGCAAAACCTATTTTGAGCAAAGCAAGACTAAGCTACACTTAGCCAAAATGCATATAGTGTTTAGTCCACCAATATTCTACTAAGGTATCACTTGCCAATACTATTCCAAATGTATTGACCCACTGTGGCTGTAACTTGTGATGTTGCAGGATTTTCTGATGATGATTAGGAGTCATGAGTCTACACTCAACATGCTTGCCTGTGGCACATGAAGATGAAGACTTATTTATCTTATTATATATTTGAACTCTTGTATTAGGCCTGTGGCCATGGAGTTGTAAAAGACTATGTTTGTCTCTGGAATGATATGTAATAATGACCTTTGTTTCTGTGTACTTCATCTTAAACTGTGGATGCTAGCATTGATCCAGGGACTAGAATTGCAATCACAGGGATACTTTCCTTTACAAAGGAGGGATCTTACACAACGCCTTCAACGACGGTGTCAGGCGCCGTGAATTCAAGGAGGAGCTCGGGCGCGTCAATAACAAAAGCATTGATCACCTGATGGACATCGCCAATCGATGGGCAAATGGCGAAGATGCCGTCAACCGAGCACATTTGGATGACGAGGATGACTTTGGCCGCAGGCGCGATCGCCGCGGAAAGAGGAGATCGCGTGTCTATGATGATCGCGAGGAAGTCGACATGGTCGCGGCTGGCTACGCCGATTGCCGCGATGATGGCAACCGCAATAGCGGGTACCGCGACAGTAACTACCACGACGGTGGGCACCCCACCCAAACGTGGCAACGTCGCAACCGCGACGATGAACCTTCGGCATATGACAGACTATCATGTCCCTGCACCATCCACTCCTACATTGACAAGGAACATGGTAAGAAGAAGGATAGCCACATGCTCAAGGACTGTCGGGAGTTCCACAAACTCAGCGAGGGCCTCACCCATATGCGACGCTAGACGGTGAACCTAGGATTCGCACCGGCTCTAGGAGTCATAGCCCACAGGGATCCACCACCACCACCACCTGGAGGACCCTCGAAACCTACGGATGCACCAACGCAGAATAATGGTGCGGACGGATACCCGCCACCGTTGGGGTCTATGATGATACAAAAGGGATGCCCAACCAAGAGGGTGTAGAAGAAGATCACTCGCCAAGTCAACTTGGCCGTGACCTCCCCACCAGCCATATCTCAGTACCTCAGCGGCTTGGAGTCGTACATGACGTTTGACCATTCGGATCACCCACGCTAGATACCTCGCCCAGGTCACTCTGCCCTGGTGCTCGAGGCCCAGATCGGGGGGTTCGAGAGGAGCCGCGTCTTCATGGATGGCGGCAGCAGCATCAACGTGATGTTTGCTGGCATACTCGCAGCCATGCGGATCCCGCTATGCAGCCTAGAGGCGTCAGACACGACGTTCCATGGCATCGTCCTAGGGTAGGGCATATACCTGTAACATCCGTAAAATCATGATTTCAAATATTGCATATCATTCATGCATGCATATAGTTTTGAGATCAATTTCAAACCAAGTCCAAGAAAACAGAAGCACATAGTGCTATCATTTTATGTGAGCAAACTTAAATCAAATGACCATCCCCATTTGAGAGTTTAAGTGTTTAAACCAAGTCTGTTTGATTTCTTGTTGATTGGATTGAGTGTGGAGTTTGAACAAAAATTATACAAACTAAAAATGGTCTCAAAACCATTTTCAAAACATTTACAAATCAAGTGCTATGACATTGTTTATTTTGTTTATTCAAAAGAACCAAGCTTGAATAGAGAGACCACTTGATTTTATGCCTTGAAATGTGAATGTTGCACCCTACAAAATCCTGGAAAAAGTTTGAATTCAAAAGCTTTTGAAATCATTTGAAAATCAATCCAGAAAATCAAAACAGAAAAAGAAAAAGAGAAAGGAAATAGAAAAGGGCCGGCGCCAGACTTTGGGCCCATCAGCAGATCCAGCCCAGCTAGCCCACCCGAGTCCCCTCTCTCTCTCACACGCACAGAAGCACCCCCAGAGTCGCTGACACTCGGACCCCACTCCCTCTCTGTTCTATTCGCTGACAAGCGGGCCCCGTCCACGTCATCATCGTCTTCCCCAGATTCCGCGCACGAACACGTCGCCGCTGGCCGTTGCTGTGTTGATTCCGCGACGTAATTGGCATTGATTCACCGGTCGTTTCTTGTCGAGCTCCTGCCTACTTAAGCCCCTCCCTCTCGCGGCCATTTCCCCTCACTCAATTTCCTCTCCACGCCACCAGGCTGCTCGCAACTCGCCAGACACTGCCGCTGTTCCGACGACCTCGCCGACGAATTCCGGTGAACACCGTGCCCCCCTCTGTCCATGGTTCATACTAGCATGCTCCGCAGCTCCGTGCGCATCTACTAACACCTTCCTTTTGCTCGCGCATGGTCTGTAGCCTCGGCAACGACAACGACTGAGCGCCACCACTCTCTGCTCGAACTCCGGCGACCTCTCCCCGTAAGTACCAGCTGCCCCTTGCCCTCTGTTTGATACGCCTAAGACCCCCAATGTCTTGCGCATCTAACGGTGTCCTCCTCTAGTCTTAGCGCGACGCAGAACCTCGCCAACGTCGACCAGCAGCCGTACCCGACGCGTTCGCGAACTCCGGCGAGGAATCCCCGACAACTCCGAGCGCCCCTTCGCCAACCAGAGACACGTTGAGCTTCACCTCGACACGGCGGTTCTGGTGAGCATCCTCTCCCCACCCTGGGCGACCTGGAACGCCGGCACCGCCGCTGACAGACACGCCGCCGCCAGTCGCCGCCGCTAGCGCCGCTAGGCTATGGTCAAAGCAACAACAGCCGTTAGATGTAGATCTTGCGGTTTAAATTAGATCTGAGCGAAGCATTTTCTTTGAATCTAACGCGTTGGATCTAACTTGATCTGACGGCACGGAAGGGTGATCCAGAGTGAAACGGTATCGGCCAATAGGAAACAGACGCGTGGCTAGGGTTTGGTTTTAAAAACAGAATTTGAATCAGATTTATATCCAAATTTGAATTAGCTATAACTTTTGATCCCCACGTTAGAATTTGACAAATTTTATACAGTTGGAATCAGGAGCGCAAGCCCTTTCTGTTTATGCAATGTGTTTAATGTTTAGCTTCTGTTAAAATGATTTTATCTGCAGAAACTTGTGTAGGTCTTATTTGAGCATATGATTTGTTTAGGATTTAATTTAGGGTTTAAACTATTGTTGTGTGGCAAGTTTTTGACTTGTTTAAGATTCAGTACTATGCACCTGCTTGGTTGAGTTCTAAAAATCATCACTTAGCATCTTGCATGCATGCATATATATTTTTGGTTGAATATATCTTGTATGTGATTGTGGCTATATTCTATGTGTAGATTTTGGTGCTAGTGATTGTGATTGTGAAGAGTGCTACTCTCCCAACTACCAAGGCAAGTGGTACTTCATGAATATTTCCATCCCTATATTTTATACTAAGCATTAGAAATATTTTGCTAAGTCTTGCATGTTATTATTTTGCCTAATGCCATGATGGGAAATCCTAAGTAGTTGTAGAATTGCTAGGAAATTTCTAAGTTAAGATACTATCTATGCCATGCTTAGCCTAGCTAGTAGCAAACAAGGGTTGGTGAAATATACATGCTATGATGAAAATATTTCTAAGTCTTTGGACTTTTGTTTTGCCTAATAAAACAACTAAGTCAATGAATCACCTGGGTGGAATGGGACTTGATTGGTGGTTTTGGTTGAGTGGTTACACAAGGCCCATGGCTATGGTTTACCTTGTGTATCTCACTTGTGGAAAGCCACCCAGGAACAAAGGGATTTTAGAGGCCAAGTGTTGAGAAGCTTCTAGTGCAGCCACTTGGCAATATGGGCTCTGCCTGGATCACATAGGTTGCTAGAACTTAGCCATTTGGACAGTTGGTGGTAGTGGGATTGATAGGTTGGAGCGCGTCCATTTGGTCTAAGGGAAGGCTTCTGAAAGGTCCTGTCTTGGTGAAACCAAGTCTGGTGGGGAAAGTGCACAACCTCTGCAGATGGAAAAATCTAAGTACTTAGCCAAGTCCATGGTAATGGACAACTTGAGCATCAAGACATGGAAGCTATCAAGAATCTCATCATTCCAACTTCTAAGTAAAAACTTGTGGGTGAACAAGGGTGAAGGACCTCAATGTCTATTGGTGGTTCCTTGGGAAAAGTTTTGACAAAGAAAAATTTAGTGATTTCAACTAATAGGCAAAACCTATTTTGAGCAAAGCAAGCCAAGCTACACTTAGCCAAATTTGCATATAGTATCTAGTCCACTTAAAATATACTAAGGTATCACTTGCCAATACTATTCCAAAGTATTGACCCACTGTGGCTGTAACTTGTGATGTTGCAGGTTACTCTGATGAGGATTAGGTGTCATGAGTCTACACTCAACATGTTTGCCTATGGCACATGAAGATGAAGACTTATATTTATTTACTTATTCAAACTCTTGTAATAGGCCAGTGGCCTTGAGTTGTAAAGACTATGTTTAACTCTGGAATGGATGTAATAATGACCTTTGTATCTGTGTACTTCATCTTAAACTGTGGATGCTAGCAATGATCCAGGGACTAGCATTGCAATCACAGGGATCCTTTTCCTTTATAAAGGAGGGATCTTATAATACCCCTGGGTAAAATATGGCTCGATGTCATCTTCGGCAAGCCCGAAAACTTCTAACGTGAGCGGATGGAGTTCGAAGTGGTGCACTGGCCCTCACAATACCACGCCATCCTCGGGCGTGTGGTATTCGCAAGATTCCTGGCAGTACCGCACTATGCGTACCTTCTACTGAAGATGCCAGGACTCAACGGTGTCATCACCATCCCAGGAAGCTTCACCAGATCAGACAGCTGCGACAGGGACTTCAACAGAATCTCCCAGTCGTTCGGCATGCAGGATGAGATAATGATGACCCACAAGTATAGGGGGTGTATCGTAGTACTTTCGATAAATAGGAGTGTCGAACCCAACAAGGAGAAGAAGGTGTTGACTAGTGGTACGGAGCAGGAAATCTCTGTAAATACTTAGCAAACGGATTTTTAGGGATTTTCTGATAAAGCAACAAAACAAAGTGCAAGTAATAAAGACAATGAACAACTGCAGCAAGTGCCCCAATCCTTTCTTAGCAAAGGACAAGCCGGTGGAACTACTTATAAGGACCAAATGTTCTCGAGGACATATGGGAATTCTGTCAAGTGCTTTCGCTTCAAATAGCCGAGTACTCTTCTTTGGTGTTGTAAGTGTTGTGTGGGTGAACCTGTGCTAATGTACCGACCTTACTTGGACTAATACATACTTGTGATTAAACCCCCTGCAAGCATCCGCAACTACGGGAAAGCAATTAAGATATAAACCTAACCACAGCCATAAACTCTGATATCCTATGCTCCCTTATGCAATGGTATCCTAACCGGGGTTCAGTTTTCTGACACTCCAGCAAACCCACGATTAGTATCCAAATACACAATGCATTCCCCTAGGCCCATAAATGGTGAAGTATCATGTATTCGACGTTCACATGACACCACTAGAAGAATAGCACCACAACTTAAATACTAAACCATTGAATAATATCTCAACACAAATCCACTACTAACAACATGACTTCTCCCATGTCCTCGAGAACTAAATGAACTACTCACAAGACATCATATGGATCAAGATCAAAGATGATATTGTGATGGATAACAATCTGAACATAAACAATAATCCAATGGTTCCACTCACAAGCATCAACTACAATAGTAATCAACACCGGGAAAGTATCCCCTCATATCTATGCAAGTATTCAACACAATTGTTACAGCGGGATGGAGTGGTGATGATGGTGCTGGTGGATATGATGGTGTGGATGATGATCCTCATGAAGTCTAGCTTGATGATGATGTTAATGCGATGATCTCCCCTCTCCGGGAAGGAATTTCCCCGGCAGAAATCTATCTGCCGGAGAGCTCTTTCTCTCTCGGTGTTTTCCTCCCCGCAGAGGCGGCGGAATCTTTCTGTCGTTGCTCCCTTTGTTTTATGGTTCTGGGAGGAAGATATAGGCGAGAGTGTGGAGTCGGAGGCCGGCTAGGTGGGCCAAACCCACCCTAGGCGCGACCCAAGGGGGACCTGCGCCTGGGGGGGGGGGGTGTTGGCCCCCTGTGGCCCAACTCCGCCCCCCTTCTGGCTTCCTTCGTCTTCTGGGAAAATATAATTTTCCATGATTTTTCTAGTATTTTTCTGATCTTCGCGAAATTGCATCAAAACACCTCTTTTTTCATCAGAATCCTGACTCCGGCAGTCCATCCTCCAAGAATCATCCAACATGCAAAATAGAGGAAAAGACATAAGTAACACCTCATAATAAGACACATATCAATGAATAGAGGCAAATTATGATTTAGAATGGTGATGCAAATTGGACGTATCAACTCCCCCCAAGCTTAGACCTTCGCTTGTCCCCAAGCGAAAACTGAGCTCAGTAAACATGTCCACAGGTTTCTGGAGTGAAGTGTCGATAAAAGAATACATACAAGAAGCATCACACTTACCATTACACAACTCATACAAGAAGGTAACTCACCATTATATAAATTAGCTTGCAACAAGTACAAGAGTCACAATAGAGATGCATAAATATAAATCATAATTGGAATTGGCAAACTTTGTTCTTGGTCAGAGAACAGCTGGCAAACAGATTCACAAAAAGCTTTTGAAGAAGTTTTACAATAGGAGTACTCTTTTGCTCAAACATAAAAGGTTTTTCGCAATGATGGCTTTCAAAGCAATACTCAATAGATAAGAGTCTTGTGCAAACAAGGAAGATAGAGAACATGATTGAATAAATCATCATATGAATGCTTGAAACACAACAACTCAAATGCTTGCTGGAGATAGAGAGGAAGTAGGTTTACTACCTCAATTCAGAAAATAGGAGAAATGTCCCTTCATAGAGGGAAGCAGGGATTTCAAGTCAAAAAGAGCTTCCAAAAGATTATGGTACTTACTAGCTTTGAGCGCTCATTGCCCCTATCATAAGTATCTTGAGGTGCTTAAGGTTAAAGTGAACAAGGATGGAGTATATGCTTGACGAAATATAAGTTGGCAATCTCATGTCCCTTGAGTACGAGGGCCGCTCCTCATGCTACTCAATTTAGTTATCGGTAAGTTCTTGTCATTGTAAGTACATGTGTATCATAAAGAACCGCCAATGGGGTACCCCTTGCACATGATACATGAGCTATCCCATAATCAAAATGACAAGGCAAGCAGACAGTGAGCATCTCAGCGATCTTTTTATTTACTATTTGCATAGCTTTTTATTGAGGATGCTTCATAGGTTGCTCATTATGGTTATGCTACAAGTTTCCACCATGATTAGGCATGGATTAGGCTAGCGGCCCAGGCGTTTCTCTAACACACATACATAACTCCATGGACTTACAAGCTCCCCTTTTATTTCACACCGACGACATCCGCAAACAAAAGAGCATGATATCAACAGGATATGTATCCATAAGTGTTGAAAGCGTTCCTCGTGACAACACGCTAATCCCAACGTATAGAAGCAAGAATATACAACTTTGATGACACAATGGTTCAAGATTATTAGGGGCAAGAAAAAGGTGTGACATCAAGTTCGTGAGAACTTTACTAACTAGTTTTCACATAACAAAATACTTTTTAATTCGAAAGTTAGATGAAGCTTGAGAATTTGCTTGGAATAGCAATAATGCTAATAGGTGGATATGGTGGACGCAAATGGCACATGTTTGGTTCAAAGGGATTGGATGCATGAGAAGTATGCCTTCTCAAAACAGGTTTTTGGCTAGCAAGGCTGGGTAGCAAGAAAAAGAGTTGAAAGAAATAAGCAAACCTACAAGTGATAAAGCTAAACATGCAATCTTCCTTGAAGACACAAAATATCTTAAATAAAGAATACTAAGCTTATGAGCCAATCAAGAAAGAAAATAAATGATACAAAATATCTGTAAGCCTTTTCTCTTTTCCTTTCAAACCTCAAAAAGTTGTTGCTACTAACCAGAGCTCGGTTTGCCAAAACCAATTTAGATCTATTTGATGCTCCCAAAGTGATGCAAATACTGATCAACAAGATCAATCATATAATACAGATTGCAAACTAAAATAAGAAGTGCAAAAATTAAAAGATGAAACTTCTCATTAATATTCCATAAAGGCACTCACACCAAGGGATACATAGATAATCAACTAAAGTAGAGATACTTCCACAATGCAAACCAACCTATAAGATAACTTCTCTACCAAAGATACGAATCCACTAAAAAGGTAAAAGATAAAAGATAATGATGTGATACCACGGCACTCCCCCAAGCTTGAAACAAGCCAAGGGGATGCCAAACCTGATGACGAATTACTCCTTCGATGGTGGTGGTGTTCTCTTGATAAGCTCCTCAATCAGTTTCCTCAAATCCTCAATCTCGAAGATCAGAGTACGGATCAACTCTGAATTTTGTTCAGTATGGTTCATGATCATATCGGACCGAGAGTCCCAATCCTTGCTATTCTTTCCCCGCTCTTCCTTTTTAGTGTGTTCCTTCCCTGCAAGGTTAGAACGAGGCAGATCCCAAACCGAGGGCAAGTTCCCTTTGGGCACCTATTGGTATTGATGCTCATGTATAAGAGTATGGAAGGGATTCTTGGTACATGGACGAGGTGACCATGGAGCGAGGATATGACGCGGGGTTTTCCCTCCTGTAGACATCCGTGCTGTCCTCCTAAGCTTGGTAGGTTTTTCCACCACTCCAATGCTTGCGACGGTGGCGCGGGTGTCCGGATGCTCGTCCTCCTCCATGTTTTCCTCATCCCCTACCAAAATCTCCTCCTCCTTGGGGTTTTGAGGATCATCTTCCTCGGGCGTCTTGCCTTTGTCGTTGGCGGAGACCATGGTGCTCTAAACTTGAGAAGATTTCCTGACAAAAACAGATCGGAACGAAAACACGACGAGAACACGATGCACGAACCTCAAGGCGGGGGGTTATATACTAGGAAGTTTCAATGCATCAGGAAGGTACTGGTGCAAAAACGAGGTGGAAAAGGAGCTCGGGGGCTCACATTCCTTCCAGGCGCAGCCAGCTAGGGCCCGCGCCTGGGGTGGGTGTGGCCACCCCGGCCTCCGTTTCCTCCTCTGTTTCGTTTCGTAGCCTTCCGTATGTAATAAAAACATCAAAAATATAAAAATATTTGGTTTTCATGAACCTTCTATTTTCACCACTTTTACCTAATCAAAGACGAACTCTGCAGATTCCTTTTCTCCTTCCCCTGGAAATTTCTTTCATGCAAGGCATTACACAAACCTCAATGGCAACATTAGTGTAAGCAAAAACAATAAACCTTTAGGTACACACTTCAACTGAAATCCATCAAAACAAAAGCTACTGTAGCAACTCCTTTACAAAAACCCAAAAGAATCTGGAAGGGAATCAATATGAGAGGCAAATGCAAATGATGGCAGAAATCTGTCAAAACAGACCAACAGGTAAAGATTGATTTTTTCGAAAACCTTATGTTTCTCAAATCAAAAAGTGCAAAACTAATGAAAGTTGGGTAACAACTTGGAGAACAAGCATAGAAAAATACATCTCCATCCGAAGTACTGAGTTCCCTCACGATTTTTTACAATGCAGCACAAAAATCTGTCCCAAGACAGTCACTTTTCACAACTCCTCTACTTCTCAAAAGTAGTTGAACTTGACACAAAAACCAAAACAAAAAGGATAAGGAGCGGTTACCCAAATGCCTGTTTACATGAGATAATAAGCACCCAAATGCTTCTGTTTTTGTAATGACTTTGAAAATGATCCCTAAATGATTATGCATGCATGGATGATATGCAATCTTTGAAAACATGATTTTAGGGATGTTACAAATCTAACCCCCTTAAGGTGAATCTCGCCCTCGAGATTTGGATTGGCTAGCAAATAGGTGAGGGTGGTCTTTCCGAAGATCATCTTCTCTTTCCAATGTTGCTTCTTCTTCGGAATGATGGTTCCATTGAACTTTGCAGAACTTGATAGTCTTAGTCCGAGTAACTCTTTCTGCGGTCTCAAGAATCTTGATAGGTTTTTCCTCATAAGTGAGATCATTTTCCAATTGGACCTCCTCCAAAGGTATAGTATCCTTCAAAGAAGTCTCTTCCATTTCTGGATGGCATTTCTTTAGCTGACTCACATGAAACACATTGTGAACTGCAGACAATGATTCTAGCAATTTAATCTCATAAGCTACTTCTCCTTTACATATCTTGGGGCCAATTTTCCTTTGACTCCAAATCTCTTGATTCCACGAAGTGGTGACACTCTAAGATAAGCTCTATCACCCACTTCATAGGTGACTTATCTACGCTTAGGATCTGTGTAGCTCTTTTTTCAGGACTGTGCTATCTTCAATCTGTCCTTAACTAGCTTGACTTTCTCTTCAGCCTCCTTGATTAGTTCTGGTCCGAACAAATTTCTTTCTCCCACACCATTCCATAGTAATGGGGTGGTACACTTTCTCCCATAGAGAAACTCAAATGGTGCCATCTCAATACTAGCTTGATAGCTATTATTGTAAGAGAATTCTGCGTAAGGAAGATTTTCATCCCAAGTAGCTCCATAGTCTAGAGCACATGCTCTCAACATATCTTCGAGAATCTGGTTGGTCCTTTCTGTCTGTCCATCAGTCTGAGGATGAAAAGCAGTGCTAAATTCCAATATCGTACCCAAAGACTCATGTAGTTGCCTCCAAAATTGAGAAGTGAACTGAGTTCCCCTATCAGACACAATACTCTTGGGTACCCCATGCAGACACACAATCCTATTCATGTATATCTTGGCCAACTTAGCACTTGTGTAGGTTGTCTTCACAGGTATGAAATGAGCCACTTTAGTTAGGCAAATCCAGTGATGAAATCCATGCCAATCTTGTCCCACTTTGAATCAGGAATAGGTAGTGGTTGTAGCAATCCTGCTGGTTTCTGATGTTCCGCTTTCACTCTACTACATACATCACACAAAGCAATATGTTCGGCGATGTCTTTCTTGAGATTATTCCACCAAAATCTTTCTTTCATATCCATGTACATTTTCGTGTTACCCGGATGAATGGAATATGGTGAGTTGTGCACTTCTTGTCAAATCAGTTTTCGAAGCTCTGGATCTTGTGGAACACAGATACGTTTTCCATACCATAAAGTACCCTGTTTGTCTTCATGGAATCCTTTGGCTTTTCCCTTGCCAATCTTTTCCTTAATCTCTTCAATTTCCTTGTCTGTCTTTTGGGCTTCTTTGATTTTGTCCAACAAAGTGGGTTGAACATCCAATGACATGAGATGTCCTTCAGGCACAATCTCCAATCTAAGATCTCTAAATTGGGCACGCAGATCATCTGGCAACTCTCCCTTAGTAAGTCCATTCACAAAAACCTTATGGCTTAGAGCATCCACTACAACGTTTGCTTTACCAGGGTGGTATTGCAAACTCAAGTCATAGTCCTTGATGAGTTCTAGCCATCTTATTTGTCTCATGTTGATTTCTTTCTGAGTGAAGATATACTTCAAACTTTTGTGATATGTGAACACTTCACACCGTTTTCCCAAAAGATAATGTCTCCATGTCTTGAGTGCATGGACAATAGAGGCTAACTCTAAATCATGAGTAGGGTAATTTACCTCATGGGTTTTGAGTTGTCTCGAGGCATAAGCCACAACTTTCCCTTCTTGCAATAGAACTGCACCTAATCCATGATGAGATGCATCACAATACACTTGGAAATCTTTCTCTAAATCTGGCAGACATAGGACTGGTGTTGTCACTAGTCTCTTCTTCAATTCTTGGAAACTGAGCTCACATCCTTCAGACCAAGCAAATTTCTTGTCTTTGTTTAGCAACTTTGTCATTGGCTTAGCTACCTTGGAGAAATTCTCAATGAACCTTCTATTGTATCATGCCAAGCCAAGGAAACTACGAACCTCTTTTACCGACTTTGGAGATTCCCATTCAGTTACAGCTAACACTTTAGCGGGATCAACTGCTACACCATCTTCTGACACAACGTGTCCAAGAAATCCAACTTCATTTAACCAAAATTCGCACCTGCTGAATTTGGCATACAACTTATGCTCTCTAAGCTTCTCAAGTATCAAACACAAATGTCCTTCATGCTCTTCTTTGCTCTTGGAGTAGATCAAAATGTCATTGATGAAAACAACAACAAACTTGTCAAGGACCTCCATGAACACCTTGTTCATCATATTCATGAAATAAGCTGGTGCATTGGTCAAACCGAATGGCATTACGGTGTACTCATACAATCCATACCTACTGGTGAAAGTTGTCTTAGGTATGTCTTGTTCTCTTATCTTGAGCTGGAAATAACCTGACCGGAGATCAATCTTTGAGAACACACAGGCTCCTTCTAACTGATCAAATAAGTCATTGATTCTAGGCAAAGGGTATTTGTTCTTGATAGTCACCTCATTGAGTGAATGGTAATCTATGCATAACCTTTGACTTCTATCTTTCTTTTCCACAAACAAAACTGGTGCTCCCTAGGATGAAGAACTTGGTTGAATAAATCCTTTCTGCAACTATTCTCCAAGTTGTTTCTTGAGTTCTTTCAACTCATCAACTAACATCTTGTAAGGTCTCTTTGCTATTGGTCCTGATCCTGGTAGCAAATCAATCAGAAATTCCACATCCCTATCAGGTGGCATTCCCGGTAATTCTTTCGGAAACACATCCGGATATTCACTCACAATTGGCACACTGTCTATGCTAACCCCCTTAAGAGAATTTAGCTTACTCCCTTTTGGTTCAAAGTTCGTCTTGAATCATCCTTTTGTTTTCTGGAGTTGTGAGTGTGACGGTATGGTTGGCACAATCTAGCACTCCCTTGTGCTTAGTCATCCAGTCCATTCCCAAAATGACATCCAATCCTTGGGAATTTAGGATTATCAGATTAACGGGAAACTTATACTTCCCAAACTCCATGACTAGATCATGACATCCTGAGTTCACTGTCATTTCTCCGCCAGCAGAACTTACTTTTATAGGACACCCAATAGTTTCTACTGGTAGTTCATTTCTTTCGACAAATGCTCTTGATATGAATGAATGAGATGCACTAGTATCAAAGAGAACAAATGCTGGAACAGACTTGAGTTTGAACTTACCAGCAACAGCATCAGGTTCCTCATAGATTTCTTCCACATTGATGTGGTTCACTTGTCCTTTCTGGAAAGGGTTGGGCTTGTTGGGTACTTCAACTTTCTTTTCTGGGCTTCATTTGCATAATGCCCCATCTTCTTACATTTGAAGCATTCAACCTGACTGAGATCCTTCTTGATAGGCTGGCTTCCACTACCACTTCCACTTCCACTTCCATTGTGGTGACTCTTGTATCCACCCTTGTGATTCTTGTACTTGTCATTGTCATGACTACGGTGATGCTTGTTGTCATGATGACGGTTGTGGTTGTGGTGGCCGTTGTACTTTCCATGCTTGTGGGATCCGGAACTCCCACTATCATCATAATGGGAACGCTTGTGAGACGATCCCGAGTTGTGCTTGTCAGAGTTGTGTTTCCTCTTTCTGCTTTCAACCTGTTTCATCTTGCTCTCCAAGATGGCAGCCTTGTCACAAAGAGATTGATAGGTGGGGACATAGGCCACAGATAATTGCAGGTTCAGTTCATCGTTCAGTACTTCGAGGAACTTCTCTTTTCTCTTGGCATTAGTATCCACTTCATCCGGTGCATAACACGCCAGATTGTTGAACTTCTCAATATATTCAGCCACGCTGCGGTGGCGCTGCTTCAGATTATGAAATTCCTTCTTCTTCAAGCTCATCATTCCGGATGAGATGTGAGCTGTACGGAAACCATCTTCAAAGATAGCCCATGTCACATCCTCAATGGGAGTGGTGATCTGGAAGTTATCCCACCAAGTAGCTGCTGGCCCTTCCAACAAGTGTGTTGCAAACCTAACTTTCTCCTCGTCGGTACAGCCGACAGTTACCAAATCCTTGTTCACTGAGCGTAGCCAATCATTGGCCACCATGGGGTCAGTAGTTCCTGAGAACTTTGCAGGCCTCAGTCTTAGGAATCTGGTGAGCATGTCAAAACCTGGTGGATTGTTCTGATTGTTGTTGTTGTTGTTGTTTTTCTGATTCTGTATGAAAGTAGTCATCATCTGCATCAGCTGTGTCTGTGCTGTCATCAGTTGCTGCATCTCGATGGTGACATTGTTGTTGTTCGGGTTGGGGTTGGCACGTCGAGGAGGCATCTGTGGTTTTCAATAAGGATAAGAATGAGATACCCATAGATGCTTAACATGCACAATACAACACATAGTCAAACACCAAACAAGCATCAAAATAACAAAAGTTCAACAACATGGACAACAGGTTTTGAAAAGAAAACACACCAATAGCAAGCCATCCACATGTTGGATGGTCATTGCGACTCAATAACATAAACATGGTAAATGATAAATCAATGAGTAGTCATCACTACTCCTCTACATCAACCTCCTCATCAACAAGTGTAAGACCTGCATTCTCCATAGCGGTCTTGTATTCCTCGACATTGGTAGTCAAGGCCTCTACCTTGGCTTTGAGAGCCCTCTTCTATGAACAAAGTCTCTCAATCACAACCTGCTGATGCTCGAGCTCGAAGTCCTTGGCCTCTAGTTCTGCAGTCATCTCTTGAATCCTCTTGTTCCTATCTTGGACTCTTTTATCTTGACTCTTGAACTTTCTATTCTGACTCTCAAACTTGGCCTCCATTTCCTTGACTATCTCATCTTGCTCCGCGAAGAGCTTGTCCTTCTCACGAAGCTGCACCTGGAGTTCATCATTGCTAAGCATGACGTTGGTCCTATTAGTATCTAGGTGCCTAAGTAGAACCTCTAGGTCCTGAAGGTACAGAGGAATTGGCTCTGCCGTCTCTCTAGCAGTATCCTCGAACTCAATAGCCTCACCATCCTCATCGTGTCTTCCGAAAGCGTGTAAGTGAGTACCTCTAATCTCCCGAGAGTGTCTCCCTGACAAACACCTAAGTAAATCCTGCATGACTACCTCTAGGCCTCTCTCCTTGTCGTCATGCATGAGCTTGAAGGTGATAGACTCCATGGCTGGCTCAGTCTGGCGTCCTGGATGAGTAACCTTGAAGCCCCAAAGGTCCTTCCTCTCAAACTTGGTGAGGGTAAGCATCATGATGCTAGGAAGCGGAAGATTGAGCACACTAGTGAGAACAATGAGACGAGTGCCAAAACGAGTTCCCTTGAACTCTTCAGCCGTGCTGATAGTAACGTTAGGCATCTATTTTATAAGATAGAGAAAAGTTAGAAACAACATCAACATAAATACACAAGACAAGGTAGCACAAGCATATCATTTGCAAACAAACACACAAGTCATGCATACATAAATCCATTACAAGTATCCAAGGTTCAACATAACTTAGACAAAAAATTTGGAAATGAAATGATAAGTGTGGTGGTCCAACTAGCGAAGTACGTTACAATCCCATCTCACTTGCCAAGTTAGCTAACAGGGCATCCCTAGAGGAAATCTGTCGATCCTGATCACATGACTCCATTGCTAAGTCTATGATGTCCTCTCTTAAACGTTGGTTGGTAGCCTCTAACTCTTGGGTATGCTTATTTTCTTCCCTAAGGTCATTTTGGGTGTTAAGGATTCTGCACTTGAGTCTATCACCAAGCTCCTTGATGGCCTTCCAAGCTGCATCTCTTGCGGAGTCAAAGAATGTGGTGTGCATCACTGAGTTGGTGACCATGCAGAATCCTGATTCCTTGTGGTTGTCTTACTTGTTTTTATACAAGTGAAGTTGCACCCACCAGTACTCCACTCCTTCATCCATCACGGGGAAACCTTTGTACATAGCTGCACCATGTATTCCCATGGCAACCATGAGGTCCTTGAGAGCCTTGGGGAATTCTGTCTCACACTCCAAGGTCATAGTCATGAGTGGTCCCTTCCTCACGACTTCGTTGATGGAGTTCATCTACAAATAGAGATGAGAAAGAATATTAGAAAAGCTTACGAGAAGAAAAAGACAAGTGTGGAAGTTGTTGAAAAAATTTCCTTAGTGGTTTCTAATCCAATCCTAGGGTCATAATCCTATAGGCAACACAGTGCTCTGATACCATATGTAAGATCCCTCCCTTATAAAGGTAAGGATCCCTGTGATTGCAATGCTAGTCCCTGGATCAATGCTAGCATCCACAGTTTAAGATGAAGTACACAGAAACAATGGTCATTATTACATATCATTCCAGAGAAAAACATAGTCTTTTACAACTCCATGGCCATATGCCTAATACAAGAGTTTAACCATAACAATATAAATAAGTCTTCATCTTCATGTGCCACAGGCAATCATGTTGAGTGTAGACTCATAACCCCTAATCATCATCAGAATAACCTGCAACATCACAAGTTACATCCACAGTGGGTCAATACATTGGAATAGTATTGGCAAGTGATACCTTAGTATAATATTAGCATCTAGATATTACATGAATTTGGCTAAGTGTAGCTTAGGCTTGCTTTGCTCAAAATAAGTTTTACCTATCAGTTGAAAACACTAAGTTTTTCTTTGACAAAACTTTCCCAAGGAATCACCAATAGAAATTGGTGAACCTTCACCCTTGTTCAACCACAAGTTTTAACTTAGAAAATTGGGATGAGAGATTCTTGATAGCTTCCATGTTTTGATGCTCAAGTTGTCCAATACTAGGGACATGGCTAAGTACTTAGATTCTTCCATCTGCAGAGGTTGTGCACTTTCCCCACAAGACTTGATTTTCACTAAGACAGGACCTTTCAGAAGCCTTCCCTTAGACCAAATGGACGCGTTCCAACCTATCATCCCACTACCACCAACTGTCCAAATGGCTAAGTTATTGCAACTTATATGATCCAGGCAGAGCCCATATTGCCATGTGGCTGTACTAGAAGCTTCTTAACATTTGGCATCTCAAATACCTTTGTTCCTGGGTGGCTTTCCACAAGTGAGATACACAAGGTAAGCCATAGAAATGGCCCTTGTGTAACCTCTCAACACAAACCATTCTTTCCATTCCACCCAGGTGTTTCATTCACTTAGTTGTTTTATTAAGAAAAAACACAAGTCAATGACTTAGAAATATTTCACATAGCATGAATATATAATCCACCCTTGGTTGCTACTAGCTAGGCTAAGCATGGCAATAGTAAACATCTTAACTTAGATAAAATCCTAACAATTCTACAACTACTAGGATTTCCCAAGCATAGCATATAGATACTTATCAAAATATTCATGCAATGTCCTATACAAAATATTTCTAATGCATAGGTGAAAATATAGGGATTAAAACATGACGCACCACTTGCCTTGGTAGTTTGGGGAGTAGCAACAATCTTCACAACCACAATCACTATTAGCACCAAAATCTACACATAAAATAATGGCACCAAAATCACATAACAAAATATACAAACAAAAATATATGAATGCATGCAAATGCCATGTGATGATTTTTCTACACCAAACAAGACAAGGGTATAGTACTAAAACATAAACAAGACCAAGATACTCAAAATAAACCTTATTTGATCTTTAAAACATTTTTCAAATAATTTCCATACTCAAATTAAGCCTACAAATGTGTCTGCAATAATAGCCATTTTTACAGAGGCAAAACATTAAACACATTGCATAAACAGATAGGATTCTTTCCCCTGATTCCAATGATATAAAATTTACAAAATTTGAACAGGTGGATCAAAAGTTATGAATTTTACAAGTTTGAATCACTAATAGATCGAATTCAGATTTTTAAAACAAAGAACTAGCCACACGTCATGTCCTGATTGCTTGATACCGTTTCGCACCGGATCACACTCGCGGGCCGTTAGATCTAACTTAACACGCACGGTCCTGATCTGCCCGTACCGCTTTGCTACAGATCTATTTCTAATCGCTGGATCTAGATCCTACGGCTACAGATCAAACGACCACCGATGGGCGGCGCCAGCGGCGGCAATGCGGCGGCGCTGCTCTGTCAGAGAGGTTGCCGGCGATTTAGGTCGTGCGGGGAGGAGTGGAGGTGCTTACCGTGTTCGCGGGACTACAGTGAAGCTCAAGGTGGTCGAGGGTGAGACAGGGGCGCACAGACTCGACGTCTACTGCTCGCCGGAGAAGCGTTGGTCGTCAGGTACGGCTGTCCGTTGTCGTTGGCGAGGTTACATACCGCGCCTAGCCAAAAGAATGATGCCGTTAGATGCGCACAAGCCTGGCGAACATGTGAGTAACCAGAAGAGAGGAAGGGGTGGTCAGGAACTACCAGGAGGTGTCGCTGGAGTCGAGCAGCGGCTCTGTCACTTGCGAAGGTGGACGGGAACGACTGCCTGGATCAAGCGCGGCCAAACGAAAGGGGTCAGGAGGTGCACAAGGTTGTAAGGAACACGCTCGTTTGAATTAGAAGGGAAGGGATGGTCTGGCTCACCGGAATTTCGTCGCTGGAGCTCGTCGGTACAACGGCGGTGTGAGAGCAATTAGGGGCAGCCTGGTGGCGGAGCGAGTGAGTTGAGCGAGAGGAAATGGTCGTCGAGGGGTGGGGATTAAGTAGCGGAGAGAGGAGGGGGAATTACTCCGCAAATCAAGCGCAATCAAAGGATTTGAATTCGGGAGGAAACGGCAGCGTCGAGCAGTTCCTTCGGCGCCTGATTGACGACGACGATGACGGGGCAAAGTGGGGTCGACCTGTCAGTGAGGGGGTGTGCGCGGGTTGGGTGAGAAACAGAGGGAGAGAGGGAAAACCCGGGTGGGCTGTTTTGGTTACTGGGCTGAAAAAGTATCGTCGACCCATTTCTGTTATCCTTATTCCTTTTCATTTTCTAAATTGATTTTCAGGAAACAAATTCAAATGAAATCAAATGTGTTTGATTTCAAACTTGTTCTGGATTTTTTTGTAAAATGAAACCTGCATATTATTGAGTATAAACCATGTTGTCTCACTAGACTTGCTTGGTTCCTTTGAAATTTTAAAATAAACAGTGCCTTAGCACAAGTTTTAATAAAGATATGAAAATGGTTTTTAAAACCAAATTTTGTTTTGAAATTTTTGCCCAAGCTTTGGAACTCAACCAAACGAGCACATGAACAAACAATCTTGTTTTGAAACCAATAATCTCCCACTAGGGAGTAGCATTGGATCAATGCCTGTTTAGATAAAATAATAAGCACCCAAATGCTTCTATTTTTGTAATGACTTCAAAAATGATCCCTAAATGATTATGGATGCATGGATGATATGCAATCTTTGAAAACATGATTTTAGGGATGTTACATCAACTGGCTACACGCCATTCTTCATGGTGCACGGATCCGAAGCCATCCTACCCGCCGAGGTACGCTACGAGGCCCCGCGGGTGGTCGCGTGTAACAACCCTAGTTTGATTAATAGTAATTATGACTTGTTTGTGCATTCATGAGCATCATCATTTAAAATGCATGCATCAAGAAATAGACAAAACCCTAGTTTTCTCCCTCTCTTTGAAACACATTCAAATGGTTTGAATTTCAAAAAATTACCAAAATATATGGAACCCAAATTGTTATAAGGGTCCTTGCAATATTTTAACATTTGCAAATGTTCTAGTACTTTTGAAATGATCAAAACAGATTTGAAACTCAAATACAAAAGAGAGAAAATCAAAAAGAAATATAAAAAAAGGTTTCTATCAAAAAAACATAGAAGCCAGTGCAGCCCAGTCGGCCCAGTTCCCTCCCCTCTCCCTTTCTGTCGCTCGCGCGCGCCACACCGCCGCCCAACCTCGGCACAAACAGCCCAGCTCCCGGCCCAGTACCGCTTCAGCGTTCTTTTCCTTTTCTTCTACCTCGTGATAGAAGGACGACGTCCATGAAGCTTCTGCATGTCGCCTCCTCCGTCGCTCGCCGGTGCTGTGATGCCCGCCGTGCGTCAAGATTCTCGCTACCGATGATGGCAATTGCTATAAGACCCCAGTTGCCGCCGGATAAGCCCTAGCTTCCTCCCTTCCCCACTTTCGTTCTCTGGACGGAACCCTAGTTGTAGGTGTTGTGGTGCCCCATCGATCCCGACCTCCCCTCTTCCATCTGAGAGCACTACAGTGACCGGCGTCGTCGACTCCGTCATTTGCCCCAGTCAGCGCGAGCCGAAGAAGCCCCGAGCTCTGCAATTGGCACCTCCGTCCCCAACTTCGGCCGCTGCCCTGACCATTGATTCCGGCTACCCTGAGCCTTCCCGAGCCCACCAACGGCATCCTGGTGAGCTCACGGTGCTCTGACACTCTCTGTTGCCTTCATATCTTCCTCTGTAGTGCCCGCGTCGCACACCTCTGTCTGCCGTCGCAGATGCTCGTCGGAGCCGAAGCTCCGGTGACCAAACCTTGGCGGCGCCACCAATGGTTGGCTCAGCGCGATGTGCTGAGTCGAGCACGACCCTCCTAGCTCGCCCGCGCCCTCCCGATCAATGGATCAAGCCATGATCATCAAGCTCTAGCTGACATCATCATGACCACGCCATATATACCCTTTTCTTTTATTTAGTTTGTTTTGTATTTTCTTTTCTGGAAATTATAATAAACCCATATGGGCCCAGTCTGTCAGATATTTATTAATTTCGGAAAATGATTTCTGAAATGAATAAAACTATGACACGTGGGACCAAGTGGATAAATATTAAATATAATCCAAAAATGTTTTATAATTTCCTAAAATGATTTAAAATGGATTTAAATTGAGAAAAATCATAACTAATTCATTTTAAAGCAAAAAAATACAAATAATATATCAAAATATTCAGAAAAATAAGATCTATACAATAGCAATACAATCATGCATTGTTCAAAAATTTCAATCACACGTTTAATTAGAAGAACAAAATGAACCCTATAGGTGATTCCAGAGTTCTCCTGAATTAGGGTTTTCACCCCTCGGAACCCCGATTAAACTGTCGAGCATGTCTTAGGGTTACATTTCAGTACAATTCAACTTTTCATATCATCATCCTTGATTGAGCACTGCATCGATGCCATGTGTTGATTGTTTCCCCTTCTTTCCGGTATTTGGTTCTTCTCTGGTAGAATAAGATATCGGAATTGAGATTAGGACTAAAGATCGAGATCAACACCGTCGAAGATTGAAGACCAATACTTGACCAACTGTAATCAAGTTAAGTACCAGATGTTCGAAGCTCTGCTTTCTAGTTATGAACTGGCAAAGGAAAGCGAATCCCCCACACATGATATAATCCTATGATTCCAAGCATTTCAATTCTTTCCATGTGCATACGATTACAAAGTCTTTTATCGACAGATAGAGTAATCCTATCTGATGCATGTTACCTTTGAAGCACATATTCCCTGATCCACTTCTCCTAGCATAACTAGGGTTTGGCTTGTGAAGCATTGCTAGAACTGTTACATCTGTTTGGCTTAGCCATGCTTAGCGATTTTGCTAGTCCATCCGGTTGATGAATCAGAGCTACTGCGGTGACCCAGCATACCACTGCATGATGTAGTACACTATAGTCGTTGACATAACACTAATGAAGCACCGTTCACCAGTATTACATCCCTCAGAGTGGTACAACAGAAACACAGTAGGTCCAAGACATGACTATAGGTTACAACTCAACTCTTTACACAAGATCTAGAGAACACTCTAGGTTAAAGAGAGAGAAAGAAACTTCTTACAAATAAAAATCATAAATAAGCAACTCAAAAACTATCTTACTATTAAGACTAGTATTTAAACTAATGATCTGGCATTGTTGTTATTGCAATACACTACAGAAATAGGTTCTATGGCTAGAGATTATATTCCTATCTAATCAGTAACTTCGTCTTCACTTGAGTTGGTGTATATGTTGACCTTCTCAACTTTATTGAAAATATTTAGCTTTTGATGATGATTCCGGGAGCATAACTTGATGTAGACGTCGTCTTATTGGCTTCAGAATCTAGCAAGGGTTAAGAAGATACTTTGAGTACAAGCGTACTCAGCAAGTTCACTAGAAAAGGAGTGTTTGATGCACTATATCTATAGCCCTAGACCATAGGTCGTAGGCAATGCAGGTTTTCGTAAATATTTCTTCAAAGGTTGCTTTTATTCTGAAAATATATGTCTGTCAGCCTTCATGGGTTTACCAGAACTTTCATGGAGTTCCTTTCCCGCCGCGTTCGCAGCTCCTTCTCGGAACAGGGAGTAACAAGTTACAGTTCTTACACTCTGTAGAGGTGCGTCACTTTACCCATGAGAGATCTTAGCTTTGTTGCACATCCGGGCCGCGAACCCGTTCACACTTCCTTGGTGTGAGGCCCAGACTAAGACCCAAGCCAATCACTGCCTTCTCGCGACCCCGCATGTCTCCTTTGTGTACGCCAGCCCACCTATTGAATTACGGCAATGGCAGTACAAACCGTTCAGATACCGGAACTATCATGGGACGTTGAGGGCTCCCAACCATATGCTGCATATCCTCTACTAATTACTATAAATAATATGCACGCTACGAGTGATAACAGCCACGACCCGCACATCCAGCTCCATGCGAGAGGGAAAAGATACAGCTGACTTCTCCGTCCCATTCCAAATCTCATGGTGAACGCGTAATATACGGCGCAAGAATCACTGGCGACATTGGTTGTTATGTCCTAGATAATATGTTCCTTTACCACCGGAACTCTTATAGTAGGTTATTACCTCATGGTAAATAACCTATAATCACATTATTATGAAAATAGTGTTTTCTGATTTTTTTTCAAATGCAGGTGATGACAACACTGGATTTGTAAAATACTTTACAGAAAATAATCAAAGGACATGAGAAAGTGTGAACTTGCCTTTTGTGATTGCAAGATTATGCACTCACGGTCTTCAAGACAATATAAGATCCAATAGCTGAAATCTGCATCATTGGTCCGGTAAGGACTAATGTTTAAAGAAGCAAGATGCTTTTATGCATAAGTAATGTAATGCAAGTTGATAAACACAAATCCCGAGAATAACGTTGTTTTAGGGTTTGGATACTGGAAATGGTTTCCTTGGAATGTGTTGCCCTTTTAGATTAAGTTTCCATGCCACCAGGCTGCTCGCAACTCGCCAGACACTGCCGCTGTTCCGACGACCTCGCCGACGAATTCCGGTGAGCACCGTGCCCCCCTCTATCCATGGTTCATACTAGCATGCTCTGCAGCTCCGTGCGCATCTACTAACACCTTCCTTTTGCTCGCAGATGGTCTGTAGCCTCGGCAACGACAACTACTGAGCGCCACCACTCTCTGCTCGAACTCCGGCGACCTCTCCCCGTAAGTACCAGCCGCCCCTTGCCCTCTGTTTGATACTCCTAAGACCCCCAACGTCTTGCACATCTAACGGTGTCCTCCTCTTGTCTTAGCGCGACGCAGAACCTCGCCAACGTCGACTAGCAGCCGTACCCGACGCGTTCGCGAACTCCGGCGAGGAATCCCCGATGACTCCGAGCGCCCCTTCGCCAACCAGAGACACGTTGAGCTTCACCTCGACACGGCGGTTCTGGTGAGCATCCTCTCCCCTCCCCGGGCGACCTGGAACACCGGCACCGCCGCTGACAGACACGCCGCCGCCAGTCGCCGCCGCTAGCGCCGCTAGGCTATGGTCAAAGCAACAACAGCCGTTAGATGTAGATCTTGCGGTTTAAATTAGATCTGAGCGAAGCGTTTTCTTTGAATCTGACGCGTTGGATCTAACTTGATCTGACGGTGCGGAAGGGTGATCCAGAGTGAAACGGTATCGGCCAATAGGAAACAGACGCGTGGCTAGGGTTTGGTTTTAAAAACAGAATTTGAATCAGATTTATATCCAAATTTGAATTAGCTATAACTTTTGATCCCCACGTTAGAATTTGACAAATTTTATACAGTTGGAATCAGGAGCGCAAGCCCTTTCTGTTTATGCAATGTGTTTAATGTTTAGCTTCTGTTAAAATGATTTTATCTGCAGAAACTTGTGTAGGTCTTATTTGAGCATATGATTTGTTTAGGATTTAATTTAGGGTTTAAACTATTGTTGTGTGGCAAGTTTTTGACTTGTTTAAGATTCAGTACTATGCACCTGCTTGGTTGAGTTCTAAAAATCATCACTTAGCATCTTGCATGCATGCATATATATTTTTGGTTGAATATATCTTGTATGTGATTGTGGCTATATTCTATGTGTAGATTTTGGTGCTAGTGATTGTGATTGTGAAGAGTGCTACTCTCCCAACTACCAAGGCAAGTGGTACTTCATGAATATTTCCATCCCTATATTTTATACTAAGCATTAGAAATATTTTGCTAAGTCTTGCATGTTATTATTTTGCCTAATGCCATGATGGGAAATCCTAAGTAGTTGTAGAATTGCTAGGAAATTTCTAAGTTAAGATACTATCTATGCCATGCTTAGCCTAGCTAGTAGCAAACAAGGGTTGGTGAAATATACATGCTATGATGAAAATATTTCTAAGTCTTTGGACTTTTGTTTTGCCTAATAAAACAACTAAGTCAATGAATCACCTGGGTGGAATGGGACTTGATTGGTGGTTTTGGTTGAGTGGTTACACAAGGCCCATGGCTATGGTTTACCTTGTGTATCTCACTTGTGGAAAGCCACCCAGGAACAAAGGGATTTTAGAGGCCAAGTGTTGAGAAGCTTCTAGTGCAGCCACTTGGCAATATGGGCTCTGCCTGGATCACATAGGTTGCTAGAACTTAGCCATTTGGACAGTTGGTGGTAGTGGGATTGATAGGTTGGAGCGCGTCCATTTGGTCTAAGGGAAGGCTTCTGAAAGGTCCTGTCTTGGTGAAACCAAGTCTGGTGGGGAAAGTGCACAACCTCTGCAGATGGAAAAATCTAAGTACTTAGCCAAGTCCATGGTAATGGACAACTTGAGCATCAAGACATGGAAGCTATCAAGAATCTCATCATTCCAACTTCTAAGTAAAAACTTGTGGGTGAACAAGGGTGAAGGACCTCAATGTCTATTGGTGGTTCCTTGGGAAAAGTTTTGACAAAGAAAAATTTAGTGATTTCAACTAATAGGCAAAACCTATTTTGAGCAAAGCAAGCCAAGCTACACTTAGCCAAATTTGCATATAGTATCTAGTCCACTTAAAATATACTAAGGTATCACTTGCCAATACTATTCCAAAGTATTGACCCACTGTGGCTGTAACTTGTGATGTTGCAGGTTACTCTGATGAGGATTAGGTGTCATGAGTCTACACTCAACATGTTTGCCTATGGCACATGAAGATGAAGACTTATATTTATTTACTTATTCAAACTCTTGTAATAGGCCAGTGGCCTTGAGTTGTAAAGACTATGTTTAACTCTGGAATGGATGTAATAATGACCTTTGTATCTGTGTACTTCATCTTAAACTGTGGATGCTAGCAATGATCCAGGGACTAGCATTGCAATCACAGGGATCCTTTTCCTTTATAAAGGAGGGATCTTATAATACCCCCTGGGTAAAATATGGCTCGATGTCATCTTCGGCAAGCCCGAAAACTTCTAACGTGAGCGGATGGAGTTCGAAGTGGTGCACTGGCCCTCACAATACCACGCCATCCTCGGGCGTGTGGTATTCGCAAGATTCCTGGCAGTACCGCACTATGCGTACCTTCTACTGAAGATGCCAGGACTCAACAGTGTCATCACCATCCCAGGAAGCTTCACCAGATCAGACAGCTGCGACAGGGACTTCAACAGAATCTCCCAGTCGTTCGGCATGCAGGATGAGATAATGATGACCCACAAGTATAGGGGGTGTATCGTAGTACTTTCGATAAATAGGAGTGTCGAACCCAACAAGGAGAAGAAGGTGTTGACTAGTGGTACGGAGCAGGAAATCTCTGTAAATACTTAGCAAACGGATTTTTAGGGATTTTCTGATAAAGCAACAAAACAAAGTGCATGTAATAAAGACAATGAACAACTGCAACAAGTGCCCCAATCCTTTCTTAGCAAAGGACAAGCCGGTGGAACTACTTATAAGGACCAAATGTTCTCGAGGACATATGGGAATTCTGTCAAGTGCTTTCGCTTCAAATAGCTGAGTACTCTTCTTTGGTGTTGTAAGTGTTGTGTGGGTGAACCTGTGCTAATGTACCGACCTTACTTGGACTAATACATACTTGTGATTAAACCCCCTGCAAGCATCCGCAACTACGGGAAAGCAATTAAGATATAAACCTAACCACAGCCATAAACTCTGATATCCTATGCTCCCTTATGCAATGGTATCCTAACCGGGGTTCAGTTTTCTGACACTCCAGCAAACCCACGATTAGTATCCAAATACACAATGCATTCCCCTAGGCCCATAAATGGTGAAGTATCATGTATTCGACGTTCACATGACACCACTAGAAGAATAGCACCACAACTTAAATACTAAACCATTGAATAATATCTCAACACAAATCCACTACTAACAACATGACTTCTCCCATGTCCTCGAGAACTAAATGAACTACTCACAAGACATCATATGGATCAAGATCAAAGATGATATTGTGATGGATAACAATCTGAACATAAACAATAATCCAATGGTTCCACTCACAAGCATCAACTACAATAGTAATCAACACGGGGAAAGTGTAACACCCTCAGGATCGACCCTATGCAAGTTTTAGCGAAAACCCGCCAAACCCGCATAGAAACGATTCAAAGGTGCCCACCAGGCACTTTCGTGCGGGTGGAAAACGAAGTAATAACATTACACAACAGTCCTCGATGGGACCCACAGAACAGATATATATAACAGCGACTCAAAGAGTCAAGAATACAGATATTATATACAAAGATCCAAATCACCTTGAAAATGATAGAGCGTCCGACTACGGACAAGATGCAAATGGGGCTAAGAGCCCTGAAGAATAACCAATGGCGTCCATAACCCTGCCCAGGCCAAGCCGGAAGGGTAACCCTGCTAACGGCGTCGATCTCAAAACCTGCTAAAACAAAAGGGGTGCCGACAAAGGGCAAAGGAAAAAGAGGAGCGTCAGTACTGAGGCCAGTACACGGCGAGGCTAGAATTCGGCGGTCCTCGCCTACATAGGTATGGTGGACTGAAGCGGCAGCGGCAGCCTGCGCTAAACACCTATAGAGACTCGATACAACTAGCGGCTATCAGAGAGGGATAAGAAAGACCTATCCGGATCCAACCTGATACTAACACCAAACAAAACCCATCCTGGTGTTTCCCCCCTCGAGACCAATCGAGGAAGTCAACCGAGGAACTCACACCGTTGGCAGTTTTATTTATTCATCATCCTGATAAAATAAGCTGTGGGCACTTTTAGTTAACCATTCCGTGATAGTTGCAACACTTACTAGTCAGATACAATTAGCATGAGATAGCCCCAAAACCAGCAGTGGTTGGTACTTTTACTTAGCCATTCCGTTGTAGGGAAGCTGATTACTAGTCATATCGGATACAAGTCAAATTATAACAGTAAACTTTAGTTATA
The DNA here is from genome assembly GCA_916181665.1 of Avena sativa. Lineage (NCBI taxonomy): Eukaryota > Viridiplantae > Streptophyta > Magnoliopsida > Poales > Poaceae > Avena > Avena sativa. The sequence continues at coordinate 149,452,297 of OV702297.1, forward strand.
GTTGTCTATGATCGAGCACTGTGCTCCAAGTCGTCCATAACCGCGGACACGGCTTCTCGAAAAGATTTAACCCTGCAGGGGTGCACCAAAGTATCCACAAGCACTTCGACCCTTTTTGCCAGATCAGTTAACATACACCCATCGGTATGTCGGCGGGGCCTAAGTCATGACGTTCCCAGACCCAAAGCAAGCACGGGGGGCCACCCCACTAAGTACACCCGCAACAAAGTCGGCCGGTCTCCGAGACGGACTTAGGGTTTGGGTAGACGGCTGTGAACGACAGCAAATCCCAAAACTGGGACTATCGACACCGCGAAAACGTGTCCCGATCCTAAACAGTACAGTGTGCTATCCATCGCACAATTTAAATAAAGCAGTAAAGCATGGCATAAGTACAGGATAGTAAATAAAACCTCAAACTAGTTTGTGGCCCCCAGTACAATACTTTGAAATCAGGTAATAATCAATGGGGGGCCCATATCTCCCCACCTGTGGTTAGCGCGCTCGATCTCGGAACAGGTGTCAAGAACTCGGGGTCCTACGGGACACAAGTGGGCGGTCGGAAACCAGATATTATCTATCACCCACCGGTGCCTCTGCTTACCTACTCCAATTTTAGTTGTTAAACAGTAATTAAAGTGAACAATAAGTAAAGCCATGATCATCTCCAACATTGAACATGCGGCTCTTCTCCAACAACTGTGGTACTTGACGACACGCATCAACACTTGAGCAAGCGACTACGACGCGCAAGTCCAACTATCTACCAAACAACAGGTAATAGGGTGTGTCCGAGGCAATATAGGGCTGCAAGGGATATCACGGGTACGAAAGCTAGAGCATCGCAACACAGATAGCAATAGATCAACAGGAGGGAATAAATACTAGAAAAGTAAGATAGGTAGAAAAGGGGGAGATGCTCGCCTGAAAACATTGCCGAAGGTTCATCCGAAGATCGGGGCGAAGCTCACATCAACTCAACGGCCTTATCCGCGAAGAAGCAAAACACTAGAATAAACACCGGATGCACTATTTAATACTACGCAAAAAGATCGGCATGATGCATGTATGATGTATGACATGGCAAGGGTGCAATGCAATTAGGTCATATTAAGCGGAACCGGGGTCCCGACATTTAATTAAACGGTTCAAGTTGTTGAACTTCCCCGCCATTTAAATGTTGTTTATCAAGGCACAATATATCACCGGTTCGCTACTCAAATTTAAATGAGGCCAATATGAGACTAGATTTGCCCGCATATGGCCCCATATTTAATTGTAAGGTGAATCGGCATAAGGCCCCCAAACCACATGACAAGTATGCGTGCATGAACAAATTAATATGCAACAGGTAATGTTATATTTATAAAATAGGGCTCAAGAAAAGGGGTCACACATTAGGGTTCGGCGAACTTGGCTCCGAGGGGTTCGGGTCGGGTCTCAGGGTCCGGATCTGGGGTTCGGTCTCGGCGGGATCGGATACAAGACGGAGAACTTGTCGTCCTGGGTCTCGGTGTCCGGGTGAAGTACTCGGCGTCCTCGAGGGAGTACTTGACACACATGTGGTCTTCGGATTCCATGACGATGATCTTGTCGTTTCGATGTCGGGGTCTTGAAATCCGTGAAGAAAGCCTTGTCGCCCTTGGGTGAAGAACTTGTCATCCCGAGGGTCCGTGGCTTCGGCGGAACGTTCGATGGATCCAGGGTCGAAGAACTTGGTGTCCGCGAAGGGAACTCGGCGTTTGGATCCGGGGAGAACATCATCGCGCTCCGTGATGAAGAATCGTGGTTGGAGCCACACATCTTCGATGCATCTCGTTCTTCGGTCACGAAGATCTTGTCTTCACACTTTGGTGGTCGGTCATGATCATCGAGGGCCAACTTGGTCTGCAGCTAAACTCACACGCATATACACGACATAAACAAAACAGGGCACCGGCGGTAGTCGATGAGGTGACCGAGGTAGGCAGCGCAGCATGCTAGGAGACAGGGGTAGATGGCAGGGCGGCGGCCGGTTGTCGCGGACCCACTCGCCAAAGGAGGGACGGCCTGCAGCGACGCGGGACAGAGGTCGCCCGCGATGGCGCGCCTCCTGGGCACGCACGGCCAGGCAGGGCGCTGCAGAGAGGCGGAGGGGCGGCCTCGGACGCCGGCGACGGCAAGCTTGGCACGGAGGGGAGCCGACGGGGAGAGGTCGGAAGAAGGAAGGCCACGCGGTCGGGGTCGGGGACGGGCGCGGCGACGTGGAGGGCGCGCCGGCGGCGGGGAGAAGGAGCAGAGGCGTCTCTGCGAGGTTGGCCGGGAGGAGGGCGAGGGCGTCGCGGCCGGAGGAGGCGCGGCCGGAGGCGGGGAGGCGCGCTCAGGGACGGAGGAGCGCCGGGGCTCGGGAGAGGGTGGCCCGCGAGAGAGGCGGCGAGGCCGGCGAGAGAGGCGGCGGCACGGGACCGGCCGGAGGCGGGCGGCGGCGCCTGGAGGAGCAGAGGAGAAAGGCGGGGCGGCGGCGTCCCGAGCGGAGACGGTGGGGAGAGGCCGCGGGGTGGAGCAGAGGGAGAGGAGGAAGGAGACGTGGAGGAGGAAGACGCGGTGGGGAAGGTGGGCCGGGGGGGGACAGGCGCGTGGTGGGGCCCGCGGGGTGGGACCCAGGGCGTGGGGCGGGACAGGTGGAGAGGGAGGGAGTAGGGTGGCTGGTGTGGTGGTGTGGGGCTGCTGGGTAGGCCAGGTGCGGGTGGGGCCCAGGAGGAAGAGAGAGAGGGTGAGGGAGTGGCTGTGAGGAAGATAGAGAGAGAGGGGGAAAAGGGGATGGATTGATGAGGTGGCAGGTGGGTAGGGATTGGGGGAGAGGGTGAGGTGGCGAGCTAGGATAGGTGGGTAGGATAGGTTTGGGTAGTTTTAGGAATTAGAGGGGGCTGGTTTAGGTGGACCGATTTATACCGGGGGTGGTCGACCAGGTCGAATCGGCCCGTTCGACTGCCCCACTAAAAATAATTAAATATTTTATTTGTTTCAAACAGGGCTTTTGCACACCGATAGCAGACAAAACAAAATAATCCGGAGACCCGGGTTTTGCGTTTGAACAAAGATGGGGCGTTTAGAAAACAAATTAGGTTTTCCCAAAAATAGTTTTATGCGAACAAATGCAAGATGATGACGATGCTCAAATGCAATGTGGCATGATGACATGAGCATGCGGTCATGATGATGCAATGCACAAAAACAACACGATTTTCTAGTAATGGTTTTGCGGGATGCCACAGAAAGTATCCCCTCATATCTATGCAAGTATTCAACACAATTGTTACAGCGGGATGGAGTGGTGATGATGGTGCTGGTGGATATGATGGTGTGGATGATGATCCTCATGAAGTCTAGCTTGATGATGATGTTAATGCGATGATCTCCCCTCTCCGGGAAGGAATTTCCCCGGCAGAAATCTATCTGCCGGAGAGCTCTTTCTCTCTCGGTGTTTTCCTCCCCGCAGAGGCGGCGGAATCTTTCTGTCGTTGCTCCCTTTGTTTTATGGTTCCGGGAGGAAGATATAGGCGAGAGGGTGGAGTCGGAGGCCGGCTAGGTGGGCCACACCCACCCTAGGCGCGACCCAAGGGGGACCTGCGCCTGGGGGGGGGGGGTTGGCCCCCTGTGGCCCAACTCCGCCCCCCTTCTGGCTTCCTTTGTCTTCTGGGAAAATATAATTTTCCATGATTTTTCTAGTATTTTTCTGATCTTCGCGAAATTGCATCAAAACACCTCTTTTTTCATCAGAATCCTGACTCCGGCAGTCCATCCTCCAAGAATCATCCAACATGCAAAATAGAGGAAAAGACATAAGTAACACCTCATAATAAGACACATATCAATGAATAGAGGCAAATTATGATTTAGAATGGTGATGCAAATTGGACGTATCAACTCCCCCCCAAGCTTAGACCTTCGCTTGTCCCCAAGCGAAAACTGAGCTCAGTAAACATGTCCACAGGTTTCTGGAGTGAAGTGTCGATAAAATAATACATACAAGAAGCATCACACTTACCATTACACAACTCATAGAAGAAGGTAACTCACCATTATATAACTTAGCTTGCAACAAGTACAAGAGTCACAATAGAGATGCATAAATATAAATCATAATTGGAATTGGCAAACTTTGTTCTTGGTCAGAGAACAGCTGGCAAACAGATTCACAAAAAGCTTTTGAAGAAGTTTTACAATAGGAGTACTCTTTTGCTCAAACATAAAAGGTTTTTCGTAATGATGGCTTTCAAAGCAATACTCAATAGATAAGAGTCTTGTGCAAACAAGGAAGATAGAGAACATGATTGAATAAATCATCATATGAATGCTTGAAACACAACAACTCAAATGCTTGCTGGAGATAGAGAGGAAGTAGGTTTACTACCTCAATTCAGAAAATAGGAGAAATGTCCCTTCATAGAGGGAAGCAGGGATTTCAAGTCAAAAAGAGCTTCCAAAAGATTATGGTACTTACTAGCTTTGAGCGCTCATTGCCCCTATCATAAGTATCTTGAGGTGCTTAAGGTTAAAGTGAACAAGGATGGAGTATATGCTTGACGAAATATAAGTTGGCAATCTCATGTCCCTTGAGTACGAGGGCCGCTCCTCATGCTACTCAATTTAGTTATCGGTAAGTTCTTGTCATTGTAAGTACATGTGTATCATAAAGAACCGCCAATGGGGTACCCCTTGCACATGATACATGAGCTATCCCATAATCAAAATGACAAGGCAAGCAGACAGTGAGCATCTCAGCGATCTTTTTATTTACTATTTGCATAGCTTTTTATTGAGGATGCTTCATAGGTTGCTCATTATGGTTATGCTACAAGTTTCCACCATGATTAGGCATGGATTAGGCTAGCGGCCCAGGCGTTTCTCTAACACACATACATAACTCCATGGACTTACAAGCTCCCCTTTTATTTCACACCGACGACATCCGCAAACAAAAGAGCATGATATCAATAGGATATGTATCCATAAGTGTTGAAAGCGTTCCTCGTGACAGCACGCTAATCCCAACGTATAGAAGCAAGAATATACAACTTTGATGACACAATGGTTCAAGATTATTAGGGGCAAGAAAAAGGTGTGACATCAAGTTCGTGAGAACTTTACTAACTAGTTTTCACATAACAAAATACTTTTTAATTCGAAAGTTAGATGAAGCTTGAGAATTTGCTTGGAATAGCAATAATGCTAATAGGTGGATATGGTGGACGCAAATGGCACATGTTTGGTTCAAAGGGATTGGATGCATGAGAAGTATGCCTTCTCAAAACAGGTTTTTGGCTAGCAAGGCTGGGTAGCAAGAAAAAGAGTTGAAAGAAATAAGCAAACCTACAAGTGATAAAGCTAAACATGCAATCTTCCTTGAAGACACAAAATATCTTAAATAAAGAATACTAAGCTTATGAGCCAATCAAGAAAGAAAATAAATGATACAAAATATCTGTAAGCCTTTTCTCTTTTCCTTTCAAACCTCAAAAAGTTGTTGCTACTAACCAGAGCTCGGTTTGCCAAAACCAATTTAGATCTATTTGATGCTCCCAAAGTGATGCAAATACTGATCAACAAGATCAATCATATAATACAGATTGCAAACTAAAATAAGAAGTGCAAAAATTAAAAGATGAAACTTCTCATTAATATTCCATAAAGGCATTCACACCAAGGGATACATAGATAATCAACTAAAGTAGAGATACTTCCACAATGCAAACCAACCTATAAGATAACTTCTCTACCAAAGATACGAATCCACTAAAAAGGTAAAAGATAAAAGATAATGATGTGATACCGCGGCACTCCCCCAAGCTTGAAACAAGCCAAGGGGATGCCAAACCTGATGACGAATTACTCCTTCGATGGTGGTGGTGTTCTCTTGATAAGCTCCTCAATCAGTTTCCTCAAATCCTCAATCTCGAAGATCAGAGTACGGATCAACTCTGAATTTTGTTCAGTATGGTTCATGATCATATCGGACCGAGAGTCCCAATCCTTGCTATTCTTTCCCCGCTCTTCCTTTTTAGTGTGTTCCTTCCCTGCAAGGTTAGAACGAGGCAGATCCCAAACCGAGGGCAAGTTCCCTTTGGGCACCTGTTGGTATTGATGCTCATGTATAAGAGTATGGAAGGGATTCTTGGTACATGGACGAGGTGACCATGGAGCGAGGATATGACGCGGGGTTTTCCCTCCTGTAGACATCCGTGCTGTCCTCCTAAGCTTGGTAGGTTTTTCCACCACTCCAATGCTTGCGACGGTGGCGCGGGTGTCCGGATGCTCGTCCTCCTCCATGTTTTCCTCATCCCCTACCAAAATCTCCTCCTCCTTGGGGTTTTGAGGATCATCTTCCTCGGGCGTCTTGCCTTTGTCGTTGGCGGAGACCATGGTGCTCTAAACTTGAGAAGATTTCCTGACAAAAACAGATCGGAACGAAAACACGACGAGAACACGATGCACGAACCTCAAGGCGGGGGGTTATATACTAGGAAGTTTCAATGCATCAGGAAGGTACTGGTGCAAAAACGAGGTGGAAAAGGAGCTCGGGGGCTCACATTCCTTCCAGGCGCAGCCAGCTAGGGCCCGCGCCTGGGGTGGGTGTGGCCACCCCGGCCTCCGTTTCCTCCTCTGTTTCGTTTCGTAGCCTTCCGTATGTAATAAAAACATCAAAAATATAAAAATATTAGGTTTTCACGACCCTTCTATTTTCACCACTTTTACCTAATCAAAGACGAACTCTGCAGATTCCTTTTCTCCTTCCCCTGGAAATTTCTTTCATGCAAGGCATTACACAAACCTCAATGGCAACATTAGTGTAAGCAAAAACAATAAACCTTTAGGTACACACTTCAACTGAAATCCATCAAAACAAAAGCTACTGTAGCAACTCCTTTACAAAAACCAAAAAGAATCTGGAAGGGAATCAATATGAGAGGCAAATGCAAATGATGGCAGAAATCTGTCAAAACAGACCAACAGGTAAAGATTGATTTTTTCGAAAACCTTATGTTTCTCAAATCAAAAAGTGCAAAACTAATGAAAGTTGGGTAACAACTTGGAGAACAAGCATAGAAAAATACATCTCCATCCGAAGTACTGAGTTCCCTCACGATTTTTTACAATGCAGCACAAAAATCTGTCCCAAGACAGCCACTTTTCACAACTCCTCTACTTCTCAAAAGTAGTTGAACTTGACACAAAAACCAAAACAAAAAGGATAAGGAGCGGTTATTACTGAGGTAATAACTTCCAAGACTCGACAAAACTATTGGGTTATCTCCCAAGATGTACTTTTCTTTAATTCCTTTAAGTTAGGCTTGATGGTTTCAAAGATGCTCACATAGGAGATATATATCTGGAGTGAAAGAGAGCATCAAGAAGCAAATAACCAACACATTTGCGTCTAACCCACTTTCTATGCATGGGGGTATCATGAGAAAACAAATTGTTGAAACAAAAAGCCATTAACATAGGAAGACAAAAAATGCAACTTCAAAGCTTTCAACATAAAACGGGGAAACTTAACATTATTGAGGTGCATAAAACCATGTTTCCCTCTCTCATATTAACTTTCAATAGCACTTTGAATAAAGTTGACAATATAACTGTCAATGTCAACAACTTTATCATCAGAATGAGCATACTTACAATCACCAAAAAGAGGTCCAAGGTCATAAATCGGATCAATAGAAGCAAGTTGTTCCATCCTAAAATCTTTATTAGGCAAGCTATTTTCACAAGGATCTTTAGCAAATTTGGAAAAGATAAACTCATAAGAATCTCCATAAAACTTAGTGAAAACTTTTTCCTTTTTACAATCTATAATAGCTCCACAAGTGTTCAAGAAGGGTCTACCAAAAATGATAGGGCAAGTTTTGCTAGCTGCTGAATTGAGCACTAGAAAATCAGAAGGATATTTAATCTTACCACAAAGAACCTCCACATCTCTTACAATACAAATAGGGCAAATGGTCTCCTTATTATCAAGGTTAATAACCACATCAATATCCTCAAGCTCACAAGGACCAATTTCATGCATAATTTCCCTATAAAGCTCATAAGGAATAGCACTAGAACTAGCACCAATATCACATAAACCATAGTAGCAATGATCACCAATTCTAACAGAAAGCACAAGGACACTATCTTTTCTAGCTTTTTTTTAGGATGATAGACAATATTAGAAGCATCTTCATAGAAGAAAATGTGCTCATCCTCTATATTTCTAGCGCCAAGATCTTTCACAATAGCTACCACAGGTTCAGTATTCATTTGCTCATCAGGTTCCGCAATTTTCTTTGTAACTTTGTTATTCGCACTAATCATCATAGAGTACTCCTTTACCTTAGCTGGGAAAGGTATTTTCTCAACATAAGGTTTAGGAAAATTATGATCAATAGTACAAACTTTAGTGCTTCTAATAGGAACATGACTAACAACATCTTTATAAGGTGCATGGTACTTATTCCACTTCTTTTTGGGAATTTCTATGTAAGAGGAAAAGGCTTAAAACAATTGGCAATACATTGGGAGTCAAGACCAAACTCATTACTAATATCACGGAAGTGATCAGTTCCCATAAAAGATTTAATGCATTCATAATCATAGTTTATACCTGACTTTCTTCCTTTGTCATTCTCCCAAGATTTAGTGTTATCTTGAATACGGTCTAGGAGATCCCATTTAGCTTCTTCCTTCATACGTGTGAATGATCCAGCACAAGAAGCATCTAGTAAATCTTTATCATGAAGAGAAAGCCTAGCATAAAATTTATTGATAATAATATTGTTAGGGAGTTCATGAATAGGACATTTAAGCATTAGTAACTTCAATCTCCCCCAAGCTTGAGCTGGACTCTCTCCATCACGAGGCCAAAAGTTATATATCAGATTTCTATCCTTATGGATTTCACTGGGAGGATAGAATTTAGAATAAAAGAGAGATGCTATTTCCTCCCATTCCATGGATTGCCCATTCTTTAGCAACTTATACCATTCTTCAGCTCTCCCTTTCAAGGATATAGAGAGTAACTTCTTCTTCACCTGTTCAGTTGTGATACCTACACACTTAAACAACCCGCATAATTCATGGATAAAAAGCAAATGATCACCAGGATGGACAGCTCCATCCCCAAAATAATAATTATCCATAACACGATCAACACTACTTGTAGGTATCTTAAAAGGATCTATCTCAATAGGTGGTGGTTCATCTACTACCCTAACAGTGGTAGTAGTTTTTCCAAACAGAAAACCAAGTGGGTTATCCATATTGGAAACAAAGTAACAAACAAAATTAAAAAGCAATACTCACATTAGAAGTTTCCTTTACTAGTTCCACTCTCCAATAGCGCTTCACTCCCCGGCAATGGCGCTAGAAAATAGTCTTGATGACCCATAAGTATAGGGGGTTTAAAATAGTACTTTCGATAAATAGGAGTGTCGATCCCAATGAGGAGCAGAAGGTGTTGACTAGTTGTATGGAGCAGGAAATCTCTGTAAGTACTTAGCAAATTGAGTTTTAGGGGTTTTCTGATAAAGCAACAAAACACAGTGCAAGTAATAAAGACAACGGACAACTGCAACAAGTGGCCCAATCCTTTCTTAGAAAAGGACAAGCTGGTGGAAATACTTATAAGGACCAAACGTTCTCGAGGACACATGGGAATTCTGTCAAGTGCTTTTGCTTAAAATAGCTGAGTACTCTTCTTTGGTGTTGTAAGTGTTGTGTGGGTGAACCTGTACTAATGTACCGACCTTACTTGGACTAATACATACTTGTGATTAAACCCCCTGCAAGCATCCGCAACTACAGGAAAGCAATTAAGATATAAACCTAACCACAGCCTTAAACTCTGAGATCCTACGCTCCCTTATGCAATGGTGTCCTAACGGGGGTTCAGGTTTCTATCACTCCGGCAACCCCACGATTAGTAGCCAAATACACAATGCATTCCCCTAGGCCCATAAATAGTGAAGTATCATGTAGTCTATGTTCACATGACACCACTAGAAGAATAGCACCACAACTTAAATACTAAACCATTGAATAATATCTCAACACAAATCCACTACTAATAACATGACTTCTCCCATCTCCTCAAGAACTAAACGAACTACTCACAAGACATCATATGGATCAAGATCAAAGATGATATGGTGATGGATAACAATCTGAACATAAAAAATAATCCAATGGTTCCACTCACAAGCATCAACTACAATAGTAATCAACACAGGGAAAGTTTCCCCTCAGATCTATGCAAGTATTCAACACAATTGTTACAACGGTGTAGCATCCCAATTGTCTAACAATTGTAATGCTACTTGGTCTAGTAATATAATGGCTACTTCCTACATATAATTGTTGCATCATAATTATATCATGCTCATGTCATCATGCCACCTTGCATTTGAGCATCATATAAAACCTTTTTGTTTTGGGTTTTCTCTCATATGCATTATTAATTGTATTTGCCTCTTGATATTGTATTTGGTTGTTGATATATTGTTTAAATGCCCAAGTTGAGTTGGGGGCATATCTTTTATTTAACTCCACCACCTTTCTTTCACCACCTTATAATTCCACCATCCAACTAAATGTGAGCTTTGCACTTTATTTGGGTTTTACCTCTAGCTCATGTGGGTTGGGATGGATCCAATTCTTGTCCACATGCTCTCATCTTGGCATCATGATGTTTTCACATTAGTGATATATGAGAGCCACATGGCCACCTTTCCATGCCTTGTGAGTGGGACCTTTTCTCCTAGCTTCCATATGGATTATTATGGAATTATGCTCATGTTGGGATATTTTTGGGACTAGTAACCATCTAGTGGAACATACACACTAGCATGTCCCATTTTATTTCAAACATGGCCATCTCAAACTACTCCACATGGGGCATCCTTTCATTTCTTTTGCTTGGCCTTATTCCACCTTTGGAAATGCAAATGAACAATGCCATGTTTAATATTAATGTTTCCACAAGAATCAACATGGCAATAAATATTTTGCATGGGCCATGCAAGTGCCACCTTTTCTAGTATTTGGTTTTTATTTGAATCTTGAGTGGATCATCATCTCTCTCTCTCTATCTCTATCCTTTCTTTTGGCTTGATTTATTTTGATCTTGCTTAAACCCTAGCTTCACATCCCTCTCTTTTTCTTGACTTGATCTTGTTGGAGCTTGTCTAGGGCATGCTTGATCTTGTCATAAAGGACCACTCCATCTAATCTCATCTCTCTCTCTTACCCTCTAGCTAAGATCCCACCCTAATCATCTACCCCATCATCACCATACCCCCCATCTAAGCTAAACCCTAATCCTAGCATAACCACCTCTCTCTCTTGGCCTCTCTCCCTCTCTCACCTAGCTGGCCCACCATGCCACCTAGCTACCCCACCCAAACCCTAGTCCAACCCTAGCCCGAGCCATACCCCCTCCTCCTCCTACCCTAGCTCTAACCCGAGGCTACTCCTCCCTCTCTCTTTTTCTCTCTATGCCATAAGGGCCCCTCCAACCCGAGCCTGCCCCTGCCTCCTTGGCCTCACCCTACCCCACCTGGAAGCCACCCCCCTGCCCTACCTGCCCCTGCCGACCCTAGCACGTGAGGGGAGGTAGAGATAAAGGTGGCACAGAGCCACCTTTAACCCTACCACCTCCCCACGGCATCTCCCCCCTCTCTGCTACCTACCACCACCCCACCACCTCTCTGCCTCGCCCAGCTACCCCCAGATCTACCCCAAGGGCGCCCTGCCCTCTCCCCTCTCTTCTCCATCGCCACCGTCTACACCATCGCCGGCACCCTCGGCCTCCTCTCAGCTACACCATACCAGGCGACGAGCGCGACGTGGAGGTGATCGAGGAGTACAAGGAGACCCCCTGCAGCAGCCCCGTACACGGAGCCGCGAAGAGGAAGCACCATAACCGCTGCACCAGCGCGAGCCCGACGCCAAACCCTAGATCGCCCGGCCTCTGCCTCGACGTCGATCGCCTGCGCCTCGAGCCGAACCACCTCCACCGACGCCCTCGCGGTGAGCCCCTAACCCTCCTGGACATGGTCCGCCTCCCTGTACCACCCTAGCATCGCCGGACCAAACGTCGAACGCCCTCCGCGCGCTACCGCTCGTTTCTGTGTGCTCGCTTCCGCCCGCATAGCAGCCCTATCTAGTCCTCGCCCACCTCCCAGACACCAACGCCAAGCCACCGCAGCGGTAGCCGCCTCCGCGCGCGAGCCCCAGGTCCAGGGATCGATCCCCGCTCCGCCCGCGCCGCGCACCGAACTGTCGTTCGAGGCAGAGGAAGAGAAATAGTACCGCGGGCGGTCGTTTTGCAGATAACCCCCTGCACCTTTTGCTGCACCAACCCGCGCTCCTCTAGGCCCACATGTCGGCTTCCGTGGCGTTTTTGCAAAAAGGCTCCCCTGCTTTGGTCGCATCAACCCGCAGTCCCCCCTGAGCCGCGTGGCAGCCCGCACCCGTCCGCTGGCGTGTGGACCCGTGTGTCCCGTGGCCCCACATGTCATTCGCTTGAGCTAGTTTAGGCCGCGGTGTAAAACGTTTACTGCACGCTGTGGAGTCCCAGTCAGCACTGGCCCCACCCGTCAGTGGCTGGGGTTAGCTGTTCCTGAGTACAAAAAGTTTTTCCTGTAATCTGTTTAATTCAAACTTATTTCAAATTAATTCAAATTCAAAACTAAATCTGTTTTTTTAAATAACTTTTAATTTATAAACCCAAATAATACGATTAATATATGTTTTCAAATCAGAAAAATGTGAGGATTTCAAATATGTCATTCAAAATATATTTTGGACATTTAAAATTCCAAGTTGATTAAAACTACAAGAAAATGCCCTTTTTCCTTAATAAATTAATAACTTTTGTTTTATTAATCCAAATTTAACAAATAATATGTCTAAAATGATTAGCTCGACGAGACCTTTCTGTTTATGCATTCCATCATCTGTTTTGAAGCATGCATCATATAAATATAATGTATACAGCAACTTAATTGGGATTAAAATGAGGGTCAAACTCAATAAAATGCTTTCTTATTGTATTCCACACCTCACCCATGCCATGCTACTTTATTGCCATGCAAATTGTGCATCATTCATCATGGCATGATTGTTTGCTTGTCGCATTTAATTCATATGCTTGCGCACTTTATTTATGTTGGCCCTTGTTTGTTTGGTTCTTCTCCGAATAGACGCTGAGCAGGGGATTTATCAAGAGAACCAGGAGCACTACCCAGATCCATCCCTTGCTTCAACTGAGCTGCCAGGCAAGCACTACCACATGCTTGCATACATATAGTACCTAATGCCTCTTTCTTATTCTTGCATCATTGAGTCGCGATTGCATTAAATTGAATCCCAAGTATTGCATAGCCTTTACTTTTAAACCCCACCGAAGCTTGTTCCTCCATCCCATGAGCCATTACTACAGGAGTTGTTTGAGCCATGCGAGTCGTAGAACAGCAGGTGTAGGGTATGTGAGTGTCTGATGGATAACGAGGTACCTATACAACTTAATCTGAGTAGTAATGGGATAACTAATGAAAGTGGCATCGGTGAGCCATATTCGCTATTTGGTTTTTCAGGCTCACTTGTGTCCCGTAGGACCCCGAGTACTTGATTCCTGTTCCTTGAATATTCGCGCTATCCACATCCGGGAGGCTTATGAACCCCCCTAAGCCAGAGCTTGATTCATTCTTATTTCTTGGGGCCACAAACTAGTTTGAGGTTTTATTTACTATCCTGTACTTATGCCATGCTTTACTGCTTTATTTAAATTGTGCGAGGTACTGCACACTGTACTGTTTAGGTCCGTGACCCGTTTTCGCTGTATCGACAAGCCCAGTCACACTTTCGGGTTCCCAGTCGTTTACAGCCGGCCACACAAACCTTGAGTCTGTCTCGTAGCCGGCCAGCTTCGTTGCGGGTAGCTTAATGGGGTGGCCCCCTGAAATATTTCTGAATCCTGTAATTGCTTTGTCATGACTGCCTCGTTGGGTTTTGATTTGGTTTTTCCGAGGCATATCGAGTGTGTGTTGCTATTTGTGCACCCCTGCAGGGTAAAACTTTCTGAAAGCCGTGTCCGCGGTTATGGACGACTTGGAGCATAGTTTCTCGATCATAGACAAGCATAACTAAAGTACCGCTTTTAATTTGACTAGACTAGGTACCTGACTAGTAAATATTGCAACACTCACGGAATGGATAATAAAACTGCCAACGGATGGGGGGTTGTTCGTCCGCTTCCTTGTCGGTAAGCGAGGAGGAGGATGGATCTGTGGATTACCGTTTTTAACTGTTATAACTGTTGTTATTAATTCACGGACATCCGTCTATCTCTGGTTAGGCGGATGGTTAGCGAGTATCTGTAGAATTGCTAGGGTTTATCTTTTGCTGCAATTGCGTCACCCCAGTTTGTGTCCCCTTTAGAGGCATAAAGACTTGCTGAGTACCCCTAGGGTCTCACACGATAAATTGTTTGATTCAGATGAACAGGTACCCTCACAAGATGGATACTGGGTGGAAGAGACGGACGATGTGGGCAACGATCATTCGGTGTAGAGATTCCGGGAACGGGGATCCGTGAGATCTGTGGGCGGGATGTGCTTATTTATGGGGCATCTTATGCCGATTTGCTTCTTATCCGTACTCGGATTTTGTCTTCCGCTTCCGCTTGATACTCTGATGATTGATGTATGAGGAGATATCCTAAACTATTATATCTATCTAGGATATTTGGATCTTGTCGTATGGCGTTGCTATATTTCCTTTCTTTTTAGATGGAATGGCTCTGATGTACTGTTGTATGGTGGCTTGCATACATACTCATTTGTGTATGTAGTTGATCCCTTCGCCTGCCGATTACGCCGCCCGTTCTTGTCCCGATGTTTAGAAATGGTTGGGACGGCCGAAAGGTCTACCTGTGAGTGGCATTTGGGCCCCACCATACTATTTCAACCATTTCTGCTCATCCAGGCTTGTAACTAGGAGCGTAATTCACCGAGGTAGTTACAATTGGTATCAGAGCCATCCCGCCCTTCAGGGTCTCAGCCAAATGGTCGTTGTCTGTCTAGCAAATATTTTTGGTAGTTATGTATACTAGGGAAAAACCAAAAACGCGAGAGTAGGACTGCTTCCACTTTTCTTCTTACCCACCCACCACCATTTTCTGGTAAGGAAGTGTAACATTTTCAATTCTCTTCTCAAAATTCAAACTAGGATTCACGTGTTCTAGGTTTCCGTAGTACCATAGAAAGTGTGTGTGTGTGTAATCCCTTGTCTATCTGTTGCGTCCAAGTTGTTATCACCATCTGCCTTGGTTATCAACTATTGGTACATTCCATACCGACAGGCTTTTGAAAACCGGCGCGATCTATCTGACTCCTTGTTAACCGGTGCCATCTTCTTAAGGGTGTCCTTCCTTCTGGCAACTCCACATTCTGTGTAAGCATTTGTCTCTAAGCTCGACCTGATAAGTGGTTTTGTGCATCTATTGGTATTTTAATGCCGAAAAATGCGGAAATTTTTTCTTTCATATATCTGTGTTTCCACACTCCTTTTCAGTCGTGTGTGAAACATTATCTATCTCCCTTTTATCAGCATGTCCATGCTAACTCATTCGTTTGTCACCGGCGCTTAATCCTGGAGTTTCTTTTGATCTTCAATTCTTTTGGGCTAATTACATAACATGTGTCGATCCGATGCTGATGATTGTAATTTGGCTCTCGGCATAGCTAGATTCCACTCATGATAAGTGACGATTGGAATATGGAAAATGCTATCAACTCTATCCTCCAAATGGTGACGGTTATCTCCTGTGATTTTGAGTGCACCGTGATCATATCTATGCATATTCAAGCATCTTTGGCAATCCGGAGTTTCGCAAAGCATTACGGCGGTCTATCATCTGTCCATCATGCTGCACATCTTTTCGAACCCCATATCTGCAAAATTCTCTTTGAGACGAGGAAATTGCATCTTTTCGTCTCTGGTAGCTTTGCTTGAGGTATGAGCTATCATCGTTCCTTATCCAAGATCTCTTTAGCTTTGTACCCGGCGATCCAATCGACAATGTGGACCAGGTGACATCTCTTTTTCTTCCGAAGGACCAGATAATCTATTCTTCCAGTGCATCTCCTTCAACACGAACCCGTTCTCTTAATATTGATCTTTCTAAGAGCGTTGAGCTCAGAAAGTGTTTCGAGCATTCGTTCGTTTCTCCCGTCGCTTGAACTTGGTATTCTGGGAATATCTTGTTAATCCATGGTGGTATATGTTGATAATATGCTGCCTATTCGATATCAATGGAAGGACATGGAAGTTCATCTGTGTCTCTTTCTCTCAAGCTTCGAGAACACTGCCTGTGTGCAAAGTACTCAAAGCGTGAATTCTGGCTTCTTGAAGTCACCTATCTCGGCCACGTCCTTCTGCTAAATAGATTACTTCAATTCTGGAATCAGCAAGTTCATTGTTAATTCCATCCTCCATCTTCAACCAATCCGGAGTTGTTCCTTGTTGGCAAGTTATCATCGTCGTTCCGCCATAGTTTTCCTCAAGGCTGCTAAATCTTTCTCAATCTTTTCAAGGAGAACATGGAGTTCTTTCACCTCTATCTCGTTAAGTGATCTTTTGAACCCTCTCGCTCTATCATCTATGCTCAATCCACCGGAGGCCGTGAAGACTTTTCAGATCTTTCGTAATCCTTATGTGCAGTTGGTGCTATCTTTTCTGTAGCTGTTGAATCTTGCAGTTGTCTCCGTAATCTTCCTTCATATCTTTCCGGTGGCTTGGTACTTATGACATGACGACAACATCATCACCCTTATCTATCTTGAATCCGGTGTATCGTTTGCATCTATCCTTGTCTTCTAACGAAGTTCCATGAGCTCTCCTTATCAATACCTTCAGTCTGTTCCGGTAGTTGGATTGCATGGTTTTCTTATTCATGTGCGGAGTAATGCTTTGAGTGCGGGATGGAGTAGCTACCATACCACTACTCTTATCATTCGCTCTCGTACATTGAATTGGTGAATTAATGTGATTTCACTCATTCCACGGAAGTTAGAAGTGGCCTTTATCCCTTGATACTTTTACTTCCGTCCTTATTCTCCGGAGTGCTCTCTCGAAGAAAGTAATCAATAATCTCTTGTTGGTGATCTCGTCTTTTCCTACACGGAGCAAAATCCTCAATTATCTGGTGGAAACAAACGCAAACTCTTTTCCTTCCTCGTCATTCTACCGATGCTCGACATCCCCAAACAAGATGAAAGGAAGCTATCTCTCTCTTTGTTTCATCAATTCTTTTTCTGTGGTAAAGCCAATTATGGTTAATGCCATCAGCCGCAAACCTATTGCGTTAGCCTCAAGGCTAAAGAAAGCAATAAGTATATATACAATAAACTCCAGATCCTCCATAGTCTTGCTTCTCGGGATTCCACCATGATCTAGTTTCACATCCGTCTCTGGAAGTTATATCCGCGCACCTCAATTGCGTGATCCTTTGGTTCTTACCGACGCAAGAAGATCTAATCCGACGATGTCTAACTAAATCTTTCTGTTGATATCAAGGGACTCTATTGTTTGAAGGCAATATTGTTTCAGAACTTCATTTCTCAAATCCGAGAGAAGATACGATGCTATTGTCATAGTGGTTCAAAACCTCTCCAATCTAGCTCTTTCTTCCGGTGACACAAAGATTCATCCTCTCTCGTATCAGTAAATCTTTAATCTTAACGGTGTGTCTTTCTTTATCCATGATACATCATCTTGTCCCTTCTTTCACAAGTGGTTCTATTCTTTATCATGTTCCTTGAGAAAACCGGAGCTATGTCCATCCTATCCTTCTTGTCTCACGACAATCCTTCAAATCTTCCAACCCTTGGTGTCTCAAGCAAAACGCAAGACTCGCAACAAGTCTAGCAAGTTCTGCAGGGTGTAGTGGTT
Source organism: Avena sativa (assembly GCA_916181665.1). Lineage (NCBI taxonomy): Eukaryota > Viridiplantae > Streptophyta > Magnoliopsida > Poales > Poaceae > Avena > Avena sativa. Next base: position 149,470,273 of record OV702297.1, read on the forward strand.
GCATCTTTCCGTTGTTCATCAACTTGGGCACGTGAGGGTCACCTTCGTTCGGACACCCGCCTCTCCTTGTGTTGTTTTCTTTTTCCTAGGAATCTCGGGGCGAGATTCTTGTTTAGTGGGGGAGAGTTGTAGCATCCCAATTGTCTAACAATTGTAATGCTACTTGGTCTAGTAATATAATGGCTACTTCCTACATATAATTGTTGCATCATAATTATATCATGCTCATGTCATCATGCCACCTTGCATTTGAGCATCATATAAAACCTTTTTGTTTTGGGTTTTCTCTCATATGCATTATTAATTGTATTTGCCTCTTGATATTATATTTGGTTGTTGATATATTGTTTAAATGCCCAAGTTGAGTTGGGGGCATATCTTTTATTTAACTCCACCACCTTTCTTTCACCACCTTATAATTCCACCATCCAACTAAATGTGAGCTTTGCACTTTATTTGGGTTTTACCTCTAGCTCATGTGGGTTGGGATGGATCCAATTCTTGTCCACATGCTCTCATCTTGGCATCATGATGTTTTCACATTAGTGATATATGAGAGCCACATGGCCACCTTTGCATGCCTTGTGAGTGGGACCTTTTCTCCTAGCTTCCATATGGATTATTATGGAATTATGCTCATGTTGGGATATTTTTGGGACTAGTAATCATCTAGTGGAACATACACACTAGCATGTCCCATTTTATTTCAAACATGGCCATCTCAAACTACTCCACATGGGGCATCCTTTCATTTCTTTTGCTTGGCCTTATTCCACCTTTGGAAATGCAAATGAACAATGCCATGTTTAATATTAATGTTTCCACAAGAATCAACATGGCAATAAATATTTTGCGTGGGCCATGCAAGTGCCACCTTTTCTAGTATTTGGTTTTTATTTGAATCTTGAGTGGATCATCATCTCTCTCTCTATCTCTATCCTTTCTTTTGGCTTGATCTATTTTGATCTTGCTTAAACCCTAGCTTCACATCCCTCTCTTTTTCTTGACTTGATCTTGTTGGAGCTTGTCTAGGGCATGCTTGATCTTGTCATAAAGGACCACTCCATCTAATCTCATCTCTCTCTCTTACCCTCTAGCTAAGATCCCACCCTAATCATCTACCCCATCATCACCATACCCCCCATCTAAGCTAAACCCTAACCCTAGCATAACCACCTCTCTCTCTCGGCCTCTCTCCCTCTCTCACCTAGCTGGCCCACCTTGCCACCTAGCTACCCCTCCCAAACCCTAGTCCAACCCTAGCCCGAGCCATACCCCCTCCCCCTCCTACCCTAGCTCTAACCCGAGGCTACTCCTCCCTCTCTCTTTTTCTCTCTATGCCATAAGGGCCCCTCCAACCCGAGCCTGCCCCTGCCTCCTTGGCCTCACCCTACCCCACCTGGAAGCCACCCCCCCTGCCCTACCTGCCCCTGCCGACCCTAGCACGTGAGGGGAGGTAGAGAGAAAGGTGGCACCGAGCCACCTTTAACCCTACCACCTCCCCACGGCATCTCCCTCCTCTCTGCTACCTACCACCACCCCACCACCTCTCTGCCTCGCCCAGCTACCCCCAGATCTACCCCAAGGGCGCCCTGCCCTCTCCCCTCTCTTCTCCATCGCCACCGTCTACACCATCGCCGGCACCCTCGGCCTCCTCTCAGCTACACCATACCAGGCGACGAGCGCAAAGTGGAGGTGATCGAGGAGTACAAGGAGACCCCCTGCAGCAGCCCCGTACGCGGAGCCGCGAAGAGGAAGCACCATAACCGCTGCACCAGCGCGAGCCCGACGCCAAACCCTAGATCGCCCGGCCTCTGCCTCGACGTCGATCGCCTGCGCCTCGAGCCGAACCACCTCCACCGACGCCCTCGCGGTGAGCCCCTAACCCTCCTGGACATGGTCCGCCTCCCTGTACCACCCTAGCATCGCCGGACCAAACGTCGAACGCCCTCCGCGCGCCCCCGCTCGTTTCTGTGTGCTCGCTTCCGCCCGCATAGCAGCCCTATCTAGTCCTCGCCCACCTCCCAGACACCAACGCCAAGCCACCGCAGCGGTAGCCGCCTCCGCGCGCGAGCCCTAGGTCCAGGGATCGTTCCCCGCTCCGCCTGCGCCGTGCACCGAACTGTCGTTCGAGGCAGAGGAAGAGAAACAGTACCGCGGGCGGTCGTTTTGCAGATAACCCCCTGCACCTTTTGCTGCACCAACCCGCGCTCCTCTAGGCCCACATGTCGGCTTCCGTGGCGTTTTTGCAAAAAGGCTCCCCTGCTTTGGTCGCATCAACCCGCAGTCCCCCCTGAGCCGCGTGGCAGCCCGCACCCGTCCGCTGGCGTGTGGACCCGTGTGTCCCGTGGCCCCACATGTCATTCGCTTGAGCTAGTTTAGGCCGCGGTGTAAAACATTTACTGCGCGCTGTGGAGTCCCAGTCAGCACTGGCCCCACCCGTCAGTGGCTGGGGTTAGCTGTTCCTGAGTACAAAAAGTTTTTCCTGTAATCTGTTTAATTCAAACTTATTTCAAATTAATTCAAAATCAAAACTAAATCTGTTTTTTTTAAATAACTTTTAATTTATAAACCCAAATAATACGATTAATATATGTTTTCAAATCATAAAAATGTGAGGATTTCAAATATGTCATTCAAAATATATTTTGGACATTTAAAATTCCAAGTTGATTAAAACTACAAGAAAATGCCCTTTTTCCTTAATAAATTAATAACTTTTGTTTTATTAATCCAAATTTAACAAATAATATGTCTAAAATGATTAGCTCGACGAGACCTTTCTGTTCATGCATTCCATCATCTGTTTTGAAGCATGCATCATATAAATATAATGTATACAGCAACTTAATTGGGATTAAAATGAGGGTCAAACTCAATAAAATGCTTTCTTATTGTATTCCACACCTCACCCATGTCATGCTACTTTATTGCCATGCAAATTGTGCATCATTCATCATGGCATGATTGTTTGCTTGTCGCATTTAATTCATATGCTTGCGCACTTTATTTATGTTGGCCCTTGTTTGTTTGGTTCTTCTCCGAATAGACGCTGAGCAGGGGATTTATCAAGAGAACCAGGAGCACTACCCAGATCCATCCCTTGCTTCAACTGAGCTGCCAGGCAAGCACTACCACATGCTTGCATACATATAGTACCTAATGCCTCTTTCTTATTCTTGCATCATTGAGTCGCGATTGCATTAAATTGAATCCCAAGTATTGCATAGCCTTTACTTTTAAACCCCACCGAAGCTTGTTCCTCCATCCCATGAGTCATTACTACAGGAGTTGTTTGAGCCATGCGAGTCGTAGAACAGCAGGTGTAGGGTATGTGAGTGTCTGATGGATAACGAGGTACCTATACAACTTAATCTGAGTAGTAATGGGATAACTAATGAAAGTGGCATCGGTGAGCCATATTCGCTATTTGGTTTTTCAGGCTCACTTGTGTCCCGTAGGACCCCGAGTACTTGATTCCTGTTCCTTGAATATTCGCGCTATCCACATCCGGGAGGCTTATGAACCCCCCTGAGCCAGAGCTTGATTCATTCTTATTTCTTGGGGACACAAACTAGTTTGAGGTTTTATTTACTATCCTGTACCTATGCCATGCTTTACTGCTTTATTTAAATTGTGCGAGGTACTGCACACTGTACTGTTTAGGTCCGTGACCCGTTTTCGCTGTATCGACAAGCCCAGTCACACTTTCGGGTTCCCAGTCGTTTACAGCCGGCCACACAAACCTTGAGTCCGTCTCGTAGCCGGCCAGCTTCGTTGCGGGTAGCTTAATGGGGTGCCCCCCTGAAATATTTCTGAATCCTGTAATTGCTTTGTCGTGACTGCCTCGTTGGGTTTTGATTTGGTTTTTCCGAGGCATATCGAGTGTGTGTTTCTATTTGTGCACCCCTGTAGGGTAAAACTTTCTGAAAGCCGTGTCCGCGGTTATGGACGACTTGGAGCACAGTTTCTCGATCATAGACAAGCATAACTAAAGTACCGCTTTTAATTTGACTAGACTAGGTACCTGACTAGTAAATATTGCAACACTCACGGAATGGATAATAAAACTGCCAACGGATGGGGGGTTGTTCATCCGCTTCCTCGTCGGTAAGCGAGGAGGAGGATGGATCTGTGGATTACCATTTTTAACTGTTATAACTGTTGTTATTAATTCACGGACATCCGTCTATCTCTGGTTAGGCGGATGGTTAGCGAGTATCTGTAGAATTGCTAGGGTTTATCTTTTGCTGCAATTGCGTCACCCAGTTTGTGTCCCCTTTAGAGGCATAAAGACTTGCTGAGTACCCCTAGGGTCTCACACGATAAATTGTTTGATTCAGATGAACAGGTACCCTCACAAGATGGATACTGGGTGGAAGAGACGGACGATGTGGGCAACGATCATTTGGTGTAGAGATTCCGGGAACGGGGATCCGTGAGATCTATGGGTGGGATGTGCTTATTTATGGGGCATCTTATGCCGATTTGCTTCTTATCCGTACTCGGATTTTTTCTTCCGCTTCCGCTTGATACTCTGATGTTTGATGTATGAGGAGATATCCTAAACTATTATATCTATCTAGGATATTTGGATCTTGCCGTATGGCGTTGCTATATTTCCTTTCTTTTTAGATGGAATGGCTCTGATGTACTATTGTATGGTGGCTTGCATACATACTCATTTGTGTATGTAGTTGATCCCTTCGCCTGCCGATTACGCCGCCCGTTCTTGTCCCGATGTTTAGAAATGGTTGGGACGACCAAAAGGTCTACCTGTGAGTGGCATTTGGGCCCCACCGTACTATTTCAACCATTTCTGCTCATCCAGGCTTGTAACTAGGAGCGTAATTCACCGAGGTAGTTACAAACGGGATGGAGTGGTGATGATGGTGCTTGTGGATATGATGGTGTGTATGATGATGATGATCTCGATTAAGTCTATCTTGATGATGATGTTGATGGCGAAGATCTCCCCTCTCTGGGAAGGAATTTCCCCGGCAGAAATCTGTCTGCCGGAGAGCTCTTTCTCTCTCGGTGTTTTCCGCCTCACAGAGGTGGCGGAATCTTTCTGTGGTCGCTCCCTTTGTTTTAGGGTTCTGAGATTGAGATATAGGCGAGAGGGTGGAGTCAGAGGCCGGCTAGGTGGGCCACACCCACCACAGACGCAGCCCAGGGGGGACCCGTGCCTAGGGGGTGTGGGCCCCCTGTGGCCCAACTCCGCCTCCCCTTCTAGCTTCCTTCGTCTTATGGGAAAATATAATTTTCCATGATGTTTCTGGTATTTTTCTGATCTTCACGAAATTGCATCAAAACACCTCTTTTTCCATCAGAATCCTGACTCCGGCATTCCATCCTTCAAGAATCATCCAACATGCAAAAACAAAGGAAAATACATAAGTAACACCTCATAATAAGACACATATCAATGAATAGAGTCAAATTATGATATAGAATGGTGATGCAAATTGGACATATCAGCTAACAAGGCTCAGGGAGGTCACAGACAACAGGGCACCCCCAGTGACCAGGAAAAATGCACCTAGCATGTCGTTCGAATCCACAATAAACACTAAGAAGGTGCAGGTCCATCCGACGGACGCCTCCAAGATGGCGTTGATCGCCAATGACCCGAGCCCCGTATAGGAAAGCACGCTCATCGAATTCCTCCGTGAGCGCTGGGAAATTTTCGACTGGTGTCCTGCGGACATTCCAGGAGTTCCCAGAGAATTCGCCAAGCACGCACTCAATGTGTTTCCAGATGAGAAACCGGTTAAGCAGTCGATGCGTCGACTGTCCGAGCCAAGAGACGAAGCCGTCGGCCTCGATGTCAACTGACTCCTCGATGCAAACTTCATCAGGGAGATCAAGGAAAGCGAGTGGCTGGCCAACCCCGTGCTGGTCCCCAAGAAGGACACGGACATCCTGCAGATGTGTGTGGACTTCACATCGCTTAACAAGCATTGTCCCAAGGATCACTTTCCTCTACCACGGATGCATCAAATCATTGACTCCGCTGCAGGATGCGAGAAACTCTCTTTCCTCGACGCTTACTCAGGCTACAACCAAATTCGGCTGAAGGCTGAAGATCAGGAGAACACGGCGTTCATCACGCTGTTCGGGGTGTTCTGCTACAACACTATGCCCTTCGGACTAAAGAACACATGTGCTACTTACCAGAGATGCATGCAGGCATGTCTAAAGAACCAGATTGGTCGCAACGTTCAAGTCTATGTCAATGACAAAGTCATGAAGACCAAGGAGACTAGGACGCTCATCGACGACCTCCGTGAAACATTCGACAACCTTGATCACTATAAGATCAAGTTGAATCCGGACAAGTGCGCCTTCGGCGTCCCGTATGGCTAATTACTCGGGTACTTCATCTCTCAGCGCGGCATCGAGGCAAACCCGAAGAAAATCAGGGCTATACTTGCCATGGAGAAGCCCAAGAACCTCAAGGGAGTCCAGCAGCTGGCTAGGCGAATTGTGGTGCTCAGCAGGTTCATCAGCCGCATGGGCGAGAAGGCCCTACCTTTCTATCAGCTGCTATGCAAAACTGACAAATTCGAGTGGACAGTCAAGGTGGACGCGACATTCGAAGACCTCAAGCGCCTGCTCTCCACATCACCCGTGCTGGTAACACCAAGGGAGAGGGAGCCTCTGCTGCTATACATCGCAGCCACACAGCAGGTGGTCATCACAGCCTTCATGGTCGAACGACCCGCAGATGGCAAGACCCATGGGGTGCAGCGCCTAATATACTACCTCAGCGAGGTACTGACCCGAACAAAGCAAATGTATCCTCACTACCAAGAAGCTCGCCTATGGCGTATTCATGACGACGCATCGGTTGAGACACTACTTCCAGGAGCATCAGACTGTGGTCATCAACGACGCCCCGCTATTGAACATCCTAAACAATCCCAAAGCTACGGGGCGAGTAGCCTTATGGGGCATCGAGCTGTCTCCTCGAGACATCGTCTACAAGCGGCGCACTGCCATCAAGTCTTAGGTGCTCCCTGACTTCCTCGTCCACTGGATGGAACTCCAGTTGTCGGTCACTCCAGACATGTCCCAATCCTGGACAATGCACTTTGATGGCTCTAAGCGCGAGGCTGGAGCAGGAGCTGGCGTAATACGACGTCCCCTCAAGGGGACAAGATGAGGTATGTCCTCCGAATGAAGTTCCGTGCATCCAAAAACAAGGATGAATACGAGGCACTCATACACGACATGGGGATGGCCAAGGTGTGCGGCGCCACACGTCTCGTCATCTACGGTGACTCCAACCTTGTCATCCAACAGACAATGAACGAGTGCGACGCCCACAGCGCCAACATGATCGCATACCGTGCACTCTATAACTCACTCGAAGGGGACTTTGATGGCTGCGAACTTCAGCACGTTGGCAGGAAAAGCAATGAAGAGGCCGACAAGCTCGCCAACATTGGATACACATGTGCCCCAGTGCCACCAGGTGTGTTCCTCGAGCAAATCTGCGTACCCTCCATCAAGAGGAAATTCCCAAAGGACACAACCGACACCGCGGAACACTTGGGGGATGCGCCACCCGAGGGACAGGAAGGACCCGAAAAGCTTGACTTGGAGGTCGAGCTGGTAAGCCTTATGCAGGTCATGGCGATTGAGAAAACGTGGACCCAACCATACCTCCGCTACCTGATAAGCAAGCAGCTGCCCGAGGACCCGACAGACGCCCGACGCATATCTCGACAATCAAAGGCCTTCACCATCATCAACGGCGAGCTCTACAAACGCAGCATCTTGGGTGTGCTCCAGCGGTGCGTCACCAATAGTGACGAAAAGAGCATCCTCCTTGACATCCATGAGGGCATCTGTGGCCACCACGCCGGCAGCCGCGCCCTCGTCGCCAAAGCTCTGCGAGCTGGCTTTTATTGGCCTACGGCAATGCGCGATGCCAAGGAGATCGTGCAGAGATGCAACGCCTGCCAAAGGTACGCCAACAAGCCGCACGCATCAGGATCAGAGCTACATCCCATTCTAGTGGCCTGGCCCTTCGCCCAGTGGGGACTCGACATGATCGGCAAACTGCCAAAATCCTCACCAAGGGGACACGTCTTCCTCCTGGTAGTAGTCGAAAAATTCTCTAAGTGGATCGAGCCCATGCCCATCACCAACCAATCTGGCGCTGCCGCCGTCAAATTCTTCGAGCCAATTGTCTATAGGTTTGGAGTGCCCCACAACATCATCACCGACAACAGATCGGACTTCATGTCGAAGGAGTTCCGAGGCTTCTACGAAGACCTTAGGATCAACCTCACTTATGCTTCCGTGTCGCATCCGCAGACCAATGGGAAGGTCGAAAAGGCTAATGGTCTCATTGGCAACGGCATTAAGAAGCATCTGCTACACCCACTCGAAAAGCTTGTAGGAGCCTGGGTGGACGATCTACCCTCCTTTCTATGGAGCCTGCGCACAACGCCAAACAGCTCAACTGTAAGATCCCTCCCTTATAAAGGTAAGGATCCCTGTGATAGCAATGCTAGTCCCTGGATCAATACTAGCATCCACAGTTTAAGATGAAGTACACAGAAACAAAGGTCATTATTACATATCATTCCAGAGACAAACATAGTCTTTTACAACTCCATGGCCATAGGCCTAATACAAGAGTTTAACCATAACAATATAAATAAGTCTTCATCTTCATGTGCCACATGCAATCATGTTGAGTGTAGACTCATAACCCCTAATCATCATCATAATAACCTGCAACATCACAAGTTACAGCCATAGTGGGTCAATACATTGGAATAGTATTGGCAAGTGATACCTTAGTAAAATATTAGCATCTAGTTACTACATGAATTTGGCTAAGTGTAGCTTAGGCTTGCTTTGCTCAAAATAGGTTTTGCCTATTAGTTGAAAACACTAAGTTTTTCTTTGATAAAACTTTCCCAAGGAACCACCAATAGACATTGGTGAACCTTCACCCTTGTTCAACCACAAGTTTTAACTTAGAAAATTGGGATGAGGAGATTCTTGATAGCTTCCATGTTTTGATGCTCAAGTTGTCCAATACTAGGGACATGGCTAAGTACTTAGATTCTTCCATCTGCAGAGGTTGTGTACTTTCCCCACAAGACTTGATTTTCACCAAGACAGGACCTTTCAGAAGCCTTCCGTTAGACCAAATGGACGCGTTCCAACCTATCATCCCACTACCACCAACTGTCCAAATGGCTAAGTTATTGCAACTTATATGATCCAGGCAGAGCCCATATTGCCATGTGGCTGCACTAGAAGCTTCTTAACATTTGGCATCTCAAATCCCTTTGTTCCTGGGTGGCTTTCCACAAGTGAGATACACAAGGTAAGCCATAGAAATGGGCCTTGTGTAACCACTCAACACAAACCATTCTTTCCATTCCACCTAGGTGTTTCATTCACTTAGTTGTTTTATTAAGCAAAAACACAAGTCAATGACTTAGAAATATTTCACATAGCATGAATATATAGTCCACCCTTGGTTGCTACTAGCTAGGCTAAGCATGGCAATAGTAAGCATGTTAACTAAGAGGAAATCCTAAAAATTCTACAACTACTAGGATTTCCCAAGCATAGCATATAGATACTTATCAAAATATTCATGCAATGTCCTATACAAAATATTTCTAATGCATAGGTGAAAATATAGGGACTAAAACATGAAGCACCACTTGCCTTGGTAGTTTAGGGAGTAGCAACAATCTTCACAACCACAATCACTATTAGCACCAAAATCTACACATAAAATAATGGCACCAAAATCACATAACAAAATATACAAACAAAAATATATGAATGCATGCAAATGCCATGTGATGATTTTTTCTACACCAAACAAGACAAGGGTATAGTACTAAAACATAAACAAGACCAAGATACTCAAACTAAACCTTATTTGATCTTTAAAACATTTTTCAAATAATTTCCATACTCAAATTAAGCCTACAAATGTCTCTGCAATAATAGCCATTTTTAAAGAGGCAAAACATTAAAAACATTGCATAAACAGATAGGATTCTTTCCCCTGATTCCAATGATATACAATTTACAAAATTTGAACGTGTGGATCAAAAGTTATGAATTTTACAAGTTTGAATCACTAATAGATCTAATTCAGATTTTTTAAAACAAAGAACTAGCCAGGCGTCATGTCCTGATTGGTTGATACCGTTTCGCACCGGATCACACTTGCGGGCCGTTAGATCTAACTTAACACGCACGGTCCTGATCTGCCCGTACCGCTTCGCTATAGATCTATTTCTAATCGCTGGATCTAGATCCTACGGCTACAGATCAAACGACCACCGATGGGCGGCGCCAGCGGGGGCGATGCGGTGGCGCGGCTCTGTCAGAGAGGTTGCCGATGATTTAGGTCGCGCGGGGAGGAGTGGAGGTGCTTACCGTGTTCGCGGGACTGCAGTGAAGATCAAGGTGGTCGAGGGAGAGACAGGGGCGCACAGACTCGACGTCTATTGCTCGCCGGAGAAGCGTCGGTCGTCAGGTACAACTGTTCGTCGTCATTGGCGAGGTTACAGACCACACCTAGCCAAAAGAATGATGCCGTTAGATGCGCACAAGCCTGGCGAACATGTGATTAACCAGAAGAGAGGAAGGGGTGGTCGGGAACTACCAGGAGGTGTCGCTGGAGTCGAGCAGCGGCTCTGTCACTTGCGGAGGTGGACGGGAATGGCTGCCTGGATCAAGCGTGGCCAAACAAAAGGGGTCAGGAGGTGCAGAAGGTTGTAAGGAACACGCTCGTTTGAATTAGAAGGGCAGGGGTAGTCTGGCTCACCGGAATTTCATCGCCGGAGCTCGTCGGTACAGCGGCGGTGTGAGAGCAATTAGGGGCAGCCTGGTGGCGGAGCGAGTGAGTTGAGTGAGGGGAAATGGTCGTCAAGGGGTGGGGATTAAGTAGCCGAGCGAGGAGGGGGAATTACTCCGCGAATCAAGCGCAATCAAAGGATTTGAATTCGGGAGGAAACGGCAGCGTCGAGCAGTTCCTCCGGCGCGTGATTGACGACGACGATGACGGGGCAAAGTGGCGTCGGCCTGTCAGTGAGTGGGTGTGCGCGGGTTGGGTGAGAAATAGAGGTAGAGAGGGAAAACCCGGGTGGGATGTTTTGGTTACTGGGCTGAAAAGGTATCGTCGGCCCATTTTTGTTATCCTTATTCTTTTTCTTTTCAAAATTGATTTTTAGGAAACAAATTCAAATGAAATCAAATGTGTTTGATTTCAAACTTGTTCTGGATTTTTTTGTAAAATGAAACCTGCATATTATTGAGTGTAAACCATGCCGTCTCACTAGACTTGCTTGGTTCCTTTGAAATTTTAAAATAAACAGTGCCTTAGCACAAGATTTAATAAAGATATGAAAATGGTTTTTAAAACCAAATTTTGTTTTGAAATTTTTGCCCAAGCTTTGGAACTCAACCAAACCAGCACATGAACAAACAATATTGTTTTGAAACCAATAATCTCCCACTAGGGAGTAGCATTGGATCAATGCCTATTTACATGAAATAATAAGCACCCAAATGCTTCTGTTTTTGTAATGACTTTGAAAATGATCCCTAAATGATTATGCATGCATGGATGATATGCAATCTTTGAAAACATGATTTTAGGGATGTTACAAATCTAACCCCCTTAAGGTGAATCTCGCCCTCGAGATTTGGATTGGCTAGCAAATAGGTGAGGGTGGTCTTTCCGAAGATCATCTTCTCTTTCCAATGTTGCTTCTTCTTCGGAATGATGGTTCCATTGAACTTTGCAGAACTTGATAGTCTTAGTCCGAGTAACTCTTTCTGCGGTCTCAAGAATCTTGATAGGTTTTTCCTCATAAGTGAGATCATTTTCCAATTGGACCTCCTCCAAAGGTATAGTATCCTTCAAAGAAGTCTCTTCCATTTCTGGATGGCATTTCTTTAGCTGACTCACATGAAACACACTGTGAACTACATACAATGATTCTGGCAATTTAATCTCATAAGCTACTTCTCCTTTACATATCTTGGGGCCAATTTTCCTTTGACTCCAAATCTCTTCATTCCACGAAGTGGTGACACTCTAAGATAAGCTCTATCACCCACTTCATAGGTGACTTATCTACGCTTAGGATCTGTGTAGCTCTTTAGTCAGGACTGTGCTATCTTCAATCTGTCCTTAACTAGCTTGACTTTCTCTTCAGCCTCCTTGATTAGTTCTGGTCCGAACAAATTTCTTTCTCCCACACCATTCCATAGTAATGGGGTGGTACACTTTCTCCCATAGAGAAACTCAAATGGTGCCATCTCAATACTAGCTTGATAGCTATTATTGTAAGAGAATTCTGCGTAAGGAAGATTTTCATCCCAACTAGCTCCATAGTCTAGAGCACATGCTCTCAACATATCTTCGAGAATCTGGTTGGTCCTTTCTGTCTGTCCATCAGTCTGAGGATGAAAAGCAGTGCTAAATTCCAATATCGTACCCAAAGACTCATGTAGTTGCCTCCAAAATTGAGAAGTGAACTGAGTTCCCCTATCAGACACAATACTCTTGGGTACCCCATGCAGACACACAATCCTATTCATGTATATCTTGGCCAACTTAGCACTTGTGTAGGTTGTCTTCACAGGTATGAAATGAGCCACTTTAGTTAGGCAAATCCAGTGATGAAATCCATGCCAATCTTGTCCCACTTCGAATCAGGAATAGGTAGTGGTTGTAGCAATCCTGCTGGTTTCTGATGTTCCGCTTTCACTCTACTACATACATCACACAAAGCAATATGTTCGGTGATGTCTTTCTTGAGATTATTCCACCAAAATCTTTCTTTCATATCCATGTACATTTTCGTGTTACCCGGATGAATGGAGTATGGTGAGTTGTGCACTTCTTGTCAAATCAGTTTCCGAAGCTCTGGATCTTATGGAACACAGATACGTTTTCCATACCATAAAGTACCCTGTTTGTCTTCATGGAATCCTTTGGCTTTTCCCTTGCCAATCTTTTCCTTAATCTCTTCAATTTCCTTGTCTGTCTTTTGGGCTTCTTTGATTTTGTCCAACAAAGTGGGTTGAACATCCAATGACATGAGATGTCCTTCAGGCACAATCTCCAATCTGAGATCTCTAAATTGGGCACGCAGATCATCTGGCAACTCTCCCTTAGTAAGTCCATTCACAAAAGCCTTACGGCTTAGAGCATCCACTACAACATTTGCTTTACCGGGGTGGTATTGCAAACTCAAGTCATAGTCCTTGATGAGTTCTAGCCATCTTATTTGTCTCATGTTGATTTCTTTCTGAGTGAAGATATACTTCAAACTTTTGTGATATGTGAACACTTCACACCATTTTCCCAAAAGATAATGTCTCCATGTCTTGAGTGCATGGACAATAGAGGCTAACTCTAAATCATGAGTAGGGTAATTTACCTCATGGGTTTTGAGTTGTCTCGAGGCATAAGCCACAACTTTCCCTTCTTGCAATAGAACTGCACCTAATCCATGATGAGATGCATCACAATACACTTGGAAATCTTTCTCTAAATCTGGCAGACATAGGACTGGTGCTGTCACTAGTCACTTCTTCAATTCTTGGAAACTGAGCTCACATCCTTCAGACCAAGCAAATTTCTTGTCTTTGTTTAGCAACTTTGTCATTGGCTTAGCTACCTTGGAGAAATTCTCAATGAACCTTCTGTTGTATCATGCCAAGCCAAGGAAACTACGAACCTCTTTTACCGACTTTGGAGATTCCCATTCAGTTACAGCTAACACTTTAGCGGGATCAACTGCTACACCATCTTCTGACACAACGTGTCCAAGAAATCCAACTTCATTTAACCAAAATTCACACTTGCTGAATTTGGCATACAACTTATGCTCTCTAAGCTTCTCAAGTATCAAACACAAATGTCCTTCATGCTCTTCTTTGCTCTTGGAGTAGATCAAAATGTCATTGATGAAAACGACAACAAACTTGTCAAGGAACTCCATGAACACCTTGTTCATCATATTCATGAAATAAGCCGGTGCATTGGTCAAACCGAATGGCATTACGGTTGTGGCATCCCGCAAAACCACTACTAGAAAATCGCGTTGAATTTGTGCATTGCATCGTCATCATCATGCATTGTTTGCATAAAACTATTTTCGCAAAGCATGTTTTGTTTTCTAAAACGCCCCATCTTTATTCATGCACCAAAACCGGGTCCCCGGAATATTTTGTTTTGGCCGCTATCGGTTTGCAGACGGCCCGTTTAAAACAAATAAACGATTTAATTATTTTAGCGGGGGCAGTCGAACGGGCCGTTTCGACCCGAACGACCACCCCCAGAAAATACAATCGGTCCACCTAACCCGCCCTTCTAAATCCTAAAGCTACCTGATAACCTACCCACACACCCCCAGCCACCTCACCCGGACCAGTCCCACGCTGCCACCTCACCCCTCCCCAAACTCCCCACCAACCAGACGCTGCCACATCACTCCCTCTCTCCTTTTCCTCTCTCTCTCCTAAACCCACCCCCATTCACAGCACACACTCTGCCCCACGCGGCCCACCCACCAGATCACCCCACATGCACACGACACATAGCACGCACACACGCGCCTGGGTCCCACCCCCTGGCCTCTGTCCCCGCGCGTCCCAGCCCATCCCCACGCACCCGACGCTCCCCCGCTTCCTCCTCTTCCTCCCGCTCACCGGAGACCGCCGCTCCGCCGCCGGTCCACCCCGGCCTAGCTCCGCCCCGCCCCGAGGACCTCCCCAGCAAGCCCCGGCCGCGCCTCCGCTCGCCTCCCGCGCCACCGCCTCCTCCGTCCTTCGGCCGCGCCGCGCCTCCCCCTCTCTCCGCCGGCCTTCCTCTCCCCTCCGGCGCCCTCCGGTCCTCCTCATCGGTCCCGCCGCCGCCAGGCCGCGCCTCCGCTCGCCCCTCTCGCCCTCGTCCCGCCACCAACCGCCCCGCCGGCGTCCGCGCGGCCCCCTCCGGCCAAGCTCGCCGGCGCCCCGAGCCCGTCCGCCGCTCCTGCTGCGCCCGCCCAACGCCACCGCCGCCTCGCCGGACCGCCCCGAGCCCGTCCGCCGTTCCTGCTGCGCCCGCCCAACGCCAACGCCACCGCCGCCTCGCCGGACCGCCCCGCCCCGCAGCCGCCTCTGCCTCGAGCTCACCCTAGGCGCCCACCGCTCTGCGGCCGCCCGTGCGCGACCCTGTGGCGCAAGCCTCCCTGCCGCCCTCTGCCAGCGACGTGGCCCCGCCTTGCAGGACCCCACGCCAACCTCGCCGTTGATCCGTCGTGCCGCTGCCTCGACCGCCATGTTCCACCCTTGCAAGTCTCCCTGCCGTCCTGGTCCGGCGCCGTCTAGGTGGGCCCCGCATCGGCCAGTGCTCTGCCTGCGCGTCCGCGTCCACCTGCTGTTCCAACCAGAGCATGCACGCCAGGGACGACACCGACACAATAATCGAAGCCGCGAGAGACCTTGAGTTCCCCTACATGAACAAGAAGATCGCCTACCCGGACCCAAGGCCGACAAGCTCGTCTTCCCGGAACCCGAAGGCCGCCGACGCGGAACCACAAGAGTTTCTCCTAGACCGCCAAGATCGTCTTCCGGAACGCCAAGTACTACCCTCGGACGCCAAAATCCGAACCGGAAGGACGCCAAGAACGCCACAAGGACGACAAGTTCTACTTACGAACGACAAGAACGACAGCGACCAGGAGAATCCGATGCGCCCCCGGCGCCAACCAAGTCCTGCTTCCCGAACGCGACAAGAACTACCCCCGATACCCGAGAACGATCCCGGAGTCCGAGAACGCTTCCGACGAACCCCGAACCCTGAGACCGACCCCGAACCCCGGAACCCCAAGTTCGTCGAGACCCCCTAATGTGTGAACCTTTTCCCGAGCCCTTATTTTATAAATGCTAATTATAAAACTTGTTGCATATTAAATTGTCATACTCGCATGCATATTAGTGTGGTTTGGGGGCCTTATGCCGATTCACCTAAATTAAATATGGAGACCATATGCGGGCAAATATAGCCTTATATTGGCCTCATTTAAATTTGTGTAGCGAACCGGTATCTTATCTTGCCATGTTTAGACAACATTTAAATTGCGGGGTAGCTAAACAACTTGAACCACCTAATTATTTGTCGGGACCACGGTTCCACTTAATATGGCCTAGTTGCATCGCCTCTTTGCCATGCCATACATCATACATGCATCATGCCGATCTTTTTGCGTAGTATTAAATAGTGCATCCGGTGTTTATTCTAGTGTTTTGCTTCTTCGCGGATAAGGCCGTTGAGTTGATGTGAGCTTCGTCCCGATCTTCGGATGAACCTTCGGCAATGTTTTCAGGCGAGCACCTCCCTCCTTTCTACCTATCTTACTTTTATAGTATTTATTCCCTCCTATTGATCTATTGCTATCTGTGTTGCGATGCTCTAGTTTTCGTGCCCGTGATATCCCTTGCAGACTCATATTGCCTTGGACACATCCTATTACCTGTTTGGTAGATAGTTGGACCTGCGCGTCGTAGTCGCTTGCTCAAGTGCTGTTGCGTGTCGTCAAGTACCACAGTTGTTGGAGTATTGCCGCCTGTTCGGTGTTGGAGATGATCTTGGCTATTTTTTATCGTTAACTTTAATTACTGTTTAATAACTAAAATTGAAGTAGGTAAGCAGAGGCATCGGTGGGTGATAGATAATATTTGGTTTCCGACCGCCCACTTGTGTCCCGTAGGACCCCGAGTACTTGATACCTGTTCCTTGAATATTCGCGCTATCCACATCCGGGAGGCTTATGGACCCCCCTGAGCCAGAGCTTGATTCATTCTTATTTCTTGGGGCCACAAACTAGTTTGAGGTTTTATTACTATCCTGTACTTATGCCATGCTACTGCTTTATTTACGATTGTGCGAGGAGCACACTGTACTGTTTAGGATTGTGGCCCGATTTCGCTGTATCGACAAGCCTAGCCACACTTTCGGGTTCCCAGTCGTTTACAGCCGCCTCCACAACCTTAAGCCCGTTTCGGAGCCGGCCGGCTTCGTTGCGGGATCTACTTAAAGGGGTGGCCCCCTGAAATATTTCTGAATCCTGTAATTGCTTTGTCGTGACTGTCTCGTTGGGTTTTGATTTGGTTTTTCCGAGGCATATCGAGTGTGTGTTGCTATTTGTGCACCCCTGCAGGGTTAAAACTTTCTGAAAGCCGTGTCCGCGGTTATGGACGACTTGGAGCACAGTATCTCGATCATAGACAACTATAACTAAAGTAGTGCTATAAATTTGACTTTATAATGACTAATAATCAGCTTCACTATAATGGAATGGCTAAATAAAACTGCCAACAATTGCTTGTTTGGGTGTCGCTTGCGACCATTGTACCTGACTAGTAAGCATTGCAACTACAACGGAATGGCTAAATAAAAGTACCAACAACTGCTGGGTTTTGGGGATATCTCATGCTAATTGTATTTGACTAGTAAGTGTCGCAACTACAACGGAATGGTTAACTAACACTGCCCACTGCTTAACTTATCAGGATGACTATCTATACCTGACTAGTAATCGCTGCAACGATAACCGAATAAATAAAACTGCCAACTGTGTGAGTTCCTCGGTTGACTTCCTCGTTTGGTCTCGAGGGGGAAACACCAGGAAGGGTTTGTTTGGTGTTAGCTTCAGGATGGACCCGGATAGGTCATTCTTATCCCTCTCTGATAACTGCCAGTTGTTTCGAGTCTCTATAGGTTGTTTAGTGCATGCTGCCGCTGCCGCTCAGTCCACCATACCTATGTAGGCGAGGACCGCCGAATTCTAGTCTCGCCATGTACTGGCCTCAGTACTGACGCTCCTCTTTTTCCTTTGCCCTTTGTCGGCACCCCTTTTGTTTAGCAGGTTTGAGATCGCCGTCGTTAGCAGGGTTACCCTTCCGGCTTGGCCTGGGCAGGGTTATGGACGCCATTGGTTATTCTTCAGGGCTCTTAGCTCAATTTGCATCTTGTCCGTACTCGGACGCTATATCGTTTTCCAGGTGATTTGGATCTTTGTATTGTATATCTGTATTCTTGACTCATTGAGTCGCTGTTATATATATATCTGTTCTGTGGGTCCCATCGAGGACTGTTGTGTAATGTTATTACTTCGTTTTCCACCCGCACGAAAGTGCCTGGTGGGCACCTTTGAATCGTTTCTATGCGGGTTTGGCGGGTTTCGCTAAAACTTGCATAGGGCCGATTCTGAGGGTGTTACAGAGTGGTATCAGAGCTCAGCAGTTGCGATACCCCACAAGTCCAGCCTGTAGGATAACCTAGCTAACGGCCGAAGTAGAGTGTCAAAACTATTTTGAAAAATAGGTTGGATAGTTCTGATTAGGTCTGATTTTACTCCTCACCCCTCTGCTATTCTCCTCTTACCTCTACGTGTTTTGAATCTGCTCTCTTCTCTTTCTTCGAGTCCAGGAATTCTCGTGGTTGGGTTCTCGTCGTACCTTTAGGGTTTCGCTTCCTCTTTTGGTAACGGTGTTTCCGACGTGACGACATCATCTACGCCAGATCCGATGCAGAGTCTGCATCACTCCTTTGTTTCCGAACCTCGCTTGTCGAGATCTTCAGTCTGTTTCCGAGAATGGTCGCATCCTTTTCTACTGATTGTGCGGAGTAATAGTTTGGGTGCGTGATGGATTGGCCCCCATGCCGACTACCCTTTCTATTCACTCTTGTACATTGAAGTGGATGAGAATGCATCGGTCCTCTCTTTTATCGAAGTTAGAGGTGGTTTTCTTTGTTGATACCTCTGCCTTCGTCCTTTGTTTCCGGAGTGTTCCTCGATGAACGTGAACAACGACCCTTTGTTAGTGGTGTCGCAAGGATCTACACGAAGCGAGAAGACGCAGATCGCCGACCCTCCTTCCGGTACCATGAGGCGGATCTCGAGGGCGAGATCCATTGTTAGTGGTGTCGAATTGTGGCATCCCGCAAAACCACTACTAGAAAATCGCGTTGAATTTGTGCATTGCATCGTCATCATCATGCATTGTTTGCATAAAACTATTTTCGCAAAGCATGTTTTGTTTTCTAAAACGCCCCATCTTTATTCATGCACCAAAACCGGGTCCCCGGAATATTTTGTTTTGGCCGCTATCGGTTTGCAGACGGCCCGTTTAAAACAAATAAACGATTTAATTATTTTAGCGGGGGCAGTCGAACGGGCCGTTTCGACCCGAACGACCACCCCCAGAAAATACAATCGGTCCACCTAACCCGCCCTTCTAAATCCTAAAGCTACGTGATAACCTACCCACACACCTCCAGCCACCTCACCCGGACCAGTCCCACGCTGCCACCTCACCCCTCCCCAAACTCCCCACCAACCAGACGCTGCCACATCACTCCCTCTCTCCTTTTCCTCTCTCTCTCCTAAACCCACCCCCATTCACAGCACACACTCTGCCCCACGCGGCCCACCCACCAGATCACCCCACACGCACACGACACATAGCACGCACACACGCGCCTGGGTCCCACCCCCTGGCCTCTGTCCCCGCGCGTCCCAGCCCATCCCCACGCACCCGACGCTCCCCCGCTTCCTCCTCTTCCTCCCGCTCACCGGAGACCGCCGCTCCGCCGCCGGTCCACCCCGGCCTAGCTCCGCCCCGCCCCGAGGACCTCCCCAGCAAGCCCCGGCCGCGCCTCCGCTCGCCTCCCGCGCCACCGCCTCCTCCGTCCTTCGGCCGCGCCGCGCCTCCCCCTCTCTCCGCCGGCCTTCCTCTCC
The DNA here is from genome assembly GCA_916181665.1 of Avena sativa. Lineage (NCBI taxonomy): Eukaryota > Viridiplantae > Streptophyta > Magnoliopsida > Poales > Poaceae > Avena > Avena sativa. The sequence goes on from OV702297.1 coordinate 149,490,069, forward strand.
CCTCCGGCGCCCTCCGGTCCTCCTCATCGGTCCCGCCGCCGCCAGGCCGCGCCTCCGCTCGCCCCTCTCGCCCTCGTCCCGCCACCAACCGCCCCGCCGGCGTCCGCGCGGCCCCCTCCGGCCAAGCTCGCCGGCGCCCCGAGCCCGTCCGCCGCTCCTGCTGCGCCCGCCCAACGCCAACGCCACCGCCGCCTTGCCGGACCGCCCCGAGCCCGTCCGCCGCTCCTGCTGCGCCCGCCCAACGCCAACGCCACCGCCGCCTCGCCGGACCGCCCCGCCCCGCAGCCGCCTCTGCCTCGAGCTCACCCCAGGCGCCCACCGCTCTGTGGCCGCCCGTGCGCGACCCTGTGGCGCAAGCCTCCCTGCCGCCCTCTGCCAGCGACGTGGCCCCGCCTTGCAGGACCCCACGCCAACCTCGCCGTTGATCCGTCGTGCCGCTGCCTCGACCGCCATGTTCCACCCTTGCAAGTCTCCCTGCCGTCCTGGTCCGGCGCCGTCTAGGTGGGCCCCGCATCGGCCAGTGCTCTGCCTGCGCGTCCGCGTCCACCTGCTGTTCCAACCAGAGCATGCACGCCAGGGACGACACCGACACAATAATCGAAGCCGCGAGAGACCTTGAGTTCCCCTACATGAACAAGAAGATCGCCTACCCGGACCCAAGGCCGACAAGCTCGTCTTCCCGGAACCCGAAGGCCGCCGACGCGGAACCACAAGAGTTTCTCCTAGACCGCCAAGATCGTCTTCCGGAACGCCAAGTACTACCCTCGGACGCCAAAATCCGAACCGGAAGGACGCCAAGAACGCCACAAGGACGACAAGTTCTACTTACGAACGACAAGAACGACAGCGACCAGGAGAATCCGATGCGCCCCCGGCGCCAACCAAGTCCTGCTTCCCGAACGCGACAAGAACTACCCCCGATACCCGAGAACGATCCCGGAGTCCGAGAACGCTTCCGACGAACCCCGAACCCTGAGACCGACCCCGAACCCCGGAACCCCAAGTTCGTCGAGACCCCCTAATGTGTGAACCTTTTCCCGAGCCCTTATTTTATAAATGCTAATTATAAAACTTGTTGCATATTAAATTGTCATACTCGCATGCATATTAGTGTGGTTTGGGGGCCTTATGCCGATTCACCTAAATTAAATATGGAGACCATATGCGGGCAAATATAGCCTTATATTGGCCTCATTTAAATTTGTGTAGCGAACCGGTATCTTATCTTGCCATGTTTAGACAACATTTAAATTGCGGGGTAGCTAAACAACTTGAACCACCTAATTATTTGTCGGGACCACGGTTCCACTTAATATGGCCTAGTTGCATCGCCTCTTTGCCATGCCATACATCATACATGCATCATGCCGATCTTTTTGCGTAGTATTAAATAGTGCATCCGGTGTTTATTCTAGTGTTTTGCTTCTTCGCGGATAAGGCCGTTGAGTTGATGTGAGCTTCGTCCCGATCTTCGGATGAACCTTCGGCAATGTTTTCAGGCGAGCACCTCCCTCCTTTCTACCTATCTTACTTTTATAGTATTTATTCCCTCCTATTGATCTATTGCTATCTGTGTTGCGATGCTCTAGTTTTCGTGCCCGTGATATCCCTTGCAGACTCATATTGCCTTGGACACATCCTATTACCTGTTTGGTAGATAGTTGGACCTGCGCGTCGTAGTCGCTTGCTCAAGTGCTGTTGCGTGTCGTCAAGTACCACAGTTGTTGGAGTATTGCCGCCTGTTCGGTGTTGGAGATGATCTTGGCTATTTTTTATCGTTAACTTTAATTACTGTTTAATAACTAAAATTGAAGTAGGTAAGCAGAGGCATCGGTGGGTGATAGATAATATTTGGTTTCCGACCGCCCACTTGTGTCCCGTAGGACCCCGAGTACTTGATACCTGTTCCTTGAATATTCGCGCTATCCACATCCGGGAGGCTTATGGACCCCCCCTGAGCCAGAGCTTGATTCATTCTTATTTCTTGGGGCCACAAACTAGTTTGAGGTTTTATTACTATCCTGTACTTATGCCATGCTACTGCTTTATTTACGATTGTGCGAGGAGCACACCGTACTGTTTAGGATTGTGGCCCGATTTCGCTGTATCGACAAGCCTAGCCACACTTTCGGGTTCCCAGTCGTTTACAGCCGCCTCCACAACCTTAAGCCCGTTTCGGAGCCGGCCGGCTTCGTTGCGGGATCTACTTAAAGGGGTGGCCCCCTGAAATATTTCTGAATCCTGTAATTGCTTTGTCGTGACTGTCTCGTTGGGTTTTGATTTGGTTTTTCCGAGGCATATCGAGTGTGTGTTGCTATTTGTGCACCCCTGCAGGGTTAAAACTTTCTGAAAGCCGTGTCCGCGGTTATGGACGACTTGGAGCACAGTATCTCGATCATAGACAACTATAACTAAAGTAGTGCTATAAATTTGACTTTATAATGACTAATAATCAGCTTCACTATAATGGAATGGCTAAATAAAACTGCCAACAATTGCTTGTTTGGGTGTCGCTTGCGACCATTGTACCTGACTAGTAAGCATTGCAACTACAACGGAATGGCTAAATAAAAGTACCAACAACTGCTGGGTTTTGGGGATATCTCATGCTAATTGTATTTGACTAGTAAGTGTCGCAACTACAACGGAATGGTTAACTAACACTGCCCACTGCTTAACTTATCAGGATGACTATCTATACCTGACTAGTAATCGCTGCAACGATAACCGAATAAATAAAACTGCCAACTGTGTGAGTTCCTCGGTTGACTTCCTCGTTTGGTCTCGAGGGGGAAACACCAGGAAGGGTTTGTTTGGTGTTAGCTTCAGGATGGACCCGGATAGGTCATTCTTATCCCTCTCTGATAACTGCCAGTTGTTTCGAGTCTCTATAGGTTGTTTAGTGCATGCTGCCGCTGCCGCTCAGTCCACCATACCTATGTAGGCGAGGACCGCCGAATTCTAGTCTCGCCGTGTACTGGCCTCAGTACTGACGCTCCTCTTTTTCCTTTGCCCTTTGTCGGCACCCCTTTTGTTTAGCAGGTTTGAGATCGCCGTCGTTAGCAGGGTTACCCTTCCGGCTTGGCCTGGGCAGGGTTATGGACGCCATTGGTTATTCTTCAGGGCTCTTAGCTCAATTTGCATCTTGTCCGTACTCGGACGCTATATCGTTTTCCAGGTGATTTGGATCTTTGTATTGTATATCTGTATTCTTGACTCATTGAGTCGCTGTTATATGTATATATCTGTTCTGTGGGTCCCATCGAGGACTGTTGTGTAATGTTATTACTTCGTTTTCCACCTGCACGAAAGTGCCTGGTGGGCACCTTTGAATCGTTTCTATGCGGGTTTGGCGGGTTTCGCTAAAACTTGCATAGGGCCGATTCTGAGGGTGTTACAACGGTGTACTCATACAATCCATACCTACTGGTGAAAGCTGTCTTAGGTATGTCTTGTTCTCTTATCTTGAGCTAGAAATAACCTGACCGGAGATCAATCTTTGAGAACACACAGGCTCCTTCTAACTGATCAAACAAGTCATTGATTCTAGGCAAAGGGTATTTGTTCTTGATAGTCACCTCATTGAGTGAATGGTAATCTATGCATAACCTTTGACTTCTATCTTTCTTTTCCACAAACAAAACCGGTGCTCCCTAGGATGAAGAACTTGGTTGAATAAATCCTTTCTGCAACTATTCTCCAAGTTGTTTCTTGAGTTCTTTCAACTCATCAACTGACATCTTGTAAGGTCTCTTTGCTATTGGTCCTGATCCTGGTAACAAATCAATCAGAAATTCCACATCCCTATCAGGTGGCATTCCCGGTAATTCTTCCGGAAACACATCCGGATATTCACTCACAATTGGCACACTGTCTATGCTAACCCCCTTAAGAGAATTTAGATTACTCCCTTTTGGTTCAAAGTTAGTCTTGAATCATCCTTTTGTTTTCTGGAGTTGTGAGTGTGACGGTATGGTTGGCACAATCTAGCACTCCCTTGTGCTTAGTCATCCAGTCCATTCCCAAAATGACATCCAATCCTTGGGAATTTAGGATTATCAGATTAACGGGAAACTTATACTTCCCAAACTCTATGACTAGATCATGACATCCTGAGTTCACTGTCATTTCTCCGCCAGGAGAACTTACTTTTATAGGACACCCAATAGTTTCTACTGGTAGTTCATTTGTTTCGACAAATGCTCTTGATATGAATGAATGAGATGCACTAGTATCAAAGAGAACAAATGCTGGAACAGAATTGAGTTTGAACTTACCAGCAATAGCATCAGGTTCCTCATAGATTTCTTCCACATTGATGTGGTTCACTTGTCCTTTCTGGAAAGGGTTGGGCTTGTTGGGTCCTTCAACTTTCTTTTCTGGGCTTCATTTACATAATGCCCCATCTTCTTACATTTGAAGCATTCAACCTGACTGAGATCCTTCTTGATAGGCTGGCTTCCACTACCACTTCCACTTCCACTTCCATTGTGGTGACTCTTGTATCCACCCTTGTGATTCTTGTACTTGTCATTGTCATGACTACGGTGATGCTTGTTGTCATGATGACGGTTGTGGTTGTGGTGGCCGTTGTACTTTCCATGCTTGTGGGATCCGGAACTCCCACTATCATCATAATGGGAACGCTTGTGAGACGATCCCGAGTTGTGCTTGTCAGAGTTGTGTTTCCTCTTTCTGCTTTCAACCTGTTTCATCTTGCTCTCCAAGATGGCAGCCTTGTCACAAAGAGATTGATAGGTGGGGACATAGGCCACAGATAATTGCAGGTTCAGTTCATCGTTCAGTCCTTCGAGGAACTTCTCTTTTCTCTTGGCATTAGTATCCACTTCATCCGGTGCATAACACGCCAGATTGTTGAACTCTCAATATATTCAGCCACGCTGCGGTGGCGCTGCTTCAAATTATGAAATTCCTTCTTCTTCAAGCTCATCATTCCGGATGAGATGTGAGCTGTACGGAAACCATCTTCAAAGATAGCCCATGTCACATCCTCAATGGGAGTGGTGATCTGGAAGTTATCCCACCAAGTAGCTGCTGGCCCTTCCAACAAGTGTGTTGCAAACCTAACTTTCTCCTCGTCGGTACAGCCGACAGTTACCAAATCCTTGTTCACTGAGCGTAGCCAATCATTGGCCACCATGGGGTCAGTAGTTCCTGAGAACTTTGCAGGCCTCAGTCTTAGGAATCTGGTGAGCATGTCAAAACCTGGTGGATTGTTCTGATTGTTGTTGTTGTTGTTTTTCTGATTCTGTATGAAAGTAGTCATCATCTGCATCAGCTGTGTCTGTGCTGTCATCAGTTGCTGCATCTCGATGGTGACATTGTTGTTGTTCGGGTTGGGGTTGGCACGTCGAGGAGGCATCTGTGGTTTTCAATAAGGATAAGAATGAGATACCCATAGATGCTTAACATGCACAATACAACACATAGTCAAACACCAAACAAGCATCAAAATAACAAAAGTTCAACAACATGGACAACAGGTTTTGAAAAGAAAACACACCAATAGCAAGCCATCCACATGTTGGATGGTCATTGCGACTCAATAACATAAACATGGTAAATGATAAATCAATGAGTAGTCATCACTACTCCTCTACATCAACCTCCTCATCAACAAGTGTAAGACCTGCATTCTCCATAGCGGTCTTGTATTCCTCGACATTGGTAGTCAAGGCCTCTACCTTGGCTTTGAGAGCCCTCTTCTGTGAACAAAGTCTCTCAATCACAACCTGCTGATGCTCGAGCTCGAAGTCCTTGGCCTCTAGTTCTGCAGTCATCTCTTGAATCCTCTTGTTCCTATCTTGGACTCTTTTCTCTTGACTCTTGAACTTTCTATTCTGACTCTCAAACTTGGCCTCCATTTCCTTGACTATCTCATCTTGCTCCGCGAAGAGCTTGTCCTTCTCACGAAGTTGCACCTGGAGTTCGTCATTGCTAAGCATGACGTTGGTCCTATTAGTATCTAGGTGCCTAAGTAGAACCTCTAGGTCCTGAAGGTACAGACGAATCGGCTCTGCCGTCTCTCTAGCAGTATCCTCGAACTCAATAGCCTCACCATCCTCATCGTGTCTTCCGAAAGCGTGTAAGTGAGTACCTCTAATCTCCCGAGAGTGTCTCCCTGACAAACACCTAAGTAAATCCTGCATGACTACCTCTAGGCCTCTCTCCTTGTCGTCATGCATGAGCTTGAAGGTGATAGACTCCATGGCTGGCTCAGTCTGGCGTCCTGGATGAGTAACCTTGAAGCCCCAAAGGTCCTTCCTCTCAAACTTGGTGAGGGTAAGCATCATGATGCTAGGAAGCGGAAGATTGAGCACACTAGTGAGAACAATGAGACGAGTGCCAAAACGAGTTCCCTTGAACTCTTCAGCCGTGCTGATAGTAACGTTAGGCATCTATTTTATAAGATAGAGAAAAGTTAGAAACAACATCAACATAAATACACAAGACAAGGTAGCACAAGCATATCATTTGCAAACAAACACACAAGTCATGCATACATAAATCCATTACAAGTATCCAAGGTTCAACATAACTTAGACAAAAAAATTGGAAATGAAATGATAAGTGTGGTGGTCCAACTAACGAAGTACGTTACAATCCCATCTCACTTGCCAAGTTAGCTAACAGGGCATCCCTAGAGGAAATCTGTCGATCCTGATCACATGACTCCATTGCTAAGTCTATGATGTCCTCTCTTAAACGTTGGTTGGTAGCCTCTAACTCTTGGGTATGCTTATTTTCTTCCCTAAGGTCATTTTGGGTGTTAAGGATTCTGCACTTGAGTCTATCACCAAGCTCCTTGATGGCCTTCCAAGCTGCATCTCTTGCGGAGTCAAAGAATGTGGTGTGCATCACTGAGTTGGTGACCATGCAGAATCCTGATTCCTTATGGTTGTCTTACTTGTTTTTATACAAGTGAAGTTGCACCCACCAGTACTCCACTCCTTCATCCATCACGGGGAAACCTTTGTACACAGCTGCACCATGTATTCCCATGGCAACCATGAGGTCCTTGAGAGCCTTGGGGAATTCTGTCTCACACTCCAAGGTCATAGTCATGAGTGGTCCCTTCCTCACGGCTTCGTTGATGGAGTTCATCTACAAATAGAGACGAGAAAGAATATTAGAAAAGCTTACGAGAAGAAAAAGACAAGTGTGGAAGTTGTTGAAAAATTTTCCTTAGTGGTTTCTAATCCAATCCTAGGGTCATAATCCTATAGGCAACACAGTGCTCTGATACCATATGTAAGATCCCTCCCTTATAAAGGTAAGGATCCCTGTGATTGCAATGCTAGTCCCTGGATCAATGCTAGCATCCACAGTTTAAGATGAAGTACACAGAAACAATGGTCATTATTACATATCATTCCAGAGAAAAACATAATCTTTTACAACTCCATGGCCATATGCCTAATACAAGAGTTTAACCATAACAATATAAATAAGTCTTCATCTTCATGTGCCACAGGCAATCATGTTGAGTGTAGACTCATAACCCCTAATCATCATCAGAATAACCTGCAACATCACAAGTTACAACCACAGTGGGTCAATACATTGGAATAGTATTGGCAAGTGATACCTTAGTATAATATTAGCATCTAGATACTACATGAATTTGGCTAAGTGTAGCTTAGGCTTGCTTTTCTCAAAATAAGTTTTACCTATCAGTTGAAAACACTAAGTTTTTCTTTGACAAAACTTTCCCAAGGAATCACCAATAGAAATTGGTGAACCTTCACCCTTGTTCAACCACAAGTTTTAACTTAGAAAATTGGGATGAGAGATTCTTGATAGCTTCCATGTTTTGATGCTCAAGTTGTCCAATACTAGGGACATGGCTAAGTACTTAGATTCTTCCATCTGCAGAGGTTGTGCACTTTCCCCACAAGACTTGATTTTCACCAAGACAGGACCTTTCAGAAGCCTTCCCTTAGACCAAATGGACGCGTTCCAACCTATCATCCCACTACCACCAACTCTCCAAATCGCTAAGTTATTGCAACTTATATGATCCAGGTAGGGCCCATATTGCCATGTGGCTGCACTAGAAGCTTCTTAACATTTGGCATATCAAATATCTTTGTTCCTGGGTGGCTTTCCATAAGTGAGATACACAAGGTAAGCCATAGAAATGGCCCTTGTGTAACCTCTCAACATAAACCATTCTTTCCATTCCACCCAGGTGTTTCATTCACTTAGTTGTTTTATTAAGAAAAAACACAAGTCAATGAATATATAGTCCACCCTTGGTTGCTACTAGCTAGGCTAAGCATGGCAATAGTAAACATCTTAACTTAGATAAAATCCTAACAATTCTACAACTACTAGGATTTCCCAAGCATAGCATATAGATACTTATCAAAATATTCATGCAATGTCCTATACAAAATATTTCTAATGCATAGGTGAAAATATAGGGATTAAAACATGACGCACCACTTGCCTTGGTAGTTTGGGGAGTAGCAACAATCTTCACAACCACAATCACTATTAGCACCAAAATCTACACATAAAATAATGGGACCAAAATCACATAACAAAATATACAAACAAAAATATATGAATGCATGCAAATGCCATGTGATGATTTTTCTACACCAAACAAGACAAGGGTATAGTACTGAAACATAAACAAGACCAAGATACTCAAAATAAACCTTATTTGATCTTTAAAACATTTTTCAAATAATTTCCATACTCAAATTAAGCCTACAAATGTGTCTGCAATAATAGCCATTTTTACAGAGGCAAAACATTAAACACATTGCATAAACAGATAGGATTCTTTCCCCTGATTCCAATGATATAACATTTACAAAATTTGAACAGGTGGATCAAAAGTTATGAATTTTACAAGTTTGAATCACTAATAGATCGAATTCAGATTTTCAAAACAAAGAACTAGCCACGCGTCATGTCCTGATTGGTTGATACCGTTTCGCACCGGATCACACTCGCGGGCCGTTAGATCTAACTTAACACGCACGGTCCTGATCTGCCCGTACCGCTTTGCTACAGATCTATTTCTAATCGATGGATCTAGATCCTACGGCTACAGATCAAACGACCACCGATGGGCGGCGCCAGCGGCGGCAATGCGGCGGCGCTGCTCTGTCAGAGAGGTTGCCGACGATTTAGGTCGCGCGGGGAGGAGTGGAGGTGCTTACCGTGTTCGCGGGACTGCAGTGAAGCTCAAGGTGGTCAAGGGAGAGACAGGGGCGCACAGACTCGACGTCTATTGCTCGCCAGAGAAGCGTTGGTCGTCAGGTACGGCTGTCCGTTGTCGTTGGCGAGGTTACAGACTGCGCCTAGCCAAAAGAATAATGCCGTTAGATGCGCACAAGCCTGGCGAACATGTGAGTAACCAGAAGAGAGGAAGGGGTGGTCGGGAACTACCAGGAGGTGTCGCTGGAGTCGAGCAGCGGCTCTGTCACTTGCGAAGGTGGACGGGAACGACTGCCTGGATCAAGCGCGGCCAAACGAAAGGGGTCAGGAGGTGCACAAGGTTGTAAGGAACACGCTCGTTTTAATTAGAAGGGCAGGAATGGTCTGGCTCACCGGAATTTCATCGCTGGAGCTCGTCGGTACAACGGCGGTGTGAGAGCAATTAGGGGCAGCCTGGTGGCGGAGCGAGTGAGTTGAGCGAGAGGAAATGGTCGTCGAGGGGTGGGGATTAAGTAGCGGAGAGAGGAGGGGGAATTACTCCGCAAATCAAGCGCAATCAAAGGATTTGAATTCGGGAGGAAACGGCAGCGTCGAGCAGTTCCTCCGGCGCCTGATTGACGACGACGATGACGGGGCAAAGTGGGGTCGGCCTGTCAGTGAGGGGGTGTGCGCGGGTTGGGTGAGAAACAGAGGGAGAGAAAGAAAACCCGGGTGGGCTGTTTTGGTTACTAGGCTGAAAAGGTATCGCCGACCCATTTCTGTTATCCTTATTCTTTTTCTTTTTCTAAATTGATTTTCAGGAAACAAATTCAAATGAAATCAAATGTGTTTGATTTCAAACTTGTTCTGGATTTTTTGTAAAATGAAACCTGCATATTATTGAGTATAAACCATGTTGTCTCACTAGACTTGCTTGGTTCCTTTGAAATTTTAAAATAAACAGTGCCTTAGCACAAGTTTTAATAAAGATATGAAAATGGTTTTTAAAACCAAATTTTGTTTTGAAATTTTTGCCTAAGCTTTGGAACTCAACCAAACCAGCACATGAACAAACAATCTTGTTTTGAAACCAATAATCTCCCACTAGGGAGTAGCATTGGATCAATGCCTGTTTAGATAAAATAATAAGCACCCAAATGCTTCTATTTTTGTAATGACTTCAAAAATGATCCCTAAATGATTATGGATGCATGGATGATATGCAATCTTTGAAAACATGATTTTAGGGATGTTACATCAACTGGCTACACGCCATTCTTCCTGGTGCACGGATCCGAAGCCATCCTACCCGCCGAGGTACGCTACGAGGCCCCGCGGGTGGTCGCGTGTAACAACCCTAGTTTGATTAATAGTAATTATGACTTGTTTGTGCATTCATGAGCATCATCATTTAAAATGCATGCATCAATAAATAGACAAAACCCTAAAACCCTAGTTTTCTCCCTCTCTTTGAAACACATTCAAATGGTTTGAATTTCAAAAAATTACCAAAATATATGGAACCCAAATTGTTATAAGGGTCCTTGCAATATTTTAACATTTGCAAATGTTCTAGTACTTTTGAAATGATCAAAACAGATTTGAAACTCGAATACAAAAGAGAGAAAATCAAAAACAAATATAAAAAAAGGTTTCTATCAAAAAAACATAGCAGCCAGTGCAGCCCAGTCGGCCCAGTTCCCTCCCCTCCCCCTTTCTGTCGCTCGCGCGCGCCACACCGCGGCCCAACCTCGGCCCAAACAGCCCAGCTCCCGGCCCAGTACCGCTTCAGCGTTCTTTTCCTTTTCTTCTACCTCGTGATAGAAGGACGACATCCATGAAGCTTCTGCATGTCGCCTCCTCCGTCACTCGCCGGTGCTGCGATGCCCGCCGTGCGTCAAGATTCTCGCTACCGATGATGGCAATTCCTATAAGACCCCAGTTGCCGCCAGATAAGCCCTAGCTTCCTCCCTTTCCACAATTTCGTTCTCTGGACGGAACCCTAGTTGTAGGTGTTGTGGTGCCCCGTCGATCCCGACCTCCCCTCTTCCATCTGAGAGCACTACAGTGACCGGCGTCGTCGACTCCGTCATTTGCCCCAGTCAGCGCGAGCCGAAGAAGCCCCGAGCTCTGCAATTGGCACCTCCGTCCCCAACTTCGGCCGCTGCCCTGGCCATTGATTCCGGCTACCCTGAGCCTTCCCGAGCCCACCAACGGCATCCTGGTGAGCTCACGGTGCTCTGGCACTCTCTGTTGCCTTCGTATCTTCCTCTGTAGTGCCCGCGTCGCACACCTCTGTCCGCCGTCGCAGATGCTCGTCGGAGCCGAAGCTCCGGTGACCAAACCTTGGCGGCGCCACCAATGGTTGGCTCAGTGCGATGTGCTGAGTCGAGCACGACCCTCCTAGCTCGCCCGCGCCCTCCCGATCAATGGATCAAGCCATGATCATCAAGCTCTAGCTGACATCATCATGACCACGCCATATATACCCTTTTCTTTTATTTAGTTTGTTTTGTATTTTCTTTTCTGGAAATTATAATAAACCCATATGGGCCCTGTCTGTCAGATATTTATTAATTTCGGAAAATGATTTCTGAAATGAATAAAACTATGACACGTGGGACCAAGTGGATAAATATTAAATATAATCCAAAAATGTTTTATAATTTCCTAAAATGATTTAAAATGGATTTAAATTGAGAAAAATCATAACTAATTCATTTTAAAGCAGAAAAATACAAATAATATATCAAAATATTCAGAAAAATAAGATCTATACAATAGCAATACAATCATGCACTGTTCAACAATTTCAATCACACGTTTAATTAGAAGAACAAAATGAACCCCATAGGTGATTCCAGAGTTCTCCTGAATTAGGGTTTTCACCCCTCGGAACCCCGATTAAACTGTCGAGCATGTCTTAGGGTTACATTTCAGTACAATTCAACTTTTCATATCATCATCCTTGATTGAGCACTGCATCGATGCCATGTGTTGATTGTTTCCCCTTCTTTCCGGTATTTGGTTCTTCTCTGGTAGAATAAGATATCGGAATTGAGATTAGGACTAAAGATCGAGATCAACACCGTCGAAGATTGAAGACCAATACTTGACCAGCTGTAATCAAGTTAAGTACCAGATGTTCGAAGCTCTGTTTCTAGTTATGAACTGGCAAAGGAAAGCGAATCCCCCACACATGATATAATCCTATGATTCCAAGCATTTCAATTCTTGCCATGCGCATACGATTACAAAGTCTTTTATCGACAGATAGAGTAATCCTATCTGATGCATGTTACCTTTGAAGCACATATTCCCTGATCCACTGCTCCTAGCATAACTAGGGTTTGGCTTGTGAAGCATTGCTAGAACTGTTACATCTGTTTGGCTTAGCCATGCTTAGCGATTTTGCTAGTCCATCCGGTTGATGAATCAGAGCTACTGCGGTGACCCAGCATACCACTGCATGATGTAGTACACTATAGTCGTTGACATAACACTAATGAAGCACCGTTCACCAGTATTACATCCCTCAGAGTGGTATAATAGAAACACAGCAGGTCCAAGACATGACTATAGGTTACAACTCAACTCTTTACACAAGATCCAGAGAACACTCTAGGTTAAAGAGAGAGAAAGAAACTTCTTACAAAGAAAAATCATAAATAAGCAACTCAAAAACTATCTTACTATTAAGACTAGTATTTAAACTAATGATCTGGCATTGTTGTTATTGCAATACACTACAGAAATAGGTTCTATGGCTAGAGATTATATTCCTATCTAATCAGTAACTTCGTCTTCACTTGAGTTGGTGTATATGTTGACCTTCTCAACTTTATTGAAAATATTTAGCTTTTGATGATGATTCCGGGAGCATAACTTGATGTAGACGTCGTCTTATTGGCTTCAGAATCTAGCAAGGGTTAAGAAGATACTTTTAGTACAAGCGTACTCAGCAAGTTCACTAGAAAAGGAGTGTTTGATGCACTATATCTATAGCCCTAGACCATAGGTCGTAGGCAATGCAGGTTTTCGTAAATATTTCTTCAAAGGTTGCTTTTATTCTGAAAATATATGTCCGTCAGCCTTCATGGGTTTACCAGAACTTTCATGGAGTTCCTTTCCCGCCGCGTTCGCAGCTCCTTCTCGGAACAGGGAGTAACAAGTTACAGTTCTTACACTCTGTAGAGGTGCGTCACTTTACCCATGAGAGATCTTAGCTTTGTTGCACATCCGGGCCGCGAACCCGTTCACACTTCCTTGGTGTGAGGCCTAGACTAAGACCCAAGCCAATCACTGCCTTCTCGCGACCCCGCATGTCTCCTTTGTGTATGCCAGCCCACCTATTGAATTACGGCAATGGCAGTACAAACCGTTCAGATGCCGGAACTATCATGGGACGTTGAGGGCTCCCAACCATATGCTGCATATCCTCTACTAATTACCATAAATAATATGCACGCGACGAGTGATAACAGCCACGACCCGCACATCCAGCTCCATGCGAGAGGGAAAAGATACAGCTGACTTCTCCGTCCCATTCCAAATCTCATGGTGAATGCGTAATATACGGCGCAAGAATCACTGGCGACATTGGTTGTTAAGTCCTAGACAATATGTTCCTTTACCACCGGAACTCTTATAGTAGGTTATTACCTCATGGTAAATAACCTATAATCACATTATTATGAAAATAGTGTTTTCTGATTTTTTTTCAAATGCAGGTGATGACAACACTGGATTTGTAAAATACTTTACAGAAAATAATCAAAGGACATGAGCAAGTGTGAACTTGCCTTTTGTGATTGCAAGATTATGCACTCACGGTCTTCAAGACAATATAAGATCCAATAGCTGAAATCTGCATCATTGGTCCGGTAAGGACTAATGTTTAAAGAAGCAAGATGCTTTTATGCATAAGTAATGTAATGCAAGTTGATAAACACGAATCTCGAGAATAACGTTGTTTTAGGGTTTGGATACTGGAAATGGTTTCCTTGGAATGTGTTGCCCTTTTAGATTAAGTTTCATATATGTGCTTCTTATTAAGGCTTGTGAGCGTGTGTGAAACAACATGTATCTATACAACAATGAAATACCCACATATGGAATGCTACTCAAGGTTGCTTACATCTTAATTGTTTATCTTCAAGTTTTACTTTACAAGTAATGTTACTTATAAAGAATTTAAGTGTTATTGATCCTAAGTATATAAGTAGAATATAAAGTAAAGTGTTTTATTATTAATTGTCCTATGTTGATTGAAGTGACAAAAAGAGTAACATTTGAAGAAAAGAATTCTTTTCTAAGGTCTAAACAATCTTTGTGGTTAAGTAAATGTGACTGATGTTGTTTGTGCTTGCTTGAATACTTTGGACTTGAGATGCTTTATAATTTAATTATAACAGATCAAAGTTAACTATAAAGTATGTAATAAACTTTTTAGCATTATACTTAAAGCTTGGTAACTATAAGTAACTTTAAGAATGTAGATAGACTTAGGGTGTATTACTTATAAGTAACTTGTATCTTGTTCACTTTATATTGTTTCCTTGGAGTTACTTAAGAATGGCATTACTTCTATTGGGGTAGTGATTTCTTTACATTATAATGGTATAAAGGGATTTATCTCTCTATAATGGTGTGGTTAAGGTATATGAATAATTAAACAATATTATTTACTACTATGGACTTACTTATAGGGTTTTGATTTTTTTATAAACTTGTGTTTAAAGTAAACAAATAGGATTTACTTCATTACCAATTATTTTTGGAGATTTTATATTAAATAAGAATCCTTTTATAAAATAATTTGCACTTATAGTTGAAGGATAATTCAATAAAATTGCATTTAAAATGTGTTGAACCATTTTGACTTCATATTATCAATATTGAAGACCAATACTATTTATTAGACTCAATTGGTTAATTTTTGAATATTAGAAATTTTTATTTACCCTTGTATGAATTATTAACTAAAGAAACAGGTTTAGATTCAAGTTATGAAAGTGTTTAACTTTTTATTTAACTCAAAAGTGGAATATTATATTTTTATCATATAGGTATTATTTTTGTGATCATTTTGGTATATTACACTTATTTTTGTGACTTAAAGATAATAAGATATGATTTTTATAATACTTATTACTTTATAAAGACTTAATAAATAACCAATATTTAATTAAGAGGAATAATAATGCATGATTATAGTTTTAAATTATAATTCTTATTTTTTTAAGATTTTTGGTATTTTATTTATATTTTTAACATTTACCATTATTAAATTAGGAATTATCAAAGTTTTATTACTTATAAAACTTTTATTAAATAATATTTATTTTAATAATCATCATAATAATATTTGATAATAGTTTTAACTTGTAGATTTTATTTTTCTCAACACTTTCATATATTATATGTATTTTTCTGATTTATAAAACAAAAGTTATTGATTTTATAAGATTGAATCATTTTATTTAATTTCTAGAATTAATAAACTAAATATTTTATGATGTACTGCTGATGTCAGCATGGGGTGGACGATTTTTCTTACTGGGTCGATCCTTACCCCCAGTCACTGACTGGTGGGGCTTAGGGCCACGTTGGTGTGCCACGCTGGCATTGACCAGTAATTCTTTTTACACCTCTAGCTATTCTAGCCACAGAGACAGACAGATGGGCCCATGGCCACATCAGCTGCCACATGTGCTCGCTGGAGCATCATCGGAATGGCTATGGGAATGGCGGCAGCGAGGGTTCTGGGAGGTGCAGTTCGAGCGTTTTGACGCAATGGACTATGCAGAACCCATATGGGGTGGCGCCGCCCACCGATGGTCATCGGAGCGGGGAGTACAGCGACGGTTGGCGGTGGCGCACCAAGTCCAACGATGCA
Organism: Avena sativa; assembly: GCA_916181665.1. NCBI lineage: Eukaryota > Viridiplantae > Streptophyta > Magnoliopsida > Poales > Poaceae > Avena > Avena sativa. Next base: position 149,506,141 of record OV702297.1, read on the forward strand.
GACATGCTCAGAGATCACGGGAAGACGAGATAGAGGGCGCTGGTTATTCGTGAGCTCACCAGGAAGCAGAAGAGGTTGATGGCGAGGCTTGCGGTGGCCTGTAACGGCGATGGAGCCACGACGGAGCTTGGTCAGAGTTCAGGAAGAAGTGATCTAGGGGTTCGATTCCGAGAACTTCGGCTCAATTCCTCTGGCTAATCGACATAGGGGAGCAAGGCGGTGCTCACAGCGTGCTTGTAGTGCCCCGGGGAAGCTCGGAATGCCGGCAATTCATCGGCTTAGGGTTTCAGGTTTGAGGAACCGAAGAGAGGGAGGTTGCTGGGAAGGGGAAAAGAAGATGGGATCGAAGCATTTCACCATGGCGTCCTTATCTCCTCTCTAGAAGACGGCGGGTGATGGCGGGCATCGCGATGCTGGCGAACGGCGACGGCGGCGCCACCGAGCTGCTTGTCGCTAGGGAGGAAGACGACAGATAGGAGGAACAAAACGGTATCTGGGTCGGGCTTCTGTTGGGCCGTGGAAAAGTGAGTGGAGGAAGAGGGGTGCTTCTACTGGGCGGTGGATAGGTAGGGAGAAGATCTGGGCCGGCCTGCTACTCGGTCCTGGTCCTTTTTTTCTTTTCTTCCCGTTTCCTTTATCTATTTCTGTTTTGCTTTTCAGATTTATATTTATACATTTGATTTGAGTTTTCTTTGTAGAATTAATTTGCTGAATAATTGTAGGAATACTAAAATGTATTTCAAATTCTGGTATGAATTTAGCATTTTGATAGCATGCTTTATTTATTATTTTCTAACTTTATAATTATAGAGATATTCTTTTATTAAATAGAGTAAGTAGGGTTTAGGGCTTTAGGATTTATTTAAGATCTTAAAAATTAAATATAACATTATTTTTACTTTGATTTGGAGTAATGAAGTTTTAAAATGTTTAGTAGTAGTCATAAGGTTTATTTTTATGTATTTAATCACATAGTAAAATATAGGGTGGTTCATAATTATGGTATTCCTACTTATTCCATACTCATATGGAATAAATGGTTAGAGAGATGGATCAAAGACTTTGTTTAATGATTATAGATAAAATATTTATGAAATGTTGATGAGAAAACTTATTAATAAGTTTAGAGTTCTGATTTGTAATTACTCACCCTAGAGTTTAAGGTACTTACTATACTTATTTTCTTTTGTTGATGTGAATAAAGATTAATGGTTAATCATATTATCTTCATATTTGTGATCAGAGTGATGTTATCTGGAATGTCTCATGAAAAATATTTGATAAAGATAACTCCTGAGCACATATGGTTATGATAATTGGAATTGAGAAAAGATGTGCTTAATTGATTTCTTATAGGAAAATATTCCTATAAATCATTGTGGAAACAAGATGATAAATTAACCATAGAAAATGGATATTAGGTTTGGTATTAAATTTAGGGTTTAGTGTTTAACAAGGATTCCTATATTCCATACTTCATAATTCTGGACTTCCAACTAAGGAATTCCTTTCTTAGATATACTACTTCTTCCTATATATCATCATGTGTTAACATGATGAGCTTTACCTCACAATAATATTCTTATCCACCTTTTATTCTTCTAAACCCATTGATAAATCCAATGAGCCTTACACTAAAGCTTTTCATAATCTTCACTTATCCAGACTTGGTTATATCAACTACTCTACTGCTGATAATGTCCCAATCCAACAAGTGGTTACTTCTAACTCCAATCATACTCTTCCTTAATCATCCTTCACTAATATCTCTTCAATAGATGTATACATCAAATCCTACTTCACCTCAAGGGCTTAGTATTTCCAAAGAGGAAAATACTACTTCTTTAATCCAATGTTGCTCTAACATTATTTTAATCATACTATCTTGTCTCTACTTGACTCCAATATCTAACATTCCAGCCTCACATTATATTAATGTGACTTGTAATGACTAATCTAGGATAATATATCTATACTAGGGTTCAATCATGTTTTATCCACCAATGTCACTTATACATGGTATAAGCATTCAATATTTGTGAATAAGGCATGATCATTATAATCGTTTGATCCTTTATGATTCAGGTTTCCAGTTGGCTAAACAAGGCCTCCATCCATACAACATTACAATTGTATTATAATTATCTTCTATCTAGCTCTATTGGATTAAGAGATATGATTCATTGACTATACCTACTTGATCCAATAGGACTACTCCTGGTAACTATCTTTAGACTTCATCCTTGTAATCTTCTTTGTTACCATATTGATTTGATTTCCTCCAATCACTCCCATCCTATAGATGACATCTAAAACTAGCATCACTATTTACCTCTTCTTACTTCTTTCTTTATAAACCCTAAGTGAATGCTATAGTAAGTACAAGAGTTGATAGGTCCAGAATTGATAGGTTAAGAATTGGTGAATCAATAGTTGATTTCTCACTATTGATGAACAACAAATATAAGGATAGGATTCAATAGAGATGATAAAGATTGATATGGAAAGAAAGATATATGATGAATGATCTTGACTTTGGTTTCTTTCCTACTCAATCTCACTAGAGAGCTAAAGTTAGGCATTTCCATGATACTCATGGTATAAGTAGATGAGATTAAGATATAGTTGTTACATTCTTATTATTTGTGTTATATTTATAAGTTGGTATTCATGAGTGATTATAATGAATACTATGATATGATCACCTAAGGATCAAATATAAATCATTAAGTAATGTATTAGGGTTTAATTTTATTACATTTGATCTACCCTTAGATCAAATCATGTTTACCCAAAATAAGGTTTTAGCAAAGGTCATATTGAAACTTATCGCAGTCAACTTGATGATCTACTTCAATTCCATCAAGTTAAGAGAAGCTTCAATCACTTTGACAAGTTTTTATTTAAAAACGCAAAAATCATTCAGATTTTCTATGCATGAATGCAATGCACATATCTGTGTTCAGCTTATTTCTAAGCTCTAATGCTGGGATGTTACAGCTACGAATGAACCTAGTTCGACAGGATGACGTGGTATGATCGGAGATGAAAGTTAAACATGCTAAGGCTTGTATTGGAGGCCATGGTGGGTTGTGGTTTTTGCAGTCCCATACTTGCCACTACTAGGACCTGAGTTCTTGCCTATGGACCAAGATGAGCGTACAGCCACACGGGGGCCTAGAAACCCCCTCGACCAACTAACTTGCCAAGTAGATTCCATGAGTCACATAGTTCGGGCGTTCCGTTCGACATATGCATTCTGGCTCTTCTCGAAGGAGGTGAAGGAGGTGCATTCATACCAGTAGGTAAGCGTGGCAGGTGTCGTGGGAATGACCACGGCATATGCTGCAATCGGCAGCGAGTAGTAGAACATGGGGCAAGGGCGGCCAGCCATCTGCGGTGCGAGATGAGGGCGGAGACACAGGGTTTTACCCAGGTTCGGCCCCCCGGAGGGTAAAGATCTACTCCTGCTAGATTGTATTGTGATGGAAGTACAATGGGGCGAGCTCGGAGGCTAGGCGGCGAGTCGCTTGGGTAGATGATGGAACGTCTCCTCTACACGCCCTCTAGGGAGGTTTATATAGACTCACCCCCCTAGGGTTTACATATCTCAACCGAATCAGTTAAGGTTTCAGCAATCGTTTAACCTAATCCGACTGGGCCTACCTAATCTCCTAGGCCTTCAGCTTCCAGTCGCCTGAATCTACGCCAGGTCTTGATCCAGTCGCCGCCTGCAGGCCCACTCACCAGTTCCTGGGCCGGTTGGAAACGTCTTGCTGGGTATACCCGGTAGGCATATCCCCATCAGTAGTCCCCGAGGCCGTCGTTGATTGGTCGCAGGTGTTCGTTGGCAGTCGGAGTATACGGGCCCAATGTGGATGCCCAGTCGAATCGGCGGCGGACTCCTGAATAAAGGAAAAACCAGTTATTCTAGTCGCAATGACAGCGGTCAATCGGGTCGCAGCTCGGCGAACGGGTCGGCGAAACGTTCAGTCACTGTTGTAGTGATCGGGTCGGCGAGTCGAATGGATGAAGTTGGACCATCTGATGCAGTCAAAACTAGCCGTTGGGGGTAATCCAACGGTAACTTTGGCGTAATCACCGCGTAGTAACGACTCCCGGAATTGGCGGGTAGCAACCGCTATATAAGGGAAATGGCAGGCGATCGGGGAACCACTCCTTCGTCCTTTCCTCCGATTTCGCCCATCTCCGTTTTCTCCGCGTCGCGATCCAATCGATCCAAAAACCTTCGACCTCCGCGAACCTTTTAGCCAATGGCCCCCTCCACCGAACCATGGGGCAGGTCCAAGTGCACCAGAGTGCTACTGGCATCCTTCGAGGAGGCCGGGATCCTGCGCGCCGGCAAGTGGCGCATCCCCGCGGCCGGAGAGGTGACTCCGGACCCGCGTGAGGGAGAATTTATTTTCTTCACCAGCCACCTGGAGTGGGGGCTGGGGTTTCCCACATCTGTCTTCTTCCGGCGCTTCTACGCCTTCTACGGGATCCAGCCATCAGACCTGGGCCCGCACAGCATCGAGCAGCTCGCCATTTTTGTGGCGTTCTGCGAGTGCTATCTGGGCTGCAGGCCCTACTTCCCCCTGTGACAAGATCTATTCCACGGGAGGATCAGTCGTGAAGAATCAGGCGGCCCAATGCTGGCCGCGGGCGGCCTGGCGTTTCAATTGAAGTCGAAGGCCTCCTTCTTCGACCTGATGCTGCCTGCTAAGGCGGCAAGTGAGTGGAAGAAGTCCTGGTTCTACGTCACCGAGGCGACTACAGACGGCGAGGTAGCGATCCCAAGGTACTCCGCCGACCGGCCCGAACCGCGCCGACTCCAGGTCGGCAAGCTCCCAGTAGACCAGCGGATGGTCGTGGATGAGATGCTTCAAACGATCTGCGGCCTGAAGAAGAAGGGCCTTCAAACCATCAATCTATACAACTGTTGGCTCGGGCGGCGACTCGTTCCCCTGGCCCGCCGCGACCATTACATGTACGAGTACACGGGCAGGGAGGACTCGATGAAATCCTGCCTCGCCGAGTGGAAACTCGAAGACTACGTCCTGGCGCTGAAGAAGATCACCCAGGCAGCATACCTGGACGCGAAGGCTGGGGTCGCCCCCTACACCGCGAAGCATCCGGCTCCGACGGTAAGTCGCTGTCTTTACTACCATTCGCAGTCGCAGTTGATGCTGTCGCGGTTATATTGATACTGTCTCGTGCCTGTTGCAGTTATTTCAAGTGGTGGAAGGGTGGCTCCCACCTGCGGACGACGAGAACTCGAGCTCGTCCGTCCAGGACGGGGGCGAGTCGCCTCCTGCCAAGGGGGGCGTCGGGAGCGACGCGAGTGATGACGACGACGATGACAACGAGCCCAAGGAAGACGCCGCCCCAATGGTTCGCAAAACTCGCGAGCAACATCAGCGCGAGCTCGAGGCGAGCAGAAGCCTCGAACGTCACGACTACGACGACGAGCTTCCCGAGCACACCTCGCGTCGTGAGGCTACACCGTCGAAAAAGAAGAAGAAGGAAGTGAAGGCTCCACCAAAGAGGAAGACGAAGCCGGCGAAACAGGCATCTCCGCCTCGTTTGGCGAGTAGTTCCGACACCACCAGCTTGGCCAAGGATGAAGCGCCGCAGGCGACAACAGCGCCGGATGCCGCTGGCGCCCTGGATAAGGTACCTCTGGCCTCGCTTCCACCCCTATTCGCCCCTGTCTCTGGGTTGAGGGCTACTCCAGCCGCAGCAGCTTCACCTCCCAGGAGAGCTCCTACCGATGTTGTCTCGGAGGCTCCTGTCACGGCCTCATCGTTGAAGAGGCCTTCCATGTATTGGGCACGTGATGTTTTGGAGATGGGCCTCAGTCAGAAACTGGGCCCCAAACTGGAGAAGCCGGCCAGTATCCGCACGGGGCTGCGGTTCATACCAGTCGCCAAGTAAGTTTTGTCCTACTCCTTGTCTTTCGTTGTACTCGGACAATTTTGCTCATATCGTTATGCCACAGGACTGGAGTTAAGAAGATCGGCCACCCTACCGTGGCCAAGGTGCCACCAGTCATTGCCGAAGAGGACCCCTCGCGGAAGAGGAAGGCTCATGAAGTCTCTGCCCGTGCGGACAGTGCTAAGAAGGCCAAGGGCGACGACGTCGTCACGGTCTCTGACGACACGACGGTCGCTCCGAGTGATCCTCCGACTACGACGGAGGTGGCCGTGAAGACCAAGGAGAGTGTTTCGTCGCCTGGAATTGCCGAGCCGACTCCCAGTGGCGCCGGAGCGTCCGCCGCGACCTTCCCCCGCTTCATGGCCAAAGCGGCAGCAGCGAGTGGTACAACGCCATCGAACCGCGCACCTAGGGTCGCCAAAACGGAGGTCGAGCAGCGTCGCGGGCACACTCCAGCTCTTCTCGCATCTGTGGACGTGCTACAGCTCCATGGCATGCTGGGCGCAGCCATCCAGGTATGTCCAGTCCCCGAGGATCGGGCCACTCAATTTCAGTGGTCAGATTCTTTTGGTGTTGTTTTTATTTGTAGCACCCAGTCCCCGAGTGTCCATTCGCTGAATTTCAACTGGTGGGCACTTAGGATTTTTTATCTCCAGTCCCCGAGTGTCCAGTCGCTGAATTTCAGCGGGTGGGCACATAGGATTTTGTTGTTGTTAACTGTTTGATTTGTGCACAGGGCTTGCAGCGTGAATCAGCCGACCGACTTGCTGCGAAGTGTCGCGCGGAGAAGGAACTTGTTGCCGTCCAAGAGACGAACAAGGGAGTCCAGGCGATCGCTGCCAAGGCAGAGGAAGTCCGCCAGGGCCTTGTCCCGGCGAGTGAACTGACGGCGTCTCAGTCTGCAGTGAGTTATGCTGAGAAGCGGATCGCTGACCTTGAGCGTGAGCTTAAGGAAGCGAAGGCGGAGGCAAGTTCAGCGGATGGGCGAGCCAGAGCTGCTGTTATGGCTGCCACTGAAGAGCGTAAGGTCTCTGACGCCCTCGTTGCTGGGCTACAAGACGACTTCTCCTCTCTTCACAGCTTCATCACGGGCCTCTGCCGTCCTTCGATTGGTAAATTTGCCCGCCTATGCCTGTAGTAGCTACATTGTGACATCGTCGTTGTACTTACTGCCGATCCCTATCCGCAGGTCGGATTATCGACAGCTCGGAGGAGGCGCAGACGTATGACGCGCGGCAGTGTGTGGCCACTTTGGTCGACTCGGCCATGTTGTCTGCGGCTTGCATTCGAGCGTATCTTCAAGAGATGTCGCCCATGGAAGTGATTCCCAGCGATCTCGTCGAAGTATGGCGGTATCTAGAGAAGGCGCCGTCAGTCGTCGAGTTCATGACACAGCTGGCATTCCGGCGTGGGGTGGCAACGGCGCTTAGCCTTGGGCTTGCCCACTTCCCGGAGGACTTCGACCTTGACGACATGACGATTGGCTACCCCTCGTCGACGGTCTCGGTGGAGATTGCCGAGGTGCTGAAGCTGATGGACCAGGCAGCGGTATACTCCGATCACGTCTGGGCGATGGGCGACCTCCTCCCTTATCAGGAGACGACTGTCGCACCCAACGATCCCGAGCCGCCGCACCGGGACTTCAAGGTCGATCAACCCTTCCGTGTGGCGATGGCGGGTGAGTTAACGACGTACCTGTCGAACCCGTACATTCCCTTCATTCGCAACCGTAAGGGTGGCGGCGAGTCGACGTCGAAGCCTACGGAATAGAAACAATGTGCCCTGGGGCGTTAGTAGCAATTTGGCCATTGGGCTCAACTTGTATTTTGTAACAACTTTGTTCTGCTATAATGGAATTTCGCGTTATTTTGTGAATTGTCTTGCGATTTTGATTGCTTGTTGGACGAGTCCCCAAGCGCATCCGCCCTTTTTATGGGGTTTACCTCGTTTGTTATGTTTGTTTTGTTATTGAGGTTGACTCGCCCGAGCTTGGAAAGCCAGTCGCAGGGCGACTCCCATAAGTGCTCTTACTTGACCGTTTTCCCTTGCGCGAACGGGGTCGGGTAGCCGAGTCCCCGAGCGTGGTACTTGGTGGTTCTAGTCGCGGCTCTAAGGTGGGTGAGGTCTGCTCGCGTTAGGGTGAGCGCATCACTCCTGCCTGACCCGTCGGGTCAGTCGCATGGCGAGTCCTGGGCACGCTCTCATACTTGGCGTTTTTCCCTAGTCGCTCGAGCTTAACTGGTCGTCAGTCCCCGAGCGTGGTACTTGGCCGTTCGAGTCGCTGTGGCGAGTATGCGGAGGATCATAGTCGCTGTGAGGAGCGAAGGCAGTTGTCTTGGCTCGTTAAGCTAGTCGAGCTAGGCGACTCCAATGGGGCTTCGGGTAGGCGTTTTTCGTGGACGTTACGAATCCTGGGGTAACCCAGTGCCCTCGTAACGCACTACTTGGCCGTGCCAGTCGCTGAACCAGAGGTTGACTTCTACATTTAGCTTGGTGCTGTTATTACGAGTGCGAGTGGCACAAGACACAGAGAGTAGACGCAATTTGCGGTAACCAATTATGTTTTATTTCATAGCTAGTGGAGGGTACATGTGTGGAGTTCTAGGAGTAGAACTTCCGTAGGCGGTTTACATTCCACGGTCGCTTGACGTCGAGTTTCCCGTCTCCGCATACATCGGTGAGGTAGTAGGCGTCGTTGCCGAGTACTCGCCCGATGGCGAATGGTCCCTCCCACGGGGGGAGAGCTTGTGCATGCCCTTCTTGTCCTGGATGAGGCGTAGCACCAGGTCGCCTTCCTGGAAAGTGCGAGTCCTCACTCGCTGGCTATGGTAGCGACGGATTCCTTGCTGGTAGATGGCAGTGCGGGAGCGAGCTAAGTCGCGTGCCTCGTCGAGTTGATCGACTCCATCCTGGCGTGCGAGTTCGTTTGCAGCCTCTGTGTAGTGGACAACCCTTGGCGAGTCGTGCTCTAGGTCGGTGGGCATGACTGCCTCGGCACCGTACACCATGAAGAAGGGGGTGAACCCTGTCGACCTGTTGACAGATGTGCGGATGCCCCAGATGACGGAGGGTAGCTCCTCTACCCAGCACCCGGCGGTGCGCTCGAGTGGTACCTGGAGCCGTGGCTTCAGGCCATGGAGGATGCTCTGGTTGGCCCGTTCCACTTGGCCGTTGGACTCCGGGTGGGCGACTGAAGCAAGGTCGAGTCGGATGTGGTGTTCTTCGCAGAACTCGGCCATAGCTCCTTTCGCGAAGTTGGTGCCGTTATCCGTGATGATGCTGTTTGGGAACCCGTAGCGATATATGAGCTCGCGTAGGAACTTGGTGGCGGTCTTCCCATCGCATTTCCGGACTGGCTTGGCCTCCACCCACATTGTGAATTTGTCGACCGCGACCAGGAGGTGAGTGAAGCCGGAGGGGGCCTTTTTGAAAGGGCCTACCATGTCCATACCCCATACGGAGAACGGCCAGGTGATGGGGATTGTCTTGAGCGCCGAGCTCGGCACGTGGGTCTGGTTGGCGTACTTCTGGCACCCGGCGCACCGCTGGACAATGTCGACAGCGTCTGCTTGTGCGGTGGGCCAGTAGAAGCCGTGTCGCATAGCCTTTGCGACCAGAGAGCGGGCGCCGGCGTGGTGGCCGCAGTCGCCGAAGTGGATGTTGTGGAGGATTTTGCGTCCTTCAGCGGGTTGGATGCAGCGTTGGAACACGCCGGTCACGCTGCGCTTGTGGAGCTCGCCGTCGTTGATGACGAAGGATTTGCAGCGGCGTGCAATCATCCGGGCGTCTATTTCGTCTACTGGCAAGGTGCCTCCCTCCAGGTAGGCGATGTACGGTGTAGTCCAGTCTTCTGGCTCGGCGATGAGTGCGACCAGGGCTGCCTCTGGTTGCAGCGGGACTCCGACGTCGATCTCCCTTGGGGGAGAGATGGAGGGCTTGGTGATGGTGTCGAGGAAGACGCCGGCGGGTGGTGCGAGTCGAGCCGAGCCGATACGAGAGAGTGCGTCGGCCTCCTCGTTTTTCCGCCTATCGATCCACTCGACGGAATAGCCTGCGAAGTGTCCGCGCAGCTTGTCCACTGCTTGGCGGTATGCCGCCATGGTGGGGGAGACGGCGTCGCAGGTGCCAGCGACTTGCCCAGCGACGAGGTCGGAGTCTTCGTAGCAGCGTAGGCGGTTGACATTCATCTCCTTGGCGGCTCGCATGCCGTGGAGTAGTGCCTCGTACTTGGCCATGTTGTTGGTGCAGGGGGTGAATTCGACGCAGAGGACGTAGCGGAGCTTGTCGCCCTTCGGGGAGGTCAGCACGATCCCTGCTCCAGCGCCGTCTGTGTTCTTGGTGCCGTCGAAGTGCAGACTCCAATAGTGGAGGTACGGCAGTTTTTCTGGCTGCTGGGCCTCTTCCCAGTCGTTAATGAAGTCCACGAGGGCCTGCGACTTGATCGCTTTGCGCGGCTCATACTTGATGTTGTGGACGCCGATTTCAACGGCCCACTTAGCGACTCGCCCGGTCGCCTCACGATTGCGGATTATGTCCTGCAACGGTGCTAAGGAGATGACCGTGATCGGGTGCTCTTGGAAGTAGTGCGGCAGTCGCCGCTGTGCTCTGAAGACCGCGTATACCAGTTTCTGGTATTGCGGCTATCGCTGGCGCGACTCGGTGAGGACCTCGCTGATATAGTACACCGGTCGCTGCACTGGGCGCTCCTTTCCTTCCTCTTGGTCGCTCGACGACCATGACGGCGCCGACGACGCGCTCGGAAGCCGCGACGTAGACCAGCATGGGTTCCTTGTCGACGGGGGCGGCGAGTAGCAGTGCTGCGAGTAGCACCTTCTTGAGGTCGCGGAGCGCGTCGTCCGCCTCCTTATCCCACTGGAAGGTGGGGTTTTTGCGCATCAGGCGGTATAGGGGCATCGCCTTTTCGCCCAATCGGGGGATGAAGCGACTGAGAGCCGCGACTCGCCCGGCCAGCTTTTGGACGTCGCGTAGGCACTCGGGTTTGCCGAGTCGAGCGATCGTATTGATCTTGGTGGGGTTCGCCTCGATCCCGCGCTTGGAGACGACGTATCCCAGTAGTTACCCAGCTGGTACACCGAAGGTGCATTTGCCTGGGTTTAGCTTTATCTTGTACTTCCGCAGGTTGGCGAATGTTTCCGCCAGGTCAGCGAGTAGGTTGCTCTGGCGAGCGGACTTTACGACCACGTCGTCGATGTAGACGTGGATATTGCGGCCAATTTGGCTCGCAAGGCACTCCTGCATGCACCACTGGTAGGTTGCCCCGGCGTTCTTGAGGCCGAAGGTCATGGCGGTGTAGCAGAATGCTCCGAATGGCGTGATGAACGCCGTCTTTTCTTTGTCCTCCACAGCCATTTTGATCTGGTTGTACCCAGAGTAGGCATCGAGGAAGCACAGCGACTCCGAGCCCGCGGTGGAACCGATTATTTGGTCGATCCGCGGGAGGACAAATTGTTCCTTCGGGCAGGCGCTGTTTAAGTTTGTGTAGTCGATACACATCCTCCAGGTCCCATTTTTCTTCTCGACCAGGACTGGGTTTGCCAGCCACTTGGAGTATTTTATTGGCCGGATGAAGCCTGCAGTGAGCAGACGCTGCACTTCCTCGGTGATGGCTCGGCGGCGCTCTTCATTGAAGGGCCGCAGCGACTGCTTGATAGGTCGCACTTTGGGGTCGGCGTTGAGTTTGTGCTCAGCGAGTTCCCTAGGGACACAAGGCATGTCAGAGGGCTTCCATGCGAAGATGTCCCTGTTCTCACGGAGGAACTCGATGAGCGCGCCTTCCTATGCTGGGCTCATGCCCGTCCCGATCGTCACCGTCTGGCTGGAGTCGCCTAGGACCAGCTCGACGGTGCGGGTGTGCGTTGTTGCCTCGAAGGCTGAGGTGTTTCCGCCCTCCGAGTTGGGCTTCTTGAGTATAGTGGGGTCGTCATTGTTGACCCCGCTCGCGTATTTGGCGAGCTCGTCGGCGTGGTTGGCCTCTGCCGCGATGACGGCGTCGGCGAGTTCGGCTCCTTTAGCCTCGCACTCGGCGGCCATGTCGGGGTCGCCGTGGATGGTGATGACGCCACGCGGTCCGGGGAGCTTCATCACGTTGTACGCGTAGTAGGGCGCCGCCATGAACTTGGAGAACGCCTGGCGCCCCAGGACGCAGTGGTAGGGGCTGTTGAAGGGCACCAGCTCGAAGACGATCCGCTCGGTGCGGAAGTTTGCCGGTGTGCCGAAGGTGACTGGCAGCATGACCTTGCCGATCGGATACGCCTTCCGACCGGGGACGATGGCATGGAACATGGTGTAGGTCGTCTCGACCATCGACTGCGGGATCCGCAGTCGCCTGAAGGTGTCTAGGTACAGGATGTTAATGGAGCTGTCGCCGTCCATCAATGTCTTGGGGAGCCAGTAGTCTCCCACCTTGGGCTTGACTACCAGGGTGACTCGGCCTGGGTACTCGATGCGCGGCGAGTGGTCCTGGCGGCTCCAAGGGATTGGTTGCTCTGACCAGTTGAGGAACTGGGGAACGTCCACCTGGGCCACCGTGTTGACGGCGACGGCGCGGGCGATGACCTTCTTCTCGCGCTTCGTGTTGAAGCCTGTGAAGGTGTGGAGCGAGCGTGCCACGCTGCCGAATTTTCCGCCGTTTGGAGGGTTGTTGTCAGGGTCCTCCCGCGCTCGCCATGCCTTCTCGATCTCCTTGAGAGAGTGGCAGTCGGCGGTCATGTGCGTGGCAGGCTTCCCTTCCCTGCTGAGAAACACACAAGGTTGGTTAAGGAGGGCCACGGGGTCGAACCTTGGTTTCGCCTTGTAGTTGCCGCCGTCACGGCGTTACCCCCCGTCGCGGCGGAAGCTCTTGGGCTCGCGCTGTGCGTGCCCAGCGTTGGCGACAAAGTCGATTCGCCCGTCACTGCGGCGCTTGCCGGTGAGGCGAGTGTTTCTGTAGCGTAGGTCGGACCGTCGTCCGTTGTCGTTGCCGTTCGTGCGGCGTTGACCTCCCGACTCGTCGTCGGTTTCCTGGTTTGGGTCTTCCTCCGCGTATCTTTTGGCGATCTCAAGGAGGTCCGGTATGTTGTCGAGTGTTCGGTATGATCGTTTGAGCTTGGCAACCAGGGGCTCGTAGCGGCACGAGGTCTTGAAGCAGTGGATTGCGGTGTCTGGGTGGATACCGACCGCGTTGTACCACAGTTCTTGCCATCGTGGGACCCAGCTGCGGGTCGACTCGCGAGGTCCCTGGACGCATCGTTCCAGGTCCTCGATGGTGGTGGCGCGGGTGTATGAACCCTCGAAGTGCCTGACGAAGGCGTCGCGCATCTCTTCCCAGGAGTCGATGCTGTCCGCGGGGAGAGTGTTGATCCACTGCTTGCACGCCCCCTCCATCATCAGGGGGAGGTAGCAGATCGGTGTGACCGGCGATCCCCATTGCCATGAGGTAAGTGTCCAGCCACACAGAGGGATCGTACGTGGGGTCGTACTTCTCTATTTCCTTCGGCGATTTGAAGTTCGTCGGGTATCTTTCGCCTCGGATCATTGGTCCAAAGCACCGGGGCCCGAGTCGGCTTAGCGACCCCATCGGCTCGCTGTCGCGGTGATTGGCTAGGGTATGTCGCAGGTCGTCGGGCTGGCGTGCACGCCAGCTCTGGTTATTGATGATGTGGGTGCGGGCGTCGACGGGCTGACCGTTGGCGGCGACGAAGTTGGTTGCTGGCCTGGGGTCGTTGGTGGAGAGTGCCGCGTTCGCGGGTCGGTGTTGGAGCTGCAGTGTTTCGGGTGGCGGGCAGTTGAGGGTGTTTGCCGCCAATGGACTGCCGCTTGAGGCCGCTCTGCTGCCCGATGAACGCGAGTACATCCGACCCTGTGAGTCGACGCCTGCGTTTTGTTGCTCGACCGCCTTTGCGAGCAAGGCCTTGACGTACTGGATCTGTAGGGCGCCGTCACCGGTGGCCGTGATGTTGTCGGCCGCTGATCGGCCCGCCACGAGGTTGTCCATCGGGGTGGAGAACAGTGGTAGGCCATTCGCGTCTCGCTCCTGTGAGGAGACCATGATCCGCGGCTGGTCCCTAGGGGGTGCGCGGTTGGGTGGGGGTGGGGCACCATTCGCCGTCGACCCTGGTGGGGGCCGGGCGCTTCCTCCTGGTGGTGCGTTCTCGTAGATCGCACGCTCGGCCACGCGGGCTGGGTCATTCTCGTCGTCGAAGTTCAGGGCGTGCCCCTAGACGGTAGGGTTCAAGCGCGACCTGATTCGCTGCTGGTGGTAACGTGACAGCTCCTACACCGTCACCTGCTCGAGGCAAAAAAAATCCGCGCTCGGCTTGCTCCTTGCAGACTGCTTCCGCCAGCTTCAGGCGGAGTTCCTCAACCTCCGTTGCCGTTGCGTTGGGAGGGATCGGGGTGGAGAAGGGATCCTCCGGTGGGTCGGTACCAGTCGCCATGTAGGTCGCGGCATGGCGACCGGTCCCATCGCGGAGATCGGTGGTGTTTTCCGATCCGGATTCGAAGTCGAAGATCCCAAGGATGGAGGGATCCTCGAAGTCTCCAACGTTGGAGACCTGGGTGATGGAGCCCGCGGGCGAAGCCGCGATGATGGATCCAGCGAGTGACGCCGGGGTCGCCGAGTCGGCGTCGTCGTTGAGGGCCGTGTCTTTCGCGGCTGCGGTGGTTTCGGCCACGTCGCTATGGGCCGAGTTGTACTCGGAGGCAAGGCGGTGGATCGTGCAGACCTGGATCTCGGAGAGCCGGTCGCGTGGCGGCAACTCGCGGATGCGAGCCGAATCCTCCGAGACGATGACGTCGGTGAGGCCGACGAAGAGGCTGATTGTGCCGACTGGCAAGATCATGCTATGCGTGACGGGTCGCGCCCCCCGGGACGTAGCTGCTCGGCAAGATCTGGAGCATCTCGCTGATCGCTATCATGCGGTCGGTGGCGACCGACTCGTTGATGGGAAGATTGGATCTCGCCGCAGAACACCGGCCAGACCGGCCAGGCCCCACGGTGGGCGCCACTATCGTGGGAATGACCACGGCAGATGCTACAATCGGCAGCGAGTAGTAGAACATGGGGCAAGGGCGGCCAGCCATCTGCAGTGCGAGATGAGGGCGGAGACACAGGGTTTTACCCAGGTTCGCCCCCCGGAGGGTAAAGACATACTCCTGCTAGATTGTATTATGATGGAAGTACAATGGGGTGAGCTCGGCGGCTAGGCGGCAAGTCGCTTGGGTGGATGATTGAACGTCTCCTCTACACGCCCTCTAGGGAGGTTTATATAGACTCACCCCCCTAGGGTTTACATATCTCAACCGAATCATTTAAGGTTTCGGCAATCGTTTAACCTAATCCGACTGGGCCTACCTACTCTCCTGGGCCTTCAGCTTCCAGTCGCCTGAATCTACGCCAGGTCTTGATCCAGTCGCCGCCCTGCAGGCCCACTCGCCAGTTCCTGGGCCGGTTGGAAACGTCTTGCTGGGTATACCCAGTAGGCATATCCCCATCAGCAGGGAACAAGACATGCCCGGCATCCGTAATCTTGAACCCTATTCACATCATTAGGGACCGACTTTAGGACTCGACCCATTACGACGACATCTCCCTAGTGTGTGACTCATGGTCTCGGCGAAAGCAAGGTAAAGGTCGTGGTCAACCACTCTCTGCCGGCCTTCCAAGGAAGATGGCTAATGATCTGGCATTAAGAATTAGTTGGTACGTGTGGGTAAAGTTGTACACCCCTCCAGGGTTAAATGTTTTCAAAAATCCATGTCCACGGTTATGGACGACTTGGTGACCAGATTCTAAGATCATAGAGAACTTTAACCTAATTGTAAAACTTGGCAGATTAATGTGTGCTTAAGGATGTTTCCTCATGGGTACGAGGGGATGATCCTAGGTAGGTTCAGCTGATGATGGTTCTGTGGATATCAAAAGATGATCAAAGTTGGATATATCGCTCTCTTATCCCCTTTTAAAATATTCCGATTAGTCGAGATTCTTCTCCCTCTTGTCTTACAAACAAAGATGGCTTTATGCAAAATAACTCCACCAGCCATAAGTCTTGCGGAGTACACCCTGTACTCACCCTTGCTTCGTTGATACTTTTGCAGCAGAGTAAGTGTTACCATAGAAGATGAGTTCTGCATGGCATCGACATCGACGAGTAGTTTGGAGTTCCTATTCGGCAGACTGGGATCTATGGATTGGACATCATCGTTATGCTCCAGGCCTCTTAGGCCATTTGTTAAGTTTGCTATAATTAATAGCTTAATTTGCCTTCTATTGTTTGATGTTTGTGGTCAGTGACCTCTGCTTGTAATATTTTGGTTCTTTGCTCAGTTATGAGCTTGTTGTAATAATTTTTGTGTCGTAGGGTCACTTTTGTGTTATAAATTCTCTATGTACGCTTTCGAGATTTAGGTTAGACTTATATCAGACAGAGGTCTGGGATTTGTCTAGCCCTAATCCCGGGGGTGTCACATCGCGTACAGTGAAGCCGAATCATCATCCGCACTCGAAGACGCCGTCGACACACTGGACGAAGAACACGACATCATCGCGGACCGCTCAGCGGTGTATCAGCAGAGTCTCCACAACTACCATAGCCATCGGCTGCGCCCAAGGTCCTTTGTCAAAGGAGACCTAGTTCTGCGACTCAAGCAGGAGGGGCACCTGAAGCTCGAGTCACCCGGGGAAGGACCTTACATCATCACTGAAGTAATCCTAGGTGGCGCCTACTGCATCAAAGACACCGAGTCAGGAGTCGAATACTCCAACCCATGGAATGCGCAAAACTGCGACTCTTCTATCCTTAGTTATCTTTTACTTTCAATAAGGCTATTCAGCCGAACAATGTACCTCCTACATTACGATGAATAAAAGCTAAGTTCCTTGGCCCAAATTTTTTCTCCCTTCTATTTTTATCGCTCAAACACGCTCGGGGGATACACCTTACCATACGACTTTGTCGATTAACAATAATGCATATAACCTGAGTAGCTGACCATGTCAGGCTAACAAAAAGGACATGCATAGTTTATAATCAAAAAATGCACTTCGTGCCAATATATACAACTTTACAAGGGGATTACAAGCCCACACAAAAATATACAGATTTTACATTGCCTTCTCTTATCATTTACAGGACTCAACCATGCTGGAGCAGAACGTTCATCCGCTCCTCAAACACATCTACAATCTCTTCCGCGTACTGCGCCACTGCTGCGTAGTGTGGACGCATATCCGACGCCATACCACCCGGAGGAGGAGGTGGCCTAGCTGCTATCTCCATAAGGTTGACATCGTGGCGATGCAGCCAAACAAGCGACAGGGCTGCCTTCACACCCACCACTAGCTGATGGCGCACCAACTCCCTCATGTGGCTTGTATCTCGAAATTTTCCAAGCAATCACAAGAAGCTGGAAGGTGCAGAGTCCAGGGGGAACATCGTGGCCTGGATCGCTATGAGCGACTACCTTGCCCGCCTCAGCACCCATAGCACTTGATGGACGCGATCTTGCACCATCGCAAGGACAATCGCTCGGTCTCGGTCCATCTAAAAGAAGCCGCCAGCTTCCAACTCTTTTTGCATCAAGCAATTCATTCGAATTTCAACACGCTCTTTCTCTTCCTTTAGAAGAAGATTTACAACTGCACAACGCAACAAATAAGGTGTCATAAAACGCCCGGCACAGTCGAAGGGACAAAGGACCAGGATGACTTACATTGGAGTTGCTCGCCAACCTGCCAAAATTCCTCAAGAAGAAACTCTTCCCTAGCAATGGCCCGCTCAGCCTTTGATTTCCAAACATCCGCATGACCGCGGATGCTGAGGAAGTCCTTCTCCAGGCTTCGGATGCGATCATGCATAAATGGCAATTCCGACGCCTTGCTCAATGATGGACGAGCGCCAAACACAGGAGAATGCATAATCACTGGATCCGTACTCGAAGGACCCTAGGGGTGCACAAGCAAACATCAAAATCATGACATTTGGCAACAGTTAAAAGATGCATTCATATTTATACAAATCAAGACACTACGTGGAAGAGTGACACTTATCCATCTCGAAAGCATTACATGACCAAAACAAAAGGAAACTAGACTAAGCAGGCTACAAGGCAGAAAGACCTAGGCGTCAACATCCGGAGCTGCTTCGGATCCAGACTGTCTAGCCTTGGCCACTCGCTGCTGCTCCAGTGAGTAGTTGGCCAGAAGATCGATCAACTTAGGACCAAAATGCTTGCAGCAGGAGGTGAAGGAAGCAAGTGCTACCTCGGTGCTATTCGCCGCCATTGGTATCCTGGATGTGACCTGCTGTAGATCCAGCTAAGCATCAGACGCCATCGCCACCGCCAACCCCATCGCAGCACCGACCCCCTTCTACGTCCGCTTGTACTTCGCCAGAGCATCCTCTGTCAGAGCATCCGCGAGGGAGTCGACATCCTCAAGGGCAACGCCCTTCGGGTTGATCTCCTTGTAGAAGCGGGCGAGGACCTTCTTGGCCTTGTTGAGCGACTCCGCGACAGAGGTGCAACGATCTTCGATCACCACAACAGCATCTTCTAGGGGATCCCCATGCTGCAGGGCGTTACGATCAAACGTAACACAGAAGCATCTATAAGGAAAAATGGAAAATCTTTCGGATGAGGAACAAGGAATCGCACCTGAAGCATGTAACACTCAAAATAAGAACAAGGTGGCTTACCGGATATCGCTTTGGCAGCAGCCATAAGCTTTCCAGCCATGGCTTTCTCCCGCGATGTTGCAACGGCCACGAGCTGCTGCTCATGGTCTTCAGCCTCTTTCTGCTGACGCTGGAGGGCCTATGCAGCATCCTTTGCCTTCTTCTCCGCTTGGCCGAGATCTTTTCGAGTGTGTTCAGCTTGCGGAGGGCATCGTTGTTCTCATTTACAGCATTGGGTAGATAAAGATAAACATAAGAAAATACTCTGTCAGCACTTGCAATCGAACAAGAAGAAACCTATGCAAATCGGAGCCGTTTGAGGTCGCCCTACAAAGAAAGGTGTTGCTGGATTAGGCGATTGGCTTCACGGACAAAGGGCTGCCAGATAAGCAACACACCTGATGAATAAAAGGCTCGGGGGCTCGCCCACACAAAAGAAGAAAAATACTTATGTGGTCAGCTGGGGACTCTGAAGGTTTTGCGTATGTCTCCCGAGAAACGATCGCATGAGCCCCTTGGCGTAGGGAGCTCGAATTATCGTCGTCGGAGTTGGCCACCATCTTGGGGAACAAAGAAGCAGGCTTTGACTCCCCAAACATCTCTTCGGGCTCCTCATCAAGGGACTCTTCCAAATGATTACTGCAAGCACGTACGAGGAACCAAATCAAATGCAAGATAATACAAAATAACAAGATGTGATCAGAGTAACTTACAATGGTATGTCTGATAGGTTAAAGACAGGAGCTTCCTTCTTATCCTTCTTCTTCTTCTTGGCCGGCGGTGAGGGGCTACAACCCGAACAGGCACGGCCATAATGGGGGAGGAGGTCACACCCTCATCCCCATCGTGATGCTCGAGGAAGGAGGGACCCTTCGGTGTTAGCGGCATCGCCCCATCCGAAGTTTCGCTCCGGGATCTCTTTCAAGTTCACCCTTCGCTAGGCTTGGGGGCTTCTAAGGAGGGCGACTGCGCAGGGGGGAGCTCGGACTTAGACTCTGCTTCCCCACCATCTGGTGCAGCCGTGTACTTTTTAGGCAGAGGAGGCATCATTCCCGCTACCTTATAGCCTTGCAAATTGAAGACAAAAGACGGAACGAGTTAAGTAATAATAAAAACAACAAGCTCTCGAAAAGCATTACATGCAACTACCGGTTTCACCTGAGGGGCCGCTTTCTTGGCATTGAAAGGAGTCAGAGACTTCGCTGGAAGATCCTCTTCGGCCTTGTGCTTCAGCAGAGGCCGACGCGCCCTATCAAGGTCAGCCGAAGACATCTCCTCCGGCAAAACCCTTGTCAGGTTGCTGGCGCTAGCATACAAAAACATCGGGTGCTCCCTTGCTTGGAGCGGCTGCACCCGATGCTTGAGGAAGGTGGGAATTATATCAACACCATTGACCTCTTTGCCTGGAATCAGCTGAAGGTTTTCTACCCGCTTATAGAGCTTCTCCACCTCTTCGGATTCACCCTCCAAAATGTCGTTTGACCACGAACGCTTTCGGATGATCTTCTGGGTGGAGTCGAAGGGAGCGAGCCCGTAATGCTGGCCGTCCAGCTTGACATCACGGATGTAGATCCACTTCCTCTGCCACTGCTGCACGGGCTCGCAAAGATGAAAGGAAAATAACTGGACAAAGGGGCAGATGGAAATACCGCACCCTCCCAGTGGATAAACACCACCGGTGCCAGATTTCCTCTTCATAGAGTAGTCTCCGGAATAGGCCAAAGTGAGGTTCAATACCGAGCCAGCACTTGTAGAGAGTGATGAAGCAAGCAATGTGGATAAGAGAGTTTGGTGACAAATGATGAAGCTGAAGCCCATAAAGAAAAATAATTCCATGAAGAAATTCGTGGGCGGGCAACAAGAGACCGCGAATGACGAGCGCAAAGAACATAACCCGAAATCCTTCGGGTGGGCGCGGAATTACCTCCTGATCAGGAAGAATGGCGTTTCCCTTGTTCTTGTAGATCAAGCCGGACTCGTGCAACTTGTGCAAGTCCGCCTCCCTCATATTAGTGTGCTGCCATCTGCCATCGGTGGTGCGGCTTGGAGCGGCAATCTTCTTAGCGGCGCCAACGGCGCTTGAGCCTACTGCAGCGGATGAGCTCTTCTTTGACTTGCCCATCGAGGAGCGGCGAGCGTGGCGGTGCGAACGAAGAAAGGATGAAGGAAACACACGAAAGATGTCATGTGCGTAGCGCAAGGAAGAGCTCAGGAAATGGCAGCAATGGTGGAAAGATGGACGCAAATGACGAAGGGGTGAAATTCTTCTGTTTTCCCCATGGTATAAAAGGACGAGGACAACAAAGCAAAGCCGTCGATGCAGAATCCCTAATACGTGCCCTTCATCCCACCGTACACGTGTCAACATCTGCTTGAATCATCGCGAACACGCTGCCCACTACGCACGAGAATCAAGGAGACACCATAATTTTCGCCACGATTATGCGTGACTAGTCAAATTCAAGTCAGACGGTGGGACCCATGATCGTCCTGTCACATCGTCTCTGCTGCCACAGACGATTGAGCTCACCAATCGTCAGCAATGACGTCATCAAAGCAAAGGCAGCAATGACTCGAAGATTTCGACTGAACATAAAGTACTTACTCGAGTCTACGACTCAACCAACTACTCGGGGGCTACTCCTATCAGGAGCGCTGGCCGCGCACCTGAGAAACTACAATGGTAACAACACCTCGAAGAGATCTTCGAATCCTACGTCGAGTCTGCGACTCCACTACGGACTCAGGGGCTACTCCCATAGGGAGCGTCGGTCGCGCATTCGAAAAATTCATCCTTTGGACAAACAATCGAAGCATCCACAAATGAATGAACTAAAAGTCTCCGCTCGAGTCTACGGCTCGAACATACACTCGGGGGCTACTCCCATAGGGAGAGCTGGTCGCACACCCTATGAACTATTCGAATAAGATCCTTCAGATCAAGTACGATAAAGATCTTTTTGGCAACTTTGCCCAAATTAACGCTAAGTGAGAAACAGTGTCCTTGGTCACCCGAAACACCTCCACAATGATAAAATTTCGGATGCTATGTCTATGATGCAAAGATAAGCCCTTTAGATATAATCTGATGGCCTGGTGTCACACCTAACTGTGCTCTGCTAGTAACACACCGTGTCAACAGGCACGATGAAAAATCCCGACGGACGCGTTGGGTACTTAATTTAAACACTAGGATTCGACTCCTGTAAGACCTCAACGGCCTAAGTCGAATCACGCCAGCATTTTTTCGGGTTCGAGTCTGGGGACTCGAGCCTAAATAAGATCGTGTTTTTTTTGGTCCAATGACAGTTAACTGACCCTGATTCGTCGGGTGAGTTGGGAACATGTATCAACAATCCTTATGAACTGACATGCTTATTCAAAAATACAGGTTCGAATGAGAAGCACTCGAAAGATTATAGAGTCTCTAGTCGAATCTACGATTCGACTGAACACTTGGGGGCTACTGACATGGATATACCCTACGAGTGCCTCACATTGGTATACCCGGTCCAGCTCAGGGAAGGCCCATGTGAAGACTTGCTGTCCAAGAAGATTCTGGGTGGCCCAAGCCTCTTACAAGTTTGATTCCTTGAAGGACACGACTAGTTGTAGATATAATTTCAAAGGGTTCAACCCTAACTTGTAACCGATTCGACCTACCCCCAGGACCGGGCCCATCTATATAAGGGCTAGGACGGCACGACGAGGAGGACACCCCAACTCATACACACACCTCACGCTAGATCGCATCTATGTACCCCTGTAAACCTTCGGTTCCGCCGCAATCAAGAACAGACAAGCAGAAGTAGGGTTTTCCCTCAAGGGGCCTGAACCTGGGTAAACCTCGTGTCCCCTTGTTGCTTGCCTATTAACCATCTCGCGGTTTCCAGCATCCCCATCTTCTCCAAAATCCAAGTCCATAACAATAGGCATTGATGAGTCGAACCCTCGTCAGTATCTACCCCACGGATGGCCACCATGAGGATATACAAACCATGGATTGCAAAATTCCTGTGGAGAAATCAACACTAGAGACTACAAAATCATGCAAATCTGTAAGGCAATGGAGCTATGATATGAATACCCACATCTTCAAACAGAAAATAGCCATGGATTGCACTTGTAAATTACGATTAACGCACTACTGAGGAAGGATTCGGGATTTGTGTTAGGAATATGCCCTAAAGGAAATCACGTATGATGTGATTCCCATTATATTCATAAATATATTAAATTGTCCTTGTATAAACATCTGATGTGTATCATTAAATATGTGATTCAGTTGTGGAACTATGCATTCATGTTGTTTGTACTAAATATCCTTGGTCATCGAGGTTGTATTGGACACACAACTTAGACCAATGTGAAAGTTGGCTGATGACCCGGTTCCACTTGTCATGGGCATGGTGATGCTATTCTGACTTACACAGATTTGGTCAAAGAGTTTAGCGAGTTGGATTGACCCATATTGAGATACAGCGAACAAGTCGTCATTTGTATGTCTCAATCAATCTAATCCTTAGACCTGAGGTTGTTGCACAATCCAAGTTGAGAATCACCGACTTAGGTTCTGTCAAACGATGTTTTGTTACTATTTGGTACTTGGGAGTTGGCAAGGTATATCGTGAGGCAAAAGAGACTCGGACATAATTCGCATTGAAAAGGCATGTCGTCATGACTATTTTGGTACTTGGGAGTTGTCACGTTCTGCTAGGACCGCTACCGACTGATCGATTGAGAGTCGGACTTCAATCGTGTCCAAGTTGCCATGAGCCTGCGGGGTCACACACTTAAGAGCGGGAGCAAGTTTGGAATGGATCTAAACTAGAAATCTGGTTGGGTTAGTCCCGAGCCGGATTTTGGACTTAGTCAGTGAGTCAGACTCACGGTGACTAATATAAGCTTTAGTAAATGGGCCACGAGTGACTGAAGCCCACTTTCACTTCCTATATATAGTGGGGCACAGAAACCCAGGAGGGTTGACTATTAGGTCACTCCATGCGTTGGAAACCCTAACTCCACAGCAGCCTTGTCGCCGTACTGGACCTAGCAGTCCACCGCCGACTCTCCTCCTTGTACGTGTGGACACCAGCAGAGGCACTGCACGATCAGCGCTTGGACGAGATCGTGAGGACTGCACTGCATTCAACAGACGTGCTACATCAGTAATCCGCAACTGTGTGTCTAGTGGTAATCCTCGTGGCCTTCTATCTCAGCTGAATCTTAGGATCACCACGTAGGGCAAAAAGTTTTATTTTGTCTCTGTGTGGCCCAACATTTTGTGCTTGCACGGTTACCTCGAGTACTGATGGAGGGAACTACGCCGCGAATCTTCGAGTCTGAGTAAACTGCCTTCACCCAAGCTCTCCCTCTCGCGCGCGATATGCACATCGCCGGAGATATCGTCGCACAGTCGCGACTCTCGCTCTCTGTCGCCCCGCTCGCCACACTACCACGCGGCTCATTCCTCGATGCAGATCTCCCCCGCCTTTTCGCGCGGCTCACCCTCCATTGACGAGATCGTCGCCCTCTCGGTCGACTCTCCCTCCACCGACGAGCTCGCCGCCCTCGCCGCCCATAATCACTCCGTCCACGAGGGAGAAATGGGGAACGAGCGAGGATGGAGAGAGAGAGAGAGAGAGAGAGAGAGAGAGAGAGAGAGAGAGAGAGAGAGAGAGAGAGAGAGAGAGAGAGAGACGGCGATTAGAGTCTACTATTACACTGCGACATGGGACCCAAGAGGGACCTGGTCAGGCCCAGGTAGGGATTGGTCGGAACGACTCGCGCGTGAGCAAGATCGCCACTATTCGACCGTCACAAATCAAGCGCTCGGAAAGACAACCTTGCACCCGAACACTTTTTAGCGTTTGGGTTTAAATATAAGATGTTTTAGTTTTATGAAAAAAATAAATCTAGATGTATTTTAGTGTGTAAGTTTAGAGCGAATATACACTTTTTTTATAAAATTTAAAACATCATATATTTTAAAACAGAGAGAATACGTGGTTTTTAATTTTTACAATGATTGTATGTGGTTGTTGTTTTGTCGCTGTCCATCAATCGGTCTCGGTCCTACCGAACATCTCAATCGAGACATGGGCATGTGGGCAGCTGCAAAGACACCGGTGAGACACCGCCACCTTTTTTTTTTTTGCTAAACAACACTCTAAAAGATTCTAAAAATAATAAAAATTACAAATACACCATTGAACCACCTAGCGACCACTACATATACTAAACAAGACAAAGGTGTGCCGCCGTCCTCGTCCCTTTATAACCGGAGCCGGACAAAATTTGTCATGGTTGAGTTTGTTGTAGTAGACGGACAGAAATTGTCATGCTACGACCCAAAAGACCAGTGCACCAGAGTAGCAACCATCATCGAAGATGATAACCATAAATCGTAATCGGAAGAAACTGATCCCAAACCACAACAACGAATAGAAAAGACGACCGGATCACAAGAGATCCATCGAAGACACGACTCCATGGTCATCTATTCTTATGATTATTTATCTCCGTGATCCGCATTTTTATTTTCCCTGTTTGCTGGGGTTTTGTCAGACCATTGGTAATTAGGGTACCCTGGACCATATGTTGCTGACCCCGCGGCGGCAAAGCATTCATCCAGCCTTGGAGAGACATCACCGCCAAGCATTAAAGAAAAGCCTCTGCGAGGGCATACATCAGAGCTTCCCTTCATGAGAACCACCACGAAGCAAGGACCTTTACGAGCGTGCAGTACATAACGTGTCCTTGTTTGAGCACCTAAGGCACAAAAAGTACACTTGTGCTCTAAGAGAAGGACAAGAACTACTTCCACATCAGGAAACCATCAACTTCCCCTCCAAGTAAGGGTACTTTCCCCTTCTCCACGCTAGAGGTGCCTGACAAGGCCACGACACGGGGGGAGGGGAGGGGGGCATCCCCACCTGCGGGGAGACATGGAGAGCGTGATGGAAGCGAAGAAGAACATCTTTGACTCACTTTCCTTCTTCCTTGTCGCCATGTGAAAACTCTTCCCGCCACACTGGCAGGAAGAGGACCAGGGCGCCTATAAAAAGAGAGGTGCGGCACCATAGAGAGGGACCTTCTTCCACCTTGAAAACCCTAGCTTTCTCCTTCCTGGGGCTCTAGATCTGATCACCTGATCAGGGTCTTGAGCGATACAAGCAGTACAACCAAGCAGGAGTAGGATTTTACACCACACGGTGGCCTGAACCTGGATAAACTCGTCATGTTCCTCTTGACGTGATTCTACTATTTTTCGCCAAGGTCACAGAGAGGGTTGGAGAGATCGTGTTCAGCCCCCTGCATTCCATATTTTTCTACTTCGTGAGATACCCTAGCGGGACAAATCTCTAACATTTGGCGTGCCGGGTAGAGGGCTGAGGCGCATCTCCTGTTAGGAATAAGCACGACGGACACCGAAGCGGCACCGTGTGTTGTACGGACGGACATATCCGAGTAGGTTTGTGTAGCCGATTAGTGGTAGAATTACGAGTCCTAGTTCTACTAGACTAGCTACAACAGAGCTGCTATATATGTACGTGTAACACCTCTGTAATCGGGTGTGCCCAGAAAAAATAAAAATATACAAGGCTCGACACGAGCCTTTGGCTATCCAATTGATTCCTAAGGTGTTGTGTCTTCGCCGTACGTGAGTAGCTAGCTGCTTTGATCAAGACGATCATGTTAGGCGTACGTGATTGCTCAGCTCCGGCCGTCGGTGGATCGATCAAGGAAGTCTAAGGAGAGCCGGCTTGTAGTGTGTGTCTCGTCGGAAAGCACTCGGCGAGCTGTGCGTTTGTCACTGGTCGTCTCGTCACCACGTCCTAACAAAAGTACTGCTAGGTCTGGACCAACATCTCCAACTTCTTCATCGACATGGCTGGCTCGGATCGTGGCAAGACCATTCAGCACCAGACCATCCCCCTTCACCAACACTAAGGTGAACCATAGCAACACCCCTTGCGTCGGTAACGACGCCACTCGCGAGGAGCAGGGAATGAAGCGCGTCGGGACCCGCTCCTAGCTCCCGCAGTACATCTGCATAGAGCAGGAGTTACTGCGCTACATGCCTAGTGCGGCCGAACAAGACGCATGGCTCCTGCACATCACGGGGCTTATCAACACCGCCAGCGCCGCACCAATGACTTCGCTCTTCGCGACAGCAACACCGGCGCAAACCACCGCCGGCACCAGCACGGCCCTAACAACTTTATGCTCCAAGCTGCCACCGCTAGCATGCCCTCCACGCACAAGACAAGCTGCGTGCAGCGCTCCTCAACCACCACCGCCTCCACGGCAGTAGCGACACACCAGGCACCAAGATCCCCAAGTGAGCCCCAGCTAAAACGTGGGTGGCGGCGAAACGGCAGCGCAAGGATGCGGAGAAGGACCTCCTTAGGGCCGTCGGTGTGGGTGGTTGCCCTGCATTCACTCAGGAACTGCGCACGGTCACGTGGCCACCCAAGTTCAAGCCAACCCTACCACTGCGCTTCAGCAGCGTCGGGAACCCAACGGCTTCTTGCAACTTTATGCCAAATGAATCCGGGGAGCAGGAGGTGATGACAAAAAGTCATGGCAAATTGGTTACCCATGGCCCTCACAGGCGTGGCTCACAGCCTGGTTAGTTAATATATTTCTTATGAGGGGATTTGTTTCATTACTAACTAAATGTAATATATCTTCTTTTTAATCAGTTTATGTCTAAGGATTAAGAGGAAAACACCACCAACAGCAGTGATTTTCTTTCCTAATTGAATGCAATGTATCTCTGTTCAATTATTTTATGCCAAAAGGATAAAGAGGAAAGCACTACCAACGGCTATAAACTTCTTTGAAAAATTCCTAGCCATCTCATGGAGATTTTTTATGATGTGTAGTGATGCCTTTTCTGTTGTGTGATATTGTTTTTGTCCCCTATGGTCAAATTCTGGCTTCGTTACCCGTGGTATCATAGATAGATACCGTATCATAGCACGTAGAAGTAGAAAACTAATACAAATAGATCTTATATATAATTTTGTATCGAAGTTATACAACGCTAGTATTACATGATACTACTATGTATTATAGAGATAATATCAACATTTGTACCATATTGATACTACCCTATGTAGCCTGCTATAAGAATCATGCGTACGTACCAAAATATACAGATATAAAAGTCATGAAGAATCATTATGACATCAGTAGCTGTCTCCAGGTAAACCATTATGACATACCTGTCTCCAGGTAATACATGCAATTATTATGCCTAGAAAATCAGTAAGAATCACGTACTACCTGTCTTCAGTTAAAAAATATATGCTGTACCAGTATATCATGTATATACGCGTGTAATCAACCTCAACCTTAATTAATAGACCATATATACGATCATTAATTAATGGACCTACTATATAGGATCGTTAATAGTACTCCCTCCGTTTTAAAATATAAGATGTTTTAGGTTTGTAAAGAAGATGAATCTAGACTTGTTTTAGTATGTAGGTTCACTCAACTTTGAGATAAATCTACACACTAAAAAAAGTCTAGGCTCATTTTATTCATAAATCTAAAACATCTTATATTTTAAAACGGAGGGAGTACTATATAGTATATCCCACCCTCTTGCAAGACACTTGCACTCAAGTATTGAACACCTTTTTCGTTGGAATTTCGCAGTCGAGGATCTCTAGTAGAGAGATAACTACCAATATGAGATCATCAGGGACAAGCCTGCTAGTGCACGCTACAGTGATTTTGTTCATTGGATGCCTCGCCGTCTGTGCAAAATGTCAGTATATATCGCCATTACCATCTCCTTCTCTTCTCGTTACTGTACGAAACATAATATACTAACATGTATAAGTTCTGGACATGTCATATTGATTGCAATATATAGGCCGTCCCATAGCCGAGCAAGCGGAGGTGTACCTGGAAAGCACAAGCGCCAACGGAACCGCGGTGAACACGACATCATCAGCAGTAGACGAGAGCAAGTTTGTTCTGAAAATGTGCTCTCCGTATCTGGGATGCCATTTCAAAGACGGGACCTACTTTAAGAAATGCTGGTGCTGCATGATGCCGAGCGGAAAGTGTGCCCCCACGAAACGTGAGTGTTGGGACCATTGCCCCGCCTGCGATCCCAAATGCCCGGGATCACAAAACCAGCAGGCCATAGAATTCAAGCAGGCGACAGAACTTCATGTTTAAATTCTTTTGTTCCAGAAATCGCATGAGAGTTGCTTTTTTTTAAGTTATTAGGAAGTGAACATGAGTTTGTTCATCGGTAATAAGAGCACCTTATTTTGTTTTAGTTCCATCTTTGTAATCTCTTTTTTTAAAAAAAAATCACAAAAACACAAAAACTTGTGTTTCAATGTATTGGTAGAAAAAAGAGTTTTTTTACAAATAGTCACACGCTCATGATAAGACAACACCCCCACACAATTCAAATCACTAGGTCTAAGCAGCTGATATGGGGGCGTCTAGGCCCTTTGCCCAAGCATCAGCCCAAGATCAAGTCTCAGATCGAATCGTGTCCAAGACAGCTCCCAGGATTGACAAGATGTTGTCGAAGACACTGGTGTTGCGTTGCTTTCAAACCCACCACGCCGTCGGCATGACCACCGGTGAAGTATCCTTGCGCAAGGCACGAGGAGTAGAGTGACAGACCTTCAATCACCAGTATATGAAGTCCACCGCATCCTCCTCCTGGGAGCAGCCATGGATCGCATCTAGGACAATACCTCGTTCCAAACTGGACGTGAGAAGGGGCAGCCTACAAGGAGGTGCCCCATGGTCACAATCGATTGTGGCATGGAGGCGGTGAGGGGGTATTGGAGCCCTCGGCGCGCTAGCCTCTCGCCCTTTCAACATCGGTCTTGGCAATCAAGCCAGATGAAGAAATTGATTCATGGTGGTGCCCAGGTGCGCTAGTTTAGCCTCGAAGAGCTTGATAGAATGGCTATTACAGATGCACACAACCCGAAAAATAAAAATAATAAGAAAAAAATCAACTATAGTGATCTATTCCTTATAGAAATCGTATAAATACAACCAAGACAACACCCGAAGTCTAAGTTCTCCAAAAGCAACGCGTCTAAGAAGAAAACAGTGTACAAGTGCCGTTATCGTCTGATCATAGATCATATACTTTCAATCTAGAGAAAGTCGGCACTTCCAAAACAATGCCTCCATAAAGGTCATTGCCAGACACAACCAACTAAAGACAGACCTTGAATTTTTAACCTGAAATATAATACTATGTAGTTCTCCTGTGTTACCTGTTGGAGATATGTCCAAGAGGCAATAATAAAGTGGTTATTATTATATCTTTGTGTTTATGATAAATATTTACATCCTGTATGCTATAATTGTATTAACCGGAAACAATAATATTTTATGTGTTTTGTAAACATGAAAGAGTCCCTAGTAAGCATCTTGTTGAAACTAGCTTGTTGATTAATAGATGATCATGGTTTCCTGATCATGGACATTGGATGTTATTAATAAAAAGATCATATCATTAGGAGAATGATGTGATGGACACACACCCATAGTAAGCATAGCATAAGGTCAAGTCATTAAGTTTATTTTGCTACAAGCTTTCAGATACATAGTAACCTAATCCTTCGACCATGAGATCATGTTAATCGCCGTCAACAGATGAGTACTTTGATGACATCAAACACCACTTACGTAACTGGGTGGTTATAAAGGTGGCGTTTGATATTCTGAAAGTATGCGTTGAAGCGCATGGATCAAGAGTGAGATTTGTCCATCCATATGACGTATAGATATAATCTGGACCCTCTCGGTGGAATGTCATCCAATTGGCTTGCAATCATGTGACTAGATCACAAAGGGATGTCATACCACGGAACAAGTAAAGAGTACTTATCGGTAACAAGGTTGAACTAGGTATGGAGATACTGACGATCGAACCTCAGATAAGTAAAGTATCACACGACAAAGGGAATCGGTATCATATGTTAATTGTTCATTCGATCACGAAGTCATCGTTGAATATGTGGGAGACATTATGGATCTCTAGATCCCACTATTGGTTATTGTAACACTACGGTTCTAAAAAGACCGTAGCTTCTATGTGACATGCCAATCCCTGGATCGGTTCATTGACCCACAATAGAATAAGATGAATAACATCGCAAAATATCCGTGTATCATAAATAACGAAGATCCAAAGTATCATTATTGCAATAAAATCTTAGCTCAAGGCTAGGTCGAATTATTCAAGTAGCAGCATAAATATAGTAAATCCTCCATTCTTCAAATTTTCCACAAGTGAACAAGTTCCGAGTGGAGTACCGTGGCCTAAATCGATTACTCAGAATCGGAATATCCTGCAACATAAAACGTAGCAGCCCCGAAGGGTCAATACATGGAATGTATGGCAAATAGAGCTATTAAAGGAGACAATAATGCTAATATCTACATGCATATTTGGCAAGTGGAGCTGTGGCTAGCTTGTATTTGCAAATACCTTTGTCCTACTTTCGTAAACAGTTTTTGATTTTCTTTGAAAAGATCCCAATTAAGTTAACCCATCAACATTAAAGCAATTATGAAATTGGAATGAGCGAGAAACATGTCATGAAATCAATATCAAGCAACTCAGACGTCCATAACCGGGGACACGGCTAATCAATTAGATTATACACCCTGCAGGGGTTAGTACACTTTACCCATGTGACTTGGCCAGCCTAGCTCGTACCACCATTCTCATTTTGGGTGATGATAGGGAGAAGTCCAAGAAGAGACCGTTCAGGAAGTAGCTCCCCAAACCCGACACGCACCGGTCCAACCTACCAAAATTCCACATCTCTGGATACGTGGGTTCGAGTTACCACAACCTACTGAGTCCAACCAACCATCCATTTCATTATTGGCACATGGTTGTACACGTAAGCTACAAAATAAAGAAGCCAATCATTCTCTCTTGATACCTGGGTGCCTTTTCGCAATGATACCACCAAAATTTATCAATCCCATCACACCCAGGAGATTCATTGATTAAGTTGTTTTTAGTTTTCGCAAACCAACACATTTAGAAACAACTTCCAATGATGTAACCCAGCCCGCGTTCATCATAGCATGACTAAGCACATCTACCAATGGTGTCTCATCTACAGGAAGGCCCTACCACACAATGGGACATAACATAGCGATAGTAATATCCTACACATGCATATACAAAATACACGACAATGCATTGAAAATAGTAGGACAACATCATGAACAAAGTAGCATCTACTTGCCTTGGCTGTAGCGGTCGGAAGAACAATCCACACACGAGCAAACGTTGCACTCGTCATAATCTACACGATACAATTGCAATCATATAAACAAATCATCCACAATCATATGCAAACAAAGGCGACGCAAGATGCATGCATGACAAGTTGAATAACACTACAGTAGCATCACATAATCTTATTCAGTATAACTACTGTATGCATGCATGGAAATTATTTTGAGTGCAAAGAAAACAAGGCATGCAATCTATAATGCTCAAATAATAGAGCTAGAAACTAAATAATTAGCCACTGCTGACATACTGTTTGTAAAATCTTGAAAAATTTCCACTGCGTAGGCAACTCATAATAGAATCAGTACCAATTGGAATTTCTCAAAAAGGATTTATATAATTCTCTGAGTAATTAAAATACTATAGTAAGCCTTTAAATAGATTCTACAAATTTCAATACTATAAGCCTAACTTTTGAATTCACTGTAAGATTCCCCTTGTTCTACTGATTCCAGGGACATCTTATTTGCAATTTTTGGAGTTAGAGAACGTATTCTATGAATTTATTACTCTAAAAAGGGGATTAACTTACTTAATTAACCAGGGCAAAACCTTGCTGTGAAAGTGTAAAACAACTGTAAAGCAATATTCTACGTGAGACACTGATTCCATACATATTTTATTTGCAATTTTTGGCCCAGTAGATTAATTTCTATGAATTGTACAAGTTTCAGCTATTTTCTGCAATTTCCAAAATCATTAAAACTTTTACTGCGCAGTCAACGCGACTGGACGAGTGAGCGCTGACGCGGCGGTGACGTGGCATGCCACGCGGAAGCACGTAAGTGGGCGATACCCCTTCGTGGGATCCATCTAATCTGGCGCGTCCAACGACGATCGGACGGCTCACCTTGACCGTGGCGAGCTCGATGGTGGCGGTGACATGGCGGCGTCGGCGGGACTTCGGTGGCGTCAGGGGCGGCGGCTCCGGCGAGTCTCGGCGGCGGCTGGGCGGCGTACGGGGTGCGGAAGGCGGCGGCGAAGCTCGAGGCCGCGACGGCGTGCGTTATCGCGTCCGTGGGCGACGGCAATCGGCGGCTGGAGCGGCGGCGGCGTCGGCGCGCTCCGGCGAGGTCGTTGGCGGTGGTGACGGCCCTGCGCGGCACGGGAAAAATCGTAGGAGGGGTCAGTCGAGGGTGTCGAAGAGTTCTAGGTGAAAAACAGAGCGAGGGGAGTGTGGTTCGTGGCGGTGGAGCTTCATACCCCGTCAATGGCGGCGGCGGCGGAAATCGGGCTCGATCCCGAGCTTGATGCTAGGGTTTCTAGGCGGTTTTCGAGGGGAAAAAGTGGCGGCGGGGTGAGGCTTATGAGAGGGCCAAAGATTGGGGAGGGGGCGAGGCGGTTAGCGGCCGAATCAGAGCGGAACTCGTGGCGGCGGTGCGGAGTCCGCGTCGGTCACGGCGGTGGGGATGACAGGCGGGCCCCGCCCATCAGCGGCTGCGACACGCGCGGGCTGGTGGCGCTGCGGTGGGCCGGCCCAGGCGGCGGCTGCGGCTACGCGCTGCGCGGGGGGTGCGGGCGAGCGGCGGCTAGCCAGGGTGGGCTGGGCTAGGTGGGCCGGGCCAGGGTGATTCTGCCGGGGTACGTTAGTTCGTTTTTTTGTTCTTTTCTTTTATTCTTTTCTGTTTTAGTAATCCTATTGTATCTTTTTCATATGAATTCCAATCGAGTTGAAATTTCTTTCTAAATTTTTCTAAAATTCAGAAGATCAACATAGGATCCTTTTGTATCCTTTCCGCTAGTTTTAAAATAGTGGATTTACAAGTCCCTAGTATATTCCCTTGTAGGTGCATCTTGGTGATTCCAAATAGGGTTTCAAAATAGTGTTTTGCAACTCAAATAATTCATGAATGCAAAATGTCATTGCAAGTGAATTGTTTTGTCAAAACCCTTTTTAAACTGAATTTTTGCAAAGATGATCATGATGCAATGCCATGAATGTTATGAAGTACCAAATCTAAAATTTGGGATGTGACAAGACTAACCCCCTTAAGATGAATCTCGTCCCCGAGATTTGGCGTGGCTAGCAAATAGGTGTGGGTGGTCCTCTCGGATGTCATCCTCACGCTCCCAAGTGGCTTCCTCTTCGGTGTGGTGGCTCCATTGCACCTTGCAAAACCTGATCGTCCTGGTATGGGTAATCCTCTCCGCTGTCTCCAGTATCTTGACCGGTTTCTCCTCATAGGTCAAGTCATTCTCAAGCTGAACCTCCTCTAGTGGCACCGTGTCTCTCAATGGTGTATCCACCATCTCCGGATGGCACTTCTTCAACTAGGACACGTGGAACACATTGTGGACAGTGGACAGAGCCTCTGGCAACTCCAACTGATAAGCAACTTCTCCTTTGCATGCTAAGACTCGATATGGTCCAATAAACTGAGGTGCCAGCTTACCCTTGATTCCAAACCTCTTAATTCCACAAAGTGGTGACACTTTGAGGTATGCTCTATCACCTATCTCATACACCACTTCCTTGCGCTTGGCGTCAGCGTAGCTCTTCGGCCTTGATTGTGCTACTTTCAGCCTATCCCTAATCAAGGCGACCTTCTCCTCAGCGTCCTTGATCAAATCAGGTCCAAACAGCTGACGTTCTCCTACTCCATCCCATAGCAATGGTGTCCGACATCTTTTCCCATATAGCACATCGAACGGCGACGTCTTGATGCTGGTCTGATAGCTGTTGTTGTAGGAAAACTCAACATACAGCAAATTCTCATCCCAACTAGAGCCATGAGCCAAGGCGCAAGCTCTCAACATATCCTCCAAAATCTGATTTACCCTCTCGGTCTGTCTATCAGTCTGGGGGTGGAACGCTGTACTAAACTCCAACCTAGTTCCCAATGACTCGTGCAGCTGGCGCCAAAAGTGTGAGGTAAATTGGGTGCCCCTATCTGATACAATGCTCTTGGAAACTCCATGTAGGCACACAATTCTGTCCATATAAATCTTGGCCAACTTTGCACTCGTGTAAGTTGACTTTACCGGTATAAAGTGGGCTACCTTGGTCAAATGGTCGACCACTACCCAAATGGAGTTATATACCGACCTGGTCCTGGGCAATCCTGTGATAAAATCCATTCCCACTCTATCCCACTTCCAATCCGGCACGGGCAATGGCTGTAGCAGTCCTGCTGGCTTCTGGTGTTCCGCCTTCACTCGGCTACATACATCACATAAGGCAATATGCTCGGCGATGTCTCCCTTCATGTTATTCCACCAAAATCTGTCCTTTAGATCCATATACATCTTCGTATTGCCCGGATGTATGGAGTACGACGAGTCATGAGCTTCCTGTAGAATCAACTTCCTTATCTCCGGATCGTTGGGAACGCACAAACAATCTCCATACCACAAGGTTCCTTGCTCATCCTTGCGGAATTGTTTTGCTCGATCCTCCTTCATCTTTTACTTTATTTCATGTATCTCTTTGTTTCCTACCTGAGCCTTCCTGATCCTGTCCTGTAGCGTTGGTTGGACTTCCATTGCTGCCAAATATCCTTCTGACAGTACCTCCAGTCTAAGGTCCTTGAATTGCTTGCACAAATCCTCGGGCAATTCCCCAACGGTCAATCCGTTGGCATAGACCTTCCGGCTCAGAGCATCTGCCACTACATTGGCTTTTCCTAGGTGGTATTGCAGATTCATATCATAATCCTTGATAAGTTCCAACCATCTCCTTTGCCTCATGTTCAGTTCCTTCTGTGTAAATATGTATTTCGGGCTCTTGTGGTCGGTGTACACATCACAGTGTTTTCCCATTAGGTAGTGCCTCCATACTTTGAGCGCATGAACAACTGACACTAATTCCAAGTCATGTGTGGGGTAATTCCTCTCATGGTGTTTCAGTTGTCGTGAGGCATATGACACCACTCTCCCATCTTGCATCCGCACACTGTCAAGTCCCTCTCGAGAAGCATCACAGTACACTTGGAAATCCTTCTGAAGATCAGGTAAACACAGAACACGTGCGGTCACTAGTCGACGCTTCAGTTCCTAAAAGTTGGCTTCACACGCATCTGTCCACTCAAACTTCCTCTCCTTCTTCAGAAGTTCCGTCATCATCTTAGCAATCTTGGAGAAATTTTCAATGAACCTCCGGTAATATCCAGCAAGTCCCAAAAAGCTCCGAATATCTCCCACATTCTTGGTCGCTTCCCACTCAGTTACGGCAGTCACTTTGCTTGGATCAACATCAACTCCTTATCCTAACACCACGTGTCCAAGAAACCCAACAGTGTTAAGCCAGAACTCACACTTACTGAATTTGGCATACAGCTTGTGCTCCCTCAGCTTCTCCATAATCAGTCGCAGATGTTTCTCATGTTCAGCATCATCCTTGGAATATATCAGTATGTCATCAATGAACACAACCATGAACTTCTCCAAGTACTCCATGAATACCATGTTCATCATGGTCATGAAATATGCCGGAGCATTCGTTAGTCCAAAAGACATAACTGTGTACTCATATAAACCATACCTAGTAGTGAAGGCAGTTTTTGGTATGTCCTCCTCCCGGATCTTCAATTGGAAATAACCCGATCGCAGATCAATTTTGCTAAACACCTTCGCTCCTTCCAGTTGATCAAACAAATCATTTATGTTCGGCAGGGGGTATTTGTTCTTGATGGTCACTTCATTCAGCGAGCGATAGTCCACCACTAACCTCTTGTTGTCTTCTTTCTTCTCCACAAATAGAACAGGTGCACCCCATGACGACGAACTAGGCTGAATGAATCCCTTGTCCAACTGCTCCTTTAGCTGTTTCTTTAATTCCTTCAACTCATCCACATCCATCTTATATGGTCTCTTTGCTGTAGGTCCTGTTCCCGGCATCAGATCGATGAGAAACTCCACATCCCTGTCAGGTGGCATCCCTGGCAGCTCTTCCGGAAACACGTCGGGGTACTCCTTAATCACAGGCACAGTATCCATGCTAACCCCCTTAAGAGAATTCAGCTTACACCTTCCCGGTCGCACAGCCGACTTGAACCTAATCCTCTTACCATCCGGGGTTTTGAGTGAAACTGCTCGCTGTGCACAATCTATGTGTCCCCCATGCATAGACATCCAATCCATGCCTAGAATTACATCTAAACCTTGTGATTCCAAAACTACCAGATGTGCAATGAAGTTGTGTGCTCCAATCCTCACAGTTAAGTTGCGGCATCCCGCGCTAGCTATCATATCCCCTCTAGGTGAACTCACTCTAATAGACCCTTTCAGAGACTCCGTAGGTAACTTATACTTATCCACAAATGCCCTTGATATGAATGAATGTGATACACCAGTATCGAAAAGTATAAGTGCAGGGTGAGTGTTGATTGGAAACTTACCAATCACAAGATCAGGCTCATCTAGGATCTCCTCCACATTCATGTGGTTCACAGTGGCCTTCTGGTTGTTGCCTGGCTTCAGTCCCTTCTTCTCCGGACAGTTGTCTGCATAATGTCCCTTCTGGCCACACTTGAAGCATGTCACCTCACTCAGATCCTTCTTCACGAAGCTGCGATCACGGTTGCGGTCATGTCCACTGTGTCCTCCAGAATGGTGAGTGTGCCCTCCCTTGTGGCTGTGGCGGTTGCTCTTGTGGCTATCATGGCGATGTCCATCGCCTCCATGGTTGTGGCGGTCATGGCTCCCATGGTGCCCATGGTCACTCCCTCCATGCTTGGAGTATCCATCATAATAAGTGCGAGACTTGTGGTGAGAACCATAGTGGTGATTGTTTCTCTTTCTCTTGCGGTTTTCCACCTGCTTGTGCTTCCCTTCCAAGATCCTGGCCTTGTCCATAAGCTCCTGGAAAGTGGGACAATAAACCACTAGTAGATGCACTGAAAGCTCATCACTGAGGCCATCCAGGAACCTCTCCCTCCTTTTGGCATCAGTGTCAACATCCTCAGGTGCATAACGAGACAGGTTGTTGAACTCCTCAATATACTCCGCCACGGTGCGGTTGGTTTGGCACAAGTTGCGAAATTCCTTCCTTTTCAGGCTTAGAACTCCTGAAGATACGTGGTTGGTCCTGAAACCTTCCTGAAACATTGCCCAAGTCATAGTGTCCAGCGGGTGGGTGATCTGAAAAGTGTCCCACCACGAAGCGGCTGGTCCCTCCAGTAGGTGAGCGGCAAATCTCACCTTCTCAGCATCCGTGCACCCAACAGTTACCAGATCCTTATTGACTGAACGCAACCAGTCGAGAGCAACCATTGGTTCCGCTGCAGTCGAGAACTTTGCTGGCCTTAGCCTTAGAAACCTAGTGAGAGCATCTCCCTGAGGCTGGTTGTTCCCATTGTTGTTGTTGTTCTGAGCTTCCATGAACTGGGTCATAACTTGGGTCAGCTGTGCCTGAGCTGCCATGAGCTGCTCCAACTCAGTGGGTTGACGGCGGGGAGGCATCTGCGGTTCAGCACAGGTAAGTTTAGAAAGAATCGATAACGAAAATAGGATTCTATCCATGCATTATGACCAAACAACAACAAAACAATCATAGACAATCTCAAGCAAGCAACACATCAGCAAACAAATGATCCAGCAACATCCCAGGGGTTATCCTAGCAGTATATGTCTACTGAAATAGTTTTTAGAAGAGTTGGCAATATTTATCTACACAAAGGTCAACAAAGCATTAAAAACAGAAATCTGCCAGAACAGTCCAGCAATGTTCACGAATTTTTCTACCTGGCTTAAACTCGTCGGGAATTTTTGCTGATTTTTTATATAGTAAAGAGAGTTTCGAACCATCCGTATTTTTTTCAGATTTTCCCAGATACCAATAAAATATAAAAATCCGTGCAGTACTGCTGTGTCAGCAGAAATGCAACAGGAAAAACTCAGATATCAACCAAACTTGACATAACTCTTCTATAAAATTCGCAGAAATAATCCTGGGATATTGGAGTACACATAGGAGAAACTAAACACTCTTAAACTAATAGTAATTAAGTTTTACATTGATCGAGACTAATCCTAATGATTTTACCTAACGATGACTAACTGGTGGACTTCTATCTACTTCTTGAAGAGGTTGCGGTAGGTCCTCGCACTCATGCGTTGGCGCTTCTGTCCACGAACCAACCATGGCGGCGGAGTGTACACCTATCCTGAGTCATCACTTGAAATCTCGAACTCCACCTCTTCTGGATCCTCCTCTTCTTCTTCATTCTCTGCTGCGGCTGCAACAGCTTTATCTCCTCCACCATCATCGTCTCCATCATCATCATCCTCGTCCTCATCATCATCATCGTTCCCACTGTCATCATCATCATCATCATCATCATTGTTGCCATCATATCCATTGTCATCATCAGAGGGTGGATTCAGCTGTCCTTGGAGAGCGGCAATCTGGGCTGCCATATCTTCAATTGTTTGATCCCTTTCCTGGACTGTCCCTTGCAGCTGTTGTATGGCCTGGTTGTTTTCCTGCACAGTTCCATTAAGCTGAGCTATGGTTGCATCCCTGCCTATCAGGGCATTCTTCAGAACATCCACAGCTTCATGCAAGGTCTCTATCTCCAACCCTTGGACCACCATACCATTGCTGGCAAAATCTGCTATCTCTTTTACCATCATCACTTTCTCAGCTAGAGCTCCATTCTCCCTTTCCATATCCTCTATGTGCCTTCGACGGGGCGGCATGTTGTTCCTGTCTCCCGGGGTAACCACAACGTTCCCATCCTCATCACGCCTCCCGTAGTCACGGTAGGGTGAGTCTGCTGGCAGCAGGTGTCGGACAAGATGGCACTGGCGTGACAGGGCTTCATGAAGGGCCAAGTTTATTCCAAGTCCCCGGTTGCAGTATGTCTTGGTGTAGATCAGATGCACAGGGTTTGGCAAGGCGGCATCCCTGAAGATGAAGGTGGTGATCTCCCATGCATCCTCGCCATATCCATAGGTGTACAACCTTCTTCCCTTGAACATGGGAAGTGGCAATCCCAATGACTGCGAGAGTTGTGCTAACTGTCTTGCAAAGGGCCTGGGTGACTCCATGGTTGCATACTCAGTCCTGACTTCTCCCATCTATCAATTAAAAGAGGAAAGTGTGAGAATAGCATATGGTAATAATTTACGAGAGTGAAAGGCATAAGATGAAAGACAGAGTTAATATAAGCTTTAATAATTCTATGGCTTCCTAATCCAAACCTAGGTCACGATCCTATAGTCGACCCACGGGCTCTGATACCATCTTGTAACACTACGGTTCTGAAAAGACCGTAGCTTCTATGTGACATGCCAATCCCTCGATCGGTTCATTGGCCCACAATAGAATAAGATGAATAATATAGCAAAATATCCATGTATCATAAATAACGAAGATCGAGAGTATCATTATTACAATAAAAGCTTAGCTCAAGGCTAAGTCGAATTATTCAAGTAGCAGCATAAATATAGTAAATCCTCCATTCTTCAAATTGCCCACAAGTGAACAAGTGCCGAGTGGAGTACCGTGGCCTAAATCGATTACTCAGAATCGGAATATCCTGCAAAATTAAACGTAGCAGCCCCGAAGGGTCAATACATGGAATGTATGGCAAATAGA
The DNA here is from genome assembly GCA_916181665.1 of Avena sativa. NCBI lineage: Eukaryota > Viridiplantae > Streptophyta > Magnoliopsida > Poales > Poaceae > Avena > Avena sativa. The sequence continues at coordinate 149,546,615 of OV702297.1, forward strand.
GCTATTCAAGGAGACAATAGTGTTAATATCTACATGCATATTTGGCAAGTGGAGCTGTGGCTAGCTTGCATTTGCAAATACCTTTTTCCTACTTTCATAAACAGTTTTTGATTTTCTTTAAAAAGATCCCAATTAAGTTAACCCATCAACATTAAAGCAATTATGAAATTGGAATGAGCGAGAAACATGTCATGGAATCAATATCAAGCAACTCAGACGTCCATAACCGGGGACACGGCTAATCGATTAGATTATACACCCTGCAGGGGTTAGTACACTTTACCCATGTGACTTGGCCAGCCCAGCTCGTACCACCACTATCATTTTGGGTGATGATAGGGATAAGTCCAAGAAGAGACCGTTCGGGAAGTAGCTCCCCAAACCCGACACGCACCGGTCCAACCTACCAAAATTCTACATCTCTGGATACGTGGGTTCGAGTTACCACAACCTACTGAGTCCAACCAACCGCCCATTTTATTATTGGCACATGGTTATACACGTAAGCTACAAAATAAAGAAGCCAATCATTCTCCCTTGATACCTGGGTGTCTTTCCGCAATGATACCACCAAAATTTATCAATCCCATCACACCTAGGAGATTTATTGATTAAGTTGTTTTTAGTTTTCGCAAACCAACACATTTAGAAACAACTTCCAATGATGTAACCCAGCCCGCGTTCATCATAGCATGACTAAGCACATCTACCAACGGTGTCTCATCTACAGGAAGGCCCTACCATATAATGGGACATATCATAGCGATAGTAATATCCTACACATGCATATACAAAATACACGACAATGCATTGAAAATAGTAGGACAACATCATGAACAAAGTAGCATCTACTTGCCTTGGCTGTAGCAGTCGGAAGAACAATCCACACACAAGCAAACGTTGCACTTGTCACAATCTACACGATACAATTGCAATCATATAAACAAACCATCCACAATCATATACAAACAAAGGCGACACAAGATGCATGCATGATAATTTGAATAACGCTACAGTAGCATCACATAATCTTATTCAGTATAACTACTGTATGCATGCATGGAAATTATTTTGAGTGCAAAGAAAACAAGGCATGCAATCTATAATGCTCAAATAATAGAGCTAGAAACTAAATAATTAGCCACTGCTAACATACTGTTTGTAAAATATTGAAAACTTTCCACTGCGTAGGCAACTCATAATAGAATCAGTACCATTTGGAATTTCTCAAAAAGGATTTATATAATTCCCTGAGTAATTAAAATACTACAGTAAGCCTTTAAATAGATTCTGCAAATTCCAATACCGTAAGCCTAACTTTGTAATTCACTGTAAGATTCCCCTTGTTCTACTGATTCCAGGGACATCTTATTTGCAATTTTTGGAGTTACAGAACTTATTCTATGAATTTATTACTCTAAAAAGGGGATTAACTTACTTAATTAACCAGGACAAAACCTTGCTGTAAAAGTGTAAAACAACTGTACATCAATATTCTACGTGAGACACTGATTCCATACATATTTTATTTTCTATTTTTGGCCTAGTAGATTAATTTCTATGAATTTTACAACTTTCAGCTATTTTCTGCAATTTCCAAAATCATTAAAACTTTTACTGCGCAGTCAACGCGACTGGACGAGTCAGCGCTGACGCGGCGGTGACGTGGCATGCCACGCGGCAGAGCGTAATTGGGTGATACCCCTTCGTGGGATCCATCTAATCTGGCGCGTCTAACGACGATCGGACGGCTCACCTTGACCGTGGCGAGCTCGACGGTGGCGGTGACGTGGCGGCGGTGGAACTTTGGTGGCGTTGGGGGCGGCGGCTCCGGCGAGTCTCGGCGGCGGCTGGGCGGCGTACGGGGTGCGGAAGGCGGCGGCAAAGCTCGAGGTGGCGACGGCATGCGTTATCGCGTCCGCGGGCGACAGCAATCGGCGGCTAGAGCGGCAGCGGCGGCGCGCTCCGGCGAGGTCGTTGGCGGCGGTGATGGCCCTGCGCGGCATGGGAAAAATCGTAGGAGGGGTCAGTCGAGGGTGCCGAAGAGTTCTAGGTGAAAACAGGGCGAGGGGAGTGTGGTTCGCGGCGGTGGAGCTTCATACCCCGTCAATGGCCGCGGCGGCGGAAATCGGGCTCGATCCCGAGCTTGATGCTAGGGTTTCTAGGAGGTTTTCGAGGGGAAAAAGTGGCGGCGGGCTGAGGCTTATGAGAGGGCCGAATATTGGGGAGGGGGCGAGGCAGTTAGCAGCCGAATCGGAGCGGAAGTTGCGGCGGGGGCACGGAGTCCGCGTCGGTCAGGGCGGCGGGGATGACAGGCGGGCCCCGCCTGTCAGCGGCTGCGACGCACGCGGGCTGGTGGCGCTGCGGTGGGCCGGCCCAGGCGGCGGCGGCGGCTACGTGCTGCGGGGGGTGCGGGCGAGCGACGGCTAGCCAGGGTGGGCTGGGCTATGTGGGTCGGGCCAGGGTGGTTCTGCCGGGGTAGGTTAGTTCGTTTTTTTGTTCTTTTCTTTTATTCTTTTCTGTTTTAGTAATCCTATTGTATCTTTTTCATACGAATTCCAATCGAGTTGAAATTTCTTTCTAAATTTTTCTAAAATTCAAAAGATCAACATAGGATCCTTTTGTATCCTTTCCGCTAGTTTTCAAATAGTGGATTTACAAGTCCCTAGTATATTCCCTTGTAGGTGCATCTTGGTGATTCCAAATAGGGTTTCAAAATAGTGTTTTGCAACTCAAATAATTCATGAATGCAAAATGTCATTGCAAGTGAATTGTTTTGTCAAAACCCTTTTTAAACTGAATTTTTGCAAAGATGACCATGATGCAATGCCATGAATGTTATGAAGTACCAAATCTAAAATTTGGGATGTGACAGTTATTGATCGGAGAGGTGTCCCGATCATGTCTGCATAGTTCATGAACCGTAGGGTGACACACTTAAGGTTCGATGTTGTTTAAGTAGATATGGAATATTAGTTGGATACCGAATGTTGTTCGGAGTCTTGGATTGGATCCAGGACATCACGAGGAGATCCGGAATGATCCGGAGAATAAGATTTATATAAGGAAAGTCATTTTCCGGGGTTCAGAAAATTTTGTTTTGACCAGAAGCTTATAGAATGTTCTAGAGGGACCACCAGTGGGTCCACCACCCCGGGAGGGGCCACTTGGGCTAAGGCATGCCGTAGGGGGCCTTGGGCCAGCCGCACCAAGCCCAAGGGGCCAAATCGTCCACCAAAGGGTTTTTGGGAAAAACCCTAATAAGGAAAGAAAGGAAACTTGGGGGGAAGTTTCCCCCCTCTCCCTCTTGGCCGCCAACTTAGGGAAGGACTCGTCCAAGGGTTAGGAACCCTGGCCGCACCCCCTCTATTTAAAGAGGGAAGGGGAGGGCGCTCCCCAACCCCTAGTCCTCAACCCTAGCCGCCACCCTCCTTCCTCCTGCATCGACTTGCTCCGGCTTAGGCGAAGCCCTGCAGGTCTTCTTCTCTACCACCACCACCACGCCGTCGTGCTGCTAAGATTTTGAGGGGATCTACTAGCTCTGCTGCCTGCTGGAATAGGGAGAGGAAGGTATTCATCGACTCCATACGTATGACCGAGTGCAGGGGGCCGGAACGCGGCGCCGGAAGGATCGTCTGCACGATCTTGATATCGTCAAGTCATCGACTACATCAACCACGAGATCCGATCTCATTAACGCTTTGGATCTACGAGGGTTATTTCTTGTCAATCTCGTTGCACCAATCTCGTAGATTAGATCTTGGCTTTTTCATAGATTGGATCTTGGTTTTATGTGTTCTTGCGATAGAATTTTTTTGTTTTCCATGCAATGAACCCTGCAGTGGTATCAGAGCCATATCTATGCGTAGATCTGTTCAACGAGTAGAACACAATAGTTTTATGGGCGTTGATGCTTTTGTTGTCACTTTCTTTTAGTGTACTTCGCATCTTGCGGGATGGTGGGATGAAGCGGCCCGTGTTAACCGTACATGTCAGCGTACGTGAGACTTTCTCCACGCTCAACGTGCAAGTTTAATTGCACAAGTGGCTTTGCGGGTGTCTGTCTCTCCCACCATAGTTAAGATTTAATTTACAATCTGCACTTGGCAACACTTGTATCAGCGTTGTAGTTCTTGTTCGTAGGTAAGAATGGTTCTTATTCGAAAGCCCAAGCCACATAAAACATGCAACGAAAATTAGAGGCGTCTAACTTGTTTTTGCATGGGCATGTGATGTGATATGGCCATGTTGTGATTGTGATTATATTTGATGTATGCAATGATCCTTATTGTAATATGGCAACCGGCAGGAGCCTAATGGTTGTCTTTTAATTTGTTAAGACATGTGTGTCTATTAATCATGTAATAGATTTATTCCAAGTATTGTAATAGTTGCTGTTGGTGGTGGACAACCATGAAGCGGCGCCATTGACCTTGACCTCCTTAGTAGGCACCGTTGCTAAGAATCATCGTTTTGAAGCTAAAAGGGTCATATGGGAACCTAGAGGGGGGGGTGAATAGGTGCTATTTCAAATTTTACTCTTTTTCAAGTTAGGGTTTGACACAAAAGGTAAATTCTCTAGATAATGCAACTATGGTGAATTTACCTATATGTCAACCTAGAACAAACACTAAGCAAGAACAAGATAAGTAAAGTGCGGTAAAGGATAGAAGTAACCAAAGTGGAGCACGTGGAGACACAAGGATTTGTTTCCACAGTTCCTTCATTTTGATGGGAAGTATGTCTGTGTTTGGAGAGGGGGTTGTTTCAAACCACCAACGCCAGAAGAGGCCTCCCTTGTTCTCTGTTGAACCTCATCCCAAAGGGTTCGATTCACCTCTTCCACTATATTGTCAACCTTCGAGGTGTAATCCGGCACCTTTACAACAAGTTTGAGGCACACATCCATAACTGAATTGGAGGCTCCCGAATGCAATCAAGCTATCACATAATCAAAGACAAGATTGTAAGAACCAAATCAATAACTAGGGTTTCCAATGGAACACTAGATCTAGGGTCCCTCAAGTGAATGAGGGGGAAATGAAGATCTCTCTTGGTGAAGCTATAGATCAAGGCCTCCTCCTTCGATTCTCCAAAGATGAACGACTTTGTATGGTTGGATGGAGAGATCTTGGTGATTTGGTGGCTCAAATGGTGGGGGACTTATATTCTGGAACGAGCAGCTGGAGGAAGGGTATGAGGTCCCCTACATAGGCCCACTAAGACTGAACCGTTTTCTAACTGTTGGACCAACTTCCACACTGGAGACTCCAGACTACAGACTAGAGACTCCGGTCTACATTGGAAACTCCGACACATCTCCGGTCAGTCTCCGGACCACCATACAGAACCAGCCAGCTTGGAGAAACCCCCTCCAGATATTCTACAAAGACTCCGGACCATAGAACACCAGAGACTCCGGTGTTTCCACACCGGAGACTCCGGTCTGGGAGGACGCATTGGATATTCCGGCCAGGATCTGGTCCATCTCCATACCACCATACAGAATGTCCCAAGCATGTTTCTGGAGGCCCCTCCAGGGAATTTGGGGAAACTCTGGACCACACCGGAGACTTCGGTCTGAAATTCCCTGAAACTTGTAGTTTCTTGCAGGGACATTTCCACAGGGCAAAGTCCTTTGCACTTTTCAGTATATCATACTATGGACATTAACATACTGTAAAATGATCTACAATTTGTTAACAAACACCAAAACTGATTAAGACAATAAATGTCCTTCAATCTCCCCATTTTTGCTATTTGATGACAACAAGTGATTTTGCATGGAAATATTTGAAATGAGATATAACAAAGCTCCCCATGACGATGTACAGTAAGATAAATGAGTAAAGCATGCATGTTAGGTAATAGATACTAAACAGATAGTTCTGACAATTACAATACCATAGGAGCATAACATAAACATGTCTCACACAAATAGTATCTGACAAACCAAAGAAGCAAAGCAAGCAAATGTTCGAATTTTAAATAAACATAAAATAGGCCAAATTCCTAGCCCATGCAAATCCCAACGACAATATCTTCTCCCCCTTTGGCATCGAAACACCAAAAAGGGAGAAGACCTACGCTAGCGCCCCAAAGGATCACTCGTAGTCATTGTTGTCATCATCCTCATCCAAGTCCTCATCCTCGTCATCATCACCTCCTAGAGCTGTAGGCCCTTTGTCGTGAGGGCGATAAGATGACGTGCCCTGAGAAGCAAAACCAGAAGTGACCTCAAAAAAGTCTTCCAGTCCACTAGGTTGTCATGCTGGGCATTCCATGCCCCAAACGAGAGTGTGTAATCAGACTCAATGGATGGTTGAGTGCCATGCTCATCTGTTTACTCATCACCTCCTTCCTCTTCATCCTCTTCTCCCTGAGCCTTAATCTCTTTGAGGAGCTTCTCAATCCGACGGTTTCTCTTGTAGGAGGCATGCTGCTCCTTGGGGATGTCCACATTCATGCAACAGAGGGTCTTCTCCCAAAATGAGGCCTTCTTGACCTTGTCATGAACATACTCGCGAGTCATGGGTGGCATGGGTGCATTGGAGGCATTCTTCCTCCGATCCCTAGGAGGAGTGGATCCCGCTCGGTCTCTAAAATCTCATCCTCATCATCAGCATATGAGCGTCTAGGGGTTGGCCCCATGTGTCCTTTCTTCTAGAGATACACAAGTGCATGCTCCACAAGATTGGGAGGCATAGAAAGAGGTGAACCGTGAGCCTGGGTATTGATGAGCCTCATGACCAATGGTGCATATGGAGGAGACTTCTTGTAGAGAATGGCGTCATGCATCTCCTCAAAGATGAAATCCATGATGTCTATACCAACGCCTTCAGCTTCTAGGCTAGCACAGTAAACCTTGTGAGTGTGATAAAGCAAGTTGACCAATCCACATCTAATTACGTCATCATTTCTAGCACTGGGGAAATGGTCTGGCGGAAAATCCTCAACATCAGATTGTAGAGGGGATTGAGGCCCTTGGACTTGCCCACAACACCCTTGCTGCCATACATTGGTGCCAACTTGTTCTTGTTCTCACCTAGAGACGTAGAATTCATGCGGTGCCCAACATGGGTGGACACACCTTAAAAGTCTCATGGATGGCATTGGCAAAGTCAAAGAAGGTTGCAGTGCAACGGTGATATCCTGTCATCCAAGTCATTATTCTTGCTTGATCAGTCCCAAACACCACTGTGGCATAGAATTGACGAATAAGAGATATGTTATAGTCCTCACGGAGCTCCATCAGCCCATACAGCCCAAGCTTCTCAGAGATCCAAATAGTATCAGCAAATTAAGAGCTGGCACACATCTTCTCGATATCCATGTACTTCTGAGGACAAACTGGGGACTTGGTGAGCTTGCGGTAAATGTCTTAAATGAACACTAGTTGTTCCTTCCTCCAGAAACATGGGTCATCGCGTCCGAGGCAAGTCATAAAACTACATCTTGCGCAACTCACGATACTCCTTCTTCGACATACGAGCCAAGGACTACAGGTTATCATAATTTTCCCTCTTTGCCTGATTTTCTTCCTCAATGCGGTCACTCTCCCTCCTCATAAAGGCATCATCTCTGGCCTATTGTTTCCTATTGGACGGGGGGATAACATACCGACCTTCTGCCTCATCATACTGCGGATCATCCCTCCTTCACTTGGACTTGGTGCGAGGGGGACGACGAGAACCAGAGCCACCTATGAAAATAGAAGGAGGGGATAGCATAGAGGTAAGCATATATGTTCCAGAGATGAAAACAAGACCCTCAAACCTTTGCTGGATGTGATAGAGACAATCCACACTGGAGTCTCTGCTCTGCATACCGGAATCTCTGGTCTGGACCGGAGTCTCCGGCCTGAGGGACCAGATTCTTTGTCCTGGACCAGAGTCTCCGGCCTGGGGGACCGGAATCTCTGGTCAGCAGATTCGGGTATGCACAAGGAGGCTGCGGGAGGCATTGCATCTAACAGATCAGGCAAGGATTCGAGACTAATGTGATAGTGTGCACGCAAACAAGTGATTCCAGTAGACAAAATCAGTACAAAACTCCAAAATATACAAAGGGTATGAACCCTAAGTTCAAGAGGAGAGAAGAGGTACCAGATCTGTCCATTTGATCGACTCCACCGGTGGGAAGGGCCCAAGGGAGGAGAGGAAGGAGTTGGACAGCGACACGGTGGATCCCGGGGGGTTCGTGACCTTTGGGGCGATGATTTGGAGGAGGAGGCGATGGGTGAGAGAGGAGAGTTCGGGGGTGGGAGAAGGAAACTGTTCATTTCACTTCACCCCGACCTCCCTTATGTCAGGCCCGAAAACCGTCTAGACCGGAGACTCCGGTGTGGGTACACCGGAGACTCCGGCCCTCTTCGACCAAAAAGCCAGGTATGAGTGTATGGGAACATGTATGAGAGATAGAGGGTTTATAGCAAAGGAAAGGCTTGGGTTAAGATTCCAAACTATGAAGAATCACAAAAACCGTAGAAATCCAAGAAGATGTTCAATAGAGCTCCAAATAAAACGAACCAAGAACCAACTCTTCAATCAAGAAAAGGGCGGTGGCCGAGGCCACCATGTAAGAGTTTGTGGCATGACACCGTGAAGAATTATCCTTGGGTTCATAGCCACTACTCATCAATGAAGCTCACATGTCACAAAATGATATTAAGAGAATTGATTTTCTTGATGTTGGCATTATGGGGGGAGGGATAGTCCAATGTATTAGGATCGCACTCCCCCTATATCCATGCCTGAACCTAAACCAAATAAGAGTCAACACATATGTGAATATGCAAGGTGATCAAGTCAAGCTCCTTAAATCTATGATATTTAGTTCATTCCTCAAATAACAAAATCTTGCTTCATCAAGTGTCTTCGTGAATATGTCAGAAAGTTGATATTTGGTTGACACATAGGATAGGTCAATATCACCTCGAGCAACATGATCTCTTATGAAGTGATGGCGAATCTCAATATGCTTTGTCCTGGTATGATCCACCGGATTGTAGGAAATCTTGATAGCACTTTCATTGTCACATAGAAGAAGCACTTTGTCACAATGGACACCATATTCCTTTAAATTTTGCCTCATCCATAGCAATTGAGTGCATGCACTAGCAACAGCCACATATTCGGCTTCGGCGGTGGAGAGAGATATCCAATTTTGCTTCTTAGAAGACCAACACACCAAGGACCTACCAAGGAATTGGCAAGCCCTGGAGGTTGATTTTCTATCATCCTTATCACTTGCCCAATACGAATCCGAGTACCCACACAGAGAGAATGTTGACCCCCTAGGATACCATAGTTTGGGGTATGAACCAAATATCGAAAGATTCTTTTGACCACAATTAAGTGGTTTTCTTTAGGAGCCGCTTGATATCTTGCACACACTCCTACAGTTAACACAATATCGGGTCTAGATGCACAAAGGTAAAGAAAAGAGCCAATCATAGATTGGTATACCTTTTGATCCACATCTTTACCATTTGGATTTAGTTCAAGATGAGTCTTTGTTGCCATGGCAGTAGGAGCTCCATTTAGATCTTTCATATTAAACCTCTTGAGCATATCTTCAGTATAATTGGCTTGGTTGAAGAATGTTCCTCCTCTCACTTGGTTGATCCCAAAACCAAGAAATACCCTAAATTCTCCCATCATAGACATCCTGAACCTATTAGTCATAAGCTTTGAGAATTCATCATTAAAAGCCTTGTTAGATGAGCCAAAGATAATATCATCAACATATAGTTGGCATACAAACATATCCCCATTAACCTTCTTAGTAAAAAGAGTGGGATCAATTTTTCCAACCTCAAACCCACATTCTAACAAAACTCTCTAAGGTGTTCATACCACGTGTGTGGGGATTGTTTAAGCCCATAGAGCGCCTTATCAAGATTGTAGACATGTCTTGGGAAGTTGGGATCCTCGAACCCCGGGGGTTTATTTACATATACCAACTCATGCAATGGACCATTTAGAAATGCACTTTCTACATCCATTTGTTGCAATTTAAAGTTATGATGTGCCGCATAAGCAAGAAGGATACGTATGGACTCAAGGCGAGCCACAGGTGTCGGGGGGATAACCCCCGCGTGGGGAAAGCCAGGCACAAGCAGGTCAGCTCTAGAAGATGCAGGCCGCCTGGCCTCCAAGAAGGACAACTCTAGCTAACTGGCGAACACACCCGACTGGGCTTATAACCTTCCCGGCTGGCCCGTCTAGCCGGTGGCGATAAGAACTGGCCGGGTGGCCGTTTCCACCCGGCTCACCTCGGATTCGATGGAGAGCACGGAATGGATGACGTTCCGTGCAGGGTACACCTCTGGCTCTCCCTCGTCATCGGGCTAGCTGGCATGCCGTCATGGCCAGCGCTACCTGACGAAGATAAAGCAAGGTGGTCGGCTGGACTGGCGAAAGCAGTCCGGGTGACCGTTAAAGAAAGGATGACGCCCCAAAGGAAGCCCGAGTGAGCACTAAAGAGAAGGATGATGCTAAAAGAAGGGCAGACTGGGTCCTAGCCCACCGGCTGGGCCCTGCAGTCGGCCCTGTCCTATAAACCCATATCCAAACAGTAAACCCTAGGACCCGATCTGTAATCTGCCCCCCAGACCAGTATATAAGGGAGGGCAGAGCTAGGGTTCTAGGTAGGCAACGATAGCAGGATAGAAGTGCTAGCATCAAGTCCCCACCTTCCTCTAGCTCTCAATAGTCGCTAAGGAAACAGCTCAAGGAGCATTTGTACTGAGCATCAACTCCCACATATAGTTCATCTTGCAGGAGTAGGGGTGTTACCTCGCCAAGAGAGCCCCGAACCTGGGTACGTCCCTATGTTTGCAGTTCACCATGCCCAACCTGTTGCGTGAGCCACCGAATGCATCCGTGTGTCCCTTCTTTGCCATCCCCGATGGAACTACCGTATTCCACACCACGACAGTTGGCGCCCACCGTGGGCACAGCGCTTCGGCTGGGATCATCTTCCGCATGGGACATCCGCTCATCGCCGGCGAACGCGTGGCCTCTAGCCTCGTTCTCACATTGGGTGCTTTCGACTGCGTCATCGACAATGCAGCGTGCTTTGCCAATAACACCTTCCTCGCCGACAGCTCTACCATGCATTTTGGAGACGTTTGCGTCTATGTCGCCACTGTCGCTGAGATTTTCCCCAGCATGGTCACCCCTGCCCTCAATGTGCCCCTCGCCCGCGGCCCAGCCGTAGGGAGTGGTTGCGTCGAAGTCATGGTGGTAAACACTCACGAAAACCACCGACCACCTCAAGAACGTCGGGCAGGAGGAGAAAACTCCGCGCCCGAGCAAGAGCAAGACCCACTCACCGCCTCCATCCAACACTTGCGTGCTTCGGTCGTCGTCGAGACGGATCCAGTGACTATAGCGGCATCACTCGAAGCTACGCGCCAAAACTCCTGGAGGAAGCCACCAAGGTCGCGGCTAACCAGCGTCGGCTGAACGCCACCGTGCACGAATACAACGCGGCTCACGGTTTCGCCAGGAAGATCCAGCACCGTGGGCGCAACCTGGCGTCGAAACTGGACTGCGCCGCCGATTCACATGCAGGTGTGGCGCAGCCCGTCTACAACACTCCCGCCAAGAACATGAGGGCATCCAAGGCGGCAGCTGTGGAGCTAAAACACCTTGAGGGCAAGGAACTTTGTTGCCAGCAGGAGCGCGTGCAGCTCCTCATGGCCACTGTGAACAAGCAGCAAGCCGAGGGCGTCCCTAGCCAGGCGGGCAACTCCCACGACATCGTCGTCCGCAAAGGCGCGGACCAGATGGCGCATGGAGGAAGCAAGCATCAACAAGCCTCTTCTCCAGGAGGGGTTGGGCAAAACAGCCGCCCGCGTGGCGAATCCGGCAATCGCGATCGCCACAACCGGGACGCTGCCGCCTCCAGCGTAAGTCGTGCTCCTGCAGCCGGAGCTTCCTAGGGGAAAAAGACGTGAGCACCGGAGGAGGGAGAAGACGCGAACAAGGACCCACCTGCGTCACGCCTAAAGGGCCAGCTCGGTCCCCGAGAGCCGGCTGACACGCGGGAGCACATCGACCTCCTGGTGCAGTCACGCACTATGGAGGAGGAAAGTCTAGCTGGCCTGAAGTGTTTCGGCCCGCGCATCTAGAGGGAGCCATTTCCGAAGGGATTTTCGCTCCCAAGGGCCACGCCAAAGTATAACGGAACCGTCAAGCCTGAGGATTGGTTGCTCGATTACACCACCGCAGTGGGAATCGCCAATGGCAACCTCCGCCTGGCCGTCCGCTACGTCCCCCTCATGCTCGTCAACTCGGCAAGGACATGGCTCAATAGCCTCCCCGACAATAGCATCAACACCTAGCTGGACTTCAACGAAGCATTCATCCGTAACTTCACCGGAACATACAAGCGACCGGGTCGGCCTCGCGAGCTTGCCCTCTGTGTACAGGGCAAGGACGAGTCGGATCGTGCCTACCTCACCTGGTGGACCGGCATGCACAATTCGTGCGAAGGGGTGCGTGAGCACCAAGCGATAAACTTCTTCACCAACGGCAGCCGAGATGGAACCATGCTGAAGCATAAGCTCAGCCGGACAGGCCCGCAAACCATGGCCCAGGTCATGGCCATCGCGGACAAGTATGCCACCGCTGTCGCAGCAACGAAGAAACACATCGTGGTGGACGACCAATGCCAAATCGTCATGGACGATCAGGCGGAGCGACGCCAGCCGGGTGACCTTCATCCCAGACGACACGGTCATGACAACCTCCACAGCAAGAGGAAAAGACAACCAGCCGGATAGCTGGTACGACACCAAGCAAATATCCACTATGCATGAAGATCCGAATGCAGGAGCAAGTACACCATGGAGTCCATGCTCGAAGGGCCATGCAAGTTCCACAGTGGAGGAAACAAGCCCGCGAACCACACGACGTGCCAATGCAGCTGGACAAAGAAAATGGCCGAAGCCGGTGGACTCCCACCACCACCTCCACCACCAGCCGGAGGCCCACCGGACAACAGGGAACGACGCAACTGCCGCGAGGATGACAAAGACGATTACCCGCGGCAGGTGGGTAATTACCACATATTCCTGGCGGAGCCGGAAATGAAGCACGCCAAGCGGAGACGCGAGGCGGAGGTGAACGCAATTTTTCCCCTGTTCCCTAGTACCTACACTGGTCCGACCAGGCGATGCACCGGAGCAAGGAGGATCAGCCGGCCATTTTGCCAAGCCCTCGTAGCTACGCGTTGGTCCTCGACCCCATCATCATCTCCAAGAAGCAGTCATGCCGATTCTCTCGGGTACTGACCGATGGAGGAAGCAGCATCAACCTCCTCTACCAGAGCAGCCTCGAGAGGCTAGGCATCAGCGAGTCCCAGCTGCAACCCTCGAGCACTTCGTTCCATGGAGCAGTACCAGGACCATCGCACTCCCCAATCGGCAAGATCCGGCTGGATGTCATCTTCGGCAGCGAGAACAACTTCTGCCGTGAGCCAATTTGGTTCGAGGTCGTGAACCTCTCCAGTGCCTACCACTCCATACTAGGGCGCCCAGGTCTGACCAAGTTCATGGGAGTACCGCACTACATATACCTCAAGATGAAGCTGTCGGGCCCAAAGGGAGTGATCACTGTCGATGGATGCTACAAGCCTTCGATCGAGTGTGCTTCAGACGGCTCCAAGCTGGCCGAAGCGATGATCATCGCTGAAGAGAAGCGCGTCATAATGCAGAACGTGGCGGCTCTGTAGAAGGATATGCCGGCTAGAGATCCCAAACCGGCTGGAGAATCACAGTTCAAGCCCTCGCAAGGAACAAGGAAGATCCTGCTGAACAAGGAAGACCCAAGCAAGTTCGTCCTGGTCGGAGATGGCCTGGACAGCAAATAGGAAAGCACGCTCGTCGATTTCCTCTATGAGAATCGAGACATTTTTGCATGGTGCCCCAAAGACATGCCAGGTGTCCCGAGGGAACTCGCTGAGCACTCCCTTCATGTTCGACCAGACGCGAAGCAGGTCAAGCAATCTTTACGCCGCTTCGCAGAAGAAAAAAGAAGAACCATTGGTGAGGAGATCACACGGCTGCTTGCTGCCGACTTCATCATGGAAGTTTTCCACCCGGAATGGCTTGCCAACCCAGTGCTGGTGCTGAAGAATAACAAGACATGGCGCATGTGCGTCGACTATACCAGTCTCAACAAAGCTTGCCCCAAAGATCCTTTCGCTCTGCCGCGGATTGATTAAGTCATCGACTCCACTGCCGGGTGTGATTTGTTGTCTTTTCTGGACGCTTACTCTGGCTACCAACAGATCAAGCTCAATGTAACCAATTAAATAAAGACATCATTCATAACCCCATATGGAGCATACTGCTACACCACCATGCCCTTCGGGTTGAAGAACGCAGGCGAAACCTATCAGCGCTGCATGCAAAAATGCCTGCAGACGCAGATCGGAAAAAACGTGCACGCCTACGTCGACAACGTCATCATCAAGACCAAGGAGCAGCACACACTCCTTGAGGATATGAAGGAAACGTTCGACAACCTTCGCCATTTCCAGATCAAGCTGAACCCGGAGAAGTGAGTGTTCGGCGTCCCAGCCGACAAGCTCCTGGGCTTTCTCGTCTCCGAGCGAGGAATAGAGGCGAACCCGGAGAAGATCGGAGCCATAAAACGCATGGAGTTGCCACAGAACCTGCGCGACGTGCATAAATTCACCGAATGCCTCGCTTCCCCCAGCCGATTCGTCAGCCGGCTGGGACAGAAGGCCCTTCCCCTGTACCAGCTGATGAAGAAGACGGACAAATTCGTCTGGACAGCTCAGGCGGACGAAGATTTCCGAGACCTCAAGCACATGCTCACCTCACCACCCATCCTGTCGGCTCCAGCGGCAAAGGAGCCATGGTGATGTATATCGCTGCCACAAACAGAGTGGTTAGCATGGTATTAGTAGTGGAGCGACCAGAGGAAGGGAAGGCTCAAATGGTCCAGCGCCCCGTATACTACCTAAGAAAGGTAATCTCACTCTCCAAGCAGAACTACCCCCACTACCAGAAGCTATTGTACGGCGTGTACATGGCCACCAAGAAACTCAAGCACTACTTCCAAGAGCACTCCATCCGGGTAGTAGCATTGGCCCCACTCGTGGAAATCATTGGCAACAAAGACGCCACTAGCCGCGTGGCAAAATGGGCCATCGAACTCGCTGCGCATAACATCCAGTACGATCCGCGAACCGCAATCAAGTCCCAAGCACTGGATGATTTCATCGTCGATTGGGCGGAGACTCAATACATGCCTCTAGTGCCGGATTCAACTTACTGGAAGCTACACTTCTATAACATCCCAGCATTTAAGAACTAATGAAGGGTAGATTTAGGAATATGGAATGTTGCATGCATTCATTTGTGAAAATGTGGGTAACATTTTTGCCAAATAAAAACCTTAAGTGATCAATGTTTCTTTCATAATTTAAGATTAGGTTTAGTCTTAAAGGGTGATTGCTATAGACTTTGATATGATCTTTAAGGAATTATGTGTGTTTTAAAATGAATTTGAATTTTAAACTTGAGTGTCTGAATTATAATTCAAATAAATTAGGGATAAGTTTTGAATCTTAATTTAATTTACAAATAAATATTACAACTTAAATTCTATCCAAAGAAAAACAATAATGAATATGAAACTTATTTCATATCATCAATATATAATCAAATTACCAAAATTATAACTTATTGAAATCATCCACACAATATAGAAAAGTAAATATATAAAGAATAAGAATATTCTTTATTAATAACAATGTAATCTTTATTACAGAAGAATAAAATGAAGATTACAAAATAATAAAAAGAAAATTACAAAAGAATAAGAAAATTACATTGGATTATTCTATAACTATTCTATATCTAAACCTAAAGTAAATCTTCATCTTTATATCTGTACCTGCAAAACAAAACAGAAAATTAAATAGAAAAATAAAAAGGTTAGTGTTAGTAGTATTTTCTCTCAGACATGTCAGTGAAGTGCACTAGAGAAATTCATCATTGAGAAATTTATAAAAAGGGGCAAGTTTCACCAATATGAAAGAATCCATCTTTCATAAATTTAAAGCTAGAAGTCAAATGACAGCCAAGAAGGGCAAATTCACCAGCCAGGTGAAAGTAACATGGTAATAGTAAGTTTCAAAATTCTGAACATATCCACAAGTGCACAGCAAGCACACAAGCAGGACACACACCAACATGCATGTGGTGTGTTGTCAACCTCACATCACAGCCCCAAACTCACAAAACCACAAGCACAGCCGTGGAGAGGCACTAGTGCATCACTTCACAGTTTGCACACAAGAACAACCAGACTAGACAGCAGCTTACCAAGCACATCAGCCAAACCAAACCACCAAGGATCAACCAAACATCACCAGGATGGTGACACAAGGAGGGGGATGGATCAGGTGGACAGCAAGATCAAGCCCAGGAGCTAGGAGGAGCAGGTTAGCTCAAGATCAAGCAGTGGAGTCCAGCAAAACCAGATCAAGATCATCATCACCAACTTACTCCACAAACATTAGAGTCTGTGGTGAGTTCCATAAAACCTTCACATGATCTAATCATCTTATTTAGAGAGAAGCATGTGTTGTTTTATAAAACAAAACCTCAAAAAGCACCCAAGTAGGGTGAATCCATCATAGGGATTTTTAAACTCTAAAAGCAAACAGCAAAGTACCAAGACCCAGGCAGATCTCAGAGCAACATCATTGCTCTGGTTGTCAAACTATATTTTACAATTCAAGCATACATATATCTATGATCTATTTCTAGGAACATCCCTAAAGGAAGGGTAGCACCTTAGAAATAAATCTTTGGGATCCATAGAATGATCAAGCTTACTATCATTTTCCAAGCTTTGATTCAAAAACAATAGCTGGTACCACTACCAGGACTATTTATATGAATCAATTAGATAAGATTTGAATCCTTAAGCCTCAGACCAACATCATTGGTCTTAGGGAATTCAGATAAGAGCGTCTCTATTTATCTTTCAAAGCCAAGTTTGTCTGAAGCATAAACTAACCCAATCAATGGATTCGAATCAAACTTGTGTGCCATACCATGATGGTGTCACAAGAACAATTTTATATGAATCAGAATAGACATTTGATCATCATAAATTCAGACAATCAACTTACTAATCATTTTCCTATTAACATAGGAATCATAACTAGGATATTCCTATATTAAACTTCACTGTTTGAGATCATGATGATCTCAAACCACACACTAGTTCTAAGACAACAACACTAGAACAATGATTTCATCATATCATAATCATGATCATAAACCCAGAGATGACAGTGAAAACTTATCAAGTCACTGACTTAATCAAACATGATTCCCAAGCAACTATACCATCTGAATCAGATGCAATCCAATCATAAAATCATCTAATAAGCCACTAGAAACATCATAGATCATCTAAGGCAACAAGCCTCGGGCCAATAATCATTTAGCATGTGTACAGACCATCCAGACATGAACTAATTCATCCAGTATATGATCAAACCCAAGAAAGAACCCTAAATGGATATGTCATTCTAATCAGAATTAGACAATAGCCAGAAAGGACACTGCTAGCATCTAGCCTCGGATCAGCAATCATAGAGAGCACTAGGGGATAGGAATCAAACTCATCGTAGGTCCTCGCTGAAGACTAGAAGAGGAAGCAGAGGGGGCCGACGACCATGGCGGCACGGGGAGCACCCTAGAGGGGGCGCTGCAACCCGCACGACGCCACGACAGCGACCCTGATCACGCCTGGAGGTGCAGAGCATCACCTCGACGCACGACGACCGAGGCAACACCTGGATCCATGCCAAACCCCCAAACCCTAGGGTTCGGGACGACATCGATCCATTGCAGGAGAGTCCCAGGCTTGAATCCAATTGGATGGAACGAACAGGCGTCGTTGAAAACCCCCTGTTGCACCACGGTGGCGACCAGAACGGCCTACGGCAGCGGGAATTGCCGGTGGAGACATCACCGACCACAGGACCGGGGTCAGAGGAGGAGAGGATGAGTTCGAGGGAGAGAGAGAGAGGCAGTGAGGAGTGGGCCGAGTTGGTCCAAACCCTTCGGGGTAGTTCTTTTGTCTGTGACTAATGGGCCAGTAGGGCCCAATAAGATAAACCAGCCCAGAAATCCTCACAGGCCTGTTTTAATAAAAAGGAAAAGACCAAAATACCGCTAGACTTAACTAAATTCTAGAAAATAAAATATATGTCCAAAAATTATAAATAAAATAATTTTGGATTCACAATAATCCATACTATCCAAATAAAATAAAATATAAAATTTTAGACATTTAAATTTTTATAAGAATTTTGTAATTTATATATTCCTTATGGAATTTTACAAAATTATTGAAAGATGATAAAAATAAATAAAAATCACTTTCATTTTATATTAATATTATAGTATTTTTGAAAAATACAAAATAAATATTTAATAACAATTTTTAATGTATAATTGATATTTCCTAAGGGAATTATTAAATCAATAAAAGTCAAATAAAAAGGAAATAAAATAAAATAATTCAATATATGCTATAAATATTAAAAAAAATTATAAATGCTTTATTATTAAAAGGCACCTTATATAGGGAAAATGCATATAGAATTAAATAATGCATTACATTACATGCATAATCATTTTGCTTCTTTAAATATTGTCCTTACCGGGCAATAATGATGTTTTTGTAGACATAGAAGCTCAAGGTCCAGTGCAAGCATCAGACTTCACTACCTTGCCATCACAAGGCAAGTTCATCACTTGCTCATGTCCTTTGAAGAGTCTTTATCAAAGTATTTGCAAATTGTGTGTTATCATATATGCTATAAAAGAAAGAAAATATTATTTTCACAAATAAAGAAATCATAGATATCATCATAAGTGATGATATAATGGAGCAATAGAACTTAGGGTTCTAGTTGCAAACAATGATGATCAAGTAGGGACTTAATAACCCCTGACATCAGTGATTCTAGTACCGTATATTACGCGTTAGCCATGAAATTTGGAATGGGACAGAGAAGTTAGCTGTATCTTCTTCCTCTCGCATGAAGCCGGATGTGCAGGTCGTGGCTGTTATCCTCGTAGCATGCATATTAATTGGTAATTCGTAGAGGATATACAGCATATGGTGGGAACCCTCATCGTCCCATGATAGTTCTGGCATCTAACGGTTTGTACAAACCATTGTCGTAATTCATTATGTGGGCATGGTATACACCAAGGAGGCATGCGGGGTAGCGAAGGGGGCAGTGATTATCTTGGACCAACTACTGGGCCCCACATCATGGAATTGTGGACGGGAAAGTACGCCCGGTTGTGCAACAAGGAGTTGATCTCTCATGGGCAAAGTAATGCACCTCTGCAGAGTGTGAGAATTGTAACTTGTTACTCCCTGTTCCGGGAAGAAGCTACGAACGCAGCAGGAAAGGAACTCCATGAATGTTCTGGTCAACCTATGAAGGCTGATGGTCATAGATTTTCATAATAAAATCAATATTTGAAGAAATATTTACAAAATTGCATAGTGCCAAGGATTTATAATCCGAGGTGGTAGTTAGAGCATCAACTTCCCACCTTGCATATAATGAACTTGTTGGGTAACGCTATTACTAATTCTTTCCTTTGATCCCTTGCTTAGACTCTGAGGATCCCGATGACGTGCCAATGTATGCAGCCGAATGCCAAGGAGATTTGTTCTACGAGGAACCTGATCTATCCGTAGGTATTGAAGGAGTGGATTACGAAATCCTCTATGGTGTCGATGATAACGAGTCCAACTAAGTATTTCTAGTTAATAGGAACCAACGGAGCCGAGAAGCAGGAACTCTATAGAATAAGCTATTGAGCTCAACTCCTAGACGGAGTTGTTACTTTTAAATTCCGCTGAAACACTTTATATTTTGGTTTGTAAGTTGAATCTTTTGGAAGTCTTGAACTTCCGGTATTATAATAATAATTATATTTGTACTTTTGTAATATGGACCCACAATGTTTCTGTTGTACCACTTTGAGGGATGTGATATTTACGGAACGGTGTTCTGTGGATGTCATGTCAACGACTATAGTGTACTACACATGCAGTGGTATGCTGGGTCACCGCAGTTGGTACTAGAGCAAATTGCTTTGAACTTAGGTTGGAAACCTAGTAAAGGGTATTACCTGTAGGAAAATTTAGCAATGATAAAGTATTCTCTAAAAGTAATATAATGGGTATTCAAATGTGAATATTCCATTATATATTTTAGTGTGATAATTCTTTGTTATGATGCAATATATTATTTGATACTAATCAAAATTATTTTTTTTGATATACAGAGATATGGCACCAAAGTTTCCAAAACAGACTTTGGTAAGGAAAGAGGAGACTCTTGATGATTATCAAGGATCATTCACAGACCAACTTCGTCAACTTTTAAAGATCTTTAGTTGTCCAACTAGAATTCCAGTGAACACTATCACTTACCTTGATGGCCGGATGTTATCCAAGTATCGTGTGAGTAACCAACTTCCAGAGAAGCTTGGATTATATCACGATCCTATAGGAGAAGGTAGGAGTCATTTAACAGCATATCATGTTGCTGTTGTGGAGGCGATAGCTAATATCCGGGAGCAGAAAACCAGGGAGCTAGAAGGTAGCACATTCTCTGTGATACCTCATGATTATATAGACTCGGAGCCTATACCGGATCATCTTACTTTGGCTAAGAAGCATCCTAAGTTAGCCTCCAAGTTTATGGATAGGTACCGAACACTCGTTGCGTCTTTTTATAAGACCCAACAAGTGATTGTTGAAGACAAAAATGACATGTTAGAAGATCTAACTGATCCGGAAAGGAGGAAGCAGATAGCATTCCAGTTAGAGAAAGAAGCAAGTAGTAGTACAACACCTTTCTTTAAGGATATACCTATAGATCCTGAATCTTTTATACCATATCCTTATTCACCAAGACCTGAACCTATACATGATCCTACTATGTATATGCGGTATGCAGTACCACAGGGCTTAGAGGATGGTTCTAACTCAGAACTTCCTATTTAGAATTCAGATGGTTGGAGAATGGGATCATATAATAGATATCATGAATACCAGATGTCCAAAGATGGTTCTGACAGGAATGTTGGACAATCTAGTTGGATGGGTGCAAGAATGAACCCTAATAATAGTAGTAGAAATACCATGTCAGTAGATAATAAGGATGAAGAAGAAGATCCCGAGGAGAGAGTGTTTGAATCATCAACATCTTCTCAAAACCTAGGGAATATACATTATCCATTGTTTAATTATATTGACCACGAGAGCACCTGGGAAGCAGCAGGGTCTACGTATCCTATTGACAACTCAAGAAATGAAGCTCAGGATATGCAGGCTGGAGATAATGTTGAATATGTTTTTGAAGACTTTTCAGCTGAGCTGGAGGGAGTCAATGCGCTCAGGTTGAGTAATGACTCAAGTCCTGACACTTCAGATACAGAGTATATTCCTTCTGGAAGGCCATATGTTCCACAAACTGTGCGATGAACCACACGTCATCATGGTTGGACATCAGGCATGTACGATGAGCGTAGTTTCTACTAGAAGGAGCCAATTAGTTAGTAGTATCAAGTACCGTGTATTGTACCCCAAGTAATAAGGTAGTTTCGTGATTATACCTATATGGTATATGTTGTAATGACCTTGTATCATTATGATATTATGTAAAATATGTGAAATGCATATTTGGATTTTCTTTGGATCTTCATTGTGTGACTAGTTCTGTGCGTAAAGTCGAGCTTAGAACACATGTGCATGATGTAATTATGAGTATTCGCTTTATGTTGTAGTACTAGAGGGTCATGGATATGGGTGTAGGAATGGAAACTGAGCAACAGCGGATGGAGCGAGAGGCCAAGGAAAAGGCCGATGCAGATGCAGCAAACCAAGAAGGATTACCACCACCACCAATGAGGCCGTTAATGGAGCAGAATTTTATGCAATGCATGCAAATGGTGCAAGAGACCCAGAACAAGTTCATGGAAGAGTTGCTGTGACGAGAAAATCAGAGGGCACCTGAAGGTGGAGGAGTGAGTCTATCTGATTTCCAGAATGCAAGACCGTTACCTTTTGCATCAGCTCCTGAACCAATGGATGCAGAAGACTGGCTATCAGATACTGAAAGGAAGCTGAAAACTGTAGGTTGCAATGATGAGGAGAAATTGAGGTACACAACTCATCTTCTGACTGGACCTGCAGCATCATGGTGGGAAAATCAGTTGGCCATGCAACAACCAGGAAGAGAGTTTGCCTGGGAAGAGTTCAAGCAGAGATTCCGTGAATATCATGTTCTGGAAAGTGTTATGGATTTGAAGCGGAGAGAGTTTGAGGAGCTTCAGCAAGGATATACTAGTGTTATGAAGTACATCCGGGAGTTTAGTCAATTGTCTCGTTATGTTGAGGAGGATGTCAACACGGAAGAGAAGTGGAAGAATCGTTTCCTGCGTGGATTAAATCCATTTGTGAAGATGCAACTAAGGTTAGCCAATAAGCAAACATATTAGCAGTTGTTGGATGCAGCCATTACTTTTGAAGATGACTACAAGAATGTCCAAGAGGATCGGAGGAAGAGAGCCAAAAAGGAAACCAAGAGATTTCAGGCAAGCAAACCTAAACCTAACCTGGAGTTCAAACCTCGGAATAGGAATTATGGCAACAACAATAACAATAACAAGGGCAGTAGTGGAAATCAATCCAATCCGAGAAGGAATGTTATTTGTAACAATTGTGGAATTCCAGGGCATTTCCAGAGGGAATGCAAAAAGCCTGTAGTGATCTGTTATGATTGTGGTCAGAAGGGGCATATCAAGCCAGATTGTCCGAGCAAACCACCTGGAGGATGGCCTACCAAGGGAGGAGGACAAGCTAGTGGAGGAAATGGACAACCCAATAAAGGAGTAAATAATGGCAAGAACAACAATGGCAAGAGGAACCGACATACCGGGAGACTGAATTGTGCAACCCTTGAGGAGGTGGATAATTCGGAGCATGCAGTGATAGGTACGCTCAATATCCTTACCAATCCCGACAAAATTCTATTTGATACTGGTGCAACTACTTCATTCATTTCTGAAGAATTTTGTGATAAGTTTGGGATTAGAAGGGCAACGTTAGAAAGTCCTATGACCGTAGTTACGGCAGGAGGGAATGTGATTGTACGCCACATAAAATAAGATCAGGTTATCTCGATCTATGGTTGTACATATTTCGCAGACCTTTATGTGATTCCTTTGAAGGGAATTGCAGTAGTGTTGGGGATGGATTGGATGATGGAACACGGAGCTCAGATAAATTGTGAGGAAAAACTGTCTCAATCAAAACTCCAAGTGGAGCAAGGATAGTTTACCAAGCAGATAAACACAATCATATCATGGTGGATCTGCAGTTGAACTCAATGAAAGAGGTCAAATTGGAAGAGATTCCTATAGTTAATGAATTTCAAGATGTTTTTCCAACAGAGCTACCGGGAATGCCACCAGACCGGGAGATAGAGTTCACCATTGACCTAATTCCTGGTATATCACCAATAGATCAAGCACCATATAAAATGGGACCCAAAGAGTTGAAAGAACTCAAGGAGCAAATTGATGAGTTAGCTAGAAAAGGATTTATACAGGAAAGTGTATCTCCATGGGGAATACCAGTAATCTTTGTGGATAGGAGAGATGGTGGAAGACGGATGTGTGGTGATTATAGAAATCTGAATAACGTAACTATCAAGAATAAGTATCCTTTACCAAGAATTCAAGATTTGTTTGATCAAGTGAAAGGAGCTGGAGTATTTTCAAAGATCGATTTAAGGTCTGGATACCATAAAATAAAAATCAAACCGGAAGATGTTCCTAAAACAACATTTGTCTCAAGATATGGACACCATGAGTATCTGGTAGTACCATTTGGTTTGACCAATGCACCAGAAATATTCATGAATCTGATGAACAAGATCTTCATGCCATATTTGGACAAATTTGTCATAGTGTTTATTGAGGATATTTTGATATATTCGAAGGATAAGGAAGAGCATGCTGATCATTTGAGAATAGCATTGCAGACCTTAAGAGAACACAAACTCTATGCTAAGTTCAGTAAATGTGAATTTTGGCTTGATGAGGTAGAATTCCTCGGTCATGTGATCAGTAAGGATGGAATTGCTGTGAATCTATCTAAAGTTCAGTCAGTACTAGAGTGGACTACACCGACCAATGTGAAGCAAATTCGAGGTTTCTTAGGAATGGCTGGTTATCGGAGATTCATTAAAGGTTTCTCCAAAATAGCCGGACCAGTGACCAGATTATTAAGGAAGAATACACCATTCAAGTGGGATGAGAAGTGCGAAGCAAGTTTCCAAGAGTTGAAGACTAGATTAACCACAGCTCCAATCTTAGCAGTTCCTGAAACAGGGAAGGACTTCACAGTATATTGTGATGCATCTAAAGAAGGGTTGGGTTGTGTATTAATTCAAGATCGGAAAGTGATTGCTTATGGTTCAAGACAACTGAAACCACATGAAGTCAACTATCCAACTCATGATTTAGAGTTAGCAGATTGCACTGAAAGGATGGAGGCATTTTCATTATGGAGCCAGATGTGAGTTATACACTTACCATAAAAGTCTCAAATATTTCTTCACTCAAAAGGAATTGAATATGAGACAGAAGCGTTGGTTGGAACTAATCAAGGATTATGATTTAACAATCAACTACACCCCAGAGAAAGCAAATGTTGTAGCAGATGCTTTAAGTAGAAAGAGTGTAGATATTCAGCCAAGCAATAGGGAGTTACCAAAAGAGTTACAAATGGACTTGGAAAGATTAGAACTTCAATTTATCAGAACAGAGGTTCTTGGAGGATTAGCTACTATGCAGGTAGTTGCAGAGCAGGACAGTGATCTTAAGCAAGAAACTTTTAGACATCAAGCAGAAGATCCTTTTATTGCTGAGGAAATTCAGAGGATATCTCAAGGGCAAAAATCAGTTTTTCATCTTGGATATTATGGGTCTTTATGGTTTCAAGACCGTCTTTGTGTTCTAGATGTGACTGAGATTAGAAATATCATACTCAAAGAAGCACATGATACACCATAATCTATACATCCAGGGAGTACTAAGATGTATATGGATTTGAAAGAACTATTCTAGTGGAATAACATGAAAAGAGATATTGCTAAATATGTATCTGAATGCCATACTTGTCAAAGGGTGAAAGCTGAACATCAAAGTCCAGCAGGACCATTACAACCCTTGGAATTCCTGAATGGAAATGGGAGGAAATATGTATGGACTTCATTACAGGATTGCCTATGACACCAAAAAGGAAGGATATGATATGGGTAATTGTGGACAGACTCACGAAGAGTGCACATTTTATTTCGATGAATCAAAAGGATAATGCCGAGAAGTTAGTTGAAGTATATCTCAAAGAGATAGTAAGTAAGCATGGAATACCCAAAAAGATCATAATTGATAGGGGATCAGTGTTTACTTCCGCATTTTGGAAGCAATTGCATGAAGCACTTGGTTCAAAGTTAGATTTTAGCACGGCATATCATCCTGAGACAGGAGGTCAAACTGAAAGAACAAACCAAATACTAGAATACATGTTAAGGGCTTGTGCACTAGATTTTGGAGGAACATGGGAAGATCATCTACCATTGGCAGAATTTTCTTATAATAATAGCTATCAGAATAGTCTGAAGGCAGCTCCATATCAGGTTCTGTATGGAAGGAAGTGTAGATCACCAATATGTTGGTATGAACCTGGAAGCAGCAAAGAATTTGCGCTAGATTATATCAAGGAAAGACAAGACAACATTGATAAGATCAGGGATAGACTGAAAATAGCCCAGAGTAGCCAGAAAAGTTATGCAGATCAAAGTCAAAGATCATGGCATCCAAAAGTGGGAGATATGGTCTATTTGAAAGTAAGTCCAATGAAAGCGGTAAAAAGATTCGGAGTTAAAGGGAAATTGAGTCCGAGATATATCGGACCATTCAAGATACTGAGTCAAAACAGAACTATAGCTTATGCTTTAGAGTTACCATCAAGATTGGCTCAAGTGCATAATGTTTTCCATGTGTCACAACTTCGCAAATGTTTGAAATTTCTAGACGATACAATCACACACCAAGAGATAGAACTACAAGCAGACCTAACCTATATTGAAAAGCCTTGTAAGATTTTGGAAGAAAACTGGAAAAGATTAAGGAACAGAGCAATCAAATATTGCAAGGTACAGTGGGAACATCACCCTGAAAGGGAAGCCACATGGGAGAAAGAAGAGGATTTAAGAAAAGCCTATCCAGAACTATTCAGGTACATCTCCACAAACTTCGGGACGAAGTTTAATTTAAGGGGGGGAGTCTATAACATCCCAGCATTTAGGAACTAACGAAGGGTAGATTTAGGAATATGGAATGTTGCATGCATTCATTTGTGAAAATGTGGGTAAAATTTTCGCCAAATAAAAACCTTAAGTGATCAATGTTTCTTTCATACTTTAAGATTAGGTTTAGTCTTAAAGGGTGATTGCTATAGACTTTGATATGATCTTTAAGGAATTATGTGTGTTTTAAAAGGAATTTGAATTTTAAATTGAGTGTTTGAATTATAATTCAAATAAATTAGGGATAAGTTTTGAATCTTAATTTAATTTAGAAATAAATATTACAACTTAAATTCTATCCAAAGAAAAACAATAATGAATATGAAACTTATTTCATATCATCAATATATAATCAAATTACAAAAATTATAACTTATTGAAATCATCCACAAAATTTAGAAAAGTAAATATATAAAGAATAGGAATATTCTTTATTAATAACAATGTAATCTTTATTAAAGAAGAATAAAATGAAGATTACAAAATAATAAAAATAAAATTACAAAAAATAAGAAAATTACATTGGATTATTCTATAACTATTCTACATCTAAACCTAAACTAAATCTTCATCTTTATATCTGTACCTGCAAAACAAAACAGAAAATTAAATAGAAAAATAAAGAGGTTAGTGTTAGTAGTATTATCTCTCAGACATGTCAGTGAAGTGCACTAGACAAATTCATCATTGAGAAATTTATAAAAAGGGGCAAGTTTCACCAATATGAAAGAATCCATCTTTCATAAATTTATAGATAGAAGTCAAATGACAGCCAAGAAGGGCAAATTCACTAGCCAGGTGAAAGTAACCTGGTAATAGTAAGTTTCAAAATTCTGAACATATCCACAAGTGCACAGCAAGCACACAGGCAGGACACACACCAACATGCATGTGGTGTGTTGTCAACCTCACAGCACAGCCCCAAACTCACAAAACCACAAGCACAGCCATGGAGAGGCACTAGTGCATCACTCCACAGTTTGCACACAAGAACAGCCAGACTAGACAGTAGCTTACCAAGCACATCAGCCAAACCAAACCACCAAGGATCAACCAAACATCACCAGGATGGTGACATAAGGAGGGGGATGGATCAAGTGGACTGCAAGATCAAGCCCAGGAGCTAGGAGGAGCAGGTTAGCTCAAGATCAAGCACATGAGTCCAGCAAAACCAGATCAAGATCATCATCACCAACCCACTCCATAAACATCAGAGTCTATGGTGAGTTTCATAAAACCTTCGCATGATGTAATCATCTTATTTAGAGAGAAGCATGTGTTGTTTTATAAAATAAAACCTCAGAAAGCACCCAAGTGGGGTGAATCCATCATAGGGATTTTTAAACTCCAAAAGCAAACAACAAAGTACCAAGACCCAGCCAGATCTTAGAGCAACATCATTGCTCTGGTTGTCAAACTATATTTTACAATTCAAGCATACATATATCTATGATCTATTTCTAGGCACATCCCTAAAGGAAGGGTAGCACCTTAGAAACAAATATTTGGGATCCATAGAATGATCAAGCTTACTATCATTTTCCAAGCTTTGATTCAAAAACAATAGCTGGTACCACTACCAGGACTATCTATACGAATCAATTAGATAAGATCTGAATCCCTAATCCTCAGACCAACATCACTGGTCTTAGGGAATTCAGATAAGAGCATCTCTATTTATCTTTCAAAGCCAAGTTTGTCTGAAGAATAAACCAACCCAATCAATGGATTAGAATCAAACTTGTGTGCCATACCATGATGGTGTCACAAGAACAATTTTATATGAATCATAATAGACATTTGATCATCATAAATTCATACAATCAACTTACTAATCATTTTACTATTAACATAGGAATCATAACTAGGATATACCTATATTAAACTTCACTGTTTGAGAACCACACACTTGTTCTAAGCCAAAAACACTAGAACAATGATTTCATCATATCATAATCATGATCATAAACCCAGAGATGACAGTGAAAACTTATCAAGTCACTAACTTAATCAAACATGATTCCCAAGAAACTATACCATCTGAATCAGATGCAATCCAATCATAAAATCATCTAATAAGCCACTAGAAACATCATAGATCATCTAAGGCAACAAGCCTCGGGCCAATAATCATTTAGCATGTGTACAGACCATCCAGACATGAACTAATTCATCCAGTATATGATCAAACCCAAGAAAGAACCCTAAATGGATATGTCATTCTAATCAGAATTAGACAATAGCCAGAAAGGACACTGCTAGCATCTAGCCTCGGATCAGCAATCATAGAGAGCACTAGGGGATAGGAATCAAACTCATCGTAGGTCCTCGCTGAAGACTAGAAGAGGAAGCAGAGGGGGCCGACGACCATGGCGGCACGGGGAGCACCCCAAAGGGGGTGCTGCAAACCGCACGGCGCCACGGCACCGACCCTGATCACGCTTGGAGGTGCAGAGCATCACCTCGGCGCACGACGACGACGGCAGCACCTGGATCCATGCCAAACCCCTAAATGCTAGGGTTCGGGACAGCATTGATCCATTGCAGGAGAGTCCCAGGCTCGAATCCAATTGGATGGAACGAACGGGCGTCATCGACAACCCCTTGTTGCACCACGACAGCGACTAGAATGGCCTACGACGGCGGGAATCGCCGGTGGCGGCATCGCCGGCCACATGGTTGGGGTTAGAGGAGGAGAGGATGAGTTCGAGGGAGAGAGAGGAAGTGAGGAGTGGGCCGATTTGGGCCAAACCCTTCGGGGTAGTTCTTTTGTCTGTGACTAATGGGCCACTAGGGCCCAATAAGATAAACCAGCCCAGAAATCCTCACAGGCCTGTTTTAATAAAAAGGAAAAGACCAAAATACCGCTGGACTTAACTAAATTCTAGAAAAATAAAATATAAGTCCAAAAATTATAAATAAAATAATTTTGGATTCACAATAATCCATACTATCCAAATAAAATAAAATATAAAATTTTAGACATTTAAATTTTCATAAGAATTTTGTATTTTATATATTCCTTATGGAATTTTATAAAATTATTAAAAGATGATAAAAATAAATAAAAATCACTTTCATTATATATTAATATTATAGTATTTTTGAAAAATACTAAATAAATATTTAATAACAATTTTTAATGTATAATTGATAATTCCTAAGGGAATTATTAAATCAATAAAAGTCAAATAAAATAAAATAATTCAATATATGCTATAAATATTAAAAAAAATTATAAATGCTTTATTAATAAAAGGCACCTTATATAGGGAAAATGCATATAGAATTAAATAATGCATTACATTACATGCATAATCATTTTGCTTCTTTAAATATTGTCCTTACCGGGCAATAATGATGTTTTTGTAGACATAGAAGCTCAAGGTCCAGTGCAAGCATCAGACTTCACTACCTTGCCATCACAAGGCAAGTTCATCACTTGCTCATGTCCTTCGAAGAGTCTTTATCAAAGTATTTGAAAATTGTGTGTTATCATATATGCTATAAAAGAAAGAAAATATTATTTTCACAAATAAAGAAATCATATATATCATCCTAAGTGATGATATAATGGAGCAATAGAACTTAGGGTTCTAGTTGCAAACAATGATGATCAAGTAGGGACTTAATAACCCCTGACATCAGTGATTCTAGTACCGTATATTACGCGTTAGCCATGAGATTTGGAATGGGACAGAGAAGTCAGATGTATCTTCTTCCTCTCGCATGAAGCCAGATGTGCAGGCCGTGGCTGTTATCCTCGTAGCGTGCATATTAATTGGTAATTCGTAGAGGATATAGAGCATATGGGTGGGGACCCTCATCGTCCCACGATAGTTCTGGCATCTAACGGTTTGTACAAACCATTGCCGTAATTCATTATGTGGGCATGGTGTACACCAAGGAGGCATGCGGGGCCGCGAAGGGGGCAGTGATTATCTTGGACCAACTACTGGGCCCCACATCATGGAATTGTGGACGAGAAAGTATGCCCGGTTGTGCAACAAGGAGTTGATCTCTCATGGGTAAAGTAACGCACCTCTGCAGAGTGTAAGAATTGTAACTTGTTACTCCCTATTCCAGGAAGGAGCTACGAACGCAGCAGGAAAGGAACTCCATGAAAGTTCTGGTCAACCTGTGAAGCCTGATGGTCATAGATTTTCATAATAATAGTGCCAAGGATTTATAATCTGAGGTGGTAGTTAGAGCGTCAACTTCCCACCTTGCATATAATGAACTTGTTGGGTAACGCCGTTACTCATTCTTTCCTTTGATACCTTGCTTAAACTCTGAGGATCCCGAAGACGTGCCAATGTATGCAGCCGAATGCCAAGGAGATGTGGTCTACGAGGAACCTGATCTATCCGGAGGTGTTGAAGGAGTGGATTACGAAATCCGCTATGGTGTCGATGATAACGAGTCCAACTAAGTATTTCTAGTTAATAGTAACCAACGGAGCCGAGCAGCATGAACTCTATAGAATAAGCTGTTGAGCTCAACTCCTAGACGGAGTTGTTACTTTTAAATTCCGCTGAAACACTTTACATTTTGGTTTGTAAGTTGAATCTTTTGGAAGTCTTGAACTTCCGGTATTATAATAATAATTATATGTGTACTTTTGTAATATGGACCCACAATGTTTCTATTGTACCACTCTGAGGGATGTGATATTTACGGAACGGTGTTCTATGGATGTCATGTCAACGACTATAGTGTACTACACATGCAGTGGTATGCTGGGTCACCGCAACTTCGACGGATCGAAAATGCGAGGAGGACTTGGAGCCGGAATCGTGATAACCTCGCCCAAAGGCGACCGACTGGAGTACGTCCTCCAGATCCACTTCAAAGCTTCGAACAACGTCGCCGAGTACGAAGCACTCATCCATGGACTCAAGATGGCCAAGCAGATAGGCATCCAGAGGGTGCTATGCTTCGGAGATTCGGACTTGGTGGCGCAACAAGTATCTGGCGAGTGGAATGCTAGGGATGCGAACATGGCCCTTTACCGCTTCTTCGTCAAGCAGTTGTGTGCCTGTTTCGAAGGATGTGAGTTTCACCATGTGCCTAGAGCCAACAACGAGGCTGCTGACGCCTTGGCCAGGGTCGGGTCAACAAGACAAGCAATACCGCCTGGGGTATTCCTCGAGCACTTGTGCAAGCCCTCCATCACCCCCTCACCAGAGTCTAACTCCATCGTGCTCAGCACGGACCAAGGAATAGCCGGTGCCTCACCGCACCCGGGGACTGCCGCGTCGCACCCGGGGACTATCGCGCCGCACCCGGGGACTCCCGCGCAGCACCCGGGACTGCAGCGTCGCACCGGGGGACTGCCGTGCCGCACCCGGGGACTGCTGTGCCACACCCGGGGACTGTTGTGCCTCACCCAGGGACTGCTTTGCCGCACCCGGGCGCTACCGCGACGCGGCCCATGGTTAACATCAGCACGCTTCCACCCGACAGGCCTCCCAACATTCCGGAGCCGGCCGTCCATGAGGAGATCAAGCTCATCATACAGACGGTGCACACCATACGGGAAGTGCCTGACTGGGCAAAGCCATACATGGATTTCCTGGCCAAGGGAGAACTCCGGACAGAAGAGGTGGCAGCACGACAAGTGCGGCGAAGGGCAAGCACCTACACCATCATCAACAACGAGCTGTACAAGCACATCGTCGAGGGTATCTATCAACGATGCGTCAGTCAGGAGGAAGGAACCAAGCTTCTAATGGACATACACCAGGGTGAGTGTGGCCACCACGCCTCGTCAAGGGCAATAGCAGCCAAGGCCCTTCGGCACAGTTTCTACTGGCCGATGGCGCTGAAGGACGCCGAAGAAATATTCAAGACATGCAACAGCTGCCAGCAATTCAGCCAGCTGAAGCACACACCGTCTACAGCACTCAAGACAATACCAATCACCTGGCCGTTCGCGGTCTAGGCCCTGGACATGGTGGGGCCATTCACGACAGCTCGATCCGGTATGACACACCTACTCGTAGCCGTGGACAAGTTCACCAAGTGGATCAAGGCAAAACCAATCAAGAAGTTGGACAGAGCGACGGTGATCAAGTTCTTCACGAACATCATCATCCGGTTCGGTTACCCGCATAGCATCATCACTAACAATGGAACCAACTTCATGAAAGGAGTCTTCGCTCGCTTCGGCGGGAAAAAGGGATCCGCCTGGACCTGGCGTCAGTCGCACACCCATAGTCCAATGGACGGTGCGAGCGTGCTAACAGTTTGGTTCTAGCTAGAATCAAGCCAAGGCTCATCGAACCGCTCGTCAGATCACCCGGATGCTGGATAGAGGAGATGCCAACAGTACTTTGGAGCCTGCGCACCACACCCAATCGCCCAACCGGCTTCACACCGTTCTTCCTCGTCTATGGGGCAGAGGCCATTCTCCCCACAGACATCCAGTTCGACGCACCTCGCAAGCATATCTACACGGAGCAGGAAGCCAAGGAGGCAAGAGAGGACAACATGGACTTGCTCGAGGAGGCACGCGAGTTGGCTCTGTCCAGATCAGCAATCTACCAGCAAGACCTGCGCCGATACCATGCCAGCCGGATCCGGCCCACCTCCTTCCGCGAGGGAGACATGGTGCTGCGCCTCGTCCAGAGCACCAAAGGAATCCACAAGCTGTCCCCACCATGAGAAGGCCCATTCATCGTCAGTCAGGCGCTCCATAACAATTCATACTATTTGATCGACGCACAACAGTCGATGAAGAACAAGGCAGATCGCTCAGACGAGGATACAGAACGCCCATGGAACGCAAGCCTACTCCGGCCATTTTACACTTAGGTAAAGAAAAGTGTATGTATCTCCCCTTTTCATGTAACAAGTGAACAAGATTGAAATCCTTGGCACGATGCTGAGGACTTTGTCCCAATTCCGCACACCATCTGCACTTTCGTATCGGATAGCCTAGGCCCCGTGATTTCTACAGGTGGCATAATATTGCACACAGCGCCTAGAGTAACCTCTTCGGTTCCGGCTTCAGTACGCACGCCGACTGTCGACCCAGCAAGAGCAAAAACTCAAAGCGCACGTTGCAAGAAAATGCCAACGCAGAAAGAAAGGGCGTCCAGGCGAACCGGTAGCGCCCCGCATGAGCTAAGCCAACAACATCAAACCGAAGTATCGCGAGGCACGCCAGCGTAGCCACTCCTTCGGTTCCGGCTGCAGACCGCAACCTGGCTGCCAGCCGGCAAGGAAAAATGCTCGAAGGGCCAATACTCGCTGAGAAAAGGGGAGCTGCTAACGGCCTAACTCGAAGGGGCGCTCCTCTATTTTCCTTTTATGATAAGTACCAACTAATGAATGAGCATATGCACAAGAAAACTAACCCTAAGAAATACTATGTCTCGCACGACCCGAGCCACAACTTGGTAGGAAACGAGGTGGCAAAAGAGCTTCGACCCGGATGGCTACCCCAGCCGGCCCGAACCTCGGGGACTACACCCAGTGGACGCGCTCCCGCGCACCCACAAGCTCAAGTCAAGGTAGCCAAAAGAGCTTCGACCCG
This sequence comes from Avena sativa, assembly GCA_916181665.1. NCBI lineage: Eukaryota > Viridiplantae > Streptophyta > Magnoliopsida > Poales > Poaceae > Avena > Avena sativa. Next base: position 149,580,633 of record OV702297.1, read on the forward strand.
GCTGGCTACCCCAGCCGGCCCGATCCTCGGGGACTACACCTAGTGGACGCGCTCCCGCGCACCCACAAACTCAAGTCAAGGTAGCCAAAAGAGCTTCGACCCGGCTGGCTACCCCAGCCGGCTCGAACCTCGGGGACTACACCCAGTGGACGCGCTCCCGTGCACCCACAAACTCAAGTTAAAGTAGCCAAAAGAGCTTCGACCCGGCTGGCTACCCCAGTCGGCCCGAACCTCGAGGACTACACCCAGTGGACGCGCTCCCGTGCACCCACAAACTCAAGTCAATGTAGCCAAAAGACCTTCGACCTGGCTGGCTACCCCAGCCGGCCCGAACCTCAGGGACTACACCCAGTGGACGCGCTCTCGCGCACTCACAAACTCAAGTCGGGACGGCAAAAGAGCTTCAACTCGGCTGGCTATCCTAGCCGGCCCGAACATGAAAGACCGCAAATGACAGAGGTGTAAACAAAGAAGCACCAAAGATAAGCAAAAGGCACCAAGCCATGAAGCGGAGCACGAAGGATCCGCACAGATTCAGAATTTGGCGACAAAAGTCAGCCAAAATGTAGCAACAATAAAACAATAAGTTACACAAGTACACTCGGCATTCCGGGGATCAAGACTCTGGGACTGAAGAAGTGGAAGGAGCAGGAGCAGTATCTGGATCAGCAGGGGCGGCGCCAGCATCAGTTGAAGGAGGTTGGCTGCTGGAGGCGATGTCAATGGGATTCCAAGGCGCCGGGGCCTAGTGGAATGGCCGTGGCTCTCCGGGGCACTAAAGTCATGCTCCAAGTCCACATAGGTGCCAATCTTCACCCCACAGGACTGGAGCGCCGAAGTGCTGGCACGAAGGCCCTCGTAGCTCGTCCCAAGACGGAAGCCACGAGTGAGCATGCTCAGGTTGGCACCCGGATACCACGACTTCACCAGGGCTAGAGCCATCTCCACTCCGCCTCAAGCAGCCCACTCCTTATGAATGTCCAGCACGTCGATGCCTCTAGACAGAGCCACAACCAGGCTGACAATGTCGTGCACCTCGCCCGCGTCCGGCCTAATGTAGTGGAAGAGATCGTTGCCAACAGCGCGCAGGCCATTGCTCTCCTCCGCCAGCACCTTGACCAGATCGAGGGCAGTCAGGTCGCGTCCAACCTCATCCACGGGTAGCTTCTCCATGGCCATCTCGGTCGCCTCAGGATAATGAGTTGCAGCCAAGCACAAAGCAGAATAATCAGACAAGATTGAGCAAGTCATGACACACCGGAAGAAGGAAACTGAAGAACTTACTGATTACCATCTCCGAGATGTTCTGGAGGTGCTGAGTAAGCTCCCCCTCCCGGGCACGAAGAATCTTGATTGTCTCCTCCTGTTGGGTGGAGATCGTCTCAAAATTCTTCAACGCCTCCGCCCGGATGTCAGCTGCCTTCTTGCCCCACTCCACGCTAAACTCAAGTTGATGCTTGGCCGCGGCAAGTTGATCGAACTGCGCCTGTCGCGCCTTGTTTGATTCTTCCATCCGGGCGACCTCAGCTTTGAGGCGCTCCACCTCCCTCTCCTTGTCCTGGATCATGGCTGTAGGAGGATACCCGATGGTCAACAAAAAACGGGAAAAGGGAGCCAATCGCCAATTCAGATCTGAAGAAGCAATCTTACGGCCAAGATCCCGGGTGTTCTTCACAGACTCCGCAAAAGCTCTCTGCAGCAAGAAAACAAATGAGCAACAGAGAAGCAAACCAGCTGGAAGAATAGAAAGGTGTGAAGGGCAACGACCTACCTCCATCAAGACAAACAAATATTTGGCCTCGCCAAGGACTTTTTCCATTCCCTCAACCAGGTGGCGAACCTGGCTGAGTGCAAAGGGTGTCGCGCCCGAGAGCTGGGCAAGGATGGAACCCAGCGTCAGCAAAGCTAGAGCTGGCCTCGAGCTGGTGACGATAACATCGTCATCATCGGTAGCCACACCCGAAGGCGCAGCCACCACCAACTCCCTCCCAGCCGGCGCAGAAGCACCCGGCTGGCCGCCATCCGCCGCAACCGCCTGCGCAGCCTCAGCCTCCTCCGTCACCTTCGCCATGGGCTTGGTGGAGCTTCTTGGAGCATCGCTCCAGGACGGGTTCACGCCAACCCCGGGATGAAGGAGGGGGGTCTCCGGGTCCTGCGCAGCTGCAAACAGCTACCCCAACTGCGAAGATGCAGGCGCCTGGTGCAGCAGCCCCGTGGTCGGGGAGCCCTGAGGGGCCCTGGACGGAGACGGCGCGGCTGGCGCAGCCGGGTTGGACGCAGCCGGCGTGGGTGCAGCCGGCGACCTCGCCACCTCTTTAACCGGCGGAGGAGGGGGAGGAGCAACGATAGCGGCACCACCATCGCCAAGCAGCATCGCCTCGCTGCGCAGAGTGAAGAGTCAAAGGAGGTACCAGCAGAACCACTGAGCGGCAAGCAAGGGCAAGGGAGATACTAACCCAGTGACGGACGGTGGATCAACGACTTGACGCCCTCGTCACGTCTTTTTTGTTTCAACTAGAACGGGAGCGGCAACAGGTGCCGCCCTCTTTCCTCGGGCTCTCTCCGCGGGTTTCTCTCAGCCACCCTCCTCGTTGGTGACATCGAATGCGACACAAGCAAGGAATCAAAACCACAACCTCAAGAACAAAGATGAAGGAAAGAGCTGCGGTCAGCAACTTACCATGAGGATCCGAGGGGACGTCATCCGCCCGGACGAGAAACCCTTCGGGCTCCGTCTAGGGGTACTTCTTCGGCTTCCTGTCCTCCAAGAAGGATGGAAGCAGGAAGTCACCCATACCGTCCTCGGCTAGCTGCGTCGTGAACAAATAATCAAAAAGGGGAGCATAAGGCACCCAAGGAAAGCTAGCGATGACAAGGAGTGAGACACAAGATAACCAGAGAAAAACTTACCCGAGGCGGCAGGCGGCCGCGATGATACGAAGGGCAGGAATACGCCCAGGTGGCCTCCATGCGGAACTTGGAGATCATGGAGACCTAGTTCCACAGGTCCTGGTAGGGCACATCCTTCCGCAACATCCTTGTCGGATCGTTGGCGGTCGATATGTGGCACATCTTGTGCGACCGCTTCTGCAGCGGAAGCACGCGACGCACCATCCATGACAAGGTGATGTCTCGGGCAGTGAGCCTCTCCGTATCCACCATCGTCTCCAGCCGGGTGGCCATCCGGTCGAGGTCCGCTGTCGCGCCCATGCCCTTCGTCGCCTAGCCTTTCTACGTCGAGGGCAATTCGGCGAAAGGAGGAAGGCAGATCCAATTCAATCTCTGTGGCATTGCTCACATGAAAATATGAGCGCTGCCACAGCTTGACAGTGTCGAGGAGCTCGAACCGCGGCATCAGCGAGGAGGACCGTGGGTAGATGGCGCAACAGCCCGTCTGTGTCAGCGAACCACCCTTGGAGATGTTCTGGGCCTTGAAGTGGAAGAACTTCAGAAAGTTCGCCACCTCGGGCCACACCCCAAGATATGATTCGCAGCATGCCGCATGATGCGACAGCTGTGCAATGGCGTTGGCACCCAAGTTATGAAGCTGGAGATCAAAGAAAGAAAGAGCTGGAGGAGGAAGGGGCTGACGAGAAGGCCGAAACAGCGGGCAAACTATGCGAGGAAGACGACGCGCTCCCCCGACCGAGGATCCGGCACCATCTCCCCCTCCGGTGCGAGCCGGTGCTTCATGAGCATCGACGAGGGAAGAAACCTCCCCCGCCGGTACTTGTTGACAAGCTCGTCGGTCACAAAGGACCTGCACCAGCCGCCGTGCTGCTCTGGTAGCATCTCGACATAGGAGGTGGCCGTGGTGGACGGGTAAGAAGTGGCCGGCAACGACAAGGAGATGGCGTACAAGAGCAAAGGGCGCTAGAGTATGAGGGGAAGATGAGCTGGAAGATGGATAAGTGTGGGAACTGATCCCCCTCAGAGCTCTATTTATCCCCATGGACGGCATCGTCGCCTCTTTGACTTCTGCGCGACGCGTGGTGTCGCGGAACCACAGCAACACGACGCTTCGGCTCCAGATCCTCTATGACGTCATAATCGCCACAGAAGATCCGCGGGCATTACCAGGAGACGAGGCATGCGCACTCGCCCCGAGAAACCGCTGCGGCAAGTTGCGTGCGCAGTTGCCAAAAACTGGCACAACAACGCGGAAGTCAAACTGACGCGACGTGCGCCAGAGCCGCAGTCGTGGGTGAGGACATCAACGATGTCATTAAGCTAAACGTTTCATCTTCAGCTGCGTCAGCCGGTACCTGCCTTTGCTGTTTACACCCAGTGGACGGCCATTGATTCTGCAGCCGGTTAAATCCAGCCGGAAAGCAAAAGCCGCAGCCGGATGCAAGAAAACAACTCTCTCAGGACAAGACGGAGCATGGAAGATCTTGCCCACCGGCCAATCCCATACGTGCTCGGGGACTAGTGTCGGGGGGATAACCCCCGTGTGGGGAAAGCCAGGCACAAGCAGGCCGGCTCCAGAAGATGCAGGCCGCTTGGCCTCCAGGAAGGACAACTCTAGCTAACTGGCGAACACACCAGGCTGGGCTTATAACCTTCCCGACTGGCCCGTCTAGCCGGTGGCCAGAAGAACCGGCCGGGTGGCCGTTTCCACCCGGCTCACCTCGGATTCGATGGAGAGCACGGAAGGGCTGACGCTCCATGCGGGGTACGCCTCTGGCTCTCCCTCGTCATCGGGCTAGCTGGCATGCCGTCATGGCCAGCGCTACCCGACGAAGATAAAGCAAGGTTGTCGGCTGGACTGGCGAAAGCAGTCCGGGTGACCGTTAAAGCAAGGATGACGCCCCAAAGGAATCCCGGGTGACCACTAAAGAGAAGGATGACGCCCCAAAGGAAGCTCGAGTGAGCACTAAAGAGAAGGATGATGCTAAAAGAAGGGCAGACTGGGTCCTGGCCCACCGGCTGGGCCCTGCAGTCGGCCCTGTCCTGTAAACCCGTATCCAAACAGTAAACCCTAGGACCCGATCTGTAATCTGGCCCCCAGACCAGTATATAAGGGAGGGCAGAGCTAGGGTTCTAGGTAGGCAACGATAGAAGGATAGAAGTGCTAGCATCAAGTCCCCACCTTCCACTAGCTCTCAATAGTCGCTAAGGAAACAGTTCAAGGAGCATCTGTACTGAGCATCAGCTCCCACATATAGTTCATCTTGCAGGAATAGGGGTGTTACCTCGCCAAGAGGGCCCCAAACCTGGGTACGTCCATGTGTTTGCAGTTCACCGTTCCCAACCCGTTGCGTGAGCCACCGAATGCATCCGTGTGTCCCTTCTTTGTCATCCCCGATGGCATTGCCGTGTTCCACACCACGACAATGGGAGCATATGTCTCTCCATAATCAATGCCTTAAATTGAGAGAACCCTTGAGCTACCAATCTTTCCTTGTTCCTTACAACAATACCATGTTCATCTTTCTTGTTCTTGAATATCCACTTAGTTCCAATAACATTGCGGAAAACTTTTGGCTTTTCAACTAACTTCCACACTTTTTTTCTCTCAAAGTTGTTGAGCTCTTTATGCATTGCTTCTACCTAATCTGAATCTTCAAGAGCTTCCCAAACTTTCTTTGGCTCCACCATGGATATATGTGCTTGATGCTCACCAAAATGCTTCAATTGAGCTCGAGTGGACATTCCTCTCCTTAGATCACCAAGCACATTCTCAAGAGTGTGATATCTTATTTCCAACATCCTATCCACTCTAGCTTTATGACGAGTTTCGATCTCCTTGTTATCTCTAGTGGGGATCTATTCATCATTTTGGTCCTCGTCTTGACCATAATCTTGACCTAGATATTCACGAGGATCATTCTTATCATCATGAGGCATAGATTGACCTTGATATTGATCAGGCACACTTCTAGACATGTGTTGAGATGATCTTCTGGCTGATTCTATAAATCTTCCGTGAACAATAGACTGAGAAGCGCTAGACAATCCTGTAAGTGGAGAATCATGTTCCTCCTAGCTAGAGGTTTCTGCCTGATCAACTTGTTAAGGGTTCTCAGCTTGTCTTTGTCTTGGTTCACTATTTTCCTAAATAGCAGGAGCTTGTTGATGTTGTGAAGATGAGGGCTCCACTTGAGTAGAGCATAGTTCTTCTCGATCCCCCACAAGGGGTTCCTCAACGAGGCGTATGAATCCCACACCCATTCTTCTTATGGCATCTTGAGGCATTTCATCATCTACATCACAAACATCAACACGCTCCCCTTGGGGACCATCATATTCTTCGAAAACCACACTACAAGATTCTATGACAACTCCAGAGAGATTATCATGGATTCTATAAGTGTGGGATTCGAGATCATAGCCAACAAAAAATACCCTATAATGCTTTGGAATCAAACTTGGAAGAATGAACACCCTTAATGCGATAGAAACACTTACAACCGAACACCCAGAAGTATGAAACATTGGGCTTGTTACCGGTAAGAATTTCATATGGAGTTTTGATCGATTTTTTGCGGAGGTAGAGCCGGTTTGATGCATGGAATGCTGTGGAGATTGCTTCAGCCCAAAATTTGTAAGGGGATTTAAACTTAGCAACATGGACCTAGTCATATCAATTAGAATTCAATTCTTCCTCTCAGCTACACCATTTTGTTGAGGGGTATATGCAGCGGAATATTAGTGTTTTACCCCCTCATCACTAAGAAATACATTCAAGGTGTAGTTCTTGAACTCGGTGCCGTTGTCACTCCTTATTACCAACATAGGGACATTGTATTGACGTTGAACCATGTTGATAAAGTCGATGAAGTTTTCTTGGGTCTCACTTTTCAACTTGAAGAAGTATACCCAAGTGTATCTTGAATAGTCATCAACAATCAGCAAACAATATTTCTTCCCACCAAGACTTGCATGAGATGGAGTACAAAGAGATCCACATGAAGGAGGTCCAATATCCTCTTGGACTTGATGAAGTTATTTGGCTTGTGGGGAGAATCATGCATCTTTCCTTCAACGCAAGCCCTGCACACACGATCTTTGTAAAAACAAACATTTTCTTTTAGTCCAACAATATGGCCACCCTTGTGGGGACTTTGAAAGTTCTCATGTTGACATGGGCTAGACGGCGATGCCATAGCCAACCCACATCAGCCTTTCCGAATAAGAACATCGCACTTGTAGTGGTTTTCCCCAAAAAGTACATCACATACAAGTCATTTTCAACGTATCCAACAAAACGACCTTTAGAGACTTGCTCCACAAGAAGACCACAATATCATTATCAATAAATACGGAAAAGCCCATCTTTCCAAGAGCACGGACTGAAAGTAAATTATATCCAAGGGTCTCAACAAGCATGATGTCCACGAGTGTAATATCGTGAGCAATCACAACCTTGCCAAAACCCATTACCTTAGACTTTGACTTGTCGGCATATGTCATGGTTATTTGATCATCATTTGGTCTCATCTCCTTGACAATAGTTTTGCTTCCAGTCATATGACTTGTGCATCCACTATCAAGCCCACTTTGACCCTCCGGAAGCATAGGATTACAAGAGATCAAACTAGATTTTAGGTACCCATTTTTCAATGGGTCCTCTTTTGTTAGCAACAAGGGTATTGGGAACCCAAATAGACCAAACAATATAACCATCAAACGGGCCAACATATTGTGCATAAACATCACCATAATAATCACGCATTAAGACATAGTGAGGGTTATCACTTCCTGCAAAGTCATCTTGTGACATAGGTCTGTCACTTGTGGTCTTACTACCCACAATGGCTTTGTCTTTTGCTTGTGTGGGCTTGCCCTTCTTCTTCTTGTTGTTCAAAAGAAGAAGCAATATTTGACCTTTGCTTACTCAAAAGGTCGTCAATAGACTTGTTTCCTTTGGGAAAGGTGGCATTAGCAAGCTCCCCCTTGAACCTAGCATTTTCTTCAAAGGTATTTGTACTACTAGAAGGAATGAAAGTACTAGGTGAAGCAATATTAGTAAATTGAGTTTGAATTTTTTCACGAGACTTTGTGAGTAACAAGAGTTCACTCTCTAAGGCCTTGTGAGCCTTGTGAAGCTTCCTAAAGTCCCCGGCAAGTTTGTCATGAACAACACCAAACTCAACCTTATCCTTTTTAGCCTTTTTGTACTTAGCAATGGCATGATCATGTTCCTTAATGAGTTTATTAATAATTTGATTATTTGCCTCATCTAGGCCTTAAAGCTTTTCTTCAAGAGACACCCTAGTCTCTTGCTCTTCTTCTGGGGCATTAGTTAGAGCATCCATTTCACTAATATGCTCTCTCCCTAGTTTACATCATTCATCAAGGAGCTCTTGTGTGTGAGAAAGTTGATTTAGGAGGTTCAAAGAATTCTTCTTGTGATCCCCTTGCAAGTTAGTCATAACACATCAAAAGAAACTAATTCCTATTTGACCTCAAGAGATATATCATCATCAAGTTTATCATCAATCATCAAGGAGGGGTGTGAAGATGATAATACCTCTAATCCTCTTGCCATAAGGCAAGTGACGTTCTTGTTGGAGATATTCTCATTTGGAGAGTCAAAGATTGAGAAAGCGGAAGGAGAAGTAGTGGACATAGCAGCCACACCATTTGATGTTTCCTCTTCATCCTCTTCATCATATTCATTATCGGAGGATAATTCTTCATGTGTTATCAAAACAATCTCACCCGACTTCTTGTTAGCGGGATTCTTCTTGATGAAGGGTTTCTTGATGGGTGCCTTGGAGTTTTTCTTTAACACAAGTTTACCCCCATTATCTTCTCTTTTCTCATAGGGACAACTAGAAAAAAGTGATAGCGGTCACCAAAGTTGAAGCAAGTTCTCAACTTTTAGCTATTGTCTCTTCTCCCATTTGAGTTTCTTCTTCGTTGCATTTCCATCTTGGCCTTGGCGGGGTCTTTCCAAAAGTTCCTTGCATAGAAGGCCATGTATTCACCATGAGCAACCTTGACATCTTCGGGATGGCTCAAAGATAAGCCTTCATTACTTCCTTATTCATCCACATACTCCACAACTTTAGCTTTTAGGGAAAGGTTGACACCATTGTTCATTCCAAGGGCTCGAGCACGAGCATCTTTGGCATTTTTGGCGACAACCTTGAAAGCATCCATCACTTGGATAACTTCATTGGAGGTCATGAGGTGGTAGTTGTGTATTCCTTGGAGACTCTTCAAGTTAGTGGGCTCAAAAATACATGAGTGCACACACATATTTTATTTTGATCCAAGCATCATCCACATGTGAGGCACCAACATTCCTAAAGGCAGTGGCAGTGGACTTGAGCCTTCGATACATTTATTCATGATCTTCACCATCCTTCATATATAAGCCTTTGGCTTCATTGCTTGGTGCATCATACTGATTTCTTCTCATCCACATGTGAGGCATCCCAAGCTTCCTTGGCGGTGTTGAGGTGTTCGATGTGGGGGAAATCTTTTGTACCCAAGATTTGCTGAATTATGTGCAACGCGGTGGCATTGAGTTGACTATTGACAACTTCTCTTCTTATCAAGTTGGTTGGATCCACAATTATGAGTCCTTCTTCAATGATATTCTGCAATTCAATGCAAGATCTGCGCACATGAGATTTCATTAATGATTGCCATTGAGCAAGGGAGTATGCAGCTAGCTTACGTGGGTCACCCCTATTATTTATATGTGGGCGAGGGATTAGAGGGTTGGGAGAGTACCAACTGGGAACATTTTGGTGCTCTTCCTTCCCATCATCTTTTATGGTGGAGGGATTAGTGTTGTCATGACTATTGCCCACCACCACAATCGTGCGTGATGCCAAGGCATTCACATTTGTACATGGTGGAGGTTCCTCTCGAGGAGGAGTAGGAGGTGAGGCAATCTTCTCTTTAACAAGTTGCTCAACTAGGTCGTGAAATTTTTTGATTTCGTTGCCTAGGGAGGAGCTCAAGCTTGATTCCGAATTCTTGAGATCCTCCATGGACATCATGTTACTTGCATCACTCCCTACTTCTCACTCTTTGCTACCCATACTATCTTAGGCGGTAAATCCCAAAAAAGATCCGAGGCTCTGATACCAATTGAAAGGATCGTGGGCACCTAGAGGGGGGTGAATAGGTGCTACTTCAAATTTTACTCTTTTCAAGTTAGGGTTTGACACAAAAGTTAAATTCTCTAGATAATGCAACTATGGTGAATTTACCAATATGTCAACCTAGCACAAACACTAAGCAAGAACAAGATAAGTAAAGTGCGCTAAAGGATAGAAGTAACCAAAGTGGAGCACGTGGAGACACAAGGATTTGTTTCCGCAGTTCCTTCCTTTTGAGGGGAAGTACGTCTGCGTTTGGAGAGGGGGCGGTTTCAAACTACCAACGCCACGAGAGGCCTCCCTTGTTCTCCGATGAACCTCACCCCAAAGGGTTCGATTCACCTCTTCCACTATATCAACAACCTTTGAGGTGGAAGCCGACACCTTTACAACAAGTTCTAGGCACACATCCACAACTGAATTGGAGGCTCCCGAATGCAATCAAGCTGTCACACAATCAAAGACGAGATTGTATGAACCAAATTAAGAACTAGGGTTTCCAATGGAACACTAGAGCTAGGGTCCCTCAAGTGAATGAGGGGGAAATGAAGATCTCTCTTGGTAAAGCTATAGATCAAGGCCTCCTCCTTCGATTCTCCAAAGATCAATGACTTTGGATGGTTGGATGGAGAGATCTTGGTGATTTGGTGGCTCAAATGGTGGGGGACTTCTATTCTGGAACGAGCAGCTGGAGGAAGGGGATGAGGTCCCCTATATATAGGCCCACTGATACTGAACCGTTTTCTGACTGTTGGACCAACTACCACACCGGAGGCTCCGGACTGCAGACCGGAGACTCCAGTCTACACCGGAAACTCTGGCCCATCTCCGGCCAGTCACTGGACCACCATACAGAATGTCCCAGCCATCTTGGAGAAACCCCCTTCGGATATTCTTCAAAGACTCTGGACCATAGTACATCGGATACTAGAATGTTTCCACACCGGAGACTCCGGCCTGGGAGGATGCACCAGAGATTCCGGTATGGCTCCGGTCAATCTCTGGACCACCATACAGAATGTCCCAAGCATGTTTTTGGAGGCCCCTCCGGGGACTCTGCGGGAAACTCCGGACTACATCAGAGACTCCGATGTTTGCACACCGGAGACTCCAGCCATCTTGGAGAAACCCCCTTCGGAAATTCCCTGAAACTTGTAGTTGCTTGCAGGGACATTTCCACAGGGCAAAGTCCTTTTCACTTTCTATTATATCATCCTATAGACATTAACACACTATAAAATGATCAACAAGTTGTTAACTAACACCAAAACTGATTAAGATAATAAATGTCCTTTTAGAAGCATCTCGTGATGATCGGGTGTGATAGATTCTACATGTGCATACAACGGGTGCAAGTCATATTTGCACATGCGGATACTAAGGTTAATCTTGATGAGCCTAGCATGTACATACATGGTCTTGGAACACATAATACCAAAAGATAAAGTATGTGTCATATGAATGATTGTTCGCCTTTGAAGCTACATCTTCTCTCGTGAAGATCAGACTTGGTTTAGTGGATTTGGTTCGTGTAATCACTAAAACAATGTGAGGGGTGTTGTTTTGAGTGGGAGTTCACTTAGTTATTTTAAGAATTAAATTTGAACTCAATTTATCATAAACTTAGTCTAAAATCTTTGCAAATATGTTGTAGATCATGGCGACCCCTACCATCAACTTTAATGCGTTCCTAGAGAAAGAAAAGTTAAAAAACAATGGAAGCAACTTCACGGACTAGTTCTGTCACATGAGGATTGTCCTCGATGCTGGAAATTTGACATATGTGTTGGATGCACCGCTAGGTGATCCAACTGCAAATATTGTGTCTCGATATGGGCACAATGTGTATGACACAAAGCGTGATGACTACAATCTTGTGAAATATGCGATCCTTATGTCAATTGAGCTTGAACTCCAAGAACGCTTTGAACTTAGCAATGCTACTGCTATGGTGGAGGAACTCAAAACCATGTTTGAGAGCCAAATCCATGCTAAGAGATATATGATCTCTAGTGAGTTCTTTAGTGTTAAGATGAAGGAACACATCTCTATGAATGATCACATCATGATGATGATGCACTATGTTCAATGTCTCAAGACACTAGGATATGTCATCCTAGTTGATCTTGTGATGGATAGAGTTCTGCAGTCGCCCACCCAGTTACAAAGAGTTTGTGCGGAATTACAAGATAAGTGGTGCGATTGGATCACACACTGAACTTGCTGCCACTTTGGTGGCTACCTAAGTAGACATGAAGTAAAAGGGTGAGCCCAAGGGTAACTTCAAGAAGGGCGGCAAAACTGTTGCTACACTTGAGAAGAAGACCTGAGCTGGCCCTAGCCCTGATGTAGAATGCTTTTGTTGCAAAGAGTGTGATCACTAGAAGCGGAATTGCCCAAGTACTTGGAAGATCTGAAGAACGACAACATCAAGAAGAAAGTTATATTTGATATGCATGTTATTGATGTGTATCTTACTAGTAATCGTAGTAGTGCCTGGGTATTTGATACTGGTTCGGTTGTTCATATTTGAACTCGAAACAGGAGCTACGGAATAAACTAAGAATATCAAGAGACGAGGTGACGATGCGCGTTGGAAATGGATCCAAGGTTGATGTGATCGGCGTCGACATGCTCCCTCTTCATCTACCATCGGGATTAGTTTTAAATCTAAATAATTGTTATTTGGTGCCTGTGTTAAGCTTGAACATTATATCTGGATCTTGTTTATTGCGAGATGGTTACTCGTTTAAGTCCGAGAATAATGGTTGTTTGATTTTTATGAGTAATATCTTTTATGGTAATGAACCTGAGATGAATGGTTTATTCTTATTGAATCTCGACAGTAGTGAACACTTGTTCACAACATAGATGCTAAAAGAATAAAATTGAATGATAATTCCACATACATGTGGCACTGTCGTCTTGGTCACATTGGCGTGAAGCGCATGAAGAAACTCCATTCCAATGGACTTCTTGAATGGAAAGCATGTCTAATGGGAAAATGACTAAGACACCATTCTCTAGGAAAATGGAGCGAGCTATGGACTTGTTGGAAATAATACATACCGATGTGTGTGGTCCAATGAGTGTAGCGTTGCACGGTAAATATCATTATGTTTTTATTTTTACGGATGACTTGAGTAGATATGTGTGATGACCCACAAGTTTATGGGTTGTATCATAGTACATTTGATAAATAAGAGTGTCGAACCCAACGAGAAGCAGAAGGTGTTGACAAGCAGTTTGGATCAAGGATTCACTGTAAATACTAGCAAATGGATTTTTAGGGATTTTTGGTAATGCAGATAAATAAAGTGCGGGTAAATAAAAGACAATAATAATAATTGCAGAGAGTGTACCAATCATTTCTTCAGGAAAGGACAAGCCGGTTCTATTACTTATGATGACCAAACGTTATCGAGGACACATGGGAATATTGTCAAGTGCTTTCGCTTCATATAGTCAATTAATCTTCATTGGTTTGATAAGTATTATGGGGGTGAACCTATGCTAATGTACTACCCCAAATTTGACTAATACATACTAATGATTATACCCCTTGCAAGCATCCGCAACTATAAGAAAGTAATTAAGATAAAAATCTAACCACATCATTAAACTCTAAGATCCTACACTCCCTTATGCAATGGTTTCCTAACGGGAGTTTAGGTTTTTTTCACTCCGGCAACCCCACAATTAGTAGCCAAGTACACAATGCATTCTCCTAGGCCCATAAAGGTGAAGTATCATGTAGTCGACGTTCACATGACACCACTAGAAGAATAGCACCACAACATAAATATCAAACCATTAAATATTACTCAACATAATTCCACTACTAACAACATGAATTCTCCCATGTCCTCAAGAACTAAAGGAACTACTCACAAGACATCATATGAATCAAGATCAGAGATGAAAAAATGATAAGTAACAATCTGAACATGACAAATAATCCAATGGTTTCACTCAATGGCATCAACTACAACAAGTAATCAACACCGGGAAAGTTCCCCTATGAACTACACAAGATTCAATCCAATTGTTACAGCGGTATGGCATGGTGGTGATGGTGCTGATGATGAGGATGATGATGATGATCCCGATGAATCCTAGCTCGATGATAGTGTCGATGGTGATGCTCTCCCCTCTCCGGGAAGGAATTTCCCCGGCAGATTTCTGCCTGCCAGAGAGCTTTTTCTCTCTCTATAGTTTCCGCCCCGCAGAGGCGGCGGAATATTTCTGTGATGGCTCCCCCCGTCTTAGATTTTCGGGAGGAAGATAGAGGTGAGAGGGCGACGCCAGAGTTGGTCCAGGGTGGCCACACCACCTGGCCGCGCGGCCAAGGGGGACCCGCGCCTAGGGGGGGTGGGCCCCATGTGGCCCATCTCCACTTCCCCTTCTGGCTATCTTCGTCTTCTGGAAAAATAGGAATTTTCGTATATTTTCTGGAATTTTCTGATCTTCATAAATATTGCATCTGGACAGCGCTTTTTCCAGCAGAATTCTGACCCTGCCAGTTAATTCTCCAAAAATCATCAATCATGCAAAATAGATGAAATAACATAAGTATCATCTCTAAATATGAAATATATCAATGAATAACAGTAAATTATGATATAAAATAGTGATGCAAAATGAACGTATCAACTCCCCACAAGCTTAAACCTTTCTTGTCCCCAAGCAAAAACTGAACTCAGTAAATGATACGTCGTAAACGTATCTATAATTTTTGATGTTCCATGCTTGTTTAGTATCAACTTTCCTATGCTTTGTCTACACTTTGAGGTATTTTTATACATTTTCTAGGAATAACCTATTAACAAGATACCGCTGTGCCAGTTGACTGTTTTCTGTTGTTTTTGGTTTCAGAAAAGCTAGTAAGGAAATATTCTTAGAATTGGACGGGACAAAAGCCAAAGTCAATATTTTACCGGAACGAACACAGAGACCAAAGGGCAACCGAAGGGGCGCCACAGGGCGGCCACACCCTAGGGCCGCGGAGGCCCACCCTAGGGCGCGCCGCCCTATGGTGCACGCCCCCTGGCGGCCCTCCTGCCTCGCCTCTGCGCCTATAAAAGCCCCCGATATAGAAACCCTCAGCACCCGATTAGATCTCCACGAAACAGTCCGTAGCCGCTGCCACCATCGTCCCTAGATCGGGAGGATCTCAAGCTCTTCCCGACACCCTGCCAGAGGGGAGAGATCATCCCAGAGGCCTTCTTCATCACCATGCCAGCCTCCGGTATGATGCGTGAATAGTTCACCCTTGTACTATGGGTCCATACAATATCTAGATGGTTGTTTCTCCTCCTTTGTTCTGTCATGTTTAAATCTCGTGAGCTCCATTCATGATCAAGATCATCTATTTGTAATCATACATGTTGTGTTTGTAGGGATCCGATGGATATTGAGATACTTTGTCAGATTGATTATTGATTCTATCATGTCTTAATGATTATTGATTCTTTCATGTCTATGTTGTTTGTGATCTTGCATGCTCTCCGTTGCTAGCAGCTATCTTGGCCAAGTAGATGCTAGTGACTCCAAGAGGGAGTATTTATTCTCGATAGTAGGTTCATGCCTCTAGTAATCTGGGGAAGTGACAGGAATATCTAAGGTTGTAGATGTGTTGTTGCTACTAGGGATAAAACAACAATCTTTTGTTCATGAAACAATTGTATTGTTTACTTTACACACATTGCTTAATGCAGTTATCCGTTGCTTGCAACTTAATACTGGAAGGGGTTCAGATGATAACCTGGAGGTGGATTATTAGTCATAGATACATTTGGATGGCGGTCTATGTATATTGGTGTAATGCCCAATCAAATCTCATAGGAATCATGATGTCTAGTATTTGCATTGTTATGCCTTGCTCAGTCCTGTCAATTGCCCCGCTGTAATTTGTTCACCCAGCATGTTATCTATCTTAAGGAGAACACCTATAGTGAATTGTGGACTCTGGTCCAATCTTTACCATTGTTACATCATCTATTGTTATCGTTTACTTTCTACCAGCAACCCTTACCTTCGACACTATACGTTTAATCATTTGTTTTCAGCAAACCAGTGAGATTGACAACCTCACTGCAAGTTGGGGCAAAGTCTTGGGTTTGTCTTGGGTAGGATTCCAAGTTTCTAGCAACACCTTGGAGTTGTTTCCTTGCTCCTACTGGTTTGATAACCTTGGTTTCATAACTGAGGGAAAACTTATTGATGTGCTCATCACACCTTTCTCTTGGGGTCTCCCAATGAAGCTCTACAACTGAGCCACGTCAGTAAACATGACCATAGGTTTATGGAGTGAAGTTTCGATGAAGAGAATACGGACAAGAAGCATCACATTTATCAGTACACAAATCATAATAGAACGCAAACTTTGTTCTTGGTCAGAGAACAATTAACAAATCGTACTTATTTTTGAGCTAAACTTCTATAATGAAGCTTAGATTGCAGGGGTCTCTTGATCACACGTAATGATCTCTTCACCAACGATGATAGCTTTCAAAGTTATATTCATTCAGATAAGAGAATTGTGCAAAACAAGGAACATAAGAAACAAGATTGAATAAATGAACATATAGATGATTGAATGACAACAACTCAAATGTTTGCTTGAGATAGAGAGGAATAGGTTTACTGCCTCAACATAAAAGTAAAAGATAGGCCATTCGCAGAGGGAAGCAGGGATTAACAAGTTTTATGAAGCTTCCAAAAATTATTGTACTCACTAGCTTTGATCTCTCATTACCCCTATCATAAGAATCTTGAAGTGATTAAGGTTAATGTGAGGGTAAATATGAGTTATATGCTTGATAAAGCACAAGTTGAAAATCTCATGCCCCTTGAGTACGAGTATCGAGACCTCATGCTACCAACTTTGGTCACAGGCAAGTTCTTGTCATTGTAAGTATATGTGTATCATAGAGAACCGCCAATGGGGTACCCCTTGCCCCATGACACAGGACCTATCCCATATCAAAATGACAAGGCAACAAACAGTGAGCATCTCAACGATCTTTTTATTTTCTATTTGCATAGGCTTTTATTGAGGATGTTTCATAGAATGCCACTATGGTTTCGCTGCAAGTTTCCATCATGATTAGGCATGGCTTAGGCTAGCCGCCCAGACGTTTCTCTAACACATATACAAACTCCATGAAATTACAAGCTCCCATTTTATTTCACCCCGCCGAGATCTATAAACAAAAGAACATGATATCAACTAAATAGAATAAGTGCAATGTTGAAAGCGTTCCCCATGACAGCATGATTCTGCTGATTCCCAACTTATAATTTGCAAGCATATAAGAATCATAGGATAGTCACAATGGTTCAAATTTATTAAGTGCAATAAATGAAGTGTGCCATCAAGTTCGTGAGAGCTTTACTAACTGATTTTCTCATGACAAAATTTTTAATTTGGAAGATAGATAAAACTCGAAAATTTACTTGGAATAACAATGATTCTAATAGGTGTATATGGTGGACACAATTGGCATAGGCGTTGGTTCAAGGTTTGGATGCACGAGGAGCATTCCCTCTTAGTACAGGTTTTTGGCTAGCAAGGCTGGGTAGCAAGCATTAGAGTTGAGTGAAACAAGCAAACATACATATGATAGAAACAATCATGCAATCTTCCTTGGAAGAACAAACGATCTTAACTTGAGAATAGTAAGCTTATGATCCAATCAAGAAGGAAAGATAATAAAATAATATATCTACAAGTACTTTTTCTCTTTTCTACTCAAACCTCAAAGTGATGTTGCTACTGACCAATGCTAAGTTTGCCAAAACCAACTAAATTTACTTGATGCTCCCAAAGTGATACCAATACTAACAACAAGATCAATCATATGACCTAAATTGCAACCTAAAATAAGATGTGCAAAAGTAAATGATAAAAATTCTCATTAATATTCCATAACGGCACTCACACCAAGGGATACTTGAATAACCAACTAAAGGAGAGATACTTCCACACTGCAAACCATCCTATATGATAACTTCTCTACTCATGATATGACTCTACTAAAAAGGGTAAAAGATAAAATATAATGATGTGATACCGTGGCACTTCCCCAAGATTGGAACAAACCAAGGGGATGCCAAAACCTGATGACGAATTATTCCTTTGGTGATCCAGAGGAAGACATGGCGGCTCCTAAACTGAGAACTTTGCCTGACAGAAACAGATCAAAATGAAAACACAATGAGAAAAAGATATATGTAACTCGGGGGATCTGTGGGATTATATAACACAAAGTTTAACAACAAAAGGAAGGCACTGGGAGAAAATGGGTTGGAAACAAGCTCCGAGGCGGCCACACCACTTGGTGGCGCGGCCAGTTGGGCCCACTCCCAGGTGTGGTGTGAGCCCTCCGGACTCTGTTTCCATCCCTCTTTCTACTCATGACCTTCCATATTAAATAAATGGAGGGAATATGCCCGAGAGGCAATAATAAAGTGGTTATTATCGTATTCCTTATTTATGATAAATGTTTATTTTACATGCTATAATTGTATTAATATGGAAACGTTAATACATGTGTGTTTAATAAACAAAAAGGAAGTTCCTAGTTATGCTTCTCTTATAAACTAGCTCGTTGATTAACATGATGATCAAAGTTTCCTGATCATGGACATTGGATGTTGTTAATAACGAGGTCACAACATTAGTGTAATGATGTGATGAACATTCATCCAAAGTATAGCATTACGATCAAAGTCATTGAGTTTATATTGCTATAACAACTTACGAAGTGATCCTAATCCTTAGACCATGAGATCATGTCAATCACTAACACCGGAAGAGTTTCTCGATGACATCAAACGTCACACCGTAACTGGGTGATTATAAAGATGGCTTCAGAACTACTAAAGTGTTACGTTGAGACCCATGGATCTAGAGTGGAATTTGTTCATCCCGATGATGGATAGATATGCTATGGGCCCTCTCGGTTATATCACATTGATTAGCTTGCAAGCATGTGATTTGATCACTAGAATGTTATATCACGGGAACGAGAAAAGAGTACATGTCGGTAACAAGATCAAACTAGGTATGGAGATACCGATGATCGAATCTCGGACATGTAATATATCATGAAACAAAGGGATTAAGATACTAGCGTAAAAGGTTCACACGATCACAGAAGTCATCATTGAATGTGTGGGAGTTAGTACGGATCTCCAGGTCCCGCTGCTGATTATTGATCGGAGAGGGGTCTCGATCATGTCTGCATTATTCGCGAACCGTAGGGTGACACACTTAAGGGATACCGACACCATTCGGAGCAAATGATATGCCAGAGAAAGAAAAAGGAAAGCGCAGGAATTTATTTCTCTAGACACCGAAACTGTTTCGGTTGAAATTTCTGAAACTGGTTCTGCATGTGAAATTGAAATGTTTTAAGGGGTTTATGTGAATGTTTGTTAATTAAAGTAATTAACAAAATTTTGAATAAATAAATAAAAGAGTTTTATTTAAATGAGAGCTTGCATTAAATTTGGTGGAAATTTAATGCATGTGAGTGGATTTTTGAGTGGAGGCTTTTTAATGGGAGTGGAGGCTTTTCATTTTGAGTGGGAGCTCCACACACATGAATGTGGAAGAGGTGGGGGCAGCCCCCATGGATGGGCGCCATGCCCCTTGGGCACCCCCCTCTCCCCTATAAAAGGCCCCCCTCTCCTCCTCTCAAAGCACACCTCCTCGCGAAGGATCTCTCTCCCCCCTTTAGAATTTCCCCATGGTCTCGGATCAGCGAGAAACATGTTCCCGGTGGCTTTTTCTAGAAGGATTTGTTGCTTCCGCTGCTTCGCTGGAGCGAGGGCACGGAGGTTGTCGGGGTACCCGTACGTGTGTGCGATCACGGATGCACCACTGCTTTGAGGTGCTGGACTTGATCGTGCTGGACCGGCTGGACCAGATGGACTTCATCATAATCTTGAGATCGGCAAGCGTTCGTCTACATCATCCACGAGTACAACCTCGTTAACGCTATTCAGTCTTCAAGGGTATGTATTCTATGGATGTATATCCACCCGTTGCTTGTATCTAGTAGATAGATCTTGGTACATAGATGTTCCCATCGTAGGAAAAAATTTGTTTTCTATGCTGCGAACCCTACAGTGGTATCAGAGCCGGATCTATGCGCAGATGCTTTGCACGGGTAGTACACATATGAGTATGTGGGAGATGATGATCATTTTATTGCTTCTTAGTTGTACTTTGGATATTGGTGGCATAGTGGGATGAAGCGGCCCGGACAAACTTTACATGTCCTCGCACATGAGACCTGTTCCACGCTTGACATGCAACTAGTTTTGCATAAGTGGCTAGCGGGTGTCTGTCTCTCCTACTATAGTCAATATCTAATTTGCAATGAGTTGTCAACAATTTGGTTATCCTCGTTGTGGTTCATGTTCGTAGGTAAGAACGGTTCTATCTTCGAAAGCCCTAAACCACGTAGAACTTGCAATGGATAAATTAGAGGCGTGTAGTTTAGATTGTTGCTGGGCTAATGTTATGATATGGTGATGTTGTAAGTAGAAGTATGAGATGATACTCTTACAACACACATAACATGTAATCTCCATAGACCTTGGACTTACACATATATGTATGATAGTGATCATACCATGGTGCACATGATAGAGATCATATGCAGGAACCATATCATTCCACTAATAAACATGTGATGTTTGATTGCATCTTATATTGCTTGTTTGGCATTTTATTAGCATAATAAGATGATCCCTCATTTAGATATCAAGATAAGAATGTGTTCTTCCTTAAGTATGCGCCGACAATGTTTCGTCGCTTCAAGGCATCACGTGATGATCGGGTGTACTTGAATCCACGAGCATATCTTGGGTGTAAGACAGTTACACACGCGAATACTAAGGTTCTTACTTGGCGAGCCTAGCATGTACAGACATGGCCTCGAAACACGGACCGAAAGGTTAAGCATGAGTCATATAGTAGATATGATGCCCATTTGATGCTCGCCTTTGAAGCTACACCGACTCACATGATGATCGGACTTGGTGTAGTGGATTTGGTTCATGTAATCACCAAAAAGACACGAGGGATATCGTTTTTGAGTGGGAGTTCTTTTCTAATTTGGATTATTAGAATTCAATTTATCATAAGTTAAATCAAAGTGAATTTGCATAATTTGTTGTAGTGATTGGCATTCGTTCACCACCTTATGCATAGTTGTAATTGAGATAATAGAACTATAGAATTCTGGATATATATACTTTACGAACTGGTATCGTATTGTGTTGAGTGTCAATCTAAAGTTTAAAGTCCTATTGCAAACTTTCAGCAAACTCTATTTACTCCGTGAGATTTAATAATTGGTATTAAATCGAGAGTAACAATTCTAGTGTTAGTATCTTAAGTATCATGTTTTCCTCCATGATTCTTGATTGTTTCAATCAAGTTTATCTAGGAGCTGAAAGAATTGTTTCAGAAACCATCATGTGTGGCAGATATAACGATATCTAAAACAATGTTTTGGTTGCAATATGATAGAGTATAATATATGTTCTCATATTGGATGAGAATTTATGAAGGTTGGAGATGCTAGACATCCTAATCATCCAAAGGGGTTTTGGAAAGTAATGTTATACTCACGATTCTCCTTATAAGCTACATTAGCTTGATCATGAAAGTCGTCATGATAAGGATGAATAGAAGATGTATGTAAAATGTTTACTACACTAAAAGATTACTAAAGAATGGATTTTAAAAGAATACCGATCATTTTGATGATGGTGATCTACTTCAAAGTGCAAGTCCAAAGGTATTATTATTTGAATATTTGGACTATGTGTCATGTATATGGCGCCACTTTTGATGTTGATAGATTCTTAGAAAGGAAAAAGAAATTCTGAAAGAGAATCTATAAAATATATTTGGCAGAAAATAAAAGATTGGAAATATCCAATTTAGGTATATGGATGATATACATGTTATGGTTATATTCTTTGCTTGTTAAACAATGTGGTTCTTGGGTATTGGATACCGAATTGGTTGGTATGAAATTTCATACGGAACGATGCAATTCACGAACCACAATGGCCGAAGTAACTAGATGTTCATCGAAAACAAACAAACCGTTGTTTGTATTTCTCGTTGACATCAAAGCTTGACTTCAAGATTTGTTTTAATAATTGTTATTTAAATCAGGTATTATGAGAACAAAGGTTGTTCAAATAATTACCATATTCCATATTAGATGGATGATTTAGAAATCTAGTTGGAGAGATCACATCCATAAAACCTAATGCTAAAATGTCGCAAGACAAATGATTGAAAGATCACTTACGAAGTGACATCGCCGTTTAAATTATATTGGAAAGAAAACATGAAGAATCTCCATATTCATGGATTTTTGGAGTCTTTGATTTGATCAAGTGACGCTTGTGAGACTTTCCTCGGGATAATTAAAAACTTCGTTCAAAGGCCAAAGAAGAACGAACGACTAAAATATTGGAATTTATACATATCGATGTATGTAGTCCATTATTTATAGTCGTAAGCGATGGATTTCAACTTCATATACTTTCTCCGGAAATTTAAGTGAATGTTCACTTAATGAGAATGAAGTATGAAATATTTGAAAATGTTTCAAGACTTTCAAGATGAAGTGAAAATCATTGTGACAAGAAAATAAATGGTTTATGATTTTATCGTAAGGGATTTATTTGAGTTACAAGTGTAAGAAGAAAAATAAATGAATTATGATTTATCATAAAGGGATTTATTTGAGTTGCAAGTTTAGCAAAACACCTAGATTTACATTTCCCGAAACACCATAGGAGTATGGAGTGTTTGAGATTTGTAATGAAACCTTGTTTGACATGGTTGGATCAAAGGTGTTATTTATAAAACTGCCATTATGTTTTAAAAGATTAAAGCTTTAGAGACTTCCGCTTTTACACTGAAAAGAGCTCCATCTTGATCTGTTGAAATGACACCATGGAAGTTATGGTTTGGGGTAAAACCCAAGTTGTCATTTCTTAAATTTTGGTATGCTAAACATAAGTAAGATGTTTACAACCAAAGTCGGATGAGCATGTCTTTGTAGGTTATTTCGAATAACAATTGGTTATTCTTTCATAACACCAAGGACAAAAGGGTTTGTCGCTTGAAACATGAAGTTTCTTGAAGAAGGAATTTTTCATAAATGTTAAGTGGGAGGACAATAGAACTTTTATAAGGTTAACGAACCTTAGCTAAATGTGTTGAGTTGCGCAGCGCCGGAAATGGTTCCGGAGGCTGCCATAATGCTCATAGCTTATGTGCCTCAAAGGTTGTGGTCACGGAGATCTAAGTTCTTATTGAACCAAGTTGGTCGGATAAACAAATCAAATGCTGAGATTTGAGAGTAAATCATTATTGTTTGATAATGATGAACCGACTACATACAAAGAAGCGATGATGGGCCCTGACTCCGTCAAATGTCTTGAAGCCATAAAATCCGTGATAGTTCCATACACGAGAAACCAAGTTTTGAACTTGGAAGACCCTCTGGAAAGGTGTAAAAACCTATCGGTCGTATTTGGATCTATAAAGAAACAGACAAGGATGTTTCACATCTATGAAATAGTCGACATGTCATAAAGTATTTTACGACAATGTTCAAGGAGTTGACTATGACAAGATTTGATCTTTCATAGCGATATTTAGTCTGGACGGATTAAAGTAGCAACCACTACATATAATTTGTTATATGGTAGATCAATAAACAAAACAAAATTCTTCTAATAGAATGGTTACCTAGGACGTCTACAAGACACGGTCCAAAGGGTTTTGTTAAATTCAAAGGATGTTAAAAAGGGCATGCAAACTTTAATGGTTGAAGTAAGCATCGCGGAGTTGGAATCTTCACCATGATGAAAAAGCAGTTTTTCATCAGGAGACGATGAAGATGCTTGCATTTGCAAGAAATTAAGTGGGAGCGCTAAGACATATTTCTAATATATTATGTGGAGGACATCTTGTTGATTAGAAATGATGTATCTTTTATTGACAGAGGTTAAGAATTTCATTTCGATGAAATACTTAGTCAAAACCCAAATATTTAGCATGATTGTCTATAGTGGATAGACTGTGACGCTAATATGGTTGTGCCAAACGTACATATATGAGATATTGAACGAGTTCAATATAGAAACAACAAGAAACGGTTCTTGTCGCATGGAAAGGAATTGAATCAAGATTCAAGTGTATCGACACTTGATAAGTGAAACAAGATTCAAGTGTTTTGACACTTGATGAGTGAAATCACAAGAATGTTTTGATCAATCATACCATGATATGTACACATCCAGATATGTCCTATGCTCTAAGTGTTATGAGCATATACTAGAATGAATCATAAAATGATCATTGGACGATAGTAAGGATATTCTTATGATCTTTTGGAAGAACTAAGAATATATTTGTGTAGAGGTGACAAACAATTACAAATAGTTCATTGTAAAGCGTTACATTGATACTAGTTTTGTCACAAGATACAAATTAAGTTTATCTCAATTTAAACTATGGGTGGCACAATGTAATGGAAAGGAGTTTCCATGATGGATTTAGAAGAGTTCCAAAGTAAAGACATTGTGACGAATACTACAACAAAAGGGCTAAGTATATGACTGCTATAGTAGCAGCAAAGGAGGGAATTTGTGTCAAGTAGTTTGTTATCAAACTAAGGTGTGGTTCGCAACGGGCTAACACTAAAGATATATTGTATGACAATAGTATCGACATGGTTTAACCCCAAGGAACTAAAGGTCTCACCGAAAGACCAAATTTATACAATGCCATCTCATTGGAGAATGAGTGATGCGTGGAGACGCAAAGATATGCAAATACACACGGACCTGAAAGCATCAGATCCGTAGATTATGTTAACCACTTGCAGTTTCGTATATGGAACACCAGAAAGCCATAGGTGTTCAATACGCAAAGTTTTCAAACTAGATTATTGTCTCTAGTGCAAGTGGGAGACTGAAGGGAATATGCCCGAGAGGCAATAATATAGTGGTTATTATCGTATTCCTTATTTATGATAAATGTTTATTTTACATGCTATAATTGTATTAATACGGAAACGTTAATACATGTGTGTTTAATAAACAAAAAGGAAGTTCCTAGTTATGCCTCTCTTATAAACTAGCTCGTTGATTAACATGATGATCAAAGTTTCCTGATCATGGACATTGGATGTTGTTAATAACGAGGTCACAACATTAGTGTAATGATGTGATGAACATTCATCCGAAGTATAGCATTACGATCAAAGTCATTGAGTTTATATTGCTATAACAACTTACGAAGTGATCCTAATCCTTAGACCATGAGATCATGTCAATCACTAACACCGGAAGAGTTTCTCGATGACATCAAACGTCACACCGTAACTGGGTGATTATAAAGATGGCTTCAGAACTACTAAAGTGTTACGTTGAGACCCATGGATCTAGAGTGGAATTTGTTCATCCCGATGATGGATAGATATGCTATGGGCCCTCTCGGTTATATCACATTGATTAGCTTGCAAGCATGTGATTTGATCACTAGAATGTTATATCACGGGAACGAGAAAAGAGTACATGTCGGTAACAAGATCAAACTAGGTATGGAGATACCGATGATCGAATCTCGGACATGTAATATATCATGAAACAAAGGGATTAAGATACTAGCGTAAAAGGTTCACACGATCACAGAAGTCATCGTTGAATGTGTGGGAGTCAGTACGGATCTCCAGGTCCCGCTGCTGATTATTGATCGGAAAGGGGTCTCGATCATGTCTGCATTATTCACGAACCGTAGGGTGACACACTTAAGGGATACCGACACCATTCGGAGCAAATGATATGCCAGAGAAAGAAAAAGGAAAGCGCAGGAATTTATTTCACTAGACACCAAAACTGTTTCGGTTGAAATTGCTGAAACTGGTTCTGCATGTGAAATTGAAATGTTGTAAGGGGTTTTATGTGAATGTTTGTTAATTAAAGTAATTAACAAAATTCTGCATAAATAAATAAAAGAGTTTTATTTAAATGAGAGCTTGCATTAAATTTGGTGGAAATTTAATGCATGTGAGTGGAATTTTGAGTGGAGGCTTTTTAATGGGAGTGGAGGCTTTTCATTTTGAGTGGGAGCTGCACCCACATGAATGTGGAAGAGGTGGGGCAGCCCCCATGGCTGGGCTCCATGCCCCTTGGGTGCCCCCCTCTCCAATATAAAAGGCCCCTTCTCCTCCTCTCAAAGCACATCTCCTCGCGAAGGATCCCTCTGCCCCCTTTAGAATTTCCCCATGGTCTCGGATCAGCGAGATACATGTTCCCGGTGGCTTTTTCTGGAAGGATTTGTTGCTTCCTCTGCTTCGCTGGAGCGAGGCACGGAGGTTGTCGGGGTACCCGTACGTGTGTGCGATCACGGATGCACCACTGCTTTGAGGTGCTGGACTTGATCGTGCTGGACCGGCTGGACCAGATGGACTTCATCACGATCTTGAGATCGGCAAGCGTTCGTCTACATCATCCACGAGTACAACCTTGTTAACGCTATTCGGTCTTCGAGGGTATGTATTCTATGGATGTATATCCACCCGTTGCTTGTATCTAGTAGATAGATCTTGGTACATAGATGTTCCCATCGTAGGAAAATTTTTGTTTTCTATGCTACGAACCCTACAATAAAAACTACAAAGATACAAGTTGAAAAGTTTTTCGCGAACTTTTTCTTACCAAAATTGTTACCTATTCGAATATGGGCTCTGTAGATTCCTGAATTCGGTCTTTAATAAATTCTTCCCGAGTCACCACTTGAATAATATCAATATCTTCATTATAAGAATCTCCAGAAATATAATGTTTGAGCCTTTGACCATTCAACACTTGCATAGTGTTGTATCTCAATGAAGAAATTTTTATTTCCCCTGAACAATACACCTCTTCAATAATAAAGGGTCCTTCCCATTGTGAGAGTAATTTTCCTTCAAAAAATCTGAGACGAGAACTATATAAAAGAACTTTCTCACCAACATAGAACTCTCTCTTAAGGATTCTCCTATCATGCCATTTTTTACTTTTTCTTTAAAGAGTCTAGCATTTTCATAAGCTTCACTTCTCCACTCATCTAAAGAACTCAATTCAAGTATTCTTTTCTTACTAGCAAGTTTAAAATCTCTAATAAGTTCTTTCACTTCCCAATAAGCTTTGTGTTCTAATTCTAAAGGCAAGTGACAAGCTTTTCCATAAACAATTTTGTAAGGAGACATTCCCATAGGATTTTTATAAGAAGTTCTATAAGCCCATAAAGCATCATTCAAATTTTTAGCCCAATTTTTTCTAGATCTATTAACAGTCTTTTGCAAGATATATTTAATTTCTCTATTTGATAATTCTACTTGCCCACTTGTTTGGGGATGATAAGCTGAAGCGATTCATGATTAACATCATATTTAGCAAGGGTCTTCCTAAAACCACCATGAATAAAATGAGAGCCCCCATCAGTCATAAGATATCTAGGCATACCAAACCGAAGAAAAATAACATCCTTAAGCATTTTTAAAGAGGTCTCACCATTAGCACTTTTTCTAGGTATGGATTCTACCCACTTAGTAACATAATCGACAACAACAAGAATATGAGTATAACCTTTTGAAGGAGGAAAAGGACCCATAAAGTCAAATCCCCAACAGTCAAATGGTTCAATAACAAGAGAATAATTCATAGGCATTTCATTGCATCTAGAAATATTACCAACTCTTTGACATTCATCACATGATAAAATAAACTTTCTTGCATCTTTAAAAAGAGTAGGCCAATAAAAACCTGATTGTAGAACTTTTTGTGCGGTTCTATCTCCAGCATGATGTCCACCATAAGCGCTACCATGAAATTTTCTCAATATCTCTTGTTGTTCATATTCTGGAACACATCTTCGCATAATACCATCCACTCCTTCTTTATATAAGTGTGGTTCATCCCAAAAATAATACCTCAAATCATAAAAGAATTTTCTTCTTCGCTGAGCTATAAAGGTTGGAGGAAAATACTTGGAGACAATAAAATTAGCTTAATCAGCATACCAAGGACTCTCTCGTGAGCTTATCTTTATTGCAGCCAACTGATCATTTGGAAAACTATCATTAACAGACATAGGATCAAAAGAAATGTTTTCCAATCAAGAAAAATTATCAGCAACAGAATTTTCAGCACCTTTCATATCTACAATATGTATAGCGAACTCTTGTAAAAGCAACACCCATCTAATAATCCTAGGCTTAGCATCTTTCTTTGTCATAAGATATCTAATAGCATCATGATCAGTATGAATAGTAACTTTTGAATCAACAATATAAGGTCTAAACTTATCACAAGCAAAGAGTACAGCTAAGAACTCCTTTTAAGTAGTAGCATAATTCCTTTGAGAAGCATCAAGAGTCTTACTAGCATAATGAATAACATTCAACTTTTTATCTATTCGTTGTCCAAGAACAGCACTGATACGTCGGAAACGTATCTATAATTTTTGATGCTCCATGCTTGTTTAGTATCTAATTTGCTTTGCTTTGTCTACACTTTGAGGTGCTTTTTACATGTTTTCTGGTACTAACCTATTAACAAGTTGCCACAGTGCATGTTGCCTGTTTTCTGCTGTTTTTGGTTCCAGAAAAGCTAGTAAGGAAATATTCTTCGAATTGGACGGGACAAACGTCAAAGTCAATAACTTTCTGTGGGGAACAAGAAGTCCAGAGGGGAGCCGGAGAGGCAGGCTAGGGCAGCCACACACCCCTAGGCGCGGGTGGGCCCTTCCCCACGCCTAGGCTGGGTGTGGGGCCCCTGGCCACCGCCTCGTCCTCCCCCTTCGCCTATAAGAAGCCCCCGATGCAGAAACCCTAAGTACCCGATCAAATATCCACGAAACCTTGTATAGCCGCCACCACCATCGTCCCTAGATCGGGGGGATCTGAAGTTCTTCCCGGCACCCTATCGGAGGGGAGATCATCCCAGAGGCCTTCTCCCCGGTATGATGCGTGAGTAGTTCCACCTTGGACTAAGGGTCCATGTAGTAGCTAGATGGTTATATCTCCTCCTTGTGCTTTCATGTATAGATATTGTGAGCTCCATTCATGATCAAGATCTAATCTATTTGTAATCATGCATGTTGTGTTTGCGGGGATCTGATGGATATTGAGATTATTATGTTGGTTTGATTAATGGTTTTGTTTTTATGATTCTATCATGTCTGTGTTGTTTGTGAACTTGCATGCTCTCTGTTGTTAGTAGCTATCTTGGACGAGTAGTTGCTAGTGACTCCAAGAGGGGGTATTTATGCTCGATAGTGGGTTCATGCCTCTAGTTTCCAAGGCAAATGACAATAATCTCTTCGGTTGTAGATGTTCCATTGCTACTAGGGATAAAACAATGGTCTCTTGTTCATGGAACATGTGGACTATTAACCTTACACACTTTTCTTAAAGCAGTTGTCTGTTGCTTGCAACTTAATACTGGAAGGAGTTCGGATGATAACCTGAAGGTGGACTTCTAATCATAGATGCAGTTGGATGGCGGTCTACGTATCTTGTTGTATTGACCAATCGAATCTCATAGGATCTTGCTAACTAGTAATTGCATTTTTATGCCTTGCTCAGTTCCTGTCAATTGCCCTGCTGTAATTTGTTTACCCTTCATGCCATGTTGTTTATCTAAGGAGAGCACCTCTAGTGAACTATGGACCCCAGTCCAATCTTTACCATTGATAAATCTCTGACTGTTACTTGTTT
The DNA here is from genome assembly GCA_916181665.1 of Avena sativa. NCBI lineage: Eukaryota > Viridiplantae > Streptophyta > Magnoliopsida > Poales > Poaceae > Avena > Avena sativa. The sequence goes on from OV702297.1 coordinate 149,610,514, forward strand.
ACTTGATGCAAACCACCATTACCTTCCACACCATACGTTTAATCCTTTGTTACAGCAAATCGATGAGCTTGACAACCTCACTGATTCGTTGGGGCAAAGTCTTGAGTTTGTGTTGTGCAAGTCTCCACGTTGCTTGCAACACCTGTGTGACGTTTCCTTCCTCCTTCTGGTTCGATAACCTCGGTCTCTACTGAGGGAAGACTTGATGTTGTGCTCATTACACCTTTCTCTTGGGGTTTCCAACAAAGTTCTCCACGTCAAGCACCATCAACAAGTTTTCTAGCACTGTTGTCGGGGAGGCTAAGGACGTCTTCACTAGGGGAGTCCTTCACTTCCTTTCTCTTTACTTTGTTTTTAGTTTGCTTAGTTTCGTTTGCTTTGTTTTTTTGCCTCTTTTCAAAAACTAAAAAAATAGTCTAGTTTGGTTTGCTTCCTTTATTCAAAAACACACAAAAAGTTAGTTCCCACTCTGGTTGCTGGTCTGTTATTGCCTTGCTTGGTCATGCTTTCTATCAATGGATGGTTTCTTTGAAAGTAGTTCTTATTGGAAAGGTGGGTTCATGGAGGAACAAAAGTATTATTATAAGGAACACCCGTTTGTCACAAAAAGGGAAAAACTTATGGGAACAAATTGATAAGTTGAATACTATTGCTAGAGACTTGTGCTCTACTTATAATGTTACTTATTGATTTGATAAATCTTGTTGCTGTAGGAGGTATAAACACCTGCCTTTTCAATGTGAATATAATGATAATGATAACATATCTTCTTATGTTAAGGGAAATTATGACTTTTATGATGTGGAACAAATTGAAGAATTTATTGCTTTCAAGGGTGCATTTGAACTTGCTAGTTTGCTTGAAAGTACTGATGATGCACCTTATGAATATGAGGTTTATGAGATACGACAATTACAAGGAAGCAAATGGCTATATTCTTGAATATTTTAATAGATGCTTTCCACAAATGGAAAATACTAATGCCTTGCAGGAGACTATGGAAGAATAAATTGCTGAAACTAAAATCTCATTAGATGAAAAAGAGGAGGAGAGTGATGGTCAACAGGAGGAAGAATGGATCTACCTATGTCTACCTTCTAATGAGAGTAACTCTTTATCCCTTACATTATTTGATTGTCCCCCATGCTTACCAAAGGAGGATGAATGTTATGTTCTTGTGGATCCTTTTGAAATATCTACTTTGGGTAAAACCTCTGAAAGTTTTAATCCCACTATTTTTGAGCTTGATAGAGATTATGTGTTTGTAGATCATGAAAAGCATGCTTTATGTGATAGCTATATTGTTGAGTTTATTCATGAGGCTACTGAAAATTATTATGAGAGAGGAAAATATGGTTGTAGAATTTTTCATGGTACTGAAACACCTCTCTATGTGCTGAAAGTTTTGAAGTTACTCTTGTTTTATCTTCCTATGCTTGTCACTTTGTTCTTTGTGAATTTATTTGTGTACAAGATTCCTATGAATAGGAAGTGGTTTAGACTTAAATGTGTTCTGAATTTGCTTCTTGATGCTCTCTTTGACTTCAATTCATAATTCTTATGTGAGCATCTTCTCAAGCTATCAAGCCTAACTTAAAAGCGTTAAATAAAAGTACTTGTTGGGAGATAACCCAAGAGTTTCCTTGAGTCTTGGAAGTGATTACTTCAGTAATGACCTCTCCTTATCCTTTTTGTTTTGCTTTTTGTGCCAAGAATGACCTCTAATGAGGGGGAAGTAAGATTTGGGGAGTTGCTGTCCCGAAACAGATTTCTGTCCTCCACCATAAATATTTGTGAGGAGTCTCTGTACCTCGGATTGAGATCAACATTTATGAATAAATCCCCCAGTATGTTAGATAACTTTCGTTAGTTCATCACTTTTTGATTTGAGCAACATAAGATATTCGAAAAAATTGGTTTCTACCTGCTGGTCTGTTTTGACAGATTTCTACCATTATTTGCATTTGCTTCTTATTGATTCCTTTTGAGTTCTCTTTTCGGGAATTGAGATTTTTGAAGGAGTTGCTACAGTAGCTTGTGTTTTTAGTGAAAAGCCTTGCTGTTCCAAAGCTTTGCTAGAGGTCTAATATCTTTTGAATAAACTAATGTTGTTAATGAAGACTATGTGAAGTTTTGTATGAAGGAAAAAATTCAGGTGTAGAGAGAAAATGATGCAATGAGATGAAGAATGGACAAAATCTCAAGCTTAGGGATGCCACCATGGTGTCACCCCAAGAAATATCCAAGAGGTACAAGCGCCAAACCTTGGGTATGCCCAATACATCCCCTTCTTCATCAATAAAAAGCTCAGGTCTGTCTAGACACTTCGTTTTTATTATTTCATGCATAGTTGTGTTGTTCTTGGAGCGACTTAGTTTTCGTTTGCTTTCCTTAGGTTGTTTAGTTTGCTTGAATAAATTAGTTTGGACCCCCGTTCTCGCTGTGTTGTTTTGCAAATAAGTTGCTTGGTGTTGTAAAGGAGTAGTAAGTTCTTGCTTGTAAGTGCAAGAGGAGTTTGCATTGACTGTGACTTAGACCTTAGCATGACATGCTAGGTGTTGTTTTGACCTTATGCTTAGTGATTATTGTTGTAGCATGTCTTGTTCCAAACAATTGGGATTGCTTAGTGTGACTTGAAGAAATTATGCATTGTTTTAGCATGCAAAAGCATAGTATCGTGGTATTCTCCTTTGATGTTTTGCTTGGGTTGACTTGGCACATACTCACACCATGTTATGAATCTCAAGTCACCATAGCCTCTATGATTATTTATTCCTTGACTTGTAGTACCACTCTATGCTTTGATTAGTAATGCTTTGTTGCTCCGCATGATTATGGCCATTATGCTCTCTTATTTGGTTGCTCCCAGTCCTTTGCTAGCCTCCACTTGTGTGAGTAAGCTCTACTCATGCTTCCAACTCCCAAGAAACCAAGATATTCTAAAGTGTCCACTATAAACTCCTATGCATGGTGAGTTACACATTCCAAGTATATTCTTGTTTTCAGCTATCTTCCAATTAAAAACTATTTTTTTATGTGAAAACTTAGTGATTAAAGCCCTCACAAACTTGATGGCACACTTTATATTCTTTGCCCCTAATAAACTTGAACCATTGTTTCATCTATGTTGTATATTCTTGCACTTATACGTTGGAATTAGCAGAACCGTGCTGCCACGGGGAACGTTTTCAACATTGTACTTGTACTTTGTACTCAGTTGATATCATGCTCTTTTGTCTATGGATGTCACCGATGTGAAATAAAGAGGGAACTTGTAAGTCCATGGAGTTTGTATCCTGTGTTAGAGAAATGCCTAGGCTACTAGCCTAAGCCATGCCTAATCATGGTGGAAACTTGCAGCATCACCATAGTGAGCTATCTATGAAGCATACTCAATAAAAATCTATGCATATGGTAAATAAAAAGATTATTGAGATGCTCATTGTCTGCTTGCCTTGTCATTTTGGTTATGGGAAAGCTCCTATACCATGTGCAAGGGGTACCCCATTGGCGGTTCTCAATGATATGCAGAGACTTACAATGACAAGAACTTACAGGTGACTAAAGTTGAGTAGCATGAGGTGTTGCCCTCGTATTCAAGGCACTTGAGATTGACAACTTATACTTCGTCAAGCATATACTCCATCTTTGTTCACTTTAACCTTAATCACTTCAAGATGCTTATGATAGGGGCAATGAGGGTTGAAAGCTAAACAAGTACCATAATTTTTGGAAGCACTTTTTGAAACTTGAAATCCCTGCTTCCTTTATAAAAGGCTTTTCTTCCACCATTATTGAGTCTCCACCTTCTACCTTTAGGCACCATTAAGAGAGCATAGTTGTCATTCTGTGTGCAGTGTTCCAAAGCTTATTGATTGATGCATATTGTGATATTACTTGTTCTTGTGCTATTTGTTTCTAGTCACCCTTGTGAACTTTGAAGGTGTCCTATGCATCTATTTGCTACTCTACAAGGGAGAAGCTGAATGCCACTATGCTATGTTTTCAGTATGTGAAACAAACAAACGTTTTTCAATGCATATTATTCATGATCTTTGTTTGTAGCTTGTTATGTTGCATGCATAGTTACTATGTCCTATTGTTAGAACTCCATCTTTCATTCACATGTTTAGAGTTATTTGATACCATATTTCAATGCTTTCAAATGGTTAGATCTTTATTGTGAGGGTGCATGTCACCTCAAAAATTATTCTTTTTATCACTTACCTACTCGAGGATGAGCATGAATTAAGCTTGGGGATGCTTGATACGTCGGAAACGTATCAATAATTTTTGATGCCCCATGCTTGTTTAGTATCTACTTTGCTTTTCTTTGTCTACACTTTGAGGTGCTTTTTACATATTTTCTGGTATTAACCTATTAACAAGTTGCCACAGTGCACGTTGCCTGTTTTCTGTTGTTTTTGGTTTCATAAAAGCTAGTAAGGAAATATTCTCGGAATTGTACGGGACAAATGTCAAAGTCAATAACTTTCCGTGGGGAACAAGAAGTCCATAGGGGATCCGGAGAGGCGGGCTAGGGCAGCCACACCCCCCTAGGCGTGGGTCGGCCTACCTCGCGCCTAGGCAGGGTGTGGGGCCCCTAGCCACCGCCTCGGCCTCCCCCTTCGCCTATAAGAAGCTCCGGATGCAGAAACCCTAAGTACCCGATCAAATCTCCACGAAACCTTCTGTAGCCACCGCCATCGTCGTCCCTAGATCGGGGGGATCTGAAGTTCTTCCTAGCACCCTGCCGGAGGAGAGATCATACCGGAGGCCTTCTCTCCGATATGATGCGTGAGTAGTTCCACCTTGGACTATGGGTCCATGTAGTAGCTAGATGGTTGTATCTCCTTGTGCTTTCATGCATAGATCTTGTGAGCTCCATTCATGATCAAGATCTAATATATTTGTAATCATGCATGTTGTGTTTGCGGGGATCCGGTGGATATTGAGATTATTATGTTGGTTTTATTAATGGTTTTGTCTTTATGATTATATCATGTCTGTGTTGTTTGTGATCTTGCATGCTCTCCGTTGTTAGTATCTATCTTGGCCGAGTAGTTGATAGTGACTCCAAGAGGGGGTATTTATGCTCGATAGTGGGTTCATGCCTCTAGTTTCCAAGGGAAGTGACAATAAATCTCTTCTGTTGGAGATGTGTTGTTGTTACTAGGGATAAAACAATGGTCTCTTGTTCATGGAACATGTGGACTGTTTACCTTACACACTTTGCTTAAAGCAGTTGTCGGTTGCTTGCAACTTAATACTGGAAGGAGTTCGGATGATAACCTGAAGGTGGACTTCTAGTCATAGATGCAGTTGGATGGTGGTCTATGTATCTTGTTGTATTGCCCAATCGAATCTCATAGGATCTTGCTGACTAGTAATTGTATTGTTATGCCTTGCTCAGTTCCTGTCAATTGCCCTGCTGTAATTTGTTTTCCCTTCATGCCATGTTGTTTATCTAAGGATAGAACCTCTAGTGAACTATGGACCCCGGTCCAATCTTTACCATTGATACATCTCCCACTGTTACTTGTTTACTTGCTACAAACCACCATTACCTTCCACACCATACGTTTAATCCTTTGTTACAGCAAACCGGTGAGCTTGACAACCTCATTGATTCGTTGGGGCAAAGTCTTGAGTTTGTGTTGTGCAGGTCTCCGCGTTGCTTGCAACACCTGTGTGACATTTCCTTCCTCCTTCTAGTTCGATAACCTCGGTCTCTACTGAGGGAAGACTTGCTGCTGTGCTCATCACACCTTGCTCTTGGCGTTTTCAACGAAGTGCTCCACGTCAAGCACCTACAGCAAAATCACTATCATCACACATAATTTCAAAGGGTAAATTCCAATCAAGTGGTTGGACAATAGGAGCAGTAGTTAAAGCTTTCTTTAGTGTTTCAAAAGATTCCTTACAATCATCACCAAAAAAAAAGTTACATCTTTTTGGAGAATATTAGTAAGGGGCTTTGATATCTTGGAGAAATCTTTAATAAACCTCCTATAGAAACCAGAATGACCAAGGATACTATGAATACCTTCAACATCCCTAGGATAGGGCATTTTCTCAATTGCTTCAGCTTTGGCTCTATCTACTTCAATACCTCTTTCAGATATTTTATATCCAAGGACAATTCCTTCATTAACCATAAAGTGACATTTCTCCCAATTAAGAAGAAGATTAGTTTCTTCACATCTCTGTAAAACATTATCAAGATTGTGCAAAAAATTATCAAAAGAAGTTCCATAGACAGAGAAATCGTCCATGAAGACTTCCACAATTTCTTCACAAAAACTACGAAAGATAGCAGACATACATCTTTGAAAAGTAGCAGGAGCATTACACAAACCAGAAGGCATACGCCTATAAGCATAAGTTCCATAAGGACACGTAAAAGTGGTTTACTCTTGATCTTGCGCTCTAAACAATTTGAGAACCTAGAATAACCATCAAGAAAACAAAAATGAGTCTTTTTAGATAACCTTTCTAACATTTGATAAATAAAAGGTAAAGGATAATGATCTTTCTTAGTAACTTTATTAACCTTTCTAAAATCAATGCACATCCTATAACCAACTAATACTCTTTGAGGAAGAAGCTCATTATTTTCATTAGGCACAACAGTAATTCCTCCTTTCTTAGGGACACAATGAACAGGACTAACCCATCTACTATCAGCAGTAGGATAAATAATACCAGCATCAAGAAGTTTCAATACCTCATTTCTTACCACTTCCTTCATCTTAGGAATTAAACAACATTGATGTTCACAACTGGTTTTGCATCAGGTTCCATATAAATAGCATGCTGACATATAGTAGGAGAAATCCCTTTTAAATCATCAAGAGTATAACCCATAGCTCCTTGGTGTTTCTTCAATACTTCCAATAATCTTTCCTCTTCCTTTCCTAAAAGTTTAGAACTAATAATAACAGGATATATTTTCTTATCATCAAGATAAGAATATTTAAGATCATCATGTAGAGGTTTTAGATCAAAAACATGATCCTCTTTAGGTGGTAATGTGGTACCCAAATCTTCCATAGGTAGATTATGCTTAATCATCTTAGGTTTACAAAGAAGAATCTCGTCAATCTCATTTCTTTCTTCCATGAAGATCTCACTTTCATGATCTTCCATATATTGCTGCAAAGTATTATTAGGAGCAAGAGAAATAGAAGCAAGTTGTTCAACTCTAAAATCCTCATTAGGAAATTCATTTTCGTAAGGAGCTTTAGCAAATTTAGAAAAATTAAACTCATAAGATTCTCCATCAATTTTAGTTAAAATTTTCTATTTCTTACAATCTATAATAGCTCCACAAGTGTTCAAGAAAGGTCTACCAAAAATGATAAGACAAGTTTTACTAGCAGCTAAACCAAGTACTAGAAAATCAGCAGGATATTTAGTCTTACCACAAAGAACTTCCACATCTCTTGTAATACCAATTATAGAGATGGTCTCTCTATTAGCAAGCTGAATAACCACATCAATTTCCTCAAGTTCACAAGGACCAATTTCATGCATAATTTCTTTTTAAAGCTCATAAGTAATAGCACTTGAACTTGCACCAATATCACATAAACCATAATAGAAATGATCACCTATTCTGACAGAGAGCACAAGGACACTAGCTTTCCTAGTTCTACTAGGATGTGAAACAATATTAGAAGCATATTCACAAAAGATAATGTGTCCATCTTCTACATTTTTAGTAACAAGGTCTTTCACTATTGCTACTGCAGGTTCAGCATTAATTTGTTCATCAAGTTCTACAGCTTTGTTTGTACTTTTGTTAACCACACTTGTTATCATAGAATGTTCCTTTACCTTAGTAGGGAAAGGTATTTTCTCAATATAAGGTTCAGTAAAAATACGATCAATAGTACAAACTTCATTATTTCTAGCAGGAACATAATTAACAATATCTTTATATGGTGCATGGTACTTGTTCCATTCCTTTTTGGAATTACAATATAAGAGGCAAAAGCCTTAAAATAAATTTGCAAGAATTTGAGAATCAAGACCATAAACAACACTAATATTATGAAAGTCATCAGTTCCCATAAAAGATATAATGCATTCATAATCATAATTTATACCTGACTTTCTTCCTTTGTCATTCTCCCATGCTTCGGTATTTTCTTGAATACGGTCGAGAAGATCCCATTTAGCTTCTTATTTCATAGGTGTAAATGATCCAGCACATGGAGCATCCAATAAATCATTATCATGAAGAGGAAGCCTTGCATAGAAGTTATTAATAACAATATTACTAGGGAGCTCATGAATGGGACATTTGAGCATTAGTGACTTCAATCTCCCCCAAGATTGGGCAATACTCTCTCCATCATGAGGCCAAAAATTATATATTTGATTCCAATCCTTATGAATCTCACTAGGAGGATAGAATTTAGAATAAAAGAGAGGTACAAGTTCCTCCCATTCAATAGATCGGCCATTCTTCCGCAGCTTATACCACTCCTTAGCACTGCCTTTCAATGATATAGAGAATAGCTTTTTCTTAACTTGATCCATTGTAATACCTGCACACTTGAACAACTCGCATAATTCATGTATAAAGAGTCAATGATCACCAGGATGGACAGTTCCATCTCCAAAATAGTAGTTATTCATAACACGTTCAACAATTTTCACAGGTATTTTATAAGGATCCAATTCAGCAAGCGGTGGTTCATCTACTACCTTAGCAGTGATAGTAGATTTCCCGAATATGGATCCAAATGTGTTATCCATAATGAAATAAAATAACAGACAGAAATAAAAACAATACTCACAGTATAAATTTACCTTACCAATTCCACTCTTCAATAGCGCTTCACTCCCCGGCGACGGCGCCAGAAACTAGACTTGATGACCCACAAGTATAGGGGTTGTATCGTAGTACTTTCGATAAATAAGAGTGTCAAACCCAACGAGGAGTAGAAGGTGTTGACAAGCAGTTTGGATCAAGGATTCGCTATAAATACTAGCAAACGGATTTTTAGGGATTTTTTGTAATGCAGATAAATAAAGTGCGAGTAAATAAAAGACAATAATAATAATTGCAGCGAGTGTCCCAATCCTTTCTTCAGCAAAGTACAAGCCCGTTGTATTACTTATGATGACCAAACGTTCTCGAGGACACATGGGAGTATTGTCAAGTGCTTTTGCTTCATATAGTCAATTAATATTCATTGGTTTGATAAGTGTTATGGGGGTGAACCTATGCTAATGTTCTACCCCAACTTGGACTAATACATACTTATGATTATACCCCTTGCAAGCATCCACAACTACAAGAAAGTAATTAAGATAATAATCTAACCACAACATTAAACTTTGAGATCCTACACTCCCTTATGCAATGGTTCCCTAACGGGGGTTTAGGTTTATGTCACTTTGGCAACCCCACAATTAGTAGCCAAGCACGCAATGCATTTTCCTAGGCCCATAAAGGTGAGGTATCATGTAGTCGACGTTCACATGACACCACTAGGAGAATAGCAACACAACATACATATCAAACCATTAAATATTACTCAACATAATTCCACTACTAACAACATGATTCTCACATGTCCTCAAGAACTACTCACAAGACATCATATGGATCAAGATCAGAGATTAAATAATGATAAGTAAAAATCTGAACATGAACAATAATCCAATGGTTTCACTCAATAGCATCAACTACAACAAGTAGTCAGCACCAGGAAAGTTTCCCCTATGAACTACACAAGATTCAATCCAATTGTTACAGTGGTATTGTGTGGTGGTGATGATGATGATGATCCTGATGAAGCCCAGCTCGATGACGGTGTCAATGACGATGATCTCCCCTCTCCGGGAAGGAATTTCCCCGGCAGATATATGCCTGTCGGAGAGCATTTTCTCTCTCTGTAGTTTTTGTCCCACAGAGGCGGCAGAATATTTCTATGATGGCTCCCCCCGTCTTAGGTTTTCGGGAGGAATATATAGGCAAGAGGGCGACGCTAGAGGTGGGCCATGGTGGCCACATCACCTGGCCGTGGGGCCCATGGGGGGACCCATACCTTGGGGTGGTGTGCGCCCCCTGTGGCCCATGTCCACTTCCCCTTCTGGCTATCTTCGTCTTCTGGAAAAATAGGAACTTCTGTATATTTTCTATAATTTTATGATCTTCGTAAATATTGCATCTAGACAGCGCTTTTTCCAGCAGAATTCTGACTCCGCCAGTTAATTCTCCAAAAATCATGAATCATGCAAAATAGATGAAATAACATAAGTATCATCTCTAAATATGAAATATATCAATGAATAACAGTAAATTATGATATAAAATAGTGATGCAAAATGGACGTATCAATGGGTATATCTATTTCATGAAACATAAGTCCAAAACTTTCGAGAAGTTTAAGGAATTCCAAAGTGAAGTAGAAAATCAACGTAACAATAAGATTAAGTTTATGTGATTTGATAATGGAGGTGAATATCTAAGTTACGAGTTTGCCATGCATTTGAAGAAATGCGGAATACTTTCATAGTTGACACCGCCGAGAACACCACAACATAATGGTGTGTCCTAACATCATAATCGAACTCCTTAGATATGGTCCGTTCTATGATGTCTCTTATAGATTTACCGTTATCGTTTTGGGGTTATGCATTAGAGATAGCCGCATTCACTTTCAATAGGGCACCATCTAAATCCGTTGAAACGACACCGTATGAATTGTGGTTTGGTAAGAAACCTAAGTTGTTCCTTAAAGTTTGGGGTTGCGAAGCTTATGTAAAGAAGTTACAGCCCGACAAGCTTGAACCCAAAGCATAAAAATGCATCTTCATAGGATACCCTAAAGAAACAATTGGGTATACCTTCTATCATAGATCCGAAGGAAAAGTTTTCGTTGCCAAGAATGGCTCTTTTTCTTGAAAAGGATTTTCTCCTGAAATAAGTGACTGGAAGGAAAATAGAATTCGACGAGGTTGTTGAACCTTCTCTCGGATTTGAGAGTAGCGCAGCACCGGAAGATGTTCCCGTGCCGCCTACACCAGTAAAATAAGAAGCTAATGATGGTGATCATGAAACTTCAAACAAAGTTTCTACTAAACCTCGTAGGTCGACGAGAGTTCATACCACTCATGATTGGTATGACCCTGTCTTGAATGTCATGTTGGTGGACAACACCGACGATCCTGCGACGTATGAGGAAGCAATGATGAGCCTAGATTCCAATAAATGGCAAGAGGACATGAAATATGAGATTGGATCCATGTACGAAAACCAAGTGTGGACTTTGGTGGACTTACCTGATGGCTGCAAGGCTATCGAGAACAAATGGATCTTTAAAAAGAAAACAGACGCTGATGGTAATGTTACAGTCTATAAAGCTCGACTTGTTGCGAAAGGGTTCCAACAAATTCAAGGAGTTTACTATGATGAGACCTTTTCACCAGTAGCGAAGCTAAAGTCTGTGAGGATTTTTTTAGCAATCGCTGCATTTTGATGAGATTTGGTAGATGGATGTCAAAACGGCGTTCTTAATGGTGACATTAAGGAAGAGTTGTATATGGTGCAACCCAAAGGTTTTGACGATCCTAAGGATGCTAACAAGGTATGCAAACTTCAGCGGTCCATTTATGGACTAAAGCAAGCATCCCGGAGCTGGAATCAATGTTTTGATAAGGTGATCAAAAGCTTTGGATTTGTACAAACTTATGGAGAAGCTTGTATTTACAAGAAAGTGAGTGGGAGCTCTATAGAACTCCTAGTACTATATGTGGATGACATATTGTTGATTGGGAATGATTTAGAACTTCTTAAAAGTGTCAAAAACTATTTGAATAATAGTTTTTGAATGAAGGTTCTTGGCGAAGAAGCATACATCTTAGGCATCAAGATTTATAGAGATAGATCAAGATGCTTAATAGCGCTTTCACAAAGTACATACTTGGACAAGGTTCTAAAGAGGTTTAGAATGGAAGAAAGCAAGAAAGGTTTCTTGCCCATGTTGCCAGGTAAGACCTTGAGTAAGACTCAAAGTCTAGCTACGACAGAAGATAGAGAAAGGATGAGTAAGATACCCTATTCCTCGGCCATAGGTTCTATCATGTATGCCATGCTGTGTACAATACTGGATATAGCACATGTTGTTAGTTTGACTAGCAGATATCAAAGTGATCCAGGAGTGGAACACTGGATAGCGGTCAAGAATATCCTAAAGTACCTAAAGAGGACTAAGGATATGGTTCTTTCTTATGGAGGTGACGAATATCTCATTATAAACGGTTACACCGATGCTAGTTGGAACACCGATCTAGATGACTCGAAGTCATAGTCTGGATATGTATTTATTTTGAATGGTGCAGTAGTGAGCTGGAGGAGTGCAAAGCAAAGCATTGTGGTGAAATCTTCAATTGAATCGGAATACATAGCTACTTCAGAGGCTTCACAACAAGCGGTATGGATGAATGAGTTCATTAACAAGCTTGGTGTGGTTCCTAGTGAAGGGTTTGTTGCATGTAAAACAAAAAAATTCTACCGCAAGGACACACAAAACCAAGATCTAATATATGAGATCGGTGCAACGAGTTTGTAGAGAACTAACCCTCGTATATCCAAAGCATTTAACAAGATTGGATTCTCGTGGTTGATGTAGTCGATGACTTCCCGATCTCAAGATCATGTAGACGATCCTTTCGGTGCCACGTTCCGGTAACGCTTCCGCAGTCGGTCACATGTACGGTAGTCGATGAAGACCTTCCTCTCCCTTGTTCCAGCAGGCAGCGGAGGTAGTAGATCTCCTCATAATCCCAAAAGCACGATGTTGTGGTGGTGTAGGAGGAGGAGAGATTTTGGCAGGGCTTTGACTAAGCCAGAGCAGTGTGATGGATGAGAGAGAAGAGAGGGGGCGGCTAGGGTTAGGCGCCATGGAGCAAGGGGTACTTCGGGTGCGTCCCACTCCTCCTTATATAGGTGGGGGCACGGCCAAGGGTGTTCCCAGCCCTAGTGGATTCCCTCCCTAAGTCGGCCTCCAAAGGAAGAGGTTCAAACCTTTTCCACCAAGACTTCCCTCGTACCAAAAACTAGAGTTTGACTTTTCAAACTAGGACTTGACTATTCAAACTAGTGTTTGAACCTTCTACTAGTCTTGGCCGAATTGACCATTTAGGGTTTGGTGCGGCCAGCCCTTTAGGGCATGCCACATCCCAAGTAACCTCTCCCGGGGTGGTGAACCTTTAAGAACATTCTAGAAGCTTCCAGTCAAAACACCGAAAACATTTCCAAACCCTGAAAAACCACTTTCCTTATATGAATCTTATTCTTCGAACCAATTCAGATCTCCTCGTGATGTCCTGGATCAAATTCGAGACTCTGAATAGCATTCGGTCACCAACTCACATTCTATATCTACTTTAAACAACATCGAATCCTTAAGTGTATCGCCCTACGGTTTGTGAACTATGCAGACACGATCGAGATACCTCTCCGATCAATAACCATTAGTGGGATCTGGAAATCCATTATGGCTCCCACATATTTATACAATAACTTCGTGATTGAATGAACCAGTTACATACGATGCCAATTCCCTTTGTCACGCGATACTTTACATATCCGAGGTTCGATCGTCGATATCTCTATACCTAGTTCAACCTCGTTACCGATAAGTAATCTTTACTCGTACTATGATGTGACATCCCTTGTGACCTTGTCACATGCTTGCAAGCCAATTGGATGACATTCCACCGAGAGGGACCAGAGTATATATATCCATCATATGGATGGACAAATCCCACTCTTGATCCATGTGCTTCAACACATACTTTCCGAATACATAATGCCACCTTTACAACCACCCAGTTACGGAAGTGGTGTTTGATTTCATCAAAGCATCCATCTGGTGATGGTGATTAACATGATCTCATGGTCTGTAAGATCCCTCTCTTTATAAAGGTAAGGATCCCTGTGATTGCAATGCTAGTCCCTGGATCAATGCTAGCATCCACAGTTTAAGATGAAGTACACAGAAACAAGGGTCATTATTACATATCATTCCAGAGACAAACATAGTCTTTTACAAACTCCATGGCCACAGGCCTAATACAAGAGTTCAAATATATAATAAGATAAATAAGTCTTCATCTTCATGTGCCACAGGCAAGCATGTTGAGTGTAGACTCATAACACCTAATCATCATCAGAATAACCTGCAACATCACAAGTTATAGCCACAGTGGGTCAATACATTGGAATAGTATTAGCAAGTGATACCTTAGTAGAATATTAGTAGTCTAGATACTATATGCATTTTGGCTAAGTGTAGCTTAGGATTTCTTTGCTCAAAATAGGTTTTACCTATCAGTTGAAAACAATAAGTTTTTCTTTGACAAAACTTTCCCAAGGAACCACCAATAGAAATTGGTGAACCTTCACCCTTGTTCAACCACAAGTTTTTACTTAGAAATTGGGATGAGGAGATTCTTGATAGCTTCCATGTCTTGATGCTCAAGTTGTCCAATACCAGGCCAGTTACATACGATGCCAATTCCCTTTGTCACGCGATACTTTACATATCCGAGGTTCGATCGTCGATATCTCTATACCTAGTTCAACCTCGTTACCGATAAGTAATCTTTACTCGTACTATGATGTGACATCCCTTGTGACCTTGTCACATGCTTGCAAGCCAATTGGATGACATTCCACCGAGAGGGACCAGAGTATATATATCCATCATATGGATGGACAAATCCCACTCTTGATCCATGTGCTTCAACACATACTTTCCGAATACATAATGCCACCTTTACAACCACCCAATTACGGAAGTGGTGTTTGATTTCATCAAAGCATCCATCTGGTGATGGTGATTAACATGATCTCATGGTCTGTAAGATCCCTCTCTTTATAAAGGTAAGGATCCCTGTGATTGCAATGCTAGTCCCTGGATCAATGCTAGCATCCACAGTTTAAGATGAAGTACACAGAAACAAGGGTCATTATTACATATCATTCCAGAGACAAACATAGTCTTTTACAAACTCCATGGCCACAGGCCTAATACAAGAGTTCAAATATATAATAAGATAAATAAGTCTTCATCTTCATGTGCCACAGGCAAGCATGTTGAGTGTAGACTCATAACACCTAATCATCATCAGAATAACCTGCAACATCACAAGTTATAGCCACAGTGGGTCAATACATTGGAATAGTATTAGCAAGTGATACCTTAGTAGAATATTAGTAGTCTAGATACTATATGCATTTTGGCTAAGTGTAGCTTAGGCTTTCTTTGCTCAAAATAGGTTTTACCTATCAGTTGAAAACAATAAGTTTTTCTTTGACAAAACTTTCCCAAGGAACCACCAATAGAAATTGGTGAACCTTCACCCTTGTTCAACCACAAGTTTTTACTTAGAAATTGGGATGAGGAGATTCTTGATAGCTTCCATGTCTTGATGCTCAAGTTGTCCAATACCAGGGACATGGCTAAGTACATAGATTCTTCCATCTGCAGAGGTTGTGCACTTTCCCCACAAGACTTGATTTTCACCAAGACAGGACCTTTCAGAAGCCTTCCCTTAGACCAAATGGACGCATTCCAACCTATCATCCCACTACCACCAACTGTCCAAATGGCTAAGTTATTGCAACCTATGTGATCCAGGCAGATCCCATATTGCCATGTGGCTGCACTAGAAGCTTCTTAACATATGGCATCTCAAATCCCTTTGTTCTTGGGTGGCTTTCCACAAGTGAGATACACAAGGTAAACCATAGACATGGTCCTTGTGTAACCACTCAACACGAACCATTCTTTCCATTCCACCTAGGTGTTTCATTCACTTAGTGGTTTTATTAAACAAAAACACAAGTCCAAAGACTTAGAAATATTTTCTCATAGCATGAATATATAACCACCCTTGGTTGCTACTAGCTAGGCTAAGCATGGCATTGATATGCATCTTAACTTAGAAATTTCTAGCAATTCTACAACTACTAGGATTTCCCAAGCATAGCATATAGATCAAAATATTCATGCAAGTCTAGCAAAATATTTCTAGTGCATAGTTGAAAAACATAGGAATAAAATCATGAAGCACCACTTCCCTTGGTAGTTTGGGGAGTAGCAACAATCTTCACAATAACAATCACTATTTGCACCAAAATCTACACATAAAATAATGGCACAAAATCACATACACAATATATACAAGCAAAAATACATGAATGTATGCAAAATGCCATGTGATGATTTTCTACACCAAACAAGACAAATGCACAGTACTGAATCATAAACAAGTTTAAAACATGCCAAATAAACTTTATTTGAATAACATAACATTTTTCAAATGATTACTATCCACAAATTATGCCTACAAATGTTTCTGCAAAAACAGGCATTTTAACAGAGACAAAACATTAAACACATTGCATAAACAGAAAGGATTTTCTCTCCTGATTCCAATGATACAAAATTTGTCAAAATTGAACGTGTGGTTTGAAAGTTATGAATTTTACAAGTTTAAACATCTAATAGATCTGAATTCAGATTTTAAATCAAACCTACAGACACGCGGCGTGTTCTGATTGGTTGATACCGATTTGTGTGGATTGATCAACGAGGGCCGTTAGATTTAAGTGGCAGTGCACGGTCAGATCTGCGCGTAACGGTTCAAGTAAGTGATCTAATCTTGAGCCTCAGATCCAGATCCAACGGCTGCGAAGCTTGCGACCAAAGACTGGCGGCGCTAGCGGCGGCGAGTGGCGGCGACGGCTCTGTCAGAGACGGTGCCAACGATTTAGGTCACGCGAGAGAGGGTGAAGTGGCTTACGGAGTTCGCCGTGTGCTGCTGATGCTCAAGGTAGGCTTCGTTGGCGAAGGGGCGCTCGGATCTGGCTGCTATTGCTCGTCGGAGTGGAGTCTGTCATCGGGAAAGCTTTGGCGTTGTCGGGGGCGAGGTTCTGGTGCGCGCTAAGACAAACCAGAGACGTTGTTAGATGCGCACAAGCCTGGCGAACAAGTGAGTATCCAGAAGAGAGGAAGGGGTGGTCGGAAGCTACCAGGAGGGGTCGCCGGAGTTGTGCTGAGCTTCAGTTGCTTCCAGAGGTGGACAGTGACGACGCTCTAGGATGATACAGAGAAAAAGGAAGGCATGAGAAGATGCGCAAGGACATGTTGATCATGCTCGCATGAAACAGAGACAGGGGGATGGACGGTGCTCACCGGAATCGGTCGCCGGAGGTCGTCGGTGCTGCGGGGCTCTGAGCTGGATTGCGCGTAGCCTGGTGGCGAGGTGAGTGTGCTGAGCAAGGGGAAATGAGCGGAGAGGGGAGGGGGTCTTATAGACGGAGCAGGGGCGGAGATTACGCACGTATTCATCGTCATTTAAGCAGATTAAAGTCGCGGCAGTGAAGGGGGAGGAAACGGGCGGCGATGGCGTTTGCGCGCGGAGTTTGGGGAAGAAGGTGCTGACGTGGAGAGGGTCCACCGATCAGTGACTGCGGGGTAAGTATGCATCGCATGAGAGAGAGAGAGAGAGAGAGAGAGAGAGAGAGAGAGAGAGAGAGAGAGAAGAACCCCGGGTGGGCTTAGTGGGCTAGGTCTATTGCTGGGCTGAAAGTCTGGTGTCGGCCCTTTTCCATTTCTTATCTCTTTTTCTTTTTCTAATTCGATTTTCTGGAATCAATTTCAAACAAATTCAAAAGCAATTGAATTCAAATCTTTTCTAGATTTTTGTAAAGTGTAACCTTCATACTTTTGGGCATAAAACCATGTTGTCTCTCTGTACTTGCTTGGTCCCTTTGAAGATTTTTAAAATAACAGTGCCTTAGCACATGGTTTGATGAAGATTTAAAAATGGTTTTAAAACCATATTCGTTTTGAAAAAATTTGTCCAAGCTTGGAACTCATCCAACCAATCCTATGAACTCAAACAATGGTTTTTAAAACAATTATTCTCTCTCTTGAGAGTGGCATTTGATTAGTGTTTGCTCACATAAAATAATAGCACTAAGTGCTTCTGTTTTCTTGAAATGAGTTGGAAAATGATCCCTAAATGATATGCATGCATGAATGATATGCAATCTTTGAAAACATGATTTTAGGGATGTTACAAATCTAACCCCCTTAAGGTGAATCTCGCCCTCGAGATTCGGGTTGGCTAGCAAATAGGTGAGGGTGGTCTTTCCGAAGATCCTCTTCTCTTTCCCATGTTGCTTCTTCTTCGGACTGATGGTTCCATTGAACTTTGCAGAATTTGATAGTCTTAGTCTGATTAACTCTTTCTGTAGTCTCAAGAATCTTGATAGGTTTCTCTTCATAAGTGAGGTCACTCTCTAATAGGACCTCTTCCAAAGGTATGGTATCCTTCAAAGAAGTCTCTTCCATTTCTGGATGGCATTTCTTAAGCTGACTCACATGAAACACAATGTGAACGGCAGACAATGATTCTGGCAATTCAATCTCATAAGCTACTTCTCCTTTACGACTCAGAATCTTGAATGGCCCAACATATCTTGGGGCCAATTTTCCTTTGACTCCAAATCTCTTCACTCCACGAAGTGGTGACACTCTAAGATAAGCTCTATCACCCACTTCATAGGTGACTTCTCTACGCTTAGGATCTGCGTAGCTCTTCTGTCGGGACTGTGCTATCTTTAATCTGTCCTTAACTAGTTTGACTTTCTCTTCAGCCTCTTTGATTAGTTCTGGTCCAAACAAACTTCTTTCTCCCACAACATTCCATAGTAATGGGGTGGTACACTTTCTCCCATAGAGAAACTCAAATGGTGCCATCTCAATACTGGCTTGATAGCTGTTATTGTAAGAGAATTCTGCGTAAGGCAGAGTTTCATCCCAACTGGCTCCATAATCTAGGGCACATGCCCTCAACATATCTTCAAGAATCTGGTTGGTCCTTTCTGTTTGTCCATCAGTCTGAGGATGAAAAGCAGTGCTGAATTCCAACCTCGTTCCCAATGACTCATGTAGTTGTCTCCAAAAATGAGAAGTGAATTGAGTTCCCCTATCAGACACAATATTCTTGGGTACTCCATGCAAACATACAATCCTACTCATATAGATCTTGGCTAACTTAGCACTTGTGTAGGTTGTCTTCACGGGTATGAAATGAGCCACTTTAGTTAAGCGATCCACTACTACCCAAATAGAGTCATATCCTGACCTGGTCCTTGGCAATCCGGTGATGAAATCCATGCCAATCTTATCCCATTTCCAATCAGGAATAGGTAGTGGTTGTAGCAATCCTACTGGTTTCTGATGTTCCGATTTCACTCTACTACATACATCATACAGAGCAATATGTTCGGCAATGTCCTTCTTGAGATTATTCCACCAAAATCTTTCTTCCATATCCATGTACATTTTGGTGTTACCCAGATGAATGGAATACGGTGAGTTGTGTACTTCTTGTAAAATCAGTTTCCGAAGTTCCGGATCTTGTGGAACACAGATACATTTTCCATGCCATAAAGTACCCTGTTCATCTCCATGGAATCCTTTGGCCTTTCCCTTGCCAATCTTTTCCTTAATCTCTTCAATTTCCTTATCTGTCTTTTGGGCTTCTTTGATTTTGTCCAACAAAGTGGGTTGAACATCCAATGACATGAGATGTCCTTCAGGCACAATCTCCAATCTGAGATCTCTAAATTGGGCACACAGATCATCTGGCAATTCTCCTTTAGTAAGGCCATTCACAAAAACCTTACGGCTTAGAGCATCCGCTACAACATTTGCTTTACCGGGGTGGTATTGCAAACTCAAGTCATAGTCCTTGATGAGTTCTAGCCATCTTCTTGTCTCATGTTAATTTATTTCTAGGTGAAGATATACTTCAAACTTTTGTGACCTGTGAACACTTCGCATCGCTTTCCCAAAAGGTAGTGTCTCCATGTTTTGAGTGCATGGACAACAAAGGCTAACTCTAAATCATGAGTAGGGTAATTCACCTCATGAGTTTGAGTTGTCTCGAGGCATAAGCCACAACTTTCCCTTCCTGCATTAGTACTGCACCCAATCCATGATGAGATGCATCACAATACACTTGGAAATCCTTCTCCAATTCTGGCAGACATAAGACTGGTGCTATCACTAGTCTCTTCTTCAATTCTTGGAAACTGAGTTCACATCCCTCAGACCAAGCAAATTTCTTGTCTTCTTTAGCAATTCTGTCATAGGCTTAGATACCTTGGAGAAATTCTCAATAAATCTTCTGTAGTATCCTGCCAGGCCAAGGAAACTACGAACCTCTTTCACTGACTTAGGAGATTCCCATTTAGTTACAGCTGAAACTTTAGCAGGATCAACTGCTACACCATCTCCTGACACAACGTGTCCAAGAAATACAACTTCATTCAACCAAAACTCACACTTGCTAAATTTGGCATACAGCTTATTCTCTCTAAGCTTCTCAAGTATCAAACGCAAATGTCCTTCATTCTCTTCTTTGCTCTTGGAGTAGATCAAAATGTCATCAATGAATACTACAACAAACTTGTCAAGGAACTCCATGAACACCTTGTTCATCATGTTCATGAAATAAGCTGGGGCATTGGTCAAACCAAAAGGCATCACGGTGTACTCATACATCCATACCTAGTGGTGAAAGCTGTCTTAGGTATGTCTTGTTCCCTTATTTTGAGCTGGAAATATCCTGATCGGAGATCAATTTTTGAGAACACACAGGCTCCTTCTAGCTGATCAAACAAGTCATTGATTCTAGGCAAAGGGTATTTGTTCTTGATAGTCACCTCATTGAGTGAGCGGTAATCTATGCATAACCTTTGACTCCTATCCTTCTTTTCCACAAACAAAACTGGTGCTCCCCAAGATGAAGAACTTGGTTGAATAAATCCTTTCTGTAACTGTTCTCCAAGTTGTTTCTTGAGTTCTTTCAACTCATCAACTGACATCTTGTACGGTCTCTTTGCTATTGGTCCAGATCCTGGTAGCAAGTCAATAAGGAACTCCACATCTCTATCTGGTGGCATTCCTGGCAATTCTTCCGGAAACACATCCGGATATTCACTCACAATTGGCACACTGTCTATGCTAACCCCCTTAAGAGAATTTAGCTTACTCCTTTTTGATTCAAAGTTGGTCTTGAATCTAATCCTTTTGTTTTCTGGAGTTGTGAGTGAGACAGTATGGTTGGCACAATCTATCACTCCCTTGTGCTTAGTCATCCAGTCCATTCCAAAAATGACATCCAATCCTTGGGAGTTTAGGATTATCAGATTGACAGGAAACTTATACTTCCCAAACTCTATGACTAGATCATGACATCCTGAGTTCACTATCATTTCTCCGCCAGGAGAACTTACTTTTATAGGACACCCAATAGTTTCTACCGGTAGTTCATTTCTTTCAACAAATGCTCTTGATATGAATGAATGAGATGCACCAGTATCAAAGAGAACAAATGCTGGAACAGAATTGAGTTTGAACTTACCAGCAACAGCATCAGGTTTCTCATAGATCTCTTCCACATTGATGTGGTTCACCTGTCCCTTTTGAAAAGGGTTGGGCTTGTTGGGTCCTTCAACTTTCTTTTCTGGGCATTCATTTGAATAATGCCCCATCTTCTTGCACTTGAAACATTCAACCTGACTAAGATCCTTCTTGACAGGCTGGCTTCCACTACCACTTCCACTTCCATTATGGTGGCTCTTGTATCCACTCTTGTGATTCTTGTACTTGTCATTGTCATGACTACGGTGATGATTGTTGTCATGATGATGGTTGTGGTTGTGGTGCTTGTTGTACTTCCCATGCTTGTGGGATCCAGAATCCCCACTATCATAATAATGGGAACGCTTGTGAGACGATCCCGAGCTGTGCTTGTCAGAGTGCTTCCTCTTCCTGCTTTCAACCTGTTTCATCTTGTTCTCCAAAATAGCAGCCTTGTCACACAAAGAGACTGATAAGTGGGAACATAGGCTACAGATAGCTGCACGTGCAGTTCATTGTTCAATCCTTCGAGGAACTTCTCCTTCCTCTTAGCATCAGTGTCAACCTCATCCGGTGCATAACGCGCTAGATTGTTGAACTCCTCAATATACTCTGCCACGCTGCGGTGGCGCTGCTTCAAGTTATGAAATTCCTTCTTCTTCAAACTCATCACTCCGGATGAGATGTGAGCAGTATGGAAACCATCTTCAAAGATAGCCCATGTCACATCCGCAATGGGAGTGGTGATCTGGAAGTTATCCCACCAAGTGGTTGCTGGTCCTTCCAACAAGTGTGATGCAAATCTGACTTTCTCTTTATCAGTACATCCAACAGTTACCAAATCCTTGTTCATTGAGCATAGCCAATCATTGGCCACCATAGGATCAGTAGTTCCTGAAAAATTTGCTGGCCTCAGTCTTAAGAATCTGGTAAGCATGTCAAAACCCGGTGGGTTGTTCTGATTGTTGTTGTTGTTGTTGTTTTGATTCTGTATGAACATGGTCATCATTTGCATCAGCTGTGTCTGAGCTGTCATCGTCTGCTGCATCTCGGGGGTGATATTGTTGTTGTTGGGGTTGGGATTGGCACGTCGGGGAGGCATCTGTGGTTTTCAATAGAGATAAGAATGAGATACCCATAGATGCTATCATGCACAATACATCACATAAACAATCACCAAACATGCATCATAGAAGTAAAAGTTCAACAACAAAGACAACAAGTTTTGAAAAGTAAACACACCAATAGCAAGCCATCCACATGTTGGGTGGTCATTGCGACTCAATAATCAAAGGCATGGTAAATAAAAGGTAAATGAGTAGTCATCACTACTCCTCTGCATCAACCTTCTCATCAACAAGTGTAAGACCTGCATTCTCCATAGCGGTCTTGTATTCCTCGACATTGGTGGTCAAGGTCTCCACTTTGGCTTTGAGAGCCCTTTTCTGTGAACGAAGTCTCTCAATCACCACCTGCTGATGCTCAAGCTCGAAGTCCTTGGCCTCTAGTTCTGCAGTCAGGTCTCGAATCCTCTTGTTCCTATCTTGGACTCTCTTCTCTTGACTCTTGAACTTTCTATCCTGACTCTCAAACTTGGCCTCCATTTCCTTGACTATCTCATCTTGCTCCACGAAGAGCTTGTCCTTCTCACGAAGCTGCACCTTGAGTTTGCCATTGTTGAGCATGACGTTGGTCCTATCAGTATCTAGGTGCCTAAGAAGAACCTCTAAGTCCTGGAGGTATAGACGAATCGGCTCTGCCGTCACTCTAGCAGTATCCTCGAAGTCAATGGCCTCACCATCCTCATCACGTCTACCGAAGGCATGGAAGTGAGTACCTCTAATCTCCCGAGAGTGTCTCCCTAGCAAACGTCCAAGCAAATCCTGCATGACTACCTCTAGGCCTCTTTCCTTGTCATCATTGATGAGCTTGAAGGTGATGGCCTCCGTCGCTGGCTCGGTCTGGTGTCACATCCCAAGATTTTCCAAATCTTGTAATGTGAAAAATAAATAAACAAAATAAAATTATTGTTGAAAAATCAGGGTGAAAAGAAACTTTTGTTTCTAAATGGAAACTTAAAACCCCATCTTGAACAAACTTCAATTAAAGTTTGAATTCAACAAAATCCAAAATCAAGAGAATTGCATTCCTCAATGAATGTATCTGGAAATTTAAACACTTGGAAAATAAATCCAAACCTTAAAAATCCTAATGGAATAAAAATCATTTCCAAGTTATCTCCAAGCCTATGGATTTGATCCATATAAAATCTTGTCGACAAACATTTACAAATGATCAAAAATGACAAATAGAAATATTATAAAACCATATAAATTGGTTTCACTTAAATTGGAACCATAAACAAAAACTTATGAATTTAATAAGATAAGGAATTGAATTCCCAAAGCTAATAAAGCCCTTATCTAAAATCCATACCAAATGGTGAGCAAATAATCCTAAAGACATTTAAAAAGATAAACAAATATTAGACAAGATTTTACAAATTGGAATCACCAAGTTTGGATCTCTAAATAAAAAGATAAGGATTTTATAAGATGAAGAAAGAAATATTAAATAAAGAATATTTAAAGACCAAATTAAATCTTGGCCTAATCCATAAGCAAATGGAATGAATTATAATCCAAATCCAAATAAAATAAAAAGATAAAAGAATTTCCAAAAATAAAATAAAATGGCATTAACCATTCTATCCCTATTTTAATAAAGACAAATCTCTAATCAAAATAATTATTTAAATCATGATAAAATGATATTTGGAATTTACCCAAGTGAAATAAAAGATTGTTTAATTCAACTTAATTAAGATCAAAGAAAACTTCCAAATAAAATTTTAGGGAATTAAAACTATATTTAATTCCATTGGAAATAAAACAAATACCCAATTCAAATGATTTATGAATCATATTAAATACTTTCCAAATAATTCAAGATGAATTATTTGAACCCAAATAAACAAATAAAAACCTACTGAAAGGATTTGGAAAGTTTAAAGAATTTAAATGGTGTTTGAAAATATTATTAAATCTCATTTGATTTAAAACAATGGCCTTTTTAAATAATTAAAAGACCCCAAAAAGAATAAAATATTATTCTAAAAATTGACTTCAGATTATATTGCTAACCAGTATTTAAACCCACACAAAATTTGGAAAATATTTTAATTCAAATGAATACTTGTTGAGGAGGTGGCAGAGGTGGTGGCGGGTTGTTGTTGTTGTTTTGCATGTTCTGAGTGAGCAGTTGGATCAGCTGGTTCTGAGTGGCCAAAAGTTCTGCTATTTCTGGCGGGATTTCGGGGTTCGCACGTCTTGGCGGCATCTGTGGGGTTAAGAGAATAGTTAAGAAATAGACAGAAAGACTAAGTAGTAAACTCCTACCCTTATGAAAACACACCAAGCACACAAGGCACACAAGACATAACAACACAGATTAACAACCAAGTTTTTAACTAAACCAGACTTTATCTTGGTATTTATTACATTGCGAATAACGTTCTACTATAGAATTAAAGGTGGTCCAACTATTACACATCTTCCACGCCTTCCTCTTCCTCGTCCTCGAACGAGTAGCCTTCTTGCTCTAGAGTTGTCTTGTACAACTCCATCTCCTTTGTGGTGGCTTCAAGCTTCTCTTGGAGGTCCTTTATCTCATCTTGTAGCTTCTTGGTAGTGGCTTCCAGCTGCTCCTGAAGTCCCTCCTTCTCGCTTTGTAGTTCCTCCACTAAACTTGACTTTGTTGCGGCTTCAAGTTGCTTTGCCAAGTCCCTCTTGGAAGCACGCACATCATCGATTATCTTGCAAAGGCCTTCAGTTTGCACTTCATCTCCATCGATCTGCTGTTTAAGTTCCCTAATTCTCTTGTTTTTATTTATCACCCTCTTCTCTTGGTTAGCGAACTTCTTCTCTTGGTCCTGAAATTTTATCTCTTGGAGCTTCATTGCCTCCTCCTACTGCTTGATCATTTCTTCCTTCTCCTTGATGAGGGCGCATAGCTCGTCATTCTTCAACATCTCGAGGAAGGTACCCTTCTCAAGGTCATGGATGTGGCACTCCAAGTCTTGATATTGTGTTCTTCGGCGCTTGGTAGAAGTTCTTTCCTCAAAGGTTAACTCCATGGGAATTCCTTCCTCATCTCGTCTTCCAAAGAGGCCGCCGCAGTGTCCTTGGAGAGCTTCATTATGACGTCCACATAGGCGACCAATGAGTTGCTGCAAGCTAATGCTAAGGGCCTTCTCCTTGGAATCGCTAACAATGTGGATTGCTATGTCTTCCTCTGGGTTCTTGCCTCGCCCTTTTCCTGGTTGAATGACCTTGACTCCCCAACAGCCGTCCTTGTGGAGTTTCTTCATTGTGCTCCCTTGGATTGTTGGGAGAGGAAGGTCCAAACGTGTGAGTAGATCCATGAGGCATCCTCCAAAGCGAAGGGGCTCGATGTCCGCGACGGTGTCGTAGAGGAAGCTTGTCATCTTTGAGTTAGAAGAATGAGGGTTAGATACTTAAACAAGTAGAGGAAAGCAGATACTAGAGGTGCGGAAAATAACTTAGTAGGAAACAAGTAAGGCACTAAAGTTAGAGGTGGTTCCAATCCTAGGGTCACGTCCTACAGGCAACGATGTGCTCTGATACCATCTGTAATGACCTCGGATCGGTAAGGATCCTAACTCCCTGTGATTAACATGCTAGTCCCTGGATCAATAGCTAGCACTCACAGTCGATGAAATATCATGTAAAACACAAAGTCTTTATTACACGGAGAATCCAGAGTATGAAATTATTACAAAAGTTGCTTAGCATTATGCTAGCTCAAATAACAGCGGAAACATAAAAGCAGCATGAGTCCATCAATGCCCAGGCTTGTCGAGTGTAGACCCGCGATCCCTACGCACCTTTCAATCTTTGGATTCTGCACATAAGACGTGCAGCCAACAAGTTGGGTCAATACTTTGAATGTATTGGCAAATTACACCAAGGAGAGAATAGACTATCTCTACATGCAAGGCTAGTTTAGGCTTTGGAGTTCATTTGCATAAAGCTAGTTTTCTTAAGTAGAGAGAAGAAGAGAGGATTGTCCTACTTTGTAAACATTTGCTTAGATAAAATGAGGTCGAGTGGCACACGAGGATATTACGCACCAAGTGTCCAAACAACCAAACACTTGGATATTACGCACCAAGCGTCACTTGGATATTACACACCAAGTTCCCAAATTCCCATCCATTAGCGATATTACGCACGCCATGGGGTTTCAAAACTTTGTTTTTAGAAAAGAGAGAGGAAGATCCTTCAGAGGCTCCATCCTTCAGACGCTCATTGTTGTTCTGTTACTGTGAACATGGCTGATCGATTAGATTGCAATACTCTCGAGAGTTTGTGCACTTTACCCACAATCCACGATCAATTCCTTTTACAGACAAGACCATGGAGAGGCTTTCCCTTAGTAGCCCCTCTACCTTCTGGATCCAACTGTGCCAAGAACCTCCAAATGTTGGTACCCAGGTGAGGTTTCCCACTAAGTACTAGGCCAAGACAGAGCCCATAATGTATTGTGGTTGCACTAGAAGCTTCTGAATTCTGAAACATGGCAGACTTCTTTGATTCCTGGGCGGCCGTCCTCCACCAAAATCTCACTCGTTGTCCCGACAACCATTCCGCCCAGAAGAAAACTTAGTTTTATTTTGAAGTGGATTTGAGAAGAAAAGTTTGCTCTAGAGAGCCTTTATACTTAGAAAAATTCTTTGTCTTTCGAACCCCCCAACGGTGCTTTGTATATATAGCATAGCAAGCAATACTTAGTAAAAACAGGGGTAACCTATTAGGATGGGAAATCCTAAGTATAGAGCTACTCATGGCATACTACAAAATCATCGCACTTGCAAAATTCTACTAGATCATCCTACACATGCATACTACAGAATTTTGAAGATCACATGTATAGAATCAAAACTGGGACAAAAGTTATGAACAAGTGGTGTAACTTGCCTTGATCCGAGCAGCACTCTACACAATAGCACTCCTTAGCGCACTCCGAGCAATCTAACGAATCACAAACATAGATCTGATCACAACTTGTTCAAAGCATACACAAAGGAGAACATGCATGCATGCAACATGGTAGTTTATGCAAGGTTGGTTAAATTGATCAAGGTAGCAAGTTTGCGTTGTGATAGTGTAAGGGTGTCACTAGGATTTATTTTCCAAGGGTTTAGATCTACTATAGTGTCACTAAACAAATCCTAGGATTATAAGGAGATCAACCATCTAGTTAGCCCCAAGCTAGATCTAATGACCCTAAGCAAGGCTCAATGATCTGGATCAGTAGGTATTGTGGAAACAAAGTTATAGCAACAAGAATCAAATAGAATAGAATTTTAATTATTTTTCTATAGATTAAACCCTCTAATCTAATGATTAAAATCTACACCTAAAACATTACTGTAAACCTGCAATATTATTACATATTTGGATTCTACATAAAATTAGGAATCCAACGGTATATTATAAGCTAAATTTGGCCAAATATTCAATTTTATATGATTTTCGCAATTTTAAAATCAAATCTGCAAACAGATCTAATAGGGCTTGCCAAGTGGCAGCTCCTGACTGGTCCAGCTGGCAACGGGGGGGTGTCGCGGCCCAGCGTGGCGCGGTTAAGCAGCGAGCCAATGTGGCAGCCACGCGGCGGCGCGTGATTGGAGCGTACCCCTTCGGGTCAAGAACTAATCTGAGCCACAGATTCCAGATCGGACGGAGGAGATGGGCGCGGTGACTTACAGCGGCGACGACGGTGGTGGTGGGCGGCGGCGGTGTCGGTGGCGACGGCGGCGGCGCTCTGGTGGCTTCCCCGAGGCGGCGATGTGGTCGACGGAGCGCGGCTCCTCCTCGCGGTCTCGTTCGCGTGATCGGCTTCCTCGTTCGCCTCCCCGTTCAGCTGCGGTGCTCCGCCGATCTCCGCGAACTCCGGCGAGGCGTCGGCGAGAAATCGAGCGCGTCCTAGCGCTCTGTAGAAGGGGAAAAAGGGGTCAGGCGAAGCAGAGAAATATGGGAAGGACAACCAGCGGCGAGAGAGAGATCGGGGTGGCGCAAATCGCCGGGAGCTCTACCTTCCCGAGCGCGGCAATGGCGAGCAGAGCGGCGGGGTCGGGCGAGGGCTTGGGCTAGGGTTTCTCGAAGAGGAAAATGACGGGAGGGGGTCAGCTTTTAAGAGGCAGGAACTTGGGCGAGGGGACGGTCGAGTCCGGCGCGGGTACGAGTCTGACGCGGCCGGCAGCCGTGTCCGCCGCGGTCTCCAGGAGGGAGACGACGGGGTGGGACCCCCGCGTCAGTGATGGAGGGGAGGGGCGGGCCGGTGCTGGGCTGCGGCGGCTGGCGGGTGCCGGTGGGCTGCGCTGTGGCCCAGTTAGGTAGGTTTTCTTTTTTTTTCCCTTTAATCATTTTTCTTTTTCTGCTTTCATAAAACCCTAATAACTTTTGCAAACTAGGTCCAAAATTAATGAAACTTGTTTCTAAATTCTCATAAAATTGGGGTGGTCAACATAGGACCATGGCTTACTGTTTTTACAAAGTTTTTGAAGGGTCAAACTACTACAACAAGGGTGCCCACTTATGAGAATATTTAATAGGGGTTTTAAATGGGTTTATGTGCCAGGGTTTTTATTGCAATTTTTCAAATGCAGGATGCAATGATGCAAGGATGATGCATGACACTAATATCATCCTAATATAGAATCTGGGATGTTACACGAGCCCCAGCGACCGTGCCCGTGCGCCCCTCGTCAAGCCACTGCTAGGTTGAGCTTCTCCTCGACGCTACGAACCTGGTGAGCATCCTCCTGCCTCTCCGGACGACCTGTAGCGCCGCGCCGCCGCAGACAGAGCTCGCCGCCGCCAGTAGCCGCCGCCAGCGCCGCCCCGCTTTGGTCGCTTGATCCAGAGCCGTCAGATCTGGATCCAGCGTATAGGATTAGATCATTTAGCGAATCGTTATGGGTAGATCTGAGCCGTGTGTTTTAAATAGATCCGACGGCACGTGGGAGGGTGATCCTGAGCGAAACGGTATCAACCAATAGAATTAAGACGCGTGGCCAGGGTTTGTGTTTAAAACAAAATTTAAAACAGATTTAGATTCAAATTTGAATAGGCTGTAACTTTTGATTCCCACGTTAGATTTTTGCAAATTTTATATCGTTGGAATCAGGGAGACAAGCCCTTTCTGTTTATGCAATGTGTTTAATGAAAAGTTTCTGTTAAAATGACTTTTTATGCAGAAACTTGTTTAAGACTATTTTGAGTATAGAATTTGTTTAGTAATTTGTTTTAGTGCTAAATAAGTTTGATTTAGCAAATTTTTGACTTGGTTATGTTTCAGTATCATGCACTTGCTTGGTTGGGTTTTAAAATCATCACTTACCATTCTTTGCATGGATGCATATATTTATGTTTGTATATGAATTGTGTGTCAAATTTGTGCTACCATTTTTCTGTAGACTTTGGTGCTAGTGACTGTGATTGTGAGGAGTGCTACTCTCCATTACCAAGGCAAGTGGTACTTCATGAATATTTCCATCCCTATATTTTGTACAAGCATTAGAAATATTTTGCTAAGTCTTGCATGTTACTTTTTGCCAAATGCTATGTTGGGAAATCCTAAGTAGTTGTAGAATTGGTAGGAAATTTCCTGAGTTAAATTACTATGCCATGCTTAGCCTAGCTAGTAGCAAACAAGGGTTGGTAAAGTATATACATGCTATGATGAAAATATTTCTAAGTCTTTTGACTTATGTTTTCTTAATAAAACAACTAAGTCAATGAATCACCTGGGTGGAATGGGACTTGAATGGTGGTTTTTGGTTGAGTGGTTACACAAGACCCATGGACATGGTTTACCTTGTGTATCTCACTTGTGGTATGCCACCCAGGCACAACGGGATTTTGGAGGCCAAGTGTTGAGAAGCTTATAGTGCAGCCACTTGGCAATATGGGCTCTGCCTGGATCACATAGGTTGCTAGAACTTAGTCATTTGGACAGTTGGTGGTACTGGGATGATAGGTTGGAACGCGTCCATTTTGACTAAGGGAAGGCTTCTGAAAGGTCCTGTCTTGGGAAACCAAGTCTGGTGGGGAAAGTGCACAACCTCTGCAGATGGAAAATCTAAGTACTTAGCTAAGTCCATGGCAATGGACAACTTGAGCATCAAGACATGGAAGCTATCAAGAATCTCATCACTCCAACTTCAAAGTAAAAACTTGTGGGTGAACAAGGGTGAAGGACCCCAATGTTTATTGGTGGTTTCTTGGGAAATGTTTTAACAAAGAAAACTTAGTGATTTCAACTAATAGGAAAAACCTATTTTGAGCAAAGCAAGCCAAGCTACACTTAGCCAAAATGCATATAGTAATATAGTGCACTTAAAATTTACTAAGGTATCACTTGCCAATACTATTCCAAAGTATTGACCCACTGTGGCTGTAACTTGTGATGTTGCAGGTTACTCCGATGATGATTAGGTGTCATGAGTCTACACTCAACATGCTTGCCTGTGGCACATGAAGATGAAGACTTATGTTTATTTACTTATTCCAAACTATTGTATTAGGCTTGTGGCCTTGAGTTGTAAAAGACTATGTTTTATCTCTGGAATGGATGTAATAAATGACCTTTGTATCTGTGTACTTCATCTTAAACTGTGGATGCTAGCAATGATCCAGGGACTAGCATTGCAATCACAGGGATCCTTTTCCTTTACAAAGGAGGGATCTTACAGATGGTATCAAAGCACTGTGTTGCCTGTAGGATTATGACCCTAGGATTGGAAACCACTAAGGAAAATTTTTCAACTACTTCTACACTTGTCTATTCTTCTCGTAAACTTTTCTAATCTTCTCTTCTCATCTCTATTTGTAGATGAACTCCATCAACGAAGCCGTAAGAAAAGGACCACTCATGACCATGACCTTGGAGTGTGAGACTGAGTTTCCCAAAATTCTCAAGGACCTCATGGTGGCAATGGAAATACATGGTGCAGCTGTGTACAAAGGCTTTCCAGTGAAGGATGAAGGAGTTGAGTACTGGTGGGTGCAACTTCACTTGTATAAAAACAAGGAAGACAACCACAATGAAACAGGATTCTGCATGTACACCAACACTGTGGTGCACACCACATTCTTTGAGTCAGCAAGAGAAGCAGCTTGGAGGACTATCAAAGAACTTAGTGCTAGAGTCAAGTGCAGAATGCTCAACCTCCAAAAAGACTTAGAGAAAGAGAAGGAACATACCCAAGAGTTGAAAGCTACCAACCAAACCTTAAGAGGAGATATTATAGACTTAGTGACGGAATCATGTGAGCAAGATAGGCTGATTGCTTCTAGGAACATTGTGTTAGCCAACAAATCCAGTGAGATAGGATTGTAAACGTACTTCGTTAGTTGGACCACCACCTATCACCTTATTTTCCAAATTGTTACCTTAAAATAAGATTGGACCTTGGCTGATGTAATGGATTCATGTAAGCATGACTTGTGTGATTTTGCTTTCCAAGGATATGTATGTGTGTTATGACTTTTGTTTATCTTGAATTGTGTTGTTCTTATAAATAGATGCCTATTACCATCAGCACTGTTGAGGAGTTCCAGGTTACCCGCTTTGGTCCTCGTATCGTTGAGCTTACCACTTTGCTCAATCTCCCTCTTCCCACCATCATGGTGCATCCACTCACCAAGTTCGAGAGGAAGGACCTCTGAAGCTTCAAGGTGAACTAGCCGGACGCCAGACAGAGCCTACTACGGAGGCCATCGTCTTCAAGCTTATGCACGATGACAGGGAGAGAGGCATGGAGGTAGTTATGCAGGACCTGATAGGACGTCTTCTAGGATGACACTTCCGACAGGTTAGAGGCACCCACTTCCACGTCTTCGGAAGACGTGATGAGGATGGAGAGTCCATCGACTTCGAGGACGACTCGAGGGACGCAGTAGAGCCGATACGTATGTATCTCCAGGACTTGGAGTCTCTCATTAGGCACGTGGACACGGACAGGACCAATGTCATGCTCAGCAATGACGAGCTCCAGGTGCAGCTACGCGAGAAGGACAAGCTCTTCGCGCAGCAGTACGAGATAGTCAAGGAAATGGAGGCGAAGTTCGAGACCCAGGACAGGAAGTTCAAGAGTCAGGAGAAGCGTGTCCAGGATAGGAACAAGAAGATCCGGGACATGACTGAAGAACTGCAGTCCAAGGACTTCGAGCTAGAGCAGCAGCAGACGGTGATAGAGAGGCTTCGTTCCCAGAAGAGGGCTCTCAAGGCCAAGATTGAGTCCTTGACCACTACTATTGAGGAGAACAAGACCGCGATGGAGAATGCAGGTCTTACCTTTGTCGAGGAGGAGATTGATGCTGATGAGTAGACTTGACTACTCGTTTATCTTTTACTATCGTACTTGTTATTTGTGAACTTGTTATTGGACCATCCGACATGTGGATGGCTTGCCACTTGTTTGTTTTACTTTGTGAACTTGTTATCTTGTTGTTGAACTTTTTATCTTCTGTTGCATGCTTGTGTTTGCTTATGTGATGTAATGTGCATGAAAGCATCTACGGGTATCTCATTCTTATCTCTATTTGAACAAACCACAGATGCCTCCCCGTCGCGCAAACCCCAACCCCAACAACAACAACAACATCACTCCAGAAATGCAGCAAATGATGACTGCTCAAACGTAGCTAATGCAGATGATGACAACATTCATCCAGAACCAGAATAATAATAACAACAACAACAACAACCCTCCGGGCTTTGATATGCTTACCAGATTTCTGAGATTGAGGCCAGCTAAGTTCTCAGGGACGACTGATCCCATGGTGGCCAACGATTGGCTGCGTTCTGTAAACAAGGACTTAGTGACCGTGGGCTGCACGGACGCTGAAAAGGTCAGATTTGCAGCACATCTACTGGAAGGGCCAGCCGCCACTTGGTGGGACAACTTCCAAATCACCACTCCTATAGATGAGGTAACTTGGGCTATCTTTGAGGATGGCTTTCGCACTGCTCATATCTCATCAGGAATAATGAGCCTGAAAAAGAAAGAGTTCCACAATCTGAAGCAGCGCCACCGCAGCGTGGCTGAATACATTGAAGAGTTCAACAATCTGGCGCGTTATGCACCAGATGAGGTTGACACAGATGCCAAGAGAAAGGAAAAATTCCTGGAAGGCTTGAATGATGAGCTGAATCTGCAACTGGCTATGGCATATGTTCCCACTTATCAGTCGCTCTGTGACAAGGCTGCTATATTGGAGAACAAAATGAAGCAAGTCGAGAGTAGGAAGAGAAACCACTCCGACAAGCACAGCTCGGGGTCGTCTCACAAACGATCTCACTATGATGACAGTGGAAGCTCAGGATCCCACAAGCATGGGAAATTCAACAAGCACCACAACCACAACCATCATGACAACAAGCATCATCGCAGTCATGACAATGACAAGTACAAGAACCACAAGAGTGGACATAAGAGCCACCACAGTGGTAATGGTAGTGGAAGTGGAAGTCAGCCTGCTAAGAGAGACATCAGTCAGGTTGAATGCTTCAAATGCAAGAAGATGGGACACTATGCAAATGAGTGCCCTGAAAAGAAAGTTGAAGGACCTGTCAAGCCCAATCCTTTCCAGAAAGGACAGGTGAACCACATCAGTGTGGAGGAGGTCTATGAGGAGCCTGACGCTGTTGCTGGTAAGTTGTAAGATCCCTCCTTATTAAAGGAAAAGAATCCCTGTGATTGCAATGCTAGTCCCTGGATCAATGCTAGCATCCACAGTTTAAGATGAAGTACACAGATACAAAGGTCGTTTATTACAGTCATTCCAGAGATAAAACATAGTCTTTTACAACTCATGGCCAAAGGCCTAATACAAGAGTTTATGGAATATGTAAATAAACATAAGTCTTCATCTTCATGTGCCACAGGCAAGCATGTTGAGTGTAGACTCATGACTCCTATTCATCATCAGAGTAACCTGCAACATCATAAGTTACAGCCACAAGGGTCAATACTTTGGAATAGTATTGGCAAGTGATACCTTAGTATATTTTAAGTGGACTATAATACTATATGCATTTGGCTGGTGGAGCTTAGGCTTGCTTTGCTCAAAATAGATTTTTCCCTAACTTTTGAAAATACTAAGTTTTTGCTTGAAACCAAACACCCAAGGTATCTATCAATCAAAGAATCCAGATCCACTCAGGGCATCTACCAATCAATGACTGAAGATCCTTTTAACCCTTGTTCACCCACAAGTTTTATTTAGAAATTGGAGTGATGAGATTCTTGATTGCTTCCATGTCTTGATGCTCAAATTGTCCTTTGCCAGGGACATGGCTAAGTACTTAGGTTTTACACTCTGCAGAGGTGGTGCACTTTCCCCACAAGCCTTGGTTTCCCAAGACATGATCCTTCAGTAGCCTTTCCTTAGTCAAATGGACGCGCTCCAACCTATCATCCCATCTACCACCCTCTGTCCAAGAGACTAAGTTCCAGCATCCTAAGATCATGGCAGAGCCCATATTACCAAGTGGTTGCACTTGAAGCTTCTCAACATTTGACATCTCAAATCTCTTTGTTTCCTGGGTGGCCATCCACAAGTGAGATACACAAGCCAGTCCCTGGCCTTGTGAACCACTCAACATAAGCCTTTCCTTCCATTCCACCCAGGTGGTTCATTAACTTAGTTGTTTTATTTTACAAAAACATAAGTCCTTAGACTTATAAATTTTCCATAGTGAATATATAAACCACCCTTGTTTTCTAGTAGCTAGGCTAAGCATGGCATGGCAACTTATCCTTAGGGAATTTTCCTAGCAATTCTAGCATTCTATTCTAAGTAGGATTTCCCATCATCAATTGACAAAAGTAGCATGCAAGTCCTATCAAAATATATCTAATGCAAGTATAAAAATGTAGGTATGGAATATTCATGAAGATATCACTTGCCTTGGTAGTGTGGAGAGTAGCACTTGTCACAATCACAATCACTAGCAAAATCTACACACAAAGTGGTAGCATACAATTACACACAAATATATACAAACAAAGATATTATGAATGCATGCATGCATGAATCTACCAAGTGATGATTTTTGAAAACTCAACCAAGCAAGTGCATGAATACAGAAACTAAACAAGTCACAAAATAGCCAAGATAATCTTAAATAACCCTAAAACAAAATACTAAACTAAATCTATACTCAAAAAGGTCTCAAACAAGTCTCTGAAATTTTAGCACATCTAATGGTTACTATTTCCTAAACAAAAAGGATAGGCAGAAAGGTCTTGTTTTTCTGAATCCAACGGTATAAAGTTTGCAAAATTCCAACGTGGAAATCAAAAGATATTGGCATTTGAAATCTGGATCAAAATCTGTTTTTAAATTCTATTTCCAGATCTTAACCTAGCCACGCGTCATGTTCTTATTCGCCCGTACCGTTTCGCACTGGATCGAGCTCCACAGCCGTAGGATCTAAATGAAATCTGGCGGCTCAGATCGCGTACCGCTTCGGGGTTAACTGAATCTATCCTAGCGCTACGATGCAGATCTAACGGCTGCTATTTCCCTGGCCAAGAACTGGCGGCGGAGCGGCGGCTACCGGCGGCGGAACTGTCGGTCGATGACGTTGCCGATGATGCAGACGACGAGGGAGAAGGAGGAGTAGCTCACCGGGCTCTGGAGGTCACGGCGAAGCTTGTCGTACTCGCGGTTGGTCAAGGGGCGCTCGGGCACGGCTGCGATTGCTCCCCGGAGTTCGTGGCGGCGTCGGGTCCGTCGGGTGGTCGTCGTGGACGTCGCTGTGAATCACCTCAAGGAAAGATAGTGACACGGTTAGGTTCACAGGGTCAAGGCGAAGTAGTGAGCATGAACGTGAAGGCGAGGGGCGGTCTGTACCTACCGGAAAAACTCGTCGGAGTTGATGTCGCCGTCGGTGCTCGCGGTGTCAGGTGGAACCGGCAACCTGGGGTAGTACAAGACGGAGTAGTGAGGTCAGGAGATGCGCAAAGACACGCTGAGTCAGATTGTAAGAACGAGAGGCAGAGGGGAACACTAGGCTCACCGGAATCGATCGCCGGAGAGGCTCTGTCCGCGGCGGCGCAAGGTTGATTGAGGGCAGCCTGGTGGCGGAGCGAGCGAGGTGTTTGGGGAAAAATGATCGCGAGGCAGAAGGGGTCTTATAGCCAGATGCTCGACAGGAAACGCCCGTCGATTAATGCCCAATTACTCCCGGCATCACTGCGGCAACGGTCAGCGGCGGAGATCGTGCGCGGAGACAGGGGAAGACGATGCTGACGTGGAGAAGGCCCGCCTGTCAGCGAGGAGCGCGGAGTGTTGGTGGGGTCGGGCTGTCAGTGTCTGTCTGCGTGTTCTCGCGCGTGTGAGAAGGAAAAGGAGATCCCCGGGTGGGCTTGCTGGGCTTCATCCGCTGCTGGGCCAGATTCTGGCCGCTCGGCCCTTTTCCTTTCTTTAAGCCTTTTCTTTTTCTAATTTCATTTTCTGAATAGAATTTGATATGAATTCAAATCCTTTTGAATTCAAACTTCTTTGGGGATTTTTGCAGGGTTCTGTGGGTTCACAAACAATCAAATAACCTTGTGGTTACCTTACAAAGGCTTGGTCAAGCTTGGGTTTCTAAATAAACCAAGATTTGCTCTAATTGCAAATATTGGGAATAGGGTTTAGAAAATATTTCTAAATTTTGAATCTTGGGTAAAAAGCTTCACCTAGTCTTTCCAACCATGGAGGCAAGCAAACAAGATCATGGACAATCAAATCCCAAAGGGTGATGGCCAATTGAGATAAAATGCCCACATGAAATCATAGCCAAAGTTTGTGCTTCTAAATGATTTTGAGAAAAACCCTATATGAATGAATGATGCAAGGATGATATGAATGAGTTTTGAAACATGATTTTTAGGGATGTTACAATCTAACCCCCTTAAGATGAATCTCGCCCTCGAGATTCGGATTGGCTAGCAAATAGGTGTGGGTGGTCTTTCCGAAGATCATCTTCTCTTTCCCATGTTGCTTCTTCTTCGGAATGATGATTCCATTGTACTTTGCAAAACTTGATAGTCTTTGTTCTTGTGACTCTTTCTGTGGTCTCAAGAATCTTGACAGGCTTTTCTTTATAGGTGAGGTCACTTTCTAGTTGAACTTCCTCCAAAGGTATGGTATCCTTCAAAGATGTTTCTTCCATTTCTGGGTGACATTTCTTAAGTTGGCTTACATGAAAAACATTATGGACTGCTGATAGAGATGCTGGCAATTCAATTTCATATGCAACTTATCCCTTGCGACTTAGAATGTTAAATGGTCCAACATATCTTGGTGCCAACTTTCCTTTGACTCCAAATCTTTTCACTCCACGAAGTGGTGATACTCTAAGATAAGCTTTATCCCCAACTTCGTAGGTGATTTCCCTACGCTTAACATCTGCGTAGCTTTTCTGTCGAGACTGTGCTATCTTCAACCTGTCTCTAACTAATTTGACCTTTTCTTCGGCGTCTTTGATAAGATCTGGTCCAAACAAACTTCTTTCTCCCACACCATTCCATAGCAATGGGGTGGTACACTTTCTTCCGTATAGAAACTCAAATGGTGCCATCCCAATACTAGATTGGTGACTGTTGTTGTAAGAAAACTCTGCGTAAGGCAGACTTTCATCCCAACTTGCTCCATAGTCTAGGGCACATGCCCTCAACATGTCTTCAAGAATTTGATTAGTCCTTTCTGTTTGTCCATCAGTTTCAGGATGAAAAGCAGTGCTGAATTCCAATCTTGTCCCTAAAGATTCATGAAGTTGTCTCCAAAAGTGAGAAGTGAACTGAGTTCCTCTATCAGACACAATACTCTTAGGTACACCGTGAAGGCATACAATTCTGCTCATGTAGATTTTGGCCAACTTGGCACTTGTATAAGTTGTCTTTACGGGTATAAAATGAGCCACTTTAGTTAGGCGATCTACTACTACCCATATGGAATCATACCCTGACCTGGTCCTTGGTAATCCGGTAATAAAATCCATACCAACATTTTCCCACTTCCATTCAGGAATAGGCATTGGTTGAAGCAAACCTGCTGGTTTCTGATGTTCCGCTTTCACTCTACTACACACATCACACAACGCAATGTGTTCGGCGATGTCCCTTTTGAGATTGTTCCACCAAAATCTTTCTTTCATATCCATGTACATTTTGGTGTTTCCCGGGTGAATAGAATATGGAGAGTTATGGGCTTCTTGCAGAATCAGTTTCCGCATTTCCGGATCTTGTGGAACACAAATACGTTTCTCGTGCCATAAAGTACCTTGTTCGTCCATATGGAAACTTTTAGCTTTCCCTTGGCTAATCCTTTCCTTGATCTCTTCGATCTCTTTATCCGTCTTTTGGGCTTCTTTAATCTTATCCAACAGAGTGGGTTGAACATCCAAAGACAGGAGATGTCCTTCTGGCACAATCTCCAACCTGAGTTCCTTGAATTGCTTACACAAATCATCAGGCAATTCACCTTTGGTAAGGCCATTTACAAACGCTTTACGACTTAGAGCATCTGCTACTACATTTGCTTTACCGGGGTGGTATTGTAAATCAAGTCGTAATCCTTGATAAGTTCTAACCATCTCCTTTGTCTCATATTGATTTCCTTCTGGGTGAAGATATACTTCAAGCTCTTATGGTCGGTGAACACTTCACAACGTTTTCCCAAAAGGTAGTGTCTCCATGTTTTGAGTGCATGGACAACAGCGGCTAACTCTAAATCATGAGTTGGATAATTTACTTCATGAGTTTTGAGTTGTCTCGAGGCATAAGCCACAACTTTTCCGCCTTGCATAAGTACGGCACCTAATCCTTGATGAGAAGCATCACAATATACTTGGAAATCCTTTTCCAAATCTGGTAGGCACAGTACTGGTGCTGACACAAGTCTCTTCTTTAATTCTTGAAAGCTGAGTTCACATCCTTCAGACCAAGCAAATTTCTTATCTTTCTTTAACAATTCCGTCATTGGTTTAGCAACCTTAGAAAAATTTTCAATGAATCTTCTGTAATAACCTGCTAAACCAAGGAAACTACGAACCTCTTTTACATTCTTAGGAGATTCCCATTCTGTCACAGCCGAAACTTTGGCAGGATCAACTGCTACACCATCCTTTGTCATAACATGACCAAGAAATCCAACTTCCTCTAACCAAAACTCACACTTGCTGAATTTGGCATAAAGCTTATGTTCCCTTAGTTTCTCAAGTATCAAGCGTAGATGTCTTTCATGCTCTTCCTTGCTCTTGGAGTAGACTAAGATGTCATCTATGAAAACGACAACGAACTTGTCGAGAAATTCCATGAACACTTTGTTCATCATATTCATGAAGTATGCCGGAGCGTTGGTTAAACCAAAAGGCATCACAGTGTACTCATACAATCCATACCTTGTGGTGAATGCTGTTTTAGGTATGTCTTGCTCTCTTATCTTGAGTTGAAAATAGCCTGACCGAAGATCAATCTTCGAGAACACACATGCTCCTTCTAGCTGATCAAACAAGTCATTTATTCTTGGCAAAGGATACTTGTTCTTGATGGTTACCTCGTTAAGAGAACGGTAATCTATGCATAACCTTTGAGTTCTATCTCTCTTTTCTACGAACAAAACTGGAGCTCCCCAAGATGAAGAACTTGGCTGGATGAATCCTTTCTGCAATTGTTCTCCAAGTTGTTTCTTGAGTTCCTTAAGTTCGTCAACTGACATTTTATAAGGCCTCTTTGCCCTTGGTCCAGAACCTGGTACCAAATCTATTATAAACTCCACATCTCTATCTGGTGGCATTCCTGGTAATTCTTCCGGGAACACATCCGGATACTCACACACAATTGGCACCGAGTCCATGCTAACCCCCTTAAGAGAATTCAACTTACTCCCTTTAGATCTAAAGTTGGACTTGAATATTATCCTCTTACCTTCAGGGGTTGTGAGTGAAATTGTACGATTGGCACAATCTAGTACTCCCTCATACTTAGCCATCCAATCCATTCCCAAAATTACATCCAATCCTTGGGAATTTAGGATTATTAGGTTTACTGGAAACTTATGTTTTCCGATCTCTATGACTAGATCCCGGCATCCAAGACTCACTATCATATCTCCTCCCGGAGAGCTAACTTTTATCGGACACCCAATGTTTTCAGATGCAAACCCGTTTCTATCAACAAATGCTTTTGATATGAATGAATGAGATGCACCAGTATCAAAGAGTACAAATGCTGAGATGGAATTGAGTCTGAACTTACCAGCAATAGCATCAGGCTCTTCATAGACCTCCTCCACGTTGATGTGGTTAACTTGTCCTTTCTGAAAAGGATTTGGCTTGTTAGGTCCTTCAACTTTCTTTTCAGGGCACTTATTAGCATAATGCCCCAGCTTCTTGCATTTGTAGCATTCGACCTGGCTGATGTCCGTCTTAGGCTGACTTCCACTTCCACTTCCACTATGGTGGCTCTTATGTCCACTCTTGTGGTTCTTGTACTTATCATTTTCATGACTGCGATGATGCTTGTTGTCATGACGGTTGTGATTGTGGTGTTTGTTAAACTTCTCATGCTTGTGGGATCCTGAGCTAACACTATCATCATAGTGAGATCGTTTATGAGACGATCCCGAGCTGTGCTTGTCGGAGTGTTTCCTCTTCCTACTCTCGACTTGCTTCATTTTATTCTCCACAATAACAGCCTTGTCACACAGCGACTGGTAAGTTGGAACATACGCCACAGACAGCTGCAGATTTAGCTCATCATTCAAGCCTTCCAGAAACTTCTCCTTCCTTTTGGCATCAGTGTCAACCTCATCCGGTGCATAGCGCGCCAGATTGTTGAACTCCTCGATGTATTCAGCCACGATGTGGTGGCGTTGCTTCAGGTTGTGAAATTCCTTCTTTTTCAGGCTCATCATACCTGGTGAGATATGAGTAGTACGAAATCCATCTTCAAAGATAGCCCAAGTCACCTCATCAATAGGCGTGGTAATCTGGAAGTTGTCCCACCATGCGGCGGCTGGTCCTTCCAACAGATGTGCTGCGAACCTGACCTTTTCAGCATCTGTGCATCCCACGGTCACTAAGTCTTTGTTCACAGAACGTAGCCAATCATTGGCCACCATGGGATCAGTCGTTCCCGAAAACTTAGCTGGCCTCAGACGCAGAAATCTGGTAAGCATATCAAAACCTGGAGGGTTGTTGTTATTGTTATTGTTGTTATTGTTGTTGGGATTGGGGTTGTTGTTGTTCTGGTTCTGGATGAATGTCGTCATCATTTGCATAAGCTGAGTCTGCGCATTCATCATTTGTTGCATTTCCGGGGTAATGTTGGGGTTGGGGTTGGTGTTTGCGCGACGGGGAGGCATCTGTGGTTTATTCATATAGAGATAAGAATGAGATACCCTTACATGATTTATGCGCAATACATCACACAAGCAAAACACATAGCAAGCAACACTAGGACAAAAGCTCAACAACAAGATAACAAAAGTCTCAAAGCAAATACACACAAGTGGCTAGCCATCCACATGTCGGATGGTCCAACAATAATTCTCAAATAACAAGTGCGGAAAATAAAGATAACTGAGTAGTCAAATCTACTCGTCGGCATCAATCTCCTCCTCGACAAAGGTAAGACCTGCGTTCTCCATTGCGGTCTTGTTCTCCTCGATGGTAGTGGTCAAAGAGTCGATCTTGGCCTTGAGAGCCCTCTTCTGGGAACGAAGCCTCTCAATCACTGTCTGCTACTGCTCTAACTCGAAGTCCTTGGACTGCAGTTCCTCGGTCATATCACGAATCCTCTTGTTCCTGTCCTGGACACGCTTCTCTTGACTCTTGAACTTACGGTCTTGGGTCTTGAACTTCGCCTCCATCTCCTTGACTATCTCGTCCTGCTGCGCAAAGAGCTTGTCCTTCTCGCGAAGCTGCACCTGGAGCTCGTCATTACTAAGCATGACGTTGGTCCTATCGGTATCCACGTGCCTAATAAGAGTCTCTAAGTCCTGGAGGTACAGGCGTATCGGCTCTGCTGTGACCCTCGAGTCGTCCTCAAAGTCAATGGACTCTCCGTCATCATCACGCCTTCCGAAGGCGTGGAAGTGAGTGCCTCTAACCTGTCGGGAGTGACGTCCTAACAGTCGTCCTATCAGATCCTGCATGACCACCTCCATGCCTCTCTCCCTGTCATCGTGCATAAGCTTGAAGACGATGGCCTCTGTAGTAGGCTCAGTCTGGCGTCCTGGCTGGTTCACCTTGAAGACCCAAAGGTCCTTCCTCTCAAACTTGGTGAGTGGGTGCACCGTAATGATAGGAAGAGGGAGATCGAGTAAAGTATTAAGCTCTACGATACGAGGACCAAAACGGGTAGCCTGGAACTCCTCAACAGTGCTGATGGCAATAGGCATCTATTTATAAGATTGAAAAAGTTAGAACAACACAATTTAAGATAATCAAGTCAACATTCCAACACATTCTTGGAACACAAAAAATCATACAATCCATGCATACAAGAATCCAATACATCAACCAAGGTTCATACTTATTTAAGGTATCATTTTGGAAAAATAAGGTGATAGATGGTGGTCCAACTAACGAAGTGCGTTTACAATCCTATCTCATTGGATCTGGTGGTTAACACAATGTTTCTAGTGGCAATCACCCTATCTTGTTCACATGCTTCTATCACTAAGTCTATAATATCTCCTCTTAAGGATTGGTTGGTGACTTCCAACTCTTGGGTATGTTCCTTCTCTTTCTCCAAGTCTTTTTGGAGGTTGAGCATT
The DNA here is from genome assembly GCA_916181665.1 of Avena sativa. NCBI lineage: Eukaryota > Viridiplantae > Streptophyta > Magnoliopsida > Poales > Poaceae > Avena > Avena sativa. Next base: position 149,653,850 of record OV702297.1, read on the forward strand.
TTGCACTTGACTCTAGCACTCAGTTCCTTGATAGTCTTCCAAGCTGCTTCTTTTGCTGACTCAAAGAATGTGGTGTGCATAAAAGTGTTGGTGTACATGCAAAATCCCTTCTCTTTGTGGTTGTCTTCCTTGTTTTTGTACAAGTGAAGTTGCACCCACCAATACTCCACTCCTTCCTCCATCACTGGAAAGCCCTTGTACACTGCTGCACCATGTACTCCCATTGTCTCCATGAGGTCCTTGAGAATCTTGGGAAACTCAGTCTCACACTCCAAGGTCATGGTCATGAGTGGTCCTTTCTTTACGGCTTCGTTGACGGAGTTCATCTACAAATAGAGATGAGAATGAGAAGATTAGAAAAGTTTACGAGAAGAATAGACAAGTGTAGAAGAAGTTAAAAATTTTCCTTAGTGGTTTCCAATCCTAGGGTCATAATCCTACAGGCAACACAGTGCTCTGATACCATCTGTAAGATCCCTCCTTATTAAAGGAAAAGAATCCCTGTGATTGCAATGCTAGTCCCTGGATCAATGCTAGCATCCACAGTTTAAGATGAAGTACACAGATACAAAGGTCGTTTATTACAGTCATTCCAGAGATAAAACATAGTCTTTTACAACTCATGGCCAAAGGCCTAATACAAGAGTTTATGGAATATGTAAATAAACATAAGTCTTCATCTTCATGTGCCACAGGCAAGCATGTTGAGTGTAGACTCATGACTCCTATTCATCATCAGAGTAACCTGCAACATCATAAGTTACAGCCACAAGGGTCAATACTTTGGAATAGTATTGGCAAGTGATACCTTAGTATATTTTAAGTGGACTATAATACTATATGCATTTGGCTGGTGGAGCTTAGGCTTGCTTTGCTCAAAATAGATTTTTCCCTAACTTTTGAAAATACTAAGTTTTTGCTTGAAACCAAACACCCAAGGTATCTATCAATCAAAGAATCCAGATCCACTCAGGGCATCTACCAATCAATGACTGAAGATCCTTTTAACCCTTGTTCACCCACAAGTTTTATTTAGAAATTGGAGTGATGAGATTCTTGATTGCTTCCATGTCTTGATGCTCAAATTGTCCTTTGCCAGGGACATGGCTAAGTACTTAGGTTTTACACTCTGCAGAGGTGGTGCACTTTCCCCACAAGCCTTGGTTTCCCAAGACATGATCCTTCAGTAGCCTTTCCTTAGTCAAATGGACGCGCTCCAACCTATCATCCCATCTACCACCCTCTGTCCAAGAGACTAAGTTCCAGCATCCTAAGATCATGGCAGAGCCCATATTACCAAGTGGTTGCACTTGAAGCTTCTCAACATTTGACATCTCAAATCTCTTTGTTTCCTGGGTGTCCATCCACAAGTGAGATACACAAGCCAGTCCCTGGCCTTGTGAACCACTCAACATAAGCCTTTCCTTCCATTCCACCCAGGTGGTTCATTAACTTAGTTGTTTTATTTTACAAAAACATAAGTCCTTAGACTTAGAAATTTTCCATAGTGAATATATAAACCACCCTTGTTTTCTAGTAGCTAGGCTAAGCATGGCATGGCAACTTATCCTTAGGGAATTTTCCTAGCAATTCTAGCATTCTATTCTAAGTAGGATTTCCCATCATCAATTGACAAAAGTAGCATGCAAGTCCTATCAAAATATATCTAATGCAAGTATAAAAATGGAGGTATGGAATATTCATGAAGATATCACTTGCCTTGGTAGTGTGGAGAGTAGCACTTGTCACAATCACAATCACTAGCAAAATCTACACACAAAGTGGTAGCATACAATTACACACAAATATATACAAACAAAGATATTATGAATGCATGCATGCATGAATCTACCAAGTGATGATTTTTGAAAACTCAACCAAGAAAGTGCATGAATACAGAAACTAAACAAGTCACAAAATAGCCAAGATAATCTTAAATAACCCTAAAACAAAATACTAAACTAAATCTATACTCAAAAAGGTCTCAAACAAGTCTCTGAAATTTTAGCACATCTAATGGTTACTATTTTCTAAACAAAAAGGATAGGCAGAAAGGTCTTGTTTTTCTGAATCCAACGGTATAAAGTTTGCAAAATTCCAACGTGGAAATCAAAAGATATTGGCATTTGAAATCTGGATCAAAATCTGTTTTTAAATTCTATTTCCAGATCTTAACCTAGCCACGTGTCATGTTCTTATTCGCCCGTACCGTTTCGCACTGGATCGAGCTCCACAGCCGTAGGATCTAAATGAAATCTGGCGGCTCAGATCGCGTACCGCTTCGGGGTTAAGTGAATCTATCCTAGCGCTACGATGCAGATCTAACGGCTGCTATTTCCCTGGCCAAGAACTGGCGGTGGAGCGGCGGCTACCGGCGGCGGAATTGTCGGTCGATGACGTTGCCGATGATGCAGACGGCGAGGGAGAAGGAGGAGTAGCTCACCGGGCTCTGGAGGTCACGGCGAAGCTTGTCGTACTCGCGGTTGGTCAAGGGGCGCTCGGGCACGGCTGCGATTGCTCCCCGGAGTTCGTGGCGGCGTCGGGTCCGTCGGGTGGTCGTCGTGGACGTCGCTGTGAATCACCTCAAGGAAAGATAGTGACACGGTTAGGTTCACAGGGTCAAGGCGAAGTAGTGAGCATGAACGGGAAGGCGAGGGGCGGTCTGTACCTACCGGAAAAACTCGTCGGAGTTGATGTTGCCGTCGGTGCTCGCGGTGTCAGGTGGAACCGGCAACCTGGGGCAGTACAAGACGGACTAGTGAGGTCAGGAGATGCGCAAAGACACGCTGAGTCAGATTGTAAGAACGAGAGGCAGAGGGGAACACTAGGCTCACCGGAATCGATCGCCGGAGAGGCTCTGTCCGCGGCGGTGCAAGGTTGATTGAGGGCAGCCTGGTGGCGGAGCGAGCGAGGTGTTTGGGGAAAAATGATCGCGAGGCAGAAGGGGTCTTATAGCCAGATGCTCGACAGGAAACGCCCGTCGATTAATGCCCAATTACTCCCGGCATCACTGCGGCAACGGTCAGCGGCGGAGATCGTGCGCGGAGACAGGGGAAGACGATGCTGACGTGGAGAAGGCCCGCCTGTCAGCGAGGAGCGCGGAGTGTTGGTGGGGTCGGGCTGTCAGTGTCTGTCTGCGTGTGCTCGCGCGTGTGAGAAGGAAAAGGAGATCCCCGGGTGGGCTTGCTGGGCTTCATCCGCTGCTGGGCCAGATTCTGGCCGCTCGGCCCTTTTCCTTTCTTTAAGCCTTTTCTTTTTCTAATTTCATTTTCTGAATAGAATTTGATATGAATTCAAATCCTTTTGAATTCAAACTTCTTTGGGGATTTTTGCAGGGTTCTGTGGGTTCACAAACAATCAAATAACCTTGTGGTTACCTTACAAAGGCTTGGTCAAGCTTGGGTTTCTAAATAAACCGAGATTTGCTCTAATTGCAAATATTGGGAATAGGGTTTAGAAAATATTTCTAAATTTTGAATCTTGGGTAAAAAGCTTCACCTAGTCTTTCCAACCATGGAGGCAAGCAAACAAGATCATGGACAATCAAATCCCAAAGGGTGATGGCCAATTGAGATAAAATGCCCACATGAAATCATAGCCAAAGTTTGTGCTTCTAAATGATTTTGAGAAAAACCCTATATGAATGAATGATGCAAGGATGATATGAATGAGTTTTGAAACATGATTTTTAGGGATGTTACATAAGTTCAGACTCAATTCTATTCCAACATTTGTACTCTTTGATACTGGTGCATCTCATTCATTCATATCAAGAGCATTTGTTGAAAGAAATGAACTACCGGTAGAAACTATTGGGTGTCCTATAAAAGTAAGTTCTCCTGGTGGAGAAATGATAGTGAATTCAGGATGCCATGATCTAGTCATAGAATTTGGGAAGTATAAGTTTCCCGTTAACTTGATAATATTAAACTCCCAAGGATTGGATGTCATTCTGGGAATGGACTGGATGACTAAGTACAAAGGAGTGATAGATTGTGCCAACCATACTGTCTCACTCACAACTCCAGAAAATAAAAGGATCAGATTTAAGACCAATTTTGAAGCAAAAAGGAGTATGCTTAATTCTCTTAAGGGGGTTAGCATGGACAGTGTGCCAATTGTGTGTGAGTATCTGGATGTATTTCCGGAAGAATTGCCAGGAATGCCACCGGATAGAGATGTGGAGTTTCTGATAGATTTGGCACCAGGTTCTGGACCAATAGCAAAGAGACCATATAAAATGTCAGTTGATGAACTGAAAGAACTCAAGAAGCAACTAGGAGAACAGTTGCAGAAAGGATTTATACAACCAAGTTCTTCATCTTGGGGAGCCCCAATTTTTTTCGTGGAGAAGAAAGACAGAAGTCAAAGGTTATGCATAGATTACCGTTCACTCAACGAAGTAACTATCAAGAACAAATACCCTTTGCCTAGAATCAATGACTTGTTTGATCAGCTAGAAGGAGCATGTGTGTTCTCAAAGATCGATCTCCGGTCAAGCTATTTTCAACTCAAGATAAGAGAACAAGACATACCTAAAACAGCATTCACTATGAGGTATGGATTGTATGAGTATACCATAATGCCTTTTGTCTTGACAAATGCTCCAGCATACTTCATGAATATGATGAACAAAGTGTTCATGGAATTCCTTGACAAGTTCATAGTCGTTTTCATCGATGACATCTTAGTCTACTCCAAGAGCAAGGAAGAACATGAAGGACACTTGCGTTTGATACTTGAGAAATTAAGAGAGCATAAACTGTATGCCAAATTCAGCAAGTGTGAGTTCTGGTTAGAGGAAGTTGGTTTTCTTGGTCATGTTATGACAAAGGATGGTGTAGCAGTTGATCCTGCTAAGGTTTCAGCTGTGACGGAATGGGAATCTCCCAAGTCCGTGAAAGAAGTTCGTAGTTTCCTTGGCTTAGCAGGTTATTACAGAAGGTTTATTGAGAATTTCTCAAAGGTTGCTAAGCCAATGACAGAATTGTTAAAGAAAGACAAGAAGTTTGCCTGGTCTGAAGGTTGTGAACTCAGCTTTCAGGAGTTAAAGAAGAGGCTTGTGACAGCACCAGTTTTATGTCTACCAGATTTGGAAAAGGATTTCCAAGTATATTGTGATGCATCTCATCAAGGTTTGGGCGCCGTACTTATGCAAGACGGTAAAGTTGTAGCTTATGCCTCGAGACAACTCAAAACTCATGAAGTGAATTATCCTACTCATGATTTGGAGTTAGCCTTTGTCGTCCATGCACTCAAAACATGGAGACATTACCTTTTGGGAAAGCGTTGTGAAGTGTTCACGGATCACAAAAGTTTGAAGTATATCTTCACCCAAAAGGAAATCAATATGAGACAAAGAAGATGGTTAGAGCTTATCAAGGACTATGACTTAAGTTTGCAATACCACCCTGGTAAAGCAAATGTTGTAGCAGATGCTCTAAGTCGTAAGGTATTTGTGAATGGCCTTACCAAAGGAGAATTGCCAGATGATTTGTGTACCCAATTCAGAAAACTCAGATTGGAGATTGTGCCGGAAGGACATCTCATGTCATTGGTTGTTCAACCCACTTTGTTGGACAAGATCAAGGAAGCTCAGAAGACTGATAAGGAAATTGAAGAGACTAAGGAAAATTGGCCAAGGGAAAGCTAAAAGTTTCCATGAAGACGAACAAGGTACTTTATGGCATGGGAAACGTATCTGTGTTCCACAAGATCCGGAGTTGCGGAAACTGATTTTGCAGGAAGCACACAACTCTCCGTATTCTATTCACCCGGGGAATACCAAAATGTACATGGACATGAAAGAAAGATTTTGGTGGAATAATCTCAAGAGGGACATCGCCGAACATATTGCTTTGTGTGATGTGTGTAGTAGAGTGAAAGCGGAGCATCAGAAACCAGCAGGTTTGCTTCAACCACTACCTATTCCTGATTGGAAGTGGGACAAGATTGGTATGGATTTCATTACCGGACTACCAAGGACCAGGTCAGGATATGATTCTATATGGGTAGTAGTGGATCGCCTAACTAAAGTGGCTCATTTCATACCCGTGAAGACAACTTATACAAGTGCTAAGTTAGCTAAGATCTACATGAGTAGAATTGTATGTCTACATGGTGTGCCCAAGAGTATTGTATCTGATAGGGGAACTCAATTCACTTACCATTTTTGGAGACAGCTACATGAGTCATTGGGAACGAGGTTGGAATTCAGTACTACTTTTCATCCTCAAACCGATGGACAAACAGAAAGGACTAATCAAATTCTGGAAGACATGTTGAGGGCATGTGCCCTAGACTATGGAGCAAGTTGGGATAAAAGTCTGCCTTACGCAGAATTTTCTTATAATAACAGCTATCAAGCCAGCATTGAGATGGCACCATTTGAATTTCTCTACGGAAGAAAGTGTACCACCCCATTGTTATGGAATGGTGTGGGAGAAAGAAGTTTATTCGGGCCAGATCTTATCAAAGAAGCCTAAGAGAAGGTCAAATTAGTTAAGGACAGGTTGAAGATAGCACAGTCCCGACAGAAAAGCTACGCAGATCCTAAGCGCAGAGAAGTCACCTACGAAGTTGGTGATAGAGCTTATCTTAGAGTATCACCACTTCGTGGAGTGAAGAGATTCGGAGTCAAAGGAAAGTTGGCACCAAGATATGTTGGGCCATTCAAGATCCTAAGTCGCAAAGGAGAAGTTGCCTATGAAATGGAATTGCCAGAATCTCTATCAGCTGTCCATAATGTGTTTCATGTGAGTCAGCTTAAGAAATGTCACCCAGAAATGGAAGAAACTTCTTTGAAGGATACTATACCTTTGGAGGAAGTTCAACTAGAAAGTGATCTCACTTATGAAGAGAAACCTATCAAGATTCTTGAGACTGCAGAAAGAGTCACAAGGACAAAGACTATCAAATTTTGCAAAGTGCAGTGGAATCATCATTCCGAAGAGGAGGCAACATGGGAAAGAGAAGAAGATCTTCGGAAAGACCACCCTCACCTATTTGCTAGCCAATCCGAATCTCGAGGGCGAGATTCACCTTAAGGGGGTTAGATTTGTAACATCCCTAAAATCATGATTTCAAAGATTGCATATCATTCATGCATGCATATAGAATTGTGGTCAATTTCAAAACTCATTTCAGTAAAACAGGAGCACATAGTGCTATCATTTTATGTGAGCAAACTTAAATCAAATGGCCATCCCCATTTGAGAGTTTGAATGTTTTAAACCTAGATTGTTTGTCTCCTATGTTGAATGGATTGAGTGTGGAATTTGAACCAAGCTTTACACAATGGAAATGGTTTCAAAAACCATTTTTCAAACATTTGCCAATCAAGTGCAAAGTCCCTGTTATTTTGTTTCTCCAAACATGACCAAGCCTTTACAAAGTAACCACATGGTTTTATGCCTAGATTAGAGACTGTTGCACACTACAAAAACCCTAGAAAGATTTGAATTCAAAAAGAGTTTGAATTCTATTGAAAACCATTCCTGAAAAATCAAAACAGAAAAAGAAAAGGAATAAAGAAAGGAAAAGGGCCAGGCGCTCCTATTCTAGCCCAGCAATAGAACCGGCCCAGTTAGCCCACCCGGCCTCTCTCTTGCTCGCTCGCACGCGCAGACGCACCCACGCGGTCGCTGACACCCAGACCCCACCCCCTCTCCGTCTCACTCGCTGACTGGTGGACCTTGACAGCTCACCCTCGTCTTCCCCAAATCGCGCCCGACCCCGTCGCCGGCCGTTTCCTCCGCCCATCACTGCCGCGATTGATTCCTCGCTTAATTGCCCTTGATTCCGCGCTTAATCGCCGATCCCCTCTCGCCTACATAACCCCCTCTGCACTGCGGTCATTTTCCCCCACTCTCCTCGCTCACTCTGCCACCAGGCTACGCGCATTTGACCTCGAAACCCCGCAGTACCGACGACTCCGGCGACTAATTCCGGTGAGCCTCGACCGCCCCCCTCTCTCTGGTTCAAACTATCAAGTCCAGCATGATCTTGTGCATCTGCTGACGCCTCTGGTTTGCTTGCTCGTGACCCAGGTCATCATTTCCGTTCACGCCCGCAACCACCAGCGCCGCCGCTCGACTCCGGCGAGCAATAGCGGTAAGAACTGAGCGCCCCTTGCCTTCCTTTTGTTACCAACTTGTTCGCTAGCCACTTGCGCATCTTCTAAACCCTCTGCCTTGTGCTAGGACGACACGGAGCCTCGCCAGCGACCTCGACAGCAAGCGACAGACGCCGCCCGCAACTCCGACGAGCCCCAACGACCGTGCCCGTGCGCCCCTCGTCAAGCCACTGCTAGGTTGAGCTTCTCCTCGACGCTATGAACCTGGTGAGCATCCTCCTACCTCTCCGGACGACCTGTAGCGCCGCGCCGCCACAGACAGAGCTCGCCGCCACCAGTAGCCGCCGCCAGCGCCGCCCCGCTTTGGTCGCTTGATCCAGAGCCGTCAGATCTGGATCCAGCGTATAGGATTAGATCATTTAGCGAATCGTTATGGGTAGATCTGAGCCGTGTGTTTTAAATAGATCCGACGGTGCGGGAGGGTGATCCTGAGCGAAATGGTATCAACCAATATTATTAAGACGCGTGGCCAGGGTTTGTTTTTAAAATAGAATTTAAAACAGATTTAGATTCAAATTTGAATAGGCTGTAACTTTTCATTCCCACGTTAGATTTTTGCAAATTTTATATCGTTGGAATCAGGGAGACAAGCCCTTTCTGTTTATGCAATGTGTTTAATGAAAATTTTCTGTTAAAATGACTTTTTATGCAGAAACTTGTTTAAGACTATTTTGAGTATAGAATTTGTTTAGTAATTTGTTTTAGTGCTAAATAAGTTTGATTTAGCAAATTTTTGACTTGGTTATGTTTCAGTATCATGCACTTGCTTGGTTGGGTTTTAAAATCATCACTTAGCATTCTTTGCATGCATGCATATATTTATGTTTGTATATGAATTGTGTGTAAAATTTGTGCTACCATTTTTGTGTAGACTTTGGTGCTAGTGACTGTGATTGTGAGGAGTGCTACTCTCCCCATTACCAAGGCAAGTGGTACTTCATGAATATTTCCATCCCTATATTTTGTACATGCATTAGAAATATTTTGCTAAGTCTTGTATGTTACTTTTTGCCAAATGCTATGTTGGGAAATCCTAAGTAGTTGTAGAATTGCTAGGAAATTTCCTAAGTTAAATTACTATGCCATGCTTAGCCTAGCTAGTAGCAAACAAGGGTTGGTAAAGTATATACATGCTATGATGAAAATATTTCTAAGTATTTTGACTTATGTTTTCTTAATAAAACAACTAAGTCAATGAATCACCTGGGTGGAATGGGACTTGAATGGTGGTTTTTGGTTGAGTGGTTACACAAGACCCATGGACATGGTTTACCTTGTGTATCTTACTTGTGGTATGCCACCCAGGCACAAAGGGATTTTGGAGGCCAAGTGTTGAGAAGCTTATAGTGCAGCCACTTGGCAATATGGGCTCTGCCTGGATCACATAGGTTGCTAGAACTTAGTCATTTGGACAGTTGGTGGTAGTGGGATGATAGGTTGGAACGCGTCCATTTTGACTAAGGGAAGGCTTCTGAAAGTTCCTGTCTTGGGAAACCAAGTCTGGTGGGGAAAGTGCACAACCTCTGCAGATGGAAAATCTAAGTACTTAGCCAAGTCCATGGCAATGGACAACTTGAGCATCAAGACATGGAAGCTATCAAGAATCTCATCACTCCAACTTCAAAGTAAAAACTTGTGGGTGAACAAGGGTGAAGGACCCCAATGTCTATTGGTGGTTTCTTGGGAAATGTTTTAACAAAGAAAACTTAGTGATTTCAACTAATAGGAAAAACCTATTTTGAGCAAAGCAAGCCAAGCTACACTTAGCCAAAATGCATATAGTAATATAGTGCACTTAAAATTTACTAAGGTATCACTTGCCAATACTATTCCAAAGTATTGACCCACTGTGGTTGTAACTTGTGATGTTGCAGGTTACTCCGATGATGATTAGGTGTCATGAGTCTACACTCAACATGCTTGCCTGTGGCACATGAAGATGAAGACTTATGTTTATTTACTTATTCCAAACTCTTGTATTAGGCATGTGGCCTTGAGTTGTAAAAGACTATGTTTTATCTCTGGAATGGATGTAATAAATGACCTTTGTATCTGTGTACTTCATCTTAAACTATGGATGCTAGCAATGATCCAGTGACTAGCATTGCAATCACAGGGATCCTTTTCCTTTACAAAGGAGGGATCTTACAGCTCCACACCCGATTCCGGCCAGCCTCCTTCACCCCTCGCCTCCTCGAGCACACGGACGTGACCCCCAAGCCCTGGCGCATCTCCCAGTGGCATTAGCTCGCTCGCGCGTGCCCCAGAGCCTCGACAACGATGACACCAAGCGCCGCCACCGTCTGCTTTCTTCTCCGGCGACTCCTCTGGTAAGAACCTAACCGCCCCTCTCCTTCTCCTTCACGCACGCATCATCGCCGCATCCTCGCGCATCTAACTGTGTCTTCCGTTTTCTCCCTCGTGAACCGTAGCGCTGCCCTCGACGACGACAGAACGTGGCCGTCGTCAGACGCAACTCCGACGAGAAATTATCAGCAACCCTGTGCGCCTCTTCGTCAACCGCGAGCAGGTTGAGCATCCCCGTGCCACGGCAATCACGGTGAGCCACCTATCCACCTTCCTTTCTTCCTCTATCGACAGCTCCGCCGCTAGCCGAGAGTCGCCGCCACGCGTTGCCGCTGAGCGCCGCCAGAGTTTGGTCAGGTCGTCTCCAGCCGTTAGACGCAGATCGTAAGGATGCGATAGAATCACTTAACGCCGAAGGGGTACGCAATCTATGCCGCACGATCTATTTAGATCTAACGCCTCCCGTAGCGCGATCCGGCCGAAGCGGTACCGACGAATAGAAATGCGCCGCGTATCACAGGATCTGGTTTAAAATCAGAATTTGATCTATTAGTTGCTCAATTTTGTAAAATCTATAACTTTTAATCTACACGTCCAAATTTTGCAAACTTTATATCAATGGATTCATAAAAACAAGCCCTAGCCAACCATGCACTTTGTTTAGTAAAAAGCTTCTGTTAAATTGTTTGTTTTTACAGAAACTTGTGTATGCATGTTTAGGATATAAAATTTGTTCTAAAATGATTTTGAGGATAAAATCTTTGGAAAATAGTGTGTTTTGAACCTACTGACCATAGGAAACAAATTGTGGTTTCAAAAATGTATTTGGTGAAATAAAAGAATGAATCTTTGATTTAAAACATTTCTAGTCAAACAAAAATATGGTTTAATTATTAAAAAATGGTTTTGGAAGAAAACCTTTGAGAAATGTTTTGGAAATAAACTCTCTGACCCTAAACACAAGGATATATGGTTTGAAAACATATTTTGTGAAACCTATAGAATTTTGACTTATTAAAAGGATTTCTTCACCACATAAAATAATGACTTGATCTAAAAATGGTTTATGAAGTAAAATCTTATACAAATGATTTTGCCACTTTATAAAATGACCATTAGGTGTTTTCAAATGCTTAATTAACCATTAGAAACCACTTTTACAAATAAAACAATCTTTAGCATGCTTGCCTACATTGTTTTGTTTCTATTATTGTAGGTGATGAATTGCTTGAATGGTAGATTGAAATATTGTTTGTTTGATTGAATTGTAGTGATTTGAAGTGTGTTAACATTGCAAAGATCAAGGAGTGAACTTATACTCTCTACCAAAAAGGCAAGTGATGCTTCATACTTTTGTCCCATTATTTTCACTATGCATTATTGATATTTCTAAGTAGGACTTGCATGGAATTTTTGCTAAGTATAAACTATGCTATGGGAAATCCTAGTAGATGAAACCTTAGTAGAAATTTCCTAAGTTAAGATTCCTACTACTATCATGCTTAGCTTAGCTAATAGAAAACAAGGGTGGAATATATATTCATGATATGGAAAATTTTCTAAGTCTGAGGACTTGTGTCTTGTTTAATAAAACAACTAAGTAAATGAATCACCTGGGTGGAATGGAAGGAATGGTTTGTGTTGAGTGGTTACACAAGGCCAGGGGACTGGTGAACCTTGTGTATCTCACTTGTGGATGGCCTCCCAGGAACAAAGAGATTTGAGATGTCAAATGTTGAGAAGCTTCAAGTGCAACCACTTGGCATTATGGGCTCTGCCTGGATCATATAGGTTGCAATAACTTAGCCAAATGGACGGTTGGTGGTAGTGGGAATGATAGGTTGGAGCGCGTCCATTTGGTCTAAGGGAAGGCTTCTGAAAGGTCCTGTCTTGGTGAAAATCAAGTCTGGTGGGGAAAGTGCACAACCTCTACAGATGGAAGAATCTAAGTACTTAGCCATGTCCCTGGAAAAGGACAACTTGAGCATCAAGACATGGAAGCTATCAAGAATCTCATCATCCCAATTTCTAAGTTAAAAACTTATGGTTGAACAAGGGATTGAAGGATCACCAATTTCTATTGGGAGGTGCCTTGGGAAAGATTTTGTCAAACAAAAACTTAGTGTTTTCAAATGATAAGGAAAATCTATTTTGAACAAAGCAAGCTTAAGCTCCACTTAGCCAAATGCATATAGATGATAGATTCCACTATACTACCATAGTATCACTTGCCAATACAATTCAAATGTATTGACCCTTGTGGCTGTAACTTGTTATGTTGCAGGTTTGTTTGATATTAGTGAAGTTTAATGATTAGGATTACAAGTCTACAACCAACATGTCTACCTATGGCACTTTTAGGCTGAAGGACCCCATGCTATTGTTATATTCTGCTGCATTGTAATGAGATAGCCAAATGAGCTACGTAAGATGTAATAAATTATTTAATTCCTGGTTATAAAGTTGTATTATGACCTTTGTTTCTTGATATTACATCTTAACTGTGGATGCTAGCTATTGATCCAGGGACTAGCATTGTAAACACAGGGATCTCTACCTTATTAAAGGTTGGGAACCTTACAGATGGTATCAGAGCATTGTGTTGCCTGTAGGATTTATAAACCTAGGATTGGACAAAACCCCTTAGAAAAAATAGGAGTTGTATTTGTTCCAAAACTTATTTACAAACAATCTTGTAAACTCTTTCCTCAACCATTTTGGTTTTAATTCTACATCTCTTCTATTTCAAACTTGATGGACAAAGCCTACCCCATGGCCAAAGACTTCACCATGTGCAAAGGACTTCATCAACTCTAATGACTTCAACATCTTCAACTCTAATGACTTCAACATCTTCAACATTTTCACCAAGGACTTCAACCTTGGATATCACTAAGGACTACAAGTGTGACAAGAAATGTTGCTCAAGACTTGAAGGCTAAGGAAACACAACTTAGAAGGAACCATCATCACTTTGAAGATTTGAGACCAAGACACAAGAAATTTTCTCCAAGGATACAAAGATCTTGTTCATGAAGAATCAACTAAGAAGGATGGAAAGATCTCAAGTGAACCATATAGATGGACCACCATATTTAGTTTAAGTTAAACCCACCAACTTATGTGGTGTAACAAATATATTTTTGGTTGCCTAAAAATATGCTTGAAACTTGTTGTTTGAGTGGAATGTTTGTTTGTGAATGCTTGCACATTGCTTGTGTGAATTGTGATGTGTGTGATTATAATTATTCCCTTAGCAATATTTTGCCTATTCTAATCCCAATCCAACCCAAACAGATGACTTCTCCAAGAGACTCCAACATCAAGGATGGTGACAACAACAACAACAACCAAGAGATGCACATGAGAGAACAACTACTAGCAAGCCAAACCCAGTTGAGCCAAGTGACAACTCAGCTTTTATCCAACAACAATGGATTAGACCCAGCCATACAAAGGATTTTGAAACTTCAATCCCAATTGTTGCAAGGGATGGCTACTCAAATGATCAACATGGGAGACAACTCTTCCCAAGGAGCTAATGACAACAAGGATGACAAAGATGTTATTCTAGAAGGAACCCAATCTTGCAATATTTGTGGAGACAAGGATCACACTTCCAAGGAGCATGAAGATCAATGCCCCAATTGTGAAGAGAAACATCCAATTGACCAATGCCCCACATCTCAAGCTACTTGTTACCTATGTGAAGGAAACAATCATGTCCCTATCCAATGCCCCATCTATTCCATAGTTGAACAAAGGAAACAAGGTGGAGTGCAACAACTGATTGCAGACTACCATGAGAGAGCCAAGTCTATCAAGAGGGATGAAGACAAAGGAAAATCTCAGCTTGTACCTCCCAGCAATATGACCCAATTTAAAGGACCAAAAAGGAGACATATGTATTATCCAAGGAATAATAGAAGGTCAAGGAGACCAGGAACTGTTCCTACCTTTGAGATAACATATGAAGAACATGAACTAGAAGCACTCCTAGCTTTGGAGAAACCCAAGAAAAAGAAGGACAAAAGCCATGTGCAATGTGGTCATTGCAAAGAAATGGGACATTATGCCAATGAATGCCCAGAGAAGAAGAAGTATAAGGAGATTAGCCAAGTTTGGTGCAACAACTGCAAAGAGGTAGGCCATTATGTAGCAACATGTCCACAGAAGATACGTGATGAACTCAATGTTATCACATGTTACAATTGTGGTAACCAAGGACATTATGCAAGCAATTGTCCAGAAAAGATGAAGCACAAGATAAACAAGCCTATGAAGGATCTCAGCCTTGTCACATGTTTCAAATGTGGAAACAAAGGACACTATGCAGATGTTTGCCTAGAGAGATTTCAACAAGATCCCAAGCAAGTCAAGAAGTGATCTAGTTGGAAACTTTTTAAGGATGGTAGTACCCTAGATGCTTTGAGCCAACTTGTAAACCCAAGCCTCCCCAAATCTCGGGACGAGATTTATTTTAAGGGTGGTAGCCTGTCACATCCCAAGATTTTCCAAATCTTGTAATGTGAAAAATAAATAAACAAAATAAAATTATTGTTGAAAAATCAGGGTGAAAAGAAACTTTTGTTTCTAAATGGAAACTTAAAACCCCATCTTGAACAAACTTCAATTAAAGTTTGAATTCAACAAAATCCAAAATCAAGAGAATTGCATTCCTCAATGAATGTATCTGGAAATTTAAACACTTGGAAAATAAATCCAAACCCTAAAAATCCTAATGGAATAAAAATCATTTCCAAGTTATCTCCAAGCCTATGGATTTGATCCATATAAAATCTTGTCAACAAACATTTACAAATGATCAAAAATGACAAATAGAAATATTATAAAACCATATAAATTGGTTTCACTTAAATTGGAACCATAAATAAAAACTTATGAATTTAATAAGATAAGGAATTGAATTCCCAAAGCTAATAAAGCCCTTATCTAAAATCCATACCAAATGGTGAGCAAATAATCCTAAAGACATTTAAAAAGATAAACAAATATTAAACAAGATTTTACAAATTGGAATCACCAAGTTTGGATCTCTAAATAAAAAGATAAGGATTTTATAAGATGAAGAAATAAATATTAAATAAAGAATATTTAAAGACCAAATTAAATCTTGGCCTAATCCATAAGCAAATGGAATGAATTATAATCCAAATCCAAATAAAATAAAAAGATAAAAGAATTTCCAAAAATAAAATAAAATGGCATTAACCATTCTATCCCTATTTTAATAAAGACAAATCTCTAATCAAAATAATTATTTAAATCATGATAAAATGATATTTGGAATTTACCCAAGTGAAATAAAAGATTGTTTAATTCAACTTAATTAAGATCAAAGAAAACTTCCAAATAAAATTTTAGGGAATTAAAACTATATTTAATTCCATTGGAAATAAAACAAATACCCAATTCAAATGATTTATGAATCATATTAAATACTTTCCAAATAATTCAAGATGAATTATTTGAACCCAAATAAACAAATAAAAACCTACTGAAAGGATTTGGAAAGTTTAAAGAATTTAAATGGTGTTTGAAAATATTATTAAATCTCATTTGATTTAAAACAATGGCCTTTTTAAATAATTAAAAGACCCCAAAAAGAATAAAATATTATTCTAAAAATTGACTTTAGATTATATTGCTAACCAGTATTTAAACCCACACAAAATTTGGCAAATATTTGAATTCAAATGGATGTTTGAATTGACCAAATAAAATCAAAACAGAATAAAGGAAAAGGAAAAAGAAAAACAGAAACAGAACAAAAAAAAAGAATCAAGCCGACCCAGCCCAACTAGCCGAACAAGGCCCAGCCAGCCCACCTCTCCCTCTCACCCGGGCGAAACGTTTTTCACCGTGAAAGAAACCCACACCGAGTATGACCGCTGGACTCCACTTTCTTTTTCTCTCTCTCGCTGCCAGACGGCCCCACTGCCACCTCACCTTCTTCCTTCCCGCGATGAACACGCCTGGCCGTTTCCTGCCGTTGATTCCTCTGCTTGAATTTGCCATAATGCTGCGTTTATTCCTCGCCGTGACCATGCTGTATTAATCGCTAGGCTCTCCTCCTTCTTTTCCCCCAGACGCCACCTCCCCGGAGCCACCAGGCTGCGTCAATTCTGCCTTGCATTGCCACTGTCTCCGGCGAGCTCCACACCCGATTCCGGCCAGCCTCCTTCGCCCCTCGCCTCCTCGAGCACACGGACGTGACCCCCAAGCCCTGGCGCATCTCCCAGTGGCATTAGCTCGCTCGCGCGCGCCCCAGAGCCTCGACAACGACGACACCAAGCGTCGCCACCGTCTGCTTTCTTCTCCGGCGACTCCTCTGGTAAGAACCTGACCGCCCCTCTCCTTCTCCTTCACGCACGCATCATCGCCGTGTCCTCGCGCATCTAGTTGTGTCTTCTGTTTGCTCCCTCGTGACCCGTAGCGCCGCCCTCGACGACGACAGAGCGTGGCCATCGTCAGACGCAACTCCGACGAGCAATTATCAGCAACCCTGTGCGCCCCTTCGTCAACCGCGAGCAGGTTGAGTATCCCCGTGCCATGGCGATCACGGTGAGCCACCTCTCCACCTTCCTTGCTTCCTCTATCGCCAGCTCCGCCGCTAGCCGAGCGTCGCCGCCGCGCGTTGCCGCTGAGCGCCGCCAGAGTTTGGTCAGGTCGTCTCCAGCCGTTAGATGCAGATCGGAAGGATGCGATAGAATCACTTAGCGCTGAAGGGGTACGCAATCTGTGCCGCACGATCTATTTAGATCTAACGCCTCCCGTAGCGCGATCCGGCCGAAGCGGTACCGACGAATAGAAATGCGCCGCGTGTCACAGAATCTGGTTTAAAATTAGAATTTGATCTACTAGTTGCTCAATTTTGTAAAATCTACAACTTTTAATCTACACGTCCAAATTTTGCAAACTTTATATCAATGGATTCAGAAAAACAAGCCCTAGCCAACCATGCACTTTGTTTAGTAAAAAGCTTCTGTTAAATTGTTTGTTTTTACAGAAACTTGTGTATGCATGTTTAGGATATAAAATTTGTTCTAAAATGATTTTGAGGATAAAATCTTTGGCAAATAGTGTGTTTTGAACCTACTGACCATAGGAATCAAATTGTGGTTTCAAAAATGTATTTGGTGAAATAAAAGAATGAATCTTTGATTTAAAACATTTCTAGTCAAATAAAAATATGGTTTAATTATTAAAAAATGGTTTTGGAAGAAAACCTTTGAGAAATGTTTTGGAAATAAACTCTCTGACCCTAAACACAAGGATATATGGTTTGAAAACATATTTTGTGAAACCTATAGAATTTTGACTTATTAAAAGCATTTCTTAACCACATAAAATAATGACTTGATCTAAAAATGGTTTATGAAGTAAAATCTTATACAAATGATTTTGCCACTTTATAAAATGACCATTAGGTGTTTTCAAATGCTTAATTAACCATTAGAAACCACTTTTACAAATAAAACAATCTTTAGCATGCTTGCATGCATTGTTTTGTTTCTATTATTTTAGGTGATGAATTGCTTGAATGGTAGATTGAAATATTGTTTGCTTGATTGAATTGTAGTGATTTGAAGTGTGTGAACATTGCAAAGATCAAGGAGTGAACTTATACTCTCTACCAAAAAGGCAAGTGATGCTTCATACTTTTGTCCCATTATTTTCACTATGCATTATTGATATTTCTAAGTAGGACTTGCATGGAATTTTTGCTAAGTATAAACTATGCTATGGGAAATCCTAGTAGATGAAACCTTAGTAGAAATTTCCTAAGTTAAGATTCCTACTACTATCATGCTTAGCTTAGCTAATAGAAAACAAGGGTGGAATATATATTCATGATATGGAAAATTTTCTAAGTCTGAGGACTTGTATTTTGTTTAATAAAACAACTAAGTAAATGAATCACCTGGGTGGAATGGAAGGAATGGTTTGTGTTGAGTGGTTACACAAGGCCAGGGGACTGGTGAACCTTGTGTATCTCACTTGTGGATGGCCACCCAGGAACAAAGAGATTTGAGATGTCAAATGTTAAGAAGCTTCAAGTGCAACCACTTGGCATTATGGGCTCTGCCTGGATCATATAGGTTGCAATAACTTAGCCAAATGGACAGTTGGTGGTAGTGGGAATGATAGGTTGGAGCGCGTCCATTTGGTCTAAGGGAAGGCTTCTGAAAGGTCCTGTCTTGGTGAAAATCAAGTCTGGTGGGGAAAGTGCACAACCTCTGCAGATGGAAGAATCTAAGTACTTAGCCATGTCCCTGGAAAAGGACAACTTGAGCATCAAGACATGGAAGCTATCAAGAATCTCATCATCCCAATTTCTAAGTTAAAAACTTGTGGTTAAACAAGGGATTGAAGGATCACCAATTTCTATTGGGAGATGCCTTGGGAAAGATTTTGTCAAACAAAAACTTAGTGTTTTCAAATGATAAGGAAAATCTATTTTGAGCAAAGCAAGCCTAAGCTCCACTTAGCCAAATGCATATAGATGATAGATTCCACTATACTACCATAGTATCACTTGCCAATACAATTCAAATGTATTGACCCTTGTGGCTGTAACTTGTTATGTTGCAGGTTTGTTTGATATTAGTGAAGTTTAATGATTAGGATTACAAGTCTACAACCAACATGTCTGCCTGTGGCACTTTGGGGATGAAGGACCCCATGCTATTGTTAGATTCTGCTGCATTGTAATGAGATAGCCAAATGAGCTGTGTAAGATGTAATAAATTATTTTATTCCTGGTTATAAAGTTGTATTATGACCTTTGTTTCTTGATATTACATCTTAACTGTGGATGCTAGCTATTGATCCATGGACTAGCATTGTAAACACAGGGATCTCTACCTTATTAAAGGTTGGGAACCTTACATCTGGCATCCTGGCTGAGTAACCTTGAAGCCCCAAAGGTCCTTCCTCTCGAACTTGGTGAGGGTAAGCATCATGATGGTAGGAAGTTGGAGATTGAGCAAACTAGTGAGCTCAATAAGACGAGTGCCAAAACGAGTTCCCTTGAACTCTTCAGCCGTGATGATAGTAACATTAGGCATCTATTTTATAAGATAGAAAAAGTTAGAATCAACATATATAAAGATGAATCACAAGACAAGGCATCACATGCATATCTTTGACAATCAAAACATTCAAGTCATGGCATACATAAAACCATTACAAGCATCCAAGGTTCAACTTATTTTAAACAACATTTTTGGAAAATATAAAGATAAGTGTGGTGGTCCAACTAACGAAGTACGTTACAATCCCATCTCACTTGCCAAGTTGGCTAACAGGGCATCCCTAGAGGCAATCTGTCGATCCTGATCACATGACTCAATGGCTAAGTCTATGATATCCTCTCTTAAATGTTGGTTGGTAGCCTCTAACTTTTGGGTATGCTTCTTTTCTTCCCTAAGGTCATTTTGGGTGTTGAGAATTCTACACTTGATTCTATCACCAAGCTCTTTGATGGCCTTCCATGCTGCATCCCTTGCCGAATCAAAGAATGTGGTGTGCATCACTGAGTTGGTGACCATGCAGAATCCTGATTCCTTATGGTTGTCTTCCTTGTTTTTATACAAGTGAAGTTGCACCCACCAATATTCAACTCCTTCATCCATCATAGGAAAACATTTGTACACAGCTGCACCATGTATTCCCATGGCAACCATGAGGTCCTTGAGAGCCTTGGGGAATTCTGTCTCACATTCCAAAGTCATAGTCATGAGTGGTCCCTTACTCATAGCTTCATTGATAAAGTTCATCTACAAATAGAGATGAGAAAGAAGATTAGAAAAGCTTACGAGAAGAAAAGGAAAGTGTGGAAGTTGTTAAAAAAATTCCTTAGTGGTTTCCAATCCTAGGGTCATAATCCTACAGGCAACACAGTGCTCTGATACCATCTGTAAGATCCCTCTCTTTATAAAGGTAAGGATCCCTGTGATTGCAATGCTAGTCCCTAGATCAATGCTAGCATCCACAGTTTAAGATGAAGTACACAGAAACAAGGGTCATTATTACATATCATTCCAGAGACAAACATAGTCTTTTACAAACTCCATGGCCATAGGCCTAATGCAAGAGTTCAAATATATAATAAGATAAATAAGTCTTCATCTTCATGTGCCACAGGCAAGCATGTTGAGTGTAGACTCATAACCCCTAATCATCATCAGAATAACCTGCAACATCACAAGTTACAGCCACAGTGGGTCAATACATTGGAATAGTATTGACAAGTGATACCTTAGTAGAATATTAGTAGTCTAGATACTATATGCATTTTGGCTAAGTGTAGCTTAGGCTTGCTTTGCTCAAAATAGGTTTTACCTATCAGTTGAAAACATTAAGTTTTTCTTTGACAAAACTTTCCCAAGGAATCACCAATAGAAATTGGTGAACCTTCACCCTTGTTCAACCACAAGTTTTTACTTAGAAATTTGGATGAGGAGATTCTTGATAGCTTCCATGTCTTGATTCTCAAGTTGTCCAATACCAGGGACATGGCTAAGTACTTAGATTCTTCCATCTGCAGAGGTTGTGCACTTTCCCCACAAGAATTGATTTTCACCAAGATAGGACCTTTCAGAAGCCTTCCCTTAGACCAAATGGACGCGTTCCAACCTATCATCCCACTACCACCAACCTTCCAAATGGCTAAGTTATTGCAACCTATGTGATCCAGGCAGAGCCCATATTGCCATGTGGCTGCACTAGAAGCTTCTTAACATATGGCATCTCAAATCCCTTTGTTCCTGGGTGGCTTTCCACAAGTGATATACACAAGGTAAACCATAGACATGGGCCTTGTGTAACCACTCAACACAAACCATTTTTTCCATTCCACCCAGGTGTTCATTCACTTAGTTGTTTTATTAAACAAAAACACAAGTCCAAAGACTTAGAAATATTTTCTCATAGCATGAATATATAACCACCCTTGGTTGCTACTAGCTATGCTAAGCATGGCATTTATAAGCATCTTAACTTAGAAATTTCTAGCAATTCTACAACTACTAGGATTTCCCAAGCATAGCATATAGATCAAAATATTCATGCAAGTCTAGCAAAATATTTCTAGTGCATAGTTGAAAAACATAGGAATAAAATCATGAAGCACCACTTGCCTTGGTAGTTTGGGGAGTAGCAACAATCTTCACAATCACAATCACTATTTGCACCAAAATCTACATATAAAATAATGGCACAAAATCACACACACAATATATACAAGCAAAAATACATGAATGTATGCAAAATGCCATGTGATGATTTTCTACACCAAACAAGACAAGTGCACAGTACTGAATCATAAACAAGTTTAAAACATTCCAAATAAACTTTATTTGAATAACATAACATTTTTCAAATGATTACTATCCACAAATTATGCCTACAAATGTTTCTGCAAAAACAGTCATTTTAACAGAGGCAAAACATTAAACACATTGCATAAACAGAAAGGATTTTCTCTCCTGATTCCAATGATATAAAATTTGTCAAAATTGAACATGTGGTTTGAAAGTTATGAATTTTACAAGTTTAAACATCTAATATATCTGAATTCAGATTTTAAATCAAACCTACAGACACGCGGCGTGTTCTGATTGGTTGATATCGATTCGTGTGGATCGATCAACGAGGGCCGTTAGATTTAAGTGGAAGCGCACGGTCAGATCTGCTCGTAACGGTTCGAGTAAGTGATCTAATCCTGAGCCTCAGATCCAGATCCAACGGCTGCGAAGCTTGCGACCAAAGACTGGCGGCGCTAGCGGCGGCGAGTGGCGGCGGCAGCTCTGTCAGAGACGGTGCCGATGATTTAGGTCGCGCGGGAGAGGGTGAAGTGGCTTACCGAGTTCGCCGTGTGCTGCTGATGCTCAAGGTAGGCTTCGTTGGCGAAGGGGCGCTCGGATCTGGCTGCTATTGCTCATCGGAGTGGAGTCTGTCGTCGGGCAAGCTTTGGCGTTGTTGGGGGCGAGGTTCTGGTGCGCGCTAAGACAAACCAGAGACGTTGTTAGATGCGCACAAGCCTGGCGAACAAGTGAGTATCCAGAAGAGAGGAAGGGGTGGTCGGAAGCTACCAGGAGGGGTCGTCAGAGTTGTGCTGAGCTTCGGTTGCTTCCAGAGGTGGACGGTGACGACGCTCTAGGACGATTCAGAGAAAAAGGAAGGCATGAAAAGATGCACAAGGACATGTTGATCATGCTCGCATGAAACAGAGACAGGGGGATGGACGGTGCTCACCGGAATCGGTCACCGGAGGTCGTCGGTGCTGCGGGGCTCTGAGCTCGATTGCGCGCAGCCTGGTGGCAAGGTGAGTATGCTGAGCGAGGGTAAATGAGCGGAGAGGGGAGGGGTTCTTATAGCCAGAGCAGGGGCGGAGATTACGCACACATTCATCGTTATTTAAGCAGATTAAAGTCGCGGCAGTGAAGGGGGAGGAAACGGGCGGCGACGGCGTCTACGCGCGGAGTTTGGGGAAGAAGGTGCTGACGTGAGGAGGGTCCACCGATCAGTGACTGCGGGGTAAGTCTGCGTCGCGTGAGAGAGAGAGAGAGAGAGAGAGAGAGAGAGAGAGAGAGAGAGAGAGAGAGAGAGAGAGAGAAGAACCCTGGATGGGCTTATTGGGCTAGGTCTATTGCTGGGCTGAAAGTCTGGCGCCGGCCCTTTTCCATTTCTTATCTCTTTTTCTTTTTCTAATTCGATTTTCTGGAATCAATTTCAAACAAATTCAAAAGCAATTGAATTCAAATCTTTTCTAGATTTTTGTAAAGTGTAACCTTCATACTTTTGGGCATAAAACCATGTTGTCTCTCTGTACTTGCTTGGTCCCTTTGAAGATTTTTAAAATAACAGTGCCTTAGCACATGGTTTGATGAAGATTTAAAAATGGTTTTAAAACCATATTCTTTTTGAAAAAAATTGTCCAAGCTTGGAACTCATCCAACCAATCCTATGAACTCAAACAATGGTTTTTAAAACAATTATTCTCTCTCTTGAGAGTGGCATTTGATTAGTGTTTGCTCACATAAAATAATAGCATTAAGTGCTTCTGTTTTCTTGAAATGAGTTGGAAAATGATCCCTAAATGATATGCATGCATGAATGATATGCAATCTTTGAAAACATGATTTTAGGGATGTTACATGGTCAAAGGATTAGATTACTATGTATTTGAAAAGTTTTGTAGCAAACGAACTTTAATGACTTGATCTTATGATATGCTTACTATAGGAGTGTGTTCATCACATCATTCTTCTAATGATATGACCTTGTTATGAATAACATCCAATGTACATGATCAGGAAACCATGATCATCTATTAATCAACAAGCTAGTTTAACAAGAGGCTTACTAGGGACTCTTTTATGTTCACAAAACACACAAGTATTAATGTTTCCTGTTAATACAATTTAGCATGGGATGTAAACATTTATCATAAACATAAAGATATGATAATAACCATTTTATTATTGCCTCTTGAAACTATCTCCAACAGTCTCCCACTTGCACTAGAGTCAATAATCTAGTTTTGAAAAAAACTTGTGCATTCAACACCTATGGCTTTCCGGTGTTGTATATACACGATTGCTAGTGGTTAACTAACCTTCGGATCTGACACTTTCAAATCCATGTGTAATTGCATGTCTTTGCGTCTCTACGCATCACTCATTCTCCAATGCGATGGCATTTATAAATTTGGTCCTTTGGTGAGACCTTTAGTTCCTTTGTGATTAAACCATGTCGATACAATTGTTGTACAATATATCTTCATAGTACTAGCCAATTTGTGAACCACACCTAGTTTGATAACAAACTACTTGATGCAAATGCCCTCTTTAGCTGCTACAATAGAAGTCATATACTTAGTCTTTTGTTGTTAGCATCTATCACAATGTATTAACTTTGGAACTCATCCAAATCTGTTATGGAATCTCCTTTCATTACATTGTGCCACCCATAGTTTAAATTGAGATAAACTTAATTTGTATCATGTGACAAAACTAGTATCAATGTAACACCTTACAATGAACTATCTATCTATTTGTCACCTCTACAAAAATAGCATATTCTTAGTTCTTTCAAAGATCATAAGAATATCCTTAATATCATCCAATGATCATCTTATGATTTATTCTGGTATTTGCTCATAAAATTTAGAGCATAGGACATATCTAGATGTGTACATATCACGATATGATTAATCAAAATATTCTTGTGATTTCACTCACCAAGTGTCAAAACACTTGATTCTCATTTCACTTACCAAGTGTCAAAAACACTTCAATCTTGAATCAATCCTTTCCGTGTGGCAAGAACCTTTCTTGTCATTTCCATATTGAACTCATTCAATATCTCATCTATGTACATTTGGCACAACCATATTAGCTTCTCAATCTATCCATATAGACATTGATGCCAAATATTCGGGTTTTTCCTAAGTCTTTCATCGACATGAAATTCTTAATCCCGTGTCAATAAAAGATACATCATTTCAAATCAACAATATGTCTTTCACATAATGTATGAGAAATATGCCTCAGCGCTCCCACTTAATTTCTTGCAAATGCAAGCATCTTCATCGTCTCTGATGAAATTAAACCTTTTTAACAGTTTCATCATGGTGAAGATTCCAACTCCATGATGCTTACTTCAACCATTGAAGTTTGCATGCCCTTTTAGCATCCTTTGAATTAACAAAACCCTTTGGATCATGTCATGTACACGTCCTAGGTAACCATCATATTAGATGAACTTTGTTTTGTTTGTTCAACTACCATATAATAAAAATTATATGTAGTGGTTGCTACATTAATCTGTCCAGACTAATTTTTTCTATGAAATATCAAATCTTGTGATAATCAACTTTTTGAATGTTGTCGTAAAAAATTTACCGACATGTCAACAATTTCATAGACGTGAAACATCCATGTCTATTTATATATCCAAATACGACCGATAGGTCTTACACCTTTCCGAAGGGTCTTCCAAGTTCAAAAACTTGATTTCTCGTATATGGAAATATCACAGATTTTATGGCTTCAAGCCATCTGACAGAGTTTGGACCCATCATCTCTTTTTTGCATGCAGTCGGTTCATCATTGTCAAACAATAATGATTTAACTCTCAAATCTTTGTATTTGATTGTTTACCCGACCTACTTGGTTTAATAGTAACTTAGACCTCGTGACCACAACTTTTGAGGCACGTGAGCCATGAGCATTGTTGCTGCCTCCGGGACACTTTCTTGTGCTGCACAACTTAGCACATATAGCTAAGGTTCATTAACCTTATCAAAGTTCTATTGTCCTCCCACTTGACTTTTCACGAAAAATCCTTCTAAAGAAACTTGACGTTCTAAGCGACAAACACTTTTGTCTTCAGTGTTATAGAGGAATATCCAATGGTCATTCGAAATAACCTACAAAGACATGCTCATCCGACTTTAGTTGTATACATTTTACTTATGCCTAGCATACCAATGTTTAAGAAAAGACAACTAGGGTTTTATCCAAAACCATAACTTATATGGTGTCATTTCAACGGATCACGATGGATCTATTTTTGGTGTAAAATCGGTAGTCTCTAAATCTTTAATCTTTTAAAATATAATGGCAGTTTTATAAATTACACCTTTGATCTTACCATGTCAAAAAAGGTTTCATTACATATCTCGGACACTCCATACTACAATGGTATTTTTGGGAAACATAAATCTATGGAACGATCCCTCAAATCTTAGGTGTTTTGCTAAACTTATAACTCAAATATCTTCCTTTACGATCCTATCATAAACTCTTTATTTTCTTGTTACAATGATTTTCCACTTCATCTTGAAAGTCTTTGAACATTTTCAAATGTTTCATACTTCATCCTCATTAAATAAATATACATATATATTCACTCAAATTTTCGGAGAAAGCATATGAAGTTGAAATACATCGCTCATGACTTCACATAATATCAATATGTATAAATTCCAATAAGTTAATCGTTCGTTCTTCTTTGTACTTGAATGAAGTTTCAATTATCTCTAGAAAAGTCTCACAAGTGTCATCTGATCAAACTCAAAAGACTCCAAAATTCCATCATCATGGAATTTCTTCATGTTTTATTTCCAATATAATTTAAACGGCGATGTCACTTCCTAAATGATCTTTCAATCATTTGTCTTCGACATTTTTAGCATTAGTTTTATGGATGTGATTTCTCCAATTAGACATGTATATCATCCATCTATTATGGAATACATAAATTATTTGAACAAACTTTTGTTCTCATAATACCGGATTAAAACAAATCTTGAAGGCAAACTTTGATGTCAACGAAAAACACAACAACACTTTATTTGTTTTTTATGAACATCATCACTTATTCTCTTGCTAGTTACTTAGGCCATTGTAGTTCATGAATTGTGTTGTTTCGTATGACAATTCATACCAAAAAATTCGGTATCCAATACCTAAGAACCACATTGTTTAACAAGAAAAGAATATAGCCATAACATGTATATCATCTATATACCTATGCTGGACATTTCCAGTCTTCTTTTTTTCTGCCAAATATTTCTAAGATTCTCTTCCAGCATTTCCTTTTTCCATTTAAAAGAATCTATCAACATCAACGGTGGCTCCATACATATGACACATAGTCCAAAACGTGTATAGTCAAATACTAATGTCTTTGTACTTTCACTTTGAAGTAGATCACCATCATCAAATGTTTGGCATTCTTTCGAATTCCATTCTATAGTAATCTTTTAGTGTAGTAAACATTTTACCTATATATTATATTCATCCTTATCATGACAATTTTCATGATCAAGCTACTTTAGCTTATAACGGTGAATCAAGAGTATAATGTTTCTCTCCAAAACCTTTTGGAGGTTTAGGACATCTAGTATCTCCAACCTTCGCAAATTCTCATCAAATATGAGAACATATATTTTGCTAAATTATACTCTATCATGTTGCAACCAAAACATCATTTCAGATATCACAATATCTTCCACACATGATGGTTTTTGAAACAATTCTTTCAGATCCTAGATAACCTTGATATTAAAACAATCTTTTGAATATCAAGAATCATGGAGACAAACATGATACTTATATACTAACACTAGAATTATCACTCTTTATTTAATACTAATTATTAAACTTCATGGAGTAAACAGAGTTTGCTGAGTTTGCAATAGGACTTTTAAACTTTAGATTAACACTCAAAACAATACGATACCCGTTCGTAAAGTAACTATCCAGAATTCTATAGTTCTATTATCTCAATTATAACTAAGCGTAAGGTGGTGAACGGATGCCAATGACTACAACAATTATGCAAATTCACTTTGATTTAATTTATGATAAGTTGAGTTCAAATTTTAATCATACTATTATTTGAACTCCCACTCAAAACAACATCGCTCGAGTCGTTTTGGTGATTACACGAACCAAATCCACTACACCAAGTCCGATCATCACGAGAGATGATGTAGTTTCAAAGGCGAACAATCATGAGAGATGATGTCGTTGCTACGAGTCAAGAATCACCAAGAAAGTTTCCCATGGCCTTGAAGACTCGAACCACCATTGCTAGTCCTCATATATCAGCCTTCATGACATTCACTGCCTCTGACTTCACCATGGAAAGTAAAAGACCTGTCAGATGGCAACGAATTGCGAAGCTTCATGATGCTCCCTCCTGAAACCAAATGGTCAGAAAAATAAGGGGGCTCACGATTGACTCCCATCTAACCACCAATCTTCACACCAGCATAATGAGGCAGGGCCCAAAGAAATCAACCTCGGAGTCAGCATAATGAGGCTACACCACCACCACCATGTCATCCAGCCGGAAATAACCCACCAAGACCACCATCACCTCCGGACAGCGACCATAAGGGATCTCATCGCAGCCATGGAATCCGCAGAGGCGGAGGTGGAAATGGTGAAAGAAGAAGCAGGAAACTGACTCCGCCGCACAGAAGCCGCGATCCTCCAAGGCGCAGATCTCTCTCGCCAAATGACTCTCATCATCGCATTGAGTCAAACATAGAGGCGCGATGGTACGAAGAATAAGACATATACATGGGACCTAAGTTCTTTGGCCCGCATATCCATCGAACCAAATTTACGGTTGACTTTGGTATTGCCAAGCACATTCAACCCTATGACGGCGTAGCTCGGCCAGATACTTGTCTTCAAGATTTTTTTCCAGGCTTGCTGCATCGCTAAAGGAGGAAACGGCCTGGTTGCAGTCCGATATCTCCCACTTATGTTGCGGAAGACAGCTCGATCATGGCTCAATGAGATACCAGAGAATTCAATTCACAACTGGTATGATATGCAAAGTGCGTTCTTTTCAAACTTCGAGGGAACCTAAAGGAGGCCCTGCACAGTTAGAGACTTGTAGCGTTGCACTCAGAGACCTGGAGAAACCTGTCGGGATTACGTCAGACGCTAGATCGACACGAAAAACTCCTGTGAGGGAGTAAATGAACAAACTACGATTGAAGCTTTCATTGCAGGACTCCTAGTCAGACTTTTGCGTCATAGACTGAAGCGTGATCATGTCACAGATTTGGGAGAGATGATACAAATGGCGAGAAAATATGCCGACGTTGATGACAATTCAGAAGGACTGCTGAATATTCTGGCCAATCCAAATGCGTCCAAGCAGCAGAAGCAACAAACTCAGGAGCGCAAGAATACCTTGGAAGATAAACCGGCTCCGGACAATGCAGCGGTTAACGCAACACTCAGATTCGGAGGACGAGGAGGGCGCGGAGGCGGCCGGGGACGAGGCCGTGGAACTTCCTGAATCCAGGGCAGGGGAGATCAACAACCCAGAAGAACCTATACCTAGGCCGACATTTCCAACAATCCCTATGGTCATCACCTGGATAGTAAGGGAGGCTCTACTCAAGACTTTGCCCCAATGAACAGTGAGGTTGTCAATCTCACCGGTTTGCTGGAAACAAAGGATTAACCGTATGGTGTGCAAGGTAATGGTTGCTTGCAGAAAGTAAACAGTAACCATGGAAGAAGTATCAATGGTAAAGATTGGACCGGGGTCCACGGTTCACTAGAGGTGTTCTCCTTAAGATAAATAACATAACATGCTGGGTAAACAAATTACAGTGGGGCAATTGACAGTACTGAGCAAGGCATAACAATGCAATACTAGACATTCATGATCATATGAGATTTGATTGGGCATTACAACAATATACATAGACCGCCATCCAACTACATCTATGACTAGTAATCCACCTTCAGGTTATCATCTAAACCCCCTCCAATATTAAGTTGCAAGCAACGGATAACTGCTTTAAGCAATGTGTGTAAAGTAAACAATACAATTGTTCCATGAATAAGAGATTTTTGTTTTCTCCCTAGTAGCAACAGCACATCTACAACCTTAGAGATTTCTGTCACTTCCCTAGATTCAATAGAGGCATGAACCCACTATCGAGCATAAATACTCCCTCTTTGAGTCACTAGCATCTATTTGACCAAGATAGCCACTAGAAACGGAGAGCATGCAAGATATCAAACAACATAGACATGATAGAATCAAGAAGATAGAATCATTAATCAATATAACATAGTAATCTCAATATCCATCGGATCCCCACAAACACAACATGCATGATTACAAATAGATGATCTTGATCATGAACGGAGCTCACAAGATCTAAACATGGTAGCACAAAGGAGGAGAAACAACCATCTAGCTACTGTATGGACCCATAGTCCAAGGTGGAACTACTTGCGCATCATACCGGAGGCTGGCATGGTGATGAAGAAGGCCTCCGGGATGATCTCTCCCCTCCGGCAGGGTTTCGGGAAGAGCTTCAGGCCCC
Source organism: Avena sativa (assembly GCA_916181665.1). Classification (NCBI taxonomy): domain Eukaryota; kingdom Viridiplantae; phylum Streptophyta; class Magnoliopsida; order Poales; family Poaceae; genus Avena; species Avena sativa. Next base: position 149,684,194 of record OV702297.1, read on the forward strand.
CCGATCTAGGGACGGTGGTGCGGTGGCTATGGACTGTTTCGTGGAGATCTAATCGGGTACTTAGGGTTTTGGCATCGGGGGGATTATATAGGCGAAGAGGCGAGGCAGGAGGGCAGACAGGGGGCCCACACCCTGCCCAGGCATGGCCTTGGGTGGGCCCGCTCGTGGGGGTGTGTCCACCCTGTGGATCCCCTTCGGCCGCCCTTCGGTCTCTATGTTCGTCCCGGTGAAATATTGAATTTGGCTTTTCTCCCGTCCAATTCCGAGAATATTTCCTTACTAGCTTTTCTGAAACCAAAAACAGCAGAAAATAGGCAATTGGCAGTATGGCATCTTGTTAATAGGTTAGTTCCAGAAAACAAATAAAAATACCTCAAAGTGTTGACAAAGCATATCAAAGTGGATACTAAATAAGCATGGAACATCAAAAATTATAGATACATTTACGACGTATCAAGCATCCCCAAGCTTAACTCCTGCTCGTCTTCGAGTAGGTAAGTGATAAAAAGAATAACTTTTGAGGTGACATGCACCATCACAATCAAGATCAAACCATTTTCAAGCATTAGAAGCTAGGATCAAAGTACTCTAAACATGAGCATGAAATATGAAGTTCTAACAATAAGACATAGCAACTATGTTGCAACATGAAAAGATACAAACAAAGATTCATGAATAAAAATGCATTGAAAGACGGTTGTTTGTTTCACATATAGAAAACATAGCATAGTGGCATTCAGCTTGTCCCTCATGGAGTAGCAAAACATAAATGCATAGGACACCTTCAAATTTCATAAGGATGACTAGATACAAATAGTTCAAGAACAAGCAATATCAACAATATGAATCAATCAGTAAGTTTTGGGACAATGCACATAGAACTAAGAATTGCAACCATGCTCTCTTAATTGGTGCCTAAGGATAGAAGGTGGAGACTCAGTATAAAAGTGGAAGAAAGGCCCTTCAAAGGGAAGCAGGGATTTCAAGTTTCATAAAGAGCTTCCAAAAATTATGGTACTAGTTAGCTTTCAGCTCTCATTTCCCCTATCATAAGAATATTTAAGTGATTAAGGTTAAAGTGAACAAAGTATGGAGTATATGCTTGACAAAGTATAAGTTGGCAATCTCATGTCCGTTGAGTACGAGGGTCGCTCCTCATGCTACTCAACTTTAATTACCGGTAAGTGATGCAGCGCTAGTCCAAGTGGGAGCGCTTCGTTGGGAACCCCAAGAGCAAGGAGTGAAGCAGCACAGCAGCAAGTTTTCCCTCAGTAAGAAACCGAGGTTATCGAACCAGTAGGAGGAAGGAAACGTCATATAGGTGTTGCAAGCAACGCGGAGACCTGCACAACACAAACTCAAGACTTTGCCCCAACGAATCAGTGAGGTTTTCAAGCTCACCGGTTTGCTATAACAAAGGATTAAACGTATGGTGTGGAAGATAATGGTTTGCAGCAAGTAAGCAAGTAATAGTGGAAGATGTATCAATGGTAACTATTGGACCGGGGTCCATAGTTCACTAGAGGTGCTCTCCTTAGATAAACAACATGGCATGAAGGGTAAACAAATTACAGTAGGGCAATTGATAGGAACTGAGCAAGGCATAACAATGTAATTACTAGTCAGAAAGATCCTATGGGATTCGATTGGTAAATACAACAAGATACATATACCGCCATCCAACTGCATCTATGACTAGAAGTCCACCTTCAGGTTATCATCCGAACCCCCTCCAGTATTATGAAGGGTTCGTAGCATAGAAAACAAAAAAATTCCTACGATGGGAACAAAGCACCAAGATCTATCTACTAGATACAAGCAACGGGTGGATATACATCCATAGAATACATACCCTCAAAGACCGTATAGCGTTAACGAGGTTGTACTCGTGGATGATGTAGTCGAACGTTTGCTGATCTCAAGATCGTGATGAAGTCCATCTGGTCCAGCCGGTCCAGCACCATCATGTCCAGCACCACAAAGAAGTGGTGCATCTGTGATCGCACACACGTCCGGGTACCCCGACAACCTCCACGCCCTTGCTCCAGCGAATCAACGGAAGCAACAAATCCTTCCAGAAAAAGCCACCGGGAACATGTATCTCGCTGATCCGAGACCATGGGGGAATTCTAAAGGAGGGAGAGAGATCCTTCGCAAGGAGGTGTGAGATGAGAGGAGGGAGTGGGGTGCCTTTTATAGGGAGAGGGGGCAGCCCCCTCCCATCAAGTGGCAGCCATGGAGGTGCCCCCACCTCTTCCACATTCATGTGGGTGGAGCTCCCACTCACATAAATAGCCACCCACTCAAAATTCCACTCACCTCCATTAAATTTCCACCAAATTTAATGTAATCTCTCATTAAATAAAACTATTTTATTTATTTATTCAGAATTTTGTTAATTACTTTAATTAACAAACATTCACATAAAACCACTTGCTAGTATTCAATTTCACATGCAGAACCAATTTCAGCAATTTCAACCGAAACAGTTTCGGTGTCTAGTGAAATAAATTCCTGTGCTTTCCTTTTTTCTTTCTCTGCATATTATTTGCTCCAAATGGTGTCGGTATCCCTTAAGTGTGTCACCCTATGGTTCGCGAATAATGTAGACATGATCGAGACCCCTCTCTGATCAATAATCAGCAGCGGGACCTGGAGATCCATACTGACTCCCACATATTCAACGATGACTTATGTGATCGTGTGAACCTTATACGCATGTAACTCAATCCCTTTGTCTCGCGATATATTACATGTCCGAGATTCGATCATCAGTATCTCCATACATAGTTTGATCTCGTTACCGACATGTACTCTTTTCTCGTTCCCGTGATATAACATTCTAGTGATCAAATCACTTGTTTGCAAGCTAACAAATGTGATATCACCGAGAGGGCCCAGAGTATATATCTCTATCATCGGGATGGAAAAATTCCACTCTTGATCCATGAGCCTCAACATAACACCTTCGTAGAACTAAACCCATTTTTATAGTCACCCTGTTATGGTGTGACGTTTGATGTTATCAAGATACTCTTCTAGTGTTAGTGATTGACATGATCTCATGGTGTAAGGTTCCCAACCTTTAATAAGGTAGATTCCCATGTGTTTACAATGCTAGACCCTGGATCAATAGCTAGCATCCACAGTTAAGATGTAATATCAAGAAACAAAGGTCATAATACAACTTTATAACCTGGAATAAAATAATTTATTACATCTTTCATAGCTCATTTGGCTATTACATTACATTGCAGCGGAATATCTATAAGCATGGGGTCCTTCATCTTCAAAGTGCCACAGGCAGACATGTTGGTTGTAGACTTTGTAATCCTAATCAACACACTTCACTAAATCAATCACACCTGCCACATAACAAGTTACAGCCACAAGGGTCAATACATTTGAATTGTATTGGCAAGTGATACTATGGTAGTATAGTGGAGTCTATCATCTATATGAATTTGGCTAAGTGGAGCTTAGGCTTGCTCTGCTCAAAATAGATTTTCCCTTATCATTTGAAAACACTAAGTTTTTGTTTGGCAAAAATCACCCAAGGCATCTACCAATCAAAGATTGAAGGTCCTTTAACCCTTGTTCAACCACAAGTTTTTAACTTAGAAATTTGGATGATGAGATTCTTGATAGCTTCCATGTCTTGATGCTCAAATTGTCCTTTACCAGGGACATGGCTAAGTACTTAGATTTTACACTCTGCAGAGGTGGTGCACTTTCCCCACAAGACTTGGTTTCACCAAGACAAGATCTTTCAGAAGCCTTCCCTTAGACCAAATGGACGCGCTCCAACCTATCATTCCCACTACCACCAACTGTCCAAATGGCTAAGTTCTAGCAACCTATATGATCCAGGCAGAGCCCATAATGCCAAGTGGTTGCACTTGAAGCTTCTCAACATTTGACATCTCAAATCTCTTTGTTCCTGGGTGGCCATCCACAAGTGAGATACACAAGGTAAACCATAAAAATGGGCCTTGTGAACCACTCAACACAAACCATTCCTTCCATTCCACCCAGGTGATTCATTCTCTTAGTTGTTTTATTAAACAAAACATAAGTCCTCAGACTTAGAAATTTTTCCATAGTGTGAATATATTTCCACCCTTGTTTTCTACTAGCTAAGCTAAGCATGATAGTAGTAGGAATCTTAACTTAGGAATTTCTACTAAGGTTTCATCTACTAGGATTTCCCATAGCATAGTTTACACTTAGCAAAATTCCATGCAAGTCCTATACTTAGAAATATCACTAATGCATAGTGAAAATAATGGGACAAAAGTATGAAGCATCACTTGCCTTTTTGGTAGAGTATAGGTTCACTTCTTGATCTTTGCAATGTTCACACACTTCAAGTCACTACAATTCAATCAAGCAAATAATATTTCAATCTACCATTCAAGCAATTCATCACATAAAATCATAGAAACAAGATAATGCATGCAAGCATGAAAAAGGTTGTTTTATTTGGAAAAGTGGTTTCTAAAGGTTCACAAACATTTGAAAACACCTAATGGTCATTTTATAAAGTGGCAAAGTCATTTGCAAAAGGTTTCACTTTATAAACCATTTTTAGAACAAGGTATCACTTTATGTGGTGTAGAAATGTTTTAGTAAGGCATTAATCTATAGGATTCACAAAAATATGTTTACAAACCATAAAATCTTGTGTTTAGGGTCAGAGAGTTTATTTTCAAAACATTTCCCAAAGGTTTTCTTCCAAAACCATTTTTAATAAATAAACCATATTTTTACTTGACTAGAAATGGTTTAAATCAAAGATTCATTCTTTTATTTCTCCAAATACATTTTTGAATCCACAAAGTGCTTCCTATGGTCAGTAGGTTCAAAACACACCATTTGCAAAAGATTTTATCCTCAAAATCATTTTGGAATAATTTTTATGACCTAAACAAGCATACACAAGTTTCTGCGAAAACAAACAATTTAGCAGAAACTTTTTACTAAACAAATGGCATGGTTGGCTAGGGATTGCTTTTCTAAAACCATTGATATAAAGTTTGCAAAGTTTGGACGTGTAGATCAAAAGTTATGGAATTTACAAAATCACATATCTAATAGATTCAAATCTGTTTTTATAACCAGAGTCTGGCCACGCGTCTTATTCCTATTCGTCGAAAACGTTTCGCGTGGATCGACTAACACAGACCGTAGGATCAAGTTACATCGCACGGCACTGGTTGCGTACCTCTTCGGCGTTAAGTGTATATATCGTATCCATCAGATCGTCATCTAACGGCCATCGTCACCCTGACCAAGTTCTGGCGGCGCTCAACGGCTGCGCGCGGCGGCGACGTTCGGCTAGCGGCGGAGCTGGCACTAGAGGAAGCAAGGAAAAAGAAGAGATGGCTCACCGTGATCGCAGTGACGTGGGGATGCTCAACCTGCTCGCGGTTGACGAAGGGGCGCACAAGGTTGCGGTTAATCGCTCGTCGGAGTTGCGTCTGACGACGGCCACGCTCTGTCGTCATCGAGGGCGGCGCTACGGGTCACGAGGGAGCAAACGGAGAGCACGGTTAGATGTGCAAGGTCATGGCGATGATGCGTGCGTGAAGGAGAAGGAGAGGCCCGGTCAGGTGCTTACCAGAAGCTTCGCCGGAGAGGAAGCAGATGGTGGCGACGGTGGTCGTCGTCGTTGCCGAGCCTGCAGAGCACGCGCGGGTGAGCTAGTGATACGGAAAGGTGCGCCTGGGTCTGGGGGATGTGCCTGTGTGCTCGGGGAGGCAAGGGGCGGCAAGGTTCGGCCGGAATCGTCGCCGGAGCTTGTCGGGGACAGTGGTGGTGTCGGGCGAAATTCGGCAGCCTGGGGGCGCGCTTGGGTGAGGAGACAGAGGGGAAAGAGAGAGGAAAGGTTGGCGATTAAGAAGGCGCGGTTGCAGAGCGGATTCATCGCAGCGTTATGGCGAATTTACGCGAGGCTTCAACGACAGTAATGGTCAGGGAGGAATGAGGGGCGAGGTCGTCGCGGGGAGGAAGAAAGTGAGCTGGCGGTGGGGCCATCTGGCAGCGAGAGAGGGAAAGGGGGAAATGGGCGAGGTCGTCGCGGGAAGGAAGAAAGTGAGCTGGCGGTGGGGCCATCTGGCAGCGAGAGAGGGAAAAGGGGAAATGGGGTCCACCTGTCTGCGACTCTGCGGGTGCGGGTGTGGGTGAAAACGTTTCGCGCGTGGGGGTACGTCGGGTGGGCTGTGTTGTTGGGCTGTTGGGCCAGTTTAGTGGGTCGAGTCGGATTCCATTTTTTTTATTCTGATTGCTTTTCTTTTTCTAATTGATTTTCTATTTTGAGATTCAATCAAACAATTAAGCACTCAAATGATTTCAAAACTTTGCCAAACTTTGCTTTGATTTTTAGTTCTGATTAACAACACAAATCAAAGTCAAAAATAAAATGATTTTTATTCTTTTAAGATCTATTTAAATAATTACATAATACACCTTAGTTATTAATTCAAATAGGATTTGTTTTATTAAAAACTCCATTTGAAATCTAAATATTATCAAAACCAAATCAGTAGGTTTTATTTGAAAATATAAAATACTTGGAAAACTTGTTTAAAATAATTTAACAAGTTTTAATGTTTAATTAAAATGGCAAAGCCTTTACTTTAATAAATTTGGATATTAATAAATCCTCATTATTTTATTTAAATAAACTTTTACTCTTTTTATTAAATAGAAATATTTTTATTTCAAAAGCTTGGCCAAGATTTAATTTGGCTCTATAAAATAATCTTTATTTATAATTCTATCTTTTTCTTTTGAAACCAAATATTTTTATTAAAGGGATCCAAAAATAGTAATTTCACTTATTTAATATTTTCTTTATTAATTGTTTATCTTTTCAAATCCCTTTAGGATTTGTTTGATCAAAAATAGGTTTGAAGGTTTCCAATTGGAAAAAGTTTCTTCTCACCCTGAAAATCAACAAAAATTTATTTTGTTTATTTTATTTTTCACATTACAAGATTTGGAAAATCTTGGGATGTGACACATGGTCTAAGGACTAAGATTACTTCGTATGATGTTATAGCAATATAAACACAATGACCTTGATCGTAATGCTATACTTCGGATGAATGTTCATCACACCATTCCAATAATGTTGTGACCTCGTTAATAACAACATCCAATGTCCATGATTAGGAAATGTTTGATCATGTTGTTAATCAACGAGCTAGTTTATAAGAGAGGCATAACTAGGAACTTCCTTTTTGTTTATTAAACACACATTTATTAACGTTTCCGTACTAATACAATTATATCATGCAAAATAAACATTATCATAAATAAGGAATATTCCCTTCAGTCTCCCACTTGCACTAGAGACAATAATCTAGTTTGAAAACTTTGCATATTGAACACCTATGGCTTTCCGATGTTCTATATACGCGATTGCAAGTGGTTAACATAATCTACGGATCTGACGCTTCAGGTCTGTGTGTATTTACATGTCTTTGCGTCTTCACGCATCACTCATTCTCCAATGAGATGACATTGCATAAATTTAGTCTTTCGGTGAGACCTTTAGTTCCTTGGGGTTAAATCATGTCGATACTATTGTCATACAATATATCTTTAGTGTTAGCCCGTTGCGAACCACACCTTAGTTTGATAACAAACTACTTGACACAAATGCCCTCCTTTGTTGCTACTATAGCAGTCATATACTTAGCCTTTTGTTGTAGTATTCGTCACAATGTCTTAACTTTGGAACTCTTCCAAATCCATCATGGAAACTTTCTTTCCATTTCATTGTGCCACCCATAGTTTAAATTGAGATAAATTTAATTTGTATCTTGTGACAAAACTAATATCAATGTAACGCTTTACAATGAACTATTTGTAATTGTTTGTCACCTCTACACAAATATATTCTTAGTTCTTCCAAAAGATCATAAGGATATCCTCACTATCGTTCAATGATCATTTTATGATTTATTCTGGTATATGCTCATAACACTTAGAGCATAGGACATATCTGGATGTGTACATATCATGGTATGATTGATCAAAACATCCTTGTGATTTCATTCATCAAGTGTCAAAGCATTTGAATATTGTTTCACTTATCCAGTGTCGATAAACTTGAATCTTGATTCAATTCCTTTCCATGCGACAAGAACTGTTTCTTGTCATTTCTATATTAAACTCCTTCAATATCTCATATATGTACATTTGGCACAACCATATTAGCGTCACAGTCTATCCACTATAGACATTCATGCTAAATATTCGGGTTTTGCCTAAGTCTTTCATCGAAATGAAATTCTTAACCTTTGTCAATAAAAGATACATCATTTCCAATCAACAAGATGTCCTCCACATAATATATTAGAAATATGTCTCAGCGCTCCCACTTAATTTCTTGCAAATGCAAGCATCTTCATCGTCTCTAGATGAAAACTCCTTTTTCATCACGGTGAAGATTCCAACTCCGTGATGCTTACTTCAACCATTGAAATTTGCATGCCCTTTTAGCATCCTTTGAATTTAACAAAACCCTTTGGACCGTGTCTTGTACATGTCCTAGGTAACCATTCTATTAGAAGAATTTTGTTTTGTTTATTCATCTACCATATACCAAATTATATGTATTGGTTGCTACTTTAATCCGTTCAGACTAAATATCGCTATGAAAGATCAAATCTTGTCATAGTCAACTCCTTGAACATTGTCATAAAATACTTTACGACATGTCGACTATTTCATAGATGTGAAACATCCATGTATGTTTCTTTATAGATCCAAATACAACCGATAGGTTTTTACACCTTTCCGGAGGGTCTTCCAAGTTCAAAATTTGATTTCTCGTGTATAGAACTATCACGGATTTTATGGCTTCAAGCCTTTTGACGGAGTCAAGGCCCATCATCGCTTCTTTGCATGTAGTCGATTCATCATTGTCAAACAATAATGATTAACTCTCAAATCTCAGTATTTGATTGCTTATCCGACCGACTTGGTTCAATAAGAACTTAAATCTCCATGACCACAACCTTTGAGGCACATAAGCTATGAGCATTATGGCAGCCTCCGGAATGATTTCCGGTGCTGCGCAACTCAGCACATTTAGCTAAGGTTCGTTAACCTTATCAAAGTTCTATTGTCCTCCCACTTAACTTTTGCGAAAAATTCCTTTTTCAAGAAACTTCACATTTCAAGCGAGAAACCCTTTTGTCCTCGGTGTTATGGAGGAATATCCAATGGTTATTCGAAATAACCTACAAATACATGCTCATCCGACTTTGGTTGTAAACATCTTACTTATGCTTAGCATACCAAAATTTAAGAAATGACAATTTGGGTTTTACCCCTGTAACATCCCTAAAATCATGATTTCAAAGTTTGCATATCATCCATGCATTCATAATCATTTTAGGATCATTTTCAAGTCATTACAAAACAGGAGCTTTTGAAAGTCTATTATTTTATGTGAGCAAAGGATTGGCCCAATGCTACTCTTTAATATGAGATTGATTGTTTAAAACCAGATATATTTGATCCTATGGTTGATTGTTGTATTCCAAAGCTTGGACAAAAATTTCAAAAACAAAATATGTCTTAAAACCATTTTTAGATCTTTATTAAAACATTGGTAAAGGCACTGTTTTCTTTTAAAACTCCAAAGGACCAAGCAGGTTTGGTGAAACAACATGGTTTTATACCTAAATATGTGCAGGTTTCACTTTATAAAACTCCAGAAAGAATTTTAAATAAAACACATTTGAAATCATTTGAAAATGTTTCCTGAAAATCAAAATAGAAATAGAAAAAGAATATAGAGAGCAGAAAAGGCCGGCGCTGCGAATTTTGCCCAGCACAGAACCCAGCCCACTAAACCCACCCGGGCCATTTCCCTCTGCTCCTTCTCTCACCCGCGCAGAACCTACCCCCGCAGCCACTGATCGATGGACCCTCTCCACGTCATCGTCATCTTCCCCAAATCCCGCGCGAGAGCACGTCGTCGACGGCCATTTCCTCCTCTTCACTGCCGTGATCAATTGCATTGATGAAGCGCGTAATCTTCGCCCCTGCTCTAGATATTTAATCACCACCTCGACGCGGTCCTTTCCCCCCAAGCACCCACACCCAGTCGCCCCCAGGCTGCGCGTATTTGAGCTCACTCCACCGCTGCATAGACGAACTCTGGCGGTGAATTCCGGTGAGCACACTCCGCCCCTTGCCTATTGGTCTTGCCAGTGTGATCTCTGCAACCTTGCGCATCGTTTAACCCCACTGGTGCATGCTAGGACCATCCAGAGCCTCGCCAACATCAATACCAGAGCGCCACCGACGACCGCGTCCACTCCGGCGAGTTCTCCCCGTAAGCCCCGACCGCCCCCTTCTCTCTTTTTGTTGCTCACGTGTTCGCCAGACTTGTACGCGTCTAACGACACCATACTTTTGGATAGGCGCGACCTGTATCTTCGCCAACGATGACGAGCAACCGTAACCGACGGCTGTAGGTTCTCCGACGAGCAATAGCGGTTTTGTCCGTGCACCCCTCGACAAGCTAGTGCCATGTTGAGATCCAGCACGTCTCTGCGAGTCTAGTGAGCCTCCCCATTCTCTTCCTCGTTTCCAGTAGCCGCCGCAACACCGTAGACCGAGCGCTCCGCCGCTCACTGTCATCGCGCGCCGCTAGTTGTTGGTCGCTTGATCAACGGTCGTAGGATCTTGATCCAGTGGCTACGATAGAACATAACCCGAAGGGGTATCTTGTGATCTGATCCGTGCGATCCACTTTAGATCCAACGCACCGCATCGTCCGATCCGTGGGACGCGGTATGGACTAATCAGGACGTGACGCGTGGCCTGTTATTCGTTTTAAAAATCTGAATTAGATCTATTAGTGATTCAAACTTGCAAAATTCATAACTTTTGATCCACACGTTCAAACTTTGCAAATTATATATCATTGGAATCAGGAGAAAGAATTCTATACATTTATGCAATGTGTTTAATGTTTTGCTTCTGTAAAATTGATTATTTTTTCAGATACATTTATAGGTTTATTTTGAGTATAGAAATTATTTGAAAAATGAATTAGAGAATAAATAAAGTTTGTTTAGTGTGTATTTGTCTTGTTTATGATTCAGTACTGTTTCACTTGTCTTGTTTGATTTGGAAAAATCATCACATAGCATTTGCATGCATTCATATATTTTTGCTTGTATATTTTGATATGTGATTTTGGTGCCAATATTTTATGTGTAGATTTTGGTGCTAATAGTGATTGTGGTTGTGAAGATTTTTGCTACTCCCCAAACTACCAAGGGAAGTGGTGCTTCATGTTTTATCCCAATATTTTTTTACCTATGCATTGGAAATATTTTGTATAGGACTTGCATGATTATTTTGGTAAGTATCTATGCTTGGGAAATCCTAGTAGTTGTAGTAATGTTAGAATTTCCTCTAAGTTAAGATACTTGCTATTGCCATGCTTATCCTAGCTAGTAGCAACCAAGGGTGGATTATATATTCATGCTATGAGAAATATTTCTAAGTCTTTGACTTATGTTTTGCTTAATAAAACAATTAAGTGAATGAAACACCTGGGTGGAATGGAAAGAATGGTTTGTGTTGAGTGGTTACTCAAGGCCTATTTCTATGGTTTACCTTGTGCATATCACTTGTGGAAAGCCACCCAGGAACAAAGGGATTTGAGATGCCAAATGTTAAGAAGCTTCTAGTGCAGCCACACAGCATTATGGGCTCTGCCTGGATCATATAGGTTGCAATAACTTAGCCATTTGGACAGTTGGTGGTAGTGGGATGATAGGTTTGAACGCGTCCATTTGGTCTAAGGGAAGGCTTCTGAAAGGTCCTGTCTTGGTGAAAATCAAGTCTTGTGGGGAAAGTGCACAACCTCTGCAGATGGAAGAATCTAAGTACTTAGCCATGTCCCTGGTATTGGACAATTTGAGCATCAAGACATGGAAGCTATCAAGAATCTCCTCATCCCAATTTTCTAAGTTAAAACTTGTGGTTGAACAAGGGTGAGGGTTCACCAATGTCTATTGGTGGTTCCTTGGGAAAGTTTTATCAAAGGAAAACTTAGTGTTTTCAACTAATAGGTAAAACCTATTTTGAGCAAAGCAAGCCTAAGCTACACTTAGCCAAATTCATGTAGTAACTAGATGCTAATATTTTACTAAGGTATCACTTGCCAATACTATTCCCATGTATTGACCCACTGTGGCTGTAACTTGTGATGTTGCAGGTTACTCTGATGATGATTAGGGGTTATGAGTCTACACTCAACATGCTTGCCTGTGGCACATGAAGATGAAGACTTTATTTATATTGTTATGCTTAAACTCTTGTATTAGGCCTATGGCCATGGAGTTGTAAAAGACTATGTTATCTCTAGAATGACGATGTAATAATGACCTTTGTTTCTATGTACTTCATCTTAAACTATGCATGCTAGCATTTGATCCAGGGACTAGCATTGCAATCATAGGGATCGTTACCTTTATAAGGGAGGGATCTTACATATGGTATCAGAGCACTGTCTTGCCTGTAGGATTATAACCCTAGGATTGGATTAGAAACCACTAAGGAAAAATTCGAACACTTTGAAAAATTTCTACACTTGTCTTTTCTTCTCGTAAACTTTTCTAATCTTCTATCTCATCTCTATTTGTAGATGAACTCCATCAACGAAGCCGTAAGGAAGGGACCACTCATGACCATGACTTTGGAGTGTGAGACTAAATTTCCAAAAGCCCTCAAGAACCTTATGGTTACCATGGGGATACATGGTGCAGCTGTGTACAAAGGTTTCCCTGTGATGGATGAAGGAGAGGAGTATTGGTGGGTGCAAATTCACTTGTACAGAAACAAGGAAGACAACCACAAGGAATCAGGATTCTGCATGGTCACCAACTCAGTAATGCACACCACATTCTTTGACTCTGCAAGAGATGCATCTTGGAAGGCCATCAAGGAGCTTGGTGATAGACTCAAGTGCAGAATGCTTAACACCCAAAATGACCTTAGGGAAGAAAAGAAGCATACCCAAGAGTTGAAGACTACCAACCAACAACTAAGGGAAGACATCATAGACTTGATTTGGGAATCTTGTGAACAAGATAGACAGATGGCTACTAAGGATGCTTTGATAGCCATTTTGTCTAGTGAGTGAGAGTTGTAATGTACTTCGTTAGTTGGACCACCACACTTATCGTTTTATTTCCAAAAATGTTGTCTAAGTTATGTTGAACCTTGGATGCTTGTAATGGATTTATGTATGCCATGACTGTTGTGTTTGTTTGCCAAAGATATGCAAGTGATGCTTTGCCTTGTGATTTATCTCTATTGAAATTGATTCTAACTTTTCTCTATCTTATAAAATAGATGCCTAATGTTACTATCAGCACGGCTAAAGAGTTCAAGGGAACTCTATTTGGCACTCGTATTATTGAGCTCACTAGTGTGCTCAATCTTCCACTCCCTAGCATCATGATGCTTCCCCTCACCAAGTTTGAGAGGAAGGACCTTTGGGGCTTCAAAGTTACCCATCCAGGACGCTAGCCATGGAGGCTATCACTTTCAAGCAAATGCATGACAACAAAGGGAGAGGCTTGGAGGTAGTCATGCAGGATTTACTTGGGAGTCTGTTAGGGAGGCACTCCAGGGAGCTTAGAGGTACTCACTTTCACGCCTTCGGAAGACGCGACGAGGATGGTGAGGCTATTGAGTTCGAGGATGCTACTAGAGAGACGGCAAAGCCGATTCGTCTGTACCTCCAGGACCTAGAGGTTCTACTTAGGCACCTAGATACTGATAGGACCAACGTCATGCTTAGCAATGACGAGCTCCAGGTGCAGCTTCGTGAGAAGGACAAGCTCTTCGCGGAGCAAGACGAGATAGTCAAGGAAATGGAGGCTAAGTTTGAGATCCAGGACAGGAAGTTCAAGAGCCAATAGAAAAGAGTCCAAGATAGGAACAAGAGGATTCGAGATATGAATGTAGAACTAGAGGCCAAGGACTTCGAGCTCGAGCATCAGCAGGGTGTGATCGAGAGACTTCGTTCAGAGAAGAGGGCTCTCAAAGCCAAGATAGAGGCCTTGACTACCAATGTCGAGGAATACAAGACCGCTATGGAGAATGCATGTCTTACACTTGTTGATGAGGAGGTAGATGCAGAGGAGTAGTGATGACTACTCATTTATCTATCATTTACCATGCTTATGATTATTGAGTCGCAATGACCATCCAACATGTGGATGGCTTGCTATTGGTGTGTTTGCTTTTCAAACTTGTTGTTTATGTCGTTGAACTTTATGTTATTTTGCTTGTTTTGGTGAGTGTCTATGTGATGTATTGTGCATGTTAAGCATCTATGGGTATCTCATTCTTATCCTTATTGAAAACCACAGATGCCTCCTCGACGTGCCAACCCCAACCCGAACAACAACAATGTCACCCCCGAGATGCAGCAGCTGATGACAGCACAGGCACAGCTGATGCATATGATGACCACTTTCATGCAGAATTAGAATAACAACAACAACAACAACAACAACAACAACAACAACGACGACGACGACGACGATGACGACAACAACAACGACAACAACAACGACAAACGACAACAACAACAACAACAAAAACAACAAAAACAACAACAACAACAACAACAACAACAACAACAACAACAACAACAATCAGAACAATCCACCAGGATTTGACATGCTCACCAGATTCCTAAGACTGAGGCCTGCAAAGTTCTCAGGAACCACTGATCCCATGGTAGCCAATGATTGGCTACGTTCGGTGAACAAAGATTTGGTGAATGTCGGCTGTATCGACGAGGAGAAAGTCAGGTTTGCAGCACACATGTTGGAAGGACCAGCAGCTACTTGGTGGGATAAATTTCAGATCACCACTCCCATTGAGGATGTGACATGGGCTATCTTTGAAGATGGTTTCCGTACAGCTCACATCTCATCTGGAGTGATGAGTTTGAAGAAGAAGCGGTTCCATAACCTGAAGCAGCGCCACCGCAGCGTGGCGGAATATATTGAGGAGTTCAACAATCTGGCGCGATATGCACCGGATGCAGTGGATACCGATGCCAAGAGGAAAGAGAAGTTCCTCGAAGGACTGAACGATGAACTGAATTTGCAGCTATCTATTGCCTATGTCCCCACCTACCAGTCCCTTTGTGACAAGGCTACCATCTTAGAGAATAAGATGAAATAGGTTGAAAGCAGAAAGAGGAAGCACAACTCTGACAAGCACAGCTCGGGATCATCTCACAAGCTTTGGATCCCACAAGCATGGAAAGTACAACAGCCACCACAACCACAACCGCCATCATGACAACAAGCCTAATGCAAGAAGGGAAAGTTGTGGCTTATGCCTCGAGATAACTCAAAACTCATGAGGTAAATTACCCTACTCATGATTTGGAGTTAGCCTCTGTTGTCCATGCACTCAAAACATGGAGACATTATCTTTTGGGAAACCGATGTGAAGTGTTCACAGATCACAAAAGTTTGAAGTATATCTTCACTTAGAAAGAAATCAACATGAGACAAAGAAGATGGCTAGAACTCATCAAGGACTATGACTTGAGTTTGCAATACCACCCCGGTAAAGCAAATGTTGTAGCAGATGCTCTAAGACGTAAGGTATTTGTGAATGGCCTTACTAAGGGAGAGTTGCCAGATGATCTGTGTGCCCAATTTAGAGACCTTAGATTGGAGATTGTGCCTGAGGGACATCTCATGTCATTGGATGTTCAACCCACATTGTTGGACAAGATCAAGGAAGCCCAAAAGACGGACAAGGAAATAGAAGAGATTAAGGAAAAGATTGGCAAGGGAAAAGCCAAAGGATTCTAAGAAGACGAACAGGGTACTTTATGGTATGGAAAACGTATCTGCGTTCCGCAAGATCCGGAACTTCGGAAACTGATTTTACAGGAAGCACACAACTCACCATATTCCATTCATCCGGGTAACCCCAAAATGTACATGGATATGAAGGAAAGATTTTGGTGGAATAATCTCAAGAAGGATATCTCCGAACATATTGCTTTGTGTGATGTATGTAGTAGAGTGAAAGCGGAACATCAGAAACCAGCAGGATTGCTACAACCACTACTTATTCCTGATTGGAAGTGGGACAAGATTGGCATGGATTTCATCACTAGATTGCCAAGGACCAGGTCAGGATATGATTCTATTTGGGTAGTAGTGGATCGCCTCACTAAAGTGGCTCATTTCATACCCATGAAGACAACCTATACAAGTGCTAAGTTATCCAAGATCTATATGAATAGGATTGTATGTCTGCATGTAGTACCCAAGAGTATTGTGTCTGATAGGGGAACTCAGTTCACTTCTCATTTTTGGAGGCAACTGCATGAGTCATTGGGAACGATATTGGAATTCAGCACTGCTTTTCACCCTCAGACTGATGGACAGACAGAAAGGACCAACCAGATTCTAGAAGATATGTTGAGGGCATGTGCCCTGGACTATGGAGCTAGTTGGAATGAAAGTCCTCCTTACGCAGAATTCTCTTACAACAACAGCTATCAAGCCAGTATTGAGATGGCACCGTTTGAGTTTCTCTATGGGAGAAAGTGTACTACCCCATTGTTATGGAATGGTGCGGGAGAAAGAAATTTGTTCGGACCAGAACTAATCAAGGAGGCTGAAGAGAAAGTCTAGCTAGTAAAGGACAGATTGAAGATAGCACAGTCCCGACAAAAGAGCTACGCAGATCCTAAGCGTAGAGAAGTCACCTATGAAGTGGGTGATAGAGCTTATCTTAGAGTGTCACCACTTCGTGGAGTGAAGAGATTTGGAGTCAAAGGAAAATTGGCCCCAAGATATGTTGGACCATTCAATATTCTGAGTCGTAAAGGAGAAGTGGCTTATGAGATTGAACTGCCAGAATCATTGTCTGCCGTTCACAATGTGTTTCACATGAGTCGGCTAAAGAAATGCCATCCAGAGATGGAAGAGACTTCTTTGAAGGATGCTATACCTTTGGAGGAGTTCCAATTGGAAAGTGATCTCACTTATGAGGAAAAACCCATCAAGATTCTTGAGACTGCAGAAAGAGTTACTTGGACAAAGACTATCAAATTCTGCAAAATTTAATGGAACCATCATTCCGAAGAAGAAGCAACATGGGAAAGAGAGGATGACCTTCGGAAAGACCACCGTCACCTATTTGCTAGCCAATCCGAATATCGAGAGCGAGATTCACCTTAAGGGGGTTAGATTTGTAACATCCCTAAAATCATGATTTCAAAGTTTGCATATCATCCATGCATTCATAATCATTTTAGGATCATTTTCAAGTCATTACAAAACAGGAGCTTTTGAAAGTCTATTATTTTATGTGAGCAAAGCATTGGCCCAATGCTACTCTTTAATATGAGATTGATTGTTTAAAACCAGATATATTTGATCCTATGGTTGATTGTTGTATTCCAAAGCTTCGACAAAAATTTCAAAAAGAAAATATGTCTTAAAACCATTTTTAGATCTTTATTAAAACATTGGTAAAGGCACTGTTTTCTTTTAAAACTCGAAAGGACCAGGCAGGTTTGGTGAAACAACATGGTTTTATACCTAATAATGTGCAGGTTTCACTTTATAAAAATCCAAAAAGAATTTGAAATCAAACACATTTGAAATCATTTCAAAATGTTTCCTAAAAATCAAAATAGAAATAGAAATAGAAAAAGAATATAGAAATCAGAAAGCAGAAAAGGCCGGCGTAGCCACTGATCGATGGGCCCTCTCCACGTCATCTTCCCCAAATCCCGCGCAAGAGCACGTCGTCGCCGGTCGTTTCCTCCTCTTCACTGCCATGATCAATTGCATTGATGCAGCGCGTAATCTTCGCCCCTGCTCTGGCTATTTAATCACCACCTCGTCGCGGTCCTTTCCCCCAAAAAACCCACACCCAGTCGCCCCAGGCTGCGCGTATTTGGGCTCACTCCGCCGCTGCACAGACGAACTCTGGCGGTGAATTCCGGTGAGCACACTCCGCCCCTTGCCTATTGGTCTTGCCAGTGTGATCTCTGCAACCTTGCGCATCGTTTAACCCCACTGGTGCATGCTAGGACCATCCAGAGCCTCGCCAACGTCAATACTAGAGCGCCACCAACGACCGCGTCCACTCCGGCGAGTTCTCCCTGTAAGCCCCGACTGCCCCCTTCTCTCTTTTTGTTGCTCACGTGTTCGCCAGAATTGTACGCATCTAACGACACCATCCTTTTGGATAGGCACGACCTGTATCTTCGCCAACAACGACGAGCGACCGTAACCGTCGGTTGTAGGTTCTCCGACGAGCAATAGCGGTTTTGTCTGTGCGCCCCTCGACAAGCTAGTGCCACGTTGAGCTCCAGCACGTCTCTGCGAGTCTGGTGAGCCTCCCCATTCTCTTCCTCACTTCCAGTATCCGCCGCAACGCCGTAGACTGAGCGCGACGCCACTCACCGTCACCGCGCGCCGCCAGTTGTTGGTCGCTTGATCAACGGCCGTAGGATCTTGATCCAGTGGCTATGATAGAACATAACCCGAAGGGGTATCTTGTGATTTGATCCGTGCGATCCACTTTAGATCCAACGCACCGCATCGGCCGATCCGTGCGAAGCGGTATGGACGAATCAGGACGTGACGCGTGGCTTGTTATTCGTTTTAAAAATCTGAATTAGATCTATTAGTGATTCAAACTTGCAAAATTCATAACTTTTGATCCACACATTCAAAATTTGCAAATTATATATCATTGGAATCAGGAGAAAGTATTCTATCCATTTATGCATTGTTTTTAATGTTTTGCTTCTGTAAAATTGATTATTTTTGCAGATACATTTATAGGCTTATTTTGAGTATAGAAATTATTTGAAAAATGAATTAGAGAATAAATAAAGTTTTTTTAGTGTGTATTTGTCTTGTTTATGATTCAGTACTGTTTCACTTGTCTTGTTTGATTTGGAAAAATCATCACATAGCATTTGCATATATTCATATATTTTTGCTTGTATATTTTGATATGTGATTTTGGTGCCAATATTTTATGTGTAGATTTTGGTGCTAATAGTGATTGTGGTTGTGAAGATTGTTGCTACTCCCCAAACTACCAAGGCAAGTGGTGCTTCATGTTTTATCCCAATATTTTTTTACCTATGCATTGGAAATATTTTGTATAGGATTTGCATGATTATTTTGCTAAGTATCTATGCTTGGGAAATCCTAGTAGTTGTAGTAATGTTAGAATTTCCTCTAAGTTAAGATACTTGCTATTGCCATGCTTATCCTAGCTAGTAGCAACCAAGGGTAGATTATATATTCATGCTATGAGAAATATTTCTAAGTCTTTGACTTATGTTTTGCTTAATAAAACAATTAAGTGAATGAAACACCTGGGTGGAATGGAAAGAATGGTTTGTGTTGAGTGGTTACACAAGGCCCATTTCTATGGTTTACCTTGTGCACCTCACTTGTGGAAAGCCACCCAGGAACAAAGGGATTTGAGATGCCAAATGTTAAGAAGCTTCTAGTGCAGCCACATGGCATTATGGGCTCTTCCTGGATCATATAGGTTGCAATAACTTAGCCATTTGGACAGTTGGTGGTAGTGGGATGATAGGTTGGAACACGTCCATTTGGTCTAAGGGAAGGCTTCTGAAAGGTCCTGTCTTGGTGAAAATCAAGTCTTGTGGGAAAGTGCACAACCTCTGCAGATGGAAGAATCTAAGTACTTAGCCATGTCCCTGGTATTGGACAATTTGAGCATCAAGACATGGAAGCTATCAAGAATCTCCTCATCCCAATTTTCTAAGTTAAAACTTGTGGTTGAACAAGGGTGAAGGTTCACCAATGTCTATTGGTGGTTCCTTGGGAAAGTTTTATCAAAGAAAAACTTAGTGTTTTCAACTAATAGGTAAAACCTATTTTGAGCAAAGCAAGCCTAAGCTACACTTAGCCAAATTCATGTAGTAACTAGATGCTAATATTTTACTAAGGTATCACTTGCCAATACTATTCCAATGTATTGACCCACTGTGGCTATAACTTGTCATGTTGCAGGTTACTCTGATGATGATTAGGGGTTATGAGTCTACACTCAACATGCTTGCATGTGGCACATGAAGATGAAGACTTTATTTATATTGTTTTGCTTAAACTCTTGTATTAGTCCTATGGCCATGGACTTGTAAAAGACTATGTTATCTCCGGAATGACGATGTAATAATGACCTTTGTTTCTGTGTACTTCATCTTAAACTGTGGATGCTAGCATTTGATCCAGGGACTAGCATTGCAATCACAGGAATCCTTACCTTTATAAGGGAGGGATCTTACAACCCCAAAAAAATAACTTCCATGGTGTCATTTCAACGGATCAAGATGGAGCTCTTTTTAGTGTAAAAGCAGTAGTCTCTAAAGCTTTTAATCTTTTAAAACATAATGGCAGTTTTATAAATAACACATTTGATCCAACCCAGTCAAACAAGGTTTCATTACAAATCTCAAACACTCCATACTCCTATGGTGTTTCGGGAGATGTAAATCTAGGTGTTTTGCTAAACTCGCAACTCAAATAAATCCATTTATGATAAAATCATAATTCATTTATTTTCTTGTTACACTTGTATTTCAAATAAATCCCTTTATGATAAAATCATAAATCATTTATTTTCTTGTTACAATGATTTTCCACTTCATCTTGAAAGTCTTTGAACGTTTTCAAATATTTCATACTTCTTTCTCATTAAGTGAATATTCACTCAAATTTCCGGAGAAAGAATATGAAGTTGAAATCCATCGCTTACGACTACACATAATGGACTACATACCTCGATATGTATAAATTCCAATATTTTAGTCGTTCGTTCTTCTTTGGCCTTTGAACGAAGTTTTAATTATCCCGAGGAAAGTCTCACAAGCGTCACTTGATCAAATCAAAGACTCCAAAAATCCATGAATATGGAGATTCTTCATGTTTTCTTTCCAATATAATTTAAACGATGTCACTTCATAAGTGATCTTTTAATCATTTGTCTTGCGACATTTTAGCATTAGCTTTATGGATGTGATTTCTTCAACTAGATTTGTAAATCAGCCATCTTATATGGAATACGGTAATTATTTGAACAACCTTTGTTCTCATAATACCTTATTTAAATAACAATTATTAAAACAAATCTTGAAGTCAAGCTTTGATGTCAACGAGAAATACAAATAACGGTTTATTTGTTTTCGATGAACATCATCACATATTCTCTTGCTAGTTACTTAGGACATTGTGGTTTATGAATTGCGTCATTCCATATGAAATTTCATACCAACCAATTCGGTATCCAATACCCAAGAACCACATTGTCTAACAAGCAAATAATACAACCATAACATGTATATCATCCATATACCTGAATTGGATATTTCCAATCTTTTCTTTTCTACCAAATATATTTTATAGATTCTCTTTCAGCATTTCCTTTTCCTTTTAAAAGAATCTATCAACATCAACAGTGGCACCATATACATGACACATAGTCCAAAGCGTGTATATTCAAATAATAATACCTTTGTACTTGCACTTTGAAGTAGATCACCATCATCAAATGATCAGCATTCTTTAAAAATCCATTCTTTAGCAATCTTTTAGTGTAGTAAACACTTTACATACATCTTCTATTCATCCTTATCATGACGACATTCATGATCAAGCTACTGTAGCTAATAAAGGTGAATCGTGAGTATAGCAGTACTTTCCAAAACCCTTTTGGATGATTAGGATGTCTAGCATATCCAACCTTTGCAAATTCTCATCCAATATGAGAACATATATTATACTCTATCATATTGCAACCAAAACATTGTTTCAGATATCGTTATATCTATCACACATGATGGTTTCTGAAACAATTCTTTCAGCTCCTAGATAACCTTGATATTTAAATCAAGAATCATGGAGGCAAACATGATACTTAAGATACTAACACTGGAATTGTTACTCTTGATTTAATACCAATTATTAAATCTCATGGAGTTGATAAAGTTTTCTGAAAGTTTGCAATAGGGCTTTAAACTTTAGATTCACACTCAACACAATACAATACCAGTTCGTAAAGTAAATATCTAGAATTCTATAGTTCTATTATCTCAATTACAACTATGCATAAGGTGGTGAACGAATGCCAATGACTACAACAAATTATGAAAATTCACTTTGATTTAATTTATGATAAATTGAGTTCAACTAATCCAAATTAGAAATGAACTCCCACTCAAAAAGGACATCCATCGTGTCTTTTTGGTGATTACATGAACCAAATCCACTACACCAAGTCCGACCATCACGTGAGTCGGTATAGCTTCAAAGGCGAGCATCCATATAGTCATCATATCAAAACATATGACTCATGCTTAACCTTTCAGTCTGTGTTTCGAGGCCATGTTTGTACATTTTAGGCTCGCTAAGTAAGAACCTTAGTATTCGCGTGTGTAACTGTCTTACACCCGAGATATGCTCGTGGATTCAAGTACATCCGATCATCACGTGATGTCTTGAAGCGACGAAACATTGTCGGTGCATACTTAAGGAAGAACACATTTTTATCTTGATATCTAAATGAGGGATCATCTTATTATGCTAATAAAATGCCAAACAAGCAATATAAGATGCAATCAAACATCACATGTTAATAAGTGAAATGATATGGTTATTGCACTTGATATCCATCATGTGCATCATGGTATGATCGCCATCATACTCTGTGTGTAAGGCCAAGGTCTATGGAACTTACACGTTATGTGTGTTGTAAGAGTATCGACTTATACTTCTACTTACAACATCACCATATCATGACACTAGCCCAACAACAATCTAAACTAGACGCCTCTAATTTATCCATTGCAAGTTTTACGTGGCTTAGGGCTTTCGAAAGAACCGTTCTTACCTACGAACATGAACCACAACGAGGATAACCAAGTTGTTGACAACTCGTTGCAAATTAGATATTGACTATAGTAGGAGAGACAGACACCCGCTAGCCACTTATGCAAAACTAGTTGCATGTCAAGCGTGGAACAGGTCTCATGTGCGAGGACATGTAAAGTTTGTCCGGGCCGCTTCATCCCACTATGCCACCAATATCCAAAGTACAAATAAGAAGCAATAAAATGATCATCATCGCCCACATACTCATATGTGTACTATCCGTGCAAAGTATCTATGCATAGATCCGGCTCTGATACCACTGAAGGGTTCGCACCATAGAAAACAAAAAATTTCCTACGATAGGAACAAAGCACCAAGATCTATCTACTAGATACAAGCAACGGGTCGATATACATCCATAGAATACATACCCTCGAAGACCGTATAGCATTAACGAGGTTGTACTCGTGGATGATATAGTCGAACGCTTGTCGATCTCAAGATCGTGATGAAGTCCATCTGGTCCAGCCGGTCCAGCACCATCACGTCCAGCACCGCAAAGAAGTGGTGCATCCGTGATCGCACACACGTCCGGGTACCCCGACAACCTCCATTCCCTCGCTCCAGCGAAGTAGCGGAAGCAACAAATCCTTCCAGAAAAAGCCACCGGGAACATGTATCTCGCTGATCCGAGACCATGGGTGATTTCTAAAGGAGGGAGAGAGATCCTTCGCGAGGAGGTGTGAGATGAGAGGAGGGAGTGGGGTGCCTTTTATAGGGAGAGGGGGCAGCCCCCTCCCATGGCGTGGCAGCCATGGAGGTGCCCCCACCTCTTCCACATTCATGTGGGTGGAGCTCCCACTCACATAAATAGCCACCCACTCAAAATTCCACTCACCTCCATTAAATTTCCACCAAATTTAATGTAATCTCTCATTAAATAAAACTATTTTATTTATTAAAAATTTGTTAATTACTTTAATTAACAAACATTCACATAAAACCCCTTGCTAGTATTCAATTTCACATGCAGAACCAGTTTCAGCAATTTCAACCAAAACAGTTTCGGTGTCTAGTGAAATAAATTCCTGTGCTTTCCTTTTTTCTTTCTCTGGCATATTATTTGCTCCAAATGGTGTCGGTATCCCTTAAGTGTGTTACCCTATGGTTCGCGAATAATGTAGACATGATCGAAACCCCTCTCTGATCAATAATCAGCAGCGGGACCTGGAGATCCGTACTGACTCCCACATATTCAACGATGACTTATGTGATCGTGTGAACCTTATACGCATGTAAGTCAAGCCATTTGTCTCGCGATATATTACATGTATGAGATTCGATCATCGGTATCTCCATACATAGTTTGATCTCGTTACCGACATGTACTCTTTTCTTGTTCCCGTGATATAACATTCTAGTGATCAAATCACTTGCTTGCATAACCAATGTGATATCACCGAGAGGGCCCAGAGTATATCTCTCCGTCGTCAGGATGGACAAATTCCACTCTTGATCCATGAGCCTCAACATAACACCTTCGTAGCACTAAACCCATCTTTATAGTCACCCTGTTACGGTGTGACATTTTATGTTATCAAGATACTCTTCCAATGTTAGTGATTGACATGATCTCATGGTTTAAGGACTAAGATTACTTCGTATGATGTTATAGCAATATAAACACAATGACCTTGATAGTAATGCTATACTTCGGATGAATGTTCATCACACCATTCCAATAATGTTGTGACCTCGTTATTAACAACATCCAATGTCCATGATTAGGAAACCTTTGATCATCTTGTTAATCAACGAGCTAATTTATAAGAGAGGCATAACTAAGAACTTCCTTCTTGTTTATTAAACACATATGTATTAACGTTCCGTATTAATACAATTATAGCATGCAAAATTAACATTTATCATAAATAAGGAATACGATAATAACCACTTTATTATTGCTTCTCGGGCATATTCTCTTCATATTAAGTTGCAAGCAACAGACAACTGCTTTAAGCAAAGTGTGTAAGGTAAAAAGTCCACATGTTCCATGAACAAGAGACCGTTGTTTTCTCCCTAGTGGCAACAACACATCTACAACCGAAGAGATTTCTGTCACTTCCCTTGGAAACTAGAGGCATGAACCCACTATCGAGCATAAATACCCCCTCTTGGAGTCACTAGCAACTACTTGGCCAATATAGCTACTAACAACGGAGAGCATGCAAGATCACAAACAACACAGACATGATAGAATCATAAAGACAAAACCATTAATAAAACCAACATAATAATCTCAATATCCATCGGATCCCCGCAAACACAACATGCATGATTACAAATAGATTAGATCTTGATCATGAACGGAGCTCACAAGATCTATACATGAAAGCACAAAGGAGGAGATACAACCATCTAGCTACTACATGGACCCATAGTCCAAGGTGGAACTACTCACGCATCATACCGGAGAGAAGGCCTTCGGGATGATCTCCCCTCCGGCAGGGTGCCGGGCAAAACTTCAGATTCCCCCTGATCTAGGGACGATGGTGGCGGCGGCTACAGACGGTTTCGTGGAGATTTGATCGGGTACTTAGGGTTTATGCATCGGGGGCTTCTTATAGGCGAAGGGGGAGGCCGAGGAGGATGCCAGGGTTGGCAAACCCTAGCCAGGCACGGGGCTAGGCCCACCCGTGCCTGGGGTGGGTCTGGCCCCCCTGGCTGGCCCCTTTGGCTCCCCTCTAGACTTCTTGTTCCCCATGGAAAGTAATTGACTTTTACGTTTCTCCCGTCCAATTCCGAGAATATTTCTTTACTAACTTTTCTGAAACCAAAAACAGCAGAAAACAGGCATCTGGCACTGTTGCAACTTGTTAGTAGGTTAGTACCAGAAAACATGTAAAAAGCACCTCAAAGTGTGGACAAGTAAAGCAAAGTAGATACTAAATAAGCATGGAGCATCAAAAATTATAGATACGTTTCCAACATATCAACATCCCCAAGCTTAACTCCTGCTTGTCCTCGAGTAGGTAAGTGATAAAAAGAATAATTTTTGAGGTGACATGCACCCTCACAATAGATCCAACCATTTGCAAGCATTGAAAGCTGGGATCAAAGAACTCTAAACATGTGCATGAAAGATGGAGTTCTAACAATAGGACATAGTAACTATGCATGTAACATGACAAGCTACAAACAAAGATCATGAATAACATGCATTGAAAAATGTTTGTTTGTTTCGCATACAGAAAACGTAGCATAGTGGTAATCAGCTTGTCCCTCATAGAGTAGCAAATAGATGCATAGGACACCTGCAAAGTTCACAAGGGTGACTAGAAACAAGTAGCACAAGAACAAGTAATATCACAATATGCAACAATTAATAAGCTTTGGAACACTAAACACAGAATGACAACTATGCTCTCTTAATGGTGCCTAAAGGTAGAAGGTGGAGACTCAATAATGGTGGAAGAAAGGCCTTTTTTAAAAAAAGGAAGCAGGGATTACAAGTTTGAAAAAGAGCTTCCAAAAATTATGGTACTTGTTAGCTTTTAGCCCTCATTGCCCCTATCATAAGAATCTTGAAGTGATTAAGGTTAAAGTGAACAAAGATGGAGTATATGCTTGACGAAGTATAAGTTGGCAATCTCAAGTCCCTTGAATACGAGGGCCACACCTCATGCTACTCAACTTTAGTCACATGTAAGTTCTTGTCATTCTAAGTATTTTCATATCATTGAGAACCGCCAACAGGGTACCCCTTGCACATGGTACAGGATCTTTCCCATAACCAAAATGACAAGGCAAGTAGACAATGAGCATCTCAGCAATCTTTTTATTTACCATATGCATATCTTTTAATTGAGGATGCTTCATAGATAGCTCACTATGGTGATGCTGCAAGTTTCCACCATGATTAGGCATGGCTTAGGCTAGCGGCCCAGGCGTTTCTCTAACACAGGATACAAACTCCATGGACTTACAAGTTCCCTCTTTATTTCACACTGGTGACATCCATAGACAAAAGAACATGATATCAACTGAGTACAAAGTATAGGTGCAATGTTGAAAACGTTCCCCGTGACAGCACTGTTCTGCTAATTCCAACTTATAAGTGCAAGCATATACAACAAAGTTGTCACAATGGTTCAAGTTTATTAGGGGCAAAGAATATAAAGTGTGCCATCAAGTTTGTGAGGGCTTTAATCACTAAGTTTTCACATAACAAAATACTTTTTAATTGGAAGATAGTTGAAAACAATAATATACTTGGAATGGTGTAACACACCATGCACATGAGTTTATAGTGGACACTTTGGAATAACTTGGTTTCTTGGGAGTTGGAAGCATGAGTAGAACTTACTCATACAAGTGGAGGCTAGCAAAAGACTGGGAGCAACCAACTAAGAGAGCATAATGGCCATAATCATGCAGTGCAACAAAGCATACTAATCAAAGCAAAGAGTGGTACTACAAGTCAAGGACTAAATGATCATAGAGGCTAATTGTGACTTGTCATAGTCATAACATAGTGTGAGCATGTGCCAAGTCACCCAAGCAAAGCATCAAAGGAGAATACCACAATACTATGCTTTTGCATGCTAAAACAACGCATAATTTCTTCAAGGCATACTAAGCAATCCCAATTGTTTGGAACGAGACATGCTAGAGCAATAATCACTAATCATAATGCTAAAACAACACCTAGCATGTCATGCTAAAGTCTAAGTCACAGTCAATGCAAGCTCCTCTTACACTTCAAGCAAGAACTTACTACTCCTTTCCAAACACCAAGCAAACTTATTTGCAAAACAACACAGCAAGAACGGGGGTCCAAACCACTTTATTCAAGCAAACTAAACAACCTAATCAAAGCAAACAAAAACTAATACGCTCCAAGAACAACACAATTGTGCATGAAACAATAAAAACGAAGTGTCGAGACAGACATGAGCTTTTTATTGATGAAGAAGGGGATGCCTTGGGCATTCCCAAGCCTTGACGCTTGTACCTCTTGGATATTTCTTGGGGTGACACCATGGTGACATCCCCAAGCTTGAGCTTTTGTCCATTCTTCATCTCATTGAATCATTCTCTCTATACACATGAAATTTGTCCTTCATACAAAACTTCACACAATCTTCATTAGCAGCATTAGTGTATTCAAAAGATATTAGACCTCTGGCAAAGCCTTGGAATAGCAAGGCTTTTCACTAAAAACATAAGATACTGTAGTAACTCCTTCAAAAAGCTCAATTCACCTAAAGATAACTCAAAAAGGAATCAATAAGAAGCAAATGCAAATAATGGCAGAAATCTGTCAAAAGAGACCAGCAGGTAGAAACCGATTTTTTCGAACATCTTCTGTTGCTCAAATCAAAAAGTGTTGAACTAATGAAAGTCAGCTAATATATTGGGAGATGTTTTCGTAAATTGTGAGCTCAATCCGAGTTACAGAGACTCCTCACGAATTTTTTTTGTGGAGGACATAAATCTGTTTTGGGACAGCAACTCCCCAAATCTTACTTCCCTCTCATTAGAGGTCATTCTTGGCACAAAATGCAAACAAAAAGGATAAGGAGAGGTCATTACTGAAGTAATAACTTCCAAGACTCAAGGAAACTCTTAGGTTATCTCCCAACAAGTATTTTTCTTTAACGCCTTTAAGTTAGGCTTGATAGCTTGGGAAGATGCTCTCATAAGAACTATGAGTTGAAGTAAAAGAGAGCATCAAGAAGCAAATTCAAAACACCTTTAAGTCTAACCCACTTCCTATGCATAGGAATCTTGTACACAAATAAGTTCACAAAGAATAAAGTGACATGCATAGGAAGTGAAAACAAGAGTAACTTCAAAACTTTCAGCACAAAGATAGGTGTTTTAGTACCATGAAAACTTCTACAACCATATTTTCCTCTCTCATAATAATTTTCAGTATCCTCATGAATAAACTCAACAATATAACTATCACTTAAAGCAGTCTTTTCATGAGCTACAAACACATAATTTCTATCAAGCTCAAAAATAGTGGGATTAAAACCTCCACAGGTTTTATCCAAAGTAGATATTTCAAAAGGATCCACGGGAACATAACATTCATCCTCCTTTGGTAAGCATGGGGGACAATCAAATAACATAAGAGGTAAAGAGTTACTCTCATTAGAAGGTAGGCATGGGTAGATCCATTCTTCCTCCTTTTATTCATCACTCTCCTTTTCTTTTTCATGTAATGAGCTTCCCGTTTCAAAAATTTCTTCTTCCATAGGCTCCTGCAAGGCATTAGCCTCTTCCAAATGTGGAAAACACATATTAAAATATTCAAGAATATAGCTATTTTCTTACTTGTAATTATCAAAGAAAAATTTAAGTATCTCATAAACCTCAGATTCATAAGGTGCATCATTAGTATTTTCAAGCAAACTGGCAAGTTCAAATGCACCCTTGAAGGCAATAAATTCTTCAATTTGTTCCACATCATCAAAGTCATAAATTCCTTTAACATAAGAAGATATGGTAACATTATCATTATACACACATTGAAAGGGTAGGTGTTTATACCTCCTGCAGCAACAAGCTTTATCAAAGCAATAAGTAACATTATAAGTAGAGCACACATCTCTAGCAATAGTATTAAACTTATCAATTTGTTCCCATAAGTGTTTCCCTTTTTGTGACAAACGGTGTTCCTTATAATAATACTTTTGTTCTTCCGTGAACTCACCTTGCCAATAAGAACTAGTTTCAAATAAACCATCTATTGATAGAAAGCATGACCAAGCAAGGCAATAACAGACCACCAACTAGAGTAGGAACTAATTTTTTGTGTTTTTAATAAAGAAAGCAAACCAAACTAAACTAATTTTTTTGGGTTTTTTGAAAAGAGGCAAACAAAACCAAGCAAAAGAAACAAAGCAAACTAAAAACAAAGTAAAGAGAAAGGAAGTGAAGGACTCCCCTAGTGAAGATGTCCTTAGCCTCCTCGGCAACGGCGCCAGAAAAGCTTGATACAGCGCTAGTCCAAGTGGGAGCACTTCGTTGGGAACCCCAAGAGCAAGGTGTGAAGCAGCACATCAGCAAGTTTTCCCTCAATAAGAAACCAAGGTTATCGAACCAGTAGGAGGAAGGAAACATCACACAG
Source organism: Avena sativa (assembly GCA_916181665.1). Classification (NCBI taxonomy): domain Eukaryota; kingdom Viridiplantae; phylum Streptophyta; class Magnoliopsida; order Poales; family Poaceae; genus Avena; species Avena sativa. Next base: position 149,714,296 of record OV702297.1, read on the forward strand.
GTGTTGCAAGCAACACGAAGACCTGCACAAACACAAACTCAAGACTTTGACCCAACGAATCAGTGAGGTTGTTAAGCTCACCGGTTTGCTGTAACAAAGGATTAAATGTATGGTGTGGAAGATAATGGTTTGCAGCAAGTAAGCAAGTAACAGTGGAAGATGTATCAATGGTAAATATTGGACTGGAGTCCATAGTTCACTAGAGGTGATCTCCTTAGATAAACAACATGGCATGAAGGGTAAACAAATTACAGCAGGGCAATTGATAGGAACTGAGCAAGGCATAACAATGCAATTACTAGTCAGAAAGATCCTATGGGATTCGATTGGGAAATACAACAAGATACATAGACCGCCATCCAACTGCATCTATGACTAGAAGTCCACCTTCAGGTTATCATATGAACTCCCTCTAGTATTAAGTTACAAGCAATAGACAACTACTTTAAGAAAAGTGTGTAAGGTAAACAGTCCACATGTTCCATGAACAAGAGACCGTTGTTTTCTCCCTAGTGGCAACAACACATCTACAACCGAAGATATTTCTGTCACTTCCCTTGGAAACTAGAGGCATGAACCCACTATCGAGCATAAATACCCCCTCTTGGAGTCACTAGCAACTACTTGGCCAAGATAGCTACTAACAACGGAGAGCATGCAATATCACAAACAACACAGACATGATAGAATCATAAAGACAAAACCATTAATCAAACCAACATAATAATCTCAATATCCATCGGATCCCCGCAAACACAACATGCATGATTAAAAATAGATTACATCTTGATCATGAACGGAGCTCACAAGATCTATACATGAAAGCACAAAGGAGGAGATACAACCATCTAGCTACTACATGGACCCATAGTCCAAGGCAGAACTACTCACGCATCATACCGGAGAGAAGGCCTCCAGGATGATCTCCCCTCCGACAGGGTGCTGGGAAGAACTTTAGATACCCCTTGATCTAGGGACGATGGTGGCGGCGGCTACAAACGGTGTCGTGGAGATTTGATCGGGTACTTAGGGTTTCTGCATCAGGGGCTTCTTATAGGCGAAGGGGGAGGCCAAGGAGGCGGCCAGGGTTGGCAAACCCTAGCCAGGCGCGGGGCTGGGCCCACCCGTGCCTAGGGTGGGTCTGGCAACTCCGGCTCCCCTCTGGACTTCTTGTTCCCCATGGAAAGTAATTGACTTTGACGTTTGTCCCGTCCAATTCCGAGAATATTTCTTTACTAACTTTTCTGAAACCAAAAACAACAGAAAACAGGCATCTGGCACTGTTGCAACTTGTTAGTAGGTTAGTACCAGAAAACATGTAAAAAGCACCTCAAAGTGTGGACAAGTAAAGCAAAGTAAATACTAAACAAGCATGGAGCATCAAAAATTATAGATACGTTTCCAACGTATCAGTAAGTTCTTGTCATAGCAAGTACATGTGTATCATAGAGAACCGCCAACGGGGTACCCCTTGCCCCATGATACCGGAGCTATCCCATATCAAAATGACAAGGCAAGCACACAATGAGCATCTCAGCAATCTTCTTATTTACCATGGGAAAATGGTGCTTTTTTCTCTTCTTTCCTCTTTTCTTTGTCTCTCTTTTTTTATAAGAAGAAAGCTTCATAGATTGCTCACTATGGTGATGCTGCAATTTTCCAGCATGATTAGGCATGGCTTAGGCTAGCGGCCTAGGCATTTCTCTAACACATATATATAACTCCATGGACTTACAAGCTCCCCTTTTATGTCACACCGACGACATCCATAAACAAAAGAGCATGATATCAACTAGGTAGATATTTACAGGTGTTAAAAGTGTTCCCCGTGACAGCACGGTTTTGCTAATTCCCAACGTATAAGTGCAAGCATATACAACATAGATGACACAATGGTTCAAGTTTATTAGGGGCAAGAAAAATAAAGTGTGCCATCAAGTTTGTGAGAGCTTTAATCACTAATTTTTCACATAACAAAGTGACTTTTTAATTGGAAGGTACATAAAACAAGAATTTACTTGATATGGTGTAACACACCATGCATAGGAATTTATAGTGGAAACTTTGGAATAACTTGGTTTCTTGGGAGTTGGATGCATGAGTAGTGATTACTCAATACAAGTGGAGGCTAGCAAAAGACTAGGAGTGACCAACTAAGAGAGCAATAATGGCCATAATCATGCAGAGCGACAAAACATTACTAATCAAAGCATAAAGTGGTACCACAAATCAAAAACTAAATTATCATAGAGGGTAAGGTGACTGGTTCATAGTCATAACATGGTGTGAGCATGTGCCAAGTCAACCCAAACAAAGCATCAAAGGAGAATACCATAATACTATGCTTTTGTATGCTAAAACAACGCATGATTCTTTCAAGGCACATTAAGCAATCGTAATTGTTTGGAACAAGTCATGCTACAACAATAATCACTAAGCATAAGGTCAAAACAACATCTAGCATGACATGATAAAGTCTAAGTCATAGTCAAAGCAAGCTCCTTCTTGTACCACTATAAGCATAAAACTTTCTACTCCTTTCCAACACCAATCAACTTATTTGAAACAACACAGCGAAAGCGGGGGTCCAACTACTTTATTCAAGAAAACTAAGCAAACTAAAACCAAAACCAAAAACTAATATGCTCCAAGAACAACACAACATGCATGAAACAATAAAAACAAAGTGTCTAGAAAGACCTAAGATTTTTATTGATGAAGAAGGGGATGCACCCAAGCTTTGACACTTGTATCTCTTGAATATTTATTGGGGTGACACGGGGTGGCATCCCCAAGCTTGATCTTTTGTCCATTTTTCACTCATTACATCATTCTTTCCCTACACCTGAAAATTTTCCTTCATACAAAACTTCACACAATCTTCATTAGCCACATTAGTGCATTCAAAAGATAATAAACCTTTGGGGTTTAGTTTTAAAACAGCAAAAACTTCATTAAAAACACAACATACTGTATCAATTCCTTCAAAAAACTCAGTTTCCAAAGATAACTCAAAAAGAAATCAATAAAGAGGCAAATGCAAATAATGGCAAAAATCGGTCAAAACATACCAGCAGCTAGAAACCGATTTTTTCGAAGACCTTATGTTACTCAAATCAAAACGTGTTGAACTAACTAAAGTTATATAACAACCTGGGGGATTTATTCAGAAAATTACAGCTCAATCCGACTTACAGAGATTTTTCAAGAACTTTTACAGTGAATCACAAAAATCTATTTCGGGACAGCACTTCCCTAAATCTTAATTCCCTCTCGTTAGAGGTTATTATTGGCACACAAATCAAAAAAAAGGATAAGGAGAGGTTATTATAGAAGTAATAACTCCAAGACTTAAGAAAACTATTGGGTTATCTCCCAAGAAGTACTTTTATTTAACGCCTTTAAGTTAGGCACAAAAAGCAAGAATCAAGTATTTTCAAATGAAGAAGCATTAACATCAAATTTTGCTTTCAAAGGAGGAGCAAAAGTTAACTTATCTCTCCTTATAGGGAAGTGTTCAATACCTTTATTTAATAGAAATTGATATTTAGTGATGCCTTCTTTCATATCAATGATGGCACCAATAGTTCTAAGAAAATGTCTTCCCAAAGTAATGGGACAAGAAGCATTGTATTCAACATCCAAAACATAGAAATCAACAGGGACATAGGCATTGTTAACATAATAAGAACATCATTAACAATTCCCATGTGTTTCTTTTTAGCATTATCATCAAGTGGGACATCCAAATAGCAATCTTCCAAAGGTGGCAAATCAAGCATTTCATAAATATTTCTAGGCATAATAGAGACACTAGAACCAAGGTCACATGAAGCTTTGAGATCAAAGTCATTCACTTGCATATTAATGATGAGTTCCCAACTATCTTTTACTTTCCTAGGAATATAAGCTTTGTGTTTCAATTTTTCTTCCAGAATTTTAATGAGAGCATATGTCATGTGTTTGGTGAAAGCCATATTCATATCACTAGCATTAGGACTTCTAGCAAGCTTTTTTAAGAAAATTAATCACTTCGGAGATATTGAAACCATCAAGATCAAAATCAAACTTAGCATCACAGGTAGTGTTGGAGACATGCCCTAGAGGCAATAATAAAAGTAGTTATTATCATATCTTTGTGTTTATGATTAATGTTTACATTCATTCTATAATAGTATTAACCGGAAATATTAATACTTGTGTGATTTGTAAACTAAATTAGAGTCCCTAGTAAAGCCTCTTTATAATACTAGCTTGTTGGTTAATTGATGATCATGGTTTCTGGGTCATGAACATTGAGATGTTGTTAACAACAAGATCATATCATTAGGAGAACGGTATGATGGACATACTCCTATAGATAAGCATAGCATAAAGATCAAGTCATTTTAATAGTTTAATTGCTATAAGCTTTCCGATACATAGTAATCTAATTCCTTCGACCATGAGATCATGTTAATCACCATCATCGGAAGGATGCTTTGATGACATTAACACCACACCGTAACTGGGTGGCTATAAAGGTGGCATTGAGTGTTCGGAAAGTATGGGTTGAGGCACATGGATCAAGAGTGGGATTTGTCCATCCATATGACGGATAGATATTCTCTGGGCCCTCTCGGTGGAATGTCATCCAATTAGCTTGCAAGCATGTGACTGGCTCACAAGGGATCACATATCACGGGAACGAGAAAAGAGTACTTATCAGTAACGAGGTTGAACTAGGTATGCAGAGATACCGACGATCAAAACCTCGGATAAGTAAACTATCATGAGACAAAGGGAAATTGGTATCGTATGTAAGTGGTTCATTCGATCACAAAGTAATCGTAGAAATATGTGGGAACCATATGAATTTCCAGATTCCTCTATTGGTTATTGATCGGAGAAGTGTCTCGATCATGTCTGCATAATTCACGAACCGTAGGGAGACACACTTAAGGATTAGATGTTGTTTAGTAGATATGGAATGTAAGTAGGGAGACCGAATGTTGTCGGAGTCTCGGATGGGATCCGGGATATCACGAGGAGATCCAGAATGGTCCGGAGAATAAGATTCATATAAGGAAAGTCCAATTCCGGAGTTCGGGAATGATTCCGGTGTTTTCACCAGAATGATCTAGAAGGGTCTAGAAGGTTCACCGGACCGGAAAGGGAAGGGTGCATGAATGTGTCATGACTAAGTGTAATGATTGCGCCATGTCCTAGGTCACTTGGTTGGGCGTTTGAAAGAAAGAAATTAAACTCTAAATTTAAAGTCAAAAGGCAAGTTTGAAAAGTGAAACTAGGACAATGTATCCTGGTGGAGGAAGGAAAGAATCCTTATCTCCCTCCACCACAAGCCAAGTAGGAGAAGGAGTTGGGGAAGGATTCAAACTCCCCTCTCCCAAGCTGCCCTCCCTCTCATAAATAGAGGGGAGGAGGTGCCCTCCAAGACACACAACACCACCACCCTCCAAACCGCCGCCGCCCTAGCCACCACCGACCACCTCCTCCTCTTCGGCTTCTAAACCCTAGATTGTCGGGGAAATCCTAATACTCCACCATAACCCGCTCTGGCTTAGGCGAAGCCCTGTGGGATCCCCCTCTACTTCTGACACCACGCCGTCGTGCTGCCGGAGTCGCGAGGAGAGAACTACAACCTCCGCTGCCTGCTGAAACAAGGGAGGGGAAGTCTTCATCGAGTACCAAACATGTGAACGACTGCAGAAGCACTGCCGGAATGCAGCGCCAGAAGGATCGTCTACGCGATCTTGAGATCAGAAGTGTACGACTATAGCACCCGCGAGAATCTTCTCTCGTTAACCTCTTTGGAATCTTCAAGGGTGAGTACTCTAATCGACTCGTTGCTACGTTCTAGTAGATAGATCTTGGCTTGTTTGTGTTCATGCGGTAGAAATTTTTTGTTGTCCATGCTACGAACCCCTACAGGTAGTAGACTTATTGGGTTTAGGCATTGTGGTAGGAGGAATAGGGACTTCTTGTGGTTTGCTAGCATCCATATTGGTGGTGATAATAGTACAAACACTATTGTTTCTAGCAATTTCAGATTCTCTTTCCCACTTAGCATGTAATTTAGCTAACAGTCTAACATTTTCATGAATAGTAACTTGTATAGCATGAGTAGCAGCAAAGGTACTTTCCAAGGTTTTAGGTTTAGCAGCCATTTTATTAATCAAAGAGGACTGTGCTTCAGACAAAGATGAAATATTTTTCTCAACATTCAAAAGCTTTTCCTCCACAGTCTTGTTGAAAGAAGTTTGTTTACTAATAAAGTCTTTAAGCATGACTTCAAGTTCAGAGGGAGCACTTCTATTTTTGTTGCAGGAATTTCCATAAGTATTACCATTATTGGGAGGATATGGCCTATAGTTATTGTTACCAAAATTATTTATATAGGCATTGTTGTTGAAATTGTTATTTCTAATGAAGTTCACATCAACTTGCTCTTCTTGAGCAACCAAAGAAGCTAAAGGAACATTATTTGGATCAATATGAGCTTTTCCATTAACAAGCATAGCCATGATAACATCAATTTTATCACTCAAAGAGGAGGTTTCTTCAACAGAATTTACCTTCTTACCATGTGGAGCTCTCTCAGTGTGTCATTCAGAATAGTTAACCATCATATTATCAAGGAGCTTTGTTGCAGCACCCAAAGTAATGGTCATAAAGGTACCTCCAGCAACAAAGTCCAACAGATTTCTTGAAGAGAAATTTAGCCCTGCATAAAAAGTCTGGATAATCATCCAAGCAGTAAGTCCATGAGTGGGGCAATTCTTTACCAAAGATTTCATTCTTTCCCAAGCTTGATCAGCATGTTCATTATCAAGTTGTTTAAATTTCATTATTTCACTTCTCATAGATATAATCTTAGCAGGAGGATAATATTTTCCAATAAAAGCATCTTTGCACTTAATCCAAGAATCAATACTATTTCTAGGCAAGGATAACAACCATTCTTTAGCTTTTCCTCTCAAGGAGAAAGGAAACAATTTGAGCTTAATAATATCTTCATCTACATCCTTATATTTTTGCATCTCACAAAGTTCAACAAAGCTATTAAGGTGGACAACAGCATCATCAAAACTAACACTAGAAAATTGCTCTTTCATCACAAGATTCAACAAAGCACGCTTAATTTCATAAAAGGTAGCATCAGGAGCACGTGGAGCAATAGGTGTACTCAGGAAATCATTGTTGTTTGTGCTAGTGAAGTCACACAATGTAGTGACCTTGGATCAATAAAGATCCTAAGTCACTGTGATTAACGTGCTAGTCCCTGGATCAATAGCTAGCACTCACAGTCGATGAAGATCATGTAAAACACAAAGTCTTTATTACACGGAGAATCCAGAGTATGAATTTATTACAAATTTTCTTAGCATTAGGCTAGCTCAAATAACAGCAGAAACATAAAAGCAGCTTGAGTCCATCAACGCCCCAGGCTTGTCGAGTGTAGACTCGCGATCCCTACGCACCTTTCAATCTTCGGATTCTTCACATAAGACGTGCAGCCAACAAGTTGGGTCAATACTTTGAATGTATTGGCAAATTACACCAAGGAAAGAAAAGACTATCTCTACATGCAAGGCTAGTTTAGGCTGTAGAGTTTATTTGCTCAAAGCTAGTTTTCTTAAGTATAGAGAAGAAGAGAAGATTTTCCCTACTTTGTAAACTTTTGTTCAAGTAATATATGGTCGAATGGCACACGAGGATATTACTCACCAAGTGTCCAACCAACCTAACACTTGGATATTACTCACCAAGTTCCCAAAACCCTCCCAATAGCGATATGACCCACGCCTTGGGTTTTTAGAAAACTTTAAGTTTTAAAAGAGAGAGAGGAAGATCCTTCAGAGGCTCCATCCTTCAGATGCTCAATGTTGTTCTGTTTCCGTGAACACGGCTGATCGATCAGATTGCAATACTCTCGAGAGTTTGTGCACTCTACCCATAATCCACGATCAAGTCCTTTTACAGACAAGACCATGGCGAGGCTTTCCCTTAGTAGCCCCTCTACCTTATGGATCCAACCGTGCCAAGAACCTCCAAATGTTGGTACCTAGGTGAGGTTTCCCACTAAGTACTAGGCCAAGACAGAGCCCATATGTATTGTGGTTGCACTGGAAGCTTCTGAATTCTGAAACATGGCAGACTTCTTTGATTCCTGGGCGGCCGTCCTCCACCAAAATCTCACTCGTTGTCCCGACAACCATTCCGCCCAGAAGAAAAACTTAGTTTTATTTTGAAGTGGACTTGAGAAGAAAAGTTTGCTCAAGAGAGCCTTTATACTTAGAAGAAATCCATTGTCTTTCGAACCCCCCCAACGGTACTTTACATATATATAGCATAGCAAGCAATACTTAGCAAAAACAGGGGTAACCTATTAGGAGGGGAAATCATAAGTATAGAGCTACTCATGGCATGCTACAAAATCATCGCACTTGCAAAATAATACTAAGGAAAAATTCTACTAGAACATCCTACACATGCATACTACAGAATTTTGAAGATCACATGCATAGAATCAAAACTGGGACAAAAATTATGAACAAGTGGTGTAACTTGCCTTGATCCGAGCAGCACTCTACACAATAGCACTCCTCAGCGCACTCCGAACAATCTAACGAAACACAAACATGGATCTAATCACAACTTTGCACAAAATATGCCACAGAGATAACATGCATGCATGCATCATGGTATTTCTGCAAGATTGGTTTTCTAAATTGACCAAGGTAGTAAAATTGGATTGCAATTGTGTTAAGGGTGTTATTAGTATTGATTTCCCATAGGTTTAAATTAATTTGGGTCATTTATCTAATCATAGGCTTAATAGGAGACCCAACCCTCTAATTAGCCCCAAATCAAATCTAATGCTCTTAAGCAAGGTTCTATAATTTTGTTCAGTAGGTGTTGCGGAAACAAAGTCATCACAACAAGAATCAACTAAATCAGAATTTTAGTTATTTTTCCATAGATTAAACACTCTAATCTAGATATTAAATTCTACACCAAAAACCCTTCTGTAAATTTGAAATTTGATTGCAGATCTGTGTTCTACATAAATTTATGAATCCAACGGTATATTATATGCTAAATTTGTCCAATTAATTATTTTTCTATGAATTTCGCAAGTTTTAACACAAATCTGCCAAATAGATCTAGACCTAATTCGAGAACGTGCCAAGTGGCGGAAGCTGATTGGGCCAGCTAGGAAAACACGGCGCGGTGCGGTGCCGATGTGGCGCTGACGCAGCGCGGACGCGGTTTTCCACGCGGCGCAACATGGTTGGCCGGTACCCCTTCGCTCAGCTTCTAATCTGAGTCGTAGCTCGCTAATCGAACGGACGGGAGGAGGGCGGCGACTTACCGCGGCGGTGTCGATGGCGAGACGGCGGCGGCGGTGTCGGACATGGTCGTTGGCAGCGATACGGTGGCTCTTCGGGGCAGCGGAGAGGACGACGGCGCGCGGCTCCTCCTTGCGGTCCCGCGTGCGAGATCGGCCTCGGCCTTCTCTTCCTCGTCCAGCTGCACGGCTCTGCCGGTCCCCGCGAGCTCCGGCGACACGTCGGCGAGCAATTCCCGATGATGTGCTGCACAAGGGGAGAAAAGAAGAGGTCGGGGTGAGGTGGTGTTGCACGGGGAAGACGATCAACAGCGAAAGAGGGTTCGGAGTGGCGCGAATCATCGGATCCTCAACCTTCCCGAGCGCGACGACAACGAGGAAGAATGGCAGCGGTTCGGTACGGCTTGATCTAGGGTTTGTCGAGGGGAAACAACGAGAGGGGGTCAGGCTTTTAAGGGTCAGAGACTTGGGGGAGGGGGTGGCCGAATCCGTTAGGATTTGGGGTCTATCTGATCCTCGTTCGCGGCAGAGAAGGGGCGTGTTCGTCGCGGTCTCTGCGAGGACGACGACAGGGTGGGGCCCCCACGTCAGTGGCTACGGCCTGCGGGCTGGCGCCCTCGAGTGCTGCCCGTTTAGGCTAGTTAGGTTTTTTTTATTCTTTGCTTTTATCAATTTCTGTTTTTACTAATTCTCTAATAACTTTTGCATATCAAGTCCAAACTTGGTGAAACTTGTTTCCAAATTTTTGTAAAAATAAGGTGTTCAACATAGGACCATGGTTTAATGTTTTTACATAGTTTTTAGAAGGGTCAAGCATGAATACATCAGTTTTGCTCACATAGGGAAAAAAGTGGTTTTGGTAGGTTTGTTGTTAGGGTTTTGTTGCAACTTCATTTGTAGGATCCAATGATGCAAGGATGATGCATGCTTCTAGTAACATCATATAATAAAACCTGGGATGTTACACACAACTTGGTGTTCTCAGCAGAATTCATTTTTGCAAAGGTGGAGCAAACCAACAGCAGCAACAACTAGAGTAGGGACTAATTTTTTGTGTGTTTTTGGTAAGAAAAAGCAAACCAAATGAAACTAAATTTTTTTGTAATTTTTGATAAAAACAAGAAAGCCAAACAAAGCAAAAGAAACTAAGCAAAGCAAAAAAAAAGTGAAGAGAAAGGTTGTGAAGGACTCCCCTTATGAAACCATCCTTAACTCCCCGACAACGGCACTAGAAAACGTCTTGATGCGGCTCAGATCACTTTAGAGCTTCATTGGGAAACCCCAAGAGGAAGGTATAACACAGCAGTAAGTCTTCCCTCAGTATGAAACCAAGGTTATCGAACCAGGAGGAGGAAGGAAACGACTCAAAGGTGTTGCTAGCAACTTGGAATCCTGCACAACACAAACTCAAAATTTTGCCCCAACGAACAATGAGGTTGTCAATCTCACCGGTTTTCTGAAAACAAAGGATTAACCATATGGTGTGGAAGGTAATGGTTGTTTGCAGAAAGTAAACAGTAACATGCTGGGTAAACAAATAACATAACATGCTGGGTAAACAAATTATAGTGGGGCAATTGACAGGACTGAGCAAGGCATAACAATGCAATACTAGACATTCATGATGATATGAGATTTGATTGGGCATTACAACAATATACATAGACCGCCATCCAACTGCATCTATGACTAGTAATCCACCTTCAGGTTCTCATCCTAACCCCCTCTAGTATTAAGTTGCAAGCAACGAATAACTGCTTTAAGAAATGTGTGTCAAGTAAACAATACAATTGTTCCATGAACAAGAGATTGTTGTTTTCTCCCTAGTAGCAATAGCACATCTACAACCTTAGAGATTTCTGTCACTTCCCTAGATTCAATAGAGGCATGAACCCACTATCGAGCATAAATACTCCCTCTTGGAGTCACTAGCATCTACTTGGCCAAGATATCCACTAGAAACGGAGAGCATGCAAGATCTCAAACAACACAGACATGATAGAATCAACAAGATAGAATCATTAATCAATCTAACATAGTAATCTTAGTATCCATCGGATCCCCGCAAACACAACATGCATGATTACAAATAGATGATCTTGATCATGAACAGAGCTCACAAAATCTAAACATGGTAGAACAAAGGAGGAGAAACAACCATCTAGCTACTGTATGGACCCATAGTCCAAGGTGGAACTACTCACGCATCATACCGGAGGCTGGCATGGTGATGAAGAAGGCCTTAGGGATGATATCTCCGCTCCAGCAGGGTGCCGGGAAGAGCTTTAGGTCCCCCTCCCGATCTAGGGACGATGGTGGCGACGGCTATGGACTGTTTCGTGGAGATCTGATTGGGTACTTAGGGTTTTGGCGTTAGGGGGATTATATAGGCGAAGAGGCGAGGCAGGAGGGCAGCCAGGGGGTCACACCCTGCCCAGGCATGGCCCAGGGTGGGCCCGCGCGTGGGGGGTGGCCACCCTGTGGCTCTCCTTTGGTCGCCCTTCGGTCTCTGTGTTCGTCCCGGTGAAATATTGACTTTGGCTTTTGTCTTGTCCAATTCCGAGAATATTTCCTTACTAGCTTTTCTGAAACCAAAAATAGCAGAAAATAGGCAACTGGCACTATGGCATCTTGTTAATAGTTTAGTTCCGAAAACGTATAAAAATACCTCAAAGTGTAGACAAAGCATAGCAAAGTGGATACTAAACCAGCATGGAACATCAAAAATTATAGATACATTTACGACGTATTAGTAACCATCACCTTTGACCGCTCAGATCGCCCGAGGAAAACACATTGTCGGGGAAAGTACCCTCTGGTCGTCAATCCTCTTATTTGATGGCTATGAGTTTTCTAAAACTCTCATGGACGATGGAAGCAGCATCAACATCCTCTACATCGAAACGCTCCACCGCATGAAGATCCACGAAAGCCAGTTGAGTTATAGCAGTGTAACTTTTCATGGCATTGTACCAGGGAGACACGCGGATTCTCTAGGTGAGATCACACTGGGCGTGACATACGGAACCCGAGATAATTATCGGACCGAGCCACTCTCTTTTGAGGTGGTACCGTTCAAAAGTGCTTACCACGCCATCTTCGGGTGTCCGGCTTACTAGGCATTCATGGCTCATCCCTGTTACATTTATAACATGATAAAACTTCTAGGTCCAAAGGGCGTCATCACCATCCAGGGAAATCCAAACAAAGCACGAGATTGCAAGGAAGGATCTGTCACCTTTGCTGAAGCCGTGTTGCACGCCCAGGAGTACCAGGAGATCAAGAAGACCATCGACCCATCCGAGATGCCTACCATGAAGAATGAGGTGTTGAGGCCAAGCATGTAGTTCAAGGCGTCGGAAGAGAAAAAGAAGACGTCGCTGAAGGAATACGATCCCTCCAAGATGACGAACATAGAGGTAGGCTTAGACCGTGCATAGGAAAGAGCGCTCGTCGAGTTCCTCAAAGCTAATAGTGATATCTTCAAATGGCAGCCTTCTGACATGACTGGAGTACCTAGGGAACTTGCCGAGCACTCTATTAATGTGTACCCTGACGCTAAACCCATTAAATAGTCCTTACGATGGTTTGGTGATGAAAAGCGTAAAGCTATAGCTAAGGAATTAGCCCGACTAGAGTTAGCCAGATTTATCGCAGAGGTCATTTACGCTGAATGGGTGGCAAATCCTGTACTCCTCCCTAAAAAGGACACTATTGATTTAAGGATGTGCATTGACTACTCTGCCTTGAACAAGGCTTTCCCTAAAGATCCTTTTCCTTTGCCCAGAATTAATCAAGTTATTGACTCAACGGCAGGGTTGGAGCTAATCTGTTTTCTAGATGCATATTCTGGATATCACCAAATACCAATGAAAGAATCGGATCAACTAAAGACGTCTTTTGTCACACCTTTTGGAACATTCTGCTACAAAACTATGCCTTTTGGCTTAAAGAACGCAGGAGCTACATATCAACGCACAATGCAGTGTTGCCTTAACGATCAATATCCATATATACGTAGATGATATAGCAGTGATTTCCAAAAAGAAGAAACCACTTATTTCTGACTTAGAGGAAAGATTTGCTAGCCTACGAAAATTTAACATAATGCTAAATCCGAAGAAGTACTTCTTTGGAATTCTAGCCAGAAAATTGTTAGGTTTCATTGTGTCTGAAAGAGGCATAGAGGTGAACCAGGACAAAATTAAGGATATACTCAACATTATCAGGCCGACTCGCCTGAAGGACGTACAACGTCTCACTGGTTGCATTGCAGCAGTGAGTTGGTTCGTCAGCCAACTCGGAGAAAGAGCCACGCTTTTATACAAACTCTTGAAGAAAACTGACAAATTTGTCTGGACCTAGGAAGCCGACGCTGCTCTACAAAGTTTGAAAGATTTACTTTCAAACCCACCAATTCTCGCGGCACCAGAGCCTCAGGAGCCTATGTTACTTTACATCGCATCGACTAACAAATTCATAAGTGTGGTAACGACGGTGGAGCGCGAGGAAGAAGGCTATGAGCATAAGGTGCAGCGTCCAACATACTACCTAAGCGAGGTCCTAACAGAATCAAAACAACGGTATCCACATCATCAAAAGTTAGCCTATGAAGTGTTCTTCGCCTCCAGAAAGCTACGGCCCTACTTTCTAGAGCACAAGATCACAGTGGTGAGTACTGCTCTCCTGTGAGATATAATCAACAACCGCGACGCCACAGGACGTGTCGCAAAGTGGGGAATAGAGCTTGCAGCTTTCAACATCGAGTACAAGCCACAAACAACAATCAAGTCCCAAATACTTGTCGATTTCGTCGTTGATTGGACAGAGATGGAAGAAAATACAAGTCCTCAAGACTTGGAATTTTGGACCCTACATTTTGACGGGTCAAAAGCACCAGGAGGCTCGGGGGCTGGCGTGGTGCTCAAGTCACCCCAAGGAGATAAGTTGTTCTATGTGTTATAGATACACGTCACGGCAACCAATTATATTGCCGAGTATGAAGTATTGTTACATGGAATACGCATGGCCAAAAATATTGGCGTAACTAGACTCATGTATTATGGAGACTCGGATTTAGTTGCTCAGCAAGTATCTGATATCTACAAACAAGCACATGACATCCTACAAAGCTGTTGTGGATGAATTATCTAAATCGTTCGAGGGTTTTGAGGTTCAACACATCCCTCAAGCAGAAAATGAGGAAGCAGGTGCTTTATCAAGGATAGGCTCTACGCGGAAACAAGTCCCGGATGGCGCTTTCCTAGAGCACCTGAAACTCCCCTCCATCACAGGAGTTGATGAGGACTATCCGACGAAATCTGACTCACCTCTAGTAGAAGTTCTCGCGGTAATACCCAGCTGAACAAACCCTATCTAGATTTCCTGGTAGATGGAAAATTACCCGAAGACGAAGTTCTGAGCCGGCAGATTATCCGATAAGCAAAAGCCTATACAATAATAAATGGTGAGCTCTATAAGCGGAATGTCTCTGGGGTTTTTCAGCGCTATATTTCTCCGGAAGAAGGAGTGGAAATCTTATGAGAAATCCACGAAGGCGAGTGTGGTCACCACGCTGCAGCCAAATTTTTAGTGGCAAAAGCTTTTAGACATGGATTATTTTGGTTCACAGCTAAAGAGGATGCCAAGAAACTGGCCAAAACGTGCAAAGGCTGCCAAAAGTACGCCCATCAGGCACACATTTTGGCTGATCAGCTACGAACAATCCCTATTACATGGCCATTTGCGGTCTGGGGGCTTGATATGGTAGGGTCGTTTCGCACGGCGAAATGTGGATTTACTCACCTACTAGTGTGGTGGAATAATTTATAAAATTAATTGAGACCAAACCCATACAAGTTGGGATGGAGCCACAGCCAAAAAGTTTGTCGAAGACGTGATCATCCTATTTGGATATCCGCATAGTATAATTACTGACAACAGGATCAACTTTTCTATGCGAGAACTGGCCGAATTTTGCGAGGAACAAGGGATCTGACTTGATATTGCATCAATTGCGCATCCACAAGCTAATGGACAAGTCAAAAGAGCTAATGGTCTTATTCTACAAGGACTCCGACCTCGTCTCGAGGTACCACTTTGTCGTGCCGCGGGGGCTTGGGCAGAAGAATTACCGTCTATGATATGGAGCTTACGTATAACTCCTAACAGATCAACCGGATACACTCCTTTCTTCTTGGTCTATGATGCAGAAGCAGTTCTTCCAAGTGATTTAATTCATCGGTCTCCTCGAGTAAAAGCATATATCAAAGAAGATGCAGAAGTTTCTCGACAAGATAATCTCGACATAGTCGAAGAAGTTCACGTCGTTACTGATCAGAGATCTATAGCCTATCAGCAGAAGTTACGCAAGTATCATAGTCAGAGAGTGCAAAACCGTTCTTTTAGGAAAGGCGATTTAGTTCTTCGACTCGTGCAAAAGAGAAAGAACAAACTTTCCTCGATTTGGTAAGGACCTTTTATGATCAGTAGAGTTCTGTATAACGGGTCATATTATTTAACCGATATGAGACCAATCAAGGAAAGACCAGATACTCGGAAGAGAAAGAGAGCTGGCAGTAGTACAAACCCGGATGAAATAGACCGTCCATGGAATATTGCACAGCTACGTCCCTTCAATTCTTAGTTATATTTCCTTGTAATCATATATGTACATGTTCAAAGTGAAATAAAGTATTGGTTTCCTCATATATTATTGTTGAGAAGTTTTCTGCCATCTTATTTCCAAAAGAGCATGTCGTTTTCAAAAGTCCCAGAATGCTTGAAAGTACTTTATGCTCATGTTTTTTCTGGTTATGATTTTTGAATATCTAAAAAAGTTACCTTAGGGTATAAATCTAATGTTTTGTTTATACTTTGGTTTTTTATCTGATTGCTTAGACGCAGGCATTTTCCGAGTAATAAATTGTTGGTACTAGAAGCCGGCTTTGTTTCCGAGTTTAAACAGGTTTAGCAATTGAGCTCCATTGCTCGGCAAAGTTTCCATGCTAAAGGTTGGCCGGCTCATGAAAGGGACGATGTAGAGAGCCAGATAAAACGATAAGTGTAAACACAAAAAAGTGCTTAAGAATTTTTTGGGCACACGCATAAAAAATATATACAAACAAGTGCTAATATAGTAAAGCATGAGTTCTTACAAACCAGCGCGCATTCAAAAACAAAATATCATTCCCGTCATTACATGCCAAATAAAAATTTTAGGATAATGCATCAAGATGTTTATGCTGCAGATTCAGGCGGTGGTGATAGAGACCTTGGAGCGCTGGAGTCGACATTGTCGTCACCTTGATCTTGAGACTCAGAAGCTCCTTCAATAAGGCTATCTTCTGGCTCTTGGGGTGAAGGAGGCATAGCGACGGATTGGAAGAATGGCGTCGTGTAGTTCGTCATCTCCACCACGCGACAAGCATAGCCCGCACAAGATTCTTGGATGGCCTTGATGTCTTGCGGGTTACCCTCATCGTCCTCATCGGCGATGCCCTTGGTGACGTGCCAGATCTCCATGTCGCTGTGGTGGATCATCACCATGGTAAGGGCAGTCTGTGCAGCAGTCCGAGCATAGGAAATCTTCCAGTATTCGATAAGCTTCGGAATCTCCTTGGCCTTGTCCCTCACCTCAAGCACTGGCATTTTGTGCTAGCTGGAAAGTCTGACCGACTCGCCAGCCTCTTCAAGAGTTTGGCGGAAGTCGAAAAGAACATCTCCAACAAGCTTTATGCGCTCGAGGCGAGGTTCAGAGGAAGAAGAGTCAGAAAGATGCAGAGGATCTGGGAAAAGAACCAAAAAATCAAAATCTAACTCAGAAAAGGTCGGAAATCAAGAGAAGAGTAAATTTCGGAAATCGTACCTAGCACACAGCGGTTCCACTAAGAATGCTCCTCTCAGAGACTTTTCAGCTCTGCTTCTGTGGCCTGGGCTCGATCTTTCTGGCTCTCGAAGTCCTTCTTGAGATCATCAAGTTGTTTATCTCGGAGGGCCAACAGCCTCTCGAGCCTCTCGGTCTCCATGTTTCTTAATTCCAGGACGACGCTCACGAATTTATCCGATTCAACCTTTAACTTCTCAAGCTCATCCCGGAGTTCCAGCATTTTCTATTTTCAAGACCTTGAAGTTCTCGGCCTCCTCCACCATCTTGCTAGATTCACACAGCAATTTGCAAAGGAAAAAATTATCAGTCGGCTGAACAGTTTTGACTATGGCAATCACTAATGGAAAAAGGAGTCGAAAAAGATTACCTTCCGCCTCATTTTTTCTCCACCTTCAACTTGGAATTTTCAAGGCGCGGAGCCTTAATCTTCTTGCGCTTGTTGCATATGTTCTTGAGCAATTCCTGGTTGGAAGATGCAATTTTCTGTAAGCTTAAAAACGGAATACCGTCAGACAGCTACTAAGACTAGGCTGCAACTTTAACCATGTCAAAATACAGCACGAGACTTGGGGGCTATACTATATTGTTATTTTGTATCCTATAAGCATCAACTCAGATTTAATACTATGATGTTTATCCGAATTTATGCTTGGGGGCTAGAGGATATGATAATAAATGCTACAAATGAGATTCGGAAAACTTACAATATGCTCCAAATGCAGCTTCTCGAATCTGAGTTTCGTGTTGTGGAACACTTTCTTAGCAAGAGAGAGGGAAGGAACGTTTGTTGTCAGGAGCTCGCCAAACTCGATTTTCGCATCCCAGACCAAAATTTGGTCCAGGAGATTCACCAGCTTCATGTCTTCCGTCTCTTGGCTCGCTGCCTCCGGGGTGAGGGTTTGTTTCTCGAGACTGAACTGAGCCAGCTTGAGAATTTCTTCCTTCTTTTTTCGCTTCAGGCCGAAGGCAGCAGAGCCGGCCATTTTATCCACCTCCCCTGTTGATATCACTATGGGATCATTACCCTTGACCGGTTCACCCTTGTTAGTTGCCTGGCTACCAACGGTAACCAGGGCGTCGGGGATGGCAGAACCAGCATTGGGAGAGGCAGAAGCCTCCGGTGCTGATGTTTGGGTACTGCTGGGAGACGGAGGAGGCATGACTCGAGAAACGACAAGCTTCTGCTGGCGCAATTGTTTGCCTAGCTTGCTCTTCAAAACTGTTGTAGCTCTGAAACACATAAAACCAAACATCGGGTGTGCTTTGGAAAGAAAGAAATGTACAAGGTACTACAAGATTGACAAGGTTCTTACCTTTTAACTACTAGCAACACTTGGGTGCTAGCAGTAACAACAACATCCTTAGCCTTGCGCTTCTTGGCAGCAGAGGAAGGAACTTCCCGTACCTCGTCATCCTCCGTCGCCTCTGAATCGTCTGAAAGATAGCCCTCTAGTGGAGCTAGCTCAGACTCGGGGAGCTTCTCGAGCTGATAAGTCGAAAAAAGTGTCGGTAAAAATAGAGTCAAAGGAAAAGACAGAAAAGAGCGAAAAAATGCAAGAGCAAAGTAGAAATATTTACTGGAGTCAGGGGACAGTCGGCTATAAACATCTTCATGGAGACTTCGGGGAGCCTCCTCTCTACTCTCTCCTTGATCAAAAATTGCATCCGGGTCTTGTAGTCCTTCGCAGGAATGCGATTCGGGCTGACCCTCAGGCTTTCTTTCTGGTCTCCGGTGACCGTGTGCATGAGGCAATCTACGTGATACTGCAAAGGCTGAATCCGGCGATCCAGCCAGCAGTGGATCAAGTCGGATCGCGAAGGCCCTTGTGCTTCATCAAGAACTCGATCCGCCTTTTGGCGAGGATCAAGACCTCAGAAAGTTCCGGCGCCTCCGCGTCCCACGATTCCTGGTGGGTAGCGGCACCGTCGACAAAGGCCGGAAGACCTTCCGCCTTTTTAGGAGCTGGAATATTCTTATTGTAAAAGAAGGTTCCGGCCCATCTTTTAATTGACTCGCTAGCGTTAATCCTAGGATAGACTCGGTTTCTCCTAAGGACTAAGCTGAGAGTACCGGTGGTGTAAGGAACACCGGCACTGATAGAGTTCTTCCAAGTACCATAGTAGTACGGGAAAAGAGTAAGATTTGGCTTAATGCTGAGAAACCCCTCGCTGAGAGCTGCATAAGCGCTAAGCTCAAGCAAGGAGTTGGGGGAGATTATGAAGTTGCACACCGTAGTATTGGAGGACTTCGATGAAGAAATCCGATGGTGGGAGACTGAGGCCGCGGTCGATGTGCGTGCCGAAGAGTACTTGCTCGCCGTCGCGCGGTGCGGGAACGGCGTCTCCAGCAGCACTCCGCCACGTGCCGGCGACGAGGTAGCCCTCGTCCTCTATGACCTGGAGCTCGGTGTTGTCCATAACGCTCGGGACCCAGAGGCCCCGCATCTTCCTCTCGTTTGCCGCTGTCGCGCCTGCCGCCGCCACACCGGAGCTAGATGGCGCTTCCATCTTGCCGGAGTAGTCCAGAAAGTGGCAGCGCTGGGAGCTTTTTTGGTGTGTGGATGGGAATAGATGCAGAGCGCTCGAGGAGTACGAGGAGACGATGAATGAATCGGCGAAGAATGAATCTAGGAGAAAGAGATTTCTTCTCTCTTAATAACTTCTATGCCAAGATTCGCATTCAAACCGCACGATTTACGCCACACGTATATGATAGAGGGAGGTAGCTTCCTCGCGACTCCTCCGCCCCCTCGATTTTCGCACGGGTATTGAAACAGTGTTCTGTTCCATAAAATTTGGGCCCACCAACGGTCGTGCTGATGGGACCCTTGTCAGTGACAAGACCTGGTCTAAAAAGTTGTCAGACAGCACGCCGCTGTTTAAAATCCGGCTCATGTTTTTAATCGAGCAAGGAAAAGACTGAAGTCAAAGAAAATATATCCGACTCAGATGACTCGGAATCCTACATTATTGAAAGAAGTTTTCGGGAACCCTTCAAGATTCTCAAGACGAACAAACCATCAAGCTAGACGATTTATCCGACTTTGGATCTTGGAGACTTCCGGGAGCTTGTTGGGGATATACTTTCCAATTATACTCACAAGACTCACTGACCAGAGTGGTCCATCAACAGGTTAGAGATTTGCTTCACGGGTGGCCTAGTCAGAGAAAGAGGAGGAGCCACTTCTGGCTACGACAAGGCCGAGAAGAGTTACCGACTTTGGCGTGTAGTATTACTTATAGTCCAAGCTATATCTAGTTACTGACTCTGTAACGTAGCCGGATAGGTCTCTCCTGTAACCTAGGTCCCGATGACTATATAAACTGGCCCTATGGGAGCCTTTAGGACACCAGATCATAGATCAATCACAACCTACTCGCATAGGCGAACCTCTCTTGTAATCCGCTGTAACATCCGGCTCTCGCCAATATATTACTGGGTTGCTAGCAGGAGTAGGATCCGATCACCACAGTCGGATCTGAACCTGGGTAAACTTATGCTCACCGCTACCAGAACATCCGACATCTCACACCCCATCTTCTCAACGCCGTCAGGACCCCTTATGGCGTACTTGTCGATAATCCGACGACAGGTAAAGGGTTAAGATTTGTGCAGTATCACTGGATTGTACTTCTGTCTTATGCTTGTGCAATTTCAGCGTAATAGGATATGAGTATCCTGTTTGTTCATTGAATTTCGGTTTTCCCTTAAATTTTAGTTAGGTTGTATTAGCTTTACTTCAGTTAAGCATGATTTTTCAACTCACCATCATATTATTTTATTGTTCTAAACTTTCAAAAGAAATCAGGTTCAGTTCAACTAGCAGTCTGGCATCCCACCTACCACTTCTGCACTTCTTCTGTAAGAATTGATATCCTTCTCAGGTTAAACTGTTCATTCTACATCCAAAGCATATCGTTTTGATTGCTATGTTTTATTTCATAAACATAAAATCTGACCTGCAAGACACAGGCATTCCACTCTACCCAAGCATAACTTTCAGCTACAACTTCTGGTTGACTCGTTTGTTATCTAGAGGTGTTACACTTGCTTTCGTAAGAAGTATCAGATTAGACAATACTTTCTTTGTGTGTCTTCCAGGCTAATCTGAGTGTTTCTTTTGGCGGGTGTGAGTGTAAATTGAAAATTGGTCTATTATTTCAATTGCATACGAGATTCTCACTTCTGCGCTATGCTACAGTAGGCAGGATAAATGGATAGCAAACCTGCTGATGTGGTACAGATAAGTCCAAGACCAGCAAGAGGTTCATATAAATGAAAGTCACTTATATTGTTTCTCACATATTGAATCCATGGACGGTGGACATCAGTCATGTGAATAGTAACAAGACACTGTATATTGTAATTTCTCAGATGATGGTTCCGATTATTGCATATTTCTGAGATGACTGTTTGTGCTGGACTCTGTCGTGAGGGATATTATTAGTTTCAGTGTTGTATTTCATATTGACATTGGGGTTTAGCCATTAAAATAAAGTGCAGTAGTGCTCAACAATGCAAGACTTGAATCTTCTATAACATGACCTTCATATTAGAGTTGAATTATGTCCAAGAGTAGAAGGTGTGGGCCTTTAGGGGATATAAATAATTTGTAATGTTTGCCCTGTCCGTTGTTTGCATCTTCTCAAGAATGTGGTCTGGTCTAGAGAAAATGGAAAGAAAGGGAAAATAGTTATGTGAGTGTATCAGTTCTGAATGTATTTAATACAATACAGAGCACTGCCATTGAATGGCTGCAACCTTTCCTGTGACTTTTATATCTGAACAACAGAAGCAGAGAGAGGAGTCAGGGGGAGTGAGAAGGAACTACAAAGGAATGTCGAGGCCTTTCCCCACTTCGAAGCCAATAATCTCAAGCACACCTTTGTTGAGAATCTGAAATCAAAGCCCCCAATATGCATCATCAATCATTACACATGCTACTTATGCGATTGAACTAATAAAGTACAGTAGTGATAATTTCGTACCAGCTCAACGATGAAGGTCCCGATGAGGCCCATCATGCAGGCCCTGGAGTTCCAGACCTCCGCGGTCTTGGTGAAACCTAGGAACGGCTCACTCAGCTTGGGCTGCGCCCTTGGCACCTGAACCTGACAGAAACAACCAAGATTTATAATAAAGTTATTAAAGCACACATATTTTTGAACTCAATAAATAAACATGGAACAAGCTTACAAGCCAAATAATTATGGAAGGGATGTGACATCAACTGATGCAGAGGCCGAGATCCCAAGAGCACTATCTAGGAAAGAAAATTGAAGGTAGTAAGAGGAAGGCAGCCGTGCAACTTACTCCTGCAGGAAGCTTCACGGCCCTGACTCTGAAAGTTGTTGCTCTTGGTGAGCAGGAGGCACCATTCTTCTGGAATCTGCGGCTGCGGAGGGTTTGAACTGCCAGGAGGGATGGTGGGAAAACTGTGGAGATCACGCCCATTGCTATGGTTCCTTCTCTTTTCTCTCCCTGCCTGTGTTCCGTGTGTGTCTGCGTTTCCTCTTTCTGCTACTCCAGTTGTGTTATCCTCTTGCTCAAACGAATGTACACCAACCAACCACGGCTAGAGGCTTTGCCCGCTGCCACCAAATCTGGCCAACGGGCGGGCCCGGCACGGCCCAGGCCCGGCACGTGCCAAACGGGCCGGCACGCGGCACGGCACGTCGTGGCCCGCCAAGCCACGTGTCGTGCCGGGCCGTGCCACGTGCCCCGCCTGGCGGCCCGAGCCCGGTACCTGGGCTAAACGGGCCGGCCCGCGGCACGTCAAGCACGCTGGGCCGTGGCCTTTTTCTGCAGGCCCGTCAAAATTTAGCCTTAAAAACGTGTTAACCTGAACTAAAACAGTTAGAATTCATTGTCTTAGTGGTAGAGTGCAGCGTGGATGACCAAGAGGTCTGAGGTTCGACCCCCAGCACCACCTATTTTTGCATATATCTTCAAAAAATCGCCGCCGCTGCTGTTAACGGGCCGTGCCGGGCCGGCCCGCGTGCCCGGGAAGGCGGCACGGGCATGGCACCCGCGTGCCACGGGCCGGGCACGGCCCGTTAAGCCTCGGGCCGGGCTTTTTTTGCGTGCAGGCCCTGCATGATGCCCATCTTGCAAATGCACCTCCAGCTTCTCCACTACCTGTCGACGCACCTAGGCCACACAGATTCCCCTAAAAACTTGTTTGTTTAACGCCTTTCAATGCAAGCGCTATCTTAGTACGTTATTATAGGAGATATAAATATAAGTTTTTAAGGTGTTTTGGTAGAAGCCGTATCCCTTTGGTCTCGGAAGGCCTGCGTGTTATATATGCGATGGGATACAACCACCAGAGATTTACAGCGCTGATCGATCGGATTACACCGTGACCCTCACGCTAACAACTCCAGGCCTAATCTATCTCTACCTCTTAAACTACCTAAAGCCTTATCTCTCTAACTCCACCGTATCTTATAGATTGATACGACGGTTACAAGCATGACGTGCCAACAGGTGTGCGCTAACATCTTTTTCTAACACCCCTCCTCAATCACAACTCTCTTAGGTTGAGATTGTTCTTGAACTCTTCAAGTTTGCGCACTGGAAGGGCTTTAGTGAATTCATCGGCCACCTGGTCTTTAGTAGAAATAAACCTGATGTCAAGAAGCTTTTTCGCCATCCTTTCTCTCACAAAGTGAAAATCAATTTCTATATGTTTTGTCCTTGCATGAAAAATAGGATTAGCAGAAAGATATGTTGCTCCCATATTATCACACCATAAACATGGAACTTGACTCCTTTTGATTCCCAATTCATTCAGCAAGGACTTAGTCCATATTATTTCAGCAGTGGTATTGTCCAAAGACTTGTATTCAGCTTATGTACTTGATCTTGACATTGTTGCCTGTTTTCTGGCACTCCAAGAAATAAAATTAGGTCCAAAATACACAGCAAATCCTCATGTGGATCTTCTATCATCTACACAACCTGTCCAGTCAGCATCTGAGAAAGCACTAACAAGTATGGAGGAAGATCTCCTAAAAGTGATGCCAAGGTTCATTGTTTCCTTGATATATCTTAGTATTCTCTTTACAGCTGACCAGTGTATAGTGGTAGGCGCACAAAGAAATTGACAAACCTTATTAACAGAGAATGAAATATCTGGCCTTGTAAGAGTCAAATACTGAAGTGCACCAACAATGCTTCCGTATTTTGTGTCATCTTCTTCACCAAGAGGTTCTCCTTCTACGGCTGACAATTTCTTTGAAGCAGATAAAGGTGTAGGTAATGATGTACACGTAAGCATACCAACTCTTTTAAGTAGATCAGAAGCATACTTTTCTTGAGTTAGTACTAATCCTTCATTTATCCTTTTAACTTCAATTCCCAAGAAATAATGCAA
Source organism: Avena sativa (assembly GCA_916181665.1). Lineage (NCBI taxonomy): Eukaryota > Viridiplantae > Streptophyta > Magnoliopsida > Poales > Poaceae > Avena > Avena sativa. Next base: position 149,738,915 of record OV702297.1, read on the forward strand.
ATCACCTAAATCTTTTAGTGTGAAAGATGTGCCCAAATCTTTAAGCAATGCATCAGTAGCTTTACCAGTGAAACTAGCAACAATGATGTCATCAACATAGACAAGTACAAATATGATGATACCTGACTTGTTGTATATAAAGAGTGAAGTGTCAGCTCTAGAACCTTCAAAACCAAGTTGTTGCAATTTTGAACTTAACTTTGAGAACCATGCTCTTGGAGCCTGTTTTAAGCCATAGAGAGACTTGTCCAATTTGCACACATCTGATGGTGCTTTTGGATCCTCATAACCAGGTGGTTGCCTCATATACACCTCTTCTTCCAGAATGCCATGAAGGAACACATTCTTCACATCTAGCTGTCTCAGTGTCCATCCTCTAGAAATTGCAATGTCTAGAACAAGTCTGATAGTAGCAGCTTTTACAACAGGGCTAAAAGTATCTTCATAGTCTATACCATATCTTTGCTTAAAACTCTTAGCTACCAACCTAGCTTTGTATCTATCAATTGTACTATCTGCTTTCCTTTTAATTCTATAGACCCACTTGCTATCTATCAGATTTTTACCTTGAGTATAAGGAACTAAATGCCAAGTTTTATTTTTTATCAAGGCATCATATTCATCATACATTGCACTCTTCCATTCGGGACTTTTTAAGGCTAATTGTAGATTTTTCCTACACTACAGGATAGTCCTAGCTTAATAAAACCATTTGTATACCTTTTTCTTTCAATTTTACCAGTTCGAAGACATGTCTGATGTAGAGGTGCCTCAGGTTCCGCAGATGGTGCTGCAGAATAACTCGGTGCAGAAGATCCGCCTGGGCCAGCAGGATCCGAGGCAGCAGACGAGGTTGTCGTGGGCGCGTCCGTCGATGCTGATTCAGTGGATGTGGCGTCCACCGATTGCTTTGCACCGTGGCGATGGGACCCGCTAGGAGGTCGGCGCGTGTAGACCACGCGCACGCGGGACCGAGCGGTCGACCCACTTGCGGACGTGGCGTCGTCTGGTTGGGGAGCATCGTCCCGATGCTGATTCCCTGACGCGCCTGCCGCGGGACCACTGCGAGGACGCGGTTTCGATGCGCCGCAGGTACGATCGCTGCGCGTGATTGGCGCAGAACTCTAAGACATATCCTCCCCGTGTTCCGCGCCAGCTGTTCCCGTGTCTGAATCGTTGTTGTGACCATATGTGAGCGTTCCTTCACCGTTTGCCGTGATTTCTTCACCGTCGGCTTGCAAATTTGGAGCTCCAGTAATCTGGCCCATATGCTGCAATTGAGAAACACCAGATACGAAAGGATTTACAGAACCATTGGCAGTTAGTTCATCACATTGATCATCCCCAGATAATGACGCCGGTTGGGATTGAGATTGTCCAGGAAGTAAAAGGATTTCCTGGCGCAAAAGAGCTGCGTACGGATGCAATTTTTCGAAGGGAAAAATAGTATCATCAAAAACGACGTCACGAGAAATATAGATACGCCCGGTAGAAACTTCTAGACACTTGAACCCTTTGTGCATGTGACTATAGCCGATGAAAACACATTGGGTGGATCTAAAAGCCAATTTTCGTTTGTTGTATGGCCTAAGATTGGGTCAGCATGCACATCCGAAAATACGAAGTGATGAATAATCTAGGGCCTTTTGAGGAGTTTTTCGGTAGGGGTATCATGGTTGATAACTTTGGAAGGTAGGATGTTGATGAGATGAGCTGCAGTGAGGAATGCTTCATCCCAAAATGGCATATATGCATTAGCAAGAAGGGAAAGTCCTACTTCAATGATGTGTCTATGCTTTCTTTCGGCCGAACCATTTTGTTGATGGGCGTGTGGGCAAGACACATGATGTGCAATGCCAATTTTTTGAAAGAAAGAATTCAGTTTTTCATATTCACCTCCCCAGTCACTTTGAAAGTGTGAGGATTTTGGTGTTAAATTGGCGTTCAACAAGTTGTTGAAAATTATGAAACACTTGGAAAACCTCAGATCTTTGCTTGAGAAAATAAATCCAAGTAAATTTGCTAAAGTCATGGATAAAGCTTACATAATAAGTGTGTCTACCAACAGAACTAGGTACTGGCCCCCATACATCAGAGAAAACGAGTTTAAGAGGGGAGGAGGATACACTAGTAGACTTTGGGTAAGGTAATTGATGACTTTTTGCATTTTGACAAGAATCACAAACTAATTTATTCCTAGACTCTTGAGAGCATGGTAGATAATGCTTTTGAACTACTTGTTGAACAATTCGAAAAGACGGATGACCAAGTCGACTATGCCAATCTTCTGAGGAAGGTTTGGAGATGCTGAGGGCCTCTTTATTGGGTGTTGATGAAGATGAAGAAACTAATGGATAGAGGCCTCGGACACAATCCCCTTCAAGCACCACCTTCTTTGTTGCCTTGTCCTTTACATAAAAATTCCAAGGATAAAATTCAACAAAATAATTATTGTCTCTTGTGAGACGATGAATGGAGGCAAGACTTTTTGTGGCATTAGGAATATGAAGGACATTTTTGAGGTGTATATTAGACGATGGGGTTTGAACAAATGAATGACCAACATGCTTAATGTCCATACCTGCTCCACTGGCCTTGTGCACTTGATCATGGCTGTGGTACCTCTCCTTCATGGTGAGCTTATCAAGCTCGCCGGTGATGTGGTCGGTGGCGCCCGTGTCGCAATTCCAGTTGGTGTCGATGCGGTGGGAGTGGATGGCGTTGGCGTGCCTCTCTTTCTCCTCGTCATCCTCGTCGAAGCGGTACCAACACTTTCATGCCTCATGGCCTTGCTTGCCATAGATTTGGTAGATAGGGCAGTTGCCGCCTCCTTTGCCACCGCCGCCACCATTGCCTTGGTTGGAGCGGCCGTCGCCGCCGCTGCCGCGGCCCTGATTCTGGCCACAGCCACAGCCACCTCCGCGACCTCCACGTCCACGTGGAGCACCACGGCCATGTCTCCCGTGGCCACGGCCACGTCCCGCCATGTTATCGGAGGGGTTGTAGTCGTTGCCAAGGAGGAGTTGCATCCGGCTTTCGTAGTCGGCGACGCGTGCGTAGAGCTCGGAAAGGCTGATGGAGTCGGCCCCGTTCCGATGGCGGCGAAGAGGGGGTTGTAGGTGTCATCGAGACCGGCGAGTATGTACTCAACCAGTTCGTCCTCGTTGATGACATAGCCTGCTGCAGCAAGCTCGTCGGACAGGCCCTTCATCCTGCCGAAGTATGCCTGGGCCGAGGGGAAGTTTCCCCTCCTTGTCTTGGTGAGCTGCACCCGGAGATTGGCGATCCTGGCTCGGGACTGCGCTGCGAACATCGTCCTGACCGCGTTCCAAACAGCGGCGGATGTCTTCAAGCCTACAACAGAAACCAACACCTCCCTCGAAAAGGAGTTAACGAGGTAGGAGAGGATGTGTTGATCAGTGTTTACCCATGCGGCGTACTCGGGATTGGACACTTCTTCGGTGTCCTTTTCCCCTTTGGCGATGGTGAGGGTTTTTGGGGGCGCCTTCTTGGCGCCATTGATGAAGTCCTCCAGCTGGGCTCCCCGGATGGCAAGGAGTACCGCCATCTCCCATAGGAGATAGTTCTCTCGCGTCAGCTTCTCCGCAACGGATGACCCGGCAAGAGGGTTAGACGTCGCGGCGCGAGAGGAGGAGGAGGAGGCAGCGTCGAGAGTCATGGCTAGATGTGTTTGAGAAAGCCTAGCTCTGATACCATGTAAGTTTTCGAGGTGTTTTGGTAGAAGCCGTATCCCTTTGGTCTTGGGAGGCCTGCGTGTTATATATGCGATCGGGTACAACCACCGGAGATTTACATGGGGCGATCGATCAACCGATCGATCGGATTACACCGTGACCCTCACGCTAACAACTTCAGGCCTAATCTATCTCTACCTCTTAAACTACCTAAAGCCTTATCTCTAACTCCACCGTATCTTATAGATTGATACAATGGTTACAAGCATGACGTGCCAATAGGTGTGCGCTAACATCTTTTTCTAACAATAAATACTACCTTCATTCCAAAATTTAAGCCTTCCTAGCGCTTCAATCTCTTCAATACATTGTGTCTTAGGTTTGTATCTTAAATTAACGATACAAACCTGATTACAATCTCTTCAATACATTGTGTCTTAGGTTTGTATCTTAAATTAACGATTTTTGTCTCATGCATACCTAGGATTGGGTATCAACTATTTTTGCCTATGGTTGCGCATAAGGTTATATCTTAGCTAAGATACAATCCTCTCTTTTCTCTAATTGACCCCCTGATTATGTACTACCATACGTGCTGAACGGCAATTTGGCCTGGATCGGTCCAGTTTCCAAAAGTAGGCAGCTTCGTGGCAATTCCAGGGCGAAGACATCCAGGACATTTTAACCTACTCCCTCCGTTTTAAAATATACTAGTTGAATGTCCGTGCGTTTCTACGGTCCGAACCTCGCCAAAGACTCCGGTAACCTTGTTTACTAGGGGCAGTTCTTCACTGAGCGCCGGCTTCGGGAGCTCGCCGCCCACGAAGGCTCGTCCGGCTCGCCACCGAACCGCAACAACGCGGTGTCTCGCCATCGCTGCTGGAGTGCGCCGGGACGGACGCTCACCGCCGTCCTGGAGCATATCGCCGCAGGAAACCGCCGAGGCAGGGCTTTCCTCGCTCGTCTGGCTCTGCGCCTGCATAGTCGCCGTGAGCCAGCGGTGAGGCGCTGCGTTCCGTGAAGCGGGAGGCCGAGACGCCGATGCGCTTGCCGCCGAGGACGAGGTCACGAGGCATCGTCATCAACGAGCCCCGCATGCCATCGCCTCCGACCGGTCGGTTTCACCTGCACCAGCCGAAGTCAGAGACGGCGGACTGGGCGGTCCTCGTCGAGGACGCTTTCGCCATCAAAATGGCGATGGCACGCTCTTTCAACAATGTGCCGCCAATGTCGGAGCCGGACACCCTCGCCTAGTCTAGGGCCGACTGGGAGCACGAGGAGGCCAACCGGATTCGGCGCCACCAAGAGGAGGCCGAGCGCAAGGCCGCCCGCAGAGCTTGCTGGGAGCTCGCTTTTCAGGACACACCACTCATCGTCCTCGACGACGACGACGTTGGCCCCTCGTTTCAGCCGTGGCGCGCCAGGTTTATGATGATATCTAGCTTTGATATAGTCTAGAAATAATTGCAGTATCCATCAAGAATCAAGCGAACAATCTGTGAGCAAGTAGCAAATAACAAAATTAACATGAAACGGGCTAATTCAACCATGTTTTCTTTATTTGAGAGCAGTACATGGCATTAATAGGATAAAAAATCAATTTAACGGTAGAAGCTAGCCTCATCGTACTATGCACATTAGAAGATTAAATGCATGCACCATAAGCCAGTTCGAAAAGTAACTGTTCCTTGGAAATAAAGGTGGAGATTACCGGTGTAGCGGTCCTCCTACAATATATAAGCTCGTTGGCATGGCGAACCCCAACATATGGAACCTGGCGGTAGATGCCCATGCGCTCCTCACTAAGGAATTCATCAAGGACACGACCATGAAAGCATAGAGAGGGGCGTCCTGAAGATGTTCTACATCCTGGAGGAGCTCTTGCTCTGTTGCTCACCTGTCTCGCGGGGAGCAGATGCTTGTTCACAGGAGCAAATTGATGATTTGTCCCGTACCTAACGGACAGAGTTCCGGCGACACGGGCGGCGACATGTTCCCAATCAAGACATGAAGTACAGAACTATAGATGTAAGATCGAGGACTATGAGAGGGGGACAGATCTGATGGGAGAGGATTGTCCACTTGCCCACGATAGGGGCACCGACGAGGTGGATGCCAGGCCGCGCCTCCAGGGATCCAGCTCCACTTTCCTCCATATCCCTGCCTCGGACCAAACCATGTACCCTAACGCTACTCTTCCTCGCTGGGCTCGGTGTCCAAGCTGGGAGGCGACTCGCGACTCGCGAGCAGCCGCTGCATTTCACGGAACCGCCACCGATTCGCCGCATCGAGGAGGTCTTATTCGCCGCGTCGAGGAGGTCTTCAAGCTGGCCAAGCTCTACCCTCTGCTAGGAGCTTGACAGGCGCGGCCGGCTCAAACGCCGCATCAAGGAAGAGGAGGTTGAGCTGGCCGGCATGCTGGCGGCCGGGACGGACAGGGGATCTGTCGGGAAGAGATAGGCGGCCGGGAGAGAGAATTTCGTGGTGTGTTGGTGGACCGCGGCTTCATTACCAGATTTTGGAGGGGCTAAAGTACAAAAAGCCACGACGGACGAAACCAGGCGAAAACCACCTCTAGATAAATTATATAGTAGAGATATGTCGAAAATTTGACTGTATCCAGACACTATTTTGGGACAAATTTACAACATGTATTTTGGGACCAAGGGAGTAGCATTAATACATCAACTCAACAAGCAACACTAGGCAAGTAAATATATTACGGAAAATAAGAGCTGCAAGGCAGAAAAGGTGTTCAGTTGCATAGTATATGATTGTTATGTACAAGTAACATGTACAGATCGTAACCTAAACATGTCACTCTTAGTTACACTCATTCGGACTCGCCAATGAGAGAAAGTAGCTGAGCTTAGAACATCCCGTCAGGATGAACATGTGCCTTCTCAGTTCTGGCGTGCGCTAATAATATACAGATAAATACATGTTGCTCGAAGATGGAACTCAAGAAGCAGAGTTCTGCTGCGCTCGCAACACCATTTCTTCAGTTGTGGTGCCTATGATCTCATTGGCACGCTTCAACGGAGCACATAAGATCCTTCCAATCGAGTCCTGAGGAGCACAAATTCCTTTTTAGCATGTAAGAGGATATACCTTGGAACAGACTCTAGTTGTTTTGATGGTATTTATTCAGTGAATGACTGTTAAAAAAAATGGCGAAAAGTTCCCTGTTATGTAACGAGCATCTTAGGTATATGTATATCCATATGGAACTTCCAATATTCACATTGTTCTAGAAACCAGTAACATGGGAGGACAAAATAGGAAGCAAAGACAACCGTGGGACAAAATAGGTAGGTACTTTTATGGCAAACTTGAATACTACTAGTACTCCAGAACCACCCCACAGGTAACCATACATAGAAACAAGTTCCAGCCCCCCAGAACTATCCAAGCTGATCTAAATTCCAACTGTCTGACTTTTGTACAGGGAGGTCCTTGCTACATTTGCGGATCAGCATGAACTGGTTGAAAGATTTACCCGATGAATGATACCAAGCTTCTCTAACTTCTTTACAGCATCATGGACATCAAAATTGCACTCGGCGCCAAACTCCTCTTTAATTAGCTCTTCACATTGCAAATCAAGATCCTGGAGGGAACCAACACATAAATAAAATACTGTAATGTTCCTAAGTTCACGTTAGTGGGTCCTAAAAAATAAATATATGAACGATTTTTTTACATAAGCCCACATTTCTATGCCAATAATGACCGAGAAATTCTTGTAGCAATAATCTTGTACAGACAGTGATCTTTCGTTAGCATGATTGGGCATCTAATATCTGATCAAGGCAGTAGTTTAGTTCAATATCTGATCTGCTAAGGATGTTGAGGTTTCCAGTTTTCATAAATGAGTATGGATGACCAATCAATAAATAACACCTACATAGATACCAACGCACATGGAGTTGATCTTTTGTTCTAACAATGGATCATGCTGCACGCTGATGACATGGAGAAGCATTGGAAAAAGAACGTAAACTCAGGATAACATATGCTACAATGTCAAGGTGTCATATATTTCAAGAAAGCATTGTCCATGTACGCTAGAAGACAACAAGAGCTACACAAGTTGAAGTTAAAATGCAAAAGGGAAAACAAGAATTGGATGAGTAATGAAAAAAATTGAAATGATAGAAGAGATACCCAAAACGACAAAATGGAGATAAATACTAAAAGAGATAAAAGGAAATCATATCGCATAACACTAGGTATACATGCTTACTTGTATAGTTGCTTTCCCTTGCTCCATTAAAATATAGTAACAAATTATGACCTCTTTAACCTATGTGAAGAAAAGAAGGAATATATCATATCACATCTTAGATATAGGTAAAACTTGTATTGCAAGATAAGCTTTCATTTGTTTCATACTTCTTGCTGTATCACATCATCACATAAATGGAGAAGTGTTCCTTTTCCACTATCAAGCTGCTTGTCATACATTGACTTTGTAATCAAATTCTGATATAACGTCATATTTGCCTGAAACCTGTATCACAATATGCAAACACACGGCATACTACCAATGATAAATACTATTATAAGATCATACTTAATCCAGTAGATTAAAAAATGCATCAGCAAGCTTTTTAGCTCACATTGGCAAATTGGTTACAAAGCAACGTGTGAGCCTCCTAAGGAAGTTACCCCTCTTCGGAGAACGATATTTATGGAATGATGCCTGAGACTGAAGAGCATCAATACAGAACTTACGTGAAGTAGATCTTAGCACAATATCCAATCACACCAGACATGATTGCAATGACAACCCATACATCAGCCTTCGGCATTTCAAGAGAACCAACAAGAGTGGCCTGCATGTAACAAGCAATTAATACAGTAAAGTATTGCTATAAATGCATCTAGCGAGAGCCAATATAGTCAGAACATACCAAACCGATAACAGCAGAAATAAGAAACTTGACCCAATCCATTGGTGTTAAGGTGGGATTCTTCTTCTCTGGCTACAAAATAAGTTTCAATTTCAGGTCCACAATAACCACTGAGACACTGAAGCAACTAAAAAAACGCTGCATACATATGGTAGATCTTACAAGAACAATTTCCATATCAGCCATTGGAATATTTTTGAAATGCTTTACAAATATTCCACGATCAGGCTTAGTCTTCGTGCTAGCCCTCCTGTACATATAATAAGCATATAACAATAGTACTCCCTCCAATCTAAATTAATGGACTCAACTTTGTCTAGATAAGCATGCATCTAGTCTAAATACTTAACTAGATACATATGAATCTAGGCAAAGTTGTGTCCATTAACATGAATCGGAGGGAGTACAAGAAATTCATATCACCATATCAACACTTGCTGATTAGTAAAAGAAACTTTCATGAGTATACAACTTGGTGAAAAGCTACCTGTAAACCACAATCATCCTATCAAATGTAGGTTCTTGAATTGTCATCTTATGCGTCAGGTTTTTTATGCTGTTATGAAAAAGATAGGATTTCATTAAAATTGCATCCGATTGTACTCTACCAAACTTTACCGATAAAACTATCAACCTTAGTTCAATTTTTTCAAGCCGAATGCGCTCGACAAATAGCTCTTGTTCTTCTGAGTCTTCAATAATTTCGTCTGTCTTCTTAATGTCACTTCTTGGCTTCGACTGCGGTTTCTTAGAGAACAATCTATCAATTCTACAAAAAAAAACATCACTACCATGAATTATAACAGTTCTGTAATCTGGATTAGCCTTGTTTGAAGACATAAAATATATTCAAACAAGCTCAATACCTGGTAACGCTTAGCAATGATCTCCAAACTCGAGATATGATTACATCGACTTTTTCCATGACAAAGTAATCAGTTGTACGGTCGATCCCAACGCCACGACGGAAGACAATATACTACAAGGTAGCCATTATGGAATATAATGAGATATATAACACCTTTCCCAAAGTACTCAAGCTTCTGGGTGATCTGGTTTGTGCATACAATTCAACTAGAAGGATACCTCGCGCGTTGCAGCGGGGATCTTTTATTAAAATATTTTGTATAAATGAAAAGGTATAATACGCATGAAACATGGGTCAATAGGAAAATGCAAGATTCAAATGGCTAAAATAGTGGAGATGCTAAATTTAATTGACGTGAAATTGTTGTATATTTAACGGATATAGTTTGGTGATGTGGACAATTGGATGGGAAAAATATGTGACGTTGATATAAAAATACACTATTATTTATGAATGTTAGTGGGGTGGCATGGACATTTGATTGGCTAATGGAGTAGATGATGTGGATAGCTTGCATGTAGAAATAGACAAACATTAATTGCAGTTAGTGGGGTTTTGCTTTATAAGAAGTATAGATATGGTATCAGAGCCAAGAGGTCGTGATTTCAAGACCCAGCCAATGCTCTATGAATAAAAATAGTTGTGGTTTACACTGATCCCACGTATAAGGTGATAAGGTCTGGTGGAACATAAATTCGAGGGGTGTGAAAATACATAGCCAACCTTTTCCTAACAGCCCGAGCTTTTGTGAACAACTTGGTGCATGAAATTCAATGCAATTTAGGAGTTTGCAACTCCAAAGATTGGCAATCATGGATTTATCCAACAAACAAACCGAAGAGAGGAGATGCTGCTGCTGTGTCTTTGGCTATACTTTTGTGCAATTGAGCAAATTTTCGACATGTATATTTATGCAATCGCACCATAAAGTAGAGCCATATATTTATGCTTTCGCATTTGTAGGGATGGTCATGCTTTCGCATTTGTAGGGATGGTATAAAGTGCTTAGATTTTGGCCCATGGCTTGTTCGAGTCCTGGCTCCACAACTGACTCTATGCCTCACTGACATGAGATCCACATGTCAGTGTAAGTGATAAATCCTTAAATATTCCTATTACAATATGACACCCAAGCATTAGCAAAAACACTTAATACCCTTATCAGGTAAGCAAGAAAAGGAAAGAAGATACACAATCGTGAAATGCTAACATGCCCTTATCACACGCTACTAATTATAACTCACTCGAATTAGAAATATAATCCATGCCATCAAGAGAAAGTCAAGTTAGTTAGCGAGGCACGAAGATTACCTTATCGGCGAATGAAGGCAGATTATCATGTGGGTGTTCTTTAAAGTATGCCGTCAACAACTTCTTGTCTAGCTACATTTGAAGGGAAGAAATTCAGTGCACAAAACATGTTCTTTCTGATACTTACTTGGAAAGATTATAATTCTGAACCTTAGATTCATCAACTTTGATGGGAAGGTTCAAGAGATATCGTCCAGACTGTGCAATATCATACTCTTCATCAGATAACAACTTGAAGTTGCTCTTTTCCATTATCTGCTTGATACAGTGAATCCAAATGGTAGCAGCTTAATTATCCAGCAAACAAAATAATAAATCTGGCAAAAACTTTGTTATTATGATGTCAATTTGGCATTTCTCATCATCATCAATCCAGTAGGGCTTCTTAGTTCAAAGGCCAAAAGGTAATTACGTCAGTTTCCTATCAAGCAATTTCCTTCTGCACCTTTCCGAGGAAACCCAGAAAGCAAACCAACTTCAACCAAACCCAGGAACACAGAAAGGAAATGAAAACTATTTTTTCAATACCATAAAAGGGAGAAACTTGGTAAAAAATTATCACAAAAAGCATGCACTTTGATGCAAAATTCAGCTAACAAGCCAGGGAAGAAATACCGGCCAAAAGTACGAAGGTACGGCAACAGAACACCCCAAGATTATTTTGTAAAACTATCATGGGGTTATCTTGGTGGTTTTTTATGGAAAAGCAGTAGGGGTCTCCAATGCCCGATATTCAAACTTCACATCTCATGAATGTTTTTTCTCCCTGCATTCTTAAGGTTATCTCTGAGTTTACTTGTGTGTACATGTTATTTCAAATAGGCCTCCCAAAATAATATTTCACAAAGCTTTTTTTGGAATTGTCAAGATTGAATGAAACAATAGATGCAAAACCAAGGGAGGTCTTCATGAATCAGGACAAGATAAATATATCAAACCTACTGGATTAAGCAACCAAATTCACATGTGAATTAAGGCCATAAATACATACCATCAGCCCTATGCAGATACAATGGGACAATGAAGTTGTAGCTCAAATGCTGGATGGTATGAGACTGAGTATGATAGAATGAAGAATACCGTGCGGAACACATGGACTTATGGTATGAAGAACGTAGTGGGCCAACCTGGAAAAGATACGTCATGAAGTTGAATTCAAGAGTATCAATCTCGTCAGATGCCAGATTCTGCTGCTCCAGCCTCGTCCCCCCAGTAACAGGATCAAACAGCGAGTACAGTTGCTGCATTGACGGAACACATAAGATACAAGAATATTGGACCATCATATAGAAACACCAACTGATAGAAACAAATAGACCAATCAAACAGGATGCCTACCATTAGATCCTCAAACTGGAGGAGATACCAAGCCCGGATGGTATACTCCACCTTCTTGCACAGCTTCAAGAACTCATTACAATCGACATCATGCTCTAAGCAAAATTAAAATAAATGGAATGAATTATGGGGAGAAGTCCATCACAAAGGAGTTGCATCATGATCAATAGAACACGTGTTGCTAATAACCTCTAAGAGCCCATCATTCATAGCTTTTTAGTTCTTCAATCCACGTAGTAATGAAGAACTAAGATATACACGATGTTAGAAGCCACAATATACACGTGTAACGGAAAGACAATATACACGATGTGTTTGCTCTCAAAGTGGAAAAAGGACGAGCAACGAAACAGTCAATTGGGAACTGGCAAATTGGGGATTTCCTGGGATCAATCGGTGAACTTTTTTTTTTTTGAGAATTCGATAGATCGGTTACTGGGTACATGCAACAGATCCCAGGCCACTAAAACAGCTAACGGTAGCCCAGTAATTGGAATACAGAGTTTCTGGCCCAATTTGTGGCTCAACATTTGTTAAATTGGCTGGTTCAAGCCCGGGCACGGCTGTCTTTGACCATCCATGTGGCTGTGATAAATTGCTAGACAGCAGAGACGAGCGACGGAGAAGCCCGGGCAACAGGGAGGGTGGGTCCGCCCATGGTGAGGGGGGGTGTTGAACTGTATAAGTGGATTGCCTAACTCTTTTCATCAGATCGGTCTTTTGGAATAGTTGGTTAGTACATGAAGCTTAACAACAACAGTACAAAGTTGTACTAAACCAGCGACTCTTATTATGGATCGGAGGGAGTACTACATTTATACAACAGAGCTGCCTTAGACACAGCATGTTACTACAATCACTACATTTTAGACACGCACACAACTGCAACGAACAAACCAGACAACCCAGTTACAGAAACGGGCCTGCTTAGAGTATCTCTAGTGGAAGGTCTAAATTTGGTCCTCTATATCAACATATATATGGCCGTCTAAAAATATTCTTTTTTAGATCTTCTCAGTTTTCCAGTAGAAGGTCTATATCTAGAACTTCTATATTCTCTCTCCTATATTTCAATACGTAGTATCTTATAACTAATATCCAACCGCTATATTTTCCGGTGGCTATATTTTCAATGGCTATATCTTTAAAAGCTATATTTTCAATGGATACATTCAATCAAGTCCATAAATCCATTGTTGTCTATCTATGAATTGTCCATCGGTACGAAATCGTCCAATCGTCAAACAAAGCAGTGCAACTTAGTGCAACCTAGCATAAATTTAGTGAACAGAAACACCAATTCAGTCAGCACAAGTCAACACAAATTTCAGTTAGTACCAATTCAGGATGAATCGCTACATATGCTCTCTGCTGGTTACTTACCGATGAGGTCGGCGAGCTTCATGACGAGCTTGGGCTTGATGATGGGGATCACCGCCTCCCTCTCCATCCGAACCACCTCCCTCGCCACCCCGTCTTTCATCACGTCTCCACCTCTCCCCCCCAATCGTCATCCCCGCCTCGGCCTCCTTCTTCTGGTTCTCCTCCGCCGCAGAGTCCATACACGCGAGGGTTTGGCCCCTTGGGGGAATCGTATTCCGGCGACGGTGGAAAGGAAAGCGAAGAGAGTTGCTAATTGCTACGGGCACTTGGTCGCTGTAGGGTCGACGTCCGTATGCCTGCGAGGTGGGGCACAGAGGTACAGCTGGTGCTGCGCCATGGGGTGTACCTAGCTAGTACATTATTGCGCCTGGGAGGTCGAAGCGCACGTGGCGACAAGAACGTCGTCTGTCGGAGTGCTAGGATGAGCGACTCGAAAAGTATAGAAAACCCGCGAAAAATGACAGGCATTTTTTGACAATATTTTCACAGCAAAATTTGACAGCAAGTAGTTACAATATTCAGTACCAAACAGCTAGCAGCAGCAAATAATACATTCAGCAGCAATATATCTGCGCAACCATGCATCTTTGACAACAACAGGTAGTCCAACAAGTCAACAACCGGTAGCAAATAGTACAAACCATAGCACAACAAGTAGTTTAGGTTTTCAGGAACATATTATAACAAATAGTCCAATACAAATGATACACACGAGCAGCACATAGTCTAGGAGAAAAGTGGACACAAATCACACAATCTGACCATTTCCAGTTCTCCATACATCCAAGGCATTCTCCAAACACCATTTACAGCACAGCAAGATGATGATACTTACACAATAGTAGTTGAATCCTAGTAAGTAGTAACAATATATGAGCATAACAAAAAGGGAAAACTTGTTTGTCTTGATCACATTGTAGAATTAAGCACAAATGCGTAATCATACTTATATCATTCTCTTTTTGTTTGTCTTGAAGACAAGACCGAAAGATGCCTTCACCGATATGAGCATCTACACATGGAATTTTGCACATTCAAGAATATAAGATCATAAGCATAAGTAAGAGAAGACATAATAAATGAATGTTAATGAAATGCATGATTTGCCCACCTTTGTACTTATTTCTAAGCCAATCTTGATAGCACATCAATACCTCAAGAATGTGAGAACTGAGGCGGCTTCTATGTTCATTCACTATTCTGCCACTAGTACTAAAATGCAGATTCTGAAGCAACCGTTGTGACTGGAATAGCAAATACATCTCTTGCAACCTTTCTTAGTGTTGGGTACCTTATCCCGGCCACTTTCCACCAATCCAACACATTGAACTTCTTGGTATATGGCACTAAGTCATCAGACAAGTAATGCTCTATCTCACCTTAAAGTCTAGCTGCTGCAGGCCTATGTTGTGCTATAATATTATGGAAGAACGTCATAATGGCAGGAGCAGGCATTTGCTTCTTATATCTAGGGTCAAGTAGTGAAGCTATGCCCATCATCCTGTAACAGCTGCTGCTGTGCACAATACAGACACAAGGGAGAAGACACAGAATGCTAGTGCGTTTTCGTAAGCTGCTGTGTTAGCATCAACGTGTGACCTTGAGGTCCACACGTAAGAGACTGTGGCTTAAGTACTGGGAGAGAAAAAGACTTGGAAACATATTGAATGAATGAAACAGAACCCATCTCGAAGCTTCTCTTTGTCTCTCTCGTTCTGATCTGAATCCCTTCCCCTTGTATCGTCCTTCTGAATTCTGATTTGTTCTTCACCTCATGTCCTGAATCTTTAGTGGCCAAGGGGTAGTCAGTGGTATTAGATGTTAGGTCGTTCGTTTGGGGCAATCGATCTTCAGCTGTAAAATTCCGAAGTTGGTAGGTGAATTCGGTGAGGAACTCGATTTCGATCAGAATTGTTCACTGAGATCCCATAAATCTTCTCTTCAGTTTGTTGGATCGTGTGATTCCCCCAACGGGGCCTCCTAAACCAACCGCGCAGACACAGTTCCCGCTGGAGGCGATGGGGGAGGCATCGACACGCACGGATGAGTCCTTGGCAGCGATCTGGGAGAGTCTGGAGCTCGTCCAGTCCCAGATGGGCTCGCTGGACGCTCACATGGGGATCCTCGACTCTGCGTACTAGCAGGTCGCGGTATAGTTGGTGATGAGGTTTCGACTCGTCAATGCCCATTGTTATGATCTTGGGTTTTGGAGAAGATGGGGGTGCTGGAGATCGCGGAACGGTTAACAGACAAGCAACCAGGGGACACGAGATTTACCCAGGTTCAGGCCCCTGGAGGGAAAACCCTACTCCTGCTTGTCTGCTCTTGATTACGACGGAATCGAAGGTTACAAGGGTGCGCAGATGCAATCTGGCGCGGAGGTGCATATGCGATGGAAAGATTGGCCCTCCTCGTCGTGCCCTCCTGACTTTTATATAGATTTTTAGGTAGGTCTCGGGCACAGATCGAGTCGGTTACAAGTTTAGGGTTTACCCCTTGAATATTCTATCTGTTCTAGTCTTACTCTCCAAGGATCCGAAGATGTGATGGGCTTGGGCCACCCGAAAATCTTCATGGGCCGCGTATATTCTTGTGGGCCTTTCTTGGGCTGGACCGGGTATGCTGATGTCGTATACCCGTAGGGTATAACCATGTCAGTAGCCCCCGAGTGTTCAGTTGAATCGTAGATTCGGCTGAGGACTCTTCAATCTTTCGGGTGCGGCTGTTTTTGTTCATCATGAAAAGAATGATTTTAGTATGTAGGGATTGTTGATACGTGTGCCTGACTCTCCTGACGGATCAGGGTCAGTTAACTGTCTTAGGACAAAACAACACGATCTTCTTCAGATTCGAGTCCCTAGACTCGAACCCGGAACAGATGCTGGCATAATTCGACTCAGGCCATTGATGTCTTACAGGAGTCGAATCCTAGTAGTTTTTGAATGATGTACCCAACGCGTCCGTCGAAATTTTCATCGCGCCTGTTGGCATGGATTTTCACTAGCAGAGCGCAGTCGGGTGCGTTACCAGGCCATCAGATGGTATCTGTAGGTCTTATTTTTGCGTCGCAGACACAGCATCCAAAATTTTATCACCGCGGAGGTGTTTCGGGTGGCCAAGGAGGATGTTACTCACTTAGTGTTAGTTGGGGCAAAGTTGCCAAAAAAATGCATTCTAATCCGAAGGATCGCAGTCGAAGAATTTATGGGGTGCGCGATCAGCGCTCCCTATGGGAGTAGCCCCTAAGTGTCTGTTCGAGTCGTAGACTCGAGCAGAGACTTTAATTCAGCTGTTTTTGGCTTCTGGTCCATAGGACACATTTTTCGGATGCTTGAATCAATCCTCCCTATGGGAGTAGCCCCCGAGTCCGTAGTGGAGTCGTAGACTCAATGTAGGACTCGAAGAATAGATCATTGGTGTAGTATCTTATTCATGCCTCGGGTGCACGGCCAGCGCTCCTGATAGGAGTAGCCCCCGAGTAGTTGCTCGAATCGTAGATTCAAGTAAGTACTTTTAGCTGTCAACCGAAGATTTGGTACCGTTGCTAGTGTGGTTTTGATGACGTCAGTGCTGACGATCAGTGACCTCAACCATCTGCGGCGCCAGAGATGACGTGACTGGACGGGCGTGGGTCCCACTTTCTGACTTGGAGTTGACTGGTCATGCGCGACGTGGCGAGAATTATGACGTCTCCTCGGTTTCCGTGCGTAGTGGAAGGCGTGCGAGCGACGGTTCGCTGCTGTGTTGACACGTGGACAGTTGGATCTGATTCTGGCGCTAGGGCTTCCAGATGAACGGTCTCTGTTCATCGTCTTCGTCCTTATAACTGTGGGGAAAACTGTGGTTTGTTTTTCACCGTAGCCATTTGCTTCCTACTACTTCCATTTTCTTGAGCAACTCCTGTCGCGCGCTGGACATTATCCGATCTTTCCCTTCGTATTTGCATCGCCGCCGTCGTCGCACCGCGATGGGGAAATCAAAGAAGGCCTCCACTGGAGCGGGCACCAGTGCTGCAGCTGGAGGCAAGAAGGGTACCACCACTGCTCGTGTCACCGATGGTGGGTGGCGGCGCATAGAGATGCGCGAGGGTGACTTGCGCAAGCTTCGTGAAGCGGGCTTAATCCCGCAAGACATGGAGGCCGTCAAGATCCCCGGTGATGAGGTAATTCCTCGTCCACCTGCAGGGTTTCAGGTGATGTTCGTTGCTTTTGTTCTTCGCGGCCTCTCGCTCCTAGTCAACGATTTTCTCCGTGGACTATTGTTCTTCTATGGCATCCAACTCCACCATCTTTCGCCCAATTCTCTTCTCCACATCACCTTCTTCATCATTTTTTGCGAGTGCTGGCTTGGTATCGAGCCGCACTTTGGCCTCTTCCGGAAGCTCTATTCCGTGAAGAGGCAGTCCGGCTCCAACGGAGTTTATCCGATCGACGGCTGCGTCATTTCCCTTCGATCCACTTTTCTTTTCTTTTATTTTTCTATGTCTGAGTCCGTCCAATACTGGCGGAGGAAGTGGTTTTATATCCGCGACTCCACAGTGGACGGGCAAAAATTCGACCTTGCCCCTTTCGACTCCACCCAGGAGATCTTGAAGAAGAGATCCTGGAAAAATCATATCCTGGACGGCGAGATGGAGGAGATAGAGGAGCTCTACCGTCGGGTGGAGGCCCTCCAGGTGGTTCTGGAGAAGGAGGTGAACGGTGTGGATATCATCTGCACCTTCCTCAAACGTCGGGTGCAGCCACTTCAGGCTAGGGCGCATCCGATGTTCCTTTATTCTGGCCGCCACGACCCAAGGAGAGTTGCGGCTGAGGAGCTCTCCAAGGGGGACCTCGACAGAGTTCTTCGGCCGTTGCTTAAGTTCAAGACCAACGAGGACATTCCGGGGAAATCACGGACCCCCCGTTCAGTGCTTCTTGACCAGTTCCACATGTGTAGATCTGTGGTGTGAGCGTAGCGCTTTTTTCGAGTGCTTTTCCTTGTAATTATCTGTTCTGAAATTTTGTCTTCATTGTGCAAGAGCTCAAGGTACTTGGCATGGTGCCTCCACTACCCGAACGGTTTCTGGATACACCGGACAATGAGGTTGTGGACTCCGAGTCCGAGCTTCTGCCGGCGCAGTCGCCTACTGAGGAGGCTCCCGAGGGGAGCGAGGGGCAGACCCGAAAGCGTGCATGGAGCTCAAGCGAATCTTCGGATGCCTCGACTCCGCCAACGCCTAGGGATCTGCCGTTCCTTGTCCGCCACAGTGGAGGTGAGGGTACTTATTCCTCGCCAATCCCGGCCGTGCCTGTGCGGGCTGTAGCGCCGCAGCCGCCGGCGAAGAGGAAGAAGGAAGAGAAGAAAGTCAAGAGGGCACTGCCTGTTTTTGACTTGAGCGACATGGACTCATAAGTATCTTCGGATGCGATTCATTATTTTCTTGTCTTCTTATCTTATTGCTTTTTGACTGGTTTGTTCCTTGCAGCCACTCCTCTGAGGGCTCTTTTAGCGATGCCACTCAGGAGGCGGTAGGGGAGTCGAAGATGACGCCTCCCCCCTCTCAGACAGTGGCCACCTCTGGGGGTGATGCTTCGAAGCCTTCTCCACAGGAGGCTCGAGTGATTGTCGCCCAGAAGACCACACCGAGACCTTTGGAGTCTCCGTCTGAACATGTATGTTGTTGTCTCTCTTGCTATAGGGGGAGCCCCCGAGCCTTATTTTCGGATGACCAATTGATTTTGCCTCTTTTCTGCGTGTCTTGGGGGGAGCCCCCGATCATGTTTCATGTGTTTGATGTCTTTGCTCGTTTCTTGGGCGCAGCCCCCGAGCCCTTTTGTGATATTTTGTTTCGTCTTGCAGCCCTTTGTGCATGGTGTGAACCTGCTTGTGCAGCAGTACCTGGCGCTGGAAGCCAGCCTGCGGCAGCTTCAAGGTAACTGCCGAATTGATCCCATTATTTTCGTCTGCTTGCTAGCTTGTGTAGCTCATTGCTTTCTTGTTGTTTTTTGCAGATGAGAATAATACTGCCCTCCGCGAACTTGATGCTCTCAAAAAGAGCCTTAGGCGAGCGGAGAAGAAGGCCGAGGATGCTGTTGGGGCGAAGGAGCGCCTGCAACAAGAGCTGGCTGACGCCATGGCGGCCAAGGAGCGCCTGCAGCAGGAGGCCACGGATGGCGAGGAGCAGCTCGCCACCGTTGCGGCTGCGCGCGAGAAGGAGATGGCTGAAAAACTGATGGCTGCTGCCAAGGCCGTTTCTGGTGAGTGCTTTGCCTTTCTTTGGTTCTTTTGGCTGTTGCGTCTCCATGCCCTTATTCGATTCTTACTGTACCTTTCCTTTGCTCCAGATGTCGCAGGCATTGAGTTTAATCGCAGTGCCCTGGAGCACGGTAGTGCTCTGGATGATGCCGCTGCGGCGGTCGAAGACCGCTGCGATACTACGGTTGGCTCTCTTGCCAAGGCCAAGGAGATCCTTGGGCGCTTCTACAAGGAGCACGTTCCCAAGGGCGCTGCCCTTGAGGATGTCGATTCTTTGGCGGATGCGCTGGCCGCGGATGCACCTGCAGCCTATAAGCGCAAGAAGAAGGGCACAAGTGCTTCCATGGGCCTGACCATGGCCATGGCGTCCGGGGCGGAGCTGGATCTTCACCAGGTCACCTCCCAGATGCCAACGGCCCCCGATGGTTCTGAGGTAGCCTTTGCTCTACGCTGCTCGCTGTAAGCGCCATGGGCCGAAGCTTATTGACCTTCTGGCGGAGTATGCGGCGAAGCAGCAGGAGGAGGTTAAGTGCAGGCACTCTGGCTCCGAGGCCACTCAGGATGCGGCTGCTTAGGCTTTGCCGTTGTAGTTGTAGGATAGATGTCTTCTACTTTTGTTGTAATATCTTTGATGAACAATTTCCTGTGCCACACACAGTGGCTTTTTTGTATATAAATGAGCCTTTGAGCTGCTGTTCAGTCGTGATTTGTTCATATCCTTGTCTATTTTCCTTTAGGGACCTTCGGGTGAGGACCCCGTCGATACTTCATCTTTTCCGCAGTCGCGGCCATCCTTGGATGATGCGTCGCAGTTGGTTTTTCTTCGTGACCGCGTCCGTAGTCTTGAGAAGGAGATACTTGGCATCCGAGGCCATGCGTACGTTTGGAAGTCGAAGGCGGAGCGAGGTACCGCCAGAGAGGAATATCTGATGGAGGAGCTGTGGCAGTTGGCCGAGCAGCTACAATGTAAGTTTTTCGAGCTGCTGCTCATTTTCAGATGCGCCTGGTTTGCGGGTCATCTTACTTTGTAGTTGCTGCAGGTGCCAACCTTGTTCCAAGGGAGGAGAAAGAGCGCATTGCAGTTCAGATCAACTGCTTGACCCAGCAGGATATGGAAGCCGGAGGCTTTTTCTGGATGGACCGCGACCGTGCCACGGTCCTTGCGACTGTGCAGGATCGTGTTCACCAAGTGTCGCGGGTGTTGTGGCAGGTGAAGATTTCCCTGGCATCGATTATGCATGTCATGTTCCCCCTTGATGAGGCGCCTTCAACTCTATGGGGTTTGCTGGCGAAATTTCGGGACGTGGGTCACGTCAGGGAGCTAGTATGGCTCTAGTTGGTTGCAGGGGTGAAGGCCGCCCTTTCCCTCGAGCGGTTGCATCGTCCTGATGTTAACCTTGCAGCTGTAGCGGCTGGGCCGCCTCCTCGGCCAGATGGTGGCCTATGGGACATGCGCCTGCACTATGCGGCTGTTAGGCAGTATGCCGAAGAAGTTGTAGATCTCTTTGAGCATCGTGCGCAGGTGATCTTTCAGAATAGGTAGCACCTATAAAAAGATAGATGTAAAACTTGTATGTATTTCGTCTGGGCGTGTTGTGCCCTTTGTTGTAAAGGTTAATTGTATTAGCATGTGGTGCCTGGTTGTATGCATGCCCTTTTCGTTAGCCTGACGTGATCAGCTACTCAGGTGTACATGCGTTATCCTCAGTCGACGAAGTCGTGAGGTGAGGGGGAGCCCCCGAGTGCGTTGTAACATAGAGAAATGTGAGGAAAAGATAAATTTTCGAGCGAGACACTTAGCTTTTATTCATATCATAATGAGGAGGTACATTGTTCGACTGAGTAGCCTTATTGAAAGTAAAGGGGAGGATAGCTAGGGATAGAAGCGTCGTAGTTGTGCGACGTTCCATGGGTTGGAGTATGCGACTCCAGACTCCACGTGCTTGAGGCGATAGGCGCCACCTGGGATGACTTCGGTGACGATGTAGGGTCCTTCCCAGGGTGACTCGAGCTTTTTCGGCCGCTCTTGCTTGAGTCGTAGGACGAGGTCTCCTTCGACAAAGGACCTTGGGCACAGCCGACGACTGTGATAGTTGCGGAGGCTCTGCTGGTAGACCGCCGAGCGGGCCGCAGCGATGTCTCGTGCCTCGTCGAGTGTGTCGACGACGTCTTCAAGTGCGGCCATCAATTCGGCTTCGCTGTAGGCGATGACCCGTGGGGCCTTATAGCGTACTTCCGCAGGCAACACAGCTTCGGCTCCGTGCACCATGAAGAAAGGCGTGTAGCCAGTTGAGCTGTTTGGCGTTGTACGCAAGCTCAAGAGGACGGAGGGTAGTTCTTCTGCCCATGCTCCCGCAAGCCACTCGAGTGGGCTCAGTAGGTGTTTCTTGATGCCGTCGCCTACGAGGCCGTTGGACTTTTCGACATGTCCGTTGGTTTGCGGGTGCGCCATGGAGGCATATGATATGTTGATCTCGAGGCCTTCGCAGAAGTCCTGGAATTCTTTGGAGATGAAGTTCGACCCGTTGTCCGTGATGATGCTGTGCGGCATGCCGAACCTGTAGACTATGGATTCGAAGAACTTCACAGCCGTTTTAGCCTTTTGGTTGGTAACGGGCATGGCTTCAATCCACTTGGTGAACTTGTCGACTGCGACTAGGAGGTAGATGTGGCCTCCTTTCGAGGACTTGGGTAGTTTGTCGATCATGTCGAGGACCCATTGGGCGAAGGGCCAGGCCAGGGGTATGGGTCTGAGCTCCGATCCTGGTGCGTGTGGTTTATCTGCGAACCTCTGGCAGTCGTTGCACCTTCGGACGATGTCCTTGGCATCATTCATGGCCGTTGGCAAGTAGAAACCAGGTCGTAGGGCTTTGGCGACGAGGGCATGGCTGCCCACGTCATGGCCGCAGATGCCCTCATGGATGTCTTGGAGGATGGTTTTGCCGTCACCGATGGTGACGCACCTTTGGAGTACACCCGAAATGCTGCGCTTATATAGCTCGCCATTGATGATGGTGAAGGCCTTGGACGGGCAAGATATGCGTCGGACATCTGTCGGGTCATCAGGCAGTTCCCTATTTATCAGGTACCGAAGGTACGACTGCGTCCATCTTTCCTCGATTGCCATGACCTGCATCAGGTTGACCAACGCGACATCCGTGTCGAGTTTTTGGGTCCTTCCTGTCCTTCGGGTAGCGTAGCCCCCGAGTGCTCTGCCTCTTCGGGTGATCCCTGGGGGAATTTCCTTTTGATGGATGGCATGCAGATTTGTTCGAGGAACACACCTGGTGGCACCCGCGCGCAGGTGGAGCCGATGTTGGCGAGTCTATCGGCCTCTTCGTTGCTTTCTCTTCCAACGTGTCGAAGCTCGCAGCCGTCAAAGTCTCCTTCGAGTGAGTTGTAGAGCACGTGGTACGTGATCATGTTGGCGGCGTGTGCATCGCACTCGTTCATCGTCTGCTGGATGAAGAGGTTTGAGTCACCGTAGATGACTAGGCGCATTGCGCCGCAGATCTTGGCCATCCTCATGCTGTGGATGAGGGCCTCGTATTCGGCTTCGTTGTTGGAAGCTCGAAATTTCATCCGGAGGACGTGCTTCATCTTGTCGCCCTGCGGGGATGTCAGTATGACCCCGGCTCCTGCTCCAACCTCGCGCTTGAAGCCGCTGAAGTGCATCGTCCATGACTGTGTCATATCCGGGGTGTCCGGCAGTTGTAGCTCCATCTAGTGGACGAGGAAGTCTGGTAGGACCTGAGACTTGATCGCATGGCGCTTCTCATAGACTATGTCTAGAGGGGACAACTCGATGCCCCACAGGGCCACGCGTCCTGTGGCTTCTGGGTTGTTCAGGATGCTGTTCAGAGGTGCCTCGTTGACGACCATCACCTGATGCTCCTGGAAGTAGTCGCTCAGCCAACGAGCCGTCATGAACACGCCGTAGGCGAGTTTCTGGTAGTGAGGGTACCTCTGTTTTGTTGGCGTCAATACCTCGCTGAGGTAGTAGATTGGGTGTTGGACCCCATTTGTCTTGCCATCTTCGGGTCGCTCAACCATGAGCACGGTGCTTACTACTTGATGCGTGGCTGCTATGTATAGCAGGAGAGGCTCGCGTTCCTTTGGTGTGACCAGGACGGGCGAGGTGGAGAGCAGCCGCTTCAGATCTTCGAATGCGTCGTCCACTTCGGGTGTCCACTCGAATTTGTTTGCTTTTCGTAGCAGCTGATAGAAAGGTAGGGACTTCTCACCCATGCGGCTGATGAATCTGCTCAACGCCGCGATGCGCCCAGCGAGTTGCTGGACACCTTTGAGGTTCTTCGGTTTCTCCATGGCCAGTATGGCCCGGATTTTCTTCGGGTTCGCCTCAATTCCTCGTTGGGAGATGAAGTAGCCAAGTAGTTGGCCAAATGGGACGCCGAAGGCACACTTTTCTGGGTTCAGCTTGATATTGTAGTGATCAAGGTTGTCGAATGTCTCGCGGAGATCGTCGATCAACGTCTTGGCCTTCCTTGTCTTGACTACTATGTCGTCGACATAGACCTGTATATTGCGGCCGATCTGGCTCTTCAGGCATGCCTGCATGCACTGCTGGTACGTGGCACCTGCGTTCTTCAGCCCGAAGGGCATTGTGTTGTAGCAGAATACTCCGAACGGCGTGATGAACGCCATTTTCTCCTGGTCTTCGACCTTCAGTCGAATCTGATTGTAGCCTGAGTAGGCGTCAAGGAAGGAGAGTTTCTCGCATCCTGAAGTCGAATCGATGATCTGATCGATCTGAGGGAGAGGGAAGTGATCCTTCGAGCAGTTCTTGTTCAGCGATGTGAAGTCCACGCATATCCGCAAGATGTCTGTGTCCTTTTTAGGGACCATCACAGTGTTGACCAACCACTCACTTTTCTTGATCTCCCTGATGAAATCAGCGTCGAGCAGTCTGTTGACTTCGACTCCGATGGCTTCGGCCCGTGGCTCGGACAATCTTAGGATGGATTGTTTGACGGCCTTGGCCTCTGGGAACACATTGAGTGCATGCTCGGCGAATTCCCTGGAAACTCCTGGCATGTCCGCAGGACACCAGGCGAAGATTTCCCAGCGCTCACGGAGGAATTCGATGAGCACACTTTCCTATGCGGGGCTGAGGTCATTGGCAATCAGCGCCGTCTTGGAGGCGTCCGTTGGGTGGACCTGCACCTTCTTCGTGTTGACTGTTGAGTCGAACGACATGTCAGGTGCGTTTTGCCTTGAGACTGGAGGTGCCCCGTTGTCTGTCACCTCTCGGAGCCTTGTGAGCTCCTCCTGCATGCCGAATGACTGGGAGACACTACAAGAAATGTGTTAACTTGTGACCTTCTCATAGTGACGAGGAATGAAATCGTCATAGATTTATGATAATTTCGCGCAATATGGTCATACGATGTTTGGAGAGGTCAAAATCCTATATAATTACGATGATTTGTGTCAAAATCGTCGTAATTTCATCACATGAAATTGTCATAACCTACACGATACAGCTTAGAGTCTTATTTATACCCCATTATGACCAATTTAAATCTTCATATTGTCTAAAATAATATATATTAAATTAACTATTTGGCCACCTCAATAATTATGCTTATGTGGCATGTGTATGTGTCAATATTTATATATGTATATATCTAGTTGTCGATATATATCTAAACCTCTTTGGGAAATAATAATGTCAAAAAAGGAGATGAGGGGATCGAACTAGGGACCTAGCTCACTAGCCCGCTTGTGGGCAACCACCATGCCATGGAGCATCTGGTCTTACAATTGCGTAGTTGTTTTATTATAACAACCAATAACTGGGATTTGACAAATAAATGGTGCAAAAGAGGTGCTACCAAGACCGGTGTTATAATTTGCATTGATCGGACCGTTTTTGAATTTTTTATGCCCGTTTCAAACTATGGTCAAAACGGCGGACACGAAGGTTCTTAGCTAGGGGCTGAGCCTCGCTAAACTTACATTGTATCTCTGAAGAAACATGATATTGTGAGTCTAAAACTAATTTTTTTTCAAAAAATAATGGGCATCCGATCATGTACCTATAGTTCAAATCGGACCCACTTCCTACCGATTCGGCAGGAATTTGTCTTTTTTGCCAGGGATGGACGAAAATGTTTAAGATACCCCGGTTGGGACATTTGTCCATGTAAGGTGGCCTATTATTTTTAAAAAATAGGATGGTAGCATTTTGAAACTTTAATTTGGTGGTTGCTTCACAAAACGGATCGTTTTTTGCGCTCGGAAAATGGAAAATGGATTTTTTGTGCGACGAAAAGGAAAACTTCCTCCTACAACATTGTCAGCCATCCCATGATACATATGGGTGCGCAATATGGGAACATTATCACAAACTATGCCGCGATTCTGGCCATAACATTGGTCGTTTGGCCCGAAAGCCATGAAACCTCGAACATGATAGGTCATTTCAGAGAAGGTTTTTTTGAGACACTTGTAATATACCAATTTTGGTACTTTTCCTTGCAACTATGTCATATAATAAGACACCACGTGAAGGATTTGCATTGATCGGACCGTTTTTGAATTTCTTATGCCTATTTCAAACTATGATTAAAATGGCGGACACGAAGGTTCTTAGCTAGGGGCTGAGCCTCGCTAAACTTGCATTGGATCTCTGAATAAATAGCATATTGTGAGTCTAAAAATGATTTTTTTTCCAAAAATCATGAGCATTGGATCATGTACCTGTAGTTCAAACTAGACCCACTTCCTACCGATTCGGCAGGAATTTGTCTTTTTTGCTAGGGATGAACAGAAAGGTTTGAGATACCCCGATTGGGACATTGTCCATGTAAGGTGGTCTAATATTTTTTAAAAATGTGGTGGTACCATTCTAAAACTGTCATTTGGTGGTTGCTTCACAAAACGCCCCATTTTTTGCGCTCGGAAAATGGAAAATGGGTTTTCCTTGCGTCGAAAAGGAAAACTTCCTCCTGCAACATTGTTCGCCATCCCATGATACATATGTGTGCATAATATGGACACATTATCATAAAGTATACCATCAATGTGACCTAAAGAAACATCTTCGCCCCACAGCATAGAGCCAGCCAATCAAAACAAAGCATCAGCCTACACAAGGATCACTCTGCAAAAGCCTATCTCAGCCGTCTATCCACATCCGACGATCCAAATCCAATTGATCCTGCCTCCTGACTAGACAAAAAATGACCTAGATGCCCCCACAAATCCCAGCTGCTCCAGGGAAATATCCAGGGGTAGTTTCGTCAAAGTTTATCTCCAAGCTAACCCTAGACGTCTATCTCCAAGCTCAAGAACTCCCCAACCCAATAACTTTGCTTAAATATATGAGTTATCATCGATTCTTATCCAAATCTATCCTCTTTCAACTGTTGATCCGATCAACAAGGTGAACAAGTCAGTATCCCTTTTCTTATCTGAAGGCCCAAATAATCTATTATTTTAATGCATCTTTCTGAACACCAATACTTGCTCTTTATGTTGATATTTCGTGGTGGTATATCTTGACGACATTCTCGCCAATTCTATATCAATGGAAGAACATGAAGAACAAACTCATTTCATCCTATCAAGATCGAGAACACCACATCTGTGTAAAGTTCTGAAAGTGTAAATCCTGACCTTCTAAACTCACCTATATCGACCATGTCCTTCTGCTAAAAACATTTCTACAATCCGGGAATCATCAACAACAATTGTTAATCTTCACCCATCATCATATTTCAACCAACTTTGGAGTTTTTCCTTGTTTGGCAAGTTATCATCGTCGTTCTACTGAAGTTTTCCTCAAGATGACTAAATGTCTCTCAAATATTCTCTAGAAGTACAAGAAATTCTTTTGATCTCCGACTCAACAAGAAATATTTCCATCATATGTTGAACCCCTTCCTTTCCAAAGGACTGCAAGGAAACATATTATGGCCCAGCAACTCACAGACCAACTTGAGGAAGAAAGAATGTTTATCAAAATGCTAGAAGAAGAGACACAAGCAAGAAAGGCTAATGAGGTAAGTAGGGACGAGACCCGGGACCAAAGAAAATATATATTTTAACTATGTTTGCACATTACAACATAATAGAGCTAGATATCAAAGCTTCACAATTTGTTGAAGGAAAGGTAAAAGCTAAAGAAGTTGGTAAATCTACTCTCCCTTGCACTTTTGGTGGGTCTTCTTATTATGGCCTCTGTGATATAGGAACAACAGTTAGTGTAATCCCCTTTAATTGTTATTTGAAAATCCAAAAATAATTAGCCCCAACCGAATTAGAAGATATCGATATGACAATAATACTTGCGGATAAAACACTCAGAGTTCCTATGGGAGTAATTAGAGATGTTCCAATTTGTATTGGACCCTACAAGTATCCTATTGATTTTTTTACTTTTAGACATACCTACTGATGTGTATTGACCGATTATTTTTGGAAGAACTTTCTTGAACACTGCAGGAGCAAAAATTGATTGCAAGAAAGAGATGGTATCCCTCAAGCTCGGTGAAGAGAAAATGGAATTTCACTTCTCGAAATTCCAACATAAACCTGCTATTGATGATTTAGATGAATATGAGTTTGGGAAATAGGAAGAAGGTAATATGATTAATCTTCCCTCTATAGTCATTAAAACTCCCGATGATGATTTGGTTAGGAGTTTAGTTGCTAACGATGATATGCCTCAAGATTCTGAGATAAATCAAAATTATTATCTTGACTCTACACCCATGGTGGATTCTGAGATAAATCAAAATTATGAAGAACCTATAAGAAAAGGAGACGAGGCACCTCCACCTCCTACACTTAAAACCTTACGCAAGGAATTAAAATATAGGTTTCTTGATGAAGCCAACAATAAAAATATAGGTTTCTTGATGAAGCCAACAATAATTTTCCTATTATTATAAGTTCTAACCTTTCAGAAAAAGAGGAGGAAAACTTGATGATGGTTCTCAGAATGCATCTGAATGCTCTTGGGTATTCGATGAGTGACTTGAAGTGGATTAGGCCCTTGATAGCCACTAAGGATGACAATGGAGCGGGTTTGGATGGATATATCAAAACCAAATCCAAATCCAAATCCATCAACCTCGAGCCCGCCCACGAAGATATCCATGGGCATGGATGTCGCCCCAGATCCAAACCCGTCGAATATCCATGTATCCATGGATATATATTGGTTTACACACTATATATATAATCATAACAACATTCAACATAACTTCGATATTATAGCAAATTTCGATAGCATTTCAGGATAACATGCATCCATTGTTTCCCACTTGCGCTAATACGTCTACTCAGCAGTAGCAGCGGCAAGCCCTTTAATTAGAAAATCAAGGCATGGGTGAGGGGAAAGTGGGAGGTCGGCCAGTACAAGGATGTAGGGAATTGGGGGAATTCTTACCATCGGGGAGGTCGCCGAGGACAGGACAACCGCCGAAAATTCTTGTAGACGAGCAGGAATGCGGGAGGGGCAGTCGCCGGTGATTCCTAGCGGAGGAGGAATAGGGGTGGCAGGGAGAGTGGTGGCGTCGCCAGTCCGCTAGGTTGTGTCCTGGCCTGCGAGTATCCTAGGAGGGGATACATGACTAGCGCTCCGCCGCTTCCCCTGACGGTTGCCTCGTTCGTATGTAGGGAGTGATTAGGGAAATGGAATAGGTAGGGATTGAGATAATAAGAGTAATTATCTAGGGTTAGTACTTAGGTGGGCCTTTGGTCCTAGGTCTTAGAAGTTGGTTCATTAGGCCTTTTAGTGAGTAATATGGCATATGTAAAAAAAATGTCTCGGTGACATGTGGGTCCCATGTTTCTGCCGGGTATCCATCGGATATCCATGGAGCGAAACCATTACCCATGCCCGCCCCATGAATTAGCGGATATCCGCCCCATGAAATCCATGGGCATACTTAGTCCTCCATACCCTTACCCACCGGGTCGGATATCCGTGGATACCCGGATCCGTGGATAAAATTGCCATCCTTAATAGCCACTCATAGAATATTTATGGAAGAAGGATCTCAACCCATTGCAGATTTCCGGAGATGATTGAAACCCCGCATTAAATAAGAGGTGAGAAAGGATGCAATACGCTTATTAGATGCAGGAATTATTTTTTATGTAGAGGAGAGTGATTGGGTAAGCCCTGTTCATTTTGTTCCTAAGAAAGGCAAGTTTACCGTTGTTCAAAACGAACACAATGAACCGGTACCAACTAGAACTGTAATTGGTCATAGGATGTGCATTGGTTATAGAAAATTAAATAAGGAGTCAAGAAAGGATCACTACCCTTTATCGTTTATAGGTCAAACTTTAGAAAGACTTGTTATGTATTCTCATTTTTGTTATCTAGACGGTTACTCCGGTTTTCCCAAATTGCTGACCACCCTGATGATCAACTCAAAACAACCTTCAATTGTCCTTATCAGTTATATGCTTATCAATGTATGCCTTTTGGTCTTTGAAATGTCCTACCTACCTTTCAGAGATGCATGACTGCTATATTTGTCGACTATGTTGAAAGTAATATGGAAGTTTTCATGGATGATTTTTCTATTTATGGAACTTCATTTAATCATTGATGGGGATATGCTGAGTGGGGTGTACCCAGCAGGATGTTCCCTACTGGATCTTACTTCCATCGAGTGGGCCTGCAGGATGGTGATTGGATCGCGACCCAAGGAGGAGCCAGGCGACTGGAAGATGAAGGCTCACAAGCGTAGCTAGGCCTAGTAGGATTAGGTCAAACCCTCCGAGTCCTTATCCCACTCGGTTGTAGAGATGTAAACCCTAGCGAAGTACCTCTATATAAGCCTCCCTAGGGTGCTCTAGTACTCATGTTCCATCATACACCCCATCGACTCGCTGCCTAGCCGCCGAGCTCGCCAACACTGTAATCTCTCGATAATACAATCTAGCAGGAGTAGGTATTTACCCTTCGGGGGGCCGAACCTAGGTAAAACCTTGTGTCTCTGCCCTTATCTCACACTGCAGATGGCTGGCCGCCCTTTCCCCTCATTCTACTACTCGCTGCCAATCGCAACATCTACCGTGGCCATTCTCATGACCGTGGCGCCCACTGTGGGGAATGGCCGGTCAGGCCTGAGTTCTGTGGCGAGACCCTACCTTCCAATCAACCGAATGATTTCCACCGGTCACATAATCACGTACGACGAGATCCTTCAGATCTTGCCCAACAGCTACGTCCCGGCGTCACGCCCGGTGACGCACAGCGTCATCATGCCGGTCGGCTCCATCAACCTCTTCGTCGGCTTCACGGATGTCATCGTCTATGGAGACTCGGTGCTCATCAGCGAGTCTCCGCCACGCGATCGGCTCTCTGAGAGCCAAGTCCGCACCATCCACTACCTCGCCTCCGAGCACAACTCAGCCAACAGCGACGTGGTCGAGACCGACATGGCCGCGGATGACGTGGCCCTCCACGATGACGCTGACTCGGTGACCCCAGCCTCGGTCGTTGGATCCATCATTGCTGCTTCACCAGAAGGTTCCATCACGTGAGTCTGCAACGTCAGAGATTTCGAGGATCCGTCCATCCTCAGGATCTTCGACTCTGACTCTAGGTCAGAGAATTCTGGCAACCTCCACGCTGGATCCAGTCACTTCGTCGCAACCTACATGGTGAGCGGCATGAGCGCCCTGCCAGACCCCTTCTCCACTCCGATCCCGCCGACTGCGACAACAACGGAGGTCGAGGAAGCTCGCCAGCGCCTGGAGGAGGCGGTGCGCAAAGAGCAAGCCGAGTGCGAAAAATTTCGCCTCGAGCAGGCAATGTTGCAGGAGCTATCGCTCTATCACCAGCGCCGCATCAGGACGCGCCTGAACCCTACCGTTCAGGGCCGCGCCCTGAACTTCGATGAAGACAACGATCCCGCTCGCATGGCCGAGCGCATGATCTGCAAGAACATACCGCCAGGCTTCAGCGCCCGCCCGCCACTAGGAGCGCCAGCAAGCGGAGCCCCACCACCGCCACCCGGCTACACGCCCCCTCCCAACCAGCCGAGAGTCCTCATCTCTCTGCAAGAGCGGGACGCGAACGGCCTCTCGTTGTACTCCACCCCAATGGACAACGTCATCGGGGGGCAGGCAACAGTCGCCAACCTCAACATCACAAGGGAAGGCGCGCTACAAATCAAGTACGCCCAGGCCCTACTCGCCAAGGCCATCGAGCAGCAAGTCGCCGGAGCCGACTCGCGGGGACGAATGTACTCCCGCTCCTTCGGAAGCAAGGCGGCCTCGAGCGGCCACCCAACGATGGCCAACACCATGAACTTCCCGCCACCTGAGACCCCGCAGGACCAACCACGGGTCGCACACCCAGCGCACTCCACCAACGACCCGCGACCGCTGAACAACACGGTCACCGCCAATGGGCAGCCGATCAACGCGCGGACTCACATCATCAACAACCAAACCTGGCGCGCATGCCAGCCCAATGACTTGAGGCACATCCTCAACAACCGCGTCGATGGTGAGCCAAGAGGCTCTCTCAGTCGAGTCGGCCCCTAGTGCTTCGGACCAATGATTTGAGGCGAGAAATACCCGACCAACTTCAAAGCGCCGAAGGAGATCGAGAAGTACGACCCCACGTACGATCCAGCCATGTGGCTGGACAAATACCTCATGGCGATGGAAATCGCCAGCCACACCAACCTCCTCGCCACTCACTACCTCCCCCTGATGATGGCGGGAGCGACTCGGCAGTGGATCAACACCCTCCCCCAGACAGAATCGACTCCTGGGAGGACATACGCGAGGACTTTGTCAGGCACTTCGAGGGCTCCTACACCCGTGCCACCACCATCGAGGACCTGGAGCGATGCGTCTAGGGACCCCGTGAGTCGACCCACAACTAGGTCGAATGGTGGCAAGACCTGTGGATCAACGCTGTCGGCATCCACCCGGACACGGCGATCCACTGTTTCAAGAACTCGTGCCGATGCGAGCCACTGGTCGCCAATATCAAGAGGGTATACAAGACGCTCGACAACGTCCCCGACCTCCTCGAGATTGCCAAACGATATGTAGAGGAAGATCCGAACCAGGAAACCGATGACGAGTCGGGTGGGAGTCGCCGCCCAAGCGGCCATGACAACGGTAGGCAGCGCGAACTGCGCTACAGCAACACTCGCCTCACTGGCAAGTGCCACGGTGACGGTCGAGTCGACTTCGTCACCAATGCCGACTACGCGCCACGCGACCTCAAAAGCTTTCGCCGCGACGGAGGACAACACCACGACAGTGGAAACTACCAGGCGAGGCCGAAATTCGACCCCATAGCTCTCCTCAACCAACCCTGTGTGTTCCACAAAAGGGAGGGGAAACCCACAACACATACAGCCGCTGACTGCCACTCTCTGAAGGAGATCGAGAAGGCATGGCGAGCAAGGGAGGACCCGAACAACAACCTGCCAAATGGCAGGGCATTCGGCAACGACAATGGCACGCTACACACCTTCACCGGGCTCGGCACCAAGCGCGAGAAGAAGTTCCTCGCCCGCGCCGTCTCCATCAATGCAGTGTCCTAGGTCGACGTCCCTCGCTTCCTCAACTGGTCCGAGCAGCGCATCACTTGGAGCCGCGAGGACCACTTGCCACAGATCGAGTACCCCGGGCGAGTCTCCCTGGTAGTTAAGCCCAAAGTGGGCGAATACTGGCTCCCCAAGATGTTGATGGACAGCGGGAGTTCCATCAATATCCTCTACCTGGACACATTCAGGTGACTGCGGCTGCTGCAGTTGATGATCGAGTCGACCCTCACCACCTTCCACGACATCGTCCCCGGTCAGAAAGCGTACCCGATCGGCAAGGTGACGCTCCTAGTACCTTCGGCACACCAGCTAACTTCCACACCGAGCGGATTGTCTTCGAGCTGGTGAACTTCAACAACCCCTACCACTGCGTCTTGGGGCGACAAGCATTCACCAAGTTCATGGAGGCACCGCACTACGCATACAACATGATAAAGCTCCTAGGACCATGCGGCATCATCACCATTCACGGCAACCCCGACATGGCCAACAAGTGCGAGGAAAAAGGCACACAACTTGCTGACACCGTCATCGCCACAGAAGCCAACCACACAGAGGAGCTCGCCAGATACACGAGAGGGGTTGACAAAGACGACCCCACAATCCTGAAGAAGCCCAACGCGGAGAACGCCGGGTCGATCACATTCGAGCCCACGACGCACACTCGCACCAGCGAGCTGGTCCTAGGCGACTCCAGCCAAACGGTCATCATCGAGGCGGGCATGAGCCCCGCA
This sequence comes from Avena sativa, assembly GCA_916181665.1. NCBI lineage: Eukaryota > Viridiplantae > Streptophyta > Magnoliopsida > Poales > Poaceae > Avena > Avena sativa. The sequence continues at coordinate 149,772,959 of OV702297.1, forward strand.
TAGGAAAGCGCACTCGTCGATTTCCTCCGTAAGAATCACGACATCTTCGCTTGGAAGCCATCTAACATGCCAGGTGTCTTGAGGGAACTCACCGAGCACAAACTCCCAAAGTGCGACATGTCAAGCAGTCGCTACGGCCCTTCAATGAAGAGCGCCGCCGAGCAATCGCCGAAGAAGTTCAGCTCCTACTCACTGCAGGCTTCATCTGGCCAATCAAGTACTCCAAGTGGCTGGCAAACCCAGTCCTGGTCATGAAGAAGAACAAGACCTGGAGGATATGTATTGACTACACCAAACTCAACAGCCCCTGCCCAAAGGAGCAGTTCGTCCTCCCATGCATCAATCAGATCATCGATTCGACTACAGGCTCGGAGTCCCTATGCTTCCTCGACACGTACTCTGGGTATAACCAAATCAAGATGGCTGTCGAGGACGAGGAGAAGACGGCGTTCATCACGCCATTCGGCGCCTACTTCTACACCGCCATGACGTTTAGACTCACGAACGCCGGCGCGACCTACCAGCGGTGCATGCAGGAGTGCCTCACGAGCCAAATTGGCCGCAACATCCACGTCTATATCGATGACGTGGTGGTCAAGTCCAATCGCCAGAGTGACCTACTCGCCGACCTGGCCGAGACCTTCGCAAATCTGCGGAGGTACAAGATCAAGCTCAACCCAGGGAAGTGCACCTTTGGCGTACCCACTGGACAACTACTGAGGTACGTAGTCTCCAAGCGAGGCATCGAGGCGAACTCCACCAAGATCAACAGAATCGCACGGCTCAGAAAACCCGAGTGCCTCCGCGACGTCCAGAAGCTGGCCAGGCGAGTCGCGGCTCTCAGTCGCTTCATCCCCCGGCTAGGCGAGAAGGCAATGCCTCTCTATCGCCTGATGCACAAGAACCTCACGTTCCAATGGGACAAGGAGGCGGACGACGCGCTCAACGCACTCAAATAAGTGCTATTCGCTGCACCGCTACTCGCTGCCCCCGTCGACAAGGAGGCGATGCTCGTCTATGTCGCGGCATCCGAGCGAGTCGTCAACGCTGTCATGGTCGTCGAGCGACCAGAGGAGGTCAAGGAGCGCCCCGTATAGCTCCCGGTCTACTACATCAGCTGGACTCACAATAGCGCTACCCGCAATACCAGAAACTGGTCTACACGGTCTTCCGAGCCCAGTGACGGCTATCGCACTACTTCCAGGAGCACCCAATCATGGTCGTATCCTCCGTGCCACTGCAGGACATCATCCGCAACCGCGAGGCGATCGGGCGGGTCACCAAGTGGTCCTTCGAAATCGGCGTCCACAATATCAAGTGCGAGAAGCGCAAGGCGATCAAGTTGCAGGCTCTAGCAGATTTCCTTGCCGACTGGGAAGAGGCATAGCAGCCAGAGAAGCTGCCATACCTCCACTACTGGTCTCTGCACTTCGACGGATCCAAGAACGCAGACGGCGCAGGGGCAGGAATCATACTGACCTCGCCCAAGGGCAACAAGCTCCGCTATGTGTTGTACCTCGACTTCACCCCTGCACCAACAACATGGTCGAGTACGAGTCCCTCCTTCATGGCATGAGAGCCGCCAAGGAGATGAACGTCAATCGCCTGTGGTGCTATGGCGACTCCAACCTCATCGCCGTGCAAGTCGCCGATACCTACGACACCATGTCCCCCACCATGGCGGCATACCGCCAAGCAGTGGACCAGCTAGGGGGCCACTTAGCCGGCTACTACGTCGAGTGGATCTACAGGCGCAAGAAAGAGGAGGCCGACGCCCTCTCCCGCATCGGGTCAGCTCGGCAAACCCCATTCGCGGGCGTCTTCCTCGACACAATACACAAGCCTTCCGTCTCTCCTCCAAAGGAGATCGACCTCGGGATACCGCTCCAGCCAGAGCCTGCCCTGGTCGCCATGGTCGCAGAACCAAGCGAATGGACCGCGCCATACCTCGCATACCTTGAGAGCGGGACCCTGCCAGCGGACGAGACGGAAGCCCGCATGATCATGCGTCGATGCAAATCCTTCATCATCATCAACTACGAGCTCCACAAGCGCAGCGTAACAGGCGTGTTCCAATGCTGCGTGCAACCTGGGGAAGGACGCAAGATCCTCTAAGACATCCATGCTGGCGACTGCGGCCACCATGCCGACGCCTGGTCCCTGGTCGCCAAGGCCATGCAACACGGCTTCTACTAGCTCACTGCGCACGTCGATGCCGTCTACATCGTCCAACGCTGCGTCGGGTGCCAGAAGTACGCCAACCAGACAGACGTCCCTAGCTCGGCGCTCAAGACGATCCCCATCACCAGGCCATTCGCCATATGGGGCATGGACATGGTGGGCCCCTTCAAGAAGGACCCCTCCGGCTAAACCCATCTTCTAGTTGCAGTCGACAAATTCACCAAGTGGGTCGAAGCCAAGCCAGTCCGGAAGTGCGACGGGAAGACCGCGGCCAAATTCCTCCACGAGCTCATCTACCGCTATGATTCCCGCACAGAATTATCACGGACAACGGCACCAACTTCGCCAAGGGTGCCATGGCCGAATTCTGCGAAGAGCACAACATATGGCTCGACCTCGCCTCAGTCGCCCACCCGGAGTCCAATGGCCAGGCGAAGCGTGCCAACCAAAGCATCCTCCATGGCCTCAAGCCACGGCTGCAAGTTCCCCTCGAGCGAACTCCGGGATGCTGGGTCGAATAGCTCCCCTCTATCATATGGGGCATCCGCACCTCCATCAACCGGTCGATAGGGTTCACACCCTTCTTCATGGTATATGGCGCCGAAGCCGTCATGCCGACTGACCTGGAGCACGACTCGCCCTGGGTCGTCAACTACGTGGAGGCCGAGAACGAGCTTGCACGCCCCACGGGGTTGATCAACTCGACAAAGCACGCGACTTAACCCGCTCCCGCATGGCCATCTATTAGCAGGAGCTTTGCTACTACCACAGCCGCCGAGTTTAGACTCGCACCTTCCAGGAGGGCGACCTGGTCCTGTGACTGATCCATGACAAGAAGGGAATGCACAAGCTCTCTGCCCCATGGGAGGGACCATTCGCCATAGGGCAAGTCCTTGGCAAGGACACCTACTACATTATCGACATTCGAGGCGACGAACAGCTCGACGTAAAGCGACTGTAAATCTCCAAAGGAAGTTCTACACGTAGAACTCTGACCTGTATTTCCCCCTTCATGCAATAAAATACATCCGACTCGCACAAATTGTTCTTACTCTCCAAGTCTTGTGCCAATCACACTCATAACTATATCTTAACGCTACTCACAGAAGTCAACCCTTGGTTACGCGACCGGCACGGCTAAGTAAAGCGGCGCAAGGGCACCGAAGGAATTCGGGCCCTGCGTCGTCCACAAAAACGCCAACCCGGAGCCCCCATCAGAGTCGCCCTGCTCGACTGGCCCGTCGGGCCAAGACGATCGAACACGCTTCATATAGCAACCGGTCCTCCACATCCTCGGTGTAGCGACTCGAATGCTTAAGTACCACACTCGGGGACTCGCCCAATTCTAAACCCACGCAGCTAGGGAACACACCAAGTACGAGAGTGCACCCTGGACTCGACACGCGACTGGATCTCCGAGCCAGGTGGAGCGACGTGCCACACACAACGTGCCCCGTCCTTACCTACCTTGGGCTTGCGACTAGAACGGCTAAGTACCACGCTTGGGGACTCGCCCAACCGACCATGTTCACGTCCGGGAGAACGTCTAAGTATATAGCACCCCTTGGGGTCTCCAAGCGACGGGCTCTCCAAGCCACGGCGAGTCTACCTTAACTAACTAATAGTCTAAAATAACCAAACATACAAAAACGCGAGGTAAAACCTATTAAAGGGCAGACGCGCTCGGGGACTCGCTCAACAAACAAATTACAAATCAAGTCAAACTGACCCAACAAATTCTCATTTCCTTAGCAGCAAAATATGTTGTTCGTAGGCAAGGATGCATACATATTTATGTATACTAATCAGCAATCATTTATTCCGTAGGCTTCGAAGTCGATGCGCTGCCCTTGCCGCGGACCCGGATGAAGGGTACCCACGGATTTGCCGGGTACATCGTCAGGCTCTTCACCATCGCCGACCGGAATTGCTACTCTGACTTGAGGTCACGGTGCGCCGGCTCGCGGTTGTTCGGCGCCACCACGTCTCCTGGTACGGCAGCAGATCGCCCATCTTGAGCACCCACTCGGAGTACGTGGCCGCCTTCATAGTCAACTTCAAGACCTCAGAGATTTCCACCGAGCTGGTCGCAGACGGGTACCCGCTAGTGACGTCGTCGAGGTCGAAGTCGCCCGGGAAATGCGCGAGCTCAAGACTCAGCGCAGTCGCGGCGAAACACCGACCGCGACATGTACTCGACCACCGCTGGCGCCTTCTCAAGGTAACACCAAACTTCTGTCAGCTTGCTGGGGATCACTGTAGGGTTCACAACATAGAAAACAAAAAAATTCCTACGATGGGAACAACTATGTACGAAGATCTATCTACTAGATACAATCAACGGGCGGATGTATATCTGTAGAGAACATACCCTTGAATACCGACAAAGTTTAACGAGTTAAACTCGTGGTTGATGTAGACGATCTCTTGCCGATCGAGAGGAAGTCCTAGCACCGCAAATCAGCAGCACATCCGTGCTCGCACACACGTCCAAGGCACCAAGCAACCTCTGCCTCCTCGCTCCAGCGATGCAGCAGAAGCACAACTCTTTCTTTCCGAATAGCCACCAGGAACATGTATCTCGCTAGTCCGAGACCATGGTGGATAAATACTAGAGGGGGAGAGAGATCCTTCACGAGGAGGTGTGAGTGAGAAGTGAGGAGGGGGCTCCTTTTATAGGAGAGGGGGGAACCCCAAGGAGGTGGCCGGCGCATGGGGTCTGCCCCTTGCCCTCCCCTCATTCATGTGGGTGGACACTCCACTCACAAAAATCCCTTTCAATTCCCTCCACTAAAAAACCCACTCAAATTCCCATTAAATTTCCACCAAATTTAATGCAAACTCTCATTAAACAAAACTCTTTTTATTTATTCAGAATTTTTTAAATTACTTTAATGAAAAACATTCACATATAACCCCTTGCTAGTATTTCATTTCACATGCAAAAAACACTTTCTGCAATTTCACCAGAAAACCTGTTTCGGTATCTAGTGAAATAAATTCCTGCGCTTGTTATTCTTTCCGGCATGAAACTTTTGCTCCAAATGGACGCCGGTGTCTCTTAAGTGTGTCACCCTACGGTTCGCGAATAATGCGGACATGATCGAGACCCCTCTCAGATCAAAAATCATAAGTGGGACCTAGAGGTCCATACTGACTCCCACACATTCAGCGATGACTTTCTTGTGATCGCGAGAACCTTTTATGCTAGTATCCTAATCCCTTTGTTTCGCGATATATTACATGTCCGAGATTCAATCATCGGTATCTCCATACCTATTTTGATCTCGTTACTGACATGCACTCTTTTCTCATTCCCGTGATATAATATTCTAGCGATCAAATCACTTGCTTGCAAGCTAACCAATGTGATATCACCGAGAGGGCCCAGAGCATATCTATCCATCATCGGGATGAATAAATTCCAGTCTCGATCCATGGGCCTCAACATAACACTTTATTAGTACTGAACCCATCTTTATAATCACCCTGTTACGGTGTGATGTTTGACGTTATCAAGATACTCTTCCGGTGTTAGTGATTGACATGATCTCATGGTCTAAGGATTAGGATCGCTTCGTATGATGTTATAGCAATATAAAATCAATGACTTTGATCATAATGATATACTTCGGATGAATGTTCATCACACCATTACACTAATGTTGTGACCTCGTTATTAACAACATCCAATGTCCATGATCAGGAAACTTTGATGATCTTGTTAATCAACGAGCTAGTTTATGAGAGAGGCATAACTAGGAACTTTCTGTTTGTTTATTAAACACACATGTATTAATGTTTCCGTATTAATACAATTATAGCATGCAAAATAAACATCTATCATATACTTGGAATATACATAATAACCACTTTATTATTGCCTCTCAAGGCATATTCCCTTCAGTATCCCACTTGCACTAGAGACAATAATCTAGTTACATAGTGATAAATCTAACACCCATGGAGTTCTGGTGTTGATCATGTTTTGCTCTAGGGAGAGTTTTAGTCAACGGATCTGCTACATTGAGATCCGTGTGTACTTTACAATTCTTTATATCTCCATCCTTGACATGCTCGCGAATGGAGTGAAATCGGCGCTTAATATGCTTGGAATTCTTGTGAGACCTTGGTTCTTTGGCATTGGCAATGGAACCATTGTTGTCACAATAGATCACCATTGGTTCCAACGCACTCGCAACCACACCTAGTTCGGATATGAACTCCTTCATCCAAACCGCTTCCTGAGCCGCTTCCGAAGCAGCAACATATTTGGCCTCCGTTGTTGATCCCGCCACCACGGGTTGTTTGGAATTCCTCCAACTAACCGCTCCACCATTCATGAGAAATACGTATCCGGATTGAGACTTAGAGTCATTCGGATCGGTGTCAAAGCTAGCATCGACATAACACTTAGCGACGAGCTCTTCTTCACCACCATACACAAGAAACATATCCTTAGTTCTTTGCAAGTACTCAAGGATATTCTTGACCGCTATCCAGTGTTCCGAACCAGGATCAGATTGGTACCTACTAGTCATACTAATAGCATGTGCCACATCCAGTCTTGTACATAGCATGGCGTATATTATAGATCCTATGGCTGAAGCATATGGGACTTTGTCCATTATCTCTCTTTCTTTCATCGTAGCCGGACTTTGAGTCTTACTCAATGTCTTGCCTTGCAACATAGGTAAGAACCCCTTCTTACTTCCGTCCATTTTAAACTTTTTTAAAATCTTATCAAGGTATGTACTTTGCGATAGCCCGATTAGGTGCCTAGATCTATCTCTATAGATCTTTATGCCTAATATGTATGACACTTCACCTAGGTCCTTCACTAAAAATTTGCTGTTTAGATAAATTTTAACACTATTTAAAAGATCTATATCATTTCCGATCAATAATATGTCATCCACATATAATATCAGAAATGCCACATTGCTCCCACTCACTTTCTTGTAAATACAAGCCTCTCCATAAGTTTGGACAAATCCAAACTCTTTGATCACCTCATCAAAGCGGATATTCCAACTCCGGGATGCTTGCTTCAGTCCATAGATGGATCGCTGAATCTTCCACGCCTTGTTAGCATCCTTAGGATCGACAAAACTCTTTGGTTGTATCATATACAACTCTTCCTCAATATTGCCATTGAGGAACGCGGTTTTGACATCCATTTGCCATATCTCATAATCGAAATATGCAGCAATTGCTAACATAATCCTAACTGACTTTAGCATCGCTACGGGAGAGAATGTGTCATCGTAGTCAACTCCTTGAATTTGTCGAAATCCCTTTGTGACAAGTCGAGCTTTATAGACGGTCATATTACCATCAGCACCAGTTTTCCTTTTGAAAATCCATTTATTCTCCACGGCCTTTCGGTCGTGAGGTAAGTCCACCAAGTTCCAAAATTGGTTTTCATACATGGATTCCATCTCGGATTTCATGGCTTCTAACCATTTGTTGGAATCCGGGCTCATCATCGCTTCTTCATACGTCGCAGGGTCATCAATTTCATCAACCATGAAATTCATAACAGGGTTTCCGTACAGCTCGGGAGTTGCACGCGTCCTGCTGGACCTGCGAGATTTGGTAGTACTCTCTTTTGGATTTTCATGATCATTATCATTAGTTCCCTCTTCAATTGGTGAAGCCAACTCCGGAACGACTTCTGGCGCTGCGCTACTTGCCATATTATGAAGAGAAGGTTCAATAACCTCTTCGTGTTCTACCTTCCGACTACCCACACCTTTTGCGAGAAACTATTTCTCTAGAAAGGATCCATTCTTGGCAACAAAAACCTTGCCCTCGGATCTGTGATAGAAGGAATACCCAGTAGTTTCCTTAGGGTATCCTATGAAGACGCATTTTTCCGCTTTGGGTTCGAGTTTATCCGGTTGAAGTTTCTTCACATAAACATCGCATCCCCAAACTTTAAGAAATGACAGCTTAGGTTTGTTTCCAAACCACAATTCATACGGTGTCTTTTCAACGGATTTAGATGGTGCCCAATTTAAAGTGAATGTAGCCGTTTCTAGTGCATAACTCCAAAATGACAGTGGCAAGTCTGTCAGAGACATCATAGATCGAACCATATCCAATAAAGTACGATTACGATGTTCCAACACACCATTTTGATGTGGTGTTCCGGTAGGTGTGAGTTGTGAAACAATTCCACACTCTTTCATATAAGTGATAAACTCGTAACTTAGATACTCACCTCCACGGTCGGACCGTAGAAATTTGATCTTTCTATTATGATGATTTTCTACTTCACTCTGAAATTCCTTGAACTTTTCAAAGGATTCAGACTTGTGTTTCATCAAGTAGATATAACCATATCTACTCAAATCATCCGTGAAAGTAACAAAATAATGATATCCTCCTCACGCCGACACACTCATTGGACCACATACATCAGAATGAATGATCTCCAATAAATATGTCGCCCGTTCCATTGAACCGGAAAACGGCGTTCTAGTCATCTTGCCCATAAGGCATGGCTCACATGTATCAAATGATTCAAAATCAAGTGATTCCAAAAGTCCATCCGAATGGATCTTCTTCATGCGTTTAACGCCAATATGACCTAGACGGCAGTGCCACATATATGCGATATAGCATCATTAAGTTTAATCCTTTTAGCAGCAACATTATGAATATGTGTAACACTATTATCAAGATCCAACAGAAATAAATCATTCATCATCGGTGCATGACCATAAAAGATTTCATTCATATAAATAGAACAACCATTGTTCTCAGATTTAAATGAATAACCACTTCACATCAAACATGATCCAGATACAATGTTCATGCTCAGTGCTGGCACCAGATAACAATTATTCAAGTTTATTACTAATCCCGACGGTAAGTGGAGAGGTAGCATTCCGATGGTGATCACATCAACACTTGATCCATTGCCAACACACATCTTGACCTCACCCCTTCCTAGCGGTCGCTTGTTCTGCAACCCCTGATTCGAGTTACAAATATTAGCAACTGAACCGGTATCAAATACGCAGGTGCTACTGCGAGTACTAGTCAAGTACACATCAATAACATGTATATCATATATACCTTTATTTGCCTTGTCGGCCTTCTTGTCTGCCAAATATTTGGGGCAGTTGCGCTTCTAGTGGTCAGTCCCCTTACAATAATAGCACTCGGTATCAGACTTAGGGCCAACTTGGGGTTTCTTTTCAAGAATGGCAACTGGATTGCCGCCATTACTTCCCTTCCATTTTCCCTTCTTGTCTTTCTTAAAACCAGTGGTCTTATTGATCATCAACACTTGATGTTCTTTCTTGATATCCACTTCTGCAGTTTTAAGCATTGACAGAAGCTCGGGGAGAGACTTCTTCAGCCTTGCATATTATAGTTCATCACGAAGCTCTTATAGCTAGGTGGCAGAGACTGCAGAACACGATGGATTCCTAAGTCAATGGGAATCGTTATTCCCAAGGACACAAGCTTATCGGCGTAACCCGACATCTTGAGTACATGCTCACTTACGGAGCTGTTCTCTTCCATCATGCAGCTAAAGAACTTTTCTGAAGCATTGTAGCTCTCTACAGCAGCATGTGTGTCAAAAATCATTTTCAACTCACCCATTGTATCAAATGCATTGCCGTTTTTGAAACGCTTTCGAAGTTCTGGCTCTAGCCCATACAATATGCCGCAATGAACTAAGTTGTGGTCCTCCTGACGAGTCTGATAGACATTCTTCTCCTCGTCAGGGGCATCATCGAACGGTGGGGGGCCTAGCGGCGCTTCTAGCACATATTGCTTTTGTGCAGCAGAGAGGAGAATCCTAAAATTCATGGCCCATTCGGTAAAGTTGCTACCGTTCATTGAAAGTTTCTCTTTCTCCATGAACACATTGAAATTTAAAGCAGGTGGTGCCATCTACAACAAAATATGTAAAGTTTAGACTAATTTTATGATAGATTGAGTTCAACTAATCCAAATTAAGAATGAACTCCCACTCAAAAACGACATCCCTCGTGCCTTTTTGGTGATTACATGAACCAAATCCACTACACCAATTCCGATCATCACGTGAGTTGGTGTAGCTTCAAAGGCGAGCATCAAATGGGCATCATATCTACCATATGACTCATGCTTAACCTTTTGGTCCGTGTTTCGAGGCCATGTATGTATATTCTAGGCTCGCCAAGTAAGAACCTTAGTATTCGCGTGTGTCACTGTCTTACACCCGAAGTATGATCGTGGATCTAAGAACACCCGATCATCACGTGATGTCTTGGAGCGATGAAACATAATCGGTGCATACTTAAGGAAGAACATATTCTTATCTTGATATCTAAATGAGGGATCATCTTATTATGCTAATAAAACGCCAAACAAGCAATATAAGATGCGACAAACATCACATGTTTATAAGTGAAATGATATCGTTCTTGCACTTGATCTCCATCATGTGCATTGTGTTATGATCACTATCATACCTCTATGTGTAAGGCCAAGGTCTATAGAACTTACACGTTACGTGTGTTGTAAGAGTATCAACTTATACTTCTACTTACAACATCACCATATCATGACACTAGCCCAGAAACAATCTAAACTAGACGCCTCTAATTTATCCATTGCAAGTTTTACGTGGCTTAGGGCTTTCGAAGATAGAACCATTCTTACCTACGAACATGAACCACAACGAGGATAACCAAATTGTTGACAACTCGTTGCAAATTAGATATTGACTATAGTAGGAGAGACAGACACCCGCTAGCCACTTATGCAAAACTAGTTGCATGTCAAGCGTGGAACATGTCTCATGTGCAAGGACATGTAAAGTTTGTCCGGGCCGCTTCATCCCACTATGCCACCAATATCCAAAGTACAACTGAGAAGCAATAACATGATCATCATCTCCCACATACTATTGTGTGTACTACCCGTGCAAAGCATCTATACATAGATCCGGCTCTGATACCACTGTAGGGTTTGCAGCATAGAAAACAAAAAAATTCCTATGATGGGAACAACTATGTACCAAGATCTATATACTAGATACAATCAACAGGCGGATGTATATCCGTAGAGAACATACCCTTGAAGACCGACAAAGCTTAATGAGTTAAACTCGTGGTTGATGTATACGATCTCTTGCCGATCTCAAGATCGAGAGGAAGTCCTAGCACCGCAAATCAGCGGCGCATTCATGCTCGCACACATGTCCGAGGCACCGAGCAACCTCTGCCTCCTCGCTCCAGCGATGCAGCGGAAGCACAAATCTTTCTTGTTGAATAGCCACCGGGAACATGTATCTCGCTAGTCTGAGACCATGGGGGATAAATACTAGAGGGGGAGAGAGATCCTTCACGAGGAGGTGTGAGTGATAAGTGAGGAGGGGGGCTCCTTTTATAGGAGAGGGGATGTAACATCCCAAAAATATGAAACAATGATCATCAAACTCTAATCACTAAAATTAGGGTTAACAAAAACTTTGATTAATTAAAATCATATGAATGCATGTATGTATGTGATGATTTGATAAGTGCATGAATGGACTTGTGTGATTAACCTAAATAGCAAGAAATGGTTTAAAGATGAAAATAACATCATCTAAAACAATTCCATGCAGAAACAAATCAAGAGAAAATCAAAAACAAATCAAATAAAGCAAATGGTCATTTTTGCCAATCTTGCTCACTAGGTCACTTTGAGTGTTTCTAGTCCAAGATTTCAAACAGAAACTTTTCCAATTCTTTTCACCCCTTGCAAGACCAAGTAAAAATGAATCAAAGCCCACCTTTCAAACTTGCAGAAACATTTGGCAACCTCATTCAAATCACAAGCGAAAATTGAATCTTTATCATATGTGAAGATCAAACATTTTCAAAACCCAACCAAACCAGTGCCCTTTGACTAATCCAACTAACCAGAGACTCCCTAGTATGTGCCTAGCAAACCCACCAAGTTTGAATCCAACATTCAAATTTGAATTTCTTTCGGCCATTTTATCAAACACCTTGCTGGCATCAAACAAACCAACAAACACTATAGTGAGCAGTGATCTTGGCCAACCTTGTTCCCTCTCTAGCTCACTCTATACTCTCAGTAGATGAACTAGCCCAATTAACAATCCTTATCACCATTGTGAGCTTGGCATAGCCATTAATGGTGACCATGTCGAGCCCAATTGCCAACCCCAATGTCGCCAGCGAGCTAGAGGAAGAACTAGCCCACCCACCTTGTCTGGAGCACGCAGCACCATACACCGCCACTCCCTATCCAAGCCCCGAGCGCAGCCAGCCACTGGACCACCCGCCAAGCACGCGCCTAGTCTCTATACGTGCGAGCCGAGAGAGCGCCAGTGTGCCGTCAGCGACACCAGCCCACAGACCACGCACCGCCCTCGCCACTTGCAGACGTGATCACCACCGCCCCAGCAACCCCGCAGACATGCTTGTTCGTCACCGCGCGGACCATGCACGCTGTGCGCCATTAAAACTGCCGTCGGACCCGCCCAGAGCGTCGACGTGTTCTGACTGATCAGCACCACCCCATGCCTCGCCACCATGCCGTTAAGATTCGCCAGGGAGCACAACACCTCCCCCTATCGTCTCCCATGCCATTAGCCCTATGTGCCGTCGACCACGATGAGCTCCGCTCGCAACCTTCTATCCCCTCGTCGCACTATAAAAGGAGGCCTCCCCCGCTCGTTTTCTTCACACCAGTTCACTCCCCACCTCTCACTGATAGCCCCCACTCACTCCTGGAGCAAGGCGAGCAGCGCATCGCCAGACTTTCACTGGAGTTCGCCGCTGCAGAGGAGGAGAGGCGCCGTCGATTGGAGCCGCCCCAGGAGAAGCTGCTGGTACCAGGAGAATCACCGTCGTCGACTTCGTCGTTCGCCCCCGTCGCCAACCATCGCCGGAGCCCCGGTGAGCCTCCCACGACCCCCACTGACCGCGCTAGGGTTTGTGCTCGTCGCGTCCTATTCAGGCATGGACGATGAACCCGAGCCGTTCGATTAGAGTTAGATCCCACGATCCACATCGCCCCATACCACTTCGCCCCTCGTTGTCTCACTGACGAGTGGGGTCGTTCACTTAACCAGCCCGTGTCAGCGCTGTGCCTAGTCGGCCAGCCCTGTTAAACATCCTGCGCAACCCACCAATTCAAATTTAGTTTTATCCATTTAATTTCAAATCTAGTTCTGTACCTAGATTCAAAAATCAACCCAGCTCGATTCACTGAACCAAAATGCATGAAACCAATTTTGTTAGAAAGGTACTGGAATCCTTAATCCAAGCTCGTTGGATCCAAAACATTTTTCAAAATTCAACCACAAAAGCTTTTGAGCTGATTCCAACTCTCAAAAATAACATTTAACTATACCTTTCAGAATATAAAAAATATATAAGTTTACTTACAGAAATAATGTTCACGTAATAAAAGAATACCACATAGGCATTTCTAGTCACTTTAATTAAATAAAATAAAAGGTTAAACCTTATTAAATTGTGACACCACTTTAAATCACATTCCCATGTACTGAAATATGAGGTGATGACATGTGTCAACATGATCCCATGTTTGAGTTGGAGAATATTAAATCTTAAGTAGTTTTTCAATGAGTAGAAATTACTTTTCTAAAATAAAATAAATAAGACAAGTGCTTTAATCTTTGTAATGTTAGTAATGCTGCTAGGTCATCTAGTGTGAACCTTTGTGTGATCATTAGAAATATTTAAGTATTGTTTGGTGATTGTGTACCTCGTATTTATTTATAGACGCTAGTACCGACCAAGGATATGAGGAGGAAGGAGGATACTACGAGGAAGAAGCCGAGGAGAACTTCAACCACTGCTCTGCACAAGGCAAGCCTAATACTACCATTTAACTGAGCAAGCCAATATTTGCAAGCTATTAACTTAGCAAGATTATACTACTATCTTAGCAAGCTAAACCATGCAAGTTTTACTTGCAAGCATACACCCCTTGATACCCAATCCTAGTTTTACTTGCAAGCTTAATACTTTATCTTCCTTATCAAAGTTTTCTCTTAGAGTACTTAGTGACTTATAGATTCTAGGAAGATAATTGAAGGTAGCATAAAGAGCATAAAATTTGGCCTAAGTTAGATGATCTTGATGTCATCCTGAGGCATGAGATTGAACTTAGATAAGATACACTTGCTTATCACCCTTCATTTGTATCTATCCACCACCTGTAGATGCTAGTGCTAAGCATAAAACTTGATCAACTTTAGATGGGAATACTTGGTGAAAATGGTTATGAAAACCTTAGAATGATGAGTCATTCTACTAAAATGTTTTGACATGTGTTTCCGAACACCAGATGATTTTGATGATGAAAATGTTAAGGCATGAGCCTTAGCCCCTTTATAAAACTGATGGTTGTCTGGATGCCATACCATTCCAATTTTACCGTACAACCATAATACCCAAAATTTGGGTAGGGCTTGACTGGAAATTTATATACCTTAGTATGGGTTCCCTTGCGGCCAAGGTCTGAGCTGAGGCTACCTTGTGAAGATTGTCCACCTATGCAGTACCCAAGATGACAGTTGGTCATGGTTGGGAGGCCAAACTAACAGGAGAGGTGCCTATACTAGGGCGTGTAACTGAAAGGTTAGGATTGATTATCCGCATACTGAGTATGGTGAATTCAGGATTTGTTCCTGAAGGATTATCGAATGTTGTGGTGAAAGTGTACAATCTCTCGAGAGTGTCAAACTATTCGAATAGCCGCGTCCGTGGTTATGGACAGTTGGAGTGGCCATACTGTTCTATCGTCAAATGTTTTCAAAATGACTTATGAAATGATTTATTACTTTGATTTACCACAACAGAGTTGTGATATGAATTCAAGTTCCCACTTAGGTGTTATAAAACCTTCAACTAGCTTTCTTTGCTTCTAAACTTAGTAGAGGTAAATCTGGCTTTTGCAAAACAACCCTAGAGCTTAGCATATCCTATGCAAAACCACTTCACTTGTGAGTATTAGTTTGCGAGTACTTAAAGAGTACTCATGGCTTTGTCCCTGGCTATTCCCGTGGCCAGACTATGAAGAGGAGTATCAGGATGACGGACCACAGGAAGGTTACGACAACTAGGATCATCTCCCATCGTCAGCATTTCCTGTGACCATGAAGATGGAGCTTCGCCTACGCTATCGTTATCTTTACGTTATTCCGCTGCTTGATTTGTATTAAGAACTGGATCATGAGATCCTTATTTGTGTAAGACCATATGTCTGGTTTGTAATGGATGATGTACTGTGATATCCAAATTTGTTATGTCTCGCAAAAATGGTAATCCTGGGATTGCGATGTATGGCATAACAAGCATCTATGATTAAAAATCCAGGTGTTGACAAGTTGGTATCAGAGCCATCCTGACAATAGGAGACCCTAGTTAGAATGGTCGTTCGAATCAAAAACTTAGTTTCAAAACCAAAGGAAGTAAGTATTTATGAAAACCTATTCTTATTCTTATCACTTAGACTCTTTCATGAAAATTCATGTTCCTCAAAAATTCTTGCAAACTTACATAAAATTTGACAGACTTGATCACTCTACTAACTTACTCATCCTATATTCTTATAGATGGACGTGAAGTACAACAAGTTTTATCAGTTGGGGAATGGAGGAGACCTCATCTTTGAGCGTGACTTGGACTAGCTGGCACAAATGCTGGAGCGTCCACACCCCGAGTTCTTCGGAGCTCAGCTCAATGATCAGGAAGGAGAGGATATGCAGTGGCTAGTTGTTTCAAGTCTTCGAGGAAAGATTGAACCCCCCACTATAGAGGGAATTCAGTTCACCTTAAGAGAGAACAACTGGCTCGATGGACTTGCCAGGGCAATGCAGGAAGCTCTTGCCCATCTGTATGGGCAGAGTATCAATCAAATCAAGGGTACCCGCTTCGAGTTTTACCCAAGGCGTGATGCTATGGGATAGCCACTAGAGGCCCCATACCACCATGAGCTAAAGACTCAATTGGACCATCTCAGCTTCATGATGTATGACCGTCAGAAGGAGTTGGACAATGCCCGTTCCTACGCCAACCACAAGTATGTCATCGCTGCCAAGAAGGATCAGACCATCGCCATGCTAGTGAAGGATCGCAAGTCTCGTCGCCGTCAGCTCGACAAGAAAGAGCGCATCATTGCCCGTCTTTGCCACCGAATCACAGAGTTGGAGGAGACTGTCCACGAGAGAGATATGCAGTTGGAGGAGAGGGAGAATGTCAGGGAAGACCTTCGTGGAGACCCCTACTCCTATCTCAACGATGATGATGACTTTCTGGAGGATCAGGCCATGGACTTCTTCACCGATGAGGATCACTTCGCCTTCATCGATGAGGATGATGAGGATGATGAGGACACTGACTCCAAGGAGTAGCAGCATTTGAGCACTAGCATTAGTGAGCTGTATTCGGTCCCACTGTATCGTAGTTTCTAGAATGGTTCCTAAAACCATCTGGTTTCCTTTGTTGTGGTGTGTGTTTGTATCGTGTGCTATGAATGAATGAAAAGCAAGTTGCTAGAAAAATCTGAGTCAAACTTCAAAAACTTTTCTAAAAACCCCTGAACCTTAGAAATTTCCCTCTTTTCTCATGATCTATCTCCATCTTCAGATGCCTCATGGAGGAAGCAACTCACCCCGGACCCGATGTTGCAACTCTTGCAAATGTTGGTTTTTGACCGCGAAGCCGAAAGAGTCGAATGTCAAGCCAACTTAGCCAGCCTTCAACAGATAGCTCAGATGGCCAACAACAATCAAGGCCATGGAAATCAGGACAACCATGGATCTAAGCTTAAGAATTTCCAGAACACTAATCTGCCTGTTCTCACTAAGTCAGAAGAACCCCTAGATGCAGATGATTGGTTGCAAACCATGGAGAACAATCTGGAAGTTGCAGGAGTGGAAGCTAACGAGAAAGTGTTGTTTGCTACCCACTATCTAGCCAGAGATGCAAGAGCATGGTGGAACAGTGTTCGCGCAATGACAGGAGGTCAACTGATGACTTGGGAAGAATTCAAATTCAAGTTCAGCAGAACCTATGTGCCACCATGTTTGATCAAGAGGATGAGAGATGAATTCAGGGAACTGAAGCAAGGAAGGATGACAGTAGTGGAATACTGTGACAAATTCTTGTCATTGGCTAGGTATGCACCAGATGAGATAGACACTGAAGCCAAGAAGAAGGAGAGATTCCTGAACGGTCTGCATGATGAGATGCAGACAGTGTTAGTCAATATCCCCTTTGCTGATATTGAAGCCTTAGTTGACTCTGCCATTCAGATGGAAGGAAAGATCAACAAAGCTAATGAGAACTGCAAGCGTCGCATGATGCATTAACCAGGAACACACCATACACCAAAGTATCGTCCCAACCCATCTCCAGGATTTTCCCCAAGAACCAACATACCCCCGATGAATCGTCCCACCTATCCCAACTGTGGAAACCCAAGGCCCGGAGGAAATCACAACAACCCCGGCAATTCCAGCAATTTCAACCGTGCACCACCTAAGTTCAACAACAACAGTGCCGCCACCAACACCAACACTTCCCCTAGGACTGGAAGCAATGCTGTGCCTGTTGCAGCAAAGGACAAATCGCAAGTGACTTGTTATGAGTGTGGAACCAAGGGTCACTATTCCAATGAGTGCCCCAAGAAGATTGCTGCAACCCCCAATGCAAATGCCCCAGCTCAGCAGCAGCGTCGTGTTCAGCCCGGAAGAAGGTTTGCCCTAGGGAATTCGCTCAACCACAACGGCCGTCTTTTTCTCATGCATGCTGAAGAATACCAAGAAGCGCCAGGTGTCGTGCTGAGTATGTTTTCTGTTAACTCAGTACTTGCAAGAGTGTTGTTTGATTCTGGAGCATCGCACTCATTTGTTACTGAAGAATTTTCATGCACTAGTAAGATTTAACCAACCAAATTGAAGCATGTTATGATTGTTCAAATACCTGGTTCAACCACCAAAGCTAGACAAATTTGCAAAGCCGTCCCTATCCGAATCCATGGCATAGATTTTTATGCTAATCTAATAGTACTCGGAACTAAAGGTTTGGAAGTAGTATTAGGAATGGATTGGATGTCCAAACACAAAGGATTAATTGACCGTGCTAAGAAAGCCATAACCATGACCAGTACGGCCGGAATATCAGTCGAGCATTTATCTGAAACCTTGCCCCATCAATTCAAGTGTAACAATAGTATAGCCCACCCAACCATTGACCAAGTTCGGATAGTCTGTGAATACCCCGATGTATTTCTAGATGTTTTGCCCAGTATGCCCCCAGATCGGGATATTGAGTTTATCATTGAACTAATACCTGGAACTAGACCCATAGCCTAGAGACCATATAGTATGAACCCGTCTGAACTAGTGGAACTGAAGAAGCAACTAGATGCCATGCTGGAAATTGGATTGATTCAACCAAGTGCGTCACCCTGGAGATCACCTGTTTTTTTTGTGCACAAGAAAGATGGAGGTAACCGTCTGTGTACAGATTATCGGAAGTTGAACGATGTCACCATCAAGAACAAGTACCCGTTGCCCAAGATATAAGACCTGTTTGACCAGTTGACTGGTGCTAAAGTGTTTTCTAAGATTGATCTTAGAACTGGCTATCATCAACTCAAGATTCGCGCAGAGGATATTCCAAAGACTGCCTTTACCACCCGATATGGATTATATGAGCATACTATCATGTCTTTTGGATTACCAATGCCCCCGCTTATTTCATGAACCTCATGAATAAGATTTTTATGGACTTCCTGGATAAGTTTGTCATTGTTTTCATTGATGACATTCTGATTTATTCCAAATCATAAGAAGAACATGAGATACACCTAAGGACATTCTTGGAACCCTTAGAGAGCATCAGTTGTATGCCAAGTTTAGCAAATTGAATTCTGGTTACAGGAGGTAGGATTCCTCGGACACATCGTATTAGCCGGAGGAATTGCCGTTGACCCTGCGAAGGTGAAGGCTGTTGAGGATTGGCAAGCCCCAACCACTAAAACCCAAGCTCATGCATTTCTCGGATTAGCGGGATACTACCGCAAGTTTGTAGAAGGATTCTCGAGTATTGCAGGACCCATGACCCAATTGCTGAAGAAGGACAAGAAGTTCGAATGGACATACAAATGTGAAGCGAGTTTTCAGGAACTCAAGAGGAGATTGATTTCAGCCCCAATCTTGATCATGACGGATATCACAAAGCCCTTTGATGTGTATTGTGATGCATCCAATATTGGTCTCGAATGTGTGCTAATGCAAGAAGGCGAAGTTATATCTTACCTATCTCAACAGCTGAAGCAGCATGAACAGAATTACCCAACCCATGACCTTGAACTCGCAGCCGTAGTTCTAGCCCTGAAGACATGGAGGCATTACCTCATGGGAAACCGTTGTGAGATTTATTCGGATCACAAGAGCCTGAAGTATATATTCACTCAGAAGGAGCTGAATATGAGGCAGAGAAGATGGATTGAGCTAATCAAGGACTATGATCTGGACATTCACTATCACCTTGGTAAAGCCAATGTGGTAGCAGATGCCCTTAGCAGATTGCCGTGTCGCTTGAACTCCATGATTTTGAAGGATCAACCAAGTTTTCACAAAGAGATGGAAGATTTCCGAATAGAATTAGTCAGTGAAGGATTTTTGGCTAGCATAGAACTTCAACCCACTTTGATCAGCCAGATCAAGGAGGCACAGAAAGGAAATGCTAGTATCGACGGAATCAAACGTCGTATCGGTACAGGCAAAGTACCCAGATTTACCAAAGATGAAGAAGGAGTTTTGTGGTACAAAGGACGTCTTTGTGTACCAGCAGATTTAGAGTTAAAAGAGGTTATTTTGAAAGAAGCCCATGATACTCTTTATTCTATTCACCCCGGAGGGACAAAGATGTATCAGGATTTGAAGGAGCAATTTTGGTGGCATAAGATGAAGAGAGAAATCAGAAGCTATATCGCCAAGTGTGATATATGTCATAGAGTCAAGACGGTACATCAAAGACCCGTAGGACTATTGCAACAATTATATATTCCGGAATGGAAATGGGATTCAGTTGGAATGGACTTTATCACTGGATTACCTACTTGTAGTAGGGTAAATGACTCTATCTGGGTCATAGTTGACAGATTGTCCAAGGTAGCCCATTTCTTACCAGTCAAGACCACATACCAAAGTTCGAAGCTAGCAGAGATGTACATTGCTAGAATCGTTAGTTTGCACGGAGTCCCCAATAACATCGTATTAGATCGAGGAACTCAGTTTACCTCGAGATTCTGGAAGAAAGTCCAAGAAGGTTTAGGAACCCGACTGGATTTTAGCACAGCGTATCACCCTCAGACCGATGGACAAACGGAGCGAGTAAATCAAATACTCGAAGATATGTTGAGAGCATGTGTGCTAGAGTATGGATCTAAATGGGAAGACTGTCTGCCTTTCGCATAATTTTCATACAACAACAGTTATCAAGCTAGTCTGCAAATGGCCCCATTTGAATTCATGTATGGAAGGAAGTGTCGCACCCCTTTGAATTGGTCGAAAGTAGGAGAGAGTCAGATTTTTGGACCCGACATCCTACAAGAAGCAGAAGAGAAAGTTCACAAGATTCGTGAGCACCTTAAGACCGCCCAATCAAGATACAAGAGTTACGCCGACAAAAGACGTCGAGACCTCGCCTTCAATATCGAAGATTTTGTGTATCTCAAAGTGTCGCCTTTGAAGGGAATGCAGCGTTTCCAACTCAAAGGAAAGTTAGCCCCCAGATATATCGTACCCTTCAAGATTCTAAATCGTCAAGGAGAAGTATCATATCAATTGGAACTGCCATAGGAGATGTCAGCAGTGCACAATGTGTTCCATATATCGTTACTTCGCAAATGCTTTGAAGTTCCGGAGAAGACTGAAGTGTTCAAGAACATTGATCATAAGACCATAGAGATCAACAAGGACCTGACCTATCCCGAAGTACCCATCCATATTTTGGAAGAAGCTTTCAGAACCACCAGGACCCAAAGCATCAAGTTTCTCAAGATTCAATGGAGCAACCACACCGAGAAGAAGCTACCTAGAGCGAGAAGATCACATCAGGATAGAGTTTCCCGATCTCTTTAAATCCTAGGTAATCTTTTTCCTCTTTTTCAAATCTCGGGACGAGATTTTGTTTAAGGAGGGAAGGTTTGTAACATCCCAAAAATATGAAACAATGATCATCAAACTCTAATCACTAAAATTAGGGTTAACAAAAACTTTGATTAATTAAAATCATATGAATGCATGTGTGTATGTGATGATATGATAAATGCATGAATGGACTTGTGTGATTAACCTAAATATCAAGAAATGCTTTAAAGATGAAAATAACATCATCTAAAACAATTCCATGCAGAAACAAATCAAGAGAAAATCAAAAACAAATCAAATAAAGCAAATGGTCATTTTTGCCAATCTTGCTCACTAGGTCACTTTGAGTGTTTCTAGTCCAAGATTTCAAACAGAAACCTTTCCAATTCTTTTCTCCCCTTGAAATACCAAGTAAAAATGAATCAAAGCCCACCTTTCAAACTTGCAGAAACATTTGGCAACCTCAATCAAATCAAAGTGAAAAATGAATCTTTATCATATGTGAAGATCACACATTTTCAAAACCCAACCAAATCAGTGCCCTTTGACTAATCCAACTAAACAGAGACTCCCTAGTATGTTCCTAGCAAACCCACCAAGTTTGAATCCAAAATTCAAATTTGAATTTCTTTAGGCCATTTTATCAAACACCTTGCTAGCATCAAACAAACCAACAACAAAAACTATAGTGAGCAGTGATCTTGGCCAACCTTGTTCCCTCTCTAGCTCACTCTATGCTCTCAGTAGATGAACTAGCCCAATTAACAAGCCTTATAACCACTGTGAGATTGGCATAGCCATTAATGGTGACCATGCCGAGCCCAATTGCCAACCCCAATGTCGCCAGCGAGCTAGAGTAAGAACTAGCCCCGCCCACCTTGTCTGGAGCACGCAGCACCGTCCACCGCTACTCCATGTCCAAGCCCCAAGCGCACCCAGCCACTGGACCACCCACCAAGCACGCGCCCGGTCTCTCTTCTTGCGAGCCGAGAGCGCGCCAGTGCACCGTTAGCGACACCAGCCCACAGACCACGCGCCTCCCTCGCTGCTTGCAGACGTGATCAACACCGTCCCAGCAACCCCGCAGACATGCCCGTTCGCCGCCGCGCGGACCATGCACGCTGTGCACCATTAAAACCACCGTCGGACCCGCCCAGAGCGTCGACGTGTTCCGATCGATCAACACCGCTCCACGCCTCGCCACCACGCCGTTAAGCTTCGCCAGGGAGCACAGCACCGCCCCCTATCTTCGCCCATACCATTAGCCCTCTGTGTCGTCGACCATAACGAGCTCCGCCCGCAACCTTCGGTCCCCTCGTCGCACTATAAAAGGAGGCCTTCCCCGCTTATTTTCTTCACACGAGTTCAGTCCCCACCTCTCACCTCTCACTGATACCCCCTACTCACTCCCGGAGCAAGGCGAGCAGCGCATCGCCAAAATTTTTTGGAGTTCGCCGCTACAGAGGAGGAGAGGCGCCGTCGATTGGAGCTGCCCCAGGAGAAGCTTCCGGTACCAGGAGAATCACCATCGTCGACTTCGTCGTTCGCCCCCGTCGCCAACCATCGTCGGAGCCCCGGTGAGCCTCCCACGACCCCCACTGACCATGCTAGGGTTCGTGCTCGTCGCGTGCTGTTCATGCGTGGACGATAAACCCGATCCATTTGATTAGAGTTAGATCCCACGATCCACATCACCCCATACCGCTTCGCCACTTGTTGTCTCACTGACGAGTGGGGTCGTTCACTTCACCAGCCTAAGTAAGCGCTGTGCCTAGTGGGCCGGCCCAGGTAAACATCCCGCGCAACCCACCAATTCAAATTTAGTTTTATTCATTTAATTTCAAACCCAGTTATGTACCTAGATTAAAAAATCAACCCAGCTAGATTCACTGAACCAAAATGCATGAAACCAATTTTGTTAGAAAGGTACTGGAATCCTTAATCCAAGTCCGTTGGATTCAAACCATTTAGATTTGTAGATCACCCATGGTAAAAATAACAAGGCAGAAGCTTTTCTGCATTCAAATATTTTTCAAAATTCAACCACAAAAGCTTTTGAGCTGATTCCAACTCTCAAAAATCACATTTAACTATACCTTTCAGAATATAAAAAATATATAGGTTTACTTATAGAAATAATGTTCAAGTAATAAAAGAATGCCACATAGGCATTTCTAGTCACTTTAATTAAATAAAATAAAAAGGTTAAACCTTATTAAATTGTGACACCACTTTAAATCACATTCCCATGTACTGAAATATGAGGTGATGACATATTTCAACATGATCCCAAATTTGAGTTGGAGAATATTAAATCTTAAGTAGTTTTTCAATGAGTAGAAATTACTTTTCTAAAATAAAATAAATAAGACAAGTGCTTTAATCTTTGTAATGTTAGTAATGCTGCTAGGTCATCTAGTGTGAACCTTTGTGTGATCATTAGAAATAGTTAAGTATTTTTTGGTGATTGTGTACCTCATATTTATTTATAGACGCTAGTACCGACCAAGGATACGAGGAGGAAGGGGGATACTACGAGGAAGAAGCTGAGGAGAACTTCAACCACTGATCTGCACAAGGCAAGCCTAATACTGCCATTTAACTGAGCAAGCCAATATTTGCAAGCTATTAACTTAGCAAGCTTATACTACTATCTTAGCAAGCTAAACCATGCATGTTTTACTTGCAAGCATACACCCGTTGATGCCCAATCCTAGTTTTACTTGCAAGATTAATACTTTATCTTCCTTATCAAAGTTTTCTCTTAGAGTACTTAGTGACTTATAGATTCTAGGAAGATAATTGTAGGTAGCATAAAGAGCATAAAATTCGGCCTGAGTTAGATGATCTTGATGTCATCCTGAGGCATGAGATTGAACTTAGATAAGATACACTTACTTATCACCCTTCATTAGTGTCTATCCACCACCTGTAGATGCTAGTGCTAAGCATAAAACTTGATCAACTTTAGATGGGAATACTTGGTGAAAATGGTTATGAAAACCTTAGAATGATGAGTCATTCTACTGAAATATTTTGACATGTGTTTCCGAACACCAGATGATTTTGATGATGAAAATGTTAAGGCATGAGCCTTAGCCCCTTTATAAAACTGATGGTTGTCTGGATGCCATACCATTCCAATTTTACCGTACAACCATAATACCCAAAATTTGGGTAGGGCTTGACTGGAAATTTATATACCTTAGTATGGGTTCCCTTGCAGCCAAGGTCTGAGCTGAGGCTACCTTGTGAAGATTGTCCACCTATGCAGTACCCAAGATGACAGTTGGTCATGGTTGGGAGGCCAAACTAACAGGAGAGGTGCCTATACTAGGGCGTCTAACTGAAAGGTTAGGATTGATTATCCGCATACTAAGTATGGTGAATTCAGGATTTGTTCCTGACGGATGTATCGAATGTTGTGGTGAAAGTGTACAATCTCTCGAGAGTGTCAAACTATTCGAATAGCCGCGTCCGCGGTTATGGACAGTTGGAGTGGCCATACTGTTCTATCGTCAAATGTTTTCAAAATGACTTATGAAATGATTTATTACTTTGATTTACCACAACAGAGTTGTGATATGAATTCAAGTTCCCACTTAGGAGTTATAAAACCTTCAACTAGCTTTCTTTGCTTCTAAACTTAGTAGAGGTAAATCTGGCTTTTACAAAACAACCCTAGAGCTTAGCATATCCTATGCAAAACCACTTCACTTGTGAGTATTAGTTTGCGAGTACTTAAAGAGTACTCATGGCTTTGTCCCTGGCTATTCCTGTGGCCAGACTATGAAGAGGAGTATCAGGATGACAGACTATAGGAAGGTTACGACAACTAGGATCATCTCCCATCGTCAGCATTGCCTGTGACCATGAAGATGGAGCTTCACCTACGCTATCGTTATCTTTACGTTATTCCGCTGCTTGATTTGTATTAAGAACTGGATCATGAGATTCTTATTTGTGTAAGACCTTATGTCTGGTTTATAATGGATGATGTACTGTGATATCCAAATATGTTATGTCTCGCAAAAAGGTAATCCTGGGATTGCGATGTATGGCATAACAGGCATCTGTGATTAAAAATCCGGGTGTTGACAGGGGGAACCCCAAGGGGGTGGCCGGCGCATGGGGGGCTGCCCCTTGTCCTCCCCTCATTCATGTGGGTGGACACTCCACTCACAAAAATCCCTTTCAATTCCCTCCACTCAAAAACCCACTCAAATTCCCATTAAATTTCCACCAAATTTAATACAAACTCTAATTAAATAAAACTCCTTTTATTTATTCAGAATTTTGTCAATTACTTTAATGACAAACATTCACATATAACCCCTTGCTAGTATTTCATTTCACATGCAAAAAACACTTTCTGCAATTTTACTCGAAAACCTGTTTCGGTATCTAGTGAAATAAATTCATGCGCTTATTATTCTTTTCGGCATGAAACTTTTGCTCCAAATGGATGTCGGTGTCTCTTAAGTGTGTCACCCTATGGTTCGTGAATAATGCGGACATGATCGAGACCCCTCTCAGATCAATAATCAGAAGCGGGACCTAGAGGTCCATACTGACTCCTACACATTCAATGATGACTTTCTTGTGATCGCGAGAACCTTTTACGCTAGTATCTTAATCCCTTTGTTTCGCGATATATTACATGTCCGAGATTCGATCATCGGTATCTCCATACCTAGTTTGATCTTGTTACTGACATGCACTCTTTTCTTGTTCCCGTGATATAACATTCTAGTGATCAAATCACTTGCTTGCAAGCTAACCAATGTGATATCACCGAGAGGGACCAGAGCATATCTATCCTCATCGAGATGAACAAATTCCACTCTCGATCCATGGTCCTCAACATAACACTTTAGTAGTACTGAACCCATATTTATAATTACCTTGTTACGGTGTGACGCTTGATGTTATCAAGATACTCTTCCGCTGTTAGTGATTGACATGATCTTATGGTCTAAGGATTAGGATCGCTTCGTATGATGTTATAGCAATATAAACTCAATGACTTTGATCGTAGTGCTATACTTCGGATGAATATTCATCACACCATTACACTAATGTTGTGACATCGTTATTAACAACATCCAATGTCCATGATCAGGAAACCTTGATCATCTTGTTAATCAATGAGCTAGTTTATGAGAGAGGCATAACTAGGAACTTTCTGTTTGTTTATTAAAAACACATGTATTAATGTTTCCGTATTAATACAATTATAGCATGCAAAATAAACATCTCTCATATACTTGGAATATACATAATAACCACTTTATTATTGACTCTCAGGACATATTCCCTTTAATCACCTGGGTGGGGCGAGATCTCCTGGGGAATGGCGTGAATGCACGTCGCCGAAAGGGCAGCCGAGTCCACCAGCACAGTCACGCAGTGCTTGGCGTCATACGACTGCACCTCAGGGTCTCCGCCCCATATTTTCCCTGCAAACAATAACAAGTCAGAAACACTTCATCCGCTCCGGGACTCGCTGTATAGTGACTTTATCAACTGCTTACCAAGAAGCTTTGTCGGCAGAGCCCCGTGGTGAAGTCCTGTAGACCCGTCAAGTCATCCTGCAACCCGGCAACAAGCGCGTTGGAGACATTTCTCTCATCCGTTGCCGCAGCGACATCGGCCTTGGCCCTCTCCTCCGACGAGGTCGCTTATGCCTTTGCAGCCTTAAGCTCCTTATCCAGTTCTTCGACCCGCCCCTCTGCAGCAGTCAACAAAGACCAGCAGTCTCCAGCTTGGAGGCTAGGATGAAACCCTCACAGGCCTTGGCAATTGCAGCGGATTGATCCTCTGCAACGAAAATAAAAATGAGTTACCACAAGCCAAAAGGCGAAGGAATTATCCAAGCACTCAAACACCTACCTACAGTCGCCTGAAGCTGCTGATTCACCTCCTGCACGGATCAGGGATCGCGCTCCAAGCGCTCCTTTGCGGCTAATCGCTCCACCGACTCATGTTGAAGGCCCTGCGAGAAGGAAATGCACGTAAGAGGACACCAAAATTACTTAAGTGCCTAGCCGCTGAAATTCAGCGACTAGCCACTCGGGGACTGGACACCAAAATTTTCTAAGTGCCTAGCCGCAGAAATTCAGCGACTAGCCACTCGGGGACTGGATATCAAAAGAAATAAGAATCTACCCACTGAAATTCAGCGAGTAGATCCTTAGGGACTGGACATACCTGGATAGCTGCGCCTAGCATGCTGTGCAGCTCGACAACGTCCACTTACGGCATCACAAAGGGAGTTCGCCCGCGACACTGCCCGACGTCCGCATCTAAAACTTCAGGCACCTGAGGCGACTGCGTCATAGCTCCTGCAGCGGAGGCTTTCACCATGAAACGGGGAAACGTTGTCGCCACCACCCCTGAAGCGCTAGTCATGGGCTCCGACACCCCAACCAATGCGGTCGGCTCACCCGACTGCGACCCCGTGACCACTTCAGCCTCCGCGGCCATGTCAACTCTAGTTGGCGCCTTGCTCGGCGCATCGGCTGGCTCGTCCATGTTTATGATGGAGTCATCGCCCTTCTTCTTCTACGCGCCCTCAGCGGGCGCCTCGGCTTCATCGCCCTTCCTCTTCTTTGAAGGGTCAACTTCCCCTCCCGTGGCGACTGGCAGCACTTTGTCCACCGTCGGGTGACCAATCTTCTTCACACCAGTCCTGTAAAAAGACACGATCAACGACTCAATCAAGGACTACAAACACTACTTCGAATCTACTCAGTGAAGAGCTTACCAAGCAACCGGAATGAAGCGCAGACCGGTGCGGATGTGCGCCAGCTTCTCCAACTCTGGACCTAGCCTACGACTGATGCCCGTCTCGAACGCGGCCTGGGTCCAAGACACCGCGGCCTTCTTTGACGATGAGGCCGCGGCCACAGGAAGCTTTGATCTAGTTGGCACTAGTGCCTCCTTCGACGGAGAAGCCTCCGCAACCTGAGTGGCTCCCAGCCCTGAGACCACCGAGAATGGTGGTGGGATCGCTGCAAGAGGAAGCTTTGATCGGCCCTATGCAAGTTTTACCGAAACTCGCCAAACCCGCATAGAAACGATTCGAAGGTGCCCACCAGGCACTTTCGTGCGGGTGGAAAGCAAAGTAATAACATTACACAACAGTCCTCGATGGGACCCACAGAACAGATATATATACAGCACGACTCCAAGAGTCAAGAATACAAATATAATATACAAGGATCCAAATCACCTTGAAAATGACAGAGCGTCCGACTACGGACAAGATGCAAATGGGGCTAAGAGCCCTGAAGAATAACCAATGGCGTCCATAACCCTGCCCAGGCCAAGCCGGAAGGGTAACCCTGCTAACGGCGTCGATCTCAAAACCTGCTAAACAAAAGGGGTGCCGACAAAGGGCAAAGGAAAAAGAGGAGCGTCAGTACTGAGGCCAGTACACGGCGAGACTAGAATTCGGCGGTCCTCGCCTACATAGGTATGGTGGACTGAGCGGCAGCGGCAGCATGCACTAAACAATCTATAGAGACTCGATACAACTGGCGGCTATCAGAGAGGGGTGAGAAAGACCTATTCGGATCCAACCTGATACTATCATCAAACAAACCCATCCTGGCGTTTTCCCCCTCGAGACCAAACGAGGAAGTCAACCGAGGAACTCACACAGTTGGCAGTTTTACTTATTCAGTTATCGTTGCAGCAATTACTAGTCAGGTTTAGATATTCCTCCTGATAAAGTAAACAGTGGGCACTTTTAGTTAATCATTCCGTTATAGTGGCATCACTTACTAGTCAGATTCGATTAGCATGAGATAACCCCAAAACCCAGCAGTTGTTGGTACTTTTATTTAGCCATTCCGTTGTAGTGAAGCTGATTACTAGTCATATCGGATACAAGTCAATTTATAACAATAAACTTTAGTTATAGTTGTCTATGATCAAGCACTGTGCTCCAAGTCGTCCATAACCGCGGACACGACTTCTCGAAAAGATTAAACCCTGCAGGGGTGCACCAAAGTATCCACAGTCACTTCGACCCTTTTTGCCAGATCAGTTAACATACACCCATCGGTATGTCGGCGGGGCCTAAGTCACGACGTTCCCAGACCCAAAGCAAGTACGTGGGGGCCACCCCACCAAGTCGACACCCGCAACGAAGTCGGCCGGTCTCCGAGACGGACTGGGGTTTGGGCAAACGGCTGTGAACGACAGCAAATCCCCAAACGGGAACTGTCGACACCGCAAAACGTGGCCCGATCCTAAATAGTACAACGTGCTCCTCACACAATCGTAAATAAAGCGGTAAACATGGCATAAGTACAGGATAGTAAATAAAACCTCAAACTAGTTTGTGGCCCCCAGTACAATACTTTGAAATCAGGTAATAATCAATGGGGGGCCCATATCTCCCCAACTGTGGTTAGCGCGCTCGATCTCGGAACAGGTGTCAAGAACTCGGGTCCTACGGGACACAAGTGGGCGGTCGGAAACCAAATAATATCTATCACCCACCGATGCCTCTGCTTACTTCAATTTTAGTTATTAAACAGGAATTAAAGTGAACGATAAGTAAAGCCAGGATCATCTCCAACATCAACATGCGGCGTTACTCCAACAACTGTGGCAATTGACGACACGCAACAGCACTTGAGCAAGCGACTACGACGCGCAAGTCCAACTATCCACTATCTACCAAACAACAGGTAATAGGATGTGTCCAAGGCAATATAAGGCTGCAAGGGATAACTCGGGTACGAAAACTAGAGCATCGCAACACAGATAGAAATAGATCAACAGGAGGGAATAAATACTATAAAAATAAGATAGGTAGAAAGGGGGAGATGCTCGCCTGAAAACATTGTCGAAGGTTCAACCGAAGATCGGGGCGAAGCTCACATCAACTCAACGGCCTTATCCGCGAAGAAGCAAAACACTAGAAGAAACACCGGATGCAATATTTAATTCGACGACAGAAGATCGGCATGATGCATGTATGATGAATGACATGGCAAAGATGCGATGCATTTAGGTCATATTAAGTGGAACCGGGGTCCCGACAATTATTTAGATGGTTCAAGTTGTTTAGAACCCCGCATTTTAAATGTTGTTTTAACAAGACAAAATTATATCACCGGTTCGCTACACAAAATTAAATGAGGCCAATATAAGACTAGATTTGCCCGCATATGGGCCCCATATTTAATTAGAGGTGAATCGGCATAAGGCCCCCAAACCACACAAATATGCATGCGAGTATGACAATTTAATATGCAACAATTTCTATGTTATTATAAAGATAGGGGCTTAGGGTCACACATTAGGGTTCGGCGATCTTGGGGGGGTTCCGGGTTCGGGGTTGGTCTCAGGGTCCGGATCTGGGGTTCGGTCTCGGCGGGATCGTTCTCGGATAACGGGGTAGATCTTGGCGTTCCGTGAAGGAGGACTTGGTTCGGCGTCGGGGGGTACATCGGACTCGCCCTGGTCGGTGTCGATCTTGTCGGCCCGCGTATCAGGTCGGTCTTGGCGTCCGGGATGAAGAACTTGGCGTTCTGCGTCGGTGTCCTTACCGTCCGGGTTCTCGAGCATCGCATCCGGGAAGGAGTACTTGTCGTTCAGGGTCTCGATGTCCGGGGTGAAGTACTTGGCGTTCTGCGGCGAAGTGCTTGACGTTATTTGGTTTCATGTCGACGGTCTTGGTGTCCTCGATGGAGAACTCGGTGTATCCGGGAGCGTTCTCGGGTCCCCGAGGAGAGCTTGGCGTTCCACGATGAGGTTACTAGCGGCCGTGTTGGAGATCCTGTCGGTCCTTCTACTGACCAGCACCAAAACATGACACATGGAGCAAACCCGCTGGTACTAGAGGTACCCTGACTAGCACCAAAACGCCACGGCAGCAGCAGCATGCAGAGGACATGCGGCCTCGGCACAGAGGATGGCAGCGAGCTTGGGCACGGACCGGGCGGCGAGGAGCTTGGCGGTGAGGTCGACGGTGGCCACGGGCGCGCTCGAGGATGCGGGAGACGACGGCGGTTGAGGCCCGGCGGCCGGCGGAAGCCGGAGCAGAGAGGAAGGGGAGGGCGGCGGCTGCTCGGGGAGGAAGGGCGCGAGGTCGCCGGCGAGGCCGAGGCCGCGGTCGGGGGGAGCTGCGCGGGGTCGGGGCGGAGCCGGAGGAGGCGGGGCCGGAGAGCGGAAGGGCTGCGAGGTGGGGGTGGCGCGGAGGCGCGGGCGCGACGGCGCGGGACCGGCGAGAAGGGGCCTCGCGGACTCGGGGCGGAGCGGCTGCCGGGGATGGGGAAGGCGAGAGGGCCGGGGGTCGCGGTCGACGACGGGGCGAGGCCCAGGCGAGGCAGAGGGGGCGAGCTCGGGAGGGGCGGCGAGCGCGGCTCGACGGAGGCGGGGCCGACGAGGGCGGGCGCGCGGGAGGACGAGGTGGGGGAGAAGGCGACGGGGAGGCGGCCTCCGGCGGGGTGAGGCCGAGCGGGGGCGGCGGCCTGGGCGCCAGAGGGGAGACGGCGCTGGGTGGCGAACGGCGGAGCGAGCCGGCAGAGGGGAGGCCGCGTCCGGCTGCAGAGAGGAGGGGGAAGAAGGGCGAGGTCGGGGGAGGACGGTGGGGAGGCGCGTCGGTGGGTGGGGCTGCTGCGGCCTGCGGGTGGGGCCAGGTTGGCAGCGGGTTGGGGTGTGGCTGTGGGGACGGGGTTGGTGAGGTGAGGGAGGTGGCTGGGGTGACGTGGCAGCTGGGGAGTGGTGGAGGGAGGGAGAGAGGTGAGGTGGCGAGAGGGTATTGGGTGGGGTGAGGTGGCTGGAGGGGTGGGTAGAATAGGTCTGGGTGTAAAAGGGGTTTTGGGGTGGACCGATTTTGTACTGGGGGTGGTCGACTAGGTCGGGTCGGCCCGTTCGACTGCCCCCATTAAAATAATTAAATATTTTATTTATTTCAAACAGGCTTTTGCAACTCCGTTGGCCGACAAAACAAAATAATCCGGTGCCCGGGTTTTGCGTTTGACAAAGACGGGGTGTTTAGGAAACAAAAACAGGTTTTCCGCAAATAGTTTTATGCAAGCAAATGCAAGATGATGACGATGCTCAAATGCAATGTGGCATGATGACATGAGCATGCGGTCACAGTGATGCAATGCACAAAAACAACGCGATTTTCTAGTAGTGGTTTTGCGAGATGCCACAGGTGCCTCCTTCATTCTCCTCCACTTCCTCGGCCCTCGGACTTGTCGCCTCCGGATCTTTTGTCGAAGCTTTGGCCTCTGCGTCATCGGCTTCGTTGCCCGACTCGGAGCTGGACGTAGGCCGGGGCGGAGACGCCACTTTAGGCTCCTTCTTCTTTGCGGGCGACTTATTCTTCGACGGCGTGGCCACGCGCCGCAAACTGTGTTCTTGGACATCGCCATCGCCCCTATCGTGTTCCTCGAGGATCCGGCTGGCCTCGAGTTTGCGCTACCGCTGCCCGTGGATTTTCTGAGCCATGGGCGTGGAAACTTCCATCGCTTCATCATCACCGTCGGAGGACTCGCTTGAATCCCCTTCGACCTCCTCGGAGCTCTCTTCATCGGTGGGTGGGATCCAACCCTCCACGACTTGGAACAACTGAAAAGTACAAGCACATGTTAGCAAACCACGACTGCATCTCTGCAACTGCGAAGGTATAAAGGATAAAGAAACTCACCGTCAGAACCTGGCGCTTCGCGGTATACGGGGCGATCCCGGCCTTCGGATTGACGTACTCCGCATCGGTGATCTTCCTCAGCATGGTGGCCTAGTCTTCGGTGCTCCAATCGGTGGTGCAGGCCTTGGTCCCATCGTCCCTGCCAGTGTACTCCTACATCCAGTGGGAGCGACTGTCCAGCGGCACCAATTGCCATTCGAGCCAACATTTGTATAGATTGATGGTTTCAATCCCATCCTTCTTGAGCTGACGGATCATCGTTAGCATTTCATCCAAGACCATCCGTTGGTCATGGGGTAGCTTGGCCACCTGCAGCCGGCACGGCTTGCTCCTGTCAGCAGTAAATGTTGGGAGGAGCACCTCACCATCCGGTGTCGACTCGTTGACATAGAACCAGAATTTCTTCCATTCGCTGGCAGCCTTCTTCGACAGCATGAGGTCAAGGAAGGGGGCCTTGTTCTTCAATTGGAAGGTGAGGCCGCCAACCGCCAACGTCGGGCCGCCTGTCCCTTCACGACTGAGGCTCCCGTGGAACAACTCCTACCACAGGGGGAAGTACGGGCGGCATCCCAGATAGCACTCGCAGAATGCCACGAAAATGGCGAGCTGCTCGATACTATGGGTCCCCAGATCTAAGGGTTTGATAGCGTAGTAGGCGCAGAATCACCGGAAGAATATTGGAGTCGGGAACCCGAGCCCCCTCTCGAGGTGGCTGGTGAAGCAGATGAACTCGCCGGCGCGAGGATCCGGCTCCGTCTCTCTGGCCGAGGGGATCCGCCACTTCCCCTTGCAGAGGATCCCCGCGTCTTGGAATGATTTCAATGCCGCCGTGGTGCACTTGGACTTTCCCCACTGCTCCTTCGAAGGCACCATCTGGGGATGGATCTGGATTCGTTGGCTCACTCTGGAGATTCCGGATTGGGAGGAAATGGAAGACTGAAGGGTGCGCAGGATTAGAGGAAATGTGAGTAAGACTCGCAACTCCCCTGTCACTCTCCTTATATAGCGGTTGCTTCTCGCCAGTTTTAGGGAGCCGTTACCCCGCGGTAATTACGCCAATGTTACCGTTGGATTACCCAACGGCTAGTTTGACTAAATGACGGTCCAACTTCGTCTACTCGACTCGCTGGCCCATTTGCCAAAGCTGCGACTCGATTACTTGCCAAATTGGTGAGTCGACCGATCGCCAATATTGCGTCTGAATATATATATGATGGGGATTCCTTCCTTCAGTAAGAGAGTCCACCGCCGATTTGACTGGGCGTCCAAATTGGACCCGTATACTCCGACTGCCAAAGAACACCTGTGACGAATCAACGACGGCCTCGGGGACTACTGATGGGGATATGCCGAATGGGGTGTAACCAGCAGGACATTCCTACTGGATCCTACTTCCAGTGAGTGGACCTGCAGGACAGCGACTGGATCGCAACCCATGAAGGAGCCAGGTGACTAGAAGCTGAAGGCCCAGAAGCGTAGCTAGGCCCAGTCAGATTAGGTCAAACCCTCCGAGTCCTTATCCAACTCGGTTGTAGATCCGTAAAATCTAGCGAGGTACCTCTATATAAGCCTCCCTAGGGTGCTCTAGTACTCACATTCCATCATACACCCCATCGACTCGCTGCCTTGTCGCCGAGCTCGCCACCACTGTAATCTCTCGATAATACAATCTAGCAGGAGTAGGTCTTTACCCTTCGGGGGCCGAAACTGGGTAAATCCTTGTATCTCTGCCCTCATCTCGCCCCGCATATAGCTAGCCGTCCTTGCCCCCCGTTCTACTACTCGCTGCCAATCGCAGCATCTACCGTGGCCATTCCCACGATAATCACTGTCTTCATAACCTTCATAAAGTCTTGCAGAGATGTGAGGATACTAACTTGGTCTTAAATTGGAAAAAATGTCACTTCATGGTTCAAGAAGATATAGTTCTTGGTCACAAAATCTCAGGTAGAGGTACAGAAGTTGATAAAGCAAAAAATCAAATCAATAGAAAGGCTTCCGGCTCCTCGAGACATAAAAGGTATTAGGAGTTTCTTAGGACATGCTATATTTTATAAAATATTTATTAAGAATTTCTCTAAAACTGTTAGACCTTTAGCTAACCTTCTACAGAAGGACGTTGCCTTTAATTTACGAAAGTTGTCTTACTGCCTTCAACATTTTAAAGCAAGCTCTTCTCGAAGCTCCTATTATAAAACCCCCTAATTGGAAGAAACCATTTGAACTTTTTTATGAGGCTAGCCATGAAGTTGTTGGAGCAATTCTTTGCCAATATGATGGTGATGAACTTAATATCATTCATCATGCTAGCCTTACCTTAAACGGTTCCCAAAAGAATTACCCCATGGCAAAGAAAGAATTTTTCACAGTAATTTTCTCTTGTGATAAGTTTAGATCTTATATTATTAAATAAAAAGTAAGGGTGCATACGAATCGTGCTGGTTTAAAAGAAATTCTTAAAAGAACGGATGTTAAGCCAAGGATGATCCATTAGACTCTACTCTTACAAGAATTTAATTTGTAGATCCTTCAAACAAAAGAAGAACTAGAGGACGTATCCATGGATATTGAAGAGATCCAACCACCTAAGGAAGTGTCGTCCATATGCATACTATCTGGTAATTCGATTCCTAAAATAAAATTTTCAGTTTCCATTTGCAATGATATTAGCAACTTCTTTCTACCAACCTTGTTTAAAGGGAAAAAGAAAAGTTAGTTCAGAATCAAAGTAAGAAGGTATTCAAATAAACTCATTTTCTTTGGATGAACAATATAGTTGAAATACCATTTTATTTCGTCTTGGCTATCATTTTTGCCTTTTCTTTTTGCATTTTTAGATTCTTTGAATTTTTCTAAGGCTGCTGCCAGTTTTGTGAAAATGGTACAGACGGACGGTACGACCATACCCGCATAATCGTTAAACCGCCAATAAGTTGTTGTTTTCGCAAACGAGTCAGTACGAATGGGCCGTACGGGCGCACTGGCCCGTATGGCAGATCATTACATCCGTTGTATTATCTCGTTCTTTTGGTTTATTATTTGTTAAAAAAATCAAAGGCGGTACCGAGCCAGTACGAACGAGCCGTACAAGCGCTCCCGCCCGTATTGACTAGGTCGATTGACATCATACCGACTTTGCAGAGAAGGATTTCGAGAAGGACTCTGGCATGAGCATGTCGTACGGGCGTACGCCTGTACCAGAGGTCGTTATGGTGTTTTTCTACCTTTTTCTCTTATTTCCTTTCTTATTTGTTAGAATTCTTTTCTTGATCGACCCTTTTTCTTCCAGTATGAGTTTTTACCTGTTTCTAACTCTTTTTGAGCCTCCCCAAAGGTCTTTCTCCCTCTTATGTCAACAGATCCAATCTCCTCAATGCGCTATCCAATTCCAGGCAAAGGAAAACCTCTTTGCCTCATGGCTCCTTCGTGGGATAGTTTCCATACTTTCTCCATTAAAAGCTGATGATCGCGAAGCTCAAGACCTAAGTCTGAAGAACAAGAGATATGCTTATGACTCCGATGATGAGGATGATGGTGAGGAGTTCGACTTCTTCATGGAGAAAACAAAGAGAGGGTGGAAGCAGCCGTCATATCTGGTTATGCTGAGGACCGAAGATGAATAATAAGCAAGTAAACCTCATGGGAAGAGGTGCACGGAGTTGCTCAAGTTTATCTCCACCAACTACTCTTTACCCAAGCATAATAAAACTAACCAGGCTGATGCAAGGACTTATGAGGAAACTACAACACATACGTCCACAACAAAGAAGATCACTATGAATGCACGCATGAGCATGAAACCTCAGTAAGATTGGGAGTTCAAGCTTCTGGACGTGCCTGTCATGCAGCACATCCCAGAAGCTAAACAACATCTTCGCAAGATCGAGAAGGATCGGAAGGAGGAACTCATGCATCGGGAGATCGTGCGCAAGCGTCTCTTAGATCTTGAAAGAAAGAAGGAACTCCATGACATGCTAAGTAGGGTTGCTAAAGGTATGTTAAGGATGCGTTCAGATCTACAGAAGTGTCTTTTTCGCATCTCCGCCCTGGAGGAAAGAAACAAGAAACTACGTGCGACTGTCTCCAACAACGCCCCTTTGCCTTGAAGGTGTCGATAATCGCAAGGTATTATTTGATCCCGCCGGCTTGATCTCAAGGTTGGGGGAGATCTATAACACCGTATAATCTATCTTATGGTTTTAGCATGTTTACTTTACTGCATGCATTTAGGTTTTATTCAAGAGTTTTTGCATTAGCTGCATCATTTTTGATTTCCCTTGTTTAAGAGAAGATTTATATCCGTTGATTTTTGAGCCTTTGTGATATATGAAGTTATCTTTTTGATTCATGATTATTACATTTGGACTAGGTTGAGTGTTATGATACTTGTACAACTATTGTGATTTTAGGGACTTCCACACCAATAAAGTATTGATTAAATTATGAGAAGTAAAATCTTGGTAGCATATTATAGTCACAAGTTTGGATTTTAGAAGCCATAGTAGTGGGCATGATCACGTAGCTGTGCTAAAAAAGAGAAGAGAAGAAGGAAGAGAACAAAGAGAAAGAGACAAAAGATTCGCTATCAAGAAAAAACTCAAAAGAAAAAGAAAGAGTACAAACTTATAAAAAAGAGAGAAGAGAAAAGAAAAGAGAAAAAGAGATGATCATGAATCTTCATTACTAAATCAAGTCCTCAACCATTTTTAACTTTATGATTTTATGATATGTTCAATCACTAATAGCTTCTTATAATAGCATTAATACAAAAATGTGCGGAAGCGTCTAAGTCATGTGATGTGTAAAGGTGTGATAAAGCTCCCGATGTAACTCTACATCCGATATTGTACTCTTGTCTCAATTTTTGCCTTATTTATTATAATGACTTTTGCCTCATAAATATGATGATAAAGTTCATAAGCCACCATCTTGCTCGGGGACGAGCAAGAGTCTAGCTTGAGGGAGTTGATAAGTCCAAAATCTATGCATTTTTACTTATTTTTTTGGCATAAGTAGAGTAGGGGTTTTTAGTATTTTACCACATTTGCGCGCACCTTTTTGTCTTTGTTCCAACAGGATTCCAATTTACTAAGTCTTTAATGAACATATCAATTGAGACTATCATATTACACAATAATATGATATTTTTAAGTGATAAAAGTCATTTTATGAATTTAACTTCGCACCTGGAAGAATTTCCTGCGTCTCGGAGGCTCCAGCCAACATAACCACCAGTGGTATGGGCAGAGTCCGCCTGTCCTCACACCCGTATGAACCGGCGACAGGACTTCCTTGTACTTTCTCCTCGCAAAATAGATCACATATCCGACATTCACAGAAACCTTCAGCCAAGAAAAACCACACCGGAAAGGGATATGAAGGAGGAACTTGGAGAAGGGAAAATCCTTGTTGCTGCACGGATCATCGGAGGACAACGCATCATCCCCTACATCATCAACCGTTTCATCTCCATCACCATCTCTACCCCCATCTTCCATGCATTAGATCTTGTTGTAATTTCAGATTCAATTATGGTTTGCACTAGATTTATTCCATTACTTTTATCCATCCATTTGTTTATGATGATGTTGTCAATTTCTTCCATGTGTGAGTAGTTACCTTTGTTCTTGGGGAGATGGAGAAACCCTAGCATTATTATGAAATGAAATAAATATGATCTATTACTTGTGTAGAGGATCAATTGATCTATGATGTGTGTTTGATCTCTCCCTTTAGATGGTATGTGTAGTCGGTCACATATTATTTGCCTTCAGGTATAAAGTAAGAGGGTGAAACCCTTTGGACGTGCTTGGGTGTCTTGAGCCGGTTGCTACTGTGACTATAAGCACCGCTATCATCCAACGCGGTCGAAAGAGGAACACAGGGAGATTCACTAAGCTAATTACGATATCCATGGGGAAACCCTTAACTGCGATGGTCTGCATGGTGATTGCTTTCACGCATCGTAGTGGTTATTTAGAGATGACCTCATTCTTGGCTCAACAAAGTGACTGCCTACGAGCCTTGGTGAACATATTATTATGGAACTCTCTCCAGACATATCATGACACAAGAAATAGGTTATCCTAATTATGATTAATTATAACATGCTAGAGGTGTATCCTACATCCCCGAGAACGTCTTAGCCCTATTGAGTTCAACCACCATTCTAGAAACACTCTTTTTACTTGCTTTATTTTTACTTGTTTATTTACTTTCTTGCACTTAAACCAAAAAACTTTCAAACACCGTTCACCTAAAATCATAGGTGACTTATAAGTATCCTTTGGTAGATAGTGATGAGGGGCATAAAAACCTCAACTAAATAGCTCTCTGTGGGTTCGATACTCTTATTTCGAAACTAGCTACAATTGATCTATGCACTTGCAGTCATTAGACAACAATGGTGAGGCCAGCATGCATGACATGATCAACGCGGGTGGGCAAGATGGCGACAAGGGCTACACCCAAGATAAGACTCAACAAGATTCTGGCGACATTGCGGATGAGCCATTGTATGAAAATGATGGCCCATCCATGAGCGAGAGGATCACGACCATGGCATTGGCCGCATCACTTTCCTCGTCAATTGCCAAGGGCAAGAAGATGAACCAAAGGACCGCGAGCTACACCCCCAAAGATTTCACAAGATCCCCTATGCGGTGTCAAGATGAAGGGATATGCTTATTAGAAAAAGGTGGGCAAATTCTTGACATCTTGAAAAATGTGCCCGTCGGCCTGCAGGCCACAAGGCTACCAAGGTCGACATTGCTCGTCAAGCTGGTTCGTTGGCATTGCAAGATATATACCTTGAGGGGGTTGATGGTGAAGAAGGAAGAGGCCATTGCCGGGAAGAGAGGCGCCGCAAAGATAAAGAGGCCACTGTCAAGATCTTTGTTGATCTCCAAATGAGATCTATTGTGGTGGACGATGCCAATGCCAAGGCTAGGCTCATGGAGTTCGACGCCAAGACAAAGTCCATGGAGGCCGAGGCCACCACCAAGATCTTGGAGGCCGAGGCCAAGATAAAGGCCATGGAGGATAATGCCAAGACCAAAGCTCTTGGAGGCCGAAGCCAAGGTCATGGTTGAGGAGAACAAGAACATGCTGACCGATTTGGACAACATCTGCGACGCCCACCAAAGGGCTTGATTGAGAAGAAGCAAAATATCATCCGAGCCCGTGATGTTTGCAGGCAAACGAAATAGATGATTGCCATTTGGGAGAAACTTGTCACTTTTGGACAATCTATATGATATTTGTCTTTATTTGGACATATGGGATAAACTGGCCACTTGTTGGCGATGCCTAGAGGGCAATAACACATGTTTGTCACTTTATTTGCTTGACAATTTATATGTTTAATTTGTTTATGTCTATATGTTAAAATGTGAAAAGAATTGGCCAAATGGCATGCGCCGGCCAAAATGGGCACCGCGAACAAGATAGGTTTCGCCGTTGGGCATACTAGCCAGACATGCCGGACCACGACCCAAATTATGTCCACCGGCTTACCCATCATGATTGAATCGGACGGTTTGGGTCACCGGTTTTGGTCGGCCGCTGGAGATGGACCATCCATTTACACAATCAACTCGGTTGGCAACTTCTGATTTATTTTCAGAACTTCTCATTTTATAAAGATACAGATGGAAACAAATCATCGATAGAAAATTCCAAATTCCTCCCGTTGATACGTTTGGTTGGTCAATGATCTGATGATATTCTATCCTTTCCTGGTATTTCAAGATCCGAGCGCCAATTTTCGTGTACAGATCGAATCACTAAGCAATATTTTCCAGGATACACAACCAGCACATATAGGCAATGTTTTCCAATCAAAATCATACGCAGTCGTTTTAGGCATTTACAGGTTATACGTGCGCAACAATTTATTCGGGGCCCTCCAAACATGGAAGGAAAAGATCGCCCCAGCCCCCCCTGACTTCTCGCCTTCTAGGTCTAGCACCATTATAAGTAGTCAATACCCACGAGCGTGTCCCGTCCCTCAAGCACTCGCCGCCGCCATCTCGCGACACCCAACGTCCGCCGTGCTCGCCTTCAGCGACTCGCCGCCGCCGCCAGCCCGGCCAAAATTCGCTCGCAGGTGAGCTCTTCTAGATAATCGATTATGCGTTGTATGCCTAAAGTTCCAGTTCACGTCATTAGTCATGGGAAAACTCCGTCTCCTTTTGTTCTTCATTAGAATATTGTTCAGTTTTAGACATAAAAAGGCATTGCTAATTTTCGGTTTTACAAGGGAAAGATCGATCACAACCAGTATGAGAGGGAGCGGC
This sequence comes from Avena sativa, assembly GCA_916181665.1. Taxonomy (NCBI): domain Eukaryota; kingdom Viridiplantae; phylum Streptophyta; class Magnoliopsida; order Poales; family Poaceae; genus Avena; species Avena sativa. The sequence continues at coordinate 149,814,273 of OV702297.1, forward strand.
CAACTGCAGATGGTTCTCATCTTGTTCATTGGATACCTTGCCGTGAGTGCACAATGTAAGTTCGCCATTACAATCTTGTGTGTTCTTACTACTGACAATTTTACGCCACGTAAGAAAAAATGTGTGGTGATTGATAGTATATTGTAATAATACGGGTTTCAATCTATAGGTCGTTTCGTGGGTCGGCAAACGGTGGTCTACCGAGATGGTCATGCCAACGCCACCGTGCTCAATTCGACATCAGTAGAAGAGAGCAAGCTTAAACTACAATTTTGCATCAAGTTTATCGGATGTCACTTCGAAGGGGGGCGCGAGGGTTCCTGCTACTGCTGCCTGAACGAGGAGGAGAAGTGTTGGGCGACACGTGATGACTGCAGGGCCTACTGCCCTGTCTGCGACCCCGACTGCCCATAGTAACCGCCACCATCACAATTGATGGTCGATTTCTCGTTCCCGGCCTGCTTGAACGATTTTTTGTCGGTAATAAGAGCACTATGTTTGGTTTGGGTCCGGATTAAATAATATACTCCTACATTAGGTATCGTGAGTTGCACTTCAGATTCTGTGACATTTTTTTTTTAGTTTTGAATGTTATTAAAGAACGGGACCAACTTTTATTTCTATCTTTCACGTCTTTAAACCAAAAACTGAGCTATATTTCAACAGTGATGTTTTATTCAGTAAGCTACTGAAATTGAACCAACTCAACCTAGAATTGAAACAACCTTGAAATCATAAGGTTTCAACAAATGACACTCGATGGCACCTCGATGGTAGCCTTTCTTCTTTGTGGTGCGTGTGTGCTTTGTGTGGGTAGTCAGGTCGGTCGGTGGTGGTGGTACCCAATATGATCGTGTTTCATGATGACATTGGTGTATTTGTACCGGTTTTTATTTTCACAATGAACCGGTCAATTCTCTTCTGTTTTTTAAACAAAACATGCAAAATGAGGTAAAATTGCATGTTTTGTTAAATAAAGGTTTCGGCAACAAAATTTGTAGGTTTCATATCCCGCCAAAATAGGATTCAACTACATGTTCTAGTCTTTGATATTGAGCCACCCAATTATAGGTCCACTACTTTCAACCAAAAAAGTATAGCAAGGCTCATGAATAGGGGCATCTAGGTATGAAGAAGTCCTCATCCAATTACTATAATGTAGCGTGTGCCATTCTACTCTAACCGGAAGAATTTTAGCTCATCCAAGTTATGGTTGTTCGAGTTCTTCGTGCGCTGCACTAAGCTCTATGGTTCTTATTGTGAACTTTTGGCACCAAGATTGGTGCTCACGTTTTTCTACTTCAAAACCCGAACACCAATCTTGATATAGATTGTCCCTCGGCAATATATTGTTTTTAGGGCCTTCTTAACAAACGAAAACTCCTAAACAGTTTTTTAGACATTATACACGTTACCTGCCTTTCAAACAAAGAAAAATATGCCCCGCGCTCTTGAGTCTCCGTCTAGTACCATTTCCGATGTGAAGAGAGGATTTTCCGAGCAGACACTCAAGTACACACGCCTAATCTAGGTTGTTCATAGGTGCATCAAGATTCGCACTAGCCTTTTTTCACTCAAACAACTTTTATTTTTTATTTTTATATTGCTGACACAATTAAACCTTTGAACTTGAAACTTTGCAGTTTATTGTGGGAAAATAGGATTTTTGCAACAATTAATGATATTTTTTGAATTTAGAATATTTTAAAATTATAAGTTGCACACAAAATTTCTGAACTATTTTTACCACATTATAGTTTTGATGCTTGAGTGACCTTAAAAGTTTCAAATCCAGGTTATATAGTTTTGATATTAGAAAAAAGAGTGGTTGCATAGGTGCTAGTGCTCACTCAAAATTTTCTTGTGTCCAGTTGTCAACACCCGTGTGTCGAGGCCTTCCTGCAGTCGTCCTCGCCATCTCGTGACACCCAATATGTAGCATCCTATATGTCTAACATTTGTAATGCTACTTGAGATAATAATAAAATGCTACTTCCTGTATGTCATTTATTGCATCATCATTATATCATGCTCATGTTACCATCTCACCATGCCACCTTGCATTTGAGCATCATACAAAACCCCTTCATATTTAGTTTTTATCCCTTATGCATTATATATTGTATTACCTGTATTTGACTCTTGATGAATCGTAGTTGGTTATTGATATATATATTACTTCATGCCTAAGTTGAGTTGGGGCATATCTATTCTAACTTAATCACATTTCTTGTCACCACCTTATAACTCCACCATCCAACTATATGTGAGCCTTTGCCTTTCTTTTGATATTTACATCTAGCCCATGTGTGTTGGTACGGTTCTACTTCTATTTCTACATGCTTCCATATATGGTCCCTTATTATTTTCACAATAGTTGTATGGAAGCCTACATGGCCACCTTTGCATGCTATGTAAGTGGGAATGTTTTTCAATTTTTCCATATGTCTTGTATTTGAGAATGTGATCATGTATGAATATATCTTGGCTATATGATCATCTAGTGGAACACCCACACTAGCATGTCCAAATTATATTCATAAATGACTATATTCCATATGCTTAGCAAGCTTTCATTCTTTGGCATGGTTTTATTCAAATTTGAATGCATGCCATTACAAGAAAATGTCCTTTTACAACAGATGATTTTCGTGGTTGAAGGTCCATTTTTCGTGGTTGAAAAGCCTTCTACAATGGATGACCATCGTGGTAGAAGCCCCGTCACAAATGATTCTACCACGGTTTTTTTCAACCATGGCGGATCACACCCTTTAGCCACGCAAAGTTGTTCCATCGTAGATATATTCGCCAGCCGCATTGAATGTTGACGTCATGCAAACTGCCACATGGCAAATGCCATTAAAGGCTAATTAGCACCGTTAACTATCAATAAAACCGTGGTAGAAGCCATGCCCAACCAAGGCCTGATAATTATTAAGTGGGTCAGCCCATTAAGAGAGCCCAATAGTATCATGGCCCATTATTGTTTCGTCTTGCACTGTTACATTTGGGCCCATAGGTGCTACCGTAGGCGGCCGTAAACTTCCTGGCCCGTTACTGTTTCCACATACACCGTTTGAAATTGGCCCATTTGCACGGCCCATAAATTTCCGGGTCCGTTAGTGTTTCGCCCCGCACTGTTTGAAATGGGCCCATTTGGCCAGCCCTCTTTGGCCCGTATCTTTTCTGGCCCGTTACTGTATAGCTACGCACTGTTTGAAACGGGCACATATACTTTGGGCCCGTTACTGTTCAGGACCGTAAATGTCTGGCCCATGTTCTGACCCATTACTATTCTAACATGGTGTAGGGTTTGCAGCATGGAAAACAAAAAAATCTATCGCACGAACACACAAAAGCCAAGATCTAATCTATGAGATCGGTGCAACGAGTTTGTAGAGAACTAACCCTTGTAGATCCAAAGCGTTAACGAGATCGGATTCTCGTGGTTGATGTAGTCGATCACTTGCCGATCTCAAAGATCGCGTAGACGATCCTTCCGGCGCCATGTTTCGGTAGCGCTTCCGCATTCGGTCACACATACGGTAGTCGATGAAGACCTTCCTCTCCCTTGTTCCAGCAGGGCAGCGGAGGTTGTAGATCTCCTCGTGATTCCAGCAGCACGACGGTGTGGTGGTGGAGGTGGAAGAGTAGATCCTGTAGGGCTTTGCCTAAGCCAGAGCAGGTATGGTGGAGGAGAGAGGGCCTTGGCGGCTAGGGTGTAGGCGCCAAGGAGAGGGAGGCGCCGACGGTTAGGGTGTAGGCGGCGACGACTTGGAGAGGGGTGGCGGCCTAGGTCAAGGGGTGAGAGGGGGTGGCGCCCCGTCCCCTCTTATATAGGTGGAGGGGAGGCGGCCAGGGTGTCTGAGTCCTTCCCAACTCCCCGTGTGGCCGGCGGCAATGGAGAGGGAAAGGGAAACCTTTTCCCTCAAGGTTTCCTTTCCTTCCTCCACTAGGAATTTGACTTTCAAACTAGGATTTGACTTTTCAAACTAGAGTTTGACTATTCAAACTAGAATTTGATTATCTCTTCCATGTCCTTGGACGACTTGACCTAGTGCTCTATTATCCTACCCCATTAGGGTATGGTGCATTCCAAATACCCCCTCACAGGGTGGTAGACCTTCCAAAACATTCTAGAAGCTTCCGATTAAAACAACGAAAACATTTCTGAACCTCAGAAATTGACTTTCCTTATATGAATCTTATTCTCTAGACCATTCCGGATCTCCTCGTGATGTTCTGGATCCAATCCGAGACTTCGAACAACATTCGGTCTCCAACTCATATTCCATATCTACTAAACAACATTGAATCCTTAAGTGTGTCACCCTACGGTTCGTGAACAATGCAGACATGATCGAGACACCTCTCTGATCAATAAATATTAGAGGAATTTGGAAATCCATTATGGATACCACATATTTCTACGATTACATTGTGATCGAATGAACCATTTATATACGATACTGATTCCCTTTGTCGCGTGATACTTTACTTATCCGGGGTTTGATCGCCAGTATCTCTTATACCTAGTTCAACCTCGTTACCGATAAATACTCTTTACACGTTCTATGATATGACATCTGATGGCTCCTTGTTGACGTGGAGCGCTTCCGTGGTAAACCCCAAGAGCAATGTGTGATGCAGCACAGCAACAAGTCTTCCCTCAGTAAGAAACTGAGGTTATCAAACCAGTATGAGGAAGGAAACGTCTCAAAGTTGTTGCAAGCAACGTGGAAACCTGCACAACACAAACTCAAGACTTTGCCCCAACTAATTATGAGGTTGTCAATCTCACCGGTTGTTGTAACAAAGGATTAACTGTATGGTGTGGAAGGTGATGATGGTTTGCAGCAAGTAAACAGTAACAGTGTAAGATGTATTGATACGTCAGAAACGTATCTATAATTTTTGATGTTCCATGCTTGTTTAGTATGTACTTTTCTTTGCTTTATCTATACTTTGAGGTGTTTTTATATCTTTTTTGGAATTAACCTATTAATAAGTTGCCACAGTGCCAGTTTCCTATTTTCTTCTGTTTTTGGTTCTAGAAAGGCAGAAAATCGATATTCTCGGAATTGGACGGGACAAAAGCCAAAGTTAATATTTTACCGTGAGGGACAAGAATCCATAAGACGAGACGGAGACGCGAACCAGTGCGGCCAGACCCCCTAGGTGCGGGTGGGCCCTTCCTCGCGCCTGGGTAGGGTGTGGGCCCCCTGGCCGCCTCCCAGCCTCACCTCTTCTCCTATAAGAAGCCCCCGATGCAGAAACCCTAAGCACCCGATCAATATTCCATGAAACCTTTTGTAGCTGCCGCCACCATCGTCCCTAGATCGGGGGGATCTGAAGTTCTTCCCGGCACCCTGTCAGAGGGGAGATCATCCCGGAGGCCTTCTCTCCGGTACGATGTGTGAGTAGTTCCACCTTGGACTATGGGTCCATGTAGTAGCTAGATGGTTGTATCTCCTCTTTGTGCTTTCATGTATAGATCTTGTGAGCTCCCTTCATGATCAAGATCTAATCTATTTGTGATCATGCATGTTGTGTTTGCGGGGATCCGATGGATATTGAGATTACTATGTCAGATTGATTAATGGTTTTGTCTTTATGATTCTATCATGTCTGTGTTGTTTGTGATCTTGCATGCTCTCCATTGTTAGTAGCTATCTTGGCCGAGTAGTTGCTAGTGACTCCAAGAGGCAGGGGCGGAGCCACCTCCCGGCGACCCCGGGCGGCTGCCCGGGCTCGTCCGGCGAGTGCCCGCTGTTAATTAGCCTAAGTATGGTGATTAGCAACGATGTATGCTGGGGCAAATAGCTGGCCAGTGTGGTTTGTGATAGCTTTGCCCCGGCTCTCTAAGCTGGCTAGCTCCGCCACTGCCAAGAGGGGGTATTTATGCTCGATAGTGGGTTCATGCCTCTAGTTTCCAAGGGAAGTGACAAAAATCTCTTCGGTTGTAGATGTGTTGTTGCTACTAGGGAGAAAACAACGGTCTCTAGTTCATGGAACAAGTGGATTGTTTACCTTACACACTTTGCTTCAATCAGTTGTCTGTTGCTTGCAACTTAATACTGGAGGGGGGTCGGATGATAACCTGAAGGTGGACTTCGATTCATAGATGTAGTTGGATAGCGATCTATGTATATTGTTGTATTTCCCAATCGAATCTCATAGGATCTTTTTGTCTGTTATTGCATTGTTATGCCTTGCTCAGTTCATGTCAATTGCCTTGCTGTAATTTGTTTACCCTTGATGCCATGTTGTTTATCTAAGTAGAGCACCTCTAGTGAACTATGGACCCTGGTCCAATCCTTACCATTGATACATCTTCCACTGTTACTTGTTTACTTGCTGCAAACCATTACCTTCCACACCATATGTTTAATCCTTTGTTACAACAAACTAGTGAGCTTGACAACCTCACTGATTCGTTGGGGCAAAGTCTTGAGTTTGTGCTGTGCAGGTCTCCGTGTTGCTTGCAACACATGTGTGACGTTTCCTTCCTCCTACTGGTTCGATAACCTCGGTTTCTTACTGAGGGAAAACTTTCTTCTGTGGTGCTTCAGACCTTCCACTCGGGGTCTCCCAACGAAGTGCTGCTGCACTCATCAAGCTCTTTCTGGCGCTGTTGCCGGGGAGGCTAAGGAGGTCTTCACTACGGGAGTCCTCCACTTCCTTTCTCTTTACTTTGTTTTTAGTTTTCTTTGTTTCTTTTGCTTGGTTTTGTTTGCCTCTTCTCAAAAAACCCAAAAAAAACTTAGTCTAGTTTGGTTTGCTTGCTTTATTCAAAACACAAAAAAATTAGTTCCTGCTCTAGCTGCTACTGTTTTTGGCTTGCACACCGTTGCCACAATGAACTCTGCTGAGAACACCAAGTTGTGTGACTTCACTAGCACCAACAACAATGATTTCCTTAGCACTCCTATTGCTCCACCTGCTCCTGATGCTACCTTTTATGAAATTAAGCCTGCTTTGCTGAATCTTGTGATGAGAGAGCAATTTTCTGGTGCTAGTTCTGATGATGCTGCTGCCCATCTCAATAACTTTGTTGAACTTTGTGAGATGCAAAAGTATAAGGATGTAGATGGAGATATTATTAAGATCAAGCTTTTTCGTTTCTCCTTGAGAGGAAAAGCTAAAGAATGGTTGCTATCTTTGCCTAAAAATAGTATTGATTCTTGGACTAAGTGCAAAGATGCTTTTATTAGAAAATACTATCCTCCTGCTAAGATTATATCTATGAGAAGTGACATTATGAAATTTAAACAACTTGATAATGAACATGTTGATCAAGCTTGGGAAAGAATGAAATCTTTGGTTAAGAATTGTCCCACTCATGGACTCACTGCTTGGATGATTATCCAGACTTTTTATGCAGGTTTGAACTTCTCCTCAAGGAACCTGTTGGATTCAGCTGCTGGAGGTACCTTTATGAGCACACTTTGGGTGCTGCAACTAGACTCCTTGATAATATGATGGTTAACTACTTTGAATGGCACACTGAGAGAGCTCCACATGGTAAGAAGGTAAATTCTGTTGATAAAACTTCCTCTTTGAGTGATAAGATTGATGTTATTATGGCTATGCTTGTTAATGGGAAAGCTCTACTAGATCCTAATAGTGTTCCCTTAGCCTCTTTGGTTGCTCAAGAAGAGCAAGTTGATGTCAACTTCATTAGAAACAACAATTTTGGCAACAATACTTATGGTAATTATAGGCCTTATCCCCCTAGTGGAAGTGCTTATCATGGTAGATCTGGAATGCCTAGTGAAGAAAGGATTCTAGAAGTAGAGAGATTCACTAAGAATTTTATGTAGATGCAATATGAGCAAAATAAAATTTTCACTAAAACTATGGAGGAACAATCTATTATCTTGAAAAACATTAGTCATCAGCTTGAGAATCTGAAAAGAGAAATTCCTAGTTTACAGTCAAAAATTTTGAGTGCTGAGAAAAATATATCCTCTCTGTCTGAAGCTCGGTCCTCCTTGATTAATAAAATGGCTGCTAAACCTGAAACCATGGAAAATACCTTTGCTACTGCTCATGCCATACAAGTTACTATTGATGAAAATGTTAGGCTGTTAGCTCAACTTCATGCGAAGTGGGAAAGGGAAGCTGAAATTGATAGAAACAATAGTGTGTGCACTATCACCACTAAACCACAAGTAGTCCTTATTCCTCCTCCTACTATGCCTAAGCCTATTGAGCCTACTACTAGTGATGCTTAGTTTGATTTTGATATTGATGGTTGCAATATTTCTGAAGTAATTATGTTCTTGCAAAAGCTTGCTAGAAGTCATGATGCTAGTGATATGCATGTTGTTTTCACTAAACACATTACAGATGCTCTTGTTAAGATTAAGGAAGAGAAGCTAAAACATAAAGCTTCTATTCCTAGGAAAGTCGAAGATAGTTGGGAACCTATTATTAATGTGCAAGTGAATGACTTTGATCTCAAAGCTTCATGTGATCTTGATTCTAGTGTCTCTATTATGCCTAGGAAGATTTATGAAATGCTTGATTTGTCACCGTTGGAAGATTGTTATTTGGATGTCCCACTTAATGATAAAGCTAAGACAAAACTCATGGGGATATTAATGATGTTCTCATTATGGTTAATAATGCTTATGTTCCTATGGATTTCTATGTTTTGGATGTTGAATACAATGCTTCTTGTCCTATTACTTTGGGAAGACCTTTTCTTAGAACAGTTGGTGCCATCATTGATATGAAAGAAGGCACCATTAAATATCATTTTCCATTCAAGAAAGGTATTGAACACTTCCCTATGAGGAGAGAGAAGTTGCTTTTTTGCTCCTCCTTTGGAAGCAAGGTTTGATGTGAATGCTTCTTTATTTGAAAATACTTGATTCTTCTTGCTTCTTGTGCCTAACTTAAAGGCGTTAAAGAAAAATACTTGTTGGGAGATAAACCAAGAGTTTCCTTGAGTCTTGGAAGTTATTACTTCAGTAATGAACTCTCCTTATCCTTTTTGTTTGATTTTTGTTCCAAGAATGACCTCTAATGAGAGGAAAGTAAGATTTGGGGAGTTGTTGTCCCGAAACAGATTTCCGTCCTACACCAAAAACAACCGTGAGGAGTCTATGTAACTCGGATTGAGCTGAAAATGTATGAATAAATCCCCCAGTATGTTAGCTAACTTTAGTTAGTTCAACACTTTTTGATTTGAGCAACAGAAGGCATTCGAAAAAATCGGTTTCTACCTGCTGGTCAGTTTTGACAGATTTCTACCATTATTTGCATTTGCTTCTTATTGATTCCTCTTTGAGTTCTTTTTAGGTAAATTGAGATTTTTGAAGAAGTTACTACAGTAGCTTCTGTTTTTAGTGAAAAGTTTTGCTGTTCCAAATCTTTGCCAGAGGTCTAATATCTTTTGAATATACTAATGTTGCTAATGAAGACTGTGTGAAGTTTTGTATGAAGGAAAATTTCACGTGTAGAGAGAGAATGATGTAATGAGATAAAGAATGGACAAAATTTCAAGTTTGGGGATGCCACCCTGGTGTCACCCCAAGAAATATCCAAGAGGTACAAGCGTCAAAGCTTGGGGATGCCCAAGGCATCCCCGTCTTCATCAATAAAAAGCTCAGGTCTGTCTAGACACTTCGTTTTTATTGTTTCATGCACAGTTGTGTTGTTCTTGGAGCGTCTTAGTTTTCGTTTTCCTTGCTTAGGTTGTTTAGTTTGCTTGAATAAGTATTTTGGACCCCCGCTCTCGCTGTGTTGTTTTGCAAATAAGTTTCTTGGTGTTGGAAAGGAGTAGTAAGTTTTTGCTTGTAAGTGCAAGAGGAGCTTGCATTGACTGTGACTTAGACTTTAGCACGAAATGCTAGGTGTTGTTTTGACCTTATTCTTAGTAATTATTGCTATAGCATGTCTTGTTCCAAACAATTGGGATTGCTAGTGTGCCTTGAAGAAATTATGCGTTGTTTTAGCATGCAAAAGCATAGTATTGTGGTATTCTCCTTTTATGCTTTGTTTGGGTTGACTTGGCACATGCTCACACCATGTTATGACTATTACAAGTCACCATAGCCTCTATGATCATTTATTCCTTGACTTGTAGTACCACTCTATGCTTTGATTAGTAATACTTTGTTGCTCTGCATGATTATGGCCATTATGCTCTCTTAGTTGGTTGCTCCCAGTCTTTTGCTAGCCTCCACTTGTATGAGTAAGTTCTACCCATGCTTCCAACTCCCAAGAAACCAAGTTTTTCCAAAGTGTACACTATAAACTCCTATGCATGGTGTGTTACACCATTCCAAGTATATTCTTGTTTTCATCTATCTTCCAATTAAAAACTATTTTGTTATGTGAAAACTTAGTGATTAAATCCCTCACAAACTTGATGGCACACTTTATATTCTTTGCCCCCAATAAATTTGAACCATTGTGTCATCTATGTTGTATATGTTTGCACTTATACGTTGGAATTAGTAGAACTGTACTGTCACGGGGAACGTTTTCAACATTGCACTTGTACTTTGTACTCAGTTGATATCATGCTCTTTTGTCTATGGATGTCACCGGTGTGAAATAAAGAGGGAACTTGTAAGTCCATGGAGTATGTATTTTGTGTTAGAGAAACGCCTGGGCCGCTAGCCTAAGCCATGCCTAATCATGGTGGAAACTTGCAGCATCACCATAATGAGCTATCTATGAAGCATCCTCAATAAAAAACTATGCACATAGTAAATAAAAAGATCGCCGAGATGCTCATTGTCTACTTGCCTTGTCATTGTGGTTATGGGATAGCTCATGTACCATGTGCAAGGGGTACCCCGTTGGCGGTTCTCTATGATATGCATGTACTTACAATGACAAGAACTTACAGGTGACTAAAGTTGAGTAGCATGAGGTGTGGCCCTCGTATTCAAGGGACTTGAGATTGCCAACTTATACTTTGTCAAGCATATACTCCATAGTTTGTTCACTTTAACCTTAACCACTTCAATATGCTTATGATAGGGGCAATGAAGGCTGAAAGCTAACAAGTACCATAATTTTTGGAAGCTCTGTTTGAAACTTGAAATCCCTGCTTCCTTTATGAAAGGCCTATCTTCCACCAATATTTGAGTCTTCACCTTCTACCTTTAGGCACCATTAAGAGAGCATAGTTGCCATTATGTGTGCAGTGTCCCAAAACTTATTGATTGATGCATATTGTGATATTACTTTTTCTTGTGCTACTTGTATCTAGTAACTCTTATGAACTTTGAAGGTGTCATATGCATCTATTTGCCACTCTATGAGGGACAAGCTGATTGCCACTATGCCATGTTTTCTGTATGTGAAACAAACAAACGTTTTTCAATGCATGTGATTCATGATCTTTGTTTGTAGCCTTTCATGTTGCATGCATTGTTACTATGTCCTATTGTTAGAACTCCATCTTTCATGCACATGTTTAGAGTGCTTTGATCCCAGCTTTTAATGCTTGCAAATGGTTTGATCTTGGTTTTGATGGTGCATGTCACCTCAAAAATTATTATTTTATCACTTACCTACTCGAGGATGAGCAGGAGTTAAGCTTGGGGATGCTTGATACGTTAGAAACGTATCTATAATTTTTGATGCTCCATGCTTGTTTAGTATCTACTTTGCTTTTCTTTGTCTACACTTTGAGGTGTTTTTATATCTTTTCTAGAACTAACCTATTAACAAGTTGCCATAGTGCCAGTTGCCTGTTTTCTTCTGTTTTTGGTTCCAGAAAGGCAGAAAATCAATATTCTTGGAATTGGACGGAACAAAAGCCAAAGTCAATATTTTACCGTGAGGGACAAGAATCCAGAAGATGAGACGGAGACGCGAACCAGGGCGGCCAGACCCCCCTAGGCGCGGGTGGGCCCTGCCCCGCGCCTGGGTAGGGTGTGCGCCCCTTGGCCGCCTCCCAGCCTCACCTCTTCGCCTATAAGAAGCCCCCGATGTAGAAACCCTAAGCACCCGATCAATATTCCACGAAACCTTCTGTAGCCGCCGCCACCATCGTCCCTAGATCGGGGGGATCTGAAGTTCTTCCTGGCACCCTGCCGGAGGGGAGATCATCCCTGAGGCCTTCTCTCTGGTATGATGTATGAGTAGTTCCACCTTGGACTATGGGTCCATGTAGTAGCTAGATGGTTGTATCTCCTCTTTGTGCTTTCATGTATAGATCTTGTGAGCTCCGTTCATGATCAAGATCTAATCTATTTATAATCATGCATGTTGTGTTTGCGGGGATCCGATGGATATTGATATTACTATGTCTGATTGATTAATGGTTTTGTCTTTATGATTATATCATGTCTGTGTTGTTTGTGATCTTGCATGCTATCCGTTGTTAGTAGCTATCTTGGCCGAGTAGTTGCTAGTGACTCCAAGAGGGGGTATTTATGCTCAATAGTGGGTTCATGCCTCTAGTTTCCAAGGGAAGTGACAGAAATCTCTTCGGTTGTAGATGTGCTATTGCTACTAGGGAGAAAACAACGGTCTCTTGTTCATGGAACAAGTGGATTGTTTACCTTACACACTTTGCTTAAAGCAGTTTTCTGTTGCTTGCAACTTAATACTGGAGGGGGTTCAGATGATCACCTAAAGGTGGACTTCTAGTCATAGATGCAGTTGGATGGCGGTCTATGTATATTGTTGTATTGCCCAATCGAATCTCATAGGATCTTTTTGTCTGGTATTGCATTGTTATGCCTTGCTCTGTTCCTGTCAATTGCCCTGCTATAATTTGTTTACCCTTCATGCCATGTTGTTTATCTAAGGAGAGCACCTCTAGTGAACTATGGACCCCTGTCCAATCCTTACCATTGATACATCTTCCACTTTTACTTGTTTACTTGCTGCAAACCATTACCTTCCACACCATATGTTTAATTCTTTGTTAGAGCAAACCGGTGAGCTTGACAACCTCACTGATTCATTGGGGCAAAATTTTGAGTTTGTGTTGTGCGGGTCTCCGCGTTTCTTGCAACACCTGTGTGACGTTTCCTTCCTCCTATTGGTTTGATAACCTCGGTTTCTTACTGAGGGAAAACTTGCTGCTGTGCTGCTTCACACCTTCCTCTTGGGGTCTCCCAATGAAGTGCTGCTACACTCATCATGTATCAATGGTAAATATTGGACCGAGGTCCATAGTTCACTAGAGGTGTTCTCCTTAGATAAACAAACATGGCATGCTGGGTAAAAAAATTATAGTAGGGCAATTGATAGGACTGAGCAAGGCATACCAATGCAATACTAGACAAAAATATCCTATGAGATTAGATTGGGCAATACAACAATATACATAGACCTCCATCCAACTGCATCTATGACTAGAAGTCCACCTCTGGGTTATCATCGAACCCCCTCCAGTATTAAGTTGCAAGCAACAGACAACTGCTTTAAGCAAAGTGTGTAAGGTAAACAATCCAATTGTTCCATGAACAAGAGACCGTTGTTATCTCCCTAGTGGCAATAGCACATCTACAACCGTAGAGATTTCTGTCACTTCCCTTGATTAAGTAGAGGCATGAACTCACTATCGAGCATAAATACCCCCTCTTGGAGTCACTAGCAACTACTTGGCCAAGATAGCTACTAACAAAGGAGAGCATGCAAGATCACAAACAACACATACATGATAGAATCAAATAGATAAAACCATTAATCAATCTGACATAGTAATCTCAATACCCATCGGATCGCTGCAAACACAACATGCATGATTACAAATAGATTAGATCTTGATCATGAACGGAGATCACAAGATCTAGACATGAAAGCACAAGGAGGAGATACAACCATCTGGCTACTACATGGACCCGTATTCCAAGGTAGAACTACTCACGCTTCATACCGGAGGCTGGCATGATGAAGAAGAAGGCCTTCGGAATTATCTCCCCTCCGACAGGGTGCCGGGAAGTGCTTCAGACCCCCCTATCTAGGGATGATTGTGGCGGCGGCTACAGACGGTTTCGTGGAATTTTGATCTGGTGCCTAGGGTTTCTGCATCGGGAGATTCTTATAGGCGAAGAGGCGAGGCAGGGGGCCACCAGGGTGGCTGCACCCCCCAGGCATGGGGTGGGCCCACCCGAGTGACCAGGGGGTGTGGCCCCCCTGGTGGGTCCCCTCCGTCTCGTACTCCGGCTTCGTGTTCCCCATGGTAAAATATTGACTTTGTCTTTTGTCCCGTCCAATTCCGAGAATATTGAGTTTTTGCCTTTCTGGAACCAAAAATAGAAGGAAACATGCAACTGGCACTATGGCAACTTGTTAATAGGTTAGTACCAGAAAACATATAAAAACACCTCAAAGTGTGGACAAAGCAAAGCAAAGTAATAGTAAACAAGCATGGAACATCAAAAATTATAGATACGTTTCCGACATATCAAGCATCCCCAAGATTAACTCCTGCTCGTCCTCGAGTAGGTAAGTGATAAAAGAATAATTTTTGAGGTGACATGCACCATCAAAACCAAGATTAAACCATTTGCAAGCATTGAAAGCTGGGAACAAAGAACTCTAAACATGTGCAAGAAAGATGGAGTTCTAACAATAAGACAAAGTAACTATGCATGCAACATGAAAGGCTACAAACAAAGATCATGAATAACATGCATTGAAAAACGTTTGTTTGTTTGACATACAGAAAACATGGCATAGTGATACGTCCAAAACATATCTACTTTCTCGAACATTTGCTATTGTTTCTCCTCTAAACTTGTGTGATTTGGATACAAATAACACGAACTGACGTTGTTTTCAGCAGAATTACCTTGGTGTCTTGTTTTTGTGCAGAAAATCAACTATCAAGAAAATCCCGGAAAATATGCCAAAAACTATTTTTCACCAAAAGATCCACAGAGCCAGAAGGGGAGACAGAGAGGAGGCCTGGGGGGCCCAGACCCACCCCAGGCGCGGGCCCACCTGACCCCGCGCCTGGAGGGGGTGAGGCCACCCCAGGCAGCTCCTCAGCCTCCCTCTGCGTCTATAAGTTGCCTTTCGACCTAAAAACCGAGGGGGGTTCGATAGTTTTCCAAAAAGAGTTCCGCTCCGCCGCCGCCACCAGAAACCAAGATTTGGATCTAGAAACTCCGTTCTGGCACCTTGCCGGGACAGGGAATTTGGAGAGGATCATCGCCATCCTCATCACCAACGCATATCCATCAACCACCGATGTTTACCTCATCCATGAGTGAGTAATCCCCTGATGTAGGATTGGGGATGGTAGGGATTGGATGAGTTCTATCATGTAATCGAATAAGATCTGTTAGGGGCATAGTGCCTAGTATCTCTATTAGTGCTATTTTACTTTGTTGCAACTTGTTGTGCTTAATGCTTGTCACTAGGGCCCGAGTGCCATGATCTCAGATCTAAACTTATTATTGAATCATTATGATAGTATTTTTTATGATCTTATATGCAAGTTGTATACACATATCATTGTCCGGATCCAAAGGCCCCAAAGTGACAATAATTGGGACAACCGGAGGGGGTGGCTGTGGTGTGAGGATCACATGTGTTCATGGAATGTTAATGCTTTGCTCCGGTGCTCTATTAAAAGGAGCACCTTAATTGCCAGTAGTTCCCTAGAGACCCCGCTGCCACGGGCTGGCTGGACAGAAGATGTTGTGCAAGTTATCATTGCGAGCATGTATAACTATATTTGGAGCACATGCCTAGGATTGTTTAGTACTTGGATGCTTGTTATTACTTATCTGCAATTCCCTAGATCTTGAAGTTACATGTTTAGACTCGTCCATGCAACGCCCGTCCATCCATCCCTATGCCTACCGCACTCGAATCCTACTATTACCGTTACTGTTACTATTGTTGTTGCTACGGTTTTACTGTTGCTTTTGCTTTGTTGTTGCTACTACCAAACTGTTGCTACTGATAAACTTCTGTGAGCAAGAACTATTTCCAGGTGCAGCTGAACTGACAACTCAGTTGTTAAGGCTTGCAAGTATTCTTTGGCTCCCCTTGTGTCGAATCAATAAATTGGGTAATACTACCCGCGAAGACTGTTGCGATCCCCTATACTTGTGGGTTATCAAGACTATTTTTTGGCGCCATTGCTGGGGAGCATAGCTTTATTTGTAAGTTCACTTGGATCTATTATTGTTCACTGCTACTCCTTTCATCATGGGGAAGTCTCGTGATGGAAAGTTCCCTATTTTACCATCCACTACAAGAAGAGGTACAGTCCTAAACACCTCTGTTGCTCTTGATTCACCGTCTGTTATAAGTAAGCTTGTCACACCACCACCACATACTCATGCTACACAAACTGCTACTACTGCTGAGTCTGAAACTGCTTTTGATGCTCATGATGTTACTTCTACTGTGCTTGATGCGAGTGGTTCATTAGGTCCTTTTCTAGATGCTACTATGGCTAGTCTAGGAAATACCGAAACTCCTAGTGAAGACACTATTACACCTGTTAGCTCACCTGAGGCTAGTGAGAGTTATGATATTAATGATGGTTACACTGAGTTCACTGATGATTTTGTTGAAGAGTGCCGAAACACACATGGTACTAGTGCTATTAAGAGTCTCCTTGCTAGACGTATTATTATGCCTAAGATGTCCCCTGATCCTAAGTTTGCCACTTCTCCTATAGATATTAAAGATGAAGACTATGATTTCTCTTGATTTATCTTATTTAGACATTGTTGAGAAAGAACCTTTTTGTGGTACTGAAAATGATAGTGTTGTGGCTCATATGAATGAGCTTTCTACTATGAGTGCTTTATTCTCTGATGATTTTAAGATACGTAAGTACTTTGTTGCTAAGATCTTCCATTTTTCATTAAAAGGAGAAGCTAGGGCTTGGTTTAATAGATTACCTCCTGGTTCCATTGATAGCCCTGATTGCTTAATTGATTCTTTCTTCCAGAAATATTTTCCTCCCAGTGCTAGACATGCTGCTTTGCAGAGACTTTTTGATTTTAAACAGGGAGAAGAAGAGAAATTGCCTGAGTCATGGACAAGGTTCTGTGCCTTGATTCATGCACATCCTGGATGTCCATTACCTAAGAATGAGCTTCTTGATATTTATTATAATGGACAGCCTGATGATTCTAGGACCTACCTAGATAGCTTTGCTGATTGTGTTTTCAGGAAAGGACTCCTACAGATGCTGAAGAATTAATGACCAAGATAAGCAAGAATTATGATGATTGGACTTCAAATGAGTTGAATGCACCTGAGCCTATTACTCCTGAACCAGTTGCTCCTAAACCAGTTCCAACACCAACAACAAAGAAGAGGGGAGTTGTTGCATTAAATGATGAAGTGATGAAGGAAGGTAAGAAGTGTCTAAAGGAGAAAGGTATTAGAGATGAAGATGTGAAGAATCTACCTCCTATAGAAGAATTATGTAAGCCAATTCCCCACTTATCTACTATTGAGGTACACTCTCTCCAACACTTTGATGAAGGTGATATTCCTTATGGTAAACCTCCTGATCAATGTTTAGAGGAACTTGACACATTTTTTGTTAAGCAAGGGTATTTTAATAAACAGGTTCAGAATCATTTGTTGGAAAACTCTAGAGCTATCCATGAGTTGAAATACATTGTGGAAAGAACTTTTAATGATATTAAAATGCTTTGTAGACACTTTCAAATGGTTCAAACTCAACTTGATCAACTTGCTAAGGTACAAAAGGATATGCTAGTTAACACTTCAGGAGATAAACATGCTTATGGAATTAGAACTAGGAGTGGTATGGCTACTCAAGATCCTTTATATCCTGAAGGACACCCTAAAAGAATAGAGCATGATTCCCAACAAGGTGAAGATAATGGTAGTCCTCGTAAGAGGAAGAAAAAGAAACATAAGGTAGTTGAGGAACCACTTAAACCTGCTGTAGATCCTAATAGTATATCTGTCTTTGATGCTAAAACTCAGAGTGGTAATGATAAAAATGAGTCTCCTGATAAGGAGGAAGGTGAGGAAGAACCTGTGAAGCACACTAAGAACACTAGGTACACAAAGGAAGATTTTATTGCTAATAAACATGGTAAAGAGAGAGAACCTTGGGTGCAGAAACCTATGCCTTTTTTCAGGTAAGAAACACAAGTCAAAGGAGGAAGAACACTACAACAAGTTTTGTGAGTGGATGAAACCTTTATTCTTGCAAATTCCTTTGACTGATGTTATTAAGTTGCCTCCTTATTCAAAGTATATGAAGGATATTGTCTCTAATAAAACGAAGATTCCTAATGAGGAGATTTCTACTCTACTTGCTAATTACTCCTTCAATGGTAAGGTTCCAAAGAAACATGGTGATCCAGGTATACCAACTATTCCTTGATCCATTAAGAATAATTATGTTAGAACTGCTTTATGTGATTTGGGAGCTGGAGTTAGTGTTATGCCTTTTTCTCTCTATAAGAGACTCCAGCTAGAAAAGTTGATACCAACTGATATTTATTTGCAAATGACTGATAAGTCAACTACTATTCCTCTTGGTATATGTGAGGATGTTCCTGTTCAAGTTGCTCATAATTGCATGGTTTTGACTGATTTTGTTGTGCTTGAAATGCCTGAAGATGATAATATGTCTATTATTCTTGGGAGACCTTTTCTTAATACTGCAGGTGCTCTCATCAATTGCAATCAAGGAAAAGTAACATTCAATATTAATGAAAAAGAGCACACTGTATATTTACCAAAGAAGGTTGCTAAGAGCTATTGCTTGAATTCCATTGAAAATATTGAGAGCATCTAGGTTGGAGAAATATATTATTCCATTCCACAAGAAAATTTAAAACTATTATGATTGGGACCATTGCTATCAAGTATGAGGTAACATAATCACCTTGTGGAATACAAAGTTTTGCTTCATATAAGATTTTTTTGGTAACAAGACTTCATCAACCTTGTTAACAAAAGGATTTTAATGAACAAAATAATATTTCCACTATGGTTATACTTGCTTTCTTTTTCCTTTCTCCTTCCTAGTCTTTGATTTAGCTTTAGTTTTTCTAGTTGTTTGCTTGTTTGAGTTTCTTAGTGCTCCTGTAGTTTGGCTTTTGGTTTACTTTTGCTTCTTCTGAAAAAACTGTTTCTGCGAGAAAATCAATTTTCATACCCTAAAAATTGGCCAAAAATAAAGTTTCCCGAAAAATCCCAGAAAATTCAAAATAAATTTTTCCTCGAAAAAAGGGGCAGAGTGGCACCTGAGGTGACCCAGGGGGCCACCCCTGGACACCACACCTGTGGTAGGCGCGGGCCCACCACTAGCGGCGCCTAGGGGGGTCTGGCCCACCTGGGCCCCTCCAGGCTACCTCCTCAAAGCCACCTTCTTTATCTCTCCCGAAAAACACCGAAAAACTTTCTCAAGATCGAGTTCTTGATGTTCTTGCTCGTGATTTTCGATCTCCTTGTTCAGCCCATCTCAAGTGCTAATTTTTGGAGGGATTGCTCCTTGGTATGTGCCTCCTCCACTTGTCCAATTAGATTTGTGATTGGTAGATTGTATCTTGAGTATTTTAATGCTATAGGTGACAGGTTGTTTGAGCTTGCATGCTTGTTCTATGTTTAGAAACTTTGTTTTTATGCATGTGTAGTCCTCTATCAAGTTCATATAGTAGTTGCTCATCATTTATTAACTTAGAAATCACTTGGTTTGATGGTTGTCTAAAAATTTCAGCAAGGAAGATGAGTGCTTATCCACTGAACCAATATGACTTGATGGTGCATGAGCCAATGAAGGTTCATTGTGAGGAGGCAGTTTTTCCTTCCATATATCCATGCCATGAATTTATGAGACAGTTCACTTGGTCTACTTCTAATCCCATGGTCCATTACAAAATATATAATATACCTGTCGACCTACCTTTTGCTAATTTCTATGCAGCAATTAGAGTACCTTAGTGGGGATCTTGTGAGAAGATCAAGGAGAGGCCCAAGTCACTTATGGATTTATATGCTGAGATTTTCCAAGGTTTCGACTTCTCAAAGGAAAGTGGTAAAATTCAGAACATTCAGCTCCCAGCTATTAGATACTTTTCCTATTTCATTACCAAGGGTGTTCTTGCTAGAAAGTTGTCTTCTTTTGATATAGCTTTTATTGTAGCTGCTCTGAATAGGAATAGTTCTTATAGTTTGGGTGCTCTGATAGCTCACCGTCTCACCACCAACCGTGAGAAGGGTGGAATTTGTGGAGGTCACATTGCTTATAGGTTACTAGCTTTCCATGGTTTGGAGCCTCATTATTCAGATTTTCAGTTCCCCATAGAGAGGCTTGATATTGAATCCATGATTCAACATGGTTTTGTTTCATTTTGAGCTAATGTGAGAAGTTTACCATATGAAATATCTTTTGCCCATCAAGGTTGGAGAAAGGATATGACTGAGAAAATAGTTTATTTGCATGCACCTACTTTGTTTAACTTTGATAACAGGCAAGGATGGTCACTTACGGAGGAGGAGGTTGACACTTATGTGGGGGAACTCTCTCAGCAAGAGGACAATGTAGAAGAGGATGCCGAAGACCATTCGGTTCAGCCCTCCAACTTGGGAGAGTCTTCATACCAGCAGCCCTCATTTGATTGGGGCGCGTCTTCTTCTTCATCGCAGGTGCCTGACTATGATCATTCCTATGATGACCCACCAGCATGGGGGTACTATCCGCGCTATTGAGCCCCACTTAGGCCAAAAGCCTAAGCTTTGTTTTTGTTTGGTTTTTCTTTGTTTGCTTGTTTCTAAAAAATTAAAAACACCAAAAATATTTGTTGTTCTTCTTTGGTTTCATGTTATTATTCAAGTCACACAAGTGAAGGGCAATAATTAAGATTAAGACAACTCAAGGTGTGGTAAGAGGCTGGTAATGAACTCTATTTGTTTCATTTTTGTACATATACTCATCATAGTGAGCATGCTTAGCTTGTTTGTATAAGGTGTATGTCATTATGGATGCTTAGTAGTTCTTGCTTGTCTATGATTAGCTCCAGCTTGCTAATAGTTTGTAGCATGTCATATGAATGTTTGCTTGCATTGTTTTATTCATACTTTGGTATGATATTGTGGTATCCTCCTCTGACTGTTCATGTGAATCGACTTGGCACATGCTCACGCATGCATATGACTAATCAATAGTCAGTAAGCCTCGATGATTTATTTTGCCTCAGAGTTCTTGTATCACTTTAATGCCATAGTTAGTCCTGTTTTGTTGCAAGCATGATTATGACAGCTATTGCCCTCTCGTTTGTCGCTCCCTATATATTGCTAGCCTTCACTTGCACTGAGTATGTGCTCTACCTGTGCTTCCAACTTCCCAAAACCAATATTGCCAGCTGTGTCCACCATACCTACCTATTAGCATCATTTGCTACTTCAGTGCATATTCTATATGTCGTGTTTTCTTCCAAAATAAAATGTTTGTCTGTTTTGAGAAAGTTAGTTAGTAAATCTCTCACAAACTTGACGGCACACTTTATTCCTTGCGCTTAATAATTCTGAACCATTGTGACTAGTCCATGAAAGTTATATGCTTACTAATTATATACTGGGAGTCAGCAGAACCGTGCTGTCATGGGGAACACTTTCAACACTTGTTGGATATCTTATCCAGTTGATTCCTTGCTCTTTTGTTTGCGGATGTCGACGATGTGAAATAAAAGGGGAGTTTGTGAGTTCATGGAGTCTATTCATTGTGTTAGAGAAACGCCTGGGCCGCTAGCCTAAGCCATGCTTAATCATGGTGGAAACTTGCAGCAACACCATAATGAGCATCTATGAAGCGTCCTCAATAAAAAGCTATGCATATGGTAAATAAAAAGATTGATGAGATGCTCATTGTCTGCTTGCCTTGTCATTTTGGTTATGGGAAAGCTCCTGTACCAAGTGCAAGGGGTACCCCGTTGGCGGTTCTCAATGATATGCATGTATTTACAATGACAAGAAATTTCAGGTGACCAAAGTTGAGTAGCATGCGGAGCTACCCTCGTACTCAAGGGACTTGGGATTTCCAGTCTATGGTCTATCAAGCATATGATTCAGAGTGGACCTCACTTTCACCTTAACCACATGATGATGCCTATGATAGGGGCAATGAGAGCTCAAAGCTAACGAGTACCTTCCTTTCAGCATTGGGAAGCCTTTCAAACCTTCACAAAACTGTTTTCATAACCTTGTTGAGCCACCGCTTATTCTATGAGCACCTTCTTGAGAGCATAGTTGTCATTCTTGTGTTTGTTCCAAAACTTGGTTAATTATGTCATGACTTTGATGCTTGTATCTCTGATATATTTACTTCTAGTCTTCATGTAAACTTCAGAGGTGCCTTGGCATTTATTGTGCTCTTCAAACAAAGGCAAGCGAGATACCACTCTATCATACCTTATTATGAGCATTGCAATGTTGCTTATGTTTATGTTTCATGCTACTTATTATTATTGAGTTGGTTTCTCTTCATAGCTTGCAATGACTATTGAGTAGACTTAGTTGCATACTCCTTATTATGAATTGTCTAAGCATCTACTCCTATGCTGATCATATATACATCATATGAAGCAAAGTGTTCATGAAGGTTCTTTTATGGCACTCAGTTTTCAAATGAATTGCTTGAGGACAAGCAATAAGCTAAGCTTGGGGGGAGTTGATACGTCCAAAACGTATCTACTTTCTCAAACACTTTGCTATTGTTTCTCCTCTAAACTTGTGTGATTTGGATACAACTAACACGGACTGGCGCTGTTTTCAGCAAAATTACCTTGGTGTCTTGTTTGTGTGCAGAAAATCAACTATCAGGAAAAATCCCGGAAAATATGCCAAAAACTATTTTTCACCAGAAGATCCACGGAGCTAGAAGGGGATACAGAGAGGAGGCCGGGGGCCCAGACCCACCCCAGGCATGGGCCCACCTGACCCCGCGCCTGGAGGGGGTGAGGCCACCCCAGGCAGATCCTCAGCCTCCATCTACGCCTATAAGTTGCCTTTCGACCTAAAAACTGAGGGGGGTTCGATACTTTTCTAGAAAGAGTACCCCTCCACCGCCGCCACTAGAAACATGGATTCGGATCCAGAAACTCCGTTCTGGCACCCTGCCGGGACGGGGAATTTGGATAGGATCATCACCAACGCATCTCCATCAAGCACCTATGTTTCCCTCATCCATGAGTGAGTAATCCCTCGCTGTAGGCTTGGGGATGGTAGGGATTGTATGAGTTCTATCATGTAATCGAATAAGATTTGTTAGGGGCATAGTGCCTAGTATCTCTATTAGTGCTATTTTACTTTGTTGCAACTTGTTGTGCTTAATGCTTGTCACTAGGGCCCGAGTGCCATGATCTCAGATCTGAACTTATTATTGAATCATTATGATAGTGTTGTTTGTGATCTTATCTGCAAGTTGTGTACACATATCATTCTCCGGATCCAAAGGCCCCAAAGTGACAATAATTGGGACAATCGGAGGGGATGGCTGTGGTGTGAGGATCACATGTGTTCATGGAGTGTTAATGCTTTGCTCTGGTGCTCTATTAAAAGGAGCACCTTAATTGCCAGTAGTTCCCTAGAGGCCCCGCTGCCACGGGCTGGCTGGGCAGAAGATGTTGTGTAAGTTCTCATTGCGAGCACGTATGACTATATTTGGAGCACATGCCTAGGATTGTTTAGTACTTGTGCTTGTTATTATTTATCTGCAATGCCCTAGATCTTGAAGTTACATGTTTAGACTACTCCATGCAACGCCCGTCCATCCATCCCTATGCCTACCGCACTCGAATCCTACTGTTACCGTTACTGTTACTATTGTTGTTGCTACGGTTTTACTGTTGCTTTTGCTTTGTTGTTGCTACTACCAAACTGTTGCTACTGATAAACTTCTGTGAGCAAGAACTATTTCCAGGTGCAGCTGAACTGACAACTTAGTTGTTAAGGCTTGCAAGTATTCTTTGGCTCCCCTTGTGTCGAATCAATAAATTGGGTAATACTACCCGCGAAGACTGTTGCGATCCCCTATACTTGTGGGTTATCACATATTGGCATTCAGCTTGTCCCTCATAAAGTAGCAAATAGATGCACATGACACCTTCAAAAAGTTCATAAGAGTGTCTAGATACAAATAGCACAAGAACAAGCAATATCAACAATATGCATCAATCAATAAGTTTTGGGACACTGCACATAGAACTAAGAATGGCTACTATGCTCTCTTAACTGGTGCCTAAAGGTAGAAGGTGGAGACTCAGTATAATAGTGGAAGAAAGGCCCTTCATAAAGGGAAGCATGGATTTCAAGTTTCAAAAAGAGCTTGCAAAAATTATGGTACTTGTTAGCTTTCAGCCCTCATTGCCCCTATCATAAGCATCTTGAAGTGATTAAGGTTAAAGTGAACAAACTATGGAGTATATGCTTGACAAAGTATAAGTTGGCAATCTCATGTCCCTTGAATACGAGGGCCGCACCGCATGATACTCAACTTTAGTCACCTGTAAGTTCTTATCATAGTAAGTACATGTGTATCATAGAGAACCGCCAACGGGGTACCCCTTGCACATGGTACATGAGCTATCCCATAACCAAAATGACAAGGCAAGCAGACAATGAGCATCTCAGCGATCTTTTTATTTACTATTTGCATAGATTTTTATTGAGGATGCTTCACAGATTGCTCATTATGGTGATGTTGCAAGTTTCCACCATGATTAGGCATGGCTTGGGCTAGCGGCCCAGGAGTTTCTCTAACAAAAAATACATAACTCCATGGAATTACAAGCTCCCTCTTTATTTCACACCGGTGACATCCATAGACAAAACAACATGATATCAATTGTGTACAAAGTACAAGTGCAATGCTGAAAACGTTACCCATGACAGCATGGTTCTGCTAATTACAACGTATAAGTGCAAGCATATACAACTTAGATGACACAATGGTTCAAGTTTATTAGGGGCAAGGAATATAAAGTGTGCCATCAAGTTTGTGAGGGCTTTAATCACTAAGTTTTCACATAACAAAATACTTTTTAATTGGAAGATAGCTGAAAACAATAATATACTTGGAATGGTGTAACACACCATGCATAGGAGTTTATAGTGGACACTTTGGAAAAACTTGGTTTCTTGGGAGTTGGAAGCATGGGTAGAACTTACTCATACAAGTGGAGGCTAGCAAAATACTGGGAGCAACCAACTAAGAGAGCATAATGGCCATAATCATGCAGAGCAACAAAGTATTACTAATCAAAGCATAAAGTGGTACTACAAGTCAAGGAATAAATGATCATAGAGGCTATGGTGACTTGTAATAGTCATAACATGGTGTGAGCATGTGCCAAGTCAACCCAAACAAAGCATCAAAGGAGAATACCACAATACTATGCTTTTGCATGCTAAAACAACGCATAATTTCTTCAAGGCACACTAAGCAATCCCAATTGTTTGGAACAAGACATGCTATAGCAATAATTACTAAGAATAAGGTCAAAACTACACCTAGCATGTCGTGCTAAAGTCTAAGTCACAGTCAATGCAAGCTCCTCTTGCACTTACAAGCAAGAACTTACTACTCCTTTCCAACACCAAGAAACTTATTTGCAAAACAACACAGCGAGAGCGGGGGTCCAAAATACTTATTCAAGCAAACTAAACAACCTAAGCAAGGAAAACGAAAACTAAGACGCTCCAAGAACAACACAACTGTGCATGAAACAATAAAAACGAAGTGTCTAGACAGACCTGAGCTTTTTATTGATGAAGAAGGGGATGCCTTGGGCATCCCCAAGCTTTGATGCTTGTACCTCTTGGATATTTCTTGGGGTGACACCAGGGTGGCATCCCCAAACTTGAAATTTTGTCCATTCTTCATCTCATTACATCATTCTCTCTCTACACCTGAAATTTTCCTTCATACAAAACTTCACACAGTCTTCATTAGCAACATTAGTGTATTCAAAAGATATTAGACCTCTGGCAAAGCTTTGGAACAGCAAAACTTTTCACTAAAAACAGAAGCTACTGTAGTAACTTCTTCAAAAAGCTCAATTTACCTAAAAAGAACTAAAAAAGGAATCGATAAGAAGCAAATGCAAATAATGGTAGAAATCTGTCAAAACTGACCAGCAGGTAGAAACCAATTTTTTCGAACACCTTCTGTTGCTCAAATCAAAAATTCTTGAACTAACTAAAGTTAGCTAACATACTGGGAGTTGGAAGCATCAGTAGAGCTTACTCATATAAGTGGAGGCTAGCAAAAGACTGGGAGCAACCAACTAAGAGTGCAATAATGTCCATAATCCTGCAGAGCGATAAAACATTACTAATCAAAGCATAGAGTGGTACTACAAGTCAAGGACTAAATGATCATAGAGGCTATGGTGACTTGTTCATAGTCATAACATGGTGTGATCATGTGCCAAGTCAACCCAAACAAAACATCAAAGGAGAATACCACAATAATATGCTTTTGTATGCTAAAACAACACATGATTCTTTCAAGGCATACTAAGCAATCCCAGTTGTTTGGAACAAGTCATGCTAGAGTAATAATCACTAAGCATAAGGTCAAAACAACACCTAGCATGTCATGCTAATGTCTAAGTCACAGTCAATGCAAGCTCCTCTTGCACTTTCAAGCAAGAACTTTCTACTCCTTTCCAACACCAATCGACTTATTTGAAATAGCACAACATGAACGGGGGTCCAAACTACTTTATTCAAGCAAACTAAATAAACTAAGAAAAGCAAACGAAAACTAAGACGGTCCAATAACAACACAATAGTGCATGAAACAATAAATACGAAGTGTCTAGAAAGACCTGAGCTTTTTATTGATGAAGAAGGGGATGCCTTGGGCATCTCCAAGCTTTGACGTTTGTACCTCTTGGATATTTCTTGGGGTGACACCAGGGTGGCATCCCCAAGCTTGAGCTTTTGTCCATTCTTCATCTCATTACATCATTCTCTCTCTACACCTGAAATTTTTCCTTCATACAAAACTTCACACAATCTTCATTAGCAACATTAGTGTATTCAAAAGATAATAGACCTTTGAGTTTAGCTTTAGAACAGAAAATTTTTCACTAAAAACACAAGCTACTGTAGCAACTCCTTTAAAATACTCAATTTCATAAAAAGAACCCAAACAGGAATCAATAAGAAGCAAATGCAAATAATGGTAGAAATCTGTCAAAGCAGACTAGCGGGTAGAAACCGATTTTTTCGAACGCCTTTTGTTGCTCATATCAAAAAGTGTTGAACTAACTAAAGTTAGCTAACATACTGGGCGGTTTATTCGTAAATTCTGAGCTCAATCCGAGTTACAGAGACTCCTCACGATTTTTTGGTGGAGGACAGAAATCTGTTTCGGGATAGCAACTCCCCAAATCTTACTTTCCTCTCATTAGAGGTCATTCTTGGCACAAAAAGCAAAAAAAGAGGATAAGGAGAGGTCATTAATGAATTAATAACTTCCAAAACTCAAGGAAACTCTTGGGTTATCTTCCAACAAGTACTTTTCTTTAACGCCTTTAAGTTAGGCACAACAAGCAAGAAATCAAGTATTTTCAAATGAAGAAGCATTAACATCAAACCTTGCTTTCAAAGGAGGATAAAAAACAACTTCTCTCTACTCATAGGGAAGTTTCCAATATCTTTCTTGAATGGAAATTGATATTTAATGGTGCCTTCTTTCATATCAATGATGGCACCAACAGTTCTAAGAAAAGGTCTTTCCAAAGTAATGGGACAAGAAGCATTGTATTCAACATCCAAAACATAGAAATCAACAGGGACATAAGCATTGTTAACCATAATTAGAACATCATTAATACTCCCCATGAGTTTCTTCTTAGCATATTTATTAAGTGGGACATCCAAATAACAATCTTCCAAAGGTGGAAAATCAAGCATTTCATAAATCTTCCTATGCATAATAGAGACACTAGAACCAAGATCACATGAAGCTTTAAGGTCAAAGTTATTTTCCCAACTATCTTCTACTTTCCTAGGAATAGAAGCTTTGTGTTTTAACTTATCTTCCTTAATCTTACCAAGAGCATCTGTAATGTGTTTGGTGAAAGCAACATGCATATCACTAGCATCAGGACTTCTAGAAGGCTTTTGCAGGAACATAATCACTTCAGAAATATTGCAACCATCAAGATCAAAATCAAACTTAGCATCACTAGTAGTAGACTCATTAGGCTTAGGCATTGTAGGAGGAGGAATATGGACTTCTTGTGGTTTAGTGGTATCCATTCTAGTGATGGTGCACACACTATTGTTTCTATCAATTTAAGCTTCCCTTTCCCACTTAGCATGAAGTTGGGCTAACAGTCTAACATTTTCATCAATAGTAACTTTTATGTCATGAGTAGCAGCAAAGGTACTTTCCATGGTTTCAGGTTTAGCAGCCATTTTATTAATCAAGGAGGACTGTGTTTCAGACAAGGAGGAAATATTTTTCTCAGCACTCAAATTTTTTGACTTTAAACTGGGAATTTCTCTATTCAGATTCTTAGGCTGATGACTAATATTTTTCAAGATATCACATTGTTCTTCCATAGTTTTAGTGAATATCTTGTTTTTCTCATATTGCATCTTCATAAAGTTTTTAGTGGATCTTTCAACTTCTAGAATCCTATCTTCACTAGGAATTCCAGATCTACCATAATAAGCATTTCCACTATTAGGAGGATAAGGCCTATAATTACCATAAGTATTGTTGCCAAAATTGTTGTTTCTAATGAAGTTCACATCAACTTGCTATTCTTGAGCAACCAAAGAGGCTAAGGGAACATTGTTTGGATCTAAAGGAGCTTTCCCATTAACAAGCATAGCCATAATAACATCAATCTTATCACTCAAAGAAGAGGTTTCTTCAACATAATTTACCTTCTTACCATGTGGAGCTCTCTCAGTGTTCCATTCATAATAATTAACCATCATATTATCAAGGAGTTTTGTTGTAGCACCCAAAGTGATGCTCATAAAGGTACCTCCAGCAGCTGAATCCAACAGGTTTCTTAAAGAGAAGTTCAAACCTGCATAAAAAGTCTGGATAATC
This sequence comes from Avena sativa, assembly GCA_916181665.1. Classification (NCBI taxonomy): domain Eukaryota; kingdom Viridiplantae; phylum Streptophyta; class Magnoliopsida; order Poales; family Poaceae; genus Avena; species Avena sativa. Next base: position 149,843,296 of record OV702297.1, read on the forward strand.
ATTCAAGCAGTAATTCCATGAGTGAGACAATTCTTAATCAAAGATTTCATTCTTTCCCAAGTTTGAGCAACATGTTCATTATCAAGTTGTTTAAATTTCATAATATCACTTCTCATAGATATAATCTTAGCAGGAGGGTAGTACTTTCCAATAAAAGCATCCTTTCACTTAATCCAAGAATCAATACTATTTGTAAGCAAGGATAGCAACCATTCTTTAGCTTTTCCTCTCAAGGAGAAAGGAAACAACTTGAGCTTAATAATATCTCCATCTACATCCTTATACTTTTGCATCTCACAAAGTTCAACAAAGCTATTGAGATGGGCAGCAGCATCCTTAGAACTAGCACTAGAAAATTGCTCTCGCATCACAAGATTCAACAAAGCAGGCTTAATTTCATAAAAGGTAGCATCAAGAGAAGGTGGAGCAATAGGAGTGCTAAGGAAATCATTGTTGTTTATGCTAGTGAAGTCACACAACTTGGTGTTCTCAGCAGAGTTCATTTTGGCAAAAGTGGAGCAAGCCAAAACAGCAGCAGCTAGAGCAGGATCTAATTTTTTTTGTGTTTTTTATAAGAGAAAGAAAACCAAACTAAACTAATTTTTTTGGAGTTTTTGATAAAAAGAGGCAAACAAAACCGAGCAAAAGAAAATAAGCAAACTAAAAACAAAGTAAATAGAAAGGTTGAGGAGGACTCCCCTTGTGAAGACGTCCTTAGACGTCCCTGGCAACGGCACCAGAAAACTTGTTGATGGCTCCTTGTTGACGTGGAGCGCTTCGTCGGTAAACCCCAAGAGCAAGGTGTGATGCAACACAGCAGCAAGTCTTCCCTCAATAAGAAACCGAGGTTATTGAACCATTAGGAGGAAGGAAACGTCTCAAAGGTGTTGCAAGCAACATGGAAACCTGCACAACACAAACTCAATACTTTGCCCCAACTAACAGTGAGGTTGTCAATCTCACCAGTTGCTGTAACAAAGGATTAACTGTATGGTGTGGAAGGTGATGATGGTTTGCAGCAAGTAAACAGTAACAGTGGAAGATGTATCAATGGTAAAGATTGGACCGGGGTCCATAGTTCACTAGAGGTGTTCTCCTTAGATAAGCAAACATGGCATGCTGGGTAAACAAATTACAGCAGGGCAATTTACAGGACTGAGCAAGGCATAACAGTGCAATACTAGACAAAAAGATCCTATGAGATTCGATTGGGCAGTACAACAATATACATAGACCGCCATCCAACTGCATCTATGACTAGAAGTCCACCTTTGGGTTATCATCCGAACCCCCTCCAGTATTAAGTTGCAAGCAACATACAACTGCTTTAAGCAAAGTGTGTAAGGTAAACAATCCACTTGTTCCATGAACAAGAGACCGTTGTTTTCTCCCTAGTGGCAACATCACATCTACAACCGTAGAGATTTCTGTCACTTCCCTTGATTAAGTAGAGGCATGAACCCACTATCGAGCATAAATACCCCTTCTTGGAGTCACTAGCAACTACTTGGCCAAGATAGCTACTAACAATGGAGAGCATGCAAGATCACAAACAACACATACATGATAGAATCAAATAGATAAAACCATTAATCAATCTGACATAGTAATCTCAATATCCATCGGATCCCCGCAAACACAACATGCATGATTACAAATAGATTAGATATTGATCATGAACGGAGCTCACAAGATCTAGACATGAAAGAACAAGGAGGAGATACAACCATCTAGCTACTACATGGACCCGTAGTCCAAGGTGGAACTACTCACGCTTCATACCGGAGGCTGGCATGATGAAGAAGAAGGCCTTCAGGATGATCTCCCCTTTGGCAGGGTGCCGGGAAGAGCTTCAGACCCCCCCCTCCGATCTAGGGACGATGGTGGCGGCGGCTACAGACGGTTTCGTGGAATTTTGATCAGATGCCTAGGGTTTCTGCATTGGGGCTTCTTATAGGCGAAGAGGCGAGGCCGGGGGACACCAGGACGGCTGCACCCCCCAAGCACAGGGTGGTCCCACCCGCGCGGCCAGGGGATGTGGCCCCCTGGTGGGTGTCCTCCGTCTCGTACTCCGGCTTCGTGTTCCCCACGGTAAAATATTGACTTTGGTTTTTGTCCCGTCCAATTTCGAGAATATTGAGTTTCTGCCTTTCTGGAACCAAAAAGAGAAGAAAACAGGCAACTGGCACTGTGGCAACTTGTTAATAGGTTAGTACCAGAAAACATATAAAAACACCTCAAAGTGTGGACAAATCAAAGCAAAGTAGATAGTAAACAATCATGGAACATAAAAAATTATAGATATGTTTCCGACGTATCAACATCCCTTGTGACCTAATCACATGATTGCAAGTCAATTGGATCACATTCCACCGAGAGGGCCCAGAGTATATCTATATGTCATATGGATGGACAAATCCCACTCGTGATCCATGTGCTTCAACACATACTTTCAGAATACCTAATGCCACCTTTATAACCACCCAGTTATGGAAGTGGTGATTGATATCATCAAAGTATCCATCCGGTGATGGTGATTAATATGATCTCATGGTCGAATGATTAGGTTACTACGTATTTGAAATCTTATAGAAAACAAACTCTAAATGACTTGATATTATGCTATGATAACAATAGGAGTGTGTCCATCACATCATTCTTCTAATGATATGACCTTGTTATTAATAACATCCAATGTTCATGATCAGGAAACCATGATCATCTATTAATCAACAAGCTAGTTTAACAAGATTCTTACTAGGGACTCTTTTATGTTCACAAAACACACAAGTATTAATGTTTCTGGTTAAGAAAATTATAGCATGTTATGCAAACATTTATCATAAACACAAAGATATAATAATAACCATTTTATTATTGCCTCTTGGGCATATCTCCAATAGTCTCCCACTTGCACTAGAGTCAATAATCTAGTTTAAAAACTTTGTGCATTCAACACCTTTTGCTTTCTGGTGTTTTATATACATGATTTCTAGTGGTAAACATAATCTTTGGATCTGACACTTTCAGGTCCATGTGTAATTGCATGTCTTTGTGTCTCTACGCATCACTCATTCTCCAATGAGATGAAATTGTATAAATTTGGTCCTTTGGTGAGACCTTTAGTTCCTTGGGGTTAATACATGTTGATATAATTGTTGTATAATATATCTTCATAGTACTATCCCACTGTGAACCACACCTAGTTTGATAACAAATTACTTGACACAAATGCCCTCTTTTGCTGCTACAATGGCAGTCATATACTTAGCCTTTTGTTGTAGTATCTGTCACAATTTTTTAACTTTGGAACTCATCCCAATCCGTTATGGAACTTTCTTTCCATTACATTGTACCACCCATAGTTTAAATTGAGATAAACTCAATTTGTATCTTGTGAAAAAACTAGTATCAATGTAATACTTACAATGAACTATCTATCTATTTGTCACCTCTACATAAATAACATATTCTTAGTTCTTCCAAAGATCATAAGAATATCCTTACTATCGTCCAATGATCATCTTATGAGTCATGCTGGTATATGCTCATAACATTTAGAGCATAGGACATATCTGGATGTGTACATATCACAATATGATTAATCAAAAATGTTCTTGTGATTTCAATCACCAAGTGTCAAAACACTTGAATCTCGATTCACTTACCAAGTGTCAATACACTTGAATCTTGATTTAATCCTTTCTTTGCGACAAGTACCTTTCTTGTCGTTTCTATATTGAACTCATTCAATATCTTATCTATGTACATTTGGCATAACCATTAGCATCTCAATTTATCCATATAGACATTGATGCCAAATATTTGGGTTTTTCCTAAGTCTTTCATCAAGATGAAATTCTTAGCCTGTGTCAAAAAAATATACATCGTTTTCAATCAATAATATATCTTTCATATAATGTAGAAATATGTCTTAACGCTCCCACTTAAATTCTTGCAAATGCAAGCATCTTCATCGTCTTTGATGAAAAAATTAAACCTTTTAACAATTTTATCACGGCAAAGATTTCAACTCCTCGATGCTTACTTCAACTATTGAAGTTTGCATGCCCTGTTAGCATCCTTTGAATAAACAAAACCCTTTGGATCGTGTTATGTACATGTCCTAGGTAATCATTCTTTTAGAAGAACTTGTTTTTTTTGTTCAACTACCATATAACAAAATTATATGTAGTGGTTGTTATATAATAATCCGTCCAAACTAAATATCGCTATGAAAGATTAAATCTTGTCATAATCAACTCCTTAAACATTGTCATGAACTATTTCCCGACATGTTGACTATTTCATAGATATAAAACATCCATGTCTATTTTATAATGTCTATTTATTTATAGATCCAAATACGACTGCAAGATTTTACACCTTTCCAGAGGGTCTTCCAAGTTTAAAGCTTGATTTCTCATGTATGGAACTATCACGGATTCTGTGGCTTCAAGCCATCTAATGGAGTCAGGGCCCATCATCGCTTCTTTGCATATAGTCGGTTCATGATTGTCAAACAACAATGATTGACTCTCAAATCTAAGTATTTAATTATTTATCCGACCTACTTGGTTCAATAGGAACTTAGACCTCCGTGATCACAACCTTTGAGGCACGTGAGCCATGAGCATTGTTGCTGTCTTCGGGACACTTTATGGCGCTACGCAACCCCGCACATATAGATAAAGTTCAATAACTTTATCAAAGTTCTATTGTCCTCTCCCACTTAACTTTTCATGGAAATTTTCTTCTAAAGAAACTTGACGTACTAAGCGACAAACACTTTTGTCTTCTGTGTTATGGAGGAATACTAAATGATTATTCAAAATAACATACAAAGACATGCTCATTCGATTTTGGTTGTAAACATTTTACTTATTCCTAGCATTGATGGTAGCCTTTATTCTTCGATGACGATGACATAAGGTTTCAACAAATGACACTCGATGATGATGACGCTCGATGGCACCTTGATGGTAGCCTTTCTTCTTCGTGGTGCATGTGTGCTTTGTGTGGGTAGTTAGGTCGGCCGGTGGTGGTGGTACCCAATGTGATCGTGTTACATGAAGATATTGGGGCATTTGTACCGGTTTTTGTTTCCACAATGAACTGGTCAATTCTCTTCTGTTTTTAAACAAAACATGCAAAATGAGACAAAATTATATGTTTTGTTAAATAAAGGTTTCAGCAACAAAATTCGTAGGTTTCATATCCTGCCAAAATAGGATTCAACTACATGTTCTAGTCCTTGATATTGAGCCACCCAATTATAAATCCACTACTTTAAACCAAAAAAGGATAGAAAGGCTCATGAATAGGGGCATCTAGGTATGGTGAAGTCCTCATCCAATTACTATAATGGTAGTGTGTGCCATTCTACTCTAACCGGAAGGATTTTTAGCTCGTCCAAGTTGTGTTTGTTCGAGTTCTTCGGACGCTGCACTAAGCTCTACGGTTCTTATTGTGAACTTTTGGCACCAAGATTGGTGCTTGCATTTTTCTACTTCAAAACCCGAGCACCAATCTTGATGTACACTGTCCCTCGGCAATATTTTGTTTTCAGAGCCTTCTTCACAGACAAAAACTCCTAAACGGTATTTTAGACATTATACATGTTACATGCCTTTTAAACAAAGAAAAATATGCCCTGCGCTCTTGAGTCTCCGTCTAGTACCATTTACGATGTGAAGAGAGGATTTTCCGAGCACACACTCAAGTACACACGCCTAATCTAGGTTGTTCATAGGTGCATCAAGATTCGCGCTAGCCTTTTTTTCACTCAAACAACTTTTCTTTTTTATATCTCTCACACCATTCAACCTTTGAACTTGAAACTTTGCAGTTTATTGTGGGAAAATAGGATTTTTGCAACAATTAATGATATTTTTTTTGCACTTAGAATATTTTAAAATTATAAGTTGCACATAAAATTTCTGAAATATTTTTACCACATTATAATTCTGATGCTTGAGTGACCTTAAAAGTTTCAAATCCAGGTTATATAGTTTGATATACGAAAAATAAAAACTAAAAAATATTGGTTGCGTAGGTGTTAGTGCTCACTCACAATTTTTATATTGTCCAGTTGTCAACACCCGCGTGTCGAGGCCTTCCCGCAGTCGTCCTTGCGATCTCGCGATACCCAATATGTAGCATTCCATATGTCTAACATCTGTAATGCTACTTGAGATAATAATAAAATGCTACTTCCTATATGTCATTTATTGCATCATCATTATATCATGCTCATGTTACCATGTCACTATGCCACCTTGCATTTGAGCATCATATAAAACCCCTTCTTATTTAGTTCTTATCCCATATGCATTATATATTGTATTACATGTATTTGCTTCTTGATGAATTGTGGTTGGTTCTTGATATATTGTTTCATGCCCAAGTTGAGTTGGGGGCATATCTATTCTAACTCCATCACATTTCTTGTCACCACCTTATAACTCCACCATCCAACTATATGTGAGCCTTTGCCTTTCTATTGATATTTACATCTAGCTCATGTGTGTTGGTATGGTCCCACTTCTATTTCTACATGCTTCCATATATGGCCCCTTATTGTTTTCACAATAGTTGTATGGAAGCCTACATGGCCAACTTTGCATGCTATGTGAGTGGGAATGATTCTCAATTTTTCCATATGGCTTGTATTTGAGAATGTGATCATGTATGAATATATTTTGGCTATATGATCATCTAGTGGAACACCCACACTAGAATGTCCAAATTATATTCATAAATGACTATATTCCATATGCTTAGAAAGCTTTCATTCTGTGGCATGGTTTTATTAAAATTTGAATGCATGCATGGATGTATATATGCCATATGAAATTACAGTTGTTTTCACTATTGTAAATAAGCATTTAATATATATGCATGTCCCATGCAAAGCATGCCACCATCTCCTTTCTATTATGATTTATTTTGATTTTTGTGAGAAGCTTGTTTGAATTGAAATCAAACTAGTGGATCACATGCAAATCCAACCTCCATAGGTCATCTATTTGCCATCCATGTTGTTTTTAGAATTACTTGATTTTGTTGATCATTTGGAAACTCAAATTTTAGCTTGTTTCTTATAACCCAAAACAAAACAATAAAGGAGAAATCCTAACTAACTATCCTATCTATCTAATCTTCTACCCGATCCCTCCCTCTTGGTTTGCTTGGACCAAACCATCATCTCCACCTAAATTATCTACCTCAACCACCTAGCTACCTCTAGTCGTGGCCACCACATGATCATGTGACCACCCCTCTTGATCCCTTTCCTCTTCCTTCCTTGCTTTGCAAGATGGTCAACAAAGCACCCCCACACACCACCACCACGCCCTGGACCCCCTCCCTTTCCACTCTCAAGCTACAAGACAAGAAAAAGGAAGGGTGAAATAAAACCCTAACCCGATCCTCTCTTCCTCTCTTTCTCCCTCCACCTTTTGTAAAAGCTAGCCCATGTGCCCTTGCCCTCTCTCCTCCTTATCAGCCCACCAATCCAGCCCCAGATCAAACCAGGCACCATCCACCCCTCCTTCCTCATCCACCACCATGTTTAACCTAGCTAGCAAAAACCCTAGCTCGGCCTAAGCACCTCTGGCATCGGGGAGCAGGAGAAGGGAGTGCATGTGTTGGGAAAGATTGTTAGGAGCGCCTCCATTGCTGTGTACATGGAGACGAAGCAGCCACCTCGCCGGAGCCACCTTGCCCCCGTCGTGCCCTGCTCTGCTTAGACGGGCCTACACATAGGTGTCCTTTGGGCCTCCGTGGTAGCACATCTTATGCACTTTAGATTCATCCTGGCTTGTTGCTTAGAGCATAGTGTCTAAGGCCTGCCATACTCACCTCTAGCAACTCACCACCACTGCCCCTCCATCCTGACGAAGAGAACCATCAGGGAGCTATGAGAGTCGTAGGTGATCTCCTCTAGATAATAATGGATTATTCCATAAATCCCTAAAGTTCCATGTTATCCCTCTCTTTTCCTTGTTCATTCGGAATAGTGCCTAGTTTTAGACATATCAAATATGAATTTGTGATTTACAGTTTTATACTGAAAAGATCACAACCATTGTCTTCACATGTGGGATCAAGCCCGAGGCATGAGCTTGACAGATCTATAGATTCTTCCTTTATTCTACTATCCATATAAACTTGTAATGTATTTTTACTAAGTTTATATCAGTCGATACTCTCGTTGCACGTGCAAGATCAAAAGGTTTGAAATCCCTAAAAGAGGGAAAATATTGCTTTAGATGATTTTATTTTGAACAAGGGGGAGGTGTCTTAGAAGCACCCTGAATGTCGCACTTATATTATCGTCGTTGGAGTAACTTTTACATGAAGGACCTCAAAAAGAAAGGAAATTACAACATGCCCCTTGGTCACATGGAGATGATATGGTCTAGGTTTTAAAACACGATTACACATTCTTCATAATGAAGGATGAGTACAATCCCCACGTAGATTGGTTGTATCACTTCAATCGATATGAATACTAAGAGTGTCTTCGGTTCTTTTTGAAGTTTTACTTTGATTTTCAAAAGGAGGGATTAGGAATTTCTGAACTTTGTAACTTCTTGTTTAATACAAACAAACTAATTATGATTATGAAGTATGCAACTTAGCAAACAATAGCTGACTTCATTTTGACCCTAGACGGCGTGACTATTACTCCCTCCGTCCTAGAGGTTAAGGCGTAAAAATAATCGATTTTTCTTCATAGCTTAAGGCGCATGTTGTAGTTGACCCATTTCCTCCCAGCGCGAGAGAGAAATTAAGTAACAGATCTCACGATTTAATAGGGGTATATTTGGAAATATTTGCTATCTTTAGATCGATGAGCCCAAAGATTTATGTCCTAAGAATACCACTACTGAATAAACACAAATATTATAGTCATGATTAATTACCACTAAAATCTCAACATTAATTAACATATATCTGGTTGGCTTACAATCTTGTAATAAGTAATTAATGGACATTAATGTCTTAGCATCACTATTTATACACTTGCAATGGAACTCTAATCGAATTGAGTTTGTCAAGTAGAAGAATACCAATATGAGAGGGAGCGGCCAACTGCCATTGACTATGATCTTGTCCATAGGGTACCTTGTCGTGTGTGCACAATGTAAGTACAAGTACATGTATATCGCCATTACAATCTTGTGTTCTTACTGAAATTTTACGCTATACGTATATAAAATATCTTTGATATGTGAACTTCAATAGGTGGCTTCGAGGCGCAGCAAACGGTGACCTACCGGGATGGTCGTGCCAACACAAGTATCGACGCCACCGTGCTCAAATCGGCATCACTAGAAGAGAGCAAGCTTCACCTTAAATTTTGCGTCAAGCATTTCGAATGTCGTCTGAAAGGAGGGTACCATGGTACCTGCTACTGCTGCGTGAAGCAAGAAGAAACTTGTTTCCAGACGCGGGATGAGTGCACGAACAATTGCCCTGACTGTAACCCTAATTGCCCGCCACCATATAATTGATGGTAGGTCTGGATCAAATAATACAATTAGTTTCGTGAGTTGCAGTTCAATTTTCATGACATACTTTACTTTGAATGTTCAAAAAACATAGACCAGCAGTTATCTTGTCTCTAACTTCTATTTCTTTATACCAAAAACTAAGCTATCTTCAAACTACCTTCTGTATAACTTTGAACCGATATTTTTTATTTAGTATTCTGCCTAAAATGAACCAACTGAACCTAAAATAGTAACAAATTTGTAATCATACATCAAAAGGTTCCGACAACACATTTCATAGGTTTCAGCTCCTACCAGAACAGGTTTCAACTACACAAATTACATGTTTCAATCTCCTTTATCGAGGCTCTCAATTACACACAAGTTCACAACCTTCAATCAAAAAATTAACAAAGCCGATGAATCGGAGCATCATACATTAAATTCTCACATGCAAGTAAGAAGTTTTCTAGTACAACTCCCCCTGTTCAGAAATATAAGACGTTTTAGCTTTGTAAATCGAATGTATCTAGACGTTTTTCAGTGTATAGGTGCATAGAGATTCGGAGTGATCCTATATACTAAAAGGCGTCTAGATACGTCCATTTTATAAAACTAAAATGTCTTATATTTCTGAATGGAAAGAGTACTACACGGCAATCCATAGTTGGGCTTATTTTTTTTTCTTTTGGGACAATAATAAATGGCTTAAATATTAGTAATTGTAATACACTGCAATACTCTAGCTTCATGCTCACATCAACACCAAGAAAAAAACACAAATTAACACATCGTGATTAATTACCACAAAAACACCACAATATATGGCAACCCAGTCATGAGTTGACCACCCTGCAGTTTCTCCTGATCTCTCCCTGATCGCCGGTGAGGACCCCGACGCGGCCCATCTTGCGCACCGCGTTCTTGAACTCCTTGAGGAAGTGCCCTTCCTTGGTGAGCGCGTGGATCAAGCCCGCGGCGCGGCGGTCGGTGAGCAGCGCGGCATCGGACTGGAACAGGCCACGTCCAAGCTTGAGGTTGACGTAGTAGTGGGAGTCGAACCGGGCCGGGCTTTCAGGGTCCATGGGCACGGTGGTAGCGTTGTTCGACGGCGACCCGCACGCGGCACGCAGCTGCGCGGCGTAGGCAGCGTTGAGAGTCGGGTCGGTGGCCGGGGCGACGGCGCCGTTGGTGGTGGTGGAGCTGAAGAGGCGGCTGCTGAAGAGGTTGCAGTGGCCGACCCCGATGGTGTGCGCGCCTGCGGGGAGCATGTGAAAATTAGAAAATCTTTCTTTGTTGCAAGTGGTACTATGCTGCCATACTGCGATATGCATGGCGGCATGTGGAAGATAGATTTTTGTTGAGATTGGAATTATTCTAGTAGTAGTATTTGTCATATTGCAATGCATTTTTATTCTTATATAAATACAGGTTTTGTACTAATATTTTGAAAATAAAACTGATTTTTAAAGCTAAATTCGAATAAGAGGACATGGATTAACCACGAAGCTCCGTGCATAAAGTGTGCAGCGACCATGATAAACTTACAATAACAATAAAAAAAATTCCAGTTGTGACATGCGTGTTAAAGGATTTGCGATACGTCCTCTCGCACTTCATATTGATTTTTCTAGCTAGTACTTCCTTCAGTCATAACAAGGATGTCTTAGATTTGTTAAAATTTAATTTATCTATACACTAAAACATGTCTAAAATCATTTAAATTTAGAAAATTATACTCCATCCATCCCGAAATAGATGTCTCAAATTTATCAAATTGGATGAATCTAGACACTATTTAGTATATAGATTCATCCAAAATTTGAAAAACCTCAAACATCTATTCTTGGATGGAGGGAGTACAACTTTTTTTTAGAACGGAGGGAGTACATTGGTTTCGTGGAACTGTCCCAAAACGGCGATTCTACCGTGCACGGTAGATAACGTGCATGTGCCATCCATTGATTTGCTGTGATTTTCTGCTTTGAGAAGTGCATTGTTGTATCATCATGTTTCATTATATTTCACAAAAGCTGAACATGTTGACACAAAGTAAATCGGGATGAAATCTCTTTTCTGGGAACTGTCCACTCTCTAGCTAGTCCGAAGAATAACGAAGGATTCAAACTCTTGCATGGGTCCACCTAATTTAGAAATATGAATCGCTATTTCGAGCACAGCGCGCTCACTTAGCTAGCTAGCTAGCCCATGCTGGTCAGGTGGTGCATATATTTAGTACTATTGTGCATAGGTTGGCACTTGGAACCAAACTAGACTTAGACCAGTCTACTCTTGTTCGGACTACACTTTCACTAGGACTGTGCGCCCTAGAAGATGAGCCCACAGCACTTAACCAATGATGGCCGATGGGCCAAATGGAATCCAATCTCTTGCGCCACAGTTGCTTGGATTTGATGTGGTGTTGGTTAGGAGTGCTGGTAGTTGGTAGTTACTGGTAACCACCACTAAGGCATGCACTTATTCGTACTATCTAGTAGTACAGGACAATTAGCTGTACCAGCTGCATTAACCCATGCCCATGCATTGCATGATGCCAAAGATCTCAGCTCATTTGGTTGCAGCTGCTAGATCAAGTGATAATTCTTGATGAGACAGCGGCCACTTGGTTTTGCTGCATGCCTGATTGAGCAGTGCACATGAAAGGATTACCACTCAGTGATGGCCTTTTTGAGGAAAGGGCAAAACTTAGATCGAGTTTGCCTTTGACTTGGCCATATATAACTAACTGATTTCTTGCCACCATAAGCATTATTGCCATGCAAAAGTACTATTGTGCATATATTGTTTCCGTTTGATTTCTTAAGCCTTAAAATAGGCTTCTTAAGGACGAAGTCAGCCATCAGCTATTGTTAATCACTGATGGGTGATATGATCAATTCTATAAGAACTTTGAAAGTACATAATGATATGTACAATGCTAGAGAAAACACTTAACTTAGCATTACACGTCGTCTAGAGAAGACAACAAAAATATGATGTACAAATATCTCTTAGTATTATCTGCAGGACTGTGGCAATTAATGTGTGTATGTTCAAAATGAAACTTATAGTAGAAAATGTATAATGAATGAAAGACATATACTACAATGGAAAAAATAGTCTTCTCTTAACTGCTAATAGATCATCATCCTTAGCTAATAGAAGATAGCCTTATCTTTCTTCACCCTCTCCACAGTAAAATTTTCATATATCCACTCTAAGGGGAGATTGGCATCATCCCATGGTAGATGCCTAAGTGCATGCACGTGTTGATCATATATGATTGTCACGGAAATCTACAAATTTGTTTGTGAGACTTTTGTTCTCTTGGTTATATGTTCACTTTGTTAGACTAAATATTTGTATCATTATAATGTGGTAACGTGATGATCATGGAGACATCACACCTGACGTACGACGTCGCACCTGACGTACGTGAGTGTATCTGTAACAATATTAGAGATAGGGAGATAGAGTTCTTATCCTTTTATCAGTTTGATTGCTAGCGATTATATCTCCTGTAATTGTGCCGCCTCATGTACTGCTACGCTCGGGGCTTTTCCGAGCTTATATAAACACGCAGCCAAGACTCCCAAAGGAGCTCTTGTTTTCCCAAAACTTAGTCTTTTGACACACTTTCTTTGATTCAAGTATGTGTGGCATACACGCTCCATTCCAAAATATAATACATATGAATATATGTGTTGTTAAGTACTAAAGCTGCTTGAGCCTCCGACCACTAATATATGAGAAAGTATTTAGATTGGGCACATTTGGATGGCATCGAGATGTATTTCCGCTGCAAAATATTTCCAATTTTATATGTCCTTTTACTAATGTTACATGCATGTTATAATAATCGTACATACACAATTTAGTGAAAAGCCAAATATTAGAGATAATGAGAAGTCAAGGTTACCTTACATTTTGGAAATGGGGGAGTATTCTCTTATGGGTATATGTCTCTTTAATGTTTATTCTAGTATTTGGATTTAAACATTAGAATGCAGTCTTCAAGGTAGAATTTGCTCAAGTCCAAACGCATATATACATAGGGCATATATACCAGTACTATATATCTTTTTTAATAGTATACGTATCGTACGTACACAACCGTTTCATCGTCCATATATGCAAGTGATGAGCACGAACATACGCAGGTATAGACACCAGCTAGCCGCCATGCATAGCCTGCGGTGGTGGCTGCAGCTATAGGTCGCTAGCTTATCAAGAACGAGCGGCCATGAATAGCCGGCCTGGCCTGGCCCTGGGGGGGGGCTCTCGAGTGCTAGCTCGAGCGACCACTACGATACTCTCCTGCCCTCGGTCGATGCACCGACGACACATGCGTGCTAGCTTTGGATGGTGGTTGCTCCATCCCTTTCTATCGCTAGCTAGCTAGCTACACTTGCCTCTTGGCTCCGTCATGCATCTGTGTATGTGTCGCATAAAAATATAAGTTAGAGGTCATTCATGTGCTGAAAGGGTTTTGCGTCACGATTCATACACCCTATGAGTTGTGTAATCGAGAATTTTCTATTACAACTAGTGAGGGCTAGCTACACCAAAAATTTGCAACTAGATTATTTCAACTACAAGTGCTAGCTTTACAAATGAGATTTTTTAGTTAGGAGTAGGCTACAAGCCCGCAAGAGAGAGAAAAAAAAGGTTCATATGGTACTAAAAAGGGATGTGTAATTTGCAATCGAACTAAGAATTAACTTAATTCCCATTAAGTTGACTACAACCGAGTCTCGATTATTGCAGTAAAATAGGGTGATGTCAGCCTTTTCTTAGAGTTGCAGTTTGCTTAGTTGGAGGAGAGAGAATACATAAATAGAAGCAGGTTGATTTCCCTTAACTAAGGATGATCCCTTAAGAAATAGGAACAGGCAATTTTCTCCTATGTCTTTTGTTGTTAACATATTATTTTGTTAAAATTATATTAATTCTTATTAATTATTGGGGATTACGATAAAGAGAGACGACGCATTGTACGGCTATTATTTTTGTTTTCTCTTAATAGTGTAGAAGGCTAAATAAAAGACTCGCTTTCTCTAGCATTGGTCATGATGCTCTTATGTTGTAACTCATGACTAACACGAATCATAAAGCAAATTTAATGGTGTTTCTCAGTTGAGACCCTCCAACCGAGCCTCTAACTCATAGGCGCACGGGTCGCAATGCAAATCCGATGGTATACGACTCTATCCAACACTACGTTAATCCTCAGCTAGCTGCTAGCTGATAATTAGCAATTACTTCAAAGAAATGGTTCTCACAGCAAAAACAAATGGTTCCTACATGTACATACTTGCTGACGACTGGAATTTTCCGAAACACTTCTCTGTCAGTGTCGATCGACCGGGAGATTCAGTTCGGACAGTGATTCAGTAGGCATGTACTGCATGCGTCTAATACTTCGTTATTATTTACGTTTGCCGACGTTGACTTGATGATACCTGAGAGGATGACGAGGTCCTTGACGTCGAGGCCCTTGCTGCCGAAGTTGGCCTCCAGCGTGGTGAAATTGTCCGACGGCGAAGGGATGTCCGACAGGGCCTCCGACGCGCGCGAGACCACGCCGTCGCGCCGCCCGAGCTGCACGTCCCACAGGTCCCGACCAAACTGCACGTTCATCACGAGTGAACTCCATATTAGCCATGACTGCATGCGTGCATTGACTGATGAAGATCGATATGCATGCACGCTGGGAGAGAGTGACCGACCGACCTGGACCGAGACGGCGTCCCTGGCGGCGAGCGCGACGATGTCGGCGCAAGAGACGATGCCCGGGCAGACGGCCTCCAGCACGGCCTTGGCGGTGTCCACGACCTCGAAGCCGCCGAGCGACCTGTTCGGCGCGGTGTCTTTCTCCGCCGTGCTGCCGCCCTCCGTGGAGTCGATCAGGAGCGACGCGTCGCAGCCCCTCACGAAGCAGTCGTGGAAGAAGAGGCGGAGTAGCCTGGCCGGGAGCGCGGCGGGGTTGGCGGCCACGCTGGCCTGCACGATGTCCCGCACCACCGCCTCCGCCGCGGGGCAGCTGTGCCGGTAGAAGTGCGCCTTCAGCAACGCCGCCTCGAGGACGACGCCGCCGCCGGCCAGCACGACCAACAACAGCAACGTTGGCGCCGCTCTCATCATCGGGTTGGCTCTGCCGACGCCGGCGTACGTAGCTAGCGAACGGGTACGTAGGATGGATGTGACGCGAGTGGTGGCCAGGAGAGAGCGATAGATAGCGATCGGCAGGTGAGAGAGACTAATGGAATAAGAAGCTTGTTGGGTGTCGCGCGCTTATTATTAAAAAGGCTGGCCACAGCGTGCGCCGGCCGGGGCCGGCACCGATGATCATCGATCTCCTTCGGGTCGGCGAGGTCCCAAGTGAAAATCGTCCTTCAGTTAGCCGTACGTCCGATCGTCATCCACCGATCCAACAGGTAACGTTTAGCGTGGCAGATTTTGAATCGTGTAGCAACGGCGTTCCTACCCTACCTGGCTACACACTACACAGCGATCCAAGAACGAACCTACCTTGCCCGCTCGAGTGCTCCGAGCGACAGAATTGGTTGGGCGGCGTTACCAGTACACCGCAGCTATCCACCACACGTCACACGTATTGTACTTTCCTTTTTATAATATAAAATGTTTTATCTTTTATGAAAAAAAATATATCTAGACATTTTTAAATATATAGGTTCAACACTAAAATATGTCTAAATACATTATCTTTACGAACCTAAAATATCTTATATTTTGAAATAAAGGAAGTGCGTCGTAACACGTATTATGGTTGTGTTAGACTTTACTTCAAAAACTTTTGGCCTTGTGCCTCTTGTGAATTGAGTCGTTAGATGATCATCTCTACCGGCGCCTCCCAACCTGTGCCGAACAACGGCATATACGATGACGGTGACTTTGGAGACGCCTGCCCAAACTACCGGATGTTTGGGGTGGCCACCGTCACCCCCGCTCCGAAGGCCTCAATGATGCGTTGTCAGGAATATGCAACTTGTATTCTTTTGGGTGTCAAAAGCCACACTATATAGTATATGTACAGGTGGAAATATGCAGGAAGACCCCCCTAACAAGTGGGGACATACAATATACAAATATACATCTAACACGCGTCAACTATCTAAAGGCCAAATTCAAATGAATCAAGCATCCAAATAGTTCAAAGTCACAAGTAACACAATAGGAGTAGAAGGAGGTGTGTGAGGAAAAAGAAGAAAAGATATATCTTCCACCGGGTAGGTACCAGCGGTGGGACGAGGATAGAAAGGACGCGTCTTATCAAAAGTAACATCACGAGAGATACACATCCGACGACCAACGGGGTCCCAACAGCGATAGCCCTTATGCTCATCACTGTATCCAAAGAAGACACACTCAACAGACTTAGCGGTCAGTTTGGTGCGTTCGTGAGGAGCAAGGAGAACATATCAAACATAACCAAACAAGCGAAGCATGGAGTAGTCTGAAGAATGGCCAGATAGACGCTCAAGAGGAATACCACCCTGCAAAGCGGTAGAGGGCTGAATATTGATGAGGTAAGTCGACGCAGCGACAGCCTCAACCCAGAAATGCGGAGGAAGGGAAGAAGCAATCATCATGGCACGAGTGGTCTCAAGAAGATGGCGATGCTTACGCTCAGCAACGCCATTCTGGGCATGTGCGCCAGGACAGGAGAACTGAGCAAGGGTACCCTGCTCAGCAAGAACACCTCGCAACATCTACGAGATATACTCACCAGCATAATCAGCACAAAATACACGAATGGGTGTAGAATATTGAGTACAGACCATGGCCGCAAAACACTGATATATGGAGAGCACTTCACTGCGAGAGCGCATAAAATACAACCAAGTGTACCGAGAAAAATCATCGATAAATAAAATATAGTAGCGATAGCCCCCTTTTGAAGCAAAAGGAGCTGGACCCCAAACATTGGAATGAACTAAATCAAAAGGTCGCTGAGATACAGACGCGCTAGTAGGGTAGGGAAGCTGAATCTGTTTGCCCAACCTACAGCCCTGACAATGTAAAGACCTATCTCCTGAGACAGACCCCAGAAGACCACGATGAACTAATGATGACAGGCGAGAGTCACAAAGGTGACCAAGATGATGATGCCACTGCTGAAAGGAGCTGGTAGCAGAGGCGACGACCGAAGAAGAACTGGCAGCGGAAGGAACACGAAGCCAGTCTAACTCCCAAAGTCCTGAAGAGTCACAGCTGCGAGGGCTAGCTCCAACCAGGGCCTGTGTGCGACGGTCCTGGACAACACAAGAATCAGCATCAAGAATAACGCGACAACCAGAGTCAGTAAGCTGGATAGCAGGGAACAGATTCATCTTAAGATGAGGAACATGAGAAATATCAGGAACAGAAAAAGAAGAAGTATAAAGGGCGCCCCGACTATAAATAGGAAGAGAGGTACCATCGGCCGTGAGAAAACGGACAGGAGAGGGGAGAGAACGAAGAGCGGACAGAAAAGAAGACTCAGAGGTCATATAAAAAGAAGCTCTAGAATCCAGATACCACGGAGATGTACCTGACTGTGTAGAAGGTGGTGGTCGTGTAGTGCCTGAAGAATCAGTCACAGAACCAGTAGTGCCCGTTGAAGAAGAGCCTGTAGTAGCAAGAAGACCGCGAAGACTCCTGATAATGTCCTGATCAGAGAGAGTGTAGCACCCCGGGTAAAACCACTACTAGAAAATCGCGTGTTATTTTTATTCATGCATCATCGTGACATCATCATGTATATTTTTGCCTTTGAAAAACATTTTCATTAATGCCTATTCTGTTTTCTACAAACACTCTGTCTTTATTTCAAATTATAAAAGCCGGTATTCCGGATATTTTGTTTTGTCTAAAAACTATTTATAAAAGTATTTTATAAAATACATAAAACAACTATATAAATAAAATAAAACAAAGTTTTATAAAACCTGTGGGGGAGTCAGCCAGCCGCCAGGCCCAAAAGCCCAGCAGCCAGCCGACTACCACCCCACTGAAACCCTAGATCCCTATCTGTCCAAACCCTAGACACACCCTACACCAGTCCCCGCCGCCGGACCCACCCACACAACCCGCACGCAGCGCGCGCCCTAGGTCCCTGCCCAACACGACACACAACACACGCGCACACCCCAGCGATCGCCCACCCCGTCACGTTTTCCTACCCGTCAACCGGCCCCACTCCCTCGTTCGGCAGGCCCACCCTCGCACCCCCGCTCCTCTCTCGCCCTTAACCCCGCGTGGTCTCGTGACCTCTTCCTCCCATGCTTCCCGAGAGCCGCCGTCGGTCTTCCTCCTCGGCCACCCCATCTCCTCGGTCCCGCGCCTCCTCGTCGCCGTCCCTGAGCTGCCGCCAGCGCTCAAGGCCCTGCTCGCACTAGGCCGCGACCCCCTGGTCTCAGCTGCCGCCGTACATCCTCTGCAGGGCGCCTCCCCGAAGCTCCACCTCGCCTCCTTTCGGCCTCTGCTCAGCCTGCGAGCACCGCCGCCGCCTCTGCGCACCTGCCGTCGGCCGCTGCCTGCTCTCCCTTGTCCACGTCCAGGGCGCCGCCGCAGCTGCCGCCAGGAGCTCCTCTGCGCCGAGCTCCCCCGAGCCGTCCTCGTCCCCGCCTCCGGCCGGCCCCCCTCGCAAGCTCTTCCCCGGCCCCCTTCTTGCGGCGGACGCAGACGCCGCCTTCGACCCGATGCCCCCGACGCCGGTCACCTCGACCCCGCGCCTGTCCGTCCTCCTCCTTGCAACGGGTCCCTCCTCTGCCGCCCCTTCGCCAAGACCAGCCCCGACGACCTCGCGTCTTCGCCATCTGCGACCGAGCCTCCTCCGTTGGGCCTGCTTGCATGACCCCACCCGTGGCAAGCCCTCCTTCTGCTGGCCGCAGCTGTGCATCATTCTACGCCAAAGGACCCTCCTCTGCAAGTTCGACACTATGCGCGTGTTTGTTCTGCTCCGTATCATGCTTTTGTTCTGCTCTGTTTCCTGTCATCTACGGCAAGGACGTGTGTTTCTCTAGTTCCTATACAGGTGCTCGACTAGGTGTTATATGTTCCTAGCCATAACTTATGTATATCATTTCTTGCCTTGTGACAGCTGCTGCCTCAGTGCTCCCTTTGTTCCGCATTCTCATCGAGGTTCGAGACGATACTGTCGAAGACCGAGACTAAGAGATGTATCCCAAATCACCTTGGCAAGGTCGTTGACAAGTTCTTCGACATGGGTCACTGTATCCAAATCCTCCATCATAGGACCGACGGGATCGCTTTCACGGATCCGGAGGATCCCTAGAACGCAGGACCGCCCACACATAATTGAGTGCTCCTTCCCGGACCCGATGACACCGGAGCCTCAAGATCTTCACGGATCCGATGCCTCGGTGCCGTACCCGAAGCCCGACCCCGAACCACATCGAACCCAAGATCTTCGGACCAATGTGTGACCCCTTTTCTCGAAGCCCTATTTTATTAAATGATATATATCTTGTTGCATAACAAAATTGTCATGCATGCATACATATAATGTGGTTTGGGGACCTTATGTCGATTCATCTCATAATTAAATATGGAGTCCATATATGGGCGAATCTAGTCTAATATTGGCCCCATTTAAATTTGCATAGCGAACTAATGTTATGTTTTGACTTGTTAAGACAACATTTAAATTGCGGGGTATCTAAACAACATGAACTTAATAATTAATTGTCGGGACCCCGGTTTCGCTTAATATGGCCTAATCGCATTGCATCCTTGCCATGTCATGCATCATACATGCATCATGTCCGATCTTTTGCCGTAGTATTAAATAGTGCATCTGGTGTTTCTTCTAGTGCTTTGCTTCTTCACGGATTAGGCCGATGAGTTGATGCGAGTGTCGACCCAATCTTCGGATAAAACTTCAGCAATGTTTTCCAGGCGAGCATTCTCCCCCTTTCTACCTATTTTACTTTATAGTCTTTATTTCCTCCTGTTGATCTATTGCTATCTGTGTTGTGATGCTCTAGTTTTCGTACCCGTGATATCCCTTGTAGACTTATATTGCCTTGGACACATCCTATTACCTGTTGTTTGGTAGATAGTTGGACTTGCGTGTCATAGTCGCTTGCTCAAATGCTGTTGCGTGTTGTCAAGTACCACCGTTGTTGGAGAATGCCTTATACTTTATGTTGGAGATGATCATGGCTTTAATTACCGTTTAATAACTAAAAATTGCAGTAGGTAAATAATGCAGAGGCACAGGTGGACAATAGATGTTATTTGGTTTTTAACCGTCCACTTGTGTCCCGTAGGACCCCGAGTACTTGATACCTGTTCTTTGAATATTCGCACTATCCGCATGTGGGACCATGAATCCCTCTAGCCAGAGCTTGAATCATATTTATTTCTTGGGGCCACAAAGTAGTTTGGGGCTTTATTACTATCCTGTATTTATGCCATGCTTTACTGCTTTATTTACGATTGCGCGTGGAGCGCTTGTACTGTTTTGGAACCAACGCGGAATGTTTTCGCCGTATCGACAAGCCCATTCACACTTTCGGGTTCCCAGTCGTTTATAGCCATTGTCACAAACCTCTGGGTCTGTCTCGGAGCCGGCCAACTTCATCACGGGTAGCTTGGTGGGGTGGCCCCTTGAAATTTATATGAATCTTGCAATTGCTCTGTTGTGATGCCTCGTTGGGTTTTCATTTGTTTTTTCTCGAGGTTGATCGTGCGTGTGTTGCTATTTTTGCACCCCTGCAGGGTAAAACTTTCTAAAAACCGTGTCCGCGGTTATGGACGACTTGGAGCATAGTATCTCGATCATAGACAACTATAACTAAAGTAGTGCTATAAATTTGACTTTATAATGACTAGTAATCAGCTTCACTATAATGGAATGGCTAAATAAAAGTCCCAACAATTGTTGGTTTGGGTTGTCACCTGTTACCATTGTATCTGACTAGTAAGTATTGCAACTACAACGGAATGGCTAAATAAAAGTACCAACAACTGCTGGGTTTTGGGATGCCTCCTGCTATATGTATTTGACTAGTAAGTACTACAACTACAATGGAATGGTTAACTAAAACTGTCCACTGTATATTATGTCAGGATGACTCATGCTATCTATATCTGACTAGTAATTGCCGAAACTATAAGAGAATGAATAAAACTGCCAACTGTGTGAGTTCCTCGGTTGACTTCCTCGTTTGGTCTCGAGGGGGAAATACCAGGATGGGTATGCTTGGTGATAGTTCCAGGTTGGATCCGAATAGGTCTTTCTTATCTCTATCTGATAGCCGCCAGTTGTATTGAGTCTCGATAGATTGTTTAGTGCATGCTGCTACCGCTTCAGTCCACCATACCTATGTAGGCGAGGACCGCTGAATTCTAGTCTCGCCGTGTACTGGCCTCAGTACTGACCGCTCTCTTTTTCCTTTGACCTTTGTCGGCACCCTTTTGTTTAAGCAGGTTTTGAGATCGACGTCGTTAGAAGGGTTACCCTTCCGGCTTGGCCTGGGCAGGGTTATGGACGCCATTGGTTATTCTTCAGGGCTCTTAGACCAATTTGCATCTTGTCCGTACTCGGACGCTGTATCGTTTTAAAGGTGATTTGGATCTTTGTATTGTATATCTGTATTCTTGACTCTTTGAGTCGCTGTTGTGTATATGTTCTGTGGGTTCCATCATGGACTATTGTGTAATGATATTACTTCGTTTTCCACCCGCACGCAAGTGCCCGGTGGGGCCTTTGAATCGTTTCTATGCGGGTTTGGCGGGAATCGCTGAAACTTGCATAGGGTCGATTCTGAGGGTGTTACAGAGAGCAACTGCTGAAGATCCAGAAGGAGCCGACTGCCCACGAGCCTGGTGCTGCTGACATAAACCGGGATCCCGTGTATAACAGATGGCCCAAGTGTGACCATCCCTGTTGCAGTAAGAGTAGTGACGAAGAGAACCACGGCGACCCTGACCACGAGCCTGCTGGTGCTGACTCTAACCCTGAGACTGCTGGTGCTGACTCTGACCCTGAGACTGCTGGTGCTGAATCTGACCCTGACCTAGAGGAGTGGGTAGTATCGGCGGCGACACAGAGGACCGCGGCTGAGTCAAGAGAGCAGGCGGCAGAGGAGGACCACGAGTAGCAAGCACAGACGGAACCGCAAGAAGACCAGCACCACGGAGACGAGTCTCCTTAGCCGGAAGCTCACACAACACCTCAGAGAGCGGAACACGACCACGAGCATTCAACTGAGCACGACAAGGCTCGAACTCCTGGTGAAGTCGAGATAGAAACTCATAGATGCGGTGAAACTCCAAATCCGAGTGCACAATCTGACAGCACGGACATGTGCCACAAAAAGCAATATGGAGAGAATCAAGCTGACGCCAGATAGCAGCACTCTGAGTATAGAACTCATCAATAGTGGAATCACCCTGCTGAAGAGCATGCTCCTGGCGAACCACATACAGTTAAAGAGCATCCCTAGACGGCTGATAGCGCTGACGAAGATGTGCCCACTGAGTGGCAATAGTAGAGAGACTCATAAACTTAGCAGCAAACTGGGGCAGAACACTGGAGGTGAGAACAGCAGCAGCACGAGTATCCTCATCGACCCACTGAGTGTAGGCAGTCAGATCGTGGCGATATGTCTCGAGATCAGCAGAGTACTGCTTGAACTTCAGGTCATAAGTAGTGTAACTACCTCGGTGAATTACGCTCCTAGTTACAAGCCTGGATGAACGGAAATGGTTGAAATAGTACGGTAGGGCCCAAATGCCACTCACAGGTAGACCTTTCGGCCGTCCCAACCATTTCCAAACATCGGGACAAGAACAGGCGGCGTAATCGGCAGGCGAAGGGATCAACTACATACACAAATGAGTATGTATGCAAGCCACCATACAACAGTACATCAGAGCCATTCCATCTAAAAAGAAAGGAAATATAGCAACGCCATACGGCAAGATCCAAATATCCTAGATAGATATAATAGTTTAGGATATCTCCTCATACATCAAACATCAGAGTATCAGGCGGAAGCGAAAGACAAAATCCGAGTACGGATAAGAAGCAAATTGGCATAAGATGCCCCATAAATAAGCAGATCCCGCCCACAGATCTCACGGATCCCCGTTCCCGGAATCTCTACACCGAATGATCGTTGCCCACATCGTCCGTCTCTTCCACCCAGTATCCATCTTGTGAGTGTACCTGTTCATCTGAACCAATAATTTATCGTGTGAGACCCTAGGGGTACTCAGCAAGTCTTTATGCCTCTAAAGGGGACACAACCTGGGGTGACGCAGTTGCAGCAAAAGATAAACCCTAACAATTCTATAGATACTCGCTAACCATCCGCCTAACCAGAGATAGACGGATGTCCGTGAATTAGTAACAACAGTTATAACAGTTATAACGGTAATATCCACAGATCCATCCTCCTCCTCGCTTACCGACGAGGAAGCGGACGAACAACCTGTAGCATCCCAATTGTCTAACAATTGTAATGCTACTTGGTCTAGTAATATAATTGCTACTTCAAATATATAATTGTTGTATCATCATTATATCATGCCCATGTCATCATGCCACCTTGCATTTGAACATCATATAAAACCCTTTTCCATTTGGTTCTTCTCTCATAGGCATTGTTAATTGTAATTGCCTCTTGATATTGTATTTGGGTCTTGATATATTGTTTAATGCCCAAGTTGAGTTGGGGGCATATCTTTTATTAACTCCACCATCTTTTTCTTTCACCACCTTATAATTCCACCATCTAACTAAATATGAGCTTGGCATTTATTGGTTTACTTCTAGCTCATGTGGGTTGAGATGGATCCAATTCTTTTACCACATGCTCTCATCTTAGCATCATGTTGTTTTCACAATATTGGTTCATGAGAGCCACATGGCCACCTTTGCATGCCTTGTGAGTGGAACCTTTCTCCTAGCTTCCATATGGTTCATCATGGAATTATGCTAATGTTGGAATATTTTGGGACTATTGATCATCTAGTGGAACATACACACTAGCATGTCCCATTCTATTTCAAACATGGCTATCTCCATCTATTCCACTTGGAATTCTTTCTAGATTCTTTTGCTTGGGCCTTACTCCAATTTTGGGAATGCATAATAATAATGCCATGTAATAACATTGTTTTCACAAGAATCAACATGGCATTAAATATTTGCATGGGCCATGCAAGTACCACCTTTTGCTTGTCATTTGGTTTTTACTTGTTTTTGGTTGGATCATGCCATCTCTCATCTATCTCTCACTCCTTTTAGCTTGATCTTAATTTGATCTAGCTTAAACCCTATCATCACATCCCTCTCTCTTTTCTTGTCTTGTTTTTGTTTGAGCTTGGTTAGTCTTGGCTTGTCCTTGTCCATAGCAAACCCTAGCTACAAATCTCTCCATCTCCTCTAATCTACCATACCCCCTCTCTTTAACCATACCCCATCTAACCTTAACCCCCATACCCCTCTCACCTAAACCCTAAGTCCCCTCCTCTCTCTCTCTCTCGGCCTCCCCCTCTCTCTACCATGCATGCCCCACCTGGCCCCTCTCCCTGGCCCACCTAGCTACCCCCAACCCTAATGCCAACCCTAGCCCGAGGCTACCACCACCCAACCCGAGCCTATCCTCTCTCCCTCTCTTCTCCCCCTGCCTTGTGGCCCCCTAGCCGAGCCTGGCCTGCCCTACCCCACCTGGCAGTCCCCTACACCACCCTGCCCTGCCCGTGCCTGCCCTGGCAGCTCCCCACCGAGCACGTGAGGAGAGGAGATAAAGGTGGCCGAAGCCACCTTTCCCCATCTACCTGCTCCCCACGACACCACCTACCTCTCCCGTCCCTATCTACCACCTCTCTGCCTCGCCTCTGCTTCGCCAGATCTGCCCAAGCCGGCCCCTCCCCTCCCTTCTTCTCCACCGCCACCAGCTACCCCCTCTAGCCGGCCACCGTCGGCCTCGACTCCGCCCCGTTGATCCAATCGTGCAGCGCGTCGGTGGAGTGCCCTGGAAGATCGAGGAGGGTCCCCTGCATCGCCCTGTACGCGCCGTCGCCGAGGAGGAGCACCGGAGCCGAGGATCACCGCCGAGACCGAGCCCAAACCCTAATTCCCTGGGTGCGAGCCACGTCGCCGATCGTCTGCTCGCCTGCTCGATCCAACCACTCCTACAGCCTCTCGGTGAGCCCCTGAATCTCCCTGACACCTCCGTTCTCGCCGTAGCTCGCTGTTCTCGCCGGACCAAACGTCGAACGCCCTCTGCTCGCCGCCGCTCTTTTCTGTCTGCTCGCGCTAGCATCGCTTAGCCCTCATCTAGCCGCGCAGCCGTACCCCAGCACCACCCCCGAGCCCACCGCAGTGGCTCCGCCTCCGCGCGCGAGCCCCAGATCCCAGGTTCGAGCCTGCGCGTCGCGTCCTGCCGCTGCCGCGCACCGATCGGTCCTCTGCTCGCGAGGAAGATCCACAGTACGGGCCCCCTTTTTGCGCATACCCCCCTCCGTTTCTTTTCTGCTCAACCCGCGGTCCATCTAGTCCCACCAGTCAGCCACCCAAGCAATCTTGCAGAAAGCCCCCCAGCTCTGCAGCTCTCAACCCGCGCTCCCCAGGATCTCCCACGTGTCGCGCCCTCGTTGGCGTGCCCGCGTGTGGCCCTGAGGCTGCCGTGGCCCCACCTGTCATCTGCTAAGGCTAGGAAGACCCGCGGTGTAAAACGTTTTCTGCGCGTGTGTGCTGCTGAGTCAGCCAGAGGCCCACCTGTCATTGTCGGTAGCTAGAACTCTCTGAGTATAAAAAGTCTCGGTCTGTTTTCTGTTCAAATTCAAATCCTTTTAAAATTAATTCAAATTCAAATTGAAATCTGTTTTAAAATAACTTTTAAAATATTAATCCAATTAATACAAATAATATATGTTTTCAAATCAGAAAAATGTGAGGAATTCAAATATGACATCTAAAAATATTTTGAACACTTTATTTTCCAAGTTTATTTAAATTACAATAAAATGCCCTTTTGTCTTATTTAATTAATATCTTTTGTTTTATAACTCCAAATTTAACAAATAATATGTCTAAAATGATTAGCTCGACGAGACCTTTCTGTTTATGCATTCCATGGTTTGGTTTGAAGCATGCATCATATAAATATAATGTGTACAGCAACTCAATTGTGAATAAAATGTGGCCAAAACCCAAGATAATGCTTTATTATTGTTTCCACACCTCACCCATGCCATGCTACCTTAACGCCATGCAAATTGTGCATCATTCATCATGGCATGATTGTTTGCTTGATGCATTTTATTCATATGCTTGTGCACCTTATTTATGTTGGCCCTTGTTTGTTTGGTTCTTCTTCGAATAGACGCTGAGCAGGGGATATATCAAGAGAACCAGGAGCACTACCCAGATCCATCCTTTGCTTCAACTGAGCTGCCAGGCAAGCACTACCACATGCTTGCATACATATAGTACCTATTGCCTCTTTCTTATTCTTGCATCATTGAGTCGCAATTGCATTAAATTGAATCCCAAGTATTGCATAGCTTTTACTTTCAAACCCCACCGAAGCTTGTTCCCCCATCCTATGAGCCATTACTACAGGAGTTGTTTGAGCCATGCGAGTCGTAGAACAGCATGCGTAGGGTATGTAAGTGTCTGATGGATAACGAGGTACCTAAACAACTTAACCTGAGTAGTAATGGGATAACTAATGAAAGTGGCATCGGTGAGCCATATTCGCTATTTGGTTTTTCAGGCTCACTTGTGTCCCGTAGGACCCCGAGTACTTGATTCCTGTTCCTTGAATATTCGCGCTATCCACATCCAGGAGGCTTATGAACCCCCCTGAGCCAGAGCTTGATTCATTCTTATTTCTTGGGGCCACTAACTAGTTTGAGGATTTATTTACTATCCTGTACTTATGCCATGCTTTACTGCTTTAATTTAAGATTGTGCGAGGTAATGCACACTGTACTGTTTAGGGCCGTGACCCGTTTTCGCTGTATCGACAAGCCCAGTCACACTTTCGGGTTCCCAGTCGTTTACAGCCGGCTCCACAAACCTTGAGGCCGTCTCGGAGTCAGCTAACTTCGTTGCGGGTAGCTCAATGGGGTGTGTGTTGCTATTTGTGCACCCTGCAGGGTAAAACTTTCTGAAAGCCGTGTCCGCGGTTATGGACGACTTGGAGCACAGTTTCTCGATCATAGACAAGCATAACCAAAGTACCGCTTTTAATTTGACTAGACTAGGTACCTGACTAGTAAATAGTGCAACACTCATGGAATGGATAATAAAACTGCCAACGGATTGGGGGTTGTTCGTCCGCTTCCTCGTCGGTAAGCGAGGAGGAGGATGGATCTGTTAAGATTACCATTATAACTGCTGTAACTGTTGTTGTTAATTCACGGACATCCGTCTATCTCTGGTTAGGCGGATGGGTAGCGAGTATCTATAGAACTGTTAGGGTTTATCTTTTGCTGCAATTGCGTCACCCCAGGTTGTGTCCCCTTTAGAGGCATAAAGACTTGCTGAGTACCCCTAGGGTCTCACACGATAAATTATTGGTTCAGATGAACAGGTACACTCGCAAGATGGATACTGGGTGGAAGAGACGGACGATATGGGCAACGATCATTCGGTGTAGAGATTCCGGGAACGGGGATCCGTGAGATCTGTGGGCGGGATGTGCTTATTGATGGGGCATCTTATGCCGATTTGCTTCTTATCCGTACTCGGATTTTGTCTTCCGCTTCCGCTTGATACTCTGATGATTGATGTATGAGGAGATATCCTAAAATATTATATCTATCTAGGATATTTGGATCTTGCCGTATGGCATTGCTACATTTCCTTTCTTTTTAGATGGAATAGCTCTGATGTACTATTGTATGGTGGCTTGCATACATACTCATTTGTGTATGTAGTTGATCCCTTCGCCTGCCGATTACGCCGCCCGTTCTTGCCCTGATGTTTGGAAATGGTTGGGATGGCTGAAAGGTCTACCTGTGAGTGGCATTTGGGCCCCACTGTACTATTTCAACCATTTCTGCTCATCCAGGCTTGTAACTAGGAGCGTAATTCACCGAGGTAGTTACAATTGGTATCAGAGCCATCCCGACCTTCAGGGTCTCAGCCAAATGGTCATTGTCTGTCTAGCAAATATTTTGGTAGTTATGTATACTAGGGAAAACAAAACGCGAGAGTAGGACTGCTTCCACTTTTCTTCTTACCCACCCACCACCCTTTTCTGGTAAGGAAGTGTAACGTTTTCAATCCTCTTCTTAAAATTCAAACTAGGATTCATGTGTTCTGGGTTTCCGTAGAACCATAGGTTGTGTATCTTTGTGTGTGTGTGTAATCCCTTGTCTATCTGTTGCATCCAAGTTGTTATCTTTATCGGCCTTTTGGTTATCAACTGTTGGTACATTCCATACCGACAGGTTTTTGCAAACCGACGCGATCTATATGATTCGTTGTATACCGACGCGATCTGTCTTACTCTTTGTTATCCGACGTTATCTTCTTTGTGGTGTTCGTTTCCGTAGTTGCTAATCTTTAGGTCATCGTGAGAAGAAGGTGTTGAGATATGTGTTTTACTTATTCATGTGCGGAGTAATGATTTGAGTGCGGGATGGAGTCGCGACCATACCACTACTCTTATCATTCGCTCTTGTATATTGAATTGGTAGAGTCACTAATCTTGATTCGTTAAGTGATTTTGCGCATCTATTGGTATTTTAATGCCGAAATTTGTGGAAATTTTTTTCTTTGATATATTTGTGTACCACACTCCTTTTCAGTCGTGTGCGATATGCTTAATATCTTCTAGGTGCTTTGAACTTCGTTGATATTTTAATATCATCTTAGTAAATTGTATCCTTTAATCTTGATTAATTCCATTTTGGTACTATTTTGGATTATCATTATTCTCCATCATAGTACTGACTTGTGTTTTATATCAATCACATGATGGCACCACCACGCCGTTCTGAGGAGGACATACAACCTGAACTGGGGGCAGCATTGTCAAGCATCGCCAATGCCTTGGCAGCAATGCAGCAGAACCAGCAGCGGTTTGTGGAAAGTGTCAGGAGGAATGAGTTTGTGCCGCTACCTCCACCTCCCAAGCGAGGAGACATCAAGAGCTTCCTGAAGTTCAACCCACGCCAATTTGATGTTTCTGATCAACCACTTGATGCTGATGATTGGTTGCGTGAGATGTCAAGGTTACTGGCAACTGCTGATGTTCCCGAGCAAGAATGGGTAAAGTGTGCTACTCACCTTCTGAAGGGAGATGCAGCTCTCTGGTGGGAGAATTACCTGAAGGCAAACTGCACTGGTTTTCAGCCTACTTGGGGACAGTTCACTGGAGCTTTCAAAGAGCAGTATCTGTCAGAAATTGTCATGGAGAGGATGAAGGAAGTGTTTCTCAACCTCAAGCAGGGCAATGATAATGTCAACACCTACATCAGGAACTTCATGAACCTTTCTCGTTATGGTGGCGATGAGATCTCTGATGACAAGAAGAAGCAAAAGAGGTTCAGGCAAGGGCTCAATGCATCGATTAAGTATGCAATCACACATGCAAGGCCGGCATCTTTTCTGGAACTTCAGCATACAGCTCTACAGGAAGAGGCAAGTAGGCAAGTGTTTGAGGAGTCAAAGAAACACAGCCGTGATGCAGCAAGCTCTTCAGCTATGTCAGCTCCTTCTAAGCGTCGTGTCTGGGTTCCTAACACCCCACCGTCGCTCCCGGCTCCACCAAGACCTTCAAGCTACGCGGCAAGGCCACCAAACTTCCTCACTGCTGCTCCCAGGGGCTACAACCACCACTACCCTGGAGCGCCTGGCGGAGTCCCTGGCTACGTTGCTCCACGTCCACCTGGTGCTTGTTACACTTGTGGAGACTCTGGACATCAACAATGGAACTGTCCGATGAAGAACAAGGCTCTTCCTCCACCACCTCCAAGATCTGCGGCAAGCTCTCCTTTGGTTCGTGCACCACCACCTCGGGCTCTCAACATCAACACCAAGCCCGGGTCTACTGTTGCTCGTGCCAACTGCATCAACGCCGCTCAAGCTGAGCATGCACCTGGAGTTGTGATGGGTATGCTTCCCGTGAACTCAGTTCCTGCAAGAGTTTTGTTTGATTCTGGTGCTTCGCATTCTTTTGTTTCGCATAAGTTTGCACAAGAGCAGGATCTGGATAAGGTTCCTTTATCACGTCGTCTGGTGGTACAATCTCCTGGTTCAAACATGAGGGCTGATCATATCAGCCATGGCAATCAAATTGAGATTGGTGGCTATTCGTTCTTGGCGTCCTTAATCTTTCTGGGCAATTCTGACATTGATGTCATCTTGGGCATGGATTGGTTGACAGCAAATGCAGCTGTGATTGATTGTGCTGAACGCTCGGTTTCTCTGAAGATTCCTGAAGGCCATATAGTCTATTCTCCAAGTCTGACTCCTGCTATCCAGCTTTTCTCTTTGGCGGCTCTGAATGTTGATGCTATGGAAGCTATTCAGAGTGTTCCGGTGGTCTGTGAGTTCCCAGATGTCTTTCCTGAAGAGTTGCCAGGTATGCCTCCGGAACGTCAGGTTGAGTTTGTAATTGAGCTTGAACCTGGTACCGCTCCTATCTCCAAGCGGCCTTATAAGATGGGTCCTGCTGAGTTGGCTGAACTCAAACGTCAACTTGATGAACAAGAGAAGTTGGGTTTTATTCAGCACAGTACTTCTTCTTGGGGTAGCCCTACTCTCTTTGTGAAGAAGCGAGACCATACTGATAGACTTTGTGTTGACTATCGGGCTCTCAATGCTAAAACCATCAAGAATAAATATCCCCTTCCACGGATTAATGATCTCTTCGATCAGCTAGCTGGAGCTGTGGTATTCTCTAAGCTTGACTTGAGAAGTGGTTATCACCAAATCAAGATTCGCAAGGAAGATGTTCCTAAGACAGCTTTCACCACCCGCTATGGCCTGTATGAGTACACGGTCATGTCTTTCGGTCTCACCAACGCACCTGCCACCTTCTCGAGGCTCATGAACTCGGTTTTCATGGAGTATCTTGATAAGTTCATTGTGGTCTATCTGGATGACATCTTAGTCTATTCTAAGTCACAAGAAGAGCATGAAGAACACCTTCGGTGTGTCCTAAGCAAACTTCGTGAGAACCGCTTGTATGCAAAGTTCTCCAAGTGTGAGTTTTGGCTGCCTCAAGTAACCTATCTTGGTCACGTCATCTCTGCCAAGGGCATTGCAGTCAATCCGGAAACTGTGAAGACAATTGTTGAATGGCTTCCTCCTGTCAATGTCAAAGAAGTGCAGAGTTTCCTTGGTTTGGCTAGTTATTGCCGTCGCTTCGTTCAGAACTTTTCGAAGATAGCGAAGCGTCTTACCGATCTCCTCAAGAAAGGCAAGAAATACCTTTGGACTCCTTCATGTCAAGCAAGCTTTGAGACACTCAAAGAGAAGCTCATTTCCACACCAGTCTTGGTTCCTCCGGATACATCCAAGCCGTTTCAGATATTCTGTGACGCCTCTTTGCATGGGTTGGGTGCGGTCCTTATGCAAGAAAAACAAGTTGTTGCTTATGCCTCTCGACAGTTGAAGACGCATGAAATCAACTATCCTACACATGACCTCGAGCTCGCAGCAGTTGTCTTTGCTTTGAAAGTATGGAGGCACTACTTGCTTGGCAACCGTTGTGAGATCTTTTCTGATCACAAGAGTCTGAAGTATATCTTTACTCAGCCTGATCTCAACCTTCGGCAAAGGAGATGGATTGAAGCAATCAATGATTTTGATTTGACCATCAACTACACTCCGGGCAAAGCTAATGTCATGGCAGATGCTCTCAGCCGCAAAGCTTATGTCAACAACCTCATGATGGAAGAACAACAACCTCTCTTGTGCGAGGAATTCCGTCAGCTCAACCTGGAAATTGTGGAACAAGGGTATCTTCTGAACCTTCTAGCAACACCTCTCTTAGAAGAAAAGGTTCGCTCTTCTCAGCTTGGTGATCCGCACACAAGAAAGATCATCTCCAGGATTCAACTTCCAAAGTATGAGTCCTTCCACGTCGATGATCAAGGCACGCTTTTCTTTGAACACCGGATGTTTGTTCCGAACTACCCGGGTTTGAGAGAGCAAGTTCTCAAGGAGGCGCATGATTCTGTTCTTTCTATCCACCCTGGCAGCACAAAGATGTACATGGACTTGAAAACACAATATTGGTGGCCTGGTTTGAAAAGATATTGTGCCAAGTATGTCTCGGAGTGTGATGTCTGCCGCAGAGTGAAAGCTGTCCATCAGAAACCTTCCGGTCTTCTACAGCCATTGAAGCCCCCGGAATGGAAATGGGAGAAAGTAGAGATGGACTTCATCACTGGTTTTCCTAGGTCGCAGAAGGGCAACAATGCAATCTTTGTTGTCATTGATAGGCTTTCTAAAGTGGCTCACTTCTTCCCCGTCAAGGAAACCATTTCTGCAATTCAGTTGGCGGAGCTCTATATCAACAGAATTGTCTCTCTGTATGGGGTTCCGCTTGAGATCAGTTCAGACCGTGGAAGCATCTTCACTTCCAAGTTCTGGGAAAGTTTCCAAAATGCTTTGGGAACAAAGTTGAACTTCAGCACAGCTTGCCACCCTCAGTCGCAAGGACAAGTTGAAAGGATCAATCAGATTCTGGAGGATATGCTTCGTGCTTGCGTCATCTTGTTTGGCATGAAGTGGGAAGAATGTCTTCCTTATGCTGAGTTCTCTTACAACAATAGCTTCCAGAAAAGTCTAAAGATGGCACCATTTGAGGCTCTCTATGGTCGCAAGTGCAGAACTCCGATTGGTTGGTCAGGTGCAGGTGAAAGAATCTTGTTTGGCCCTGACATTGTGACTCAAGCGGAGGAGAAGGTTCACATCATTCTTGAAAATCTGAGGATTGCTCAAAGTCGCCAGAAGAGCAATTATGACAGCAAGCACACGGACATGGAGTATGTCCCTGGTGATCTCGTTTACCTTCGTGTCACTCCCATGAGAGGCACGCACCGTTTTGGTATCAAAGGAAAGCTGGCTCCTAGATACATCGGTCCTTTCAAAATTCGTGGAAGAAGAGGAGAAGTTGCTTATGCCCTTGAGCTCCCGGAAAAACTCAAGGTCCATGATGTTTTCCACATCTCTCAGCTCAAGAAGTGCTTCAAGGATCCCGGCAGGACCGTGGACCATGAGCTTATCAATCTTCAAGAAGACCTGTCTTATCAAGAACCACAAAAATCCTTGAAGTCGCAGAAAGAAGGACTCGCAACAAGTCCATCAAGTTCTGCAAGGTGCAGTGGTCGCACCATTCTGTTGATGAAGCCACTTGGGAACGTGAAGATGAGCTCCGTGCCAAGTATCCTACCCTCTTTGTGTCTTCTTCTTCATCCTAGAATCTCGGGGCGAGATTCCTGTTTAGTGGGGGAGAGTTGTAGCATCCCAATTGTCTAACAATTGTAATGCTACTTGGTCTAGTAATATAATGGCTACTTCAAATATATAATTGTTGTATCATCATTATATCATGCCCATGTCATCATGCCACCTTGCATTTGAACATCATATAAAACCCTTTTCCATTTGGTTCTTCTCTCATAGGCATTGTTAATTGTAATTGCCTCTTGATATTGTATTTGGGTCTTGATATATTGTTTAATGCCCAAGTTGAGTTGGGGGCATATCTTTTATTAACTCCACCATCTTTTTCTTTCACCACCTTATAATTCCACCATCTAACTAAATATGAGCTTGGCATTTATTGGTTTACTTCTAGCTCATGTGGGTTGAGATGGATCCAATTCTTTTACCACATGCTCTCATCTTAGCATCATGTTGTTTTCACAATATTGGTTCATGAGAGCCACATGGCCACCTTTGCATGCCTTGTGAGTGGAACCTTTCTCCTAGCTTCCATATGGTTCATCATGGAATTATGCTAATGTTGGAATATTTTGGGACTATTGATCATCTAGTGGAACATACACACTAGCATGTCCCATTCTATTTCAAACATGGCTATCTCCATCTATTCCACTTGGAATTCTTTCTAGATTCTTTTGCTTGGGCCTTACTCCAATTTTGGGAATGCATAATAATAATGCCATGTAATAACATTGTTTTCACAAGAATCAACATGGCATTAAATATTTGCATGGGCCATGCAAGTACCACCTTTTGCTTGTCATTTGGTTTTTACTTGTTTTTGGTTGGATCATGCCATCTCCCATCTATCTCTCACTCCTTTTAGCTTGATCTTAATTTGATCTAGCTTAAACCCTATCATCACATCCCTCTCTCTTTTCTTGTCTTGTTTTTGTTTGAGCTTGGTTAGTCTTGGCTTGTCCTTGTCCATAGCAAACCCTAGCTACAAATCTCTCCATCTCCTCTAATCTACCATACCCCCCTCTCTTTAACCATACCCCATCTAACCTTAACCCCCATACCCCTCTCACCTAAACCCTAAGTCCCCTCCTCTCTCTCTCTCTCTCGGCCTCCCCCTCTCTCTACCATGCATGCCCCACCTGGCCCCTCTCCCTGGCCCACCTAGCTACCCCAACCCTAATGCCAACCCTAGCCCGAGGCTACCACCACCCAACCCGAGCCTATCCTCTCTCCCTCTCTTCTCCCCCTGCCTTGTGGCCCCCTAGCCGAGCCTGGCCTGCCCTACCCCACCTGGCAGTCCCCTACACCACCCTGCCCTGCCCGTGCCTGCCCTAGCAGCTCCCCACCGAGCACGTGAGGAGAGGAGATAAAGGTGTCCGAAGCCACCTTTCCCCATCTACCTGCTCCCCACGACACCACCTCCCTCTCTCGTCCCTATCTACCACCTCTCTGCCTCGCCTCTGCTTCACCAGATCTGCCCAAGCCGGCCCCTCCCCTCCCTTCTTCTCCACCGCCACAAGCTACCCCCTCTAGCCGGCCACCGTCGGCCTCGACTCCGCCCCGTTGATCCAATCGTGCAGCGCGTCGGTGGAGTGCCCTGGAAGATCGAGGAGGGTCCCCTGCATCGCCCTGTATGCGCCGTCGCCGAGGAGGAGCACCGGAGCCGAGGATCACCGCCGAGACCGAGCCCAAACCCTAATTCCCCGGGCGCGAGCCACGTCGCCGATCGTCTGCTCGCCTGCTCGATCCAACCACTCCTACAGCCTCTCCGTGAGCCCCTGAATCTCCCTGACACCTCCGTTCTCGCCGTAGCTCGCTGTTCTCGCCGGACCAAACGTCGAACGCCCTCTGCTCGCCGCCGCTCTTTTCTGTCTGCTCGCGCTAGCATCGCTTAGCCCTCATCTAGCCGCGCAGCCGTACCCCAGCACCACCCCCGAGCCCACCGCAGTGGCTCCGCCTCCGCGCGCGAGCCCCAGATCCCAGGTTCGAGCCCGCGCGTCGCGTCCTGCCGCTGCCGCGCACCGATCGGTCCTCTGCTCGCGAGGAAGATCCACAGTACGGGCCCCCTTTTTGCGCATACCCCCCTCCGTTTCTTTTCTGCTCAACCCGCGGTCCATCTAGTCCCACCAGTCAGCCACCCAAGCAATCTTGCAGAAAGCCCCCCCAGCTCTGCAGCTCTCAACCCGCGCTCCCCAGGATCTCCCACGTGTCGCGCCCTCGTTGGCGTGCCCGCGTGTGGCCCTGAGGCTGCCGTGGCCCCACCTGTCATCTGCTAAGGCTAGGAAGACCCGCGGTGTAAAACGTTTTCTGCGCGTGTGTGCTGCTGAGTCAGCCAGAGGCCCACCTGTCATTGTCGGTAGCTAGAACTCTCTGAGTATAAAAAGTCTCGGTCTGTTTTCTGTTCAAATTCAAATCCTTTTAAAATTAATTCAAATTCAAATTGAAATCTGTTTTAAAATAACTTTTAAAATATTAATCCAATTAATACAAATAATATATGTTTTCAAATCAGAAAAATGTGAGGAATTCAAATATGACATCTAAAATATATTTTGAACACTTTATTTTCCAAGTTTATTTAAATTACAATAAAATGCCCTTTTGTCTTATTTAATTAATATCTTTTGTTTTATAACTCCAAATTTAACAAATAATATGTCTAAAATGATTAGCTCGACGAGACCTTTCTGTTTATGCATTCCATGGTTTGGTTTGAAGCATGCATCATATAAATATAATGTGTACAGCAACTCAATTATGAATAAAATGTGGCCAAAACCCAAGATAATGCTTTATTATTGTTTCCACACCTCACCCATGCCATGCTACCTTAATGCCATGCAAATTGTGCATCATTCATCATGGCATGATTGTTTGCTTGATGCATTTTATTCATATTCTTGTGCACCTTATTTATGTTGGCCCTTGTTTGTTTGGTTCTTCTTCGAATAGACGCTGAGCAGGGGATATATCAAGAGAACCAGGAGCACTACCCAGATCCATCCTTTGCTTCAACTGAGCTACCAGGCAAGCACTACCACATGCTTGCATACATATAGTACCTATTGCCTCTTTCTTATTCTTGCATCATTGAGTCGCGATTGCATTAAATTGAATCCCAAGTATTGCATAGCTTTTACTTTCAAACCCCACCGAAGCTTGTTCCCCCCATCCTATGAGCCATGACTACAGGAGTTGTTTGAGCCATGCGAGTCGTAGAACAGCATGCGTAGGGTATGTGAGTGTCTGATGGATAACGAGGTACCTAAACAACTTAACCTGAGTAGTAATGGGATAACTAATGAAAGTGGCATCGGTGAGCCATATTCGCTATTTGGTTTTTCAGGCTCACTTGTGTCCCGTAGGACCCCGAGTACTTGATTCCTGTTCCTTGAATATTCACGCTATCCACATCCGGGAGGCTTATGAACCCCCCTGAGCCAGAGCTTGATTCATTCTTATTTCTTGGGGCCACAAACTAGTTTGAGGATTTATTTACTATCCTGTACTTATGCCATGCTTTACTGCTTTAATTTAAGATTGTGTGAGGTAATGCACACTGTACTGTTTAGGGCCGTGACCCGTTTTCGCTGTATCGACAAGCCCAGTCACACTTTCGGGTTCCCAGTCGTTTACAGCCGGCTCCACAAACCTTGAGGCCGTCTCGGAGTCAGCTAACTTCGTTGCGGGTAGCTCAATGGGGTGGCCCCCTGAAATATTTCTGAATCCTGTGATTGCTTTGTCGTGACTGTCTCGTTGGGTTTTGATTTGGTTTTTCCGAGGCATATCGAGTGTGTGTTGCTATTTGTGCACCCTGCAGGGTAAAACTTTCTGAAAGCCGTGTCCGCGGTTATGGACGACTTGGAGCACAGTTTCTCGATCATAGACAAGCATAACCAAAGTACCGCTTTTAATTTGACTAGACTAGGTACCTGACTAGTAAATAGTGCAACACTCATGGAATGGATAATAAAACTGCCAACGGATTGGGGGTTGTTCGTCCGCTTCCTCGTCGGTAAGCGAGGAGGAGGATGGATCTGTTAAGATTACCATTATAACTGCTGTAACTGTTGTTGTTAATTCACGGACATCCGTCTATCTCTGGTTAGGCGGATGGGTAGCGAGTATCTATAGAACTGTTAGGGTTTATCTTTTGCTGCAATTGCGTCACCCCAGGTTGTGTCCCCTTTAGAGGCATAAAGACTTGCTGAGTACCCCTAGGGTCTCACACGATAAATTATTGGTTCAGATGAACAGGTACACTCGCAAGATGGATACTGGGTGGAAGAGACGGACGATATGGGCAACGATCATTCGGTGTAGAGATTCCGGGAACGGGGATCCGTGAGATCTGTGGGCGGGATGTGCTTATTTATGGGGCATCTTATGCCGATTTGCTTCTTATCCGTACTCGGATTTTGTCTTCCGCTTCCGCTTGATACTCTGATGATTGATGTATGAGGAGATATCCTAAAATATTATATCTATCTAGGATATTTGGATCTTGCCGTATGGCGTTGCTACATTTCCTTTCTTTTTAGATGGAATGGCTCTGATGTACTATTGTATGGTGGCTTGCATACATACTCATTTGTGTATGTAGTTGATCCCTTCGCCTGCCGATTACGCCGCCCGTTCTTGCCCCGATGTTTGGAAATGGTTGGGATGGCCGAAAGGTCTACCTGCGAGTGGCATTTGGGCCCCACCGTACTATTTCAACCATTTCTGCTCATCCAGGCTTGTAACTAGGAGCGTAATTCACCGAGGTAGTTACACAACCCCCCCATCCGTTGGCAGTTTTATTATCCATTCCATGAGTGTTGCAGTATTTACTAGTCAGATACTTAGTCAAATTAAAAGCGGTACTTTAGTTATTCTTGTCTATGATCGAGAAACTGTGCTCCAAGTCGTCCATAACCGCGGACACGGCTTTCAGAAAGTTTTACCCTACAGGGGTGCACAAATAGCAACACACACGCGATCAACCTCGAAAAAACCAAATCAAAACCCAACGAGGCATTCACGACAAAGCGATCACAGGATTCAGAAATATTTCAGGGGGCCACCCCATTGAGCTACCCGCAACGAAGTTAGCTGACTCCGCGACGGCCTCAAGGTTTGCGCCAGTGGCTGTGAATGACTGGGAACCCGAAAATGTGACTGGGCTTGTCGACACCGTGAAAACACTCCGCTTCCCTAAACAGTACAGTGTGCAGTACCTCGCACAATTTAAATAAAGCAGTAAAGCATGGCATAAGTACCGGATAGTAAATAAAACCTCAAACTAGTTTGTGGCCCCAAGAAATAAGAATGAATCAAGCTCTGGCTCAGGAGGGTCCATAGGCCTCCCGGATGTGGATAGCGCGAATATTCAAGGAACAGGAATCAAGTACTCGGGGTCCTACGGGACACAAGTGAGCCTGAAAAACCAAATAGCGAATATGGGTCACCGATGCCACTTTCATTAGTTATCCCATTACTACTCAGGTTAAGTTGTTTAGGTACCTCGTTATCCATCAGACACTCACATACCCTACACATGCTGTTCTACGACTCGCATGGATCAAACAACTCCTGTAGTAATGGCTCATGGGATGGAGGAACAAGCTTCGGTGGGGTTTAAAAGTAAAGGCTATGCAATACTTGGGATTCAAATTAATGCAGTCGCGACTCAATGATGCAAGAATAAGAGAGAGGCAATAGGTACTATATGTATGCAAGCATGTGGTAGTGCTTGCCTGGCAGCTCTGTTGAAGCGAGAGAAGGATCTGGGTAGTGCTCCTGGTTCTCTTGGTATATCCCCTGCTCAGCGTCTATTCGAGAAGAACCAAACAGACATGGGCCAACATAAATAAAGTGCACAAGCATATGAATAAAATGCGTCAAGCAAACAATCATGCCATGATGAATGATGCACAATTTGCATGGCATTAAAGTAGCATGGCATGGGTGAGGCGTGGAATACAAGAATAAACCATTTTATTTAGTTTTGGCCCCATTTTATCCTCATATTAGTTGCTGTATACTTTATAATTGTATGATGCATGCTTCAAAACAAACCATGGGATGCATAAACAGAAAGGTCTCGTCGAGCTAATCATCTTAGACATATTATTTGTCAAATTTGGACTTATAAAACAAAAGTTATTAATTAATTAGGGCAAAAGGGCATTTTATTGTAATTTAATCAACTTGAAAAAAAATAAAGTGTCCAAAATATATTTTGAATGGCATATTTGAATTCCTCACATTTTTCTGATTTCAAAACATATATTATTTGTATTATTTGGATTTATATTTTAAAAGATATTTAAAAATAGATTTGAATTTTGAATTTAAATTAATTTGGAAAAGATTTGAATTAAAACAGATTACAAAATTACTTTTGTTACTCAAGGTAGCCTAGCCACAGCCAAAGACAGGTGGGTCCAGCGCTGACTCAGCAGCACAGCGCGCAGAAAAGCTCTGTCACCGCGAGCTGTGCTAGCCTAAGCGGTTGACAGGTGGGACCAGCGGCTACGGGTCCACGTGCCAGCGGCCGAACGCGCGGAGGCTGACAGATGGGGTCAAGATGGAGTGTGGGTTGAGAATAATAGAGGCCAGGGGGTTCTCTGCAAAAACGCTGGCGCGGCTGACTAGTGGGCCAGGCGAACCGCGGGTTGAGCAGATCAAAAAGCGAGGGGGCTATCCGCAAGAATGACAGTGCTACTGTTTTTCTTCTCTGCGCTTGACGAGCGATCGGTGCGCGACAGGGCGCGGGGCGCGGCGCGCGGGATCGATCCGGGGACCTAGGGCTCGCGCGCGGAGGGCGGAGCCACTGCGGTGGCTTGGGGGTTGCTGGTAGGGGAGGGCTGCACGGCTAGATAGGGTTCTGCGATGCTACGGCGAGGGTGCGAACGCGAGCGCGCCAGCACAGAGAGCGTATGACGGATTGTCCGGCGCGTATAGGCAACGGCAGCGCAGAGGGGCGTGTCTAGGAGGTACAGGGGCTCACCGAGAGTGTGTCGGTGGTGGCGGATCGGGTCGGCGAGCAGCGGGGCGACGGTGATGCAGAGGCCCAGCAGATTAGGGTTTCGGGGTCGGCGTCACGATGTTCTTCGGCCCCGGTCCTTCTCCTCCTCGACGGCGAGTACATGATGATGCAGGGGACCCTCCTCGATCTCCCAGGCCACTTCACAGACGCTCGGCTTGACTGGATCAACGGGACGTGGATGGAGACCGACGGTGGCCGGCGAGAGAGGGTGGCCGGTGGTGGAACAGACGGAGAGGAAGGGGCGGTCTGGGGTAGATCTGGGAGAGGCAGAGGAAAGCTGGGAGATGGTAAAGCAGAGGGGGAGCGGGAGATGCCGTGGGGAGGTGGGGTAGATGGAAAAGGTGGCCTCGGTGCCACCTTTCTCTCCTCCCTCCTTCACGTGCTCGGTCGGGGCAGGGCAGGGCAGGTGAGCAGCTGGCAGGTGGGGGCAAGGTGAGGCCAGGGAGGCAGGGGGAAGCTCGGGCTGGCAGGTAGAGAAGAGAGAGGGTAGGGATAGAGGAGGCTCGGGTTTAGCTCGGTTAGGAGCTAGGGTTGGCTAGGAGGGGTATGGCTCGGGTTAGCTAGGGTTTGGTTGGGGTGGTCAGGTGGGCTAGCTGGGTGGGGCCAGGGGACCATGTGGTGAGAGAGGAGAGAGAGTCCGAGAGAGAGAGAGGTGGTGTAACATGCTAGGGTTAGGGTTTAGCTTAGATGGGGGGGTATGGTTAGAGAGGATGGGGTATGGTTAGATGGGTAGGTGATGGTTTAGGGTTTAGAGAGAGATAGATGGAGTGGTCCTTTATGACAAGATCAAGCATGCTCTAGACAAGCTCTAACAAGACCAAGACAAGAAAAAGAGAGGGATGTTGTGATAGGGTTTAAGCAAGATCAACATAGATCAAGCCAAAAGAAAAGATAGGGATATAGATGATCCACTCAAAAATCAAATAAATCCAAATGACAAGCAAAATGTGGTACTTGCATGGGCCATGCATAAATAATTAATACCATGCTTATTATTGTGAAAACAAGATTATTAACATGGCATTATTATTATGCCTTCCAAAATTGGAATAAAAGCCAAGCAAGAAGAATTTAAGAGAAAGCTCCAAGTGGAATAGATGGAGATGATCATGTTTGAGTAAAATTGGGACTTGCTAGTGTGTATGTGCCACTAGGCATTTAATAAGCCCAAAAATATCCAAACATGAAAATAACCCCAACACAACACATATGGAAGCTAGCAAAAGGGTTCCACTCACAAGGCATGCAAAGATGGCCATGTGGCTCTCATATACCAACAATGTGAAAACAACATGGTGCATATATGGGAGCATGTGGAAAAGAATTGGATCCATCCCAACCCACATGAGCTAGAGGTAAATTCAAATAAAGTGCATAGCTCATATTTAGTTGGAATGGTGGAATGATGGGATGATGACAAGAAAGGTGGTGGAGTTAAATAAAAGATATTCCCCCAACTCAACTTGGGCATTAAACAATATATCAAGACCCAAATACAATATCAAGAGTCAAATACAATTAACAATGCATATGAGAGAAGAACCAAATGAAAAGGGGTTTTATATGATGCTCAAATGCAAGGTGGCATGATGACATGAGCATGATATAATGATGATGCAACAATTATATGTTTGAAGTAGCCATTATATTACTAATCCAAGTAGCATTACAATTGTTAGACAATTGGGATGCTACAACTCTCCCCCACTAAACAGGAATCTCGCCCCGAGATTCTAGGAAGAAGAAGAAGACACAAAGAGGGTAGGATACTTGGCACGGAGCTCATCTTCATGTTCCCAAGTGGCTTCATCAACAGAATGGTGCGACCACTGCACCTTACAGAACTTGATGGACTTGTTGCGAGTCCTCCTTTCTGCGACTTCAAGGATTTTTGTGGGGTGTTCCTGATAAGACAGGTCTTCTTGGAGATTGATAAGCTCATGATCCACGGTCCTGCCGGGATCCTTGAAGCACTTCTTGAGCTGAGAGATGTGGAAAACATCATGGACCTTGAGTTTTTCCGGGAGCTCAAGAGCATAAGCAACTTCTCCTCTTCTTCCACGTATTTTGAAGGGACCGATGTATCTAGGAGCCAGCTTC
This sequence comes from Avena sativa, assembly GCA_916181665.1. Classification (NCBI taxonomy): domain Eukaryota; kingdom Viridiplantae; phylum Streptophyta; class Magnoliopsida; order Poales; family Poaceae; genus Avena; species Avena sativa. The sequence goes on from OV702297.1 coordinate 149,886,350, forward strand.
CCTTTGATACCAAAGCGGTGCGTGCCTCTCATGGGAGTGACACGAAGGTAAACGAGATCACCAGGGACATACTCCATGTCCGTGTGCTTCCTGTCATAATTGCTCTTCTGGCGACTTTGAGCAATCCTCAGATTTTCAAGAATGATGTGAACCTTCTCCTCCGCTTGAGTCACAATGTCAGGGCCAAACAAGATCCTTTCACCTGCACCCGACCAACCAATCGGAGTTCTGCATTTGCGACCATAGAGAGCCTCAAATGGTGCCATTATTAGACTTTTCTGGAAGCTATTGTTGTAAGAGAATTCAGCATAAGGAAGGCATTCTTCCCACTTCATGCCGAACGAGATGACGCAAGCACGGAGCATATCCTCCAGAATCTGATTGATCCTTTCAACTTGTCCTTGCGACTGAGGGTGGTAAGCTGTGCTGAAGTTCAACTTTGTTCCCAAAGCATTTTGGAAACTTTCCCAGAACTTGGAAGTGAAGATGCTTCCACGGTCTGAACTGATCTCGAGAGGAACCCCATACAGAGAGACAATTCTGTTGATATAGAGCTCAGCCAACTGAATTGCAGAAATTGTTTCCTTGACTGGGAAGAAGTGAGCCACTTTAGAAAGCCTGTCAATGACAACAAAGATTGCATTGTTGCCCTTCTGCGACCTTGGAAAACCCGTGATGAAGTCCATCTCTACTTTCTCTCATTTCCATTCCGGGGGTTTCAATGGTTGTAGAAGACCGGAAGGTTTCTGATGAACAGCTTTCACTCTGCGGCAGACATCACACTCCGAGACATACTTTGCACAATATCGTTTTAAACCAGGCCACCAATATTGTGTTTTCAAGTCCATGTACATCTTTGTGATGCCAGGGTGGATAGAAAGAACAGAATCATGCGCCTCCTTGAGAACTTGCTCTCTCAAATCCGGGTAGTTCGGAACAAACATCCGGTGTTCAAAGAAAAGCGTGCCTTGATCATCGACGTGAAAGGACTCATACTTCGGAAGCTGAAGCCTAGAGATGATCTTTTTGGTGTGCGGATCGCCACGCTGAGAAGAGCGAACCTTTTCTTCCAAGAGAGGGGTTGCTAGGAGGTTCAGGAGATACCCTTGTTCCACAATTTCAAGGTTGAGCTGACGGAATTCCTCGCACAAGAGAGGCTGTTGTTCTTCCATCATGAGGTTGTTGACATAAGCTTTGCGGCTGAGAGCATCGGCCATGACATTAGCTTTGCCCGGAGTGTAGTTGATGGTCAAGTCAAAATCATTGATTGCTTCAATCCATCTCCTTTGCCGAAGGTTGAGATTAGGCTGTGTGAAGATATACTTCAAACTCTTGTGATCAGAAAAGATCTCACAACGGTTGCCAAGCAGGTAGTGCCTCCATACTTTCAAAGCAAAGACAACTGCTGCGAGCTCGAGGTCATGTGTAGAATAGTTGATCTCATGCGTCTTCAACTGTCGAGAGGCATAAGCAACAACTTGTTTTTCTTGCATAAGGACCACACCCAATCCATGCAAAGAGGCGTCACAGAATATCTGGAACGGCTTGGAGGTATCCGGAGGAACCAAGACTGGTGTGGAAGTGAGCTTCTCTTTGAGTGTCTCAAAGCTTGTTTGACATGCAGGATTCCAAAGGTATTTCTTGCCTTTCTTGAGGAGATCGGTAAGAGGCTTCGCTATCTTCGAAAAGTTCGGAATGAAGCGACGGCAATAACTAGCCAAACCAAGGAAACTCCGCACTTCTTTGACATTGACAGGAGGAAGCCATTCAACAATTGTCTTCACGGTTTCCGGATTGACTGCAATGCCCTTGGCAGAGATGACGTGACCAAGATAGGTGACTTGCGGTAGCCAAAACTCACACTTGGAAAACTTTGCATACAAGCGGTTCTCACGAAGCTTGCTTAGGACACACCGAAGGTGTTCTTCATGTTCTTCTCGTGACTTAGAATAGACTAGGATGTCGTCCAGATAGACCACAACGAACTTGTCAAGGTACTCCATGAAAACCGAGTTCATGAGCCTCGAGAAGGTGGCAGGTGCGTTGGTGAGACCGAAAGACATGACCGTGTACTCATACAGGCCATAGCGGGTGGTGAAAGCTGTTTTAGGAACATCTTCCTTGCGAATCTTGATTTGGTGATAACCACTTCTCAAGTCAAGCTTAGAGAATACCACAGCTCCAGCTAGCTGATCAAAGAGATCATTAATCCGCGGAAGGGGATATTTATTCTTGAGGGTTTTAGCATTGAGAGCCCGATAGTCAACACAAAGTCTATCAGTCTGGTTTCGCTTCTTCACAAAGAGGGTTGGGCTACCCCAGGAAGAAGTACTGTGTTGAATGAAACCCAACTTATCTTGTTCATCAAGCTGTCGTTTGAGTTCAGCCAACTCAGCAGGACCCATCTTATAAGGCCGCTTGGAGATAGGAGCGGTACCAGGTTCAAGCTCAATTACAAACTCAACCTCACGATCCGGAGGCATACCTGGCAACTCTTCAGGAAAGACATCTGGGAACTCATAGCCCACCGGAACACTCTGAATAGCTTCCATAGCATCAACATTCAGAGTCGCCAAAGAGAAAAGCTGGATAGCAGGAGTCAGACTTGGAGAATAGACTATATGGCCTTCAGGAATCTTCAGAGAAACCGAGCGTTCAGCACAATCAATCACAACTGCATTTGCTGTCAACCAATCCATGCCCAAGATGACATCAATGTCAGAATTGCCCAGAATGATTAAGGAAGCCGAGAACGAAGAGCCACCAATCTCAATTTGATTGCCATGGCTGATTTTAGAAGCTTCCATCTTTGCTCCAGGAGAAAGGACCATTAACCGCTTAAGGAGAGGATCCATAGCTAACCCATTCTCATCAGCAAACTTGGTTGACACAAAAGAATGCGATGCACCAGAATCAAACAAAACTCGTGCAGGGACTGAGTTAACGGGAAGCATACCCATCACAACTCCAGGTGCATGCTCAGCTTGAGCGGCATTGACACAGTTGGCACGAGCAACAGTAGACCCGGGCTTGGTCTTGATGTTGAGAGCCCGATGTGGTGGTGCACGAACCAAAGGAGAGCTTGCCGCAGGTCTTGGAGGTGGTGGAGGAAGAGCCTTGTTCTTCATCGGACAGTTCCAGCTTTGATGCCCAGAGTTTCCACACGTGTAACAAGCACCAGGTGGACGTGGAGCAACGTAGCCAGGGACTCCGCCAGGCGCTCCAGGGTAGTGGTGGTTGTAGCCCCTGGGAGCAGCATTGAGGAAGTTTGGTGGCCTTGCCGCGTAGCTTGAAGGTCTTGGTGGAGCCGGGAGCGACGGTGGGGTGTTAGGAACCCAGACACGACGCTTAGAAGGAGCTGACATAGCTGAAGAGCTTGCTGTATCACGGCTGTGTTTCTTTGACTCCTCAAACACTTGCCTACTTGCCTCTTCCTGCAGAGCTGTATGCTGAAGTTCTAGAAAATATGCCGGCCTTGCATGTGTGATTGCATATTTAATCGATGCATTGAGCCCTTGCCTGAACCTCTTTTGCTTCTTCTTGTCGTCAGAGATCTCATCGCCACCATAACGAGAAAGGTTCATGAAGTTCCTGATGTAGGTGTTGACATTGTCATTGCCCTGCTTGAGGTTGAGAAACACTTCCTTCATCCTCTCCATGGCAATTTCTGACAGATACTGCTCTTTGAAAGCTCCAGTGAACTGTCCCCAAGTAGGCTGAAAACCAGTGCAGTTTGCCTTCAGGTAATTCTCCCACCAGAGAGCTGCATCTCCCTTCAGAAGGTGAGTAGCACACTTTACCCATTCTTGCTCAGGAACATCAGCAGTCATCAGCAACCTTGACATCTCACGCAACCAATCATCAGCATCAAGTGGTTGATCAGAAACATCAAACTGGCGTGGGTTGAACTTCAGGAAGCTTTTGATGTCTCCTCGCTTGGGAGGTGGAGGTAGCGGAACAAACTCATTCCTCCTGACACTTTCCTCGAAACGCTGCTGGTTCTGCTGCATTGCTGCCAAGGCATTGTCGATGCTTGACAACGCTGCCCCCAGTTCAGGTTGTATGTCCTCCTCAGAATGGCGTGGTGGTGCCATCCTGTTATTCATATAAAACACAAGTCAGTACTATAATGGAGAATAATAATAATCCAAAATAGTACCAAGATGGAATTAATCAAGGTTAAAGGTTACAATTTACTAAGATGATATTAAAATATCAACGAAGTTCAAAGCACCTGGAAGATATTAAGCATATCGCACACGACTGAAAAGGAGTGTGGTACACAAATATATCAAAGAAAAAAAAATTTCCACAAATTTCGGCATTAAAATACCAATAGATGCGCAAAAACACTTAACGAATCAAGATTAGTGACTCTACCAATTCAATATACAAGAGCGAATGATAAGAGTAGTGGTATGGTCGCGACTCCATCCCACACTCGAATCATTACTCCGCACATGAATAAGTAAAACACATATCCCAACACCTTCTTCTCACGATGAACCTAAGATTAGCAACTACGGAAACGAACATCCCAAACAAGATGACGTCGGATAACAAAGAGTAAGACAGATCGCGTCGGTATACAACGAGTCAGATAGATCGCGTCGGTTTGCAAAAGCCTGTCGGTATGGAATGTACCAACAGTTGATAACCAAAAGGCCGATAAAGATAACAACTTGGATGCAACCGATAGACAAGGGATTACACACACACACAGAGATACACAACCTATGGTACTACGGAAACCCAGAACACGTGAATCCTAGTTTGAATTTTAAGAAGAGGATTGAAAACGTTACACTTCCTTACCAGAAAAAGGGTGGGTGGATGGGTGGGTAAGAATAAAAGTGGAAGCAGTCCTACTCTCGCGTTTTGTTTTTCCTTAGTATACATAACTACCAAAAATATTTGCTAGACAGACAACGACCATTTGGCTGAGACCCTGAAGGGCGGGATGGCTCTGATACCAATTGTAACTACCTCGGTGAATTACGCTCCTAGTTACAAGCCTGGATGAACGGAAATGGTTGAAATAGTACGGTGGGGCCCAAATGCCACTCACAGGTAGACCTTTCGGCTGTCCCAACCATTTCCAAACATCAGGACAAGAACGGGCGGCGTAATCGGCAGGCGAAGGGATCAACTACATACACAAATGAGTATGTATGCAAGCCACCATACAACAGTACATCAGAGCCATTCCATCTAAAAAGAAAGGAAATATAGCAACGCCATACGGCAAGATCCAAATATCCTAGATAGATATAATAGTTTAGGATATCTCCTCATACATCAAACATCAGAGTATCAGGCGGAAGCGGAAGACAAAATCCGAGTACGGATAAGAAGCAAATTGGCATAAGATGCCCCATAAATAAGCAGATCCCGCCCACAGATCTCACGGATCCCCGTTCCCGGAATCTCTACACCGAATGATCGTTGCCCACATCGTCCGTCTCTTCCACCCAGTATCCATCTTGTGAGTGTACCTGTTCATCTGAACCAATAATTTATCGTGTGAGACCCTAGGGGTACTCAGCAAGTCTTTATGCCTCTAAAGGGGACACAACCTGGGGTGACGCAGTTGCAGCAAAAGATAAACCCTAACAATTCTATAGATACTCGCTAACCATCCGCCTAACCAGAGATAGACGGATGTCCGTGAATTAGTAACAACAGTTATAATAGTTATAACGGTAATATCCACAGATCCATCCTCCTCCTCGCTTACCGACGAGGAAGCGGACGAACAACCCCCCCATCCGTTGGCAGTTTTATTATCCATTCCATGAGTGTTGCACTATTTACTAGTCAGATACTTAGTCAAATTAAAAGCGGTACTTTAGTTATTCTTGTCTATGATCGAGAAACTGTGCTCCAAGTCATCCATAACCGCGGACACGGCTTTCAGAAAGTTTTACCCTGCAGGGGTGCACAAATAGCAACACACACTCGATCAACCTCGGAAAAACCAAATCAAAACCCAACTAGGCATTCACGACAAAGCGATCACAGGATTCAGAAATATTTCAGGGGGCCACCCCATTGAGCTACCCGCAACGAAGTTAGCTGACTCCGCGACGGCCTCAAGGTTTGCGCCAGTGGCTGTGAACGACTGGGACCCGAAAATGTGACTGGGCTTGTCGACACCGCGAAAACACTCTGCTTCCCTAAACAGTACAGTGTGCAGTACCTCGCACAATTTAAATAAAGCAGTAAAGCATGGCATAAGTACCGGATAGTAAATAAAACCTCAAACTAGTTTGTGGCCCCAAGAAATAAGAATGAATCAAGCTCTGGCTCAGGGGGGTCCATAGGCCTCCCGGATGTGGATAGCGCGAATATTCAAGGAACAGGAATCAAGTACTCGGGGTCCTAGGGGACACAAGTGAGCCTGAAAAACCAAATAGCGAATATGGCTCACCGATGCCACTTTCATTAGTTATCCCATTACTACTCAGGTTAAGTTGTTTAGGTACCTCGTTATCCATCAGACACTCACATACCCTACACATGCTGTTCTACGACTCGCATGGATCAAACAACTCCTGTAGTAATGGCTCATGGGATGGAGGAACAAGCTTCGGTGGGGTTTAAAAGTAAAGGCTATGCAATACTTGGGATTCAAATTAATGCAGTCGCGACTCAATGATGCAAGAATAAGAGAGAGGCAATAGGTACTATATGTATGCAAGCATGTGGTAGTGCTTGCCTGGCAGCTCTGTTGAAGCGAGAGAAGGATCTGGGTAGTGCTCCTGGTTCTCTTGGTATATCCCCTGCTCAGCGTCTATTCGAGAAGAACCAAACAGACATGGGCCAACATAAATAAAGTGCACAAGCATATGAATAAAATGCGTCAAGCAAACAATCATGCCATGATGAATGATGCACAATTTGCATGGCATTAAAGTAGCATGGCATGGGTGAGGCGTGGAATACAAGAATAAACCATTTTATTTAGTTTTGGCCCCATTTTATCCTCATATTAGTTGCTGTATACTTTATAATTGTATGATGCATGCTTCAAAACAAACCATGGGATGCATAAACAGAAAGGTCTCGTCGAGCTAATCATCTTAGACATATTATTTGTCAAATTTGGACTTATAAAACAGAAGTTATTAATTAATTAGGGCAAAAGGGCATTTTATTGTAATTTAATCAACTTGAAAAAAATAAAGTGTCCAAAATATATTTTGAATGGCATATTTGAATTCCTCACATTTTTCTGATTTCAAAACATATATTATTTGTATTATTTGGATTTATATTTTAAAAGATATTTAAAAACAGATTTGAATTTTGAATTTAAATTAATTTGGAAAAGATTTGAATTAAAACAGATTACAGAATTACTTTTGTTACTCAAGTTAGCCTAGCCACAGCCAAAGACAGGTGGGTCCAGCGCTGACTCAGCAGCACAACGCGCAGAAAAGCTCTGTCACCGCGAGCTGTGCTAGCCTAAGCGGTTGACAGGTGGGACCAGCGGCTACGGGTCCACGTGCCAACGGCCGAATGCGCGGAGGCTGACAGATGGGGTCAAGATGGAGCGCGGGTTGAGAATAATAGAGGCCAGGGGGTTCTCTGCAAAAACGCTGGCGCGGCTGACTAGTGGGCAAGGCGGACCGCGGGTTGAGCAGATCAAAAAGCGAGGGGGCTATCCGCAAGAATGACAGCGCTACTGTTTTTCTTCTTTGCGCCTGACGAGCGATCGGTGTGCGACAGGGCACGGGGCACGGCGCGCGGGATCGATACGGGGACCTAGGGCTCGCGCGCGGAGGGCGGAGCCACTGCGGTGGCTTGGGGGTTGCTGGTAGGGGAGGGCTGCACGGCTAGATAGGGTTCTGCGACGCTACGGCGAGGGTGCGAACGCGAGCGCGCCAGCACAGAGAGCGTATGACGGATTGTCCGGCGCATATAGGGAACGGCAGCGTAGAGGGGCGTGTCTAGGAGGTACAGGGGCTCACCGAGAGTGTGTCGGTGGTGGCGGATCGGGTCGGCGAGCAGCGGGGCGACGGTGATGCAGAGGCCCAGCAGATTAGGGTTTCGGGGTCGGCATCGTGATGTTCTTCGGCCCCGGTCCTTCTCCTCCTCGACGGCGAGTACAGGACGATGCAGGGGACCCTCCTCGATCTCCCAGGCCACTTCACGGACGCTCGGCTCGACTGGATCAACGGGACGTGGATGGAGACCGACGGTGGCCGGCGAGAGAGGGTGGCCGGTGGTGGAACAGACGGAGAGGAAGGGGCGGTCTGGGGTAGATCTGGGAGAGGCAGAGGAGAGCTGGGAGATGGTAAAGCAGAGGGGGAGCGGGAGATGCCGTGGGGAGGTGGGGTAGATGGAAAAGGTGGCCTCGGTGCCACCTTTCTCTCCTCCCTCCTTCACGTGCTCGGTCGGGGCAGGGCAGGTGAGCAGCTGGCAGGTGGGGGCAAGGTGAGGCCAGGGAGGCAGGGGGAGGCTCGGGCTGGCAGGTAGAGAAGAGAGAGGGTAGGGAGAGAGGAGGCTCGGGTTTAGCTCGGTTAGGAGCTAGGGTTGGCTAGGAGGGGTATGGCTCGGGTTAGCTAGGGTTTGGTTGGGGTGGTCAGGTGGGCTAGCTGGGTGGGGCCAGGGGACCATGTGGTGAGAGAGGAGAGAGAGGCCGAGAGAGAGAGAGAGAGGTGGTGTAACATGCTAGGGTTAGGGTTTAGCTTAGATGGGGGGTATGGTTAGAGAGGATGGGGTATGGTTAGATGGGTAGGTGATGGTTTAGGGTTTAGAGAGAGAGATAGATGGAGTGGTCCTTTATGACAAGATCAAGGATGCTCTAGACAAGCTCTAACAAGACCAAGACAAGAAAAAGAGAGGGATGTTGTGATAGGGTTTAAGCAAGATCAACATAGATCAAGCCAAAAAAAAGATAGGGATAGAGATGATCCTCTCAAAAATCAAATAAATCCAAATGACAAGCAAAAGGTGGTACTTGCATGGGCCATGCATAAATAATTAATACCATGCTTATTGTTGTGAAAACAAGATTATTAACATGGCATTATTATTATGCCTTCCAAAATTGGAATAAAAGCCAAGCAAGAAGAATTTAAGAGAAAGCTCCAAGTGGAATAGATGGAGATGATCATGTTTGAGTAAATTTGGGACTTGCTAGTGTGTATGTTCCACTAGGCATTTAATAAGCCCAAAAATATCCAAACATGAAAATAACCCCAACACAACACATATGGAAGCTAGCAAAAGGGTTCCACTCACAAGGCATGCAAAGATGGCCATGTGGCTCTCATATACCAACAATGTGAAAACAACATGGTGCATATATGGGAGCATGTGGAAAAGAATTGGATCCATCACAACCAACATGAGCTAGAGGTAAACTCAAATAAAGTGCATAGCTCATATTTAGTTGGAATGGTGGAATGATGGGATGATGACAAGAAAGGTGGTGGAGTTAAATAAAAGATATGCCCCCAACTCAACTTGGGCATTAAACAATATATCAAGACCCAAATACAATATCAAGAGTCAAATACAATTAACAATGCATATGAGAGAAGAACCAAATGAAAAGGGGTTTTATATGATGCTCAAATGCAAGGTGGCATGATGACATGAGCATGATATAATGATGATGCAACAATTATATGTTTGAAGTAGCCATTATATTACTAATCCAAGTAGCATTACAATTGTTAGACAATTGGGATGCTACAAGTAGCAACAACACTATCATCGGCACTCTGAGCAGCATCCTTGGCCTCCTGAGAAGCATCAGCGCCGAGAACAATCGGCGTCGATGGAAGAGGAGCCCCAGGAGCAGGGGCATGGCGGACATGAGACCTCGCCTGAGAGCACACCCCAAAGATGGAGACTACGCATGTGAATGCGCATAAAAGCAACGAAATCAGGGTAATTCGCGCCATTGAAGATCACCGGGCAGGGATGAATCGCAACATAACCCGATGCTGAAGACATCTCTTTCTCTCTCTCTCTCTCTCTCTCTCTCTCTCTTTTGAAGCAAAGCCGGTCAACGGTGCCTGCAGGCAGATGCCGGCCAAATTCCGGCCAGCCGGGAGAAAAGGCGGCGCCTAAGGGGCAGGGAAGGGCAATTCAAGCCGCCGGGGATCGATTCCCGGCAGCGGTGATGGCCGGCGGCGGAGGTCCGACGAGTGGGATTGTGGGCGGGGACGAGTGGTGGGGTGGAGCTTGCGGGCGCGCGATCTGGAGGGGCGGAGCTGGCGGGCGCGTGATCTGGAGGAGATCGAGGCGTGAGGCGGGCGGGTGCAGTCGTGCGGGCCGGGCGGGTGCGGCGATCTAGAGGCCCCTCATGCCTGGAGGAGATCGAGGCGGGCGGGTTTTGGTCATGGAGATCAAGGAGCGAGGAGCGATGCAGATCGGTTCCTGCAGGCAGGCGATCTGGACACCGAGGAGCGAGGAGACCGAGGAGTGCCTCGATCTGGAGACGATCTGGAAACCGAGGAGCGCCTGGTGGAGATCAATATGGAGATCGATCTGCAACCGATCTGGATCGGGAGACGTAATGGACAACGACGACCAGGAACTAGGCGGGGACAGGTGGCGACCGGCGACGGCGACGACGGCAAGGCTGTCGGCGATAGGGACGGTGGCGGCTGCAGTGATGAAGTTGCGAGGAGGAGGAGGCTAACCTAGCTCTGATACCATGTCATGAATATGCAACTTGTATTCCTCTGAGGAATATGCAGGAAGACCCCATAACAAGTGGGGACATACAATATACAAATATACATCTAACACACGTCAACTATCTAAAGGACAAATTCAAATGAATCAAGCATCCAAATAGTTCAAAGTCACAAGTGCACGACCACATCGACCAATTACTTTTCAAAGTCACGGCCACATCAGACAGAAAGGACATAACTCCAGTGATATCATATTACATACTCTGATCCCTTTATCCGGTTTAAAATGCATATATAGAAATCTATTGGCCCTCGGCATTCTCTCATTGGGACTAATTTAGCTTTTACTAATCCTTTGATTGCCTCCTCCTCTAAAATTAAATGCTTATGTGCCTAGGATGTGAAGGGATTTTGGAATTGCATGATTTTCAATATGTGTCCTTTAAACCGGGACGTAGTGAGTACTCATGGATTAAATAAACCCCTCGTTGGGATATACACTCTAGCACGTCTCTAATTCGGCTAATCCGGATACACTACAGGAATAACTGTAAACGCCGACAACCGCAATCTACGCTGACGACAAAATGTCGGGCCCATTGACGTAGATGCACGGGCTCGTCAGCCGGGCTACGTGGCCATCGGCGTAGAAACTCCGTTGGCATAGGGCCAAAACTGCCGATGGCAGCAGTCGGTGTAGCCCTATAAACAACCGAGGGTGATCATCGGCGTTTGCCCAGTCGTCGGCGTAGCAGGCCACGTGACCTAGGTTGCCGGCCAGCCTGACGGGCGTGACATAGCGTTATGGCGCGTAGCTACGTCGACGGCTTTGTCGTTGGCCTAGCTAGGGCACGTGGTATACGCCGACAACAATGTCGTCGGCCTAGCGACCAAGTTTTTTGTCTTTTCCTTTTTCCCCCAAAGTATGATATTCATATAATTGATTTATTTATTTCACACTATAATATTAATGTAGATATAATTTATAAATAACTTGGAGATTGTACCTCCGGATTTCGGTATCATGCTAATCTTCCGGAACCCGATGCTAAAACATAAATGTAAAATAAAAACAACAAAATACACATATAATATACAACTACAACATAAATATTAAAGATATATCTCATATTTTATGGACCCCGAGGAACCGAAGCCCCTCTTTTGGGGAAACCCTAGAAATCCCTCTTTCAGGGGCCCTCAGACATCGAAGCCCTCATTTGGAGAAACCCTGGACCGTGTGAAGGTGTTGGGTTCGTTGCATGGAAAGCAAATAAATTCTATCGCAAGAACACATAAAACCAAGATCCAATCTATGGCAAAGCCAAGATCTAATCCACGAGGTCGGTGCAATGATATTGAAGAGAACTAACCCTCGTAGATCCAAAGCGTTTAACAAGATCAGATTCTCGTGGTTGATGTAGTCGATCACTTGCCGATCTTAAGATCGCGTAGACGATCCTTCCGGCGCTACTGGTAGCGCTTCCGCACTCGGTCACATGTACGGAGTCGATGAAGACCTTCCTCTCCCTGTTCCAGCGGACAGCGGAGGTAGTAGATCCCCTCTGAATCCCAGCAACACGATGGCGTGGTGGTGGTGGAGGAGGATAGAAATCTGTAGAGCTTCCCCTAAGCCAAAGAAGTCGATGTAGGAGAGAGAGGAGGCGTCTAGGGTTTGAGGCGCCAGGGACAAGGGACAAGGGGGTGCGCCCCCACCCCTCTTTATATAGAGGGGGGATGCGGCCAAGGCTTCCCAGCCCTTGGCTGAGTCCTTCCCCAACTCGACGAAGATGGAGAGGTGGGAACTTTCCCCCCAAGTTTCCCCTCTTACCAAATTAGGGTTTTCCCCTTTTTACTAGTGCTGGCCGGTTGGCCCTATTGGACTTGGTGCGGCTGGCCCAAGGCCTCCGCAGCATACCCTTGGCCCATTTTCCTCCTCCCGAGATGGTGGATCCATTGGTGGTCCCTCTAGAAAATTCTAGAAGCTTCTGGTCAAAACACCGGAAACATTTCCAAACCCCAAAAAATGACTTTCATTATATGAATCTTATTCTCTGAATCTCCTAGTGATGTCCTGGATCCAATCCGAGACTCCGAACAATATTCGGTCTCCAACTCATATTCCATATCTACTTAAACAACATCGAGCCTTAAGTGTGTCACTCTACGGTTCACGGACTACGTAGACATGATCGAGACACCTCTCCGGTAAATAACCAATAGCGGGATATAGAGATCCATAATGGCTCCCACATATTCAATGATGACTTCGTGATCGTATGAACCATTCACATACGATACCGATTCCCTTTGTTGCACGATACTTTACTTATCCGAGGTTCAATTGTCGGTATCTCCATACCTAGTTCACCTCGTTACCGATAAGTACTCTTTACTCGTTCCGTGATATGACATCCCTTGTGACCTAGTCACATGCTTGCAAGCCAATTGGATGATATTTGACCAAGAGGTCACAGAGTATATCTATCCGTCATATGTATGGACAAATCCCACTCTTGATCCATGCGCTTCAATATATACTTTCAGAATATCTAGTGCCACCTTTATAACCACCCAGTTACGAAAGTGGCATTTGATGTCATCAAAGTACTCATTCAGTGACGGTGATTAACATGATCTCATGGTCAAAGGATTAGATTACTACGTATTTGAAAGCTTGTGGCAAACGAACTTAATGACTTGATCTTATGCTATGCTTACTATGGGTGTATGTCCACCATAGCATTATCCTAATGTTATGACCTTGTTATTAATATCTGTAGGGGTTCGTAGCATGGAAAACAAAAAATTTCTACCGCATGCACACAAACAAGCCAAGATCTATCTACTAGATTGTAGCAACGAGTCGATTAGAGTACTCACCCTCGAAAATTCCAAAGTGGTTAATGTAACATCCCAAAAATATTGAACAAGGCTATCAAATTCCAATCACCAAAATTAGGGTTAACAAAAACTTTTGTTAATTCAAATCATATGAATGCATGTGTGTATGTGATGATTGTATGAATGAATGAACTTGTTTGATTGATCTAAATAGAAAGGAATGGTTTGAAGATGAAAACAACATCATCTAAAACATTTCCAAGCAGAAACAAATCAAGAGAAAATCAAAAACAATTCAAATAAGGCAAATGGTCATTTTTGCCAATCTTGCTCACTAGGTCACTTTGAGTGTTTCTAGTCCAAGCTTTCAAACAGAAACATTTCCATTTATTTTCACCCCTTGCTAGACCAAGTAAAAGTGAATCAAAGCGCACCTTTCAAACTCATAGAAACATTTGGCAACTTGATTCAAATCACATTTCAAAATTGAATCTGATTCATATGTGAAGATCACCCCTTGTTAAAAAACTAACCAAACCAATTCCACTTGACCAATCCCACTAACCAGAGAATCCCTAGTATGTAACCAACACACCCACCAAGTTTGAATCCAAAATTCAAATTTGAATCTCTTTCGGCCATTTCATCAAACAACTTGTAATCACCAAACCAATAAACAACAAACACTATTAGGAGCAGTGATTTTGGCCTAACTTGTTCCCTCTCTGGTTCACAACAAGCTATTAGTAGATCATCTAGCTCATTTAACAAGCTTTAGCACCACTATGAGCTTTTCATAGCCATCAATGGCCGAGGTCAACTTGCCACCTCTCAGTCGACAGCAAGCTAGGAGAAGCACCAAGCCTAGCAACCATGTCTGGGACACTCTCCACCGTCCACCACCACCCCCCGTCCAAGCCTCGAGCGCAGCCAGCCCCTGGACCACATAGCCCGAGCATGCCAAGCCTCTTTGCGAGCGAGCCGAGAGCGCACCAGAGCGCCAACCACGGCACACACCCATAGATCACGCGCCGCCCTCGCCACGTGCAAGCATGATCGCTAGCACCCCAGCAAAACCGCAAACATGCCCGTTCGCCGACACGCGGACCGTAGATGCTATGCACCATTAAAACTATCGTCGGACCCGCCTAGAGCGTCGCGACATTCCGACCGCTTCACACCGCCCCACGCCGCGTGACCTTGCCGTTGTTTTTTGCCAGGGAGCATAGCACCGCCCCCTATCGTCGCCCATGCCTTTAGCTCATTGTGCCGACGTCCACGACGAGCTCAGCCCACGCCCGTCGGTCCCCTTCAGGAATTATAAATAGAGGCCACCCCAACACAAATTCTTCACACCATCTCACTCCCCTCTCTCTTAGAAGCACCCCCTCACCCCCGGAGCAAGGCGAGCAACACATCGCCGGAATTTGGCCGAAGTCTGCCGTGGAGGAGGAACAAAGGCACTGTTGATTGGAGCCACCCCAGGAGGAGCTGCCGGTACCAGGAGGATCACCATCGTCTGAGCCCCGGTGAGACTCCCACGACCCCCACTGGCTGCGCTAGGGTTCTGTCTCACCAGCGTTGCCCGACGTGGACGATTGTCAACACCCGGATTTTTAATCCTAGATGCCTGTTATGCCATACATCGCAATCCCAGGATTACCATTTTTGAGAGACATAACAGAATTGGATATCACAGTACATCATCCATTACAAACCATACATAAGGTCTTACACAAATAGGGATCTCATGATCCAGTTCTTAATACAACTTCAAGCAGCGGAATACGTAATAATAATGGTAGCGTAGGCGAAGCTCCATCTTCAGGGTCACAGGCAATGATGACAATGGGAGATAATCCTAGTTGTTGTAACCTTCCTGGGGTCCATCCTCCAGGTACTCCTCTTCATTGTCTGGCCACGGGAATAGCCAGGGACAAAGCCATGAGTAATCTTTAAGTACTCGCAAACTAATACTAACAAGTGAAAGGGGGTTTTGATAATAGGACACTAGGCTCTAGGGTTGTTTTGCAAAAGCCAGATTTATCTCTACTAAGCTGAGAAGCAAGAGAAGCTAGTCACAATTTTATAACTCCTAAGTAGGAAACTTGTATTTCATATCACAACCCGGTTGTGGTCAAGTCAAAGTCTCAATTCATTTCACAAGTCTTTTTGAAAACATCTGACGGGGAACAATATGGCCACTCCAACTGTCCATAACCACGGAAGCGGCTATTCGAATAGTTTGGCATGCAGAGATTGTACACTTTCACCACAATATTCGATACATCCGTCAGGAACAAATCCTGAATTCACCATACTCAGTATACGGATAATCAATCATAACCTTTCAATTACACGCCCTAGTATAAGCACCTCTCCTGTGAGTTTGGCCTCCCAACCATTACCAACTGTCATCTTGGGTACTGCACAGGTGGACAATCTTCACAAGGTAGCCTCAGCTCAGACCTTGGCCATGAGGGAACCAATACTAAGGTATATAAGTTTCCAGTCAAGCCCTACCCAATCTTCAGGTATTGTGGTTGTACTGTAAAATTGGAATGGTATCGCATCCATACAACCATCAGTTTTATAAAGGGCTAAGGCTCATGCCTCAACATTTTCATCACCAAAATCATCAGGTGTTCGGAAACACATGTCAAAACATCTCAGTAGAATGATCCATCATTCTAAGGTTTTCATAACCATTTTCACCAAGTATTCCCATCTAATGTTGATCAAGTTTTATGCTTAGCACTAGCATCTACAAGTGGGGGTAACCACTATTGGGGGATATTAAACTAGTGGAGTTTCCACTAAGTTCAATCTTATGCCTTAGGATGACATCAAGATTTTCTAGCTTAGGCCAAATTTTATGCTCTTTATGCAACCTTCAATATATCTTTCTAGAATCTACAAGTCACTTAAATCAACTCTAAGTTAAATCTTTGAAAAAGAAATAAAGTAGAGGTCTTGCAAATAAAACTAAGATTGGTTTATCAAGTGGATATGATCACATATGCTTAAGGCATATAGTTGACATAGTAGCAAGTAAGTATTAGCTTGCCCAATTGCAAGTATAAGCTTGCATAGGTCAACTTGATTAGTAAGGCTTGCTAAAGTAGAGTATCTTGCAAGTGTTAGCTTGCCTTTTGCAGAGCAGTGGTTGGAGTTCTCCTCGGCTTCTTCTTCATAGTATCCTCCTTCCTCCTCGTATCCTTGGTCGGTACTAGCGTCTATGAATAAATACGAGGTACACAATCACCAAACAATACTTAACTACTTGCATTCATCACACACAAGGGTCCTATAAATGATCTAGCATCATCACTAACATTACAAGATTAAAGCTTGGTTTAATTCCTTTTATTTTTAGAAAAGTAATTTCTACTCATTGAAAAACTACTTAAGATTTAATATTCTCGAAGCCAAACATGGGATCATGTTGACACATGTCATCACCACATATTTTAGTCCATGGGAATGTGATTTAAAGTGGTGTCACAATTTAATAAGGTTTTTCTCTTTTATTTTAATTAATTAAAGTGGCTAGAAATGCCTATGTGGCATTATTTTATTACTTGGTCATTATTTCTGTAAGTAAACC
The DNA here is from genome assembly GCA_916181665.1 of Avena sativa. Classification (NCBI taxonomy): domain Eukaryota; kingdom Viridiplantae; phylum Streptophyta; class Magnoliopsida; order Poales; family Poaceae; genus Avena; species Avena sativa. Next base: position 149,903,459 of record OV702297.1, read on the forward strand.
TATATATTTTTATATATTCTGAAAGGTATTGTTAAATGTGATTTTTGAGAGTTGGAATCAACTCAAAAGCTATTATGGTTTAAATTTGAAAAATGTTTGAATGTAGAAAAGCTTCTGCCTTGTTATTTTTACCATGGATGATCTACAGATCCAAATGACTTGAATCCAACGGGATTGGATTCAGCATTCCCAGACCTTTGTAACAAAATTGGTTTCATTCAATTTGGTTCACAGAATCGACCTGGGTTGATTTTTGAAACTGGGTACAGAAGTGTGTTTGAAATAAAATGAAAAAGGTTAAATTCAAATAACTGGGCTGCGCGGGAAGCGATACTGGGCCGGCCTGCTAAGCACAGCGCTTACGCGGGCTGGTTAAGTCGCTCTCCCCACGCGTCAGTGAGACAGGGGGTGCGAAGCGGTATGAGGCGATGTGGTGCCATCGATCTGGTTCTAATCCAATGGCTGAGGGTCATCGTCGACGTTGGGCAACGCCGGCGAGACAGAAACCTAGTGCGGCAGGTGGGGGTCGTTGGGGGCTCACCGGGGCTCAGGCGAGGGTCGGCGAGGCGGGCGAACGACAAAGTTGACAACGTCGAACCTCCTGGTATCGGCAACTTCTCCTGGGGCGGCTCCAATCGCTGGCCCCCTTCTTCTCCAGCAGCAGCAGGCTCCGGTGAAATTCAGGCGAAGCACTGCTCGCCTTGCTCCAGGAATGGGGTGGCACGATCAGTGAGGAGAGGGGAGTGAGATGGTGTGAATAGTTTGAGCGGGGGAGGCCTCTATTTATAGTCACGACGACGAGATCGAACGACATGGGCAGGCGACGGTGGCGACATGGCTACGACTGCTAGAGGCATGGACGACGGTGGAGATCGCTTAGTGGTCTCCTGGCGATGCTCTACGACTTTAATGCGCGTGTAGGGGCGGTGCGGTTTGGTCTGGAACGCGCGATGCTCTGCGCGGCAGAGGCGGCGTCTTCGACGGCGAGCGGTGGCTGTGCGGCATGGGAAGGCGAACGAGGATGTCTGGCGGTCTCCTGGGTTGGTGGCGATCATGTATGCACGCGGCGAGGGCGGCACGCGGTCTGTGGGCGTCGGTCGAGCGTGGCGCTCTGGCGCATGCTCGGCATGGTTGCTGGCGAGCTGGGCGTGGTCCGTGCGTGTGGTCCAGGGTTTGGCAACGCTCGCGGCTGGGACAGGGAGTGGCGGTGGATGGTGGGCTGCCTCCCAGACAAGGTTGGCACGGCTAAATCTCTTCCTAGCTTGCTGTATCCACTAGGGTGGCATGGTGAGCTTCGACTGTTCACCATTGATGTCATTGCCCAGCTTACAGTGAGGCTAGTGCTTGTTTTAACTTGCTATATGATCTACTAAGATGGTTGTGATCTAGAGAGGGGACAAGTTAGGCTTCAATCACTGCTCACAATAGTGTTTAAGATTTTGATGATTTGTGTCTGCAAAGTGTTCGATGAAATGTCCGCAAGAATTCAAGTTTTGAATTTTGAAAAGATTTTTGGTGGGTGTGCTAGGTTGGTGCTGGTGAGCCTGCAGATGCTTGGGTTTTGAAAGTTGAGCTTGTTTGAGTGGTTTTTGAAAAAGTGGGATCTTCTCATATGATAAAGATTCAATTTTGAACTGTCATTTAAACTATGTATTTGAAAGTTTCTGGATGATCACAAAGTGGGCCTTGATACTTTGTTATGAGTACAATTAAGGGGTGCAAAGATCCAGAAAAGTTTCTGTTAAGTTCTGAAAGTTTGAGACAGCCAAAGTAGGCATGGGAGTTAAATTGGTCAAAATGACCATTCCCTTATTTTAATTGTTTTGATTTATTTGTCTTTGAGAAAAGTTTGGGAATTGTTTAGATGATGTTTATTTCACCTAAGAATCCATTTACAAGCAAAGGAACACACAAACAAGGTGGTTCAAAAGAATTCCAAATGAAATGCATACACACATGCATGCTTTCATATTTTTATTTAGAAAAGTTTTTGTTAACCCTAAATTTGATGATTAGAGTTTGATGATTCAAGTTTAGTATTTTTGGGATGTTACAAACCTTCCCCCTTAAACAAAATCTCGTCCCGAGATTTGAAAAAGGACGAAAAAGATTACCTAGGATTTGAAGAGATCGGGAAACTCTGTCCTGATGTGATCTTCGCGCTCCCAGGTAGCTTCCTCTTCTGTGTGGTTGCTCTGTAGGGGTTCGTAGCATGGAAAACAAAAATTTCTACCGCATGAACACAAAATCAAGATCTAATCTATGATCAAGCCAAGATCTATTTACTAGATTGTAGCAACGAGTCAATAGAATACTAACTCTCGAAGATCCAAAGCGGTTAACGAGAGCAGATTCTCGTGGGTGATGTAGTCGTACACTTACGATCTCAAGATCGCGTAGACGATCCTTCCGGCGCTGCGTTCCGGCAGCGCTTCCGCAGTCGGTCACACATTCGGTACTCGATGAAGACCTTCCTCTCCCTTGTTCCAGCAGGCAGCGGAGGTTGTAGCACTCTCCTCGCGATTCCAGCAGCACGACGGCGTGGTACCGGAAGTAGAGGGGAGATCTCACAGGGCTTCGCCTTAAGCCGGAGCGAGTATGGTGGATTATGAGAGAGGCCTTGGTGATCTAGTGTTTAGAGGCACCAAGGAGAGAGGGCTAGGCCGGCGGCTAGGGCAAGGAGAAGCCCCAAATCGGCGGCTTGGGAGAAAAACCCTAGGGCGGCGGTGGCTGAGGAGGGCCGGCGGCTAGGGTTAGTGTTTTGGTGGGGCAAGGTGTGTCTCTAGAGGGGCACCCCTGCCCCTCCTTTTATAGGTGGGAGGGCGCCGACCAAGGGGAGGGATTCATCCCCCAAGTCGGCCTCCTTGGCCGGCGGGTGGAGGGAGAGGAACTCCTCCCCAAGTAGGTTTCCTACTCTCCCTCCACCAAGCAAACTTGCCGTTTGACTTTTCAAATTGGCGTTTGACTTTTCAAACTAGGATTTGATTTCTCCCTTTATTTTGCTCAGCGATGACACCTAGTACATGATGCAACCATTCCAACTTGTTATGACACATTCATGTACCCTTCCCCTCCGGAGTGCCGGACCTTCCGGACCCTTCTTGAACATTCCCGTTGAAAACACCGAAATCATTCCCCAACTCCGAAACAGGACTTTCCTTATATGAATCTTATTCTCCGGACCATTCCGGATCTCCTCGTGATATCCCGGATCCCATCCGAGACTCCGAACAACATTCGGTCTCTAACTCATCATTCCATAACTACTCAACAACATCGAATCCTTAAGTGTGTCTCCCTACGGTTCGTGAATTACGCGGACATGACCGAGACACTTCTCCGATCAATAACCAATTAGAGGAATCTGAAAATTCATATGGCTCCCACATATTTCTCAGATTACTTTGTGATCGAATGAACCACTTACATACGATACCAATTTCCCTTTGTCTCACGATAGTTTACTCATCCGAGGTTTTGATCGTCGGTATCTATGCATACCTAGTTCAACCTCGTTACCGATAAGTACTCTTTTCTCGTTCCCGTGGTATGTGATCCCTTATGAGGCAGTCACATGCCTGCAAGCTAATTGGATGACATTCCACCTAGAGGGCCCAGAGTATATCTATCCGTCATATGGATGGACAAATCCCACTCTTGATCCATGTGCCTCAACCCATACTTTCTGAACACTCAATGCCAACTTTATAGCCACCCAGTTACGGTGTGGTGTTTGATGTCATCAAAGCATCCTTCCGGTGATGGTGATTAGCATGATCTCATGGTCGAAGGAATTAGGTTACTATGTATCAGAAAGCTTATAGCAAATGAACTATATTAAATGACTTGATCTTTATGCTACGCTTAACTATAGGAGTATGTCCATTACATCATTCTCCTAATGATATGACCCTGTTGTTAATAACATCTCTATGTTCATGATCAGGAAACCATGACCATATATTAACCAACAAGCTAGTTTAACAAGAGGCTTTACTAGGGACTCTTTTATGTTTACAAATCACACAAGTATTAATGTTTCCTGTTAATACAATTATAGCATGGTATGTAAACATTTATCATAAGTATGAAGATATGATAATAACCACTTTATTATTGCCTCTTGGGAATATCTCCAACAGTCTCCCACTTGCACTAGAGTCAATAATCTAGTGTCAAACCTTTGTGTATTCAACACCTATGGCTTTCTGGTGTCGTATGTACACGATTGCTAGTGGTCAACTGATCTCCGGATCTGACACTTCCAGGTTCGTGTGTAATTGCATGTCTTTGCGTCTCTACGCATCACTCATTCTCTAATGAGATGGCTTTGTACAAATTTGGTCCTTTGGTGTGACCTTTAGTTCTTTGGGGTTAAAACATGTTGATAATATTGTTGTACAATATATATTCATAGTATTATCCCTCCTGTGAATTACACCTAGTTTGATAACAAACTACTTGACACAAATACCCTCCTTTGCTTCTATAATAGCAGTTATATACTTAGCCCTTTTGTTGTAGTATCTGTCACAATGTCTTAACTTTGGAACCCATCCAAATTCATTATGGAACTCACATTCCATCATATTGTGCCACCCTTAGTTTAGATTGAGATAAAATTAATTTGTACTTTGTGACAAAACTAGTATCAATGTAATTCATTTACAATGAACTAACCATCTATTTGTCACTTCTACAAAATAATATATTCTTAGTTCTTTTACAAGATCATAAGAATATCTTTACTATCGTCCAATAATCATCTTATGAATCATTCTGGTAAACGCTCATAACATTTAGAGCATAGGACATTACTGGATTTGTACACATCACAACATGATTGATAAAATACTCTTTGTAATTGTATCTATCAAGTATCAAAAATACTTAAATCTTTATTCAATCCTTCCCGTGCAAGAAAAACCTTTCTTGTAGTTTCTATATTGAACTCATTCAGTATCTCGTCTATGTACTTCTGGCACAACCATATTGGCGTCACAATTTATCCATATAGATATTGATGCCAATATTCGGGTTCTTCCTAAGCCTTTCATCGAGATGAAATTCTTATCCTGTGTTAATAAAAAGATACATCACGTCCAATCAACAATATGTCTTCCACATAATGTATTAGAGATATGTCTTAACGCACCCACTTAATTTCTTGCAAGTGAAAGTATCTTCATCGCCTCCCATGAAATTAAACTCTTTTAATAGTTTCATCATAGTGAAGATTCCAACTCCGCGATGCTTAATTCAACCATTGAAGTTTTCATATGCTTTTAGCATCCTTTGAATTAACAAAACCCTTTGGACCGTGTCATGCACACGTCTTAGGTAACCATCCTTATAGAAGAACTTGTTTTGTTTATTCAACTATCACATAACAAAATTATATGTAGTGTTTGCTACATTAATCCGTCTAGACTAAATATCGCTTAATGAAAGATCAGATCTTGTCATAGTCAACTCTCTGAACATTGTCGTGAACTCTTTCCCGACATGTTGATAATTTCATAGATGTGAAACATCCATGTCTATTTCTTTATAGATCCAAATATGACTGTAAGGTCTTGTACCTTTCTAGAGGGTCTTTCAAGTTCAAAGCTTGATCTTTCGTATATGGACCTATCACGGATTTTATGGCTTCAAGCCATTTGACGGAGTCAGGGCCCATCATTGCTTCTTTGCATGTAGTCAGATCATTATTAAAAAAAATGATTTAACTCTCAAATCTTGGTATTTGATTGTTTACCCGACCTACTTGTTTCAATAGGAACTTAGATCTCCGTGACCACAACCTTTGAGGCATGTGAGCCATGAGCATTTTTGCTGCCTCCGGAACACTTTTCGGCGCTGCGCAACTTTGATCATATAGCTAAGGTTCTTTTAACCGTATCAAAGTTCTATTGTCCTCCCACTTAACTTTTCACGGAAAAATTCCTTCTCAAAGAAACTGGACGTTCTAAGTGACAAGCACTTTTGTCTCTGATGTTATGGAGGAATACTTAACAGTTATTCGAAATAACATACAAAGACAGGTTCATCCGACTTTGGTTGCAAACATCTTTCTTATGCATAGCATACCAATGTTTAAGAAAAGACAAGTTGGGTTTTATCCCAAACCATAACTTTATATGGTGTCATTTCAACGAATTATGATGGAGCTCTTTTCAGTGGAAAATGGTAGTCTCTAAAGCTTTTAATCTTTAAAATATAATGACAGTTTTATGAATTACACCTTTGATCTTACCATGTCAAACAAGGTTTAATTACATATCTCGAACGCTCCGTACTCTTATGTTGTTTCGGAGAATGCAAATCCACGGAACAATTCCTTAAATCTTAGGTATTATGCTAAACTTGTAACTCAAATATCTTCCTTTATGATCTTATCATAAACTCTTTATATTCTTGTTACAATGATTTTGCACTTCATCTTGAAAATCTTTGAACTTTTCAAATGTTTCATACTTCATCCTTATCAAGTAAATATTCATATATTCACTCAAATTTTCGGAGAAAGCATATGAAGTTGAAATCCATCGCTCTTGACTACACATAATGGACTTCATACAACAATATGTAGAAGTTCCAATAAGCTAGTCATTCGTTCCCTTTTTGCCTATGAACGAAGTTTTAATTATCTCTAGGAAAGTTCCACAAGCGTCATTTGATCAAAAATCAAAAGACTCCAAAATTCCATCCACATGGAGTTTCTTCATGTTTTCTTTCCAATATAATTTAAACGGCGATGTGACTTCCTAAGTGATCTTTCAATCAATTTTTCTTTCGACATTTTTAGCATTAGTTTTATGGATGTGATTTATCCAACGAGATTTGTGAATCATCCATCTTTTATGGATTATGGCAATTATTTGAACAACCCTTTTGTTCTCATAATACCTGATAAAACAAATCTTGAAGGCAAGCTTTGATGTTTAACAAGCAGCACAATAACCCTTTATTTGTTCTCGATGAACATCATCACATATTCTTTTGCTAGTTACTTAGGCCATTGTAGTTCATGAATTGTGTTGTTTCGTATGACGATCCACACCAACAAATTCAGTATAAAATACTTAAGAACCACATTGTTTAATAAGCAAAGAATATAGCCATAACATGTATATCATCTATATACTTAAGCTGGACAATTCTAGTCCTTTCTTTTCTGCCATATATTTATGAGATTCTCTTTCAGTATTTTTTTTTCTGTTTGAAAGAATCTATCAACATCAATAGTGGAGACAAATAAATGACACATAGTCCAAAGCATGTATAGTAAAATACCAATGTCTCTGGACTTGCACTTTGAAGTAGATCACCATCATCAAATGTTTGGTGTTCTTTCAAATTCCTTTCTTTAGTAATCTCTTGGTGTAGTAAACATTACCTACATCAAATATTCACCCTTATCATGGAACTATCCATGATCAAGCTACTTTTAGCTTATAACGGTGAATCGCGAGTATAATGTTGCTCTCCAAAACCTTTTGGAGGATTAGGACAACTAGTGTCTCCAACCTTTTGCAAATTCTCATCAAATATGAGAACATGACTTTGGCCATATTATACTCTATCATGTTGCAACCAAAACTTCGTTTTAGATATCACAATATCTTCCACACATCATGGTTTCTGAAACAACTCTTTCAGATGCTAGATAACCTTGATATTAAGACAATCCTTTGAATATCAAGAATCATGGAGACAAACATGATACTCATACACTAACACTTGGAATTGTCACTCTTGATTTAATACCAATTATTAAACTTCATGGAGTAACCGGAACTTACTGAAAGTTTGCAATAGGACTTTTAAACTTTAGATTAACACTTCAAAACAATATGATACCAGTTCGTAAAGTAACTAACCAGAATTCTATAGTTCTATCTTCTCACTTATAACTAAGCGCAAGGTGGTAAACGGATGCCAATGACTACAACAATTATGCAAATTCACTTTGATTTAATTTATGATAAAAAGTGTTCAAGATTTAATCAAATTGTCGTTGAACTCCCACTCAAAACAATATCCCTCACATTATTTTAGTGACCACACGAACCAAATCCACCACATCAAAACCGATCATCACGAGAGTTGATGTAGCTTCAATGGCGAACAATCAACATGTTCATCATATCTACTATATGACTCATGCTTTACCTTTCGGTGATCCGTATTCCGAGACCATGTCTATACATGCTAGGCTCGTCAAGATCAAACCTTAGCTTCCGCATGAGCAAATCTGGCTTGCTCACGTTGTATACACTCGTAGAATCTAACACACCCGATCATCACGTGGTTCTTCGAAACAACGAGCTTTAGCAACGGTGCTTACTAAGGATGAACACTTTAAAACTTGAAATTGTGTGCTTGAGGGATCATCTTATAATGCTACCATCGTGAACTAAGCAATACAAGATGCATAAAAGGATTAACATCACATGCAATTCATAATATATGTGATATGATATGGCCTTTCTTCTTTGTGCTTCCGATCTCCATCTTCAAGCACGGACATGATCTCCATCATCACCGGCATTGCATCAAGGTCAATGACGCCGTTCCATGGTTGTCGTCCACCAGCTTCAACTATTACAACTACTTTGAATAGACACGCGGGTCTTAACAGAATTTAAAGACAACCATATGGCTCCTGCCGGTTGCCAACTTACAATAAGGAACATTGCATACATCAAATATAATCACAATCATGGCCATATCACATCACAGCACACCCCTGGAAAACAAAGTTAGACGCCTCTAATTTTCTTTGCATATTTTACGTGGTTTGGGGCTTTCAATAAGTGTCGCTCTAACTTACGAACAAGAACCACAACGTTGATGCTTGAACTATCAAGTGCTTGTTGTAAATTGGATCTATACTATGATGGGAGAGACAGACACCCGCAAAGCCACTTATGCAATACAAGTTGCATGTTGAGCGTGGAGCAAGTCTCATGAACGATGTCATGTAAGGTTAGCCCGGGTCGCTTCATCCTGTCATACGGCAAGATGCAAAGTACACAAAAAGCAATTGATAATAAAAGCACCACCGCCCACAATGACCATTGTGTTCTACTGGTGCAACAGATCTACATATAGACACGGCTCTGATACCACTGTAGGGGTTCGTAGCATGGAAAACAAAATTTTCTACCGCATGAACACACAATCAAGATCTAATCTATGATCAAGCCAAGATCTATCTACTAGATTGTAGCAACGAGTCGATAGAATACTAACCCTCGATGATCCAAAGCGGTTAACGAGAGCAGATTCTCGTGGGTGATGTAGTCGTACACTTCCGATCTCAAGATCGAGTTGACGATCCTTCCGGCGCTGCGTTCTGGCAGCGCTTCCGCAGTCGGTCACATGTTCGGTACTCGATGACGACCTTCCTCTCCCTTGTTCCAGCAGGCAGCGGAGGTTGTAGCACTCTCCTCGCGATTCCGGCAGCACGACGGCGTGGTACCGGAAGTAGAGGGGAGATTTCACAGGGCTTCGCCTTAAGCTGGAGCGAGTATGGTGGACTATGATAGAGGCCTTGACAATCTAGGGTTTAGAGGCACCAAGGAGAGAGGGCTAGGCCGGCGGCTAGGGCAAGGAGAAGCCCCAACTCAGCGGCTTGGGAGAAAAACCCTAGGGCGGCGGCGGCTGCAGGAGGGCCGGCGGCTAGGGTTAGTGTTTTGGTGGGGCAAGGTGTGTCTCTAGAGGGGCACCCCTGCCCTTCCTTTTATAGGTGGGAGGGCGCCGGCCAAGGGGAGGGAGTCCTCCCCCAAGTCGGCCTCCTTGGCCGGCGGGTGGAGGGAGAGGAACTCCTCCCCAAGTAGGTTTCCTACTCTCCCTCCACCAAGCAAACTTGCCGTTTGACTTTTCAAACTACGATTTAATTTCTCCCTTTATTTTGCTCAGCGATGACACCTAGTACATGATGCAACCATTCCAACTTGTTATGACACATTCATGTACCCTTCCCCTCCGGAGTGCCGGACCTTCCGGACCCTTCTAGAACATTCCCGATGAAAACACCGGAATCATTCCCCAACTCCGAAATAGGACTTTCCTTATATTAATCTTATTCTCCGGACCATTCCGGATCTCCTCGTGATATCCCGGATCCCATCCGAGACTCTGAACAACATTCGGTCTCTTACTCATCATTCCATAACTACTCAAAAACATCAAATCCTTAAGTGTGTCTCCCTACAGTTCGTGAATTATGCGGACATGACCGAGACACTTCTCCGATCAATAACCAATTAGAGGAATCTGGAAATTCATATGGCTCCCACATATTTCTACGATTACTTTGTGATTGAATGAACCACTTACATACGATAACAATTTCCCTTTGTCTCACGATAGTTTACTCAGCCGAGGTTTTGATCGTCGGTATCTCTGCATACCTAGTTCAACCTCGTTACCGATAAGTACTCTTTTCTCGTTCCCGTGGTATGTGATCCCTTGTGAGCCAGTCACATACCTGCAAGCTAATTGGATGTATTCCACCGAGAGGGCCCAGAGTATATCTATCCGTCATATGGATGGACAAATCCCACTCTTGATCCATGTGCCTCAACCCATACTTTCTAAACACTCAATGCCACCTTTATAGCCACCCAGTTACGGTGTGGTGTTTGATGTCATCAAAGCATCCTTCCGGTGATGGTGATTATCATGATCTCATGGTCGAAGGAATTAGGTTACTATGTATCAGAAAGCTTATAGCAAATGAACTATATTAAATGAATTGATCTTTATGCTACGCTTAACTATTGGAGTATGTCCATCACATCATTCTCCTAATGATATGACCCTGTTGTTAATAACATCTCTATGTTCATGATCAGGAAACCATGTTCATATATTAACCAACAAGCTAGTTTAACAAGAGGCTTTACTAGGGACTCTTTTATGTTTACAAATCACACAAGTATTAATGTTTCCTGTTAATACAATTATAGCATGGTATGTAAACATTTATCATAAGTATGAAGATATGATAATAACCACTTTATTATTGCCTCTTGGGCATATCTCCAACATGCTCCACTAAATATTGAGAAACTTGATGCTTCGGGTTCGTGTAGTTCTGAAAGCTTCTTCCAAAATACGGATGGGTACTTCGGGATAGGTCAGGTCATCGTTGATCTCTATGGTCCGGTGGTCGATATTCTTGAACACTTCGGTCTTCTTTGGGACTTCGAGACACTTGCGAAGTAACGAGATATGGAACACATTGTGCACGGCTGACATCTCTTCAGGTAGTTCCAATTGATACGTGTAACATCCCTAAAATCATAATTTCAAAATTGCATATCATTCATGCATGCATATAGATTTGAGATCAATTTCAAACTCATTTCAGAAAACAGAAGCACATAGTGCTATGATTTTATGTGAACAAACTTAAATCAAATGGCCATCCCCATTTGAAAGTTTGATTGTTTATGAACCAAGTTTGTTGCCTTCTATGAGGAAATGTTGAGTGTAGAATTTAAACCAGGATTTACAAGTTGGAAATGGTTTCAAAAACCATTTCTCAAATTTTGCAAACCAAGTGCCAAGTCTCTGATATTTTTGTTCTCCAAGCTTGACCAAGCCTTTGCAAAGCAACCACATGATTTTATGCCTTTATTTGAGACTACTGCTCACTGCAAAAATCCCAAGAAGATTTGAATTCAAATGGAACTTGAATTCATTTGAAAACCAATTCAGAAAATCAAAACAGAAAAAGAAAAGGAGTAAACAAAAGAAAAGGGCCAGGCGCCACCAATCTGGCCCAGCATCAGAACAGGCCCAGCTAGCCCACCCGGGCCATTCCTCTCCCTCTCGCACGCGCGAGCGCACCCCCACAGCCGCTGACGACCTGACCCCACCCCCTTTCTGCGCATTTCGCTGACAAGCGGGCCCTCTCCACGCCGCCCTCGTCTTCCCCAAATCGCGCCCGCAGACCACGTCGCCGCTGCAGTGAAGCCGGTAATGGCGCGGCGTAATTAGCCTTGATGCCGCAGGCGTTTCCTGTCGCTCTTGGGCCTATTTAAACCCCTCTGCCCCGCGAGCATTTTCCCCCACTCTCCTCGCTCACTCCGCCACTAGGCTGCGCGCATTTGTCTTCAAAGCACCGCAGTACCGACGACTCCGGCGACCGATTCCGGTGAGCCTCGAACGCCCCCTCTCTTTGTTCAAATGATGATGCCCAGTTTGATCTTGCGCATACGCTAACGCCTTTCTTTTGCCTGCTCGTGACCCAGGTCGTCGTTTCCGTTCATGACCGAAACCACCTGCGCCGCTGATAGACTCCGGCGAGCAATTAAGGTAAAACCCGAGCGCCCCTTGCCCCCTCCTTCACGCGAGTTTGTTCGCCTGCGTCTTGCGCAACTCCTGATGCCTCTGGTTCGTGCTAGGGCGACGCCAAACCTTGCCAGTGACCTCACCTGCAAGCGACCGACACCGCCCGCAACTCCGACAAGCCCCTGAGACCGTACCAGAGCGCCCCTTCGCAAACCAACGCCACGTTGAGCTTCAGCACGCCACCGCGGTTCTGGTAAGACCCTCCCCCCTCTCGCGCACGACCTAGAACACCAGTGCCGCCGCTGTCAGACGCGCCGCCGCCAGTCGCCGCCGCTAGCGCCGCTCGTGTTTGGTCAGAACGATTAGGAGCGTTAGATGCAGATCCTGCGGCTGAGATTAGAACGTGAGCGAAGAGGTAAGCGCGCATCTGAGCCGCTAGATCTTACTTAGATCCTACGGCTCGCGAGCGTGATCCGGAGTGAACCGGTACGCGCCAATAGAAACATGACGAGTGGCTAGAGTTTAAATCAAAAACAGAATTCAAATCAGATTTAGATCCAAATTTCAAATGGCTATAACTTTTGATTTCCACGTTAGATTTTTGCAAACTTTATACCGTTGGAATCAGTGAGACAAGCCCTTTCTGAATCTGCAATGTGTTTAACAAAAAGTTTCTGTTAAAATGACTTTTTAGGCAGAAACTTATTTAGGACTATTTTGAGTATAGAATTTGTTTAGTAATTTGTTTTAGTGCTAAATAAGTTTAGTTAGCAAGTTTTTGACTTGGTTATGTTTCTGTATTATGAACTTGCTTGGTGGAGTTTTCAAAAATCATCACTTAGCATTTTCTTGCATGCATGCATTCATATTTTTGTTTGTATATGAATTGTGTGTAATTTTGTGCTACAAATTTTTGTGTAGATTTTGCTAGTGACTGTGATTGTGAAGAGTGCTACTCTCCCCAGTACCAAGGCAAGTGGTACTTCATGATATTTTCATCCCTTTATTTTGAATAAGCATTAGAAATATTTTTTTGCTAAGTCTTGCATGTTACTTTTTGCCAAATGCTATGTTGGGAAATCCTAAGTAGTTGTAGAATTGTAGAATTGCTAGGAAATCTCTTAAGTTAAGTTACTATGCCATGCTTAGCCTAGCTAGTAGCAAACAAGGGTTGGTAAAGTATATACATGCTATGATGAAAATATTTCTAAGTCTTTTGGACATATGCTTTTCTTAATAAAACAACTAAGTCAATGAACCTCCTGGGTGGAATGGGACTTGAATGGTGGTTTTTTGGTTGAGTGGTTACACAAGGCCCATGGACATGGTTTACCTTGTGTATCACACTTGTGGTATGCCACCCAGGCACAAAGGGATTTGGAGGCCAAGTGTTGAGAAGCTTATAGTGCAACCACTTGGCAATATGGGCTCTGCCTTGATCATATAGGTTGCTAGAACTTAGTCATTTGGACAGTTGGTGGTAGTGGGATGATAGGTTGGAACGCGTCCATTTGGCTAAGGGAAGGCTTCTGAAAGGTCCTGTCTTGGGAAACCAAGTCTGGTGGGGAAAGTGCACAACCTCTGCAGATGGAAAATCTAAGTACTTAGCCAAGTCCATGGCAATGGACAACTTGAGCATCAAGACATGGAAGCTATCAAGAATCTCATCACTCCAACTTCTAAATAAAAATTTGTGGGTGAACAAGGGTGAAGGACCCCAATGTCTATTGGTGGTTTCTTGGGAAAGTTTTTGACAAAGAAAAACTTAGAGTTTTCAACTAATAGGAAAAACCTATTTTGAGCAAAGCAAGCCAAGCTACACTTAGCCAAAATGCATATAGTAATATAGTCCACTTAAAATTTACTAAGGTATCACTTGCCAATACTATTCCAAAGTATTGACCCACTGTGGCTGTAACTTGTGATGTTGCAGGTTACTCCGATGATGATTAGGTGTCATGAGTCTACACTCAACATGCTTGCCTGTGGCACATGAAGATGAAGACTTATGTTTATTTACTTATTCCGAAAACTCTTGTATTAGGCCTGTGGCCCTGAGTTGTAAAAGACTATGTTTTATCTCTGGAATGGATGTAATAAATGACCTTTGTATCTGTGTACTTCATCTTAAACTGTGGATGCTAGCAATGATCCAGGGACTAGCATTGCAATCACAGGTATCCTTTTCCTTTACAAAGGAGGGATCTTACAGATGGTATCAGAGCACTGTGTTGCCTGTAGGATTATGACCCTAGGATTGGAAACCACTAAGGAAAAATTTTCAACTACTTCTACACTTGTCTATTCTTCTCGTAAACTTTTCTAATCTTCTCATTCTCATCTCTATTTGTAGATGAACTCCATCAACGAAGCCGTGAAGAAAGGACCACTCATGACCATGACCTTGGAGTGTGAGACAGAGTTTCCCAAAATTCTCAAGGACCTCATGGTGGCAATGGAAATACATGGTGTAGCTGTGTACAAAGGCTTTCCAGTGATGGATGAAGGAGTTGAGTACTGGTGGGTGCAACTTCACTTGTACAAAAGCAAGGAAGACAACCACAAAGGAAGAGGATTCTGCATGTACACCAACACTATGGTGCACACCACATTCTTTGAGTCAGCAAGAGAAGCAGCTTGGAGGACTATCAAAGAACTTAGTGCTAGAGTCAAGTGCAGAATGCTCAACCTCCAAAAAGACTTAGAGAAAGAGAAGGAACATACCCAAGAGTTGGAAGCCACCAACCAAACCTTAAGAGGAGATATTATAGACTTAGTGATGGACTCATGTGAGCAAGATAGGCTGATTGCCTCTAGGAACATTGTGTTAGCCAACAGATCCAGTGAGATAGGATTGTAAACGCACTTTGTTAGTTGGACCACCACCTATCACCTTATTTTCCAAATGATACCTTAAATAAGTTTGAACCTTGGTTGATGTAATGGATTCATGTATGCATGACTTGTGTGATTTTGTGTTCCAAGGATAGGTATGAGATGTTTGTCTTGTTTTATCTTAAATTGTGTTGTTCTAACTTTTCTATCTTATAAATAGATGCCTATTACCATCAGCACTGTTGAGGAGTTCCAGGTTACCCGTTTTGGTCCTTGTATTATTGAGCTTACCACTTTGCTCAATCTCCCTCTTCCCACCATCATGGTGCATCCACTCACCAAGTTCGAGAGGAAGGACCTCTGGGGCTTCAAGGTGAACCAGCCCGGACGCCAGACAGAGCCTACTACGGAGGCCATCGTCTTCAAGCTTATGCACGATGACAGGGAGAGAGACATGGAGGTAGTCATGCAGGACCTGATAGGACGTCTGCTAGGCCGTCACTCCCGACAGGTTAGAGGCACCCACTTCCACGTCTTCGGAAGACGTGATGATGATGGAGAGTCCATCGACTTCGAGGACGACTCGAGGGACGCATCAGAGCCGATACGTCTCTATCTCCAGGACTTAGAGTCTCTCATTAGGCACGTGGACACGGACAGGACCAATGTCATGCTCAGTAATGACGAGCTCCAGGTGCAGCTTCGCGAGAAGGACAAGCTTTTCGCACAGCATGACGAGATAGTCAAGGAAATGGAGGCAAAGTTCGAGACCTAGGACTGGAAGTTCAAGAGTCAGGAGAAACGCGTCCAGGATAGGAACAAGAAGATCCGGGACATGAATGAAGAACTGAAGTCCAAGGACTTCGAGCTAGAGCAGCAGCAGATGGTGATTGAGAGGCTTCGTTCCCAGAAGAGGGCTCTCAAGGCCAAGATTGAGTCCTTGACCACTACTATTGAGGAGAACAAGACCGCGATGGAGAATGCAGGTCTTACCTTCGTTGAGGAGGAGATTGATGCTGATGAGTAGACTTGACTACTCGTTTATCTTTTATTATCATACTTGTTATTTGTGAACTTGTTATTGGACCATCCGACATGTGGATGGCTTGCCACTTGTGTGTTTTACTTTGAGAACTTGTTATCTTGTTGTTGAACTTTTATCTTTGTGTTGCTTGCTATGTGTTTGCTTATGTGATGTATTGTGCATAAAAACATCTACGGGTATCTCATTCTTATCTCTATTTGAATAAACCACAGATGCCTCCCCGTCGTGCAAACCCCAACCCCAACAACATCACTCCAGAAATGCAGCAAATGATGAATGCTCAAACACAGATTATGCAGATGATGACAACATTCATCCAAAACCAGAATAACAACAACAACAACAACCCCAATAACAACAACAATAACAACAACAACCCTCCGGGCTTTGATATGCTCACCAGATTTCTGCGTTTGAGGCCAGCTAAGTCCTCGGGGACGACTGATCCCATGGTGGCCAATGATTGGCTACGTTCTGTAAACAAGGACTTAGTGACCATGGGCTGCACGGACGCTGAAAAGGTCAGACTTGCAGCACATCTGCTAGAAGGGCCAGCCGCCACATGGTGGGACAACTTCCAAATCACCACTCTTATAGATGAGGTGACTTGGGCTATCTTTGAAGATGGCTTTCGCACTGCTCATATCTCATCAGGAATGATGAGCCTGAAAAAGAAAGAGTTCCACAATCTGAAGCAGCGCCACTGCAGCGTGGCTGAATACATTGAAGAGTTCAACAATCTGGCGCGCTATGCACCGGATGAGGTTGACACAGATGCCAAAAGAAAGGAAAAATTTCTGTAAGGCTTGAATGATGAGCTGAATCTGTAGCTGGCTGTGGCATATGTTCCCACTTATCAGTCGCTCTGTGACAAGGCTGCTATATTGGAGAACAAAATGAAGCAAGTCGAGAGTAGAAAGAGAAAACACTCCGATAAGCACAGCTCGGGATCGTCTCACAAACGATCTCACTATGATGACAGTGGAAGCTTAGGATCCCATAAGCATGGGAAATTTAACAAGCACCACAACCACAACCGTCATGACAACAAGCATCACCGCAGTCATGACAATGACAAATACAAGAACCACAAGAGTGGACATAAGAGCCACCACAGTGGAAATGGTAGTGGAAGTGGAAGTCAGCCTGCTAAGAGGGACATCAGTCAGGTTGAATGCTTCAAATGCAAGAAGATGGGACACTATGCAAATGAGTGCCCTGAAAAGAAAGTTGAAGGACCTGTCAAGCCCAATCCTTTCCAGAAAGGTCAGGTGAACCACATTAATGTGGAGGAGGTCTATGAGGAACCTGACGTTGTTGCTGGTAAGTTCAGACTCAATTCCATTCCAGCATTTGTACTCTTTGATACTGGTGCATCTCATTCATTCATATCAAGAGCATTTGTTGAAAGAAATGAACTACCGGTAGAAACTATTGGGTGTCCTATAAAAGTAAGTTCTCCTGGTGGAGAAATGATAGTGAATTCAGGATGCCATGACCTAGTCATAGAATTTGGGAAGTATAAGTTTCCCGTTAACTTGATAATATTAAACTCCCAAGGTTTGGATGTCATTCTAGGAATGGACTGGATGACTAAGTACAAAGGGGTGATAGATTATGCCAGCCATACTGTTTCACTCACCACTCCGGAAAATAAAAGGATCAGATTCAAGACCAGCTTTGGAGCAAAAAGGAGTATGCTTAATTCTCTTAAGGGGGTTAGCATGGACAGTGTGCCAATTGTGTGTGAGTATCCGGATGTATTCTCGGAAGAATTGCCAGGAATGCCACCAGATAGAGATGTGGAGTTTCTGATAGATTTGGTACCAGGTGCTGGACCAATAGCAAAGAGACCATACAAAATGTCAGTTGATGAACTAAAGGAGCTCAAGAAGCAACTAGGAGAACAGTTGCAGAAAGGATTTATTCAACCAAGTTCTTCATCTTGGGGAGCCCCAGTCTTGTTCGTGGAGAAGAAGGATAGAAGCCAAAGGTTATGCATAGATTACCGTTCACTCAACGAGGTAACTATCAAGAACAAATATCCTTTGCCTAGAATCAACGACTTATTTGATCAGCTTGAAGGAGCATGTGTGTTCTCAAAGATTGATCTAAGGTCAGGCTATTTTCAACTTAAAATAAGAGAGCAAGACATACCTAAAACAGCATTCACCATAAGGTATGGATTGTATGAGTATACCGTAATGCCTTTCGGCTTAACCAATGCTCCAGCATATTTCATGAATATGATGAACAAGGTGTTCATGGAATTTCTTGACAAGTTCGTTGTCGTTTTCATCGATGACACCTTAGTCTACTCCAAGAGCAAAGAAGAGCACGAGGGACACTTGTGTTTGATACTTGAGAAGTTGAGAGAGCATAAACTATATGCCAAATTTAGCAAGTGTGAGTTCTGGTTAGAAGAAGTTGGATTTCTTGGTCATGTTATGACAAAAGATGGTGTAGCAGTTGATCCTGCTAAAGTTTCAGCTGTGATAGAATGGGAATCTCCAAAGAACGTGAAAGAGGTTCGCAGTTTCCTTGGCTTAGCAGGATACTACAGAAGGTTCATTGAGAATTTCTCTAAGGTAGCTAAGCCCATGACTAAATTGTTAAAGAAAGACAAGAAGTTTGCTTGGTCTGAAGGTTGTGAAGTCAGCTTTCAAGAATTGAAGAAGAGACTTGTGACAGCACCAGTTCTATGTCTGCCAGATTTGGAAAAGGATTTCCAAGTATATTGTGATGCGTCTCATCAAGGATTGGGTGCCGTACTTATGCAAGACAGAAAAGTTGTGGCTTATGCCTCGAGACAACTCAAAACACATGAGGTAAACTATCCTACTCATGATTTAGAGTTAGCCTCTGTCGTCCATGCACTCAAAACATGGAGACATTACCTTTTGGGAAAGCGTTGTGAAGTGTTCACAGATCACAAAAGTTTGAAGTATATCTTCACCTAGAAGGAAATCAATATGAGACAAAGAAGATGGTTAGAGCTTATCAAGGATTATGACTTAAGTTTGCAATACCACCCCGGTAAAGCAAATGTTGTAGCAGATGCTCTAAGTCGTAAAGTGTTTGTGAATGGCCTTACCAAAGGAGAATTGCCAGATGATTTGTGTACTCAATTCAAAGAACTCAGATTGGAGATTGTGCCAGAGGGACATCTCATGTATTTAGATGTCCAACCCACTTTGTTGGACAAGATTCGAGAAGCTCAAAAGACTGATAAAGAAATTGAAGAGATTAAGGAAAAGATTGGCCAAGGGAGAGCTAAAAATTTCCATGAAGACGAAGAGGGTACTTTATGGCATGGGAAACGTATCTGTGTTCCACAAGATCTGGAGTTACGGAAACTGATTTTGCAGGAAGCGCA
This sequence comes from Avena sativa, assembly GCA_916181665.1. NCBI lineage: Eukaryota > Viridiplantae > Streptophyta > Magnoliopsida > Poales > Poaceae > Avena > Avena sativa. The sequence goes on from OV702297.1 coordinate 149,923,024, forward strand.
CAACTCTCCGTATTCTATTCACCCGGGTAACACCAAAATGTACATGGACATGAAAGAAAGATTTTGGTGGAACAATCTCAAAAGGGACATCGCCGAACATATTGCCTTGTGTGATGTGTGTAGTAGAGTAAAAGCGGAGCATCAGAAACCAGCGGGTTTGCTTCAACCACTACCTATTCCTGATTGGAAATGGGACAAAATTGGTATGGATTTCATTACCGGATTACCAAGGACTAGATCAGGATATGATTCCATATGGGTAGTAGTGGATCGCCTAACTAAAGTGGCTCATTTTATACCCGTGAAGACAACCTATACAAGTGCCAAGTTAGCCAAAATCTACATGAGTAGAATTGTATCTTCATGGTGTGCCTAAAAGTATTGTGTCCGATAGGGGAACCCAATTCACTTCCCATTTTTGGAGACAGCTACATGAGTCATTGGGAACGAGGTTGGAATTCAGTACTGCTTTTCATCCTCAAACCGATGGACAAACAGAAAGAACTAATCAAATTCTGGAAGACATGTTGAGGGCATGTGCCCTAGACTATGGAGCAAGTTGGGATGAAAGTCTGCCTTACGCAGAATTTTCTTACAACAACAGCTATCAAGCCAGCATTGAGATGGCACCGTTTGAGTTTCTTTATGGAAGAAAGTGTACCACCCCATTGTTATGGAATGGTGTGGGAGAAAGAAGTTTATTCGGGCCGAATCTTATCAAAGAAGCCGAAGAGAAAGTCAAATTGGTTAAGGACAGGTTGAAGATAGCACAATCCCGACAGAAAAGCTACGCAGATCCTAAGCGTAGAGAAGTCACCTACGAAGTTGGTGATAGAGCCTATCTTAGAGTATCACCACTTCGTGGAGTGAAAAGATTCGGAGTCAAAGGAAAGTTGGCACCAAGATATGTTGGGCCATTCAAGATTCTGAGTCGCAAAGGAGAAGTAGCTTATGAAATTGAACTATCTGAATCATTGTCTGCCGTTCATAATGTGTTTCATGTGAGTCAGCTTAAGAAGTGTCACCCAGAAATGGAAGAAACTTCTTTGAAGGATACCATACCTTTGGAAGAAGTTCAACTAGAAAGTGATCTCACTTATGAAGAAAAGCCTATCAAGATTCTTGAGACTGCAGAAAGAGTCACAAGGACAAAGACTATCAAGTTTTGCAAAGTACAATGGAATCATCATACCGAAGAGGAAGCAACATGGGAAAGAGAAGATGATCTTCGGAAAGACCACCCTCACCTATTTGCTAGCCAATCCGAATCTCGTGGGCGAGATTCACCTTAAGGGGGTTAGATTTGTAACATACCTAAAATCATAATTTCAAAATTGCATATCATTCCTGCATGCATATAGATTTGAGATCAATTTCAAACTCATTTCAGAAAACAGAAGCACATAGTGCTATGATTTTATGTGAACAAACTTAAATCAAATGGCCATCCCCATTTGAAAGTTTGATTGTTTATGAACCAAGTTTGTTGCCTTTTATGAGGAAAGGTTGAGTGTAGAATTTAAACCAGGATTTACAAGTTGGAAATGGTTTCAAAAACCATTTCTCAAATTTTGCAAACCAAGTGCCAAGTCTCTGATATTTTTGTTCTCCAAGCTTGACCAAGCCTTTGCAAAGCAACCACATGATTTTATGCCTTTATTTGAGACTACTGCTCACTGCAAAAATCTCAAGAAGATTTGAATTCAAATGGAACTTGAATTCGTTTGAAAACCAATTCAGAAAATCGAAACAGAAAAAGAAAAGGAGTAAAGAAAAGAAAAGGGTCAGGCGCCACCAATCTGGCCCAACATCAGAACAGGCCCAGCTAGCCCACCCGGGCCATTCCTCTCCCTATCGCACGCGCGAGCACACCCCCACAGCCGCTGACGACCTGACCCCACCCCCTTTCTGCGCATTTCGCTGACGAGCGGGCCCTCTCCACGTCGCCCTCGTCTTCCCCAAATCGCGCCCGCAGACCACGTCGCCGCTGCAGTGAAGCCGGTAATGGCGCGGCGTAATTAGCCTTGATGCCGCAGGCGTTTCCTATTGCGCTTGGGCCTATTTAAACCCCTCTGCCCCGCGAGCATTTTCCCCTACTCTCCTCGCTCACTCCGCCACCAGGCTGCGCGCATTTGTCTTCAAAGCACCGCAGTACCGATGACTCTGGCGACCGATTCCGGTGAGCCTCGACCGCCCCCCTCTCTCTGGTTCAAACGATGATGCCCAGCTTGATCTTGCACATACGCTAACGCCTTTCTTTTGCCTGCTCGTGACCCAGGTCGTCGTTTCCGTTCACGACCGAAACCACCTGCGCCGCCGATAGACTCCGGCGACCAATTAAGGTAAAACCCGAGCGCCCCTTGCCCCCTCCTTCACGCGAGTTTGTTCGCCTGCGTCTTGCGCAACTCCTGATGCCTCTGGTTCGTGCTAGGGCGACGCCAAAACTCGCCAGTGATCTCACCTGCAAGCGACCGACGCCGCCCGCAACTCCGACGAGCCCCTGAGACCGTACCAGAGCGCCCCTTCGCAAACCAATGCCACGTTGAGCTTCAGCACGCCACCGCGGTTCTGGTAAGACCCTCCCCCCTCTCGCGCACGACCTAGAACGCCAGTGCCGCCGCTGTCAGACGCGCCGCCGCCAGTCGCCGCCGCTAGCGCCGCTCGTGTTTGGTCAGAACGATTAGGAGCGTTAGATGCAGATCCTGCGGCTGAGATTAGAACGTGAGCGAAGAGGTAAGCGCGCATCTGAGCCGCCAGATCTTACTTAGATCCTACGGCTCGCGAGCATGATCCGGAGCGAACCGGTACGCGCCAATAGAAACATGACGCGTGGCTAGAGTTTAAATCAAAAACAGAATTCAAATCAGATTTAGATCCAAATTTCAAATGGCTATAACTTTTGATTCCCATGTTAGATTTTTGCAAACTTTATACCGTTGGAATCAGTGAGACAAGCCCTTTATGAATCTGCAATGTGTTTAACAAAAAGTTTCTGTTAAAATGACTTTTTAGGCAGAAACTTATTTAGGACTATTTTGAGTATAGAATTTGTTTAGTAATTTGTTTTAGTGCTAAATAAGTTTAGTTAGCAAGTTTTTGACTTGGTTATGTTTCTGTATCATGCACTTGCTTGGTGGAGTTTTCAAAAATCATCACTTAGCATTTTCTTGCATGCATGCATTCATATTTTTGTTTGTATATGAATTTTGTGTAATTTTGTGCTACAAATTTTTGTGTAGATTTTGCTAGTGACTGTGATTGTGAAGAGTGCTACTCTCCCCATTACCAAGGCAAGTGGTACTTCATGATATTTTCATCCCTTTATTTTGAATAAGCATTAGAAATATTTTTTTGCTAAGTCTTGCATGTTACTTTTTGCCAAATGCTATGTTGGGAAATCCTAAGTAGTTGTAGAATTGTAGAATTGCTAGGAAATCTCTTAAGTTAAGTTACTATGCCATGCTTAGCCTAGCTAGTAGCAAACAAGGGTTGGTAAAGTATATACATGCTATGATGAAAATATTTCTAAGTCTTTTGGACTTATGCTTTTCTTAATAAAACAACTAAGTCAATGAACCTCCTGGGTGGAATGGGACTTGAATGGTGGTTTTTTGGTTGAGTGGTTACACAAGGCCCATGGACATGGTTTACCTTGTGTATCACACTTGTGGTATGCCACCCAGGCACAAAGGGATTTGGAGGCCAAGTGTTGAGAAGCTTATAGTGCAACCACTTGGCAATATGGGCTCTGCCTTGATCATATAGGTTGCTAGAACTTAGTCATTTGGACAGTTGGTGGTAGTGGGATGATAGGTTGGAACGCGTCCATTTGGCTAAGGGAAGGCTTCTGAAAGGTCCTGTCTTGGGAAACCAAGTCTGGTGGGGAAAGTGCACAACCTCTGCAGATGGAAAATCTAAGTACTTAGCCAAGTCCATGGCAATGGACAACTTGAGCATCAAGACATGGAAGCTATCAAGAATCTCATCACTCCAACTTCTAAATAAAAATTTGTGGGTGAACAAGGGTGAAGGACCCCAATGTCTATAGGTGGTTTCTTGGGAAAGTTTTTGACAAAGAAAAACTTAGAGTTTTCAACTAATAGGAAAAACCTATTTTGAGCAAAGCAAGCCAAGCTACACTTAGCCAAAATGCATATAGTAATATAGTCCACTTAAAATTTACTAAGGTATCACTTGCCAATACTATTCCAAAGTATTGACCCACTGTGGTTGTAACTTGTGATGTTGCAGGTTACTCCGATGATGATTAGGTGTCATGAGTCTACACTCAACATGCTTGCCTGTGGCACATGAAGATGAAGACTTATGTTTATTTACTTATTCCAAAAACTCTTGTATTAGGCCTGTGGCCCTGAGTTGTAAAAGACTATGTTTTATCTCTGGAATGGATGTAATAAATAACCTTTGTATCTGTGTACTTCATCTTAAACTGTGGATGCTAGCAATGATCCAGGGACTAGCATTGCAATCACAGGGATCCTTTTCCTTTACAAAGGAGGGATCTTACAATACGATACTTCTCCTCGACGGTTCAGAATCTTGAAAGGTCCGATATATCTCGGGTCTAACTTTCCTTTGAGTTGGAAATGCTGCATTCCCTTCAATGGCGACACTTTCAGATATACAAAATCTCCTAGGTTGAAGGCGAGGTCTCGACGTCTCTTGTCGGCGTAACTCTTTTGTCTGGACTGGGCAGTCTTGAGGTGCTCATGAATCTTGTGAACCTTCTCTTCTGCTTCTCGTAGGATGTCGGGTCCGAAAATCTGACTCTCTCCTACTTCCGACCAGTTCAAAGGGGTGCGACACTTCCTTCCGTACATAAATTCAAATGGGGCCATTTGCAAACTAGCTTGATAACTGTTGTTGTACGAAAATTCTACAAACGGCAGACAGTCTTCCCACTTAGATCCATATTCTAACACACATGCTCTCAACATATCTTCGAGTATTTGATTTACTCGCTCCGTTTGTCCATCGGTCTGAGGGTGATACGCGGTGCTGAAATCTAGGCGGGTTCCTACCTAAACCTTCCTGGACTTTCTTCCAGAATCTCGAGGTAAACTGAGTTCCTCGATCCGATACGATGTTCTTGGGGACTCCATGCAAACTAACTATTCTAGCGATGTACAACTCCGCTAGCTTCGAACTCTGATATGTGGTATTGACGGGTAAGAAATGGGCGACTTTGGACAATCGGTCCACTATGACCCAGATAGAGTCATTTCCCCTACTAGAAGTAGGCAGTCTAGTGATAAAGTCCATTCCAACGGAATCCCATTTCCATTCCGGAATCTGCAATGGTTGCAACAATCCAGCGGGTCTTTGATGTCCTGCCTTGACTCGCTGACATATATCACACTTGGCGATATAGCTTCCGATTTCTCTCTTCAGCTTATGCCACCAAAATTGCTCTTTTAAATCTTGATACATCTTAGTTCCTCCGGGATGGATAGAATAAAGAGTATCATGTTCCTCCTTCAGAATAACTTCTTTCAACTCCGAATCTGATGGTACACAAAGGCGTCCTTTGTACCATAGAACTCCTTCTTTGTCTTCGGTGAATCCGGGTACTTTGCCTGTACCGATACGACGCTTGATTCCATCGATACTAGCATTTCCCTTCTGTGCCTCTTTAATCTGACTGATCAAAGTGGGCTGGAGTTCTATGCTAGCCAAAAATCCTTCACTCACTAATTTCATTCGAAAATCTTCCATCTCTTTGTGCAAGCTTGGTTGCTCCTTCAAGATCATGGAGTTCAAGCGGCACGGCAATCTCCTAAGGGCATTTGCTACCACATTGGCTTTACCAGGGTGATAGTGAATGTCCAGATCGCAATCCTTGATTAGCTCAGTCCATCTTCTCTGTCTCATATTCAGCTCCTTCTGAGTGAATATATACTTCAGACTCTTGTGATCCGTATAGATCTCACAACGATTTCCCATCAGGTAATGTCTGCATGTATTTAGGGATAGAACTACGGCTGCGAGTTCGAGGTCATGGGTTGGATAATTTTGCTCATGTTGCTTCGGTTGTCGAGATAGATAAGATATAACTTTGCCTTCTTGCATTAGCACACATTCGAGACCGATCTTGGATGCGTCACAATACACATCGAAGGGCTTCGTGATATCCGGCATGATCAAGATTGGGGCTGAAATCAATCTCCTCTCGAGTTCTTGAAAACTCGCTTCACATTTGTCGGTCCATTCAAACTTCTTGTCCTTCTTCAGCAATTGAGTCATGGGTCTGGCGATACTCGAGAATCCTTCTACGAACTTGTGGTAATATCCCGCCAATCCGAGAAATTCACGAACTTGGGTTTGAGTGGTTGGGGCTTGCCAATCTTCGACATCTTTCACCTTTGTAGGATCAAAGGCAATTCCTCCGGCTAATACAATGTGACCGAGGAATCCTACCTCCTGTAACCAGAATTCACATTTGCTAAACTTGGCATACAACTGATGCTCTCTAAGGGTTCCAAGAATGGTCCTTAGGTGTAGCTCATGTTCTTCTTCCGATTTGGAATAAATCAGAATGTCATCGATGAAAACAACGACAAACTTATCCAGGAACTCCATAAAAATCTTATTCATGAAATAAGCGGGGGCATTGGTTAATCCAAAAGACATGACTGTATACTCATACAATCCATATCTGGTGGTAAAGGCAGTCTTTGGAATATCCTTTGCACGAATTTTGAGTTGATGATAGCCTGTTCTAAGATCAATCTTAGAAAACACTTTGGCACCAGTCAACTGATCAAACATATCTTCTATCTTGGGTAAGGGGTATTTGTTTTTGATGGTGACATCATTCAATTTCCGATAATCCGTACACAAACGGTTACCTCCATCCTTCTTGTCCACAAACAAGATAGGTGACCTCCATGGTGACGCACTTGGTTGAATCAATCCAATTTCCAGCATGGCATCCAGTTGCTTCTTCAGTTCTGCTAGCTCTGATGGGTTCATACTATATGGTCTCTGGGCTATTGGTCCAGTTTCGGGGATTAGTTCAATGATAAACTCGATATCCCGATCTGGGGGCATATCGGGCAAAACATCTAGAAATACATCGGGGTATTCACAAACTATCCGAACTTGTTCAATGGTAGGTTGGCCTATACTCTTGTTGCACTTGAATTGACGAGGTAAGGTTTCAGATATATGCTCGACTGATATTCCGGCTGTACTGGTCATGGTTATGGCTTTCTTGGCACAGTTAATCAATCCTTTATGTTTGGACATCCAATCCATTCCTAGTACTACTTCCAAACCTTTAGTTCCGAGTACTATCAGGTTAGCATAAAAATCTATGCCATGGATTCGGATAGGGACGGCTTTGCAAATTTGCCTAGCATTGGTGGTTGATCCGGGAATTTGAACAATCATAACATGCTTCAGTTTGGTTGGTTGAATTTTACTAGTGCAGGCAAATTCTTAGGTGACAAATGAGTGCGATGCACCAGAATCAAACAACACTCTTGCAAGTACTGAATTAACAGAAAACATACCCAGCATGACGTCTGGTGCTTCCTGAGCTTCTTCAGCATGCATGAGAAAAAGACGGCCATTGCGGTTGAGTGAATTCCCTGGGGCAAACCTTCTTCCGGACTGAACACGACGCTGCTGCTGAGCCGGGGCATTGGCATTGGGTGCTGCGGGATTCTTCTTGTTGGGGAACTCGTTGGAGTAGTGACCCTTATTTCCACAGTCATAACAAGTCACTTGCGACTTGTCCTTTGTTGCTACAGGCACAACATTGCTTCTAGTCCTCGGGGCAGTGTTGGTGTTGGTGGCAGCATTGTTGGTGTTGAACTTGGGTGGGGCACAATTGAAATTGCTAGAGTTGCCGGGGTTGTTGTGATTTCCTCCGGGCCTAGGGTTTCCACGGTTGGGATAGGTCGGACGGTTCATAGGGGGTCTGTGGGTTCTTGGGGCAAATCCGGGAGTTGGGTTAGGGCGATACTTTGGGGTCTGATGGGTTCCTGGATGATGCATCATGCGACGCTTGCGGTTCTCATTGGCTTGGTTGATCTTTCCTTCCATCTGGATGGCAGAGTCGACAAGGGCTTCAATATCAGCAAAGGGGATATTGACTAACACTGTCTGCATCTCATCATGCAGACCATTCAGGAATCTCTCTTTCTTCTTGGCTTCGGTGTCGATCTCATCCGGGGCATACCTAGCTAATGACAAGAATTTGTCACGGTATTCCACTACGGTCATCCTTCCTTGCTTCAGTTCTCTGAACTCGTCTCTCATTCTCTTAACCAAACCCGGTGGCACATGGGTTCTGCTAAACTTGACCTTGAATTCCTCCCAGGTCATCATCTAGCCTCTGGTCATTGCGCGAACACTGTTCCACCATGCCCTGGCATATCCGGCTAGATAGTGGGTGGCGAACAGAACTTTCTCGTTGGCTTCCACTCCGGCGACTTCTAGGTTATTTTCCATGGTTTGCAGCCAATCATCGGCGTCTAGGGGTTCTTCTGACTTAGTGAAAACAGGTGGGTTGGTATTCTGGAAATTTTTGATCTTAGATCCATGGTTGTCCCGATTTCCGTGGCCTTGGTTGTTGTGGGCTAGCTGAGCTATCTGTTGCAGGGTGGCTAGGTTGGCTTGACGTTCCGCTCTTTCAGCTTCGCGGTGAGAAGTCAACATTTGCAGAATCTGCAACATCGGGTCTGGGGATGAACCACTTCCTCCGCGTGGCATCTGAAGATTGAGATAGATCATGAGAAAAGAGGGAAATTTCTAAGGTTCTGGGATTTTGAAAAGTTTTTAAAGTTTGACTCAGATTTTTCTAGAAACTCGCTTTTCATTCATTCATTCATAGCACACGATACAACACACACCACAACAAAGAAAATCAGATGGTTTTAAGAATCATTTAGAAACTACGATACAGTGGGACCAAATATTACTCACTACGTTTGGGCACTAGCGTAGTTGTGAGTATTACTAAAAGTGATCTAGGGTGCAGAATTTGATGTAAGCTTTGAAATAATTTTGGAGTAGCGTGAATTTTTATGAAAGATTCCAAGAGGTAAGAATGAGAATAAGTTTTTGTAAATATTTGTTAGCGTGAATTTTTATGAAAGAGTCCAAGAGGTAAGAATGAGAATAAGTTTTTGTAAATATTTGCTTCCTTTGGTTTTGAAACTAAGTTTTTGATTCAAACGTCCAGTCTAACTAGGGTCTCCTATGGTCAGGATGGCTCTGATACGAACTTGTCAACACCCGGATTTTTAATCCCAGATGCCTGTTATGCCATACATCGCAATCCCAGGATTACCATTTTTGCGAGACATAACCGAATTGGATACCACAGTACATCATCCATTACAAACCATACATAAGGTCTTACACAAATAGGGATCTCATGATCCAGTTCTTAATACAACTTCAAGAAGCGGAATACGTAATAATAACGGTAGCGTAGGCGAAGCTCCATCTTCGGGGTCACAGGCAATGCTGACGATGGGAGATGATCCTAGTTGTCGTAACCTTCCTGGGGTCCATCCTCCAGGTACTCCTCTTCATAGTCTGGCCACGGGAATAGCCAGGGACAAAGCCATGAGTACTCTTTAAGTACTCGCAAACTAATACTAACAAGTGAAAGGGGTTTTTGATAATAGGACACTAGGCTCTAGGGTTGTTTTGCAAAAGCCCGATTTATCTCTACTAAGCTGAGAAGCAAGAGAAGCTAGTCACAATTTTATAACTCCTAAGTAGGAAACTTGTATTTCATATCACAACCCTGTTGTGGTCAAGTCAAAGTCTCAATTCATTTCACAAGTCTTTTGAAAACATCTGACGGGGGACAGTATGGACACTCCAACTGTCCATAACCGCGGACGCGGCTATTCGAATAGTTTGACACTCTGCAGAGATTGTACACTTTCACCACAATATTCGATACATCTGTTAGGAACAAATCCTAAATTCACCATACTCAGTATGCGGATAATCAATCCTAACCTTTCAATTACACGCCCTAGTATAAGCACCTCTCCTGTGAGTTTGGCCTCCCAACCATGACCAACTGTCATCTTGGGTACTGCACAGGTGGACAATCTTCACAAGGTAGCCTCAGCTGAGACCTTGGCCATGAGGGAACCAATACTAAGGTATATAAGTTTCCAGTCAAGCCCTACCCAATCTTCAGGTATTGTGGTTGTACGGTAAAATTGGAATGGTATCGCATCCAGACAACCATCAGTTTTATAAAGGGCTAAGGCTCATGCCTCAACATTTTCATCACCAAAATCATCAGGTGTTCGGAAACACATGTCAAAACATCTCAGTAGAATGATCCATCATTCTAAGGTTTTCTTAACCATTTTCACCAAGTATTCCCATCTAATGTTGATCAAGTTTTATGCTTAGCACTAGCATCTACAAGTGGGGGTAAGCACTAATGGGGGATAGTAAACTAGTGGAGTTTCCACTAAGTTCAATCTTATGCCTTAGGATGACATCAAGATTTTCTAGCTTAGGCTAAATTTTCTGCTCTTTATGCAACCTTCAATATATCTTTCTAGAATCTACAAGTCACTTAAGTCAACTCTAAGTTAAAGCTTTGATAAAGAAATAAAGTAGAGGGCTTGCAAATAAAACTAGGATTGGTTTATCAAGTGGATATGATCACATATGCTTAAGGCATATAGTTGACATAGTAGCAAGTAAGTATTAGCTTGCCCAATTGCAAGTATAAGTTTGCATAGGTTAACTTGATTAGTAAGGCTTGATAAAGTAGAGTATCTTGCAAGTGTTAGCTTGCCTTGTGCAGAGCAGTGGTTGAAGTTCTCCTCGTCTTCTTCTTCGTAGTATCCTCCTTCCTCCTCGTATCCTTGGTCGGTACTAGCGTCTATGAATAAATACGAGGTACACAGTCACCAAACAATACTTAACTACTTGCATTCATCACACACAAGGGTCCTATAGATGATCTAGCATCATCACTAACATTACAAGATTAAAGCTTGGTTTAATTCCTTTTATTTTTAGAAAAGTATTTTCTACTCATTGAAAAACTACTTAAGATTTAATATTCTCGAAACTAAACATGGGATCATGTTGACACATGTCATCACCACATATTTTAGTCCATGGGAATGTGATTTAAAGTGGTGTCACAATTTAATAAGGTTTTTCTCTTTTATTTTAATTAAAGTGGCTAGAAATGCCTATGTGGCATTATTTTATTACTTGGTCCTTATTTCTGTAAGTAAACATATATATTTTTATATATTCTGAAAGGTATGGTTAAATGTGATTTTTGAGAGTTGGAATCAACTCAAAAGCTATTATGGTTTAAATTTGAAAAATGTTTGAATGCGGAAAAGCTTCTGCCTTGTTATTTTTACCATGGATGATCTACAGATCCAAATGACTTGAATCCAACGGGCTTGGATTCAGCATTCCCAGACCTTTCTAACAAAATTGGTTTCATTCAATTTGGTTCACTGAATCGACCTGGGTTGATTTTTGAAATTGGGTACAGAAGTGTGTTTGAAATAAAATGAAAAAGGTTAAATTGAAATAACTGGGCTGCACGGGAAGCGATACTGGGCCGGCCTGCTAAGCACAGCGCTTACGCGGGCTGGTTAAGTCGCTGTCCCCACGCGTCAGTGAGACAGGGGGGTGCGAAGCGGTATGAGGCGATGTGGTGCGTTCGATCTGGTTCTAATCCAACGGTTGAGGGTCATCGTCGATGTTGGGCAACGCCGGCGAGACAGAAACCTAGCGCGGCAGGTGGAGGTATTTGGGGGTTCACCGGGGCTCAGGCGAGGGTCGGCGAGGCGGGCGAACGACGAAGTCGACGACGGCGAACCTCCTGGTACCGACAGCTTCTCCTGGGGCAGCTCCAATCGCTGGCCCCCTTCTTCTCCAGCAGCGGCAGGCTCCGGTGAAATTCCGGCGAAGCGCTGCTCGCCTTGCTCCGGGAACGGGGTGGCATGATCAGTGAGGAGAGGGGAGTGAGATGGTGTGAAGATTTTGAGTAGGGGAGGCCTCTATTTATAGTCGCGATGACAAGACCGAATGACATGGGCAGGCGACGGTGGCGACATGGCTACGGCTGCTAGAGGCATGGACGACGGTGGCGATCGCTTGGTGGTCTCCTAGCGATGCTCTACGGCTTTAATGCGCATGTAGGGGCGGTGCGGTTTGGTCTAGAACGCGTGATGCTCTGCGTGGCAGAGGCGGCGTCTTCGACGGCGAGCGGTGGCTGTGCGGCATGGGGCAGTGAACGGGGATGTCTGGCGGTCTCCTGGGTTGGTGGCGATCATGTATGCACACGGCGAGGGCGGCGCGTGGTCTGCTGGCGTCGGTCGAGCGTGGCGCTCTGGCGCATGCTCGGCATGGTTGCTGGCGAGCTGGGCGCGGTCCGTGCGTGTTGTCCAGGGTTTGGCAACACTCGCGGCTGGGACAGGGAGTGGCGGTGGATGGTGGGCTGCCTCCCAGACAAGGTTGGCACGGCTAAATCTCTTCCTAACTTGCTGTCTCCACTGGGGTGGCATGGTGAGCTTCGGCTGTTCACCATTGATGTCATTGCCCAGCTTACAGTGAGGCTAGTGCTTGGTTTAACTTGCTAGATGATCTACTGAGATGGTTGTGAGCTAGAGAGGGGACACGTTAGGCTTCAATCACTGCTCACAATAGTGTTTAAGATTTTGATGATTTGTGTCTGCAAAGTGTTTGATGAAATGGCCGCAAGAATTCAAGTTTTGAATTTTGAAAAGATTTTTGGTGGGTGTGCTAGGTTGGTGCTGGTGAGTCTGCAGATGCTTGGGTTTTGAAAGTTGAGCTTGTTTGAGTGGTTTTTGAAAAAGTGGGATCTTCTCATATGATAAAGATTCAATTTTGAACTGTCATTTAAACTATGTATTTGAAAGTTTCTGGATGATCACAAAGTGGGCCTTGATACTTTGTTATGAGTACAATTAAGGGGTGCAAAGATCTAGAAAAGTTTCTGTTAAGTTCTGAAAGTTTGGGACAACCAAAGTAGGCATGGGAGTTAAATTGGTCAAAATGACCATTCCCTTATTTTATTTGTTTTGATTTATTTTTATTTGAGAAAAGTTTGGGAATTGTTTAGATGATGTTTATTTCACCTAAGAATCCATTTACAAGCAAAGGAACACACAAACAAGGTGGTTCAAAAGAATTCCAAATGAAATGCATACACACATGCATGCTTTCATATTTTTATTTAGAAAAGTTTTTGTTAACCCTAAATTTGATGATTAGAGTTTGATGATTCAAGTTTAGTATTTTTGGGATGTTACAACGATGAACCGCAGCCGTAGGATTAGAGCTTGATCATGTGGTCCACATCCCCATTACCGCTTCGCACCCCTCTGTCTCACTGACGAGTGGGGACAGCCACTTAACCAGCCCGAGCGCGTGCTGTGTGTAGTGGGACGGCCCAGTTAACATCCCGCACGACCTAGTATTCAAATCTAGGTTTATTCTTTTAGTTCCAAACTCAGTTCTGTACCTAGATTCAAAAATCAACCCAGCTCGACTCACTGAACCAAAATGCATGAAACCAATTTTGTTAGAAAGGTACTGGAATTCTTAATCCAAGCCTATTGGATTAAAACCATTTAGATTTGTAGATCACCCATGGTAAAAATAACAATGCAGAAGCTTTTCTGCATTCAAACATTTTTCAAAATTCAACCATGAAAGCTTTTGAGTTGATTCCAAATCTCAAAAATCACATTTAACAAGACCTTTCAGAATATATAAAAAATATCTAGGTTTACTTGCAGAAATAATGGTAAGGCAATAAAAGAATGCCCCATAGGCCATTCTAGTCACTTTAGTTAATTAAAATAAAAAGGTTAAACCTTATTAAATTGTGACACCACTTTAAATCACATTCCCATGTACTAAAATATGTGGTGATGACATGTGTCAACATGGTCCCATGTTTTAGTTGGAGAATATTAAATCTTAAGTAATTTTTCAATGAGTAGAAATTACTTTTCCAAATAAAATAATTAAAACCTTGCCTTAATGTTTGTAATGTTTGTGATGATAATATATCATATAGTGAAAACCCTGGTGTGATAAGTAAAGTAGTTAAGTATTGTTTGGTGATTGTGTACCTCGTATTTATTTATACACGCTAGTACCGACCAAGGATACGAGGAGGAAGGAGGATACTACGAGGAAGAAGCCGAGGAGAACTTCAACCACTTCTCTGCACAAGGCAAGCTACTATCTAAGCAAGCTAACACTTGCAGCTATGAAAGATAGATAACCTATGCAATGCATTAAGCATGCTTGGTTAGATACATTTGATGATACAAAATCCTAGTTTTACTTGCAAGCTTAGTATTTTATTTCTTTATCAAATCTTTCTTTCAAAAGTTTACCTAGTGATTTGTAGAGTTTAGAGAGATTGTTAAAGGTAGCATAAAGAGCATAAAACTTGGCCTAAGTTAGATAAATCTTGATGTCATCCTGAGGCATGAGATTGAACTTAGATCATTCACACTTGTTTACCACCCCTCATTAGTGTTTATGCCCACTTGTAGATGCTAGTGCTAAGCATAAAACTTGATCACTTTAGATGGGAATACTTGGTGAAAATGGTTATGAAAACCTTAGAATGATGAGTCATTCTACTGAAATGTTTTGACCTGTGTTCTTGAACACCAGATGATTTTGATGATGAAAATGTTAAGGCATGAGCCTTAGCCCTTTATAAAACTGATGGTTGTCTCGATGCGACACCATTCCAATTTTACCGTACAACCACAATACCTAAAATTTGGGTAGGGCTTGACTAGAAATTTATATACCTTAGTATGTGTTCCCTTGCGGCCAAGGTTTGAGCTAAGGCTACCTTGTGAAGATTGTCCACCTGTGTAGTTCCCAAGATGACAGTTGGTCATGGTTGGGAGGCCAAACTCACAGGAGAGGTGCCTATACTAGGGCGTGTAATTGAAAGGTTAGGATTCACTATCCGCATACAGAGTATGGTGAATTCAGGATTTTATCCCGACAGATGTATCGAATGTTGTGGTGAAAGTGTACAATCTTTGCAGAGTGTCAAACTATTCGAATAGCCGCGTCCGCGGTTATGGATAGTTGGAGTGGCCATACTGTTCTATCGTCAGAGATTTTCAAAATGACTTGTGAAATGATTTATGACTTTGACTTGACTAAAACAAAGTTGTGATATGAAATTCAAGTTCCCACTTAGGTGTTATAAAACTTTCAACAAGTTTTCTTTGCTTCTGAACTCAGTAGAGATAAATCTGGCTTTTTGAAAAACAACCTAGAGCCTGGTACTTCCTATTCAAAACCCCTTCACTTGTTAGTATTAGTATGCGAGTACTTAAAGAGTACTCATGGATTTGTCCCTGGCTATTCCCATGGCCAGACTATGAAGAGGACTATCAGGAGGATGGACCGCAGGAAGGTTACGACAACTAGGATCATCTCCCATCGTCAGCATTTCCTGTGACCATGAAGATGGAGTTTCACCTACGCTATAGTTGTTATTACGTTATTCCGTTGCTTGAATTGTATTAAGACTGGATCGAGATCCTTATTTGTGTAAGACCTTATGTATGGATTGTAATGAATGATGTACTGTGATATCCAATCTGTTATGCCTCGCAAAAATGGTAATCCTGGGATTGTGATGTATGGCATAACAGGCATGTGGGATTAAAAATCCGGGTGTTGACTGTTAACAAGAGAAGATTCTCGTGGGTAATGTAGTCATACACTTGTCGATCTCAAGATCGCGTAGACGATCCTTCCGGCGCTGCATTCCGGCAGCGCTTCCGCAGTCGGTCACACGTTCGGTACTCGATGAAGACCTTCCTCTCCCTTGGTCCAGCAGGCAGGGGAGGTTGTAGTTCTCCCCTCGCGATTCTGGCAGCATGATGGCATTGTGTCAGAAGTAGAGGGAAGATCCCGCAGGGCTTTGCCTAAGCCGGTGCGGTTGTGGTGGATCTAGGGTTTCCGACTATCTAGGTTTAGAAGTCTGGATATGAGGAGGTGGATTCGGAGGCGGCCAGGGGACGGTGACGGACCGACGGCGGTGACGGCGGCAAGCGGCTGCGGCGGCGCAAGGGCGGCGGTGGCGTCGTGGCTTGGAGGTGGGGAGGGCTGGTTGTAGTGATTTGGGGCAGCCCCTCCCATCTATTTATGACAGGGAGGGCAGCTTGGGAGAGGGGAGTTTGAATCCTTCCCCAAAACCAAGTTGGAGAGAAAGAAGGACTCTTTCCTTCTTCCACTAGGAAACCACTGTTCCAGTTTGACTTTTCAAACATGCCTTCGAACAACATTCGGTCTCCCTTCTTACATTCCATATCTACTAAACAACATTGAATCCTTAAGTGTGTCTCCCTACGGTTCGTGAATTATGCGGACATGACCGAGACACTTCTCCGATCAATAACCAATAGAGGAATCTGGAAATTCATATGGCTCCCACATATTTCTACGATTACTTTGCGATCGAATGAACCACTTACATATGATGCCAATTTCCCTTTGTCTCGCGATAGTTTACATATCCGAGGTTTGATCGTCGGTATCTCTGCATACCTAGTTCAACCTCGTTACCGATAATTCCTCTTTTCTCGTTCCCGTGATATGTGATCCCTTGTGAGCTAGTCACATGCTTGCAAGCTAATTGGATGACATTCCACCGAGAGGGCCCAAAGTATATCTATCCGTCATATGGATGGACAAATCCCACTCTTGATCCATGTGCCTTAACACATACTTTCCGAACACTCAATGCCACCTTTATGACCACCCAGTTACGGTGTGGTGTTTGATGTCATCAAAGCATCCTTCCGGTGATGGTGATTAGCATGATCTCATGGTCGAAGGATGCATCAGAAATCTTATAGCAAACGGACTATTGAAATGACTTGATCTTTATGCTACGCTTATCTATAGGAGTATGTCCATCACACCATTCTCCTAATGATATGATCTTGTTGTTAATAACATCTCAATGTTCATGATCGGGAAACTACGATCATCTATCAACCAACAAGCTAGTATTACAAAGAGGCTTTACTAGGGACTCTAATTTAGTTTACAAATCACACAAGTATCAATGTTTCCGTTTAATACTATTATAGCATGAATGTAAACATTTATCATAAACACAAAGATATAATAATAACCACTTTTATTATTGCCTCTAGGGCATATCTCCAACAGTCTCCCACTTGCACTAGAGTCAACTAATCTAGATTACGTGGTAATATACCAAACCCCCATGGAGGTATGGTGCTAGTCATGCTTTGCCCTCGGGAGAGGTTTAGTCAACGGATCCGCCACATTCAGATCTATGTGTACTTTGCAAATATTTATGTCACCATCTTGGACATGCTCTCGAATAGCGTGAAAACGTATCTTAATATGCTTCAGCTTCTTGTGTGACCTTGGTTCTTGCGCATTGGCTATGGCGCCCATGTTATCACAGCAAATAGTCATTGGGTCCAGCGCACTTGGAACCACACTGTAACACCCCCAGTCACTCCGGACCGACAGCTGTCACTTCTGGTAGCTCAATAGGATCTCTAGACTAGCCCCACAGACCAACACCAGTCTTTTCTGCGCACTTTGTCCTCACTCATGCGCACCCGGTACCCACTTCCCGGTCGGTCACCCATCCTAGAATTGCTCTAGGCCAAGCACGCTTAACCTTAGAGTTCTTTTTCGAATGAGCTTCCGGAAAGAAGTTGCAACTTGTTGGTATGGGTTCCCTATCAATCCTATTGAGCCATGCGCCAGGGTCTCACATACACCCACCCTTAGAAGATCGACGTCCTCGTCGATCAACCACAAGCCAGGAACGTCCCCTCTTGGCACACGTCTGTGCGTCCTGTGCCGGCACATTGCCATGCCGTGTCCACTCCGGGCCACACACGCCATGCTACACATGTCCTCCATGTAACCGCGAGGATCGGCTCTGATACCACTTGTAACACCCCCAGTCACTCCGGACCGACGACTGTCACTTCTGGCAGCTTAATATGATCTCTAGACTAGCCCCACAACTCCGGTCCGACGGCTGTCACTACTGGCAGCTCAATATGATCTCTAGACTAGCCCCACAGACCAACACCAGTTTTTTCTGCGCACTTTGTCCTCATTCATGCGCACCCGGTACCCACTTCCCGGTTGGTCACCCATCCTAGAATTGCTCTAGGCCAATCACGCTTAACCTTAGAGTTCTTTTCAAACGAGCTTCCAGAAAATAAGTTGCAACTTGTTGGTATGGGTTCCCTATCAATCCTATTGAGCCATGCGCCAAGGTCTCACACACACCGAGCTCTGTAATGAACTCCTTCATCCATATCTCCTCTTGTGAAGCCTCCGAAGCAGCTATGTATTCCAATCCAGTTGAAGATCTCGCCATAATGCTTTGCTTTGCACTCCTCCAGCTAACTGCTGCACCATTCAAAGTAAATACATATCCAGATTATGATTTAGAATCATCCGGATCGGTGTTCCAACTAGCATCGGTGTAACCATTAACAACAAGTTGTTCATCACCTCCATAAGAAAGAACCATATCCTTAGTTCTTCTCAAGTACTTAAGGATGTTTTTGACCACTGTCCAATGATCCACTCCTGGATCACTTTGATATCTGCTAGTCAAACTAATAGCATATGCAATGTCGGGTCTAGTACATAGCATGGCATACGTAAGAGATCCTATGGCTGAGGCATAGGGAGTCTTACTCATCCTTTCTCTATCTTCTGCTGTTGCAGGACTTTGAGTTTTACTCAAGGTCGTATTGGGCAACATGGGCAAGAACCCTTTCTTGCTATCTTCCATGCCAAACCTCTTTAGAACTTTGTCCAAATATGTACTCTGTGACAATGATATTAGGCATCTCGATCTATCTCTATAAATCTTTATTCCTAATATGTAAGCTGCTTCGTCAAGATCTTTCATTGAAAAAATATTATTCGAATAATCATTGACACTATTAATAAGGTCTACATCATTCCCAATCAACAATATGTCATCTACATATAGTATTAGGAATGCTACAGAGATCCCACTCACTTTCTTGTAAATACAAGCTTCTCCATAAGTTTGTATAAAACCAAAACTTTTGATTACCTTATCAAAATGTTGATTCCAACTCCGGGATGCTTGCTTGAATCCATAAATGGACCGTTGAAGTTTGCATACCTTTTTAGCATCTTTAGAATCAACAAAACCTTTGGGTTGTACCGTATACAACTCTTCATCAATGTCTCCATTGAGGAATGCCGTTTTGACATCCATCTGCCATATCTCATAATCATAATATGCAGTGATTGCTAACAAAATCCTCACAGACTTTAGCTTCACTACCGGTGAGAAAGTCTCATCATAGTCAACTCCTTGAATTTGTCGAAACCCTTTTGCGACAAGTCGAGCTTTATAGACAGTAATATTACCATCAGCATCTGTTTTCTTCTTGAAAATCCATTTGTTCTCGACAGCCTTCTGGCCATCCGGTAAGTCCACCAAAGTCCATACTTGGTTTTCGTACATGGATCCAATCTTGGATTTCATGGCTTCTTGCCATTTATTGGAATCTGGGCTCATCATTGGTTCCTCATATGTCGCAGGGTCATCGGTGTTGTCCACCAACATGACACTCATAACGGGATCATACCAATCAGAAGTGGTACGAGTTCTCGTTGACCTGCGAGGTTCCGTAGTAACTTCAACCGAAGTTTCATGGTCAACATCATTAGCTTCCTCTCTTATTGGTGTAGGTGCCACATGAACTACTTCCGGTGCTGTGCTACTCTCAAGTCCGAGAGAAGGTTCAACAACCTTGTCGAGTTGTACTTTCCTTCCAGTCACTTCTTTTGAGAGAAACTCCTTCTCTAGAAAGGATCCACTCTTCGCAACAAAGATTTTGCCCTCGGATCTATGATAGAAGGTATACCCAATAGTTTCCTTTGGGTATCCTATGAAGACGCATTTTTCTGCTTTGGGTTCAAGCTTGTCGGGCTGTAACTTCTTTACATAAGCTTCGCAACCCCAAACTTTAAGGAACGACAATTTAGGTTTCTTCCCAAACCATAGTTCATACAGTGTCGTTTCAACGGATTTAGATGGTGCCCTATTTAAAGTGAATGCGGCTGTTTCTAATGCATAACCCCAAAAGATAGCGGTAAATCTGTAAATGACATCATAGAATGAACCATATCTAAGAGAGTTCGATTACGATGTTCAGACACACTATTACGTTGTGGTATTCCCGGCGGTATCAATTATGAAAGTATTCCTCATTTCTTCAAATGCTCGCCAAACTCGTAACTAAGATATTCACCTCCATGATTAGATCATAGAAACTTAATCCTCTTTTTATGTTGATTCTCTACTTCACTTTGAAATTCCTTAAACTTTTTGAAAGATTCGGACTTATGTTTCATGAAATAGATATACCCATATCTACTCAAGTCATCCATGAAGGTAAGAACATAACGATAACCACCGCACGATGCTACACTCATTGGACCACACACATCTATATGTATGATTTCCCATAAGTCCGTAGCTCACTCCATCATACCAGAAAATGGAGTCTTAGTCATTTTACCCATCAAACATGCTTCGCATCTTTCAAGTGATTCGAAATCAAGTGATTCAATAAGTCCATCGGAATGGAGTTTCTTCATACGCTTCACTCGAATGTGACCAAGATGATAGTGCCACATATAGGTCGAGTTATCGCTCAATTTCAAACGTTTAGCTTCAATGTTATTAATATGTGTATTACTACAATCGAGATTCAATAAGAATAGACCATATATCAAAGGTGCATGTGCATAAAACATATTACTCATATAAATCGAACAACCATTATTCTCGGACTTAAACAAGTAACCGTCTCGCAATAAACATGATCCGGATATAATGTTCATGATCAACGCAGGCACCAAATAACAATTATTTAAGTATAAAACTAATCCCGATAGTAGATGAAGAGGTATCGTTCCGACCGCGATCACATCAACCTTTGATCCATTTCCAACGTGCATCGTCACCTCATTCTTCACTAGTTTCCGTCTATTCTGCAGCACCTGTTTCGAGTTACAAATATGAGCAACCAAACCAGTATTGTCACATCCCAAGATTTTCCAAATCTTGTAATGTGAAAAATAAATAAACAAAATAAATTTTTGTTGAAAATCAGGGTGAAAAGAAATTTTTGTTTCTAAAAAGAAACTGAAATCCCATCTTGAACAAACTTTGGCTAAAGTTTGAATTCAACAAAATCCAATTCAAGGGAAATGCATTCCTCAATGAATGTATCTGGAAATTGAACACTTGGAACATAAATCCAAATCCCTAAGCCCTAATGGAAGGAAATCATTTTCCAAAGTATCTCCAAATCCATAGATTTGATCCATACCACATCTGATCAACAAATAATCACAAAGGATCAAGAAAAACCTTAGAGATGGTTTCACTTAGTTTGGAACCATAGACAAAAACCTTATGAATATAAAAAGATAAGGAAATTGAATTTCCAAAGCCAATAAAGCCCTTACCAAAAGCCATACCAATTGGTGAACAATTATAATCCTAAAGGGATTAAAAAGATAAACATTTAATAAAGGAAAAATAAATTGTTTTGGAAATACTATTTGGATCTTTTGATAAAAGACTTTGTCTTCAAATGAAAAGGTGAGCCAAATTAATTTTGGCCAAACTTTTGTAATAAAATATTTTGTTTTGATAAAATGAGTAAAAGTTTATTTAAATAAAATAATAAGGATTTAAATATCCAATTTTATTTAAGTAAAGGCTTTTCCCATTTTAAATGAACACCAAGTATTTTATTACTACTTTGAAATCTTTTATTAAAAGGTTTTGCTTTGATTAAAATGAGTAAAGAATTATTTAAATAAAATAATAAGGATTTAAATATCCAATTTTATTTAAGTAAAGGCTTTCCCATTTTAATTAAAACACCAAAACTTATTTATTTATTTAAATAAGTTTCCAAGTATTCTTTTATTTTTCAAATAAAACCTTCTGGTTTGGTTTTGAAAATAATTGGATTTCAAATGGAAATTTTATTAAATAAATCAAACACTATTAATAACTAAAGATCCATTTTATTTAATTATTAAATGGATCCTAAAATAAAAATAAAATTATTATTTTATTTTGAGATATGGATTATGTTGAAAAACAGAACCAAATTCAAAGTAAAGTTGAGTGCTTGTTTGAATTGATTTGAGTGTTGTTTGAATGTGTGAATAATTGTTTGAAATCCAAACAGAAAAAGAATTAGAAAAAGAAAAAGAGATTAGACAGAAAAAAAAGAAAGAAACAGACCCAGCCCACTAAGGCCCAGTACCAGCCCAGCCTCTCACTACCCGAAGAAACCTTTTCTCACTCAAAAACAGACCCGCTGAGTCAATGACAACCCGGACCCTCTTCTCCCTCTCCCTCTCGCTGACGAGAAGACCCCACCTTCCTCACCCACGCCCTGAACCGTTTTTCTTCACCGCGAAAGGAACCCGCTAAGCAGATGACAGGTGGACCCCATTCCCTTCCCCTTTCCCACTGACCAGAGGACCCCACCGCCACCTCCTTCTTCTTCCCCACGCGACGACCACGCCCTCTCCCTTGCTGCCGTTGCTGCCTTCAAACCGCGGATTCAATTCGCCTTAACGCGACCGCCGTTACTCGAGTTGATCACACAGACGTAAACGCCCGTGTCTCCTCTATAAATCCCCTCTGACACCTCGCGCTCGCACGCCCTAGACCGCCTCCAATTCCTCCCCGAACGCCCTCTACTCCGACGACTTCCCTCGCCGATTCCGGCCAGCACACGTCGCCCCTTGCCTCCTCAACCATGCTCACGTGAACCCCACCTCCTGGCGATCATCTCCGTAGCCCCAGCTCGTCCCCGAGCGCCCCAGAGCGTCGACAACGACGACACCGAGCAAGCGCCGCCGTCTGCCATTGCTCCGTCAAGCAATCCAGGTGAACACCGACCACCCCGCGCCTCCTAGATCACGCGCACAGCATCGCCTTACTCTTGCGCATCTGAACTTGCTTCTGTCTTGCCTTAGGGCGATCTGCAGCGACGACTCGTCGTCAACCTGAGTGCCACCGTCTGTCTACAAACTCCGGCGGAACCTCTCTGGTAAATCAGACTACCCCGAGCCCTCTCGTTCATGCTCACAGCTCCGCCATGATCTCCTACGTCTAACCCAGTCCTCAGTTTGTCTTCTCGTGGACCACAGCCTCGTCTTCGACCGTGGACAGAACCGTCCGTCGCCGTCCACTACTCCGGCGAGGAATTGCCGCAGAACCCGAGCGCCCCTCGTCCGACCAACACCTCCCCGAGCATCACCGTGACCCCCTGAGCCCGGTGAGCAACCCCTCCTTCTCCCTCACCTCCTGTAGCGTCGCCTCCGTCGTCGACCGACCGCTCCGCCGCCGCTAGCCACCGCAGCACCGCCAGCTTCTTGTAACACCCTCAGATTCGGCCCTATGCAAGTTTTAGCGAAACTCGCCAAACCCGCATAGAAACGATTCAAAGGTGCCCACCAGGCACTTTCGTGCGGGTGGAAAACGAAGTAATAACATTACACAACAGTCCTCGATGGGACCCACAGAACAGATATATACAACACGACTCCAGGAGTCAAGAATACAGAGATATTATACAAAGATCCAAATCACCTTGAAAATGATGGCGCGTCCGACTATGGACAAGATGCAAATGGGGCTAAGAGCCCTGAAGAATAACCAATGGCGTCCATAACCCTGCCCAGGCCAAGCCGGAAGGGTAACCCTGCTAACGACGTCGATCTCAGAACCTGCTTAAACAAAAGGGGTGCCGACAAAGGGCAAAGGAAAAAGAGGAGCGTCAGTACTGAGGCCAGTACACGGTGAGGCTAGAATTCGGCGGTCCTCGCCTACATAGGTATGGTGGACTGAGCGGCAGCGGCAGCATGCACTAAACAACCTATAGAGACTCGATACAACTGGCGGCTATCAGAGAGGGGGTAAGAAAGACCTATTCGGAACCAAACTGATACTAACACCAAACAATCCCATCCTGGTATTCCCCCTCGAGACCAACGAGGAAGTCAACCGAGGAACTCACACAGTTGGCAGTTTTATTATTCAGCTATCGTTGCAGCAATTACTAGTCAGGTGTAGATAGTCATCCTGATAAAATAAGCAGTGGGCACTTTTAGTTAACCATTCCGTTATAGTTGCAACAATTACTAATCAGGTACAGATAGCATGAGATAAACCCAAAACCCAGCAGTTGTTGGTACTTTTATTTAGCCATTCCGTTGTAGTTGCAATACTTACTAGTCAGGTACAATGGTCGCAAGCGACACCCAAACAAGCAATTGTTGGCAGTTTTATTTAGCCATTCCATTATAGTGAAGCTGATTACTAGTCCTTATAAAGTCAAATTTATAGCACTACTTTAGTTATAGTTGTCTATGATCGAGATACTGTGCTCCAAGTCGTCCATAACCGCGGACACGGCTTTCAGAAAGTTTTAACCCGGCCGGGGTGCACAAATAGCAACACACACTCGATATGCCTCGGAAAAACCAAATCAAAACCCAACGAGACAGTCACGACAAAGCAATTACAGGATTCAGAAATATTTCAGGGGGCCACCCCTTTAAGTAGATCCCGCAACAAAGCCGGCCGGCTCCGAAACGGGCTTAAGGTTGTGGAGGCGGCTGTAAACGACTGGGAACCCGAAAGTGTGGCTGCGCTTGTCGATACAGCGAAATCGGGCCACGATCCTAAACAGTACAGTGTGCAGTACCTCGCACAATTTAAATAAAGCAGTAAAGCATGGCATAAGTACAGGATAGTAAATAAAACCTCAAACTAGTTTGTGGCCCCAAGAAATAAGAATGAATCAAGCTCTGGCTCAGGGGGGTCCATAAGCCTCCCGGATGTGGATAGCGCGAATATTCAAGGAACAGGTATCAAGTACTCGGGGTCCTACGGGACACAAGTGGGCGGTCGGAAACCAAATATTATCTATCACCCACCGATGCCTCTGCTTACCTACTTCAATTTTAGTTATTAAACAGTAATTAAAGTTAACGATAAATATAGCCAAGATCATCTCCAACATCGAACAGGCGGCAATACTCCAACAACTGTGGTACTTGACGACACGCAACAGCACTTGAGCAAGCGACTACGACGCGCAGGTCTAACTATCTACCAAACAACAGGTAATAGGATGTGTCCAAGGCAATATGAGTCTGCAAGGGATATCACGGGCACGAAAACTAGAGCATCGCAACACAGATAGCAATAGATCAACAGGAGGGAATAAATACTATAAAAGTAAGATAGGTAGAAAGGAGGGAGGTGCTCGCCTGAAAACATTGTCGAAGGTTCAACTGAAGATCGGGTCGACACTCGCATCAACTCAACGGCCTTATCCGCGAAGAAGCAAAACACTAGAATAAACACCGGATGCAATATTTAATACTACGGCAAAAGATCGGGCATGATGCATGCATGATGTATGGCATGGCAAAGGATGCGATGCATTTAGGCCAGATTAAGCGGAACCGGGGTCCCGACAATTAATTATTAGGTTCAAGTTGTTTAACTACCCGCAAATTAAATGTTGTTTGAGCAAGGCAAAATATATCACCGGTTCGCTACACAAATTTAAATGAGGCCAATATAGGACTAGATTTGCCCGCATATGGGCCCCTTATTTAATTATAAGGTGAATCGGCATAAGGCCCCCCAAACCAAAGATATGCATGCGAGATGAATGACAATTTAATATGCGACAAGGTATTATATTATAAGATAGGGTTTCGGGAAGGGGTTCACACATTAGGGTTCGACGCTCTTGGGGTTCCGGGGTTCGGGGTCGGTCTCAGGTCCAGGGTTCGACGGAAACGTTCTCGGACTCCGGGATTTAGGGTCTTCGGATCGGGGAAGTAGATCTTGTCGCACGAGCGTCGATGCTTCCGGGAAGGAGAACTTGGTTCGGTGTTGGGGCGCATCGGATTCTTCTGGGTCGGTGCCGATCTTGTCGTTGCGAAGATCTTGTCGGGTCGTCGGTGTTCCGGGCCGAAGGACTTGGCGTCCGTGAGACGATCTTGTCGCATCCCCGATCTTCGGATGCGGTGACGAAGGTCACGGCGTCCCGTTGTAGATCTTGGCGCATCCGTGGATCTTCGGAACCCGTGACGTAGGTGTTGCCGCACGGTGTTCAGGACGAAGATCTTGGTGGGTCGGGGTCTTCGGGTTCATGAGTTGGTTCGCACGCACAAGATTCCGAGGCAGACGTAGCAGGGTCACCAAAAATCTTGAGAGAAGCTCGAGGACGAGTAACCTTCTGCTGGCTTGAGCCAGCCCAACACTTCACCCGACAACGAACAACTCATGGCCTCACACAGAGGTAGGCAGGGACATCAGGAGGTCTCCTGGGTGGTCAGGCGCGAGCAGGGAACACAAACGGAGCAAGGTAGCGGCTGATGGCGACGGCGGCTCGGTCGACGACGCAGGCGGGCGGGGAGGAGGCGGGCCCACCAAGAGGAAGGGGCGCGCGGGACCGGCACAGGCGAGACAGAGGTCACGGAGGACCGTGGCCAGAAGACGGCGGGAAAGGCGACCTGGCGGCGGGCCTTTGGCCAGAGCAGAGCGGGGGCCCCGGGAGGCGCGGGGTCGGCGACGCAGGAGACCGCGGCGGCCGGCGGCTTGCAGGGCAACGAGGAGGCGGCCGGGAGGAGAGGACCCCGGTGGCGGCGCGGCCAGGCCAGAGAGGCGACGGAACGACGACGGCGAGCAGGGCGGAGAGGGCCGTCGTGGGGCTCGCGGGGGAGGCGAAGGGCGACGAGGAGGGGGGCGGCTCCGTCGATGGGGCCGAGCGGGGCGGAGCGAGGAGCTCTAGGCGGCGGAGCGAGCGCGAGCGACGGAGGGCGGAGCGAGGGCGGCCGGAGGAGCTCCGGGTCCGGCGGAGGGAGACCTGCGGCGGCGAGGAGCGAGGCGGCGGCAGAGAGAGGCGAGGCCAGGGGCCTGGGGACGCGGGGCGGTCGGTGGTGGGGCACGTTGGGGAACGTGGCCAGGTGGGTGGGGGTATGGGCAGATGGGGACGGGTGGAGCTGGCGTGCGGGGTGTGCGTGCTGCGCGCGTCGGTTGCGAGGGTGTGGGGTCAGGGGCAGGCGGTGGGCGCGTGGGACCGGGTCCAGGGGACAGGGTGGGCCGCGCGGGGTCGGGTTGGGGACAGGCAGGTCGGGTGGGACCCGGGGGTCAGGGAGAGGAGAGAGGGCAGAGGGTGGAAGGCTGGTAGCGCGTGCGGTGCATGTGTGTGCTGGGGGTGGGTCCCAGGGAGAGAGGGGGAGAGAGAGAGGGAGGGGAGAGGGGCTGGCTGATGTGGCAGCTGCTGATTGGAGGGGATGAGGGAGAGAGGTGAGGTGGCGTCTAGCTATTGGGTGGGGTGATGTGGAGGGGGTGTGGGTAGATTAGGTTGGGTAGACTAGGGATTTGGGGTGGGCCGTTTTAAAATTCCTGGGGGTGGTCGTTCGGGTCGAATCGGCCCGTTCGGCTGCCCCCCTAAAAATAATTTAATATTTATTTAATTTTAAATGCACCGTTTGCAAACCGATAGCAGACAAACAAAATATTCCGGCGACCCGGGTTTTTGCGTTTGAATAAAGACGGGGCGTTTAGAAAACAAATTGGGTTTTTCCGCAAATAGTTTTATACAAGCAAATGCAAGATGATGACGATGCTCAAATGCAATATGGCATGATGACATGAGCATGCGGTCATGATGATGCAATGCACAAAAACAACGCGATTTTCTAGTAGTGGTTTTTGCGGGATGCCACACTTCTGGTCAAACCCGCGCGAGCCGTTCGATCTAGATCGGGCGGGTACGATAGATCACTTAAGCCGCGAATGGGTATGCGCCCTGTTCCGTGCGATCTAACTTAATCCAACGCTCCACGTAGCTCGATCTGGCCGAACCGTTATCAACCAATGAAATAGTGCCGCGTGTCCCAGAGCTGTTTAAAACAGAATTTGAAAACAGAATTTCTTGCAAACTTCAAACCCTTGTATCTTTTGATCCACACGTCCAAATTTTACAAATTTGATGTCGTTGGAATCAGCAAGACAAGCTCTAACCAACCCTGCCCTTAGTTTAGCAAATAGGATTTGTTAGATTGTTTAATTTTGCAGATTCTTTTGTGTGCTTGCTAACATTAGAAAAATTGTTTAAAAATGATTTTAGGGTTAGAACCTTTGCAAATTGGTTTGTTGTGACCTTACTGACCCTAGGAACCAACCCAAGTTTTTGAAAATGATTTTTGAAAAGGTTTAGAATGGATTAATTAGTTTAGTCCATTTCTAGCTAAACAAAACTATTGTTTTGTTTACAAAAATGTTTTTGTAAAAGAAAACTTTGAGAAAATGTTTTGGACCAAACCTAATGACCCAAACACCAAGTTTTGCAATAGCAACTCATTTGGTGAACCCTATAGGTTAATGCCCTAGTAAAAATATTTCTACACCACATAGAATGACACTTTGTTTTGCAAATGGTTTTATATATTGAAACCTTTTGCAAATGACTTAGCCACTTCACAAAATGACCATTAGATGTACCCAAATGTCTATGACCCATTAGGAACCACTTTTTCAAAACAAAATAAAGCTTGGCATGCTTGCATGCATTTCTTTAACTTTGCCACTTTGGTAAATGACCATTTTGGATCTTACAAAGTTTAGGAATCTAATAGAGACCCTCTTTGCAAATGACTTTGCCATTTTGGTAAATGACCAATTTGGAACTTACAAAAGTTTAGAAGCCTAGTGAAGACCATCCTTACAATAGAACCAACCTCTGCATGCTTATGCATGACTTAGATCCCTTTGTCTTGTGTGTGTGTTTTTGTTTGAGAGAATATTGGTTTGGAGTGTTAGATGATTTTGTGTTTTGCTTGATTGGTAGATTGAATTGTACCTTGCTTGATTGGATTGTAGTGACTTGAAGAGTGTGATTGTTGCAAAGACAAGGAGTGAACCTATACCCTCTACCAAAAAGGCAAGTGAACTTCATACTATCTATCCCATTATTTTCAATATGCATTAGTGTTTTTGCCAAGTAAAACTTGCATGGTTTTTATTTTGCTAAGTATAGACCTTGCTATAGGAAAACTAGTAGAATGAATCCTTAGAAGGATTTTCCTAAGTTAAGAATCCTATTACTATCAAGCTTAGCCTAGCTAATAGAAAACCTGGGTGGGATATATATTCATGCTATGAAAATTTCTAAGTCTGTGGACCTGTGTTTCGTTTAATAAAACAACTAAGTTAATGAATCACCTGGGTGGAAATGGAAGGAATGGTTTATGTTGAGTGGTTCATAAGGCCATGGACTTGTCTTGTGTATCTCACTTGTGGATGGCCACCCAGGAAACAAAGAGATTTGAGATGTCAAATGTTGAGAAGCTTCAAGTGCGACCACTTGGCAATATGGGCTCTGCCATGATCATATAGGTTGCAAGAACTTAGCCATATGGACAGTTGGTGGTAGTGTTTAATAGGTTGGAACGCGTCCATGATGGTCTAAGGGAATGCTTCTGAAAGATTTTGTCTTGGGAAACCAAGTCTTGTGGGTAAAGTGCACCACCTCTGCAGAGTGTAAAACCTAAGTACTTAGCCATGTCCCTGGAAAAGGACAATTTGAGCATCAAGACATGGAAGCAATCAAGAATCTCATCACTCCAATTTCCAAATTAAAACTTGTGGGTGAACAAGGGTTGTGTGAAATTCTTCAATCTTTGATGGAGAGATGGCTTGGTACAAGGATCTTGAAATCATTGATTGAGGAAAATTGTTTTTGCCAAGCAAATCTTCAGTCTTTGATTGGTAGATGCCCTGAGTGGATCTCCAGTCTTTGATTAGTAGATGTCTTGGAAAGTTTTTGCGAAACAAAACTTAGTATTTTCAAAATGATAGGAAAAATCTATTTTGAGCAATGCAAGCCTCAACTCCACTTAGCCAAATGCATATAGATGATAGACTCCACTATACTACCAAAGTATCACTTGCCAATACAATTCAAATGTATTGACCCTTGTGGCTGTAACTTTTAATGTTGCAGGTTTGATTGATTTTAGTGAGGATTGTTTGATTAGGATTACAAGTCTACAACCAACATGTCTGCCTGTGGCACTTTGAAGATGAAGGACCCATGACTATAGTTATTCCGCTGCAATGTAATGTAATAGCCATATGAGCTATGTTTGATGTAATAAAAATTAAGTTCTTCCTAGTTATAAAGTTGTATTATGACCTTTGTTTCTTGATATTACATCTGAACTGTGGATGCTAGCTATTGATCCAGGGACTAGCATTGTAAACACAAGGGGCTCAATCTTATTAAAGGTTGGGGACCCTACAGAATGGTATCAGAGCACTGTGTTGCCTGTAGGATTTGTAACCCTAGGATTGGACAAAACCCCTTAGAAAAAAATAGGAGTTGTATTTGTTCCAAAACTTATTTACAAAAACAATCTTGTAAACTCTTTCCTCAACCATTTTGGTTTCAACTCTACTTCTCTTCTACTTCAAACTTAATGGAAAGCCTACCCCATGACCAAAGACTTCATCATGAGCAAAGGACATCTTCAACTTCATCAACTCTAATGACTTCAACTTCTTCAAATGACTTCAACATCTTCAGCATAAACACCAAGGACATCCAACTTGGATATCATTAAAGACTACAAGTAAGACAAGAAATGTTAATCAAGACTTGAAGATTAAGGAAACACAACTTAGAAGAAGCCATCATTACCTTTGAAGATTTGTGACCAAGACACAAGAATTCTCCAAGGATACAAAGATCTCAATCAAGAGGAATCAACCAAGAAGGATGGAAAGATCACAAGTGAACCATGTAGATGGACTACCATATTTAGTTTAAGTCAAACCAACCAACTTAAGTGGTGTAACAAAAATTATTTTGTTGCCTAAAAATGTGCTAGACTTTGTTGTTTGAGTGGAATGTTTGGTTTGTGATTGCTTGCACATTGCTTGTGTGAATTGTAATGTGTGTGATTAGAATTGATCCATAGAAATCTTTTGCCTATTCTAATCCCAATCCAACCCAAACAGATGACTTCTCCAAGAGACTCCAGCATCAAGGATGATGACATCAACAACAACCAAGAGGTCAACATGAGAGAACTCCTAGCAACCCACCACCAGTTGAACCAACTAACAACTCAGTTCATAGCCAACAATAGTGATAAAGACCCTACCTTGCAAAAGTTTTTGGAAGAACAATCCCAACTGATGCTTAAGGTGACTAATCAAATGATCAGCATGGAAGAAAACTATCCCAAAAGAGTGTATGACAACAAGGATGACAAGAATATTATTCTAGATGGAGCCCCAGCTTGCATTATTTGTGGAGACAAGGATCACACTTCCAAGGAGCATGAAGATCAATGCCCCAATTGTGAAGAGGAACATCCAGTTGGCCAATGCCCCACATCTCAAGTTACTTGTTACCTTTGTGAAGGAAACGACCATGTACCAACTCAATGCCCCATCTATGCCATTGTTGAACAAAGGAAACAAGAAGGATCCAAGTATGCCAAGAATGTTGATGACAAAGGAAAAGGACCACTCATACCTCCAAACAAGACAACCCAATTCAAAGGATCAAAGAAACCTAAGAAACCAAAGCAAGACATGAGCCTTGTGCAATGTCGTAAATGTAAGGAAATGGGACACTACCCCAGTGGATGCCCAGAGAACCCGAAGAATAAAGAGATCGGCCAAGTAGTGTGCAACAACTGCAAGGAACCAGGTCACTACGTAGCAACTTGTCCACAAGAGCAACGCAAAGAACTCCAAGATATCCACTGTTTCAATTGCAAGGAACCAGGACACTATGCAAGCAATTGTCCAGAAAAGATGAAGAACAAGATAAACAAGCCTATGAAGGATCTCAACCTTGGCCCATGAGTCAAGCATGGAAACAAAGGACACTAAACAGAAGTTTTACAAGAAGAAGTTTTCCAAGATTCCAAGCAAGCCAAGATGTAGTTTAGTTGAATTTTTTTTAAGGGTGGTAGTACCCTAGCTGTTGAGCCAACTTGTAACCCTAGCCTCCCCAAATCTCGGGACGAGATTTATTTTAAGGGTGGTAGCCTGTCACATCCCAAGATTTTCCAAATCTTGTAATGTGAAAAATAAATAAACAAAATAAATTTTTGTTGAAAATCAGGGTGAAAAGAAATTTTTGTTTCTAAAAAGAAACTGAAATCCCATCTTGAACAAACTTTGGCTAAAGTTTGAATTCAACAAAATCCAATTCAAGGGAAATGCATTCCTCAATGAATGTATCTGGAAATTGAACACTTGGAACATAAATCCAAATCCCTAAGCCCTAATGGAAGGAAATCATTTTCCAAAGTATCTCCAAATCCATAGATTTGATCCATACCAAATCTGATCAACAAATAATCACAAAGGATCAAGAAAAACCTTAGAGATGGTTTCACTTAGTTTGGAACCATAGACAAAAACCTTATGAATATAAAAAGATAAGGAAATTGAATTTCCAAAGCCAATAAAGCCCTTACCAAAAGCCATACCAATTGGTGAACAATTATAATCCTAAAGGGATTAAAAAGATAAACATTTAATAAAGGAAAAATAAATTGTTTTGGAAATACTATTTGGATCTTTTGATAAAAGACTTTGTCTTCAAATGAAAAGGTGAGCCAAATTAATTTTGGCCAAACTTTTGTAATAAAATATTTTGTTTTGATAAAATGAGTAAAAATTTATTTAAATAAAATAATAAGGATTTAAATATCCAATTTTATTTAAGTAAAGGCTTTTCCCATTTTAAATGAACACCAAGTATTTTATTACTACTTTGAAATCTTTTATTAAAAGGTTTTGCTTTGATTAAAATGAGTAAAGAATTATTTAAATAAAATAATAAGGATTTAAATATCCAATTTTATTTAAGTAAAGGCTTTCCCATTTTAATTAAAACACCAAAACTTATTTATTTATTTAAATAAGTTTCCAAGTATTCTTTTATTTTTCAAATAAAACCTTCTGGTTTGGTTTTGAAAATAATTGGATTTCAAATGGAAATTTTATTAAATAAATCAAACACTATTAATAACTAAAGATCCATTTTATTTAATTATTAAATGGATCCTAAAATAAAAACAAAATTATTATTTTATTTTGAGATTTGGATTATGTTGAAAAACAGAACCAAATTCAAAGTAAAGGTGAGTGCTTGTTTGAATTGATTTGAGTGTTGTTTGAATGTGTGAATAATTGTTTGAAATCCAAACAGAAAAGGAATTAGAAAAAGAAAAAGAGATTAGACAGAAAAAAAATAAGAAACAGACCCAGCCCACTAAGGCCCAGTACCAGCCCAGCCTCTCACTGCCCGAAGAAACCTTTTCTCACTCAGAAACAGACCCGCTGAGTCAATGACAACCCGGACCCTCTTCTCCCTCTCCCTCTCGCTGACGAGAAGACCCCACCTCCCTCACCCACGCCCTGAACCGTTTTTCTTCACCGCGAAAGGGACCCGCTAAGCAGATGACAAGTGGACCCCATTCCCTTCCCCTTTCCCACTGACCAGAGGACCCCACCGCCACCTCCTTCTTCTTCCCCGCGCGACAACCACGCCCTCTCCCTTGCTGCCGTTGCTGCCTTCAAACCGCGGATTCAATTCGCCTTAACGCGACCGCCGTTACTCGAGTTGATCACACAGACGTAAACGCCCGTGTCTCCTCTATAAATCCCCTCTGACACCTCGCGCTCGCACGCCCTAGACCGCCTCCAATTCCTCCCCGAACGCCCTCTACTCCGACGACTTCCCTCGCCGATTCCGGCCAGCACACGTCGCCCCTTGCCTCCTCAACCATGCTCACGTGAACCCCACCTCCTGGCGATCATCTCCGTAGCCCCAGCTCGTCCCCGAGCACCCCAGAGCATCGACAACGACGACACCGAGCGAGCGCCGCCGTCTGCCATTGCTCCGTCAAGCAATCTAGGTGAACACCGACAACCCCGCGCCTCCTAGATCACGCGCACAACATCGCCTTACTCTTGCGCATCTGAACTTGCTTCTGTCTTGCCTTAGGGCGATCTGCAGCGACGACTCGTCGTCAACCTGAGTGCCACCGTCTGTCTACAAACTCCGGCGGAACCTCTCTGGTAAATCAGACTACCCCGAGCCCTCTCGTTCACGCTCACAGCTCCGCCATGATCTCCTACGTCTAACCCAGTCCTCAGTTTGTCTTCTCGTGGACCACAGCCTCGTCTTCGACCGTGGACGGAACCGTCCGTCGCTGTCCACTACTCCGGCGAGGAATTGCCGCAGAACCCGAGCGCCCCTCGTCCGACCAACACCTCCCCGAGCATCGCCGTGACCCCTTGAGCCCGGTGAGCAACCCGTCCTTCTCCCTCACCTCCTGTAGCATCGCCTCCGTCGTCGACCGACCGCTCCGCCGCCGCTAGCCACCACAGCGCCGCCAGCTTCTGGTCAAACCCGCGCGAGCCGTTCGATCTAGATCGGGCGGGTACGATAGATCACTTAAGCCGCGAATGGGTATGCGCCCTGTGCCGTGCGATCTAACTTAATCCAATGCTCCACGTAGCTCGATCCGGCCGAACCGTTATCAACCAATGAAATAGTGCCGCGTGTCCCAGAGCTGTTTAAAATAGAATTTGAAAACAGAATTTCTTGCAAACTTCAAACCCTTGTATCTTTTGATCCACACGTCCAAATTTTACAAATTTGATGTCGTTGGAATCAGCAAGACAAGCTCTAACCAACCCTGCCCTTAGTTTAGCAAATAGTATTTGTTAGATTGTTTAATTTTGCAGATTCTTTTGTGTGCTTGCTAACATTAGAAAAATTGTTTAAAAATGATTTTAGGGTTAGAACCTTTGCAAATTGGTTTGTTGTGACCTTACTGACCCTAGGAACCAACCCAAGTTTTTGAAAATGATTTTTGAAAAGGTTTAGAATGGATTAATTAGTTTAGTCCATTTCTAGCCAAACAAAACTATTGTTTTGTTTACAAAAATGTTTTTGTAAAAGAAAACTTTGAGAAAATGTTTTGGACCAAACCTACTGACCCAAACACCAAGTTTTGCAATAGCAACTCATTTGGTGAACCCTATAGGTTAATGCCCTAGTAAAAATATTTCTACACCACATAGAATGACACTTTGTTTTGCAAATGGTTTTATAGTGAAACCTTTTGCAAATGACTTAGCCACTTCACAAAATGACCATTAGATGTACCCAAATGTCTATGACCCATTAGGAACCACTTTTTCAAAACAAAATAAAGCTTGGCATGCTTGCATGCATTTCTTTAACTTTGCCACTTTGGTAAATGACCATTTTGGATCTTACAAAGTTTAGGAATCTAATAGAGACCCTCTTTGCAAATGACTTTGCCATTTTGGTAAATGACCAATTTGGAACTTACAAAAGTTTAGAAGCCTAGTGAAGACCATCCTTACAATAGAACCAACCTCTGCATGCTTATGCATGACTTAGATCCCTTTGTCTTGTGTGTGTGTTTTTGTTTGAGAGAATATTGGTTTGGAGTGTTAGATGATTTTGTGTTTTGCTTGATTGGTAGATTGAATTGTACCTTGCTTGATTGGATTGTAGTGA
This sequence comes from Avena sativa, assembly GCA_916181665.1. Taxonomy (NCBI): domain Eukaryota; kingdom Viridiplantae; phylum Streptophyta; class Magnoliopsida; order Poales; family Poaceae; genus Avena; species Avena sativa. The sequence goes on from OV702297.1 coordinate 149,958,786, forward strand.
CTTGAAGAGTGTGATTGTTGCAAAGACAAGGAGTGAACCTATACCCTCTACCAAAAAGGCAAGTGAACTGCATACTATCTATCCCATTATTTTCAATATGCATTAGTGTTTTTGCCAAGTAAAACTTGCATGGTTTTTATTTTGCTAAGTATAGACCTTGCTATAGGAAAACTAGTAGAATGAATCCTTAGAAGGATTTTCCTAAGTTAAGAATCCTATTACTATCAAGCTTAGCCTAGCTAATAGAAAACCTGGGTGGGATATATATTCATGCTATGAAAATTTCTAAGTCTGTGGACCTGTGTTTCGTTTAATAAAACAACTAAGTTAATGAATCACCTGGGTGGAAATGGAAGGAATGGTTTATGTTGAGTGGTTCACAAGGCCATGGACTTGGCTTGTGTATCTCACTTGTGGATGGCCACCCAGGAAACAAAGAGATTTGAGATGTCAAATGTTGAGAAGCTTCAAGTGCGACCACTTGGCAATATGGGCTCTGCCATGATCATATAGGTTGCAAGAACTTAGCCATATGGACAGTTGGTGGTAGTGTTTAATAGGTTGGAACGCGTCCATGATGGTCTAAGGGAATGCTTCTGAAAGATTTTGTCTTGGGAAACCAAGTCTTGTGGGTAAAGTGCACCACCTCTGCAGAGTGTAAAACCTAAGTACTTAGCCATGTCCCTGGAAAAGGACAATTTGAGCATCAAGACATGGAAGCAATCAAGAATCTCATCACTCCAATTTCCAAATTAAAACTTGTGGGTGAACAAGGGTTGTGTGAAATTCTTCAATCTTTGATGGAGAGATGGCTTGGTACAAGGATCTTGAAATCATTGATTGAGGAAAATTGTTTTTGCCAAGCAAATCTTCAGTCTTTGATTGGTAGATGCCCTGAGTGGATCTCCAGTCTTTGATTAGTAGATGTCTTGGAAAGTTTTTGCCAAACAAAACTTAGTATTTTCAAAATGATAGGAAAAATCTATTTTGAGCAATGCAAGCCTCAACTCCACTTAGCCAAATGCATATAGATGATAGACTCCACTATACTACCAAAGTATCACTTGCCAATACAATTCAAATGTATTGACCCTTGTGGCTGTAACTTTTAATGTTGCAGGTTTGATTGATTTTAGTGAGGATTGATTGATTAGGATTACAAGTCTACAACCAACATGTCTGCCTGTGGCACTTTGAAGATGAAGGACCCATGACTATAGTTATTCCGCTGCGATGTAATGTAATAGCCATATGAGCTATGTTTGATGTAATAAAAATTAAGTTCTTCCTGGTTATAAAGTTGTATTATGACCTTTGTTTCTTGATATTACATCTGAACTGTGGATGCTAGCTATTGATCCAGGGACTAGCATTGTAAACACAGGGGGCTCAATCTTATTAAAGGTTGGGGACCCTACAAGTATCAAATACCCAGACACTACTACGAGTACTAGTGAGATACACATCAATAACATGTATATCGGATATACCTTTCTTCTTGATGTTGCCGTTGTTCAAATCCGCCAAGTACTTAGGGAAATTTCGCTTCTAGTGAGCTTCTCCCATGCAGTAAAAGCACTCAGTATCAGGCTTAGGCCCAGCCTTGGTCTTCTTCGCAGGTGCGGTAACTTTCTTACCGCCCTTCTTGGATTTTTTCTTAGACTTGCCTTGCTTCTTGAATTTGGTGGTCTTATTGATCATCAACACTTGGTGCTCTTTCTTGATCTCCACTTCCGCAGACTTTAACATGGAGAAGAGTTCAGGCAATGACTTTTCCATGTTTTGCATATTGTAGTTCATCACAAAGTTCTTGTAACTTGGTGGTAGTGATTGGAGGACACAGTGAATCCCCAAAGCATTAGGAATCACTATACCCAAGCTTTGAAGCTTGCTTGAGTGCCTAGACATCTTAAGCACGTGCTCACTAACAGAGCTACCCTCTTCCATCTTGCCGTTAAAGAACTTTTCAGAAGCCTCATAACTCTCAACTGCCACATGAGCCTCAAATTTCATTTTGAGTTCATGGACAATATCATGTGGGTCATGGTTCTCAAACCTTTTCTGAAGCTTCGATTCCAAACCCTACAAGATAGCACACTGAAATGTGGAGCATTGATTCTTCCGAGTGAAGAAAACATTCTTCACCTCATCGGTAGCATCAGCTGCAGGTGGGTCACCCAGCGGTGCATCCAGCACATAGGTCAAATTACCAGCATTGAGGACAATCCTCAAATTTCGGAGCCAATCCACGAAGTTGCTTCCATTGTTTTTCAACTTTTATTTCTCTAGGAACGCATTAAAATTGATGGTAGGGGACGCCATTGATCTACAACATATTTGCAATAGTTTAGACTAAGTTTATGAAAAATTGAGTTCTAATTAATAGTTAAATTAATCTAGGTGAACTCCCACTCAAAACAATATCCCTCACATTGTTTTAGTGATCACACGAACCAAATCCACCACATCAAAACCGATCATCACGAGAGTTCATGTAGCTTCAATGGTGAACAATCAACATGTTCATCATATCTACTATATGACTCATGCTTTACCTTTCGTTGATCCGTGTTCCGAGACCATGTCTTTACATGCTAGGCTCGTCAAGATCAAACCTTAGCTTCCGCATGAGAAAATCTGGCTTGCTCCTGTTGTATACACTCGCAGAATCTAACACACCCGATCATCACGTGGTGCTTCAAAACAATGAGCTTTAGCAACAGTGCCTACTAAGGATGAACACTTATAACTTGAAATTTTGTGAGAGGGATCATCTTATAATGCTACCGTCGCAAACTAAGAAATACAAGATGCATAAAATGATTAACATCACATGCAATTGAAAATATGTGATATGATATGGCCTTTCTTCTTGTGCTTGCGATCTCCATCTTTAAGCACGAACATGATCTCCATCATCACCGACATTGCATCAAGGTCAATGGCGCCGCTCCATGGTTGTCGTCCACCAACATAAACTATTACCACTACTTTGAACAATAGACACGCAGGTCTTAACATAATTAAAAAGACAACCATATGGCTCCTGACGGTTGCCAACTTACAATAAGGAACATTGCATACATCATATATAATCACAATCATGACCATATCACATCACAACACACCCTGCAAAACAAAGTTAGACGCCTCTAATTTTCTTTGCATATTTTACGTGGTTTGGGGCTTTCAATAAGTGTCGTTCTAACTTACGAACAAGAACCACAACGTTGATGCTTGAACTATCAAGTGCCTGTTGTAAATTGAATCTATACTATGATGGGAGAGACAGACACCCGCAAAGCCACTTATGCAATACAAGTTGCATGTTAAGCGTGGAGCAAGTCTCATGAACGATGTCATGTAAGGTTAGCCTGGGCCGCTTCATCCCATCATACCGCAAGATGCAAAGTACATAAAAAGCAATTGATAATAAAAGCACCACCGCCCACAATGACCATTGTGTTTTACTCGTGCAACAGATCTACATATAGACATGACTCTGATACCACTGTAGGGGTTCGTAACATGGAAAACAAAAAATTTCTACCGCATGCACACAAACAAGCCAAGATCTATCTACTAGATTGTAGCAACGAGTCGATTAGAGTACTCACCCTCGAAGATTCCAAAGTGGTTAACAAGAGCAGATTCTCGTGGGTGATGTAGTCGTACACTTGCCGATCTCAAGATTGCATAGACGATCCTTCCAAGCGCTACGTTCTGGCAGCGCTTCCATAGTCGGTCACACGTCGGTACTCAATGAAGACCTTCCTCTCCCTTGTTCCAGCATGTAGCTGAGGTTGTAGTTCTCCCCTCCCGATTCTGGCAACACGACGGTGTGGTGTCGGAAGTAGAGGGAAGATCCCGCAGGGCTTCGCCTAAGCTGGTGTGGGTTATGGTGGATCTAGGGTTTCCAACGATCTAGGTTTAGAAGGTTGGAGAGGAGGAGGTGGAGTCGGCAGTGGCCAGGGGATGGCGACAGACCAGCGGTGGCTGGCGGCGGCGACGGCGGCGTGGCTTGCAGGTGGGGAGGGCTGGTTGTAGTGCTTTGGGGTAGCCCCTCCCCTCTATTTATGATAGGGAGGGCAACTTGGGAGAGGGGAGTTTTAATCCTTCCCCAAACCCAAGTTGGAGAGAAAGAAGGACTCTTTCATTCTTCCACTAGGAAACCATTGTTCCAATTTGACTTTTCAAACCCGCCTTTTGACTTTCAATTTAGAGCTTTATTTCTCTCTCGCAAATGCCCAACCAAGTGACCTAGGACATGATACAATCATTCCACTTAACCATGACACATTCATGAACCATTCCCCTTCCGGTCCGGTGAACCTTCTAGACCCTTCTAGAACCTCTCCGATGAAAACATCGGAATCATTCCCGAACTCCGGAATCGGACTTTCCTTATATGAACCTTATTCTCTAGACCATTCTGGATCTCCTCGTGATATCCTGGATCCCATACGAGACTCCGAACAACATTCGGTCTCCCTACTTACATTCCATATCTACTAAACAACATTGAATCCTTAAGTGTGTCTCCGTATGGTTCGTGAATTATGTGGACATGGACGAGACACTTCTCCGATCAATAACCAATAGAGGAATCTGGAAATTCATATGGCTCCCACATATTTCTACGATTAATTAGCGACCGAATGAACCACTTACATACGATACCAATTTCCCTTTGTCTCGTGATAGTTTACATATCCGAGGTTTGATCGTCAGTATCTCTGCATACCTAGTTCAACCTCGTTACCGATAAGTACTCTTTTCTCGTTCCCGTGATATGTGATCCCTTGTGAGCTAGTCACATGCTTGCAAGCTAATTGGATGACATTCCATCGAGAGGGCCTAGAGTATATATATCTGTCATATGGATGGCCAAATCCCACTATTTATCCATGTGCCTCAACACATACTTTCCGAACACTCAATGCCACCTTTATAGACACCCAGTTATGGTGTGGTGTTTGATGTCATGAAATCATCCTTCCGGTGATGGTGATTATCAGGATCTCATGGTCGAAGGAATTAGGTTACTATGCATCATAAATCTTATAGCAAACGAACTATTGAAATGACTTGATCTTTATGCTACGCTTATCTATAGGAGTATGTCCATCACATCATTATCCTAATGATATGATCTTGTTGTTAATAACATCTCAATGTTCATGATCGGCAAACCACGATCATCTATCAACCAACAAGCTAGTATTACAAAGAGGCTTTACTAGGGACTCTAATTTAGTTTACAAATCACACAAGTATTAATGTTTCTGTTTAATACTATTATAGCATGAATGTAATCATTAATCATAAACACAAAGATATAATAATAACCACTTTTATTATTGCCTCTAGGCCATATCTCCAACAATATCATCCATTGTCCATGATCATCCATTAATCAACAAGCTAGTTTAACAAGAGGCTTACTAGGGACTCTTTTATGTTTACAAAACACACAAGTATTAATGTTTCCTATTAATACAATTATAGCATGGGATGTAAAAATTTATCATAAACACAAAGATATAATAATAATCACTTTATTATTGCCTCTCGGGCATATCTCCAACACTCACCCACTTGCACTAGAGTCAATAATCTAGTTTGAAAAACTTTGTGCATTTAACACCTATGTCTTCCTGGTGATGTATATACATGATTGCTAGTGGTAAACATAATCTTCGGATCTGACACTTCCATGCCCATGTGTATTTGCGTGTCTTTGCGTCTCTACGTATCACTCATTCTCCAATTAGATGGCATTGTATAACTTTAGTCGTTTGGTGAGACCTTTAGTTCCTTGGGGTTAAACCATGTCGATACAATTGTCATACAATATATCTTCATAGTACTAGCCTGTTGTGAACCACACCTAGTTTGATAACAAACTAATTGACACAAGTGCCCTATTTTGCTTCTATAATAGCAGTCATATACTTAGCCTTTTGTTATAGTATCCGTCACAATGTCTTAACTTTGGAACTCATCCAAATCCATTATGGAAATTCCTTTCCATTACATTGTGCCACCCATAGTTTAAATTGAGATAAACTTAATTTATATCTTGTGACAGAACTAGTGTCAATGTAACACTTCACAATGAACTATCTATCTATTTGTCACCTCTACATAAATAACATATTCTTAGTTTCTTCTAAAGATCATAAGAATATCCTTACTATCGTCTAATGATCATCTTATGAATCATTCTGGTATATGCTCATAACATTTAGAGCATAGGACATATCTAGATGTGTACATATCACGGTATGATTGACCAAAATATTCATGTGTTTTCACTCACCAAGTGTCAAAACACTTGAATCTTGATTCAATTACCAAGTGTCAAAACACTTGAATCTTGATTCAATCCTTCCTGTGCGATAAGTACCTTTCTTGTCATTTCCATATTGAACTCATTTAATATCTCATCTATGCACATTTGTCTCAACTATATTAGCTTCTCAATTTATCCATATAGACATTGATGCCTAATATTCGGGTTTTGCCTAAGTCTTTCATCAAAATGAAATACTTAACCTGTGTCAATAGAAGATACATCATTTCCAATCAACAAGATGTCCTCCACATAATGTATTAGAAATATGTCTTATCGCTCCCACTTAGTTTCTTGCAAATGCAAGCATCTTCATTGTCTCCAATGAAGTTAAACTCTTTTAACAGTTTCATCACGGTGAAGATTCCAACTCCGCGATGCTTACTTGAACCATTGAAGTTTGCATATGCTTTTAGCATCCTTTGAATTAATAAAACCCTATGGATCATGTCATGTACACGTCCTAGGTCACCATTCTATTAAAAGAACTTTGTTTTGTTTGTTTAACTACCCTATATCAAATTATATGTAATGGTTTGTATATTAGTCCGTCTAGACTAAATATCGCTATGAAAGATCAAGTCTTGTCATAGTCAACTCCTTAAACATTGTCGTAAACTCTTTCCCGACATGTCGATTATTTCATGGATGTGAAACATCCATGTCTATTGCTGTATAGATCCAAAGAGGACTGAAAGGTTTTACACCTTTGTAGAGGGTCTTCCTAGTTCAAAAACTTGATTTCTCGTGTATGGAACTATCACGAATTTTATGGCTTCAAGCCATTTGACGGAGTCATGGCCCATCATTGCTTATATTCATATAGTCAGTTCATCATTGTCAAACAACAATGTTTTACTCTCAAATCTTAATATTTGATTGTTTACCCAACCTATTTGGTTCAATAGGAACTTAGACCTCCGTGACCATAACCTTTGAGGCACGTGAGCCATGAGCATTATTGCTGCCTCCGGGACACTTTTCGGCGCTGCGCAACTCAGCACATATAGCTAAGGTTTAATAACCTTATCAAAGTTCTATTGTCCTCCCACTTAACTTTTCACGAAATGCAAGTTGCACGTTGAGCGTGGAGCAAGTCTCCTGTGCGACGACATGTAAGGTTAGCCCGGGCCGCTTCATCCCACCATCCCGCAAGATGCAAAGTACACAAAAAGCAAGCGACAACAAAAGCATCAACGCCCACAAAACCATTGTGTTCTACTTGTGCAACAGATCAACACATAGCGCCAGCTCTGATACCTATATGGTTCGTTGCTGGAAAACAAAAAAATTCTATCACAAGAACACATAAAACCAAGATCCAACTATGGCAAAGACAAGATCTAATCCACGAGATCGGTGCAACGAGATTGAAGAGAACTAACCCTCATAGATCCAAAGCGTTTAACGAGATCGGATTCTCGTGCTTGATGTAGTCGATCACTTGCCGATCTCAAGATCGTGTAGAAGATGCTTCCGGCGCTGCGTTTCGGCAGCACTTCCGCACTCGGTCACACGTGCGGAGTCGATGAATACCTTCCCCTCCCTGTTCTAGCAAGCAGTGGAGGTAGTAGATCCCGTCAGAATCCTAGCAGCACGGCAGCGTGGTGGTGGAGGAGATAAATCTGCAGAGCTTCACCTAAGCCGGAGCAGTCGATGGAGGAGAAAGGGGGAGGCGTCTAGGGTTTGAGACACTAGGGACAAGGGACAAGGGACAAGGGGGTGCGCCCCCACCCCTCTTTATATAGAGGGGGGATGGGGCCAAGGGTTCCCATCCCTTGGCCGAGTCCTTCCCCAACTCGGCCAACGGGGAGAGGTGGGAACTTGCCCCCCAAGTTTCCCTCTTACCAAATTAGGGTTTTCCCCTTTTCCCTAGTGCTGGCGCCATATTTGAATTGATGCGGCTGGCCCAAGTCCCACACAACACACCCTCGGCCCATTTTCCCCCTCCCGGGGAAGTGGACCCACTGGTGGTACCTGTAGAACATTCTAGAAGCTTCTGGTGAAAACACCGAAAACATTTCCGAACCCCAAAAAATGACTTTCATTATATGAATCTTATTCTCCTGACCATTCCGGATCTCCTCGTGATGTCCTGGATTCAATTCGAGACTCCGAACAACATTCGGTCTCCAACACATATTCCATATCTACTTAAACAACATCGAACCTTAACTGTGTCACCCTACAGTTCATGAACTATGCAAACATGATTGAGACACCTCTCCGATAAATAACCAATAGCGGGATCTAGAGATTCGTAATGGCTCCGACATATTCAACGATGACTTCATGATCGAATGAACCATTCACATACGATATCGATTCCCTTTATCGCGATATACATTACTTATCTTAGGTTCAATCGTCGGTATCTCCATACCTAGTTCAACCTCGTTATCAATAATACTCTTTACTCGTTCCGTGATATGACATCCCTTGTGACCTAGTCACATGCTTGCAAGACAATTGGATGACATTCCACCGAGAGGGCCCAGAGTTGTAAGACCCCACCTTTTAAAGGTAAAGGCCCCTGTGATTACAATGCTAGTCCCTGGATCGAATTGCTAGAATCCACAGTTTAAGATGAAGTACACATATACAAAGGTCATTATTACATCGTCATTCCAGAGATAACATAGTCTTTACAACTCATTATCCCAAGGCTAATACATAGAGTTCATAACATAAAGTAAATAAATAGAAGTCTTTATCTTCATGTGACACAGGCAAACATGTTTAGTGTAGACTCATAACCCTAGTCTCCATCAGAGTAACCTGCAACAACATAAGTTACAACCACAGTGGGTTAATACATTTGGAATTGTATTAGCAATACCATAGTAGTATAGTAGCATCTAATAACTATATGAATTTGGCTAAGTGTAGTTTAGGCTGGCTTTGCTCAAAATAGCGTTTTTCTTATAAGTTGAAAACACTAAGTTTTTGTTTGACAAAACACCAAAGGCACCACCAATAGACATTGGTGAACCTTTACCCTTGTTCAACCACAAGTTTTAACTTAGATAAATTGGGATGAGGATATCCTTGATCACTTCAATGTCTTTGAGGCTCAAAATGTCCGTTATCGGGGACACGGTTAAGTACTTAGGTTTTACCCTCTCGAGAGGTGGTGCACTTTACCCACAAGACTCAACATGCATCGAGACGAGACTTTTTAGAAGCATTCCCTTAGACCACCATGGAAGCGTTCCATCCTATCAACCCTACCACCAACTGTCCATCTGGCAAAGTTCTTCCAACCTATTTGGTCAAGGCAGAGCCCATATGCCATCTGGTTGCACTAGAAGCTTCTCAACATTAAATATCTCAAATCCCTTTGTTCCTGGGTGTCCATCCACAAGTGTGACACACAATAAAACCATAGACATGGGCCTTGTGTAACCACTCAACACAAACCATTGTTCCCATTCCACCCAGGTGATTCATTCACATGTTGTTTTATTAATCAAAAACATAGTCATAGATTTTGCATATTATCATAGCATGAATATTCCACCCTTCTGTTCTACTAGCGAGGATAAGCATGCTAACATGGCAAGTCTCTTAACTTAAGGAAATTCTACTAAGACAATATCTATAGGATTTCCCATGGCATAGCATATACCCAGAAATATCTCCATGCAAATCCTACTCAAAATAACACTAGTGCATAGATAAAATAGTAGGAAAAAAATATGAAGCATAACTTTCCTTGGTAGTTGGGGGAATAGGAACAATCCTCATAGTCACAATCACCACAATCACAAAAATCTACACATAAAATCATAACACCAAATTCACATTCAATATACAAACAAAAAATACATACGAATGCATGCAAATGCAATGGAATGATTTTGGACACTAAACAAGTCAAACTAAACAGTACTGAACACAAATTAAACTTTCTAAAGTCTAAATAAACCAAAATTTACTCTAAAACAATTTTTGAACAATTTATATAGCCAAAGTAAGCCTACAATTTTTTCTGTATAAAAACCTAATTTTGACAGAGGCAAATGGCCTAACTAAGGATATAGATGTGTAGAGCTCATTTTTGGGAATCCAATGATATATTATTTGTAATTTTTGGACAAACAGATCAAACGTTATGAATTTTACAATTCAATTCATCTAATAGATCAAAAAGTGAATTTAAATCTAAATCAAAGCCACGTGGCAGCTCCTGATTGGCGCGTACCGCTTCGCGCTGGATCGCGCTTCCAGGCCGTTAGATCTAAGTGACTATGCAAGGTTTAGATCAAAACAAAAAGGTCTGATAAGTGATCTAATTCTAGCCGCTGGATGCAGATCTAAAGTTCTAGATCTAAACGACCCAGCCAATCTATGCGGCGCTACTGTCGGTGACACGCCGGCGATTCTAGGGGCAATAGGGGGTGGTGCCGATTCTTACCAGAGTCATGTGGATGCGAGGAAGCTCAAGGTGGTCGTGGCTTGGACAGGGTGCACTAACGCGGCCCGAAAAACTCGTCGAAGTTCTCACTAGCATCGGGGTACTCACGAACGGCGATAGAGTCGACGACCTAGGACGCAAACAAGCAAATGATGGGCGTCAAAAGCTTTGGAAGATCAAGGCGAACACAGTAGTGTGGTTAAGAGGTCAAGGGGCGTGCAGACCTTACCGGAATTACTCGCCGGAGTTGATTGGCGCCTCGGGTGATCGCAGAGGTTGACAGGGACAACGTCCTGGGGTGATAGAGGACAAACCAGAGGCATGATTAGACGCGCAAGAGTAAGAGGAACACGCTTGCATGAACGAGATACAGAGGGGAGCACGGAGCTCACCGGAAAACTTCACCAGAGTTGCTCGGTACTGTGGCGGTGTGACCTGAAATTCGGGGAGCCTGGAATCATCATACCCTAGGGTCACTTACGAAGAGAAACCCCAAGTTGCTTCTTCCTCGGTATGATGATTCTATTGTACTTTGTAGAATTTGATAGTCTTAGTACGAGTCACTCTTTCTGCTGTCTCAAGAATCTTGATAGGTTTCTATTCATAAGTGAGATCACTATCCAACTGAACCTCTTCCAATGGTATAGTGTCCTTCAACGAGGTTTATTCCATCTCTGGATGACACTTCTTCAACTGGCTCACTGATGCTACACTCAACATGGAGGAAGAGTGCTTCGTTGGAAACCCCAAGAGCAAGGTATGAACAGTACAACAACAAGATTTCCCTCAGTAGAAACCGAGGTTATCGAACCAGAAGGAGGAAGGAAACGTCACAAGGTGTTGGAAGCAACATGGAGACCTGCACAACACAAACTCAAGACTCTGTCCCAACGAATCAGTGAGGTTGTCAAGCTCACCGGTTTTCTGTAACAAAGGATTAAACGTATGGTGTGGAAGGTAATGGTTTCAACAAGTAAACAAGTAATAGTGGAAGATGTATCAATTTTAAAGATTGGACCGGGGTCCATAGTTCACTAGAGGTGCTCTCCTTAGATAAACAACATGGCATGAAGGGTAAACAAATTACAGCGAGGCAATTGACAGGAACTGAGCAAGGCATAACAATGCAATTACTAGCCAGAAAGATCCTATGAGGTTGATTGGGAAATACAACAACATACATAGACCGTAATCCAACTGCATCTATGACTAGAAGTCCACCTTCAGGTTATCATCTGAACCCCCTCCAGTATTAAGTTGCAAGAAACAGACAAAATTTTTAAGCAAGGTGTGTAAGGTAAATAGTCCACATGTTCCATGAACAAGAGACCATTGTTTTCTCCCTAGTAGCAACAACACATCTACAACCGAAGAGATGTCTGTCACTTCCCTTGGAAACTAGACCCTCTTGGAGTCACTAGCAACTACTTGGCCAAGATAACCACTAGCAACAGAGAGCATGCAAGATCACAAACAATACATACATGATAGAATCATAAAGATAGAACCATTAATCAAACTAACATAATAATCTCAATATCCATCGAATCCCCGCAAACACAACATGCATGATTCCAAATAGATTAGATCTTGATCATGAACAGAGCTCGCAAGATCTATACATGAAAGCACAAAGGAGGAGATACAACCATCTAGATACTACATGGACCCATAGTCCAAGGTGGAACTACTCATAAATCATACCGGAGAGAAGGCCTCCGGGATGATATCCTCTCCGGCAGGGTGCCGGGAAGAGCTTCAGATCCCCCCGATCTAGGGAGGATGGTGGCGGCGGCTACAGACGGTTTCGTGGAATATTGATCGGGTACTGAGAGTTTCTACATCAGGGGCTTCTTATAGGCGAAGAGGGAGACCGAGGCGGCCGCTAGGGCGGGCAAACCCTACCCAGGCGCGGGGTAGGGCCCACCCGCGTCTAGGGTGGGTCTGGCCCCTTGGCCGGCCTCCTCGTCTCTCCTCTGGACTTCTTGTTCCCCATAGAAAGTTATTGACTTTGTCCTTCGTCCCGTCCAATTCCGAGAATATTTCTTCACTAACTTTTCTGAAACCAAAAACAGCAGAAAACAGGCATCTGGCACTGTTGCAACTTGTTAATAGGTTAGTACCAGAAAACATGTAAAAAGCACCTCAAAGTGTAGACAAGTAAAGCAAAGTAGATACTAAACAAGCATGGAGCATCAAAAATTATAGATACGTGTCCAACGTATCAGCATCCTCAAGATTAACTCCTGCTCGTCCTCGAGTAGGTAAGTGATAAAAAGAATAATTTTTGAGGTGACATGCACCCTCACAATAAAGATCCAACCATTTGCAAGCATTAAAAGCTGGGATCAAAGAACTCTAAACATGTGCATGAAAGATGGAGTTCTAACAATAGGACATAGTAACTATGCATGCAACATGGAAAGCTACAAACAAAGATCATGAATAATATGCATTGAAAAACATTTGTTTGTTTCACATACAGAAAACATAACATAGTGGCAATCAGCTTGTACCTCATAGAGTAGCAATATAGATGCATAGGACACCTTCAAACTTCACAAGGGTGGCTAGAAAGAAGTAGCACAAGAACAAGTAATAACACAATATGCATCAATTAATAAGATTGGAACACTGCACACAGAATGACAACTATGCTCTCTTAATGGTGCCTAAAGGCAGAAGGTGGAGACTCAAATAATGATGGAAGAAAAGCCTTTTTGCAAAGGAAGCAGGGATTACAAGTTTCAAAAAGAGCTTCCAAAAATTATGGTACTTATTATCTTTCAGCCCTCATTGCCCCTATCATAAGCATCTTGAAGTGGTTAAGGTTAAAGTGACAAAGTTGGAGTATATGCTTGACAAAGTATAAGTTGGCAACCTCAAGTCCCTTGACTATGATTGACAAAGTATAAGTTGGACATGGTACAAGAGCTTTCCCATAACGAATATGACAAGGCAAGCAGACAATGAGCATCTCAACAATTCTTCTTATGTACCATGGGAATATGGTGCTTTTTTCTCTCTTTCCTCTTTTCTCAATGTGTCTCTCTTTTTTTATAAGAAGAATGCTTCATAGATGTCACTATGGTGATGATGCAAGTTTCCACCATGATTAGGCATGGCTTAGGCTAGCGGCCTAGGCGTTTCTCTAACACAGAATACAAACTCCATGGACTTACAAGTTCCCACTTCATTTCACACTCGTAACATCAATAGACAAAAGAGCATGATATCAACGGAGTACAAAAAGTACAAGTGCAATGTTGAAAACGTTCCCCGTGAGAGCACGGTTCTGCTAATCCCAACTTATAAGTGCAAGCATATAAAACAAAGTTGCCTCAATGGTTCAAGTTTATTAGGGGCAAAGAATAAAATGTGCCATCAAGTTCGTGAGGGCTTTAATCACTAAGTTTTCACATAACAAAATAGTTTTTAATTGGAAGATAGCTGAAAACAAGAATATACTTGGAATGGTGTAACACACCATGCATAGGATTTTATAGTGGACACTTTGGAATAACTTGGTTTCTTGGGAGTTGGAAGCATGAGTAGAACTTAATCATACAAGTGGAGGCTAGCGAAAGACTGGGAGCAACCAACTAAGAGAGCAATAATGGCCATAATTATGCAATGCAACAAAGCAAACTAATCAAAGCAAAGAGTGGTACTAAAAGTCAAGTACTAAATGATCATAGAGGCTAATGGTGACTTGTCATAGTCATAACATGGTGTAAGCATGTGCCAAGTCAACCCAAGCAAAACATCAAAGGAGAACACCACAATACTATGCTTTTGCATGCTAATACAACGCATAATTTCTTCAAGGCACACTAAGCAATCCCAATTTTTTGGAACAAGACATGCTACAGAAATAATCACTAATCATAATGCTAAAATAACACCTAGCATGTCATGCTAAAGTCTAAGTCACAGTCAATGCAAGCTCCTCTTGCACTTCAAGCAAGAACTTACTACTCCTTTCCAAACACCAAGCAAACTTATTTGCAAAACAACACAGCGAGAACGGAGGTCCAAACTACTAAAGCAACCTAAACACACTAAGCAAAGCAAACAAAAACTAAGACGCTCCAAGAAAAACACAACTGTGCATGAAACAATAAAAGTGAAGTGTCTAGACAGACCTGAGCTTTTTATTGATGAAGAAGGGGATGCCTTGGGCATCCCCAAGCTTTGACGCTTGTACCTCTTGGATATTTATTGGGGTGACACCATGGTGGCAGACCCAAGCTTGAGATTTTGTCCATCCTTCATCTCATTGCATCATTCTCTCTCTATACCTGAAATTTTTCCTTCATACAAAACTTCACACAATCTTCATTAGCAACATTAGCTTATTCAAAAGATATCAGACCACTGGCAAAGCTTTGTAACAGCAAGGCTTTTCACTAAAAACACAAGATACTGAATTAAATCCTTCAAAGAAACTCAATTTACCTGAAGAGAGATCAAAAAGGAATCAATAAGAAGCAAATGCAAATAATGGCAGAAATCTATCAAAACAGACCAGCAGGTAGAAACGAATTTTTTTGAACATCTTATGTTGCTCAAACCAAAAAGTGTTGAACTAACTAAATTTATCCAGCATACTGGGGGACTTATTTGTAAATTTTGAGTTCAATCTGAGTTACAGAGCCTCCTCACGATATTTTTTGGTGGAGGACATAAATCTGTTTCGTGACAGCAACTCCCCAAATCTTACTTCCCTCTCATTAGAGGTCATTCTTGGCACAAAAAGCAAACAAAAAGGATAAGGAGAGGTTATTACTGAAGTAATAACTTCCAAGACTCAAGGAAACTCTTGGGTTATCTCCCAACAAGTACTTTTCTTTAACGTCTTTAAGTTAGGCTCAGAAAGTTTGAGAAGATGCTCTCATAAGAACTATGAGTTGAAGTAAAAGAGAGCATCAAGAAGCAAATTCAAAACATCTTTAAGTCTACCCCACTTCCTATGCATAGGAATCTTGTACACAAATAAATTCATGAAGAACAAAGTGACATGCATAGGAAGATAAGACAAAAGTAACTTCAAAACTTTTAGCACAAAGAGAGGTGTTTCACTACCATGAAAACTTATACAACCATATTTTCCTCTCTCATAATAATTTTTAGTAGCCTCATGAATAAACTCAACAATATAGCTATCATATAAAGCATGCTTCTCATGATCTACAAACTCATAATTTCTATCAAGCTAAAAAACAGTGGGATTAAAACCTCCATAGGTTTTATCCAAAGTAGATATTTCAAAAGGATCCACAGGAACATAACATTCATCCTCCTTTGGTAAGCATGGGGGACAATCAAATAATGTAAGAAATAAAGAGTTACTCTCATTAGAAGGTAGGCATGGGTAGATAATCCATTATTCCTCCTTTTGTTCATCACTCTCCCCCTCTTTTTCATCTAATGAGCTTCTAGTTTCAACAATTTGTTCTTCCATAGGCTCCTGCAAGGCATTAGTCTCTTCCATTTGTGGAAACACTTATTAAAATATTCAAGGATATAGCCATTGTCTTCCTTGTAATTATCAAAGCAAAATTTAAGTATATCATAAACCTCACATTCATAAGGTGCATCATCAGTATTTTCAAGCAAACTAGCAAGTTCAATGCACCTTGAAAGCAATAAATTCGTCAATTTGTTCCACATCATAAAAGTCATAATTTCCTTTAACATAAGAAGATAGGGTAACATTATCATTATACTCACATTGAAAGGGTAGGTGTTTATACCTCCTGTAGCAACAAGCTTTATCAAAGCAATAAGTAACATTATAAGTAGAGCACACGTCTCTAGCAATAGTATTCAACTTATCAATTTGTTCCCATAAGTGTTTCCCCTTTTGTGACAAATGGCATTCCTTATAATAATACTTTTGTTCTTCTGTGAACCCACCTTGCCAATAAGAACTAGTTTCAAAGAAACCATCCATTGATTGAAAGCATGATTAAGCAAGGCAACATACCAACAACTAGAGTAGGAACTAATTTTTTTGTGTTTTTGAATAAAGCAAGCAAACCAAACTAGACTAATTTTTTGGGGTTTTTCGAAAAGAGGCAAACAAAACCAAGAAAAAGAAACAAAGGAAACTAAAAACAAAGTAAAGAGAAAGGAAGTGAAGGACTCCCCTAGTGAAGACGTCCTTAGCTTCCGCGGCAACGGCGCCAGAAATTACTTGATGCTACACTCAACAGGGAGGAGGAGTGCTTCGTTGGAAACCCCAAGAGCAAGGTATGAAGAGTACAATAGAAAAATTTCCCTCAGTAGAAACCGAGGTTATCGAACCAGAAGGAGGAAGGAAATGCCACACAAGTGTTGGAAGCAATGTGGAGACATGCACAACACAAACTCAAGACTCTGTCCCAACGAATCAGTGAGGTTGTCAAGCTCACCGGTTTGCTGTAACAAAGGATTAAACGTATGGTGTGAAAGGTAATGGTTTGCAACAGGTAAACAAGTAACAGTGGAAGATGTATCAATGGTAAAGATTGGACTAGGGTCCATAGTTCTAGAGGTGCTCTCCTTAGATACACAACATGGCATGAAGGGTAAACAAATTACAGCGAGGCAATTGACACGAACGGAGCAAGGCATAACAATGTAATTACTAGCCAGAAAGATCCTATGAGGTTGATTGGTCAATACAAAAATATACATAGACTGTCGAGGGGATATCCCCCGGTAGGGTCACGAGAGGGGAGACATGGCGCAGCTTGTTTGGCTCCGAGTAAAGAAAGAACCAGGCCGGGTAAGAACGGCCGGGTAAGATAAGCATGAAAGCCGAGATACAAACTATCTCGGCCCGTATAGGACAAAGTTGTAACCCTTGCAGGTACCAACGAGCCGAGTCAACCGAGGAAGGGCCGGGTCAAGAAGGACACGTGGCACCTTTCCGAGTAAGGTTCGGGAAGGACCATGGTAAAGCGTGGTACAAAGAGAAGGGTGACGCCGGGTGACACAAAAGGAGCCGGGTGACGCCCAAAGCAAGCGCTGACGTACAAAGTAACAGCGTGACGCCAAAAAGAACCAGAAGCAGCGTACCAGAAGACCGTTAGCTGTCAAGCTTTATGGACCGGGCCTAGGGGCTTTAGGCAAGCCCGTAACCCGGCCCATATTGTAGGGACCAAGATCCAAACAGTAAACCCTAGAACCCAAAGGGGTACTAGCTAGCACTGCCTATATAAGGGAGGGCATAGCAGTAGTAGAAGGAGGTTGGACCAAGTAGAGAACATGAGCTGTGTACTTAAGCCAATACAGCTCAAGGAGCACTTGTAATCTTTGGGGTATCAATCAAATTGTCAAGTGTGGAGAGTTTATCTTGTTCTTCGTGCATGGCTCGACCAAGTACTCCCTCCCCAGTGACAACAAGCACCCATTCGGCCCCCAACTTAAGCCTACCCATGGCATCTGCCGTGCCACCACCACCACGATAGTTGGCGCCCACCGTGGGGCAGAAGCAAGTGCTTGATGGAGTCTTCATCCGGACGGGCAACATCATCGCCAAGACCGGCGAGCGCATCTACTCCGGCCTCATCCAGAGGTTTGGAGCGCTCAAATTTGTTAGTGACAACGCATGTTGCTTCGGGACCAGGCCGTTCCCTAGGGGCGGTCGCTTCATCAAGTTCGGTGAGCACCAGGTCTACGTCGCGGTGCGCGTGGAGCGCGCATATCCCGAGAATGTCGTCCTGGCGCCGAATCCGCCAATGGCACCAGTCGCTGGGACACCTCTCCAACTCGTCTCCATGGAGGTAATGATGACAGCCCCAAATCCCACAGCTCCCCCAGTAGTTCTAGTAGTGAATGAGAAGACAGAGGGAGGATATCATGAGGAAACGCCAAGGGCTGCAAGAACAGCAAAGGCGCCGCTAGAAAAACTTGAGAACATAGCTAGGAGCAAAAGAGCTAAGGAGCTATACGAAGCGATAGAAAACTTGGTTGAGCCAGTGGCACAAGCAACTGACCCGACGCGTGTGCAAGCCGAGTTGGAAGAAGCTAGGATAAAAGTCCTGGAGAAAGCAAAGGAGCTAGCATAGTTACAGCAGGATGTGGATATCACTATCCGAGAGGTTAACTCGGCAAATCAAGTCAAGGGCGCGAAGACCCGGCTTGATGCAACAAGATTGAGAGGAAGTAATCTCAATGAAGAACTGGCAGATGCGACATCAAAGATAACACCAGAGAACAGCAATGAGATGGCCATGCGCCCAACGTACAACACAGCAGCAGCTAATCTGCGAGCAACAGAAGCAGCAATGGCAGAATTACCCCACTTGGAGGGGGAAGCAAAGAAAAGGCAGCAAGAACGAGTCAATGAGTTAGTAAAAGCAGCCAGCATGCTGAATGAGGCATATTATAGAGCAAATCCGGGTATAGCAGGGAGATCACAGCTGGTTCACTCGGCAACTCCTATCCCGGCAAGATCGGCTGGGCACACGGCATCCTCACCCAGAGCGGCACCCAGGCCGAGAAAAGAAAAAAGTGTGGATTCTGGAAGAAACAAGCAGATGGTCGCCTATGATCCGGCGGTAGTTCAAGGAAACCCGGCACATGCACAAGGGGCAAAAAGAAATAATCCCCGAGAAAATGAAAACCAGGAAAAGATTGGACAGAAAAATGACAACGGGGGGCAAAATTTTTCGCCTCATACTCGGCGCGCAACTCACTCGGCAGGAGGAGGAAATCCAGCTCCGAATAACGCACCAGCTCAGCCGGAAAGAAGACATCAGAGCGCGGGAAAAGCAGTTCAACAGCCAGCTGACCCGAACGCGAATAAGTATAATTATGGTTACTGGGCAATGGTAAATGACGGGTATGAGCTGCCGGATCATGCATATCAAGTAGTGGGAGCAAGATACGGAGGTACGAACCTCCAGCCGGATGATGCCAGGCTGAAGCTTGACTGCATAAAAATGGCAGAGATAATTGAGTCACAAGGTCCGCAGGGTCCACCATGTTTTGGCCCAAGGATAATGAAGGAGCAACCGGTGCCAAATTTCCAGCTGGCCAGAGGGACAAAAACATATGATGGAAGCACAAAGCCAGAGGATTGTCTCATAGATTATGGAACCGCTGTGATGATCGCACATGGAAACTTGAGATGGGCAGTACGTTACCTACCACAGATGCTGGAAACTTGAGAAGCATCAACAATTGGATTGATTTTCACGACGCCTTCGTGAGCAATTTCACGAGCACCTACAAGAGGCCGAATCGCCCACAGCAACTGGCAATGTGCAAGCAAAGACCGAATGAAACAGACAGGGAGTTCCTCACAAGGTGGTGTACGATGCGTAACTCTTGTGAAGGGGTGATCGAGTCACAAGAAATCGCATGGTTTGCACAAGGATGTAGACATGGGAGTGTGTTGTGGCAAAGGTTACAAAGAGATATGCCGACAAGGCTAGCAGAGATGATAAGAATCGCCGACTCATACGCGTTAGGAGATCCAACTCAGCCACTGCTCCTGTCGGCAGACGGGATGACTAAGACTCGGATTTATGACGCTGCCGGATCACAAAGAGGCCAGGAGATATCCGAATACAGAAGCAAGAGAAGAGACGAGAGGCCGGATTACAGGTATGGTTCGGCTCAGGTTGCAGCAGTGAGTCAGGATCATCTAGATGCTGGAACCAGTCATCATCAAAGGACAAATGGTCAACAACAATGGGTGCCGAAGAATGACGGCAAAGGGTCATACGATCAGAGGAAACAGTATCAAGACCGACAAAAATACTCCTATGAGATGATGCTGGATCAACCGTGTAAGTTTCACACGCCGAGTCCGAGTAAGATGGCAAATCACTCAACAAGGCAATGCACTTGGTTTCAGAAAGGAGACAGAGTGGACTCGCCGAATAAGCAGATTCCACCACCTCCCCCTCCTCCACTTACAGGAGGAAATGCTCAAGCAGTAAGGGTAGATAACAGATATGAAAACAGGCAGCCGAGGTACCAGAATCAAGAAAGAAGAGAAGTTGTGCACCAAGTGCACAATCCAAGAGGTGACGATTCCCATGTCGGCCACGGAACCATAAATGTGTACAGAGAACATCACCAGAGCTATGTTGTCTTTGTCACAGAGCCAAATGACAAGAAGAGTCAGCACCGACGAATGATGGAAGTGAATGCCATGATGCCGGCAATTCCCATACATGCATTGGTCTGAGCAAGAGATAACTTGGAGTATAAAGGATCACCCCAAAATCATGCCAACCCCAGGAGGATACTCTCTGGTTCTAGATCCAACGTTTATGGGTCCAGATATCAACGTGAAATTTTCAAAGGTGTTAATCGATGATGGCAGTAGCATCAACATCATGTACAAGGATACTATGCTCAAGTTAGGAATCACCATGAACATGCTGGAGCCGACTAAGACCACTTTCCACGGGATTTGCCAGGATTATCCTATGAGCCAATTCGCAAGATATGGGTCGACGTCTTATTCGGCAACAGAGAAAATTGTCGCACTGAAGCCATAGAGTTCGAGGTAGTAGATTTGGTCAGCTCATATCATGCCTTACTTGGCAGGCCGGCTATGGCAGAGTTCATGCTACTCCTCACATCGCTTACTTGAAGATGAAGCTGCCAGGCCCATGTGGGGTGATCACAGTTGAAGGAGGTTACAAAAGATCTATTGCTTGTGCCTCCGCCGGGTCTTCACTGACCGAGTCACTCGTCATAGCACAAGAGAAAAGTCAGATGTTGGAGGTGGCAGCATTGGCCAAGGCAGCACAAATGTCCATGCCGGCACTCACCAACCCGCATGGCAATGTGTCATTTCAAGCTACCAAGGAAACCAAGAAGGTGCAGGTGGATGAAACCTTCCCAGAGCGCACAGTAACCATTGGGGCTGGCCTTACAGATAAATAGGAAAGCGATCTCACCAGCTTCCTCCGTGAGAATCGGGACATCTTTGCATGGTCCACTCAAGATCTGCAAGGAGTTCCGAGGGAGCTGGCTGAGCACTCTCTTCATGTAAGACCAGATGCAAGGCCAGTGAAGCAACCCCTCCGCCGCTTCGCCGAATATAGGAGGAAAGTAATAGCGGCCGAGATTGCAAGACTTTTAGCTGCTGGATTCATCATGGAAGTGTTGCGCCCGGACTAGTTGTCAAATCCAGTCCTGGTCGAGAAGAAGAAATATGACCCGAACGTGGCAGTGGTATGGCGCATGTGTATTGATTACACGAACCTCGATAAGGCGTGTCCAAAAGATCCATTTCCTCTGCCTCGGATCGATCAAGTCATAGATTCTACTGCTGGGTGTGAGTTGTTGTCATTTGTGGATGCATATTCAGGATTCCATTAGATTCCACTGAATCCAAATGATCAAATAAAGATAGCTTTTATCACCCTGTACGGGGCGTATTGCTATCACACCATGCCATTCAGATTAAGAAATGCAGGCGCAACATATCAAAGATGCATGCAAAAATGCTTGCAAGATCAATTGGACAAAAATGTTCAAGTATACGTCGATGACGTGGTAATAAAAACCAAACAAAGTCATACTCTAATTGAAGACTTGCGTCAAACATTCGCAAAATTGAGAAGATTCCGGATGAAACTTAACCCGGAAAAATGTACATTTGGTGTCCCGGCTGGAAAATTACTCGGATTCCTTGTATCCAGCTGAGGAATTGAAGCTAACCCGACAAAGATCAGGGCCATCGAAAGAATGGAATTGCCAAAAACCCTCAATGATGTCCAGAAGTTTACTGGATGCCTGGCTTCATTGATCAGGTTTGTTAGTCGGCTAGGCGAAAAAGCCCTACCACTATATCAGCTGAAGAAGAAATCAGACAAATTCACATGGACACAGCAAGCCGATAGCGCTTTCCATGAATTAAAGAAAATGTTGGCAACAACACCAATATTAGCGTCACCACTATCCAAAGAGCCAATGCTGCTCTATATCGCCGCAACCAACAGAGTTGTAAGTGTAGTAATAGTGGTTGAACGTGAAGAAGGGGGCAAATCAGTCCAAAGGCCAGTATATTACTTGAGCGAAGTGCTCTCTGTCTCGAAACAGAATTACCTGCATTATCCAAAGATGACATATGGGGTATATATGGCAGCAAAAAAGCTGAAACATTATTTTCAAGAACACCCAATCCGGGTAATTTGCGAGGCACCTATCTCAGATATATTGGGCAGCAAAGATGCCAGCGGCCGAGTAGCCAAATGGGCCATTGAACTGGCACCATACACTCTACAATATGATAGGCGGGATGCAATAAAATCTCAAGCCGTTGCAGATTTCTTTGTAGAATGGATGGAGATGTAGTACGAGCCGCCACTGCCAGATCCAAATTACTAGAAAATGCATTTTGACGGGTCCAAGATGAGAATGGGTCTGGGCGCCGGGATAGTGCTCACATCTCCAAAGAGAGATCAACTGAGGTATGTCTTGCAGATTCATTTTGCTGCTTCTAACAATGTTGCCGAGTATGAAGCACTCATCCATGGCATTAAAGTAGCCAAGGAAATTGGTATCAAAAGAATCATGTGCTTTGGCGATTCGGATTTAGTGATTCAGCAAGTGTCTGGACATTGGGACGCACTGGACGCAAACATGGCATTATATCGCTTCCACGTGCAGCAAATTTCGGGATATTTTGACGGTTGTGAGTTTCATCACATTCCTAGAGCAGAAAATGAGGCAGCAGACGTGTTATCCAAGCTAGGATCATCTAGCCAAGCAATACCACCAGGGGTAGCATTGGAGCATCTCAGGAAGCCATCGATCAAGCCGTCACCAGAGTCCGAATCAATCATGGTCATCCCGGCGAGTCAGGAATCAGAGGCAGTGCCAATGGATATCGACTCAGGGGTAGGTTCGAGTCACTCGGGGACTGATCCGTTCACCTCAGGGGTAGCCTAATCACACTCGGGGACTCCTCAGGTTATGTCTGCAGAGCATATGTCGGCGGAACCAATGGACATTGATGCTGAGGCAGACCCGGAGACACTAATACCAACATGGGCACAACCAATATTCAGTTATCTGAAGGATGGAACCTTGCCGAGTGATGAAACACTGGCAAGACAAACGGCATGAAGAGCAAAAGCATACACCATAATCAACAAGGAACTATACAAACGAAGCGTGACAAGTGTACTACAGCGTTGTATCAGTTCAGAGAAAGGCCAGGAGATTTTATTGGATATCCATCAAGGAGAGTGCGGGCATCATGCATCATCAAGAGCATTGGTAGCCAAGGCATTCCGACATGGATTCTACTGGCCAAGCGCATTGGCACAAGAACAAGAGTTAGTCGGAAAATGCAGTGGTTGTCAACACTATGCGTCCAAGTCACATTTGCCAGCGTCAGAATTGAAGACCATACCAATCACGTGGCCTTTCACAGTATGGTGCCTGGATATGGTAGGACCATTGAAACCAGCAAGGGGAGGCATGACTCATATCTTGGTCATGATTGATAAGTTCACTAAGTGGATAGAAGTGAAACCAATCAAAAAACTAGACGGCAAAATAGCTGTTACATTCCTAAGGGATATAATCCTCAGATACGGTTACCCGCATAAGACTCGACGTAGCGTCAGTCGCCCATCCAGAATCAAATGGACAAGTTGAACGGGCTAATGGCTTAGTTCTGTCCGGGATAAAACCCCACTTAATGGAACCACTCCAGAGATCACCTAGTTGTTGGCTAGAGGAACTACCCTCAGTACTGTGGAGCTTAAGAATGACTCTGAATCGATCAATTGGTTATACGCCATTTTTCCTGGTATATGGGGCTGAAGCAGTTTTGCTTGCCGACATAGAATATGACTCGCCAAGGATAAGGAAATACTCAGAAGCTGAGGTAAAAGAGGCCCGAGAAGATGGAGTATATTTACTCGAAGAAGCAAGGGAACTGGCATTCTCTAGATCTGCTATATATCAACAAAATCTCCGACGCTACCATAGCCGGAAAGTGCAACCTCGTGTTTTTCGAGAAGGAGATATGGTGCTACGGCTGGTGTAGTGCACAACTGGAATGCATAAATTAGCACCTCCATGGGAAGGTTCATTCATTGTAAGCAAAGCATTGCACAATGATTCTTACTATCTCATAGACGCTCGTTAAGCGCAAAAGAACAAGGCGGATAGGTCAGGAGATGAAACCAGAAGGCCATGGAATGTGGCACTGCTTCGTCCCTTCTATACTTAGGAGAATCAGTGCATGTATCACTCGAAATCTCATATGTCGGACGTGTTTGCCGGCTATGTGCTAATAATAAAATGGTATGATTCGAAAAACTGACTCGGGGACTACCCCTTAGGCTTTTCATTTCAATTATTTTACATCGGCTGGTGTGATACCCGGAATTTATTTTGGAACAAGTAGTGTTTACTCGAAAGAAATCAACTCTTCGACTATGCTGTTTTCCGAAAACACGGCTTCATAAGGCAAGCAAGAGAAAAAGATCTAGGACAGGTAAACACGAACGCCGGATAAGTACAAGGGAGAAACGCAAGTGGGCTTTAGTTTGTGCCTAACTCTCTGCAGGTTGTGTTATACTATGTGTCGAGTAATCTTGGCCAAGTTATCCAAGTTTCATATCCGCTAACTAAATCCTTCGTACTTTGAGACCCTAATGTCGAACGCCGAAAAATGGTAGACAAGGGCCAAAGGCAAGGAAAGGTGACACGGAAAAATGAAACTCGGCGACTTGTCCTTGAGTGATTCGCACTAAGAGAATAACGCGAGCTTATAAAGCCTATCTCAAGGCACATAATGAAACTTCAAGTGCAATGTACATTACATCTGTACCCGGCATACCGGGGATCTAATAAAAGTTCGAGTTGGTCTAAGGAGCAGGAGAACTCGGAGGAGCATTCTCGGAACCAGGAGTGCTTGGAGCATCGGTCGGGTGAGGGGCGTCTGCGGCCGGGTCATCTGACTCGGTCGCCTCGCTTTTGGCACTTTCTTCAGCAGGAACTTCGACGAGCGGATGGCTAAGGTCAAGGAAGCTGGGCCCTTCACACCAAGCGTGCACCATGGTGTACTCGATCATAGCATAAGTTCGCTCCTGGCGCTTCTTGATCAGCTCCGGGTCGTTCAACCATTTTCCATCTCCCCTTATGTGAGCAAGAACGTCGAGGTTGATGTCCTCGTACCATGAAAGCACGAAGGAGAGAGCCTTGTCCGCTACAGCTCGGCCGGCCAACTCACGCCATTGATCCAGCCGGTCTTCAGTAAGGAGCAGTCTGTCGGCGAGTGGCTCGATGAGTTCGGGTGGGTCTTCATCTGGCCAGAGCATGTGAAACGCATGGATAGCCGCTTTGAGCAAGTCCACACGCAGGATCTGAGGGTCTTGACCCGTTCAGACACTGCTGCAAGCAGCTCCTCCATGGACACCTCGCCGTCAGCAGGAGCACCAGCCTCAGCTCTCACTTTCTTCATGGCTCATATGGGAAACATGTTGGCCTCAGGAAAGTTCTCTGCAAGCAAAAGAGAAATTTAGCAAATATCAAGGGCAGATGGAAGAAATCCAGCAGGACTTGGACAATGCGTAAAGAGTAAGAACTCACTACCGAGAAAGAAGTTGATGGCAGCGAGCTTGCTATGCCAAGTCTTGGTCTTAGCTTGAAGGGCGTCGAGGTTCATATTTGTCGACTCGACCAACGACTCGGCCTCGTCGAGCAGCTTCTTAGTCTTCTCGGCGCTGGCAGCCTGCTGCTCGTTCTTCTCGGCAAGCTCCTCCTTCAGCCCTTTGACCTCGGCCAAGTGCTTCTCCTCCGTCTCAGCCATCAGTTTCTTTGCCGAGTCACCTCATCCCGCTACTTATGGAGTTTGGCTTGGTGCTTCTCTGCTTATTGAGAACAAAAATTTGTTAGTACCAACAGAATAATTTCAGCAATTGTCTTAGGGAGATAAGAAATTTACTCTCAGCCTTGCTGATTTGCGTGTGAAGTCCATTGATGGTGGACTGAGCGGTGGCTGTGAGACAAGAATGAGAGGAAAAATGAGAAGATGAACCATGGAGAATTACACCAAAAAAATGAAAAGGGAAAAGCAAGGATATTACCTTGGCCGAAGGTGTCAGTCTATAGCTTCTCATACGCAAGTTCAAGCTTGCGATGCGCCAGGACGAGAGCTTGGTGCACCTTGGTGCGCTCGTTATGCGTAAGCTAATCAAAGAAGACAGATAACAAAGAAAGAGTCGAGTCAGGCGACCTGCCAAATCAAAGAGGTTAAGAGCTTACAGCCGAGTAAGTTCCTTACTCGACAGTAACCTCGAGGGCTAGGGATCGAAGTTCTAATGTACAAGCTTGGAATAAAGGATTTGAAGGCTAAGTGACTATTGAAGAGCTTGCATCCGAGTAAGTTTCTTACTCGACTGTAACCTCGGGGACTAGGTGATATGTATAAAGGAAATACTCAACAATACAAAAGAGTAAGAAGTTATGTCACCTCGTTTATTTCGTTGGCGCGGGCCATCAAAGTAATGGCCTGCTGAGTTATGTCGGAGACGACCTTGGGGCCCAGTTTCAACTTCTTCCCAGCACGAGTGCTGACCTCTGACTCGCCTGCTGCATTCCATGCCACGGTGTAAGGCTCAGCCGAACCGAGGCTCTGCCCATAGAGCGTCCGAGTGAGAACTCGACCCGTTTTCAGGGCGGTTCCCACAGTGGCACGGGTTGCAGCGGCAGAAGTGTGGAGGGTAATAGCCCTGGAGTCATCACCTGACCCGGTAGCCGCAGATTCGTCCCCCTTGCCCGTTGAAGCGAGCTTTGTCGCCAACGTCGGAGGCCGGATCTGAGGAGCAGAACCCGGAGCGCAAACTAGAGTTGTTTGCTTGGAAGAAGTGGATTTGCCAGAAGAGGGGCGAGTAGAACAAGGAGCCTTGGGCTGGGTCTGGCCCTTTGACAGAATTTGAGAGCGAGCAGGAGGATTTGGAGAGGATCTTGGAGCCCCCTGACTGGGTCCAGCAGTTTTACTGGCTCCAAGATCAGGAGGTTTTTCATTCGCATCAGCTTGAGGGCTGATGCCAGAGGAACTGGCGGCAGAAGGTTTCTCGGCGCCAGACTTGTGGGCACCAAGGTTAGGAAGTTTTTCCTGGCCGGCGCCAGGAGCGCTAGCCGAATGACCCACCGGGTCTGACTGACACTGAGAAGCATGAGCCTCAATAGTGCTAGCCTCAACCCGGACGGGACTCGGCGCCGCCGAGTCAGCTGGAGGAGGTTTAGCCCTAAGCGGCGAGGCAATGCTAGAAGCAGCCTGATTTTCCGTCAAAGGAGCAACGCTGAAAACGACAAGATATATATGAGAGAACAACAGTATTGAGAAATAAAAGAGCAAATAAAGCAAACTGCAAAAAACATAACCAGTGACAACCGGGTCGCGGATGACTCGGCGCGTGACTCGGCGCCCAGCAGCTTGGCGAGTCTCACCCAGGCTGGCAGCAGCAGAGGCAGCAGGAGCTGCCGGACTGGGCTTGTTCTTCTTAGCCCGCTGAGTGCTGGAGGAGGTTCCGCGTCGCTTCGGCTTAGCGACGGGAATCTTGCCGACTCCTCCCACGGCGAGAGGAGGGATGTCATGTACCTGGCCAACTGCAAAAGTAAATAACGGGCTTACTCAGATAAGCAAGATGGTTAAGCTCACAAGGCATGTACCTTCAAAATTGTACAATCATCATCCTCATCATCGTCAGACCAGTCTTGTAAGGGATTGCGAGATTGACTCTTACCCGAAGAAGAAGCGGCCGCAGTGTGCGGGATGGGCATGAAGCACTCCAGGTCATACTCGAACTCATCCGAGTCAGAGCGATCCCCATGATACCCAGCAGGAGGGACAGTACTGTCATCAACCTGGCGAAGGAGATTCTGCGAAAGACAAACATAATGAGAAACAAGAACTAAATTAAGAGTGGCAAAAGAGCTAAAGCCAACTCAGCGAGAAAGAGATTCGGAAAACTTACCCAGGGAACAGGCCTGACCCGGCTGAACGGTGGGCATGTCCAAGCCCAATCATCCGCCAAGTTCAATTTGAAGATTGAGCTTACCCGGCGGGCAATGGAGTCGTGGGTGAGTTCCTTGGTGGAGTGCCGAGTGGGATCGTGAGAGCCACTCATGAAGCACATGTTGTGGCTCCTTCCTTGGATGGGGCTAACTCGGCGAGAAACAAAGGTGCACATGAGGTCGAAGTCGGCGAGATGGAAGTTCTCATTCGGCGACAGCAACCTTTCCAGGATCGCGTTAGCCTCGTTTACCACAGCGTCTTGGTCGCGCGGGTCAAGCTGCTAGTGCTTCTTGTGGGGAACCTCATCCGAGAAAGGGGGAGCCAGATGTTATCGTTGGACCCGCTGTTTTTAACATAGAAAAAGGTTCTATGCCACTTCTTGTAGGAGTCAATGCCGGTAACCCGAGGAAAGATAAAATCTCTCCTGGGGGTGATGCTAGTAGCACCACACCGGGTCGGCCTCTTCTTGGATCGAGGAGCACCAGGCTGGGGAACAACCTGAACTTTAAAGCCAAAATACTTGGCCCACAAAGGAACTGTGGGCCAAATTCCAAGATAGGCCTCGCAGGCAGAGATGAAACAAGAGAGAGAGCCAATCACATTGGCAGGAAGATGGTGGGTTTGCAGATGAAAGGTAGAAAGAACCGAGGAAAAGAAAGTGCTCACAGGAAGAGCAAAACCACGTTCAAAGTGGGAAAGGAAAACTACTCGCTCGCCATCCCGAGGTTTGGGAGAAATCTCACCGGAAGGGAGGCGGCAATCCACTTGCAGCGGAATGCGTCTGGTGGAGGGGAGCCACTCCACTTCCTCGATGGAGACCTCCGAGCCTTCCCAACCGCCGCGCTCGCCGGCGAGAATCTCCTGCTCCTCAGCGCCATCGGCACCGTCGCGAGCATCCATAAGGTCGTCGGAGTCTGTCTCCTCCTCAATAAGGAGAGGCTTGGAACAGTGAGGACCCGTGTTGGATTCGAAGGAGGACGGGGGCAATCGCAGCACAGGGGCAAGAGGGAGAAGGAACCGCAAGGAGGGCAGTTCGATCTTGCAGGAGCGAGGAGGAAAGGCTAAGGAAACTGAACGGGCGTGGGGAAGTGGAAACCCCCAACCTCTACTTAAGGGCAGTAAAAACCCCCGTCGTGGGATCTAACTGTGCCATGTGGCTAGCGTGTGGCCGTGTACCACGCCGGGTGAGCCAGTCAGCGAGCGCCACGTAGCCAAAGATACACGAAAAATCCAGTGCCACGTCACGGCTGGAAGGACAAGAGGCGCAAACCGATGGGACTGCCACAGTGAAGGGGAATAACTGCGCAGCCTTCACTGTTCCGCCAGAACTTGGAACAAAAATTGAGGCAAGTAATCATGATTACTAGCTGTCAGTGACTGAAGTGCGCCGAAAATGACCCGGAATTGGCCAAAGTAACTCGGCTCGAGGCAAGAATGAGCTAGGAAGTCAAAGAATTGACCCGAAATTGTCAGACTAACCCGACAAAGTGCGAAACTGCAACGGATAAAGACAAAAACTAAGTTCCATTCACACAAAAGGAACCTGGAGATGCCAAACAGCTTGAACTGCTAGACCTCCCCAGCTTCGGGGACTAATGTCAGGGGGATAGCCCCCGGTAGGGTCACGAGAGGGGAGACATGGCGCAGCTGGTTTGGCTCCGAGTAAAGAAAGAACCAGGCCGCGTAAGAACGTTCGGGTAAGATAAGCATGAAAGTCGAGTACAAACTATCTCGGTCCGTATAGGACAAAGTTGTAACCCTTGCAGGTACCAACGAGCCGAGTCAACCGAGAAAGGGCCGGGTCAAGAAGGACACATGGCATCTTTCTGAGTAGGGTTCGGGAAGGACCATGGTAAAGCGTGGTCCAAAGAGAAGGGCGACGCCGGGTGACACAAAAGGAGCTGGGTGACGCCCAAAGCAAGCGCTGACGCACAAAGTAACAGCGTGACGCCAAAAAGAACCAGAAGTAGCGTACCAGAAGACCGTTAGCTGTCAAGCTTTATGGACCGGGCCTATGGGCTTAAGGCAAGCCCGTAACCCGGCCCATATTGTAGGGACCAATATCCAAACAGTAAACCCTAGAACCCAAAGGGGTACTAGCTAGCACTGCCTATATAAGGGAGGGCATAGCAGTAGTAGAAGGAGGTTGGACCAAGTAGAGAACAGGAGCTGTGTACTTAAGCCAATACATCTCAAGGAACACTTGTAATCTTTGGGGTATCAATCAAATTGTCAAGTGTGGAGAGTTCATCTTGTTCTTCGTGCATGGCTCGACCGTGTACTCCCTCCCCGGTGACCACAAGCACCCATTCGGACCCCAACTTAAGCCTACCCATGGCATCTGCCATGCCACAACCACGACATAGACCGTAATCCAACTGCATCTATGACTAGAAGTCCACCTTCAGGTTATCATCCGAACCCCCTCTAGTATTAAGTTGCAAGCAACAGACAACTGCTTTAAGCAAAGCGTGTAAGGTAAACAGTCCACATGTTCCATGAACAAGAGACGGTTGTTTTCTGCCTAGTAGCAACAACACATCTACAACCGAAGAGATTTCTGTCACTTCCCTTGGAAACTAGAGGCATGAACCCACTATCGGGCATAAATACTCCCTCTTGGAGTCACTAGCAACTACTTGGCCAAGATAACCACTGAGAGTATGCAAGATCACAAACAACACAGACGTGATAGAATCATAAAGATAGAACCATTAATCAAACTAACATAATAATCTCAATATCCATCGGATCCCCGCAAACACAACATGCATGATTATAAATAGATTAGATCTTGATCATGAACGGAGCTCACAAGATCTATACATGAAAGCACAAAGGTGGAACTACTCACAAATCATACCGGAGAGATGTAACATCCCTAAATTATGTTTTCAAATTTTTCAGATCATTCATGCATTCATACTCATCTTAGGATCTTTTCCTCAAAAATCAGAAACGTGTGATATATCATTTTATGTAAGCAAGGCATTGACCCAATGCTACTCTCTAGTATGAGATTATTTGTTTTAAACCAAAGATATTTGATCCTAAGTTTGTTTGATAATTTCCAAAGATTGGACAAAGTTATCAAAACAAAGAATGAATTTAAAACCATTTTTATACCTTTATTAAACAATGGTAAAGGCACTGTTTTCTTTGAAAATTTCAAAGGACCAAGTAAGTTTGAGTGGACAACAGTGCTAAATGCTGAATTAAGAGCTAGATACATCCTAAAAAAATTCAGAACAAATTTGAATTCAATTTGGTTTGAAAATCATTTGAAAATGTTTTCAGAAAATCAAATTAGAAATAGAAAAGAATAAAAGAAAGTGGAAAAGGCAACCGCTGCCATTTTGGCCTAGTACAGGAACCAGCCCACTAAGCCCACCCGGGCCATTCCCCCTCTGCTCCTTCTCTCAACCGCATCGAACCAACCCCACCGTCGCTGACCAGTGGCCCCAACGCCACATCATCATCGTCTTCCCCAAATCTTGCGCGATGAACACGCCGTCGCCGCCCGTTACCTCGCTGAATAAATTCGAATCAATTCCTTTGATTTAGGCACTAACTCGCCCAGCCCTCACCTGCTACTTAAACCCCACACCGCCGTGACCATTTTCCCTCAACCCCCACACCTTAATCGCCACCAGGCTGCTCGTATTTGAGCTCACTCCGCTGCGGCCCGACGAACTCCGGTGAAGTATTCCGGTGAGCTTCATCCGCCCCGTGCCTGCTAACTCATGCTATCATGTTTCCCTTGCCTTTACGTTTCATTTGATACCCTTGGTTCGACTTGTACTGCCCCAGGTCATCAACTCCGTCGAGCACCGCAAACTCCCGACGCCACCCACAACTCCGACGAGCAATAGCGGTACGAATCAAACGCCCCTTGACCTCGCTTGCATACTTTTAGATTCACCTCGTCCTTGCGTAGCTACTAATACCACTGGCTCGTGCTAGGGCGATCCAGAACCTCGGCAACGACCACGTCCGCAAGAACCCGACGCCGCCAGCAACTCCGACGAGCCCTAGGACCCGCTATAGCACGCCCCCTGCCCAACCGCAACCACATTGAGCTCCCTCGTGCACGTGCGAGTCTAGTAAGCATCTTCACCACCCCTAGGCCTCGCTAGAATCACCATTCCGCCGTCGACAGTAGCGCCGCCGCCGCCAGCAACCATTTGCGCCGCCAGTTCTTGGTCGGATGGATCTGATCCATTAGATCTAAATCCTAAGGACGCGATTAGATCTGTAGCAAAATGGTATGTTTTGATCTAGACCGTGCGTAGTTAGTTAGATCCAACAGCCCGCGAGCATGATCCAGCGCGAACCGGTACCGTCTAATCAGGAGCTGCCGCGTGGCCTTAGTTTAGATTTAAAATCAGAAATTAGATCTATTAGTTGTTCAAACTTGCAAAATTCATAACTTTTGATCCACATGTTCAAATTTTGTAAATTTTATACAATTGGAATCAGGAGAAAGAATTCTATCCATTTATGCACTTTGTTTAATAAATTTCTGTAAGATCCCTCCCTTTATAAAGGTAAGGATCCCTGTGATTGCAATGCTAGTCCCTAGATCAATGACAGCATCCACAGTTTAAGATGAAGTACACAGAAATAAAGGTCATTATTACATATCATTCCAGAGACAAACATAGTATTTTACAACTCCATGGCCACAGGCCTAATACAAGATTTCAAATATATAATAAGATAATTAAGTCTTCATCTTCATGTGCCACAGGAAAGCATGTTGAGTGTAGACTCATAACCCCTAATCATCATCAGAATAACCTGCAACATCACAAGTTACAGCCACAGTGGGTCAATACATTGGAATAGTATTGGCAAGTGATACCTTAGTAGAATTTCAGTAGTCTAGATTCTATATGTATTTTGGCTAAGTGTATCTTAGGCTTGCATTGCTCCAAATAGATTTTTGCCTATTAGATGAAAACACTAAGTTTTTCTTTGACAAAACTTTCCCAAGGAACTACCAATAGAAATTGGTGAACCTTTACCCTTGTTCAACCACAAGTTTTTAACTTAGAAATTGGGATGAGGAGATTCTTGATAGCTTCCATGTCTTGATGCTCAAGTTGTCCAATACCAGGGACATGGCTAAGTACTTAGATTCTTCCATCTGCAGAGGTTGTGCACTTTCCCCACAAGACTTGATTTTCACCAATACAGGACCTTTCAGAAGCCTTACCTTAGACCAAATGGATGCGTTACAACCTATCATCCCACTCCCACCAACTGTCCAAATGGCTAAGTTATTGCAACCTATGTGATCCAGGCAGAGCCCATATTGCCATGTGGCTGCACTAGAAGTTTCTTAACATTTGGCCTCTCAAATCCCTTTGTTCCTAGGTGGCTTTCCACAAGTGAGATACACAAGGTAATCCATAGAAATGGGCCTTGTGTAACCACTCAACATAAACCATTCTTTCCATTCCACCCAGGTGTTTCATTCACTTAGTTGTTTTATTAAGAAAAAACATAAGTCCAAAGACTTAGAAATATTTTCTCATAGCATGAATATATAACCACCCTTGGTTTCTACTAGCTAGGATAATCATGGCATTGATAAGCATCTTAACTTAGAAATTTCTAGCAATTCTACAACTACTAGGTTTTCCCAAGCATAGCATATAGATCAAAATATTCATGCAAGTCTAGCAAAATATTTCTAGTTCATAGTTAAAAAATATAGGAATAAAATCATGAAGCACGACTTGCCTTGGTAGTTTGTGGAGTAGCAACAATCTTCACAACACAATCACTATTTGCACCAAAATCTACACATAAAATAATGGCACAAAATCACATACACAATATATACAAAGAAAATACATGAATGCATGCAAAAATGCCATGTGATGATTTTCTACACCAAACAAGACAAGTACACAATACTGAATCATAAACAAGTCCAAAAAATGCCAAATAAACTTTATTTGGACAACAAAACATTATTCAAATAATTACTATACACAAATTATGCCTACAAATGTTTCTGTAGAAACAACCATTTTTACAAAGGCAAAACATTAAACACATTGCATAAATGGAAAGGATTTTCTCTCCTGATTCCAATGATATAAAATTTGTCAAATTTGGACGTGGAAATCAAAAGTTATGAATTTTACAAGTTTAAACATCTAATAGATCTAAATTCTGTTTTTAAAACAAAGGACTGGCCACGCGGCACCTTCTGATTGGTTGATACCGTTTCGCACCGGATCACACACACGAGCCGTTAGATCTAACTTAATCTGCACGGCCCAGATCTGTTCGTACCGCTTCGCTATAGGTCTATATCTAATCGCTGGATCTAGATCCTACGACCACGGATCAAATGACCACAGACGGGCGGCGCTAGCAGCGGCGGTGCGGCGGCGCGGCTCTATCAGAGATGTCGCCGGCGATTCAGATCATGTGGGGAGGAGTGGAGGTGGTTACCGTGTTCACGGGGCTGCAGTGAAGCTCAAGGCGGTCGAGGGAGGGACAAGGGCGCTCAGATCTGGCTGCTATTGCTCGCCGGAGTGGGGACTGTCGTCGGGCAAGCTCTGGCGTCGTCGAGGGCGAGGTTCTGGTGCGCGCTAAGACAAACCAGAGACACTGTTAGATGCGCACAAGCCTGGCGAACAAGTGAGTATCCAGAAGAGAGGAAGGGGTCGTCGGGAACTACCAGGAGGGGTCGCCGGAGTTGTGCTGAGCTTCGGTTGCTTCCAGAGGTGGACGGTGACGATGCTCTAGGACGATACAAAGATAAAGGAAGGCATGAGAAGATGCGCAAGGACATGTGGATCATGCTCGCATGAAACAGAGACAGGGGGGCGGACGGTGCTCACCGGAATCGATCGCTGGAGGTCGTCGGTGCTGCGGGGTTCTGAGCTCGATTGCGCGCAGCCTGGTGGTGAGGTGAGTGTGCTGAGCGAGGGGAAATGAGCGAAGAGGGGAGGGGGTCTTATAGCCGGAGCAGGGGCAAGAATCTCGCGAGGAAATGACGGAAATTAAGCCTGCATCAATCGCGGCAGTAATGGAGTTAACGGCGGCGTCGACGGGGTCGTGGGGGTGCGTGGCTCGGGGACGACGCTCACGTGGCATTGGGTCCACCAGTCAGCGAGCGCGGGGTAAGTCTGCGCCGCGTGAGAGAGAGAGGGAAAAACTCTGGGTGGGCTTAGTGGGCTAGATCTGCTGCTAGGCTGAAAGTCTAGCTTCGGCCCTTTTCTATTTCTTATCTCTTTTCTTTTTCTAATTTGATTTTCAGGAAACCTTTTTCATATGAATTCAAAATCATTTGAATTCCAAACCTTTCTGGCCTTTTATAAAATGAACCTTGTATAATTTTGAGTACAAAATCATGCTGTCTTGTTGGACTAGCATGATCCTTTGAAGATTTTAAAAACTAACAGTGCCTTAGCACATGGTTTGATGAAGATTTGAAAATGGTTTTAAAACTTTATTTGTTTTGGAAATTTTTGTCCAAGCTTAACACTCAACCAAACCAACATAAGGGCAAACAAAACTTGGTTTAAAACAATTACATTTTCATTTGAGAGTGGCATTAGATCAATGCATGCTCACATAAAATAATAGCACTTAGTGCTTCTGTTTTCTAGAAAGGAGTTTTGAAATTGATCCCTAAATGTTATGCATGCATGAATGATATGCAATATTTTTGAAAACATGATTTTAGGGATGTTACAAATCTAACCCCCTTAAGGTGAATCTCACCCTCAAGATTCGGGTTGGCTAGCAAATAGGTGAGGGTGGTTTTTCCGAAGATCATCTTCTCTTTCCCATGTTGCTTCTTCTTCGGAATGATGGTTCCATTGAACTTTGCAGAATTTGATAGTCTTAGTCCGAGTAACTCTCTTTGCAGTCTCAAGAATCTTGATAGGTTTCTCTTCGTAAGTGAGATCACTTTCCAATTGGACCTCCTCCAAAGGTATGGTATCCTTCAAAGAAGTCTCTTCCATATCTGGATGGCATTTCTTAAGCTGACTCACATGAAATACATTGTGAACGGCAGACAATGATTCTGGCAATTCAATCTCATAAGCTACTTCTCCTTCACGACTTAGAATCTTGAATGGTCCAACATATCTTGGGGCCAATTTTCCTTTGACTCCAAATCTCTTCACTCCACGAAGTGGTGACACTCTAAGATAAGCTCTATCACCCACCTCATAGGTGACTTCTCTACGCTTAGGATCTGCGTAGCTCTTCTGTCGGGACTGTGCTATCTTCAATCTGTCCTTTACTAGCTTGACTTTCTCTTCAACCTCTTTGATTAGTTCTGGTCCGAACAAATTTCTTTCTCCCACACCATTCCATAGCAATGGGGTAATACACTTTCTCCCATAGAGAAACTCAAACGGTGCCATCTCAATACTGGCTTGATAGCTGTTGTTGTAAGAGAAATTCTGCGTAAGGCAGACTTTCGTCCCAACTAGCTCCATAGTCTAGGGCACATGCCCTCAACATATCTTCAAGAATCTGGTTGGTCCTTTCTGTTTGTCCATCAGTCTGAGGATGAAAAGCAGTGCTGAATTCCAACCTCGTTCCCAATGACTCATGTAGTTGCCTCCAAAAATGAGAAGTGAATTGAGTTCCCCTATCAGACACAATACTCTTGGGTACTCCATGTAGACATACAATCCTACTCACAGATCTTGGCTAACTTAGCACTTGTATAAGTTGTCTTCACGGGTATAAAATGAGCCACTTTAGTTAAGCGATCCACTACTCCCCAAATAGAGTCATATCCTGACCGGGTCCTTGGCAATCCGGTGATGAAATCCATGCAATTCTTGTCCCACTTCCAATCAGGAATAGGTAGTGGTTGTAACAATCCTGCTGGTTTCTAATGTTCCGCTTTCACTCTACTACATACATCACACAAAACAATATGTTCGGCGATGTCCTTCTTGAGGTTATTCCACCAAAATCTTTCTTTCATATCCATGTACGTTTTGGTGTTACTCGGATGAATGGAATACGGTGAGTTGTGTGCTTC
Organism: Avena sativa; assembly: GCA_916181665.1. Taxonomy (NCBI): domain Eukaryota; kingdom Viridiplantae; phylum Streptophyta; class Magnoliopsida; order Poales; family Poaceae; genus Avena; species Avena sativa. The sequence continues at coordinate 149,996,590 of OV702297.1, forward strand.
TTGTAAAATCAGTTTCCGAAGTTCCGAGTCTTGTGGAACACATATACGTTTTCCATGCCATAAAGTACCCTGTTCATCTTCATGGAATCCTTTGGCTTTTCCCTTGCCAATCTTTTCCTTAATCTCTTCAATTTCCTTATCTGTCTTTTGGGCTTCTTTGATTTTGTCCAACAAAGTGGGTTGAACATCCAATGACATGAGATGTCCTTCAGGCACAATCTCCAATCTGAGATCTCTAAATTGGGCACACAGATCATCTGGCAATTCTCCCTTAGTAAGGCCATTCACAAAAACCTTACGACTTAGAGCATCCGCTACAACATTTGCTTTACCGGGGTGGTATTGCAAACTCAAGTCATAGTCCTTGATGAGTTCTAGCCATCTTCTTTGTCTCATGTTAATTTCTTTCTGGGTGAAGATATACTTCAAACTTTTGTGATCTGTGAACACTTCACATCGCTTTCCCAAAAGATAGTGTCTTCATGTTTTGAGTGCATGGACAATAGAGGTAACTCTAAATCATGAGTAGGGTAATTTACCTCATGAGTTTTGAGTTGTCTCGAGGCATAAGCCACAACTTTCCCTTCTTGCATAAGTACTGCACCTAATCCATGCTGAGATGCATCACAATACACTTGGAAATCCTTCTCCAAATCTGGCAGACATAAGACTGGTGCTGTCACTAGCCTCTTCTTCAACTCTTGCAAACTGACTTCACATCCTTCAGACCAAGCAAATTTCTTGTATTTCTTTAGTAACTCTGTCATTGGCTTAGCTATCTTGGAGAAATTCTCAATGAACCTTCTGTAGTATCCTGCCAAGCCAAGGAAACTACGACCCTCTTTCACTGACTTAGGAGATTCCCATTCAGTTACAGCTGAAACTTTAGCAGGATCAACTGCTACACCATCTCCTGACACAACGTGTCCAAGAAATCCAACTTCATTCAACCAAAACTCACACTTGCTGAATTTGGCATAAAGCTTATGCTCTCTAAGCTTCTCAAGTATCAAACGCAAATGTCCTTCATGCTCTTCTTTGCTCTTGGAGTAGATCAAAATTTCATCAATGAATACGACAACAAACTTGTCAAGGAACTCCATGAACACCTTGTTCATCATGTTCATGAAATAAGCTGGGGCATTGGTCAAACCAAAAGGCATCATGGTGTACTCATACAATCCATACCTAGTGGTGAAAGCTGTCTTAGGTATGTCTTGTTCCCTTATTTTGAGCTGGAAATATCCTGATCGGAGATCAATTTTTGAGAACACACAGGCTCCTTCTAGCTGATCAAACAAGTCATTGATTCTAGGAAAAGGGTATTTGTTCTTGATAGTCACCTCATTGAGTGAACGGTAATCTATGCATAACCTTTGACTTCTATCCTTCTTTTCCACAAACAAGACTGGTGCTCCCCAGGATGAAGAACTTGGTTGAATAAATCCTTTCTGCAACTGTTCTCCAAGTTGTTTCTTGAGTTCTTTCAACTCATCAACTGACATATTGTATGGTCTCTTTGCTATTGGTCCAGATCCTGGTAGCAAGTCAATAAGAAATTCCACATCTCTATCTGGTGGCATTCCAGGCAATTCTTCCGGAAACACACCCGGGTATTCACTCACAATAGGCACACTGTCTATGCTAACCCCTTTAAGAGAATTTAGCTTACTTCCTTTTGATTCAAAGTTGGTCTTAAATCTAATCCTTTTGTTTTCTAGAGTTGTGAGTGAGACAGTATGGTTGGCACAATCTAGCACTCCCTTGTTCTTAGTCATCGAGTCCATTCCCAAAATGACATCCAATCCTTGGGAGTTTAGGATTATTAGATTAACAGGAAACTTATACTTCCCAAACTCTATGACTAGATCATGACATCCTGAGTTCACTATCATTTCTCCGCCAGGAGAACTTACTTTTATAGGACACCCAATAGTTTCTACTGGTAGTTCATTTCTTTCAACAAATGCTCTTGATATGAATGAATGAGATGCACCAGTATCAAAGAGAACAAATGCTGGAACGGAATTGAGTTTGAACTTACCAGCAACAGCATCAGGTTCCTCATAGATTTCTTCCACATTGATGTGGTTCACTTGCCCCTTCTGGAAAGGGTTGGGCTTGTTGGGTCCTTCAACTTTCTTTTCTGGGAACTCATTTGCATAATGCCCCATCTTCTTGAACTTAAAACATTCAACCTGACTAAGATCCTTCTTGACAGGCTGGCTTCCACTACCACTTCCACTTCCATTGTGGTGGTTCGTGTACCCACTCTTGTGACTCTTGTACTTGTCATTGTCATGACCACGGTAATGCTTGTTGTCATGATGACGATTGCGGTTGTGGTGTTTGTTGTACTTTCCATGCATGTGGGATCCAGAATTCCCACTATCATCATAATGGGAACGCTTGTGAGACGGTCCCGAGCTGTGCTTGTCAGAGTGCTTCCTCTTCCTGCTTTCAACCTGTTTCATCTTGCTCTCCAAAATAGCAGCCTTGTCACAAAGTGACTGATAAGTGGGAACATAGGCCACAGATAGCTGCAGGTTCAGTTCATCGTTCAATCCTTCGAGGAACTTCTCTTTCCTCTTAGCATCAGTGTCAACTTCATCCGGTGCATAACGCGCCAGATTGTTAAACTCCTTAATATATTCAGCCACCCTGCGGTGGCGCTGCTTCAAGTTGTGAAATTCATTTTCCTTCAAACTCATCACTTCGGATGAGATGTGAGCAGTACGGAAACCATCTTCAAAGATAGCCCATTTCACATCCTCAATGGGAGTGGCGATCTGGAAGTTATCCCACCAAGTAGCTGCTGGTCCTTCCAACAAGTGTGCTGCAAATCTGACTTTCTCTTCATCAGTACAGCCAACAGTTACCAAATCCTTGTTCACTTAGCGTAGCCAATCATTGGCCACCATGGGATCAGTAGTTCCTGAGAACTTTGCTGGCCTCAGTCTTAAGAATCTGGTAAGCATGTCAAAACCTGGTGGGTTGTTCTAATTGTTGTTGTTGTTGTTGTTGTTGACGTTGTTGTCGTTGTTGTTGTCGTCGTTGTTGTCGTTGTCGTTGTCGTTGTCGTTGTCGTGGTTGTCGTTGTTGTTATCGTTGTTGTTGTTGTTGTTGTTCTGATTTTGTATGAACGTGGTCATCATCTGCATCAGCTGCGTCTGAGCTGTCATCATCTGCTGCATCTCAGGGGTGATATTGTTGTTGTTAGGGTTGGGATTGGCACGTCGGGGAGGCATCTGTGTTTTTCAATAAGAATGAGATACCCATAGATGCTAACATGCACAATACATTACATAAACAATCACCAAACATGCATCATAGTAGTAAAAGTTCAACAACATAGACAACAAGTTTTGAAAAGAAAACACACCCATAGCAAGCCATCCACATGTTGGATGGTGATTGCGACTCAATAATCAAAAGCATGGTAAATAAAAGGTAAATGAGTAGTCATCACTACTCCTCTACATCAACCTCCTCATCAACAAGTGTAAGACCTGCATTCTCCATAGCGGTCTTGTATTCCTCGACATTGGTAGTCAAGGCCTCTATCTTGGACTTGAGAGCCCTCTTCTGTGAACGAAGTCTCTCAATCACAGTCTGCTGATGCTCGAGCTCGAAGTCCTTGGTCTCTAGTTCTGCAGTCATCTCTCGAATCCTCTTGTTCCTATCTTGGAATCTTTTCTCTTGACTCTTGAACTTTCTATCTTGACTCTCAAACTTGGCCTCCATTTCCTTGACTATCTCATCTTGATCCGCGAAGAGCTTGTCCTTCTCACGAAGCTGCACCTGGAACTCGTCATTGCTAAGCATGACGTTGGTCCTATCAATATCTAGGTGCCTAAGAAGAACCTCTAAGTCCTGGAGGTATAGACGAATCGGCTCTACTGTCTCTCTAGAAGTGTCCTCAAAGTCAATGGCCTCATCATCCTCGTCATGTCTACCGAAGGCGTGGAAGTGAGTACCTCTAATCTCCCGAGAGTGTCTCCCTAACAGACGCGCAAGTAAATCCTGCATGACTACCTCCAGGCCTCTCTCCCTGTCATCATGCATGAACTTGAAGATGATTGCCTCCGTGGTAGGCTCAGTCTGGCGTCCTGGCTGATTAACCTTGAATCCCCAAAGGTCTTTCCTCTCAAACTTGGTGAGGGAAGCACCATGATGCTAGGAAGCGGAAGATTGAGCAGACTAGTGAGCTCAATAAGTCGAGTGCCAAAACGATTTCCCTTGAACTCTTCAGCCGTGCTGATAGTAACATTAGGCATCTATTTTATAAGATAGAAAAAGTTAGAATCAACACAATTAAAGACAAATCACAAGACCAGGAATCACATGCATATCTTTGACAATCAAAACACAAGTCATGGCATACATGAAACCATTACAAGCATCCAAGGTTCAACTTATTTTAAACAACATTTGGGAAATAAAATGAAAGTGTGGTGGTCCAACTAACGAAGTACGTTACAATCCCATCTCACTTGCCAAGTTGGCTAAAAGGGCATCCCTAGAGGCAATCTGTCGATCCTGATCACATGAATTCATTGCTAATTCTATGATGTCCTCTCTTAAACGTTGGTTGGTAGCCTCTAACTCCTTGGTATGCTTCTTTTCTTCCCTAAGATCATTCTGAGTGTTAAGCATTCTGCACTTGATTCTATCACCAAGCTCTTTGATGGCCTTCCAAGCTGCATCCCTTGCTGAATCAAAGAATGTGGTGTGCATCACTGAGTTGGTGACCATGCAGAATCCTGATACCTTGTGGTTATCTTCCTTGTTTTTATACAATTGAAGTTGCACCCACCAGTATTCAACTCCTTCATCCATCACAGAAAACCTTTGTACACAGCTGCACCATGTATTCCCATGGCAACCATGAGGTCCTTGAGAGCCTTGGGGAATTCTGTCTCACATTCCAAAGTCATAGTCATGAGTGGTCCCTTCCTCACGGCTTCGTTGATGGAGTTCATCTACAAATAGAGATGAGAAAGAAGATTAGAAAAGTTTACAAGAAGAAAAAGACAAGTGTGGAAGTTGTTGAAATTTTTTCCTTAGTGGTTTCCAATCCTAGGGTCATAATCCTACAGGTGATACCATCTGTAAGATCCCTCCCTTTATAAAGGTAAGGATCCCTGTGATTGCAATGCTAGTCCCTAGATCAATGCCAGCATCCATAGTTTAAGATGAAGTACACAGAAACAAAGGTCATTATTACATATCATTCCAGAGACAAACATAATCTTTTACAACTCCATGGCCACAGGCCTAATACAAGAGTTCAAATATATAATAAGATAATTAAGTCTTCATCTTCATGTGCCACAGGCAAGCATGTTGAGTGTAGACTCATAACCCCTAATCATCATCATAATAACATCACAAGTTACAGCCACAGTGGGTAATACATTGGAATAGTATTGGCAAGTGATACCTTAGTACAATTTTAGTAGTCTAGATTCTATATGCATTTTGGCTAAGTGTAGCTTAGGCTTGCATTGCTCAAAATAGGTTTTTGCCTATTAGTTGAAAACACTAAGTTTTTCTTTGACAAAACTTTCCCAAGGAACTACCAATAGAAATTGGTGAACTTTTACCCTTTTCAACCACAAGTTTTTAACTTAGAAATTGGGATGAGGAGATTCTTGATAGCTTCCATGTCTTGATGCTCAAGTTGTCCAATACCAGGGACATGACTAAGTACTTAGATTCTTCCATCTGCAAAGGTTGTGCACTTTCCCCACAAGACTTGATTTTCACCAAGACAGGACCTTTCAGAAGCCTTTCCTTAGACCAAATGGACGCGTTCCAACCTATCATCCCACTACCACCAACTGTCCAAATGGCTAAGTTATTGCAACCTATGTGATCCAGGCAGAGCCCATATTGCCATGTGGCTGCACTAGAAGCTTCTTAACATTTGGCCTCTCAAATCCCTTTGTTCCTGGGTGGCTTTCCACAAGTGAGATACACAAGGTAAGCCATAGAAATGGGCCTTGTGTAACCACTCAACATAAACCATTCTTTCCATTCCACCCAGGTGTTTCATTCACTTAGTTGTTTTATTAAGAAAAAACATAAGTCCAAAGACTTAGAAATATTTTCTCATAGCATGAATATATAACCTCCCTTGGTTGCTACTAGCTAGGCTAAGCATGTCATTGATAAGCATCTTAACTTAGAAATTTCTAGCAATTCTACAACTACTAGGTTTTCCCAAGCATAGCATATAGATCAAAATATTCATGCAAGTCTAGCAAAATATTTCTAGTGCATAGTTGAAAAATATAGGAATAAAATCATGAAGCACCACTTGCCTTGGTAGTTTGGGGAGTAGCAACAATCTTCACAATCACAATCACTATTTGCACCAAAATCTACACATAAAATAATGGCACAAAATCACATACACAATATATACAAACAAAATACATGAATGCATGCAAAAATGCCATGTGATGATTTTCTACACCAAACAAGACAAGTACACAGTACTGAATCATAAACAAGTCCAAAGCATGCCAAATAAACTTTATTTGAACAACAAAACATTATTCAAATAATTACTATACACAAATTATGCCTACAAATGTTTCTGTAGAAACAACCATTTCTAGAGAGGCAAAACATTAAACACAATGCATAAATGGAAAGGATTTTCTCTCCTGATTCCAATGATATAAATTTTTCAAATTTGGACGTGAAAATCAAAAGTTATGAATTTTACAAGTTTAAACATCTAATAGATCTAAATTCTGTTTTTAAAACAAAGGACTGGCCACGCGGCACCTTCTGATTGGTTGATACCATTTCGCACCGGCTCACACACGCGAGCCGTTAGATCTAACTTAATCTGCACGGCCCAGATCTGTTCGTACCGCTTCGCTATAGGTCTATTTCTAATCGCTGGATCTAGATCCTACGGCCACGGATCAAATGACCACAGACGGGCGGCGCTAGTGGCGGCGATGCGGCGGCGCGGCTCTGTCAGAGATGTCGCCGGCGATTCAGATCGCGCGGGGAGGAGTGGAGGTGGTTACCGTGTTTGCGGGGCTACAGTGAAGCTCAAGGCGGTCGAGGGAGGGACAGGGGCGCTCGGATCTGGCTGCTATTGCTCGCCGGAGTGGAGACTGTCATCGGGCAAGCTCTGTCGTCGTCGGGGGCGAGGTTCTGGTGCACGCTAATACAAACCAGAGACGTTGTTAGATGCGCACAAGCCTGGCGAACAAGTGAGTATCTAGAAGAGAGGAAGGGGTGGTCGGGAACTACCAGGTGGGGTCGCCGGAGTTCTGCTGAGCTTCGGTTGCTTCCAGAGGTGGACGGTGACGACGCTCTAGGACGATACAGAGAAAAAGGAAGGCATGAGAATATGCGCAAGGACATGTTGATCATGCTCGCATGAAATAGAGACAGGGGGCGGACGGTGCTCACCGGAATCGGTCGCCAGAGATCGTCGGTGCTGCGGGGTTCTGAGCTCGATTGCGCGCAACCTGGTGGCGAGGTGAGTGTGCTGAGCGAGGGGAAATGAGCAGAGAGGGGAGGGTTCTTATAGCCGGAACAGGGGCGATAATCTCGCGAGGAAACGCCGGCAATTAAGCATGCATCAATCGCGGCAGTAATGGAGTTAACGGCGGCGTCGACGGGGTCGTGGGGGTGCGTGGCTTGGGGATGACGCTCACGTGGCATTGGGTCCACCAGTCAGCGAGCGCGAGGTAAGTCTGCGCCGCGTGAGAGAGAGAGGGAAAAACCTCGGGTGGGCTTAGTGGGCTAGATCTGCTGCTGGGCTGAAAGTCTGGCGCCGGTCCTTTTCTATTTCTTATCTCTTTTCTTTTTCTAATTTGATTTTCAGGAAACCTTTTTCATATGAATTCAAAATCATTTGAATTCCAAACCTTTTTGGCTTTTTATAAAATTAACCTTGTATAATTTTGAGTACAAAATCATGCTTTCTTGTTGGACTAGCATGGTCCTCTGAAGATTTTAAAAATTAACAGTGCCTTAGCACATGGTTTGATGAAGATTTGAAAATGGTCTAAAACTTTATTTGTGTTGGAATTTTTGGTCCAAGCTTAACACTCAACCAAACCAACATAAGGGCAAACAAAACTTGGTTTAAAACAATTACATTCTCATTTGGGAGTGGCATTAGATCAATGCATGCTCACATAAAATAATAGCACTTAGTGCTTCTATTTTCTAGAAAGGAGTTTTGAAATTGATCCCTAAATGTTATGCATGCATGAATGATATGCAATCTTTTTGAAAACATGATTTTAGGGATGTTACAATTGCATCTGTAAAATGGGTTGTTTTTGTAGAGACATTTACAAGCTTATTTTGTATATAAAAATTGTATAAAAAATGTTTTAAGGGCCAAATTAATTTTATTTAGTGTATAGTTGTTTGGTTTATGATTCAGTATTGTTCCCCTTGTCTTGTTTGATTTAGAAAAATCATCTCATGGCATTTGCATGCATTCATATATTTTTGCTTGTATATTTTTGATATGTGAAATTGGTGCTATCATTTTATGTGTACATTTTGGTGCTAATAGTGATTGTGGTTGTGAAGATTGTTGCTACTCCCCCAACTACCAAGGAAATTGGTGCTTCATATTTTTGTCCCAATATTTTGACTATGCATTAGGGATATTTTGTATAGGGCTTGCATGATTATTTTTCTAAGTATCTATATGCTATGCTTGGGAAATCCTAGTAGTTGTAGAATTGTTAGAATTTTCTCTAAATTAAGATACTTGCTATTTGCCATGCTTAGCCTAGCTAGTAGTAACCAAGGGTGGAGTATATATACATTCTATGGAAAATAATTCTAAGTCTTTGACTTATGGTTTTGCTTAATAAAACAACTAAGTGAATGAAACACCTGGGTGGATTGGTAATTGCTTGGTGGTTTTTGGTTGAGTGGTTACACAAGGCCCATTTCTATGGTTTACCTTGTGTATCTCACTTGTGGATTGCCACCCAGGAACAAAGGGATCTGAGATGCCAAATGTTAAGAAGCTTCTAGTGTAGCCACATGTCATTATGGGCTCTGCTTGGATCACATAGGTTGCAATAACTTAGCCAAATGGATAGTTGGTGGTAGGGGATTGATAGGTTTGGAGCGCGTCCATTTTGGTCTAAGGGAAGTCTTCTGAAAGGTCTTGTATTGGTGAAAATCAAGTCTTGTGGGGAAAGTGCACAACCTCTGCAGATGGAAGAATCTAAGTACTTAGCCATGTCCTTGGTATTGGACAATTTGAGCATCAAGATATGGAAGCTATCAAGAATCTCCTCATCCCAATTTTCTAAGTTAAAACTTGTGGTTGAACAAGGGTGAAGTTCACCAATTTTTATTGGTGGTTCCTTGGGAAAGTTTTTGCCAAACAAAAACTTAGTGTTTTCAACTGATAGGCAAAACCTATTTTGAGAAAAGCAAGCGTAAGCTACACTTAGCCAAATTCATGTAGTAACTATGCTAATATTCTACTAAGGTATCACTTGCCAATACTATTTCAATGTATTGACCCACTATGGCTGTAACTTGTGATGTTGCAAGTTACTCTGATGATGATTAGTGGTTATGAGTCTACACTCAACATGCTTGCCTGTGGCACATGAAGATGAAGACTTCTATTTTATATTGTTAAGCTAAACTCTTGTACTAGCCTATGGCTATAGAGTTGTAAAAGACTATGTTATCTCTGGAATGACGATGTAATAATGACCTTTGTTTCTGTGTACTTCATCTTAAACTGTGGATGCTCGCATTTGATCCAGGGACTAGCATTGCAATCACATGGATATTTACCTTTAATAAGGTGGGATCTTACAGATGGTATCAGAGCACTGTGTTGCCTGTAGGTTTATGACCCTAGGATTGGATTAGAAACCACTAAGGAAAATATTTCAACCATTTCCACACTTGTCTTTTTCTTCTCGTAAACTTTTCTAATCTTCTTTCTCATCTCTATTTGTAGATGAACTCCATCAACGAAGCCGTGAGGAAGGGACCACTCATGACCATGACCTTGGAGTGTGAGACAGAATTCCCCAAGGCCCTTAAGGACCTAATGGTTGCCATGGGGATACATGGAGCAGCTGTGTACAAAGGATTTCCCGTGATGGATGAAGGAGTAGAGTACTGGTGGGTGCAACTTCACTTGTACAAAAACAAGGAAGACAACCACAAGGAATCAGGATTCTGCATGGTCACCAACTCAGTAATGCACACCACATTCTTTGACTCTGCAAGAAATGCAGCATGGAATGCTATCAAAGAGCTTGGTGATAGACTCAAGTGCAGAATGCTCAACACTCAAAATGACCTTAGAGAAGAAAAGAAGCATACCCAAGAGTTAGATACTACCAACCAACAACTAAGGGGAGACATCATAGACTTAATTTGGGAATCTTATGAACAAGATAGACAGATGGCTACTAAGGATGCTTTGATAGCTATTTTGTCTTGTGAGTGAGAGTTGTAACGTACTTCGTTAGTTGGACCACCACACTTATCGTTTTTATTTCCAAAAATTCGTCTAAGTTATGTTGAACCTTTGATGCTTGTAATGGATTTGTGTATGCCATGACTTGTGTGAATGTTGCCAAAGATATGCTTGTGATACTTGTCTTGTGATTTTTCTCTATTGATGTTGATTCTAACTTTTCTCTATCTTATAAAAATAGATGCCTGCTGTTATTCTCAACACGGCCGAAGAGTTCAAGGGAACTCGTTTTGGCACTTGTCTTATTGAGCTCACTAGCGTGCTCAACCTTCCGCTCCCTAGCATCATGACGCTTCCCCTCACCAAGTTTGAGAGGAAGGACCTTTAGGGCTTTCAGAGTCACTCAGCCCGAATGCCAAGCAGAGCCAACCACGGAGACCATCACCTTCAAGTTGATTCATGATGACAAGGAGAAGGGCTTAGATATAGTTATGCAGGAGTTACTTGGGCGTCTGGTAGGGAGACACTCCAGAGAGCTTAGAGGTCTTTACTTTCACCCCTTCGGGAGACGCGACGAGGAGGGTGAGGCTATTCACTTCGAGGATGCTGCTAGAGAGATGGTGGAGCCAATTCGCCTGTACCTCCAGGACCTAGAGGTTCTTATTAGGCACCTAGATACTGATAGGACCAACGTCATGCTCAGCAATGACGAGCTCCAGGTGTAGCTCCATGAGAAGGACAAGCTCTTCGCGGAGCAAGACGAGATAGTCAAGGAAACGGAGGCCAAGTTTGAGAGCCAGGACAGGAAATTCAAGAGCCAAGAAAAGAGAGTCCAGGACCGGAACACGAAGATCCGGGAGATGAAGGAAGAGCTGGAGGCCAAGGACTTTGAGCTCGAGCACCAGCATGGTGTGATTGAGAGACTTCGCTCACAATAGAGGGCTCTTAGGGCCAAGATAGAGGCCTTGACTACCAATGTCGAGGAATACAAGACCGCTATGGAGAATGCAGGTCTTACACTTGTTGATGAGGAGGTTGATGCAGAGGAGTAGTGATGACTACTCATTTATCTTTCATTTACCATTCTTATGTTTATTGAGTCGCAATGACCACCCAACATGTGGGTGGCTTGCTATGGTGTGTTTACTTTTTCAAACTTGTTTTTTATGTCGTTGAACCTTATGATTATTTTGATGCTTGTTTTGGTGTTTGTCTATGTGATGTATTGTGCATCATAAGCATCTATGGGTATCTCATTCTTATCCTTATGAAAACACAGATGCCTCCTCGACGTGCCAACCCCAACCCAAACAACAACAATGTCACCCCTGAGATGCAGCAGCTGATGACAGCACAGGCACAACTGATGCAGATGATGACCACTTTTATGCAGAATCAGAACAACAACAACAACAACAACAATCCGAACAATCCACCAGGATTTGACATGCTCACCAGATTCCTAAGACTGAGGCCTGCAAAGTTCTCAAGAACTACTGATCCCATGATGGCCAATGATTGGCTACGTTCAGTGAACAAGGATTTGGTAACTGTCGGCTGCACCGACGAGGAGAAGGTCAGGTTTGCAGCACATATGTTGGAAGGACCAGCATCTACTTGGTGGGATAACTTCCAGATCACCACTCCCGTTGAGGATGTGACATGGGCTATCTTTGAAGATGGATTCCGTACAGCTCACATATCATCCGGGGTGATGAGTTTGAAGAAGAAGGAGTTCCATAACCTGAAGCAGCGCCACCGCAGCGTGGCTGAATATATTGAGGAGTTCAACAATCTGGCGCGTTATGCACCGGATGAAGTTGATACAGATGCTAAGAGGAAGGAGAAATTCCTCGAAGGACTGAATGATGAACTGAATCTGCAGCTATCTGTTGCCTATGTCCCAACCTACCAATCACTTTGTGACAAGGCTACCATCTTGGAGAACAAGATGAATCAGGTTGAAAGCAGAAAGAGGAAGCACAGCTCTGACAAGCATAGCTCAGGATCGTCTCACAAACGTTCCCATCATAATGATAGTGGGAGTTCTGGATCCCACAAACATGGAAAGTACAACAACCACCACAACCACAACCGCCATCATGACAACAAGCATCACCGTAGTCATTATGGTGACAAGTACAAGAACCACAAGGGTGGACACAAGAGACGCCACAGTGGAGGTGGAAGTGGAAGTGGCAGTCAGCCTGCAAAGAGAGATATCAGTCAGGTTGAATGTTTCAAGTGTAAGAAGCTAGGGCATTATGCAAATGAATGCCTAGAAAAGAAAGTTGAAGGAACCAACAAGACCAACCCTTTCTAGAAGGGACAAGTGAAACACATCAATGTGGAAGAGATTTATGAGGAGTCCGATGCTGTGGCTGGTACGTTCAAACTCAATTCTATTCCAGCACTTGTTCTTTTTGATACTGGTGCATCACATTCATTCATATCAAAAGCATTTGTTGATAGAAATGGGTTTCCAACTGAAAATATTGGGTGTCCAATAAAAGTAAGTTCTCCCGGTGGAGACATGATAGTAAATCTTGGATGTCATGATCTAGTGATAGAATTTGGAAAACATATGTTTCCAATGAGTCTGATATTCCTAGATTCCCAAGGATTGGATGTCATTTTGGGAATGGACTGGATGACTAAGTACTAGGGAGTACTAGATTGTGCTAATCGTACTGTCGCACTCACAACCCCGGAAAAGAAACGGATAAGATTCAAGTCTAACTTTGAATTAAAAGGGAGTAAGCTAAATTCTCTTAAGGGGGTTAGCTTAGACAGTGTGCCAATTGTGAGAGAATATCCAGATGTGTTTCCAGAGGAATTGTCGGGAATGCCACCAGATAGAGATGTGGAATTTCTGATTGACTTGCTGCCAGGATCAGGACCAATAGCAAAGAGACCTTACAAGATGTCAGTTGATGAGTTGAAAGAACTCAAGAAACAACTTGGAGAACAGTTGCAGAAAGGATTTATTCAACCGAGTTCTTCATCTTGGGGAGCACCAGTCTTTTTTGTGGAAAAGAAAGATAGAAGTCAAAGGTTATGCATAGATTATCGTTCACTCAATGAGGTGACTATCAAGAACAAATATCCTTTGCCTAGAATCAATGACTTGTTTGATCATCTAGAAGGAGCCTATGTGTTCTCAAAGATTGATCTCCGGTCAGGTTATTTTCAGCTTAAGATAAGGGAACAAGACATACCTAAGACAGCTTTCACCACTAGGTATGGATTGTATGAGTACACCGTGATGCCGTTTGGATTGACCAATGCACTAGCTTACTTCATGAATATGATGAACAAGGTGTTCATGGAGTTCCTTGACAAGTTTGTTGTCGTTTTCATCGATGACATTTTGATCTACTCCAAGAGCAAAGAAGAACACGAAGGACATTTGTGTTTAATACTTGAGAAGCTTAGAGAGCATAAGTTGTATGCCAAATTCAGCATGTGTGAATTCTGTTTGAATGAAGTTCGATTTCTTGGGCACATTGTGTAAGGATATGGTGTAGCAGTTGATCCCGAAAAAGTGTCAGCTGTAACTGAATGGGAATCTCCTAAGTCAGTGAAGGAAGTTCATAGTTTCCTTGGCTTGGCATGATACTATAGAAGATTCATTGAGAATTTCTCCAAGGTAGCTAAACCAATGACGAAGTTACTAAAGAAATACAAGAAATTTGCTTGGACTGAAGGATGTGAACTCAGTTTCCAAGAATTGAAGAAGAGACTAGTGACAACACCAGTCTTATGTTTGCCAGACTTGGAGAAGGATTTCCAGGTTTATTGAGATGCATCCCATCATGGATTAGGTGTAGTTCTGATGCAAGAAGGGAAAGTTGTGAGTTATGCCTCGAGACAACTCAAAACTCATGAGGTAAATTATCCTACTCATGATTTAGAGTTGGCCTCTGTTGTCCATGCACTCAAAACATGGAGACATTACCTTCTGGGAAAGCGATGTGAAGTGTTCACAGATCACAAAAGTTTGAATTATATTTTCACTTAGAAAGAAATCAACATGAGACAAAGAAGATGGCTAGAACTCATCAAGGACTATGACTTGAGTTTTCAATACCATCCCGGTAAAGCAAATGTTGTAGCAGATGCACTAAGCCGTAAGATATTTGTGAATGGCCTTACTAAGGGAGAGTTGCCAGATGATCTGTGTGCCCAATTTAGAGACCTCAGATTAGAGATTGTGCCTGAAGGACATCTCATGTCATTGGATGTTCAACCCACCTTGTTGGACAAAATCAAGGAAGCCCAAAAGACGGACAAGGAAATTGAAGAGATTAAGGAAAAGATTGGCAAGGGAAAAGCCAAAGGATTCCATGAAGACAAACAAGGTACTTTATGGTATGGAAAACGTATCTGCGTTCCGCAAGATCCGGAGCTTCGGAAATTGATTTTACAGGAAGCACACAACTCACCATATTCCATTCATCCGGGTAACACCGAAATGTACATGGATATGAAGGAAAGATTTTGGTGGAATAATCTCAAGAAAGACATCGCCAAACATATTGCTTTGTGTGATGTATGTAGTAGAGTGAAAGCAGAACATCAGAAACCAGCAGGATTACTACAACCACTACCTATTCCTGATTGGAAGTGGGACAAGATTGGCATGGATTTCATCACCGGATTGCCAAGGACCAGGTCAGGATATGACTCTATTTGGGTAGTAGTGGATCACCTCACTAAAGTGGCTCATTTGATACCCGTGAAGACAACCTATACAAGTGCTAAGTTGGCCAAGATCTATATGAATAGGATTGTGTGTCTGCATGGAGTATCCAAAAGTATTGTGTCTGATAGGGGAACCCAATTAACTTCTCTTTTTTGGAGGCAACTACATGAATCATTGGGAACGAGATTGGAATTCAGTACTGCTTTTCATCCCCAGACCGATGGACAGACAAAAAGGACCAACCAGATTCTAGAGGATATGTTGAGGGCATGTGCCCTAGACTATGGAGCTAGTTGGGACGAAAGTTTGCCTTATGCAGAATTTCTCTTACAACAACAGCTATCAAGCCAGTATTGAGATGGCACCGTTGGAGTTTCTCTATGGGAGAAAGTGTATTACCCCATTGCTATGGAATGGTGTGGGAGAAAGAAATTTGTTCGGACCAGAACTAATCAAAGAGGTTGAAGAGAAAGTCAAGCTAGTAAAGGACAGATTGAAGATAGCATAGTCCCGACAGAAGAGATACGCAGATCCTAAGCGTAGAGAAGTCACCTATGAGGTGGGTGATAGAGCTTATCTTAGAGTGTCACCACTTCATGGAGTGAAGAGATTTGGAGTCAAAGGAAAAT
Organism: Avena sativa; assembly: GCA_916181665.1. Taxonomy (NCBI): domain Eukaryota; kingdom Viridiplantae; phylum Streptophyta; class Magnoliopsida; order Poales; family Poaceae; genus Avena; species Avena sativa. The sequence goes on from OV702297.1 coordinate 150,012,380, forward strand.
TGGCCCCAAGATATGTTGGACCATTCAAGATTCTGAGTCGTAAAGGAGAAGTAGCTTATGAAATTGAACTATCTGAATCATTGTCTGCCGTTCATAATGTGTTTCATGTGAGTCAGCTAAAGAAATGCCATCGAGAGATGGAAGAGACTTCTTTGAAGGATACTATACCTTTGGAAGAGGTCCAGTTGGAAAGTGATCTCAGCTATGAGGAAAAGCCTATCAAAATTCTTGAGACTGCAGAAAAGAGTTACTCGGACAAAGACTATCAAATTCTGCAAAGTACAGTGGAGCCATCATTCCGAAGAAGAAGCAACATGGGAAAGAGAAGATGACCTTCGGAAAGACCACCCTCACCTATTTGCTAGCCAATCCAAATCTCGAGGGCGAGATTCACCTTAAGGGGGTTAGATTTGTAACATCCCTAAAATCATGTTTTCAAAGTTTGCACATCATTGATGCATTCATACTCATCTTTGGATCTTTTCCTCAAAAATCAGAAACTTGTGATCTATAATTTTATGTAAGAAAGGCATTGACCCAATGCTACTCTCTAGTATGAGATTATTTGTTTTAAACCAAAGATATTTGATCCTAAGTTTGTTTGATAATTTCCAAAGATTGGACAAAGTTTTCAAAACAAAGAATGAATTTAAAACCATTTTTATACCTTTATTAAACAATGGTAAAGGCACTGTTTTCTTTTAAAATTTCAAAGGACCAAAGTAAGTTTGAGTGGACAATAGTGCTAAATGCTCAATTAAGAGTTGGATCCATCCTACAAAAATTCAGAACAAATTTGAATTCATTTTGGTTTGAAAATCATTTGAAAATGTTTTTAGAAAATCAAATTAGAAATAGAAAAAGATAAAAAAAAGTGGAAAAGGCCAGTGCTGCCATTTTGGCCCAGTACAGGAACCAGCCCACTAAGCCCACCCGGGCCATTCCCCCTCTGCTCCTTCTCTCACCCGCATCGAACCAACCCCACAGTCGCTGACCAGTGACCCCAACGCCACGTCGTCGTCGTCTTCCCCAAATCTCGTGCGATGAACACGCCATCGCCGCCCGTTACCTCGCCAAATAAATTCAAATCAATTCCTTTGATTTAGGCACTAACTCGCCCAGCCCTCACCTACTACTTAAACCCCACACCGCCGCGACCATTTCCCCTCAACCCCCACACCTTAATCGCCACCAGGCTGCTCGTATTTGAGCTCACTCCGCTGCGGCCCAACGAACTCCGGTGAAGTATTCCGGTGAGCATCATCCGCCCCGTGCCTGCTAACTTATGCTGTCATGCTTCCCTTGCCTTTACGCTTCATCTGATACCCTTGGTTCGACTTGTACTGCCCCAGGTTATCGACTCCGTCGAGCACCGCAAACTCCCGATGCCACCCTCAACTCCGACGAGCAATAGCGGTATGAATCGAACGCCCCTTGACCTCGCTTGCATACTGTCAGATTTGCCTCGTCCTTGCGCAGCTACTAACACCACTGGCTCGTGCTAGGGCAATCCAGAACCTCGGCAACGACCACGTCCGCAAGAACCCGACGCCGCCAGCAACTCCGACGAGCCCTAGGACCCGCTACAGCACGCCCCCTGCCCAACCGGAACCATGTTGAGCTCCCTCGTGCACGTGCGAGTCTAGTAAGCATCTTCACCACCCCTAGGCCTCGCTGGAATCACCATTCCGCCGTCGACAGTAGCGCCGCCGCCGCCAGCAACCATTTGCGTCGCCAGTTCTTGGTCGGATGGATCTGATCCATTGGATCTAAATCCTAAGGCCGCGATAAGATCTGTAGCGAGACGGTATATTTTGATCTAGACCGTGCGTAGTTAGTTAGATACAACGTCCCGCGAGTGTGATCCAGCGCGAACCGGTACCGTCCAATCAGGAGCTGCCCCGTGGCCTGAGTTTAGATTTAAAATCAGAAATTAGATCTATTAGTTGTTCAAACTTGCAAAATTCATAACTTTTGATCCACACGTTCAAATTTTGTAAATTTTATATCATTGGAATCAGGAGAAAGAATTCTATCCATTTATGCACTTTGTTTAATAAATTGCATCTGTAAAATGGGTTGTTTTGCAGAGACATTTACAAGCTTATTTTGTATATAAAAATTATATAAAAAATGTTTTAAGGGACAAATTAATTTTATTTAGGGTATATTTTTTTGGTTTATGATTCAGTACTGTTCCCCTTGTCTTTTTTGATTGATAAAAATTATCTCATGGCATTTGCATGCAGTCATATAATTTTTCTTGTATATTTTTGATATGTGAAATTGGTGCTATCATTTTATGTGTAGATTTTGGTGCTAATAGTGATTGTGGTTGTGAAGATTGTTGCTACTCCCCCAACTACCAAGGCAAGTGGTGCTTCATATTTTTGTCCCAATATTTTGACTATGCATTAGAGATATTTTGTATAGGGCTTGCATGATTATTTTGCTAAGTATCTATATGCTATGCTTGGGAAATCCTAGTAGTTGTAGAATTGTTAGAATTTTCTCTAAATTAAGATACTTGCTATTTGCCATGCTTAGACTAGCTAGTAGTAACCAAGGGTGGAGTATATATACAGGCTATGGAAAATAATTCTAAGTCTTTGACTTATGGTTTTCCTTAACAAAACAACTAAGTGAATGAAACACCTGGGTGGATTGGTAATTGCTTGGTGGTTTTTGGTTGAGTGGTTACACAAGGCCCATTTCTATGGTTTACCTTGTGTATCTCACTTGTGGATTGCCACCCAGGAACAAAGGGATTTGACATGCCAAATGTTAAGAAGCTTCTAGTGCAGCCACATGGCATTATGGGCTCTGCCTGGATCACATAGGTTGCAATAACTTAGCCAAATGGACAGTTGGTGGTAGGGGATTGATAGGTTTGGAGCGCATCCATTTTGGTCTAAGGGAAGGCTTCTGAAAGGTCCTGTCTTGGTGAAAATCAATTCTTGTGGGGAAAGTGCACAACCTCTGCAGATGGAAGAATCTAAGTACTTAGCCATGTCCCTGGTATTGGACAATTTGAGCATCGAGACATGGAAGCTATCAGGAATCTCCTAATCCCAATTTTCTAAGTTAAAACTTATGGTTGAACAAGGGTGAAGGTTCACCAATTTATATTGGTGGTTCCTTGGGAAAGTTTTTGCCAAACAAAAACTTAGTGTTTTCAACTGATAGGCAAAACCTATTTTGAGAAAAGAAAGCGTAAGCTACACTTAGCCAAATTCATGTAGTAACTAGATGCTAATATTCTACTAAGGTATCACTTGCCAATACTATTCCAATGTATTGACCCACTGTGGTTGTAACCAGTGATGTTGGAGGTTACTCTGATGATGATTAGGGGTTATGAGTCTACACTCAACATGCTTGCCTGTGGCACATGAAGATGAAGACTTCTATTTTATATTGTTAAGTTAAACTCTTGTACTTTCCTATGGCTATAGAGTTGTAAAAGACTATGTTATCTCTGGAATGACGATGTAATAATGACCTTTGTTTCTGTGTACTTCATCTTAAACTATGGATGCCAGCATTTGATCCAGGGACTAGCATTGCAATCATAGGGATCTTTACCTTTAATAAGGTGGGATCTTACAAGAGAAGGCCTCCGGGATGATCTACCCTCTGACAAGGTGCCGAGAAGAGCTTCAGATCCCCCCGATCTAGGGATGATTCTGGCGGGGGCTACAGATGGTTTCGTGGAATATTGATCGGGTACTGAGAGTTTCTGCATCGGGGGCTTCTTATAGGCGAAGGGGGAGACCGAGGCGGCCGCTAGGGCGGGCAAACCCTACCCAGGCGCGGAGTAGGTCCCACCCACGCCTAGGGTGGGTTTGGCCCCCTGGCCAGCCTCCTCATCTCTCCTCTGGACTTCTTGTTCCCCACGGAAAGTTATTGACTTTGTCCTTCGTCCCGTCCAATTCCGAGAATATTTATTACTAACTTTTCTGAAACCAAAAACAGTAGAAAATAGGCATCTGGAAATGTTGCAACTTGTTAATAGGTTAGTACCAGAAAACATGTAAAAATCACCTCAAAGTGTAGACAAGTAAAGCAAAGTAGATAATAAACAAGCATGGAGCATCAAAAAATATAGATACGTTTCCAACGTATCACTCACATGAACACATTGTGAACTGCTGACTGTGATTCAGGCAATTCAATCTCCTAAGCCACTTCTCCTTTGCGGCTCAAAATTTTGAATGGTCCAACATATCTAGGTGCCAATTTCCCTTTGACTCCAAATCTCTTCACATCAAGAAGTGGTGAGATTCTAAGATATGCTCTATCACCTACCTCATAGGTGACTTCCCTATGCTTTGGATCTACATAACTCTTTTGTCGGGATTGGGATATTTTCAATCTGTCCTTTACCATTTTGACTTTCTCTTCGGCTTCCTTGATCAATTCTGGTCCAAATAAATTTCTCTCTCCTACCCCATTCCATAATAATGGCGTAGTACACTTCCTTCCATAAAGGAATTTAAACGGAGCCATATCTATGCTTGCTTGATAACTGTTATTGTAAGAGAATTCTGCATATGGTAGACTTTCATCCCAACTACATCCATAGTCTAGTGCACATGCTCTCAACATATTTTCCAAAATCATATTGGTCCTTTGTGTCTGTCCATTAGTTTGTGGATGAAAAGCTGTGCTGAATTCTAGCCTTGTTCCTAATGATTCATGCAGTTGTCGCCAAAAATGCGATGTGAACTGAGTTCCTCTATCAGACACAATACTCTTAGGTAATCCATGTAGACATACAATCCTATTCATATAGATTTTACCCAATTTAGCACTTGTATAAGTAGTCTTCACGGGTATGAAATGAGCCACTTTAGTTAGGCGATCCACAGCAACCCATATGGAATCATATCCATCTGGTCCTTGGCAGTCCGGTGATAAAATCCATCCCAATTTTATCCCACTTCCAATCAGCTATAGGTAGTGGTTGTAATAACCCTGCTGGTTTCTGATGTTCCACTTTCACTCTACTACACACATCACACAAGGCAATATGTTCCGCAATATCTTTCTTGAGATTGTTCCACCAAAATCTTTACTTCACATCCATGTACATTTTGGTGTTACCCGGATGAATAGAATATGGGGAATTGTGTGCTTCTTGCAGAATCAATTTCCGAAGCTCCGGACCTTGCGGAATGCAGATACGCTTCCCATACCATAAAGTTCCTTGTTCATCTTCATGGAATCCTTTAGCCTTCCCTTTACTAATTTTACTCGTAATCTCCTCTATTTCCTTGTCCAACTTTTGGGCTTCTTTGATTTTGTCCAACAGTGTTGTTTGAACTTCCAATGACATGAGATATCCTTTAGGCACTATCTCCAATCTTAGCTCTTTGAATTGAGCACACAAATCATCTGGCAATTATCCTATAGTGAGTCCATTCACATAAACCTTACAGCTTAAAGCATCCTCTACAACATTTTCTTTAGCGGGATGGTATTGCAAACTCAAGTCATAGTCCTTGATAAGCTCTAGCCACCTTCTTTGTCTCATATTGAGTTCCTTCTGGGTGAAAATATATTTCAAACTCTTGTGATATGTGAACACTTCACAACGCTTTCCCAAAAGATAGTGTCTCCATGTTTTGAGTGCATGGACAATAGAGGCTAACTCTAAGTCATGAGTAGGATAGTTTACTTCATGAGTTTTGAGTTTTCTCGAGGCATAAGCCACAACTTTCCCTTCTTGCATCAATACTCCACCCATTCCTTGGTGAGATGCATCACAATAAACCTGGAAGTCTTTCTCTAAATCTGGCAGACATAAGACTGGTGCTGACACTAGTCTCTTCTTCAATTCTTGGAAACTGATTTCACACCCTTTAGTCCAGTCAAACTTTTTCTCTTTCTTAAGCAATTACGTCATTGGCTTAGCCAATTTCGACAAATTCTCGATGAACCTTCTATATTATCCTGCCAAGCCTAGGAACCTACGAACTTCTTTAAATGACTTGTGAGATTCCCACTCAGTTACAGCTGACACCTTTGCGGGATCGACAACTATACCATCTCCAGACATAATATGTCCAAGAAATCCAACTTCATTCAACCAAAATTCATAGTTACTGAATTTGTCATACAATTTGTGCTCCCTGAGTTTCTCAAGTATCAAACGCAAATGTTCTTCATGCTCCTCTTTTCTCTTGGAATTGATCAATATGTCATCGATGAATACGACAACAAAGTTATCAAGAAACTCCATGAACACCTTGTTCATCATGTTCATGAAATAAGCTGGTGCATTTGTTAGTCCAAATGGCATCACGGTATACTCATACAATCCATACCTAGTGGTACAAGCAGTTTTAGGTATGTCTTGCTCCCTAATCTTTAGCTGAAAGTAGCCTGATCTTTGAGAACACACGAGCTCCTTCTAGCTGATCAAATAGATCATTGATTCTAGGCAAAGGGTACTTGTTCTTTATAGTCACCTCATTGAGTGAACGATAATCTATGCATAGCCTTGGACTTCTATCCTTTTTCTCAACAAATAGAATTGGTGCACCCCAAGACGAAGAACTTGGTTGGATAAATCCTTTCAACAACTGTTCTCCAAGATGTTTCTTGAGTTCTTTCAACTCATCAATTGACATCTTGTAGTGTCTCTTTGCTATTGGTACAGATCCTAGCAGTAAGTCAATCAAAAACTCCACATCTCTATCTGGTGGCATTCCTGGTAATTCCTCCGGAAATACATCCGGATACTCTTTCACCACTGGTACACTGTCTATGCTAACCCCCTTAAGGGAATTTAGCTTACTCCCTTTAGATTCAAAGTTAGACTTGAACCTAATTTGTTTCTTATCCGGGATTGTGAGTGTAATAGTACGATTGGCACAATCCAATCCATACCTAATATTACATCCAATCCTTGGGAATCTAGGATTATCAGACTAACTGGAAACTTATACTTTCCAAACTCTATTACTAGATCATGACATCCAAAATTCACTATCATCTTTCCACCTAGAGAGCTTACTTTAATAGGACATCCAATAGTTTCAGTTGGAAGTCCATTTTTGTCTACAAATGCTCTTGATATGAATGAATGCAATGCGCCGGTATAAAAAAGAGCAGGTGCTGGAAAAGAATTAAGCTTGAACTTACCAGCCACAGCATCAGACTCCTCATAAATTTCTTCCATGTTGATGTGGTTCACTTGACCCTTCTGAAAAGGGTTTGGCTTGTTGGCTCCATCATTCTTCTTTTTTGGGCATTCATTTTCATAGTGCCCAGTTTTCTTGCACTTTAAGCACTCAACCTGACTGATGTCCCTTTTTGCAGGCTGACTTCCATTGCCATTTCCACTGTGGTGACTCTTGCGTCCACTCTTGTGGTTCTTATATCCACCGTTGTCATGACTACGGTGATTTTTGTTATCATGGTGACGGTTACTGTTGTGGTGGCTGTTATACTTCCCGTGTTTGTGGGATCCCGAACCTCCACTATAATCACCATGGGAATGCTTGTGTGATGATCCAGAACTATGCTTATCAAAGTGATGCTTCCTCTTCCTATTCTCCACCTGTTTCATCTTGCTTTCCAAGATGGTGGCTTTGTCACACAGTGATTGAAAAGTTGGAACATATGCAATAGATAGCTGCATGCACATCTCGTCATTCAGTCCTTCAAGGAATTTTTGCTTCCTCTTAGCATCAGTGTCAACTTCATCCGGTGCATAGCATGCCAGATTGTTGAACTCCTCAATATATTCGGCAACACTATGGTGGCATTGCTTAAGGTTGTTGAATTCCTTCTTCTTCAAACTCACCACTCCTGAAGAGATATGAGGAGTGTGGAAACCATCCTCAAATATTTCCCAAGGCACTTCCTCAATGAGGGTGGTGATTTGGAAGTTGTCCCACCAAGTAGCTGCTGGTCCTTCTATCAGATGTGCTGCAAATCTGACATTTTCCTCATCAGTGCAGCCCATAGTGACTAAGTCCTTGTTCACAGAACATAGCCAATCATATGCTACCATAGGATCAGTGGTTCCTGAAAACTTTGCAGGCCTCAACCTCAGAAACCTTGTAAGCATGTCAAAGGCTGGTGGGTTGTTTTGATTGTTGTTGTTGTTTCTTGTTTGTTGTTGTTGTTATTGTTTTTGTTTGTTGTTGTTTGTTGTTTGTTGTTTGTTGTTTGTTGTTGTTGTTGTTGTTGTTGTTGTTGTTTTTGTTGTTGTTGTTGTTTGTCGTGGTGGTGGCACGGCAGATGCCATGGGTAGGCTAAAGTTAGGGGCCAATGGATGCTAGAGGGATCTGGGGAGGGAAGATGTAGTGGATTCTACACACAGAAAGCTAACGCAAAGATCTGTATTTCTCCTTCCTTGAGTTACAAGTGCTCCTTGAGCTGTATCCAAGGAGAAAAAGAGAACTTTACCAGCCTAACGGTACCAAGAATGAGTCGATCCCCTCCTTAGGGTCCAAGCTTGCCCTTATAAAGGAGAGCCTTGGGTTCCTTTAGGGCTGATGTGGCAAGCATATTCGAGGAATATGCTTGTCCCAATATAGTAGTTCGGCGCCCCCCTTTCCCTGTCGCTCCCCTAATGACGGCAAGGTTCCAGAGGGGCCCTCCTGTGTGCCTCGGGCTTCAGGACTGTCACCTCCGTGACCTCCTTCTGTCTCTCTGTCGCTCTGCACCTTTGTCCCTAGTGCTTGGCTTCGCTCAGATTCTCCTTAGCCTGCTACTAGAGTTTGACTTTAGGCTTTTCCTTCTCCTGCAAGCTTCGTATCATTCGGCCCTGCCTCGCGTAACTTCGGCTTGTCCTTCACCTGCATCAAGATTACTTGGGCTAACCTGGCCGACTTACGCAGTATCTCGGCCGGGTAATGCCTTGCCCTTACTATAAGGGTCCTGTCCTTTCCTATCTCGGCCGACCTCTACAGGATTCGGCCGACTCAGAGTGTAACTCGGAAACTAGACGGGGCACACCCTTTCATCTTTCCCCGTCTTTACCCTATCCGGGGTTACCTCCCCAACATTAGTCCCCAAAGCTGGTACGGTCCCGCCGATAACCTCGGCCGGGTCGTATCAGTTTCACGACACTCGTTACGTATTGTTTCCGAGTTATATTGTCGTGGTGATAACACCGTATTTAGTAGTGCACGCCTCGTCCTATGTGTCATTCTCATCATTGTTTCTCTAGTTTTTTGTTCCTCTACAGCGTTTACTGACAAGCTACAGTTACTGTCGCGCCGTTGCTGCGACGCCTCGTGCGCCGTTCTCGTTGGGGATCGTGAGCTCCTTGGTCAATCGTGTGGCCTTCGGTGCGGTTCCGCTCAGCGACGTGTGGTCGTGCTGCGCACACGATCCGCGCTGCCAACTGCCACACCCACGATCCCACTACCTTGCCTGCGGCTAGCTTATAAAGAGGGGCGCGGCGCCTGGGAGTTTCTTTTTCCCCTTCTCGCTCGCCCGCACCCTTCTTCTTCCTCGCATTTTTGCGCTCGTTCGTAGTTCCACCGCCGCACGCTCAACTGGTTCTGTGACGAGGAGGACTCCGCCGCGCTGCTCCGTCTGTCCCGTCGCCGCTTACTTGTTCCGGCGTTGTCGCCGGTGAATTCTTTTCGGTCTTGCCGCCTAGGCTTTCCTCTAGATCTCTTTGTTTCCTCTTTGTTCGTGCGCTGCGGTTCTGTCGTCGTTCCGCCGCCGTTTTCACGTAGAATTGCGACGGGGCCTCGTAGCTCTAAGTTTTCCTCCGCCGCGAGTTGTTCCTCCGGCGACCTCTCCGGCGAAATCATGTCTAGTTCCTTTAGCGGTGCCCTGGTAGAGGATGATGATGCTGCCTCTGGGCCTGAGCGGGGCTCGTGGCAGGGCTCCTCAGTTACCCGGCGGGAGATCGAGTGGCTCATCCGAACCTGGAGGATTCCCGCCGAGGTCTCTTGTCGTTTACCCGACAATGAGTTATCTCCGGAAATTAGTGAGGGTGAGTATGTAGATTTTATGTCGCATTTCTCGCGCAGCTTCGGTCTCCCTCTTAGCGATTTTGCAAGAGAGTTTCTCGACTACTTCGGCCTTCAGCCGCATCATCTTCCTACGAACGCCATCGCTTCTCTTTCTGCATTCATCTCCGCCTCGGAGGGATAATTCAGCCTATGGCCGTCCGTGCACGTCTCGGCGAAGTTCTTCCAGATCCGTTCTAATGTAGTCCCTGACAAGTCTCTGCACCCTTCCGAGAAACTGCTTACTCAGTGCGGGGCGGCGTCCATTACACCTTGGAGGAAGTCTGTATTTCCTCGCGTCACCGGGTTAGAGCCGTGCAAGAAGTGGCACAAATCCTTCTTTTACGTCAAGAACAAAGGAACAGAAGACAAGATTCGGCTCCCTGCCTTCTCCATTGGTCCGCCTTCCAAGGTGAATTGGACTTATAATCCGAAGAGGAGCCACGTTGTAACGCCCTCGAATCGGCCCTATGCAAGTTTTAGCCTTTTCCGCCAAACCCGCATAGAAACGATTCAAGAACGCCCACCAGGCACTTTCGTGCGGCTGGAAAACGAAGTAATAACATTACACAACAGTCCTCGATGGGACCCACAGAACAGATATATACAACAACGACTCCATGAGTCAAGAATACCGATATACAGTACAAAGATCCAAATCACCTCGAAAACGATACAGCGTCCGAGTACGGACAAGATGCAAATTGAGCTAAGAGCCCTGAAGAATAACCAATGGCGTCCATAACCCTGCCCAGGCCAAGCCGGAAGGGTAACCCTGCTAACGACGTCGATCTCAAAACCTGCTTAAACAAAAGGGGTGCCGACAAAGGGCAAAGGAAAAAGAGAGCGGTCAGTACTGAGGCCAGTACACGGCGAGACTAGAATTCGGCGGTCCTCGCCTACATAGGTATGGTGGACTGAGCGGCAGCGCGGCATGTACTAAACAACCTATAGAGACTCGATATAACTGTCGGCTATCAGAGAGGGATAAGAAAGACCTATTCGGAACCATCCTGATACTACCACCAAACATACCCATCCTGGTATTTCCCCCTCGACACCAAACGAGGAAGTCAACCGAGGAACTCACACAGTTGGCAGTTTTATTTATTCAGTTATCGTTGCAGCAATTACTAGTCAAGTATAGATAGTCATCCTGATAAAATAAGCAGTGGGCAGTTTTATTTAACCATTCCGTTGTAGTTGCGACACTTACTAGTTAAATACAATTAGCATGAGATATCCCAAAACCCAGCAGTTGTTGGTACTTTTATTTAGCCATTCCGTTGTAGTTGAGCTGATTACTAGTCACATCGGATACAAGTCAAATTATAACAGTAAACTTTAGTTATAGTTGTCTATGATCGAGAACTGTGCTCCAAGTCGTCCATAACCGCGGACACGGCTTTTCGAAAAGATTTAACCCTGCAGGGGTGCACCAAAGTATCCACACGCACTTCGACCCTTTTTGCCAGATCAATTAACATACACCCATCGGTATGTCGGCGGGGCCTAAGTCATGACGTTTCCCAGACCCAAAGCAAGTACATGGGGGCCACCCCACTAAGTCTACCCGCAACAAAGTCGGCCGGTCTCCGAGACGGACTCAGGGTTTGGGTGGACGGCTGTAAACGACTGGGAACCCGAAAAGATGACTGGGCTTGTCGATACAGCGAAAACGTGTCCCGATCCTAAACAGTACAGGTGCAGTACATCGCACAATTTAAATAAAGCAGTAAAGCATGGCATAAGTACAGAATAGTAAATAAAACCTCAAACTAGTTGTGGCCCCCGGTACAATACTTTGAAATCAGGTACTAATCGATGGGGTGCCCACACATCCCACATGTGGTTAGCGCGCTCGATCTCGGAACAGGTGTCAAGAACTCGGGGTCCTACGGGACACCAGTGAGCGGTCGGAAACCAAATATTGTCTATCACCCACCGGTGCCTCTGCATTACCTACTTCAATTTTAGTTATTAAACAGCAATTAAAGCCATGATCACCTCCAACATAAAGCACACGGCAATAATCCAACAACTGTGGTACTTGACGACACGCAACAGCACTTGAGCAAGCGACTACGACGCGCAAGTCCAACTATCTACCAAACAACAGGTAATAGGATGTGTCCATGGCAATATAAGGCTGCAAGGGATATCACGGGCACGAAAACTAGAGCGTCGCAACACCGATAGCAATAGATCAACAAGAGGGAATAAATACTATAAAAGTAAGATAGGTAGAAAGGGGGGGAGGTGCTCACCTGGAAAACATTGCCGAAGGTTCATCCGAAGATCGGGTCGACACTCGCATCAACTCATCGGCCTAATCCGCGAAGAAGCAAAACACTAGAATAAACACCGGATGCACTATTTAATACTACGGCAAAAGATCGGGCATGATGCATGTATGATGTATGAAATGGCAAAGGTGCGATGCAATTAGGCAATATTAAGCGGAACCAGGGTCCCGACAACCAATTAATAGGTTCAAGTTATTTATCTACCCCGCAAATTAAATGTTGGATTAGCAAGACAAAACATGGCTTCGGTTCGCTATGCCAATTTAAATGGGACCAATATAAGACTAGATTTGCCCGCTGATGGATCCCATATTTAATTTAGGTGATTCGACATAAGGTCCCCAAACACCCACAAATATGCATGCGGGTATGAACAATTTAATATGCGACAGACGATAATGTAATATTATAAAAAAATAGGGTCTCGGATAAAGGGGTCACACATGCGGGTCCAGAAGATCTTGGTTCCGGGGGGGTTCGGGGTCAGACTCAGGGTTCGACGGGGATCGATCTCGCAACCGGGAAGAAGGACTTGGCGGTCTTCAGATCCGGGGCTCGCATCCGGGAAGGAGAACTTGTCGCATCCGTGGTCTTCGGGTCCGTGTAGACGGTCATGGCGTTCCGAGGAGAAGATCTTGGCGTGCCGAGGGTTCGGTCTCGGGGATCGGTCTTCGGATTCCATGAAGGAGGCTTGAGTTGCGTCGTCTTCGTCTTCCGAGAAGGAGAACATGTCGATCATTGCTGAAGATCTTGGATTCCGACTTCGGTTGACCTTGTCGACGGGACGATCTTGGTGACACCCGGGAAAACTATGGGGCTCGATGTTCTTCGGACGGCACCTCCATCTTCACTAGGTCGTCGCCGTTGCATCACCAAACCAACACGCCACATAGGTTTATTACCTGGTATCACCACTAGCAGAACCAACTTGGCAGGAGCCAAAGGGAACCAGGGACACATGCGGCAGGAGGGCAAGGCACCGAAGAGACGCGGGGGGGGTGCAGGGTCGCTCAGGAGGGCCCCCCTGAGGAACAGCAGCAGGAAGGAGGCACTAGGGAGAGGCGGCAGCAGCGGCAAGGGAGGGGTCGCGCAGGCGGAGCAGAGAGCTCGGCTCGAGGCCGGGCGTCCGCTGGTGGCGGAGGAGGACGCTGGCGGGGCGGCGGCCTGCAGAGGAGAGGCGGCGGCAGAGGAGGCGCTGGCCGGCGGCGAGGCTGGAGGAGGCGAGGAGGCCGGCGGGGGGGACGCGGGGCGAAGCAGAGGAAGGAAGGAGGCGGTGGCGGACGGCGGTGCGAGCCCGAGCGGCGAGAGGAGGTGGCCGGCGGGGTCGCGGGGGACGGCGGAGGTGCGGGATCTGGGGAGGAGCAGGGAAAGGGCGCGGACGCGCGATGGAGGCGGCGGCGGGGCTTGGCGCGCGGAGGCGGTCGGGCGGGGAGATGCGGACGGCCAGGGGCGGGGTCGAGGTTGGGGGACGAGGCAGGGAGAAGGGAGACGCGGCCCATGGCCGGAGGCGGCGGCGGTGGCGCTTGGGCGGCGTAGAGACGCGGCACGAGAGGAGGTTGGAGGCGACGCGTCGGGTGGGGTGGGGGAAGGTTCGATGCGGGGGAGGCGTGCTTGGGGGCGGTGGCCACGTGGGGAGAGGGGAGTGGCCAGGGGGGGTTGTCGGTGGTGGTGGGGGCCAGGCGCGGGCGTGTCCACCGCGTGGGGGGGGCGCACGAGGCGGTTTGGCCAGGAAGTGCGGGCAGGTGGAGGTTTCGGTGGGAGATGAGGTGGCGCTGGGGGCAGTGGGGTGGGGCGAGGTGGCAGAAGGTGGTTGGTGGGGATTTGGGGTAGGCTGATGTGGCGGCATGGGATTGGAGGGAGTGATGTGGCTGGGGACTGGGTAGGTTAGGGTTAGGTAGGAAAAGCTTTGGGCGGTTCTATTTTTTTTTTACTGGGGTGGCCGGCTGGGTCGGATCGGCCCGGTTCGGCTGCCCCCTAAAAATAAAATAAATATTTTTAAATTTAAAACGGGGCTTTTGAAAACCGTTGGTAGTCAAAGCAAAATATTCCGGAGACCCGGGTTTTGATTTGAATAAAGACGGGGCATTCAGAAGACAAAAATAGATTTTTCGAAGGTAGTTTTATGCAAACAAATACAAGATGACATGACGATGCTCAAATGAAATGTGGCATGATGACATGAGCATGCGGTCATGATGATGCAATGCACAAAAACACCACGATTTTCTAGTAGTGGTTTTGCGGGGCGCCACACACGTCTTGGCCGAGCTTTTCGAGACTCGGCTCAAAGAATTGATCCGGGCCGGATTACACGGCGAGGACTTGATGGCTACCTTCATCAGCAGCCGAATCTTCCCATTCCAGAAAAGGACGCACAAACTTTGCTACATGAGTGGTCCACTCGATCCCAACCGAGTCTCTATCGTCGAACTGGACAACTACCTTGTCTTCAAGCGCGTCCGAGCTATATTTAAGACGGAGATGCCTGAAGATTGGACCTGGGGATTGAAACCGTTTACCCGCGAGCGTCCTCCTCCCGCACTAAGTTTAACCATCAATGCTTTGATTTTCTATTGTTTTCATAGCTGTTTTCCCTAACCTTCCTTCTTTTTCACCTCAGAGATTCGCAGAGCAAAAGGACGAGGACGCCGAGGTTTTGTCGCTTCGGTGGACTGCGGATCGGAATACCCTGGACGTTTGGGAGCCGGACTCATAAGAATTCGTCCCTAAGTCGGATCCTGCTACGGCTCGCGCTCGTGGCAAAACTTCGGTCCATGAGGAGGAAGGTGATTCGGACGAGGTCCAAGCTCTTGAGGTAGTTGCCGCAATGCCTATTTCTTATGCATTTCCGGCTTCTACTTTCCCAGCTAATCCGGCCTGTCAGGTTCACGACGCCGAGCCTATTGCATCCCGGCCCCCAGTTACCTTGGGGAAACGCGGGGCTCCTGCTAGTTCTTCAGAGGCGGCCCCCAAGAAACGAATGAAGAAGTCTGCTCCGAACCCTCCCAGGCGCAAGACCATGCCTGGGGTCGCAGGGTAAGTTCGTTTTGCCCGTATTTCTTGTTTCCTTGTTTCTGTTTTTCATCCTGACACCCTTTTTTCTTTCTTATTTTCGCAGTGCTCCGCTTTCCGTTAAGCCTGGCAGTCCTAGCATGACTAGCCGCCCGATTCGGCAGCCGTCTCCTCCGCCCGTTGAAGATACTAGGATTCCTAGTCCTGCTCGTGCTACATCTCCTCCAGCTCCACATATGTCACCCCCTCATCATGATGCGCCTGATATTCGCGTCTCCGAGATTTCTACTGAACCCGTTGCCCCTCCACTGAATCCGAGCATATCCACCGAGCCTCTTTCTACTTCGGTAGCTCCTACTGTAACCCCAGCCGCAGCCGTGGTCGTTAATACCCCGGCGCCCTCAGCGCCTGTGATCCCTCCTGCTTCTAAGGGCACTGTTCCCATTGCCGAGGTATCAGCTTCTACTGGTGCCTCCACAGTAAGAAAAATTGTTGCCACTAAAACTTCCACTTCCCAAAAAGGTCTTGCCGGCTCTTCTCAGCCGAGTATTGCCAACATGCTGCGCAAAGGAGCTGCGCCTACCAAAGCCTCTGCTACCTCGGCTGCCAGCACCCAGCTTGCTCTTCATACAAGCCCTGTGGCTGCAGTGGTTGCACAACATGTCCGAGGTAAAGTCTTAACCCGGACGGCTAGTGGGAACAACCTCGGCTCGCTGGTGGAATATGCTCATAACTGGAATGCTGCTGATCAGCTTGAGGGCAATCGAAACAGTCAGCCGTTTCAACTTTCCGACATCAGCAGCCGTTTGGATCAAGCTGCCAAGATCATTCTGGATAGCAACAAGATGAACGAGGTAATTGCTACTTCTCGGGGTTTAGACTGATTCTCCATATGTTATTATATATACATTAGTCCCCGAAACTTGCAAACGAGTAACTTGTTATTCGCTTGGAAGTTTTTATAGTGCTATACTTAGCTCTACTTAATTTAGGGTTCGAGCCTATAACC
This sequence comes from Avena sativa, assembly GCA_916181665.1. NCBI lineage: Eukaryota > Viridiplantae > Streptophyta > Magnoliopsida > Poales > Poaceae > Avena > Avena sativa. The sequence goes on from OV702297.1 coordinate 150,028,690, forward strand.
GAGTAGATCTATCTTAAACTTTTGCTTAAATTTTATCTAGCTGTTCTTTGAATGTCTAGCCACATAGGTCTAGGTTAATCTTCCGCCTGATTCGAATCTACTTTTGGCTTTTAATATCCAACCACCTAGATCTGAGTTAAGTTTTCGCTTAACTCGGATCTGTTTTGGCTTTGAATATCCAGCCACCTAGATCTGGGTTAAGTTTTCGCTTAACTCGGATCTGTTTTGGCTTTGAATATCCAGCCACCTAGATCTGGGTTAAGTTTTCGCTTAACTCGGATCTGGTTTGGCTTTGAATATCCAGCCACCTAGATCTGGGTTAAGTTTTGGCTTAACTCGGATCTGTTTTGGCTTTGAATATCCAGCCACCTAGATCTGAGTTAAGTTCTCGCTTAACTCGGATCTGGTTTAGTGTCGAATATCCAGCCACCTAGATCTAGGTTAAGTTTTCGCTTAACTCGGATCTGGTTTGGCTTTGAATATCCAGCCACCTAGATCTGGGTTAAGTTTTCGCTTAACTCGGATCTGTTTTGGCTTTGAATATCCAGCCACCTAGATCTGGGTTAAGTTTTCGCTTAACTCGGATCTGGTTTAGCTTCGAATATCCAGCCACCTAGATCTGGGTTAAGTTTTCGCTTAACTCGGATCTGTTTTGGCTTTGAATATCCAGCCACCTAGATCTGGGTTAAGTTTTCTCTTAACTCGGATCTGGTTTGGCTTTGAATATCCAGCCACCTAGATCTGGGTTAAGTTTTTGCTTAACTCGGATCTTTTTTGGCTTGGAACATCCAGGCACCTAGATCTAGGTTAAGTTTTCGCTTAACTTGGATCTGGTTTGGCTTTGAATATCCAGCCACCTAGATCTGGGTTAAGATTTCGCTTAACTCGGATCTGTTTTGGCTTTGAATATCCAGCCACCTAGGTCCGGGTTAAGTTTTCGCTTAACTCGGATCTGTTTTGGCTTTGAATATCCATTCATTGTTTGTTCTATTGCTCAGGTTGCACATGACCGGCGGACTGCTGAATTTCAAAGACTGCTTTTCTCGCACAAGAAGTTGGAAGAAAATATGAAAAAGTTATTCCTGTGGTGAAAAAAGCAGGTATGACGATCATTTTCCTTGTCATCTCTAATATTGTCATTGTTTTGTCTGCGGGATGCCGGCTTACTTTGTGGGTTCACAGGTAACATCAATAATCTCAACATTCGTCTTGAGAAGAGTCAAGAGCTTGGAAGGTTAGTTTTCCATCTACCTTGTACTTTTCCCTTTCTAAGATGTGCACTAAGTTTCTTTTACTTTGTTTGGCTTTGGTAAAGCCGAGATACGAACTTTTGCATCATCTCACCAAGATTGGACGCCCATGCCTGATGTAATGCTGCATTATTTAGAACAAGGCACCACTCATTCGGCGCAGCTAAAAGAGAAGGATGACGAGATAGCTCGCCTAAGCGCCGAGGTGGAGGCCCTTAAGCTTTCTCAGAAATCCGAGCTAGAAAAGGTCGATCAGGAGTTCTCCGAGGAGAAGAACCGGCTGGCTTTGGAATTGCAAAAGAACAAAGAGCTCATTGAGGCTGCCGAGCTGAAAATTCGAGGAATGAGCGAGGAAATTGCTCGCTTTGAGAAGAACAAGATTGACTGGGCGAAGGACCTTCAGCTGATGATGAGTTACATTCATCATAAGCATCTTAACACAGCCGGATTATCTTTCTTCCTTCTGCTGCCCTCTGACACCTCCCTTTTTTGCGTAGGTCATTTTCCTGAAGCTAAGCCCGTGAGCTCTAAAGCAGTCCTTGCTGCTCGCGCGCGCCGAGGTCTCCCTGTTGACGTGAATTTTGAATATTCAATAGAAGATTTCTTGGTTTCTGTCGGCGCTGCCCTTGGTCCGATGAAAATCATGGGCAGGGACTTGGTGCTGGCAGCTATTCGAGCCCACCGTGCTCTCTGGCCGAATACCTCTGGGACTCCTAACATCAGCGAGATCGAATTGCTGGTGACTAGATTGAATGCCTCTGAAAAACAACTAAGTCTTTGGAGGGAATCTGCTGGGCGAGCTGGTGCTGATATGGCCCTCACCGTTATCATGTCATGGTACGAAGACATTTCTCTTGATCTCCTGAGGAATTTTCGCACAGGTTCCCGTTGGGTTGAGGATCCCACCTTTGTTGCTCTTCAGCAAGCTCGCACCTTTCAACTCGTCGAGTATGCCGACGTGCACACCTGGAATGAAGGGCCGAGTTTCCTTTCAAATCCGGACGAGGAGGTCGTAGTCGAGGATGCATCAGATGATTCAGCTGAGCAAGGGGAAGATGAAGATGACCCGGCCACTTCTGGTGACTCTAGTTCGAGCTCGGATGACAACGGCGACACGCGATCCTCCTCCAAGGGTACCGGGCATTCCACTGCGCAAATTGATGCTCCTCAGCAGCCTCAGGCTTCGGCCGAGGTTGCACCTAGGTCTGCGGAGGGCGAGGTAACATCGGACGAAGTTCCTCCTACCTCGGAGTCCCCAGTCCCTGACTAGGTTGCCGCCTCTCCAGTGAAAAACGTTTAAGTCATTTCCTATCCCTGGTATGCCAGGCATACGATGTCCATGGAATACTTGTTAATTTCCTGTATGACCTGAACCTCCTTTTGCCGTACATTGCTGCGACATATAAGTTTGCAGTTATTATAACTTTGCTTAAGTGGGTTCCCATCCGAATTCTTGCTTTGGTATCCTGCATATTTTGGTGTTAGGATGTATCTTTGTCTTTGTTTTCTCGTGTTTTAGTCGAGTAATCTGTGTGTGAGCTTCGAACATCATACAGGGTTGATCTGTTCTTATCCTGAGTGCCGAAGTGTGATACCCTTTCCGTATCAAAGATTGACTGCCACTTTGGAACAATACATGGCAGTCCCCGAGTGATTGCCTGTTCTGCTGAAGTCTAGTGTGTAAACTAAATCTCAGGAACAATATAAGACCACCGCCGAGGCGCTGCCCAGGGCGTCAAGGTTTGGTGCTCAACATAGCTCTGGGGCGGTATATGGTAGTTTTCTAGTTGCTGCTTTGACTGCCGAGGTTTAGTACATAAATCGAAACTTCAAATATCTATAGAAGTCCCCGAGTCACTGCTCTGGATGCCGAGGTTTAATACATAACATGAAATTGAAATAACATATGGCAGTCCCCGAGTCACTGCTCTGGATGCCGAGGTTTAATACATAACATGAAATTGAAATAACATATGGCAGTCCCCGAGTCACTGCTCTGGATGCCGAGGTTTAATACATAACATGAAATTGAAATAACATATGGCAGTCCCCGAGTCACTGCTCTGGATGCCGAGGTTTAATACATCATTGGTCCTTGACCTTGAAATACTATGCTATGAGTAAAATGGACGAAGCAGGGCTACGTTCCATGGACGCTTCGTTTCTTCGCCAGCTTTGTCTGCCTTGTCCCTTCCGGGGGATTGAGCATCGATTAAATAATAGGCATTGTTATGTAATGCCTTGCTCACGATGAATGGTCCCTCCCATGGAGGTGACAGCTTGTGCATGCCGGCCGTGCGTTGCACCAGTCTGAGGACTAAATCTCCTTCTTTGAATACCCTTGGATTCACCTTTTTGCTGTGATATCGTCGTAGGTTCTGCTGATAAATAGCTGATCGTGATAGTGCCAGTTCTCTGGCTTCTTCTAGCAGGTCTACAGTATCTTGCCGAGCTATTTCGTTTACTTCCGAGGTTGTATACTGAGTAACTCTTGGCGAGTCATGTATTATGTCGGCTGGAAGCACGGCCTCTGCCCCGTACACTAGAAAGAATGGTGTGTATCCTGTTGACCTATTTGGAGTAGTTCTAAGGCTCCATAACACGGCTGGGAGTTCCTCAATCCAACATCCTGCCGACCTTTGCAGTGGTTCAACAAGTCGTGGTTTTATTCCTGACAATACTAGTCCATTACACCTTTCCACTAGCCCATTAGACGCTGGGTGAGCCACAGAGGCAATATCTAACCTTATGTATTTTTCTCTACAGAATCTGGCAAAGGCTCCTTCTGCAAAATTTGTGCCACTATCTGTGATAATACTGTGTGGGTACCCATATCTTAAAATAATGTCTTTGAGAAATTTTACTGCTGTGGGCCCATCGCACTTTTTTATTGGTTTCACTTCAATCCATTTTGTGAACTTGTCCACCATAACCAATATGTGGGTCATTCCCCCTCGGGCCGGCTTAAATGGTCCCACCATATCTAAGCCCCACACAGCAAATGGCCAAGTGATGGGTATTGTTTTTAACTCGGCCGATGGCATATGTATTTTGGTTGCGTATCTCTGGCAACCATTGCATTTTTCCACCAACTCTTTGGCTTCTTTCAAAGTCGTCGGCCAATAAAATCCATGCCTGAATGCTTTGGCTACCAATGCACGAGATGAGGCATGATGTCCACACTCTCCTTGATGTATATCTAGGAGGATCTCCCGGCCTTCTGCCGAACTCACACATTTTTGCAATACGCTTGTGACACTTCTTTTATATAGCTCATTGTTTATGATCGTATAAGCTTTCGCTCTCCTTACAGTTTGTCTTGCTAATACTTCATTGCTTGGTAATACCGCGTCTTTAAGGTAAGAGAATATGGGTTGCGCCCATAGCGGTGTGACTTTTTCTGGTGTGGTCTCACTGTCTATTTCCATGTTTTCTGCCAACATATCTACCTCGGCCTTCTCCATAATTGTGCTTACTTCTGCTGTCCTCCTCTTGGGGGATTCCGAGTTACATTGCTGGTCTACCTCCATCGGCACATTGTCTGCTGCCGAATTAGCCGGGATAAAGATAGATTCGGATTCTGGTGAAGGGATTATTGATGGTTTTCTGAGGTGTTCCAGGGCAATACCCGGTGGAATTGACTGCCGGGTTGATCCGAGCTTTGACAACGTATCTGCGGCATCATTTTCTGCCCGAGGTATGTGGCTAAATTCACATCCTTCAAAGTATCCACTGATCTTTTGCACATGAAATCTGTATAAAGCCATATTAGCATCTAATGCATCCCAATTTCCTGAGACTTGCTGTACTACTAGGTCCGAGTCCCCATAGCATAAGATTCGGCATATGCCAATCTCTTTTGCTACTTTCAATCCATGAAGCAGTGCTTCATATTCGGCTACGTTGTTGGATGCGGCAAAATGTATTTGTAGCACATATTTTAGCTGATCTCTTTTAGGCGAGGTTAACACTATTCCCGCCCCAAACCATTTCTTAGTTTGGAACCATCGAAATGCATCGTCCAATAATTTGGATCTGGTAATGGTGGCTCGTATTGCACTTCGGCCCAATCTACGAAGAAGTCGGCGACTGCTTGAGATTTGATTGCATCTCTCCTGTCAAATTGTGGAGCGTATGGTGACAATTCGATTGCCCATTTAGCTATTCGGCCACTTGCATCTTTGTTGCTCAATATGTCGGATATGGGCGCTTCACAGATCACTCTGATGGGATGCTCTTCGAAGTAATGTTTAAGCTTTTTTGCCGACATGTACACCCCATAAGCCATCTTCTGATAATGTGGGTAATTCTGTTTTGAAGTGGACAACACCTCACTTAAATAATATACCGGCCTCTATACCAACTTATTATTTTCAAGTCGTTCTACTACGACTACAGCAGTTACTACTCTATTGGTAGCCGCTATATAGAGTAACATAGGCTCTTTTGATAATGGAGAAGCCAAAATAGGTGCTGTGACCAACATTTTTTTCAACTCATGAAACGCGCTGTCCGCTTGTGGAGTCCAAACGAATTTATCTGATTTTTTCATCAGCTGATATAATGGTAGCGCCTTCTCTCCCAGCCGACATACAAATCGGCTGAGCGAGGCTAGACAACCCGTGAATTTTTGCACATCATTTAAGCATCTTGGCAATTCCATTCTTTCTACTGCCTTAATCTTTGTTGGGTTGGCCTCTATACCTCGGCTGGATACAAGAAAACGGAGTAATTTTCCTGCCGGCACGCCAAACGTGCACTTGTCCGGATTAAGCTTCATTCGGAACCTTCTCAAGTTCGCGAAGGTCTGCCGTATATCCTCCAGTAACGTTTTGCTTTCCTTGGTTTTAATGACTACGTCATCTACATATTCTTGTACATTTTTTCCTATTTGATCATGTAGACATTTTTGCATGCATCTCTGATATGTTGCTCCTGCATTCCGCAGGCCGAATGGCATTGTGCGATAGCAATAAGCCCCGTACGGGGTAATAAATGCAGTCTTTATTTGATCGGCCGGATTTAACGGTATCTGGTGGAAACCAGAGTACGCGTCTACAAATGATAATAACTCACGACCAGCGGTCGAATCAATGACTTGGTCTATTCTAGGCAATGGAAAAGGATCTTTTGGACACGCCTTGTTCAGGTTCGTGTAATCGATACACATTCGCCATACAACGGCTACATTGGGATCGTCTTTCTTCTTTTCTACCAGCACCGGATTCGACAACCAATCCGGGTACAGCACCTCCATGATGAACCCGGCTGCGAGGAGCCGAGCTATTTCATCCCCTATTATTTTTCTCTTGTCTTCGGCGAAGCGGCGGAGAGGTTGCTTCACCGGCCTTGCTCCTGGTCTTACATTCAAAGAGTGCTCAGCCAACTCCCTCAGAACACCTTGCAGATCCTGAGTTGACCATGCAAATATGTCCCGATTCTCACGGAGGAAGTTGATGAGCTCGCTTTCCTATTTAGCGTCCAGGCCTGCACCAATAGTAACAGTACGCTCCGGGTGTTGCTCATCTATCTGAGACTTCTTCATTTCTTTAGTTGGCTGAAAAGAGACACTGCCATGCGGGTTGGCGAGTGTCGGCATGTTCAGCTGTGCCGACTGAGCGAGGGCCGCTACCTCCTGAATCCTTCTTTTTTCTCTTGCTATAACCAATGATTCGGCCAAATTTGACCCGGCTGATGCACACTCCATTGATTTCTTGTAATCCCCTGTTATAGTTATCGCTCCTTGTGGTCCAGGTAGCTTCATTTTCAGATAACTTATATGACAGCTGCTCATGAATTTGGCCAACGCTGGTCGTCCGAGTAGAGCATGATAACAACTCTCTCGATCCACCACTTCAAACTCTAAGTTCTCCGCTCTGCAGTTATCTCTTGTGCCGAATAACACATCTACTCGGACCTTACCAATGGGTTCACATGAAAGCCCTGGCACTATCCCATGGAAAGTGGTCCTCGTGGATTGCAACATGTTCTGCGATATTCCGAGTTTATGCATGGTATCTTTGTACATGATATTGATACTACTTCCATTGTCTATGAGTACTTTTGAAATTTTGACATTGATGCTCGGTCCAACAAATGTCGGATCCAGCACAAGTGCATATGATCCGGGATTTGGCATTATCTTGGGATGATCCTTTATGCTCCAAGTTATCTCCTGATCCGACCAAGGCACATATCTCGGTACTGCCGGCATTACTTCATTTACTTCCATATGCCGGCGCTGCACACTTTGCTTGTCTTGTTGTTCCGTTGTGAACACGCAATAGGACTGATGATGTTCTCTGTAATCATTGCGTCCGGTAGTCGCCGGATTTGTTCTTCCATCCTGGACTTGGTTCATCACTTGATGCACCGCGTCTCTCCGATCCGAGTTATCGTACCTCGGGGGAGGAGGCGGTAACATCAGTTGCTGTGCATTTTCTCCAGTCAACTGTGGCTGATGCTGCTGATGTACTTGATGGGGTGCCTGAACCCCTGCGGGGTTCCCCATTGCATTTTTCATCCATGCACATTGGCGGGTGGTATGGTTGGCTGGCCTGGATGGGTTTGACGTGTGAAATTTGCACGGCTGATATAACATGGATTCGAACGTGTACTTCGGCCTCTCCTGCCACTGTTTCTTTTGTTCTGGGGTCCACTGCCTTTTTCCTTCATTTCTTGGTGTCCACTGTTGAGGACCATTCTTCTGCCGTTGAGTTGTTCCATGACCCGGTGGGTCCTGTGCTACCGCCGCCACTTGGGCCGAATTATATCTATAATCCGGCCTTTCTTCTCTTCTTCTTCCTCTGAAATCACCGCGCCTGGATGACCCGGCCAAATCTCTTGCATAATGGTCCTGTTGCTCGCGATGATCTGCCGACATTAATTCTGGTTGCGTTGGGTCTCCTAATGCGTAGGAGTCCGCTATTCTGATAGTTTCTGCCAATGTGGTCGGCATATCTCTCTGCAAACGTTGCCATAATACGCTGCCATAACGGCATCCTTGCGCGAACCAAGCTATTGCTTGCGATTCTATGACTCCTTCACATGAGTTTCTCAGGTTGCACCACCGAGTTAAAAATTCTCTATCTATTTCATTCGGCCTTTGCTTGCACATGGCTAACTATTGTGGCCTGTTTGGCCTCTTATATGTACTGATAAAGTTGCTAACAAACATTTCCTCAAAATCCAGCCAACAGTTGATACTGCCGGCTGGTAGATTATTCAGCCACACTCTAGCTGGTCCTTCCAGCATTTGTGGTACATACTGTACTGCCCATCGTAGGTTCCCACCCGCTATTTTTACAGCAGTGGCATAGTCAATTAACCAGTCTTGTGGTTTGGTACTTCCATTATATGTTTTCGCGCCTCTTGCCAGCTGAAAGTTCGGCACAGGAGGTTCGCCCATGATCCGTGGTCCAAAGCATGTCGGCCCCGGTGGACCCTGTTCTTCCAACAACTCGGACCTGTATAACCGGTCGAGCTTCACTCTTGCATCATTTGATGGCAAATCTCTGTACAAAACTCTGTCCTGTATTCCATAATGGTTGTTTCCGCCATGGATTGCATATTCCATTTCGGAATAACCATCATTATATCTCTCATTAATTTGATTGTGGCGAGCTGGTCTTGTTTCTCTTTCCTGCCGGGTTTCATGCCTCGGTTGTGGGTTGAGTGGCAGTTCTCTCCTTACTTCGACCGGGGTATTGTTCTCATGATTGCCTCTCGCGGGCTCTCTTCTGCCGAAGTCTCCGTTGCCTCGGCTTCCGCCGTCTTTCTCCACACGGCCGTGGTTCCTCTCCCCACTGTTACCTCGGCTTGCATTGCCTCTGTTTTCATTTGCCTTTCCGGCCATTGCCGGATCATATGGGACAATCTGCTTGTTCCTCTTCCCCAAGGTTACTGCTTTGTCTCTTCGAGCATTATTTCCGGGTGAAGATGCTGCTGCCACAGACAAGGCTGGTGCTGCTCCTACCAAATGAACCATTCGCGAGGCCCCCGGCCTCGCCAGGTTTGCTCTGAGCATTTCCTCGTTTTGCTGGTTCGCGATGCGCACCAGCTCGTTTACTCTTTCTTGTTGTTTCTGCCGGGCCTCACCGGTCAACCCCTCTAACTCTAATGCTGCGGCATTTGCCGCTTTTAGGTTTCTTGCCAGGGTATTGTACCTCGGCAAACCCAAATCCTCTGATTCTGCTTTATGAGATTCATGCTCTTTGTTGATGTCATCCATGAGGTTCTTCCCTCTCAATCTTAGTTCGTCCACCCGTTCGGGCGCGACGTCAAGCTTATTTGCTTTGGCATATTCTCGCAGGGTCCTGTTTAAGGACTCCCGCAAGGCCGACACCTTTTTTGCCTCTATCAGCACCTTTTGCCTGGTTTCCTCTAACTCTTCCTGAGCATTTGCCGGATTAAGTATCGGCGCTACAGGTGTAGTCAAGCTTTCTATGGTCGCCTGAAGAATATTCTCTGGCCTTTCCAGAGGTGGCCCTCTTACTCTTGGTGCCTTTGGGGTGGTGTTTTGCACCTCGGTCGGGTTGGTTGCTGGTGGGATTACCTCGGAGGACATTGGTGCTGTCTGCCTATGTGCGCCCTGTACACCGGTGGCGGGTTCTCTGCCTGATCCGGCAGCTTCTACTCCAGTTTGCACCCCGGCCACGACCATTACCTCGACGCTACCTGCAGGATGCGCTCCGGGCGGACGGCCTGCAGCGTTAAGAGGTGGATCTCCTGCAACAACAACTTGGTGAGGATAAACGCCGGAGATGTCGATGCCGACGTAAACCTGGTGCCCGCCCAGGTTGATGAAGACACCATTACGCGGGGGAGCTTTCCCCCTGAAGCTCCCTGCATTGTCGCTGACATAATCACAGAGACCAAATCTCTGGACTAAGCCAGAAACAACGCGCTCGCCGGTCTTGATGAAGTTTCCCGTCCGGATCATAACTCCAGCTAGCACCGCTGCTGGCCCCACGGTGGGCGCCAACTGTCGTGGTGGTGGCACGGCAGATGCCATGGGTAGGCTAAAGTTAGGGGCCAATGGATGCTAGAGGGATCTGGGGAGGGAAGATGTAGTGGATTCTACACACAGAAAGCTAACGCAAAGATCTGTATTTCTCCTTCCTTGAGTTACAAGTGCTCCTTGAGCTGTATCCAAGGAGAAAAAGAGAACTTTACCAGCCTAACGGTACCAAGAATGAGTCGATCCCCTCCTTAGGGTCCAAGCTTGCCCTTATAAAGGAGAGCCTTGGGTTCCTTTAGGGCTGATGTGGCAAGCATATTCGAGGAATATGCTTGTCCCAATATAGTAGTTCGGCGCCCCCCTTTCCCTGTCGCTCCCCTAATGACGGCAAGGTTCCAGAGGGGCCCTCCTGTGTGCCTCGGGCTTCAGGACTGTCACCTCCGTGACCTCCTTCTGTCTCTCTGTCGCTCTGCACCTTTGTCCCTAGTGCTTGGCTTCGCTCAGATTCTCCTTAGCCTGCTACTAGAGTTTGACTTTAGGCTTCTCCTTCTCCTGCAAGCTTCGTATCATTCGGCCCTGCCTCGCGTAACTTCGGCTTGTCCTTCACCTGCATCAAGATTACTTGGGCTAACCCGGCCGACTTACGCAGTATCTCGGCCGGGTAATACCTTGCCCTTACTATAAGGGTCCTGTCCTTTCCTATCTCGGCCGACCTCTACAGGATTCGGCCGACTCAGAGTGTAACTCGGAAACTAGACGGGGCACACCCTTTCATCTTTCCCCGTCTTTACCCTATCCGGGGTTACCTCCCCAACATTGTTGTTGTTGTTGTTGTTGTTGTTGTTTTGGTTCTGATTCTGATTCACCATAAACTGGGTCATCATTTGCATCAACTGAGTCTGGGCTATCATCAGCTGCTGCATCTCATTGCCGTTGTTGTTATTGTTGTTAGTGTTGGGATTGGCACGACGGGGAGGCATCTGTGGTTTCAATAAGGATAAGTAATGAGATATAACCCATCGATACTAACATGCAAAATACATCACATAGCAACAATCACAAGATAAACTTAGAGTTTAAACAACGTGAACAAGTTTTGGAAAAGTAAACACACTAGCAAAGCCATCCACATGTTGGATGATCATTGTGACTCGATAAATATAAGGATGATAGATAGATAGGTAGCCAAGTAGTCAACACTACTCCACCATGTTGACCTCCTCGTCGACTAGAGTAACTCCTGTTGTCTACTCTATCACTCCCTGCTGTGTCTCTAGCTCAAGATCCTTGAGATCTATCTCGGCCTTCATCTCATTGATCATCTTGTTCCTATCATGCACTCGCTTTTCTTGGTTCTTTAACCTCTTGTCCTGCTTCTCGAACCTAGCCTCCATGTCCTTGATGCTCTCATCCTGCTCCGCTAATGCCTTGTCCTTCTCGCTCAATTGGACTTATAGCTCGTCATTCTTAAGAATGACGTTGGTCCTATCAGTATCGAGGTGGCTAAGAAGGCTCTCTAGGTCCTAAAGATAGAGACGCACTGGCTCAATAGTCTCCCTAGTGGCATCGTCATACACTATAGACTCTCCCTCCTCGTCACGTCTCCCAAATGGGTGGAAGTAGAGGCCCCTGAGCTCGGTGGATTGACGTCCACAAAGGCGTCCAAGTAGCTCCTGCATGGCAACGTCGAGTCCCTTCTCCTTGTCATCATGCATCAACTTGAAGGAAATCTCCTCGGTGAGTGGCTTCGACTGACGTCCTGGCTACGAGACTCTGAATCCCCATAGATCCTTCCTCTCGAACTTCGCGTAAGCTAAAGTCCCTTAATGTTATGGAGGGGGAGATTGAGCACACTAGGGATCTCCACGATACGAGTACCAAAACGAGTTCCCTTGAGCTCCTCGGCGGTGTTGATAACAAAGCTAGGCATCTATTGCATAGGATAGAGAAAAAATTATAAACAACACAAGTAAAGAGAAAAACATAAGATAGTGAAACAAAAGCCAAAAGCTTACATTCAACAAATAAACACACAAGTCATAACATACAATAATCTATCACAAGCACTAAGGTTCAAACATAACTTAGACAAAAACTTGCCATACCACATAGGTTGGTATGATCAAATTATTAACACGAGAAAACGACAAGTGTGGTGGTCCAACTATTGGAGTACGTCACAATTCTCAATCATATGCTAAGTCTATGATATCTTCCCTTAGACATTTTATGGAGGTCTCTAAGTCTTGGGTATACTTATTCTCCTCTCTAAGGTCATTTTGAGTGTTGAGCATTCTACACTTGAGTCTTTCACCAAGTTCCTTGATGGCATTCCATGCTGCATTTCTTGCGGAGTCAAAGAATGGCATATGCATTTCAGAATTGGTGACCATGCAGAATCTCGACTCTTTGTGGTTGTCCTCCTTGTTTTTGTACAAGTGAAGTTGTACCCACCAATATTCTTCTCCTTCATCCATCACTGGAAATCCCTTGTAAACGGTTTCACCATGTATTCCCAAGCTAACCATGAGGTTTTGAGTGCCTTGGGAAACTCCGTCTCACATTCTAAGGTCATAGTCAAGAGTTGTCCCTTCTTGACGGCTTCGTTGATGGCGGCCATCTACAAATAGAGATGGGAAAGAAGATTAGGAGAGGTTTACGAGAAGAAAAGATACAAGTGTGGAATTTGTAAAGAGTTGCATTTTTTCCTAGTGGTTTCCTTAGTCTATTCCATCTTAGGGTCATAATCCTACAGGCAACACAGTGCTCTGATACCATCTGTAAGACCCCACCTTTTAAAGGTAAAGGCCCATGTGATTGCAATGCTAGTCCCTGGATCGAATTGCTAGCATCCACAGTTTAAGATGAAGTACACAGATACAAAGGTCATTATTATATCGTCATTCCAGAGATAACATAGTCTTCACAACTCATTATCCCAAGGCTAATACATAGAGTTCATAACATAAAGTAAATAAATAGAAGTCTTCATCTTCATGTGCCACAAGCAAACATGTTGAGTGTAGACTCACAACCCTAGTCTCCATCAGAGTAACCTGCAACATCATAAGTTACAGCCACAGTGGGTAAATACATTTGGAATTGTATTGGCAAGTGATACCATAGTAGTATAGTAGCATCTAATAACTATATGAATTTGGCAAGTGTAGTTCAGGCTGGCTTTTCTCAAAATAGGGTTTTTTTATAAGTTGAAAACACTAAGTTTTTGTTTGACAAAACACCCAAGGAACCACCAATAGACATTTGTGAACCTTTACCCTTGTTCAACCACAAGTTTTAACTTAGAGAAATTGGGATGAGGAGATCCTTAATCACTTCAATGTCTTTGAGGCTCAAAATGTCCGTTACCGGGGACACGACTAAGTACTTAGCTTTTACCCTCTTGAGAGGTGGTGCACTTTCCCCACAAGACTCTACATGCATCGAGACGAGACTTTTCAGAAGCATTCCCTTAGACCACCATGGACGTGTTCCATCCTATCAACCCTACCACCAACTGTCCATCTGGCTAAGTTCTTGCAACCTATTTAGTCAAGGCAGAGCCCATATGCCATCTGGTTGCACTAGAAGCTTCTCAACACTAAATATCTCAAATCCCTTTGTTCCTGGGTGGCCATCCACAAGTGTGATACACAAGGTAAACCATAGACATGGGCCTTGTGTAACCACTCAACACAAACCATTCCTCCCATTCCACCCAGGTGATTCATTCACATGTTGTTTTATTAATCAAAAAAATAGTCATAGATTTTTCATATTATCATAGAATGAATATTCCACCCTTCTATTCTACTAGCTAAGCTAACCATGCTAACATGGCAAGTCTCTTAACTTAAGGAAATTCTACTAAGACAATATCTATAGGATTTCCCATGGCATAGCATATACTTTGAAAAATCTCCATGCAAATCCTACTCAAAATAATACTAGTGCATAGATAAAATAGTAGGACAAAAATATGAAGCATCACTTGCCTCGGTAGTTGGAGGAATAGGAACAATCCTCACAATCACAATCACGACAATCACCAAAATCTACACATAAAATCATAAAACCAAATTCACATTCAATATACAAACAAAAAATACATATGAATGCATGCAAATGCAATGGAATTATTTTCCACACTAAACAAGTCAAACTAAACAGTAATAAACACAAAGTAAACTTTCTAAAGTCTAAATAAACCAAAATTTACTCTAAAACAATTTTCTAAACAATTTATATAGCTAAAGTAAGACTACAAATGTTTCTGTATAAAAACCTAATTTTACAGAAGCAAATGGCCAAAACAATTCCATAGATGTGTAGGTATCATTTTTCTGAATCCAATGATATATTATTTGTAATTTTTGGACAAACAGATCAAAATTTGTGAATTTTACAAGTTAATTCATCTAATAGATCAAAAACTGAATTTAAATCTAAATCACAGACATGTGGCAGATCCTGATTGGCGTGTACAGCTTTGCGTTGCATCGCGCTTCCGCACCATTAGATCTAAGTGACTATGCACGACTCATATCAAAACAAAATGGTTCAATAAGTGATCTAATTCTAGACGCTACATGCAGATCTAAAGGTCTAGATCCAAATGACCAAATATTGGTGGCGCGCATGGCACTGGCGGCGGTGGCGCTACTGCCGGTGACACGTCGGCGATTCTAGGGGGAACATGGGGTGGTGCCGATGCTTACCAGAGTCACGTGGATGCGAGGAAGATCAAGGTGGTCGTGGCTTGGACAGGGGTGCACGGACGCGGCCGGAAAAACTTGTCGGAGTTCTCACTGGCGACCGGTACTCACGAACGGCGACAGAGTCAACGACCTAGGACACAAACATGCAAACAGTGGGCGTCAGAAGGTTCGCAAGATCAAGGCGAACACAGTAGTGTGGTTTAGAGGTCAAGGGGCGTGCAGACCTTACCGGAATTACTCGCTGGAGTTGATTGGCGCCTCGGGTGCTCGCGGAGGTTGACGGTGACGACAAACTGGGGCGATATAGGACAAACCAGAGGCATGGATAGATGCCTAAGAGTAAGAGTAACATGCTTGCGTGAACGAGAGACAAAGGGGAGCACGGAGCTCACTGGAATACTTCGCCGGAGTTGATCGGTACTACGGCGGTGTGAGCTAAAATTCGGGGAGCCTGGCGGCGCTGAGGGTTTACAGTGTGAGGGGAAATGGTCGCAGAGGGGTGGTTCTTAAGTAGCCGGATTAGGGGCGGGGATCACGCACTGAATCAATGGGATTTAACGAATTAATGCAGCTGTCACTGCAAGGAGGAAACAGGCGGAGGAGCTGGTCATCGCGCGCGATTTGGGAACGACGGGCTGACATGGCGACGGGGCCCAGTGGTAGTGAGAGAGTGGGTGCGTGCGCGGGTAAGAGAGGGAGGAGAGGGGGAAAACCCCGGGTGGGCTTGTTGGTCTAAAAGGCTTGTTGGGCCAGAATGGGTGCGCTTGTTTTATTTTTTCTCTTTGTCATTTTCCAATTCTGTTTTGATTTTCTAAAATGAATTTGAAATGCTATTTCAAATCTGTTTGAATTCAAACTATCACCAAGTTTTTGTATTGTGACTCTAGTGTCCAAAAGTGTGTCAAACACATACAAACACTCAAAAATCATTTTGAGGTTATAAAATAAAATAAAAACCAAGCCCCATATGTATATAATAAAAGGGGTATAATTATGGTTTAATTTAGGGTTTTGTTTTGAAAAAAATTGTGCAAGAATCAAAATGCCATGATGAATTGAATGCAATAACATGACTTTGCATTTGATGAAATTTGGGATGTTACAAGAGTATATCTATATATCATATGGATGGACAAATCCCACTCTTGATCCATGCGCTTCAATACATACTTTCAGAATACCCAATGCCACCTTCATAACCACCCAGTTATGGAAGTGGCGTTTTATGTCATCAAACTACTCATCCGGTGACGGTGATTAACATGATCTCATGGTCGAAGGATTAGATTACTATTTATTCGAAAGCATGTAGCAAGCAAACTTAATGACTTGATATTATGATATGCTTACTATGGGTGTATGTTCATCACATCATTATCCTAATGATATGACCTTGTTATTAATACCATCCAATATCCATGATCAGGAAACCATGATCATCTATTAGTCAACAAGCTATTTTAACAAGAGGCTTACTAGGGACTCTTTTATGTTTACAAAACACACAAGTATTAATGTTTCCTATTAATACAATTATAGCATGGGATGTAAACATTTATCATAAACACAAAAATAGAATAATAATCACTTTATTATCGCCTCTTAGGCATATCTACAATAGAAGGTTATCACATGCATGCGTGTGAAGGCTATGCATGCAAGTGAGGTGGGTACAGTCTCTCCCATCCTCCCACAACACCTACCTACCTGCACGCGTGTGAAGGATATGCATGCAAGTGAAGTGGGTACTGTCTCTCTCATCCTCCCACAACATCTACCTACATATGCTAGGGCCACATGCAAGTTTTCTAGAAACCCCGAGGCAACTAAGCCCCTCTTTTCGGAAAACCCTAGACCGTGCGTCCTGCATTGTCTACCCCCCTAGACGGTCATCGAAAGGGGGTAGAAAAGTGGAGCCTTGTCTTGATTTGTTTTTTGCTAGGTCATAGCAACATGCCAAAACAAGGTTGGATCCAAGATTCAATAAGATTCCATGGGCTAGACCTGCGGCGGTTTTTTTGCTCTATCATTGCACGTGAGAGCAAACTTTGGCTACAATTAATTCAAAAAATATAAAAATGGAAAACCCGTGTAGAACATCATTTTATGTCTGCTAGTTGTGAGGAATGCTGATAGAAATGGACTACGGGACTTTTTTCGAAAAATCCTTTAGAAAACTGAGCTACCACGAACGAAGTTCTGTGGCTTTCAAGCGAAATGAGCTAGGTAAGGGCCTTAACCACTGCTTAATTTGTAGGACGGAGCCCATATGGGGCCGAACCTTAGTTTTCCATGTAGGTATGACCTAAACAAACAAAAACCACCAAAAAGTACATAGTTCAACCCTTATACGGAGAATGCTAGGGGGCTAGACCTACGGGCCCCTCAGATTTAGGTTTCCTCAGAAAAGGACCGTCTAAGCACTATAATGCCATGAAACATGCATGTGGTCCTAGCATAAATGCACAAGCGTGGTGGAAGCTTCATATATGCAGTACCTAGCTCCCGAGTGTGACCGGATACGGTTGCATGCGGTGACACTTAGAGAAGTCATCAACATGTAGGAGGAAACTCCCGCTGTGGGTCAAACGGAGGGAAACCGTTGGAATCTTGGGCCGAGCCTTGGTTTTCCATGTAGGTATGACGTAAAGAAACCTAAACCAACAAAAAGGTACATTGGTCCACCCTCGTATGGAGAATGCTAGGGGGCTAGACCTGCGGGGCCTTGGATTAGGGTTTTAGTGGAAAAAGGATCGCATGAGCGCCGGAATGCCACGAAAACATGCATGTGGCCCTAGCATACATGCACAAGTATGGTGGAAACTTCATATATGGAGTACCTAGCTACCAAGTGTGACTATCTAAGGTTTCATGTGATGACACTTAGAGAAGTGCTAGACATGTAGGAGGAAACTCCCGCTGTGGGTCAAACAGATGGAAACTAGTGGAATCTTGGGCCGAGCCTTGGTTTTCCATGTAGGTATGACCTAAAAAATCCTAAACCAACAAAAAAGTACATTGGTCAACCCTCATATGGAGAATTCTACGGGGCTAGACCTGCGCGACCCTCGGATTAGGGTTTCGGTGGAAATGGACTGCCTAAGCACCGAAGTGCCAAGAAAACATGCATGTGGCCCTATAATACATGCACATGAGTGGTGCAAGCTTCATATATGCAGTACCTAGATCCCGGTTGTGACTGTTTACGGTTGCATGCGCTGACACTTAGAGAAGTACTGAACTAGCAAGGTAATTTGTAACATGTACCTCTTAAGTGGCAATCCGTGACTTGTCCCTCTTATTACACGTAACTAATGCACAATTTGTACTGAACTTATAGGGAGATGATCCCAACGTTTGAGATGTCAGATGAGTTGATATGTGTCTCCCAGGGTTGTAACCGTAAAGTCGAGATGTATGAGAAGTATGATGTGAATGGGTATTTCTTCCATAGAGAGTCTTACCATAACCGTTGGCCTAATGCAAAAACTATAAATACTGGGGTATTCACCAGAGGATCTAATGTCTACGCACGCTTCTATTCCTGTAGACAATGTTGGGCCTCCAAGCATAGAGGTTTGTAGAACAACAACAAGTTTCCCTTAAGTGGATTACCCAAGGTTTATCGAACTCAGGGAGGAAGTGGTCAAAGGTATCCCTCTGAAGCAACCCTGCAATCAAGATACAAGAAGTCTCTTGTGTCCCTAACACACCCATACACTTGTCAGGTGTATAGGTGCACTAGTTCGGTGAAGAGATAGTGAAATACAAGTAATATGGATGATTATAAGTGGTAATTGCAATCAAAAATAAAAGTGGCAGCAAACAAACATGTAAGAGGACTGATTGTAAATGGTGTTTCAATGCTTAGAAACAAGTCCTAGGGAAGATACTTTCACTAGTGGACACTCTCATATAAATATCTTCTCTTCATGATTCTACCCTGAACTACTCTCCGGTTGGACGGTGTAGGGCTATAACAACACACCTTGAAGTTTGCATTCGCCTTCTAGATAACCCCATTGTCACCTCGAGCGCTAGATGGTTCCAACAAACACCACAAACTCATAGAGACATCCAACTCAAATTATAACTCATGATAAGTATTTCTGTAATCTTTAGCCTAAGTTCCACACGGTGTGCACACTGTCAACTTCACACACGTGGGGATAACTAGAGATTACAATAATTAAAGCACTTCACTAGCAGAGTAGATCTACTTGATTACAAAGATCATGATCACAATATGATCATGCATAGAGAGAGAGAGATGAACACATAGCTATCGGTAGAGCCCTTATCCTCGAGGGAGAACTACTCCCACCTCATCATGGGAGTCAGAAATGGACATGGAGATGGTGGTGGAGTCGATGGAGTGGCTCCAGGGGCAATTACCTATCCCGGCAGGGTGCCGGAATAGAGACTTCTATCCCCCGAATCCCCTCTTCGGTGGTGGCGGCGCTGCGGAACTTTTCATGGATTAAGGATGGATGATCTAGGGTTTTTGCGTCGAGGGCTTTATATAGGAAGAAGGGCAAGGTCGGTGGGTGCCCGAGGGGCCCACACCACCTGGTGGCGCCACCCCTGGCCGTGCCACCACATGGTGTGGCCGCCTCGTGGCCCCACTTCGTCTCTCCTCCGGACTTTGTGTTCCTTCTGGTAAAAGATTGACTTTGGATTTTGTCCCGTCCAATTCCGAGAATATTTCTTTACTAGCTTTTCCAAAACCAAAAATAGCAGAAAACAGGCAACTGGCATTGTGGCATATTGTCAATAGGTTAGTTCCGGAAAATGTATAAAAATACCTCAAAGTGTAGACAAAACATAAGAAAGTTGATACAAAACAAGCATGGAGCATCAAAAATTATAGATACAAGCATCCCCAAGATTAACTCCTGCTCGTCCTCGAGTAGGTAAGTGATAAAAAGAATAATTTTTGAGGTGAGATGCACCATCACAATCTTGATCAAGGTATTGTAAAGCATTGATAGATGGGATCATAGTACTCTAAACATGAGCATGAAATATGTTGTTCTAACAATAAGACATAGCAATTTAGCTGTAACATGAAAGGTAACACAAACAAAAGATCATGAATAACAATGCATTAAAACACGTTTGTTTGTTTCACATATAGAAAACATAGCAAGAGTGGTATTCAGCTTGTCTTTCATGGTATAGCAAAACATAAATGCATAGGACACCTTCAAAGTTCACAAGGGTGAATAGATACAAATAATTTAAGAACAAGCAATATCAACATTATGAATCAATCAATAAGTTTTCGTACAATGCACATTAAACTAAGAATGACAACTATGCTCTCCTAGTTGGTGCATAAAGATAGAGGATGGAGACTCAACATAAAAGTAAAAGAAAGGCTTTCACAGAGGGAAGCAGGGATTCCAAGTTTCATAAAGAGCTTCCGAAATTATGGTACTTTTTAGCTTTCAGCTCTCATTGCCCCTATCATAAGTGATTAAGGTTAAAGTGAAACAAATATGAAGTATATGCTTGACATATCATAAGTTGGCAATCTCCTATCCCTTGAGTACGAGGGCCGTTCCTCATGCTACTCAACTTTAGTCACAAGAAAGTTCTTGTCATTGTAAGTATGTGTATCATAGAGAACCGCCAACGGGGTACCCCTTGCCCCATGACACAGGTGTTATCCCATATCAAAATGACAAGGCAAAATACAATGAGCATCTCAGCGATCTTTTTACCATGAGCATGGTGCCTTTTCTTTCTTTCTTTTCTCTTTCTTTGCTATATTTTTTTCTGCAGAATGCTTCATAGATTGCTCACTATGGTTATGCTGCAAGTTTCCACCATGATTAGGCATGGCTTAGGCTAGCCGCCCAGGCATTTCTCTAACACATATATAATACTCCATGAACTTAAAAGCTCCCCTTTTATTTCACACCGCCGACATCCATAAACAAAAGATCATGATATCAACTGGATAATATTTACAAGTGTTGAAAGAGTTCCCCATGACAGCATAGTTCTGCTAATTCCCAACTTATAAGTGCAAGCATATAGCAACATAGATGACACAATGGTTAAAGTTTATTAGGTGCAAGAAAGTAAAGTGTACCATCAAGTTCATGAGAGCTTTAATCACTAATTTTCACATAACAAGTTTAATTTGGAAGATAGATAAAAACATGAATATACTTGTAATGGTGTAACACACCATGCATAGGAGTTTATAGTGGACTCTTTAGAATAACATGGTTTCTTGGGAGTTGGATGCACGAGTAGAGCTCATACTCAGTACAAGTGGAGGCTAGCAAAAGATTGGGAGCGACCAACTAAGAGAGCAATGATGGCCATAATCATGCAAAGGGACAAAACATTATTAACTAAAGCACAAATTGATATCACAAGTCAAAAACTAAATGATCATAGAGGCTAAGGTGACTGGTTCATAGTCTTAACATGGTGTAAGCCTGTGCCAAGTCGAACCAGATAAAGCATTAAAGGAGAATACCACAATATTATGCTTTTGTATGCTAAAACAACGCATGAGTATTTCAAGGCACATTAAGCAATCTCAATTGTTTGGAACAAGTCATGCTACAGCAATAATATCTAAGTATATGGTGTAAGCAACATCTAACATGACATGATAAAGTCTAAGCGACAGTCAAAACAAGCCCCCTTTATATCACTTAAGCATGAAGCTTTCTACTCTTTTCCAACACCAATCGACTTATTTGAAACAACTCACAAAGATAATAATCAATAAAGACCAGTGAGCTTGTCTCAAAAATCAACAAAGAAGAACTAAAAAGTTCTAAGCAGAAGAAAACTAAAGCTAAACGCAGTGCTAGCAAAAGAGAACACTCATAGAACAATAAGAGTGAAAACTAGAGTGTTCTAAACAATGAAAACGGAGCGTCTCTCTCCAAAAGAAATGTGTTGTAATCCAACAAACTTATTGCAGCAAACAAAGCAAAGGAAAACTAAAAACAAAAAAAAAACAAAAACGCTCCAAAAACAACACATAGTGCATGAAGAGATTAGCATATAGTCTATTGAAAGAAGACCTGAGATTTTTGTTGATATAGATGGGGATGCCTTGGGCATCCCGAAGCTTTGACGCTTGTACCTCTTGAATATTTCTTAGGATTACATGGGTGGTATACCCAAGCTTGAGCTTTTGTCCATTCTTCATCTCATCACATCATTCTTCCCCTACACTTGAAAATTTCCTTCATACAAAACTTCACACAATCTTCATTAGCAACATTAGTGTACTCAAGATAATAAGTCTTTGGGTTTAGTTTCAACACAAGTAAAACTTCCATTAAAATGCAAGCTACTGTATCAATTCCTTTTAAAATCTCAAGTGATCAAAGAGAACTCAAAAATAAACCGATTAAGAGGCAAATGCAAATAATGGCAGAAATCTGTCAAAACAGACCAACATGCAAAGACCAATTTTTTAGAAAATCTTCCGTTGCTCAAATCAAAAAGTGCAAACCTAACGAAAGTTGGGTAAATAACAGGCATGCACACAGCAAATTACAGCTCAATCCGACATACTGGTATTTTTCATGATATTTTTACAATGAAGCACAAAAATCTGTTTTGGGACAACAACTTTGCCAAATCTTACTTCCCTCTCATTAGAGGCTATTATTGGTACAAAAACCAAACAAAAAGGATAAGGAGAGGTTATTACGGAGGTAACAAATTCCAAGACTCAAATAAACAAAAATAAACTGAAAGTAAAAATATAATGTGTTGTCTCCCAAAGCTCTTTCTTTATAGCCATTAAGATAGGCATGATAATTTCGATGATGCTCACATAAGAAATATGAATTGAAGTAAAAGAGAGCATCAAGAAGCAAATATGAAAAAAAATTAAGTCTAACCCACTTCCTATGAAAAATAATCTTGTAAAGAAACAAGTCATGAAAGCACAAAGCAACAAGCATAGGAAAGCAAAACAAGTGCAACTTCAAAATTTTCAACATAAAGAGGGGAAACTAAATATTTTTGAGATGCATAAAATCATGTTTCCCTCTCTCATAATAACTTTCTGTAGCATCATGAATAAAATTAACAATATAACTATCACATACAACATTCTTATCATGAGCCACATGCATAAAATGATTATTACTCTCCACATAAGCATTGTCATTCTTATTAATTATAGTGGGAGGAAATTCAACAAAATAGCTATCATTGTTATTCTCATCACCATAATCACCCAATATAGGAGGATTATTGTAATAATGATTAATTTTCTCCTCAATAGTAGGTGGACTGAAAATATCATATTTATCATTGAAATCATCATAAGCAATAGAATAGTTATCTTCCAAAGTGTGTTCATTTGTAAACATATCATCATTGGAAAGAACATGGATAGTACTAATAGTACAACAATTATTAGTATCATTGTTTTTAGAATTGGTACCAAAGATATTTTCAATATCAAAAGTAGTGTTCTTTTCCCAATCATCATCACTACTATAGGTAACAGGAATAAGAACATCATCGAGTTCGGACTCATTAGCAAAAACTACAATAGGAGCAACATGCTTAGGGGAAAATATTGTTTCCTCTCTCCTTTTACTCTTCTTCTTCTTCCACTCTTCAGGAGGGAGAGGCTTGAATGAAAGCTTCTCCACATACCCTGGTTTTTTGTTAGAGACAATAGAAGAAACTTTGGAGGATTCCTCCTTTTCATTAATAAGAACAAAACACATATCAGTCCTGTCATATTTTGGTAAAATATCATCTTTTATAATATTTTGTATGTAAGTATTTTCATGTCAATTATCAACACAGTAAAGATGACAACCATTCAGGACGCTATTCATATCAAAAGCACTCGTATCTACCAAAGAAGTTTTTCTTGATAACTCTTCACACCCCAAAAATAAAGTAAGTTCATCATGTTGATTAAAAGTGATCATGTCATCACACTAAAAATTGTAGTTACTCATGGGATTACAAGGGTTATTATTATGGTCTGAGCATTGAAAATTGAAACGACCCACTTTATAGCAAAGTTTGAAGGGAATATGCCCGAGAGGCAATAATAAAGTGGTTATTATCGTATTCCTTATTTATGATCAATGTTTATTTTACATGCTATAATTGTATTAATGCGGAAACATTAATACATGTGTGTTTAATGAACAAAAAGAAAGTTCCTAGTTATGCCTCTCTTATAAACTAGTCCATTGATTAACAAGATGATCAAAGGTTTCCTGATCATGGACATTGGATGTTTTTAATAACGAGGTCACAACATTGTTGGAATGATGTGATGAACATTCATCCGAAGTATAGCATTATGATAAGGTCATTGTCTTTATATTTCTATAACATCATACAAAGTAATCTTGGTCCTTAGACCATGAGATCATGTTAATCACTAACAACGGAAGAGTATCTTGATAACATCAAACGTCACACCGTAACAGGGTGACTATAAAGATGGGTTCAGTGCTACGCAGGTGTTATGTTGAGGCTCATAGATCAAAAATGGAATTTGTCCATCCCAATGACGGAGATATATACTCTGAGCCCTCTCGGTGATATCACATTAGTTAGCTTGCAAGCAAGTGATTTGATCACTAGAATGTTATATCACGGGAACGAGAAAAGATTACATGTCGGTAACAAGATCAAACTAGGTATGGAGATACCAATGATCGAATCTCGGACATGTAATATATAACGAGACAAAGGGATTGAGTTACATGCGTATAAGGTTCACATGATCATAGAAGTCATCGTTGAATGTGTGGGAGTCAGTACGGATCTCCAGGTCCCACTGCTAATTATTGATCCGAGACGGTCTAGATCATGGCTACATTATTCGTGAACCATAGGGTGACACAATTAAGGGATACCGACACCATTTGGAGCAAATAATATGCCAGAGAAAGAAAAAGGAAAGGGCAGGAATTTATTTCACTAGACACCAGAATTGTTTCGGTTGAAATTGCTGAAACTGGTTCTGCATGTGAAATTGAAATGTTGTGAGGGGTTTTATGTGAATGTTTGTTAATTAGAGTAATTAACAAAATTCTGAATAAATAAATAAAATAGTTTTATCTAAATGAGAGATCGCATTAAATTTGGTGGAAATTTAATGCATGTGAGTGGATTGTTGAGTGGAGGCATTTTTATGGGAGTGGAGGCTTTTCATTTTGAGTGGGATATCCACCCACATGAATGTGGAATATGTGGGGGCAGCCACCATGGCTGGGCACCATGCCCCTTGGGGTGCCCCCTCTCCCTATAAAAGGCCCCCACTCCCTCCTCTCACCTCACACCTCCTCGTGAAGGATATCTCTCCCCCTTTTAGAATTTCCCCATGGTCTCGGATCAGCGAGATACATGTTCCTGGTGGATTTTTCTGGAAGGATTTGTTGCTTTTGCTGCTTCGTTGGAGCGAGGGCACGGAGGTTGTCAGGGTACCAGAATGTGTGTGCGATCACGGATGCACCACTGCTTTGCGGTGCTGGACTGGATGGTGCTGGATCTGCTGGAGCGGATGGACTTCATCACGATCTTGAGATCGGCAAGCGTTCTATATCATCCACGAGTACAACATCGTTAACGCTATTCGGTCTTGGAGGGTATGTATTCTATAGATGTATATCCACCCGTTGTTTGTATCTAGTAGATAGATCTTGGTACATAGTTGTTCCCATCGTAGGAAATTTTTTGTTTTGTATGCCGTGAACCCTACAGTGGTATCAGAGCCGGATCTATGCATATATGATTTGCACGGGTAGTACACATATGTATATGTGGGCAATGATGATCATGTTATTGCTTCTTAGTTGTACTTTGGATATTGGTGGCATAGTGGGATGAAGCGGCCCGGACAAACTTTACATGTCCTCGCACATGAGACCTGTTCCACGCTTGACATGTAACTACTTTTGCATAAGTGGATTGCGGGTGTCTGTCTCTCCTACTATAGTCAATATCTAATTTACAATGAGTTTTTGATAATTTGGTTATCCTCATTGTGGTTCCATGTTCGTAGGTAAGAACGGTTCTATCTCCGAAAGCCCTCAGCGACGTAAAACTTGCAATGGATAAATTAGAAGCGTCTAGTTTAGATTGTTGCTGGGCTAGTGTCATGATATTGGTGATGTTGTAAGTAAAAGTATAACTCGATACTCTTACAACAGACATAACATGTAAGTTCCATATACCTTGGCCTTACACATAAAGGAATGACGGAGATCATACCACGATGCACATGATAATGATCAAGTGCAAGGACCATATCATTTCACTTGTCATATAAGATGTTTGCTTGCATCTTATATTCCTTGTTTGGCATTTTATTAGCATAATAAGATGATCCATCATTTAGATATCAATATAAAAATGTGTTCTTCCTTAAGTATACACCGACAATGTTTCGCCGCTTCAAGACATCACGTGATGATCGGGTGTACTTGAATCCACGAGCATATCTCGGGTGTAAGACAGTTTTACACACGCAAATACTAAGGTTCTTACTTGGCGAGCCTAGCATGTGCAGACATGGCCTCGGAACAGAGACCGAAAGGTTAAGCATGAGTCATATGTTTTGATATGATGACCATATAGATGCTCGCCTTTGAAGCTACACCGACTCACGTGATGATCGGACTTGGCGTAGTGGATTTGGTTCATGTAATCACCAAAAAGACACGAGGGATGTCGTTTTTGAGTGGGAGTTTATTTCTAATTTAGTATTAGTAGAACTCAATTTATCATTAATTAAATCAAAGTGAATTTACATAATTTGTTGTAGTCATTGGCATTCGTTCACCACCTTATGCTTAGTTGTAATTGAGATAATATAACTATAGAATTTTGGATATTTACTTTACAAACTGGTATTGTATTATATTAAGTGTCAATCTAAAGTTTAAAGTCCTATTACAAACTTTTAGCAAACTCTGTTGACTCCATGAAATTTGATAATTAGCATTAAATTGAGAGTAACAATTCCAGTGTTAGTATCTAAAGTATCATGTTTGCCTCCATGATTCTTGATTTAAATATCGAGATTATGTAGGAGATGAAAGAATTTTTTCAGAAACCATCATGTGTGTCAGATATAACGATATCTGAAACAATGTTTTTGTTGCAATATGATAGAGTATAATATATGTTCTCATATTGGATGTGAATTTGCAAAGGTTGGAGATGCTAGACATCCTAATCATCCAAAAGGTTTTTCGAAAGTAATGTTATACTCAGGATTCACCTTTATAAGCTACATTAGCTTGATCATGAAAGTCGTCATGATAAGGATGAATAGAAGATGTATGTAAAGTGTTTACTACACTAAGAGATTACTAAAGAATGGATTTTGAAAGAACGTCATTCATTTGATGATGGTGATCTACTTCAAAGTGCAAGTCCGAAGGTATTAGTATTTAAATATACATGCTTTGGACTTTGTGTCATGTATATGGCTGTCACATCCCAAAATTTTCCAAATTTTGAAATGTGAAATAAATAAATAAACAAAATAAATAATCGTTGAAATTTAGGGTGAAAAGAAACTTTTTGATTCCAAATGGAAACATCAAAACCCTTCTTGAACAAAATTTGAATAAAATGGAATCCAACAAATTTCAATCAACTGAAATTCATTCATCAATGAATGTATCTTGAAATTTAAACATTTGGAAAAGTAAACCAAAACCCTAAAATCCTAATGGAAGAAAATCATTTCCAAGATCTCTCAAAGACTATGGATTTGATCCATATAAAAATTCAGCAACAAACATTTACAAATGATCAAAAATGATAAATAAAAATATTATAAGATCATAGAAATTGGTTTCATTTAATTTCGAGCCATGGATAAAAACTTATGAATTTAATAAGATACAAGGAAATAAATTTCCAAAGCTAATAAAGATCCCATCTAAAATCCATACAAAATTGTGAGCAAAATAATCCTAAAAGGATTTAAAGAGATAAACAAATATTAAATTAAATTCTACAAATTGGAATCACAAATTTTTGATCTATAAAAAAAGATACAGATTTTATAAGGCAAAGAAAGAAATAAATAAATAAGGAATATTTAGAAGCCAAATTAAATCTTGGCCAAATCCATAAACAAATAAAATGAAAGTATATTGAATTACAAAAAAGAGTAAAGGATTATTTAAATAAAATCATAAGAATTAACAATACCCAATTTTATTTAAATAAAGACAAATTGCCTAAACTAAATAATAATAAAATTATTTAGAAGACAATTTAAATCTTTAGTTAAATCCATGAGCAAATGGAATAAAGAAAATCCAAATAAAATAAAACGATAAAGAATATCCAAATAAAATTATATGGCATTAACCAAATTTAATTCTAAAGTCAGAATAAGAATTAACAAAATCCCTAAAGTAAATGATTAATTAAATCATGAGAAAATAATAAATTGGATTTTGCCCAAGAAGAATAAAAGTTATTTAATGAACTTAAATGGAATAAAAGAATTAGTTGAATAAAATTTATATGGGATTAAAACCATATTGGATTTTATTTGAATAAAGACAAATGCCCAATTTAAATGAATGTTAAATCATATTAAAATATATTATTTACACTAATGGATAAATAAAACCTACTGGAAAAGGTTTGACAAAAATTGTAATTTAAATAAAAGTTTGAAACATTTAAATAAAATAATAAGGGTTGGAATCATATTTAAAATCTTATTTTAATAAAGACAAGTGCCTATTATAAATGAATAATAAACCATAAAAGAATAAAAGGAAATATTCTGAAATGGATTATTTAATTACATAAATAAACAGAATAAAAACATACTGAATATTGGAAAGGATTTGAAAAAGGAATCTGGATTCAGATAAGAATTTGAATTTGAAAACAGAAAAATAGAAACAGAAAAAGAAAAGAAAACATAAGAAAAAATAAAAAGAAATAGCCCGGCCCAGCTAGCCCAACTAGCCCAGTGCATCCCACCTCTCTCCCCGAACTATTTTCTCTCACCCACAGAACGACCCCCTCACCCACTGACGTGACGACCCTATCAAACCCTCCTCTCATTCACTGACCGTGAGGCCCCACAGCCAGGTCATCATCGTCTTCACCCCGCGCTGACCTCGCCCTCAACTCTGGCCGTTTCTGCTCGTTTAAACCTCGGTTCAATTCGCTTAATAACGCCAGTAAATCAGCCCCGTAACCTCACGTACTTAATCGCCTCCTCCCCCTCTCTCATTCCCCTTAATCCCCCACCCCTCTTGGCCCCTAGGCTGCCCGAATTTCTCGCGGCAAGCTCCACTGCTCCGACGACCTCCTTCGACGATTCCGGCTACCCCAGTCACCCCCACCATCCCTGGCCTCCACAAGCGTGATCCCCATCGTCTTACGCATCCACCAGTAGCTCCCACTTGGCCGCGCATGCCCTAGAAACTCGGCAACTTCGACGACAGAGCACCACCAGCTCCTGCTCCAACTCCGGCGACGCCCCCCAGTATTTTCTGGCCCCCCTCTTCCTCTCGTTGATACACGCGTGATCACCGACCCCGTGCGCATCTAACGCAACCTTTCTCTTGTCTTAGCATGGTCCGTAATGTTGCCAATGTCAGCAGCCCGAGCACACCGTCGTCAGCAACATCTCCGGCGAGAGATCCCCTTCGCTCCCATGCGCCCCTTGGACTATGACGAACACCTCCAGCTTTAGCACATTGCGGCGAACCTAGTGAGCAACTTCCCCCTCTCCCTTACTTCCTGTTTTCATCGGAACTCTCCTGCCGGCACGCACCGCCGCCATCCACCATCACAGCGCCGCTAGTTTGTGGTTGATTCGATTAGGGCCGTTAGATTTGGATCTTGCGGATGCGATAGATTAACTGGTCGAACAAGTATGGATCAATCTGATCCGTGTGATGCACTTTAGATCCTATGGCTAGTACTGCTCGATCCTCACAAAACGGTATGCACCAGTAAGATTCAGCCATGTGTCCTGTGTTTGGTTTTAAAAATAGAAACATATCTATTAGATGTTTAGATTTGAAAAAATCATAACTTTAGATCCACACATCCAAAAATTGCAAATTTTATATCACTGGATTCAGAAAAATGAAACCTTTGCAACCATGCCCTTACTTTAGTATTTTGCTGTCACATCCCAAATTTTAGATTTGGTACTACATAGCATACATGTCATTGCATCATGATCATCATTGCAAAAATTCAGTTTAAAAAGGGTTTTGACAAAACAATTCACTTGCAATGACATTTTGCATTCATGAATTTTTTTGAATTGCAAAACACAATTTTGAAACCCTATTTGGAATCACCAAAATGCACCTACAAGGGAAAATACTAGGAACTTGTAAATCCACTATTTGAAAACTAGCAGAAAAGATACAAATGGATCCTATGCTGATCTTCTGAATTTTAGAAAATTTTAGAAAGAAATTTCAACTCAATTGGAATTCATATGAAAAAGATACAATATGATTACTAAAACAGAAAAGGATACAAGAAAAACAATAAAAAAAAGAGAGAAACCAGCCAGCTGGGCCGCCGACCCAGCAGCCCAGCCAGGGCCTGCCAGCCTGCCAGCCGCAGTGGCAGCAGCCGCCCACGCCGCCCACGCGGCAGTTAGCAGCGGCCGCCTGCCCCGGCCCAACGCCCCACAGCCGCTGCCAGCTGGGGCCCACCCGTCAGCATGGGGCCGGCGCTAGCACGGACGCCGAGGCTGGCTCGGCGCAGATCGACGACTCCGCGCGCCGCCCATGACCTCCCCTCTTAAAGCCCTCGCTCCCCTCTTCCAGAACCCCCCGAAAACCCTCGCCCAACCCGCCGCCATCTGCGCGCAATTCCTCGCCGGAGTTCGGAGTCGCCGCCATCGCTTGGTAGATCTCGGTTCTGAGCTCCCCTCGCCCCGAACGGTCCATATGGACCGTTGACCAAACACTCTGACCGCTGACCGGTCAGTGCGCCAAGTCAGCGCGGTCAGCCGGTCAAAGTTGACTGGGATTTTTTAAAATCAAATTTATTTGGCAGATTTAGTTCCAATCTTGGAAAATTCATATCTTTTAATCTACTTATCCAAAAATTGCAAATAAAATATGTATGGAATCAGTGTCTCGCGTAGAATATTGCTATATAGTTGTTTTATACTTTTACAGCAAGGTTTTGTCTTAGTTAATTAAATGAGTTAATGCCCTTTGAGAGTATTAAATTCATAGAAAAGGTTCTGTAACTCCAAAAATTACAAATAATATGTCCCTGGAATCAGTATAACAAGAGGAATCTTATAGTGAATTAAAAGGTTCGTCTTACAGTATTGGAATTTTCAGAATCTAGATAAAGGCTTACTTTAGTATTTTAATTACTCAGGGAATTATATAAATCCTTTTTGAATAATTCCAATTGGTACTGGCTCTATTTTAGGTTGCCCACATAGTGGATATTTTTCCAAGATTTTACAAATAGTTTATTAGCAGTGGCTAATTATTTAGTTTCTAGCTCTATTATTTGAGCATTTAAATTGCATGCCTTGTTTTCCATGCACTCAAAATATTTTCCATGCATGCATATAGTAGGTATACTGAATAAGATTATGTGATGCTACTGTAGAATTATTCAACTTGTCATGCATGCATCTTGCATCGTCATTGTTTGTATATGATTGTGGATGGTTTGTTTATATGAATGCAATTGTATCGTGTAGATTGTGAAGAGTGCAACGCTTGCTCGTGTGTGGATTGTTTATCCGGCTGCTACAGACAAGGCAAGTAGATGCTACTTTGTTCATGATGTTGTCCTACTATTTTTAATGCATTGTCGTGTATTTTGTAGATGCATGTGTAGGATATTACTATCGCTATGCTATGTCCTATTATGTGGTAGGGCTTTCCTGTAGATGAACCACCGTTGGTAGATGTGCTTAGTCATGCAATGTTGATCGAGGGCTGGGTTACATCACTGGAGTGGTTTCTAAATGTGTTGGTTTGTGAAAATTAAAAACAACTTAATCAACGAATCTCCTGGGTGTGATGGAATTGATAATTTTTGGTGGTATCATTGCGGAAAGGCACCCAGGTATCAAGAGAGAATGATTGGCTTCTTTATTTTGTAGCTTACGTGTACAGCCATGTGCCAATAATGGAATGGGCGGTTGGTTGGGCTCAGTAGATTGTGGTAACTCGAACCCACGTATCCAGAGATGTAGAATTTTGGTAGGTTGGACCGGTGCGTGTCGGGTTTGGGGAGCTACTTCCCGAACGGTCCCTTCTTGGACGTCTCCCTATCATCACCCAATATGAGGGTGGTGGTACGAGCTCGGCTGGCCAAGTCACATGGGTAAAGTGTACTAACCCTTGCAGGATGTATAAACTAATAGATTAGCCGTGTCCCCGGTTATGGACATCTGAGTTGCTTGATATTGATTCGATGACATGTTTCTCGCTCATTCTAACTTCATAATTACTTTAATGTTGATGGGTTAACTTAATTGGGATCTTTTCAAAGAAAATCAAAAACTGTTTATGAAAGTAGGACAAAGGTATTTGCAAATGCAAGCTAGCCACAGCTCCACTTGCCTGATATGCATGTAGATGTTAGATTTATTGTCTCCCTTAATAGCTCTACTTGCCATACATTCCATGTATTGACCCTTCGGGGCTGCTATGTTTCATGTTGCAGGATATTCCGATTCTGAGTGATCGATTTAGGCCACGGTACTCCACTCGGCACTTGTTCACTTGTGGGCAATTTGAAGAATGGAGGATTTACTATATTTATGTCGCTACTTGAATAATTTGAGCTAGACTTGAGCTAAGCTTTTATTGTAATAATGATACTCTGGATCTTCGTTATTTATGATACACGGATATTTTGCTATGTTATTCATCTTATTCTATTGTGAGCCAATGAACGGATCCAGGGATTTGCATGTCACATAGAAGCTACGGTCTTTTTAGAATTGTAGTGTTACAAGATGGTATCAGAGCCAATGTGTCGACTGTTGGATCATGACCTAGGTTTGTATTAGGAAACCATATAATTATTAAAGCTTATATTAACTCTATCTTTCATCTTATGCCTTTCACTCTCTTGAATTCTTACACTATGCTATTCTCACACTTCCTATTTTAATTGATAGATGGGAGAAGTCAGGACTGAGTATGCAACAATGGAGTCACCAAGGCCCTTTGCAAGACAGTTGGCACAGCTCTCGCAGTCATTGGGATTGCCACTGCCCATGTTCAAGGGAAGAAGGCTGTACACCTATGGTTATGGCGAGGATGCATGGGAGATCACCACCTTCATCTTTAGGGATGCCGCCTTGCCAAACCCTATGCATCTGGTCTACACCAAGACATACTGCAACTGGGGACTTGGAATAAACTTGGCCCTGCATGAAGCCCTGTCACGCCAGTGCCACCTTGTCCGACACCTGCTACCAGAAGACTCACCCTACCGTGACTACGGAAGGCGTGATGAGAATGGGAACGTTGTGGTTACCCCGGGCGACAGGAACAACATGCCGCCCCGTCGGAGGCACATAGAGGACATGGAAAGGGAGAATGGAGCTCTAGCTGAGAAAGTGATGATGGTAAAGGAGATAGCAGATTTTGCCAGCAATGGTATGGTGGTCCAGGGACAGGAGATAGAGACCTTGCATGAAGCTGTGGATGTTCTGAAGAATGCACTGATAGGCGGGGATACAACCATAGCACAACTTAATGGGACCGTGCAGGAAAACAATCAGACCATACAACAGCTGCAAGGTACCGTCCAGGAAAGGGACCAGACTATTGAAGATATGACAGCCCAGATTGCCGCTCTCCAAGCACAGCTGAATCCACCCTCTGATGATAAGAATGGATATGATGGCAACAATGATGATGATGATGACAGCAGGAACGATGATGAGGACGAGGATGATGATGGAGATGATGATGGTGGAGGAGATGAAGCTGTTGCAGCTGCAGCAGAGGAAGAAGAAGAGGAGGATCCAGAAGAGGTGGAATTTGAGATTTCAAGTGATGACTCAGGAGAGGTGTATACTCTGCCGCCATGGTTGGTTCATGGACAGAAGCGCCAACGCATGAGTGCGAGGACCTACTGCAACCTCTTCATGAAGTAGATAGATGCCCACCAACTAGTCTTCGTTAGGTAAATCGTTAGGTTTAGTCTCGATCGATGTAAAACTTGAATTCTGTTAGTTTAAGAGTGTTTAGTTGCTCCTATGTGTACTCCAATATCCCAGGATTATTTGTGCGAATTTTATAGAAGAGTTATGACAAGTTTGGTTGATATCTGAGTTTTTCCTGTTGCAGTTTTCTGCTGACACAGATGTACTGCACGAATTTTCATATTTTATTGGTAACTGGGAAACATCTGAAACAAATATGGATGGTTCGAAACTCTCTGTACTGTGTACACAAAAATCAGCAAAAATTCCTGACTAGTTTAAGTCAGGTATAAAAATTCGTGAATGCTGCTAGATTGTTCTGGCAGATTCTTGTTTTTGATGTTTTGTTGACCTTTTGTGTTTGACAACTGTTGCCAACGCTTCTAAAAACTATTTCAGTAGATGTATACTTCTAGGATAACCCCTGGGACGTTGCTGGATCATTTGTTTGCTGATGTGTTGCTTGATTGAGATTGTCTATGATTGTTATGTTGTTGTTTGGTCATAATGCATGGGTAGAATCCTGATTTCGTAATCGATTCTTTCTAAGCTTACCTATGCTGAACCGTAGATGCCTCCCCGTCGTCAACCTACTGAGTTGGAGCAGCTCAGGCACAGCTGACCCAAGTTATGACCCAGTTCATGGAAGCTCGGAACAACAACAACAATGGGAACAACCAACCTCAGGGAGATGCACTTACTAGGTTTCTGAGGCTAAGGCCAGCGAAGTTCTCTACTGCAACGGAGCCGATGGTTGCTCTCGACTGGTTGCGTTCAGTCAACAAGGATCTGGTAACTGTTGGGTGCACAGATGCTTAGAAGGTGAGATTTGCCGCTCACCTACTGGAGGGACCAGCCGCTTCGTGGTGGGACACTTTTCAGATCACCCACCCGTTGGACACTGTGACTTGGGCAATGTTTGAGGAAGGTTTCAGGACCAACCACGTATCTTTAGGAGTTCTGAGCCTGAAGAGGAAGGAATTTCGCAACTTGCGCCAAACCAACCGCACAGTGGCTGGGTATATTGAAGAGTTCAACAACCTTTCTCGTTATGCACCTGAGGATGTTGACACTGATGCAAAAAGGAGGGAGAGATTCCTGGATGGCCTCAGTGATGAGCTTTCAGTGCAGCTGCTAGTGGTTTACTGTCCCACTTTCCAGGAGCTTATGGACAAGGCCAGAATCTTAGAAGGGAAGCACAAGCAGGTGGAAAGCCGCAAGAGGAAGAGCAACAATCACCACTCTGGTTATCACCACAAGTCTCGCACTTCTTATGATGGATACTCCAAGCATGGGGGAAGTGACCATGGACACCATGGAAGCCATGACCGCCACAACCATGGAGGCGATGGACATCGCCATGATAGCCACAAGAGCAACCACCACAGCCACAAGGGAGGACACACTCACCATTCTGGAGGACACAGTGGACATGACCGCAACCGTGACCGCAACTTTGTGAAGAAGGACCTGAGTGAGGTGACATGCTTCAAGTGTGGCCTGAAGGGACATTATGCAGACAACTGCCCGGAGAAGAAGGGACTGAAGCCAGGCAACAACCAGAAGGCCACAGTGAACCACATGAATGTGGAGGAGATCCCAGATGAGCCTGACCTCGTGGTTGGTATGTTTCCAATCAACACTCACCCTGCACTTATACTTTTCGATACTGGCGCATCGCATTCATTCATATCAAGGGCATTTGTGGATAATTATAAGTTACCTACGGAGTCTCTAAAAGGGTCTATTAGAGTAAGCTCACCTGGAGGGGATATGATAGCTAGCGCAGGATGCCGCGACTTAACTGTGAGGATTGGGGCACACAATTTCATTGCACATCTGGTAGTGTTGGAGTCACAAGGTTTAGATGTAATACTGGGTATGGATTGGATGTCTATGCATGGGGGACACATAGATTGTGCACAGCGAGCGGTTTCGCTCAAAACCCCGGATGGTAAGAGGATTAGGTTCAAGTCGGCTGTGCGACCGGAAGGTGTAAGCTGAATTCTCTTAAGGGGGTTAGCATGGATACTGCCAGTGATTAAGGAATACCCCGACGTGTTTCCGAAAGAACTGCCAGGGATGCCACCTGACATGGATGTGGAGTTTCTCATCGATCTGATGCCGGGAACAGGACCTATAGCAAAGAGACCATATAAGATGGATGAGGATGAGCTGAAGGAATTAAAGAGACAACTAAAGGAGCAGTTGGACAAGGGATTTATTCAGCCTAGTTCGTCGTCATGGGGTGCACCTGTTCTATTTGTGGAGAAGAAATACAACAACAAGAGATTAGTGGTGGACTATCGCTCTCTGAATGAAGTGACCATCAAGAAAAAATACCCCCTGCCGAACATAAATGACTTGTTTGATCAACTGGAAGGAGCGAAGGTGTTTAGCAAAATTGATCTGCGATCGGGCTATTTCCAATTGAAGATCCGGGAGGAGGACATACCAAAAACTGCTTTCACTACTAGGTATGGCTTATATGAGTATACAGTTATGTCTTTTGGACTAACAAATGCTCCGGCATATTTCATGACCATGATGAACTAGGTATTCATGGAGTACTTGGACAAGTTCGTGGTGGTGTTCATTAATGACATACTGATATATTCCAAGGATGATGTTGAGCATGAGAGACATCTGCGACTGATTATGGAGAAGCTGAGGGAACACAAGCTGTATGCCAAATTCAGTAAGTGTGAATTCTGGCTTAACACTGTTGGTTTTCTTGGACACATGGTGTCAGGAGAAGGAGTCGCTGTTGATCCAAGCAAAGTGACTGCAGTAACTGAGTGGGAAGCACCCAAGAATGTGGGCGATATTCGTAGCTTTTTGGGACTTGCTGGTTATTACAGGAGATTCATTGAAAATTTCTCCAAGATTGCTAAGCCGATGACAGAACTTCTGAAGAAGGAAAGGAAGTTTGAGTGGACAGATGCGTGTGAAGCCAGCTTTCAGGAACTGAAGCGTCGACTAGTGACCGCACCTGTTCTGTGTTTACCTGATCTTCAGAAGGATTTCCATGTGTACTGTGATGCTTCTCGACAGGGACTTGGGAGTGTGCTGATGCAAGATGGGAGAGTGGTGTCATATGCCTCGCGGCAACTTAAACACCATGAGAGGAATTATCCCACGCATGACTTGGAATTAGCATCGGTTGTGCATGCGCTCAAAGTATGGAGGCACTACCTAATGGGAAAACATTGCGACATGTACACTGACCACAAGAGCTTGAAGTACATATTTACACAGAAGGAACTGAACATGAGGCAAAGGAGATGGTTGGAGCTTATCAAGGATTATGATATGAATCTGTAATACCACCCAGGAAAGGCAAATATAGTAGTAGATGCTCTGAGCCGGAAGGTCTATGCCAATGGATTGACTATTGGGGAATTGCCCGAGGATTTGTGCAAGCAATTCAAGGACCTTAGACTGGAGGTAGTGTTAGAAGGATATTTGGCAGCAATGGAGGTCCAACCAACGCTACAGGACATGATCAGGAAGGCTCAGGTAGGAGACAAAGAGATAGAGGAGATAAAGGAAAAGATGAAGGAGAATCGAGAAAAGGACATTCGCGAGGATGAGCAAGGTACCCTGTGGTATGGAGATCGTTTGTGTGTGCCCAGCGACCCGGAGATAAGAAAACTGATTCTGCAGGAAGCTCATGACTCGCCATACTCCATACATCCGGGCATAGATTTGAAGGGCCGGTTTTGGTGGAACAACATGAAGGGAGACATCGCCAAGGATATTGCCTTATGTGATGTATGTAGCCGAGCAAAGGCGGAACACCAGAAGCCAGCAGGACTACTACAGCCATTGCCCGTGCCGGATTGGAAGTGAGATAGAGTGGGAATGGATTTTATCACAGGATTGCCCAGGACCAGGTCGGGATATGACTATTTGGGTAGTGGTCGACCATTTGACCAAGGTAGCCCACTTTATACCGGTGAACACAACCTACACGAGTGCAAGGTTGGCCAAGATTTATATGGACAAAATTGTGTGCCTACATGGAGTCCCTAAGAGCATTGTATGAGATAGAGGCACCCAATTTACCTCACACTTTTGGCGCCAGCTGCACGAGTCATTGGGAACTAGGTTGGAGTTTAGCACAGCGTTCCACCCGCAGACTGATGGACAGACCGAGAGGGTAAATCAGATTTTGGAGGATATGTTGAGAGCTTGCGCCTTGGCTCATGGTTCTAGCTAGGATGAGAATTTGCTGTATGCTGAGTTTTCCTACAACAACGGCTATCAAACCAGCATCAAGACATCGTCGTTCGATGTGCTATATGGGAAAAGGTGCCGGACACCATTGCTATGGGATGGAGTAGGAGAACGTCAGCTATTTGGACCTGATTTGATCAAGGACGCTGAGGAGAAGGTCGCTTTGATTAGGGACAGGATGAAGGTAGCACAATCAAGGCAGAAGAGCTACGCTGACGTCAAGCGCAAGGAAGTGGTGTATGAGATAGGCGATAGAGCATACCTCAGAGTGTCGCCACTACGTGGAATTAAGAGATTTGGAATCAAGGGTAAGTTGGCACCTCGGTTTATTGGACCATATCGGGTCTTAGAACACAAAGGAGAGGTTGCTTATCAGTTGGAGTTGCCAGAGGCTCTGTCCGCCGTCCACAATGTGTTCCACGTGTCCCAGCTGAAGAAGTGCCATCCGGAGATGGTGGATAATCCATTGAGATACACGGTGCCACTAGAGGAGGTTCAGCTTGAGAATGACTTGACCTATGAGGAGAAGCCGGTCAAGATACTGGAGACAGCGGAGAGGATTACCCATACCAAGACGATCAGGTTTTGCAAGGTGCAATGGAGCCACCACACCGAAGAGGAAGCCACATGGGAGCGTGAGGATGACATCCGAGAGGACCACCCACACCTATTTGCTAGCCACACCGAATCTTGGGGACAAGATTCATCTTAAGGGGGTTAGTCTTGTCACATCCCAAATTTTAGATTTGGTACTGCATAGCATACATGTCATTGCATCATGATCATCATTGAAAAAATTCAGTTTAAAAAGGGTATTCACAAAAAAATTAACTTGCAATGACATTTTGCATTCATGAATTTTTTTGAATTGCAAAACACTATTTTGAAACCCTATTTGGAATCACCAAAATGTACCTACAAGGGAAAATACTAGGGACTTGTAAATCCACTATTTGAAAACTAGCGGAAAAGATACAAAAGGATCCTATGCTGATCTTCTGAATTTTATAAAAATTTAGAAAGAAATTTCAACTCAATTGGAATTCATATGAAAAAGATACAATAGGATTACTAAAACATAAAAGGATAAAAGAAAAAGAATCAAAAAAAAGAGAGAAACCAGCCAGCTGGGCCGCCGACCCAGCAGCCCAGCCAGGGCCTGCCAGCCTGCTAGTCTGTAGAGGGAGTGTCCCAACCTTTAAACAATATAAGGTGGTGTCCCCTGTGTTTACAATGCTAGTCCCTGGATCAATAGCTAGCATCCATAGTTTCGATGTAATATCAAGAAACAAAGGTCATAATATAACTTTATAACCAGGAATAACATAATTTTTATTACATCTTTACATAGCTCATTTGGCTATTACATTACATTGCAGTGGAATAACTATAAGCATGGAGTCCTTCATCTTCAAAGTGCCACAGGCAAATGTTGGTTGTAGACTTTGTAATCCTAATCAATCAATCTTCACAAAAATCAATCAAACCTGCAACATTACAAGTTACAGCCACAAGGGTCAATACATTTGAATTGTATTGGCAAGTTTCACTACTAAGTTGAATATAAGTGGATCCTATCATTACATACAATTTGGCTAGGTAGGGTTTGAGGCTCATTTGCAGAAGCAAAATTTATCCTATCTTTTCAAAATGGTTTTGGTCCTTTGTCAAATCTCCTTTTCAAAAATCACTTGAATTCCTTGGTAAATTCCCAAGTGTTCAAGTCCTTGTCAAAATCCCTTGAGCTCCTTGGTAACCCCAAGTGCATCAAGTTTTATCAAAATCTCTTGAGCTCCTTGGTACCCCCATGTGCATCAAGTCTTAAAAGTTTTCTTTTAGAAATTAGAATGTCGAGATCTCCCATAGCTTCAAACTTTAGTTGCTCAGTATTGTCCATAACCGGGGACACGGCTAAGTACTTAGATTTTATTATCTTCTGCAGAAGTTGCACACTTTACCCACAGGTCACAATCCCATCTTGTTGCCACCAGTGGCCACTGGATTAGTGCTCACCAAGATGGAGTACCGGCAGATTGAGAATGTGACGAAGTCTTTCCAGAGGGTCCTCCCATACACCATTGCTAGCTTGTCTTCAGCACCCATGTAGGATTCCAGGTCCCCATGTCCAGTAAACTGAAGACAATGCATGGGTCTTCCCAATGTAGTTGACTAAGCCAGAGCCATAAATAGCATGTGGTTGCACACGAAAGCCACAATTGGAGAAACATGTTCAATCTCTAAGTTTCCTGGGTGGTTTTCCTTTGGAGCACAACACAAAGAGATTGCCATAGACATGGTTCCTTTTGTTGCCACCTTCTCCAAAAACTTAAAGTATCCTTGGCCACCCAGGTGGTTCATTGAGTCCTTGTTTTATTATATAAAATCACAAGTCCTTTTCTCAACTTCATAAAATCTCAACATGTATCTCTTTCCAAAATATAGCATGGCTAAGCATGTAACAACTACATTGTTTTCACTAAGGAATGTATAGGGTATCCTATTAGGATTTAGCATAGCATAAGTATAGAAATTCTTTTCATGCATGTTTCAAAATCCACTAAGTATAATGAAAATAGTAGGACTTTAGATGATAGTGTAACTTGCCTTTCTTTTGGTAGGAATGTTGGTTCACTCCTTGATCTTGCTAGTCTCACACTTTCCTAACTTCACTACAATCAATCAAGCAAACACAATATCAACTAGCATTCCAAACCAATAGTCAATCAAACAATTCACACACATAAAACATTGGGATCTAAGTTATGCATGTAAGCATGCAAGAGATGGTTCCATTTGCAAAGATGGTTTCCACTAGGCTTCTAAACTTTGTAAGGTTCAAAATGGTCATTTTTTTCCAAGTGGTCAAGTCATTTGCAAAAGGGTTTTATTCATAAGCCATTTTATATCCATTCAACATTTTATGTGGTGAAAAATATTTTTATCAAAGCAACAACTTTAAGTGGTTCACCAAATAAGTTGTTGTTTCCCAAAACTTGGTGTTTAGGGTTAGTAGGTTTGCTCTAAATCATTTCCCAAAGTTTTTACTCCAAAATCATTTTCATAACAAAACCATTATTTTTAAATGGCTAGAAATGACTAAATCAAGTTTTTATTCCTAAACTTTCACAAAAACCATTTTTAAATCCATGGGTTGGTTCCTAGGGTCAGTAAGTTCATCACAAACTAATTTGTCAAGGTTTCAATCTCAAAAACATTTTTGAACAATTTTTCTAATCTAAACAAGCATACAAATGTTTCTGCAAAAACAAACAACCTAATAGCTACTATTTACTAAACCAATGGCATGGTTGGCTAGGGTTTGTTCCACTGATTCCAATGATATCAAATTTGTAAATTTTGGACGTGTGGATCAAAAGTTACAAGAGTTTCAATTTGCAATTCAAATCTGTTTTCAATCTGTTTTTAAATCAAAAACCTGGCCACGCGTCGCAACGCTATTCGCTGGTACCGGTTTGGTCGGATCGGATCTGCGGTGCGTTGGATCTAGATAGATCGCACGGCTCAGATGCATCCATACCTGTTCACTTAAGTTGTTCTGTCTACGCCACAGGATTGAGATCTAACGGCTCGCGCGTGTTTGACCAAAAGCTGGCGGCGCTGCGCGGCGGCAGATGGCGGCGACGGTCAGGTGGTGGCGGTGCCAGCGATACAAGAAGCTAGAAGGGAGGGGATTATGCTCACCGTGATCACAGAGGCCTAGGGAAGCTCAACGTGAAGTCGTCTGGGCAAGGGGCGCACGAGGACAGGAGGAATTCCTCAGCGGAGTAGGGTCTGGCGACGGGTGGTTCTGTTTGCGATCGAAGGCGATGCTGTCGATCAGAAGAAGTCAAATAGAGGGCATGGTTAGGTGCAGGAGAGTGAGGCGAGTGTGGGAGCATGAACGAGACGGCGTGGGGCGGTCAGTGTTTACCAGGGGACTTCACCGGAGTTGGAGCGGACGGCGGCGTCGTTCAGAGCTTTGTTGAAGACGTCGTTCTGGGGCGCCCGCGGTTGAACTGAGGGCACTGGTAGGAGCGTGTGGGTGTGGTGAGTGTTCCAGTGTGCTCGGGGAGGTAGGAGGTGGCGAGGCTCGGCCAGAATTGGAGGAGGAAGCTCGTCGGACCGAGGGTGGTGTGGCGAGAAATCGGGCAGCCTGGGGGCGTGTCGAGGTGGGGCGACAGAGGGGAAAGGAGGAGGAGACGCAGGTGGTTAAATGGGTGAGGTCACGGCGAGTAACGGTCGCGGAATAAATGCGTATTCAATGCCGGCGTAATTGGCAGCAACGGCAGGGCGCCGTCAGCGCGAGGAGGAAGAAGATGTGCTGGTTGTGTGGGTCCCTGCTGTCAGCGAGGAATGAGAGGGAGTAGAGGGCCACCAGTCAGTGTCTGTTCGGGTTAGAAACTGAGTGCGAATCATTTTTCTTCGGGGAGGGGGAGCTGGGCTAGTTCTGGGCCTTGTTGGGCTGCTGGGTTGGGTCGACCAGATCCCATTTTTTTCCTATTCTGAAACCTTTTCTTTTTCTGAACCTATTTTCTGTTTTGAAATTCAAACAATCAAACAACATTCAAAACCATTCAAACAATCACCATACTTTGTAACTTTGAATTTGGTTCAGTGCAGTAACATAAACCAAATTTCCAAAACAAAATAATAATAAATTTTTTTTTGGGTCCATTATTAATTAAATAAATAGACCTTAGTAAAACAAAAAAAATAGTATTTGTTTTAAATACTCCTTTTGAAATCTAATTATTTTCAAAACCAAACCAGTAGGTTTATTTGGGAATATAAAATACTTGGAAAACTTATTTGAACAAATAAACAAGTTTTGTTGATTTAGAAATAGTAAAACCTTTATTAATAAAACTTGGATATTAAATCCTTATTAATTTATTTTAAATAAACCTTTACCATTTTTATCAAAACAAGGCATTTTATTTCATAAGCTTTGGCCAAGGTTTAATTTGGCTTCTATAAAATAATTTTTATTTAAAAATACACCTTTTCTTTTGTAAACCAAATCCTTTTATTTAAGACATCCAAAATAGTAATTTTTAAATATTTTTTTTATTTTCCTTTATCAAATGT
This sequence comes from Avena sativa, assembly GCA_916181665.1. NCBI lineage: Eukaryota > Viridiplantae > Streptophyta > Magnoliopsida > Poales > Poaceae > Avena > Avena sativa. The sequence continues at coordinate 150,072,124 of OV702297.1, forward strand.
TTATCTTTTTAAATCTCTTTAGGATTTTATTTGATCCAAATTGTTTTGAAGGTTTCCAATTGGATTCAAAAAGTTTCTTCTCACCCTGAAAATCAAACAAAATTTTATTTTTATTCATTTATTTTTCACATTACAAGATATGGAAAACCCTTAAATAAATCTCGTCCCGGGATTTGGGAAGGCTAGGGTTACAAGTTGGTTCAAAACAACTAGGGTACTACTCCCCTTAAAATAAATTTCAAACAAAATTACATATTGGCCTTCTTGGGGTCCTGGGGAAACTTCTCTAAGCAAACATTGGCATTGTGTCCTTGGTTTCCACACTTGACTCATGGGCCAAGGTTGAGTTTCTCCATAGGCTTGTTCAACTTGTTCTTCATCTTTTCTGGACAATTTCTTGCATAATGTCCTGGGTTCTTGCAATTGAAACAGTTGATGTCTTTGAGTTCTTTACGTAGCTCTTGTGGACAAGTTGCCACATAATGGCCTAGCTCTTTGCAGTTGTTGCACACCACTTGGCCAATTTCCTTATTCTTCTGGTTCTCTGGGCATTCACTGGAATAGTGTCCCATTTCCTTACATTTATGACATTGCACATGGCTTTTGTCCTTCTTTTGCTTCTTGGGTTTCTCCAAAGCCAGGAGTGCATCTAGTTCATGTTGTTCATATGTTATCTGGTAGGTAGGAATGTCTACATGTTTCCTGGGCCTTCTCTTGCTCTTTGGATAATTCATAGGCCCTTTATTTGGTCCTTTGAATTGGGTTGTTTTGTTTGGAGGTATAAGTGGTCCTTTTCCTTTGTCATCTACCTGTTTGGTAGACTGGGATCCTTCTGGATGGTTTGCAATCATTTGTTGCACTCCACCTTGTTTCCTTTGCTCAACAATGGAATAGATGGGGCATTGGATAGGGACATGGTTGTTTCCTTCACATAGGTAGCAAGTAGCTTGAGAGGTGGGACATTGTCCAACATGATGTTTCTCTTCACAGTTGGGGCATTGATCTCCATGCTCCTTGGAAGTATGATCCTTGTCTCCACAAATAATGCAAGATGGGGCTCCATCTAGAATAACATTTTTGTCATCCTTGTTGTCATAAACTTTCTTGGAATAGTTTTCTTCCATTTTGATCATTTGATCAGTCACCTTAAGCATTAGTTGGCCTTAAGTTTCCAAAATCTTTGCAGGGCTGGATCTTCTCCACTAGTGTTAGATATGAATTGAGCTGTCACTTGGTTCAACTGGTGTTGGGTTGCTATGAGCTCTTTCATGCTGTCCTCTTGGTTGGTGTTGGTGTCATCAACCTTGATGTTGGAGTCTCTTGGAGTAGTCATCTGTTTGGGGTTGAATGGAGATTAGAATAGACAAGATATTTCTAAGGAATCAATTCTAATCACACACATCATAATTTACTCAAACAATGAGCAAACATTCACAAACAACTTTTCACTCAAACAACAAAGTTCAAGCACATACTTAGGCAACAAAATATTTTTGTTACACCACATAAGTTGGTGTGTTTGACTTAACTAAAATATGGTGGTCCATCTATATGGTTCACTTGTGATCTTTCCATCTTTCTTGGTTGCTTTTTCTTTAATTGGTTTCCTTGAGAAAAACTCCTTGGTCACAAAGCTTCAAATGATGTGGGCTCCTTCCAACTTTTGCATTCCCTCAGTCTCCAAATCTTGAGCAAGATTTCCTTGTCTCTCTTGTAGTACTTAGTGATATCCAAGTTGGAAGTCCTTGGTGAACATGCTGAAGATGTTGAAGTCATTAAAGTTGATGAGTCCTTTGCACATGGTGAAGTCTTGGGCCATGGGGTAGGTTTTTCCATCAAGTTGAAATAGATGAGATGCAGAGCTGAAACAAAAATGGTTGAGGAAAGGGTTTACAAGATTGTTTGTAAATATGTTTGGAACAAATACAACTCCTATTTTTCTAAGGGTTTTGTCCAATCCTAGGTTTACAATCCTATAGGCAACACAGTGCTCTGATACCATCCGTAGAGGGAGTGTCCCAACCTTTAAACAATATAAGGTGGTGTCCCCTGTGTTTACAATGCTAGTCCCTGGATCAATAGCTAGCATCCACAGTTTAGATGTAATATCAAGAAACAAAGGTCATAATATAACTTTATAACTAGGAATAACATAATTTTTATTACATCTTTACATAGCTCATTTGGCTATTACATTACATTGCAGTGGAATAACTATAAGCATGGAGTCCTTCATCTTCAAAGTGCCACAGGCAAATGTTGGTTGTAGACTTTGTAATCCTAATCAATCAATCTTCACAAAAATAATCAAACCTGCAACATTACAAGTTACAGCCACAAGGGTCAATACATTTGAATTGTATTTGCAAGTTTCACTACTAAGTTGAATATAAGTGGATCCTATCATTACATGCAATTTGGCTAGGTAGGGTTTGAGGCTCATTTGCAGAAGCAAAATTTATCCTATCTTTTCAAAATGGTTTTGGTCCTTTGTCAAATCTCCTTTTCAAAAATCCCTTGAATTCCTTGGTAAATTCCCAAGTGTTCAAGTCCTTGTCAAAATCCCTTGAGCTCCTTGGTAACCCCAAGTGGAACAAGTTTTATCAAAATCTCTTGAGCTCCTTGGTACCCCCAAGTGCATCAAGTCTTAAAAGTTTTCTTTTAGAAATTAGAATGTCAAGATCTCCCATAGCTTCAAACTTTAGTTGCTCAGTATTGTCCATAACCGAGGACACGGCTAAGTACTTAGATTTTATTATCTTCTGCAGAAGTTGCACACTTTACCCACATGTCACAATCCCATCTTGTTGCCACTAGTGGCCACTGGATTAGTGCTCACCAAGATGGAGTACCGGAAGATTGAGAATGTGACGAAGTCTTTCCAGAGGGTCCTCCCATACACCATTGCTAGCTTGTCTTCAGCACCCATGTAGGATTGCAGGTCCCCATGTCCAGTAAACTGAAGACAATGCATGGGTCTTCCCAATGTAGTTGACTAAGCCAGAGCCATAAATAGCATGTGGTTGCACACGAAAGCCACAATTGGAGAAACATGTTCAATCTCTAAGTTTCCTGGGTGGTTTTCCTTTGGAGCACAACACAAAGAGATTGCCATAGACATGGTTCCTTTTGTTGCCACCTTCTCCAAAAACTTAAAGTATCCTTGGCCACCCAGGTGGTTCATTGAGTCCTTGTTTTATTATATAAAATCACAAGTCCTTTTCTCAACTTCATAAAATCTCAACATGTATCTCTTTTCAAAATATAGCATGGCTAAGCATGTAACAACTACATTGTTTTCACTAAGGAATGTATAGGGTATCCTATTAGGATTTAGCATAGCATAAGTATAGAAATTCTTTTCATGCATGTTTCAAAATCCACTAAGTATAATGAAAATAGTAGGACTTTAGATGATAGTGTAACTTGCCTTTCTTTTGGTAGGAATGTTGGTTCACTCCTTGATCTTGCTAGTCTCACACTTTCCTAACTTCACTACAATCAATCAAGCAAACACAATATCAACTAGCATTCCAAACCAATAGTCAATCAAACAGTTCACACACATAAAACAATGGGATCTAAGTTATGCATGTAAGCATGCAAGAGATGATTCCATTTGCAAAGATGGTTTCCACTAGGCTTCTAAACTTTGTAAGGTTCAAAATGGTCATTTTTTTCCAAGTGGTCAAGTCATTTGCAAAAGGGTTGTATTCATAAGCCATTTTATATCCATTCAACATTTTATGTGGTGAAAAATATTTTTATCAAAGCAACAACTTTAAGTGGTTCACCAAATAAGTTGTTGTTTCCCAAAACTTGGTGTTTAGGGTCAGTAGGTTTGCTCTAAATCATTTCCCAAAGTTTTTACTCCAAAATCATTTTCATAACAAAACCATTATTTTTAAATGGCTAGAAATGACTAAATCAAGTTTTTATTCCTAAACTTTCACAAAAACCATTTTTAAATCCATGGGTTGGTTCCTAGGGTCAGTAAGTTCATCACAAACTAATTTGTCAAGGTTTCAATCTCAAAAACATTTTGAACATTTTTTCTAATCTAAACAAGCATACAAATGTTTCTGCAAAAACAAACAACCTAACAGCTACTATTTACTAAACCAATGGCATGGTTGGCTAGGGTTTGTTCCACTGATTCCAATGATATCAAATTTGTAAATTTTGGACGTGTGGATCAAAAGTTACAAGAGTTTCAATTTGCAATTCAAATCTGTTTTCAATCTGTTTTTAAATCAAAAACCTGGCCACGCGTCGCAACGCTATTCGCTGGTACCGGTTCGGTCGGATCGGCTCTGCGGTGCGTTGGATCTAGATAGATCCCACGGCTCAGATGCATCCACACCTATTCAGTTAAGTCGTTCTGTCTACGCCACAGGATTGAAATCTAACGGCTCACGCGTGTTTGACCAAAAGCTGGCGGCGCTGCGCGGCGGCAGACGGCGGCGACGGTCAGGTGGTGGCGGTGCCGGCGATACAGGAAGCTAGAAGGGAGGGGATTATGCTCACCGTTATCGCAGAGGCCTGGGGAAGCTCAACGTGAAGTCGTCTGGGCAAGGGGCGCACGAGGACAGGAGGAATTCCTCACCGGAGTAGGGTCTGGTGACGGGTGGTTCTGTTTGCGGTCGAAGGCGACGCTGTCGATCACAAGAAGCCAAATAGAGGGAATGGTTAGGTGCAGGAGAGTGAGGCGAGTGTGGGAGCGTGAACGAGACGGCGTGGGGCGGTCAGTGTTTACCAGGGGACTTCGCCGGAGTTGGAGCGGACGGCCGCGTCGTTCAGAGCTTTGTTGAAGACGTCGTTCTGGGGCGCCCGCGGTTGAACTGAGGGCACTGGTAGGAGCGTCTGGGAGTGGTGAGTGTTCCCGTGTGCTCGGGGAGGTAGGAGGTGGCGAGGCTCGGCCGGAATTGGAGGAGGAAGCTCATCGGACCGAGGGTGGTGTGGCGAGAAATCGGGCAGCCTGGGGGCGTGTCGAGGTGGGGCGACAGAGGGGAAAGGAGGAGGAGACGCAGGCGGTTAAATGGGCTAGGTCACGGCGAGTAACGGTCGCAGAATCAATGCGTATTCAACGCCGGCGTAATTGGCAGCAACGGCAGGGCGTCGTTAGCGCGAGGAGGAAGAAGATGTGCTGGCTGTGTGGGTCCCTGCTGTCAGCGAGGAATGAGAGGGAGTAGAGGGCCACCAGTCAGTGTCTGTTCGGGTTAGAAACTGAGTGCGAATCGTTTTTCTTCGGGGAGGGGGAGCTGGGCTGGTTCTGGGCCTTGTTGGGCTGCTGGGTTGGGTCGACCAGATCCCATTTTTTTCCTATTCTGAAACCTTTTCTTTTTCTGAACCTAATTTCTGTTTTGAAATTCAAACAATCAAACAACATTCAAAACCATTCAAACAATCACCATACGTTGTAACTTTGAATTTGGTTCAGTTCAGTAACATAAACCAAATTTCCAAAACAAAATAATAATAATATTTTTTTTGGGTCCATTATTAATTAAATAAATAGACCTTAGTAAAACAAAAAAATAGGATTTGTTTTAAATACTCCTTTTGAAATCTAATTATTTTCAAAACCAAACCAGTAGGTTTATTTGGGAATATAAAATACTTGGAAAACTTATTTAAACAAATAAACAAGTTTTGTTGATTTAGAAATAGTAAAACCTTTATTAATAAAACTTGGATATTAAATCCTTATTAATTTATTTTAAATAAACCTTTACCATTTTTATCAAAACAAGGCATTTTATTTCATAAGCTTTCGCCAAGGTTTAATTTGGCTTCTATAAAATAATTTTTATTTAAAAATCCACCTTTTCTTTTGTAAACCAAATCCTTTTATTTAAGACATCCAAAATAGTAATTTTTAAATATTTTTTTTATTTTCCTTTATCAAATGTTTATCTTTTTAAATCCCTTTAGGATTTTATTTGATCCAAATTGGTTTGAAGGTTTCCAATTGGATTCAAAAAGTTTCTTCTCACCCTGAAAATCAAACAAAATTTTATTTTTATTAATTTATTTTTCACATTACAAGATTTAGAAAATCTTGGGATGTGACATAGCCGCAGCGGCAACAGCCGCCCACGCCGCCCGTGCGGCAGTTAGCAACGGCCGCCTGCCCCGTCCCAACGCCCCACAGCCGCTGCCAGCTAGGGCCCACCCGTCAGCGCGGGGCCGGCGCTGGCACGGATGCCGCGGCCAACTCGGCACATATCGACGACTCCGCGCGCCGCCCGCGACCTCCCCTCTTAAAGCCCTCGCTCCCCTCTTCCAGAACCCCCCGAAAACCGTCGCCAACCCGCCGCCATCTACGCGCAATTCCTCGCCGGAGTTCAGAGTCACCGCCATCGCTCGGTAGAGCTCGGTTCTGAGCTCCCCTCGCCTCGATTTCGCCATAGGAAGCTTCCTCGTCATCGACTGACTCGCCCCAGCCCTTTTTCCCGTGCAGGCAACACCCCGACGCCGCCAGCCAACCTCGCTGCAGCCGTGCGCCGCCGCCTGCGCTCCAGCCGCCCGCCGCCGTCGCCCTCACGCACGCCAGCCACCGCCTCCACCTAGATGAGCTCCGCCGCCCCGCCACCGACGCCGTCGCATCAACCGCCGCCACAGGAGACCGCCCGAGCACCGCCGCCGAGCCACCCCGCCGCCAGCGCCACCGGTGAGCATGCCGCCGCCCTCCCCTGCCCTTCGATCTGGAACGAACGGTCCATATGGACCGTTGACCAAACACTCTGACCGCTGACCGGTCAGTGCGCCACGTCAGCGCGGTTAGCCGGTCAAAGTTGACTGGGATTTTTTTTAAATCAAATTTATTTGGCAGATTTAGTCCCAATCTTGGAAAATTCATATCTTTTAATCTACTGATCCAAAAATTGCAAAACAATATGTATGGAATCAGTGTCTCACATAGAATATTGCTGTACAATTGTTTTATACTTTTACAGCAATGTTTTGTCTTATTTAATTAAATGAGTTAATTCCGTTTTAGAGTATTAAATTCATAGAAAAGGTTCTGTAACTCCAAAAATTACAAATAAGATGTCCCTGGAATCAGTAGAACAAGAGGAATCTTACAGTGAATTAAAAGGTTAGGCTTACAGTATTGGAATTTTGCAGAATCTAGATAAAGGCTTACTGTAGTATTTTAATTACTCAGGGAATTATATAAATCCTTTTTGAGTAATTCCAATTGGTACTGGCTCTATTTTAGGTTGCCCACACAGTGGATATTTTTCCAAGATTTTACAAACAGTTTATTAGTAGTGGCTAATTATTTAGTTTCTAGCTCTATTATTTGAGCATTTAAATTGCATGCCTTGTTTTCCATGCACTCAAAATATTTTCCATGCATGCATATAGTAGGTATACTGAATAAAATTATGTGATGCTACTGTAGCATTATTCAACTTGTCATGCATGCATCTTGCATCGTCATTGTTTGTATATGATTGTGGATGGTTTGTTTATACGAATGCAATTGTATCGTGTAGATTGTGACGAGTGCAACGCTTCCTTGTGTGTGGATTGTTCATCTGACCGCTACAGCCAAGGCAAGTAGATGCTACTTTGTTCATGATGTTGTCCTACTATTTTCAATGCATTGTCGTGTATTTTGTAGATGCATGTGTAGGATATTACTATCGATGTGCTATGTCCTATTATGTGTTAGGGCTTTCCTGTAGATGAACCACCATTGGTAGATGTTCTTAGTCATGCTATGTTGATCGAGGGATGGGTTAGATCACTGGAGTGGTTTCTAAATGTGTTGGTTTGTGAAAACTAAAAACAACTTAATCAATGAATCTCCTGGGTGTGATGGGATTGATAATTTTTGGTGGTATCATTGCGGAAAGGCACCCAGGTATCAAGAGAGAATGATTGGCTTCTTTATTTTGTAGCTTACGTGTACAACCATGTGCCAATAATAGAATGAGCGGTTGGTTAGGCTCAGTAGGTTGTGGTAACTCGAACCCATGTATCCAGAGATGTAGAATTTTGGTAGGTTGGACCGGTGCGTGTCGGGTTTGGGGAGCTACTTCCCGAACGGTCCCTTCTTGGACTTCTCCCTATCATCACCTAATATGAGGGTGGTGGTACGAGCTGGGCTAGCCAAGTCACATGGGTAAAGTGTACTAACCCCTGCAGGGTGTATAAACTAGTCGATTAGCCGTGTCCCCGGTTATGGACATCTGAGTTGCTTGATATTGATTCCATGACATGTTTCTCGCTCATTCTAACTTCATAATTACTTTAATGTTGATGGGTTAACTTAATTGGGATCTTTTCAAAGAAAATCAAAAACTGTTTATGAAAGTAGGACAAAGGTATTTGCAAATGCAAGATAGCCACAGCTCCACTTGCCTGATATGCATGTAGATGTTAGATTTATTGTCTCCCTTAATAGCTCTACTTGCCATACATTCCATGTATTGACCCTTCGGGGATGCTACATTTCATGTTGCAGGATATTCCGATTCTGAGTGATCGATTTAGGCCACGGTACTCCACTCGGCACTTGTTCACTTGTGGGCAATTTGAAGAATGGAGGATTTACTATATTTATGTCGCTACTTGAATAATTTGAGCTAGCCTTGAGCTAAGCTTTTATTGTAAGAATGATACTCTGGATCTTTGTTATTTATGATACACGGATATTTTGCTATGTTATTCATCTTATTCTATTGTGAGCCAATGAACCGATCCAGGGATTGGCATGTCACATAGAAGCTACGGTCTTTTCAGAACCGTAGTGTTACATTTGCTTCTATAAAATTGGTTGTTTTTACAGAAACATTTCTAGGCTTATTTTGTGTATAAAATTTATTCTAAAAATGATTTTAGGGTAAAACCTTTTGCAAATGGTTTGATTTAAACTCTCTAACCCTAAACACTAATTTTTGGATTTTATAATATATTTGATTAACCATAGAATATTCTTCCTTTGAATAAAGGCATTTCTAGTAAAATAAAGTTATTGCTTTGATTTAAAACCTTGTTTTGAGTGAAACCTTTTGAAAATGTATTTGTTTTAAAACACTTTGACCCTAATTATTAATATTTGTATTTAAAAACATTTTGGCTAACACTATAAATTATTACTTTGATTTAAATCATTTCTAGCAAAACAAAAAATGATTTAAATAGCCCATTTTCACTAACTTGATTAAAAATGGTTTTGCCACTTTTATAAATGACCAATGTGTGTTTTAAAATGTTTATAGCCTAATAGAAACCACCTTTCCAAATAAAACAATGTTTTGCAAGCTTGCATGCATTGCTTTGTTTTTATTATTTTATGTGTTGAATTGTTTGAATGCTAGTTTGAATTTGTGCCTTGATTGAATTGTAGTGAACTTTGAAGAGTGTGTCAATTGCAAGATCAAGGAGTGAACCTATATTCTCTACTAAAAAGGAAAGTGGTTCTTCATACATTTTGTCCTATTATTTTCACTATGCATTAGTGATATTTTGAGTAGGACTTGCATGGAATTTTTACTAACTATGATATGCCTTGAGAAATCCTATTAGATGATGCCTTAGTAGAATTTTCCCTAAGTTAAGATCCCTACTACTACCATGATTAGCTTAGCTAGTAGAAAACCAGGGTGGATTATATTCATGCTATGAAATATTTCTAAGTCAATGACTTGTGTTTTGTCTAATAAAACAACTATGTGAATGAATCACCTGGGTGGAATGGAGTGAATGGATTATGTTGAGTGGTTACACAGGGCCCCATATTTATGGCCTACCCTAGTGTATGCCACTTGTGGAAAGCCACCCAGGAACAAAGAGATTTGAGATGTCAAATGTTGAGAAGCTTCAAGTGCAGCCACATGGCAATATGGGCTCTGCCTGGATCATATATGTTGCAATAACTTAGCAAGATGGACAGTTGGTGGTAGGGGGTGATAGGTTTGGAGCACGTCCATTTTTGTCTAAGGGAAGGCTTCTGAAAGATCTTGTCTCGATGCATGTCGAGTCTTGTGGGGAAAGTGCACCACCTCTCGAGAGAGTAAAAATCTAAGCACTTAGCCGTGTCCCCGGCAATGGAAAATTTGAGCATCAAGACATGGAAGCTATCAAGGATCTCCTCATCCCAATTTCTAAGTTAAAAACTTGTGGTTGAACAAGGGTTAAAGGATCACCAATGTCTATTGGTAGATGCTTTGGGTGATTTGACAAACAAAAACTTAGTGTTTTCAAATTATAAGGAAAACCTTATTTTGAGCAAAGCAAGCCTAAGCTCCACTTAGCCAAATGCATATAGATGATAGATACCACTGTTCTACCATACTATCAGTTGCCGATACAATTCAAATCTATTGACCCTTGTGGCTGTAACTTATTATGTTGCAGGTTTTGTTTGATGTTAGTGAAGTGTGTTGAATAGGATTACAAGTCTACAACCAACATGACTTCCTGTGGCACTTTGAAGATGAAGGACTACATGCTATATAGTTATTTCTGCTGCATTGTAATGAGATAGCCAAATGAGCTATGTAAGATGTAATGAATTATTTTATTCCTGGTTATAAGTTGTATTATGACCTTTGTCTCTTGATATTACATCTTAAAGTGTGGATGCTAGCTATTGATCCAGGGACTAGCATTGTAAACACATGGATCTATACCTTATCAGGTTGGGACCTCTACAGATGGTATCAGAGCACTGTGTTGCCTGTACGATTGTAACCCTAGGATTGGACAAAACCCCTTAGAAAAATAGGAGTTGTATTTGTTCAAAATTATTTACAAACAATCTAGTAAACTCTTTCCTCAACCTTTTTGGTTTTGATTCTACATCTCTTCCTTTTCAAACTTGATGGACAAAGACTTCACCATCATTAAAGACTTCAACATCAGATTTTCATCAAGGACTTCAACTTGGACATCACTAAGGACTACAAGTGAGACAAGAAAAGAATACTCAAGACTTGAAGACTAAAGAAACACAACTTAGAAGGAACCATCATCACCTTTGAAGCTTAGTGACCAAGATACAAGAATTTTTCCAAGGAAGCCATGATCTCATTCATGAAGAAACAACTAAGAAGAATGGAATGATCTCAAGAAAACCATATAGTTGGACCACCATACTAATGTTTAGTTTAGATCAAACACACCAACTTATGTGGTGTAGCAAAAATATTTTGTTGCCTAAAAATGTGTTTGAACTTTGTTGTTTGAGTGGAATATTTGATTGTGATTGCTTGCACATTATTTGTGTGTGATTAGACTTCTTTCCCTAGAAATCTTTTTCTTATTCTAATCCCAATCCAACCCAAACAGATGACTTCCCCAAGAGACTCCAACATCAAGAATGGTGACAACAACAACAACCAAGAGATGCACATGAGAGAACAACTACTAGCAACCCAAGCCCAGTTGAATCAAGTGACAACTCAGTTTTAGCCAACAACAATGAGTTAGAACCAACCATGCAAAAGTTTTTGGAAATCCAATCCCAATTGTTTCAAAGGATGACCAACCAAATGATCAACATTAGAAATAACCAATCCCAAGGAGATTGTGACAACAATGATATCAAGTATGATACTATAGAAGGAACTCAAGCTTGCAATATTTGTGGAGACTTAGAACACACTTATAAAGAGCATGTGGACCAATGCCCTAATTGTGAAGAGAAACATCCAGCTAAACAATGACCCACATATCAAGTTACTTGTTTCCTATGTGAAGGAAATTATCATGTTCGTATCCAATGCCTCGTCTATCCTATAGTTCAACAAATGAAACAAGATGAAATGCATCAAATGTTTGGAAACCTCCATAAGGGAACAACTTCTACCAATAAGGATGAAGGCAAAGTCAGAACCATGCCTCATAAGGCCACATCCAAAGTGACCACAAAGTGTTGCTACTCTTGTGGAGAAGAAGGTCACATATCTAGTGACTGCTCCAAGAAGAGAGAAAGATTTCCCGAGGTGAGATATGAAGAACATGAACTAGAAGAACTCCTAGGTATGGAGAGACCCAAGAAAAATAAGAAAATCCCCAAACCCAGCAAGAAGGACAATAGCCAAGTGCAATGTTACAATTGCAAAGAGATGGGACACTATGCCAATGAATGTCCAGAAAAGAAGAAGAACCAAGGAAATAAACAAGAAGCAATGATACCCAAGAAGAAGAAGGATATTAGACAACTGATGTGTTTCAAATGCAAAGAGCAAGGCCATTATGCAAACAACTGTCCAGAGAAGTTACATCAAGACCTCAAGTAAGCCAAGATGTAATCTAGTCAAAAAACCTTTTTAAGGGTGGTAGTACCCTAGTTTCCTAGAAGCCAACTTGTAACATCTAGCCTTCCCAAATCTCGGGACGAGATTTCTTTTAAGGGTGGTAGCCTGTCACATCCCAAAATTTTCCAAATTTTTAAATGTGAAAAAAATAAACAAAATAAATAATCATTCATATTTAGGGTGAAAAGAAATTTTTTGATTCCAAATGGAAACATCAAAACCCTTCTTGAACAACATTTGAATAAAATGGAATCCAACAAATTTCAATCAAGTGAAATGCATTCATCAATGAATGTATCTTGAAATTTAAACATTTGGAAAAGTAAACCAAAACCCTAAAATCCTAATGGAAGAAAATCATTTCCAAGATCTCTCAAAGACTATGGATTTGATCCATATAAACATTCAGGAACAAACATTTATAAATGATCAAAAATGATAAATAAAAATATTATAAGATCATAGAAATTGGTTTTATTTAATTTGGAGCCATGGATAAAAACTTACGAATTTAATAAGATACAAGGAAATAAATTTCCAAAGATAATAAAGCTCCCATCTAAAATCCATACAAATTTGTGAGCAAAATAATCCTAAATGGATTTAAAGAGAAAAAAATATTAAATGAAATTCTACAAATTGGAATCACAAATTTTGGATCTATAAATAAAAAGATATGGATTTTATATGGCAAAGAAAGAAATAAATAAATAAGGACTATTTAAAATCCAAATTAAATATTGTCCAAATCCATAAACAAATAAAATGAAAGTATATTGAATTACAAAAAAGAGTAAAGGATTATTTAAATAAAATCATAAGAATTAACAATACCCGATTTTATTTAAATAAAGACAAATTACTTAAACTAAATAACAATAAAATTATTTAGAAGACAATTTAAATATTGAGTTAAATCCATGAGAAAATGGAATAAAGAAAATCCAAATAAAATAAAAGGATAAAGAATATCCAAATAAAATTATTTGGCATTAACCAAATTTAATTCTATATAAATGAAGACAAAATCCCTAAAGTAAATGATTAATTAAATCATGAGAAAATAATAAATTGGATTTCGCCCAAGTAGAATAAAAGTTATTTAATTAACTGAATGGAATAAAAGAATTATTTGAATAACATTTATACGGGATTAAAACCATATTGGATTTTATTTGAATAAAGACAAATGCCCAATTTAAATGAATATTAAATGATATTAAAATATATTATTTACACTAATGGATAAATAAAACCTACTAGAAAAGGTTTGACAAAAATTGTAATTTAAATAAAAGTTTGAAACATTTAAATAAAATAATAAGGGCTGGAAACATATTTAAAATCTTATTTCAATAAAGACAAGTACCTATTATAAATAAATAATAAACCATAAAAGAATAAAAGGAAATATTCTAAAATGGATTATTTAATTACATAAATAAACAAAATAAAAACATACTGAATATTGGAAAGGATTTGAAAAAGGAATCTGGATTCAAATGAGAGTTTGAATTTGAAAATAGAAAAATAGAAACAGAAAAAGAAAAGAAAACAGAAGAAGAAAAAAATTAAAAAGAAATAGCCTAGCCCAGCTAGCCCAACTAGCCCAGCGCAGCCCACCTCTCTCCCCGAACCGTTTTCTCTCACCCACAGAACAACCCCGTCACCCGCTGACGTGACGACCCCACCGAACCCTCCTCTCATTCACTAACCGCGAGGCCCCATAGCCAGGTCATCATCGTCTTCACCTCGCGCTGACCTCGCCCTCAACTCCGGTCGTTTCTGCTCGTTTAAACCTTGGTTCAATTCACTTAATCACGCCAGTAAATCAGACCCGTAACCTCGCGAACTTAATCGCCTCCTCCCCCTCTCTCATTCCCCTTAACCCCCATACCTCTCGGCCCTTGGACTTTGACAATCTCCGGCAAGCAATCCCCTTCGCTCCCGTGCGCCCCTTGGACTACGACGAACACCTCGAGCTTCAGCATGTCGCGGTGAACCTAGTGAGCAACTTCCCCCTCTCCCTTGCTTCTTGTTTTCACCGGAACACTCCTGCTCGAGCGTGCCACCGCCATCCATCATGACAGCGTCGCTAGTTTGTGGTTCATTCGATTAGAGCCGTTAGATTTGGATCTTGCGGATGTGATAGATTAACTGGTCGAACAGGTATGGATCAATCTGATCCATGCAATGCACTTTAGATCCTATGGCCAGTACTACTCGATCCTCATGAAACAGAATGCACTAGTAAGATTCAGCCATGTGTCATGTGTTTGGTTTTAAAAACAAAAACATATCTATTAGATGTTTATATTTGAAAAATTCATAAATTTAGATCCACACATCCAAAATTTGCAAATTTTATATCAGTGGATTCAAAAAAATGAAACCTTTGCAAAAACGCCCTTACTTTAGTATTTTGCTTCTGTAAAATTGGTTGTTTTTACAGAAACATTTATAGGCTTATTTTGTGTATAAAATTTATTCTAAAAATGATTTTAGGGTAAAACCTTTTGCAAATCGTTTGATTTAAACTCTCTAAGCCTAAACACTAAATTTTGGATTTTAGGGTGAAACCTTTTGAAAATGGATTTGTTTTAAAACACTTTGACCCTAATTATTAATATTTGTATTTAAAAACATTTTGGCTAACAATAGAAATTATTACTTTTATTTAAATCATTTCTAGCAAAACAAAAAATGATTTAAATAGCCCATTTTCACTAACTTGATTTAAAATGGTTTTGCCACTTTTATAAATGACCAATACATGTTTTAAAATGTTTATAGCCTAATAGAAACCACCTTTCCAAATAAAACAATCTTTTGCAGGATTGCATGCATTGCTTTGTTTTTATTATTTTATGTGTTGAATTGTTTGAATGCTAGTTTGAATTTGTGCCTTGATTGAATTATAGTGAACTTTGAAGAGTGTGTCAATTGCAAGATCAAGGAATGAACCTATATTCTCTACTAAAAAGGTAAGTGGTGCTTCATACATTTTGTCCTATTATTTTAACTATGCATTAGTGATATTTTGAGTAGGACTTGCATGGAATTTTTACTAAGTATGCTATGCCTTGGGAAATCCTAGTAGATGATGCCTTAGTAGAATTTTCCCTAAGTTAAGGTCCCTACTACTACCATGCTTAGCTTAGCTGGTAGAAAACTAGGGTGGATTATATTCATGCTATGAAATATTTCTAAGTCAATGACTTGTGTTTTGTTTAATAAAACATCTATGTGAATGAATCACCTGGGTGGAATGGTGTGAATGGATTATGTTGAGTGGTTACGTAGGGCCCCATATTTATGGCCTACCCTAGTGTATGTCACTTGTGGAAAGCCACCCGGGAACAAAGAGATTTGAGATGTCAAATGTTGAGAAGCTTCAAGTGCAGCCACATGGCAATATGGGCTCTGCCTGGATCATATAGGTTGCAATAACTTAGCCAGATGGACAGTTGGTGGTAGGGGGTGATAGGTTTGGAGCGCGTCCATTTTGTTCTAAGGGAAGGCTTCTGAAAGATCTTGTCTCGATGCATGTCGAGTCTTGTGGGGAAAGTGCACCACCTATCGAGAGAGTAAAAATCTAAGTACTTAGCCATGTCCCCAGCAATGGAAAATTTGAGCATCAAGACATGGAAGCTATCAAGGATCTCCTCATCCCCATTTATAAGTTAAAAACTTGTGGTTGAACAAGGGTTAAAGGATCACCAATGTCTATTGGTAGATGCTTTGGGTGATTTGACGAACAAAAACTTAGTGTTTTCAAATTATAAGGAAAAACTTATTTTGTGCAAAGCAAGCCTAAGCTCCACTTAGTCAAATGCATATAGATGATAGATACAACTGTTCTACCATACTATCAGTTGCCGATACAATTCAAATCTATTGACCCTTGTGGCTGTAACTTATTATGTTGCAGGTTTTGTTTGATGTTAGTGAAGTGTGTTGAATAGGATTACAAGTCTACATCCAACATGACTTCCTGTGGCACTTTGAAGATGAAGGACTACATGCTATATAGTTATTTCTGCTGCATTGTAATGAGATAGCCAAATGAGCTATGTAAGATGTAATGAATTATTTTATTCCTGGTTATAAGTTGAATTATGACCTTTGTCTCTTGATATTAGATCTTAAAGTGTGGATGCTAGCTATTGATCCAGGGACTAGCATTGTAAACACATGGATCTCTACCTTATCAGGTTGGGACCTCTACAATGGCGCCACTTTTGATGTTGATAGATTCTTTTAAAAGGAAATGCTGAAAGAGAATCTATAAAAATATATTTGGCAGAAAAGAAAAAGATTGGAAATATCTAGTTTAGGTATATAGATGATATACATGTTATGGTTGTATTCTTTGCTTGTTAAACACTGTGGTTCTTGGGTATTGAATACCGAATTGGTTGGTATGAAATTTCATACAGAAAGTCGCAATTCATGAACCACAATGGCCTAAGTAACTAGAAAGAGAATAAGTGATGATGTTCATCGAAAACAAACAAACCATTGTTTGTATTTCTCGTTGACATCAAAGCTTGTCTTCAAGATTTGTTTTAATAATAGTTATTTAAATCAGGTATTATGAGAACAAAGATTGTTCAAATAATTACCGTATTCCATATAAGATGGATGATTTACAAATCTAGTTGGAGAAATCACATCCATAAAACCTAATGCTAAAATGTCGCAAGACTTATGATTGGAAGATCACTTACGAAGTGACATTGCCATTTAAATTATATTGGAAAGAAAACATGAAGAAACTCAATATTCATGGGTTTTTGGAGTCTTTGATTTGATCAAATGACGCTTGTGAGACTTTCCTCGGGATAATTAAAACTTCGTTCAAAGGCCCAAGAAGAACGATCGACTAAATTATTGGAATTTATACATATCGATGTATGTAGTCTATTATGTGTAGTCATAAGCGATGGATTTCAACTTCATATGCTTTCTCCAGAAATCTGAGTGAATATTCACTTAATGAGAAAGAAGTATGAAATATTTGAAAACGTTCAAAGACTTTCAAGATGAAGTGGAAAATCATTGTGACAAGAAAACAAATAATTTATGATTTTATCATAAAGGAATTTATTTGAGTTGCAAGTTTAGCAAATCACCTATATTTGCATCTCCTCAAACACCATAGGAATATGGAGTGTTTGAGATTTGTAATGAAACCTTGTTTGACATGGTTAGATCAAAGGTGTTATTTATAAAACTGCCATTATGTTTTAAAAGATTAAAAGCTTTAGAGGCTACCGCCTTTACACTGAAAAAAGATCCATATTGATCCGTTTAAATGACACCATGTAAGTTATGATTTGGGATAAAACCCAAGTTGTCCTTTCTTAAATTTTTGTATGCCAAGCATAAGTAAGATGTTTACAACCAAAGTCGGATGAGCATGTCTTTGTAGGTTATTTTGAATAACCATTGGGTATTCCTCCATAACACCGAATACAAAAGCGTGTGTCGCTTAGAATGTCAAGTTTCTTGAAAAAGGTATTTTTCGCAAAAGTTAAGTGGGAGGACTTTAATAAGGTTAACGAATCTTAGCTATATGTGCTGAGTTGTGCAGCGCTGGAAAATGTTCCAGAGGCAGCCAAAATGCTCATGGCTCACGTGCCTCAAAGGTTGTGGTCACAGAGATCTAAGTTCCTATTGAACCAAGTAGGTCGGATAAATAATCAAATGCTAAGATTTGAGAGTAAATCATTGTTGTTTGACAATGATGAACCAACTACATGCAAAGAAGCAATGATGGGCCCTGACTCTGTCAAATGGCTTGAAGCCATAAAATCCGTGATAGTTCCATACACGAGAAATCAAGTTTTTTGAACTTGGAAGACCCTCCGGTAAGGTGTAAAAACCTATCGGTCGTTTTTGGATCTATAAAGAAACAAACATGGATGTTTCACATCTATGAAATAGTCGACATGTCGTAAATTATTTTATAACAATTTTCAAGGAGTTGACTATGACAAGATTAGATCTTTCATAGCGATATTTAGTCTGCGCAGATTAATGTAGCAACAACCACATATAATATGGTATATGGTAGATGAATAAACAAAACAAAGTTCTTCTAATAGAATGGTTACCTAGGACGTGTGTATGAAACGACCCAAAGGGTTTTGTTAGTTCAAAGGATGCTAAAAGGGGCATGCAAACTTCAATGGTTGAAGTAAGCATCGCGGAGTTGGAAACTTCACCATGATGAAACTGTTAAATGAGTTTTCATCAGGAGACGATGAAGATGCTTGCATTTGCAAGAAATTAAGTGGGAGCTCTAAGACATATTTCTAATACATTATGTGTATGACATCTTGTTGATTGGAAATGATGTATATTTTATTGACAAAGGTTAAGAATTTCATTTCGATGAAAGACTTAGGCAAAACCCGAATATTTAGCATGAATGTCTACATGGATAGATAGTGACGCTAATATGATCGTGCCAAACGTACATATATGAGATATTGAAGGGGTTCAATATAGAAATGACGAGAAAAGGATCTTGTCGCATGGAAAAGAATTGAATCAAGATTCAAGTGTATCGACACTTGATAAGTGAAACAAGATTCAAGTTCTTTGACACTTGATGAGTGAAATCACAAGAATGTTTTGATCAATCTTACCATGATATGTACACATCCAGATATGTCCTATGCTCTAAGTGTTATGAGCATATACCAGAATAAATCATAAAATGATCATTGGATGATAGTAAGGAAATTCTTATGATATTTTCGAGGAACTAAGAATATATTTGTGTAGAGGTGACAAACAATTACAAATAGTTCATTATAAAGCGTTACATTGATACTAGTTTTGTCACAAGATATAAATTAAGTTTATCTCAATTATACTATAGGTGGCACAATGCAATGGAAAGAAAGTTTCCATGATGGATTTGGATGAATTCCAAAGTTAAGACATTATGACGGATACTACAAAAAAGGCTAAGTATATGACTACTATAGTAGCAACAAAGGAGGGTATTTGTGTCAAGTAGTTTATTATCAAACAAAGGTGTGGTTTTCAATGGGCTAACACTAAAGATATATTGTAAGACAATAGTATCGACATGATTTAACCCCAAGGAACTAAAGGTCTCACCAAAAGACCAAATTTATACAATTCCATCTCATTGGAGAATGAGTGATGCGTGATGACGCAATGACATGCAAATACACACAGACCTAAAAGCGTCAGATCCGTAGATTATGTTAACCACTTGAAATCGTGTATATGGAACACCAGAAATCCATAGGTGTTCAATACGCAAAGTTTTCAAACTAGATTATTGTCTCTAGTGCAAGTGGGAGACTGAAGGGAATATGCCCGAGAAGCAATAATAAAGTGGTTATTATCATATTCCTTATTTATGATAAATGTTTATTTTACATGCTATAATTGTATTACTACGGAAACATTAAAACATGTGTGTTTAATGAACAAAAAGAAAGTTCCTAGTTATGCCTCTCTTATAAACTAGTCCGTTGATTAATAAGACGATCAAAGGTTTCCTGATCATGGACATTGGATGTTATTAATAACGAGGTCACAACATTGTTGGAATGATGTGATGAACATTCATCCGAAGTATAGCATTGTGATCAATTTCATTGTGTTTATATTTCTATAACATCATATGAAGTAATCTTAGTCTTAGACCATGAGACCATGTTAATCACTAACACCGGAAGAGTATCTTGATAACATCGAACATCACACCGTAACAGGGTGACTATAAAGATGGGTTCAGTGCTACGAAGGTGTTGTGTTGAGGATCATGGATCAAGAGTGGAATTTGTCCATCCCAATGACGGAGAGATATACTCTGGGCCCTCTCGGTGATATCACATTAGTTAGCTTGCAAGCAAGTGATTTGATCACTAGAATGTTATATCACGGGAACAAGAAAAGAGTACATGTCGGTAACGATATCAAACTAGGTATGGAGATACCGATGATCGAATCTCGGACATGTAATATATCGCGAGACAAAGGGATTGAGTTACATTAGTATAAGGTTCACACGATCACAGAAGTCATCGTTGAATGTGTGGGAGTCAGTACGGATCTCTAGGTCCCGCTGTGGATTATTGATCGGAGAGGGTCTCTATCATGTCTACATTATTTGCGAACCATAGGGTGACACACTTAAGGGATACCGGCACTATTTGGAGCAAATAATATGCCAGAGAAAGAAAAAGGAAAGCGCAGGAATTTATTTCACTAGACACCGGAATTGTTTCGGTTGAAATTGCTGAAACTGGTTCTGCATGTGAAATTGAAATGTTGTAAGGGGTTTTATGTGAATGTTTGTTAATTAGAGTAATTAAAAAAATTCTGAATAAATAAATAAAAGAGTTTTATCTAAATGAGAGCTTGCATTAAATTTGGTGGAAATTTAATGCATGTGAGTGGATTTTTGAGTGGAGGCATTTTTATGGGAGTGGAGGCTTTTCATTTTGAGTGGGAGCTCCACCCACATGAATGTGGAAGAGGTGGGGGAAGCCACCATGGCTAGGCGCCATGCCCCTTGGGGTTCCCCCCTCTTCCTATAAAAGGCCCCCACTCCCTCCTCTCATCTCACACCTCCTTGTGAAGGATCTGTCTCCCCCTTTTAGAATTTCCCCATGGTCTCGGATCAGCGAGATACATGTTCCCGGTGGCTTTTTCTAGAAGGATTTTTTGCTTCCGCTGCTTCGCTGGAGCGAGGGCGCGGAGGTTGTTGGGGTACCCGAACGTGTGTGCGATCATGTATGCACCACTGCTTTGTAGTGCTGGACTGGATGGTGCTAGACCTGCTGGACCAGATGGACTTCATCACGATCTTGAGATCGGCAAGCGTTCGACTACATCATCCATGAGTACAACCTTGTTAACACTATTCGGTCTTCGAGGGTATGTATTCTATGGATGTATATCCACATGTTGCTTGTATCTAGTAGATAGATCTTGGTACATAGTTGTTCCCATCGTAGGAAGTTTTTTGTTTTCTATGCTGTGAACCCTACAAAGTTCACAGATAAAAGGATAGAGTGCACAAACTTTTTACCAAGATCAATGAGAGCCTTATACCATCTTCTAGTTTTTTAATTCCTGTGGGTGATACAATATTTTTCTTCTCTTTGATTCTTTTCACAAGGTCTATGTATTCCACAAAAATTA
Source organism: Avena sativa (assembly GCA_916181665.1). Taxonomy (NCBI): domain Eukaryota; kingdom Viridiplantae; phylum Streptophyta; class Magnoliopsida; order Poales; family Poaceae; genus Avena; species Avena sativa. The sequence goes on from OV702297.1 coordinate 150,093,600, forward strand.
ACATGCTTATAAGAAATAGTACTTTCAGAAGCTTGAGCATGTTTATTGCAATCATTAATAACATTTTAATTTTTCATGCAAGTGTCTTTAAAAGGTTCATGATACATGTCCCATTTTATTTAGGAGCATTAATATGAGAAGCAATGGCTCTACAACAATCAACAATAATTTTAGGATCAAGACCATATTTAGCACTAAGCCCTTGAAAATCAGCAGTTTCGGCGAAAGACTTAATGCAATCATACTCATAGTTTATACCTGGTTCTTTACCTTTGTCGTTATCCCAATCTTCGATATTTCTTTGAATTTTTTTCAAGAAGATCCCACTTAGCTTTGACCTCCTTAATGTTAAGGATCCCTCTAAACATGTATCTAGATAGTCCTTGTAATATCCTGAAAGCCTTGCATAAAAATTATTATTAATAATATTACTGGGGAGCTCATGAGTTGGACATTTGAGTATTAGTGACTTCTCCCCCATGCTTGGGAAATACTTTCTCCATGAGGATTAAAATTATAAATATAATTCCTATCTTTATGAATATCATGAGGAGGATAAAATTTAGAGTAAAAGAGAGATTCAAGTTCTTTACATTCCAAATGATGAGGATCATCTAGTAGCTTATACCACTCCCTTGTTTTGTCCCTAAGTGATAAAGAGAATATCTTTCTCTTAACTTGCTCCATTGGAATACCTACACACTTGAGCAACTCGCATAATTCATGTATAAAGAGTAAACGATCACCAGGATAAACAGTTACATATCCAAAATAGTAGTTATTCATAACACGTTTAACAATTTCCATTGGTATTTTAAAAGGGACACTTTAAGTTTGTGGATTTAAAATATCCCAGGCATCATTAGAATTACCACATATGGGAGATAAAGTATCATCAGAGCAAATTTTCTTCCCTAAAGCTGGGGAACTAAAAAGATCTTTTTCATAAAAACTAGCTTCCCCAAGCTTAGACGTTTCCATAGCATTAATAACAAAGGTGTTCAAAAGATTCATACTAATAACATTTCTATTAGCATGCAAAGAAAGTTCCATAGGTTTTTAAATTTTCTCTCCAACTCATGAAAAATACTAAAAACCTCTCTATTTTCTTTGTTGTTTTCCATTAAGCCTAACTAGTGAAAATAAAAACAAGAAACAAAAAGATATAATTACAGAATCTACATGAAATAACTTTGAGAACTCACACACTGGCAATAGTACAATAGCCAGAGGATGTGAGTACCTTTTACCTTACCTCCCGGGCAACGGCGCCAGAAAATAGCTTGATGTCTATGCACGCTTCTATTCTTGTAGACAATGTTGGGCCTCCATGTGTAGAGGTTTGTAGAACAACAACAAGATTCCCTTAAGTGGATTACCCAAGGTTTATCGAACTCAGGGAGGAAGTGGTCAAAGGTATCCCTCTTAAGCAACCCTGCAATCAAGATACAAGAAGTCTCTTGTGTCCCCGACACACCCAATACACTTGTCAGGTGTATAGGTGCACTCGTTCGGCGAAGAGATAGTGAAATACAAGTAATATGGATAATTATAAGTGGTAATTGCAATCTGAAATGAAAGTGGCAGCAAACAAACATGTAATAGGACTGATTGTAAACGATGTTTCAATGCTTAGAAACAAGGCCTAGGAAACATACTTTCACTAATGCACACTCTCATATAAATATCTTCTCTTTATGATGCTACCCTGAACTAATCTCTGGTTGGACGGTATAGGGCTATAACAGCACACCTTGAAGTTCGCATTGCCCATCTAGATAACCCCATTGTTACCTTGAGCGCTAGATGGTTCCAACAAACACCACAAACTCATACAGACATCCAACTCAAGTTATAACTCATGATAATTATTTCTATAATCTTTAGCCTAAGTGCCACACGGTGTGCAGACTGTCAACTAAACCCACGTGGGGATAACCGAATATTACAATAATTAAAGCACTTGAGTGGCAGAGTATATCTACTTGATTACAAAGCACATGATCACAATATGATCACACATAGAGAGAGATGAACACATAGCTACCTGATGGGGATATGCCTACCGGGGTATACCCAGCAGGACGATTACGACTGGCCCAGGAACCTGCGAGTGGGCCTGCAATAACGGCGACTGGATCACGACCTGGCATGGACTCAAGAGACTGGAAGCTGAAGGCCCTGAAGCGTAGATAGGCCTAGTCGGATTAGGTTAAATGATTGCTGAAACCTTAACTGATTCGGTTGAGATCTGTAAACCCTAGGGGGGTGAGTCTATATAAACCTCCCTAGAGGGCGAGTAGAGGATATGTTCCATCATCCACCCAAGAGATTCGCTGCCTAGCCGCCGAGCTCGCCCCATTGTACTTCCACCATAATACAATCTAGTAGGAGTAGGTCTTTACTCTCCGGGGGGCCGAACCTGGGTAAATCCTTGTGTCTCTGCCCTCATCTCGCACCGCAGATGGCTGGCCGCCCTTGCCCCATGTTCTACTACTCGCTGCCGATTGCAGCATCTGCCTTGGTCATTCCCACGACAGTGGTGCCCACCGTGGGGCCTGGCCGGTCTGGCCGGTGTTCTGCGGCGAGATCCAATCTCCCATCAACGATTCGGTCGCCGCCGGCCGCATGATAGCGATCGGCGAGATGCTCCAAATCTTGCCAAGCAGCTACGTCCCGGCGGCGCGACCCGTCACGCATAGCATGATCCTGCCGGTCGGCACGATCAGTCTCTTCGTCGGCCTCACCGATGTCATCGTCTCAGAGGACTCGGCTTGCATCCGCGAGTCGCTGCCACGCGACCGACTCTCCGAGAGTCAGGTCCGCACGATCCATCGCCTCGCCTTCGAGTACAACTCAGCCCACAGCGACGTGGCTGAAACCACCGCGGCCGCGGAAGAAGCGGCCCTCAACGACGACGCTGACTCGGCGACCCCGGCGTCACTCGCCGGATCCATCGTCGCCGCGTCGCCCGCGGGCTCTGTCACCCAGGTCTCCAACGTCGGCGACTTCGAGGATCCCTCCATCCTTAGGATCTTCCACTTTGACTCCGGGTCGGAGAACTCCGCTGATCTCCGCGACGGGACCGGTCGCCACGCCACGACCTACATGGCGACTGGCGCCGACCCGCCGGAAGACCCATTATCTACCCCGATCCCTCCCAACGCAATGGCAACGGAGGTCAAGGAACTCTGCCTGAAGCTGGCGGAAGTAGTCCGCAAGGAGCAAGCTGAGCGCGAAAAATTTCGCCTCGAGCAGGTGACGGCGCAGGAGCTATCGTGCTACCACCAGCAACGAATCAGGTCGCGCCTGAACCCCACCGTCCAGGGGCGCACCCTGAATTTCGATGATGAGAGCGACCCGGCCCGCGCGGCCGAGCGCGCGATTTGCGAAAACGCGCCACCAAGAGGAAGCGCCCGGCCCCCACCAGGGTCGACGGCGAATGGCGCCCCACCACCACCCAACCGCGCACCCCCTAGGGATCAGACGTGGATCGTGGTCTCCTCACGGGAGTGAGACGAGAACGGCCTACCACTGTTCTCCACCCCGATGGACAACCTCGTCGCGGGCCGAGCAGCAGCCGACAACATCACGGCCATCGGTGACGGCGCCCTACAGATCCAGTACGTCAAGGCCTTGCTCGCAAAGGCGGTCGAGCAACAAAGCGCAGGCGTCGACTCACAGGGTCGGATGTACTCGCGTTCATCGGGCAGCAGAGCGGCCTCAAGCGGACGCCCCTTGGCGGCAAACACCCTCAACTGCCCGCCACCCGAACCACTGCAGCTCCAACACCGACCCGCGAACACGGCACTCTCCACCAATGACCCCCGGCCGGCGACCAACTTTGTCGCCGCCAACGGTCAGCCCGTCGACGCCCGCACCCACATCATCAACAACCAGAGCTGGCGTGCATGCCAGCCCGACAACTTGCGGCATACCCTAACCAACCGCCACGACGGCGAGCCGAGGGGTTCGCTAAGCCGACTCGGGCGCGGTGCTTCGGATCGATGATCCGAGGCGAAAGATACCCGGTGAACTTCAAAGCGCCGAAAGAAATAGAGAAGTACGACCCCTCGTACGATCCCTCCGTGTGGCTGGATACTTACCTCATGGCAATGGGGATCGCCGGCCACACCGATCTACTCGCCGCCCGCTACCTCCCCCTGATGCTGGAGGGAGCGTGCCGGCAGTGGATCAACATTCTCCCCGCGGATACCATCGACTCCTGGGAAGAGATGCACGACACCTTCGTCAGGCACTTCGAGGGTTCATACACCCGCGCCACTACCATCGAGGACCTGGAACGATGCGTCCAGGGACCTCGCGAGTCGACCCGCAGCTGGGTCCAATGGTGGCAAGAACTGTGGTACAACGCGGTCGGTATCCACCCAGACACCGCAATCCACTACTTCAAGACCTCGTGCCGTTACGAGCCCCTGGTCGCCAAGCTCAAACGAGCATACCGCACACTCGACAACATACCGGACCTCCTTGAGATCGCCAAAAGATACGCGGAGGAAGATCCAAACCAAGAAACCGACGACGAGTCGGGAGGACAACGCCGCATGAGCGGCAACGACAACGGACGACGATCCGATCTACGCTACAGCAACACTCGCCTCACCGGCAAGCGCCGCAGTGACGGGCGAGTCGAATTCGTCGCCAACGCTGGGCACGCACAGCGTGAGCCCAAGAGATTCCGCCGCGACGGGGGGCAACGCCGCGATGGCGGCAACTACAAGGTGAAACCAAGGTTCGACTCCGCGGCCCTCCTTAACCAACCTTGTGAATTTCACAGCAGGGAAGGAAAGCCTGCCACGCACACGACCGCCGACTGCCACTCTCTAAAGGAGATCGATAAGGCACGGCGAGCGCGGGAAGACCCCGACAACAACCCGCCAAACGGCGGAAATTTCGGCAGCGTGGCTGGCATGCTCCACACCTTCATAGGCTTCAACACGAAGCGCGAGAAGAAGGTCATCGCCCGCGCCGTCGCGGTCAATGCGGTGGCCCAGGTAGACGTCCCCCAGTTCCTCAACTGGTCGGAGCAACCAATCACTTGGAGCCGCCAGGACCACTCGCCACGCATCGAGTACCCAGGCCGAGTCGCCCTGGTGGTCAAGCCCAAGGTGGGAGACTACTGGCTCCCCAAGACATTGATCGTCTTCGAACTGGTGCCCTTCGAAAGCCCCTACCACTGCGTCCTGGGGCGCCAGGCGTTCGCCAAGTTCATGGCGGCGCCCCACTACGCGTACAACGCGATGAAGCTCCCCGGACCGCGTGGCATCATCAAGATCCACGGCGACCCCGACATGGCCGCCGAGTGCGAGGCCAAAGGAGCCGAACTCGCCGACGCCGTCATCACGGCCGAGGCCAACCACGCCGACGAGCTCGCCAAATACGCGAGCGGGGTCAACAACGACGACCCCACTATACTCAAGAAGCCCAACTCGGAGGGCGGAAACACCTCAGCCTTCGAGGCAACGACACATACCCGCACCGTCGAGCTGGTCCCAAGCGACTCCAGCCAGACGGTGACGATCGGGACGGGCATGAGCCCAGCATAGGAAGGCGCGCTCATCGAGTTCCTTCGTGAGAATAGGGACATCTTCGCATGGAAGCCCTCTGACATGCCTGGTGTCCCTAGGGAACTCGCTGAGCACAAACTCAATGCCGACCCGAAAGTGCGACCCGTCAATAAGTCGCTGTGGCCCTTCAATGAACAGCACTGCCGAGCAATCGTCGAGGAGGTGCAGCGTCTACTCGCTGCAGGCTTCATCCGGCCAATCAAATACTCCAAGTGGCTGGCAAACCCAGTCCTGGTCGAGAACAAAAATGGGACCTGGAGGATGTGTATCGATTACACAAACTTAAACAGCGCCTGCCCGAAGGAGCAATTCGTCTTCCCGCGGATCGACCAAATAATCGATTCCACCGCGGGCTCGGAGTCGCTATGCTTCCTCGACGCCTACTCTGGGTACAACCAGATCAAAATGGCCGTTGAGGATGAAGAGAAGACGACGTTCATCACGCCATTCGGAGCCTTCTACTACACTGCCATGACCTTCGGCCTCAAGAATGCCGGGGCGACCTACCAGCGGTGTATGCAGGAGTGCCTTGCGAGCCAAATTGGCCGCAACATCCACGTCTACATAGACGACATGGTAGTGAAGTCCGCTCGCCAGGGCGACCTACTCGCCGACCTAACGGAAACATTCGCCAACCTGCGGCAATACAACATAAAGCTGAACCTAGGAAAATGCACCTTCGGTGTACCAGCAGGGCAGCTACTGGGATACGTCGTCTCCAAGCGTGGGATAGAGGCAAATCCCACCAAGATCGACACGATCGCTCAACTCGGCAAACCCGAGTGCCTGCGCGACGTCCAGAAGCTGGCCGGGCGAGTCGCGGCTCTCAGTTGCTTCATCCCCCGATTGGGCGAAAAGGCGATGCCCCTATACCGCCTGATGCGCAAGAACCCCACCTTCCAGTGGGACAGGGAGGCAGACGACGCGCTCCGCGACCTCAAGAAGGTGCTACTCGCAGCACCGCTACTCGCCGCCCCCGTAGACAAGGAACCCATGCTGGTCTACGTCGCGGCTTCCGAGCGCATCATCAGCGCCGTCATGGTCGTCGAGCGACCAGAGGAAGGAAAGGAGCGCCCAGTACAGCGACCAGTGTACTATATCAGCGAGGTCCTCACCGAGTCGCGCCAGCGATACCCGCAATACCAGAAACTGGTATACGCGGTCTTCAGAGCACAGCGGCGACTGCCGCACTACTTCCAGGAGCACCCGATAACGGTCATCTCCTCAGCACCGTTGCAGGACATCATCCGCAACCGTGAGGCGACCGGGCGAGTCGCCAAGTGGGCCGTGGAAATTGGCGTCCACAACATCAAGTACGAGCCGTGCAAGCCATCAAGTCACAGGCTCTCGCGGACTTCATCACCGACTGGGAGGAGGCCCAGCAGCCAGAAAAGCTGCCATACCTTCACTACTGGAGTTTACACTTCGACGGCTCCAAGAATGCGAACGGTGCAGGAGCAGGGATCGTGCTAACCTCTCCGAAGGGCGACAAGCTACGCTACGTCCTCTGCCTCGATTTCACCCCCTGCACCAACAACATGGCCAAGTACGAGGCACTACTCCACGGCATGCGAGCCGCCAAGGAGATGAATGTCAACCGCCTACGCTGCTACGGAGACTCCGACCTCGTCGCTGGGCAAGTCGCTGGCACCTGCGACGCCGTCTCCCCCACCATGGCGGCATACCGCCAAGCAGTGGACAAGCTGGGCGGACACTTCGCAGGCTATTCCGTCGAGTGGATTGACAGGCGGAAGAACGAGGAGGCCGACGCACTCTCTCATATCGGCTCAGCTGGACTCGCACCACCCGCCGGCGTCTTCCTCGACACCATCACCAAGCCTTCCGTCTCTCCCCCAAGGGAGATCGACATCAGAGTCCCGCTGCAACCAGAGGCAGCCCTGGTCGCACTCATCGCCGAGCCAGAGGACTGGACTACGCCGTACATCGCCTACCTGGAGGGAGGCACCTTGCCAGTAGACGAAACAGCCTGGATGATAGCACGCCGCTGCAAATCCTTCGTCATCATCGACGGCGAGCTCCACAAGCGCAGCGTGACCGGCGTGGTCCAACGCTGCGTCCAACCCGCTGAAGGACGCAAAATACTCCACGACATCCACTCTGGCGACTATGGCCACCACGCCGACGCCCACTCTCTGGTCGCAAAGGCTATGCGACACGGTTTCTACTGGCCTACCGCACACACAGACGCTATCGACATTGTCCAGCGGTGCGCCGGGTGCCAGAAGTACGTTAACCAGACCCACGTACCAAGCTCAGCGCTCAAGACAATCCCCATCACCTGGCCGTTCGCCATGTGGGGTATGGACATGGTAGGCCCACTCAAAAAGGCCCCCTCCAGCTTCACCCACCTTCTGGTCGCAGTCGACAAATTTACAAAATGGGGGAGGCCAAGACAGTCCGGAAATGCGACAGGAAAACCACCACCAAGTTCCTACGCGAGCTCATCTATCGCTACGGGTTCCCAAACAACATCATCATGGACAACGACACCAACTTCGCCAAAGGAGCCATGGCCGAGTTCTGCGAAGAACATCACATCTGACTCGACCTCGCCTCAGTCGCTCACCCGGAGTCCAACGGCCAGGCGGAACGGGCCAACCAGAGCATCCTCCATGGCCTGAAGCCACGGCTGCAAGTACCACTCGAGCGCACCGCCGGGTGCTTGGTCGAGGAGATACCCTCCGTCATTTAGGGCATCCGCACCTCTGTCAACAGGTCGACAGGATTCACCCCCTTCTTCATGGTTTATGGTGCCGAGGCAGTCATGCCCACCGACCTAGAGCACGACTCGCCAAGGGTTGTCCACTACACGGAGGCTGCAAACGAACTCGCACGCCAGGATGGAGTCGACCAACTCGACGAGGCACGCGACCTATCTCGCTCCCGCACCGCCATCTACCAACAAGGGCTCCGCCGCTACCATAGCCGGCGAGTAAGGACTCGCACGTTCCAGGAAGGCGATCTGGTGCTACGCCTCATCCAGGACAAGAAGGGCATGCACAAGCTATCCCCCCTTGGGAGGGACCATTCGCCATCGGGCGAGTGCTGGGCAACGACGCCTACTACCTCATCGACGTCCAAGGAGACGGGAAACTCGACGTCAAGCGACCGTGGAATGTAAACCTACTACGGAAATTCTACTCCTAGAATTCCATACTTGTACTCCCCACCTGCTATGAAATAAAATAGATTGGTTACCGCTAATTGTGTCTACTCTCCGTGCCTTGTGCCACTTGCACTCATAATAACAGCATCAAGCTAACCGCAGAAGTCAACCTCTGGTACAGCGACCGGCATGGCCAAGTAGTGTGTTCCGAAGGCACTGGGTTACCCCAGGACTCGCAACGTCCATGAAAAACGCCAACCAGGAGCACCATCGGAGTCGCCTAGCTCGACTGGCTTAACGAGCCAAGACAACTGCCCTCGTTCCTCACAGCGACCAAGGTCCTCCGCATCCTCGGCACAGCGACTCGAACGGCCAAGTACCACGCTCGGGGACTGACGACCAGTCGAGCACGAGCGACTAGGGAAAAACGCCAAGCATGAGAGCGTGCAGAGGACTCGCCATGCGACTGACCCTACGGGTCAGGCAGGAGTGACGCGCTTACTCTAACGCGCTCAGTTCTCACCCAGCCTAGAGCTGCGACTAGAACCACCAAGTACCACGCTCGGGGACTCGGCCACCCGACCCCGTTCGCGCAAGGGAAAACGGTCAAGTAAAGAGCACTCACAGGAGTCACCCTGCGACTGGCTCTCCGAGCTCGGGCGAGTCGACCTCAATAACAAAACAACTGACAAACCACTAAAACCACAAACACATAACAAACGAGATAAACCCCATAAAAAGGGCGGACACGCTCGGGGACTCGTCCAATCAGCAATCAAATCACGAAACAAATCACAAAATAACACGAGTTTTCATTACAGCAGAACAAAGTCATTCCAAAATACAAGTTGAGTCCAATAGGCAATTGCTACTAACGCCCTAGGGCACAATATTTCTATTCTGCAGGTTTCGACAGCGACTCGCCGCCCCTGCGGTTGCAAATGAAGGGCGTGTACGGGTACGTCGTCAACTCACCCGCCATCGCCGCACAGAATGGCTGATCGACCTTGAAGTCACGATGCGGTGGCTCAGGATTGTTGGGCGCGATAGTCATCTCTTGATGGGGGAGGAGGTCTCCCATAGCCCAGACGTGATCGGAGTACACCGCGGCCCGGTCCGTCAGCTTCAGCACCTCGGCGATCTCCACTGAGCCCGTCGACGAGGGGTAGCCACTCGTCACGTCGTCGAGATCGAAGTCCTCCGGGAAGTGGGCAAGCCCAAGGCTGAGAGCCGTCGCCACCCCGTGCCGAAACGCTGACCGCGTCATGAACTCGACGACTGACAGCGCCTTCTCCAGATACCGCCATACTTCGACGAGGTCGCTGGGAATCACTTCCGTAGGTGATATCTCCTGAAGATATGCTCGAATGCAAGCCGCGGACAACGTGGCCGAGTCGACCAGAGTGGTCAAACACTGCCGCGCATCGTATGACTGTGCCTCCTCCGAGCTGTCGATAATCCGACCTGTGGACAGAGGTCGGCAGTGAGTACAACAATGATTTCATAATGCAGCTACTATAGGCAGAGGCAGAAAGCTTACTAATTAAAGGACGAAAGAGGCCCGTGATGAAGCTTTGAAGCGAGGAGAAGTCATTCTGCAGCCCAACAACGAGGGCGTCAAAGACCTTTCGCTCTTCAGTGGCAGCCGTAACAGCAGCTTTTGCCCGCCCATCCGCCAAGCTCGCCTCCGCCTTCGCTTCCTTGAGCTCGCGCTCCGGATCAGAGATCCGCTTCTCAGCTGTACTCAAAGCAGATTGAGCCGCTGTCAGCTCACCCGCCGGGACAAGGCCCTGGCGGACCTCCTCTGCCTTGGCAGCGATCGCTTGGAGTCCCTTGTTCGTTTCTTGGACTGCAACAAGTTCCTTCTCCATGCGACACTTTGCAGCAAGCCGATCGGCCGATTCACGCTGCAAGCCCTGCAAATAAGTCAAACTATCAACAACAATAAAATCCAAAGTGCCCACTCGCTGAAATTCAGCGACTAGGCACTCGGGGACTGACGATCAAAAATCCTAAGTGCCCACCCGCTGAAATTCAGCGACTAGGCACTCGGGGACTGGAGGCTACAAAAACCATTAAAAGAATCCGACCACTGAAATTCAGTGGCTCGATCCTCGGGGACTGGACATACCTGGATGGCTGCGCCTAGCATGCCGTGGAGCTATAACGCGTCGACAGATGCAAGCAGAGCTGGAGTGTGTCCACGACGCAGCTCAACCTCCGTCTCCACGACCCTAGGAGTCTGGCTCGTTGGCATTGCGCCACTCGCTGTGGCCGCTTTGGCCATGAAACAGGGGAAGGTAGCAGCGGATGCCCCAGCGCCACTAGGAGTCGGCTCGGTCACCCCGGGTGAGGAAACAGTCTCCTTGTTCTTCGAAGCCACCTCCGCCGCAGTCGGAGGATCGTTCGGAGCAACTGTCGTGTCGTTAGAGACCGTGACGACATCGTAGCCCTTCGCCTTCTTTTGGCTGTCTGCGGGAACGGCGACCTCATCATCTTTCCTCTTCCACGAGGAGTCCTCCTCGGCGATGACTGGCGGAACCTTGGCCACGGAAGGGTGTCCGATCTTTTTAACTCCAGTCCCGTGAACCAACAATATGAGCAAAATTCTCCGATTACAACGAAAGGCAAGCAGATGAATGAGACTTACTTGGCGACTGGTATGAACCGCAACCCCGTGCGGATACTGGCTGGCTTATCCAGCTCGGGGCCCAGTTTCCGACTGAGGCCCATCTCGAACACAACATGTGCCCAAGACACGGAGGGCCTCTTGGAAGACGAGGCCACAACAGGAGCCTCCGTGATGACGTCGGCAGGAGCTCTCCTAGGAGGCGAAGCTGCTGCGGCTGGAGTAGCCCCCAACCCAGAGACCGGGGCGAATGGGGGAGGAAGCGAGGCCAGAGGTACCTCATGCAGGGGGGCGGCGGCGTCCGGTGCTGCTGTCGTATGCGTCGCTTCACCCTTGGCCGAGCTGGTGGCGTCGGAACTAGTTGCCGAACGAGGCGGATACGCCTGCTTCGCCGGCTTCGTCTTTCTTCTTGGCGGAGCCTTCACTTCCTTCTTCTTCTTCTTCTTCGATGGCCAAGCCTCACGACACGAGGTGTGCTCGGGGAGCTCGTCGTCATCGTCATCATGACGTTCGAGGCTTCTACTCGCCTCGAGCTCGCGAGTTTTGCGAACCATCAGGGCGGTGTCTTCCACGGGCTCGTCGTCGTCATCGTCATCGTCATCACCCGCGTCGCTCCCGACGTCGCCTTTGGCACGTGGCAACTAGCTCCCGTCCTAAATGGACGAGCTCGAGTTTTCGTCATCTGCGGGTGGGAGCCATCCTTCCACCATTTGGAACGGCTACAATGAAAATAAAACAAAGTCAGCATAACCGCGACTGCATCATCTGCGACTGCGAATAGTGATGAAAATGGCGACTTACCGTCGGAGCTGGGCGCCTTGCAGTATAGGGGGCGACCCCGGCCTTCGCGTCTAGGTACGCTTCCTGGGTCATCTTCTTTAGGGCCAGGATGTAGTCCTCGAGCTTCCACTCGATGAGGCTGGATTTTGTCGGGTCGTCCCTACCCGCGTACTCGTACATGTAATGGTCGCGGTGGGCCAAAGGCACGAGCCGCCGCCCGAGCCAACAGTTGTAAAGATTGATGGTTTGGAGGCCTTTCTTCTTCAGGCCACGGATGGTTTGCAACATTTTGTCGACAACCATCCGCTGATCCAGCGGGAGTTTGCCAACCTGGAGCGGACGAGGTTCGGGCCGGTTGGCGGAGTATCTTGGAAGTGCCACCTCGCCGTCTGGAGTCGCCTCGTTGACGTAGAACCAGGATTTCTTCCACTCATTTGCCGCCTTGGCCAGAAGCATCAGGTCGAAAAACAACGCCTCCGACTTCAGCTAAAACGTCAGGCCACCCGCAGCCAGCATTGGGCTGCCTGATTCTTCGCGGCTAATCCTCCCATGGAATAGATCTTGCCACAGGGGGAAGTAGGGCCTGCAGCCCAGATAGCACTCGCAGAACGCCACGAAAATGGCGAGCTGCTCGATGCTATGCGGGCCCAGGTCTGACGGCTGGATCCCGTAGAAGGCGCAGAACCGCCGGAAGAATAGAGAAGTGGAAACCCCAGCCCCCGCTCCAGGTGGCTGGGGAAGCAAACGAATTCTCCCTCGTGCGGGTCTGGAGTCACCTCTCCGGCCGCGGGGATGCGCCACCTGCCGGCGCGCAGGATCCCGGCCTCTTCGAATGACGCCAATAGCGCCCTGGTGCACTTGGATCGGCCCCATGGTTCGGTGGAGGGAGCCATTGGTTGGAAGATTTGCGGAGGTCGGGGCTCTCTGGATCGGTTGGATCGCGATGCAGAGTGGAAACAGAGATGGGCGAGGTCGGAGGAAAGATGAAGGAATGTTTCCCCTCTCGCCCGTCATTCCCCTTATATAGCGGTTGTTACCCGCCAATTTCGGGAGTCGTTACTCCACGATGATTACGCCAAAAGTTACCGTTGGATTACCCCAACGGCTAGTTTTGACCCCACTTGACGGTCCAACTTCATCCACTCGACTCGTCGCTCCGCGTGACTTGCTAATTTGCCGACCCGATCGCTACAACAGTGACTGAATATTCACCGACCTGTTCGCCAAGCTGCGACTAAATCGGTCGCCATTAGTGCGATAACTGGTTTTTCATTTATTCAGGAGTCCGCCGCCGATTCGACTGGGCGTCCGCATTGGAGCCGTATACACCGACTGCCAGCGACCGCCTGCGATCAATCAACGACGGCCTCGGGGACTACTGATGGGGATATGCCTACCGGGGTATACCCAGTAGGACGATTCCGACTGGCCCAGGCACCTGCGAGTGGGCCTGCAATAACGGCGACTGGATCACGACCTGGCGTGGACTCAAGCGACTAGAAGCTGAAGGCCCAGAAGCGTAGATAGGCCCAGTCGGATTAGGTTAAACGATTGCTGAAACCTTAACTAATTCGGTTGAGATCTGTAAACCCTAAGAGGGTGAGTCTATATAAACCTCCCTAGAGGGCGAGTAGAGGATACGTTCCATCATCCACCCAAGCGATTCGCTGCCTAGCTGCCGAGCTCGCCCCATTGTACTTCCACCATAATACAATCTAGCATGAGTAGGTCTTTACCCTATGGGGGCTGATCCTGGGTAAATCCTTATGTCTCTGGCCTCATCTCGCACCGCAGATGGCTGGCCGCCCTTGCCCCATGTTCTACTACTCGCTGCCGATTGCAGCATCTGCCGTGGTCATTCCCACGACACTACCGGTAGAGCCCTTAGCCTCGAGGTAGAACTACTCCCTCCTCATCATGGGAGTCAGCAACGGCGATGGAGATGCCGGTGGAGTCTAAGGAGATGGATTCGGGGGCAATTCCTCCTCCCGGCAGGGTGCCGGAACAGAGACGTATGTCCCCCGAATCTCCTCTTCGGTGGCAGCGGCGCTAGGGAACTTTTTGTGGATTGAGGATGGATGATCTAGGGTTTTTGCGTCGACAACTTTATATAGGCGGAAGGGAAAGGTCGGTGGGCACCCAAGGGGCCCACACCATCTGGTGGCTCCACCCTGATGGCTCAGTTGATGTGGAGCCTGTTGGGAACCTCAAGAGCAAGGTGTGAAGCAGCACAGCAACAATTCTTCGCTCAGTAAGAAACCGAGGTTATCGAACCAGTAGGAGGAAGGAAACGTCACGCAGGTGTTGCAAGCAACATGGAGACCTGCACAAAACAAACTCAAGACTTTGCCCCAACTAACACTGAGGTTGTCAATCTCACTGATTGCTGTAACAAAGGATTAAACGTATGGTGTGGAAGGTAATGGTTTGCAGCAAGTAAACAAGTAAAAGTGGAAGATGTATCAATGGTAAAGATTGGACCGGGGTCCATAGTTCACTAGAGGTGCTCTCCTTAAATAAACAACATGGCATGAAGGGTAAACAAATTACAGCGGGGCAATTGACAGGAACTGAGCAAGGCATAACAATGCAATTACTAGTCAGAAAGATCCTATCAGGTTGATTGGGCAATACAACAAGATACATAGACCGCCATCCAACTGCATCTATGACTAGAATTCCACCTTCAAGTTATCATCCGAACCCCCTCCAGTATTAAGTTGCAAGCAATAGACAACTGCTTTAAGCAAAGTGTGTAAGGTAAACAGTCCACATGTTCCATGAACAAGAGACCTTTGTTTTCTCCCTAGTAGCAATGGCACATCTGCAACCGAAGATATTATTGTCACTTACCTTGGAAACTAGAGGCACGAACCCACTATCGAGCATAAATTCCCCCTCTTGGAGTCACTAGCAACTACTTGGCCAAGATAACCACTAGCAATGGTGAGAATGCAAGATCACAAACAACACATACATGGTAGAATCATAAAGATAAAACCATTAATCAAACCAACATAATAATCTCAATATCCATCGGATCCCCGCAAACACAACATGCATGATTACAAATAGATTAGATCTTGATCATGAACGGAGCTCATAGGATCTATACATGAAAGCACAAAGGAGGAGATACAACCATATAGCTACATGGACCCATAGTCCAAGGTGGAACTACTCACGCATCATACCGGAGAGAAGGCCTCCTGGATGATCTCCCCTCCGGCAGGGTGCCAGGAAGAACTTCAGATCCCCCTCGATCTAGGGACGATGGTGGCGGCAACCACATACGGTTTCGTGGAATTCTGATTGGGTACCCAGGGTTTCTGCATCGGGGGCTTCTTATAGGCGAAGGGGGAGGTCGAGGAGGCGGCCAGGTGTTGGGGATATGTTATATGGGTATCCTCATAGCATGTCTCTTATCTGACTAACCCGGGTGGCCCATAGTCGGTAGCATGGCCTGTGGCCTACTGGGCGGCCTGGTTAGGTGGATCCAGAAGGGAGGCCCATACCGGATAAAGGAAGGCTACGGTGGAGTCACCAGCGTACCCGGAGCCTTGGAGCGCAAGATACACAAGACTAGTAATAGACGGTGTAGAACTTTGTAACCTGTCCGGCTCGGACTTTTCCCTGTAACCCTAGGACCAGACACCTATATAAGTCGGGCCTATGGGAGCCTTTAGGGCATCGTTTTTACACACACCTCGCACAGCGAACCTATCTCTGTAACTCGGCGTATTGCCATTATACTGATTTATAGCAAGAGTAGGATTCCGCCACCATTGTGGGATCTGAACCTGGGTAAACTGTGTTACCTCATACCCGTCAACCGTCCGCCTTACCCCACGTCTCTAAACACGCACTGTGAGGACCCCTCCATGGCGTACTCGTCGGCAATACCACGACAGTTGGCACCCACCGTGGGGCAAGAGGCGCTTCAGGATCTTCAGCGGGCGAGGGCCAAGATCTTCGCGGGAATCGGCGAAACCGTAGCCATCGGTCGCGTTCTCTTCTCAGGCAACGTTCCGATCGTCCCTCCCGATGAGTTCTGGATCCCGGCGAAGACGAACCCTACGCGGTGTTCGATCATTCCTATCAGAGACATCCACCTCTTCATCGGTGAAACTGACTCGGGCACTAGTTCCCTGGAGGTCGGAGGAGCATCAAGACCCGCACGGATCGCCTACGGGCTGGATACGTTCGCCGAAGGATCGATGTCGGATCTCTCTTTGGAGTTTGCCAGCAAAGATCGGAAAGCATCAAGACCCGCACAGACTGCCTACGGGCAGGATACGTTCGCGGAAGGATCGATGTCGGATCTATCCTCGGAGTTTGCCGGCAAAGATTAGAAAAATTCAAGACCCACCCAAACCGCCCCTGTGCAGGATATAAAGGTGGAAGATCACTGCAAATCCGCCGGATTTGTCCGTGCGTCTGGACAGCAGAGATCCAAGTTCGTCGGCGTGGTTACCATCTTCGATCTGGCGTGCTGCGTTCAGAGAGAAGGCGAAAACCCCCATGACTACCTCGCCAGGTGGCTCCGTATACGGGCCGACCTGGCCAATTACCCCAATGATGATGCCATCTATCACTTTGTGGAAGGACTGGACCATGGGACGCTTCTCCGACATTCTCTAAGGCGGCAACAGGCATCAGGCCGACTTACCTTCGAAGGCATGGTGAACACCGTCAACAACTAAGCGGAGGCTGAAGCGGCAGCTCAGACAGCGCTTGCGCTCATTGACGGAGCCCCTCCGATTCAGCCACCACCACCGCCTCCGGCCGCCATCGTCGCAGCAGCACCACCACCTCCAGTCATCGTCGAGGCCGTCGCACCTCCACCGCCCATCATAGAGGAAGTCCTGGCACCCTCCGACTCTGTCATCAACGTGCTTTATGCTGATTTCAGTGCAGATTCAGAGGAAATAGACTTTAGTCCAGAAGAGCTAGACTCCGCTATGCAGGAGATGGAGGAGGAGTACTCGCGCGAAGAACAAGCTAATAACACCGTCATGTCCCGAGGGGTGTTCGTCACCATCGGGACAACGATGGATGAAGATCAGCCTAGGCAAGCTCCGCCTACGGCGCTGGATAAGGGGAAGGGGCCACTTATTGCTGCTGACGATGATCGCGCAAGAGTCATGCCTCCTCCACCTAAACCAGTGCAGCAGCCGCAGGAACTCGTCACCGGTCCGAGCAACTACAACACCACAAACTTGCCGCCTCCAGCATCCACGTCGGCAGCAGCCCATGCTACTCCAGCTGATAGAGTGATGTACGACAATCTCCTCGTTGAGCCACTAACTGTTGATCATATCCGGAACGTGACTCAGCTTGACGAGAAACGCCAGCAGCTGCTGGAGGAAGCGCAAGCCATCGCGGAGCAAGGCGCTAAACAAGATCGAGATCTGTTCAACGCGCAGAAGTCCATAGAAAAAGATAGAGCAATGGAGGCCGAGTACAAGACTCTGCTGCAGCAGCAGAAGGCTAAGAAGGCTCCGGCTCGCGTCATCAACAATCCTGGTGTAGGGCGCAACCTAGGATGGGCTCCCTCGAAGCCGGCACAGGCTAAGCCATACATTGATAGTGAAGGCAAGCAGGTGATTCCCACCCCACTCCTTAACCTCACCGTTGCCAAGACCCTTCTGGAGCAGGATAGATCGCCTGAGGCAGTGTAACAGGTCTATGACCTAGTGGCCAAGGCGGTAAAGCAGCAGGAAAAGGCCACCTCTAAAAGGCTTGAGTCTGACCCAGCGCTCTGCCGATCTAGCCAGTACAAACCGCCAAGGGACAGATCTCCTCAAGATGTCGGATCACGGACGGGTTCATCAGAACAAATACGAGGGGATGCGCGCAACAGGAAGGATGCTATGCCCATATCCTCCAACCACGGAGAATGAGCCCAACCTCGCCGCCCATCGCCACCACCCCGATCCCCCCGATGTCAGGAAGACTACAAGACTCACCATCGCACGGATATGCCTCCACCAAAGCAGTACGGCATCGTCATCCGCGACAACGCAGCACAGACCCGTCATGATGAAGAGCGCCACCAAGGACATAAGAGCAGGTCACACCACGACCCTCCGCGTCCGACAAGCAACCGCGACAGGCGTGGGGCATCGCAGGAGGGTAACAGTAAGAAAGCTAACCCACCGCCACCTCCGCCTCCGTCGCCGCCAAGAAGTCACCATGGCTGAAGAGGCCCGCGTCGTTCACGTAGCCCGTCCCCTGTTGACAACAAGAAGAAGAACCCGGAGCCATACGATGCATGTTCGCGGATCAATAAGATCCACGAGGCCCGGGAAGGACCATACCTGGGACCACGTTGCTTAGGACCTGCAATACGGTCTGCAACCTACCCCAAAGGTTTCCGGATTGACAAGACCATCAAGCCCTATGACGGAACCGCCAAGCCCGCCACATGGTTGCAGGACTACGACAACGCGGTGGAGATGGCCGGATGCAACCCCAACATCGCCGTCAAGTACCTCCCGTTAATGTTGGTGGGCACGGCCCGTCAATGGATCGACGACTTGCCAGAGAGATCTATCTACAACTGGCTGGACATGCAAGAAGCATTCGCCAAGAACTTTGAGGGTACATACAAGCGTCCCTGCACTATGGGCGATCTATAGCGGTGCGTGCAGGAGAAAGACGAGACATCTCGCGCCTACCTCTCCCGTTGGCTGGATATGAAGAATTCCTGCGCAGGAGTGCACGCCCAGACCGCTATGGCCGCCTTCATCGATGGATTGGAAAGGGGCACGTTGCTCCGACATAAGCTGAAGCGCTTGCAGGACAACCATCAGCTTGACTTGAATCAGATGATTCAGTTAGCTAGTGAGTTCACAGCTGCCGACGATGATCCTCGTGGCTCTTTGCCGGCAACGGCCGTTCCAACTCAAGACCGGAGGAATAGCAGTACAAAGCGGAAAACCGCTCCAGAAGAAAATTAATCTACCGACATGGTCGCCATGACTTTTGCAGGACGAGGAGAAGGCGGACAACATGGCCGACGAAGGGGAGCAGGCCGCGGGCAGCAGCGAGGAAGTGAAACCAACTCGGCGCCGATCCGCGTTCCCCAAACCTACAAAGAGTACCGCGATATGCCGTGCCTCATACACCTCGACACCAACGGCAAGGCCACCCATACCAATCGACACTGCAAGTTTGTCAACAACCTCAAGGAAGACCCGGAGTCCGGCTACAAGCAAAGTCGGAAGAACAGAACGCGAGGCAAGGGGAAGGGGAAGAAGAAGGAGGAGGAGTCCAAGGATTCAAGTGACATGGACGAGGACATTGACCGCAAGCACGCCGCCAAGAGCGACGACAAGGGCAAGAACCCCTTCGCAAAGAAGGCCCCAGTCTACCACACTTTCCTTGGCACCCCCACCGTCCGACAACAGAAGACCTCTCTAAGGATCCTGATGGCAACTCTCCCCCAGTCCCCCAATACCTGTGCTGGTCGGAGGTTCCAATAACTTGGGACAGGACGGACCACCCAGACCTTGTGCCCACGGAGAACCAGTACGCCATGGTCATCAACCCATTGATTGATGGCGTGGAGTTCACCAAGTGCATGGTGGACAGTGGAAGCAGCATCAACATCATGTACCTAGATACAATGCTGAATATGAACTTGACGGAGGCAAACCTAAGGCGGACCAACACCGTGTTCCATGGCGTGGTTCCTGGTCGGGAGGCTCGGTCCCTTGGGTGCATCACACTTCAGGTAGCCTTTGGCGACGTTAATAATTACCGCCAAGAGCGCATGACCTTTGAGGTGGTCCCCTTCAAGAGCATGTACCACGTCATATTCGGCCGCGACATATTCCACACGATCATGGCCAAGCCATGCTTCGTCTACAACAAGCTCAAGATACCCGGACCAAACGGTGTCATCACCGTATCTGGAAGCTTTACCAAGGCAAGGGACTGCGAGATCAATGAAGCAGCCGTTGCAGAAGCAGTCCTCTACAGCGAAGAATTCAAAGAGATCCAAAGCAAGGTCAATGACTCAGAGATGCCCGCGTCAAAGAAGCAGATCTCCGACTCCGCTCCTGCGTTCAAGGCCGCCATCGAGACCAAGCCGGTGGAACTTCTGGTAGGTGATGCCTCCAAGACCGTCACCATTGGGACGAACCTGGATCCCAAATAGGAAAGCGCGCTCGTCGAGTTCCTCCGTGAGAATAGGGACATCTTTGCCTGGAAACCTGTCGACATGAAAGGTGTACCTAGGGAACTTGCCGAGCACAGCTTAAACATAGATCCAAAGTGTAAACCAGTGAAACAACCTCTACGACGCTTCGGAGATGAGAAGAGACGCGCCATTGGCAAAGAGATAGCTAGGTTACTTAAGGCTGGTTTTATCCGAGAAATCCTTCACACCCGATGGGTGGCTAATCCTGTACTTGTCCCCAAAAAGGGAACTACTGAATTAAGAATGTGCGTTGATTACACCGGCTTGAACAAAGCATGTCCCAAAGATCCGTTTGCTTTGCCTCGCATTGACCAAGTCATTGAATCGACGGCTGGCTCGGAACTTTTGTGTTTTCTCGACGCATACTCAGGATACCACCAGATCAAAATGAGGAAGTCGGACCAATTGGCCACTTTGTTCACTACCCCTTACGGCACGTTTTGCTATGTCACGATGCCCTTTGGGCTGAAAAACGCAGGTGCTACCTACCAGCGGACAATGCAACGTTGCCTTCATGACCAAATTGGTCGGAACGTTCTAGCCTATGTGGACGATATCGCGCTGATGTCTAAAAAATCAAACGACTTAATCTTTGACTTAAAAGAAACCTTTGATAATCTCCGGAAATACAACATGAATGTCAACCCTAAGAAGTGCGTCTTCGGGGTTCTAGCCGGCAAACTGTTGGGCTTCATCGTTTCCCAGCACGGAATCGAGGTCAACCAGGAGAAAATCAAGGCCATCTTAAACATAAATCGTCCGACATGCCTAAAGGACATCCAACGACTAACAGGTTGTGTTGCAGCAGTTAGTCGGTTCGTCAGCCGACTTGGAGAGAAGGCTCTGCCGCTGTACAAGTTGCTGAAGAAGGCGGACAAATTCACATGGACAGACGAGGCAGATGCAGCATTGAAGCAGCTCAAGGAGATTCTTTCCTCATCGCCCATCCTTGCAGCACCCGAGCCTGGAGAGCCCCTGTTAGTTTACATGGCGGCAACCAACCGGGTTATCAGCATCATCATCGTGGTAGAGCGGAAGGAACCAGGCTATGAGCACGGAGTTCAACGACCAGTTTACTATGTAAGCGAAGTCTTGACGGAGTCCAAACAGCGTTAGCCGCACTACCAAAAGATAGCTTATGGAGTATTCCTCGCTTCGCGGAAGCTGAGGCACTACTTTCAGGAGCACCCAATCACAGTAGTGAGCAGGACTCCACTGTCCGACATTATCAACAACAGCGACGCTACAGGAAGGGTTGCGAAGTGGGGCATTGAACTTGCCGCCTTCGAGATCACCTACAAGAGACACGACGCTATCAAGTCACAAGCCTTGGCAGATTTTATTGCAGATTGGACGGAGATGCCAGATGCCACTCCGTTGCCAGAACCAGAGTACTGCGTGATGCACTTTGACGGATCAAAGCTGCTCAACGGCTCGGGGGCTGGTGTATTGCTACAGTCACCAAAAGGAGAGAAGCTACACTACGTTCCACAGATCCACTTCGAGGCTACAAATAACATGGCGGGGTATGAAGCACTCATTCACGGACTGCATGTAGCCAAGGATATTGGCATCAAGCGCATAGTTTGCTGTGGAGATTCCGACTTGGTTGCCTAGCAGGTGGCTGGCACCTGGAATGCGCGGAACCCTATGATGGCGGCATATCAAGACGAAGTGGACGAGATAGCAAAAAGCTTCTTGGGCTATGAAGTCAAGTATGTGCCTAGAGAGAAGAACGAGGCAGCTGATCTACTGTCTAAACTTGGATCAGGACGCAAGCGAATTCCGCCAGGAGTTTTCCTAGAGCATCTGCGCACACCATCCGTGAAGGGCGCCGACATCGACAACCCGGATAGAGCTGGCTCTTTCGTCAACATGGTGACAAAGATCCCTCCGGCTTGGACAAAACCGTTCATGGAATATCTCGAACACGAAACTTTGCCCGACGATGAGGTCGAAAGACGGCAAATAGTACGGCAAGCAAAGGGTTATACCATAATCAATGGGCAACTCTATAAAAGGAGCACTGGTGTATACCTAAAGTGCGTTTCCCAGCTAGAAGGTATGGAAATCCTACGTGAAATCCGTCTCGGAGATTGCGGGCATCACGTTGCTCCTCGATCGTTGGTCGCGAAAGCCTTTCGGCAAGGATTCTACTGGCTGACCGCGAAGTCGGACGCCGACAAGCTGGTTGAGACATGCACAGGATGCCAGTATTATGCCCGACAACCACATGTTCCTGCTGAAGAATTGCGAACAATACCAATAACTTGGCCGTTTGCAGTCTGGGGGCTAGACATGGTGGGGCCGTTACAAACGGCACCGTCTGGATTTACGCATCTGCTTGTAGCAGTTGACAAGTTCACCAAATGGATAGAAGCTAAACCCATTAGAAAGCTTGATGGGGCAACTGCCCTCAGGTTTGTCTGGGATCTAGTGGTGATATTTGGTCTCCCACATAGCATCATCACCGACAACGGAAGCAACTTGTCACTCGGAGAAGTGGAGGCCTATTGCTGGGACAAAGGCATCCAGCTTGACCTTGCATTTGTGGCACACCCACAATCCAATGGTCAAGTTGAGCGAGCCAATGGATTAATTCTGCAGGGAATCAAGCCATGTCTTGAGGCACCGCTACATAGAGCAGCTGGAGCCTGGGCGGAAGAATTGCCATCTGTGTTGTGGATTTTACGAACTACACCCAACAGATCTACCGACTACACCCCCTATTTCATGGTATATGGAGCAGAAGCTACCCTACCCTCCGACATCCTCCACGATGCACCAAGAGTTGCTGCCTACGACGAAGATGACGCTGAAGAATCCAGACGCCTAGATGTGGACCTTCTCGAGGAGGAGCGCATTTTGGCATGCCAAAGATCCGCCATCTACCAGCAGAAGCTACGCAGCTACCATAGTCGCCACGTTCGACATCGCTCGTTTAAAGAGGGGGATTTGGTGCTCTGACTTAAGCAGAAGAAGTCAGACAAATTATCCCTGCCATGGGAAGGACCGTTCATCATAAGCAAGGCGCTGCTCAACGGGTCTTACTACCTTGTCGACAATCGTGAACTCAAGGATAGACCCAATGAGGATCATAAGCGTAAGCGACGTGACCTGGATGATGACTACCCGGAGCTTGATCGGCCATGGAACATAGCACAGCTACGTCCTTTCTACACTTAGCATTTTTATCTAATTGTGTACCTCTTATATGATCAATGAAATAAAGCTCTCTAGTTCACTCATTTTGCTGAGTCTTCTACCTCCTTTAGTGTTCATTTTTGGATCATATAAAAACCTTTATGCACAAGTCTTGCGATTGCACTTGTGAAAATTCCGCCTACGGGCGTTAGCTTAAGTTTTCTGGTCTACACGTTCTTTGTTGTTTTTATTTGGATTCTGGAGTAGTGACTTTCGGCACTTGTTGTCAGAGATTTTGTGCTCAGGTTATTGACGGTGCCATTGGGCATCATCACCTAAGCGCATGGTTCCGACAACGAGTCTTCCGACTCACGAAAACTCAAGCATAAGAACCAAAGTAATGGATAAGCCATCACTTGCTTAAAAATTATATACATGCTGAAACTTAATTCTTAAGTAGCAGGATACGATAACCATTGTTTTCCGCCTTAAGATTACAACAACAAAGTTTTTCCCGCACACAATCCAGAGGTGAAACAGAAGTTACAAAGTGTTTTTTCACTCTTTGGGTGCAGGGGACTTGGTGGCCGCATCATCACCAGCCGGAGAATCACCCTCAGCATCGGCGCTGTGGTGAGACTCGGAGGATTCCTGGTTGGCATTGTCGACAAAGTTCCTGGGCACGAAGACGTCAGCATCTACCAGCTCGGCAACCCTGGTATCATAGCCCGCGAGTGATGACACGATGGCTTCGTGATCGATCTCCTTGCCGTCATCATCCACATCGGGAATACCAGATGTCACCGTGTCGATGTCGGCATCTTCATAGTGTGCCTTCACCATAGACATCGCCATCCTTGCGCCAGCCTAGGCACATGAAGCTTTCCAACTTGCAACACGCTCGAGGGCTCGGCGCACAATCTCCGAGTACTTCACCATGGAGTCCGAAGCCTTGATATAAATCAGGAGGGGCTTGGTGATCTCCTTGGCTTGGGCGATGGCGGTGTTGATGAAGTTGCCGGCAAGAATCATGCATTCCTTTTCCGAAGGAGGCGAGCGGGTTAAACCCATGGGCGCTGAAAATTCCAACAACGATTGCATGAGTTCAAAAATTCTAAGTATCCAGAGTACAGAACTACAAGGCGGAGGACACTTACTGAAGATGCTGGCCTTAGCCTGCCAGACGATGTCCCCCAAGGATTCCTTCTCTTGTTGGAGGAGCTTAAATGCCTCACTATGGCGAAGGTTTTGCTCATTGGCAGCTTGCTTCTGATCCTTTAGGATCGCAAGCTCCTCCTTCAAGCGATTGATCTCCGCGGAGGCGGAGTCCTACAGGGCTTTCATGGAATCCTCGTGCATCTTCAGCATTTCTTCTCTCTCCTTCTTAAGGATCTTGTTCTCACTGTCCAGCTGTTGAATGTGCTTGGACTGCTCGACAATATCCTTGGCCTTGGCGACATGCTCTGCAAGTCAAAGAAAACAAAGTACACATTGAGTACCGGAGATTATGGGCACAAAAGTAAGACAGAAATGCGCAATAAGAAAACAGACTCTTGTTTTTGATGATCTGTTCCTTCAAGATGACGGTTTTACCCTTTTCAGCTTCAAGGTCTGCGCGCATCTTCTGGTACTTATCATTGGCCATGCCCCTCCGAGCATTCTCCTTCAGTGGAAACAAATGCAAAGTCAAGTCGTTGTTTAGTATTCTTGGAGCTTATAGTCGGAAATTTTCCACCTAAATGCTCGGGGACTACAGCGAGAGATTTTCACTTAGCAATATGCTTAGCTTTTCTTTAAGCATCTAGTCGGAGCTAATTCAGTTCTCAACTAGAGGCTTGGGGGATACAGTATAAAGTTTTAACTCGGAAAATGCTTAGCTTTTTCTTTAAGCATCTAGTCGGAACTAATTCAGTTACAACTAGAGGCTTGGGGGCTACAACACTTAAAATTATGAACACTGTGTATGCTACTCTTAAAGCATATAGTCGGAATAATTCATTCCATCTAAATGCTTGGGGGCTACAGTGAGAGTTCTTTCTAACTTAGTCACTCTTAGAGCATATAGATGCAAAACCAATGGTTTTCCGTCTACATCCTCGGGGGCTACAGTGGGATACTCATACAAAATGCAAAAGGTAAAATAAAACTTACCAGTGCAATGATCTTGAGGCTTGTAGCGCTCTCAGCCAGTAGCTTGCCAAAGGCAATACTGTTCCCTCGCAAGATGTCTGCTTGCCAGAGTAGCTCCTCAAGACCGCATGTCGGAGATGACGGCACTCCTCCAGGAACCATAGCTGTGTTATTCGGCATAAGCGCCGCATAAACAATCTTCGGGAACTCGAAGGGCTTCTAGGGAGCAGAGGCGCCGCCTTCGGCAGAGGTACCAGCTCCCATCACCGCTTTGCCACTACCGATGGCATCCTTAGCCGGAGCTTCAGCCATTTGGAGAGCAGCACTCTCCTGCGTCGCCTGCTCGCCGACAACAGCAAGCTCGGTTGAGGCGCCAGAATCCACTTCCATGGCGGAAGGGCCTGGTGCCTCCTGGACTTGGGAGCTTGTCGGAGCGGAAGAGGGCTTGACGGCAGGAGTGGCAGGGGCGATGGCGGGAGAGGAGTCGCGATGCAACATATCTTTAATAGTTCTAGAAGCCCCAAGAGTCTTGGAAGAATTCTTGAGGCTGCTTGTGGCTTTCTTCCTGAAACGTGCAAAATGCATAAGTACAGGTGCAAGACAAATAAATGGACAATGTCGGAGAATGAGAAGCTTACACTAGGGGGGCGCTTTGGCAAACATCCCGGTGGCTTTCTTCTTTTCCGCCTCCAGGGCGGCAGTACTCTTTTTGGAGGCTCCACCCTCCGTCTTCTTCTTCTTACCTCCGTCGGCAGCGTTAGAGGTGGAGCTCTTCCGCTTTCGCGCCAACGGGGCATCATCGTCGGACACGACCGTGACTTCCTTCATCTTTGGATCATAGATTTGGGCAGCCAGGTTGCCCTCCTCTAGATCGCTAAGCTGTTAAGTGAGAAATCATGGTGTTAGACAAGGTGATATTGGTAAGACGGAGAAACTGGAGCAATGTCATAAACGGAAAATAAAATTTCTACCTTTGGGCACTTTCCGTCTACGAACATGTCGTAGGTGAGGGTGAAGCCACGCTTCTTATCCTTACCTTGACGATGTCCTTGAGGCAGAACTTGACGGAGTCGCTCGAGAAGTTGTCCTCGGAGATCCGGAGGGTATTCCTTCGGTCGCCGGTGTACTCGTGCATATACTTCGTGCGGTGCTGCAGAGGTTGGATCCGCCTAATGAACCTGCACATGGCTAGGTCCAAGCCGGTTAGACCCATCTCTACAAACCACTCGATCCGCCGTATGGCGCGAGAAGCATCGAGGTCGGATGGGAGGGAGGCATGGGACCGCCATGTGGAAACTTCGGCGGCAGCTCCATCCATGAAGTCCGGGTACGTTCCTGCTCAGCCTGCCAAGGGAATGTCGGGGCCGTAGAAGTATGTTCGCTGCCAGTTTTTGCACGACTCGTGGCCAACTATGTCGGGGAACCGCCGGCTAGGTCGTATCTTGAAGCTTATGGTGCCGCGGTTCCTAAGCTCCTCCCTACTGTGTCCGGCTTCACGTTTGACAGTGAAAAAGTACACAAACAAATCTAACCTAGGCCTAATCCCTAGGTAACCCTCACAGAGTGCTGCGAAGTTGCTAAGCACTAAGATACTATTGGGGGAAAGGTTATGGGGTTGGACCTTGAAGTGATTCAAGATGAACAGAAAGAAGTGGGAGATGGGCAGATAAACACCGCGTACCAATTGCACCTTAAGGTACACTTTCTCTCCGGCTTAGGGAGAAGGCGTCACCTCACCGGCCGGCGCCGCCCGCCAGGCGAGCCCCTCCGTCACGGGGAGGCAGCCTTCGGCGACCATCTCTTGGATGTCGCGGTCGGTGATGTCCGAGCCGCGCCAGTCGCCTTTGTGCGAGTCTGCCTCCTCTTCCAGCGCCGCCAGATTGTGGTCGCCGCCGGTGGTTTCAATCACCGCTGATGCAGGGATGACCAGGCCCTCTAGGGGCACAACGACGGAGCTCGCCGGCTTCGCCCGACGCCACCATTGACGGGGATGAGCTGCTGCTAGCCATGGAGGAGGGAAAGAACGCAACTGGTGCAGAGAGAGAGGCTAGGGTTTCTCGAGGTTTTCTGCGGAGAGCTTGAGGAGGCGTGCGGCTGGAGGAAGAAGACGATGACGCGAGAGAATGGGGTGAAAAGGTGGCAAGTGTCCCACGGTCGCTATTTATCTTACTCTGCGTCAAGATTCGTGCAGCTAATCGGACGGTTGCCGCGTAGACGATGCGTTCGTGAACGTGCGCGGTAATTTCGCCACGTCTCCAACCGGCGCCGCCAACGGTTCGCATCGCTCACGCGGGAAAATCGGATATGATTGCGTTCTCTGCATGTGTGAGTTACGAGGCGTCGCTGACCTACAACCTACGTCGTCATAACTGACATGGTAGATGAGCCGTCCCATCGAAGATTCTGGCATAGACGGGTTTAATCCGACAATGGGAGCGTACGATGGAAGATTCAGCATTTCTCCGACTTACTCATAGAAGACGGGGAAACATTTGCAGGGTTCTTTGGGAGGACTACAAGATATTGCTTGATGATTTGCCGACATCCATCTAGACGGAGCATTCCACGAGAAGAGGCAAGACGGCGCAAGATCTCGGAGTTCTCCGGGGGCTACTGTTGGGGATATGCTATATGGGTATCCTCATAGCATGTCTCTTATCCGACTAACCCGGGTGGCCCATAGTCGGTAACATGGCCTGTGGCCTGTTGGGCGGCCCAGTTAGGTGGATCCAGAAGGGAGGCCCATGACGGATAAAGGAAGGCTACGGTGGAGTCACCAGCGTACCCGGAGCCTTGGAGCGCAAGATACACAAGACTAGTAATAGACGGTGTAGAACTCTGTAACCTGTCCGGCTAGGACTTTTCCCTGTAACCCTAGGACCAGACGCCTATATAAGTCGGGCCTATGGGAGCCTTTAGGGCATCGTTTTTACACACACCTCGTACAGCGAACTTATCTCTGTAACTCGGCGTATTGCCATTATAGTGATTTATAGCAGGAGTAGGATTCCGCCACCATTGTGGGATCTGAACCTAGGTAAACTATGTTACCTCATACCCGTCAACCGTCCACCTTACCCCACGTCTCTAAACACACACTATGAGGACCCCTCCATGGCGTACTCGTCGGCAATACCACGACACCAGGGCCACCAAACCATAGCAAGGCACGGGCCCACCTGTGGCTGCGCCTGGGGGGTGGCCCGTCTGGCTGGCCCCTCCGACTCTCCTTTGGACTTCTTGTTCCCCACGGAAAGTAATTGACTTTGTCCTTCGTCCCGTCCAATTTCGAGAATATTTCTTTACTAACTTTTCTGAAACGTAAAACAGCAGAAATCAGGCATTTGGAACTGTTGCAACTTGTTAATAGGTTAGTACTAGAAAACATGTAAAAATCACCTCAAAGTGTGGACAAGTAAAGCAAAGTAGATTCTAAACAAGCATGGAGCATCAAAAATCCGACATATCAAGCATCCCCAAGCTTAACTCCTGCTCGTCCTCGAGTAGGTAAGTGATAAAAGAATAATTTTTGAGGTGACATGCACCCTCACAATAAAGATCTAACCATTTGCAAGCATTGAAAGCTGGGATAAAAGAACTCTAAACATGTGCATGAAATATGGAGTTCTAACAATAGGACATAGTAACTATGCATGCAACATGACAAGCTACAAACAAAGATCATGAATAACATGCATTGAAAAACGTTTGTTTGTTTCACATGCAGAAAACATAGCATAGTGGCAATCAGCTTGTCACACATAGAGTAGCAATTAAATGCATATGACACCTGCAAAGTTCACAAGGGTGACTAGAAACAAATAGCACAAGAACAAGTAATAACACAATATGCATCAATTAATAAGCTTTGGAACACTGCATATAGAATGACAACTATGCTCTCTTAATGGTGCCCGAAGGTAGAAGGTGGAGACTCAATAGTGGTGGAAGAAAGGCCTTTTGTAAAGGAAGCAGAGATTACAAGTTTCAAAAAGAGCTTCCAAAAACTATGGTACTTGTTAGTTTTCAGCCCTGATTGCCCCTATCATATGCATCTTGAAGTGGTTAAGGTTAAAGTGGCAAAGCTGGAGTATATGCTTGACAAAGTATAAGTTGGCAATCTCAAGTCCCTTGAATACGAGGGCCACACCTCATGCATACTCAACTTTGGGTCCAGGTAAGTTCTTGTCATTGTAAGTATTTGCATATCATTGAGAACCGCCAACGGAGTACCCCTTGCACATGGTACATGATCTTTCCCATAACCAAAATGACAAGGCAAGCAGACAATGAGCATCTCAGCAATTCTTCTTATGTACCATGGGAATATGGTGCTTTTCTCTCTCTTTCCTCTTTTCTCAATGTGTCTCTTTTTTTATAAGAAGAATGCTTCATAGATGTCACTATGGTGATGCTGTAAGTTTCCACCATGATTAGGCATGGCTTAGGCTAGCGGCCTAGGCATTTCTCTAACACAGGATACAAACTCCATGGACTTACAAGTTCCCTCTTTATTTCACATAGGTGACATCCATAGACAAAAGAGCATGATACAACTGAGTACAACAAGGTACAAGTGCAATGTTGAAAACGTTCCCCGTGACAGCACAGTTCTGCTAATTCCAACTTATAAGTGCAAGCATATAAAACAAAGTTGTCACAATGGTTCAAGTTTATTAGGGGCAAAGAATAAAATGTTCCATCAAGTTCGTGAGGGCTTTAATCACTAAATTTTCACATGACAAAACAATTTTTAATTGGAAGATAGTTGAAAACAAGAATATACTTGGAATGGTGCAACACACCATGCAAAGGCATTTATAGTGGACACTTTGAAATAACTTGGTTTCTTGGGAGTTGGAAGCATGAGTAGAACTTACTCATACAAGTGGAGGCTAGCAAAAGACTAGGAGCAACCAACTAAGAGAGCAATAATGGCCAAAATCATGCAGTGAAACAAATGATACTAATCAAAGCAAAGAGTGGTACTACAAGTCAAGGACTAAATGATCATAGAGGCTAATGGTGACTTGTGAGAGTCATAACATGGTGTAAGCATGTGCCAAGTCAACCCAAGCAAAACATCAAAGGAGAATACCACAATACTATGCTTTTGCATGCTAAAACAACGCATAATTTCTTCAAAGCACACTAAGCAATCCCAACAAGACATGCTACGGCAATAATCACTAAGCATAATGCTAAAACAACACCTAGCATGTCATGCTAAAGTCTCAGTCACAGTCAATGCAAGCTCCTCTTGCACTTCAAGCAAGAACTTACTACTCCTTTCCAAAGACCAAGCAAACTTATTTGCAAATAACACAGAAAGAACGGGGGTCCAAACTACTTTATTCAAGCAAACTAAACAAACTAAGCAAAGCAAACGAAAACTAAGATGCTCCAAGAACAACACAACTGTGCATGAAACAATAAAAATGAAGTGTCTAGACAGACCTAAGCTTTTTATTGATGAAGAAGGGGATGCCTTGGGCATCCCCAAGCTTTGAAGCTTGTACCTCTTGGATATTTCTTGGGGTGACACCATGGTGGCATCCCCAAGCTTGAGCTTTTGTCCATTCTTCATCTCATTGCATCATTCTCTCTCTATACCTGAATTTTTTCCTTCATACAAAACTTCACAGAATCTTTATTAGCAACATTAGTGTATTCAAAAGATATTAGACCGCTTGGTAAAGCTTTGGAACAGCAAAACTTTTCACTAAAAACACAAGCTACGATAGTAACTCCTTCAAAAAGTTCAATTTACCTGAAGAGAACCCAAAAAGGAATCAATAAGAAGCAAATGCAAATAATGGCAGAAATCTGTCAAAACAGATCAGCAGATAGAAACCGATTTTTTTAAAACATCTTCTATTTCTCAAAGCAAAAAGTGTTGAACTAACAAAATTTATCTAACATACTGAGGGATTTATTCGTAAATGTTGAGCTCAAACCGAGTTACAGAGCCTCCACACTAATTTTTTTGGTGGAAGACAGAAATCTGTTTTGGGACAGCAACTCCCCAAATCTTACTTCCCTCTCATTAGAGGTTATTCTTGACACAAAAAGCAAAAAAAAAGGATAAGGAGAGGTCATTACTGAAGTAATAACTTCCAAGACTCAAGGAAACTCTTGGGTTATCTCCCAACAAGTACTTTTCTTTAACGCCTTTAAGTTACGCACAAGAAGCAAGAGGAATCAAGTATTTTCAAATGAGGAAGCATTAACATCAAATCTTGCTTTCAAAGGAGGAGAAAAAAGCAACTTCTCTCTCCTCAGAGTAGTTAACCATCATATTATCAAGGAGTCTTGTTGCAGCACCCAAAGTGAGGCCCGTGAAGGTGCCTCCAGGAGCAGAATCCAACAGGTTTCTTGAGGAGAAGTTCAAACCTGCATAAGAAGTCTGGATAATCATCCAAGCAGTGAGTCCATGAGTAGGGAAATTTTTAACCAAAGATTTCATTCTTTCCCAAGATGGAGAAACATGTTCACTATCAAGTTGTTTAAATTTCATAATGTCACTTCTCATAGATATAATCTTAGCAGGAGGATAGTACTTTCCAATAAAAGCATCTTTGCACTTAGTCTAAGAATGAATACTATTTTTAGGCAAAGAAAGCAACCATTCTTTAGCTTTTCCCCTCAAGGAGAAAGGAAAAAGCTTGAGCTTAATAATATCGACATCTACATCCTTATACTTTTGTATCTCACAAATTCAACAAAGCTATTAAGATGGGAAGCAGGATCATCAGAACCAGCACCAGAAAATTGCACTCTCATCACAAGATTCAACAAAGCAGGTTAATTTCATAAAAGCTAGCATCAGGAGCAGGTGGAGCAATAGGAGTGCAAAGGAAATCATTGTTGTTGGTGCTAGTGAAGTCACACAACTTGGTGTTCTCAGCAGAGTTCATTTTGGCAAAGGTGGGCAAGCCAAAAACAACAGCGGCAGCTAGAGCAGGAACTAAATTTTTTTGTGTTTTGAATAAAGCAAGCAAACCAAATTAGACTAATTTTTTTTGTGTTTTTTGAAAAGAGGCAAACAAAACCAATCAAAAGAAAAAAAGCAAACTAAAAACAAAGTAAAGAGAAAGGAAGTGAAGGACTCCCCTAGTGAAGACGTCCTTAGCCTCCGCGGCAACGGTGCCAGAAAACTTGTTGATGGCTCAGTTGATGTGGAGCCTATTGGGAACCCCAAGAGAAAGGTGTGAAGCAGCACATCAGCAAGTCTTCCCTTAGTAAGAAACCGAGGTTATTGAACCAGTAGGATGAAGGAAACGTCACACAGGTGTTGCAAGCAACGCGGAGACCTGCACAACACAAACTCAAGACTTTGCCCCAACTAACAGTGAGGTTGTCAATCTCACCGGTTGTTGTAACAAAGGATTAAACGTATGGTGTGGAAGGTAATGGTTTGCAGCAAGTAAACAAGTAACAGTGGAAGTTGTATCAATGTTAAATATTGGACCAGGGTCCATAGTTCACTAGAGGTGCTCTCCTTAAATAAACAACATGTCATGAAGGGTAAACAAATTACAGCAGGGCAATTGACAGGAACTGAGCAAGGCATAACAATGCAATTACTAGTCAGAAAGATAATATCAGGTTGATTGGGCAATACAACAAGATACATAGACCGCCATCCAACTGCATCTATGACTAGAAGTCCACCTTCAAGTTATCATCCGAACCCCCTCCAGTATTAAGTTGCAAGCAATAGACAACTGCTTTAAGCAAAGTGTGTAAGGTAAATAGTCCACATGTTCCATGAAGAAGAGACCATTGTTTTCTCCCTAGTAGCAACAACACATATACAACTGAAGATATTATTGTCACTTCCCTTGGAAACTAGAGGCATGAACCCACTATCGAGCATAAATACCCCCTCTTGGAGTCACTAGCAACAACTTGGCCAAGATAACCACTATCAACAGAGATCATGCAAGATCACAAACAACACAGACATGATAGAATCATAAATACAAAACCATTAATCAAACCAACATAATAATCTCAATATCCATCGGATCCCCGCAAACACAACACGCTTGATTACAAATAGATTAGATCTTGATTATGAACGGAGCTCACAAGATCTATACATGAAAGCACAAAGGAGGAGATACAATCATCTAGCTACTACATGGACCCATAGTCCAAGGTGGAACTACTCACGCATCATACTGGAGAGAAGGCCTCCGGGATGATCTCCCCTCTGGCAGGGTGCCGGGAAGAACTTCAGATCCACCCGATCTAGGGACGATGGTGGCGGCGGCTACAGACAGTTTCGTGGATTTCTGATCGGATACCCATGGTTTCTGCATCGGGGGCTTCTTATAGGCGAAGGGGGAGGTCGAGGAGGCGTCCAAGGCAACCAAACCCTAGCCAGGCGTGGGCCCACCTGTGGTCGTGCCTAGGGGGTGGCCCCTCTGGCCGGCCCCTCCGGCTCTCCTTTGGACTTCTTGTTCCCCACGGTAAGTAATTGACTTTGTCCTTCGTCCCATCCAATTCCGAGAATATTTCTGTACTAACTTTTCTGAAACCAAAAACAAAAGAAAACAGGCATCTGGCACTGTTGCAACTTGTTAATAGGTTAGTACCAAAAAACATGTAAAAAGCACCTCAAAGTGTGGACAAGTAAAGCAAAGTAGATACTAAACACGCATGGAGCTTCAAAAATTATAGATACGTTTTCGACGTATCACACCCCCCGGCCGCGCCACCACATGGTGTGGCCACCTCGTGGCCCCACTTCTTCTCTCCTTCAGACTTCATATTCCTTCTGGTAAAATATTGACTTTGGATTTTGTCCCGTCCAATTTCGAGAATATTTCTTTACTAGATTTTCTGAAACCAAAACAACAGAAAACATGCAACTGTCACTCTGGCATCTTGTCAATAGGTTAGTTCCAGAAAATGTATAAAAATACCTCAAAGTGTAGAAAAAACATAAGAATGTTTATACAAAACAAGCATGGATCATCAAAAATTATAGATACGTTTATGACGTATCAGGATCCGATGAC
Organism: Avena sativa; assembly: GCA_916181665.1. Lineage (NCBI taxonomy): Eukaryota > Viridiplantae > Streptophyta > Magnoliopsida > Poales > Poaceae > Avena > Avena sativa. The sequence goes on from OV702297.1 coordinate 150,128,233, forward strand.
TTTGATTACTATGGAAGGTTATAAGACGTATAGAAGCTGATGTTCAATAATACGCCCCTAGAACTCAAGCTCGTTGTTTTCAAATTCCACTGGTTTGAACAACGAAGTGGACATAGAAGTACTCCTTCCATTGAGTTAGTTGAAGTTAGGCCTTCAACCACCTATACTAGATCCGATGTCTTTGTTGTATCTCACCAAGCCAAGCAAGTTTATTATTTACCTACCCATGCCAGAAACAGGAACTCAAGGTCACGGAAGTCATGTTCCATGCATCGCCACATGGTAAGCTTCCCATGCCCTTCGACGATGATTACAACAACATTGACCCTAAAACATACGAGAGAGTTTTCTATGAAGAGCAGGAGAACTTTGGGGACTTTTACAAGGTATTGAGGACCTCAAGAATAATGCACATACTCGTGGTGAGGTGGTCATGAATATAAAGGACATAGATATTCTCACCAAGCTACATCCAGACAATGGCTACGATGAGCCTCTACCGTGTGATGAGCCTCCAACTTACTTCTCACGTGATAGTGATGTTAATAGAGCTGATGAGAACCCAAGACATAATCATGAGAGTGATGATGATGAGTGGTGAGGGTATTTTATGTCTTTTATGTCTTATGCTTAATATCTATTTTTCAACATGCTTCTTAATTGCATTGTGTATTTATGCTTAGTGTCTACATTTTATGTTGTCTTTAGTATGCTTAGTATTTATGCTTCTTAATTGGATCATGTCTTTATGCTAATTTGTTGACCTCTTCACAATGCAGGTGATTGACCAATATGAGCCAAAACAAGGAATCATCATCCTCTTTGCTTAAGTCGATGAGGCAGAAGAAGGTTACCAAAAGTGGAATAGAACCCATTCCCAATTCACGTTACAATGACAGAAATGAGGGAGGAGGAGGACTTCCCTCGAGGGCAGGACGAGGTGAGGGAGGTGCAAGACGAGGACAAGATGGAGTTCGAGGTTTATGCCTTCTGAGTGACCTCCCCTCCGCTTCTGGCGACTTGTCTTCCTAGTCCTCTTACTTAGAGTCTCCTAACAAGGAGGGGGAGTCTCGAGACGAGGAGAGGGGGTCTCGAGACCAGGTGTCGGGGCTATCGGTGCCGCCGAAGAAGCTAAAGATTCGTGGGGAATAGTGTGTCCCTAAGGACACACAAGAACTCACTTCCGAGGAGGAGAACCCCATCATCACGCCTAACGGCATTGAGTAAGTGGCTATACTAATTTTGAACATCTAATTTCATTTGGGTCATAACAATTTGGCATGAACTAATGTTTGATTATTGTGCAACAATTGGACATTTCCTCCGGGTACCCGTGCACCTAACACCTTGGTTGGAGCTCTGATTAGGAAGTTTTTGCTAGGATTTTACACTCCCGTACCCAACTTCCATAAGAAGTTATCCACCAGTTGGGTACACTATGAGGCCACCGATAACCCAGGCTACGGGAAAGATTCTGATGTCGTGATCACCAAGTTTTGGGTAAGGAAAACTTTTAGAGATTTGTTCATAGTTGATTACCCCACCATGCTAAATCATGACCCTCAAAATATTTTTTATCCATCATTACAGAGATTCTATAGGGTGCTTCTGGAGGAGTAGGACAAGGCGGACAAGACTTTGCGGGGGGCTTGTCAGAGGTTGACATGGCAATAGTTCTACAATCAAAATCGCACATGCACCAATCAATAAAGCTCTGAGAAGTTGGGCAATAAGGCGCTGAAGCATGTGAATGTGAAGGAGCAACCAAAAATGACCGAGGAAGATTACGCCGGGGTAAGTAAATTGCCAACGAGATTCTATATTATTGCTAAGTTGGAGTTGCATTATATGTTCTTGAAATGAGTATTGATTTTTTTAGGTTATGCCCGCGTGGTCCGATGGCAAGGAAGATGCATGGGAGGCGTTGACGGCGAGGTGGAGCTGGGAATACCTCGAGTTCAACGCCTTGAGCAAGCGAAACAAGGCAAACCGCGGCTCTGGGGGGACACACTATGTGGGAAACCACAACCAAGATCCCTTCAAGGCCAAGATGCTATACATATATACATGGAACAACCTGTATTTATTTATCATCATGTTCCTACTTGATATGCATAACATTTCTTTGGCGATACAGGAGGCACATCTAGGGAGGCCTGTTTCTGACTTTGAAGTATGGGATAGGATGAAGCAGAAGGGGCCCGATCTGTCCCAGCCTCATCCCTCGCTTCCCGAGTTCTATGGAACTGCCAAGGAGGATGGTGCTAACTACCTCTTGGCGTTCAGTGGTTTTCGTCCGGAGGTGGAAGACCCTAAACTCGAGGAGACCGATGAGAGAGTGGTGGTCGTGGCGGGGTGCGACCGGGAGCATAGCCATTTGAAGGTTCTCGATAGGGTGATCCCGTGAACTCCTGCTTTGAGCCTCACGTGGATTAAGGCTACCCTCACCACTAATGTAAAATCCCAGATTTTATAATAGGATGTTATTAGAAGCATGCATCATCCTTGCACCAATCGCATACAAACTAAAAAAATTGCATCAAACCCCACCACCAAACCCTAGACAAAAACCCTAATATTAATTCCTCTCTGTGAGCAATAATGAAGAAATCTTGTGTTGACCCTTCTAAAAAACTATGTAAAAATAATATCCTATGGCCCTAAGATGACCACCTCATTTTTACAAAAAATTAGAAACTAGTTTTACTGAATTTGGCCTTAGTATGCAAAAGTTATTGAGCTATTGGTAAAACAGAAAATTGATAAAAGAAAAGAATAAAAAACATAAAAAACCTAAACGGGCCAGCTAAGCCAGCCCGCATCTGTCTACCGCCACGCCTGGCAGACAGCGCCACCAGCACATGGGCCGGCCGATTCTTCCCGGCCCTCCCGCAGCCCGCGAGACGCGCGGACGCTGACGCCAGGGCCCCACCGCGTTGTCTCCCTCCAGGAGTCCACGGCGAACCCAAATCCCCACCGCCACGACGCGTCGGATACCTCGAATCCTAACCGATTTGGCCGCCCCCTCCCCCAAGTCTTTGGGCTATAAAAGCGGACCCTCTCGTCACCATTTTCCCTCAAAAACCCTAACACGAAACTCGCGGAACCGCTGCCAATTGCTCACCGCCGCATCGCCGGAGTTCGTGGGGACCGACGGAGCAGTGCGGCTGGACGAGAAAGAGAGGGTCGAAACCGATCTCGCGAACGGGACCGCGAGGAGGAGCCGCGCGCTGTTGCCTGCTCCGCTGCCTCGAGGAGCCACCATACCGCCACCGAGAACCACGTCCGACAGCGCCGCCACCGTCCGCCTCCCCTCTCCATCGTCGCCACCGTGGTAAGTCGCCGTCCCTCCTCCCGTCCGTTAGATCGACGAGCTACGGTTTAGATTAGACGCAAAATCGAAAGAGTTTCGGCGAGTGGTGTTGCGCCGCATGGCAAGTCCGTGTCAGCGCCGCGTTGTCTATCTAGACCGATCAGAAGCTACCATTTGTCGTGGATGGGTTAGGGTTAGATTTAAATTGGCAGATTGTTTTTGAATCTTGCGAAATTCATAGAAATTCAACCGTTTGGCCAAATTTTGCGTATAATATATCGTTGGATTCTTGTAATACATATCTGTAATAATAATACAAGTTTGCGGTAGGTTTTTCTGTGTAGAATTTAATCTCTAGATTAGAGTGTTTAATCCATAGAAAATAATTAAAACCCTGTTTTAGTTGATTCTTGTTGCGTTGACTTTGTTTTTACAATACCTACTGAACAAAATTATAAAACCTTGCTTAAGAACATTAGATCTAATTCGGGGCTAATTAGATGGTTGGATCTCCTTATTAGCCTATAAATTAGAATAGTGACCCAAATTAACTTAATTCTGGGGGAAATCAATACTATCCCGAACACAATTGCAATACAATTAGATTACCTTGGTAAATTTAGAAAACAAATCTTGCATAATTACCATGTTGCATGCATGCATATTGTCTCTGTGGCTTATTTTGTGCAAGTTGTGATTATATCTATGTTTGTGTTTCGTTAGATTGTTCGGAGTGCGCTGAGGAGTACTATTGTGTAGAGTGCTGCTCGAATCAAGGCAAGTTACACCACTTGTTCATAACTTTTGTCCCAGTTTTGATTCTATGCACGTGATCTTCAAAATTCTGTAGTATGCATGTGTAGGATGTTCTAGTAGAATTTTTCCTTAGTATTATTTTGCAAGTGCGATGATTTTTGTATTATTCCATGAGTAGCTATATACTTAGGATTCTCTCCTAATAGGTTACCCCTGTTTTTGCTAAGTACTTGCTATGCTATGAATAAATAAAGTACCGTTAGGGGGGTTCGAAAGACAAGGAATTTTTCTAAGTATAAAGGCTCTTTGAGCGGTCTTTCTTCTCAAATCCACTTCAAAATAAAACTAAGTTTTCTTCTGGGCGGAACAGTTGTCGGGACAACAAGTGAGATTTTGGTGGAGGAGGCCGCCCAGGAATCAAAGGAGGCTGCCATGTTTCAGAATTCAGAAGCTTCCAGTGTAACCACAATACATATGGGCTCTGTATTGGCCTAGTACTTAGTGGGAAACCTCACCTGGGTACCAATATTTGGAGGTTCTTGGAACGGTTGGATCCAGAAGGTAGAGGGGCTACTAAGGGAAAGCCTCGCCATGGTCTTGTCTATGAAAGGACTTGATCATGGATTGTGGGTAAAGTGCACAAACTCTCGAGAGTATTGCAAACTGATCGATCAGCCGAGTTCATGGAAAAGAACACTTGAGCATCTGAAGGATGGAGCCTCTGAAGGATCTTCCTCTCTCTCTCCTTAAAAACTTAAAGATTTCTAAAAACCCAAGGCATGAGTCATATCGCTATTGGGAGGGTTTTGGGAACTTGGTGAGTTATATCCAAGTGTTAGGTTGTTTGGACACTTGGTGAGTAATATCCTCATGTGCCATTCGACCATATATTACTTAAACAAATGTTTACAAAGTAGGGAAATCTTCTCTTCTCCTCCATACTTAAGAAAACTAGCTTTGAGCAAATAAACTCCGCAACCTGAACTAGCCTTGCATGTAGAGTTAGTGTTTTCTTCCCTTGGTGTAATTTGCCAATACATTCAAAGTATTGACCTAACTTGTTGGCTGCACGTCTTATGTGCAGAATCCGAAGATTGAAAGGTGCGTAGGGATCGCGAGTCTACACTCAACAAGCTTGGGGCATTGATGGACTCAAGATACTTTATGTTTCCGCTGTTATTTGAGCTAGCTTAATGCTAAGCAAATTTGTAATAAATTCATACTCTGGATTCTCCGTGTAATAATGACTTTGTGTTTTACATGATATTCATCGACTATGAGTGCTAGCTATTGATCCAGGAACTAGCATGTAAATCACAGGGACTTAGGATCTTTATTGATCCAAGGTCACTACAGATGGTATCAGAGCACATCGTTGCCTGTAGGACGTGACCCTAGGATTGGAACCACCTTTAACTTATGTGTCTTGCTTTTCTACTAAGTTATTTTTCCGCACTTCTAGTACCTGCTTTCCTCTACTTGTTTAAGTATCTAATCTTCAATCTTCTAACTTAAGGATGACAAGCTTCCTCTACGACACCGTCGCGGACATCGAGCCCCTTCGCTTTGGTGGATGCCTCATGGACCTCCTCACGCGTTTGGACCTTCCCCTGCCAACAATCAGGGAAGCACAATGAAGAAACTCCACAAGGACGGCTGCTGGGGAGTCAAAGTCAACCATCCAGGACAGGAGCGAGGAAATAACACGGAGGAAGACATAGCAATCCACATTGTTAGCGACTCCAAGGAGAAGGCCCTTAGCATCAGCTTGCAGCAGCTCATTGGTCGCCTATGTGGACGCCATCATGAGGCTCTCCAAGGACACTGCGGCGGCCTTTTTGGAAGACGAGATGAGGAAGGAATTCCCATGGAGTTAACCTTTGAGGAAAGGAATTCTACCAAGCGCCGAAGGACCTAGTATCAAGACTTGGAGTGCCACATCCATGACCTTGAAAAAGGTAGATTCCTCGAGATGTTGAGGAACGATGAGCTATGCACTCTCATCAAGGAGGAGGAAATGATCAAGCAGCAGGAGGAGGCAATGAAGCTCCAAGAGATAAAGTTCCAGGACCAAGAGAAGAAGTTTGCTAACCAAGAGAAGAGGGTGATAAATAAAAACAAGAGGATTAGGGAACTCAAGCAGGAGATTGAGGGAACTGAAGTGCAAACCGAAGGCCTTTGCAAGATAATCAATGATGTGCGTGCTTCCAAGAGGGACTTGGCAAAGAAACTTGAAGCCGCAAAGAAGTCAAGTCTAGTGGAGGAACTACAAGGCGAGAAGGAGGGACTTCAGGAGCAGCTAGAAGCCACTACCAAGAAGCTGCAGGATGAGATAAAGAACCTCCAAGAGAAGCTTGAAGCCACCACAAAGGAGATGGAGCTATACAAGACAACCCTAGAGCAGGAAGGCTACTCATTCGAGGACGAGGAAGAGGAAGGCGTGGAAGATGTCTAGTAGTTGGACCACCTTTAAATTCTATCATAGAATGTTATTCGCAATTTTAATAAATATGAAGACATATTTGGTTTAGTTAAACTTGGATGATTTCTGTGTTAAGTTTGTGCTATTGTGTCTTGTGTGCCTTGTGTGTTTTCATAAGGGTAGGATTTTACTACTTAGTCTTTATGTCTATTTCTTAACTTGTCTCTCAAACCCCACAGACGCCGCCAAGACGTGCGAACACCAAAATTCCTCCAGAAATTGCACAACTTCTGGCCACTCAGAACCAGCTGATCCAACTACTCACTCAGAACACGCAAAACAACAACAATAACAACGCGCCACCTCCGCCACCGCCACCTCCACCACCACCTCAATAGGATCGCTTGACTCGGTTTTTGAGGTTGAACCCACCTACTTTCACTAGCAGCACTGAACCAATCATCGCAGATGACTGGCTCCGTACAATTAACAAGAAGTTAGATACTGTGCAAGCCATCGGAGCCGACAGGGTGCGTTATGCCGCGCACCAGCTTGAAGGACCTGTTGCAGAATGGTGGGATAACTACCAAGTCACCCACCCAGATATTGATGCTATCACTTGGGATCAGTTCGAGTTAGCTTTCCGCACTCATCATGCAGCTGCTGGTGTCATGACTATGAAAAGGCGCGAGTTTCGCGACTTACACCAGCTGCACCGTTCTATCACCGAGTATGGTGAGATTTTCAACAAGCTAGCCCGTTATGCACCCGATGATGTTTCCACTGATGCCAAGAGGCAGGAGGAATTCTTAAGAGGACTCAATGATGAGATATCTATTCAGCTTGTGGCTCAGAAATTTGACAACTTTCAGGAGCTCTTGGACCGAGCTATTGTGGTTGAATCCAAGAGGAAGAGCATAGAGAATCACAAAAGGAAGTCTAACCCTCACAAGCACTCTGTCCCGTACCAGAAGCAGCATACTTCCTCACCACCACCGTATAATGGTAATGGCCACAGCCATAACGGTCATCACCACGGCGGCCACAAACACAATGGGCATAAAAACCGCAATGGAAATGGCAACAACGGAAAGGATCTTAGTTAGGTGACGTGCTTTAAGTGCAACAAGACAGGGCACTATGCAACCACTTCACCAAGAAGAAGAATGGCAATGGCAATGGGAATGGAAATGGACACAACCATGGCAATGGAAACGGGAAGTAGCCAAATCCGTTTGTCAAAGCCACGGTGAATCATGTCTCTAGGAGGATGCTTGTGATGCACCAGACTCCGTGATTGGTAAGTTCAAGCTCAATTCTATTCCCGCAGTTGTTCTTTGTGATACTGGTGCATCGCATTCATTCATATCAAGGGTATTTGTGGATAGAGGCAAGATACCTACGGAGACTATAAACTCTCCTCTAAGGGTAAGTTCTCTAGGAGGAGAAATAGTGGAAAACTCTGGTTGCCGGGGATTAGAACTAAGGATTGGGACACACATCTTTCCCACAAGTCTAGTAGTTCTGGAGTCACCAGGATTAGACATAATCTTGGGCATGAATTGGATGACCGAATATGAAGGAGTCATAGATTGTTCCAAAAGGACTGTCACGCTCACAACACCGGAAGGGAAGAGGATTCGTATCAAGTCAAATTTCGCACTTAAGGAAGTCATGGTGAACTCTCTTAAGGGGGTTAGCTTGGAGGATGCACCTATTGTGAAGGAATACCCAGATGTCTTTCTGGAAGAGTTACCCGGGATGCCTCCCGACCGTGATATCGAGTTCCTCATTGACTTGATGTCAGGCACAGGGCCGATAGCTAAGAAACCATACAAGATGGATGTGGACGAGTTGAAGGAACTCAAGAAACAGCTTAGAGAACAATTGGACAAGGGATTCATTCAACCCAGCGCATCATCCTGGGGAGCACCTGTGCTATTCGTGGAAAAGAAGGATAAAACCAAGAGGCTGGTTGTGGACTACCGCTCGTTGAATGAAGTGACGATCAAGAATAAGTACCCTCTACCTAACATCAATGACGTGTTTGACCAGTTAAAGGGAGCTAGTGTTTTCTCAAAGATCGATCTGCGATCAGGCTACTTTTAGCTAAAGATTCGAGAACAGGATGTGCCCAAAACAGCCTTCACCACAAGATACGGATTGTATGAGTACACCGTGATGTCGTTTGGTCTAACCAATGCCCCGGCATACTTCATGACCATGATGAACAAGGTGTTCATGGAATATTTGGACAAGTTTATCGTGGTATTCATAGATGATATACTCATATACTCCAAGGATGAGAAGGAACATGAGAAGCATCTACGCCTAATTATGGATAAAATAAGAGAACACAAGTTGTATGCCAAATTCAGCAAATGCGAATTCTGGTTAAAGGAAGTGGGATTCCTTGGTCATGTTGTGTCGACAAAAGGAGTTGTCATAGATCCTAGTAAGGTAGCTTCCATAACTGAATGGGAGTCACCCAAGAATGTGGGAGATATTAGGAGTTTCTTGGGCCTCGCAGGATACTATCGGAGGTTCATTGAAAACTTTTCCAAAATAGCAAAACCCATGACAGAACTTGTTAAAGAAGGAAAAGAAGTTCCTATGGACCGAGGCATGTGAATCAAGCTTTCAAGAGTTGAAGAAACGCCTTGTAACGGCACCAGTGTTGTGTCTGCCTGATATCCAAAAGGATTTTCAAGTCTATTGTGACGCTTCTCGACAAGGACTCGGAAGTGTATTGATGCAAGATGGGAAAGTGGTATCCTATGCCTCTGGACAACTTAAGAACCATGAACACAACTACCCCAAACATGATTTGGAACTTGCGTCTGTGGTACATGCACTCAAGGTATGGAGACACTACCTCATGGGCAAGCATTGTGATGTGTTCACGGATCATAAGAGCTTTAAGTACATCTTCACCCAAAAGGAGTTGAATATGAGGCAAAGAAGATGGCTTGAACTGATTAATGATTATGACTTGGATTTGCAATACCACCCCGTAAAGGAAAATGTGGTAGCCGACTCCTTAAGTCGTAAAGTTTATGTGAATGGGCTTACCGCAGGGGAACTTCCAGAGGATTTATGCAAGCAATTCAAAGATCTCAGACTAGAAACAATTCCGAAAGGACACGTAGCGACTATGGAAATAGTGGCTACTTTTCAAGAGAGAATCAAGGAAGCACAAAAGGGAGATAAATAGTTGGAAGAAATAAGAGTCAAAATAAGTGAAGGAAATACAAAAGATTTTCGTCTAGACGAACAAGGAAACCTTTGGTATGGAAAGCTTTTGTGCGTTCCCAATGACCCTGATATCAGGAAGTTGATTTTACAAGAAGCTCACGATTCACCTTACTCAATTCATCCAGGTAACACGAAGATGTACATGGATGTGAAGGATAGATTTTGGTGGAATAATTTAAAAAGAGAAATTGCCAAGTATATTTCCATGTGTGACATATGCAATAGAGTTAAAGCCGAGAATCAGAAACCGGCCGGATTGCTGCAACCACTACCTATACCCGATTGGAAGTGGGACAAGGTAGGCATGGATTTTATCACGGGATTGCCCCGGACTCGTTCAGGATTCGATTCTATCTGGGTAGTGGTGGACCACTTTACCAAGGTGGCTCACTTTATCCCCGTAAAGACCACATATACAAGTGCTAAGCTTGCCAAGGTATATATGTCAAGGATTGTAAGTCTACATGGTGTCCCTAAGGGAATTGTATCAGATAGAGGCACCAAATTCACTTAAAAGTTTTGGCGACAGTTACACGAATCTCTTGGAACCAGACTACAATTCAGTACTGCTTTCCACCCTCAAACAGATGGCCAAACAGAAAGGGTGAACCAAATTCTGGAAGATATGTTGAGAGCCTGCGCACTAGACTATGGGTCTAGTTGGGATGATAACCTGTCGTATGCTGAGTTCTCGTATAACAACAGCTACCAGACAAGTATCAAGATGGCTCCATTTGAAGTTCTATATGGCAAGAAGTGTAGAACTCCGCTGTTATGGAGTGGAGTTGGCGAACGTAGTCTTTTTGGACCTGAATTGATCAAGGATGCCGAAGAAAAGGTACGACAGATTCAAGATAGGCTAAAGGTAGCTCAATCCGGACAAAAGAGCTATGTTGATTCCAAGCGCAGAAATGTGGCTTATAAAATAGGGGACCGTGCATACCTCTGAGTTTCTCCACTACGAGGAGTTAAGAGGTTCAGAATCAAGGGTAAGTTAGCCCCACGATTCATAGGACCATATAAGGTTCTGGCCCGTAGAGGAGAAGTTGCTTATCAATTGGAGTTACCAGAAGGACTGACTATTCATGATGTGTTTCATGTGTCAGAACTAAAGAAGTGCCACCCGGGAATGGCCGAAACACCACTAAGAGATACATTTCCCCTGGAGGAGGTTCAATTGGAGAATGACCTTACCTATGAGGAAAAACCCATCAAAATACTGGAAATAGCCGAAAGGATTACCCGCACCAAGACTATTAGATTCTGCAAAGTCCAATGGAACCACCATTCCGAGGAAGAAGCCACGTGGGAACGTGAAGAAGATTTGAAGGCAGAACACCCACACCTATTTGCTAGCCAGCCTGAATCTCGAGGACGGTATTCTTCTTAAGGGGGGTAGGTTTGTAACATCCTAGATTTTATAATAGGATGTTAATAGAAGCATGCATCATCCTTGCACCAATCGCATACAAACTAAAAAAATTGCATCAAACCCCACCACCAAACCCTAGACAAAAAACCTAATATTAATTCCTCTCTGTGAGCAATAGTGAAGAAATCTTGTTTTGACCCTTCTAAAAAACTATATAAAAATAAGATCCTCTGGCCCTAAGATGACAACCTCATTTTTACAAAAATTTAGAAACTACTTTTACTGAATTTGGCCTTAGTATGCAAAAGTTATTGAGGTATTGGTAAAACAGAAAATTGATAAAAGAAAAGAATAAAAAAACCTAACTAACCTAAACAGTCCAGCTAAGCCAGCCCGCATCTATCTACCGCCACGCCTGGCAGACAGCGCCACCAGCACATGGGCCGGCCGATTCTTCCCGGCCCTCCCGCAGCCCGCGAGACGCACGGACGCTGACACCGGGGCCCCACCGCGTCGTCTCCCTCCTGGGGTCCGCGGCAAACCCAAATCCCCACCGCCACGACGCGTCGGATGCCTCGAATCCTAACCAATGCGGCCGCCCCCTTCCCCAAGTCTTTGGGCTATAAAAGCCAACCCTCTCGTCACCGTTTTTCCTCGAAAACCCTAACACGAAACTCGCCGAACCGCTGCCAATTGCTCACCGCCGCATCGCCGGAGTTCGTGGGGACCGGCGGAGCAGTGCGGCTGGACGAGGAAGAGAGGGTCAAAACCGATCTCGGGAACGGGACCGCGAGGAGGAGCCGCACTCCGTCGCCTGCTCTGCTGCCTCGAGGAGCCACCGTACCTCCACCGAGAGCCACGTCCGACAGCACCATCGCCGTCCGCCTCCCCTCGCTATCGTCGCCACCGCGGTAAGTCGCCGCCCTTCCTCCCGTCCGTTAGATCGACGAGCTACGGCTCAGATTAGACGCACAATCAAAAGGGTATCGGCGAGTGGTGTTCTGCCGCGTGGCAAGTCCGCGTCAGCTCTGCGTCCGCGCCGCGTCGTCTATCTGGACCAATCAGAAGCCTCCATTTGTCGTGGATGGGTTAGGGTTAGATTTAAATTGGCAGATTGTTTTTGAATCTTGCAGAATTCATAGAAATTCAACCGTTTGGCCAAATTGTGCGTATAATATATCGTTGGATTCAGAAAATTGTGTAGAACACATATCTGTAATAATATTACGAGTTTGCGGTAGGTTTTTCTGTGTAGAATTTAATCTCTAGATTAGAGTGTTTAATCCATAGAAAATAATTCAAACCCCGTTTTAGTTGATTCTTGTTGTGTTGACTTTGTTTTTACAATACCTACTGAACAAAATTATAAAACCTTGCTTAAGAACATTAGATCGGATTCGGGGCTAATTAGATGGTTGGATCTCCTTATTAGCCTATAAATTAGAATAGTGACCCAAATTAACTTAAATCTGTGGGAAATCAATACTAATAACATCCCTAACACAATTGCAATCCAATTAGATTACCTTGGTCAATTTAGAAAACAAATCTTGCATAATTACCATGTTGCATGCATGCATATTGTCTCTATGGCTTATTTTGTGCAAGTTGTGATTAGATCTATGTTTGTGTTTTGTTAGATTGTTCGGAGTGCGCTGAGGAGTACTATTGTGTAGAGTGCTGCTCGGATCAAGGAAAGTTACACCACTTGTTCATAACTTTTGTCCAGTTTTGATTCTATGTATGTGATCTTCAAAATTCTGTAGTATGCCTGTGTAGGATGTTCTAGTAGAATTTTTCCTTAGTATTATTTTGCAGGTGAGATGATTTTTGTAGTATGCCATGAGTAGCTTTATACTTAGGATTCTCTCATAATAGGGTACCCCTGTTTTTGCTAAGTACTTGCTATGCTATGTATAAATAAAGTACCGTTAGGGGGGATCGAAACACAAGGAATTTTTCTAAGTATAAAGGCTCTTTGAGCGGGCTTTCTTCTCAAATCCACTTCAAAATAAAACTAAGTTTTCTTCTGGGCGGAATGGTTGTCGGGACAACGAGTGAGATTTTGGTGGAGGACGGCCGCCCAGGAATCAAAGGAGTCTGCCATGTTTCAGAATTCAGAAGCTTCCAACCACAATACATATGGGCTCTGTCTTGGCCTAGTACTTAGTGGGAAACCTCACCTGGGTACCAACATTTGTAGGTTCTTGGCACGGTTGGATCCAGAAGGTAGAGGGGCTACTAAGGGAAAGCCTCTCCATGGTCTTGTCTATGAAAGGACTTGATCGTGGATTGTGGGTAAAGTGCACAAACTCTCGAGAGTACTGCAAACTGATCGATCAGCCGAGTTCATGGAAAAGAACACTTGAGCATCTGAAGGATGGAGCCTCTAAAGGATCTTCCTCTCTCTCTCTCTCCTTAAAAACTTAAAGGTTTCTAAAAACCCAAGGCGTGAGTCATATCGCTATTGGGAGGGTTTTGGGAACTTGGTGAGTAATATCCAAGTGTTAGGTTGTTTGGACACTTGGTGAGTAATATCCTCGTGTGACATTTGACCATATATTACTTAAACAAATGTGTACAAAGTAGGGAAATCTTCTCTTCTCCTCCATACTTAAGAAAACTAGCTTTGAGCAAATAAACTCCACAGCCTGAACTAGCCTTGCATTTAAACTAGATATTATTCATACTTTTGATGAAATATCTCTCTAAATCATGCCACTAATGCCTAATGATCAAAGGGTTATGCAATCCTGTCTTTCGTTTCTTCCCTACGCAAGAAATGAAGTTTGATGATGGGAATCACAACATTAAAGTCAAAGATACTGTATTTTCAACCACTCAAAGTAACCAGGGGTCATGAAGAGGATCCTGTACCTTTAACGACCAATTATACGGCAGTAATAAAATTTCAGCCATATAGTTTCGGCCGTATATTTTTCCACCGACAACGCTAGGTCAAACGGAACAACTTTCGTGAAGGGACCCCTATATAAAGAGACCTCTCGTGACAAGAAACAAGAGTCGAACAGAGCCAAAGTCAAGAACCGAGGAATAGATATAGATCTAATCTCAAAACCCTTCTCCACCACCATAGCCATATTCCACCACTTGTAATAGTAGATCTCATCTCCAATTGGCGGAATTGTAAGACCATTACTATGTATCTCATGATTTCTATTACCATGTTTATGATTGTTGATCTCATCTCTATTTGTGAGTAATTCTCCTTGGGCTAAGGGCTTTGGCCTATCCATGTAGTTTGTGCATGTTACTTATCATAGATGGGATCGTGTATTAGTTTGTATGACATGATGATTATTGTATCCTCCCTTACCTCAATATAAGGACTTTTCAGGTACCCAAGACCCCGAGGATTGATCCATGTATAGGGAGTGTGAGTAATGACTAATCTGCACGATGGGAACCCTAGCGACAGAAAGGGTACTACGGTTGTATGTGAGGGATTTACTTGGGATTAATGGTGATGTCACTGTGCATATCATTATTTCTCTTTCTTCTATGTATGAGACTAATAGGCTATTAATATAAGTGGTTGCGAAGGCGATAGTAGTTATGGACGCACTGCCCACATATAATTATCTGGCTCTAACAATTACATGCATACTTTATGATTATATTTTATTCCCATCAGATGTTTTGCACAGCTACAGGTGAAACCAAACGCTCCAGGCCCTCTCTCTCCATCATCGATGACAACAAAATATCATAAACTCTTCTCCGGTAAAACACTAAAGAATTCTAAAACTCCCGAAGGTCCGTTAAAGTAACTTTACTATGATTTCTGCTTCTCGAGGATTCGATAACCTACGTCTACTAGGGAAAAGAGCTATCCTACATCCGTAATCCGGATCGAAGGTATCAACCCTTTTTCTGGTGCCGTTGTCAGGAAAGCAATAGCTACCCTGGTAAGGTTATTAGGAACCTTGCTATTTTTAATTCTTGTTTTTAGTTTTGTTAGTTTGCTTTCAGTATTTATTTGAAAAACCAAAAAAAATTAGTTAGTCTTTAAATTCTTGTTTTTACTATCATAAGATTTCTTTAAGAAAACCCAAAAACATAGGTAATATGGCTGAAAAGAAACTTGGGGAGTTTGCAACTCCCAACAACGATTATTTGCAGTTTGGTTTAACAGACTGATGACTATGAAATTAAGCCCCACTATTGAAGTTTGGTTTAACAGAATCAATTTGGAGGCTCTGCTATTGAGGACGCAGGTATGCACTTGAACACTTTCACTGAAATATGTGATATGATGTCCATTAAAGATTTTGAACCTGATGAGGTTAAGCTGCGCTTATTTCCTTTCTCTCTTAGAAGGAGAGCAAAAGAATGGTTGCTACCCTTGCCTAGAAATACTACATCATGGGTGGAAAGTACTTCTTTATTTATGACCAAATTTTTCCCACCTGCAAAGACTATGCAACTAAGATCTAATATTACTGGCTTTAGACAGGAAGAGCGTGATCCACTAGCGCTTTCATGGGAAAGAATGAAAGAATGCATGAGAAATTGTCCCAGCCATGGGATGGAATATTGGTTAATTCTCCATCCAGTGGCATGTATAAAGATCAAAGACAAAGAAGGTGAATTCTGTCACACCGCAGGAAAATGAAGAACTCACTCCTAAGCTGGATGAGCTCATATTAGCCGTCAAGGGTAAGGAAACCTAGGTAAGAGTTGTCCCCGAATCAAAGGTTGAAGAATTAGACTTCATAGATCATAATGATTATAACCCTAATTGGAATAAGAACTATAATCGAAATTTCCAAATACATTATTCTAGCCCTACAGAAAACTCTAATAATAATATTGGATCAAGTAATGATAGTATCCAAGAAACACTTAAGTCCTTTATGGACTCGCAAAATGAGCAAAACAATATCCTTGTTAAGATAATGGAGAACCATGATAATATGCTTGGAAAATTGTCTAACCAAGCTGTGAGTTTGAGGAATGATTTTCAGGCCCTCCAAGAAAGAACAAAAATTGTCGAGGCACATATAGGTAAGATAACCAAGAGTCAAACTTCAATTCTAGATAAATTTGCAGGTAAAACCGAGCCCAATACAGTTGAAGACCTCAAGATGATAAGAATACAAAGGGCGGAGCCTGAAGAACTTGATTACAGCAATGCCCCTTCACCAAATTACACGGTTGAAGATGTTGTGAAAAGGATCAATATCAAGATTCCTAAAAGTGAAGGAAATGCTGAAGGTATGTACCAACGTTTCATTAATCAGATAGAAATAAAGGTACGTGAGCTTGAGGATGAATATAAGAAAATTGTTGAAAAACTATATGTTAAGCTTGATCATATATTTGAGCCTACCATTAAAATTAAAATTGGGACTAATGAGATATCTGCACTTTGTGATTTAGATGCAAGTGTTTCAACAATTCCAAAAAGTCTTTTTGATAAATTAAATCTTGTCTATTTTGAAATCACTGAGTTAAAATTACATTTAGCACATTTTACCTACAAACAAGTTGTAGGAATTAAAGAGAATACTTTAGTATACATTAAAGGTTGTCCTGCTCTTATTGATTTTGTTATTGTTGACATGCCTGAATATTCTACTGCTCCTATCATATTAGGCCATCCATTCTTAAGAACTATTAAGGCTTTGATTAGTCTACATGAAGGGAACGTGAAGCTTCAATTGCCTTCGCGGGACCCTTTTGTTGTTCATTTTCTCAGGAAGAAGAAAGCCAAACATGATGAGAACGACGCCATCACTTTGAAGGAGAACTATTTTGGAGTGGGTGTTCCACTCATATGGACTAAGTGAGCAACATGACGATCAAGCTATTGACCACAAAAGAGCTCTTCATGGGAGGCAACCCATGTGAAATAAAGGTTTGAGTAAACTTTTAAGTTTTAGTTTAAGTTTCTTAATGAATAAAGAGTGCTAGAAAACTCCAGTTGAGGAGGAGATGTTTGGTGGTACTGAAATACCTATCTTATACATGCTTTTGTTGGTCAAAAATTTAAGCTATCATTTTTCTGTCCAAACATGGTATTTCACTAAGTTTCAGGTTAATAAAGAATTCTCGAAGAAACAGGTAAATTTTGACGACTATAGTAGGTTTAACGACCAACTATACAGCGGGAATTAAAATTCGGGCTGTATAGATATCAATGCCTCCCTCAAATTTCCTTTCCAGGTACAGTAGGTTTAAGAACAAACAATACGGCAGGGATAAAAATCCCGGCCGTATAGCTTGCGCCGCAGAAAGAAACCCTAAAATTTTGCCATAAAACCAACTATACGGCGGGAATAGATGTTCCGGCTGTAAAGTTTTGACCATATAGTTCATGCGACCACAAAAACTCCACGGGAAGGTACCCCTAACACAGAAATTTCGATCATTTTTCTCTCTTCTACCTCCAAACTCTCTTGACACCTCAAGCAATCTTTATCTCTACTCAACTTCGTTCGATTTCCTCGCACACAAGTGATCTACTGTATGTTTCTCCTCTGATCCTCCAATTACTTCTTGCAAATTCATCTCTGATCTGTTGTCATTATCAATCTAGGGTGAGACCTATTTTGAACTAATTGCTATGTTTATCTTGCCTAGATTATTATTTTGAGGAGATTCTTTAGTGTGCTATGATGAGGAATATGCTATGTTTATTACTATTGGATCAAAAGTTTTATTTTTGTCTTTCTTATTATTTTAGAAGATGAACACACGGAGCCAAACGTGTTATTGTGCCACCGCGAGTTCTTCACAGGCTGCCACTGTAGCCTAGGACCGCATGGGGATACAGTTTCATAATGAGCTCCAACGTGATCACTTCAACAAGATCAAGAACCGAGAAGTGAAGACAACCAAGTGGGCTTGTCCTGTTATATTGAATTAACTCGGTATTTCTAATGACTTCAATTTACTTTGCAATAGAGTGGCCCTGCAAAACTTTGTATTCCAAGATGCGCCCACTTATTGCCGGTTAACTCATGAATTTTTAAGTTCTTTAAAAATCATTGTTAAAGCATGGCAAGGAGAAGACATGATTTCTTTCCGACTTATGATCAACAATTATACATTATCACTTGATGAATGGTGCGATTGTTTTAATTTACGAAACAATGATGTTAATTCTTTACGTTCATCTGTGACTGGCATGCGCCCTTCCCTGGATGATTATTATAATAGAATGAGTTTCACCTCTAGTGTTAACAAGGGGAAGAATATTCAGCATCCTACTATTCGCTATTTGTTCTATGTTATTACTAACACCTTGCAGGCATGAAATGAGTTTACAAGACTCAATGAGGAGGACATCTTGGTCCTTGGAAAAGCTTCTTTCAACATCAACTTGTCACTCAACTTGGGCGCAATTCTTGTGCGCTACTTTGAGCACCAATCCTCCCAAAGCCAAGGGCCAATTACATGTGGAGGCATCATCACCGTGCCTGCCATTGCCTTGGGCATCGACCTAGGTGAGCAACGTGTTGCTTTCTCTACTTTAAAAGCTTGTGGAATGCTCACTAGGAGAGGTGGAGGTTATTACTTGCATATTGCAGGAGCTAGACATCTTTACCCCGCTCCTTGGCCTAATGGTCTTTTCTCTATCAAGGAAGGATGTTTTCTATATGATGTGCAGTTTGAACAACACCAACCCAAGGAGGATATTCCAGATGAGGATGAAGACCAAGAAGAGGAGCAAGAAGTTCCTGATCAAGAGGAGCAGCCACCAAACCGGTTTGCTACATATCAAGATTTCCATGAACTTGGAGGAATTGTGGAGGGGATGCATAATCTCGCCCTGAACCTTCGATAAACCACTAGTAATTTATCTAGTCAATTTGCAAACTGGAGCCACAACTTTTTCCTCCCACAACAATGATTTGAAGGGCTTGCAAAAGCCTAAGCTTGCGGAAGTTTCCCCATTATCTTTATTTGGCTTTTTTTAAATTTCAAGGAATGCTTTTTATTTTTGAGTTTATAAGCACTCGTGTTGGTTTCCCCAACACTTTTTCTTTAGTTATTTTTTTTTTGATATTTTCTAGCCAAGCTTTGTTGCCAATTTTCTATTCTTTAACTCTCTCTCTTAAGAACAACAAAAAGATTTTTCCATTTATCTTTATTTTCCCTCTTCCTTCTTTCTATTCTTGTTGTTCTTGCATATTTATAGGATAGTGATCGACTTCGAGTTTCCAAGAAATGAATAAAAAGGGAAGAGAGAAGTGGAACCAATCATGAGAGGTATGCCTTATGACTCCCCACTTTTGAAGTTTGAGAAACCCATGCTAGTTAGTAGTAAATGTTAAGATATTATATTGGTGGAGTGAGTCTTTATATTGGAGTAAAATTTTGTTTGCATGGGTATTTAGTTGAGTATGTTTTGTTCCAGCTCTTGTAGTTAACCAAGGCTTGCCTAAAAATTTGCTAAACAATTGTAATAAGAAAAAGTCTCACTATTGAAGGCTTGGATGTTGTAGTGTTTAGTCTTCAAAGCTTATTCCTAGAGACACTCAACACCATGGATATAACAATTGACTTGATAGCTCTCTTTAAAAGGACTTGTTCAATTGAATTAATGTTTAGCAGTTTTTGTGAGCATGCCAAAGTTTGACTTTTGAATCATTAGAATGATATAGCTTTATGTGTGTCAAACTTCATGGGATGCCAACAACTCCGCTAGCCTACGAACGATCTTAATGGGGGAAACTCCTAGATTTTGGCTATGAGTTGATTAAACATTTGTAGCGGCAATGTTATAATGGGTAAGATTCTTGGCATCCTCATGTAGCTGTGTTCAGGATGGAACCACTCCTCTAGCTAATATGAGTAATCATTATGCAAAAGGAACAAAAACCTTGGTAATGCCACGAATGTCCATCACAGCCCGATAAACTAATTAAATATTTTTTGCATGCTCTCAATTACTTAAGAACTGAAATTCTTGAAGGACAATGAATAGAAAAGTAGTGCTTGAAAAGTCTTGACTTATTGATGTGTGAGAATTGAGATACTTTAGTGTATATGTTTTTCATGACAAACTCTCACACTCTCAATTTTACATGATTATACTTTATTGTTCAAAGGCAAGCTTATGATTTGATTATATGACATGGAATAGAGTTTACTCATTTGAATCATCCATGCTAACAATAATCTTGCTTCTCTATAAGGATTCATTAAAACCCGTATGATATGCTTGCCATTACTCTATTTATGTTGAGTTTTTCAGATTAATAAAGTGGAGGAAACATGAGACTACCTATCATGAGTAAGATCATCATGTCGTTATTTTAGTTTAAATGCTGAGTTCCTTTTTCATTTTGGTTTACTTGCTCGAGGAAAATCAAGTTTAAGCTTGGGGAGGTTGATGGCTGTGAAATATAGCAATCCACGTCCACATTTAAACTAGATATTATTCATACTTTTGATGAAATATCTCTCTAAATCATGCCACTAATGCCTAATGATCAAAGGGTTATGCTATCATGTCTTTCCATTTTTCCCTGCACAGGAAATGACGTTTGATGATGGGAATCACAACATTAAAGTCAAAGATACGATATTTCTAACAACTCAAAGAAACAAGGGGTCATGAAGAGGATCCAGTACCTTTAACAACCAAATATACGGTGGGAATAAAATCCAGCCGTATAGTTTCCACCGACACCGCTAGGTCAAACGGAAAAACTTTCGTGAAGAGACCCCTATATAAAGAGACCTCTCGTGACGAGAAATGAGAGTCGAATAGAGCTAGAGTCGAGAACCGGAGGAATAGATCTATATCCAATCTCAAAACCCTTCTCCACCACCATAGCCATATTCCACCACTTGTTATAGTAGATCTCATCTCCAATTGGCGGCATTGTAAGACTATTACTATCTATCTCATGATTTCCATTACAATGTTTATGATTGTTGATCTCATCTCCATGTGTGAGTAATTCCCCTTGGGCTAAGGGCTTCGGCCTATCCATGTAGTTTGTGCATGTTACTTATCATAGATGGGATCGTGTATTAGTTTGTATGACATGATTATTATTGTATCCTCTCTTGCCTCAATCTAAGGACTTTTCAGGTACCCAAGACCCCGAGGATTGATCCAGGTATAGGGATTGTGAGTAATGACTAATCTGCAGGATGGGAACGCTAGTGAGGATTCGATAACATAGGTCTACTTGGAAAAAGAGCTATACTACATCAGTAATCTGTATCAAAGGTATCACAATGCTGTAAGTTTGAACCTTTATTTTTGCAAAAGATTACAAGTCCCGCTTTCCCTAGTTTGAACCTTGATTTCTGCAATGCCTCACATATAAACTATCTTGCAGGCTGATGAGATGTTTTATGCCACTAGAGCGCAGGATATGCTACCGCCATGAATATGTAGGCTGGGGCTACAGCCAATCTTCCCATCGAAGGGCGAATTCGATTTGACCTTATACTCAGGGACCCCGGTAAGTTATTTGCCAAACCAGTTGTTACTGCAAACCTATGCCTTGGTGGTTGCTAACTCTGGCTCAAACATGTAGGGATCGGGATGCACCATCACTAGACACTTTGAAAGGACATTATTGTCTTAATCATTTTTGGTGTTCGTTAACAACTTGAGAATTATTTTACAGTGTGCTGATGTTTCCATGTTGATATACTAAAAAGAGAAAAGTCCTTAGCATTGAGGAAAATTTTCTGGAAGAAACATCTTTTTCAGGGGGGGTTCAGACCGGAGTCTCCGGTGTGCATGCACCAGTCTCCGGTATTAACCGGAATCCCGCCAAGTCTCCGGAGGAACTTCCAGAAGGGTGCCTAGGATAGTCTGTATGGGGGTCCGGAGATGGGCCGAAAATGGACCGGATTCTCCGGTGCACTCGGTCAGACCGGAGACTCCGGTGTGAAAACACCGGAGTCTCTGATGTACCACAGGCCAGAAACTTTGAAGAGTCCCAGAGGGAGCATCTACACCAAGGCTGGGACAATTTGTATGGTGGTCCGGAGATTGACCGGGGTCTCCGGTGTGGGACAAAGTCAGACCGGAGTCTGCGATCTCTAGACCAGAGTCTCTGGTGTGGAATTTCCTCCAATGTTCAGAAAAAAGTTGGAGGCAGCAGGCCTATGAATCGAAGGAGGAGGCCTTGATCTAAAGCTTCACAAATACAAATCTTCATTCCCCCTCATTCACTTGAGGGCCCCTTGCTCTAGTGTTTCATTGGAAACCCTAGTTCTTGATTTGGTTCTTACAAGCTTGTCTTCGATTGTGTGACAGTTTTCTTACATTCAGGAGCCTCCATTCAGTTGTGGATGTGTGCCTCGAACTTGTTGTAAAGGTGCTGGCTTCCACCTTGAAGGTTGCAGATATAGTGGAAGAAGCGAATTGAACCCTTTAGGGTGAGGTTCACTAGAGAACAAGGGAGGCCTCTCATGGCGTTGGTGGTTTTGTAACCACCCCCTCTCCAAACACAGACGTACTTCCCCTCAAAAGGAAGGAACTACGGGAAATAATCCTTCTGTATCCGCGTTCTCCATTTTGGTTACTTCTATCCTTTACCACACCTTACTTATCTTGGTCTTGCTTAGTTATTTGTAGTAGTTTGGAATATAGGTAAATTCACCATAGTTGGAGAATTTACCTTTTGTGTCAAACCCTAAATTGAAAAAGAGTAAATTTGAACTAGCACCTATTCACCCCTCCTCTAGGTGCCCATACGATCCTTTCAATTGGTATCATAGCCTTGGATCTTTATTCGGACTTTACCGCCTAAGATTATATGGGTAGCCAAGATGGAGAAGGAGGGAGTGAGGCTAGTAACACGGTGTCCATGGAGGATCTCAAGAAATTGGAATCAAGATTGAGCTCCTCCCTGGGTAACGAAATCAAATAGTTGCTCGACTTAGTTGAGCAACTTGTTATAGAGAAAATTGCCTCACCTACTCCTCCTCTAGAGGAACCTTCCACACTTCCAAAGGTGAACGCTTAAGCATCACCCACGATTGTTTTGGGTGGGGATGATCATGATAACACTAATCCCTCCACCAAAAAGGGTGATAGGAAGGACGAGCACCACATGGTACCCAGATGGTACTCTCCTGATCCCCGATCCCTCACCCACACAAAAATAATAGAGTTGATCCACCTAAACTAGATGCACATACCTTTTCTCAATGGCAATCATTAATGATCTCATGTGTCCGCAGCTCTTGGATTGAATTGTGGAGTATTATTGAAGGACTCAGAATTTTGGATCCAGCCAACTTGACAAGAAGAGAAGTTTTCAATAGTCAATCTCTTTGCACATGATTCAACAAGGTTTGGGGACAAAAGATTTCCCTCACATTGAACACCTCAACACCGCCAAGGAAGCTTGGGATGCTCTCACAGAGTTATTTGTTGGAAATGAGAGCATGAGAAGAAACCATTATGATGCATTGAGCAATGAAGCTGATGGATTATATATGAAGGATGGTGAGGATCATGAATACATGTATCGAAGGCTCAAATCCACTGCCACCACCTTTAGAAATGTTCGTGCCTCACATGTGGATGATGCCTGGATAAAAACAAAGTATGTGAGTGTGCTCATGCCCTTTGAGCCCACCGACTTGAAGAGCCTTCAAGGAAGACACAACTACCATCTCATGAGCTCCAATGAAATTATGAAAGAGATAGATCCTTTCAAGTTTACTGTCAAGAATGCCAAAGAGTTCGTGCTCGAGCCTTCGGAATAAGCAATGGTGTCAACCTTGCCTTGAAGGCCAAAGTGGTGGAGTATGAGGAAGAATAAGGAAGTGATGAAGCTCCTACCATGGGAGACCTCGAAGATGTAAAGGTTGCTCATGGTGAATACATGGCCTTCTATGTCAGGAACTTTTGGAAAGATCCCTCCAAGGCCAAGATGGAGATGCAACGAAGAAGTAACCCAAGTGGTAGAAAAGATAATAGTTCAAAACTGAGAACTTGCTTTAACTATGGTGACCGCTACCATTTTGTTGTCAGATGTCCCTATGAGAAGAGAGAAGATAATGGTGGTCAGCTTGTTTTGAAGAAAAAGTGAAAAGCCCCCTTTAAGAAGCCCTTCATCAATAAGTATGCCAACAATAAGAAGTCAGGTGATATTGTCTTGATGGCACATGAATAATTATCCTCCGACGATGAAGATGATGAACAAGGTGAAACTTCAAATGGTGTGGCGGAAATCGCCACCACCTCTACATCCACACTCCCACTCTTCGACTCTCCAAATGAGAATATCTCCAACAAGAACGTCACTTGTCTTATGGCAAGAGGATCAGCAGTATCATCTTCTTCTCTCCCCACCTCAATGGTTGATGATGAACTTGATGATGATATGACTCTTGAGGTGAAGGAGGAATTATTTTCTTTTTATGTGTTTATGACTAACTTGCAAGGGGAGCATAAGAAGCATTTTGTGAATCTCTTGAATCAACTCTCACGCACACAAGAGCTTCTTGATGAGAGATGCAAACTAAGGAGAGAGCATCTTCTTGAGATGGATGCTCTAAATAATGCTCTAGAAGAATAGCAAGAGACTAGGATGTCTCTTGAAGAAAAACTTGAAGGCCTCGATGAGGAAAATAATGAAATTATTAACAAACTCATTAAGGAACGTGATCATGCCATGGCTAAGTATAAAAAGGCTAAAAATGATAAGATTGAGTTTGGTGTTGTTCATAACAAACTTGCAGAGGAGTTTAGGAAGCTTGACAAGGATCATAAGGCCTTGGGAAGTGAAATATTGTCTCTCACAAAGTCTCATGAAAAACTTCAAACTCAATTGGCTAATATTGCTTCACCTAGTATTTTCATTCCCTCTATTAGTACAAACACCATTGAATAAAATGCTAGCTGGAAGGGGGAGGTTGCAAAGGGTACCTTCCTAGAAGGGAACAAGTCCATTAATGACCTTTTGAGCAAGCAAAGGTCAAATATTGAGAAAGGAGTAATCGGCTTTGTGTCCAAGGACAAGACGAAGAACAACAAGAAGAAGAAGGCCAAGACCGCACAATAAAAATACAAGGTCACTGTGGGTAGTAAGACCACCAGTGGAAAAACTATGTCACAAGATGACTTTGCGGTAATCGCTAACCCTCACTATGTTTTAGTCCGTGATTATTATGGTGATGTTTATGCACAATATGTTGGCCCATTTTATGGTTATATTGCTTGGTCTATTTGGGTTCACAATACCCTTGTCACTAACAAAAGAGGACCCATTGGAAAATGTGTACCTAAAAACTAGTTTGATCTCTTGTAGGACTATGCTTCTAGTGCGTCAAAGTGGGTGCTTGATAGTGGATGCACAAGTCATATGACCGGAAGCAAGGTGATAATGTCGGAGATAAGAACAAATCATGATCAAATAATTGTCACATATGCCAATAAGTAAAGGTATAAGGTAATGGGTCTTGGCAAGGTTGTCGTTGCACACGATACTACTCTCGTGGACATCATTCTAGTTGAGACCCTTGGTTATAATTTACTTTCAGTTTGTGCTCATGGAAATATGAGCTTTTCCATCTTTATTGATAATGATATTGTGGTCCTCTTGTGGAGCAAGACTCTAAAGGTCGCGTTCGTTGGGTACATCGAAAATGACTTGTATGTGGTTCGAGGAAAACCATTACAGGTGTAATGTACTTATTTGGAAAGGCTGATGTGGGTCGGCTATGGCATCGCCGTCTAGCTCATGTCAACATGAGAACTTTGCCGATGTTTGTTTTACCAAATATCGTGTGTGTAGGGCATGTGTTCAAGGAAATATGCATGATTCTCCCCACAAGCCAAAGAACATCATCAAGTCCTCTTGGAGATCCTTCACGTGGATCTCTTTGGTCCCCCATCTCATGCTAGTCTTGGTGGGAAGAAATACTGTTTGGTGATTGTTGATGACTACTCAAGATATACATGGGTGTACTTCAAGTTGAAAAGTGAGACCCAAGAAAACTTCATCGACTTCATCTACATGGTTCAACGTCAATACAATGTCCCCGTGTTGGTGATAAGGAGTGACAATGGCACCAAGTTCAAGAACGACACCTTGAATGGATTTCTTAGTGATGAGGGGATAAAACACCAATATCCCACTACATATACCCCTCAACAAAATGGTGTAGCTAAAATGAAGAACCGAACTCTAATGGATAAGGCAAGGTCCATGATAGCGGAGTTTAAGTCTCCATACAACTTTTGGGCTGAAGCAATCTCCACGGCGTGCCATGCATCAAATTGTCTCTACCTCCGCAAAGAATTGCTCAAGACTCCATATGAAATACTTACCGGTAACAAGACCAACGTTTCATACTTCCGGGTGTTCGGTTGTAAGTGTTTCTATCACATAAAAGGTGTTCTTTTGTCCAAATTTGATTCCAAAGCTTTAGAGGGTATTTTTGTTGGCTATGGTCTCGAGTCACACACTTATAGAATCTATGATAAACTCTCTGGAGTTGTCATAGAATCTTGTAGTGTGGTTTTCGAAGAATATGATGGTCCCCAAGGGGGGCGTGTTGATGTTTGTGATGTAGATGATGAAATACCTCAAGATGCCATAAGAAGAATGGGTGAGGGATTCATCGGCCCCATTGAGGAACCCCTTGTGGCGGATCGAGAAGAAATATGCTCTACTCAAGTGGAGCCCTCATCTTCACAACATCAACAAGCTCCCGTTATTGAGGAAAATGACGACCCAAGCCAAATACAAGATGAGAACCCTCAACAAGTTGATCAGGCATAAAGCTCTAGCCAAGATGAACCGACTTATCCACTTACCGGATTGTCCAGCGCTGCTCAATCAATTTCTCAAGGTAGATTTATACAATCAACCACAAGATCATCGCAACCCATGTCTAGGATTTTGCGTGATCAATACCAAGGTCAACATATGCCTCATGATGATGAGAATGATCCCATTGAAGATCTAGGTCAAGATGATATTCAAGACGGGGACCAAAATGATGAAGATATCCCCACAAGAAACAACAAGGAGATCAAAACTCTTCAAAAATCAAGAGTGGATAGAATGTTGGAAATAAGAGATCACACTCTTGAGAATGTGCTTGGTGATCTAAGGAGAGGAATGTCCACTTGAGCTCAATTGAAGAATTTTGGTGAGCATCAATCACATATATCCATGGTGGAGCCAAAGAAAGTATGGGAAGCTCTTGAAGATTCAGATTGGTTGGAAGCCATGCATAAAGAGCTCAGCAACTTTGAGAGAAACAAAGTGTGGAAATTAGTTGAAAATCCTAAAGATTGCCTCAATGTTATTGGTACTAAGTGGATATTCAAGAACAAGCAAAATGAACATGGAATTGGTAAGGAACAAGGCAAGATTGGTAGCTCAAGGGTTCTCTCAAATTGAAGGCATTGATTATGGAGACACATATGCTCCCGTGGCTTGCCTTGAGTCCATCCGTATCCTTCTTGCTTATGCGGCACATCATAACTTTAAATTGGAACAAATGGATGTAGAAAGTGCATTTCTAAATGGTCCATTGCATGGGTTAGTTTATGTAAAGCAACCCCTGGGGTTCGAGGATCCCAACTTCCCAAACCATGTCTACAAGCCTTATAAGGCGCTCTATGGGCTTAAACAAGCTCCACGCACGTGGTATGAGCACCTTAGAGAGTTGTTGTTAGACCATGGGTTTGAAGTTGGGAAAATTGATCCCACTCTTTTTAGTAAGAAGGTCAATGGGGAGCTTTTCATTTGCCAAATATATGTTGATGATATTATCTTTGGATCATATAACAAGGCTTTTAATGATGAATTCTCAAATCTTATGTCTAATAGGTTCAGGATGTTTATGATGGGAGAGTTAAGGGTATTTCTTGGTTTTGAGATCAAGGAAGTAAGAGGAGGAACCTTCTTTAATCAAGCCAAGTATACCCAAGACATGCTCAAGAGGTTCAACATGAAAGATCTAAATGGAGCTCCTACTCCCATGTAAACCAAGACTCATCTTGAACTAAATCCAAATGGTAAAGATGTGGATCAAAAGGTATACCAGTTTATGATTAGTTCTTTGCTTTACATTTGTGCATCTAGACCTGATATTGTGTTAAGTGTAGGAGTGTGTGCAATATATCAAGCAGCTCCTAAATAAAGCCACTTGATTGCGGTCAAGAGAATCTTTCGATATTTGGTTCATACCCCAAACAATGGTATATGGTATCCTAGGGGCTCAACATTCTTTCTTTGTGGGTACATGGATTCAGATTGGGCTGGTGATAAGGATGATAGGAAATCAAACTCCAGGGCTTTCCAATTTCTTGTTAGGTCATTGGTGTGTTGATCTTCTAAGAAGCAAAATTGTATATCTCTCTCCATCGCTGAAGCCAAATATGTGGCAGTTACTAGTGCTTGCACTCAATTGCTATGGATGAGCCAAACTTTAAAGGAATACGGTGTCCATTGTGAAAAAGTGCCTCTTCTATGTGACAATGAAAGTGCTATCAAGATTGGCTACAACCCGGTGGATCATACAAGGAAAAAACATATTAATATCCATCATCACTTCATTAGAGATCATGTTGCTTGAGGACATATTGAGCTATCCTATGTTTCAACCAAAGATCAACTTGCCAATATATTCACGAAGCCACTTGATGAAGCAAGGTTTTGTTATTTGAGGAATGAACTAAATATATTAGATTCAAGAAGCTTGACTTGATCACCTTGCATACTCACCTATATCTTGATATTTATTTGGTTTAGATACAGGCATAGAGATAAGGGGAGTGCGGTCCTAATACATTGGGTTATCCCTCCCCCCATAATGTCGACATTAAGAAATCAATTCTCTTAATATCATTTTGTGATATGTGAGCTCCATTGATGAGTAGTGGCTATGAACCCAAGGATAATTCTTCGTGGTGTCATGCCTCAAACTCTTACATGGTGGCATCGGCCACCACCCTCTTCTTTATGAAGAGTTGGTTCTTAGTTTTATTTTATTTGGAGCTTCATTTGACATTTATTTGATTTTTGTGGTTTCTTGGTTCTTCACAGTACTTCATATAATCCCTGGCCTTATTCCTTACCTCAAACCATGCTCTGCATCATATATGTCTCCACAATATTGAATCTGGCTATTTTGGTTGAAGAGGGCCGAAGATTCCGGTGTGCAACACCGGAGTCTCTAGTCTGGGTCGGTTTTGGGCATTCACTTAACGGAGGATGGGGTGAAAGAGGCTCAAAACTCTTTCTTCCACCCCGACCTCCCCACACATACCTGACGCCTCCTCCTCCAAATCTGTCGCCTCGGGGTCGCTTAAGCCGCAGGATCCGCCGTGCCACCGGCCAACTCCACCCTTGGGCCTTTCCTACCGGTGAAATCACTCTGATGGATAGATCTAGTACCTCTTCTCTCCTGATGAACTTAGGGTTCATCCCCTTTGTGTATTTTGGAGTTTTGTACTAATTTTGCCCATTGGAAACACTTGCTTGCATGCACACTATCACATTAGTCTTGAATCCTTGCCCAGTCTGTTAGATACGATGCCACCCTAAGCCTCCATGTGCAACCCGAGTCTCCTGACTGGAGATTCCGGTCCTTTAGGCTGGAGATTCTGGCCCAGGCCGGAGTTTCCGGTCCATCAGGCCGAATATTCCGGAATAGTCCGGAGACTTCGGGGTTGCACACCGGAGACTCTGGTGTGGATAATTTCTAACACATCCTGCAAAGTTTTGAGGGTCTTGTTTTTATCTCTAGGACATATATGCTTACCTCCATGCTAACCACCTTTATCTATACTCACAGGTGGCTCTGGTTCTCTTCATCCTCCTTGCACCAAGGCCAAGTTAAGAAGAGCTGAACCATGATTTGATGAGGATGCTGGTCGGTATGTTGTTCCCCCGTCTAAGCGGAAGAAATAGGCCAGACATGTTGAATATATGCGAAGGGAGCATGAGCGCATTAAGGAGGAAAGTTAGGCAAAAAGGGCAAAGTATGACAATCTGCAGTCCTTAGCCCGTATGTCCAAGAAGGAATTTTGAGAGCTACACAAAATGCAGTTCTATGACATGCCTAGGACCAGCGAGGATCCATGTTATTGGCGGAAGGAGCAACAAGTATTCATGCAAGATATTTACTGCAAGTTCACGAAGTCCCCAGTTTGTCCTTAGAAGTATATCGATCTCGGGTATATGCGTGCCAACTCATACTTTGTTGATGCGTTATGGATTACTAAGAAGCTTGGACTACATGGGCTCATGGAGCTTTGTGAGGACTACAGTGTCCGACTTGTGCAACAATTCTATGGCACTGTGGTGTTTGGATCTAATTAGGCTAGGACCATGACTTGGATGACAGGCAATTTTCGCTGCACTTCAACCTTCTTTGATTTTGCCAATGTCATTCAGGACACCTTCCAGGGAGTTGTTGCTCATATTGGGAACCATATGCATGAGGCTGCTCTGGGTGAGAACAAAAACAAGATAGCACCACTCTATGGCAGCAAGGGGGTCATTGGTGAGTCCAAGGGTCTTAAGCCCCTCTACAACCTACTGGTGAGGATTTTTCGCCAAACCATTTCCCCTAGTGCTGGGAATGATGATGCCATTAGGTGTGGCTTGGTCAACTTACTTCACCATGCTCACAAGGTATACTATGCTGGTCCTGATGTTGAAGGATATGGTATAGACATCATGGACTTCATCTTTGAAGAAATGTATCATGCCATTCTCTACAAGAAGTCTCCTCCATATGCACCACTAGTGATGAGACTCATTAACACGCAACCACACGGTTCACCGCTTTCCATGCCTCCTAACCTTGTGGAGCATGCCCTTGTGTCTCTCCAAAAGAAAGGGAATATGAGGCAAGCTCCTAGGCTGTCATATGCAAATGATGAGGATGAGATCTCTGATACTGAGCGAGCTCCCACTTCTCCTAGAGGCTCTCGGAGAAAGAATGCCTCCAATGATCCCATGCCACCTGTCTCCCGTGACTAGGTCAAGGAAAAGGTCAAGAAGGCCTCATTTTGGGAGAAAACCCTCTGCTGCATGAATGTCGACATCCGCAAGGAACATCATGCCTCTTACAAGAGAAGCCGCAGGATTGAGAAACTCCTCAAGGAAATCAAGGCTCAGGGTCAGGAGGAAGAAGATGATGAAGAGGGAGAGTACATAGATGAGCATGGAGCTCAACCATCTACAGAGTCTGACCACATTCTCTCGTTTGGGGCATGGAATGCCCAGCAGGACAGCCTTGTGGATTGGAAGACCTTCTCAGAGGTCACTTTCGGGTTTGTCTCTTAGGGTACTTCATCTTCTCACCCTCATGGCAAAGGGTCTGCTGCTTCAGGTGATGATGATGATTATGAGTAATATGAGGACGAGGATGAGGATATGGATGAGGACGACGACGACGATGACTACGAGTGATCCCTTGGGGTGCTAGCTTTGGTCTTTTCCCTTTTCGCCATCTTGATGCCAAAGGGGGAGAAGAAGTCTATAGATCATCGGGATTTGCATGTGCTGGGCATTTGGCTTTTCATATTGCCCGTTATCTTTAAAATTTGAAAATTTGCTTTTATTTGGTTATTAAACTATCTATGTGTGTGGACATGATATGCCCCTGTGTGATTGTAATGGTTAAAACTCTCTATGTTTATGTTTCTATTACCTGACATGCATGTATTACTTGAGTATCTTGCTGCACATCGTTTGGGGAGCATAGTTATGTCTAATATTAAAATTTCCACGCAAAGCCTGTTGTTCTCATCGACCAAAAATGGGGAGATTAAAAGGACATTTATTATCTTAATCAGTTTTGGTGTTTGTTAACAACTTGAGGATCATTTTACAGTGTGCTGATGTTTCCAGGTTGATATACTGAAAAAATAAAAGTCCATAGCATTGAGGAAAAGTTTCTAGAACAAATAGCTTTTTCAGGGTGGGTTTCATACCAAAGTCTCCGGTGTGCATACACTAGAGTCACCGATGTGAACCGGAGTTCCCCCCCAAGTCTCTGGAGGAACTTCCAGAAGGGTGCCTAGGACAGTCTATATGGGGGTCCGGAGATGGGCCAGAAATGGACCGGATTCTCTGATGCACTCGGTCAGACCAGAGTCTCTGGTGTGAAAACATCGGAGTCTCTGGTGTACCACATGCCAAAAACTTTGAAGAGTCCTTGGAGGGAATATCTACACCAAGGCTAGGACAATCTCTATGGTGGTCCGAAGATTGACCGGAGACTGGACGGAGTCTCCGGTGTGGGTCAAAGTCAGACCGAAGTCTCCGGTGTCCAGACCGAAATCTCCAGTGTGGAATTTCCTCCAACGGTCAGAGAACGATTAGAGAGTAGCAGGCCTATAAATAGGGGACCTCATCCCCATCCTCCAGTTGCTTGTTTCAGAAAGAAGAACCCTAACCCTAGAGCCACCAAATCAACAAGATCTCCCCATCCAATCATCCAAAGGCCTTGATCTTTGGAGAATCAAAGGAGGAGGCCTTGATCTAAATCTTCACCAAGATAGATCTTCATTTCCCCCCGTTCACTTGAGGGCCCCTTGCTCTAGTGTTTCATTGGAAACCCCAGTTCTTTATTTTTTCTTACAAGCTCGTCTTTGATTGTGTGGCAGCTTGTTTGCATTTGGGAGCCTCCAATTCAGTTGTGGATGTGTTCATCGAACTTGTTGTATAGGTGTCGGCTTCCACCTCGAAGGTTGCCGATATAGTGGAAGGAGCGAATCGAACCCTTTTGGGGTGAAGTTCACCGGAGAACAAGGGCGGCCTCTCGTGGTGTTGGTAGTTTGAACCCACCCCTCTCCAAACGTATACGTACTTCCCCTCAAAAGGAAGGAACTGCGGAAAATAATCGTTGTGTATCTGTGTGCTCCATTTTGGTTACTTCTATCCTTTAACGCACCGTACTTATCTTGTTCTTGCATAGTTATTTGTAGTAGTTTGGCATATAGGTAAATTCACCATAGTTGCATAATCTAGAGAATTTACCTTTTGTGTCAAACCCTAAATTGAAAAGGAGTAAAATTTGAAGTAGCACCTATTCAACCCCCCTCTAGGTGCCCATACGATCCTTTCACACTTTGGTCGTGCTTCTGCGTCACCGACTTTCTCATGCGCGATGACATCAGTTCATACTGGTCGTTCTTCTCCTAGTTCTTCCATGCTGGTGGTGCTTCTCCTTCTTCTGGTGCTGGTGGTGGTGGTGGTGCTTCTCCTTCTTCCTGTGCTAGTTTTAAGGCAGCTACTCCATGTGGTCCTTCACCTATTTTCACGCGGGGAGACATGGATCTCTCGAGAAGCTCTCCGGAGATGTAGGGAACTTGTTCCTTTTGTATCGATACTAGCTATTTTATTTGGATGATGATGTACCTATGTGTGGATGATCTAGCTATGATATTTTGATGATGATCTTATGTTTGTGGTGATGTGCTTGTCTTATATACTGTGACTAGAATCTGGGGTTATTTGTAACATCCCAGAATTTTAGAATGGGAAATTTCATAGGATTCATATGCATTGCATTAAGCAGCTTGCAAAAATCTCAATTTCAAAACCATTTGTGAAGAACCCTATTTGAAAAACCCTTCTATGCATCTATTAAGTCTTGTTTCAAAAACCTATGTTTGAATATTTTGAATGTACAAGATTATGTATCCCTAGTAGTCCATATTCATATTATAAATTTTAGAAAAATTTATAAACATGTTTGAGCTCATTTGGAGCTATATTTCAAAATTTACAAAAGAAATCAGAAAAGGGAAATTAATAAACAAAAAAACCTAAGCTAACTCTAACTGGGCAGCCACCAGGCTGGCCTAGCCCTTCTCTGCCGCCCGCGCGCCAGCTAAGCCCACCTCATCTCTCTCGCGCGTAGCAGCAGCAACTGCAACAAGCGCGACCCAGCGCCAGCTCACCTAGCACCCAAAGAGCCCACTGCCTCTCTCTCTCTCTAACGGGTGGGACCCGCCCCTATCGTCTTTCTCTGGACGGAGAACGACGCCGCACGAGTTCCCCTCGACCCCGACCCTCTATACCCAACGATTCTGCTCATTTAGTTCGACCCCGAGCCCATTTCCGCACGCAAACCCTCTATATATACCCCTCCTCCTCCACCTCGTTCTGTTTTTCCGCTCTCTCGGAAACCCTAGACGCCAAATCGCGAGCTCGCGATCTCGTTGCCGTCGGCCGCCACCGATCGATCTTGGACCCGAGGTTCTGGAGCACCCCTCTCCCTCTAATCCCCTCCATCCTTTTTGAATCTCTCCGCCGCTTCGCCTCACTCTTTTTCCCTCCCGCAGATCACCATAGGACCAATCCGAGACCGCCGGAGCTTGTCGTCGGCCGAGCTGCTTCATCCGCCTGCCATCATCTCCAGGAGAAACAAACCACCACGCCGAGATTACCTAGGAGCTCCCCATCCTCATCCACTCCCCGTGTACATACTCAACACATCCTGCGACCACTGGAGCGCCGCCAAGCTCGACTCCTGCATGAACGCCGCCGTCCACCGCCACCCACCGTGAGCTTCAACACGAACGCGTCCTCGGCTGTCAGATCTCGCACCGACGCTCAGGATTAGAACAAGCTCAAAGAGGTAACGGCCAACCAGAGCACGCCACTTGGCCTACCGTGTCAGCAGGAATATTCCTAGAATATTATCTCGAATTCTAGAAATTGTATAAATAGCCAGATTTGTATGTACTTTGTAAAATTCACAGAAAATAAAATATAGCACATAAAAATACAGATGACATATCCCAGGATTCAGAATAAAGTGTAGAATATTATCATAAAATAAAATTCGTACTTTGACAAATGCATATTTTCTGGAATATTTAAATCTATTATATGGTAAATAATTCATAGGAAAATATCCACAACTCCAAAATTGGCAAATTTGGTGTCTATGGATTCATAAAAGTGTAATCTACGTCACTGTAGCATTAGTTGATTTTGGTACAGTACAAAATAATTATCTATGATTAAATCACTTAAATGAGTATTTTGGCTATAACTTTTAATCTATAAATCATTTTAGGGTGAAACCAGTGGCAAATGAAAGCTATGAACATTACCTATCCAGTAGAATGGTTGTCATAATTTTATGAAACTATTCTGTACTGAAAGTATTCAGAATTTTTAATGCCTATTAAAAGCCTATTTGTTTATTGGAAAATGTTTATGGAAAGCTTTTAAACTTGTTTCTCTTTTATAAAATGCATGCATACTATTTTGTTGTGTTGCTGTACTGTATGATTAATTGCAATTATTGTTTTGCGTGATAGATTGCCCGGAGTGCGATTATTGTGATTACGACGACTGTGTGAACGATTACTACAACTGAGGCAAGTGTCACTATCATAAAACTCCTATTGTTTTCTTATGCATTTAGTTTTCAGTAGCTTGAATTGAAGGAAATGTTTTATATTATATATGCTATGCTATGGTGTGAGTACCCAATAGAATTGTCATAGACCCTAGTTGATTCCATGATAGCCATCATATTGTAGATGCTTAGCCATGTTATTAGTTGCGTGGATGGTTTTCATGATACATATGTGTATGAGAAGGATTATGTTTTGCGAAAATGAAAACCAGTTAATCAATGAATCACCTGGATGGAATGGCATTGATTAGGTCATCGAGTGTGGATTTTGGTGGGGATTGCCACCCAGGCTTCAAAGAGATAATAGAAGGTCTTGATTAGTAACTTCCATGTACAACCACATGTCATATGGGCTCTGACTTGACTAAGTAAGTTATGGGATCATGTCCTACCGTGACTAGGAGATGTAGGTGTTGATAGGATGGTATGGTCCGGAGTTAGGCTCATGATTCTGTTTTCCAAATGTCTCGTCCTGGTCTTCTCTCAAAAGGGGTTGATCGGGTCTTGTGGGTAAAGTGTACTAGCCTCTGTAGATGGTTTATGAACTAAGTACTTAGTTGTGTCCCCGGTAATGGACAATTATGAGTAAATTCTCTTGACGCTGTTGAAAAGTCTCATTCATTCCAATTTCTCCAATAAAACTTGATGGGTGAACAGAATGGGCTATAGGAGTACTTGAGTGACTCAATGTGTCCATAGTTTTAGGATCTCTCGAGTGACTTGAACTGTTCTTAGTTATTTTCAAGAACTAAAAGCTTATTTGAAAAGGTAGGAGAAAATGCTGCTTTATGCAAATAGCCTGAAATCCACTAGCCAAAGTGAGGATGTATATGATAGGTTGCCAATTGTGTCCACATAACAGCGACATCTTGCCAATACAATTCAAATGTATTGACCATTAGTGGCTGCAACTTTTTATGTTGTAGGTTACTCCAACGACATGTAAGGTTTTCGTTTAGGTTGCAAATCTCCACTCAGCGAGTTGCCTGTGGTGTGATGGAGCCTTTATATATTGTTTATCTATTGAACTATGTTATTTGAGCTAGCTATGAGCTAAACAACTTTGTAATAATTATATTCTTGGATCAATCGTTGTAATAATGTGATGTATTGATACTCTTTTATTCATCGAAACTGTGTGTGCTAGCTAATCGATCCAAGGTACTAGCACTGTAAACACATGATCCAATTCTTAACGGGTTGGATCACTTCAAATGGTATCGGAGCATTACGTTGACTGTAGGTTCGTGACCTTAGAACTGGATTAGAAATAGGAGACCTCTATTAGAATAACTATCATATTTTCTACTTATTAGAGTTCTTATATTCCTTATCTATCTTTTCTAGAACCTCTTCTTGTTCAAAATATGTAGTTTTCCATTTGTTTGATACCTATATAAGAGTTTGCCTAAAAGTAAAATAAGAAATAGAATGACATGAATGAATGTCTCACTAAGTTTTGTTAGTTTTGCTCCACCATATTTATCTCTTTAGGAGATCAACTATCGTGTTAGCATATTGATCTTACCAACTTATGTGGTATGACAATATAGGTTGCTTGCTTATTTGTATTGAGTTATTTTGTGTGATGCCTTGTTTAGGATCAGTTAGTTTTGAACTCCAAAGTTTCTGAAATTTTTGTGAGGTTTTTAGATTAGTTTATTGGTGTGAATTGATTGGAATTCGTGATATTGCTGCAGTTTTCTGCCTGACCTGATATACTGTACGATTTTTCATGTTTTTTTGGTAACTGGGAAAAATCTGAAAAAATAGTGTTTAGTGCGAAACTTCCTGTAATATATGAAAAAATGGCTAAAATCCGTGACGTGTTTAAGTAGGTCAAAAAAATTCGTGAAGCCTACTGTACTATTTTGACAGGTTCTGTCTATTGCTTATATGTTGCTCTATCTTACTCTAGTATTGTCCCCAACTTATTCAAACTATTTTGTGGTTATATACTACTAATATTAGACCCCTATAATGTTGTTATGCAAGTGGTTGCTTGTGTGTTGATTGCTTATGATGGTTTGCTTGTTTATGTCACTGATTGCTTCATATAGTTATGGGTAGTACTACTTTCCCTAGTCCCTTCTATCTATAACTTATGTATGCTGTCCCAAATATATGCCGCCTCACCGTCAACCCACTGAGATAGAGTAGCTGATAGCAGCCCAGGCACAGCTAGCACATGTGATGAATCAATTCATGGCTACCCAGAACAACAACAATAATGGGAACAACCAGCCCCAGGAGGATGCTCTCACTAGGTTTCTGAAACTTAGGCCAACTAATTTCTCCACTGCACCTGAACCTATGATTGCTCTTGACTGGTTGTGCTCGGTGAACAAGACTTAGTGACTATTGGATGCACCGATGCTGAGAAGGTGGGATTTGCTGCTCACCTACTGGAGGGACCAGCTGCTTCTTGGTGGGATACTTTCCAAATCACCCACCCGCTAGACACTATTACTTGGCCATGTTTGAAGATGGATTCAAGACCAACCATGTTTCTTTAGGGGTCCTGAGTCTGAAGAGGAGGGATTTTTGCAACTTGCGCCAAACTAATCGCATAGTGGCGGACTACATAGAGGAATTCAACAATCTGTCACGCTATGCACCTGAAGATGTTGACACTGATGCCAAGAGAGAGGTTTTTGGATGGTCTCAGTGATGAGCTCTTGCTGCAGTTGTCTGTGGTCTACTGCCCCACTTTCCAAGAGCTGATGGACAAGGCTAAAATTCTTGAAGGGAAGCACAAACAAGTGGAACGATGCAAGAGGAAGCACAATGGCCATCACAACTCAGGACCATATCATAAATGTACCTTCCATGATGGCAATGACATTTCTGATGACCACAACAATGGAGGTAATAGCCACAACGGGAATGGCCACAACAAAGGTAGGAATGGCCATCAGCATAATGGAAATAAAGATCTCAGTAATGTGGAATGTTACAAGTGTAGTAAGTTGGGACACTATGCCTACAGTTGTCCAGAAGATGGAACCAAGTCAAAGTCAACTAAGAAGGCAACTGTGAACCACATGAACATGAAGAGAGGACTCAATAAACTATGCTATGTGACTGGTAAGCTTCTAGCTAATTTATGCATCACACTCGTACCTTTTCAATACTGGTGCATTGCATTCGTTCATATAAGGCATTCAAGGATGATATTAGTCACATATGGAGTTACTTAGAAGATCTGTTAAAGTGAACTCATTGGAGAAGAAAATTGATAGCTAGTACAAGATGCCACAATTAAGTCTTAGATGTTTGGAGATGCCAAGTTCAGTTCTCTTAAGGGGGTTATCTTGATAAATGTACCCATGGAAGAGAAGCCAAATGATGCTAGAAATACAATCTCTGAGAACACCACCAAAACCTATTTGCTAGCCATCTCGAATCTCGAGGACGAGATTCATCTTAAGGGGGATAGTCTGTAACATCCCAGAATTTTAGAATGGGAAAGTTCATAGGATTCATATGCATTGCATTAAGCATCTTGCAAAAATCTCAATTTCAAAACCATTTGTGAAGAACCCTATTTGAAAAACCCTTATATGCATCTATTAGGTCTTGTTTCAAAAACCTATGTTTGAATATTTTGAATAAACGGGATTATGTATCCCTAGTAGTCCATATTCATATTATAAACTTTATAAAAAATTATAAATAGGTTTGAGATCATTTAGAGCTATATTTCAAAATTTACAAAAGAAATCAGAAAAAGGAAATTAATAAAAAAATATAAGCTAACTCTAACCGGGCAGCCACCAAGCCGGCCCAGCCCTTCTCTGCTGCCTGCGCGCCAGCTAAGCCCACCTCATCTCTCTCGCGCACAGCAGCAGCGACCGCAGCAAGCGTGGCCCAGTGCCAGCCCACCTAGCACCCATAGAGCCTGCTGCCCCCCTCTCTCTCTCTCTGATGGGTGGGACCCACCCTTATCGTCTTCCTCTGGACGGAGAACGACGCCGCACGAGTTCCCCTCGACCCCGACCCTCTATCCCCACCGATTCCGCTTGTTTAGTTCGACCCCGAGCCTATTTTCGCACACAAACCCTCTATATATACCCCTCCTCCTCCACCTCGTTCTGTTTTTTCGCTCTCTCGAAAACCCTAGACGTCAAATCATGAGCTCGCGATCTTGTTGCCGTCGGCCGCCACCGATCGATCTTGGACCCGAGGTTCTGGAGCACCCCTCCCTCTCTAATCCCCTCCATCCTTTTTGAATTTCTTCGCCGCTTCGTCTCACTCTTTTTCCCCTCCCACAGATCGCGATAGGACCCATCCGAGACCGCCAGAGCTTGTTGTCGGCCGAGCTGCTTCATCCACCCATTGTTGTCTCCAGGGGAAAAAAAGCCGCACCGAGAGTACCTGGGAGCTCGCCGTCCTCATCCGCTCCCCGTGGACATACTCAACGCCTCCTACGACAACTGGAGCGCCGCCAAGATCGATGCCTGCATGAAAGCCGCCGCCCACGGTAAGCTTCAGAATGAACGCATCCTCAGCCGTCAGATCTCGCACTGACGCTCAGGATTAGAACAAGCTCGAAGAGGTATCGGCCAACAGGAGCACGCCACTTGGCCTGCCGCGCCAGCAGGAATATTCCTAAAATATTCTCTCGATTTCCAGAAATTGTATAAATAGCCAGATTTGTATGTACTTTGCAAAATTCCCAGAAAATAAAATATAGCTCAATAAATACATATGATATAACCCTAGATTCAGAATAATGTGTAGAATATTATCATAAAATAAAATTCGTACTTTCACCAATGCATATTTTCTGGAATATTTAAATATATTATATGGTAAATGATTTATAGGAAAATATCCATAACTCCAAAATTGGCAAATTTGTTGTCTATGGATTCATAAAAGTGTAATCTACGTCACTATAGCATTAGTTGATTTTGGTATAGTACACAATATTTATCTATGATTAAATCACTTCAATGAGTATTTTGGCTATAACTTTTAATCTATAAATCATTTTAGAGTGAAACCAGTGGCAAATGAAAGATATTTACATTACCTATCTAGTAGAATGGTTCTCATAATTTTATGAAACTATTTTGTACTGTAAGTATTCAGAATTCATTAATGTCTATTAAAAGCCTATTTGTTTATTGGAAAATGTTTATGGAAAGCTTTTGAACTTGTTTCTCTTCTATAAAATGCATGCATACTGTTTTGTTGTGTTGCTGTACCGTATGATTGATTGCAGTTATTGTTTTGCGTGATAGATTGCCCTGAGTATGATTATTGTGATTGCGACGACTGTGTGAACGATTACTACCACTGAGGCAAGTGTCACTATCATAAAACTCCTATGGTTTTCTTATGCATTTAGTTTTCAGTAGCGTGCATTGAAGGAAATGTTGTATATTATATATGCTATGTTATGGTGTGAGTACCCAATAGAATTGTCATAGACCCCAGTTGATTCCTTGATAGCCATCGTATTGTAGATGCTTTGCCATGCTATTAGTTGTGTGGGTGGTTTTCATAATACATATGTGTATGAGAAGGATTATGTTTTTCTTAAATAAAAACCATTTATACAATGAATAACCTAGATGGAATGGCATTGATTGGGTCATCGAGTGTGGATTTTGGTGGGGATTGCCACCCAGGCTTCAGAGAGATAATAAACGGTCTTGATTATTAACTTCCATGTACAACCACATGTCATATGGGCTTTGACTTGGCTGAGTAAGTTATGGGATCATGTACTACCATGACAAGCAGATGTAGGTGTTGATAGGATGGTACGGTCCGTAGTTAGGCTCATGATTCTGTTTCCCAAAGGTCTCGTCCTGGTCTTCTCTCAAAAGGGGTTGATCAGGTCTTGTGGGTAAAGTGTACTAGCCTCTGCAGATGGTTTATGAACTAAGTACTTAGCCATGTCCCCGGTAATGTACAATTATGAGTAACTTCTCTTGATACAGTTGAAAAGTCTCATTCATTCCAATTTCTCTAATAAAACTTGATGGGTGAACATAATGGGCTATAGGAGCACTTGAATGACTCAATGTGTCCATAGTTTTTAGGAGCTCTCGAGTGACTCGAGTTGTTCTTAGTTATTTTCAATACTAAAAATTTATTTGAAAAGGTAGGAGAAAAT
Organism: Avena sativa; assembly: GCA_916181665.1. Classification (NCBI taxonomy): domain Eukaryota; kingdom Viridiplantae; phylum Streptophyta; class Magnoliopsida; order Poales; family Poaceae; genus Avena; species Avena sativa. The sequence goes on from OV702297.1 coordinate 150,169,844, forward strand.
GCTACTTTATGCAAATAGCCTGAACTCCCCTAGCCAAAGTGAGCATGTATATGATAGGTTGTCAATTGTGTCCACATAACAGCGACATCTTTCCAATATAATTCAAATGTATTGACCATTCGTGGCTGCCACTTTTTATGTTTCAGGTTACTCCAATGACATGTTAGGTTTTTGTTTAGGTTGCGAATCTCCACTCAGCGAGTTGCCTGTGGCGTGATGGAGCCTTTATATATTGTTTATCTGTTGAACTATGTTATTTGAACTAGCTATGAGCTAAGCAACTTTGTAATATTTATATTCTTGGATCAATCGTTGTAATAATGTAACGCATTGATACTGTTTTATTCATCGAAACTGTGTGTGCTAGCTAATCTTTCCAAGGGACTATCACTGTAAACACAGGATCCAATTCTTAACGGGTTGGATCGCTTCATTATTATTGCAGGGTTGCGCGTAGCATCCCAATTGTCTAACAATTGCAATGCTACTTTCCTAATCTATATATTGCTACTTCCAACATGTCATTATTTCATCATCATTATATCATGCTCATGTCACCATGCCACCTTGTATTTTAGCATCATATAAAACCCCTCTTATTTGGTTCTTCTTTCATTTGCATTTGTATTCTTATTAATTGTATTTGCCTCTTGATATATTGTAGTTGGTTCTTGATATGTTGCTTGATGCCCAAGTTGAGTAGGGGGCATATCTTTTACAACTCAACTACATTTCTTTGTCACCTCCTTATAATTCCACCATCCTATTTAGATATGGGCTATTGCAATTCTATTGTTATTTAAATCTAGCTCATATGTGTTGGGGTGGATCCACTTCTTTCTACATGCTTCCATATATGAACCATGTTGTTTTCACAATATTGTTATGGTAGCCTACACAGCCATCTTACAAGTTATGTAGTAGTAGTAGAATCCACATTCATCTCACCAAGGCTTCATTCCTTTTGTGGGTTTATTTTATGCCATAAGGCCCTACTAGCATCCTAGTGGAAAATACACACTACATAGGCCTTGTAACTCAAATGCTCCACAATAAATGGGATAATGGTTTGGGATGTTTGAATTTCACCTTGGCCATTTGGAAACCTAGTTGTTTTCACAACTAGGATACATGCATGATGGGCCATGCATTAATCATCTATCTCTTTATTCATTACTTTGAGTTCTTATTTGAATTTTATTTGGGGTTGAATTCAATCCAATCCTAAATATACCATCTATATCTACCCACCTATGTTCTAGTTGGTTTTCTCTTCTTGTTGTTCTCTTTTGGAAGATTCTACAAATGCTTGTTTTCAAAATAAACAAAACAACTAAATTGAAAGAAACTATCTATCTAAACCTACCTTCTATCTAGCCTACCCCATCTAATCTAACCCTCTCCTTGGCGTGTATTGCAAGAGAGCAGCTAGCCCTAGGCGCCACCTCTCCCTCCTGGTACCTTGTACCTCTATCTTGAGTAGCTAAAGGACAAGAGATGTAAGAGAGGAGAGAAGAGAAAACCCACACCCGAACCCTATCCCTCTCTAGATTTTTTCAAGCCTCCACAAAGACCATGTGCTCTTGCCCCTCTTTATCTACCCTCCTCCAAGCCAGATCTCTGGATCGAGATCCAGCAGCCCCAGGAACCCCTCTCCCTCCTTCCACCTCCTTGCCATGGCCATGGTTCCTCTAAAACCTAGCTCCGGCCTACCTTGCTAGCCGATGATCCCAAGCGCGCCAAGTTGTACCAGGAGAACGAGGAGCTCTAGATACTTCCTCTACCTCGACCAGTACCCGCAGTAGCCGCTGGAACCCGCTGGAGCAAGCTCGGCAGCGCCATGAACTCCAGGAGCCAAAGCTTCCCGACTGCGAGATCCACCGTGGATTGTCTCCACCCCAGCAAGTTCTGCTCGCCCAGTAGCTCTCTGGTGAGCCTCCTTGACCTCCCCGACATGTCGTCCCTCCCTCTCTTGCACGGTAGCGCCCCCGCCCTACGTCGAGAACCCTGTGTGCACGCGCACCACCGCAGTCACCGCCAACACGCGCATCAGTCGCGGCTGCAGCCCGACCTGCTTCCCTCGGTTCCCCTAAGTTTTCCGAGTGATGAAGACCTCCGTTGACGAACCTCCGAACAACAAAGTTATAGCTTGTTCTTCCCTCTTTAAAACGAGACCTAACGCGCTCCAATCAATGCATCGAGTCGCCTGAAATCAATCTCGAAACTTAGCTCAATCTCGTAGTTTCGCTGGCAATATTCAGAGTTCAGCTTCAACCGCTTCTTCGTCTCTGTTCATCACCATTTTCCCGTCGATATAATTCCCTACCGGCGAGACCCCAGACACGAAAGTTGTATCCCTATCTATCCTCTTCGTTTCTAGTTTTCGTGGCGCTGCGAAATTAAAATTATTTTTCTCGCCATCGTCTTCCGAAGAATGCCTCAGCTAGCTTTTTTTTGCTCGCTCAAGATTCAGTTCGTCAGTGTTCGTTTTCGTCAGATAACCAGCAACCGTAGCCCGTGTCTCCCTCTGTTTATGTTCAAATTCCGGTTCCTTTGTCCCTCTTACGGTTTTGGTTCCTGAACAAAAGTTGTAGAACAAGATCCCCTCTCCAACTTTTGTTTTTATGACGACTCAAAATTCTTGACGGTTCGCTCGCAATCTTCATCCAAAAATCATCTCAGCTGACTGTTTTGGCGAAAACAAATTCAGTTTTCGTTTCGTTTCTTCCGATCCATTCTTGCACTTTTGCATGAAGCCCCCCTATTTTTGAGTTTATGAACCCATAGTCCCCGGCTCGTCCACGTGTCGCTGCCTCGCTGGGCTGCGCACACACTGTGGCCCTGTTGTTCCCTGGCCCACTTGTCATTATCTATGTGTAGACCTGATTCGAGTAAAAAAAGGTTATGTGTTTTTCTAAATTCAAAAATAAAAACTAGAATATGAGTTCAGTTTGGATAATTCATAACTTTGGAAATATTTTGAATTTGAATAATTGATTACTATGAAATATGTTTAGTTTTTCAATATGAATGCAAATGCAAATTCAGTTTTTCCTAGAGTCAACTCTAACTAGTCAAACCTTCGACATTGACCCTCTTTAATAATTTAACTAAAATAATAATTTAAACTCATAATTAAAATAATACATATAATATATGTTTTTGAATCAGGAAAACGTGAGGAATATGAATATGCTACTTAAAATATTATTTGAGAAATTTAAAATTTCGAAATTAATAAAAGGCCAATAAATGCCTATTTATTGAATAATGCATAACTTTATTTCCGTAACTCCGTGTTGGACAAATGATATGTCTAAAACGATTAGCATGACGAGCCCGTTCTAAATATGAATTTCATGTTATGATTTTAAGAATGCATCATATAAATATAATTGAGGCATCATGTATTATGTAAGTAAAAGGTGACTAATTAAATACTAAAAATATTATTTCTTCTTCTCACACCGCATCCATTCCATGTTATGTTATACCATGTAATTTTTGCATCATATCATCATGGCATAACTTGTTTGATTGTTGCATATGATTTATATGATTGTGCAATGTATTTGTTTCGGCCCCTTGTGTGTTTGGTTTTTATCCGGATAGACGCTGAACAAGGAGAATATCAGGAGCATCAGGAGTATTACCCGGATTCCAACTACTCTGCAACTGATCCATCAGGCAAGAAATTCCCCATGCTTGCACTACACATAGTTGTTGGAGATATGCCTTAGAGACAATAATAAAACTAGTTATTATTATATTTTTGTGTTTATGATAAATATTTACATTCATGCTATAACAATATTAACCAAAAACATTAATACTTGTGTGATTTGTAAACTAATTAGAGTTCCTAGTAAAGCCTTTTTATAATACTAGCTGGTTGGTTGATAGATGATCATGGTTTCCTGATCATGAACATTGGGATGTCATTAACAAAAAGGTCATATCATTAGGAGAATGGTGTGATGGACATACTCCTATAGATAAGCGTAACCTAAAGATCAAATCATTTCATTAGTTCGTTTGCTATAAGCTTTCTGATACATAGTACCCTAATTCCTTTGACCATGAGATCATGCTAATCACCATCACCGGATGGATACTTTGATGACATCAAACACCACACCATAACTGGGTGGTTATAAAGGTGGCATTGAGTGTTCAGAAAGTATGTGTTGAGGCACATGGATCAAGTGTGGGATTTGTTCATCCATATGACGGATAGATATACTCTGGGCCCTCTCGGTGGAATGTCATACAATTAGCTTGCAAGCATGTGACTGGGTCACAAGGGATCACATATCATGGGAACAAGAAAATAGTACTTATCGGTAACAAGGTTGAACTAGATATGCAAAGATACCGACGATCAGACCTCGGATAAGTAAACTATCGTGAGATAAAGGGAAATTGGTATCGTATGTAAGTGGTTCATTCGATCGCAAAGTAATCGTAGAAATATGTGGGAACCATATGAATTTACAAATTCCTCTATTGGTTATTGATTGGAGAAGAGTCTCGGTCATGTCTGCATAATTCACTAACCATAGGGAGACACACTTAAGGATTCGATGTTGTTTAGTAGAAATGACATGTAAGTAGGGAGACCGAATGTTATTCTAAGTCTCGGATGGGATCCGGGATATCACGAGGAGATCCGTAATGGTCCGAAGAATAAGATTCATATAAGGAAAGTCCAATTCCAGAGTTCGGGAGTGATTCCGGTGTTTTCACCGGAATGATCTAGAAGGCTCTAGAAGGTTCAACGGACCGGAAGGGGAAGGGTGCACGAATCTGTCATGACTAAGTGGAATGATTGCATCATGTCCTAGGTCACTTGGTTGGGTGTTTGAAAGAAGAAATTGAACTCCAAACTGAAAGTCAAAATGTAAGTTTGAAAAGTCAAACTGGGAAAATGTATCCTGGTGGAGGAAGAAGAGAATCCTTCTCTCCCTCTACCACAAGCCTAGTAAGAGAGGGAGTTGGGGAAGGTTTCAAACTCCCCTCTCCCAAGATGCCCCTCCCTCTTATAAATAGAGGGGAGGGGATGCCCCCCAAGCAATAACAACACAACCAGCCCCTCCCCACACCGCCGCCACACCGCAAGCTGCCGTCGTAGCGCTGCCGACGCCTTGCGTCGCCGCCGCACCAAGTCGTCATCGCCCTAGCCGCTGTCGACCACCTCCTCCTCTTCGGCTTCTAAACCCTAGATCACCAGGGAAACCCTAATACTCCACCATAACCTACTTCGGCTTAGGCGAAGCCCTGCGGGATATTCCCTCGACTTCCGACACCATGCCATCATGCTGCCGGAATCGCGAGGAGAGAACTACAACCTCCGATGCCTGCTGGAACAAGGGAGATGAAGGTCTTCATCGAGTACCGAACGTGTGACCGACTACGGAAGCGCTGTCGAAACGCAACGCCGGAAGGATCGTCTACGTGATCTTGAGATTGGCAAGTGTATGACTACATCACCCATGAGAATCTTCTCTCGTTAACCGCTTTGGAATCTTCGAGGGTGAGTACTCTAATTGACTCGTTTGCTACAATCTAATAGATAGATCTTGGCTTGTGTGTGTTCATGCGGTAGATTTTTTTTTGTTTTCCATGTTAAGAACCCCTACAATAGTACCTATTGCATCTATCTCATTCTTGCATCATAATCGAGTCACGAATAAAATTGAATCCCAAGTATTGCATAGCCTTTACTTTCAAACCCCACCGAAGCTTGTTCCCTCAATACTATGAGCCATTACTATAGGAGTTGATTGAACCATGCGAGTCGTAGAATTACATGTGTAGGGTTTGTGAGTGTCTTTGAATAATGAGGTACCTAAACATTTGAATCGAGTAGTAATGGGATAACTAAAAAAAGAGGCACCGTTGGGCAATATTTGAGATCTGGTTTTTATCCGCTCACTTGTGTCCCGTAGGACCCGAGTACTTGATTCTTGTTCCTTGACTATCACACTATCCGCATGTGGGACCATGAAAATCCTTAGTCCTAGCTTGAGTCATATTTAATTTCTTGGGGCCACAAACTAGTTTGGGGCGTTATTACTATCATGCACTTATTGCATGATTTACTGTTTATTTACTACTGTTGCTCAAGGAGTGTTTACTATTGTACTATTTAGGAATTGTGATACTTTCATGCGGTATCGACAAGCCTAGTCACACTTTTGTGTTCCTAGTCGTTTACAGCCGTCGACACACACCTCTGGGTTTGTTTCTGAGCCAGCCAACTTCGTCGCGAGTTGCTTAGTGGGGTGGCCCCTGAAATCAACTATGAATCTTGCGAATGCTTTGTCGTGATGCCTCGTTGGGTTTTCATTTAGTTTTTCCGAGGTTGATCATGCGTGTGTTGCTATTTGTGCACCCCTGCAGGGTAAACCTTTCTAAAATCCGTGTCCACGGTTATAGACGACTTGGAGCAGTTTATCGATCATAGACAAGCATAACTAAAGTACCGCTTTTAAATTGACTAAAACTTAACTAGTAATAGTGCAATAATCATGGAATGATTAATAAAACTACCAACGGATGGATATTCTTCCGCCTTCTCATTTGGGAACGGCGAGGTGGGTGAGCGGTGTTTATTTATGTTGATATATATTTGTTGGGTAATTCACTGCTTTTTATTTAACGAGTGTCCGTCTATCATTGGTTAGGAGGATATTGTAGCGTGTCTCTATAAAACTGCTAGGTTTTATTTTCGCTGCAATTGTGTCACCCTCAGATTGTTCCCTTTAGATGCATAAAGACTTGATGAGTCCCTTAGGGTCTCACACGATAAAATATTGGTTTAGATGGACAGGTATCTCCGTAGGAAGGCTACTGGTTCGAGGAGACCGATGATGGTGACAATGTCCGCCTGGTGTAGAGATTCCGTGGATGGAGATTCGTGAGATCTGTGGGCGGGATGTGCTTATTTTCAGGGCATCTTATGCCAATTTGCCTCTTATCCGTACTCGGATCTTGTTTCCGCTTCCACTTGATACTCTGATGTGTGATGTATGAGGATATATCCTAAACTATTAGCTATCTAGTATTTTTTTATCTTGCCATATGACGTTGAATAATTCTATTTCTTTTAGATGGTTTGGATCTGATGTACCCTTGTATGTCGCTGATATACACACTTGTGTATGTTTTATTCGCATTCCTGTCAACTATGCGGCTCGCACTTGATACAATGTTCTTGCAAAGTGGATAGGGTGGTGGCCGGTACCATGCCCTGATCCGCTTAGACGGGCATGCACGTGGGTGGCCTTTGGGTCTTCGTGGTATTACCACCTTATGCACTTTGGGTTCATCCTGGCTTGTTGTTTAGAGCGTAGGGTCCGAGGTATTACGTTGCAGGAATTTGAAATGTGCAGAGAACGAATAAAAATAGGAAAAAATTTAAAAACTGGCAGCTTCTACACCGACGACACTGCCATCGGCGTAGGAAAGACCATATGGCACGTTTTGGACTTGGGTTGACGGGGAGTCCATCGACATAGACACTTCTGCGGCCCAGCGAGCCAATCTAGGTCGACGGCTAGACCGTCGGCGTTTCAGCCTGCGTGTTCCAGCGAGCCCAAATAGGCTGATGGTGTGGCTATCAGCGTAATAGCCTCACAGGAGGCTGCAGGGGCGGCACATGGCGGCCTAGGCCGACGGCAATGCCGTCGACGCATAACGTCTAGCGCTAGCAGCTGTTAGCTACAGTAAGTGACCCCCATAAAGCCTTAGACGATGACACGTACACCGATGACTCTGTATAGCCGTCGGCCTAGGGTATACGCCTACAGTTAAGTACGTTGATGCTGATATGCCAACGGAAGCCATCGGTGTAGCCTACGCCGATAGGGATTAGGGGCTACGCCGACGGGGGCTAGCCATTGGTGCTATTCGCATTTCCTATAGTGGTGGCCCACTATTAGTACCAAGGCCTATGGCCTGCTGGGCGGCCTAGTTAGATGGATCCAGAAGGAAGGCACATGCCAGATAAAGGAAGGCTATAGTACAGTCAAAGACCAACCCGGAGCCTTGAGTACAAGAGACGATGACAAGTTAGAATTAGTGTAGTACTTTGTGACTTGTTCGGCTAGGAATCTTCCATGTATCCCATTTGTTCTAGCACCTTTATAAGCTAGACCTCAAGGAGCCTTTAGGGAAGACGACTTACAACACCTCGCATAGCGAACCTATCTATGTAATTCGACATATTGCCATTATAGTGATTTATATTAGGAGTAGGATTCCGCCACCGTCGTGGGATCTGAATGTAACGCCCCCGAATCGGGTCTATGATGATCTTAGCATTTCCCGCCAAAACCAGCATAGAAGTGATTCAAAGACGCCCACCTGATACTTTCGTGTGGGTGGGATTTTATTACAAGTAGTTACATCACAGTAGTTTAAAACAGAGTCCACAAGAACTTATATATATATATAACAATGACTCGATGAGTCAAGAATACAAATAATACAATTCAAAGAGAAAGCAGAATAGTATCCGAGTATAGATAAGAACCAAATGGGACTAAGAGTCCTGAAGAATGACCATGCGGTGTCCAACCCTGCCCAGGCCAAGCCGAAAGGGTAACCTTGCTAACATCGTCGATCACATACCTGTCAATCCAAAAGGTTGCCGGCAAAGGGCAAAGGAAAAACAGAAAGAGAGCGGTCAGTACTGAGGCCAGTACACGGCGAGTCTTAGAATTCGGCGGTCCTCACCTACATAGGTATGGTGGAATCAGCGACAGCAAAACTTGCACTATCTAACTTATAGAGACACGCTACAACTTCTTCTATTAGAGCGAGATAAGAGAGCACTATACGATAACTATATATAACACCAAACATAACCCATATGAAGATTTCCCCCTCAAAGACCAATAGAGGATGTCCCCTTGCGGAACACACATGGTGGAAATTTTAGTTAAGCCGATGTTTAGTTGATAAGGCTAATTACTAGTCATATTATTAAAGAGGCAAATCATTAGTGATGTTGTCTATGATCATGACACTGTACTCCTGAGGCGTCCAGCATAACCGTGGACACACGGCTTCTTGAAAAGATTTACCCTGCAGGGGTGCACTACTGTACCAAAACGCATGCTCAACCCTTTAGGCAACATGTTACGTGTGCCATCCGAATCTCACAACAAGAACTATTCCTTAACTACGCACATATCCAGAGGCATCACCTACCGTGGGGAACCAACCAAGAGGTACGACGATTCTCAAGGAAGGCACATTGTTTGCGCCTACTGGTGGATCGGGTCCTACGGGGTAACTTGTACGCACCGTGGGTGCCGCCACCGTGTACCGCGATTTATGTATGAAAGCCATGGCAATCCACCAAAATCATATCACAACTCAACCCATGTCTGAGGACATATTATGCGTATGCACCAAATGGAAAACCAATTTTGTAATCCTCTGGATGTACAAATAGCGTCGGTAGTTGAGGGGAGATCCTAGAGGCCCCATGTTTGGTTAGCACGGTCAACTCAGAACTAGTATCGTTGAACGAACGGGTCCTAGGTCGGCTCAAGTAGTTCCCAAAGGTGGTCCCTGCCGGGGCCTTATCATTATGTGAAGCCATAACCAACAAAATAAGATTAATTATCTTATCACCAACAAATATCCAAGTATCATGTTCCACCTGTATGAGAGCGATACTAAGCATGCCCACGACCTGCAAGGACAAATCTAGCTAATCAAACAAGGCAATAGGATAACCAAGGAAATATAGTGGAGCAGGTAAATAAAGGAACGGTACTATAGCATCGACAATAAGGATAGTAATAGATCAAAGGAAGGAAGTAAAGACTATCAATGCAAAATAGGTAGAAGGGGGAGAATGCTCGCCTGATAAACAATGTCGGATAGCCAGAGGCTTGTCGTATTTCACATCGATTCATCGTCGTATCTAGGAAGAAGCTAAGTACTAGAAAGAAACACCCGATGCAATATTTAATAATATAGCGAAAGATTCGGCATGTTTATGATATGATGCATGGCATGACAATATGCGGCCCCAGTTAGAAATATTAAACGGTATCAGGATCCCGACTTAAATAGAAGGTTCAAGTTATTTATCTACCCACATATTAAATATTGAGTTAACAAGGAAAAGCATGGCATCGGTAAACTACACAATATTAAATGGAGCCGGGACAAGACAAATAGCACTCCCATATATTCCATATTTATTTAGTAGATGAATCGCCATATAACCCCGAACAATAATATATATGCTAGCATGGATAATTTAATATGCACAAGTTATATTATATTTATCAAAATAGGATATCGGGAAGGGATCAAACATGGGGGGCTCTACGATCTTGGTTTGATGTGGTTCGGTCTCAGTCTCTGCAAGATAGAGGCCTTGGATCCGAAAGGGAGAAGAACGCCGGGTTCGGTCTCCGGGTTCCGGGAGGGAGAGCTCGGCGTTCTGGGGCCTTGATGTCCATGACGATGATCTTGTAGTTCCGTGTTGAAGTCCTTGGGTTTCACCTTATTCATCGGTGGGGAGCTTGGAATCGGCGTTCGGGTCTCATGAATGAACTTGGACAGTCATCGACACATGGTAGAAGATCTTGGTAGAAGATGTAATGCTCGATCTCCCGGGCTTCAACGCGGATGATCTTGTGTAAGCGCACAACTGAACAAAGGTGAACATATATGTGGCCTCCGGTTGTACCTTTTATGGGCATCGCACAAACGGCTTGATACCCACACACACACACACAATATTTCAAAAGGGGAGCCACAAGGTAGCAGCCACACATGTGGTTCCAGGAACAGGAGGCACAAGTAGGACCCGAGCATGGCTGAAGGGGCATGAAGGCGACATGGGCGGCCAGAGCACAGGCGGACAGAGACGATAGCTCCATGGAGCGCAAGGAGGAGGGCGGAGATAGCTATGGTGCAACAACAACTGGCGCAGGGGCTTGGCGGCAGCGCTTGGCGAGGCCAACAACGTCCCTAGCGACATGGTGGACGGAGAGGAGGGTGAGGCCGAAGACGGCGAGGCGCTTGGTTAGAGGAGCGGTGATGCGCTCGGAGGTCGACGATGGCCAAACAGAGGAGGCGCACAGCCAGGGGAGGAGAGCAGGTCGAGGAGCTCGGGCTCCTGTCGACGGTGGTAGGGAGGTGGCTGACAACGGAAGGAAAACAGCGGCAGGGACGGACTCGCTGGCGGAAGCATATGGCGGCGACGCCGATCTAGGTCGAGGGATATAGGGCGGCGTTGAGCATTGATGGCACCCAACACTTGTCGTGGGACGCTTCATTGGAAACTCCAAGAGCAAGGTATGAAGCAGCAGAGCAGCAAGTTTCCCTCAGTAAGAAACTGAGGTTATCAAACCAGTAGGAGGAAGTAAACGTCACACATGTGTTGCTAGCAACGCGGAGACCTGCACAACACAAAGTCAACACTTTTCCCCAACGAACCAGTGAGGTTGTCAAGGTCACCGGTTTGCTGTAACAAAGGATTAAACTTATGGTGTGAAAGGTAATGGTTTGCAGCAAGTAAACAAGTAACAGTGGACGATGTATCAATGGTAAAGATTGGACCGGGGTCCATAGTTCACTAGAGGTTCTCTCCTTAGATAAACAACATGGCATGAAGGGTAACCAAATTACAGCATGGCAATTGACAGGAACTGAGCAAGGCATAACAATGCAATTACTAGTCAGAAAGATCATATGAGATTCGTTTGGGCAATACAAAAAGATACATAGATCGGCATCCAACTGCATCTATGACTAGAAGTCCACCTTCAGGTTATCATCCGAACCCCCTCCAGTATTAAGTTGCAAGCAACAGACAACTGCTTTAAGAAAAGTGTGTAAGGTAAACAGTCCACATGTTCCATGAACAAGAGACCGTCGTTTTCTCCCTAGTAGCAACATCACATCTACAACTGAAGATATTATTGTCACTTCCCTTAGAAACTAGAGGCATGAACCCACTATCGAGCATAAATTCCCCCTCTTGGAGTCACTGGCAACTACTTGGCCAAGATAGCTACTAACAACGGAGAGCATGCAAGATCTCTAACAACACAGACATGATAGAATCATAAAGACAAAACCATTAATCAAACCAACATAATAATCTCAATATCCATCGGATCCCCGCAAACACAACATGCATGATTACAAATAGATTAGATCTTGCTCATGAACGGGGCTCACAAGATCTATACATGAAAGCACAAAGGAGGAGATACAATCATCTAGCTACTACATGGACCCATAGTCCAAGGTGGAACTACTCACGCATCATACCGGAGAGAAGGCCTCCGGGATGATCTCCCCTCCGGTAGGGTGCCGGGAAGAACTCCAGATCCCCCCAATCTAGGGACGATGGTGGTGGCGGCTACAGACGGTTTCGTGGATATTTGATTGGGTGCTTAGGGTTTCTGCATCGGGGGCTTATTATAGGCGAAGGGGGAGGCCTAGGAGGTGACCAGGGGGGCCAAACCCTAGCCAGGTGCGGGCCCACCCCTGGCCGTGCCTGGGGGGAGGGGGGTCTGGCTGCCCTGGCCCGCTTCCTCGTCTCCCCTCTAGACTTCTTGTTCCCCACGGAAAGTAATTGACTTTGACATTTGTCCCGTCCAATTCCGAGAATATTTCTTTACTAACTTTTCTGAAACCAAAAACAGCAGAAAATAGGCATCTGGCATTGTTGCAACTTGTTAATAGGTTAGTACCAGAAAACATGTAAAAAACACCTCAAAGTGTAGACAAGTAAAGCAAAGTAGATACTAAACAAGCATGGAGCATCAAAAATTATAGATATGTTTCCGACGTATCAACATCCCCAAGCTTAACTCCTGCTCGTCCTCGAGTAGGTAAGTGATAAACAGATTATTTTCTGAGGTGACATGCACCCTCACAATAAAGATCCAACTATTTGCAAGAATTGAAAGCTGGGATCAAAGAACTCTAAACATGTGCATGAAAGATGGAGTTCTAACAATAGGACATAGTAACTATGCATGCAACATGAAAGGCTACAAACAAAGATCATGAATAACATGCATTGAAAAACGTTTGTTTGTTTCACATACAGAGAACATGGCATAGTGGAAATCAGCTTGTCCCTCATAGAGTAGCAAATAGATGCATAGGACACCTTCAAAGGTCACAAGGGTGACTAGAAACAAATAGCACAAGAACAAGTAATATCACAATATGCATCAATTAATAAGCTTTGGAACACTGCACATAGAATGACAACTATGCTCTCTTAATGGTGCCTAAAGGTAGAAGGTGGAGACTCAATAGTGGTGGAAGAAAGTCCTTTTTGTAAAGGAAGCAGGGATTACAAGTTTCAAAAAGAGCTTCCAAAAATTATGGTACTTGTTAGCTTTCATCCCTCATTGCCCCTATCATAAGCATCTTGAAGTGGTTAAGGTTAAAGAGGAAAAGATGGAGTATATGCTTGACGGAGTATAAGTTGGAAATATCAAGTCCCTTGAATATGAGGGCCACACCTCATGCATACTCAACTTTGGGCCCAGGTAAGTTCTTGTCATTGTAAGTATTTGCATATCATTGAGAACCGCCAACGGGGTACCCCTTGCACATGGTATAGGAGCTTTCCCATAACCAAAATGACAAGGCAAGTAGACAATGAGTATCTCAGCAATATTTTTATTTACCATATGCATAGATTTTTATTGAGGATGCTTCATAGATAGATCATTATGGTGATGCTGGAAGTTTCCACCATGATTAGGCACGGCTTAGGCTAGAGGCCCAGGCGTTTCTCTAACATAGAATACAAACTCCAAGGACTTACAAGTTCCCTCTTTATTTCACACTGGTGACATCCATATACAAAAGAGAATGATATCAACTGAGTACAATTACAAGTGCAATGTTGAAAACATTCCCTGTGACAGCACGGTTCTGCTAATTCCAACTTATAAGTGCAAGCATATACAAAAAGTTGTCACAATGGTTCAAGTTTATTAGGGGCAAGGAATAAAGTGTGCCATCAAGTTCGTGAGGGCTTTAATCACTAATTTTTCACATAACAACATAGATTTAATTGGAAGATAGCTGAAAACAAGAATATATTGGGAATGGTATAACACACCATGCATAGGAGTTTATAGTGGACACTTTGGAATAACTTGGTTTCTTGGGAGTTAGAAGCATGAGTAGAACTTACTCGTACAAGTGGAGGCTAGCAAAAGACTGGGAGTAACCAACTAAGAGAGCATAATGGCCATAATCAAGCAGAGCAACAAAGCATTACTAATCAAAGCAAAGAGTGGTCCTACAAGTCAAGGACTAAATGATCATAGAGGCTAATGGTGACTTGTCATAGTCATAACATGGTGTAAGCATGTGCCAAGTCAACCCAAGCAAAGCATCAAAGGAGAATACCACAATAGTATGCTTTTGCATGCTAAAACAACGCATAATTTCTTCAAGGCACACTAAGCAATCCCAATTGTTTGGAACAAGACATGCTACAACAATAATCACTAAGCATAAGGTCAAAACAACACCTAGCATGTCATGCTAAAGTCTAAGTCATAGCAATGCAAGCTTCTCTTGCACTTCAAGCAAGAACTTACTACTCCTTTCCAACAACAAGCAAACTTATTTGCAAAAAAACACAGCGAGAACAGGGGTCCAAACTACTTTATTCAAGCAAACTAAAGAACCTAAGCAAAGCAAATGAAAACTAAGACGCTCCAAGAACAACACAACTGTGCATGAAACAATAAAAACGAAGTGTCTAGACAGACCTGAGCTTTTATTGAAGAAGAAGGGGATGCCTTGGGCATCCCCAAGCTTTGACGCTTGTACCTCTTGGATATTTCTTGGGGTCACACCATGGTGGCATTCCCAAGATTGAGCTTTTGTCCATTCTTCATCTCATTGCATCATTCTCTCTCTATACATGGAATTTTTCCTTCATACAAAACTTCACACAATCTTCATTAGCAACATTAGCTTATTCAAAAGATACTAGACCACTGGCAAAGCTTTGAAACAACAAGGATTTTCATTAAAAACACAAGCTACTATAGCAACTCCTTCAAAAAGATCAATTCACTAAAGAGAACTCAAAAAGGAATCAATAAGAAGCAAATGCAAATAATGGCCGAAATCTGTCAAAACAGACCAGCAGGTAGAAACCGATTTTTTCGAACAACTTCTGTTGCTCAAAGCAAAAAAGTGTTGAACTAAACAAATTTATCTAACATACTGGGTGATTTATTCGTAAATTTTGAGCTCAATCCGAGTTAAAGAGACTCCTCACGAATTTTTTTGGTGGAGGACAGAAATCTGTTTCGGGACAGCAACTCCCCAAATCTTACTTCCCTCTCATTAGAGGTCATTCTTGGCACAAAAAGCAAACAAAAAGGATAAGGAGAGGTCATTACTGAAGTAATAACTTCCAACACACAAGGAAACTCTTGGGTTATCTCCCAACGAGTACTTTTCTTTAACGCCTTTAAGTTAGGCACAAGAAGCAAGAAGAATCAAGTATTTTCAAATGAAGAATCGAGATCAATACTTGCAAAGTCTTCAACTATGAGAGGTATCTCATCCAAATGAGTTTTGGAGGATCCTTTCTCATCTCTCTTTGGTTTAATACTTTCATTAAAAGGATTTTCAGGAACAATCCAATCAAAATTCTTTTCAAAGGCCTCCTGCATCCCAACAAGCTTAAATGATATGGGTATCTTAAATTAATCTCTAGGCTTTGTTTTATCTGAAGTACCCACAACATGTACACAAGAGCCTAGCATATTGAAATGCTCAAAGACCTTTTTGGCTTCCCTAGCAACATCATGAAACTCTTTGAGTAAAGTTTCAAGAATAAAATCTCTCTTTTCAGCATTCTTTTCCTCTTTTAGTTTTAAGAACAAAATTTGCATCATGGGGTTAAGGCTAACAAACCTAGCCTCTAGAATATGAACTAAATATGCTGAAGCAATTTCATAATTAGGAGCAAGCTCTTCTATAGATTTATCCTCAATATCCTCATGCATGCTAACATAATTAAAGAATTCTTCAATATTATCTTTCCCAATTATGGAGCCACTACCTATTGCAAGATCTTTCAGGGCAAACTTGGGGAACAACATGTTGAGCTAGAGCAAGGTGGCAACTAGAGCAGGAACTATTTTTTTTTGTTTTTGAATAAAGAAAGCAAACCAAACTAGACTAATTTTTTTGGGTTTTTTGAAAAGAGGCAAACAAAACAAAGAAAAATAAACAAAGCAAACTAAAAACAAAGTAAAGAGAAAGGAAGTGAATGACTCCCCTTGTGAAGACGTCCTTAGCCTCCTCGGCAACGGCGCAAGAGAATAGCTTGATGGCGCCCAGCACTTGTCGTGGGACGCTTTGTTGGAAACCCCAAGAGCATGGTATGAAGGAACAAAGAAGCAAGTTTCCCTCAGTAAGAAACCAAGGTTATTGAACCAGTAGGAGGAAGGAAACGTCACACTGGTGTTGCTAGCAACGCGGATACCTACACAACACAAACTCAAGTCTTTTCCCAAACGAATCAGTGAGGTTGTTAAGCTCACCGGTTTGTTGTAACAAAGGATTAAACGTATGGTGTCGAAGGTAATGGTTTGCAGCAAGTAAACAAGTAACAGTGGAAGATGTATCAATGGAAAAGATTGGACCGGGGTCCATAGTTCACTAGAGGTGCTCTTCTTAGATAAACAACATGGCATGAAGGGTAAACAAATTACAGCAGGGCAATTAACAGGAACTGAGCAAGGCATAACAATGTAATTACTAGTCAGAAAGATCCTATGAGATTCGATTGGGCAATACAACAACATACATAGACCGCCATCCAACTGCATCTATGACTAGAAGTCCACCTTCAGGTTATCATCCGAACCCCCTCCAGTATTAAGTTGCAAGCAATAAACAACTGCTTTAAGCAAAGTGTGTAAGGTAAATAGTCCACATGTTCCATGAACAAGAGACCATTGATTTCTCCCTAGTAGCAACAACACATCTACAACCGAAGAGATTATTGTCACTTCCCTTGGAAACTAGAGGCATGAACCCACTATCGATCATAAATACCCCCTCTTGGAGTCACTAGCAACTACTTGGCCAAGATAGCTACTAACAACGGAGAGCATGCAAGATCTCAAACAACACAAACATGATAGAATCATAAAGACAAAACCATTAATCAAACCAACATAATAATCTCAATGTCCATCAGATCCCCACAAACACAACATGCATGATTACAAATAGATTAGATCTTGATCATGAACGGAGCTCACAAGATCTATACATGAAAGCACAAAGGAGGAGATACAACCATCTAACTACTACATGGACCCATAGTCCAAGGTGGAACTACTCACGCATCATACCAGAGAGAAGGCCTCCGGGATGATCTCCCCTCTGGCAGGGTGCCGGGAAGAACTTCAGATCCCCCCGATCTAGGGACGATGGTGGTGGCGGCTACAGACGGTTTCGTAGATATTTGATTGGGTGCTTAGGGTTTCTGCATCGGGGGCCTCTTATAGGCAAAGGGGGAGGCGACCAGGGGGGCCAAACCCTTGCCAGGCACGGGCCCACCCATGGCCATGCCTAGGGGGGGGGGGTCTGGCTGCCCTGGCCCACTTCCTCGTCTCCCCTCTGGAATTCTTTTTTCCCACGGAAAGTAATTGACTTTGACGTTTGTCCCGTCCAATTCCGAGAATATTTCTTTACTAACTTTTCTGAAACCAAAAACAGCAGAAAACAGGCATCTGGCACTATTGCAACTTGTTAATAGGTTAGTACCAGAAAACATGTAAAAATCACCTCAAAGTGTAGATAAGTAAAGCAAAGTAGATATTAAACAAGCATGGAGCATTAAAAATTATAGATACGTTTCATATGTATCAAGCATCAGCCGGAGGCAGCGCTACCGGGAGTTGGGTCGGGTCGTAGGACAAGCTCTAGAGAGGCTATGGCGGTGGCCCGGCATGTTGCCCGCTAGAGAGGAGGGGCAGCAGCTCGAGCCGGACGGGGCGCGGCGAAGGGCTCGCTGGCGGCGACACATGAAGGCGTCGGGTAGATAAAGGTTGGGGATCGCCATAGGAACGGGAGGTGCTCGATGGGGATTGGGGTAGGTGGCCCTGTGCGGGACCGAACCATGGTATGCAGCCTGGCGTGCATGCATTGTGTGAGTTGCGTCGCGTGTGGTGGCGAGTGCGTGCGTTGCATGGAAATCACCGATCAGGTGCGTCGTGTGAAGGAGTGTGTGTGCGCGCGAGTGGATGCGTGCGTTTCTAGCTGTGTGGCTGGTGGCGGGGTGTGTGTGTGCAGGGCTAGGGTTTCGATACGGGATCGTAGGTGGCTAGCTGGCCCGTTTGGCCCGGCCGGCTACCTCTCCTTAAAAATACTTTTATTTAATTATTTTATTTTTTAAATAGGCTTTTATAAATAGTTTTTAGACAAATAAAAGATCCAGAAAATACCTGGGTTTTTAATTTGAAATTAAAGGAATAACTATTTAGAAAACAAAAATGGGCTTTTGGTGAAAAGATTTAGAGGAAAAAGTATGCATGATGTCATGATGATGGAAAATAGAAAATAGCTGTAACACCCTCGCCTGATAAGGCTGAGTTCATGTGTATGGTGCCAATCCCTGGATTGATTCACTGGCACACATAGTACAAAATGATACCAAACATAATTGTGTATCATAAATACAACAAATATGATCCAGAATTTACATTATATTACACAAGCACGTAGCGGAAACAATAACAAGGTAGATCTCCATTCTTCAAATGTGCCACAGGCGAACAATCGTTGAGTTAAGTCTCGCGACCTATAACGATCACTTAGAAACAATATAACCTGCAACATGAAAGGTTGCAGCCACGAATGGTCAGTAGTTTGAATGTATTGGCAAGTATAACTAATGAGTATACAGGATCTAGCAACTACATGCATATTTGGCTAGGTGGAGTTTAGGCTAATTTGCTAAAAGCAATTTAACTTTTCCCTACTTTCAAAATACCCTTCTTTCTTCAAAACAATCTTCTAAGAACAAACCAGCATAAACCCATGTAGAAACAAGACAGTTTATCTTTCGTATGATCCTAAACCCATGTTCACCCATCAAGTTTTAGTAATTAAGAAATTGGGATGAGTGAGATCTTCCAAATAGTTCCAGGCCCAGTTGCTCATAGTGGTCCATAACCGGAGACACAGCTAAGTACTTAGTTTAGACACCCTGCAGGGTTGTACACTTTACCCGCACGACCCAGTTAACCCGCTCTTACCATTAAACTCATTTTATGCCATGGTAGGGAGAAAACCAAGATGAAACCACTTCAGAAGCAGAACCCTGAGCCCTCAGGACGGACCCATACCAACCTACATCCCATACATCTGCTAGTCACGTCGGATCAGGTTCCCACAACTTACTTAGTCAAAACAAATAATGACATGTGGCTGTACTATAAGCTACTACATAAGAAACCTGTCCTATCTCTGAAGTCTATGTGTGCTTTTCGCAATAAACCATCCAAAAACATCAATCCATCACACCTAGGAGATTCATTGAATTCCAGTTGTTTTCATTATAACAAAACATAACTTTCCATAACATAATCAATCATGAATTCCCTTTGCGTATCTAATAAGCATGGCTAAGAAACTACAATACGATGGTTCAAAGGAATCAGGTCATGGAGATATGTGTAACACCCTCGGATCAGCCCTATGCAAGTCTTAGCGATTCCCGCCAAACTCGCATAGAAACGATTCAAAGGCACCCACCAGGCACTTCGTGCAGGTGGAAAACGAAGTAATATCATTACACAATATTCCACGATGGAACCCACAGAACATATATATATATATATATATATATATAAACGACTCAAAAGAGTCATGAATACAAATATACAGTCCAAAGATCCAAATCACCTTGAAAACTATACAGCGTTCGAGTACGGACAAGATACAAATTGGGCTAAGATCCCTGAAGAATAACCAACGGCGTCCATAACCCTGCCCAGGCCAAGCCGGAACGGTAACCCTGCTAACGACGTTGATCTCAAACTTGCTTAAACAAAAAGAGGTGCCAACAAAAGGCCCAAGAAAAAGGGAGCGGTCAGTACTGAGGTCAGTACACGGCGAGTCTTAGAATTCGGCGATCCTCGCCGACATAGGTATGATGGGATGAAGCGGCATCGCGGCATGCACTGAATAATCTATAGAGACTCAATACAACTACCGGCTATCGGAGAGGGATAAGAAAGACCTATTCAGATCCAACCTGATGCTAACACCAAACATACCCATCCTGGTGTTTCCCCCACGAAACCAATCGAGGAAGTCAACCGAGGAACTCACACAGTTGGCAATTTTATCATTCCATTAAATTTGCATCAATTACTAGTCAGATATAGATAGCATGAGTCATCCTGATATAATAAGCAGTGGGCACTTTTAGTTAACCATTCTGTTATAGTTGCGATACTTACTAGTCAGATGCAATTATAACAGGTGACAACCCAAAACCAGCAGTTGTTGGCACTTTTACTTAGCCATTCCATTATAGTGAAACTGATTACTAGTCATTATAAAGTCAAATTTATAGCACTACTTTAGTTATAGTTGTCTATGATCGAGATACTGTTCTCCAAGTCGTCCATAACCATGGACATGGCTTTCAGAAAGTTTTACCCTGCAGGGGGGCACAAATAGCAACACACGCACAATCAACCTCGGAAAAACCAAATGAAAACCCAACGAGGCATGACGACAAAGAAATCGCAAGATTCATATAATATTTCAGGGGGCTACCCTACCAAGCTACCCGCGACGAAGTTAGATGGCTCCGAGACGGACCCTGAGGTTTCTGCCAATGGATGTAAATGACTGGAAACCTAAAAGTGTGACTGGGCTTGTCGATACCGCGAAAACATTCCACTTACCTAAACAGTACAGGCGCTCCACGCGCAATAGTAAATAAAGCAGTAAAGCATAGCATAAGTACAGGATAGTAATAAAGCCCCAAATTACTTTGTGGCCCCAAGAAATAAGATATGACTAAAGATCATGATAAGGGGCTTCATGGTCCCACATGCAATAGTGCGAATATTCAAAGAACATGTATCAAGTACTTGGGGTCCTACGAGACACAAGTGGACGGTTAAAAACCAAATAACATCTATTGCCCACCTGTGCCTCTGCATTATTTACCTACTTCAATTTTAGTTATTAAACGGTAATTACAGTCATGATCATCTCCAATAATAAGCCTGAGGCATTTCTCCAACAAGTGTGGAACATCGACGACGCGAAGCAACACTTGCGCAAGCAACTATGACTCGCAAGGACGGCTATCTACCAAACAACAGGTAATAGGAGGTGTCCATGGCAATATAAAGGCTGCAGGGAAGTATAAGAGGGTACAGAATCTATAGAATCACAACATAGATAGAAATAGATCAACAGGAGGAAATAAAGACTAGAAATATAAAATAGGTAGAAAGAGGGAGAATGCTCGCCTGATAACACTGCTGAAGATCGCATCAACTCATCGGTCTAGTCCGTGAAGAAGCAAAGCACTAAAAGGGCAGAAAATCGGGCATGATGCATGTATGATGCATGACATGGCAAAGATGAGATGCAATTAGGTAATATTAAGCGGAACCGGGGTCCCACAATTAATCAATAGGTTCATTTTGCTTAGATACCCCACATTTTAAATGTTGTCTTTACAAGGCAAAACATGGCATCGGTTCGCTATACAAATTTAAATGGGGCCAATATTAGACTAGATTCACCCGCATATGGCCTCCATATTTAATTATGAGGTGAATCAGAATAATGCCCCCAAATCCACATGGTATGAATGCAAATCATGTATGATTTAATATGCGACAAGTTGAATATGTTTTAAAAATATAAGGGCTTAGGGTCACACATGGTTCCAACGATCTTGGATCCGGGGGGTTCGGTTCGGTCTCGATGCCGGGATCGGTCTTTGGACAGGAAGCTTCAGGGTTCGACCATTGGATCCATGTCGGTGATCTTGTGGTTCATCCAATACATGAAGAAGATCTTGGGGTTCTGACTGCCGTTGTCGTTGTCGGTCTCGAGTGGCGCCAGCGGTGGTGGACAAACTTGGTTGTTCATAGCGGTCTTGTCTTGTTAGAACAATAGCACATACACCTTTCCATCAGGGCTCTGAACAAGGCGACATGCTCGTTGTCAGGCAGCAGCACAACCCAGAAGAAGAATCAGAGCGGCGAAAGGACACAAAGATTGGTGGCACGGATGTCCTGCATGGGACAAGGGAGGAGCTATGCAGCCATATGCGCAAGCGCACGAGGTGGAGACGGCATCTGCAGGAGGCGGTGGTGACCAAGGCGCGACATAGAGGAGGATAGGGCCGCGAGCGAGCACATGGAGGCCGGAAGCAGGGCTGACGCTGCAGCACTGCTCGCGGGAGGACAGAGCGCTGTAGGGGGCGGCGCGCGACAGCGAGGGCGGCCATATGCTATGGGCGACAAGGCTTAGCGAGGGGAGGGGAGCGCGAGGATCAGGACTGGGCGACAAGGAGGTGGCCAGGGAGGGGATTGATGCAATGATGGCGTAGCAGGAAGGCGGTGAGGACGGGGGAGCTCGAAAGAAGGGCTCGCAGGGAGGGGCTCTGGTGAGGTCGGCCAGACCGAGGAGGAGGACGGGGGCTGCAGGGCTGATGCGGCTCTGGAGGAGGCATTGCCCTGGCGGCAGCCGGTAAGGGGAAGGGCGCAGGGGCAAGCTGCAGCAGGGAGACTCGACGCCGATCGGGGAGCCTGGTAGCGTGGGTGTCGCAGAGACGAGGTGAGGGAAGAATCGCGAGCAAGGGTATTGCGGGTTGCCGCTCGCATGGTACGCGAGGTGGTGGGCCAGGTGGCGGTATAGGGGCATAGGGTGGGGCTGCTTGCAATGTGACAGGTGTGTGTTGGGCAGCGGTTGCGTGTGTGAGTTTGTGCATGGTGGTGGTTTCCTGGCGGCGGGGTGGAGGGAATAGGTAGGGTGCTAGGTAGGGTTAGAGTTTCGTTTTGGATTGGTTTAGACGAGGGTTTCTTTTGGAACGGGTAGTAGGTGTCCTGGCCCGAAAGGCTAGGCTGCCTCCCTGAAAACTTTTATAAACTCGTTTATTATTATTATTATTTATTTTAGACAAAACATTTTGCAATTAGTTTTAGACAGACAAAATATTCCGGATAAGCCCAGGGTTTTGATTTGAATTAAGAAGGGGTATTTGTAGAAAACCAGAATAGGGCTTTTAGCAAAATAGTTTTAGGCAAAAAGATGCATGCTGATGTCATGATAATCCACAAAATATAAACAACAGCGATTTTCTAGTAGTGGTTTTCTCGGGGTGCTACAATATGGCAATCATGCCTGGGTGTCATATCATAGCATAGTAGTAAAAACACCTACACATGCATCACTACTGAAAATCATACTACATGCATAGGAAAAATAATAGGACATTTATGATAGCTCTACTTGCACTCGCCACAATCACAAACGTTGCACTCCTCGCAATCTATCGATCAAAAGAAGTGCACAACAAACACACCATTCAAAACAATGCAATTATGCACAATACAACAAAAAATGATGAACAAATGCATGCATGATGATTTAATATGTCATAATGGTTATAATTAGTTCTCTAAACAATATTTGAATAGATGATGCATGCAGGAGATCATTTAATGCAATAAGGTGTTTATTATCAATTCTTAATTGCCAATATAGAGGTTTTAATAGTTCTGTTAAAACTTCTACTCTCTTTGTCGTATTAAATTTGGTTCTGGGGTGTACTGGATAGGAGATGTTATTAGAACCAGTAGCAATTGGATTCACCTTAATCGGAGTTGTAGATCTTTTTATATGATTTAATTACTACTTATTAGAGTTTAATTCACTTAAATAGTTTGCGTGGTCTAAAATTAGAATTAAAACAATATATGTAATCTACACGATATTGTGATTCCAGGGACATATTAACCATATTTTTCAGATCATTAAATCATATACTATGAATTTTATACACTAAAAGGACATTAAAACTATTTAAATTATTAGAGTAATTTCTGCACTGTAAAAGTTGGATCCAATAGTATATTAATGTTTAATATGAAATTATGAATCCGTAGACATCTTTTTTGTATTTTTAGGATCTACAGATAATTTACTATGATTTATTTAGTCTAAAGTGTCCATTAAAATATTTAAATTATTACAGTAAATATATTCTGTAAACATTAGATACAATCGCATATAATTATTCTACACAATTTTATGAATGCAACCATATATTATTTATAATTTTTGGGCCTATATTCGATTTTATATGAATTTTACAACATATGCCTATTTTTTGCTAATTTTAGTTCAATTTAAACTCATAGTTGACTGAGCTGATTGGGCTTTGACCTGCTGACTATGCAGTGACACGGTGCTGACCTTGCTGATGACGGAGCGATGACGTTGTAGACACGTGCCAATTGCTCATTGGTAGATACCCCTTCGCTCCTTGTCCTAACCTGGACCGTTGATCCAAGATTCGGTGGCGGAGAACTAAAGCTTCCATATATGGGGAGGGTTCAATGGCGACGATGGTGGTCAACAACGGCGACGGGCGGTGGCATTCGGGTCTGACAGGGGTCTTGGAAGGCGCTCCGACGATGATCCTGCATCGGGCAATGGAGAACGGCGAGCTCGATGACGGACACATAGACGTCTTCCGCTTCCTGGGGCAATGGTGGATGGCGGCTGGAGACGGCAGGGATCCGTGGGGCTCCGGCGATGAATCCCGGTGGCTCTGGAGACCTGCGGGATTGGTAAATCGGTCAGGGCGAATTAGTTCTCCAAGGGAAAGTGGTCCAGATGGAGAAAGAGGGTCACGGGGTGCTCGGGAATCGTCGGATTGGAGCTTGATCTCGAGATCGAGGCCTCGGTATGGCGACAGATCGATCTGGAGATCGATTCGACATGTAGTGGTTTTTTTTTCGGGTTTCCAAAGGGGTACGGAAGAGGGATCACATGGCTATTAATCTTGAAGGATTCTTGAGGAGGGGGCAACGAAATTGGAACAGAATCGAACGAAAATCGGGGGAGTTCGAGCCATGTTCATTAGGGAATCCTGCTGCAAGGAGGAAGATGACCGTGCGGGCCCCACATGGCAGTGAGAGGAGAAGGACGTGGGATGCTGGTTTGCTCTGCTAGGCTGCTCCTGGGCCGGTAGCGGGCTAGCTGCTGTTGATGCACGCTGCTCGGGCAGGGGCGCGAGCGGTAGCTAGGGTTGGGCAAGGTGGGCTGGGTCGGTTAGGTGGGCCAGGCTGGTGCCTGTCCGGTTAGGTTAGCTATTTTTTTGTTCATTTCTTTTTTTATATTTCCTTTTATTTCTTTTGGCCATAACTTCCACATTTAAAATCCAAATAAGGTGAAACTTGTTTTCAAATTTTTCTAAATTCAAGTAGATCTTAGTAGGCTAATAGTTAACAATATTTGCTGTCTTGGAAATAGTGAGTTTTATAAAGCCTATTTAATTCCCTTTAGGAATAAGGTATCACATAGCATATAGGGTTTTATGTTTTTACTTCAATTTGAATAATATTCACGATTCCAAATGCAATGCTCATGAATGACAGGTAAAAATATTTTTTTGAGTCCCAATTTCTAAAATCTTGGGATGTGACAGACTAACCCCCTTAAGATGAATCTCGTCCCGAGATTCGCAATGGCTAGCAAGGTTTTGGGTGGTTTCTCGATGATCAAATTCAAACTCCTAAGTGGCTTATCTCACTATGGGTACAATCTCGAGGCTAACCCCCTTAAGAGAACTAAAGTTGACATCTATTTGGGACAACATAGATGAGTATTGATAGAAGAGGACTAAGAGAAGTATTTTCCTACCCATACACATCAAAGTCAAACAATAATAAGCACTAACAAGCAAACAATCAAACAATCCTAATCAATAATATTGATATACCATCAACTTTGATATGACCAATAGCAAAGTGATATCAACATCCTAATGAAGAACTAGATGGTAGGCATAATTCTAACTGCTCTCATCAATTGGATGATATGGTATCTCCTCTATATTAGAAGAGTATGAGAATTGAAGTGATAAGAAGATACTAGAAAGAAGTTCTAGAAGATAATAGATAGAATGAAATAGGGTTTAAAATTTTCACATGGCTTTCCTATTCCAAACTCAGGTCAGCATCCTACAGTCAACGCACAACTCTGATACCATCTTGTAACACCCTCGCCTGATAAGGCTGAGTTCATGTGTATAGTGCCAATCCCTGGATCGGTTCACTGGCACACACAATACCAAATGATACCAAATATAATTATACATCATAAATACAATGAATATGATATAGAATTTACATTATATTACACAAGTACACAGCGGAAACAATAACAAGGTAGATCTCCATTCATCAAATGTGCTACAGGTGAACAATCGTTGAGTGAAGTCTCGTGACCTATAACGATCACTTAGAAACTATATAACCTGCAACATGAAAGGTTGCATCCACGAATGGTCAATACTTTGAATGTATTGGCAAGTAGAACTAATGAGTACAAAGGATAAAGCAACTACATGCATATTTGGCTAGGTGGAGTTTAGGCTCATTTGCTAAAAGCAATTTAACTATTCCCTACTTTCAAAATACTTTTCTTTCTTCAAAACAATCTTCTAAGGACATACCAGCATAAACCCATGTAGAAACAATATAGTTTAGCTTTCGTATGCTCCTAACCCCATGTTCACCCATCAAGTTTTAGTAATTAAGAAATAGGGATGAGTGAGATCTTCCAAACATTTCCAGGCCCAGTTTCTCATAGTTGTCCATAACCGGGGACACGGCTAAGTACTTAGTTTAGACACCCTGCAGGGGTTTTACACTTTACCCGCACGACCCAATCAACCCGCTCTTACCATTACACTCATTTTCTGCCATGGTAGGGAGAAAACCAAGACGAAACCTTTCAGAAGCAGAACCATGAGCCCTCAGGACGGACCCATACCAACCTACATCCCCTACATCTGCTAGTCACATCGGGTCAAGTTCCCACAACTTACTTAGTCAAGACAAAGAATGATATGCGGTTGTACTAGAAGATACTACACAAGAAACTTGTCCATTTTCTTAAGCCTAGGTGTGCTTTCCGCAATAAACCATCCAAAAATATCAATCCATCACACCCAGGAGATTCATTGAATTCCAGTTGTTTTCATTATAACAAAACATAACTTTCCATAACATAATCAATCATGAATTCCCTTTGCGTATTTAATAAGCATGGCTAAGCAACTACAATACGATGGCTCAAAGGAATCAGGTCATGGATATATGGCAATCATGCCTGGGTGTCATAGCATAGCATAGTAGTAAAAACACCTACACATGCATCACTACTGAAAATCATACTACATGCATAGGAAAAATAATAGGACATTTATGATAGCTCTACTTGCCTTTGTTGTAGAAGATGTAGTCATTCAGATAATCCTCACAATAGAAATGTTGCACTCGCCACAATCACAAATGTTGCACTCCTCGCAATCTATCGATCAAAAAAAGTGCACAACAAACACACCATTCAAAACAAAGCAATTATGCACAATACAACAAAATAATGATGAACAAATGCATGCATGATGATTTAATATGTCACAATGGTTGTAATTAGTTCTCTAAACAATATTTGAATAGATGATGCATGCAGGAGATCATTTAATGCAATAAGGTGTTTATTATCAATTCTTAATTGCCAATATAGAGGTTTTAATAGTTCTATTAAAACTTCTGCTCTCTTTGTGTTACTAAATTTGGTTATGGGGTGTACTCGATAGGATATGTTATTACGAACTAGTAGCAATTGGATTCAACTTAATCGGAGTTGTAGATCTTTTTATATGATTTAATTACTACTTCGTAGAGTTTAATTCACTTAAATAGTTTGCATGGTATAAAATTAGAACTAAAATCATATATGCAATCTACACGATATTGCGATTCCAGGGACATATTAACCATATTTTCCAGATCTAGAAATTATTTACTATGAATTTTATACTCTAAAAGGACATTAAAAATATGTAAATTACTACAGTAATTTCTGCACTATAAAAGTTGGATCCAATAGTATATTAATGTTGTATATGAAATTATGAATCCGTATACATCTTTTTTGTATTTTTAGGATCTACAGATAATTTACTATGATTTATTTAGTGTAAAGTGTCCATTAAAATATTTAAATTATTACAGTAAATATATTATGTAAACATTAGATACAATCGTATATTATTATTCTACACAATTTTATGAATCCAACCATATATTATTTATAACTTTTGGGTATATATTCAATTTTATATGAATTTTACAAGATATGCCTATTTTCTGCTAATTTTAGTTCAATTTAAACTCGCAGTTGACTGCGCTGATTGGGCTTTGACCTGTTGACTATGCAGTGATGCGGTGCTAACCTTGCTGATGACGGAACAATGACATTGCAGAAACGTGGCACTTGCTCATAGGTAGATACCCCTTCGCTCCTTGTCCTAACCTGGACCATAGATCCAAGATCCGGTGGCGGAGAACTAAAGCTTCCTTAGATGGGGATGGTTCAATGGCGACGATGGTGGTCAACAACGGCGACGGGCGGTGGCGGTCGGGTATGACGGGGGTCTTGGGAAGCACTCCGACGATGATCCTGCATCGGGCGATGGAGGACGGCGACCTAGAGAGGGAGACGAGCTCAATAACGGACATAGAGACGTCTTCCGCTTCCTGGGGCAACGGTGGATGGCGGCTGGAGACGGCAGGGCTCCGTGGAGCTCCGGCGACGAATCCCGGTGGCTCTAGAGACCTGCGAGATTGGTAAATTGGTCAGGGCGAATCAATGCTCCAAGGGAAAGTGGTCCATAGGGAGAAAGAGGGTCGCGGGGTGCTCAGGAATCATCGGATTGGAGCTCGATCTCGATCTCGAGGCTTCGATGTGGCGACAGATTGATCTGGAGATCAATTCGACGTGCAGTCGGATATTTGTTTCGGGTTTCCAAAGGGGTACGGAAGAGGGATCACAGGGCTATTAATCTTGAAGGATTCTTGAGGAGGGGGCAAGGAAATTGGAACAGAATCGAACAAAAATCAGGGCAGTTCGAGCCATGTTCATTAGGGAATCCTACTGTGAGGAGGAAGATGACCGTTCAGGCCCCGCATGGTAGTGAGAGCAGAAGGACGCGGGCTGTTAGTTTTGTCTGCTAGGCTGCTGCTGGGCCGGTAGAGGGCTAGCGGCTCTTGCTGCACGCTACTCGGGCAGGAGCGCGAGCGGTAGCTAGGTTTGGGCAAGGTGGGTTGGGCCGGTTAGATGGGCCAGGCTGGTGCCTGTCCGGTTAGGTTAGCTGTTTTTTTTTGTTCATTTGTTTTTTTATATTTCCTTTTATTTCTTTTGGCCATAACTTCCACATTTACAATCCAAATGAGGTGAAACTTGTTTTCAAATTTTGCTAAATTCAAGTAGATCTTAGTATGCTAATAGTTAAAAATATTTGCTGTCTTGGAAATAGTGAGTTTTATAAAGACTATTTAATTCCCTTTAGGAATAAGGTATCACATAGAATATAGGGTTTTAGGTTTTTACTTCAGTTTGAATAATATTCACGATGTCAAATGCAATGCAATGCAATGCTCATGAATGACATGTAAAAACATTTTTTTATAGTCCAAATTTATAAAATCTTGGGATGTGACAATAACACGCAATTTTATTTCGGAATATTCTCTAGGGCATTACATTGAACCTAGGTAAGCTGTGTTACCTCGTACCCACCAACTCGCCACCTTCCCCCACCTCTCTAAACACACCCTGTGAGGACCCCCTCCATGGCGTACTCATCGGAAATACCATAACAGTTGGTGCCCACCGTGGGGCAAGAGGCACTTCGAGGTCTACCCCAGGAAAGGTCCAATCTCTTTGCGGGAATCGGCGACACCATAGCCATTGGGCATCTCCTCTTCTCCGGAAATGTTCCGATTGTCCCACCTGACGAGTTCTGGATCCTGGCAAAGTCAAACCCCACCCGCTGCTCCATTTTCTAATCAGGTACATCCACCTCTTCATTGGCGAAACCAGCTCAGGCGCTAGCTCCCAGGAAGCCGAAAACATGTCAAGGCCCGCACGAACCACCTCTGGGTATGACACGTTCGTGGAAGGATTGAAACCGGATCTCTCTTTGGAGTTTGCCTACTTAGATCGGAGAAAATCAATGCCCACCCAAACCGCCCATGTGAAGGATGTAACAGTGGAAGATCAAAGCAGATCCGCTTAGCTCCCCAAAGTGTTAGAGAAGAAGAGATCGCACTTTGTCGGTGTCATAACCATCTTCGATCTAGATCGTTGCATTCAAAGGACTGGTGAAAATCCACGTGAGTACCTCGCCAGGTGGCTAAGGCTGAGGGCTGACGTGGATGGAGTTCCCAACAATGACGCAATCTACCACTTCATCAAAGGGATTACGTCCGACACACTTATCTGGCATAGGCTAAGGAGGCAGTAGGCCACTAGAAACCTCTATCTCTCCTGGGTAGTCGAAACTGTTAACAATTTCGCCTCGGCTGATGAGAAGGCCTAGGTCGAGTTCGCCGTCGTTGCAGGAAAACCCAAGTTCATCGGTCATGTTGCCTCTACATAGAGCTCCGCCATCGAAGAACTAGATGCTCCCTCCGATCCATTCTTAGATGCACTCTATGTCGACACAGCATGGACTCGAAGGAGTTCGAGGCCAACTCAGAGGAAATTGACACTGCCATGGGGAAGATCGAGGAGGAGATCGAGCGCGAGGAGCTCTCCGACAAGCTTGTCACTTCCCATCAAGTATTGGTCACCATCGGGAATGTGATTGAAGAAGATCAGCAAACCAGAGCAGCTCCGCCGAAATCAGGCGATGCCGGACAAACAACAGCCAAGAATGTTGTTGATCCCTTGGATCCAGCAAGGGCCATTCCTCCTATGGCCATCCCCATGCAACAGCCGTAGGAACTCAACATTGGGCCCATCACTACCAATAGGAAAATCCGCTGCCACCGCTATCCACTTTAGAGGCTGGCAACATCTATGTTACTCCCACCGACAAGGTTATCTATGGCGAAACCCTCACCGATCCTATCATAATCGCTCATATCCGGAGCATGTTCGATCTCGATGAGAAGCGCCAGAAGCTCCTAGAGGAAGCGCAAAACATCATAGAGCAAGGCACAAAGCTAGATAAAGATCTGGCAAGAGCGCAAAAATCAATCGAGGCGACAGAATCAATGGAAACGGAGTACAAGAACCTGCTCAAGCAACATAAGGCCAAGAAAGCTCTGGCTCACGTTGTCCACGATCCCGGCGTTAGGCACAACTTGGGGTGGGCTCCATCGAAGCTGGTAAAAGCTACCCCCTACATTGATAAGGCTAGGAAGCAAGTCATGCTGACCCCTGCCCTCAACATGGCCATCACCAAAACGCTACTAGCGCTGGATAGATCATCCGCGGCGCTAGATCAAGTCTATGACCTTGTCCCCAAGGTTGTCAAACAGCAGGAAAATTCCACCTCTCATAGGCTCGAGTCTGACCCAGCATATTGCTAGTCCAGCTTCAACAACCAGCAAAGGGCAAGATCTCCTCACGATGTCGGATCTCACACGGGTTCCTCGGAACAAAGACGAAGGGACGCATGCAACAGGACTGATGCCATCCCCATATCCTCCGACCATGGAGGGAAAGGCCCATCCTCATCGCTCGCCCCACCTCCCCGGCATTCGCGACATCACGAAGACCCAAAAACTCACCATCGTACGGGCATGCCTCTGCCTAGATGCCCTCAGGGCGTCATCATCATTTGTGATAGTGTGGAGCATCCTCGGCTTGACGTAGAGTGCAGCAGGAATAATGGACATAGGAGCAAGTCGCACCAAGATCCTCCGCATCTAGCAAGCAACCACAACAGACGTGACAATGAGCAGGATGGGGTCGGCAAGAAAGCTAACTCATCGCCTCCACTACCACCGTCGCCTCCCAGCAGCCACCATGGCAGAGGAGGACCGCGTCAGTCTCACCACTCGCATAACTCCCCTACCCATGGCGGCGATAAGGACAAGAACCAACTAGATCCGTATGATGCGCGTGCACGCCTTAACAAGATCTATGAAACCCGGGAAGAGCCATACTTGGGACCACGTTGTTTCGGCCCAGTCATACGAGCCATAACTTAACCCAAAGGTTTCCGGATTGACAAAACTATCAAGCCTTAAGACGGAACTGCCAGTCCAGCTACGTGGTTGCGGGACTACAATGAGGCAGTCGAAATCACAGGGGTGACCCTAATGTCGCTGTAAAGTACCTCCCACTAATGCTATCCGGCACCGCCTGCCAATGGACTGACAACTTGCCGGAGAAATCAATCTACAATTGATTGGACATGCATGAAGAGTTCACCAAGAACTTCGAGGATACGTACAAATGTCCCTGCATAGTCGGTGACCTACATCGGTGTGTACAAGAAAAGGACAAGTCTTCTTGGGCCTATCTCTCCCGTTGCCTAGACATGAAAAATTCATGCACAGGATTGCACAATCATACTACTATGGCCGCCTTCATTGATGGCTTCGATAAAGAAACCTTGCTCCGACATATGTTGAAGCGCACTCAAGACAAAGTCAAACTGGACGTCAATTCCATGATTGGCAAGTCTAGTGAGTTCGCAGCTGCCGACGATGATGATCGCGGTTCCCTACTTGTAGTGGCTATTCCCATGCTATCTAAGAAGAACAATAATAAGTGAAATAATTCACCTAAAGAAAAGCCAGTAGCCTACATGGTCGCCATGACGTTCACTGGCAAAGGAGAAGGTAGACAACTTGGCCGTGGCCGGGAGGCTGGCCGAGGAAAGCAACGTGTGGTAGTGAAGTAACACCCACTACGCCCCGCATTCCTCAGACGTACTAGGAATACCACGATATGCCTTTTTTGTACACCTAAACGCCAATGACAAAGATACTCACACCAACCGCCAATGCAAGTTTGTGAACAATCTCAAGGAAGACCCCGAGTCTGGCTACAAGCAATGCCGGAAGAACCGACCACACGGCAAGGGCAAGGGAAAGAAGAAGTATGAAGAGTCCAAGGATTCAAATGATATGAATGAGGACGTGGAACCCAAACATGCCGACAAGGGAGATGGTAAGGGAAAAAACCCTTTTGAAAAGAAGGCTCCCGTCTACCACACTTCCCTTGGGACTGCAACCGTCCGAGCACAGAAAACTCTCTAAGGATACTAATGGTCACGCTCCCTCCAGTTCCGCAATACCTGTGATGGTCGGAGATTCCAGTTACCCAGACCTCATCCCAATAGAGAACCAATATGCCATGGTCATCAACCCTCTGATTGACGGTAGCAAGTTTTCCAAGTGCCTCATGGATAGTGGAAGCAGCATCAACATCATGTACCTTGATACACTCCACAAGATGAACTTGATGGAGACCAACCTAAGGCGGACCAACACCATGTTTCAAGGCATCGTACCTAGCCAGGAAGCTCAATCCCTTGGGAGAATTACCCTTCCGGTCACCTTTGGTGATGTTAACAATTACCTCCAAGAGCGCATGACTGATACCTTCAATCCATATTCATGGGTTTAGTATAATAGCTTTTTCCCTAAAAGACCTAGGTTTAATAGAACCTTGGAAAGTAATGCTAAAAGGAAATAAAAAGTACAGGTCTACAAGACTTTGTTTCTTTGTTTTACCTTAGTTTACCGGACCAATCTAGTTTACTTTTTTATAGTGGGTTGAATCAATGGATGTAGATAGGCTAGGGTTGAATATCCACCTGCAGATGCACGTCATATGGGATAAAAGATAATAATAAGAATAGTCATGTGTAATGTTTGAATGGAGATAATCTCTTGTGGGAAACACATCCTAATATACTAAAGCCCCCGTGATGTATCGGGCATAGCAATAGCCTTTTAATCCAACCGAGTGCACATTGAATCCACGGGCTACAAACAATTATTAAGTGAAGAACACAGATTAAAGCATTAAGTGGTGATGTTGTTGTGATCCTGAATGAGGCACTAAGCAAAGACCATACTACCCTTTCTGTCACTGGGGTTCCGATGGTATCACCGCTAGCCAAGTATCTCACCTCAAGCCTTTATCAATCTATGGGATCTTGGGTACCTACAAGTCCATAGGTCGAGACAAGAGACAAATAAAAAAGATACAAATCTCAATTGCAAACAAAATACAATACTCCCATGATTAGATTCACATAGTTGCTATGAGGTTTCTCCCCAACCCGCAGCCGGTGAGGACTACTCACTCATAACAAATAGATCAAGAAAAGAAAACTTTGTGAAAAATACTTAGATTGAAATCAAATATTCTTACAATGGTTGCCAAATCACAAGGATATCTAAAGTACAAAGCAATGGTTATGGCTAGTGGATGGATGGATGGTGGAATGGATGAACAATGGCATGGATATCCTTTGGTGGTGGTGTGGTGAAATCTGAGAATGTCGGCTCTCTAGCCGGCGGCTGGAGCCTCAAAATATATAGGCATCTTCACAAAAGATCTATGGTTTGACAAGACGAAGCCGTCGGCACCCCATACGGGCGGGCCATACCGTCAGTCGTTACGTGCACTGACGCCAGGAATTTTCTTCCCAATTACTTGGTCGTGTGTACTTCCTCAAATTCCTTCATTAGGACTCCTGATTTCACATTAAAACCTGTGATTTCCTGCACAAGATAATTCAAAGAAAGGTTTTGCATATCTTTGCAATTATTAGTCATTAGTGGTAAGGATTCAGAGTTTCTTGTTAGTTGCTTGACTAAAAACAATGTTTAAACACGGAGAAAGATGGCAAATTTCAGAGCCATCAACTTCCCCAAAGCTCAAACAATTATCGCCCTCGAGCAAGAAGAAACAAAATAACTATAATGAATTCAACATTTAAACTTGAAACAGCAAGAATAAGAATTCACTTACGGTAGGTAGTCATATGTGCATAACACTTCATTCATTTGCGAGGCTTATCAAAGTTAGAGATATGATCATAGTACTATACAAGCTTCAGTAATTCAAGACAATGAAAGTAGAGTTTAATATCAATATGAATAACTAGAAGTGTAGAAATCAATCCAATTCTTCTAGTTCCAGAAAACGAGAAAATCAATATTCTTAGAATTGGATGGGACAAAAGCCAAAGTCAATATTTTATAGTGGGTAACATGGAGCCAGAAGACGAGATGGAGGAGCGCCACCAGGGGGCCACACCCCCTGGCCCGTGCCTAGGGGGTGCGGCCACCCTGGGTGCCCTCGGCCTAGCCTCTTCGCCTATAAGAAGCCCCCGATACCAAAACCCTAAGGACCCGATCAATCTTCCACAAAACAGTCCGTAGCTGCCGCCACCATCGTCCCTAGATCAGGGGGATCTGAAGATCTTCCCGGCACACTACTGGAGGGGAGATCATCCCGGAGGCCTTCTTCACCACCATGCCAGCCTCCGGTATGATGCGTGAGTAGTTCCACCTTGGACTACGGTCCATGTAGTAGCTAGATGGTTGTTTCTCCTCCTTTGTGGTACCATGTTTAGATCTTGTGAGCTCTGTTCATGATCAAGATCATCTATTAGTAATCATGCACGTTGTACTATGTCAGATTGGTTAATGATTCTATCATGTCTGTGTTGTTTGTGATCTTGCATGCTCTCTGTTTCTAGTAGGTATCTGGGCCAAGTAGATGATATTGACTCCAAGAGGGAGTATTTATGCTGGATAGTGGGTTCATGCCTCTATTTAATCTAGGGAAGGGACAGAAATCTCTAAAGTTGTAGATGTGTTGTTGCTACTAGGGATAAAACAACGATCCCTTGTTCATGGAACAAGTGGATTGTTTACCTTACACACTTTGCTTAAAGCAGTTATCCGTTACTTGCAACTTAATACTGGAGGGGGTTCGGATGATAACCTAAAGGTGGATTACTAGTGATAGATGTAGTTGGATGGCAGTCTATGTATCTTGTTGTATTGCCCAATCAAATCTCATAGGATCATGAATGTCTAGTATTGCATTGTTATGCCTTGCTCTGTCATGTCAATTGCCCTGCTGTAATTTGTTTACCGAGCATTCCATGTTGTTTATCTTAAGGAGAACACCTCTAGTGAACTATGGACCCCGGTACAATCTTTACCATTGATACATCTTCCACTGTTACTGTTTACTTTCTGCAAACCACCATTACCTTCGACACCATACAGTTAATCCTTTGTTTTCAGCAAACCGGTGAGATTGACAACCTCACTGTTCGTTGGGGCAAAGTATTGAGTTTGTTTGTGTAGGTTTCCAGTTGCTAGCAACACTGTTGAGTCATTTCCTTCCTCCTACTGTTTCGATAACCTTGGTTTCTTACTAAGGAAAAAACTTGCTGCTGTACTCATCATACCTTCCTTTTGGGGTCTCCCAACGAAGCTCTAAAGTGATCTGAGCCGCATCACAACACCATCAGATTCCACAACAGCGGGGCAGCCTCCCGAATCCTTAGTTTGCGCAATAGCAGCAGGGATTGGGTTAGTAGCAGGCGAGCAACAACACTAGCAGATTCCACAACAGCGGGGTGGCCTCCTGAAGCCTTAGTTTGCGCAACAGCAGCAGGGATTGGGTCAGTAGCATGCTGAGCAACAACACTAGCAGATTCCACAATAGAAGCATGGCCTGCATTTTCAACGCCTGGATTTTTAATCCCAGATGTTTGTTATGCCATACATCGCAATCCCAGGATTACCATTTTTGCGAGACATAATAGATTGGTACCATAGTTCATCATCCATTACAAACCATAATAAAGTTCTGACAAATAAAGGATCTCATGATCTATTCTTAATACAATCAACACAGCGGAATAATAATAATAACGGTAGCGTGGGAGAAGCTCCATCTTCATGGTCACATGCAATGTTGACGATGGGAGATGATCCTAGTTGTCGTAGACTTCCTATTGTCCATCATCCTGATAGTCCAGCTCATATTCTGGCCATACGAATAGCCAGGGACAAAGCCATGAGTACTCTTTAAGTACTCGCAAACTATCACTAACAGGTAAAGTGGTTCAGGTAGGAATACTAAGCTCTAGGTTGTTTTGCAAAAAGCCAGGTTTATCTCTAACTGAGTTTAGAAGCAAAGAAAACTAGTTTAATGTTCTATAACACCTAAGTGGGAACTTGAATTTCATCTCACAACCCTGTTGTGGTCAAGTCAAAGTCATGATTTATTTCACAAGTCATTTTGCAAACATCTGACGACGGAACATAATGGCCACTCGAACTGTCCATAATCGCGGATACGGCTATTCGAATAGTTTGACACTATGCAGAGGTGGTACACTTTGACCACAACATTTGATACATCCGTCAAGAACAATCCTGAATCACCATACTTAGTATGTGGATAATCAATGCTAACCTTTCAATTACACACCAGAGTATAGGCACCTCTCCTATGAGTTTGGCCTCCCAACCATGACCATTTGTCATCTTGGGAACTGCACAGATGGTCAATCATCACGAGGTAGCCTCAGCTCAAACCTCTTCTACAAGGGAACCCATACTAAGATATATAAACTTCCAGTCAAGACCTACCGAAATTTGGGTATTGTGGTTGTACGGTAACATTGGAATGGTGTCGCATCCGAACACAACCATCAATTTTATAAAGGGCTAAGGCTCATGCCTCAACATTTTCATCATCAAATCATCTGGTGTTCAACAACACATGTCAAAACATTTCATTAGAATGACTCATCATTCTAATGTTTTCATAATCATTTTCACCAAGTATTCCCATCTAAAGTGATCAAGTATTATGCTTAGCACTAGCCACTAAAGTTGGGGGTAATCACTAACGAGGGGTGATAATCAAGTGTGAATAATCTCATGCCTTAGGATGACATCTAGTTCTACCTAACTTAGGCCAAGTTTTATGCTCTTTATGCTACCTCTAATATCTTTCCAAAATCTAGCACGTCACTAAGTAAACATAAAATAAAGAGCTTTGATAAAAAATGAAGCTTGCAAGTAAAACTGGGATTTGGTATAATCAAGGTTGCATAACCAAAGCATGCCTAATGCATTGCATAAATTATCTAGCCTGCAAAGTTGCAAGTGTTAGCTTGCTAAGATGGATGGCATTAGATAGCTTGCCTTGTGCAGTGAAGTGGTTGAAGTTCTCCTCTACTCCTTCCTCGTAGTAGTCTCCTTCCTCTTCGTATCCTTGGTTGGTACTAACATCTATAAATAAATACAAAATACACAATCACCAAACAATACTTAACTACTTCTATTTGGCATACAAAGGTTCACACTAGACGATCTAGTATCATCACAATCATCACAAGAAATAAAGACTTAGTCTTAATTATTTTATTTTAGAAAAGTAATTTCTACTCATTGAAAAACTACTTTAATATTCTCCAATTAAAATATGGGATCATGTTAACACATGTCATCACCACATATTTCAAAACTTGGGAAAGTGATTTAAAGTGGTGTCACAATTTAATAATGTTTAACCTTATTATTTTAATTAATTAAAGTGACTAGAAATGCCTATGGGGCATTCTTTTATTACTTGTCCATTATTACTGCAAGTAAACCTAGATATTTTTATACATCTAGCAAGGTATATCAAATGTGATTTTTGAGAGTTGGAATCAAATCAAAAGCATTTATGGTTGAATTTTGAAAAATGTTTGAATGCAGAAAAGTCTCTGCCTTGTTATTTTTACTATAGGTGATCTATAAATTCAAATAGTTTGAATCCAACGGGCTTGGATTAAGAATTTCCATATCTTTCTAACAAAATTGGTTTCATGCAATTTGGTTTAGTAAATCTCTCTGAATTGATTTTTGAATCAACAGACAGAACTAGGGTTTGAAACTAAATGGAAAAATCTAATTTGAACTAACTGGGTCGCGCGAGAAATGTAACTGGGCCGGCCCACTACGCACATCGCGAGCGGGCTGGTTAAGTGGTGTCCCCATACGTCAGTGAGACAGGGGGTTGCGAAGGGGTACGGGGCGATTACGACCATAGGATTAAACTAAGGATCAACGGCTCACGGTCGTCGTCCTTGTCGGAATAGAACACGACGGGGGCTAACCCTAGCATGGCCAGTGAGGGCCTAGGGTGGCTCACTGGGGCTCAGGCGATGGTCGATGATGGGCGCGAATGACGAAGTCGATGACGGCGGTTCTCCTGGTACTGGCGACTTCTCCTAGGGTGACTCCAATCGACGGTGCCCTTCTCCTCCAGCAGCGACAGGCTCCGGTGAAATTCCGGCGAGCTCGCCTTGCTCCAGAAAGAAGTGGGAAGGATCAGTGAGAGGTGGGGAGTGGAATGGTGTGAAGAAATGGTGCGGGGGAGGCCTACTTTTATAGGCGAGCGAGAGCGGCAGTGCGGCACGGGCAGAGCTCGTCGGGGTCAGCGTTACAACGCGCTACGAGCTTGGATGAGCATAGGGGACGGTGTACGGTTTCCTGGCGTTGTTATGGCACCCCAGATTTATGGTCCGAGAATACCCGTTATGCATACAATTCAAGTTCCCATAATCAGTGAGACGTGAGCATAACCGACTAGTATCATTACAACATCCATACAATATTGAGTACAAAAACTTACAAATGGCCATTATGGCGAATACAACACAAATAGCGGAAGTCTTCAGCGCACAGCCAGTGCCTTAACCTACAGGCAACTGACTGGGAAGACGGCCTAGCTCGCATAGATGACAACACCTTTGTCACCTTTTAACATCTGCAATCTGGAGAAGTAAATAGCCAGGGACAATACCGGTGCGTACTTTGAATGTACTCGCAAACCATCGAGATAAGGTAATAAGATAATGCATATTTGGCTATGGCGAGATAGCTCTACTCTATGGTTGTTTTCTGAACAAGTCTAACAACGGCATATCTGTATCTTTGTTGAAAAAGAGTCTTTGGAAATATGCCTCCTTTTTGAAAATCCGGACATCTCCACATCCTTGTTAAAAACTTTGAAAATAGTTTTATTGTAAAACCCTTTTCAACATCTTCAACCATTTCTGGTCAAAACCAAACTCATTCTTATCTTTCCTCGTGACCATGTCACATCCTTTATTTCATCACAACATAACCGAAGGGTCCACCTAGCACTTGCCATTCCAACCATCCTTGACCGTGGACATGACTATTCGAATAGATTAGACTCTGTAGAGTTTGTGCACTTTCCCCACAAGAATCAATACATCCTCCTGGACAAAACCACGGCCCGCTACACATGGTAGACGGGGGCTCGGATAATCAAACCTAACTTTTCATTTGTCCATCCCTAGCAAAGGCGGCTTTTCCTTTTTGGTTGTTCTCTCTGGTACGAGTATGTGGCACGACGGCCATAGTCCTACCTCCAGTACTGCCCCTACCTCCAAACCGTAGTTTGACCTGTAGCAATTGTGACTCCATTTCCTCCTGTACTTACCAAAAGTCATACTGTCCGCGAGAGACCCAATTGTTGCACCGGTTCCTTGTCAATGACAGTCTAGATTTCACGGGATTTCTCCCCTTTAGCGAGTACGAGCAGCCCCGACTAAAGACCACAAACTAGGAGCTAAGCCCCAGCGACTGGGGTAATGTGGTTGCACGAATAAATTGTTTCGGACATTGGCGTAGAACATCCCTTCTCTTTTTCTTGGTTGACTTTCTCTTCATCCACCTCATAACTTCTTTAGTAAAACTTCCACACGGAAACGATGCCTCTTTCCAAGGGTTTTATTTTGAAAACTTTGTAGTAGGGTAAAACCCAAAATAGTTTTATCATTGAAAATCCGTGGGTTCCAAGAGGGAAGATGCTAATCATCTTAGCCTCGATCTAATGGGTGAAAATAGGTGTCGAAAGCATAGGTGTCCTAATGGACACTCATCCATAACTTGGAGGA
This sequence comes from Avena sativa, assembly GCA_916181665.1. Taxonomy (NCBI): domain Eukaryota; kingdom Viridiplantae; phylum Streptophyta; class Magnoliopsida; order Poales; family Poaceae; genus Avena; species Avena sativa. The sequence goes on from OV702297.1 coordinate 150,210,939, forward strand.
GCCAAGTTACTCACGCATTTTTATTTGAAGCAAAACATGCATATTATGATGAGATTCATAAACGAGATATAAAGCAATTGATAAAAGAAGTAGGTTAACATAGGAGTTCAGGAACGGTGGCTTTCCTATGACCAGCGAGAAGTCCCTTGATGGCGTTAGATATCCAGAATACCGATAATAGCAATAATAAGAATAACCCGATGCTTCCTCCTTCTCGGCGTCACACAATCGCAACTATCGTCGTTAACGAGCATACATGAAAACAAACAACACCACAATAAATACAAGGCATACAAGTATAAAACCATACATCAAGCATAGGATAAATACAAGATAGACATCAGTAGGATGTTGGAGGTTTGATTTGATTGGATTGGAGAAAGATTTCGATACATTAGGGAGAGGATCCCTTTGGAGTTATAGTCTAGGAACTACCTAAGAGAGGGTTTTTGACCAAGGGCTTGATCTGTATGATACCATTGTATAAAAATGATACCACCAGATAGGTATTGATAAAATGAAGCCAACAAAAGTGGTTTCACCATTTTATCAATTTCCAGTGATTTATAATGGATTTTATCATGACTAAATCTCTAGTTTTTGAAAATAATTCACCAGAACTATTCTGGAGGTCCAAAAAATATTTCCATAGGTCATTAGGTAGTATTTGGTGGACTGATTCAATAGGAGTTGGATTCACCTCAATACAATTACCAGAATGCCCTTGAGAAATTCACAAATGCAATACTGGGTGGGATTTATCTTTTTCATCATATTTAATTTATAAAAGATTTTTAGGTGATTCAAAGGACACATGATATGTACTGATAATACCTTTCTGTAGAAATTAGAATCAACCTTTTTGTATTTACAGAACTACTGTTATGGATTTATTGGTGAATAATACATACACAGAACAGTTTAATTCACCAAAAATTAACATGGGTTCATAAAATTATGAGCTACTGGATTTTGAAAGGTGTTCATAATTAGGTGTACTGGGAGTTGTAATTAGGTCAAACCCTCATTTGGTTTGACCTAGGGAATTTCGTAAAGGCAGAAAAGGCTTGATTTTGTTATTTTTACCAGGGGCAAACTAGGAACCAAAATAGAGTGGGGCCAGTGGGACATGAAAGGTATGGACAATACCTTCCAATAACAGTTGGATATACTCCATTTGGAATTGTAAAATTTTCTGGAGGAAATTATTAGTGAACTAGGTAAGGAGCAACCGGGGCCGTTCGATCTAGTGGGGATCGACGGCCCCTAGTCGTCATCCTCGTGGGAGCCCGCCAGCGGAGAGCAAACCCTAGGCGGGGATGACGGGGGTAGGAGAGCTCACCGGGGGATCGGGGAAGGTCGTGGAGGCGACGGGGCGATGCGGTCAACGACGACGACTCCAGGGATGGGCGACACGACCTCGTTTTCTTCCGGAATGGGGCTCGCGTGAGGGTGGCCAAGGAGGGCTCGCCGGAGTTTGCCGGCGCGGCTTCAGTAGCGGATGCATGTCAACAAAAAGGGGCCCATTAGCTTCAGTAGAGAGAGAGGAGTTCGAGAGAGGGACATGAAGAGGGAGAGGAGGGTTTTGGGAGGAGCCTAGCTCGAGGAGAGTGAGGAGGCTGAGAGCTTCTTGCTCTCCTTATCTCGGGCAAGGCAGAGAAAGGGAGGGGAAGAGGGATCTCTGGGTTGTGAGTGGAGGGGAGAGGGGGCAAATGAGGGTAGAGGGGTGAGCTGGGGTGGCCTGTGGCCTTATAAACAGAGAGGGGGTGGGGTTTGATGGGCAAGGTCCATTAGGACAAGGGCAAGGTGCTGGCTACCATTGGCTGCTTGGGGTGGTGCTGTGGGGCCAGGTGCTCGACCAGAGAGGGAGAGGGGAGTGACTGTTGTGGCTTTTAAGAGAGGGAGATCTTTGCAAGATATGGATGCCTCTCTCTCACTCTTACAAGCACATGGGACAAGGGAGGGGAGGTTCTACAGTGGCTTGTGTTACTGTGCATGACCAGGGGAGAGTGATGATGCTGTGGAGGAGTGCTTGGGAAGATTGGGGCTAGTTTGGTTTTGGTTTGAATCAAGTTTGGCTTGGTTTTGTGAAATTGATCACTTTGGTGCTTGTGAAGGAAGTTGATAAAATTGCATTGGGCAAAGTGTGGAAATGGTACTGGTAGGTGGAGTAGGTCAAATAATCTCTTCATGATTTACATGGGATTTTTCTAGAGATTATAATCCCAATTAAATGCACTTCTTCAAAAAAAGTGCTGAAGTAGATTATGGAAGCTAAGATGATAATTTTACATTGGGAAGGCTTCGTTTTTATGTGATATAGTCCTAAATAACATAGCACACCTTGTAGAATTTTATTGGAATTTATTTAGGTAGAAAAGTAGTTTTGGGGAATTATTTCTTGTTTCTGCCATTTAAGAAAAAGGGCAAAAAGAAATAATAAAGGATCTCAGAAATATTTATTTTTGAGTTGGACAGATGGGATATGATATATAAGCATCAAACGTGCCTTGAGTTGGCAAGGTGAGTTGGAGAAAAACAAACTTCCCTTTGAAGACAAGGTTGTTGAAAAATTGGTAAGTAAAGGGAATAAAATAGTTTAACAATCCAAATAAATGTGGGAATTATTTGGGAATTCTTATATCAAATTTAGATGATGTAGACTTGATGTTGGAATCAAGGTCAACCTTGGTTTTGAAGAAAAGTGGTGAAAGGGATGGAAACTAGATTTGGGAGGATCTAGGGTTTGGTTATTTTGATGCCACCTAATCAGGGTTGGATTAGGGAGCTCAGAGCTCACCTTGGTACAAGGGGTATATGTATGGATATAACAAGTCATATAGATGATCATGGAAACAAGATTTGGGCTTGATTGCATTTGAGGTGATCTAGAGGAGATGGCAAACTTTGTTGAAAATAAGGCTGTCATAACAGATACATCAGGTAGCCTCCTAAACTATGTGGGTTTAAGAATCAAAAGGCTCCAATGGAAACAAGTGAAGTGGGGATTGTTAGGCCATGATTAGTAGATCACAACCATGCAAAGAGTTGGTCAAGGGGAGGTATCATATAGAAGTGAGCTTCTGCCAAAGTAGGCAAGATGATAAGATTTGCAGAAAAGATTATTATCTTGACTACAAAACCATCATGGATGAGTGGGAATTAGAATGTATTAGCCAATGGCAAGAGTGGGCCTTAGTAGTACTACTGATATACTACAAGATGGTTCAAATACATTCTCAATAATGCACCTAGGTTGGAAAAGGTAGAGCACCAAAGATGGTATTCAGATAACAAATCCAGACTTAGCCATTTTGGCAGATTTGGTGATTTTGACTAGTATGCAAGAGGGGAACATTTGAGAGGATGGCAAGGTATAGCTTGAATAGAGGGGATCCATGCTTGGATTGGGTCTCCACTAAGTTGGACACCATCAAGAGTGATTATCCCGAGATTGAGCTGATTTGGAGATGAGAGGGTCACTTGAGTGGCTTAGGATAGATCCATACTTGGATGCTTGATAGGGGCTTGATGATCACAAGATAGGATTAGGTCCTAAGGGATTAGCTACTAGATTAGATCACTCTAGTTTCTAAGCAAACAAGGCAAACAACAGATCAAGGCAATTCATTAGACAGCAGATCAAGGCAATTCATCAACCAACAGATCAAGGCAATTCATCTTATTACTTATCTAACTACTACTAGGGTTACCATCAAGCCTAGATTGGGGTAAGGATTGGTATTTTGAGTTGGGTGTATCTTGAAGTAAGATAAGGATCATCTTGGTATTCCTACCAAGATGGGAATAAAAAGGTTTTAATAAAGGTTTTGGAAAACCTAGAGATAAGAGTAGTTGAAGGTTCTGTCTTGAAAACATAAGGAGAGTATATATATGTCTCCATAGTTTTGTTAATAGAGACTAGTAAAGTATTTGGTTGTGTCAAAGTCATCTTGGCTCAGGTTTTGAAATGCCAAAACATTTGAAAATATGAAAGTTGAGCCAAGACATCTCTTTTGTAAAATAGCTTTTTGTAAACCAGTGTTGAGATGAGGAGTACACAACTAATACATAAACAGTTTCTTGAGCACAAGCAAACAAGAAATCACACAACGCAAGAAAAAGTTTTTGTTCCCCCTAATTTTTTCCTTTTGGACATTAAATCAGGGTTGCTGAAATTGGGATGTTGCATGTGCTGAATGGCTTGATGGCGCGGCAAGGGGCGGTGTGGTTTGGTCAAAATGCGCTGGTGCTCTGAGCGGCACCGACGATGTTTTTGACGATGCACAGGCGCTCCTGGTCGCGCGGCGGTGAACGGGCATGTCTGGTGGTCTCCTAGGACAGTGGTGATCGTGTGGACGGGCGGCTACGGCGAGCTGGTGTGGTCTAGACATGGCATGGACGAGCTGGGTGCGGCATGTTCCCTGTGGTCCACGGCTTGGTATGGATCGAGGGCTGGACAGAGGGTGGCGGTGGACGGTGGTGTGCCTCCTGGACATGGTGGCTAGGCACGACGATGGCTCTAGCTAGCTTGCCATGGTCGGATGGCAAGGGGAGTCTCAGGCATGCACGATATGGTGCAATTGTAGGGGTCTAGGTTGGTTTAATACAATGTTTATCAGTAGGGGAGACAAGGATGATCAATGGGGGACAAGGTTTGGGGTGACTGCTCAAAACAGTGAAGTTTGGCCAAGTTTGATTTGTGTCTCCAGGTGTTTGAAAAAATGGCCAAAGGAAATTCATATTTTAATTTTTGGATGAAACTTGGTGGGTGTACTGGTCACATACTAGGTAGCCTCTGGTTTTTTGGTTTTGTCAAGGTGAACTGGTTTGGTTGGGTTTTGAGAAATGGTGATCTTACCATATGAACTAGATTCAATTTTTAAATGTCATTTGAATAGGGTTGCCAAATGTTTCTATGGGTTTGCATGGTGGTCTTGGGTTCACTTCTACTTGGTTTAGCAAGGTGTGAAAAGAATTGGATTTTTTTATGTTAGAAACCTTAGACTAGAAACACTCAAAGTGGTCTAGTGAACAAGATTGGCAAAAATGACCATTTGATTATATGGTTTGTTTTTGAATTTCTCTTGATTTGATTCTGCTTGGAAATGATTTAGATGATGTTGTTTTCATCTTTAAACCAATCCTTGTTATTCATAACAATCACACAAGTCATTGCAAGCATTCATGCATTCACCACATACACACGTGTATTGATATGGATTTTAATTAACAAAAGTTTTTATTAACCCTAAATTAGGGTGATTAGAACTTGATAACCTTGATTAATATTTTTGGGATGTTACAAACTTTCCCTCCTTAAAAAAAATCTCGTCCTGAGATTTGAGAAAAAGAAGACTAGGATTTAAAGAGATCTGGAAACTCCATACTAATGTAATCTTCTCGCTCCCAAGTAGCTTCTTCTTCAGTGTGGTTACTCCATTGGATCTGGAGAAACTAGATACTCCAGGTCCTAGTGGTTCTGAAAGCTTCCTCCAAAATATGGATGGGTACTTCGGGATATGTCAGGTCATCGTTGATCTCTATGGTTCTGTGATCAATATTCTTGAAAACGTCGGTCTTCTCCGGGACTTCTAGGCATTTGCAAAGTAACGAGATATGGAACACATTATGCACGGCTGACATCTCCTCTAGTAGTTCCATTTGATATGATACTTCTCCTCGGCGATTCAAAATCTTGAAGGGTCCGATATAACTAGGGGCAAGCTTTCCTTTGAGTTGGAAACGTTGCATTCCTTTCAAAGGTGCTACTTTGAGATACAAAAATTCTCCGATATTGAAGGCTAGGTCTCGACGTCTCTTGTCGGCATAACTCTTCTGTCTAGATTAGGCGGTCTTGAGGTGCTCACGATTCTTGTGAACTTTCTCTTCGGCTTCTCGTAGGATGTCGGGTCCGAAAATCTGACTCTCTCCTACTTCTGACCAATTCAAAGGGGTGCGACACTTCCTTCCATACATGAATTCAAATGGGGTCATTTGCAAGATGTCTTGATAACTGTTGTTGTATGAAAATTATGCGAACGGTAGACAGTCTTCCCATTTAGATCCATATTCTAACACACAGGCTCTCAACATATCTACGAGTATTTGATTTACTCACTCTGTTTGTCCATCAGTCTGAGGGTGATAAGTTGTGTTGAAATCTAGTCCTGTTCCTAATCCTTCTTGGACTTTCTTCCAAAATCTCGAGGTAAACTAGGTTCCTCGATCCGACACAATGTTCTTGGGGACTACGTGCAAACTGACTATTCTATCAATGTACAACTCTACTAGCTTCGAACTCTGATAGGTGGTCTTGACTGGTAAGAAATGGGCGACTTTGGACAGTCTATACACTATGACCCAAATAAAGTCATTTCCCGTACTAGATGTAGGCAAACCAGTGATAAAATCCATTCCTACAGAATCCTATTTCCATTCCAGAATCTTCAATGGTTGCAAAAGTCCTGTGGGTCTCTGATGTCCCGCCTTGACTCTCTGACAAATATCACACTTGGCTATGTAGCTTCTGATTTCTCTCTTCATCTCATGCCACCAAAATTTCTCCTTCAAATCCTGATACATCTTCGTTCCTCTTGGGTGGATAGAATAAAGAGTATCATGGGATTCTTTCAAAATAGCTTGCTTCAATTCTGAATCTGCTGGCACACAGATACGTCCTTTGTACCACAAAACTCCTTCTTCATCTTCGGTGAATCTAGGTACTTTGCCTGTAGCGATACGACGTTTAATTCTGTCGATACTAGCATTTACTTTCTGCGCCTCCTTGATTTGACTGATCAAAGTGGGTTGAAGTTCTTTTCTAGCCAAAAATCCTTCACTTATTAGCTCCATTCTGAAATCCTCCAACTCCTTGTGCAAACTTGGTTGCTCCTTCAGAATCATGGAGTTCAAGTGAAACGACAATCTACTAAGGGCATCTGCTACCACATTGGCTTTACCGAGATGATAGTGGATGTCAAGATCATAGTCCTTGATTAGCTCTATCCATCTCCTTTGCCTCATATTCAGCTCCTTCTGGGTGAAAATATACTTTAGGCTCTTGTGATCCGAATAAATTTCACAACGGTTTCACATGAGGTAAATCCGCCATGTCTTCAGGGCTAAAACTACGGCTGCTAGTTCAAGGTCATGGGTAGGGTAATTCTGCTCATGTTGTTTTAGTTGTTGGGATAGATAAGATATGAGTTTGCCTTCTTGCATTAGCACACATTCGAGACCAATCTTGGATGCGTCACAAAACACATCAAAAGGCTTCGTAATATCCAGCATGATTAAGATTGGGGCTGAGATCAATCTCTCCTTAAGATCTCGGAAACTTGCTTCACATTTGTCCGTCCATTCAAACTTCTTATCTTTCTTCAACAATTGGGCCATGGGTCTTGTGATGCTCGAAAATCCTTCTACAAACTTGCGGTAATATCCCGCTAATCCGAGAAATGCACAAACTTGGGTTTGCGTGATTGGGGCTTGCCATTCTTCAACATCCTTAACCTTGGCAGGGTCAACAGCAATTCCTCCGGCTGACACGATATGTCCGAGGAATCCTACTTCCTGTAACCAGAATTCACATTTGCTAAACTTGGCATACAACTAATGCTCCTTATGGGTTCCAAGGATGGTTCTTAGCTGTAGCTCATGTTCTTCTTCTAATTTGGAATAGATCAGAATGTCATCGATGAAAACAACGACAAACTTATCTAGGAAGTCCATAAAAATCTTATTCATGAGGTTCATGAAATAAGCGGGGGCATTGGTTAATCCAAAAGACATGACAGTGTACTCATACAGTCCATATCTGGTGATAAAGGCAGTCTTTGGAATATCCTCTGTGCAAATCTTGAGTTGATGATAACCAGTTCTAAGATCAATCTTAGAAAACACTATGGCACTGGTCAACTGGTCAAACAGGTCTTCTATCTTCGGCAGTGGGTACTTGTTCTTAATGGTGACATCATTCAGCTTCCGATAATCCGTACACAAACGGTTACCTCCATCTTTCTTTTCCACAAACAAGACAGGTGATCTCCATGGCGACGCACTTGGTTGAATCAGGCCTATCTCCAGCATAGCATCTAGTTGCTTCTTCAGCACCACTAGTTCAGAAGGGTTCATACTATAAGGTCTCTAGGCTATGGGTCCGGTTCCAGGGATTAGTTCAATGATAAACTCGATATCCCGATCTGGGGGCATACTGGGCAAAACATCTGGGAATATGTCAGGGTATTCATAGACTACTCTGACTTGGTCAATGATTGGTTGGGGCTAGACTCTTGTTGCACTTGAATTGACGGGGCAAGGTTTCAGATACATGCTTTGCTGATACTCCAGTGGTACTGGTCATGGTTATGGCTTTCTTGGCACAGTCGATTAATCCTTTATGTTTCGACATCCAATCCATTCCTAGTACTACTTCCAAACCTTTGGTTCCAAGTACTATTAGATTAGCATAAAAATCTATGCCATGGATTCTGATAGGTATGGTGTTGCAAATTTGTCTAGCTTTGGTGGTTGAACTAGGTATTTGAACTATCATAACATGCTTCAATTTTGTTGGTTGAATCTTACTAGTGCATGCAAATTCTTCTGTAACAAACGAGTGCGATGCTCCAGAATCAAAAAACACTCTTGCAAGTACCGAGTTAACAAAAAACATACCCATCACGACATCTGGCGCTTCTTGGGCTTCATCAGCATTCATGTGAAACAGACGGCCGTTGCGGTTGAGCAAATTCCCTGGGGCAAATCTCCTTCCAGGCTGAACACGACGCTGCTGTTGAGCTGGGGCATTCACATTGGGGGCTGCTGCAAGCTTCTTGGGGCACTCATTGGAGTAGTGACCCTTGGTTCCACATTCATAACAATTCACCTGATACTTGTCCTTTCCTGCAACAGGCACAACATTGCTTCCAGTCCTTGGGGCAGTATTGGTGTTGTTGGGGTTGTTGACTTTGGGCGTTGCATGGTTAAAGTTGTTGGTGTTGCCGGGGTTGTTATGATGGGTTCCTCCGGGCCTTGGGTTTCCTCCTCCACGGTTGGGATAGTTCAGACGGGTCATCGGGGGTCTATTCTTTCTTGGGGCATATCCTGCAGATGGGTTGGGGCGATACTTCGAGGTATGGTGGGTTCCTGGTTGATTCATCATTCTATGCTTGCGATTCTCATTGGCTTGGTTGATCTTGCTTTCCATCTGGATTGTAGAATCCACTAAGGCTTCAAGGTCAGCAAATGGGATATTGACTAATACTGTCTGCATTTCATGATGTAGACCGTTCAAGAATCTCTCCTTCTTCCTGGCCTCAGTGCTAATCTCATCAGGGGCATACCTAGACAGAGATAGGAATCTGTCACGATACTCTACCACATTCATTCTTCACTGCTTCAGCTCCTTGAATTCATCTCTTATCCGTAGAATCAAACCTGGTGGCACATGGGTTTGGCTGAACTTGAGTTTTAATTCATCCCAAGCCATCATTTGTCCTCCATTCATGGTACGAACTCTATTCCACCAAGCTCTTGCATCTCCTGCCAGATAGTGGGTGGCAAACAGTACTCTCTCATTGGCCTCCACTCCTGCGACTTCTAAGTTGTTCTCCATGGTCTGCAACCAATCATCAGCATCTAATGGCTCTTCAGACTTACTAAAGATGGGTGGATTGGTGTTCTGAAAGTTCTTGAGCTTGGATCCATAGTTGTCCTGGTTTACATGGCCTTGATTGTTGTTGGACATTTGAGCTATGTGGTGGAGGGTGGCTAAGTTGGCTTGACGTTCGGCTCTTTCAGCTTCGCGGTCAGAAACTAACATTTGCAAGATTTGCAACATTGGGTCCGGGGATGAACTGCTTCCTCCTCGAGGCATCTGACGATTGAGATAGATCATGAGACACGAGGGAAATTTCTAAGGTTCAGGGGTTTGTTTTTGAAAAAAAATTAAACATTGAGTTTGACTCAGGTTTTGCTAAGTAGCAACTTGCTTTTCATTCATTCATAGCACACAATAGAAACACACACCACAACAAGGAAACAAATGGTTTTAGGAACCATTCTGTGAAACTACGATACAATGGGACTAGATACAACTCACTAACGCTAGTGCTCAAGTGCTACTACTCCTCGGAATCGCAGGCTTCATCATCATCATCAATGAAGGCGGATTCATCGTCATCAATGTGGAAGTCCATGGCTTGATCCTCCAGGAAGTCATCATCGTCACTGAGGTAGGAGTAGGGGTCTCCGCGGATATCCTCTCCTGCATTCTCCCTCTACTTCTTGACGGTGATGTCATAGTTGTGGTTAGCATAGGAGCGGGCATTGTCAAACTCCTTCTGCTTGTCATACATCATGAAGCTGAGATGGTCCACTTGATGCTTCTGGATGGCTCTGATACCAACTTGTCAACACCGGGATTTTTAATCCTAGATGCCTGTTATGCCATACATCGCAATCCCAGGATTACCATTTTTGCGAGACATAATAGATTGGTACCATAGTTCATCATCCATTACAAACCATAATAAAGGTCTTACAAATAAAGGATCTCGTGATCCATTCTTAATACAATCAACGCAGCAGAATAATAATTATAACGGTAGCATGGGCAAAGCTCTATCTTCATGGTCACAGGCAATGCTAGCGATGGGAGATGATCCTAGTTGTCGTAGACTTCCTGTTGTCCATCATTCTGATAGTCCTCCTCATAGTCTGGCCATACGAATAGTCAGGGACAAAGCCATGAGTACTCTTTAAGTACTCGCAAACTATCACTAACAGGTAAAGTGGTTTAGGTAGGAAGACTAAGCGCTAGGTTGTTTTGCAAAAAGCCAGGTTTATCTCTGACTGAGTTTAGAAGCAAAGAAAACTAGTTTAATGTTCTATAACACCTAAGTGGGAACTTGAATTTCATCTCACAACCCTGTTGTGGTCAAGTCAAAGTCATGATTCATTTCACAAGTCATTTTGAAAACATCTGACGATGGAACAGTATGTCCACTCCAACTATCCATAACCGCGGACGCGGCTATTCGAATAGTTTGACACTCTGCAGAGGTGGTACACTTTCACCACAACATTCGATACATCCGTCAGGAACAATCCTGAATCACCATAGTCAGTATGCGGATAATCAATCCTAACCCTTCAATTACACACCCTAGTATAGGCACCTCTCCTATGTGTTTGGCCTCCCAACCATGGCCATTTGCGCTCTGGACATGGCAGCGACAAGCTGGGCACGGCATGTTCCCTGTGGTCCACGGCTTGGCAGGGCTTGAGGGCTGGACAGAGGGTGGCGGTGGAGGGTGGCGTGCCTCCTGGACGTGGTGGCTAGGCACGGCGATGGATCTGGCTAGCTAGCCATGGTCGGCTGGCAAGGGGTGGCTCGGGCATGCACAGAATGGTGCAATGGCAGGGGTCTAGGCTGGTTTAATACACTGGCTGTCATTGGGGGAGACAAGGATGATCAATGGGGGACAATGTTTGGGGTGATCACTGCTCAAAAACAGTGAAGTTTGGCCAAGTTTGATTTGTGTCTCCAGGTGTTTGATAAAATGGCCAAAAGAAATTCATATTTGAATTTTTGGATGAAACTTGGTGGGTGTACTGGTCACATACTAGGTAGTCTCTGGTTGTTTGGTTTTGCCAAGGTGAACTGGTTTGGTTGGGTTTTGAGAAATGGTGATCTTACCATATGACTAGATTCAATTTTTAATTGTCATTTGAATAGGGTTGCCAAATTTTTCTGTGGGTTTGCAAGGTAGGCTTGGGTTCACTTCTACTTGGTTTAGTAAGGGGTGAAAAGAATTGGATTTGTTTCTGTTAGAAATCTTGGACTAGAAACACTCGAAGTGGTCTAGTGAACAAGATTGGCAAAAATGACCATTTGCTTATATGGTTTGTTTTTTAATTTCTCTTGATTTGATTCTGCTTGGAAATGATTTAGATGATGTTGTTTTCATCTTTAAACCAATCCTTGCTATTCATAACAATCACACAAGTCATTGCAAGCATTCATGCATTCATATGGATTTTAATTAACAAAAGTTTATGTTAACCCTAAATTAGGGTGATTAGAACTTGATAACGTTGATTAATATTTTTGGGATGATACATGCATCCACAATAGGGTTTTGCACCATGGTAAAATGATAACTCCTACGAGGAGGTTGCGCTGTAGAAGCATGGCACACACGAGGAACCACATTTTGCTTAACAACAGTGGGGCTAGACCACCCTTAGCTTGAATAGCAGGGCAACTAGGAGTGGAAGCAGCTACCACATCCAGTGTTCTACAATCTAGGAGAAACATTAGAGCCCTCAGACACTGTTTCAGCAACACAGATATCTAACTGTCATGCTTTATAGTAACCTTGCTGCCTTGTTCATCCATGAAGCTGAACCGTGCAGTATGTGTAGGCCCCATTTCAATATTTTTACTCAGAGAAGCAACCATACCTGGGATAGTGCAAATATGTGCTGGTGCTTCTTTAATCATGACACAATTACCATAATTCCACTTGCCCTTCTCATTTGCTAATTTAGGTTGAAGGGCACTGATGCATACCAAAACCACGTAAGGGGTCTCTAGGGGACCCTAGTTGACATAAATTTGGGGATAAAAAATAAGAATCTGTCTATCAGTGTTCGGCTAGCAAACAATTCTAGGTCCGATCTATCTCTTTTAGGTCAATAGACAAGTAGAAGTTATAGTTAGTGTGAAAAGAAAAGATAAGAGTAGCTCACCCGCATGTATCCAACACTTATTTTAGGGTACGATGATATGCCATCCTCCGTGCTGCTTAGATCGTTTGGCGGTGGAGGCGGGCTAGAGCCTAGGAACAATGGGCACAACATGCGGCATTACAGACCGGGATCAGCGAGTGAGCGCAGCAACTTGGCGCGGAAGGCAAATGTCTCAAGGGATCGTTCTGGGTGGAGGATGGATTTCTCTGCCGGTGGTGCTAGGGTTCATGCGAAGGAGGGAGTGAATTTGTGAATTTAGTCAACACTCTAAGGCGTGGGGTCTAGTTCCACATTTTGCCTACGTGGTTGCCGACTTGGCGCTCGCGTCACGGACAAAGTAGTGACATAGAGGTCATGAAAGTCTCCTTCACAGGGCAGTTGATGAAAAGTTTGTATTTGGCAGGGGTGGGACGAATTTGGCTCTAAATGGGCCTTCTTAGTGTTTGGCAGCCCAAGTTTGCGAACCTCGGCGATTACATGGAACTTGGACCCCGCGTTTCACTCACACGGGAAGTCAGACCCCGCACGTTGAAATCCCCCTATTTAATACTACGACAGAAGATTGAGCATGATACATGTATGATGTATGATATGGCAAAGATGTGATGCAATTAGGCAGTATTAAGCGGAACAGGGGTCTTGAAAATTAATTAGACGATTCGTGTTGTTTAGATACCCTGCAAATTAAATGTTGTCCTAGCCAGGCAATTAGTGGCACGGTTCGCTACACAAATTTAAATGGAGCCAATATAAGACAAGAATAACCGTCATATGGTATCCATATTTAATTTAGGTGAGTCATCAAAATGTACCCAAACAGCCACAATATGTATGCGAGTATGAATGATTATATGCAATAAGTTTATGCCATTTACTAAAATAGGGATCTCAGGAAAAGAGGTCACACATGGGGACTCGGCGATCTTGGTTCGGGGTTCGACGGGGTTCAGCCTCTATCTTTGGACTCTAGGAAGGAGAACTTGGTGCCACACCGGGTTCGAGATCGGTCTTCGAATCTGGGGTCGGGTATCGGGGCCTTTGGGTCCATGAAGGAGGTTTTGGTGCTCCATGTCGAAGGCCTTGAGTTTCCGTACCGAGGTTCTTGGGACTTCTTTCTCAAGAGCATCGACAACTCTCTTGATGGAGCCTCTCAAGCTACGGATAGAGAACTTGGATTGGCATCGACAGTTCATTGGATTCTTCCAAATCGGTGTCCATCATAACCAAATAGCCAAATCCAAACGACACTACATCTCCACATCCCTATACACCAACATCATACATGCCATCATCTTTCACCTCACATCACGAACATCAAAACACCATCATGATCCTTTCAAATTTCTGGGAGCATGAGCATGTTTGACAGAGGCAGGCCACCAGGACAGGAGCTTGTCGACGTGGCCAAGCTAGGGTTTGCATTGGACGGAAGAAGATCGGCAATCAAAGGCACGATAAGGTCGTGGGGAGATGGATAGGGAGGTGGCGGTAGCGCTTCTGCGGCGGCTGAGCTGCGCTCGAACATAGGCGATGGGGCTCAGTGCTCGAGGGAGAAAGCTCGCGGCACAAGGTCCGGTGGAAGAGCTCAAGATGGAGGGGTTCTTGCAAGGCTTGGCGGTGAGCTTGGTTGGAAGAGCTCGCGAGGGGGCGACCGAGCACAAGACAAAGTGGGATGGGTGGTGGCCGGTGTTGCGGGGCTAGAGGCGGGGCGGGGCGCCGTGCTCGGGAGAGGTGCTCAGGGGAGGAAGGACACGAGGTACGGCCGAAAAAGAGGATGCGAGGCTGGAGGTTCTAGGTCCGGAGCTTGCAGGGAGGTGTGGGGTCTGGGAGTCAACCGTGGCGGCAGCATGCACGCCGACCAGGGAACGGGCTCGGTCTCAATTCAAAGCAGGGGAGAGGCGGGGGGACAGGATGCATGGGAGGCAGCTCCTGGCGGCGTCGGTCGGTAGGTGAGCAAGTCACATGGGGTCGAGAGAGGAATGTGGAGGTTGCGGGGCGAAATGTACGTGGTGGGACGTGGTATGGTGGGGCTGAGTGAGGGGCTGGGTGAGCTGGCGTTTAGCGGCCAAGGAGGTTCACGCAAACGAGGGGGCAGGTAGGTGTGCTTCAGAAGCGTGCAGACAACATGCACGCATCGTGGCGGTGTACTGTGTGGGCATGTCGGTACTGGGTGAGCCGGTCGATGGCGTTGTGTGGTTAGCTGGCTAGGTCGTTGTAGGGCAAGGCAATGCGGGTGTGCGTGATTTTGCTTGCAATGGGTCGGGGTAGGGTGTGGGTCTGGGTCAGGTTCGATGGTGGTAGGATGTCGGGTGGTTAGGGTTAGGGTAGTTAAGGTTTTAGGGGTAAACGAGGTGGTAGGCTGGCTGGTTGTGCCTTCAGGCCTGGCCGGCTGCCTCCCCCGTTTAACAAAAAATATTTCATTATAAATTATTATAATTTTATTTTAAAATACCTTTATAAATACTTTTTAGACAAAAACAGAATTTCTGGACGGACCCGGTTTTATAATTTGAAATTAAGACATGGGGATATTTAGAAAAAAAGGCTTTTAGAAAGTAGTTTTAGACAAAATATGCATGATGATGCTCAAATTCAATGTGGCATGATGACATGAGCATGCGATCATGATGATGCATAAAACAAAAACACCAAGTGATTTTCTAGTAGTGGTTTTACTAGGGTGCTACAATTCGACACCACTAATAATGGATCTCGCCCTCGAGATCCGCCTCATGGTACAGGGAAGATGGCCAATGATCTAAATCTTCTCGCTACGTGTAGATATTTTCGACACCACTAACAAAGATTATTTTTCCGTCTTAATATTGGCGACACCACCAACAAGAGGTCGTTGCCCATGTTCGTCGAGAGAACACTCCGGAGAAACAAAGACAAAGGTTGAGGTCTCAAAAGATAAGGCCACCTCTAACTCCTGGGAAAGGAGTAAAACTGCTTGATCCCCCGATTCAATGTATAAAAGCGAATGATAAGAGTAGTGGTATGGTCGTGACTCCATCCCCCACTCAAATCATTACTTTGTACACGAATCTAAGAATCACGCAACCAACTCTTAGAATTCAGACTAAAGATTTTCACAATCGATGTTCGGAAGCAAAGGAGTGATGTAGACTCTTAATCAGATCCGACGTAGACGACGTCGTCATGTTGGAAAACACTAGAATATACAAAGAATTTTTTAGTGAATTTTTGGTCCACTGAAAAGGTACATAGAGGAAGATTCATAAGGTAGCATGAAGACCGGATGTGACACACCATTACAACAGGAAGGAAGCAAAACCCTAAAGGTACGATGAAAACACAACCACAATAATTCCTGTACTTGAGAAAATATAGGATTGAAGATTCAAAACATGCAAAGGTAAGAAGAGAATAACATAGGGGTAAGGACTAAAAGCAGACCTAATCATATCTATCCAACCGATTTTCAAAAATAGTTTTGACACTCTATAACTTCTATTAGCCAGGTTAGCCTACAGGCTGGACTAGTGGGGTATCTCAACTATTGAGCTCTGAAACCACTTTGTAACACCCTCAAATCGGCCCTATGCAAGTTTTAGCGATTCCTGACAAACCTATATAGCAATGATTCAAAGCTGCCCACCAAGCACTTCTGTGCGGGTGGAAACAAAGTAATATAATTACTCAATAGTCCACGATGGAACCCACATAACTTATATATATATACAACAATGACTCAATAAGTCAAGAATACAGATATATACAGTACAAAGATCCAAAACACCTTGAAAACGATACAACATCCAAGTATGGACAAGAGGCAAATGGGGCTAAGAGCTCTAAAGAATAACCAATGACGTCTTATGAGTTGATATTTGCATCATGTTTTATATTATTATTTTGCACTCTAGTGGCAGGATCTTGGTATTTTACAGTGTTCGTGCGCATCTTTTATGTCTATTTTCACCAGGATCAGGTCAGATGATGGATACGATGGACACAATTCTTGGACCAGTTGTATTGGAGCGAAAAGAAGTCAAAAACAGCTTGAATCGCTAATTTGGAAAATATTAATAACACTAGAAGGAAACCCGAAGCGATCGTAGGAAACAGTGGGTTTAACGACCAACTATATGGCTGGAATAATTTCTTTGGCCGTATAGTTCCCACCGTATAGTTGGCGCCGCCACTGCTTCCTCAAATAATTTCACCCCGTGCAATTGTATGGGGGAGACGACATACAGAGCCACCAATAATCGGAGAAACCTCATCTTCACCCTACGCAGATCCAGGAGGCTAAGGAATCGATCTTCATCAACATCGGCATCACCAACATCTCCATCCATCTCATCTACATCTGGTCTAGATCTTGTTGTAATATCTGTACTCATTGTGGATTTATACAAGTACTATTCATCTATGATAGATTCCATTATCTTATCCATGATGTTGATTTCCTCCATGTCTGAGTAGATCATTAGTTCTTGGGGAGATGGAGAAACCCTAGCATGAGATTGAAATAAGATAAAGTTTATTATGATATTCATTGTTGTGACCATGTGTTAGATTGTCGACATCTTGATGTTGAGAGAAGTAGACCTCTCAATATTTGCCTCTTGTGGGGACTTGATGGAGGGAACTAATTGTTGGTAGACGGAGGTGTGCTAGCACTTACTGTTGGGGATATGCTATATGGGTATCCTCGTAGCATCTCACCTATCCGGATAACCCGGGTGGCCCACAGTTGGTAGCATGGCCCATGGCCTACTGGGTGGCCCAGTTAGATGGATCCAGAAGGGAGGCCCATGTTGGATAAAGGAAGGCTACGGTTGGAGTCACCGACATACCCGAAGCCTTGGAGTGCAAGATACACAAGACTAGTAATAGACGGTGTAGGACTCTGTAACCTGTCCGGCTAGGACTTTTCCCTGTAATCCTAGGACCTAGCGACTATATAAGTCGGGCCTATGGGAGACTTTAGGGCATCTATTCATACAACCTCGCATAGCGAACCTATCTCTATAACTCGACGTATTGCCCTTATATTGATTTATAGCAGGAGTAGGATTCCGCCACTGTCGTGGGATCTGTACCTAGGTAAGATGTGTTACCTCGTACCCGTCAACCGTCTGCCTTCCCCCACGTCTCTAAACACGCACTGTGAGGACCCCTCCATGGCGTACTCCTCGGCAATACCACGACAGTTGGCGCCCACCGTGGGGCAAGAGGCGATTCAGGCTCTTCAGTAGGCGAGGACCAAGATCTTCGCGGAATCGGCGAAACCGTAGCCATCGGTCGCGTTCTCTTCTCCGGCAACGTTCCGATCGTCCCTCCCGACAACTTCTGGATCCCGGGGAATACGAACCCTACGCGGTGTTCGATTGTTCCTATCGGTGACATCCACCTCTTCATCGACGAAACCGACTCGGGCACTAGTTACCTGGGAGTCAGAGGAGCATCAAGGCCCGCACGGACCGCCTACGGGCATGATACATTCGCGGAAGGATCAGTGTCAGATCTCTCTTCGGAGTTGGCCAGCAAAGATCGGAAAAATTCAAGGCCCACCCAAACCGCCCCTGTGCAGGATATAAAGGTGGACAGCAGAGATCCAAGTTCGTCGGAGTGGTTACCATCTTCGATCTGGCGCATTGCATTCAGAGAGAGGGCGAAAACCCCCGTGATTACCTGGCCAGGTGGCTCCGTATACGAGCCTATCTGGCCCACTACCCCGATGATAATGCTTTGTATCACTTCGTGGAAGGACTGGACCATGGCACGCTTCTCCGACATTCTTTAAGACGGCACCAGGCAACATGACGCCTTACCCTTGAAGAGATGGTGAGCATCGTCAACAACTACGCGGAGGCTGACGCAGCAGCCCAGAAAGCGCTTGCGCTCATCGACGGAGAACCTCCGATTCAGCCACCGCCACCACCGCCTCCGGCCGCCATCATCGCAGCTGCACCGCCACCTCCAGTCATCGTCGCTGCTGTTGCACCTCCACCGCCCATCATCGAGGAAGTCCTGGGACCCTCCGACTCTGTCATTGACACGCTTTATGCTAACTTCAGTGCAGACTCAGAGGAGATAGATTTCAGTCCAGAAGAGCTAGACTCCGCCATGCAGGAGATGGAGGAGGAGTACACGCGCGACGAGCAAGCAAACAATGCCGTCACGTCTCGAGGGGTGTTCGTCACCATTGGGACGGCGATGGATGAAGATCAACCCGGACGAGCTCCGCCTACAGCGCTGGAGAAGGGGAAGGGGCCACTTATTGCTGCTGATGATGATCGCGCAAAGGTCATGCCTCCTCCGCCTAACCCAGTGCAGCAGCCGCAGGAACTCGGCACCGGTCCGAGCAACAACAACACCGCAAACATGCCGCCCCAGCATCTACGTCTACAACATCAAAAGTTACTCCATCTGATAGAGTAATGTATGAAAATCTCCTCGTCGAGCCACTGACCGTTGCTCACATCCGGAACGTGACCCAGCTTGACGAGAAGCGCCAGCAGCTGCTGGAGGAAGCGCAGACCATCGCGGAGCAAGGCGCTAAGCTAGATCGAAATATGGTCAACGCGTAGAAATCCATAGAGAAAGCTAGAGCAATGGAGGCCGAGTACAAGACTCTGCTGCAGCAACAGAAGACCAGGAAAGCTCCGGCTCGCGTCATCAATGATCCTGTTGTATGGCGAAACCTAGGATGGGCTCCCCCGAAGCCGGCACAGGCCAAGCCATACATTGACAGTGAAGGCAGGCAGGTGATGCCCACTCCTCTCCTCAACCTCGCCGTCGCCAAGACCCTTTTGGAGCAGGATAGATCACCCGAGGCGGTGGACCAGGTCTATGACTTAGTGGCCAGGGCGGTGAAACAGCAGGAAAAGGCCACCTCTCAGAGGCTTGAGTCTGACCCAGCGTTTTGCCAGTCTAGCCAGCATAAGCCGCCAAGGGCAGATCTCCTCTTGATGTCAGGTCCCAGACGGGTTCATCAGAACGAAGACGGAGGGATGCGCGCAACAGGAAGGATGCCATCCCCATATCCTCCGACCACGGAGAAAAGGCCCGACCTCGTCGCCCATCGCCACCGCCCCGATCCCCCCGACATCATGAAGATTACAAGGCTCACCATCGTACGGATATGCCCCCACCAAAGCAGTGCGGCATCGTCATCTGCAACAACGTGGAGCAGACCCATCATGACGGAGAGCGAAACCAAGGACACAGGAGCAGGTCACACCATGACCCTCCGTGTCCGACAAGCAACTATGACAGGCGTGAGGCGTCGCAGGAGGGTAACAGCAAGAAGTTTAACCCACCGCCACCTCCGCCTCCATCACCACCAAGCAGTCACCATGGCGGAGGAGGCCCGCGTCGTTCACGCAGTCCAAACCCTGTTGACAAGAAGAAGAAGAACTTGGAGCCGTACGATGCACGTTCACGGATCAATAAGATCCATGAGGCCCGGGAAGGACCATACCTAGGACCACTTTGCTTTGGACCTTCAATACGGTCTGCAACTTACCCCAAAGGTTTCCGGATTGACAAGACCATCAAGCCCTACGACGGCACCGCCAAGCCAGCCACATGGTTGCAGGACTACGGCAACGCAGTGGAGATTGCCGGAGGCAACCCCAACGTCGTCGTCAAGTACCTCCCATTAATGTTGGCGGGCATGGCCTGTCAATGGATCGACGACTTGCCGGAGAAATCTATCTACAACTCGTTGGACATGCAATAAGCGTTCACCAAGAACTTTGAGGGTACATACAAACGTCCTTGCACTGTGGGCGATCTACAGCGGTGCATGCAAGAGAAAGACGAGACATCTCGCGCCTACCTCTCCCGCTGGATGGACATGAAGAATTCCTGCGCAGGAGTGCACGCTCAGACCGCCATGGCCGCCTTCATCGATGGGTTGGAAAGGGGCACGTTGCTCCGACATAAGCTGAAGCGCTTCCAGGACAATCACTAGCTCGACTTGAACCAGATGATTCAGGTGGCTAGTGAGTTCGCAGCTGCCGACGATGATGCTCGCGGCTCCTTGCCGGCAACAACTGTTCCAACTCAAGCTCGGAGGAATAGCAGTACAAAGTGGAAAACCGCTCCAGAAGAAAAGCAATCTATCGACATGGTCACTATGACTTTTGCAGGACGAGGTGATGGCGGACAACGTGGCCGAGGAAGAGGAGCGGGTCGTGGGCAGCAACGAGGAAGTGAAACTACCTCAGTGCCGCTCCGCGTTCCCCAAACCTATGAGGAGTACCGCGATATTCCGTGCCTCGTACACCTCGACGTCAACGGCAAGGACACCCATACCAATCGACACTGCAAGTTCGTCAACGACCTCAAGAAAGACCTGGAGTCCGGCTACAAGCGAAGTCGGAAGAACAGACCGCGAGGCAAAGGCAAGGGGAATAAGAAGGAGGAGGAGTCCAAGGATTCAAGTGACATGGACAAGGATGTTGACCCCAAGCACGCCGCCAAGAGCGACGAAAAGGGAAAGAACCCCTTCGCGAAGAAGGCTCTATTCTACCACACTTTCCTTGGCACCCCCACCGTCCGACAACAGAAGACCTCTCTAAGGATCCTGATGGCTACTCTCCCCCTAGTTCCCCAGTACCTGCGCTGGTCGGAGGTTCCAATCACTTGGGACAGGACGGACCACCCAGACCTTATACCTACGGAGAACCAGTATGCCATGGTCATCAACCCCTTGATTGACGGCGTGGAGTTCACCAAGTGTATGGTGAATAGTGGAAGCATCATCAACATCATGTACCTGGATACACTATAAAAGATGAACTTTACGGAGGCAAACCTAAGGCGGACCAACACCATCTTCCACGGCGTAGTTCCTGGTCGGGAGGCTCGGTCCCTTGGGTGCATTACACTTTAGGTTGCCTTTGGCGATGTTAACAATTACCGCCAAGAGCGCATGACCTTTGAAGTGGTCCCCTTCAAGAGCGTGTACCATGTCATATTCGGCCGCGACATATTCCACACGTTCATGGCCAAGCCATGCTTCGTCTACAACAAACTCAAGATACCTGGACCAAATGGTTTCATCATCGTATCCGGAAGCTTTACCAAGGCAAGGGACTACGAGATCAATGAAGCAGCCGTTGCAGAAGTTGTCCTCTACAGCGAAGAATTCAAAGAGATCCCGAGCAAGGTCGATGACTCAGAGATGCCCGCGTCAAAGAAGCAGATCTCCGACTCCGCCCCTACGTTCAAGGCCGCCATCGAGACCAAGCCGGTGGTACTTGTGGTAGGCGATGCCTCCAAGGTCACCGCCATTGGGACGAACCTAGATCCCAAATAGGAAAGCGCGCTCGTCGAGTTCCTCCGTGAGAATAGGGTCATCTTTGCCTGGCAACCTGCCGACATGAAAGGTGTACCTAGGGAACTTGCCGAGCACAGCCTAAACATTGATCCAAAATACAAACCGGTGAAACAACCTCTACGACGCTTTGGAGATGAGAAGAGACGTGCCATTGGCAAAGAGATAGCTAGATTACTTAAGGCTAGATTTATCCGAGAAGTCCTTCACACCCGATGGGTGGCCAATCCTGTACTTGTCCCCAAAAAGGGAACCGATGAATTAAGAATGTGCGTTGATTACACCGGCTTGCACAAAGCATGTCCTTAAGATCTGTTTGCTTTGCCTCGC
This sequence comes from Avena sativa, assembly GCA_916181665.1. Taxonomy (NCBI): domain Eukaryota; kingdom Viridiplantae; phylum Streptophyta; class Magnoliopsida; order Poales; family Poaceae; genus Avena; species Avena sativa. The sequence goes on from OV702297.1 coordinate 150,233,347, forward strand.
ATTGACCAAGTCATTGACTCGACGGCTAGCTCGGAGCTTTTGTGTTTTCTCGATGCATACTCAGGATACCACCAGATCAAGATGAGGAAGTCGGACCAATTGGCCACTTCGTTCACTACCCCATACGACACGTTTTGCTATGTTACGATGCCCTTTGGGCTGAAAAACACAGGTGCTACATACCAGCGGACAATGCAATGTTGCCTTCATGACCAAATTGGTCGGAACGTTCACGCCTATGTCGACGATATCGCGGTGATGTCTAAAAATTCAAATGACTTAATCTCTGACTTAAAATAAACCTTTGATAATCTCCGGAAATACAACATGACGTTCAACCCTAAGAAGTGCGTCTTCAGGGTTCAAGCTGGCAAATTGTTGGGTTTCATCATTTCCCAGCGCGGAATCAAGGTCAACCCGGAGAAAATCAAGGCCATCTTAAACATAAACCGTCCGACATGCCTAAAGGACATACAACGACTAACAGGTTGCATTGCAGCAGTTAGTCGGTTCGTCAACCGACTTGAGGAGAAGGCTCTGCCGTTGTACAAGTTGCTGAAGAAGGCGGATAAATTCACATGGACGGACGAGGAAGATGCAGCATTGAAGCAGCTCAAGGAGATTCTTTCCTCAGCGCCTGTTCTTGCAGCGCCCGAGCCTGGTGAGACCCTATTAATCTACATGGCGGCAACCAACCGGGTAATCAGCATCGTCCTCGTGGTAGAGCGGAAAGAACCAGGCTATGAGCACAGAGTTCAACTACCAGTTTACTATGTGAGAGAGGTCTTGACGGAGTCCAAGCAGCGTTACCCGCACTACCAGAAGATAGCTTATGGAGTATTCCTTGCTTCTCGGTAGCTGAGGCATTACTTCTAGGAGCACCCAATCACAGTGGTGAGCAAGAGTCCACTGTTCGACATAATCAACAACAGCGACGCTACAGGAAGGCTCGCAAAGTGAGGCATTGAACTTTCCGCCTTCGAGATCACTTACAAGAGACGCGACGCTATCAAGTCACAAGCCTTGGCGGATTTTGTTGCAGATTGGACGGAGATGCCAGATGCTATTCCATTGCCGGAACCAGAGTACTGGGTGATGCACTTTGACGGATCAAAGCTGCTCAACGGCTCGGGGGCTGGTGTATTTCTACAGTCACCAACAGGAGACAAGCTACACTACGTTCTGCAGATCCACTTCGAGGCTACAAACAACATGGCGGAGTATGAAGCACTCATTCACGGACTACGTGTAGCCAAGGATATTGGCATCAAGCGCATAGTTTGCTGTGGAGATTATGACTTGGGTGCCCAGCAGGTGGCTGGCACCTGGAATGCGCGGAACCCTATGATGGCGGCATATCGAGACGAAGTGGACGAGATAGCCAATAGCTTCTTGGGCTACGAAGTCAAGTATGTGCCTCGGGAGCAAAATGAGGCGGCTGATTTACTGTCTAAGCTTGGATCAGGGCGCAAGGAAATTCCGCCAGGAGTTTTCCTAGAGCACCTGCGCACACCATCTATGAAGGGACCCAACATCGACAACCCGGATAGAGTTGACTCTTTCGTCAACATGGTGACTAAGGTCCCTCCGGCTTAGACAAAACCGTTCATGGAATATCTCGAACACGGAACTTTGCCTGACGACAAAGTCGAAAGACAACAAATAGTACGACGAGCAAAGGGTTATACCATAATCAATGGGAAACTCTACAAAAGGATCACTACTGGTGTATACCTAAAGTGTGTTTCCCAGCTAGAAGGCATGGAAATCCTACGCGAAATCCATCTCAGAGATTGCGGGCATCACGCCGCTCCTCGATCGTTGGTCACAAAAGCCTTCCGGCAAGGATTCTACTGGCTGACCGCGAAGGCGGACGCCGACAAGATGGTTGAGACATGCATGGGATGCCAGTATTATGCCCGACAACCACATGTTCCTGCTGAAGAATTGCGAACAATACCAATAACTTGGCCGTTTGCAGTCTGGGGGCTAGAAATGGTGGGACCATTACAGACGGCACCTTGTGGGTTTACGCATCTACTTGTAGCAGTTTATAAATTCACTAAATGGATAGAAGCTAAACCCATTAGAAAGCTTAATGGGGCAACTGCCCTCAGGTTTGTCCGGGATCTAGTGGTGAGATTTGGTCTCCCACATAGCATTATCACTGACAACGACAGCAATTTGTCACTCGGAGAAGTGGAGGCTTATTGTTGGGAGAAAGGCATCCGACTTGACCTTGCATCTGTGCCACACCCACAATCCAATGGTCAGGTTGAGCGAGCCAATGGATTAATTCTGCAGGGAATCAAGCCACGTCTGGAGGCACCGCTACATAGAGCAGCTGGAGCCTGGGCGGAAGAATTGCCATCTGTGCTATGGAGTTTACGAACTACACCCAAAAGATCCACCGGCTACACCCCTTACTTCATGGTATATGGAGCAGAAGCCATCCTGCCTTCCAACATCCTTCACGATGCACCAAGAGTTGCCGCCTACGACGAAGATGACGTTGAAGAATCCAGACGCCTAGATGTGGACCTTCTCGACGAGGAGCGTGTTTTGGCATGCCAAAGATCCACCATCTACCAGTAGAAGCTACACAGCTACCATAGTCGCCGCGTTCGACATCGCTCGTTTAAAGAGGGGGATTTGGTGCTCCCACTTAAGCAGAAGAAGTCACACAAATTATCCCCACCATGGGAAGGACCGTTCATCATAAGCAAGGCGCTACTCAATGGGTCTTACTACCTCGTTGACAATCGTGAACTGAATGATAGACCCAACGAGGATCATAAGCGTAAGCGACGTGACCCGAATGATGACTACCCGAAGCTTGATCGGCCATGGAACATAGCACAGCTACGTCCTTTTTACACTTAGCATTTTTTATCTAATTGTGTAGCTCTTATATGATCAATGAAATAAAGCTCATTGGTTCACTCATATTTCTGAGTCTTTTACCTCCTTTAGTGTTCATTTTTGGATCATGTAAAACCTTTATGCCCAAGTTTGCGATTGCACTTGTGAAAATTCCGCCTACGGGCGTTAGCTTAAGTTTTCCGGTCTACACGTTCTTTGTCGTTTTTATGTGGATTCTGGAGTAGTGACTTTTGGCACTTATTGTCAGTGATTTTGTGCTTAGGTTATTGACGGTGCCATTGGGCATCATCACCTGAGTGCATGGTTCCGACAACGAGTCTTCCGACACACGAAAGTTCAAGCATAAGAACCAAAGTAATGGATAAGCCAGTACTTGCTTAAAACAATATATACATGCTGGAAACTAGTTCTTGAGCAGCAGGAAATAACAACCATTGTTTTCCGCCTTAAGTTACATAAACAAGTTTTTCCGCATATGCACCAAAGATGAAACAAATATTACAAAGTTGCTCTTCATTCCTTTGGCGCAGGTGACTTGGAAGCAGCTTCATCGCCAGCCGGAGAACCACCCTCGAAGTCGGCGTTGTGGAGGGACACAGAGGAACCTTGGTTACCGCTGTCGATGGTGTTCATTGGCACAAAGTCGTTGACGTGTACCAACTCAGCAACTCTGGTGTCATAGCCCGCGAGCGACGACAAGATGGATTCATGGTTAATCACTTTGCCATCATCGTCTATGTCGGGAATGCCAGAGGTCACCGTTTCGATGTTGGCATCTTCATAGTGTGCCTTCACCATTGACAGCGCCATCCTTGCGCCAGCCAGTGCACATGAATCTTTCCTGCTTGTGATACGCTTGGGGGATCAGCGAAGAATCTCCGAGTACTTCACCATAGAGTCCGATGCCTTGATATTTATCTGGAGGGGCTTGGCAATCTGTAACATCCCTAAAATCATGTTTTCAAAGATTTCATATCATGCATGCATGCATATCATTTAGGGATCAAATTCAAACTCATTTTGAAAGAAAAGAGAACTTGGGAGCTATGATTTTATGTGATCAAACATTAATCAAATGCTACTCTCCAATGGGAGATTATTTGTTTCAAAACCAAAACTTGTTGCTCTCAGAATGTCTTGCTTGATTTCTAGTGCTTAAACCAAAATTTACAAAACAAATATGGATTTAAAACCATTTTCAAAACTTGTTCAAATCAAGTGCTATCTCACTGTTTATTTTGTTTGATCAAAAGGACCAAGATAATACAGAGAGACCACATGATTTTATGCCCAGAAATATGAGTGTTACACTCTGCAAAAATCCAGAAAAGATTTGAATTCAAATGGCTTTTGAAATCATTTGAAAATGTTTCCTAGAAATTCAATCTGAAAAAGAAAAAGAGTAAAGAAAAGGAAAAAGGCCAGCGTCACTAATCTGGCCCAACACTGGATCCAGCCCAGCAACCAGCCCACCCGGGTTTTCCCTCTCCCTCTGTTTCTCACCTCGTTCGCGCATACCCCCTCGCTGACAAATGGACCCTACAGCCACGTCACTCCGTCGTCCCCAAAATTTCGCCCGCAGACCACGTCGCCGCTGCCGTTGATGCCGATAATGTCGCAACGTAATTAGCCTTGATTCTGCGAGCGTTTCCTATCGCGCTGCTTCGTACTTAAACCCCTCCCCCTCGCGACCATTTCCCCCAACAAAGCTAGCCAAGAGCGCCACCAGGCTGCCAGTATTTGCTCCTACACCGCCGTAGACAGAGCCAACTCCGGCGAAGTATTCCGGTGAGCCTAATGCTCGCGCCTACTCCTTGTTCACCCTGGAATGATCCTCTGATCCTTGCGCACTCTGATCCTCTTTGTTCATCCGCTTGTGATCCAGAGCGTCGACTTCGACGAGTACCGTGGGCATTCGACCATGTCTCCAACTCCGGCGAGAGATTGAGGTAAAAGCCGACCGCCCCGCGCCTTCTACTTGACCCTGTCAGGTTCGCCTGAGCGTTTTGCACTCGCTGATACCGTTGGTTTATGCTAGGGTGGCCAGTAATGTCGCCTTCATCGCTGTCCGAGCAAACCCGACGCTCTCTCCAACTCCGACGAGCCCCAGCAGCCTCTGCAGCACACCCCCGCCCACACCAGCAACACCTTGAGCTTCGTCGTGATTCCGCAAGTTTGGTAAGCCCCTGCTCGACCCTTAGCCCCCTCAAGAATCACCGGTGCGTCGCCGGCAGAAGCGCCGCCGCCGCCAGCGACCATTCGCGCCGCCACTCCTTGGTCAAAGCATCGACCGCTGTTAGATCTGTATCGTAGGGTGTAGATTAGATCGGGAGCAAACCGTTTTCTTTAGATCTGGCGCGTTGGATCTAACTTGATCGGACGGTGCGGAAGCGTGATCCTGAGTGAAGTGGTATTGTCCAATCAGGAGACGCCGCGTCGCTAGGATTTAAATTTAAAAATCTCGATTAGATCTATTAGATGTTAAAACTTGTTTAATTCATAACTTTTGATTCCCACGTCCAAATTTGACAAATTTTATATCAATGGAATCAGGAGAGAGAATCCTTTCCAACTATTCAATGTGTTTAATGTTTTGCCTCTGTGAAAATGGTTGTTTTTATAGAAACATGTGTAGGCCTATTTTGTGTATAATAATTATTTGAGAAATGTTTTAATGTTCAAATAAAGTTTGTTTGGCAAGTTTTGAACTTGTTTATGAATCAGTACTGTGAACTTGTCTTATTTGGTGTAGAAAATCATCACATGGCATTATGCATGCATCCATATATATTTGCTTGTATTTATTTTGTATGTGATTTTGGTGCTATTATTTTATGTGTAGATTTTGGTGCAAATAGTGATTGTGATTGTGAGGATTGTAGCTACTCTCCAAACTACAAAGGCAAGTGGTGCTTCATGATTTTATTCCTATGTTTTTCAAATATGCATTAGAAATATTTTGCTAGTCTTGCATGGATATTTTTGATCTATATGCTATGCTTGGGAAATCCTAGTAGTTGTAGAATTGCTAGAAACAAGTCTTATCAATGCCATGCTTAGCCTAGCTAGTAGCAACCAAGGGTGGTTATATTCATGCTATGAATAAATATTTCTAAGTCTTTGGACTATGTTTTTCTTAATAAAACAACTAAGTGAATGAAACACCTGGGTGGAATGGAAAGAATGGGTTATGTTGAGTGGTGACACAAGGCCCATTTCTATGGTTTACCTTGTGTATCTCACTTGTGGAAAGCCACCCAGGAACAAAGGCATTTGAGAGGCCAAATGTTAAGAAGCTTCTAGTGCAGCCACTTGGCAATATGGGCTCTGCCTGGATCATATAGGTTGCAATAACTTAGCCATTTGGACAGTTAGTGGTAGTGGGATGATAGGTTGGAACACGTCCATTTGGTCTAAGGGAAGGCTTCTGAAAGGTCATGTCTTGGTGAAAATCAAGTCTTGTGGGGAAAGTGCACAACCTCTGCAGATGGAAGAATCTAAGTACTTAGCCATGTCCCTGGTATTGGACAACTTGAGCACCAAGACATGGAAGCTATCAAGAATCTCCTCATCCCAATTTCTAAGTAAAAACTTGTGGTTGAACAAGGGTGAAGGACCCCAATGTCTATTGGTGGTTCCTTGGGAAAGATTTTCATCAAAGAAAACTTATTGTTTTCAACTAATAGGCAAAACCTATTTTGAGCAAAGCAAGCCTAAGCTACACTTAGCCAAAATGTATATAGTATCTAGTCCACCAATATTCTACTAAGGTATAACTTGCCAATACTATTCCAATGTATTGACCCACTGTGGCTGTAACTTGTGATGTTGCAGGATATTTTGATGATGAATAGGAGTCATGAGTCCACACTCAACATGCTTGCCTATGGCACATGAAGATGAAGACTTATCTATCTTATTATATATTTTGAACTCTTGTATTAGGCCTGTGGCCATGGAGTTTGTAAAAGACTATGTTTGTCTCTGGAATGATATGTAATAATGACCTTTGTTTCTGTGTACTTCATCTTAAACTGTGGATGTTAGCATTGATCCAGGGACTAGCATTGCAATCACAGGGATCCTTTCCTTTACAAAGGAGGGATCTTACAGATGATATCAGAGCACTGTGTTGCCTGTAGGATTATGACCCTAGGAATTGGAAACCACTAAGGAAAAAAAATTCAACAACTTCCACACTTGTCTTTTCTTCTCGTAAACTCTTCTAATCTTCTTTCTCATCTCTATTTGTATATGAACTCCATCAACGAAGCCGTGAAGAAGGGACCACTCATTACTATGACTTTGGAATGTGAGACAGAGTTCTCCAAGGCTCTCAAGGACCTCATGGTTGCCATGGGAATACATGGTGCAGCTGTGTACAAAAGTTTTCCTGTGATGGATGAAGGAGTTGAGTACTGGTGGGTGCAACTTCACTTGTATAAAAACAAGGAAGACAACTACAAGGACTCAGGATTCTGCATGGTCACCAACTCAGTGATGCACACCACATTCTTTGATTCAGCAAGGGATGCAACTTGGAAGGCCATCAAAGAACTTGGTGATAGAATCAAGTGCAGAATGCTTAACACCCAGAATGATCTTAGGGAAGAAAAGAAGCATACCCAAGAGTTAGAGGCTACCAACCAAAGCTTAAGGAAGGACATCATAGACTTAGCAATGGAGTCTTGTGATCTAGACAAACAGATTCCCTCTAGGGATGCCTTGTTAGCCAACTTGACAAGTGAGATGGTATTGTAACATACTTCGTTAGTTGGACCACCACATCTATCATTTTATTTCCCAAATGTTGTCTAAAATAAGTTGAACCTTGGTTGTTTGTAATGAATCCATGTATGCCATGACTTGTGTGTTTTGATTTCTAAAGTTATGCATGTGATGCCTTGTCTTGTGAATTGTCTTAAATTGTGTTGATTCTAACTTTTTCTATCTTATTAAATAGATGCCTAATGTTACTATCAGCATGGCTGAAGAGTTCAAGGGAACTCGTTTTGGCCCTGGTATTATTGAGCTCACTAGTCTGCTCAATCTCCCTCTTCCTACTATCATGATGCTTCCCCTCACCAAGTTTGAGAGGAAAGACCTTTGGGGCTTCAAGGTTAATCAGCCAGGACGCTAGACTGAGCCAGCCACAGAGGCCATCATCTTCAAGCTCATGCATGATGACAAGGAGAGAGGCCTAGAGGTAGTCATGCAGGATTTGATTGGACGTTTACTAGGGAGAAACTCTTGAGAGGTTAGAGGTACTCACTTCCACACCTTTGGTAGACGTGATGATGATGGTGAGGCCATTGACTTTGAGGATACTTCAAGAGAGACGGCAGAGCCGATTCTCCTATACCTCCAGGACTTAGAGGTTCTTCTTAGGAACATAGACACTGATAGGACCAACGTCATGCTTAGCAATGACGAACTCCAGGTGTAGCTTCGTGAGAAGGACAAGCTCTTCGCGGAGCAAGATGAGATAGTCAAGGAGATGGAGGCTAAGTTTGAGAGTCAGGATAGAAAGTTCAAGAGTCAAGAGAAGCGAGTCCAAGATAGGAACAGGAGGATTCGAGACATGACTGCAGAACTAGAGGCCAAGGACTTCGAGCTCAAGCATCAGCAGACTATGATTGAGAGGCTTCGTTCACAGAAGAGGGCTCTCAAAGCCAAAGTAGAGACCTTGACCACCAATCTCGAGGAATACAAGACCTCTATGGAGAATGCAGGTGTTACATTTGTTGATGAGGAGGTTGATGCCGAAGAGTAGTGATGACTACTCATTTACCTTTATTTATCATGTCTTTGATTATTGAGTCGCAATGACCATCCAACATGTGGATGGCTTGCTATTGGTGTGTTTACTTTGCAAACTTGTTGTCTATGTGTTGAACTTTTATTATTATGATGCATGTTTGGTGATTGTTTATGTGATGTATTGTGCATGTTAGCATCTATGGGTATCTCATTCTTATCCTTATTGAAAACCACAGATGCCTCCCCGACATGCCAATCCCAACCCCAACAACAACAACGTCACCCCTGAGATGCAGCAGATGATGACAGCTCAGACTCAGTTGATGCAGATGATGACTACTTTCATCCAGAATCAGAACAACAACAACAATAACAATAATAACAATAACAACAACAACAATCAGAACAACCCACCAGGTTTTGACATGCTTACCAGGTTCTTAAGACTGAGGCCAACAAAGTTCTCAGGAACTACTGATCCTATGGTGGCCAATGATTGGCTACGCTCTATGAATAAGGACTTGGTAACTGTTGGCTGTACTGATGAAGAGAAAGTCAGATTTGCAGCTCACTTGTTGGAAGGACCAGCAGCCACTTGGTGGGATAACTTCTAGATCACCACTCCCATTGAGGATGTGACATGGGCTATCTTTGAAGATGGTTTCCGTACTGCTCACATCTCATCCGGAGTGATGAGTTTGAAGAAGAAAGAGTTCCATAACCTGAAGCAGCGCCACCGTAGCGTGGCGGAATATATTGAGGAGTTCAACAATCTAGCGCGATATGCATCGGATGAAGTTGACACTGATGCTAAGAGGAAGGAAAAGTTCCTTGAAGGGTTGAATGATGAATTGAACCTGCAATTATCTATGGCCTATGTTCCCACATACCAGTCTCTTTGTGACAAGGCTGCTATCTTGGAGAGCAAGATGAAACAAGTTGAAAGCAGGAAGAGAAAGCACTCTGACAAGCACAGCTCGGGATCGTCTCACAAGCGTTCCCATTATGATGATAGTGGGATTTCTGGATCCCACAAGCATGGGAAATTCAACAAGCACCACAACCACAACCGTTATCATGACAACAAGCATCACCGTAGTCATGACAATGATAAGTACAAGAACCACAAGGGTGGATATAAGAGCCACCAGAATGGAAGTGGAAGTGGCAGTGGAAGCCAGCCTGTCAAGAAAGATCTTAGTCAGGTTGAATGTTTCAAGTGCAAGAAGATGGGGCATTATGCAAATGAATGCCTAGAAAATAAAGTTGAAGGACCCAACAAACCCAACCCTTTTCAAAAGGGACAAGTGAACCACATCAATGTGGAGGAAATTTATGAAGAACCTGATGCTGTTGCTGGTAAGTTAAAACTCAATTCTGTTCTGGCATTTGTTCTCTTTTATACTGGTGCATCTCATTCATTCATATCAAGAGCATTTGTTGAAAGAAATGAACTACCGGTAGAAACTATTGGGTGTCCTATAAAAGTAAGTTCTCCTGGCGGAGAAATGATAGTGAATTCAGGATGTCATGATCTAGTCATAGAGTTTGGAAAGTATAAGTTTCCCGTTAACCTGATAATCCTAAACTCCCAAGGATTGGATGTTATATTGGGAATGGATTGGATGACTAAGCACAAGGGAGTGATAGATTGTGCCAACCATACTGTCTCACTCACAACTCTAGAAAACAAAAGGATTAGGTTCAAGACCAACTTTGAATCGAAAAGGATTAAGCTAAATTCTCTTAAGGGGGTTAGCATAGACAGTGTGCCAATTGTGAGTGAATATTCGGATGTGTTTCCGAAAGAATTGCCGGGAATGCCACCAGATAGAGATGTGGAATTTCTCATTGATTTGCTACCAGGATCTGGACCAATAGCAAAGAGACCGTACAAGATGTCAGTTGATGAGTTGAAAGAACTCAAGAAGCAACTTGGAGAACAGTTGCAGAAAGGATTTATCCAACCAAGTTCTTCATCTTGGGGAGCACCAGTTTTGTTTGTGGAAAAGAAAGATAGAAGACAAAGGTTATGCATAGATTACCGTTCACTCCATGAGGTGACTATCAAGAACAAATACCCTTTGCCTAGAATCAATGACTTGTTTGACCAGCTGGAAGGAACTTGTATGTTCTCAAAGATTGATCTCTGGTCAGGTTATTTCCAGCTCAAGATAAGGGAACAAGACATGCCTAAGACAGCTTTCACCACAAGGTATGGATTGTATGAGTATACCGTGATGCCATTTGGTTTGACCAATGCACCAGCATATTTCATGAATATGATGAACAAGGTGTTCATGGAATTTCTTGATAAGTTTGTTGTCGTTTTCATCAATGGCATTTTAATCTACTCCAAGAGCAAAGGAGAGCATGAAGGACATTTGCGGTTGATACATGAGAAGCTTAGAGAGCATCAACTGTATGCCAAATTCATCAAGTGTGAATTTTGGCTAAATGAAGTTGGTTTTCTTGGACATGCTGTGTCAGGAGATGGTGTAGCAGTTGATCCTGCTAAAGTTTCAGCTGTAACTGAATGGGAATCTCCCAAGTCAGTGAAAGAGGTTCATAGTTTCCTTGGCTTAGCAGGTTACTATAGAAGGTTCATTGAGAATTTCTCCAAGGTAGCTAAGCCTATGACAGAATTGCTAAAGAAAGACAAGAAATTTGTTGGTCTGAAGGTTGTGAACTTAGTTTTCAAGAATTGAAGAAGAGACTAGTGACAACACCAGTCTTATGTTTGCCAGATTTGGAGAAAGATTTCCAAGTGTATTGTGATGCATCTCATCATGGGTTAGGTGCAGTTCTTATGCAAGAAGGTAAAGTTGTGGCTTATGCCTCGAGACAACTCAAAACTCATGAAGTAAACTACCCTACTCATGATTTAGAGTTAGCCTCTGTTGTCCATGCACTCAAAACATGGAGACATTATCTTTTGGGAAAGCGATGTGAAGTGTTCAAAGATCACAAGAGTTTGAAGTATATCTTCACCCAGAAAGAAATTAACATGAGACAAAGAAGATGGCTAGAACTCATCAAGGACTATGACTTGAGTTTGCAATACCACCCCGGTAAAGCAAATGTCATAGCGGATGCTCTAAGCCGTAAAGTTTTTGTGAATGGTCTTACTAAGGGAGAATTGCCAGATGATCTGTGTGCCCAATTTAGAGATCTCAGATTGGAGATTGTGCCTGAGGGATATCTCATGTATTTGGATGTTCAAACCACCTTGTTGGACAGGATCAAAGAAGCCCAAAAGGCAGATAAGGAAATTGAAGATATTAAGGAAAAGATTGGCAAGGGAAAAGCCAAAGGATTCCATGAAGACGAACAGGGTACTTTATGGCATGGAAAACGTATCTGTGTTCCACAAGATCCAGAGCTTCGGAAACTGATTTTACAAGAAGCACACAACTCACCATATTCTATTCATCCGGGTAACACCAAAATGTACATGGATATGAAGGAAAGATTTTGGTGGAATAATCTCAAGAAAGACATCGCCGAACATATTGCTTTGTGTGATGTATGTAGTAGAGTGAAAGCGGAACATCAGAAACCAGCAGGATTGTTACAACCGCTACCTATTCCTGATTGGAAGTGGGACAAGATTGGTATGGATTTCATTACCGGATTACCAAGGACCCGGTCAGGATATGATTCCATTTGGTTAGTAGTGGATCGCCTAACTAAAGTGGCTCATTTCATACCCGTGAAGACAACCTATACAAGTGCTAAGTTAGCCAAGATCTATATGAGCAGAATTGTATGTCTACATGGAGTACCCAAGAGTACTGTGTCTGATAGGGGGACTCAATTCACTTCCCATTTTTGGAGGCAATTACATGAGTCATTAGGATATAGGTTGGAATTCAGCACTGCTTTTCATCCTCAAACTGATGGACAAACATAAAGGACCAATCAGATTCTTGAAGATATGTTGAGAGCATGTGCTCTAGACTATGGAGCCAGTTAGGATGAAAGTCTGCCATACGCAAAATTCTCTTACAATAACAGCTATCAAGCCAGTATTGAGATGGCACCATTTGAGTTTCTCTATGGGAGAAAGTGTACCACCCCATTGCTATGGAATGGTGTGGGAGAAAGAAGTTTGTTCGGACCAGAACTCATCAAAGAGGCTGAAGAGAAAGTCAAGCTGGTTAAGGATAGATTGAAGATAGCACAGTCCCGACATAAGAGCTACGCAGATCCTAAGCGTAGAGAAGTCACCTATGAAGTAGGTGATAGAGCTTATCTTAGAGTGTCACCACTCCGTGGAGTGAAAAGGTTTGGTGTCAAAGGTAAATTGGCCCCAAGATATGTTGGACCATTCAAGATTCTGAGTCGTAAAGGAGAAGTAGCTTATGAGATTGAGTTGCCAGAGTCTTTGTCAGCTGTTCACAATGTGTTTCATGTGAGTCAGCTTAAGAAATGTCATCCAGAAATGGAAGAAACTTCTTTGAGGGATACTATACCTTTGGAAGAGGTTCAATTGGAAAGTGATCTCACTTATCAGGAGAAACCAATCAAGATTCTTGATACTGCAGAAAGAGTTACTCGGACTAAGACTATCAAGTTCTGCAAAGTTCAATGGAACCATCATTCTGAAGAAGAAGCAACTTGGGAAAGAGAAGATGATCTTCGGAAAGACCACCCTCACCTATTTGCAAGCCAACCCGAATCTCGAGGGCGAGATTCACCTTAAGGGGGTTAGATTTGTAACATCCCTAAAATCATGTATTCAAAGATTTCATATCATGCATGCATATCATTTAGGGATCAAATTCAAACTCATTTTGAAAGAAAACAGAACTTGGGAGCTATGATTTTATGTGATCAAACATTAATGAAATCCTACTCTCCAATGGGAGATTATTTGTTTCAAAACCAAACCTTGTTGCTCTCAGAATGTTTTGCTTGATTGCTAGTGCTTAAACCAAAATTTACAAAACAAATATGGATTTCAAACCATTTTCAAAACTTGTTCAAATCAAGTGCTATGTCACTGTTTATTTTGTTTGATCAAAAGGACCAAGCTAATACAGAGAGACCACATGATTTTATGCCCAGAAATATGAGTGTTACAGTCTACAAAAATCCATAAAAGATTTGAATTCAAATGGCCTTTGAAATCATTTGAAAATGTTTCCTGGAAATTCAATCAGAAAAAGAGTAAAGAAAAGGAAAAAGGCCAGCGTCACTAATCTGGCCCAACACTGGATCCAGCCCAGCAACCATCCCACCCGGGTTTTCCCTCTCCCTCTCTTTCTCACCGCGTTTGTGCATACCCCCTCGCTGACAAATGGACCCTATAGCCATGTCACTCCGTCGTCCCCAAAAACCCGCCCGCAGACCACGTCGCCGCTGCCGTTGATGCCGATAATGTCGCAGCGTAATTAGCCTTGATTCTGCGAGCGTTTCCTGTCGCGTTGCTTCCTACTTAAACCCCTCCCCCTCGTGACCATTTCCCCCAACAAAGCTAGCCAAGAGCGCCACCAGGCTGCCAGTATTTGCTCCTACACCGCTGCAGACAGAGCCAACTCCGGCGAAGTATTCCGGTAAGCCTAGTGCTTGCGCCTACTCCTTGTTCACCCTGGAATGATCCTCTGATCCTTGCGCACCTCCTGATCCTCTTTGTTCGTCCGGTTGTGATCCAGAGCGTCAACTTCGACGAGTACCGTGGGCATCCGACGCTGTCTCCAACATCGGCGAGAGATTGAGGTAAAAGCCAACCGCCCCGCGCCTTCTACTTGACCCTGTCAGGTTCGCCTGAGCGTTGTACACTCGCTGATACCCTTGGTTTGTGCTAGGGTGGCCAGTAACGTCGCCTTCATCGCCGTCTGTCGTGGGAATGGTCACGGCAGATGCTGCAATTGGCATCGAGTAGTAGAACGAGGGGCAAGGGCGGCCAGCCATCTGCGGTGCGAGATGAGGGCGGAGACACAGGGTTTTACCCAGGTTCGGCCCACCGGAGGGTAAAGACCTACTCCTGCTAGATTGTATTATGATGGTGGTACAATGGGCGAGCTCGGCGGCTAGGCGGCGAGTCGCTTGGGTGTATGATGGAGCGTATCTCTACACGCCCTGTAGGGAGGTTTATATAGACTTACCTTCCCTAGGGTTTACATATCTCAACCGAATCAGTTAAGGCTTCGGTACTCGTTTAACCTAATCCGACTGGGCCTATCTACTCGTTTGGGCCTTCAGCTTCCAGTCGCTTGGATCCACAACGGGCCTTGATCCAGTCGCCGTCTTGCAGGCCCACTCGCCAGTTCCTGGGCCAGTCGAAAACGTCCTGCTGGGTATACCCCGGTAGGCATATCCCCATCAGTAGTCCCCGAGGCCGTCGTCGATTGGGCGCAGGTGGTTGCTGGCAGTCGGAGTATTCAGCTTTCAACGCGGGCACCCAGTCGAATCGGCGGCGGGCTCCTGAATAAAGGAGGAAACTAGTCATTCTGGTCGCAGCTTTGGCGACTGGGTCGGCGAAATATTTAGTCACTGTTTGTAGTGATCGGTTCGGCGAGCCGAGTGGCTGAAGTTGGACCGTCCAAACGCAGTCAAACTAGCTGTTGGGGTAATCCAACGGTAACTTTTAGCGTGATCACCGCGTAGTAACGGCTCCCTGATTTGGCGGGTAACAACCGCTATATAGAGGGGATGGTAGGCGATCGGAGAACCACCTCCTCGTCATTTCCTCCTATTGCGCGCACCTCCGTTTTCCTCCGCATCGCGATCCAGCCGACCCGAAATCCTCCGACCCCCACGAATCCTTCCGCCAATGGCCCCCTCCACCGATCCTTGGGGTAGATCTAAGTGGACGAGGGTGCAACTGGCATCCTTCGAGGAGGCCGGGATCTTGCACGCCGGCAGGTGGCGAATCCCTGCGGCCGGAGAGGTGACCCCGGACCCGCGCGAGGGAGAGTTCATCTGCTTCACCAGCCACCTAGAGCGGGGGCTGGGATTCCCAACATCTCTTTTCTTCCGGCGCTTCTATGCCTTCTACGGGATCCAACCGTCGGACCTGGGCCCGCACAGCATCGAGCAGCTCGCCATTTTCGTGGCGTTCTGCGAGTGCTACCTGGGCTGCAGGCCCTACTTCCCCCTGTGGCAAGATCTATTCCACGGGCGGATCAGTCGCGA
This sequence comes from Avena sativa, assembly GCA_916181665.1. NCBI lineage: Eukaryota > Viridiplantae > Streptophyta > Magnoliopsida > Poales > Poaceae > Avena > Avena sativa. Next base: position 150,249,130 of record OV702297.1, read on the forward strand.
GGAAGCGGGCGGCCGAATGCTCGCCGCGGGCGGCCTGACGTTTCTGCTGAAATCGAAGGCTTCCTTCTTCGATCTGATGCTACCCGCCAAGGCGGTGAGTCAATGGAAGAATTCTTGGTTCTATGTCACCGAGGAGACTCCAGACGGCGAGGTGGCGATCCCAAGATACTCCGCCGACCGGCCTGAACCCCGCCGACTCTAAGTTGGCAAACTTCCCACAGACCAGCGGATGGTCGTGGACGAAATGCTCCAGACCATTCGCGGCCTGAAGAAAAGGGGTATCCTGCCCATCAATTTGTACAACTGCTGGCTCGGGCGGCGACTCGTCCCCCTGGCCCGCCGCGACCACTACATGTACGAGTACACGGGCCGGGAGGACTCGACGAAGTCCTGCCTCGACGAGTGGCAACTCGAGGATTACCACCTGGCGCTGAAGAAGATCACCCAGGCGACGTACCTCGACGCGAAGGACGTGGTCGCCCCCTACACCGCGAAGCATCCAGCCCCAACGGTAAGTCATCTTTTCGGCATTCGTAGTCGCAGTTAAATGCAGTCGCGGTCATACTGATGTTGTTTATGCTTATTGCAGCTATTTCGAGTGGTGGAAGGGTGGCTTCCGCCCGCGGACGACGAGAATTCGAGCTCGTCCATCCAGGAGGTGGGCGAATCGCCTCTAGCAAGGGGAGGCATCGAGAGTGAAGGGAGCGGCGACGATGACGAATCCGAGGAAGAGGTCGCCCCGCTGGTCCGGAAAACGCGCGGACAGCGGCAGCGTGAGCTCGAAGCGAGCAAAAGCCTCGAGCGTCATGACGATGACGACGACGAGCTCCCCGAGCACACCTCGCGTCGCAAGGCCACTCCATCGAAGAATAAGAAGAAGAAGGAGGTGAAGGCTCCTCCAAAGAAGAAGGCGAAGCCAGCGAAACAGGCGTCTCTGCCTCATTCGCCGAGCAGCTCCGACGCCACCAGCCTGGCCGGGGGTGAAGCCCCACAGATGGCGATGGCGCCAGGTATCACCGCCGTCCTGAGTGAGGTGCCTCTGGCCTCGATGCCTCCGCCGTTCGCCCCAGTCTCTGGGTCGGGGGCCGCTCCGGTCGCGGTAGCTTCGCCGCCCAAGGATGCTCCTGCTGAAAACGTTTCGGAAGCTCCGGCCGCAGCCTCGACAACGAAGAAACCATCCGTGTCTTGGGCACGCGACGTCCTGTAGATGGGCCTCAGTCGCCGACTGGGCCCCGAACTGGAGAAGCCGAGCGGCATCCGCACGGGGCTACGCTTCATTCTAGTCGCCAAGTGAGTTTTGCTCGCCTACTTTTGTCTTTCATTGTACTCGGATTATTTTGCTCACGCGATCAATTTGTAGGACCGGAGCTAAGAAGATAGGCCACCCGTCTATAGCCAAGGTGCCGCCAGTCGTCACGTAGGAGGACCCCTCTCGGAAGAGGAAGGCTGACGAAGTCACCGCCCCCACAGATGGTGCCAAGAAGGCCAAGAACGACGAGGTCGTCACGGTATCTGACGATACGATGGTGGCCCCGAGTGCTCCTGTGGCGGTGACGGCCTCGGCAATCAAGGAGGGTGCTCCTTCGCGAGGGGAGGCCGAGCCGGCCTCTTTTGGTGCCGGCGCGTCCATCGCGACCTTCCCGCGCTTCATGGCAAGAGCGGCCACGGCGAGTGGTACCACACCGTCGAGCCGCACACCCGGAGTCGCCGAGACGGAGGTCGAGCAGCGGCGCGGGCACACTCCGGCCCTTCTTACCTCTGTGGATGCACTGCATCTTCATGGCATGCTGGGCGCGGCCATCCAGGTACATCCAGTCCCCGAGGATCAGGCCGCTGTGTTGCAGTGGTCTGATTCTTTTAATTTCTTGTTTTTACTTCTCGCGTCTAGTCCCCGAGTGCGCGCTCGCTGAATTTCAGCAGGTGGGTACTTAGGATTTTCGATTGCCAGTCCCCGAGTGCGCCCTCGCTGAATTTCAGCGGGTGGGCACTTAGGATTTTCGATTGCAAGTCCCCGAGTGCGCACTCGCTGAATTTCAGCGGGTGGGCACTTAGGATTTTCGATTGCCAGAACCCTAGTGCGCAGTCGCTGAATTTCAGCGGGTGGGCACTTATGATTTTCGATGTTGCTGACTGTTTGTCTTGTGTGCAGGGTTTGCAGCGTGAGTCAGCTGACCGACTTGCTGCGAGGCGTCGCGCGGAGGAAGAACTTGCCGTCGTCCAAGAGGCGAACGAAGGGCTCCGGGCGATCGCTGCAAAGGCGGAGGAGGTCCGCCAGGAACTTGTCCAAGCAAGCGAGTTGGCAGTAGCTCAATCGGCGTTGAGATCGGCTGAGCAGCGCATCGCCGACCTCGAGCGCGAGCTGAAGGAAGCGAAGGAGGAGGCGAGTTCGGCGGATGGGCGAGCCAAGGCCGCTGTCACAACCGCCGCCGAAGAGCGTAAGGTTTCTGACGCCCTTGTTGCTGGGCTTCAGGATGACTACACTTCTCTTCAGAGCTTCATCACGGATCTCGCTCGTCCCTTAATCGGTGAGTGTGCCTTCTTCTGTTTGTTACATGTGCATTGTGTAATCTTTGATGTGTTCGCTGACATCTTTCGTCTGCAGGTCGGATCATTGATAGCGCGGAAGAGGCAAATTCATTCGACGCCCGGCAATGTGTGGCCACGCTCGTCGACTCGGCGACGTTGTCGGCGACATGCATACGGGCGTACCTTCAGGAGTTGTCGCCCACGAAAGTAATTCCCAGCGACCTCGTCGCGGTGTGGCGATACTTGGAGAAGGCGCCGTCGGTCGTCGAGTTCATGACGCGATCGGCATTTCGACGCGGAGCGGCGACGGCGCTTAGCCTTGGGCTCGCTCACTTCCCGGAGGACTTCGACCTGGACGACGTGACGAGTGGCTACCCGTCGTCGACCGGCTCGGTGGAGATCTCCGAGGTGCTGAAGTTGACAGACCGCGCCGCGGTGTACTCCGAGCGCGTCTAGGCAATGGGCGACCTCCTTCCTTATCAGGAGACGGTCGTCGCACCCAACGACCCCGAGCCGCAGCACAGGGACTTCAAGATCGAGCAACCCTTCCGTGCGGCGATGGCGAGTCGTCGTCGAAGCCTGCGGAGTAGAATAGTTTGCCCTGGGGCGTTAGTAGCAGTTCTGCCGTTGGGCATACTTTGTATTTTGTGACGATTGCAACATGCTATTAATGAGATATCGTGTTGTTTTGTGAATTGTCGTGTGTTTTTTGATTGAGGGTTGAACGAGTGCCCGAGCGCGTCCGCCCTTTTTATGGGGTTTACCTTGTTTGTTATGTGTTTGCATCTTTTGAATGTTTTGTTATTGTGGTCGACTCGCCCGGACTCGGAGAGCCAGTCGCAAGGCGACTCCCATGAGCGCACTGTACTTCACCATTTTCCCTTGCGTGAACGGGGTCGGGTGGCCGAGTCCCCGAGCGTGGTACTTGGTTGTTCTAGGCACGACTCGAGGGTGGGTGAGGACTTGGCGCGTTAGTTTGAGCGCATCACTCCTGCCTGGCCCGTTGGGTCAGTCGCATGGCGAGTCCTGGGCATGCTCTCATACTTGGCGTTTTCCTTAGCCGCTCGCGCTGAACTGGTCGTCAGTCCCCGAGTGTGGTACTTGGCCGTTCGAGTCGCTATGTCGAGGATGCGGAGGATCATGGTCGCTGTGAGAAGCGAAGGAAGTTGTCTTGGCTCGTAGAGGCAGTCGGGCTAGGCGACTCCAATGTGGCTCCGGGTAGGCGTTTTTCGTGGACGTTGCAAGACCTGAGGTGACCCAGTGCCCTTGTAACGCACTACTTGGCCGTGCCGATCGCTGTACCAAAGGTTGACTTCTGCAGTTAGCTTGACGCTGTTATTACGAGTGCGAGTGGCACAAGACACGGAGAGTAGGCGCAATTTGCGGTAACCAATTATTTTTTATTTCATAGCGACTGGAGGGTACATATGTGTGGTTCTAGGAGTAGAACTTCCGTAGGAGGTTTACATTCCACGGTCGCTTGACGTCGAGTTTGCCGTCCCTGCAGACGTCGATGAGGTAGTAGGCGTCGTTGCCGAGTACTTGCCCGATGGCGAATGGTCCCTCCCACGGAGGGGAAAGCTTGTGCATGCCCTTCTTGTCCTGGATGAGGCACAGCACCAGGTCGCCTTCTTGGAAGGTGCGAGTTTTCACCCGCCGGCTGTGATAGCGGCGGAGTCCTTGCTGGTAGATGGCGGTGCGTGACCGAGCGAGGTCACGTGCCTCGTCGAGTTGATCGACTCCATCCTGACGGGCGAGTTCGTTTGCAACCTCTGTGTAGTGGACGACCCGTGGCGAGTCGTGCTCGAGGTCGGTAGGCATGACTGCCTCGGTGCCGTACACCATGAAGAAGGGGGTGAACCCTGTCGACCTGTTGACCGAGGTGCGGATGCCCCAGATGACGGAGGGTAGCTCCTCGACCCAGCACCCGGCGGTGCGCTCGAGTGGTACTTGTGATGCACCCCGTCCTACGGACGCACCTCCATCTACAACACCTAGTTCCCCAAGTGGACCAATGACTCGCGCCCGTGCCAAGCTCCTACAAGCCGAGATTAACTCGCTCCTTTCCTCATGTGATTTTGGCCTACCTTTGGATGGCTTGCTACTTCATGCATCTACGTTGTGTATCCTCAGATATGAAGCAACACCACCACACCAAGCCACCAAGGAAGCAGGACCAGGAGAAGAAGCCGCTGGAGCTCTACACACCGGAGTCTCTGGTGTAGACCGGAGTCTCCGGTCTCCTACACCGGAGTCTCCAGACCTTCCTCCGGTCCAGACCGGAGACTCAAGCCCGGGACAGCCAGAAGCCCCCTCCAGAGACGGGTCCGGAGATTGACTGGAGTCTCCGGCCCAGACCGGAGTCTCCGGACCAACCGTCGCCAGGCATGTTAAAGCCTTTTGGGCCTGGCCCATGTAACCCCCAATTTCGCCCCAAACTTCTAGTTTTATTCCAGAACTACCCCTGTTTATGTGGTTGGCCTATATATAGCCCCACCCCTCATATGTAAACCCTAGACTTGGATAATGATAGATTAAGACACCCTTTGAGGATCTTTTAATCTATTGGTCTCATGCTCCTACCAAGGAGCACCTATTGTCCACCCTCCTCTTGGATCTTGCCTAGTGCGTTCAAGTTGTACAAGGCCTTGGGTTCTCGGTTTCTCGCCCCCAAGTCGTCAAGGTCTCACCAAGCACCTCGTCCCCCGTTGTTGGCGTGGAGAGAGAGCTTCGCCCAACACCGATCCTAGAGATTATGTTGGACCGGTTGCCACCGGCGTGAGTTATAGGCGTGTATCGTGATTTGTGTGCGTGAGTTCATCGGATCTTTGTGTGCGTGTTTTCGCGGATTTCGTCCCCTCTTCCCCTTCCACCGCTTTCCCTCGATCCCATGGAGATTCGTGAAAGATCGGGCCACCCCAAGGGGTTACCCCTTAACATCTTGGTATCAAGAGCAAGGTTGATCACGAATTTCCCCCCAATTTTTCTTCTATCCATCATAAATTCGAAAATTTCCCAAAAAACAGCCCCAATTTTCCTTTGGATCGATCTGTCGTTTTGGAGTGTTATTGGTGGTTTTGATCCGACCAAATCTTGTCTAAGGTGTTGGTTCAGCTTTTGCCTGCGTTTCCCAGCCCAATTTTGGCCAAATTTTCGCGGATTTGAGGACTCTAGGCGTGGATTTCCGCTCAAGAACACGAGCAGACATCCCACACCGGAGTCTCCGGCCTGCACACCGGAGTCTCCGGTCTACACCGGAGTCTCCGGCCTGAGACCGGAGTCTCCGGCCCTGAACGCCAGTTTTGCCCATTTTTCCTCTTTTCCTGCATTGGCTAATCTGTCCACTTGTTGTTTGTGTTCCGTGTGCGTGTCACCAACTAACAGATAGCTTCCGCAACATCGTCGCGCTCTTCGACACCACGGACCCCAAACTCTTCCCCGCTCCATCGACACAAGATCATCACCATCAACTAAGGTATAACTTGTGTCAACCCTTGTAGCCATATCTTCCTTTGTGTGTACCTATCCTTGAGAGCAACTCATTTTGTGTTTGTCTAAGCATTGTGCACTTGCCATTGGAAAGTGAGAGTGTGAGGGCAAATACAAAAGTTAACATAGTAGCATAGCAAGGGAGAAAAAGAAAAAGAATCAAAAAAAAAGAGAAAAAGAAAAAGAAAAATAGAAAGATACATAGCCTCCCAATACAAAGAGAGCATCAAGCTTGTAAGCAAAAGAGAGAGGAAGAAGCGCGCCAAGGCAAGTGCACAAATCCGTTGCTTACCCTCTTTTGGCAAACGAGTTGTGGTCTCTCCTTGCGTTGGCACGACACCCGAGCGTAGTCTTCGTTAGGCCTTTTCATGCTCACTTTCATAGTCGTGCTAACCCCATTTTTCTCCACGCGTGTGTGTAGTCGTAGGTTCTCGTCACCTTTTGAGTTGACCATTTCCTTTTGACTTGAGTTGTTGGATTTTCTCCACTTTTGACTATCCTTTGCGTTTGGTTGGTTCTTTGGCTTTCCCACAATCCTACCCATCCACCAAAAGCTTTTGAGAGTTGTAGCTCCTTTGTGTGTGAGTTTCTTTGCCATTTCACTTTGCACGCTGTTCGCTCCTTTGTGTGGCAATTGGTTTGATATAATCTCCAAGGTGAGGTAAAAGGCTAACTCTACGCACCTTTACTCTCCATATACAACCCTTGTCGGCTTTACATCATGGACAGGAATGGTGAGCCGTCCCAACCACCACCACCACCTCCGGAGGACGACAATCCATACATGACAAGATGGGACCATTGGAAGATCCGAGGAGAATTCAACTACCATTGTGAAGCACTTGAGCGGTGCCAAGATGAACAATTCAGCGAAGCCCGAGCGGAGTTCAAGAACATCGACAACTGCTTCGAGGAAGTCCGAGGCCAAATGCATGCCATGCAACACAACCTTGGTCATCAAAATGAAGCTCTTGGTCGTGCCCTCGCCTCAACGGATGAGAAGCTTCAATGCCTCATTGATGGGTTAGCAAGGCCACGCTCGCGAGACTCAAGATCATCACGGCACTCCTCAAGTGAATCAAGTGCTACTCGCCGTCACGCTTCAAGGCACCGGGATGGACCCATCCTTCAATCCATGAGCTCTTCTCAAGCGGTACCATCTCCGCGACACGCCGCAACGTCAAGCTATGATGGTGACCTCTCTGCAAGACCTCCACGACGTGAAGCGGACCTGCCACGACAAAGGGCACTTGTGCTTCAACAAGAACAACCTCACATGGACCACCAAGCCCATCGCCATCGACATGTTCTTTCCACAACAAGTGAAGCATCCGAAGTGGAAGAACAAGTTCGCCGGCGGCGTGAAGCACTCGAAGACCCACCAAGGCGTCCTCCTCGACATGAACGTCATCGCCGTCAACATGATTTAAACGACGAGCCTCCTCCACATCAAGAAGAAAGAGAACAGCCGATTGCGCATGCGGCTCGACGTCCTCCTCGCCACATGGCGCAAGATAATGCTCCTCGACATCAACCACGACAAGAACAAGAGCAAGCTCCCCAAGCTCGCCGTGAGGACCAACAACCTCCTCCTCGTCCTCAACCGCGCCAACAACAAGAGCAATCTCCCCAAGCTCATCGTCCAAACCAAGTTCCACCACCAAACGCGGCACCTCAACAACCGCAAGAGCAACGCCACCATCAACAAGCAAGACATGAGAGCTCGGATGATGAAGATGGCCGCCAACATCATGGCAACCGTCGTAACCGGAACCGCAATGAGGAAGAAACTTTCGGCAAGCTCAAGTTCACCATGCCCAAGTTCACCGGTTCCAATGATCCCGAAGAATACCTCTCATGGGAACTCAAGGTTGACAAGATCTTCCGCATGCACAACTTTAGCAATGAGAAGATGATGGCCATGGCATCCCTCGAGTTTGATGAATATGCCAACCTTTGGTGGGAACAAGTCCAACTCGCTCGTGAATCAAAAGAATAGCCTCCAATCTCAACTTGGCAAGATATGAAGGCTCATATGAGATCCCGCTTTGTTCCTTCACACTACACGCGTGACCTCTTCAACAAGCTTCAAACGCTTAGTCAAGGAACAAAGACCGTGGAAGAGTACTTCAAGCAAATGGAGCTCAACATGATCCGTGCCAACATTGAAGAGCGTGATGAGCAAACAATGGCATGTTTCCTCAATGGCTTGAACCATCCTATCAAGCGCATCACCGAGTTCCAACGGTACAACAACATGGTTGAGCTTGTGCACATTGCATCAAAGGCCGAACGTCAAGTGCAAGAAGACATCAAGTTCAACAAGCCAAAGACATACTTCACATACAAGCAAGCTCCAACAACTACTCCGACAACACCAAGCGGAAGCTCCTCAAATACCACCAAGCTTCCCTTCAAGCCAACACTTCCTCAAGGAAAACCGCCCCCAAGTGGCAAGTACACAAGAGATGAACAACCATTCAATGGTGAGTGCTACAAGTGTGGAGGCAAAGGACACAAGTCGGCCGCATGTGGGAACAAGAAAGTTTTGTTCACCCATGACAACGGCGATGAAGAATACTTGAGTGAAGATGAGTTTGATGCAAGGGTCAAGGAAGCCATGGCAAGGCAACATTTGGAAGACGACCAAGAGCGACTCATGCGTGAGCATGACGCAAGTCCATCGCTTGTGGTCACAAGGGTCTTAACTACTCAAGCCAATGAGAGTGAAGACCAACGATCAAACATCTTCCAAACTCGTGCCGGTATTAATGGAAGGTCCATCAAGGTTGTCATCGATGGAGGGAGTTGCCACAATCTTTCAAGCAAGGAATTGTGTGAGAAACTCAACCTCACCCTCCATCCGCATAAACACCCCTACCATATCCAATGGCTAAGTGACCAAGGATCCGTCAAGATCAAGCACACCGTCTCGGTAACGTTCTCAATTGGACCATACAAGGACACGGTGGAATGTGACGTGGTCCCAATGACGGTTTGCCATATGCTTTTAGGAAGGCCGTGGCAATTTGACAAGCGTGCTTTGCATAATGGTCACTCAAACACTTATACCTTCAAATGGCTTGATAAAACTTGTGTGTTGCAACCAATGACTCCTAGCCAAATAATTGCGGACAATGCAAAGGCTTTAGCGAGGGCGCAATACACAAAACAAGAGTGGTGAGCGAGAGAACCACACTATAGTGAGTGATTTCCACAAGCCAAACTCGAGTGGAAAAACTAAGAGTGTTCTTCTTGCCACCAAAAGTGAGATGAGAGAAGTACGGAACAACCCATCCATTTTGCACTATGTCCTTGTATGCAAGGGACTAGCGCAAGGAACTAATGACTTGACAAATGTTCCTCCTTCTTTGATGGCTGTTTTGCAGGAATTCCAAGATGTATTTCCCGAAGAGCTTCCTCATGGACTACCTCCTCTTCGTGGAATCGAGCACCGCATCGACCTCATACCCGGCGCCCCACTCCTAAACCGCGTCGTGTATCGCATGAACCCGGAAGAGACGAAGGAGATAGAACGACAAATCAACCAACTCGTCTCCAAAGGTTTGATCCAAGTAAGCACTAGCCCAAGCACGGTTCCCGTGATTCTAGTCCCAAAAACGGATGATACATTGCGGTTATGCATGGACTACCGTCCAATCAATGCTATCACCGTGCGTTATCGACATCCTATACCGCGTCTTGATGACATGCTTTATGAGTTATGTGGAGCCACTATATTTTCGAAAATTGATCTTCATAGTGGTTACCATCAAATTCGCATGGCCGAAGGTTATGAGTGGAAAACCGCCTTCAAGACCAAGCTTGGTCTCTATGAATGGTTGGTTATGCCTTTTGGCTTATCAAATGCTCCATCTACCTTCATGCGCCTCATGAACTATATTTTGCGATCTCTCATTGGGAAGAGTGTAGTTGTTTACTTTGATGACATCCTTGTCTATAGCAAGTCACTAGAGGAGCATGTTACTCATGTTAAGGAGGTCCTTCAAATCCTTCGTCATGAAAATCTTTATGCTAATCTCCCAAAGTGCACGTTTGCAAAAGACAAGCTGATTTTCCTTGGTTTTGTTGTGTCTTCCAATGGCATTGAAGTTGATGTCTCAAAAGTCAAGGACATACGATATTGGCCCATCCCTACAAATGTTAGTGAACTTCGTAGTTTTCATGGGTTGGCTGGCTTTTACCGTCGCTTTGCGAAAGACTTTTCTACCATTGCTTGCCCCCTCAACGAATTGACCAAGAAAAATGTCACGTTCGTTTGGGGAAAAGCGCAACAAAAGGCGTTTGATGAGCTCAAAAAGAGACTCACCGAAGCACCACTTCTAGCATTACCGGATTTCACAAAAACCTTTGAGATTGAATGTGACGCTTGTGGTATTGGCATTGGTGGCGTCCTTATGCAAAATGGGCGTCCTATTGCATACCATAGTGAGAAACTTGATGGCGCACGCCTCAACTATCCCATTTATGACAAAGAACTTTTTGCCTTGGTTCGAGTTCTTCAAGTGTGGCAACACTATCTTTGGCCCAAAGAATTTATCATCCATTCCGACCATGAGTCGTTAAAGTATCTTAAGGGCCAAGCCAACTTGAGTAAAAGGCATTCAAAATGGGTTGAGTTCATGGAGTCTTTTCCTTACATTGTCAAATACAAGAAGGGCAAAGAAAATGTGGTAGCGGACGCCTTGTCTCGCAAAAACACAAGCCTTCTTACACGACTCGAAGTAAATGTCTTGGGTCTTGATGACATCAAATCTTTGTACACGTCCGACCCTTTCTTTGAACCAATTTTTGCAAAATGTTCAATAGACAAAGGGATTGATGATTTCTATTTGCATAAGGGTTTTCTTTTCAAACAAAACAAGCTTTGCATTCCGAAATCGTCTCTCCAACTTTTGCTTCTTCAAGAGTCCCATGGTGGAGGCCTTATGGGTCACTTTGGCCGTGACAAAACATATGACGTGCTCTCCACTCACTACTTTTGGCCAAAGATGAAGCGCGACGTGGAGCGCCACGTCCAACGATGCACTACATGTATCCAACCTAAGTCTAAGTCCAACCCCTTTGGTCTTTATATGCCCTTGCCTATCCCTCATGCACCTTGGTCGGACATTAGCATGCACTTTGTGTTAGGATTGCCTAGATATAAACATGGTCATGATTCTATATTTGTAGTAGTGGATCACTTTTCAAAAATGGCACATTTCATTCCGTGCCATAAGACCGATGATGCTTCACATGTAGCAAATTTGTTTTTCAGGGAAATAATTCGGCTACACGGTGTACCAAGAACAATCGTCTCCGACCGCGACGTAAAATTCATGAGCTACTTCTGGAAGACTCTCATGGCCAAGCTCGGCATCAAGCTCCTCTTCTTGTCCGCCTCGCATCCTCAAACCAATGGACAAACCGAGGTCGTCAATCGAAGTCTTGGCACACTCCTCCGGGTGTTGATAAAGAAGAACCTTAAAGACTGGGAGGAATGTATTCCACATGCCGAGTTCGCCTACAACCGCGCCAAGCACTCCACCACCATGAGGAGCCCGTTCATGATCGTCTATGGCTTCGAGCCCCTCACCGCGCTCGATATTCTTCCACTACCTCTTCATGAACGTGCCAATATGGACGTGGTCAAGCGTGCCCAAACAATGAAGAAACTCCATGAAGATACATGAGCTACGATCGAGAAACAAGTCCTTCGCCAAGCATCAAGGCTAAACAAGAACAAGAAAGAGATGATCTTCAAAGAAGGTGACCTTGTGTGGATACACTTGAGTAAAGACCGCTTCCCCAAGGACCGCGACTCCAAACTCAAGCCAAGAGGTGATGGACCGTTCAAAGTGCTAAAGAGGATCAACAACAACGCCTACATCATAGATATCCCAACATCCAAGTATCTTGTGAGCCCGACATTCAATGTCAAGGACCTCTCACCCTACCATGGCGAAGATGAAGTTGAGAAGGTTGAAGAGTCGAGGACGACTCTTTCCCAAGGGGGGGGGAGCTGATGCAGCCCGTCCTACGGATGCACCTCCATCTACAACACCTAGTTCCCCAAGTGGACCAATGACTCGCGCCCGTGCCAAGCTCCTACAAGCCAAGGTTAACTCGCTCCTTTCCTCATGTGATTTTGGCCTACCTTTGGATGGCTTGCTACTTCATGCATCTACGTTGTGTATCCTAAGATATGAAGCAACACCACCACACCAAGCCACCAAGGAAGCAGGACCAGGAGAAGAAGCCGCTAGAGCTCTGCACACCGGAGTCTCCAGTGTAGACCGGAGTCTCCGGTCTCCTACACCGGAGTCTCCGGACCTTCCTCCGATCCAGACCGGAGACTCAAGCCCGGGACAGCCAGAAGCCCCCTCCGGAGATGGGTCCGGAGATTGACCGGAGTCTCCGGCCCAGACCGGAGTCTCCGGACCCCAGACCGGAGTCTCCGGACCAACCGTCGCCAGGCATGTTAAAGCCTTTTGGGACTGGCCCATGTAACCCCCAATTTCGCCCCAAACTTCCAGTTTTATTCCAGAACTACCCCTGTTTATGTGGTTGGCCTATATATAGCCCCACCCCTCATATGTAAACCCTAGACTTGGATAATGATAGATTAAGACACCCTTTGAGGATCTTTTAATCTATTGGTCTCATGCTCCTACCAAGGAGCACCTATTGTCCACCCTCCTCTTGGATCTTGCCTAGTGCGTTCAAGTTGTACAAGGCCTTGGGTTCTCGGTTTCTCACCCCCAAGTCGTCAAGATCTCACCAAGCACCTCGTCCCCCGTTGTTGGCGTGGAGAGAGAGCTTCGCCCAACACCGATCCTAGAGATTATGTTGGACCGGTTGCCACCGGCGTGAGTTATAGGCGTGTATCGTGATTTGTGTGCGTGAGTTCATCGGATCTTTGTGTGCGTGTGTTCGCGGATTTTGTCCCCTCTTCCCCTTCCACCGCTTTCCCTCGATCCCGTGGAGATTCGTGAAAGATCGGGCCACCCCAAGGGGTTACCCCTTAACAACTTGGAGCCGCGGCTTCAGGCCATGGAGGATGCTCTGCTTGGCCCGTTCCGCCTGGCCGGTGGATTCCGGGTGAGCGACTAACGCGAGGTCGAGCCGGATGTGGTGTTCAGCAATGGCTCCTTTGGCGAAGTTAGTGCCGTTGTCCGTGATGATGCTGTTTGGGAACCCGTAGCGATATATGAGCTCGTGTAGGAATTTAGTGGCGGTTTCCCGTCGCATTTCCGGACTGGTTTGGCCTCCACCCACTTTGTGAATTTGTCGACCGCGACCAGGAGGTGGGTGTAGCCAGAGGGAGCCTTTTTGAATGGGCCTACCATGTCCATACCCCACACGGCGAATGGCCAGGTGATGGGGATTGTCTCGAGCGCTGAGCTCGGCACGTGCGTCTGGTTGGCGTACTTCTGGCATCCGGCGCACCACTCGACAATGCCGATGGCATCGGCGTGTGCGGTGGGCCAGTAGAAGCCATGCCGCATAGCCTTGGCGACCAGAGAGCGGGCGCCGGCGTGGTGGCTGCAGTTGCCGGAGTGGATGTCATGGAGGATCTTGCGTCCTTCGGCGGGTTGGACGCAGCGTTGGAACACGCCGGTGACGCTGCGCTTGTGGAGCTCGCCGTCGATGATGGTGAAGGATTTGCATCGGCGTGCGATCATCCGGGCGTCCGTCTCGTCTGCCGGCAAGGTGCCAGCCTCCAGGTAGGCGACGTAGGGCTTGGTCCAGTCGTCTGGCTCGGTGACGAGTGCGACCAGGGCTGCCTCTGGCTGTAGCGGGACTCCGATGTCGATCTCCCTTGGGGGAGAGACTGATGGCTTGGTGATCGTGTCGAGGAAGACGCCGGCGGGTGGTGCGAGTCGAGCCGACCCAATGCGAGAGAGTGCGTAGGCCTCCTCGTTCTTCCGCCTGTCAATCCACTCGACGGAATAGCCTGCGAAGTGTCCACCCAGCTTGTCCACTGCTTGGCGGTATGCCGCCATGGTGGGAGAGACGGCGTCGCAGGTGTCAGCGACTTGCCCAGCGACGAGGTCGGAGTCTCCGTAGTAGCATAGGCGGTTGACGTTCATCTCCTTGGCAACTCGCATGCCGTGGAGTAGTGCCTCGTACTCGGCCATGTTGTTGGTGCAGGGGGTGAAGTCGAGGCAGAGGACGTAGCGGAGCTTGTCGCCCTTCGGTGAAGTCAACACGATCCCTGCTCCTGCGCCGTCCGCGTTCTTGGAGCCGTCGAAGTGCAGGCTCCAGTAGTGGAGGTTTGGCAGCTTTTCTGGCTGCTGGGCCTCTTCCCAGTCGGCGATGAAGTCCGCTAGAGCCTGCGACTTGATCGCTTTTCGTGGCTCGTATTTGATGTTGTGGACGCCGATCTCGAGGTCTTGAAGCAATGGATCGCGGTGTCCGGGTGGATGCCGACCGCGTTGTACCATAGTTCTTGCCACTGCTGGACCCAGTTGCAGGTCGACTCGCGGGGTCCCTGGACGCATCGCTCCAAGTCCTCGATGGTGGTGGCGCAGGTGTAGGAGCACTCGAAGTGTCTGACGAAGGCGTCGCGCATGTCCTCCCAGGAGTCGATGCTATCCTGGGGGAGGGTGTTGATCCACTGCCTGCACGTCCCCTCCGTCATCAAGGGGAGGTAACGAGCGGCTAGCAGGTCGGTTTGGCCCGTGATCCCCATCGCGATGAGGTATGTATCGAGCCACACGGAGGGGTCATACGAAGGGTCGTACTTTTCTATCTCCTTCGGCGCCTTAAAGTTCGCCGGGTATTTGTCGCCTCGGATCATTGGTCTGAAGCACCTGGGCCCGAGTCGACTTAGCGACCCCATCGGCTCGCCGTCGCGGTGATTGGTTAGGGTGTGTCGCAGGTCGTCGGGCTGGCGTGCGCGCCAGCTTTGGTTGTTGATGATGTGGGTGCGGGCGTCGATGGGTTGACCGTTGGCAGCGATGAAATTGGTCGCTGGCCTGGGGTCGTTGCTGGAGAGTGCCGCGTTCGTGGGTCGGTGTTGGAGCTGCAGTGGCTCTGGTGGCGGGCAGTTGAGGGTGTTTGCCGAAGAACGCGAGTACACTCGACCCTGCGAGTCGGCGCCTGCATTTTGCTGCTCGACGGCCTTTGCGAGCAGGGCCCTGACATACTGGATCTGTAGGGTGCCGTCGCCGGTGGCCGCGATGTTGTCAGCTGCTGCTCGGCCCGCCACGAGGTTGTCCATCGGGGTGGAGAACAGTGGGAGGCAGTTCGCGTCTCGCTCCCGTGAGGAGACTACTATCCGCGGCTGATCCCTAGGGGGTGTGCGGTTGGGTGGAGGTGGGGCGCCCATTGCCGTCGACCCTGGTGGGGGCCGGGCGCTTCCTCCTGGCGGCACGTTCTCGCAGATCGCGCGCTCGGCCACGCGGGCCGGGTCGTTCTCGTCGTCGAAGTTCAGGGCGCGACCCTGGACGGTGGGGTTCAGGCGCGACCTGATTCGCTGCTGGTGGTAACGCGACAGCTCTAGTGCTGTCACCTGCTCGAGGCGAAATTTTTCGCGCTCGGCTTGCTCCTTGCGGACTGCCTCCGCCAGCTTTAGGCGGAGTTCCTCGACCTCCGTTGCTGTGGCGTTAGGAGGGATCGGGGTGGAGAAGGGATCCTCCGGCAGATCGGTGCCGGTCGCCATGTAGGTCGTGGCGTGGCGACCAGTCCCGTCGCGGAGGTCGGCGGAATTTTCCGACCCGTTGTCGAAGTCGAAGATCCCAAGGATGGAGGGATCCTTGAAGTCTCCCAAGTTGGAGAGCTGGGTGATGGAGCCCGCGGGCGAAGCCGCGGTGATGGATCCGGCGAGTGATGCCGGGGTCGCCGAGTTGGCGTCGTTGTTGAGGGCCGCGTCTTCCGCGGCCACGGAGTTCTCGGCCACGTTGTTGTGGGCCGAGTTGTACTCGGAGGCGAGGCGATGGATCGTGCGGACCTGGCTCTCGGAGAGCCGATCGCGTGGCGGCGACTCGCGGATGCGAGCCGAATCCTCCGAGACGATGACGTCGGTGAGGCCGACGAAGAGGCTGATCGTGCCGACCGGCAGGATCACGCTGTGCGTGACGGGTCGTGCCGCCGGGACGTAGCTGCACAGCAAGATCTGGAGCATCTCGCCGATCGCTATCATGCGGCCGGTGGCGACCGTCTCGTTGATGGGCAGATTGGATCTCGCCGCAGAACACCGGCCAGACCGGCCAGGCCCCACGGTGGGCGCCACTGTCGTGGGAATGGTCACGGCAGATGCTGCAATCGGCAGCAAGTAGTAGAACAAGGGGCAAGGGCGGCCAGCCATCTGCGGTGCGAGATGAGGGCGGAGACACAGGGTTTTACCCAGGTTCGGCCCCCCGGAGGGTAAAGACCTACTCCTGCTAGATTGTATTATGATGGTGGTACAATGGGCGAGCTCGGCGGCTAGGCGGCGAGTCGCTTGGGTGTATGATGGAGCGTATATCTACACGCCCTGTAGGGAGGTTTATATAGACTTACCTCCCTAGGGTTTACATATCTCAACCGAATCAGTTAAGGCTTCGATACTTGTTTAACCTAATCCGACTGGGCCTATCTACTCGCCTGGGCCTTCAGCTTCCAGTCGCTTGGATGCACAACGGGCCTTGATCCAGTCGCCGTCTTGCAGGCCCACTCGCCAGTTCCTGGGCCAGTCGGAAACGTCCTGCTGGGTATACCCCGGTAGGCATATCCCCATCACCGTCCGAGCAAACTCGACGCTGTCTCCAACTCCGACGAGCCCCAGCAGCCTCTGCAGCACACCCCCGCCCACACCAGCAACACCTTGAGCTTCGTCATGATTCCGCGAGTTTGGTAAGCCCCTGCTCGACCCTTAGCCCCCTCTAGAATCACCGGTGCGTCGCCGGCAGAAGCGTCGCCGCCGCCAGCGACCATTCGCGCCGCCACTCCTTGGTCAAAGCATCGCCCGCCGTTAGATTTGTATCGTAGGGTGTAGATTAGATCGCGAGCGAACCATTTTCTTTAGATCTGGTGCGTTGGATCTAACTTGATCCAACGGTGTGGAAGCGTGATTCTGAGTGAAGCGGTATTGTCCAATCAGGAGACGCCGCGTGGCTAGGATTTAAATTTAAAAATCTGGATTAGATCTATTAGATGTTAAAACTTGTTTAATTCATAACTTTTGATTCCCACGTCCAAATTTGACAAATTTTATATCAATGGAATCATGAGAGAAAATCCTTTCCAACTATGCAATGTGTTTAATGTTTTGCCTCTGTTAAAATGGTTGTTTTTACAGACACATGTGTAGGCCTATTTTGTGTATAATAATTATTTGGGAAATGTTTTAATGTTCAAATAAAGTTTGTTTGGCAAGTTTTGAACTTGTTTATGAATCAGTACTGTGCACTTGTCTTGTTTGGTGTAGAAAATCATCACATGGAATTATGCATGCATCCATATATATTTGCTTGTATTTATTTTGTATGTGATTTTGGTGCTATTATTTTATGTGTAGATTTTGGTGCAAATAGTGATTGTGATTGTGAGGATTGTAGCTACTCTCAAAACTACCAAGGAAAGTGGTGGTTCATGATTTTATTCCTATGTTTTTCAAATATGCATTAGAAATATTTTGCTAGTCTTGCATGGATATTTTTGATCTATATGCTATGCTTGGGAAATCCTAGTAGTTGTAGAATTGCTAGAAACAAGTCTTATCAATGCCATGATTTGCCTAGCTAGTAGCAACCAAGGGTGGTTATATTCATGCTATGAATAAATATTTCTAAGTCTTTGGACTATTTTTTGCTTAATAAAACAACTAAGTGAATGAAACACCTGGGTGGAATGGAAAGAATGGGTTATGTTGAGTGGTTACACAAGGCCCATTTCTATGGTTTACCTTGTGTATCTCACTTGTGGAAAGCCACCCAGAAACAAAGGGATTTGAGAGGCCAAATGTTAAGAAGCTTCTAGTGTAGCCACTTGGCCATATGGTCTCTGCCTGGATCATATAGGTTGCAATAACTTAGCCATTTGGACAGTTGGTGGTAGTGGGATGATAGGTTGGAACACGTCCATTTGGTCTAAGGGAAGGCTTCTGAAAGGTCCTGTCTTGGTGAAAATCAAGTCTTGTGGGGAAAGTGCACATCCTCTGCAGATGGAAGAATCTAAGTACTTAGCCATGTCCCTGGTATTGGACAACTTGAGCATCAAGACATGGAAGCTATCAAGAATCTCCTCATCCCAATTTCTAAGTAAAAACTTGTGGTTGAACAAGGGTGAAGGACCCCAATGTCTACTGGTGGTTCCTTGGGGAAAGTTTTTGTCAAAGAAAAACTTAGTGTTTTGAACTAATAGGCAAAACCTATTTTGAGCAAATCAAGCCTAAGCTACACTTAGCCAAAATGCATATAGTATCTAGTCCACCAATATTCTACTAAGGTATCACTTGCCAATACTATTCCAATGTATTGACCCACTATGGCTGTAACTTGTGATGTTGCAGGATATTCTGATGATGAATAGGAGTCATGAGTCTACAATCAACATGCTTGCCTGTGGCACATGAAGATGAAGACTTATCTATCTTATTATATATTTTGAACTCTTGTATTAGGCCTGTGGCCATGGAGTTTGTAAAAGACTATGTTTGTCTCTAGAATGATATGTAATAATGACCTTTGTTTCTGTGTACTTCATCTTAAACTATGGATGCTAGCATTGATCCAGGGACTAGCATTGCAATCACAGGGATCCTTTCCTTTACAAAGGAGGGATCTTACACGATCTCCTTGGCTGGAGGAGGCGATCGGGTTAAACGCATAGGAGCTGCAAATTCCGATAAGGAGCGCATGAGTTCAACAATTCAAAGTAACCAGACTATAGAAATCCAAGACGGAGAAAACTTACTGAAGATGCTGGCCTCAGCTTGCCAGAGGGTGTCTGCCAAGGATTCCTTTTCTTGTTGGAGGAGCTTATACGCCTCATGATGGCGTTGATTCTACTCATCAGCAGCTTGCTTCTGATCTCTTAAGATCGAGATCTCCTCCTTCAAGCAGTTGATTTCCTCGGTGGCGGAGTCCTGCAGGGCCTTCATTGACTCCTCATGCATTTTCAGCATGTCATTCCTCTCCTGCTTAAGAATTTTGTTCTTGCTATCCAGCTCTTGAATATTCTTGGATTGCTCGACAATATTCTTGGCATTGGCGATGGTTTCTGCAAAGTCGGAGAAAGTAAAGTACATAGTGACTACTCGGAGAATATGGGCACAAAACCAAGTCAGAATGCGAAAAAGAAAACAGACGCTTGCTCTTGGTGATATGTTCCTTCAAGAAGGCAGTTTTACCCTTTTCAGCTTCCAGGTCTGCGCGCATCTTCTGGTACTTGTCATTCGCCATACCCCTCCGAGCAGTCTTGTTCTGTGGGAAAAAGGTCACAATTAAAGCGTTCTTTGGTCTGCTTGGAGCATCTAGCCAGAAATTTTCCACCTAGACGCTCGGGGGCTACAACGAGAGTTTTTGACTTAGCAATATGCTTAGATTTTCTTTAATCATCTAGTCAGAACTAATTCAGTTCTCGATTAGAGGCTTGGGGGCTACAGTATAAATTTTTCACTCGGATATATGCTTAGCTTTTCTTTAAGCATCTAGACGGAACTAATTCAGTTACAACTAGAAGCTTGGGGGCTACAGTATTGAAAATTATAAACACTGCGTATGCTACTCTTAAAGCATCTAGTCGGAATAGTTCATTCCACCTACATGCTTGGGGGCTACAGTGAGAGTTTTTCTAACTTAGTCACTCTTAGAGCATATAGATGCAAAAACCTATGGTTTTTCCGTCTACATCCTCGGGGGCTACAGTGGGATACTCATATGAAATCCAAAAGGCAAATAAAACTTACAAGTGCGATGATCTTGAGGTTTGTAGCACTCTCGGCCAACAGCTTGCCAAAGGATTCGCTGTTTCTTTGCAAGATTTCTGCTTGTCGGCGGAGCTCCTCTAGACCGCACGTTGGAGATGTCGGTGCTGCACCAGGGACCAAAGCAGTGCTACCCGGTGTAAGCACCGGATAGACTATCTTCGGATAGGCTATGGTTTTCTTGGGTGCGAAGGCACCACCAACGACAGAGGTACCTGCCTCCACCACCGCCTTACCGCTACCGATGGCATCCTTAGCCGGAGCTTCAGCCATTTGGTGGGCGGCACTCTCCTGCGTCGCCTGCTCGCCGACGACAGCAACCTCGGTAGAGGCACCTGAGTCCACTTCCATGGCGGAAGGGCAGATGCCGCCTTAGCTTGTGAGCTTGTCGATGCAGATGAAGGCTTGATGGAGGGAGTGGTAGGGGCGATGGCGGGACATGCGTCGCGATGTAGCATGTCCTTGATGGTTCTAGAAGCCCCCAATTTGGAGGTCTTCTGGAGGCTGGTCGTGGATTTCTTCCAAAAACATGCAAAATGCATAAGTACAGGAGCAAGACAGATAAATAGACAATGTCGGAGGAATAGAATCTTACACAAGATATTGCTTGACGATTTGTGTTGAAGACGGAGAAAACCTTGCAGGGTTCTTTGGGAGGACTACAAGATATTGCTTGACGATTTGCCGACATCCATCTAGATGGAGCATTCCACACGAAGAGGCAAGACGGCGCAAGATATCAGAGTTCTCCAGGGGCTACTATTGGGGATATGATATATGGGTATCCTCATAGCATGTCACCTATCCAGATAACTCGGGTGGCCCACAGTTGGTAGCATGGCCCATGGCCTGCTGGGCGGCCCAGTTAGATGGATCCAGAAGGGAGGCCCATGCCGGATAAAGGAAGGCTACAACTGGAGTCACCGACGTACCCGGAGCCTTGGAGTGCAAGATACACAAGACTAGTAATAGACGGTATAGGACTCTGTAACATGTCCGGCTAGGACATTTCCATGTAACCCTAGGACCTGGCGACTATATAAGTCGGGCTTATGGGAGCCTTTAGGGAATCTATTCATACAACCTCGCATAGCGAACCTATCTCTATAACTTGGCGTATTACCCTTATAGTGATTTATAGCAGGAGTAGGATTCCGCCACCGTCGTGGGATCTGAACCTGGGTAAGCTGTGTTACCTCGTACCCGTCAACCGTCTGCCTTCCCCCATGTCTCTAAACACAAACTGTGAGGACCCCTCCATGGCGTACTCATCGGCAATACCACGACACTTACGATGACTACAAAGATGTTGGCACTCCTTACATATCAACTTGGGAACCGAGGAAACTCACGGAACATTGTCCATACCATGGGATACATCCTATGTGATAAAGTCCCTTAATAGCGCAGTAATTCGATTGATGTCGATTGCTTGTCAGCTGTGGTTATGAGGATGATGTGAGACGTGGTTGCTGCCTATTTGTCCAAATACGGAGTTCCTCCCACACATACATAGTTGAGAATGTTCATGATAATAATATTTACCTTAAACCCTTTATAGTGATAGAGGTGTATCCGCTACTTCCTGAGAACGCTTTTCCCATTACAGTTTCATATATGTTTTACATAAGCGATACTTACTTTCTGTATTCAGTTTGCTTTACTTTACTTATTGTTCTCTTATACAAAAACCCAAAAACATCTTATTACAGAAAACTCGCATTTTATCTTGTTACTTAGAATATTATTTAGCATTACTGTTTCAGTAGTTAATTTAAGAGTTATTAGACTTCAGAACTCCCGCTCCCTGTGGGATCGATATCTTTATTTCGAAACTACCGACAAACGATCTGTGCACTTGCAGTCATCAAGCTATTTTCTGGCGCCATTGCCGAGGAGCTAAGCACTGTAGGTCTTTCAGTTTTTTCTTATTTATTTTAGTCTGGATAAGTATTGTTTTGAGTTACAGGGTCCCACCAAAATGATGGAGTTTGAGCATTTGACTAGTGCTAACCCACTCAGCTACTTTGGGAAGCCCTATGATATTAATAAAAGAGACAACTCCAATGATAAGACAAGGAGGTTTGAAATAAATCCTCTACTAACTGGTATTTTACACAAGAAGCAATTTACTGGAGATGAAGAAGATCCTGATCCATATGAGCATATTGCATGCTTTAAGGATATATGTGGCACTTCCCAATTACTGGGGTATACTACTAATGAGGTAAGGCTAAAACTCTTTAGTTAGACTCTGACTAACACATCTCTCTCATGGTATAGATCTTTACCCCCAGAAGCCACTACTATCTGGGATAATTTAGCTTGTGAGTTTCTAGCAAAGTATTACCCTTTATCAAAATCTTTTGGAATCAGGCATCTTATAATGACTTGGAGGAACCTTCCTAATGAAGGACTAGTGAGAGCTTATATAAGATTAAAAGATTTACTTAATCAATGTCCTCATCATGATTTTCCTAAATGGTATTTATTGCGTATCTTTTATGGCGGTTTAATTGAACCTAATAAACTAGAACTAGACTCTTTCGTGAGCGTAGCTTTCATGAATCTTCCCATAACTAAAGCTTGCGCTTTACTTAATAGAATTTGGAATCATAGAGTTTCTTGGAATTTTGGTCTAGGAAGCGAAGGAGGCATAGAAATAGATTATGATTGTATTCATGACTATAATAAGAAGGGAAATGTTAATGAATTATATAAAGAACTTTATTTGGATTTAGATCATGTGTTGCATGTTGTTAAATCTTTTATAGAAAATATCAAAGCTCCAAAAGAGGGTTGGGTCAAGTATGATCCACCACCCGAACCTGAGAAAAAAGAGAAGTTAAAGCAACATTGTCCTTCCTAGAACCAATGTATGAGATACCTTTCCCTAAAACTACGCAGAAACATATTTTAGAATATGAACAGGTTAAAGTTGTACAGGATAAGAAGGAAGAGGAAAGTGTGCCCAAAGTTGAAGAACATTTGGATGAAACAAAAGATGAAGAGGCAACCAAGGAAGCAATTATGGCTACGTATGCACTTTGCAACATAGTTGAACTTGATAAAGATACTTCCGTACTGGTTGAAAGTAAAATTAAGGTAAAAGATATGGGTAAGACTATTCTTCCCTACATAAAAGAAGAGATAGTACCGCAATTGTGGTTTATGTGATCTTGGCACCGCAATTAATGTTATACCTTATGATTTTTATTTAGAAATAAAAGAAGAGATAGTACCGGCTACAATAGAGAATACTGATATGACAATCATGTTAGATAATAAATCTCTTAGAGCTCCAATGGGAGTAGTTGAAGATGCAACTATCACAATTGGGCATGAAAATTTTCCTTTCGATTTTGTAGTTGTTGATATGCCAGTTGACACTCTTTTCCCAATTATATTTGGAAGAAACTTTTTGAATGATTTAGGTGCCAAAGTTGATTTCAAAAAGGATATTGTGTCTCTTAAGCTTCGGGAAGCAGAAAAATAATTCCACTTTTCTAAATTTAAAGATAGACCTCTACAAATACAAGAAGAAGAGAAAGGAAAAAATATTGAGGCGATGACAGCTCTCTTCTCTAGTAATCAAGTAGAAGAAGAAAATGAAGAATCAAATGATGAAGAAATAATTATGGAGGACATATCCATAGAAGAATTAGAAAGTCAATTCGATTCTCTTCCCATTTTAGGGACTCCAACTAATGAGGCTTTTGAAGAGCCAAAAAAGAGAGGGGACGAGGAATTACCACCCCCAGAATTGAAGACTTTACCAGATAATCTAAAATATAGATTTTTGGACAATACAAATAAATTCCCTATTATTATTAGTGCTAAACTTTCAGGGGATGAATAAGAAGAACTCATAAAAGTACTTAAGGAGCATCGCAAGGCCTTTGGGTACTCAATGGATGAATTGAAGGGCATTAGTCCCATGATAACCGTTCATCAAATATTCATGGAGGAAGGTTCTAAACTAGTTCTAGAGTTTAATAGATGACTGAATCCCGAAATGATGGAAGTGGTAATAAAATAAATAGTATGCCTACTAGACGCAGGTATAATCTATCCTATAAAATAAAGTGAATGGGTAAGTCATGTTCATTGTGTTCCTAAGAAGGGCGGTTTTACTATTGTTCCTAATGAAAACAATGAATTGATACCTACTAGAACTATTGTTGGACATATTATGTGTATAGTTTTCAGGAAATTGAATAACCAAACTACGAAAGTTCATTATCCTTTACTGTTCATAGACCAAACTTTAGAGAGGTTAGCAAACCACACTCATTTTTTCTACTTGGATGGATACTATATTTTTTCCCAAATAGCTGTTCATCCCAATGACCAACTTAAAACAACTTTCATTAGTCCTTACGGTTTACATGCTTACCGACACATGCCTTTTGGTTTATGTAATGCTCCAGCTACTTTTCAAAGATGCATGACTGCCATTTTTACAGATTTTATAAAGTTGATAATGGAAGTATTTATGGATGACTTTTCTATCTATGGAACTTTGTTTACTGGTTGCTTGGATAATCCCAAAAGGTTTTTGCAGCGTTGCGAAGAAACCAATCTTGTTCTAAACTAGGAGAAGTGCCATTTCATGGTCAAAGAAGGTATAGTCCTCGAACATAAGGTATCAGGTAAGGGTATTGAAGTAGACAGAGATAAGGTCGAAGCAATATAGAGAATGCCACAACCAAGGGATATAAAAGGTATAAGAAGTTTTCTTGGTCATGTGGGTTTTTATAAAAGGTTTATTAGGAATTTCGAAACCTTTAACTAACCTTTTGCAAAAGGCAGTAAGATTTAATTTTGATGATAAATTCTTATTGCCTTTGATAAACTTAAATATGCTTTATCCATGCTCCTATAATTAAACCACCTATATGGGATATGACTTTTGATTAATATGTGAAGCTAGTGATGATGCTGTAGGAGTAACTCTAGGACAACATATAGGTCACAGATTTAATATTATACATCATGCTAGTAGAACTCTTAATAGTGCTCAAAAGAAGTATCCTAGGGAAGAAAGTGAATGTTTTGCTGTATTTTTCTCTTGCGATAAATTTCGTACTTATATAGTTGATGCAAAAGTAAGAGTTCATACGGATCATGGTGGTTTAAAAGAACTCCTTGAGATAAAAAAATCATAAGCCAAGACTGATCCGTTAGATCCTTTTAATTTAATAATTTGAGTTGCAGAGTATGCAAAGGCAAGAAGTAAAAATATTGGATGCAGTATCCATATTTGCCTAGCAAGGCACCAATATTATTGAGAGGAAATTTAGTCCCGGTGATTTTCGTTTACGAGAATTAATAGATGGGCTAAGATAAATTCCTCCAAGAGAGAAGAAGTCTTTGTTGTTGGAGGAGCTTGTCATCCCCGACTAAATAAATGGTAAGTACAAGGTAAGTTTTATTTCTCTAAATAAGTGATTTGTCTTCACAATTTATACTCTTGACATTTTTACCTTTGAATTACCCATGTTTTTCTGAATTTTCCGAGGGCCTTTACCAACTATACGGCCGCAACTATACGGCCGGAGAAAAATCTCCCGCCGGATAGTTGGTCGCTATACGTACTGTAGTCCCTCTGTGATAGTTGGTCGTTAAACCTTCTGGCATCTTCGTCCTTTTTCGTTTTATTCATCTAAAAAAGGGGGTTGTCGGTTCCAAGTTAGTAAACTAACTGACCTGGACTCGGGATATTTGGAAATATCTGCGTGGAACCAACTATACGGTCCACACACGTATAGTTGGTCATTATGCGACTGAACTTTTCCAAATCCGTGATTTCTTTCCATGTTTTGTTAAGATTCTTTTCTTGGGCGCGACTTTGGTGTTTATCGCGAGCTTTACCGACCTCTGACCCCTCTTATATACTTCCATTATGTTTCTCTCTAATCATAATCACTAGGAACCAATCTAGCCATGCTATATCCTGTCCGAGGTCGTGGAAAACCCCTGAGTCTCATTGCTCCCCCAGGTACCGCTCTCCTAGCCCGTCTATGGAGGACGTCAATGAGGAGGTGGAGAGATATAGCCCTAGGTACAAGGAGTATGTCGAGCCAAATCTTCTACAATAACGATCCAGATGAAAATTGGAGTGGCATCTACATCAGCCGTGATGTCTGTGATCCCCCGGAGGTCAACTGGGCGACAATGAATAGGGAACAAGAAGAGAGAGAAGGTCACAAGATGCATGGAAAAGGGCGTGTGGAGATAGTCAAGTTCATCACCACGGACCCCCAAGTCGCACAAGCGTAAGGAATTGCCTAATATTGGTGCATGTGCTAGCAAGGAAGCGACAATGACACTCTCAAAGCCTACCAGTGGTGCTCGTATAAGGGTGAAGCCTCAAGAAGAGTGGAGGGACGATTTCTACTTCCCCAATCCATCAATTATGGATGAGGAAGAAGAAGTTGTTCCCAAGAACAAAGACCACGTGCGAGCACTAGAGATATATCAGAAGCAGGAGCACTAGAGATATAGCAGAAGGATGATCTTCTCCCATTGGTGACTAAACTCGCAGATAAAGTGGACACTTTGCAATATGATTTGTGCAGGTGCTCCAGCCGCATCACTGCCCTAGAAGATACCAACAAGAAGCTACGCACCGCAATGTTACATGCCATGGTGCCACAGTGGTCTAGAATAATCACGGTATCAAATAATCGCGAGGGATTATTTGATCCCGCCTTGCCTGATTCCAAGCTTGGGGAGATCTTTAAAACCTTGTAATATATCTTATCAGTTTTATATTACTATTTTAGATTTGCATTAGTTTGATCTTAGAAATAAAGTTTGCATCATTAGAATTCCCTTCAGGAATAGTCGATCCCTTTTATGAAATTCCGAGTTTATTATCATATGTCGAGAATTATTGAGTTTGTGCTTGTCTTATAAGATATATGAATGGCTTAAGTATAATTTTACTTGCACTTGATGATAGCAATAGGAGTCTTCCACACCATTGGCACTAATGGAACATACAAAGATAATTTTGTTATGTTGTAAGTTCATGGTTTGATTTATAAAGGAAAATTATCTAATCAGTTGAGTTGAGAAAGAAATCTTGAACAAAGGAAAATTAAAATTTCTATCAAATTAGAGTAAGAACAAGATGAGGTAGAGTATTCAAGCTATTAAGATGATTCATATACAATGGGAATTTGGTAATTGAGATCGTTAAAACTTTGAATTCCTACATGAAGTGGAATGTATGGCTAGCTACTTTGCAGATCACTTAAACAAAAGTGTGAGCATATATAAAAAGGAAAAGAGAAAAGAAAATGTGCCAAGAGCAAAATAGGCATACACAACTATCTTGTGGTGCGACAAAGAAATGTTTGAGATTTTAAATCCCAAGTGAATGTGTTAATCCTAAAATGCTTGGGAATACCTCGCTAACTCATTCTGTCAAACTGGAACACTTTTACATCATATTGAGAGTAATATTTTGTGAACTGTTAAATGCCAAGGTATGGAAGCCTGCTAATATTATTAGGATGATTCGAGTAAGGTACCATTCATGAGCTTACTCCTATGTATCATATATGATAAACACATGCTGCAACTGCCTCATTTATTTTATCGACTCAGCTTCATGAATATGAGGATCACATCCATTAAGTAACCTTGCTCGGGACGAGCAAGAGTCTAATATTGGGGAAGTTGATGAGTGCATATTTGCATCATGTTTTATATTATTATTTTGCACTGTGGTGGTAGGATCTTGGTATTTTATGGCGTTCGCGTGTATCTTTTTTGTCTATTTTCACCAGGATCAGGTTGGATGATGCATACGCTGGAAACAATTCTTGGACCAGTTGTATTGTTAGTGAAAATAAGTCAAAAACAGCATAAATCGCTAATTTGGGAAATATCAATAACACCAGAAGAAAACTCGAAGCGATTGCAAGAAACATTGGGTTTAACGACCAACTATATGGCCGGAAGAATTTCTCCGGCCGTATAGTTCCCGCCGTATAGTTGGCGCCGCCATCGCCTCCTCAAATATTTTCACCCGTGCAATCAGATGGGGGAGACGACATACAGAACGACCCGAAATCGTAGAAACCTCACCTCTAGAAGGGATCTAGAGGGGGAACTCATCCACTGGGGATCCATCTTCACCCTACACAGATCCGGGAGGCCAAGGCATCAATAGTCATCATCAACAGTGGCATCACCACCATCAACATCCACCTCATCTACATCGTGTCTAGATATTGTTGTAATTTGCGTACTCGTTGTGTATTTATAAAGGTACTATTCATCTATGATAGATTCCATTATCTTTGCCATGATGTTGATTGCCTCCATGTCTGAGTAGATCATTAGTTCTTGGGGAGATGGAGAAACCCTATCATGAGATTGAAATAAGATAAAGTTTATTATGATATTCATCGCTGTGACCATTTGTTAGATTGTCTTCATCTTGATGTTGAGATAAGTCGACCTCTCAATATTTTCCTCTTGTGGAGACTTGATGGAGGGAACTACTTGTTAGTAGACGGAGGTGTGCTAGCACTTACGGTGACTATAAAGCTGTTGGCACTCCTTACTTATCAACTTGGGAACCGATGAAACTCACAAAACATTGTCCATGCCATGGGATACAACCTACGTGATAAAGTCACTTGATAGCGCAGTAATTCGATTGATGTCGATTGCTTGTCTGCTGTGGTTATGAGGATGATGTGAGCAGTGGTTGCTGCCTATTCGTCCAAATACAGAGTTCCTCCCACACATACATAGTTTAGAATGTTCATGATAATAATCTTTACCTTAAACCCTTTATAATGCTAGAGGTGTATCTCTTTTACATACGCGATACTTCCTTTCTGTATTCAATTTGTTTTACTTTACTTATTGTTCTCTTATACAAAAACCCAAAAACACCTTTTTACACAACACTCGCATTTTATCTTGTTACTTGGAGCATTACTTAGCGTTACCATTTCAGTACTTAATTTAAGAGTTATTAGACTTCAGAACTCCCGCTCCCTATGCGATCGATATCTTTATTTCGAAACTAGCTACAAACAATCAGTGCACTTGCAGTCATCAGCGTCCATAACCCTACCTAGGCCAAGCCAGAAGGGTAACCCTGCTAACGACGTCGATCTCTAACCTTCTATAATAAAAGGGGTGCTGACAAAGGGCAAAGGAAAAAGAGAGCGGTCGGTACTAAGGCCAGTACATGGTAATTATTAGAATTTGGTGGCTCTCGCCTACATAGGTATGATGGACTAAAGCGGCAGTGAAGCATGCACTAAACAACCTATAGAGACTCGGTACAACTGTCTGCTATCAGAGAGATAAGAAAGACCTATACGGAACCAACCTGATACTACCACCAATCATACCCATCCTGGTATGTCCCCCTCGAGACCAAACGAGGAAGTCATTCCGAGGAAACTCACACAGTTGGCAGTTTTATTCATTGTCTCCATGGTGGTTATCCAACTTACTAGTCATATCAGATCCAAGTCAAATTATAACAGTAAACTTTAGTTGTAGTTGCCTATGATCATGAAACTTTGCTCCAAGTCGTCTATAACCGCGGACATGGATTTTTCAAAAAGATTTTACCCTGTAGGGTACACCAAAGTTTCCACACACACTTCCACCCTTTTTGCCAGATCAAATAACTGTAAGACCCCACCTTTATAATGGTAAAGGTCCCTGTGATTGCAATGCTAGTCCCTGGATCAAATGCTAGCATCCACAGTTTAAGATAAAGTACACAAAAACAAAGGACATTATTACATCGTCATTCCAGAGATAACATATTATTTTACAACTCCATAGCCATAGGCTAGTACAAGAGTTTAACTTAACAATATAAATAAAAGTCTTCATCTTCATGTTCCATAGGCAAGCATGTTGAGTGTAGAATCATAACCCTAATTATCATCAGAGTAACCTGCAACATCACAAGTTATAGCCACAGTGGGTCAATACATTGGAATAGTATTGGCAAGTGATAACTTAGTAGAATAATAGTAGCTAGCTTCTACATGAATTTGGCTAAGTGTAGCTTAGGCTTTCTTTGCTCAAAATAGGTTTTACCTATCAGTTGAAAACACTAA
Organism: Avena sativa; assembly: GCA_916181665.1. Classification (NCBI taxonomy): domain Eukaryota; kingdom Viridiplantae; phylum Streptophyta; class Magnoliopsida; order Poales; family Poaceae; genus Avena; species Avena sativa. Next base: position 150,279,172 of record OV702297.1, read on the forward strand.
GTTTTTGTTTGGCAAAAACTCCCAAGGAACCACCAATAGACATTGCTGAACCTTCACCCTTGTTCAACCACAAGTTTTAACTTAGAAATTGGGATGAGGATATTCTTGATAGCTTCCATGTCTTGATTCTCAACTTGTACATTTCCGGGGACACGGCTAAGTACTTAGATTCTTCCTTCTGCAAAGGTGGTGCACTTTCCCACAAGACTTGATTTTTATCCAGACAGGACCTTTCAGAAGCTTTCCCTTAGACCAGAATGGACGCGCTCCAAACCTATCACCCTCTACCACCAACTGTCCATTTGGCTAAGTTTTTGCAACCTATATGATCCAGGCAGAGCCCATAATGCCATGTGGATGCACTAGAAGCTCTTAACATATGGCATCTCAAATCCCTTTGTTCCTGGGTGGCATTCCACAAGTGAGATACATAGGGTAGGCCATTGGACAATGGGCCCTAGTAACCACTCAACAAAAATCCAACCAAGCAATTACCATTCCACCTAGGTGTTTCATTCACTTAGTTGTTTTATTAAGCAAAAACATAAGTCAAAGACTTGGAAATATTTTTCCATAGCATGTATATAATCCACCCTTGGTTGCTACTAGCTAGGCTAAGCATGGCAATAGCAAGTATCTTAACTTAGCGAAAAATCTAATAATTCTACAACTACTAGGATTTTCCAAGCATAGCATATATATACTTAGCAAAAATTATCATGCATGCCCTATACAAAATATTTCTAATGCATATTCAAAATATTGGGATAAAAATATGAAGCACCACTTGCCTTGGTAGTTGGGGGAGTAACAACAATGCTCACAGTCATAATCACCACTAGCACCAAAATCTACACATAAAATAATAGCACTAAATTCACATTTCAAATAATCAAACAAAATATATGAATGCATGCAAATGCCATGTGATGATTTTTCTAAACCAACCAAGACAAGTAAAACAGTACTAATCAATGGACTAAACATTTATTCACCAAATAAACTTATTTGGCCTTTAAAACATTTCCCAATTAATTTTTATACACAACATAAGCCTACAAATGTCTATGTATAAAATTCCATTTTAACAGAAAAAAATACAAAACTAAGTCCATAGATGTGTAGGATTTATTTTTGTGATTCCATTGATATATTATTTGCATTTTTTTGGATAAACAGGACAAAAGTTATTGAATTTACCAGTTTAAATAACTAATAGATTCAAATCTAAATTTGAAACAGAAAATCCTGACACGCGGCGCAATCTGATTGGCCCGTACCGATTCGCGCAGGATCAAGCTTCCGCGCCATTGGATCTATTTAGATCCAATGCACCAGATCTAAAGAAAACGTTTCGATCTAAATCTAATCTATACCCTACGATCTAGATCTAACGGCGCTGGCTCACGCGACCATAGTCTGGCGGTGCTGGCGGCGGCAACGTGGCGGCGACGCACTGCCAGTGGCGTTCCTACGATTCTAGCAAGGGCTGGGGGTGGTGATGTTGCTTACCAGACTCGCACGTGCACGAGGAAGCTCAACATGGTCGTGGTTGGGACGGGGGCGTGCTGTGTTGGCTGGAGGAGCTCATCGAAGTTGCGGGCGACGTCGGGTTCTTGCAGATGATGACGTTGCCGATGATATGGACCGTGCTAACACAAACCAAAGGCTTCATTGTGTGCACAACAATCTGGCGATCATGATAGGTTCAGGGAGAAGGCAAGGGGTGGTCGGCTTTTACCTAAATCGCTCGTCGGAGTTGAGCGGCGGCTCTGTCGCTTACCGAGGTGGACGGGGACGGCGACCTGGGTCATGCGCGGGCAAACCAGAGACATTAGAAGTAGAACAAAGACATGGCGAACTCGACAGGGTCAAGCAGAAGGCGAGGGGCACTCGAAACTCACCGGAAGCAGTCACCAGAGTTTCTCGGTGCTGCGGCGGTGCAAGCTAGAATTTGCGGAGCCTGGCAGCGCTTTTGGCTGGCTGTGTTGCGGGAAATGGCCGCAAGGGGAAGGGGATTAAGTAGCCAGAGCAGGGGCGAGGATTGCGCACGAAATCAATGGCATTTAATTGAATTAAGACGTGGCAGTGAAGGAGGAGGAAGAAACTGCGAGGCCAGGTCATGGGCGGGGTTTGGGGACGACGATGACAGGGCAGGTGGGTCCGAGGCGTCAGCGAGAGGGGGGTGCTCGCTTGGGTCAGAAACAGAGGGAGAGGGAGACCCGGGTGGGATGGTTGTTGGGCTAGATCCAGTGCTAGGCCTGATTGGTGGCGCCGGCCTTTTCTTTATTCTTTTCTCTTTTTCTTTTTCTAATTGATTTTTCAAGAATCCTTTTCAAATGTTTTTCAAATGAGTTTGAATTCAAACTTTTTCTAGATTCTTGTAAAGTGAACCATGCACATATTTGAGTATAAAACATTGTTGTTCACTCAAAATACATTGGCCCATTGAAATTAAAATAAAACCATGCCCTAACTATTTATTTATAAATAGGCATATGAATGGTTTTGAATTTAGATTTTTGTTTTGAAATTTTGAACAAGATTTGGAATCATCATTCAAACCTATAATCAAACCTTTTCTAGTTGAAACAAATTATTCACATTTTGGAGAGTAGAAATAAATCCATTGCCTTTCCTACATAAAATATTAGGCACCAATTTACCTTTGTTTTGAAATATTATTTGAAAAATGATCCAAATTCTTATGAATGCATGAATGATATGCAAACTTTATAAATCATGATTTGTGGGATGTTACAATAACATACACCCATCGGTATGTCGGCGGGGCTTCGGACAAGACGCTTTCCCAGACCCAAAGCAAGTGCATGGGGGCCACCCAAAAGAGCTACTCATACGAGCTATAGCTAATCCTCGTACGGACCCTAAGTTTGCATGCACTTTTCAGGCGAGTAGAGGCCATAGATGATATATTCACGTGACAGAGTGTCGCACCTACGCAATAGAAATAAATGCTCATCGAGCAACACATAATAAACATCTCATACATGGTATAGGAACAAGAGGTAACGTATAAATCCCGAAGTAGTTTGTGGCTTCAGAACAGTACTTTGAAATCAGGTAATAAGCCGATAGGGGTGCCCATACACCCCATATGAGGTTAGCACGTTCGTCTCAGAACAGGTGTTAGGAACTCTGGTCCTAGGTGGACACACGGGGGCGGGATAATAACTAGATCTCAACTATTACCCCTTGTGCCTCTAAATTAATTATATATACTCCTAATATTTAATTAATAAGTTGTAATTAAAGTCATGGTCATCTCCACCATTAAGCATGTGCCAACCCCCAACCTCAATGGAACATCAGCGACATGAAGCGACACCTGAGAAAGCAACTACGACCGTCAAGGCCGACTGACTACCAAACAATAGGTAATAGGAGGTGTCTAAGGCAGTATAATGGCTGCAAGGAATATAAATGGCGTACAGAAATTAAAGCACCGCGACACGAATCGCAATAGATTAACAGGAGGAAGTAAAGACTATAAATGCAAAATAGGTAGAAAGAGGGATATTGGTCACCTGGAAACACTGCCTAAAGATCATCTGATGATTGAGCCGACACTCGCATCAACTCATCAGCCTAATCCATGAAGAAATAAAGCACTAAAAGAAACACTGGATGCACTATTTAATACTACGACAAAAGATCGGGCATGATACATGTATGATGTATGACATGGAAAAGTTGTGATGCAATTAGGAAATATTAAGCGGAACCGGGGTCCCGACAATTAATTAGATGATTCATGTTGTTTATATACTCGCAATTTAAATATTGTCTTGACAAGGCAAATAGTGGCACTGCTTCTCTACACAAATTTAAATGGAGCTTATATAAGACAAGAATAGCCCACATATGGTCTCCATATTTAATTTATGTGAATCGTCAAAATGCCCCCAAACAACCACAATATGACATGCCATCTTTAACCTCACAGCACCAACATCAAAACACCATCAGGATCCTTGCAAATTTCTAGGAGGATGTTTGAGTAGAGGCAGGCCACCAGGACAGGAGCACGTCGACTTGGCCAAGCCAGGGTTGGGAAGGGATGGAAGAAGGTTGGCGAGGGGGGCACGGCAAGGTCGTAGGGAGCTGGACAGGGAGGCGGTGGTGGCACGTCTGCGGCGGCCGAGCTAAGATCAAACAGAGGTGGTGGGGCTCGATTCTCAAGGGAGGAAGCTCGCAGAGCAAGCTCCAGCGGAAAAGCTTAAGAGGAAGGGACGCTCGCAAGGCTTGGCGGTGAGCACGGCCGGAGGAGCTCGCGAGGGGGCGACCGAGCATGGACCAAAGCGGGACGGGTGGTGGCTAGTGTTGCGGGTCCAAAGGCGGGGCGGTGCACCACGCTTGGGAGAGGTGCTCGAGGGGGAAGGAGACAAGCCGCGGCCGGCGAAGAGGACATGAGGCTGGCAAAACAGGGTCCGAAGCTTGCAGGGAGGCGCGGGGTCTGAGAGTGGGCCGCGGGAAGGTGGGGCCAAGTGAGGAGCGGGGTGAGATGGCGTTTAGCAGGCAGGGAGGTTCACGTGAATGAGGGATGGGTGGCTGCATGTTCAGAAGCGTGCAGGGAGCGTGCGTGCGTCGTGGCGGTGTACCCCGTGGGCGTGTCGGTCCTAGGTGGGCCTTTCGATGGCGTTGTGTGGTTAAGTGGCTAGGTCGCTCTCGGGCAAGGCAATGCGTGCGCGTGAGTCTGCTTCCAGTGGGTCGGGCTGGGGTGTGGGTCTAGGTCAGGTTCGGTGGTAGGTAGGGTGGTCGAGTGGTTAGGGTTAGGGTAGTGAAGGTTTTAGGGTTAAACGGGGTCGTAGGCTGGCTAGTTGGGCCTTCGGGCCTGGCCGGCTGGCACCCCCATTTTACAAAAAATATTTTATTATAAGATATTGTAGTTTTATTTTTAAAGACCTTTATAAATTGTTTTTAGACAAAAACAAAATATCCAGAAGAACCTGGTTTTATAATTTGAAATTAAGACGGGGGATATTTAGAAAACGAAGAGAGGCTTTTAGAAAGTAGTTTTAGGCAAAATATGCATGATGACATGATGATGCTCAAATGCAACGTGGCATGATGAAATGAGCATTCAATCATGATGATGCATAAAACAAAAATACCAAGCGATTTTCTAGTAGGTTTTACCAGGGTGCTACAATTCGACACCACTAACAATGGATCTTGCCCTCGAGATCCGCCTCATGGCATAGGGAAGAAGGCCGATGATCTGAATCTTCTTGCTATGTGTATATTTTCGTGACACCACTAACAAAGATTTTTATCTGTCTTGAAATCGGCGATTGATACGTCGAAAACGTATCTATAATTTTTGATGTTCCATGCTTGTTTAGTATCTACATTGCTTTGCTTTGTCTATACTTTGAGGTATTCTTATATGTTTTCTCGGACTAACCTATTAACAAGATTCCACAATGTCAGTTGCCTCTTTTCTTCTGTTTTTGGTTCCAGAAAAGGCAGAAAATCAATATTCTCGGAATTGGACGGGAAAAAAGCCAAATTCAATATTTTACCATGGGGAACACGAATCCATAAGACGAGACGGAGAGGAGCCACTAGTCCCGTGCCTAGGGGGTGCGACCACCCTGGGTGCCCCCTGCCTTGCCTATTCGTCTATAAGAAGCCCCGTTACCAAAACCCTAAGGACCCGATCAATCTTCCACAAAACAGTCTGTAGCCGCCGCCACCATCGTCCCTAGATCAGGGGGACCTGACGCTCTTCCGGGCACCCTGTCGGAGGGGAGATCATCCCGGAGGCCTTCTTCATCACCATGCCAGCCTCTGGTATGATGCGTGAGTAGTTCCACCTTGGACTACGGGTCGATGTAGTAGCTAGATGGTTGTATCTCCTCCTTTGTTCTACCGTGTTTAGATCAAGATCAAGATCATCTATTTGTAATCATGCATGTTGTGTTTGCAGGGATCCGATGGATATTGAGATTACTATGTCAGATTGATTAATGGTTTTGCCTTATTGATTCTATCATGTCTGTGTTGTTTGTGATCTTGCATGCTCTCTGTTTCTAGTAGCTATCTTGGCCAAGTAGATGCTAGTGACTCCAAGAGGGAGTATTTTTGCTCGATAGTAGGTTCATGCCTCTATTTAATCGGGGGAAGTGATAGAAATATCTAAGGTTGTAGATGTGATATTGCTACTAGGGGGAAAACAACGATCTCTTGTTCATTGAACAAGTGGACTGTTTACCTTACACACTTTGCTTAAAGCAGTTATCCGTTGCTTGTAACTTAATACTAGAGGGGGTTTGGATGATAGCTGAAGGTGGATTACTAGTCATAGATGCAGTTGGATGGCGGTCTATGTATCTTGTTGTATTGCCCAATGAAATCTCATAGGATCATGAATTTCTAGTATTTCATTGTTATGCCTTGCTTTGTCCTATCAATTGCCCTGTTGTAATTTGTTTACCCAGCATGCCATGTTTGTTTATATTAAGGAGAACACCTCTAGTTAACTATGAACCCCGGTCCAATCTTTACCATTGATACATCTTCCACTATTCCTGGTTACTTTCTGCAAACCACTATTACCTTCCACACCATATAGTTAATCCTTTGTTTTCAGCAAGTCGGTGAGTTTGTGATGTGCAGGTTTCCATGTTGCTAGCAACACCTTTGAGTGGTTTCCTTCCTCCTACTGGTTCGATAACGTTGGTTTCTTTCCGAGGGAAGACTTGCTGCTGTGCGCAGCATACCTTCCTATTGGGGTCTCCCAACGAAGCTCTACATTGATCTAAGGGCATCAAGCTCTTTTCTGGCGCTGTTGCATGGGAGGCTAAGGACGGCTTCACAAGGGGAGTCCTTCATAACCTTTATCTTTACTTTGTTTTTGTTTTTCTTAGATTATTTTGATTTTTTTGTTTGCCTCTTTTTATCAAAAACTCCAAAAAAATTAGTTTAGTTTGGTTTGCTTTTCTTATAAAAAACACACAAAAATTAGTTCCTACTCTAGTTGCTGCTGCTGTTGGTTTGCTCCACTTTTGCCAAAACGAACTCTGCTTACCAAGTTGTGTGAGTTCACTAGCACAAAAAACAATGATTCCCTTAGTACTCCTATTGCTCCACCTACTCCTGATGCTACCTTTTATGAAATTAAGCCTGCTTTGTTGAATCTTGTGATGAAAGAGCAATTTTCTGGTGCTAGTTCTAATGATGCTGCTGCCCACCTCAATAACTTTGTTGAACTTTGTGAGATGCAAAAATATAAGGATGTAGATGGAGATATTATTAAGCTCAAGTTGTTTCCTTTCTCCCTGAGAGGAAAAGCTAACGAATGGTTGATATCCTTGCCTAGAAATAGTATTGATTATTGGATTAAGTGTAAAGATGCTTTTATTGGAAAATACTATCCTCCTGCTAAGATTATATCTATGAGAAGTGAAATAATGAAATTTAAACAACTTGATAATGAACAGGTTGCTCAAGATTGGGAAAGAATGAAATCTTTGTTTAAGAATCGTCCCACTCATGGACTTACTGCTTGGATGATTATCTAGAATTTTTATGCAGGTTTAAATTTCTCCTCAAGAAACATGTTGGATTTAGCTGCTGGAGGTACCTTTATGACCATTACCTTGGGTGTTGCAACAAATCTCCTTGATAATATGATGGTCAACTATTTTGAATGGCACACGGAGAGAGCTCCACATACTAAGAAGGTAAATTTTGTTGAAGAAACCTCCTCTTTGAGTGATAAGATTGATGTTATCATGGCTATGCTTGTTAATGGAAAAGATCCTATTGATCCAAATTATGTTCCGTTAGCCTCTTTGGTTGCTCAAGAAGATCAAGTTTATGTGAACTTCATTAGAAATAACAATGCCTATAGGAATAATTTTGGTAGTAACAACAATTATAGGCCTTATCCTCCTAATGATGGCAATACCTTTGGAAACTCCTACAACAATACTAGAAGTGCTCCCTCTGAACTGGAAGTCATGCTCACATACTTTATTAGTAAACAAACCACTTTCAACAAGACTATGGAGGAAAAGCTTTTGAATGTTGAGAAAAATATTTCCTCTTTGTCTAAAGCACAATCCTGTTTGATTAATAAAATGGCTGCTAAACCTGAAACTTTGGAAATTACCTTTGCTGCTACTCATGCTATACAAGTTACTATTGATGAAATGTTAGACTGTTAGGTCAACTACATTCTAAGTGGGAAAGAGAAGCTGAAATTGCTAGAAACAATAGTGTGTGCACTCTTACCACCACCAATATGGATGCCACTAAACCACAAGAAGTCCCTATTCCTCCTACCACAATGCCTAAACCCAATGAGTCCACTACGAGTGATGCTAAGTTTGATTTTGATCTTGATGGTTGCAATATTTCTAAAGTGATTATGTTCCTACAAAAGCTTGCTAGAAGCCCTTATGCTAGTGATATGAATGTAGCTTTCACCAAACACATTACTGATGCTCTTATTAAAATTAAGGAAGAAAAGTTGAAACACAAAGCCTCTATTCCTAGGAAAGTACAAGATAGTTGGGAACCCATCATTAATATGCAAGTGAATGACTTTGATCTCAAAGCTTCATGTGACCTTGGTTCTAGTGTCTCTATTATGTCTAGAAAGATTTATGAAATGCTTGATTTGCCACCTTTGGAAGATTGCTATTTGGATGTCCCACTTGATTATAATGCTAAAACGAAACTCATGGGGAGTGTTAATGATATTCTTATTATGGTTAATAATGCCCATGTCCCTGTTGATTTCTATGTTTTGGATGTTGAATACAATGCTTCTTGTCCTATTATTTTGGGAAGACCTTTTCTTAGAACTGTTGGTGCCATTATTGATATGAAAGAAGGCACCATTAAATATCAATTTCCATTCAAGAAAGGTATTGAACACTTCCTTAGGAGGAGAGAGAAGTTTCTTTTGTCCTCCTTTGAAAGCATGGCTTGATGTTAATGCTTCTTCGTTTGAAAATACTTGATTCTTGCTTCTTGTGCCTAACTTAAAGGCATTAAAGAAAAGTACTTATTGGGAGATAACCCAAATGTTTTCTTGAGTCTTGGAAGTTATTACCTCTGTAATGACCTCTCCTTATCCTTTTTATTTGCTTTTTGTGCCAAGAATAACCTCTAATGAGAGGGAAGTAAGATTTGGGGAGTTGCTGTCCCGAAACAAATTTTTGTGCTCCACTGTAAACATTCGTGTAAAATCTCTGTAATCAGATTGAGTTGTAATGTTCTTAATAAATCCCCCAGGTTGTTAGCTAACTTTTGTTAGTTCAACACTTTAATTTGAGCAACAGAAGGTCTTCAAAAAAATCGGTTTCTACCTGCTGGTCTGTTTTGACAAATTTGTGCCATTATTTGCATTTGCTTATTATTGATTCCTTTTGGGTTCTTTTTGGGAAATTGAGATTTTTGAGGGAATTGCTATAGTAGCTTGTGTCTTTAGTGAAAGTTTTGTTGTTTTAAAGCTAAACCTAATGGTCTATTATCTTTTGAATACACTAATGTTGCTAATGAAGATTGTGTGAAGTTTTGTATGAAGGAAAATTTGCAGGTGTAGAGAAATAATGATGTAATGAGATGAAGAATGGAAAAAAGCTCAATATTGGGGATGCCACCCCGTGTGACCCCAATAAACATTCAAGAGGTACAAGCGTCAAAGCTTGGGGATGCCCAAGGCATCCCCTTCTTCATCAATAAAAATCTCAGGTCTTTCTAAACACTTCGTTTTTAACTTTTTATTGTTTCATGCACTGTTGTGTTGTTCTTGGAGCATCTTAGTTTTCATTTTTAGTTTTTCTTTGCTTAGTTTGCTTGAATAAAGTAGTTTGGACCCCCTTTCTTGCTGCGTTGTTTCAAATAAGTTTATTGGTGTTGGAAAGGAGTAGGAAGTTCTTGCTTTAGTAGTACAAGAGGAGCTTGCTTTGACTGTGAATTAGACTTTAGCATGTCATGCTAGATGTTGTTTTGACCTAATTCTTAGTGATTATTCTGTAGCATGACATGTTCCAAACAATTAGGATTTCTTAATGTGCCTTAAAAGAATCATGCATTGTTTTAGCATCCAAAAGCATAGTATTGTGGTATTCTCCTTTGATGCTTAGTTTGGGTTGACTTGGCACATGCTCACACCATGTTGTGACTATGAACCAGTCACCATAGCCTCTATGATCATTTCGGTTTTGACTTGTAGTACCACTCTATGCTTTGATTAGTAATGTTTTATCGCTCTACATGATTATGGCCATTATTGCTCTCTTAGTTGGTCGCTCCTAGTATTTTGCTAGCCTCCACTTGTATGAGTAAGCTCTAATCATGCATCCAACTCCCAAGAAACCAAGTTATTCCAAAGTGTCCACTATAAATTCCTATGCATGGTGTGTTACACCATTCCAAGTATTATCTTGTTTTATCTATCTTGCAATTAAAAAGTCACTTTTGTTATGTGAAAACTTAGTGATTAAAGCTCTCAAAAACTTGATGGCACACTTTATTTTTCTTGCCCCTAAATAAACTTGAACCATTTAGTCATCTATGTTGTATATGCTTGCACTTATACGTTGGAATTAGCAGAACCATGCTGTCATAGGGAACGCTTTCAACATTGCACTTTTACATTGTACTTAGTTGATATCATGCTCTTTTGTTTGCGGATGTCGTCGGTGTGAAATGAAAGGGGAGCTTATAAGTCCATGGAGTTATGTATGTGTGTTAGAGAAACGCCTGGGCCGCTATCCTAAGCCATGCCTAATCATGGTGGAAACTTGCAGCATCACCATAGTGAGCAATCTATGAAGCTTTCTTCTTATAAAATAAGAGACATATTGAGAAAAGAGGAAAGAGAGAAAAAAGCACCATTTTCCCATGGTAAAAAAGAAGATTGATAAGATGCTCATTGTCTGCTTGCCTTGTCATTTTAATTATGGGATAGCGCTTGTATCATGTGCAAGGGGTACCCCGTTGGCGGTTCTCTATGATACACATGTACTTACTATGACAAGAACTTACCGGTAACTAAACTTGAGTAGCATGAGGAGCGGCCCTCGTATTCAAGGGACATGAGATTTCCAACTTATACTTTGTCAAGCATATACTCCATAGTTTGTTCACTTTAGCCTTAATCACTTCAAGATTCTTATGATAGGGGAAATGAGAGCTAAAAGCTAACAAGTACCATAATTTTTGGAATCTCTTTTTGAGACTTAAATCCCTGCTTACCCTATATGAAGGGCCTTTCTTCCACCATTATATTGAGTCTTCACCTTCTATCCTTAGGCACCAATTAAGAGAGCATAGTTGCCATCCTTAGTTCTATCTGCATTGTCCCAAAACTTATTGATTGATGCATATTGTTGATATTTCTTACTCATGAACTATTTGTATCTAGTCGCTCTTATGAACTTTGAAGGTGTCCTATGCATCTATTTACTACTCCATGAGGGACAATCTGAATGCCACTATGCTATGTTTTCTATATGTGAAACAAACAAAAGTCTTTCAATGCATTGTTATTCATGATCTTTGTTTGTAACCTTTCATGTTGCATGCATAGTTACTTTGCCTTACTGTTAGTACATCTTCTTTCATGCTCATGTTTAGAGTACTTTGACCCCACCTTTTAATGCTTGCAAATGGTTTGATCTTGATTTTGATGGTGCATGTCACCTCAAAAATTATTCTTTTTATCACTTACCTACTCGAGGACAAGCAGGAGTTAAGCTTGGGGATGCTAGATACGTCGAAAACGTATCTATAATTTTTGATGTTCTATGCTTGTTTAGTATCTACTTTGCTTTTCTTTGTCTACACTTTGAGGTATTCTTATATGTTTTCTCGGACTAACCTATTAACAAGATGCCACAGTGCTGGGGCCACACCCCTGGCCACTCGGCCAGGCCTGGCCAGTGCCTAGGGGGGGTGCGGCCACCCTGGGTGCCCCTGCCTCGCCTCTTCGCCTATAAGAAGTCCCCGATACCAAAACCCTAAGGACCCGATCAATCTTCCAGAAAACAGTCAGTAGCCGCCGCCACCATCGTCCCTAGATTGGGGGATCTCAAGCTCTTCCCGACACCCTTCCGGAAGGGAGATCATCCCAGTGGCCTTCTTCATCACCATGCCAGCCTCCGGTATGATGCGTGAGTAGTTCCACCTTGGACTACAGGTCCATGTAGTAGCTAGATGGTTGTATCTCCTCCTTTGTGCTACCATGTTTAGAACTTGTGAGCTCCGTTCATGATCAAGATCATCTATTTGTAATCATGCATGTTGTGTTTGCGGGGATCCGATGGATATTGAGATTACTATGTAAGATTGATTAATGGTTTTGTCTTATTGATTCTATCATGTATGTGTTGTTTGTAATCTTGGATGCTCTCCGTTTCTAGTAGCTATCTTGGCCAAGTAGATGCTAGTGACTCCAAGAGGGAGTATTTATGCTCGATAGTGGGTTGATGCCTCTATTTAATATGAGGAAGTAACAGAAATCTCTAAGGTTGTAGATGTGCTATTGCTACTAGGGGGAAACAACGATCTCTTGTTCATGGAACAAGTGAATTGCTAACCTTACACACTTTTCTTAAAGCAGTTATCCGTTGCTTGCAACTTAATACTGGAGGGGGTTCGAATGATAATCTGAAGGTGGATTACTAGTCATAGATGCAGTTGGATGGCAGTCTATGTATCTTGTTGTATTGCCTAATCAAATATCATAGGATCATGAATGTCTAGTATTGCATTGTTTTGCCTTGCTCTGTCCTGTCAATTGCCCTGCTGTAATTTGTTTACCCAGCATGCCATGTTTATTTATCTTTAGGAGAACACCTCTAGTGAACTATGGACCTCGGTCCAATCTTTACCATTGATACATATTCCACTGTTCCTGTTTACTTTCTGCAAACCACTTTTACCTTCCACACCATAAAGTTAATCCTTTGTTTCAGCAAACTGGTGAGATTGACAACGTCACTGTACTTTGTGGCAAAGTCTTGAGTTTGTGTTCTGCAGGTTTCCAAGTTGCTATCAACACATTTTAGTCATTTCCTTCCTCCTACTGGTTCGATAACCTTGGTTTCTTTCTGAGGGAAGACTTGTTGTTGTGCTCATCATACCTTCCTCTTGGGGTCTCTCGAAGAAGCTCTACATTGATCTGAGCGCATAAGCGACACCACAAAAAAGAGGTTGTTTCCCCTGTTCATCGAGAGAACACTCCGGAGAAACAAAGACGAAGGTTGAGGTCTCAAAACATAAGGCCACCTCTAACTCCCAGGAAAGGAGTAAAATTGTTTGATCCCCTGATTCAATGTACAAAAGCGGATGATAAGAGTAGTGGTATGGTCGCGACTCCATCCTGCACTCAAAGGAGTACTCTATACACGAATCGAAGAATCATGCAACCAACTCATGGAATTCAGAGTAAAGATCTTCAGAATCGATGTTAGGAAGAAAAGGAGTGATGCAGAATCTTCATCAAATATGATATAGATGATGTCATCGCGTTGGAAAACAGTAGAAGATACAAAGAATTTTTTTAGTGAAGTTTTGGTCCACTGAAAAGGTACATAGAGGAAGATAGATCAGGTAGCATGAAGACCGGATGTAGCACACCATTACAAGAGGAAGGAAGCGAAACCCTAAAGGTACGACGGAAACCCAACCATGAGAATTCCTGTACTTGAGAAGAAGATAGGAGAGAAGATTCAAAACACGCAAAGGTAAGTAGAGAATATCATAGGGGTAAGGACTAAAAGAAGACCTAATCAGATCTATCCAACCGATGTTCAAAAATAGTTTTGACACTCTATAACGTCCATTAGCTATATTATCCTACAAGATGGACCAGTGGGGTATCGCAACTGCTGCGCTCTGATACCACTTTTGTAACACCCTCTAATCGGCCCTATGCAAGTTTAGCGATTCCCGCCAAACCCGCATAGAAGTGATTCAAAGATGCCTACCAAGAACTTGTGTGAGGGTGGAAAACGAAGTAATATCATTACACAATAGTCCACGATGGAATCCACAGAACATATATATACAACAATGACTCAATGAGTCAAGAATATAGATATATAGTACCAAGATCCAAAACACCTTGAAAATGATACAACATCTGAGTACAGACAAAAGGCAAATGCGGCTAACAACCCTGGAAAATAATCAATGACGTCCATAACCCTGCCCAGGCCAAGCCGGAAGGGTAACCATGCTAACAACGTCGATCTCAAACCTGCTAACACAAAAGGGGTGCCGACAATGGGCAAAGGAAAAAAGAGAGCAGTCAGTACTGAGGCCAGTACACGGTGAGTCTTAGAATTCGACAGCTCTCACTTACATAGGTATGGTGGAATAAAGCGGCAGCGAAGCATGCACTAAACAATTTATAGAGACTAGGTACAACTGTCGGCTATCAAAGATAGATAAGAAAGACCTATGCAGAACCAACCTGATACTACCACCAATCCTACCCATCCTGGTATGTCCCCCTTGAGACCAAACGAGGAAGTCATTCTGAGGAAACTCACACGGTTGGCAATTTTATTCATTATCTCCATGATGGTTAGCCAACTTACTAGTCATGTAAGATCCAAGTCAAATTATAACAGTAAACTTTAGTTGTAGTTGTCTATGATCGAGAAACTTTTCTCCAAGTCATCCATAACCGCGGACACGACTTTCAAAAAGATTTAACCCTGCAGGGTGCACCAAAGTTTCCACACACACTTCCGCCTTTTTTCCAAATCTAATAACATACGCCCATCGGTATGTTGGAGGGGCTTCGTGCATGACGCTTTCCCAGACCCAAAGCAAGTACATGGGGGCCACCCAAAAGATCTACAAGTACGAGGTATAGCTAATCCTTGTACGGACACTTGTCATGCGAGCAGAGGGCAGAGACAATATATTCCCGTAATAGAGTGCCGCACCTATGCAATAGTAATAAATGATCATTGAGCAACATGTAATAGACATCTCATAGATGGCATACATGGCATAGGTATAGTAGGTAATGTATAAAGCCCGAAGTAGTTTGTGGCCCCTAGAACAGTACTTTGAAATTAGTTAATAAGCTCTAAGGGTTCCCCATACGCCCCACATGTGGTTAGCACGCTCATCTCGGAACAGGTGTCAGGAACTCGGGTCCTAGGTGGACACAAGAGGGCGGGACAATAACGAGATCTCAACTATTACCCCTTGTTCCTCTGAATTAATTATATCTACTCCCATCATTTAATTAACAAGTTGTAATTAAAACGATGATCATATCCACCATTATGCATGTGCCAACCCCCAACCTCAGTGGAACATCAACAACATGAAGTGACACCTGAGCAAGCAACTACGACTCGCAAAGCCGACTGACTACCAAACAACAGGTAATAGGAGGTGTAGAAGGCAATATAGAGGCTGCAAGGAATTAAAATGGTGTACGGAAACTAAAGCAACGCGACACAGATAGCAATATATCAACAGGAGAAAGTAAAGACTATAAATGCAAAATAGGTAGAAAGAGGGAGAATGCTCGCCTAGAAACATTGCCGAAGGATCATCTGACGACCGGGTCGACACTCGCATCAACTGAATAGCCTAATCCGTGAAAAATCAATGCACTAAAAGAAACACCAGATGCACTATTTAATACTACGGCAGAAGATCGGGCATGATACATGTATGATATATGACATGACAAAGATGCGATGAAATTAGGAAATATTAACCGGAACCGAGATCTCGAGAATTAATTAGACAATTCATATTCTATAGATACCCCGCAATTTAAATGTTGAATTAACAAGGCAAATAGTGGCACCGATTCGCTACATAAATTTAAATGGAGTCAATATAAGACAAGAATAGCCCGTATATGGTCTCTGTATTTAATTTAGATGAATCATCGTAATGCCCCCAAACATCCACAATATGTATGCAAGTATGAATGATTATATGCAACAATTTTATGTCATTTATAAAAATAGGGATCTCGGGAAAAGGGGTCACACATGGGGACTTTGTGATCTTGGTCCGAGGTTCGACGGGGTTCAGTCTCGATCTTCGGACTCTGGGAAGGAGAACTTGGTGCCACGCTAGGTTCGGGATCGGTATTCGGATCTAGGGTTAGGGATTGGGTCCTTCAGGTCCATGAAGGAGGTATCGGTGCTCTGTGTCGAAGGCCTCGGGTTTCCGTGACTAAGTTCTTGGGAATTCCTTCTTCACGAGCATCGACAACTCGCTTGATGGAGCCTCTCAAGCTATGGGTGGCAAATTTGTATCAGCGTTGGCGGTTCATCGGAATCTTTTGGATCAGTGTCAATCATAACCGAATAGCCAAAGCCAAATGACACTACACCATCTCCACATCCCTATACACCAACATCATACATGCCATGTTCTTTAACTTCACAACACCAACATCAAAACACCATCAAGATCCTTGCAAATTGCTGGGAGCATGTTCGAGCAGAGGCAGGCCACCGAGATAGGATCACATCGACATGGCCGAGATAGGGTTGGAAGGGGACAGAAGGAGGTCGGCAATGGGAGGCACGGCGAGGCCACAGGGAGATAGACAGGGAGGAGGCGGTGGCGCGTCTACGGTGGCCAAGCTGGGATCGAACAGAGGCGGTGAGGCTTGATGCTTGAGGGAGGAAGATCGCGGCGCGAGGTCCAGCAAGAGATCTCGAGAGGGAGGGGTGCTCGCAAGGCTTGGCGGTGAGCGCGGCCAGAGGAGCTCGCGAGGGGGCGACCGAGCACGGGCCGAAGCGGGATGGGCGATGGACGGAGTTGCGGGGCCAGAGGCAGGGCGGCGTGTCATGTTCGCAAGAGGGGCTCGGGGGAGGAAGGATATGAGCCGCGGCTGGCGGAGAGGACGCAAGGCTGGAGGCGTGTGGTCCGGACCTTGCAGGGAGGCCGGTCGACCGTGGTGGAGGCATGCTCCCCGACTAGGGCGCAGGCTTGGTCTCAGGTGGAAGCAGGGGAGGGGACGCGCGGGACACGGCTCCTAGCAGAGGCATGTAGGTGGCCGAGCCAGACGGGGGTGAGAGAGGAAGGTGGAGGTTGCGCGACGAGATGTACGGGGTGGGCTGCGGGGTGGTTGGGCTAGGTGAGGAGCGCGGTGAGCTGGCATTTAGTAGGAAGGGAGGTTCACACGAGCGAGGGGGTGGGTGGGTGCGCGTTCGGAAGCGTGCGGGGAGCGTGCATGCATTGTGGTGGTGTACCGCGTGGCCTTGTCGGTCCTAGATGGGCCAGTCGGTGTTCTTTGTGTGGTTAGATGGCTAGGTCGTTGTAGGGAAAGGCAACGTAAAAAGTCCATTTCAAACCTTGAACTCGTAGATGTTTGGTGGTTTACACCCTGAAGTCGAAATCCCTGTCGTTTGCAACCTAAACTATTCGTTCCTGGTCTAAATGGAACCCTGGACCTGTTTGGCAAACCAGGATACAAAAGATCCCAGTGGGGAATTTATGTTGTCTCACTTACCAAATGGTTCCACGTATCTCGTCTCCTATCTCAATCTGTCTCTCTCATCTGAAAAAGCAGGGAATCGTCTACTCATACACCGGGGACAACCGGGATAGGGAAGGGAGGGAGGTGCCGACCTGTTGTAGCTTGGAGCTAGGGAATTCACCCTATCGCCGATGGACAGGGCCTTGAGTTGTGACGCCGCGGTGGTCCAGAGGATCAGAAATTGTGCTAGAAGGGGTGATGTGGTGGGCACCCCTACATATCTTGGAATTGCATCTGCCCACGCGCAGAGATCCTACTCAACCTTTGACTTAATTAGTTGATTCGTCTAGATTAATTTGATCCAACAAAGCTAGCTAGATGGGCTTGCTCACTACATCTTGATTTATATTGCATTGGCAATTTAGCGTGACGAGCTAGGTAGCTTTGGTTGATTGATTGACCAGCACCAGGGACGGATGGATATGAGGCATTGTTTACAGACGAATTGGCTCAATTTCGTTGGCGAGGAGTGGCTACAGGACACCGACGACCTGAAATAGCGTTGTCGGGCGATAAGCTCCCCCATCCACAGCATCCATACAAGGGGCGTATCCATAGCGTTGCTCCAATCACGGCCTTGCGTGCGCATCAGGCACCACTAGATTGCATAGGCACAAGGTCTGCATCAATTTGGTATCCTAGTGTTATTGACTAATTTGAGCCCGGGACCACGCGCTTGAAATAGATAATTCTATAGAGGGTTTTTTTGTAAAAAATTGCTGATGTGACACTTGTCAACACTGGTGAAATAACACCCAGGGTCTAATTTAGACTGAAATTGAATAGTTTAGGGTACAAACGATAGGGATTTTGACTTCAGGGTTCAAATTGGCGGACCCCTATAAATTCAGGGTTTGGAATGGACTTTTTCCCCAGGCAACACGTGCTCGTGCGTGAGTCTGCTTGCAGCGGGTCGGGTTGGGGTGTGGGTCTGGGTAAGGTTTGGTGGTATGTAGGGTGGTCGGCTAGTTAGGGTTAGGGTAGTTAGGGTTTTAGGGTTAAACGAGGTGGTAGGTTGGCTGGTTGGGCCTTTAGGCCTGGCCAGCTACCTCCCCCGTTTAACAAAAAATATTTTATTTTAAAATATTATAGTTATATTTTAAAAGACCTTTATAAATAGTTTTTTGAAAAAAACAAAAATATCCGGACAGATCCGGTTTTATAATTTGAATATAAGACAGGGGGATATTTAGAAAATGAAGAGAGGCTTTTAGAAAGTAGTTTTAGGAAAAATATGCATGATGAGATGACGATGCTCAAATGCAATGTGGCATGATTACCTGAGCATGCAATCATGATGATGCACAAAATAAAAACACCAAATGATTTTCTAGTAGTGGTTTTATCGGGGTGCTATACGACGAGGTTGGAGTGACGTGGCAGCCGATGAAAACCGCATATCGACCATGATCTTGGAGGACGATGGTGGTGTCACTTGGCAACACTACCTTGTTGGAGGGATCATCTTTGCTGGTCTCATCACTCCACTTGGGCTGCTCGGAGGGAAACCCTTGATCTGGGTCTCACGGATCGGATGATGGAGGTACCTGGCGTCAATACCCCTCTTGAGGGCATCTGACGAGGGTTCGACTCGTCAGTGGCCATTTTTATGGACTTGGGTTTTGGAGAAGGAGGGGATGATGGAGATCACGGAACAGCTAACAGATAAGCAACATGGGGACATGAGGTTTACCCAGTTTCAGGCCCTCGAAGGGAAAACCCTATTCCTGCTCGTCTGCTCTTTGTTAATGGCAATGCCGAATGTAACATGGGTGCGTAGATTAGATATGGAGAGATGTGTGCTAGTTTATGAGGTAGGTCCTTCTCGTCGTGCCCTCCTGGCCCTTATATAGATAGGCCAGGTCTCGGGATAGGTCGAGTCGGTTACAAGCTTAGGATTTTTCCCTTCAGGTTTCTATCCAAAGAAAACGTGTCCTCCAAGGATTCGAATCCGTCTTGGGCTTGGTCCACCTGAAATACTCCTAGGCTTCACGATTGAGGTACGCCTTCTTCATGGTTTTCTGCTGGACTAGACCGGGTAGGCTGATATCGGGCACCCATACGTCATACCCATTTTAGTCTCCCCTGAGTGTTCAGTCAAATCATAGATTTCTCTATGACTGGATATTCTTAAGTCTTTCGAGTGTCTTTCATCCGAACATGTTTCGAGTTAATGCGCTGGTTCATATGGATAGTTGATACGCGTGCCTAACTCTCCCGATGGAGCGGGGTCAATTAACTGCCTTTGGGAAAAACAATGCTATCTACTCAAACTCTAGTCCCCGGACTTGAATCTGGAAAATTGCTGGTGTAATTTCACTCAGGCCGCAGAGGTCTTATAGGAATCATATTCCGGTGTTTTTAAGTCATGTAACCAACACGTCCGTCACATTTTTTCATCGTTCCTGCTAACACGGAATATTACTAGCAGAGCACAGTCGGCTGCATTACTAGGCCATCAGATTGTATTTGTAGGTCTTATCTTTGCATCATAGACACAACATCCGAAAATTTATCGTTGCACGTGCGTTTCGGGTGACTAAGGATACGTTATCTCTCTTAGCATTATTTTGGTCAAAGTTGCCGACTATTCCATAAGTTTATGTTTTACTGTAGTCTTGGAGGATCCGAAGGATCTCAATCAATTGATTCATATGGTGCGCGACCAGCGCTCTTTATGGGAGTAGCCCCCTAGTGTCTTTTTGTGTCGTAGACTCGATCAGAGACTTATAGTCATCAGTCACATGATACAATGATCCATAAATCCTTTGGATGACCAATGTTTTCAAATGCGCAGCCAGCGCTCCCTATGGGAGTAGCCCCTGAGTCTGTAATGGAGTCGCAGACTCGAAGGAAGACTCGAAGCTCGTGAATTTCTTTGATTGACCCGAGGACCTTACAAAAATTTTAGGTGCGCGACCAACGCTCCTGATAGGAGTATCCCCCAAGTATTTGGTCGAGTCGTAGACTCGAGTAAGTACTTTTTCCTTCACTCAAGAGAAGCCGTTGCTGGCCTTTTATTGTGGGAGTTGTTGACGTCATTGATGAAACCTGGTGAGCTCAACCATCTACGGCAGCAGAGACGATGGGACTAAACGGTCGTGGCTCCCACTTTCTGACTGGGATTTGACTAGTCATGCGTAGTTTACATGAAAGTTACTGCGTCGCCTAGATTTTCGTGTGTAGTATACGGCGTGCTTGCAACGGTTCGGGGCGATACTCTCCACGTGTATAATGCGATGGATGACACATGTTAGGTTTAGTAGATCAATGGTTCTGCGTCGTCATCTTCATCCCTTTTATACTACTAGAGGCTGCGGTAATTCTCCACTCCGCCATTTGCTGTCCTTGCACTGCCTTTGTCTATCTTTCCTCCGCCATTTCCAAAGCTCGTGCTTCCCCTGGCGCTGGATATTCTTCGCACTTTTCCTTCCTCCTTTCTTTGTGTAAACCACTCAGCACGCCGCTCCAAAAAAATGGGCAAGCCGAAGAAAGTTTCCGCTACCGCCTGGACGAGCGCCACCGGACCCACAAGTATAGGGGATCACAACAGTCTTTGAGGGAAGTAAAGCCCAAATTTATTGATTCGACACATGGGGAGCCAAAAAATATTTATAAGTCTTAACAGATGAGTTGTCAATTCGGCTACACCTGGAAACAGTCTTGCTCGCATTAGCTTATCAGTAGGAACATTTTTGTAATAGCAGTAGCAAAATAACATAGTAGTAAAATAAGGACAGCAGTAGCAATTGTAATAAACGGTAGGATTAAAATGCGATAGGCTTAGGGATGGATGGACGGGCGTTGCGTGAACAAGATAATTCACGTAATAATCAAGACAAAGGCATTGCAGATAATAAATATAAAGCATCCAAGTACTAAGTAACCATAGGCATGTGTTCCGTATATAGACATGCGTGCTCGCAATGAGAAACTTGCACAACATCTTTTGTCCTGTCAGCCCTTTTGCAGCGGGGCCTCAAGGGAATCTACTGGCAATTAAGGTGCTCCTTTTAATAGAGCACCGGAGCAAAACATTAACACTTCATGATCACACGTGATCCTCACATCATAACCATCCACTCTAGTTATCCCAATTGCTGTCACTTTGGGGCCTCGGGTTCCAAACAATGATATGTGTACACAACTTGCACGTAAGATCACAAATAATAATATCATCATGAATAAGTAACATGTTCAGATATGAGATCATGACACTCGGGCCCTAGTGGCAAATATTAAACACAACAAGTTGCAACAATATCAAAAGCACTAACAATAGATACTAGGCACCATGCCCTAACAATCTAATGCCATTACATGAGTGATCTCATCCAATCCCTACCATCCCCATAACCTACTACGGGGATTACTCACACATGGGGGGGGGGGAATCATGGATGGTTGATCAAGAGGCGTTGGTGCTAATGATGGCGATGATCTCCTCCAATTCCCCGTCCCGACAGGGTGCCAGAACAGGGTTTCTGGTTGCGAATCGCGGTTTCTGGTGACGGCGGCGTAGCAGAAGTCTTCTCTGGGAAAACATCGAACCCTCCTATGTTTTTAGGTCAGAAGGTATATGTAAGCAAAAGGAGAGGTCGAGTCAGACTCCAAGGTGGCTACACCATGCCCACGCGTGGCCAGGCCTGGCCCGCTCCTAGGGGTGGTGTGGGCCCCTTGGGTCTTTTATCCCCTCCATCTTCTGGCTCCGTGAGTCTTAAGGAAAAATAGGATTTTTGGCATATTTTCTGGGATTTTTCCTGAAAGTTGATTTTATGCACAAAAAATGAGACACCAGAGCAATTATGCTGAAAACAGCGTTAGTCCGTGTTAGTTATATCCAAATCACACAAATTAGAGGAGAAACAATAGCAAAAGTGTTCGGGAAAGTAGATACGGTGTGGACGTATCAACTCCCCCCAAGCTTAGCTTATTGCTTGTCCTCAACAATTTCGTTGAAAACTGAGTGCGATAAAAGAAACTTTCACAAACACATTTGCTTCATAAGATGTAAATATTCTCAGCATATGAGCAAGTACTTAGGAAATTCATAATAAGCAGTATGCAAATAAGTCTACCCAATGGTCATTCAAGCTATGAAGAGATTCCAACACAATAATAATAAGCAACATGAAACATAAGCATATACAAGATTGTAATGCTCATAAGAAGATATGATAAAGTGGTATCTCACTTGCCTTTGTTTTTGGAGCAAAACATAAATTCTAAGGAACCTCTGAAGTTCAAGTGCAGACTGGAAGTAAAAATATCAAATATACAAGTGTCAAAGTTATGTCACAATTAACCGTGTTCTGGGACAAGCACATTACACTAAGAATGACAGCTATGCTCTCGGGAAGGTGCTTATAGAAAATATGGTGACTCGACATAAATGTGAAAGAAAATATTAAAAAGTTTGAAAGTCTTCCAAATGCTTGAAAGTATGGTACTCATTAGCTTTGGGATCTCATTGCCCCTATCATAAGATCTTTCAATGGTTAAGGTTAAAATGAAGGCAAATATGAGTTATATGCTTGAAAAATAACATGTTTGAAAATCTCATGCCCCTTGAGTACGAGTACCGAGACCTCATGCTACTCAAATTTGGTCCGAGGCAAGTTCTTGTCATTGTAAATATATGCATATCATCGAGAACCGCCAACGAGGTACCCCTTGCCCCATGACATAGGAGCGATCCCATATCACAATGACAAGTTAACAGACAATGGGCATCTCAACTATCTTTTTATTTGCTATTTGCTTAGTTGTTTATTGGAGATGCTTCATATAATGACCACTATGGTTTTGCTGCAAGTGTCCACCATGATTAGGCATGGATTAGGCTGTCCGCCCAGGCGTTTCTCTAACACATAGACAAAATCCATGGACTTACAAGCTCCCATATTATTTCACACCGACGGCATCCATAAACAAAAGAACATGACATATATACAAAATAGAATAAGTGCAATGTTGAAAGCGTGCCCCATGACAACATGGTTTTGATAACTCCCAACTTATAATTTGCAAGCATTTAACTACATAGATAGTCACAATGGTTTAGGTTTATTAAGTGCAAGAAATAAAATGGGCCATCAAGTTCGTGAGAGATTTACTAACTAATTTTCGCATAACAAGCAAACACTTTATTTGGAAGAAAACAAAGCATAATAAGTATGCAAGGAATAGCAATGATGCTAATAGGTACATATGGTGGACACTTTTTGACAACTTTGGTTTTGGGGAGTTGGATGCACGAGTAGAGCTCATACGCAGTACAAGTGAAGGCTAGCAATAGAAAGGGGGCGCCAATC
Source organism: Avena sativa (assembly GCA_916181665.1). NCBI lineage: Eukaryota > Viridiplantae > Streptophyta > Magnoliopsida > Poales > Poaceae > Avena > Avena sativa. The sequence goes on from OV702297.1 coordinate 150,303,004, forward strand.
AATAGAGCAGTAACTGCCAATCGATAGAGCAATAGTTTAGACTAATTTTATGACAAATTGAGTTTTAATTAATAGTTAAATTAATCTAGGTGAACTCCCACTCAAAACAATATCCCTCACATTGTTTTAGTGATCACACGAACCAAATCCACCACATCAAAACCGATCATCACGAGAGTTGATATAGCTTCAATGGAGAACAATCGACATGTTCATCATATCTACTATATGATACATGCTTTACCTTTCGGTGATCCGTGTTCCGAGACCATGTCTGTACATGCTAGGCTCGTCAAGATCAAACCTTAGCTTCCGCATGAGAAAATCTGGCTTGCTCACGTTGTATACACTTGCAGAATCTAACACACCCGATCATCACATGGTGCTTCGAAACAACAAGCTTTAGCAACGGTGCTTACTAAGGACGAACACTTTAGAACTTGAAATTCATGTGCATGAGGGATCATCTTATAATGCTACCGTCGTTAACTAAGCAATACAATATGCATAAAGGATTAACATCACATGCAATTCATAATATGTGATATGATATGGCCTTTCTTCTTTGTGCTTCCGATCTCCATCTTCAAGCACGAACATGATCTCCATCATCACCGGCATTGCATCAAGGTCAATGACGTTGCTCCATGGTTGTCGTCCACCAGCTTCAACTATTACACCTACTTTGAATAGACACACTGGTCTTAACAGACAATAAAGACAACCATATGGCTCCTGCCGGTTTCCAACTTACAATAAGGAACATTGCATACATCAAATATAATCACAATCATGGCCATATCACATCACAACACACCCCTGGAAAACAAAGTTAGACGCCTCTAATTTCTTTGCATATTTTACGTGGTTTGGGGCTTTCAATAAGTGTCTATCTAACTTACGAACAAGAACAACAGCGTTGATGTTTGAACTATCAAGTGCCCGTTGTAAATTGGATCTATACTATAATGGGAGAGACAGACACCCGCAAAGCCACTTATGCAATACAAGTTGCATGTTGAGCGTGGAGCAAGTCTCATGAACGATGTCATGTAAGGTTAGCCCGGGCCGCTTCATCCCATCATACCGCAAGATGCAAAGTACACAAGAAGCAATTGATAATAAAAGCACCACCGCCCACAATGACCATTGTGTTCTAATCGTGCAACAGATCTACATATAGACACGGCTCTGATACCACTGTAGGGGTTCGTAGCATGGAAAAAAAAATTTCTACCGCATACAAACAAACAAGCCAAGATCTATCTACTAGATTGTAGCAATGAGTCGATGGAATAAATCACCCTCGAAGATTCCAAAGTGTTTAAAGAGAGCGGATTCTCGTGGGTGATGTAGTCGTACTCTTGCCGATCTCAAGATCGTGTAGACGATCCTTCCGGCGCTGCGTTCCGGCAGCGCTTCCGCAGTCGGTCACACGTTCGGTACTCGATGAAGACCTTCCTCTCCCTTGTTCCAGCAGGCAGCGGAGGTTGTAGCACTCTCATCGCGATTCCGGCAGCACGACGGCGTGGTACCGGAAGTAGAGGGGAGATCTCGCAGGGCTTTGCCTTAAGCCGGAGCGAGTATGGTGGACTATGAGAGAGGCCTTGGTGATCTAGGGTTTAGACACACCAAGGAGAGAGGGCTAGGCCGACGGCTAGGGCTTGGGGAAGCCCAAGTCGGCGGCTAGGGTTTTCCCTAGGCGGCGGCAGCAGCAGGAGGTGGTGGCGCCGGCGGCTTAGGGCTAGGGTTTTGGTGAGGCAAGGTGTAGTCCTTGAGGGTCAGCCCTGCCCCTCCTTATATAGGTGGAGGTCGCCGGCCAAGGGGAGGGGAGTCCCTCCCCAACTCGGCTTCCAAGGCCGGCGGGTGGAGGGAGAGGAACTCCTCCCCAAGTAGGTTTCCTACTCTCCCTCCACCAAGCAAACTTGTCGTTTGACTTTTCAAATTGGGGTTTGACTTTTCAAACTAGGATTTGATTTATCCCTTTATTTTGCTCAGCGATGACACCTAGTACATGATGCAACCATTCCAACTTGTTAAGACACATTCATGTACCCTTCCCCTCCGGAGTGCCGGACCTTCTAGAACCTTCTAGAACATTCCCGATGAAAACACCGGAACCATTCTCGAACCCCGAAACAGGACTTTCCTTATATGAATCTTATTCTCCGGACCATTCCGGATCTCCTCGTGATATCCTGGATCCCATCCGAGACTCCGAACAACATTTGGTCTCTTACTCATCATTCCATAACTACTCAACAACATCGAATCCTTAAGTGTGTCTCCCTACGGTTCGTGAATTATGCGAACATGATCGAGACACTTCTCCGAACAATAACCAATAGAGGAATCTGGAAATTCATATGGCTCCCACATATTTCTACGATTACTTTGCGATCGAATGAACCACTTACATATGATACCAATTTCCCTTTGTCTCACGATAGTTTACTAATCTGAGGTTTTGATCGTTGGTATCTCTGCATACCTAGTTCAACCTCGTTACTGATAAGTACTCTTTTCTCGTCCCCGTGATATGTGATCCCTTGTGAGCCAGTCACATGCTTGCAAGCCAATTGGATGACATTCCACCGAGAGGGCCCAGAGTATATCTATCCGTCATATGGATGGACAAATCCCACTTCTTGATCCATGTGTCTCAACCAATACTTTCCGAACACTCAATGCCACCTTTATAACCACCCAGTTACGGTGTGGTGTTTGATGTCATCAAAGCATCCTTCCGGTGATGGTGATATGCATGATCTCATGGTCGAAGGAATTAGGTTACTATGTATCAGAAAGCATATAGCAATTGAACTATTAAAATGACTTGATCTTTATGCTACGCTTATCTATAGGAGTATGTCCATCATACCATTCTCATAACGATATGATCTTGTTGTTAATAACATCTCAATGTTCATGATAGGGAAACCACAATCATTTATTAACCAACAAGCTAGTATTATAAAGAGGCTTTACTAGGGACTCTAATTTAGTTTACAAATCACACAAGTATTAATGTTTCCTTGTTAATACTGTTATAGCATGAATGTAAACATTTATCATAAACACAAAGATATAATAATAACTACATTTATTATTGCCTCTAGGGCATATCTCCAACAATAACTACATAGATAGTCACAATGGTTTAGGTTTATTAAGTGCAAGAAATAAAATGGGCCATCAAGTTCGTGAGAGCTTTACTAACTAATATTCGCATAACAAGAAAACACTTTATTTGGAAGAAAACAAAGCATAATAAGTATGCAAGGAATGGCAATGATGCTAATAGGTAGATATGGTGGACACTTTTTGACAACTTTGGTTTTGGGGAGTTGGATGCATGAGTAGAGCTCATACGCAGTACAAGTGAAGGCTAGCAATAGAAAGGGGGCGACAATTGATAGAGCAGTAACTGTCATAATCATGCTTGCGACAAAACAAAATTAACAATGGTATAAAAGTGACACAAGAACTCTGTGACAAAATAAATCATCGAGGCTTAACTGACTTTTTGTTTAGTCATATGCATGAGTGAGCATGTGCCAAGTCGATTCAAATGAAACATTCAGAGGAGGATACCACAACGTCATACCACCTTATGAATAAAGCAATGCAAGCAAACATTTATATGACATGATACAAACTATTAGCAAATTGGAACTAATCATAAGAGAGCAAGAACTACTAAGCATCCATTAAATAACATACACCTTACATAAACATACCAAGCATGCCCACATGGATGAGTATATGTACAAAAATGAAAACAAATAGAGTTCATACCATCCTCTTACCACATCTCGAATTGTCATAAATCATCATTATTGCCTTACACTTGTGTGGCTTGAATAATAATATGAAAAGCAAACTCGAAAGGAGTCACTGAGGACTTCTGAACCCTGCAAAGAACTTTACAAAACCAGAGAAGAACAACAAATATTTTTGGGTTTTTCGAATAACAAACCAAAGCTAAAAAGGGCAAGCAAACTAAAGCGAAAAGCTAAAGAAGCAAACAAAGAGAAACAACAAAAATATTTTTGGTATTTTTGTGTTTTGGAAAGCAGAAACAAAACAAGAACAAAAATGAAAAAGAAAGAAAGCGAAACATGGATATATAAAGTATCGATAGAATATGTTATGTAGATGAGTGAGTTGTTGGTGTACCCTCCCCCCCAAGCTTAGGCTTTTGGCCTAAGTGGATATCAACCCCAAGCTGGCCAAGAAGTGGCACCTCCATAATATGACGAAGAAGTACCTTCTTCCTGATACAAACTCGAGGTCACCCTAGCGTAGTGCGTAGCATAGTCATAAGAGGGCGCATCCCCCTCCTAGTGCTGCCTATGGAAACCAAGCAAGTGGAGCTGCTCGTCTAGCTCCTCCTTGGAGTGTGACCACGACCTCCTGCAAAGACTGAACAAAGTAGGTTGTGGCAAGGGAATTTCCCTCTCATATCCATCAATAAACAACATCCTATAAACTAAACTCTCTGCATGAGAGTTAGCAGTACCAAAGTGATGGGATTTCATAGACGCAAGATCAAGTCTCTGTGGGGCCAACACTGTATCATTTGGATCAACAGAAAGGCCTAAAGCATCAACCATTCGTGCAACAATAATGCCCCCATAAATGGATCCTCTAGCAGCTAGGCGGCGAGCAATGAGAGAACCAAGATTATACTTGGTTTCATTATGAAGCGTAGCAGCAAGAAAATCTAAATGATAGTTAGAAATATTACTGGTGTTCTCCCTACCAAGAACGCTAGTAGCAAGATAGTAAGAAAAATATCTAAGAGTTGGGAGCTGAATGTTTCTTATCTTGCCGCGCTAGGCTGTGCGATCATCATCATTTGTTACACTTCGGAAGAGCTCTAGCAAATCAGCGGGACAACTTTGAATCTTGTTTGCCGTCCCAGTCATGCCAATACCTATAATGCTGCAAAACCTTTCCAAGTTCATGGTAATAGGCATATCATATATTTTAAATGAAATAGTTGGCCTATAAGAAGTATTAATGAAAGTGAAGCTCTCAACAAAAGTTTTGGTGAGCAAAGCATATTGCTCACTCTCATCATGCATGTAAGTGGTTAGACGAAACCTTTGAACAAGAAGCAAGAATTCGTCGAGGATCCCTGCAGTTCTCAAAATTCAAAACAAGGGAATGTAGATGGATGCACATCTCCATCATCTCCCTCGTTACCAAAGCATGGCGCAATAAGATCTTCATTATATGATGGCCTAAATTGAGATGTCGATCTCGAAAGCCTTGCCACCCTTAGTGTGTCTCTCTCAAACACTTGTCCAAAAGTATGGTTGTCCATCTCTCTCTTTTCTGAATTTTTAGACAAACATCACAAAAAATAATAATTTCAAAGCTACCACTACAAGGAATGTGTTATTCTATGACCTTCAAATAGTGACCGTGAACAAAATCGTCATAGAGTTATGACGATTTTGCCCTAGATGGTTGTAACTAGTTCAAGAGGGCCTATACCCTAGAAAATTACGACGATTTTGCTAAAAATCGTCATAGTTACTTTAGATGAAATCGTCATAACCTAGTGGAAGCAGCCTGCAGTGTTACTTGTAGCTCACTATGACGATTTTAAATCTTTATATTGTCCAAATTAGCATAACTTGAAATGAGTAGTCAGCCACATCAGCAATTGCACCTATGTGGCGTGTCTGTGTCAGTTTTTACTATGTGTCAGTATTGGCTTATATGTCAATATTTAGTAGGATTATATTAGTCAAAAAGAGACACGCGCACAATCCAAACCGACATATGGATTATTAGGTATAATTTATTATGATTATATTAATATTTTTTAATAGAAAACTCAGGATTTATTAGATAAATAGTGGAATTATTAGTCAAAAAGTGGATATATGGCCGAATCTTCAGTTTGGGCCGCAAACACCTTGGCCGTTAGCTTGGAAACTACTTGGGCCGCTGCAAACGGAATAAGAAAAAATTTATAGAACTTTTAATGTGAGAGGATAAGATGTGGAGCCAGCATAACTTCGGCCCATAGCATAATTGTGTTTATTCTTTTTATAAATTAATGGAACTAGTTATTTGTGTAATTTTATTGTAAATTTTGCATATGATCTCAGATTTAGAATCTTTGAGAGGATTTTCGAAGAAAATAATATTGCGAGTCTAAAAACGGCGAGCATGAATTTTTCATAGTTCGGACCGTTTTTGAATTTTTCATGTCTGTTTCAAACAATGGTCAAAATGGCAGGGCATGAAGGTTCTTAGCTAGGGGCTAAGCCTCGCTAAACTTTCCTTATATCTTTGAAGAAATAGCATATTGTGAGTCTAAAAATAATTTTTTCAGAAAATCATGGGCATCATATAATGTACCTATAGTTCAAATCGGACCCACTTCCCGCTGATTCGGCAGAAACTTGTCTTTTTCGCCAGGGGTGCACGGAAAGTTTTGAGATACCCCGGTTGGGACATTTGTCCATGTAAGGTGTCCTATTAGTTTTAAAAAATGGGTTGGTAGTATTTTGAAACTTTAGTTTTGTGGTTGCTTCACAAAACGGCCCGTTTTTGCGCTCGGAAAATGGAATATGGTTTTTCCGTGCGACGAAAAGAAAAACTTCGTCCCGCAACATTGTTCGCCATCCTATGATACATATGTGTGCATAATATGGGAACATTATCACAAACTATTCCGTGATTCTAGACATAACATTGGTCGTTTGGCCCGAAAATCATGAAACCTCGAACATCATAGGTCATTTTTGAGAAGGTTTTTTCAAGACACTTGCAATATACCAAGTTTGGTATTTTTCCTTGCAACTATGTCACATAATAAGACACCACGCGAAGGATTTTCATTGATCGAGCCATTTTTTATTTTTTATGCCTGTTTCAAACTATGGTCAAAAGGCGGGCATGAATGTTCTTAGTTAGAGGCTGAGCCTCGCTAAACTTGAATTGGATATCTGAAGAAATAGCATATTTTGTGTCTAAAATTCAAAAAATAATGGGCATTAGATAATGTACATGTAGTTCAAATCGGACCAACTTCCTACCGATTCGGCAGGATTTTGTCTTTTTCGCCAGGGGTGGGCAGAAAGGTTTTAGAGACCCCGGTTGGGACATTTGTCCATGTAAGGTGTCCTATTATTGTCAAAAAATGGGATGGTAGCATTTTGAAACTTTAATTTTGTGGTTGCTTCACAAAACGGCCCTTTTTTGCACTCGAAAAATAGAAAATGGTTTTTCCGTGCGACGAAAAGAAAAACTTCCTCTTGGAACATTGTTCGCCGTCCCATGATACATATGTGTGCACAATATGGGAACATTATCACAAACTATTCCGTGATTCTAGCCATAACATTGGTCGTTTGGCCCGAAAACCATGAAACCTCGAACATGATAGGTCATTTTTAGAAGGTTTTTTTGAGACACTTGCAATATACCAAGTTTGGTAATTTTCCTTGCAACTATGTCACATCATAAGACACCACGCGAAGGATTGTCATTGATCGGGCCATTTTTTATTTTTTTATGCCCGTTTCAAACTATGGTCAAAACGGCAGGCATGAATGCTCTTAGCTAGGGGCTGAGCCTCGCTAAACTTGCATTGGATCTCTGAATAAATAGCATATTATGTGTCTAAAAATCATTTTTTCAAAAAATAATGGGCATTAGATAATGTACCTGTAGTTCAAATCAGACCCACTTCCTACTAATTCGGTAGGAATTTGTCTTTTTCGCCAGGGGTGGGCGGAAAGGTTTTAGAGACCCTGGTTGGGACATTTGTCCATGTAAGGTGTCCTATTATTTTTTTAAAATGGGATGGTAGCTTTTTGAAACTTTCATTTGGTGGTTGCTTCACAAAACGATCCGTTTCTTGCGCTCGGAAGGATTTGCGTTGATCGGACCGTTTTTGAATTTTTTATGCCCGTTTCAAACTATGGTCAAAACGATGGTCATGAAGGTTCTTAGCTAGAGGATGAGCCTCGTTAAACTTGCACTAGATCTTTGAAGAAATAGCATATTTTGAGTCTAAAAATGATTTTTGCAAAAAATCATGGGCATCAGATCATGTACCTGTAGTTCAAATCGGACCCACTTCCTACTGATTCGGTAGGAATTTGTATTTTTTGCCAGGGGTGGACAGAAAGGTTTTAGAGACCCCGGTTGGGAAATTTGTCAATGTAAGGTGTCCTATTATTTTTGAAAAATGGGATGGTAGAATTTTGAAACTTTCATTTGGTGGTTGCTTAACAAAACGTCCCATTTTTTGCGCTCGAAAAATGGAAAATGGTTTTTCCGTGCGACCAAATGTAAAACTTCCTCCTGCAACATTGTTCACCATCCCATGATGCACATGTGTGCATGATACGGGTGTATTATCATAAACTATGCCCTGATTCTAGCCATAACATTGGTCATTTGACCCGTTTTGTTATTTAGAATAGTGCCATCCAATCAGAAAAGAGAATCAAAGTAGCCACGAATCACCCCATAAAGCAAATCTCAGCCGTCCACCTAGCCTCCATCCAACGCTCAGTCTTTCATGTCAGTTTCTCCTGCCTCTCCATCCTTCCACCAAATTTGTACCTAAAATGACTGAAACATCCTCCGGCTTACATCGGCAGGTAGCACAAGTGTTCAGGGGTAGTTTTTTCAAAACATTCCATCCATCCGGATCATGGTACAGGCGGACAACAAACCCTAATCCCCTTACGCCTCTTGCTCAGACCCGCCACCACCACCTCCCTCCCCCTTCCTCGCGCGGCTCTGTCCCTCCTCCCCTTCCTTCCCCATCGAACCCTAATCCCATCGCCCACCCCTGTGGCGCCGCCGCCTCCTGCCACCGCAGAGCCACTCCTCCTAGTCCAACCTCATGTGCGGCCCTCTCCTCTCTCCCAGACTCTATCGCGCTGTCAAGCTTGCTGGCCGCCATGCTCCTTCTGCTGACCTCGTCGCGAGCGTGAACGGGATGGACGATAGGTGGAGCCCCGCACGGATCCGACATCTGTGTCATGAAATCCCGGTCCCCTTTATGTATTTCTGCTATAAGTTCTCTTGTAGAGTAGTTCGGGAGTTTTAGTTGTTAGGTGGATCTGCTATTTCGTGAATGTAATGTGGCGTTTGGGCTGCTGGTGCTGCATGCCCTTGTCCAGATGGAGGATTTGTCTTCTTCCCAATAATACACCCCAGCTCTGTCCAGCCCTCCTTCTCGTGTTCGCCATCTCAGACCGGCCTCCACCGTCACGCTCGCCTCCGATGGCAGTAGCCACGGCGCCACCAGCAACCGCCGCCCTACAGACCCCCATCAAGGCTGCCTTCCTCTACCCTCCTCCTGTCCGTGAAACCCCCACCAACAAGGAGAGTAGGGGCAGCGGCGTCGATCCCCTGGAGAAAAGTAGTTCTTGCAAGGTCTGCTCTCTATAGATCTCTCCTGATAGAAAAGCTTCTAGTTGTTTGTATTGTATTGTATTCTTGTTGGTTCATTGATGCATTTGGGAAATTAATCTCTCAGACAGTCAGCTTCTGTTTTGAATCAGTATGAAAAGAAGAATTATTTGGCTGGTAGTGTGCTATTGATTTCCTTAACTTTGTCTTTGTCATTAACGGTGATAGAAACATGTGTAGTGTGGTACATGCAAATATATATTATTTTTCATGTGGCTTGTGGAACTTGCTCTATTGCTTGCTGCTATACTATCTAGTTTACTTTTGACAATGGAGGCAATCTATCTGGCTAGCCTTAGCATGTCCGCTAGTTGATTTTGCATCTTAATTGTATTGGAACTAAAACTAATTCGGTGGTGGGTTCTTATAGTTGTGCCCCTGGTACAAATCCAGGACATAACTAACTTATATAATTTTTGCAAATGCTTGGTGAAATCTTGTACCACTTATCGATCAACTGGAGTATGATCAGTCATGTAAGGTTACTGGAATGCTTCTTGAGATGGACCAGACTATGGTTCACCTGATGCTATGAAGACCAAGGTGGCAGAAGCTGATCAGCTGGATTCTCTTTTTGAGAAATGACTTTGTCGCTTCTTAGTCAGGAGCTATCTGTTCTACTTTCTATGTGTGCTTGGTGTTTGATATACATTTTAAGTGTTTTGATTATCAACAAATGAGACTTCGATGTTTTGTTAAATGTTGAGATTGAAATTTGATTTATCTGTGGATTATTTGTTTTGCTTGGTTGCTGTACCAATGATATGGATCACATTTAGGCTCTAAACAGGCCATGATCAAACAAAAAACCTGATTCACAATGGTGTACAATTCAGAATAAAAGAATAAAAAGGTTAAAATAGAATAGGGATTGTACTGTGAAAAGGGAAGATTGAATGGATCAAAAAGGCCAAAGCCCAACATTGAAATGGATAATAAAAACACCATCCCTAAAATAAAAATAATACGGAGAAGGCCACGCCCAATTCAATAAAAGGCTGAATTTTTTGGGCTTGGCCCATATAGACCGCCAAAATGGACCCGGCTGATTTCACACTACGACGATTACATTTCGTCATAATTTTGCCGTGTCGGATCAGCCACGTAGGATCTGATCTGTCCAGGCGAGATGGCCCATGATGATATTGGATCATCATAACGGCTATGACGATCTAATATCGTCATAGATGATTATGATGATTTTATCAAAATCGTCGTTATAGGTCATTTGCGACGTCCAGCTTTCGACGATCTCATTTTCGTCATAAAATCGTCATAGATGGACTACTATGACAATTTTGTGACGAAAATGGAGGGTCATATATTGCCAGATTCCTTGTAGTGTACTAAATGAAGAGAACTACTATAGGGACTTGCACGAGGGCTAAACATGCATAAAAATAATTTCTCTAAGTATAGAACAAGCATGCAAGCTCACATAACCTATCACCTACAGTAGCAAAATACTCAAGATATAATCCACTAATCAAAAATCTACTTGGACAAGCGGAGGAGTCACATACTAGAGAACAAATGCACCAAAAATCAGCAGCAAAGAGTGGCTGAGTAAGGAGATCGAAAATCACGGTGAAGAACAGCAAGAACATGGGTTCAGGAATTTTTTCAGTGTTTTCTCGGGAGAGAGAGTGAATTGGTAGGTGGATAGATAAGTGGAGGGCCAAGGGTGGCCCACACCATGGCTGGGCGCGCCCCAGGCCTGGCCGTGCCACCATGTTGTGATCCTGCCTAGTGGCCCCCCCTGGGTCACTCCAGGTGCCTCTCTCTCCCTTTTTTGATGTAAAATTTTAATATGAATTCTCTGCATTTTTTCGAAAAACTTTATTTTCGAGCAATTTTTAGAAATTGATAAATGATTTTCTCGCAGAAAAATGATTTTGGAACGATGGAAAACCAAATCAAAACCAAAACTTCAGAAGCTCTAAGACACTCAAATATGCAAGCAACTAGCAATACAAAGATGAGCATGGTGAAAGCAAAAATTGGAATATAGAAAATAAAGGTAAACAAATATTGATCATGGTGAAAATGTTGTTTCGTTCATCCAAATCACTCTGTTAACATGGTTGATCAGGTCTTGTTACCAAAACAATTTAATATGAAGCAAAACTTGCATTTCACTAAATGATTATGTTACCTCAACCTTGATAGCAATAGTCCCAATCATAATAATTTCATAATCTTCTTGTGGCATGGGACAATATATTTCTCCAACTTTAACGCCCTCAATATTTTCAATTGAATTTAGGCCATACTTCTTATCAATCTTCTTGGGGAAATAATCAGTATGCTCCTTGTCATTAACATTAAAAGTTACTTTTCCTTGATTACAATCAATGACAGCACCCGTAGTATTAACAAAAGGTCTCCCAAGAATAATAGACATATTATCATCTTCAGGCATTTCAAGCACAACGAAGTCAGTTAATATCAAACAACTATTAGCCACTTGAACAGGAACATCCTCACATATACCAACAGGAATAGTAGTAGACTTATCAGCCATTTGCAAAGATATATCAGTTGGTATCAATTTTTCCAGGTGAAGTCTCTTGTAGAGAGAAAAAGGCATACCACTAACTCCTGCTCCCAAATCACACAAAACATTTCTAACATAATTATTTTTAATAGAGCAAGGAATAGTTGGAATACCTGGATCTCCAAGTTTCTTTGGTACCTTACAATTGAAGGAATAATTAGCAAGCAAAGTCGAAATTTCCTCATTAGGTATCTTCCTTTTATTAGAGACAATATCCTTCATATACTTTGAATAAGGAGGCAATTTAATAGCATAAGTCAAAGCAATTTGCAAAAACAAAGGTTTCATCCACTCACAAAACTTTTTATAGTGTTCTTCTTCCTTTGACTTGTGTTTCTTATCAGGAAAAGGTATTGGTTATTTGCACCCAAGGATCTCTTTCACTACCATGTTTATTAGCAGCAAAACCTTCCTTAGTGTACTTTGTATTTTTAGTATGCCTTTCAGGTTCCTCTTCAATTTCTTATTTATCAGAAGCATCATTTTTATCATTACCACTTTCAGTTTCAGCATCAGAGACAAATATACTATTAGGATCTTTAGCAGGTTCAGAAGATTCTACAACTATTTTATGTTTCTTTTTCTTTTTCTTAGAAGGAGTACCAATATTTTTAGCTTGTTGAGAATCTTGCTCAATTCTTTTAGGATGTCCCTCAGGATATAAAGGTTCCTGAGTAGAAGCACCACTTCTATTTCTAATTTCATAAGCATGTTTTTTTCTATAAGCGTTAACTAGCAAATCTTTTTGCACCTTAGTAAGTTGATCAATTTGAGTTTGAACCATATGTAAATGTTTAACAAGCATTTTAACATCATTGGATTTTCTCTCCACAATATCATGCAACTTATTAATAGCTCTAGAATTTTCCATTAGATGATTTTGCACTCTCATATTAAAATTATCTTGCTTAACAACATAATTATCAAATTCTTGTAAGCATTGATCTGGAGGTTTAGAGTAAGGAATATCACCATTATCAAAATGTTGGAGAGAGTGTACCTCAATAGTGCATGAGTCATAGATTGTCCTACATAATTCTTCTATATGAGGTAAATTCTTCACATCTTCATATTTAATACCCTTCTCCTTAAGCATCCTTCATCAGTTCATTATTTAATTCAATCATTCCACTCTTCTTTGGTGTTGGTGTTGGGGTTGGCTCAGGTGTAGTCCAATCATCATAATTCTTGCTTATTTTAGTCATTAATTCATCAGCTTCATCGGAAGTTCTTTTCCTGAAAACACAACCAGCCCAACTATCCAGGTATGTCCTAGATTCATCGGTTAATCCATTATAATATATATCAATAAGTTCATTTTTAGCTACTGTATATCCATGCTATGATCTAATTAAAGAACAAAATCCTGCCCATGATCCATGCAATTTCTCTCCTTCTCCCTACTTAAAATCAAACAGTTTCTGCAAAATAGCATGTTGAGCACTAGAAGGGAAATATTTCTGAAAGAAAGTATTAACCAAGCCAATAGGACTATCTATAGATCCATGGGATAAATTATTAAACCAAGCTTTAGCTTCACCTTTCAATAAAAAGGGGGAAAATTTAGAAACAAAGTAGGTGCGTTTCTTAATATCATCAGAAAATAAGCCACTCAAAGTAGAGAGCTCATTCATATGTGCCACAACACTTTCATTTTCAGTCCCACAAAAAGGTTCTTTCTCAACAATAGTTACATAAGATAAATCAAGAGAAACATCATAATCCTTATCTTTAATGTTTATGGGAGAAGTGGCAAACTTAGCATTAGGAGATAATTTATATCTAACAGCACGTCTCTCAAGAAGACTCTTAATAGAACTTGCACCTCTAGTGTTTTGACATTCTTAATAAATTCATCACCAATTTCAATATAATCTTCATCAAAATCAACACTAGGATACTCTCTACACTCAGGTGAACTAACAGGTGTAGCAATATTTTCAATAGGAGTTTTAGTGTTTCCCATTATAGTTCTAGCAATTGTAGCATCTAGAAAAGGACCTAATGAACCACTCTCATCAAGCACAGCAGAAGCAGCATCAACATTATCAGAAGCACTTTTAGATTCAGCAGAAGTAGCAGTATGTGTAACATGTGTATGTGGTGGTGTAAGAAGCTTACTCATCATAGATGGTGAATCAAGAGCAATAGATGTGTTCAGATTTGTACCTCTTCATGTAGTGGATGACAATATAGGAACTTTTCCATCACGAGCTTTACCCGTGATGAATGGATAGCAGAGAACAATAATAATTCCAAGTGAACTTATAAATAAAGTTATGCTCCCCGGCAACGGCGCCAGAAAATAGTCTTGATGACCCACAAGTATAGGGGATCGCAACAGTCTTCGAGGGAAGTAAAGCCCAAATTTATTGATTCTACACAAGGGGAGCAAAAGAATATTTATAAGCCTTAAAATATGATTTGTCAATTCAGTTGCACCTGGAAGCAACCTTGCTCGCAATTGTTTATCAGTAGCAACAATTTTGAAATAGCAGTAGCAAAATAAGAGCAGCAGTAAAATAAGGACATCAGTAGAAATTGTAATAAACAGCAGGATTGAAATGCGGTAGGCTTAGGGATGGATGGACGGGTGTTGCATGGACGAGATAAGTCATGTAAAAATCAAGACAAAGGCATTGCAGATAATAAAGATAAAGCATCCAAGTACTAAGTAACCATAGGCATGTGTTCCGTATATAGTCGTGCTTGTTCGCAATGAGAAACTTGCACAACAGCTTTTGTCGTGCCAGCCCGTTTGCAGCGGGGCCTCAAGGGAATCTACTGGAAATTAAGGTGATCCTTTTAATAGAGCACCGGAGCAAAGTATTAACACTCCATGAACACACGTGATCCTCACATCACAGCCATCCCCTCTAGTTATCCCAATTGTTGTCACTTTTGGGCCTCCGGTTCCGGACAACGATATGTGTACACAACTTGCAGGTAAGATCACAAACAATAATATCATCATGAATCAATAACATGTTAAGATCTGAGATCATGGCATTCGGTCCATAGAGGCAAGCATTAAGCATAACAAGTTGCAACAATGTCAAAAGCACTAACAATAGATACTACGCACCATGCCCTAACAATCTTATGCAATTACATGAGTGATCAAATCCAATCCCTACCATCCCCATAACCTACCGCGGGGATTACTCACACATGGATGGTGGAATCATGGATGGTGATGGAGAGGCATCGGTGATGATGATGGCGATGATCTCCTCCAATTCCCTGTCCCAGCAGGGTGCTAGAACTGAGTTTCTAGTTCCGAATCATGGTTTCTGGTGGCGGCGGCGCAGCGGAACTCTTCTCTGGAAAAACGTCAAACCCCCTGTGTTTTTAGGTCAGAGGGTATATATAGGCGAAAGGAGAGGTCGAGTCGGAGTCCGGGGTGGCCACACCATTCCCAGGCATGGTTAGGCCTGGCCCGCGCCTAGGGGTGGTTTTGGCCACTCGGGTATTTTATCCCCTCCATCTTCTGGCTCTGTGAGTCTTCTGGAAAAATAGGATTTTGGCACATTTTCTGGGATTTGTCCTTAAAGTTGATTTTCTAAAAAAAACTAGACAGCAGAGCAATTCTGCTGAAAACAGCGTTAGTCCATGTTAGTTATATCCAAATCACACAAATTAGAGGAGAAATAATAGCAAAAGTGTTCGGAAAAGTAGATACGTTTTGGACGTATCACGCATCTCCAACGGTATTTGGCGTCTATCGACGATGAGGGAAGTGGATCTGCACTACCTGCACGATGTGCATCTAATTCCGTGGGAGAAGGGTGACACCAAACTTCCCAAGTCGTAGGTAATCCATGATCCACCCGAAGGTTTTCGGGTAATGTTCTATGCCTTAGTCATGAGAGGCCTTTCGCTTCCTGCCAACGAATTTCTTCATGGGCTCCTTTTTCTTTATGGGCTTCAACTTCACCAGTTATCCCCCAATTCTCTTTTGCACATCGTGTGCTTCATCATGTTGTGTGAGTGCTGGATCATAATCGAGCCACACTTTGTCCTCTTCAAGAAGCTTTGTTCCTTGAAGAGACAGTCTGGCCATGGAGGTGCGGTGTATGATCTGGGCGGGTGCGGAATATCCATCCGTCCTAACCAGCAGTACTTCTCCTTCCACCATTGCAAATATGTCCAAGGATGGAGGAACAAGTGGTTCCACATCCATGACTCCAAGCTAAACGGCCAGCATCATTCCTGCGGGTGAAACCAAAGTGGTCGAGAAGTTGTACAAGCGGGTGGAGGATCTCTAGTTCGTGTGAGGGAAGGAGGTCTCCGGTATCGACATCATCCGCACCTTTCTCAAGAGTCTGGTGTAGCCCCTCCAAGCAAGGGCATACACGATGTTCGTGTACTCTGACGTCTAGGACCCGACGAGAGTTTCAGATAAGGAGTTGTCCTCATCCGATCTCGACAGGGCTCTTCGACCTTTGCTTTGCTTCAAGGCTAACAACGAGCTTCTAGAGGAGTCATCGACTGCACCGTTCAGCACGAAGAATGAAGTTCCTCATGTGAACATTTTACATGCATGCAATGCGGTTTTGCTTGTGTCCACTATACTTTGTTGTGACTTGCATTTTTGGTGTTCCGTAGGTACTTAAGGTGGAGAACATGATGCCTCCCCTTCCTGAGGATTTTGAGGTTGCACCAGATCGCGGGGACACGAAGTCTAAGACTACGGTCCGTGATGCCCACTCACTGGCGGAGGAGGAATCCCTTGAGCCTAGCAACGGGAACTCTTGCAAGAGAGCCCAAAGTGAAACTTCGGATGCCACGACGCGTCCAACTCCTTAGGGGCCCTCTTTCTTACAGCAGCATGATGCGGGTGAAGGTGCTACCTCCTCCATTCTCGTGGTTCCCATCCAGGCTGTGGATCCTCAGCCAAAGGCCAAGAAGACGAAGAGGACGGTGCTATTCCTGAACCTCTCTAACATCCACTCGTGCATATCTGATGCTTCTGTATTTTGAATTTCTTGATTTTGCCTTTCTTGGTGCTTTATATGACTCTCCTGCTATGCTACACCAAGAGGTCCTCTTCAGGTGAATCCATGAAGGACGAGACTAAAGAGATGGTCGTGGATTCTAAGGCAGTGAGCACCAAAGCTGTGGCGCCCTCCCCAAAGATAACGACCAACTCCGGTGATGGCGCGTCGAGTTCCTCCAAGCCACAAACTCACGCGGTTGTTAGCCGGAAGGCACAGGCTGCACCTTTGAAGTCTTCGGGTGGTCATGTAAGTATTACTCGATTGCTACGGGCGAGCCCCCGAGCCTTTTATTCCTTCGACTGTCGTTTTCTTGATGTAGCCCTTCAGGCGTGACTTGTAGCATCTCGGGCAACATCCTTGGAGGAAAGCTTCCAATAGATCCAAGGTGATTATTTTGTATTTGTGTTTTGCGGGTGCATGTGCTAGAGTTTGCCTTTTGACTTTTCCTCTTCTGATTCTTGCAGATGAAAATAACAAGGCTCTTCGCAAGTTAGACTCACTCGGAAAGAGTCGAAGCCAAGCGGCGACCAAAGAAAAAGATGATGTGGAGGACCTCGAGCGCTTCAAGCAGGAAGCCAAGGGGCATGAGGAGAAGCTTGCGGCTGACGCTGCCTTGCGGGAAAAGGTGATGACAGAGAAGTTGATGGTTGCTGCCAAAGCGTTGTCTGGTAGGTCATTCGAATTTTCCTAAGTGTTTCCATCCGAGCTTTTGGCATTTTTCCTTGCTATGATCTGATCCTAATTTGAGGCATCTGCAGATGCCATAGGCATTGTGTTTGATCGTGATGTCTTGGATCATAGGGACCCCCTCGCAGACACAGTTGCTGCGGTTGAAGACCGTTGCAGATCCACCCCTCAAAACTTTGGCTAGGACCAAAGATGTCCTCGGCCGCTTCTACCAGGAGATCTTTGTGAAGGATGTGGCCCTCGACAACATGCACTCTCTGGCGAAGGCCTAACAGGGGATGCGCCTGTGGAGTACAAGAAGACCCAGAAGGGTGTGGGCACCACTCTCAGCCTAGCGATGGCGCTAGCGTCTGGTACAAAGCTAGACCTGAGCTAGGCCACCTCTAGGATGCCATCGGCGGAGAATGGCACTGAGGTAGCCTTCGCCCCATTCGCTTCACGCTGCAAGTGCTATGGCTCGCGTCTGATTGAGCAGCTGGCCATTTATGCGATTGAGCAAAATAAGATGGATGCGACGCTGGCCAGCAAGCCTAGGAATGCTTCGGATGCGACGCACCCGCAGGCACCGTCTGCTGCTTAGTTGTCTTTGTAGATTTTCCTTCTCTTTCTCTGTATTTCATGTAATGTTTTGTACTAGATAACTTTTGAGAGTACCACATAGTGGCTCGCTGTGTGAATATATGCCTCCTTCTACTGCTGCCAGTTGCTTTTTTCCTTATACTTTTCATTTTTGCGCCTCTTAGGGCCCTTTGGATGTTGATCCGGTGACTTTGTCGACTCCTTTAGCAGTTACCCATCCGACAACAAGTGAAGCGTCACAGTTACTGTTGCTGCGCGACCACATCTGCAGCTTGGAGAGGGACGTCCTTGTCATCCATGGCCATGCCGACATTTGGAAATCCAAAATAGAGCGGGCTATCGCAAGAGAGGAGTATATCCTCGAAGAGTTTCAGCAGATTGGCGAACAACTTTAATGTAAGTGGCGGCCAGGTGCCTTTTATTGACTTTGCAGCTATGTTTGTTATTCTTTGGCTTCTGAGCTGTTGTTCTTTGCAGTTGTAAATCTTATTCTGTAGGAACAGAAGGAGCATGTGGCTATTCGGCTCAACTTCCTCAACCAAGAGGAGTTGGAGGCCGGGGTTTCTTTTGTATGGACTGTGATTGAGCGTCCCTAGTTATGACGGAGCATGATCATGTCCATCAGGTGCTCCAGGTTCTGAAGCGCATGAGATCGTCATTCGCGTCTATCTAGGCTGCCATGTTCCCCATGAATGCAGCTCCATCCAGTTTCATGGGGCTGCTGGGGAAGTTTCAGAGCATGGATGATGTGAAAGAGATTGTGCACCAGTAGCTTGTTGCTGGTGCAAAAGCGGCGTTGTCCCTCGTTCGTCTGCATCGTCGGGACGTGGATTTGGTGGAGATAGCGGCGGGGCCGCCCGTTCCCCCGGATGGCATGGCATGGGACATGCGTCCGCACTACAGGGCGGTGGCTCGGCATGCTGAGGACATTGTGCACTTCTTTGACGAGCGAACACATGTTTTGCTTCATCGTGGTTGATTCCTGCAATTATTGTACAAGGCAATGTAAATCTGTATAGTTTCGGTTGGGCTTTTTCTGCCCTTGTAAAATTTGTAAAATGTGTTGCACGTAATGCTTGTTGTTGGCTAGTTTGCATGTCCTTTTAGCTAGCCTGACATGGTCAGCTATTCAGGGTGATGCATTATCGTAAGAGTCGACAAAGTTGTTGGGTGAGGCATAGCCCCCGTGTGTGTTGTATGAATGTGATTGGCATAAGAAAAATATATATTGGCTAAGGAACTTAGCTTTTATTCATCGCATAGTAGGGAGTACAGGATTAGGCTGAGTGCCTGGCTGAAAAACCTTATTGTAAATAAAAACAGCTAAGGTTAGATGCGTCGCCATTGTGCGATGTTCCAGGGGTTGGAGTTTGCTACTTCGGACTCGACGTCCCTGAGGCGGTAGGTGCCACATGGGATTACTTCAATAACCACGTAGGGGTCTTCCCAGGGTGACTCGAGCTTCAGATGCCATTTTTTCTTGAGTCGTAGGACGAGGTCTCCTTTGACAAAGGACCTTGGGTATAGCCGTCGGCTATGGTAGTTGCGAAGGCTTTGCTGGTACACCGTCGAATGGGCCGCGGCTATGTCACGGACCTCATCCAACAGGTCGATGGCATCTTTGAGTGCGCCCATTTATTTGGCCTCGCTGTCAGCGACGACCTGTGGGGCCTTGTAGCATACCTCAGCGGGCAGCATTGCTTCGGCTCCGTGCACCATGAAGAAGGGCATGTAGCCGGTGGCGCTGTTTGGCGTTGTGCGTAGGTTTCAGAGGACGAAGGGTAATTCGTCTGCCCAGGCTCCCGCCAATAGTTCGAGAGGGCACAGGAGCCGCTCCTTGATCTCGTTCCAGTCAAGACCGTTGGCCTTTTCGACCTGTCCGTTGGTCTGCTGGTGCACCACTGAGGCATATGTGATGTTGATGCCGATGTCGGTGATGATGTTATGGGGCACCCCGAACTGGTAGACAATGGACTGGAAGAACTTGACAGCAGTAGCACCAGTTTGGTTGGTGACGGGCGTAGCCTCGATCCACTTGGTGAACTTGTCGACTACCACCAGGAGGAAGACGTATCCTCCGGGTGATTATATTTGCAGCTTGCCGACCATGTCGAGTCCAAACTGACCGAAGGGCCAGGCTAGTGGTATGGGTCGTAGATCTGAGCCTGGTGCATGTGGTTTGTCTGCAAATGTAAGACCCCACCTTTATAAGGTAAAGGTCCCTGTGATTGCAATGCTAGTCCCAGATCAAATGCTAGCATCCATAGTTTAAGATGAAGTACACAGATACAAAGGTCGTTTATTACATCGTCATTCCGGAGATAACATAGTGTTTTACAACTCAATAGCCAAAGGCTAGTAGAAGAGTTCATAACATAAAATAAATAACTATAAGTCTTCATATTCATGTGCCACAGGCAAGCATGTTGAGTATAGACTCACAACCCTAATCTCCATCAGAGTAACCTGCAACATCATAAGTTACAGCCACAGTGGGTCAATACATTTGGAATAGTATTGGCAAGTGATACCATAGTAGAATAGTGGTTTCTAATATCTATATGAATTTGGCTAAGTGTAGCTTAGACTTGCTTTGCTCAAAATAGGTTTTTCTTATCAGTTGAAAACACTAAGTTTTGTTTGTCAAAAACTCCCAAGGAACCACCAATGGACATTGGTGAACCTTTAACCCTTGTTCAACCACAAGTTTTTAACTTAGAAATTGGGATGAGGAGATCCTTGATAGCTTCAATGTCTTGATGCTCAAATTGTCCATTGCTGGGGACATGGCTAAGTACTTAGGTTTTACCCTCTCGAGAGGTGGTGCACTTTCCCCACAAGACTCGACATGCATTGAGACGAGATCTTTCAGAATCCTTCCCTAGACCACCATGGACGTGTTCCATCCTATCACCCTACCACCAACTTTCCATCTGGCTAAGTTATTGCAACCTATATGATCAAGGCAGAGCCCATATGACATGTGGTTGCACTAGAAGCTTCTAAACACTAAGTATCTCAAATCCCTTTGTTCCTGGGTGGCTTTCCACAAGTGTGATACACAAGGTAAACCATAGACATGGTCCTTGTGTAACCACTCAACACAAACCATCATACCATTCCACCCAGGTGATTCATTCACTTAGTTGTTTTATTAAGCAAAAACATAAGTCAAAGACTTAGAAATATTTCATACCATGAATAATCCACCCTTGTTTGCTACTAGATAGGCTAAGCATGATAACATAACAAGTTTCTTAACTTAGAGGAAAATCTACCAAGACTACAACTACTAGGATTTCCCAAGGAATAGCATATATATACTTAGCAAAAATTCCATGCAAGCCCTATTCAAAATATCACTAGTGCATAGTCAAAATAATAGGACAAAATAAATGAAGCACCACTTGCCTTGGTAGTTGTTGGGGGAGTAGCAACAATCCTCACACTCACAATCACCACTAGCACCAAAATCTACACATAAAATAATAACACCAAATTCACATTCAAATATTCAAGCAAAAATATATATGAATACATGCAAATGCAATGAAATGATTTTTTCTATACTATAAAGTCTAACCAATCATTACTGAACACAAAACCATCTATTTAAAGTCTAAACAAACTCAAATTTGCTTTAAAATCTTTTTTTAAATAATGTATATAGTCAAAATAAGCGTATAAAGTGTTCTGCAAATAATCCTACTTTTACAGAAGCAAAGTACAAATTCAATCCCACAGTATTGTAGGGTTTAATTTTCTGAATCCAACGATATATTATTTGCATTTTTTGGATAAACAGAACAAAATATATGAATTTTACAAGTTTAAACATTCAAAAACCTTTTTCTGGATTTTATTTAAACAGGACACAGACACGTGGCCGTGTCTGATTGGTCCATACCGATTTGGCTGGATCGATCAACGCGAGCCACATGATCTAAATGAAAACGCATGGGCCAGATTGACTGATACTAATTCGAGTAAGGATCTAATATGATCCTCTAGATCTAGATCTAACGGTGCTGATTGCTTCGACCATAGGGGGGTGTATGGTCAGAGCGGCGGGGACGTTCCTGCTGGCGGTGCACTGGCGGCGCTGGGGGTGAGACGGCAAGGCACGGCTCATTACCGAAGCGCAGAGACGAGGTGGTGACGACGGTCGACGAAGTGGAGGCGCGGGCGTGCAGAGTCGTCGGGGATTCCTCACCGGAGGTGAGGACGGCGTCAGGTGCATACGGGCGGCGTCGCTGGCAGCGCTACGGGGCACGAGAAGACAAGCAGAAGGTGGCTTTAGACACGTAAGAGGACGGTGAGTGCACGAGCGTCAACCAGAGAGAAGGGAGAGGCTAGGGTTTACCGTATTTGCTCGCCGGAGTCTAGCTTGTCGTCAGGCACGCGCGGGTGTGGACGAAGGCGACGCTACAAGCCACCAAAAGGTAAACCGCAAGAAGTGTTAGATGCGCGGTAGGGTGGTGAATACGATAGCAAGAACTAGAGAGCAAGGGGTAGGCAGGTCTCATCGGAATCGTTCGTCGGAGATGTTCGGTACCGCGGCAGTGTGAGCTCTAGTGTGGGCAGCCTAGGGGCTCTCCGAGGGTGTGGCGTGAGGGGAAAGGAGCGGAAGGAGGAGGGGGTTAAGTAGAGGGGGTCAGGGGAGAGAATCACTTACCGAATCAAGGGTAATTAAACGCGACATCAATGGCAGTGAATGGGGAAACGGCAGCGGCGAGGTGGTCATCGGGCGCTGATTGAGGAAGATGGAGCTGACGTGGCGGTAGGACTAGTAAGTCAGCGAGGGGGGTGCGGCTTGTGCGGTGAGAAAAGAAGGGCAGGGTGATGCGGGGGAGCCGGGTGGGCTTTGCTGGGCTGCGAGTTGGACCGTGGGGCTGGGTTGAGCTAGTTGGCTGGCCTACTTCCATTTTTTATTCCTTTTTTTCTTTTTCTGATTTGATTTTCTAAATGAGGTTTGAAAGCTCAAATCAAAACCAAATCAAGTCAAATTTTCACCAAAATTTTGTGAGACCATTCTAGTGTCCAAAAGTGTGTTAAAACATCTATATTCACTCAAAATCACTTTGGCCCTTTGAAAACAAAAAATAAAACCATGCCTCATATGATATATAATTAAAAGGCATAATAAAGGTTTTATTTGGAGTTTTGGTTTGAAATTTTTTGTGCAAGTCAAATATGCTATGACAATATGAATGCAAAGCATGCTTTTACAATTCATGAATTTTGGGATGTTACAGCAAACCGTTGGCAGGCGTTGCATTTCTCGATGATGTCCTTGGCATCACGCATCGTGGTTGGCCTATAGAAGCCAGTTCACGGAGCCCTGGTGTCTAGGGCACGGCTACCAGCATGGTGCCCGCAGATGCCTTCATGAATGTTAAGGAGGATGCTCTTCCCATCGCTGTTGGTGACACATTACTAGAGTATCCCAGTGATTCTTCGCATGTATAACTCACCATTTATGATGGTGAAGGCTTTTGAATAGCGAGCGATCTGTCTGGTGTCCGTCGGGTCATCCGACAGTTGCTTGATCAATAGATACTTGATGTATGGTTGAGTCCATGTTTGGTCGATCGCCAGGACTTGCATGAGGATCACCAGCTCAACGCTTGTCTCTAGTTCTGCAGGTGCCTGTTTTCTCAGGTGGCGCAGCCCCCGAGTGTCCCGCGGTGTCGACTGCGCCCCTGGGAGTTTTGCACTTAATAGAGTGCTCGCAAATTTGTTCGTGGAACATGCCCAGTGGTACCGGAGCGCAGGTGGAGCCAATGTTGGCGAGCTTGTCAAACTCCTCGTTGTTTTCCTAGCCGACATGCCGGAGTTCACAATCGTAAAAATCTCCTTTGAGTGAGTTCTAGAGGTCACCGTAGGCAATCATGTTATCGCTGACAGCGTCACACTATTTCATCGTCTGCTGGACGATGAGGTTGGAGTCGCCATAGATGACTAGTCGCGTGGTGCCGCAGACTTTAGCCATCCGCATGCGATGGATCAGTGTCTCACATTTAGCCTCGTTGTTGGATGCGCGGAACCTCATCCGTAACACATATATCATCTTGTCCCCTTGGGGGGATGTCAAAATTACTTCAGCTCCTTCCCCCCGTTTGGATCCATTGAAGTGAGTTGTATAGAGATGAGACATGTCCGGGGTGTCCGGGAGTTGCAGTTCCATCTAGTGGATGAAGAAGTCAGGAACACTACTAGAAAAACGCCTATTCGTGGCGCACCTAAAAAGGTCTTCCGTGGCGCACTAGCAGTGCGCCACGGGCCTCGCGCTACGGCTATCTCGTAGCCATGGCGCACTGCATGGTGCGCCACGGTTATATCGAGATAGGCGTGGCGCACTACCAGGTGCGCCACGGGTAGGGGTACAGGGTGCGCCACAGATGTATTTTTCAAAAAACAAAAGAATGCAAAAAACACCCTCATTTTGAATTGCAAAAGCAATCGGGTCCGTGTCCGTGCATTGCCGCCGCAGTCGTGTCACCTCGCCGGAGCATGGCCGTGGCAGGGAGGTGCGGGAGGGGTCGTGGCCGCTCTAGTCCTCGCCGGCGTCGAGGTGGTATGAAGGGTGTGGTTGGAGAAAGGAAGGTAGGAAGAGAGGGAGGAAGGAAGAGATGGAGGAAGAGAGGGAGGAAGGAAGAGATGGAGGAAGAGAGGGAGGAAGAGACGGAGGAAGGAAGGAAGAGATGGAGGAAGAGAGGGAGGAAGGGAGGTCGGACGCCGCCGTCACTGCAAGGAGAGGAGGAGGGCATCGTCGCGCCATCACTACAAGGAGATGAGAAGGGGAAGGAGGAGAAGGAAGAAGGAAGAAGGAGAAGGAGAAGGAAGAAGGAGAAGGGAGAAGGAAGAAGGAGAAGGGAAAGGAAGAGGAAGAGGGAAAAGGGGGAGGGAAAAGGGGGAAGGGAAAGGTAGGTGGTGGGCGGGGTGAGGATTCGAAATTTGAATCCCGCCCAAGCTTATCCGTGGCGCACTAGGTGGTGGTGCGCTACGGGTAAGTCGCCCTCTGTTTTTTTTCTGCAGGAAAAAACGGTCTTTTGACCGTAACTTTTTACTCATTTCATATTTTGAAAATCTAAAAATTCGCTAAATGACCAAAGGTTATTGTGAGCAGATGCGAAATCTCGTTCTCGTCATTTTGTTATATTATACGATTTTTTTCGATATCGTATGCAAAAGTTACGGCCTTTTTACCATGGCATGACTTTTTTTTGCAAATAAAGTCGAAACTCATGTTTGTTAATTTTACTAGAAGCTATACCACATTACCTACCTAAATATGAAAGGATTTAATTTTTTGAAGTGTTTATCATTTTCTTTTATTTTTTGCAAAGCCTAAAAAGGCGATCCACGGAGGGGGGGGAGTTGGTGCATGCCACTTAGCCGTTGGGCTCTAGGGCAAGTTGACCCAGCTGCAGCAAACATGCCCGTAGCACACTAGGTCAATGTGCGCTACGGATAAGTGACACATCCGTAGAGCACCTTGACCTAGTGTGCTACGGGTATGTGTGATGTGGCCACATGTGCCCTAGCCCACACATAGCCGTGGCGCACCACCCCCATGTGCGCCACGCTTATGACAGTTAGCCGTAGGGCACCTGTGGGCAGTGCGCCACGCCTATTTTACCCGTGGGGCACCACTAGCAAGTGTGCCACAAAAGTGTGGTTTACCTATAGATGTTTTCCTAGTAGTGGAAGTACCTACGACTTGATGGCGGTGTGCCGCTCGTAGATGATGTCCTGCGGGGATAGCTTGATGCCCCGGAGGGCCACTTGCCTCGGGGTTGTTGAGGATGTGCGATAGTGGTGCGTAGTTGACACCACTATCTGGTGCTCCTAGAAGTAGTAACGCAGCCGACGCGCAGTCATGAACATGCCGTATGCTAGCTTCTGATAGTGAGGGTACCTCTGCTTTGTTGGTGTTAGCACCTTGTTGAGGTAGTACACCGGCCATTGCACCCCGTGGGTTTTTCTGTCCTCGGGTAGTTCGACCACAAGTGTTGTGCTGACCACTTGGTGCATTGCAGCAATGTAGAGAAGCATGGGCTCTCTCTCCATTGGCGTCACCGGTACGGGAGATGTAGAGGGTAGACAGTTAAGGTCTTCGAATGCCTCATCGGCCTCATCCGTCCACTCGAATTTGTCCAACTGGCAGAGCAGCTGGTAGAAGGGAGAGCCTTTTTGCCCATGCGGCCGATGAACCTGTTGAGCGCTGCGATTTTCCTAGCTAGCTGCTGGACTCCTTTGACGTTTTTCAGCTTATCCATGGCTAGTATAGCCTTAATTTTCTTCGGGTTGGCTTTGATGCCTCTTTCAGAGATGAAGTACCCAAGCAATTGTCTGGATGGGACTCCGAAGGCACACTTCTCCGGGTTTATCTTGATCATGTATCGATCAAGATTGTCTAACATCTCGCGGAGATCGTCGATCAATGTTCGTCTCTCCTTGGTCTTCAACACTATGTCGCCAAGATAAACCTAAATGTTTCGACCAATTTGATTCTTTAGGCAGGCCTGCATGCACCTTTGATAGGTTGTGTCTGGCACCCCGGATTTGCAGTCTGAGAATAACCGTTATGCCTGCAATTCACGTTCCCATGATCAGTGAGTCGTGAGCATAACCGACTAGTATCATTACAACATCCATGAATAACAAGTACAAACACTTACAAATGGGCCATTATGGTGATATAACATCATTAGTGGAAGTCTTAAAGTGCAGAGCCCATGTCATGCCTTAACCTATAGGCGACTAACTGGGAAGACGACCTAGCTCGCATAGACGCCAGCAAACTCCATCGTTCTTCCTGCTTCTGAAAGTCTAGCCAAGTAAATAGCCAGGGACAATGCTGGTGAGTACTTTGAATGTACGCGCAAACCACCTTAAGAAAAGAATAATAAAGGATATGCAATATGGCTGTGGTAGGATGGCTCCATAAGAGGGTCTCTTATAAATTACTTTCTCTTGTAGATATAGCATGTCTCTATACCTTTGTTGAAAAGTTTTGTAAAGCATTTTGGAAACCATTTTGAAAAGTTTTAGAAAACACTAGGATTGGGTTACTCATTTTTTTTTCCTTCCGGTCATCCCATGACCAAACTCCTTCCTCATTTTTCCGACCATCCCATGGTCAAAGCATTTCCAAGTCATTGCTTTTCCGAAGTCCTTTTTGAAATCAAAACCAGCACCGCTCTACAACAACCTTCCCAACCGTCCATGACCTAGGAGTCGGCTATTCGAATAGATTTAGACTCTGCAGAGGTTGTACACTTTACCCACAAGATTTGATACATCCGCCGGGATCACCCCCGGATCATCATTCTAAAGTATGCGAGTCTTGGTTAATCAAACAAGACCTTCAGAATTGCCCACTCTAGTATAAATGTCTACCCCATGAGTGTTAATCCCCTCAAAACCGGGATTCCCTATATAGTTCCAAGCCAACCGGAGCGTGTTTTGCACCTTGATGGGTGTGCGCTTTCAATGAGGGGCTCATAGTATCATCTGGCCGTCCTTAGACAGTTTGTACCTTCCCTAGGCTGATGTCTCGCATGGGCCTTTACAGGTGAAGGCCTAGCCTCCGGGGATTTTTCCTCCCCCCGTAGTAGTGTGAGGCACCTATACCAGAATAGACAACCTTCATACCTAGCCCCTTCCCGAATAGGAGTTCTTTTGGTTGCACGGGTTAATTGTTCTGGCAAAACTGCAAAGAACCGGATGCGTTTCCATAAACATTTTCCTCCACCTTTCGTTCATCCTTTTTGTAAAACCAAAACCTTTTTCCTTTTTAAACTCACCTGGCAGGCCAAACCTCTCTGAGTTTTTCTCATAAAATAATCTTGTAAGCTTTTCCAGGGTCTTCCCATCCAATAGTTTTGCTTCGGCTAAAACAGGGTTTCCAAAGGGGCATGGTGTTATACACCATCTATTATACTTGGAGAAAGTAGGTGTCATCATTGGTATGGTACTAGTAGTACAAACATGTAATGACTTGGAGGAGCCAAGCCACTACCATATATAGCTCATCACATAATAAAACAATGCAATTTCTATAAACAGAAGGTAAAACATACATAAGTAAAATAGTAGGATAAGGCTTATGAGAAAGAAGGTGGCTTGCCTGTGCCCAACGAGGTGTCCCTTGACTTTGTTAGAAAACCAGAATGCCAATAATAACAATAATAGAATGACCCAATGCTTCCTTCTTCTCGGCGTCTCACAATTCGCAACTATCGCCGTTATCGAGTATACATGCAATCAAACAATACACGAAGCAATTCAAAGAATATAAGCATGAAACACTACAGAAAACAAACAATGAAGACATGCTACCATTCATTAGGGTTTTGGAATAATAGGTTTAGAAAGATTGGAAAGGATCTTGGACATAATTGAAGGAATTTCATAGTGGCTTATTACCCAGAAACTAGTTTTGAGAGGGATTTTGGACCTGTAGAGGTCCCAACCTTTAATAAGGTAGAGATCCCTGTGTTTACAATGCTAGTCCCTGGATCAATAGCTAGCATCCACAGTTAAGATGTGATATCAAGAAACAAAGGTCATAATACAACTTTATAACCAAGAATAACATAATTTTATTACATCTTACATAGCTCTTTTGGCTATTACATTACATTGCAGCAGAATATCTATAAGCATGGGGTCCTTCATCTTCAAAGTGCCACAGGAAAACATGTTGGTTGTAGACTTGTAATCCTAATCAATAAACTTCTCTAACACCAAACACACCTGCAACATTACAAGTTACAGCCACAAGGGTCAATACATTTGAATTGTATTGGAAAGTTTCACTACTATGTAGAAATAAGTGGATCCTATCTTTACATGCATATTTGGCTAAGTAGGGTTTTAGGCTCATATGCAGAAAGCAATAATTTATCCTATCTTTTCAAAACAGTTTTGATCTTTGTCAAAAATCTTTCTGAGCTCCTTGGTACACCCCAAGTGCTTCAGGTCTTTGTCAAAATCTCTTGAGCTCCTTGGTACACCCCAAGTGCTTCAAGTCTTTATCAAAATCTCTTGAGCTCCTTGGTACACCCCAAGTGCTTCAAGTCTTTTGTTGTCACTTTAAAGTTTTTCTTTTAGAAATTGGAATGTCGAGATTTCCCATAGCTTCAGGCTTTAGTTGCTCAGTATTGTCCATAACCGGGGACACGGCTAAGTACTTAGAATTTTATCTTCTGCAGAAGTTGTACACTTTACCCACATGACACACTCTCATCTTGTTGCCACCAGTGGCCGCTGGATAGGTACTCACCAAGATGGAGTACCGGCAGATTGAGAATGTGACGAAGTCTTTCCATAGGGTCCTCCCAATCTAGCTTGTCTACCAGGCACCAATGTAGGGTTCCAAGTTCCCTCATTTAGTTAACCTGAAGAGGCTAATGCATGGGTCTTCCCAATGTAGTTGACTAAGCCAGTGCCCATTTAGCATGTGGCTGTACACGGAAGCCACTGTTGGAGAACACATGTTCAATCTCTAAGTCCCTGGGTGGTTTTCATCTGGTGCACAACAAAAAGAGATTGCCATATAAACATGGTTCCTCTTGTTGCCACTTTGTCCAACACTTGAGTATCCTTGTCCACCCAGGTGGTTCATTGAGTACTTGTTTTATTATATAAAACATAAGTCTTTTCTCAACTTCATAAAATCTCAACATGTATCTCTTCTCAAAATATATAAAGCATGGCTAAGCATTTTACAACTACATTGTTTTAACTAAGGAATATATAAGGGTATCCTAATAGGATTTAGCATAGCATAAAGTATAGAAATCCTTTTCATGCATGTTTTCAAAATCCACTAAGTATAATGAAAAATAGTAGGACTTTGGATGATAATGTAACTTGCCTTTTTGGTAGGGAATGTTGGTTTACTTCTTGATCTTGCTAATCTCACACTCTTCTCACTTCACTACAAGTCAATCAAGCAAACACAAATTCAACTAACATTCCAAAACAATATTCAAACAATTTAACACACATAAAACAATAGAAACTAAGTCATGCATGCAAGCATGCAAAGATAGTTTTATTTGCAATGGTGGTTTCTACTAGGCTCTAAACTTTGTAAGGCTCAAAGTGGTCATTTTCTAAAGTGGCAAAACCATTTGCAAAAGGGTTTTATCTAAAGATCATTTTTAAATCCAATCATTATTTCATGTGGTGAAAATGTTTTTGGTAAGGTAATAATTTTTATAATGTTCACCAAATAAGTTGTTAATTCTCAAAACTTGGTGTTTAGGATCAGTAGGTTTGAATCAACACATTTTCCAAAGGTTTTGCTCAAAAATCATTTCCACACCAAATTCAATATTTTTATTTGACTAGAAATGGGCTAATTCAATTAATCAATCCTAATCTTCACCAAAAACATTTTTAAATCCAAAAGTTGGTTCCTAAGGTCAATATGTTCACAACAAACCAATTTGCAAAGATTTCAACCTCAAAATCATTTTGGAATAATTTTTATAACCTAAACAAGCATACACATGTTTCTGCAAAAACAAACATTTTACCAGAAGCTTTTTACTAAAAAAATGCATGGTTGGCTAGGGATTGTTCTACTGATTCCATTGATATAAAATTTGCAAATTTTGGAGGTGTGGATCAAAAGTTATAAGGTTTACAAATTTGCATCTAAATCAGATTCTAAAATCTGTTTTAAATCATCTGGTGCCACGCGGCACGTTTCCACTGGTCAGTACCGCTTCACGTGGATCGAGCGATGCAGGCCGTTGGATCAAGTTAAATCGCACGGCACTGGTTGCGTACCCCTTCAGCGTTAAGTGATCTAATCGCATCCATTGGATCGTCATCTAACGGCCATCGTCACCTTGACCAATTTCTGGCGGCGCTCGACGGCCGCGCGCGGCGGCGACGTTCGGCTAGCGGCGGAGCTGGCGCTAGAGGAAGCTAGGGAGAAGAAGAGATGGCTCACGGTGATCGTAGTGACGTGGGGATGCTCAACCTGCTCGTGGTTGATGAAGGGGCGCACAAGGTTGCGGTTAATCGCTCGTCGGAGTTGAGTCTGACGACGGCCACGCTCTGTCGTCGTCAAGGACAGCGCTACGGGTCACGGGGAAACAAACGGGAAGCATGGTTAGACGCGCAAAGCCATGGCGATGATGCGTGCGTGATTGAGAGGGCTCGGGGTGGTCGGTTCTTACCAGAAAAGCTCATCGGAGGCGAGACAGACGGCGCCGGCGAATCGAGCTGGTCCTTGCTGACACTCTGGGGCGAGCGCGGGCGAGCTAATGCTACGGGGAGGCGCGCCTAGGTCTGGGGAGTGTGTGAGCTTGGTCGAGGAGGCAAGGGGCGGTGTCTACTGGCCGGAATTGTTTGCAGAACTCGCCAGAGGTAGTGGCGATGCGAGGCAAAATTGTCGCAGCCTGGAGGCAGAGGGGAAGCGAGGTCTGAGAGGAACTAAAGAGGGGAGGCAGGCGTTTAAGACAGCATGGTCGCGGGGTGGAGTAACGGCCATTGTTAACGCGAATTGATCGCCGGAGTAATGGCGGCAACGGTCAGGGCGACGTGATCAGGGGGAAGACGACGCTGAGGTGGCTCTGTGGGGCATGCCTGTCAGCGAGAAAGGGAGAGAGGGAGAGGGTCCACTCGTCGGTGTCTGCGCGGGTGCGAGAAAGAGTGAAAAACGATTCGCGCGTGGGGGAGGTAGCTGGGCTGCAATTGGATGCTGGGCCTTCTTAGTTGGGTCGAGTCCGTTTTCATATTTTTTTCTGTTCTGATTGTTTTTCTTTTTCTGTTTGAATTTCCTGTTTTGAATTTCAAACAACAAATCAAACATCCAAAACAAATCAAACCTCCTCCAAACTTGTATTGAGTTTTGTTTCTGTTTAACAACAATAAACCAAAGTCCAAAAACAAAATAATATTTTATTCTTTTTAGGATCTATTTAATAATTAAATAAATAGTCCTTAGTTATTTATTCAAATAGGATTTGTTTTATTTAAAATCTCCATTTGAAATCTAAAAATAAAACCAAAACACTTCAGTAGGTTTTATTTGAGAATATAAAACACTTGAAAGGCTTATTTAAAATAAATTAATAAGTTTTAATGTTTTATTAAAATGGAAAAGTCTTTACTTTAACAAAATTGGGTATTAATAAATCCCCATTATTTTCTTTAAATAAAACTTTATTCTTTTAATCAAAAAAATGTTTTATTTCAAAAGCTTGGCCAAGGTTTAATTTGGCTCTATAAAATAATCCTTATTTATATTTCTACCTTTTCATTTGAAAACCAAATCTCTTTATTAAAAGGTCCAAAATAGTAATTCCAAATATTTTTAAGTTTATTTCTTATTTATCTTTTTAAATCCCTTTAGTTGATCAAATAGGTTTGAAGGTTTCCAATTGGAATCAAAAAATTTCTTCTCACCCTGAAATTCAACAAAGTTTTATTTTATTCATTTATTTTTCACATTATAAGATTTGGAAAATCTTGGGATGTGACAGGCTACCACCCTTAAAATAAATCTCGTCCCGAGATTTGGGAAGGCTAGGGTTACAAGTTGGCTCAAAGCATCTAGGGTACTACCACCCTTAAAATATTTCCAAACTAGATTACATATTGGCTTGCTTGGGATCTTGGGGAAACTTCTCTGGACAAACATCTACATAGTGTCCCTTGTTTCCACACTTGAAACATGTGACAAGGCTAAGATCCTTCATAGGCTTGTTTATCTTGTGCTTCATCTTTTCTGGACAATTGCTTGCATAATGTCCTTGGTTACCACAATTGAAACATGTGATAAGTTTGAGTTCTTCACGTGTCTCTTGTGGGCAGGTTGCTGCATAATGGCCTAGCTCTTTGCAGTTGTTGCACCATACTTGGCCAATCTCTTTATACTTCTGTTTCTCTGGACATTCACTAGAATAGTGTCCCATTTCTTTACAATGATGACATTGCACATGGCTTTTGTCCTTCTTTTTCTTGGGTTTCTCCAAAGCTAAGAGTGCATCTAGTTCATGTTGTTCATATGTTATCTTATAGGTAGGAATGTCTACTTGTTTCTTGGACCTTCTATTGCTCCGTGGATAATTCATATGCCTCTTCTTTGGTCCTTTGAATTGGGTTATATTGCATGGAGGTATAAGTGGAGATTTTCCTTTGTCCTCATCCTTCTTGGTAGACTTAATTCCTTCTTGATAGTTTGCAATCATTTGTTGCACTCCACCTTGTTTCCTTTGTTCAACTATGGAATAGATGGGGCATTGGATAGGGACATGGTTATTTCCTTCACATAGGTAACAAGTAGCTCGAGAGGTCGGACATTGGCCTACTGGATGTTTATCTTCACAATTGGGGCATTGATCTCTATGCTCCTTGGAAGTGTGATCCTTGTCTCCACAAATATTGCAAGCTTTGGTTCCTTTTAGAATAACATCTTTGTCATCCTTGTTGTCACATACTCCTTTGGAAAAGTTGCTTTCCATGTTGAGCATTTGATCTGTCACCTTATGCAACATTTGGGCTTGGTTTTCCAAAAATCCTTACAGGGTTGGATCTTCCCCACTGGTGTTGGCTATGAATTGAGCTGTCATTTGGTTCAACTGGTTTTGGGTTGCTATGAGTTCTCTCATGTTGTCCTCTTGGTTGTTGTTGTTGTCATCAACCTTGATGTTGGAGTCTCTTGGAGTGGTCATCTGTTTGGGTTGAATTGGGATTAGAATAGGCAAAATATCTCTAAGGAAATAATTCTAATCACACACATCACATTTCACTCAAGCAATCACAAACAAACATTTCACTCAAACAATGAAGTTCAAGCACATTTTTAGGCAACAAAATATTTTTGTTACACCACATAAGTTGGTGGGTTTGGCTTAAACTAAATATGGTGGTCCATCTACATGGTTCACTTGAGATCTTTCCATCATTCTTGGTTGATTCTTCTTGCATGGATTCATGGTTTCCTTGGGAAAACTTTTGGTCACAAAACTTCAAGTGATGTGGGCTCCTTCTAACTTGTGTTTCCTTAGTCTCCAAATCTTGAGCAAGATTTCCTTGTCTCACTTGTCCTTAGTGACATCCAAGATTGAAGTCCTTGGTGAATATGCTGAAGATGTTGAAGTCATTAGAGTTGAAGATGTTGAAGTCATTAGAGTTGAAGAAGTCCTTTGCACATGGTGAAGCCTTTGGCCATGGGGTAGATTTTTCCATCAAGTTGAAATAGAAGAGATGTAGAATCAAAACCAAAATGGTTGAGGAAAGAGTTTACAAGATTGTTTGTAAATAAGTTTTGGAACAAATACAACTCCTATTTTTCTAAGGGTTTTTGTCCAATCCTAGGTTTACAAATCCTACAGGCAACACAATGCTCTGATACCATCTGTAGAGGTCCCAACCTTTAATAAGGTAGAGATCCCTGTGTTTACAATGCTAGTCCCTGGATCAATAGCTAGCATCCACAGTTAAGATGTGATATCAAGAAACAAAGGTCATAATACAACTTTATAACCAGGAATAACATAATTTTATTACATCTTACATAGCTCTTTTGGCTATTACATTACATTGCAGCAGAATATCTATAAGCATGGGGTCCTTCATCTTCAAAGTGCCACAGGCAAACATGTTGGTTGTAGACTTGTAATCCTAATCAATAAACTTCTCTAACACCAAACACACCTGCAACATTACAAGTTACAGCCATAAGGGTCAATACATTTGAATTGTATTGGCAAGTTTCACTACTATGTAGAAATAAGTGGATCCTATCTTTACATGCATATTTGGCTAAGTAGGGTTTTAGGCTCATTTGCAGAAAGCAATAATTTATCCTATCTTTTCAAAACAGTTTTGATCTTTATCAAAAATCTTTCTGAGCTCCTTGGTACACCCCAAGTGCTTCAGGTCTTTGTCAAAATCTCTTGAGCTCCTTGGTACACCCCAAGTGCTTCAAGTCTTTATCAAAATCTCTTGAGCTCCTTGGTACACCCCAAGTGCTTCAAGTCTTTTGTTGTCACTTTAAAGTTTTTCTTTTAGAAATTGGAATGTCGAGATTTCCCATAGCTTCAGGCTTTAGTTTCTCAGTATTGTCCATAACCGGGGACACGGCTAAGTACTTAGAATTTTATCTTCTGCAGAAGTTGTACACTTTACCCACATGACACACTCTCATCTAGTTGCCACCAGTGGCCGCTGGATAAGTACTCACCAAGATGGATTACCGGCAGATTGAGAATGTGACAAAGTCTTTCCATAGGGTCCTCCCAATCTAGCTTGTCTACCAGGCACCAATGTAGGGTTCCATGTTCCCTCATTTAGTTAACCTGAAGAGGCTAATGCATGGGTCTTCCCAATGTAGTTGACTAAGCCAGTGCCCATTTAGCATGTCGCTGTACACGGAAGCCACTGTTGGAGAAACATGTTCAATCTCTAAGTCCCTGGGTGGTTTTCATCTGGTGCACAACAAAAAGAGATTGCTATATAAACATGGTTCCTCTTGTTTCCACTTTGTCCAACACTTGAGTATCATTGTCCACCCAGGTGGTTCATTGAGTACTTGCTTTATTATATAAAACATAAGTCTTTTCTCAACTTCATAAAATCTCAACATGTATCTCTTCTCAAAATATATAAAGCATGGCTAAGCATTTTACAACTACATTGTTTTCACTAAGGAATATATAAGGGTATCCTAATAGGATTTAGCATAGCATAAAGTATAGAAATCCTTTTCATGCATGTTTTCAAAATCCACTAAGTATAATGAAAAATAGTAGGACTTTGGATGATAATGTAACTTGCCTTTTTGGTAGGGAATGTTGGTTTACTTCTTGAATTTGCTAATCTCACACTCTTCTAACTTCACTACAAGTCAATCAAGCAAACACAAATTCAACTAACATTCCAAAACAATATTCAAACAATTTAACACACATAAAACAATAGAAACTAAGTCATGCATGCAAGCATGCAAAGATAGTTTTATTTGCAATGGTGGTTTCTACTAGGCTCTAAACTTTGTAAGGCTCAAAGTGGTCATTTTCTAAAGTGGCAAAACCATTTGCAAAAGGGTTTTATCTAAAGATCATTTTTAAATCCAATCATTATTTCATGTGGTGAAAATGTTTTTGGTAAGGTAATAATTTTTATAATGTTCACCAAATAAGTTGTTAATTCTCAAAACTTGGTGTTTAGGATCAGTAGGTTTGAATCAACACATTTTCCAAAGGTTTTGCTCAAAAATCATTTCCATATCAAATTCAATATTTTTATTTGACTAGAAATGGGCTAATTCAATTAATCAATCCTAATCTTCACCAAAAACATTTTTAAATCCAAAAGTTGGTTCCTAAGGTCAATATGTTCACAACAAACCAATTTGCAATGATTTCAACCTCAAAATCATTTTGGAATAATTTTTATAACCTAAACAAGCATACACATGTTTCTGCAAAAACAAACATTTTACCAGAAGATTTTTACTAAAAAAATTGCATGGTTGGCTAGGGCTTGTTCTACTGATTCCATTGATATAAAATTTGCAAATTTTGGAGGTGTGGATCAAAATTTATAAGGTTTACAAATTTGCATCTAAATCAGATTCTAAAATCTGTTTTAAATCATCTGGTGCCACGCGGCACGTTTCCACTGGTCAGTACCGCTTCGCGTGGATCGAGCGATGCAGGCCGTTGGATCAAGTTAAATCGCACGGCACTGGTTGCGTACCCCTTCAGCGTTAAGTGATCTAATCGCATCCATTGGATCGTCATCTAACGGCCATCGTCACCTTGACCAATTTCTGGCGGCGCTCGACGGCCGCGCGCGGCGGCGACGTTCGGCTAGCGGCGGAGCTGGCGCTAGAGGAAGCTAGGGAGAAGAAGAGATGGCTCACTTTGATCGCAGTGACGTGGGGATGCTCAACCTGCTCGTGGTTGATGAAGGGGCGCACAAGGTTGCGGTTAATCGCTCGTCGGAGTTGAGTCTGACGACGGCCACGCTCTATCGTCGTCGAGGATGGCGCTACGGGTCACGAGGAAACAAACGGGAAGCATGGTTAGACGCGCAAAGCCATGGCGATGATGAGTGCGTGATTGAGAGGGCTCGGGGTGGTCGGTTCTTACCAGAAAAGCTCGTCGGAGGCGAGACAAACGGCGGCGACGAATCGAGCTAGTCCTTGCTGACACTCTGGGGCGAGCGCGGGCGAGCTAATGCTACGGGGAGGTGCGCCTAGGTCTGGGGAGTGTGTGAGCTTGGTCGAGGAGGCAAGGGGCGGTGTCTACTGGCCGGAATTGTTCGCAGAACTCGTCGGAGACAGTGGCGATGCGAGGCGAAATTGTCGCAGCCTGGAGGCAGAGGGGAAGCAAGGTCTGAGGGGAACTAGAGAGGGGAGGCAGGCGTTTAAGACAGCATGGTCGCGGGGTGGAGTAACGGCCGCTGTTAACGCAAATTGATTACTGGAGTAATGGCGGCAACGGTCAGGGAGACGTGATCAGGGGGAAGACGACGCTGAGGTGGCTCTGTGGGGCATGCCTGTCAGCGAGAAAGGGAGAGAGGGAGAGGGTCCAATCGTCAGTGTCTGCGTGGGTGCGAGAAAGAGTGAAAAACGATTCGCGCGTGGGGGAGGTAGCTGGGCTGGAATGGGCTGCTGGGCCTGCTTAGTTGGGTCGAGTCCGTTTTCATATTTTTTTCTGTTCTGATTGTTTTTCTTTTTCTGTTTGAATTTCCTGTTTTGAATTTCAAACAACAAATCAAACATCCAAAACAAATCAAACCTCCTCCAAACTTGTATTGAGTTTTGGTTCTGTTTAACAACAATAAACCAAAGTCCAAAAACAAAATAATATTTTATTCTTTTTAGGATCTATTTAATAATTAAATAAATAGTCCTTAGTTATTTATTCAAATAGGATTTGTTTTATTTAAAATCTCCATTTGAAATCTAAAAATAAAACCAAAACACTTCAGTAGGTTTTATTTGAGAATATAAAACACTTGAAAGGCTTATTTAAAATAAATTAATAAGTTTTAATGTTTTATTAAAATGGAAAAGTCTTTACTTTAACAAAATTGGGTATTAATAAATCCCCATTATTTTCTTTAAATAAAATTTTATTCTTTTAATCAAAACAAAATGTTTTATTTCAAAAGCTTGGCCAAGGTTTAATTTGGCTCTATAAAATAATCCTTATTTATATTTCTACCTTTTCATTTGAAAACCAAATCTTTTTATTAAAAGGTCCAAAATAGTAATTCCAAATATTTTTAAGTTTATTGCTTATTTATCTTTTTAAATCCGTTTAGCTGATCAAATAGGTTTGAATGTTTCCAATTGGAATCAAAAAGTTTCTTCTCACCCTGAAATTCAACAAAGTTTTATTTTATTCATTTATTTTTCACATTACCAGATTTGGAAAATCTTGGGATGTGACAGGCTACCACCCTTAAAATAAATCTCGTCCCGAGATTTGGGAAGGCTAGGGTTACAAGTTGGCTCAAAGCATCTAGGGTACTACCACCCTTAAAATATTTCCAAACTAGATTACATATTGGCTTGCTTGGGATCTTGGGGAAACTTCTCTGGACAAACATCTACATAGTGTCCCTTGTTTCCACACTTGAAACATGTGACAAGGCTAAGATCCTTCATAGGCTTGTTTATCTTGTGCTTCATCTTTTCTGGACAGTTGCTTGCATAATGTCCTTGGTTACCACAATTGAAACATGTGATAAGTTTGAGTTCTTCACGTGTCTCTTGTGGGAAGGTTGCTGCATATTGGCCTAGCTCTTTGCAGTTGTTGCACCATACTTGGCGAATCTCTTTATACTTCTGTTTCTCTGGACATTCACTAGGATAGTGTCCCATTTCTTTACAATGATGACATTGCACATGGCTTTTGTCCTTCTTTTTCTTGGGTTTCTCCAAAGCTAGGAGTGCATCTAGTTCATGTTGTTCATATGTTATCTTACAGGTAGGAATGTCTACTTGTTTCTTGGACCTTCTATTGCTCCTTGGATAATTCATATGCCTCTTCTTTGGTCCTTTGAATTGGGTTGTATTGCATGGAGGTATAAGTGGAGATTTTCCTTTGTCCTCATCCTTCTTGGTAGACTTAGTTCCTTCTTGATAGTTTGCAATCATTTGTTGCACTCCACCTTGTTTCCTTTGTTCAACTATGGAATAGATGGGGCATTGGATAGGGACATGGTTATTTCCTTCACATAGGTAACAAGTAGCTCGAGAGGTGGGACATTGGCCTACTGGATGTTTATCTTCACAATTGGGGCATTGATCTCTATGCTCCTTGGAAGTGTGATCCTTGTATCCACAAATATTGCAAGCTTTGGTTCCTTTTAGAATAACATCTTTGTCATCCTTGTTGTCACATACTCCTTTGGAAAAGTTGCTTTCCATGTTGAGCATTTGATCTGTCACCTTATGCAACATTTGGGCTTGGTTTTCCAAAAATCCTTGCAGGGTTGGATCTTCCCCACTGGTGTTGGCTATGAATTGAGCTGTCATTTGGTTCAACTGGTTTTGGGTTGCTATGAGTTCTCTCATGTTGTCCTCTTGGTTGTTGTTGTTGTCATCAACCTTGATGTTGGAGTCTCTTGGAGTGGTCATCTGTTTGGGTTGAATTGGGATTAGAATAGGCAAAATATCTCTAAGGAAATAATTCTAATCACACACATCACATTTCACTCAAGCAATCACAAACAAACATTTCACTCAAACAATGAAGTTCAAGCACATTTTTAGGCAACAAAATATTTTTGTTACACCACATAAGTTGGTGGGTTTGGCTTAAACTAAATATGGTGGTCCATCTACATGGTTCACTTGAGATCTTTCCATCTTTCTTGGTTGATTCTTCTTGCATGGATTCATGGTTTCCTTGGGAAAACTTTTGGTCACAAAACTTCAAGTGATGTGGGCTCCATCTAACTTGTGTTTCCTTAGTCTCCAAATCTTTAGCAAGATTTCCTTGTCTCACTTGTCCTTAGTGACATCCAAGATTGAAGTCCTTGGTGAATATGCTGAAGATGTTGAAGTCTTTAGAGTTGAAGATGTTGAAGTCATTAGAGTTGAAGAAGTCCTTTGCACATGGTGAAGCCTTTGGCCATGGGGTAGGTTTTTCCATCAAGTTGAAATAGAAGAGATGTAGAATCAAAACCAAAATGGTTGAGGAAAGAGTTTACAAGATTGTTTGTAAATAAGTTTTGGAACAAATACAACTCCTATTTTTCTAAGGGTTTTTGTCCAATCCTAGTTTTACAAATCCTACAGGCAACACAATGCTCTGATACCATCTGTAGAGGTCCCAACCTTTAATAAGGTAGAGATCCCTGTGTTTACAATGCTAGTCCCTGGATCAATAGCTAGCATCCACAGTTAAGATGTGATATCAAGAAACAAAGATCATAATACAACTTTATAACCAGGAATAACATAATTTTATTACATCTTACATAGCTCTTTTGGCTATTACATTACATTGCAGCAGAATATCTATAAGCATGGGGTCCTTCATCTTCAAAGTGCCACAGGCAAACATGTTGGTTGTAGACTTGTAATCCTAATCAATAAACTTCTCTAACACCAAACACACCTGCAACATTACAAGTTACAGCCACAAGGGTCAATACATTTGAATTGTATTGGCAAGTTTCACTACTATGTAGAAATAATTGGATCCTATCTTTGCATGCATATTTGGCTAAGTAGGGTTTTAGGCTCATTTGCAGAAAGCAATAATTTATCCTATCTTTTCAAAACAATTTTGATCTTTATCAAAAATCTTTCTGAGCTCCTTGGTACACCCCAAGTGCTTCAGGTCTTTGTCAAAATCTCTTGAGCTCCTTGGTACACCCCAAGTGCTTCAAGTCTTTATCAAAATCTCTTGAGCTCCTTGGTACACCCCAAGTGCTTCAAGTCTTTTGTTGTCACTTTAAAGTTTTTCTTTTAGAAATTGGAATGTCGAGATTTCCCATAGCTTCAGGCTTTAGTTGCTCAGTATTGTCCATAACCGGGGACACGGCTAAGTACTTAGAATTTTATCTTCTGCAGAAGTTGTACACTTTACCCACATGACACACTCTCATCTTGTTGCCACCAGTGGCCGCTGGATAAGTACTCACCAAGATGGAGTACCGGCAGATTGAGAATGTGACGAAGTCTTTCCATAGGGTCCTCCCAATCTAGCTTGTCTACCAGGCACCAATGTAGGGTTCCATGTTCCCTCATTTAGTTAACCTGAAGAGGCTAATGCATGGGTCTTCCCAATGTAGTTGACTAAGCCAGTGCCCATTTAGCATGTGGCTGTACACGGAAGCCACTGTTGGAGAAACATGTTCAATCTCTAAGTCCCTAGGTGGTTTTCATCTGGTGCACAACAAAAAGAGATTGCCATATAAACATGGTTCCTCTTGTTGCCACTTTGTCCAACACTTGAGTATCCTTGTCCACCCAGGTGGTTCATTGAGTACTTGTTTTATTATATAAAACATAAGTCTTTTCTCAACTTCATAAAATCTCAACATGTATCTCTTCTCAAAATATATAAAGCATGGCTAAGCATTTTACAACTACATTGTTTTCACTAAGGAATATATAAGGGTATCCTAATAGGATTTAGCATAGCATAAAGTATAGAAATCCTTTTCATGCATGTTTTCAAAATCCACTAAGTATAATGAAAAATAGTAGGACTTTGGATGATAATGTAACTTGCCTTTTTGGTAGGGAATGTTGGTTTACTTCTTGATCTTGCTAATCTCACACTCTTCTAACTTCACTACAAGTCAATCAAGCAAACACAAATTCAACTAACATTCCAAAACAATATTCAAACAATTTAACACACATAAAACAATAGAAACTAAGTCATGCATGCAAGCATGCAAAGATAGTTTTATTTGCAATGGTGGTTTCTACTAGGCTCTAAACTTTGTAAGGCTCAAAGTGGTCATTTTCTAAAGTGGCAAAACCATTTGCAAAAGGGTTTTATCTAAAGATCATTTTTAAATCCAATCATTATTTCATGTGGTGAAAATGTTTTTGGTAAGGTAATAATTTTTATAATGTTCACCAAATAAGTTGTTAATTCTCAAAACTTGGTGTTTAGGATCAGTAGGTTTGAATCAACACATTTTCCAAAGGTTTTGCTCAAAAATCATTTCCATATCAAATTCAATATTTTTATTTGACTAGAAATGGGCTAATTTAATTAATCAATCCTAATCTTCACCAAAAACATTTTTAAATCCAAAAGTTGGTTCCTAAGGTCAATATGTTCACAAAAAACCAATTTGCAAAGATTTCAACTTCAAAATCATTTTGGAATAATTTTTATAACCTAAACAAGCATACACATGTTTCTGCAAAAACAAACATTTTACCAGAAGCTTTTTACTAAAAAAAATTGCATGGTTCGCTAGGGCTTGTTCTACTGATTCCATTGATATAAAATTTGCAAATTTTTGACGTGTGGATCAAAAGTTATAAGGTTTACAAATTTGCATCTAAATCAGATTCTAAAATCTGTTTTAAATCATCTGGTGCCACGCGGCACGTTTCCACTGGTCAGTACCGCTTCGCGTGGATCGAGCGATGCAGGCCGTTGGATCAAGTTAAATCGCACGGCACTGGTTGCGTACCCCTTCAGCATTAAGTGATCTAATCGCATCCATTGGATCGTCATCTAACGGCCATCGTCACCATGACCAATTTCTGGCGGCGCTCGACGGCTGCGCGAGGTGGCGACGTTCGGCTAGCGGCGGAGCTGGCGCTAGAGGAAGCTAGGGAGAAGAAGAGATGGCTCACCGTGATCGCAGTGACGTGGGGATGCTCAACCTGCTCGTGGTTGATGAAGGGGCGCACAAGGTTGCGGTTAATCGCTCGTCGGAGTTGAGTCTGACGACGACCACGCTCTGTCATCGTCGAGGACGGCGCTACGGGTCACGAGGAAACAAACGGGAAGCATGGTTAGACGTGCAAATCCATGGTGATGATGCGTGCGTGATTGAGAGGGCTCGGGGTGGTCGGTTCTTACCAAAAAAGCTCGTCGGAGGCGAGACAGACGGCGGCGGCGAATCGAGCTGGTCCTTGTTGACACTCTGGGGCGAGCGTGGGCGAGCTAATGCTACGGGGAGGTGCGCCTAGGTCTGGGGAGTGTGTGAGCTTGGTCGAGGAGGCAAGGGGCGGTGTCTACTGGCCGAAATTGTTCGCGGAACTCGTCGGAGGCAGTGGCGATGCGAGGCGAAATTGTCGCAGCCTGGAGGCAGAGGGGAAGCAAGGTCTGAGGGGAACCAGAGAGGGGAGGCAAGCGTTTAAGACAGCGTGGTCGCGGGGTGGAGTAATGGCCGCTGTTAACGCGAATTGATCGCCGGAGTAATGGCGGCAACGGTCAGGGCGACGTGATCAGGGGGAAGACGACGCTGAGGTGGCTCTGGGGGCATGCATGTCAGCGAGAAAGGGAGAGAGGGAGAGGGTCCACTCGTCGGTGTCTACGCGGGTGCGAGAAAGAGTGAAAAACGATTCGCGCGTGGGGGAGGTAGCTGGGCTGGAATGGGCTGCTGGGCCTGCTTAGTTGGGTCGAGTCCGTTTTCATATTTTTTTCTGTTCTGATTGTTTTTCTTTTTCTATTTGAATTTCCTGTTTTGAATTTCAAACAACAAATCAAACATCCAAAACAAATCAAACCTCCTCCAAACTTGTATTGAGTTTTGGTTCTGTTTAACAACAATAAACCAAAGTCCAAAAACAAAATAATATTTTATTCTTTTTAGGATCTATTTAATAATTAAATAAATAGTCCTTAGTTATTTATTCAAATAGGATTTGTTTTATTTAAAATCTCCATTTGAAATCTAAAAATAAAACCAAAACACTTCAGTAGGTTTTATTTGAGAATATAAAACACTTGAAAGGCTTATTTAAAATAAATTAATAAGTTTTAATGTTTTATTAAAATGGAGAAGTCTTTACTTTAACAAAATTGGGTATTAATAAATCCCCATTATTTTCTTTAAATAAAACTTTATTCTTTTAATCAAAACAAAATGTTTTATTTCAAAAGCTTGGCCAAGGTTTAATTTGGCTCTATAAAATAATCCTTATTTATATTTCTACCTTTTCATTTGAAAACCAAATCTTTTTATTAAAAGGTCCAAAATAGTAATTCCAAATATTTTTAACTTTATTGCTTATTTATCTTTTTAAATCCCTTTAGGATTTTATTTGATCAAATAGGTTTGAAGGTTTCCAATTGGAATCAAAAAGTTTCTTCTCACCCTGAAATTCAACAAAGTTTTATTTTATTCATTTATTTCTCACATTACAAGATTTGGAAAATCTTGGGATGTTACAGGACCAAAGCCAATTTCTGTATGATAACATTGGGTAAAAATGATAACATCAGATAGGTATTGATAAAATGAAACCAACAGAAGTGGTTTAACTATTTTATCAATTTCCATTGATTTATAAAGGATTTTCTAGTGAATAAAGCTCTAGTTTGAGGAAATAATTCACCAGAAAAG
The DNA here is from genome assembly GCA_916181665.1 of Avena sativa. NCBI lineage: Eukaryota > Viridiplantae > Streptophyta > Magnoliopsida > Poales > Poaceae > Avena > Avena sativa. The sequence goes on from OV702297.1 coordinate 150,347,830, forward strand.
CTCTGGAGCTCCAGAAATTATTTCCTCTGATGATTAGATAGGATTTGATGGACTCATTCAAGAGGAGTTGGAATAAACTTAAAATAATTACCAGATTGCCCTCAGGAAAATCCCAAAGGAAGTACTGGAATCAGTTTGTCTTTTTCACCATATTTAATCTATAGTTTCTTTTGAAGTGATTCCAAAGGCACATGTTGGGTACATTGAATACCTTTCTACAGAAATTGGATTCACCCTTTTTAGGTTTACAGAACTAATGTGGTGAATTTATTAGTGAATAAACTATGCACAAAAATGTTTAATTCGCGATAAATCAAAAACAACTCAATACATATTGGGCTTGGGGGGTTTGGAGTATATTGATATGCATGTGAAACCCACAGAAACAAATTATTAGCAAAATAGCACCTTTAGGTAGTGGATTTATTGAAATTAATCTAGCCAATATTTGGGTCAAATATTTTTACTGCATGATCTAGAAGACATACAGGAACCCTAGAGTTTTTATACCTAGGATATTTGTGTTGATTTTGAATTTCAAATTGATTTAATCTAGGGGCCAAAATCTGAATCTGGCCAAACTAAATAAATAAAACAGAAGGCCGTGGGCTGGGGTAGGGGTGGAATGGGCCATAGGGGGCATTTGGCCCACCCGGGTCGTGCCTTGCGCAGGGAGGGATTTTTGAATACGGCCAGGTGTGGGCCCGCCTGTCAGAGAGACTAAGATGCCGAAGAGATACCGATGGTCATAGGACGTTGGATCTATGGAGGATCTATGGCTGGTGTTTGTCTTCAACCTTAGGACGAGGGCCGCCGCGGTGAAACCCTAGGGCGAACGGGGAAGGTCATGGGAGCTCAACTGTCACATCCCAAGATTTTTCAAATCTTGTAATGTGAAAAATAAATGAATAAAATAAAACTTTGTTGATTTTCAGGGTGAGAAGAAACTTTTGAATTCCAATAGGAATCTTCAAACCTATTTGGATCAGATAAAATCCTAAAGGAATTTAAAAAGATAAAACATTTAATAATAAAATTTTGGAATCACTATTTTGGATCTTTAAATAAAAGGATTTGATTTTCAAATGAAATAGAAGTTTTACAAATAAGGATTATTTTATAGAGCCAAATTAAAACTTGGCCAAACCTTTGAAATAAAATATTTCTATTTGGGAAAATTAGTAAAAGTTTATTTAAATAAAGTAATAAGGATTTAATATCCAAGTTTTATTAATAAAGGTTTTACTATTTACAAAACATCAAAACTTATTTATTTATTTAAAATAAGTTTTCCAAGTATTTTATATTCCCAAATAAAACCTACTAATTTGGTTTTGAAAATATTTAGTTTTCAAAAATGGAGTTTTGAATAGAACAAATCCTATTTGATTTAATAACAATGGTCTATTTATTTAATTAATAATGGACCCTAAAATAAAATTATTTTATTTTGATCTTTGAATTTTGGTTTATGTTACTGAACAGAACCAAATTCAAAGTTACAAAGTATGGTGATTGTTTGAATCGATTTGAGTATTGTTTGGTTGTTTGAATTTCAAAACAGAAATAGGAAATAGAAAAAGAAAAGCTTGCTGTACAAAAAAAATATGAGAAGGAGTCAGCCCAGTCGACCCAACCCAGCAGCCCACAAGGCCCAACCAGCCCAGCTTCTCTCCCTCCTGAAGAAAACGTTTAGCACCAACTTACTGACCCACGCAGACACCGACCGGTGGACCCAACTCTCCTCTCCTCTCTCACGCTGCCAAGCGAACCCCACCCCTCCAGCTCACCGTCTTCAACCCTGCGACCAGTTCGTCCGAGCGTTCCCTGCGTTGATTTCGCGAGTTAAATTCACGAGTAATGGCCGCGTTAATCTTGCCCCTGACTACGCGTACATAAGCGCCCACCTCTTCCCCTCATTTCCCCTCAAAGCCCGCAGCCAGAGAGCCACCAGGCTGCCTCGAATTGGCCCTGCACCGCCGCTGTTACAGCGAGCTTCTCCGGTGAATTCCGACAAACCGCAGCCGTGCCTCACCTCCCTCTGCACGCAAGCTTGCTCTCCAGTCCCAGGCGCACCAGCCCGTGTGCTCCACTCGCCCGCGCGCGTCCCCTAGCGTCGACAAGCACGACACAGAGCGTCGCCGCCGTCTGTCTCGTCTCCGCCGAGCTCCTCCGGTAAGCCTCGACCGCCCCTATCCTTCCTATTGATGCTCACATCATCTCCAGTTCAGTCCGCGTCTAACTGTACCGTGCATTTGCCTTGGGGTGAACTGCAGTGTCGCCCCGTCGTCAACCAGAGCCGCCAGACACCGTTGCAAACTTCGGCGAGCAATCGTCGCCGTTCCTGAGCGCCCCTCGCCAAGCCAATGCCACCTCGAGCCTCACCTTGACCCTGCGAACACTGTAAGCCATTCCCCCCTCTCCCTCGCTTCCTAGCTTTGCCGGAAACCTCCTGCCCGAGCGTGCGCCGCCACCCGCCAGCGCCACCGATCTTTGGCAAGCATGCTAGCAACCATAGGATCTTGATCTGACGGATGCGATAGAACGTGAGCGAAAGGGTAAGTAGTGTCTCTCCACCGCACAATCTCACTTAAATACAACGATCCAGAGAGATCAATCCGAGCGAACCGGTACCGACGAATTAGAACACGCCACGTGTCTCTGCTGGTTTGATTTAAAACAGAATTGATCTAATTGATGTTCAATTTTGTAAAACCTATAACTTTTGATCCACACATCCAAAAATTACAAACTTTATATCGTTGGAATCAGTGGAACAAACCCTAGCCAACCATGCAATTTATTTAGTAAATAGTATCTGTTAGATTGTTGGTTTTTGCAGAAACATTTGTATGCTTGTTTAGATTAGAAAAATGGTTTAAAAATGTTTTTGAGGTTGAAACCTTGGCAAATTAGTTTGTGGTGAACTTACTGACCCTAGGAGCCAACCCATGAAGTTAAAAATGAATTTGGTGAAATTTAGGATGGACTAATTAATTTAGCCCATTTCTAGCCATTTAAAAATAATGGTTTTGTTATGAAAATGTTTTTGAAGTAAAAACTTTGGGAAAATGTTTTGGACCAAACCTACTGACCATAAACACCAAGTTTTGAGAAACAACAACTTATTTAGTGAACAACTTAAGGTTGTTGCTTTGATAAAATATTTTCCACCACATAAAATAATGTTTGGACTTAAAAATGGTTTATGGACAAAATCCTTTTGCAAATGACTTTGCCACTTTGGAAAATGACCACTTTGAACCTTACAAAGTTTAGAAGCCTAGTGGAGACCATCTTTGCAAATAAACCTATCTCTTGCATGCTTACATGCATGACCTAGATCCCATTGTTTTATGTGTGTGAATTGTTTGATTGATTATTGGTTTGGAATGCTAGTTGATATTGTGTTTGCTTGATTGATTGTAGTGAAGTTAGAAAAGTGTGAGACTAGCAAGATCAAGGAGTGAACCAACATTCCCTACCAAAAAGGCAAGTTACACTATCATCTAAAAGTCCTACTATTTTCATTATACTTAGTGGATTTTGAAAACATGCATGAAAAGAATTTCTATACTTATGCTATGCTAAATCCTAATAGGATACCCTATACATTACTTAGTGAAAACAACGTAGTTGTTACATGCTTAGCCATGCTATATTTTGAAAAGAGATACATGTTGAGATTTTATGAAGTTGAGAAAAGGACTTGTGTTTTTATATAATAAAACAAGGACTCAATGAACCACCTGGGTGGCCAAGGATACTTTGAGTTTTGGAGAAGGTGGCAACAAAAGGAACCATGTCTATGGCAATATCTTTGTGTTGTGCTCCAAAAGAAACCACCCAAGAAACTTAGAGATTGAACATGTTTCTCCAATTGTGGCTTTCGTGTGCAACCACATGCTATTTATGGCTCTGGCTTAGTCAACTACATTGGGAAGACCCATGCATTGTCTTCAGTTTACTGGACATGGGGACCTGGAATCCTACATGGGTGCTGAAGACAAGCTAGCAATGGTGTATGGGAGGACCCTCTGGAAAGACTTCGTCACATCCTCAATCTGCCGGTACTCCATCTTGGTGAGCACTAATCTAGTGGCCACTGGTGGCAATAAGATGGGATTGTGACATGTGGGTAAAGTGTGCAACTTCTGCAGAAGATAATAAAATCTAAGTACTTAGCCGTGTCCCCGGTTATGGACAATACTGAGCAACTAAAGTTTGAAGCTATGGGAAATCTCGACATTCTAATTTCTAAAAGAAAACTTTTAAAGACTTGATGCACTTGGGGGTACCAAGGAGCTCAAGAGATTTTTTATAAAACTTGATGCACTTGGGGTACCAAGGAGCTCAAGAGATTTTGATAAAACATGATGCACTTGGGGTTACCAAGGAGCTCAAGGGATTTTTGATAAGGACTTGAACACTTGGGAATTTTACCAAGGAGTTCAAGGGATTTTGAAAAGGAGATTTGACAAAGGACCAAAACCATTTTGAAAAGATAGGATAAATTTTGCTTCTGCAAATGAGCCTTAAACCCTACTAGCCAAAAATGCATGTAGAGATAGAATCCACTTATATTCCACATAGTAGTGAAACTTTCCAATACAATTCAAATGTATTGACCCTTGTGGCTGGAACTTGTAATGTTGCAGGTTTTATTGATTTTAGTGAAGATTGATTGATTAGGATTACAAAGTCTACAACCAACATCTGCCTGTGGCACTTTGAAGATGAAGGACCCATGCTTATAGTTATTCCGCTGCAATGTAATGTAATAGCCAAATGAGCTATGTAAAGATGTAATAAATTATGTTATTCCTGGTTATAAAGTTATATTATGACCTTTGTTTCTTGATATTACATCTAAACTGTGGATGCTAGCTATTGATCCAGGGACTAGCATTGTAAACACAGGGGACACCACCTTATGTTAATAAAGGTTGGGACACTCCCGCTACAGATGGTATCAGAGCATTGTGTTGCCTGTAGGATTTGTAAACCTAGGATTGGACAAAAACCCTTAGAAGAATAGGAATTAAGTTTGTTCCAAAACTTAATTACAAACAATCTTGTAAACACTTTCCTCAACCATTTTGGTTCCAACTCTACATCTCATCTATTTCAACTTGATGGAAAAACCTACCCCATGACCAAAGACTACACCATGTGCAAAGGATTTCTTCAACTCTAATGACTTCAACTTCTTCAACTCTAATGACTTCAACTTCTTAAACTCTAATGACTTCAACATCTTCAGCATATTCACCAAGGACTTCCAACTTGGATATCACTAAGGACTACATGTGAGACAAGGAAATCTTGCTCAAGATTTGGAGACTAAGGGAATGCAAAAGTTAGAAGGAGCCCACATCACTAGAAGTTATTGTAACCAAAAGTTTTTCTCAAGGAAACCATGATCTCATGTAAAGAAGAATCAACCAAGAAGGATGGAAGGATCACAAGTAAACCCTATAGATGGACCACCATATTTTAAGTCAACCACATCAACTTATGTGGTGTAACAAAAATATTTTGTTGCCTAAGTATGTGCTTGAACTTTGTTGTTTGAGTGAAAAGTTGTTTGTGAATGTTTGCACATTGTTTGAGTGAATTGTGATGTGTGTGATTAGAATGGATTCCTTAGTACTATCTTGCCTATTCTAATCTCCATTCAACCCCAAACAGATGACTACTCCAAGAGACTCCAACATCAAGGTTGATGACACCAACACTAACCAAGGGGACAGCATGAAAAAGCTCATAGCAACCCAACACCAGTTGAACCAGATGACAGCTCAATTCATAGCCAACACCAATGGTGAAGATCCAACCCTGCAAAAGTTTTTGGAAGACCAAGCCCAATTGATGCTTAAAGTGACTGATCAAATGATCAATATGGAAGAAAGCTATTCCAAAAGAGTTTGTGACAACAAGGATGACAGAAATGTTATTCTAGATGGAGCCCCAGCTTGCATTATTTGTGGAGACAAGGATCATACTTCCAAGGAGCATGGAGATCAATGCCCCAACTGTGAAGAGAAACATCCTATTGGACAATGTCCCACCTCTCAAGCTACTTGCTACCTATGTGAAGGAAACAATCATATTCCTATCCAATGCCCCATCTATTCCATTGTGGAACAAAGGAAACAAGGTGGAGTGCAACAAATGATTGCAAACCATCCAAAAGGATCCAAGTCTATCAAGAAGGATGATGACAAAGGAAAAGGACCACTTATACCTCCAAGCAAAACAACCCAATTCAAAGGATCAAATAAGAGGAATGGGAATTTTCTAAGGAGCAATAAAAGGTCCAAGAAGCATGTAGACATTCCTACCTACCAGATAACATATGAACAACATGAACTAGATGCAGTCCTAGCTTTGGAGAAACCCAAAAAGCAAAAGAAGGACAAAAGCCATGTGCAATGTCATAAATGTAAGGAAATGGGACACTATTCTAGTGAATGCCCAGAGAACCAGAAGAATAAGGAAATTGGCCAAGTAGTGTGCAACAACTGCAAAGAGCTAGGCCATTATGTGCCAACTTGTCCACAAGAGCCACGTAAAGAACTCAAAGACATCAACTGCTTCAATTGCAAGAACCCAGGACATTATGCAAGCAATTGTCCAGAAAAGATGAAGAACAAGTTGAACAAGCCTATGGAGAAACTCAACCTTGGCCCATGAGTCAAGTGTGGAAACAAAGGACACAATGCAGATGTTTACCCAAAGAAGTTTCCCAAGATTCCAAACAAGCCCATATGTAATTTAGTTTGAAAATTTTTAAGGGTGGTAGTACCCTAGTTGTTTTGAGCCTACTTGTAACCCTAGCCTTCCCAAATCTCGGGACGAGATTTATTTTAAGGGTGGTAGCCTGTCACATCCCAAGATTTTTCAAATCTTGTAATGTGAAAAATAAATGAATAAAATAAAACTTTGTTGATTTTCAGGGTGAGAAGAAACTTTTGAATTCCAATAGGAATCTTCAAACCTATTTGGATCAGATAAAATCCTAAAGGAATTTAAAAAGATAAAACATTTAATAATAAAATATTTTGGAATCACTATTTTGGATCTTTAAATAAAAGGATTTGATTTTCAAATGAAATAGAAGTTTTACAAATAAGGATTATTTTATAGAGCCAAATTAAAACTTGGCCAAACCTTTGAAATAAAATATTTCTATTTGGGAAAATTAGTAAAAGTTTATTTAAATAAAGTAATAAGGATTTAATATCCAAGTTTTATTAATAAAGGTTTTACTATTTCCAAAACATCAAAACTTATTTATTTATTTAAAATAAGTTTTCCAAGTATTTTAGATTCCCAAATAAAACCTACTGATTTGGTTTTGAAAATATTTAGTTTTCAAAAATGGAGTTTTGAATAGAACAGATCCTATTTGATTTAATAACAATGGTCTATTTATTTAATTAATAATGGACCCTAAAATAAAATTATTTTATTTTGATCTTTGAATTTTGGTTTATGTTACTAAACAGAACCAAATTCAAAGTTACAAAGTATGGTGATTGTTTGAATCGATTTGAGTATTGTTTGGTTGTTTGAATTTCAAAACAGAAATAGGAAATAGAAAAAGAAAAGCTTGCTGTACAAAAAAAAATATGAGAAGGAGCCAGCCCAGTCGACCCAACCCAGCAGCCCACAAGGCCCAACCAGCCCAGATTCTCTCCCTCCCGAAGAAAACGTTTGGCACCAACTTACTGACCCACACAGACACCGACCGGTGGACCCAACTCTCCTCTCCTGTCTCACGCTGCCAAGCGGACCCCACCCCTCCAGCTCACCGTCTTCAACCCCGCGACCAGTTCGTCCGAGCGTTCCCTGCGTTGATTTCGCGTGTTAAATTCACGAGTAATGGCCGCGTTAATCTCGCCCCTGACCATGCGTACATAAGCGCCCACCTCTTCCCCTCATTTCCCCTCAAAGCCCGTAGCCAGAGAGCCACCAGGCTGCCTCGAATTGGCCCTGCACCGCCGCTGTGCCGGCGAGCTTCTCCGGTGAATTCCGACAAACCGCAGCCGCGCCTCACCTCCCTCTGCACGCAAGCTTGCTCTCCAGTACCAGGAGCACCTGCCCGTGTGCTCCACTCGCCCCCGCGCATCCCCTAGCGTCGACAAGCATGACACAGAGCGTCGTCGCCGTCTGTCTCGTCTCCGTCGACTCCTCCGGTAAGCCTCGACCGCCCCTAGCCTTACTATTGATGCTCACATCATCTCCAGTTCAGTCCGCGTCTAACCGTACCGTCCATTTTCCTTGGGGTGAACTGCAGCGTCGCCCCGTCGTCAACCAGAGCCGCCAGACGCCGTTGCAAACTCCGGCGAGCAATCGTCGTCGTTCCTGAGCGCCTCTCGCCAAGCCAACGCCACCTTGATCTTCACCTTGACCCTGCGAACACTGTAAGTCATTTCCCCCTCTCCCTCGCTTCCTAGCTTCGCCGGAAACCTCCTGCCCGAGCGAGTGCCACCACCCGCCGCCGCCAGCGCCACCGATCTTTGGCAAGCATGCTAGCGACCGTAGGATCTTGATCTGACGGATGCGATAGAACGTGAGCGAAAGGGTAAGTAGTGTCTCTGCACCGCACGATCTCACTTAAATCCAATGGTCCAGAGAGATCAATCCGAGCGAACCGGTACCGACGAATTAGAACACGCCACGCGTCTCTGCTGGTTTGATTTAAAACAGAATTGATCTAATTGATGTTCGATTTTGTAAAACCTATAACTTTTGATCCACACGTCCAAAAATTACAAACTTTATATCGTTGGAATCAGTGGAACAAACCCTAGCCAACCATGCAATTTATTTAGTAAATAGTATCTGTTAGATTGTTGGTTTTTGCAGAAACATTTGTATGCTTGTTTAGATTAGAAAAATGGTTTAAAAATGTTTTTGAGGTTGAAACCTTGGCAAATTAGTTTGTGGTGAACTTACTGACCCTAGGAGCCAACCCATGAAGTTAAAAATGAATTTGGTGAAATTTAGGATGGACTAATTAATTTAGCCCATTTCTAGCCATTTAAAAATAATGGTTTTGTTATGAAAATGTTTTTGAAGTAAAAACTTTGGGAAAATGTTTTGGACCAAACCTACTGACCATAAACACCAAGTTTTGAGAAACAACAACTTATTTAGTGAACAACTTAAGGTTGTTGCTTTGATAAAATATTTTCCACCACATAAAATAATGTTTGGACTTAAAAATGGTTTATGGACAAAATCCTTTTGCAAATGACTTTGCCACTTTGGAAAATGACCACTTTGAACCTTACAAAGTTTAGAAGCCTAGTGGAGACCATCTTTGCAAATAAACCTATCTCTTGCATGCTTACATGCATGACCTAGATCCCATTGTTTTATGTGTGTGAATTGTTTGATTGATTATTGGTTTGGAATGCTAGTTGATATTGTGTTTGCTTGATTGATTGTAGTGAAGTTAGAAAAGTGTGAGACTAGCAAGATCAAGGAGTGAACCAACATTCCCTACCAAAAAGGCAAGTTACACTATCATCTAAAAGTCCTACTATTTTCATTATACTTAGTGGATTTTGAAAACATGCATGAAAAGAATTTCTATACTTATGCTATGCTAAATCCTAATAGGATACCCTATACATTCCTTAGTTAAAACAATGTAGTTGTTACATGCTTAGCCATGCTATATTTTGAAAAGAGATACATGTTGAGATTTTATGAAGTTGAGAAAAGGACTTGTGTTTTTATATAATAAAACAAGGACTCAATGAACCACCTGGGTGGCCAAGGATACTTTGAGTTTTGGAGAAGGTGGCAACAAAAGGAACCATGTCTATGGCAATCTCTTTGTGTTGTGCTCCAAAAGAAACCACCCAGGAAACTTAGAGATTTAACATGTTTCTCCAATTGTGGCTTTCGTGTGCAACCACATGCTATTTATGGCTCTGGCTTAGTCAACTACATTGGGAAGACCCATGCATTGTCTTTAGTTTACTGGACATGGGGACCTGGAATCCTACATGGGTGCTGAAGACAAGCTAGCAATGGTGTATGGGAGGACCCTCTGGAAAGAGTTCATCACATTCTCAATCTGCCGGTACTCCATCTTGGTGAGCACTAATCCAGTGGCCACTGGTGGCAATAAGATGGGATTGTGACATGTGGGTAAAGTGTGCAACTTCTGTAGAAGATAATAAAATCTAAGTACTTAGCCGTGTCCCCGGTTATGGACAATACTGAGCAACTAAAGTTTGAAGCTATGGGAAATCTCGACATTCTAATTTCTAAAAGAAAACTTTTAAAGACTTGATGCACTTAGGGGTACCAAGGAGCTCAAGAGATTTTTTACAAAACTTGATGCACTTGGGGGTACCAAGGAGCTGAAGAGATTTTGATAAAACTTGATGCACTTGGGGTTACCAAGGAGCTCAAGGGATTTTTGACAAGTACTTGAACACTTGGGAATTTTACCAAGGAGTTCAAGGGATTTTGAAAAGGAGATTTGACAAAGGACCAAAACCATTTTGAAAAGATAGGATAAATTTTGCTTCTGCAAATGAGCCTTAAACCCTACTAGCCAAAAATGCATGTAGTGATAGAATCCACTTATATTCCACATAGTAGTGAAACTTGCCAATACAATTCAAATGTATTGACCCTTGTGGCTGTAACTTATAATGTTGCAGGTTTTATTGATTTTAGTGAAGATTGATTGATTAGGATTACAAAGTCTACAACCAACATCTGCCTGTGGCACTTTGAAGATGAAGGACCCATGCTTATAGTTATTCCGCTGCAATGTAATGTAATGGCCAAATGAGCTATGTAAAGATGTAATAAAATTATGTTATTCCTGGTTATAAAGTTATATTATGACCTTTGTTTCTTGATATTACATTTAAACTGTGGATGCTAGCTATTGATCTAGGGACTAGCATTGTAAACACAGGGGACGCCACCTTATGTTAATAAAGGTTGGGACACTCCCGCTACATCAACAGGGTGCTCCTCTGGTGCCGACGACGAGCTAGGGTGACGCGGACGGCGGAGATGGTCTTGGGGATGGGCGGGAGGATGGGGCTCGACTTCGGGGTTCCTCACGGGAGTGAGCGTCGGCGTAAGATTTCTTCGGTACTCGCAGGAACTCGTCGTAGAAGATCCAGGGAGGAGTGCATGTCGCCGGGGCTGGTTCTATTTGGGAACGGCAGCCCTCTGGCGAGCATGGGTGATGCATGCAGCGGGGAAGGAGCTCAGAAGCTTACAACTAGCGGGGAAGGAGCTCAGCTTCGGCATGCACGGCGACGACTGTAGCTTCGGTGTTCCTGCGAGAAAGAGAGGGCACAGGAGGGTGGATTAGAGTCGGTAGGTCAGATAGATGAGTAGAGGGGGAGGGGATGGTCTCGCTCGATGACAAAGCTCCACCTTCCAAGGAAGGCCGAGAAGGGCATGCAACCTTCTCCATGGTGATGGACAAGTAGGGATCTGGATCTGGGGCTTGAGAGAGGTAAGGAGATAGGGGAGGAGTGGTCTGAGGGAAAATGGGAGAGCTGGGGTGGCCTTGGGCTATTTAACAAGGAGGGGAGAGGTCCATGGTGTACATAGTGTAGGTGAGGTGTAGGGAGAGGAAGCCGGCCATCCATTGGGCAAGGATTGCGGTGGAGAGGTGGGGTGGGGTACCGGGGTCGAGTAGGGAGTGGTGGAAGGGGTGGTGCAGCTGCTGCCACTAAATAAGCAATATTTTTGAGATATTTTCTATCTCTCTCTCTTTTATTCCAAGGGGGAAAGGACAAAGGGGGGAGGTTGCTACAATGCATTTCGACCAGAGAAGGGGTGGGTGCTGTGGACATTTCTTGGCAAGCTGGATGTGGTTTGATGGGGGTTTAATAGTGGTTTTTTTAATATGGTCAAATCTGCCATAATGGTAGGTTATGAATAAAGTCCAAAATCTTGCATTAGCCAAGGTAGATAAAATGGCACTGGTAGATGAGTATGGTCGTTGCACATCTCCAAGATTTATTTGGGATTTGTTCAAAATCTATTAGACGCATTTATTGTCATTTATTCAAAAAGTGCAAAAGTAATTTCTAGAAGGTCATTTGATATTTTTACATTGGACATGTGCGGTTTTTGAAGTGATATGGTCATAAATACCATCTCACACGTTGGAGATTTTTCTTGGAATTTATTTAGAAGGAATAGTATTTTAAGCTATTATTTCTTGTTTCTGCCATTTAAGAAAAAAAAGGCAAAAAGAAATAATAGGGAATCTCAAGAATATTTATTTCTGAGTTTGTAAGATATAGTATTCTCGATAGATCTCAAATGTGCATTCAGTTGGCAAAGTGATATGGATAAAAAAAACGTGCCTTTGTAGACAAAGATTTTAGGTTTTTGACAAAAGTGGAATTTAAATAGTTGGAGGATCCAAATAATTATGGGAATTATTTGGGGAATTATCATAACCAAGGTAGATGATGTAAACTTGAATTATACATCATTAAATACTTGGCTCTTGAGGAAATATGGTGAGAATGGAAGAAACTAGATTTGGGGGAATCTAGGGTTTTGATAATTTGGTGCCACCTTAAAATGGTTGGATTAGGGGGCTCAGAGCTCACCTTGGTACAGGGGATAGATGGATGGACCGAACAAGTTATATATATGATCATGACATCAAGATTTTGGCTTGGTTGTATTTGAGGTGGTCTAGAAGAGATGGCAAACTTTGTTGAAAATAAGGCTGCCCTAGCAGGATTGTTATGATGCCTTATAAACTAGGTGTGTTTAGATGCACAAGGTTCCAATGGAAACAAGTGAAAGGTGGGGATTGATAGGCCATGATTAGTGGATCATATTCATGCAAAACGTTGGTCAAGGGGTGGTAGCATATGGATGTGAGCTTCTGCCAAAGTAGGCAATATGATAAGATTTGCAAAAAGGATTATTATCTTGACTACAAAACCATCTTGGATGAGTGGGAACCAGAAGGGTTTAACCAATGGTAAGAGTGGTCTTTGGTAGTACTAATGTTGTACTACAAGATGGTTCAAGTATATTCTCAAGAATATACATAACTTAGAGTAGGTGAAGTTCCAAAGAGTGAATCTAGTTAAAGATTCTAGACTTGGCCAAATTTGGCAAACTGGTGGATTTGGACCAATATGGGAGAGGGAGACATTTGGAGAGGAGGCAAGGGTCCATCCTCTTCATCAAGTGGTTGATATTGATGTAGGGGTTCATAGCATGGAAAACAAAAAAATTCTACCGCATACAAACAAACAAGCCAAGATCTATCTACTAGATTGTAGCAACAAGTCGATGGAATAACTCACCCTCGAAGATTCCAAAGTGTTTAACGAGAGCGGATTCTCGTGGGTGATGTAGTTGTACTCTTGCCGATCTCAAGATCGTGTAGACGATCCTTCCGGCGCTGCGTTCCAGCAGCCCTTCCATAGTTGGTCACACGTTCGGTACTCGATGAAGACCTTCCTCTCCCTTGTTCCAGCAGGCAGCGGAGGTTGTAACACTCTCCTCGCGATTCCGGCAGCATAACGGCATGGTACCGGAAGTAGAGGGGAGATCTCACAGGGCTTCGCCTTAAGCCGAAGCGAGTATGGTGGACTATGAGAGAGGCCTTGGTGATCTAGGGTTTAGACATACCAAGGAGAGAGGGCTAGGCCGGCGGCTAGGGCTTGGGGAAAGCCACAAGTCGGCGGCTAGGGTTTGCCCTAGGGCGGCGGCGGCTGCAGGAGGGCCGGCGGCTAGGGCTAGGGTTTAGAGGAGAGAGGTGTAGGTCTAGAGGCGCAGCCCTGCCCCTCCTTTTATAGGTGGGAGGGCGCCGGCCAGGGGAGGAGAGTCCTCCCCCAAGTCGGCCTCCAAGGCCGGCGGGTGGAGGGAGAGGAACTCCTCCCCAAGTAGGTTTCCTACTCTCCCTCCACCAAGCAAACTTGTCGTTTGACTTTTCAAACTAGGATTTGATTTATCCCTTTATTTTGCTCAGCAATGACACTTAGTACATGATGAAACCATTCCAACTTGTTATGACACATTCATGTACCCTTCCCCTGCAGAGTGCCGGACCTTCCGGAACCTTCTAGAACATTCCCGATGAAAACACCGGAACCATTCTCCAACCCCGAAACAGGACTTTCCTTATATGAATCTTATTCTCTGGACCATTCCGGATCTCCTCGTGATATCCCGGATCCCATCCGAGACTCCGAACAACATTCGGTCTCTTACTCATCATTCCATAACTACTCAACAACATCGAATCTTTAGTGTGTCTCCCTACGGTTCGTGAATTATGCGGACATGATCGAGACACTTCTCCGAACAATAACCAATAGAGGAATCTGGAAATTCATATGGCTCCCACATATTTCTACGATTACTTTGCGATCGAATGAATTACTTACATACGATACCAATTTCCCTTTGTCTCACGATAGTTTACTTATCCGAGGTTTTGATCGTCGGTGTATCTGCATACCTAGTTCAACCTCGTTACTGATAAGTACTCTTTTCTCGTTCCCGTGATATGTGATCCCTTGTGAGCCAGTCACATGCTTGCAAGCCAATTGGATGACATTCCACCGAGAGGGCCCAGAGTATATCTATCAGTCATATGGATGGACAAATCCCACTCTTGATCCATGTGTCTCAACCAATACTTTCCGAACACTCAATGCCACCTTTATAACCACCCAGTTACGGTGTGGTGTTTGATGTCATCAAAGCATCCTTCCGGTGATGGTGATATGCATGATCTCATGGTCGAAGGAATTAGGTTACTATGTATCAAAAAGCATATAGCAATTGAACTATTAAAATGACTTGATCTTTATGCTACGCTTATCTATAGGAGTATGTCAATCATACCATTCTCCTAACGATATGATCTTGTTGTTAATAACATCTCAATGTTCATGATAGGGAAACCATAATCATTTATTAACCAACAAGCTAGTATTACAAAGAGGCTTTACTAGGGACTCTAAATTAGTTTACAAATCACACAAGTATTAATGTTTCCTTGTTAATACTGTTATAGCATGAATGTAAACATTTATCATAAACACAAAGATATAATAATAACTACATTTATTATTGCCTCTAGGGCATATCTCCAACACTCTCCCACTTGCACTAGAGTCAACTAATCTAGATTACATGGTAATATACCGAACACCCATGGCAGTTTGGTGTTGGTCATGTTTTGCCCTCGGGAGAGGTTTAGTCAACGGATCCGCCACATTCAGATCTGTGTGTGCTTTGCAAATCTTTATGTCACCATCTTGGACATGTTCTCGAATAGCGTGAAAACGTAGCTTGATGTGCTTCAGCTTCTTGTGTGACCTTTGTTCTTGCGCATTGGCTATGGCGCCCATGTTATCACAGTAGATAGACATTGGGTCCAGCGCACTTGGAACCACACCGAGCTCTGTAATGAACTCCTTCATCCATATCGCTTCTTGTGAAGCCTCCGAAGTAGCTATGTATTCTGATTCAGTTGAAGATCTTGCCACAACACTTTGCTTTGCACTCCTCCAGCTAACTGCTGCACCATTGAAAGTAAATACGTATCCAGATTGAGATTTAGAATCATCCGGATCGGTGTTCCAACTAGCATCGGTGTAACCATTAACAACGAGTTGTTCATCACCTCCATAAGAAAGAACCATATCCTTAGTTCTTCTCAAGTACTTAAGGATGTTTTTGACCGATGTCCAATGATCCACTCCTGGATCACTTTGATATCTGCTAGTCAAACTAATAGCATATGCAATGTCGGGTCTAGTACATAGCATGGCATACATTAGAGATCCTATGGCTGAGGCATAGGGAGTCTTACTCATCCTTTCTCTATCTTCTGCCGTTGTTGGACTTTGAGTTTTACTCAAGGTCGTATTGGGCAACATGGGCAAGAACCCTTTCTTGCTATCTTCCATTCCAAACCTCTTTAGAACTTTGTCCAAATATGTACTTTGTGACAATGATATTAGGCGTCTCGATCTATCTCTATAAATCTTTATGCCTAATATGTAAGCTGCTTCGCCAAGATCTTTCATTGAAAAACTATTATTCAAATATTCCTTGACACTATTAAGAAGGTCTACATCATTCCCAATCAACAATATGTCATCTACATATAGTATTAAGAATGCTACAGAGCTCCCACTCACTTTCTTGTAAATACAAGCTTCTCCATAAGTTTGTATAAAACCAAAACTTTTGATCACCTTATCAAAACGGTGATTCCAACTTCGGGATGCTTGCTTCAATTCATATATGGACCGTTGAAGTTTGCATACCTTGTTAGCATCTTTAGGATCGACAAAACCTTTGGGTTGCATCATATACAATTCTTCATCAATGTCTCCATTGAGGAACGCTGTTTTGACATCCATCTGCCATATCTCATAATCATAATATGCAGCGATTGCTAACAAAATCCTCACAGACTTTAGCTTCGCTACTGGTGAGAAAGTCTCATCGTAGTCAACTCCTTGAATTTGTCGAAACCCTTTTGCGACAAGTCGAGCTTTATAGATAGTAACATTACCATCAGTATTTGTTTTCTTCTTGAAAATCCATTTGTTCTCGATAGCCTTCCGGCCATCCGGTAAGTCCACCAAAGTCCATACTTGGTTTTCGTACATGTATCCAATCTCGGATTTCATGGCTTCTTGCCATTTATTGGAATCTGGGCTCATCATCGCTTCCTCATATGTCGCAGGGTCATCGGTGTTGTCTACCAACATGACACTCATAATGGGATCATACCAATCAGGAGTGGTACGAGTTCTCGTTGACCTGCGAGGTTCTGTAGCAACTACAACCGAAGTTTCATGATCATCATCATTAGCTTCCTCTCTTATTGGTGCAGGCACCACAGGAACTTCTTCCGGTGCTGCGCTACTCGCAATTTCGAGAGAAGGTTCGACAACCTCGTCGAGTTCTACTTTCCTTCCAGTCACTTTTTTCGAGAGAAATTCCTTCTCTAGAAAGAATCCATTCTTGGCAACGAAGATTTTGCCTTCGGATCTATGATAGAAGGTATACCCAATAGTTTCTTTTGGATATCCTATGAAGATGCATTTTTCCTATTTGGGTTCAAGCTTGTCCGGTTGTAACTTCTTTACATAGGCTTCGCAACCCCAAACTTTAAGGAACGACAATTTAGTTTTCTTCCCAAACCATAATTCATACGGTGTCGTTTCAACGGATTTAGATGGTGCCCTATTTAAAGTGAATGCGGCTATTTCTAATGCATAACCCCAAAATGATAGCGGTAAATCTGTAAGTGACATCATAGAACGAACCATATCTAAGAGAGTTCGATTACGACATTCGGACACACCATTACGCTGTGGTGTTCCCGGCGGTGTCAATTGTGAAAGTATTCCGCATTTCTTCAAATGCTCGCAAAACTCGTAACTAAGATATTCACCTCCACGATCAGGACGTAGAAATTAAATATTCTTGTTACGTTGATTCTCCACCTCACTTTGAAATTCTTTAAACTTCTCGAAAGTTTCGGACTTATGTTTCATGAAATAGATATACCCATATCTACTCAAGTCATCCGTGAAGGTAAGAACATAACGATAACCACCGCGCGATGCCACACTCATTGGACCACACACATCGGTATGTATGATTTCCAATAAGTCTGTAGCTCGCTCATTCATACCAGAAAATGGAGTATTAGTCATTTTACCCATCAGACATGCTTCGCATCTTTCAAGTGATTTGAAATCAAGTGATTCAAGAAGTCCATCGGAATGGAGTTTCTTCATACGCTTCACTCTAATGTGACCAAGACGACAGTGCCACATATAGGTCGAGTTATCACTCAATTTCAAACGTTTAGCTTCAATGTTATTAATATGTGTATTTCCATTATCTAGATTCAATAAGAATAGACCATCTATCAAAGGTGCATGTTCATAAAACATATTACTCATATAAATCGAACAACCATTATTCTCGGACTTAAACAAGTAACCGTCTCGCAATAAACAAGATCCCAATATAATGTTCATGCTTAACGCAGGCACCAAATAACAATTATTTAAGTATAAAACTAATCCCGATGGTAGATGAAGAGGTAGCGTGCCGACCGCGATCACATCAACCTTTGATCCATTTCCTACGCGCATCGTCACCTCGTTCTTCGCTAGCTTCCGTTTATTCTACAGCACCTGTTTCGAGTTACAAATATGAGCAACCGAACCAGTATCAAATACCCAGGCACTACTACGAGTACTAGTGAGATACACATCAATAACATGTATATCGGATATACCTTTCTTCTTGATGTTGCCGTTCTTCAAATCCGCCAAGTACTTTGGGCAATTCCGCTTCTAGTGACCTTCTCCCTTGCAGTAAAAGCACTCAGTATCAGGCTTAGGTCCAGCCTTGGTCTTCTTCGTCAGTGCGGTACTTACCACCTTTCTTGAAGTGTCCCTTTTGCTTAGACTTGCCTTTCTTGAATTTGGTGGTCTTATTGACCATCAACACTTGGTGCTCTTTCTTGATCTCCACTTCTGTAGATTTTAACATGGAGAAGAGTTCTGGCAACTGCTTGTTCATGCTTTGCATATTGTAGTTCATCACAAAGTTCTTGTAACTTGGTGGTAGTGATTGGAGGACACGGTAAATCCCCAAAGCATTAGGAATCACTATACCCAAGCTTTGGAGTTTGTTTGCGTGCCTAGACATCTTAAGCACATGCTCACTGACGGAGCTGCCCTCTTCCATCTTGCAGTTAGAGAACTTTTCAGAAGCCTCATAGCTCTCAACTGCCGCGTGAGTCTCAAATATCAGTTTGAGTTCACGGACAATATCATTTGGGTCTGAATTCTCAAACCTTTTCTGAAGCTCCGATTCCAAACCATACAAGATAGCACACTGAACTGTGGAGTATTGATTCTTCCGAGTGAGGTAAACATTCTTTACTTCATCGGTAGCATCAGCTACAGGCGGGTCACCCAGCGGTGCATCCAGCACATAGGTCAAATTACTAGCATTGAGGACAATCCTCAAATTGCAGAACCAATCCGCGAAGTTGCTTCCATTGTTTTTCAACTTTTCTTTCTCTAGGAGCGCATTAAAATTGATGGTAGGGGCCGCCATTGATCTACAACATATTTGCAATAGTTTAGACTAAGTTTATGACAAATTGAGTTCTAATTAATAGTTAAATTAATCTAGGTGAACTCCCACTCAAAACAATATCCCTCACATTGTTTTAGTGATCACACGAACCAAATCCACCACATCAAAACCGATCATCACGAGAGTTGATGTAACTTCAATGGCGAACAATCGACATGTTCATCATATCTACTATATGATTCATGCTTTACCTTTCGGTGATCCGTGTTCCGAGACCATTTCTGTACATGCTAGGCTCGTCAAGATCAAACCTTAGCTTCTGCATGAGCAAATCTGTCTTGCTCACGTTGTATACACTTGCAGAATCTAACACACCCGATCATCATGTGGTGCTTCGAAACAACAAGCTTTAGCAACGGTGCTTACTAAGGATGAACACTTTAGAACTTGAAATTCATGTGCATGAGGGATCATCTTATAATGCTACTGTCGTTAACTAAGCAACACAAGATGCATAAAGGATTAACATCACATGCAATTCATAATATGTGATATGATATGGCCTTTCTTCTTTGTGCTTCCGATCTCCATCTTCAAGCACGAACATGATCTCCATCATCACCGGCATTGCATCAAGGTCAATGACGCTGCTCCATGGTTGTCGTCCACCAGCTTCAACTATTAAAACTACTTTGAATAGACACGCGGGTCTTAACAGAAATTAAAGACAACCATATGGCTCCTGCCGGTTGCCAACTTACAATAAGGAACATTGCATACATCAAATATAATCACAATCATGGCCATATCACATCACATCACACCCCTGCAAAACAAAGTTAGACGCCTCTAATTTCTTTGCATATTTTACGTGGTTTGGGGCTTTCAATAAGTGTCGATCTAACTTACGAAAAAGAACCACAACGTTGATGTTTGAACTATCAAGTGCCTGTTGTAAATTAGATCTATACTATAATGGGAGAGACAGACACCCGCAAAGCCACTTATGCAATACAAGTTGCATGTTGAGCGTGGAGCAAGTTTCATGAACGACGTCATGTAAGGTTAGCCCAGGACGCTTCATCCCATCATACCGCAAGATGCAAAGTACACAAGAAGCAATTGATAATAAAAGCACCACCGCCCATAATGACCATTGTGTTCTACTCATGCAACAGATCTACATATAGACACGGCTCTGATACCACTGTAGGGGTTCGTAGCATGGAAAACAAAAAATTTCTACCGCATACAAATAAACAAGCCAAGATCTATCTACTAGATTTTAGAAACGAGTCGATGGAATAACTCACCCTCGAAGATTCCAAAGTGTTTAACGAGAGCGGATTCTCGTGGGTGATGTAGTCGTACTCTTGCCGATCTCAAGATCGTGTAGACGATCCTTCCGGTGCTGCGTTCCGGCAGCGCTTCCGCAGTCGGTCACACGTTCGGTACTCGATGAAGACCTTCCTCTCCCTTGTTCCAGCAGGCAGCGGAGGTTGTAGCACTCTCCTCGCGATTCCGGCAGCACAACGGCGTGGTACCGGAAGTAGAGGGGAGATCTCGCAGGGCTTCGCCTTAAGCCGGAGCGAGTATGGTGGACTATGAGAGAGGCCTCGGTGATCTAGGGTTTAGACACACCAAGGAGAGAGGGCTAGGCCGGCGGCTAGGGCTTGGGGAAAGCCCCAAGTCGGTGGCTAGAGTTTCCTTAGGGCGGCGGCGGCTGTAGGAGGGCTGGCGGCTAGGGCTAGGGTTTAGAGGAGAGAGGTGTAGGTCTAGAGGGGCAGCCCTGCCCCTCCTTTTATAGGTGGGAGGGCGCCGGCCAGGGGAGGAGAGTCCTCCCCCAAGTCAGCCTCCAAGGCCGGCGGGTGGAGGGAGAGGAACTCCTCCCCAAGTAGGTTTCCTACTCTCCCTCCACCAAGCAAACTTGTTGTTTGAATTTTCAAATTGGCATTTGACTTTTCAAACTAGGATTTAATTTATCCCTTTATTTTGCTCAGTGATGACACCTAGTACATGATGCAACCATTCCAACTTGTTATGGCACATTCATGTATCCTTCCCCTCCGGAGTGCCGGACCTTCCGGAACCTTCTAGAACATTCCCGATGAAAACACCGGAACCATTCTCCAACCCCAAAACAGGACTTTCCTTATATGAATCTTATTCTCCGGACCATTCCGGATCTCCTCGTGATATCCCGGATCCCATCCGAGACTCCGAACAACATTCGGTCTCTTACTCATCATTCCATAACTACTCAACAACATCGAATCCTTAAGTGTGTCTCCCTACGGTTCGTGAATTATGCGGACATGATCGAGACACTTATCCGAACAATAACCAATAGAGGAATCTGGAAATTCATATGGCTCCCACATATTTCTATGATTACTTTGCGATCTAATGAACCACTTACATACGATACCAATTTCCCTTTGTCTCACGATAGTTTACTTATCCGAGGTTTTGATCGTCGGTATCTCTGCATACCTAGTTCAACCTCGTTACTGATAAGTACTCTTTTCTCGTTCCCGTGATATGTGATCCCTTGTGATCCAGTCACATGCTTGCAAGACAATTGGATGACATTCCACCGAGAGGGCCCAGAGTATATCTATCCGCCATATGGATGGACAAATCCCACTCTTGATCCATGTGTCTCAACCAATACTTTCCGAACACTCAATGCCACCTTTATAACCACCCAGTTACGGTGTGGTGTTTGATGTCATCAAAGCATCCTTCCGGTGATGGTGATATGCATGATCTCATGGTCGAAGGAATTAGGTTACTATGTATCAGAAAGCATATAGCAATTGAACTATTAAAATGACTTGATCTTTATGCTACGCTTATCTATAGGAGTATGTCCATCATACCATTCTCCTAACGATATGATCTTGTTGTTAATAACATCTCAATGTTCATGATAGGGAAACCACAATCATTTGTTAACCAACAAGCTAGTATTACAAAGAGGCTTTACTAGGGACTCTAAATTAGTTTACAAATCACACAAGTATTAATGTTTCCTTGTTAATACTGTTATAGCATGAATGTAAACATTTATCATAAACACAAAGATATAATAATAACTACATTTATTATTGCCTCTAGGGCATATCTCCAACAATTGAAGTATAAGATTGAATAGAGGGGATCCATGCTTTATTTGGTCTTTGATGGGTTGGATGCTAATACAAGGATTAGCTCAGGATTGATCTGGGTAAGTAGATTAGGAGGTCACTTGGTGACTAAGTTAGATTGTCTTTGGGTTTCTTAGTTTGCGATTGGTGATCTCAACTATTGGTTTGATCCCTAATGATGAGCTACTAGATTAGCTCACTCTATTTCCTAAGCAATCAAGGTAATCAGTAGATCAGGGCAATTCATCAGACAGCAGATCAAGGCAACTCATCACATCAACTTATCCATCTATTACTAAGGTTACCATCAAGCCTAGCTTGAGGTAAGCATGGGTGTTTTGAAGGGGTTGTGATTTTGAATTAAGATAAGGACCTCTTAGTATTACTACCAAGATTAGAGTGAAAAGGTTTTAGGAAAGGTTTTGTAAAAACCTAGAGATAGGAGTAGTTGAAGGTTCTATCTTGAAAACATAAGGAGATTATATAGGTCTCCATATTTTTGTTAATAGGACTAGTAACATAGTTGGTTTTATCAAAGTCATCTTGGCTCAGGTTTGGAATGCTAGAACATTTGAGAATGTTAAAGATGTGCCAAGACATCTCTTTTGGAAAATAGTTTTTGTTAACTAGTGTTGAGATAAGGAATATATCGCCTAATACACAATCAGTTGCATGAACACAAACAGACAAGTAAGCAAACATTGCAACACTTAATAAGAAAAGATTTTGTTCCCCCTAATTTTTGCCTTTTTGACACAAGATCAGGGTTGCTGAAATTGGGATGTTACATTGTGACCGTGTTCTTGATCCCAAAAGGCATTGTGTTGTAGCAAAAGACTTGGAACAGCGTAATGAAATCGTCTTTCCCTGATCCTTGAACTTTATTCAAATCTGATTATAGCCTGAATAGGCGTCGAGGAACGAGAGTCATTCACATCACGCAGTGGAATCGATGATTTGGTTAATCTGCGGTAGGGGAAAGTGGTCCTTTGGGCAATACTTGTTCAGCACCGTGAAGTCCACACACATCCGCAGTATGTCCGTGTCCTTCTTAGGGACTAGCACTGGGTTGGCTACCCATGTGCTTTATTTGATCTCCCTTATGAAGTTAGCATCGAGGAGTTTGTTGACTTTGATACCGATTGCCTCCGCTCTTTCCTCGAACAGTCGACACATCGTTTGCTTCACTGGACGCGCATTCGGGTATACGTTGAGTGAGTGCTCGGCAAATTGGCTAGGAACTCCGGGCATGTTCGCGGGACACCAGGCGAAGATTTCCCAGTGCTCTCGGAGGAATTCAACAAGCGTGAGTTCCTATGTGGGACTCAGGTAGATTGCTATCAGAGGCGTCTTGGTGGGATCCGTCGGGTGGACCTGCGCTGCCTTGGTGTTAACCGTGGAGTTGAACGACGGGTCGGGTGCGTTCTGCTTGGTCACAGGGGGCAGACTATTGTCTGTCTACTCCTTCAACCTCGCGAGATCCTCTTGTATGCCGAAGGACTGGAGATTATTTTGAAGTCTCTATCACAACTATCGAACTTGGTGAAGCTTCCTAGGACGATGATGACGCCATTAGGTCCTGTCATCTTCAGCAGAGGTATGCATAGTGTTGTACTGCCAGGAATCTTGCGAATGCCACACGACCAAGGATGGCATGGTATTGTGAGGGATAGTCAACCACCTCAAACTCAAGCCGCTCACGCTTGCAGTTCTTAGGGGTGCCAACGATGACGTCAAGCCACATTTTGCCTAGGGGTACACTACTTTCCATAGGACTATGTTGTGGAAGGTTGTGTCGGATGCTTCCAGGCTGCTCAGCGGGATCCGCATGGCTTCGAGTATGCTAGCGAACATCAGAATGATGCCACTACCACCATCCATGAACACGTGACTCATCAAATTCGTTGAGCTGTGCCTCAAGCACCAGGGCAGAGTGGCCTGAGTGAGGTATTTGGCGGGGGTGATCCGATCGGTCGAAGGTGATGCATGACTCTGAGCCGCTGAGGTACTCAGGTATGGCTGGTGGAGAAGTGACAACTAGGTTTATCTGGCGGGTGATCGGCTTCTAGATCCTGTTGGATGGACGCCCCTTTTGTATCATCATGGTTCCCAGTGGATGTGGGTACTTTTTTCTCCATTGTTCTAGGATGGCGCAGCCGCAAGCTACGCGGGTTCTCCAGGTGGTGGCGGTGGGGCACCATATGCGATGGGCCTAAGGGCAGAGCTGAACCCCTGGTAAACTATGTCATGCCGCAATTGGGTGTATACCTCGTGGAGCTTTTGGAACTCCCTGTTGTCCTTAAGCAAATGGTTGGCTTTCTTCTTGCCATCGTGCTTGTCAATGTAGAAGTGGATGGTGCAGGACCTGACAGATTTTTGAATGTAGAAGGCTCTTCATCCCGAGTGCGGCGTTGCCACGATTGCGTGGGTTTACCACTATCGCGGTAGATGCCACTGTGGTATCCGCTGCTGCGGTTTCTGTCCCCGCAGCAGTCGGCGTAGCCAGTCACGACCATATCAACCTCCTCGTGATCTTCGTAGATGCGCGCTCTTATTTTTCCTCAGCGGTCACGTCTGCGGCCGAGGTCATCTTCATCATCCGAACGTGTTCGTTTGATGGCATGTGATCAATGGTTTTGGGCTTTATCATGCCCAGCTCCTCTCTGAGATCGCGGCGTCTTACGCCGCCATTAAAGGCGTCAATTTCCCTCTCCTCCGAGATGTCTTCGGCGGAGTTCTTGATGACGGACCAACGCTGGACGTAGGAGCAGATCGACTCGTTGGACCGTTGGCAGAAGGAGCACAGCTCTTCGATGGAGGCTGGCCTCTTGCGGGTGCCCTTGAAGTTGGGATGAAGCTGCAGACCAGCTCCTCCCAACTGCGGATGGATCAAGAGGGAAGGGTATTGAGCCAGGCTCTGGCTGTGCCCTTCAGCTACAGCTAAAGGCACTGCATGGTTGTATTCTTGCTTCCGCCGTGCAGTTTGACCGATGAGAGGCGTAGGTTAGATGTAGTTGTTGTTGGTGCTTTGCCGTGGTTTTGGGTGTCCCTGGAACTCACGATCTGTTGCTGGGGAGTGAGGCTCCACTTTTACGGCGAGCTCCCAAGGTGGGAGACGGTGGAGGAGGCGGAGAAGAAAGGATCCCACCTAAATAAGATCATTTGTTTGTCAGATCTAATGGATCTCGGTGGTCTCGGATCTGGTGGATGCAGACTCGTCCTTGCTTGCCATGGAGGTGAGGAGGTGTGCGGATCTGGTGGATGCAGACGCTCTAGGCCGGCTCTGCTACAGGGGAGAAGTTCTGCTTCTCGTGGGAGATCTCCAATGCCGTCGATTGATTTGTCGGTGTATATGTTGGCAGTATGCCTCTCCCTCATGTGCCGGTGACATTGAAATTCGGCCGGCGTTAGTTGATCTTCAACCTCTAGGCTCTTAAGCCGAAGCGGAGGCCCTTTGACTGCAGTATGGCATGCTCCCCTCTCACCACCCCAAGTGGCGAAGTCCCCAGCAATAGTGAGGGTGGCTGTGCTGCAGCCTATGATGATAGTCGTTGTTATTTTCAGTTTCTTTGAGTTCCTTTTTTAAAATATACTACCACCGCTGTTGATGAATGAAGCACTATCGGTCCTTCGGAACGTTCCCTGTTCAAAAAAAAAGTAGGCGTCTCGCTGGTCGCTGCAGCTGCCACACATGAACCTCCTTTCTTGCATGGTGATGTTGGGTGACATATCACGGTCACACACTTCTCCATCCATGAAGCACCGTGACTGCTGCCATACGTCTCGTTCTGACATCAAGCTTGGACACTCCTAGCTTACTACTACACCCCCCGGAGAGAGACAGAGAGAGAGGAGGGGAGGTACGCGTCATCTTTCATTGGAACAGAAGTTACGATTGTTTACTTCTTTCTTTCGAACGATTTCTTCGTGTTCTTACATTATAGGTCCAGATGGGTAGGCGTGTGGTACGAGCGTTTTTTTACATCTCCTGCAAGTCAGTATGCTAGGGATAAGGAAGCAACGATAGCATCAACTCATCCTTTTTTGTGTATGAACGGGAGAAGTTACTGTGAATGTTCTCGTTAGATTGTTCCGTTTTTCCCTAAAAAATATTTTTCTGTTTGGATAATTTTTTTCTTATCTTTCATGTTCTTTTTTGAGAAAATACGGTACTTTATTGATTAAGATAAACCATTACAAATAGTCTGCCGGATGCAATCCGAAATAGAGTTCCTAAAAGTGGCAGAAACAAAATGCTCAACAGAACGAGCTAAGGTATGTGCCGCAATATTACACTGACAATAAATATGAGTAAACGACACTAAGAAGAGCTCTAAAGCGATCGCCTTGATGTCCTGAACCACCAATCCAACTTGGCTACAGTCAATCTCTGAGCTATTGATCCGTTGGACTAAAGAAAGGCAATTAGATGCCACAATCAGCCTGTCAAAACCTTCAGCTCCAGCTAGGGACAAAGCACGACGAAGAGCAAGCGCTTTAGCAATTTCCGGCGTTATGACCTCTTCAACAAGTCCGTTGCACACAAACGAACAATCTCCATTGTGGTTCTGGATCACGATGCCAATTCCCATTCAGCGCGAAGGAGGGAAAAGAGCTGCATCAACCAAAGGGTGAACCATACCTTTAGACGGCGGAGACCAACGAGGCACTGATGAGGAAGCCTCGCGCCTATACAAGGAGCTGGTTTAAAGAGATGCATCTCGATCATTTCAACATAAGCTTTGCATTGTTCAGCGACACTATGTGGATGCCTCATTGGATCACCATTCTTCAACCCATTCTGAGTCAGCCACAAGTGCCAGATTACTATAGTCAGCAACATTCGTTCACATTCAGTTGACCTTGCCAAGAAATCAAAGACCCAATCTTTTGGGCATGTAAACATCTTGCGACGGAGGTGGATGTCATAGCTTTGCTTAATCTCCCTCCACACTTCTTTGGCAAACGGACAAAACAAGAATGTATGTGCCGCTGTCTCTTCCCGGTTATAGTACATGCAGGACGCTGAAGCTGGGATATGGAGCCGAACAAACTGCGAACCGGATGGTACACAATCATGAGAAAAACGCCAGAGGTTGATTTTCATCTTCCCTGGCGCTTTAGTGGCCCACAATTTCTTCCAAAGCAAGCTAACATCCTATAGAGCTGAGTTATCACCACCACCCTTCTTGCTGCGATCTACAAAGAATTTATATGTCTTAGCAAGATGGTATGCCGACCGGACCGTATAATCACCATACTTTGTAAAGGGCCAGGAGAGGAAATCCTCGCTGCCCCACCTACTGATTGGAATTTAGAGAATCCTTTCTATTTAGATTACTGTGATTGTTCTGTTTATATTATTGTCATCGTTATATTTAGGTTATTGTGATTGTTCTATTTAGGTTATTTTGATTCTTTCCGATTATCTGATTTTGGTTGTGATTGTTCAGTTTACATTATTTATGTTATGTTCTTGTATTTATTCATGCTATTGTTTTTGGTATAGTGAGAGATCATGAGAGATGAACATACAAATTGAAAGGTAGCGGATCACCTTGTGTTTTCTTATTACATATGACTCATTGATCCCATGATCTCTGGGATTCCAACAATATAAATAACGTGTGAGCCTTCGAGGATCATGACTAAAAGAGAGCTAAGAGTAAAAAATAATAGTCTAACCCGCAATACACATCTTGTAATCCATTTTTTCATCAAACCCTCTTAGGACATATATATAGGTATAGACTAAGTAAAAATATTTCCAAGAAAAAGGAGTCATGTTTTATTTTAGAAATAAAGGTATTCTTTTTTTACAAGCTACCAGAATCCTATGTGAATCATCTTTCAATGTGTTTGTAGGTCCTACCCAAAACAGGAAGTGATACTATCATGATTCAATACACTCTAGATATATGTGTTACTTTACCCACGGAAGATCCGCAAACTTAAAGATTGTCCTCACAATTGCAGCTAGATTATGGCTTACAAAGTTGTTTCACTGATCCCATTTATCATATATATGTACGTAGTCCAGACAATAGAGATCCACCATATCATATATACTACAAAGAAGTCACGTCCGAAGGTGACATTACTTTTATAGAAATGGTTTTTGGAGATATGTCATTAAGATGGCAATACTTTAACCCAATCTTACTCATACAGGGTCCTAACTATCGAAGAATAATTTTTAACTCTTTCTAAGAATAAAAAGGCAGTTATTGTGTAAAAGCTAAAGGTGGAATGACTTTGTAGTCGATCTGGCTTCCAATGGCTTGACAGACTACACATAAGTTCCGAACTATCAGTCATAGTAGTTCATCAATTGCTCCGTTAGTCTATCAACATGATCCATGTAATATTACTCTAAAGATAATTTTTATGCAGATTGTTAACAAAATATATTGCAAATAGTTTGATAAATATAATCATCATATATGAATAAGAACTGAACTTTCCTGGTTCCCCAGAAGATCAAGTAGAATTCAGGGAACACTACAAGATTGAGTGCGCTCTATGATAAGGTAAAAACATCATGGATTTCTGACGTTCTAATCTATTTCATCGGGAGACGGTAGGAGGGCCTCTGTTCAAGTCACCCATGAAATTCCTGGCATTCGTCGCTGATTTCGTCCCTAAACCTGAAGCCCAGCTTGCCATCTTGTCGCGTGTATAATCTTAATGGATTTTGTCACGGCCCATGTGAAAGTGCAATGGACGTCACCTAGAGGGGGTGTGAATGGGCTTTTAAAGTTATTACGGGTTAGGCTCAAATAAATGCGGAATAAAAACTAATGTTTAATTTATTAAGCACAAAAACTAAACACTAGGTTCACCTAAGTGCACAACAACCAATGCTAAGCAATACAAGCAACAAGGTGATAGCAAGATGAAATACTTCAAGCATGATGGCTATCACAATGTAAATGCATAAGTAAAGGGATTGGTTGAGAAATAACCGATAGACGCGGAAACAAAGGTTTTTATCCCGAAGTTCACTTCCAAAGAAGCTATGTCTCTATTGGAGAGGTAAGATAGCACGCGCAATGCTCTCCGAGTGCCACAAATGGCTCACCTCGGGGTGTGGTGGCTCGATGCTCACCCAACGCCACACAAGGCCTCATCCCGGATGTGAAGCCACGCAACTCAACAACCACACAACAGGCTCACCCTATTCTCCCATGAGCTCGCCACAAAGGTCTACTCAAGATCCACTAAAGGACGCTTGAGGGCGATCACCAATACCCGTATAAGGTTGGGGCTATCTCCACAACTCAATTGGAGGATCCCAACAACAAAGCCACAAAGACACAAAAGGCCACAAGACCACAAAATGTCACAAGCTTGATGCCACTCCACAATGGAGGCCTCAATAAAATGACACACCAACCACACAACCATCTAGGGTTCCAAGAACCCAAGAGTAACAAGCCCACAATATTGTACTCGCTGAATCTCTGTGGATAACTCAAACCTATGCAAAAAATGTAAGGGAAAGTTCTTCACTCCCAAATTCCAACAAAGCTACAAAATCTATTGGGGGAATAAGAGAGGAAGAACACAAGAGGAGAACACAAAACTCTCCAAGATCTACATCCCAAGGATTCCTTCACAAAGAAGGGATTTGGTTTGTGGGGATTGTAGATCTAGATCTCCTCTCTCAAATCCCTCAAAAATATCTAAGAATATAGGAGAGGGAAGAGGAGAGGAAAATCTCTTCAAGGTCCTTCAAGGTCAACAATCGAGGAGAGAGAGAAAGCCAAAACCAAGAAAAGAGCAAGTCCCCACGAAGGGGAAGAGGATCCCCCTTTTAAAGGCTCCCAGATCTGCTTGTTAAGCGCAGATCCAAGCGCGACCAGTAGTACCGGTGGGGGGGGGGGCGGTACTATCACTGGCACCTAGCCAATAGTCAGGAAAACAGCGATGCGAGAGACAGAAAAATGAGCCTGGCCAGAACTTCCGCTGAGAACATTACTACCGCCAGAAATTCTGCCCAAAGATCCGACAAAATAGAGCATACCAAACAGAGAAGTTACTGAGGCTGAGCGTAAGTAGATCCGGAATTTCAACCCGTACTACCGTCGGCAATTATGCCCGAGCATTACTTCCGGTTCCTGGCCGATACTTCCGGCGGGGGTGGAACTACCGCCTCAACTTTCGGTCAAAGTTCCAACAAATTGAACAAACCAGACAGAGAAGTTACTGAGCCGAACTCAGGATGAGTGCAAGAAGAACCGGAACTACCGGCGGCAAAATTCCCTAGCGGTACTACCAGTGGCGGGCAGGAACTTCCACCTAGGGAAATTCCAGAAACCAAAACTGCAATAACTTTCGCATACGAACTCTAAACAAGATGAAACCAATTTTGTTGGAAAGATAGAGACGAGACAAAATATTTGGTATCACCAAGGGAGAAAATACCATGAATAAATTTGTGAGATGTATCCCAAGGCGTAGATCTGATGTGGACATCCCATCTATTGATACAACCGTTGTACCTACAGCTACACACATACAAGAACCTATCACAAGATCTCGTGCCAAATAACTTAACTATCAGGTACTTTTGTTTCTTGGAACTATTCTTCACATACATGAGAATATGATGCTGCCTAAATCAGATGTATTTCTTACTCTTAGGAATGATGGACCAAGCATGGATGAGAGGGACGAGCATTGGAGCATGGTCATGCATGGAGATGGCAGCAATCATGTGATGATTGAAGAGAACGCCACGGGTGAAGATTTCAGAACTTTGAGGCCACCATAATGAAGAAAGAAGGCTTGGACGAAATATTCAAGATTAATACTTCACAAATTCGTCCATAGCTTAATATGGTGCTGCGACACCTTTATTTTGGGCCAGGCCCATGTAATTTTCGCAGGATTTTTAATAGCCACTTTTTAGAGTCTGTATTTGAGGAGAAAAGGACTTCTAGGGTTGGATTCGGCCACCACTTCTATGGCTGGCCGAAACCCCACCTTTTTCTCCTTAAATACTCCCCTTAGCCGTCACCATAGACTCGGATTTTGTTTAGACATTAAGTTAGCCATCATAGCAACTTCGGCAAGGCTCGAGCGTCGCAGAGGCCTCTTGTACTTTGCACCTATACAGGATCCCACCTTTTCAATAAAGCTTTCATCTTAATCCGTAATATCTTGATTGCAATATTAGTTCTTACTTGTTCTCGATTTCATGTAGGAATTAAGACCCTCGTTGGTCAGGCTGATCGTGTTCCCGCAGGATCGGTAATCTCCAGGAGATTGTCCTAGCGATTGCATTGGCGCTCGTGCTCGCACGTGTAGTCGGATCGTCAAGCCCGAACTCCACCAAATCGACTATCACCATCTCATCAAAGATCGGACACCTTTGCCCTATCAAGTGGTATCAGATTTCAGGTTGCTCGGTGAGATTTTACTGTTTTTATAGATTAGATCTGTTTTACCTATAACCCATGAAAAATCCAAAAACACAGTTAGACTTTAGATCCATCTCATCACCAATCTACGCCTTGCATTATCTTTTCAGTTTTGCATTGTTGAATTTGTGTCTGCATCGTCGCGTCGAGTTGCTGGTCTTAGTGTCTCGTCCCTTAGAGTTTCGAGTTCTGATCATAGTAGTCACTGCCACACTCGCAGATCACCGCCACCATATTCCTCCACCAAATTCCGCTGCAATACACTCAGTCACCATAAACCCTAAAACTTCGCCACCGCCTTCCTACCGTGACACGGATCCGATCACCTTTCTTGCCGCGGCACGAGTCCGAGTTGAGTTATTGTTTTCTAGTTTTTTCTTGTTCACTTTCCTTTCTTGGTTTTTCTGTGTTGAGCTAAAGTCCGTGTTGAGCTAAGAGTTGAGTCGTAAGTCCAGAAGGAGAGCAAAAAGTCTCGAACCTCCTCCAAATTTTTTTTCTGGCTATACGGATTTTCGGCTCCGGGGATCACTTTTCTCCATCGGCCGTTATAGCGATATTTTTTTGGCATCTGCGCGCTTTCCGGAGCATAATACAAAATTTTCAAAAAAACTTTTTGGGGCTAACCTGTTTCTAGACCCCGTCAATCAGTTCTAGACACTTGCCATCATAGTGATTTTTGACATCTCGGTTCGCTTTTCAGGGTGCCATATCATCATACATTGCTTGTTGTGTCGCGTCGTGACATCGTTGGTGATCTAGACTCGTGTCTCTAGTACGGTCTAGCCTAGGACCAGCACAGTACCATCGTTGAGCATTCTTTCAACATTTGCATTGCTATTTTTATAATTGCTAACCCCTTTGCTAAGCCTTCTCAGAGCTCCACAGATTTCTCCACGTGCGGTGTCTCGACTCCTGGTAATCGCTCGGTTCAATCTCTGGACCCACTGCTCCTCGCGGTTGCACATTGCCTTTTCCTGCTGTTTGGTAAGAACTTTTAAGAGCTTCGTATATTGCTTGACGCATTACGCGTGCCTTCCACCATATTTTCGTAGTTATAGGCATATATACCAGTGCTTTTGAAAGGACTAACCATGAAAGATACTTCGCGTAACCCTGCCATAATGACGAACCAAGAACTACATGCCCACTTCTCCGAGCTCTTGGTCGGTCGCGCTAAAGATGTGGATGCACGACTAGAGGAGTTTGACACCAAGCTCACCAACGCCATGGACAAGATCGATGGACTCGAGAAATCCTTCAACGACAAGCTTGACACTCGGTTCAAGGAGGTTTTAGACAGATTGCCGGCATCCGCACCCGCACCCGCCCCATTGCCACCTCGACATGGCGCACGGCGCATTCCGATCACGGGTCATACTGCTGGTTCAGCGGCCGCCGCACCTCAGCCGGCTATCGCTGCAGCTGAGGCGCCTCAGGCTTCCACCGCAGCTGCTGTTGCGACATTGGGGGCAGACAACGGGAACTACTACGACCTTGACGACGACGATCTATTTTACGAGGAGGTTGAACAACCTTCACACCCTGCTGGCCGACCCCGACATTACCACCGCAACGCTCGACCACCGGTACGTGATGATGATCATGTTGCAAAGCTTAAATTAAATATTCCATCTTTTGAGGGTAAATATAATCCTGATGCATATCTTACATGGGAGATGGAAGTAGAACAACGTTTTGCATGTTTAAAATATCGTGAGAATATGCGTGTTAGTGCTGCTACATGTGAATTTACTAAATTTGCTTCCCTTTGGTGGTCTGAGTATTGTCGTTTAAATCCTACTACTATTCCTCATACTTGGACTGCTTTAAAAACTGCTATGCGTGTTCGTTTTGTGCCTCCCACTTATCAACGTGATTTACTAAAGAATCTGACACGTTTGGAACAAGGGAAAAATTCTGTAGAAGAGTATTATCAGGAATTGCAAACGAAGATGGTTCGGTGTGGTCTTGTTGAATCTACTGAACAAATGCTTGCACGTTTATTTGGTGGATTAAACAAGGACATTAAACACATATTAGACTATAAGGAATATAATTCCATCA
This sequence comes from Avena sativa, assembly GCA_916181665.1. NCBI lineage: Eukaryota > Viridiplantae > Streptophyta > Magnoliopsida > Poales > Poaceae > Avena > Avena sativa. The sequence goes on from OV702297.1 coordinate 150,381,596, forward strand.
CGTGTTTGTTTCATCTTTCTTGCAAAGCTGAACGTGAAGTGCAGGATCGCCAAACACCATGGAGGTGGACTAATAATTCTGCAGGTCGCACATCCACTTGGACATCCCGACAATCAGCGCCTTCTTCTCGTGACTCTCCACCATCTACTACCACATCCAAGGCCACCACAAGATTTCCGTCAGCTGCTCCTTCACCGTCATCCAATGCTCTTGCTCGTAGTGCATCTTCTATGGCCTCCACGGGTAAAACAAAGGATATACAATGCCGCAAGTGCTGGGGTTTTGGTCATATTGAGAGACAGTGCACAACACAACGTGTTATGATGGTGCGTGATGATGGTCAATATGATTCAGCGAGTGACTTTGGTGAAGATACATTAGCTCTTATTTCTGCTCGAGATGGAGACAATTGTGATTCTGATGAAGAGACAGAGGTAATGGGAGCTGAAGCTGCTGATTAATACAAGAGCTTAATTACACAACGTGTGTTGAGTGTGCAATTGAGAAAATCTGAGCATGATCAACGCCACAACCTGTTCCAAACACGTGGTGTTGTCAAGGAAAGAGCTATAAGGATCATCATTAATGGAGGGAGTTGTTAATAATCTGGCTAGTGTTGACATGGTAGAGAAGCTTGCACTTCCAACAAGACAACGCACACATTCATATTACATCCAATGGTTTGAGAGTTCTCGCAAGATCAAGCTAACAAGAATGGTACGCGTGCATTTTACTATTGGTACATATTCTAATTTTGTTGATTGTGATGTTGTACCTATGCAAGCTTGTTCTTTGTTACTTGGTAGACCATGGCAATTTGATAGAGAATCTGTTCATAATGGCAAAACTAATCACTATTCTCTTATGCATGATGGAAAGAAAATTGGTCTAAAACCTATGACTCCTGAACAGATTTTAAAAGATGATCTTGGTAGAGCTAGTAGAGCTAAAACTGAGAAGAAAAATAAAAGTGAGAATCAAATTGTTCCTGCAGATTTTGTACCACCAAAGAACACTAAATCTGATTCTAAATATGCTACTGAAATTCGTTTGAAGAGTCCATGTATGCTTGCAAATAAAATTGATATTGCTGAATTAGATGTAAACAATACTCAATGTTATGCAATTGTCTGCAAAGAGGTTTTGTTTTCATTTGAGGATATGCCTCCTTCTTTGCCGCTCGTTATTGCTAACCTTTTGCAGGAATATGAGGACGTTTTTCCCGCTGAGCTGCCACCAGGACTACCTCCTATTTGAGGAATTGAGCACCAAATTGATCTAATTCCTGGTGCTACGTTGCCCAACTGCTCTCCATATAGAACCAATCCAGAGGAAACAAAGGAGATACAACGCCAAATTCAGGAACTACTCGACAGAGATCATATTCGTGAGTCCCTTGGCCCCTGTGTTGTTCCTATTATTTTGGTACCTAAGAAAGATGGTTCTTCGCGCATGTGTACTGATTGTAGAGCTATCAATAATATTACTATTTGATATCGTCATCCTATTCCACGTTTGGATGACATGCTTGATGAATTGAGTGGCTCTACCATGTTTTCTAAAGTTAATTTGTGTAGTGGTTACCACCAGATTCATATGAAATTGGGAGATGAATGGAAAACAACATTTAAAACTAAGTTCGGTTTATATGAGTGGTTAGTGGTGCCATTTGGTTTAACTAATGCACCCAACACTTTAATGAGATTAATGAACGAAGTTTTACGTGCTTTCATTGGACGTTTTGTGGTAGTCTACTTTGATGATATTCTGATTTATAGCAAATCGTTAGAGGATCATTTGGACCATTTACGTGCTATTTTCAATGTTTTACGTGATGCACGTTTGTTTGGTAATCTTGAGAAGTGCACCTTTTGCACCAATCGAGTTGCGTTTCTTGGCTATGTTGTTACATCACAGGGTATTGAAGTGGATCCACCCAAGATTGAAGCTATTGAGAATTGGCTGCAGCCCAAGACGGTCACAAAAGTAAAGAGTTTTCTTGGCCTCGCTGGTTTTTATAGGCGCTTTGTCAAAGACTTTGGATCAATTGTCGAGCCGCTGAATGAACTTACCAAGAAGGATGTGCCCTTTGTTTGGGGCGATACACAACAACAGGCCTTCGTGATATTGAAAGATAAGCTAACACATGCTCCCTTACTCCAACTTCCTGATTTTAATAAGACTTTTGAGATTGAATGTGATGCTATTTGAATTGGTTTGGGAGGTGTGTTATTACAAGAGGGAAAACCTGTTGCATATTTTAGTGACAAATTGAGCGGGGATAGTCTGAACTATTCTACGTATGATAAAGAATTATATGCGTTGTTTCGGACATTAGAAACTTGGCAACATTATCTATGGCCTAAAGAATTTGTTATACATTCTGATCATGAATCTTTGAAGCATATTCGTAGTCAAGCTAAGTTGAATCGCCATCATGCAAAGTGGGTTGAATTTATTGAGTCTTTTCCTTATGTTATCAAACACAAAAGGGTAAAAATAATATTATTGCTGATGCTTTGTCACGCCATTATACTTTGTTATCTCAACTTGACTTCAAAATATTTGGATTGTAAACTATTAAGGAACAATATATGCATGATGCTGAATTTAAAGATGTGTTGCAGAATTGTAGAGATGGTAGAACATGGAACAAGTTCGTCTTCAATGATGGATTTGTGTTCCGTGCTAACAAACTATGCATTCTAGATAGTTCTGTTTGTCTTTTGTTGTTACAGGAGGCACATGGAGGAGGATTGATGGGACACTTTGGTATTAAGAAAAAAGAGGATGTTCATGCTGCACACTTCTTTTGGCCACGTATGCGTGGAGATGTTGAGAGATTTGTGGCACGCTGCACTACTTGTCAAAAAGCTAAGTCTTGCCTTAATCCACATGGTTTATATATGCCTCTTCCTGTTCCTAGTGTTCCTTGGGAGGATATTTCTATGGACTTTGTTTTGGGATTTACACTTACACAGAAGGGGAGCGATAGTATTTTTGTTGTTGTGGATCAGTTTTCTAAGATGGCACACTTTATTCCTTGTCATAAAACGGATGATGCTGCGCATATTGCTGATTTGTTCTTTCGTGAAATTGTTTGTTTACATGATGTGCCAAATACTATTGTTTCTGATCGTGATACTAAATTTCTTAGCCACTTTTGGAGATGTTTATGGGCTAAGTTGGGGACTAAATTGCTGTTTAGTACTACATGTCATCCCCAAACTGATGGACAAACTGAAGTAGTAAATAGAACTTTGTCTACTATGTTGCGGGTTGTTTTAAAGAAGAACTTAAAATTGTGGGAAGAGTGTTTATCTCATATAGAATTTGCTTATAATCATTTGCTACATTCTACCACAAAGATGTGCCCGTTTTAGATCGTGTATGGTTTTGTTCCTCGTGCACCTATTGATTTATTGCCTTTACCTTCTTCGGTGCAAAATAATTTGGATGCTACACAACACACTGAAATGATATTAAACTTGCATAAGACTACTAAAGATAACATAGAATACATGAATGCTAAGTATAAACTTGCTGGGGATAAAGGGAGAAAGCATGTTGTGTTTGATGTTGGAGATCTTGTTTGGTTATATTTGCGTAAAGATCGTTTTCCTGATTTATGCAAGTCTAAGGTAATGCCGCGTGTTGCTGGTCTCTTTAAGGTGTTAGAGAAAATAAATGATAATGCATATAAACTTGAGTTTCCTGCAGACTTTGGTACGGTTAGTCCTACGTTTAACATTGCAGATTTGAAGCCTTACTTTGGTGAGGAAGATGAGATTGCATCGAGGACTACTACAATTCAAGAAGGGGAGCATGATGTGGATATCCCATCTATTGATACAACCGTTGTACCTACAGCTACACACATACAAGGACCTATCACAAGATCTCATGCGAAACAACTTAACTATCAGGTACTTTCGTTTCTTGGAACTATTCCTCATATACATGAGAATATGATGCTGCCTAAATCAGATGTATTACTTACTCTTAGGAATGATGGACCAAGCATGGATGAGAGGGACAAGCATTGGAGCATGGTCATGCATGGAGATGGCAGCAAGCATGTGATGATTCAAGAGAAGGCCACGGATGAAGATTTCAGAACTTTGAGGCCACCATAATGAAGAAAGAAGGCTTGGACGAAATATTCAAGATTAATACTTCACAAATTCATCCATAGCTTAATATGGTGCTACAACACCTTTATTTTGGGCCAGGCCCATGTAATTTTCGCAGGATTTTTAATAGCCACTTTTTAGAGTCCGTATTTGAGGAGAAAAGAACTTCTAGGGTTGGATTCGGCCACCACTTATATGGCTGGCCGAAACCCCACCTTTTCCTCCTTAAATACTCCCCTTAGCCATCACCATAGACTCGGATTTTGTTTAGACATTAAGTTAGCCATCATAGCAACTTCGCCAAGGCTCGAGCGTCGTAGAGGCCTCTTGTACTTCGCACCTATACAGGATCCCACCTTTTCAATAAAGCTTTCATCTTAATCCGCAATATCTTGATTGCAATATTAGTTCTTACTTGTTCTCGATTTTATGTAGGAATTAAGACCCTCGCTGGTCAGGCTGATCGTGTTCCCGCAGGATCGGTAACCTCCAGGAGATTGGCCTAGCGATTACATTGGCGCTCGTGCTCGCACGTGTAGTCGGATCGTCAAGCCTGAACTCCACCAAATCGACTATCACCATCTCATCGAAAGATCGGACAACTTTGCCCTATCAGGATCCAAAAAACTTGCAAGATCAAAAACCGTAATAAGATATGTAAGGGAAATTCTTATTTGATGAACTAGAGCTTGTTATGATGATAACCACAAGATCTAGATCCTCTCATGTACAAGATTCAAATAACAACCAAGAAAGATGATGCTATGTATGCAAAGGTTTGAGCTCTTCTCCAAAAGATGCGATCGAGTCACCCGCTTGAGAGCCCCTCTTGATAGTACGGCTATCTATCCTAAACCCGGTCTCCCAACTAACAATACGAGACCGGCAAAATAGAAGCCCTATCAAGATCATACCTTTGCCTTGAGCATCCCACTTGAGCTTGATTTAGATCGTCTTGTATTTCTCAAGATGGAACATCTTTCTTGATTGCTCTTTCTCGCTCTTGCTTGGTGAAGACTTGCAAATTTCTCCCCCATACTCCATGGGGAAACCTCGTCTTTGAACTTGACTTCATCACTCCAACATCGAGGATGGGAAGATTCAAAAATGAGATCTTCCAGAGATGGCGCATCTTGAGCTTTCCATTCTTCATTCCTTCTTGATGCAACTCTTTGCACTTGTCTTGATCAATCTTCAAACATCTTCATGTTTCAACTTCGAGACCAACACATGTCCCAAGCGATGCAAATGCACAAAACTATAATTGAAACTCAGTTTACACATTAGTCCATAGAGATTGTCATGAATTACTAAGACCACAACTAAGACCACACATGGGGAAAACATGCCCTTTCACCATGTTTGACTTTTTTTTCTGACGACCACGCCATCCGTGAACTGACCCCACCAGGAGGAAAAGATCGGTAATCTCACCTCCGGCTTCAAAGTGAAATAACCACTATATCACGAAACTTTGTTACTCATATTGCAGTATTTGTTCTATACTATTTATACACATATTATCAATCACAACATAAGAAAATAAAATTGGTAGGAGTCACAAGAACAATCAAAACAACATATCAACACCGTTGATCCAAACTTGCAAACTCTATAAAGGATAACACATCAAGCTCTAGAAAGCACAACACAGTAAACTCTAGAAAGCATGCAAAATCTAGAGAGATAATACTTAATTAGCATCATATATAGAGAGAGATATTAATGCAAAATTTACAGCTGGTTCTAGAAAAAAGGAATACAATAGTTCCCCAACTAGTGGTGTGAAACTTTTAGTGAATCTGTGGGAACGTGAGAAGCTGTTGTGAAAGGTTCAACAATCTTAGGGTGCTGAAATATTTATTTGAGTTCTGTGAGGCTGGTAGTCATTATGTGAATATCTGTGATGTAAAACCTTTGACCTAACATATTATGTTAAATTATGTAATTCGATGCACACCTCGAATAGTTAATCCAATGATGATGTCAGCCCACTTCCTCGACAAAAACTAAAAACATCATGGTTGTTTCTTGACGAAGTATTTCCATCACGCATAGATGTAGGCGTGTCGCACATTTGTTGGTCCGGTCATGACGAAACAAATCCATCATACATGAAAGATATTTTTCTCTCTTATAATGTTCTAGGTGTGTTCCTCCCAATGGTCCATTTGTCACACTCGCAATGGTCCATGTCTCGTGTTGTCTCTCAAGTTGTCCACGTGTTTGCACGCAGGGGAAAGGTCGCGAGGAAAAGAATTAGTCACTAGTGGGATGATGTCAGAATTGGGGTAGATAACGTCATCAGAGAAAGAGAGACTAGAGGAGGGAACATCGAGCTTCAGCGGCACTCATTTTTTCGTGGTGGTGACATAAACGCAACACGTCCAATGTCGTTTGGTTCGCTCTCACTGGCAGATGCAATGGCAACTCCAGTTGTGGCCACTTGAGCTGCGCATGCAGCTAACTGTGACAAAGAACCAAAGGACGTCGGAGGTGGAGAGAGGAGAGAAGCTAATTATAGAATGGCATACATAAAATATCGTGGATAGAGTTTTATAGTCAATGTGATGTCGTTTCTAGACCACGATAATCTGTGGACACCCATACCTTACGATGTCACTTCATCCGCCAACCCCGCTCTACGCCGTGATAACATGCATCCAACCATACTTTACACCGCCACGTCAGCTCTAGGAAGGCCCCACGTCCGCCATAAACTATCACCGTCTAGGATCTACGCTGCCATGTCGGTTGCGGGCGGCCCCATGTCCGCAGGAAACCGCGGTCGGCATGGACTCACAACACCATGTGGGATCTTAGTGAGCCCCATGGCCATGAGAATCCACGTCCGGCTAGAGCCTAAGATGACAGCACGGACATCCGATGCGAGAACCCACGTCCGCCCATGCCTTCCATGGCCACCTGAGCTGTCCCATGACGGCATGGGCTTACATCGCCACGTCGGCTACGAATGAGATCCATAACCGCAAGAGAATGTAGACGACTATAGTTTACGGCGCCATGTGTGCTCTAAACAGGTCCCACGTAGGCGAGAAAACGCGACTGGCATGGGCTTACGGCGCCACGGCGACTCAGGGCGGTACCCATAGTCGCGAGAGACCGCATCCATCATGGGCTGAGGGCGCCACATCGGCACAGTGCAATCGGGAACGCCTCGCTCTAAGCACGCTAATGCCCGCGTACGTTGACGGCGGGCCTAGGGCGCACGTGGGGTCCACCATGCACCTCTCACCGAGCGGGGTACTGCCCGCGTATGCTGACAGAGGGCCCAAGGCACGCGCTCGGTCCATCATATGACGACCAAGGGTCCTGCCAGGCCCACGCGTCCGCAACTCAGTTCGCGATTCAGGGCGAAGTTGCCAAAGAGCACCAGACGTGGAATTGGAGTAAAATTTCGGGTCCGAGGAACGGTTTTCAGCCATCGATCATTAATATCCCATGGCGGAAAATAATAGTTGCAATGTGGATAGCAGTTTTGTTCGAAATAGTCTACCGCTATTATTTACTCTCATAATTCAATTATTTATTTGTGATTGAAGTTCAAACACTATTTCTTATAGTTCAATTTCATGTTCTTTTTATATAAATATATCATTTGAATATGCAATTTTGAATAACTCTCACCCAAAAACAAGGAATTTAACAAAGGTCATGTCAAAATTTATTGCACTTACCCAAATGATATAAACATAAAATCACCAGAGTAAGAGGAAGTCTGATCTCTTTGTGACCTCAGAAGTTCGTACGAAAATTTACTAGATTTTCTATGCATAAATGCAATGCACAAATCTAAATCCTACCCTATAAACCTAGGATGTTACCATAGTATATCTCCTCGCGATTTGATAAGTCTTGTTGCGGGGATTGACGCTCGTCTTCATCAACCTTGTCATTGACAAACTTTCGCTAGTTCGATCTTTGAGGGTATGATATGGTGCCTCTCTCTTCGCATTGGATCTTGGTTATTTACTATGTTTTTTTTGTTTTGCATAGCACACTCCCAATAAAAAGATTCCTCATAGGTTATGTGTTTAATGTTGGTGGTTGTGTTTTAGCTGAAAAAGGATACATTGTAGGTTGTTATTTTTCAATCTACCACTGAAGCTAAATACATGGGTATTGTTGAAGCTTGCACAGAATCAGTTTTATTGAAAGGTTTGTTTGTTGAGATATTTCTTGTATTACTTTGTGGCTATTGGCGTCGAAAGTATTTTCTTTGTTATTTAGGAAGATCATTGTTGTTGATACTACAAGAAGAAATTTGTGTCAAGGAGACCAAGATTTCCACTGTCGGCCGAGATAAGTTGCATTTGTGAAATCCCCGGTGTTTGTAAACACTCCTCATATAGTGAAGTTTCGCTGGTTGGTCCCCGTGGTTTTTCCTATCTTTGTTGGAGAGGTCTTTCCACGTTAAAATCATTCCCTAGCGTGTTCTTGTTTTTGTTATTCGTTATTTGTTGTCGCATTTATAACAAATCCAAATAGTGAAAGCGAATGGGAAACTTCTTGTAGTGGCACTACAATAGTGTTTTCTCATCATTCATAGATGACATACACAAATACAACTATCGTTTTGCTGGTAATGGTTTATTTATTCAATACTACACTTGTGTTTAACAAGAAGTCTCACCACATGCATGATACTATTGTGATGGGTACGATAGTATAGGGTCGAGTCTTCAATCGTGTGCGCATAGAACACATAAAACTATATATGGACCGTCCTTTTGTTAATCTCGTGGCACTAGAGGGATAAGCATGAGCTTCTCCTTGCGGTTCACAGTGATCCCGAATGATTCGGTCATACTTATGCCACCTTCCACGGATTCTGGTGGCAGCTTCCAGTCGAAGTGGTACATCAGATTTGCTAGCATGATTTCAATGGTAACAGTCGCAAAGTTCATACCAGGGCACATCCTTCGCCCGGTCCCAAAAGGCAAGTAGAGGAAGTCATTCCCCTTATGGTCCATGGCCGCGGCGCTGCCTCCTTTCATGAACCGCTCAGGCATGAACTCCTCTGCTCTCTCCCAGCCGCTAGGATCCCTCGCGAGAGCCCAACTATTGATGATGGCGCGTGTCCCTGACGGTACCATGTAGCCATTTATGTTGCAGTTGGCCATGGAGAGGTGGGGCACGAGGAGTGGCGCCGGCATGTGAAGCCGAAGCGTTTCCTTGATTACTGCCGTTAGGAAGGCCAAACTGTCGAGATCATCTTCCGTGACCATGTCTTTCCCCTTGGGTATGGTGCTCCTCACCTCGGCTTGTAGCTTGGTCATGAGTTGGGGTTTTTGCATCAGCCGAACCATCGTGTATTCCATCACTATGAATGTTGTGTCAGTGCCAGCTTCAAACATGATCTACATATATACAAATCAGCCGGTGGGTATAACTATATAAGAACAAATATAATCAATAGCATGCATATAAGCTAGACTAGCTTAGCTAGTACTCACTCCGTCCCAAAATATAAGATGCACAAGGTTAATCAAAAGCCAGCGTTTTCTAAATTTGACCAAGATTTTATACATAAAATACTGAATTGGTATCAATTGATTCATACTATAAAAGATTTTTTTAATATGTACATTCAGTATTGTAGGTACCTCCAACTGAGCCTTGATGTGGTCTCTCGTTAGGTTGTACTCTTGCTGAACAGAAAGCAAGACGTGGATGAAGTCGCTGTCCTCGCTGGTGTGTTCTGCCGCCGGCTTGCTGGCATGTTCATCGATGAGGCTTTCGAGCAAGTCGTCCCACATCTTGTTCACTCTCCGGGCCTTGGCGCAAACCATCCTCTTGATGATGTCCAGCTTCACCAGCGCGGGGAAGTAGTCCTCCAGGTTGAAGCCGCCGATGAGCGAGGAGTTGGCCTTCACCAGCTCCCGAAAGAGGTTGTTGTGGCCTTGCTTCCTGAAGGACTTGCCGGCCACGGCGTGGCACACGATGTCGGTGGTAAAGGCGCTGAGCAGGTCAGTCAGGTCGACGGCGTCGCCGACCGCATCACGGACCTTGGCCACGACCAGCCTCACCTCGTGCAGGCGCGCATCGCGGTAGGAGCGGATCTTCCGGGGGGTGAGGAGGTTCGTGGTGGCGATCTTCTTGACCTGGCGCCAGTGGTCGCCGTAGGGGCAGAAGACGATGTCCGTGGAGCCGTAGAAGAGGATGTCGGTGACGGGGGAGTGCGCCCGGGACGCGAAGACATGGTCGTGCGTGCGCAGCACGGCCTGGGCGGCAGCCGGCGAGGAGACGACGAGCGTCGGGACGGCGCCGAGATGGAGGAGCATGAGGCCGTCGCGGCCGTGCTGGTTGGCGAGGTCACGGAGGGAGACGTGCGGGAGGGATCCCACCAGGTGCAGGTGGCCGATGACGGGGAGCCTGCCGCGGGGAGAGGGCAGCTTGCTCAGCACCTCTTCTCTGGCTCTCGCGGTGGCCATCCCACTCCCGAAGCGGCGCACCAACAGGACGACGGACGCCAAGAGCACAGAGACCAGGACTAGGAGGTGCAGCAGCAGCTCATGGAGGTGGAGGCCATGCTGCACTTGCATCGCTTCACCCATCGGCCGCAGCAGTGCAGCTCTAGCTTCCTACCTGGCTGTTAGAATGCTGGTGGATGGGTTTCGTTCTTTTCCACGGCAACCGGGCCAGCCGGTTTTATAGCCACAAAGCCGGCCTGGAGAGACCAGCTAGCAGCTAGCAGGTACTCCATCCGTTTGAAAATATAAAAGATGTTTTAAACATGTCTATATATATCCTTTTTATAAATCTAAAACATCTTATATCTCTAAACGGAGGGAGTATAACCCATCTTATTTATCAATTCCCTGAAATAATCTTATTCATCAATGACTCCAACAAAGACAACCTTATTTTCAACACGAACAGAGAAACATGCTGATCGACAAGGACTGTCCTGTTTTTTTTTCTTACTAGGAAAGACGCCTGTGCGTTGTACCAGGAAAGAAAATAATCTAAGCCGCAAAAAACGAGTATTTTTATTTAATATTTTGTATATCTTGGATAATTTCACTAATTGAAATAAGTTTTGTTAACGAGACAAAACAAAATTCTCATCTAAATTCATCTAGACTTTCCGATACAACAGAAGATAGAAATTGCCGGGGAAAAAGGCTTGGTGGACATCAACGCCGAGGGTAATCCCCTAGGCATTGGTCCTCAGAGTTGGCTGGTGGACATCAACGCCGAGAGGGATCCCCTCGGCATTGGTCCTTAGAGTGGGCTGGTGGACATCAACGCCGAGAGGGATCCTCTCGGCACAGCTAGCAACACCGAGCGTACTCCCTCGGCACAGGTCAAGCAAAGCCGAGCGTATCCCCTCGGCACAGCTAGCAAAGCCGAGAGTATCCCCTCGGCACACATCACACAAAGCCGAGTGGCCTCCCCTCGGCACAGGTCTATCAAAGCATCCTCCCTACTGCTCCACGTGGCAAGTGATGCCGAGCGTAACCCCCTCGGCGTTGCTCCTGGGCGCCGTCTTCTTCACGCCGTTAACTCCGTGTGCTGACAGTTGGGCTGTGCCTAGGGGCGCCGCTAAACGCTGGGCATAGCCATCTACGACGAGGGCCGGAGCAACGCCGAAGGTAAACTACTGTGCCGAGGACCACCTACGCCAAGGGCTTAATGCCGAGGGTTCCCCTCGGCGTTGAGCATGCCCGAGGGGGAACTGGCCTACGCCGAGCGTTTTCCCGCTCAGCATTGAGGTTCCTTCCTGTAGTGAGTGGTACCTGAAAAGAAAACTAAAATCAACATAACCTACATAATCACTTGTTTTCTAGAAAAAGGTCATCATTGCAAATAATTTGAAGTGCTCGATTGCACAAATTGTCCTCCTCTAGACCGAGAGATGAGATTGCAAATTATCGTAAATCTTGGACAAGATCTCTTGGCAGGACAAATATATTTGGCTCACTGTCTTAACCTTCTTGTGTTAAGTATGGCGAGATAGAAAGCAAAAAAGGTTGCACTAAACATGCCACAGCATTAGGCCAGCCTAGATTTATAAAAAAGGTGTACTATTTGGAGGCCATGCATGCTGGTGTTGGATTATTGTCGTACTAAATTTCTGAGATTTTTCTTACAGTTGAACAACTTTTATCAGGATATCATGGAATAATAAGGTCAACAATTTCTGGAATTTTTTCCTAAAGGTTTGGCAAATCTTTGTCAAGAAGTATCAGTTCATCATTGTTGAGGTTTATACAATTGTTGATCCCTGAAATTCTCATGCAATAGGAATGTCATCTTGATCGTGAAGTGAACTGCAGAAAGCTAGCTGAAAGCAAGGTGGATTGTGCTGACCTCGTGAAATACAGAAATCTTGGTTTTGTTGATGTCGGCTGTAGCTGGGCATTACATCGGACATGTGAAAGGTGCAACACATGCTTACTGCAAGGTGGATTGTGCTGACCTCGTGAAATACAGAAATCTTGGTTTTGTTGATGTCGGCTGTAGGGCAACACATGCTTACTTGCAGAAATACTCCCTCCGTTTTAAAATATAAGATGTTTTATACTTATGAAGAAAATGTATCTAGACTTGTTTTAGTGTGTAGGTTCACTCCAAACTTGAGTGAATCTATACACTAAAAAAAGTCCAGATACAGTTTATTCACAAAACTAAAACATCTTATATTTTAAAACGGAGGGAGTAGTTTCTTAGACATCACGTGTCCAGAAATAGTTTCTCTATCTGCAGATGAAGTAGTCACACAATCAGGCACCAATGTTCCATCAGCTATACAACTGCATCCACTAATTAATTTTTTAAATATAACTTTGGTCTGTGCCTTCTCCCATCTGCACCAAGGTGATGCAATCATACCAAATTGTTAAGTATGTTAACTCGCCTCCACAAACAACCTACATAATAATTAAGTACGTTTGATCAACCTGAGCGCACCTTTCTTGGATTCAATCCCTATGAGCACTTCGTGTTTGCATTTGCAGCTGCCTCCATGCCTATCGGAGGAATTCTACCAAGCACACCATAAGCCGTGCCGCCAGCCTTCAAGACCATCACCACACAAAGCCACTTAGGATTATGGATTGATGAAACATGGCAGTACCTGTTGATCCCACCACCACCGCACGACACCACATGTCGCCACCGATCCGTCCGTCAACACCGCATCCGCACCGTTTCCTGTTCTGCACTGCATCTGGTTGATGTCCCCGTATCCTGGATCCTACACCGTCGAGCTCCTCCTAATAATCCCCGCCGACAGAGCCCTCACAGACCAACTCGAGCCGGCGGCCGCAAACCAACTCGAGAGGAGACTCGCTTCTGTTGCGTCAAACGCTGCCTTGCAGGGGCGAAGGCAGGAATATAACTTAAGGGGGGCCAACCATGATAATCAGCCATTAGGGGGGGGCAATCATGGTAATTATCTCTTAAAACTATTTTTTAACCAAGCATGCATGGGGGAGGGGGGGCAAGGCCCCTGCTCGGCCCCTAGCTCCGCCACTGCTGCCTTGGGTTACTGTAATTTGGGATAGAACATGGGAGACAACGCCGAGACACAACGCACGCCGTCACGGTCCTTCTCCTAGTCCTCTATCCCGCATCCTCCCAGACGCAAGACTCTGTCCCTCCTTCCTCTCTTCGCAGCGCCACCGTCCGCCGGCCTCAATCTCCGCCCCTATGTACCACCCTTGCCGGTGTGATTGCCGGCGAAAGGATCGGATGACCTTTTCGTGAGGAAGAAGCTAGAACAGGAGGGAAGGAGAGGAAGGTAGAGTCCAGCTTTTCTTTCTCATTTCAGATCATGCTTCTCTCGTTACAACCCGAGTCTAATATAACGCACATACCCAGCTGGCACGCAGGCTACACGCACCACTCGTGCACCGCACGTCACACCTGACCCTTTAAGTCACGCAACCCATCTACTGCACAGTACCGTGCATGACAACACCCCCCGGAGCAGAGCTTGCTTATCCCCAAGTAAGCATGTCAGGGAATCGTGAAGTGATCACGTTCCAATCTTCCCAAGTCGTCGAGTCTGCTGGGATCGATGTCCATTTGATCAGGACTTGTGTGATTGCAGGTCCCCCTTTCTTCACCATCTTGCGATCAAGAATAGCTTCAGGTACCGTCTCCGTTGCATCCAAAGCTGGAATGGCCGGTAGCTCCGAGAAGACTGGAGTGTAGTCATGGCGGAATTCCTTCAGCTGTGAAACATGGAAAACATGATGTATGAGACTGCTATCTGGGAGATCTAGCTTATATGCCACCTTGCTGATGCGTTCCACAATTTTGAAGGCCCGAAGAACTTGTAGGCCAGCTTGGGGAAAGGTCGATTGACCACGGACTTCTGTCCATATGGTTGCAGTTTGAGCAACACACTGTCGTCCAATTGGAATTCCTTCTTAGTGCGATTTTTGTATGCCTTCAGTTTCATCCTGTTCTGAGCAGCAGCTAGGTTCTTCTTCAGCATTTCCATTTGGGTATCTCGCTCTGTCAGTATATCAGGTAAAGGAGCATTAGGATCCACAGGCACTGGTGGTGTGCAGCCCACATCTGGCTCATGCCCATATAGTGCTTTGAATGGTGCTCCTCTGAGAGAACTGTGAAAGGATGAATTGTACCATAGCTCTGTGAATGGCAGCGAGCTCTTCCACATCGTAGGATTCTCTTGAATGCTGCAACAAAGGAACATCTCCAAACTGTGATTCACCCGCTCACTCTGGCCATCGGTTTGTGGATGATAGGCCGTTGTGAACTTCAGTTTGATTGCCAATTTGGCAAACAATAGGCGCCAGAAATTGCTTATAAAGATCTTATCGCGATGACTTTGGCATCCCATGCAATTTCACCATAGAGTCGACGAATATCCGTGCCACTTGTTGAGCTGTGAAAGGATGTTTGAGGGGTAGGAAATGTGCGTACTTTGTGAAGCAATCAACCACCACTAGAATGGTGTTGGCTCCTTCAGAGAGAGGAAGTCCTTCAACGAAATCCATGGTGATGTCCTGCCAGGCCCCGGCCGGCACCGGCAGCGTCTGGAGCAGTCCTTGCGGATGTTGGTTGGAATGCTTCGCGTGCTAGCACACAGCGCACTGGTGAACAAAGCCTATGACGGCCTGCTTCATTCCTTTCCAGGCAAACAGCTTCTTGATGCGCTGGTATGTAGCTTGGATGCCAGAGTGGCCGCCTATTGCACTAGAGTGGAAAGTAGTGAGCAATTTTGTCTGCAGCGCAGAGTTAGCCCCAATCCAGACACGCCCATGGAATCTGATCAGTCCCTCTTGCAGTTCATAGCCATGTTCATCTAGGCTGACTATGGCGAGCTCGGTGAGACGTTTCTGTGCATCAGGATCAGTGGTGTAGGAGTTTGCCACTTCTTGCAGCCAGGCTGGCTGTACTTCAACACGTGCTTGCACTGCCATGAGGTGTCCGACACGAGAGAGGGAATCCACGGCGAGATTCTCAGATCCTTTCTTGTACATGATCTTGAACTGCAGGCCCATCATGCGCGCCATCGCCTTACGCTACATGGGGGATTGCAGGTTTTGCTCATCGAGGTAGCACATGCTCAGATGGTCTGTCTTGATGATGAACTCGCCGCACTGTAGGTATGGTCTCCACCGCTCCACCGCCATGATTAGCGCCAAGAATTCCTTGTCATAGATGGACAATTGTTGATGAGACGCGCTCGGCGGCTTATTGAGAAACGCCAACGGATCTTGGTCCTGCATAAGTACAGCCCCAATCCCCAGCCCGCAGGCATCTTTCTCAACCACGAATTGTTTGTCAAAATTGGGAAGTTGCAGAACTGGAGTGGAGAACATAGCTTCTTTAAGTGCCAGAAAAGCATCTATCGCTGCATCAGACCACAGGAAACTCTTCTTCTTCAGCAAATTCGTGAGTGGCCAAGCAATAATCGCATAGTTTTTGACAAACTTGCGATCGTACCCTGTCAGACCCAAGAATCCCCGTAATTCAGTGATCGATGCTGGTTGAGGCCAATTCACCATAGCTTCTATTTAGCGTGGGTCAGTGGCGACGCCGTCCGCCGAGATGATGTGGCCCAAATAGTCGAGACTGCGACAGGCGAAAGAGCATTTGATGTCTTTGAGAAGAGCTTGTTCTAACAGAGAAGGAGCAATACTTCTGTCAGATGAGAAACACGTGCTTCGACAGTAGCGCTGTAGACGAGAATATCATCCATGAACACCAGTACTGACTTGCGCAAACAGGGACACACCACTAGGTTCATGACACACTGGAACATTGTCGGCGCGTTGCATAGCCCGGTCGGCATGACCCGGAACTGATAATGCCCCTGATGAGTTTTTTAGGCCGTCTTGTGCTCATCTGCTGGCAGCATACGGATCTAGTGATATCCAGCTCAAAGGTCGAGCTTAGAGAAGACTGTCTCCCCTGCCAATTCGTCAAGCAATTCATCGATAACAGGCATTGGGAACATATTCTTGATGGTTAGCTCGTTCAGTCGACGATAGTCAATGCAAAAACACCATGAGCCGTCTTTTTTCTGAACGAGGAGCACGGGAGAGGCATAAGGAGACATGCTTGGAACAATGACTCCTGATTCCAACATGGACCTGGCATGTTTCTCTATCTCATCTTTGTGTGCTGGTGAGTAGCGATATGGTCTGGCATTGAAGGGCTCAGCATCTGATTTCAGTGGAATGGCGTGGTCGTATTCCCTTTCTGGCGGCAGCTCTGTTGGGGTGGGAAAAACATCCTCGAACTCTTTCAGTATTGCCTGAATGTCAGGAGGTACCATTGCTTTAGTGTCATTAGAGGTTGGTTGCACTATGGCCATCGCCCAAATTACGTTGCCTTTATAAAATTTGACTAGTTGTTCCACATGCAATTCTTCCAGTATCTCTTTCTTAGGCGCTGCCACTCCCTTCAGCTTGAGGAACTTCCCTTTGTGCTCAAAAGCTAGGTAGTGGTTTTGCCAATCGGTCACCATGGGACCAAATTGCTGAAGCCAGTCCATGCCTAAGATTGCGTCATACACTCCCAGTTCTAGTACACGCATATATGTGTTGAAAGTAGCTCCCTGGCACCACCACTCTAATTCAGACACCATCTTAGAGCATTGCAGCAGATACCCATATGCTATCTTGACAGGCACTGTGGAAGTTGGTTGTACTTTGCAGTGGAGCCGCTCAATGAGATTTGCATTCAGAAAACTACTGCTGCTTCCTAAATCCACCAAAATGAGCAACACCTGATTATCCACCAACGCTCTGAGTTTCAGTGTCTCTGCGCCTTCAGTTCCAGCCATCGCATGGATCGAGAGGCTCAACTGTTCAGCTTGATGTAAATCATGTAACTCCATCAGATTGAGCACGTCTTCGGACAGGATCTCAGCATGTTCTTCAGTTTGCACAACATGGAGTTCTACAGTCTGTTTCTGATCGCCTTGGTGGCCCAGCTCGTATTTTGCTCCGCACTTGAAAAAGAGGCCATTGGCCCTGCGGTAATCTCGCAACTGACGATCACGCCAGAAGTCGCCTCCTCCCACTTTCAATGCTGACTTGTTGGTTTCCTGTCGAGGTGCAGGTTGATCAGCGCACCACACCGCTGCCTGCTTCTGAACCCAGGGTTTGGAATCATCAAACACCTCTTCTTGTACAAGAGCCAGTAGGATTGCCCTCTCAACAGTGCCTGGCACTTGCACCTCCACAGCTGCGCAGATGTCACTTTTCAAGCCTTGGATGAACTGAGTAACAAAAAATTGCTTGTCGTAATTGGGATTTTGTATAGAGACTTGATATGAGATAGCCTCAAACTGCGCCTGGTATTCTGCAACCGTGCCTCGTTGTTTCAGTGCCAGAAGCTGCTTTAGGTGCTTGCGATACTCATCGGAGCCAAATTTGTTGGTCACTGAGGCCATAAGCTCCGGACATGTGTTGATGTCGTGGCAAAGGCGATATGACTTCAACCACAGAGCCGCATTATCGTCCATGTGCAAGGTCGCAGAGACCAGCTAGAGTGAGGGGTGAATATTGAACAATCGAAAGTAATCCAAACACTTGTCCTTCCAGATCTTCGGTTGCTCGCCATCGAAACGGGGAAAATGACATCTTGAGATTGTGTTTTGTGAATGTATCCTCCTGGTGCCCATGTCTACCGCCGCCAGCGCCTGTGAAACCACCGCCACCAACGCCGCCCGATCAGCCACCAACGCCCCCAAGCACACCGCTGCCCGCACCTCCAGGTCCACCGCCGCCAGCTCCCCCAGGTCCACCGCTCGTGGTGCCTCCGTGTACGCCGGGTACAGAATTGTACGCTGAAGCTCCAAGTGCATTCCCCAACCATACAAGAGATATTGGTTGGAGCGTGGCCTTCCCCATCATCCTTGGCGCCTCCAGATTTGGATCCTCGTCCTCTGGTGGTGGGGAGCGAGAGTAGGATCGCTCCAATCGCTCGATGGTGGCCGAGATCCGCTCGTCGAACTTGGTGAGTTGTCGAGCCGCATCTGCCTGCGCCTTGGAGTTCGCCTGCACCGCCTCCCCAATGAGCTCGATCTGCGCCACCAAGCTCTGTTGAGTCGTGTCCATCACCGCCACACACCCGTGCAGCAAATCCACGGATTGCCTGCACTCGGTGAGCGACCCCGCCGTCGCCGTCGCCGCAACCTCCATCGCCGCCAGCACCATCTGCGTCTGCGGGGAAGGCTTGGACGGCACCGTTTTTCTTCCTCACCAATCGGTGCCAACCACGCCGCTCGAAAGCCTAGTGGGATTTTACAGCGAGCTCGATCGGTGAATTGGGAAGAACAGCACAGCCAGGAGCCCCCTTGGATCGAGTGAATCTGATACCACTTGTACCACCCTTGCCGGTGTGATTGCCGACGAAAGGATTGGATGACCTTTTCATGAGGAAGAAGCTAGAACAGGAGGGAAGGAGAGGGAGGTAGAGTCCAGCTTTTCTTTCTCATTTCAGATCATGCTTCTCTCGTTACAACCCCGTGTCTAATATAACGCACACACCCAGCTGGCATGCATGCCACACGCACCACTCGTGCACCGCACGTCACACCTGACCCTTTAAGTCACGCAACCCATCTACTGCACAGTACCGTGCGTGACACCCTGGCGTCGCCCCTTCCTCCCCCCCCCCGAGCTAGATCCCTGCCACGCGCCTCATCTCCTTCGTCTCCCCCTTGGTCCAAGCGAAGGGAAGGGAAGCTGACTAAGCGCTGGAGATCCCTGCCGCGCGCCTCATCTCGTCCGTCTCCCCCTTGGTCCAAGCGAACAGAAGGGAAGGGAAGGGAAGAGAAGGTGACTAAGCGATGGCCCTGCATGTAATTACACCGAACCACTGAGGGCAAAACCGTCTTTTCTGAACGGACGGTGGATAGAAACATTACGTTCTTAATTATTAGGTATATATATATACGAGTTTTTTTATTATTAGGTATATATACATACGAATAAAAAAATGAGGCAGCCGGGACTTCCCAATGTATTTTGCGTAAAGAAAAAGAAAATTATAGTATAAATAACTTAAAAACAAAGTGAGGCAAGATCTTGGATTCAAGATCAAAAGATACGATGTCGATCCAACCATGGGGTTTCATCATATTCCGCCATGCAAACCTCCGGTGGTCTAGCTTCCTGCGTCTTAAAATAGCTATCACATATTTGTTAAAACTGAAATAAATATTAATACTATTTAGTATATAAATACATCTAAATTAAAACATTTTTTTGATAACTATTCTGAAAGGAGGGATTATATGAAATTAAATTATTCTCAAGGACACTAAATGTGGCATCATATGATACCGTCTATCTGCCGAAAGTATGGATACCGACATCTTCATCTAAGGCAATAACTAATGCAAATTACATATACAAAAACAAATGTGTTGTGAAATTGTTTTACACATAATCCATTCAGTGCTAGACTTGTCGTCTACGTATGATCGACAGGTCACCGTAAAAAAATGATTGACGGGTTCACCCATATTTATGTACAATATATGACCTGAGGCGGCTACATATGATTGACAGATCCTCAACGCTCTCCCGGTGGATAGGATTCCATGATTATCCATATTAAGAGTAACATAGATAAGAATGTATCCAATGGTTAAGTCTTAGCGAGATCATAAGCTGGAACCCACTGTCAGTGCTATAATGGATCAAAAGACTCAATGTTTATGAATGTTGTTGGTCTTAAGATGGAGCTCAATTATAAATTATTTAATCTTTTGTTTCAACCACTCGCCTTATCCATTCGTCCTTTCGTGTCTCATTAGGTAGAGAGAACCACGACGGAGTCCGTGCGGTGTGTCCTCGCGTCTGCCTAGTGGATGGGAACGCACACGCTGGCGAGCGAGAGAGTACAGTAGGGGTCACGCTGACACCAATAATAGAAGAAGGATACCTTAATGAAGGTGTGTACTGCCTGTTGGAATATAGAGGCAAATGGAAAACATCCTATATAATATAATAATTAATTGCAGTTCTTCATCACTAAGCTATTTCTCTCAACATGCAACCAATGCACATCAACCTCCTGCCAGCTCAGCTATTTTCATCCACATCATCAATCAAGACCGGTCATAGTAAGAGTAACATATGCTAGTAGCATGAATACGTTACTAGTCTATGTTACTATCTTTTCATAGTAGAGAGTAATATATCAGTGGTGTCATGTAAACTATCATTTATTAGGTAATAGACTCATTTCATCATATATGTGATGTTACAGTAACCAAATATGTTATTTCATCTTCCTCTTTTTTCATTAACTCACTGCCAAGTTGGACCTTAGTTACTCCCGAAGTTACTTGTGATGTTAGAGAAAGTATAATAAACTTATGTAAGCAGGCTATAAGACTTTAATATATATGTTTGACACGAGGTGGAGGAGAGAGAATACTTGATATGGGCAAGGATGCGCGAGGGAGGAGCGGGAGGAAGGCGCAAGAGAAGATCATCAAGAAGGAAGGTTCAGCTCGGATAGACAGAAGCCCTGAAATTGAAACGGACGTGGATTCTTCATACGAACTCCAAATCAAGCAAATAAGCACTTGTTGGAAAGATCATTCCGAGAGCTTTCCAACGAGTACTTACACGTCTCCAGGGGGCGGATAATCCGGCCCCCACAAGGCCGGATAATCCGGCCCTGCTCTAGAAATTCTGCTAAGGACTTCAGGCGCAAGGCTCAGTATGGGGGCGGATAATCCACCCCAGGGGAGGATAATCCGGGGGGGCGGATAATCCGCCCCTACTTAGGGCGGAAAGTCCGGACCTAAAAGCTTCCATCAGATCCAGATGGATCTGACTGTATCAGACACGTTTTCGTTTCATATTTTTCGGACGTTTCGGCGGCCATATAAGCCTGGGAACGCCCTCTAGATTAGGTCAGCTTTTTTGATTTCAGTTGATTAGTCTAAAACTATCGTGTGTGTTGCTTGGTGAAGCATCCCTTCGGGGACGGCGATGCCGTGTTATCTATCGTATTGATATTGTCGCGGAGGTTCTTGTGTTCATCAAGGATTGTCGTGTTTTGGTTTAAGGCGTGGTGATCTTCATCATGTTACTTGCTGGATTCGTTCCTCTTCTTCAGGTGACGTCCATTGGTGTTGTTGGAAGGACTACTATCTGGGTGACTCGCTGTGAAAGATCGGGACAAACTAAAGGATCCTTGAAATTGAAACGGTCTTTCAATTTGGAGTTCGTATGAAGAATCCACGTCCGTTTCAATTTGGAGTTCGTATGAAGAATCCCAGGCTAATGATGGCTGCAAGTGTAATGTTCGTTTGTAGATAGTTTCGAAGTTAAGATGTCGATCCCACAGGGAGCCCAAAGGTAAGTGTTTATTGGTGACGTCTCTATCACACCCGAAGTTGTCATAGGTCTTCGAGTGAATTGGATGCAAGAGTTGAAATAAGAATTGATTTTGGATTAAAGGAGAGTATTTAAATAAAACTAAAATGTAAAATTTCAGAAATAAAAAGCATAAAAGTAAATAACGATTTGTTTGTTGTTTTCTGCAAATGACAAAGTAGGCGCGGGATATTCAGTTCATGGTGATAGTGAATGTGTCGGGTGGATGATTGATAAGTGTAACAATTATAATCTTATAAGTATGTGTGTAGGCGAGCAACCCAAAATTAATCGGAACTCCTCTTGGTTGATTTCATCCCAACTTCAATAATCCTACTAGCCTGTTTACCACAACTATGGTCAGTCACTAGACGATTAAGATCCTTCAGGTTGCTTAGCAATTAAGCTCCTTGGATCAGACTAATGCATAAGCTTGGTGGCTTCTTGTGATCCTCGAGTCAAACTAGTTTCCCATTGATATCCCCGTGTCACTCGGAGGTCGCCAGTCTGCTAGCAAACAAGATTCTATCTATGTAGAACAAAGCATCATGTTGTCTAGGCCCTTAATTGGACAACAGGCATTAAGCATCCCACAGATAGTCAAGCACACATAATATAGTAATTAAAATCAACCACAAACTTAATGGAAATTATATAGGAACAACATATCTCACCAATCCCCTACATCTCCCACACCAAGGGATCTTACACATGAGAGAAGAAAGCATCATCGATATAATTATATAAAGGGAGTTCTTCTTGATATTACCGTGGAGATCCACAATAAGAAATTGAAGTAAATCCAACACAATTCAAGATGTGAAGAACAATCTCAAACCCTAGTCTTGCAAGATGGAGATCTCTCTCTCTCTAGTACAAGTAATGGCTATGGAGGTGTGGTGGCTAGGAGATCGAAGATCGTGGAGCGAGATGAAGAACGTCTTCCCCTTCTTCTCCGGATCCCTTCTTTCTCCCTTCTGGATGGTATGGTGGCTCGTGTGTTCTATTTTCATCCTTCGCCTCTTCACCAAAGTTGTCCCTTTTAAAAAGACGAAGTAGATGGGAGCTATACGGCGGGAACTATATTCCCGCTGTATAGTTGCTCGTTAAAATTTCAGTAAACTCCCCTCGATTGCTTGCAAAAATAGACTTGCTTGTTTTCATCTGAATATTGTGTTTTTGATGTGAAATCCCTCTGTTGATGTTCAAAACCTGAACCACACATTAAAAACCGAGTTTTCTTTGCTACCGAAGTATTAGCGTTAGGTAAAGCTAGAAAACCATCAAATCCAGACGAAAACCATCAATAGAAACCATCAAAAATGTGTCGAATCTCACAGCTATCAACTCCCCTAAGCTTAGATGTTGCTCGCCCTCGAGTGACAAGGAAATAAAAAAGGATAGCTGATATTCGAGACTTAAGTAAAAGAACTTACAAGCTCCAATTAGTGTCAAATTCTTTTTTTACAATTCCTGCAATCTTAAACATGATTATACAAATATTCACAAGATTGCGCTGAGTTCACTTCCTAACCACGTATATTTTGCTAGCAAATAAACCATATGCCCGAGCAAGTGTCAAAAATTTAGCTAGGAAAGTGAAACAAATCTTTTTGGTTTCTCTCTTATTAAGAGATGAAAACTTTTTGCTCTTGTTCCTTTAATCAATTAAGAGTACTCAAGTTGGAACCAAGAACATTTAATTTAAGGACAACTCATCTACTCCCACGTCAAAATTTCAAAAATCTCAAAGCACCTTTTTCCTTTCCTTGTTTTTCAAAAACATCAACTCTTTCATAGAGAAATCATGCCACTGTTTTTAACATGTTAATTAGGACTATGTTACGCACTCGTGACCATGCCAATAGATAGCTGTTGAGAAATAGTGGGTTAGAGGAGTACTACAACTTTACTTGGAACGTAAAACCACGAGGAGACTAAAAATTTTAGCCGTTATAGCATTGCTGCTATAGACGTATACATAACTCAATAGCTGAAATCAAATGGTTTTCCACATTTAGATCGTTCGTTGGCTAGCAGAGTTAATAGTTCCCCATGGAGTATGACAATGTTGTAGTGACACGGGTAAAGCAATATCCTACTGTAATTATTAGAAAAAGCAGTGGCATAATCTCTACTACTTCGAAGCATCCATTTTATCAGACAATTTCATTCAAGGGTGTTATCGAGTCTATTTTCATTAAGCTCAATGGGGTTGAGTAGTTTCTAAAATCAAATCCTTTGGACTATACATGGACTCAAGTCATCTCTTGTATGGTTTTTCTTGTTGTAAAAATGTCGGAAATAATTCAACCAGGTTCATTGCTCATTGTTTTAAAGCTAAAAGAGGACACTGGCAACGGAATATAATTTATAGGATAACAAGCTAGGTGGGGAGTGACTCAAGTGCAAGCGAGTAAATAATTGAAGGATCAATTTAAAGTTGTAGAAGGGGGATGAAAGGAATGTGATACCTCCTATTTCTTGCTTCATTCTCGTACTTGATTCGAATCCGCTCTATATTTCTCTTTTGCCAGGTCACCTAAAATTGAGAAATCTTCGAGAAAAAGAAAGAAACAAATTTGCAATAAAGGTTACACTATTTTTTGTGTGTTTTTGGTTTAAGAATGAAAACTGGAAGTAAACATGCAAATCTTGGAAAATAAAATAAATCAAAATAAGAAATAAAAATATGAATGCAAGTTTGGATGTTTTCAAACCTCCCCCAAGCTTAGGCTGTTACCATGCTTAGTTGTTGCCGTCGTTCGGCGGCGGGTACAGATGCTGCTGATAGTAGTTGGGGAAGTGGGTCATGAAGTGACTAAAGTTGTGAGTTAAGGCACTCACATCTTCACTCACTACATGCAGGGTCTGGTCGATCTCCCCAACGCCTTGGTTGAGCTGCAGAAAATCCTGATAGGGGACATTGTTGAAGGCCTGCTACTATTGTTGCTGATTGGGCCATTGTTCTCAAGGTTGCTCGTGTTGATGTTGCTGCTGTCCTTCCCAAGAAGGGTTGTACTCCTGCTCCTGCTCATCCTGCTGCTCTCCTCCTTCCTCTTCCTCGGAGTCAGGACGGAGCTCCACCATGATCTCAGTCACTTGATCCTTGGTGAGGATCCAGTGGTCCCTCCCTTGAACCTCAAATGCTTGCGGGCAAGGCAATGGTACCTGATCATACTGCACAACATCAAGATAACCAAATTGATAGGCTCGGAGCCTCCTATTAGCTCGGTAAACACCGAGGAAATCACAAGCAGTTATATATTTGACATCCATGAGTATGGATCCATCAACATGTTGCACAATAGGAATTGCAATTCCAAGATCTTGTACTAGGTGGGTTACCAGTCCACCGATGTGATATCACCTTTATTTTTGTTGGTCTGGTGGCGGAGGTGCTGGAGGAATAGAGTTGCAGGAGTGAGACTCTGCGGTGCATTTGGGAAGAGTGCCTTGGTGATCATGGCCATGTCTGCATTGGCCATATATCCGGTATCTCCTCTTCCTAACAAAATGTTAGCAAGAAACAAAGCAAAGTAACGGATGGTTGGGTTCTGAATGGTGGACATCTTCTTCTGGTAGAAGTCCCTGCCACCATTAACATAAATAACCTCCCAAGTTTCTCCACTTGAGACGCTATACATGTTTGTAATAGTTGATTCCCCTTCTTGAGGGAATCCATAAGCATCACAAAATTGTTGAAAAGTAATTTGATATGGCGGTTGGTTAACGGTGAAATTTACCGTGCATGCATTACCTTTCTCCTTGTAATCATCATAGAAGGAGGCGAGGAACTCATGGGTGAGCTCGGCGTAGGTGTAGTGGCTTGTGTTGGCGAGGTTGGAGAGCCCTTCATTTGCAGACAAGTAGTTGAAGTCCGCCCTCAACCCTGCTGAGTTGAGAAAGACGTCGATGGCCCATCGCATGGGAAGCACCTTCCTTGCCAAAACAATGGCATACTTGTTGTCGAGCTCAGCCCGGAGCCCCGAGCCTTCACCACGTTGGCGCTTGCTCTTGCAAAAAATACTACCGAGCTTGTTTATCCTTATGCATTGAGAAATTTCAACACAAAACCTTAGGCATATAGTTTCTACATGATATATGAACGATTCTACATGGAGGAATTTAATCCTAACATGAGAAATTAAAAGAGAAAATCAATCAAGCTTGAGTTTATCCAATAATTCAATGTGAAGATTTCAACCCTGGAATTATGAAAATAAAGCGTGGATAGGGAGAGAGAAACATACCGATATGTTGATTCCCCCACTCAAACGAATGAAATCTGCGGAGAATCGAGAGTTCTAGGGTGGTTTTGAGAGGTTTGGAGAGATAGTTTGAGCGAAATAATGGTGGGAGGAAGAACCCTAGCCTGCCCCGACCCGTTTAAGTGGTCATGGAAACTATACGGTGGGAGCTATACGGCCGGGTTAAGTAGCTCCCGCCGTATAGTTGTGGCGGCGGCGAGGGTTAGGGTTTCCCTACACCAGATCACAACTATACGGACGCAACTATACGGCCGGACCAAATGGTCCTACTATATAGTTGGTCGTCAAACCTTCTTTATCCGAGCCCCAAGTTTTGAGAATTTTATGTATAACTATACGGCTGGAATAAATATTCCCGCCGTATAGTTGCTCGCTACAACTCCTGGAACATGCTTTTTCACCCAAATTTTCATAGATGCATTTTTTATCTAAACAATATTATTAAGCTATTTTCTACATATAAAACTCAAACTTCATTTTCTACTCTAAATCTATGCTTATTCAGTCGGTATTTCTACTACTTTTTGACAGATGCATCTTTACGGGCGCGCTTCCGCAAAAATGTCTGTGAGAAAGTTGTAGGAATGCGATGAACATCTTATTAACTCTCCTTTATTGATATGATGGGTTGACTCCCATTAAGCATTTTATTAAGAAAATTTGAATATTTCAACCTCTTTTTTGTTCTCAAATTCTTACCTTTGGTTGCCCTTTATCAAAGGCACTTATCACATGAACTCGTTTTGCTGGTGGAACATACCTTTCTCCTACTTCTAGTTTCTTTGGAAAATATCGGGTTATTTCAGCGTCATTAACATCAAGATTATTTTCCCTTCAGCACAGTCAACTGATGCTCCTGCAGTGCTAAGAAAAGTTCTTCCAAGTATTATGGATAATTTTTCATTCTCCGGCATTTCAAGAATAATAAAGTCAGTGGGAATAACATGCTCATCTATTCTAAGTAGAACATCCTCAATCATACCAACAGGTTGTTTAGTGGATTTGCAGCCATCTGTAAAGTGATAGATGTGGGGGAGTATTCCCCTAATCCTAACCTTTTATAGAGGGAGTGTGGCATTACACTAACTCCTTCACCTAAATCACATAAGGCATTATGAATATCATTTTTGCCTATAGAACATGAAATAGTTGGTATCCCGGGATCTCCTGACTTAGACAATAGCCTCCCATTAGTAGGGTAACTAGTTACCTTGGTGATGGTTTCAGTTATCTCTTTCTTTCTATTAAGAATATCACGAACAAATTTAGAATAAGCAGGTACTTTTATTGCATCCAAAAATGGAATTTCTAGATGAAGATCACTTAATGCCTTTTTAAAATAATCATAAATTACCTCATCCGGTGCTTTCCTTTTGCGGTCTGGATATGGAAGTTTCTTACTCTTATCTTTTACCTTTTGTGGAGATTCAGGCTCTTTAGGCGCTTTCTTTTGTTGTTGCTTATCATTTTTCTTCTTTTCTATTGCAAAAGACTTGTCTTCTCTGCTTGTGTTTTGTTCTTCTCTTGGATTAATAGTCTCTACATCAGAGTTATAACTGCCATCCTATTCATCATTCTGCTCCTCCAAGGTTTGATCTCGTGTGTCTTGAGCAGTCTCATCTTGAGGATTCACCAATGTATCGTCTTCTTGTCTTGCTTTGAGCAAGGCTTTTTCCTTTCGATCTTTTTCAGCTTCATATTCTGGTGGTCCTAATGGTCCTTTAACAATTGCACCTCTTCTTGTAACAACATTAGTAGAAACAGGAAAATTTACATCATCTTGAAGAAAAATTTGATAACCAAATGCTATTTGTTCACATTGGGTTTCAATCATACTGAGGTACTTGTTAAATAATTTTAATTTTTGGCCAATTTCCTCATAATTTTCTGTAAGTTCGGCCAAAATATTTTTATGTCTTTGAAATTTTTTATGCAAGTTATTCTAAGACTTTGCTTGTCGATGTTTCAATTCTTGAAAAACTTTCATAGTTTCATCCTCTTTAGTAAAAACTTGTAACAAATCTACTTTGTTTTCCTTGACAAGTTCAGAAGGTATACCTTTTCTTTCATGGTTTTGCGTACTTCAGGCATAATATCAGAATTTATACGAAGTATTCCATTTTCCGGTTTAATGCCAAAATTAGGATTATATAAAGAATCATTCTTAGCCCTAGTATCCATCAATACCAAACATGCTTTAACAGTTAAAGTATTTATCTATTCTCCTGCTGATGAATCTAGCAATTCTCTGCATTGGGTATTATGACTGTGGTAAAATAAGTGGCAAATAGTTGACTCAGAATAGCCATGATTAAGAATACTATTGATCATCCCAAAAAATCTTTCTTAGGCTTTTGGGTAGTTCTCCTTTGAGAGACCAACAAAATAGTTTTAGACGAGAGAATTCTCTAGGCAAACCTTTTGGTCCAAGTGATGTTATCACATAGTCGAACTCTCTAAGGTGTCTTACTGGGTGTTCGTATTCCTTTCCACTGAAAGCTTTTTCCTGCAAAATATTAATAATCTCACCGTCAAATCGATATATTCTCTAACTCCAGGATTAGGAAATTATATTGGTTGTTTAAGAAATGCAGAATTTGGAGCACTATATTCTCTGAGAGTCTTCTCAGGTTTCTTGGGGGTTGTCCTATGAATGGACATGATTTCCATGAAGTCACTTAGGTTTTCAACTTCAACTTTATTTTACCTCAAAAGTTTTTCAATAATTTGCTCGTTCCTTTGAGTAGGTACGCGATCAAGATAATCTGGTAGATAAGCCCTACTAGAGCGTGTAGACCCTTTATCTCCTAATAGTAACACCTGAAATGTCAAGAGACAAAACACTTAGCGCTTAGCTCCCCCGCAACGGCGCTAGAAAATAGCTAGATGGCTCCAACTGCACAGGTTATTTGTAGCTAGTTTCGAAGTTAAGATGTCGATCCCATAGGGAGCCCAAAGTTAAGTGTTTATTGGTGAAGTCTCTGGCACACCCGAAGTTGTCGCAGGTCTTCGAGTGAATTGACTGCAAGCGTTGAAATAAGAATATATTCTGGATTAAAGGAGAGTATTTAAATAAAACAAAATGTAAAATTTCAAAAATAAAAAGCATAAAAGTAAAGAATGATTTATTTGTTGTTTTCTACAGATGAGTGATGTGCTCAGTTGATGTAGAGTCCGTTGGGAACCCCAAGAGGAAGGTATGATGAGCACAACAGCAAGTTTCCCTTAGTTATAGAACCAAGGTTATCAAACCAGTAGGAGAAAGAAACCACTTCACAATGTGTTGCTAGCAACGTGGAACCTGCACACAACACAACCAAAATACTCTGCCCCAACTTATCAATGAGGTTGTCAAGCTCACTGGTTTTGTTGAAAACAAAGGATTAAACGTATAGTGTGGCAGAAAGTAATTGTGTGTGGTAATTGCAGAAAGTAAATAGTAAATAATAGATAGAATATCAATGGGAAGGCATGTACCAGGGTCCACAGTTCACTAGAGGTGTTTTCTCCATAAGATAAATAACATGTTGGGTGAAAAAATTATAGCGGGGCAATTAACAAATAGAGAATGCATAACAATGCATGTACATGAAATGATGATCACTATGAGATTCATTTGGGCATTACAACATGATACATAGACCGTAATCCAACTACATCTATGACTAATAATCCACATCCGGGATATCATCCGAACAACCCTCGGGTATTAAGTTACAAGCAACAAATAATTGCATTAAGCAAATGTGTAATGTAAACAATACAATTGCCCTTAGACAAAGGATTGTTGTTTTCTCCCTAGTAGAAACAGCATATCTACAATCTTAGAAGTGTTTGTCACTCTCATATATTACTAGAGGCATGAACCTACTATCAAGCATAAATACCCCCTCTTGGAGTCACAAGCAAATACTTGGCCAAAGGAACTACTAGAAACCAAGAGCATGCAAGATCATAAATAACATAGACATGATAGAACAATAATCAATCTGACATAATACTCAATATCCATCGGATCCCTGCAAACACAACATGTAGAATTACAATAAGATGATCTTGATCATGATAGGCAGCTCACAAGATCTAAACATGGTAGCACAAATAGGAGAAACAACCATATAGCTACTTCTATGGACCCTTAGTCCAAGGATGAAATACTCACACATCACTCTGGAGGCAGACATGGTGATGAAGAAGGCCTCCGGGATGATCTCCCCTCTCCGGCAGGGTGCCAGGAAGACCTTCAGACCCCTCTCCATCTAGGGACGATGGTGGTGGCGGCTATGGAATTTTTCGTGGAATTCTGATCGGGTGCTTAGGGTTTCTGCATCGGGGGGTTTATATAGGCGAAGGGGCAAGGTCGGTGGACGCTCGAGGGGGCCACACCATAGGGTGGCGCGGCCCAGGGTGGACCCACGCGGCCCCCTGGTGTGGTTGCTTCATAGTGCCTCTTCGTCTCTCCTTCGGACTCTGTGTCGTGTCTGGAAAAATAGGAACTTTGACTTTTGTTTTGTGCAATTCCGAGAATATTTCTTTACAATTTTTCTGAAACCAAAAACATCAGGAAACAGGAACTGGCACTGTGGCATCTTGTTAATAGGTTAGTTCCAGAAAATGCATAAAAATGCCTCAAAGTGTAAGCAAAACATAAATCAATTGGTGTAAAACAAGCATGGGGCATCAAAAATTATTGATACGTTTGCAACATATTAGCATCCCCAAGCTTAACTCTTGCTTGTCCTCGAGTAGGTAACTGATAAAAACAATAATATTTGAGGTGACATGCACCATCACAATCTTGATCAAGGTATTTGTAAAGCATTGATAGCTGGGATCAAAGTACTCTAAACATAATCATGAAAGATATATTTCTAACAATAAGACATGGAAACTATGTTGCAACATGAAAGGCTACACAAACAAAAGATCATGAATAATGCTTTGAAAGATATTTGTTTGTTTCACATATAGAAAACATAGCAAGAGTGGTATCCAGCTTGTCCTTCATAGAGTAGCAAAACATAAATGCATAGGACACCTTCAAAGTTCATAAGTGTGACTCGATACAAATAATTTAAGAACAAGAAATACCATAATTATGAATCAATCAACTAATTTTGGGACAATGCACGTTGAACTCGGAATGAAAACTATGCTCTCTTAAATGGTGCATAAAGATAGAAGATGGAGACTCAACAAAAAGTAAAAAAGAAAGGCCCTTCGTAGAGGGAAGTATGGAGTAAATCATTTTATAAAGCTTCCCAAAATTATGGTACTTATTAGCTTTGAGCTCTAATTGCCCCTCTTATAAGCATATTGAAGTGATTAAGGTTAAAGTGAGGGAAAATATGAATTATATGCTTCACAAATTATAAGTTGAAAATCTCACACCACTTGAGTACGAGTACCGAACCTCATGCTACTCAACTTTGGTCACAGACAAGTTCTTGTCATTATAAGTATATGTGTATCATAAAGAACCACCAACGGGGTACCCCTTGTCCCATGACACATGAGCTATCCCATATCAAAATGACAAGGCAACAGACAGTGAGAATCTCAGCG
This sequence comes from Avena sativa, assembly GCA_916181665.1. Taxonomy (NCBI): domain Eukaryota; kingdom Viridiplantae; phylum Streptophyta; class Magnoliopsida; order Poales; family Poaceae; genus Avena; species Avena sativa. The sequence continues at coordinate 150,413,420 of OV702297.1, forward strand.
ATCTTTTTATTTTCTATTTGCATAGGTTTTTATTAAGGATGCTTCATAGAATGCCACTATGGTTTCGCTACTAGTTTCCACTATGATTAGGAATGGCTTAGGCTAGCCGCCCAAGCGTTTCTCTAACACATATACATACTCCACGGACTTACAAGCTCCCATGTTATTTCACACCGCCGGCATCCATAAACAAAAGAACATGATATCAACTAAATAGAATAAGTGCAATGTCGAAAGCGTTCCCCATGACAGTGTGGTTCTGCTAATTCACAAGTTACAAATTGCAAGAAAAAAAGTATATAAGACAGTCACAATGTTCAAGTTTATTAAGTGCAATAAATAAAATGTGCCTTCAAGTTTGTGATAGCTTTAATCACTAATTTTCTCATAAAAAATTTAATTTGGAAGATATATAAAAACATTAATATACTTTGAATGGAGTAACACACCATGCATAGGAATTTATAGTGGACTCTTTGAAATAACTTGGTTTATTGGGAGTTGTATGCACGAGTAGAGCTCATACTCAGTACGGGTGGAGGCTAGCAAAAGACTGGGGGCGACCAACTAAGAGAGTAATAATGGCCACAATCATGCAGAGCGACAAAACATTATTAATCAAAGCATAAAGTGATATTACAAGTAAAAAACTAAATGATCATAGAGGCTAAGGTGATTGGTTCATAGTCATAACATGGTGTATGAATGTGCCAAGTCAACCCAAATAAAGCATCAAAGGAGAATACCACATTATTATGCTTTTGTATGCTAAAACAACGCATGGTTCCTTCATGGCACATTAAGCAATCTCAATTGTTTGAAACAAGTCATGCTACAGCAATAACTACTAAACATATGGTCAAAGCAGCATCTAACATGACATGATCAATTCTAAGTCACAGTTAAAACAATCTTCTTTTTGTACCACCATAAGCATGAAACATTCTACTCTTTTCCAATAGCAATCAACCTTTTTTGAATATACTCACAAGGATAATAATCAATAAATACCATAGAGATTTTCTAAGCTAACTACAAAGAATAACTAAAAAGTTCTAAGTAAAAAGAAGAAGAAAACTAAACCTAAACGCAGTGCTAACAAAAGAGAATGCTCACAGAACAATAAGAGTGAAAACTAGAGTGTTATAGGCAATGAAGAATGGGGTGTGATTTCTCCAAAAAAAAGTGTGCTTGGATCCAACTGACTTATTGTATCAAACAAAAAAAATAAAACTAAAGACAAAAACAAAGACGCTCCAAGAACAACACATAGTGCATGAAGCAAAAAATATAGTAACTTGAAAGAAGACCTGAGATTTTTGTTGATGAAAAAGGGGATGACTTGGGCATCCCCAAGCTTTGATGCTTGTACCTCTTGAATATTTCTTTGTGTGACATGGGTGGTATCCCCAAGCTTGAGCTTTTGTCCATACTTCATCTCATCACATCATTCTCTCCCTACACTTGAAAATTTCCTTCATACAAAACTTCACACAATCTTCATTAGCAACATTAGTGTATTCAAGATAATAAGCCTTTGGGTTCAGTTTCTACTCAAGTAAATCATACACTAAAACATAAGCTACTGTATCAATTCCTTTTAAAAGCTCAAGTGATCAAAATAACTCAAAAGAAATCGATTTAAGAGGCAAATGCAAATAATGGCAGAAATCTGTCAAAACAAACCTGCAGGTAAAAACCAATGTTTTATAAAATCTTCTGTTGCTCAAATCGAAAAGTGAAAAACTAACAAAATATGGGTAAATACTAGGATCATGCTCACAAAAAATTACTGATCAATAAGACGTTCTGGTGTCTTTCACGATTTTTTATAGCGAAGCACAAAAATCTGTTTCGGGACAGCAACTTCCCCAAATCTTACTTCCCTCTTATTAGAGGCTATTCTTGGAACAAAAACTAAATAAAAGTATAAAGAGAGGTTATTAAAGATCCAATTACTTCCAAGACTCAACAAAAGAAAAAATTACTGAAATAAAAATTGGGTTATCTCCCAAGACTGCTTTTCTTTAATGCCTTTGAGCTAGGCATAGAAAGCAAGAATCAAGTATTTTCGAATGAAGAGGCATTAAGATCAACACCAAAAATATCTTCAAGAAGGAAATGTATGTTATCCAAATAAGTTATAGAGGATCCTCTCTCAATACTCTTGGTTTCACTACTTTCTTCAAATCGGTTTTCAGGAATAATCCAATCAAAATTCTTTTCCACGACTTCATGTACTCCTACAAGTTTAAAAGGTATTGGTATTTTAATTTCCTCCTAATTTTTGGGTTTGGTTTTGTACAAATTTTCTAGTGTACCAATAACATCTACACATGAGCCTAGCATATTAAAATGATCAAAGACCTTTCTAGCTTCTATAGCATCATCATTAAAATTTTGAAGCAAAGTTTCCAAGATAAAATCTCTCTTTTCAGTGTCCTCAATATCATGAAGTTTAAGAAACATTTTCTGCATCATGGGGTTAAGGTTGACAAACCTAGCCTCCAACATGTGAACTAAATAAGCCGAAGTGGTTTCATAATTTGGAGCATGTTCTGCTAAGGATCTATCCTTAATATCTTTATGCTTACTAACATGATTAAAGAATTCTTCAATATTATCTTTCCCAATTATAGAACCACTACCTATTGATAGGTCTTTTAGGGTGAACTTAGGGATCAACATAATGAGATAAGAACAAGGTAACAAAATGACAACTAAAGAAGGAACTAATTTTTTGTGTTTTTTGATAAAAAAAAGTAGCAAACCAAAAAAATCAAAAGAAACTAAGCAAAACAAAAACAAAGTAAAGAGATTGGTTGTGAGAGACTCTCCTTTCAGAAATCTTCTTTCTCCCTAGCAACGGCGCCAGGAAAAGGCTTGATGTGCTCAGTTGATGTAGAGCCCGTTGGGAACCCCAAGAGGAAGGTATGATGAGCATAGCAGCAAGTTCCCCTCAATTATAAAACCAAGGTTATCGAACCAGTAGAAGAAAGAAACCACTTCAGAAGGTGTTGATAGCAACGTGGAACCTGCACACAACAAAACCAAAATAATCTGCCCCAACTTATCAATGAGGTTGTCAAGATCACTGGTTTTTCTGAAAACAAAGGAACATATAGTGTGGAAGAAAGTAATTGCTTATGGTAATTGCGGAAAGTAAACCGTAAACAGTAGATAGAATATCAATGGGAAGGAATGGACATGGTCCATAGTTCACTAGAGGTGTTTTCTCCATAAGATAAATAACATACTGGGTGAACAAATTACAGCGGGGAAATTGACAAATAGAGAATGCATAACAATGCATGTTGATGTCTACGCACTTCTATTCTTGTAGACAGTTGTTGGGCCTCCAAGTGCAGAGGTTTGTAGAACAACAGCAAGTTTCCCTTAAGTGGATTACCCAAGGTTTATCGAACTCAGGGAGGAAGTGGTCAAAAGTATCCCTCTCAAGCAACCCTGCAATCAAGATACAAGAAGTCTCTTGTGTCCCCAACACACCCAATACACTTGTCAGGTGTATAGGTGCACTAGTTCGGCGATGAGATATTGAAATACAAGTGATATGGATGATTATAAGACAACGATCCTAGAAAAGAGCTTGATGGGTAGGAAGAGACTAAAGGCAATCTGAAATAAAGATGGTAGCAAGCAAACATGTAACAGATCTAGTTGTGAACGGTGTTTCAATCTTTAGAAACAAGGCCTAGGGATCATACTTTCACGAGTGAACACTCTCATATACATATCTTCTCTTCATGATACTACTCTGAACTACTCTCCGGTTGGACAACTCTAATCCATGGTAGGGCTATAACAACACACCTCAAAGTTGCCTTCCCCATCTAGATAACCCCATACTATCACCTTGAGCGCTAGATGGTTCCGACAAACACCACAATTTCATAAAGACATCCAACTCCAAATATACTCATGATAAATATTCATAAACTCTAGCCTAAGTGCCACCACGGCATGCATGCTGTCACTTTCACACACGTGGGGAGAGCCGGAAATCTATTAAAGCACTTGAGTATTTATGTAAACTCTAGCCTAAGTGCCACCACAGTATGCACGTTGTCACTTTCACACACGTGGGGAGAGCCGGAGATCTATTAAATCACTTGAGTAGCAAAGTAGATCTACTTGATTACAAAGCTCATGATCACAATAAGATCATGCATAGAGAGAGAGACGAACACATAGCTACCGGTACAGCCCTTAGCCTCGAGGAAGAACTACTCCCTCTTCATCATGGGAATCAGCAACAACGATGGAGATGGTAGTGGATATCGATGGAGATGGTGGTGGAGATCGATGGAGATGGCTCCAGGGGCAATTCCCTGTCATGGCAGGGTGCCGGAACAGAGACTTCTCTCCCCCGAATCTCCCCTTCGGTGGCGGCGATGTTGTGGAACTTTTTGTGGGTGGATGATGGATTCATTTAGGGTTTTATCATCGGCGGCTTTATATAGGCGGAAGGGCAAGGTCGGTGGAGGCCCAAGGGGCCCACACCCCCTAGTGGCGCCACCAGGGGCCACCCGTGCCACCATAGGGTGTGGACGCCCTGGTGCCCTTCTTCGTCTCTGCTTCACATTTCCGTATTTCTCCGGGAAAAATAGGCAAATTGGCTTTTGTCCCGTCCAATTCCGAGAATATTCATTTTTTAGGTTTTCTTAAACCAAAAACAGCAAAAAATAGGCAACTGGCACTGCGTCATCTTGTCAATAGGTTAGTTCCAGAAAGTGTATAAAAATACCTCAAAGTGTAGACAAAGCATAAGACAAATGATATAAAACAACCATGGAGCATCAAAAATTATAGATACGTTTACGACGTATCAAGCATCCCCAAGATTAACTCCTGCTCGTCCTCGAGTAGGTAAGTTATAAAAATAATAATTTTTGAGGTGACATGCACCAACACAATCTTGGTCAAACTGAAGGGAATATACCCTGAGAGGCAATAATAAATTGTTTATTATGTGTATTCCAAGTATATGATAGATGTTTACTTTGCGTGCTATAATTTTATTAATACGGAAACATTAATAAATGTGTGTTTAATAAACAAACAGAAAGTTCCAAGTTATGCCTCTCTCATAAACTAGCTCGTTGATTAACAAGATGATCAAGGTTGACTGATCATAGACATTGGATGTTGTTAATAACGAGGTCACAATATTAATGTAATGGTGTGATGAACATTCATCCAAAGTAGAGCATTAAGATCAAAGTCATTGAGTTTATATTGCTATAACAACTTATGAAGTGATCCTAATCCTTAGACCATGAGATCATGTCAATCACTAACACCGGAAGAGTTTCTTGATAACATTAAACGTCACACTATAACTGGGTGATTATAAACATGGGTTCAGAACTACTAAAGTGTTATGTTGAAGCCCATGGATCGAGAGTGGAATTTGTTCACCCCGATGACGGATAGATATGCTCTAGGCCCTCCCAGTGATATCACATTGATTAGCTTGCAAGCAAGTTATTTGATCACTATAATGTTATATCACGGGAATGAGAAAAGAGTGCATGTCAGTAACGAGATCAAACTAGGTATGGAGATACCGATGATAGAATCTCGGACATATAATATATCGCGAAACGAAGGGATTATTGATCGTTGAATGTGTGGGAGTCAGTATGGGTCTCCAGATCCCGCTTCTGATTATTGATCGGAGTAGGGTCTTGATCATGTCCGCATTATTCGTGAACTGTAGGGTGACACACTTAAGATACATCAACATCCAATTGGAGCAAAAGTTTCATGCTGAAAAGAATAACAAGCGCAGGAATTTATTTCACTAGATACCGAAACAGCTTTTCGGGTGAAATTGCAGAAAGTGTTTTTGCATGTGAAATTAAATACTAGCAAGGGGTTATATGTGAATGTTCGTCATTAAAGTAATTGACAAAATTCTGAATAAATAAAAGGAGTTTTATTTAATGATAGTTTGCATTAAATTTGGTGGAAATTTAATGGGAATTTTAGTGAGATTTTGAGTGGAGGGAATTGAAAGGCATTTGAGTGAGTGGAGTGTCCACCCACATGAATGAAGGAGGGGACGGGGCAGCCCCCATGTCCGGCGGCACCCCCTTAGGTGCCCCCTCCTCCTATAAAAGGAGCCCCCTCTGCTCTCTCTCACTCACACCTCCTCGTGAGGATCTCTCCCCCTCTAGTATTTATCCCCCATGGTCTCGGACTAGCGAGATACATGTTCCCGATGGCTATTCGTCAAAAAGAGTTGCGCTTCCACTACATCGCTGGAGCAAGGAGGCGGAGGTTGCTCGGTGCCTCGAACGTGTGTGCAAGCATGGATGCACTGCTAAGTTGCGGTGCTAAGGAATTCCTCTCGATCTTGAGATCGGCAAGAGATCGTCTACATCAACCACGATTTTGACTTGTTAAGATTTTTGGGTCTTCAAGGGTATGTTCTCGATGGATATACATCCGCCCGTTGTTTGTATCTAGTTGATAGATCTTGGTACATAGTTGTTCCCATCATAGGAAAAATTTTGTTTTCTATGCTGCGAACCCTACAGTGGTATCAGAGCCGGATCTATGCGTAGATGCTTTACACGGGTAGTGCACATCTGATTTTGTGGGCAATGATGATCATGTTATTGCTTCTTGGTTGTACTTTGGATATTGGTGGCATAGTGGGATGAAGCGGCGCGGACAAACTTTACATGTCCTCGCACATGAGACATGTTCCACTCTTGACATGCAACTAGTTTTGCATAAGTGGCTAGTGGGTGTCTGTCTCTCCTACTATAGTCAATATCTAATTTGCAACGGGTTGTCAACAATTTGGTTATCCTCATTGTGGTTCATGTTCATAGGTATGAACGGTTTTATCTTCGAAAGCCCTAAGCCACGTAAAACTTGCAATGGATAAATTAGAGGTGTCTAGTTTAGATTGTTGATGGGCTAGTGTTATGATATGGTGATGTTGTAAGTAGAAGTATGAGATGATACTCTTACAACACACATAACGTGTAAGTTCCATAGACCTTGGCCTTACACATAAAGGTATGATAGTGATCATACCATGGTGCACATGATGGAGATCATATGAAGGAACCATATCATTTCACTTACAAACATGTGATATTTGATTGCATCTTATATTGCTTGTTTGGCGTTTTATTAGCATAATAAGATGATCCCTCATTTAGATATCAAGATAAGAATGTGTTCTTCCTTAAGTATGCACCGATTATGTTTCGTGGCTCCAAGAAATCACTTGATGATCGGGTGTTCTTGGATCCACGACCATATTTCGGGTGTAAGACAGTTACACATGCGAATACTAAGGTTCTTACTTGGCGAGCCCAGCATGTACAGACATGGCCTCGGAAGACGGACCGAAAGGTTAATCATGAGTCATATGGTAGATATGATGCCCATTTGATGCTCGACTTTGAAGCTACACCGACTCACATGATGATCGAACTTGGTCTAGTGCATTTGGTTCATGTAATCACCAAAAAAAGGCATGAGGGATGTCATTTTTGAGTGGGAGTTCATTCGTAATGGGGATTAGTTGAACTCAATCTATCATAAACTTTACAAATTTTGTTGTAGATGGCACCACCTGCTTTTAATTTCAATGTGTTCATGGAGAAAGAGAAACTTCCAACAAACGGTAGAAACTTTAGCGAATGGGCCATGAATTTGAGGATTCTCCTCTCTGCTGCACAAAAGCAATATGTGCTAGAAGCGCCGCTAGGCCCCCCACCGTTCGATGATGCCCCTGACAAGGAGAAGAATGTCTATCAGACTCGTCATGAGGACCACAACTTAGTTCATTGCGGCATATTGTATGGGCTAGAGCCAGAACTTCAAAAGCGTTTCAAAAATGGCAATGCATTTGATACAATGGGTGAGTTGAAAATGATTTTCGACACACATGCTGCTGTAGAGATCTACGATGCTTCAGAAAAGTTCTTTAGCTGCATGATGGAAGAGCACAACTCCGTAAGTGAGCATGTACTCAAGATGTCGGGTTACGCTGATAAGCTTGTGTCCTTGGGAATATCGATTCCCATTGACTTAGGCATCCATCATGTTCTGCAGTCTCTGCCACCTAGCTATAAGAGCTTCGTGATGAACTATAATATGCAAGGCATGAAGAAGTCTCTTCCCGAGCTTCTGTCAATGCTTAAAACCGCAGAAGTGGAGATCAAGAAGGAACATCAAGTGTTGATGATCAATAAGAACACTGGTTTCAAGAAAGACAAGAAGGGAAAACAGAAGGGAAGTAAGGGCGGCAAGCCGGTTGCCGTGCCTGAAAAGAAACCCCGGGTTGGACCTAAGTCTGATACCGAGTGCTATTATTGTAAGGGCACTGGCCACTGTAAGCGCAACTGCCCCAAGTATTTGGCAGACAAGAAGGCCGTCAAGGCAAACAAAGGTATATATGATATACATGTTATTGATGTGTACTTGACTAGTACTCGCAATAGCACCTGGGTATTTGATACCGGTTCAGTTGCTAATATTTGTAACTCGCATCAGGGGCTACAGAAAAAGCGACCACTAGCAAGGGGTGAGGTCAAGATGCGTGTCAGCAATGGATCAAGTGTTGATGTGATCGCCATCGGAACGCTACCTCTCCACTTACCGTCGAGATTAGTAATAAACTTGAATAATTGTTATCTGGTGCCTGCACTGAGCATGAACATTGTATCTGGATCGTTTTGATGCGAATATTCATTTAAATCCGAGAACAATGGTTGTTCTATTTATATGAATGAAATATTTTATGTTCGTGAACCGATGATGAATGTTTTATTTCTGTTGGATCTCGATAATAGTGCTACACATATTCATAATGTCGATGCTAAAAGGATTAAACTTAATGATGATATATCTGCATATATGTAGCACTGCCGTCTAGGTCATAATGGTGTTAAACGCATGAAGAAGCTCCATTCGGATGGACTTTTGGAATCACTTGATTTTGAATCATTTGATACATGTGAGCCATGCCTTATGGGCAAGATGACTAGAACGCCATTTTAAGGTTATTGGAAATCATACATTCTGATGTATGTGGTCCAATGAGTGTGACGGCGCGAGGTGGATATCGTTATTTTGTTACTTTCACGTATGATTTGAGTAGATACAGTTATATCTACTTGATGAAACACAAGTCTGAAACCTTTGAAAAGTTCAAGGAATTTCAGAATGAAGTGGAAAATCATCATAATAGAAAGATCAAATTTCTATGGTCCGACCATGGAGGAGAGTATCTAAGTTACGAGTTTAGCACTCATAGAAAGAGTGTGGAATTGTTTCACAACTCACACCTTCTGGCACACCACAGCGAAATGGTGTGTCAGGACATCGTAATCGTACTTTATTGGATATGGTTCGATCTATGATGTCTCTAACGGACTTGCCGTTGTCATTTTGGGGTTATGCACTAGAAACTGCTGCATTCACTTTAAATCGGGCACCATCTAAATCCATTGAAAAGACACTGTATGAATTGTGGTTTGGAAACAAACCTAAGATGTCATTTCTTAAAGTTTGGGGATGCGATGTTTATGTGAAGAAACTTCAACCAGATAAACTCGAACCCAAAGCGGAAAAATGTGTCTTCATAGGATACCCTAAGGAAACAATTGGGTATTCCTTCTATCACAGATCCAAGGGCAAGGTTTTTGTTGCCAAGAATGGATCATTTCTAGAGAAAGAGTTCCTCGCGAAAGGTGTGAGTAGTCGGATGGTAGAACTCAAAGAGGTTATTGAACCTTCTCTTCAATGTATGGCGAGTAGCGCAGCGCCGGAAGTCATTCCGGAGTTGGCTTCACCAGTTGAAGAGGGAACTAATGATAATGATCATAAAACTCCTAAAGAGAGTACTACCGAACCTCGCAGGTCTAGTAGGTCGCGTGCACCTCCCGAGATGTACAGAAACCCTGTTATGAATTTCATGGTTGATGAAATTGATGACCCTGCAACATATGAAGAAGCGATGATGAGCCCCGATTCCAATAAATGGTTAGAAGCCATGAAATCCGAGATGGAATCCATGTATGAAAATCAAGTTTGGAACTTGGTGGACTTACCTCATGACCGGAAGGCCATGGAGAATAAATGGATTTTCAAAAGGAAAGCCGATGCTGATGGTAATGTGACCGTCTATAAAACTCGACTTGTCGCAAAGGGGTTTCGACAAATTCAAGGAGTTGACTATGATGAGACATTCTCTCCCGCAGAGATGCTAAAGTCAGTTAGGATTATGTTAGCAATTTCTGCATATTTCGATTATGAGATAGGGCAGATGGATGTCAAAACCGTGTTCCTCAATGGTAATATTGAAGAAGAGTTGTATATGATACAACCAAAGGGTTGTTGTCGATCCTAAGGATGCTAACAAGGTGTGCAATCTTCAGTGATCCATCTACGGACTGAAGCAAGCATCACGAAGTTGGAATCTCCACTTTGATGAGGTGATCAAAGAGTTTGGATTTGTCCAAACTTATGGAGAAGCTTGTATTTACAAGAAAGTGAGTGGGAGCAATGTGGCATTTCTGATATTATATGTGGATGCCATATTATTGATCGTAAATGATATAGATGTTTTAAATAGTGTTAAAAGTTATCTAAACAACAAATTTTCGATGAAGGACTTAGGTGAAGCGTCATACATATTAGGCATAAAGATCTATAGAGATAGATCTAGGCGCCTAATAGGGCTATCACAAAGTACATACCTTGATAAGATTTTAAAGAAGTTTAAAATGGACGAAAGTAAGAAGGGGTTCTTACCTATGTTGCAAGGCAAGACATTGAGTAAGACTCAAAGTCCGGCTACGGCGGAAGAAAGTCATGTAATGGACAAAGTCCCCTATGCTTCAGACATAGGATCTATAATGTACACCATGCTATGTACAAGACCGGATGTGGCACATGATATTAGTTTGACTAGTAGAGACCAATCGGATCCAGGTTCGGAACACTGTATATCGGTCAAGAATATCCTTAAGTACTTGCAAAGAACTAAGGATATGTTTCTTGTGTACGGAGGTGAAGAAGAGCTCGTCGCTAAGTGTTATGTCGACGCTAGCTTTGACACCGATCTAGATGACTCTAAGTCTGAATCCAGATACGTATTTCTCATGAATGGTGGAGCGGTTAGTTGGAGGAGTTCCAAACAACCCGTGGTGGAGGGATCAACAACGGAGGCCGAATATGTTGCTGCTTCGGAAGCGGCTCAGGAAGCGGTTTGGATGAAGGAGTTCATATCCGAACTAGGTGTGGTTGCGAGCGCATTGGACCCAATGGTGATCTATTGTGACAACAATAGTTCAATTGCCAATGCCAAAGAACCAAGGTCTCACAAGTATTCCAAGCATATTAAGCGCTGGTTTCACTCCATCCGTGAACTTGTAAAGGATGGAGATATAAAGATTTGTAAAGTACATACGGATCTCAATGTAGTAGATCCGTTGACTAAACTCTCCCTAGAGAAAAACATGATCAACACCAGAACTCCATGGGTGTTAGATTCATTACTATGTAACTAGATTATTGTCTCTAGTGCAAGTGGGAGACTGAAGGGAATATACCATGAGAGGCAATAATAAAGTGTTTATTATGTGTATTCAAAGTATATGATAGATGTTTATTTTGCATGCTATAATTGTATTAATACGGAAACGTTAATACATGTGTGTTTAATACACAAACAGAAAGTTCCTAGTTATGCCTCTCTCATAAACTAGCTTGTTGATTAACAAGATGATCAAGGTTTCCTGATCATAGACATTGGATGTTGTTAATAACAAGGTCACAACATTAGTGTAATGGTGTGATGAACATTCATCCGAAGTATAGCATTACGATCAAAGTCATTGAGTTTATATTGCTATAACAACTTACGAAGTGATCGTAATCCTTAGACCATGAGATCATGTCAATCACTAACACCGGAAGAGTTTCTTGATAACATCAAACGTCACACCGTAACTGGGTGATTATAAAGGTGGATTCAGAACTACTAAAGTGTTATGTTGAGGCCCATGGATCGAGAGTGGAATTTGTTCATCCCGATGACGGATAGATATGCTCTGGGCCCTCCGGATGATATCACAATGATTAGAATGCAAACAAGTGATTTGATCACTAGAATGTTATATCACGGGAACAAGAAAAGAGTGCATGTCAGTAACAAGATCAAACTAGGTATGGAGATACCGATTATCGAATCTTAGACATGTAATATATCGCGAAATGAAGGGATTAAGATACTAGCGTAAAAGGTTCCGACGATCACAAGAAAGTCGTCGTTGAATGTGTGGGAGTCAGTATGGGTCTCTAGATCCTGCTTCTGATTATTGATCGGAGAAGGGTCTCGATCATGTCCGCATTATTCGCGAACTATAGGGTGACACACTTAAGAGACAACGACATCCAATTGGATCAGAAGTTTCATGTTGGAAAGAATAACAAGCGCAGGAATTTATTTCACTAGATACCGAAACAGGTTTTCGGGTGAAATTGTAGAAATTGTTTTTGCATGTGAAATGAAATACTAGCAAGGGGTTATATATGAATGTTTTTCATTAAAGTAATTGACAAAATTCTGAATAAATAAAAGGAGTTTTATTTAATGAGAGTTTGCATTAAATTTGATGGAAATTTAATGGGAATTTTAGTGGGATTTTGAGTAGAGGGAATTGAAAGGCATTTGAGTGAGTGGAGTGTCCACCCACATGAATGAAGGAGGGGAGGGGGCAGCCCCCATGGCCGGTGGCCACCCCCTTGGGTGCCCCTCCTCCTATAAAAGGAGCCCCCTCTCCTCTCTCTCACTCACACCTCCTCGTGAAAGATCTCTCTCCCCCTCTAGTATTTATCCCCCATGGTCTCGGACTAGCGAGATACATGTTCCCGGTGGCTATTTGGCAAGAAAGAGTTGTGCTTCCGCTGCATCGCTGGAGCGAGGAGGCGGAGGTTGCTCGGTGCCTCGATCGTGTGTGCGAGCATGGATGCACTACTAAGTTGCAGTGCTAAGGACTTCCTCTCGATCTTGAGATCGGCAAGAGATCGTCTATGTCAACCACGAGTTTGACTCGTTAAGGTTTGTCAGTCTTCAAGGGTATGTTCTCTACGGATATACATCTGCCCGTTGTTTATATCTAGTAGATAGATCTTGGTACATAGTTGTTCCCATCATAGGAATTTTTTTGATTTCTATGCTGCGAACCCTACACAAACCATTTGTAAAGAATTGAAAGCTGGGATCAAAGTACTCTAAATATGAGCATGAAATATGAAGTTCTAACAATAAGACATAGCAACTATGTTGCAACATGAAAAGATGCAAACAAAGATCATGAATAACAATGCATTAAGAGACGTTTGTTTGTTTCACATATAGAAAACATAGCATAGTGGTATTCAACGTGTCCCTCATGGAGTAGCAAAACATAAATGCATCCCATATCAAAATGACAAGGCAACAGACAATGAGCATCTCAGCGATCCTTTTATTTACCATGAGCATGGTGCATATTTTTTTCTCTTCTCTTTTTTCTATATTTTTTCTAAGGATGCTTCATAGATTGCTCAGTATGGTTATGCTGCAAGTTCCCACCATGATTAGGCATGGATTTGGCTAGCCGCCTAGGCGTTTTGCTAACACATATATAATACTCCATGGACTTACAAACTCCCCTTTTATTTCACACTATTATTTCACACCGCCGACATCCATAAACAAAAGATCATGATATCAACTGGGTAATATGTACTAGTGTTGAAAGCGTTCCCCATGACAGCATGGTTCTGCTAATTCCCAACTTATAAGTGCAAGCATATACAACATAGATGACACAATGGTTCAAGTTTATTACGTGCAAGAAATAAAGTGTGCCATCAAGTTTGTGAGAGCCTTAATCACTAATTTTCACATAACAAGTTTAATTTGGAAGATAGATGAAACATGAATATACTTGGAATGGTGTTACACACCATGCATAAGAGTTTATAGTGGAATCTTTGGAATAACTTGGTTTCTTGGGAGTTGGATGCACGAGTAGAGCTCATACTTAATACAAGTGGAGGCTAGTAAAAGACTGGGAGCGACCAACTAAGAGAGCAATAATGGACATAATGATGCAAAATCACAAAAAAATATTAATTAAAGCATAAAGTGATATCACAAGTAAAAAACTAAATGATCATAGAGGCTAAGGTGAATGTTTCATAGTCTTAACATGGTGTAAGCATGTGCCAAGTCAACCCAAATAAAGCATCAAAGGAGAATACCACAATATTATGATTTTGTATGCTAAAACAACGCATGATTCTGTCAAGGCACATTAAGTGTCACATCTCAAATTTTAGATTTGGTCTTGCATATCATTCATATCATTGCATCATGCTTTTCCATGCAAAACCGTCAAGTGAAAAGGTTCGGCGAAACGCCATTTGCAAAACCCTACTCTATTTTGTTACGAGGCTCCTATAGGAGGCTTTAGTAGGGCTAGCGTTGACCACCCTTGTAGCCTAGTGGTTTCACCCGAACTTTGACCCTAGATTGTTCCCCTCGAGTCTACGAAACCGTAGGAGAAAGAATCATTCGATTCGGAGCTCGTACAGAGAAGTTGCGGCCGTTTTAGCGAATCGTCGGAAAACGGTCCGAATTTTGGACCGATTTCCGAGTCCGAAACCAACTCCGAGCCGTTTCAGTTTTGATTTCCGCGCGGGACCCACTTAAGGGCCGAGCCGCCGCCTGCCCTCCTCGATCCCCGCACCACGCGACCACCTCGGGAAACCGCCCCGCCGCCGATCGCTGCGCCGCCTCGCGCCACCCACCGCCGCCTTGCATCGCTGCTGCACGCGCGCCTGCCGCGCGCCGCTTGCGCACGCCGCTGCCGCCACTTGCAGGCGCTGCTGCTTGCACTGCTGCCGCTCGCCGCAGCTGCTGCCGCGCGCCGCGCGCCACCTCGGCCCCGCAGCCGTGCTGCCCCATGCGCTGCTGCGCCTTCGCGCGCGCGCTTGCCATGTACGCACGCACACACGCGCGCCGTTTTGTGCGCGCGTTGATAATCTTGATCCGATGCGCTGACCCTCTCCATCCGCGCAGGAAAAACCCCGACGCCGGAACCGATCGCCGCTGCCGTCCGGAACTCGCCGTCGTCCGTTTCGCCGTTTGTTTCCGGTAAGCCTGCAGCCACCGTCAGATCTCAGATGAGCGGCTCAGATCGTTCGTTGACCGGTCAGACTCAGGCGTTGACTAGTCAGACGTCCAGTCAGCGCCCAGTCAGCAGACGCTTTGACCAGTCAACAGACACAGTTGACTGGTTAATTTCGTTAATCCTTTTAGTTGACAGATTTCGGCAGAAACTTGTAAATTGCGTAGAAATTAAACTGCTTGGCCAAAAATTGCAAATAAAATATGTGTAGATTCAGTGAGTCGTGTAGAATCTCGCTGTACCTTTGGTTCAGACTTTTGTAGCAAGGTTTAGTACAGTTTAATCAAACTACTTAGTGGCCTTTTCAGAGTAATAAATTCGTAGAAAAAGATCCGTAGCTCCAAAAATCGCGTATGATATGTCCCTGGATTCAGTGGAACGAGGGGAATCGCATCGTGAATTAAAAAGATAGGCTTATAGTAAAAACTTCTGCAGAAACTGTCTAGTGGCTTTCTGCAGTGTTTTAATTACTCGGGGAGTTTTATAATTCCTTTTTGAGTAATTCCTGTTGGTACTATTTCTAATCAGCGATGCCTATGCGGTAGAATTTTCCCAAGATTTTACAAATAGTATACTACCGGTAGTGAATTATTTGAGTTCTAGCTCTAGTTTTGAGCATTACTTTTACTTAATAGTTTTCCTAGCGCTAAAACTATTTTCCATGCATGCAATCAGTAGTACTATTGATTAGGATTATGTGGTGCAGCTGTAGCACCAATTCACTTGTCTTGCATACCTTCATGCATCATCTTTGTTGCATATGTTGTGGATTGTTTGTTTATGAATGCAATTGTATCGTGTAGATTGTGACGAGTGCAACGCTTGCTCGTGTGTGGATTGTTCTTCCGACCGCTACAACCAAGGCAAGTAGATGCTACTTTGTTCATGATATCGTCCTACTATTTTCAATGCATTGTCGTGTATTTTGTAGATGCATGTGTAGGATGATACTATCGCTATGCTATGACCTATTATGTGGTAGGGCTTTCCTTGTAGATGAACCGCCGTTGGTAGATGTGCTTAGCCATGCTATGTTGAACGAGGGCTGGGTTACATCATTCAAACTTGTTTCTAAAAGTATTGGTTTGTGAAAACTAAAACAACTTAATCAATGAATCCCCTGGGTGTGATGGTATTGATAATTTTTGGTGGTTTCATTGCGGAAAGGCACCCAGGTATCAAGAGAGAATGATTGGCTTCTTTATTGTGTAGCTTACGTGTACAACCATGTGCCAATAATGGAATAGGCGGTTGGTTGGACTTAGTAGGTTGTGGTAACTCGAACCCGCGTATCCAGAGATGTAGAATTTTGGTAGGTTGGACCGGTGCGCGTCGGGATTGAGGAGCTACTTCCCGAACAGTCTCAACTTGGACTTCTCCCTATCACCACTCAAAATGAGAGTGATGGTACGAGCTGGGCTGGCCAAGTCACATGGGTAAAGTGTACTAACCTCTGCAGGGTGTATAATCTAATCGATTAGCCGTGTCCCCGGTTATGGACAACTGAGTTGCTTGATATTGATTCCATGACATGTTTTTCGCTCATTCCAATTTCATAATTGTTTTAATGTTGTTGGGTTAACTTAATTGGTATCTTTTCAAAGAAAATCAAAAACTGTTTATGAAAGTAGGACAAATGTATTTGCAAATGCAAGCCAGACACAGCTCCACTTGCCAAATATGCATGTAGATGTTAGTACTATTGTCTCCATTACTAGCTCTACTTGCCATACATTCCATGTATTGACCCTTCGGGGCTGCTACGTTTCATGTTGCAGGTTATTCCGATTCCGAGTAATCGATTTAGGCCACGGTACTCCACTCGGCACTTGTTCACTTGTGGGCAATTTGAAGAATGGAGGAATTACTTTGTTTATGTTGCTACCTGAATAATTTGAGCTAGCTTTGGGCTAAGCTTTTATTGTAATAATGGTACTCTGGATCTTCGTTATCTATGATACACGGTTATTTTGCTATGTTATTCATCTTACTCTATTATGGGCCAATGAACCGATCCAGGGATTGGCATGTCACATAGAGGCCACGGTCTTTTCAGAACCGGGGTGTTACATTAAGCAATCTCAATTGTTTGGAACAAGTCATTCTACAACAATAATCACTAAGCATAAGGTCAAAGCAACATCTAACATGAAATGATAAAGTCTAAGCCATAGTCAAAACAAGCTTCCTTTTGTACCACTATAAGCATGAAACTCCCTACTCTTTTCCAACACCAATCGACTTATTTGAAACAACTCACAATGATAGTAATCAATAAAGACCAGTGAGCATGTCTCACAAATCCTCAAAGAAAAACTAAAAAGTTCTAAGCAAAAATAAGACGAAAACTAAAGCTAAACACAGTGCTAGCAAAAGAGAACACTCACAAAATAATAAGAATGAAACTAGAGTGTTCTAGGCAATGACAACAGAGTGTGTCTCTCTCCAAAATAAGTGTGCTGGGATCCAACTAACTTATTATAGCAAACAATAAAAACAAAACTAAAAACAAAAACAAAGACACTCCAAGAACAACACAATAGTGCATGAAGCAATAAAAAAAGTGTCTAGAAAAAGACCTGATATTTTTATTGATGAAGAAGGGGATGCCCAAGCTTTGACGCTTTTAACTCTTAAATATTTATTGGGGTGACACGGGTGGCATCCCCAAGCTTGACCATTTTTCCATACTTCATATCATCACATCATTCTTTCCCTATACTTGAAATTTTCCTTCGTACAAAACTTCACACAATCTTTATTAGCAACATTAGTGTATTCAAGATAATAAGCCTTTGGGTTTAGTTTCAAAACAAGTAAAACTTTCATTAAGACAAAACATACTGTAGCAATTCCTTTTAAAAGCTCAACTGATCAAAGAGAACTCAAAAAAGAAACCAATAAGAGACAATTGCAAATAATGGCAGAAATCTGTCAAAACAGACCAGCAGATAAAAACCGATTTTTTCAAAGACCTTCTGTTGCTCAAAAAATCACGTGGGGCACAAGCTCAGAAAATCAAAGCTCAATCCGACATACTGGGATTTTTCACTATGTTTTACAGTGAAGCACAAAAATATGTTTCGGGACAGCAACTTCCCCAAATCTTACTTCTCTGTCATTAGAGGTTATTCTTGGCACAAAAACCACACAAAAATGATAAGGAGAGGTTATTACAAAGGCAATAACTTTCAAGACTCAAATTTTCACATCCCAAGATTTTCCAAATCTTGTTATGTGAAAAATAAATAAACAAAATAAATTATTGTTGAAAATCAGGGTGAAAAGAAACTTTGTTTCTAAATGGAAACATAAAATCCCATCTCGAAAAAACTTTAATTAAAATCTGAATCCAACAAAATCCAAATCAAGAGAAATGCATTCTTCATAAGATGCATCTGGAAATTTAAACACTTGGAAAATAAATCCAAACCCTAAAACCCTAAGGGAAGAAAAACATTTCCAAGTTATCTCCAAGCCTTTGGATTTGATCCATATAAAAATTTGTGAACAAACATTCACAAATGATCAAGAAAGAAAAATAGAAATGTTATAAGACCATATAAATTGGTTTCACTTAATTTGGAGCCATAAATAAAATCTTATAAATATAATAAGATAAGGAAATTAAATTTCCAAAGCTAATAAAGCACCTATATATAAATCCATACCAAGTGGTGAGAAAATAATCCTAAAGGTATTTAAAAGTATAAATAAATATTAAAAAATATTTTACAAATTGGAGTCACCAAGTTTGGATCCATAAATAAAAAGATATGGATTTTATAAGATGAAGAAAGAAATATTAAATAAAGAATATTTAAAGACCAAATCAAATCTTGGCCAAATCCATAAGCAAATGGAATGAATATAATACCAATCCAAATAAAATAAAGGGATAAAGAATTTCCAAAATAAAATAAAATGGCATTAACCATTCTATCCCCATTTTAATAAAGACAAATCTCTAATAAAAATAATTATATAATTCATGAGAAAATAGTATTTTGGAATTTACCCAAGTAAAATAAAAGTTGTTTAATTCAACTTAATTAAGATTAAAGAAATCTTCCAAATAAACTCTAGGGGAATTAAAACTATATTTAATTCCATTGGAATTAAAACAAATACCCAATTCAAATGATTTATAAATCATACTGAATTTTTCCAAATAAATCTAGGTGAATATTTTGACAACCTATTAAACAAATAAAAACCTACTGAAAAGATTTGGAAGGTTTTAGAAATTGAAATGGAGATTGAATAATATTACCAAATCTTATTTAATTAAAACTAGAGCCTATTTTGAATAATTAAAAGACCCCAAAAATAATAAATTTTATTCCAAAAATTGACTTCAGATTGTAATACTAATCAGTATTTAAACCTATACAAATTTTGGCAAAGGTTTGAATTCAAATGAATGCTTAAATTGTTTAAACAAAATCAAAACAGAATATTAGAAAAAGAAAAAGAAAACAGATCAAAAAAAA
Source organism: Avena sativa (assembly GCA_916181665.1). NCBI lineage: Eukaryota > Viridiplantae > Streptophyta > Magnoliopsida > Poales > Poaceae > Avena > Avena sativa. The sequence continues at coordinate 150,433,146 of OV702297.1, forward strand.
GAATGAATCTGGCCAACCTAGCCCAGCTAGCCCACTAAGCCCAACTCGCAGCCCACCTGCACCCCCTCTGCCGAATCGTTTTTCCACAAAACCTTGCACCCGCAGAGACACGGACAGATGGACCCCACCCTCACTCTCTTTCACTCGCTGACAACGGACCCCATCGCCACGTCATCATCGTCTTCACCCACCCCGCTGACCACGCCCTCCCGGCCGTTTCCTGCCATTAACTCCTCGGAGTAAATTCACTGCAATGGCTCGACGATTACTCCTCGCGATCACGCCTGATAAATCCCCTCCCTCTCTTCTTCCTTTCCCCTCAAACCCCACTGCCAGAGAGCCACCAGCCTGCCTCCATTTTGCTTTGCACTGCCGCTGTCTCCGGCGAGCTCCGCGAGCAATTCCGACCAGTCGACGTCGCCCCTCGCCTCCTCGAGCACACAAGCGTGACCTCCAGACCCTGGCACACCTCCCAGTGGCATCAACTCATCCCCGCGCGCCCTAGAACCTCGGCAACGACAACGACCACCGCCGCCACCGTCTGCTTTCTCTCCGGTGAAGCCTTTGGTAAGAATCTGACCGCCCCTCTCTTTGTCTTTCACGCACGCATCCTCGCCACGTCCTTGCGAATCTAACCATGCTTTCCATTTTCTCTGCCATGCTCCGAAGCCTCATCTTCAACCTCGCCTGAGCACGCCCGACGACTCCACGAACTCCGGCGAGCAATTGTCGTGAAGCCCGTGCGCCCCCTGCCCTACGACAACCACGTTGAGTACCACTACGTCGTTGCGAACCTAGTGAGCACCTCCTTACTCTCCCTTGCTTTCTCTATTGCCAGCCCCTCCGCCATCTGACCGCGCCACCGCTCGCTGTCGCCCAGCGCCGCCCATCTGTGACCGAGCTAGTGTGAGCCGTAGGATCTTGATCGTAGCGTTGCGATAGAACGTGAACGAAAGGGTAAGTAGCAATATGTTCCGTGCGATGCAACTTAAATCTAACGGCTCGCATCTGCCGATCCGAGCGAAACGGTACAGACGAATAGGAAAGCGCCACGTGGCCCTGACTATTTGATTAAAACCAGAAATGATCTATGTGTTGTTCCAATTTGAAAAATTCATAACTTTCAAACCACACGTCCAAATTTTGCAAATTTTATATCAATGGAATCAGCAGGACATGTACATTCTGACCATGCACTTTGTTTAGTAAAATGTTTCTGTTAAATTGATTGTTTTTGCAGAAACATGTGTATGCATGTTTAGAATATAAAAATTGTTCTAAAATGATTTTTGAGATAAAACCTTTGGCAAATGGTTTGTTTTGAACCTACTGACCCTAGGAATCAATTGGTGGTTTCAAAAATATATTTGGTGAAGCAAAAGAATAAACTTTTGATTTAAACCATTTCTAGTCAAATAAAAATAATGTTTATTTATTTAAAATGCTTTTGGGAGAAAATCTTTGGGAAATGTTTTGGAATAAACTCTCTGACCCCAAACACCGAGTTTTATGATTTAAAAATGTATTTGGTGAACCACATAAAATTGCTGTTTTGCTAAAGGCATTTTCAACCACATAAAATATTGATTTTGTTTAAAAATGGTTTATGAAGTAAAATCTTTTGCAAATAGTTTTGCCACTTTATAAAATGACCATTAGGTGTTTCCAAATGTTTATGACCCATTAAGAACCACTTTTACAAATAAAACAATCTTTTGCATGTTTGGATGCATTGTTTTGTTTCTATTATTTTATGTGATGTTGCTTGAATGGTAGATTGACATATTGCTTGCTTGATTGAATTGTAGTGATTTGAAGAGTGTGATCATTGCAAATACAAGGAGTGAACTTATATTCTCTACCAAAAAGGCAAGTGATTCTTCATACTTTTGTCCCATTATTTTCACTATGCATTAGTGATATTTCTAAGTAGGACTTGCATGGAATTTTGCTAGTGTAAACCATGCCATGGGAAATCCTAGTAGATGAAACCTTAGTAAAATTTCCTAATCTAAGATTCCTACTGCTATAATTGCTTAGCTTAGCTAGTAGAAAACAAGGGTGGAATATATATTCATGCTATGAAATATTTCTTATAAACTAGCTCATTGATTGACATGATGATCAAAGTTTCCTGATCATGGACATTGGATGTTGTTAATAACGAGGTCACAACATTAGTGTAATCATGCGATGAACATTCATCCAAAGTATAGAATTACGATCAAAGTCATTGAGTTTATATTGCTATAACAACTTACAAAGTGATCCTAATCCTTAGACCATGAGATCATGTCAATCACTAACACCGGAAGAGTTTCTCGATGACATCATACGTCACACCGTAACTGGGTGATTATAAAGTGTTATGTTGAGACCCATGGATCGAGAGTGGAATTTGTTCATCCCGATGACGGATAGATATGCTCTGGGCCCTCTCGGTGATATCACATTGATTAGCTTGCAAGCAAGTGATTTGATCACTAGAATGTTATATCACGGGAACGAGAAAAGAGTGAATGTCGGTAATGAGATCAAACTAGGTATGGAGATACCGATGATCGAATCTGGGACATGTAATATATCGTGAAACAAAGGGATTAAGATACTAACCTAAAAGGTTCACACGATCATAGAAGTCATCGTTGAATGTGTGGGAGCTAGTATGGATCTCCAGGTCCCGCTACTGATTATTGATCGGAGAAGGGTCTCGATCATGTCCGCATTATTCGCGAACCATAGGGTGACACACTTAAGGGATACCGACACCATTCGGAGAAAATGATATGCCAGAAAAAGAAAAGAAAAGCGCAGGAATTTATTTCACTAGACACCGAAACTGTTTCGGTTGAAATTGCTGAAACTGGTTCTGCATGTGAAATTGAAATGTTGTAAGGGGTTTTATGTGAATGTTTTTTAATTAAAGTAATTAACAAAATTCTGAACAAATAAATAAAAGAGTTTTATTTAAATGAGAGCTTGCATTAAATTTGGTGGAAATTTAATGCATGTGAGTGGATTTTTGAGTGGAGGCTTTTTAATGGGAGTGGAGGCTTTTTCATTTTGAGTGGGAGCTCCACCCACATGAGTGTGGAAGAGGTGGGGGCAGCCCCATGGCTGGGCGCCATGCCCCTTGGGTGCCCCCCTCTCCTCTATAAAAGGCCCCCCTCTCATCCTCTCAAAGCACACCTCCTCGCGAAGGATCTCTCTTTCCCCTTTAGAATTTCCCCATGGTCTCGGATCAGCGAGATACATGTTCCCGGTGGCTTTTTCTGGAAGTATTTGTTGCTTCCGCTGCTTCGCTGGAGCGATGGCACGGAGGTTGTCGGGGTACCCATACGTGTGTGCGATCACGGATGCGCCACTGCTTTGAGGTGCTGGACTTGATCGTGCTGGACCGGCTGGACCAGATGGACTTCATCACGATCTTGAGATCGGCAAGCGTTCGTCTACATCATCTACGAGTACAACCTTGTTAACGCTATTCGGTCTTCGAGGTATGTATTCTATGGATGTATATCCACCCGTTGCTTGTATCTAGTAGATAGATCTTGGTACTTAGTTGTTCCCATCGTAGGAAAATTTTTTGTTTTCTATGCTGCGAACCCTACAGTGGTATCAGAGCCAGATCTATGCGTAGATACTTTGCACGGGTAGTACACATATGAGTATGTGGGTGATTATGATCATTTTATTGCTTCTTAGTTGTACTTTGGATATTGGTGGCATAGTGGGATGAAGCGGCCCGGACAAACTTTACATGTCCTCGCACATGAGACCTGTTCCACGCTTGACATGCAACTAGTTTTGCATAAGTGGCTAGCGGGTGTCTGTCTCTCCTACTATAGTCAATATCTAATTTGCAACAAGTTGTCAACAATTTGGTTATCCTCATTGTGGTTCATGTTCGTAAGTAAGAACGGTTCTATCTTCGAAAGCCCTAAGCCACGTAAAACTTGCAATGGATAAATTAGAGGCGTCTAGTTTAGATTGTTGCTGGGCTAGTGTTATGATATGGTGATGTTGTAAGTAGAAGTATGAGATGATACTCTTACAACACACATAGCGTGTAAGTTCCATAGACCTTGGCCTTACACATAGAGGTTTGATAGAGATCATACCACGGTGCACATGATAGAGGTCATATGCGGGAACCATATCATTTCACTTATAAACATGTGATGTTTGATAGCATCTTATATTGCTTGTTTGGCGTTTTATTAGCATAATAAGATGATCCCTCATTTAGATATCAAGATAAAAATGTGTTCTTCCTTAAGTATGCACCGACAATGTTTCGTCGCTTCAAGGCATCACGTGATGATCGGGTGTACTTGAATCCACGAGCATATCTCGGGTGTAAGACAGTTACACACGCGGATACTAAGGTTCTTACTTGGCGAACCTAGCATGTACAGACATGGCCTCGGAACACGGACCGAAAGGTTAAGCATGAGTCATATAGTAGATATGATGCCCATTTGATTCTCGCCTTTGAAGCTACACCGACTCACGTGATGATCAGACTTGGTGTAGTGGATTTGGTTCATGTAATCACCAAAAAGACACGAGGGATGTCGTTTTTGAGTGGGAGTTCATTTCTAATTTGGATTAGTAGAACTCAATTTATCATAAATTAAATCAAAGTAAATTTGCATAATTTGTTGTAGTCATTGGCATTCGTTCACCACCTTATGCATAGTTGTAATTGAGATAATAGAATTATAGAATTCTGGATATATACTTTACAAACTGGTATCGTATTGTGTTGAGTGTCAATCTAAAGTTTAAAGTCCTATTGCAAACTTTCAGCAAACTCTATTTACTCCGTGAAATTTAATAGTTGGTATTAAATCGAGAGTAACAATTCCAGTGTTAGTATCTTAAGTATCATGTTTGCCTCCATGATTCTTGATTGTTTTAATATCAAGTTTATCTAGGAGCTGAAAGAATTGTTTCAGAAACCATCATGTGTGGCAGATATAACGATATCTGAAATAATGTTTTGGTTGCAATATGATAGATTATAATATATGATCTCATATTGGATGAGAATTTACAAAGGTTGGAGATGCTAGACATCCTAATCATCCAAAAGGGTTTTTGTAAAGTAATGTTATACTCACGATTCGCCTTTATAAGCTACAGTAGCTTGATCATGAAAGTCGTCATGATAAGGATGAATAGAAGATGTATGTAAAGTGTTTACTACACTAAAAGATTACTAAAGAATGTCTTTTGAAAGAATACCGATCATTTTGATGATGGTGATCTACTTCAAAGTGCAAGTCCAAAAGTATTATTATTTGAATATACACGCTTTGGACTATGTGTCATGTATATGGCGCCACTTTTGATGTTGATAGATTCTTTTAAAAGGAAAAGGAAATGTTGAAAGAGAATCTATGAAATATATTTGGAAGAAAATAAAAGATTGGAAATATCCAATTTAGTTATATAAATGATATACATGTTATGGTTGTATTCTCTGCTTGTTAAACAATGTGGTTCTTGGATATTGGATACTGAATTGGTTGGTATGAAATTTCATACAAAACAACGCAATTCATGAACCACAATGGCCTAAGTAACTAGCAAGAGAATATGTGATGATGTTCATCGAAAACAAACAAATTGTTGTTTGTATTTCTCGTTGACATCAAAGCTTGACTTCAAGATTTGTTTTAATAATTGTTATTTGAATCAGGTATTGTGAGAACAAAGGTTGTTTAAATAATTACCGTATTCCATATAAGATGGATGATTTACAAATCTAGTTGGAGAAATCACATCCATAAAACCTAATGCTAAAATGTCGCAAGACAAATGATTGAAAGATCACTTACGAAGTCACATCGCTGTTTAAATTATATTGGAAAGAAAACATGAAGAATCTCCATATTCATGGATTTTTTGAGTCTTTGATTTGATCAAGTGACGCTTGTGAGACTTTCCACGTGATAATTAAAACTTTGTTCAAAGGCCAAAGAAGAACGAACGACTAAAATATTGGAATTTATACATATCGATGTATGTAGTCCATTATGTGTAGTCGTAAGCGATGGGTTTCAACTTCATATACTTTCTCCGGAAATTTGAGTGAATATTCACTTAATGAGAAAGAAGTGTGAAATATTTGAAAATGTTCAAAGACTTTCAAGATGAAGTGAAAATCATTGTGACAAGAAAATAAATGGTTTATGATTTTATCATAAGGGATTTATTTGAGTTACAAGTGTAACAAGAAAAATAAATGAATTATGATTTTATCATAAAGGGATTTATTTGAGTTGCAAGTTTAGCAAAACAACTAGATTTACGTCTCCCGAAACACCATAGGAGTATGGAGTGTTTGAGATTTGTAATGAAACCTTGTTTGACATGGTTGGATCAAAGGTGTTATTTATAAAACTGCCATTATGTTTTAAAAAGATTAAAGCTTTAGAGATTACTGCTTCTACACTAAAAAGAGCTCCATCTTGATCCGTTGAAATGACACCATATGAGTTATGGTTTGGGGTAAAACCCAAGTTGTCCTTTCTTAAATTTTGGTATGCTAAAAATAAATAAGATGTTTACAACCAAAGTCGGATGAGCATGTCTTTGTAGGTTATTTCGAATAACAATTGGTTATTCCGCCATAACACCGAGGACAAAAGGGTTTGTCGCTTGAAATGTGAAGTTTCTTGAAAAAGGAATTTTTTGCAAAAGTTAAGTGGGAGGACAATAGAACTTTGATAAGGTTAACGAACCATAGCTAAATGTGCTGAGTTGTGCAGTGCCGGAAATCGTTCTGGAGGCTGCCATAATTCTCATAGCTTATGTGCCTCAAAGGTTGTGGTCACGGAGATCTAAGTTCCTATTGAACCAAGTAGGTCGGTTAAACAATCAAATGCTAAGATTTGAGAGTAAATCATTATTGTTTGACAATGATGAACCGAATACATACAAAGAAGCAATGATGGGCCCTGACTCCATCAAATGGCTTGAAGCCATAAAATCCGTGATAGTTCCATACACGAGAAATCAAGTTTTGAACTTGGAAGACCCTCCGGAAAGGTGTAAAAACCCATCGGTCGTATTTGGATCTATAAAGAAACAGACATGGATGTCTCACATCTATGAAATATTCGACATGTCGTAAAGTATTTTATGACAATGTTCAAGGAGTTGACTATGACAAGATTTGATCTTTCATAGCGATATTTAGTCTGGACGAATTAAAGTAGCAACCACTATATATAATTTGGTATATGGTAGATGAATAAACAAAACAAAGTTCTTTTAATAGAATGGTTACCTAGGACGTGTACATGACACGATCCAAAGGGTTTTGTTAATTCAAAGGATGCTAAAAGGGGCATGCAAACTTCAATGGTTGAAGTAAGCATCGCGGAGTTGGAATCTTCACCATGATGAAAAAGGAGTTTTTCATCAGGAGACGATGAAGATGCTTGCATTTGCAAGAAATTAAGTGGGAGCGCTAAGACATATTTCTAATACATTATGTGGAGGACATCTTGTTGATTAGAAATGATGTATCTTTTATTGACAAAGGTTAAGAATTTCATTTCGATGAAATACTTAGGCAAAACCCGAATATTTAGCGTGAATGTCTATAGTGGATAGACTGTGACGCTAATATGGTTGTGCCAAACGTACATATATGAGATATTGAAGGAGTTCAATATAGAAACAACAAGAAAAGGTTCTTGTCGCATGGAAAGGAATTGAATCAAGATTCAAGTGTATCGACACTTGATAAGTGAAACAAGATTCAAGTGCTTTGACACTTGATGAGTGAAATCACGAGAATGTTTTGATCAATCATACCATGATATGTACACATCCAGATATGTCCTATGCTCTAAGTGTTATGAGCATATACCAGAATGAATCATAAAATGATCATTGGACGATAGTGAGAATATTCTTATGATCTTTTGGGAGAACTAAGAATATATTTGTGTAGAGGTGACAAACAATTACAAATAGTTCATTGTAAAGCGTTACATTGATAATAGTTTTGTCGCAAGATACAAATTAAGTTTATCTCAATTTAAACGATGAGTGGCACAATGAAATGGAAAGGAGTTTTCATGATGGATTTGGATGTATTCCAAAGTTAAGATATTGTGACGAATACTACAACAAAAGTCTAAGTATATGACTGCTATAGTAGCAGCAAAGGAGGGAATTTGTGTAAAGTAGTTTGTTATCAAACTAAGGTGTTGTTCGCAATGGGCTAACACTAAAGATATATTGTACGACAATAGTATCGACATGGTTTAACCCCAAGGAACTAAAGGTCTCACCGAAGACCAAATTTATACAATGCCATCTCATTGGAGAATGAGTGATGCGTGAAAACGCAAAGACATGCAAATACACACGGACCTGAAAGCATCAGATCCGTAGATTATGTTAACCACTTGCAGTTGCGTATATGGAACACCAGAAAGCCATAGGTGTTTAATACGCAAAGTTTTCAAACTAGATTATTGTCTCTAGTGCAAGTGGGAGACTGAAGGGAATATGCCCGAGAGGCAATAATAAAGTGGTTATTATCGTATTCCTTATTTATGATAAATGTTTATTTTACATGCTATAATTGTATTAATACGGAAATGTTAATACATGTGTGTTTAATAAACAAAAAGGAAGTTCCTAGTTATGCCTCTCTTATAAACTAGCTCGTTGATTAACATGATGATCAAAGTTTCCTGATCATGGACATTGGATGTTGTTAATAACAAGGTCACAACATTAGTGTAATGATGTGATGAACATTCATCCGAAGTATAGCATTACGATCAAAGTCATTGAGTTTATATTGCTATAACAACTTACAAAGTGATCCTAATCCTTAGACCATGAGATCCTGTCAATCACTAACACCGGAAGAGTTTCTCGATGACATCAAACGTCACACCATAACTGGGTGATTATAAAGATGGCTTCAGAACTATAAAGTGTTATGTTGAGACCCATGGATCGAGAGTGGAATTTGTTCATCCCGATGACGGATAGATATGCTCTGGGCCCTCTCGGTGATATCACATTGATTAGCTTGCAAGCAAGTGATTTGATCACTAGAATGTTATATCACGGGAACGAGAAAAGAGTTCATGTCGGTAACGAGATCAAACTAGGTATGGAGATACCGATGATCGAATCTCGGACATGTAATATATCGTGAAACAAAGGGATTAAGATACTAACGTAAAAGGTTCACACGATCACAGAAGTCATCGTTGAATGTGTGGGAGTCAGTATGAATCTCCAGGTCCCGCTACTGATTATTGATCGGAGAAGGGTCTCGATCATGTCCGCATTATTCACGAACCGTAGGGTGACACACTTAAGGGATACCGACACCATTCGGAGCAAATGATATGCTAGAAAAAGAAAAGGAAAGCACAGGAATTTATTTCACTAGACACCGAAACTGTTTCGGTTGAAATTGCTGAAACTGGTTCTGCATGTGAAATTGAAATGTTGTAAGGGGTTTTATGTGAATGTTTGTTAATTGAAGTAATTAACAAAATTCTGAACAAATAAATAAAAGAGTTTTATTTAAATGAGAGCTTGCATTAAATTTGGTGGGAATTTAATGCATGTGAGTGGATTTTTGAGTGGAGGCTTTTTAATGGGAGTGGAGGCTTTTTCATTTTGAGTGGGAGCTCCACCCACATGAATGTGGAAGAGGTGGGGGCAGCCCCATGGCTGGGCGCCATGCCCCTTGGGTGCCCCCCTCTCCTCTATAAAAGGCCCCCCTCTCATCCTCTCAAAGCACACCTCCTCGCGAAGGATCTCTCTCCCCCCTTTAGAATTTCCCCATGGTCTCGGATCAGCGAGATACATGTTCCCGGTGGCTTTTTCTGGAAGGATTTGTTGCTTCGCTGGAGGGAGGGCGTGGAGGTTGTCGGGGTACCCGTACGTGTGTGCGATCACGGATGCACCACTGCTTTGAGGTGCTGGACTTGATCGTGCTGGACCGGCTGGACCAGATGGACTTCATCACGATCTTGAGATCGACAAGCGTTCGTCTACATCATCCACGAGTACAACCTCGTTAACGCTATTCGGTCTTCGAGGGTATGTATTCTATGGATGTATATCCACCCGTTGGTTGTATCTAGTAGATAGATCTTGGTACTTAGTAGTTCCCATCGTAGGAAAAATTTTGTTTTCTATGCTGCGAACCCTACAATATTTCCAAGTCAAGGACTTGTGTTTTGTTTAACAAAACAACTAAGGGAATGAATCACCTGGGTGGAATGGAAGGAATGATTTGTGTTGAGTGGTTCACAAGGCCTATTTCTATGGTTTACCTTGTGTATCTCACTTGTGGATGGCCACCCAGGAACAAAGAGATTTGAGATGTCAAATGTTGAGAAGCTTCAAGTGCAGCCACTTGGCATTATGGGCTCTGCCTGGATCATATAGGTTGCAATAACTTAACCAAATGGACAGTTGGTGGTAGGGGTTTGATAGGTTGGAGCGCGTCCATTCTGGTCTAAGGGAAGGCTTCTAAAAGATCTTGTCTTGGTGAAACCAAGTCTTGTGGGGAAAGTGCACCACCTCTGCAGAGTGTAAAATATAAGTACTTAGCCATGTCCCTAGCAAAGGACAATTTTAGCATCAAGACATGGAAGCTATCAAGAATCTCCTCATCCCAATTTCTAAGTAAAAATTTGTGGTTGAACAAGGGTTGAAGGATCACCAATTTCTATTGGGAGATGCCTTGGGAAAGATTTTGTCAAACAAAAACTAAGAGTTTTCAAATGATAAGGAAAATATATTTTGAGCAAAGCAAGCCTAAACTCCACTTAGCCAAATGCATATAGATGATAGACTCCACTATACTACCATAGTATCACTTGCCAATACAATTCAAATGTATTGACCCTTGTGGCTGTAACTTGTTATGTTGTAGGTATTGTTTGATGTTAGTGAAGTTTATTGATTAGGATTACAAGCCTACAACCAACATGTCTGCCTATGGCACTTTGAAGATGAAGGACCCCATGCTATTGTTATATTCTGCTGCATTGTAATGAGTTAGCCAAATGAGCTATGTAAGATGTAATAAATTATTTTATTCCTGGTTATAAAGTTGTATTATGACCTATGTTTCTTGATATTACATCTTAACTGTGGATGCTAGCTATTGATCCAGGTACTAGCATTGTAAACACAGGGATCTCTACCTTATTAAAGGTTGGGAACCTTACACAAATAAACAAAAATAAACTAAGAGCCAAAATATAATGGGTTGTCTCCCAGAAGCTCTTTGTTTATAGCCATTAAGATAGGCATGATAATTTCGATGATGCTCACATAAGAAATATGAATTAAAGTAAAAGAGATCATCAAGAAGCAAATATAAAAAAATATTTAAGTCTAACCCACTTCCTATGAAAAATAATCTTGTAAAGAAACAATTCATGAAAGCACAAAGCAACAAGCATATGAAAGCAAAACAAGTGCAACTTCAAAATTTTCAACGTAAAGAGGGGAAACTTAATATTGTTGAGATTCATAAAACCATGTTTCCCTCTCTCATAATAACTTTCAGTAGCATCATGAATAAAATTAACGATATAACTATCACATAAAACATTTTTATCATGAGCCACATGCATATTATTACTCTCCACATAAGCATAGTCATTCTTATTAATTATAGTGGGAGAAAATTCAACAAAATAGCTATCATTATTATTCTCATCAGCATAATCATCAAATATAAGAGGCATATTGTAATCATAATTATTTTTATCCTCAATAGTAGGTGGACTGAAAATATTATATTCATCATTGTAATCATCATATATTGGAGGTATAGTATCATCATACTAAATTTTATCCTCTATAGTAGGTGGACTGAAAATATCAAATTCATCATTGTAATCATCATATATTGGAGGTATAGTATCATCATAATAAATTTTCTCCTCTAAAGTTGGGGAACTAAAAAGATCATTTTCATAAAAACTAGCTTCCCCAAGCTTAGACTTTTCCGTAGCATTAGCAATAATGGTGTTTAAAGAATTCATAGTAATAACATTGCTATTAGCATGCAAATAAACTTCCATAGGTTTTTTAATTTTCACTTCATGTCCTAACTCAAGATAAATACTATAAAGCTCTCTCATTTTATTGTTGTTTTCCATTAAGCCTAACTAGTGAAAATAAAAACAAGAAAAAAAGATATAATAATAGAATCTAAAGGAAATAACTTCGAGCACTCACACACCAGCAACAGTACTAGAAGATAGATTAGTAGCCAGAGGATGTGAGTACCTTTTACCTTACCTCCCCAGCAATGGCGCCAGAAAATAGCTTGATGTCTACGCACTTCTATTCTTTTAGACATTTGTTGGGCCTCCAAGTGCAGAGGTTTGTAGAACAGCAGCAAGTTTCCCTTAAGTGGATTACCCAAGGTTTATCGAACTTAGGGAGGAAGTGATTAAAGGTATCCCTCTCAAGCAACCCTGCAATCAAGATACACGAAGTCTCTTGTGTCCCCAACACACTCAATACACTTGTCAGGTGTATAGGTGCACTAGTTCGGTGAAGAGATAGTGAAATACAAGTGATATGGATGATTATAAGACAACGATGCTAGAAAAGAGCTTGACGGGTAGGAAGAGACTAAAGGCAATCTGAAATAAAGATGGTAGCAAGCAAACATGTAACAGATCTAGTTGTGAACGGTGTTTCAATGTTTAGAAACAAGGCCTATGGATCATACTTTTACTACTGAACACTCTCATATAAATATCTTTTCGTCATGATACTACTCTGAACTACTCTTCGGTTGGACAACTCTAATCCATGGTAGGGCTATAACAGCACACCTCAAAGTTGCCTTCCCCATCTAGATAACCCCACACTGTCACCTTGACGGCTAGATGGTTTCGACAAACACCACAATTTCATAAAGACATCCAACTCCAAATATACTCATGATAAATATTCATAAACTCTAGCCTAAGTGCCACCACGGCATGCACGTTGTCACTTCCACACACGTGGGGAGAGCCAGAGATCTATTAAAGCACTTGAGTATTTATTAAACTCTAGCCTAAGTGCCACCACGGTATGCACGCTGTCACTTTTACACACGTAGGGAGAGCTAGAGATCTATTAAAGAACTCGAGTAGAAAAGTTGATCTACTTGATTATAAAGCTCATGATAACAATAAGATCACGCATAGAGAGAGAGATGAACACATAGCTACCGGTAGAGCCGTTAGCCTCGAGGAAGTCACTCCTTATCATGGGAATCAGCAACAGCGATAGAGATGGAGATCGATGGAGATGGCTTCGTGTTGTGGATATACCAAATAGATATACCTATGGCATAGTCTCATACCGTCAAGCCCGGGTGGCCCACAGTTAGTGGTTAGGCCTATGGCATAACCGGGCGGCCCAGTTGCTGACAGATAAGACGGAGGTGCAGCAGGGATAAAGGAAGGCGACATGACACCGCCTATGATGGAAGCCGGAGCCTTGGAGGACACGAAGACTAGTTAGTGTTAGTCTAGGAATCTGTAACCGTATCCGGCTGGGACTCTCCATTTAACCCTAGGTCCTGACGCCCTTATAATACGGCCTATGTGAGCCTTTAGGGCATAACCTCAACAATAGACAAGTGCATAGCACTACTCGCACATAGCGAACCCCACAATCCTGTAACTCGGTGTATTGCCATTATAGTGATTTATAGCAGGAGAAGAATCTCGTCATTGTCGTGAGATCTGAACCTGGGTAAACTGTGTCAGGCCGTCCCGGACGCTCTCCGTATTACCCCACGTATCTAAACTCGCCGTTGGGATACCCTACGGCGTACGTGTCGGCAATACCACGACAGTTGGCGTCCACCGTGGGGCAAGAGGCGCTTAGAGCACAGATCCAGGCGAGATCCCTCACCATCTTTAAAGGTGGACAAATCGCATATACACGGACAGGCCGACTTCATTATTTGCTCTTCAGAGTCCGAAGAGAATTTATTTTCTCTCCTCTAGAATATATGACCAAGTCGACGTCGTCGGGAAAATCTACACGTCAACTCGTTCATCACTCTACAGCGGCACGGTTGACTAAAAATTGGCAGGTTCTGGTCGCCGTTGTATACGTGTTGGTGCTGATTGGTGTGACCAAACTTGGACACGATCTGTTTCCGCAATATACGGCGACTTCGTGCAGTGTTTCATGCGCGTGAACTATGTCATGCCAGAGCGATCTAGACAAACACGTGCGCTGGTACTAATCTCCGGATCGATCGATCTATTTGGAATCTCTAAGAGGAAAAGAGCATGATCGTCTCGCATATCAGCTGAGACTAATCGATTTCTGAGACTAGTACTGATCAGCTATTGCACATTGGTGTGTACACGTGGACCAGATGAAGCAAGTTCAACATAATCAACGTTGGTATTCAAAACAAATTCCAAAACAAAAGACGGAGCACATGGAGTATGTCCATGATGCCGGCGTCGTGACCGACATGGATTCCTGCGGCATCGCGATCGTCTTTATGATTTCGTTCTGGCAAAAGACTAGCAAGCTTTGGAAAACCCGCCAGCTGGGAAATCGACTTCGACATACCTTGGATTTTCCGACTTCGTCCCGTTAGATTCGTTTTCACCGAAACAACACCGACTTCGCTCAGCTAAGTCTCTATTTATTTATTTGATTGGTTCATACATATCCTGAGTCTTTTATCGCTTTTATTTTGGTCATACCTTTTTCACGATTTGGCTTGGGCTCGTGAGTATAAAGTTTTACTGGCTTGCTGTTTAGTCATCAATACCATGCAAAAAACCCGTCTTCGGACGTTATCTTATGTTTTTTGGATACACGTTTTCTTTTGTTTTTATGTGGATTCCGGAGTAGTGACTTTTTGACACTCAAAGCCTTGGATTCTGGATTGTGCCATTAGGCATCATCACCCCAGGACATGGTTCTGTGTTGCGAGTCTTCCGTCTCACGAAAGGTCAAGCATAAAAACCAGAATATTATATAAGCCAACACTTTCTTAAACAAAATTTTACATAAACTGTTCAAATTAGTTGAGTTTTTTCCTCCTAAATAGTTTTATGTGTTCAATTGCTGCATTTTTTCAGCTTTAAAACATTTGTTCAAAGACCATGTTTGTTCCACCTTACATTTGTTTGTTAGACACTATCAAAGGAACAATTTAATACAGTTATCTATTTTATATTTATGTTTCAGGTACATAACGTTTAGACATTGCCACATTCCTCGGATTAAGGTGTTTTTTGAGCTGGCTTTGCGCTAGACTTGACACCTCGGGGCTGCAATTGCAATTGCTGACCAATACTTGAGCCGCCTTTGAGGAAGTCGGATCGACACTCGGGGGCTTGAAATCTCTAACTTAAGAGCTTTGTCCCGCCTTGGGTCCAAGCCAGAACAAACCTCGGGGGCTACAGTATGTTGATCTCCAAGATATGGTAAACTTCTCTTTGAGAATTAAGCCAGAAAATTCAAATGAATTTCACCTTGAGCTCGGGGGCTACATCGATGCTGAATTTTTTGTGAAGTTCTCTCTTGAGCACCAAGCCTAAGTAATTCCGACTTGACGCTTGGGGGCTACACTATTGACATTTTTACTGAAGCTACTCTGAAAGCACCAAGGCGATTTTCTTTTGAAAATCTGACTTGGCGCTCAAGGGGTACAATCGTGGATGTACAATTATGCATGTTCTTTTGAGCATCAAGCCGCCTTCACCATGGAATCCGACTTAATGCTCTGGGGATACATATGGTATATCGAGAAAACTTTCAAGAAAGTGAAAAATCCGGCTAGCAAAACCCGAGGGGTTGACATCACCTTTGCCTTCACGGAAGTTTCACTAGGTTACACGGATCGATGGCTCTAAATGTCCAAGATATGAGAGGCTCTAAGAACTTAATTCAGCAAGATCCTATGTCCGTGACTTTGCAGGCTTTAAGCCGGCAATTTGGCAGCCTTTGCGACCGTGGCCCAGTAACCGTGATTTTTTCCGTCTTGCATACCATCCTACATGGATGATGATATTAAATACTTTCTAGAGCTTGGAAGAATCACTAACGATTTGTTAGAGAGTTCTCCGCCTTGGATTTGTTCGCAGAAGCATACAAGCAACTATCTGGATAGGCTTAGTCGGATGAGAATATGATATGGGAGCTCTCCAAGATTCTTCGTGAAGCACGCCTACAAATTGAAGACGACGTGATACTTACGCTCAAAGCTAGATGGAGGAACGCGAGGATCTTGAAGAACACCGAGGGCTACTGTTGTGGATATACCAAATAGGTATACCTACGGCATAGTCTCATACCGGCAAGCCTAGGTCGCCCACAGTTGGTAGTTAGGCATATGGCATAACTGGGCGGACTAGTTGCTGATAGACAAGATGGAGGTCCAGCAGCGATAAAGGAAGGCGACGTGCCACCGCCTATGATAGAAGCCAGAGCCTTGGAGGACACGAAGACTAGTTAGTGTTAGTCTAGGACTCTGTAACCGTATCCGTCTAGGACTCTCCATGTAACCCTAGGTTCTGGCGCCCTTATAATCCGGCCTATGGGAGCCTTTAGGGCATAACATCAACAATAGAAAAGTGCATAACACTACTCGCACATAGCGAACCCCACAATCCTGTAACTCGGCGAATTGCCATTATAGTGATTTATAGCAGGAGTAGGATCTCGCCACCGTCGTGAGATCTGAACCTAGGTAAACTGTGTCAGGCCGTCTCGGACGCTCTCTGTCTTACCCCATGTCTCTAAACTCGCCGTTGGGATAACCCTATGGCGTATGTGTTGGCAATACCACAACACTCCGGGGGCAATTCCCTGTCCCGGCAGGGTGCAGAACAAAGACTTCTATCCCCCAAATCTCCACTTCGGTGGCGGCGGCACTGTAGAACTTTTTGTGGATGGATGATGGATTCATATAGGGTTTTCTCATCGGAGCCTTTATATAGGCGAACGGCAAGGTCGGTGGAGGGCCAGGGGGCCCACACCCCTGGTGGCGCCACCAGGGGCCACCCGCGCCACCATAGGGTGTTGCCGCCCTGGTGCCCTCCTCCGTCTCTGCTTCGCGTTTCCGTATTGTTCCGAGAAAAATAGGCAGATTGGCTTTTGTCCCATCCAATTCCAAGAATATTCATTTTTTAGCTTTTCTGAAACCAAAACAGCAGAAAACATGCAACTGGCACTGCGGCATTTTGTCAATAGGTTAGTTCCAGAAAGTGTATAAAAATACCTCAAAGTGTAGACAAAGCATAATACAAATGATATAAAACAAGCATGGAGCATAAAAAATTATAGATACGTTTACGACGTATCACATGTACATGACATGATGATCACTATGAAATTCATTCTGGTATTACAACATGATACATAGACCGTACTACAACTGCATCTATGACTAATATTCCACCTCCGGGATATCATCCGAGCAACCCTACGGTATTAAGTTGCAAGCAATAGATAATTGCATTAAGAAAAGTGTGTAATATAAACAATACAATTTCCCTTAGACAAAGGATTGTTGTTTTCTCCCAAGTAGCAACAGCACATCTACAATCTTAGAAGTTTCTGTCACTCTCCCATATTACTAGAGGCATGAACCTACTATCGAGCATAAATACCCCATCTTGGAGTCAGAAGCAAATACTTGGAAAAAGTAACTACTAGCAACGGAGAGCATGCAAGATCACACATAACATATACATGATAGAACAATAATCAATCTAACAATACTCAATATCCATCGTATACCCGCAAACACAACATGTAGAATTACTATAAGATGATCTTGATCATGATAGGCAGGTCACAAGATATAAACATGGTAGCACAAATAGGAGAAACAACCATCTAGCTACTGCTATGGACCCATAGTCCAAGGATGAACTACTCACACATCACTCCGGAGGCAGGCATGGTGATGAAGAAGGCCTCTGGGATGATCTCCCCTCTCCGGCAGGGTGACGGGAAGAGCTTCAGATCCCTCCCGATCTAGGGACGATGGTGACGACAGCTACAGACTTTTTTGTGGAATTATGATCAGGTGCTTAGGGTTTCTACCTCGGGGGGTTTATATAGGCGAAGGGGCAAGGTAGTGTAGGGATTTGTAGCATGGAAAACAAAAAAATTCTACCGCATGCACACAAACAAGCCAAGATATATCTACTATATTGTAGCAATGAGTCGATTAGAGTACTCACCCTCGAAAATTCCAAAGCGGTTAACGAGAGCAGATTCTCGTGGGTGATGTAGTCGTACACTTGCTGATCTCAAGATTGCGTAGACGATCCTTCCGGCACTGCGTTCCGGAAGCGCTTCCGCGGTCAGTCACACGCTCGGTACTCGATGAAGACCTTCCTCTCCCTTGTTCCAGCAGGCAGCGAAGGTTGTAGTTCTCCCCTTGCGATTCCGGTAGCACGAAGGCGTGGTGTCGGAAGTAGAGGGAAGATTCCGCAGGGCTTTGCCTAAGCCGGTGCGAGTTATGGTGGATCTAGGGTTTCCGGCGATCTAGGTTTAGAAGGCCAGAGAGGAGGAGGTGGTGTCAGCGACGGCGGCTTGGCGCCGGCGGCGCGACACGGGTGGGGAGGGCTGGTTGTATGTTCTTTGGGGCAGCCCTCCCCCTCTATTTATGAGAGGGAGGGAGGCTTGGGAGAGGGGAGTTTGAATCCATACCCAAAACCAAGTTGGATAGAAGGAAGGACTCTTTCCTTCTTCCACTAGGAAACCATTGTTCCAGTTTGACTTTTCAAACCTCCCTTTTGACTTTCAATTTAGAGCTTTATTTCTCTCTCGGAAATGCCCAACCAAAGTGACTTAGGACATGATCCAATCATTCCACTTATCCATGACACATTCATGGAACATTCCCCTTCCGGTCCGGTGAACCTTCTAGACCCTTCTAGAACCTCTCCGATGAAAACATCGAAATCATTCCCAAACTCCGAAATCGGACTTTCCTTATATGAATCTTATTCTCCGTACTATTCTGGATCTCCTCGTGATATCCCGGATCCCATCCGAGACTTCGAACAACATTTTGTATCCCTACTTACATTCCATATCTACTAAACAACATCGAATCCTTAAGTGTGTCTCCCTACGGTTCGTGAATTATGCGGACATGACCGAGACACTTCTCCGATCAATAACCAATAGAGGAATCTGGAAATTCATATGACTCCCATATATTTCTACGATTACTTTGCGATCGAATGAACCACTTACATACGATACCAATTTCCCTTTGTCTCGCGATAGTTTACTTATCCGAGGTTTGATCGTCGGTATCTCTGCATACCTAGTTCAACCTCGTTACCGATAAGTACTCTTTTCTCGTTCCCGTGATATGTGATCCCTTGTGAGACAGTCACATGCTTGCAAGCTAATTGGATGACATTCCACCGAGAGGGTCCAGAGTATATCTATCCGTCATATGGATGGACAAATCCCACTCTTGATCCATGTTCCTCAACACATAATTTCTGAACACTAAATGCCACCTTTATAGCCACCCAGTTACAGTGTGGTGTTTGATGTCATCAAAGCTTCCTTCCGGTGATGGTGATTAGCATGATCTCATGGTCGAAGGAATTAGGTTACTATGTATCAGAAAGCTTATAGCAAACAAACTATTGAAATGACTTGATCTTTATGCTACGCTTATCTATAGGAGTATGTCCATCACACCATTCTCATAATGATATGATCTTATTGTTAATAACATCTCAATATTCATGATCGGGAAACCACGACCATCTATCAACCAATAAGCTAGTATTATAAAGAGGCTTTACTAGGGAGTCTAATTTAGTTTACAAATCACGCAAGTATTAATGTTTCCGGTTAATACTGTTATAGCATGAATGTAAACATTTATCATAAACACAAAGATATAATAATAACCACTTTTATTATTGCCTCTACGTCATATCTTCAACAGGTAGGTGGACGCCCGAGGGGCCCACACCATAGGGCGGTGAGGCCCAGGGTGGACCTGCACGGCCACCTGGTGTGGTTGCTTCGCGGCGCCTCTTCGTCTCTCCTTCGGACTCCATGTCGTGTCTGGAAAATAGAAACTTTGGCTTTTGTTTCGTCCAATTCCGAGAATATTTATTTACTAGTTTTTCTAAAACCAAAAATATCGGAAAACGAGAACTGGCATTGTGGCATCTTTTTAATAGGTTAGTTACAAAAAATGCATAAAAATGCCTCAAAGTGTAAGAAAAAACATAAAGCAATTGTTGTAAAACAAGCACGGAGCATCAAAAATTATAGTTACGGTTGCAACGTATCAATGAAAAAGTAGGCGCGTAGAGATTCAGTTCATGGTGATAGTGAATGGGCCGGGTGGATGAGTGATAAGTGTAACAATTTTAATCTTATAAGTATGTGTGTAGGCGAGCAACCCAAAATTATCAGGAACTCCTCTAGGTAGATTTCATCCCAACTTTAATAATCCTACTAGCCTGTTTACCACAACCATGGTCACTCGCTAGACGATTAAGATCCTTCAGGTTGCTTAGCAATTAAGCTCCTTGGATCGGACTAATGAAATAAGCTCGGTGGCTTCTCGTGATCTTCGAGTCAAACTAGTTTCCCATTGATATCCCCGTGTCACTCGGGGGTCGCCGGTCTGCTAGCAAATAAGATTCTATCTATGAAGAACAAATCATCATGTTGTCTGGGCCCTTAATTGGTCAACATGCATTAATCATCCCACAGATAGTCAAGCACACATAATATAGTAATTAAAATAAACCACACACTTAATGGAAATTATATAGGCACATCACATCTCATAAATCCCCTACATATCCCATGCCCAAGGGAACTTACTCACACATGAGAGAAGAAAGCATCATCGATATAATTATATAAAGGGAATTCTTCTTGATATTACCGTGGAGATCCATAATAAGAAATAGAAGTAAATACAACACTATTCAAGATGGGAAGAACAATCTCAAACCCTAGTCTTGCAAGGTGGAGATCTCTCTCCCTAGTACAAGTAGCGGCTATGAAGGTGTGGTGGCTAGGAGATCGAAGATCGTGGAGCGAGGTGAAGAACGTCTTCCCCTTCTTCTCCGGATCCCTTCTTTTTCCCTTCTAGATGGGATGGCGGCTCGTGTGTTCTATTTTCGTCCTCTGCCTCTTCACCAAAGTTGTCCCTTTTAATAGGACGAAGGAGGTGGCAGCTATATAGCCGGAACTATACGGCTGGAAAAATATTCCTGTCGTATAGTTGCTCGTTAAAGCTTCAGTAAAATCCCCTCGATTGCTTCCAAAAAGAGACTTGCTTGTTTTCTTCTGAATATTGTGTTTTTTCTTTTAAATCCCTTTGTTGATGTTCAGAACCTGAAACACACATTAAAAACCAATTTTTCTTTGCTACCAAAGTATTAGCGTTAGGTAAAGCTAGAAAACCATCAAATCCAAACGAAAACCATCGATAGAAACCATCAAAAATGTGTCGAATATCACAGCTATCATCTAACCTTACATGCCATCGTATATGAGACTTGGTCCACACTCAACGTGCAACTCTCATTGCACAAGTGGCTTTGTGGGTGTCCGTCTCTCCCACCATAGTGAAGATTGAATTTACAACAGACACTTGACAATACTTGTATCAACTTTGTGGTTCATGTTCGTAAGTTAGAACAGTTCTTATTCGAAAGCCTTAGCCACGTAAAACATGCAAAGAAAACTAGAGGCGTCTAACTTGTTTTTGCAGGGCTTGTGTTGTGATGTGATATGGCCATAATTGTGATTATATATGATGTATGCAATGATCCTTATTATAAGTTGGAAACCGACAGGAGCCTTATGTTGTCTTTAAATTTCGTTTAAGACATGCATGTTTATTCATCAAAGTAGTTGTAATAGTTGATGTTGGTGGAGGACGACCATGAAGCGGCGCCATTGACCTTGAAGCTACGCCGGTGATGATGGAGATCATGTTCGTTCATGGAGATGGAGATCGAAGGCACAAGAAGAAAGGCCATATCATATCACATATTATGAATTGCATGTGATGTTAATCCTTTTTATTCATCTTGTATTTCTTAGATCGCGACGGTAGCATTATAATTTGATCCCTCTCACTAAATATCAAGTAATAAAGTGTTCATCCTTAGTAGGAATTGTTTCTAAGACTCGTCGTTTCGAAGCATCACGTGATGATCGGGTGTGATAGATTCTACGTGTGCATACAAAGGGTGCAAGCCAGATTTGCACATGCGGATACTAAGGTTAACCTTGACGAGCCTAGCATGTACAGACATGGTCACGAAACACGGAATACCGAAAGGTAAAGCATGAGTTATATGGATGATATGATGAACATGTTAATTGTTCTCCTTTGAAGCTACATCATCTCATGATGATCGGACTTGGTGTAGTGGATTTGGTTCATGTAATCACCAAAACGACTCGAGGGATGTTGTTTTGAGTGGGAGTTCAATAGTAATATTATTAAAAATTGAACATAATTTATCATAAATTAAATCAAAATGAATTTGCATAATTGTTGTAGTCATTAGCATCCATTCACCACCTTACGCTTAGTTATAATTTAGATAATGGAACTATAGAATTATGGATAGTTACTTTACAAACTGGTATCGTATTGTTTTTAGTGTCAATCTAAAGTTTAAAAGTCCTATTGCATACTTTCAGCAAACTGCATTTACTCCATGAAGTTTAATAGTTAGTATTAAAACAAGAGTAACAATTCCAGTGTTAGTATCTAAAGTATCATGTTTTGCCTCCATGATTCTTGATATTCAAATATTGTTTTAAATATCAAGTTATCTAGGAGCTGAAAGAATTGTTTCAAAAACCATCATGTGTGGAAGATATTGCGATATCTAAAATGATGTTTTGGTTGCAACATGATAAAGTATAAATTGAAATAGTATATGTTCTCTTATTTGAGAATTTGCAAAGGTTGGAGATGCTGGTCGTTCTAATCCTCCAAAAGGTTTTGGAGAGCAACATTATACTCGTGATTCACCATTATAAGCTAAAGTAGCTTGATCATGAAAATTGCCATGATAAGGATGAACATAAGATGTTGATAAAATGTTTACTACACTAAAATAATTACTAAAGAATGGATTTTGAAAGAACACCAAACATTTGATGATGGTGATCTACTTCAAAGTGCAAGTACAAAGGTATTTAACTATACACGCTTTGGACTATGTGTCATGTGTATGACGAAACTATTAATGCTGATAGATTCTTTTAAAAGGGAAAGGAAATGCTAAAAGAGAATCTTTGAAATACTTGGCGGAAAGATAAAAAGGTTGGAATTTTCCAACATAAGTATATAGATGATATACATGTTATGGATGTATTCTTTGCTTGTTAAACAATGTGGTTCTTGGGTATTGGATACCAAATTGGTTGGTGTGAAATTTCATGCAAAACAATGCAATTCATGAACTTTAATGGCCTAAGTAACCAACAAGAGAATAGGTGATGATGTTCATCGAAAACAAACAAAGTGTTGTTTTGTTGCTCGTTAACATCAAATTTTACCTTCAAGATTTGTTTCAATAATTGTTATTTCGATCAGGTATTATGATAACAAAAGGGTTGTTCAAATAATTGTCGTAATCCATAAAAGATGGATGATTTAAAAATCTGGTTGGAGAAATAACATCCATAAAACTAATGCTAAAAATGTCGAAAGACAAATCATTGAAAAATCACTTAAGAAGTGACATCGCTGTTTAAATTATATTGGAAAGAAAACATGAAGAAACTCCATGTTGATGTAATTTTGGAGTCTTTTGATTTTGATCAAATGATGCTTGTGTGACTTTCCTGGAGATAACTGAAACTTCATTCAAGGCCAAAAGAAGAACGAATGACTATCTTATTGGAATTTATACATATTGATGTATGTAGCCCATTATGTGAGTCATGAGCGATGGATTTCAACTTCATATCCTTTCTCCGGAAATTTGAGTGAATATATGCGTATTTTTACTTAATGAGCAAGAAGTGTGAAGCATTAGAAAAATGTTCAAAGACTTTCAAGATGAAGTGGAAAATCATTGTAACAAGAAAATAAAGAGTTTATTATTGGATCATAAAGGAAGATATTTGAGTTATAAGTTTAGCATAACATCTAATATTTGAGGAATCATTCCATGGATTTGCATTTCCTGAAACACCGAAGATATTTGCATAAAGGAAGATATTTTAGGAATTGTTCCATGGATTTGCATAAAGGAAGATATTTGAGGAATCGTTCCATGGATTTAGATTTCCATGGAGTGCTCGAAATATGTAATAAAACCGTGTTTAACATGGTAAGATCAAAGGTGTAAGTTATAAATCTTCCATTGTATTTTAAAGATTAAAGCTTTAGTGACTACCGCTTTTACACTAAAAAGAGCTCCATCGTGATCCGTTGAAGTGACACCATATAAGTTATGGTCTGGGATAAAACCCAAATTGTCCTTTCTTAAACTTTGGTAGGCATCAGTGAGATGTTTACAACCAAAGTCGAATGAGCATGTCTTTGTAAGTTGTTTTGAATAACCTTTGGGTATTCCTCCATAACACCGAAGACAAAAGTGTTTGTCACTTAGAACGTCAAGTTTCTTTAGAAGGGATTTTTCCTAAAAAGTTAACTAGGTGGACAATAGAACTTTGATAAGTTTAATGAACCTTAGTTTATATGCGCTGAGTTGCGCAGCGCTGTAAAGTGTCCCAGAGGCAGCAACAATGCTCATGGCTGACATGTCTCAAAGGTTGTGGTCACAAAGGTCTAAGTTCCTATTGAACTGAGTAGGTTGGGTAAACAATCAAATACTAATATTTGAGAGTAAATCATTATTGTTTTACAATGATGCACCGAATGTATGCAAAGAGGCGACGATGGGCCCTGACTCCATCAAATGGCTTGAAGCCATAAAATTCGTGATAGTTCCATACACGAGAAATCAAGCTTTAAACTTGGAAGACCCTCTGGAAAAGTGTAACACCTTACAATCGTATTTGGACCTATAAAGAAATATACATGGATGTTTCACATCTATGAAATTGTCGACATGTCGGGAAGGAGTTGATGCGGCTCAGTCAACTTCAGAGCCTCATTGGGAAACCCCAAGAGGAGGGTGTGATGAGCACAGTAGCAAGTTTTCCCTCAGTGATGAAACCATGTTTATCGAACCAGTAGGAGTAAGGAAACAACTCCAAGGTGTTGCTAAAGTGTAACATCCCAAATTTCATCAAATTCAAAACCATATTGTTACATTCATATCATCATGGCATATTCATCTTGCACAAAATTTTCAAAACAAAAACCCTAATAGAACCATATTAAACCCCTTCTTATATGTTATATATGGGGAATGGTTTTTATTTTATTTTGTGACCTCAAATGATTTTGGAGTGACTAGTTGTGTTTGACACACTTTTGGACACTAGGATCACAACACAAAAGTTTGGTGAATATTTGATTTGAATTTGAAATACCCATTCAAATCCTATTTAGAAAATCAAAACAGAAAAGGAAAAAGGCAAAAGAGAAAAAAAATAGGCGCAACCCTTCTGGCCCATTTCCCCCTGGCAGCCCATGGCCCACCCGGGAACCACCCCCTCTCTCCCCGCAGTTCTCACCCACGCGCGCACCCTTCCCCTCACTGACCAGTGGCCCCGTTGCCACGTCGACTTCGTCGTCCCGAGACACCGCGCCCGCGACCAGCTCCACTGCCGTTGCTCCCCACTGTCACTGCTGATGAATTCGCGCGTTGATTGCCATTGATTCCGTGTGTAATTCCTTCTCCCTCTCCGTCTACTTAACCCCACCTCCTCGCGACCATTTCCCCTCACACTACAATCCCCAAGCGCCACCAGGCTCCTCGAATTTCGGCTTGCACCACCGCAGTACAGAGCTGCTCCGGCGAACTATCCGGTAAGCACAGAGCTGTCAACACCCGGATTTTTCAATCCTAGATGCCTATTATGCCATACATAACAATCCCAGGATTACCATTTTTGCGAGACATAACAGAATTGGATACCATAGTACATCATCCATTGCAACGATACATAAGTTCTTACACAAATAGGGATCTCATGATCCAGTTCTTAATACAACATCAAGCAGCGGAATACGTAATAATAACGGTAGCGTAGGCGAAGCTCCATCTTCAGGGTCACAGGCAATGCTGACGATGGGAGATGATCCTAGTTGTCGTAACCTTCCTGGGGTCCATCTTACAGGTACTCCTCTTCATAGTCTGGCCATGGGAATAGCCAGGGACAAAGCCATGAGTACTCTTTAAGTACCCGCAAACTAATACTAACAGGTAAGGGTTTTTTTGGATAATAGGACACTAGGCTCTAAGGTTGTTTTGCAAAAAGCCAGGTTTATCTCTACTCAGTTCCAAAGCTAGTCACAATTTTATAACTCCTAAGTGGGATCTTGTAATCCAGGTCACAACTCTGTTGTGGTCAAGTCAAAGTCTTAATTCATTTCACCAGTCATTTTGAAAAGTCTGACGGGGGAACAGTATGGCCACTCCAACTGTCCATAACCGCGGACACGGCTATTCGAATAGTTTGACACTCTGCAGAGATTGTACACTTTCACCACAACATTCGATACATCCGTCAGGAACAAATCCTGAATTCATCATACTCAGTATGAGGATAATCAATCCTAACCTTTCAATTACACGCCCTAGTATAAGCACCTCTCCTGTGAGTTTGGCCTCCCAACCATGACCAACTGTCATCTTGGGTACTGCACAGGTGGACAATCTTCACAAGGTAGCCTCAGCTCAGACCTTGGCTGTGAGGGAACTAATACTACGGAATATAAGTTTCCAGTCAAGCCCTACCCAATCTTCAGGTATTGTGGTTGTACGATAAAATTGGAATGGTATCGCATCCAGACAACCATCAGTTTTAAAAAGGGCTAAGGCTCATGCCTCAACATTTTCATCACCAAAATCATCAAGTGTTTGGAAACACATGTCCAAAACATTTCAATAGAATGATCCATCATTCCAAGGTTTTCATAACCAATTTTCCACCAAGTAATCCCATCTAAAGTTAATCAAGTTTTATGCTTAGCACTAGCATCTATAAGTGGGGGTAAGCACTGATGAGGGGTGGTAAACTAGTGGAGTTTCAACTAAGTACAACCTTATGCCTTAGGATGACATCAAGGTTTCTAACTTAGGCCAAATTTTATGCTCTTTATGCAACCTTCAGCACTTTCCAAAATCTACCAGTCACTTAAGTAAACTCTAAGTAAGCTTTGATAAAGAAATAAAGTAAGAAGCTTGCACATAAAACTAGGATTGGTTTATCAAGTGGGTATGATCACATATGCTTAAGGCATATAGTAGTCATAGCACAAGTATGGGTTTGTGGCATCAGTAAGGTATCTTGCAAGTGTTAGCTTGCATCAATATCAGTATAAGCTTGCCTTGTGCAGAGTAGTGGTTGAAGTTCTCATCGGCTTCTTCTTCGTAGTATCCTCCTTCCTCCTCGTATCCTTGGTCGGTACTAGCGTCTACGAATAAATACGAGGTACACAATCACCAAACAATACTTGACTACTTGCAATCATCATACACAAGGGTCCTACAGATGATCTAGCATCATCCCTAACATTACAAGGTTAAGGCTTGGTTTAATTCCTTTTTATTTTTAGAAAAGTAATTTCTACTCATTGAAAAACTACTTAAGATTTAATATTCTCCAGACTAAACATGGGATCATGTTGACACATGTCATCACCACATATTGTAGTCCATGGGAATATGATTTGAAGTGGTGTCATAATTTAATAAGGTTTTACCCTTTTATTTTAATTAATTAAAGTGGCTAGAAATGCTTATGAGGCATTCTTTTATTACTTGAACATTATTTCTGCAAGTAAACCTATATATTTTTATATATTATGAAAGGTATGGTTAAATGTGAATTTTTAGAGTTGGAATCAACTCAAAAGCTATTATGGTTTAAATTTGAAAAATGTTTGAATGCAGAAAAGCTTCTGCCTTGTTATTTTTACCATGGGTGTTCTATAGATCCAAATGACTTGAATCCAACGGGCTTGGATTCAGCATTCACGGAACTTTCCAACAAAATTGGTTTCATTCAAATTGGTGCACTGAATCGATCTGGGTTGATTTTTGAAGGTGGGTACGGAAGTGTGTTTGAATTGAAATAGAAAAAGATTTAATTTGAATAACTGGGCTGCGCGGGAAAAGTTAACTGGCCGACCTGCTAAGCGCAGTGCTCCCGCGGGCTGCTTAAGTGGGTGTCCCCACTCGTCAGTGACACGGGGCTGGGCGAAGCGGTATGGGGCAACGTGGGTCGTTCGATCTAGTTCTAATCTAACGGCTGGGAGTCATCGTCGACGCGAGACAACTCCGGCGAGAACAAAACCTAGCACGGCCAGTGAGGATCGCTGGGGGCTCACCGGGGTACTGGCGAGGGTCGGCGAGGCGGGCGAACGACATAGTCAACGACGGCGAACTCAGGGGTGGTCGCGGCAGCTCCTGGGGTGGCTCCAATCGCTGGCTCCTTTCTTCTCCTGCAGCGGCAGGCTCCAGTGAAATTCCGGCGAGGTGGTGCTCGCCTTGCTCTGAGAATGGTGTGGCACGATCAGTGAGGAGAGGGGAGTGAGATGGTGTGAAGAAATCGTGCGGGGGTGGCCTCTATTTATAGTCGAGCGAGGGGACCGTCGGGGCGCACGGTGAGCTCGTCGGGGGCGTTGTTACAGGCGGCTAATGGCATGGGCAAGGGTAGGGGACGGTGCTGTGTCTCCTGGCGCTGCTCAACGACATGGTCGCGAGGCATGGGGCGGTGTGGTTTGGTCTGGAACGGGCGGTGCTCTGCGCGGCAGAGGCGGCGTCTTCGACGGCAGGCGGTGGCTGTGCGGCACGGGGCGGCAAACGAGGATGTCTGGCGGTCTCCTGGTTTGATGGCGATCGTGTGTGCACGCGGCGAGGGCGACGCGCGGTCTGTGGGTGATGGTCGAGGGTGGCGCTCTGGCGCACGCTCGGCATGGTCTGGGTGTGGCTTGTGCGCGTGGTCCAGGGCTTGGCAACGCTTGCGGCTGGGACAGTGAGTGGCGGTGGACGGTGGGCTGTCTCCTAGACAAGGTTGGCACGGCTAGTTCTTCCTCTAGCTTTCTGTCCACGATGGGGTGACATTGGGGTGCTCGGCCGTTCACCATTAATGGCATTGGAAAGCTCACAGGGGTGCTAGTGTTGGGCTAATCTTTCTAGATGATCTACTGAGCTGTGTGTGAGCTAACTAGGAAACAAGTTAGACAAGAATCACTGCACACTATAGTGTTTGAGGTTTGGTTTGATTTGTATCTGCAACCTGTTTGATGAAATGGCCGCATGAAATCAAGTTTTGAATTTTGAAATGATTTTTGGTGGGTTTGCTAGATTGGTGTTGGTGAGTCTGCAGATGCTTGGGTTTTGAAAGTTGAGCTTGTTTGAGTGGGTTTTGAAAAAGTGGGATCTTCACATATGAAGAAGATTCAATTTTTAATTGTCATTTAAACTATGCATTTGAAAGTTTCTGGATGATCACAAAGTGGGCCTTGATACTTTGTTATGAGTACAATCAAGGGGTGCAAAGATCCAGAAAAGTTTCTGTTGAGTTTTGAAAGTTTGGGATAGCCAAAGTAGGCATGGGAGTTAAATTGGTCAAAGTGACCATTCACTTAATATATTTGTTTTGATTTACTTGTCTTTAGGAAAAGTGTGGGAAATTTTTTAGATGATGTTTATTTCACCTAAGAAACATTTTACAAGCAATGGATCACACAAACAAGGTGGTTTTAAAGAAACTCAAAATCCATGCATACACATATGCATGCATTCATGATTTTATTTAGAAAAGTTTTTGTTAACCCTAATCTTGATGATTAGTGTTTGATGATCTAAGTTTAGTATTTTTGGGATGTTACAAGAGCGCCCCTCTGCCTCTAGATCACATGAACGTGTTCCCATCAACCTTGCGCACCTGCTCATGCATTTTGTTTGTCCAATCATGCCCCGGGTCATCGCCCCCGTCGATGTTTGCAAGCAACAGAAGCGCAGTTCAACTCCGGCGTGTAATTCCGGTAAACCTCGTGCTCCCCTTGACCTCTGGATCACGGGACCTTGTTCGCCATTGCTTTGCGCTTCTCCTAACAACCGTTGTCCATTTTATCTTGCACCAGCGTGTCATCTCCGTCTCTGTTCGTGAACACCCGACGTCAGTACAAGCTCCGACGAGGTTTTTCTGTCGTGTCTGTGCACCTCTGTCCAAGCCGCATCCATGTTGAGCTTTCCCACATCCTCGCGGCCGTGGTAAGCACCAGCACACCCCCTACCCCCCTAGTCTCTCCGGCACATCACTGTCAGCAGCGTCGCCGCCGCTAGGTTATGGTCCAGCGTGTCGGATCCGTTGGATCTGCATCTGATGGTTGCGATTAGATCACTTAGCGAAATGGTATGAGTAGATCTGAGCCGCTGAATTTCCTTTAGATCGGCGCGGAAGTGTGATCCAGCATGAAGCGGTACGCGCCAATCAGAATGTTCCGCGTGTCCCTAGTTTTGATTTAAAAACCATATTTTCTTCTATTAGTTATTCAAACTTGTAAATTCAATAACTTTTGTTATGTTTATCCAAAATTTACAAATTTTATATCTATGGATTCAAAAAATTAAGCTATTTGCATCCATGGCCTTAGTTTGGCCATTTGCTTCGGTAAAATTAGGATTTTATGCAGAAGCATTTGTAGGCCTATTTTGGCTATAAAAAATATTTAGAAAATTGTTTTAAAGTAAATTTTGGTTTATTTAGACTTTAGGAAGTATGCTTTGTGTTCAGTATTAAAAAGTTTGATTTAAAAAGTGTGACAAATCATCCCTTTGAATTTTTCATGCATTCATAATTATTTTGTTTGTATATTGATTGCGAATATTGTTGTATGAATTTATGTGTATATTTCGTGGACTATGGAGAGTGTGATTGTGAGGATTGTACCTATTCCCCAAACTACCAAGGCAAGTGATACTTCATCTTTTTTCCTATTATTTTATGTATGCACTAGTGATATATTGAGTAGGATTTGCATGGTGATTTTCTAAGTATATGCTATGCTATGGTAAATCCTATAGATATTGTCTTAGTAGTTTTTCCTAAGTTAAGAGACTTGTTATGCTTGTATGCTTAGCCTAGTGATACATCAGAAACGTATCTATAATTTTTGATGTTCCATGCTTGTTTAGTATCTACTTTGCTTTGCTTTATCTACAATTTGAGGTGTTTTTATATCTTTTCTGGAACTAACCTATTAACAAGTTGCCACAGTGCCAGTTGCTTGTTTTCTTCTGTTTTTGGTTCCAGAAAGGCAGAAAATCAATATTCTCGGAATTGGACGGGACAAAA
The DNA here is from genome assembly GCA_916181665.1 of Avena sativa. Classification (NCBI taxonomy): domain Eukaryota; kingdom Viridiplantae; phylum Streptophyta; class Magnoliopsida; order Poales; family Poaceae; genus Avena; species Avena sativa. The sequence continues at coordinate 150,464,631 of OV702297.1, forward strand.
GCCAAAGTCAATATTTTACCGTGGGCGACATGAAGTCTAGAGGGGAGTGGAGAGGTGCCACAGGGCGGCCAAACCCCCCGCTAGGCGCGACCAATGTGGGCCCGTGCCTGGGAAGGGTGTGGCCCTCCTGGTCGCCTCCCTGCCTCGCCTCTTCGCCTATAAGAAGCCCCCGATGCAGAAACCCTAGGCACCGGATCAAAACTCCACGAAACAGTCCATAGCCGCCGCCACCATCGTCCCTAGATCGGGGGATCTTAAGCTCTTCCCGGAACCCTGCCAGAGGGGAGATCATCCCGGAGGCCTTTTTCTCCGGTATGATACGTGAGTAGTTCCACCTTGGACTACGGGTCCATGTAGTAGCTAGATGATTGTATATCCTCCCTGTGCTTTCATGTATAGATCTTGTGAGCTCCGTTCATGATCAAGATCTAATCTATTTGTAATCATGCATGTTGTGTTTGCGGGGATCCGATGGATATTGAGATTACTATGTTAGATTGATTAATGGTTTTGTCTATTTGATACTATCATGTCTGTGTAGTTTTTGATCATGCATGCTCTCCGTTGTTAGTAGCTATCTTGGCCAAGTAGTTGCTAGTGACTCCAAGAGGGGGTATTTATGCTCGATAGTGGGTTCATGCCTCAAGTTTCCAAGGGAAGTGATAGAAATATCTTCGGTTGTAGATGTCTTGCTGCTACTAGGGAGAAAACAACGGTCTCTTGTTCATGGAACAAGTGGATTGTTTACCTTACACACTGTGTTTAATGCAGTTGTCTGTTGCTTGCAACTTAATACTGGAGGGGGTTCGGATGATAACCTGAAGGTGGACTACTAGTCATAGATGTAGTTGGATGGCGGTCTATGTATATTGTTGTATTGCCCAATCGAATATCATAGAATCTTTTTGTCTGGTATTGCATTTTTATGCCTTGCTCTGGTCCTGTCAATTGCCCTGCTGTAATTTGTTTACCCTTCATGCCATGTTGTTTATCTAAGGAGAGCACCTCTAGTGAACTATGGACCCCGGTCCAATCTTTACCATTGATACATCTTCCACTGTTACTTGTTTACTTGCTGCAAACCATCATCACCTTCCACACCATATAGTTAATCCTTTGTTACATCAAACCGGTGACCTTGACAACCTCACTGATTCGTTGGGGCAAAGTCTTGAGTTTGTGTTGTGCAGGTTTCCACGTTGCTTGCAACACCTTTGAGACGTTTCCTTCCTCCTTCTTGTAAGATCCCACCTTTATAAAGGTAAAGATCCCTATGATTGCAATGCTAGTCCTTGGATCAATTGCTAGCATCCACAGTTTAAGGTGAAGTACACAGAAACAAAGGTCATTATTACATCGTCATTCCAAAGATAACATAGTCTTTTACAACTCCATAGCCATAGGCTAGTACAAGATTTTGACTTAACAATATAAAATAGAAGTCTTCATCTTCATGTGCCATAGGCAAGCATGTTGAGTGTAGACTCATAACCCCTAATCATCATCAGAGTAACCTGCAACATCACAAGTTACTGCCACAGTGGGTCAATACATTGGAATAGTATTAGCAAGTGATACCTTAGTAGAATATTAGCATCTAGTTACTACATGAATTTGGCTAAGTGTAGCTTAGGCTTGCTTTGCTCAAAATAGGTTTTACCCATCAGATGAAAACACTAAGTTTTTGTTTGGCAAAAACTTTCCCAAGGAACCACCAATAGAAATTGGTGAACCTTCACCCTCGTTCAACCACAAGTTTTACTTAGAAAATTGGGATGAGGAGATTCTTGATAGCTTCCATGTCTTGATGCTCAATTTGTCCATTACCGGGGACACGGCTAAGTACTTAGTTTCTTCCATCTGCAGAGGTGGTGCACTTTCCCCACAAGACTTGATTTTCACCAAGACAGGAACTTTCAGAAGCCTTCCCTTAGACCAAATGGACGTGTTCCAACCTATCATCCCACTACCACCAACTATCCAAATGGCTAAGTTATTGCAACCTATATGATCCAGGCAGAGCCCATAATGCCATGTGGCTGCACTAGAAGCTTCTTAACATTTGGCATCTCAAATCCCTTTGTTCTTGGGTGGCATTCCAGAAGTGAGATACACAAGGTAACCATAGAAATGGGCCTTGTGTAACCACTCAACACAAACCATTCTTTCCATTCCACCCAGGTGATTTATTCACTTAGTTGTTTTATTAAGAAAAACATAAGTCAAAGACTTAGAAATATTTTTCATAGCATGTATATATATTCCACCCTTGGTTACTACTAGCTAGGATAAGCATGGAAAATAACAAGTATCTTAACTTAGAGAAAATTCTAACAATTCTACAACTACTAGGATTTCCCAAGCATAGCATATAGATACTTAGCAAAATATTCATGCAAGCCCTATACAAAATATCTCTAATGCATAGTAAAAATATTGGGACAAAAATATGAAGCACCACTTGCCTTGGTAGTTGGGGGAGTATCAACAATCTTCACAACCACAATCACTACTAGCACCAAAATCTACACATAAAATGATAGCACCAAACTCACATATCAAAATATACAAGCAAAAATATATGAATGCATGCAAATGCCATGTGATGATTTTTCTTAATCAAACAAGACAAGTGAAACAGTAGTGAATCATAAACAAAGCAATTATACACTAAATAAAATTGATTTGGCCCTTAGAACATTTTCCATATAATTTTTATATACAAAATAAGCTTAGAAATGTCTCTACAAAAACAACCCATTTTACAGATGCAATTTATTAAACAAAGTGCATAATTGGATAGAATTCTTTTTCCTGATTCCAATGATATAAATTTTCAAAATTTGAACGTGTGGATCAAAAGTTATGAATTTTGCAAGTTTGAACAACTAATAGATCTAATTGCAGATTTTAAATTTAAACCCTAGCCACGCCGCGCTTGCGGATTGGACGATACCGCTTCGCACTGGATCACGCTCGCGGGCCGTTGGATCTAACTAGCCACGCACGGCCTAGATCTAATCGTACCGCTTCGATCAAGATCTAACTGTGGCCTTAAGATTTAAATTCGATGGATCAGATCCATCTAACCAAGAACCAGCGGCGCAAATGGTGGCCGCGGCGGCGACGGTTCTGACGGTGACACGCCGACAAGGCCAGAGGGGCAGGGGGTCGGGCTAGTGCTTACCGAGACCGCGAGAACGTAGAGATTCTCAACGTGTAGACAAGCAGGGTCGGGGCACACGGACACAGCAGCAGGACCTCGTCGGAGTTTGTCTGAGCGTAGGGTGCTCACTGTCAAAGTCGAAGACGACGTTCTGGGCGCAAGGATTCAAACGGAAAATGTTAACAGATGCGCGAGACACTGGCGAACATGATTGCTTGAAGTAGAGACAGAGGGGAACACGGGGCTCACCGAAATGGCTCGTCGGAGTTGAGTCAAGCTTCGGCCGTTTCCAGAGGTTGACGAGGGTGATGACCTAGGGCGATTCATAACAAAAGGACATGAGAAGATGCACAGGATGATGAAGAAGCAGCTCGCGTGAACCAGAAGGCAAGGCGTGCTCGGGACTCACCGTGATGGCTCACCGGAGTTCCTCGGTGCTGCGGCGGTGTTGGTTGAAATTCAGGGAGCCTGGCGGCGCTCTGGTGGTGCTGAGTGAGGGGAAAGGAGCGGGGTGGGGAGGCGGTTAAATAGCTGGAGAAGGGGCGATAATCACGCGGCAAATCAATGGGATTTACGCCGAGTTTATTCGCAGCATCACTGCAGATAGGTAACGGCGGAACGGCGTCTGCGCGCGAGGATTTGGGGGAGACGATGATGACATGGAGAGGGCCCAGCGTCAGCGGCTGCGGGGTACGCTTCGGGCGAGTGAGAGAGGGTAGAGGGGGAACTGGCCCGGGTGGGCTTAGTGGGCTAGATCCTGTGCTGGGCCAAAATGGCAGCGCTGGCCTTTTCCATTTTCTTTTCTCCTTTTCTATTTCTATTTGATTTTAAGGAACCAAATTCAAATGAGTTTGAATTCAAACCACTTCTGGATTTTTGTAAAGTGAAACTAGTACACATTTGGCTATAGAACAAAGTTGTACACTTAGAAATACATTGGTACATTGGAATTTTAAAAATAAACAATGCCTTTATCAATTGTTTATTAAAGACATATGAATGGTTTTGAAAAAATTTGTCCAAGCTTTGGAAAACATCAATCCACTCTAAGTTCAAATCTTTCTGGTTTAAAACAAATAATCTCATACTAGAGAGTAGTAGTGGGTCATAGCCTTGTTACATAAAATAATAAGCCTTCAGATGCTTATGTTTTGAAATGACATTGATAATGATCCTAAAATGATTATGAATGCATGGATGATATGCAAACTTTGAAATCATGATTTTTGGGATGTTACACTTCTGGTTCGATAACCTCGGTCTCTACTAAGGGAAACTTGCTACTATGCTGCATCATACCTTGCTCTTGGGGTTTCCAACGAAGCGTCCCACGACAACATAGGGTGCACGCATCACCTAGGTAGTAGAATGCAAGGGTGGAATATTCATGTTATGATACTATGCAAAGTTTATGACTATGTTTTTGATTAATAAAACAACATGTTAATGAATCACCTGGGTGGAATGGGAAGATTGGTTTGTGTTGAGTGGTTACACAAGGCCCATGTCTATGGTTTATCTTGTGTATCACACTTGTGGATGGCCACCGAGGAACAAAGAGATTTGAGATGTTTAGTGTTGAGAAGCTTCTTGTGCAACCACATGGCATATGGGCTCTTCCTTGACCAACTAGGTTGCAAGAATTCAGCCAGATGGACAGTTGGTGGTAGGTTGATAGGATGGAACGCGTCCATTGTGGTCTGAAGGAATGCTTCTGAAAAGTCTCGTCTCGATGCATGTCGAGTATTGTGGGGAAAGTGCACCACCTCTTGAGAGGGTAAAACCTAAGTACTTAGCCATGTCCCCGGTAACGGACAATTTGAGCATCGAAGACATTGAAATGATCAAGGATCTCATCATCCCAATTTATCTAAGTTAAAACTTGTGGTTGAACAAGGGTAAAGGTTCACCAATGTCTATTGATGGTTCCTTGGGTGTTTTCGTCAAACAAAAACTTAGTGTTTTCAAACTAATAAGACAAACCTTATTTTTGATCAAAGCCAGCCTGAACTACACTTAGCCAAATTCATATAGTTATTAGATGTTACTATACTACTATGGTATCACTTGCCAATACAATTCCAAATGGATTGACCCTCTGTGGCTGTAACTTATTCTGTTGCAGGTTACTCTGATGGTGACTAGGGTTATGAGTCTACAGTCAACATGTTTGCATGTGGCACATGAAGATGAAGACTTTATTTATTTACCTTGTAATGAGAACTCTATGTGTTATCCTTGGGCTAATGAGTTGTAAGAACTATTTTATCTCTGGAATTACGATGTAATAAAGACCTTTGTATCTGTGTACTTCATCTTAAACTATGGATGCTAGCATTTTTATCCAGGGACTAGAATTGCAATCACAGGGGCCTTTACCTTAAAAGGTGAGGTCTTACAGATGGTATTAGAGCACTGTGTTGCCTGTAGGGTTATGACCCTAAGATTGATTAGACTAAGGAAACCACTAGGAAAATGCAAACTCCTTTTTAAAATATCCGCACTTGTCTCTTTTCATCTCGTAAACCTCTCGTAAATCTTCTTTCTCATCTCTATTTGTGGATGGCCGCCATCAACGAAGCCATCAAGAAGGGACCACTCATGACTATGACCCTAGAATGTGAGACGGAGTTTACCAAGGCACTCAAAAACCTTATGATTAGCTTGGGGATAAATGGTGAAGCCGTATACAAGGGATTTCCAGTAATGGATGAGGGAGAAGAATATTGGTGGGTACAACTCCACTTGTATAAAAACAAGGAGGACAACCACAAAGAGTCGGGATTCTGCATGGTCACCAACTCTGAAATGCACATGTCATTCTTTGACTCTGCAAGAAATGTAGCATGGAATGCCATCAAGGAGCTTGGTGAAAGACTCAAGTGTAGAATGCTCAACACTCAAAATGGCCTTAGAGAGGAGAAGAAGTATACCCAAGACTTAGTCACCGCCATCAAACGTCTAAGGGAAGATATCATGGACTTAGCATATGAGTGAGAATTGTGACGTACACCAATAGTTGGACCACCACACTTGTCGTTTTCTCGCGTTGATAGTTTTTATCATACCAACCTATGTGGTATGGCAAAGATTAGTCTAAGTTATGTTGAACCTTGGTGTTTGTGATTGAATATTGTATGCCATGACTTGTGTGTTTTATGTATGCTATTGGCTTTTGTTTTACTACCTTATGTTTTTCTCTTTACTTGTGTTTCTAAATTTTTTATCTATCTTATGCAATAGATGGATAGCTTTGTTCTCAGCACCGCCGAGGAGTTCAAGGGAACTCGTTTTGGATCCCGTATCGTGGAGCTCGTTAGTGTGCTCAATCTCCCCCTCCCCAATATTAAGGGACTTCAGCTTAGGAAGTTCGAGAGGAAGGATCTATGGGGATTTCGAGTCTCATAGCAAGGACGCTAGTCAGAGCCTCCCACCGAGGACATCGCCTTCAAGATACTCCATGACGACAAGGAGAAGGGACTCGAAGTTGCCATGCAGGAAATACTTGGACGCCTTTGTGGACGTCACTCCACCGAGCTCAAGGGCCTCTACTTCCACCTGTTTGGGAGACGTGACGAGGAGGGAGAGGATGTAGTGTATGACGATGCCACTAGGGAGACTATTGAGCCAGTGGGCCTCTATCTTTAGGACCTATAGAGCCTTCTTAGGCACCTCGATACTGATAATACCAACGTCATGCTTAGCAATGACGAGCTATGCGTCCAGTTGAGGGAGAAGGACAAGGCCTTCGAGGAGAAGGAGGAGAGCATCAAGGATATGGATTCTAGGTTCGAGAAGCAAGACAAAAGGTTCAAGAACCAAGAAAAGAGAGTGCAGGATAGGAACAGGAAGATTAATGAGATGAAGGCCGAGATGGAGATCAAGGATCTTGAGCTAGAGACATAGAAGGAGGTGATTGAGAGGCTACGTTCGCAGAAGAGAGAGCTTTAGGTGAAGGTCAATGCCTTGACCACCAGCGTGGAGGAGTACAAGTCAGGAATCGACGCAGCAGGACTTGCTCTAGTGGAGGTGGAAGTTGATATGGAGGAGTAGTGCTGACTACTTGGCTATTTATCCATTTATCATCATTTTATTCATCGAGTCGCATTGATCATCCAACATGTGGATGACTATGCTAGTGTGTTTACTTTGCAAACTTGTTGTTCGTTTTGAATCCTAAAGTTTATCGTGTGCTTGCTTATTTGTGGTTGTTTCTATGTGTTGTATTGTGCATGTTAGTATCTATGGGTTATATCTCATTACTTATCCTTATTGAAACCACAGATGCCTCCCTGTCGTGCCAATCCTAATAATAACAACAACAACAACAACAATGGCAATGAGATGCAGCAGCTGATGACAACCCATACTCAGTTGATTCAAATGATGACCCAATTCATGGCGAATCAGAATCAAAACCAAAACAACAACAACAACAACAACAACAGCAGCAACAACATCAACATCAACAGCAACAACAACAGCAACAACAGCAGCAACAACAACAACAACCAAAACAACAACAACAACAACAACCAAAACAACCCGCCATCTTTTGATATGCTTACAAGGTTTCTGAGATTGAGGCCTGCTAAGTTTTCGGGAACCACTGATCCTGATGTAGCCAATGACTGGTTGCATTCTGTGAACAAGGACGGTCACAGTGGGTTGCACTGATGATGAGAAAGTCAGATTTGCAGCACACCTGCTAGAAGGACTAGCAGCTACTTGGTGGGACAACTTCCAAATCACTACTCCTATTGAAGAAGTGACTTGGGCAATATTTGAGGATGGTTTCCGCACTGCTCATATCTCTTCAGGAGTGATGAGTTTGAAGAATAAGGAATTTCACAACCTTAAGAAACACCACCGCAGTGTGGCAGAATATATTGAGGAGTTCAATAATCTGGCATGCTATGCACCGGATGAGGTTGACACTGATGCAAAAAGGAAGGAGAAATTCCTTGAAGGGCTGAATGATGAGATGTGCATGCAACTATCAGTTGCATATGTTCCCACTTATCAACCTCTATGTGACAAAGCCACCATCTTGGAAAGCAAGATGAAGCAAGTGGAGAACAGGAAGAGAAAGCACCACTTTGATAAGCATAGTTTTGGATCGTCTCACAAGCGTTCCCATGGTGAAGATATTGGAGGTTCTGGATCCCACAAACACGGGAAATATAACAATCACCACTACAATAACCATCACCATGATAGCAATGAACATCGTGGACACAACAATGGTGATTACCGTAACAACAAGAGTGGACACAAGAGCCACCATAGTGGAAATGGCAATGGGAATCGGCCAACTAAGAGGGACAACAGTCATGTAAATGCTTCAAGTTCAAGAAAACTGGGCACTATGCAAATAAATGCCTAGAAAAGAAGACTGATGGAGCCAACAAGCCAAAACCTTTTCAGAAGGGTCATGTGAACCACATCAATGTGGAGGAAATCTATCAGGAGTCCGATGCTATTGCTGATAAGTTGAAGATTAATTGCTTTCCAGCACTTGTCCTTTTTTATACCGGCGCAACGCATTCATTCATATCAAGAGCATTTGTAGACAAAAATAGACACCCAACTGAAACAGTTGGATGTCCTATTAAAGTAAGCTCTCCAGGTGGAGAGATGATAGTAAATTTTGGATGTCATGATCTAGTAATAGAGTTTGGAAAGTACAAGTTTCCAGTTAGTCTGATAAATCTAGATTCCCAAGGATTGGATGTAATTTTGGGCATGGATTGGGTGACTAATTATGAGGGAGTAATAGATTGTGCCAGCCGTACTGTTACACTCACAACCCCTAATAAGAAACGGATTAGGTTCAAGTCTAACTTTGAACCAAAAGGGAGTAAGCTAAATTCTCTTAAGGGGGTTAGCATAGACAGTGTACCAATAGTGAAGGAGTACCCGGATGTGTTTCCGAAGGAATTACCAGGAATGCCACCAGATAGATATGTGGAGTGTTTGATTGACTTACTGCCAGGATCTGGACCAATAGCAAAGAGACCCTACAAGATGTCAGTTGATGAGTTGAAAGAGCTCAAGAAACAACTTGGAGAACAGTTACAGAAAGGATTTATCCAACCAAGTTCTTTGTCTTGGGGTGCACCAGTTCTGTTTGTTGAGAAGAAAGATAGAAGTCAAAGGCTATGCATAGATTATCGATCACTCAATGAGGTGACTATAAAGAACAAGTATCCCTTACCTAGAATCAATGATCTATTTGACCAGCTAGAAGGAGCCCGTGTGTTCTCAAAAATTGATCTTTGATTAGGCTACTTTCAGCTAAAGATTAGAGAACAAGACATACCTAAGACTACTTTTACCACTAGGTATGGATTGTATGAGTATACGGTGATGCCATTTGGATTAACAAATGCACCAACTTATTTCATGAACATGATGAACAAGGTGTTTATGGAGTTTCTTGACAAGTTTGTCGTGGTATTCATCGATGACATATTGATCTATTCCAAGAGAAATGAAGAGCATGAAGAACATTTGCGTTTGATTCTTGAGAAACTCAGGGAGCACAAGTTGTATGGAAATTTCAGCCAATGTGAGTTTTGGCTGAATGAAGTTGGTTTCTTGGACATATTGTGTCTGGAGATGGTATATCTGTCGATCCCGCAAAGGTGTCAGCTGTAACTGAATGGGAATCTCCCAAGTCAGTTAAAGAAGTCCGTAGCTTCCTAGGCTTGGCAAGATACTATAGAAGGTTCATTGAGAATTTCTCGAAAGTAGCTAAGCCAATGACGGAGTTACTTAAGAAAGAGAAGAAGTTTGATTGGACTGAAGGATGGGAAACCAGTTTTCAAGAATTGAAGAAAAGACTAGTGTCAGCACCAGTTTTATGTCTGCCAGATCTAGAGAAAGACTTCCAAGTCTATTGTGATGCATCTCACCAAGGATTGGGTGGAGTGTTGATGCAAGAAGGAAAAGTTGTGGCTTATGCCTCGAGACAACTCAAGACTCAGGAAGTAAATTATCCTACACATGACTTAGAGTTGGCCTCTGTTGTCCATGCACTCAAAACATGGAGACACTATCTTTTGGGAAAGCGATGTGAAGTGTTCACAGATCACAAGAGCTTGAAATATATTTTCACCCATAAAGAGCTCAACATGAGACAAATAAGGTGGCTACAACTTATCAAGCATTATGACTTGAGTTTGCAATACCATACTGGTAAAGAAAATGTTGTAGCTGATGCATTAAGCCGCAAAGTTTATGTGAATGTCCTTACCAAAGGAGAACTGCCAGATGATTTGTGTGCCCAATTTGAAGAGCTAAGATTGGAGATAGTGCCTGAAGGATATCTCATGTCATTGGAAGTTCAACCAACACTGTTTGGTAAGATCAAAGAAGCCCAAAAGTTGGACAAGGAAATAGAGGAGATTAAAGGTAAAATTAGCAAAGGAAAGGCGAAAGGATTCCATGAAGATGAACAAGGAACTTTTATGGTATGGAAAGCGTATCTGCATTCCACAAGATCCGGAGCTTTGGAAATTGATTATGCAAGAAGCACACAATTCACCATACTCTATTCATCCGGGTAACACCAAAATGTACATGGATGTGAAAGAGAGATTTTGGTGGAACAATCTCAAGAAAGATATCGTGGAACACATTGCTTTGTGTGATGTGTGTAGCCGAGTGAAGGCGGAACATCAAAAACCGGCAAGGTTAATGCAACCACAACCTATACTTGATTGGAACTGGGATAGGATTGGTATGGATCTTATCACCGGACTGCCAAGGACCAGATCTGGATACGATTCTATATGGGTTGTTATGGATCGCCTAACTAAAGTGGATCATTTCATACCCGTGAATACTACCTATACAAATGCTAAATTGGCTAAGATCTATATGAACAATATTGTGTGTCTACGTGGAGTACCTAAGAGTATTGTGTCTGATAGAGGAACTCAGTTCACTTCGCATTTTTGGAAACAAATGCATGGGTCATTGGGAACTACACTAGAATTCAGCAGAACTTTTCATCCTCAGACTGATGGACAGACAGAAAAAACCAATCAAATTTTGGAAGATATGTTGAGAGCTTGTGCGCTAGACTATGGATCTAGTTGGAATGAAATTCTCCCTTACGCAGAATTATCTTACAATAATAGCTATCAATCGAGCATAGAGATGGCTCCGTTTATATTCCTTTATGGAAGCAAGTGTACTACACCATTACTATGGAACATAGTAGGAGAAATAAATTTATTTGGACCAGATATGATCAAGGAAGCCGAAGAGAAAGTCAGAATGGTAAAGGACAGGTTGAAGATTGCCCAATACCGACAAAAGACCTATGCAGATCCAAAACGTAGAGAAGTCACCTATGAGGTAGGTGATAGAGCTTATCTTAGAGTCTCACCACTTTGTGGTGTGAAAAGATTTGGAATCAAAGGGAAATGGCACCTCGTTATGTTGGACCATTCAAGATTTTGAGCCACAAAGGAGAAGTGGCCTATGAGTTAGAACTAGCAGAATCACTGTCAGGAGTGCATAATGTGTTTCATGTGAGTCAGTTGAAAAAGTGTCATCCAGAGTTGTAAGAAAGTTCGTTAAGAGACACTATACAATTGGAAGAGGTTCAGTTGGAGAGTGATCTTAATTATGAAGAGAAACCTATCAAGATTGTCGAGACAGGAAAAAAGAGTCACTCGTACAAAGACTATCAAATTCTGCAACATACAGTGGAATCATCATACCAACGAAGAAGCAACTTGGGAAAGAGAAGATGTCCTTCGGAAAGATCACCCTCACCTATTTGCTAGCCAATCTGAATCTCGAGGGCGAGATTCATCTTAAGGGGGGTAGATTTGTAACATCCCAAATTTCATCAAATTCAAAACCATGTTGTTGCATTCATATCATCATGGCATATTCATCTTGCACAAAATTTTCAAAACAAAAACCCTAATAGAACCATATTAAACCCCTTCTTATATGTTATATATGGGGCATGGTTTTTATTTTATTTTGTGACCTCAAAATGATTTTGGAGTGACTAATTGTGTTTGACACACTTTTGGACACTAGGATCATAGCACAAAAGTTTGGTGAAGATTTGATTTGATTTGAATTTGAAATAGCCATTCAAATCCTATTTAGAAAATCAAAATAGAAAAGGAAAAAGAGAAAAAAAATAACAGGCGCAACCCTTCTGGCCCATTTCCCCCTAGCAGCCCATGGCCCACCTGGGAACCACCCCCTCTCTCCCCGTAGTTCTCACCCGCGCGCGCACTTCCCCCCACTGACCAGTGGCCCCGTTGCCACGTCGACTTCGTCGTCCCCAGACACCGTGCCCATGACCAGCTCCACTGCCGTTGCTCCCCGCTGTCACTGCCGATGAATTCGCGCATTGATTGCCATTGATTCCATGCGTAATTCCCTCTCCCGCTCTAGATACTTAATCCCCACCTCCTCGCGACCATTTCCCCTCACACTGCAAGCCCCAAGCGCCGCCAGGCTCCTCAAATTTCCGCTTGCACCACCACAGTACAAAGCTTCTCTGGCGAACTATTCAGGTAAGCACAGAGCGCCCCTCTGCATATAGCTCACACGAACGTGTTCCCCTAAACCTTGCGCACCTGCTCATGCCTTTTGTTTGTCCAATCATGCCCCAGATCGTTTCCCCCGTCGACGTCTGCAAGCAACTGAGGCGCAGTTCAACTCCGGCGAGTAATTTCGGTAAACCTTGTCCTGCCCTTGACCTCTGGATCACACGACCTTGTTTGCCATCGCTTTGCGCTTCTACTACCACCCTCTGTCCATTTTATCTTGCACCAGAGCATCGTCTTCGTCTCTGTTCGTGAACACCCGACGCCAGTACAAGCTTCGACGAGGTTTTTCTGCCATGTCTGTGCACCTCTGTCCAATCCGCATCCACGTTGAGCTTCCCTGCATCCTCGCGACCATGGTAAGCACCACCACACCCCCTAACCCCCTAGTCTCGTCGGCACGTCACCGTCAGCAGCGTCGCCGCCTCTAGAGCGATTGCCGCAGCTAGGTTATGGTCGAGTGTGTCGGATCCGTTGGATCTGCATCTAATGGCTGCGATTAGATCACTTACCGAAACGGTATGAGTAGATCTAAGCCGCTGGATTTCCTTTAGATCTAACGGTGCGGAAGCGTGATCCAGCACGAAGCGGTACGCGCCAATCAGAACGTGCCGCGTGTCCCTAGTTTTGATTTAAAAACCAGATTTTGTTCTATTAGTTATTCAAACTTTTAAATTCAATAACTTTTGTTCTATTTATCCAAAAATTAAAAAATTTATATCTATGGATTCAGAAAATTAAGATCTTTGCATCCATGGCCTTGGTTTGGCCATTTGCTTATGTAAAATTAGGATTTTATGCAGAAGCATTTGTAGGCCTATTTTGGCTATAAAAATTATTTAGAAAATTGTTTTAAAGTAAATTTTGGTTTATTTAAACTTTAGAAAGTATGCTTTGTGTTCAGTACTAAAAAGTTTGATTTAAAAAGTATAACAAATCATCCCTTTGCATTTTGCATGCATTCATATTTTTTTTTGTATATTGATTGTGAATATTGTTGTATGAATTTATGTGTAGATTTTGAGGACTGTGGAGAGTGTGATTGTGAGGATTATGCCTATTACCCAAACTACCAAGGCAAGTGATACTTCATATTTTGTCCTATAATTTTATCTATGCACTAGTGATATTTTGAGTAGAATTTGCATGGTGATTTTATAAGTATATGCTATGCTATGGTAAATCCTATATATATTGTCTTAGTAGTTTTTTCCTTAGTTAAGACATTTGTTATGCTAGTATGCTTAGCCTAGATAGTAGAATGCAAGGATGGAATATTAATGTTATGATATTATGCAAAGTTTATGCCTATGTTTTTGATTAATAAAACAACATGTTAATGAATCACCTGGGTGGAATGGGAAGATTGGTTTGTGTTGAGTGGTTACACAAGGCCCATGTCTATGGTTTATCTTGTGTATCACACTTGTGGATGGCCACCCAGTAACAAAGAGATTTGAGGTGTTTAGTGTTGAGAAGCTTTTAGTGCAACCATATGGCATATGGGCTCTGCCTTGACCAACTAGGTTGCAAGAATTCAGCTAGATGGACAGTTGGTGGTAGGGTTGATAGGATGGAACGCGTCCACCTTGGACTACGGGTCCATGTAGTAGTTAGATGATTGTATATCCTCCTTGTGCTTTAATGTATAGATCTTGTGAGATCCGTTCATGATCAAGATCTAATCAATTTGTAATCATGCATGTTGTGTTTGCGGGGATCTGATAGATATTGAGATTACTATGTCAGATTTATTAATGGTTTTGTCTATTTGATACTATCATGTATGTGTTGTTTGTGCTCTTGCACGCTCTCCGTTGTTAGTAGCTATCTTGGCCAAGTAGTTGCTAGTGACTCCAAGAGGGGGTGTTTATGCTCGATAGTGGGTTCATGCCTCTAGTTTCCAAGGGAAGTGATAGAAATATCTTCGGTTGTAGATGTGTTGTTGCTACTAGGGAGAAAACAACGGTCTCTTGTTCATGGAACAAGTAGATTGTTTACCTTACACACTTTGCTTAATACAGTTGTCTATTGCTTGAAACTTAATACTGGAGGGGGTTCAGATGATAACCTGAAGGTGGACTACTAGTCATAGATCCAGTTGGATGGCGGTCTATGTATATTGTTGTATTGCCCAATAGAATCTCATAGCATATTTTTGTCTGGTATTGCATTTTTATGCCTTGCTCAGTTCCTGTCAATTGCCCTGCTGTAATTTGTTCATCCTTCATGCCATGTTGTTTATCTAAGGAGAGTACCTCTAGTGAACTATGGACCCCGGTCCAATCTTTACCATTGATACATCTTCCACTGTTACTTGTTTACTTGCTGCAAACCATCACCACCTTCCACACCATACATTTAATCCTTTGTTACAGCAAACCGGTGAGCTTGACAACCTCACTGATTTGTTGGGGCAAAGTCTTAAGTTTGTGTTGTGCAGGTTTCCACGTTGCTTGCAACACCTTTGAGACGTTTCCTTCCTCCTTCTGGTTCGATGACCTCGGTCTCTACTAAGGGAAATTTGCGGCTGTGCTACATCATACCTTGCTCTTGGGGTTTCCAACGAAGCGCCACGACAACATAGGGTGCACACATCACCTAGCTAGTAGAATGCAAGGGTGGAATATTCATGTTATGATACTATGCAAAGTTTATGCCTATGTTTTTGTTTAATAAAACAACATGTTAATGAATCACCTGGGTGGAATGGGAATATTGGTTTGTGTTGAGTGGTTACACAAGGCCCATGTATATGGTTTACCTTGTGTATCACACTTGTGGATGGCCACCCAGGAACAAAGATATTTGTGATGTGTAGTGTTGAGAAGCTTCTAGTACAACCACATGGCATATGGGCTCTGCCTTGACCAACTAGGTTGCAAGAATTCAGCCAGATGGACAGTTGGTGGTAGGGTTGATAGGATGGAACACGTCCATGGTGGTCTGAAGGAATGCTTCTAAAAAGTCTTGTCTCGATGCATGTCGATTATTGTGGGGAAAGTGCAACACCTCTCGAGAGGGTAAAACCTAAGTACTTAGCCATGTCCCCAGTAACGGACAATTTGATCATCGAAGACATTGAAATGATCAAGGATCTCCTCATCCCAATTTATCTAAGTTAAAACTTGTGGTTGAACAAGGGTAAAGGTTCACCAATGTCTATTGGTAGTTCCTTGGGTGTTTTTTTCAAACAAAACTTAGTGTTTTCAAACTAATAAGAAAACCTTATTTTTGAGCAAAGCATCCTGAACTACACTTAGCCAAATTCATATAGTTATTAGATGTTACTATACTACTATGGTATCACTTGCCAATACAATTCCAAATGTATTAACCCTCTGTGGCTGTAACTTATTATGTTGTAGGCTACTCTGATGGTGACTAGGGTTATGACTCTACACTCAACATGTTTGCCTGTGGCACATGAAGATGAAGACTTTATTTATTTACATTATAATGAGAACACTATGTGTTAGCCTTGGGCTAATGACTTGTAAGAACTATTTTATCTCTGGAATTACGATGTAATAAAGACCTTTGTATCTGTGTACTTTATTTTAAACTGTGGATGCTAGCATTTTGATCCAGGGACTAGCATTGAAATAACAGGGGCATTTACCTTAAAAGGTGAGGTCTTACATAACAAGTTGGAATTTGCACAACACAAACTCAAAACTTTGCCCCAACTTACAATGAGGTTGTCAATCTCACCGGTTTGCTGAAAACGAAGGATTAAATGTATAGTGTTGAAGAAAGTAGTTGCTTATAAAAAGTAAACAGTAACGGTAGATGATGTATAAATGATAAAGGAATGGACCGGGGTCCATAGTTCACTAGAGGTGTTCTCCTTAAGATAGATAACATGTTGGGTGAACAAATTATAGCGGGGCAACTGACAGATTGAGAAAGCATAACAAGGCATATACTAGACATCTTGACTCCTATGAGATTTGATTGGGCATTACAACATAATACATAGACCGTATTCCAACTACAACTATGACTAATAATCCACCTTCACGTTATCATCCGAACCCCTTCTAGTATTAAGTTGCAAGCAGAAGATAATTGCATTAAGTAAAGTGTGTAAAATAAACAATACAATTGCTCCATGAACAAAGGATTGTTGTTTTCTCTCTAGTAGAAACAACACATCTACAACCTTAGAGATTTCTGTCACTTCCCCAGATTACTAGAGGCATGAACCTACTATCGAGCAGAAATACTCCCTCTTGGAGTTGCAAGCATCTACTTGGCCAAGATAGCTACTAACAACGAAGAGCATGCAAGATCACAAATAACATAGACATGATAGAATAAATAATCAATCTAACATAGTATCTCAATATCCATCGGATCCCCGCAAACACAACATGTATAATTACAAATAGATGGTCTTGATCATGAACGGAGCTCACAGGATCTAAACATGATAGCACAAAGGAGGAGAAACAACCATCTAGCTACTGTATGGACCCATAGTCCAAGGGTGAACTACTCACGCATCACTCCGGAGGCTAGCATGGTGATGAACAAGGCCTTCGGGATGATCTCTCCCCTCCGATAGGGTGCCGGGAAGAGCTTCATGTCCCCTCGCTCTAGGGACGATGGTGGCGGCGGCTACGGACTGTTTCGTGGAGATTTGATTGGGTACTTAGGGTTTTTGCATCGATGTGCTTTTATTGGCGAAGGGGCAAGGTCGGTGGGCGCCCGAGGGGCCCACACCTGGTGGCAGCGCGCCCCCTGGGCCATGCGGCCCTAGAGTGTGGCCCCCTCATGGCCCCCCTTAGGCTACCCTTTTGACACCGTCTTAGCTCCGGTAAAATATTGACTTTCGCTTTTGTCCCGTCCAATTCCGAGAATATTTCCTTACTAGCTTTTCTGAAACCAAAGATAGCAGAAAACAGGCAACTAGCACTGTGCCATCTTGTTAATAGGTTAGTCCCATAAAATGTATAAAAATACCTCAAAGTAGACAAAACATAATAAAGCTGATACTAAACAAGCATGGAGCATAAAAAATTATAGATACGTTTACGAAGTATGAAGAATCCCCAAGCTTAACTCCTGCTCGTCCTCGAGTAGGTAAGTGATAAAAAGAATAATTTTTGAGGTGACATGCACCATCACAATCTTGATCAAAATATTGTAAAGCATTGATAGTTGGGATCAAAGTACTCTAAACATGAGCATGAAAGATGTAATTCTAACAATAAGACATAGTAATTATGTTGTAACATGAAAAGGTACAAACAAAGATCATGAATAACAATGAATTGAAAGACGTTTGTTTGTTTCACATATATAAAACATAGCATGTGTGGTAGTCAGCTTGTCCTTCATGGAGTAGCAAAACATAAATGCATAGGACACCTTCAAAGTTCATAAGGGTGACTAGATACAAATAGTTCAAGAACAAGCAATATCAACATTATGAATCAATCAATAAGTTTTGGGACAATGCACATAAAACTAAGAATGACAATTATGCTCTCTTAATTGGTGCATAAAGATAGAAGATGGATACTCAACATAAAGGTAAAAAGAAAGGCCCTTCATAGAGGGAAGTAGGGATTTCAAGTTTCATAAAGAGCTTCCAAAAATTATGGTACTTATTAGCTTTCAGCTCTCATTGCCCCTATCATAAGCATCTTGAAGTGATTAAGGTTAAAGTGAAACAAATATGGAGTATATGCTTGACAAATAATAAGTTGGCAATCTCATGTCCCTTGAGTACGAGGGTCGTTCCTCAGGCTACTCAAATTTAGTCACAAGCAATTTCTTGTCATTGTAAGTATATGTGTATCATAGAGAACCGCCAACGGGGTACCCCTTTCCCCATGACGCAGGAGCTATCCCATATCAAAATGACAAGGCCACAGACAATGAGCATCACAGCGATCCTTTTATTTACCATGAGCATGGTGCATATTTTTTCTCTTTTTTTCTACGGATGCTTCATGGATTGCTCAATATGGTTATGCTGCAAGTTTCCACCATGATTAGGCATGGATTAGGCTAGCTTCCCAGGCGTTTCTCTAACACATATATAATACTCCATGAACTTACAGGCTCCCCTTTTATTTCACACTGCCGGCATCCATAAACAAAAGATCATGATATCAACTAGTTAATATGTATAGGTGTTGAAAGCGTTCCCCATGACAACATGGTTCTGCTAATTCCCAACTTATAAGTGCAATCATATAAAACATAGATGACACAATAGTTCAAGTTTTTTAGGATCAACAAGTAAAGTGTGCCATCAAGTTTGTGAGAGATTTAATCACTAATTTTCACATAAAAAGTTTAATTTGGAAGATAGATAAAACATGAATAACTTGGAATGGTGTAACTGTAACATCCCAGCATTTAGGACAAAACGAAGGGTAGATTTAGGATTTTGTGGATCTGCATGCATGCATCTGAAATCCGAGGAAATTTTTGCGCCAAATTTAAAGACTAGACTGATCAAAATTCTCACTCCGATGAATTAGGTTTAGTGACATCAGAAGGGGAGTGATATGAATTTTGACATGACCTCTATTGTTTTCTGGAGTTATGAGGGAAGAAATTTGACTTATAAATAATTATTCACAATAATACAAATACAAGTATTATAAATAAAAGTATAAAGATTATTAAAATCCAACATTACAATATTCTTTTACAATAAAAGAATAAAGGAATATTACAATGAAACATATAAGAGAATAAAGAAAATGGAAAATGAATTACAATAATTAAACAAATAGAAGAATTCTTTATTAAAAGAATTTATATTACATTCTTCTTTTACAATAAAGGAATAATAAGAATGGTTACAATAATAAGATAAACTAATGTATTACAATGACTTTACATTAATTCTTGACAGAAAAGGAAATTACAAAAAATGGATAAAACGAAAATCCTAAAACTAATTTTCATCTTCACATCTTCCATTTCCGATCTTGTCCCTGTAAAAGTATGAAGTAAACAATATATAGTATAAAGAAGTTTTGGGGGGTTAGAATTACTGTTAGTAAGGCAATGTGATGCATTGCTTGTCACATCATTGAGTTCTAGAGAAGAAAACAAGTCAAGTGTAAATCTGTTCTTATCAAATCTTTCTCAGCACAACATCATTGACATAAATGGGGCAAGTTTCACCAATTTAGTAAAAGGTAAAAGTCAAATAGTAGAACCATCAGCAAATATCAAGATATTTTATCTTGATATGATCCATAACATCATAGCAAGCGTACACACAGCACACACACCACATGCAGCTGTTGTGTTGTCAACACCACAACTAGCACATGAAGTACATAAGCAAAAAGGCACCAGCCGTAGCAGGGTTACTAGCATATCCATCCCACACACACCACCAGCCATAGTTCCTCCACTAGCTCTAGAGAACCACAAAGAACATCATATGTTCTTATTAGATGTTTCCAATAACACACAGCTCAAACCACCTCACTAGAAATCTAGTTTCAATCTTGCACTCCTAACAATCTAGTTGCTTCAATGAGCCATCTAGATGTAGGTCAGGATCAAACAAGATAAGGAGGAGGAGAATATCAAGAAGGAGGCTAGTAGCATATCAGGGAGGAGAAGGTCAACAAGATTAAAACCACAGCAACAAGAAGAGCTACTCAAGTTCAATTTAAGACATATCAAGCATCAGCATATGCTGATCAACATAAGGTTGCTATTCCTCTCTAAGACAACCAAAATGTTTGATGTCAATGGATCTCCTATTTTCTTTTCCCAAGATGGATTTAGGGTAATAGGAAGCTCTCAGTATAGTGTAGAAGTGCTACACTAATTTCATCCCAGAGCTGTTAAAATCCAACCAGTAATTGTTCTTATTATACATCTGGCCTCAGAACCACATCATAGGCAAGGGTTGGACTAAATCTTAGTTAAGGATATTTTAGCAGATCATATAGTTGATCTAGATAACTGTGCATCCTCTAGAGAGGTACCACAGCAGCTAGATCATCTATAAAGGCTACAAATCTTACATATAGGACATAGCCAATAAATCAAAGCACCAACTTTATGAAATCTTAAGCAATCTAAATCATTTTCCTAGGTGAGAGTCACCAGGAATAATTCCATCCATTCAAAGATCTAGGTCTCAGCTTTATGCATCATTGACCAAGATCACATATTAAGATTCAGCATCTAGATCATCCACACTAGAGGATATCATTTTTCCACACTCTACTTGGCAAGCTTAGCTTATACAGTAATGGAGATCACTGTGTTCCATCCTAAGGGAGGCATCATAGTGATATCATTAGTGAATCTACAAAAGCCACCAACATTGCTTACAAGACACATCCATACAAGATTAATCACTTTCCTAGACAAAAGAATTCTAGGAATCATTCTTTAAATTCTGATCTCTCTGTCAACCTGGACAGGCAATAAGATCAATCCTGATCATCATTTTAACCTGAAACATATCCCATTTTTACTGCCATATCTAACAGATATAATGTTACAGAGAAACTACTTCCTAAAGCAAAGCTTTAGCAAGTCAAGAATCAGAACATTAAGATTGCAGTATACATTTAGAATCCAAGGAATTATATCCAAACGATGTGTTTGAATCCAAATAGTGCCACTGTATAAATTTAAGCAGGAGCATTGTAGTTCCAGCTAAACTAACCACCATCAAAACATGGTGAACATCCTCTCAGTATCTTAAAAGGAAATCCAAACCACAAGTTGGCATACAGGATTGTAGGATATGAGTAACCATGCATGTTAGAGAATTTGTATAAGCAGAAAAGTTCCATATTAGTCCTTATCAAGACTACCAACATTAATAACAGTAGCCACAGTGAAGTTAAGTTCCCCACTACAGTATCAATGTGAAGCCATCATGATTAAACCAAATCATTTATCCATAGACAAACAATTGAAGATAATTGAAAGTATCTTTTAAGCAAATCTGTGAAAAATCCTTTTATCCCCACATGTCACTGTCAAAGCCATAGCACGGATGTTTGATCATTTTCTGAAGGAAATTCCACTAGAGATCATCTCTGTTTATTCAAAATAGAAATCCAACTACTGATAATATGCAAAGCAGAGGCATAGTAGAATATTGTTTAACAACTCAATCATCAATAACCAACAAGGGGCATCATCCATCACCATGCATATACACCAGCGCAAAATAATGTGACAGAGAGGTTTGAGAGAAAGGAAGAGGGGGAGGAAGATAAACATGTGGGCATGTACCTGACGCCCGAGTCACAACCACCGCAGTGTGGCGAGGCAGGGCTCGCGCGACCACAGCGGTGCACACACGGGGAGTACTTCACTGTACACAAACACCATCACCACATCCACATGCGGCACGGCGGCACAGAGATCGCCCTTGCTCTACACTGCGCCAAGCCACACCGCTGGAATCTGCATACCAACACAACTAGCATAGTCATCTACATCATATCAAAGCCACCGTGAACCAGTGGGGCATCGGGGTTGCGGTTGAGCACCGCCATCCCACCGAATAGGGAGAGGGGTAATAGATGGATTCAGTAGAGAAGGAGAAAGGGGCGGAGCCATGATGACAGAAGGAGCATCAAGGCAAATCCGCCATGGCCGGAGCTAGAACAGAGACGTAGGGTTAGCTAGGGCGTCGCGGTTGGGAACAGAGAGAGGGGGCGCTGGTGGGGATAGAGCATAGGAGGTGGTTGTGAGGCAGCGCCGGCGAGCGGCTGCGCCGGTTGCCACCAGCAATAGCCGGAGTAGCGGCGGCGGCGCATGCGTGTGAGGCAGAGGAAGGGGAGAGACAGAGAGGGGTCACGTGTGTGTGCATTTGGTGGAGGAGGGTGTGAGTTGGGCCAGGGCTGGGGTTTGACCCCAAGCCCAATTAGGCCGGGTCGGATTAGATTGTCCAGTGGGCCCAATTTAGTTGGTTTAGGAAATGCTAAAGAAATAAAAATAAATAGAAATAAAAGAATAATAGAAATTACTAAAATACCCTCTAAACCTTCTAAGCTCTAAAAAAATGTAGAAAAATCCTAAAAATATATTTAATACATCCAAATGTTTATTAAAATAATATCCACCTAAGGAATATATAATCATATTTATTTAAATTTAATAAAATGCAAATAAATATTAACATCCTTAAATCTCAAAATGAAAATTAATAACTTTAGAAAAATCCCAAAAATAAATAAAAATAATTTTTAGGAATAAAAAGAAATTTGTTATCTCATAAAAATACTAACTTAAAAATTTTACAATTAAAATATGAAACAAATATTTAAAGACATTAAATAATTAAGAAATTATAAAAAATAATAAAGATAATACCTAAAAATAAATAAAATTCATTTTTAAGATTCCAAGCAAGTATATTTACTATAAAAATACTAAGTATATTATTATAAAAACATTTTAAAGTTCCTAAATCATATAACTTCAATTATCTAAATTATTAAAACAATATAGCTACTTTCTTAACTATTTAAAATTCTTTCCTAAGTAAAAAATGATCTTATTTAAAACATAATCTTTTGACTGTAAGTAGTCTAAACCATAATTATAATTTCATATAAAATCTAGGTGTAAACAATTAACTTTATAATATTCTTTTAAAATCCTTAACTAACTATAAGTCAAGGATTTACAAAGTTATTCTTTGCAAATCATTAACAATTCATAAATAGTCATATTTATCAAACTTGAAGTTCACTAAATAAATTATAATAAAATCCATCTATTTTTTTATTAAGAAAAATCTCAAAGTATGATCTATAAATATTACATATGCTAAATTTACATCTTTAAAACAAAGTTCCATAATTATAAGATTTTATTTTTTATGCTTAGGAAAAACCCTAATAATTGATAATGCTACAAATGTCATATCTCAAATTCAATTACATTTTTATAGTTTACTTTGGTCTGAGATATCCTAAACTAGATATATAATGAATCAAAATCATTTAAATCTTATTACAAAACCATAGCTTCAATCCTATTAATTTTCAGAGTTGAATAACTTAACCTAAATAATATTTTCTTCAAATGTTATTCTTTTTGCCACTTCAAAAGAAACACTATACGATTTCTCTAAAGCCATGACAGCTTAAAACATGAATTTCGTAATAATTACATAATATCATGGAACCATAGAATTATATTATAATTGTACTTTACTCTTCATATTTTATATGTTTATCTTTCTTATGAAGTAAACTTAAACTAAAGCAAATCTTAAATATATCTTACTGGTAATAATTGAGGAATTACTTGGGGACTTTGCATTATGCATCTCATTACTTATGCATAATAGCATATTTGCATCTTTAAACATTGTCCTTACCGGGCAATGATGCTATTTTTGTAGAACCCGATGTCCAGGGTCAAGTTGAGACATTCGACTACAATACTTCGCTATATCAAGGCAAGTTCACACTTGCTCATGTCCTTTGATTATTTTATGTAAAGTAATTGCAAACTGTGTGTCATCACCTGCATTTCAAAAAGGTCGAAAACAACTATTTTCATAATTAACTTGAAGTATCAGCTAACCTAGTAAAACTGGCAGTTGGGATACCACTGCACAGGAATATATTATCTAGGACTTAACAACCAATGTCGCTAGTGATTCTTGCGTCGTATATTACGCGTTAACCATGAGATTTGGAATGGGATGGAGAAGTCAGCTGGATCGGCTCCCTTTTGCATGCATTGGACACTGTTCTGGGCATTTGTGAGTTGCAGATCATGGGTATAGCTGTTTTATATGGGGAAAGGTCTACCGTGGATCTAGGCTTACAAAAGACAGATTACTAGTGTTAATGGTTGTTGTGTGTATCCAACTAAGGTATAGCCGTTTTATACGGGGAAAGGTCTACCTTGAGTTTGGGCATACAACAATTGTGGTGTATGCGGGGTCGCGGAGAAGGACAGTGATTGGCTTGGATCATCTACTGGGCCCCACACCATAGGAAGTGTGGACGGGAAAGATTCGCCCGGTTGTGCATCAAGGATTTGATCTCTCATTGGTAAAGTGACGCACCTCTACAGAGTGTAAGAACAGTAACTTGTTACTCCCTGTTTTGGGAAGGAGCTGCGAACGCTGCAGGAAAGGAACTCTATGAAAGTTCTGGTAAACCTGTGAAGGCTGACAGACATAGCTTTTCAGAATAAAAGTAACCTTTGAAGAAATGTTTACGAAAACCCGCATTGCCTACGACCTATGGTGTGTCTGTAGATATAGTGCATCAAACACTTCTCTTTAGGGAACTTGCTGAGTATGCTCGTACTCAACATATCTTCTTAACCCTTGCTAGATTTGGAAGACAATAACGGTCAGGAAGAGGAAATACTATATCCAATTGAAGACCAAGAAGAATTCTGCTATGAAGAACCAGAAGTATCTGGAAGCGTCAAAGGGAACAATTACGAAAACATCTATGGAATGGAGACCAACGTATCTGAAGTGTAGATGTAGAATATATACTGATCTAGTCCAGTAGCATAGATCTCTATCCTCTATCTATATTAAATCTCGTATAAACCTTAGTTGCTTCTTTATTCTTTTCTTTGAGTTATTATAGTTCAGCCTGAGTCATCGGGATACCTCTATGGACCTAGGAGGATCTCAAAGGCGTCATGTAATTTCTGGTCGTAATAATGATAATGTATGATGTGGACCCGCTTTGTTTCTATTGTACCACTCTGAGGATGTAATATTTGCGGAATGGTACTCCGTGAGTGTTATGTCCACGACTATAGTATACTACAACATGCAGTGGTATGCTGGGTCACCACATCAACACACCATTCGTAGGAATTTATAGCGGACTCTTTGGAATAACTTGGTTTCTTGGGAGTTGGATGCATGAGTAGAGCTTACTCAGTAAAAGTGGAGGCTAGTAAAAGACTGGGAGCGACCAACTAAGAGAGCAATAATGGCCATAATCATGCAGAGCAACAAAAAATTATTAATCAAAGCATAAAGTGGTATCATAAGTCAAAAACTAAAAGATCATAGAGGATAAGGTGACTGGTTCATAGTCTTAACATGGTGTAAGCATGTGCCAAGTCAACCCAAATAAAGCATCAAAGGAGAATACCACAATATTATGCTTTTGTATGCTAAAACAACTCATGATTCTTTCAAGGCACATTAAGAAATATCAATTGTTTGGAGCAAGTCATGCTACAAAAATAATCACTAAGCATAAGGTCAAAGCAACATCTAGCATTACATGATAAAGTCTAAGCCAAAGTCAAAACAATGCACGTTTTTGTACCACTGTAAGCATGAAACTTTCTACTCTTTCTCCAACACCAATCAACTTATTTGAAACAACAGTGTGAAAGCGGGGGTCCAACTTGTTTACTCAAGCAAACCAAACAAAAGAAAACCAAAAACAAAAACTAAGACGCTCCAAGAACAACACAACAGTGCATGAAACAATAAAAATGAAGTGTCTAGAAAGAGACCTGAGATTTTTATTGATGAAGAAGGGGATGCATTGGGCATTCCCAAGCTTTGACGCTTGTACCTCTTGAATATTTCTTGGGGTGACACGTGGTGGCATCCCAAAGCTTGAGTTTTTGTCCATTCTTCATCTCATTATATCATTCTTCCACTACACTAGAAAATTTCCTTCACACAATATTCATTAGCAACATTAGTGCATTCAAGATAATAAGCCTTTGAGTATAGTTTCAACACAAGTAAAACTTCCATTAGAACACAAGCTACTGTAGCAATTCCTTCTAAAAACTCAAGTGATCAAAGAGAACTTAAAAAGAAACCGATAAGAGGCAAATGCAGATAATGGCAGAAATTTGTCAAAAGAGACCAGCAGGTAAAAACCAATTTTTTCGAAGACCTTATGTTGCTCAAATCGAAAAGTATTGAACTAACGAAAGTTATATAACAACCTGGGGCATAATCTCAGAAAATTACATCTCAATCCGACATACAAGGATTTTTATCGAATGTTTACAATGAAGCACAAAAATCAGTTTCGGGACAACAACTTCCCCAAATCTTACTTCGCTCTGATTAGAGGTTATTCTTGGTACAAAAACCAAACAAAAAGTATAAGGAGAGGTTATTATAGAAGTAATAACTTCCAAGACTCAACAAAAGCAAAACCTAACAAAATTTGGGTTATCTCCCAATGAGTACTCTTCTTTAACACCTTTAAGTTAGGCACATGAAGCAAGAATCAAGTATTTTCAAATCAAGAAGCATTAACATCAATTCCAGATATTTCTTCAGCAAGGCATGGTATCTCATACAAATAAGTTTTAGAGGATCCTCTCTCAATACTCTAGGGTTCACTGCTTTCATCAAACGGGTTTTCAGGAACTATCCAATCAAAATTCTTTTTGAAGGCTTCATGCATTCCTACAAGTTTAAAAGGTATGGGTATTTTAATCTCCTCTCCATTCGGTTTGGTTTTTCTAACTTTTATAATATGCCCATAACATCTACACATAAGACTAACATATTAAAACTATCAAAGACCTTTTTAGCTTCTTTAGCAACATCATTGAATTCTTTTAGCAAAGTTTCCAGAATAATATCTCTCTTTTCAGTATCCTCAGTATCTTTAAATTTAAGAAACATTACTTGCATCATGGGGTTAAGGTTAACAAACCTAGCCTCCAACATGTGAACTAAAGAAGCTGCAGCAATTTCATAATTAGGAGCCACTTCTGCTAAGGATCTATCCTCAATATCCTCATTTTGCTAACATGATTAAAGAATTCTTCAATATTATCTTTCCCAATTATAGAGCCACTACCTATGGACAGGTCTTTCAGGGTGAACTTAGGGATTAACATAGTGAGCTGAGAACAAGGTGACAACTATAGGAAAAACTATTTTTTTGTATTTTTGATAATAAAAAGCAAACCAAACAAAACTAATTTTTTTTTGTATTTTTTAAAGAAATAAGCAAACCAAAGAAAAAAGAAACTAAGAAAAACAAAAACAAAGTAAAGAGATTGGTTGTGAGAAATAAAGTAAACAAAAACAAACTAAAGGTGAATGACGAGGAGGAAGAGATTGAAGCTGTCCTTAACTCCTCGGCAACGGCACCAGAAATTTACCTTGATGCGGCTCAATCAACAGCAGAGCCTCATTGGGAAACCCCAAGAGGAGGGTGTGCTAAGCACAGCAGCAAGTTTTCCCTCAGTTATGAAACCAAGGTTATCGAACCAGTAGGAGTAAGGAAACAGCTCCAAGATGTTGCTAACAACTTGGAATCTGCACAACACAAACTGAAAACTTTGCCCCAACTTACAGTGAGGTTATTAATCTTACCGGTTTGCTGAAAACAAAGGATTAAACGTATAGTGTGGAAGATAGTAGTTGCTTATAGAAAGTAAACAGTAACAATAGATGATGTATCAATGATAAAGGAATGGACCGGGGTCCATAGTTCACTAGATGTGTTCTCCTTAAGATAGTTAACATATTGAGTGAACAAATTACAGCGGGGCAATTAACAGATTGAGAAAGCATAACAATGCATAGACATCTTGACTCCTATGAGATTTTTTTGGGCATTACAACATAATACATAGACCGTAATTCAACTGCATCTATGACTAATAATACACCTTCAGGTTATCATCCGAACCCCTTCCAGTATTAAGTTGCAAGCAATAGATAATTGCATTAAGCAAAGTGTGTAAAGTAAACATTACAATTTCTCCATGAACAAATGTTTGTTGTTTTCTCCCTAGTAGCAACATCACATCTACAATCTTAGAGATTTCTGTCACTTCCCGAGATTACTAGAGGCATGAACCTACTATCGAGCATAAATAATCCCTCTTGGAGTTGCAAGCATCTACCTGACCAAGATAGCTACTAACAATGGAGAGCATGCAAGATCACAAATAACACAAACATGATAGAATCAATAATCAATCTGACATAGTATCTTTCATAGGATCCCCGCAAACACAACATGTATGATTAGCAATAGATGATCTTGATCATGAACGGAGCGCACAAGATCTAAACATGATAGCACAAAGGAGGAGAAACAGCCATCTAGCTACTGTATGGACCCATAGTCAAAGGGTGAACTACTCACGCATCACTCCAGAGGCTGGCATGGTGATGAAGAAGGCCTCCGGGATGATCTCTCCCCTCCGGCACTGTGCCAGGAAGAGCTTAAGATCCCCCCCAATCTAGGGATGATGGTCTAGGCGGCTACGGACTGTTTCATGGAGATTTGATTGGGTACTTAGGGTTTCTGCATCGGGGTGCTTTTATAGGCGAAGGGGCAAGGTCGGTGAGTGCCTGAGGGGCCCACACCTGGTGGCGCCCCCTGGGCCGCGCGGCCCTAGGGTGTGGCCACCTCGTGGGCCCCCTTCGGCTGCCCTTTTGACTCCGTCTTTGCCCCGTTAATATATTGACTTTGGCTTTTGTCCCATCCAATTTCGAGAATATTTCCTTACTAGCTTTTCTAAAACCAATAACAACAGAAAACAGGCAAATGGCACCGCGACATATTGTTAATAGGTTAGTCCCAGAAAATGTATAAAAATACCTCAAAGTGTAGACAAAACATAACAAAGTTGATACTAAACAAGCATGGAGCATCAAAAATTATAGATACGTTTACGATGTATCAGGATTTCATGAAAATGTTCAAGGAGTTGACTATGACAAGATTTAATCTTTCATAACGATATTTAGTATTAATGTATTAGTATATAGAAACCACTATATATAATTTTGTTATATGGTAGTTAAACAAACAAAACAAGTTCTTCTAATAGAATGGTTATCTAGGACGTGTACATAACATGATCCAAAGGGTTTTGTTTATTCAAAGGATGCTAAAATCACATGCAAACTTCAATGGTTGAAGTAAGCATCATGGAGTTGGAATCTTCACCGTGATGAAACTGTTAAAAGGTTTAATTTCATCGAAGACAATGAAGATGCTTGCATTTGAAAGAAATTAAGTGGGAGCGCTAAGACATATTTCTAATACATTATGTGAAAGACAATTCTTAATTGGAAATGGTGTATCTTTTATTGACACGGGTTAAGAATTTCATTTCGATGAAAGACTTAGGCAAAACCCGAATATTTGGTATCAATGTCTATATGGATAGATTGAGACGTTGTAACATCCCAAAAATACTAAGCTTGGATCACCAAACTCTGATCATCAAAATTAGGGTTAACAAAAACTTTTCTAAATAAAATTATGAATGCATGCATATGTTTATGCATTGATTTTGAATTCTTTTAAAACCACCTTGTTTGTTTGTTTCTTTGCTTGTAAAATGTTTCTTAGGTGAAATAAACATCATCTATAACATTTCCCCCACTTTTCCTAAAGACAAGTAAATCAAAACAAATATATTAAGGGAATGGTCATTTTGACCAATTTAACTCGCATGCCTACTTTGGCTGTCTCAAATTTTCAAAACCTAACAGAAACTTTTCTGGATCTTTGCACCCCTTTAATGTACTCCTAACAAAGTATAAAGGCCCACTTTGTGATCATCCAGAAACTTTCAAATGCATAGTTTAAATGACAATTCAAAATTGAATCTTTATCATATGGGAAGATCCCACTTTTCAAAAACCACTCAAACAAGCTCAATTTTCAAAACCCAAGCATCTGTAGACTCACCAACACCAATCTAGCAAACCCACCAAAAATCATTTCAAAATTCAAAACTTGATTTCATGCGGCCATTTCATCAAACTAGTTGTAGACACAAATCAAACAAACATCAAACACTATTGTGAGGAGTGATTCTTGCCTAACCGGTTCCCCATTTAGCTCACAACCAGCTCAGTAGATCATCTAGAAAGATTAACCAAGCACTAGCACCACTATGAGCTTCCCATTGCCATCAATGGTGAACAGCCGAGCACACCCTTGCCACCCCATAGTCGAAAGCAAGCTAGGAGCAGCAGCAAGCCTAGCCAGCATGTCTGGCAGGCAGCCCACCGTCCACCTCCACTCCCTGTCCACTGCTCGAGCCTTGCCAAGCCCTGGACCATGCGCACGAACCGCGCCCAGACCGCTAGAGACCATGCCAAGCGCGCGCCAGAGCACCACCCTCGACCGAAGCCCACAGACCGCGCGCCACCGTCGCCGCGTGCATACACAATCCCCACCGACCCAGGAGACCGCCAGAAATCCCTGTTTGCTGCCCCGTGACGCACAGCCACCGCTCGCCGTCAAAGACGCCACCTCTGCCGCGCAGAGCATCGCTCGTTCCAGACCAAGCCACACCGCCCCACGTCTCTAATCCATGTCGTTGAGCATCGCCAGGAGACACCGCACCGTCCCCTACCATCGACCATGCCAATAGCCGCCAGTAACATCGCCCCCGACGAGTTCACCATGCGCCCCGACGGTCCCCTCGCTCGACTATAAATAGAGGCCACCCCCGCTCGATTTCTTCACACCATCTCACTCCCCTCTCCTCACTGATCGTGCCACACCATTCTCAGAGCAAGGTGAGCACCACCTCGCCGGAATTTCACCGGAGCCCGCCGCCTCTAGAGAAGAAGGGAGCCAGCGATTGGAGCCGCCCCAGGAGAAGCCACCGGTACCAAGAGATTCGCCATCGTCGACTTCGTCGTTCGCCCGCCTCGCCAGCACCCCGGTGAGCCCCCAGCTCCCCTCACTGGCCGCGCTAGGTTTCGTTCTCGCCGACGTTGACTCGCGTCGATGATGACTCCCAGCCGTTGGATTAGAATCAGATCAAACGACCCACGTTGCCCCATACCGCTTCGCCCAGCCCCGTGTCACTGACGAGTGGGGACACCCACTTAAGCAGCCCGCGGGAGCACTGCGCTTAGCAGGCCGGCCCGTTAACTTTTCCTGCGCAGCCGAGTGATTTGAATTAGATCTTTTTCTTTTTAATTCAAAAACACTTCTGTACCCATTTTCAAAAATCAACCCAGGTTGATTCAGTCCACCAATTTGAATGAAACCAATTTTGTTGGAAAGGTCTGTGAATGCTGAATCCAAGCCCGTTGGATTCAAGTCATTTTGATCTGTAGATCATCCTTAGTAAAAAACAAGGCAAAAGCTTTTCTGCAGTCAAACATTTTTCAAATTTAAACCATAATAGCTTTTGAGTTGATTCCAACTCTCAAAAATCACATTTAACCATACCTTTCAGAATATATAAAAATATATAGGTTTACTTGCAGAAATAATGTTCAAGTAATAAAAGAATGCTACATAGGCATTTCTAGCCACTTTAATTAATTAGAATAAAAGGGTAAAACCTTATTAAATTGTGACACCACTTTAAATCACATTCCCTTGGACTACAATATGTGGTGATGACATGTGTCAACATGATCCCATGTTTGGTTTGGAGAATATTAAATCTTAAGTAGTTTTTCAATGAGTAGAAATTACTTTTCTCAAAATAAAAGGAATTAAACCGAGCCTTAACCTTGTAATGTTAGAGATGATGCTAGATCATCTATAGGACCCTTGTGTGTGCTGATTGCAAGTAGTTAAGTATTGTTTGGTGATTGTGTACCTCGTATTTATTCATAGACACTAGTACCGACCAAGGATACGAGGAAGAAGGAGGATACTACGAAGAAGAAGACGAGGAGAACTTCAACCACTGCTCTGCACAAGGAAAGCCTAATATTACTAGTTTAATGTGCAAGATGAGACTATACCTACGCAAGCTAACACTTGCAAGATACTTTACCTATGCAAGCTAATACTTGTTACCATGCCCACTATATGCCTTAAGCATATGTGATCATACCCACTTGATAAACCAATCCTAGTTTTACTTGCAAGCTTCTTACTTTATTTCTTTATCAAAGCTTACTTAGAGTTTACATGAGAGTTTGGTAGATACTAGAAAGTTATCTGAAGGTTGCATAAAGAGCATAAAATTTTGCCTAAGTTAGAAATGTTGATATCTTCCTAAGATATAAGGTTGTACTTAGTTGAAACCCCCCCTAGTTTACCACCCCTCATTATTGCTTACCCCTACCTGTAGATGCTAGTGCTAAGCATAAAACTTGATCAACTTTAGATGGGAATACTTGGTGGAAAAATGGTTATGAAAACCTTGGAATGATGGATCATTCTATTGAAATGTTTTGGAAATGTTTTTCCGAGCACTTGATGATTTTGGTGATGAAAATGTTGAGGCTTGAGCCTTAGCCCTTTATAAAATTGATGGTGGTCTGAATGCGATACCGTTCCAATTTTATCGTACAACCACAATACCCAAAGATTGGGTAGGGCTTGACTGGAAACTTATATCCCTTAGTATTAGTTCCCTCACGGCCAAGGTCTGAGCTGAGGCTACCTTGTGAAGATTGTCCACCTGTGCAGTACCCAAGATGAAAGTAGGTCATGGTTGGGAGGCCAAACTCACAGGAGAGGTGCTTATACTAGGGAGTGTAATTGAAAGGTTAGGATTGATTATCCGCATACCGAGTATGGTGAATTCAGGATTTGTTCCTAACGGATGTATCGAATGTTGTGGTGAAAGTGTACAATCTCTGCAGAGTGTCAAACTATTCGAATAGCCGCGTCCGCGGTTATGGACAGTTGGAGTGGCCATACTGTTCCCCGTCAGACTTTTCAAAATGACTTGTGAAATGAATTGAGACTTTGACTTGACCACAACAGAGTTGTGACATGAGTTACAAGATCCCACTTAGGAGTTATAAAATTGTGACTAGCTTGGGAACTTAGTAGAGATAAATCTGGCTTTTGCAAAACAACCTTAGAGCCTAGTGTCCTATTATCCAAAACCCCTTTACCTGTTAGTATTAGTTTGCGAGTACTTAAAGAGTACTCATGGCTTTGTCCCTGGCTATTTCCATGGTCAGACTATGAAGAGGAGTACCTGGAAGATGGACCCCAGGAAGGTTACGACAACTAGGATCATCTCCCATCGTCAGCATTGCCTGTGACCCCGAAGATGGAGCTTCGCATATGCTACCGTTATTATTACGTATTACGCTTCTTGATGTTGTATTAAGAACTGGATCATGAGATCCCTATTCGTGTAAGAACTTATGTATCGTTTGTAATGGATGATGTACTATGGTATCCAATTCTGTTATGTCTCGCAAAAATGGTAATCCTGGGATTGCGATGTATGGCATAACAGGCATCTGGGATTAAAAATCTAGGTGTTGACAAGTTGGTATCAGAGCCAAGTTGACCATAGGAGACCCTAGTTAGACTGGACGTTTTAACCAAAAACTTAGTTTCAAAACCAAAGAAAACAAATATTTACAAAAACTTATTCTCATTCTTATCCCTTTGATTCTTTCATAAAAATTCATGTTCCTCAAAAACTCTTGCAAAATACATAAAATTTTGACACACTTGATCACCCTGCTAATCTACTCATCCTCTATTATTATAGATGGACGTGAAGTACATCAAGTTTTTCCAACTGGGGAATGGAGGAGACCTTATCTTTGAGAGGGATTTGGACAAGCTTTCGGAACTTCTGGAGCGTCCGCACCCCGAGTTCTTCGGAGCTCAGCTCAATGATCAAGGAGGAGAAGATCTGTAGTGGCTAATTGTTGCAAGTCTTCGAGGACAGATTAAACCTCCCACTGCGGAGGGAATTCAATTTACCTTAAGGGAGAACAACTGGCTCGATGGACTTGCTGGAGCAATGCAGGAAGCTCTTTCCTGTCTGTGTGGGCAGAGCATCAATCAGATCAAGGGTACTCGCTTTGAGTTTTGCCCAAGGCGTGATGCAAATGGACAACCACTGGAAGCCCCATACCACCCCGAGCTAAAGACTCAATTGGACCACCTTAGCTTCATGATGTACGATCGTCAACAGGAGTTGGACAACTGCTGTGACTACTCCAACCACAAGTCCGCCATCATCAAGACGAAGGATCAGACCATCGCCATGCTAGCAAAGGATCGCAAGTCTCGCCGCCGTCAGCTCGACAAGAAGGAGCGCATCATTTCCCGTCTTCGCCACCGCATCTCATCTTTGGAGGAGACCATCCACGAGAGAGACAGTAGTTGGAGGAAAGGGAGAATGCCGGAGAGGATCTTCGTGGAGACCCTTACTCCTATCTCAGCGATGATGATGATTTTCTGGAGGATCAGGCCATGGACTTCTTCACCGATGAGGACGATTTCGCCTTCATCGATGACGATGAAGATGATGAAGCCACAGACTTCGAGGAGTAGTAGCACTTGAGCACTAGCGTAGTGAGTAGTATTCGGTCCCACTGTATCGTAGTTTCCAGAATGGTTCTTAAAACCATCTATTTTTCTTTGTTGTGGTGTGTGTTGTACTGTGTGATATGAATGAATGAATGAAAAAGCAAGTTGCTAGAAAAAAATCTGAGTCAAACCTTTAAAACTTTTCAAAGTCCCCGAAACCTTAGAAATTTCCCTCTTTTCTCATGATCTATCTAAATCTTCAGATGCCACGTGGAGGAAGTGGTTCAGCCCCGGACCCGATGTTGCAGATCCTGCAAATGTTGACTTCTGACCGCGAAGCTGAAAGAGCGGAACGTCAAGCCAACCTAGCCACTCTGCAACAGATAGCCCAGCTATCCCACAACAACCAAGGCCACGGAAATCAGGACAACCATGGATCTAAGCTCAAGAATTTCCAGAATACCAACCCACCTGTTTTCACTAAGTCAGAAGAAGCCCTAGACGCCGATGATTGGCTGCAAACCATGGAAAATAACCTAGAAGTCGCTGGAGTGGAAGCCAACGAGAAAGTTCTGTTTGCCACCCATTATCTAGCCGGAGATGCCAGGGCATGGTGGAACAGTGTTCGCGCAATGACAGGAGGCCAGATGATGACCTGGGAGGAATTCAAGGTCAAGTTCAGCAGAACCCATGTGCCACCGGGTTTGATCAAGAGAATGAGAGACGAGTTCAGAGAGCTGAAGCAAGGAAGGATGACTGTAGTGGAATACCGTGACAAATTTTTGTCATTAGCTAGGTATGCCCCGGACGAGATAGACACGGAAGCCAAGAAGAAGGAGAGGTTCCTGAATGGTCTGCATGACGAGATGCAGACGGTGTTAGTCAATATCCTCTTTGCGGATATTGAAGCCCTTGTCGACTCTGCTATCCAGATGGAAGGAAAGATCAACCCCAAGCCAATGAGAACCGCAAGCATAGCATGATGCATCAACCAGGAACCCATCAGACCCCAAAGTATCGCCCCAACCCATCTCCAGGATTTGCCCCAAGAACCAACAGACCCCCGATGAACTGTCCGACCTATCCCAACCGTGGAAACCCTAGACACGGAGGAAATCACAACAACCCTAGCAACTCTAGCAATTTCACTCGCCCCCCACCCAAGTTCAACACCAACAATGCTACCGCCAACACCAACACTGCCCCGAGGACCGGAAGCAATGTTGTGCCTGTCGTAGCCAAGGACAAGTCGCAAGTGACTTGTTATGACTGTGGAAATAAAGGCCACTATTCCAACGAGTGCCCCAACAAGAAGAATGCTACAGCCCCCAATGCCAATGTCCCAGCTCAGCAGCAGTGTCGTGTTCAGCCAGGGAGAAGATTTGCCCCAGGGAATTCACTCAACCGCAATGGCCGTCTTTTTCTCATGCATGCTGAAGAAGCTCAGGAAGCGCCAGACGTCGTGCTGGGTATGTTTTCTGTTAATTCAGTACTTGCAAGAGTGTTGTTTGACTCTGGTGCATCGCATTCATTTGTCACCGAAGAATTTGCATGCACTAGTAAACTTCAACCAACCAAACTGAAGCATGTTATGATTGTTCAAATTCCCGGATCAACCACCAAGGCTAGGCAAATTTGCAAAGCTGTCCCTATCTGAATCCATGGCATAGATTTTTATGCTAATCTGATAGTACTCGGGACTAAAGGTTTGGAAGTAGTACTAGGAATGGATTGGATGTCCAAACATAAAGGATTGATTGACTGTGCCAAGAAAGCCATCACCATGACCAGTACAGCCGAAATATCAGTCGAGCATATATCTGAAACCTTACCTCGTTAATTCAAATGCAATAAGAGTGTAGCCCAACCTACCATTGACCAAGTCCGGATAGTCTGTGAATACCCCGATGTATTTCCAGATGTTTTGCCCGATATGCCCCCAGATCGGGATATCGAGTTTATCATCGAACTAATCCCTGGAACAGGACCCATAGCCCTGAGACCCTATAGTATGAACCCGTCAGAGCTCGCAGAACTGAAGAAGCAACTGGATTCCATGTTGGAAATCGGATTGATTCAACCAAGTGCGTCAGCATGGAGATCACCTGTCTTGTTTGTGGACAAGAAGGATGGAGGTAACCGTTTGTGTACGGATTACGGAAGTTGAATGATGTCACCATGAAGAACAAGTACCCCTTGCCCAAAATAGAAGATTTGTTTGATGAGTTGACCGGTGCCAAAGTGTTTTCTAAGATTGATCTTAGAACTGGCTATAATCAACTCAAAATTCGTGCAGAGGATATTCCAAAGACTGCCTTTACCACCAGATATGGATTGTATGAGTATACAGTCATGTCTTTTGGATTAACCAATGTCCCCGCTTATTTCATGAATCTCATGAATAAGATTTTTATGGACTTCCTGGATAAGTTTGTCGTTGTTTTCATCGATGACATTCTGATTTATTCCAAATCAGAAGAAGAACATGAGCTACACCTAAGGACCATTCTTGGAACCCTTAGAGAGCATCATTTGTATACAAAGTTTAGCAAATGTGAATTCTAGTTACAGGACGTAGGATTCCTCGGTCACATTGTATCAGCCGGAGGAATTGCCGTTGACCCTGCCAAAGTGAAAGACATAGAAGATTGGCAAGCCCCAACCACTCAAACTCAAGTTCATGCATTTCTCGGATTGGCGGGATATTACCGCAAATTCGTAGAAGGATTCTCGAGTATCGCCAGACCCATGACCCAATTGCTGAAGAAGGATAAGAAGTTTGAATGGACCGACAAGTGTGAAGCGAGTTTTCAAGAACTCAAGAGGAGATTGATTTCAGCCCCAATCTTGATCATGCCGGATATCACGAAGCCCTTCGATGTGTATTGTGACGCATCCAAGATTGGTCTCGGATGTGTGCTAATGCAAGAAGGCAAAGTTATATCTTATCTATCTCGACAATTGAAGCAACATGAGCAAAACTACCCAACCCATGACCTCGAACTCGCAGCCGTAGTTCTAGCCCTGAAGACATGGAGACATTACCTGATGGGAAATCGTTGTGAGATTTATTCGGATCACAAGAGCCTAAAGTATATATTCACTCAGAAGGAGCTGAATATGAGGCAGAGAAGATGGATTGAGCTAATCATGGATTATGACCTGGACATTCACTATCACCCTGGTAAAGCCAACGTGGTAGCCGATGCCCTTAGCAGATTGCCGTGCCGCTTGAACTCCATGATTTTGAAGGAGCAACCAAGCTTGCACAAAGAGATGGAAGATTTTCGGATGGAATTAGTAAGTGAAGGATTTTTGGCTAGCATAGAACTCCAGCCCACTTTGATCAGTCAGATTAAAGAGGAGCAGAAGGGAAATGCCAGTATCGACGGAATCAAGCGTCGTATCGGTACAGGAAAAGTACCCAGATTCACAGAAGACGAAGAAGGAGTTTTGTGGTACAAAGGACGCCTTTGTGTACCAGCAGATTCTGATTTGAAAGAAGTTATTTTGAAGGAGGCTCATGATACTCTTTATTCTATCCATCCCGGAGGAACTAAGATGTATCAAGATTTAAAGGAGCAATTTTGGTGGCATAAGATGAAGAGAGAAATCGGAAGCTATATCGCCAAGTGTGATATATGTCAGCGAGTCAAGGCAGGACATCAAAGACCCGCTGGATTGTTGCAACCTTTGCAGATTCCGGAATGGAAATGGGATTCTGTAGGAATGGACTTTATCACTATAATGCCTACTTCTAGTAGGGGAAATGACTCTATCTGGGTCATAGTGGACAGATTGTCCAAAGTCGCCCATTTCTTGCCCGTCAAAACCACCTATCAGAGTTCGAAACTAGCAGAGTTGTACATCGCTAGAATCGTCAGTTTGCACGGAGTCCCTAAGAACATAGTATCGGATCGAGGAACTCAGTTTACTTCGAGATTCTGGAAGAAAGTTCAAGAAGGTTTAGGAACCCGCCTAGATTTCAGTACCGCGTATCACCCTCAGACCGATGGACAAACGGAGCGAGTAAATCAAATACTCGAAGATATGTTGAGAGCCTGCGTGTTAGAATATGGATCCAAGTGGGAAGACTGTCTACCATTTGCAGAATTTTCCTACAACAACAGTTACCAAGCCAGTTTGCAAATGGCCCCATTTGAATTCATGTACGGAAGGAAGTGTCGCACCCCTTTGAATTGGTCGGAAGTAGGAGAGAGTCAGATTTTCAGACCCGACATCCTATGAGAAGCAGAAGAGAAGGTTCACAAGATTCGTGAGCACCTCAAGACCGCCCAATCCCGACAGAAGTGTTACGCCGACAAGAGACGTCGAGACCTCTCCTTCAACATAGGCGATTTTGTTTTTCTGAAAGTGTCGCCATTGAAGGGAATGCAGCGTTTCCAACTCAAAGGAAAGTTAGCCCCTAGATATATCGGACCTTTCAAGATTCTGAACCGTCGAGGAGAAGTGTCGTACCAATTGGAGCTACCCGAAGAGATGTCAGCCGTGCACAATGTGTTCCATATCTCGTTACCTCGCAAGTGTCTCGAAGTCCCCGAGAAGACCGAAGTGTTCAAGAATATCGACCATCAGACCATAGAGATCAACGATGACCTGACCTATCCCGAAGTACCCATCCGTATTTTGGAAGAAGCTTTTCGAACTACCCGAACCCGAAGCATCAAGTTTCTTAAGATTCAGTGGAGCAACTGAAATGGATCGTATGGTGACCTAGAGGAGGGGTGAATAGGTGCAAACCAAATTTTAATACTTTTTCAATTTTAGGCTTGACACAAAGTAAATTCTCTAGATATGCAACTACAAGAATTTCCCTATATGTAACCCTAACTACTAAGCACGTAAAAGAGGAGCGAGGAAACCGTAGTGGAGCACGCGGAGACACAGGGATTTGTTTTACCGCAGTTCCTTCCTTGTTAAGGGAAGTACATCTGCGTTGGAGGGGTGGGTGGTTCTAAGACCACCACGCCACAATAGGCCTCACCCTATTCTCCGATGGATCTCGCCACGAGAGGCCTGATCCACCTTCTCCACTATTGGATCCCTTCGAGGCGGGAACCGGTGCCTTTTACAACACTATCGGGGCACACACCCACAACTGAATTGGGGGCTCCCGAGATGACAACAATCTGCCACAAGAACAAGGTTTATCAATATAAACAAAAATGAGGATCTAGATATTTGCAAGAAATACTAGATCGGAGGTTCTCCAAATGAATGGAGAGGAGATGAAGCGCTTGATTGCTGATGATGAAGATCGAGTTCTCCTCCTTCGATTCCCCAAGGGATGGGGCCTTTGGGTGGATCTAGGTGGAGCACTCTTGGATGAAGCTTTCAGATCTGATCTGGTCTTTTTCGTGATGAATCAAGAGTTCTGGCAGGAGGGGGAAGGCTGGCTTAAATACCCCCTCCCCAGATCTGGCCGTTGCAGAACTTTGGGGGCGGATTATCCGCCCCCGGGAAAACTCTGCCCCAAGGGCGGATTCTTCGGGGAAAACTCCGCCCCCTCTCTGGGGCTTGCGCCTTGCTGAAGCTTGGTGAAGATCTTGGGGGCGGATAATCCGCCCCCCCTGAGGGGCGGATTATCCGGCCAAGCCGGAAAGTCCGGCCAAAACTCCGCCCCCTCTCTAGGGCTTGCGCCTTGGCGATGAGCAAGGGGGCGGATTATCCGGCCCCCCTGAGGGGCGGATTATCCGGCGGGCCGGAAAATCCGGCCAAAATTCTGCCACCCTTCTGGGGCTTGTGCCTGCTTGGGCAAAAGGGGGGAGCGGATTATCCGCGCCTGGTGGGGCCGGATTATCCGCCCCCAAAGGCAGAGTTCTTTTCCCTTTGTTCTCAAATAGAGCTGCAACACTTGAACACACATTAAATGATCCTTGGTATTGTTAGCTAACACACAAAACACTAGGGATTAAGAAATGTTCTTTCAATCTCCCCCTTTTTGGTGTTAGATGACAATACTAGGATTTGCAATAAAAACGGCAAATGCCACCTCAAATAATGAAAGACGCTCCCCCTAGATGTGTGCATATTTAAGATTTGCATTTAAATACAAATACACACACTAGGGAGAGCACTACTTTGAGGTTTGGGAAATAAGGTCATACCACCGGGATGAGAATGTAGCCAAAGCATAGATAGATAATCCCATGAATCCATATGACATCAAATATGCTCCACAATTCCAAAAATCCATGAGGTCCATAATAGATAAATCCAGAATTCCATAGTGCCCAAACAGTGGAGTACGACATAGTCTTACATAGACAAACACAAAATAGCAAAAGAGTTCACGCTAGAAAAGTCACAAGCAAGCAAATAAAAACGACTAAAAACGAAAAGCTTGTGCCCGACCCTTGCAAATCCACGAGACCTAATAGAACTACTTCTCCCCCTTTGGCATCGAAACGCCAAAAAGGAAGAAGAGCGATCCAATGCCCCTAGAGATCTGTTAACACATGAAAATCCAACGAGACCCATGAAAACCCAACTCTTCTCGAGGAAGAGGGCGGTGGCCGAAGCCACCATGTTGGACCGCATGGCATGACACCGCGAAGATGTATCTTGAGTTCAAAACCAATGCTCATCGATGACCCACATATCACAAAATGATATTAAGGGAAATGAGTTTACTTGCTTTTGGCATTATGGGGGGAGGGTTGGCGCAATCAATTAGGACCACACTCCCCCTATGTCTATGCCCGCACCTAAACCAAATACATGAATAAGAGCAAGTGAGTGTGCAAGGGTAGTCAAGCCAAGCTCCTTGAATCTATGATATTTAGCTCATTCCTCAAATAACAAAATCTTGCTTCATCAAGAGGCTTCGTGAAAATATCAGCAAGTTGGATCTTCGTGCTCACAAAGGATAGAGCAATATCTCCACGAGCAACATGATCCCGAATAAAGTGGTTGCGAATCTCTATATGTTTTGTTCTTGTGTGCTGCACGGGATTGTAAGCAATTTTGATAGCACTTTCATTGTCGCATAAAAGAGGCACTTTGTCACAATTGACACCATATTCCTTTAAAGTTTGCCTCATCCATAACAATTGAGTACAAGCACTTGCAGCAACAACATATTCAGCTTCGGCGGTTGAGAGTGAAATACAATTCTGTTTCTTTGATGACCAACACACTAGAGACCTGCCCAAGAATTGGCATGCACCAGAGGTTGATTTCCTATCATCTTTGTCACCAGCCCAATCTGAATCAGTGTAACCACATAGAGAGAAACTTGAACCCTTGGGATACCATAGCCCAAAATTTGGGGAATGAACCAAATATCGAAAGATTCGCTTGACTGCCACTAAGTGGCTTTCTTTAGTAGCGGCTTGGTACCTTGCACACACTCCTACACTTAACACGATATCGGGCCTAGATGCGCAAAGGTAAAGGAGAGAGCCGATCATGGATCGGTATACCTTTTGATCCACGTCTTTACCCTTGGGATTGAGCTCAAGATGACAGTTTGTTTGCATTGGGGTAGCAACGCCATTGAGATCCGTCATCTTGAACCTTTTGAGCATGTCTTGGATGTACTTAGCTTGATTAATAAAGGTTCCCTCTCTAAGTTGTTTGATCTCAAATCCAAGAAAGAACCTAAGCTCACCCATCATGGACATCTCAAACCTGTCAGTCATAAGCTTTGAAAATTCATCATTAAAAGCTTGGTTAGTAGAGCCAAAAATAATGTCATCTACATAAAGTTAGCATACAAAAATCTCCCCATTAACCTTCTTAGTAAAAAGAGTGGGATCGATTTGCCCAACTTCGAATCCACGGTCTAGCAAAAGCTCTTTAAGGTGCTCATACCACTCATGTGGGGCTTTTTTATGGCCATAGAGCGCCTTATCGAGTTTGTAGACATGGTTCGGAAATTTGGGGTCCTCAAACCCCGGGGGTTGCTTGACGTATACTAACTCATGTAGAGGACCATTAAGGAAAGCGCTCTTAACATCCATTTGTTGTAATTTAAAATTATGATGGGCTGCATATGCAAGAAGGATACGGATGGACTCAAGGCGAGCCACAGGAGCATAGGTCTCGCCAAAATCAATTCCTTCCACTTGAGAGAATCCTTGAGCCACGAGTTGTGCTTTATTCCTCACAACAATGCCATTTTCATCCTGTTTGTTCTTGAAGATCCACTTGGTGCCGATAACATTGCGGCAATCCTTTGGTTTTTCTACGAGCTTCCAAACTTTGTTGCGTTCGAAGTTATTTAATTCTTCATGAATTGCAACAACCCAATCGGGGTCTTCAAGAGCATCAAATACCTTCTTCGGTTCAACCATGGAAATGTGAGCTTGATGATCACAGAAGCTTGCAAGCTCTCTTCTAGTGGATACCCTTCGTCGTAGATCACCAACAACCTTGTCAAGAGTGTGACCTCTTAGTTCAAGGTTCCGATCAGCACGAGCCTTGCGACGAGCCTCAATGTCCTTATTGTTTCTAGGAGGAGTGGATTCGATAGATGTATCCTTGTCTTGATTGCTGCCCTGCCCTTGATCTTGGTCACCGTTACTGCCAGAAGATTGTTGCTGAACATTTTCTTCAGGCCTGGATAATCCGCCCCTTGGAGGGGCCGGACTATCCGGCCTGGGAGGTGAAGTACCCGAACCATCTTCCTGAGAAAGCCTGACTGGAGTTGGAGACCCAGGGCCGGATACTCCGCCCCTGGGGGCCGTAGAATCCGGCCTGGGAGCTTCAGAGTCGTTGACTTCTCCTTCGGCTCCTCTGGAACCAGTTGGAGTGCTAGGGGCGGATTGTCCGCCCCTTGGAGGGGGAGGATAGTCTGGCCTGGGACTACCAACATGTCCAGGGGACAGATGGTCTTCAGCAGATTGTGGTGTTGGTGCAGGATTGTCTCCAACAGTAGGAGCTTGTTGATCTTGTGTAGATGAGGGCTCCACATGTGTGGAGCATTGTCCTTCCCGATCCGCCACAAGGGATTCCTCAATGGGGCGGAAAAATCCCACGCCCATTCTTCTTATGGCATCTTGGGGTATTTCAACATCTGCATCACAAACATCAACTTGCCCTACAAAGGAGCCGTTATTTTCATCGAACTCCACACTACAAGATTCTACAACAA
Organism: Avena sativa; assembly: GCA_916181665.1. Classification (NCBI taxonomy): domain Eukaryota; kingdom Viridiplantae; phylum Streptophyta; class Magnoliopsida; order Poales; family Poaceae; genus Avena; species Avena sativa. The sequence goes on from OV702297.1 coordinate 150,508,683, forward strand.
TCCTAGTGAGCTTGTTGTAGACTCTATAAGTGTGGGATTCGGCACCGTAACCAACAAAAATACCTTCTAAAGCCTTGGATTCAAATTTTGACAAACGGACACCTTTAATAAGAAAGAAACACTTACACCCGAATACCCTGAAGTATGAGATGTTGGGTTTGTTACCGGTAAGTATTTCATATGGGGTCTTGTCCAAGATCTTCCGAAAGTATAGCCGGTTTGATGAGTGACAAGCAGTGGATATGGCTTCAGCCCAAAAATTATAAGGAGACTTGAATTCAGCTAGCATAGATCTTGCCATATCCATCAAAGTCCGGTTCTTCCTCTCGGCTACACCATTTTGTTGAGGGGTGTACCCAGCGGAATATTGGTGTCTAATCCCCTCTTCGCTTAGAAACTCGTTTAAAGTGTAGTTCTTGAATTCTGAGCCGTTGTCACTTCTAATTGCCAAGATGGGAACATTGTGTTGACGTTGAACTTCATTGGCAAAGTCGATGATAGTTTGTTGAGTCTCACTTTTCAGCTTGAAGAAATATACCCATGTATATCTTGAGTAGTCATCGACAATGACCAAGCAATATTTCTTCCCACCAAGACTTGCATGAGAAGGAGGACCAAATAAATCCACTTTGATGACACAATAGTCTTCCTCTTGTGGGGAGAGTCATGCATTTTTCCTTCAACACAAGCCCTGCAAACACGATCTTTGGCAAAAGAGACATTGTCTTTTAGTCCAAGGATGTGGCCACCCTTCTGGAGACTTTGCAAAGTTCTCATGTTGACATGGGCTAAACGGCGATTCCACAGCCAGCCCACGTCAGCCTTTCCGAATAGACACATAGGACCCGAAGTGGTTTTCCCTGAGAAGTCCACCACATACAGGTCATTTTCGACGTATCCAACAAAAGCGACCTTTAGAGACTTGCTCCACAAGAGTACCACCAAATCATCATCAATGAAGACAGCAAAACCCATATTTCCAAGGGCACGAACAGAAAGAATATTGTAACCGAGGGTCTCAACAAGCATGACATCCACGAGAGAGATATCATGGGCAACCACAACCTTGCCAAGACCCAATACCTGAGATTTTGACTTATCACCATAGGAGACTGTGATATTATCATTATTTGGACGCATCTCCGTGAAGATCTCCTTGCTTCCGGTCATATGACTAGTGCAGCCACTATCCAACACCCATTTCGACCCACCGGAAGCATAGCCCTGCAAGAAAATTACTTCCTGGTTTTAGGTACACATTTTTCAATGGGTCCTTTCATGTTAGTAACAAGGGTCTTTGGGACCCAAATAGACCAAGCAATATATTCATCAAAAGGACCAACATAATAAGCATAAACATCGCCATAGTCATCACAAAAGAGTTCATAATTCGGATTGTGAGACCCTGCAAAACCAATATTATTAGTCTTGTCTTTTGTGACAACCTTCTCAGCAGTGCTTGTCTTTAGTTGCACATTCTTGGTCTTGTTCTTCTTGGTCTTATTCTTCTTGGACTTGGTGACATACCCAAGTCCCTCTTTACTATGATTTGACCTTTGCTTGCCAAGGACTTCATCAAGCACACCTTTGTCCTTGGTAGTGATGTCCTTGATCACTTCTTTTTCCACATTATCATTTTCCTTGTTACTATATGTTGAGTTTGACGAGCTAGGAGTATCATATTTGGCCAATCGACTTTGAAGCTGATCATGTGACTCGTTGAGAATAGAGAACTCATTTTTCAACGCCTTGTGAGCATTGTCAAGTTTCTCCAATTCCTCGGAGAGTCTATCATGAGCAGCCCCAAAGTCAATCCTTTCCTTCTTTAACTTCTTTATCTTGGTGACAGCATTGTCACGTTCCTTAACGAGTTTAGTCACAATTTCTTCATGTGACTCTTCCATAGACTCAAGCCTCTCTTCAAGAGAGACTCGAGCTTCTTCTTCTTCTTCAAGAGCATTTTTTAGGGATGCAATTTCCATTGCATCCTCTCTTTCAATTCTGCCCTTTTCTTCGAGGAGTGCTTCGTTTTGGGCCAGCTGATCCATAAGAGCCTCAAAACGAACTTTGTGTTCACCTTGCAAGTTAGTGTAGAAATAATCCAAAGCAATAATCTGTTCTTTAACCTTAAGACTAGTAGGATCATCCATGTCTATCATAGTATTGGGAAAAGAAGAGTTAGAAGAAGTTACCTCAGAGCTTCGTGCCATGAGGCAAGTAGCATTCTTGTTGATGATGTTTTCGTTCGGAGAGTCGAAGAGAGATGTTGATTTAGATGTGGTGGCTATAGCAGCCACCTCTTGAGAGTTATCGTCCTCGTCCTCATCTTCACTCCCCGATGAATATTCTTCTTGAGCCACTAGAACAATCTTTGGTTGCTTCTTGAAAGGAGCATTCTTCTTTACAAACTGTTTCTTACGTGGAGCTTTTGATTTTTCCTTGAAAATGAGTCTTCCTCCATTATTCTCTCTACTTTGATATGGACACTCAGCTACGAAGTGCAGCCGGTCACCACAATTAAAGCATGTTCTCAGCTTGGGACCATTTTCTTTTCTTCCATAGGCTCCACTCTTGCGATCTAGTTCAGCTTTAGCCTTGCCTGGATCTTTCCAAAAGTTTCTTGCATAAAGAGCCAAGTATTGTCTGTGGATCCTTTTTATATCTTCGGGACAGTCCAAACCTTCTATCGCATATTCATCATGATCAATCACACTAGTCTTCAAGGCCATGTTGACCCCCTTTTGCATCCCCATAGCTCGAGCACGAGCATCTTCGGCATTCTTGGCAGCCACTTTGAAGGCGGCCATTTCTTGCATTACCTCATTGGATGACATGAGGTGATAGTTATGCCTACCTTGGAGACTTTTCAAATCTGTGGGCTCAAATGGCATAAGAGCACTGACATACTTGCGCTTGATCCAAGCATCATCAACATGAGCTGCACCGTGGTTTCTGAAGGTTGTGGCTATTGCCTTGAGCCTCCTATACATGTCTTCGTGGTCTTCTCCATCCAGCATATAAAATCCTTCAGCTTCATTGCTCAAGGCATCATATCTATTCCTTCTCATACTTTCATTTCCAATGAAGAGCTCGGTGAGGGCATCCCAAGCTTCTTTAGCTGTGCTAAGATGCTGAATGTGTGGCATGTCTTTGTCACCCACACCAAGCTGTATCATGTGAAGAGCTATAGCATTGAGTTGGCTATCGACCACTTCTCTTCTTGTGAGATTGTTAGGGTTTCCAACATGAAGACCATTTTCGATGATCTTCCACAATTCTATGGAGGAACTGCACACATGAGATTTCATCAAAAATTGCCATTGAGAGAAAGTAGATGCAGAAAGTTTGGGTGGATCACCCCTATTATGTATATGTGGGTGAGGGATAGGCGGATCAGGGGAATACACATGAGAAACCTCATTGTATCCATCCTTACCGCTATCCTTTTCCAAGGAGGAGCTCTTGCTAGTATCATCACCAACCACTTCGTTATCTTTGGAAACAGTTTTACCCGTTTCCTTGGATTGCGGAGTGGTATCCTCAGAGTTAGATGGAGGTGATGTTGCGGATGTGGAGAGACGCATTATCAATTGACGCATCTCTTCCATCTTAGCCTCCATTGAACTCACCAAGGTTGTTTCCAACGTCTTGAGATCGTTCATGGTGACTACCTCCAGAGCATCACTCCCATCTCCCTTGGAACCCATACTTCTCTTAGGCGGTTAAGCCCGAAATAAGAGCCTAGGCTCTGATACCAATTGAAATGGATCGTATGGGCACCTAGAGGGGGGGTGAATAGGTGCAAACCAAATTTTAATACTTTTTCAATTTTAGGCTTGACACAAAGTAAATTCTCTAGATATGCAACTACGAGAATTTCCCTATATGTAACCCTAACTACTAAGCACGTAAAAGAGGAGCGAGGAAACCGTAGTGGATCACGCGGAGACACAGGGATTTGTTTTACCGCAGTTCCTTCCTTGTTAAGGGAAGTACATCTGCGTTGGAGGGGTGGGCGGTTCTAAGACCACCACGCCACAATAGGCCTCACCCTATTCTCTGGTGGATCTCGCCACGAGAGGCCTGATCCACCTTCTCCACTATTGGATCCCTTCGAGGCGGGAACCGGTGCCTTTTACAACACTATCGGGGCACACACCCACAACTGAATTGGGGGCTCCCGAGATGACAACAAGCTGCCACAAGAACAAGGTTTATCAATATAAACAAAAACGAGGATCTAGATATTTGCAAGAAATACTAGATCGGAGGTTCTCCAAATGAATGGAGAGGAGATGAAGCGCTTGATTGCTGATGATGAAGATCGAGTTCTCCTCCTTCGATTCCCCAAGGGATGGGGCCTTTGGGTGGATCTAGGTGGAGCACGCTTGGATGAAGCTTTCAGATCTGATCTGGTCTTTTTCGTCATGAATCAAGAGTTCTAGCAGGAGGGGGAAGGCTGGCTTAAATACCCCCTCCCTAGATCTGGCCGTTGCACAACTTTGGGGCCGGATTATCCGCCCCCCACTTGGGGCGGATTATCCGTCCCCTGGGAAAACTCCGCCCCAAGGGCGGATTCTTCGGGGAAAACTCCGCCCCCTCTCTGGGGCTTGCGCCTTGGTGAAGCTTGGTGAAGATCTTGGGGGCGGATAATCCGGCCCCCCTGAGGGGCGGATAATCCGGCCCCCCTGAGGGGCGGATTATCCGGCCAAGCTGGAAAGTCCGGCCAAAACTCCGCCCCCTCTCTGGGGCTTGTGCCTTGGCGATGAGCAAGGGGGTGGATTATCCGCCCCCCTGAGGGGCGGATTATCCGGCGGGTCAGAAAATCCGGCCAAAATTCCGCCCCCCTTCTGGGGCATGCGCCTGCTTGGGCAAAAGGGGGGAGCGGATTATCCGCCCCTGGTGGGGCCGGATTATCCGCCCCCAAAGGCAGAGTTCTTTTCCCTTTGTTCTCAAATAGAGCTGCAACACTTCAACACACATTAAATGATCCTTGGTATTGTTATCTAACACACAAAACACTAGGGATTAAGGAATGTTCTTTCAGCAACCACACAGAAGAGGAAGCTACCTGGGAACGCGAAGATCACATCAGGACGGAGTTTCCCGATCTCTTCAAATCCTAGGTAATCTTTTCGTCCTTTTTCAAATCTCAGGACGAGATTTTGTTTAAGGGGGGAAGGTTTGTAACATCCCAAAAATACTAAGCTTGGATCACCAAACTCTAATCATCAAAATTAGGGTTAACAAAAACTTTTTTAAATAAAATTATGAATGCATGCATATGTGTATGCATTGATTTTGAATTCTTTTAAAACCACCTTGTTTGTTTGTTTATTTGCTTGTAAAATGTTTCTTAGGTGAAATAAACATCATCTAAAACATTTCCCATACTTTTGCTAAAGACAAGTAAATCAAAACAAATATATTAAGGGAATGGTCATTTTGACCAATTTAACTCCCATGCCTACTTTGGCTGTCTCAAACTTTCAAAACCTAACAGAAACCTTTTTGGATCTTTGCACCCCTTGAATGTACTCCTAACAAAGTATCAAGTCCCACTTTGTGATCATCCAGAAACTTTCAAATGCATAGTTTAAATGACAATTCAAAATTGAATCTTTATCATATGGGAAGATCCCACTTTTTCAAAAACCACTCAAACAAGCTCAATTTTAAAAACCCAAGAATCTGCAGACTCACCAGCACCAATCTAGCAAACCCACCAAAAATCATTTCAAAATTCAAAACTTGATTTCATGCGGCCATTTCATCAAACAGGTTGTAGAAACAAATCAAACAAACATCAAACACTATTGTGAGCAGTGATTCTTGCCTAACTGGTTCCCCATTTAGCTCACAACCAGCTCAGTAGATCATCTAGCAAGATTAACCAAGCACTAGCACCACTGTGAGCTTGCCATTGCCATCAATGGTGAACAGCCGAGCACACCCTTGCCACCCTATAGTCGACAACAAGCTAGGAGCAGCAGCAAGCCTAGCCAGCATGTCTGGGAGGCAGCCCACCGTCCATCGCCACTCCCTGTCCACTGCTCGAGCCTTGCCAAGCCCTAGACCACGCGCACGAACCGTGCCCAGACCGCCAGAGACCATGCCGAGCGCGCGCTAAAGCACCACCCTCGACCGAAGCCCACAGACCACGCGTCGCCCTCGCCGCGTGCATACACAATCCCCACCGACCCAGGAGACCGCCAGACATCCCCGTTTGCCGCCCCGTGACGCACAGCCACCGCTCGCCGTCGAAGACGCCGCCTCTGCCGCGCAGAGCATCGCCCGTTCCAGACCAAGCCGCACCGCCCCACGCCTCTAATCCATGTCGTTGAGCATCGCCAGGAGACACCGCACCGTCCCCTACCATCGCCCATGCCAATAGCCGCCTGTAACATCGCCCCCGACGAGTTCACCATGCGCCCCGACGGTCCCCTCGCTCGACTACAAATAGAGGCCACCCCCGCTCGATTTCTTCACACCATCTCACTCCCCTCTCCTCACTGATCGTGCCACACCGTTCTCAGAGCAAGGCGAGCACCACCTCGCTAGAATTTCACCAGAGCCCGCCGCCTCTGGAGAAGAAGGGAGCCAGAGATTGGAGCCGCCCCAGGAGAAGCCACCGGTACCAGGAGATTCGCCGTTGTCGACTTCGTCGTTCGCCCGCCTCGCCGACCCTCGCCAGCATCCCGGTGAGCCCCGAGCTCCCCTCATTGGCCGCGCTAGGTTTCGTTCTCGCCGGCGTTGTCTCGCGTCGACGATGACTCCCAGCCGTTGGATTAGAATCAGATCAAAGGACCCACGTTGCCCCATACCGCTTCGCCCAGCCCCGTGTCACTGACGAGTGGGGACACCCACTTAAGCAGCCCGCGGGAGCACTGCGCTTAGCAGGCCGGCCCGTTAACTTTTCCCGCGCAGCCCAGTGATTTGAATTAGATCTTTTTCTTTTTAATTCAAACACACTTCTGTACTCATTTTCAAAAATCAACCCAGGTCGATTCAGTGCACCAATTTGAATGAAACCAATTTTGTTGGAAAGGTCTGTGAATGCTGAATCCAAGCCCGTTGGATTCAAGTCATTTGGATCTGTAGATCATCCTTAGTAAAAATAACAAGGCAGAAGCCTTTCTGCAGTCAAACATTTTTCAAATTTAAACCATAATATCTTTTGAGTTGATTCCAACTCTCAAAAATCACATTTAACCATACCTTTCAGAATATATAAAAATATATAGGTTTACTTGCAGAAATAATGTTCAAGTAATAAAAGAATGCTACATAGGCATTTCTAGCCACTTTAATTAATTAGAATAAAAGGGTAAAACCTTATTAAATTGTGACACCACTTTAAATCACATTCCCTTGGACTACAATATGTGGTGATGACATGTGTCAACATGATCCCATGTTTGGTTTGGAGAATATTAGATCTTAAGTAGTTTTTCAATGAGTAGAAATTACTTTTCTCAAAATAAAAGGAATTAAACCAAGCCTTAACCTTGTAATGTTAGAGATGATGCTAGATCATCTATAGGACCCTTGTGTGTGATGATTGCAAGTAGTTAAGTATTGTTTGGTGATTGTGTACCTCGTATTTATTCATAGACGCTAGTACCGACCAAGGATACGAGGAGGAAGGAGGATACTACGAAGAAGAAGCCGAGGAGAACTTCAACCACTGCTCTGCACAAGGCAAGCCTAATACTACTAGTTGAATGTGCAAGCTGATACTATACCTATGCAAGCTAACACTTGCAAGATACTTTACCTATGCAAGCCAATACTTGTTACCATGCCCACTATATGCCTTAAGCATATGTGATCATACCCACTTGATAAACCAATCCTAGTTTTACTTGCAAGCTTCTTACTTACTTAGAGTAAGATATAAGGTTACATAAAATTTGCCTATTTCTTTACATGAGAGTTTGGTAGATACTAGAAAGTTATCTGAAGGTTACATAAAATTTGGCCTAAGTTAGAAACCTTGATATCTTCCTAAGATATAAGGTTGTACTTAGTTGAAACCCCCCCTAGTTTACCACCCCTCATTATTGCTTACCCCCACCTGTAGATGCTAGTGCTAAGCATAAAACTTGATCAACTTTAGATGGGAATACTTGGTGGAAAAATGGTTATGAAAACCTTGGAATGATGGATTATTCTATTGAAATGTTTTGGACATGTGTTTCCGAACACTTGATGATTTTGGTGATGAAAATGTTGAGACTTGAGCCTTAGCCCTTTATAAAACTGATGGTTGTCTGGATGCGATACCATTCCAAGTTTATCGTACAACCACAATACCCGAAGATTGGGTAGGGCTTGACTGGAAACTTATAACCCTTAGTATTAGTTCCCTCACGGCCAAGGTCTGAGCTGAGGCTACCTTGTGAAGATTGTCCACCTGTGCAGTACCCAAGATGACAGTTGGTCATGGTTGGGAGGCCAAACTCACAGGAGAGGTGCTTATACTAGGGCGTGTAATTGAAAGGTTAGGATTGATTATCCGCATACTGAGTATGGTGAATTCAGGATTTGTTCCTGACGGATGTATCGAATGTTGTGGTGAAAGTGTACAATCTCTACAGAGTGTCAAACTATTCGAATAGCCGCGTCCGTGGTTATGGACAGTTGGAGTGGCCATACTGTTCCCCCGTTAGACTTTTCAAAATGACTTGTGAAATGAATTGTGACTTTGACTTGACCACAACAGAGTTGTGACATGAGTTACAAGATCCCACTTAGGAGTTATAAAATTGTGACTAGCTTGGGAACTTAGTAGAGATAAATCTGGCTTTTGCAAAACAACCTTAGAGCCTAGTGTCCTATTATCCAAAAACCCCTTTACCTGTTAGTATTAGTTTGCGAGTACTTAAAGAGTACTCATGGCTTTGTCCCTGGCTATTCCCATGGCCAGACTATGAAGAGGAGTACTTGGAAGATCAAGGGGTGCAAAGATCCATAAAAGTTTCTGTTAGGTTCTGAAAGTCTGAGACAGCCAAAGTAGGCATGGGAGTTAAATTGGTCAAAATGACCATTCACTCATTTAGCTTTGTTTTGATTTATTTGTCTTTGAGAAAAGTTTGGGAATTGTTTAGATGATGTTTATTTCACCCAAGAATCCATTTACAAGCAAAAGAACACACAAACAAGTTGGTTCAAAAGAATTCCAAATGAAATGCATACACCATGCATGCTTTCATATTTTTATTTAGAAAAGTTTTTGTTAACCCTAATTTTGATGATTAGAGTTTGATGATCCAAGTTTAGTATTTTTGGGATGTTACAAACCTTCCCCCCTTAAACAAAATCTCGTCCCGAGATTTGAAAAAGGACGAAAAAGATTACCTAGGATTTGAAGAGATCGGGAAGCTCTGTCCTGATGTGATCTTCGCGCTCCCAGGTAGCTTCCTCTTCTGTGTGGTTGCTCCACTGAATCTTGAGAAACTTGATGCTTCGGGTTCGGGTAGTTCGAAAAGCTTCTTCCAAAATACGGATAGGTACTTCGGGATAGGTTAGGTCATCGTTGATCTCTATGGTCCGGTGATCGATATTTTTGAACACTTCGGTCTTCTCGGGGACTTTGAGACACTTGCGAAGTAACGAGATATGGAAAACATTGTGCATGGATGACATCTCTTCGGGCATTTCCAATTGATACGACACTTCTCCTCGACGGTTCAGAATCTTGAAGGGTTCGATATATCTGGGGGCTAACTTTCCTTTCAGTTGGAAACGCTGCATTCCCTTCAATGGCGACACCTTCAGATAAACAAAATCTCCTATGTTGAAGGCGAGGTCTCGACGTCTCTTGTTGGCGTAACTCTTCTGTCTAGACTGGGCGGTCTTAAGGTGCTCACAAATCTTGTGAACCTTCTCTTCTGCTTCTCGTAGGATGTCGGGTCCGAAAATCTGACTCTCTCCTACTTCTGACCAGTTCAAAGGGGTGCGACACTTTCTTCCGTACATGAATTCAAAGGGGGATATTTGCAAAATGGCTTGATAACTGTTATTGTATGAACATTCTGCAAACAGCAGATAGTCTTCCCACTTGGATCCATATTCTAACACGCATGCTCTCAGCATATCTTCGAGTACTTGGTTTACTCGCTCCGTTTGTCCGTCGGTCTAAGGGTGATAAGCGGTACTGAAATCTAGGCGGGTTCCTAAACCTTCTTGGACTTTCTTCCATAATACGATGTTCTTGGGGACTCCATGCAAACTAACTATTCTAGCGATGTACAACTCTACTAGCTTTGAACTCTGATATGTGGTCTTGACGGGCAAGAAATGGGCGACTTTGGACAATATGTCCACTATGACCCAGATAGAGTCATTTCCCCTACTAGAAGTAGGCAGTCCAGTGATAAAGTCCATTCCAACGGAATCCCATTTCCATTTCGGAATCTGCAATGGTTGCAACAATCCAGCGGGTCTTTGATGTCCGTCCTTGACTCGCTGACATATATCACACTTGGCGATATAGCTTCCGATTTCTCTCTTCATCTTATGCCACCAAAATTTCTGTTTTAAATCTTGATACATCTTAGTTCCTCCGGGATGGATAGAATAAAGAGTATCATGAGCCTCCTTCAAAATAACTTATTTCAAATCAGAATCTGCTAGTACACAAAGGCGTCCTTTGTACCACATAACTCCTTCTTCGTCATTGGTGAATCCGGGTACCTTGCCTGTACCGATACAACGCTTGATTCCGTCGATACTAGCATTTCCCTTCTGCGCCTCTTTAATCTGACTGATCAAAGTGGGCTGGAGTTCTATGCTAGCCAAAAATCCTTTACTTACTAATTCCATTCGAAAATCTTCCATCTCTTTGTGCAAGCTTGGTTGCTCCTTCAAGATCATGGAGTTCAAGTGGCATGGCAATCTTCTAAGGGCATCGGCCACCACGTTGGCTTTACCAGGGTGATAGTGAATGTCCAGATCATAATCCTTGATTATCTCAATCCATCTTCCATGTCTCATATTCAGCTCCTTCTGAGTGAATACATACTTCAGACTCTTGTGATCCGTATAGATCTTACAACGGTTTCCCATCAGGTAATGTCTCCATTTCTTCAGGGCTAGAACTACGGCTGCGAGCTCGAGGTCATGGGTTGGGTAATTTTTCTCATGTTGCTTCAGTTGTCGAGATAGATAAGATATAAATTTGCCTTCTTGCATTAGCACACATCCGAGACCGATCTTGGGTGCATCACAATACACATCGAAGGGCTTCGTGATATCCGACATGATTAAGATTGGGGCAGAAATCAATCTCCTCTTGAGTTCTTGAAAACTCGCTTCACATTTGTCGGTCCATTCAAACTTCTTGTCCTTCTTTAGCAATTGGGTCATGGGTCTGGCGATACTCGAGAATCCTTCTACGAACTTCCGGTAATATCCCGCCAATCCGAGAAATGCACAAACTTGGGTTTGAGTGGTTGGGGCTTGCCAATCCTCGACATCTTTCACTTTGGCAGGGTCAACGGCAATTCCTCTGGCTGATACAATGTGACCGAGGAATCCTACCTCCTGTAACCAGAATTCACATTTGCTAAACTTTGCATACAGCTGATGCTCTCTAAGGGTTCTAATAATGGTCCTTAGGTGTAGCTCATGTTCTTCTTATGATTTGGAATAAATCAGAATGTCATCGATGAAAACAACGACAAACTTATCCAGGAAGTCCATAAAAATCTTATTCATTAGATTCATGAAATAAGTGGGGGCATTGGTTAACCCAAAAGACATGACTGTATACTCATACAATCCATATCTGGTGGTAAAGGCAGTCCTGGGAGTATCTTCTGCACGAATCTTGAGTTGATGATAGCCAGTCCTAAGATCAATCTTAGAAAACACTTTGGCACCGGTCAACTGATCAAACCAATCTTCTATCTTGGGCAAGGGGTATTTTTTCTTGATAGTGACATCATTCAATTTCCGATAATCCGTACACAAACGGTTACCTCCATCCTTCTTGTCCACAGACAAGATAGGTGACCTCCATGGTGACGCACTTGGTTGAATCAATCCAATTTCCAGCATGGCATCCAGTTGCTTCTTCAGTTCTGCTAGCTCAGACGGGTTCATACTATAGGGTCTCTGGGATATGGGTCCGGTTCCGGGGATTAGTTCAATGATAAACTCGATATCCCGATCTGGGGGCATACCGGGCAAAACATCTGGAAATACATCGGGGTATTCACAGACTATCCGGACTTGGTCAATGGTAGGTTGGGATATACTTTTGTTGCATTTGAATTGACGAGGTAAGGTTTCAGATATATGCTCGACTGATATTCCGGTGGTACTGGTCATGGTTATGGCTTTCTTGGCACGGTCAATTAATCCTTTATGTTTGGACATCCAATCCATTCCTAGTACTACTTCCAAACCTTTAGTTCCGAGTACTATCAGGTTAGCATAAAAATCTATGCCATGGATTCGGATAGGGACGGCTTTGCAAATTTGCCTAGCCTTGGTGGTTGATCAGGGAATTTGAACAATCATAACTTGCTTCAGTTTGGTTGGTTGAATTTTACTAGTGCATGAAAATTCTTCGGTGACAAATGAGTGTGATGCACCAGAATCAAACAACACTCGTGCAAGTACTGAATTAACAGAAAACATACCCAGCACGACGCCTGGCGCTTCCTGTGCTTCTTCAACATGCATGAGGAAAAGACGGCCATTGCGGTTGAGCGAGTTCCCTGGGGCTAATATCCTTCCTAGCTGAACACGACGCTGTTGCTGAGCTGGGGCATTGGCATTGGGTGCTGCGGCATTCTTCTTGTTCGGGCACTCGTTGGAATAGTGGCCTTTATTTCCACAGTCATAACAAGTCACTTGCGACTTGTCCTTTGCTGCTACAGGCACAACATTGCTTCCAGTTCTCGGGGCATTGTTGTTGTTGAACTTGGGTGGGGCACGGTTGAAATTGCTAGAGTTGCCGGGATTGTTGTGATTTCCTCCGGGCCTAGAGTTTCCATGGTTGGGATAGGTCGGACGGTTCATCGGGGTTATGTTGGTTCTTGGGGCAAATCCGGGAGATGGGTTAGGGCGATAGTTTGGGGTCTGATGGGTTCCTGGTTGATGCATCATGCAACGCTTGCGGTTCTCATTGGCTTGGTTGATCTTTCCTTCCATTTGGATGGCCGAGTCGACAAGGGCTTCAATATCAGCAAAGGGGATATTGACTAATACCGTCTGCATCTCATCATGCAGACCATTCAGGAATCTTTCTTTCTTCTTGGCTTCGGTGTCGATCTCATCCGGGGCATACCTAGCTAATGACAAGAATTTGTCATGGTATTCCACTACGGTCATCCTTCTTTTCTTCAGTTCTCGGAACTCGTCTCTCATTCTCTTGATCAAACTCGGGGGCACATGGGTTCTGCTAAACTTGACCTTGAATTCCTCCCAGGTCATCATCTGGCCTCCGGTCATTGCGTGAACACTGTTCCACCATGCCCTGGCATCTCCGGCTAGATAGTGGGTGGCGAACAGAACTTTCTCGTTGGCTTCCACTCCGGCGACTTTTAGATTATTTTCCATGGTTTGCAGCCAATCATCAGCGTCTAGGGGATCTTTTGACTTAGTGAAAATAGGTGGGTTGGTATTCTAGAAATTCTTGATCTTAGATCCATGGTTGTCCTGATTTCCGTGGCCTTGGTTGTTGTGGGCAAGCTGGGCTATCTGTTGCAGTGTGGCTAGGTTGGCTTGACGTTCCGCTCTTTCAGCTTCGCGGTAAGAAGTCAACATTTGCAGAATCTGCAACATCGGGTCCGGGGATGAACCACTTCCTCCACGTGGCATCTGAAGATTGAGATAGATCGTGAGAAAAGAGGGGAATTTCTAAGGTTCAGGGTCTTTGAATTTTTTTTAAAGTTTGACTCAGATTTTCTAGCAACTTGCTTTTCATTCATTCATAGCACACAGTACAACACACACCACAACAAAGAAAAACAGATGGTTTTAAGAACCATTCTGGAAACTACGATACAATGGGACCGAATACTACTCACTACGCTAGTGCTCAAGTTCTACTACTCCTTGGAATCTGTGGCTTCATCATCCTCATCGTCATCGATGAAGGCGAAATCATCCTCATCGGTGAAGAAATCCATGGCCTGATCCTCCAGAAAATCATCATCATCGCTGAGGTAGGAGTAGGGGTCTCCATGAAGATACTCTCCGGCATTCTCCCTTTCCTCTAACTGCATGTGTCTCTCATGGATGGTCTCCTCCAAAGACGAGATACGGTGGAGAAGACGGGCAATAATGCGTTCCTTCTTGTCGAGCTGACGGTGGCGAGACTTGCGATCCTTTGCAAGAATGGCGATGGTTTGGTCCTTCGTCTTGATGATGGCAGACTTGTGGTTGGAGTAGTCACGGCAGTTATCCAGCTCCTGCTGACGATCGTACATCATGAAGCTAAGGTGGTCCACTTGGTTCTTTAGCTCAGGGTGATATGGGGCTTCCAGTGGTTGTCCATTTGCATCATGCCTTGGGAAAAACTCAAAGCGAGTACCCTTGATCTGGTTAATACTCTGCCCACACAGACGGGAAAGAGCTTCCTGCATGGCCCTGGCAAGTCCATCGAGCCAGTTGTTCTCTCTTAAGGTAAACTGAATTCCTTCTGTAGTGGGAGGTTCAATCTTTCCTCGGAGACTTGCAACAATTAGCCATTGCAGATCTTCTCCTCCTTGATCATTGAGCTGAGCTCCGAAGAACTCGGGGTGCGGACGCTCTAGAAGTTCCAAAAGCTGGTCCAAATCCCTCTCAAAGATAAGGTCTCCTCCATTCCCCAACTGATAAAACTTGCTGTACTTCATGTCCATCTATAATAATATAGGATGAGTAAGTTAGTAGAGTGATCAAGTGTGTCAAAATTTTATGTATTTTGCAAGAGTTTTTGAGGAACATGAAATTTCATGAAAGAATCAAAGGGATAAGAATGAGAATAAGTTTTTGTAAATATTTGTTTTATTTGGTTTTGAAACTAAGTTTTTGATTCAAACGTCCAGTCTAACTAGGGTCTCCTATGGTCAACCTGGCTCTGATACCAACTTGTCAACACCCGGATTTTTAATCCCAGATGCCTGTTATGTCATACATCGCAATCCCAGGATTACCCTTTTTGCGAGACATAACATAATTGGATACCATAGTACATCATCCATTACAAAACGTACATAAGTTCTTACAAAAATAGGGATCTCATGATCCAGTTCTTAATACAACTTCAAGCAGCGGAATACGTAATAATAACGGTGGCGTAGGCGAAGCTCCATCTTCGGGGTCACAGGCAATGCTGACGATGGGAGATGATCCTAGTTGTCGTAACCTTCCTGGAGTCCATCCTCCAGGTACCAAGGGAATAGCTAGGGACAAAGCCATGAGTACTCGTTAAGTAGTCGCAAACTAATACTAACAAGTGAAAGCGGTTTTTGGTAATAGGACACTAGGCTCTAGGGTTATTTTGCAAAAGCCAGATTTATCTCTACTAAGTTTACAAGCAACGAATGCTAGTTGAAATTTTATAACACCTAAGTGGGAACTTGTATCTCATATCACAACCCTGTTATGGTTAAGTCAAAGTCTCAATTCATTTCACAAGTTCTTTTAAAACATCTGACGGGGGAACAGTATGGCCACTCCAACTGTCCATAACCGCGGACACGGCTATTCGAATAGTTTGACACTCTGCAGAGATTGTACACTTTCACCACAACATTCGATACATCCGTCAGGAACAAATCCTGAATTCACCATACTCAGTATGCGGATAATCAATCCTAACCGTTCAATTACACACCCTAGTATAAGCACCTCTCCTGTGAGTTTGGCCTCCCAACCATGACCAACTATCATCTTGGGTACTGCACAGGTGGACAATCTTCACAAGGTAGCCTCAGCTCAGACCTTGGCCGTGAGGGAACTAATACTAAGGTATATAAGTTTCCAGTCAAGCCCTAACCAATCTTCGGGTATTGTGGTTGTACGATAAAATTGGAATGGTATCGCATCCAGACAACCATCAGTTTCATAAAGGGCTAAGGCTCATGCCTCATCATTTTCATCACCAAAATCATCAAGTGTTCGGAAACACATGTCCAAAACATTTCAATAGAATGATCCCTCAATCCAAGGTTTTCATAACCATTTTTCCAACAAGTATTCCCATCTAAAGTTGATCAAGTTTTATGCTTAGCACTAGCATCTACAAGTGGGGGTAAGCACTAATGAGGGGTGGTAAACAAGTGGAGTTTTAACTAAGTTTAATCTTATGCCTTAGGATGACATCAAGATTATCTAGCTTAGGCCAAATTTAATGCTCTTTATGCAACCTTTAATTATCTTCCTAGAATCTACAAGTCACTTAAGTAAACTCTAAGAAATAGCTTTGATAAAGAAATAAAGTAGAAATCTTGCATGTAAAACTAGGATTGGGTTATCAAGTGGGTATGATCACAGATGCTTAAGGCATATAGTTGGTATGGTAACAAGCAAATATTAGCTTGCATAGGTCAACTTGATTAGTAGGCTTGCTAAAGTAGAGTATCTTGCAAGTGTTAGCTTGCTCAATCAACTAGTAGTATTAGGCTTGCACATTCAACTAGTAGTATTAGGCTTGCCTTGTGCAGAGTAGTGGTTGAAGTTCTCCTCGGCTTCTTCTTCGTAGTATCCTCCTTCCTCCTCGTATCCTTGGTCGGTACTAGAGTCTATGAATAAATACGAGGTACACAATCACCAAACAATACTTAACTATTTTCAATCATCACTCAAAGGTGTTATATAGATGATCTAGCATCATCACTAACATCACAATATTTAAGCATTTGCATTATTTATTTATTTTTAGAAAAGTAATTTCTACTCATTGAAAAACTACTTAAGATCTAATATTCTCCAACTCAAACATGGGATCATGTTGACACATGTCATCACCACATATTTCAGTCTATGGGAATGTGATTTAAAGTGGTGTCACAATTTAATAAGGTTTAACCTTTTATTTTAAATAAAATAAAGTGACTAGAAATGCCTATGTGGCATTATTTTATTACTTGAACATTATTTCTGTAAGTAAACCCATATGTTTCTATATATTCTGAAAGGTATGGTCAAATGTGATTTTTGAGAGTTGGAATCAACTCAAAAGATAATATGGTTGATATTTGAAAAATGTTTGAACCGAGAAAAGCTTCTGACTTGTTATTTTTACCAAGGTTGATCTACAGATCCAAATGATTTGAATCCAATGGGCTTGGGTTAAGCATTTCAGTACCTTTCTAACAAAATTGGTTTCATTCAATTTAGTTCATGGAATCGAGCTGGGTTGATTTTTGAAACTAGGTACATAACTATGTTTGAATAAAAATAGAAAAAACTAAATTGAAACAGTTGGGCTGCACGGGAAGGGTTAATGGGCCGGCCCAGTGTCACTTTGCAGCGCGGGGCTCAACTGACAGGGGGGTCTACAGGTCAGTGGCTCATAACACGCGAAGCGGTACGGGGCAATGTGGTGCGTTGGATTAGAAGTGAGATCAACGACTTAGGGTCGTCGTCGACGATGAACATGTCAATGGCGAGCTCGAACCCTAGCGGCTCAGTGGGGGTGCATAGGGGGCATACCGGGGCTCCAGTGACAACGGCGAGTCGGGCAAACGATGAAGTCGACGACGACGAACTCAGGTATGGTCGCGGCAGCTCCGGGGGTGGTCGAAATCAACGACTCCCTTCTTCTCCAGAGGCGGCCTGCTCCGGTGCAATTCCGGCAAGCTGCTTCTTCTCGTGCTCTAGCTAAGGGGTGGAATGATCAGTGAGGTGAGGGGAGTGAGATGGTGTGAAGAAATCAAGCGGGGGTCGTCTCCTTTTATAGGCTCGATGGCGAGACCGAGAGGGATGGGGAGGCGACGGTGGCGACACGGCTACGGGCGGCTAGAGGCATGGCTGCGGTTGGCGATCCACAGGCGGTCTCCTGGCGATGCTCTAGAGCTTAAATGCGCGTGTAGGGGCGGTGGCAATTGGTCAGGAACGTGTGATGCTCTGCGAGGCAGTGGCGGCGAACTCCACGGCGAGCGGTGGCTACGGGGTACGGGCGGTGAAACGAACATGTCTGGTGGTCTCCTAGGATGATAGGGTGCATGCTGGCAGGCGGCGTGGGCTCGAGGTGGTCGGGTTGCGTGGGAACAGCGCGTGCTCTGCGGTGCGCGTCGGCATGGTCGACAGCGGCACGGGCGCGGCGTTCCTAGCGGTTCTGGTCTCTGTCTTCGAGCTAGGGCTGGTCGAGAGGGGGCGTTGAGGCATGGGCTGGATGCTAGACAAGGATGGCACGACTAGTTCTTATCCTATCTTGCTTGCCACACTGGGGTGACATGGTGAGGCTCGTCCTGCTCACCATTGATGGCATTGACAAGCTCACAGTGGTGCTAGAGGTTAGTTAAGGGTGCTAGATGATCTACTAAGGCTAGTTGTAACCAGAGAGGGAACAAGGTTGGCCCAAAAAACTGCTCAACATAGTGTTTTTGATTTCGTTGATTTGAATCTGCAACCTGTTTGATGAAATGGCCGCAAGAACTTGAGTTTTGAATTCTGAAAAGATTTTTGGTGGGCGTGCTAGGCATGTGTTGAGGATTCTGTGGGTGCTTGGGTTTTGAAAATTGAGTTTGTTTGAGTGGTTTTTGAAATAGTGGGATCTTCCCATATAAAATAGATTCAATTTTAAACTGTCATTTAAACTAAGCATTTAAATGTTTTTGGATGATCACAAAGTGGGCCTTGGTACCTTATTATGAGTACTAACAAGGGGTGCAAAGATCCATACATGTTTCTGTTAAGTTCTGAAAGTTAAGGATAGCCAAAGTAGGCATGGGAGTTAAATTGGCTTATGTGACCATTCACTTAATTTATTTGTTTTGACTTGTTTGTCTTTGGGAAAAGTTTGGGGATTGTTTAGATGATGTTTATTTCACCTAAGAATCATTTTACAAGCAAATAAACACAGAACCATGACAATTCAAAAGAATCCAAATTTTAATACACACACATATGAATGCTTTCATACTTTTAATTGGAAAAGTTTTTGTTAACCCTAATTTTGATGATTAGAGTTTGATGATCCAAGTTTAATATTTTTGGGATGTTACAAACCTTCCCCCCTTAAACAAAATCTCGTCCCAAGATTTGAAAAAGGACGAAAAAGATTACCAAGGATTTGAAGAGATCGGGAAACTCCGTCCTGATGTGATCTTCGTGGTCCCAGGTAGCTTCTTCCGTGTGTTTGCTCCATTGAATCTTGAGAAACTTGATGCTTCGGGTTCTGGTAGTTCCGAAAGCTTCTTCCAAAATACGGATGGGTACTTCAGGATAGGTCAGGTCATCGTTGATCTGTATGGTCTGGTGATCAATATTCTTGAACACTTCAGTCTTCTCCGGAACTTCGAGGCACTTGAGAAGTAATGAGATATGGAACACATTGTGCACGGCTGACATCTCTTCAGGTAGTTCCAATTGATACGACACTTCTCCTCGACGGTTCAGAATCTTGAAGGGGCCGATATATCTGGGGGCTAACTTTCCCTTGAGCTGGAAACGTTGCATTCCCTTCAATGGCGACACTTTTAGATACACAAAATCTCCTATGTTGAATGCGAGGTCTCGACGTATCTTGTCGACGTAACTCTTCTGTCTGGACTGGGCGGTGTTGAGGTGCTCACGAATCTTGTGAACCTTCTCTTCTGCTTCTCGTAGGATGTCGGGTCCAAAAATCTGACTCTCTCCTACTTCCGACCAGTTCAAAGGGGTGCGACACTTCCTTCCATACATGAATTCAAATGGGGCCATTTGCAAACTAGCTTGATAACTGTTGTTGTATGAAAATTCTGCGAACGGCAGACAATCTTACCATTTAGATCCATACTCTAACACACATGCTCTCAACATATCTTCGAGTATTTGATTTACTCGCTCCGTTTGTCTGTTGGTCTGAGGGTGATAAGCTGTGCTGAAATCTAGTCGGGTTCCTAAACCTTCTTGGACTTTCTTCCGGAATCTCGAGGTAAATTGAGTTCCTCGATCCGATACGATGTTCTTGGGGACTCCGTGCAAACTGACGATTCTAGGGTGATGTATAACTCTGCTATCTTTGAACTCTGATATATGGTCTTGACTGGTAAGAAATGGGCGACTTTGGACAATCTGTCCACTATGACCCAGATAGAGTCATTTCCCCTACTAGAAGTAGGCAATCCGGTGATAAAGTCCATTCCAACGGAATCCCATTTCCATTCCAGAATCTGCAATGGTTGCAACAATCCTGCGGGTCTTTGATGTCCCGCCTTGACTCGCTGACATATATCACACTTGGCGATATAGCTTCCGATTTCTCTCTTCATCTTATGCCACCAAAATTGCTCTTTCAAATCTCGATACATCTTCGTTCCTCCGGGGTGGATAGAATAAAGAGTATCATGATCTTCCTTCAGAATCACTTATTTCAACTCAGAATCTGCTGGTACACAAAGGCGTCCTTTGTACCACAGAACTCCTTCTTCGTCTTCGGTGAATCCGGGTATTTTGCCTATACCGATACGACGCTTGAATCCATCGATACTAGCATTTCCTTTCTGCGCCTCCTTGATCTGGCTGATCAAAGTGGGTTGAAGTTCTATGCTAGCCAAAAATCCTTCACTCACTAATTCCATTCGGAAATCTTCCATCTCTTTGTGCAAACTTGGTTGCTCCTTCAAAATCATGGAGTTCAAGCGGCACGGCAACCTGCTAAGGGCATCTGCTGCCACATTGGCTTTACTAGGGTGATAGTGAATGTCCAGATCATAATCCTTGATTAGCTCAATCCATCTTCTCTGTCTCATATTCAGCTCCTTCTGAGTGAATATATACTTCAGGCTCTTATGATCCGAATAAATCTCACAACGGTTTCCCATCAGGTAAAGCCTCCATGTCTTTAGGGCTAGAACTACGGCTGTGAGTTCGAGGTCATGGATTGGATAGTTCTGCTCATGTTGTTTCAGTTGTCAGGATAGATAAGATATAACTTTGCCTTCTTGCATTAGCACACATCCGAGACCGATCTTGGATGCGTCACAATACACATCAAAGGGCTTTGTGATATCCGGCATGATTAAGATTGGGGCTGAAATCAATCTTCTCTTGAGTTCTTGAAAACTCGCTTCACATTTTTCCGTCCATTCAAACTTCTTGTCTTTCTTCAGCAATTGGGTCATGGGTCTGGCGACACTCGAGAACCCTTCTACGAACTTGCGGTAGTATCCCGCCAATCCGAGAAATGCACGAACTTGGGTTTGAGTGGTTGGGCCTTGCTAATCTTCGACATCTTTTACCATTGCAGGTTCAACGGCAATTCCTACGACTGATACAATGTGGCCGAGGAATTCTACCTCCTATAACCAGAATTCACATTTGCTAAACTTGGCATACAACTGATGCTCTCTAAGGGTTCCAAGAATGGTCCTTAGGTGTAGCTCATGTTCTTCTTCTGATTTGGAATAAATCAGAATGTCATCGATGAAAACAACGACAAACTTATCCAGGAAGTCCATAAAAATCTTATTCATGAGATTCATGAAATAAGCGGGGGCATTAGTTAATCCAAAAGACATGACAGTATACTCGTATAATCCATATCGGGTGGTAAAGGCAGTCTTGGGAATATCCTCTGCACAAATCTTGAGTTGATGATAGCCAGTTCTAAGATCAATCTTAGAAAACACTTTGGCACCGACTGATCAAACAAATCTTCTATCTTGGGCAGTGGGTACTTGTTCTTGATAGTGACATCATTCAACTTCCCATAATCCGTACACAAACGGTTACCTCCATCTTTATTGTCCACGAACAAAACAGGTGATCTCCATAGTGACACACTTGGTTGAATCAATCCAATTTCCAGCATGGCATCCAGTTGCTTCGTCAGTTCTGCTAGCTCAGAAGGGTTCATACTATATGGTCTCTGGGCCATGGGTCCTGTTCCGTGGATTAGTTCGATGATAAACTCGATATCCCGATCTGGGGGCATACCGGGCAAAACATCTGGAAATACATCGGGGTATTCATAGACTATCCGGACTTGGTCAATGGTAGGTTGGGTTATACTCTTGTTGCACTTGAATTGACGAGGTAAGGTTTCAGATACATGCTCGACTGATATTCCGGCTGTACTGGTCATGGTTATGGCTTTCTTGGCACAGTCAATTAATCCTTTATGTTTGGACATCCAATCCATTCCTAGTACTACTTCCAAACCTTTAGTTCCAAGTACTACCAGGTTAGCATAAAAATCTATGCCATGGATTCGGATAGGGATGGCTTTGCAAATTTGCCTAGCTTTGGTGGTTGAACCGGGGATTTGAACAATCATAACATGCTTCAGTTTGGTTGGTTGAATCTTACTAGTGCATGCAAATTCTTCGGTGACAAATGAGTGTGATGCACCAGAATCAAACAACACTCTAGCAAGTACTGAATTAACAGAAAACATACCCAACATGACGTCTGGCGCTTCCTGGGCTTCTTCAGCATGCATGAGAAAAAGACGGTCGTTGCGGTTGAGCGAATTCCCTGGGGCAAACCTTCTTCCAGGCTGAACACGACGCTGTTGCTGAGCTGGGGCATTGGCATTGGGGGCTATGGCATTCTTCTTGGGGCACTCATTGGAGTAGTGACCCTTATTTCCACAGTCATGACAAGTCACTTGCGACTTGTCCTTTGTTGCAACAGGCACAACATTGCTTCTAGTCCTCGGTGCAGTGTTGGTGTTGGTGGTAGAATTGTTGTTGTTGAACTTGGGTGGTGCACGGTTGAAATTACCAGAGTTGCCGGGGTTGTTGTGATTTCCTCCGGGCCTCGGGTTTCCACGGTTGGGGTAGGTCGGACGGTTCATCGGGGGTCTGTTGGTTCTTAGGGCAAATCCTGGAGAGGGGTTAGGGCGATACTTTGGGGTATGATGGGTTCCTAGCTGATGCATCATGTGACGCTTGCGATTCTCATTGTCTTGGTTGATCTTTCCTTCCATATGGATGGCAGAGTCGACAAGAGCTTCAATATCAGCAAAGGGGATATTGACCAACACCGTCTGCATCTCATCGTGCAGACCATTCAAGAATCTCTCTTTCTTCTTGGCTTCGGTGTCGATCTCATCCGGGGCATACCTAGCTAATGACAAGAATTTGTCACGGTATTCCACTACGGTCATCCTTCCTTGCTTAAATTCTCTGAACTCATCTCTAATTCTCTTGATAAAACCCGGTGGCACATGGGTTCTGTTGAACTTGACCTTGAATTCCTCCCAGGTCATCATCTGCCATCCGGTCATTGCACGAACACTGTTCCACCATGCTCTTGCATCTCTAGCTAGGTAGTGGGTGGCGAATAGAACTTTCTCGTTAGTTTCCACTCCGGTGACTTCTAGGTTGTTCTCCATGGTTTGCAGCCAATCATCTGCATCTAGGGGCTCTTCCAACTTAGTAAAAACAGGTGGGTTGGTATTCTAGAAATTCTTGAGCTTAGATCCATGGTTGTCCTGGTTTCCTTGGCCTTGATTCTTGTGGGCTAGCTGAGCTATCTGCTGGAGGGTGGCTAAGTTGGCTTGACGTTCGGCTCTTTCGGCTGCGCGGTCAGAAACCAACATTTGCAGGATCTGCAACATCAGGTCCGGGGATGAACCACTTCCTCCGCGTGGCATCTAAAGATTGAGATAGATCATGAGAAAAGAGGGGAATTTCTAAGGTTCAGAGACTTTGAAAAGTTTTTAAAGTTTGACTCAGATTTTTTTTTGCAACTTGCTTTTCATTCATTCATAGCACACGATACAAACACACACCACAAAACAAGAAAAACATAAGGTTTTAAGAACCATTATGGAAACTACGATACAGTGGGACCGAATACAACTCACTACGCTAGTGCTCAAGTGCTACTACTCCTCGGAGTCGGTGTAGTCGTCATCCTCATCTTCCTCGTCGTCATCGATGAAGGCGAAATCATCCTCATCGGTGAAGAAGTCCATAGCCTGATCCTCCAGAAAATCATCGTCATCGCTGAGATAGGAGTAGGGGTCTCCATGAAGATCTTCTCCGGCATTCTCTGTTTCCTCCAACTGCATGTCTCTCTCGTGGATGGTCTCCTCCAAATCCAATATATGGTGGCAAAGACGGGCAATGATGCGCTCCTTCTTGTCAAGATGACGGCAGCGAGACTTGTGATCCTTTGCTAGCATGGTGATGGTCTGATCCTTTGTCTTGATGATGGCGGACTTGTGGTTGGAGTAATCACGGGCATTGTCCAATTCCTGCTGACGATCATACATCATGAAGCTAAGGTGGTCCAACTGGGTCTTCAGCTCGGGGTGGTATGGGGATGCCAGTGGCTGTCCCATAGCATCACGCCTTGGACAAAACTCAAAGCGGGTACCCTTGATCTGGTTGATACTCTTCCCACACAGACGGCCAAGAGCTTCCTGTATGGCCCTGGCAAGTCCATCTAGCCAGTTGTTTTCTCGCAAGGTGAACTGAATTCCCTCGGTAGTGGGAGGTTCAATCTTTCCTCGGAGACTTGCAACAATTAGCCACTGCAGATCTTCTCCTCCTTGATCAATGAGCTGAGCTCCGGAGAACTCGTGGTGCGGACGCTCCAGAAGTTCCGAAAGCTGGTCCAAATCCCGCTCAAATATAAGGTCTCCTCCATTCCCCAACTGATAAAACTTGTTGTACTTCACGTCCATCCATAAGAATATAGGATGAGTAAGTTAGTAGAGTGATCAAGTGTGTCAAATTTTATGTATATTGCAAGAGTTTTTGAGGAACATGAATTTTTATGAAAGAAACCAAGTGGTAAGAATGGGAATAAGTTTTTGTAACTATTTGCTTCCTTTGGTTTTGAAACTAAGTTTTTGATACAAATGTCCAGTCTAACTAGGGTCTCATATGGTCAGGATGGCTTTGATACCAACTTGTCAACACCCGGATTTTTAATCCCAGATGCCTGTTATGCCATACATCGCAATCCTAGGATTACCATTTTTGCGAGACATAACAGATTTGGATACCACAGTACATCATCCATTACAAACCATACATAAGGTCTTACACAAATAAGGATCTCATGATCCAGTTCTTAATACAACTCAAGCAGCGGAAATACGTAATAATAAAGGTAGCGTAGGCGAAGCTCCATCTTCGGGGTCACAGGCAATGCTGACGATGGGAGATGATCCTAGTTGTTGTAACATTCCTGGGGTCCATCATCCTGGTACTCCTCTTCATAGTATAGCCACGGGAATAGCCAGGGACAAAGCCATGCGTACTCTTTAAGTACTCGCAAACTAATACTAACAAGTGAAGGGGGTTTTTGTAGTAGGACACTAAGCTCTAGGGTTGTTTTGCAAAAAGCCAGATTTACCTCTACTAAGTTCAGAAGCAAGAAAAGCTAGTTGAATTTTATAACACCTAAGTGGGAACTTGAATTTCACATCACAACTCTGTTGGGGTCATGTCAAAATCTCAATTCATTTCATAAGTCATTTTGAAAACATCTAACGGAGGAACAGTATGGCCACTCCAACTGTCCATAACGGCGGACGCGGCTATTCGAATAGTTTGACACTCTGAAGAGATTGTACACTTTCACCACAACAATCAATACATTCGATACTTGGCCGTGAGGGAACCCATACTAAGGTATATAAGTTTCCAGTCAAGCCCTACCCATTTTTCGGGTATTGTGGTTGTACGGTAGAATTGGAATGGTATCGCATCCATACAACCATCAGTTTTATAAAGGGCTAAGGCTCATGCCTCAACATTTTCATCATCAAAATCATCTAGTATTCGGAAACACATGTCAAAACATCTCAGTAGAATGACTCATCATCCTAAGGTTTTCATAACCATTTTCCACCAAGTAATCCCATCTAAAGTTGATCAAATTTTATGCTTAGCACTAGCATATACAAGTGGGGGTGAGTACTAATGAGGGGTGGTAAACAAGTGGAGTTTTAACTAAGTACAATCTCATGCCTTAGGATGACATCAAGATTATCTAGCTTAGGCCAAAATTAATGCTCTTTATGCAACCTTCAATTATCTTCCTAGAATCTACAAGTCACTTAAGTAAACTCTAAGAAATAGGTTTGATAAAGAAATAAAGTAGAAAGCTTGCAAGTAAAACTAGGATTGGGTTATCAAGTGGGTATGATCACAGATGCTTAAGGCATATAGTTGGTATGGTAACAAGCAAGTATTAGCTTGCATAGGTCAACTTGATTAGTAAGGCTTGCTAAAGTAGAGTATCTTGCAAGTGTTAGAGTATCAATCAACTAGTAGTATTAGGCTTGCACATTCAACTAGTAGTATTAGGGTTGCCTTGTGCAGAGCAGTGGTTGAAGTTCTCCTCGGCTTCTTCTTCGTAGTATCCTCCTTCCTCCTCGTATCCTTGGTCGGTACTAGAGTCTATGAATAAATACGAGGTACACAATCACCAAACAATACTTAACTATTTTCAATCATCACACAAAGGTGTTCTATAGATGATCTAGCATCATCACTAACATCACAATATTTAAGCATTTGCATTATTTATTTATTTTTAGAAAAGTAATTTCTACTCATTTAAAAACTACTTAAGATTTAATATTCTCCAACTCAAACATGGGATCATGTTGACACATGTCATCACCACATATTTCAGTCTATGGGAATGTGATTTAAAGTGGTGTCACAATTTAATAAGGTTTAACCTTTTATTTTAAATAAAATAAAGTGACTAGAAATGCATATGTGGCATTCTTTTATTACTTGAACATTATTTCTGTAAGTAAACCCATATGTTTTTATATATTCTGAAAGGTATGGTCAAATGTGATTTTTGAGAGTTGGAATCAACTCAAAAGCTAATATGGTTGATATTTGAAAAATGTTTGAATGCAGAAAAGCTTCTGACTTGTTATTTTTACCAAGGTTGATCACAGATCCAAATGATTTGAATCCAACGGGTTTGGGTTAAGCATTTTAGTACCTTTCTAACAAAATTGTTTTCATTCAATTTAGTTCACTGAATGGAGCTGGGTTGATTTTTGAAACTAGGTACATAACTATGTTTGAATAAAAATAGAAAAAGCTAAATTGAAACGGTTGGGCTGCGCGGGAAGGGTTAATGGGCCGGCCCAGTGTCACTCTGCAGCACGGGGCTCAACTGACAGGAGGGTCTACCGGTCAGTGCTCATAACACGCGAAGCATTACGGGGCGATGTGGTGCGTTGGATTAGAAGTGAGATCAACGGCTGAGGGTCATCGTCGACGATGAACATGTCACCGGCGAGCTCGAACCCTAGCGGCTCAGTGGGGGTGCATAGGGGCATACCGGGGCTCTAGTGATGACGCCGAGGCGGGCAAACGACAAATTCGATGACGGCGAACTCAGGGATGGTCGCGGCAGCTCCGGGGGTGGTCGAAATCAATGGCTCCCTTCTTCTCCAGAGGCGTCCTGCTCCGGCGCAATTTCGGTGAGCTGCTGCTTCTTGTGCTCCTGCTAAGGGGTGGAATGATCAGTGAGGTGAGGGGAGTGAGATGGTGTGAAGAAATCGAGCGGGAGTCGTCTCCTTTTGTAGGCTCGACGGCGAGACCGAGAGGGATGGGCAGGCGACGGTGGTGACATGACTACGGGCGGCTAGAGGCATGGCTGCGGTTGGCGATCGACAGGCGGTCTCTTGGCGATGCTCTAGAGCTTAAATGCGCGTGTAGGGGCGGTGACAATTGGTCGAGAACGTGCGATGCTCTGCGAGGCAGAGGCGGCGAACTCCGCAGCGAGCGGTGGCTACGGGGTACGAGCAGTGAAGCGAACATGTCTGGTGGTCTCCTGGGATGGTGGGGTGCATGGTGGCGAGCGGCGAGGGCTCGAGGTGGTCGGGTTGCGTGGAAACGACGCGTGCTCTGCGGTGCGCGTCGGCATGGTCGACAGCGGCGCGGGCGCGGCGTTCCTGGCGGTTCTGGTGTCTGTCTTCGAGCTAGGGATGGTCGAGAGGGGGCGGTGAGGCATGGGCTGGATGCTAGACAAGGTTGGCACGGCTAGTTCTTCTCCTAGCTTGTTATCCACACTGGGGTGACATGGTAAGGCTCGAGCTGCTCACCATTGATGGCATTCACAAGCTCACAGTGGTTCTAGAGGTTAGTTAAGGGTGATAGATGATCTACTAAGGCTATTTGTAACCAGAGAGGGAACAAGGTTGGCCCAAAACGCTGCTCAACATAGTGTTTTTGATTTTGTTGATTTGAATCTGCAACCTGTTTGATGAAATGGCCGCAAGAACTTGAGTTTTGAATTTTGAAAAGATTTTTGGTGGGTGTGCTAGGCATGTGTTGAGGATTCTGTGGGTGCTTGGGTTTTGAAAATTGAGTTGTTTGAGTGGTTTTTGAAATAGTGGGATCTTCCCATATGAAATAGATTCAATTTTAAACTGTCCTTTAAACTAAGCATTTAAATGTTTTTGGATGATCACAAAGTGGGCCTTGGTACCTTATTATGAGAACTAACAAGGGGTGCAAAGATCCATACATGTTTGTGTTAAGTTCTGAAAGTTAAGGATAGCCAAAGTAGGCATGGGAGTTAAATTAGCCAAAGTGACCATTCACTTAATTTATTTGTTTTGACTTGTTTGTCTTTGGGAAAAGTTTGGGGATTGTTTAGATGATGTTTATTTCACCTAAGAATCATTTTACAAGCAAAGAAACACAGAACCATGGCAATTCAAAAGAATCCAAATTTTAATACACACATATGAATGCTTTCATACTTTTAATTGGAAAAGTTTTTGTTAACCCTAATTTTGATGATTAGAGTTTGATGATCCAAGTTTAATATTTTTGGGATGTTACACATGGATTTTACAGGAAACACCCTATATGAAGTTAAATTGCAAACAAACTTATCGGGTTCATCTGACAACTGTACCATCATAAGACTTTGGCGTAAATCTAGCCAATCAGACCACTTATTACCACTAAGTACCCTCCTAAAACCAATGTACCTTGGATAATATTTGTGTCACGGTAACATTATAAGGATGGATATTGTTGTGCTAGAGGTGTATCACCTAACCATATATCCTCCCAAAACCTAGTAGTAATACCGCTCCCAATGTTGAAATGACCTCTAGCAACGAACTTGTTCTTTACCTGCATAAGACCTTTCCAAAACGGTGAATCGATCGGTTTTGCTTGGACTTCAGACAAAGTTTTCTGACTAAGATATTTGTTTTGTAGCAGTTCCTGCCACACACCCTCCTCATTCATTAACTTGAACAACCATTTGTTCACTAAACATTTATTCTTAATTTCCAAAACCTCAATGCCTAATACCCAATGATCTTTAGGTCTACATATTATATTCCATTTCATGGGTCTATATTTTCTTTTATTCTCATCACTTTGGAAAAAAAAGCGAGATCTATAAAAATCTAAACTTTTTTTACACCCTTGGGTATTTCAAAAAAGGATAGCATAAACATAGGTAAACTTGTTAATATAAAATTGATTAGGACCAATCTATCACCATAAGATAATAGTTTGCCTGTCTAGCAACTTAATTTTCCTTCACAACGAGTTTCTATTGGGCACCAATCTGAATTTTTAAGTTTTCTATAATGAATAGGCACACCAAGATATCTAAACGGCAGTGATCCAGCCTCACACAGCTTATATTGTAACTCGTCTTCTTTTGTTTTTACCAAAACAAAAAAATCGCTTTTATGAAAGTTAATTAAGTCCTGACATTTGTTCAAAGATACTTAATATTAATTTCATGTTTACGGCCTTCTGTAGGTCATGTTTCATAAAAACAATAGTATCATCCGCATATTGCAGAATTGAAACCCCTCCATCAACTAGATGTGGAATGAGGCCTCCAACTTGACCATCCTCCTTTGCCTGTGCAATGAGAATGGCAAGCATATCTACCACAATATTGAAAAGAATCGGGGATAGTGGGTCACCCTGTCGTAAACCCTTTCTAGTTTGGAAATAATTTCCAATATCATCATTAACTCTTATGCCGACACTTCCTTCTAAACAAATTATTCATTCAGTTTTCATCACTCTGGCGCAAAACCCTTCATGCATAGAGTTTGTTGGAGAAAAGACCATTTAACCTTGTCATATGCTTTTTCAAAATTAATTTTAAATAGGACCCCATCCATTTTCTTCCGATGAAGCTCATGAATGGTCTCATGGAGAACAACTACTCCCTCGGGAATATGTCGTCCTGGCATAAACGCAGATTGAATATGTCTAATTACCTTCGGAGCAATCCTTACGATTAGTCCCTACTTTAATGAAAAATTTAAAACTAACATTCAAAAAGCATATGTGTCTATATTGTTGTATCTATACGGCATTTTCTTTTTTAGGTAGTAAAGGATGACACCAAAATTCAATTTAAACAAAGACAGATTCCCTGAATAAAGTTGGGTGAAGAGTGCCATAAGATTACTTAAACAAAGACAGATTCTGTATTTTGTTGTCTTCTTCTCTGTATTCCTGTAGTTCTCTCCAATCTGTTTGTAAGGACATGGGCCTGCCAGTGGGGTCGCCCCCTGAAAAAAAAGAGGTGTTCCATTGGATGAAGGCCGGGAGCGAGTGAGCAAGCATAGCTCGGCTGGCACAAGCGCGGGAGCTGCTGCGCCCGGAGGGGAGGGCAAAGATGCACCCTTTTTTTCCTCGCCATGGTTCCACAGAACAGAACGACCGATAATGATTAGCGATCCAGGCGATCAATTGTTGCCTCTTTATTATTTCTTACGAATATGATCGGCCGGCCTTTCGCCTTCCCATCCATGGTTCGTTAACAATCATAATATTGGGTTTTTCATCCGTCGCCTTCCCAGATTCCCTTTCTCTCTTCCCATCCATGGTTCGTTAACCACCAGAAGCCAATTTGGAAGATGGAAGTAGCTCTCCTCCCATTAGATTAAGACATTTATTTTCTTACTTGGCACTTTCTACCGGTGACGGGAATCATTGAATCAAACACTGGTGTATGATAAGGACCCGTGTGACGCCCCCTCTGATTTTTGTTGTTTATTTCAGGGTCTCCATCAACTTTGGAGGGGCTAGTTTGTGTCCACTAGCCGCATCATATGGATATTGCCAGTGAGTTTCTTAGAACATCTTCACTTCAGCAGAGGCTCTAAAATACAGGCCATCCAACAAAATTTATGGCACGAACAAAAATGCACTATCAAGCTCGGAGTAGCGCGTGCTGCAAAAATATCGGCCACGCGCGAAGCCCAACTGCCACCTGAAAATTCATATGTGCAGCTCTATGGCCAGCCACGGCCAGTCCAAGCCCGCCGCCCATCGCCATTCGTTCGGCGTCCGTGGAAATATACTTTGTTCATCAATTGAGTACAAATTGGCCGCGGCAACAACCAAAGATGGTTTAGAAGTATTGATTGGGGACTCAATTGCTTTTTCTAGATGCATTGTTGGGTCTTTTTTGTTTAATTTTAGAGCCTATTTTATAGACTCAAGTAAAGCGCTGCATGCTCGGCTCTGTATTTTAGCGTTTCTGAAAAAACTGGACACAACCACGCACACTAAAAGTGGATTCAGCGTGCTCCAAAACGATTTTACAGCACCAAAATATAGCGTGCATGTTGGTGATGCTCTTATATTTCTTTTGTCGATTATATAATATGTGCAACTCTATTTACTGTGTGATATTGCTCTCTGTTCTTTTCATCGTCGAATCTTTCTCCAAATTGTTCCTACAGTATTTTGGAATCAGGCACTCGATCAGCTGAGCCAGCAACGTATACCAACATGAAGATGTGGTTTGTGCTCTTTCTTTTCCTCAGCCTGCAATCCCTGCTTCTCTCGTGTAGATTTTTTAACTCGCGTTCTCTACAAATTTCATTTATCTGTAAGTAAAGGACCTTAATATGCTATACATGGATGGCGCTTGGGCAGAGGCAACAATCCAACATAGAGGTGCTTATAATTAGGGAATTGAGGAGAAACGGCAATGATGTTTTTAACAAAACAAATAATGTATTATGTTGTATATGTTTTGTTATTTGACATAAAGGTGATTGATGTAATGTCTCAACCATCCAATGAATTTAGGATATTTCAGATGTAAGAATCTTTACTACTCCCTTTTATTTATCACAATAATATTTTTGAGATGGATGTTGCTTCAGTAAGACTAGAATAGTTATCCTCTCCCTCCCATAATGCACCTCTCCCTCCTGTAACCCAAATCCCGCCGCCGCCAGAGGGTCCGCCGGGCAAAGCCCGAATGGCGTGGCGGTGGCAGCGGCCTCCCTCGGTCGCCGTTAGCCTCTCCCTGGAGATGTTGCTTATTCCTCCCCATGGCGGCCTATCCCTCCCCCTGGCGGTGTGGATCCTCCCCATGGAGGCGCCTCTCTTGCCCCAGTGGCGTGGCCATGGCGGCCCTCCCGCACCGGTGGTGCTGGCGGCGCCCTCAACGGCGGTGCAACCCTATGCTGTCTAGGCGGAGGCAGCGGCTTTGAAAGCTGGGCAGCCGCGAGATCCGGATGTTTCGGCGGCGGCACGCTATCGCGAGGCGGCCGCCCGGTGACCTCCTGCTGGATGACGGCACGAGACATCGGGGTTTCTCCCTCAGCATGAGGACACACAGGGAAGCAGCCCTAAATATGATGGTGGAGGTGGCTTTGTTCTTTGTCGGAGGAGGTCAGTCTGAGGCTGGTTGGCTGATCTCAGAATCCGTCATCTAGTCCTAGCAGGAAGGCGGGGAGACCTAGGTGCCGGAGAAAACCGAGCCATAGGAGGGCGATGGCGGCTTTAATACATCATTACCTTGATGAAGGAATCGTCGTGCAACTAGTGTCGACCTCAACCGTGCTTCTCTGGGGAAAACCCTAAGATCTTCGGGTCGGGCGATGGCAGTGTTGCGGCGTCGCGTTCTCTCTTGGGAGCATCATTTGTGGAGCAGCGCTGGAGGGCAGCGGCAGGAGGTGGAGCGGCTTTGTCTTGCACGGAGTCTTCGGTGGAGATGCCAAGTCATGCCTAGCCAACAGGTGCTACGATCAGTCATGCCTGGATTGGTAGGTGCTACGTAGGATAGATCTTCTCAAGGTCTCTAGTTGCGTCTATTGGCGGGACCCAACAGCATGGTGCCGAGAGGTCTCGGTGGCGATCACTCATTCTTGGATGGATGTGCGCAGGGTGATGGCGCCGCCTGCCGTCATGGTGGCGCCGATGCGGTAGGCCTCGCAAGGTCGGTGCATTCATCTCTCCAGAAGTTGGGTATGCGAAACAAGGCGGCTTCTAAGACTTTCCGGAGCGTGTATGCTGGTTCACGCTAAGTGTCTGCCGGATCGGTTGTGGCACTTTCTCTTTATTGGGCGAGTTGTTGAGGCCTTCGATTTTAGATAATGCGCATTGGTGGGATGTGTAACACCCCAGTTCTAGTTAAATAATATTAGGGTTGTTTGCGCATTCATGAGCATCATGTCTTAAAATTTGCATGCAAAGAAAATAAAGTGAAAACCCTAAACCCTACTTTCCCTTCCATTTTGAAAGTAATCCAAAATGTTTTGAATTTTGAAATCTACCAAAATGTGTGGAGCCCAATCTAAATAAAAGGGCCCACAATAGTTGGAATATTTTACAAAAGCTTCTGGTAATTTTGTAACATTCAAAAACAAATTTGAAATTCAAAATACAAAAGAGAAATTAGAAACAGAATTGGAAAATATTTTAGAAAGAAAAAACAGAGCAGCCAATGTAGCCTAGTCCGGCCCAGCTTGCCCTCTCCCTCTTCTCCCTTCCCTACCGCTCAGTGCGCGTAGCTGCAGCCCGCAGCCGGGCCAGCGCGGCCCATCTGGCCCATACCCCTTCATCCCCCTGTTCGTCGTCTTCCTCGCCGTCGAGGAAGCAGCTGCGTGTGCCACGCACTACCGTCGATTCCTCCGAGCGCCGCGATACCCACCGCCGACCACCGATCCAAGGATAAGAACGGTCGTGATTCTCTCTATCCCCCGTACCAATCTTATCCACTGTCGCCCTCTCTCGTGGAATCCCCTCTCTGGCCAAACCCTAGCTCGCTGGTAACCGCATGCCGTTGTTGCTCTGGACCACCCCGAGCCTCGCCGTTTGTCCCAGGAGATCCGCCTCGCCACCCTCGTTCGTCCCCGACCAACCACGCAAGCAGGCATGCCCCAAATCGTTTGTAATCAAGATCGATGTATCTCCGACCGCCGTAGTTGTCGTCATCGATTCGTCGGCCTCCGACCTCCCCTCACTTCCCCGACACCACCATCGCGCTCCTGGTGAGCTGTTGGTCCCTGTGGACCTTCTCCCCTGCCCCCACGCTCTTTGGTTCGTCGCCTCGCCGTGTGCCTCCGCCAACCGCCGCAGTACATGGTCGCCGGCGATGCTCCGGTGAACAAATCCGGGCGGCGCCACCACTACTCGGTCTGCCTCAACCCCCTCTTTCCAGCAAGCCCAACCCTGCTCACTCCCGCGCCCCCTAACTCCCGCCCCAATCTCGATCTGAGAGTTCCACCATTGCTGATGTCACAGTGACGTCACAGTGATGCAGTAAAGCTTTTTCTTTTCTTTTAATCTTTTCTGTAATTATTTTCTAGAGTATAAATAACCCTTGTGGGCCCAGTCTGTCAGGATTTTATTCTTTTTGAAAATTAATTTCTGAAATGTTTAAATATATGACATGTGGGACCAAGTGAATAAATATTTAATATAATCCAAAAATGTTTTATAAATTCTTAAAATAATTTAAAATGGATTTAAATTGAGAAATATCATAACTAATTCATTTTAAGTCAGAAAAATACAAATAATATATCAAATTGTTCAAAAAAATGAGCTCTACCTATTTAAGCTATAATCATGCATTGTTCAACAACTTTCATGACAAGTTTAATTAGAACAACATAGTAACCCCTCTCATATGTTTCCGGAGGTTTCCCGAGTTAGGGTTTGTACCCCTCGGAACTCCGTTTAAACTACCAAGCATGCCTTAGGGTTACATTTCGATACAATTCAACTTTTCATGTCATCATCCTTGCTTGAGCATTGCATCGATGCCATTGTTGATTGTTTCCATCTCTTTCTGGTATTTGGTTCTTCTCGGTAGAATACGAGATCGAGATCGAGATCGAAGCCAGAGATCAACACCATCGAAACTCCAAGACAAATATTTGACCAACTATATCCAAGTCAAGTAAAAGTCCGTCAAAGATCTGTTTATCTGTTATCAACTGGCAAAGTCAAGCATAGCCCCACCATGATATAATCCTATGATTTCGAAAGCATTTTAATTCCTTCCATGATGCATATGATTCTATTGTGTTCTTTTGTTGATAGATAGAGTATCCTATCTGTTGTATTACTCCCTTGAGATTATATTACCTGATCCACTGCTCCTAGCATAACTAGGTTTGGCTTGTGTGCACTGCTAGAGCTTATATCTATGTCCTGCTTAGCCATGCTTAGTTGTTGAGTCTGGTTCATCCAGATGGTGTATCAGATGTAGAGAATCTAATATGACAGGAGAACGTGATGAGATGAGATCAGTGATATGAGATTAAAAATGCTAAGGATTGTATGGGAGGCCATGGTGGGATGTGGTTTTTCTAGTCCCATGCTTGCCACCACTAAGAACCAAGTTCTTGCCCTTGGAACCGAGATGAGCATACAACCACACGGGGCTTGGGAACCTCTCGCCTGATTAACTTGCCTAGTAGATTCCATGAGTCACATAGTTTGGCGTTCTATTCGACATATGCATAGAAAACCTTTCGAAAGATTTGGCGGGTGAAGGTGCATTCATAACAGGTAGGGAAGCGTGGACCGGGTTGCTTGGGGTCGATGGAGCCCCTGGTAAACCAACCTCGCCTCACATCTTTAAGGACCGGCTTCAGGATTTGACCCGTTACGGCGGAACGATCCTTATTGCGTGACTCATGGTCTCGGAGAAAGCAAGGTAAAGGTCGTGGCCAATCACTCTCTACCGGCCTGCCAAGGAAGAGGGCGAAAACGTTGGCATTAAGAGTCGGTTGGTACGTGTGGGTAAAGTTGTACATCCCTGCAGGGTTAAATCTTTTCAAAAAGCCGTGTTCAAGGTTATGAACGATTGGTGACCAGATTCTAAGATCATAGAGAACATGAACCTAATCGTAAATTTGGCAGGTCAACGTGTGCTTAAGGATGCTTCCTCATGGGTACGAGGGGGTGATCCTAGATATGGTTCAGATGATGATTTGGTGGATATCAAAAGATGATGATCAATATTTTGGAGATGTCGCTCTCTTATCCCCTTTTAAAATACTCTAATTAGACGAGCTTCTTCCCCCGCTTGTTTTATAAATGAAGGTGGCTTTATGCAAAATAACTCCACCAGCCATAAGTCTTCCGGAGTACACCCTGTACTCACCCTTGCTTTGTTGATACTTTTGGCAAAGTAACTGTTCACCTGAAGACCATTCCCGTACTACATCGACATCGACGAGTAGCTTGGGGTTCCCGGCCAGCAGCCTGGAATCTATGGGCTGGGACGTCATCGTTATACTCCAGGCCGCTTAGGCCATTTGTTAAGTTTGTTATACTTAATAGCATAATTTGCCTTCCGTTATTTGATATTTATGGTCAGTGACCTCTGCTTGTAATAATTTAGTTCTCTGCTCAGTTATGAGCTTCGTGTAATAAATTTTTGTGTCGTAAGGTCACTATTGTGTTACAGATTTCTTTACTGGATATTCTCGAGCTCAATGTTAAGCTTATGTCAGACGGAGGTCTGAAATTTGTTTAGCACTGATCTCGGGGGTGTCACACGATGTTAGGGATATTGGCCCTGTTCATAGACACCCCTTCATCGGGGTTGTAGGATTGGTGGACTTCGGTTTGTTCTTTGTAATCCCTCTTGTAAGGTTTTTAAGAATAATCTAATAAAACAGGTCGTATGCATAGTTTGGATGCAGAGGCCGGGCAATCTTCCCCATTTCTAAAAAAGTTATTGTTTAGATGGTCCATGTTTGCGGTATAATTTTTTCAAAGTTTTAAGGTTCTAAGTGTGGGTGCATTGGTATATTTTTTAGCTTCAGATGATACCAAGTACTACCTCCATACCGGTTTATTAGGTTAACACGGAATCCAAGAAAAACGTTTAACCATAAAATATGAATTATATGTCCAAAAAATAATATCATCG
Organism: Avena sativa; assembly: GCA_916181665.1. NCBI lineage: Eukaryota > Viridiplantae > Streptophyta > Magnoliopsida > Poales > Poaceae > Avena > Avena sativa. The sequence continues at coordinate 150,545,952 of OV702297.1, forward strand.
GATTCATATTTAAAAGACCTTTCCAATGATATAGTTTATGTGCTATACGATTCATATTTTATTGATTAAATTTGTAGTCAAACAATTTTTTAAACTCCGATTAGCCCAATATACCGGTATGGAGGGAGTATAGGGGCAGTAGTGAGTACGACCATGTTTTCTATTATTGCCAATAAACCCGAAAAATTGGGTTCTGTAGTTATTCACTATTCATATTTTCAAAATTATGGTAACTATTACATTATATAAGTCCAGTGTACATAATCCTTACTATACAAGTATTGATAGCTATATCACCTTAAATTCCATCCACAACGCGCGGGGTATTATCTAATTCTCACCAAAGACCACATCTTGTGACACCCCCGGGATCAGGGCTAAATAAATCTCAGACCTCCGTCTGAAATAAGCTTAACCTTGAGCTCGAGAATATCCAGTGAAGAATCGGTAACACAGAAATGACCCTGCGACACAAAAATTTATTACAGCAAGCTCATAACTGAGCAGAGAACCAAATTATTACAAGCAGAGGTCACTGACCATAAACACAACGGAAGGCAAATTATGCTATTAAGTATAGAAAACTTAACAAATGGCCTAAGAGGCCTGAAGCATAACGATGATGTCCTAGCCCATAGATTCCAGGTTGCCGGCCGGTAACCCCAAGCTACTCGTCGATGTCGATGTAGTACCAAACTAATCTTCAGGGAACACTTACTCTACCAAAAGTATCAACAAATCAAGGGTGAGTACAGGGTGTACTCCGCAAGACTTATGGCTGGTGGAGTTGTTTTGCATAAAGCCATCTTTTGTTTATGAAACAAGAGGGAGAAGAAGCTCGTCTAGTCAGAGTATTTTAAAAGGGGGTAAGAGAGCAACATCTCCGAAATAGTAATCATCATCTTTTGATATCCACCAATCATCATCATCTACCAATTAGGATCACCTCCTCGTACCCATGAGGAAGCATCCTTAAGCACACGTTGATCTGCCAAGTTTTACAATTAGGTTATAGTTATCTATGATCTTAGAATCTGGTCACCAAGCGTTCATAACCGTGAACACGGCTTTTTGAAAAGATTTAAATCTGCAGGGGTGTACAACTTTACCCACACGTACTAACCTTCTCTTAATGCCACTAGATAAGCCCTCTTCCTTGGAAGGCCGGCAAAGGGTGGTTAGACACGACCTTTACCTTGCTTTCTCCGAGACCATGAGTCATGCAATAAGTATGATTTCGCCGTAACGAGTCAAATCCCGAAGCCGGTACTTAAAGATGTGAGGCAAGGTTGGTTTACCAGGGGCGCCATCAATCCCAAGCAACCGCGGCCACGCTTCCATACCTATATGAATGCACCTCATTCACCTCCTCTTTTGAAAATGTTTTCAATGCGTATGTCGAATGGAACGCCCGAACTATGTGACTCATGGAATCTACTAGGCAAGTTAGTCAGTCATGAGGTTGTCCAGGCCCCGTGTGGTTGCACGCTCGTCTTGGTTCCAAAGGCAAGAACTCAGGTCCTAGTGGTGGCGAGCATGGGACTAGAAAAACCACATCACACCGTGGCCTCCCATACAAGCCTTAGCAAGTTTAATCTCATATTACTGATCTCATCTCATCAAGTTCTCCTATCATACTAGATTCTCTGCATCTGATACATCATCTGGATGGACCAGACTCAATAGCTATGCATGTCTAGGCAGACACATATAATAGCTCTAGCAGTGCACACAAGCCAAACCTAGTTATGCTAGGAGCAGTGGATTAGGTAATATAAGCTCAAAGGGAGTAATGCAATAGATAGGATACTCTATCTATCGATAAAAGACCACAGTAGAATCGTATGCATTATGGCAGAATTGAAATGCTTTTGAAATCGTGGGATTATATCATGGTGGGGCTAAGCTTGCCTTTGCTAGTTGATAGCAGATAAGCAGATCTTCGGAAGCCTTGTACTTGACTTGGTTATAGTTGGTCAAGTATTGTTCGTCGATCTTCGATCTTCGACGATGTTGATCTCTGGCTTCGATCTCGATCTCGATCTCGTATTCTACCGGAAAGAACCAAACACCGGAAATAAAGGGGAAACAATCAACACATGGCATCGATGCAATGCTCAAACAAGAATCATGATATGACAAGTTAATTTGCATTGAATTGAAACCCTAAAACATGCTTGACAAATTAATCGGGGTTCCAAAGGGTAGAAACCCTAATTCGGGGGAATTCCGGAATCACCTATTAGGTTCACACTAGATGATCTATCATCATCACTAACATTACAAGATTAAAGCAGTTGTATCATCTATTTTATTTTAGAAAAGTAATTTCTACTCATTGAAAAACTACTTAAGATTTAATATTCTCCAACTCAAACATGGGATTGACACATGTCATCACCACATATTTCAGTACATGGGAATGTGATTTAAAGTGGTGCCAAAATTTAATAAGTTTAACCTTTTTTATTTTATTTAATTAAAGTGACAAGAAATGCCTATGTGGCATTCTTTTATTAATTGATCATTATTTCTGTAAGTAAACCTATATATTTTTATATATTCTGAAAGGTATGGTTAAATGTGATTTTTGAGAGTTGGAATCAACTCAAAAGCTCTTATGGTTGAATTTTGAAAAATGTTTGAATGCAGAAAAGCTTCTGCCTTGTTATTTTTACCATGGGTGATCTATAAATCTAAATGGTTTGAATCCAACGGGCTTGGATTAATAATTTCAGTACCTTTCTAAAACAATTGTTTTCATGCATTTTAGTTCAGTGAATCGAGCTGGGTTGATTTTTGAATCTAGGTATAGAACTGTGTTTGAAATTAAATGAATAAAAATAAATTTGAATTGTTGGGTCGCGCGGGATGTTTAACTGGGCCGGCCCACTATGCACAACGCACGCGCGGGCTGGTTAAGTGAGCGACCCCACTCGTCAGTGAGACAACGAGGGGCGAAGCGGTATGGGGCGATTAGGACCGTAGGATCTAACTCTAATCGAATGGCTCTGGTTCATCGTCCACATCAGGCAGCGCCAGCGATACAGAACCCTAGGGCAGCCGGTGGGGGTCATGGGAGGCTCACCGGGGCTCAGGCGAGTGTCGGCGACGGGGGTGAACGACGAAGTCGACGACGGCGATTCTCCTGGTACCGACAGCTTGTCCTGGGGCGGCTCCAATCGACGGCGCCTCTCCTCCTCTACAGCGGCGAACTCCGGTGAAATTCCAGCTACCTGGTGCTCGCCTTTCTCCGGGAGTGAGTGGGTGTGATCAGTGAGAGGTGGGGAGTGAACTGTTGTGAAGAAATCAAGCGGGGGAGGTCTCCTTTTATAGTGGCTGAAGGGGACCGACGGGCGCGGGCTGAGCTCGTCGTGGTCGACGGCACACAGTGCTACTGGCATGGGCGGCGATAGGGGCGGTGTTGTGCTCCCTGGTGAAGCTCAATGGCGTGGTCTTGTGGCGTGGGGTGCTGCTGAACGGTCGGAATGCGTTGACGCTCTGGGCGGGTCCGATGGTGGTTTTAATGGTGCACAGCGTCTACGGTCCGCGCAGCGGCGAACAGGCATGTCCACGGGGTTGCTGGGGTGTTAGCGATCACGCACACAAGCGACGATGGCGGCGAGGGCGACGCATGGTCTGTGGGCCTGTGTCATGGTTGGCACTGGCACGCTCTCGGCTCGCACGCAGAGAGACTTGGCATGCTTGGGCAGTGTGGTCCAGGGGCTGGCAGTGCTCGAGGCTTGGACAGGGGGTGGCAGTGGACGGTGGTCAGTGCTCCAGACATGCTTGCTAGGCTTGGTGCTTCTCCTAGCTTGCTGTCGACATTGGGGTTGGCAATTGGGCTCGGCATGCTCACCATCAATGGCTATGCCAAGCTCACAGTGGTGCTAAGGCTTGTTAAATGGGTTAGATCATCTACTAAGAGTATAGAGTGAGCTAGAGAGGGAACAAGGTTGGCCAAAATCACTGCTCACTATAGTGTTGTTTGTTTGTTTGTTTGTTTGTTTGATGCCAGCAAGGTGTTTGATAAAATGGCTGAAAGAAATTCAATTTGGAATTTTGGATTCAAACTTGGTGGGTTTGCTAGGCACATACTAGGGAGTCTCTGGTTAGTTGGATTAGTCAAGGGGCACTGGTTTGGTTTGGTTTTGAAAATCTGTGATCTTCACCTATGATAAAGATTCAATTTTTACTTGTGATTTGAAAGAGGTTGCCAATTGTTTCTGCAAGTTTGAAAGGTGGGCTTTGATTCATTTTTACTTGGTCTAGCAAGGGGTGAAAAGAATTGGAAAAGTTTCTGTTTGAAATCTTGGACTAGAAACACTCAAAGTGACCTAGTGAGCGTGATTGGCAAAATGACCATTTGCTTTAATTGATTTGTTTTTGATTTTATCTTTATTTATTTCTTCTTGGAAATGTTTTATATGATGTTATTTTCATCTTTAAACCATTTCTTGCTATTTAGGTTAATCACACAAGTCCATTCATACATTTAGCAAATCATCACATACACACATGCATTCATATGATTTTAATTATCAAAGTTATTGTTAACCCTAATTTTTGGTGATTAGAGTTTGATGATCGTTGTTTCATATTTTTGGGATGTTACATCCCCTGTTGATCCAGTCGTTGCTCCTGCGTCAGTTGTTGAGCCTGCTCACTCGGCTCCGTTATCCTCCTCAACCAGATCCAGAACTGCTCCTTCTGCCTCTTTGGCTAAAGACAAGACCCGGCTTGCTGCCCAAGGCCAAACTCGCTCCGCGCCTATCAAGCAATCAGCTTCCAGGCAGATGACCTTGATTCACGACCCAGGTTCCGCTCCGCAGATTCGGCCCACACCACCAACAATGACACCTGCTCCTACGGGTCAGTTGGGCGAGTCTGTCGTTGCCGGGTCTGGCAGCGTTTCCAAGGCTGGTGCCTTGCACACCAGTGCCGCCGATACTCGTGCCAGGATGGGGACTAGCCTGAAGAAAGGGCAAGTCCTTACTTAGATACTCAGCGGGCAGGGCCCTGGCTCTGCTGAGCGTTATGCGATTGCCTGGAATGCGGCCGGCAAACAAGAAGTGAGCTCCAGTTCTGGCCAGAAGCTGAAACTAGGCCCCAAGGCTGTCTCTGAGATGACCCAGCAGGCCATCGCACTAATGGCCAAAGCAGATCAAGTGAATGAGTTATGTAATTCCTTACTCTTTTGCATACTAAGTATTTTTACATGTTCCCTAGTCCTCGAGGTTACTGCCGAGTAAGGCACTTATTCGGTTGTAAGCTCTGAGTTAGAACTTGTCCTTTATTTCCTCCTACCAAGTTTGCATGTCGGACTTTTGATCGCTAGTCCCCGAGGTTACTACCGAGTAAGGCACTTATTCAGATGTAAACTCAACCATTTGCATACATATTATGATTAGATCTTTTTTGTGTAGCTCACGCATAACAAGCGTACCAAGGTGCATCAGGCTCTTATCTGGGAGTATCGAAAGCTTAAGCTCGCTCACCAAGATATGAAAGCTGAGGCTCAGGGACAAGGTACTTTTCCTACTCGGCTTACTTTTACTTGATAGATCTATTTTTGTTCCATCCTCTTGAATCTTCCTCGTTGTCTTTCCACATCTTCTGCCCAATCCACCATAGGTGTGCTGCATAAACAGATCAGCGAAGCTGAAAGTAATTCCCTTTTCCTTAGAAGTTTTGTGTCTGCCGAGCATTTACTCAATTTCATCTCGGCAAGTCCGAGATGGCCTGCTGTTACTAACGAGTCACATGTTCTGAATAAGCATATCAGCACCAGGTCGAGCTCCAGAAGGAGCGAGACGAGGTGACCAGGCTGAAGCAGCAGATGGCGGATATGGAGCAGAAGCACCAGTCTGAGTTGAAGGGCCTGCGCGAAGAACTTGCCGAGAAAGATGGTCAGCATGCTATCAGTGCTGAAAAGACTAACCAATTGCTCAAGGAGGCCGACTTAGCTGTTCAGTCGGCTCATCAAGATCTGGAAGCTCTTCAAGCCAAGGCTAAGATCTGGCAGAACAAGCTCGACATGATCAACTCATTCCTCGGTAGTGAGTTCTTACTCTTTTCACTGTGCTTCTATCCTTACTATTTAACCCTTTTCCCATTGTTTTTTTATGTTCCTCCGTTTTTGTAGAGAACTTCCCTGAGGCCGACATGTTCGCCTTAAGGGCAATGAAAAAGGTGCGAGCTAAATCTGGAGCTCTAGCGGACGGCGAGATCACCATCGACGAGCATCTTGTAGCGCTCTTAGAGCGTGTGACCACATTAAAGTCATGCGGTGTCGACTTGCTTAAGTCGGCAATCCATGCATTTAGGATGCTCTAGCCGGATGAGGATGTGCCCACGCTCGTTGAGCCCTTGGCAGCCAAATTTCTTCTCACTGAAGAAAGGCTAGATCAGTGGCGCAAGTCGGCTGGTCGTGTCGCAGCGAACAAGGCCCTTGCTTTTGTGCTCTCATGGTATGAGGATATCAACCTTGATGTTCTCCAGCATATGAGGGCCAAAGGAAAGTGGATCCACGAGCCTGAGCTCATCAAGAAATGCCAAGAGCGAGCCGACACAATGGTGGAGTACGCTCTAGTGCACGCCTGGTGCGATGGTCCTAGCTTCCTCGATCTTCGCGAGCCTCTTGCCGAGACTGTTGATGATGACGGTGCTGACAGCGAGGCCACCGAGTGAGATGCTCTAGAAGACTCGGTTGATGCACCTGACTCGGCCGATGCTCCAGACGACGCTCCCAGCTCCAGCCCCAAGAATGCTCCTTCGAGTCCACCTGTCTCTTAAGCTGGTTAAAAAACACTTAATTCTGATGAGATCCCCGGTATGTCGGGTGCATATGTAAAATATTCCGCACTTATTTTGGGTGTGCGCCTTTGCTAAGGCTTAAACTTCTATTTTGCTTGAATGCAAATCATCTTGGGGCAAGTACCCGAGTTTCATTTGTCGTTTTCCTTGTCCTTGAATTTGGCTCTTGTCTACCTTTTTTGGCATTCGACATTAGAGGCTCAAAGTTCTAAGGATTTAGTTAGCGGATATGAAACTAGAAAACTTGACCTAAAATCATTCGACACACAAGCCGATATATCCTACAATGGGTTAGTTAAAAAATACATAGAGCCGACTTGCGTTTTTCCCTTTACTTATCTGTTGTTCATGTTTTGCTCGTACTTGGCCTTTTTCTCTTGCTTGCCATGAAGCCGTGTTTTAGGACAATAGCATAGTCGAAGAGTTAACCTCATACGAGTAAACACTACTTGTTCCGAGATAAGTTTAAGTGTCAACACCAGTCGACATAAAATTTTCAAGAATAAACATAAGCGGCGGTCCCCGAGTAAGTTTTTCGAGTCATACCATTTTATTATCATCACATAGCCGGCATAAGTATCCGACATATAAGAGTTTAATAGATACATACGCTGCTTCTCCTAAGTGTAGAAAGGATGGAGCAATGCCACATTCCATGGCCTTTTGGTCTCATCACCCGATCTATCCGCCTTGTTCTTTTTTGCTTCACGAGCATCTATCAGATAGTATGAATCATTGTGCAATGCTTTGATAACAATGAATGGTCCTTCCCATGGGGGTGATAGTTTATGCATCCCAGTTGTGTGTTGCACTAGCCTGAGCACCATGTCCCCTTCTCGGAAAACACGAGGTTGGACTTTCTGGCTATGATAGTGTTGGAGACTTTGTTGGTATATGGCGGACCTGGATAATGCCAATTCGCTTGCTTCTTCGAGTAATTCAACTCCATCTTCTCGGGCCTCTTTTACCTCGGCTTCCGAGTATTGTCTTACTCTTGGCGAGTCATGCTCTATGTCGATAGGCAAAACTGCTTCACCCCATACACAAGGAAGAACTGTGTATAGCATGTTGATCGATTCGGAGTTGTCCTTAAGCTCCATAGCACTAAGGGTAGTTCCTCGATCCAGCAACCAGGTGATCTCTGGAGTGTTTCCATTAGGCGGGGTTTTATCCCGGATATACCTAAGTCTTTAGCTCGTTCAACTTGTCCATTTGATTCTGGATGGGCGACTGACGCTACGTCAAGTCTTATTCGATTTTTCCCACAGAATCGAGCGAAAGATCCTTCGGCAAAGTTTATTCCATTGTCTGTGATCACACTGTGCGGGTGACCATACCTCAAGATTATGTCTTTTAGGAATGTGACAGCTATTTTTCCATCTAGTTTTTTTATGGGCTTCACTTCTATCCATTTGGTAAACTTTTCGACCATCACTAGTATGCCGCCCCTTGCTGGTTTGAATGGTCCCACCATGTCTAGGCACAATACTGCGAATGGCCAGATGATCGGTATAGTTTTTAAGCCGGATGCTGGTAAATGTGACTTTGATGCATAGTGTTGGCAACCGTTGCATTTCCTCACTAAATCTTGTGCTTCTGCCAGTGCACTTGGCTAGTAGAATCCAAGTCGGAATTCCTTGGCCGCCAATGCACTTGACGAGGCATGGTGCCCACATTCTCCTTGTTGAATATCCAACAGTATTTCTTGGCCTTGCTCTGGAATTATGCAATGTTGCAATACGCTTGTCATACTCCTCTTGTACAACTCCTTGTTAATTATTGTGTTTGCTTTTGCTCTTCTTTCTGTCTGTCTTGCCAATATCTCATCATCAGGCAAAGTTCCATCCCTCATGTAGTTGAATATTGGTTGCGCCTAGGCTGGTATCACTGGTGCTGGGTCTGTTTCTCCGTCAATTTCCATTGGCTCATCCAACATTTGTTATGCCGACATAACCTGATGAGTCCTCGAGTGTGATTCGGCAACCCCTGGGTTGAGCGGAATAGTCCCCGAGTTACTCGAACCTACCCCTATATCAATGTCCATTGGCGCAACATCTGACTCCTGGCTTGCCGGGATGAATATTGATTCGGATTCCGTTGACGGCTTGATTGATGGTTTTCTAAGATGTTCCAGTGCTACTCCTGGTGGGATTGCTTGACAAGATAAGCCTAACTTGGATAAAACATCAGCTGCCTCATTTTCTGCTCTGGGTATATGATGAAATTCACACCCATCAAAGTATCCCGAAATCTGTTGTACATGAAAAAGATAAAGTGCCATATTGGCATCCAATGCGTCCCAATGTCCAGATACTTGCTGGATAACCAAATCCAAGTCACCGAAACACATGATCCTTTTGATGCCAATCTCCTTGGCCACTTTTATCCCATGGACAAGTGCTTCATACTCGGCTACATGATTGGATGCAGCAAAGTGGATCTGCAACACGTATTTGAGCCGATCCTTCTTAGGTGAGGTGAGTACTATCCCGTCTCCCAGGCCCATATTTGTCTTATATCCATCAAAGTGCATTCTACAGTAATTCGGGTCTGGCAGTGGTGGTTCATATTGTAATTCTATCCAATCCACGAAGAAATATGCTACAACTTGAGATTTGTTCGCATCTCGCTTGTCATATTGTGGAGTGTATGGTGCTAGTTCTATGGCCCATTTTGCCACTCGGCCACTGGCATCTTTGCTTCCCAATATATCCGAGATAGGTGCCTCGCATATTACCTGGATTGGATGCTCTTCGAAATAGTGCTTCAGCTTCTTTGTTGTCATATACACCCCATATGTCATTTTTTGGTAATGGGGGTAGTTTTGCTTTGATGTAGAGAGCACTTCTCTCAAGTAATAAACTGGCCTTTGGACTGATTTACCCTCTTCTTCGCGCTCAACCACTATCACTACACTGACAACTCTATTGGTTGACGCGACATAGAGCAGCATTGGCTCTTTGGATAGTGGTGAGGCTAATATTGGTGATGTTTCCAACATCTTTTTGAGTTCATGAAAAGTGCTATCAGCTTGCTGTGTCCATGTGAATTTGTCTGATTTTTTGATCAGTTGATATAATGGTAAGGATTTTTCGCCTAGCCGACTCACAGACCTACTCAACGAGGCCAGGCATCGTGTAAACTTCTGTACATCATTGAGGGTTTTTGGTAACTCTATTCTTTCGATGGCTCTGATCTTTGTCGGGTTAGCCTCAATTCCTCGGCTGGATACAAGGAATCCGAGTAACTTTCCAGCCGGGACACCAAAGGTGCATTTTTCCGGGTTGATTTTCATTCGTAATCTTCTTAAGTTTGCGAATGTTTGACGCAAGTCCTCAATTAGAGTATGATTTTGTTTGGTTTTTATTACTACGTCATCGACGTATACTTGAACATTTTTGTCTAGTTGATCTTGCAAGCATTTTTGCATGCATCTTTGGTATGTTGCACCTGCATTTCTCAATCAGAATGGTATAGTACGATAGCAATAAGCCCCATACGGGGTGATAAAAGCTGTCTTTGTTTGATCATCAGGATTCAGTGGTATTTGGTGGAAACCAAAGTACGCATCCACAAATGACAAAAATTCACACCAGGAAGTAGAGTCAATGACTTGATCGATCTGTGGCAGGGGGAATGGATCTTTTGGACACGCCTTATTGAGGTTCGTCTAGTCAATACACATGTGCCACACCACTGCCACGTTCGGGTCATACTTTTTCTTTTCGACCAAGACTGAATTTGACAACCAATCTGGGTGCAGTACTTCAATGATAAACCCGGCAGCCAAGAGCATGGCTATCTTGGTGGCTATCACTTTCCTCCTATCTTCGGCGAAGCGGCGGAGGGGTTTCTTCACCGGCTTGGCATCTGGCCTTACATGAAGAGAGTGCCCAGCCAGCTCCCTCGGAACTCCTAGCAGGTCTTGTGTGGACCATGCAAAGATATCCCAATTCTCACGGAGGAAGCTGGTGAGCTCGCTTTCCTATTTGTCAGATAGCCCGGCGCAAATAGTAACTGTACGCTCTAGGAAAGCCTCATCAACATGTACCTTCTTTGTTTCCTTGGTGGCTTGGAAAGACACGCTGCCATGCGGGTTAGTGAGTGCCGGCATAGACATCTGTGTCGCCTTGGCCAGTGCTGCAACCTCCATCATTTGCTGCTTTTCCTGGGCTATGAGCATTGACTCGGCCAGCGGAGATCCGGCTGAGGCGCATACAATAGATCTCTTTTAGTCACCCTCAACTGTGATGACTCCACACGGACCTCGCAGCTTCAACTTCAAGTAAGAAATATGAGGGGTAGCCATAAACTTTGCCATAGCCGGCCTGCCTGATTAAGGCATGGTATGAGCTGACCAGGTCTACCACCTCGAACTCTATGGCTTCAGTGCGATAGTTTTCCCTTTTGCCGAATAAGACATCAACCCAGATCTTGCCAATTGGCTCACATGACAGTCCCGGCACAATGCCATGGAAGGTCGTCTTAGTCGGCCCCAACATGTTCATAGTGATGCCCAACTTGAGCATGGGATCCTTGTACATGATGTTGATGCTACTGCCATCGTCTATCAGTACCTTAGAGAACTTCACATTGATGTCTAGGCCCATGAACGTTGGATCCAAGACAAGAGCATAACCTCCTGGCGTTGGCATGATCTTGGGGCGATCCTTTATGCTCCAAGTTATCTCCTGTTCAGACCAATGCATGTATTTTGGTATTGCCGGCATTGTGGCGTTCACTTCAATCATCTGTCTCTGTTGACTTTTCTTGTCATTCGGCTCTATGACAAACACGACATAGCTCTGGTGATGCTCCCTATACTCATTTCTGGTTCCATGGCCGACATGAGCGTCATCACCTCTTGGGTTATGCACCTGGTGCACATCCTCTCTTCTTTCTTGGTTATGATACCTCGGCTATTTGTTCTCATATCTATGCTCATCTCCAATAGCCTGAGCATTTCCTCCTGTGAGTGGCGGAGGGGGAGGTGGTGGTAACTGCTGAGTCGGTGAGTCCACTCTGTCTCCCTTCTGAAACCAAGTGCATTGTCTTGTTGTGTGATTCGCCGGCTAACTCGGACTTGGCGTGTGAAACTTACACAGTTGATCCAACATCATCTCATAAGTATACTTTTGCCTGTCTTGATATGGCTTTCTCTTTTCATATGGCTTTTTCCCATCATTCTTTTGTATCCATTGTTGTTGTCCACTTGTCCTTTGAGGTTGGCTACTCCCAGCATCTGGATGATCCTGACTCACAGCTGCGACTTGAGTCGAGCCATACTTGTAGTCTGGTCTTTCATCTCTTCTTTTGATTCTATACTCGGCCCTTTCCTAGCGCCTTTGCGACCCGGCCGCCTCATAAATCTGTGTCTCACTCATCCCATCTACCGACATAAGAAGAGGCTGAGTCGGGTCTCCTAACGCATATGAGTCAGCAATTCTTATTGTTTCTGCCAAGCTTGTCGGCATATTTCTTTGTAACCTTTGCCACAGTACGCTTTCATGCTTGCATCCTTGTGCAAACCATGCAATGGCCTGAGATTTGATTACGCCTTCACGAGAGTTGAGCATAGTGCAAATCTAGTGAGGAACTCCCTGTCTGTTTCATTCAACCTTTGCTTGCACATAGCTAGCTGTTATGGGCGATTCGGCCTCTTGTACATGCTTGTGAAATGGCTCACAAAAGCTTCCTGGAAATCAATCCAGCTGTTGATGCTTCCGGGTGGCAAATTATTCAGCCACACCCTCGCTGGTCCTTCTAGCATTTGCGGTACATACCGCACTGCCCATCTTAGATTTCCATGCGCGATCTTTACTGCAGTCCCATAATCTATGAGCCAGTCCTCTAGCTTTTTGCTTCCATCATAAGTTTTTGTTCCTCTGCCCAGCTAAAAGTTTGGCACTGGCGGTTCTTTCATGATCCTTGGGCCAAAACATGGTGGACCCTGTGGACCTTGCGATTTGATTAGTTCTGCCATCTTTATCTAGTCGAGATTTAGCCTTGCATCATCCGGCTGGAGATTTCTGCCTCCGAGTCTTGCTCCCATTGCTTAATACATGTGAACCGGCAATTCATACCCGTCATTTACCATTTCCAAGTAACCATCAGTGTATCTGTTGGCGTTCGGGTCCGTAGGATGCTGCACTACTTTTCCCGCACTTTGCTATCTCCTTTCGGGTTGAGATGGTGGAGGATTCGGAGCTGGGTTTCCTCCTCCCGCCGAGTGAGTTCCACGCCTAGGCTGAGGTGCAAAGTTCTGCCCTCCATTGTCATTTCTTTGTCCTGCTTGCCTTTCTTGGCTAGCGTTTTCTTGGTTATCATTTCCCTGAGCGACATTCCTTCGTGTTCATTGCGCACGGTCCGGGTTTCCTTGAACCACTGTCGGGTCATAAGAAACCATCTGCTTGTTCCTTCCTGAATCTACACTCTTTTCTTTTCTCTGTCTCGGTGCCGCTCCTGGTGAGGAGGTTGTATGGCCTGCTGATGTCGGGATTGGAGTTGCCGAGTGAACAAGCTATGACCTTCCATCTACCCAGATTTACCCTATAGTACACTTCATTCAGCATTCCTACTGCTCTTACAAACTCATTTACTCGTTCCTGGTGTTTTTTCTTTGCCTCACCCGTCAGATGGGGTAACTCGGTCATTGCTACCTCTGCGGCTCTCAAATTTGCTTCTGCCGTGTTGTATGTCGGCCGCATGGCTGTTTCGTTGTTGTTCTTTGGTGTTATTTTAGATGTTGCGTCTGCCAGCTCTTCATTGAGGTTCCTTCCTCTTAACCTTGCTGCATCAAGCCAGGTCTTAGAGCCCTTGACTCGATTTGCTGAATTGTACTCTCGGATTGTTATATCCATATCATGATGCAACTGCGCTAATTCCTTTGCCTTCTCCAAGACCTTTTTTCCTAGCGTCCTCTAACTCGGCCTGCACGCGTGCCAGGTCAGCTGCTGGTGCTACTAGATCTCCTAGTTTTTCTATCGCTTCCTGCAACTCTTTGTCTCTCTTACTCCTAGCAATGTTCTCTGGCTTCTCTAGTGGCGCTTTTACAGTTCTCGTTTCCCTTGGCGTCCCTTCTGGGTTTTCTACCTCTGCATTGTCATTCACCACTAGAGCTATTGGAGGAGCTTGGGGGTGCGATGGGTTTGGAGTTGTCATCATTACCTTGATAGAGACGAGTTGATGAAGCGGCTTGAACCGCAGATCGATCCGGCGCCAGGATGACGCGCTCCGGGTATGCGCGCTCCACGCGCACCACGCCGTAGACCTGGTGCTCGCCAAACTTGATGAAGCGACCACCCCTTGGGAACGTCTTGGTCCCGAAGCATCCTGCGTTGTCGCTGACGAAGTTGAGTGCCCCAAACCTCTGGATGAGGCCGGAGTAGACGCGTTCGAACGTCTTGGCGATTATGTTACCCGTCCGGATGAAAAGTCCAGCAAGCGCCTACTTATGCCCCATGGTGGGCGCCAACTATCGTGGTGGTGTCACGGCAGATGCCATGGGTAGGCTTAAGTTGGGGGCCGAATGGACGCTTGTGGTAACCGGGGAGGAAGTGCACGGTCAAGCCGCACATGAAGAACAAGATGAACTCTCTACACTTAGGATTTTTATTGATCCAAGAAGTTTACAAGTGCTCCTAGAGCTGTTTGAGCATAGCCTCAGGGAACTAGTTTCCTACTTGGTCCAACCTCTTCAAACCCTAGCTATGCCCCTCCTTATATAGGCGATGGCCAGCTAGGTTACATCCCTTTGGGTCCTAGGGTTACTATTTGGATCTTTGTCCTTACTATGTGGGCTGGATCATGGGCTAGCCCTGAGCCCTTGACTCAGTCCACAAAGCCATACAGCTAACGGTCTTCTCGTACGTAGCCTCCAGCTCTTTTGGCGTTATATGATGACTTTGTATGTTAGTCCTTGCTTTGGGCGTCACCCAGCTCCTTTTGTGTTACCCGGCTTCGCCCTTGTCTTTTGACCATGCTTTACCATGGTCCCTCCTGAGTCTTACTCGGAAAGCTACCAAGCGTCCTCTCTGACTCGGCCTTCCCACATGAGACTCTACTCGTTGCTTCCTACAAGGTAAACAAATTTGTCTTATGCGGGCCAACATAATTCTTATGTCGGCCACACACGACCTTCATACCCGGCCGTCGTTACCCGGCCTGAGACATCTTTGATTCGGTATAAGCCAAGCTGGGCAATGTTTTATCACCTATGACCCTACTGGGGGTTATCTCCCAAACACAATTGCAATTGCCAATTTAGGATCATGTATATGTATATAATACTCCCTTCGTCCAGAAATAACTCACTTTGTTTTGGCTAGATTCAAATGTATCTAGACGCATTTTAGTGTATAGCTACATTCGAATCTAGACAAACTCAAGTCGGTTATTTCTGGACGGAAGGACTATTTTACTGTGTTAATGTAATATAATCTATGTCTTAATAAATATTTAATAAACAAATCCTTATTAAATTTTGTAAATAATCCTATTTTTAATCACTAATTGTCATTAACTTTTATGCCATAAAATGTGTGCCAAACACGGTAGAGTAGAGCGCCACATCTTACCATTACACGAAACTAAAGTTCCATCATATTACCTTATGTAGCGTGGTGTATTGTATTTGGCGCCATGATATCGCTAGCTTGGAGGATAGTGATGTCACGAGCCAAAAAAGCGTTCATCCAAAGTTTTTTCCTGATGCGGTTATCCCTAGAGGCTTTTTTGGCGCGCTAGCACGAGTGTGGTGACTAGCTCTGTATTTATAAGCATCAGAGGATGCGTTACGTGTTGTAGTGAAACATGATGAGTGATGCCTACTTTTTGAAAGGAAGTGTTGAGTTTTTTATATTCGCCACCCCAATCAGTTTTCATGTGATGATCTTTCTATTTATGTTCATCTAATTATTAAAATTGAGTAAAAATAGATAAACATCAGAACGCTTCTTAAGCAACTAAATCTAAATAAACTTATTGAAATCATCAATGAAGCTTATTCAACGTTTTTTTCAATATATCCGCACTCAGTATCATGTTATCATCCAATGCCTGCAATGTGATAATGATGGTGAATTCATATCCTCTGCACTTCGTGATTTCTTCGCTACCCATGGTGTTTGTTTCCGCCTCTCGTGCCCCCACACCTCACCCCAAAATGGCAAGGCTGGACGCTTAATCCGCACTACAAACGATATAGTCCGCACCCTCCTTCTCCAAGACTCGCTACCGCCCCTGTTTTGGGCCGAAGCTCTCCACACCGCCACCCATCTCATGAACATCCGCCCATCCCGCGCGATCGATTTCCACACCCCCCACTACCGTCTGTACGGTCTTCATCCCACCTATGATCACTTGCGTGTTTTTGGTTGTTTATGCTACTCCAACCTCTACGCCACATCACCCCATAAAATCGCACCCCGGTCGGCGTGTTGTGTCTTCATTGGGTATCCACGGGAGCAAAAAGGGTACCGCTGTCTCGACCTATCCACTCGGCGCGTTATTGTTTCACGCCATGTCATTTTCGATGAGCACATATTTCCATATTTTTCTGCTGATACTCACAGTTCCCCCGATGCAGAAAATCCATCCCAGGCAGCTTCCTGCACCGGCAAGATCTCTCGGATCCCGCGTAGCCTCGATCTCGCTGTGCCAGGCGCGCCCCATCCCAACCCCCAGGCTCCACCAGTCCCGCTCGGTCGCTTTCCCGCTCGCACCACTCCCCCCGCGCCTGACCCGTCACCCTCACCCACCAGCCCCACCTCACCTGTCCCCCCTGCCGCGTCCCCACCATCCACCAGCGGCCCACGCCCCGTTCCCCACCGCCCCTCCTGCTCCCTTCGATCCAACAGCGACGCGCCCACGCCCAGCTCAGCTCGCACCGCAACCCCGCAATGCTCCCTGTCACCTGGCACTACTGCCGCTGAAACCTCCGTACCCCCCCACCCCACACTCCCGCCCAACTCCATTCCGGTAGATCCCCCCGCCAATCCACACCCCATGATCCCCCGCGGAAAATCTGGCTACTTCATGCCGAAGCACCATTTCTCTCTCGCGCGGTACAAGGCTCGCTGGGTCGTGCGCGGCTTCACCCAGCAGCACGGCGTGGATAATGGCGAGACTTTCAGCCCCGTGGTCAAGCCGACTACCATTCGACTCGTCCTCAGCCTCGGCACGATGCATTCCTGGCCCATCCACAAGTTGGATGTCAAGAAAGCCTTCCTTCATGGGCACCTCAACGAGACCGTCTACTGTGAGCAGCCCTCGGGTTTTCTTGATTCTTCCCGACCCTCACATGTTTGTCATTTGCGCAAGTCTCTTTATGGGCTTAAGCAGGCGCCGCGAGCTTGGTTTCATCGTTTCACCTCTTTCATCCTCTCCCTTGGTTTTTTGGCCTCCAAAGTGATTCATCGCTCTTCATTCTCCGTCGCGGTTCCTCTCTTGCATATTTGTTGTTATACGTTGATGATATCATTCTCACTGCCAACACCATTTCTCTCCTTCACTCCATTATTGAATCCCTCAAATCCGAATTTTCTATGAGTGATCTTGGAGACATCCACCACTTCCTTGGCATCAATGTCCATCGCTCCCGTGAGGGCCTGTTCCTCTCCCAACAACAATATGCGTTAGAGATCTCGACCGCACAGCCATGCTAAATTGCAACCCCATACCTACACCCATCGACACTCACTCCAAGCTCTCGGCCACGCAAGGTGCTCCCTGCACTGACCCATCCTTGTCCAGGAGTCTCGCCGGCGCCCTACAGTACCTCACCCTCACTCGCCCGGACCTCTCATATGTTGTTCAATAAGTTTGCCTCCACATGCATGCCCCCCGTGATTCTCACTTTCAGCTTATCAAGCGCATATTACGCTATGTCCAGGGCACATCTCACTACGGCTTGCAGCTCCACACACGGTCCTCGCTCGACCTTGTCTCTTACTCCGATGCCGATTGGGCGGGCTGCCCCGACACTCGGAAGTCCACCTCCGGATTCTGCGTGTTTCTTGGTGATAATCTGATTTCTTGGTCTTCCCGCCGGCAACCCACGGTCTCTCGCTCCAGCGCGGAGGCTGAATACCGTGCGGTCACCAACTGCATCGCCGAGTCTTGTTGGCTTTGACAACTCTTGCAGGAGCTCCATCACCCGCCGACTCGGGCCATGGTTGTCTACTGCGACAATGTCAGTGCCATGTACATGTCCTCCAATCCAGTTCAGCATCAGCGGACCAAGCATGTCGAGATTGATCTACACTTTGTTCGAGACCGTGTCGCGCTCGGTGAGGCCAAGGTGCTCCATGTGCCAACCAGCTGCCAATTCGCTGATATTTTTACCAAGGGGCTGCCGACCAAGATCTTCCAGGAGTTTCGAGCCAGTCTGAACATCGTTCCAGGCGTTGTTCCGACTGCGGGGGGGTGTTGACACGATACATCTGTAACGTTATCTCTTTGTAACTGTCAGGCATAGTCCTAGGAGGTCTCTCATGATCGATAGGATCAGCTCCTCAACGTGTGGCAGGAGTTCTGCCCACGATCTCTTGCCTTCTACTTGTAAACAGAAACTCTGGTAATGCAATACAAGCGTTAAACACAATTCTGCTAGGACTGCCAAGTGATGCAGTGCATCACATGTATATCAGAAAACCATGAATTCATGCATAGCTAAGCTTTCTGTATAAGGATAAACTTATAGCAATGTGTGACCGAAGTTGCAGAATTGCGGGAAAGAGGACGCACCTTGATTGGTTGCAGATTCCTTGTACGGAACAGTTATTTGATCCTTGCATTTTGTGGTTTTGGCATGAATTGCAATGAAAAACACAATTCATACTGGCCTCATTCTCCATGCTGTATCTATTTAGGTTACTCTCTTATATTTGTTGTTTAAAATTTAGGATTTGTTGTTTGGATTCGTTTGCAAACAGGAGCACATGGTAATGGCTAGGACTAATGGCATGCACATGATCTCTTTTCAGCCAGACAATACATTTTCCATCTACTCAATTTTCTATGGAAAATATCTGGAGAGTCTTCTCGTTAGCGGATCCTTGGTATATTACCTGAAACATGAAACAACCATGACCTTTGGATACACGTTATGCTAAAATTTTCAACTAATGCAGATATAACCACTGTTTTTCTTGTAGAGTTCTTGGGGAAGATTCATGGTATTGTCTACCCAAGCAGCAAGTATATCGCTATGTATCAAGCAGAAACCTGAGCATCAAGTATATCACCATGTATCAAGCGAAGACCTTAAAATGTATTTTTGCCTAGTCAGTTGGCTTCCACTGTCGCCTTGCTCTAAAGTGTGGTCGGACTGCGGAGTTCGCATTTAAATTGGTGTGCTACATTATTTTAAGGAACTCATGTCTCGTTAACTTACAGGCTCTACAGGTTGTTGGATGATAGCAAAGGACATGTCAAGATGAGTGAGTGGCCTATGAAGATATGTGATGCCTGTAAATAGAAATTTCATAGATAGATTATTTTATTTTGAGACAAAATGTATGAAAGCATTTAAGATTCCAATTGTGTCATCCGTTTGTGGATGCCTTAAACAGTTGTCAATTTAATTAGTTCTCCACGAGCTACTCTTTTTTCTTGATGTTACATATGAGAAATGCCATTTTGCATATGAAATGCTTATACCAGAAAGAAGTGAAAATCCTTTAGTTGTTTGTATGATGTGTACCGTTTCAGTTCGACAAACTAATAATATTTCAAAGGAAAATGAAAAGTGGCATCAACACTCTAGCAGGCAACTACGTACATGAATCTATTTGAGACGCAATGCTACGTCACAACGTATGATAGAGACGCCATGCCAATCATATATGAAAACGTCTTTAGACTTGTAAAGATGCAAATAAACGTGTCATATTTTGCTTGACACGCTCACCAAATCGTCCTTATGATCTTTGAGACGGTGCATAAGGAGACGCTTGTGAGACGCTTTATAACTGCGACTCTATGGTGCCGTAGAGATGATATATAATGTCTTTACCCCATAGATTATGCATCTTTACATGACTAATTTTTTGAAGTGATCTAGATTTACTCATGCGGAAACTAAGGTTAATATTGACGAGCCTAGTGTTGAAGTGTATAAGTGGATTGCACTAGCCCTTTCCATCAGTTCGGACTTTTGGTTGCGTTGGCTAGTGCATGAAGCTTAACATGGTATCAGAGCCTAAAGTCTCGAGTTCGAGTCCTGGCTTTCGCAATTTATCCTAAAATTGCTGTTGACCCCTCTATGTCCACGTATAGGCCTCTTGAGTCATACGTGAGTTTTGCGCGCCGTCGCTCTCTTCCGATTGCACGTGCTGACTTCTCCCCGTCACACGTGAGAGGGGGTGTTGAAGTGTATAAGTGGATTGCACTAGCCCTTTCCATCAGTTCGGACTTTTGGTTGCGTTGGCTAGTGCATGAAGTTTAACACCTAGCATGTACAGACATGGTCTTGGAAACAGAATACCAAAAGGTAAAGCATGAGTCATATAGTAGATATGATGAACATGTTGATTGTTCGCCTTTGAAACTACATCATCTCAGGTGATGATCGGACTTGGTGTAGTGGATTTGGTTTGTGTGATTACTAAAACAATGTGAGGGGTATTGTTTTGAGTGGGAATTCAACAGCAATATGATTAAAAGTTAAACACTACTTATCATAAATTAAATCAAAGTGAATTTTCATAGTTGTTATAGGCATTGGCATCCATTTACCACCTTACGCTTAGTTATAATTGAGATAATAGAACTATAGAATTCTGGTTAGTTACTTTAGGAACTGGTATCATATTGCTTTGAAGTGTTAATCTAAAGTTTAAAAGTCATATTGCAAACTTTCAGTAAGTTTCGGTTATTCTGTGAAGTTTAATAACTGGTATTCAAATCGGGAGTAACAATTCCAGTGTTAGTATATAAATATCATGTTTGTCTCCATGATTCTTGATATTCAAAAGATTGTTTTAATATCAAGGTTATCTAGGAACTGAAAGAGTTTTTCAGAAACCATCATGTGTGAAAGATACTGCGATATCTGAAACAAAGTTTTGGTTGCAACATGATGGAGTATAATATGGCAAGGTTTATGTTCTCATATTAGATGAGAATTTACAAAAGGTTGGAGACACTAGTTGTCCTAATCCTCCAAAAGGTTTCGGAGAGCAACATTATACTCGCGATTCACCGTTAGAAGCTAAAGTAGCTTGATCATGAATAGTTCTATGATAAGGATGAATATAAGGTGTAGGTAAAAAATTTTACTAAACTAAAAGATTACTAAAGAATGGAATTTGAAAAAACACCAAATATTTGATGATGGTGATCTACTTCAAAGTGCAAGTGCAAAGACATTGGTATTTAACTATACACACTTTGAACTATGTGTCATGTGTATGGCTCCACTATTGATGTTGATAGATTCTTTTAAAAGGAAAAGAAAATACTAAAAGACAATCTCAGAAATATATGGCAGAAAAGAAAAGACTAGAATTGTTCAGCTTAGGTATATAGAGGATATACGTGTTATGGTTGTATTCTTTGCTTGTTAAACAATGTATTTCTTGAGTGTTGGATGCTGAATTTGTTGGTGTGAATCATCATACAAAATAACACAATTCATGAACTGCAGTGGCCTAAGTAACTAGCAAAAGAATATGTGATGATGTTTATCGAGAACAAATAAAGTGTTGATGTGTTTCTCGTTGACATCATAGCTTGGCTTCAAGATTTGTTTTATCAGGTATTATGAGAACAAAAGGGTTGTTCAAATAATTGCCGTAATCCATAAAAGATGGATAATTTACAAATCTCGTTGGATAAATCACATCCATAAAACTATTGCTGAAAATATCGAAAGACAATTGATAAAAAAGATCACTTAGAAAGTGACATCGCCGTTTAAATTATAGTGGGAAGAAAACATGAAGAAACTCCATGTGGATGGAATTTTGGAGTCTTTTGATTTCGATCAAAGGACGCTTGTGAAACTTTCCTAGAGATAATTAAAACTTCGTTCATAGGCCAAAAGTGAACGAATGACTAGCTTATTGGAACTTGTATATATATATGTATGAAGCCCATTATGTGTAGTCTAGAGCGATGGAGTTCAACTTCATATGCTTTCTCCGAAAATTTGAGTGGATATATGAATATTTACTTAATAAGGCTGAAGTATGAAACATTTGAAAAGTTTAAAGACTTTCAAGATGAAGTGCAAAATCAATGTAACAAGAAAATAAAGAATTTATGATAGGATCATAAAGGAAGATATTTGAGTTACAGGTTTAGCATAACACCTAAGATTTGAGGAATCTTTCCATGGATTGGCGTTTCCCGACACATCATATGAGTATGGAGTGTTCAAGATATGTAATAAAAACTTGTTTGACATGGTAATATCAAAGGTGTGTGAGTTATAAAACTGCCATTTTATTTTAAAAATTAAAGCTTTAGGGACTACCGTTTTTTCACTGAAAAGAGCTCCATCATGATCCATTAAGTGACACCATATAAAGTTGTGGTTTGGGGTAAAACCCAAGTTGTCCTTTCTTAAACATTGGTATGCTATGCATAAATAAGATGTTTGCAACCAAAGTCGGATAAACATGTCTTTGTATGTTATTTCGAATAACTGTTGAGTATTTCTCCATAACACCAAAGACAAAAGTGTTTGTCACTTAGAACATCAAGTTTCTTTAAGAAGGAATTTTTCGTGAAAAGTTAAGTGGGAGAACAATAGAACTTTGATAAGGTTAAAAGAACCTTAGCTCTATGCGCTGAGTTGCACAACACCGGAAAGCGTTCCGGAGGCAGCAACAATGCTCATGGCTCACGTGTCTCAAAGATTGTGGTCACAGAGGTCCAAGTTCATATTGAACCAAGGAGGTCGGATAAACAATCAAATACTATGATTTGAGAGTAAATCATTGTTTGACAATGATGAACCGACTATATGAAAAGAAGCGATGATGGGCCCTAACTCCGTCAGATGGCTTTAAGCCATAGAATGCGTGATAGTTCCATACATTAGAAATCAAGCTTTGAACTTGGAAGACCCTATAGAAGGTGTAAAATCTTACTGTCGTATTTGGATCTATAAATAAATAGACATGGATGTTTCACATCTATGAAATAGTCGACATGTCGGAAAAGAGTTCACGAAAATGTTCAAGCAGTTGATTATGATAAGATTCGATCTTTGATAGCAATATTTACTCTAGACGGATTAATATAGCAACCACTACATATAATTTTGTTGTGTGGTAGTTGAATAAACAAAACAAGTTCTTCTAATAGAATAGTTACCTAGGGCGTGTACATAACACGGTCCAAAGGGTTTTGTTAATTCAAAGGATGCTAAAAGCGTGTGCAAACTTCAATGGTTGAAATAAGCATCGCCGAGTTGGAATCTTCACCATGATGAAACTATTAAAACAATTTAATCTCATCGGAGATGAAGATTCTTACAGTTGCAAGAAATTAAGTGGGAGCGCTAAGACATATTTCTAATACATTATGTGGAAGACATATTATTGATTGGAAATGATGTATCTTTTATTGATACAAGTTAAGAATTTCATCTAGATAAAATACTTAGGCAAAACCCAAATTTTTGGCATCAACATCTATATAGATAGATTAAGACGCTAATATGGTTGTGCCAAATGTACATAGATAAGATATTGAAAGAGTTCAGTATGGAAATGAAAAGAAAGGTTCTTGCCACATAGAAAGGATTAAATCGAAATTCAAGTGTATCGACACTTGGTATAAGTGAAACAAAGATTCAAGTATTTTGGATACTTGATGATTGAAATCACAAAGAAAGTTTATCAATCAAACCGTGATATTTACACATCCAAATATGTCCTATACTCTAAATGTTATGAGCATATGCCAGAATGATTTATAAGATGATCATTGGACGATAGTAAGGATATCCTTATAATCTTTTGGAAGAACTAAGAATACTAGATGATACCCCGCGCGTTGCTGCAGAAATTTAGCTATGTATTGAAAGAAGATTAATGAAGCGAGAATTGGCAAAAAATAGAACTTTATTTGTTGGTTTGTTTAAAACCTTGATGTAGAATAACACTTTTTATGATCCGGATAGTCTATGAAAATAGTGCATTGGTAATAATTCACCATCCTTTACTAAGAATAGGGATTGACCTTTCTTTTTTTTAAATATCTTTCTAGATTTTTATCTATTCAGTGCTGAAGAATGGAGGATCTGATCTAAGTATTTGATGTTCGTACACAAAGCTCCTCCTTGCAAATTTAGATGCAATGGATGTTTCATAGTATCTTTATTTTGTAATTTTCCCAGTATACATTGTGCGAGCTTGTATTTGCGGATGAGTGGAGGAAGGTGGGAGTACATAAGTTTGCCTTGGTGGCATGCTAGAGATATTTAAGCAATAATAATATAATTAATTTCAGGTAGAAGACATTGTGGTTCTTGTAGGTTGTTCCATGAGTTGTGGACGATAAACTGCGTGGCTTGAAAACAAAACAACAATATTAGAAATATTTGTGAAGTTAAGCTAGCCGTCTAGAACGTTTTTTGGGATAATTTGATTTGGATACAAAAACTGATAATATCTTTTTTATCGTGTTTATCTTGTGACCCTTCTTGGATATCTGTTGTAACATTCTATAATGTTGTTTCGAGATAAAAGCCAAGAATAGTAGATTGAGAAGACTCGTACTTACTCTTTCTTTTGCCCGGCCTGAGATTGAAGTTCTCCAGCAGGAAGATCTACCTCTTTGTCACTGTGGCATGGAAAAATTTGCATTGGTGAGAAATTGCATGGTGAATAGGAAATATGGCCGTCTTTTGTACCTCCCTTTGTTGGTTGTTTCGTTTTTTTTGCTGCAGAGCCGTTGTAAAGAAGTAGTCTTAAGTCCAAACAATTGGAACAGAAAATAGTTTATAGTTAAAATTTAGTCTTTGCAAGACATATTGAACGTTCTTCAGTAGATTCTATTGGCTGATCGATATATATGCATGTGGGACCGAGCAGCAAAATCAGTCAACATATACAGTAGGTATAAACAATATTTTGGTTAGTAGGAAGAGTCAAATCATCCAAACCGACCACCTTTGTAAGTTGTGTACGCTTGTGCAGGTTACCTGAAGAAGCATAGTGGTTTAGTTTAGTGGTGACAATAGGTTTTGTGATGACAACGTGGCGTTGACTACTGCATGAGACGAATGCCAACCAAGATGTGGTAGATTATTTTTAGCTCGTTTCATCTTTGCAAAGAAAATTGAGCTAAAAGGAAGCAAGTATTGTTGTTTAGGTTTATTTGATAACCAATCTATATTAGCAAATATATTGATATTCTATCTTAGATGCGAGTAGCAAGAGTAATAAATTATTAGAAGCATGTGCTCATCCAATAATAAGAAAATCAAAAGATAAGAGCTTGTGTACCTACCGATACAAGCAGACCTGTGAAGCAGTGGAGCAACAACATTACAGAAACAAAGCAGTAATGACCATAGTTAGCAAAAGGTCCAGTGTCTGTGGTCTGTTGAGCCGGTGAGAAATCTGAAAATTTCAAAATTTAAAGCTCAGGGACAGGAAAAAACAGGGGATGCTGAAAATCAGGAACATCCTGCACCTACCAAGGATGCCGGTGCTGAGGATGAACATGCGTGTAATTCAGCGCGCTAGATGATGGTACAGGGTTTTTAAGCACCATGGCAGCGGTGACTCAATTAAATGGAGCAGTTTCTTCCACGTTTATGGGGCAATGGATGTCAGTGATGTTGTGGATACGTTTCATGTACATTGGAGGCTAGGAGATGGTGGGTCGCATTGGCGGATGAGACAGTGGCCGCGATAATGAGGAAGATGAGGCTTGAGTGATTAAGCATGATGGGAGGAGACATGACCGTGGCAATCCGTACGTTGGGTATCTTAATCTTTTTTAGGTTGAAAACCTGGGCTAGCTTCCTCATGCTCTATGTGCTCATAAATAAATATAATATGGTAGGTCACGTTCAATATGACAGTGGCTCGTACAACCCAACGGGCAAGAGGAAGTCAAGGAAAGTTCGACCGTGCGTTCGTGGTTTGGAAATAAAGGATGACGTGGAGGCAGGAGGTGCTAGAAAAATCAAGTAGAAGGGGACTCCTATTAATAAATAGAAGACATTGTTTTTGTAAATGTGACAAATAGATGGTTAGTTCATTGTAAAGTATTACATTGATACTAGTTTGTCATAAAGTACAGATTAAGTTTATCTCAATACAAATTAAGGGTGACATAATATAATAGAAAGTAAGTTTCTTAATGGATTTGGATGAGTTCCGAAGTTAAAAAATTATGACAGATACTATAACAAAACGCTAAGTATAGGACTGCTATTATAGCAGAAAAATAGGGCATTTATGTCAAGTAGTTTGTTATCAAACTATGTGTGGTTCACAGAGGGATAGTACTATGAAGATATATTGTATGACAATATTATCAACATATTTTTACCCCAAGGAACTAAAGGTCTCATCAAAGGACCAAATTTATACAAAACCATCTCATTAAATAATGAGTGATGCATAGAGACGCGAAGACATGGAATTACACACGGACCTGAAAGTGTCGGATCCAAAGATCAGTTGACCACTAGCAATAGCGTACATACAACACCGGAAAGCCATATGTATTAAATACACAAAGGTTTGAAACTAGATTATTGACTCTAGTGCAAGTGGGAGACTGTTGGAGATATGCCCAAGAGGCAATAATAAAGTGGTTATTATCATATCTTTATGTTTTTGATAAATGTTTACATACCATGCTATAATTTTATTAAACGGAAACATTAATACTTGTGTGATTTGTAAACATATAAGAGTCCCTAGTAAAGCCTCTTGTTAAACTAGCTTGTTGGTTAATATATGATCATGGTTTCCTGATCGTGAACATTGAGATGTTATTAATAACAAGGTCATACCATTAGGAGAATGATGTGATGGACATACTCCTATAGTTAAGCATAGCATAAGATCAAGTCATTCAAATAGTTCACTTGCTATAAGCTTTCAAATAAATAGTAACCTAAATCCTTCGACCATGAGATCATATTAATCACCATCACCGGATGGATGCTTTGATGACATCAAACACCACTTCATAACTGGGAGGTTATAAAGGTGGCATTGAGTGTTCGGAAAGTATGTGTTGAGACACATGGATTAAGAGTGGGATTTTTCCATCCATATGACAGATAGATATAGTCTGGTCCCTCTCGGTGGAATGTCATCCAATTAGCTTGCAAGCATGTGACTGGATCACAAGGGATCACATATCACAGGAACGAGTAAAGAGTACTTATCGGTAATGAGGTTGAACTAGGTATGTAGAGATACCGACGATCAAACCTCGGATAAGTAAAGTATCACGAGACAAAGGGAAATTGGTATCGTATGTAAATGGTTCATTCGATCACGAAGTAATCATAGAAATATGTGGGAGCCATATGAATTTCCAGATTCCGCTATTGGTTATTGATCGGAGAAGATTCTCGATCATGTCTGCATAATTCACGAACCGTAGGGACACACACTTAAGGATTCGATGTTGTTTAGTAGATATGAAAAGTGAGTAAAGAGACCGCATGTATTTCAGAGTCTCGGATGGGATCCGAGATATCACGATGAGATCCAGAATGGTCCGGAGAATAAGATTCATATAAGGAAAGTCCAATTCCGGAGTTCGGGAATGGTTTTGGTGTTTTCACCGGAATGTTATAGAAGGGTCTAGAAGGTCCACCGATTCGGAGTGGGAAGGGTACATGGATGTGTCATGACAAAGTGGAATGGTTGCATCATGTCCTAGGTCACTTGGCTGGGCACTTGGAAGAGAGAAATCAAACTCTAGTTTGAAAGTCAAAAAGCCAGTTTGAAAAACTCAAACTGGAACATTGGTTTCCAAGTGGAGGGTGGGAAGGAATCCTACCTAAGGGAGGATTCCTCCCTCTCCCTTGCCCTGGCCTAGAAGTGGAGTTGGCGGAGGACTCTCCTCCCCCCAAACCGCGCCTCCCTCTCATAAATAGAGGGGAGGGTGCGCCTCCCTTGAACCCCACTAGAAACCCTAGGTTGGCCGGTGCCTCTATCTAGTTGCGGCCGATCTAGATCCTCCTCTAAACAGTTGCCGACTAGCTAAACCCTAGTTGCCAACCATCTCTAAACCTCGGCCCTCTAAACGCTAGATCGCCGGGGCTCCCTCTACTCCACCATACCCGCTCTGGCTTAGGCGAAGCCCTATGGGATCTCCCCTCTACTTCCGACACCACGCCGTCATGCTGCCGGAATCGCGAGGAGAGAGCTCCAACCTTCGCTGCCTACTAGAACAAGGGGAGAGGAAGGTCTGCATTGAGTACCGTACGTGTGACCGACTATGGGAGCGCTGCCGGAACACGGTCCCGGAAGGATCGTCTACGCGATCTTGAGATCGGCAAGTGAACGACCACATCACCCACGAAAATGTGCTCTCGTTAACCTCTTTGGATCTTTGAGGGTTAGTACTCTATCTGATGGGGGTATGCCGAGTGGGGTACACTCAGCAGGACGTTTCCTACTGGATCATACTCTAAGCGAGTGGGCCTGCAGGACGGCGACTGTACCGCAACCCAAGAGGGAGCCAAGCGACTGGAAGCTGAAGGCCTAGAAGCATAGCTAGGCCCAGTTGGATTAGGTCAAAACCCTCTGAGTCCTTATGCAACTCGGTTGTAGATCTGTAAACCCTAGCGAGGTGACTCTATATAAACCTCCCTAGGGAACGCATAGCACTTATGTTCCATCATACACCCCATCGACTCGCCGCCGAGCTCGCCCACTGTAATCTCTCGATAATACAATCTAGCAGGAGTAGGTCTTTACCCTCCGGGGAGCCGAACCTGGGTAAAACCCTATGTCTCCACCTTCATCTCGCACCACAGATGGCTGGCCGCCCTTGCCCCTTGTTCTACTACTCGTTGCCACTCGTAGCATCTTCCGTGGCCATTCCCACGACAGTGGCGCCCACCGTGGGGCCTGGACGGTCAGGAATGTGTTTTGTGGCGAGACCTTACTTGCCCATCAACCGGATGATCGCCACCGTCCGCATGATTGCCATCGGCCAGATCCTCCAAATCTTGCCCAGCAGCTACGTCTCGGCGTCGCGCCCGGTCACACACAGTGTCATCATGCCGGTCGGCACGATCAGCCTCTTCGTCAGCTTCACCGACGTCATCATCTCATCGGCGAGTCGCCGCCACGCGATGGGGTCTCTGAGAGCCAGGTCCGCATCATCCACCGCCTCGCCTCCGAGTACGACTCGACCAACAACAACGTGGCCGAGACCAACACGGCCGTGGACGACGCGGCCCTCCATGATGATGCCGACTCGGTGACCACGGCTTCAGTCGCCGGATCCATTGTCGCTGCCTCACCAGCAGGCTCCATCACTCAAGTCTCCAACGTTGGGGATTTCGAGGATCCATGCATCCTCGAAATCTTCGAATCCGACTCCGGATTGGAGAACTCCGGCAACCTCTACACCAAATATGGTCGCTTCATCGCGACCTACTTGGCGAGCGACGCGAGTGCCCTGCCAGAACCCTTATCCACGCTAATCCTGCCAACTGTGACGGCGGGGGAGGTCGAGGAGGCACGCCTGCACCTGGAGGAGGCAATATGCAAGGAGCAATCCGATCGCGAAATTTTTTGCCTCAAGCAATCGACGGCGCAGGAGCTGTCGCTCTACCACCACCGCCGCATCAGGATGCACCTGAATCCCACCTTTCATGTCCACACCCTGAACTTCGATGACGACAACGACCCTGCTCGCATGGCGGATCGCGTGATCTGCGAGAACGCGCCGCCAGGCTTCAACGCCCGTCCACCACCAGGATCACCAGCGAGTGGAGCTCCCCTACCGCCACCAGGCCACGCGCCCCCTCCCAACCAGCCGAGAGTCCTCATCTCTCTACAAGAGCTGGACGCGAACGGCCTTCCACTATACTCCACCCCGATGAACAATGTCATCACGGGACAAGCAGCAGTCGCCAACCTCAACGTCACAGGGGAGGGCGCGCTGCAAATACAATACGCCAAGGCCCTACTCGCCAAGGCTATCGAGGAGCAAGTCGCAGGAGGCGACTAGCGGGGACGCATGTACTCCCGCTCCTCCAGAAGCAGGGCGGCCTCGAGCATCTGCCCATCGATGGCAAACACCCTCAACTTCCCGCCACCCGAGCCCCATACTGCTCCAACCACGGGTCGCGCATCCAGCACTCTCCACCAACGACCCGCTAAACAACAGGGTCGCCGCCAACGGGCGGCCAGTTGATGCGCGGACCCACATCATCAACAAATAGAGCTAGCGAGCACGCCATCCCAACGACCTGAGGCACACCCTCACCAACCGCAATGATGGTGAACCAAGGGGCTCGCTCAGTCGTGTCGGCCCCTAGTGCTTCGGACCGATGATCCGAGGCGAAAAGTACGCGGAAAACTTCAAAGCGCCGAAGGAGATCGAAAAATACGATGATCCGGCCATGTGGCTGGACACATAGCTCATGGTGATGGGAATCTCCGGCCACACCGACCTCCTCGCCGCTCGCTACGTACCCCTGATGATGGAGGGAGCCACTCGGTAATGGATCAACACCCTCCCCGCGGACAAC
Organism: Avena sativa; assembly: GCA_916181665.1. Classification (NCBI taxonomy): domain Eukaryota; kingdom Viridiplantae; phylum Streptophyta; class Magnoliopsida; order Poales; family Poaceae; genus Avena; species Avena sativa. The sequence goes on from OV702297.1 coordinate 150,576,469, forward strand.
ATCGATTCCTAGGAGGACATGCGCGAGGCCTTCGTTAGGCACTTCGAGGGCTCCTACACCCGCTCCACCTCCATCGACGACCTGGAGCAGTGTGTATAGGGACCCCCCGAGTCGACCCGCAATTGGGTCCAACAGTTCCAAGACCTGTGGATCAACGCATTCGGCATCCACCCGGACACGGCGATCCACTGCTTCAAGAACTCGTGCCGTTACGAGCCCCTGGTCATCAAGATCAAGCGGGTGTACAACACACTCGAAAACATCCCAGACCTCCTCTAGATCGCCAAGTGGTACATGAAGGAGGATCCAAACCAAGAAACCGCCCAAGAGGCCACCACAACGGCAGGTATCACGAGCTGCGCTACAGCAACACTCGCCTCACCAGCAAGCGCCGCGGTGACGGGCGAGTTGACTTTGTCGCCAACACCGGCTACGCGCCACGTGACCTCGAGATCTTCCGCCACGATGGAGGCCAACACCGCGATGGCGGAAACTACCGAGCGAGGCCGAAATTCGACCCCGCAGCTCTCCTTAACCAAACCTGTGTGTTCCATAGCAGGGAGGGGAAGCCCGCCATGTACACGACCGCCGACTGCCACTCCCTGAAGGAGATCGAGAAGTCACGGCACGCAAGGGAGGACCCCAACAATCCGCCAAACGGCGGGGCATTCGGCAAAGAAGCTGGCTCGCACCACACCTTCACCGGGCTCGGAACCAAGCGTGAGAAGAAGGTCCTCGCCCGCACCATCGCCGTCAATGTGGTGTCCCAGGTCGACGTCCGTCGCTTCCTCAACTAGTCTGAATAGCGCATCACGTGGAGCCGCGAGGACCACTCGCCACAGATTGAATATCCCGGGCGAGTCGCCCTGGTAGTCAAGCCCAAAGTAGGTGACTAATGGCTCCCCAAGACGTTGATGGATGATGGGAGCTCCATCAATATCCTAAACCTGGACACGTTCAGGCGACTATGGCTCCCGCAGTCGATGATCGAGACGACCCACACCACCTTCCACCGCATCATCCCCGGTCGGAAGGCGTACCCGATCAGCAAGGTGACGCTTCCAGTCACCTTCGGCACACCAGCCAACTTCTGCACCGAGTGGATCGTCTTCGAGCTGGTATACTTCAACATCCCCTACCACTACGTCTTGGGACGACAAGCATTTGCCAAGTTCATGGCGGCACTGCATTACGCGTACAACGCGATGAAGCTCCCAGGGCCACGCGGCATCATCATCGTCCACGGCGACCCTGACATGGAGATCGAGTGCGAGGAAAAAGGCGCATAGGTCGCAGACGCCATAATCGCTGCAGAGGACAACCACGCAGAAGAGATCGCCAGATACGCGAGTGGGGTCGATCAATATGACCCCGCAATCCTAAAGAAGCCCAACATGGAAAATGGCGGGTCGACTGCGTTCGAGGCCACCACGCACACCCGCACCGTCGAGCTGGTCCCAGGCGACTCCAGCCAGACGACCACGATCAGGACAGGCATGAGCCCCATATAGGAACGCGCGCTCATCGAGTTCCTCCGTGAGAATCGTGACATCTTCGCATGGAAGCCATCTGACATGCCAGGTGTCCCGAGAGAACTTGCTGAGCACAAAATCAACACCGCCCCAAAGCGCGACCTATCAAGCAGTCGCTATGGCCCTTCAATGAAGAGCGTCGTCAAGCAATCGCCAAAGAGGTGCAACATCTACTCGCTGCAGGCTTCATCCAGCCCATCAAATACTCCAAGTGGCTGGCAAACCCAGTCCTGGTCGAAAATAAGAGAAAGACCTAGAGAATGTGTATCGACTACACTAACCTCACCAACGCCTGCCCAAAGGAGCAGCTCGTCCTCCCGCGCATTGATCAGATCATCAACTCGAACGCGGGCTTGGAGTTGCTATGCTTCCTCGATGCGTACTCTGGTTACAACCAGATCAAGATTGCAGTCAAGGACGAGGTGAAGACGGTGTTCATCACGCCATTCGGTGCCTTCTGCTACACCGCCATGACGTTCGTCCTCAAGAACGCCAGAGCGACCTACCAGCGGTGCATACAGGAGTGCCATGCAAGCCAAATTGGCCGTAACATCCACGTCTACATCGATGGAATGGTGGTCAAGTCCAATCGCTAGAGCGGTCTACTCGCCGACCTGGCCAAAACCTTCGCAAACCTGCGGAGGTACAAGATCAAGCTCATCCCAGGGAAGTGCACCTTCGGTGTACCCACAGGACAGCTACTGGGGTATGTAGTCTCCAAGTGAGGCATCGAGGTGAACCCCACCAAGATCGACATGATCGCTCGGCTCGGCAAACCTGAGTGCCTCCACGACGTCCATAAGTTGGCCGGGCGAGTTGCGGCTCTCAGTAGCTTCATCCCCCGGCAATGCCTCTCTACCGCCTGATGCTCAAGAAATCCATGTTCCAATGGGACAAGGAGGCAAAGGACGAGCTCCATGCACTCAAAGAAGTGCTACTCGCGGCACGGCTACTCGCTGTCCACGTCGACAAGGAGCCGATGCTCGTCTACGTCGCGACATCCAAGTGAGTCGTCAGCGCTGTCATGGTCGCAGAGTGACCAGAGGAGGGAAAGGAGTGCCCCGTGCAGCACCCAGTCTACTACATTAGCAAGGTCCTCACCGACTCGCGACAACGCTACCCGCAATACCAGAAACTGGTATACGCGGTCTTCCAAGCCTAGCGACGGCTACCACACTACTTCCAGGAGCACCTAATCACGGTCGTCCCCTCCGCACCGTTGCAAGACATCATCCGCAACCGCGAGGCGACTGGGCGAGTCGCCAAGTGGGCCATCGAAATCGGCGTCTGCAACATCAAGTACGAGCCACGCAAAGCAATCAAGTCACGGGCTCTAGCGGACTTCCTCGCCGACTGGGAAGAGGCGCAGCAGCCAGAGAAGCTGACATACCTCCACTACTGGTCGCTTCACTTCAACGGGTCCAAGAATGCGGACTATGCAGGGGCAGGAATCATACTCACCTCACGCAAGGGCAACAATCTCCGCTACGTGTTGTACCTCGACTTCACCCCTGCACCAACAACATGGTCGAGTACGAGGCCCTCCTTCACGGCATGCGGGCCGCCAGGGAGATGGACGTCAATATCCCACGGTGCTACAGAGACTCCGACCTCGTCGTCGCGCAAGTCGCTGGAACCTACGATGCCGTCTCCCCCACCATGGCGGCATACCGCCAAGCAGTGGACCAGCTAGGGGGTCACTTCGTCGGCTACTCTGTCGAGTGGATCGACTGGCGCGAGAATGAGGAGGTCGACGCCCTCCCTAGCATAGGTCGACTTGCCAAACACCATCCACAAGCCCTCCGTCTCTTCCCCGAAGGATATCGACCTCGGGATCCCGCTGCAACCAGAGCCTGCCCTGCTCTCCATGCGTCGGGTGCCAGAAGTACGCCAGCCAGACGCACGTACCCAGCTCGGTGCTCAAGACCATCCCCATCACCTGGCCATTCGCCGTGTGGGGCATGGACATGGCGTGGGCCCCTTCAAGAAGGCCCCATCTGGCTACACCCACCTCCTAGTCGCAGTCGACAAATTCACCAAGTGGGTGGAGGCCAAGCCAGTCCGCAAGTGCGATGGGAAGACCGCGGCTAAATTCCTCCACGACCTTATCTACCGCTATGGATTCCCACACAGCATCATCATGGTGATCAACGACACCAACTTCGCCAAGGGTGCCATGGTGGAATTTTGCGAGGAGCACAACATACGGCCCGACCTCGCCTTGTTCGCCCACCAGGAGTCCAACGGCCAGGCGGAATGCGCCAACCAGAGCATCCTCCATGGCCTCAAGCCGCGACTGCAAGTTCCCCTCGAGCGAAATCTGGGATGTTGGGTCGAAGAGCTCCCCTCCGTCATCTAGGGCATCTGCACCTCCGTCAACCGATTAACTAGGTTCACGCCCTTCTTCATGGTGTACGGTGCTAAAGCCGTCATGCCAACTAACCTCGAGCACGACTTGCCTCGTGTCGTCAACTACGTGGAGGCCGACAATGAGCTCGCACGCCAAGATGGGGTCGACCAGCTCGACGAAGCACGCGACCTGGCTCGCTCCAGCACCACCACCTACCAACAAGGACTCTGCCGCTACCATAGCTGTCGAGTCCGGACTAGCACCTTCTAGGAAGGCGACCTGGTCCTGCGACTGATCCAGGACAAGAAGGGCATGCACAATCTCTCTCTCCCATGGGAGGGACCATTCGCCATAGGGCGAGTCCTTGGAAATGACGCGTACTACGTCATCAACGTCCGAGAGGATGGACAACTCGACGTCAAGCGGCTGTGGAATGTAACCCTCCTAAGGAAGTTCTACACCTAGAACTCTGACCTGTATTCCCCCGCCATGCAATAAAATATATTCGACTCGCACAAATTGTGTCTACACTCCAATTCTTGTGTCAACCACACTCACTACAACATTACGCTACTCACGGAAGTCAACCTTTGGTTGCGCGACCGACACGGCTAAGTAGTGCGACGTAAGGGCATCGAAAAAATTCAGGCCTTGCGTCGACCCCGAAAAACGCCAACCCGGAGCCCCCATCGGAGTCTCCTAGCTCGACTGGCCCGCCGGGCCAAGACAACCGCAAACTCTTCATACAGCGACCTGGTCCTCCGCATCCTCGGCGCAGCGACTCGAACGGTTAAGTACCACGCTCGGGGACTCGCCTCAACCGAGGAGGCTCGGGAACACACCAAGTATGAGAGCGATCCCTGGACTCGCCACGCGACTGGCTCCTCGAGTCGGGTGGAGTGACGCGCCAAGAACAACGCGCTCCGTCCTCACCTACCTTGGGCATGCGACTAGAACGGCTAAGTATCACGCTCGGGGACTCATCCAACCGACCCCGTTCACGTCCAGGAAAACGACTAAGTATAGAGCATCCCTTGGGGTTGCCAAGCGACTGGATTTCCAAGCCATGGCGAGTCGAACTCAACTAACTAACAGTATGCAACCAAACACACACACATAAACACGAGGTAAACCCCATTAAAAGGGCGGACGCGGTCGGGGACTCGCACAAGAAACCAATCCAAACTCAAATTCAACTGACTCAGCATACTTCCATTTCCTTACGGCAACAAAATATTGTTTGCTTATAAGGGCAGAGATATACTTATTTCTACTAATACAAACGCCAGTCGACATGCTATCTATTATGTAGGCTTCGAAGACGATGCGCCGCCACCTCCATGAACGCAGATGAAGGGCACCCACGGATTCGAAGGGTATGTCGTCAAGCTGCCCGCCATCACCGAACGGAACGGCTGCTCCTTCTTGGAGTCACGGTGCGTAGGCTCGGCGTCGTTCGGGGCAAGATCATCTCCTGGTACGGCAGAAGTTCGCCCATCTCCAGCACCCACTCGGAGTACACAGCCGCCTTCGCGGTCAATTTCAGCACTTCGGCGATTTCAACCGAGCCGGTCGCTGATGGGTACCCGCTGGTTACATCGTTGAGGTCAAAGTCGTCGGGAAAGTGCGCAAGCCTAAGGCTCAGCGCAGTCGCGGCCCCGCGTTGAAAAGCCAACCGCGACATATACTCGACCACCGCTGGCGCCCTCCAGGTAGCGCCACACCTCTGTGAGCTTGCTGGGAATCACTTCCATGGGCGAGATCTCCTGGATATATGCGCGAATACAGGTCACTGAGAGGGCGGCAGAATCTACTAGCATTGTGACGCACTGTCTAGCATCATACGTCCGCGCCTCAGGCTCGTCGTAGAGTATTTTCCCTGCAATCAACAACAATTCAGTGTCAGATGGACGCACAACTCCGGGCTCACCCACTAGGGGACTCGTCGGCATAAGCGACCCGCATGCTCAGGGACTCGCTGACACAACATCAAGTCTAAGAAACTCACCAATGAGTGGATGGCAGTGCCCAGTGATGAAGTCCTGAAGACCCTACAAATCGTCCTGCAGTTCCGCGACAAGAGCATCAGAAACCTCCTACTCGTCCGCCGTGGCAGCGATAGCAGCTTTGGCCCTCTCCTCCGACGAGCTCTCTTCCGCCTTGGCGGCATTGAGATCCTTCTCCAGCTTGGCAACCCGCCTCTCCGCAACAGCCAACAAGGATTGGGCATCCTCCAATTAACTGTCCAGGACAAGACCCTCGCGGGCCGTGGCAACCACGGCAGAATGCTCCTCTGCAGCAAAACGAAACTGAAACTCCAATCAAGTACAAGGAAAGGAATTAAGAAGGTAACTCGAACACCTACATGCGGTCGTCTGCAGCTGCTGGTTCACCTCCTTCACAAATCGGAGGTCGCGCTCTAGATGCTCCTTGGCGGCTAGTCGCTCCACCGATTCACGCTGAAGGCCCTGCAAAGATGAAAGAAATGTGAGCAAAACATTGAAAATTTCCTAAGTTCCTAGCCGCTGAAATTCAGCGACTAGCCACTCGGGGACTGGACAACAAAAAATTTCTTTTGTGCCTAGCCGCTGAAATTGAGCGACTAGCCACTCGGGGACTGGACAACAAAAAATTTCCTAAGTGCCTAGCCGCTAAAATTCAGCGACTATCCACTTGGGGACTAGACAACAAAAAATTTCTTAAGTTCCTAGCCGCTGAAATTCATCGACTAGCCACTTGGGGATTGGATAAGGAAAAGCAATAAGAATCTACTAGCTGAAATTCAGCGAGCAGATCTTCGGGGACTGGACATACCTGAATAGCTGCACCCAGCATATTGTGCAGCTTGACCGCGTCAACTGATGACATCATGAAGGGCTTGCGTCCGCGACGCTGCTCGTCGTCCAAGCGCAATACCTCGGGCACTTGAGGCGACTGCGCCTCGTCACTCACAGCGGAGGCCTTCGCCATGAAGCGAGGAAAAGTCGCCATCACCGCTCCCGAGGAACTAGTCGTGGGTTCTGACGCCCTGACCAGCGCCGGTGGTTCAACCTGCTGCGACCCCGCGTCCACGTCGGCCTTCGCGGTCGTGTCCACCCCAGTCAGAGCTTCGCTTGGCGCATTGGCAGGCTTGTCCAAAATTATGACTATGTCGTCTCCTTTCTTCTTCTTCGCGCCCTCAGTGGGCGCCTCAGCGTCGTCGCCCTTCCTCTTCTTTGAGGGGTCAGCCCCCTCCCCTGAGGCAGCTGCTGGTAGCTTGGACACCGAAGGGTGACCAATCTTCTTCACACCAGTGCTGAAAAATATTACTACGAGTCGACACGGCAAAGACTTACCTAGCGACTGGGATATAACGTAGGCTGGTGCGGATGTGCGTCGGCTTCTCCAATTCTAGGCCTAGCTTGCAGCTGATGCCCGTCTCGAACAGGGCAGGAGTCCATGACACTGAAGCCTTCTTTGTTGACGAGGTTGCGGCAGCAGGAAGTTCCGCTCTGATCGACGCTGGTGCCTCCCTCGACCATGAGGCCTCTTTGACCGAAGCAGCCTCGAGGCCCGCGACTGCCGAGAAAGGGGGGTAATCGATGCCAACAGCATCTCGTCCTCCACCATGGCCGGACCCGCCGTCTCTGGTGCTTTTGTTGATGCCTCAGCCTCTGTGTCGTCGGCCGTGCTGGTCACCTCGGAGCTAGTCGTTGACCAGGGCGGAGACACTGCTTTGGGCGCCTTCTTATTCGTTGGCAATTTATTCTTTGACGGTGTGGACACGTGCTGCGAACTGTGTTCTTGTACATCGCCCTCGCCCTGTCGTGTCCCTCGAGGCTCTTGCTGGCCTCGAGCTCATGTTGCCGCTGCCCGTGAGTTTTTCCGAACTGCGGGTGCAGCGACCTCCACCGCTTCATCATCATCAGTGTCATTGTCGTTGGAGGACTCGCTCTGGTCCTCTTCGACCTCTTCTGATCTCTCGTTGTTGGCGGGAGGGATCCAGCCTTCCACGAATTGGAATAGCTGAAATAATGGCGCATATTAGTAAACCGCGACTGCAAAAACAGACAAGGGTAAATAAACTCACCATCGGCGCCTTGCACGTCGCGGTGTATGGGGCGATCCCGGCCTTCGGATCTTTATACTCCATGTCGGTGATCTTCTTCAACACGGCGGAGTAATCCTCTCCCTTCCACTCGGAGGTGCAGGCCTTGGTTCCATCTTCCCTGCCGGTGTATTCGTGCATCCAGTGGGAACGACTGGCTAGTGGAACCAATCGTCGCCTGAGCCAAAAATTGTATAAATTGATGGTCTCGAGCCCATCCTTCTTTATCTGATGAATCGTCATCAGCATTTTGTCCATGATCATCCTATGGTCGTGTGGGAGCTTTGCGACCTGTAGTCGCCGCAGCTCGGTTCGCTTGGCAGAGTACACTAGGAGCGGCACCTCACTGTCCGGCGTCGACTCTCTTACATAGAACCAGTGCTTCTTCCACTCGCTGGACGCCTTCTTCGGCAGCATGAGATCAAGGAAGGAAGCATTGGTCTTCATCTAAAAAGTGAGGCCACCCGCTGCCAGCATCGGGCCGCCTGCACCTTCGCGACTAATCCTCCCGTGGAACAGCTCCTACCACAGGGGGAAGTATGGGCGACAACCCAAGGAGCATTCGCATAATGCCACAAAAATGGCGAGCTTCTTGATGCTGTGAGGCCCTAGATCTGAAGGCTGGATGCCGTAGTAGGCGCAGAATCGACGAAAGAAGATTGAGGTGGGGAATCCGAGCCCCCTCTCAAGGTGGATGATGAAACAAATGAACTCGTCGGCGCGCAGATCTGGTTCCACCTCTCCGGGCGAGGGGAGTCGCCATCTCCTGGCGCAGAGAATCCCTGCGTCCTCGAAGGATTTCAGCGTCGGCCTGGTGCACTTGGATTCCCCCCACGGCTCCTTTGGAGGCGCCATCGGATCAAGGATTTGGGCTCACTGACTTGCCCGGGAGATTCTGGATCGAGAGGAAATGGGATACTGAAGGCCGCACAGAATCAGAGGAAATTGAGGAATACTCGCAACTCACCCATCACTCTCCTTATATAGCGGTTGGCTCCTGTGACATCCCACCATTTAGGAACCAACGAAGGGTAGAATTAGGAATCTATGCAATTGCATGCATTCATCTATAAAAATGTGGGTAAATTTTTCGCCAAATAAAAACCTAAAGTGATCAAAGTTTCTTTCACTCTCTAATTTTAGGAATAGCCTTGGAGAATGATCGTTACAAGCTTTGACATGACCTTTATGGATTAGTGTGTTTTGGGAAATGAAATTTGAATTCAAACTAGTGTTAGAATTATAATTTAAAGGAATTAGAATTATGTTTGAGTAATCTTATTTAATCATGAAATAATATTTAGAAACTCAAACTTTAAATAATATAACATAATCAAGAAAATGAATATTCATTCCATATATTTATTCAATAAATAAGTTATAAAATGTAACTCATGAAAGTGATCAAGAATCTTTACAATAGTAAATGATAAAAGGAATAATATTTATATATTGAGTAATATTACAATCTTTATTACAAAAGAATAAAATAAAGATTACAAAAGAATAAAATAAATATTACAAAAGAATTATTCTATCAAAAATAAAACCTATTCTAAATCTGGAATCTTCAAGTCTTGTACCTGCAAAACAAATAACAAACAAAAAGAAAGAAAATAAAGGTTAAGAAATTGCTTTTACTCTCAGTAGTGACAGTGATATGCACTGTTCAACTTTACATCACTGAGTAATCTTTAGGGGCAAGTTTCACCAATATGAAAGAACTAAATCTTTCATAATTCTTAAGCCATAAGTCAAATAATTCCAATCAGTAATAGGGCAAGTTTCACCAGACAGGTAAATGTAATCAGATAAAAAGGTAGATCATTTCCTGAGCATATCCACAAGGGTGCAGCAGGCACACAAGCAGCTTACACACCTAAATGCATGGTGTGTGCTGTCGAGCACAGCCACAGCTGCTCACACAAGCAAAACTGCTCAACACTGCCATGTGCACGCACCCCAACATCAGTTCCTTGCTCATACACATCAAGCACCAGCAGCCTAGCCACAACCAAACCAAATCAAAACCACAACACACATCAGATCAACCCAGTACTCACCAAGATGGTGACCTAAGGAGGGGGTGGATCAGGTGGATAGCAAGGTCAAGGCCAAGCTACTAGGAACCAGAAGGTGGATAGCAAGATCAAGGACAAGTTCCAGGAGCTGGAAGGAGTAGGAACAGCAACATCAGGAGAAGGACCATATCAACCCAGCAAGATCAGGCCACAAGATCAACAAGTTACAACCACAACAACCCACTATTGTGGTGAGTTATATAAAACCATCACATGATCTGTTTATCATATCAATATAAAAGATTCATGTGTTGTTCTATATCAAACTTCCCAGTATTCATCCAAGTGGGATGAATCCATCCTAGAAGATTTTGAATGATAAAGTCATAGCCACAAGATAAGCATACAAGTAAAACCAGGATCTCAGACCAACATCACTGATCCTGGATGCAAAAGCCAAATCCTATACTCCAATATAATCAAAGTCAAGATTATGAAATCTGGGCACATCTCTTAAAAGAGTAGCACCTTAGAATCCATAAATCATATGGATCCATGCAAAACCATTATTTCCCAACTATGACTCAACAATTAGCAGCTGGTATTACTACCAGAACATTTCTATCAGGGACAACAAATTAGGAAACTAGTTCCTATGCCTTAGACCAACATCATAGGCAGAAAGATTAAAGAAGCTTTCATCTTATCTTTGCCAGATATCAATCATAAGCATTGTTAGAGATAAGCTTAGTAATAGGACTCAATCACTTGTGTACCATTCTATGATGGTATCACAAGGACAAGTTCTAATAAGCTAATCCCAATCTTTACTTAGATTTCACAAATAAAAAGGAACAAGACACTAAATATCATTTTCCTGGAATCAAATGCCAGGAATTAGCATCAAGCTCATCTATACAAGAGATCACTAATATGTAATGATTAAATTCAATGTGTATATCATAATACAAGTCAACAATTTCAGATGCAGTAAACAACCACTGACAGAACCACTGTCAGTACTAACATTTTGACAGTAGAAAGTTTCTAGACCAACAACATTCACAAGTAATGATACCACAGTAACACTATCATTTGAACCATATCAAATTAACCAATGGAATTAGTCTTGTAATCCACTAGCATCACCAAAGCCCAACTATAAGCAGTAATCCACATCAAACAACCATTCACCATACACAAGGATCATTATTACTTGATCCAATTCATCTTATATAATGTCAATAGAGGGATGAACCCTAATCAGGATGTGAACCCTAATCAGAACATGAACACTAGCCAGGGGTAGCCACTAGCAACACACAGGACAGGGTGGCATAGCACAGAGGACACGAGAGGGAGAAAGAACAACTTACTGGAGGTTGTAGCTGTGGGTGAGAAGAGGAAGCAAAGGGTGTCGACGAGCACGACGGGACGGGGAGCACCCCAAGGGGGTGCTGCAACCCACACCACACCGAGGGGGTGACCACAACCACACCTGAGGGCTAGCAACACCACGGGAGCAGCGGCGCCGGCAGCACCTGCACCACCCCAAACCCTAGGTTTCGGGATGGAGCCGGTCTGGACACACGAGGGCCCTAGGTCCAAATCGAGCTAGACTAGAAGGAGGAGCAGGGTCAACAACCACACCATGCATCACGACGGCAGCCGGGGAGGACCACGGCGGTGTGAATCACCGGCGGTGGCATCATCGACCACGGGGTCAAGAGAGAAGGAGAGAAGGGGGCGAGAGAGATGGACAGGGAGAGTGGGCTGAGAGGGCCAACCCTTCGTGGAGACTTTTTGGTTCTGGCCACTCGGGCCAAAATGGCTCAATAAGCCCAACATAGCTAACCCAACCACCTAAGGAAAGTTTTAATAATTAAGAAAAGACCAAAATGCCCCTGAATTTAAATAAATACTAGAAAATAAAATAAAAATCCAAAAAATTATAAATAAAATATTTTTTGATTCACAATAATTCAATCTATCTAAATAAATTAACAAATATAATTTTAGGCATATAATTTTTATCAAGAATTTTATGATATGTATATTCCTTATGGAATTTTATAAAATTAAAGAAAGATGATAAAAATAAATAAAAATCACTTTTATTATATATCAATATTATGGTATTTTAGGAAAATACTAAATAAATAATTTATATCATTCTTGTATTTAAAAGATAATTCTTAAAGGAATTATTAAATAAATAAAAATTCAAATAAGTAAAATAAAACAAAATTACAATCATCAATTAATATTAATAATTAACATTTATAAATCCTTTAATACTTAAAGGAATTTTTGTAACTAAAATAATGGTTAGAACACCCAAAAATAAATAATGCATTACATTACTATGCATAATCATTTTTGCTTCTTTAAATATTGTCCTTACTGGGCAATAATGATGTTTTGTAGACATAGTAGCTCAAGGTCCAGTGCAAGCATCCGACTTCACTACCTTGCAATCACAAGGCAAGTTCATCACTTGCTCATGTCCTTTGAAGAGTCTTTATCAAAGTATTTGCAAATTGTGTGTTATCATCTATACTTCAAAGAAAGAAAATATTATTTTCTTAAATAAATAAATCTTAGGTATCATCCTAAGTGATGATATAATGGATCAATAGAACTTAGGTTCTATTTGCAACAATGATGATCAATTAGGGACTTAATAACCCATGACATCAGTGATTCTAGCGCGGTATATCACGCGTTAACCATGAGATTTGGAATGGGACGGAGAAGTCAGCTGTATCTTCTTCCTCTCGCATGTAGCCAGATGTGCAGGTCGTGGCTGTTATCACTCGTAGTGTCCATATTAATTGGTAATTCATAGAGGATATGCAGCATATGGGTGGGAACCCTCAACGTACCACGATAGTTCTAGCATCCAACGGTATGTAGAAACCATTGCCGTAATTCAATGTGTGGGCATGGTGTACACCAAGGAGGCATGCGAGGTCGTAAAGGGGGCAGTGATTGGCTTGGGTCACCTACTGGGCCCCACATCATGGAATTGTGGACGGGAAAGTACGCCTGGTTGTGCAACAAGGAGTTGATCTCTCATGGGTAAAGTGACGCACCTCTGCAGAGTGTAAGAATTGTAACTTGTTACTCCCTGTTCCGGGAAGGAGCTATGAACGTGGCAGGAAAGGTACTCCATGAAAGTTCTGGTCAACCTGTGAAGGCTGATGGTCATAGATTTTTATAATAAAATCAATCTTTAAAGAAAGATTTACAAAAACTGCATAGTGCCAAGGACTTATAGTTCGAGGTGGTAGATATAGCATCAAACTTCCCACCTTGCATATAATGAACTTGCTAGGTAACATTGTTACTCACCCTTTTCTTTGATCCCTTGCTTAGACTCTGAGGATCCAGAAGATACGCCAATGTATGCAGCCAAATGCCAAGAAGATGTGTTCTATGAGGATCTTGACCTGTCAGGAGGTGTTGAAGGAGTGGATTACGAAATCCGCTATGGTGTAGATGGCAACGAGTCAAACTAAGTACCCTAGTTAGTAGTAACCAACGGAGCCGAGCAGCATGAACCATATAGAATAAGTTGTTGAGCTCAACTCTGTGTTGAGTTGCTACTTTTAAATTCCGCCGAAACACTATATATTTTGGTTTGTAAGTTGAATCTTTTCTAAGTCTTGAACTTCTGGTATTGTAATAATAATAATGTGTGTATGTTTGTAATATGGACCCGCAATGTTTATGTTGTACCACTCTGAGAGATGTGATATTTACAGAACGGTGTTCTGTGGATGTCATGTCAACGACTATAGTGTACTACACATGCAGTGGTATGTTGGGTCACCGCAGTTGGTATGAGAGCAAATTTCTTTGACCTTAGGTTGGAAACCTAGTAAAGGGTATTACCTGTAGGATTGTGTGGCAACCATAAAGAATTCTCTAAAAGAAATATAATGGGTATTCAAATGACAATATTCCGTTATATGTTTTAGTGCGATAATTCTTTCTTATGATGCAATATATTATTGGTTAGTAACAAAAATATTTTTTATACAGAACTATGGCACCAAAGTTACCAAAACAGACTTTGGTAAGGAAAGAGGATACTCTTGATGATTATCAAGGATCATTCACGGACCAACTTCGTCAACTTTTAAAGATTTTTAGTTGTCCAACTAGAATTCCACTGAATACCATAACCTATTATGATTGTCAAATGTCATCCAAGTATCGTGTGAGTATCCAACTCCTAGAGGAGCTTGGATTATATCACGATCTACCTATAGGTGAAGGTAGGAGTCATTTAGCAGCATATCATACCGTTGTTCTGGAGGCGATATCTAATATCCGAGAGCATAAAGCTAAGGAGCTAGAAGGTAGCACATTTTTTTGTGATTACTCATGATTCTATAGACTCGGAGCCTATACCGGATCATCTTACTTTGGTTAACAAGCATCCTAAGTTAGCTTACAAGTTTATGGATAGATACCAAACACTTGTTGTGTCTTTTTATAAGACACATCAAGTGATTGTCGAAGATAAAAATGACATGTTAGAGGATCTAACTGATCCGGAAAGGAGGAAGCAGTTAGCATCCCAAATGGAGAAGGAAGCAAGTAGTAGTACAAAACCTATCTTTAAGGATATACCTATAGATCCTAAATCTTTTACAACATATCCTTATTCACCAAGGCCTGAAACTATATATGATCCTACTTTAGATATGAGGTATTTAGTACCACAAGGTTCAGAGGACGGTTCTGATGCAGAACTTCCTATTGAGAATTCTGATGGTTGGAGAACAGGATCATTCGAAGGATCCCAGGGGCACCAAATGTCCATAGATGGTTCTGACAGGAATGTTGGACAATCTAGCTGGATGAGTGCAAGATTTAACCCTAGTAACAGTAGTAGAAATACCATATTTATAAATAATCAGGATGAAGAAGAAGATCCTGAGAACAGAGTCTTTGAATCATCAACACCGTCTCAAAACCTAGGGAATATACATTATCCGGTGTTTAACTATCTTGCCCAAAGGAGCACCTGGGGAGCAGCAAGATCTGCGTATTTTGTTGACAACTCAAGGAATGAAGCTCAGGATATACAATTGGGAGATAATGTTGATTATGTTTCTGAAGAATTTTCAGCTGAGCTGGAGGGAGTCAATGCGCTCAGGTTGAGTAATGACTCAAGCCCTGACACTTCAGATACTGAGTATGTTCCTTCTGGAAGGCCATTTGTTCCACAAACTATGCGACGAACGTCACATCATCATGGTTGGACATTAGGCATGTATGATGAGCGTAGTAGTTACTAGAAGCAGGCGGCGATTTAGAAAGTATTGGGTACTGTGTATTGTAATCCGAGAAAATAAGGTAGTTAGATAAATAAGGTAGTGTTGTGATTATACCTATATGGTATATGTTGTAATGACTTTATATTATTAGGATGTTGTAGTGTATAATATGTAAAATGCATATTTGGATTTTATTTGGATCTTCATTGTGTGACTAGTTCTGTGCGTAAAGTCGAGCTCAAAACACATGTGCATGATGTAATTATGAGTATTCGCTTTATGTTGCAGGACTAGGGGGTCATGGACACGGGTGTAGAAACTGAGTCAGAGCAACAGCGAATGGAACATGAAGCCAAGGAGAAGGCCGATGTAGAGGCAGCAAATCAGGGAGCATTACCACCACCACCAAAGAGGCCATTAATGGAGCATAACTTTATGCATTATATGCAAGAAAATCAAAACAAGTTCATGGAGGAGCTATGGGGACGAGCTGGGAATCAGAGAGCACCTGAAGGTGGAGGAGTGAGTCTTTCTGACTTACATAATGCAAGGCCATTAACTTTTGCATCAGCTCCTGAACCAATGGATGCAAAAGATTGGCTAGCAGATACCGAAAGAAAGCTGAAGACTATAGGTTGTAATGATGAGGAGAAACTGAGGTATGCAACTCATCTTCTGACAGGACCTGTAGCATCATGGTGGGAAAATCAGTTTGCCATGCAACAACCAAGATGGGAGTATACTTGGGAAGAGTTCAAACAGAGATTCCATGAATATCATGTTCCGGAAAGTGTTATGGAGTTGAAGCGAAGAGAATTTGAGGAGCTTCAGCAGGGACATAATAGTGTCATGAAGTATATTCGGGAGTTTAGCCAACTGTCTTGTTATGCCGAGGAAGAAGTTAATACTGAAGAAAAGAGGAAGTAGCGTTTCCTGAGAGGGTTAAATCCATTTGTGAGGATGCAGTTAAGGTTGGCTAATAAACATACCTCAAAAAAAGGTTGGCTAATAAACAAACCTATCAGTAGTTGCTGGATGCAGCTATCACTTTCGAAGATGACTAAAAGAATGTCCAAGAGGATAGGAGGAAGAGATCCAAGAAGGAAACTAAGAGGATTCAAGCAAGTAAACCCAAACCCAATATGGAGTTCAAACCTCGGAACAAAACCTATAGCAACAATAACAATAACAGGGGCAGTGGTGGAAATCAGTCCAATCCCAGGAGGAATGTTATCCGTAACAATTGTGGAATTCCAGGACATATCCAGAGGGAATGCAAAAAGCGAGTAGTTATCTATTACGGTTGTGGCCATAAGGGTCATATCAAGCCCGACTGTCCGAGCAAACCGCCAGGTGGTTGGCCTACCAAGGCTGGAGGACAAGCCAGTGGAGGAAATGGACAACCCAATCGAGGAGGAAATAATGTCAAGAACAACAATGGCAAGAGGAACAGACCTACCGGGAAGCTGAATTGCGCATGTAGTTATAGGTATGCTCAATATCCTTACCAATCCCGGCAAAGTTCTATTTGATATTTTTGCAACTACTTCATTCATTTCTGAAGAATTTTGTGATAAATTCGGGATTAGAAGGTCAACGTTAGAAATCCCTATGACCATAGGGACGACAAGGGGAATGTAGTTGTACGCCACATTAAACAAGATCAAGTTATCTCGATCTATGGTTGTGCATATGTTGCGGACCTTTATGTGATTCCTTTGAAGGGAATTGCAGTAGTGCTGGAGATGGACTGGATGATTGAACATGAGGCTCAGATTAATTGTGAAGAGACAACTGTCTCAATCAAAACTCCAAGTGGAGCAAGGATAGTTTACCAAGCAGATAAGCACAATTATATCATGGTGGATCTTCAGTTGAACTCAATGAAGGAGGTCAAACTAGAAGATATTCCTATAGTAAATGAGTTTGAAGATGTTTTTCCAGCAGAGCTACCTAGAATGCCACCAGATCGGGAGATAGAGTTCACTATTGATCTAATTCCAGGTACATCACCAATAGCTCAATCACCATACAAGATGGGACCAAAAGAATTAAAAGAACTCAAAGATCAAATTGATGAGTTAGCCAGAAAAAGGATTTATTCAGGAAAGTGTATCCCCATGGGGAACACCAGTAATCTTTGTGGATAAAAGGGATGCTGGTAGAAGGATGTGTGGGGACTATAGAAATCTGAACAATGTTACCATAAAGAATAAGTATCCTTTTCCAAGGATTCAAGATTTGTTTGATCAAATGAAAGGAGCCGGATTATTTTCAAAGATCGACCTAAGATCTAGATACCATCAAATAAAAATTAAGCCTGAAGATGTTCCAAAGACAGCATTTGTCTCAAGGTATGGACACCATGAGTATCTGGTTGTACCATTTGGTTTGACCAATGCACCAGCAATATTCATGAATCTGATGAACAGAATCTTCATGCCATATTTGGATAAGTTCGTCATAGTTTTCATTGATGATATTATGATATATTCCAAGGATAAAGAAGAACATGCAGATCATTTGAATAGCATTACAGACCCTAAGAGAACATAATCTTTATGCTAAGTTCAGTAAGTGTGAATTCTAGTTAGATGAGGTAGAATTTCTCGGTCATGTGATCAGTAAAGAGGGAATTGCTGTAAATCCATCCAAAGTTTAATCCGTACTAGAATAGACTACACCAACCAATGTGAAACAAATTCGAGGTTTCTTGGGGTTGGCTGGTTACTATCGGAGATTATGTCACATCCCAAGATTTTCCAAATCTTGTTATGTGAAAAATAAATAAACAAAATAAATAATTGTTGAAAATTAGGGTGAAAAGAAACTTTTGTTTCTAAATGGAAACTTAAAAATCCCATCTTGAACAAAGTTTGGTTAATGTTTGGATCCAACTAAATTCAAATCAAGTGAAATGCATTCTTCATAAATGCATCTGGAAATTTAAACACTTGAGAAATAAACCAAAACCCTAAAACCCTAATGGAAGAAAAACATTTCCAAGTTATCTCTAAGCCATGAATTTGATCCATATAAAAATTTGTCAAACAAACATTTATAAATGATCAAGAATGAAAAATAGAAATATTATAAAACCATAGAAATTGATTTCAATCAATTTGGAGCCATAGATAAAATCTTATGAATTTAATAAGATAAGGAAATTGAATTTCCAAAGCTAATAAAGCACTTATATAAAATCCATGCCAAATGGTGAGTAAATAATCTTAAAGAGAATTAAAAGGATAAACAAATACTAAATTAAAATATACAAATTGGAATCACCAAGTTTGAATCTTTAAATAAAAAGATATGGATTTTATAAGATAAAGAAAGAAATTATTCAATAAGGAATATTTAAAGACAAAATTATATCTTGACCTAATCCATAAGCAAATGGAATAATTATGATTCAAATACAAATAAAATAATGGATAAAGAGTTTTCAAATTAATTAAAATGCCATTAACCAAATTCTATTTGAATAAAGACAAATCCAATTTTAAATGATTGATAAATCTTATTAAAAGCATTTCCAAATAATTCAAGGTGAATTATTTGACACCCTAATAATTTAATAAAACTTACTGAAAAGGTTTTTTGGAAGAATGAAATTTAAATAAGGATTAAAAATATTTTAAATCTTATATGAAGTAATGCAAAGGCCAAATTTAAATAATTAAAGGACCCTAAAAAGAATAAATTATTTATTCTAAATTTGACTTCAGAATGTGTTATTAAACAGTGTTTGATTACACACAAAGTTTGAGAGAAATTTGAATTCAAATGAATGCTTAAATGAATTAATCAAAAATCAAAACAGATTATTAGAAATAGAAAATGGAAAAGATCAGAACAAAAAAAATAGAGCAAGCCAAACCAGCCCAGCAGACCCAGTCTGGCCCAGTTAGCCCATTTACCCCACCCCGCGAGAAAAACGATTCGCACCATCGACTCGACCCACTCACTCGCTAACCGATGGACCCCACCTCCCCTCTTCCTCTCTCGCTGACGCCAGGCCCCACCGCCAACTCCCTTCGTCCTCACCCACGCGCTAACCTCGCCCGCGGTTTCTGCCGTTAACAGCTCGCTTGATTCCTCTTCAATCGCGCATTGATTTGGCCTTGCGACCACGCCTTCTTAATCGCCTCTCCCTCCTTTCTGTTTCCCCCTTTGTCCCCCACCCTAGCGCGCCCCCAGGCTGCTTAATTTCACACTACACCGCCACTGTCTCCGACAAGAGCCGGCGGCAATTCCGGCCACTCGCCATCGCCCCTCGCCCCCTCGACAACACAAGCGTGCTCCACGTACCCTGGAGCACCTCCCAGTGGCCTCAGCTCGCTCGCGCGTGCCCCCCAGCATCGGCAACGACGACGACCAGCAGCGCCGCCGTCTGCTTTTTCTCCGACGAAGCCTCCAGGTAGTCTCTGACCGCGCCGCCCCCTCTCTTTGATGCTCCCACACTCCCTACTCTCTTACACGTCTAACGCACCCTTTGTTTTGCATTGGCGCGCCTTGTAGCCTCGTCCCCGACAACGGCCGAGCGAACCCGTCGCCAGGAGCAACTCCGACGAGCGATTCCTATCGATCCCGAGCGCCCCTTTGTCAGCAAGGACCACCTTGAGCATCACCACGACCACGCGAACCTGGTGATCCATTCCCCTTCCTCGCTTGCTTCCTGCATCGCCAGCAACGCCATAGCCAGAGCCAGCGCCGCCACACACCGCCGCCAGCGCCGCTGCTTAATGGTCAAAGCGATAAGGACCATAGGATCTTAATCAGATGGTTGCGATAGAACGTAAATGAAAGGGTAAGTAGTGCCTGTGCGCCATGCGATCTCACTTAAATCCTACGGCTTGTATCACTCGATCCAAACGAAACGGTATCACCGAGTAAGAAGCAGCCACGTGGCCATGTCTGTTTTAATAAAAACAGAATTGTTCTATTTGATGTGCCAATTTGAAAAATTCATAACTTTCAAACCACACGTCCAAATTTTGCAAATTTTATATCAATGGATTCAACAAAACAAGTACTTTCTAACCATGCACTTTGTTTAGTAAAATGTTTCTGTTAAATTGATTGTTTTTGCAAAAACTTATGTAAGCATATTTAGAATATAAAATTTGATCTAAAATGATTTTTGAGATAAAACCTATGGCGAATGGTTTGTTTTGAACCTACTGACCATATAAATCAATTTGTGGTTTCAAAAATGTATTTGGTGAAGCAAAGGCACAAATCTTTGAATAAAAGCATTTATAGCCAATTAAAAATGTTGATTATGGTTTAAAAATAATTTTGGAAGAAAACCTTTTGGGAAATGTTTTGATTTAAACTCTCTGACCCCAAACACCAAGTTTTATGATTTGAAAATGTATTTGGTGAACCCCATAAAAATTATTACTTTGCTAAAGACATTTTCAACCACATAAAATAATGATTTGGTTTAAAAATGGTTTATGAAGTAAAATCTTTTGCAAATGGTTTTTCTACTTTATAAATGACCATTAGGTGTTTTAAAATGTTTATGACCCATTTGAAACCACTTTTTCAAATAAAACAATCTTTGGCATGCTTGCATGCATTTCTTTGTTTCTATCATTTTATGTGATGTTTTGCTTGAATGGTAGATTGAAATATTGCTTGCTTGATTGAATTGTAGTGGAATTTGAAGAGTGTGATTGTTGCAAGATCAAGGAGTGAACTTATACTCTCTACCAAAAAGGCAAGTGATGCTTCATAGTTTTGTCCCATTATTTTCACTATGCATTAGTGATATTCCTAAGTAGGACTTGCATGGAATTTTTGCTAAGTGTAAACTATGCCACAGGAAATCCTAGTACACGAAACCTTAGTAGAAATTTCCTAAGTTAAGATTCCTACTACTATCATGCTTATCTTAGCTAGTAGAAAACAAGGGTGGAATATTTATCATACTATGGAATATTTCTAAGTCAAGGACTTGTGTTTTGTTTAATAAAACAACTAAGTGAATGAATCACCTGGGTGGATTGGAAAGATTGGTTTGTGTTGAGTGGTTATGCAAGTCCAGTATGCTGGGGAAAACTTGGGCATCACCAAGTCCAGTATACTGGGGAAAACTTGATATCTCACTTGTGGATGGCCACCCAGGAACAAAGAGATTTGAGATGTCAAATGTTGAGAAGCTTCAAGTGCAGCCACTTGGCATTATGGGATCTTCCTGGATCATATAGGTTGCAATAACTTAGCCAAATGGACAGTTGGTGGTAGGGGTTTGATAGGTTGGAACGCGTCCATTCTGGTCTAAGGGAAGGCTTCTAAAAGATCTTGTCTTGGTGAAACCAAGTCTTGTGGGGAAAGTGCACCACCTCTGCAGAGTGTAAAATCTAAGTACTTAGCCATGTCCCTGGTAAAGGAAAATTTGAGCATCAAGACATGGAAGCTATCAAGAATCTCCTCATCCCAATTTCTAAGTTAAACTTGTGGTTGAACAAGGGTTGAAGGATCACCAATTTCTATTGGGAGATGCCTTGGGTGTTTTTGCCAAGCAAAAACTTAGTGTTTTAAAATGATAAGGAAAATCTATTTTAAGCAAAGCAAGCCTAAGCTCCACTTAGCCAAATGCATATAGATGATAGACTCCACTATACTACCATAGTATCACTTGCCAATACAATTCAAATGTATTGACCCTTGCGGCTGTAACTCGTTATGTTGCAGGTTTGTTCGATATTAGTGAAGTGTGTTGAAATAGGATTACAAGTCTACAACCAACATGTTTGCTTATGGCACTTTGAAGATGAAGGACCCCATGCTATTGTTATATTCTACTGCATTGTAATGAGATAGCCAAATGAGCTATGTAAGATGTAATAAATTATTTTATTCCTGGTTAAAAGTTGTATTATGACCATTGTTTCTTGATATTACATCTTAACTGTGGATGCTAGCTATTGATCCAGGGACTAGCATTGCAATCACAGGGATCGTTTTCCTTTGTAAAGGAGGGATCTTACAGAATTTGAAGAGTGTGATTGTTGCAAGATCAAGGAGTGAACTTATACTCTCTACCAAAAAGGCAAGTGATGCTTCATACTTTTGTCCCATTATTTTCACTATGCATTAGTGATATTCCTAAGTAGGACTTGCATGGAATTTTTGCTAAGTGTAAACTATGCCATGGGAAATCCTAGTAGATGAAACCTTAGTAGAAATTTCCTAAGTTAAGATTCCTACTACTATCATGCTTAGCTTAGCTAGTAGAAAACAAGGGTGGAATATATATTCATACTATGGAATATTTCTAAGTCAAGGACTTGTGTTTTGTTTAATAAAATAACTAAGTGAATGAATCACCTGGGTGGATTGGAAAGATTGGTTTGTGTTGAGTGGTTATGCAAGTCCGGTATGCTAGGGAAAACTTGGGCATCACCAAGTCCAGTATACTGGGGAAAACTTGATATCTCACTTGTGGATGGCCACCCAGGAACAAAGAGATTTGAGATGTCAAATGTTGAGAAGCTTCAAGTGCAGACACTTGGCATTATGGGCTCTGCCTGGATCATATAGGTTGCAATAACTTAGCCAAATGGACAGTTGGTGGTAGGGGTTTGATAGGTTGGAACACGTCCATTCTGGTCTAAGGGAAGGCTTCTGAAGATCTTGTCTTGGTGAAACCAAGTCTTGTGGGGAAAGTGCACCACCTCTACAGAGTGTAAAATCTAAGTACTTAGCCATGTCCCTGGTAAAGGACAATTTGAGCATCAAGACATGGAATCTATCAAGAATCTCCTCATCCCAATTTCTAAGTAAAACTTGTGGTTGAACAAGGGTTGAAGGATCACCAATTTCTATTGGGAGATGCCTTGTTTGTTTTTGTCAAGCAAAAACTTAGTGTTTTAAAATGATAAGGAAAATCTATTTTAAGCAAAGCAAGCCTAAGCTCCACTTAGCCAAATGCATATAGATGATAGACTCCACTATACTACCATAGTATCACTTGCCAATACAATTCAAATGTATTGACCCTTGTGGCTGTAACTTGTTATGTTGCAGGTTTGTTTAATATTAGTGAAGTGTGTTGAAATAGGATTACAAGTCTACAACCAACATGTCTGCCTGTGGCACTTTGAAGATGAAGGACCTCATGCTATTGTTATATTCTGCTGCATTGTAATGAGATAGCCAAATGAGCTATGTAAGATGTAATAAATTATTTTATTCCTAGTTATAAAGTTGTATTATGACCTTTGTTTCTTGATATTACATCTTAACTGTGGATGCTAGCTATTGATCCAGGGACTAGCATTGCAATCACAGGGATCCTTTTCCTTTATAAAGGAGGGATCTTACAGATGGTATCAGAGCCAAGTTGTTGCCTGTAGGATTTGTAAACCTAGGATTGGACAAAACCCCTTAGAAAAATAGGAGTTGTATTTGTTCCAAGACTTATTCACAAACAATCTTGTAAACTCTTTCCTCAACCAATTTGGTTTTGACTCTACATCTCTTCTATTTCAACTTGATGGATAAAGCCTAGCCCATGGCCAAAGACTTCACCATGTGCAAAGGACTTCATCAACTCTAATGACTTCAACATCTTCAAGTGATTTCAACTTTATTTTCACCAAGGACTTCAACTTGGATATCACTAAGGACTACAAGTGAGACAAGAAATATTGCTCAAGACTTTAAGACTAAGTAAACACAACTTAGAAGGAATCATCATCACCTTTGGAGTTTTGTGACCAAGACACAAGAATTTTTCCAAAGAAACCATGATCTCATGCAAGAAGAATCAACCAAGAAGGAGGGAAAGATCTCAAGTGAACCATATAGTTGGACCATCATATTTAGATCAAACCAAATTCACCAACTTATGTGGTGTAGCAAAAATATATTTTGTTGCCTAAAAATATGCTTGAGACTTGTTGTTTGAGTGGAATGTTTGTTTGTGATTGCTTGCACTTTTATTGTGTGAATTGTGATGTGTGTGATTAGAATTATTCCCTTAGAAATATTTTACCCATTTTAATTCCAATCCACCCCAAACAGATGACTACTCCAAGAAACTCCAACATCAAGGATGGCAACAACAACCAAGAGATGCACATGAGAGAACAACTTCTAGCAAATCAAACCCAGTTGAACCAAGTGACAACTCAGTTTTTATCCAACAACAATGAGTTAGACCCAACCATGCAAAGGTTTTTGGAAACCCAAACTCAATTGATGCAAAAGGTGACAAATCAAATGATCAACATGGGAGACAACTCTTTTCAAGGAGTTTGTGACAACCATGATGTCAAGGATGATATTATAGAAGGAACTCAAGCTTGCAATATTTGTGGAGACAAGGATCACACTTCCAAAGAGCATGAAGATCAATGCCCCAATTGTGAAGAGAAACATCCAGCTAATCAATGCCCCACAACCCAAGCTACTTGTTTCCTATGTGAAGGAAATAATCATGTCCCTATCCAATGCCCCATCTATACCATAGTTCAACAAAGGAAACAAGGTGGAGTGCAACAACTGATTTCTGACTACCATGAGAGAACAAAGTCTACCAAGAAGGATGAAGACAAAGGAAAATCTCTGCTTGCACCTCCATGCAATATGACTCAATTTAAAGGACCAAAGAGGAGACATATGTATTATCCAAGGAAAAGGTCAAGGAGACCAGGAAACTTTCCTACCTTTGAGATAACATATGAAGAGCATGAACTAGAAGAACTCCTAGCTTTGGAGAAACCCAAGAAGAAGAAAGACAAAAGCCACGTGCAATGTTGTCATTGCAAAGAGATGGGACACTATGCAAATGAATGTCCAGAGAAGAAGAAGAAGTATAAGGAAATCAGCCAAGTATGGTGCAACAACTGCAAAGAGCTAGGCCATTATGTATCAACTTGTCCACAAAAGATACGTGAAGAACTCAATCTTATCACATGTTACAATTGTGGTGATCAAGGACATTATGCAAGCAATTGTCCAGAAAAGATGAAGCACAAGATAAATCCTATGAAGGATATCAGCCTTGTCACATGTTTCAAGTGTGGAAACAAAGGACACTATGCAGATGTTTGCCCAGAGAGATTTCAACAAGATCCCAAGAAAGCCAAGATGTAATCTAGTTGGAAATTTTTTTAAGGGTGGTAGTACCCTAGTTGCTTTGATGCCAACTTGTAACCCTAGCCTCCCCAAATCTCGGGACGAGATTTATTTTAAGGGTGGTAGCCTTTCACATCCCAAGATTTTCCAAATCTTGTTATGTGAAAAATAAAT
This sequence comes from Avena sativa, assembly GCA_916181665.1. NCBI lineage: Eukaryota > Viridiplantae > Streptophyta > Magnoliopsida > Poales > Poaceae > Avena > Avena sativa. Next base: position 150,602,022 of record OV702297.1, read on the forward strand.
AAACAAAATAAATAATTGTTGAAAATTAGGGTGAAAAGAAACTTTTGTTTCTAAATGGAAACTTAAAAATCCCATCTTGAACAAACTTTGGTTAATGTCTGAATCCAACTAAATTCAAATCAAGTGAAATGCATTCTTCATAAATGCATCTGGAAATTTAAACACTTGAGAAATAAACCAAAACCCTAAAACCCTAATGGAATAAAAACATTTCCATGTTATCTCTAAGCCATGAATTTGATCCATATAAAAATTTGTCAAACAAACATTTATAAATGATCAAGAATGAAAAATAGAAATATTATAAAACCATAGAAATTAATTTCAATCAATTTGGAGCCATAGATAAAATCTTATGAATTTAATAAGATAAGGAAATTGAATTCCCAAAGCTAATAAAGCACTTATATAAAATCCATGCCAAATGGTGAGTAAATAATCCTAAAGAGAATTAAAAGGATAAACAGATACTAAATTAAAATATACAAATTGGAATCACCAAGTTTGAATCTTTAAATAAAAAGATATGGATTTTATAAGATAAAGAAAGAAATTATTCAATAAGGAATATTTAAAGACAAAATTATATCTTGACCTAATCCATAAGCAAATGGAATAATTATGATCCAAATACAAATAACATAATGGATAAAGAGTTTTCAAATTAATTAAAATGGCATTAACCAAATTCTATTTGAATAAAGATAAATCCAATTTTAAATGATTGATAAATCTTATTAAAAGCATTTCCAAATAATTCAAGGTGAATTATTTGACACCCTAATAATTTAATAAAACTTACTGAAAAGGTTTTGTGGAAGAATGAGATTTAAATAAGGATTAAAAATATTTTAAATATTATATGAAGTAATGCAAAGGCCTAATTTAAATAATTAAAGGACCCTAAAAAGAATAAATTATTTATTCTAAATTTGACTTCAGAATGTGTTATTAAACAATGTTTGATTACACACAAAGCTTGAGAGAAATTTGAATTCAAATGAATGCTTAAATGAATTAATCAAAAATCAAAACAGATTATTAGAAATAGAAAATGGAAAAAGATCAGAACAAAAAAATAGAGCAAGCCAAACCTGCCTAGCAGACCCAGTCTAGCCCAGTTAGCCCATTTACCCCACCCCGCGAGAAAAACGATTCGCACCATCGACTCGATCCACTCACTCGCTGACCGATGGACCCCACCTCCCCTCTTCCTCTCTCGCTGATGCCAGGCCCCACCGACAGCTCCCTTCGTCCTCACCCGCGCGCTAACCTCACCGGCGGTTTCTACCATTAACAGCTCGCTTGATTCCTCTTCAATCGTGCATTGATTCGGCCCTGCGACCATGCCTTCTTAATCGCCTCTCCCTCCTCTCTGTTTCCCCCTCAGTCCCCCACCCTAGTGTGACCCCATGCTGCTTAATTTCACACTACACCACCACTGTCTCCGACAAGCTCCGGCGGCAATTTCGGCCACTCGCCATCGCCCCTCGCCCCCTCGACCACACACGCGTGCTCCACGTACCCTGTCGCACCTCCCAGTGGCCTCAGCTCGCTCGCGCGTGCCCCCCAGCATCGGCAACGACGACGACCAGCAGCGCCGCCGTCTGCTTTTTCTCCGACGAAGCTTCCAGGTAGTCTCTGACTGCGCCGCCCCCTCTCTTTGATGCTCCCACACTCCCTACTCTCTTACGCGTCTAACGCACCCTTTGTTTTGCATTGGCGCGCCTTGTAGCCTCATCCTCGACAACAGCCGAGCGAACCCGTCGCCAGGAGCAACTCCGTCGAGGGATTCCTATCGACCCCCAGCGCCCCTTCGTCAGCAAGGACCACCTTGAGCATCACCACAACCACGCGAACCTGGTGAGCCATTCCCCTTCCTCTCTCGCTTCCTGCATCACCAGCAACGCCGTAGCTAGAGCCAGCGCCGCCACACGCCGCCGCCAGCGCCGCTGCTTAATGGTCAAAGCGATAAGGACCATAGGATCTTAATCAGATGGTTGCGATAGAACGTAAACGAAAGGGTAAGTAGTGCCTCTGAGCCGTGCAATCTCACTTAAATCCTACGGCTTGTATCGCTCGATCCAAACGAAATGGTATCAGCGAGTAAGAAGCAGCCACGTGGCCATGTCTGTTTTAATAAAAACAGAATTGTTCTATTTGATGTGCCAATTTGAAAAATTCATAAATTTCAAACCACACGTCCAAATTTTGCAAATTTTATATCAATGGATTCAGAAAAACAAGTACTTTCTGACCATGCACTTTGTTTAGTAAAATGTTTCAGTTAAATTGATAGTTTTTGCAGAAACTTATGTAAGCATATTTAGAATATAAAATTTGATCTAAAATGATTTTTGAGATAAAACCTGTGGCAAATGGTTTTTTTTAACCTACTGACCATAGAAATCAATTTGTGGTTTCCAAAATGTATTTGGTGAAGCAAAGGCACAAATCTTTGAATAAAAGCATTTCTAGCCAATTAAAAATGTTGATTATGGTTTAAAAATAATTTTGGAAGAAAACCTTTTGGGAAATGTTTTGATTTAAACTCTCTGACACCAAACACCAAGTTTTATGATTTGAAAATGTATTTGGTGAACCCCATAAAAATTATTACTTTGCTAAAGACATTTCAACCACATAAAATAATGATTTGGTTTAAAAATGGTTTATGAAGTAAAATCTTTTGCAAATGGTTTTGCTACTTTATAAATGACCATTAGGTGTTTTCAAATGTTTATGACCCATTTGAAACCACTTTTTCAAATAAAACAATCTTTGGCATGCTTGCATGCATTGCTTTGTTTCTATCATTTTATGTGATGTTTTGCTTGAATGGTAGATTGAAATATTGCTTGCTTGATTGAATTGTAGTGGAATTTGAAGAGTGTGATTGTTGCAAGATCAAGGAGTGAACTTATACTCTCTACCAAAAAGGCAAGTGATGCTTCATACTTTTGTCCCATTATTTTCACTATGCATTAGTGATATTCCTAAGTAGGACTTGCATGGAATTTTTGCTAAGTGTAAACTATGCCATGGGAAATCCTAGTAGATGAAACCTTAGTAGAAATTTCCTAAGTTAAGATTCCTACTACTATCATGCTTAGCTTAGCTAGTAGAAAACAAGGGTGGAATATATATTCATACTATGGAATATTTCTAAGTCAAGGACTTGTGTTTTGTTTAATAAATCAACTAAGTGAATGAATCACCTGGGTGGATTGGAAAGATTGATTTGTGTTGAGTGGTTATGCAAGTCCAGTATGCTAGGGAAAACTTGGGCATCACCAAGTCCAGTATACTGGGGAAAACTTGATATCTCACTTGTGGATGGCCACCCAGGAACAAAGAGATTTGAGATGTCAAATGTTGAGAAGCTTCAAGTGCAGCCACTTGTCATTATGGGCTCTGCCTGGATCATATAGGTTGCAATAACTTAGCCAAATGGACAGTTGGTGGTAGGGGTTTGATAGGTTGGAACACGTCCATTCTGGTCTAAGGGAAGGCTTCTGAAAGATCTTGTCTTGGTGAAACCAAGTCTTGTGGGGAAAGTGCACCACCTCTATAGAGTGTAAAATCTAAGTACTTAGCCATGTCCCTGGTAAAGGACAATTTGAGCATCAAGACATGGAAGCTATCAATAATCTCCTCATCCCAATTTCTAAGTAAAATTTGTGGTTGAACAAGGGTTGAAGGATCACCAATTTCTATTGGGAGATGCCTTGGGTGTTTTTGTCAAGCAAAAACTTAGTGATTTAAAATGATAAGGAAAATCTATTTTAAGCAAAGCAAGCCTAAGCTCCACTTAGCCAAATGCATATAGATGATAGACTCCACTATACTACCATAGTATCACTTGCCAATATAATTCAAATGTATTGACCCTTGTGGCTGTAACTTGTTATGTTGCAGGTTTGTTTGATATTAGTGAAGTGTGTTGAAATAGGATTACAAGTCTACAACCAACATGTTTGCCTGTGGCACTTTGAAGATGAAGGACCCCATGATATTGTTATATTCTGCTGCATTGTAATGAGATAGCCAAATGATCTATGTAAGATGTAATAAATTATTTTATTCCTGGTTATAAAGTTGTATTATGACCTTTGTTTCTTGATATTACATCTTAACTGTGGATGCTAGCTATTGATCCAGGGACTAGCATTGCAATCACAGGGATCCTTTTCCTTTATAAAGGAGGGATCTTACAGATTAATTGAAGGTTTCTCCAAAATAGCTGGACCAATGACCAAATTATTAAGAAAGAATACACCATTCAATTGGGATGAGAAGTGTGAAGCAAGTTTTCAGGAGTTACAGACCAGGTTAACTACCGCTCCAATTTTAGCAGTTCTAGAAACAGGGAAAGACTTCACAGTATACTGTGATGCATCTAAAGAAGGTTTAGGTTGTGTGTTAATGCAAGATCGGAAAGTGATTGCTTATGGATCAAGACAACTAAAACCACATAGAGTTAGCAGCAGTAGTCTTTGCTCTGAAAGGATGGAGGCATTTTCTTTATGGAGCCAAATGTGAGTTATACACTAACCATAAAAGTCTCAAATATTTCTTCACCCGAAAGGAATTGAATATGAGACATAAGTGTTGGTTGTAACTAATCAAAGATTATGATCTAACAATCAATTATACCCCGAAAAAAGCAAATGTTGTAGCAGATGCCTTAAGTCATAAAAGTGCAGATATTCAGCCTAGCAATCGGGAGCTACCAAAAGAGTTACAGATGGATTTGGAAAAATTAGAACTTCAATTTGTTAGAACAAAGACCCTTGGAGGACTAGCTACTATGCAGGTAGTTGCAGAACATGATAGTGATCTTAAACACAAGATTTTAAGACATCAAGTAGAAGGTCTTTTCATTACTGAAGAAATTCGGAGGATATCTCAAGGACAAACACCAGCTTTTCACATAGGAGATTATGAATCTTTGTGGTTCCAAGACCGTCTTTGTTTTCCCGATGTTACTGAGATTCGTGAAGTCATACTCCGAGAAGCTCATGAAATGCCATATTTTATACATCCAGGAAGTACTAAGATCTACATGGACATGAAAGAGCTATTCTGGTGGAACAACATGAAAAGGGACATTGCAAAATATGTGTCAGGATGCCATACTTGCCAAAGGGTGAAGGCTGAACATCAAAATCCAGTAGGACCATTGCAACCTTTGGAGATTCCCGAATGGAAATGGGAGGAAATTGGTATGGACTTCATCACGGGATTACCCATGACACCTAAACGGAAGGATATGATATGGGAAATTGTGGATAGACTCACTAAAAGTGCGCATTTTATTCCGGTAAATCAGAAGGATAATGCCGAGAAGTTAGTGGAAGTTTACATAAAATAAATAGTAAGTAAGCATGGAGTGCCCAAGAAGATTGTAACTGATAGGGGATCAGTGTTTACCTCAGCATTTTGGAAGCAATTACATGAAGCACTTGGTTCAAAGTTAGATTTTAGCACAACTTATCATCTAGAAACAGGGGGTCAAACAGAAAGAACAAATTAGATACTAGAAGACATGTTAAGGGCTTGTGCATTAGATTTTGGAGGTACATGGGAAGATCATCTACCGTTGGCAGAATTTTCCTACAATAATAGCTATTAGAGTAGTCTAAAGGCAGCTCCATATCAGGTTCTGTATGGGAGGAAATGTAGATCACCAATATGTTGGTATGAGCCTGGAAGCAGCAAGGAATTTGTGCCAGACTATATCAAGGAAAAGCAAGATATCATTGATAAAATAAAGGATAGATTAAAAATAGCTCAAAGCAGGCAGAAAAGTTATGCTGATCAAAGTCGAAGATCATGGCATCCTGAAGTGGGAGACATGGTATATCTGAAAGTAAGTCCAATGAAAGGAGTTAAAAGGTTCGGAGTTAAAGGAAAATTGAGTCCAAGATATATAGGGACATTCAAAATAATGAATCAGAAAAGGACTATAGCTTATGCTTTAGAGTTACCCTCAAGGTTGGCTCAAGTTCATAATGTTTTCCATGTGTCACAACTCCGGAAATGTCTTAAGGTTCCTAATGATGAAATCACACATCAAGAGATAGAATTACAAGCAGATCTAACCTATGTTGAAAAACCCTGTAAAATTTTGGTAGAAAATTGGAAAAGGTTGAGAAACAGGGCCATCAAGTACTGCAAGGTACAGTGGGAACATCATCCAGAAATAGAAGCCATCTGGGAGAAAGAAGATGATTTAAGAAAGGCTTATCCAGAACTACTCAGGTACACCTCAACAAACTTCGGGACGGAGTTTAATTTAAGGGGGGAAGTCGGTAACATCCCAGCATTTAGGAACCAACGAAGGGTAGAATTAGGAATATGTGCAATTGCATGCATTCATCTATAAAAATGTGGGTAATTTTTTCGCCAAATAAAAACCTAAAGTGATCAAAGTCTCTTTCACTCTTTAAGTTTAGGAATAGCCTTGGAGAATGATCGTTATAAACTTTGACATGACCTTTATGGATTAGTGTGTTTTGGGAAATGAAATTTGAATTCAAACTAGAGTGTTAGAATTATAATTTAAAGGAATTAGAATTATGTTTGAGTAATCTTATTTAATCATGAAATAATATTTAGAAACTCAAACTTTAAATAATATAACATAATCAAGAAAATGAATATTCATTCCATATCTTTATTCAATAAATAAGTTACAAAATGTAACTCATGAAAGTGATCAAGAATCTTTACAATAGTAAATGATAAAAGGAATAATAATTATATATTGAGTAATATTACAATCTTTATTACAAAAGAATAAAATAAAGATTACAAAAGAATAAAATAAATATTACAAAAGAATTATTCTATCAAAAATAAAACCTATTCTAAATCTTGAATCTTCAAGTCTTGTTCCTGCAAAACAAATAACAAACAAAAAGAAAGAAAATAAAGGTTAAGAAATTGCTTTTACTCTCAGTAGTGACAGTGATATGCACTGTTCAACTTTACATCAGTGAGTAATTTTTAGGGGCAAGTTTCACCAATATGAAAGAACTAAATCTTTCATAATTCTTAAGCCATAAGTCAAATAATTCCAATCAGTAATAGGGCAAGTTTCACCAGACAGGTAAATGTAATCAGATAAAAAGGTAGATCATTTCCTGAGCATATCCACAAGGGTGCAGCAGGCACACAAGCAGCTTACACACCTAAATGCATGGTGTGTGCTGTCGAGCACAGTCACAGCTGCTCACACAAGCAGAACTGCTCAACACAGCCGTGGGCAAGCACCCCAACATCAGTTCCTTGCTCATACACATCAAGCACCAGCAGTCTAGCCACAACCAAACCAAATCAAAACCACAACACACATCAGATCAACCTAGTGCTCACAAAGATGGTGACCTAAGAAGGGGGTGGATCAGGTGGATAGCAAGGTCAAGGCCAAGCTACTAGGAACCAGAAGGTGGATAGCAAGATCAAGGACAAGTTCCAGGAGCTGGAAGGAGTAGGAACAACAACATCAGGAGAAGGACCAGATCAAGCCAGCAAGATCAGGCCACAAGATCAAAAAGTTACAACCACAATAACAACCCACTGTTGTGGTGAGTTATATAAAACCATCACATGATCTGTTTATCATATCAATATAAAAGATTCATGTGTTGTTCTATATCAAACTTCCCAGTATTCATCCAAGTGGGATGAATCCATCCTAGAAGATTTTGAATGATAAAGTTATAGCCACAAGATAAGCATACAAGTAAAACCAGGATCTCAGACCAACATCACTGATCCTGGATGCAAAAGCCAAATCCTATACTACAATATAATCAAAGTCAAGATTATGAAATCTGGGCACATCTCTTAAAAGAGTAGCACCTTAGAATCCATCAATCTTATGGATCCATGCAAAACCATTATTTTCCAAACTATGACTCAAGAATTAGCAACTAGTATTACTACCAGAACATTTCTATCAGGGACAACAAATTAGGAAACTAGTTCCTATGCCTCAAACGAACATCATAGGCAGAAAGATTAAAGAAGCTTTCATCTTATCTTTGCCAGATATCAATCACAAGCACTGTCAGAGATAAACACAGTAATAGGACCCAATCACTTGTGTGCCATTCTATGATGGTATCACAAGGACAAGTTCTAATAAGCTAATCCCAATCTTTACTTAGCTTTCACAAATAAAAAGGAACAAGAAACTAAATATCATTTTCCTAGAATCAAATGCCAGGAATCAGCATGAAGCTCATCTATACAGAACATCACTAATATGTAATGATTAAATTCAGTCTGTATATCATAATACAAGTCAACAATTTTAGATGCAGTAAACAACCACTGACAGAACCAATGTCAGTACTAACATTTTGACAGTAGAAAGTTTTTAGATCAACAACATTCACAAGTAATGATACCACAATAACACTATCATTTGAACCATATCAAATTAACCAATGGAATTAGTCTTGTAAGCCACTAGCATCACCAAAGCCCAACTATAAGAGGTAATCCACATCAAACAACCATTCACCATACTCAAGGATCATTCTTACTTGATCGAATTCATCATATATTATGTCAACAGAGGGATGAACCCTAATCAGGATGTGAACCCTAATCAGAACATGAACACTAGCCTGGGGTAGCCACTAGCAACACACAGGATAGGGTAGCATAGCACAGAGGACACGAGAGGGAGAAAAAACAACTTACTGGAGGTTGTAGCTGTGGGAGAGAAGAGGAAGCAGAGGGTGTCGACGAGCACGGCGAAACGGGGAGCACCCCAAGGGGGCGCTGCAACCCGCACCACGCCGAGGCGGCGACCACAGCCACACCTGAGGGCTAGCAACACCACAGGAGCAGCGGCGGCGGAAGCACCTGCACCACCCCAAACCCTAGGGTTCGGGACGGAGCCGGTCTGGCCACAGGAGGGCCCTAGGTCCAAATCGAGCTGGACTAGAAGGAGGAGCAGGGTCAAGAACCACACCATGCATCATGGCGGCAGCCGGGGAGGATCACGGCGGCGTCAATCGCCGATGGTGGCATCGCCGACCACGGGGTCGAGAAAGGAGAAGGAGAGAAGGGGGCGAGAGAGATGGACATGGAGAGTGGGCTGAGACGGCCAACCCTTCGAGGAGCCTTTTTGGTTCTGGCCACTTGGGCCAAAACGGCCCAATAAGCCCAACACAGCCAGCCCAACCACCTAAAGAAAGTTTTAATAATTAAGAAAAGACCAAAATGACCCTGAATTTTAAAAAAATCTATAAAATAAAATAAAAATCCAAAAAATTATAAATAAAATATTTTTTGGATTCACAATAATTCAATCTATCTAGATAAATTAAGAAATAAAATTATAGGCATATAATTTTTATCAAGAATTTTATGATATATATATATATTTATTATGGAATTTTATGAAATTAAAGAAAGATGATAAAAATAAATAAAAATCACTTTTATTATATATCAATATTATGGTATTTTAGGAAAATACTAAATAAATAATTTATATCATTCTTGTATTTAAAAGATAATTCTTAAAGGAATTATTAAATAAATAAAAATTCAAATAAGTAAAATAAAACAAAATTACAATCATCAATTAATATTAATAATTAACATTTATAAATCCTTTAATAATTAAAGGAATTTTTGTAACTAAAATAATGGGTAGAACACCCAAAAATAAATAATGCATTACATTACTATGCATAATCATTTTTGCTTCTTTAAATATTGTCCTTACCGGGCAATAATGATGTTTTGTAGACATAGAAGCTCAAGGTCCAGTGCAAGCATCCGACTTCACTACCTTGCAATCACAAGGCAAGTTCATCACTTGCTCATGTCATTTGAAGAGTCTTTATCAAAGTATTTGCAAATTGTGTGTTATCATCTATACTTCAAAGAAAGAAAATATTATTTTCTTAAATAAATAAATCTTAGGTATCATCCTAAGTGATGATATAATGGAGCAATAGAACTTAGGTTCTATTTGCAACAATGATGATCAATTAGGGACTTAATAACCCATGGCATCAATGATTCTAGCACCGTATATCACGCGTTAACCATGAGATTTGGAATGGGACGAAGAAGTCAGATGTATCTTCTTCCTCTCGCATGTAGCCGAATGTGCAGGTCGTGGCTGTTATCACTCGTAGAGTGCATATTAATTGGTAGTTCGTAGAGGATATGCAGCATATGGGTGGGAACCCTCAACGTCCCACGATAGTTCTGGCATCCAACGGTCTGTACAAACCATTGCCGTAATTCAATGTGTGGGCATGGTGTACACCAAGAGGGCATGCGAGGTCGCGAAGGGGCAGTGATTGGCTTGGATCACCTACTGGTCCCACATCATGGAATTGTGGACGGTAAAGTACGCCCGGTTGTGCAACAAGGAGTTGATCTCTCATGGGTAAAGTGACGCACCTCTCCAGAGTGTAAGAATTGTAACTTCTTACTCCTTGTTCCGTAAAGGAGCTACGAACGCGGCAGGAAAGGAACTCCATGAAAGTTCTGGTCAACCTGTGAAGGCTGATGTTCATAGATATTTATAATAAAATCAATCTTTAAAGAAAGATTTACAAAAACTGCATAGTGCCAAGGACTTATAGTCCGGGGTGGTAGATAGAGCATCAAACTTCCCACCTTGCATATAATGAACTTGCTGGGTAACGCTGTTACTCACTCTTTCCTTTGATCCCTTGCTTAGACTCTGAGGATCCCGAAGATACGCCAATGTATGTAGCCAAATGCCAAGAAGATGTGTTCTACAAGGAGCCTGACCTGTCAGGAGGTGTTGAAGGAGTGGATTACGAAATACGCTATGGTGTAGATGGCAACGAGTCAAACTAAGTGCCCTAGTTAGTAGTAACTGTAACATCCCAGCATTTAGGAACTAATGAAGGGTAGATTTAGGAATTTGGAATGTTGCATGCATTCATCTGTGAAATTGTGGGTAAATTTTTTGCCAAATAAAAATCTTAAGTGATTAAGGTTTCTTTCATACTATGAGATTAGGTTTAGTCTTAAAGGATGATTGCTATAGACTTTGATATGATCTCTAAGGAATTATGTGTTTGAATTTTAAACTTGAGTGTTTGAATTATAATTCAAATGAGTTGGGAATAAGATTTGAATCTTGACTAAATTAAGAGTTAATTATTTTAACTCAAACTTTATCTAAAGAAAACAATTAAGAATATGAAAACGTATTTCATATTTTCATTCAATAAATAAGTTACAAAAAATATAACTTATTGAAATTATTCAACAACTTCACAATAGCAAATAAATAAAGAATAAGAATATTTCTTTATTAATAATAATATAATATTTATTACAGAAGAATAAAATGAAGATTACAAAATAATAAAATGAAAATTACAAAAGAATAAGAAGATTACATTAACTATTCTATAAAGAAAACCTAAGCTAAAATCTTCATCTTCAAATATGTACCGGCAAGACCAACACTAATAAAACAATAATAAGGTTAGAGTTAGAATTGTTTTTCTCTCAGACATGTCAGTGAGGTGCACTGAAAAAGTTCATCATTGAGAAATTATAAAAGGGGCAAGTTTCACCAATATGAAAGAATTTATCTTTCATAAATTTTAAGCCAAAAAGGGGTCAAATTGACAACAAGGAGGGGCAAGTTCACGAGCCAGGTAAAAGTAATCTGATCAAAGTAACTTTCAAGTCCAAAGTATATCCACAAGTGCACAGCAAGCACACAAGCAGGACACACAACTAAATGCATGTGGTGTGCTGTCAGCTTCACAGCACAGCCCAAACTCACAAAACCATTAGCATAGCCGTGGAGAGGCACTAGTGCATCTCTTCACTGCTTACACACAAGAACAACCAACAGCTAACCAAGCACAACAGCCAGCAACCAAACCAACCAAAGACAAGATCTCATCACCAGGATGGTGACATAAGGAGGGGGAAGGATCAGGTGGACAACAATATCAACTCCAGGAGCTAGGAGGAGCAGTCTACCTCAAGGTCAAGCACACACTACTGCAGAAAGGCTTATAGCCTCCTGGTGGTTAGTGACGGGCAAAACTTTTCCTGTCACTAGTATGTATTGCTAGTGACAGGCGTAGATAAGCCTGTCACTAGTACAAAACACTAGTGACAGGCGCATAAAATCGACTGTCACTAGTACCTTCGTCGGAGGCAGCTGAACGGAAAAACTACTTAGTGACAGGCGTGTATGAATGCCTGTCACTGAGAAGGTACGAATAGTGACGGGCCCAAAAAAGGCTGTCACTAGTATTTTCTGTGCAAGCCAGTTGTAGGGGAAATTTCTTAGTGATAGGTAACCCTAAAGGCATGTCACTAAAGTGATGGCACCTATAAGCTATTTTTCACTGGTACAAGGTTAGATCAGATGTTTTTCCCAAAAGTATTTCTAACAAGAACTCACCTTATGGGATCATAGTGCATATAAAGTATAGCAAGCAAGGGAAGTGAGTACAAGCTAAATCAAATTTCACCAGAGATGAAAATTTTATTCTCACATCAGTTGACTGAACCAGTTAAGCTGACACAATGATCAGAGTTGATGATAGAAAAAAACATTGTATATTCAGACGCCACTAGTCTACCAAACATGGGATCAGCGATAACTAAAAGTAGCATTAGCAGATTGAATTATTCTCCGCGATGGAGTTTGACACCTTTAGTGCAGATAATACATTATCTGACTACTATTCAGTCCTTCAACGACTACTTCTTCCTGTTAACACTGAAACTTTCGACTCTTGTTTCTTCGAGTATTCCTTTACATCCATTTCAGTTACTTCCTCCGATCCATATTAGTTGACTCAACTTTGTCTAGATACAACTACATCTAGACTAGATACATATGAATCTAGACAAACTTGAGTCAACTAATATGGGTCGGAGCAAGTACTTAGCATTGTTGGACAAAATGTTCAGATGATAAAGGTGTTTAAAGATGATACAATCTCTATAACCATTTAAATCCTAAAACAGAAAGAAAATTAGAGTACAATAGCTTCAATATTCAAGAAAAAGTGAGCGACAGAGAACTCTCTATGTTCGTTCTGAACTGAAGCAAAGCAGCAGCCGGCTACAAGCCACCCGTCCGGTGGACAAAACCGAAACCTAATTTGTTTCGATGCAAGATGTTACGAACTATCTATATTTTCGTGAATTTTAGTTTTTCTAAATTTTATATATATCTTATATGCATTTTTCATCATTTTTGATGATTTTTTTGGTGTAATTACATGAATCAATACACGAGTATCCTTTCCCCAACCACCCCCTCGCTCCCTGTCCCCATCCCCGATCCCACTCCCCACCCGCCGCCACCCATCCAACGCCGCCATCCCCTCCAACACCGTCACTCACGGAGGCGCCTCCCCTCGACGTGAGGACACCGTCGCCCAGCGCCGCTGCCCTGCATCCAACGCCCCGCCGCGAGGACGCCGCCGCCCGGAGACGCCACGGCTCGGAGCTGCGCTGCTTCGCCCATTCCTTGCTTCGTTCGTCCCCATGGCCGCCTAGGGTTCCCAGCACCTCCACCGCCGGCGCCTACATCACTACTTCCGCCACGTTGCACTGCTACATCCACCGTTGACCGAAGAGGACTTGCTATCCACCAAAGTCGCATAATCGCCTCGCCCCCGCGTGCATCAGGAGAGTTCTGCGTCGCCTGCTCTCTTCAATCTCACTCTGCCACCGACTGAAGGTAAAGTTCAATTTCTCCACAAATTTTTTCCTGCTCCGCCTTGCAAATCCACGACGAGTAGAGGGAAGGGGAGGAAAACTGGAGAAGTGGATGGTCGTTGATCTATTGAGGGAGGCTGCTCCCGTGCGTGTGTCCTCTCCAGCAGAACGACGACAAAGTTTCATGTCGAGGATGCCAAGCTGGCATCGCATCTGCTGCAAGCTAGATGGAGGGAACGGGAGAGATGGAGAGGTGGCTGATTGCTGCAGATTGTGGAAGGAGGAGATGTGATTTGTGAATGGCTGGCTGCTGAGAATTGGAGCAGGGGGAGAAATCGAGAGATTGAGTGAGAGAGCTCGAGAGATACCGACTAATTGATGTTTGTATGTGCCTTTTCTAAGCGTCCTTTGCTGCTGCTAATGGCTGCCTGCTACTGATTGCTGTTGCGTGCTTTGCTACTGCCGCTTATTGGTTGTTGTGTGTATGCTTGCTTTGCTGATGATTGCTATCTGCTATGATTATGATAGATTGTTGATGTCATTATTTTCGTGTCACAGTTAAATGGATGACAGTGATTATACTGGAGTTCTTAATTCTCATTCAACAAGAGGATGACGACGATGCAATGGTTCTAGCTGTACTATACACAAGCAACAAGGACACTCAATGTGAGCTTATGAATGCTACCTCCACTCCGTCTTCGTAGTTCTATGGTTGTACATGAGGTTGTGATAGAGAAGCCGCGAATTTTAGGCTATATAATGACTACTTTGTTGATCCCTTTACATATGGCTCCACTAGCTTTGTATGCCGCAGATATATAATATCCCTTGAGCTGTTTCTTCACATGGTGCAATCGTAAGCTAGTTGCCCATGATGAATATTTTCAGCAGAAAAAAGATGCTACCAGACATGTTTAGTTATTGTACTCTCTAATTAAGTTTAAATTATTATTATTATCTAAATACAGTTTGTCTATTGCACATGATCAGATCATCTGAGACAAGGGAATACGGCGCCGCAAGGGACATGATGCTGCTCGAGCTCTAGCAATAGGGCCTCGAGGCCTAGAGGAAGATGGACCAGGCCAACCGATCCCAAACCTAGCTGCGGAAGGCCATCGCCCACACCAAGCCGAGGTCATCGCCTGATGTTTCTTCTTTAGAGAGATGTCGGTCCTCCACGCCAGGCAGGTTTATCAGGTGTCGCTGTTACACAACTCTAAGAAATCTTGCGTTAAACCTTGAACCATTGATACAATAAACTTAGGTCTAAAACTACACTGAATCCATGTCAGGGCAGGTAGGTTGGTCATTATTTTAAGTAACACAATTCTATGCGAAAAGCTTATGTTCGACTATTGATACAATGAAACTAGGTATAAAACAATTATGGCATTGTGTGTAATATACAGTGTATAAAGGTAGATTTTTTAAGGTTCATAATTTATCCGTACAATCAAGTAAAGTATGCTTCGGAACAATGATTTTTTTTAGATTTAAGGGGGGTTTGAGAATAATGATGTAATGAGTTAATTCTGCGTGTATTAAAATGGAGAAAATTTCAAAGGCTACCGATATGAAGTACACCAGTTACAGTTATTTTTGTTATATATGTTCTTTGGTCTAACCAAAAAACATGTGCCTTATACGTGAGTAAGTGCAATCGTCTTATACTTAGAAGATATGAAGAAGAGAAAGGTGTAAAGATGGAAACGGGTTCTTGATGGTGTAGTGAAGAACCATCACCATCGAATAACAAACCATGAAGCTAAATGAAAAACCTACTTCATCACCATTTAATAGAAAACCACGAAGTAAAAAAATGCTAGTTACAAAAAGACGCCGCTGCAAAGCCCACAGGGTCCTTCTAGTAAATATTATGTCTAAATTGTTTAGTGTTTTCTCATTTTTGCAGATAGGCATGGTGGTCTGCTCCATATATGTTGGTAGTTATTATGCTTCATGTGAGTCTAACATGATATATGGAGTTCAAAGGCGAGGAAACAGGTTAAGCCATTTTTTTGTGGATGACGGTCCTATGTAAGTCTGGGAAAAATCGCTGTGTCTGGTTTCACCGGTTTGGGCTAGTTCAAAATTTTGTACTAGTTTCAAAGTTTAGATTAGATTTGTTAATGAGATTGAACTAGGAAATTTTTGGCCGGTTTAAGAGGTTTCACTTTTTGCACGGGCTTAGTCCTATGCCATTGTGTTATCTATGGAAAACTTATGTCATATTAGCACATGTTAACATATTATTGGTACAATATTTTATTATGCTATCTGAAATATTTGTGGAAATTTATTTATTGTGCTAACTGAAATAATCAGTGAAAACATATTTAATTTTTTTATTATCAAAATGCACACCACTGACCGACAGGATAATGGGCCTGTCACTGAAAACATCGTAGGTCCGTGGCCTCCGATCGCAACCAGTGACATGTATCATTTTTGCCTGTCACTAATTCACACAAACTAGTGATAGGCACGCGGAAATGGCTGTCACTGATACATGTACTAGTGACAGACACTTGCATGTCACTAGTAACCTTTTACCAGTGACTAGTCTTTAATGACAGGCACATTGCCTGTCACTAATGGGCGTTTTGAGCCTGTCACTGATGGCCTATTCTGCAGTAGTGACAGGAGTTCAGCAAAACCAGATCAAGATCATCACCCAACTCCATAATCATCAGTTTTTTATGGTGAGAATCATAAAACCCTCACATGATCAAATCATATTATCTAGACAGAGCATGTGTTGTTTTATGAAACAAACTCTCAGAAAACACCCAAGTGGGGTGAATCCATCATTGAGATTTTAAGCTTTAAAAGCAAACAACAAAGTACAAGGATCCAACCAAGACTCAGAACAACATCACTGATTTGGTTGTCAAGCTATATATTTCAATTCAAACACAAATATAGCTAAGATTTAGATTCTAGGCACATCCATAAGCTAAGGGTAGCACCTTAGAAGCTAATCTTTTGGATCCATATAATGACCAAGCCTACTATCATTTTTCTCCAAGCTTTGATTCAAGAAACAATAGCTGGTACCACTACCAGGTCTATCTATATGAATCAACTAGATAAGGCCTAAAACCCTAAGCCTCAGACCAACATCATTGGTCTTAGGGATTTCAGAAAATAACATTTCCATTTATTTTTTAAAGCTAAGCTTGTCTTAAGCTTAAACCAACCCAATCAAAGGATTAGAATCAATCTTGTGTGCCATACCAAGATGGTGTCACCAGAACAATTCTACATGAATCAGGATAAACATTTAATCATCACAGATTCAATCAATTAACTTACTAATCATTTTCTTGTTAATACAGGAATCATAATCAGGATATTCCTATGTTAATCTTCACTGTTTGAGACCACACATTAATTCTCAAGACAACAGCACTAAGATAGTGGTTTCATCACACCATAGTCATGATCATAAACCAAGAAATGACAGTGGAAAGTTATCAAGCCACTGACTTTACCAAAAATGGATTCCAAAGCAACTATACCATCTGAATCATATGCAAACCAAGTATAAGATCATCTAATAAGCCACCAGAACCATTATAGTTCATCTCAAGCAACAAGCCTTAGGCTAATAACCATTTAACATGCTTATAGACCATCTAGACATGATCTAATTCATCCAGTATATGATCAACCATATGATAAGAACCCTAAATTGAATAAATCATCTTAATCAGGACAAGACAGTAACTAGAGAGGTCACTGCCAACATCTAGCATAGGATGAGAGAGCATAGAGAGCACTAGGGGAGAGGAACATAACTCACCAAAGGTCCTCGCTGAAGACTAGAAGAGGAAGCAGAGGTGGCCGACGTCCATGGCGGCACGGGGAGCACCCCAGGAGGGGCGCTACAACCCATACATCGCCACGGCGGCGACCATGAACACGCATAGAGGCGAGGAGCATCACCATTACGCACGACGACAGTAGCATCACCAGGATCCACGCCAACCCCCAAACCCTAGGGTTCGGGACGGCATCGATCCGTTGCAGGAGAGCCCCATACTCAAATCTAATTGGATAGAAAGGATGGGCGTAGTTGAAAACCTCCTACCCCACCATGTTGGTGACTAGAACGGTCCACGACGGCGGGAATCGCCGGCTGCGACATCACCAACCACGGGGTCGAGGTTAGAGGAGGAGAGGAATGAGCTCGAGGGAGAGAGGCAGCAGGAAAGTGGGCTGAGTTGGACCAGACCCTTACGGGGTGGTTATTTTGACTATGTCTAATGGGCCACTAGGGCCCAATAAGATTAAGCCAGCCTAGAAATCTTTTAAGGCCTATTCTAATAAATAGGAAAAGACCAAACTACCCCTGAACTTAATTAAATCCTAGAAAATAAAATAAAAGTCCAACAATTATAAATAAAATATTTTTGGAATCACAATAATCCACACTATCCAAATAAATTAAGATTTAACATTTTAGACATTTAAATTTTAATAATAATTTTGTAATTTATATATTCCTTATGGAATTTTACAAAATTATTGAAAGATGATAAAAATAAATAAAAATCACTTTCATTATATATTAATATTGTAGTATTTTTTTAAAAATACTAAATAAATATGTAATAACAATTTTTAATGTTTAATTGATAATTCCTAAAAGAATTATTAAATCAATAAAAGTCAAATAACAGAAAAATAAAATAATTCAATATATGTTATAGATATTAAAAATTAATATTTATAAATCCTTTATTATGAAAAAGAACTTTGTATAATAATAGGGTGAATGCATATCAAGTTAAATGATGCATTACATTATTGCATAATCATTTTGCTTCTTTAAATATTGTCCTTACCAGGCAATAATGATGTTTTTGTGGATATAGAAGCTCAAGGTCCAGTGCAAGCATCAGACTTCACTACCTTGCCATCACAAGGCAAGTTCATCACTTGCTCATGTCCTTTGAAGAGTCTTTATCAAAGTATTTGCAAATTGTGTGTTATCATATACGCTATAAAAGAAAGAAAATATTATTTTCAGAAATAAAGAAATCATAGATATCATTCTAAGTGGTGATATAATGGAGCAATAGAACTTAGCGTTCTATTTGCAACAATGATGATCAAGTAGGGACTTAATAACCCCTGGCATCAGTAATTCTAGCGTCGTATATTACGCGTTAGCCATGAGATTTTAAATGGGACAGAGAAGTCAGCTGTATCTTCTTCCTCTCGCATGAAGTCAGATGTGCAGGTCCTGGCTGTTATCCTCGTAGCGTGCATATTAATTGGTAATTCGTAGAGGATATGCAGCATATGGGTGGGAACCCTCATCATCCCACGATAGTTCTGGCATCTAACGGTTTGTACAAACCATTGCCGTAATTCATTATGTGGGCATGGTGTACACCAAGGAGGAATGAGAGGTCGCGAAGGGTGCAGTGATTGGCTTGGATGTAACGGCCCAAGTTTGTGATATATGTAAATAGTAGTTAAGCATGGCATGCATCTGTTTAAATCAATACAATATTTGAATGTGATCAAGTGTGTGGTTTAAGGATGCAAATCCAAAACCCTAATTTTTTCCTCTCTCTTTGAAACCACATTCAAATGGTGTTTGGATTTTGAATTTTTTTGAAAATAAAGGATCCCAAATGGTTTACAAGGGCCTCTGAATATTTTGTAAACTTTATTAAAGTCTCTATTATTTTTGAAATTGTGCAAAATAAATTTCAAATGAGATTTATAAAAGACAAAACTCAAATCAGAAAAACAAAAGGAGTTTGCAAAATAAAAACAGAACCCTACCTAAGCAGGCGGTCCAACCCTTCTGCCTGCCCTGCCATTCGCATGAGCACCATCTAGCATTCTTCCCACCAGCCCAGCAGCAGCCCACAGTGGCCCAACCCTAGCCCACATACCTCTTCGGCATTCTGTCGCCTTCGTCCCCGATGCTGAGATGCTCGCTATCGTCGCCGCAGCCGCTCGATGCCGCCAGCCACTGCGATCCGTCCCGCCGCCCCCGGTGGAGGATAAGAACCGCGCGCACGTCTCTCTCTCGCCCTTATCCTCTCCCCTCTCATGTTCTCTCCTCCTCTCTACGCCGGGGCCGAAACCCTAGCCCTCGGGCTCCGCCGTGCCCCACCGAACCGTGCTGCCCCGAGCTTCGCCACCACGCCCACGAGCTCCGCCTCCTCCCCAGCATCCTCCTTGCAGAAGGAATCAGCTGTGGCCAATAAGAATCAAGCCCCCCACCTATTTCCTCTTTGACATCGACCACCACCGGCGCCATCGATTTCGGCGTCCTCTGTGCTCCCCTCGCGCCAACGACCCCTCTACGAGCTTCCCGGTGAGCTCACGGTCCCTGTGACCCTCTTCGTTTCCCCTCTCCCTCTTTGTATCGTTACTGTCGCAACCATCTGCATGCGCCGTCGTCGGCCGTCGTCGTGCTGCCTGTCCTGGTGACCTCTACCTAGCAACGCCGCCCTCTTTAGGTTCGTGGTGAAGCCCTGGTTCGAGTAGGCCTAGCCGCGCGTCCCCGTTCGCATCCTAGCACCGCCAGTCGCTACCGTCTAGCCGTCCTCCGACGAGTCTGACGTGGCGCCACGGTGGCAGCCGATCTGGCCCAGGCCCCACCTGGCAGCCGCAGTGGCTAGAGCCAGCTCTAGTGAGAAAAATCCCCGGCCCCATTTTGCGCGTGTGGCTGCTTATGTGGCTTCGGCCCCACCAGTCAGTCACTGTGGGTAGGATCAGGTGTGGTAACAAAAGTTTTGGGTTGTTTTATGACGTCAGCCTGATGGAATAAAGGTTTTAATAATTTCAAAAAATGATATAAATTTGTAAATTCAATAACTAATTCATTATAAGTCAGAAAAATACAAATAATATATCAAAATGTTCAGAAAAATGAGTTCTACCTATTTAAGCTATAATCATACATTGATCAACAACTTTGATGACAAGTTTAATTAGAGAACAAGATCAACCCCCCTCATGTTTTCCGGTGTTTCCCGAGTTAGGGTTTTCAACCCTCGGAACCCCGTTTAAGTTGTCAAGCATGACTTAGGGTTTCGTTTCAATGCAATTTAACTTGTCATATCATCATCCTTGTTTGAGAATTGCATCGATGCCATGTCTTAAGTGTTGCCTTTCTTTCCGGTATTGGTTCTTCGCGATAGGATCTGAGCCCGAAGCTGAAGTCAACAACACCGACGATCCATACCTGTCTACTGACGGACAAGGAAAGCGTAGCCTCTCATTCTGAACCTATGTTTTATAAAGTATATTACTTTGTCGCTATGATGCAGACGATTCCAATGTGGTCTTTTGTCAGTCGCTAGTGTTACCTATCTACTGCACAGTTTCCCTTTGTAGCTTTATACTCCTGATACACTACTCCTAGCACACCTAGGTCTGGCATCTAAGCGTTGATAGAGATTTTGAGATCGACAGCTTAGCCATGCATAGTAACTATGTCTGATCTATCCGAATGATGAATCAGAGATGCCGGAGAATCTAGAAAGGTAGGAGATGGTGACATCACTGAAGGAGTTAACTAATTAAGCTAAGGCTTGTATGGGAGGCCACATTGGATGTGGTATTTGTAGTCCCATGCTCGCCACCACTAGGAATTAAGTTCTTGCCTTTGGAACCGAGCTGAGCGTACAACCACACGGGGCTTGGGAACCCCTCGACTGACTAACTTGCCTAGTAGGTTCCATGAGTCACATAGTTCGGGATTTCCATTTGGCATACGCATTGAAAACTTTTTCGAAAGAGGAGGTGATGGAGGTGCATCATAGCAGGTAGGGAAGCGTGGCCGCGGTTGCTTGGGGTCGATGGAGCCCCTGGTGAACCAACCTCGCCTCACATCTTTAAGTACCGGCTTCAGGACTTGACCCATTACGGCGGAACCATACTTATTGCGTGACTCATGGTATCGGCGAAAGCAAGGTAAAGGTCGTGGTCAACCACCCTCTGCCGGCCTTCCAAGGTAGAGGGCTAATAATATTTGGCATTAAGAGTCGGTTGGTAAGTGTGGGTAAAGTTGTACACCTCTGCAGGGTATTAATCTTTTCGAAAAGCCGTGTTCACGGTTATGAACGCTTGGTGACCAGATTCTAAGATCATAGATAACTTTACCCATGATAAAAACTTGTTGATCCACGTGTGCTTAAGGATGCTTCCTCTGGGACAAGGGGTGATCCTAGATAGGAGGTTGTGATGAAGCTGGTGGTTATCGAGATGTGATGAACAAGATTAAGAAGTCGCTATTTTATCCCTTTTAAAAGATCCTGAGTAGACGAGCCTCTTCTCTCTCTTGTTTACAAACAAAGATTGCTTTGCGCAAAAGTAAATCCAGAGAAAGCCTTTCTAGCCAGAGCCTGTAGATACTAGGTTATCTAAGTCTTGCGGAGTACATTATCGTACTCAGCTTTGTGCCATTGTTGTTTTTCTACAGAGGACTTGGTTGCAACTGAAGGTGGCTTCTACGTTGACATCGACGAGTAGTTGGGGTCCCAGGTAGCAGCCTAAGGACTATGGGATGGACGTCGCTTTTGTTAATGGCCTTTTAGGCCTTTTGCTAAGTTGTTGTGTAGGACAACATAATTTGCTTTCGCTGTGTGATGTAATGTTGGGTCTATGACCTCTGGTTTGTCATAACTCTAATATCTCACTCCGCTAAGAGTTTAAACTTATGCTGTTGAATCCCTGTGTTCTGTAATGTTACCGAATCATACTGTGATCTTCCGTGCTTGGGAGGTGAACTTATCTTAGATGGTGATCTGAGGTTAGTTTAACCCTAACCCCGGGGGTGCTACCGGTTTTGGTATCAGAGCAGGACTGCCTGTAGGAAACCTTTTATTGGTCGATGTTGAGTCTAGAAGTTGACAAAACTATTTAAAAGTTAAAAATTATTTTGCAGAAACTCTGACTAGGATTCTTTTTACTCCTTCTCTAGTGTGTTTCTGATGCTGGAGTTTTCTTACCTTATTTGGTTTGAAAAGGTTTTCATTCCTTACCTCATATTTCAAAACTTTTAGGATCGTGGTTTTGGGGTTGTTTTTCTAAAGTACTTCATACTTGGTTGCTAATTCTTGGAGTTCCAAGATATCTCAGTTTTGCCTGGTGTGTAACATCTTAGCATTCCATTGTTATGGTTTGTAAGTCAGCTGGTTAGTGTATACATTAGTATGCTTTGATACTACCATGCTTGATAAGATGATACTTTTAAATCAAGTACTCTTTGTTCATCTTTCCGTCTTGTTTCTTTGAATCCCTTGTATAAACTTTTCTTTGTTCTTTCAGGATGGGTGATACCTCTCGTGCCCGTACTCGTGCTCACGCACGTGGTGCCGCAAATGAGGGTGAATCTTCCAACCTTCCTCCACCACCGTCCATGGTTCAACTCATGGCCATGTACGAAACCAACCGTGCTGACAACATGAGGCTCCTTGAAAGGATTGAACGCAACACTGCTCAACGCCAGAACAATCAAGTTGGAATCAAGGACTTCACACGTCTCACTCCGCCAGTTTTCAGCTATTCCACTGAGCCACTTGATGCGGACTACTGGCTTCGCACCATGGAGCACAAACTTCAGGTTGGCCATGTTGCTCAAGCTGATTGGGTAACTTTTGCTGCCTATCATCTGGAGGGAGCAACTAATTCCTGGTAGGAAAATTTCTTGGCTATGCAAGAAGCTCAACATGTTGTTACATGGCAAGAGTTCACTGAATACTTTCAAGCTTATCATATTCCGGAGGGTATGATGGATCAGAAGAGGGAGGAGTTCCTCAAGCTTAAGCAGGGCACTGGTTTCGTGTGTGATTACCATCACAACTTCAATCGTCTTGCCGGCTATGCTAATGAAGAGGTCTCCACTGATGCTAAGAAGCAAGCTCTGTTCCGCAAGGGACTGGATCCTGAGGTTCGTCTTGATCTCCATCTCATGGACTTTGTTAAATTCCAAGGTCTTGTTAATAAGGCTATGAAGCCGAGAG
This sequence comes from Avena sativa, assembly GCA_916181665.1. Taxonomy (NCBI): domain Eukaryota; kingdom Viridiplantae; phylum Streptophyta; class Magnoliopsida; order Poales; family Poaceae; genus Avena; species Avena sativa. The sequence continues at coordinate 150,625,745 of OV702297.1, forward strand.
TGGAAAGGTGGAGTATGAAGAAACTCGTAAGCGTCCTCGGGATGGGTACAACAAGGCTAGTTCTGGTAATAAGAAGCGCCGTGTCTTCGGGCCTTACAGTGTTGTGCCATGTGCTCCCTACACTCCAAAGACTTCTGGATATGCTCCTCGTCCGGATGCTAATTCAAACAATGCTGGTGGATCAAACTATCCTTCTGCTGGCAATGCATCAGGTTTTATATGCTTTAATTGTCGCCAGCCTGGCCACTATGCAAAAGGAGTGTCCTCAAAAGAGTGTTGCTGTGAATGCACCACCACCAAAGAAGAATGAGAAGTACCAAGGTGCTGGAAGAGGTCGCTTGAACCATATCTCTGTCGAGGATGCTCAGGAAGATCCAAGCATCATCATGGGTATGCTTCGTATCAATCAAATTCCAGCTAAAGTTTTGTTTGATTCTGGATCATCGCATTCATTCCTATCACAAGATTTTCCTCAACTGCATGGGATAAGTTTTGAGGGATTATTTGTTCCTCTATGGGTTCAATCTCCTGTTCTAGTTGGCGTTCCACCATGGTTAGTCATGGGAATTTAATTGAAGTTGCATTTCAAATTTTCCCCACTTCTTTGATCGCCCTTAAGTCAACTGACATTGACATCATTTTGGGCATGGACTGGTTGACCCGTTATCAAGCCATTCTCTATTGTACAACCAAGTCTGTGACTCTGACTAGTCCTGCTAGCATAATAGTCAAGTATTGGACCGTAGGGTCACTATCTCCTTTAGCTGTTTCTATTCCTAAAGCAGAATTGTATGCTCCTGAAGTTCTATCTCTGTTAGAGATCCAAGATGTTTCCGTAGTCTGTGAATTCCCGGATGTCTTTCCTAAGGAGTTGCCTGGCATGCCACCTGGTCGAAGTGTGGAGTTTGTCATAGAGTTAGTTCCTGGAACTGCTCCTATTTCTAAAAGACCCTATCGTATGCCTCCTCATGAGCTTGTGGAGTTGAAGAAGCAATTAGAGGAGTTAGAAGGAAAAGAATACATTCGGCCCAACACATCTTCTTGGGGATGTACTACCATCTTTGTTAAGAAGCGGGATACTAATATACCGCGTCTGGTTGTGGATTATCGCCCACTCAATGCTGTGACTATCAAGAACAAGTATCCCCTCCCTAGGATCAACGATCTCTTTGATCAGTTATGTGGTGTCACTGTCTTCTCCAAAATGGATTTAAGGTCAGGGTATCTCCATATAAAGATCCGTAAGGAAGACATTCCAAAGACTGCTTTCACTACTCGTTATGGTCTTTACGAGTACACAGTCATGTCCTTTGGTATTACCAATGCTCCAGCCACTTTTACGTGGCTTATGAACTTCGTCTTCATGGAGTATCTTGACAAGTTCGTCGTGGTCTACATTGATGATATTCTGGTCTATTCCAAGACTGAAGAAGAGCACGCCGAGCATCTTCGTTTGGTGCTGACAAAACTTCGAGAACATCGTCTCTACGCTAAGTTTTCCAAATGTGAGTTTTGGTTACAAGAACTGGTATTCCTTGGTCATGTTGTTTCCGCCAAAGGGGTTGCTGTTATCCCAGATAAGGTCCAAACCATCCTCGACTGGGAGTCTCCTAAATCCATAAAGGACGTCCGATGTTTTCTCAGGATGGCTGGTTATTACCGTCGATTCATCGAGAACTTCTCCAGGATTGCAAAGCCGATGACTGATCTTATTAAAAAGGATAAGAAGTTTGAATGGTCTGATAAGGCTGAAGAAAGCTTCCAGATGTTGAAAACCAAGTTAACAACTACTCCGGTGCTGGTTCTTCCAGACACTAGCAAAGACTTTGTCGTCTACTGTGATGCTTCCCACCAAGGTCTCGGATGCGTGTTGATGCAAGATGGGCATGTGGTAGCTTATGCCTCCCGTCAGCTGAAACCACATGAGAACAACTACCCAACTCATGATCTTGAGCTTGCATCTGTTGTTCATGCTCTTAAGCAATGGTGACATTACCTTCTCGATAGTCGTTGCGAGTTATGCTCGGATCATCAGAGGCTGAAGTATCTTTTCACACAACCTGATCTAAACCTCAGGCAAAGAAGATGGTTGGAACTCATCAAGGACTATGATTTGGGTCTCAACTATCAACCTGGAAAAGCCAATGTCGTTGCTGATGCGCTGAGCCATAAATATTATTGCAACACCCTGATGATCAAACAAGCACAACCTTCTCTTCATGAGGAATTTGCTCGATTGAATCTTGAAGTAGTTCCTCATGGATTCCTTTCTACTCTTGAAGTGAATTCTTCTCTAGAGGATCAGATCAAAGCTGCTCAAAGGCAAGATCCTGAGATGGACTCAATTAAAGAGAACATTGCTAGCGGAGTTGCTAAATGTTTCTCTGTTAACGAGGAAGGTGTACTATATTTCGATACACGTTTGGTAGTACCAAATGGAAAGGACTTGAAGCATATAATTCTTACTGAAGCTCATGAATCCCCTCTTTCTATCCACCCTGGAGGTACCAAGATGTATAGGGATCTTCGTCAAAGATTCTGGTGGTCTGGTATGAAGAAGGATATCGCTCATTTTGTTGCTGAATGTGACGTTTGCCATCACGTCAAGGCTGAGAACCAAAGACCCGCTGGTCTCCTGCAACCACATAAATTCCCGGAGTGGAAATGGGATGAAGTTGGTATGGATTTCATCACTGGTCTTCCCAAGACTCAGAAAGTAAATGATGCCATCTGGGTAATCGTTGACTATATGTCCAAGGTTGCTCACTTTCTACCTATTCGCGAGAATATCAATGCTAGTCAGTTAGCAGATCTGTATATCTCTCGAATAGTTGTCCTTCATGGCGTACCGAAGAAAATCCTCTCTAATCGAGGGAGTTTGTTCACCTCAAGGTTCTGGGCAAGTTTCAAAAAGCTATGGGAACTCGTCTGTCCTTCAGTACAGCTTATCATCCTAGCACCGGTGGCCAAACCGAAAGAGTAAATCAAATTCTTAAGGACATGCTAAGAGCGTGTGTCATATCTTTTGGCAAGGACTGGGAGAAATGCCTTCCTTTCACTGAATTCTCCTACAACAACAGTTATCAGTCTAGTATAGAAATGGCACCTTTCCAGTTCTTATATGGAAGAACCTGTCGTACTCCTTTGAACTGGTCAGAAACCGGCGAAAGAAAGTTCTTTGGTCCGGATATGATCTAGGAAGCAGAAGATCAAGTTCGTATCATTCGAGATCGTTTGAAAACTGCTCAGTCTCGCCAGAAAAGCTATCATGATTGTCACCATCAACATGTTGAATATGAAGTTGGTGATCAAGCTTATCTCTGGGTCACTCCTTTAAAGGATGTCCATCGTTTCGGCATCAAGGGAAAACTAGCTCCTCGCTATGTTGGTCCTTTTCGTGTTCTTTCCAAGCAAGGTAAACTTGCATATCAATTGGAGTTGCCTGCAAACTTCCCTAAGGTGCATGACGTCTTTCATGTGTCTCAACTCAAGCGTTGCTTCAAAGATCCTGTCTGTGGTGTTGATCACCAAACCCTTGATCTCTAGAAGGATCTGACTTACCGTGATTATCCTGTTCGTATCCTTGATGAAACCGAGCGCAAAACTTGTCGTCAAAACATCAAGTTCCTGAAAGTTCAGTGGTCTCATCACTCTAAGGATGAAGCAACTTGGGAACGAGAAGATCGTCTCTGATCTGAGTACCCTGCTTTCTTTTCCGAAACTTAGGAATCTCGGGTCGAGATTCTTGTAAGGGGGGTAGAGCTGTAACAACCCAAGTTTTATGTAAATAGTACTTAAGCATGGCATGCATCTGTTTAAATAAATACAATATTTGCATGTGATCAAGTGTGTGGTTTAAGGATGCAAATCCAAAACCCTAATTTTTCCCTCTCTCTTTGAAACCACATTCAAATGGTGTTTGGATTTTGAAAAAATTCAAAATAAAGAGCCCAAATGGTTTACAAGGGCCTCTGAATATTTTGTAAAGTTTATTAAAGTCTCTAGTATTTTCAAAATTGTGCAAAACAGATTTCAAATGAGATTTATAAAAGACAAAACTGAAATCAGAAAAAGAAAAGGAGTTTGCAAAATAAAAATAGAACCCTACCTAAGCAGGCCGACCCAACCCTTCTGCCTGCCCTGCCAGTTGTGTGAGCAGCATCTAGCGTTCTTCCCCGCAGCCCAGCAGCAGCCCAAAGCGGCCCAACCCTGGCCCACATACTTCTTTGGCGTTCTGTCGCCTTTGTCCCCGACGCCGAGCTGCTCGTTGTCGCCGCCGCAGCTGCTCGATGCGGCCAGCTGCTGCGATGCGTCCCGCCACCCCCGGTGGAGGATAAGAACCGCGCGCATGTCTCTATCTCGCCCTTATCCTCTCCCCTCTCGCACTCTCTCCTCCTCTCTGCGATGTGGCCGAAACCCTAGCCCTCGGGCTCCGCTGTGCCCCGCCGAACCGTGCCGCCCCGAGCTTCGCCACCACGCCCACGAGCTCTGCCTCCTCCCCAGTATCCTCCTTGCAGAAGGAATCGCCCGTGGCCGAGAAGAATCAAGCCCCCCACTTGTTTCCTCTTTGACATCGACCGCCACCAGCCCCATCGATTCCGGCGTCCTCTGTGCTCCCCTCGCGCTAACAACCCCTCTACGAGCTTCCCAGTGAGCTCACGGTCCCCGTGACCCTCTTCGTTTCCCCTCTCCCTCTCTGTATCGTTGCCGTCGCAACCATCTGCACCCTCCACCGTCGGCCGTCATCGTGCTGCCTGCTCCGGTGACCTCTACCATGCGGCGCCGCCCTCTTTAGGTTCGTGGTGAAGCCCTAGTTCGAGTAGGCCTAGCCGCGCGTCCCCGTTCGGATCCTAGCGCCGCCAATCGCCGCCGTCTGGCCGTCCTCCGGCGAGTCTGACGTGGCGCCACGGCGGCAGCAGATCTGGCCTAGGCCCCACCTGGCAGCCGCAGTGGCTAGAGCCAGCTCAAGTGAGAAAAATCCCTGACCCCATTTTGCGCGTGTGGCTGCTGATGTGGCTTCGGCCCCACCAGTCAGTCACTATGGGTAGGATCAGGTGTGGTAACAAAAGTTTTGGGTTGTTTATGACGTCAGCCTGATGGAATAAAGGTTTTAATAATTTAAGAAAATGATATAAATTTGTAAATTCAATAACTAATTCATTATAAGTCAGAAAAATACAAATAATATATCAAAATGTTCAGAAAAATGAGTTCTACATATTTAAGCTATAATAATACATTGATCAACAAATTTGATGACAAGTTTAATTAGAGAACAAAATCAACCCCTCTCATGTTTCTTCGGAGTTTCCCGAGTTAGGGTTTTCAACCCTTGGAACCCCGTTTAAGTTGTCAAGCATGACTTAGGGTTTCGGTTCAATGCAATTTAACTTGTCATATCATCATCCTTGTTTGAGCATTGCATCGATGCCATGTCTTGATTGTTGCCTTTCTTTTCGGTATTGGTTCTTCGTGATAGGATCCGAGACCGAAGCTGAAGTTAACAACACCGACGATCCATACCTGTCTACTAACGGACAAGGCAAGCGTAGCCTCTCATTCTGAACCTATTTTTTATAAAGTATATTACTTTCTCGCTATGATGCACACGATTCCAATGTGGTCTTTTGTCAGTAGCTAGTGTTACCTATCTACTGCACTATTTCCCTTTGTAGCTTTATACTCCTGATACACTGCTCCTAGCATACCTAGGTCTGGCATCTGAGCGTTGCTAGAGCTTTTGAGATCGACAGCTTAGCCATGCATAGTAACTATGTCTGATCTATCCGAATGATGAATCAGAGATACCGGAGAATCTAGAAAGGTAGGAGATGGTGACATCACCGAAGGAGTTAACTAATTATGCTAAGGCTTGTATGGGAGGCCACATTGGATGTGGTATTTGTAGTCCCATGCTCGCCACCACTAGGAACTGAGTTGTTGCCTTTGGAACCGAGATGAGCGTACAACCACACGGGGCTTGGGAACCCCTCGACTGACTAACTTGCCTAGTAGATTCCATGAGTCACATAGTTCGGGCTTTCCATTTGGCATACGCATTGACAATGTTTTCGAAAGAGGAGGTGATGGAGGTGCATCATAACAGGTAGGGAAGCGTGGCCGTGGTTGCTTGGGGTCGATGGAGCCCCTAGTGAACCAACCTCGCCTCACATCTTTAAGTACCGGCTTCAGGACTTGACCCGTTACGGCGGAACCATACTTATTGTGTGACTCATGGTCTCGGCGAAAGCAAGGTAAAGGTCGTGGTCAACCACCCTCTGCCGGCCTTCCAAGGAAGAGGGCTAATAATATTTAGCATTAAGAGTTGGTTGGTATGTGTGGGTAAAGTTGTACACCTCTGCAGGGTATTAATCTTTTAGAAAAGCCGTGTTCACGGTTATGAACGCTTGGTGACCAGATTCTAAGATCATAGATAACTTTACCCATGATAAAAACTTGTTGATCCACGTGTGCTTAAGGATGCTTCCTCTGGGATGAGGGGGTGATCCTAGATAGGAGGTTCTGATGAAGCTGGTGGTTATCGAGATGTGATGAACAAGATGAAGAAGTCGCTATCTTATCCCTTTTAAAGATTCTGAGTAGACGAGCCTCTTCTCTCTCTTGTTTACAAACAAAGATTGCTTTCCGCAAAAGTAAATCCAGAGAAAGCCTTTCTAGCCAGAGCATGTAGATACTAGGTTATCTAAGTCTTGCGGAGTACATTCTCGTACTCAGCCTTGCGCCATTGTTGTTTTTCTACAGAGGATCTGGTTGCAAATGAAGGTGGCTTCTATGTTGACATCGACGAGTAGTTGGGGGTCCCAGGTAGCAGCCTGAGGACTATGGGATGGACGTCGCTTTTGTTAATGGCCTTTTAGGCCTTTTGCTAAGTTGTTGTGTAGAACAACATAATTTGCTTTCGCTGTGTGATGTAATGTTGGGTCTATGACCTCTAGTTTGTAATAACTCTAATATCTCACTCTGCTAAGAGTTTAAACCTATGCTGTTGAATCCCTATGTTCTGTAATGTTATCGAATCATACTGTGATCTTCCGTGTTTGGGAGTTGAACTTATCTTAGATGGTGATCTGAGGTTAGTTTAACCCTAACCCCGGGGGGTGCTACATTGGACCAACTACTGGGCCCAACGGGAAAGTATGCCCGGTTGTGCAACAATGAGTTGTTCTCTCATGGGTAAAGTAACGCACCTCTGCAGAGTGTAAGAATTGTAACTTGTTACTCCCTGTTCCGGGAAGGAGCTGCGAACGCGGTAGGAAAGGAACTCCATGAAAGTTCTGGTCAACCTGTGAAGGCTGATTTTCATAGTTTTTCAGAATAAAATCAATCTTTGAAGAAAGATTTACAAAAATTGCATAGTGCCAAGGGTTTATAATCCGAGGTGGTAGTTAGAGCATCAATCTTCCCACCTTGCATATAATGAACTTGTTGGGTAACGTTGTTACTCATTCTTTCCTTTGGTCCCTTGCTTAGACTCTGAGGATCCCGAAGACGTGCCAATGTATGCAACCGAATGTCAAGAAGATGTGTTTTATGAGGAACCTGATCTGTCCGGAGGTGTTGAAGGAGTGGATTACGAAATCCGCTAAGGTGTCGATGATAACGAGTCCAACTAAGTATCCCTAGTTAGTAGTAACCAACGAAGCCGAGTAGCATGAACTCTATAGAATAAGGTGCTGAACTCAACTCCTAGTCGGAGTTGCTACTTTTAAATTCCGCTAAAAAACTTTATATTTTGGTTTGTAAGTTGAATCTTTTGGAAGTCTTGAACTTCCCATATTGTAATAATAATAATGTGTGTACTTTTGTAATATGGACCCGCAATGTTTCTGTTGTACCACTCTGAGGGATGTGATATTTATGGAGCGGTGTTCTGTGGATGTCATGTCAACGACTATAGTGTACTACACATGTAGTGGTATGCTGGGTCACCGCAGTAACCGACGGAGCCGAGCAACATGAACCATATAGAATAAGCTGCTGAGCGCAACTCCGCGTTGGAGTTGCTACTTTTAAATTCCGCTGAAACACTTTATATTTTGGTTTGTAAGTTGAACCTTTTCTAAGTCTTGAACTTCTGGTATTGTAATAATAATAATGTGTGTATGTTTGTAATATGGCCCCGCAATGTTTCTGTTGTACCACTCTGAGGGATGTGATATTTACAGAAAGGTGTTCTGTGGATGTCATGTCAACAACTATAGTGTACTACACATGCAGTGGTATGTTGGGTCGCCGCAACTCCCTCTAATTTCGGAGGAGACGTTACCGCGTGGTGATTATGCCGATATTACCGTTGGATTATCCAACGGCTAGTTTAACCAAAAATGACGGTCCAACTTCATCTATTCGACTCACCGTCCCATTCGCCAAAACTGTGATTCGACTACTTGCCAAATTGGCGATTCGACTGGTCACCTATATTGCGACTGAAAATACATGCCGAGGATTCTTTATTTCATTGAAGGAGTCCACTGCCGATTCGACTGGGCGTCCAAATTGGACCCAAATACTCTGACTGCCAAAGAACACCTGCGATGAATCAACGACGGCCTCGGGGACTACTGATGGGGATATGCCGAGTGGGGTATACCCAGCAGGACGTTCCCTACTGGATCATACTCTCAGCGGTAGGCCTATAGGACGGCGACTGGACCGCGACCCAAGAGGGAGCCAGGCGACTGGAAGCTGAAGACCCAGAAGCGTAGCTAGGCCTAGTCGGATTAGGTCAAAACCCTCCGAGTCCTTAGCTAACTCGGTTGTAGATCTTTAAACCCTAGCGAGGTGACTCTATATAAACCTCCCTAGGGCACGCATAGCACTTACGTTCCATCATACACCCCATCGACTCGCCGCCTAGCCACTGAGCTCGCCCACTGTAATCTCTCGATAATACAATCTAGCAGGAGTATGTCTTTACCCTCCGGGGGCCGAACCTGGGTAAAGCCCTGTGTCTCTGCCTTCATCTCGCACTGCATATGGCTGGCCGCCCTTGCCCCTCGTTCTACTACTCGCTGCCACTCGCAGCATATGCCGTGGCCATTCCCACGATAGTATCGAATCATTGCTACAATCTAGTAGATAGATCTTGGCTTGTGTGTGTTCATGCGATAGATTTTTTTATTTTCCATGCTACGAACCCCTATAGCACAAATGGAGGCGTTCCGTGACTATTTGCCTGACTACGGTCTCATAGATCTTGGCTTCTCGGGCTATGATTTTACTTGGAATAATTACCAGGAGGGGAATACAATATCCAAGTACACCTTGATAGGTATACAGAGACAACACCATTCCTAGCTCTATACCCACTCGCCCATGTTGAGCATGTGATAACAGAAGAATCAGATCACCTAGACTTTGTGATCTGTGTGCAAGAAGAGCTCGCTCATCGGCTACCTGCTAGCGCACGAGGCTTTCAGTTTGAAGAAATGTGGCTGAAGCATGACGGTTATGATGACATGATGTAAGAGGCATGGGCCAATGGAGATATGGGTGATCCTAGTATTAATGGATTGTGGAAAATATTGCAGGATGTCTCCACTAATCTGAAACAGTGGAGTTTTGACACGTTTGGTTTGGTACTCGCATAAATTAAACTACTGAAGGCAAATTTAGAAGAGGCATGAGTGGAGGCGAGAATCACTAGATCCTCGTCCATCAACAAATCAATAAGAAACTTCATGAATTTTATGAGAATGAGGAGATCATGTTCCGGCAGCGTTCTAGGAAGGACTGGTTGCAGGCGGCTGACCGAAATACAAAATTTTCTAGAATAGGGCGTCTCACAGGAGACGGAAAAAAAATACCATAAGGGGTCTCAAAAAACCAAACCGTACCCAGTGTACAACAACTGAAGGAATGAGCGATATGGCGTTGGCCTTTTATCGGACTCTCTATGCCTTAGAGGGATCGAACAACTGTGATGAGATCCTCTCCTTGTTGAGAAGCCATGTCGGAGGAGATGAATGAGGCACTAATGGCAGTGTTATTTGGCAAAGAAATTTAGGTGGTGTTGTTTCATATGGGCCCGACAAACGCTCCGGGGCCTGATGGCCTGCCCGCACTTTTTTACCAAAGGCACTACCCATTGGTGAAAAATCATGTTTTCTTTGTTGTCTCTGAGTTTTTAGCGGGTGAAGAGATCCCTGAATATTTAAATGACGTGGTGCTAGTACTCATTCCTAAAATAAGCTCACTAGAGCTGCTGTCCCAGTTCCGTCCTATCAGTCTTTCTAATGTGTTATAAAAAATTGTGGCAAAGGTGTTGGCAAACAGGATGAAATCTATTCTACCAATTTTAATATCGGAGGAGCAAAGTGCTTTTGTACCTGGTAGGCTTATAACACACAATGTATTTATTGCATATGAGTGTGTCGTGGTGTGGAACACGGCAGTACCATCAGGGATGCCTTAAGAGGGGACAATCAGGGGCTAGTGGTGACTTCTTCAAGCGGGATTTGGCACAAGCACTACAAACACAGTGAGGTACCCAGGTTTAGGGCCCTCTCGGTGAGTGATGCGCTCAGATCACTGTAGAGCTTCGTTGGGAGACCCCAAGAGGAAGGTATGATGAGCACAACATCAAGTATTCCCTAAGAAAGAAACCAAAGGTTATCAAACCAATAGGAGGGAGGAAACGACTCAAAGGTGTTGCTAGCAACTAGGAAACCTACACAACAAAAACTCAAGACTTTGCCCCAACAAATAGTGAGTTTGTCAATCTCACAGGTTTGCTGAAAACAAAGGATTAAGTGTATGGTGTGGAAGGTAATAGTGGTTTGCAGAAAGTAAACAGTAACAGTGGAAGATGTATCAATGGTAAAGATTGGACCGGGGTCCATAGTTCATTAGAGGTGTTCTCCTTAAGAGAAACAAACATGTCATGTTGGGTAAACAAATTACAACAGGGCAATTGATAGGACAGAGTAACGCATAACAATTGAGTACTAGACATTCATGATCCTATGAGATTTGACTGGGCAATACAACGAGATACATAGACATCCATCCAACTGCATCTATGACTAGTAATCCACCTTTAGGTTATCATCCGAACCCCCTCCAATATTAAGTTGCAAGCAACCAAAAACTTCTTTAAGCAAAGTGTGTAAGGTAAACAATCCACTTGTTCCATGAATAAAAGATCGTTGTTTTCTCCCTAGTAGCAACAACACATCTACAACCTTAGAGATTTCTATCACTTGCCAGATTAAATAGAGGCATGAACCCACTATCGAGCATAAATACTCCCTCTTGGAGTCACTAGCATCTACTTGGCCAAGATAGCTACTAGAAACAGAGAGCATGCAAGATTACAAATAACACATACATGATAGAATCAATAAGATAGAATCATTAACAAATCTGACATAGTAATCTCAATATCCATTAGATCCCCACAAACACAACATGCATGATTACAAATAGATGATCTTGATCATGAACGAATCTCACAAGATCTAAACATGGTATCACAAACGAGGATAAACAACCATCTAGCTATTACATGGACCCGTAGTCCAAGGTGGAACTACTTAGCATCATACCGGAGGCTGGCATGGTGATGAAGGCCTCCGGGATGATCTCCCCTCCGGCAGGGTGCCGGGAAGAGCTTTAGATCCCCCCGATCTAGGGACGATGGTGGCGGCTACGGACTGTTTCGTGTAAGATTGATCGGGTCCTTAGGGTTTTGGTATCGAGGGCTTCTTATAGGCGAAGAGGAGAGGCAGGGGGCACCCGGGGTGGCCGCATCCCCCAGGCGCGGGCCATGCCTAGCCACGCGGCCAGTGTGTGTGCCCCCCTAGTGGCTCCCCTCCGTCTCGTACTCTGGCTCCATGTTTCCCACGGTAAAATATTGACTTCGTCTTTTGTCCCGTCCAATTCCGAGAATATTGATTTTCTGCATTTTCTGGAACCAAAAATAGAAGAAAATAGGCAACTGGCACTGTGGCATCTTGTTAATAGGTTAGTCCCAAAAAACATATAAAAATACCTCAAAGTGTAGACAAAACAAAGTAAAGTAGATACTAAACAAGCATGGCACATCAAAAATTATAGATACGTTTACGACGTATCAAGCATCCCCAAGCTTAACTCATGCTCGTCCTCGAGTAGGTAAGTGATAAAAAGAATAATTTTTGAGGTGACATGAACCATCAAAATCAAGATCAAACCATTTGCAAGCATTGAAAGCTGGGACCAAAGTAGTCTAAACATGAGCATGAAATATGAAGTTCTAACAATAAGACAAAGTAACTATGCATGCAACATGAAAGGTTACAAACAAAGATCATGAATAACAATGCATTGAAAGACGTTTGTTTGTTTCACATATAGAAAACATAGCATAGTGGCATTCAGCTTGTCCCTCATAGAGTAGCAATAAATGCATAGGACACCTTCAAAGTTCATAAGATTGACTAGATACAAATAATTCATGAGCAAGCAATATCAACAATATGAATCAATCAATAAGTTTTGGGACAATGCACATAGAACTAAGAATGGCAACTATGCTCTCTTAATTGGTGCCTAAGGATAGAAGGTGAAGACTCAATATAATGGTGGAAGAAAGTCCCTTGGTAAAGGGAAGCAGGGATTTCAAGTCTCATAAAGAGCTTCCAAAAATTATGGTACTTATTAGCTTTCAGCTCTCATTTCCCCTATCATAAGCATCTTGAAGTGATTAAGGTTAAAGTGAAAAAACTATGGAGTATATGCTTGACAAAGTATAAGTTGGCAATCTCGTGTCCCTTGAATACGAGGGCCGCTCCTCATGCTACTCAACTTTAGTCACTGGTATGTTCTTATCATAGTAAGTACATGTGTATCATAGAGAACCGCCAATGGGGTACCCCTTGCACATGAGCTATCCCATAATAAAAATGACAAGGCAAGCAGACAATGATCATCTCAGCAATCTTCTTATTTACCATGGGAAAATGGTGCTTTTTCTCTCTTTCCTCTTTTCTCAATAGGTCTCTTTTTTATAAGAAGAAAGCTTCATATATTGCTCACTATGGTGATGCTGCAAGTTTCCACCATGATTAGGCATAGTTTAGGCTAGCGGCCCAAGAGTTTCTCTAACACACATACATAACTCCATGGACTTACAAGCTCCCCTTTTAATTCACACCGATGACATCCGAAAACAAAAGAGCATGATATCAACTGTGTACAATGTTGAAAGAGTTCCCCATCACAGCATGGTTCTGCTAATTCCAACGTATAAGTGCAAGCATATACAACATAGATGACACAATGGTTCAAGTTTATTTGGGTCAAGAAAAATAGTGTGCTATCAAGTTTGTGAGAGCTTTAATCACTAATTTTTTACAGAACAAAATTACTTTTTAATTGGAAGGTAGATAAAACAAGAATATACTTGGAATGGTGTAACACACCATGCATATGAATTTATAGTGGAAAATTTGGAATAACTTGGTTTCTTGGGAGTTGGATGCATGAGTAGAGCTTACTCAATACAAGTGGAGGCTAGCAAAATACTAGGAGCGACCAACTAAGAGAGCAATAATGGCCATAATCATGCAGAGCGACAAAACATTACTAATCAAAGCATAAAGTGGTACCACAAGTCAAAAACTAAATGATCCTAGAGGCTATGGTGACTCGTTCATAGTCATAACATGTTGTGAGCATTTGCTAAGTCAACCCAAACAAAGCATCAAAGGAGAATACCACAATACTATGCTTTTGTATGCTAAAACAACGCATGATTCCTTCAAGGCATATTAAGAAATCCTAATTGCTTGGAAAAAGTCATGCTACATAAATAATCACTAAGCATAAGGTCAAAACAACATCTAGCATGACATGATAAAGTCTAAGTCACGGTCAAAGCAAGCTCCTTCGTGTACTACTAAAGCAAGAACTTCCTACTCCTTTCCAACACCAATCAACTTATTTGAAACAACACAGAGAGAACGAGGGTCCAACTACTTTATTCAAGCAAACTAAGCAAACAAAAACCAAAAATGAAAACTAAGACGCTCCAAAAACAACACAACTGTGCATGAGACAATAAAAACGAAGTGTCTAGAAAGACCTAGGTTTTTTTATTGATGAAGAAGGGGATGCCTTGGGCATCCCCAAGCTTTGACGCTTGTACCTCTTGAATGTTTATTGGGGTGACACGGGGTGGCATCCCAAATCTTGAGCTTTTTCCATTCTTTATCTCATTACGTCATTATTTTCTCTACACCTAAAAATTTCCTTCATACAAAACTTCACACAATCTTCATTAGCAACATTAGTGTATTCAAAAGATAATAGACCTTGGGGTTTAGTTTTAAAACAGAAAAACTTTCACTAAATACACAAGCTACTGTAACAATTCCCTCAAAAAGCTCAATTTCCCAAAAGAACCCAAAAAGGAATCAATAAGCAAATGCAAATAATGGTAGAAATCTGTCAAAATAGAACAGCAGGTAGAAACCGATTATTTAGAAGACCTTGTGTTTCTCAAATAAAAAGTGTTGAACTAACGAAAGTTATCTAACAACCTAGGGATTTATTCAGAAAATTACAGTTCAATCCGACTTACAGAGATTTTACAAGAATTTTTACAGTGGAGCACAAAAATTTGTTTCGGGACAACAACTCCCCAAATCTTACTTCCCTCTCATTAGAGGTTATTCTTGGCACAAAAGTAAAATAAAAAGGATAATTAGAGGTTATTATAGAGGTAATAAGTTCCAAGACTCAACTAAAACTTTTGGGTTATCTCCCAAGAAATACTTTTCTTTAACGCCTTTAAGTTAGGCATGATAGTTTGAGGAGAGGCTCACATAAGAAATATGAATTGAAGTAAAAGAGAGCATCAAGAAGCAAATTCGAAACATATTTAATTCTAACCCACTTCCTATGCATAGGAATCTTGTAAGCAATTAAATTCACAAAGAACAAAGTAACAAGCATAGGAAGATAAAACAAGACTAACTTCAAAACTTTCAGCACATAGAGAGGTGTTTCAGTACCATGAAAACTTCTACAACCATATTTTCCTCTCTCATAATAACTTTAAGTACTATCATGAATAAAATTAACAATATAACTATCACATAAAACATTCTTATCATGAGCCACATGCATATAATAATTATTACTCTCCACATAAGAATAGTCATTCTTATTAATTGTAGTGGGAGCAAATTCAACAAAGTAGCTATCATTATTATTCTCATCACCATAATCATCAAATATAGGAGGCATATTTTAATCACAGTAAATTTTCTCCTCAATAGTAGGTGGACTAAAAATATCATATTCATTATTGTAGTCATCATACATTGGAGGTATAGTATCATCATAGGCAATAGAACTTTCAGAATTGGTACCAAAGAGATTTTCAATATCAAAAGTAGTGTGCCTTTCCCAATCATGATCACTACTATAGGTAACAAGCATAGGAACATCATTTTTACCCATATTATATATTTCAAAAGAATCCATAGGAGCATAACATTCATCCTCCTTTGGTAAGCATGGGGGACAATCAAATAATATAAGGGATAAAGAGTTACTCTCATTAGAAGGTAGGCATGGGTAGCTAACCCATTCTTCCTCCTTTTGTTCATCACTCTCCTCCTCTTTTTCATCTAATGAGCTTCCCGTTTCAGCAATTTCTTCTTCCATAAGCTCCTACAAAGCAATAGTATCTTCCGTTTGTGGAAAGCACCTATTAAAATATTCAAGAATATAGCCATATTATTCCTTTTAATTATCAAAGAAAAATTTAAGTATCTCATAAACCTCATATTCATAAGGTGCATCATCAGTATTTTCAAGCAAACAGGCAAGTTCAAATGCACCCTTGAAAGCAATAAATTCTTCAATTTGTTCCACATCATAAAGGTCATAATTTCCTTTAACATAAGAGGATATGGTAACATTACCATTATACTCACATTGAAAATGGAGGTGTTTATACCTCCTACAGCAATAGGCTTTATCAAAGCAATAAGTAACATTATAAGTAGAGCACACCTCTCTAGCAATAGTATTCAATTTATCAATTTGTGCCCATAAGTGTTTCCCTTTGTGTGACAAACGGTGTTCCTTATAATAGTACTTCTGTTCTTCCGTGAACCCACCTTGCCAATACGAACTAGTTTCAAAGAAACCATCCATTGATAGAAAGCATGACCAAGCAAGGCAATAACAGACCAGCAACTAGAGTAGGAACTAATTTTTTGTGTTTTTGATAAAATAAAACAAACCAAACGAAACTATTTTTTTTGGAGTTTTTGATAAAAAAAGGCAAACAAAACAAGGCAAAATAAACTAAGCAAAACAAAAACAAAGTAAAGAGAAAGGTTGTGAAGGACTCCCCTTGTGAATCCGTCCTTAGCCTCCCTGGCAACGGCGCCAGAAAATAGCTTGATGCGCTCAGATCACTATAGAGCTTCGTTGGGAGACCCTAAGAGGAAGGTATGATGAGCACAGCAGCAAGTCTTCCCTCAGAAAGAAACCAAGGATATCGCACCAGTATGAGGAAGGAAATGACTCAAAGGTGTTTCTAGCAACTTGGAAACCTGCACAACACAAACTCAAGACTTTGTCCCAATGAACGGTGAGGTTGTCAATCTCACAGGTTTGCTGAAAACAAAGGATTAAGTGTATGGTGTGGAAGGTACTAGTGGTTTGCAGAAAATAAACAGTAACGGTGGAAGATGTATCAACGGTAAAGATTGGACCGGGGTCCATAGTTCACTAGAGGTGTTCTCCTTAAGATAAACAAACATGGCATGCTGGGTAGACAAATCACAACAGGCTAATTGACAGGACATAGCAAGGCATAACAATGCAATACTAGACATTCATGATCCTATGAGATTTGATTGGGCAATACATCAAGATACATAGACCGCCATCCAACTGCATCTATGACTAGTAATCCACCTTCAGGTTATCATCCGAACCCCCTCCAGTATTAAGTTGTAAGCAACAGATAACTGCTTTAAGCAAAGTGTGTAAGGTAAACAATCCACTTGTTCCATGAACAAGAGATCATTGTTTTCTCCCTAGTAGCACAACACATCTACAACCTTAGAGATTTCTGTCACTTCCCCAGATTAAATAGAGGCATCGACCCACTATAGAGCATAAATACTCCCTCTTGAGTTAATAGCATCTACTTGGCCAAGATAGCTACTAGAAATGGAGAGCATGTAAGATCACAAACAACACAGACATGATAAAATCAATAAGATAGAATCATTAACCAATCTGACATAGTAATCTCAATATCCATCGGATCCCTGCAAACACAACATGCATGATTAAAAATAGATGATCTTGATCATGAACAGAGCTCACAAGATTTAAACATGGTAGCACAAAGGAGGAGAGACAACTATCTAGCTACTACATGGAACCCTAGTCCAAGGTGGAACTACTCACGCATCATACCGGAGGCTGGCATGGTGATGAAGAAGGCCTCCGGGATGATCTCCCCTTCGGCAGGGTGCCGGGAAGAGCTTCAGATCCCCCTGATCTAGGGACGATGGTGGCGGCGGCTATGGACTGTTTCGTGGAAGATTGATCAGGTCCTTAGGGTTTTTGCATAGGGGCTTCTTATAGGCGAAGAGGCGAGGCAGGGGCACCCGGGGTGGCCGCACCCTCCTAGGCACGGGCCAGGCCTGGCCGCGTGGACAGGGGTGTGGCCCCCTGGTGGCTCCCCTACGTCTCGTACTCTAGGTCCGTGTTCCCCGCGGTAAAATATTGACTTTGGCTTTTGTCCCGTCCAATTCCGAGAATATTGATTTTCTGCCTTTTCTAGAGCCAAAAACAGATGAAAACATGCAACTAGCACTGTGGCATCTTGTTAATAGGTTAGTCCTATAAAACATATAAAATTACCTCAAAAGTGTAGATAAAGTAAAGCAAAGTAGATACTAAACAAGCATGGAACATCATAAATTATAGATACATTTTCGACGTATCTTGAGGTAATAGCCCTACTCCTACAAGATATACTATATCGAATAAAAATGCTCCTGGAGCTGTATCCTAGATAAACTGGGTGGAAACTAGAGGTAGAAGAGAGTCCGGTCCTAATGATAGCACTACCTCCCCTTATATACTGGCCGAAGGTGCAGATTACAATGTCGGTCAGCTGGTGGGACCTAGCTAGTGGGCCCTAGTGCAATAGTTAGCGTTGCAGTGCTCAGCCATCAGGCTTTATCCCGTGTTGGATGGGCGTCATGTCAAATATTATGGGCAACACTGTTGCTTTAGTTGACGCAAAGCCAGGGATCCAAAGGCATGCCACTGTTTCATCATCACGCATTTCGGATTATAGGTACTAATTCTAAGGTGACCGGATGGAGCGGGCCATCTGGCTAGGTCTTCTGGTTGACTGGCTAGACGGGTCAGCAGAGTGCTTCTTGGTTGTGGCCCAGTTGGAGCGTGCCAACCTGCTGGAACTTCATGTCTTGCGTCCATCTAGTCTGACCTTCCAAGAGATGGCCATTCGGCCTGGCATAGAATATCCGGGGTAATCCCCGTGACACTAGAACCAGAGAACGCTGGGACTACATGCTTCCGAGTGAGTTATGTGGTTGTTGGTGATGTCAGCTAGGGTTTGCTTGGATTTATTTTATTGGCACCCTCCTGGAAACTAGACGCAGAATCCGTAGACACCCACTGGGTGAAACTATGATGGAAGCGGATGACTGGCTCGTTAACTCCTCATGGATGTCCTGTCGCTGCAGTTTTTGGTAACCGTGCACATGCCTAGTTAAATCCTCATGGATGTCCTATGGTAAACCGCACTACCACATGCGATCTAGAACCGAACTACCACGGAAGCAGGGGCACTTGCCACGTGGAGGCAACGGAGCCAAAGCAACAAGCACGTGCTGCGACAATAAATAGGGGCCGGGGTACTAGGGTTTTCCCCATCTCCCAATTCTTATTTCCTCTGCCTTGTTCTTTCCACCGCCATCGCTGCTCCTGCGCTTCTCTCTCCCCTTGCCATTGCTCGCGCCACCGGAAAGAGGTCACCGACGTTGCCGCAAGCTCGTGCAACTATTGGAAATATGCCCTAGAGACAAATAATATTAGGAATTATTATCATATTTTATGAAGTTTATAATTAGTTTTTATATCATGCTATAACTGTATTGAAAGGAAACGTCAATACACGTGTGATATATAAACAACCAGGAGTTCTTAGTGAATCTCTAGTCACTGGTTCATTGGTCAATAGATAATCAAGGTTTCCTCATCATGTGGTATTACACGTCGGTTGACAATGGAGTTATCTCATTGGGATAATGAGTTGGTGAACATACCCAAACTAAGAATCGTTAACATGATCATGTCACAAAGTTCAATTTGCGATAATTAGGAAACGCGGTGACTTATTCCTTAGACCCGTGAGACCATATTTAATCACTCACTCGAGAGTGTCTTGATAACATCAAACATCACTTGGTAAAATGGTGATCATAAAGGTGTGATTGGGCATTCAAAGGGGAAGGTTGAGGCGTATGCGTCAAGTGAGGGATTTGTCCATCCGCGTGATGGAATATACTCTGGGCCTACTCGAATAAGTTATATCGATAAGATGCGCAGCGTGTGACTAGGTCACAGGGATATCACTTATTGGAACGAGTAAAGTAGCAATTGTCGATAACGAGGTTGAACCCGACATGGTGATGCCATTGATCAAACCTCGGACAATGCAAGTATTGTAGAGACAAAAGGAATAGGACACAACGTTTATGGTTCAACGACAAGTTTCATGGAATGCACAGGTGCTCATCATGGGCATCTAGGTCCCGCTGATGATCATTAGTGAGAGGGGTCTCAACCATGTCTGGAGTGTTCCCGAACCGTTGGGTAGCACGCTTAAGGGTTTGATGAAGCTCGAAAATCATTTTGGTATCATCGTAATTACCAAAGAAAAGAGAGTGAGAAACCTAAAGGGTTCTGGGAAGGTCCAAAGGATGTCCGAAGTGGGATGGAAGGAGTTCCATAGCAACGGGAATAAAATAATATGCAAATAGATGTAAAATATTTATTTAATAAAATAAAAGTAATTAAAATGTTAAAAAACCATATTGGGCCAAATTCCCATGGGAAAGGCCCATGAGGAAAAAGGACCAAAAGGAGGAAAGGGAGGGAGTGGCCGCCTAGGCCCCTAGGCACCCGCGCGGGGCCCATGGGAGCCATGGCCGGCCGACCACCCCCCTTCCACCCTCCTACCCTTTGTTTAGTCCCATGTGGCCTAGCCAAAGGGTTTGGGGGTCCCCTTCCCCCTATATAAGAAGAGGCATATCAGGAAATTAAATCATTGAAAAATAAATCAAAACTTCCTAGCTTTGGCAATTGCTTCTGGGTGCCTCTCTCTCTCTATCTCCTCTCTCTCTCTCTCTCTCTCTCTCTCTCTCCTATGACTGTGGTCCCAAGTAAGGACTGCGCGAATGAGGGACTTCTTCACCACGAAGCGCCGTCGCACTATGGGATTCTGTCACATCCCAAATTTTTCCAAATTTTGTAATGTGAAAAATAAATAAACAAAATAAATAATTGCTGAAATTTAGGGTGAAAAGAAATTTTTTGGTTTCTAAATGGAAACTTAAAATCCCATCTTGAACAAACTTGAGTAATGTTTGAATCCAACTAAAATCAAATCAAGTGGAATGCTTCCTTCATAAAAGCATCTTGAAAATTTAAACACTTGGAAAATAAACCAGAACTATAAAACCTTAATGGAATTAAAACCATATTTGAATTTCATTGGAATAAAAACAATTGCCCAAATTAAAATGATTAATAATCATATTAAAATACTATAAATAATTCAAAGTGAATTATTTAGCACCCCATTAAATAAATAAACCTACTGAAAAGATTTTGTAAAAAGATTGGAATTTAAATAAGGTTTGAAAATAAATCTTATTTGATTTAACACAAGGGCCTATTTTAAATAATTATTAAACCCTAAATGGAATAAAAGAATTATTCTAAAGTTGACTTCAGAAAATGTTAATAAAAAGTGTTTGATTTTACACAAAGTTTGGTTGAAGTTTGATTTCAAATTATTGTTTGAAATGATTAAAAAAAATCAAAACAGAATAAAAGAAATGGAAAAAGAAAAATAAACAGCAGAAGGAAAAAATAAACAAATCAGCCAGCCCAGCAAACCTAGCCCACTGGCCCAGGTAGCACATCTCCCCCTCCCGCAAGAAAACGATTCGAACCAGAGAAGTAACCCACGCAGTCGCTGACTAGCAGCCCCCACCTCACCCCTCTCTCTCTCACTATCAACCAGACCCCACCCCCAGTCTTCTTCCTCACCCTCGTGGTGACCACGCCTCGCCGGCCGTTCCTGCCGTTACTTCCCCGGCTTAATTACGCGATAAAGACTCAACAATCAACGCTCGCGACGACGCTCAATTGATAGCCTGCTTCTCCTCTCCATTTCTCCCCAACCAGCGTCGCCAAAGAGCCACCGGGTTGCTCCAATTTTGTTTCGCACCACCGCAGCCTCCGGCGAGCTTCGCGAATGATTCCGGCCACCCTCCATTGCCCCTTGCCTCCCCGACCCCACTGGAGTGCTCGCAAGCACCAGGTGTACCTTCCAGTAACCGTAGCTCGCTCGCGCACGCCCGGGACACTCGCCCCCGTCTTCAACAGAACGTCACCGCCGTCCGCAAACACTCCGGTGAGTTTTATCGCTTAAACCAGCGCGCGCCTCGACTAGAGATTCATGCCAACTAGTTCGCCTGTGCCTTGTGAACCTCTAGGTGCTCGCCAATTAGCCGCGCGCGATCTACAACCTCGTCTCTGACCATGACAGTGCATGCCCGATGCTGTCTTGAACTCCGGCGAGGAATCACCGGTGATTTAGAGCGCCCCTCGACAAGTGATGACCATGTTGAGCATTAGCAGCATGCTATGAACTCGGTGAGCCCCCTCTCTCTCTTTCTCGCATCCTACATCATCGGCAACGACACCGCCAGAGCGCGCGCCGCCGTCCGCCGCCGCCAGCGCCACCGGATCATGGTCGAGCAGCTGTGGTCCGTTGGATCTCGATCCGTTGGCTAGGATAGATTCATTAAATCGAAGGGGTATGTGTGATCTGTGCCATGCGATTAAGTGAGATCCTGCGGTCAGAATAGATCAATCCAAACGAAACGGTACCGACCAATAATATTGAGCCACGTGGCCAGAGTCTGTTTAAAACAGAAAATTTTGTTCTATTGGATATGCAAACTTGCAAAATTTATAACTTTAAATCTACACGTCCAAATTTTGCAAATTTTATATCAATGGAATCAGCAAGACAAGTACTTTCCAACCATGCACTTTGTTTAATGAATTGCTTCTGGTAAAATGGTTGTTTTTTGTAGAAACTTATGTAGGCATATTTTGAATATAAAATTCATTCTAAAATTATTTCTGTGATAAAATATTTGGAAAATGGATTGTTTTGAACCTACTGAACATATAAACCAACTTGTGGTTTCAAAAACATATTTTGTGAGGCAAAAGAATAAATCTTTGATTTAGAACATTTCTAGTCAAATAAAAATGTTGTTCACATGTTGAAAATACTTTTTGGAGAAAAAACTTTGGGAAATGTTTTGATTTAATCTCTCTGACCCCAAACACCAAGTTTTAGAATTAAAAATGTATTTGGTGAACCCTATAAAGATTGTTGCTTTGCTAAAGGCATTTTCAACCACATAAAATATTGATTTGGTTTAAAAATGGTTTATAGGTAAAATCTTTTGAAAATGGTTTTGCCACTTTTATAAAATGACCAATAGGTGTTTTCAAATGTTTATAACCCATTAGAAACCACTTTTCCAAATGAACAATCTTTTGCATGCTTGCAAGCATTGTTTTGTTTCTATTATTTTATGTGATGTTTGCTTGAATGGTAGATTGAAATTGTGCCTTGCTTGATTGAATTGTAGTGGAATTTGAAGAGTGTGAATATTGCAAGATCAAGGAGTGAACTTATATTCTCTACCAAAAAGGCAAGTGATGCTCCATACTTTTGTCCCATTATTTTCACTATGCATTGGTGATATTTCTAAGTAGGACTTGCATGGAAATTTTGCTAAGTATAAACTATGCCATGGGAAATCCTAGTAGATGAAACCTTAGTATAAACTTCCTAAATTAAGATTTCTACTACTTTCATGCTTAGCTTAGCTAGTATAAAACAAGGGTGGAATATATTCATGATATGGAATATTTCTAAGTCAAGGACTGGTGTTTTTTTAATAAAACAACTAAGTGAATGAATCACCTGGGTGGAATGGAAGTAATGGTTTGTGTTGAGTGGTTATACAAGGCCCATTTATATGGTTTAACTTGTGTATCTCACTTGTGGATGGCCACCCAGGAACAAAGAGATTTGAGATGTCAAATGTTGAGAAGCTTCAAGTGCAGCCACTTGGCATTATGGGCTCTGCCTG
Source organism: Avena sativa (assembly GCA_916181665.1). Taxonomy (NCBI): domain Eukaryota; kingdom Viridiplantae; phylum Streptophyta; class Magnoliopsida; order Poales; family Poaceae; genus Avena; species Avena sativa. Next base: position 150,649,225 of record OV702297.1, read on the forward strand.
GATCATATAGGTTGCAATAACTTAGCCAAATGGCCAGTTGGTGGTAGGGGATTGATAGGTTAGGAGCGCGTCCATTCTGGTCTAAGGGAAGGCTTCTGAAAGATCTTGTCTTGGTGAAACCAAGTCTTGTGGGGAAAGTGCACCACCTGTGCAGAGTGTAAACTCTAAGTATTTAGCCATGTCCCTGGCAAAGGACAATTTGAGCATCAAGACATGGAAGCTATCAAGAATCTCCTCATCCCAATTTCTAAGTTAAAACTTGTGGTTGAACAAGGGTGAAGGTTCACCAATTTATATTGGTGATTCCTTGGGAAGATTTTGTCAAAGAAAAACTTAGTGTTTTCAAATGATGAGGAAAATCTATTTGGAGCAAAGCAAGCCTAAGCTCCACTTAGCCAAATGCATATAGATGATAGACTCCACTATACTACCATAGTATCACTTGCCAATACAAATCAAATGTATTGACCCTTGTCGCTGTAACTTATTGTGTTGCAGGTTTGATTGATGTTAGTGAAGTGTATTGATTAGGATTACAAGTCTACAACCAACATGTCTGCCTGTGGCACTTTGAAGATGAAGGAATCCATGCTATAGTCATTTCTGCTGCATTGTAATGAGATAGCCAAATGAGCTATGTAAGATGTAATAAATTATTTTATTCCTGGTTATAAAGTTGTATTATGACCTTTGTTTCTTGATATTACATCTTAACTGTGGATGCTAGCTATTGATCCAGGGACTAGCATTGTAAACACAGGGATCTCTACCTTATTAAAGGTTGGGACCTCTATAGATTCATATCCAAGAGATCTACTTCTGCAATCTCGACTGGATCAGAGAAGCGGGAGTCATCGTCAAGCACCGTATGTGTGTGACTCCCTCGGGTAGTGTTGCACTTGTGGCACCTGGAGTTGTTGGAACTCCCGAAGCCGTTGGACTTCGGAACGACCTTGAGGTCGGCGTTGGTACTACTACATCACTCATGTTCCCCGCGGAACGTTAACCGCGTTCAATCTTCAAAGGTATGAACACCTAATACCCTCCCATTAATGCATTACTAATAGATAGATCCTGGCATTAGGGTTGTTTGCGTAGGAAAAATTATTGTTTTCTGGCTCTAAACCCCAACAGCGACGACGGGCCCTCTAATCTCCACCACGGCGCCTCCAGAGGACATGGGCCCATCACAACAAGGAGGGTGGTGCGGCTCGTTCATCACCTAATAGCTCATCGCCAAGTACCGGTGGGGAAGGTTCCTCCCTCCGTAGAGGTTGGTGAAGGCGATAGTGGAGCCGAAGGGGGAGTGGGTCCCAAGCCTAGAGAAGGGAGACGTCGTCTTCTTCCTCGCATATTTTTCTCGCGTCTTTGGTCTACCGGTGAGCGATTTGTTGATTGATCTTCATGTTCTTTGACCTTCGTCTGCACCATCTCGATGTGAATTCCATGGCGCAACGCACACATCATACGATGTCTTGCGAGTCATACCTTGTTGTTCAACTAGATAAGGGCAATTTCTTGAAAATTTTCCACTTGAAGTCCTAGACAGTCCATAAGGACGGGCCGCTAGTGGACGCCGGTTTCACCTCCATCTACTCACGGGGAACCTCTCTGATGCCCTGGCTCGATCTCCCCGAAACCTTCAAGTTGTGACAACGCTCGTATTTCTATGTGCACAACACCACGATGACCGGCTAGATCTGTCCACCGCCATTTGAGAAATTTGTCTCTAGCCGATGAGGTTGGGGCATGAAGGGTTGGGGGCGCAGGCAGACATTGACAAGATGGACATGCGGGTGAGGGCGCTGGTGTAGGAGCACAGGCTCACTGCCAAGGACACCACGCTTTCCTAGATGGCATGATGGGTGCTGTCGATCCAGAACAGATCGCACAAGATGCCAAGGACATCACGCTCTCCTAGATGGACCGACGCAGACCTCCCGGCTAGACGTGCCATTCGAGGCCCTTCGGGTCTAGCTTGCCATCATCTCTCAGGAGGATTTTGAGGATCCTTGGTCCTACACTATCCCGCCATCATCTCTCAGGAGGTAAGTTTATTTGTTCCCGAATGGATTTCTCTTTTAGTCGGTTGCCTCATGTATTTTATTTACTTGCTGGAATATCTCTCCATAGGCCGGAGCTAGGGCTATTCCCCATCCGGGCTGATGATGGCTTGTCGGATCCACATGTTACGATTTATTAATGGGAGGATCCAGAAGAGCCATGGGGGGGTGGGGTCAGCCGGATCCCGGTCTTGTTGAAACTGATACCTTCATGTACGACGATGAAGCCTCTCCCATGACAAAGGGTTTGCCCAATCCCAAGCGGCTGCGGGCGATGATGAGGGCTACACCGATAGAGGGTGGGGGAAGAAACCCCGTCGGGCGAGGAAGGTGGAGCACATGCCTTCGGTGGTCAGGTGAGACCTTTTTTCTTTTTGAGAAGCACATTCTCTCACAATTTTCTTATTTTTTTGAGTTTGATTTATTTTGCAGCAAGCCGATGTCGTTGGATGCCTCCGGCCCGAGTTCTGCTACCACTTCTGAGCCAACTGTACCAGTGCTGCTACACAAGGCTCATGTCACCTCCCTTGTTTCCCAACTTTTCTCGGGCGGGAGCCACGCGTAAACTCCTCCATCCAAGCTGGCCACAGCCATGAACCCGGGCTGGAGTGCGGCCCAGCCATATGAAGCCTTTGGCCGGGGCGAGGGGCAGCGGTGGCTACAGCCCAGCCGACTGTGGGTGGGGGTGTGCGCCTGGTTAGCTTCGGATCTGGAGCTATGGCTGCTGGCGCCAAGCCAGATGCCGGGAGGGCTGCGCCAGAGGCCACCATCACCGACAGTGTCGATGAGGAGGAGGTGTAGATCACCAGGTATATGTTCGTCTCACCACAGTCATCCTAGGATGCTGCTCTTGCATAGCTTTCAAGACAGGCGCCCATTTCTGATATGGGTCTCCTTGTGGATTTACTGTTAGGGTGGCCCGATCTTCACGGATTTGAGGTGGGGAGTGAGGGGAAACGCGATTAACACAATGAACACAACATAAACGCAAGATAAAGATATGAACACACGCAAACACAACCCTATTTGATTTGCTCCTGTTGGTTCGAATAACCAATCCAATAGAATCCTTGACTAGAGATCTTGCGGTAGAATCACCAAAGGAGAGATCGGCAAGCAGATGATAGAATCCCAATCAAAGGAGAGAGTATAAGCCAAGTAGAATCTCAAAGGGGAGATACCTAGCACTACTAGAATCGTTGACAAGGAGAGACCAAACATTTGAGGAGGGTCTTGATGACTTGGAGACGAACACCAAACTCCAAGTCCTTGTACAACTCATAGATTAACTATAGAGAGGGGTTCCCATCTAGGGTTAGGCACATGACTTTTCTCATCTTCAACTCGAGGGTTTCAATGAGGGCGTGGGGGCTTATATATAGGCCATCCACAATCTAGTGGTAAAACAGGCATAAATGGGATGTTTTGGGTGTTACATGGGCTGGTCCCAACTTGAGGTGCGCAGGCCCAAAACACATGGTCCAGAGATTCCGGTGTAGAGGTCCGGTGACTCTGGTGTGGACCAGAGATTCAGGTCAATCTCCGGTCAGTGTGCGGAGGGGCATACAGACTGTTCCAGGCTTCAGTTTGGGGGTCGGTCCGGAGATGGGCCGGAGACTCCGGTGCCGTAGGCCGGAGATTCCGTTCTGTAGGTCCGGAGACTCCGGTCTGGCTTCAGCAGCTTCTTGCGTCTTCTCTTCCAGGCCTCTTTCTTGGGTGTCTTGGCTCCAGGTTCTTCCTTGTCACATCCTCTTGGAAGCATGGTCATGGACTTAGTCATATCATGGGTATTTGTCTCAAGTAGAATCCCATTCTCATGATAACTAAAGGAATGCAAGGTGTGGAAGGAATTCACCTTTGGAGTGATGGTTAGCGTAGCATGATGTGGACCAATGGTGAATGCCATGTGTTCGGCTGCATCAATTTCCCTTGGCCAAGCGCCATGCTTAACATAGGAGCTTGAGATGGGGCTAGGCGAGGCCAGATGGCTAAACGCCTCTATGGATGTACAAGATTTTCCCGGCTTGCGGTAGTAATACATGCGGTGGAATTTTTTGTTAACTTGTTTATCCTTTCAGAAACCTTTTACGGAGATGGCGAAGAAAACACAAGTGTTGGGTGTAACATCACTCATTCCACTATGTCTTCCGGACTGCGTGGTTTCTCGAAGTTCTTGCTGACTATCGGGTATCCTCCTGCACCTATGATTGCTGACAGGGAGCAGGAGGAGGCCCGGCTGCGGAAGGAGGTGCACTAGCTGGAGGAATCGAACAAGATGGCATGGGATCAAATTGATGATCTTGTAGCAAAGAAGGAACGGCTGTAGGCCTCCACTAAGAAGGCCAAGAAAACCATTGCCACGCTCGTCAAGGCCTTCAAGCTGCTTGAGGATGCCCATAAGAAACAGGAGGATCTTTGCCGGGTCATCCAAGAGCACGAGAAAGAAGTGCGCGAGGATCTGGAGCGCATTGCCAAGGCCGTGGCTGGTATGCCTCTTTTCCACTTCCTATCCTTTTCTGACTGCTGGCGTCGATTTTTAACTTCTTTTCCCTTTCCTTACTACGGCCTGCTGGCGAAGCCGGGCGGGATCTAACAACTAAAGATCTTGTTGGCACGCTCAGCGAGGAGGCCCTCCGCATGCGCATGGATTCTTCAAATTTTTGAATATCCATGACCTTTCGACGAGGATTCGCCCACCATGGATGCTCTCGCAGCGAAGATGGAGGATGCACCAGACGTCATCAATGCGGGGTGGGAGTGGGCTGTGTGTGTGGCACGGAACTGGTTATGACCCTCTTCAAGTCCTGGTTTCAAGGTGTGCAACTGGGTACCATCCTCAACGGTTTCCATGAGGGGACCAGCTTGGCGGGCCTGCACCTGGAACTCCCCGAGATCCGCACTAGCACCATCCGGATCATGTGCTGCGTGGATCTGGACCAAGAGTTTGACAACCCGCTAGCCAAAGGCCCGACGCAGGAGGAAGAAGATGATGTTGAAGCCGATGCTGAAACTGTTGCTCCTCCACCAAACACCGACCCAGGAGCCGCCAATGTTGCCTCCTTTAGCAAAACTATGTCCACATACAATGGCCCAACTCCCAAGTTGTGAATTTGAATCCCTAAAATATAGGGTGGGTTTGTCTGAAACAATTTATTTCTATTCTGTGTGTTGAGCACTTGTGTTGGTTGAACTGGTGGGAGCTTAATCTCTTGAATGTTTTTTATAATATTGTCCATCTACCTTTGACATTGATACTTTTTATTTTGTGGGCATGCTCGCCTGGTGCTTGTCCTTACGTGGGGCCATGGGAGCACACCCACTGGGTGTAGCCCCTGAGGTTTGGGTCGGCTGGAGGATACAGTCGGGCCGAAGCTCGTTTCTCTTTTGCTCTTGACTTTGAAATTTTTCTTGTTGCTTGTGGGGGCCCGGGAGCACACCCACTAGGTTTAGCCCCTCGAGTTTTAGGCCAACTGACAAGAGTCAGTTTGGTCAAAACTTCACTCGAGCTTTTGACCCTTTGATGCTTGTTGCTTTAATTCTTGGCCGGCTCTCTAGCCAGCTGGCTAGCTCCATCTTCCTATGGGGGCGCGGGAGTGTACCCACTAGGTGTAGGCCTCGAGTTTCAGGCCGACTAATGGAACAATCATGCCAAAAGTTCATCTGATGGACCCTTTGGCTGGCGCCCGACTCGAGCAGCCGGTGTAGTGTAGATCATGCAAAAAACACAAGTATTTGTTTGTTCGTTAGATATGTATTATGCGAATATAGTTTGCAATCACTGGGTGTGCTATAAAAAGGTGTTGCTAGGCATTTAGCCATTGACGTTGTCCTATTCTCGTGAGCATTGGACGTTACACTATGTTCTTGCTGACTGAAAGCCGGTTTGTGGTCTACAGCCAGAACTGAAGGGTAGCTAGTAAGTGTACTGCACGATACTTCAGATTTCTGTAGCCAGATTTGGCGAGCTCGCTGGGATGTCCAAACGTTTGTATTCTTTGCGATTTTCGTGTACAGGACCTCCAGCTTTTGCTCCTGCCGAACTGACAGCCGGGTTACGGTCTACAGCCGGAACTGAAGAGTGGGCCTTTGGTGCCATGTACAATACTAAACCGACTAGAAAAATAATTGTATAGGCCAACCGGCAATTCCCCGGGAGAGGTCGTCGGAGCCGGATAAAAAATGAGCAGTAACGATGCTAAATCATGGCGATGGAGCACCCGAGAATATTTTGGGGTTCAGAAAATTTTCATTCATGATTCAAAAGAGGTGGAGATACATACACTTCCCGCTCAAGTGTAAAACAGGCACAAAGGGTTTGCGTTCTAGGGATGCTGGGTCTCCTCGTCCAAACGATCGGTCTTGTACTTTGCCAGCTGGTAGGCGTCGTTTAGGTAGTAGGAGTTGTTCCCCGGCTGATGATGAATGGCCCTTCCCAATGGGTAGATAGCTTGTGCATCCCCTTGGTACTTTTCACCATCTGGAGCACTAGGTCACCCTCTCGAAGCGAGACAGGGCGAATCCGGATAGCATGGTAGCGAGGAAGGCTTTGCTGGTAGATGGGTGATGTAGACAGGGCCAGCTCGCACGCCTCTTAAAGGAGGCCGACGCTATCTTCATGATCCCCTTTGGCTTCTTTCTTAGTGTACTGTAGCTTCCGGGGTGAGTCAAACTCGATGCCAGTAGGCAGGACTACTTCTACCCCATAGACGAGGAAGAATAGAGTGTAGCCGGTTGATAGGTTGCGCATGGTGCACATCCTCCATAGCACAGCCGACAGCTCCTCTATCCAGCATCTAGGTGATCTCATCAGCGGCTTAATCAGCCAGGGCTTGATGCCGGCTAGGACTAGGTTGTTTGCTCTTTTGCACTGCCCGTTTGACTGAGGGTGAATGACAGACGCTAGGTCTAGACGGATGCCCTTGTCTCTGCAGTAGCGTGCGAAGGCCCCTTTGGCAAAATTCATGCCATTTTCTGGGATGACGCTATGGGGGTAGTTGTATCACGTGATGATGTCCTTGAAGAATTTGACCACTATGGATCCATCCAACTTCTTGATGGGATTTGCCTCGATCTACTTGGTGAACTTGTCCACCACCACTAGGAGGTGCATCGTGCTGGATCATGAGGTCTTGAAGGGCCTGACCATGTCGAGCCCCCAAACGATAAAAGGCCAAGTGATGGGGATCGTCTTGAGTACTGGAGCTAGTGTGTACTTTTGCTAACTGAAGCATTGGCAATCATTTCATGCCGCACCATCTTCTCTGCGTCATCTAGCGCAGTTGGCCAGTAGAAGTCGTGGCACAATACTTTGGCCACTATGGCCCTTGACGAAGTATGGTGCCCGCACTCTCCCTGGTGGATGTCCACAAGCAGTCGGATGCCTTCCTCTTGATCAACACAACGTTGATAAATGCTGCCCATGATGCGCTTGTATAGCTCGTTGTTGATGATGGTGTATGCACACGCTCGGTGCATGATCTTCCTTGTTGTAACTTCTTCATCCGGGAATTCGCCTCTGGCGATGAAATCAATGAAGGGCTTGACCCACGATGGGTATCCCGAATAGCGAACATGGTCTGTATGATCAGTTATACTTCTTCTCTTGCCGGCTAGGGCTCATCAGGCGGTCTACCGGGTGGAAGGAAGGAGCTACCAGCCCCCGGGCAACTAGATCCAGCAGGGGGTGGCGGGGCCTTGGACCCGGCAGTCCCTGGGACCTTCTTGGTGACCTCTGGGTCCTTGGAGCCAGTAGCCCCTGGGTCCGCTTCCAGAATGATGGACTCGGATTCTAGGGACAACTCGATGGAAGGCTTACGCTAGTGCTCCAGGGAAACTCCAGGCAAATTGTTTGTCTTGTTGAGCCAACTCGCGCGAGCGCGTTGAAGCTTCATTGTTGGCCCGAGGAACATGATGGAATTCATATCCCTCAAAACAAGCACACATCTACTGGACAAAGAATCGGTACAGGTCCATATCCACGTCCAGTCGCCTGAGACTTATTGGATCACTAAATCTGAATCGCCAAAGCAGAGGATTCGGCGGATGGCAATTTATTTTGCCAGACGAAGACCATGAATGAGTGCTTCAAATTTGGCGACATTGTTGGATGCACGGAAGTGGATTTTCAACACGTACTCCAGACGGTCTCCCTTTGGATATCTGATGATGATTCCTGCTCCCAAGCCCCCACGCATCTTGGATCCATCAAAGTGTAACTTCCTGTGCATGGATTCAGGGGCCGATGGAATGCACTGAGTTTATTCCCAATCGACTAGAAAGTCATCCAGGGCCTAGGACTTGATCGCCATTCTTGTCTCATAGTAGATGTAGTGGGAGGCGAGGTCGATGGCCCATTTCACTACCTGGTCGGTGGCATCCTTGTTGCTAACGATATCAGAGGGTGGGGCCATGGCCACCACCCGGATGGAATGGTCCTGGAAGTAGTGCTTCAATTTCTTGGCGGTCATGTACACGCCATACACTAGCTTCTAGTACCGGGGGTAGTTCTTCTTCAAGAGCAAGAGAACTTCACTCAGATAGTACACTGGGCATTGTACCAACTGCGCCTTCCCTCTTCTGGCCTCTCCACCATGAGCACGACGCTAACGACCGAGTAGGTGGCCGTGATGTACATCAGCATTGGCTCCTTCACAGTCAATGCCGCTAGGACAGGTGGATAGGAGAGTATGCACTTGAGGTCATAGAAGGCTGCGTCTGCCTCTGTCGAGTAGACAAACCAGTCGTTTCTTCATGAGCTGGTACAGCGGGAGTGTTTCTCTCCCAGCCTGGCTAACAAACCGGCTGAGGGAGGCTAGGCATCCGAGAACTACTACATGTTGTGCAAGTTTTCCGGCGGTTTCATGCGCTGGATTGCCTGCAGGTGGCGGTGATGCGGACAGGAACTAGGGGCATCACCAGGTTGACGGGGGGGCGATGGAGCTTGTGGTGTGGGAAAGCTTGAAGGCAGGGAATCCAGGAGGTAGGGGCCGCGTCCGTGCGCGGGAGCCCGGTGAGGCGCCTGGAAGATTCGCAAAGGATTGAGGCCGGCGACATGCTGGCATGGATGGCGGAGTGTCGCGGGATGGGGAGAGGGCGACGATGACGCACAATGGAGTCAGTGACGGTGCGAGGGATGGAGACCGGCGGCAGCACGGGCGTCTAGAAGTAGAAGAGGGCAGTCGCGGGGGAACCAGGGAGGGAAGCCGGCAGCGGCTGCGCTCTGGGGGCGTGTGCGACGGCGGCTCACAGAGCTTGCGAGGGCGAGGCACGCACGGGGTGGAGCAAGGTGCGGAAGCAGCGGCGGAGGCTGCTGTTTGCGAGGCGAGAGGAGGAGAGCGACACAGGTGCGGGTGGTTGGTGGGGGACAGGAAGCAAGGTGGGACCAGGTGGGTCATGACTGGGTGAGCGACGAGGATCGAGTGCGCCATGCTGTGGCGAGTGAGAGGCACTCGTGCGCGTGTGTTCTCCTGTGTGCTTGGTGATCGGGTGCGTTGCGTGTGTGTGGTGTGAGTTCGGTTCCAGGTGGGGTGGGGATTGGGATCGGGTCCAGGGCACGTGAGGTGTAGCCGGATGAGTGGCGGCGGCAAGGGTACGGATTAGGTGGGGGTGTTGGGTAGTCTAGGGTTAGAGTTTGGGATGGTTAGGGTTAGGATTTGGTGGGGTTGTAGGTAGCTGCCGGTTTGGTCTTTGGGCCTGGCCGGTGACAGCCTCCCCCACAAAACAAAACAAAACGTTTTATTTTTATTTAGATTATTTTTAATAGAGTTTGGCAAATCCTTCGGTTTTGATTTGAAATAAGAGGGGAGTAATGTCAAACGAAATAGGGTTTTCGCAAAATACTTTTATGAACAAATATGTATGATGATGTCATGATGATGCGCAACATACAAAGAACCACAATTTTCTAGTAGTGGTTTTTACCCGGGGTGCTACAACGATGGTGGCAAAATAGACGCGGTGATCGCCGAAGTGGAGAATGGAGCCATCGCCGGGAAACATTTCCCCGGCGAAGCACGATGCGTTGTTGATGACGCAGTCGAAGGTGCCGAGAGTAAGCGCGAGGCCAGAGGCGACGCACGGAAGAAAACAGAATTTCCGTGCAAAATCTGACCCCATCTGAAGTGTTGTGCCCCATGGTGGGCGCAAACTATTGTGGTGTGTAACATGGCAGTACCTTCAGCGATGGCTTAAGAGGGGACAATTACGGGCTAGCGGTGGCTTCTGCAAGCGGGTTGGGCACAAGCACTTCAAACATAGTGAGGTACCGAGGTCTAGGGACCTCTCGGTGAGGTAACACCCCTACTCCTGCAAGATCTAATATATCGAAGGCGAATGCCCAGTACGAGTGCTCCTAGAGCTATATCCTAGATGAACTGGGAGGAAACTAGAGGTAGAAGAGTGTCTGATCCTAACGATAACACTACCTCCCTTATATACTGGTTGGGGTTGTAGATTACAATGTCGGACAACTGGTGGGACCCAACTAGTGGGCCCTAGTGCAATTGTCAGTACTACAGTGCTCAGCCACTAGGATTTATCCTGCGCTGGACAGACGTCATGTCAAATAGTATGGGCAGGGCCATTACTTTAGCTGACGCAAAGCTGGAGATCCAGAGGCATGCTATTGTTTCATCATCATGCCTTTCGGATTACCCATTCTGATTCCGAGGTGACAGGATGGAGCGGGCCATCTGAACAGGTCTTCTGGTTGCCCAGCTAGAGCGTGCCAACCGGCTGGAACTTCATGTCTTGTGGCCATCCGGCCCAACCTTCATGAAGACGGCCATCTAGCCTGGCTTAGCCTATCCGGGGTTAATCCCCCGACTATTGTGTCAATGCTATCAGGAAGAGGAAAAGACTGCTTTGCACGGTTAAACTAGAGATGATTAAAGCCTATGCCAGGATGGAGTGGAGTTTTCTGGAGCAGATGATGTTATGCATGGGCTTCGTAGCGGGCTAGGTGAATATGCTCATGAGGTGTGTGATGACAGTCAGATTCTCGGTTAAGCTTAATGGGGTCAGGTCAGGTTCTTTATTGGCATCGAGAGGGCTGCACCAGGGTGACCCGCTACCTCCTTATTTGTTCTTATTCTGTGTGGAGGGTTTCTCAGCCTTGCTGCGCCAAGCATAGGTGTAAGCGCAACTTTCTAGAGTAAGTTTTGGTAAGGATGGGCTATAATCACAGATCTGTTGTTTTTCTACGACATCGTAGTGTTTCTTGAGGCTACTCATGATAGCATGGTACCACTCAGGTCGGTTTTGCAGAAGTACGATGGGAGTTCTAGGCAGAAGGTAATCTTTAGAAGTCCTTGATATTTTCTGGCAAAGGATGTGGGGTGGAGGCACGGAATGATCTAAAAACAATCATTGGTATCACATGTGAGGCACTCGCATAAAAGTACCTTGGTATCCCTATAGTTTTGGGTCGTTCAAAAGAGGGCGCCTTCAAGAATCTCCTAGATCATTCCAGAGGGAAGGTTTCGTGGTGGAAAGGAGGTTCTTATCAAGTCTGTACTGCAAGCTACGAGCCGCTTCCATCTAACAAACGAACAATGCAATGACATGAAATGTATTGCATCAAGGTTCTGGTGGAGAGCGAAGGATGGCCAGCGTAAGGTTCTCTAGATCAGCTGGGATCACATGTGTGAAGCGAAGAGTAATGGAGGCATGAGATTCTGTAATTTTCAGGATTTTAGTCAAGCCTTGTTAAGTAAAACAAGCATGGAGAGTGGTGACAAAATCTGGGGTCCTTGTGCTCGAAGGTTCTGCAAGCTAGATACTTCAAGGATGGGAACTTCTTGAGTGCTAAATGGCCAAAAGGTGGATCATACACATGGAGGAGTATTTTACATGGAAGGGATATTTTGAAGGAAGGGTTGATTTGGCGTATTGGTGATGGTCAGAAGGTTGGGGTATGGACAGATAATTGGATCCCTCGATCTAGTGCTAAGCACCCATTAGGCCATCAACCAGATGTAGAGGTTGAGAAGGTTAGTGAACTGTTGCTTCCACGTGGTCTGGGATGGGATGAAGACAAGCTTAACTCTTTGTTTTTTGAGGTGGATGCAGAGGACATCAATAAGATATCAGTAGGTAGTGTTGGAACTAATGACTATCTCGCATGGAATTTTACGAAAAACGATATTTTCAGTGTTCGATCGGCATATCATCTCGCGGACAAGTGAGAAGAGCAAGACATGGTAATCCGGGTTCATCTAGCACCTATGGAAATCACAAGGGATGGCTATCCCGAGCAGAATAAAAATCCATTGCTGGAGGCTTGTCAAGAATGGTCTTGCACTAGGAGATGAGTTGCGGCGGAGGAAGATCAAAGAAGGAGTGACGTGTGTGGCATGTAATATAAGTGAGTCCATGCAACATTGGTTTTTGGGTTTCCCACATCCATGTACTTCTTGGGAACTTGTTTGACTGCGTACTAGTTTCTAGTTCTCTGAACCCCAGCTGATTGTAGAACCCCATGTGATATTCAGGATTGGTTGTTGAACAGGTTCGGTAAGGTGAATGACAAGGAACTATCCATCACAGTGATTCTTCTGGCCCACCTTTTGTATGCAAGAAATGAAGCCAAGGAGGTAGCCAGCATCGAAGACCCAGAGATCATGGTACGTAGGACTCTATTCCTTGTTGATGAGTAGGCTGCTTTGAAATTTGTTGCCACGGCGCCCCCACCGAGATAGATAGTGAGATGAGGTCCCCTAGCTAAAGGGTGTACCAAGGCGAATTGTGATGGAGCAATGTCGATCGACAGTGCTTATGGAGGAGGTGGCGTGGTTCTTGAGGACCATCATGGTGGCTTCGTGGCGGGAGCCTACAATTTTTCCCCTACTATAAGCGATGCAAAAAGGACGGAGCTTCTAGCTTATCGAAGGGCGGTAAATATGGCTACTAAAATGGGTCTAGAAATATTAAGTTGAAATTCGGAAAATAAGGTTTGGTAGGTTGCATCTATGGCACCTCTATATCTGAACTTTTAATTCTCTTTGTTTTAGAGAAGCTAAAAAAAACAAGTGTAGAAGTTGTTGAGTTTGTATTATGAGATTTATACATTGAGTTTGCATTCTGATCTATATCCTTGTGGAAGTACATGTGATACCAAATAGAGCCACGCATGTATGGTATTTACTAATTCTATTGTTTGTCTCTGTATGTTTATCATGCAAATGGAACTAGACAGTATCTCTCTTACATGATATTCTATATCAAGGTGCTTCACGATTTTTATTAGAGTAATTTGTATTCTCGCTCCTAACATAGTTTGCATGAACATTGGCTTCGTTGTGATAATATATGTCTAACACAAGGTGCTCCACGATTTTTATCGGAATAATTTGTATTCTCGCTCCTAACATAGTCTGCAAGAACATTGGCTTCGTTGTGATAATATATGTCTATAATACTCTTAATCCTTACACCTCTGAGCTATTTTAGGCTGGAATGTGTGCGGTTGTAAGGGATGAATTGTCTCCTCTCATTCATGGACGACCAAGGTGGTATGTTTATGTATAAGATTTCAATTGTTTAATATACTCTATTTGCCATAATATAATCACTTTATAGGCTATGATTGTAATTGTATAAACAGCTACTTACTTTTTCAAATATTGATGGTCTAATATATCAAGGCGAAGACCCGCTACTTTCTTTAGAATCTCATTATGACCCGCTCAGCATAGCTAATCCAAATAACCGCAGGCATCAACACAGAACAAACCATCACCAAATGCATCGCTCTAGACATACCATATGGCAACGTTATGCAGGAGACGAGGCGAAGCTCACATCTCCATTTAGTACACCATAATTCTTGTTGAGACGTGTCACCAGCTGTCAGAGTGCCACGGGTGTTTTTAGCTCTTTCAAAAAATCCTTAACTTTAATCGTACGACCCATTAGACTATCATTCATCTCAAGGGCCTTGTAGGAAACAGATACTTGCCACTCAAGCTCAGAGTCACACACATTAGGCCATCTTGACTGAGCCGACCCATCCCTTCCTAACTCATCCGCACGGTGTCTAGACAGACGTGTCCAGCCCAACCCATTCATACACCAAATCTGGGCATCGGCATTGATTCAGACGCGGGAAGCGGCACCGATTCAGACGCAACCGCGACACCGATTCAGAGACGCTGCATGGAAGGGTGACCGACGGCAGCCTGTGCCATCAATGGCGACGAGACGACACGCTGACTGAATGAGCGCCGCCTGCATTCTCGCGCCGGCATTGATGACGAAGGAGAGGGAAGCTACGCGCGTTCACGGACGAAGGTGCTATTTAACCCTACGCCTCATCGGTGCCCCACTCCTCACCTGTCCCCATCACAACCCTAGCAGAAGCAGCCGCCGCCACCACCAAAGATGAAGATGTCGTCCTGGCTGAAGAGGAGCAAGAACGACCATGAGGCGTTTGGCTCTAACATCCAGTGCTCTCGGCTGTCGGCCTTCCTACGTGGCAAATCCTTGCCGCCTCCTTCGCGACCGAAGGAGTTCCGTGGCCGTCCCGTGGGGGACTACCGGCCACCGTAGGACAGCCGCAGCCGGAGGTACTTCCGCGTCACGAAGTGCAAGCGCTGGTCGAGGGAGGGTCGGGCTTCAGCCACAAGGATGTCTCCCTCCCCACCGGCTGGCACCTCAACCGGGGACGTGTCCCGGTGTCTCCCATGCCCAAGAAGGGAAAAGGGCGGGCGGAGGAGATTTGTCGTTGGATCTCCAACCTCCTGCGGGCTATACGGTGGGAGAGGGGCTACCACATCGAGAACTACTGGATAGAGTTCCTCGAGTGGGAGCACAAGGCGCGGGGCGTGACCAACATCCGCCACGACTTGCATCCGTGGGAGGTCTACGCCGTCCCAACATCGACTCAGACGACAAGGGAACCTTCAAGCACTCCGACGCCGACCTTGATAGCGAGAACGACAACAGCGAGGAGGACAACACCATCGTTGTCAAGAAGGAGGCGGTGGACGACGCCGTCGCGAACCTGCCCCCGGAGTACTGCGAGATTCTGGCGCAGGACTACGACTAGGACGCCTACACCGAGCAGGTCATTGCAGTCAGCGCGCGGGACGAGGACGCCCAGTGGGCCGGCTACGAAGAAGCCATCCAGCTCACTGGCATGGTGGTGCAGGCGAATGCCATAATGCCTCCACCGCCTCTATTGTCGGGATGGGCGTCAGCGATCGCTCCGGAGTTGAGGATGGAGTTGGCGCACCTCCAGCACGGACATGGGCAGGTGATCAATCCACACACACACACGCATCCGCCTGCTCCGGCCCTGCCACCGCCTAACCTCTAGACGCCGCCAGAGTACATCAATCTCGACCCGTGCCGGCGCACGAAGATCGGTAGCTAGGCTTTAGGTATAGTTTAAATTTTGTGTTTATATTTTAAATATAAATTAAGTATGAAATGTATGAACTTTGCGAGTTTTTAGCACGAACTGTTTAAATTTAAATCTAAAAATAAATATTTCACTCAGACCGAACAAATGGGTCGCGCCGCTGGGTCGAGTGATCGGACAGGCCGGACCATTACCCAAAAACAGGCACAGACCGACTCAAATCGACTCAAAAGGACAAAAAATAAGCGTTTAAATTGGCCAGATGAATCGGCCCGGTAAAGATGCCCTTAACAAGCGCCCTTAACAAGCAATTCGCGATCTGAGAGGAAACCAGATGATGCCCCCAAACGACAGGCTTATCCCAGCCCCGAGTCGCCCTCGCTATCGAGCAAAGCGAAGGATGGTGTCGTGTTAGATAGCGAGGTAAGTACTATCATCATCCCGACCGGACATCTCCGTTGGGACGCACGCTGCCGTCCACGGGCCAGGTGCATCTCCCTTTGTACGCCGCTTTTGGTGGCCATGTTGCCCGTGGTCAGTCCCGCGACACGTAACCTTCCTTTCGCACGCGTGAGTACAGGAATCACATCACCTCGTGTTGCTTGCCTTGTGTTGGCGTGTACACTTGGCTGGCTGCTTGACTTGTACGAGTAGTGGGTCAGGCGAGTGGTACTAGAACTAGATGCAAGCACACCTGACAGCGGCGAGGCAGAACGGGAGCCACGGCGGCGCAGACAGGCCCGGCCAAAAATAGGGGCCCTCCCACGTACGGGGCTATGTACAGTAGTCCCAACAC
Organism: Avena sativa; assembly: GCA_916181665.1. NCBI lineage: Eukaryota > Viridiplantae > Streptophyta > Magnoliopsida > Poales > Poaceae > Avena > Avena sativa. The sequence continues at coordinate 150,665,444 of OV702297.1, forward strand.
TCCAGCCTTAGCATAGGAAAAATTAACAGCTATAATGAGATGGTCCATAGTAGTACAAGTTGTTTACCACGCGCTTCTTTCTTTCCACCTTTTCTGTTTTTTTTTATCTCTATACAGACGCATCAGGCGCACCTGTTATCTTGTTCCGTGTACAACTTGCATGGTTCTTTGTAATTTTAATAAGCGTATTATTTTGTTCGGTTTAATCTTGTATAAATGTTCTAACAGTTATTTTAACGAGATATTGCAATGATTTGCTCTATTATTATTACCATAACTATTATAAGGAGCTCCGGCGGGATTTGGGTAATGTTTTTGAGCATTAGAAGCATAATGGTTTTTCGATGCAGGATTAAAAGGAGTTCCATCCTGGGCCCAGCCTTCATGGACTACCTCCTCAACGACGAGCTCCTGGATAACAAGGTGGAGGCAAGGCAGATCCGGCGCCGCGCGCACACGTACACCATCATCAACAAGGAGCTGTACAACCGCTGCGCCGCAGGCGTCTTCCAACGGTGCGTCGACGTGGATACCGGCTACCGGCTGTTGAAGGAAATCCACCAGGGGGAGTGCGGTCACCATGCCTCATATCATGCCCTGGTGTCGAAGGCAATGCGCCATGGATTCTACTGGCTCACTGCCGCGGAGGACGCAGACCAGATGGTTCGTGCGTGCAATGGGTGCCAGCGATTCGGCCGGCTAAGGCACATGCCGACTTCAGCGCTCAAGACCATCCTGATCACCTGGCCCTTTGTCGCCTGGGGGTTGGACATGGTCGGCCCCTTCAAGCGAGCTCGAGCCAGCATGACCCACTTGCTGGTGGCGGTGGACAAGTTCATCAAGTGGATCGAGGCGAAGCCGATCCGGAAGCTAGATGGTGCCACCGTCGTCACCTTCTTCCGTGGCATCATCATCCGGTTCGGCTACCCCCATAGAATCATCACCGATAATGGCACGAACTTCACCAAAGGGGCCTTTGCCCGATTCTGCCACTGATACGTCGGAAACATATCTATAATTTTTGATGCTCCATGCTTGTTTAGTATCTACTTTGCTTTACTTGTCTATATTTTGAGGTGTTTTTATATCTTTTCCGGAACTAACCTATTAACAAGTTGCCACAGTGCCAGTTGCCTGTTTTCTTCTGTTTTTGGTTCCAGAAAGGCAGAAAATCAGTATTCTCGGAATTGGACGGGACAAAAGCCAAAGTTATTATTTTTCCGGAGCAACACGGAACCACGAAGCAGAGCCGGAGGGGGGCACAGGGTGGCCAACCCCCCCCCCCCTAGGCACGGGCAAGCCCTGGAGGCTCCTGGAGGGGGTGTGGCCCTCCTAGACCCCCACCGACCTTGATTCCTGCGCCTATAAGAAGCCTCCGATGGGAAAACCCAAAATAATCCAGAAGAAATCCACAAAAACCTCTGTAGCGCCGCTGCCACCGAAAGGGAGATTTGGGGGACAGAAAGTCTCTATTCGGGCACCCTACCGGGACGGGTAAGTGCCCCTGGAGCCATCTCCATCGAACTCCACCGCCATCTTCATCACCGTTGCTGATTCCCATGATCAGGAGGGAGTAGTTCTCTCTCGAGGCTAAGGGATCTACCAGTAGCTATGTGTTCATCTCTCTCTCTCTCTCTATGCATGATCTTGTGGTCATGAGCTTTGTAATCAAGTAGATCTACCTTACTACTCAAGTGCTTCATTAGATCTCTGCTCTCCCCATGTGTGTGAAAGTGACAGCGTGCACGCCATGGTGGCACTTAGGCTTGTGTCTACATAAATACTCTTTGTGCTTTAATAGATCTATGCTTTTCCTCACGTGTGTGAAAGTGACAGCGTGCATATCATGTGTGGCACTTTGGCTAGATTGAATATTTGTTATGAGTTATATTTGGAGTTGGATGTCTCTATGAAATTGTGGTGTTTGTTGGAACCATCTAGCGCTCAAGGTGACAGTGTGGGTTATCTAGATTGGGGAAGGCGGACTTTGAGGAGTGCTGTTATAGCCCTACCGATGATTAGAGTGTACACCCGGAGAGTAGTTAAGAGTAGTATCATGAAGAGAGGATATTTATATGAGAGAGTGTTCACTAGTGAAAGTATGAACCCTAGGCCTTGTTTATAAACATTGAAACACCGTTTGCATCTAGATCCGTTGCATGTTTGCTTGCTTTAGTCTTTACCTCACCGTCAAGCTATTTTCTGGCACCGTTACCACTTGTATTTCACTATCTCTTCGCCAAACTAGTGCACCTATACACCTGACAAGTGTATTGGGTGTATTGGGGACACAAGAGACTTCTTTTATCTTGATTGCAGGGTTGCTTGAGAGGGAATACCTTGGACCACTTCCTCCTTGAGTTCGATAAACCTTGGGTAATCCACTTAAGGGAAACTTGCTGCTGTTCTACAAACCTGTGGTGACCCAGCATACCACTGCATGTTGTAATATACTATAGTCGTGGACATTACACTCACGGAGTACCATTCCGCAAATATTACATCCTCAGAGTGGTACAACAGAAACAAAGCGGGTCCACATCATACATTATCATTATTACAACTAGAATTACACGACGACATTGAGATCCTTCTAGGTCCATAGAGGTATCCCAATGACTCAGGGCTAAGCTATAATAATTCGGAGAGCAAGATAAGGAAGCGAACTAAACTTTAAGGTTTATACGAGATTTAATATAGATAGAGGACAGAGATCTATGCTACCGGACTAGATCACTATATATGATACATCTACACTTCAGATACGTCGGTCTCCATTCCATAAATGTTTTCGTAATTGTTCCCTTCGACGCTTCCGGATACTTCTGGTTCTTCATAGCGGAATTCTTCTTGGTCTTCAATTGGATATAGTATTTCCTCTTCCTGACCGTTATTGTCTTCAGAATCTCGCAAGGGTTAAGAAGATACGTTGAGTACGAGCGTACTTAACAAGTTCACTAAAAAGGAGTGTTTGATGCACTATATCTACAGCCACAGACCATAGGTCGTAGGCAATGCAGGTTTTCGTAAACATTTCTTCAAAGGTTGCTTTTATTCTGAAAAGCTATGTACGTCAACCTTCACAGGTTTACCAGAACTTTCATGGAGTTCCTTTCCTGCAGCGTTTGCAGCTTCATCCCGGAACAGGGAGTAACAAGTTACAGTTCTTACATTCTGCATAGGTACGTTACTTTTTCCCATGAGAGATCAAATCCTTGATGCACAACCGGGCGAATCTTTCCCGTCCACACTTCGTCCCCCTTCTTTTCAGCTTCTTGGCCAGCTTCTCCCAGAAGCTACCCTCGACCAGCTTCTCCCAGAATCCCATCTTCAAAATTCGTTCAAACTTCTTAACTAGTAGTTTCAATGTCAATTTAAAAGTATAAATGATTTTGGCAGATGAGATTCTGGGAGAAGCTGGTCGAGGGTAGCTTCTGGGAGAAGCTGGCCAAGAAGCTAAAAAGAAGGGGGCCTTCCTATGGTGTGGGGGCCCAGTAGATGATCCAAGCCAATCACTGTCCTTCTCCGCGAACCCCCATACACCACAATTGTTGTATGCCCAAACTCAAGGTAGACCTTTCCCCGTATAAAATGGCTATACCTTAGTTGTATACACACAAACACCATTAACACTAGTAATCTGTCTTTTGTAAGCCCAGATCTACGGTAGACATTTCCCCGTATAAAACGGCTATACCCACGATCTGCAACTCACAAATGCCCAGAACAGTGTCCAATGCATGCGAAAGGGAGCCGATCCAACTGACTTCTCCGTCCCATTCCAAATCTCATGGTTAACGCGTAATATACGGCGCAAGAATCACTGGCGACATTGGTTATTAAGTCCTAGATGATATATTCCTGTGTAGTGGTATCCCAACTGCTAGTCTTAATAGATTAGCTAATCACCCTAGATCGCTAACCGATACTTCAAGTTAATTATGAAAATAGTGTTTTCGACCTTTTTGAAATGCAGGTGATGACACACAGTTTGCAATTACTTTACAGGAAAAATCAAAGGACATGAGCAAGTGTGAACTTGCCTTGATATAGCGAAGTATTGTAATCGAATGTCTCGACTTGACCCTGGACCTCGGGTTCTATAAAAATATCATCATTGCCCGGTAAGGAAAATGTTTAAAGAAGCAATATGTTGTTATGCATAAGTAATTAGATGCATAATGCAAAATCCCAAGTAATTCTTCAATCATTACCAGTGAGATATATTTAAGATTTGCTTTATTTTAAGTTTACTTCATAAGAAAGATAAACATATAAAATATGAAGAGTAAAATACAATTATAATATAATTCTATGGTTCCATGATATTATGTAATTATTACAAAATTCATGTTTTAAGCTGTCATGGCTTTAAAGAAATGGTATAGTGTTTCTTTTGAAGTGGCAAAAAGAATAACATTTGAAGAAAATATTATTTATGTTAAGTTATTCAACTTTGAAGATTAATAGGATTGAAGCTATGGTTTTGTAATAAGGTTTAATTGATTTGAGTTATTATATAACTAGCTTAAGATATCCTAGACCAAAGTAAACTATAAAAATGTAATTGGACTTGCGATATAGCATTTGTAGCATTATCAATTATTAGGGTTTCTTTCTAAGCATAAATAAAAATGAAATCTTATAATTAGGAAACTTTGTTTTAAAGATGTAAATTTAGCATGTGTAATATTTATAGATCACACTTTGAGATTTTTCTTTATAAATAAAACTAGATGGATTTTATTATCTTATTTAGTGAATTTCAAATTTGATTAATATGATTATTTATGAATTGTTAATGATTTGCAAAGGATAACTTTGTAAATCCTTGACTTATAGTTAGTTAAGGATTTTTTTAAAAGAATATTATAAAGTTAATTTTTTACACCTAAATTTTATATTAAATTATAATTATGGTTTAGACTAGTTAGATTCAAAATATTATATTTTGAGTATGATCATTTCTTACTTAGGAAATAATATTCAACAATTAACAAAACAATTATCTTATTTTAATAACTTAGATAATTCAAGTTATATGATATAAGAACTTTAAAATATTTTTATAATAATATACTTAGTACCCTTCTAGTAAATATACTTGCTTAAATTCTTAAAAATGAATTTTATTATTTTTAACCATTATATTTATTATTATTATTTATGAAATTTCTTAATTATTTGATGTCTTTAAATGTTTGTTTTAAATTTTATTACTAAAATTTTAAGTTAGTATTTTTATGAGATAAGAGATTTCTTTTTATTTATAAAAATGATTTTTATTTATTTTTAGGAATTTTTCCTAATTTTTTTAATTTTCAGTTAGATATTTAAGGGTGTTAATATTTATTTGCATTTTATTAAACTTAAATAAATATGATTATATTTTTCTTAGGTGGGTATTATTTTAATAAAGATTTGGATGTATTAGATATATTTTTAGGATTTTTCTACATTTTTCTAGAGCTTAGAATGTGTAGAAGGTATTTTAATAATTTCCACTTTTGTTTTTTTATTTATATTGGGCCCAATTCTTGGGCCCATCTAGCCCAATACCCAGCTCAGTCCACCTGGTTGGACTAAGCCACAGAGCCCAAACGACCGAGTCGGTCGACTCGATCCATTCGGCCCCTTACTTCTCCCTGTTGGAGATATGCCCAAGAGGCAATAATAAAGTGGTTATTATCATATCTTTATGCTTATGATAAATGTTTACATACCATGCTATATTTGTATTAATCGGAAACATTAATACTTGTGTGATTTGTAGACATAAAAGAGTCCCTAGTAAAGCCTCTTGTTAAACTAGCTTGTTGGTTAATATATGATCATGGTTTCCTGATCATGAACATAGAGATGTTATTAACAACAGGGTCATATCATTAGGAGAATGATGTGATGGACATACTCCTATAGTTAAGCGTAGCATAAAGATCAAGTCATTTAATATAGTTCATTTGCTATAAGCTTTCTGATGCATAGTAACCTAATTCCTTCGACCATGAGATCATGCTTATCACCATCACCGGAAGGATGCTTTGATGACATCAGACACCACACCGTAACTGGGTGGCTATAAAGGTGGCATTGAGTGTTCGGAAAGTATGGGTTGAAACACATGGATCAAGAGTGGGATTTGTCCATCCATATGACGGATATATATACTCTGGGCCCTCTCGGTGGAATGTCATCCAATTAGCTTGCAAGCATGTGACTGGCTCACAAGGGATCACATATCACGGAAACGAGAAAAGAGTACTTATCGGTAAATAGGTTGAACTAGGTATGCAGAGATACCGACGATCAAAACATCGGATAAGTAAAATATCGTGAGACAAAGGGAAATTGGTATCGTATGTAAGTGGTTCATTCGATCACAAAGTAATCGTAGAAATATGTGGTAGCCATATGAATTTCTAAATTCCTCTATTGGTTATTGATCGGAGAAGTGTCTCGATCATGTCCGCATAATTCACGAACAGTAGGGAGACACACTTAAGGATTCGATGTTGTTGAGTAGTTATGGAATGATGAGTAAGAGACCTAATGTTGTTTGGAAGCTTTGATGGGATCCGGGATATCACAAGGAGATCCAGAATGGTCCGGAGAATAAGATTCATATAAGGAAAGTCCTATTTCGGAGTTGGGGAATCATTCCGGTGTTTTCACCGGGAATGTTCTAGAAGGGTCTGGAAGGTCCGGCACTCTGGAGGGGAAGGGTACATGAATGTGTCATGACAATGTGGAATGGTTGCATCATGTACTAGGTCACTTGGCTGGGCAAAAATAAAGGGAGAAATCAAATCCTAGTTTGAAAGTCAAACGCCAATTTGAAAAAGTCAAACGGCAAGTTTGCTTGGTGGAGGAGAGTAGGAAACCTACTTAGGGAGGAAGTCCCACTCCCTCCACCCGCCGGCCAAGGAGGAGGAGTTGGAGGAGGACTCCCTCCTCCTAGCCGCCTCCCTCCCACCTATAGAAGAAGGGGCAGGGGTGCCCCCTCTTCCATACACCCAACTCACCTCAAACCCTAGCCCCAAGCCGCCGGCCTCCTCCCAAGTCGCCGCTGCCTAGGGCCCTCCCAAGTCACCGACTAGGGTTTCCCCAAACCCTAGCCGCCGGCTACACCTCTCCCTTTGGTGCCTCTAAACCCTAGACCACCAAGGCCTCTCTCATAGTCCACCATACTCGCTCCGGCTTAAGGCGAAGCCCTACGAGATCTCCTCTCTACTTCCGGTACCACGCTGTCGTGCTGCCGGAATCATGAGGAGAGTACTACAACCTCCGCTGCCTACTGGAACAAGGGAGAGGAAGGTCTTCATCAAGTACCGAACGTGTGAACGACTGCGGAAGCGCTGCCGGAACGCAGCGCCGGAAGGATCGTCTACGCGATCTTGAGATTGGCAAGAGTACAACTACATCACCCACGAGAATCTGCTCTAGTTAACCGCTTTGGAATCTTCGAGGGTGGGTTCCTCTATTGACTCGTTGCTACAATCTATTAGATAGATCTTGGCTTGTTTGTTTGTATGCGGTAGAAAATTTTTGTTTTCCATGCTACGAACCCCTACAGTGGTATCAGAGACGTGTCTATATGTAGATCTGTTGCACGAGTAGAACACAATGGTCATTGTGTGCGTTGATGCTTTTGTTGTTGATTGCTTCTTGTGTACTTTGCATCTTGCGGGATGGTGGGATGAAGCGGCCCGGGCTAACCTTACACGACATCGTTCATGAGACTTGCTCCACGCTTGACATGCAACTTGTATTGCATAAGTGGCTTTGCGGGTGCCTGTTTCTCCCAACATAGTTAAGATTCAATTTACAACAGGTGATTGACAATACTAGTATCAATGTTGTGGTTCTTGTTCGTAAGTTAGAACGACACTTATTGAAAGCCCCAAACCACGTAAAACATGCAAAGAAAATTAGAGGCGTCTAACTTTGTTTTGCAGGGGGTGTGCTATGATGTGATATGGCCATCATTGTGATTGTATATGATGTATGCAATGTTCCTTATTGTAAGTAGGCAACCGGCAGGAGCCATATGGTTGTCTTTTAAATTCCGTTAAGACCCACGTGTCTATTATTCAAAGAGGTTGTAATAGTTGATGCTGGTGGACGACAACCATGAAGCGGCGCCATTGACCTTGACGCCATGCCGGTGATGATGGAGATCATGCTCGTGCTTGAAGATGGAGATCGGAAGCACAAGGAGAAAGGCCATATCATATCACATATTATGAATTGCATGTGATGTTAATCCTTTTATGCATCTTGTATTGCTTAGTTCACGACGGTAGCATTATAAGATGATCCCTCAAGCACACAATTTCAAGTTTTAAAGTGTTCATCCTTAGTAAGCACCGTTGCTAAAGCTCGTTGTTTCGAAGCACCACGTGATGATCGGGTGTGTTAGATTCTGCGAGTGTATACAACGTGAGCAAGCCAGATTTGCTCATGCGGAAGCTAAGGTTTGATCTTGACGAGCCTAGCATGTACATACATGGTCTCGGAACACGGATCACCGAAAGGTAAAACATGAGTCATATAGTAGATATGATGAACATGTTGATTGTTCGCCATTGAAGCTACATCAACTCTCGTGATGATCGGTTTTGATGTGGTGGATTTGGTTCGTGTGATCACTAAAACAATGTGAGGGATATTGTTTTGAGTGGGAGTTCAACGGCAATATGATTAAAAGTTGAACACTATTTATCATAAATTAAATCAAAGTGAATTTGCATAATTGTTGTAGTCATTGGCATCCGTTTAACACCTTGCGCTTAGTTATAATTGAGATGATAGAACTATAGAATTCCGGTTAGTTACTTTACGAACTGGTATCATATTGTTTTGAAGTGTTAATCTAAAGTTTAAAAGTCCTATTGCAAACTTTCAATAAGTTCCGGTTACTCCATGAAGTTTAATAATTGGTATTAAAACAAGAGTGACAATTCCAAGTGTTAGTGTATGAGTATCATGTTTGTCTCCATGATTCTTGATATTCAAAGGATTGTCTTAATATCAAGGTTATCTAGGATCTGAAAGAGTTGTTTCAGAAACCATGATGTGTGGAAGATATTGTGATATCTGAAACGAAGTTTTGGTTGCAACATGATAGAGTATAATATGGCAAAAGTCATGTTCTCATATTTGATGAGAATTTGCAAAAGGTTGGAGACACTAGTTGTCCTAATCCTCCAAAAGGATTTGGAGAGCAACATTATACTCGCGATTCACCGTTATAAGCTAAAAGTAGCTTGATCATGGATAATCCCATGATAAGGGTGAATATTTGATGTAGGTAAAATGTTTACTACACCAAGATATTACTAAAGAAAGGAATTTGAAAGAACACCAAACATTTGATGATGGTGATCTACTTCAAAGTGCAAGTCCAAAGACATTGGTATTTTACTATACATGCTTTGGACTATGTGTCATGTATATGGCTCCACTATTGATGTTGATAGATTCTTTCAAACAGAAAATGAAATACTGAAAGAAAATCTCATAAATATATGGCAGAAAAGAAAAGACTAGAATTGTTCAGCTTAAGTATATAGATGATATACATGTTATGGCTATATTCTTTGCTTATTAAACAATGTGGTTCTTAAGTATTTGATACTGAATTTGTTGGTATGAATCATCATATGAAACAACAGAATTCATGAACTACAATGGCCTAAGTAACTAGCAAAATAATATGTGATGATGTTCATCCAGAACAAATAAAGGGTTATTGTGTTGCTCGTTAAACATCAAAGCTTGCCTTCAAGATTTGTTTTATCAGGTATTATGAGAACAAAAGGGTTGTTCAAATAATTGCCGTAATCCATAAAAGATGGATGATTCACAAATCTCGTTGGAGAAATCACATCCATAAAACTAGTGCTAAAAATGTCGAAAGACAAATTGATTGAAAGATCACTTAGGAAGTGACATCGCCGTTTAAAATTATATTGGAAAGAAAACATGAAGAAACTCCATGTGGCTGGAATTTTGGAGTCTTTTTGATTTTTGATCAAATGACGCTTGTGAAAATTTCCTAGAGATAATTAAAACTTCGTTCTTAGGCCAAAAGGGAACGAATGACTAGCTTATTGGAACTTGTACATATTGTTGTATGAAGTCCATTATGTGTAGTCAAGAGCGATGGATTTGAACTTCATATGCTTCCTCCGAAAATTTGAGTGAATATATGAATATTTACTTAATAAGGATGAATTATGAAACATTTGAAAAGTTCAAAGATTTTCAAGATGAAGTGCAAAATCATTGTAACAAGAATATAAATAGTTTATGATAAGATCATAAAGGAAGATATTTGAGTGACGAGTTTAGCATAATACCTAAGATTTAAGGAATCGTTCCGTGGATTTGCATTTCCCGAAACACCATAAGAGTATGGAGCGTTCGAGATATGTGATTAAACCTTGTTTAACATGGTAAGATCAAAGGTGCAATTCATAAAAACTACCATTATATTTTAAAGATTAAAAGCTTTAGAGACTACCGTTTTTCCACTGAAAAGAGCTCCATCATAATCCATTGAATTGACACCATATAAAGTTATGGTTTGGGATAAACCCAAGTTGTCCTTTCTTAAATATTGGTATGCTATGCATAAGAAAGATGTTTGCAACCAAAGTCGGATGAACATATCTTTGTATGTTATTTTGAATAATCGTTGAGTATTCCTCCATAACACCAAAGACAAAAATGTTTGTCGCTTAGAACGTCAAGTTTCTTTGAGAAGGAATTTTACGTGAAAAGTTAAGTGGGAGGACAATAAAACTTTGATAAGGTTAAAGGAACCTTAGCTATATGTGCAAAGTTGCGCAGCACCAAAAAGTGTTCCGAAGGCAGCAACAATGCTCATGGCTCACGTGCCTCAAAGGTTGTGGTCACGGAGATCTAAGTTTCTATTGAAACAAGTAGGTCGGGTAAACCATCAAATACCAAGATTTGAGAGTTAAATCATTATTTGACAATAATGATCCGACTACATGCAAAGAAGCGATGATGGGCCCTGACTCCATAAAATGGCTTGAAGCCATAAAATCCGTGATAGTTCCATACATGAGAAATCAAGCTTTGAACTTGAAGGACCCTCGATAAAGGTGTAAGACCTTATAGTGGTGGTTGGCTCTATAAAGAAATAGACATGGATGTTTCACATCTATGAAATTATCGACATGTCAAGAAAGAGTTCACGACAATGTTCAAAGAGTTGACTATGACAAGATCTGATCTTTCATTAAGCAATATTTAGTCTAGACGGATTAATGTAGCAACCACTACATATAATTTTGTTATGTGGTAGTTGAATAAACAAAACAAAGTTCTTCTAATAGAATTGTTACCTAGGACGTGTGCATAACACGGTCCAAAGGGTTTTTGTTATTTCAAAGGATGCTAAAAGCATATGCAAACTTCAATGGTTGAAGTGAGCATCGCGGAGTTGGAATCTTCACTATGATGAAACTGTTAAAAGAGTTTAATTTCATCAAAGACAATGAAGATCCTTGCATTTGCAAGAAATTAAGTGGGAGCGCTAAGACATATTTCTAATACATTATGTGGAAGACATATTGTTGATTGGAAATGATGTATCTTTTATTAACACATATTAAGAATTTCATCCTGATGAAAGATTTAGGCAAAACCCAAATATTTGGCATCAATATCTATATAGATAGATTAAGACGCTAATATGGTTGTGCCGAAAGTACATAGATGATATATTGAATGAATTCAATATAGAAACTACAAGAAAGGTTCTTGTTGCACAGGAAGGATTGAATAAATATTTAAGTATTTTGATACTTAATAGATAAAATCACAAAGAGTATTTTATCAATCATGCTGTGATGTGTACAAATCCAGATATGTCCTATGCTCTAAATGTTATGAGCGTATACCAGAATGATTCATAAGATGATTATTGGACGATAGTAAAGATATTCTTATGATCTTGTAAAAGAAATAAGAATATATTATTTTGAAGAAGTGACAAATAGATGGTTAGTTCATTGTAAAAGTACTACATTGATACTAGTTTTTGTCACAAAGTACAAATTAAGGTTATCTCAATCTAAACTAAGGGTGGCACAATATAATGGAAAGTAAGTTCCATAATGGATTTGTATGAGTTCCAAAGTTAAGACATTGTGACAGATACTACAACAAAAGGGCTAACTATATAACTGCTATTATAGCAGCTAAAGAGGGCATTTGTGTCAAGTAGTTTGTTATCAAACTAGGTGTAGTTCACAGCGGGATAATACTATGAAGATATATTGTACGACAATATTGTCAACATGTTTTAACCCCAAAGAACTGAAGGTCTCACCAAAGGACCAAATTTATACAAAGCCATTCATTAGAGAATGAGTGATGCGTAGAGACGCAAAGACATGCAATTATACACGGACCTGGAAGTGTCAGATCCGGTTGACCACTAGCAATCGTGTACATACAACACCGGAAAGCCATAGGTGTTGAATACACAAAGGTTTGAAACTAGATTATTGACTCTAGTGCAAGTGGGAGACTGTTGGAGATATGCCCAAGAGGCAATAATAAAGTCATTATTATCATATCTTCATGCTTATGATAAATGTTTGCATACCATGCTATAATTGTATTAATCGGAAACATTAATACTTGTGTGATTTGTAAACATAAAAGAGTCCCTAGTAAAGCCTCTTGTTAAACTAGCTTGTTGGTTAATATATGATCATGGTTTCCTGATCATGAACATAGAGATGTTATTAACAACAAGGTCATATCATTAGGAGAATGATGTGATGGACATACTCCTATAGTTAAGCGTAGCATAAAGATCAAGTCATTTAATATAGTTCATTTGCTATAAGCTTTCTGATACATAGTAACCTAATTCCTTCGACCATGAGATCATGCTTATCACCATCACCGGAAGGATGCTTTGATGACATCAAACACCACACCGTAACTGGGTGGCTATAAAGGTGGCATTGAGTGTTTGGAAAGTATGGGTTGAAACACGTGGATCAAGAGTGGGATTTGTCCATCCATATGACAGATAGATATACTCTGGGCCCTCTCGGTGGAATGTCATCCAATTAGCTTGCAAGCATGTGACTGGCTCACAAGGGATCACATATCACGGGAACGAGAAAAGCGTACTTATCGGTAACGAGGTTGAACTAGGTATGCGGAGATACCGACGATCAAAACCTCGGATAAGTAAAATATCGTGAGACAAAGGGAAATTGGTATCGTATGTAAGTGGTTCATTCGATCGCAAAGTAATCGTAGAAATATGTGGGAGCCATATGAATTTCCAGATTTCTCTATTGGTTATTGATCGGAGAAGTGTCTCGATCATGTCCGCATAATTCACGAACCGTAGGGAGACACACTTAAGGATTCGATGTTGTTGAGTAGTTATGGAATGATGAGTAAGAGACCGAATGTTGTTCGGAAGCTTGGATGGGATCCGGGATATCACAAGGAGATCCGGAATGGTCCGGAGAATAAGATTCATATAAGGAAAGTCCTATTTCGGAGTTGGGGAATGATTCTGGTGTTTTCACCGGGAATGTTCTAGAAGGGTCTGGAAGGTCCGGCACTCCGGAGGGGAAGGGTACATGAATGTGTCATGACAATGTGGAATGGTTGCATCATGTACTAGGTCACTTGGATGGGCAAAAATAAAGGGAGAAATCAAATCCTAGTTTGAAAGTCAAACGCCAATTTGAAAAAGTCAAACGGCAAGTTTGCTTGGTGGAGGGAGAGTAGGAAACCTACTTAGGGAGGAAGTCCCACTCCCTCCACCCTCCGTCCAAGGAGGAGGAGTTGGAGGAGTACTCCCTCCTCCTAGCCGCCTCCCTCCCACCTATAAAAGAAGGGGCAGGGGTGCCCCCTCTTCCCTACACCTGTAAGGTTCCCAACCTTTAATAAGGTAGAGTCCCCTGTGTTTACAATTCTAGTCCCTGGATCAATAGCTAGCATCCACAGTTAAGATGTAATATCAAGAAGCAAAGGTCATAATACAACTTTATAACCAGGAATAACATAATTTTATTACATCTTACATAGCTCATTTGGCTATTACATTACATTGCAGCGGAATAACTATAAGCATGGGGTCCTTCATCTTCAAAGTGCCACAGGCAGACATGTTGGTTGTAGACTTTGTAATCCTAATCAACACACTTCACTAAATCAACCAAACCTGCAACATAACAAGTTACAGCCACAAGGGTCAATACATTGGAATTGTATTGGCAAGTGATACTATGGTAGTATAGTGGAGTCTATCATCTATATGCATTTGGCTAAGTGGAGTTGAGGCTTGCATTGCTCAAAATAGATTTTCCTTATCATTTTGAAAATACTAAGTTTTTGCTTGACAAAATCATTTTTCTCAATCAAAGATTGAAGATCCTTTAACACTTGTTCAACCACATGTTTTTAACTTAGAAATTTGAATGATGAGATTCTTGATTGCTTCCATGTCTTGATGCTCAAATTGTCCTTTACCAGGGACATGGCTAAGTACTTAGATTTTACACTCTGCAGAGGTGGTGCACTTTCCCCACAAGACTTGGTTTCCCAAGACAAGATCTTTCAAAAGCCTTCCCTTAGACCAAAATGGACGCGTTCCAACCTATCAAACTCTACCACCCACTGTCCATATGGCTAAGTTCTTGCAACCTATATGATCCAGGCAGAGCCTATAATGCCAAGTGGTTGCACTTGAAGCTTCTCAACATTTGACATCTCAAATCTCTTTGTTCCTGGGTGGCCATCCACAAGTGAGATACACAAGGTCAACCATAGACATGGGCCTTGTGAACCACTCAACCAAAAACCACCAAGCAATTACCATTCCACCCAGGTGATTCATTAACTTAGTTGTTTTATTAAACAAAAGCACAAGTCCTCAGACTTAGAAATTTTCCATAGTGTGAATATATATTCCACCCATGTTTTCTATTAGCTAAGCTAAGCTTGATAGTAGTAGGAACCTTAACTTAGGAAGATTTCTACTAAGGTTTCATCTACTAGGTTTTCCTATAGCAAGGTTTATACTTAGCAAAATTCCATGCAAGTTTTACTTGGAAAAAATCACTAATGCATAGTGAAAGTAATGGGACAAAGTATGAAGCATCACTTGCCTTTTTGGTAGAGGGTATAAGTTCACTCCTTGTCCTTGCAACAATCACACTCTTCAAGTCACTACAAATCAATCAAGCAAGGCACAATCTCAATCTACCAATCAAGCAAAACATCACATAAAATGACAAAGTCAAAGTAATGCATGCAAGCATGCCAAGCTTTGTTTTGTTTGAAAAAGTGGTTCCTAATGGTTCATGGACATTTGAAAACATCTAATGGTCATTTAAAGTGGCAAAGTCATTTGCAAAAGGTTTCACTTTATAAACCATTTTCAAAACAAGGTATCATTTTATGTGGTGTAGAAATATTTTTACTAAGGCATTAATCTATAGGGTTTACCAAATATGTTATCGAACCATAAAACTTGGTGTTTGGGGTCAGAAAGTTTAAAACAAAACATTTCCCAAAAGTTTTCTTCCAAAACCATTTTAAATAAATAAACTATATTTTTATTTGACTAGAAATGGTTTTAAATCAAAGAATCATTATTTTGTTTCACCAAATACATTTTTCAATCCACAAAGTGTTTCCTATGATCAGTAGGTTCAAATCACACCATTTGCCAAAGATTTTATCCCCAAAATCATTTTTGAACAATTTTTATCATCTAAACAAGCATACAAATGATTCTGCAAAAACAAACATTTAAACAGAAACTTTTTACTAAACAAATGGCATGGTTGGCTAGGGCTTGCTCCACTGATTCCATTGATATAAATTTTGTAATTTTTGGCCGTGTGGATCAAAAGTTGCAAGAGTTTCAAATCTGCATCTAAATCAGATTCAAATTTTGTTTTTAAACAGAAACTGGCCACGCGTCATGTTCCTATTCGGCGGTACCGGTTCGGGTGGATCGAGTGATGCAGACCGTTGGATTAAAAGGGATCTGTGCGGCTCTGATCATCGCATAACCCTTCGACCTAATCTAATCTCAGCCACTGGATGACAATCCAACGACGCATAGCCGCTTGACCAGTAACTGGCGGCACTACGCGGCGGCGACTGGCGGCGCGGCTCTGCTCCTGATGGTTCCGGTGATATAGGGAGCTATAGGAGGATTGGGGTGGTTCACCGTGCTCGCGAGGTCGAGGAGATGCTCAACGCATGGTCGGCTTGGCAAGGGGCGCTCAGGTACGGCGGCAATCTCTCGCCGGAGTGTGCAGCGGCGTCGGTTGTGCTCAGGCGTCATTACTGGCGTCGTTTAGGACCGTGCTAAGACAAAGTGGAGGCATGGTTAGACGCAGGATGATCTGGGGAATATGTGTGCATCACCTAGAGAGCTTAGGGTGGTCGGAATTCACCTAGGGTGCTCGACGGAGTAATGGCAGACGGCGGCGCACGCTCGGTGTCGACGAAGCCGAGGCTACAGGGCACTCGTGGGCGAACCAGTGGCACGGGGAGATGTGCCAGGATGTGTGGAGTATGTGTGCGTGGTCGATGAGGCAAGGGGCGGCGCTGGGTCACCGGAATTTGCACCGGACCTCGTCGGAGTCAGTGGCGGTTTGGGGATGATTCGAGCAGCCTGGTGGCTCTCTAGTGGTTCTGGTTTGGGGGAAAGGGAGAGAGGAGCATGGCGTTTAACACAGCGTGGTTGCTGGACTAAATCAACGCGGTAGTTAAGTGAATTTAATCAGGGATTGATTTACAGAGAACGGCAGCGCTGTCTGAGGAAGAACAAGTCGCGGGTGGGGAAGATGACCGCGTGGCTGTGGGGTCCACTGGCAGCGAGAGAGAAGAGAGGGGAGTTGGGTCCACCAGTCATTGGTTCTGCGGGTGCGGGTCTGAGTGAGAAAACGTTTTGGCAGAGGGAGAAATAGGTGGGCTTGCTGGGCCTAGTTGGGCTGGCCGGCTGGGCTGGCTCCCTTTTCTTATTTTTTTCTGTTGTGGATTTTTCTTTTTCCAATTCAATTTCTGTTTTGAAATTCAAACAAACAAATCAAACAACCAATTCAAAACAACTTCCACTAAACTTTATATTAAGTTTGGTTCTGTTTAACAACCTAAACCAATTCCCAAAATAAAATAATATTTTTATTTTAGAGTCCATTTATAATTAAATAAAATGGACACTAGTTAATAAATCAAATGGGTTTTAATTTATTTAAAAACTCCATTTGAAATCTAAATATTTTCAAAACCAAATCAGTAGGTTTTATTTGAAAATATAAGATACTTGGAAAACTTGTTTAAAATAAAATAACATTATTATTTTAGGGTCCATTAATAATTAAATAAAATGGACCTTAGTTATTAAATCCAATAGGATTTGTTTTATTTAAAACTTTATTTGAAATCTAAAATAACAACAAAACACTTCAGTAGGTTTTATTTGAGAAAATAAAATACTTGGAAAACTTATTTAAAATAAAAAAATAAATAAGTTTTAGTGTTTATTTAAAATGGGAAAAGCCTTTACTTTAATAAAATTGGATATTAAATCCTTATTATTTTATTTAAACAAACCTTTACTATTTTTATCAAAACAAAATGTTTTAATTCAAAAGCTTGGCCAAGGTTTAATTTGGCTTTATAAATAATCTTTATTTATAAATCTACCTTTCCTTTTGAAAACCAAATCTTTTATTAAAAGATCCAAAATAGTAATTCCAAATATTTTTTTAACTTTATTGTTTATTTAACTTTTTAAATCCCTTTAGGATTTATCTTAATCAAAATAGGTTTGAAAGTTTCCAATTGGAATCAAAAAGTTTCTTCTTACCCTAAAAATCAACAAAGTTTTATTTTATTCATTTATTTTTCACATTACAAGATTTGGAAAATCTTGGGATGTGACAACACCCAACTCACCTCAAACCCTAGCCCCAAGCCGCCGGCCTCCTCCCAAGTCGCCGCCGCCTAGGGCCCTCCCAAGTCGCCGACTAGGGTTTCCCCAAACCCTAGCCACCGACTACACCTCTCCCCTTGGTGCCTCTAAACCCTAGACCACCAAGGCCTCTCTCATAGTCCACCATACTCGCTCCGGCTTAAGGCGAAGCCCTGGGAGATCTCCCCTCTACTTCCGATACCACGCCGTCGTGCTGCCGGAATCATGAGGAGAGTGCTACAACCTCCGCTGCCTGCTGGAACAAGGGAGAGGAAGGTCTTCATCGAGTACCGAACGTGTGACCTACTGCGAAAGAGCTGCCGGAACGCAGCGCCGGAAGGATCGTCTACGTGATCTTGAGATCGGCAAGAGTACAACTACATCACCCACGAAAATCTTCTCTCGTTAACCGCTTTGGAATCTTCGAGGGTGAGTTCCTCTATCGACTCGTTGCTACAATCTAGTAGATAGATCTTGGCTTGTTTGTTTGTATGCGGTAGAAATTTTTTGTTTTCCATGCTATGAACCCCTACACTCCTACGCTAGCTCGTTCCTCACCTTCTCCCTATCTAGCGACATGGTGTCGCCGCCGTCGCCAGGCAACCATGGCCGGCTCCGGCCTCCTTGTCCGCCGCCATCGGTCATCCTCGACGTGCACTGCTCCGCTACTCCTTCCTATCCAATTCGACCTGTCATTTGATCCCTCTTTCACTCGCCCCCACTACATTCTTGTTGCTAGGGTTTCGGCTCCGATGTGCTCTAGTGACCCCTGGATGGTGACGGTGGCGAGGTGATGGTGTGGTTATGGTGATCTGATGTTGGGTTGGTTGCTTGTGCCGCCTCTTCTACGCACAGGCATCCACGGGTGCGGCTCGATGCGGGTTGAGTGCTACGGTGCTCCTGGTGCCGCCGCGCCGTGGTCACAATTTTTGGCCTGAACTGCTTCCTCTTCTCGACTTAAGCGAGGACCATGGGTAAGTTATCCCATCTACCCCCACATTTTTAGAGTGTCTATGTTTCTCCTGGAGGTCAAATCCTAATCTATTCTAGTAGTGGATTATTGTATCATGCGTAGCTTATAGTGGCCTTGCTACTGATCTTGCTAACTGAATGGAATTAAAACTAGATTAATTATTCTGGTTTGTGCTTCCCTGAATCATGTACTCATTGTGGCTTGTTAGCTGATTAATTTGACTTGACAATGTACATGGTGGTTTGTAGATCTTAATAAGATTAGATTATGTTGATGTTGAATTGGGATTCATAAGCTGTTATTCAGAAGAATATGTTGGTCATTTGTGATATTGGTTAGATGGGCATTAAGGTCATGTGCTATATTGGTTTGGCACTGATGGTTTTAATCCATGGGTCTGATATAATGGTTTGTTGCTGATCTATTACTAGTTACAAATTTTCAACTTGGATAAGAAAGTGCCCTAGTGGTACTGATTTGGGCTGGTGATTCTGTTGTTGACACCATGGCAGGGTTTATGTGATAATACCACAATCCTTTCCAAGTGTTTTCTGTTAACTAGTAAATGAATCAAGTTGTACAAGATTGTGCCTGAGTTATCCGTGTGGTAGTAAGTTGTGTGGAAAACAAAGAATTGGTTGATACTACCCTGTTAATTATCACTATTGTATGTAAATGCATATATACTTGATTCCTAATCTGGTTGTTAGGAAGATGATAGATTATAGTTGGAGGTTTTTAACTGAATGGTTATAAAAGAATTTAGTGGTTGTTTATATGTTGTGTGCCACTGTGGTGCCTTCTTCTTGATTGAGCACAGGGATAAACAATATAGCAGCCATTTAGGATGCTTGACTGCCATGCAAAGAATCTAAATTTAGCTTATACATAAGTAAGTGGCTATTTATTCTGTCAATATGACAGTAAGAATTTATATGGTTTCTAGCTGTTGTAAGCTAGGAAAATGATTATGTGGTGATGATTTCTTGTACTGTGTAGATTCAATAGTGTAATGCCACTGTGATGCCTCCTTTAGGATGGAACACAGTGAGTTTCCACTAATGTATCTTCTAGTCTTGCCAAGTAGGTGTGGAAAAATGATATCCTCTAATCTAGATGATCTAGAGGTAAAATCTTAATATGTGATCTTGGTCAATGATGTATAAAGCTGAGACCTAGATCTTTGAATGGATGGAATGATTCCTGGTGACCCTCACTTAGGAAAATGATTTAGATTTCTTAAGATTTCATAAAGTTGGTGCTTTGATTTATTGGTTATGTCCTATATGTAAGATTTGTAGCCTTTATAGATGATCTAGCTGTTGTGGTACCTCAATGGAGGATGCAAAGTTTTCTAGATCAACTATATGATCTGCTAAAATATCCTTAACTAAGATTTAGTCCAACCCTTGCCTATGATGTGGTTCTGAGTCCAGATGTATAATAAGAACAAATACTTGTTGGCTTTTAACAGCTCTGGGATAAAATTAGTGTAGCACTTCTACACTATAATAAGAGCTTCGTATTACCCTAAATCCATCTTGGGAAAAGAAAATAGGAGATCCATTGATATCAAACATTTTGGATGTCTTAGAGAGGAATAGCAACCTTATGTTGAGCAGCATATGCTGATGCTTGGTATGTCTTAAATTGAGCTTGAGTATCTCTTCTTGATGCTGTGGTTTTGATCTTGTTGACCTTCTCCTCCCTGATCTGCTACTAGCCTCCTTCTTGATATTCTTCTCCTCCTCCTCCTTATCTTGTTTGATCCTGACCTATATCTGGATGGCTCATTGAAGCAACCAGATTGCTAGGAGTACAAGATTGAAACTAGGTTGCTAGTGAGGTGGTTTGAGATGTGTGTTATTGGAAACATCTAATAAGAACATATGATGTTCTTTGTGATGCTCTAGAGCTAGTGGAGGAACTATGGCTGGTGGTGTGTGTGGGATGGATATGCTAGTAGCCCTGCTAAGGCTGGTGCCTTTTTGCTTATGTACTTCATGTGCTAGCTATGGTGTTGACAACACAACAGCTGCATGTGGTGTGTGTGTTGCCTGTATGCTTGCTGTGATGTTATGGATCATATCAAGTTAAAATATCTTAATATTTGCTGATGGTTCTACTATTTGACTTTTACCTTTTACTACATTGGTGAAACTTGCCCCATTTGTCCACTGCCAATGAGGTTGTTCTAAGGCAAATTTGATAAGAACAGATTTACACTTGACTTGTTTTCTTCTCTACAACTCAATGATGTGACAAGCAATGCATCACATTGCATTACTGAGAGTAATTCTAACCCCCAAACTCCTTTATACTATATATTTTTTACTTTATGCTTTTACAGGAACAAAATCAGGAAATGAGAAGATGTGAAGATGAAGATTAGTTCTAGAATTTTCCTTTTATCCCATTTTTTGTAATTTCCTTTTCTGTCAAGAATTAATGTAAAAACATTGTAATTAATTTATCTTATTATTGTAACCATTCTTATTATTCCATTATTGTAAAAGAATAATGTAATATATATTCTTTTAATAAAGAATTCTTCTATTTGTTTAGTTATTGTAATTCATTTACCATTTTCTTTATTCACCTTTTTGTTTCATTGTAATAATCCTTTATTCTTTTATTAAAAAGAACATTGTAATGTTGGATTTTAATAATCTTTATACTTTTATTTATAATACTTGTATTTGTATTATTGTGAATAATTATTTATGAGTCAAACTTCTCCCCTCATAACTCAACAAAACAATAGAGGTTATGTCAAAATTCATCCCACTCCCCTTTTGATGACACTAAACCTAATTCATTGGAGTAAGAATTCTGATCACTCTAGTCTTTTAATTTGGCAAAAAATTTACCTGGATTTTCAGATGCATGCATGCAGATGCACAAAATCCTAAATCTACCCTTCGTCTAGTCCTAAATGCTGGGATGTTACAGACTTCCCCCCCTTAAATTAAACTTCGTCCCGAAGTTTGTGGTTTCTTGTTCATGAAAGTTCCCCATAGGCTTGTCCTTAATTTTATCCTTTCCGCCCAGTTTCTTGTCCTCCAAAATTGTTGTTTTTAATAAACTCAGTTCTCCTTGAGTTTACTCTCAACCTTGATTCGGTGATGATTAATGCCTAATGCTAATTTATACTTCCTCCCGAAGCTTCATGAGATTGTTTTTTACCTCGAGCACATTATTGACGAAGAATTACGTATGCTAAACATACCAATCGTAGCCTCGTCGATGTGGTTCCATCCGAAGTTTCCACCTCTTGATGGTGATTGTACTCCTAGAGTAACCATCTTGTTGGGACATTCAGATCTCCTATGTCTTTCTAGACCACACCTATAGCACACCTTTCCGGTCTTCCAACAATCCCTCCTTATATGACCTAATGCTCCACACTTACCGCATATGATTTGTTTCATTCCTTTTGGTGCCTCATACTTTGATGTACCACTTGTGGATATGAATATAGGTATGAAACTTAAGTTTGATGTTGACTTATTAAATTGAAACTTCTTCGGTTCCCTTTTATCTTTCTTCTTGGCTAATTTCTTCCTCTCTTCCAATAACATCTTGTAATCATCCTCGAATGTAATTGCTACATCAAACAACTCTTGGAAAAGTCTTGTTGCAGACCCTCGTATTCTCATCTTCATATAAGGTTTTAGTCCTTCCAAGAACCTTTTCTTGCGCTTATCCTCCATATTTACCTCATCAACTGCATAATGAGATAATTGACTAAACTTGCTAATATATTTCATCACGGTTTCACCGTTTTGCCGTAAGTCCATGAATTCTCTCTTAAATTCCATAATGCTCTCTGGAACATGATACTCACGAAACTTCCGCTTGAATTCTTCCCAGGTGAATATCTCTTCTGGTGTGTGCATAGCTAATTGATTCTCCCACCAATTTGTGGCAGATCCGGATAGAAGAAATGTTGCATATCGTAACTTCTCCTCATCATTGCATCCTACTGTTTTAAGTTTCCTTTCTGTATCCATCAACCAATCCTCCGCATCCATCGGTTCTGATGCAGATGCAAAAGGAATTGGTTTGGCGTTTTGAAATTCAGAAAGACTTACTTTGATATCTTTGTTTTCCTCTCCAAGTCCAATTCGTTTGAGTACTTCCTGCATGAACCTATTCTGGTATTCTTGCACCATTTGCATGTATTGCATGAAATTCTCCTCTATCAACGGATGAGTTGATGGTCCAGTTGAAATTACATTCTTATTACTTTCCCTCTGCTTAGCTTATTGTTCCACATGATATCCTTCAAACCCAGCTTCTAATCCCGTATGAATTCTTTGGACACCATTATTGCTAATGCTATGGAAAAGTCTAAGCTTGGGGAAGCTAGTTTTTATGAAAATGATCTTTTTAGTACCCCAGCTTTGGAAGATAGCTATTCTATTGCTTATGATGATACCAAACCTCCAATATATGATGATTACAATGATCAATATGATATTTTCAGTCCACCTACTATTGAGGAGAAAATATATTGTGAATACAATATGCCTCCTATATTTGATGATTATGGTGATGATAATAGTAATGATAGCTATTTTGTTGAATTTGCTCCCACTACAATTAATAAGAATGAATATTCTTATGTGGAGAGTAATAATCATTTTATGCATGTGGCTCATGATAAGAAGTGTTTTATGTGATCGTTATATTGTTAATTTTGTTCATGTTGCTACTGAAAGTTATTATGAGAGAGGGAAACAAGATTTTATCCATCTAAAAAATATTAAGTTTCCCCTCTATGTGCTGAAAGTTTTGAAGTTCCACTTGTTTTCCTTTCCTATGCTTGTTGCTTTGTGCTTTAATGACTTGTTTCTTTACAATATTCCTATGCATAGTAAGTGGGTTAGACTTAAATGGGTTTTGAATTTACTTATTGATGCTCTCTTTTAATTAAATTCATATTTCTTATGTGAGCATCTTCTCAAACTATCAAGCCTAACTTAAAGGCGTTAAAGAAAAGTACTTGTTTGGAGATAACCCAAAAGTTTCCTTGAGTCTTGGAAGTTATTACATCAGTAATGAACTCTCCTTATCATTTTTGTTTGGTTTTTAGTGCCAAGAATAACCTCTAATGAGAGGGAAGTAAGATTTGGGGAGTTTCTGTCCCGAAACAGATTTCTGTCCTCCACCAAAAAAATCGTGAGGAGTCTCTGTAACTCAGATTGAGTTGAAAATTTGCGAATAAATCCCCCAATATGTTATCTAACTTTCGTTAGTTCAATACTTTTTTATTTGAGCAATAGAAGGTCTTCGAAAAAATCGGTTTCTACCTTCTGGTCTGTTTTGACAGATTTCTGCCATTATTTGCATTTGCTTCTTATTGATTCCTTTTTGAGTTCTCTTTAGGTTAATTGAGATTTTTGAAGGAGTTACTACAGTAGCTTGTGTTTTTAGTGAAAAGTTTTGCTGTTCCAAAGCTTTGGCAGAGGTCTAATATATTTTGAATACACTAATGTTGCTAATGAAGATTGTGTGAAGTTTTGTATGAAGGAGAATTTTGCAGGTGTAGAGAAAGAATGATGTAATGAGATGAAGAATGGACAAAAGCTCAAGCTTGGGGATGCCACCCCGTGTCACCCCAAGAAATATCCAAGAGGTACAAGCGTCAAAGCTTGGGGATGCCCAAGGCATCCCCTTCTTCATCAATAAAAATCTTAGGTCTATCTAAACACTTCGTTTTTATTGTTTCATGCATTGTTGTGTTGTTCTTGGAGCGTCTTAGTTTTCGTTTTTGGTTTTAGTTGGCTTAGTTTGCTTGAGTAAGTTGGTTGGTTACACCACACTTCTTTTAGAGAGAGACAAACTCTGTTTCCATTGCCTAGAACACTCTAGTTTTCACTCTTATTGTTTTGTGAGTGTTCACTTTTGCTAGCACTACATTAAGCCTTAGTTTTCTCGTGCTTTCAGCTTAGAACTTTTTAGTTCTTCTTTGTGGATTTGTGAGACAAGCTCACTGATCTTTGTTGATTATTATCTTTGTGAGTTGTTCCAAATAAGTTGATTGGTGTTGGAAAAGAGTAGAAAGTTTCATGCTTATAGTGGTACAAGAGGAGCTTGCTTTGACTGTGACTTAGACTTTAGCATGTCATGCTAGATCTTGTTTTCACCTTACGCTTAGTGATTATTGTTGTATCATGTCTTGTTCCAAACAATCGGGATTGCTTAGTGTGCCTTGAAAGAATCATGCTTTGTTTTAGCATACAAAAGCATAGTATTGTGGTATTCTCCTTTGATGCTTTGTTTGGGTTGACTTGACACATGCTCACACGATGTTATGACTATGACAATTCACCATAGCCTCTATGATAATTTTGTCCTTGACTTGTAGTACCAATCTTTGCTTTGATTAGTAATGCTTTGTTGCAGTTCATGATTATGGCCATTATTGCTCTCTTACTTGGTTGCTCCCAGTCTTTTGCTAGCCTCCACTTGTATGAGTAAGCTCTACTCATGCTTCCAACTCCCAAGAAACCAAGTTATTCCAAAGTGTCCACTATAAATTCCTATGCATGGTGTGTTACACCATTCCAAGTATATTCTTATTTTCAACTATCTTCCAATTAAAAACTATTTTGTTATGTGAAAACTTAGTGATTAAAGCCCTCACAAACTTGATGGCACACTTTATTCTTTGCCCCTAATAAACTTGAACCATTGTGACAACTTTGTTGTATATGCTTGCACTTATAAGTTGGAATTAGCAGAACCATGTTGTCACGGGGAACGTTTTGAACATTGCACTTGTACATTGTACTCAGTTGATATCATGTTCTTTTGTCTATGGATGTCACCAGTGTGAAATAAAGAGGGGACTTGTAAGTCCATGGAGTTTGTATCCTGTGTTAGTGAAACGCCTGGGCCGCTAGCCTAAGCCATACCTAATCATGGTGGAAACTTTCAGCATCACCATAGTGACATCTATGAAGCATTCTTCTTATATAAAAAAAGAAACACATTGAGAAAAGAGGAAAGAGAGAAAAAGCACCATATTCCCATGGTAAATAAGAAGATTGCTGAGATGCTCATTGTCTCCTTGCCTTGTCATTTTGGTTACGGGAAATCTCATGTACCATCTGCAAGGGGTACCCCGTTGGCGGTTCTCAATGATATGCAAATACTTATAGTGACAAGAACTTACCTAGACCCAAAGTTGAGTATGCATGAGGAGTGGCCCTCGTATTCAAGGCACATGAGATTGCCAACTTATACTTCGTCAAGCATATACTCTAGCTTTGCCACTTTAACCTTAACTACTTCAAGATGCTTATGATAGGGGCAATGAGGGCTAAAAGCTAACAAGTACCATAATTTTTGGTAGCTCTTTTTGAAACTTGTAATCCCTTCTTACTTTACAAAAAGGCCTTTCTTCCACCATTATTGAGTCTCCACCTTCTACTTTTAGCCACCATTAAGAGAGCATAGTTGTCATTCTGTGTGTAGTGTCCCAAAGCTTATTGATTGATGCATATTGTGATATTACTTGTTCTTGTGCTATTTGTTTCTAGTCACCCTTGTGAACTTTGAAGGTGTCCTATGGATCTATTTGCTACTCTATGAGGGACAAGCTGATTGCCACTATGCTATGTTTTCTATATGTTAAACAAACAAACGTTTTTCAATGCATGTTATTCATGATCTTTGTTTGTAGCCTTTCATGTTGCATGCATAGTTACTTTGTCTACTGTTAGAACTCCATCTTTCATGCACATGTTTAGAGTTCTTTGATCCCAGCTTTCAATGCTTGCAAATGGTTGGATCTTTAATTGTGATGGTGCATGTCACCTCAAAAATTATTATTTTATCACTTACCTACTCGAGGACGAGCAGGAGTTAAGCTTGGGGATGTTGATACGTCGGAAACGTATCTATAATTTGTGATGCTCCATGCTTGTTTAGTATCTACTTTGCTTTACTTGTCTATACTTTGAGGTGTTTTTATATCTTTTCTGGAACTAACCTATTAACAAGTTGCCACAGTGCCAGTTGCCTATTTTCTTCTATTTTTGGTTCCAGAAAGGCAGAAAATAAATATTCTCAGAATTTGACGGGACAAAAGACAAAGTTATTATTTTTCCCGGAGCAATACGGAACCAAGAAGCAGAGCCGGAGGGGGGGCACAGGGTGGCCAAAGCCCCCTAGGCACTATCAAGCCCTATAGGCGCCTGGAGGGGGTTTGGGCCCCCTGGACCCCCACCGACCTTGATTCCTGCGCCTATAAGAAGCCTCCGATGGGAAAACCCTAAATAATCAAGAAGAAGTCCACGAAAACCTCTGTAGCGCTGCCGCCACCGAAAGGGAGATTCGGGGGACAGAAAGTCTCTGTTTCGGCACCATGTCGGGACGGGGAAGTTCCCCCGGAGCCATCTCCATCGATCTGCACCGCCATGTTCATCACCGTTGCTGATTCCCATGATGAGGAGGGAGTAGTTCTATCTCGAGGATAAGGGTTCTACCGGTAGCTATGTGTTCATCTCTCTCTCTATGTATGATCTTGTGGTCATGAGCTTTGTAATCAAGAAGATCTACCTTGCTACTCAAGTGCTTCATTAGATCTCTTCTCTCCCCATGTGTGTGAAAGTGACAGCGTGCACGCCATGGTGGCACTTAGGCTTGAGTCTACATAAATACTCTTTGTGCTTTAATAGATCTGTGCTTTTCCCCACGTGTGTGAAAGTGATAGCGTGCATATCGTGTGTGGCACTTTGGCTAGATTGAATATTTGTTATGAGTCATATTTGGAGTTTGATGTCTCTATGAAATTGTGGTGTTTGTTGGAACCATCTAGCGCTCAAGGTGACAGTTAGGGGTTATCTAGATTGGGGAAGGCGGACTTTGAGGAGTGTTGTTATAGCCCTACCGATGATTAGAGTGTCCAGCCGGAGAGTAGTTAAGAGTAGTATCATGAAGATAGGATATTTATATGAGAGTGTTCACTAGTGAAAGTATGATCCCTAGGCCTTGTTTCTAAACATTCAAACACCGTTTGCATCTAGATCTGTTGCATGTTTGCTTGCTTTAGTATTTACCTCACTGTCAAGCTATTTTCTGGCACCGCTACCACTTGTATTTCACTATCTCTTCGTCGAACTAGTGCACCTATACACCTGACAAGTGTATTGGGTGTGTTGGGGACACAAGAGACTTCTTGTATCTTGATTTCAGGGTTGCTTGAGAGGGAATACCTTTGACCACTTCCTCCTTGAGTTCGATAAACCTTGGGTGATCCACTTAAGGGAAACTTGCTGCTATTCTACAAACCTCTGCACTTGGAGGCCCAACAACTGTCTACAAGAATAGAAGTGCGTAGACATCAGCCACAACAAGGGGATCCGGCTGGACCTCGCATCCATCGCACATCCACAGTCCAACGGGCAGGTGGAAAGAGCCAAGGGCTTGGTGCTAGCCAGAATCAAGCCCCGGCTGATCGAGCCAATAGAGCGATCACCCGGCTGTTGGATCGAGGAGCTGCCAGTTGTGCCGTGGAGCCTCCGCACCACCCCGAATAGATCAATCGGCTTCACCCCATTCTTCCTCACCTGCGGCTCAGAGGCAGTCCTGGCGGCGGACATCAAGTTCGACTGACCCCGCAAGCTCCTTTACACGGAGAAGGAGAACTAGGAGGCAATGGAGGATAGCGTGGACCTCCTCGAGGAGGCCCGCGAGCTGGCCTTGTCCAGATCGGCTACCTACCGGCAAGGGCTGCGCCGGTATCACTCCAGTCGCATCCGGCCCGTGACATTCCGGGAGGGCGACCTGGTGCTCCGGCTAATACAAGACACGAAGGGCATGCACAATCTGTCTCCTCCATGGGAGGTCCCCTTCATCATCATCAAGGTGCTGTACAACAATTCCTAGTACCTCATCGACGCGCAACAGCCGCGCAAGAACAAGATGGACAAGTCGGACAAGGAGACGGAGCGGCCTTAGAACGCAAACCTTCTCCGACCATTTTACACTTAGTCGCAAAAATCAGTATATGTATCCGGAACCCTGAATGAATGAAAGATATGGAACCCTGGATGATGCTCGGGGGCTCCTTGCCAGACATTCTGTCGTTAATTGTTTCCGATTAAAACCTGCAATGTTTTTCCGGTGCCGGTAACCCTCACCCGGGGTCTCGCCGGTTGGCCCGCCCTGCCAATTCTGTAAATCGACTAAGTAGTGTGCGACAATGCCAGAGGCCCACTCTTTGTCTCAGCTATAGACCGCAACCCGCCTGTTCCGCTAGCAAGAGCAAAAGCCCAAGGGCATCCCACATGAAAAACAACGAAAGATGCGTCAGATCGGACATTCCGGCCATGTGCCTAGTTGGTATTTTCCAGCTACTAATGCTCTAGTACCGTGCGTGATATATTGTCAGCTGCCTTCGGTTCCGGATCCAGACCGCAACCCAGCTGCCCGGCAAGGTGCAGCGTAAACAGCATTGCGCACGAGAAAGCGACTAAGTGTCCAGAAAAGCATGAGCTAGTTTTCAAAAAGGAAAATTCTGGTCGGACAGTAAGGATAACATATAACATGACAACATATTGACAAGGAGTCATTTTTGTGTGTTTCTTTTTTGCGAAACCGCATCAAGCCAGAAATAAAAAAAGGAAGATTCGAAGCACCTATCTGCGGTAGCCACTCCGAATCTTGGGGGCTACACCCAGTGGGTGCGCTGGCACGCCCCCACTGGAAGCGTGCAGCGTCTGGCTGAAGGGTGCACCAGCCGGACGAAGAGAAAGGGCAAAGACAAACATAATACAAAGGCGGCAACCGTCCAACCCGACCAAGCACCGCTAGTTGGGCGCGTCAGGTAGACCTAGCCAGAAAGAGGAAATAAAGAAAGAGAAAGATAGAAGAAGGAAAGAATAAGTAATATAAGGAAAGTAATAGAGAAAAAGGTCCAGGGAGCGACCGGAAGCGCTAAGACGGACCGCGGTGAAGTTCCCCTAGCCCGGCTAGGCAGGTCGCATTCGGCAAAGAAAGGTGAGAGACAAGAGTTTTTGGAAGATTCGAAACACCTGGCTACTCCAGCTTTTCCGAATCTCGGGGGCTACACCCAGTGGGTGCACTGGCGTGCCCCCACTAGAAGGATGTAGCGCCCCGCTAGCAGATGTGCCAACCGGCCAGAGCAAGTTGGCAGATCGTCACCAAAACAGAAACGATAGAACGCAAGTAAAAAATATCATGAAGAGTGTAAGACAAAGGCAAGATAATGCCGGCTGGAGCGGGATAGCCGGGAAAGCTAGTCGACCAAGGCATAAAGATAGTGGGTTCACGAAGGCAAACCCAACCAGACAGTTACTTAAGAGGCAGGGGACGAAGCTCCCACATATCCAGATTGTTCACAGATGCAAGTACCAAAATCTAAAATTATTTACAATTCCACCCGGCATCTCGGGGTCTTCCTCTTCAAGTGGCTGGACCCTTGCCATGGGAAGGAACTGCGCTAGTCCCGCCCGCCTAGGAGGACGCCTCCGAGCCTTCTGCTCCCGCGCTTCCTTCTCCCTCCGTCAGTACCTCGTCGATGTCGGTGTAGCCGGCGATCGTGACGGCGGCAGAGCGGAGCTCGGGGTAGGCCTAGCGCACGGCAGCAAGATCCGCGCCGGCTCGAAAGCTGTCCACCAGCTTGTCGAGCCGAGCATCCTTGTACCAGGAAAGTATAAGGGCCAGCGCCATCTTGGAGCCGACGCGAGTGGCCAAATCCTGCAGCCGGTCGATGGCGTTCGGCGCATCGCCCAGCTTGTTCGCCAGGGCCCCCATGGTCTCCGGCAGGAGATCCCCCGGGAAGATCAGATCATGGATGCCGGCTGCCGCCTTGCGCAGGTTGACAGCGTCTTCCCCGAGATGCGCCACCAGGTCTCGGATGGCAGCATTCTCACCCGGCGCAACCTGTTGCACCCGGTCGTAGGAAAGGGCATCTACTTGGGGGTAGAAGCCTTGTGATCAGAAGGGGGCAAGTCAAAAAGAGCAATCCAGCATAAGGTAGTCGGATGCAATGAAAGGCAATAATAGAAGAAATTACCCTTAGCGACGTGGTCGATCTGCATCATCTCGTCATCTAAAACTCCGAGTGCTCCTTCAACCGGGTGGCCTCCTTATCCAGGAGGTCAAAGGCGGTGGCCCGGCTAGCGAGGGGGTCGTCCCGCTCCTTGAGGGTGGACTCCAGCTGGTTGGCCTTGGAGTGCCACTCCTTGTTTTGGAGCCGGAGCTCGGCGTTGTCCCGGCTGAGGCACACGTTGGAGCGCTTCAGCCGGTCAATCTTGCGATGTGCGCATACCATGACGGCTGCGGCAGAAGAAAAAGAACACAAGTGAGAAGATAGCCAGAAGCAGATCAAAGCGAAAAGGAATGCAAGAGAGAAAGGGCAGAAGAAAACTTACTTTGCAAAGTCGCTCGGGCCACCGCCAGCTGCTTCACGCTTTCCTCATTGGCACCGGCTAGTGTCGCCCAGAGTTGATTGCACTCCTTAAGCCCGACCTCGAGGTTCACCTTGAGGGTTTGCAGGGAAGCCCCCGCCTCCACCGGCAGCGGCGCCAGTGGTCCGGCTAGAGCAGCCAGGGTGTTGTGGATGGCCGCCTGCCACTACGCTGTCGCCTCCTTGTCGAAGTCGACGTCCTCCATGATCACTGTGTCCTTGCCGGCGCAGGAGCATCACGCGCCGGCTGACGAGCCCCCACCCAGGCTGGAGGTCGCATCCGGCAGGCTCCCCATGCGCTCCGGCGTAACGGGAGTCTGCTCGGCCATGGGCACCGGCTCTGGCGGGGGCATGTTTTCAGCCGCGGGAGGCGGAGTGGCTATCACGGGCCAGCCGACGGGAGAGGAGGATCGCATGGTGGCGAGGCGAAGGGCGCGCTGCAAGCCGGGCTCACGGCGAAGCAAAGAGCGGCGCTATAAAAAGAGGGAAAGATCAAAACAAGAACAAAGGCTGACACGAGAAAAAGAAAGAGCAAGAAAAGGAAATGCGCAAGGAACTCACCCCTACACCACGGGTGCGGACCTCTTCCGACCGCCAGCGGTCCGGCCGGGGCATGGAGGAACCCCTGTCATCCGGATACGCTTGGCAGCCGGGTCTTCAGTCGCGGTGGCGCTGCTGGAGGAGCCCTAGCTGGCGCGCTTCCGGGTGGGCTCAGGCGCAGCGGTGTCGTCGCTCTCCTCCGGCGCGGGTCCGTGCGGATCCTCCATCGCCTCGTCACCCCGCCTAGGAAAGAAGCCGTCCTCGCCATCCAAGCCCTTGACGCTGGTCCAGCGCAGGCACGGCTCGGGGAGGTCGGCCGCGAAGACCTGGAGGGGCGTGTCGCCCTCCTCCCGGATGATGCAGGGGAAAATCTGCAAAGAAGAAACTAGTCAGTGCCGGATAAAGTGGTTTAGCCAGATAAAGCAAGAACGAAAGGAAGGCAAGAAAAGGGGAAAGTCAGACTTACCCGGGGCACGCGGTTCTCACGTGTGTAGGGGGCCACGCTGAAGCGCCAGGTGTCCTTGATATTTTCCTTGGTGATCATCCACACCCACTCATAAAGGTTGGCGAAGGGGAGGGTCGCAGAGAGAGAGCCGGGTAGGGTCGAGGCGCCCGGAGTAGTAGCACATCTTGTGTTCGCACTGCTGCAGAGGCATCATCCGCAGGCTAGCCCAGCTCAACGTCATGTCGACGCCAGTTAGGCCAGCCGTGACCAGACCCCTCATCTGATGGAGGAGCGCGTCCGACTCCGCCTTGGAGCCGAAGATCTTCTCCTCCCAGTGTGCCCGGCTAGACTCTGTGTCCTGGAAGGCCGGGAGGTTCAGTCGGTCCTCAGACCCCAAGTTCCGTACATAAAAGTACGTTTGCTGCCATAGTTTAACTGTGTCGTGTAGCTTGAACATGGGGTAGCCGGTCTGCGACCGGGAGTAGATCGAGGAGCCGCCACAGGTCAAAAGAGGCCCTTTGGCGTATTGCAATATAGGCCGGATCAAGAGAGCTGGCAGAAAAGCCCGAGATCCGGTTGGATCCCGAGGTAGCATTCGTAGAAGGCGATGAAATGGGCCAGAATGCCGATTGCATTCGGCCCAAGATGATGGAGGCAGAGATCGAAGTGGGCAAGGAACGAGAGGAAGAAGGCACTGGCCGGGAAGGCCAGGCCACGAGCCAGGTGCGTAGGAAGATAATGCGTTCGCCGGCTTGTAGAGTCGGCGGAATTTTGTCAGCCGGGGCCAGGCGGACCCCGACCTCGCCGGCGGTCGGTAGGAGGCGCGACCGCCGGTATTTCTCCACCTGTGCCTCCGTCATGGAGGATCCGCAATAGGCGCCTCGACTTTCTTCCATGGCTGTGGCGGCGAAGTGCGGCAGAGAGGAGGAAGGAGAAGGGGAAGGTGAAAGGGGAGAGGCGGAGGGAGTGGCTGGCGGCGCTGGCGGAACGGAGCAGTGCGAGCTCGCCGGTGACGCAAGGGCGAGGCGGAGGTAGAGAGCAGAGAGGGTGCGCGATGTCGAAGGCAAGGAAGAGGGAGGCAAATGGCGTGAGAAGGGCGGCGAGGCGCCGCAGCCACTACTCAAAGGGGTCGGGAGGCAAACCGCCGGCTCGCCATGTGGCGGCCCCCCACAGCCCCAATGGCGCCTGGATCCTTTGTAATGGCGCACAACGCATAGAAGATCCCACGCGCGGGAGACGAGGCGCTGATAGCGGTTCCCGAGGCGACATACGACATGACCCCTTGACGCACGTCCTCCCACGACCAACATTGTGCGTGGCTGACGTCAGTGATGACGCGGCCGGGCAGTTCAACCGCCAAATTTCAACCAGCAAAAATTTCAACTGGCAAGTTGGTGCTCTTGAATCTACGCGCTCTCGGGGGCTAATGTCGGGGGGATCACCCCCGGGTAGGCTAACCGGACAAGATACAAGAGCACCAACCTGCCAGCCGGCTGAGGGCAGCCGGTCACAGAAACTCAAAGACAGATCAGAAGGAAGGCCATACAAAGACCAAACTGTTGAACCATCCAGCCGGATAGGAATCATCAGCAAAATGATCGAGCCGGATGGAGCAAGACATACCAAGACCGAACCGATAGAACAATTAGCTGGATGAGGCAAGAAAGAATAGAAGACTAGCCAGGTGGAACCAACCACCCGGCCCAGACGGCTCAGCCGGCTAGGCCACCCTAGCCGGCCACTCAAGATAGTCAAGGTACAAGGTGACGCAGAGCACAATGCGCAGTACGCCCAGGACGGCGGATAAGACAGAAAGGAGACTCAGACACTCGGCCCATATCGACGACTTTACCAATGATGGTTGTACCAGTGGACAGTAGGTGGTACTGTGCGTAACTACCCGCACGGCGGCCACTGTAGACGGCGCGGTGACATGGGCTTGACTGTGTTACAAGCCCTCCGTGTTGGCCACTGTAGATGACCTAGCCGACTGGGGCCCGCCTGTGGGACCCGCCAATCGGCCAGGCCGTTGCCCACGCCGCCTCAGCCTATATAAGGGGCGGTAGGGGCAACAATGCAAGGGTTGGACTCTCATTTACTGCTAGCTAGCCCAGATACAGCTCGAGGAGCCTTGTAGCCCTTTGTGTTCATCCCAATAGTCAGATCGGCAGGAGTAGGAGTTTTACCTCACCCCGAGGGCTCCAAACCTGGGTACTTCTTGTGTCCCAGATGCTTACTTGTGCCCAATCCTGCATGTGGACACTGTCGCACGGTTCCCTGCTTGCTCCCATACCTATATCTAGCCTTCTTAGGCTCTACCGTTTCCATAATGACGACATCATATGAAGTGATCCTAATCCTTAGACCATGAGATCATGTCAATCACTAACACTAGAAGAGTATCTTGATAACATCAAATGTCACACCGTAACAGGGTGATTATAAAGATGGGTTCAGTACTACTAAAGTGTTATGTTGAGGCCCACGGATCGAGAGTGGAATTTTTTCATCCCGATGACGGATAGATATGCTCTGGGCCCTCTCGGTGATATCACATCGATTATCTTGCAAGCAAGTGATTTCATCACTAGAATGTTATATCGCGGGAACAAGAAAAGAGTACATGTCAGTAACAAGATCAAACTAGGTATGGAGATACCGATGATCGAATCTCGGACATGTAATATATTGCGAAACAAAGGGATTAAGATACTAGCGTAAAAGGTTCTCATGATCACAAGAAAGTCATCGTTGAATGTGTGGGAGTCAGTATGGATCTCCAGGTCCTGCTTTTGATTATTGATCTGAGAGGGGTCTCGATCATGAATGCATTATTCATGAACCGTAGGGTGACACAC
This sequence comes from Avena sativa, assembly GCA_916181665.1. Classification (NCBI taxonomy): domain Eukaryota; kingdom Viridiplantae; phylum Streptophyta; class Magnoliopsida; order Poales; family Poaceae; genus Avena; species Avena sativa. Next base: position 150,700,709 of record OV702297.1, read on the forward strand.
TTAAGTGACACTGACACCATTTGGATCATATAGTTTCATGCTGAAAAGAATAAGAAAGCGCAGGAATTTATTTCACTAGATACCGAAATTGGTTTCAGGTGAAATTGCAGAAAGTGTTTCTGCATGTGAAATGAAATACTAGCAAGGGGTTATATGTGAATGTTTGTCATTAAAGTAATTGATAAAATTCTGAATAAATAAAAGGAGTTTTATTTAATGAGAGTTTGCATTAAATTTGGTGGAATTTTAATGGGAATTTGAGTGGGTTTTTGAGTGGAGAAAATTGAAGGGGCATTTTGTGAGTGGAGTGTCCACCCACATGAATGAAGGAGGGGAGGGGACAGCCCCCATGGCCGCCAGCCACCCCCTTGGGTGCCCCCTCCTCCTATAAAAGGAGCCCCCTCTCTCTCACTCACACCTCCTCGTGAAGGATCTCTCTCCCCCTCTAGTATTTATCCCCCATGGTATCGGCCTAGCGTGATACATGTTCCCGGTGGCTATTCGGCAAGAACGAGTTGTGCTTCCGCTGCATCGCTGGAGTGAGGAGGCGGAGGTTGCTCGGTGCCTCAGACGTGTGTGCGAGAACGGATGCACCGCTGATTTGCGGCGCTAGGACTTCCTCTCGATCTTGAGATCGGCAAGAGATCGTCTACATCAACCACGAGTTCAACATCGTTAAGCTTTGTCGGTCTTCAAGGGTATGTTCTCTACGGATGTATATCCGCCTGTTGCTTGTATCTAATAGATAGATCTTGGTACATAGTTGTTCCCATCATAGGAAATTTTTTGTTTTCTATGTTGTGAACCCTACAGTGGTATCAGAGCCAGATCTATGCGTAGATTCTTTGCACGAGTAGTACACATATGAGTATGTGGGAGGTAATGATCATGTTATTTCTTCTTAGTTATACTTTGGATATTGGTGGCATAGTGGGATGAAGCGGCCCGGACAAACTTTACATATCCTCGCACATGAGACCTGTTCCACGCTTGAAATGCAACTAGTTTTGCATCACTGGCTAGCGGGTGTCTATCTGTCCTACTGTAGTCAATATCTAATTTGCAATGAGTTGTCAATAATTTGGTTATCCTCGTTGTGGTTCATGTTCGTAGGTAAGAACGGTTCTATCTTCGAAAGCCCTAAGCCACGTAAAACTTGCAATGGATAAATTAGAGGCGTCCAGTTTAGATTGTTGCTGGGCTAGTGTCATGATATGGTGATGTTGTAAGTAGAAGTAGAAGTCGATACTCTTACAACACACATAACGTATAAGTTCCATAGACCTTGGCCTTACACATAGAGGTATGATAGTGATCATACCATGATGCACATGATGGAGATCAAGTGCAGGAACCATATCATTCCACTTATTAACATGTGATGTTTGTTGAATCTTATATTTCTTGTTTAGCGTTTTATTAGAAGAATAAGATGATCCCTCATTTAGATATCAATATAAAAATGTGTTCTCCCTTAAGTATGCACCGATTATGTTTCGTCGCTCCAAGACATCACGTGATGATCGGGTGTTCTTGGATCCACGATCATATTTTGGGTGTAAGACAATTACACACGTGAATACTAAGGTTCTTACTTGGCAAGCCTAGCATATATAGACATGTCCTCGGAACACGGACCAAAAGGTTAAGCATGAGTCATATGGAAGATATGATGCCCATTTGATGCTCGCCTTTGAAGCTACACCGACTCACGTGATGATCGGACTTGGTGTAGCGGATTTGGTTCATGTAATCACCAAAAAGGCACGAGGGATGTCGTTTTTGAGTGGGAGTTCATTCTTAATTTGGATTAGTTGAACTCAATCTATCATAAACTTAGTCTAAACTTTACAAATTCTGTTGTAGATGGCACCACCTGCTTTTAATTTCAATGTGTTCATGGAGAAAGAGATACTTGCAACGAACGGTAGCAACTTTACCGACTGGTCCATGAATTTGAGGATTCTCCTCACCGCTGCACAAAAGCAATATGTGCTAGAAGCGCCGCTAGGCCCCCACCGTTCGATGATTCCCCTGACGAGGAAAAGAATGTCTATCAGACTCGTCAGGAGGACCACAACTTAGTTCATTGCGTCATATTGTATGGGCTAGAGCCAGCACTTTAAAAGCATTTCGAAAACGGCAATGCTTTTGATACAATGGGTGAGTTGAAAATGATTTTCGACACCCATGCTGCTGTAGAGAGTTACAATGCTTTAGAAAAGTTCTTTAGCTGCATGATGGAAGAGAACAGCTCCGTAAGTGAGCATGTACTCAAGATGTCGGGTTACGCCAATAAGCTTATGTCCTTGGGAATAATGATTCCCATTGACTTAGGCATCTATCGTGTTCTCCAGTCTCTGCTACCTAGCTATAAGATCTTCATGATGAACTATAATATGCAAGGCATGAAGAAGTCTCTCCCCGAGCTTTTGTCAATGCTTAAAACTTCAGAAGTGGAGATCAAGAAGGAACATCAAGTGTTGATGATCAATAAGACCACTGGCTTCAAGAAAGACAAGAAGGGTAAACAAAAGGAAAAGAAAGGCGGCAAGCCGGTTGCCGTGATTGAAAAGAAACCCCGAGTTGGCCCTAAGTCTGATACTGAATGCTATTATTGCAAGGGGACTATCCACTAGAAGCGCAATTGCCCCAAGTATTTGGCAGACAAGAAGGCCGACAAGTCAAATAAAGGTATATATATGATATGCATGTTATTGATGTGTACTTGACTAGTACTCGCAGTAGCACCTAGGTATTTGATACCCGTTCGGTTTCTAATATTTGTAACTCGAATCAAGGGATGCGGAACAAGCAACCGCTAGCAAGGCGTGAGGTCAAGATGCGTGTCGGCAATGGATCAAGTGTTGATGTGTTCGCCGTTGGAACGCTACCTCTCCACATACCATAGGGATTAGTTATAAACTTGAATAATTGTTATCAGATGCCAGCACTAAGCATGAACATTGTATCCGGATCATGTTTGATGCGTAGTGGTTATTCATTTAAATCCGATAACAATGGTTGTTCGATTTATATGAATGACATCTTTTATGGTCATGCGTCGATGATGAATGGTTTATTTATGTTGGATCTCGATAATAGTGTTACACATATTCATAAGGTTGATGCTAAAAGGATTAAACTTAATGATGATATATCCGCATATATGTGCCACCGCCGTCTAGGTCATATTGGCGTTAAACGCATGAAGAAGCTCCATTTCGATGTACTTTTGGAATCACTTGATTTTGAATCATTTGATACATGTGACCCATGCATTATGGGCAAGATGACTAGAACGTCGTTTTCTGGTTCAATGGAACGGGCGATAGATTTATTGGAAATCATACATTCTGATGTGTGTGGTCCAATGAGTGTGTCGACGCGAGGTGGGTATCGTTATTTTGTAACTTTCATGGATGATTTGAGTATATACGGTTATATCTACTTGATGAAACACAAGTCTGAAACCTTTGAGAAATTCTAGGAGTTTCATAGTGAAGTGGAAAATCATCATAATAGAAAGATCAAATTTCTATGGTCCGACCGTGGAGGTGAGTATCAAAGTTACGAGTTTAGCACTCATATGAAAGAGTGTGGAATAGTTTCACAACTCACACCTGCCGGAACACCATAGCGAAATGGTGTGTCAGAACGTCATAATCATACTTTATTAGATATGGTTCGATCTATGATGTCTCTGACGGACTTCCCACTATCATTTTGGGGTTATGCACTGGAAACTGCTGCATTCACTTTAAATCGGGCACCATCTAAATCCATTGAAAAGACAACATATGAATTGTGGTTTGGAAACAAACCTAAGCTATCATTTCTTAAAGTTTGGGGATGCGATGTTTATGTGAAGAAACTTCAACCGGATAAACTCGAACGCAAAGCAGAAAATTGCGTCTTCATAGGATACCCTAAGGAAACTATTGGGTATTCCTTCTATCACATATCCGAGGGCAAGATTTTTGTTGCCAAGAGTGGATCCTTTCTAGAGAGAGAGTTTCTCGCGAAAGGCGTGAGTAGTCAGAAGGTAGAACTCGAGGAAGTTGTAGAACCTTCTCCTCATAGTATGGCGAGTAGCGCAGCACCGGAAGTCGTTCCGGAGTTGGATTCACCAAATGATGAGGGAACTAATGGTAACGATCATGATGCTCCGAAAGACAATACTACCGAACCTCGCAGGTCTAGCAGGACGCGTGCAGCTCCCGAGCTGTATGGAAATCCTGTTATGAATTTCATGGTTGATGAAATTGATGACCCTGCGACATATGAATTTCATGGAATCCATGTATGAAAACCAGGTTTGGACCTTGGTGGACTTACCTCACGACCGAAAGGCCATGGAGAATAAATGGATTTTCAAAAGGAAAGCTGATGCTAATGGTAATGTAACCATCTATAAATCTCGACTTGTCGCAAAGGGGTTTCGACAAATTCAAGGAGTTGACTACGATGAGACATTCTCTCCCGTAGTGATGTTGAAGTCGATTAGGATTATGTTAGCAATTACTGCATATCTCGACTATGAGATATGGCAGATGGATGTCAAAATTGCGTTCCTCAATGGCAATATTGAAGAAGAGTTGTATAGGATACAACCAAAGTGTTTTGCCAATCCTAAGGATGCTGACAAGGTATGCAAGCTTCAACGATCCATCTATGGACTGAAGCAAGCATCCTGGAGTTAGAATCTCTACTTTGATGAGGTGATCAAAGAGTTTGGATTTGTCCAAACTTATGGAGAGGCTTGTATTTACAAGAAAGTGAGTGGGAGCGATGTGGCATTTCTGATATTATATGTGTATGACATATTATTGATTGGAAATGATATAGATCTTTTAAACAGTGTTAAAAGTTATCTAAACATCAAATTTTCAATGAAGGACCTAGGTGAAGCGTCATACATATTAGGCATAAAGATCTATAGGGATAGATCTAGGCGCCTAATAGGGCTATCGCAAAGTACATACCTTGATAAGAATTTAAAGAAGTTTAAAATGGATGGAAGTAAGAAGGGGTTCTAACCTATGTTGCAAGGCAATACATTGAGTAAGACTCAAAGTCCGGCTACGGCGGAAGAAAGATAATGGACAAAGTCCCCTATACTTCAGACATAGGCTCTAAAATGTACGCCATGCTATGTACAAGACTAGATGTGGCACATGCTATTAGTTTGACTAGTAGGTACCAATCTGATCCAGGATCGAAACACTGGATAGCGGTCATGAATATCCTTAAGTACTTGCAAAGAACTAAGGATATGTTTCTTGTGTACGGAGGTGAAGAAGAGTTCATAGCTAAGTGTTATGTCGACGCTAGCTTTGACACCGATCCAGATGAATCTAAGTCTCAATCCGGATATGTATTTCTCATGAATGGTGGAGCGGTTAGTTGGAGGAGTTCCAAACAACCCGTGGTGGCGGGATCAACAACGGAGGCCGAATATGTTGCTGCTTCGAAAGCGGCTCAGGAAGCAGTTTGGATGAAGGAGTTCATAACCGAACTAGGTGTGGTTGCGAGCGCATTGGACCCAATGGAGATCTATTGTAACAACAATGGTGCCATAGCCAATGCCAAAGAACCAAGGTATCACAAGAATTCCAAGCATATTAAGCACCGGTTTCACTCCATCCGCGAGCATGTCAAGGATGGAGATATGAAGATTTGAAAAGTACACACGGATCTCATGTAGCAGATCCGTTGACTAAAACTCTCCCTAGAGCGAAACATGATCAACACCAGAACTCCATGGGTGTTAAATTTATCACTATGTAACTAGATTATTGTCTCTAGTGCAAGTGGGAGACTAAAGGGAATAGGCCCTGAGAGGCAATAATAAAGTGGTTGTTATGTATATTCCAAGTATATGATAGATGTTTATTTTGCATGCTATAATTGTATTAATATGTAAACGTTAATACATGTGTGTTTAATAAAAAACAGAAAGTTCCTAGTTATGTCTCTCTCATAAACTAGCTCATTGATTAACAAGATGATCAAGGTTTCCTGATCATGGACATTGGAAGTTGTTAATCACAAGGTCACAACATTATTGGAATGGTGTGATGAACATTCATCTGAAGTATAGCATTACGATCAAATTCATTGAGTTTACATTGCTATAACATCATACCAAGTGATCCTAATCCTTAGACCATGAGATCGTGCCAATCACTAACACTAGAAGAGTATCTTGATAACATCAAACGTCACACCGTAACAGGGTGATTATAAAGATGGGTTCAGTACTACTAAAGTGTTATGTTGAGGCCCATGGATCGAGAGTGGAATTTGTTCATCCCGATGACGGATAGATATGCTCTGGGCCGTCTTGGTGATATCACATTGATTATCTTCCAAGCAAGTGATTTGATCACTAGAATGTTATATCGCGGGAACAAGAAAAGAGTACATGTCAGTAACGAGATCAAACTAGGTATGGAGATACCGAAGATGAATCTTGGACATGTAATATATCGCGAAACAAAGGTATTAAGATACTAGCATAAAAGTTTCTCACGATCACAAGAAAGTCATCGTTGAATGTGTGGGAGTCTGTATGGATTTTCAGGTACCGCTTCTGATTATTGATCTGAGAGGGGTCTCGATCATGTACGCATTATTCGCGAACCGTAGGGTGACACACTTAAGAGACACCAACACCATTTGGAGAAAATAGTTTCATGCTGAAAAGAATAAGAAAGCATAGAAATTTATTTCACTAGATACCGAAACTGGTTTCTGGTGAAATTGCAGAAAGTGTTTCTGCATGTGAAATGAAATACTAGCATGTGATTATATGTGAATGTTTGTCATTAAATTAATTGACAAAATTCTGAATAAATAAAAGGATTTTTATTTAATGAGAGTTTGCATTAAATTTTGTGGAAATTTAATGGGAATTTGAGTGGAGAAAATTGAAGGGGCATTTTGTGAGTGGAATGTCCACCCACATGAACGAAGGAGGGGAGAGGCAGACCCCATGGACGGCGGACACCCCCTTGGGTGCCCCCTCCTCCTATAAAAGGATCCCCCTCCCTCTCTCTCACTCACACCTCCACGTGAAGGATATCTCTCCCCCTCTAGTATTTATCCCCCATGGTCTCGGACTAGCGAGATACATCTTCCGGGTGGCTATTAGGCAAGAGTTGTGCTTCCGCTGCATCGCTGGAGAGAGGAGGCGGAGGTTGCTCGGTGCCTCGTACGTGTGTGCGAGCACGGATGCGTCGCTGATTTGTGGCGCTAGGACTTCCTCTTGATCTTGAGATCGGCAAAAGATCGTCTACATCAACCATGAGTTCAACCTCGTTAATCCTCGTTTGTCTTCAAGGGTATATTCTCTACGGATGTATATCTACCCGTTGGTTGTATCTAATAGATTGATCTTGGTACATAGTTGTTCCCATCGTAGGAAATTTTTTGTTTTCTATGTTGCGGACCCTACATATCTCTCTATCGTCAACAACAACAACAACAAAAAGATCGCAAACTCTTGGTTCGGTGAAAACACAAAAGGAATTCTAAAACTCTCAAAGGTCCGTTAAAGTAACTTTACTTTCCTTTCTGCTTCCCGAGGATTCGATAAACCTAGGTCTACTAGGGAAAAAGAACTATACTACATCCATAATCTAGATCCAAGGTATCAACCCTTTTTCTGGCGCCGTTGCCAAGGAAGCAATAGCTACCCTGGTGAGGTTAGTAGGAAACTTGGTAGTTTTAATTGTTGTTTTTAATTTTGTTAGTTTGCTTTCGGTCTTTATTTGAAAACCAAAAAAATAGTTAGCCTTTTATTTCTGGTTTACCACCATTATTATTTGTTTAAGAAAATCTAAAAACATAGGAAATATGGCTGAAAATAAGCTTGGGGAGTTTGCAACTCCCAACAACAATTATTTGCGTACTCCTATTACTCAGCCAGCAATTACTGCTGAAGACTATGAAATTAAGCCCCACTATTTAAGTTTGGTTCAACAGAATAAATTTGGAGGATCTGCTGTTGAAGATATGGGTATGCACTTAAATACTTTTACTAAAATATGTGATATGACGCGCACTAAAGATTTTGAACCCAACGTGGTCAAGTTGCCCTTATTTCCTTTCTCTCTTAGAGGAAGAACAAAAGAATGGTTGCTATCTTTGCCTAGAAATACTATTTCATCATGGGTGGAATGTACTTCTTTATTTATTACTAAATTATTTCCATCTGCAAATACTATGCAACTAAGATATAATATTACTGGTTTTAGACAGGAAGAGCATGAGCCACTAGCTCTTGCATGGGAGAGAATGAAAGAATGCATGAGAAATTGTCCCAGCCATGGGATGGAAGATTGGTTAATTTTCCATTTATTTTATAATGCTCTTAACCATGTGTCTAAGTCTATGCTTGATACTGTATCTGGAGGAACATTTATGGGTAAACAAAACCGAAGAAAAGCAGATGCTAGACAATATGCAAGATAACCATGTCTAATGGCATGTGGAAAGATCAAACACGAAGAAGGGAACTCCATCACACCTCAAGAAAATGAAGAACTCAATGCTAAGTTGGATGAGCTCATATTATCCTTCAAAGCTAAGGAAACCCAGGTAAGAGCTACTCCCGAACCAAATATTGAAGAAATATACTTCATAGCTCGTAATGATTATAACCCTTCTTGGAAAGAGAATTATAATCCAAATTTTCAAAAACACTATTCTAGTCCTGCAGGTAACTCTAATAATAATATGGCATCAAGTAATGGTAGTCTCCAAGAAACTCTTAAATCTTTTATGGACTCACAAAATGAGCAAAACAATATCCTAGTTAAAATAATAGAGAACCATGATGCTATGCTTAGTAATTTATCTAACCAAGCTGTTAGTTTGAGGAATGATTTGCAGGCCCTCCAAGAAAGAACAAGGATTTTTGAGGCACAACTAGGTAAGATAACCGAGAGACAAACTCTCATTCTAGCTAAATTTGCAGGTAAAGCTGAGCCCATTCCAGTAGAATACCTCAAGATGATAAGAATCCAAAGGGAGGAGCCTGAAGAACTTAAGTATAGCAATGCTACTTCACCAAATTACACAGTTGAAGATCTTGTAAAAAGGATCATTATCAAGATTCCGGTAAGTGAAGGAAATAAGGAAGCCATCTATCAACACTTTGTTAATCAGGTAGCAATAAAGGTACGTGAGCTTGAGGAAGAATATAAGAAAATTACAGAAAAATTACCTGCTAAGCTTGATGATATATTTGAGCCTACTATTAAGATTAAAATTGGGACTAATGAAATAGCTGCACTTTGTGATCTAGGTGCAAGTGTTTCCACAATTCCAAAGAGTCTTTTTAATAAGTTAAATCTTGGCTCTTTTGAAATCACCGAGTTAAAATTGCATCTAGCAGATTCTACCTATAAACAAGTAGTAGGAATTAAAGAGAATACCTTAGTATACATTAAAGGCTATCCTACTCTTATTGATTTTGTTATTGTTGACATGCCTGAAGATGCTACTGCTCCTATCATATTAGGCCATCCTTTCTTAGGAAATATTTAGGCTTTGATTAATCTACTTGAATTGAATGTGAAGCTCCAATTGCCTCTGCGGGATCCTTTTGTTATTCATTTTCCCAGGAAAAAGAAAGCCAAGCAAGATGATAAGGAAGTTATCACTTTGAAGGCCAATTATTTTGGAGTGGGTGTTCCACTCATCTGGCCTAAGTGAGAAACATCAAGGTCAAGCTATTGACCATAAAAGAGCGCTGCATGGGAGGCAAACCATGTGAAATAAAGGTTTGAGTAAAGTTTTAAGTTCTAGTTTAAGTTTTATGTTGAATAAAGAGTGATAGAAAACTCCAGTGAGAAGGAGAGATTCAGTGGTACTAAAATTCCTATTTTATACATGCTAATGTTGGTCGACAATTTAGTCTGTCATTTTTCTGTCAAACCATGATGTTTCGCTAAGTTTCAGCCTAAAAAGTAATTCTTGAAGAAATAGTATATTTTGATGTATACAGTACCTTCAACGACCAACTATATGGCGGGAAAAAAATTCTAGCCGTCTAGTTCCGGCCTATAGTTATTTGATCCATCGACAATTTTTCTTCTTCGGATACAAAAGGTTTAACGACCAACTATACGGCGGGACCATTTTGGTCCGGCTGTATAATTCTGGCCGTATAGTTGCAGCTGCCAGGAAAGAAACCCTAGAAACCCTAATTTTTGCCGTCAGACCAACTATACGACGGGAACAAATTTGTTTCCGCCGTATAGTTGCGTCCGACCACTTAAATGCACGAGAATGTACCCAAAACACCAAAACTTCAATATTTTTTCTCTCTTCTACCTCCAAACTCTCTCAAAACCTCAAAGGATCTTCACCTCTAATCAATTTCATTTGATTTCCACGCACACAAGTGATCTACGGTATGTTTCTCCTCCGATCCTCCAATTACTTTTCACAAATTCAACTCTGATCTATTATCAATCTAGGGTGAGACTTACTTTGAAATAGTTGCCATGATTCTCTTGCCTAGATTATTATGTTGAGGAGATTCATTAGTGTTTTATGATGAGAAATATGCTATGCTTATTATTGTTGGATCAAAAAGTTTTATTTTTGTCTTTCTTATTTATTTTTAGAATATGAACACAAGGAACCAAACGCCTGCTCGTGCCGCTGCGAGTTCTTCTCAGGCTACTGCTGGACCGCATGGGGATACGGTTTAGGAATGAGCTCCAACGTGATCGCTTCAACAAGATCAAGAACCGAGAAGTGAAGGCAACCAAGTGGCCTTGTCCCATCATATTGAACCAGCTCGGTATTCATAGTGACTTTAATTTACTATGCAATAGAGTTGTCCTGCAAAACTTTGTATTTCATGATGCACCTACCTATCACCGGTTAACTATTGAATTTTTAAGTTCTTTGAAAAGCACCATTAAAACATGGCATAGAGAGGATAGGATTTATTTCTGACTATGAAAAACAATTATTCATTATCACTTGATGAATGGTGCAATTGTTTTGGTTTACCCAACTATGATCCTAATGCTCTACGCGCATCTTTTACTGGCATGGAACCTTGGAAGAACTCTACTATAATAGAATGAGCTTCACTTCTAAAGTTAGTGATGAGTGCGTATTAGCATCCTATTTTACATTATTAATTTGAATTGTAGATGTAGGATCTTGGTATTTTACGGCGTTCACACGCACTTTTTATGTTTATTTTCACCAAGATCAGATCAGATGATGGACCCGATGGACACAATTCTTGGAGCAGTTGTATTGAAGAGAAAAGGAGCCAAAAACTACGTAAAACACTTATTTGAGGAATATTAATAATACCAGAAGAAAACCCGAAGCGAGAAAATGGGACAGAAGAGTTCACAACCAACTATACGGCGGGCCGCCATATAGTTCCAGCCGTATAGTTTCACCCCGTGCAACTGGTTCGGAGAGACGACATACAGAACACCCAGAAATCGCGAAAACCTCACCTCCGGAAGGGATCTGGAGGAGAACTCGCCCTAGGGATCCACCTTCACCCTAAGCAGATATGGGAGGCCAAGGCATCGATCTCCATCTTCATCAACCGATGCATGTTCATCACCACCATCATCTCTATCCATCCCATCAAGATCTTGTTGTAATTCTTGCACTACTTGTTGATTTATACAAGTACTATTCATTGATAATCATTTCCATTACCATTGTCATGATGCTGATTGCCTCCATGTCTGAGTAGATCATTAGTTCTTGGGGAGATGGAGTAACCCTAGTATATGATTGAGATGAGATAGAGAATATTATGTTATAGATCATTATATGTATATGTTAATTGTCTTCATCTTGACGTTGGGAGTTGTGCACCTCCTCTATATTTGCCTCTTATAGGGACTTGATGAAGGGGATTACTTGTTGGTAGACGGAGGGATGATAGCACTTACTGTGACTATAAAGTCGTTATCATCCTTTACGTACTAACTAGGGGAATTAAAGAGAACTCATTAAGCCATGTCCATGCCACGGGAGAAATTCCTTAATAGCGGGGTAATACGATTAATGTCGTTTATCTGTCAGCTATGGTTATGAAGGATGGTGTGAGCAGTGGTTGCTACCTCATCATTCATATATGGATCTCCTCCCACATACATGCATATCATGATAATATTTGCTATAATAATACTGATCACTTGGTCTAAATTGCTAGCGGCGTATCCACCACTCCATGAGAACGCATTTTCCCTATTACAGTTTCAATATTTCTTACGCACGCGATTACTACTTTCTGCATTAAGTTTTAATTCACTTTACTTTACTGTTTCAACCAACCAAAAACCCAAAAACGACTCTACTTTCTTGCACCTTAGAATTATTCCTCCACTACTTCATTCAGTTTTAGTTAAAAGCATTTTAGTCTTTCACCTACTACTCCCCGTGGGATCGATATCTTTATTTCGAAACTAGCTACAAACGTTATGTGCACTTGCAGTCATCAAGCTATTTTTTGGCACCGTTGTCGGGGAGCTTAGCGCTATAAGTCACTTTACTTTTAGTTATTTACTTTCGTTGTACTAATTTTATTTTGAGTTGCAAGATCATATCAATGGACAACACTCAGCATTTGATGCAGCTTGAGGCAGTAAGGAATATGGGTTTGCCCATGGACGCTTTTATAACTGTCAATAGAAGCATAAACCCCGATGATATTGAGATCCATCCTTTATTATTTGAGTTACTTAAATCTAAAAAGTTTGCAGGAACCCATGGAGAGAGTCCATATGGACATACAATTCTTTGAAGATATTTTTGGTTACTTTATATTTGATGACTTTTACCTCGATAAGGTTATAATTCGGTTGTTTAGACAAACTCTCTCTAATAATGTTTACAAAATGGTATAGATCCTTTTGTGCAGAAGCACCAAGGACGTAGACGGATTTGACAACCAAATTCTTGTCAAAATATTACTCAGAAAGCAAAGCTCATAGGATGAGAGGTATCATTATAAGTTTCAAAAATAATCCTAATGAGACTTTATATGAAGGATATCTAACGTATAAAAGCTATCTGGACAATTTCCCCCATCACCGTTTGCCTGATTGGTTAATTACCCATACTTTCTATGGCGGGCTTAACATTAAAAAACAGAGCAAGCCTAGATACCGCTTCTAATGGTAGTTTCCTATCTTATACTTATGACGAAGCTTGGAAATTAATAATAAAATTAAATAAACAACGGAAAGTCTTAAAAATGAGGAGAGAAATATGAAAGGTTCTTCTGAATATGCTTGTGTTAACGAATTTCTTGCAGATGAAAAGGACTTGTGCGATGATTAAAACCCTCGGCATTGATTCTTATTCGGTAAAGAAAATTATTGAGAATTATGCAGGGCATCTACAGGTACCTTCATAATGGGGACTTCATATACCCCTCGAAGAAAAGAAGCGAGCACGAGAGGATGCATCATTGATAGAATTTTCCTCTGAATCTATTCAAGAGAATATTAAGAAGAAATGCAGGGAGGAAGAACATACAAAGAGAATACCAAAGAAAGCAGAAAAGAACCCCAATGCTACCAATGCAAATATTGTTATATTTAAAGATCTTATGGAAGCAAGAACCGTAGAAAATGAAGTAGTTATGCTAGATTCTGAAACTTCATAATTCATTACAGGTAGGATACAAGGTAAAGAAACTTCTAAACCTATCACTCCTATATATTGTGGAGAAACTTCCCTATATGGAATTTGTGAGCCAATGTTCACTATAAATATTAGGGATTTATATTTTCGTGCTCCTGGTTCGTTAGTTATACTCAGTTTCACACAGCCACTTAACTTTTCCTCACTTTTCCGCTCGCCATGTTAAGATACCCTCGCGGGCACTCGCGAGCGCTTGGACGGAGGGATGCCGTTAGGTCAAAGGCTTGACTATTACATGCTGACTGGTGGGACCATGTTGGGGCGGTTCGGGAGTTGAGCGTTATGTTACGAGGCCTCGACCTTTACATGCCTAACGGGTGGGGTCGTGTGTGGGTCAGGTCCTGCATACGTGGTGAATGGTGGGGCCCTGTTGGGACGGGTCTTGCATACATGGTGAAGGGTGGGGCCGCATGGAGACACGTCGGACCAGCCATTTTTGCTCACCCAAAGCATTCGCTTCCCCCAAGCCTGGAACAGATCCCACACCGCCCTCTGCTGCCCCGCCGTCATGCCCTCCTACCTTATGTCTTCCTATGCCCCAGAGCCGCTGATACAGATCGTCCCGATGATCCTTAAGTTTTGTCCCGATCTTTCACAGCGAGTCAACCAGGTAGCTAATCTCGCAATTACGCGATAAACGCAACCTGAAGAAGAGGAATCAATCCAGCAAGCAACGTATTGATAAACAACATGCCTCAAAACCACAGCTCGATAATCCTTGATAAACACAAGGACCTCCGCAACAATCTCTAGAATCTGATAAACGGTATCGCCATCCACAGAGGGATGATACACGATGGAGCACAATATAGTTTTTAGACTAAACAACTGAACTCCCTAAACCATAACTTGGCCAGTTCCTTATATGAGGGCTGAGGGCGCCCCACTAATGGGCCACGACTCGACTTGGTTGGACAGGCCCAAACCAAGCCCAAAACTCACAAAAATACTAATTAAAATAGTACGATACAAATAAATCTCACACGACATAACTAATGACATGCCTAGATTGGTGGAGTCCTAAAATTGGGCTGCACCTCCTCCGTCGTGCCCATATCATCCCCCCCTTCAAGAAGCATTGTCCCCAACACGTGCGGGTCGGGTCGGAAAGGTGGCGTTATATTGACACAATCATCACGCAATGTCGCCGTCTTCAAGTCTTGCCTGCCTTCCACACCACATCCTCCCTCTTGGCCTGCTCGACTTGATACAACCCTAGGTGGCTGCACCTCCTTGCATCTCCATACGAGCTTGGACCTAGGCGCCACCGTCTTCTTCTTCTTCTTCTTCTCAACTCTTGCTGGAACATTGCAGTGTTGAACATGAACCTGCTTTGCACGACCCCGCAAAATATGAGTAATGCCCGGGCCACACAACTGACGAACACGTCCATCATTGCATGTATGCGTCGCACTGCTGCTCCAACAAAACGCCTCACATGTGTGCTGATATAACGGCGATGATCATAAATTCGTGGCACCACATGCACTAGAACTGGGTCAACACAACTATCATCGGTCTGAACACCGGTGTCAACACAAACTGTAGGACATGCTGCAATATCCTTCTCATCAACCAGAGGCTTAACTTCAACCGACTTGTTACTAACAAGTACTGGCTTGTCATCTACAGGCATGGCTGAAACAATATCAATACTGACGCTCCTCGCATCATGCTCCTCAATTTGCGGCATAGCTAGCCCAGATTTTGGCTTAGCCTTGCGCAGCTTCTCCATACGTACCACCAACACTGCATCAGACTTTATTTGATCATCCTGCATAGGCTTCAAAGTCTATTGTTTGCCACCATGCACAAAAGAATATGTATTTGCTCTCCCTGCATGAGTAACATTGTGATCATACTGCCATGGACGTCCAAGTAACAGTCCACATACCTCCAATGGCAACACATCACACTCCACCTCATCAACATAGTCACCAACTGTAAATAGCACACGCACCTTATGAGTAATCTTTATCATACCGTAGCTATTGACCCACTCAACATGCCACGGTTCTGGAATATGCCATTTGGATAAACCTAACGCTTCCACAACTGCCTTGCTAATGCCATTATAGTAGCTACCACTATCAATCATCAACTTGCATGCTTTTCCCTTGATCATGCACTGCGCCTGAAATAAATTCCATCACTGACCTCTATCAACTACCATGCAAGCATCGCCTTGTACTTTCTTGAGTTGCAAATTCAGCCCACTCAATAGTACATCATCCTCATAACTAACCACCTTTTCAACTCCTTGGACTTCTCCCAAAATCTGTTGTGCAAAAATTGCTTCAAATCTGCCCAACTAGGTGTTGTTATGCCCTTTGCGGTACTCTCTTCCTTCCACCAACTAGCCACAGTCTCATCCACATGCCGGTGTGCAAGAGCAAATTCAGTGCGACCACCAAACTTGAAATCGATAGAACGACATTTGGCGAAACCACCATCCACGTCAGACCTCCAAGATCTAAACTCCACATATGTGGCAGAACTGTCCAACTTCCATTTTATATCTGCAGAATTAAGTGATGATCCCACGACAATAGTAGTGTAGTCAAAGAACACATCATCCGCTCTGTCTAGCTTACGAACTCCCCTTGCTATGCCCATATTAATCCTTCACAGAAAAACTTTCTCCATAGATTCTTTAGTGATATCCGTAGACTGTTTGAGGATATTTGGAACAAAACGGTGCACCAAAAAAATTCTGGACAAAACAGAGAAATTCTGGTCTAGATTTCGGTCTGTTGTACTGTAGTCTGTCCAAACTCAAAGGATACGCACGCTGCCTGGCCAGGCCGCCTCGCTCGACCACAGAGGGTGTCTGTCCTCAGGCGAGTAGAACGATCCAGTTTTTCCTTTTTTTATTGTCGACCGATCGATCCACGTGAGTATGCCTTTGCCTTTTGCAAGTACAGTGCGTCACGTATAGGATCGTGCCTTCCTTTGCTGCTGGTAACTAACGTAACAAAATATTTTTTTTCTTTTTCCTATTGATCGGATCTGGTATGTAAACAGATCGGTGACTTCTTGTCTCTCACGCGTCCTCGATCGTCAGGCGCGGAACTAGCACGGGATCTCCAAACGCGGGAGGGTGCGGTTTCTCCGCATGTCTTTTTTTCTAACTGGAACCGATCGGATCTAGACACCGTGGAATCTGAACACGCAAAACTAGAACCACGGTCTGATTTTGTATTCTGGATCGGATCTAGCTAGGCAAAACTCACCGATGAACAATAACTTCCAATCTAAAAACCGCTTATGATATGTAAACTGCTTGTAGAAAAACAGTCCGTTGATGATCTAAAAACACGCTGTGATCAATGAGAGCTCTGATACCACATGATACAGATCGTCCTGATGATCCTTAAGTTTTGTCCCGATCTTTCACAGTGAGTCAACCAAGTAGCTAATCTCCCAATTACGCGATGAACGCAACCTGAAGAAGAGGAATCAATCCAGCAAGCAACATATTGATAAACAACACGCCTCAAAACCACAGCTCGATAATCCTTGATGAACACATGAACCTCCGCAGCAATCTCTAGAATCTGATAAATGGTATCGCCGTCCCCGGAGGGATGATACACGATGGAGCACAGTATAGTTTTTAGACTAAACAACTGAACTCCCTAAACCATAACTCGGCCAGCTCCTTATATGAGGGCTAGGGGCGCCCCACTAATGGGCCACGACTCGACTTGGTTGGACAGGCCCAAACCAAGCCCAAAACTCACACAAATACTAATTAAAATAGTACGATACAAATAAAACTCACACGACATAACTAATGACACACTTAGCTTGGTGGAGTCCTGAAATTGGGCTGCACCTCTTCCGTCGTGCCCATATTAGCCGACCCTCCCCCTAGCCGTGGAGCCTACTCCACCTCCGGCTCTGCTCCCGCCCCCGCTAGATCTACCCCTTTCGCAGAACAGTATGCAATGCCGGCTGGTGCACCGTCCATCCGCGTCGCTCAAGGAGAAGATTAGGTGGAATCACAGGGATCTAACGCATGGATTCCATCTAGGTAAGCATCATTTCTCTTTTGTGGGTTAATTATTAGCAGTATTTGAGCGCGAATCGCTGGTGCTCAACTAACTGCCTTGCTTTTTGTATAGGATTGATCCAGTGCTGGCATTTTGGCTGGCAATTAGACTGGATACTAGCGTAATTCGTGGTTGTGAACAATATCCCTCTGGATTTTACTTCCCAGCGGTGGTTGCAACCTCAATAACTCGTAGAGATTTGATACATAAAATCTGTTGTAAATTCCCCTGGAGCAGTGGTGATTCAGTTGATTTGCAATATTTCAACATTAGCAAGCAAAGATTGCTCCAACTAACTAGCGAAGATGATCTGGTAATTCTTTTCTCTTTGAATGCTACCAAACGTTTTGGTCGAATTCGTCTCCATGTGCAACCTAAAGTTGAGCACACTGGAAAGAGTGTTAAATCACCATCTGGTGGTCACGCATCATTAGGTGGTCAGGCATCATGTGTCTCTGCTGTCTCTGCTAATAGTGTGCACCCCAGCGATCCTTGTAGGTCCACAGCAGTACCATCTGTTCGCACTGCAAGTGTAAGCCAAACTGCTCGTGTGGCCGATGTGGAGGACGAGGTGGAGCCTGACGAGGGACTGCCTCCACTAGATGATGAGAATGAGTCGATGTTTCCTAAATTTGTAGATAGATTTAGTAAACATGCACTAGAGGATCAATACACGGATGAAATTACCCAGGGTGCCAGATTTGATGCCACTGATGACGAAGAGAACGAGGAGAACAATGACAACCTCGTTTTAGCCGAGTACGATGGTGAGGACTTGCCAGTAATTAAGTGGGACAGGAACGATCCTAAGATTTCAGAAGGCACCGTATTTGAAATGATGCGGGACTATCGTAATGCCCTTACTACATATTGCATTCACACCAATAATGATTATGATGTTATTAATAGTGAGCCATCAAGGTTCACAGTGAAGTGCCCATACAAGAGGTGTAGGTGGAGGATGCATGCATCCACTATGCTCAGGAGCAGTTTGGTTCAAGTATTACAACCACTTGTGTATTTTAGATCACTGTGTAGAGTTTGTTAGCTGTACCTGACATTTTAATTATGTTTCAGATAAAAATTAACCGGTTCGAACATACTTGTCCACCTCACGGGGGACAGCCAAAGGAGAAAACAAAACTA
This sequence comes from Avena sativa, assembly GCA_916181665.1. NCBI lineage: Eukaryota > Viridiplantae > Streptophyta > Magnoliopsida > Poales > Poaceae > Avena > Avena sativa. Next base: position 150,719,620 of record OV702297.1, read on the forward strand.
GCAAAGACTAGGTGGTTGGCAGATGCAATCATGGATTGGATGAGAGCGAACCCATCACTTGGTGCAACACTGCTCATAAAAGAAGTTTCTAAAAAGTTTACTATTACAGTACCCTACATGAGAATGTTCTATGAAAAGGAAATGGCTCTTGAGAGGATCAATGGTCCATGGAATGAAAGTGTTCAGTTGCTTTACAGCTTCAAATCTGAAGTGGAGATGGCTAGTCCAGGTAGTGTTGTACAGATAGAGAGGAATAAAGTTGAGTACAAAATAAGAGGGAAGACAATGGAGAAGGAGTGCTTTAAAAGGGCTTTTGTTTGTTTCAACGCTTGCTGGCAAGGGTTTCTGGATGGTTGTAGGCCTTATTTGGCCATGGATGCAATAGCTCTTCATGGCAGATTTAAAGGACAGCTAGTAGCTGCTACTGCGGTTGATGGCCACAATTGGATGTTCCCTGTTGCTTATGGAGTTATAGAGATTGAGTAAGAGGAAATTGGGACTTGGTTTATGGAGAATTTGCGCGACCTTATAGGTCATCCACCAGGACTTACTATCCACATGGACGCTTGCAAAGGTTTGGAGAAAGCTGTAGAAGTAGTATTCCCCGGAGTGGAGCATAGGGAATGTATGCGACACTTAGTGCAAAATTTTACAAAGAAATTCAAGGGTAAAGTTTATAATGACAACCTATGGCCAGCTTCATACACATGCAGTTTGAGGAAGCATATGTATCATTTGGAAGTGTTGTATAAACAAAAACCTGCGGTGAAGGAGTACTTGGATGCACATCATGGAATGGTGTGGTTAAGAAGGCGATTCAATGAAATTTGCAAGGTAGACTATGTAACAAGTAACCTTGCAGAGAGTTTCAATGCAAAGGTCAAGTCATTGAAAGGGCTTATGATGTGGCAAATATTTGATAAGATTAGGTAGATGATCATGATAAAGATCGATTTGTGTCAAAGAATTGCATCAATAGTATATGCTGGCCATCTCATCCTCCCATCTTTGATTAAGGCTTTTTCATGCCAGGGAAAAACAATTGAAGATGAAATGCATTAGAAGAGGAATGGAGGCTGAGGTAACATAAACTGATAGTAAATATAGGTAATGGAGGTATCCGGTGAGTTTGGTTGGTAGGACATGCCATTGCAGGCAATGGCAGCTCTCTGTGGGAAACCTTGCATACATGCATTGTTTTTCATGGTATTCTAGGAGGTGAAGAGGGTGAAGTGATCATTACGTGTCAGAGTATTTCTCTATTGCCAAATTTAGGGCAACATATGCTCAGAATGTTCCAGCCTTGTTGGGAAGAGACCAATGGATGTGTAGAGGGAGTGTCCCAACCTTTATTAACATAAGGTGGTGTCCCCTGTGTTTACAATGCTAGTCCCTGGATCAATAGCTAGCATCCACAGTTTAGATGTAATATCAAGAAACAAAGGTCATAATATAACTTTATAACCAGGAATAACATAATTTTATTACATCTTTACATAGCTCATTTGGCTATTACATTACATTGCAGCGGAATAACTATAAGCATGGGGTCCTTCATCTTCAAAGTGCCACAGGCAGACATGTTGGTTGTAGACTTTGTAATCCTAATCAATCAATTCTTCACTAAAATCAATCAAACCTGCAACATTACAAGTTACAGACACAAGGGTCAATACATTTGAATTGTATTGGCAAGTTTCACTACTATGTAGAATATAAGTGGATCCTATCATTACATGCATTTCTGGCTAAGTAGGGTTTAAGGCTCATTTGTAGAAAGCAAAATTTATCCTATCTTTTCAAAATGGTTTTGGTCCTTTGTCAAATCTCCTTTTCAAAAATCCCTTGAACTCCTTGGTAAAATTCCCAAGTGTTCAAGTCCTTGTCAAAAATCCCTTGAGCTCCTTGGTAACCCCAAGTGCATCAAGTTTTATCAAAATCTCTTGAGCTCCTTGGTAACCCCAAGTGCAACAAGTTTTATCAAAATCTCCTGAGCTCCTTGGTACCCCCAAGTGCATCAAGTTTTATCAAAATCTCTTGAGCTCCTTGGTACCCCCAAGTGCATCAAGGCTTAAAAGTTTTCTTTTAGAAATTAGAATGTCGAGATTTCCCATATCTTCAAACTTTAGTTGCTCAGTATTGTCCATAACCGGGGACACGGCTAAGTACTTAGATTTTATTATCTTCTGCAGAAGTTGCACACTTTACCCACATGTCACAATCCCATCTTGTTGCCACCAGTGGCCACTGGATTAGTGCTCACCAAGATGGAGTACCGGCAGATTGAGAATGTGACAAAGTCTTTCCAGAGGGTCCTCCCATACACCATTGCTAGCTTGTCTTCAGCACCCATGTAGGATTCCAGGTCCTCATGTCCAGTTAACTGAAGACAATGCATGGGTCTTCCCAATGTAGTTGACTAAGCCAGAGCCATAAATAGCATGTGGTTGCACACGAAAGCCACAATTGGAGAAACATGTTCAATCTCTAAGTTTCCTGGGTGGTTTCTTTTGGAGCACAACACAAAGAGATTGCCATAGACATGGTTCCTTTTGTTGCCACCTTGTCCAAAACTCAAAGTATCCTTGGCCACCCAGGTGGTTCATTGAGTCCTTGTTTTATTATATAAAAACACAAGTCCTTTTCTCAACTTCATAAAATCTCAACATGTATCTCTTTTCAAAATATAGCATGGCTAAGCATGTAACAACTACATTGTTTTCACTAAGGAATGTATAGGGTATCCTATTAGGATTTAGCATAGCATAAGTATAAAATTATTTTCATGCATGTTTCAAAATCCACTAAGTATAATGAAAATAGTAGGACTTTTAGATGATAGTGTAACTTGCCTTTCTTTTGGTAGGAATGTTGGTTCACTCCTTGATCTTTCTAGTATCACACTTTTCTAACTTCACTACAATCAATCAAGCAAACACAATATTAACTAGCATTCCAAACCAATAATCAATCAAACAATTCACTCACATAAAACAATGGGATCTAAGTCATGCATGTAAAGCATGCAAGAGATAGGTTTATTTGCAAAGATGGTCTCCACTAGGTTTCTAAACTTTGTAAGGTCCAAAGTGGTCATTTTCCAAAGTGGCAAGGTCATTTGTAAAAGGGTTTTGTCCAAAAACCATTTTTAAATCCATTCAATATTTTATGTGATGGAAAATGTTTTTTATCAAATCAAAACTTTATGTCTTTCACCCAAATAAGTTGTTACTTCCTAAAACTTGGTGTTTTGGGTCAGTATCTTTGAATCAAAACATTTTCCCAAAGTTTTTACTCTAAAACAATTTCACAACAAAACCAAAAATTTTATTTGGCTAGAAATGGGCTAAAACAATTAATCCATCCTAAACTTCACCAAATCCATTTTTAAAACCATGGGTTGGTTCCTAGGGTCAGTAAGTTCACCACAAACTAATTTGCCAAGGTTTCAACATCAAAAACATTTTTGAATTATTTTTCTAATCTAAACAAGCATACAAATGTTTCTGCAAAAACAAACAATCTAACAGATACTATTTACTAAACAAGTTGCATGGTTGGCTAGGGTTTGTTCCACTGGTTCCAACGATATAAAATTTGTAATTTTTGGACGTGTGGATCAAAAGTTATAGGGTTTTCAAAATCACACCTAAATCAGATTTCAAATTCAGTTTTAATCAAGAACTGGCCACGCGTCGCAACGCTATTCGCTGGTACCGGTTCAGCCGGATCGGGCTCTGCGGTGCGTTGGATCTAGGTAGATCGCATGGCGCAGGACGCGTACCCTTTCGCTGTTAAGTGATTCTATCGCGTCTCTTCGATCTAAATCGAACGGCTCCTATCCACTAGCCAGGAACTGGCGGCGTTCGACAGCTATGCGCGGCGGCGACGGTCAGATGGTGGCGGCGCCGGCGATACAGGAAGCTAGAAGGGAAGAGAAAGTTCTCACCGTGATCGCAAGGACGTGGTGATGCTCAACGTGCGGTCGGCTTGACAAGGGGCGCTCAGGGACAGTAGAGATTGCTCGCCGAAGTGGAGAACGGCGTCGGGCGGTCCTGTTCGTGGTTGGAGGCGACGCTGTAGATCACGCGGAGGCAAACAGAGGGTGTGGTCAGATGCAGGAGATCACGGAGATGACGCGAGCGTGAAGGAGAAGGCTTGGGGCGGTCTGGACTTACCAGGAGACGTCGCCGGAGTGGAAGACAGACGCGGCGGCGCTCAGAGCTTGTCGAAGACGGTGTTCTAGGGCGCCCGCGGTTGAATGGACGGTACAGAGAGGAGCGTCTGGGAGTGGTGAGTGTGTTCGTGTGCTGGGGAAGGCAGGAGGTGGCGAGGCTCGGCCAGAATTGGTCGGAGCAGTGAGAGGGCGAGTTCGATTCAGGGCAGCCTGGGGGCAGAGAGAGGGAGGCGCGTGAGGGGAAATGGAGAGAGAGAGTGGGCGCTTAAGAGGGCGAGATTGCTGAGCGGAATCACTGCGGCATTACTACAAATTTACGTGCGGAATCAACAGCAGGAAACGGCCGGCGTGGTCGTCGCGAGGAGGAAGGAGGTGGTCTGGCTGTGTGGGGTCCGGGCGTCAGCGAGGAAGAGAGAGGGAAGGAGGGTCCACCGGTCAGCTTCTGTGCGGGTCAGTAAGTTGGTGCCAAACGTTTTCTTCGGGAGGGAGAGAAGCTGGGCTGATTGGGCCTTGTGGGCTGCTGGGTTGGGTCGACTGGGCTGGCTCCTTCTCATATTTTTTTTGTACAGCAAGCTTTTCTTTTTCTATTTCCTATTTCTGTTTTGAAATTCAAACAACCAAACAATACTCAAATCAATTCAAACAATCACCATACTTTGTAACTTTGAATTTGGTTCTGTTCAGTAACATAAACCAAAATTGCAAAACCAAAATAATAATTTTATTTTAGGGTCCATTATTATTTAAATAAATAGACCATTGTTATTAAACCAAATAGGATTGTTTATTTAAATACTCCTTTTGAAATCTAATTATTTTCAAAACCAAATCAGTAGGTTTTATTTGGGAATATAAAATACTTGGAAAACTTATTTTAAATAAACAAATAAGTTTTGATGTTTTGGAAATAGTAAAACCTTTATTAATAAAACTTGGATATTAAATCCTTATTATTTTTATTCAAATAAACCTTTACTAATTTTATCAAATAGAAATATTTTATTTCAAAGGCTTGGCCAAGTTTTAATTTGGTTTATAAAATATTACTTATTTAAAATCCTTTCTTTTTTTGAAAACCAAATCTTTTTATAAAAAGATTTCAAAGTAGTAATTCTAAATATTTTTTTTTATTTTCCTTTAATAAATGTTTTATCTTTTTAAATCCCTTTAGGATTTTATTTTATCCAAATAGGTTTGAAGATTCCTATTAGAATTCAAAAAGTTTCTTCTCACCCTGAAAATCAACAAAGTTTTATTTTATTCATTTATTTTTCACATTACAAGATTTGGAAAATCTTGGGATGTGACAGGATGGAAGTGGATCCAGGCTTCATGCTATACCCTCCTGTTTTAACTAGACCAGCAGGTAGGCCAAGGAAGAATAGGATAAGAGCTAGTGCAGAGGGTGGTGCACCACCTCAACGACTTAACTGCAAACGTTGTGGGATCCTAGGGAACATTGCTAGGATTTGTAAAAATGCAGTGGACCCAGCTTATGGAATCGATGATCAGGCAGGAGCAGAAAATGCACATGAGAATGAAGAGTCTGAACGAGAGGAGAATGAAGCAATGGATACATTGCAGATTGAACCAATGGATTGAGAGGAGATTGAACCAAATGCAGGGGAGATTGAAAAAATGGATCGAGAGGAGATTGAAACAAATGTAGAGGAGATTGAACCAAATGCAGAGGAGATTAAACCAAATACAAGGGAGATTGAACCAGTCGGTCGAGAGGAGATTGAACCAAATGCAGAGGAGATTGAACCAAATGCAGGGGAGATTGAACCAGTCGATCGAGAGGAGATTGAACCAAATGCAGGGAGATTGAACCAGTCGATCGAGATGATATTACATCAACTGCGTGGGAGATTGAAGCAGTGTTCAAGCGTAAAGGAATTACACAAGCGGATATGGCAGAAATAGGCACAATGCTTTTTCAACCGTATGAACCAGCGGATCGAAACATGATTGAACCAATTGTGTGACAGACTGAAGGACTTGATTCATTGTATGCAGAGAAAAAGAACAAAGGGAAAAAACGGAAGAAGCTGATGGTGGACTCTGAGAATATTCCAGCTAGGATCACTAGGAGCAAGTTGGTGAACCCAGCAAAAAACACTAGGATCAAGAAAAAAATGGATTTGAATTATTAATTTTAATTTGTATGATAAATTTTAACTACTATTAATGTTTATATTTAATTCGAACTAGTGTGACGCTCCCAAGTTTGTATGTTGGATAATCCCATAATATATGTGTTATTGCAAGTTTCTATGGTCATGCACCTAGTTGCTTAGCACTGCTCAGTTTTTCCCTCTACATGTCGTCAACACATGGGGTTTAGCTAGTTCATGGCTTAAACGTTGACCAATTGATCCAAAATTTGGCACACTTGTGTATCTAGGATTGATTTACCATATGAAATTGGAAATTTTGGATTAACTTGTAATCAGTCACATTTTTCTTTTTTTAAGTGATTACATTCAAAAAATGGTTTTAGGGTTAGTTTAATTCAAAAAAAGTCAATACATAGTGCAACCTTCAAATGGATTCTTGTTATGTTGCCTACAACCTAGCATGAATAATAAAGGAGAAGTAAATAAAGAGAAATGGACTTATCCCCTAAACCACTTCTTAAACCCTTGTTGGAATGAGCTACTAGCTATGAAGATGCATGGATTTCTACTCGATCAACCTCCAAAATAACCCATCCCAAAACATACTTTGTCTAAATGAGGCCAAATTTGGAACACTTGTGTATATCTGAGTTGCAAATAATATAATGTCGGCCATGACAAATTATTTTGTTCAAATAACACATTTTCCATTTTATATGCCAAAAGCTTGAATTTCCCTTACTCTTTTTTTATCTGAGTGCCCTTGTTTTCGTTAGCTCTACTCAGTTTTCCCCTCTCTCTAAAGTTTTCCTCACTTTTCCCCTCCCGCTAAAGTTTTCCTCACTTTTCCCCTCACTCAAACCATCACAACAGTTGATGCGCTCTGATTGGTCGAGATGTATGTCACATGGATCTTGGCTAACCACCGTTGGATACATCATGATCCGATGGGCTAGAGGTCTCTCTCCCGATGGGTGCACCTACCTTCTATGGAGAGGGGATCCTGATAGGCTGGAGGCCTCTCTCTCTCCCAATGGGCGCACCTACCTTGTACGGAGAGGAGAGCCCGACGGGCTGGATGACTCTCCCTCCCTTTCCCTGTCCCATATATACCAGCCGCATCTTCCTCCCCTCCTAACGACGTACGGTGGCACGGTTCTAAGCATGGCAGTCCGAACGGCGTGCGGCGGAACGGACCTAAGCCTGGTGGTCCAAACGGCGTGCGGTGGCACGGACCTAAGCGTGGGGGTCGAAAAGGCGTGCGACGGTGCAGACCTAATCGTGGGGGTCGGAACGGCTTGCGGCGGCACGGATCCAAGCGTGGCAGCTGGAACGGCATGCGGTGGTGAGGATCTAAGCGTCTGAAATTTCCGTCTCTGTCCGTCTCACTCCTGTTCACCTCCTTAGATCCTAAAGACACCGAGGCAGCGACGGTGCCGACAGTGGTCATCGATGCGACGACGATTGAAGCCATCATCCGCAATATCACCATGACGGCGCAGATCAAGCCCCCATGAACCGATTTGAATAAATTCGATACTCCGTCCGACCCATATTAGTTGACTTGGATTCATCTAGATATGAAACGTATCTAGTCAAGTTTTACTGCTAATATGGGTCGGAGGTAGTATGTATTTGATACGTGAGACCGGTGGATATGTTGATTCATAAGTAGCAGTACTTGCTTTGACAATCTCCGGTGGGCATGTATTAGTTGATTTAGATTTGTCTAGATTCGATTGTACCTAGACATGAATTAGTATTAGATTCATCCGTATATTGACGAATTTGAGTCAACTAAATTGGATCGGAGGGAGTAGTACTTTATTTGAGAAGAAGAATGGGGCATTAGGAAGAACGGGAATGGATGCTGCCGTCAACGCTGCAAGTCTACATGGCATTTGGCACGCCAACTATGGGAAGCTACATCCAATGGCAAGCAACTCGAGCCCCGCAATGCATTCTCATGAAAACTTTGTGACCGCAAAGTGACTAAACTTGCAGGAACTCACAACCATCCATCGAATAACAATTCAACTATCTAAATTAGCTATCAATTCAACTAATCATTACATGTGCCACCTTCACCACAACCCCATAGTGTAATTGTTAGGACGGGGATGACAACTACTAAAACTGCCCACATGAATCTACTATTATCCTCCCCCTTCACTTGAAGTTCATGTTTTAGATTTTCTACCATTTGATCAGATACGGAAAGATCAGCCTCAAGTATCAACTTCTCTTTGTGAATAAGCTCTGAGTTCTTCTTTTCTTCCTCAATAGTATGCTTCAGCTCTATATCAACAGGTTTTTACGGGCCTATTCATCGCCTAAATTGGCAACCATCTCCTCCAAATCCATCCTTTGGCTAGACCACTAGGTTGATTCATCTTGGTATGCAATGTACCATGGATCATCGGCCTCCATAGCACACTTTAACAACCCCAAAACAAACCCAATTAAAATCAGTCTGACAAGCCATGGCGGCACTTCAAATTCAACGGTAGTACAAAGAGAAGGAGCTACCTGCACTTCTGACATGGTAGGAGAAGGAGAACGTGGCCACGACATGATCGAATCCCCACCCTATCAGTGTACCTGCTATGACCAGACATTGAAGACTAATTTACCCCTGCAATATCGAGGAAATTACGGGAGCCGAATCGATTAGGGTGGGCGGAGCAGGAGCGAAGCTATGGCGGCAAAACAAAATCCTGGTCATCATGGGCGGCGGACCTGCCTGCGGTCGGTACTACCTCAACGTACAATGCGTGCGGACAAAATAGGTGTTGGAGCCATGGTTGAGGTGCAACGCGGCAGTCCGTCCGACGCCACCATAGGACGGAGCCATCGACGCGCCGACGATGGCTGCTCTGACCGCCGGTGGGGTAGGAGCTGCTCGGGACTGGAGGCTGGGAGCGGATGAGAGAGAGAGCCGACCTCATGTGTGTCATACACGACCCCACCTGTCAATGTTTGGGGGAGTAGCTGCTTCGGAATTTTCGCATATTTGCCAATTTTGCATATCTGCCAAACTTTTTCTTTGAAATTTGCATATTTTCCACATGACCACCACATGTCAGCAACACACAAAATGGAAAATATGCAAGTTGCAATCTAAAACGTGGCAAATATGAAACCCCCCCTCCAGCCACACATCACTGCCCCATCTGTCACTGGCTTCGACTGTCCCACATCACGACCCCATCATTCATTGGCTTCAATGGCCCCATAGGACGAACCTTTTTCTTTGAAATTTGCATATTTGCCACATGACCACCACATGTCAGCGACACACAAAATGGAAAATATGCAAGTTGAAATCTAAAACATGGAAAATATACAAATCCCCCCTCTAGACACACATCACGGCCCCATCGGTCATTGGCTTCGATGGCCCCACATGACAGTCCCATTGTTCATTGGCTTCGATGGCCCTAGGGAACAAACCTTTTCTTTGAAATTTGCATATTTGCAACACAGCGACATACAAAATGGAAAATATGCAAATCCCCCCTCAGCCACACATCACAGCCCCATCGGTCATTGGCTTCGACGGCCCCATTGTTCATTGGCTTCAATGGCCCCACAGAACGAACCTTTTCTTTGAAATTTGAATATTTGCAACATGACCACCACTTGTTAGCGACACACAAAATGGCAAATATGCAAGTTGCAATCTAAAACGTGGTAAATATGCAAATCCCCCCTCCAGCCCCACATCACGGCCCCATCGGTTATTGGTTTCGACCACCCCACATGATGACCCCATCGTTCATTGGCTTCGATGGCCCCACAGAACAAACCTTTTCTTTGAAATTTGCATATTTGCAACATGACCACCACATGTCAGCAACACACAAAATGGATGCAAGTTGCAACGTAAAATGTGGCAAATATGCAAATCCCCCTCCAACTCGACATCATAGCCCCATCAGTCATTAGCTTCGAGGCCCCACCCTACATGACGGCCCCATGTTCATTTGCTTCGATGGCCCCACGGAATGAACATTTTATTTGAAATTTTCATATTTTCCACATGACCACCACATTTCAGCGACACACAAAAATGGGAAATATGCAAGTTGCAACATAAAACATGGCAAAAATGCAAATCCCCCCTCCAGCTCCACATCACTGCCCAATCAGTCATTGGCTTCGACGACCACACATGACGGCCCCATCGTTCATTGGCTTCGATGGCCCCACGGAACGGCCCCATTTGTCATTGCCTGCACCAGCCACCCAATTAGGAAAAAAGCGTCCCACAAGGCAGCGAGAGAAGGATGGCGGGTCCGACGTGTATCCTGGCCCCCACCCATCAACACGTATCGTCCATGACAGGACCGCACCAAAGCGGCCCCACCGGTCAAGCATGTGTCGGTCAAGTCCTTGTAATGTAACGCTCAATGCCCGACCTGCCCCGCCCCAACACGGTCCCACCGTCAGTATGTAACGGTCAAGCCTTTGACCTGACGGCATCCCTCCGTCCGAGTGCCTGCGAGCGCCCGCGAGGGTTTCTTAACATGGCGAGGGGAAAAGTGAGGAAAAGTTAACTAGCTGGGGAAAACTGAGTACAACTAACAAACCAGGGGCACGAAAATAGAAATCACTAAATATTATGCCTCCACTCACTTTATGAGAAACTTCGCTACAATTTGAATAATCCAGATGTGGAATTGGTAGACACTACTATTAAACTGTTTAATAGAACTAATATAAAACTGGAAGGTTTTATTTGAAATATCTATGTGTTTGTCGGACCGCTCATGTACCCTATTGATTTTCATATCGTTGATATGTCTTGAGATACTTTTTGTCATATTCTTTTAGGCATGCCTTTTGTCTCCATAACCAAAGCTCGAATTCATAATAAAGAGGAGACTATTTCCATGATGTTTGGAGAGTAGGAAATGACATTCCACTTTGCCAACCTAAAAAAGAGGCCATATGAAATAGAAGATATCAAGGAAGAGAAAACAATTGCCGAGCTGGCCGCTATTCATTTCAGCACTCCCCAAGACGAATTAGAAAGAAACATAATTAATTGGGAAGAGGCACAAGATGATGAGGAAAGAGAAGACATAGACGATTACCTGGACTCTATCTTGGAATCACAAAACCCACATGATTATGAAGAACTGGTAAGAAAGGGTGACAAAGAACCTCCTCCAATTGAATTGAAATGACTTCCAGACAATATGAGGTATGGATTTTTAGATAATGAAACAAAATTTCCTGTTATTATTAGTAAAAATTTATCAGAAAATGAAACAAATAAACTTATTTCAGTTTTGATCAAGCATCGTGAAGCATTTGGGTATACTCTAAGTGACATTAAAGGAATAGATCCATCTATTGTGACACATAAGATTACCATGCTTGAAGATGTTGTACCTATAGTTGACACACAAATAAGGCTTAACCCTAAAATGAAAGAGGTAGTAAGAAAATAAGTTATACGCTTATTAGATGCCGGCATAATATGTCATGTTTCTGATAGTAAGTGGGTTATCCCAGATCATTGCATACCAATACATGGGGGTATTGATGCTGCTATGAATGAGGATGGTGAGCTAATCCCAATAAGGCCTATTGTTGGGTATCACATGTGCATCGATTTTAGAAAACTAAACCGTGAAACACAAAAAAATGATAAACCAATACCGTTCATGGATAGAATTTTAGAAAGACTAAGAAATAATTCTTATTTTTGTTTTCTTGATGGTTATTCTGGTTATTCTCAAATTGCTAAACAACCTGAAGATCCAGAGAAAATGACTTTCACATGTCCTTATGGTACTTATGCTTATAGACTAATCCCGTTTGGCTTATGTAATGCAGCTACAACTTTTCAAGAATGTGTTTTGAAAATCTTTTACGATCTTGTTGAGAAGACCATGGAAGTTCTAACAAATGATTTCGTTGTTTGTGGAACAACATTTGATAATTGTCTTTACAATTTAACCAAAGTTTTGCAGAGATGCAGGCAATCGAACTTAGTTTTGAATTGGGACCAATGTCGATTCATGGAAAGAGAAGGTAAAGTTTTTGGACATAAGGTTTCAGAAAAAGGTATAGAAATAGATAAGACCAATATAAGTGCTATAGAAAACCTTCCCATACCTCAACACATTAAAAACTTAAAAATGTTCCTGGGACATGCAGGTTTTTATTATATAGGATTTTGCTAAAATAGCTATGCCTCTTACTAACCTTCTTGACAAGTAGACTCCGTTCTACCTAGACCATGACTGCATTGCAGCTTTTGAAAATCTTAAAAACAAATTACTTTCAGCACCTATCATGCAGCCCCAAAAATGGGATGAACCATTTGAAATCACGTGTGATGCTAGTGATTATGCTTTAGGAGCTGTATTAGGATAGCGAGACATGAAGAATTTAAATGTTATTGATTATGCTAGTAGGACTCTTAATAAAATTCAAAAAAAATATGCTACTACCGAGAATGATTTCCTTGCTATAATTTTTGCCTGTGACAAATTTAGATCTTACATTATTAATTCTAGAGTAATAATTCATACATACCACCAAGCTTTGCGTCACCTACTTGTTAAAAAGGATGCAAAGCCCAGGTTGATTAGGTGGGTGTTAGTACTACAAGAATATGATTTACAAATAGTAGATAGGAGAGGTAAGGATAATCCAGTAGCAGATCATCTATCTAGGATGGAGGGAATAATTACCGACCCTGTACCTATAAATGTGTCATTTCCAGGAGAATAGTTAGCAAAAATTGAAGTAATTGATCCGTGGTATGCATACTATGCTAATTATCTAGCAGTAAAATTTGTACCCCCTGGTATGACAAGAAAGAAAAGAATGAAATTCTTTAATGATCTTAGACATTACTTTTGGGATGATCCGTTTCTTTATCGTTATGGACCAGATGGAATGATTTGAAAGTGTGTTCCTAACCATGAAATGAATGCAATTTTGCAAGCTTGTCATGGCAGCCCCTATGGAGGACATCATGCATGCAGGCGAAATACGAAAAAGGTACTTCAATCCGGATTCTATTGGCCCACCTTGTTCAAAGATGCACAAAGGTATGTGGAGTTTTTGATGCTTGCCAGATAAGAGGTAATATAGGCAGAAGACAAGAGATGACAATGAATTATAGTATTATAATTGACCCATTTGATGTATGGGGAATGGATTACATGGGACCCTTTATAAAATCAAATGGTTACACTCATATACTTGTTGATGTCGATTATGTTACTAAATGGGTTGAAGCAATCCCAACTAACCATGCAGATGTACCACTTCCGTGAAGATGGTCAAGGATGTCATATTTGCCAGGTTTGGAGTTCCTATATTTTTAATTAATGGCGGTGGTTCAATTTTATGAAGGGAACTTTCAGGAAAATCCTCTAAAAATATGGAGTAACTCACCGCGTTGCTTCACCATATCATCCCCAAACAAGTGGTCAAGTGGAACTCTCGAATAGAGAACTTAAGACCATACTCGAGAAGATGGTGGATAAATCAATAAAAGATTGGTCATACAAGCTAAATGACACTCTTTGGGCATACCATACTACATTTAAAAATCCGATGGGTATGACACCATATAAGATGGTATATGGTAAGGCGTGCCATCTACCTTTATAATTGGAACATAGAGCCTTTTGGGAAATCAATAATTTAAACTATGATCTTAAGGCAGCAGGAGAAAAACGTTTGTTAGACATCCATGCTTTAGATGAGTTTAGGAGTGAGGCTTATGAAAATGCTAGACTATTTAAGGAAAAGGTAAAAAGATGTAATGATAGAAAAGTAGAGGAAAAGGTTTTTAAAAATGGAGATAAAGTACTGCTCTATAACTCTCATCTTAAGTTATTTCCAGGAAAGCTCAGATCAAAGTGGCAAGGCCCCTATATAGTTGAAGAAGCTTATGCATCAGGAGCAGTGAAGCTCCAGGGGAAAACACCTTCTCTTTCATGGATAGTGAATGGACAATGTTTGAAGCATTATCGTGCAAAAGAAGATATAAGTGCAATCACCGTATGAATAATTACTCCAAAAGAGTTGATTGAGAAAAAATATGTAAGTAATGGAAACCGGAAGAAGGACAAGATTGAGACAAAGTGAGCAACACTATGGTTAAGATACAGACCATAAAAGAGCACTTCATGGGAGGCAACCCATGTAAATAAAGGGGCGAGTAAGTTTTAAAAATTTCCAAGGTAAGTTTTAGTTAAGTTTGAGATTGAATAAGGAACACATGAAGCTTTTGAGAAATAAAATAAATTTGGTTATGATAAAATCTAGCCCAATCGATGTTAATGTTGGTCAAAAATTTAAGTTGTCATTTGTCTGTCAAAACTTGGTACTCCAATAATTTTCAGACTAATAAAGAATTCTCCAAGAAAAAGTTAATTTCTTTTGTGATTCCAGAAAGCTTAACGACAGGAATTATACGGTGGGAATAAAAATTCTGGCCGTATAGTTATCTACACCATCCCCGAAAATTTATTCCTTAGTACTAAAAGCTTAATGACCAACTATACGACAGGTATAAAAATTCCGGCCGTATAGTTGTTCATCGCATTCTCAAGTTTTTATGACAAGGTACAGAAAGGTTAACGACCAACTATACGGCGAGAGGAAATCTCCCGGTCGTATAGTTGCAGCCGTATAGTTGTTACCGCCTTAGATAATAAAAAAATATAGTCGGCTTGCAACTATACGATGGGATCTATATGACCCGCGCCCGTATAGTTGCTCGTTAAGCCTGGCGGCTAGGGTTTTTGACCTGCCCTTTTAAAGACGGCTTCATCTAACCTTTTTCGTTAAGTTTTCACAGAGCTACAGCCTCTAGCCTTGAAAAACCATCGCCACCTCCATACACCCCCTTCTAACAACATCCGTGCAGAGAAGCCATGCAGCCTTTCCATGTCAACAAGGTTTGGAACAAGGAAGAGAAGCCCGTGAAGAGGATCGAGGAGGTGGAACCAAAAGAAGCACCCTCGTCATCTAGCTCGGAGATGAAGCCTCTCCCAAATTGGGGGAAATGTTCCCGCAAAGGATGGAGATGACACGTCAATCAGATCAGAGAAGGAGAAAGGATGAGTATGTCCCTAATCCTTACCATCACAACATAGGATCTTATTATGAACTTCCTCTTAGTCTGCCACCTCTTCAACCCAAGAAGGTGCGGCAAGACGAGATTCATAATAAGATCTATTAGTTGGAAAAATCTTCAAAAGCATGTATTGGAACTATTGGAGAAGGAATTGACTCCTACTGGATGATGAGCAAAGACCTTGATAAAAAGGTCAATGACATCGATGGTAGAGTTGGTTTCTTAATTAAAAATATTTTTGAGTTGACAAATGAGAAGAAATTCCTTCAGAGAAAATTGTTGAAGATTCAATACAACATGGCCAAACTCAGCATTCGCCTCGCAAGCGTGGATAAAGTTAGCAACCCAGGAGAGGAAGACAGTGCTCTTCCTACCCAGGAAGAGGAATAGGTACTAGCAAGGAGTTATTTGATCCCTCCTGGATTGATCCCAAGCTTGGGGAGATCTCTAAAACCTTGCAATCAATCTTATAAGTTTATTACTCTTAGTTTCACATTAGTTTGATTTTAGAAATAAAAATTGCATCATTAGGATTCCCTTCAGGAATAGTTGATCCTATTTGTGAAATTCTGAGTTTATTATAATATATGAAGAATTATTGAGTTTGAGTTTGTCTCATTGGATATATGAATTGCTTGAGTATGATTTTACTTGCACCTGATGATAGCAATATGAGTCTTCCACACCATTGGTATTAATGGAGCATATAAAGATAGTTTGATCAATATGTTGTAGGTCAATGGTTTGATTTACAAAAATAAGAAACTACCTAATTAATTAAGATGAAAAAGAAAAACCTTGAGCAAAGGAGAAATTATACGTGCTATCAAATAGAGTGAGAACAAGTTTGAGGTAGAATACTCAAGTTATAAAGATGCTTCATATATATTTGGAATTTGATAATTGAGATCATTAACCTTTGAAATTCCTACATGAAGTGGAATATATGGCTAGCTCCTTTGCACAGCACTTAAACAAAGTGTAAGCACAAATATATATAGAAAAAGAAGATGAAGAAAAAGAGTGAATGTGCAAAGAGCAAATAGGCATATACGACTATATTGTAGTAAGAAAAAGAGATGTTTGAGATTCTGAAACCCAAGTGAATATGTTAATCCTAAAAACACTTGGGGCTACCTCACTAACTCATTCGGTTGAACCGAATACTTTTACATCATGTGGAGAACAATCTTTTGTGAACTATTAATTGCTAAGGTGTGGAAGCCTTCTAATATTGTTTGGATGGTTCGAGTAAAGTACTACTCATGAAATTATTTATATGTATCCTTTATGATAAACACATGCTGCATTTGCCTCATTTATTTTTGTAAGATCCCTCCTTATTAAAGGAAAAGAATCCCTGTGTTTACAATGCTAGTCCCTGGATCAATAGCTAGCATCCACAGTTTAGATGTAATATCAAGAAACAAAGGTCATATACAACTTTATAACCAGGAATAAAATAATTTTATTACATCAAACATAGCTCATTGGCTATTTACATTACATTGCAGCGGAATATCTATAGTCATGGGTCCTTCATCTTCAAAGTGCCACAGGCAGATGTTGGTTGTAGACTTTGTAATCCTAATCAATCATTCCTCACTAAAATCAATCAAACCTGCAACATTAAAAGTTACAGCCACAAGGGTCAATACATTTGGATTGTATTGGAAAGTGATACTTTGGTAGTATAGTGGAGTCTATCATCTATATGCATTTGGCTAAGTGGGGTTGAGGCTTGCATTGCTCAAAATAGATTTTTCCTATCATTTTGAAAATAAGTTTTGTTTGGCAAAAACAAATTCCAAGGCATCTATCAATCAAAGACTGAAGATCCACTCAGGGCATCTATCAATCAAAGACTGAAGACTTGCTTGGCAAAAACAATTTCCCAATCTAAGATTTTGAGATCCTTGTACCAAGCCATCTCTCCATCAAAGATTGAAGAATTTCACACAACCCTTGTTCACCCACAAGTTTTAATTTAGAAATTGGAGTGATGAGATTCTTGATTGCTTCCATGTCTTGATGCTCAAATTGTCCTTTGCCAGGGACATGGCTAAGTACTTAGGTTTTACACTCTGCAGAGGTGGTGCACTTTCCCCACAAGCCTTGGTTTCCCAAGACATGATCCTTCAGTAGCCTTTCCTTAGTCAAATGGACGCGCTCCAACCTATCATACACTACCACCCACTGTCCAAAAGACTAAGTTCCAGCATCCTAAGATCATGGCAGAGCCCATAATGCCAAGTGGTTGCACTTGAAGCTTCTCAACATTTGACATCTCAATTCTCTTTGTTTCCTGGGTGGCCATCCACAAGTGAGATACACTAAGGTAAACCATAAACATGGGCCTTGTGAACCACTCAACATAAACCATTCCTTCCATTCCACCCAGGTGATTCATTAACTTAGTTGTTTTGTTAAATAAAACACAAGTCCAAAGACTTAGAATATTTTTCATAGTGTGAATATATTCCACCCAGGTTTTCTATTAGCTAGGCTAAGCTTGGTAGTAATAGGATTCTTAACTTAGGAAAATCCTACTATGGATTTAACTACTAGGTTTCTTATAGCAAGGTCTATACTTAGCTAAATAAAAACCATGCAAGTTTTACTTGGCAAAAACACTAATGCATAGTGAAAATAATGGGATAGATAGTATGAAGTATCACTTGCCTTTTTGGTAGAGGGTATAGGTTTACTCCTTGATCTTGCTAGTCTCACTCTTCAAGTCACTACAATTCAATCAAGCAAGGTACAACTCAATCTACCAATCAAGCAAAACACAAAATCATCTAACATTCCAAACCAAAGTCAAACAAACAATTTCTCTCACACAAAGTAATGGGATCTAAGTCATGCATAAGCATGCAAAGGTTGGTTCTAATGTAGGGATGGTCTTCAATAGGCTTCTAAACTTTGTAGGTTCCAAATTGGTCATTTACCAAAATGGCAAAGTCATTTGCAAAGAGGATCTCTATTAAATTCCTAAACTTTGTAAGATCCAAAATGGTCATTTACCAAAGTGGCAAAGTTCAAGTAATGCATGCAAGCATGCCAAGCTTTGCTTTGTTTGTAAAAGTGGTTCCTAGTGGGTCATAGACTTTTGGGTACATCTAATGGTCATTTTGTTAGGTGGCTAAGTCATTTGCAAAAGGTTTCACTATAAAACCATTTGCAAAACAAAGTGTCATTCTATGTGGTGTAGAAACATTTCTACTAGGGTATTAACCTATAGGTTTCACCAAATGAGTTGCTATTGCAAAACTTGGTGTTTTGGGTCAGTAGGTTTGGTCCAAAACATTTTCTCAAAGTTTTCTTTATGAAAGCATTTTCATAAACAAAACAATGGTTTTTAATTAGCTAGAAATGGACTAAACTAATTAATCCATCCTATTCATTTCCAAAATCACTTTCCAAACTATGGGTTGGTTCCTAGGGTCAGTAAGGTCACAACAAACTATTTTGCAAAGGTTTTAACCTAAAAATCATTTTTAAATGATTTTTCTAATGTTAGCAAGCACACAAAAGAATCTGCAAAATCAAACAAGCTAACAAATACTATTTGCTAAACTAAGGGCAGGGTTGGTTAGAGCTTGTCTTGCTGAATCCAACGACATCAAATTTGTAAAATTTGGACGTGTGGATCAAAAGATACAAGGGTTTGAAATTGGCAAAAGTTTCTGTTTTCAAATTCTAATTCAGATCTAATACTGGCCACGCGGCGTAATTCTATTCGTCGGTACCGATTCGCTGCGGATCGTGGCTGTGGAGCGTTGGATTAAGTTAGATCGCACGGTACAGAAGCATACCTCTTCGCGACTAAGTGAAACTATCGTAGCCGATGGATCTAGATCGAACGGTTGCGGCAGGCTCGACCTAAAGTGGGCGGCGCTGCGGTGGCTAGCGGCGGCGGAGCGATCGGTCGATGACGGTGCCGGCGATACAGGAAGCGAGAGAGTAAAAGGGGATGCTTACCGTGCTCGCAAGAACGTGGGGAAGCTCTAGGTAGTGTCGTCTTATCGCGGGGCGTACTGGAGTGAGCTTGATTGCTCGCCGGAGTGGAGGACGGCGTTGGGAGCGTCGGGTGGTTGTCGTGGACGTCGCTGTAGATCACGAGAAGACAAACGGAAAGCACTGTAAGACGCGCAAGGGTACAACGGTGATGCGAGCGTGAAGGAGGAGTGAAGGGGCGGTCTGGTCTTACCGGTGGGGCTCGTCGGAGAGGAAGCAGACGGCGGTGCTCACTATCGACGACAGAGGCGAGGATAGGGGGCGCCCTAGGTCAAACGGAAGGTGTCGTTAGGTTCGTATGAGCTTGTAGATCATCATCGGGTCAACAAGGATGAGAGGGGAGGTCAGGTTTACCGGGGAGATGTCGCCGCAGTTGGAGCAGACGGCGGCGCTGGCTCGGGGCTTGTTGGAGTCGGGGTTCTGGTGCTCCCGCGGGCGAACTAGGAGTACTAGGGGATGCGTGAGGTCGAGAGGAGTCCACTCGCGTGAAGTAGAGGCAGAGGGGTGGTCGGAGTTGGCCGGAATTGCTGTGACAGCTCGTCGGAGCAGTGGGCGTTCGAGGAGGAAATGGAGCGGCCTGGGGGCGAGCTTGGGGAAGGGGTCTGAGGGAAAACGGAGGAGAGAGCGAGGCGATTAAAAGGGCGTGGTCGCGACGAGGAATTAACGCGGCGTTAAGGCGAATTTATTCGGCGGAATCAAAGCAGAAAACGGCCGGCGAGAGGAGGAAGAATCGGTCGCGGTGGGAACGACGATGAACAGTAGGAATGGGGTCCACTGGTCAGTGGGAAAAAGATAGAAGGGGAAGGGTCCACCAGTCAGCCTCGGTGAGGGTTTCTTTCGCGGTACAGAAAAACGGTTCGGGGAGAGTGGGTGAGAAAGGTGGGACCGTCTCGTCAGCGAGTGAGGGAGAGAGAGAAGTGGGTCCTGGTTGTCTGTCTCTGTGTGGGTAGATTTCTTAGTGAGAAGGGATTTCTTCGGGGGAGAGGGAGAAGACTGGGCTGGACTGGGCCTTAGTGGGCTGCTGGGCTGGGTCAACCTTTTTCTTATTTTTTTCTGTCTGCTCTCTTTTTCCTTTTTCTATTTCTTTTCTGTTTTGAATTTTCATTCAATTATTCAAACAAACAAACAAGGTTCAAACAATTCAAACAACACTCAACTTTACTTTGAATTTGGTTCTGTTTGGCAACATAATCCAAATCTCAAAATGAAATATATTTTTATTTATTTTAGGATCCATTTATTATTTAATTAAAGTGGATCTATAGTTATTTAATAGTGTTTGATTTATTTAAATAAAATTTTCCATTTGAAATCCAATTATTTTCAAAACCAAACCAGAAGGTTTAATTTGAAAGATAAAAGAATACTTGGAAACTTATTTAAATAAATAAATAAGTTTTGGTGTTTAATTAAAATGGGAAAGCCTTTACTTAAATAAAATTGGATATTTAAATCCTTATTATTTTATTTAAATAATCCTTTACTCATTTTAATCAAAGCAAAACCTTTTAATAAAAGATTTCAAAGTAGTAATAAAATACTTGGTGTTCATTTAAAATGGGAAAAGCTTTTACTTAAATAAAATTGGATATTTAAATCCTTATTATTTTATTTAAATAAACTTTTACTCATTTTATCAAAACAAAATATTTTATTACAAAAGTTTGGCCAAAATTAATTTGGCTTACCTTTTTATTTGAAAACAAAGTCTTTTATTAAAAGATCTAAAACAGTGTTTCCAAAACAATTTATTTTTCCTTTAACAAAGGTTTATATTTTTAATCCCTTTAGGATTTTTGTTCACCAAAGGGTATGGGCTTTTGGTAAGGGCTTTATTGGCTTTGGAAATTCAATTTCCTTGTCTTAATATATTCACAAGATTTTTGTCTCGGGTTCCAAACTAAGTGAAACCAATCTCCAAGGTCTTTCTTGATCTTTTGTGATTATTGGTTGATCAAATTTGGTATGGATCAAATCCATGGATTTGGAGATACTTTGGAAAATGATTTCCTTCCATTAGGGCTTAGGGTTTTGGATTACTTTCCAAATGTTCAAATTTCCAGATACATTCATTGAGGAATGCATTTCCCTTGATTTGGATTTCTGTTGAATTCAAACTTCTGCCAAAGTTTGTTCAAGATGATATTTTAAGTCTCCTTTTAGAAACAAAAGTTTGCTTTTCACCCTGATTTTCAACAAAAATTTATTTTGTTATTTTATTTTTCACATTACAAGTTTTGGAAAATCTTGGGATGTGACAATTTTTTCGACTTAGCTTAATGAATATGAGAATCACATCCATTAAGCTAAACTTGATCGGGACGAGCAAGATTCTAATCTTGGGGAAGTTGATGAGTGCATATTAGCATCATGTTTTACATTATTATTTTGCATTGTAGATGTAGGATATTAGTATTTTTTGGCATTCGCACGCACTTTTTATGTTTATTTTCACCAGGATCAGATCAGATGATGGATCCAATGGACACAATTCTTGGAGCAATTATATTGGAGAGAAAAGGATCCAAAAACTACGTAAAACGCTTATTTAAGGAATATTAATAATACTAGAAGAAAACCCGAAGCGAGAAACAGGGACAGAAGAGTTGACGTCCAACTATATAACGGGTCGCCGTGTAGTTGGCGCCGCCTCCTACTCCTCAAATAGTTTCACCCCGTGGAACTGGTTTGGAGTGACGACATATAAAACACCCAGAAATCTCGAAAACCTCACGTCCGAAAGGGATCTGGAGGGGGAACTTGCCCTAGGTATCCATCTTCGCCCTAAGATGTCAACACCCGTATTTTTAATCCCAGATGCCTGTTATGCCATACATCGCAATCGTAGGATTACCATTTTTGTGAGACATAAGAGATTTGGATATCGCAGTACATCATCCATTATAAACCATACATACGGTCTTACACAAATAAGGATCTCATGATCCAGTTCTTAATACAAATCAAGCAGCGGAATAACGTAATAATAAAGGTAGCGCAGGCGAAGCTCCATCTTCGGGGTCACAGGCAATGCTGATGATGGGAGATGATCCTAGTTGTTGTAACCTTCCTGCGATCCATCATCCTGGTACTCCTCTTCATAGTCTGGCCACGGGATTAGCCAGGGACAAAGCCATGAGTACTCTTTAAGTACTCGCAAACTAATACTAACAAGTTAAGGGGTTTTTTAGTAGGACACTAAGCTCTAGGGTTGTTTTGCAAAAAGCCAAATTTACCTCTACTAAGTTCAGAAGCAAAGAAAGATAGTTGAAATTTTATAATGCCTAAGTGGGAACTTGAGTTTCATATCACAACTCTGTTGTGGTAAAGTCAAAGTCTCAAATCATTACACAAGTCGTTTTGAAAACATCTAATGGGGGAACAGTATGGCCACTCCAACTGTCCATAACCGCGGACACGGCTATTCGAATAGTTTGACACTCTGCAGATATTGTACACTTTCACCACAACATTCGATACATCCGTCAGGAACAAATCCTGAATTCACCATACTCAGTATGCGGATAATCAATCCCAACCTTTCAATTACATGCCCTAGTATAAGCACCTCTCCTGTGAATTTGGCCTCCCAACCATGACCAACTGTCATCTTGGGTACTGCATAGGTGGACAATCTTCACAAGGTAGCCTCAGCTCATACCTTGGTCGTGAGGGAACCCATACTAAGGTATATAAGTTTCCAGTCAAGCCCAATTTTCGGGTATTGTGGTTATACGGTAAAATTGGAATGGTATCGCATGCAGACAACCATCAGTTTTATAAAGGGCTAAGGCTCATGCCTCAACATTTTCGTCATCAAAATCATCTAGTGTTCGGAAACACATGTTAAAACATTTCAGTAGAATGACTCATCATTCCAAGGTTTTCATAACCATTTTCTCCAAGTATTCCCATCTAAAGTTGATCAAGTTTTATGCTTAGCACTAGCATCTACAAGTGGGGCTAAATACTAAGGAGGGGTGGTAAACAAGTGGGGATTAATGAAGTTCAATCTCATGCCTTAGGATGACATCAAGATTATCTAGCTTAGGCCAAATTTAATGATCTTTATGCAACCTTCAATTATCTTCCTAGAATCTACAAGTCACTTAAGTAAACTCTAAGAGAAAACTTTGATAAAGAAATAAAGTAGAAAGCTTGCAAGTAAAACTAGGATTGGGTATCATCAAATGTGTCCAACCAAGCATGCTTAGTGCATTGCATAGGTTATCTAACTTTCATAATTGCAAGTGTTATCTTGCCTTGTGCAGAGCAGTGGTTGAAGTTCTCCTTGGCTTCTTCCTCGTAGTATCCTCCTTCCTCCTCGTATCCTTGGTCGGTACTAGCGTCTATAAATAAATACGAGTTACACAATCACCAAACAATACTTAACTATTTTCAATCATCACACCAAGGTGTACTATAGATGATCTAGTATCATCACTAACATTACAATATTAAAGCTTTTGTCTTATTTATATTAATTTGAAAAAAGTAATTTCTACTCATTGAAAAACTACTTAAGATTTAATATTCTCCAACTCAAACATGGGATCATGTTGACACATGTTATCACCACATATTTCAGTACATGGGAATGTGATTTAAAGTGGTGTCACAATTTAATAAGGTTTAACCTTTTTATTTTAAATAAATAAAGTGACTACAAATGCCTATGTGGCATTCTTTTGTTGCTTGAACATTATTTCTGTAAGTAAACCCAAATGTTTTTATATATTCTGAAAGGTATGATCAAATGTGATTTTTGAAAGTTGGAATCAACTCAAAAGCTATTATGGTTGAATTTTGAAAAATATTTGAATGCAGAAAAGCTTCTGACTTGTTATTTTCCAAAGTTGATATACAGATCCAAATGATTTGAACCCAACGGGCTTGGATTAAGCATTTCAGTACCTTTCTAACAAAATTAGTTTCATGTATTTTGGTTCAATAAATCGAGCTGGGTTAATTTTTGAATCTAGGTACATAACAGAGTTTGCATTAAAATAGAAAAATCTAAATTCAAACGGTTGGTCTGCGCGGGAAAGGTTAATGGGCCGGCCCAGTGTCACTCCGCAGCGCGGGGCTCAGCTAACAGGGGGTTCCACCAGTCAGCGGCTCATAACACGTGAAGCGGTACAGGGCTGTGTGGTTCGTTGGATTAGAAGGAAGATCGACGGCTGGGGATCGTCATCGACGATGAACATGTCACCGGCGAGCTCAAACCCTAGCGCCTCAGTGGGGGTGCATAGGGGGAATACCAGGGCTCCAGCGACGATGGCGAGGCGGGCAAACGAACGAGTGGTCGACGGCGAGCTCAGGGATGGTCGAGGCAGCTCCAGGTGTGGTCGAAATCAACGGCTCCCTTCTTCTCTATAGGCGGCCTGCTCCGGCACAATTCTGGCGAGCTGCCGCTTCTCGTGCTCCGTCTAGAGGGTGGAATGATATGTGAGGTGAGGGGAGTGGAATGGTGTGCTTCAAACGGCTGGGGGTCGCCTCCTTTTATAGGCTCGAAGGCGAGACCGAGAGGGATGGGCAGGCGATGGTGGCGACATGGCTACGGGCGGCTAGCGGCATGGCTGAGGTTGGCGGTCGATGGGCGATCTCCTGGTGATGCTCTACAACATAAATGCGCGCTTAGGTGCGGTGGCAATCGGTCGGGAACGTGCGGTGCTCTACGCGACAGAGGCGGCGTCTTCGACGGCGAGCGGTGGCTGTGAGGCACGGAGTGGCGAACGGGGGTGTCTGGCGTGTTCTTGGGATCATGGCAAAGCGGTGGGCACGGGCTGCGGTCGAGGGGCGGCATATGCACACGTGCCGGGTGCGTCGCTCTGGGGCGGGCTCGGCATGTCGCAGTGGCACTAGGCGTGCGGCGTTCCTGGTGGTCCACGGCTTGCACTGGCTTGGGGAGGGGACAGTGGGCGGCGGTGAGGTGCTGGCTACCTCCCAGATAAGGTTGGCAAGACTAGGGTGGCTGCTATCTGGCAGGCGGCAATGGGGTGGCATGGTGAGGCTCGGCCTGCTCACCATTGATGGCAAGGCAAGCTCACAGTGGTGCTAGATGTTTACAATTGAGCTATATGATCTACTAAAGACTAGTTGCAACCAGAGAGGGAACAAGTTAGGCCAAATTTACTGCACACTATAGTGTTTGTGATTTGTTTGATTTGAATCTGCAAGCTGTTTGATGAAATGGCCGCAAGAAACTTACTTTTGAATTTTGAAAAAAAAAATTGGTGGGTGTGACAGGAATGTGTTGAGGATTCTATGGGTTCTTGGGTTTTGAAAATTGAGCTTGTTTGAGTGGTTTTTGAAATAGTGGGATCTTCCCATATGAGATAGCTTCAATTTTAAACTATCATTTAAACTTAGCATTTGAATGTTTTTGGATGATCACAAAGTGGGCCTTGGTACCTTATTGTGAGTACTAACAAGGGGTGCAAAGATCCACAAATGTTTCTGTTGAGTTTTGAAAACTAGGGATAGCCAAAGTAGGCATGAGAGTTAATTTGGCAAAAATGACCATTCACTTCATTTGTTTATTTTGAGTTGTTTGTCTTCGGGAAAAGTTTGGGCATTTTTAGATGATGTTTATTTCACCTAAGAATCATTTTACAAGCAAAGAAACACATAACCATGGCAATTCAAAAGAATCCAAATTTTGAATACACACATATATGAATGCTTTCATATTTTTAGTTGGAAAAGTTTTTGTTAACACTAATTTTCATGATTAGAGTTTGATGATCCAAGTTTAATATTTTTGGGATGTTACAAACCTTCCCCCCTTAAAAAAATCTCGTCCCGAGATTTGAAAAAGGACGAAAAAGATTACCTAGGATTTGAAGAGATCGGGAAACTCCGTCATGATGTGATCTTCGCACTCCCAAGTAGCTTCCTCTTCTGTGTGATTGCTCCACTGAATATTGAGAAACTTGATGCTTCGGGTTCTGGTAGTTCTGAAAGCTTCTTCCAAAAAACGGATGGGTACTTTGGGATAGGTCAGGTCATCGTTGATTTCTATGGTCTGGTGATCAATGTTCTTGAACACTTCAGTCTTCTCCGGAACTTCGAGGCACTTGCGAAGTAATGAGATATGGAACACATTGTGCACGGCTGACATCTCTTCTGGCAGTTCCAATTGATACGATACTTCTCCTCGATGGTTTAGAATCTTGAAGGGGTCGATATATCTGGGGGCTAACTTTCCTTTTAGTTGGAAATGTTGCATTCCCTTTAATGGCGACACTTTCAGATACACAAATTCTTCGACGTTGAAGGCGAGATCTCGACGTCCCTTGTCGGCATAAATCTTCTTCTTCTCGTAGGATGTCGGGTCCGAAAATCTGACTCTCTCCTACTTCCAACCAGTTCAAGGGGGTGCGACACTTCCTTCCATACATGAACTCAAATGGGGCCATTTGCAAACTAGCTTGATAACTGTTGTTGTATGAAAATTATGCAAACGCAGACAGTCTTCCCATTTAGATCCATACTCTAACACACATGCTCTCAACATATCTTCGAGTATTTGATTTACTCGCTCCATTTGTCCATCGGTCTGAGGGTGATAAGCTGTGCTGAAATCTAGTCGGGTTCCTAAACCTTCTTGGACTTTCTTCCAGAATCTCAAGGTAAACTGAGTTCCTCAATCAGATACGATGTTCTTGGGGACTCCATGCAAACTGACGATTCTAGCGATGTATAACTCCGCTAGCTTCGAACTCTGATATGTGGTCTTGACTGGTAAGAAATGGGCGACTTTGGACAATCTGTCCACTATGACCCAGATAGATTCATTTCCCCTACTAGAAGTAGGCAATACGGTGATAAAGTCCATTCCAACGGAATCCCATTTCCATTCTGGAATCTACAATGGTTGCAACAATCCTGCGGGTCTTTGATGTCCCTCCTTGACTCTCTGACATATATCACACTTGGCGATATAGCTTCTGATATCTCTCTTCATCTTATGCCACCAAAATTGCTCTTTCAAATCTTGATACATCTTCGTTCCTCCGGGGTGGATAGAATAAAGAGTATCATGATCTTTCTTCAGAATAACTTCTTTCAACTCAAAATCTGCTGGTACACAAAGGCGTCCTTTGTACCACAGAACTCCTTCTTCGTCTTCGGTAAATCCGGGTACTTTGCCTATACCGATACGACGCTTGATTCCTTCGATACTAGCATTTCCTTTCTACGCCTCCTTGATTTGGCTGATCAAAGTGGGTTGAAGTTCTATGCTAGCCAAAAATCCTTCAGTTACTAATTCCATTCGGAAATCTTCCATCTCTTTGTGCAGACTTGGTTGCTCCTTCAAAATCATGGAGTTCAAGCAGCACGACAATCTGCTAAGGGAATCTGCTACCACATTGGTTTTACCGGGGTGATAGTGAATGTATAGATCGTAATCCTTGATTAGCTCAATCCATCTTCTCTGTCTCATATTCAGCTCCTTCTGAGCGAATATATACTTTAGGCTCTGGTGATCCAAATAAATCTCACAACGATTTCCCATCAGGTAGTGCCTCCATGTCTTCAGGGCTAAAACTACGGCTGCAAGCTCGAGGTCATGGGTTGGGTAGTTTTGCTTATGTTGTTTTTAGCTGTCGGGATAGATAAGATATTACTTTGCCTTCTTGCATGAGCACACATCCGAGACCGATCTTGGATGCATCACAATACACGTCAAAGGGCTTCGTGATATCCGGCATGATTAAGATTGGGGCTGAAATCAATCTTCTCTTGAGTTCTTGAAAACTCGCTTCACATTTGTCCGTCCAGTCAAACTTCTTGTCCTTCTTCAGCAATTGGGTCATGGGTCTGGCGATACTCGAGAATCCTTCTACGAACTTGCGGTAGTATCCCGCCAATCCGAGAAATGCACGAACTTGGGTTTGAGTGGTTGGGGCTTGCCAATCTTCGACATCTTTCACCTTTGCACGGTCCACGGCAATTCCTCCGGCTGATACAATGTGACCGAGGAATCCTACCTCCTGTAACCAGAATTCACATTTGCTAAACTTGGCATACAACTGATGCTCTCTAAGGGTTCCAAGAATGGTCCTTAGGTGTAGCTCATGTTCTTCTTCTGATTTGGAATAAATCAGAATGTCATCAATGAAAACAACGCCAAACTTATCCAGGAAGTCCATAGAAATCTTATTCATGATATTCATGAAATAAGCGGGGCCATTGGTTAATCCAAAAGACATGACGGTATACTCGTATAATCCATATATGGTGGTAAAGGCAGTCTTGGGAATATCCTCTGCGTGAATCTTGAGTTGATGATAGCTAGTTCTAAGATCAATCTTAGAAAACACTTTGGCACCGGTCAACTGATCAAACAAATCTTCTATCTTGGGCAACGGGTATTTGTTCTTGATGGTGACATCATTCAACTTCCGATAATCCGTACACAAAAGGTTACCTCCATCTTTCTTGTCCATGAACAGAACAGGTGATCTCCATGATGACGCACTTGGTTGAATCAATCCAATTTCCAACATGGCATCCAGTTGCTTCTTCAGTTCTTCTAGTTCAGACGAGTTCATACTATATGGTCTCTGGGCTATGGGTCCTGTTCCGGGGATTATTTCAATGATAAACTCAATATCCTGATCTGGGGGCATACCGGGCAAAACATCTGGAAATACATCAGGGTATTCACAGACTATCCGGACTTGGTCAATGGTAGGTTGGGCTATACTCTTGTTGGACTTGAATTGACGAGGTAAGGTTTCAGATACATGCTCGACTGATATTCCGGCTGTACTAGTCATGGTTATGGCTTTCTTGGCACAGTCAATTAATCCTTTATGTTTGGACATCCAATCCATTCCTAGTACTACTTCCAAACCTTCAGTTCCGAGTACTATCAGATTAGCATAAAAATCTATGCCATGGATTCGGATAGGGATGGCTTTGCAAATTTGCCTAGCTTTGGTGGTTGAACCGGGGATTTGAACAATCATAACATGCTTCAGTTTGGTTGGTTGAATCTTACTAGTGCATGCAAATTCTTCGGTGACAAATGAGTGCGATGCACCAGAAGCAAACAACACTCTAGAAAGTACTGAATTAACAGAAAACATACCCAGCACGACGTCTGGCGCTTCCTGGGCTTCTTCAGCATGCATGAGAAAAAGATGGCTATTGCGGTTGAGAGAATTCCCTGGGCAAACCTTCTTCCGGGCTGAACACGACGCTGATGCTGAGCTGGGGCATTTGCATTGGGGGCTGCGACATTCTTCTTGGGGCACTCATTGGAGTAGTGACCCTTATTTCCACAGTCATAACGAGTCACTTGCGACTTGTCCTTTGCTGCAACAGGCACATCATTGCTACCAGTCCTCGGGTAGTGTTGGTGTTGGCGGCACCATTGTTGTTGTTGAACTTGGGTGGTGCACGGTTGAAATTATTAGAGTTACTGGGGTTGTTGTGATTTCCTCCGGGCCTTGGGTTTCCACGGTGGGGATAGGTCGGACGGTTCATCGGGGGTCTGTTGGTTCTCGGGGCAAATACTAGAGATGGGTTGGGGCTATACTTTGGGCTATGATGGGTTCCTGGCAGATGCATCATGCGGCGCTTGCGGTTCATTAGCTTGGTTGATCTTTCCTTCCATCTGAATGGCAGAGTCGACTAGGGCTTCAATATCAGCAAAGGGGATATTGATCAACACAGTCTGTATCTCATCATGTAGACCATTCAAAAATCTTTCTTTCTTCTTGGCTTTAGTGTCGATCTCATCCGGGACATACCTAGCTAATGACAAGAATTTGTCACGGTATTCCATTACGGTCATCCTTCCTTGCTTCAGTTCTCTGAACTCATCTCTCATTCTCTTGATCAAACCCGGTGGCACATGGGTTCTACTGAACTTGACCTTGAATTCCTCCCAGGTCATCATTTGTCCTCCGATCATTGCATGAACGTTGTTCCACCATGCTCTTGCATCTCCGGCTAGATAGTGGGTGGCGAACAGAACTTTCTCGTTAGCTTCCACTCCGACGACTTCCAGGTTGTTTTCCATGGTTTGCAGCCAATCATCTGCATCTAGGGGCTCTTCCGACTTAGTGAAAAGAGGTGGGTTGGTGTTCTGGAAATTCTTGAGCTTAGATCCATGGTTGTCCTGATTTCCTTGGCCTTGATTGTTGTGGGCCAGCTGAGCTATCTGCTGATGGGTG
Source organism: Avena sativa (assembly GCA_916181665.1). Lineage (NCBI taxonomy): Eukaryota > Viridiplantae > Streptophyta > Magnoliopsida > Poales > Poaceae > Avena > Avena sativa. Next base: position 150,750,244 of record OV702297.1, read on the forward strand.
GCTAAGTTGGCTTGACGTTCGGCTCTTTCAGCTTTGCGGTCAGAAACCAACATTTGCAGGATCTGCAACATCGGGTCCGGGGGTGAACCACTTCCTCTGTGAGGCATCTAAACATTAAGATCGACCATGAGAAAAGAGGGAAATTTCTAAGGTTTAGGGACTTTGAAAAGTTTTTAAAGTTTGACTCAGATTTTCTAGCAACTTGCTTTTCATTCATAGCACACGATACAACACATACCATAACAAAGGAAAAACACATGGTTTTAGGAACCATTCTGGAAACTACGATACAGTGGGACCGAATACAACTCACTAGCTCAAGTGCTACTACTCCTCGGAGTCGGTGTAATCGTCATCCTCATCATCCTAATCGTTATCGATGAAGGCGTAATCCTCCTCATCGGTGAAGAAGTCCATGGCTTGATCCTCCAGAAAATCATCATCATCGCTGAGATAGGAGTAGGGGTCTCCACGAAGGTCTTCTCCGACATTCTCCCTTTCTTCCAACTGCATGTCTCTCTCGTGGATGGTCTCCTCCATCCGAGATACGGTGGCGAAGACGAGCAATGATGCGCCCCTTCTTGTCAAGCTGACGGCAGCGAGACTTGCGGTCCTTCGCTAGCATGGCGATGGTCTGATCCTTTGTCCTGATGATGGCGGACTTGTGGTTGGAGTAGTCACGGGCATTGTCCAGTTCCTGCTGACGATCATACATCATGAAGCTAAGGTGGTCCAACTGAGTCTTCAGCTCGTGGTGGTATGGGGATTCTAGTGGCTGTCCCATAGCATCACGCCTTGGACAAAACTCAAAGCGGGTACCCTTGATCTGGTTGATACTCTACCCACACAGACGGGCAAGATCTTCTAGCATGGCCCTGGCAAGTCCATCTAGCCAGTTGTTCTCTCTTAAGGTGAACTGAATTCCTTTGGCAGTGGGAGGTTCAATCTTTCCTCGGAGACTTGCAACAACTAGCCACTGCCGATCTTCTCCTTCCTGATCATTGAGCTGAGCTCCAAAGAACTTGGGGTGCGGACGCTCCAGAAGTTCCAAAAGCTGATCCAAATCCCGCTCAAAGATGAGGTCTCCTCCATTCCCCAACTGATAAAACTTGTTGTACTTCACGTCCATCTATAAGAATATAGGATGAGTAAGTTAGTAGAGTGATCAAGTGTTTCAAATTTTATGTATTTTGCAAGAGTTTTTTAGTAACATGAATTTTTATGAAAGAATCAAAGTGATAAGAATGGGAATAAGTTTTTGTAAATACTCACTTTCCTGGGTTTTGAAACTAAGTTTTTGATTCAAACGTCCAGTCTAACTAGGGTCTCCTATGGTCAGGATGGCTCTAATACCAACTTGTCAACACCCAGATTTTTAATCCCAGATGCCTGTTATGCCATACATCGCAATCGCAGGTTTACCATTGTTGCAAGACATAAAAGATTTGGATATCACAGTACATCATCCATTACAAACCATACATACGGTATTAAACAAATAAGGATCTCATGATCCAGTTCTTAATACAACTCAAGCAGCGGAATAACGTAATAATAAAGGTAGCGCAGGCGAAGCTCCATCTTCGGGGTCACAGGCAATGCTGATGATGGGAGATGATCCTAATTGTTGTAACCTTCCTGCGGTCCATCATCCTGGTACTCCTCTTCATAGTCTAGCCACGGGATTAGCCAGGGACAAAGCCATGAGTACTCTTTAAGTACTCGCAAACTAATACTAACAAGTTAAGGGGTTTTTGTAGTAGGACACTAAGCTCTAGGGTTGTTTTGCAAAAAGCCAGATTTACCTCTACTAAGTTCAGAAGCAAAGAAAGCTAGTTGAAATTTTATAACACCTAAGTGGGAACTTGAATTTCATATCACAGCTCTGTTGTGGTCAAGTCAAAGTCTCAATTCATTTCACAAGTCGTTTTGAAAACATCTGATGGGGGAACAGTATGGCCACTCCAACTGTCCATAACCGCAGACACGGCTATTCGAATAGTTTGACACTCTGCAGATATTGTACACTTTCACCACAACAATTGATACATCCGCCAGGAACAAATCCTGAATTCACCATACTCAGTATGCGGATAATCAATCCTAACCTTTCAATTACATGCCCTAGTATAAGCACCTCTCCTGTGAGTTTGGCCTCCCAACCATGACCAAGTGTCATCTTGGGTACTGCACAGGTGGACAATCTTCACAAGGTAGCCTCAGCTCAGACCTTGGCCATGAGGGAACCCATACTAAGGTATATAAGTTTCCAGTCCAACCCTACCCAATTTTCTGGTATTGTGGTTATACGGTAAAATTGGAATGGTATCGCATCCAGACAACCATCAGTTTTATAAAGGGCTAAGGCTCATGCCTCAACATTTTCGTCATCAAAATCATCTAGTGTTCGGAAACACATGTCAAAACATTTCAGTAGAATGACTCATCATTCCAAGGTTTTCATAACCATTTTCTCCAAGTATTCCCATCTAAAGTTGATCAAGTTTTATGCTTAGCACTAGCATCTATAAGTGGGGTTAAATACTAAGGAGGGGTGGTAAACAAGTGGGGATTAATGAAGTTCAATCTCACGCCTTAGGATGACATCAAGATTATCTAGCTTAGGCCAAATTTAATGCTCTTTATGCAACCTTCAATTATCTTCCTAGAATCTACAAGTCACTTAAGTAAACTCTAAGATAAAGCTTTGATAAAGAAATAAAGTAGAAAGCTTGCAAGTAAAACTAGGATTGGGTATCATCGAATGTGTCCAACCAAGCATGCTTAGTGCATTGCATAGGTTATCTAACTTCCATAATTGCATGTGTTAGCTTGCCTTGTGTAGAGCAGTGGTTGAATTTCTCCTCGGCTTCTTCCAAGATTAAAGCTTTTGTCTTATTTATTTTAATTTGAGAAAAGTAATTTCTACTCATTGAAAAACTTCTTAAGATTTAATATTCTCCAACTCAAACATGGGATCATGTTGACACATGTCATCACCACATATTTCAGTACATGGGAATGTGATTTAAAGTGGTGTCACAATTTAATAAGGTTTAACCTTTTTATTTTAAATAAATAAAGTGACTAGAAATGCCTATGTGGCATTCTTTTGTTGCTTGAACATTATTTCTGTAAGTAAACCTGAATGTTTTTATATATTCTGAAAGGTATGATCAAATGTGATTTTTGAGAGTTGGAATCAACTCAAAAGCTATTATGGTTGAATTTTGAAAAATGTTTGAATGCATAAAAGCTTCTGACTTGTTATTTTTACCAAGGTTGATCTACAGATCCAAATGATTTGAACCCAACGGGCATGGATTAAGAATTTTAGTACCTTTCTAACAAAATTAGTTTCATGTATTTTGGTTCACTAAATCGAGCTGGGTTGATTTTTGAATCTAGGTACAAAGCTGAGTTTGAATTAAAATAGAAAAATCTAAATTCAAACGGTTGGGCTGCGCGGGAAAGGTTAATGGGCCGGCCCAGTGTCACTCCATAGCGTGGGGCTCAGCTGACAGGGGGGTTACACCAGTTAGCGGCTCATAACACGCGATTATTACTTTTTGCATTAAGTTTTACTTCACTTTACTTTACTGTTTCAACCAACCAAAAACCCAAAACCGACTTTACTTTCTTGCACCTTAGAATTATTCCTCCAGTACTTTGTTTAGTTTTAGTTAAAAGCATTTTAATATTTCTCCTACTGCTCCCTGTGGGATCGATATCTTTATTTCAAAACTAGTTACAAACGATCTGTGCACTTGAAGTCATCAGTCAGCAAAGGGAGAAATATTCAACATCCTGCTATTAGCTACTTGTTCTATGTTATTGCTAACACCTTGCAGGTGCTTAATGAGTTTACAAGACTCAATGAGGAGGACATCTTAGTCCTCGTAAAAGCTGCTTTCAACAACAACAACTTGTCACTCCACTTCGGCGCAATTCTTGTGCGCTACTTGGAGTACCTATCCCCCCAAAGCCAAGGACCAATCACATGTGGAGGCATCATCACCGTGCTTGCCAATGCCCTGGGCATTAACCTAGGTGAGTTGCAACCAGTGCTAGGTCAGCGACAATGCGTTTCATGTAAGTTAGCTAAAGAAATGCCATCCGGAGATGGAAGAGACTTCTTTGAAGGATATTATACCTTTGGAGGAGGTCCAATTGGAAAGTGATCTCACCTATGAGGAAAAACCTATCAAGATTCTCGAGACTGCAGAAAGAGTAACTCGAACAAAGACTATCAAATTCTGCAAAGTTCAGTGGAACCATCATTCCGAGGAAGAAGCAACATGGGAAAGAGAAGATGATCTTCGGAAAGTCCACCCTCACCTATTTGCTAGCCAATCCGAATCTCGAGGGCGAGATTCACCTTAAGGGGGTTAGATTTGTAACATCCCAAAGATCATGATTTATAAAGTTTGCATATCATTCATGCATTCATAAACATTTAGGATCATTTTCAAATAAGATTTCAAACACAGAAGCAAATTGTTGTCTATTATTTTATGTAGGAAAAACAATGGCTTTATTTCCACTCTATAACATAAGAATACTTGTTTTAACCAGTAAAGGTTTGAACATAGATTTGATTGATATTTCCAAAGCTTGGTCAAAGTTTTCAAAACAAAATATGAATTCAAAACCATTCATATGCCTATTATAAATAAATAATTAAGGCATGATTTTTATTTTTAAACTCAATGGCCAATGTAATTTTGAGTGACCAGCAATGTTTTATACACAAATATGTGCATGTTTCACTTTACAAAAATCCAGAAAGAGTTTGAATTCAAACTTATTTGAAATCATTTGAAAAGGATTCCGGGAAAATCAATTAGAAAAAGAAAAATAGAAAAGAATAAAGAAAAGGCCGGCGCCACCAATCAGGCCCAGCAGCAGAACCAGCCCGTTAACCAGCTCACCTGGGTTTTCCCCTCTCCCTCTGTTTCTCACCTCGCCCGCACACCCCCCCTCACTGATGGGTAGGCCCCACTGCCACGTCAACCTCGTCGTCAATCTCGCGGCGAAGACCTTCTCGCCGCGTCCGTTTCCTCTCGGACGCAAATGCACTTAATCGATGTTGATTGTTCGCGAGATTCTCGCCCCCACTCCGGCTACTTAACCCCCACCCCTCTGCGACCATTTCCCCTCACTCAGCACCCCTTCTCTGCCACCAGGCTGCCCGTAATTTCACTTACACCGCCGCAGTGCCGAGCCACTCCGACGACGAAATTCCGGTGAGCCCGACTGTCCCTGTCCTTCTGGTTCATACGAGCGTGGTCCTTGTGATCTTGTGCAACTGCTGACACTTCTAGTTTGCCTGCGCATGACCCAGGACGCCGTCCCCACTCACCACTGCAAGCGACAGAGCCGCCGCTCAACTTCGGCGAGCGATTTAGGTAAAGTCCGACCGCCCCTTGCCTTCTCCTTGACACTACCGTGTTTGCCATGACCCTTGCACCTCCTGATACCGTTAGTTTGTGCTAGGACGATCCAGAGCATCAGCAACGACTTCGTCTGCAAGGACCCGACGCCGCCTGCAACTCCGACGAGCCCTAGGCCCCGCTACAGCACGCCCCCTGCCCAACTGCAACCACGTTGAGCTCCCTCGTACACGTGCGAGTCTAGTAAGCATCATCACGACCCCTAGGCCTCAATAGAATCGCCATTCCACCATCACCAGTAGCGCTGTCGCCGCACCGCCGTCGCCAGCGCCACCCATCCTTGGTCGTGTGCTCAGCAGCGTTGGATCTAGATCTAACACGTAGAATTAGATCACTTAACGAAGGGGTACGGGTGAATCTTACCCGTGCGATTTCATTTAGGTCGTGTGGCTCACGTTGATCGTGGGCCAATCAGACACGCCCACGTGTCTGGATTTTTGATTTAAATTCTGTTTTTGAATCTATTAGTTATTCAAACTTGTAAATTCAATAACTTTTGATTTGTTTATCCAAAAAATACAAATAATATACCATTGGAATCACAAAAAGAAATCCTACACATCTATGGGCTTAGTTTTGTATTTTGTTTCTGTTGAGATGGATTATTATGCAGAGAAATTTGTAGGCATATTATGTGTATAAAAATTATTTGGAAAATGTTCTAAAGGCCAAATTAAGTTTATTTGGTGTATATTTGTTTTGTTTATGGTTCAGTAATGTTTCACTTGTCTTGTTTGGTTTAGAAAAATCATCACATGGCATTTGCATGCATTCATATATTTTTGTTTGATTATTTGGAATGTGAATTTGGTGCTATCATTTTATGTGTAGATTTTGGTGCTAGTGGTGATTGTGACTGTGAGGATTGTTGTTCTCCCCCAACTACCAAGGAAAGTGGTGCTTCATACGTTTGAACCAATATTTTAACTATGCATTAGAAATATTTTGTATAGGGCTTGCATGATAATTTTTTCTAAGTATCTATATGCTATGCTTGGGAAATTCTAGTAGTTGTAGAATTGTTAGAATTTTCTCTAAGTTAAGATACTTGCTATTGCCATGCTTAGCCTAGCTAGTAGCAACCAAGGGTGGAATAGATACAAGCTATGGAAAAATATTTCTAAGTCTTTGACTTATGTTTTTGCTTAATAAAACAACTAAGTGAATGAAACACCTGGGTGGAATGGTAATTGCTTGGTGGATTTTGGTTGAGTGGTTACCAGGGCCCATTTTCCAATGGTCTACCCTGTGTATCTCACTTGTGGAATGCCACCTAGGAACAAAGGGATTTGAGATGCCATATGTTAAGAAGCTTCTAGTGCAACCACATGGCATTATGGGCTCTGCCTGGATCATATAGGTTGCAATAACTTAGCCATTTGGACAGTTGGTGGTAGTGGGTGATAGGTTTGGAACGCGTCCATTTGGTCTAAGGGAATGCTTCTGAAAGGTCCTATCTTGGTGAAAATCAAGTCTTGTGGGGAAAGTGCACCACCTCTGTAGAAGGAAGAAACTAAGTACTTAGCCGTGTCCCCGGAAATGGACAATTTGAGCATCAAGACATGGAAGCTATCAAGAATCTCCTCATCCCAATTTTCTAAGTTAAAAACTTGTGGTTGAACAAGGGTGAAGGTTCACCAATGTTTATTGGTGGTTCCTTGGGAGTTTTTGCCAAACAAAAACTTAGTGTTTTCAACTAATAGGTAAAACTTATTTTGAGCAAAGCAAGCCTAAGCTACACTTAGCCAAATTCATATAGAAGCTATACACTGTTTATTATACTAAGGTATCACTTGCCAATACTATTCCAATGTATTGACCAACTGTGGCTGTAACTTGTGATGTTGCAGGTTACTCTGATGAGGATTAGGGTTATGAGTCTACAGTCAACATGCTTGCCTGTGGCACATGAAGATGAAGACTTTTATTTATATTGTTAAGTTAAACTCTTGTACTAGCCTATGGCTATAGAGTTGTAAAAGACTATGTTATCTCTGGAATGTCGATGTAATAATGACCTTTGTTTCTGTGTACTTCATCTTAAACTGTGGATGCTAGCAATTGATCGAGGGACAAGCATTTCAATCACAGGGACCTTTACATTTATAAAGGTGGGGTCTTATAGATGGTATCAGAGCACTGTGTTGCCTGTAGGATTATGACCCTAGGATTGGATTAGAAACCACTAAGGATAAAATTTCAACACTTTGAGAAGTTTCCACACTTGTCTTTTTCTTCTCGTAAACTTTTCTAATCTTCTTTCTCATCTCTATTTGTAGATGAACTCCATCAACGAAGCCGTGAGGAAGGGACCACTCATGACCATGACTTTGGAGTGTGAGACTGAATTTCCCAAGGCCCTCAAGAACCTTATGGTTACCATGGGGATACATGGTGCAGCTGTGTACAAAGGATTTCTTGTGATGTATGAAGGAGAAGAGTATTGGTGGGTGCAACTTCACTTGTACAAAAATAAGGAAGACAACCACAAGGAGTCAGGATTCTGCATGGTCACCAACTCAGAAATGCACACGACATTCTTTGACTCTGCAAGAAATGCAGCTTGGAATGCTATCAAGGAGCTTGGTGATAGACTCAAGTGCAGAATTCTCAACACCCAAAATGACCTTAGAGAAGAAAAGAAGCATACCCAAGATTTGGAGATTACCAACCAACAACTAAGGGAGACATCATAGACTAAATATGGGAGTCTTGTGAACAAGATAGACAGATGGCTATTAGGGATGCCCTGATAGCTATTTTGTCTAGTGAGTGAGAGTTGAAACGTACTTTGTTAGTTGGACCACCACACTTTTCGTTTATATTTCCAAAAAAAATTGTCTAAGTTATGTTGAACCTTTGATGTTTGTAATGGATTTGTGTATGCCATGACTTGTGTGTTTGTAGCATAAAGATGTGCTTGTGATATTTTGTCTTGTGATTTTTCTCTATTGATGTTGATTCTAACTTTTCTCTATCTTATAAAAATAGATTCCTAATGTTGTTATCAACACGGCCGAGGAGTTCAAGGGATCTAGTTTTGGTACTCGTCTCATTAAGCTCACTAGTGTGCTCAACCTCCCACTTCCTAGCATCATGACACTTCCACTCACCAAGTTTGAGAGGAAGGATCTATGGGGCTTCAGAGTCACCCAGCTGGGACGCCAGACAGAGCCAACCATGGAGACCATCACTTTCAAGCAGATGCATGACGACAAGGAGAAAGGCTTAGATGTAGTCATGCAGGAGTTACTTGGGCGTCTGGTAGGGAGGCACTCCACCGAGCTTAGAGGTCTTTACTCTCACCCCTTCAGGAGACGCAACAAGGAGGGTGAAGCTATAGAGTACGTGGATGCTGCTAGAGAGACAATGCAGCCGATTCATCTGTACCTTCAGGACCTAGAGGGTCTTATTAGGCACCTAGATACTGATAGGACCAACGTCATGCTTAGCAATGACGAGCTACAGTTTCAGCTCCGAGAGAAGGACAAGATCTTCGTGGAGCAAGATGAGGTAGTCAAGGAAATGGAGGCCAAGTTTGAAAGCCAGGACAAGAATTTCAAGAGCCAGGAGAAAAGAGTCCAAGACAGGAACAAGAAGATCCGGGAGATGAAGGAAGAGCTAGAGGCCAAGGACTTCGAGCTTGAGCATCAGCAAGGAGTGATCGAGAGGCTTCGCTCATAGAAGAGAGCTCTTAGGGCCAAGATTGAGGCCTTGACTAGTAGTGTTGATGAGTACAAGACCGCTATGGAGAGTGCAGGTCTTACCCTTGTTGATGTGGAGATTGATGCGGAGGAGTAGTGTAGACTACTCGTTTATCTTTCATCTACCGTACTTTGATTATTGAGTCGCAATGACCATCCAACATGTGGGTGGCTTGCTATGGTGTGTTTGCCTTTTCCAAAACTTTTTGTTTATGTCATTCAAACTCTATGTTATTTTGATGCTTGGTTATTGTGATTGTCTATGTGATGTATTGTGCATGTTAAGCATCTATGGGTATCTCATTCTTATCCTTGTGAAAACCACAGATGCCTCCTCGATGTGCCAACCCCAACCCAAACAACAACAACAACAATGTCACTCCCGAGATGCAGTAGTTGATGATAGCACAAGCACAACTGATGCAGATGATGACCACTTTCATGCAGAACCAGAATCAGAATAACAACAACAACAATAACAATAACAATAACAATAACAATAACAACAACAACAACGACGACGACAACGACAACCAGAATAATCTGCCAGGATTTGACATGCTCACCAGATTCCTAAGAGTGAGGCCTGCAAACTTCTCGGGAACCACTGATCCAATGGTAGCCAATGACTAGTTACGTTCAGTGAACAAGGACTTAGTGACTGTCGGCTGCACCGAAGAAGAGAAGTTCAGGTTTGCAACACATCTGCTGGAAGGGCCAGCAGCAACCTGGTGGGACAACTTTCAGATAACCACTCCCATTGAGGATGTGACTTGGGCTATCTTTGAGGATGGATTCCGTACAGCTCACATCTCATCTGTGGTGATGAATTTGAAGAAGAAGGAGTTCCACAATCTGAAGCAGTGTCACTGCAGCGTGGCTGAATACATTGAGGAATTCAACAATCTGGCGCGTTATGCACCGGATGAAGTCGATACTGATGCCAAGAGGAAGGAGAAATTCCTCGAAGGACTGAATGATGAGCTGAATCTGCAGCTGTCTGTTGCCTATGTCCCAACCTACCAATCACTTTGTGACAAGGCTACCATCTTGGAGAACAAGATGAAACAGGTTGAGAGCAGGAAGAGGAAGCATATCTTTGATAAGCACAGCTCGGGATCGTCACCCAAGAGTTCCCATCATGATGAAAGTGGGTGTTCTGGATCCCACAAACATGGAAAGTACAACAACCACCACTGCCACACCCGCCATCATGACAACAAGCATCACCGTAGTCATGATAGTGACAAGTACAAGAACCACAAGAGTGGACACAAGAGTCACCACAGTGGAGGTGGAAGTGGAAGTGGAAGTCAGCCTGCGAAGAGAGATATCAGTCAGGTTGAATGCTTCAAGTGTAAGAAGATGGGGCTATGCTAATGAGTGCCCAGAAAAGAAAGTTGAAGGTGCCAACAAGCCCAATCCCTTCCAAAAGGGACAAGTGAACCACATCAATGTGGAAGAAATATATGAGGAACCTGATACTGTGGCTGGTAAGTTCAAACTCAATTCTGTTCCAGCACTTGTTCTTTTTTATACTGGCGCATCGCATTCATTCATATCAAGAGCATTTGTTGATAGAAATGGACTTCCAGTTGAAACTATTGGGTGTCCTATAAAAGTAAGTTCTCCTGGTGGAGAAATGATAGTGAACTCAGGATGTCATGACCTAGTGATAGAATTTGGGAAGTATAAGTTTCCCGTCAATTTGATAATCCTAAATTCCCAAGGATTGGATGTCATTTTGGGAATGGATTGGATGACTAAGTACAAGGGAGTGCTAGATTGTGCCAATCATACTGTCACACTCACAACCCCGGATAATAAAAGGATTAGATTCAAAACTAACTTTGAATCAAAAGGGAGTAAGTTAAATTCTCTTAAGGGGGTTAGCATAGACAATGTGCTAATTGTGAGAGAATATCCGCATGTGTTTCCAGAGGAATTGCTGGGAATGCCACCAGATAGAGATGTGGAGTTTCTGATTGACTTACTGCCAGGATCTGGACCAATAGCAAAGAGACCTTACAAGATGTCAGTTGATGAGTTGAAAGAAGTCAAGAAACAACTTGGAGAACAGTTGCAGAAAGGATTTATACAACCAAGTTCTTCATCTTGGGGAGCACCAGTCTTGTTTGTTGAAAAGAAAGATAGAATTCAAAGGTTATGCATAGATTATCGTTCACTCAATGAGGTGACTATCAAGAACAAATATCCTTTGCCCAGAATCAATGACTTGTTTGATCAGTTAGAAGGAGCCCGAGTGTTCTCAAAGATTGATCTCCGGTCAGGCTATTTTCAGCTTAAGATAAGGAAACAAGACATACCTAAGACTGATTTCACCACTAGGTATGGATTGTATGAATACACAGTGATGCCATTCGGTTTGACCAATGCACTAGCCTACTTCATGAATATGATGAACAAGGTGTTCATGGAGTTTCTTGACAAGTTTGTTGTCGTTTTCATCGATGACATTTTGATCTACACCAAGAGGAATGAAGAACATGAAGGACATTTGCGATTGATACTTGAGAAGCTTAGAGAGCATAAACTGTATGCCAAATTTAGCAAGTGTGAATTCTGGCTAAATGAGGTTGGATTTCTTGGACACATTGTGTCAGGGGATGGTGTAGCAGTTGATCTCGCAAAAGTGTCAGCTGTAATTGAGTGGGAATCTCCTAAGTCAGTGAAGGAAGTTCGTAGTTTCCTTGGCTTGGCAGGATACTATAGAAGGTTCATTGAGAATTTCTCAAAGGTAGCTAAGACAATGACGAAATTACTAAAGAAAGACAAGAAATTTGATTAGACTGAAGGATGTGAACTCAGTTTCCAAGAGTTGAAGAAGATACTAGTGACAGCACCAGTCTTATGTCTGCCAGATTTGGAGAAGGATTTCCAAGTGTATTGTGATGCATATCACTAAGGATTGCGTGCAGTTCTGATGCAAGAAGGGAAAGTTGTGGCTTATGCCTCGAGACAACTCAAAACTCATGAAGTGAATTATCCTACTCATGATTTGGAGTTAGCCTCTGTTGTCCATGCACTCAAAACATGGAGACATTATCTTTTGGGAAAGTGATGTGAAGTGTTCACAGATCACAAAAGTTTGAAGTATATCTTCACTCAAAAAGAAATCAACATGAGACAAAGAAGATGGCTAGAACTCATCAAAGACTATGACTTGAGTTTGCAATACCACCTCGGTAAAGCAAATGTTGTAGCGGATGCATTAAGACGTAAAGTATATGTGAATGGTCTTACTAAAGGAGAATTTCCAGATGATCTGTGTGCCCAATTCAAAGATCTCAGATTGGAGATTGTGCCTGAAGGACATCTCATGTCATTGGATGTTCAACCCACCTTGTTGGACAAGATCAAGGAAGCCCAAAAGATGGATAAGGAAATTGAAGAGATTAAGGAAAAGATTGGTAAGGAAAAGCCAAAGGATTCCATGAAGACGAACAGGGTACTTTATGGTATGGAAAACGTATCTGCATTCCGCAAGATCCAGAGCTTCGGAAACTGATTTTACAGGAAGCACACAACTCACCATATTCCATTCATCCAGGTAACACCAAAATGTACATGGATGTGAAGGAAAGATTTTGGTGGAATAATCTCAAGAAGGACATCGCCGAACATATTGCTTTGTGTGATGTATGTAGCAGAGTGAAAGCAAAACATCAGAAACCAGCAGGATTGTTACAACCACTACCTATTCCTGATTGGAAGTGGGACAATATTGGCATGGATTTCATCACTGGACTGCCAAGGACTAGATCGAGATATGATTCTATTTGGGTCGTAGTAGATCACCTAACTAAAGTGGCTCATTTCATACTCGTGAAGACAACCTATACAAGTGCTAAGTTAGCCAAGATCTATATGAATAGGATTGTGTGTCTACATGGAGTACCTAAGAGTATTGTGTCTGATAGGGGAACTCAATTCACTTCCCATTTTTGGAGGAAACTACATGAGTCGTTGGGAACGAGATTGGAATTCAGTATCGCTTTTCATTCCCAGATTGATGGACAGACAGAAAGGACCAACCAGATTTTAGAGGATATGTTGAGGGCATGTGCCCTAGATTATGGAGCTAGTTGGGATGAAAGTCTGCCTTACGCAGAATTCTCTTACAACAACAGCTATCAAGCCAGTATTGAGATGGCACCGTTTGAGTTTCTCTATGGGAGAAAGTGTACTACACCATTGCTATGGAATTGTGTTGGAGAAAGAAACTTGTTCGGGCCAGAACTAATCAAGGAAGATGAAGAGAAAGTCAAGTTAGTAAAGGACAGATTGAAGATAGCACAGTCCCGACAAAAGAGCTACGCGAATCCAAAGCGTAGAGAAGTCACCTACGAGGTGGGTGATTGTAACATCCCCTAAAATCATGATTTCAAAGATTGCATATAATTCATGCATGCACATAGAATTGAGATCAATTTCAAACTCATTTCAAGAAAATAGAAGCACATAGTGCTATCATTTTATGTGAGCAAACTTAAATCAAATGCCCATCCTCACTTGAGAGCTTAGTGTTTTAAAAACCAAGTTTGGTTGCTTCTATATTGTTTGGCTTGAGTGTAGAGTTTGAACAAAATTTTACAAAATAGAAATGGTTTCAAAAACCATTTTCAAACATTTGCAAAACAAGTGCAATGCCCGTGTTATTTTGTTTTTCCAAAAATAACCAAGCCAACTCAAAGTGACCACTTGGTTTTATGCCAAGTTTTGTGACTGTTGCACACTGCAAAAATCCCAAAAAGATTTGAAATCAAATAGCTTTTGAAATCATTTGAAAACCATTCCTGAAAATCAATTTAGAAAAAGAGAAAAGAGAAAAGAATTGGAAAAGGGCCGGCGCCAGGAATTTGGCCCAGCAACAGACGCAACCCAACTAGCCCACCCGGGCCACCTCTCTCTCTCGCACGCGCGGACACACCAGCAAGTCGCTGACACTCGGACCCCACTTTCCCTTTGCTCTATTCGCTGACAAGCGGGCCCCGTCCACGACGTCATCGTCTTCCCCAAAATTCCGCGCATGAACTCCGCCGCTGCCCGTTGCTTCTTTGATTCCGCGAGGTAATTGGCATTGAATCACTGAGCGTTTCTTGCTGAGCCTCTGCCTATTTAATCCCCTCTCTCTCGAGGCCATTTCCCCTCAACCAATTCCCTCTCCACGCCACCAGGCTGCTCGAAACTCGCCAGACGCCGCCGCTGTCCCGACGATCTCCGGCAGCAATTCCGGTGAGTCCCGACCGCCCCTGTGCCCCTGATTCAAACGTTTATGCTCAGCATGAGCTCCTGCATCTTCAGACACCCGTCGCTTGCCTGCTCGTGACCTAGGACGCCGTCCCCGTTTGTGCCCGCAACCGACCGAGCCGCCGCTCAACTCCGGCGACCAATCGCGGTAAGTCCCGAGCGCCCCTTGCCCCCTCTTGCATACGAGGATGTTCGCCACTGTCTTGCGCGTCTCCTAATCCCTCTAGTTCGTGCTAGGGCGACGTGAAACCTCGGCAACAACTCCGACCGCAACCACCCGACGCCGTGCACGACTCCGACGAGCTCCAGCAGCCCCTGCAGTGCGCCCCTTGCCAAGCCACCGCCATGTTGAGCTTCAGCACACCACCGTGGTTCTGGTAAGCCTCTTCCCCCACTCCCGCGTGACCTAGAACGCCAGCGCCACTGCTGACAGACGCGCCGCCGCCAGTCACCGCCGCTAGCGCCGCTCAGTTTTGGTCAGATGATTCGTAGCCGTCAGATCCAGATCTAGCGCGTATGATTAGTTCACTTATCGAACCGTTAAGTTTAGATCTGAGCCGTGCGTATTAGTTAGATCCAACAGTAGCCGAGCGTGATCCGGTGCGAAGCGGTACGCACCAATAGGAAACAGACGCGTGGCTAGGGTTTAGTTTAAAAACAGAATTTGAATCAGATTTGTAATCAAATTTAATTTAGCTATAACTTTTGATCCACACGTTAGAATTTGACAAATTTTATACCGTTGGAATCAGGAGAACAAGCCCTTTCTGTTTATGCAATGTTTTTAGTGTTTAGCTTCTGTTAAAATGACTTTGTTTGCAGAAATTTTTTAGGACTATTTTAATCATATGAATTGTTTAGGAAATGATTTTAGTGTCAAATAAACTTGGTTTGGCAAAGTTTTGACTTGTTTAGAATTTAGTACTATGCACTTGCTTGGTTGAATTTTAAAAATCATCACTTAGCATCTTGCATGCATGCATATATATTTTTGCTTGTATATGACTTGTATGTGATGGTGGTTATATTTTTTGTGTAGACTTTGGTGCTAGTGATTGTGATTGTGAAGAGTGCTACTCTCCCAACTACCAAGGCAAGTGGTACTTCATGAATATTTCTATCCCTATATTTTTATACAAGCATTAGAAATATTTTGCTAAGTCTTGCATGTTACTATTTTGCCAAATGCCATGTTGGGAAATCCTAAGTAGTTGTAGAATTGCTAGGAAATTTCTAAGTTAGATTACTATCTATGCCATGCTTAGCCTAGCTAGTAGCAAACAAGGGTTGGTAAAATATACATGCTATGGTGAAAACATTTCTAAGTCTTTGGACTTATGTTTTTCTTAATAAAACAACTAAGTCAATGAATCACCTGGGTGGAAAGGGACTTGATTGGTGGATTTTGGTTGAGTGGTTACACAAGGCCCATGGCTATGGTTTACCTTGTGTATCTCACTTGTGGAAAGCCACCCAGGAACAAAGGGATTTTAGAGGCCAAGTGTTGAGAAGCTTATAGTGCAGCCACTTGGAAATATGGGCTCTACCTGGATCACATAAGTTGCTAGAACTTAGCCATTTGGACAGTTGGTGGTAGTGGGAATGATAGGTTGGAGCGCGTCCATTTGGTCTAAGAAAAGGCTTCTGAAAGGTCCTGTCTTGGGAAACCAAGTCTGGTGGGGAAAGTGCACAACCTCTGCAGATGGAAAAATCTAAGTACTTAGCCAGGTCCATGGCAATGGACAACTTGAGCATCAAGACATGGAAGCTATCAAGAATCTCATCTCTCCAACTTCTAAGTAAAACTTGTGGGTGAACAAGGGTGAAGGACCTCAATGTCTATTGATGGTTTCTTGGGAAAAGTTTTGACAAAGAAAACTTAGTGATTTCAACTAACAGGAAAAACCTATTTTGAGCAAAGCAAGCCAAGCTACACTTAGCCAAAATGCATATAGTAATATAGTCCACCTAAATTTTACTAAGGTATCACTTGCCAATACTATTCCAAAGTATTGACCCACTGTGGCTGTAACTTGTGATGTTGCAGGTTACTCTGATGAGGATTAGGTGTCATGAGTCTACACTTAACATGTTTGCCTGTGGCACATGAAGATGAAGACTTATAATTATTTACTTATTCCAAACTCTTGTATTAGGCCTGTGGCCTTGAGTTTTAAAGACTATGTTTTATCTCTGGAATGGATGTAATAAATGACCTTTGTATCTGTGTACTTCATCTTAAACTGTGGATGCTAGTAATGATCCAGGGACTAGCATTGCAATTACAGGGATCCTTTTCCTTTACAAAGGAGGGATCTTACAGTGATAGAGCATATCTTAGAGTATCACCACTTCGTGGAGTGAAGAGATTTGGAGTCAAAGGAAAATTGTCCCCAAGATATGTTGGACCATTCAATATTCTGAGCCGCAAAGGATAAGTAGCATATGAGATTGAATTGCCTGAATCATTGTCTGCCGTTCACAATGTGTTTCATGTAAGTCAGCTAAAGAAATGCCATCCGAAGATGGAAGAGACTTCTTTGAAGGATAATATTACTTTGGAGGAGGTACAATTGGAAAGTGATCTCACCTATGAGGAAAAACCTATCAAGATTCTCGAGACTGCAGAAAGAGTAACTCGGACAAAGGCTATCAAATTCTTCAAAGTTCAGTGGAACCATCATTCCGAGGAACAAGCAACATGGGAAATAGAAGATGATCTTCGGAAAGACCACCCTCACCTATTTGCTAGCCAATTCGAATCTCGAGGGCGAGATTCACCTTAAGGGGGTTAGATTTGTAACATCCCAAAAATCATGATTTATAAAGTTTGCATATCATTCATGCATTCATAAACATTTAGGATCATTTTGAAATAAGATTTCAAAAATAGAAGCAAATTGTTGTCTATTATTTTATGTAGGAAAAACAATGGCTTTATTTCCACTCTATAACATAAGAATACTTGTTTTAACCACTAAAGGTTTGAACATAGGTTTGATTGATATTTCCAACGCTTGGTCAAAGTTTTCAAAAAAAAATATGAATTCAAAACCATTCATATGCCTATTATAAATAATTAATTAAGGCATGATTTTTATTTTTAAACTCAATGGCTAATGTAATTTTGAGTGAACAGCAATGTTTTATACACAAATATGTGCATGTTTCACTTTACAAAAATCCAGAAAGAGTATAAATTCAAACTTATTTGAAATCATTTGAAAAGGATTCCTAGAAAATCAAGTAGAAAAAGAAAAATAGAAAAGAATAAAGAAAAGGCCGGCGCCACCAATCAGGCCCAGCAGCAGAACCAGCCCGTTAACCAGCCCACCTGGGTTTTCCCCTCTCCCTCTGTTTCTCACCTCGCGCGCACACACCCCCTCACTAACGGGCAGGCCCCACTGCCACGTCAACCTCGTCGTCAATCTCACGCCAAAGACCTGCTCGCCGCGGCCGTTTCCTCCCCGACGCAAATGCACTTAATTGACGTTGATTGCTCGCGAGATTCTTGCCCCCACTCCGGCTACTTAAACCCCACCCCTCTACGACCATTTCCCCTCACTCGGCACCCCTTCTCTGCCACCAGGTTGCCCGC
The DNA here is from genome assembly GCA_916181665.1 of Avena sativa. Taxonomy (NCBI): domain Eukaryota; kingdom Viridiplantae; phylum Streptophyta; class Magnoliopsida; order Poales; family Poaceae; genus Avena; species Avena sativa. Next base: position 150,768,270 of record OV702297.1, read on the forward strand.
AATTTCACTTACACCGCCGCAGTGCCGAGCCACTCCGACGCGAAAATTCCGGTGAGCCCGACCGCCCATGTCCTTCTGGTTCATACGAGCATGGTCCTTGTGATCTTGTGCAACTACTGACACTTTTGGTTTGCCTATGCATGACCCAGGACGCCGTCCCCGCTCACCACTACAAGCGACAGAGCCGTCGCTCAACTTCGGCGAGCGATTTAGGTAAAGTCCGACCGCCCCTTGCCTTCTCCTTGACACTGCCGTGTTCGCCATGACCCTGTACCTCCTGATACCGCTGGTTTGTGCTAGGACGATCCAGAGCATCGGCAATGACTTCGTCTGCAAGGACCCGACGCCGCCCGCAACTCCGACGAGCCCTAGGCCCCGCTACAGCACGCCCCCTGCCCAACCGTGACCATGTTGAGCTCCCTCGTGCACGTGCGAGTCTGGTAAGCATCATCACCACCCCTACGCCTCGCTAAAATCGCCGTTCCACCATCGCCGGTAGCGTCGCCGTCGCCAGCGCCGTCCATCCTTGGTTGTGTGGTCAGCAGCGTTGGATCTAGATCTAACGCGTAGAATTAGATCACTTAACGAAGGGGTACGGGTGAATCTGACCCGTGTGATTTCATTTAGATCGTGCGGCTCACGTTGATCGATCCGGGCGAACCGGTACGGGCCAATCAGACACGCCCACGTGTCTGGGTTTTTGATTTAAATTCTGTTTTCGAATCTATTAGTTATTCAAACTTGTAAATTCAATAACTTTTGATCTGTTTATCCAAAAAAATACAAATAATATACCATTGGAATCACAAAAAGAAATCCTACACATCTATGGGATTAATTTTGTATTTTGTTTCTGTTGAGATGGATTATTATGAAGAGACATTTGTAGGAATATTATGTGTATAAAAATTATTTGGAAAATGTTCTAAAGGCCAAATTAAGTTTATTTGGTGTATAATTGTTTTGTTTATGGTTTAGTACTGTTTCACTTGTCTTGTTTGGTTTAGAAAAATCATCACATGGCATTTGCATGCATTCATATATTTTTGTTTGATTATTTGGAATGTGAATTTGGTGCTATCATTTTATGTGTAGATTTTGGTGCTAGTGGTGATTGTGACTGTGAGGATTGTTGTTCTCCCCCAACTACCAAGGAAAGTGGTGCTTCATACGTTTGAACCAATATTTTAACTATGCATTAGAAATATTTTGTATAGGGCTTGCATGATAATTTTTTCTAAGTATCTATATGCTATGCTTGGGAAATTCTAGTAGTTGTAGAATTGTTAGAATTTTCTCTAAGTTAAGATACTTGCTATTGCCATGCTTAGCCTAGCTAGTAGCAACCAAGGGTGGAATAGATACAAGCTATGGAAAAATATTTCTAAGTCTTTGACTTATGTTTTTGCTTAATAAAACAACTAAGTGAATGAAACACCTGGGTGGAATGGTAATTGCTTGGTGGATTTTGGTTGAGTGGTTACCAGGGCCCATTTTCCAATGGTCTACCCTGTGTATCTCACTTGTGGAATGCCACCTAGGAACAAAGGGATTTGAGATGCCATATGTTAAGAAGCTTCTAGTGCAACCACATGGCATTATGGGCTCTGCCTGGATCATATAGGTTGCAATAACTTAGCCATTTGGACAGTTGGTGGTAGTGGGTGATAGGTTTGGAACGCGTCCATTTGGTCTAAAGGAAGGCTTTTGAAAGGTCCTGTCTTGGTGATAATCAAGTCTTGTGGGGAAAGTGCACCACCTCTGTAGAATTGGACAATTTGAGCATCAAGACATGGAATCTTACAAGAATCTCTTCATCCCAATTTTCTAAGTTAAAAACTTGTGGTTGAACAAGGGTGAAGGTTCACCAATGTTTATTGGTGGTTCCTTGGGAGTTTTTGCCAAAAAAACTTAGTGTTTTTAACTGATAGGTAAAACCTATTTTGAGCAAATCAAGCCTAAGCTACACTTAGCCAAATTCATATAGAAGCTAGACATTGTTTATTCTACTAAGGTATCACCAGCCAATACTATTCCAATGTATTGACCCACTGTGGCTGTAGCTTGTGATGTTGCAGGTTACTCTGATGAGGATTAGGGTTATGAGTCTACACTCAACATGCTTGCCTGTGGCACATGAAGATGAAGACTTTTATTTATATTGTTAAGTTAAACTCTTGTACTAGCCTATGGCTATGGAGTTGTAAAAGACTATGTTATCTCTGGAATGTCGATGTAATAATGACCTTTGTTTCTGTGTACTTCATCTTAAACTGTGGATGCTAGCAATTGATCCATGGACTAGCATTGCAATCACAGGGACCTTTACCTTTATAAAGGTGGGGTCTTACAGAAACCCAATCTAGTTAGTAGTAAATGTTAAGATGTTATGCCGGTGGAGTGAGTCTCTATATTATAGTAAAAAAAAATTGCATGGGTATTTAGTTGAGTGCATTTTGTTCCAGCTCTTGTAGTTAACCAAGTCTTGCCTAAAAATTTGCTAAACAATTGAAATAAGAAAGAGTATCACAATTGAAGGCCTGGGTGTTGTAGTGTTTAGTCTTAAAATCTTATTCCTAGAGACACTTAACACCACAGAAAATAGTGATTGACTTGATAGCTCTCTTTGAAAGGATTTCTTCAATTGAATTAATGTTTAGCAGTTTTTGTGAGCATGCCAAAGTTTAACTTGTGAATCATAAGAATGATATAGCTTTATGCGTGTCAAACTTCATGGGATCCCAACAACTCCGCTAGCCTACGAACGATCTTCATGGAGGTTGAAATTTTTGGCATGCTCTATTACTTATGAACTGAAATTCTTGAAGGTCAATGAATGGAAAAGTAGTGCTTGAAAAGTCTTGACTTATTGATGTGGGAGAATTGAGATACTTTAGTATATATGCTTTTTCATGACAAACTCTCACACTCAATTTTACATAATTATACTTTAGTATTAAAGGCAAGCTTATGAGTTGACTACATGACATGGAATAAAGTTTACTCATTTGAATCATCCATGCTTACAATAATTTTGCTGTGCTATAAGGATTCATCAAACCCATATGATATGCTTCCCGTTACTCTATCTATGCTGAATTTTTTCAGATTAATAAAGTGGAGGAAACATGAGACTGCCAATCATGGGTAAGATCATCATCTCGTTATTTCAGTTTAAATGTTGAGTTCCTTTTTGATTTTGGTTTTCTTGCTCGAGGACGATCAAGTTTAAGCTTGGGGAGGTTGGTGGCTGTGAAATATAGCCATCCACACTCACATTTAAACTGGATATTGTTCATACTTTTGATGAAATATCTCTATAAATCCTGCCACTAATGCCTAATGATCAAAGGGGTATGCAATCCTTTCTTGCCATTTTTCCTTGTGTAGATAATGACGTATAATGATGGGAATCACAATTTTAAAGTCAAAGATACGAGATTTCCAACATGTCAAAGAAACTAGGAGCCATGAAGTGGATCCAGAGCTTAACGACCAACTATACGACGGGATTAAAATTCTGGCCGTATAGTTGCCATCGACTCCGTTAGGTCAAACAGAACAACTTTCGTGAAGGGACCCCTATATTAAGACGCTGCAGGAGATGAGAAAACTCTCTTTTTGTCCACAACTCTCCCTGCCATCAGAAGCCACCACGCCATAGGAATAGATCTAGATCTAATCTCCAAACCCTTCTCCACCACCATAGCCATATTCCACGACTTGTAATAGTAGATCTCTTCTCCAATTGGCGACATTGTAAGACTATTTTCTATCAATCTTATGATCTCTATTACAATGTTTATGATTGTTGATTTCATCTCTATGTGTGAGTAATTCTCCTTGGGCTAAGGGCTTCGGCCTAGCCATGTAGCTTTTTGTGCATGTTATTTATCATAGATGGGATCATGTATTAGTTTGTATGACATGATGATTATTGTACCCTCTCTTGCCTCAATCTAAGGACTTGTCAGGTACCCAAGACCGCAATTGATCCAGGTATAGGGAGTGTGAGTAATGACAGGTCTGCAGGTTGGGAACCCCAGTGACAGAAGGGGTAGTATGGCTGTATGTGAGGGGTTTACTTTGGATTAACGGTGACATCACTATGCATATCATTAGTTCTCTTTCTTCTATGGATGAGACTAGTAGGTTATTGCTATAAGCGGTTGCAGAGGCAATAGCAATTATGGATGCACTGCCCACATATAATTATATTGCTCTAATAATTACATGCATACTTTATTATTATCTTTTATTCCCATCAGATGTTTTGCCTAGCTACTGGTTAAACGGAAAGCCCTAGGCTCTCTCTCTCTATCGTCAACAACAACAAAAAGATTGCAAACTCTTGGTCCGGTGAAAACACAAAAGGAATTCTAAAACTCCCGAAGGTCTGTTAAACTTCATTTTGCTTTCTGCTTCTCGGGTTGTAAGACTAGGGAAAAAGAACTATACTGTTGGGGATATGCTAAATGGGTATCACCATTGCATGTCTCTAATCCAGATAACCCGGGTGACCCATAGTTGGTAGCGAGTCCCATGGCCTGTTGGGCGACCCAGTTAAATGGATCTAGAAGGGAGGCCCATGTCGGATAAAGGAACGCTACGGAGGAGTCACCAGTGTACCCGGAGCCTTGGAGTGCAAGGCACGTTAGACTAGTTGTGTACCGTGTAGGACTCTGTAATCTATCTAGCTAGGACTTTGCCTGTAACCCTAGGATCTGGCGACTATATAAGCCATACCTGCGGGGGCCTTTAGGGCACGATACAACTCATACCTCGCACAGCGAACCAATCCATGTAACTCGGCGTATTGCCATTATAGTGATTTGTAGGAGGAGTAGGATTTCGCCATCATCGTGGGATCTGAACATGGGAAAGATGTGTTACCTCGTACCCGCCAACCTTCCGCCTTACTACACGTCTCTAAACACGCTCTATGAGGTCCCCTCCATGGAGTACTCGTCGACAATACCACGACATATACTACATCTGTAATTCGGATCGAAGGTATCAACCCTTTTTCTAGAGCCGTTGTCAGGAAGCAATAGCTACCCTGGTGAGGTTAGTAGGAATCTTAGTAGTTTTATTTCTTGTTTTTAATTTTGTTAGTTTGCTTTTAGTCTTTATTTGAAAAACCAAAAAAATAGTTAGTCTTTTTATTCTGGTTTTTACCATCATAAGTGTTTGTTTAAGAAAATCCAAAAACATAGGAAATATGGCTAAAAAGAAGCTTGGGGAGTTTGCAACTCCAAACAACGATTATTTGCATACTCCTATTACTCAGCCAGCAATTACTGCTGAAGATTATGAAATTAAGCCCCACTATTTAAGTTTGGTTCAACGGAATAAATTTGGAGGATCTGTTGTTGAAGATGCAGGTATGCACTTAAATACTTTTACTGAAATATGTGATATGACGAGCATTAAAGATGTTGACCCCGACGCGGTCAAATTGCACTTATTTCCTTTCTATCTTAGAGAAAGAGAAAAAGAATGGTTGCTATCTTTGCCTAGAAATACTATTGCATCATGGGTGGAATGTACTTATTTATTTATGACTAAATTCTTTCCACCTGCAAAGACTATGCAACTAAGATCTAATATTACTGGTTTTAGACAAGAAGAGCGTGAGCCACTTGCGCTTGCATGGGAGAGAATGAAAGAATGCATGAGAAACTGCCCCAGCCATGGGATGCAAGATTGGTTAATTCTCCATTTATTTTATAATACTCTTAACCCTGTGTCTAAGTCTATGCTTGATACTGCAGCTGGAGGAACATTTATGGGTAAACAAATTACCGAAGCAAAGCAGCTGCTAGACAATATGAAAGACAACCATGCCCAATGGCATGTGGAAAGATCAAACACGAAGAATGTGAACTCCGTCACACCTCAAGAAAATGAAGAACTCAATGCTAAGTTGGATGAGCTCATATTATCCTTCAAAGGTAAGGAAACCCAGGTAAGAGCTACTCCCGAACCAAATATTGAAGAAATAGATTTCATAGCTCGTAATTATTATAACCCTGCTTGGAAAAAGAATTATAATCCAAATTTTTAGAAACACTATTCTAGTCCTATAGGTAACTCTAATAATAAGCTATGCGCCAGGATATCACATACACCCACCCGTAGATGATCGATGTCCTCGTCTATCAACCACAAACCAGGAACATCCCCTCTTGGGACACGTATGTGCGTCCACTGCTGGCACATGTGCCATGTCGTGTCCACTCTAGGCCACATGCGCCATGCTCCACATGTCTGCCACTGACCCACACATGCCCATGTAACCGCGAGGATCGGCTTTGATACCACTTGTTACCCCACAGACTAACAGTAGTCTTTTACGTGCACTTTGTCCTCGCTCATGCGCACGCGGTACCCACATCCTGTTCGGTCACCCATCCTAAAATTGCTCCAGGCCAAGCACTCTTAACCTAGAGGTTCTTTTCAGATGAGCTTCCGGAAAAGAAGTTGCAACTTGTCGTTATGGGTATACTATCAATCCTATTAAGCCATGCGACAGGGTCTCACATGTTTACCTCGTACCTGCCAACTCGCCACCTTTGCCCACCTCTCTAAACACGCTCTTTGAGGACCCCTCCATGGCGTACTCATTCGCAATACCATGACACCCTTAGATATAGTCGAACATCATCGGTGTTGGCTCTACAAATGTCGAGGCCGATGCTGATGATGGATCCTATGCCGGTGTAGTCGTTTCCCACACAGTTTTAGGCATCGGTGCCACCCTGGTCATCCTCATTTCCACCACGATGCGTGTGCAAGCATTAGAGTACCACATATTGGCCTCATCATTCACACTAGACATATCAGTGGTCAAGATCCTCATCTCCTCAGCCATTTGGATGTTCATCGCCTGGATCATGATGACATGGGCAGCGACCTGGGCGGTGGCGACCTTTGCCTCCTCAATCTTGATCTTGGCATAGGCTTTGTCCAACAACTCCTTCCACCTTGTGTTGTTCTTAACATCGCGACCTTGGTTGTTGGAGGTGTAACATCCTAGGATTAGCACCAAAAAATAGAGAGGACACATGTTTGTGCATTGTATTCATGCATAATAAAATCCAGGGAATTTTCGCGCAAAACTAAAAGAGTGTAGGGGGGTCAATATGTCTCTTGTGCTAATGAAAACATTAGGACAACTGCGATGGATTTCTACATGAACCTCGTTGATTTGGAGAAAATAATTCAATTCGGAATATTTAGTATAATATTGAATTCAAAACAAAATGAAATTGTTTTATGGTTAATTAAAGCATTTCATAATTGAAATACAATTATGAATAAATAATATATACATGGTTGTTACAATATACAAATAAAAGAAAAGATTAAACTTTACTACTTAATATGATATTACATTGTCCTTCCAAGAAAGAATGGCATTATTTATTACATAAATGTGAGCTTAGTGATTTATAAGTATTAAATAATAAAATAGAACTTATAGAAATGAAATGAATAATTGAGTAATGTAATGTGATATTACAATAAAGAAATAATAAACAAGAATTCATAAAAGACTATCTTATTTAAATCACACAATATTATATTATTTTTTACAATTATGAACAAAAGGGACAATAATACAAATGAAATAGAAAAGAATTATTTTATTACAGTAATACAAATATTACACTATTTTACAAATGTATAAATAAAAATGAAAGGTTACAATAATGAATTACAAAATAATAAAAGGAAGTCCTAAACTACATTTTCTAAACTAAATCTTCATGTCTTGAAGGTTTTCTTCCTGATCTTGATTCCTGTAAAATAGATAAGAAACAAAACAAAAAACAGAAGGTTAGATTGTTAGATATTGCTCTCATATTTACAAGTGCAATGCACTTGTGAATATCATTATTGAGATAATTAAGATTAGGGGCCAAATTGTGCAAATCCGTCTTATTCAGTAAAGTGCCTCAAATCCACATCATAGGATTTGAGTGGGGCAAGTTTCACCATTGGTATGAAAAGGGAATAGCCAAACAGTAAAGATCATCTTTTACTTGATATCATCCATAAGAGAAAGATCTTTGGTATAGAAACTTGAACGTTTTAGGTCCCAGTTGCAAGATGCTCACACAGCCATGCATCAGGGTGTGCTATCGACACAACAATAGACACATCAGTAGATAAAATAGAAGAGGATAGGCATAGAAGCAAACAAGGATAGTATTCCACTCTTAGTTCACAACATCACTACACCATAACTCAAGAACTCACTATTCTTGAGAGTTCATCATTAGATCCACCACAGTATATCCATATTTCACCAACCAAGATACTTACCAGATCACCCCACATCACCAACACCATGGCTTCTTAGAGAAGCCATCCAGGAGTTAGGACAAGGAGGAACTCCACAAGATCAAGCTGGTGGCAAGGAAGGGCAGATCAAGTGGACAACAAGGAGAAGCAGATCAAGATCCACCTGAAAACCACTACATCACAACAATAAAAAGCTTGTCTACTATACACAGTAAGTTGAATAAATTTTAACAAAATAAAATCTTGCATCAGTTATCAATTATAAGAATATGATTTATTGAAGGAAATACTCCTCAGAGATACACCCAAATGGGGTGTACACTCATCACTAGAAGTTACTAGCCATTAGAAAAGCCCGCTCTTTAACTAGAACCATCTCAAATTTTAGACCTGCATACAAGTGATATGCCAGGTTCATTCTAGAATGATATTTGGTAACATAAATTTCTGCATTTATCTCGGAGAAAGAAAGGCGTCATTCTTCTTGCATCATTGGCCAGAGCTATTCATAGCAAATAACTGGTACATCAGTGTGTTTACATGATATAACTATCAAAATATTCCAGTAGATCAAGCCATTCAACTATGTTAAAGGCTACCTGTATGTACCATCCAAATGGAGGCTTCACATAGGCATTCATTTAGCAGTAATTAAGGTTCCATTTCAGGTATAATATAACTAATCATTTTCCAAAAAAAACTAGGAATCATTTATACTTAGGACTCCATTATCAGAAACCAACAACAGGCTATTATTTTCCATCAAAGAACCTCACCAAAAAACTCCATTTCTAAATCTAATCTTATGTTTAATTACAGATCCTAATAGCTCATTAACAATTAGGTAGCACCACTATCTTTGATAAATACCTGCATAGAGATGTGATATTTCAACCAGAGCATCACCCAGGTAGACAATACACTAGGCCTTGTTTCTTTGTAGCATTAACATCAAGAAATAAGCCATCCATAGATCACAAGTGTAACCCTTGTGATTTCCATTAAGTTCCTATCAACACCCGGATTTTTAATCCCAGATGCATGTTATGCCATACATCGGAATCCCAGGATTACCATTTTTGCGAGACATAACAGATTTGATATCACAGTACATCATCCATTATAAACCATGCATAAGGTCTTACAAAAAATAAGGATCTCATGATCGAGTTCTTAATACAATTCAAGCAGCAGAATAACGTAATACTAATGATAGCGTAGGCGAAGCTCCATCTTCAGGGTCACAGGCAATGCTGACGATGGGAGATGATCCTAGTTGTCGTAACCCTCCTACGGTCCGTCATCCTGATACTCCTCTTCATAGTCTGGCCACAAGAATAGCCAGGGACAAAGACATGAGTACTCTTTAAGTACTCGCAAACTAATACTAACAAGTGAAGGGGTTTTGAATAGGATATACTAAGCTCTAGGGTTGTTCTGCAAAAAGCCAGATTTACCTCTACTAAGTTCAAAAACAAAGAAAGCTAGTTGAAAGTTTTATAACACCGAAGTGGGAACTTGCATTTCATGTCACAACTCCGTTGTAGTCAAGTCAAAGTCCTAAATCATTTCATAAGTCATTTTGAAAACAGCTGACGACGGAACAGTATGGCCACTCCAACTGTCCATAACCACTGACGCGGCTATTCGAATAGTTTGACACTCTGCAGAGATTGTACACTTTCACCACAACATTCGATACATCCGTCAGGAACAATCCTGATTTCACCATACTCAGTATGCGGATAATCAATCCTAACCTTTCAATTACACGCCCTAGTATAGGCACCTCTCCTATGAGTTTGGCCTCCCAACAATGACCAACTGTCATCTTGGGAACTACACAGGTGGACAATCTTCACAAGGTAGCCTCAGCTCAGACCTTGGCCGCAAGGGAACCCATACTAAGGTATATAAATTTTCAGTCAAGCCTACCCAAATTTCGGGTATCGTGGTTGTACGGTAAAATTGGAATGGTATCGCATCGAGACAACCATCAGTTTTATAAAGGGCTAAGCTCATGCCTCAACATTTTCCTCATCAAAATCATCTGGTGTTTAAGAACACATGTCAAAACATTTAAGTAGAATGACTCATCATTCTAAGGTTTTCATAACCATTTTCACCAAGTATTCCTATCTAAAGTTGATCAAGTTTTATGCTAAGCACTAGCATCTACAAGTGGGGGTAAATACTAATGATGGGTAATAAACTAGTGGGGATTTATTAAGTTCAATCTCATGCCCTAGGATGACATCAAGATTATCTAACTTAGGCCAAATTTTATGCTCTTTATGCTACCTTCAGTTATCTTTCTAGAATCTATAAGTCACTAAGTAAACTCTAAGAGAAAGCTTTGATAAATAAAATAAAGTATTAAGCTTGCAAGTAAAACTAGGATTGGGTATCAAGTGGTGTAAGCTTGCAAGTAAAACTTGCATGGTTTAGCTTGCTAAGATAGTAGTATAAGCTTGTTCAGTTGCAAGTGTTTGCTTGCTGAGTTAATAGCTTGCTAATTCAATCAGTAGTATTAGGCTTGCCTTGTGGAGAGCAGTGGTTGAAGTTCTCCTCGGCTTCTTCCTCGTAGTATCCTCCTTCCTCATCGTATCCTTGGTCGGTACTAGCGTCTATAAATAAATACGAGGTACACAATCACCAAACAATACTTAACTATTTATAATCATCACACGAAGGTTCACACTAGGTGATCTAGAATCATCACTAACATTACAAGATTAAAGCACTTGTCTCATTTATTTTATTTTGAGAAAAGTAATTTCTACTCATTGAAAAACTACTTAAGATTTAATATTCGCCAACTCAAACATGGGATCCTGTTGACACATGTCATCACCACATATTTCAGTACATGGGAATGTGATTTAAAGTGGTGTCACGATTTAATAATGTTTAACATTTTTATTTTATTTAATTAAAGTGACTAGAAATGCCTATGTGGCATTCTTTTATTACTTGATCATTATTTTTGTAAATAAACCTATATAGTTTTATATATTCTGAAAGGTATGGTCAAATGTGATTTTTGAGAGTTGGAATCAACTCAAAAGCTCTTATGGTTGAATTTTGAAAAATGTTTGAATGCGGAAAAGCTTCTGCCTTGTTATTTTTACCATGGGTGATATACAAATATAAATGGTTTGAATCCAACGGGCTTCGAATAAGCATTCCAGTACCTTTCTAACAAAATTGGTTTCATGCATTTTGGTTTAGTGAATCGAGCTGGGTTGATTTTTGAATCTAGGTACAGAACTGGGTTTGGAATTAAATGAATAAAACTAAATTTGAATCTGTGGGTTGCGCGGGATGTTTAACTGGGTCGGCCAACTACGCACAGCGCACACACAGGCTAGTTAAGTGAGCGACCCCACTCGTCAGTGAGACAACGAGGGGCGAAGCGGTATGGGGCGATTAGGACCGTAGGATCTAACTCTAATCGAACGGCTCTGGTTCATCGTCCACGTCGGGCAGCGCCGACGAGACAGAACCCTAGCTCGGCCGATGGGGGTCGTGGGAGGCTCACCGGGGCTCAAGCGATGGTCGGCGACGGGGGCGAACAACGAAGTCGATGACGACAATTCTCCTATTACCGGCAACTTCTCATGTGGCGGCTCCAATCGACAGCGCCTCTCCTCCTCTACAGCGGCGAACTCCGGTTAAATTCCGGCGACCTGGTGCTTGCCTTGCTCCGGGAGTGAATGGGGGGTATCAGTGAGAGGTGGGGAGTGAACTGGTGTGAAGAAAACGAGCGGGGGAGGTCTCCTTTTATAGTGGCTGAGGGGGACCGAATGGCGCGGGTGGAGCTCGCCGGTGTCAACAGCATAGAGTGCTACTGGCATGGGCGACGATAGCGGGAGGTGCTGTGGTCCCTGGCAAAGTTCAACAGCGTGGTGGCGAGGCATGGGGTGGTGCTGATCGGTCGGAACACGTCGACGCTCTGGGCGGCTCCGACGGAAGTCTTAATGGCACACAGGTGCTCCTGGTCGCGCGGCGGTGAACGAGCATGTCTGGGAGGTTCCTGGTGCGGTGGTGATCACGTACGCGAGTGGCGAAGGCGAGGCACGGTTTGTGCGAGCGTGTCGAGTGCGGCGCTCTAGCGTGCTCTCGGCATGGCCGCAGAGAGAATGGTCGCGCGTGTTCTGGGTGGTCCAGTGGCTGGCTGCACTCGGGGCTTGGACAGGGAGTGGTGGTGGACGGTGGAGTGCCTGCTAGACAAGGTTAACGAGGCTAGTTAGTCTTGTAGCTTGCTGTCGACGTTGGGGTTGGCAAATGGGCTCGTCCATGGTCACCATTGATGGCATTGTCGAGTTTACAATGAGCTAGAGCTAGTTAAACTAGTTAGATGATCTAATGAGAGTGTAGTGAGAGCTAGGAAGGGGACAAGGTTGGCACAACACTTCTCACTATAGTGTTTGTTGTTAAATCTGATTTGTGCCTGGAAGGTGTTTGATGAAATGGCCGAAAGAAATTCAAATTTGAGTTTTGGATTCAAACTTGGTGGGTTTTCTAGGCACATACTAGGGAGTCTCTGGTTAGTTGGATTAGTCAAGGGGCACTGGTTTGGTTGGGTTTTGAAAATGTGTGATCTTCACATATGTTAAAGATTCAATTTTGAATTGTCATTTGAATGGTGTTGCTAAATGTTTCTACAAGTTTGGAAGGTGGGCTTTGATTCACTTTTACTTGGTCTTGCATGGGGTGAAAAGAATTGGAAAATTTTCTGTTTGAAATCTTGTACTAAAAACTCTCAAAGTGACCTAGTGAGCAAGATTGGCAAAAATGACCATTTGCCTTATTTGAATTGTTTGTGATTTTCTCTTGATTTGTTTCTGCTTGGAAATGTTTTAGATGATGTTATTTTCATCTTTGAACCATCTTAATATTTAGGTTAATCACACAAGTCCATTCATGCATTTATCAAATCATTACATACACACATGCATTCATATGATTTTAATTAATCAAAGTTTTTGTTAACCCTAATTTTAGTGATTAGAGTTTGATGATCATTGTTTCATATTTTTGGGATGTTACAAACCTTCCCTCCTTAAACAAAATCTCGTCCCGAGATTTGAAAAAGAAGAAAAAGATTACCTAGGATTTAAAGAGATCGGGAAACTCCGTCCTAATGTGATCTTCTCGCTCCTAGGTAGCTTCTTCTTCAGTGTGGTTGCTCCATTGAATCTTGAGAAACTTGATGCTTCGGGTTCTGGTGGTTTTGAAAGCTTACTCCAAAATACGGATGGGTACTTCGGGATATGTCAGGTCATCGTTGATCTCTATGGTCTGGTGATCAATGTTCTTGAAAACCTCAGTCTTCTCCGGAACTTCAAGGCATTTGCGAAGTAACGATATATGGAACACATTGTGTACTGCTGACATCTCCTCTGGCAGTTCCAATTGATATGATACTTCTCCTCGACGATTCATAATTTTGAAAGGTCCGATATATTTAGGGGCTAACTTTTCTTTGAGCTAAAAACGTTGCATTCCCTTCAAAGGCGACACTTTGAGATAAACAAAATCTCCGATATTGAAAGTGAGGTCTCGACGTCTCTTGTCGGTGTAACCCTTATGTCTTGACTGGGCGGTCTTGAGGTGCTCACGAGTCTTGTGAACTTTATCTTCGGCTTCTCGTAGGATGTCGGGGCCGAAAATCGAACTCTCTCCTACTTCCGACCAATTCAAAGGGGTGTGACACTTCCTTCCATACATGAACTCAAATGGGGCCATTTGCAGACTAGCTTGATAACCATTGTTGTATGAAAATTCTGCGAAAGGCAGACAGTCTTTCCATTTAGATCCATACTCTAGCACACAGGCTCTCAACATATCTTTGAGTATTTGATTTACTCGCTTTGTTTGTCCATCAGTCTGAGGGTGATACGTTGTGCTGAAATCTAGTCGGGTTCCTAAACCTTCTTGGACTTTCTTCCAGAATTTCGAGGTAAACTGGGTTCCTCGATCTGATACGATGTTCTTAGGGACTCTGTGCAAACTGACGATTCTAGCGATGTACAACTCTGCTAGCTTCGAACTCTGGTATGTGGTCTTGACTGATAATAAATAGTCTACCTTGGACAATCTGTCCACTATGAACCAAATAGAGTCATTTCCCCTACTAGAAGTACGCAATCCGGTGATAAACTCCATTCCAACTGAATCCCATTTCCATTCCAGAATCTGTAATGGTTGCAACAGTCCTGCAGGTCTTTGATGTCCCGCCTTGACTCTCTGACATATATCACACTTGGCGATATAGCTTCCGATTTCTCTCTTCATCTTATGCCACCAAAATTGCTCCTTCAAATCATGATATATCTTTGTTCCTCCGGGGTGGATAGAATAAAGAGTATCATGGGCTTCCTTCAAAATAACTTCTTTCAACTCCGAATCTGCTGGTACACAGAGACGTCCTTTGTACCACAGAACTCCTTCTTCGTCCTCGGTGAATCCGGGTACTTTGCCTGTACCGATACGACGTTTGATTCCGTCGATACTAGCATTTCCTTTCTGTGCCTCCTTGATCTGACTGATCAAAGTGGGTTGACGTTCTATGCTAGCCAAAAATCCTTCACTCACTAATTCCATTCGGAAATCTTCCATCTCTTTGTGCAAACTTGGTTGCTCCTTCAAAATCATGGAGTTCAAGCAGCACGACAATCTGCAAAGGGCATCTGCTACCACATTGGCTTTACCGGGGTGATAGTGCATGTCCAGATCATAATCCTTGATTAGCTCAATCCATATTCTTTGCCTCGTATTCAGCTCCTTCTAAGTGAATATATACTTCAGGCTCTTGTGATCCGAAGAAATCTCACAACAGTTTCCCATCATATAATGCCTCCATGTCTTCAGGGCTAGAACTATGGCTGCAAGTTCAAGGTCATGGGTCGGATAATTCTGTTCATGCTATTTCAGTTGTCGGGATAGATAAGATATAACTTTGCCCTCTTGCATCAACACACATCCGAGACCGATCTTGAATGCGTCACAATACACATCAAAGGGCTTCGTGATATCCAGCATGATCAAGATTGGGGCTAAAATCAATCTCCTCTTGAGTTCTTGAAAACTCGCTTCACATTTGTCCGTCTATTCAAACTTCTTGTCCTTCTTCATCAATTGGGTCATGGGTTTGGCAATACTCGAGAATCCTTCTACGAACTTGCGGTAGTATCCCGCTAATCCGAAAAATGCACGAACTTGGGTTTGCGTGGTTGGGGCTTGCCAATCTTCAACATCCTTCACCTTCGTAGGGTCAACGGCAATTCCTCTGGCTGATACAATATGTCCGAGGAATCCTACCTCGTGTAACCATAATTCACATTTGCTAAACTTGGCATACAACTGATGCTCTCTAAGGGTTCCAAGGATGGTCCTTAGGTGTAGCTCATTTCTTCTTCTGATTTGGAATCAATCAGAATGTCATCAATGAAAACAACAACAAACTTATCCAGGAAGTCCATAAAAATCTTATTCATGAGGTTCATGAAATAAGCGGGGGCATTGGTTAATCCAAAAGACATGACAGTATACTCGTATAATCCATATCGGGTGGTAAATGCAGTCTTT
The DNA here is from genome assembly GCA_916181665.1 of Avena sativa. Classification (NCBI taxonomy): domain Eukaryota; kingdom Viridiplantae; phylum Streptophyta; class Magnoliopsida; order Poales; family Poaceae; genus Avena; species Avena sativa. Next base: position 150,784,173 of record OV702297.1, read on the forward strand.
GGAATATCCTCTGCGCGAACCATGAGTTGATGATAGCCAGTTCTAAGATCAATCTTAGAAAACACTTTGGCACCAATCAACTGGTCAAACAGATCTTCTATCTTCGGCAGTGGGTACTTGTTCTTGATGGTAACGTCATTCAACTTCCGATAATCCGTACACATACGGTTACCTCCATCTTTCTTGTCCACAAACAAAACAGGTGATCTCCATGGTGACACACTTGGTTGAATCAATCCAATTTCCAACATGGCATCCAGTTGCTTCTTCAGTTCCACTAGTTCATACGGGTTCATACTATATGGTCTCTGGGCTATGGGTCTGGTTTCAGGTATTAGTTCAATGATAAACTCAATATCTCGATCTAGGGGCATACCGGGCAAAACATCTGGAAAATACATCGGGGTATTCACAGACTATCCGGACTTGGTCAATGGTTGGCTGGGCTATACTCTTGTTGCACTTGAATTGACGGGGCAAGGTTTCAAATACATGCTCGACTGATATTCCGGCTATACTGGTCATGGTTATGGCTTTCTTAGCACAGTCAATTAATCCCTTGTGTTTGGACATCCAATCCATTCCTAGTACTACTTCCAAACCTTTAGTTCCGAGTACTATTAGATTATCATAAAAATCTATGTCATGGATTCAGATAGGGACGGCTTTGCAAATTTGCCTAGCTTTGGTGGTTGAACCAGGTATTTGAACAATCATAACATGCTTCAATTTGGTTGGTTGAATCTTAGTAGTGCATGCAAATTCTTCAGTAACAAATGAGTGCGATGCTCCAGAATCAAACAACACTCTTGCAAGTACTGAGTTAACAGAAAACGTACCCAGCACGACATCTGGCGCTTCTTGGGCTTCTTCCGCATTCATGAGAAAGAGACGACCGTTGCGGTTGAGCGAGTTCCCTGGGGCAAACCTTCTTCTAGGCTGAACATGACGCTACTGCTAAGCTGGGGCATTTGCATTGGGGGCTGTGCCAATCTTCTTGGGGCACTCATTGGAATATTGACCCTTGGTTCCACATTCATAACAAGTCACTTGCGATTTGTCCTTTGCTGCAACAGGCACAACATTGCTTCCAGTCCTTGGGGCAGTGTTGGTGTTGGTGGCGGCATTGTTGTTGTTGAACTTAGGTGGTGCACGGTTGAAATTGCTGGGATTGCAGGGGTTGTTGTGGTTTCCTCTGGGCCTTGGGTTTCCACGGTTGGGATAGGTCGAACGGTTCATCGGGGGTCTGTTGTTTCTTGGGGAAAATCCTAGAGATGGTCTGGGGCGATACTTTGGTGTACGGTGGGTTCCTGTTTGATGCATCATGCAACGCTTGCGGTTCTCATTAGCTTGGTTGATCTTTCCTTCCATCTAAATGGCAGAGTCAACTAAGGCTTCAATATCTGCAAAGGGGATATTGACTAACACTGTCTGCATCTCATCGTGCAGACCATTCAGGAATCTGGTGGGGATATGCTATATGGGTATCCTCATAGCATGTCTCCTATCCGGATAACCCGGGTGGCCCATAGTTGGTAGCATGGCCCATGGCCTACTGGGCGGCTCAGTTAGATGGATCCGGAAGGGAGGTCCATGCCGGATAAAGGAATGCTACGGTTGGAGTCACTGACATACCCGGAGACTTGGAGTGCAAGATACACAAGACTAGTAATAGACGGTGCAGGACTCTGTAACCTGTCCGGCTAGGACTTTTCCCTGTAACCCTAGGACCTGGCGACTATATAAGTCGGGCCTATGGGAGCCTTTAGGGCACGATAACTTACAATCTCAGAAAATCGAGTAGCGATTAGCACACACCTCGCACAGCGAACCTATCTCTGTAACTCAGCGTATTGCCCTTATAGTGATTTATAGCAGGAGTAGGATTCCGCCACCGTCGTGGGATATGAACCAAGGTAAGTTGTGTTACCTCGTACCCATAAACCATCCGCCTTCCCCCACGTCTCTAAACACGCACTGTGAGGACCCCTCCATGGCGTACTCATCGGCAATACCACGACAGTTGGCGCCCACCGTGGGGCAACAGGCGCTTCAGGCTCTTCAGCGGGCGAGGACCAAGATCTTCGCGGGAATCGGCGAAACCATAGCCATCGGTCGCATTCTCTTCTCTGGCAACGTTCCGATCGTCCCTCTTGATGAGTTCTGGATCCCGGCGAAGACGAACCCTACGCGGTGTTCGATCATTCCTATCGGAGACATCCACTTCTTCATTGGCGAAACCGACTCGGGCACTAGTTTCCTGGGAGTCGGAGGAGCATCAAGGCCCGCACGGACCTCCTACGGGCAGGATACGTTCGCGGAAGGATCGATGTCTAATCTCTCTTTGGAGTTTTCCAGCAAAGATCGGAAAAATTCAAGGCCCACCCAAACCGCCCATGTGCAGGATATAGAGGTGGAAGATCATTGCAAGTCTGCCGGCTTCGCCCGTGCGTCTCGACCGCAGAGATCCAAGTTCATCGGCGTGGTTACCATCTTCGATCTGGCGCGTTGCGTTCAGAGAGAGGGCGAAAACCCCTGCGATTGCCTGGCCAAGTGGCTCCGCATACGAGCCGATCTGGCCCACTACCCCAATGATGATGCTATGTATCACTTTGTGGAAGGACTAGACCATGGCATGCTTCTCCGACATTCGCTAAGACGGCAGCAGGCGTCAGGCCGCCTTACCTTCGAAGGCATGGTGAACACCGTCAACAACTACGCGGAGGCCGAAGCGGAAGCTCAGACAGCGCTTGCGCTCATTGACAGAGCCCCTCCGATTCAGCCACTGCCACCACCGCCTCTGGCTTCCATTGTCGCAGCCGCTCCGCCACCTCCAGTCATCGTCGCTGCTGTTGCACCTCCACCGCCCGTCATCGAGGAAGTCCTGGCACCCTCCAACTCTGTTATTGACGCGCTTTATGCTGACTTCAGTGCAGATTCAGAGGAGGTAGATTTCAGTCCAGAGGAACTAGACTCCACCATGCAGGAGATGGAGGAGGAGTACACGTGCGATGAGCAAGCCAACAATGCCGTCACATCTCGAGAGGTGTTCGTCACCATTAGGACGGCGATGGATGAAGATCAACCCGGACGAGCTCCGCCTACAGTGCTGGAAAGGGGAAGGGGCCACTTATTGTTGCTAACGATTATCGCGCAAAGTTCATGCCTCCTCCACCTAACCTAGTGCAGTAGCCATAGGAATTCGGCACCGGATCGAGCAACAACAACACCACAAACTTGCCGCCTCTAGCGTCTACGTCTGTTGCTTCCCAAGTTACTCCGGCTGATAGAGTGATGCACGGCAATCTCCTAGTCGAGCCACTAACCATAGCTCATATCCGGAACGTGACTCAGCTTGACGAGAAGTGCCAGCAGCTGCTGGAGGAAGCACAGGCCATCGCGGAGCAAGGCACTAAGCTAGATCGAGATCTGGTCAACGCGTAGAAGTCCATAGAGAAAGCTAGAGCAATGGAGGCCGAATACAAGACCCTGCTGCAGCAGCAAAAGGCCAAGAAAGCTCCAGCTCGCATCATCAATGATCCTGGTGTACGGTGAAACCTAGGATGGGCTCCCTCGAAGCCGGCACAGGCCAAGCCATACATTGACAGTGAAGGCAAGCAGGTGATGCCCACCCCACTCCTTAACCTCGCTGTCGCAAAGACCCTTCTGGAGCAGGTTAGATCGCCTGAGGCAGTGGAACAGGTCTATGACCTAGTAGCCAAGGCGGTGAAGCAGCAGGAAAAGGCCACCTCTTAGAGGCTTGAGTCCGACCCAACGCTTTGCCAGTCTAGCCAGTGCAAGCCGCCAAGGGGTCGTTCTCCTCTTGATGTCGGGTCCCAGACGGGTTCATCAAAATGAAGATGAAGGGATGCGCGCAACAGGAAGGATGCTATCCCCATATCCTCCGATCACGGAGAAAAGGCCCGACCTCGTCGCCCATCGCCACCGCCCCGGTCCCCCCGACATCACGAAGATCACATGGCTCACCATCGTACAGATATGCCCCCACCAAAGCAGTGCGGCATCATCATCCGCGACAATACGGAGCAGACCCGTCATGACGGAGAGTGCAACCAAGGACACAAGAGCAGGTCACGCCATGACCCTCCGCGTCCGACAAGCAACCGTGACAGGCGGGAGGCGTCGCAGGAGGGTAACAGCAAGAAGGGTAACCCACCGCCACCTCCGCCTCCGTCACCACCAAGCATTCACCATGGCGGAGGAGGCCCGCGTCGTTCACGCAGCCCATCCCCTGTTGACAAGAAGAAGAAGAACCCGGAGCCATACGATGCACGTTCGTGGATCGATAAGATCCACGAGGCCTGGGAAGGACCATACCTAGGACCACGTTGCTTTGGAACCGAAATACGGTCCGCAACTTACCCCCAAAGGTTTCCGGATTGACAAGACCATCAAGCCCTATGACGGCACCGCAAAGCCAGCCACATGGTTGCAGGACTACGACAATGCGGTGTAGATTGCCAGAGGCAACCCCAACGTCGCCGTCAAGTACCTCCCGTTAATGTTGGCAGGCACGGCCTGCCAATGGATCGACGACTTGCCGAAGAAATCCATCTGCAATTGGTTGGACATGCAAGATGCGTTCACCAAGTACTTTGAGGGTACATACAAGCGTCCCTACACTGTTGGCGATCTACAGCGGTGTGTGCAAGAGAAAGACGAGACATCTTGCGCCTACCTCTCCCGCTGGCTGGACATGAAGAATTCCTGCACAGGAGTGCACGCTAAGACCACCATGGCCGCCTTCATCGATGGGTTGGAAAGGGGCACGTTGCTCTGACATAAGCTGAAGCACTTGCAGGACAATCACCAACTTGACTTGAACTAGATGATTCAGTTGGCTAGTGAGTTCGCAGCTGCCGACAACGATGCTCGCGGCTCCTTGCCGGCAACGGCCGTCCAACTCAAGCTCGGAGGAACAGCAGTACAAAGCGGAAAACCTCTCCAGAAGAAAAGCAATCTACCGACATGGTCGCTATGACTTTTGCAGGACGAGGTGACGGCAGACAACGTGGCCGAGGAAGGGGAGCTGGTCATGGGCAGCAACGAGGAAGTGAAACTACCTCGGCGCCGCTCCGCATTCCCCAAACCTACGAGGAGTACCGCGATATGCCGTGCCTCGTACACCTCGATGTCAACGGCAAGGCCACCCATACCAATCGACACTACAAGTTCGTCAACGACCTCAAGGAAGACCCGGAGTCTGGCTACAAGCAAAGTCAAAAGAACAGACTGCGAGGCAAGGGCAAGGGGAAGAAGGAGGAGGAGTCCAAGGATTCAAGTGACATGGACGAGGACGTTGACCCCAAGCACGCCGCCAAGAGCGACGACAAGGGCAAGAACCCCTTCGTGAAGAAGGCGCCAGTCTACCACACTTTCCTTGGCACCCCCACCGTTCAACAACAGAAGACCTCCCTGAGGATCCTAATGGCTACTCTCCTCCCAGTTCCCAGTACCTGTGCTAGTCAGAGGTTCCAATTAATTGGGACAGGACGGACCACCCAGACCTTATCCCTACGGAGAACCAGTACGCCATGGTCATCAACCCCTTGATTGACGGCATGGAGTTCACCAAGTGTATGGTGGATAGTGGAAGCAGCATCAACATCATGTACCTGGATACACTGCAGAAGATGAACTTGACGGAGGCAAACCTAAGGCGGACCAACACAATCTTCCACGGCGTAGTTCCTGGTCGGGAGGCTCGGTCCCTTGGGTGCATTACTCTTCAGGTTGCCTTTGGCGATGTTAATAATTACCGCCAAGAGCGCATGACCTTCGAGGTGGTCCCCTTCAAGAGCGTGTACCACGTCATATTCGGCCACGACATATTCCACACGTTCATGGCCAAGCCATGCTTCGTCTACAAAAAACTCAAGATACCCGAACCAAACGGTGTCATCATCGTATCCGGAAGATTTACCAAGGCAAGGGACTGCGAGATCAATGAAGCAGCCATTGCGGAAGCTGTCCTCTACAGCGAAGAATTCAAAGAGATCCAGAGCAAGGTCGATGACTCAGAGATGCCCGCGTAGAAGAAGCAGATCTCTGACTCCGCCCCTGCGTTCAAGGCCGCCATCGAGACCAAGCCGGTGGAACTTGTGGTACGCGATGCCTCCAAGGTCACCGCCATTGGGACGAACCTGGATCCCAAATAGGAAAGTGCGCTCGTAGAGTTCCTCCATGAGAATAGGGACATCTTTGCCTGGCAACCTGCCGACAGGAAAGGTGTACCTAGGGAACTTGCCGAGCACAGCTTAAACATTGATCCAAAATCCAAACCAGTGAAACAACCTCTACGACGCTTTGGAGATGAGAAGAGACGCACCATTGGCAAAGAGATATCTAGGTTACTTAAGGCTAGATTTATCCGAGAAGTCCTTCACACCCAATGGGTGGCGAATCCTGTACTTGTCCCCAAAAAGGGAACCAATGAATTAAGAATGTGCCTTGATTATACCGGCTTGAACAAAGCATGTCCCAAAAATCCGTTTGCTTTGCCTCGCATTGACCAAGTCATTGACTCGACGGCTGGCTCGGAACTTTTGTGTTTTCTCGATGCATACTCAGGATACCACTAGATCAAGATGAGGAAGTCGGACCAATTGGCCACTTCGTTCACTACCCCATATGGCACATTTTGCTATGTTACGATGCCCTTCGGGCTGAAAAACGCAGGTTCTACGTACCAGCGGACAATGCAACGTTGCCTTCACGACCAAATTGGTTGGAACATTCACGCCTATGTGGACGATATCGCGGTGATGTCTAAAAATTCAAACGACTTAATCTCCGACTTAAAAGAAACCTTTGATAATCTCCGGAAATACAACATGATGCTTAACCCTAAGAAGTGCATCTTCGGGGTTCCAGCCGGCAAATTGTTGGGTTTCATCGTTTCCCAGCGCGGAATCGAGGTCAACCCGGAGAAAATCAAGGCCATCTTAAACATAAACCGTCTGACATGCCAATAGGACATTCAATGACTAACAGGTTGTGTTGCAGCAGTTAGTCGGCTCGTCAGCCGACTTGGAGAGAATGCTCTGCCGTTGTACAAGTTGCTGAAGAAGGCGGAAAAATTCACATGGACGGACGAGGCAGATGCAGCATTGAAGCAGCTCAAGGAGATTCTGTCCTCAGCGCCCATCCTTGCAGCGCCCGAGCCTGGCGAGCCCATGTTAATTTACATGGCGGCAACCAACCGGGTAATCAGCATCGTCGCCGTGATAGAGCGGAAGGAACCAGGCTATGAGCAGGGATTTCAATGACCAGTTTACTATGTGAGCGAGGTCTTGACGGAGTCCAAGCAGCATTACCCGCACTACCAAAAGATAGCTTATGGAGTATTCCTTGCTTCTCGGAAGCTGAGGCACTACTTTTAGGAGCATCCAATCACAGTGGTGAGAAAGACTCCACTGTCCGACATTATCAACAACAGCGACGCTACAGGAAGGGTCACGAAGTGGGGCATTGAAATTGCCGCCTTCGAGATCACTTACAAGAGACGCGACGCTATCAAGTCACAAGCCTTGGCGGATTTTGTTGCAGATTGGACGGAGATGCCAGACGCTACTCCGTTGCCGGAACCAGAGTACCGGGTGATGCACTTTGACGGATCAAAGCTTCTCAATAGCTCGGGGGCTGGTGTATTGCTACAGTCACCAACAGGAGACAAGCTACACTACGTTCTGCAGATCCACTTCGAGGCTACAAACAACATGGCGAAGTATGAAGCACTCATTCACGGACTACGTGTAGCCAAGGATATTGGCATCAAGCGCATAGTTTGCTGTGGAGATTCCGACTTGGTTGCCCAGCAGGTGGTTGGCACCTAGAATGAGCGGAACCCTATGATGGCGGCTACAAAGTCAAGTATGTGCCTAGGGAGCAAAAGGAGGCGGCTGATCTGCTGTCTAAGCTTGGATCAGGGCGCAAGCAAATTCTGCCAGGAGTTTTCCTAGAGCACCTGCGCACACTTTCTGTGAAGGGAGCCGACATCGACAACCCGGATAGAGCTGACTCTTTCGTCAACATGGTGACCAAGGTCCCTCCGGCTTGGACAAAACCGTTCATGGAATATCTCGAACATGGAACTTTGCCCGACGACGAGGTCGAAAGACAGAAAATAGTACGACGAGCAAAGGGTTATACCATAATCAATGGACAACTCTACAAAAGGAGCACTACTAGTGTATACCTAAAGTGTGTTTTGCAACTAGAAGGTATGGAAATCCTACGCGAAATCCATCTCGGAGATTGCGGGCATCACGCCGCTCCTCGATTGTTGGTCGCGAAAGCCTTCTGGCAAGGATTCTACTGGCTGACCGCGAAGGCGGATGCCGACAAGCTGGTTGAGACATGCATGGGATGCCAGTATTATGCCCGACAACCACATGTTCCTGCTAAGAATTGCGAACAATACCAATAAATTTGGCCGTTTGCAGTCTGGGGGCTAGACATGGTGGGACCGTTACAGACGACACCTTGTGGGTTTACGCATCTGCTAGTAGCAGTTGATAAATTCACTAAATGGATAGAAGCTAAACCCATTAGAAAGCTTGATGGGGCAACTGCCCTCCGGTTTGTCCGGGATCTAGTTGTGAGATTTGGTCTCCCACATAGCATTATCACCGACAACGGCAGCAATTTGTCACTCGGAGAAGTGGAGGCTTATTGTTGGGAGAAAGGCATCCGACTTGACCTCGCGTCTGTGGCACACCCACAATCCAATGGTCAGGTTGAGCGATCCAATGGATTAATTATGTAGGGAATCAAGCCACGTCTTGAGGCACCGCTACATAGAGCAGCTGGAGCCTGGGCGGAAGAATTGCCATCTGTGCTGTGGAGATTATGAACTACACCCAACTGATCGACCGGCTACACCCCTTACTTCATGGTATATGGAGCAGAAGCCATCCTACCTTTCGACATACTTCATGATGCACCAAGGGTTGCCGCCTATGACGAAGATGACGCTGAAGAATCCAGACGCCTAGATGTCGACCTTCTCGAGGAGGAGCGCGTTTTGGCATGCCAAAGATCCGCCATCTACCAGCAGAAGCTACACAGCTATCATAGTCGCCGCGTTCGGCATCGCTCGTTTAAAGAGGGGGATTTGGTGCTCCGACTTAAGCAGAAGAAGTCACACAAATTATCCCCGCCATGGGAAGGACTGTTCATCATAAGCAAGGCGCTACTCAATGGGTCTTACTACCTCGTTGACAATCGTGAACTGAAGGATATACCCAACAAGGATCATAAGCGTAAGCGACGTGACCCGGATGATGACTACCCGGAGCTTGATCGGCCATGGAACATAGCACAGCTACGTCATTTTTACACTTAGCATTTTTTATCTAATTGTGTACCTCTTATATGATCAATGAAATAAAGCTCTCTGGTTCACTCATATTTCTGAGTCTTTTACCTCCTTTAGTGTTCATTTTTGGATCATGTAAAACCTTTATGCACAAGTTTTGCGATTGCACTTGTGAAAATTCCGCCTACGGGCGTTAGCTTAAGTTTTCTGGTCTACACGTTCTTTGTCGTTTTTATGTGGATTCTAGAGTAGTGACTTTTGGCACTTATTGTTGGCGATTTTGTGCTTAGGTTATTGACGGTGCCATTGGGCATCATCACCTGAGCGCATGGTTCCGACAACGAGTCTTCCGACTCACGAAAGGTCAAGCATAAGAACCAAAGTAATGGATAAGCCAGCACTTGCTTAAAAAATATATACATGTTGGAAACCGATTCTTAAGTAGCAGGACATGCAACATTGTTTTCCGCCTTAAGTTACATCAATAAGTTTTTTCCGCATATGCACCAAAGGTGAAACAAATATTACAAAGTTGTTCTTCATTCCTTTGGCGCAGATGACTTAGAAGCAGCGTCATCACCAGCAGGAGAACCACCCTCGAAGTCAGTGGTGTGAAGAGACTCGGAGGATCTCTAGTTGCCGCCATCGATGGTGTTCATCGGCACGAAGACGTTGATGTCGACCAACTTGGCAACTCTAGTGTCATAACCCGCGATCAGCAACAAGATGGATTCGTGGTGAATCTCTTTGCCATCGTCGTCTACGTCGGGAATGTAGAGGTCACCGTGTCGATGTCGGCATCTTCGTAGTGTGCCTTCACCATTGACAGCGCCATTCTTGTGCCAGCCTGTGCACATGAAGCTTTCCAGCTTGTGATACGCTCGGGGGCTCGGCGCAAGATCTCCGAGTACTTCTCCACGGAGTCTGATGCCTTGATGTTGATCTGGAGGGGCTTGGCGATCCCCTTAGATTGCGTGATGGCGGTGTTGATGAAGTTGCCGGAAAGAACCATGCATTCCTTGGCTGGAGGAGGCGATCGGGTTAAACCCATAGGAGCTGCAAATTCCGACAAGGAACACATGAGTTCAACAATTCAGAGTACCCAGACTACAGAAATCCAAGACGGAGAAAACTTACTGAAAATACTGGTCTCAGCTTGCCAGAGGGTGTCCGCCAAGGATTCTTTCTCTTGTTGGAGGAGCTTATACGCCCCACTATGGCGTTGATTCTACTCATCGGCAGCTTTCTTCTGATCTCTTAAGATAGATATCTCCTCCTTAAAGCGATTGATTTCCTCGGTGGCGGAGTCCTGCAGGGCCTTCATTGACTCCTCATGCATTTTCAGCATGTCCTTCCTCTCCTTCTTAAGAATTTTGTTCTCGCTATCCAGCTCTTGAATATGCTTGGATTGCTCGACAATATTCTTGGCCTTGGCGATGGTTTCTGCAAGTCGGAGAAAGCAAAGTACACAGTGAGTACTCAGAGAATATGGGCACAAAACCAAGTCGGAATGCGGAAAAGAAAACAGACGCTTGCTCTTGGTGATCTGTTCCTTCAAGAAGGAAGTTTTACCCTTTTCAGCTTCCAAGTATGCGCGCATCTTCTAGTACTTGTCATTGGCCATGCCCCTCTGAGCACTCTCGTTCTGCGGAAAAAAGGTCAAAGTTAAAACATTGTTTGGTCTGCTTGGAGCATCTAGCCGGAAATTTTCCACCTAGACGCTCGGGGGCTACAGCGAGAATTTTTGACTTAGCATTATGCTTAGATTTTCTTTAAGCATCTAGTCGGAATTAATTCAGTTTTCGATTAGAAGCTTGGGGCTACAGTATAAAGTTTTTTAACTCGGATATATGCTTTGCTTTTATTTAAGCATCTAGTCGGAACTAATTCAGTTACAACTAGAGGCTTGGGGGCTACAGTATTGGAATTTATAAACACTGCATATGCTACTCTTAAAAGCATCTAGTCGGAATAATTCATTCCACCTACATGCTTGGGGGCTACAGTGAGAGGTTTTCTAACTTAGTCACTCTTAGAGCATATAGATGCAAAGACATATGGTTTTCCGTCTACATCCTCGAGGGCTACAGTGGGATACTCATATGAAATGCAAATGGCAAATAAAACTTACAAGTGCAATGATCTTGAGGTTTGTAGCACTCTCGGCCAGCAGCTTGCCAAAGGATTCGCTGTTTCCTTGCAAGATTTCTGCTTGTCGGCGGAGCTCCTCTAGACCGCACGTCGGAGATGTCGGTGCCACACCAGGGACCAGAGCAGTGCTACCCGGTGTAAGTACCGGATAGATTATCTTTGGATAGGCTATGGTTTTCTTGGGTGCGGGGGTGCCGCTTACGGCAGAAATACCTGCTTCCACCACCGCCTTACTGCCACCGATGGCATCCTTAGCCAGAGCTTCAGCCATTTGGTGGGCGGCACTCTCCTGTGTCACCTGCTCTCCGATGACAGCAACCTCGGTAGAGGCACCTAAGTCCACTTCCATGGCGGAAGGGCCAGATGCCTCCTTAGCTTGCGAGCTTATCGGGGCAGACGAGGGCTTGACGGAGGGAGTTGCAGGGGCGATGGCGGGAGATGCATCGCGATACAGCATGTCCTTGATGGTTCTAGAATCCCCCAATTTGGAGGTCTTCTTCAGGCTGGTCGTGGCTTTCTTCCTGAAACGTGCAAAATGCATAAGTACAGGAACAAGACAGATAAATAGACAATGTCGGAAAGAAAGAAGCTTACACAAGTGGGGGTGCTTTGGCAAAGGGGATCCCAATAACTTTTCTCTTCTCCGCCTCCAGGGCAGCGGTAGTCTTCTTGTAGGCTCCACCCTCCGTCTTCTTCTTGCCTCCGTCGGCAGCGTCCGAGGTGGAGCACTTCCGCTTTCACGCCAATGGAGCATCGTTGTCGGACACGACCGTGACTTCCTTCATCTTTGGATCGTAGATTTGGGCAGCCATGCTGTCCTCCTCTAGATTGCTAAAGCTATTAAGTGAGAAGTTACCGTGTTAGATGAGATGACATTTGCAAGACGGAAGAACTGGAGCATAGGTCATACACAGGAAAATAAATAAACTACCTTTGGGCACTTGCCGTCTATGAACATGTCGTAGGTGATGGTGAAGCCACGCTTCTTATCCTTCACCTTGATGATGTCCTTAAGGCGGAGCTTGACGGAGTCACTCGAGAAGTTGTCCACGGAGATGCCGAGGTATCCCTTCTATCGCTGGTATACTCGTGCATGAGCTTTGCGATGTGCTGCAGAGGTTGGATTCGCCTGATGAACCAGCACATGGCTAGGTCCAAGCCGGTCAAACCCGTCTCTACGAACCATTCTATCCACCTTATGGCGCGGGAAGCATCGATGTCAGAGGGAAGGGAGGCCTGGGATCTCCATGACGAGGTTTCAGCGGCGGCTCCGTCTACGAAGTATGGGTATATTACTTGTCGGCCAGCCAGAGGGATATCTGGGCCGTAGAAGTAAGTACGATGCCAGTTTTTGCAGGACTCGTGACCGACGATGTCGGGGAACCACCGGCCAGGACGGATCTTGAAGCTTATGGTGCCGCAATTCCTAAGTTCTTCCTTACTGGATCCGGCTTCACGTTTAACGGTGAAGAAGTACACGAAGATATCTAGCCTAGGCTTTATCCCTAAGTAACCCTCGCAGAGCGCCACGTAGTTTCTAAGCTCTAAGATACTGTTGGGAGAAATGTTTTGGGGCTGTACTATGTAGTGGTTTAAGACGGAGAGGAAGAAGTTGGAGATGGGCAGGGAGACGCCGCGTACCAGTTGGGGTTTAAGGTACACTTTTTCTCCGGCTTGGGGAGAAGGTGTCACCTCGCCGGATGGCACCGCCTACCAAGAGAGCCCCTCCGTCGCGGGGAGGTATCCCTCGGCGATCAGCTCCTGGATATCACGGTTGGTGATGTCTGAGCCACGCTAGTCGCCCTTGTGTGAATCAAATTCCTCCTCCAATGGCTCCAGCGCCGCTGGATTATGGTCGCCGCCGGTGGACTCAATCACCACCGAGGCGGGGATGACCAAGCCCTCTGGGGGCACGACGATAGAGCTCGCCGGCTTCGCTGCGGCTTCGCTCGGTGCCGCCATGGAAGGGGAAGTGCTGCTGCTAGCCATGGAGAGAGGTTGGAGGTGACTGGTGCAGATTGGGGCTAGGGTTTTTCGCGAGTTTTGTGCGCAGAGCTCGAGGAGGCACGCACTGGAGGAAGAAGACGATGCGAGGAGAGAATGAGGTAAAAGGTAAAAATTCCACCATGGTTACTATTTATCATCTCCAGCATCAAGATTCGTGCAGCTTGATCGGACGGTTGCCGCGTAGACGACGTGTTTGTGAACGTGCGCGGAAATTTCGCCACGTCTCCAACCCTCGCCGCCAACGGTTCGTATCGCTCACGCGGGGAAATCGGACATGATTGCGTTCTCTGCATGAGTGAGTTACGAGGCATCACTGACCTAAGCCTACGTTGCCCTAGCTGACATAGGAAGATGAGCCGTCACATCAGAAGATTCCAACATGGACGGATCCAGTCCGGCTACAGAAGAGTATGATGGAAGATTCAACATTTCTCCGACTTACGTGTTGAAGACGGAGAAAACCTTGCAGGGTTCTTTGGGAGGACTACAAGATATTGCTTAACGATTTGCCGACATCAATCTAGACGGAGCATTCAGTGTAAAGAGGCAAGACGACGCAAGATCTCGGAGTTCTCCGGGGGCTACTGTTGGGGATATTCTATATGGGTATCCTCATAGCATGTCTCCTATCCGGATAACCCGGGTGGCCCACAGTTGGTAGCATGGCCCATGGCCTGCTGGGCGGCCCAGTTAGATGGATCCAGAAGGGAGGCCCATGCCGGATAAAGGAAGGCTACGGTTGGAGTCACCGATGTACCCAGAGCCTTGGAGTGCAAGATACACAAGACTAGTAATAGACGGTGTAGGACTCTTTAACCTTTCTGGCTTGGACTTTTCCCTATAACCCTAGGACCTGGAGACTATACAAGTCGGGCCTATGGGAGCCTTTAGGGCACGATAACTTACAATCTCAGACAATCGAGTAGCGATTAGCACACACCTCGTACAGTGAACCTATCTCTGTAACTCGGCGTATTGCCCTTATTGTGATTTATAGCAGGAGTAGGATTCCGCCACCGTCGTGGGATCTGAACATGGGTAAGCTGTGTTACCTCGTACCCGTCAACCATCCGCCTTACCCCACGTCTCTAAACACGCACTGTGAGGACCCCTCCATGGCGTACTTGTCGGCAATACCACAACAGAATCTCTCCTTCTTCTTGGCTTTAGTGTCTATCTCATATGGTGCATACCTAGCCAATGACAAGAATTTGTCACGGTATTCCACTACTGTCATCATTCCTTGCTTCAATTCCTTGAATTCATCTCTCATCCTCTTGATCAAACCCGGTGGCACATGGGTTCTGCTGAACTTGACTTTGAATTCTTTGCAAGTCATCATCTAACCTCCTGTCATCGTGCGAACGCTGTTCCACCATTCTCTTGCATCTCTGGCCAGATAGTGGGTAGCAAACAACACTTTCTCGTTAGCTTCCACTCCTGCAAATTCTAGATTGTTCTCCATGGTTTGCAACCAATCATCTGCATCTAGGGTCTCCTCTGACTTAGTGAAAACAGGTGGATTGGTGTTCTAGAAATTCTTGACCTTAGATCCATGGTTGTCCTGATTTCATGGCCTTGATTGTTGTTGGCCATCTGAGCTATCTGTTGAAGGGTGGCTAAGTTGGCTTGACGTTCGGCTCTTTCGGCTTCGCGGTCAGAAACCAACATTTGCAAGAGTTGCAACGTCGGGTCCGGGGCTGAGTTATTTCCTCCGCGAGGCATCTGAAGATTTAGGTAGATCATGAGAAAAGAGGGAAATTTCTAAGGTTCAGGGTTTTTGAAAAGTTTTTAAAGTTTGACTCAGATTTTTCTAGCAACTTTATTTTCATTCATTCATAGCACACGATACAAACACACACCACAACAAAGGAAAACAGATGGTTTTAAGAACCATTCTAGGAAACTACGATACAGTGGGACCGAATACAACTCACTAACGCTAGTGCTCAAGTGCTACTACTCCTCGGAGTCAGTGTCCTCATCATCCTCCTCATCATCATCGATGAAGGCAAAGTCATCCTCATCGGTGAAGAAGTCCATGGCCTGATCCTCCAGAAAGTCATCATCATCGCTGAGATAGGAGTAGGGGTCTCGACGAAGGTCTTCCCCTGCATTCTCCCTATCCTCCAACTGCATGTCTCTCTCATGGATGGTATCCTCCAAATCCGTGATCCGGTGGTGAAGACAGGCAATGATGCGCTCCTTCTTGTCGAGCTGACGGCGATGAGACTTTTGATCCTTCACTAGCATGGCAATGGTCTGATCCTTCTTGGCGGCGATAGCATACTTGTGGTTGGCGTAGGAATGGGCATTGTGCAACTCCTTTTGACAGTCATACATCATGAAGCTGAGGTGGTCCAACTGAGTCTTCAGCTCATGGTGATATGGAGCCTCTAGTGGCTGTCCCATAGCATCACGCCTTGGGTAGAACTCAAAGCGGGTACCCTTGATTTGATTCATACTCTACCCACACAAACGGGCAAGAGCTTCCTGCATGGCCCTAGCAAGTCCATCGAGCCAGTTGTTCTCTCTTAAGGTGAACTGAATTCCCTATGCAGTGGGGGGTTCAATCTTTCCTCGGAGAATTGCAACAACTAGCCACTGCAAATCTTCTCCTTCCTGATCATTGAGCTGAGCTCCGAAGAACCCGGGGTGTGGACGCTCCGGCATTTCTGCCAGCTGGTCCAAGTCACGCTCAAAGATGAGGTCTCCTCCATTCCCCAACTGATAAAACTTGATGTACTTCACGTCCATCTATAAAAATATAGGATGAGTAAGTTAGTAGAGTGATCAAGTGTGTCAAATTTTATGTAAGTTTGCAAGAATTTTTGAGGAACATGAATTTTCATGAAAGAGTCTAAGTTTTTGTAAATACTCACTTCCTTTGGTTTTGAAACTAAGTTTTTGATTCAAACGTCCATTCTAACTAGGGTCTCCTATGGTCAGGATGGATCTGATACCAACTTGTTAACACCTGGATTTTTAATCCCAGATGCCAGTTATGCCATACATCGCCATCCCAGGATTACCATTTTTGCGAGACATAACAGATTTGATATCACAGTACATCATCCATTACAAACCATGCATAAGGTCTTACACAAATAAGGATCTCATGATCCAGTTCTTAATACAATTCAAGCAGCGGAATAACGTAATAGTAACGATAGCGTAGGCGAAGCTCCATCTTCAGGGTCACAGGCAATGCTGACGATGGGAGATGATCCTAGTTGTCGTAACCCTCCTACGGTCCGTCATCCTGATACTCCTCTTCATAGTCTGGCCACAAGAATAGCCAGGGACAAAGACATGAGTACTCTTTAAGTACTCGCAAACTAATACTAACAAGTGAAGGGGTTTTGAATAGGATATACTAAGCTCTAGGGTTGTTTTGCAAAAAGCCAGATTTACCTCTACTAAGTTCAAAAGCAAAGAAAGCTAGTTGAAAGTTTTATAACACCGAAGTGGGAACTTGCATTTCATGTCACAACTCCGTTGTGGTCAAGTCAAAGTCCTAAATCATAAGTCATTTTGAAAACAGCTGACGACGGAACAGTATGGCCACTCCAACTGTCCATAACTGCGGACGCGGCTATTCGAATAGTTTGACACTCTGCAGATATTGTACACTTTCACCACAACATTCGATACATCTGTCAGGAACAATCCTGATTTCACCATACTCAGTATGTGGATAATCAATCCTAACCTTTCAATTACACGCCCTAGTATAGGCACCTCTCCTATGAGTTTGGCCTCCCAACCATGACCAACTGTCATCTTGGGAACTACACAGGTGGACAATCTTCACAAGGTAGCCTCAGCTCAGACCTTGGCCGCAAGGGAACCCATACTAAGGTATATAAATTTCTAGTCAAGCCCTACCCAAATTTCGGGTATTATGGTTATACGGTAAAATTGGAATGGTATCACATCCAGACAACCATCAATTTTATAAAGGGCTAAGGCTCATGCCTCAACATTTTCCTCATCAAAATCATCTGGTGTTCAAGAACACATGTCAAAACATTTCAGTAGAATGACTCATCATTCTAAGGTTTTCATAACCATTTTCACCAAGTATTCCCATCTAAAGTTGATCAAGTTTTATTCTTAGCACTAGCATTGTAGCATCCCCAACCTTTAATAAGATTGAGTCCCCTGTGTTTACAATGCTAGTCCCTGGATCAATAGCTAGCATCCACAGTTTAGATGTAATATCAATAAACAAAGGTCATATACAACTTTATAACCAGGAATAAAATAGTTTTATTACATCAAACATAGCTCATTGGCTATTTACATTACATTGCAGCGGAATAACTATAGTCATGGGTCCTTCATCTTCAAAGTGCCACAGGCAGACATGTTAGTTGTAGACTTTGTAATCCTAATCAATCATTTCTCACTAAAAACAATCAATCCTGCAACAATAAAAGTTACAGCCACAAGGGTCAATACATTGGAATTGTATTGGCAAATGATACTTTGGTAGTATAGTGGAGTCTATCATCTATATGCATTTTGGCTAAGTGGAGTTGAGGCTTTGCATTGCTCAAAAATAGATTTTTCCCTATCATTTCGAAAATAAGTTTTGTTTGGCAAAACAAATTCCAAGGCATCTATCAATCAAAGACTGAAGATCCACTCAGGGCATCTATCAATCAAAGACTGAAGATTTACTTGGCAAAAACAATTTCCTTAACCAAAGATTGAAGATCCTCTCAAGGCATCTACCAATCAAAGACTGAAGATCCACTCAGGGCATCTACCAATCAGAGACTGAAGATTTGGAGAAGGCATCTTCCAATCAGAGATTGAGGAATTTCACACAACCCTTGTTCACCCACAAGTTTTAATTTAGAAATTGGAGTGATGAGATTCTTGATTGCTTCCATGTCTTGATGCTCAATTTGTCCTTTACCAGGGACATGGCTAAGTACTTAGGTTTTACACTCTGCAGAGGTGGTGCACTTTACCCACAAGACTTGGTTTCCCAAGACAAAATCTTTCAGAAGCTTTCCCTTAGACCAACATGGACGCGTTCCAACCTATCAATCACTACCACCCACTGTCCATGTGGCTAAGTTCTTGCAACCTATATGATCATGGCAGAGCCCATATTGCCAAGTGGTTGCACTTGAAGCTTCTCAACATTTGACATCTCAAATCTCTTTGTTTCCTGGGTGGCCATCCACAAGTGAGATACACAAGCCAAGTCTCATGGCCTTGTGAACCACTCAACATAAACCATTCCTTCCATTTCCACCCAGGTGATTCATTAACTTTTAGTTGTTTTATTTAAACAAAACATAAGTCCTTAGACTCAGAATATTTTTCATAGTGATTGAATACCACCCAAGTTTTCTACTAGCTAGGCTAAGCTTGGTAGTAATAGGATTCTTAACTTAGGAAAATCCTACTAAGGATTCATCTACTAGATTTCCTATAGCAAGGTCTATACTTAGCAAAATAAAACCATGCAAGTTTTACTTTAGCAAAAACACTAATGCATAGTGAAAATAATGGGATATATAGTATGAAGTATCACTTGCCTTTTTGGTAGAGGGTATAGTTTTACTCCTTGATCTTGCTAGTCTCACCCTTCAAGTCACTACAAGTCAATCAAGCAAGGCACAACTCAATCTACCAATCAAGCAAAACACAAAATCATCTAACATTCCAAACCAAAGTCAAACAAACAATTTCTCTCACACAAAGTAATGGGATCTAAGTCATGCATAAGCATGCAAAGGTTGGTTCTAATGTAGGGATGGTCTTCACTAGGCTTTTAACTTTGTAAGTTCCAAATTGGTCATTTACCAAAATGGCAAAGTCATTTGTAAAGAGGGTCTCTATCAGATTCCTAAACTTTGTAAGGTCCAAAGTGGCAAAGTTAAGGTAATGCATGCAAGCATGCCAAGCTTTGATTTGTTTGTAAAAGTGGTTCCTAGTGGGTCATAGACTTTTGGGTACATTTAATGGTCATTTTGTGAAGTGGCTAAGTCATTTGCAAAAGGTTTCACTATAAAACCATTTGCTAAACAAAGTGTCATTCTATGTGGTGTAGAAACATTTCTACTAGGGTATTAACCTATAGGTTTCACCAAATGAGTTGCTATTGCAAAACTTGGTGTTTTGGGTCAGTAGGTTTGGTTCAAACATTCTCTCCAAGTTTTCTTTATGAAAGCATTTTCATAAACAAAACAAATAGTTTTAGTTAGCTAGAAATGGACTAAACTAATTAATCCATTCTATTCATTTCCAAAATCACTTTCCAAACTATGGGTTGGTTCCTAGGGTCAGTAAGGTCACAACAAACTAAATTGCAAAGGTTTTAACCTAAATATCATTTTTAAATGATTTTTCTAATGTTAGCAAGCACACAAAAGAATCTGCAAAATCAAACAAGTTAACAGCTACTATTTGCTAAACTAAGGCCAAGGTTGGTTAGAGCTTGTCTTGCTGATTCCAACGACATCAAATTTGTAAAATTTGGACGTGTGGATCAAAAGATACAAGGGTTTGAAATTTGCAAAAGTTTCTGTTTTCAAATCTGTTTTTAAACAGATAGGGGACACGCGGCAGGATTCTATTGGACGGTACCGGTTCGGCCGGATCGTGGCTGTGGAGCGTTGGATTTAAGTTAGATCGCACGGCTTAGGTGGCGTACCTCTTCGGCGTTAAGTGAACTAATCTAATGCGTACGATCTAGATCGAACGGTTGCGGGGTGCTCGACCACAGACGAGCGGCGCTGCGGCGGCTACCGGCGGCGGAGTCGTCGGTCGATGACGGTGCCGGCGATGCAGAAAGCGAGAGAGAAAGAGAAGTTGCTCACCGTGCTCAGGAGGTTACGGCGATGCTCGGGGAGGTGTTGGTCGGACGAGGGGCGCTCGGGGCTATCCTTGATTGCTCGCCGGAGTTCGTGCTGGCGGCGGTTGGCTCTGTCCACGGTCGAAGACGGTGCTACAGATCAAGAGAGGACAGACCGAGGGCAGGGTTAGACGCAGGAGATCTTGGCGGAGTTGTGAGCGTGAACGAGAGGGCTCGGGGTGGTCTTGTGCTTACCAGAAAAGTCGCCGGAGAAGAAGCAGACGCGGCGGCGCTCTGGTTGAGGTCGAGGACAACGCTGCAGATCACCCGGAGGCGAACAGAGGGCAAGGTTAGTTGCGCAAGGTCAGTGCGGTGACGCGTGCGTGAAAGAGAAGGCGCGGGGCGGTCGGAATCTACCTGTGGGGTTCGTCGGAGATGAAGCAGACGGTGGCGCTTACTGTTGACGACGGAGTCGAGGTTCCAGAGTACCCGCAGATGAATGGCTGGCACAGGAGGATGCGTCGGGATGCGTGGAGTAAGGGTGCTAGGTTGGCGAGGTAAGGGGAGGTCTGGTTTCGCCGGAATTGCTCGGAGACGGTGGTCGGAGCTGCGGCGGTACAGAGAGCAATTGGGGCGGCCTGGGGGCAGAGAGAGGGAGTGGTCTGGGGGAAAAGACAGAGGAGAGGAGGGCGTTTAAGTAGGCGTCGTCGCGGCGAGGGATTAACGCAGCAGTAACTCGAATTGATCTCGGCATTCAAAGACAGAAACGGCAGCGCTGTCTGGGGGAGAAGAAGTCGCGGGGAAGACGATGGCTAGAGAAGTGGGACCGACGCGTCAGTGGGAAAAGGTGAGAGGAGGAGGTCCACCGGTCAGCTGCTGTGTGGGTTCTTTCCGCGGTGCAGAAAAACGGTTCGGGGGTGTGAGTGAGAGAGGTGGGGTCTGTTGTCAGTGAGAGAGGAAGAGGGAGAAGTGGGTCCCGGCTGTCTGTCTCTGTGTGGGTCTGTTTCCGAGTGAGAAAAGAAACACTTCGGGGGAGGGGAGCTGGGCTGGAATTGGGCCTTAGTGGGTTGCTGGGCTGGGCTGTCCTTTTCCTATTTTTTTTTCTGTCTAACTCTTTTTCTTTTTCTATTTCTTTTTCTGTTTTTCAATTTCCAAACAAATATTCAAACAATTTCAAACAACACTCAATCAATTCAAACAGCAAACTTTTTCATTTGAATTTTGGTTCTGTTTGGCAACATAATCCAAATCTCAAAATGAAATAATATTTCTTTTTAATTTAGGATCCATTTAATAATTAAATAAAATGGATCTTTAGGGTTTGTTTTATTTAAATAAAATTTCCATTTGAAATCCAATTATTTCCAAAACCAAACCAGTAGGTTTTATTTTGAAAATAAGGAATACTTGGAAACTTATTTAAATAATTAAATAAGTTTTGGTGTTTTAATTAAAATGGGAAAGCCTTTACTTAAATAAAATTGGATATTTAAATCCTTATTATTTTATTTAAATAGTTCTTTACTCATTTTAATCAAAGCAAAACCTTTTAATAAAAGATTTCAAAGTAGTAATAAAATACTTGGTGTTCATTTAAAATGGGAAAAGCTTTTACTTAAATAAAATTGGATATTTAAATCCTTTGTTTTATTTAAATAAACCTTTACTCACTTTATCAAAACAAAATATTTTATTACAAAAGCTTGGCCAAAATTAATTTGGCTTATCTTTTCATTTGAAACCAAAGTCTTTTATTAAAAGATCTAAAACAGGGTTTCCAAAACAATTTATTTTTCCTTTAACAAAGGTTTATCTTTTTAATCCCTTTAGGATTTCTTGATCACCAATTGGTATGGCTTTTGGTAAGGGCTTTATTGACTTTTGGAAATTCAATTTCCTTCTCTTATTGTATTCACAAGATTTTGTCTTTGGTTCCAAACTTAGTGAAACCATCTCTAAGGTCTTTCTTGATCTTCTGTGAATATTGGATAGTCAAATTTGGTATGGATCAAATCCATAGATTTGGAGATACTTTGGAAAATGATTTCCTTCCATTAGGGCTTAGGGTTTTGGATTACTCTCCAAATGTTCAAATTTCCAGATACATTCATTGAGGAATGCATTTCCCTTGATTTGGATTTTTGTTGAATTCAAACTTTAGCCAAAGTTTGTTCAAGATGGGATTTCAAGTCTCCTTTTAGAAACAAAAGTTTCTTTTCACCCTGATTTTCAACAAAAATTTATTTTGTTATTTTATTTTTCACATTACAAGATTTGGAAAATCTTGGGATGTGACAGGCTACCACCCTTAAAATAAATCTCGTCCCGAGATTTGGGGAGGCTAGGGTTACAAGCAGGTTCAAAACAACTAGGGTACTACCACCCTTAAAATTTTCCAACTAAACTACATCTTGGCTTGCTTGGAATCTTGGAAAACTTCTTGGAAAACTTCTGCATAGTGGATTTTATTTCCATACTTGACTCATGGGCTAAGGTTGGGTTTCTCCATAGACTTGTTTATCTTGTTCTTCATCTTTTCTGGACAATTGCTTACATAGTGTCCTGGTTCCTTGCATTTGAAACAGTGGATATCTTGGAGTTCTTTACGTTGCTCTTGTGGACAAACTGCTACATAATGGCCTAGCTCTTTGCAGTTGTTGCACACTACTTGGTCCATCCTTTTATTCTTTATGGACTCTGGGCATCCACTGGGGTAGTGTCCCATTTCCTTACATTTATGACATTGCACAAGGCTCATGTCTTGCTTTGGTTTCTTGGGCTTCTTTGATCCTTTGAATTGGGTTGTCTTGTTTGGAGGTATGAGTGGTCCTTTTCCTTTGTCATCAACATTCTTGGCATATTTGGATCCTTCTTGATTCCTTTGTTCAACAATAGCATAGATGGGGCATTGGATAGGAACATGGTCATTTCCTTCACAAAGGTAACAAGTAACTTGAGATGTGGGGCATTGGCCAACTGGATGTTCCTCTTCACAATTTGGACATTGATCTTCATGCTCCTTGGAAGTATGATCCTTGTCTCCACAAATATTGCAAGTTGGGGCTCCATCTAGAATAACATTCTTGTCATCCTTGTTGTCATACACTCTTTTGGGATAGTTTTCTTCCATGCTGATCATTTGATTAGTCACCTTAAGCATCAGTTGGGATTGTTCTTCCAAAAACTTTTGCAAGGTAGGGTCTTTATCACTATTGTTGGCTATGAACAGAGCTGTCAGTTGGCTTAACTGGTGTTGGGTTGCTAGGAGTTCTCTCATGTTGTCCTCTTGATTGTTGTTGTTGTCATCATCCTTGATGTTGGAGTTTCTTGGAGAAGTCATCTGTTTGGGTTTGAAGGGGGTTAGAATAGGCAAAATGTTTTTCTAAGAAGTCAATTTTAATCACACACATCACAAATCACACAAGCAATGTGCAAGCAATCACAAACAAACACTCCACTCAAACAACAGCTTCAAGCACATACTTAGGCAACAAAATAATTTTTGTTACACCACTTAAGTTGGTGGGTTTGACTTAACTAAAATATGGTGGTCCATCTATATGGATCACTTGTGATCTTTCCATCCTTCTTGGTTGATTCTTCTTGAATGAGATCTTTGTTTCCTTGGAGAATTTTTGTGTTTTGGTCACAAATCTTCAAAGGTGATGATGGCTTCTTCTAAGTTGTGTTTCCTTAGTCTTCAATTCTTGAGCATGATTTCTTTGTCTCACTTGTAGTCCTTGGTAAACATGATGAAGAGGTTGAAGTCATTGAAGAAGTTGAAGAAGTTGAAGTCCTTTGCACATGATGAAGTCTTTGGTCATGGGGTAGGCTTTTCCATCAAGTTGAAATAGAAGAGAGGTAGAGTTGAAACCAAAAATGATTGAGGAAAGAGTTTACAAGATTGTTTTTGTAAATAGGTTTTGGAACAAATACAACTCCTATTTTTCTAAGGGTTTTTGTCCAATCCTAGGGTTACAAATCCTACAGGCAACACAATGCTCTGATACCATCTGTAGCGTCCCCAACCTTTAATAAGATTGAGTCCCCTGTGTTTACAATGCTAGTCCCTGGATCAATAGCTAGCATCCACAGTTTAGATGTAATATCAATAAACAAAGGTCATATACAACTTTATAACCAGGAATAAAATAGTTTTATTACATCAAACATAGCTCATTGGCTATTTACATTACATTGCAGCGGAATAACTATAGTCATGGGTCCTTCATCTTCAAAGTGCCACAGGCAGACATGTTGGTTGTAGACTTTGTAATCCTAATCAATCATTTCTCACTAAAAACAATCAATCCTGCAACAATAAAAGTTACAGCCACAAGGGTCAATACATTGGAATTGTATTGGCAAATGATACTTTGGTAGTATAGTGGAGTCTATCATCTATATGCATTTTGGCTAAGTGGAGTTGAGGCTTTGCATTGCTCAAAAATAGATTTTTCCCTATCATTTCGAAAATAAGTTTTGTTTGGCAAAACAAATTCCAAGGCATCTATCAATCAAAGACTGAAGATCCACTCAGGGCATCTATCAATCAAAGACTGAAGATTTACTTGGCAAAAACAATTTCCTTAACCAAAGATTGAAGATCCTCTCAAGGCATCTACCAATCAAAGACTGAAGATCCACTCAGGGCATCTACCAATCAGAGACTGAAGATTTGGAGAAGGCATCTTCCAATCAGAGATTGAGGAATTTCACACAACCCTTGTTCACCCACAAGTTTTAATTTAGAAATTGGAGTGATGAGATTCTTGATTGCTTCCATGTCTTGATGCTCAATTTGTCCTTTACCAGGGACATGGCTAAGTACTTAGGTTTTACACTCTGCAGAGGTGGTGCACTTTACCCACAAGACTTGGTTTCCCAAGACAAAATCTTTCAGAAGCTTTCCCTTAGACCAACATGGACGCGTTCCAACCTATCAATCACTACCACCCACTGTCCATGTGGCTAAGTTCTTGCAACCTATATGATCATGGCAGAGCCCATATTGCCAAGTGGTTGCACTTGAAGCTTCTCAACATTTGACATCTCAAATCTCTTTGTTTCCTGGGTGGCCATCCACAAGTGAGATACACAAGCCAAGTCTCATGGCCTTGTGAACCACTCAACATAAACCATTCCTTCCATTTCCACCCAGGTGATTCATTAACTTTTAGTTGTTTTATTTAAACAAAACATAAGTCCTTAGACTCAGAATATTTTTCATAGTGATTGAATACCACCCAAGTTTTCTACTAGCTAGGCTAAGCTTGGTAGTAATAGGATTCTTAACTTAGGAAAATCCTACTAAGGATTCATCTACTAGATTTCCTATAGCAAGGTCTATACTTAGCAAAATAAAACCATGCAAGTTTTACTTTAGCAAAAACACTAATGCATAGTGAAAATAATGGGATATATAGTATGAAGTATCACTTGCCTTTTTGGTAGAGGGTATAGTTTTACTCCTTGATCTTGCTAGTCTCACCCTTCAAGTCACTACAAGTCAATCAAGCAAGGCACAACTCAATCTACCAATCAAGCAAAACACAAAATCATCTAACATTCCAAACCAAAGTCAAACAAACAATTTCTCTCACACAAAGTAATGGGATCTAAGTCATGCATAAGCATGCAAAGGTTGGTTCTAATGTAGGGATGGTCTTCACTAGGCTTTTAACTTTGTAAGTTCCAAATTGGTCATTTACCAAAATGGCAAAGTCATTTGCAAAGAGGGTCTCTATCAGATTCCTAAACTTTGTAAGGTCCAAAGTGGCAAAGTTAAGGTAATGCATGCAAGCATGCCAAGCTTTGCTTTGTTTGTAAAAGTGGTTCCTAGTGGGTCATAGACTTTTGGGTACATTTAATGGTCATTTTGTGAAGTGGCTAAGTCATTTGCAAAAGGTTTCACTATAAAACCATTTGCTAAACAAAGTGTCATTCTATGTGGTGTAGAAACATTTCTACTAGGGTATTAACCTATAGGTTTCACCAAATGAGTTGCTATTGCAAAACTTGGTGTTTTGGGTCAGTAGGTTTGGTTCAAACATTCTCTCCAAGTTTTCTTTATGAAAGCATTTTCATAAACAAAACAAATAGTTTTAGTTAGCTAGAAATGGACTAAACTAATTAATCCATTCTATTCATTTCCAAAATCACTTTCCAAACTATGGGTTGGTTCCTAGGGTCAGTAAGGTCACAACAAACTAAATTGCAAAGGTTTTAACCTAAATATCATTTTTAAATGATTTTTCTAATGTTAGCAAGCACACAAAAGAATCTGCAAAATCAAACAAGTTAACAGCTACTATTTGCTAAACTAAGGCCAAGGTTGGTTAGAGCTTGTCTTGCTGATTCCAATGACATCAAATTTG
The DNA here is from genome assembly GCA_916181665.1 of Avena sativa. Lineage (NCBI taxonomy): Eukaryota > Viridiplantae > Streptophyta > Magnoliopsida > Poales > Poaceae > Avena > Avena sativa. The sequence continues at coordinate 150,810,865 of OV702297.1, forward strand.
TAAAATTTGGACGTGTGGATCAAAAGATACAAGGGTTTGAAATTTGCAAAAGTTTCTGTTTTCAAATCTGTTTTTAAACAGATAGGGGACACGCGGCAGGATTATATTGGACGGTACCGGTTCGGCCGGATCGTGGCTGTGGAGCGTTGGATTTAAGTTAGATCGCACGGCTTAGGTGGCGTACCTCTTCGGCGTTAAGTGAACTAATCTAATGCGTACGATCTAGATCGAACGGTTGCGGGGTGCTCGACCACAGACGAGCGGCGCTGCGGCGGCTACCGGCGGCGGAGTCGTCGGTCGATGACGGTGCCGGCGATGCAGAAAGCGAGAGAGAAAGAGAAGTTGCTCACCGTGCTCAGGAGGTTACGGCGATGCTCGGGGAGGTGTTGGTCGGACGAGGGGCGCTCGGGGCTATCCTTGATTGCTCGCCGGAGTTCGTGCTGGCGGCGGTTGGCTCTGTCCACGGTCGAAGACGGTGCTACAGATCAAGAGAGGACAGACCGAGGGCAGGGTTAGACGCAGGAGATCTTGGCGGAGTTGTGAGCGTGAACGAGAGGGCTCGGGGTGGTCTTGTGCTTACCAGAAAAGTCGCCGGAGAAGAAGCAGACGCGGCGGCGCTCTGGTTGAGGTCGAGGACAACGCTGCAGATCACCCGGAGGCGAACAGAGGGCAAGGTTAGTTGCGCAAGGTCAGTGCGGTGACGCGTGCGTGAAAGAGAAGGCGCGGGGCGGTCGGAATCTACCTGTGGGGTTCGTCGGAGATGAAGCAGACGGTGGCGCTTACTGTTGACGACGGAGTCGAGGTTCCAGAGTACCCGCAGATGAATGGCTGGCACAGGAGGATGCGTCGGGATGCGTGGAGTAAGGGTGCTAGGTTGGCGAGGTAAGGGGAGGTCTGGTTTCACCGGAATTGCTCGGAGACGGTGGTCGGAGCTGCGGCGGTACAGAGAGCAATTGGGGCGGCCTGGGGGCAGAGAGAGGGAGTGGTCTGGGGGAAAAGACAGAGGAGAGGAGGGCGTTTAAGTAGGCGTCGTCGCGGCGAGGGATTAACGCAGCAGTAACTCGAATTGATCTCGGCATTCAAAGACAGAAACGGCAGCGCTGTCTGGGGGAGAAGAAGTCGCGGGGAAGACGATGGCTAGAGAAGTGGGACCGACGCGTCAGTGGGAAAAGGTGAGAGGAGGAGGTCCACCGGTCAGCTGCTGTGTGGGTTCTTTCCGCGGTGCAGAAAAACGGTTCGGGGGTGTGAGTGAGAGAGGTGGGGTCTGTTGTCAGTGAGAGAGGAAGAGGGAGAAGTGGGTCCCGGCTGTCTGTCTCTGTGTGGGTCTGTTTCCGAGTGAGAAAAGAAACACTTCGGGGGAGGGGAGCTGGGCTAGAATTGGGCCTTAGTGGGTTGCTGGGCTGGGCTGTCCTTTTCCTATTTTTTTTTTCTGTCTAACTCTTTTTCTTTTTCTATTTCTTTTTCTGTTTTTCAATTTCCAAACAAATATTCAAACAATTTCAAACGACACTCAATCAATTCAAACAGCAAACTTTTTCATTTGAATTTTGGTTCTGTTTGGCAACATAATCCAAATCTCAAAATGAAATAATATTTCTTTTTAATTTAGGATCCATTTAATAATTAAATAAAATGGATCTTTAGGGTTTGTTTTATTTAAATAAAATTTCCATTTGAAATCCAATTATTTCCAAAACCAAACCAGTAGGTTTTATTTTGAAAATAAGGAATACTTGGAAACTTATTTAAATAATTAAATAAGTTTTGGTGTTTTAATTAAAATGGGAAAGCCTTTACTTAAATAAAATTGGATATTTAAATCCTTATTATTTTATTTAAATAGTTCTTTACTCATTTTAATCAAAGCAAAACCTTTTAATAAAAGATTTCAAAGTAGTAATAAAATACTTGGTGTTCATTAAAAATGGGAAAAGCTTTTACTTAAATAAAATTGGATATTTAAATCCTTTGTTTTATTTAAATAAACCTTTACTCACTTTATCAAAACAAAATATTTTATTACAAAAGCTTGGCCAAAATTAATTTGGCTTATCTTTTCATTTGAAACCAAAGTCTTTTATTAAAAGATCTAAAACAGGGTTTCCAAAACAGTTTATTTTTCCTTTAACAAAGGTTTATCTTTTTAATCCCTTTAGGATTTCTTGATCACCAATTGGTATGGCTTTTGGTAAGGGCTTTATTGACTTTTGGAAATTCAATTTCCTTCTCTTATTGTATTCACAAGATTTTGTCTTTGGTTCCAAACTTAGTGAAACCATCTCTAAGGTCTTTCTTGATCTTCTGTGAATATTGGATAGTCAAATTTGGTATGGATCAAATCCATAGATTTGGAGATACTTTGGAAAATGATTTCCTTCCATTAGGGCTTAGGGTTTTGGATTACTCTCCAAATGTTCAAATTTCCAGATACATTCATTGAGGAATGCATTTCCCTTGATTTGGATTTTTGTTGAATTCAAACTTTAGCCAAAGTTTGTTCAAGATGGGATTTCAAGTCTCCTTTTAGAAACAAAAGTTTCTTTTCACCCTGATTTTCAACAAAAATTTATTTTGTTATTTTATTTTTCACATTACAAGATTTGGAAAATCTTGGGATGTGACAAGCATCTATAAGTGGGGGTAAATACTAATGATGGGTAATAAACCAGTGGGGATTTACTAAGTTCAATCTCATGCCCTAGGATGACATCAAGATTATCTAACTTAGGCCAAATTTTATGTTCTTTATGCTACCTTCAGTTATCTTTCTAGAATCTACAAGTCACTAAGTAAACTCTAAGATAAAGCTTTGATAAATAAAATATAGTATTAATCTTGCAAGTAAAACTAGGATTGGTATCAAGTGGTGTAAGCTTGCAAGTAAAACTTGCATGGTTTAGCTTGCTAAGATAGTAGTATAAGCTTGTTCAGTTGCAAGTGTTTGCTTGCTGAGTTAATAGCTTGCTAATTCAATCAGTAGTATTAGGCTTGCCTTGTGGAGAGCAGTGGTTGAAGTTCTCCTCGGCTTCTTCCTTGTAGTATCCTCCTTCCTCCACGTATCCTTGGTCGCTACTAGCGTCTATAAATAAATACGAGGTACACAATCACCAAACAATACTTAACTATTTCTAATCATCACACAAAGGTTCACACTAGGTGATCTAGCATCATCACTAACATTACAAGAATAAAGCACTTGTCCCATTTATTTTATTTTGAGAAAAGTAATTTCTACTCATTGAAAAAATACTTAAGATTTAATATTCTCCAACTCAAACATGGGATCATGTTGACACATGTCATCACCACATATTTCAGTACATGGGAATGTGATTTAAAGTGGTGTCACAATTTAATAAGGTTTAACCTTTTATTTTATTTAATTAAAGTGACTAGAAATGCCTATGTGGCATTCTTTTATTACTTGATCATTATTTCTGTAAGTAAACCTATATATTTTTATATATTCTAAAAGGTATGGTTAAATGTGATTTTTGAGAGTTGGAATCAACTCAAAAGCTCTTATGGTTGCATTTTGAAAAATGTTTGAATGCAGAAAAGCTTCTGCCTTGTTATTTTTACCATGGGTGATCTGCAAATAAAAATGGTTTGAATTCAACGGGCTTGAACTAAGCATTCCAGTACCTTTCTAACAAAATTGGTTTTGATGCATTTTGGTTCAGTGAATCAAGCTGGGTTGATTTTTGAATCTAGGTACAGAACTGGGTTTGAAATTAAATGAATAAAACTAAATTTGAATCAGTTGGTTGTGCGGGATGTTTAACTGGGTCGGCCCACTACGCATAGCGCACAGGCGGGCTGGTTAAGTGAGCGACCCCACTCGTCAGTGAGACAATGAGGGGTGAAGCGGTATGGGGCGATTAGGACCGTAGGATCTAACTCTAATCGAACGGCTCTGGTTCATCATCCACGTCGGGCAGCGCCGGCGAGACAGAACCCTAGAGCGGCTGGTGGGGGTCGTGGGAGTCTCACCGGGGCTCAGGCGATGGTCGGCGACGGGGGCGAACGATGAAGTCGACGACGGTGATTCTCCTGGTACCGGCAGCTTCTCCTGTGGCGGCTCCAATCGACAGCGCCTCTCCTCCTCTGCAGCGGCGAACTCTGGTGAAATTCCGACCATCTGGTGCTCGCCTTGCTCCTCGAGTGAATGTGGGGTATCAGTGAGATGTGGGGAGTGAACTGGTGTGAAGAAAACGAGCGGGAGAGGTCTCCTTTTATAGTGGCTGAGGGGGACCGAATGGCGTGGGTGGAGCTCGTCGGTGTCGACGGCACAGAGTGCTACTGGCATGGGAAACGATAGGCGGTGGTATTGTGCTCCCTGGTGAAGCTCAACGGCATGGTGGCGAGGCGTGGGGCGGTGCTGATCGGTCGGAACACGTCGACGCTCTGAGTGGCTCCAACGGAAGTCTTAATGGCGCACAGGTGCTCCTGGTCACGCGGCGGTGAACGAGCATGTTTGGGAGGCTCGTGGTGCGGTGGTGATCACGTACGCGAGCGGCGAAGGCGGGGCGCGGTTTGTGCGAGCGTGTCGAGCGCGGCGCTCTAGAGCGCTCTCGGCATGGCCGTAGAGAGAATGGTCACATGCGTAGTGAGAGCTAGGGAGGGGACAAGGTTGGCACAACACTGCTCACTATAGTGTTTGTTGTTTAATCTGATTTGTTCCCAGAAGGTGTTTGATGAAATGGCCGAAAGAAATTCAAATTTGAATTTTGGATTCAAACTTGGTGGGTTTGCTAGGCACATACTAGGGAGTCTCTGGTTAGTTGGATTAGTCAAGGGGCACTGGTTTGGTTGGGTTTTGAAAATATGTGATCTTCACATATGTTAAAGATTCAATTTTGAATTGTCATTTGAATGGTGTTTCTAAATGTTTCTGCAAGTTTGAAAGGTGGGCTTTGATTCACTTTTACTTGGTCTTGCAAGGGATGAAAAGAATTGGAAAAGTTTCTGTTTGAAATCTTGGACTAGAAACAGTCAAAGTGACCTAGTGAGCAAGATTGGCAAAAATGACCATTTGCCTTATTTGAATTGTTTGTGATTTTCTCTTGATTTGTTTCTGCTTGGAAATGTTTTAGATGATGTTATTTTCATCTTTGAACCATTCCTTACTATTTAGGTTAATCACACAAGTCCATTCATGCATTTATCAAATCATCACATACACACATGCATTCATATGATTTCAATTAATCAAAGTTTTTATTACCCCTAATTTTAGTGATTAGAGTTTGATGATCATTGTTTCATATTTTTGGGATGTTACAGTTCCTCACCAGAATGTATAACAAAGCTATCAAGAATTACTCAGGCATAGCAGAAGTATCAGGGTCTAAATTACCAGACTAATAACTGCTCTAGATAACCAGCTCTACACAAGGATTGGGCAATAAAAGATCATAGTTGACAGACCTTAAGATTCCTACTTGTCAGAGGACGTAGGTATGTAACCAACATGGAGTATCTAGGGTTGTTACTGGGAATCAAATCTTGCATCTATTACTGGGAATCTAGGGTTCCCTAGTAGAAAGGGAGAGGGTAGAAGAAGTAGAGAGAGAAGAGGGGGTACCTACCTGGGGTGAGTCTAGGCTCGTTGGGGAAGAAGAAGTGCCGATAGCGGCAGAGCTGAGCACAACATGGAAACAAGAGGAGAACCGCAACACTCAACCCGCGTCTGCGGCATTATAGGTATCATGTTGCCTTGCGAATCCACCGACATGAACAAAAAGTCGAGGGCCTTGGTGACATCTGTTGGGTTCACAGCATAGAAAACAAAAATATTCCTACGATGGGAACTATGTACCAAGATCTATCTACTAGATACAAACAATGGGCGAATGTAAATCCGTAGAGAACATACCCTTGAAGACCGAGAAAGATTAACGAGTTGAACTCGTGGTTGATGTAGACGATCTCTTGCCGATCTCAAGATCGAGAGGAAGTCCTAGCGCCGCAAAGCAGCAGCGCATCCGTGCTCGCACACACGTACAATACACTGAGCAACCTCTGCTTCTTTGCTCCAGCAATGCAGCGGAAGCACAACCCTTTCTTGCCGAATAGCCATCGGGAACATGTATCTCGCTAGTCCGAGACCATGGGGGATAAATTCTAGAGGGGGAGAGAGATCCTTCACGAGGAGGTGTAAGTGAGAGAGAGGGAGAGGGGTGCCTTTTATAGGAGAGGGGGGACCCCAAGGGGGTGGCCGCCGCATGGGGGCTGCCCCCTTTCCCTCCCCTCATTCATGTGGGTGGACACTCCACTCACAAAATCCTCTTCAAATCCCTCCACTCAAAATCCCACTCAAACTTGCTATTAAATTTCCACCAAATTTAATGCAAACTCTCATTAAATAAAACTCTTTTTATTTATTTAGAATTTTTTCAATTACTTTAATGACAAACATTCACATACAACCCCTTGCTAGAATTCTATTTCACATGCAAAAACACTTTCTGCAATTTCACCCGAAAACCTGTTTCGGTATCTAGTGAAATAAATTCCTGCGCTTGTTTATTCTTTCCGGCATGAAAAATTTGCTCCAATTGGATGTTAGTGTCCCTTAAGTGTGTCACCCTACGGTTCGCGAATAGTGTGGACATGATCGAGACCCTTCTCCGATCAATAATAAGTAGAGGGACCTGGAGATCCATACTGACTCCCACACATTCAACGATGACTTTCATGTGATCGTCGGAACCTTTTATGCTTGTATATTAATCCCTTTGTTTCACTATATATTACATGTACGAGATTCTATCATCGGTATCTCCATACCTAGTTTGATCTCGTTACTGACATGCACTCTTTTGTCGTTCTCGTGATATAACATTCTAGTGATCAAATCACTTGCTTGCAAGCTAACCAATGTGATATCACCGAGAGGACCCAGAGTATATCTATCCGTCATCTGGATGAACAAATTCCACTCTTGATCCATGAGTCTCAACATAACACTTTAGTAGCTTTGAAGCCATCTTTATAATCACCCAGTTACGGTGTGACGTTTAATGTCAACAAGAAACTCTTCCGGTGTTAGTGATTGGCATGATCTCATGGTCTAAGGATTAGGATCACTTCGTAAGTTGTTTATAGCAATATAAACTCAATGACTTTGATCGTAATGCTATAATTTGGAGGAATGTTCATCACATCATTACACTAATGTTGTGATCTCGTTATTAACAACATCCAATGTCTATGTTCAGGAAACTGTGATCATCTTGTTAATCAACGAACTAGTTTATGAGAGAGGCATAACTAGGAACTTTCTGTTTGTTTATTAAACACACATGTATTAAAGTTTCCATATTAATACAATTATAGCATGCAAAATAAACATCTACCATATACTTGGAATACACATAATAAACACTTTATTATTGCCTCTCAGGGAATATTCCCTTCAGTCTCCCACTTGCACTAGAGACAATAGTCTAGTTACATAGTGATGTATCTAACACCCATGGAGTTCTGGTGTAGATCATGTTTTGCTCTAGGGAGAGTTTTAGTCAACGGATCTGCTACATTGAGATCTGTATGTACTTTACAAATCTTTATATCTCCATCCTTGACATGCTCGCGGATGGAGTGAAACCGGCGCTTAATATGCTTGGAATGCTTGTGAGACCTTGGTTATTTGGCATTGGCACCATTGTTGTCACAATAGATCACCATTGGTTCCAAAGCGTTTGCAACCACACCAAGTTCGGATATGAACTCCTTCATCCAAACTGCTTCCTGAGCCGCTTCCGAAGTAGCAACATATTCGGCCTCCGTTGTTAATCCCGCCACCACAGGTTGTTTGGAGCTCCTCCAACTAACCGCTACGCCATTCGTGAGAAATACGTATTCGGATTGAGACTTAGAGTCATCCGGATCGGTGTCAAAGCTAGCGTCGACATAACACTTAGCGACTAGCTCTTCTTCACCTCCGTCTATAAGAAACATAACCTTAGTTCTTCGCAAGTACTTAAGGATATTCTTGACCGCTTTCTAGTGTTCCGAATCTGGATCCGATTGGTACCTACTAGTCAAACTAATAGCATGTTCCACATCCGGTCTTGTACATAGCATGGCATACATTATAGAGCCTATGGCTGAAGCACAGGGGACTTTGTCAATTTTCTCTCTTTCTTCCACCGTAGCCGGACTTTGAGTCTTAATCAATGTCGTGCCTTGTGTCATAGGTAAGAACCCCTTCTTACTATCTTCCATTTTAAACTTCTTTAAAATCTTATAAAGGTATGTACTTTGCGATAGCCCTATTAGGCGCCTAGATCTATCTCTATAGATCTGTAGACCTAATATGTATGACGCTTCACCTAGGTCCTTCATTGAAATTTTTTTGTTTGGATAACTTTTAACACTGTTTAAAAGATCTATATAATTTCCGATCAATAATATGTCATCCACATATAGTATCAGAAATGCCACATTGATCCCACTCACTTTCTTGTAAATACAAGCTTCTCCATAAGTTTGGACAAATCCAAACTCTTTGATCACCTCATCAAATCGGAGATTCCAACTTTGTGATGCTTGCTTCAATCCATAGATGGATCGCTGAAGCTTGCACACCTTGTTAGCATCCTTAGGATCGACAAAACCGTTTGGTTGTATCATATACAACTCTTCTTCAATATTACCATTGAGAAACGCGGTTTTGACATCCATCTGCCATATCTCATAATCGAAATATGCGGAAATTGCTAACATAATCCTAACTGATTTTAGCATCGCTACGGGAGAGAATGTCTCATTGTAGTCAACTCCTTGAATTTTTCGAAACCCCTTTGCGACAAGTCGAGCTTTATAGACGGTTACATTACCATCAGCATTAGTTTTCCTTTTGAAAATCCATTTATTCTCAACGGCCTTTCGGTCGTGAGGTAAGTCCACCAAGTTCCAAACTTGATTTTCATACAAGTATTTCATCTCGGATTTCATGGCTTCTAACCATTTGTTTGAATCTGGGCTCATCATCGCTTCTTCATACGTCGCAGGGTCATCATTTTCATCAACCATGAAATTCATGTCAGGATTTTCGTACAGCTCGGGAGCTGCACGCATCCTGCTAGACCTGCGAGGTTCGGTAGTATTCTCTTTCAGAGTTTAATGATCATTATCATTAGTTCCTTCTTAAACTGGTGAAGCCAACTCCGGAATGACTTTCGGCGCTGCGCTACTCGCCATACTTTGAAGAGAAGGTTTAATAACCTCTTCGAGTTCTACCTTCCGACTACTCACACCTTTCGTGAGAAACTCTTTCTCTAAAAAGGATCCATTCTTGGCAACAAAAACCTTGCCCTCGGATTTGTGATAGAAGGAATACCCAATAGTTTCCTTAGGGTATCCTATGAAGACGCATTTTGCCGCTTTCAGTTCGAGTTTATCCGGTTGAAGTTTCTTCACATAAACATCACATCCCAAAACTTTAAGAAATGACAGCTTAGGTTTGTTTTCAAACCATAATTCATATGGTGTCTTTTCAACGGATTTTGATGGTGCCCGATTTAAAGTGAATGCAGCAGTTTCTAGTGCATAACCCCAAAATGACAATGGCAAGTCCGTCAGAGACATCATAGATCGAACCATATCCAATAAAGTACGATTACGACGTTCCGACACACCATTTCGCTGTGGTGTTCCGGCATGTGTGAGTTGTGAAACAATTCCACACTCTTTCATGTGAGTGCTAAACTCGTAACTTAGATACTCACCTCCACGGTCGGAACGTAGAAATTTGATCTTTCTATTATGATGGTTTTCCACTTCATTCTGAAATTCCTTGAACTTTTGAAAGGTTTCAGACTTGTGTTTCATCAAGTATATATAACCGTATCTACTCAAATCATCCGTGAAAGTAATAGAATAACGATATCCACCTCGCGCCGACACACTCATTGGACCACATACATCAGAATGTATGATTTCCAATAAATCTGTCGCCCGTTCCATTGAACCGGAAAATGGCGTTCTAGTCATCTTGCCCATAAGGCATGGCTTGCATATATCAAATGATTCAAAATCAAGTGATTCCAAAAGTCCATCCGAATGGAGCTTCTTCATGCATTTAACGCCAATATTACCTAGACGTCAGTGCCACATATATGCGGATATATCATCATTTAGTTTAATCCTTTTAGCATCAACATTATGAATATGTGTAACATTATTATCGAGATCCAATAGAAATAAACCATTCATCATCGGTGCATGACCATAAAATATTTCATTCATATAAATAGAACAACCATTGTTCTCGGATTTAAATGAATAACCACTTCGCATCAAACACGATCCAGATACAATGTTCATGCTCAGTGCTGGCACCAGATAACAATTATCCAAGTTTATTACTAATCCCGACGGCAAGTGGAGAGGTAGCGTTCCGACGGCGATCACATCAACGCTTGATCCATTGCCGACACGCATCTTGACCTCACCCCTTGCTAGAAGTCGCTTGTTCCGTAGCCCCTGATTCGAGTTACAAATATTAGCAACTGAACCGGTATCAAATACCCAGGTGCTACTGCGAACACTAGTCAAGTACACATCAATAACATGTATATCATATATACCTTTGTTTGCCTTGCCGGCCTTCTTGTCTGCCAAATACTTGGGGCAGTTGCGCTTCCAGTGGCCAGTCCCCTTACAATAGTAGCACTCGGTATCAGACTTAGGTCCAACTCGGGGTTTCTTTTCAGGCACGGCAACTGGCTTGCCGCCCTTACTTCCCATCCGTTTTCCCTTGTTGTCTTTCTTGAAACCAGTGTTCTTATTGATCATCCACACTTGATGTTCCTTTTTGATCTCCACTTCTACAGTTTTAAGCATTGACAGAAGCTCGGGGAGAGACTTCTTCATGTCTTGCATATTATAGTTCATCACGAAGCTCTTATAGCTAGGTGGCAGAGACTACAGAACACGATGGATGCCTAAGTCAATGGGAATCGATATTCCCACGAACACAAGCTTATCGGCGTAACCTGACATATTGAGTACATGCTCACTAACGGAGTTGTGCTCTTCCATCATGCAGCTAAAGAAATTTTCTGAAGCATTGTAGCTCTCTACAACAGCATGTGTGTCGAAAATCATTTTCAACTCACCCATTGTATCAAATGCATTGCCGTTATTGAAATGCTTTCGAAGTTCCGGCTCTAGCCCATACAATATGCCACAATGAAATAAGTTGTGGTCCTCCTGACGAGTCCGATAGACATTCTTCTCCTTGTCAGGGGCATCCGCAAAAGGTGGGGGGCCTTGCGGCGCTTCCAGCACATATTGCTTTTGTGCAGCAGAGAGGAGAATCCTCAAATTCATGGCCCATTCGGTAAAGTTGCTACCGTTCATTGCAAGTTTCTCTTTATCCATGAACACATTGAAATTAAAAGCAGGCGGTGCCATCTACAACAGAATTTTTAAAGTTTAGACTAAGTTTATGATAGATTGAGTTCAACTAATCCACATTACGAATGAACTCCCACTCAAAAACGACATCCCTCGTGCCTTTTTGGTGATTACATGAACCAAATCCACTACACCAAGTCCGATCATCACGTGAGTCGGTGTAGCTTCAAAGGCGAGCATCAAATGGGCATCATATATACTATATGACTCATGCTTAACCTTTTGGTCCGTGTTCCGAGGCCATGCTTGTACATGCTAGGCTCGCCAAGTTAGAACCTTAGTATTCGCGTGTGTAACTGTCTTACACCCGAAATATGGTCGTGGATCCAAGAACACCCGATCATCACGTGATGTCTTGGAGCGACGAAAACATAATTGATGCATACTAAAGGAAGAACACATTCTTATCTTGATATTTCAATGAGGGATCATCTTATTATGCTAGTAAAGCGCTAAACAAGCAATATAAGATGCTATCAAACATCACATGTTTATTAGTGAAATGATATGGTTTCCGCATATGATCTCTATCATGTGCACTGTGATATGATCACTATCATACCTTTGTGTGTAAGGCCAAGGTTTATGGAACTTACACGTTATGTGTGTTGTAATAGTATCATCTCATACTTCTACTTACAACAACACCATATCATAACACTAGCCCAGCAACAATCTAAACTAGACGCCTCTAATTTATCCATTGCAAGTTTTACGTGGCTTAGGGCTTTCGAAGATAGAACCGTTCTTACCTAAGAACATGAACCACAACGAGTATAACCAAATTGTTGACAACCCATTGAAAAATAGATATTGACTATAGTAGGAGAGACAGACACCCGCTAGCCACTTATGCAAACTAGTTGCATGTCAAGCGTGGAACAGGTCTCATGTGCGAGGACATGTAAAGTTTCTCCGGGCCACTTCATACCACTATGCCACCAATATCCAAAATTACAACTAAGGAGAAACAACATGATCATCATCGCCCACATAATCATATGTGTACGACCCGTGTAGAGGATCTACGCATAGATCCGGCTCTGATACCACTGAAGGGTTCGCAGCATAGAAAACAAAAAATTTCCTACGATGGGAACTATGTACCAAGATCTATCTACTAGATAAAAACAACGGGTGGATGTAAATCCATAGAGAACATACCCTTGAAGACCGACAAAGCTTAACGAGTTGAACTCCTGGTTGATGTAGACGATCTCTTGCCGATCTCAAGATCGAGAGGAAGTCCAAGCGCCGCAAAGTAGCAGCGCATCCGTGCTCGCAGACACGTACAAGACACCGAGCAACCTCCGCCTCCTCGCTCCAGCGATGCAACGGAAGCACAACCCTTTCTTGCCGAATATCCACCGGGAACATGTATCTCGCTAGTCCGAGACCATGGGGGATAAATTCTAGAGGGGGAGAGAGATCCTTCACGAGGAGGTGTAAGTGAGAGAGAGGGAGAGGGGTGCCTTTTATAGGAGAGAGGGGGGACCCCAAGGGGGTGTCCAGCGCATGGGGCTGCCCCCTTTCCCTCCCCTCATTCATGTGGGTGGACACTCCACTCACAAAATCCTCTTCAAATCCCTCCACTCAAAATCCCACTCAAACTTGCTATTAAATTTCCACCAAATTTAATGCAAACTCTCATTAAATAAAACTCTTTTTATTTATTCAGAATTTTTTCAATTACTTTAATGACAAACATTCACATATAACCCCTTGCTAGAAATCTATTTCATATGCAAAAACACTTTCTGCAATTTCACCTGAAAACCTATTTCGGTATCTAGTGAAATAAATTCCTGTGCTTGTTTATTCTTTCCGCCATGAAACATTTGCTCCAATTGGATGTCAGTGTCCCTTAAGTGTGTCACCCTACGGTTCACGAATAATGCGGACATGATCGAGACCCTTCTCCAATTAATAATCAGTAGCGGGACCTGGAGATCCACACTGACTCCCACACATTCAACGATGACTTTCCTGTGATCTTCGGAACCTTTTATGCTTGTATATTAATCCCTTTGTTTAATGATATATTACATGTCCGAGATTAAAACATCGGTATCTCCATACCTAGTTTGATCTCGTTACTGACATGCACTCTTTTCTTGTTCCCGTGATATAACATTCTAGTGATCAAATCACTTGCTTGCAAGCTAACCAATGTGATATCACCGAGAGGTCCCAGAGTATATCTATCTATCATCGGGATGAAAAAATTCCACTCTTGATCCATGAGTCTCAACATAACACTTTAGTAGCTTTGAATCCATCTTTATAATCACCCAGTTACGGTGTGACGTTTGATGTCAACAAGAAACTCTTCCGGTGTTAGTGATTGGCATCATCTCATGGTCTAAGGATTAGGATCACTTCGTAAGTTGTTTATAGCAATATAAACTCAATGACTTTGATCGTAATGCTATACTTCGGATGAATGTTCATCACATCATTACACTAATGTTGTGATCTCGTTATTAACAACATACAATGTCTATGATCAGGAAACTGTGATCATCTTGTTAATCAACGAACTAGTTTATGAGAGAGGCATAACTAGGAACTTTCTGTTTGTTTATTAAACACACATGTATTAATGTTTTCGTATTAATACAATTATAGCATGCAAAATAAACATCTATCATATACTTGGAATACACATAATAAACACTTTATTATTACCTCTCAGGGCATTTTCCCTTCAACATCGCGTCTTTCTTCTGGACCCATGCGCTGCAACCGAGAGTGTATTTTATGAGCGTCGCTACCGTTGTCCTTAGAGGAGGACCCTCCGATGTTGGAGAGTGTCGCTCGCCTAGCGCTTGATTCGTCGGCTGCCTACTGGCGCTGCTCTAGTCGGTCATTTACAGCCTGTTGGTGGTGGTATTCCTTCACAACGAGCCAGTGATAGACCATTAGCATGTCGCGAGATGCGTCCTCTAGCAAAGGGTTACCCCTGACGGCTTCCCTGTCTCGATCCCATCCGGTGTTGTTTAGACGAATCTTAGGATGACCCGGGTCGCCACCATTGGTGGCATTAGGGTTGGGAAGCGGATTACCGCCGTTGGGGTTTAGGTGTCACCTCTGTTTCCAGCTTTGGGGTTTGGCGGATCGATCGCATTGTCATCGTTCTCTTGGGTGTCTTAGCCATTGATGGCAATGGCATAGATGTAATGGTGGGGGAGATCGTTGCTCCTGCAGCTTTCCGATCCAGAGACATAGGCCTCTTCGCCTGACAGCAAATCATGTAGATCAGAGTCGCAACTGTTGTTGTTGTCCGAGTTGTAGATCGGCGTGGGCTTGCTGAGCTCGCCTAGCATGCCGATCGGAGGCGTCCACAAGGCAGGTGCGATCGTCGGGGGCGACACCCTCTCGAGGAGGCAGAGCATGCCGATCATGCCGACCTGGAAGCATAAGCTTCCGATCATCATATCGACTCCGTCTCCTTTGGAATCAAAGTCCAGGTGTGTTGCTAGCGATGGGACGGTAAAGTCGATGGTGCCAAAGATGAGGTGGTTCTGTAACGCTAAGGAGTCTAAGTGATGAGGTTTGAACTCATCAATGCCCATTGTCATGGGCTTGGGTTTTGGAGAAGAAGGGGACACTGGAGATCATGGAATGGCTAGCAAACAAGCAACATGGGACACGAGATTTACCCATGTTTGGGTCCCCAGAGGGAAACCTTACTCCTTGTCTTCTCTTGATTAATGGGGGAGCCGAAGGTTAAAGGGGGTGCGCAGATGAGATATGGCGGTGTGTATGCTAGGTTTGTCGATTGTCCTACTCATCGTTTTCCCTCCTAGCCTTTATATAGATAAGATAGGTCCTAGAGGTACATTGAGTCGGCTAAAAGTTAGGGTTTTTCCCTTTGAGTTTCTATCTATAGGTAGTCGTGTTCATCAAGGAGTCGCTTCCTTCTTGAGCTTGGGCCACCCGAAATCCTCCTGGGCTTCGCTATCAGAGGTACATCATCTCATGGGCTTCTACTGGGCCGGACCGGGTAGGCCAACATTAGGCACCCATAGGGCATACCCATGTCAGTAGCTGCCGAGTGTTCAGTCGAATCAAAGATTCAACTAGAGACTATGAAGTCTTCGAGTGCCCTCATCCGCACAAATTTTCGGGTCATAGTGTTAGTTCATAGGGATAGTTGATGTGTGTCCTGACTCGCCCGATGGATCAGGGTCGGTTAAGTGCCTTTGGGAAAAACAATGCCATCTACCCATACTTGAGTCCCCGGACTCGAATTCGGAAAATTGCTAGTATAATTTGACTCATGTCGCGGAGGTCTTACAAGAGTCGAATTCCAGTGTTTTAAGTTATGTACCCAATGCGTCTGTCGGGATATTTCATCATGCATGCTATCACGGAAAACTACTAGCAGAGTGATACGTTGCAAACGTATCTATAATTGTTGATGCTCCATGCTTGTTTTGCACCAATTATATTATGTTTTGTCCACACTTTGTGAAATTTCTATGCATTTTATAGAACTAACCTATTAACAGGTGCCATAGAGCCAGTTTCCTGTTTTCTGTTGTTTTTGGTTTCAGAAAAACTAGTAAATAAATATTCTTGGAATTGTACAAAACAAAATAAAAAGTTCCTATTTTTCCTGACACGACACGGGGCACGAAGGAGAGGGGGAGGCGCACCCCAGGGCGGCGACACCTGGTCCAGGCGCGGCCAGGGGCGCGTCGCCCTAGGGTGTGGCCCCATTGAGCCTCCACCGACCTTGCCCCTTCGCCTATATATTTGCCTCCCCGAGAAAACCCTAATCATTATGTCAGAAATCCACGAAAAGTTCCGCAGTGCTGCCGCCACCGAAGACGAGATTCGGGGGACAGAAGTCTCTGTTCCGGCACCCTGCCGAGACAGGTAATTGCCCCCGGAGCCATATCCATCGACTCCACCACCATCTCCATCACCGTTGTTGACTTCCATGATGAGGAGGGAGTAGTTCTCCCCTGAGGCTAAGGGATCTACCGGTAACTATGTGTTCATCTCTCTCTCCATGGTGTGATCTTATTGTGATCATGAGCTTTGTAATCTAGTTGAATAAGTAGATGCTACTCTGCTACTCAAGTGCTTTTATTAATGTGATCTCCAGAGACACCTAGTCTCACGTGTGTGAAGGATGACAGTGTGCACACCGTGTGTGTCTCTTAGGCTAAAGGTTACAGAAAAACTTAGCATGAGTTACAATTTGAGTTGGATGTCTCTATGAAATTGTGGTGTTTGTTGGAACCATCTAGCGCTCAAGGTGATAGTTAGGGGTTACCTAGATGGGGAATGCGAACTTTAAGGTGTGCTTTTGTATCCCTACACGGTGAATTGGTGTTCGTTATCCAACCGGAGAGTAGTTCAGGGTAGCATAGTGAAGATAAGATATTTATGTGTTATCGTTGTTGAGAGTGCCCACTAGTGAAAGTATGATCCCTGGCCCTTGTTTCTAAGCATTAAAACACCATTTACAATCAGCCCTGCTACATGTTTGCTTGCTGCCATTTTTATTTCAGATTGCAATTACCACTTATAATCATCCATATTACTCGTATTTCACTATCTCTTCGCCGAACTAGTGCACCTATACACCTGACAAGTGTATTGGGTGTGTTGGGGACACAAGAGACTTCTTGTATCTTTATTGCAGGGTTGTTTGAGAGGGATACCTTTGACCTATTCCTCCCTGAGTTTGATAAACCTTGGGTGATCCACTTAAGGGAAACTTGTTGCTGTTCTACAAACCTCTACACTTGGAGGCCCAACACTGTCTACAAGAATAGAAGCGTGCGTAGACATCACAGAGCACAGTCAGGTGCGTTACCTGGCCATCATACTGTGTTTGTAGGTCTTATCTTTGCGTCATGAACACAACATACAAATGTTTATCGTCGTGGAGATGTTTCGGGTGTCCAAGGATACGTTATCTCTCTTAGCATAAATTTTGTGCAAAGTTTCCAATGTTATTGGTTATGTGTCAGTTTTTGTAGTGTAGTAGTTGCAAAGGATCCGAAGGATCATAATCAATTGATTCATAGGGTGCGCGACCAGCACTCCCTAGGGGAGTAGCCCCTGAGTGTCTGTTTAAGTTGTAGAATTGAGAGGAGACTTTAATTTTGCCAACTTCGATGACCCAAATAAACGGGTGCTCCCTATGGGAGTATTCCCCGAGTCCATAAGAGAGTCGTGGACTCAAAGAAGGAGTTGAGGCGTAAAATGAAGCTAAAAGTTATCTCCAAATTTTCTCCGAATGCCTCAGAGACATGACTAATTCTTCAGGTGCACGACCAGCGCTCCTGATAGGAGTAGCCCCCGAGTATTTGGTCGAGTCGTAAACTCGAGTAAGTACTTTGTACTGACTCGAATGTTTGGAGCCATTGCAAGGCTTCTGCTTTTGCGATCGATGACGTCATTGCTGGCGATTGGTGAGCTCAACCGTCTGTGGCGGCAGGATTGATGGGATGAGACGATCATGGGTCCCACATTCTGACTGGGATTTTACCGGTCACCTCGATTTTCGTGTGTAGTGGAGAGCATTCTTGCGACAGTTCGGGCGGCACCCACCATGTGTGCACTGGGATGCATGACACATGTTAGGTTTCAGCAGATCAACGTCTATGCATCATCTTCTACCTCCTTTTATACTGCCAGGGGCTCTGGTAAATTTCCCCTTCCTCTTCACAGTTTTCACTTCGTTTCCTTCCTCTTCCTGCTTTCTCCATTTCTTGATCCCATCGTTCCACCTTGTGCTGGAAATCCTTTGTGTGTTTCCTTCTTCCATCATCCGATCATAGCACGAAGTGCATCGCCGTAAGATGGCAAGATTAAGAAGGTCGTCAGAGTAGGAACGAGCGCTCCCGCCACTGCCAAGAAGACAACTGCCGGCCACGTCACCAATGGGAGTTGGCGGCAAACGACGATAAGGGAGTTGGACTTGCGCCACCTGCGCGAGGCCCATCTGATCTCCCAGGATAAGGGAGATGTCAAGATCCCTGGTGCCGAGGTAACCCCTGACCCGCCTGCAGGTTTTCGGGTTATGTTCGTTGCTTTCATCATCCGGGTTTTGTCCCTTCCTGCCCACAATTTCCTTCGTGGGCTTCTCTTCTTTATGGGCTTCAACTGCACCAGTTGACACAAAATTCTCTTCTGCACATCGTGTGTTTTATCACCCTCTTTGAGTGCTGGCTCGGAATCAAGCCATACTTCGGCCTCTTCAAGAAGCTCTATGCCTTGAAGAGGCAGCGTGGCTCTGGCGGCGCAGTCTATGAGCTGGGCAGGTGCAGAATATATATCCGCCCCAACCAGCAATACTTCTCCTTTAACCTCATCGAGTCTGTGCAAGGATGGAGGAACAAATGGTTCTACATCCACGACAAGAAGTTGGACGACCAACACTATGGCATGCCTCCCTTAGATGCAAGCATGGTGATCTCCAAGAAGCATTCATGGTCGAACGACGTTCCCTCGGGTGAAACCGAGGTTGTCGAGATGCTGTACAATCGTGTGGAGGCCCTATAGTTGTGGCGAGGCCAAGAGGTAACCGGAATCGACATCATCTGCACCTTTCTCAAGCATCGGTTACATCCCCTCCAGGACAGGGCGTACCCGATGTTCTTGTATGTTGGCACCAATGACCCGGCGAGGGTGTCATCGAAGGAGCTCTCCTCGACGGACCTTGACAGGGCCATTAGGCCTTTGCTGTGCTTCTAGGCTGATGAAGCTCTACCGGCAAAGACATCGACTGAGCCCTTCATCACTACCAAGGAAGTTCCTCAGGTGAGTCCTTTATTTTCATGTAATGTGGCTTTTTACATTGCTGATCTTCTTTGTGTTTGAATCAAACAAGAGGATTTTTCGTTGTGCATGAACTAAAGGTGGAGGACATGATGCATCCCCTTCCTGAGAAGTATACGGAAGCTCCGGACGGTGGTGATGTGTACGAGTCAGAGTCTGCCGTCCCTGTTGCCCAGTCGCCACTAGAGGAGGAAACCCTCGAGCCTAGCGATGGCAACTCTTGCAAGAGTATCCGTAGTGAGGCTTAGGATGCTTTGACACTGCCAACGCTGAAGGGTCCTACGTTTCTGCAGGGGCATGCCTTCGCTAAAGGCGTTACCTCCCCAATTCCGACTGTGCCTATTCGGGTTGTGGCTCCCGAGTCATAGGCCAAGAATCAGAAGCAGACGCCGGTCTTCGACCTCTCTGACATCCCTTCGTAAGTGCTTTAATGCCTTTGCCTCTTGCATGTGCTATCTTGTTTTGCAACTTACACTTGTACAATTTGTTGTTTGTATTGGACAGGGGGTCCTCCCCGGATGAGTCCATGAAGGACAAAACCGAGGAGATCGTCATGGAGTAGAAGGCGACAAGTGTTGGTGCTGCAGCACCCTCCCCGGGGATGGTGGCCAACTCCGGCCATAGATCTTCAAGTTCCTCCAAGCTTATGGCTCGTGAGCTTGTTTTCCAGAAGACACTAGCTCAACCCTATGAGTCTTTGGGTGAACACCTAAGTGCATTTGATTTGTTATCGATGAGCCCCTGAGTCTATCTTTCTCTTGATTTAAACATGTCTGGTGCAACCCTTCATCCAAGATCTAAAGCGCCTCGGTCAGCAGCACCTTACCCTGGAGGCAGAGTTTCAGCAGCTGCGTGGTAAGTACCTTGCTGCCCATACCTCTTCAGGTGTGTGTTTGGAAATTTTTACTTTCTCGCTTTGATTTTGTAGAGGAAAACAACCAAGCGCTCTACAAGCTAGACTCGCTCGGGAAGAGCCGCAGCCAGGCAGAGACCAGGGCCAAGGATGTCGTGGAAGCCCTCGAGCACTTCAAGCTAGAGGCTAAGGAGCACGAGGAGAAGCTTGTGTCGGATGCTACTATGCATGAGAGGGCGATGGCGGAGCAGATGATGAATGCCGCCCAGGCGTTGTCAGGTGAGTTCCTCGAGTCAGATGAGATATTACTCTTCCTTTCTCTTTGCTCTATTGTTTTGTGAATTGAAATAGTTTTCTGCGTTTTGCAAAGGCAACTGGCGTTAGTTTCGACTTCTAGGTCTTGGATCATGGGGATCTCCTTGCGATGCTGTTGCAGCGGTTGGAGACCGCTGCAGCTCCACCCTCGACACCTTGGCCAAGGCCAAGGAGGTCCTCATCCGCTTCCATCGGGAGATTTCCCCGAAGGGTGTGGCCCTTGATGACATCGACTACCTAGCGAAGGCTTTGGCAGGGGATGCACTTGCCGAATACAAGAAGACACGTAGGACACAAGTGCTTTCCTTGGCTTGGCGATGGCGCTGGTGTACGGGGCGCAGCTGGACCTGAACAAGGCTACGTCCAAGATGCCAGTGGCGGCAGACGATGCTGAGGTAGAATTTTCCTCCTTCGCCTCGCGCTGCAAACAATACAGTTCGTGTCTCATCGAGTTGTTGGCCACTTATGCGGCTGACCATAAACGGTTGGCCACGGCACAGCCCAAGGAGACGGTGGCTGCCTCGAATGCCGCGAACCCTTAGGGTGCCTTTGCTTAGCTGCCCGCCTGCTATATATTTTGTTTTTTAGCAGTGATTCCTTCATGTTAAATTGTATTTTGAACTACTACGTAGTAGCCTCATATGTAAATATATGATTCCTTTTGCTTGGTTAATTTTTCCTTATTACTTATTACTTTGCGCCTCATAGGGTTCTTCGAGTGTTGCTCCACTGACCTGGAATGTTCCCTTGGCCACTTCTCAATCGAAGGCGAGCGAGGCATCGCAGTTGCTGCTTCTACACGATCGTATCAAGATCCTGGAGAAGGATGTCACCATTATCCGTGGCCACGCTGATGTGTGGAAGTTGAAGACGGAAAAAGCTGTTGAAAGGGAGAAGTATATCCTTGAAGAATTTCGGCAAATTGGCGAACAGTTGCAGTGTGAGTAACACTCGAGTTTTCTTGTGCTACACCAGTTGCTTTTGTGTTTGGCTCATGAGATATTGCTCTTTGCAGTTGTCAATCTTATTTCACAGGATGAGAAAGAGTATGTCGATATTAGGATGAACTGCCTCACACTGCAGGAGATGGAGGCTGAAGGGTTCTTCCGGATGGATCGCGACCGAGCGATCATGGTGGCAACGGTGCAGGACCGTGTCTATCAGGTCCTTGGGTCTTGAAGCGCGTGAGATCGGCCTTCGCATCCATCTGTGCTTCCATGTTCCCCTTGGATGTGGCTCCGTCTAGTTTCCTGGGTTTGCTGGGGAATTTTTGGAGTGTGGATGTCGTGAATGAGCTTGTGCGGCAGCAGCTCGTTGCAGGTGCCAAGGCAGCGTTGGCCCATGTACTGCTGCACCGTCAGGACATAGATCTGGCGGAGATAGCGGCGAGGCTACCTGTTCCTCCGGATGGCATGGCGTGGACATGCGTCCCCACTACCAGGAGATTTCCCATCATGTCAAAGACATTGTTTAGCTCTTTGATGAGCGGACCAACATGTTTCTTCAGCATTAATAGTGGCGGTTTTTCTTCCTACAGGTGTCATGTAAAAACAATGTAAATTTTGTATAGTTTTGATTGGGCTGTTTGTTGCCCTTGTAAAATTTGTATAATATATTGCATTTTATGCTTTTATTGTGAATTTGCATGTCCTTTTCGTTAGCCTGACGCCCTGTCGATCTCTGCTACTTGCCAGCCTATCAGTTAGGTTGCAACTAGGCTGGAGTTTTCAAGGGTTCGATGACATAGTCAGCTACTCGGGTGAATGCAGTAGCAAGGACTCAAAAAAGTGGTCGAATGAGGCGCAACCCCCGAGTGTATTTCGTGAATGTAAATTTGTAGAAGAAAAACATATTGGCCAAGGAACTTAGCTTTTATTGATCGTATAGGAGGGAGTACAATGGTTTGGCTAAATAGCCTGGCTGAGAAGCCTTATTGTTAGTAAGAAATAGCTAAGGGTAGAAGCACCGGAACTGTGCGACATTCCAAGGGTTGGAGTATGCTACTCTGGACTCGACGTCTTTGAGGTGGTAGGCGCCACCTGGAATTACTTCAGTGACCATGTAGGGGCCTTCTCAGGGTGACTCGAGCTTCAGATGCCCCTTTTGCTTGAGTCGCAGGACGAGGTATCCTTCGTCGAAGGACCTTTGTCGCAGCCATCGGTTATGGTAGTTGCGTAGGCTTTGCTGATACACCATTGAATGGTCGGCAGCGATGTTGTGTGCCTCGTCTAGTAGGTCCACGGAATCCTCGAGTGCGGCCGTTGATTCAGCCTCGCTATAAGCAACGAGTCGTGGGGACTGATATATATGCACTTCTATTCTTGTAGACAGTTGTTGGGCCTCCAAGTGCAGAGGTTTGTAGAACAGCAGCAAGTTTCCCTTAAGTGGATCACCCAAGGTTTATCGAACTCAGGGAGGAAGTGGTCAAAGCTATCCCTCTCAAGCAATCCTGCAATCAAGATACAAGAAGTCTCTTGTGTCCCCAACACACCCATTACACTTGTCAGGTGTATAGGTGCACTAGTTCAGCGAAGAGATAGTGAAATACAAGTGGTAATGGTGCCAGAAAATAGCTTGACGGTGAGGTAAAGACTAAAGGCAGAAAGAAGGAAGCAAGCAAACATGCAACAGATCTAGTAGCAAACAGTGTTTCAATGCTTAGAAACAAGGCCTAGGGATCATACTTTCACTAGTGAACACTCTCTCATATAAATATCCTCTCTTCATGATACTACTCTTAACTACTCTCCGATTGGACACTCTAATCCAAGGTAGGGCTATAACAACATTCCTCAAAGTCCGCCTTCCCCAATCTAGATGACCCACACTGTCACCTTGAGCGCTAGATGGGTCCAACAAACACCAGAATTTCATATAGACATCCAACTCCAAATATAACTCATAACAAATATTCAATCTAGCCAAAGTGCCACACACAGTATGCACACTGTCACTTTCACACACGTGGGGAAAAGCATAGATCTATTAAAGCACAAAGAGTATTTATGTAGACTCAAACCTAAGTGCCACCATGGAGTGCATGCTGTCACTTTCACACACATGGGGATAGCAGAGATCTAATGAAGCACTTGAGTAGCAAGGTAGATCTACTTGATTACAAAGCTCATGACCACAACATGATCATGCATAGAGAGAGAGATGAACGCATAGCTACCAGTAGATCCCTTAGCCTTGAGGAAGAACTACGCCCTCCTCATCATGGGAATCAACAACGATGATGAAGATGGCGATGGAGATGGATCCGGGGGCACTTCCCCGTCCTGGCAGGGTGCCAGAACAAAGACTTTTTGTCCCCCGAATTTCCCCTTCGGTGGCGGTGGCGCTACAGAGGTTTCGTTGATTTCTTCTGGATGCCCTAGGGTTTTTGGGTCAGAGGCTTCTTATAGGCGTAGGAATCAAGGTCGGTGGGGGTCCAGGGGGACCACACCCCCTGTGGGTGCCTCCAGGGCTTGCCCGCGCCTAGGGGGTGCGGCCACCCTGTGGCCCCCCTCCGGCTCTGCTTCGTGGTTCCGTGTTGCTCCGGGAAAAATAATGACTTTGGCTTTTGTCCCGTCCAGGGTTTACATATCTCAACTAAATCAGTTAAGGCTTCGGTACTTGTTTAACCTAATCCGACTGGGCCTATCTACTCGCCCGGGCCTTCAGTTTCCAGTCGCTTGGACTCACACCGGGCCTCGATCTAGTCGCCGTCTTGCAGGCCCACTCGCCAGTTCCTGGGCCAGTCAGAAAACGTCCTGCTGGGTATACCTAGGTGGGCATATCCCCATCAGTAGTCCCCGAGGTCGTCGTTGATTGGGCGCAGGTGGTTGTTGGCAGTCGGAGTATACGGCTTCAAAGCAAGCATCCAGTCGAATCGTCGGCGGGCTCCTAAATAAAGGAGAAACTAATCATTCTGATCGCAGCTTTGGCGAGTCGAGTCGGCGAAATACTCAGTCACTGTCGTAGTGATCGGGTCGGCGAGCCGAGTGGATGAAGTTGGACCGTTAAACGTGGTCAAACTAGCCGTTGGGGTAATCCAACGGTAACTTTCGGCGTAATCACCGTGTAGTAACGGCTCCCTGATTTGGCGGGTAACAACCGCTATATAAGGGGAATGGTAGGCGATCGGAGAACCACTTCCTCGTTATTTCCTCCGATTGCACACTCCTTCGCTCTCCTCCGCGTCGTGATCCAGTCGAACCGAAATCCTCTGACCTCCCCAAACCTTCTCACGAATGGCCCCCTCCACCGAACCATGGGGCAGGTCCAACTGTACGAGGGCGCTCCTGGCTTCCTTCGAGGAAGCAGGGATCCTACGCGCCGGTAGGTGGCGCATCCCCGCGGCCGGAGAGGTGACTCCGGATCCGCGTGAGGGAGAGTTCATCTGCTTCACCAGCCACCTAGAATGGGGGCTAGGATTCCTTGCGTCCCTGTTCTTCCGGCGCTTCTGTGCCTACTACGGGATCCAACCGTCGGACCTGGGTCCGCACAGCATCGAGCAGCTCGCCATCTTCGTGGCGTTCTACGAGTGCTACCTGGGCTGCCGGCCCTACTTCCCTCTATGGCAAGATCTGTTCCTCGGACGGATCAGTCGCGAGGAAGCGGGCGGCCCAATGCTTGCCGCGGGCGGCCTGACATTCCAGCTGAAGTCAAAGGCCTCGTTTTTTGACTTGATGCTGCCCGCCAAGGCGGCGAGCGAGTGGAAGATGTCTTGGTTCTACATTACCGAGGCGACTCCGGAGGGCGAGGCGGCGATCCCACGATACTCCGCCGATCGGCCCGAACCGCGCTGACTCCAAGTCGGCAAGCTCCCCACCGACCAGCGGATGGTCGTGGACGAAATGCTTCAAACCATCCGCGGTCTGAAGAAGAAAGGCCTCCAGACAATTAACTTATACAACTGCTGGCTTGGGCGGCGGCTCGTCCCTCTGGCTCAGCGCGACCACTATATGTACCAATACATGGGCCGGGAGGACTCGACGAAGTCCTGCCTCGCCGAGTGGAGGCTCGAGGACTACATCCCAGCACTGAAGAAGATCACCCATGCGGTGTACCTGGACGCAAAGGCCGGGGTCGCCCCCTACACCATGAAGCATCTAGCCCCAACGGTAAGTCACTTTGTATCATTCACAGTCGCAGTTTATGCAGTCGCGGTCATTCTAATTTCATCTTGTGCTCATTGCAGCTATTCCAAGTGGTGGAAGGATGGCTTCCGCCTTTAGAAGACGAGAACTCGAGCTCTTCTGTCCGGGACATGGGCGAGTCGCCTCCCGCCAAGGGCAACACCGAGAGCGATGAGAGCAACGGCGACGACGAATCCGAGGAGGAGGTCGCCCTGCTGGTTCGCAAGACCCGCGGGCAGCGTCAGCGTGATCTTGAGGCGAGTAAAAGCCTCGAGCGTCATGATGATGATGATGATGATGACGAACTTCCAGAGACCACATCGCGCCGCCAGGCCACTCCGTCGAAGAAGAAGAAGAAGAAGAAGAAGAAGAAGGAGAAGGAGGTGAAGGCCCCTCCGAAGAAGAAGACGAAGCCGGTGAGACCGGCATCCCCGCCGCACTCGGCGAGCAGCTCCGACGCCACCAGCCTGGCCAAGGACGAGGCGCCGCCGATGGTAGCCGTGCTGGACACGGCCACTGTCCTGAGCGAGGTGCCACTGGCCTCGATGCCTCCGCCATTCGCCCCAGTCTCTGGGCTAAGGGCCGCTCCGGTCGCGGCGGCTTCACCTCGCAGGGAAGCTCCCGCTGAAGATGTCTCAGAGGCTCCCGTCGCAGCCTCGACGATGAAGAAACCATCCGTGTCTTGGGCACACGATGTCTTGGAAATGGGCCTCAGTCGCCGACTGGGCCCCGAACTAGAGAAGTCGGCCGGCATCCGCACGGGGCTACGCTTCATTCCAGTCGCCAAGTGAGTTTTGCTCACCTACTTTCGTCTTTCGATGTGTTTTGATTATTTTGCTCACACGATCAACTTGTAGGACCGGAGCTAAAAAGATAGGCCATCCGACCGTGGCCAAGGTGCCACCCGTCGTCAGCGAGGAGGATCCCTTCCGGAAGAGGAAGGCGGACGAGGTCGCCGTCCCCGCGGATAGCGCCAAGAAGGCCAGAAGCGACGAAGTCGTCACGGTGTCTGATGACACGGAGATCGCGCCGAGTGAACCCGTCGCGGAGGCGGCCTTACCGACCAAGGAGGGTGCTCCTTCGCCTGGGGCAGCCGAGCCGGCCTCCTTTGGTGCCGGAGCCTCCATCGCGACGTTCCCGCTCTTCATGACCAAAGCGGCTACAGCGAGTGGTACTTCGCCGTCGAGCCGCGCGCCTGGGGCCGCCGATACGGAGGTCGAGCAGCGTCGCGGGCACACGCCAGCCCTTCTCGCGTCCGTGGACGTGATACAACTTCATGGCATGCTTGGCGCCACCATCCAGGTATGTCCAGTCCCCGAGGATTAGGCCGGTGTATTGCAGCGGTCTGATTCTTTTAGCATCTTGTTTTATTTTTCGCGTCCAGTCCTCGAGTGCGCAATCGCTGAATTTCAGCGGGTGGGCACTTTAGGGTTTTTTTTTTGATTGCCAGTCCCCGAGTGCGCACTTGCTGAATTTCAGCGGGTGAGCACTTTAGGGTTTTTTGATTGCCAATCACCGAGTGTGCAGTCGCTGAATTTCAGTGGGTGAGCACTTTAGGGTTTTTTGATTGCCAGTCCCCGAGTGCGCACTCGCTGAATTTCAGTGGGTGAGCACTTTAGGGTTTTTTGATTGCCAGTACCCAAGTGCGCATTCGCTGAATTTCAGCGGGTGGGCACTTAAGATCTCGCTGTTGTTAATTCTTCTGGGTATGTGTGCAGGGCTTGCAGCGTGAGTCGGCTGACCGGCTAGACGGGAAGTGTCACGCGGAAAAGGAGCTGGCCACCGTCCAAGAGGCGAACGAGGAGCTCCAGGCGATCGCTGCGAAAGCAGAAGAGGCCCGCCAGGGACTTGTCCCAGCGAGTGAGTTGGAGGCAGCTCGATCGGCGTTGGGCTCGGCTGAGAAGCGTATCGCCGACCTCGAACGCGAGCTGAAGGAGGAGAAGGAGGAAGCGAGTTCGGCGGATGGGCGAGCCAAGGCCGCTATTACAGCCGCCGCAGAGGAACGTAAAGTTTCCGATGCCCTTGTTGCTGGGCTTCAGGACGACTATACTTCTCTTCAAAGCTTCATCACGGATCTCTCCTACCCCTTGATTGGTAAGTGTGCCTGCTCCTGCCTGTTGCATATGCGTTGTATATTGTTTGATGTACTCACTGTCATCTTCTGTCCGCAGGTCGGATCCTTGATAGCACGGAAGAGGCGAGCTCATTCGACGCACGGCAGTGTGTAGCCACACTGGTCGATTCGGCGACATGCATACGGGCATACCTTCAGGAGATGTCGCCCACGGAAGTAATTCCCAGCGACCTCGTCGAGGTGTGGAGGTACTTGGAGAAGGCGCCATCGGTCGTTGAGTTCATGACGTGATCGGCGTTCCGGCACGGAGCGGCGATGGCGCTTAGCCTTGGGCTTGCTCACTTCCCGGAGGATTTCGATCTGGACGACGTGACGAGTGGCTACCCGTCATCGACTGGCGCGGTGGAGATCTCCGAGGTGCTCAAGTTGACTGACCGCGTCGCGGTGTACTCCGAGCGCGTCTGGGCGATGGGCGACCTCCTTCCTTACCAGGAGAAGGTCGCGCACCCAACGACCCCGAGCCGCAGCACCGGGACTTCAAGGTCGAGCAGCCCTTTCGTGCGGCGATGGCGGGTGAGCTGACAACGTATCCGTCGAACCCGTACACTCCCTTCATCCGCAATCGCAAGGGTGTTGGCGAGTCGTCGTCGAAGCCTGTAGAGTGAACTAGTTTGCCCTGGGGCGTTAGTAGCAGTTCTGCCGTTGGGCATACTATGTATTTTGAGACAATTTGCGACATGCTATTAATGAGATATCGTGTTTGTTTTGTGATTTGTCATGTGTTTTTCGATTGAGGGTTGAACGAGTCCCCGAGCGCGTCCGCCCTTTTTATGGGGTTTACCTCGTTTGTGATGTGTTTGCGGTTTTTGAATGTTTTGTTATTGTGGTCGACTCGCCCGGACTCGGAGAGCCAGTCGCAAGGCGACTCCCTTGAGCGCTCTGTACTTCACCGTTTTCCCTTGCGCGAATGAGGTCGGGTGGCCGAGTCCCCGAGCGTGGTACTTGGTTGTTCTAGGCGCGACTCGAGGGTGGGTGAGGACTTGGCGCGTTAGTTTGAGCGCATCGCTCCTGCCTGGCCCGTTGGGTCAGTCACATGGTGAGTCCTGGGCATGCTCTCATACTTGGCGTTTTCCCTAGCCGCTCGTGCTGAACTGGTCGTCAGTCCCCGAGCGTGGTACTTGGCCGTTCGAGTCGCTATGTCAAGGATGCGGAGGATCATGGTCGCTGTGAGAAGCGAAGGCAGTTGTCTTGGCTCGTAGAGCCAGTCGGGCTAGGCGACTCCAATGGGGCTCCGGGTAGGCGTTTTTCGTGGACGTTGCAAGACCTGAGGTGACCCAGTGCTCTTGCACCGCACTACTTGGCCGTGCCGATCGCTGTACCAAAGGTTGACTTCTGCGGTTAGCTTGATGCTGTTATTACGAGTGCGAGTGGCACAAGACACGGAGAGTAGGCGCAATTTGCGGTGACCAATTCTTTTTTTTTATTATTTCATAGCGACTGGGGGGTACATATGAGGGGTTCTAGGAATAGAACTTCCGTAGGAGGTTTACATTCCACGGTCGCTTGATGTCGAGTTTGCCGTCCCCGCGGACGTCGATGAGGTAGTAGGCATCGTTGCCGAGTACGCGCCCGATGGCGAATGGTCCCTCCCACGGAGGGGAAAGCTTGTGCATGCCCTTCTTGTCCTGGATGAGGCGCAACACCAGGTCGCCTTCTTGGAAGGTGCGAGTTTTCACCCGCCGGCTGTGATAGCGGCGGAGTCCTTGTTGGTAGATGGCGGTGCGTGATCGAGCGAGGTCACGTGCCTCGTCAAGTTGATCGACTCCATCCTGGAGGGCGAGTTCGTTCGCAGCCTCCGTGTAGTGGACGACCCGTGGCGAGTCGTGCTCGAGGTCGGTGGGCATGACTGCCTCGGCGCCGTACACCATGAAGAAGGGGTGAACCCTGTTGACCTGATGACCGAGGTGCGGATGCCCCAGATGACGGAGGGTAGCTCCTCGACCCAGCACCCGACGGTGCGCTCGAGCGGTACTTGGAGCCGCGGCTTTAGGCCGTGGAGGATGCTCTGGTTGGCCCGTTCCGCCTGGCTGTTGGATTCCGGGTGGGCGAGTGACGCGAGATCGATCCGGATGTGGTGTTCTTCGCAGAACTCGGCCATGGCTCCTTTGGCGAAGTTGGTGCCGTTGTCCGTGATAATGCTGTTTGGGAACCCGTAGCGATATATGAGCTCGCGTAGGAATTTAGTGGCAGTCTTCCCGTCACATTTCCGGACTGGTTTGGCCTCCACCCACTTTGTGAATTTGTCGACCGCGACCAGGAGGTGGGTGTAGCCAGAGGGAGCTTTTTTGAAGGGGCCTACCATGTCCATACCCCACACGGCGAATGGCCAGGTGATGGGGATTGTCTTGAGCGCCGAGCTCGGCACGTGCGTCTGGTTGGCGTACTTCTGGCACCCGGCGCACCGCTGGACAATGTTGACGGCATCGGCGTGTGCGGTGGGCCAGTAGAATCCATGCCGCATAGCTTTGGTGACCAGAGAGCGGCGCCGGCGTGGTGGCCACAGTCACCGGAGTGGATGTCGTGGAGGATCTTGCGTCCTTCGGCCGGTTGGACGCAGCGTTGGAACACGCCGGTGACGCTGCGCTTGTGGAGCTCGCCGTCGATGATGGTGAAGGATTTGCATCGGCGTGCGATCATCCGGGCGTCCGTCTCGTCTGCCGGCAAGGTGCCGGCCTCCAGGTAGGCGACGTAGGGCTTGGTCCAGTCGTCTGGCTCGGTGACGAGTGCGACCAGGGCTGCCTCTGGCTGCAGCGGGACTCCGATGTCGATCTCCCTTGGGAGAGAGACTGATGGTTTGGTGATCGTGTCCAGGAAGACCCCGGCGGGTGGTGCGAGTCGAGCCGACCCAATGCGAGAGAGTGCGTCGGCCTCCTCGTTCTTCCGCCTGTCGATCCACTCAACGGAGTAGCCTGCGAAGTTTCCACCCAGCTTGTCTACTGCTTGGCGGTATGCCGCCATGGTGGGGGAGACGGCGTCGCAGGTGCCAGCGACTTGCCAAGCGACGAGGTCGGAGTCTCCGTAGTAGGGTAGGCGGTTGACGTTCATCTCCTTGGCAGCCCGCATGCCGTGGAGTAGTGCCTCGTACTCGGCCATGTTGTTGGTGCAGGGGGTGAAGTCGAGGCAGAGGATGTAGCGGAGCTTGTCGCCCTTCGGTGAGGTCAGCACGATCCCTGCTCCTGCACCGTCCACGTTCTTGGAGCCGTCGAAGTGCAGGCTCCAGTAATGGAGGTATGGCAGCTTCTCTGGCTGCTGGGCCTCTTCCCAGTCGGCGATGAAGTCCGCTAGAGCCTGCGACTTGATCGCTTTTTGTGTCTCGTATTTGATGTTGTGGACGCCGATTTCGACGGCCCACTTGGCGACTCGCCCAGTCGCCTCGCGGTTGCGGATGATGTCCTGCAACGGTGCGGAGGAGACGACCGTGATTGGGTGTTCCTGGAAGTAGTGCGGCAGGCGCCGCTGTGCTCTGAAGACCGCGTATACCAGTTTCTGGTACTGTGGGTATCGCTGGCGCGACTCGGTGAGGACCTCGCTGATGTAGTACACCGGTCGCTGTACCGGGCGCTCCTTTCCTTCCTCCGGGCGCTCGACGACCATGACGGCGCTGACGACGCGCTCGGAGGGCGCGACGTAGACCAGCATGGGTTCTTTGTCGACGGGGGCGGCGAGTAACGGTGCTGCGAGTAGCACCTTCTTGAGGTCACGGAGTGCGTCGTCCGCCTCCTTGTCCCACTGGAAGGTGGGGTTTTTGCGCATCAGGCGGTATAGGGGCATCGCCTTTTCGCCCAGGCGGGGGATGAAGCGACTGAGAGCCGCTACTCACCTGGCAAGCTTCTGGACGTCGCGCAGGCACTCGGGTTTGCCGAGTCGAGCGATCGTGTCGATCTTTGTGGGGTTCGCCTCGATCCCGCGCTTGGAGACGACGTACCCCAGTAGTTGCCCTGCTGGTACACCGAAGGTGCATTTGCCTGGGTTGAGTTTTATCTTGTATTTCCGCAGGTTGGAGAATGTTTCCGCCAGGTCGGCGAGTAGATCGCCCTGGAGAGCAGATTTCACGACCACGTCGTCGATGTAGACGTGGATGTTGCGGCCAATTTGGCTCGCGAGGCACTCCTGCATGCACCGTTGGTAGGTCGCCCCGGCGTTCTTGAGGCTGAAGGTCATGGCGGTGTAGCAGAAGGCTCCAAAAGGCGTGATGAACGCCGTCTTCTCCTCGTCCTCAACAGCCATTTTGATCTGGTTGTACCCAGAGTAGGCGTCGAGGAAACACAGCGACTCCGATCCCGCGGTGGAATCGATTATTTGGTCGATCCGCGGGAGGACGAACTGCTCCTTCGGGCAGGCATTGTTCAAGTTTGTGTAGTCGATACACATCCTCCAGGTCCCATTCTTCTTCTCGACCAGGACTGGGTTTGCCAGCCACTTGGAGTACTTGATTGGCCGGATGAAGCCTGCAGCGAGTAGACGCTGCACTTCCTCGGCGATAGCTCGGTGGCGCTCTTCATTGAAGGGCCGCAACGACTGCTTGACGGGTCGCACTTTGGGGTCGGCGTTTAGTTTGTGCTCAGCGAGCTCCCTAGGGACACCAGGCATGTCAGAGGGCTTTCATGCGAAGATGTCCCTGTTCTCACGGAGGAACTCGATGAGCGCGCCTTCCTAGGCTGGGCTCATCCCTGTTCCGATCGTCACCGTCTGGCTGGAGTCGCCTGGGACCAGCTCGACGGTGCGGGTGTGCGTCGTTGCCTCGAAGGCTAAGGTGTTTGCGCCCTCCGAATTGGGCTTCTTGAGTATGGTTGGGTCGTCATTGTTCACCCCGCTCGCGTACTTGGTGAGCTCGTCAGCGTGGTTGGCCTCTGCCGCGATGAGGGCGTCAGCGAGTTCGGCTCCTTTGGCCTCGCACTCGGCGGCCATGTCGGGGTCGTCGTTGATGGTGATGACGCCGCACGGCCCGGGGAGCTTCATCGCGTTGTACGCATAGTGGGGCGCTGCCATGAACTTGGCGAACGCCTGGCGCCCTAGGACGCAGTGGCAGGGGCTGTCGAAGGGTACCAGCTCGAAGACGATCCGCTCGGTGCGGAAGTTTGCTGGAGTGCCGAAGGTGACTGGCAGCGTGACCTTGCCGATCGGGTACGCCTTCCGACCGGGGACGATGCCGTGGAACATGGTGTGGGTCGTCTCGATCATCGACTGCGGGAGCCGCAGCCGCCTGAAGGTGTCCAGGTACAGGATGTTGATGGAGCTGCCGCCGTCCATCAATGTCTTAGGGAGCCAGTAGTCGCCCACCTTTGGCTTGACCACCAGGGCGACTCGGCCTAGGTACACGATGCGCGGCGAGTGGTCCTGGTGGCTCCAGGTGATGGGCTGCTCCGACCAGTTGAGGAACTGGGGAACGTCCACCTGGGCCACCGCGTTGACGGCGACAGCGCGGGTGATGACCTTCTTCTCGCGCTTCGTGTTGAAGCCTGTGAAGGTATGGAGCAAGCCGGCCATGTTGCCGAATTTTCCGCCGTTTGGCGGGTTGTTGTCGAGGTCCTCCCGTGCTCGCCGTGCCTTCTCGATCTCCCTGAGGGTGTGGCAGTCGGCGGTCGTGTGCGTTGCGGGTTTCCCTTCCCTGCTCTGAAACACACAAGGTTGGTTAAGGAGGGCCGCGGGGTCGAACCTTGGCTTGGCCTTGTAGTTGCCGCCGTCGCGGCGTTGTCCTCCGTCGCGGCGGAAGCTCTTGGGCTCGCGTTGCGCGTGCCCGGCGTTGGCGACGAAGTCGACTCGCCCGTTACTGTGGCGCTTGCCAGTGAGGCGAGTGTTGCTGTAGCGTAGGTCGGACCGCCATCCGTTGTCGTTGCCGCTCGTGCGGCGTTGACCTTCCGACTCATCGTCGGTTTCCTGGTTTGGGTCTTCTTCCGCGTACCGTTTGGCGATCTCGAGGAGATCCCGTATGTTGTCGAGTGTGCGAGAGTGTCGCTTGAGCTTGGCGACCAAGGGCTCGTAGCGGCACGAGGTCTTGAAGCAATGGATCGCGGTGTCCGGGTGGATGCCGACCGCGTTGTACCATAGTTCCTGCCACCGCTGGACCCAGTTGCGGGTCGACTCGCAGGGTCCCTGGACACATCGCTCCAGGTCCTCGATAGTGGTGGCGCGGGTGTAGGAGCACTCGAAGTGCCTGACGAAGGCGTCGCGCATCTCCTCCCAGGAGTCGATGCTATCCTGGGGGAGGGTGTTGATCCACTGCCTGCACGTCCCCTCCATCATCAGGGGGAGGTAACGGGCGGCTAGCAGGTCGGTGTGGCCTGCGATCCCCATCGCCATGAGGTATGTATCAAGCCACACGGAGGGCTCGTACAAAGGGTCGTACTTTTCTATCTCCTTTGGCGTCTTGAAGTTCGCCGGGTACTTCTCACCTCGGATCATCGGTCCGAAGCACCTGGGACCGAGTCGACTTAGCGACCCCATCGGCTCGCCGTCGCGGCGATTGACTAGTTGTCGCAGGTCGTCGGGCTAGCGTGCGCGCCAGCTTTGGTTGTTGATGATGTGGGTGCGGGCGTCGATGGGTTGACCGTTGGCGACGAAGTTGGTCGCTGGCCTGGGGTCGTTGGTGGAGAGTGCCGCATTCGCGGGTCGGTGTTGGAGCTGCAATGGCTCTGGTGGCGGGCAGTTGAGGGTGTTTGCCGCCAGTGGGCAGACGCTTGAGGCCGCTCTGCTTCCCAAAGAACGCGAGTACACTCGACCTTGCGAGTTGGCGCCTGCGTTTTGCTGCTCGACGGCCTTCGCGAGCAGGGCCCTAACATACTGGATCTGAAGGGCGCCGTCGCCGGTGGCCGCGATGTTGTCAGCCGTTGCTCGTCCCGCCACGAGGTTGTCCATCAGGGTGGAGAACAGTGGGAGGCCGTTCGCGTCTCGCTCCCGTGAGGAGACTACTATCCGCGGCTGACCCCTGGGGGGTTTGCGGTTGGGTGGAGGTGGGGCGCCCATCGCCGTCGACCCTGGCGGGGGCCGGGCGCTTCCTCCTGGTGGCACGTTCTCGCAAATCGCGCGCTCGGCCGCGCGGGCCGGGTCATTTTCGTCGTCGAAGTTCAGGGTGCGCCCCTGAACGGTGGGGTTCAGGCGCGACCTGATTCACTGCTGGTGGTAGCGTGATAGCTCCTGCGCCGTCACCTGCTCGAGGCGAAATTTTTCGCGCTCGGCTTGTTCCTTGCGGACTGCCTCCGCCAGCTTCAGGCGGAGTTCCTCGACCTCCGTTGCCGTGGTGTTAGGAGGGATCAGGGTGGAGAAGGGATCCTCCGGCGGATCGGTGACGGTCGCCATGTAGGTCGCGGCATGGCGACCGGTCCCGTCGCAGAGGTCGGTGGAATTTTCCGACCCAGAGTCGAAGTCGAAGATCCCAAGGATGGAGGGATCCTCGAAGTCTCCCACGTTGGAAACCTGGGTGATGGAGCCCGCGGGTGAAGCCGCGGTGATGGATCCGGTGAGTGACGCCGGGGTCGCCGAGTCGGCGTCGTCGTTGAGGGCCGCGTCTTCCGTGGCCGCGGAGTTTTCAGCCACGTTGCTGTGAGCCGAGTTGTACTCAGAGGCGAGGCGATGGATCATGCGGACCTGGCTCTCGGAGAGCCGATCGCGTGGCGGCGACTCGCGGATGCGAGACGAATCCTCCGAGACGATGACGTCGGTGAGGCTGATCGTGCCGACCGGCAGGATCATGCTGTGTGTGACGGGTCGCTCCGCCGGGACGTAGCTGCTCGGCAAGATCTGGAGCATCTCGCCGATCGCTATCATGCGGCCGGTGGCGACCGTCTCGTTGATGGGCAGATTGGATCTCGCCACAGAACACCGTCCAGACCGGCCAGGCCCCACGGTGGGCGCCACTGTCGTGGGAATGGTCACGGCAGATGCTGCAATCGGCAGCGAGTAGTAGAACGAGGGGCAAGGGCGGCCAGCCATCTGCGGTGCGAGATGAGGGCGGAGACACAAGGTTTTACCCAGGTTCGGCCCCCCGGAGGGTAAAGACCTACTCCTGCTAGATTGTATTATGATGGTGGTACAATGGGCGAGCTCGGCGGCTAGGCGGCGAGTCGCTTGGGTGTATGATGGAACGTAACTCTACACGCCCTACAGGGAGGTTTATATAGGCTTACCTCCCCTAGGGTTTACATATCTCAACCGAATCAGTTAAGGCTTCGGTACTTGTTTAACCTAATCCGACTGGGCCTATCTACTCGCCCGGGCCTTCAGTTTCTAGTCGCTTGGACTCACACCGGGTCTCGATCCAGTCGCCGTCTTGCTGGCCCACTCGCCAGTTCCTGGGCCAGTCGGAAAACGTCCTGCTGGGTATACCCCGGTGGGCATATCCCCATCATTTATAAAGGAAGCAGGGATTTCAAGTTTCAAAAAGAGCTTCCAAAAATTATGGTACTTGTTAGCTTTCAGCCCTCATTGCCCCTATCATAAGCATCTTGAAGTGGTTAAGGTTAAAGTGGCAAAGATGGAGTATATGCTTGACAAAGTATAAGTTGGCAATCTCAAGTCCCTTGAATATGAGGGCCACACCTCATGCATACTCAACTTTGGATCCAGGCAAGTTTTTGTCATTGTAAGTATTTGTATATCATTGAGAACGGCCAATGGGGTACCCCTTGCACATGGTACAGGAGCTTTCCCATAACCAAAATGACAAGGCAAGCAGACAATGAGCATCTCAGCAATCTTTTTATTTACCATATGCATAGATTTTTATTGAGGATGCTTCATAGATAACTCACTATGGTGATGCTGCAAGTTTCCACCATGAGTAAGCATGGCTTAGTCTAGCGGCCCAGGAATTTCTCTAACACGGAATACAAACTCCATGGACTTACAAGTTCCCTTTTTATTTCACACCGGTGACATCCATAGACAAAAGAGCATGATATCAACTGAGTACAAAGTACAAGTGCAATGTTGAAAACGTTCCCCGTGACAGCACGGTTCTGCTAATTCCAACTTATAAGTGCAAGCATATACAACAAAGTTGTCACAATGGTTCAAGTTCATTAGGGGCAAAGAATAAAGTGTGCCATCAAGTTTGTGAGGGCTTTAATCACTAAGTTTTCACATAACAAAATGGTTTTTAATTGGAAGGTAGCTGAAAACAAGGATATACTTGGAATGGTGTAACACACCATGCATAGGAGTTTATAGTGGACACTTTGGAAAAACTTGGTTTCTTGGGAGTTGGAAGCATGAGTAGAACTTACTCATACAAGTGGAGGCTAGCAAAAGACTGGGAGAAACCGAGTAAGAGAGCAATAATTTCCATAATCATGCAGTGCAACAAAGCATTACTAATCAAGGAATAGAGTGGTACTACAAGTCAAGGACTAAATAATCATAGAGGCTATGGTGCCTTGTCATAGTCATAACATGGTGTGAGCATGTGCCAAGTCAACCCAAGCAAAACATCAAAGGAGAATACCACAATACTATGCTTTTGTATGCTAAAACAACGCATGATTCCTTCAAGGCACACTAAGCGATCCCAATTGTTTCGAACAATAAGGATACAGCAATAATCAATAATCATAAGGTCAAAACAACACCTAGCATGGCATGCTAAAGTCTAAGTCACAGTCAATGCATGTAAGGTTCCCAACCTTTAAACAAGGTAGAGATCCCTGTTTACAATGCTAGTCCCTGGATCAATAGCTAGCATCCACAGTTAAGATGTAATATCAAGATACAATGGTCATAATACAACTTTATAACCAGGAATAAAATAATTTATTACATCTTACATAGCTCATTTGTCTATCTCATTACAATGCAGAAGAATATAACAATAGCATGGGGTCCTTCATCTTCAAAGTGCCACAGGCAAACATGTTGGTTGTAGACTTGTAATCCTAATCAACACATCTCACTAACATCAAACAAACCTGCAACATAATAAGTTACAGCCACAAGGGTCAATACATTTGAATTGTATTGGCAAGTGATACTATGGTAGTATAGTGGAGTCTATCATCTATATGCATTTTTGGCTAAGTGGAGCTTAGGCTTGCTTTGCTCAAAATAGATTTTCCTTATCATTTGAAAACACTAAGTTTTTGCTTGACAAAATCACCCAAGGCATCCCCCAATAGAAATTGGTGATCCTTCAACCCTTGTTCAACCACAAGTTTTAACTTAGAAATTTGGATGAGGAGATTCTTGATAGCTTCCATGTCTTGATGCTCAAATTGTCCTTTACCAGGGACATGGCTAAGTACTTAGATTTTCACTCTGCGGAGGTGGTGCACTTTCCCCACAATACTTGGTTTCACCAAGACAAGATCTTTCAGAAGCCTTCCCTTAGACCAGAATGGACGCGTTCCAACCTATCAAACCCCTACCACCAACTGTCCATTTGGCTAAGTTATTGCAACCTATATGATCCAGGCAGAGCCCATAATGCCAAGTGGCTGCACTTGAAGCTTCTCAACATTTGACATCTCAAATCTCTTTGTTCTTGGGTGGCCATCCACAAGTGAGATACACAAGGTAAACCATATAAATGGTCCTTGTATAACCACTCAACATAAACCATTCCTTCCATTCCACCTAGGTGATTCATTTACTTAGTTGTTTTATTAAACAAAACACAAGTCCTTGACTTGGAAATATTCCATAGTATGAATATAATACACCCTTGTTTTCTACTAGCTAAGCTAAGCATGATAGTAGTAGGAATATTAACTTAGGAAATTTCTACTAAGGTTTCATCTACTAGGATTTCCCATGGCAAAGTTTATACTTAGCAAAAATTCCATGCAAGTCCTACTTAGAAATATCACTAGTGCATAGTGAAAATAATGGGACAAAAGTATGAAGCATCACTTGCCTTTTTGGTAGACAACATAAGTTCACTCCTTGATCTTGCAATACTCACACTCTTCAAATCACTACAATTCAATCAAGCAAGCAAAAGTTCAATCTACCATTCAAGCAAACATCACATAAAATAATAGAAACAAAGCAATGCATGCAAGCATGCTAAAGATTTTTTTATTTGGAAAAGTGGTTTATGATAGGTTATAAACATTCTAAAACACTTATTGGTCTTTTTATAAAGTGGCAAAACTATTTGCAAAAGATTTTACTTATAAATCATTTTTAAACCAAATCAATATTTTATGTGGTTGAAAATGCCTTTATCAAAGCAACAATCTTTATAGGGTTCACCAAATACATTTTTAATTCTAAAACTTGGTGTTTGGGGTCAGAGAGTTTAAATCAAAACATTTTCCCAAAGGATTTCCTCCAAAAGCATTTTTAAACCATAATCAACATTTTTATTTGGCTAGAAATTCATTAATTCAAATATTTATTCTTTTGCTTCACCAAATATGTTTTTGAAACCACAAATTGATTTCTATGGTCAGTAGGTTAAAATCAAACCATTTTCCAAAGATGTTATCACCAAAATAATTTTAGAAAGAATTTTATATTCAAAATAAGCCTACACAAGTTTCTGCAAGAACAATTATTTTAACAGAAGCAATTTACTAAACAAAGTGCATGGTTGGATAGGGTTTGTCTTGCTGATTCCATTGATATAAAGTTTGTAAAATTTGGACGTGTGGTTTGAAAGTTATGAATTTTACAAAATTGAACATCTAATAGAAATGTTTCTATTTTTAAAATAAAGTCTGAGCCACGTGGCTGTTTTTCATTGGGCCATACCGGTTCGCGCGGATCGCTCACTCTGGTGCGTTGGATCTAACTTAATCGCATGGCACAGATCGCAGGATACCTCTTCGCTTCGGTTCTATCGCGTCACTCGGATCCATATCGGACGGCTCCTATTGCTTTGCCAATAACTGGCGGCGCGACGACGGTGGCGCGCGGCGACGGCGCTCTGCTGGCGGTGTTGCGGTGGCTACAGGAAGCGAGGGAGAGGAAGGATATGCTCACCTGGTTCGCCGTGGAATGCTGGTGCTCAACATGGTCGTAGGAGAGCAGGGGGTGCATGGGGGCGATGGTGATTGCTCGCCGGAGGAGCTTCTGGCGACGGGTGCTCTCGGATGCTGACGAAGGCGACGCTACGGTTCATGCCAGAGAGAAAGGAAGGTGTGGTTAGACGCGCAAGGTTGTGGTGAGTGCTTGTATGCGAAAGAGGGGAAGAGGGGCGGTCAGAACATTACCAGAGGAGTCGCCGGAGAAAATGGCAGACGGTGGTGCGCTCAGTGGTCGTCGTTGTCGAAGCTATGGGTAAAGCGTGAGCAAGCCGAGGTTACTGGAAGATGCAGTGGTTGATGGGGAACATGCCAGCGTGGTCGAGGAGGCGAGGCACGGCCTGGGTTCGCCGGAATTCGAGCGGGACCTCGTCGGAAGCAGCGATGGTGCAGATGGAATTGGAGACAGCCTGGGGGCTCTCGAGGTGTGGCGTCTGGGGGAAATGGAGAGGGAAGGGAGGTGTTTAATACCGCGTGGTCACTGGACTGAATCAACGCGGCAGTAACGAGCATTGACGTGAGTTTTAGTCGGGCAGAAATGGCCGGCGTGGTTGGCGCGGGTGGGGAAGACGATGACGTGGCGTGGGGTCGAGACGTCGGTGAGAGAGAGAGATAAGAAGTGGGTCCAGGCAGTCAGTGACCGAGTGGGTTCGTCTGCAAGTGCGAATCGTTTTCTGCGTGGTGAGAGGGAGTGGGCTGGACTGCTAGGCTTAGTGGGCTAGCCGGGCTGGCTGCTTCGTTTTATTTTTTTCTTCTCCTGTTTGTTTTTATTTTTCCAATTATTTTATTCTGTTTTGATTTTGTTTAATCAATTCAAACATTCATTTGATTTCAAACTTCAACCAATCCTTGTGTGTATTCAAATTCTGTTTATTAACATATTCTGAAGTCAATTTAGAATAATAATTTTATTCTTTTTAGGGTCTTTTAATTATTAAAACAAAGCCCTTGCTTTAAATTCAATTAATAACAAATATATTTTTAACTCTTATTTAATTTCAATTTTTCACAAAACCTTTTCAGTAGGTTTTATTTATTTGTTAGGGTGTCAAATACTTCACCTTGCATTATTTGGAAAATATTTAATATGATTTATAAATCATTTGAATTGGGTATTTGTCTTTATTCTAATGAAATTAAATATAGTTTTAATTCCATAAATTTTATTTGGAAGATTTCTTTGATCCTATTTAAATTAATTAAATAACTTTTATTCCACTTGGGTAAATTCCAAATATTATTTTCCCCTGATTTAATTAATCATTTCTAATAGGGATTTTGTCTTTATTCAAATGGAAATGGAATTTGGTTAATGCTATTTTATTTAATTTGAAGATTCTTTATCCATTATTTTATTTGGATTTGGACTATATTTATTCCATTTGCTTATGGATTAGGTCAAGATTTAATTTGGTCTTTAAATATTCCTCATTTAATATTTCTATCTTTATCTTATAAAATCCATATCTTTTTATTTATAGGTCCAAACCTCGTGATTTCAATTTGTAAAATCTTATTTAATATTTGTTTATCCTTTTAAATATCTTTAGGATTAATTGCTCACCATTTGGTATGGATTTCTTGATAGGTGCTTTATTAGCTTTGGAAATTCAATTCCCTTATCTTATTAAATTCATAAGATTTTATTAATGGCTACAAATTGAATGAAATCAATTTATATGGTTTTATACTATTTCCATTTGTCATTCTTGATCATTTTGAAATGTTCGTTTGACAACTTTTTATATGGATCAAATCCATGGTCTTAGAGATATCTTGAAAATGATTTTCTTCCATTAGGGTTTTAGGGTTTTGGTTTATTTCTCAAGTGTTTAAATTTCCAGATGCATTTATGAAGATTGCATTCCACTTGATTTGAATC
Source organism: Avena sativa (assembly GCA_916181665.1). Taxonomy (NCBI): domain Eukaryota; kingdom Viridiplantae; phylum Streptophyta; class Magnoliopsida; order Poales; family Poaceae; genus Avena; species Avena sativa. The sequence continues at coordinate 150,852,362 of OV702297.1, forward strand.
TAGTTAGATTCAAATATTAACCAAAGTTTGTTCAAGATGAGATTTTAAGTTTCCATTTAGAAATAAAAAGTTTCTTTTCACCCTAAAATTCAACAATTATTTATTTTGTTTATTTATTTTTCACATTACAAGATTTGGAAAATCTTGGAATGTGACAATGCAAGCTGCCTTTTGTACCACTAATAGCATGAAGCTTTCCACTCCTTTCCAACATGAAACAACTTATTTGAAACAACTCACCAAGATAATAATTAATAAAGATCAGTGAGGTTGTCTCACAAATCCAGAAAGAAGAACTAAAAAGTTCTAAGCTGAAAGCACAAGAAAACTAAGGTTGAACGCAGTGCTAGCCAAAGTGAACACTCACAAAACAATAAGAGTGAAAACTAGAGTGTTCTAGGCAATGGAAACAGAGTTTGTCTCTTTCCAAAAGAAGTGTGGTGTAACCAAAGGTTGAACGCAGTGCTAGCCAAAGTGAACACTCACAAAACAATAAGAGTGAAAACTAGAGTGTTCTAGGCAATGGAAACAGAGTTTGTCTCTTTCCAAAAGAAGTGTGGTGTAACCAACCAACTTACTCAAGCAAACTAAGCAAACGAAAACCAAAAATGAAAACTAAGATGCTCCAAGAACAACACAATAATGCATGAAACAATAAAAATAAAGTGTCTAAAAAGACTTGAGATTTTTATTGATGAAGAAGGGGATGCCTTGGGCATCCCCAAGCTTTGACTCTTATACCTCTTGAATATTTCTTGGGGTGACACGGGGTGGCATCCCCAAGCTTGAGCTTTTGTCCATTCTTCATCTTATTACATCATTCTTTCTCTACACCTGCAAATTTTCCTTCATACAAAACTTCACACAATCTTCATTAGCAATATTAGTGTATTCAAAAGATATTAGACCTCTGGCAAAGCTTTGGAATAGCAAGACTTTTCACTAAAACACAAGTTACTGTAGCAAATCCTTCAAAAATCTCAATTTCCCAAAAAGAACCCAAAAAGGAATCAATAAGAAGCAAATGCAAATAATGGCAGAAATCTGTCAAAACAGACCATCAGGTAGACATCGATTTTTTCGAAGACCTTATGTTGCTCAAATCAACAAGTGTTGCACTAACTAAAGTTATCTAACATACTGGGGGATTTATTCATAAATTTTCAGCTCAATCCGAGTTACAGAGACTCGTCACGAATTTTTATGGTGGAGGACATAAGTCTGTTTCGGGACAGCAACTCCCCAAATCTTACCTCCCTCTCATTAGAGGTCATTGTTGGCACAAAAAACAAACAAAAAGGATAAGGAGAGGTCATTACTGAAGTAATGACTTCCAAGACTCAAGAAAACTCTTGGGTTATCTCCCAACAAGTACTTTTCTTTAATTCCTTTATGTTAGGCTTGATAGCTTGAGAAGATGCTCACATAAGAATTATGAATTGAAGTCAAAGAGAGCATCAAGAAGCAAATTCAAAACACATTTAAGTCTAACCCACTTCCTATGCATAGGAATCTTGTAAAGAAACAAGTCATGAAAGCACAAAGCACCAAGCATAGGAAAGCAAAACAAGTTCAACTTCAAGACTTTCAACATAAAGAGGGGAAACTTAATATTATTGAGATGCATAAAACCATGTTTCCCTCTCTCGTAATAACTTTGAGTAGCAACATGAACAAAATTAACAATATAACTATCACATAAAACATTATTGTCATGATCCATATGCATAAAATGATTATTACTCTCCACATAAGCATAGTCATTATTGTTAATTTTAGTGGGAGCAAATTCAACAAAATAGCTATCACTACTATTCTCATCACCATAATCATCAAAAATAGGAGGCATATTGTAATTCTCCTCAATAGTAGGTGGACTTAAAATATCATAGTCATCATTGTAATCATCATATATTGGAGGTTTTGTATCATCATAAGCAATAGAATAGCTATCTTCCAAAGCTGGGGGACTAAAAAGATCAATTTCATCAAAACTAGCTTCCCCAAGCTTAGACGTTTCCATAGCATTAGCAACAATGGTGTCCAAAGAATTCATACTAATAACATTGCTATTAGCATGCAAATACAGCTCCATAGGTTTTTAAATTTTCTCTTCAAACACTTCATGTCCTAACTCAAGATAAACACTATAAAGCTCTCTAATTTTTTTGTTGTTTTCCATTAAGCCTAAATAGTGAAAACAAGAAACAAAAATACAAAATTGCATAATCTAAAGGAAATAACTTTGAGCACTCACACCGGAGGATGTGAGTACCTTTTACCTTACCTCCCCGGCAACGGCGCCAGAAAAGAGCTTTCTGGCTTGCTGTTGCCATGGGGTAACGTGTGTAAGTGCCTTTTACCTTTCTTCCTCGGCAACGGCGCCAGAAAAGAGCTTGATGTCTACATACTTCTTTTCTTGTAGACAGTTGTTGGGCCTCCAAGTGCATAGGTTTGTAGAAAAGCAGCAAGTTTCCCTTAAGTGGATCACCCAAGGTTTATCGAACTCGGGGAGGAAGTGGTCAAAGCTATCCCTCTCAAGCAATCCTGCAATCAAGATACAATAAGTCTCTTGTGTCCCCAACACACCCAATACACTTGTCAGGTGTATAGGTGCACTAGTTCGGCGAAGAGATAGTGAAATACAAGTGGTAACAGTGCCAGAAAATAGCTTGATGGTGAGGCAAAGACTAAATGCAGTAAGAAGGAAGAAAGCAAACATGCAAAAGATCTAGTAGCAAACGGTGTTTCAATGCTTAGAAACAAGGCCTAGGGATCATACTTTCACTAGTGAACACTCTCTCATACAAATATCCTCTCTTCATGATACTACTCTTAACTACTCTCCGATTGGACACTCTAATCCAAGCTAGGGCTATAACAGCACTCCTCAAAGTCCGCCTTCCCCAATCTAGATGACCCACACTGTCACCATGAGCGCTAGATGGTTCCAACAAACACCACAATTTCATAGAGACATCCAACTCCAAATATAACTCATAAAAAATATTCAATCTAGAGAAAGTGCCACACACGGTATGCACGCTGTCACTTTCACACACATGGGGAAAAGCATAGGTCTATTAAAGCACAAAGAGTATTTATGTAGACTCAAACCTAAGTGCCACCATGGCATACACGCTGTCACTTTCACACACATGGGGAGAGCAGAGATCTAATGAAGCACTTGAGTAGCAAAGGTAGATCTACTTGATTACAAAGCTCATGACCACAACATGATCATGCATAGAGAGAGAGATGAACACATAGCTACCGGTAGAGCCCTTAGCATTGAGGAAGAACTACTCCCTCCTCATCATGGGAATCAGCAACGGTGATGAAGATGGCGAAGGAGATCAATGGATATGGCTCTGGGGGCACATCCTCGTCCCGGCAGGGTGCCGGAACAGAGACTTTTTGTCCCCCGAATCTCCCCTTCGGTGGCGGCGGCGCTACCGAGGTTTTCGTAGATTTCTTCTGGATGCCCTAGGGTTTTTGGGTCGTAGGCTTCTTATAGGCACAGGAATCAAGGTCGGTGGGGTTCCAGGGGCCCACACCCCCTATGGGCGCCTCTAGGGCATGCCCGCGCCTAGGGGGTGCGGCCACCCTGTGGCCCCTCTCCGGCTCTGCTTCATGGTTTCGTGTTGCTCCGGGAAAATAATGACTTTGGCTTTTGTCCCGTCCAATTCCAAGAATATTGATTTTCTGCCTTTCTGGAACCAAAAAACAGAAGAAAACAGGCAACTGGCACTGTGGAAACTTGTTAATAGGTTAGTTCTAGAAAAGATATAAAAACACCTCAAAGTGTAGATAAAACATAAGACAAATGATATAAAACAAGCATGGAGCATAAAAAATTATAGATACGTTTCCGACGTATCAGGGCCTTGTAGCGTACCTCGGAGGGTAGCATAGCTTCAGCACCATGCACCATGAATAAGGGAGTGTAGCCGGTGGCGCTATTTTGTGTTGTGTGCAAAATCCAGAGGACGGAGGGCACTTCATCTCCATAGTCTCATGCCGCTTGTTCAAGAGGTCGCAGGAGTTTCTTCTTGATCCTGCTGCAGACAAGGTCGTTGGCCTTTTTGACTTGGTCATTGGTCTACGGATGCGCGACTGAGGCGTAGGTGATGTTGATGCTAAGGCCATCGCAGAAGTCATGGAACTCCTTCGAGGTGAAGTTCGTTCCATTGTCTGTGATGATGTTGTGTGGCACCCCGAACCTGTAGACTATGGACTAGAAGAACTTGACAGCGGTGGCGCTAGTTTGATTGGTGATGGGTGTGGCCTCAATCCACTTGGTTAACTTATCGAATGCGACCAAGAAGAAGATGTAGCCTCTAGGCGAGGACTTTTTCATCTTGCTACCCTCTCGAATCTCTACTGCGCGAAAGGCCAGGCCAACTGTATTGATTACAGTTCTGAGCCTGGTGCATGTGGCTTATCCGCGAACCGTTGACAGGCGTTACACTATTCGACTATGCTCTTGGCATCACGCATCGTCGTTGGCCAGTAGAATCCAGCCCTTAAGGCTTTGGTGACTAGGGTGCGACTGCCAGCATGGTGGCCGCAGATGCCTTCATGGACGTCGAGGAGGATGCTCCTCGTGTCACTATTGGTGACACGTCGCTAGAGGACCCCGGTGATGCTTCTCTTGTAAATCTCAACGTTCGTGATGGTGAAGGCCTTGGAGCGGCGAGCGATGTGCCACGCATTAGTCGGTCGTGTAGAAACTTCTTGCTCAACGCGTATGTGACATACGGTTGAGTCCATGATTGTTCGATTGCCATGACCTGCATCAGGCTCACGAGTGGAATCTCTGACTCCACTTATGTTGGTGTGTTGATATCTTCGGGTGGCATAGCCCCTGAGCCTGTCGTGGCCTCTGGTGTGCCCTTGGGCTTCTTGCACTTGATGGAGCGTTCGCAGATTTGCTCCAAGAAAACATCTAGCAGGACCGGTGCGCAGGTAGAGCCAATGTTGGCGAACTTGTAGGCCTCTTCATTCCTTTCTCGACCGACGTGTCAGAGTTTGTAGCCGTCAAAGTCTCCTTCGAGTGCGTTGTAGAGGTCGCGATAGGCGATCATGTTGTCGCTGATAGCATTGCATTGGTTCATCGTCTGTTGTACGACGATGTTGGAGTCACCATAGATGACCAACCGATTGGCGTCGCACACCTTGGCCATCCGCATTCCATGGATCAGTGCCTCGTATTCTGCTTCGTTGTTGGAAGTGCGGAATCTCATCCGCAGCACATATCTCATCTTGTCTCCTTGTGGAGATGTTAAGATTACTCCAGCACCAGCTCCTTCTCCACGCTTGGATCCGTCGAAGTGCATTTTCTAGAGCTAGGACATGTCCGGGGTGTCCGGCAGTTGAAGCTCCATCCAGTGGACAAAGAAATCAGGGAGTACCTGCGACTTGATGGTGGTGCGTCGCTCATAGATGATGTCCCGCGGGGAAAGCTCGATGCCCTAGAGGGTCACTCGCCCCGTTGCTTTGGGGTTGTTGAGGATGTGGGATAGTGGTGTGTCATTGATGACCACTATCTGATGCTCCTGGAAGTAGTGGCGCAGCCGACACGTAGTCACGAACACTCCATAGGCCAGCTCCTGGTAGTGAGGGTACCTCTGTTTTGTTGGTGTCAGGACCTCGCTGAGGTAGTACACATGGCGTTGTAACCCATGAGTCTTGCCATCTTCAGGTCGTTCAACGACGAGTGTCGTGTTGACCATCTGATGAGTGGCAGCTATGTATAGCACCATAGGCTCCTTTGTCTGGGGAGTCACCAGGACTGGTGAGGTGGATAGTAGACGCTTGAGGTATTCGAATGCATCTTGTGCTTTAGTCATCCACTCGAATTTATCCGCATTGTGGAGGAATTGATAAAAAGGGAGAGCCTTCTTGCCCATGTGGATGATGAACCTGCTAAGGGCTGCGATTCGCCCAGCCAGCTGCTGAACCCCTTGGACACTCTTGGGCTTCTCCATGGCCAGTATGGATTTTATGTTCTTCGGGTTGGACTCGATGCCTCTCTCAGATATGAAGTACCCGAGTAGTTGTCTGGATGGGACACTGAAGGCGCACTTTTTTGGGTTTACCTTGATCCTGTATTGATCAAGGTTGTTGAACATCTCGTGGAGATCGTCGACCAGCGTTCTGCTTTTGTTGGTCTTGACTGCTATATCGTCGACATAGACTTGTATGTTTTGACCGATCTGGATTTTTAGGCAGGCCTGCATGCACCGTTGATAGGTGGTGCCTGTGTTCTTTAGCCCTAAGGGCATCGTGTTGTAGCAGAAGACACTGAATGGCATGATGATGTTGTTTTTTCCTGATCTTCCACCTTCATTTGAATCTGGTGGTAGCCTGAGTAGGCATCAAGCAAGGATAGGTGCTCGCATCCTATGGTGGAACCGATGATTTGATCGATCCGTGGTAATGGGAACTGATCCTTTGGATAGTGCTTATTGAGAGTGGTAAAGTCCACGCACATTCGCAGGATGTCCGTGTCCTTCTTGGGGACCAGCATGGTGTTAGCTACCCACGTGCTTTCCTTGATCTCTCTTATGAAATTAGTGTCGAGGAGTCTATTAACTTCCATGCCAACCGCTTCGGCTCGTCCTTCGGACAATCGATGCATCGACTGCTTGAATGGTCGTGCATCTGGGTACACGTTGAGTGCATGCTCGACGAATTCCCTAGGAACTCCTGGCATGTCCAAAGGACACCAGGCGAAGATTTCCCAGCGCTCACGGAGGAATTAGATGAGCGCGAGTTCCTATGCGGGACTCTGGTTGTTGGGATGAGGGCAGTTTTGGTGTGGTCCGTCAGGTGGAACTGGATAGCCTTGGTGTTGACCGTGGAGTCGAAGGATTAGTCAGGAGCATTTTGCTTGGTCACCAAAGGTATGCTGGTGTCTGTTGACTCCTTTAGCCTTGCGAGATCCTCCTGCATGCTGAAGGACAAGGATATTCTGTTGAATTCCCTGTCACAGATGTCTGATTTGGTGAAGCTCCCTGGGACAATCATGATGACATTGGGTCCTAGCATTTTTACCAAGAGGTACGCGTAGTAAGGTACCGTCAGGAACCGTGTGAATGCCACGCAACCTAGGATGGTGTGGTACTATGATGGCCAATCCACCACCTCAAACTCGAGTCGCTCATGCCTGAAGCTCATGGATGTGCTGAATATGAAATCAAGCCATATCTTGCCTAGGGGGTATACTCCTTTCCCTGGGACGATGTTGTGAAACATTGTATCTTATGCATATAGGCTAGTGAGAGGGATCCGCATTGCCTCCAGGGTTCTAGCGAACATAAGGTTTATGCCGCTGCCGCCGTCCATGAATACTCAGCTAATGTCAAACCAACTGATTTGAGCTGCAAGCACTAGCGCAGAGTGTCCTGGGCGAGGGATATGACGAGGATGGTCGGCTCTGTCAAAGGTGATGCATGACTCCGAACTAATGAGGTACTCAGGTATGGCTGGTGGGAAGGTGAGAGTCAGGTTTATCTGTGTCAACACCCGGATTTTTAATCCCAGATGCCTGTTATGCCATACATCGCAATCCCAGGATTACCATTTTTTCGAGACAGAACAGATTGGATATCATAGTACATCATCCATTACAAACCATACATAAGGTCTTACAACAAATAAAGGATCTCATGATCCAGTCTTAGTACAATCAAGCAGCGGAATAATAATAATGATAGTGTGGGCGAGGCTCCATCTTCATGGTCACAGGCAATGCTAACGATGGGAGATGTTCCTAGTTCATAGTCTGGCCACAGGAATAGCCAGGGACAAAGCCATGAGTACTCTTTAAGTACTCGCAAACTATCACTAACAAGTAAGGTGGTTTCAAGTAGGAGTACTAGGCTCTAGGTTGTTTTGCAAAAAGCCAGATTTATCTTTAACTGAGTTTAGAAGCAAATAAAACTAGTTTAAGGTTTTATGACACCTAAGTGGGAACTTGAGTTTTCACTTTCACAACTCTCTTGTGGTCAAGTCAAAGTCATGATTTAATTCACAAGTCATTTTGAAAACATCTAACGATGGAACAGTATGGCCACTCCAACTGTCCATAACCGCGGACGCGGCTATTCGAATAGTTTGACACTCTGCAGAGGTGGTACACTTTCACCACAACATTCGATACATACATCAGGAAAAATCCTGAATTCACCATACTCAGTATGCGGATAATCAATCCTAACCTTTCAATTATATGCCCTAGTATAGGCATCTCTCCTATGAGTTTAGCCTCCCAACCATGACCATCTGTCATCTTGGGAACTGCACAGGTGGTCAATCTTCACGAGGTAGCCTCAGCTCAAACCTCGGTCGCAAGGGAGCCCATACTAAGGTACATAAACTTCCAGTCAAGACCTACCCAAATTTGGGTATTGTGGTTCTACGATAAAATTGGAATGGTATCGCATCTGAACTCAACCATCTGTTTTATAAAGGGCTAAGGCCCATGCCTCAACATTTTCATCATCAAAATCATCTGGTTTTCACAACACATGTCAAAACATTTCATTAGAATGACTCATCATTCCAAGGTTTTCATAATCATTTTCACCAAGTATTCCCATCTAAAGTGATCAAGTTGTATGCTTAGCACTAGCCACTAAGGTCGGGGGTAAACACTAATGAGGGGTGGTAATCAAGTGTGAATTATCTAAGTTCAATCTCATGCCTCACGATGACATCAAGATCTATCTAACTTAGGCCAATTTTTATGCTCTTTATGCTACCTTTAAAAATCTTTCCAACACTTCACAAATCACTAAGTAAAAGTAATAAAGAGCTTTGATAAAGAAATAAAATAAATAAGCTTGCAAGTAAAACTGGGATTTGGTATCATCAAGTGGTATAACTAAGGCATGCCTAATGCATTGCATAGGTTATCTTGTAGGTTTAAGATTGCAAGTAAAATTTGCATGGTTGAGCTTAGCTTGCTAAGATAGTAGCTTGCTTTGAGCAGTGTAGTGGTTGAAGTTCTCATATGCTTCTTCCTCGTAGTAGTCTCCTTCCTCTTCGTATCCTTGGTCGATACTAGCGTCTATAAATAAATACGAGGTACACAATCACCAAACAATACTTAACTAATTCTATTTATCACACCAGGGTTTTCACTAGATGGTCTAGCATCATCACAATCATCACAAAGATTAAGGCACTAGTTTCTTTTATTTTATTTTAGAAAAGTAATTTCTACTCATTGAAAAACTACTTAAGATTTAATATTCTCCAACAAAAACATGGGATCATGTTGACACATGTCATCACCACATATTTCAGTACTTGGGAATGTGATTTAAAGTGGTGTCACAATTAAATAAGGTTTAACCTTTTTATTTTAATTAATTAAAGTGACTAGAAATTCCTATGGGGCATTCTTTTATTACTTGTCCATTATTACTACAAGTAAACCTAGATGTTTTTATATATTTAGAAAGGTCTTGTCAAATCTGATTTTTGAGAGTTGGAATCAACTCAAAAGCGTTTATGGTTGAATTTTGAAAAATGTTTGAATGTAGAAAAGTCTCTACCTTGTTATTTTTACTATAGGTGATCTATAATTCCAAATGGTTCAAAACCAACGGGCTTCGATTAAGAATTTCAATACCTTTCTAAAAAAATTAGTTTCATGCAATTTGGTTTAGTGAATCTCTCTCAAATGATTTTTGAATCTACAGCCAAGACTAAGTTTGAAATTAAATAGGAAAATCTAATTTCAAACGAACTGGGTCACACGGGGAATTAACTGGGCCATCCCACTACGCACAGCGCGCGCGGGCGGGTTTAAGTGGTTGTCTCACCAGTCAGTGAGACAGGGGTGCGAAGGGGTATGGGGCAATCTGGACCATGCGATTAACATCTAATCCAACGGATGGGGCTTGTCATCTCCGTGGGGCAGCGCCGGCGAGACTGAACCCTAACGCGGCCAGTGGGGGTCGTGTGAGGCTCACCGGGGCTCAGGCGAGGGTCAGCGATGGGGGCAAATGACGAATTCGACGACGGGGATCCTCCTGGTACCGGTGGCTCCTCCTGGGGCGGCTCCAATCAACGGCGCCCTTCTTCTACAGCAGCGGCAAGCTCCGACAAAATTCCGACCACCTGGTGCTCGCCTTGCTCCGGGGAAGATGTGGGGTGGTTCTGAGAGAGAGGGGAGTGGAATGGTGTGATGAATTCGAGCAGGGAATGCCTCTATTTATAGTATGACGAGGGAACCGAAGGGTGCGGGCAGAGCTCGTCAGGGTCGGCGATACAGCGAGCTATAGGCATGGCCGACGGTAGGGGACAGTGTGCTGCCTCCTGGCGAAGCTCAGCGTCTTCATGGCGAGGCATGGGGCGGTGCGGTTCAGCGGAACACGTCGACGCTCTAGGCGGCACTGACGGCTGTTTTAATGGAACACAGCGGCTACGGGTCGCGTGGCTGCGAACAAGGTTGTCTGGGAGGTTCCTAGGGAGGTGGTGATCATGCATGCGGGCGGCAAAGGCGGGGCGTGGCTTGTGCGAGCGTGTCGAGCGCGGCGCTCTGGAGCGCTCTTGGCATGGTCGCAGAGACATTGGGCACGAGCGTTCCCTGTGGTCTAGTGGCTAGCAGGGCTCGAGGGCTGGACAGGGGGTGGCGGTGGATGGTGGTGTGCTTGCTAGACAAGTTGGCAAGGCTAGTTAGGCTTGTGGCCTACTGTCGACATTGGGGTGGCAAGTATGCTCGGCTATGGTCACCATTGATGGCATGGTCGAGTTCATAGTGAGCTAGAGCTGCTTAAACAAATTAGATGATCTACTAGGAGTGTAGTGAGAGCTAGAGAGGGGACAAGGTTGGCACATACACTGCTCACTATAGTGTTTGTGGTTTAATTTGATTTGTGCTCAGAAGGTGTTTGATGAAATGGCCGCAAGAAATTCAAATTTGAATTTTTGGATGAAACTTGGTGGGTGTACTGGTCACATACTAGGTTTGCTTGGATTTGTCAAGGTGCACTGGTTTGGTTGGGTTTTGAGAAATAATGATCTTCCCATATGATATAGATTCAATTTTCAAATGTCATTTGAATAGGGTTTCCAAATGTTTCTGTGGGTTTGCAAGGTGGATTTGGGTTCACTTTCACTTGGTCTAGCAAGGGGTGAAAATAATTGGAATTATTTATGTTTGAAATCTTGGACTAGGAACACTCAAAGTGGTCTAGTGAGCAAGATTGGTAAAACTGACCATTTGCTTGTCTTGTTTGTTTTTGAATTTCTATTGATTTAATTCTGCTTGGAATTGATTTAGATGATGTTGTTTTCATCTTTAAACCATTCCTTTCTATTCACAACAATCAAACAAGTCCAACCATGCATTCATACATTCATCACATACACACATGCATTCATATGGATTTAATTAATAAAAGTTTTTGTTAACCCTAATTTTGGGTGATTGGAATTGATAACCTTGATTAATATTTTTGGGATGTTACAATCTGGTGGGTGATCATCTTCTGGATCATTTTGGATGGATGCCCCTTTTATATCATCATGGTACCCAATACACGTGGGTACTGCTCTCCTCTATTATTCTGGGCTGGCGCAGCCGCAGGCTGCATGGGTCCTCCAGGTTGTGGTGGTGGGGCACCATATGCGATGGGCCCAAGGGCGGAACCAAACCCCTAATTTATTGTGTCACGCCACAGCTAGGCGTATCCCTCATGGAGTTTTTGGAACTCCCGACAATATTTGAGTAGATGGCTAGACTTTTTCTTGCCATCCTACTTGTCGATGTAGAAGTGGATGCTTCAAGGACTCGAAATCTTGTCTAGTGCGGATGGTTTGTCGTTGCGGGTGCGACGTTTCCACGACTGTGAGGTTTTTCCACTATCACGATAGCTACCGCTATGGTAGCCGCTGTTGTGGTTTCCATCATTGCGACGATTGGTGTAGCCATCTGTGACCATGTAGACTTCCTCGCGATCGTCATAGACACGCGCTCTCCTCTTTCTTTGGCAGTCACGTCTACGGCTGAGGTCGTCCTCGTCATCCTAACGTGTTCGGTTGTTGTGGATGGCGTCTTCGCCATCGGCCCAGCGATTGGCGGTGTCCATCAGGTGGTCAATGGTTTTGGGATTGATGCGGCCCAACTCCTCCCTGAATTCGTGGTGTCTTACGCCGCCATTGAATGCATCGATTGCCCTTTCCTTAGAGATATCCTCTGCAGAGTTCTTGATGACAGACCAATGTTGGATGTAGGAGCAGATGGACTTGTTGGATCTTTGGCAACAGGCGCGCATCTCTTCGATTGAGGTTGGTCGCTTGTATGTGCCCTTGAAGTTACAGATGAAGCTGTAGACTAGCTCCTCCTAGATGCGAATGGATCTGGAGGGGAGATTGTTGAGCCAGGCCCGCGCCGCGCCCTTCATCTATAGTTGAAGGCATTGCATGGATGTATTTTTACTTCCACCATGCAGCTTGACTGTCGAGATGTGGTCGTCCAGCCATATCTTTGGATCCTGCAGGCCGTCGAACTTCGGAATTTCTGAAGGAATATTGAAGCCTTTGGGCATCCTCAATTGTCGTATGGCTCGGCTGAAGAATCTGGCGCTGCAAAGCTCTATGTCTTCGTCTTCCGACTCAGTGGAGCATGCGTGTTTGGCGCGTAGCTTGTCGATTTTGCACTGCGTGAGCTCGTCACAAGCGTCGTAGTTGCGTCTCCTTCGTCGTGGGTTGTGGCATCTCCGCGACAGGTCGTGCTCATCCTAGTCGGATGAGGGCGTGCGGTTTCTTACAAACATCACCGCGGTCTTTTTCTTTGGCTTTGGAGTCTCTTCTCCGTTTAGTGCGGCTCCGACAAACCCGAGGCCTGCGATTGTGGACTTATGGACGGCGGATCGTGGATCCCCAACCGGTGGTTGATTGGCAAGAAAGTACGTAGTAGCTGCTATGACCATGGCTTGCAGTGTCTTGGGCACCATATTGCCCTGCGAATCCACCGACATGAATGAAAGGTCGGGGCTTTAGTGGCCTCGCGCCTTGCGTCTGGGCCAATGCGCTCCAGCCGAGAGTGACTTTTGTGGGCGGCGTATCTGCCGTTGTCCTTTGAAGAGGACCCGCCTATGGAGGAAAGCGTAGCTTGTCGGGCGCTTGATTCGCCGGTAGCCTTCTGACGCTGCTTGATCTCCTTGTGCTGTATGACTTATCGGTTGTGCTCCTTTACGAGGATCCAGTGGTAGCCCATCAGTATGTTGTTGAGGCATCCATTGGCAGAGGGTTGCCTCATACAGCATCTCTAACTCTTTCCCATTCGGCGTCGTTGAGGTGGTATGCTGACGAGTGATTCGCCACCGTCGGAGGCTTCGGGGTTTCGAGGACTGGTCCCATCGGGATTCAGAGGAGGGCCACCGTTGGCAGCATTGGGAGCCTGCGGATTGGTCCCGTTGCCATCGTTGTCACGGGTATCGTGGCCATTGACAATGATTGCACATGAAGCGATGAGGGAGGTCATTGCTCCCACAACTTTCAGATCTGGAACCGTAGGTTCCTTCCTCTCCTGCTATTCCTGTCATACACTAGAGTGGGTGCGCTGAGTGTGTCGATTGGCGGTATCCACAAGGCAGGTGCGATCGCCGGCGGAGTCATCCGCTCAGGGAGGCGGAGCATGCCGATCTGGCCAACCTAGAAGCATAGGCTACCAAGCATCATGTCGACTCCGTCAGAGTCAAAGTCTGGGTGGGTTGCCGAAGAGTGGATGGTGAAGTCGATGGTGCCGAAGAGAAGGTGATTCTCTGTTGTAGAGGAATCGAAGATCGCAGTTGATGGGGCCATTACGATCGCAACATCAGCATCCCCTGTTCCCACAGACAACGCGAATTGGGGCGGTTTGAAATCATCAGTGTCCATTGTTATGGGCTTGAGTTTTGGAGAAGAAGGGGATGCTAGAGATCGCAGAACGGCTAGCAAACAAGCAACACAGGACACGATATTTACCCAGGTTCGGGCATAGTTTAAAAAACCAGACAGGTGATCGAACTGGTAAATCTGTCGGTTCAGTTTTTTACTGGTCGGACCGCCGATTCACTGGTTCACTGTCTAGTTTTTAAGCTAAAAAATCATATAAATTTAATGACAAACACTGCAATAAATAGATAAATATACATGCAAAAATATGCAAAAATATTGTAGCGTGTATAGACTTGGAGTATGCAAGAACAATAATTCATATGATAAGATGTAAATAGTCTCAAATCGCAATGCCATAACAAGTTGTAAATAGTGTCGGCTACCAATTTTAAACTTTTTCCAAATTCTTAGTTCTAACATTGTGTGTTTCAACGAATTGATAGTTTGAGAATAATTTTAAACCTTTTCCAAGTTTGCACACATATATCACTAGGTCCTTTAATCTAAAATGTCACGTGGATCATCATAGACCACAACCATAGTAGTAGTTTTAATAACGGATTTGCCAGTTCTCGGGCGCCTGAGAACTTCTTAAGTCTCAGTCGCCGCTTTCACCATTCGATTTACCTCATGATTCGTGCTACACATGAGTTGCAACTCGAGTGTAATTGAGAATTTAATGAGTTGCAACTAGGTTGTAACTGAGAACTAGTACAAATCTTATGAGTTACAACTAGGTTGCAACTAAGAATTAGCATAAATATTAGGATGACATCAGCGACTTAGACATAAATAATTCTCAGGCGCCTGAGATCTAGGCACTCCCTTTTAATAAACAGAAGTGAAACCATTAGTACTACTAGCGTGTGATATAATTACAAAAGAGGACCGTCTTTCCTATTAACAACAAGCCCGTGTTGGGCAGATGGTTATCTGCTCATATCCTACAGAGGCAGGGGCACGCTACTACCAAGTTTGACTCCTTCCTGGGCTATGTTATTTTTCCAACGCGGGAGTAGGTTAAGCCGGTCATACCGGTGGTCGGTTTAATGACTGAAACCGATGGTTCAACCGCGGTTCTAGCGGATTATCCCGGTTCTCTTGCCTATCCGGTCCACTGCGCTTAACCAACCGACGGGGCCTCCGGTTCCGGTTTTTTCCGGTTGAACCGGCGGTCCGGTCTGGTTTTTAAAACAATGGGTTCGGGTCCCTAGAAGGAAGCCTTACTCCTGCTTGTCTGCTCTTGATTAATGGTGAAGGCGAAGGTTACAGGGTGTGCGTAGATGAGATCTGGCGATATGTATGCTAGGGTTGTTAATTGTCCTCCTCGCCATGCCCTCCTAGCCTTTATATAGATAGGCCAGGTCCTGGGGGTAGGTCAAGTCAGTTATAAGTTAGGGTTTTTCCCTTTGAGTTTCTATCTATAGTTAGTTCTATTCATCAAGGAGTCACTTCCTTCTTGGGCTTGGGCCACCCGAAATCCTCCTAGGCTTTGTCATTAGGGGTACATCATCTCATGGGCTTTTGTTCGGTCTGACCGGGTAGGCCAACATTAGACACATGTATGGCATACCCATCTCATGAAGATTGTAGGCGATGGGGCCTTCACGATCACAACATCGGTGCTCCATGTTCCCATAGACGGCACCAATTGATGAGGGTTCGACTCGTCAATGCCCATTACTGTGGACTTGGGTTTTGAGGAAGAGGGGTGCGCTAGAGATCACGCTCGGCTAACAGACAATCAACACGGGACAAAGGATTTACCTAGGTGCAGGCCCCCGGAGGGAAAACCCTACTACTGCTTGTCTGCTCTTGATTATCGGCGAAACTAAAGGTTACAGGGGGTGCGCAGGTGAGATTTGGTGGGTGTGTGCTAGGGTTGAATGTAGGTACTTCTTGTCGTGCCCTCCTGGCCTTTATATAGGTAGGCCAGGTCTCGGGAATAGGTCGACTCGGTTACAGATTATGGTTTTACCCTTTAAACTTCCTATCTAAAACTAGTTGTATCATCCAAGAAATCACATCCTTCATGGGCCTGGGTCACCCGAATCCCTCCTAGGATTCATCATCAGGTGTGGATCATGACGTGGGCTCCCGCTATGCCGGACAGGATAGGCTAACATCGGGTACCCATAGGGCATACCCATGTCAGTGTTACCCTATGGTCCGGGAACATCACAAACATAATCGAGACACCTCTCATATCAATGATCATTAGTGGGACTGGGATGCCCAGAATGACCCATGTGCATTCCACAATTTCAATGTCATTTGAACCATAAACATTGAGTCCAATTCTCTTTGTTACTTTGGTACTTGACTTGTCTGAGATCTGATCATCGGTATTACTATACATTGTTCAATCTAGTTACCGACAAGTGTTGATTTACTCGTTCCCATGATATTCTATCCCCATGACCTAGTCACATGTTGCAACATTATGGATGTAATCTAATCGAGTGGGCCCTGTGTATATTCCTGTCATGCGGGTGAACAAATCCTAACCTTGATGCATAGGCCTCAACATATCTCTCTAGAATACCCAACATACACCTTTATGATCACACTGTTATGGTGTGATAGTTGATGGAGTTAAAGCAGCCTTGGTGATAGTGATTAATATGATCTCACGGTCAAAGGAGAAGGAAACTTTGTTTCTATTTATTGCAACAATGAACTATGTGACTTGATCGTGTTGCAATACTTATATGGGTAATGTCCATACCATCATTCACTAATGATATGACTTCATTGTCAACTGGCATAAATGCTCCATGATCAAGAAACCTTGATCATCGGTTGCCCAACAAACTAGTATATATAGAGGCTACTAGGGACTTGGTTTGTTTATATACCACACATGTATCAATGTTTCCACTTGATATGGTTATAGCACAAGATGAAACTATTGTGAACTAATTGAGTATGATAATAAAATCCATTTATTATTTTCCTCTAGGGTATATCTCCTTCAAAAACATCGGTACTGACTTCGAGATCATGGGAGACACCTCCGTCGCCACCATATCAAGTAGTAGTCGATGCATCACCGCTTTCCCCACCACCTTAACAAGCTAGACTTCTCCTCTCCATGATCTCCGGAGTTGTATCCTTCCACCACTCCATTTTTTTCTCATTCATGTCCTTTGTGTAAATCATCATGACCCCCTTCTCTTCAGCCAAGAGCTCCTTCATTTCCTTGGTTTCCTTTAGTTTGATCTTCCTCTCCTCCAACTTGGAATTTTGCCTTGCTTCTTCTCGCAAGGCTTCCAACTTTGCAAGCTTCACCTCTTTCTTCTTCTCGGCAATGGCAAGCTTTTCCTCCAATGTCTTTAATCTCATTGTCTCCTTAGACTTCACCATTTGATCAAACTTGTCCCTCAACATTGATTCCTCGGCTTCAATCTTGAGCCTCTCTTTGGCTTTCTTTTTTCCCTTCGGTTTATCATTGTTCCTTCCTTATTTGTCATCCTCACTCTCATCATCCATTTTAAGCATTGCCCCTCTCTTCGGTGGTGCTTCTTGGTCCTCAATTTCCAATTGGGAAGATGTTGGAGCACATCAAATCAATGTTTAACTTGAAAGCCTTTGTTCTTGGACCCAGCCATGTCTTTGTACCTTCCATCCACAATGCTTTCCTACAATCACAAAACAAGGATGAGTTCATAAGCTAAGATCACAAAACAAGGATGAATTCACAATATAAGATCAAAAAACAAGAATTGACATACATAAGATGGACAATAAACTCATATATTGGTCCATAGTTGTGCCACTAGGAGGATTGGTCCTCACTTGGTCCATAGCCGCACTCCGACGGATACATGGCGGTTTTATCACATCCCACTGGCCTTGTAGGGATCGGTACGAGTGATACACTAGTTGGCGAACCAGAGGCATGAGCTTGCAGAACACATCTTCAATGTGTTTCCATTAGCGCTTCCCGGTTTGATCCGTGTCGGACACCACATCAATCCCCACTTACATGACATGATGTCGCACCTTCTATCTCGGAGTAGTTGGCAGCTCTCTTCTTCTTCCCTTCCACTTGACTTGCTTTTTACACTACCTCCTTGATCTTGGTCACATCATCGTCAACCTCAGCATCCTCATTGTCCATGCCGAATGGATCGGGTTTTGGATCCAAAAGGTTAACTTCTGACTTATTGGGAGTTCCAAGAACGAACCATGGGCATTGTTTCTATATTGGATATAAAGACCATCGTAAGTTAACTAATCCTTGCCAATCGGACTCAAATATATAATTTTATTTACCTAGTATACCCATTGTCGAACATGTGGAGGGGCATCGTTGGTGTTGTGGAAATTGGAAGATGGGAGGCACCATGACTGGAGGCAGCAGGGCGCTGCGGTGAACAAGGTTCTTCGTGCAAACCCCCCTCGGCCATGTCGACTATGACTTGACGTGGGGCACCTTCGGTGCCGGGTAGGGACCGCAATAGGGTTCACCGTCGGGTAGCATCGGTGCCCGCCATGGCTTGCAAGACCAAGTGTGAACCCACGCGCTTTATCTTATTGATGCTGGTGGCAACAACCATGTTGGCAACGTCGGCAGACCACCACCTGCTATGGGAGCCATGGTGAGCATGCGAGGCGGTGGTTGAGGTTGTGTGATGCCTCCTCGACCGGCGGGGACGAGTTGAGATTCATGGCACTGAGATCCGGTCACGACGTTGCGGGAGAGGGTGTAGTCGCATAGATCGGCGGCGGTGGCGCATGGGAAGGAAGGGGGAAGGGGGAATTCTCTCTCGCATGCAAACGACTAGACGAATGCGGGTTGACTACAGTTTCCCCTCCCAACCCGCGAATGTAGAGGTCAGACAAATCAATGTAGAGGTCAGACGAGAGGATTCAGCCCTGGCCCTTAAATTTATTTTATGGCGCATGGGCTTGTTGGCTTGTTTATGATGTCTGATTGGCGCTAATTTGTGGGTTTGGTCTGTTTATGGTGTCTACTAGTGATGCTCTTAGAGCATCTCTAGCAGTGCCCGTAAACACCCCAAACCCGTAAAATAACCGTTGTTTATTGGTGCCTCAGAAAGATCGTGCATCGATCAGTGCCCATGAACACACCCAGCCTGAAAAAAGTTTTACGGGGAGTGCCAAATATCCCCTCCAACCCGAGCATATCTAGTTTCCGTGGCCCAACCGAGCGCCAACCTGCACTCTTCTTCTTTTTTGGTGGGATGGAAGTTTTCTCCACCTCCCTTACCGCTTTTGCTTCGCCGCCGTCATAGATCTACCTCCCCCGCTACTCCCCACCCTCGTCGTCACACAGAATCAATGCCATGGAACCCGCATAGCTCCCGCCAGTAGTTGTTGAGGTTCTGTTCCCACAGCAGCCATCCTCCATCGCTCCAGCAATCCACGTGGGCTCATCGGCCGCCTCCACGTAGGCCCTCAAGAAGAGGAAGCCCGCGGATGGGCAGGTCGTCTCGCCGGCTGCCGCTTTCGTGACCGGCGGTGCCTACGCCACGCCTTTCTCTGCCCCGTCACCCATAGCTCAACCCAAGAAGGTGGCCGCACCGCGGAAGAAGCCCAACAGTACAAGGAAGGTGGCGGTAGTGGGAGGCACCAAGAATAAGCATCCTCGCATTGTTCCTCTATAGGATGCCCCACCATTGGCCGGAATCGCCTCACCGGAAGCCTCCGCGGTTGGCTCCCACAACGCGTTTGGCGAATTGCCACCAAGGTACTCATTCGTGTAATTACACAACGATAGAGAGGTGTGCATCACCGAGCCACCACTCGTTGCATATGATTTGGATGGAGATGATGATAAGGTGGAGGACGGCAAAGAGGATGCATTGGAATAGGATGGTTAATAGGATGCATTGGAAGAGGTTAATAAAGCCGCATATGATGAGGCGAAAGAAAAGATGAGGAGGACCATGAACTACACCGAGATCAGGGACACTTGCTTTTGTCGGGCATGGTCGGAAGTGTCCCTCGATGCTGTCCATGGCAATGAACAAACCGGGAAGCATTATTGGATTATAATTGAAGAAATATTTTGAGGCTCATGCCTCGTGTAGCAAACCCGATGACCCACACCTATTGTTCACTACAAGGCTGGTGGGATGTGATCAAAGCTACTTGTAGCCGATGGAGTGGAGCACTCGAGCAAATTCGGGCAAATCCTCCAAGGGGTGTGAGCATTGATCAATATATGAGTGCATCTAACTTGCATTTATTTTGGGTTATGTTGTGATCAAGGTGTCAACACCCGGATTTTTAATCACAGATGCATGTTATGCCATACAACGCAATCCCATGATTACCATTTTTGCGAGACATAACAGATTGGATATCACAATACATCATCCATTAAAAACCATACATAAGGTCTTTCACAAATAAGGATCTCATGATCCAATTCTTAATACAATTCAAGCAGCGGAAAAACATAATAGTAATGATAGCGTAGGCGAAGCTCCATCTTCAGGGTCACAGGCAATGCTGACGATGGGAGATGATCCTAGTTGTCGTAACCTTCCTGCTATCCTTCTTCCTGATACTCCTCTTCATAGTCTGGCCACGGGAATAGCCAGGGACAAAGCCATGAGTACTTTTTAAGTACTCGCAAACTAATACTAACACGTGAAGGGGTTCTTGTAGTAGGATACTAAGCTCTAGGGTTATTTTGCAAAAAGCCAGATTTACCTCTACTAAGTTCAGAAGCAAAGAAAGCTAGTTGAAAGTTTTATAACACCTAAGTGGGAACTTGAATTTCAGGTCACAACACTGTTGTGGTCAAGTCAAAGTCACAAATCATTTCACAAGTCCTTTTGAAAACCTCTGATGACGGAACAGTATGGCCACTCCAACTGTCCATAACTGCGGACGCGTCTATTCGAATAGTTTGACACTCTACAGAGATTGTACACTTTCACCACAACATTCGATACATCCGTCAGTAACAATCCTCAATTCACCATACTTAGTATGTGGATAATCAATCCTAACATTTCAATTACACACCCTAGTATAAGCACCTCTCCTGTGATTTTGGCCTCCCAACCATGACCAACTGTCATCTTGGGTACTGCATAGGTGGACAATCTTCACAAGGTAGCCTTAGCTCAGACCTTGGCCGCAAGGGAACCCATACTAAGGTATATAAATTTCCAGTCAAGCCCTACCCAAATTTTGGGTATTGTGGTTGTACGGTAAAATTGGAATGGTATCGCATCCAGACAACCATCAGTTTTATAAAGGCCTAACACTCATGCCTTAACATTTTCATCATCAAAATCATCTGGTGTTCGAGAACACATGTCAAAAAAATTCAGTAGAATGACTCATCATTCTAAGGTTTTCATATCCATTTTCTCCAAGTATTCCCATCTAAAGTTGATCATTTTTTATACTTAGCACTAGCATCTACAAGTGGGGGTAAACACTAATGAGGGGTGGTAAACAAGCGTGAATTAGCTAAGTTCAATCTCATGCCTCAGGGTGACATCAATATTATCTAACTTAATTCTCAAAAAAAAGATTATCTAACTTAGGCCAAGTTTTATGCTCTTTATGCTACCTTCCAATATCCTTGTATTATCTACAAGTTACTAAGTACACTCTAAGAGAAACCTTTGATAAAGAAATAGAGTATTAAGCTTTGCAAGTAAAACTAGGATTGGGTATCATCAAATGGGTATAAGCTTGCAAGTAGAGCTTGCAAGTGGTAGCTTGCTTAATGAGTATCTTGCAAGTATTGGCTTGCCTTGTGCAGAGCAGTGTTTGAAGTTGTCCTCGGCTTCTTCCTCGTAGTATCCTCCTTCCTCCTCGTATCCTTTTGGTCGGTACTATCGTCTATAAATAAATACGGGGTACACAATCACCAAACAATACTTAACTATTTCTATTTATCACACAAGGGTTCACATTTGATGATCTAGCATCATCTCTATTATCACAAAGATTAAAGCACTTGTCTTATTTATATTATTTTAGAAAAGTAGTTTCTACTCATTGAAAAACTACTTAAGATTTAATATTCTCCAACTCAAACATGGGATCATGTTGACACATGTCATCACCACATATTTCAGTACTTGGGAATGTGATTTAAAGTGGTGTCACTATTTAATAAGGTATAACCTTTTTATTTTATTTAAATAAAATGACTAGAATGGCCTATGAGGCATTCTTTTATTACTTGATCATTATTTCTACAAGTAACCCTATATATTTTTATATATTATGAAAGGTAGGGTTAAATGTGAGTTTTGAGAGTTGGAATCAACTCAAAAGCTCTTATGGTTGAATTTTGAAAAATGTTTGAAATGCAGAAAAGCTTCTGCCTTGTTATTTTTACCATGGGTGATATACAAATCTAAATGGTTTGAATCCAACGCGCTTGGATTAAGCATTTCAGTACCTTTCTAAAAAATTGGTTTCATGCATTTTGGTTCAATGAATCGAGCTGGGTTGATTTTTGAATCTAGGTACAGAACTGGGTTTGAAATTAAATGAATAAATCTAAATTTGAATTAGTGGGTCGCGCGGGATGTTTAAGGTGGCCGGCCCACTACGCAAAGCGCGCGCGGGCTGGTTAAGTGAGCGACCCCACTTGTCAGTGAGACAACGAGGGGTGAAGTGGTATGGGGCGATTATGATCGTAGGATCTAACTCTAATCGAACGGCTCTGGTTCATCGTCCACGTCGGGCAACGCCGGCGAGACAGAACCCTAGCGCGGCCAGTGAGGGTCGTGGGAGTCTCACCGGGGCTCAGGAGATGGTCGGCAACGAGGGCAAACGATGAAGTCGACGACGGTGATCCTCCTGGTACCGGTAGCTTCTCCTAGGGTGGCTCCAATCGACGGCGCATGTCCTCCCCTGCAGCGGCGAACTTCGGTGAAATTCTAGCCACCTGGTGCTCGCCTTGCTCCAGGAGCGAGTGGGTGTGATCAGTGAGAGGTGGGGAGTGAACTGGTGTGAAGAAAACGAGCGGGGGAGACCTCCTTTTATAGTTGCTGAAGGGGACCGAATGGCGCGGGTGGAGCTCGTCGGTGTCGACGGCACAGAGTGCTACTAGAATGGGCGACGATAGGGGCGGTGATGTGCTCTCTGGCGAAGCTCAGCGGCGTGGGATGATGCTGAACGGTCAGAATGTCGCGACGCTCTGGGCAGGTCCGACGGCAATTTTAATGGCGCACAGCATGCATGGTCCGCGCGGCGACGAATGGGGTTGTCTGGCGGGGTGCTGGGATGCTAGCGAGCACGTCTGAAAGCGGCGAGGGCGGCGCGCGGTCTGTGGGCTGATGTCGCTAACGGCGCACTGGCGCGCTCTCGGCTCGCACGCAGAGAGACTGGGCGCGTGCTTGGCAGGTGGTCCAGTGGCTGGTTGTGCTCGGGGCTTGGACAGGGAGTGGCGATGGACGGTGTTGCGTGTCCCAGACAAGGTTGGCGAGGCTAGTGCTGCCTCTAGCTCGCTAGCGACATGGGAGTGACATGCTCTCGGCATGGTCACCATGAATGGATAGGCTTGCTCACAGTGGTGCTAAAGCTAGTTAGATTACTTTGATCATCTACTAAGAGTGTAGAGTGAGCTATAGAGGGAGCAAGTTAGGCACTGATCACTGCTCACTATAGTGTTTTGTGTTTGTTTGTTTGCTGATTACAAGGTGTTTGATGAAATGGCCGAAAGAAATTCAAATTTGAATTTTGGATTCAAACTTGGTGGGTTTGCTAGGAACATACTAGGGAGTATCTGGTTAGTTGGATTGGTCAAGGGGCACTAGTTTGGTTGGGTTTTGAAAAGGTGTGATCTTCACATATGATAAAGATTCAATTTTCAATTGTCATTTGAATGGGGTTGCCAAATATTTTTGCAAGTTTGAAAGGTGGGCTTTGATTCACTTTTACTTGGTCTTGCAAGGGGTGAAAATATTTGGAAAAGTTTCTGTTTGAAATCTTGGACTAGAAACACCCAAAGTGGCCTAGTGAGCAAGATTGGAAAAAATGACCATTTGCCTTATTTGATTTGTTTTTTATTTTTTTTCTTGATTTGTTTCTTCTTGGAAATGTTTTAGATGATGTTATATTCATATTTGAACCATTCCTTACTATTTAGTTCAATCAGACAAGTCCATTCATGCATTCATCAAATCATCACATACACATGCATTCATTTGGTTTTTATTTAATCAAAGTTTTTGTTAACCCTAATTTTAGTGATTAGAGTTTGATGATCATTGTTTCATATTTTTGGGATGTTACACAAGGCTATATAGAAATGATCTAACATACATTATATTAACTTTTAGGAAAGCCTAGCAATGGAAAAGTACAAGATCATGGCGGCCTCCAAAGCAAAGCCAATTGTGATCCAACATTATTGGAAGTTGCTTGAACATATGGAGAATTGGAAATTGAGGGATCAAGAAACAAAACCAAAAATGGGAGATTTGCTTCAATTGGATGATAGTGATGATGAGGGAGGGAAATAGAGAGAGACCGGGAGGAACCAAGAAGGCAAAATAGTGGATCAAGATTGAGAGAGAAGCTTCAAACATGGCATCAAGGATTCATGAAATAGTGAAGTCCAAGGAAACAATGACGATCAAGACATTAGAAACAAAGATGATCATGAAATAGAAGAAGCATGAGATGAAGCAAAGATGATCATGAAGGAGAAGAAGCATGAGATGAAGCAAGAAAGGAGAATAGGACCATGATGATCGATCCGGCCTTCATGGATTGTATCATAAAAGAGTGGTGGGAAATTCGTAGGGCCAAGATCCTAGCAAGGAGGAAGCAAGTCATGGAGGATGCTACCACTTCGATGCATGGTTCTTATTCGGCTACGGAGAAGGGTGCTACCACCGGAAAGCCCATTGACGACGGGCTTGTTACTTTGCGGCCCGAAAGTTTGCAGGCGAAGGCATCGCGGGGTCCGACTTGCATGTAATCACCGCGATTCGAAAAGTTGGGGGGTAATTGCCGACAGGGGTATTTCGAGTGAATGGTGGCCAAACCAAATAGTTTCGAATCTTAGCCGTTATGTCAAGATATTCTGTTACACTAGTACCTTTTGTTCCCCTTCTAAGTCACCCTGCACGTGTCGCATGGGCAAATCCATTTCTGTACTTTCCTAACCCCTGACACTAAATACGGAGGCGGCGGTGGCAGTCCTTTTTCTCCCTCCCCCACATTGAATCTGGTTCGGCAATGGCGGTGGCCATTTTTCTCCTTGAACCCTTCCCCCTCCCCACCCACACACACAAACTGAATCTAGCAGCGGCGGTCCCTTTTCTCCATGTCTCGCCATATCCATTCCTAGCATGTCTAGCAAGGCCAAGGTGGTAGCTACGTCAGCAAGTGCAACGCCAGACAAGAGAAGCAGCGGCGGGGTCTGTAGCCCAGGTTAGCGAGGAGGTTAGCCAGAAGTCTGCTAACAGGGTCCTACGAGCAGCGGGTTGAAGAGAAAAGCTAGGCCGGCGGTGGATGATACGTCGGAAACGTATCTATAATTTTTTATGGTCCATGATTGTTTAGTATCTACTTTGCTTTGCTTTATCTACACTTTGAGGTGTTTTTATATCTTTTCTGGAACTAACCTATTAACAAGTTTCCATAGTGCCAGTTGCCTGGTTTCTTCTGTTTTTGGTTCCAGAAAGGCAGAAAATTAATATTCTCGGAATGGACGAGACAAAATCCAAAATCAATATTTTACCATGGGCGACACGAAGTCCAGAGGGGAGACGGAGAGGCGCCACAGGGCGGCCAGGCCCCCCTAGGCGCGGCCAAGGTGGGTTCGCACCTAGGCAGGGTGTGGACCCCTTGGACGCCTCCCAGCCTCGCCTCTTCGCCTATAAGAAGCCCCCGATGAAGAAACCCTAGGCACCTGATCAAAACTCCAAGAAACCTTCTATAGATGCCGCCACCATCGTCCCTAGATCGGGGGGATCTGAAGCTCTTCCCGGCACCCTGCCGGAGGGGAGATCATCCTGGAGGCCTTCTTCTCTGGTATGATGCATGTCAGATTGATTAATGGTTTTGTTTATTTGATACTATCATGTCTATGTTGTTTGTGATCTTGCATGCTCTTGGTTGTTCGTAGATATCTTGACCAAGTAGTTGCTAGTGACTCCAAGAGAGGGTATTTATGCTCGATAGTGGTTTCATGCCTCTAGTTTCCAAGCGAAGTGACAGAAATCTCTTTGGTTGTAGATGTGTTGTTGCTACTATGGAGAAAACAATGGTCTCTTGTTCATGGAACAAGTGGATTATTTACCTTACACACTTTGCTTAAAGCAGTTGTCTATTGCTTGCAACTTAATACTGGAGGGGGTTCGGATGATAACCCCTTTGCAAGAGCCTGCTGGGCTGAAATTTCATAGGTCAATTCAGCTGATCAAAGCATCTTTACAGTTTTAGACAGTATTAAAAAAGATCTCAAGGTCCCTTTTGCAATGGAAATTCTGATTATTGGAACTTGGAGCATCTGGATTTGCAGAAATAATGAAATTTTCAACAATCAGCATGCATCGATGGAGACCTGGAAGGCTATTGTAGCCCAGGAATTAAGATGGGTCCTTTATAGAATTAAGAAGAAGTATTATCAGGGTCTTAAGATTTGGATTGAAACCAATTTAGACAGGAGATAGTTGATTAGCATGTTATCCCTCTTTTTTGAGGTGGAATTTGGTTGTAAATATTCTTTTGTAACTCTATATAATCTATAAAAGTTGCAGCGGGGTTTTTTTGCCCTACTGTTTTACCCTCAAAAAAAAAGGTGGACTACTAGTCATAGATGCAGTTGGATGGCAGTCTATGTATATTGTTGTATTGCCCAATCGAATCTCATAGAATATTTTTGTCTGGTATTGCATTTTTATGCCTTGCTCAATTCCTGTCAATTGCCCTGCTAAAATTTGTTTACCCTTCATGCCATGTTGTTTATCTAAGAAGAGCACCTCTAGTGAACTATGGACCCCGGTCCAATCTTTATCATTGATACATCTTCCATTGTTACTTGTTTACTTGTTGCAAACCATCATCATCTTCCACACCATACAGTTAATCCTTTGTTACAGCAAACCGGTGAGCTTGACAACCTCACTGATTTGTTGGGGCAAAGTCTTGAGTTTGTGTTGTGCAGGTTTCCACGTTGCTTGCAACACCTTTGAGATGTTTCCTTCCTCCTTCTGGTTCGATAACCTCGGTCTCTACTGAGGGAAACTTGCTGATGTGCTGCATCATACCTTGCTCTTGGGGTTTCCAACGAAGCGTCCCACGACAACATAGGGTGCGCGCATCAAAAGATTTCTGGTGTCGTTGCCGGGGAGGCTAAGGACGTCTTCACAAGGGGAGTCCTCCACTTCCTTTCTCTTTACTTTTTTTTTAGTTTGCTTAGTTTCTTTTTCTTGGTTTTGTTTGCCTCTTTTCAAAAACTCCAAAAAAAATTACTTTAGTTTGGTTTGCTCTCTCTATTCAAAAACACAAAAAAATAGTTCCTACCCTAGTTGCTACCATGTCTGGTTTTGGTCCAATCTCTATTACACCTATGGACGAGATCTCCACTTTTAAGCAAAAAGTGAAGAGGGTTTTAAAGAAGCTTGGTCTAGAATCTCTGCTTTACAAAGGGAAACTGAGCCTAAGATGATTCTTAGCTTGGTTATTAATAGTTTCTGTAGGGGTTCGTAGCATGGAAAACAAAAAATTTCTATCGCATACAAACAAACAAGCCAAGATCTATCTACTAGATTGTAGCAACGAGTCGATGGTATAACTTACCCTCGAAGATTCCAAAGCGGTTAACGAGAGCAGATTCTCGTGGGTGATGTAGTCGTACTCTTTCCGATCTCAAGATCGCGTAGACGATCCTTCCGGCGCCACGTTCCGGCAGCGCTCCCGCAGTCGGTCACACGTTCGGTACTCGACGAAGACCTTCCTCTCCCTTGTTCCAGCAGGCAGCGGAGGTTGTAGCACTCTCCTCGTGATTCCGGCAGCACAACGGCGTGGTACCGGAAGTAGAGGGGAGATCCCGCAGGGCTTCGCCTTAAGCCGGTGCGAGTATGGCGGAGCTTATGAGAGAGGCTATTAGTGGTCTAGTAATTAGACACACCAATTAGAAGGCTCTAATCCGAAGGCTAGTGCAATTAGAAGCTCTAAACCGAAATAGCTCTAAACCGGGGTTTAGATCTAGGGTTTAGTTTAGAGGATAGGAACTTGTGTGTGTTGGGAGGGGTAGCCCTGCCCCTCCCTTTATAGGTGGGAGGGCCGGCGGCCAAGGAGAGGGAGGGGAGTCCCTCCCCAACTCGGCCTAGGTGGGGCGCCGGCTTGGGGAGGAGGACTCCTCCCTCAAGTCGGTTTCCTCCTCTCCTCCCACTTCCCAAAACTGCCGTTTGACTTTCAAACTAGCCGTTTGACTTTTCAATTTAGGATTCAATTTAATCCTTTATTTTGGGACAGCAAGAACACTTAGTACATGATGCAATCATTCCATCTTACAATAACACATTCATGTACCCTTCCCCCCCCGGAGTGCCGGACAATCCGGGACCTTCTAGAATGTTCCCGATGAAAACACCGGAACCATTCCCCAACTCCGAAACGGGACTTTCCTTATATGAATCTTATTCTCCGGACCATTCCGGATCACCTCGTGATATCCCGGATCCCATCCGAGACTCCGAACAACATTCGGTCTCTTTCTCATAATACCATAACTACTCAAAACAACGTCGAATCCTTAAGTGTGTCTCCCTACGGTTCGTGAATTATGCGGACATGATCGAGACACTTCTCCGAACAATAACCAATAGAGGAATCTGGAAATTCATATGGCTCCCACATATTTCTACGATTACTTTGCGATCGAATGAACCACTTACATACGATACCAATTTCCCTTTGTCTCACGATATGTTACTTATCCGAGGTTATGATCGTCGGTATCTCTGCATACCTAGTTCAACCTCGTTACTGATAAGTACTCTTTTCTCGTTCCCGTGATATGTGATCCCTTGTGACCAAGTCACATGCTTGCAAGCTAATTGGATGACATTCCACCGAGAGGGCCCAGAGTATATCTATCCGTCATGTGGATGGACAAATCCCACTCTTGATCCATGTGTTTCAACCAATACTTTCCAAACACTCAATGCCACCTTTATAACCACCCTGTTACGGTGTGGTGTTTGATGTCATCAAAGCATCCATCCAGTAAAGGTGATATGCATGATCTCATGGTCGAAGGAATCAGGTTACTATGTATCAGAAAGCATATAGCAATTGAACTATTGAAATGACTTGATCTTTATGCTACGCTTGTCTATAGGAGCATGTCCACCATATCATTCTCCTAATGATATGATCTTGTTGTTGATAACATCTCAATGTTCATGATATGGAAACCACAATCATCAATCAACCAACAAGCTAGTGAAGTATAGAGGCTATACTAGGGACTTCAAATTAAGTTTACAAATCACACAAGTATTAATGGTTTCCTTGTTAATACTATTATAGCATGAATGTAAACATTTATCATAAACACAAAGATATAATAATAACTACATTTATTATTGCCTCTAGGGCATATCTCCAACAGTCTCCCACTTGCACTAGAGTCATCTAATCTAGATTACATGGTAATATACCGAACACCCATGGCAGTTTGGTGTTGGTCATGTTTTGCCCTTGGGAGAGGTTTAGTCAACGGATCCGCCACATTCAGATCTGTGTGTACTTTGCAAATCTTTATATCCCCATCCTGGATATGTTCTCGAATAGCGTGAAAACGTAGCTTGATATGCTTCAGCTTCTTGTGTGACCTTGGTTCTTGCGCATTGGCTATGGCGCCCATGTTATCACAGTAGATAGACATTGGGTCCAGCGCACTAGGAACCACACCCAGCTCTGTAATGAACTCTTTCATCCATATCGCTTCTTGTGAAGCCTCTGAAGCAGCCATGTATTCCGATTCAGTTGAAGATCTCGCCACAACGCTTTGCTTTGCACTCCTCCAGCTTACTGCTGCACCATTCAAAATAAATACGTATCCAGATTGTGATTTAGAATCATCCGGATCGGTGTTCCAACTAGCATCGGTGTAACCATTAACAACGAGTTGTTCATCACCTTCATAAGAAAGAACCATATCCTTAGTTCTTCCCAAGTACTTAAGGATGTTTTTGACCGCTGTCCAATGATCCACTCCTGGATCACTTTGATATCTGCTAGTCAAACTAACAGCATATGCAATGTCGGGTCTAGTACATAGCATGGCATACATTAGAGATCCTATGGCTGAGGCATAGGGAGTCTTACTCATCCTTTCTCTATCTTCTGCCGATGTCGGACTTTGAGTTTTACTCAAGGTCGTATTGGGCAACATGGGCAAGAACCCTTTCTTGCTTTCTTCCATTCCAAACCTCTTTAGAACTTTGTCCAAATATGTACTCTGTGACAATGATATTTGGCGTTTCGATCTATCTCTATAAATCTTTATGCCTAATATGTAAGCTGCTTCGCCAAGATCCTTCATTGAAAAACTATTATTCAAATATTCCTTGACACTATTAAGAAGGTCTACATCATTCCCAATCAACAATATGTCATCCACATACAGTATTAAGAATGCTACAGAGCTCCCACTCACTTTCTTGTAAATACAAGCTTCTCCATAAGTTTGTATAAAACCAAAACTTTTGATTACCTTATCAAAACGTTGATTCCAACTTCGGGATGCTTGCTTCAATCCATAGATGGACCGTTGAAGTTTGCATACCTTGTTAGCATCTTTAGGATCGACAAAACCTTTGGGTTGCATCATATACAACTCTTCATCAATGTCTCCATTGAGGAATGCTGTTTTGACATCCATCTGCCATATTTCATAATCATAATATGCAGCGATTGCTAACATAATCCTCACAGACTTTAGCTTCGCTACTGGTGAGAACGTCTCATCGTAGTCAACTCCTTGAATTTGTCGAAACCCTTTTGCGACAAGTCGAGCTTTATAGACAGTAACATTACCATCAGCATCTGTTTTCTTCTTGAAAATCCATTTGTTCTCGACAGCCTTCCGGCCATCCGGTAAGTCCACCAAAGTCCATACTTGGTTTTCGTACATGGATCCAATCTCGGATTTCATGGCTTCTTGCCATTTATTGGAATCTGGGCTCATCATTGCTTCCTCATATGTCTCGGGGTCATCGGTGTTGTCCACCAACATGACACTCATAACGGAATCATACCAATCTGGAGTGGTACGAGTTCTCGTTGACCTTCGAGGCTCTGTAGCAACTTCAACCGAAGTTTCATGATCACCATCATTAGCTTCCTCTCTTATTGGTGCAGGTACCACAGGAACTTCTTCCGGCGCTGCGCTACTCGCAATTTCGAGAAAAGGTTCGACAACCTCGTCGAGTTCTACCTTCCTTCCAGTCACTTCTTTCGAGAGAAATTCCTTCTCTAGAAAGGATCCATTCTTGGCAACGAAGATTTTGCCTTCGGATCTATGATAGAAGGTATACCCAATAGTTTCCTTCGGGTATCCTATGAAGACGCATTTTTCTGCTTTGGGTTCAAGCTTGTCCGGCTGTAACTTCTTTACATAGGCTTCGCATCCCCAAACTTTAAGGAACGACAATTTAGGTTTCTTCCCAAACCATAATTCATACGGTGTCGTTTCAACGGATTTAGACGGTGCCCTATTTAAAGTGAATGCGGCTGTTTCTAATGCATAACCCCAAAATGATAGCGGTAAATCTGTAAGTGACATCATAGATCGAACCATATCTAAGAGAGTTCGATTACGACGTTCGGACACACCATTACGCTGTGGTGTTCCCGGCGGTGTCAATTGTGAAAGTATTCCGCACTTCTTTAAATGCTCGCCAAACTCGTAACTTAGATATTCACCTCCACGATCAGAACGTAGAAATTTAATCTTCTTGTTACGTTGATTCTCTACCTCACTTTGAAACTCCTTAAACTTCTCGAAAGTTTCGGACTTATGTTTCATGAAATAGATATACCCATATCTACTCAAGTCATCCGTGAAGGTAAGAACATAACGATAACCACCGCGCGAAGCTACACTCATTGGACCACACACATCGGTATGTATGATTTCCAATAAGTCCGTAGCTCGCTCCATCATACCAGAAAATGGAGTCTTAGTCATTTTACCCATCAGACATGCTTCGCATCTTTCAAGTGATTCAAAATCAAGTGATTCAAGAAGTCCATCGGAATGGAGTTTCTTCATACGTTTCACTCCAATGTGACCAAGACGACAGTGCCACATATAGGTCGAATTATCGCTTGATTTCAAACGTTTAGCTTCAATATTGTTGATATGTGTTTTTCCACTATCGAGATTCAATAGGAATAGACCATCTATCAAAGGTGCATGTGCGTAAAACATATTACTCATATAAATCGAACAACCATTATTCTCTGACTTAAATAAGTAACCGTCTCGCAATAAACAAGATCCTGATATAATGTTCATGCTTAACGCAGGCACTAAATAACAATTATTTAAGTATAAGACTAATCCCGATGGTAGATGAAGAGGTAGCGTGCCGACCATGATCACATCAACCTTTGATCCGTTTCCCACGCGCATCGTCACCTCGTTCTTTGCTAGTTTTCGTTTATTCTGTAGCTCCTGTTTCGAGTTACAAATATGAGCAACCGAACCAGTATCAAATACCCAGGCACTACTACGAATACTAGTGAGATACACATCAATAACATGTATCTCAGATATACCTTTCTTCTTGATGTTGCCGTTCTTCAAATCCGCCAAGTACTTTGGGCAATTCCGCTTCCAGTGACCTACTCCCTTGCAGTAAAAGCACTCAGTATCAGGCTTAGGTCCAGCCCTGGTCTTCTTCGTCGGCGTGGTAGCTTTCTTACCACCCTTCTTGAAGTGTCCCTTTTGCTTAGACTTGCCTTTCTTGAATTTGGTGGTCTTATTGACCAACAACACTTGGTGCTCTTTCTTGATCTCCACTTCTGCAGATTTTAACATGGCAAAGAGTTCTGGCAACGTCTTGTTCATGTTCTGCATGTTGTAGTTCATCACAAAGTTCTTGTAACTTGGTGGTAGTGATTGGAGGACACGGTAAATCCCCAAAGCATTAGGAATCACTATACCCAAGCTTTGAAGTTTGTTTGCGTGCCCAGACATCTTAAGCACATGCTCACTGACGGAGCTGCCCTCTTCCATCTTGTAGTTAAAGAACTTTTCAGAAGCTTCATAACTTTCAATTGCCGCATGAGTCTCAAAAATCAATTTGAGATCCTCGACAATATCATATGGGTCTGAATCCTCAAACCTTTTCTGAAGCTCCGATTCCAAACCATACAAGATAGCACACTGAACTATGGGGTACTGATTCTTCCGAGCGAGGTAAACATTTTTAACTTCATCGGGAGCATCAGCTGCAGGTGGGTCACCCAGCGGTGCATCCAGCACATAGGTCAAATTACCAGCTGTGAGGACAATCCTCAAATTGCGGAACCAATCCGCGAAGTTGCTTCCATTGTTTTTCAACTTTTCTTTCTCTAGGAACGCATTAAAATTGATGGTAGGGGCTGCCATTGATCTACAACATATTTGCAATAGTTTTAGACTAAGTTTATGACAAATTGAGTTCAAATTAATGATAAAATTAATCTAGGTGAACTCCCACTCAAAACAATATCCCTCACATTGTTTTAGTGATCACACGAACCAAATCCACCATATCAAAACCGATCATCACGAGAGTTGATATAGTTTCAATGGCGAACAATCGACATGTTCATCATATCTACTATATGATTCATGCTTTACCTTTCGGTGATCCGTGTTCCTGAGACCATGTCTGTACATGCTAGGCTCGTCAAGATCAAACCTTAGTTACCGCATAAGCAAATCTGGCTTGCTTACGTTGTATTCACTCGTGGAATCTATCACACCCGATCATCACGTGGTGCTTCGAAACAACAAGTTTTAGCAACGGTGCATACTAAGGGTGAACACTTTAGAACTTGAAATTTTGTGCATGAGGGATCATCTTATAATGCTACCGTCGTCTACTAAGCAATACAAGATGCATAAAGGATTAACATCACATGCAATTCAAAATATGTGATATGATATGGCCTTTCTTCTCATGCTTCCGATCTCCATCTTCAAGCACGAACATGATCTCCATCATCACCGGGATTGCATCAAGGTCCATGACGCTCCTCCATGGTTGTCGTCCACCAGCTTCAACTATTACAACTACTTTGAATAGACACGCAGGTCTTAACAGAAATTAAAGACAACCATATGGCTCCTGCCGGTTGCCGACTTACAATAAGGAACATTGCATACATCAAATATAATCACAATCATGGCCATATCACATCACTGCACACCCCTGCAAAACAAAGTTAGACGCCTCTACTTTCTTTGCATATTTTACGTGGTTTGGGGCTTTCAATAAGTGTCGTTCTAACTTACGAACAAGAACCACAACATTGATACTAGCATTGTTGATCACCCGTTGTAAATTGGATCTTAACTATGCTAGGAGAAACAGGCACCCGCAAAGCCACTTATGCAATACAAGTTGCATGTCAAGCGTGGAGCAAGTCTCATGAACGATGTCATGTAAGGTTAGCCCGGGCCGCTTCATCCCAACATACCGCAAGATGCAAAGTACACAAGAAGTAATCGACAATAAAAGCATCAATGCCCACAATGACCATTGTGTTCTACTCGTGCAACAGATCTACATATAGACACGGCTCTGATACCACTGTAGGGGTTCATAGCATGGAAAACAAAAATTTTCTATCGCATACAAACAAACAAGCCAAGATCTATCTACTAGATTGTAGCAACGAGTCGATGGTATAACTTACCCTCGAAGATTCCAAAGCGGTTAACGAGAGCAGATTCTCGTGGGTGATGTAGTCGTACTCTTTCCGATCTCAAGATCGCGTAGACGATCCTTCCGGCGCCACGTTCCGGCAGCGCTCCCGCAGTCGGTCACACGTTCGGTACTCGACGAAGACCTTCCTCTCCCTTGTTCCAGCAGGCAGCGGAGGTTGTAGCACTCTCCTCGTGATTCCGGCAGCACAACGGCGTGGTACCGGAAGTAGAGGGGAGATCCCGCAGGGCTTCGCCTTAAGCCGGTGCGAGTATGGCGGAGCTTATGAGAGAGGCTATTAGTGGTCTAGTAATTAGACACACCAATTAGAAGGCTCTAATCCGAAGGCTAGTGCAATTAGAAGCTCTAAACCGAAATAGCTCTAAACCGGGGTTTAGATCTAGGGTTTAGTTTAGAGGATAGGAACTTGTGTGTGTTGGGAGGGGTAGCCCTGCCCCTCCCTTTATAGGTGGGAGGGCCGGCGGCCAAGGAGAGGGAGGGGAGTCCCTCCCCAACTCGGCCTAGGTGGGGCGCCGGCTTGGGGAGGAGGACTCCTCCCTCAAGTCGGTTTCCTCCTCTCCTCCCACTTCCCAAAACTGCCGTTTAACTTTCAAACTAGCCGTTTGACTTTTCAATTTAGGATTCAATTTAATCCTTTATTTTGGGACAGCAAGAACACTTAGTACATGATGCAATCATTCCATCTTACAATAACACATTCATGTACCCTTCCCCCCCCCCGGAGTGCCGGACAATCCGGGACCTTCTAGAATGTTCCCGATGAAAACACCGGAACCATTCCCCAACTCCGAAACGGGACTTTCCTTATATGAATCTTATTCTCCGGACCATTCCGGATCACCTCGTGATATCCCGGATCCCATCCGAGACTCCGAACAACATTCGGTCTCTTTCTCATAATACCATAACTACTCAAAACAACGTCGAATCCTTAAGTGTGTCTCCCTACGGTTCGTGAATTATGCGGACATGATCGAGACACTTCTCCGAACAATAACCAATAGAGGAATCTGGAAATTCATATGGCTCCCACATATTTCTACGATTACTTTGCGATCGAATGAACCACTTACATACGATACCAATTTCCCTTTGTCTCACGATATGTTACTTATCCGAGGTTATGATCGTCGGTATCTCTGCATACCTAGTTCAACCTCGTTACTGATAAGTACTCTTTTCTCGTTCCCGTGATATGTGATCCCTTGTGACCAAGTCACATGCTTGCAAGCTAATTGGATGACATTCCACCGAGAGGGCCCAGAGTATATCTATCCGTCATGTGGATGGACAAATCCCACTCTTGATCCATGTGTTTCAACCAATACTTTCCAAACACTCAATGCCACCTTTATAACCACCCTGTTACGGTGTGGTGTTTGATGTCATCAAAGCATCCATCCAGTAAAGGTGATATGCATGATCTCATGGTCGAAGGAATCAGGTTACTATGTATCAGAAAGCATATAGCAATTGAACTATTGAAATGACTTGATCTTTATGCTACGCTTGTCTATAGGAGCATGTCCACCATATCATTCTCCTAATGATATGATCTTGTTGTTGATAACATCTCAATGTTCATGATATGGAAACCACAATCATCAATCAACCAACAAGCTAGTGAAGTATAGAGGCTATACTAGGGACTTCAAATTAAGTTTACAAATCACACAAGTATTAATGGTTTCCTTGTTAATACTATTATAGCATGAATGTAAACATTTATCATAAACACAAAGATATAATAATAACTACATTTATTATTGCCTCTAGGGCATATCTCCAACAGTTTCTATCGCGGTATTGCTCTTCGTTATAGATATGCTTTGGATGTTGTGGCTGAGAAATATTTTTTGCTATGTACTGAGGATGAAGCTTTTGATGCCATAAAGAAATTGATTATAATTTATAATACTCTTGGCAAGTCTGATTCCTCTTTCATAGATATTTTTGCCAGGTTGAACACTCTTGAGTCTAGTATTTCTACTATGAATAGTTGCTATCACACACTTAGGGCGTACCATGATTATGTTCCAATAAATTTTGAGCCTTCAAAGTGGTTTCCCACAATCAAAGTCTCTATAAATACTACACTTTTTGATGCCCGCTGTGATATCATGTCTGAATTTTGCCTTATGCCTAAAGATATTTATGAATCTTTGAGTCTTTGGGGACTTACTAAAGGAGGAGAGGAAATATCTCTTACTAATAATGCCACTTTACTATCCATTGGAATAGTTGAAGGTGTTTTTACAAAAATCTCAAGGGAAATGGTGTCTACTGATTATCTTGTTATTGAATGTGTAGGCAAAGGATAGATTACACTTGGAAGATCCCTACTGAAACACCTTGGAGCAGTAATAGATGTGGGAAAAGGTATTATGAATTTTGCTCCTCCAGTAAGCAATCATATTTTCCCTAAAGATAAGAAGAAAGGTAAGAAAGTAAAGAACAAGAGAGTTGTTGCTTCATTTGAAAATACTTGATTTCTTGCTTCTTGTGCCTAACTTAAAGGCGTTAAAGAAAAGTACTTGTTGGGAGATAACCCAAGAGTTTCCTTGAGTCTTGGAAGTTATTACTTCAGTAATGACCTCTCCTTATCCTTTTTGTTTGCTTTTTGTGCCAATAATGACCTCTAATGAGAGGGAAGTAAGATTTGGGGACTTGCTGTCCCAAAACAGATTTCTGTCCATCAAACAAATTCGTGAGGAGTCTCTGTAAGTCGTATTAAGCTGAAAATTTATGAATAAATCCCCCAGTATGTTATATAACTTTCTTTAGTTTAACACTTTTTGATTTGAGCAATAGGTCTTCTAAAAAATGGTTTCTACCTGATGGTCTATTTTGACATATTTCTGCCATTATTTGCATTTGCTTCTTATTGAATCCTTTTTGGGTTCTCTTTTGGGGAATTGAGCTTTTTGAAGGAGTTACTGCAGTAGCTTGTGTTTTTAGTGAAAAAAATTGTTGTTCCAAAGCTAAACCTAAAGGTCTATTATCTTTTGAATACACTAATGTTGCTAATGAAGATTGTGTGAAGTTTTGTATGAAGGAAAAATTTCAGGTGTAGAGAGAGAATGATGTAATGAGATGAAGAATGGACAAAATATCAAGTTTGGGGATGCCACCCCGGTGTCACCCAAGAAATATCCAAGAGTTACAAGCGTCAAAGCTTGGGGATGCCTTGGGCATCCCCTTCTTCATCAATAAAAAGCTCAGGTCTGTCTAGACACTTCGTTTTTATTGTTTCATGCACTATTGTGTTGTTCTTGGAGCGTCTTAGTTTTCATTTTCTTTGCTTAGTTTGTTTAGTTTGCTTGAATAAAGTAGTTTGGACCCCCGTTCTCGCTGTGTTGTTTCAAATAAGTCAATTGGTGTTGGAAAGGAGTAGGAAGTTCTTGCTTGGAAGTGCAAGAGGAGATTGCATTGACTGTGACTTAGACTTTAGAATGACATGCTAAGTGTTGTTTTGACCTTATGCTTAGTGATTATTGCTGTAGCATGTCTTGTTCCAAACAATTGGGATTGCTTAGTGTGCCTTGAAAAAAAATCATGTGTTGTTTTAGCATGCAAAAGCATAGTATTTTGGTATTCTCCTTTGATGCTTTGCTTGGGTTGATTTGGCACATGCTCACACCATGTTATGACTATGAACAAGTCACCATAGCCTCTATGATCATTTAGTACTTGACTTGTAGTACCACTCTATGCTTTTATTAGTAATGTTTTGTCGCTCTACATGATTATGGCCATTATTGCTCTCTTAGTTGGTTGCTCCTAGTATTTTGCTAGCCTCCACTTGTATGAGTAACCTCTACTCATGCCTCCAACTCCCAAGAAACCAAGTTATTCCAAAGTGTCAACTATAAATTCCTATGCATGGTGTGTTACACCATTCCAAGTATGTTCTTGTTTTCAGCTATCTTCCAATTAAAAGTATTTTGTTATGTGAAAACTTAGTGATTAAAGCCCTCATGAACTTGATGGCACACTTTATATTATTTGCCCCTAATAAACTTGAACCATTGTGTCGTCTATGTTGTATATGATTGCACTTATACGTTGGAATTAGCAGAACCATGTTGTCATGGGGAACATTTTCAACATTGCACTTGTACTTTGTACACACTTGATATCATGATCTTTTGTCTATGGATGTCACCGGTGTGAAATAAAGAGGGAGCTTGTAAGTCCATGGAGTTATGTATTTTGTGTTAGAGAAAAGCCTGGGCCGCTAGCCTAAGCCATGCCTAATCATGGTGAAAACTTGCATCAACACCATAATGAGCTATCTGTGAAGCATCCTCAATAAAAAGCTATGCACATAGTAAATAAAAAGATCGCTGAGATGCTCATTGTCTGCTTACCTTGTCATTTTGGTTATGGGATAGCTCCTGTACCATGTGCAATAGGGCTATCAAAAAAGTTCGGGCTTGACAAACTGTGCGAGTTCGGCGCGTTAACAACTCGGCTCGAGCTTGATTCGTCTCTCTAACAAACCAAGCTCGAGCATGTTTTCGAGCTCGCGAGCTTAGACGAGCCGAACTCAAACGGTTCGATAAAGCTCGTGATTTTTTTACAGCCGCAAAATTGAGACTGCTATTATTATTCCATCTGATGTAAGACTGCTAAAATAATTGTGCTGGCATGTTGGAACTATATTACTATCATGTGATGCTACTATTATGTGAGACTCCGAGCCATTTCTGCTATCGGTTTTCAAGCTTTACTATTTTCTTGCTATGTAGTTGCATGTATATCTTTGGATGTACTAAATTTTCTTATCGAGCTTCAAAAAACCAAGCTCAAGCCTACTCGAGCTTTGGTCGAGCCGAACTCGAGCTTAGATGTAGTTCGAAGGTCAACCTAGGCTCGCTCGAGCTCGTCTCGAGCTTCTACCGAGGTCGAGCCGAGCCTAACAATGTTCGCTCGAGTTCGTCTTGTTAACAGCCCTAATGTGCAAGGGGTACCTCGTTGGAGGTTCTCTATGATACGCATGTACTTACTATGACAAGAACTTACAGGTGACTGAAGTTGAGTAGCATGAGGTGTGGCCCTCGTATTCAAGGGACCTGAGATTGCCAACTTATACTTTGTCAAGCATATCCTCCATAGTTTGTTCACTTTAACCTTAATCACTTCAAGATGCTTATGATGGGGGAAATGAGGGCTGAAAGCTAACAAGTACCATAATTTTTGGAAGGTCTTTTTGAAACTTGAAATCCCTGCTTCCCTTTATGAAGGGCCTTTCTTCCACTATTATGTTGAGTCTCCACCTTCTACCTTTATGCACCATTAAGAGAGCATAGTTGTCATTCTTAGTTCTATGTGCAGTGTCCCAAAACTTATTGATTGATACATATTGTGACTTGTTCTTGTGCTACTTGTATTTAGTCACTCTTATGAACTTTGAAGGTGTTCTATGCATCTATTTGCTACTCTATGAGGGACAAGCTGATTGCCACTATGCCATGTTTTCTGTATGTGAAACAAACAAACGTTTTTCAATGCATGTTATTCATGATCTTTGTTTGTAGCCTTTCATGTTTCATGCATAGTTATTATGTCATATTGTTAGAACTCTGTCTTTCATGCACATGTTTAGAGTTCTTTGATGCCAGCTTTCAATGCTTGCAAATGGTTTGATCTTGGTTTTGATGGTGCATGTCACCTCAAAAATTATTCTTTTTCATTTACCTATTCGAGGACGAGCAGGAGTTAAGCTTGGGGATGCTTGATACGTCGGAAACGTATCTATAATTTTTGATGTTCCATGCTTGTTTAGTATCTACTTTGCTTTGCCTTGTCTACACTTTGAGGTGTTTTTATATCTTTTCTAGAACTAACCTATTAACGAGTTGCCACAGTCCCAGTTGCTTGTTTTCTTTTGTTTTTGGTTCCAGAAAGGAAGAAAATCAATATTCTCGGAATTGGATGGGACACGAAGTCCATAGGGGAGACGGAGAGGCGCCACAGGGCGGCCAGACCCCCTAGGCGCGGCCAAGGTGGACCCACGCCTAGGCAGGATGTGGCCCCCCTGGTCGCCTCCCATCCTCGCCTCTTCAATAAGAATCCCCCGATGCAGAAACCCTAGGCACCCAATCAAACCTCCACAAAACTATTCTGTAGCCGTCGCCACCATCGTCTCTAGATCAGGGGGATCTAAAGCTCTTCCCGGCACCCTGCCGGAGGGGAGATCATCCTGGAGGCCTTCTTCTCTGGTATGATGTGTGAGTAGTTCCACCTTGGACTATGGGTCCATGTAGTAGCTAGATGGTTGTATCTCCTCCTTGTGCTTTCATGTATAGATCTTGTGAGCTCCGTTCATGATCAAGATCTAATCTATTTGTAATCATGCATGTTGTGTTTGCGGGGATCCTATGGATATTGATATTACTATGTCAGATTGATTAATGGTTTTGTCTATTTGATACTATCATGTATGTGTTGTTTGTGATCTTGCATGCTCTCCGTTGTTAGTAGCTATCCTGGCCAAGTAGTTTCTAGTGACTCCAAGAGGGGGTATTTATGCTCAATAGTGGGTTCATGCCTCTAGTTTCCAAGGGAAGTGACAGAAATCTCTTCGGTTGTAGATGTGTTGTTGCTACTAGGGAGAAAACAACGGTTTCTTATTCATGGAACAAGTGGATTGTTTACCTTACACACTTTTCTTAAAGCAGTTGTCTGTTGCTTGCAACTTAATACTGGAGGGGGTTCGAATGATAACCTGAAGGTGGACTACTAGTCATAGATGCAGTTGGATGGTGGTATATGTATATTTTTGTATTGCCCAATCGAATCTCATAGGATCTTTTTGTCTAGTATTGCATTGTTACTCAGTTCCTGTCAATTTCCCTACTGTAATTTGTTTACCCTTCATGCCATGTTGTTTATCTAAGGAGAGCACCTCTAGTGAACTATAGACCCCGGTCCAATCTTTACCATTGATACATCTTCCACTGTTACTTGTTTACTTGCTACAAACCATCATCACCTTCCACACCATACAGTTAATCCTTTGTTACAGCAAACCGGTGAGCTTGACAACCTCACTGATTCGTTGGGGCAAAGTCTTGAGTTTGTGTTGTGCAGGTTTCCACGTTGCTTGCAACACCTTTGAGATGTTTCCTTCCTCCTTCTGGTTTGATAACCTCGGTCTCTACTGAGGGAAACTTGCTACTGTGCTGCATCATACCTTGCTCTTGGGGTTTCCAACGAAGCGTCCCACGACAACATAGGGTGCGCGCATCAGTGGAGTGTTCCGTTGTAGTGCGGGGTCGTGCAACCCAGATATCAAAGAAAACCACCCGAGAGAAGAGCGAGAGGTGAATTTTTCTTATATGTGCCTTGTCTTACAAGTAGATTAGCTACTACAAAGTAGATTCGAATGAACTAAAAGGTCCCCTTTTTAATCAAAGTAGGAACAGCTTCGATGTAGTAGACATATATGAGTTCACGGTTCATGTCTGCTAGTACACTGCAAAATTATATTTTGGTTGCGAGAGGGTTGTGTTCGGGAAAGATGTGCATCTGCATATCAACTGCAAGGAGGTTGTGTCTATTTTGTAGCTGATAGCTATGCTTCATGCTAAGATTCCTTGGGGATCCAGACAGAGGGAAAAATTGGTGTGGCATAACATGAGTGATACCTATATGCAAATTGAGCACTCCCATGAGCTTCAGATGCTTTGGAGTGTTGTGCAGCTGATCGTAAGGTTAAAGTTGAAGCGATGAGTAATGATATGTATGCAGATACTGGAAATCTTGCTGCCATAGCTTATTTTGATCGAGTTTACGGATCACCAGATGCTGATCAAGCTTAGTTCAATATACACCTAGAGGTGGATTCATACATGGCAAAACTTGATGGCGGAGTTAATAAGCCAGTTTTGTCATGTACTGTGGAGATAGCCATTGATTCCAAAAACATAACTCTTGTTGAACTTGGCGAGATGATTGGTAAGGTAATCATTATTGGCCCTAAGCAGATGGCACGACTCCGGTGGTGGCATCATAAGAAGCAAGAATTCATAGAGGTTTTGGATACCGATGATTTGATGCAGATTATACAATGAAAGAAGCAAACTAGGAAGGTGTTCTTCCTGGCTACCATTTTTGATGTTGTTGAACAAGTTATTTTGGATGCAGAGGCCCCTATTATGGCTGAACAGAACAAGGCAATAGTCGTTGATCAGATCTGATGAGAGCTGCTACCCAGGGCTTGTCATATAGGCTGCAGGGTTCCCCTACCTGTATTTGTAACAAAGATTGTTGTTGCTTTGAAACTATGTTGATGTGGTCGTGTTTGTTTAGATATTGCAATCCAATGTTCTGTGAGATTTTCAGACATACCACTCGTGACCATCATTGTTGTAATAATACATAAGTACATTGTAGTTTACATGATTATGTTTGCTGAGATGATGTAATATACTTGTTTCTGAGATTATGATTGTTGAGAGATTGTAATATAATGTTCTATAAGATGTTATGATTTTTGGAAATATCATTCATTGAAACCATCACTGAACAAGGTGATACATAAGTACTTTCTAGTTGACATGTTTATGATGTAATATAACGCTCTGTGAGATCAGTAATTTGACTAATCGCTGGATAACTACCTACTACTTAGAAGGATGTACTATCATGGATGAATGAGCATAGGGTTTAGGGGAAAAACTTACTAAGTAGGAGACAGTGATCTATTGGACGGACGGGTCTAGGATTTTGGATTAAGGGTTAAGGGGTTAGTGCAATAAACAGTGCATTAGACCCTAAACCATAAAGCCTAATCATATATTTTTTGGTAGATAAGATTTTGTATGCTGCTATAAGTCAAACAAATTGGGAAGGAGGAAGTATAGGATTAATATTACAAATTAAGTGAAGGAAGATAAAAACTATTAGATATGAGACAATAATCCGGTCACAGGGCATTGTATCAATTAAACCATTATAACATGCCAATTTAGTCAATGTTGCAACATTGACGCACTTCACTTTCCCCACTCCTGCTCTCTCCACTCACTGCACTCCTCTCTCTCCTCATCGTCGCCAATGCGTCGTCGCGGCCGCATCCGCCATGCCATCCTGGAACAACAAGGATGACTAGTCGAGAAGCGATAGCCTTCTCTCGAACATAGAGTCTTCCCTCCTTGATGTGAGTTCCTCTATTTTCTCGGCAATGTTTAGGCATTGGTAATTACCTCAATCCAAGCTCCATTTGTGCATTTAAGCGTGCTTATTTCTAGC
The DNA here is from genome assembly GCA_916181665.1 of Avena sativa. Taxonomy (NCBI): domain Eukaryota; kingdom Viridiplantae; phylum Streptophyta; class Magnoliopsida; order Poales; family Poaceae; genus Avena; species Avena sativa. The sequence goes on from OV702297.1 coordinate 150,896,437, forward strand.
TTTTCGTTCCCTTATAGGTACCACTCATGATCTATGACCCCAATTAGGAGGGACTAGATCTTGATTGGGAAGTACCATGTGACCATGGGCTAAAACTGAGGAAATAGCATTTGAAGGAAGTAACACTAGGAGAAGTTTTTGGGTTGTGCAAATCAGGTTTGCTTTCGTTATGTACAATGGTGACATGAAGAAAATTGTGTAGCCTTATGTTCATAATTAGGTCACGTGTTTTTTTAGGTTGGCCTGGTGTGTAAAGCAGTAGAATGGGTGGATCTTGAGTGGCTAGACACACTTAAGAAATATTTGGCCCAGTTGTGGGATATGTATGAGCTCGAAAGGTCAGGGAGATTTACTGATGCCTGTGATGCAGCTGAAAAAATTTCAAGCTCTCGGTAGTAAATAAGGAGCTGGAACAGGAAATCAAGAATTTGTAGTTAGAACTAAATGACACAATCAATGGGAGATTTCTGGTGGGAACTGCACGGAAGCTTCAGAAGGCAGAAAAGTAGAGGGATCAGCTCATGGAAGAGAAGGAGAAGCTAGAGTACTGCATTGCGGATCTGTTGAAGGATCTAAAGAAGGAGCGCGAGGTGAACAAGGACAACCTACAGAGGATGAAGGAAATTTTAGATAAATAATTTATGTCATGACAGTATCTGAAACTAGTCAACTGTAAGACTTGCAATTGTGATATCTTAACTAATCCAAACTCAATACTTGAGCAAAATAACCTTTCATAAGAAAGAACAGTTTGCATACAGTTAGGTCCACGTTTACAAAATCACTACTACATGGATAAAACACGGTTTGGTTTGTTAGAACACATAGTTTGCAAACTAACTTCAGAAGAACTTATAGTTTGCACTAAGCCTGGCGCGGAGATGCTCGTCTTCCTTCCTGAGATCCTCCAGTTGAAGGGTTCGTTCGATCAGGCCCACTTTGGTTTTTACCTGCTCCCTCAGTACTTGGACGTGCACCTCCCGTGGGTTCAAGCACTCCGTCTGGGATGTGACAAGCTTATCAGTAACCTTAAGATTATCCCCCATGAGCTCCTTGATGATCTCCTCCTTCACACGCACCGAGGCGAGACCTTTCTTGTGAAGTTCCTTCTAGTCGGCGATGTCCACCTTCAGATTGTGGCACTTGTCATAAAGGATAGAGACTTCTTCTCTTAGGCAGTCATAGGCCAGTTTCTGAAAATTCTGCTTCTTCATTTGGATGGCCATCTTGTCCTTTAGCTAGGTCAGTAGTTCTGGGTTGAGCTTTCGCCTCTTCTGCTGCAACAAAAATATGTGGTTTGTTTCTATAATTTAAACAATTAACTAGTGTCAAAGTCATAATTTGAAGGACAGAGCGATCTACGATTGTTAAAAATTTAATAGAATCAACTAGTGGAGCAGTCCTAATTCCAATGTAGGAGCAATATAGGATTTTTCCAATTCAAGAGGATAAACTAGTGGAATAGTCCTAATTTCAATGTCAGAGCAATATAGGCTTTTTCCCAATTCAACGGGATAAACTAGTGGCATAGTCCTAATTTCAGTTTTAAAGCAACCTAGGACTATCTCCAACTGAGGGTGTTGTGGGTTTTTTCAATGTAACCAAATAGTAGTGGCATAGTCATAATCCGAAAGCAGACTCTAATACATAATGGAAAGAAAGGATGATGTCCATTCACGAGAACACAAATCTATAATTCAGTTGACAGGCAAGTAAGATAAATGGAGAAATAAGGAGTTGCTCCAAGGTTCCTTAATTGCATGACATATATAAATCACAAAAGCAGTGGAGCATAAACTGAGATTTCTGCCCCCTCTACTCGGAATCTGACTTGGGCATTGCCCGATAAGCCTCCAGCTTGGCCCTTAGATCCTCATTCTCTTTCTTTAGACCCTCGAGCATGGTGAGACCTTGGCCCATTTCCTCCTTCATCCGTCTCACTGCATCCAGGCAACGGTCCCTGTCATTATAGGCTTCGATAGCAGCCTTTGCTTCGTTGATGCGTTCTCTAAGTGCCTTGGTGGCTTCCTCCTGCTGGAGGGTGGATCTATTTTGGAGATTCTTCTTGTGACCCATGAGCTGCCTAATTAACCTGATGGCTAGGTCTTGCTTGGTCAAGTTGTATGCGATCAACTTCTATAGCTCGTCGACCATCCTCTGCAGCTCACCGCGCTCTGCTTCAAGCCTCTTGATGTCAAGTGAAAAATCAAGTGTGGTCTCCTTCTGTAGAGACAAACGCCTTCGAAGGAGCTCATTTGTCTGGGTTAGGGAGCATGCACCCTACAGTTGGTTGTGAAACTTGGCATTGATTGTGGCCACCTTGTCATGGCACTCGGCCTTCACTTGCTACATCGTTCATGTAGGTACTCTATAATTGTATTGCAGGTTTCAGGGAAATATTAATCCAAATCAAAAAAAAAACAATGTGTCTACGAAGAACAATATTGAATAAAAGGATTGAGTGTGGTCCCTACTTGTGGGAAGACACAATCTAATAATTTCACATTTAGAATCTCAAAAATAAAACTAAATGCATGTCAGTGGCATTATGAGTGGTAAAAAGTGTGGAGATTTCCTACCTCGATGAGCCGGGGAAAGGGGCTGAACGGGTCCTGGGATGCCGCCGCCATCGTGCTGGTTTCAAGGTCCACAGCTGCCCTGGAAAATGTAGCAGAGTAACAAGAAGAATAAGTAGACAGAGAAGAAGAAGAACAAGAAGAAAACAGAGAAGAAAGAAGAAGAAGACTGTACCGGGAGGAGCCCTCGCCTTCTAGAACATTCGGCGCCATTGCTAGGAGATCTTGGGCCTCTGTGCGAGGGGGGATTGAGCAGCTGGTTGAGCAACAAGTTTCTGGTGGTGAGATCTCTCGTTTCTCTCCATGCACATAGTCGATCTGCCTCTCTTCCGAGGATCCATGGATAATTCATATGGAGGAAGGTAAGGGAAGTAGGAAGAAGAAAGTGATGGGTGCAGGAGAATGGTCAAAGAGTCCAGTCTGTGGTACAGTCTTATACAAGACCACCGTCTACTCCGGTGCTATCTCAACCTACATCCACTGTTCGTTTGTTAACCGATGGCCTATGTTGCTTCCTTCTCAATGAAGGGAGACTGGCAGAACCAGGGAATAAAACCCCATAGTCCACACAATGGGACTCGATTGGACTAGCTTTAATACGGTGGACGGTTCGGTGGGCTTCAGTGCGTGCCGCCTAAAATCGCGTGGATAAAAGGGTCGGGGTGGGACTACGAGGAAGTAATTGCAGATTGCACATCCAGCGTGTGTGTGTTCTTTTGAGCGTCCATCACGTGTTCAAGGGGTTGGCATGACGCGTGCAACTATTGCACGGGCACAACATGCTGATACGTTGAACTCCACGTCGATAGGCATGCATTAGACATTTCTCGACGCTGCCAGAGGGTGCCTTTTGTGATTTTTTACATGACTACACTCCTAGTACGTTGATATTTTACAATGTATATAATTTTTACGTGACTAAACTTCGAGTATGCTCCTTGTGACCCTTATAGGATCGGCACCCAACTCTGTGTACTTGACGCATTCCGAACAACTTCCTTGCACACTATGGAACCGCGTTGTGGCAGTGGCAGACCCTTGCTGGTGGCTAACCGTCCTATGTCACATGCTCATCGCGACATTGTTTGTGCCCGTCTCAGCCATCTGAGGCACCACGACATATCTAACCATGCATTGATCCATCAACATCGGCGGTCGAGGACACCACAACGTCAAAGCTTGTCGTACCCGTCGCGCCCGAGAAGTGCGGTGCACCGGCAGAGACGGAGGAGCGCCAAGCAGCATCCAAGATGGAGGAGCGCCGGAGGAAGGCCTACGAGACCACCATGAAGAAGGCCAGGAGGAATAGAGGAGCCAGCTATGAGGACGACTCTGACTCAGGCAAAGAGGAGGCATTCATGGATCAGTTGGAGGCAGAAGCAGAGGAGAGTGGCGTCGATCCGTGGGATTATGAGGAGGGGTAGGACTACGATGAGGAGAGGGCGCGTATCTACGAGGAGGGAGTTGTCGATGAGTCATCAGAGGACACTGACGGCTGCGGCGTGATGGCGACGAGTAGAGTAATGTTCTGTTGTTAGTATTATTATATAACTGCCACGTCATGCATTGTGATTGTTGTAACTACCATGTCTTGCTATAATATTGGGTTGTTGGTATGTAACTATTTCGTGTGGCTGTTAGAACACAGAGGATAAAAGGTTGGCAGGCAAGATCTGCATGACAACTGTCTGAACCAATCAGGGCATGTTGGTTTCTGTGTGAGCTATAGTAAGGGCTTTTCTAAGTACTCATGACTAACATAGAGGGCAAAACTGAGTGTGAGTTAACATGGCTTTTAACCCTAGATCCCCCCCCCCTCGCTGCCCAGAACATAAATCCACTCCATGGATTGAGCCCAAACTCGGCACCTAGCTCCCCCTCTGCATCGCAATTAACTTCTCCAACTAGAGATTTCGTGGTCATTTGGAGAAATCTTGACTTTCCATTTTCTAAACCTAAAAAACCGTTGTTTTTCCAAAGGAGGTGCAAGATTAGGGCGCTCCCAAGGGCTCGAGGCAATTTTCACGCATGATACATCATGGTGTATGGTCATTCCCGGGAGGTGGGTATTTATCCTGTGGTGCAAGCATATACTGTATTTTTCTTGAGTTACGGCTCGGTAAAGGCGGTTTCTAACTATAGGTACCCTATAAGACACTCTCAATTTTCAGGAAAAAATGTTTTGGAGTGTCCCATGGGGTACGTAGGCTGGATGCATGCCTAGGTCTAAGATTGCACTGACTGTTGCGTTGTCGCGGCTGCCGGAGGGTTTAGCCGTTTCTATGGACAACACCAAACAAAATCTTAAAAAAATGTGAAAACATCTCTTGGAGCCCTTGCATGTGACCCACCGATCTTATAAAATCATAAGCAAGGAATATCAGGTACTTTGGCACCCAAGGAACCACCAGGATGTCTATCGAGTGTGAGTTAACATAGCTTTCAACCCTAGATCCCCCCTCCCCCTCGCTGCCCAGAACATGGAACCACTCCATGGATTAAACCAAAACCCAGAAGCTAGCTCCCCCTCTACATCGTAAGCAACTTCTCCAACTAGAGATTTCGTGGTCATTTGGAGAAATATTGACTTTCCATTTTCTGAACCTGAAAAACTGGTATTTTCCAAAGGAGGTGCAAGATTAGGACGCACCCAAGGGCTCGAGGAAATTTTCACGCATGCTACATCATGGTGCATGGCCATTCCTAGGAGGTAGGTATTTATCTCATGATGCAAGCATATACTGTATTTTTCTTGAGTTACAGCCCGGTAAAGGTGGTTTCTAACTGTAGGTTCCCTATAAGACACTCTCAATTTTCAAGAAAAAATGTTTTGGGATGTCCCATGGGATACCTAGGCTGGATGCATGCCTAGGTCCAAGATTGCACCTACCCTTGCGTTGCTGCAGCCGCCGGCGGGTTTGTCCGTTTTTTTGGACAACACTAAACAAAATCTAAACAGCCGCCAGCAAGGATTTATTATTTCTCCTGCAGTTAGCTGAAAGATCCTCAAGAACACCCTCAATCACCCTAGCAACTTATTTATATTCAAATTCAACTCCATTATTATTGTTTCCCTTCCTCTTCCTCTTCCACTCCCGCATACCCTTTTGTTTTTTTCGCCCCTATCCATGCCGGCACCTCCACGTCCTCATCAACTTGATGCTTACCGACATTTTCCTCCACATGCGCATCACTGTTTCCCTCCTCCTTGTCACCATTTTACTTCACATGCAACACTTCCTCTATGTCATCTTGCTGCGCTTCATCTAGTTTTGCCTGAGAAGCCTCATCTTGTGCCTCCGTGATGTGAACGGGGACAAGGTCAGCATCTTCAAAATCACATGGAACTGGGTTTTTGCATAGCCTCTTGATATGGCCCAACCCTCCACACTGTTTGCACTTCTGCTTCCTTGCTCCTAGTCTCGAACCTTTTTTAGCAAAGGCTTCGATCATTTGCTTTCTAGGCCTCCTAGGTAGCCTCCTAAGAACTGGTGGTTCGAGTTTGAACCCTAGATCGACTATCTCCCAATCATTTTCATCAGGCATAGGTGGTATGTTTTCTACATAAGTTGCAACAAACTTGTCCACAGAGAAATAGTTGTAAACATAGTTCTCTATTTCAGCACCTCTACCTCTCAGCTTTAATATGAAGTGCAGTGCATGGTGGCATGGCAGACCAGTAACCTGCCACTTCATGCATGAATAAGTCTTGTTTCCAATGTCTATAGTATATCTTTGTTCATTTCCATGCTTGTCTTCTCACCATCCTCGTCTTTATCATTCTCATTGCCCTGGTTCTTGCATCCAGTAACAAAACTACCTTTGGAACTATTTATGCCTACAAATTTTCTCGCACAAATTCTCCTAAAATCTATCTTCACCAGTATACACTGTCTTATTGCATCTAACAAAATAACAATTGCAAGTAACTTCATGCTCCTAATCCTAGCATTGAACCTTTTGTCAAATTATTGCAAACATAGTCAACTTTGCTTAACTCACCAAACTTGCTTCTGGCTCATAACTTGCTATGATGTTCTTCGAGATATTCTTTCATCTTTGACACGGTATATAAGTTATGCATGTAAGTAGCATGCGTGCTTGGGGTGTACATGTATGTTGATCGCCACAAGTTGTCTTTAAAGCTCTATCCTTTGAACTTATTTGTGAATCTAGTAGCAAGGTGCCACATGCATTCCCTATGCTCAACCCCAGGAAATACAGCATCAATAGCATTCTGAAGCCCCTTGCATGCACCATTGTGTATCACCAAGCCTTCAGGGTGACCAATTACTGCACGTAGTCTCTACATGAATCATGTCTAGCTTTCAGTCGATTCACCCTCTCTCGAACAGCATAAGCTACGGAAAAAGGAAATTATGCGCGTCCATAGCACAAGCGGTAGCAGGTTGTCCCCTAAACTTCCCTGTTAAAGAAGTTGCGTCTATTGCCAAGTATGGCCAGCAGCCGTCTAGGAACCCCTTCCCTGCAGATTTGAAACTATACAACATATGAAAACTGTCAGTCCACTTGCCCTGAATGAAGTATAGAGCCATCTCCTTCCCATCAAAGAGTATGTGGTAAGGAATCAGAACGTTAAACTTTTCGCTAAGCTCGGTTCTGAGTTCAACAGGTCCAATGTTATGATCTTGCCTCACCTAGTCAAGTACCATAGCAGCAATCCACTTGGTTGTCACTGGTATAATTTTATCACTTAAAGAAGTATTAGGTCAGTTGTGTTTCTTCGTATTTACCTTGATCTGCATTGGATAGGAATAAAAATAAATCAGAGGACTCATCAGCAGAACCAATATGAGAAAGATTAAAACTAAATGTAGTTATTGCAACCTGAAATGGGTATCCACCCCGCATTGGAGATCATGCAATCTCCATATACACACCTTAATTTACCTACAATGCACCCTAAATCTCTTTTGGTCGCTCTTTTCAATGATAAATTCGAACCCAACTCTTATTGCATATGTAGCAATGGCATATCTGCAATCCTCCATAGTCTCAAAGACAGTCCCCTCATCAATTGTAGGGTCATCCCTATCAAAGTATATCACTAGCATGTCCTCATCTTCGTCATCATATCTGCATCCCATTTCCGCATCCTCACATTCCTCTTCCTCATTAGTCCCATAGTCAGGCTCATAGTTTGAATCAACCAAATAGTCCCTACTCTCCATCCTATCAGGGTCAGCAGCCACATATGGATATGCTTTCTCATCATCATCTTCGAGCACAAAATCATCCTAACCGCCACACATTTCAATGTCTTCATGCTCGCTTGAGAAAGCATCATGCCCAATGACAGGATGGGTGGTTGTGCTCAGTATCGCAAACAGAGGCTGTTATGTTCGCGTTCCACACGGGCCGGTATCATTCAGGACAGTAACGATGTGCACAGACATCAGGATAGTCCTCGTGCCAAGGTTTTTACCCCACATCTCGGCCAGAGCCTCCTCAGTCCTAACGTCGTAGAAAGTCTACGAAATTGTGTCATAGTACCGGCTTCCGAATTCATCATGCTGGCCAATCGGAAACTTGCCAAATTGCATGTGCAAGTCACCTAGAGTTATATCCTCGCGTCTACTATCATCCTATAATTAAATCCACTGGTAACTACAATTCTACCGTCGAACAAGGTTTCAGTCTGACACCCATGCCAAATATTCAAAAGAAATCTAGATGCAACAGACGTCCTACGGTCACCAACACAGATCCTCGCCATCACTAGGACTAGAAATGCTAATTGGAAAATGCAAAGATGGAATTGCAGGTCTTACCCTTTAGGGAAGATGTACGGCATGTTGAGTGGGCTCCAGATCTCCAAAGCTTTGCACCATGTGTCTTCTTCCCCTGTTTCGTGCTCCTTCATGTTCTCCAACCTTGAAGGGTCCATCTCCGTGCTCTCTGGTCGGGTAGGAACCATCTCCGTGTTCTCCGGCTACGCAGGATCCATTTTCGGGCGGGTTCCAGATCAAAGCCACTATAGTTGCGTGAGAACCTAACGCACGCCTCATGATTTTCATTTCCAGATGCGCCTGGGAAGGGACAGCGCCAAGGATACAGGGCAAGGAGACAGGACAAGGAGGATAGGGCGGGTAGGGGATGGCGAGAGGACGATAGTCCAGGGGGAGGATGAGAGTGGTACATGATGCTGCGAGTGGCAGAATATGGAAAATCGCATAATAGTGGGGGCACTAATCCTCGAACATGGGATACACGCCATCGACGGTCAAGGTGGCGGGGCCCGCCAATCAGTAAAATGCCAAGTCATCTTCCCCTGTTTCTGATGGTGTTACTACAATTCGACGATCATAGTGGTAGAGGCATAATTTTGGACAAAACTAAGGACATAGTCGTAAATATACTTAAAATGGAACCCTAACCTGGTACATTATCCGATCTGGTGGCTAGCCACGACCTGTATTTTTAATATCTTAGCACTCTTATGCTGAGAAGGGAAATAAAGATTCAACAGTTATTTGAACTAGATTCGAATAACTACACTCTTAGGAAGCTTAGCTATGGCCCCGCCTAAGCAGAATTCGCCGCCGCCCCGGCCGCCGCTGAAGCTTGGATATTTGGTTGTACTACAAGGCCGGTATCCCATTATCATCTAAGATGGTTGATTTTGCAGAATGTGCTATATCTACGGTGGCGGCGAAGGCCGCGACGGCGGCAAGTAGGGCCAAGTGAGCATCGTGGAGAAAGCGCGCGACGACATTTTCGTGTGCTCTGCGTAGGATAAAGAAGGTACGTTCCAAAGTGTTCCTGCGAGCAGCATGCCGCCGAGGAAACAGGGTTAGAAACTATCATATTTATCCGAGACAGACAAGATTCAGACAGTATTTTATAAACTGATCTTGAGTGGGTTGTTCATGCACGTTTCATACAGAATCACGCACTATCTCAAACAAATATCGGTAAATATTATTCAAGGCGGACAAACCAGCAGCATTTCTTGTCTTTTGGATCGTTCACCAGCAGCATTTTCCTAGCAATGGTGACATCTCATTGCCAGCCCACCCTCTTTTCAGGAGGACTAACTTGGTTATTCACACAAATTCATTAGCCACACATATCACAAATTCATTAGCCACCCATTACAAATTTAGTAGCCATACATACTACATCAGTTCAAACTATTACATAATCTAGCTCCAGGCGTACTATGTACTCCATTCTCAAGTCAACAATCTTTCAGATTCACTAAACCTCTATCTTCACTCAAGAAAAATCAGAACCACCAGCTTGTCCACGCCCGATACCCCCATCGAAATTGTGCGCTCCGTCGCGGAACGGTGGTGGTCCTATGCCATTAATCCTTCCAGACCAATACTGCAGGCGACGAGGACGCTTTTTCGCCGCCTCTTCGGGGTCGTGGATGCCATGTACCGATTCCAGAACCTTCTGCAGGTGTATGATCATCGGGTGCTTTCCGCAAAGCTGTCGTCCTGTCCTGCTTGGAATCTCCACCTCGCATATCTTAGGAACGGTGTCTAGATCTTTTAGCCATGCATTTACCTCGATGATCCATCTGTCGCTCGGTGGCATAATCTCCACCAGCTCGCCGCCAAGGCTACTGACGACCTGCTTGAGGGCCTCTGGTTCCCAAGCATCCAAAAGGATGTCGTCAAAGCCGAGTTTAGAGAAAAAAACGAAGCTGCCCCAAGCGATTGTCCCACCCACATGCGCGATGCCAATGCATGAAGCTCATTTTCTCCCCACAGCACTCGAAAGAACGGGAAGAATACAGAACGCTCTCGCTGTCTGAGCTATGCGCGAACCGAACAAAGAAATCGAATGGCGGGGCGTATACCTCAATATTTACCATTTTTCGTATGATCCCAAAACAAGACCTAAAAGCCAACAACAAGTCTGTCGGCGACACGGCAGGACGCGTGTCCAGCATGGTGGCCATGAGAGCGTTGTCGTCGAACTCCTCTGCCAGGGCTACCATGCCTAGGGTGTGCGACAATACGCAACCGCCCGAGACAGTTCGACGGTCCGGATTGCCAGGAGGAACGCGCTCCGCCGTGCGAGAAGGTCTAGGCAGAGGCGAGAGGCTAGGCTGGGGACGTGAAGCTCTGACACAGCAACTAGGAAAATGAGGCGAGGGCGACGGCGGCGAGCTTCGATTAAGGGCGTGGGAGGTTGACTGGCCATGGCAGGGACGCAAGGAGAGAAACGGCGAGCTCCGATCTGGAGACCAGCAGACGAAGCTAAGCAAGGTAATGGAGAGAGGAATAATAGAAGAGTAGAGCAGAGAAGAAGTTCTAGTCCTCGCAGGGGTAAACCAGTCCACGACCACAAAAAATAACGAAAAATACTGACAGGACGGAACAAAAAGAGTTGATCTAATGGTGGGATTTGAGTTCAATTGTTTTTCGAGTGGTTCAAACGATCGTTTGGCCGTTAGATTTGTATTCACCCTTATTTGACCCTAGCAACTCCGACCCCACGATATCTTGGCATCTAAATTTTCAGGCCGCAAATTAAAAACCTTATCAAAGACAACGTTGGGCTTGAGCTCGACCTGCATATGTTGTGTTTTTTTTGTTAGATTTTATGCGATGATCCTCTTACAAACTATCGGAACTGTTGTCACTTTTGTTGTCAAAACTGTCAAAATATCTTTATTTCCAGTTCACCCTGTCAAGCAGTTCAAAACAAAATATGCGTCGGACACTGCTAAAGATGCTCATACAGGTTTAAGCCTCAGTTCTGGTGTGACTTGTTTTTACACTATCCACGATGTACATCTCGGTGACTTGTTTTTACACTCTCCTCAATGTACATCTCTTACCTAGTAAATGTCCATGCATGCTCCCTACAGTGGTTCCGACAGAACTGGAGCCGTACAAGCAGCAATTCAGGAGTATTTTTTTTCTCTTGTGACGTTAAATCAATGCCAAGTCACACATGGAAAATCGACTCCTTTTCTGCCAGTTCACATAATTTATTTCGCTCATGGAAAGAAGGCACCCGCCTACATCACCCCCAAAGTGCACGGATATGTGTTCCATTTCAGAACCCTTGAGCAATGACACTAGGGCTTAGTACAGGTCAACATCTACTCCAAGGAAATTATTCATGAACATAGTACTTCATATCTCTAACGACTCATATTTTTTCATCGCTAATACATAGTTCAATAGCTAGGACCCCTCTTGATCTCTGTTGAAGCTCCAAGCACCGCCGCTCCCAAAGTAGCTCTCTTGTTAGTGCAACAACTGCAGTACAAGCAGGCCTTGTAGTAGATTAGTAGTCGACGAAAAGGAAGGTTGATCCAGAGAGACAAAGCTGACTTGCCTATATGTCTGCGCCATCGATGGTACTGCTCTTAAAAAGAGCAAGCAGCAGCCTTGCTCGTGGCCTCACTGCAAGTTGTGAGAATGGCGTCAAAACAAATCAGGGAATCTCAAAGCTCTATGGAGATAACAAGAATATAGGAATTCATCTTCCTCCATGGATGATGGGATTTCAAACAGGGTAACGATACAAGATCCTAGAAACAGCATCATTACCTTAACGCCTTCTTGACCTCATTGCTCGCAGGGTCAAGACTCAGCGCCTCCTGGAACGCACTGACTGCTCCTCGGTAATCCTGTACATGGAGGAATGGCATTAGAGCAAATTCAGAGACAGGTCGAGAGACTGAATTAGATTGAAAGGCTAGATTTGATACAGGAGTTATACCTCCATGAAACTGAGAGCTGAGCCCTCTCTATACCATGCCTTGGCCCAACCAGGACGCAGCGTTTTGCACTGTCGGGCATCTAGCAAAGCTCTGTCCCCTTCTCGCATCCGCAGCCAGCAGAGGCTCCGGTTGGCAAACAGGGTGGCATCAAGAGGGGCTATCTCCATCACCTACATTATCAACCAGCAAGGATGGCGCTCAGCTTCGCATGATTCTTTCAAGCAATGGTAAATGGATCTAACAGGCTTTGTGGAGAACATTTTTGCATTTTAGTTAATTTTAATAATAGAAAAACACAGATAAACATTAGTCAGGCTTAGTCTGCGCTCAGCATTCCCCTATACCACCCCCTCTTGACCCCGTGCGGTGCCGCCGCCGCACCGGGTCGTCGCTCTCACCCCAGCCAACCACCCCCTCCCGCACGTCTCCCTCCTCTCCGTCGTTGCCAGATCCGTCGCCGGACTAAGTTCCAGCGGCGCGGCGGGGCCCCAGCCCTCGCGCGCGCCCCTTCCGTGGCGGCAGCGGCTCGAGTTCCGGGCAACGGCGGCGGCTCTCCAGCGGAAATCCAGCAGTGATGGCGAGTGGGCGGCGGCCGGTGAGTTCTGGCGACAGGGCGGTTGATGATGGCAAGATCTAGGGCTCCTAGATCGCCGACTTCTTCGACTCCTCGATGTCGGCCGGTGCCATCCAGCTTCTTCCGGGGCCTACTATGCATCACGAGGACGCCCCGGGCGGAGGCCCTGGGTTTGGTGGAGGTGGACATCTTCTACGTCGAAGGTGGCCGGCTTGCGACTGGATTGGCAGATCTCACGATCCGTGTTCCAATACCAGCAGCGAGGCGGGGAGACCTAGGTGCCGGTGAAAACCGAGCCATTGGCAGGCGATGGCAGCGTTACCACGTCGTTACCTTGATAAAGGCATCGCCGTGCACCTTGTGTCGACCTCACTCGTGCTACTCCGGGGGAAACTCTAAGATCTTCGGGTCGAGTCTATGCATCGATCTACATGCTAACAATGAGTTGGCGAAAGATAATGAAGGCGGCGACATCCGAAGCGTGTGCGTGGGCGCCGCTCTGTGTATATGCTGTGCGGTTCTAGGGCTCCTTTTGCTTGAGTTCGAGAGTCGTCACGCCCAGGCACTCCAGCTTCTCTTGGCGAGTGGCAACAGTGTGAGTGACCATGGGGCAGGGTCAAAACAGGCAGCTAGGTGTTTGATAGATCCCGCTGGGGAGCTGGCGATACGGTTATCATTTTTGCTCGGTGTTCTGTTTTGGCTGTTCCGGTTTGTATGATCTTTGTAATGGCTTTTGCCAAACAATGTGGTTCTAATAATAAATAAAGGCTGTGTGCATCGCTTGATGCAGAGGCCGGGGCTCCGCTCCCCATTTCAGAAAAGAAAAATCTAACCAGCTTTTGTGCACTTTACTGCTTGCTTAGCCAACTTATTGTTACTTCCACCCACAGGCAGTCAAACTTGCCATCCGTCATCGCCTCCATGTCGACTCCTCCCACATACTTAGGCATGAGCGCTTGGGAGGAGAGGCCAGGGAGGAGAAGCAACGAAGAACATAAGGGTATTTTTGACTTTGTGGTAAAAAGACTGAATGGTGAGCAAATAAAACAGATAGATGGATGTTAACAGCCTAAAACTGATGGCAGTGGCAAAAACATTAAAAATGATGGAAGAACGGCATTTTAGTAATTAGCCAAAAAGCAGGCACACTGTCAGAGTTTCAGAGTGAACTAAAGGAATTGTCATAACTCCCCTATAAAATATGTTCAGCAAAGCACAGTTTAGCAATGACAAACTGAGCCTACATTATCTGATCATGTTGTAAGGCACCCACAAACATGTTGACATAAACCATGAATCATCAGTCAATCTTATGAGCGATCATTAAGTTGTACTGCTACAGGGAAATCTGAAGTTCACTACAGTTTCAATCGTGAACCTGACTTTCAAAACTACTATTTTGTTTGCAAGTTTCTCTTGTATTATTCCAAACGAGTACTACTACTACCTCCATTCCATATTAACTGTCCCAGATTTGTCTAGATTCGCATGTATCTACACACTAAAACGCATCTAGATACATGTGTATCTAAACAAATCTGCAACGGTTAATATGGAACGGAGGGAGTATTACATTGGTTCATATACTCACCATTCCATAGTAGTACATTGCTGTAAAGTAGTCCTGCTTAGCAAATGCTTCCTTTCCTTTTGACTTCAGCTCGGCTATTCGTTCTTCCGCAGAAACTGCATCCTGAAAGAAGTGGCATGTTTAGTTGAACTTGCATAGCAAATGACAGGTTCAAGCAGCACTGCCAAGTGTTACAGTTGGAAAATATGCCCCTTGGTCCAAATACATAAAATAATAATAATGATACTTTTCTGGAGGAAGTGCCCATATGACCATCCCAACTGTAGTTTCTGTGACATTTTTGCTATTACGGAAGTGCCGATCAAAAAATTCGAAAAGAAAATTCAATTGAGATGTAACATCCTCTAGTACCTGCAGAATATCTGGGACACTGTTCACTGACTTCCTAATACCAGCACAGATATAAGGACTTCAATGTCTATCATTTATTCATTCAAAGAATACAGGCTTGCAGAAAGGACATGCATGCCACAATATAAGCAATGATACCATGTGTCAATTAACATATTTTCCGAGGGTACTTTCTCCAAGTGAAAGTAAGTCAAGAACAAAAGAATACAAGATAAAGGGGTCGCTGAATACAGGTCATGAGTGAGTGCACTGTGGAATATTTTTTCAAGTAAAATGCAACATAGACCATCCAAGAGCACCATGAATTACGCCGAGCAAAATTGAAATATACAGATTACTCTATAACAAAGTAACAATTGCATAGATACCTGAATCCTGGTATGAAGAGATCTCATAGTAGTAATTATCCCATCAACACTCCAATCTGGCACAGATGGAATTGGGTTTGTCCTAGGTAAAAGAAGTTCAACAATCTCACGTAGACCACGAGCTGCAGCTCTCTTGATTGGAATATCCCCGTGCTATATTGCAAAAATAAAATCAGAAGATGCAATCGCATGAAAAATGAAAGATGAACATTGTGAAAAAGAATTTGGCATGCACAACTACTAGTTCTCTGCAATCCTGAAAAAAAAACATAAAACAATATTTTCCTGAAATCGTACCAACGGCTGTAAGAACCTAACAAATTTTGGAGAAAAACGCAGCAAAGTTACTCTCCAGTGTTATACGTGCATAGAAACTCATAATGGAATTCCAATGGTATGCTCGGTATGAAAACTACAGGGATTGCCGGATTGGCATCACGATTGATGATATTTAAACCATGTTGTATGTATTGTGAAAGAACTCCACGCCATGGCCCTAACCTATCACTAAAGCTGCAAATTGTGCAGTCAGAAGCAAACCCCAACAGGTGCACACTAATACACTGATTGCACAATACTTGACACGTTGACAGTCCATAGTTATACAGCACACTTCTTGTGCTATGCTGAATCTATTTTATAATCCGTTGTGGGAAACTAGCCACGAAAGCAGGCAAAAGTTGGTTACCAAACACAAAGGCAAAAGCAGTTAGAGAAGTTGGGAACTTGGGATATCATAATCCACCACAATGTCAAATGCAGCCTTAGAAATAGTTTAATAGATTACCACCCAACCATAGGTATGGGGAGGCAAGATTGCCAGGCCTCGAAGCATTAAAATAGATAAACATGAGTGCCAAAGACGGAGCTATAGTTACCTGGTTAGGAATGTTAGGGTCAGCTCCAGCTTCCAGCAAGAACTTGACAAGTTCAGTTGAGCCATCATCAACTGCTCCCGTTAAAGGAGTTGGTCCAGAGCTAGTATTACCATTCACATCAGCACCAGCCTGTTGAATTGAAAATGCAAAACATAGCTTTAGAAAAAGGATCTGCACATTCAATTGTCACAGTAAGTTCATCTAACTAATATGCCTGCTTTGACACTTGTTTAGAGACAAGGACATAATTGGCCAGCCAAACATAGTTGGACTATATCAGGTTAGGCAGATAAGTTACTGAACCTCAATCAGTAGCTTCATGCATTCCAAGTTATTCCCACAGCATGCCATCATGAGTGGTGAGAAGACATGATTAACAACTCTGTTGGGCTGAAAAGGGAAATGAATTCAAAATTAGTCAGTAGCAGAACTAATGATAATTAGAAAATGTGCCCACCAAGTATTTTGTTGCATTTATAGAATAACTATTTTACCATCAAAACAAAAATAAATTAATTATTTAAGTATTTTCTTTTAAATTTTATGAACTTCCGAGTAATGCAATTAAGTGAGAAAACAATAGCTTACATCAGCACCATGCTCCAGCAGAATTTTCATGGCCTGATGCTGGCCCTTTGCAGCAGTCATGTGCAATGGTGTCCCTCTATAATTGATAGCATCCACATCAACTCCTTTGGACAGCAGTAGTCTTACAGACTCGCAATGCCCTGGAAGCACAACAAATATATTATGAGATCCCTTGTAAGCAGATAATATCCTGTAAGCCACCCTTCTGTTCCAGAGACTGAGTGGACTAAAGAACGAGTAACTCACCATGCTCTGCTGCATTGTGCAGCGGCGTTAAGCCCCTCTCGCTAGCTTTTGCCGGATCACTGCCATGATCAAGAAGATACCTTACAACCTGAGCGTTTCCCTTGAGTGCGGCGTAGAACATCGGTGTTGCGCCTACAAGGAGAACGCTGTTTTTAGGTGCTAAGTATTAACACTGAGAACAACCCTGCTAGCTGTATGCACAATTTTTTACCTACGCCTGATGTTGAGTTGATATCGAGCCCCACTTCCTCTACCAGGAACTTGCAGATCTCCAGGGACCCCTTATTCGCAGCAAAATGAAGTGCGTTTAGCCCTTTCGGGTCCTTGGTTTCCCGTAAATCCATCTTTTTGGACATTTCTAGCATGGAGAGATTGCAGACAAAACAAATGTCAAATACCAAAATCATGTGTGAGTCACAAACAGAAGATAGTGCTGGAAACTAAACATAAGTTCCCACGCCTGGATCTCCAAATCGGTCTACATTTGGGAGTTCACGACTAATCTCGCGAAATGGATCCATGCAGTCTCAAGTTTGGTGGCCTCCGCCGAACAAAATCGAGGGAACTAACAACCCACTTTCTCAGAAATCAACCGCCGAGAACATCAGATTCGCTACCACCCCACACCAAATTCGTCCCTACTACGGTACATAAGCATCACGCGAGAGCAGTGGCAGCGCTTTCATCCGAGACACTGGACTGGGGACGCGGGTATTAAACAGCGCTACTTACTCTTGAGGAGGCGAAGGTTGCCGTCGAGGGCGGCCAGGAGGGCGATAGCGGCAGGGTTGGGGGCCATGTGGGCGGCGAAAGTCTCTCACTGGGGCAGTAGGGTTGCGGAAGGTTCTAGAAGATCTTGGCGCGGCGCCACGAGAGGCGTGGGGTTCTTTGGAGAAGAGGGGAAAGGTAGTGGCGTATGTGGCGCCACACAGGAGTTATAGTGCAGTGGAGGGCAAGAGTGTGGGCCCCATCTGACCCCGGCAGATCTGTGACGTGTCGCCAACGGTGCCTGCATTGATGCCACGCGTGAACCCTCTAACCGAGAAATAAACTACTATTCTCTCCATTTCAAAATATAATATATTTTAGATTTATAAAAAAAAATGCATTTTAAAACTGAGTGACTATATATAAAATAATTTTAGATTTGGGTTTGCTTCATAAAGCTAAAACATCTTATATTTTGAAATGGAGGTAGTATATCCGTTCTAAGGCTTCTCGCATCTCCACGGCCTGACCAATTCAGCCGATCTAAACTGTTCTTTTTTATCCTTTAAGTTGGTCTGCATTTGTTTTTGGACGAGGTTTGGTCTGTTCGGCTGACCGCGCTCGGCGGCGCAACCCATTTGTCCGGTTAGGGTGAGATTTTTTTTTCAAATTCAAACGTAAATCATTGCGTTAAAAATTAGCAAAGTTCATATATTTTATACATAATTTACATTCAAAATATAAAAACAAAATTTAAACTAGCCCTAACCCTAGCTACCGATCTTCGCGTGCCAACGTCGTCTCGTTCATCTATGGGTTGAGGTCGATATACTTCGGCAGCGTTTAGAGGTTTGGGCGGTGGCAGGCCGGAGCGGGCGCGGGTGGATTGATCACCTGCACAGGCCATGGCGTCCAACCTCCCATGTGGTACTAGAGGTGCGCCAACTCCATCCCTACCTCCGGAGCGATCGATGGCGCCCATCTCAGCGGCGGCGGTGGAGGCAGCTGGGCGTTTGCCTGCGCCACAAGGCCGGTGAGCTGGACGGCCTCTTCGTAGCCACGCCAGAAAGCGTCCTCGTCGCGCGCGCTATCCGCAATGGCTTACTCGGTGAAGGCTTCCTTGTCGTAGACCCGCACCACGACCTCGTGGTACTCCGGGGGCAGGTTTGCGGCAATGTCGTTTGCCGCCTCCTGCTTGACGACGATGTCGTCATCCTCCTCGCTGTCGAGGTCGACATTGGAGTGGTTGAAGGCGCCCTCGTCGTCCGAGACGATGTTGGGGAAGGGGTAGACCTCCCCCGGCTATAGGTCATGGCAAATGGTGGTGGCATGTCGCGCCTTGTGCTCCCACTCAAGGAACTGTATCCAATAGTCCTCGCTATGGTAGCCCCTCTCCCATTGTTGGGCTTGCGGGAGGTTGCTGATCCGTCGGCGGATCTCCTCCTCCAGCTCTTTGCCCTTCTTGGTCACGGGCGGCACCGGGACACGGTCCTGGTTGAGGTGCCAGACGGTGGGGAGGGAGACATTTTTGCGCTTGATGCCCCGGCCTTCCCTCCATCAGCACTCGCAGTCGTGGAAGTAGCACTGGCTCCGGCGGTCCTGCTATGGCAGGTAGTCCCCCACGGGGCGGCCCTGAACTCCTCTGGCCACGGCGAAGGCAACAACGATGCACCACGGAGAAAGGCCGGCAAGCGGGAGCGTTGGCTGCTAGAGCCGGATGCTCGTGGTCGTTCTTGCTCCTCTCCTTCTTCAGCCATGACGGCGTCTTCATTGTTGGTGGTGGCGAGTGGATGCTAGGGTTGCGATGGCGAGAGGTGAGGAGTGTGGCATCGACAGGCGCAGGTTTAAATAGCCCCTTTACCCGCGAACGCGCGTAGCTTTCCGCTCCTTTACCATCAATGTCGGTGCGGGAACGCAAGTGGCGTCCAATCAGTCAGTGTGCCATCTCCGATCAGCCTTCCTGGACGCGTCTCTGAATTGTTGTCGCGGTTGCGTCTAAATTGGTGTCGCTGCTTGTGTCTGAATCAATGTCGTGCTAAGCGGTAGCTGACGGGTGGTCCAGTGGCACACGCGGATAGGACACGTCCTCCGTCCGCGTACATGTAGACTGATGCAACCGTTGCCTAGATTTGATGCACGAATGGGTTAGGTCGGACGCGTTCGTCCGGATAGGTCGTGCCGTTACGGCGTTGCGCACGTACCGTGTATCCGCGCGGACGAGTTCAGACGCGCTCGGACGGGTTGAGTCGGCCCGATGAAGATGCCCTTAAGGCCTATAACTTTTTTCAAAAGTCAAACTATCTAAAGTTTGACCAAATTTTTAGAGAAAAAAATTTATGTTTACAATACGTAATTCCTACCCTTTCATACATCATGAAACATATTTTCACATGGTATCTATCTAATATCATAGTTATTGATAGTTTTTCTAAAAGTTTGGTCAAACTTTACATGGCTTGACTTTTAAAAAAAAGTTATAGCTCTTAAGCCATGGGATGGAAGAAGTAGTATTACTTCGGTACTTTAAAAAATATATTACTCATCTCAAAGTAGTCTAAATTCCTTCTGTCTTGGAACAGATGTATGTACATACGTAACATACCTTGATATATTACTCATCTCAAAGTAGACAAATCTTCAACATCTATTTCGACACTATGATACATTAATAATCATCAAAACCAGTGCAAGAGCATATAAGTAATAAATCACAAATACTCCCTCTGTTCTAAATTATAAAATGTTTAGCATTTTTCTATATATATATAGACGCATTTTAATGTATATATATTTAGAGCAAAATGAGTGCCTATACAATGAAAGATGTCTAGATACATTTATTTCAGAAAACGACATCTTATATTTAAAAACCGAGGTAGTATGTGAATGGACCACCTAGCACGAATGTTGACACTAGCGCGAGCTAAAGACACGACATCATCCTCGTCCCACTCCATCGTCGGGATCATGCAAATCTTGTTATATTAGAGTTTGTTCTAGTAAACGGATGAAAAGTCGGCGTGCTAAGGATATCTCCAACCGTGAACCACAAACAAACCGAGATTGTTCAAATGTGCAGACAGAAGCCAAGCCCCAAAAAGACACCACAAATGGACCCATCCATTTGGATGCATTCCCATCCTTGCCCGACGTCGGGGCTCTACTGAAGCCAAAAATGGAGTTGACGCTGGAGCAGAGACGTCGTCAGGAACCAGTAGGCCGCTATTGACATGGGTATAGCCCTTCGGGAACACACTGTTGGTATATCAGGTCCAGCATAACTGGAGGCCCAACATGATAGTTGGCTAAGGATGATGAAGCCCAAGACAAGCTGGTGGCTACGAAGTCTCGAAGGCCCAGAATCCTGGCGCGTGGAGCAAGAGCAAGCCCAGTCTTAGCAAATTCTAGGGTTAGTCCTTAGCATGTAACTCACTCGGTCATGGTACCTGAGACCTAGCCTCTCATAAAAAGGCTAGGGGGCGCCGAGGGGGCTCTCTCACGCTTATGCATAACCTGTCCTAGGAAACACCAAGTCTACACCACCATAGTCATCATGGCAACCTTGTAATCTTCTTTGTTAATCAAGAATAGACAAGTAGGGTTAGGGTTTTCTCTTCGGGATCCTAAACCTAGGTAAATTGTGTTTTCATTGTTGTATGTTAGCTGATGAATCCACCAGCACTCTCTTCTTCCCTTAAACCCAAATCCATCAACCATGGGAATTGTCGTGGTGATCCCACGTCAATTGGCGCCATTTGTGGGAAGTCCGTGCGTTGGAGTCATGGCTTCAACGGC
This sequence comes from Avena sativa, assembly GCA_916181665.1. NCBI lineage: Eukaryota > Viridiplantae > Streptophyta > Magnoliopsida > Poales > Poaceae > Avena > Avena sativa. Next base: position 150,917,824 of record OV702297.1, read on the forward strand.
TCCAACTTTAGTGATCTGCAACTCATCGGTCTTTGGGGAGTAGATCTTCCTCGGCTCCCTCGAGTTCACCCCGCACTCGCCGGCATCACGTCCCACCTTCATCTCCTTCCACGAGGGTATGGATTTGGCGCCTGGAGGACTATAGTTCCATGCAACATGGTAGGCACCTTTCGCATCCCATATCCGACCTTCTCGGCTCCGGCAAGGTCAACGTCTCCATTTACTACCCTGGCATCTTTCGTCAGCTCCACCAACCAACCATAATCGACCCTGGTGTCGATCTTATGTGGCGGGACCGACCGATCTCATCGGGCACCCCGACAGTGACTCCGTCGGCCACGAGAGTTGTGACAACAGCATGGATCTGGCACACTTTTACTATGTGGTCATCATTGACCCTCCCAACACCACCAACGAATCCTATGGCGGGAACCCTGCTAATGAAGTTGATGGGAACGGTAATGGCCGAACCACCATCAACATCTCTTCGTAGGCCTGGAACAAGGCAAGGGAAGCCTTGAGAGGCTCAAATCCTATGTCGGTGGACACGACGCGAGAGGAACCGATGGCCTATCACCTTCACCAATAACATATTCGCCTATATGTGGCGCATGGAGAGCTCGACAAATTCAAGCGACTCGCTGACACGTTGAGCGAGTGGCGGTGAAAGCTTTCCTCCCTCTGTTCTTCATTATGTGAAGGCACAACGCCACTATGGACGAAGCGCACAAGATACACTCTTGGTTGTAGCACATGCCCAGAGACGATAGGCGCGGGTTGTCAAAAAAACTCAACATGTCCTTCATGACGATGGACACGGCAAGAAACATGGTGGCCAATGTTAGGGATATACTTTTCGGGTATACCCACAGGTACTCACTGGCTAGAGTGGCCCACATATGGGTTATAGCTTTGCTTCACGGGCGGCCCAGTCAGGGAAAGAAGATGGTGTCACTTCCGGTTACACGAAGGCCCAGAAGACTTACCGACTTAGGCATGTAGTATTACTTGTAGTCCAAGATGTACTTTGTACCGACTCTGTATCATAGTCGGATAGGTCTCTCCTGTAAACCCTAGGTCAGATGACTATATAAGCCGTCCTAGGGGCAAGCCTTTAGGGGAAAATCACAACCTACTCACACAGGAAAAAACTCTCTTGTATTCTACCGTAACATACAGCTCTACCGATATATTACTGGGTTGCTAGCAGGAGTAGGATTCGATCACTATCGTCAGATCTAAACCTGGGTAAACTTGTGATCACCGTCCCGGACCACCATACGTCTCACACACCACCTTTACCCACACCTTTAGGACCCCCTTATGGCATACTCATCATCAATCTGATGACAGTTGGCGCCCACCATGGGGCAGGTGACCTTTAGACCTTCGTTCCGGGCGGAATCTGCACGTGTGGGAATCGGCTAAACAATCGCCATCGGTTGCGTCCTCTGTGCTAGTGAAATCACTCTCGTTCTTATCGATGAGACTTGGATTTTGGCTAAAGAGCCTGTGATGACCTACACCTTCGTGCCAATCAGTGAGATCGACATTTACCTCGGGTTTGCTGAACCTGCCCAACCCACCCCAATGAAGAACAATCTGGGTTTACTTTGTTCGCAGAGGCAGCAGAGTTCAAGATTCCAAAAAACCCTAATCCCACCCAACCCGCTCCTATAGCGGAGATAGTGCTGGAGGAAATTTCTAAGTCTAATCTCCCTAATGAGATTGGATCTACGAAAGAGGAAGACTACAACAGCATTGTGTCCGGCTTAACCGCACTAGAGCGGGAAAATCACCACCGAGGCATAGGCTAAACCAGATGATGGGTCGTCCATACTATAACTTTCCGGCGATCTCTGAGACAATCCATAGTTTCACGAATGTTGACACTGAGAGTCGTGCCTACTTTAGATCTCTCAAGAAGAAGAAACGCTACTTTGTGGGTTATGTTGGTTCCGGATCCGGCTCTATCGATGCAGGAGCTAAAAATGACTCAGTCCTCGATGCCATTGGAACAAATGCCGACATACCCATTTCCCCCAAGGAATCTATGACGTCAGAAGAACTTCAAGAATTCAAGAAAGAGATGGAGGTGTATGGTGAAGAATACACCTCCAAAGCTGCACAAGCTGGAGAAGATGCACCTACAAGTCTATACGATTATATGGATGAGGAATTCAACGAAGACAACTTCACCACGCAAGATGATATGGACACCGGAGATTTGTTTGAGATCCAAGTGTTGGACCCTATACTAGCTGAAAGTACCGATGGAAGTTTATCTCTAGGTAACGGACCAAAAGCCGTATTTGCTACTGGCACCCATGCTAAGGTTGGGAGAAGGGCAAAGAATAAGAAGAACAAGAAAACTTTGACACCGGCTAATCTACTAGAGGAAGAAGTAGAAGAAAATTTTGACGAAGAGCTTGATATGGAGGGTCCGGATGGTAATCCAGTCAATGCCAAATCGAACGATCCTTCGATTGATGGCCACGTGTTTACTCAAAGCGCCCGTGAAATCTACGAAGAATCACTAACAACACCAATCCCAACTTCTTTGGATCTTATGCCGGAGGAGCTAAAGAAAAGGGTCGAGGACCTAGAGAAGCAACATTTGCTCCTACTCGACGAGGCTGGTCATATCGTTGAGGTCAAGAGCGCATCGACAGTGATCCTGCCTAGTAGAAGTCAGATTTTAAGTGACTACCACATGACAAAACTAGATGTGGCCTGGTTTTGGCTAACAAGAACTCAGATGTCCACAAAACTCTCTTTGACGGAAAGGCCATAGGACAGTCTCGGCTCGATAGTAAGGGAAGCCGGGTTTACAACACGCCGGTAGAAAATGTTGTCGCCGCTCGAGCTATCCTCGCCAACAATCCGTCTCCAGAATAGGTCCAGCAGTGCGTTTCATTCTTTGACAAAGGCTTGGAGCAATAGAAAATGGTTGTATCTTTCAGTAGAAAACATGCATCAGAATTCGAACAGTGCCACACTGATGTGGATAAAAACTCTGATTCAAGGCCACGAGGGGAACCAAAATGACGATATTGCCTCGACCCAAGGGATGACAACCACTCAAGTACTGGCTCTTCAGGCCATCTTTGCAGGCCCGCATGAGGCTGGGTAGAAGTTCTTCCGGTTGTGTCACACGATGCTATGAAGGAAATGGCCCCCATCAACCCCATTGTGGGAAATCTAAGGGCAGCACATGTCGCCTCCTAAACACACGAGTCGTCCGGATGAGCCTCGTCACAATGAAGGTAATGTTGGATGAAGAAACGATGAAGACCATGCCGGATCAAGCTGGCACGATGACCGAGGTCACGAAGATCCACCTTGGAGATAGCATAATGATCCTCCCGGAGGAAGTTGATGCTCAGCCGGCAACAACCCACCAGAACCGACGTCCCTACCAGGTAGTGACCACAATGGCTCCCGTCATAGCCACGATAGTTGTCGGGGCGGAGGAGGTGATGGTAGGAGAATAAGTAGAGGTCCGTCTCCACCGCCCCGCATGCACAACGAGCATCTAAGGCGACGATCACTCTCGCCAAATGATGCTCGATATCGCATCGTGTCAAACATCGAAGCATGATGCTACGGGGAGGACGATGTATACATGGACCAAAGTGTTTCATTCCGCGAGTTCGCGGAACAAAGTTTCAGGCTAACTTCAAAATCATGAAGCATGTTCAACCCTACCACGGTGCGGCCTGGCCAGATACTTGGCTTCAGGATTTTTCCAGGACTGCTGCATCGCCAAAGGAGGAAATAGCTTGGTCGCAGTCCGATATATCCCACTCATGCTATGGAAGACGTCTCGATCATGGCTCAATGAACTACTAGAAAACTTTGTTAACAACTGGTATGATATGCAAAGTGTGTTCTTTAAGAATTTCGAGGGGACTTACGGGAGGCCCTACACTGTTAGAGACTTGCAGCGTTGCGTCCAGCAACCTAGAGAAACCTGTGGAGACTACCTCCAATGATGGATCGACACGAAAAACTCATGTGAGGGAGTTAATGATCAAAATGCAATCGAACTTTTTATTGCAGGTTTACCAATCGGATTACCGCATCACTATACTAGTGAAAGAACATTTCATGATCTCTAGTGTTTTGCGTGTTACATATTGAAGTGCTGCAGATCCTCAAAGTGATTTGGGGGGATAATCCGCCCCCCAGGAGTTTTGCAAAGGTCACCACGACACGTTATCCAGAGAGGGGGCAGAGTTTCCCCGGACTTTCCGTCTCTGGGGCGGATTTTCCCTAGGGAGGCTAGTCTGCCCCTTGAGGGGGCGGACACCAAGACAAGCTCGGCGCGACGTACTGCGTGGGGGCGGATTTTGCCCTGGACTTTCCATCCCTGGGCATATATTTCCCCAGGGCGGATAGTCCTCCCCTAGTGGTGGCGGATAATTCGCCCACAAATTGCTCCAACGACCTGTTCTGGGCAGAGGGTAGTTAAACCCATCTTCCCCTCGTGCCAGAACTCTTGGTTCATTCAAAAAGACAAAATCTGCTCCTCAAGTTCCATCCAAGAGATCTCCACCTTCATCCACCCAAAGGCCCCATTCCTTGGGGAATCGAAGGAGGAGGGCTCGATCTTCATCAATAGAAATCAAGCGCTTCACCTCCTCTCCATTCATTTGGAGAACTCTCGATCTAGTATTTCTTGCAAATATCTAGATCCTTGTTTTGATTATTTTGATAATCCTTGTTCATGTGACAGCTTGTTGTCATTACGAGAGCCTCCAATTTGGTTTTGGATGTGTGCCCCGCTAGAGTTGTAAAGGCACGGGTTCCCGCCTCGAAGGGTACCAATAGTGGAGAAGGTGGATCGGGCCTTTCATGGCGAGATCCATCGGAGAATGGGGTGAGGCCTATTGTGGTATGGTGGTCTTAGAATCTCCCACCCCTCCAACGCATATGTACTTCCCTGAACAAAGAAGGAACTACGGTAAAACAAATCCCTGTGTCTCTACGTGCTCCACTATGGTTTCCTCGCTCCTCTCTTTACGTGTTTAGTAGATAGGTTTTCATATAGGGAAATTCTCGTAGTTGCATATCTTGAGAATTTACTCTGTGTCAAGCCTATATTGAAAAAGAACTAAAAATTAAGTAGCACATATTCACCCCCCCCTCTATATGCCCATACGATCTATTTCAATTGGTATCAGAGCCTCGGCTCTTATTCGGGCGTAACCGCCTAAGAGAAGTATGGGTTCCAAGGTAGATGGGAGTGATGCTGCAGAAATAGTGACCATGAACAATATCAAGACGTTGGAAACAACCTTGATTAGTTATATGGAGGCTAAGATGGAAGAGATGTGTCAAATGAGAATTCGTCTCTCCACAACCGCAACATCACCTCCATCTACCTCTGAGGCCACCACTCCGCAATCCAAGGCACTGATTCCAAAGAGAACGAGGTGGTTGGTGATGGCACTAGTAAGAGCTCATCCTCAAAAAAGGAGAGTGGTAAGGAGGGATACACTGAGGTTTCTCATGTGTATTCACACGATCCACCCATCCCACACCCTCATATACATAATAGGGGTGATCCACCCAAACTTTCAGCATCTAATTTTAACCAATGGCAATTTTTGATGAACTCTCATGTGTGCATCTCATCCATTGAGTTATGGAATATCATAGAGAATGGTCTTCATGTTGGAGATCCAAACAACCTAACAAGAAGAGAGGTTGTAGACAGTCAACTCAATGCAACAGCTCTACACATGATTCGGCTTGGTGTGGGTACCAAAGACATGCCCCAGATAGAGCATCTCAACACAACGAAGGAATCTTGGGATGCACTCACTGAACTCTTCATTAGAAATGAAAGAATGATAAGAAATAGGTATGATACTTTGAGTAACCAAGCCGAAGGGTTCTACATGTTGGATGGAGAAGATCACGAGGACATTGATGTCTACGCACTTCTATTCTTGTAGACAGTTGTTGGGCCTCCAAGTGCAGAGGTTTGTAGAACAACAAGTTTCTCTTAAGTGGATTACCCAAGGTTTATCGAACTCGGGGAGGAAGTGGTCAAAGGTACCCTCTCAAGCAATCCTGCAATCAAGATACAAGAAGTCTCTTGTGTCCCCAACACACCCAATACACTTGTCAGGTGTATAGGTGCACTGGTTGCTAAGAGATAGTGAAAGACAAGTGTTAACGGTGCCAGAAAAGAGCTTCTGACTTGTTGTTGACGTGGGAGACTAAAGGCAAACTGAAATAAAGATGGAAGCAAGCAAACATGCAACAGATCTAGATGCAAACGGTGTTTCAATGCTTAGAAACAAGGCCTAGGGATCATACTTTCACTAGTGAACACTCTCAATAAATATATTCTCTTCATGATACTACCCTGAACTACTCTTCGGTTAAACACTCTAATCCATGGTAGGGCTATAACAACACTCCTCAAAGTCCGCCTTCTCCATCTAGATAACCCCACACTGTCACCTTGAGCGCTAGATGGTTCCAACAAACACCAAAATTTCATAAAGACATCCAACTAAAAATATACTCATTACAAGGATTTATGAACTCTAGCCTAAGTGCCACCACGGCGTGCACGCTGTCACTTTCACACATGTGGGGAGAGCAGAGATATATTAAAGCACTTGAGTATTTATGTAGACTCTAGCCTAAGTGCCACCACGGCGTGCACACTGTCACTTTCACACACGTGGGAAGAGCAGAGATCTATTAAAGCACTTGAGTAGCATAGTAGATCTACTTGATTACAAAGCTCATGACCACAACATGATCATGCATAGAGAGATAGATTAACACATAGCTACTGGTAGAGCCCTTAGCCTCTAGGAAGAACTACTCCCTCCTCATCATGGGAATCATCAACGGTGATGAAGATGACGATGGAGTCGATGGAGATGGCTCCGAGGGCACTTCCCCGTCCCGGCAAGGTGCCGGAACAGAGACTTTCTGTCCCCAGAATATCCCCTTCAGTGGCGGCGGTGCTATGGATGTTTTCATGGATTTCTAATTCACGATTTAGGGTTTCTGAGTTGGAGGCTTCTTATAGGTGAAGGAGGCAAGTTTGGTGGAAGTCCAGGGGTCCCACACCCCCTCTAGGTGCCACCAAGGCTGGCTTGCGCCCACCTAGGGTGTGGCCACCCTGGTGTCCTCCTCCATCTCTGCTTCGTGGTTCTGTGTCGTGCTGGGTAAAATAATGACTTTGGCTCTTGTCTTCCGATAATATTGATTTCCTGCCTTTTCTGGAACCAAAAACAGAAGAAAACAGACAACTAGCACTGTGGCATCTTGTTAATAGGTTAGTCTAGAAAAACATATAAAAACACCTCAAAGTGTAGACAAAGCAAAGTAGATACTAAACAAGCATGGAACATCAAAAATTATAGATACATTTTCGACATATCAGACATGTATAGGCGGCTCAAGTCAATAGCCACCACTTTCAGAAATCATGGTGCTTCTCATGTTGATGATGCATGGATCAAGAGAAAGTATGTTGGTGATCTTATGCCTTTTGAGCCCACATATTTGAAGAGTCTCCAAGGAAGGCATAACTACCACCTAATGACATCCAATGAAGTAATGCAACAAATGGCAGCCTTCAAAGTGGCTGCTAAGAATGCTGGAGATGCACATGCATGTGTCATTGGAATGCAAAAAGGGGTCAACATGGCCTTGAAGACAAGTGTGGCTGAACAAGATGAAGATGACATAGAAGATATGGACTGTCCCGAGGATGTAAAGAGGGCTCATGGACAATACATGGCTTTCTATGCTAGAAATTTTTGGAAGGATCTAGCCAAAGCCAAATCTGAACTAGAACGCGAGAGTGGAGCAAATGGGAGAAGGGAAAACGGTCCCAAGTTAAGAACATGCTTCAATTGTGGAGATCGGCTGCACTTTGTAGCTGAGTGTCCTTATCAAAGTAGAGAAGATAATGGAGGAAGACTCATTCTCAAAGAGAAGTCAAAGGCTCCATGAAAGAATCAATTTGTGAAGAAGAGTTCTCCATTCAAAAAGCAACCAATGATTGTCTTAGTGGCTCAAGAGGAGTATACATCGGGAAGTGAAGGTGAAGATGAGGATGATAGCTCTCGAGAGGTGGCTGCTATAGTCACCACGTCTACACCAACATCTCTCTTCGACTCTCTGAATGAAAACATCATCAACAAGAACGCCACTTGACTCATGGCAAGAGGTTCCGAGGTATCATCTTCCAACACTCTTTTCCTAAAGCTATGATTGACATGGATGATCCTACTAGTCTTAAGGTTAAATAAGAAATTATTGCTTTGGACTATTTTATCACTAACTTGCAAGGTGAGCACAAAAGATATTTTGAGGCTCTCATGGACCAGCTGGCCCAAAATGAAGTGCTTCTTGAAGAAAAGGGCAGGATTGAAAGGGAGGATGCAATGGAGATTGCATCCTAAAAAATTCTCTAGAAGAAGAGGAAGAGGCTCGTGTTTCTATTGAAGAGAGACTTGAGTCTATCGAGGAGTCACATGAAGAAGTGGTGACCAAGCTTGTTAAGGAACATGACAATGCAATAGCCAAAGCAAAGAAACTAAAGAAAGAAAAGGTTGACTTTGGGGTTGCTCATGCTAGACTCTCCGAGGAATTAGAGAAACTTGACATTGCTCACAAGGCTTTGAAAAGTGAATTCTCTATTCTCAATGAGTCTCATGATCAGCTCCAAATTCGATTGACTAAGTATAATATTCCTAGCACATCCAAGTCAACATATATTCATGAAGAAAATGCTAGGGTGGTGCCAAAACATCCACTTCTAAAGGTAAGGGAGTTCTTGATGATATTCTTGGCAAGCAAAGATCAAACCTTAGAAAAGAGGGACTTGGCTATGTTTCCAAGTCCAAGAAGAAGTACAAGAAAAAGAATACCAAGAGTGAACAAGCAAAGACAAGCACCGTTGATAAGAACATCACAAAGGACAAAACTGACCATATTGGTTTTGCAGGGTCGAACAATCCTAATTATGAGCTATTTTGTGATTACTATGGTGATATGTATTCTAATTATGTTAGTCCTTTTGATGAATATGTTGCTTGGTCTATTTGGGTTCCAAAGACCCTTATTACTAACATGAGAGGACCCATTGAAAAATGGGTACCTAAAACCAAGAAGTAATTTTCTTGCAGGTCTATGCTTCCGGTGGTTCTAAATGGGTGCTTGATAGTGGGTGCACTAGTCATATGACTGGAAGCAAAGAGATTATCATGGAGATGAGACCCAATCATGATCATATTACAGTCTCCTATGGTGATAAGTCTAAATCTGAGGTATTGGGTCTTGGCAAGGTAGTGGTTGCCCACGATATCTCTCACGTGGACATCATGCTTGTTGAGACCCTCGGTTACAACTTACTTTCTGTTCGTGCCCTTCGTAAGATGGGCTATGCTGTTTTCATTGATGGTGATTTAGTGGTCCTCTTGTGGAGCAAGTCTCTAAAGGTCACTTTTGTTGGGTACGTCGAAAATGACCTGTATGTGGTGGACTTTTCAGGGAAAACCACTGCGGGTCCGATGTGCTTATTCGGAAAGGCCGATATGGGCTGGTTATGGCATCACCGTCTAGCCCGTGTCAATATGAGAACTTTGCAAAGTCTTCACAAGGGTGGCCACATCCTTGGACTAAAATACAATGTTTCCTTTGCCAAAGATTGGCATGTGTTGAAGGCAAGATGCATGACTCTCCCCACAAGAGGAAAACTATTGTTTCCTCAAAGAGGATCTTGGAATTACTTCATGTGGACTTGTTTGGTCCTGCATCTCATGCTAGCCTCGGTGGAAAGAAATATTGCTTGGTGATAGTCGATGATTACTCAAGATACACATGGGTCTATTTTTTCAAGCTAAAGAGTGAGACTCAACAAACTGTCATTGATTTCGCCAATGAGGTCCAGCGTCAACACAATGTCCCCATATTGGCAATAAGAAGTGACAAAAGATCCGAGTTCAAGAACTACACTTTAAATGAATTTCTAAGTGAAGAGGGGATAAGACATCAATATTCCACTACGTACACCCCTCAACAAAATGGTGTAGCCGAGAGGAAAAACCGTACTTTGATGGATATGGCTAGATCTATGTTGGCTAAATTCAAGTCACCATACAACTTCTGGGCTGAAGCCATATCTACTGCATGTCACTCATCAAACCGTCTCTAGCTTCGCAAGATTTTGGACAAAACGCCATATGAGATACTTACCGGTAACAAGCCCAACATATCATATTTCCGGGTATTCGATTGTAAGTGTTTCTTTCTTATCAAAGGAGTTCGTTTGTCTAAATTTGAGTCTAAGGCTTTAGAAGGTATTTTTTGTTGGTTATGGTGCCGAATCCCACACTTATAGAGTCTACATACAATAAGCTCTCCGGAACTGTTGTAGAATTCCACACTAGTGTGGAATTCGATGAAAATGATAGCTCCCATGTGGGGCAAGTTGATGTTTGTGATGCAGATGTTGAAATACCCCAAGATGCCATAAGAAGAATGGGCGTGCAATTTTTTCGCCCCATTGAGTAACCCCTTGTGGCGGATCGGGAAGGACAATGCTCCACTCAAGTGGAGCCCTCATCTACACAATATCAACAAGCTCCTCCTGCTGGAGAAACTACTACACCAATACCACAACTGTAGCACCCCGAGAAAACCACTACTAGAAAATTGTTGTGTTTTTGCTTTGTGCATCATCATGTCAACATGCATCTTTTCGTCAAAAACTATTTTGCTAAAGGTCCTATTTTTTTCTACAAATACCCCTTCTCTAATTCAAATATAAAACCATGTTCCTCTCGGATCCTTATTTTTTTTGCATAAAACATATTTGTAGATGTTTTGTTTTAAATAAAAGAAAATAAATAATATAAATATTTTGTTAGGGGGAGGCAGTCCATCCGGTCAGGCCCAACTAGACAGACCACCTCCTACCCCATATATAAAACCCTAAACCTAAATTCCCAGAAACCCTAGATCCCCTACCTATTCCCTCCACCCCGCCGCCAGGAAACCACCCCAACGCACACCACACACAACTCGACACACGCGAACCAGAGTCCGACCCACCCCGACTCAAACACACAGACCCGCACGGAATCCACCGCCGACCTCGCTCTTTCCCCCGCTTGGCCCCACCTCGGTCAACCCACGTGCCCAGCGCCCCTGCCCCACCTACCGCAATCCCCGCCCTCCTCTCCCGCACCTCTCTCTTTCTCCCCGAGGCCCTCCTTCCCCCCATCGGCAACCACCGCCGCCAGGAGCCCCCTCGCCCCCTACTCCCCATGCACCGCTGGCTACCGAACCGCCACCGCCAGCAGGCCCTCAACCCTCGTCGGCTACAAGCCCGACCCTCTCTAGATCTCGAGCCCCCGCTCGTCCAGCCGTCACCGTCCGTGCCATCGTTGCGGCCCCCGCCTCACGCCGGCCTCACTGTGTCCTCTCCCTCTACACCCCGCCGCCAGCGACCGCCGACCCCACCATCGTCGAGCTTCACTCCACCTCGTGGGCTCCTCCCCGTCGTTTCCTCTGTCAACCGACACCACCAGTGCCCCTGCAGCCATCTTCCTCGTCCCGGACCACAGCGTCTGGCCTGCTGTCGCCGAGCCGTCTCCCGCCCGCCGTGCGCTGTCTGCCCGTGAGAGGCCTCGCGTCGCCTCCTCGACCTACAGGTCCTCGCCCCCCATCGAGCCCCTGTGTTCCCAGCGCTCCGGCCCTTCCCCGACATTCCCCCACCTCCTTCTGGTCACGAACGAGCACTGCACGGCAAGGTCGCCCCGTTCCTTATGTGCTATGTTTTGATCCCAACATTTCTGGCTTGGTTCTCTTTGGATGAGGCCCCTGATGGATGTGTTTATGTTTAGCTATGAATCCTACGCAACAGCTAAGGCAGACCCTCTTATGTTGTTCTCGACCAAAATCAGATGTCAAACTCTGCCGTTGCACTGACAAGTTCTACCTCACGGATCTCCTTCCCGGACCCGAAGATGCCGAGACCCCGAAGACCGAACCCGTCGAACCTCGGTGAACCCCAAGATCGCTGAGACCCCCTCAATGTGTGACCCCAAATCCGAGCCCCTATTTTATTAAATGATATATACACTTGTTGCATATTAAATTGTCATACTCGCATGCATATTGGTGTGGTTTGGGGGCATTTTGTCGATTCACCTAAATTTAATATGGAGACCATATGCGGGCGAATCTAGCCTAATATTGGCCCCATTTAAATTTGTGTAGTGAACCGGTGATATATTTTGCCTTGTTAATACCACATTTAAATTGCGGGTATCTAAAACAACTATAATCATATACTTAACTATCGGGACCCCGGTTCCGCTTAGTATGGCCTAATTGCATCGCACCTTTGCCATGTCATACATCATAGATGCATCATGCCGATCTTTTGGCATAATATTAAATAGTGCATCCGGTGTTTGTGCTAGTGCTTTGCTTCTTCACAGGTTAGGCTGATGAGTTGACGTGAGAGTCGACCTGATCTTCGGATGAACCTTCGGCAATGTTTTTCAGGCGAGCATTCTCCCTCTTTCTACCTATTTTACATTTCTAGTCTTTACTTCCTCTCATCTATTGCTATCTGTGTTGCGATGATATAGATTCCGTACCCCGTTATACTTCCCTGCAACCCTTATATTGCCTTGGACACATCCTATTACCTGTTGTTTGGTAGATAGTTGGACTTGTGTGTCGTAGTCGCTTGCTTAATTGCTGTTGCTTGTCGTCAAGTACCACAGTTGTTGGAAGACTGCCATATGCTTTATGCTGGAGATGATCATGGCTTTAATTACTGTTTAATAACTAAAATTGAAGTAGGTAAATAATGCAGAGGCACAGGTGGGCAATAGATGTTATTTGGTTTTTAACCGTCCACTTGTGTCCCGTAGGACCCCGAGTACTTGATACCTGTTCTTTGAATATTCGCACTATCCACATGTGGGACCATGAATCCCCCTAACCCTAGCTTGAGTCATATTTAATTCCTTGGGGCCACAAAGTAGTTTGGGGCTTTATTACTATCTTGTACTTATGCCATGCTTTACTGCTTTATTTACGATTGTGCGTGGAGCGCCTGTACTGTTTTGGAACCAACGTGGAATGTTTTCGCGGTATCGACAAGCCCAGTCACACTTTCGGGTTCCCAGTCGTTTATAGCCATTGTCACAAACCTATGGGTCCGTCTCGGAGCCGGCCAACTTCGTCGCGGGTAACTTAGTGGAGTGGCCCCCTGAAATCAAATATGAATCTTGCAAATGTTCTGTCGTGATGCCTCATTGGGTTTTCATTTAGTTTTTCCCGAGGTTAATCGTGCGTGTGTTGCTATTTGTGCACCCCTGTAGGGTAAAACTTTCTGAAAGCCATGTTCGCGGTTATGAACGACTTGGAGCATAATATATCGATCATAGACAACTATAACTAAAGTAGTGCTATAAATTTGACTTTGAAATGACTAGTAATCAGCTTCAGTACAATGGAATGGCTAAATAAAAGTACCAACAACTGCTGGTATTTTTGAATGCCTCATGCTATATGTATCTGACTAGTAAGTATTGCAATTACAACGGAATGTTAATTAAAACTGCCACTGCTTATTATATCTGGATGATCCCATATATATATATCTGACTAGTAATTGCCGCAACTATAACGGAATGAATAAAACTGCCAACCGTGTGAGTTTCCTCGGCTTGACTTCCTTGTTTGGTCTCGAGGGGGAAATACCAGGATGGGTATGTTTGGTGGTAGTATCGGGTTGGATCCGAATAGATCTTTCTCATCTCTCTCTGTTAGCTGACAACTGTATTGAGTCTCTATAGGTTGTTTAGTGCATGCTGCGCTGCCGCTTCAGTCCACCATACCTATGTAGGCGAGGACCGCCGAATTCTAGTCTCGCCGTGTACTGGCCTCAGTACTGACCGCTCTCCTTTTTCCTTTGTCCTTTGTCGGCACCCCTTTTGTTTAAGTAGGTTTGAGATCGGCGTCGTTAGCAGGGTTACCCTTCCGGCTTGGCCTAGGCAGGGTTATGGACGCCATTGGTTATTCTTCAGGGCTATTAGCCCCATTTGCATCTTGTCCGTAGTCGGACATCGTATCATTTTCAAGTTGATTTGGATTTTGTATTGTATATCTGTATTCTTGACTCATGGAGTCGTTGTTGTATAAATCTGTTCTGTGGGTTCCATCGTGGCCTATTGTGTAATGATATTACTTTGTTTTCCACCCGCACGAAAGTGCCTGGTGGTCACCTTTGAATTGTTTCTATGCAGGTTTTGGCGGGAATCACTAAAACTTGCATAGGGCCGATCCGAGGGTGGTACAGAGTGGTATCAGAGCTCAGCAGTTACGATACCCCACTGGTCCAGCCTGTAGGATAACCTAGCTAACGGATCTTGTAGAGTGTCAAAACTATTTTGAAAAATCGGTTGGATAGATCTGACTAGGTCTGCTTTTAGTCCTTACCCCTCTGCTATTCTCCTCTTACCTCTACGTGTTTTGAATCTGCTCTCTTATCTTTTCTTTGAGTCCAGGAATTCTCGTGGTTGGGTTTCCGTCATACCTTCAGGGTTTCGTTTCTCCTCTTGTAACGGTGCTTCAACATCCTACATTCATGCTATCTGATGAATCTTTCATCTGTTGTACCTTTCAGTGGACCGAAAATTCACTAAAACTTTTTTTTCATCCTCCAATGTTTTCCGATACGACGAAGTCACCTACATCAGATCTGATGAGAATATCCATCCCTCCTTTGTTTCCGAACCTCGCTTGTCGAGATCTTCAGTCTAAATTCCGAGAGTTGGTTGCATAATTCTCCTATTCATGTGTAGAGTAATGCTTTGAGTGCGCGATGGACTGATCACCATCCGACTACTCTTATCATTCGCTCTTGTGCATTGAATCGGTGGACCAAGTAATTTTACTCTATCCGCAGAAGTTAAATGTGGCCTTATTTTTTTGAGACCTTTGCCTTCGTCCTTTGTTCCCGGTGTGTTCGCTCGACGAACATGATCAACAACCTCTTGCTGGTGGTGTCGCCGATTTCAAGACGGAGAAAGAATCTTTGTTAGTGGTGTCGTGAAGATCTACACAGAGCGCGAAGGTTCAGATCGTCGGCCTTTTTCCCAGTACCATGAGGCGGATCTCGAGGACGAGATCCATTGTTAGTGGTGTCGAATTGTAGCACCCCGAGAAAACCACTACTAGAAAATCGCTGTGTTTTTGCTTTGTGCATCATCATGACATCAACAAGCATCTTTTTGTCAAAAACTATTTTGCTAAAGGTCCTATTTTTGTTTTCTACAAATACCCCTTCTCTAATTCAAATATAAAACCATGTTCCTCTCGGATCCTTATTTTTTGCATAAAACATATTTGTAAATGTTTTGTTTTAAATAAAAGAAAAGCAAATAAATAATATAAATATTTTTTAGGGGGAGGCAGTCCATCCGGTCAGGTCCAAAGGCCCAACTAGACAGACGACCTACTACCCCATATATAAAACCCTAAACCTAAATTCCCAGAAACCCTAGATCCCCCTACCTATTCCCTCCACCCCGCTGCCAGGAAACCACCCCAATGCACACCACACACAACTCGACACACGCGAACCAGAGCTAGACCCACCCTGACTCAAACACACAGACCCGCACGGAATCCACCGCCGACCTTGCTCTTTCCCCCGCTTGGCTCCACCTCGGTCAACACACGCGCCTAGCGCCCCTGCCCCACCTATCGCAATCCCCGCGCTCCTCTCCCGTACCTCTCTCTCTCTCTCTCCCTGAGGCCCTCCTTCCCCCCATCGGCAACCACCGCCACCAGGAGCCCCCTCGCCTCCCCCTCCTTGCCATGCACTTCTGGCTGCCGAACCGCCACCGCCAGCAGGCCCTCAACCCCCGTCGGCCCCGAGCCTGACCCTCTCTAGATCTCGAGCCCCCGCTCGCCCAGCCGTCACCGTCCCGTTCCATCGTTGCGGCCCCCGCCTCACGCCGGCCTCACCGTGTCCTCTCCCTCTGCACCCCGCTGCCAGCGACCGCCGACCCCACCACCGTCGAGCTTCACTCCACCTCGTGGGCTCCTCCCCGTCGTTTCCTCTGTCAGCTGGCACCACCAGTGCCCCTGCAGCCATCTTCCTCGTCCCGGACCACAGCGTCTGGCCGGCTGTCGCCGAGCCGTCTCCCGCCCGCCGTGCGCTGTCTGCCCGTGAGAGGCCTCGCGTCGCCTCCTCGACCTACAGGTCCTCGCCCCCCATCAAGCCCCTGTGTTCCTAGCGCTCCGGCCCTTCCCCGACATTCCCCCACCTCCTTCTGGTCATGAACGAGCACTACACGGCAAGGTTGCCCTGTTCCTTATGTGCTATTTTTTGATCCCAACATTTCTGGCTTGGTGCTCTATGGATGAGGCCCCTGATGGATGTGTTTATGTTCATCTACGACTCCTATGCAACAGCTAAGGCAAACCCTCTTATGTTGTTCTCGACCAAAATCAGATGTCAAACTCTGCCATTGCACCGACAAGTTCTACCTCATGGATCGCCTTCTCGGACCCAAAGATGCCGAGACCCCGAAGACCGAACCCGTCGAACCTCGGTGAACCCCAATGTCAACACCCGAATTTTTTATCCCAGATGCCTGTTATGCCATACATCGGAATCCCAGGATTACCATTTTTGCGAGACATAACAGAATTGGATACCACAGTACATCATCCATTACAAATCGTACATAAGTTCTTACACAAATAGGGATCTCATGATCCAGTTCTTAATACAACTTCAAGCAGCGGAATACGTAATAATAACGGTAGCGTAGGCGAAGCTCCATCTTCGGGGTCACAGGCAATGCTGACGATGGGAGATGATCCTAGTTGGCGTAACCTTCCCGGGGTCCATCCTCCAGGTACTCCTCTTCATAGTCTGGCCACGGGAATAGCCAGGGACAAAGCCATGAGTACTCTTTAAGTACTCGCAAACTAATACTAACAAGTGAAAGGGGTTTTTGATAATAGGGCACTAGGATCTAGGGTTGTTTTGCAAAAGCCAGGTTTATCTCTACTAAGTTTGGAAGCAACGAATGCTAGTTAAGGTTTTATAACACCTAAGTGGGAACTTGCATCTCATGCCACAACCCTGTTGTGGTCAAGTCAAGGTCTCAATTCATTTCACAAGTCATTTTGGAAAAGTCTGACGGGGGAACAGTATGGCCACTCCAACTGTCCATAACCGCGGACGCGGCTATTCGAATAGTTTGACACTCTGCAGAGATTGTTCTCTTTCACCACAACATTCGATACATCCGTCAGGAACAAATCCTGAATTCACCATACTCAGTATGCGGATAATCAATCCTAACCTTTCAATTACACGCCCTAGTATAAGCACCTCTCTTGTGAGTTTGGCCTCCCAACCATGACCAACTGTCATCTTGGGTACTGCACAGGTGGACAATCTTCACAAGGTAGCCTCAGCTCAGACCTTGGCCGTGAGGGAACTAATACTAAGGTATATAAGTTTCCAGTCAAGCCCTACCCAATTCTCGGGTATTGCGGTTGTACGATAAAATTGGAATGGTATCGCATCCAGACAACCATCAGTTTTAAAAAGGGCTAAGGCTCATGCCTCAACATTTTAATCACCAAAATCATCAGGTGTTCGGAAACACATGTCCAAAACATTTCAATAGAATGATCCATCATTCCAAGGTTTTCATAACCATTTTTCCACCAAGTATTCCCATCTAAAGTTGATCAAGTTTTATGCTTAGCACTAGCATCTACAAGTGGGGGTAAGCACTAATGAGGGGTGGTAAGCTAGTGGAGTTTAACTAAGTTTAATCTTATGCCTTAGGATGACATCAAGATTATCTAGCTTAGGCCAAATTTTATGCTCTTTATGCAACCTTCAATTATCTTTCTAATATCTACAATTTACTTAAGTAAGCTCTAAGTACTAGCTTTGATAAAGAAAATAAAGTATAAAGCTTGTAAATAAAACTAGGATTGGTTTATCAAGTGTATATGATCACATATGCTTAAGGCATATAGTGGTCATGGTAACAAGCAAGTATTAGCTTGCATAAGTATCAGTATAAGCTTGCATTAGTAGGGTATCTTGCAAGTGTTAGCTTGCACATTCAACTGGTAGTATTAGGCTTGCCTTATGCAGAGAAGTGGTTGAAGGTCTCCTCGGCTTCTTCTTCGTAGAATCCTCCTTCCTCCTCGCATCCTTGGTCGGTACTAGCGTCTATGAATAAATACGAGGTACACAATCACCAAACAATACTTAACTACTTGCATTCATCACACACAAGGGTCCTATAGATGATCTAGCATCATCACTAACATTACAAGATTAAAGCTTGGTTTAATTCCTTTTATTTTTAGAAAAGTAAGTTCAACTCATTGAAAAACTACTTAAGATTTAATATTCTCCAAACCAAATATGGGATCATGTTGACACATGTCATCACCACATATTTTAGTTCATGGGAATGTGATTTAAAGTGGTGTCACAATTTAATAAGGTTTTACCCTTTTATTTTAATTAATTAAAGTGGCTAGAAATGCCTATGGGGCATTCTTTTATTACTTGAACATTATTTCTGTAAGTAAACCTATATATTTTTATATATTCTGAAAGGTATGGTTAAATGTGATTTTTGAGAGTTAGAATCAACTCAAAAGCTATTATGGTTTAAATTTGAAAAATGTTTGAACCTTCACGGGTTTACCAGAACTTTCATGGAGTTCCTTTCCCGCCGCGTTCGCAGCTCCTTCCCGGAACAGGGAGTAACAAGTTACAGTTCTTACACTCTGCAGAGGTTTGTTACTTTACCCATGAGAGATCTTAGCTTTGTTGCACATCCGGGCCGCGAACCCGTTCACACTTCTTTGGTGTGAGGCCCAGACTAAGACCCAAGCCAATCACTGCCTTCTCCTCGACCCCGCATGTCTCCTTGGTATACGCCAGCCCACCTATTGAATTACGGGAATTGGCAGTACAGACCATTCAGATGCCGGAACTATCGTGGGACGTTGAGGGCTTCCACCCATATGCTGCATATCCTCTACGAATTACCATATATATTATGCACGCTATGAGTGATAACAGCCACGACCCGCACATCCGGCTCCATGCGAAAGGGAAAAGATACGGCTGACTTCTTCGTCCCATTCCAAATCTCATGGTCAACGCGTAATATACGGCACAAGAATCACTAGCAACATTGGTTGTTAAGTCCTAGATAATATGTTCCTTTACCACCGGAACTCTTATAGTAGGTTATTACCTCATGGTAAATAACCTATAATCACATTATTATGAAAATAGTGTTTTCTGTCCTTTTTCGAATGTAGGTGATGACAACACTGGATTTGCAAAATACTTTACAGAAAATAATCAAAGGACATGAGCAAGTGTGAACTTGCCTTTTGTGATTGCAAGATTATGCACTCACGGTCTTCGAGACGACATAAGATCCAATATCTGAAATCTGCATCACTGGTCCGGTAAGGACTAATGTTTAAAGAAGCAATATGCAGTTATGCATAAGTAATGCTATGCATTTTTGTAAAACTCCTAAATTGAATCCCCAATACCTGGAGTGAAGTGAATTCAAGTGATTCTTTTAAGAGTTGTTTTATCTTCAAATTTTACTTTATCAGTAAAAAATCTTTATAAGGAATCTAAGTGTTAACAGTCCAGAATATGTAAGTAAGTAAAGTATAAAATGATGTGGTTATGGTTAATTGTCATGTGGTCACTATGATAAAAGTCCTTGGGATTGAGTTGTTAAGAGTTGAAGAACTTACTATAAGATTATTGTTTGAAGTGGCAAAAAGAATAACCTTTGAAGAAAAGGTTTCGTTTCTATGGTTTAAACAATCTTTATTGTTAATAGAACATGATCAATGTATTTTGGTATTTGATTGATTAGTTTGGACTTGAGATGCTTTATGTATTAATTGATATAGACCAAAGTTAACTATAAAAACATAAGTAAACTTAAGATGTAATATGCTTTTAATTATTCCCAAATTTTATATTTAAGATAGGTATAACTAAGGTGTGGAATGATTCACTTTATATTTAAGTGAATGATTATATTATATTTGTTTTGCTATTATGAAAAAAAGTATTTATTTAATGGAAGCATAATTAGATGATCTTAGTAATTTGTTAGAATTTGAAGTTATGTTAATAGTGGTTAAGATATAATGATTATTCACCATATTATATATATATGAGTGATATCCAATCTTTATTTAAAAGGGTTTTTTTAATAAGATTTTTAAAAGATTTTTTTTAAAGTTAAAAGTTATACTTAAGTTTGATTATGAATTTAAGTTATGGGTTTGGAATTAGTACAAATACACTAATTGCTCAAGATTTTATAAAAATTGTGATTATTTCTTACTTAACAATTGTTTTTAAAGAATTCACAAAAATAGGTATTAGGTAAGGATTTATTATAAAATTATTAAAGACTTTTCTAATAATATATTTAATATTTTTCTAGTGTAATATATTTATTCAAGACCTTAAAGATGAATTTTATTTATTTTTAAGTATTATCTTTATTTTTATAAAATTCATCAAAGAATTAAGTGTCTTTAAATATTTGCTTTATGTTTTATTTGTAAAACTCAAGTTAGTATTTTTATAAAATAATAGGGTTATTTTGATACACAAAAATGATTTTTTTAGGGTTTTTGTTTTTTATAAAATTTCATTTAAGATTTGATGGTGTTACTAATTATTTTACTTTATATTTATTTTAAACACTTAAAATTATATTTTTATTAGGTAGATATTATTTTTGTGGTCATTTTGATATATCATATGTATTTTTCGGATTTTTCTATATTTTTCTATAGCTAAAAAATGTTTGGAGGTTATTTTAGTAATTCAATTTTTTTTATTTTTTTCTTAACCTAATCAACTTGGGCCGTTGGTTGGGAGAATGGGCTGTCCTGGCCCAACTAGACCATGCTCGGCCCCTTCACCCCCAGTCCACCCCTCTCCACACACACACACACGTACATGCACACAGACCCCCACCCTCGCACGCCTTTTTATTCGTTTGCTTGTTGCGCTCGACGCCATGAATGGCGGCTCAAATCCGGCGAGCACCTACCGTTGCGGCCGCTGCTATCGGCCGCCGAAGCCTTGCCACCCGAAGGCCTTCACTTCTGACCAATTCGAGTTGAAAGGGAAGCTCACTTAATCTCCCTCCCCCTCCTTGATTTCCTAACTAGGTTCGGTTTTGTCTCCTCATGGTTACACGTCTGCTACTCAGATTAGCCTTGGCCTCTTGCTTCCTCAACTATGGCCATGTTGTTGCCAATTTGATGCCAGCGGGACGGTGACTACGGTTGCAACCTGGTGTTCTTCGATTATGGACTCTGATGTGCTGATGGTGTGTTGGGGGTTTGGCTGCCTCTGTTCTAGCACTGGCGGGATGGCGCTGCAACTACGCAACCCTGGCGTCGAACCTGCTGTGCTCCTGCTACCTCTTCCTCCACTCTAATTCAGGTAATCCCTATGTGACCGGCTCTCTGGCCAATGCATTATTTTTGGTTAGGGTTAAGGCTGTATGGTGATTTCCTTGTCCTGTACTAGGTGATTGTGTAATATAAGCTGATTAACATGATTAACATGTGATAGAAACATGCAATCTTATGTCTCTGTCTGGATAATGATTGTGTTGGTGAGTGCTAAACTATGGCTCAAGTCGATAACTCTAGGCCCTAGTGTGATTCTTCTATGCTTCTCTGAATCTTTGATTCAGTAAAATGATTATAATGGGTAAATACTGATACTTAGGAATACTACCTAGGAATATGATGTAATTCTGTCTGGAATGATTTTTTCTCTAGTATTGCTTACTGAATATGGGATGACAACATGACAGTGAATCATTTGTACAACTTTTTAAACCTTTGGTTGGAAATAAATGATTCAATGGTTCTAAAGAGTGATTTTGGTGACTTATGTTTGCTACAGGACCCAACTGTGGTGCCTCAAGTGAGTGTGCATAGTAGTGATGTACTCCCTTTTGAGTGTACACAATGATAGCTATCCCTTATAGTTGGCTGTTGGATTTGGGTTAAGCTATCAAGGAACCATAATTGGATACCAATGAGGCTAAAGCTGAGGTTTTATCTTGACTTGATTATTTTTGTGGTGCCTCCCTATGGGAGTGAGCACAATAGTACTTCAGGCAGGATGAATTGTTGCTTATACAGTTGGATAAAATCCATAGATAATTAATGCTTATGATGCTGGTCTGAAGCTTTGGTGAATTAGGATAAGTTCACTTGGAATTTAAAGTTGGAATGCTAGCATTAGTACTATTATTATGTCACAGTACATCTTTGGATGATTTATAGCTATTATTAGCTAGAAAATGATGTGCACAATCCATATTTAGTTTTACAAAGTTTCTGAATTTTATATGATGATGGAAATTCTAGTACTCCAGTGGCTTCTGTTAACTGCTTTTGTTGCTGTGGTGCCTCCTATTGGAGTGTGCACAACACAGGGTGGTTTAGCATGATTAGCTGGCATTGAGTAATTGCTTGCTGGAATCCATTACCATGTTAAATGAACAATGACTGAAATTGAGTGGAGATTACACCTGCCTATGATGCTCAAGCTGAGGCTATATCTTTTTGGACACATAGCTGATACTAGATCTGTAGGTCAAACATCTCTATGATGAGCTTCCCATAGCAATACTATGGAAGCCTGAGAGCTCTACTTCTCTCCCAATTTTTGTTTCAAGATAGAACTGTTAAGAATAGATGCTTTAGCCTGTGATGCAAAAGGCTGAGATCCATTTTATGTAAGGAAGGATAAATCATAAACTTGCTATGTGTGCTTGTTTCCAGATTCTCTTATATGATGCTATGCACATATATAACACTAGATCTGGTTATTGTTATTGAGAATTTTCCTACCTACTGTAGTTGGTACTTGATTACTTGATATCCAATCTTGTGGATGTTGCTCCTGGTACAGCTGACCTCCTCCTCCGTATTCCCATGTCCAGCTTCTTCTACAGCTGTGGCCTGGATTTCTTTTCCTGGAGCTGCTGCCTTGCCTTGATTTCCTCCTTATCCTAACTCTTGGATGGCTCCAGGGAGCAACCAGAGCTAAGGATGAGATGGAATCTGGCTAGTGGTGTGGTTGGTTTGTTTAGCTGACATCCAAAGCTAGAGTTATATGTGATGTGGTCTTGTGTTTTGAGTTGATTTAGCTTGTGCTGTCCTGGGAGAGAATGAATGTGTGAGCAACACCTCTCCCAGTACTGGCTGCAGTTGCTTTTTCTATATTGGTCACTTCCCTTGCTTAATCGACAACACATCACATGCAGCTGTGTGTGTAAGTTGCCTGCATGTTCTAGGTGTTTTGTCCCATTGCCAGATATTTCCTAGCCTGGAAGCGGATCCTTTGTGGATGTGCTCGGCTGGTTTGAATATTATCTCTTTGCCACTTACCTGTCCTTGGTGAAACTTGCCCCTGTACCATCCTATGATGCACCTAGTCTGAGGCTAATATTCTGATAAGCACAGATTCTACTTAGGCCCGTAATTGCTGCTCTATGATGAAATTAAACAATGCATCTCATTGTTTAGAACTGAGAGCAAAACTAACCAACATGATCTTCTTTTATTTCTTGTTTTGTTTCCTTTCTTGTTTATTTTGTAGGAGTAAAGAATGTGAAGGAAAGAAAAGAAAATACAAGAGTGTACAGGAAGAATACCTTAGATTTTATTTTTATCAAATTTTGTAATTTCTTTTCTATTGAATATTGTAAAAAAATGTATTATTGTATTATTATTATTTATTTATTTTTACTTGTTTTCTTTTTCTTATTCCAGTCATTTGTAAAGACAATGTAATATATATTTCTTCCTGTAATAAAAATTATTTGAGTTACTCCATTTATGTAATTCCCTTTTTTATTATAATTAATTGTTTCCTGTAATGCACTTTCAGTCTTCTTTTGCAAAAGAACAACAATACTATATGCATATATATAAAGATTATTATAACAATTTCATTTTACTGAATTGGTCCCATTTACTCCATTGTAATTAGGATTATATGTCCATATCATATTCTAGACTAATTCTTTTCTTTTCTTTATTATAATACTTGTGATTTAATTATATCCCAATCATAAATAATCTCTCAAGGATGTGAGTATAATTGTAACACTATTTCTAATTATAGCTTTATTCTTTTGCAATTTAAATATATGTTTTGAATATTCAAGTTTGGATTTCTTTCCTCTCAAACACAAAAGTACAATAGAGGCCATGTGGAAATCCATCGCACCTGTCCTGGTGTTTCCATCAGAATAAGAGAGATCACGATACCTCTACAGCTCTTTTAGTTTTGCGCAAAAATTCCCCGGATTTTCTTATGCATGAGTGCAATGCACAACCCTGTGTCCTCTTTATTTCTAGGTGCTAATCCTGGGGTGTTACAATAGTTGGACTTGCGTGTCGTAGTCGCTTGCTTAAGTGTTGTTGCTTGTCGTCAAGTACCACAGTTGTTGGAAGACTGCCATATGCTTTATGTTGGAGATGATCATGGCTTTAATTACCATTTAATAACTAAAATTGAAGTAGGTAAATAATGCAGATGCACATGTGGGCAATAGATGTTATTTGGTTTTTAACCGTCCACTTGTGTCCCGTAGGACCCCGAGTACTTGATACCTGTTCTTTGAATATTCGCAGTATCCGCATGTGGGACCATGAATCCCCCTAACCCTAGCTTGAGTCATATTTAATTCCTTGTGGCCAAAAAGTAGTTTGTGGCTTTATTACTATCATGTACTTATGCCATGCTTTACTGCTTTATTTACGATTGCGCGTGGAGTGCATGTACTATTTTGGAACCAACGTGGAATGTTTTCACGGTATCGACAAGCCCAGTCACACTTTCGGGTTCCCAGTCGTTTACAGCCATTGTCACAAACCTCTGGGTCCGTCTCGGAGCCGTCCAACTTCGTCGCGGGTAGCTTAGTGGGGTGGCCCCCTGAAATCAAATATGAATCTTGCGAATGTTCTGTCATGATGCCTCGTTGGGTTTTCATTTGGTTTTTCCTGAGGTTGATCGTTCGTGTGTTGCTATTTGTGCACTCCTGTAGGGTAAAACTTTCTGAAAGCCGTGTCCGCGGTTATGGACGACTTGGAGCAAAGTATCTCAATCATAGACAACTATAACTAAAGTAGTGCTATAAATTTGACTTTGAAATGACTAGTAATCAGCTTCAGTATAATGGAATGGCTAAATAAAAGTACCAACAACTACTGGTTTTTTTGAATGCCTCATGCTATATGTATCTGACTAGTAAGTATTGAAATTACAATGGAATGGTTAATTAAAACTGCCCACTACTTATTATATCCGGATGATCCCAGCTATATATATCTGACTAGTAATTGCCGCAACTATAACGGAATGAATAAAACTGCCAACCGTGTGAGTTTCCTCGGCTTGACTTCCTTGTTTGGTCTCGAGGGGGAAATACCAGGATGGGTATGTTTGGTGGTAGTATCAGGTTGGATCCAAATAGATATTTCTCATCTCTCTCTGTTAGCCGACAAATGTATTGAGTCTCTATAGGTTGTTTAGTGCATGCTGCGCTGCCGCTTCAGTCCACCATACCTATGTAGGCGAGGACCGCCGAATTCTAGTCTCGCCGTGTACTGGCCTCAGTACTGACCGCTCTCCTTTTTCCTTTCCCCCTTATCGGCACCCCTTTTGTTTAAGCAGGTTTGAGATCGGCGTCGTTAGCAGGGTTACCCTTCCGGCTTGGCCTGGGCAGGGTTATGGACTCCATTGGTTATTCTTCAGGGCTCTTAGCCCCATTTGCATCTTGTCCGTAGTCGGACGTTGTATCATTTTCAAGTTGATTTGGATTTTGTATTGTATATCTGTATTCTTGACTCATGGAGTCGTTGTTGTATAAATCTGTTCTGTGGGTTCCATCGTGGACTATTGTGTAATGATATTACTTTGTTTTCCACCCGCACGAAAGTGCCTGGTGGGCACCTTTGAATTGTTTCTATGCAGGTTTTGGCGGGAATCGCTAAAACTTGCATAGGTCCGATCCGAGGGTGTTACAACAACCTCCTTAAGATCATCAGTTTTCTAGGCAAACTGGTATTCCCAGGCCGGACTATCCGCCCCCTCCTCGGGGCAGACTATTCGGCCCTGGAACTCCAACAAGCACCAGAGGCCATTAGGACGAACAAGAAGACGCTGAAAATCTCAGGCCAGATTATCCGACCCATACCAAGGGCGGATTATCCGGGCCTGGCACTCCAACTCATGACATGGGCAACCAGGCAGAGAAAACTGAATCAGAAACTCCCAGGAAAGATTATCCGGCCATGAAGCTCGAGAACAACAGCAGTCTCCTGTTATGAATGCAGATCAAAATCAAGGGCAAGGTTCTTCATCTCCAATTCGCAGTAATCAAGTTGTTGATGAAGGACAAGGTAGTGGTCAAGACGAGGATCCAAATGTTGAAGCAACTCCTCCAAGAAACAATAAGGAAATTGAATCTCGTCGCAAAACTCGCGCTAAACGAAACCTTGAGTCGTAGGTGATATAATAAGAAGAGTGTACACTAGAAGAGAACTTGCTAGCTTCTATGATCATCAAGCTCATATATAAATGGTGGAACCAAAGAAGGTCTTTGATGCTCTTGAAGATCTAGATTGGGTGGTTGCAATGCATGAAGAACTGAATAACTTCGAGCGTAACAAAGTATGGAAGCTCGCAGAAAAACCCAAAGCGTGCCGCAATGTTATCAACACAAAGTGGATTTTCAAGAACAAGCAAGATGGAATGGCATTGTTGTAAGGAATAAGGCAAGGCTGGTGGCTCAAGGATTCTCTCAAGTGGAAGGCATCGATTTTGGCAAAACCTATGCTCATGTGGCTCGCCTTGAGTCCATATGTATCCTTCTTGCTTATGTTGCTCATCATAATTTTAAATTACAGCAAATGGATGTTAAGAGTGCATTTCTTAATGGTCCTCTACATGAGTTGGTATATGTTAAGCAACCCCCGGGTTTTGAGGATCCCAAGTTTCCGAACCATGTCTACAAACTTGATAAGGCACTCTATGGCCTTAAACAAGCCCCACATGCGTGGTATTAGCACCTTAAAGAGCTTTTGTTAGACCGTGGATTCAAAGTTGGGCAAATCGATCCCACTTTTTTTACTAAGAAAGTTTATGGGGAGCTTTTTGTATGCCAACTATAGGTAGACGATATTATCTTTGGCTCTACTAATCAAGCTTTTAATGATGAATTGTCAAAGCTTATGACTAACAGGTTTAGATGTCTATGATGGGATAATTAAGGTTCTTTCTTTGATTTGAGATCAAGCAACTTAGTGAGGGAACCTTCATTAATCAAGCTAAATACATCCAAGACATGCTTAAGAGGTTCAAGATGACGGATCTCAACGGCGTTGCTACTCCAATGCAAACTAAATGTCATCTCGAGCTTAATCCAAAGGGTAAACATGTGGACCAAATGGTATACCGATCCATGATCAACTCTCTCCTTTACCTCTAGGCATCTAGACCCGATATCATGTTGAGTGTAGGAGTGTGTGCAAGGTATCAAGCCGCTCCTAAAGGAAGCCACTTGGTGGCGGTCAAGAGAATCTTCAGATATTTGGTTCATTCCCCAAATTTTGGTCTATGGTATCCCAAAGGCTCTAGTTTCTCTCTATGTGGATATACTCATTCAGATTGGGCTGGTGACAAGGATGATCGAAAATCAACTTATAGTGCATGTCAATTCTTGGGCAGGTCTCTAGTGTGTTGGTCTTAGAAGAAACAAAATGGATATCTCTCTCAGCCGCCGAAGCTGAATATGTTGTTGCTGTAAGTGCTTGTACACAATTATTATGAATGAGGCAAACTTTAAAGGAATATGGTGTCAATTATGACAAAGTGCCTCTTTTATGCGATAATGAAAGTGCTATTAAAATTGCTTACAATCCGGTGCAGCATACAAGGACAAAACATATTGAGATACGCAATCATTTTATTCGGGATCATGTTGCTCGTGGTGATATTGCTCTATCGTTTGTGAGCACGAAGAACCAACTTGCTGATATTTTAACGAATCCACTTGATGAAGCAATGTTTTGTTATTTGAGGAATGAGCTAAATATCATAGATTCAAGGAGCTTGGCTTGACTACCATTGCATACTCACTTGCACTTCCTCATGTGTTTGGTTTAGATGCGGGCATAGACATAGGGGGAGTGTGGTCCTAATTGATTGGGCTAACCCTCCCCCCTTATTGCCAAAAGCAAGAAAAATCATTTCCCTTAATATCATTTTGTGATATGTGGGTCATCGATGAGCATTGGTTTTGAACTCAAGATACATCTTCGCGGTGTCATGCTATGCGCTCCAACATGGTGGCTTCGGCCACTGCCCTCTTCCTTGAGAAGAGTTGGTTTTTTCTTGGATTTTTTTTGGATTTTATTGCTTATCTTGTGTTCTTATGGGAAACACACCCAATATTGGCTTTTAGTTGATTTGTTCTTGCAAGGTTGAATGTGTAGTACCATCTCAGTTTGTTTCTCTCAACCCAAGCCTTTTTCGTATCTCGAGCCATCTTTTCTTGCACACAAGTCCCATGTATCCTTGCGAGGGTTTGTTTGGAGTGCTCCGGCCTGAATCTATGTTTACAGAAAATTCAGAGAGGGGCCGAACTATCCGCCCCAAGTGAGGGGCGGATAACCCGCCCCGAGCGGTTCTGTCCTTTAAGGGCTAGGGGTCGGGGGGCTCAAACAGAGCAGTCTTCCCCCCCCCACCCCGTGTCCTGCCCCCAGCCACCGCTAGAGCCTCCGCCCCTCCCCGGAGTCGATTCGACCGCCGGATTCTCCAGGCTCCTCCCGGATATTCTTCTCCTCCGAGCTTTTGCTCTAATGAGTGAGGGTAACTCCCTCATACATCTCTTGTGTATGGAAAGTGTTGTTCTTGGTGGAAACTTATTGTAGAAGATACTATGTGTTTCCATTGCATGTTAGATTCCGTAGTATTGCAACCCTAGTGCCCAATCTGCGTTGCCATGGTGAATATGGGCTGAAACTGATTTTTTTTGCAGGGGGCGGATTATCCGCCCCTGACATGGCTAGATAATCCGGCCTGGAGCTTCACTGCCTGTTTTGGTTTTGTCTCAGATTCTCCTCATATGCATCATTGGATTGTGGGTTGTTTTCCTACAGTATCTACCATTCCTCTTTGACTTGTGTGTATGCTTATCCCCAAGCTACCTATCTATTGCTTCTCGCAGGTGGTTCCAGTGCTCCCAAGACCTACAAGCGTCATCCCCGTGCCCGTTATCTCAGGCCCGACGAAGACGGTAAGCTTGTTGACGATACTGAAATCCGAAGGTTGAAAAGAGAGGCTGAACGGATGGCCGAGGCAGCTAGAAAAGCCAAGAAGACCACCTCTCGCAAGGGCAAGGGCA
The DNA here is from genome assembly GCA_916181665.1 of Avena sativa. Lineage (NCBI taxonomy): Eukaryota > Viridiplantae > Streptophyta > Magnoliopsida > Poales > Poaceae > Avena > Avena sativa. The sequence goes on from OV702297.1 coordinate 150,947,388, forward strand.
AGCCGGCCCGTGTCAACTAAAAGGCCGTGGACAACATTGAGTACTCCTCCATTCATCTCATTGATCATTATGCTGAGGCTGACAGTGATGGTTCTCCGGAAGACAATATGTTTTGGTGCCCTCACTTCAGGTACATTCATGATGATGTATATGCTAATCTCAAGATACGCCCTATGCATCCTCTGAATTTGACTGAGGCCCAATCCAAGTCAAGACTTTGTGAGGCTTTGGACGTGACTGGTAAAATAGGGTTGCACCATCTTATGACTTAAAGTGCCACTATGACTCCTCTATTGTGAAGAAATTCTTCTCTACCCTTGTGATTTGCGGACATGAGCTTCGCACCATGAATTGGATGACCGGGAGCACTATGATTCAGTCAGATTTCTGCACTTTTGGTTAGGTCCTCGGATATGCCTTTCACGGGCATGACATAGCTTCTGGCCACGCATCATTTCTCCTATCAAGCCAAGCAAGGATACTGCCCTTGCTCCTTGTCTGACTTCTAATGGTGTTGCTGGTACATTTTCTGGTCTATCTCCATTATATGCACCTCTTGTTGGTTTGTTCTGTGACAACATTTCTCCAAGTGGGGGCAATAATGATAAGATTCGTGGTCACTTGGTTCCCTTACTTGCTTTTTCCCATGAGTGTGCAACCAATATTGGGTCAGCTACGGGGTACAAGTGGGATGTCATGGATTATATATATCATGAGATGACTGATGCAATGTTCAACAGGCTCTCCATCCCTTTTGCTCCCTATATTATGATGATTATCAAGCACATGCTTCCACATGAGGAGTTTGGTAGCGATTTGGATGGAGTGCACAAGCCCAAGAAGATCTACAACAAGGCACAGAAGACCTCTCACCCTGGTTTACCAATCGAACCTTTTATTGCAGGTTTACCAATCGGATTACCACATCACTATACTAGTGAAAGAACATTTTATGATCTCTAGTGTTTTGTGTGTTAGATTACAATATCAAGGTTCATTTAATGTGTTTAAGTGCTGCAGATCCTTAAAGTGATTTTGGGGGCGGATAATCCGCCCTGTGCAAGAGCGTGACTCACTGTGTGTGTGTGTGGGGGGGGGGTGCGGAATATCTCCCGGATTGTCCGGCCAAGGCCAGAGTTTTTGCCCAGGCCGAATAATCCGCCCCTCAAGGGGGTCGGATAATCCGCCCCCAGGAGTTTTGCAAAGGTTGCCACGGCGCGTCATCCAGAGAGGGGGCAGAGTTTCCCCGGGACTTTCCAACTCTGGGGCAGATTTCCCCCCAGGGCGGATATTCTGCCCCTTGAGGTGGGGCAGATAATCCTCCCCCTCAAATATTTTTCACCAAGTCAATCTCGACGCGACGTACTGTGTGGGGGGCAGATTTTGCCCCGGCTTTTCGTCCCTGGGGAGGATCTTTCCCCAGGGCGTATAATCCGCCCCCAAATTGCTCCAACAGCCTATTCTGGGCAGAGGGTATTTAAACCCATCTTCCCCCTCGTGCCAGAACTCTTGGTTCATTCGAAAAAGACAAGATCTGCTCCTCAAGTTCCATCCAAGAGATCTCCACCTTCATCCACCCAAAGGCCCCATTCCTTGGGGAATCGAAGGAGGAGGGCTCGATCTTCATCAACAGTAATCAAGCGCTTCACCTCCTCTCCATTCATTTGGAGAACCCTCGATCTAGTATTTCTTGCAAATATCTAGATCCTTGTTTTGATTATTTTGATAATCCTTGTTCTTGTGACAGCTTGTTGTCATTACGGGAGCCTCCAATTTGGTTGTGGATGTGTGCCCCGCTAGAGTTGTAAAGGCACCGGTTCCCGCCTCGAAGGGTACCAATAGTGGAGAAGGTGGATCAGTCCTTTCGTGGCGAGATCCATCGGAGATTAGGGTGAGGCCTATTGTGGCGTGGTGATCTTAGAACCGCCCACCCCTCCAACGTAGATGTACTTCCCTTAACAAGGAAGGAACTGCGGTAAAACAAATCCATGCATCTCCGCGTGCTCCACTATGGTTTCCTCGCTCCTCTCTTTACGTGTTTAGTAGATAGGTTTGCATATAGGGAAATTCTCGTAGTTGTATATCTAGAGAATTTACTTGTGTCAAGCCTAAAATTGAAAAAGAACTAAAAAATGAGTAGCACCTATTCACCTCCCCCTCTAGGTGCCCATACGATCCATTTCAACTAGTTCAGGCACGTCAAAGTTAATGACTTGGGAGAAATGATAGAGATGGCCAGCAAATATGTTGATGCTGATGATGACTCATAGGGTCGGCTAAACGGCTTAGCCGTGCCAAATCTGAGGCAACCAAAACAGTAGCAGACCGAGAAGAGCAAGAACACCTCTGAGGACAAACCCAATCCAAAAACTGCTACTATCAACGCAACCTTTAGATCTGGAGGCCGAGGAGGGCACTGAGGTGGACGGGGATGAGGCCGCGAAACTTCCCGAGTCTATGGTAGAGGCGATCAGCAACTAGGAAAATCCTATTCCTAGTCCGACATCGCGAATAATCCTTATGTTCATCACCGGGACGGGAACGAGGGTTCTTCCCACACTAATACCAAGTGTCATTTCAATGATGACATCAATAAATATGAATCCACGGGCTATAGGACCAAGCGACAAAAAGGAAAGGAAAATTCTGAGAAAGGTAAGGAGCCCAAGGAAGATTCTAACATGGAAGAGGCAGAAATTTTTAACCCCAAGTCGGATGGAAAGAAGGATTATCCTACCAAGAAAGACACTTATGCATGCTTCCTCAAAACTCAACCAACTAAGGTCAAAAAGGCGGTCCTCCATGAGCTTAATGTCACGGTTCCGGTTGTTCCCCAGTTTTTGGATTGGTCAGAAGTAACCATCACATTTGATTGAAGTGATCACCCGCAAAGGACTCATCAGCAGGGAAAGTACCCTTTGGTTGTCAATCCTCTCATTGATGGCTATGATTTATCCAAGACTCTCGTGGATGGTGGCGACAGCATCAATATTCTCTACATCAAGACGCTGCACCGCATGAGGATATTGAAAACCCAGCTGAATCACATCAATGTGGTTTCCCATGGAATCATACCAGGAAGACAGGAAAATTCTCTGGGTGAGATCACTCTTGACGTAATTTTCGGTACTCCAAAGAACTACCGGATCGAACCGCTGTCTTTAGAGGTGGTACCATTCAAGAGCGCATATCACGCCATCTTCAGGAGTCTAGCTTATTGGGCGTTCATGGCCCGTCCCTGCTACATCTATAACATGATGAAACTTCTGGGTCCAAAGGGTGTCATCACAATCTAGGGAAACATGAAGAAAGCACGAGACTCCAAGGAAGGAGTTGTCGCCTTTGCCAAAGCCGTGATGCACGCCCAAGAGTACTAGGAGATCAAGAAAATAGTGCCCTGTCCGAGATGCCAGCTATAAAGAATGAGGTGTTGAAGCCAAATTTGTGGTTCAAGGCATCAGAAGAGATGAAGACGATGTCGTTGAAGGAAGACGATCCCTCCATGGTGACCAATGTAGGCATAGGATTAGGTCACGCATAGGAATGCACGCTCGTCGAGTTCCTCGAAGCTAATAAAGATATCTTTGCATGGCAACCTTCTGACATGATCGGAGTACATAGGGAACTTGCCGAGCACTCTCTTACCGTGTATCCTGATGCTAGACCCGTCAAACAGTCCATACAACATTTCGACGATGAAAAGCGCAAAGCTATAGCAAAAGAATTAGCCTGACTAGATTTAGCCGGCTCATAGAGGTCATCTATACTCATTGGGTGGCAAACCCTGTAATGGTCCCTAAAGGGACACTACTGATTTATGGACGTGTGTTGATTATATTGCTTTGAACAAAAGGCTTATCCCAAAGATCCCTTCCCTTTGCCTCGAATCGATCAAGTTATTGATTCTATGGCAGGGTCAGAACTACTCTGTATTCTCGACGCATATTTGGGATATCACCAAATATCAATGAAAAAATCGAATCAAATTAAAACGTCTTTCGTTACTCTATTTGGAAACTTTTGCTACATAACTTTGTTGTTCGGCTTAAAGAACATATGAGCTACATATTAGCACACCATGCAGTGGTTGCCACAATGATCAAATCGGATGAAACATTCATGTATACATAGATGGCATAGAGTTCATGTCTAAAAAGAAGGAAATATTGATTTCTACCTTGGAGGAAACATTCTCTAACCTTCAAAAATACAAGATGATGCTTAACCAAAGATAAGCTTCTTCGGAATCCCAGCTGGAAAATTGTTAGGTTTCATCGTGTCTCAGATATACATCAAGGTGAATTGGAACAAAGTTGAGGTTATACTAAATATAATCAGGTCAACTCGCTTGAGGGACGTGCAACGCCTCACTACTTGTATCGTAGTAGTGAGTTAGTTCGTCAGTTAGCTTGAAGAAAGATGAGCACCTTTATAAAAGCTCTTGAATAAAACTGACAAATTTGTCTGGACTGAAGAAGCTGAAGTTGCACTCCAAAGTTTGAAAGAACTACTCTCATCTACTTCGATCCTTGCAGCACATGAGCCATAAGAACCTATGTTGCTTTGCATCACCACGACAAATAGAGTCATCAACATCATCACGTCGGTAGAGCTCAAAGAGGAAAAACATGAATGGTTGGTATGGCGTCCGACTTATTATCGTAGAGAGGTCCTGATAGTTCAAAACAACGATATCCACGTTACCAGAAGCTAGGCTATGGCATATTTTTGGCTGCAATAAAGCTAATACACTATTTTCAAGAGCACAAAATCACAGTGGTGAGCACAACACCCCTGAGATACATAAGCAACAATCGCGACGCCATATGACGTGTCACTAAGTGGGAAATTGAGCTAGCAGCTTTTGACATTGAGTACAATCCACATAGAATTATTAAGTCTCAGATTCTTACTGACTTTTTCATTGATTGGACAGAGACGGCAGAAAATACAAGTCCTTCAGAGTCAGAATTCTGGACCCTACAATTTGATGGGTCGAAAGAACAAGGAGGCTCGGGGGATGGGGTGGTACTCAAATCACCCCAAGGATAGGCTTGTCTATGTGTTACAAATTCACTTTATGGCAACCAATAATATTGCTAAATATGAAGTGATGTTGCATGGAATGCGCATTGCTAAATACACTGGTGTTAGTCGACTCATGTGTTATGGAGATTCAAATTTAGTTGCACAACAAGTAACTGATCACAATAATGCGAAGAAGCACATGGGAAGATATAGAGTTGTTGTGTAAGAACTATCAAAAACGTTCGAAGGGTTTGAGGTTCAACACATCCCTAGAGCAGAAAATGAGAAAGCAGATGATCTATTAAGAATAGGCTCTACACGGAAACAAGTTGTCAACACCCGGATTTTTAATCCCAGATGCCTGTTATGCCATACATCGCAATCCCAGGATTACCATTTTTGCGAGACATAACAGATTTGGATATCACAGTACATCATCCATTACAAACCATACATAAGGTCTTACACAAATAAGGGTCTCATGATCCAGTTCTTAATACAAATCAAGCAGCGGAATATGTAATAATAAAGGTAGCTTAGGTGAAGCTCCATCTTCGGGGTCACAGGAAATGCTGACGATGGGAGATAATCCTAATTGTCGTAACCTTCCTGTGGTCCATCATCCTGGTACTCCTCTTCATAGTCTGGCCACGGGAATAGCCAGGGACAAAGCCATGAGTACTCTTTAAGTACTCGCAAACTAATACTAACAAGTTAAGGGGTTTTTGTAGTAGGATAGTAAGTCCTAGGGTTGTTTTGCAAAAAGCCATATTTACCTCTACTAAGTTCAGAAGCAAAACCATACAACCATCAGTTTTATAAAGGGATAAGGCTCATGCCTCAACATTTTCATCATCAAAATCATCTGGTGTTCGGAAACACATGTCAAAACATTTCAGTAGAATGACTCATCATTCCAAGGTTTTCATAACCATTTTCACCAAGTATTCCCATCTAAAGTTGATCAAGTTTTATGCTTAGCACTAGCATCTACAAGTGGGGTAAGTACTAATGAGGGGAGGTAAACAAGTGGAGATTAATTAAGTTCAATCTCATGCTGTCACATCCCAAGATTTTAGAAACTGGGACTAAAAAAACTTGTTATTACATATCATTCATGTTCATTGCATTGCATCTATGCAAAAATTGCAAGAATCGAATTCAAAAATCCCAATCCCAATAAGTTTTGCAAATATTCCTATAAGGAATAAATATGGATTTTATAAATACAATATAATTGAACTCAATAAAAGGATACAAAAATGGTCCTAAAATGATATACTGAAAATCACAAAATTTTAGAAACAAATTTCAGCTCATTTGGACTTAGTATGAAAAAGTTATAAAAGAAATATTAAAATAGAAAAAGGAAAAGAAATAAAAAAACTAACTAAACCCTACCCGCGAGCTAGACCGGCCCAGCCCACCAGCAGAGCTACTGCCCGCGCGCGAGCCAGCCTCCACTTCCCTACCGCGCAGCAGCGAGCAACAGCCCGCTAAAGGCCCATCGCAAGCCCAGCCGCAGCCCGCGTTCCCTCCCCCTCTCACTGCCATGCGGGGCCCACGCGGTCACCTCCTTCCTCCAGCCGTGGACGGGAAGAACACCTGATCGAAGCCGAATCCCGCGGATTCCTCGCCGAATCCATGTCGCTCTACGCCCCCTCTGCATGAAATCCACTTGCATATAAATTCCCTACCCCGAAGTCTTTTTCCCCTTTCAAAAACACCGCGGAAACCCTAGCCCCGACCCGATTCGGATCTCGCCGCCGCCATTGTTGAGGACAAGCTGCAGGTCAAGCTCGAGCCCGACAAATTCCGTCGCCCCTCTCCCAGGTGTTCCTCCTATTCTCTTCCCCATACTCAATTGCGTCTCCTCATGCTACTTCCCCTTGCGCAGATCGCCGGAACACCCTCGATTGCTCGCCAGAGCTCCAACGTCGCCGCTGACCTCTGTCCGCTCGCAATCGTCGCTACAGGAAGAGAAGGAAGAGATCGACTATGCTATTCGCCTCCCCGACCTCTCCTCCGTCCCGCGGTGTTAATCCCCGTCACCGTTGACCACCGGAGCGACGCCAGAGACCACCGTCAGCCGCCAGCCACCATCATCTGGAGCCGCCGCCGCCGAAGCCACCCTCCACCTTGCCGTTGACCACCACTAAGACCTTGGGAGAGTCGCAGCCGTCAGATCCCTCTTTGATGGCCAGGATTAGATAGAACCAGAGAAGGGGTACCGACCAACCTGGTTACGCCATGTGGCCATCCTCGTCACTCTGCCGTGTCAGCAGCCACGTCGATGCCAGTCAGCAGGTCAGAGCCCAGTCAGCGCGAGTTATTTGATTTTAATATTTAAAATAGCCAGAATTATGTCCAATCTTGTAAAATTCATATAAAATTGAATACATGTCCACAAATTATAAATAATATATGGTTGGATTCATAAAATTGTGTAGAACAATAATACAAGATTAGATATAACTTTTACAGTACATATTTACTGTAATAAATTAAATGGTTTAATGAGGTTTTTAGACATAATAAATCATAGTAAATTATCTGTAGATCCTAAAAATACAAATAAAGTGTCTATGGATTCATAATTTCATATAAAACATTAATATGCTGTTAGATCCAAATTTGCAGTGTAAAATTGCTGTAGTGATTTAAATAGTTTTAATGGACTTTTAGAGTATTAAATTCATAGTAAATAATTTATAACTCAGAAAATATGAATAATATGTCTCTGGAATCACATTATCATGTAGATTACAGATCTGTATTTAGTTTGAATTTTAGACAACAGAAATTGTTTAAATGATTTAAACTCCATTAAACACTATTTAAATCATAATAAAAGATTTATAACTCCGATTAAGTTGAATCCAATTGCTACTGGTTCGTATTAATGCCCTCTATCCAGTACACTTTAGATACAAATTTAATACGGCAATTAGTACAGAAGTTTCAACAGAACTATTAAAAACCCTAGATTGGCAATCAAGTATTAATAATAGATATCCTATTGCATTAAATGATCTCATGCATGCATCATGTGTTGTAGTATTGTTCAGAGAACTAATTACAACCATTATGACTTATTAAACCATCATGCATGTTTTTGATCGTCCTTGTTGTGTTTTTGCTATGTTTGCAATTGTTTTGATTGGAACTACCTTGTCCTCGTATTAGATTGTTCGGAGAGTGCGATTGCTGCGGAGAAATACAATCTAACACCCATATTATCAACATAAGGCAAGTTACACCACTTGTTCATAACTTTTGTCCCAGTTTTTATTCTATGCATGTGATCTTCAAAATTCTGTAGTATGCATGTGTAGGATGTTCTAGTAGAATTTTTCCTTAGTATTATTTTGCAAGTGCGATGATTTTGTAGTATGCCATGAGTAGCACTATACTTAGGATTCTCCCTCCTAATAGGTTACCCCTGTTTTTGCTAAGTATTGCTTGCTATGCTATATATACAAAGTACCATTGGGGGGTTCGAAAGACAAAGAATTTTTCTAAGTATAAAGGCTCTCTAGAGCAAACTTTTCTTCTCAAATCCACTTAAAAATAAAACTAAGTTTTCTTCTGGGCGGAATGGTTATCGGGACAACGAGTGAGATTTTGGTGGAGGACGGCCGCCCAAGAATCAAAGAAGTCTGCCATGTTTCAGAATTCAGAAGCTTCTAGTGCAACCACGATACATTATGGGCTCTGTCTTGGCCTAGTACTTAGTGGGAAACCTCACCTGGGTACCAACATTTGGAGGTTCTTGGCAGGGTTGGATCCAGAAGGTAGAGGGGCTACTAAGGGAAAGCCTCTCCATGGTCTTGTCTGTAAAAGGACTTGATCGTGGATTATGGGTAAAGTGCACAAACTCTCGAGAGTATTGCAATCTGATCGATCAGCCGTGTTCACGGTAACAGAACAACAATGAGCGTCTGAAGGATGAAGCCTCTGAAGGATCTTCCTCTCTCTTTTCTAAAACAAAGTTTTGAAACCCCATGGCGTGCGTAATATCGCTAATGGGTGGGAATTTGGGAACTTGGTGTGTAATATCCAAGTGACGCTTGGTGCGTAATATCCAAGTGTTTGGTTGTTTGGACACTTGGTGCGTAATATCCTCGTGTGCCACTCGACCTTATTTTATCTAAGCAAATGTTTACAAAGTAGGACAACCCTCTCTTCTTCTCTCTACTTAAGAAAACTAGCTTTGAGCAAATGAACTCTACAGCCTTGCATGTAGAGATAGTCTTTTCTCTCCTTGGTGTAATTTGCCAATACATTCAAAGTATTGACCCAACTTGTTGGCTGCACGTTTCATGTGCAGAATTTCGGAGATCTTTGAAAGGTGCGCTAGGATCGCGGGTCTTCACTCAACCTGCCTGTGGCATTAATGGGACTCCAAGTTGTATTTATATCGCTTCTGTTGTAATAATGTAAACTCTGGATTATTCGATTCATGTAATAAAGACTTGTGATTTACATGATATTTCATCGACTGTGAGTGCTAGCTATTGATCCAGGGACTAGCATGTTATTCACAGGGACTTAGGATCTTACTTGATCCGAGGTCACTACACATGCCTTAGGATGACATCAAGATTATTTAGCTTAGGCCAAATTTAATGCTCTTTATGCAACTGACGAGGTTTAATCTCGTCGATGCCCATTGTTATGGACTTGGGTTTTGGAGAAGATGGGGATGCTGGAGATCGTGGCACGGTTAACAGACAAGCAACCAGGGGACACGAGATTTACCCAGGTTTAGGCCCCCGGAGGGAAAACCCTACTCCTGCTTGTCTGCTCTTGATTACGGCGGAATCGAAGGTTACAGGGTGCGCAGATTCGATCTGGCGTGGATGCGTGTGCGAAAGTATGAGTCGAGAGATCTAGGACGTGCCCTCCTAGCCTTTATATAGACTTAGGCAGGTCCCGGGCATAGTCCTAGTCGGTTACAAGTTCTAGGGTTTTACCCCTTTGAATTTCCTATCTCCGCTAGTCTTGCTCTCCAAGGATCCGAAGGCGTCATGGGCCTTGGCCACCCGAAAATCTTCATGGGCCAGCGTATATCTGCTGTGGGCCTTCCTTGGGCTGGACCAGGTATGCTGAAGTCACGTACCCATAGGGTATAACCATGTCAGTAGCCCCCGAGTGATCAGTCGAATCGTAGATTCGGCTGAGGACTCTTCCATCCTTCGGGTGCGACTATATTTTAATAGTATATATGCGTAGGGATTGTTGATGCGTGTGCCTGACTCACCCGATGGATCAGGGCCAGTTAACTGTCTTAGGACGAAACGACACGATCTTCTTCAGGTTCGGGTCCCTCAACACGGACCTGGAACATATGCTGGCGTAATTCGACTCAGGCCGTGGAGGACTTACAGGAGTGGAATTCCAGTGATTTTAATTGGTGTACCCAACGCATCTGTCGGGATTTTTCATCGTACCTGCTGGTACGGCTTCATACTAGCAGAGCGCAGCCAGGTGTGTTGCCAGGCCATCAGATGATATCTGTAGGTCTTATCTTTGTGTCGAAGACACAGCATCCGAATGTTTGTCACCGTGGAGGTGCTTCGGGTGGCCAAGGAGATTGTCGCTCACTTAGCGTTTTGTTGGGGCAGAGTTGCCAAAAAGTTTTTGCGTGCTGATCCGGAAGATCGCAATCGAAGATTTCATAGGGTGCGCGACCAGCGCTCCCTATGGGAGTAGCCCCCAAGTGTCTGTTCGAGTCGTAGACTCGAGCGGAGACTTTAATTCAAGCATTGTTTCAGTCGTTAAGTCCGCAGGACTCGAAAATTTTCGAATGCTTAAATCCATTCTCCCTATGGGAGTAGCCCCCGAGTCCGTAGTGGAGTCGTAGACTCGACGTAGGACTCAGAGAAGTAATTTTATCCTCATTTGTCTTTCGGGTGCACAGCCAGCGCTCCTGATAGGAGTAGCCCCCGAGTATTTAATCGAATCGTAGATTCGAGTGAGTACTCTTAGCTGTGCAGCCGAAGTTGGTGCTAGTATAGCTTTTGATGACGTCAGTGCTGACGATCGATGACCTCAAGCGTCTGCTACGCCAGAGATGACTTGACTGGACGAAGCGTGGGTCCCACTTCCTGACTTTGATTTGACTAGTCACGCCCGGCGTGGAGATGATACGGCGTCTCCTCGATTTCCGCGCGTAGTGGACGGCGTGGTAACGACGGTTCGTTGTGATGCTGACACGTGTACGGCCAGATCTACCGTTGGCGTTAGGTCTTGTCGATGGACGGCCAGCGTGCATCGTCTTCGCTGTTATAATCCTTGGTGAAATCGTGGTTTGTTTTTCACCGCACCAGTTCATCTGTTCACTGCCTCCTTGTTCTTGAGCTATTCTTGCTGCGCGCTGAGAGTTTCTTCCACATTTCCTTCGTTCTTTCTTCATTGGAAACGCCACCACAATTCGTAGCGCCATGGGGAAAGCGAAGATGTCTTCATCTGCAGTTGGGACCAGCGCCGCCGGAGGCAAGAAGGGCACCGCCGCTGCTCGTGTCACCGATGGTGGCTGGCGGCGATCAGAGACGCGGGAGAGCGATCTCCGCAAACTGCATGAGCGGGGCCTGATCCCGCAAGATACAACGGCCGTGAGACTCCCTGGCAATGAGGTAATCCCCCGTCCCCCATCTGGGTACCGGGTTATGTTTGTTGCCTTCGTGATTCGCGGGTTTTCTTTTCCGGTCCACGACTTCCTCCGTGGACTGCTCTTCTTCTATGGGGTTCAACTCCATCATCTGTCTCCCAACTCTCTTCTCCACGTTGCGTGTTTTATCACATTGTGCGAGTGTTGGCTTGGCATTGAACCGCACTTTGGCCTCTTCCGGAAGCTTTATTCCGTGAAGAGGCAGTCTGGTTCGAATGGTGTGTATCCCATTGGGGGTTTCATCATCTCCCTCAGTCCCAATGTGCAATTCTTTTCCTTTTCCATGTCCGAATCTGTCCAGTACTGGCGGAGGCGATGGTTTTACATCCGCGACTCCGTTTTTCCCGGGCAAGATTTTGGTCTTGTTCCCTTTGACCCCTCCCAAAAGATTGAGAAGAAAAGGTCGTGGAAAAACCAGATCTTAGACGGTGAGGTGGCGGAGATAGAGGCCCTTTACCGTCGGGTGGAGGATCTCCAACTGATTCCTGAGAAGGAGGTGAACGGCATGGACATCATCCGGACCTTTCTTGAGCGTCGGGTGCAACCTCTCCAAGCGAGGGCGCACCCGATGTTTTTTTATTCTGGGCGCCGTGATCCGACGAGGGTTTCGAGTGAGAAAATCTCCGAGGGGAATCTTGACAAGGATCTTCGCGTGCTGCTGAAGTTCAAGGCCGGAGAAGAAATCCCGGGGAAGTCGTTGACTCCTCCCTTTTCTTCGACGTTGGTCATGCCGAAGGTGTAGATTTGTGCACGTAGTGCTCCCCCTTTTTTTGGTTGAGTGTGTGTTTGCTTCCTTTGTTTGCTAACAAAGTTCCTTCTCATCTTGTAGAGCTTCAAAGTACCGGGCATGGTACCACCATTGCCCGAAAGGTATCCGAATGCCCCAGATAATGAAGTGGTTGATTCTGTGTCCGAGCTTCCTTCGGCGCGATCTCCGGCGGAGGATGCCGACGAGTCGAGTGAGGACCATACGCGCAAGCGATCACGGAGCTCGAGCGAGTCTTCGGATGCCTCAACTCCTCTGACTCCCAGAAATCCTCTGGGCCTTGAGCGTCATAGTGATGGTCATGGAGGTTCTTCCTCTCCCCTTCCTGCTATTCCTGTGCGAGCTGTTGCTCCGCACCCGCCAGCAAAGCGGAAGAAGGTAGAAAAGAAGGAGGAGAAGAAGGAAGAGAAGAAAGAGGAGAAGAGGGACCGAAGGACTTCTCTTATCTTCGACCTGAGCGCATTGGGCATGTAAGTTTTCTTGTTGTACTGTTGTCCTTTTCCCTTCATGATTTTTTGCACTTGTGCTGATTGGTTTGTATGCAGGCAATCCTCCGACGGCTCTAGTGATGGTGCGCGGGAGATGATGGGGGAGTCGAACATTGCGTCGCCTCCTCCTCAGACGGTGGCGACTTAGGGTGGTGCCGCTCCAGATCCTCCTGTGCGGGAGGGGCTGGTGGTTGCGCCTCAAAATTTCGCAGGCGGGCCTTCGGGGTCGCCATCGGAGCATGTAAGTTTTTCTGCTTCATGTCACGGGGGGAGCCCCCGAGTGTCTTCGTGTGCTGATGTTGTTTTTGCTTCTTTGTGTTGGGCGTATCCTCCAAGTCCTGTTCTTACTGCTATTGCCTTTTTCTGCAGCCTTTTGTCCAAGAGGCCAAGCGGCTGGTGGAGGAATGCCTGACGCTGGAGGCGAAACTGTGGCAGCTTCAAGGTATTCGTCTGCCTTTAGTACTTCTCTTGTTTATCCTGGTCCTGTTCTTTGACACTTGCTTGTCTTAAATGCAGAGGAGCATAACGACTCTCTCCGTGAGGTCGACGCTCTTAAAAAGAGCCTTGGCCAATCGGAGCAGAAAACCGAAGCCGCCGTTGGCGCAAAAGAGCGCCTTGAGCTGGAGCTGTCGAAGGCAGCCGAAGCGAAGGAGCGTCTGCAGCAGGAGGCCACAGATCGTGAGGAGCAGCTGGCCACCGTTGCGGCTGCTCGTGAAAGAGGGGTGGCGGCGAAGCTCATGGCTGCTGCCAAGGCTATTTCGGGTGAGTGCTGGATTTTTGTACTTGTTTCTTTTTCTACGGGTCTTCTTCTATGCTGCCCTTCTTCATGTTTTTCTTCATTTTTGTCTCAGATGCCGCAGGCATCGAGTTCGACCGCGGTGCTCTGGAGCACAGGAGTGCTCTAGATGATGCCACTGTGGCGGTCGAAGACCGCTGCGGCACCGTCGTCAACTCTCTTGCCAAGGCGAAAGAGGTCCTTGGTCGCTTCTACCAGGAGCTCTTCCCGAAGGGCGCAACCCTTGAAGATGTGGATGCCCTGGCAGAGGCTCTGTCAGCCGAAGCGCCTGCGGCGTACAAGCGCAAGCAGAAGGGCATCGGCGCGTTCGTCGGGCTGGCGATGGCCATGGCGGCTGGGGCAGAGCTGGACTTGCCCCAGATCACCTCTCGGATGCCGACGACTGCGGATGGATCCGAGGTAGCCTTCGCTGCCTACTCCGCTCGCTGCAGACGATATAGGCCCAAGCTCATTGACTTGCTGTCTGAGTACGCACTGCGGCAGCAGGGCGAGGCCAAAGCTAGGCAGTCTGGCTCTGAGGCGACTCAGTGCCCTGCGCCTTAGGCATAGTAGATGTAGGGTAGTATGCAGTTTACTTTTGTTGTAAATATCTTTTGTAGTACCATCCTTGTGCCACGCAGTGGCCTTATGTATTTAATGAATTCCTCCGAGTTGTGCTCTATCCTTGGCTGAATGTCTTTGTGCCTTCTTTTTTCTGCTGCTATAGGTTCCTTCGGGTGCTGACCTAGTTGACACTTCATCCGCAAAGCCCTTGCGACCATTGTTGGATGATTCCTCGCAGCTCGCTTTCCTTCGAGATCGCGTGTGCATCTTGGAGAGGGAATTGCTCGGGTTACGCGGTCGTGCCGATGTTTGGAAATCCAAGGCGGATCGTGGCGCAGCCAGAGAGGAGTACTTGATGGCGGAGCTGGGTCAGCTGTCTGAGCAATTGCAGTGTGAGTTGATCCTTCTTTCGGGCTGTAGCTCAGTTCTTCGGATGAGCCTGCTGGCCTTATTCTTGTCTTGTGCGGTTGTCGCAGGTGCGAATCTTGCTCCGAGGGAAGAAAAAGAGCGTGTCGCTGTTCGGGTCAACTGCTTGACTCAACAGGACATGGAGGCCGGCGGCTTCTTCTGGATGGATCGCGATCGCGCCATGGTTCTGGCAACGGTGCAGGATCGTGTTTATCAAGTTTCGCGGGTGCTCAGCCAGGTGCAGACATCACTTTCCTCAGTGCTGCACGTCATGTTTCCTTTGGATGCCGTGCCGACGACCCTTGCAGGTCTTCTGTCGAGGTTTCGGAGTGCCAGCAATGTCAAGGAGATGGTGCGGCAGCAGCTCGTCGCAGGAGTGAAAGCTGCCTTGTCTCTTGTGAGGGTGCACCGCCCTGACGTAGATTTGGCTGCTGTGGCGGCTGGGCCACCTCTTCGACTGGATGGTGGCGAGTGGAACATGCGTCCGCATTACGCGGCTGTAAGGCAGTATGCCGAACAGATTGTAGATTTGTTTGAATAGCGTGCTCAGGTTATTCTTCAGAATAGGTAGGACCTGAAAATAAATAGATAGATGTAAAATTTGTATATTTCGGCTGGGCGTTTTGTGCCCTTTGTTGTAAAGGTTTGCTTGTTTGTGAGCACGCAGTGCTTTGATTGGGTACTCGTCCTTTTCGTTTGCCTGACGTGGTCAGCTACTCAGGTGTACACGTTTGGTCCTCAGTCGATGAAATCATGAGGTGGGGGGAGCCCCCGAGTGCGTTTGTGGCATGTAATAAAGTTGCAGAAAAATAGTCAACCGAAGGTTGGGGGCGAGACACTTAGCTTTATTTATATCGTAATGGCGGAGGTACATGGTTCGGCTGAGTAGCCTTGGCTGAAAGCCTTATTGAAAGTAAAAGGGTGGCAGGTTGCTACGGGTAAAATCATCGCAGGTGCGAGATGTTCCATGGGTTGGAGTATGCGACTCCAGACTCCACGTGCTTGAGGCGATAGGCGCCACCTGGGATGACTTCGGTGATGACATAGGGTCCTTCCCATGGTGACTCGAATTTATTCGGTCGCTTTTGCTTGAGTCGTAAGATGAGGTCTCCTTCGACGAAGGACCTTGGGCGCAACCGGTGGCTGTGGTAGTTGCGGAGACTTTGCTGGTACACCGCTGATCTAGCTGCTGCTATATCCCGTGCTTCGTCGAGTGTGTCGATGGCATCTTCGAGTGCAGCCATGGATTCGGCTTCGCTGTAAGCAACGACTCGTGGAGCCTGGT
Organism: Avena sativa; assembly: GCA_916181665.1. Classification (NCBI taxonomy): domain Eukaryota; kingdom Viridiplantae; phylum Streptophyta; class Magnoliopsida; order Poales; family Poaceae; genus Avena; species Avena sativa. The sequence continues at coordinate 150,963,375 of OV702297.1, forward strand.
GGCGTACTTCGGCTGGTAGCACGGCCTCAGCTCCGTGCACCATGAAGAACGGTGTGTATCCGGTGGAGCTATTTGGCGTAGTCCGTAAGCTCCACAGGACAGACGGTAGCTCTTTCGTTCAGTTTCCAGCTTTGTGCTCGAGTGAGCTCATGAGGCGCTTCTTGATGCCGGCGCCGATTAGACCGTTGGCCTTTTCCACTTGCCCGTTTGTTTGCGGGTGTGCCACTGAGGCATATGTGATGTTGATCCTGAGGCCTTCGCAGAAGTCCTGGAATTCTTCGGAGATGAAGTTCGATCCGTTGTCGGTGATGATGCTGTGCGGCACGCCGAACCTGTAGACAATGGATTCGAAGAATTTGACGGCGGTTTTTCCCTTTTGGTTGGTGACTGGCATGGCCTCGATCCACTTGGTGAATTTGTCGACTACGACCAGGAGGAAGACGTGTCCTCCTTTCGAGGACTTTGGCAGTTTGCCGATCATGTCGAGGCCCCATTGGGCAAAAGGCCAGGCTATGGGTATGGGTCGAAGTTCGGACCGAGGTGCGTGCGGTTTGTCGGCGAACCGTTGGCACCCGTTGCATCTTCGGACGATGTCCTTTGCATCGCTCATGGCCGTTGGCCAGTAGAATCCTGCTCGTAGAGCTTTGGCGACAAGGGAGCGGCTGCCGGCGTGGTGGCCGCAGATGCCCTCATGGATGTCTTGGAGTATGGCCTTGCCGTCGTCGATGGTGACGCACCATTGTAGTACACCCATAATGCTGCGTTTATACAGTTCGCCATTGATGATGGTGAAGGCTTTTGACCGATGAGATATGCGCCGGGCATCTGTCGGGCTGTCAGGTAGTTCTCCGTTTATCAGGAACTGGAGGTATGGTCGCGTCCAAGTTTCTTCGACGGCCATGACCTGCATTAGGTTGACCATGGCAACTTCGGTATCCAGCTTTTCGGGTCCTTCGTGACCTTCGGGTAGCGTAGCCCCCGAGTGTTCTGCTTCTTCGGGTGATCCCTTGGGGAATTTTCGCTTGATGGATGGCACGCAGATCTGTTTGAGGAACACACCTGGTGGCACCTTTGCACAAGTGGAGCCGATGTTGGCGAGTCTATCGGCTTCCTCGTTGCTTTCTCTTCCAACGTGTCGAAGCTCGCAGCCGTCGAATTCTCCTTCGAGTGCATTGTAGAGCGCGCGGTACGCGATCATGTTTTCGGCGTGTGCGTCACACTCATTCATCGTCTGCTGGACGACGAGGTTGGAGTCACCGTAGATGACCAGGCGCGTTGCGCCGCATATTTTTGCCATCCTCATGCCGTGGATGAGGGCTTCGTATTCGGCTTCGTTGTTAGAGGCTCTGAATTTCATCCGAAGAACGTACTTCATCTTGTCACCTTGCGGGAAGGTCAGTATGACTCCTGCCCCTGCTCCGGCTTCGCGTTTGGAGCCGTCGAAATGCATTGTCCAGGACTGCGACATGTCTGGGGTATCTGGCAGCTGCAGCTCCATCTAGTGCACCAGGAAGTCCGGAAGGACTTGAGATTTGATTGCGTGTCGCTTCTCGTAGATGATGTCTAAGGGCGATAGTTCGATGCCCCACAGGGCCACACGTCCTGTGGCCTCTGGGTTATTCAGGATGCTGTTCAGGGGTGCCTCGTTGACGACCATCACCTGATGCTCCTGGAAGTAGTGGCTCAGCGGTCGAGCCGTCATGAACACGCCGTAGGCTAGCTTCTGGTAGTGCGGGTACCGCTGTTTTGTTGGTGTCAGTACCTCGCCGAGGTAGTAAATTGGGCGCTGGACCCCATGGGTCTTGCCTTCTTCGGGTCGTTCGACCACGAGTACGGTGCTGACCACCTGGTGTGTGGCTGCTATGTACAGCAGCAGGGGCTCGCGCTCCTTTGGCGTGACCAAAACGGGCGAGGTGGAGAGGAGCCGCTTGAGGCTTTCGAATGAGTCGTTGGCTTCTGGTGTCCACTCGAACTTGTCTGCCTTGTGCAGCAGCTGGTAGAATGGTAGGGCCTTCTCGCCCATACGGCTGATGAACCTGCTTAATGCCGCTACTCGACCTGCGAGCTGCTGGACGCCCTTGAGGTTTTTCGGCTTCTCCATTGCCATGATGGCTCTGATTTTCTTCGGGTTCGCCTCAATCCCTCGTTGAGAGATGAAGTATCCGAGCAGCTGGCCCGAGGGGACGCCGAAGGCGCACTTTTCCGGATTGAGCTTGATCCTGTAGCGATCAAGGTTGTCGAACGTCTCGCGGAGATCGTCGATAAGTGTCCTTGCCTCCTTGGTTTTTATTACTATGTTGTCGACATAGACTTGGATGTTGCGACCGATCTGGTCTTTGAGGTAGGCCTGCATGCATCGCTGGTACGTGGCACCCGCGTTCTTTAGCCCGAAGGGCATTGTGTTGTAGCAGTATACTCCGAACGGTGTGATGAACGCCGTTTTCTCTTGATCTTCGACCTTGAGTCGAATCTGGTTATAGCCTGAGTAGGCGTCGAGGAAGGAGAGTTTCTCACAACCTGCAGTCGAATCGATGATCTGATCGATCCGAGGAAGAGGGAAGTGGTCCTTTGGGCAATGTTTGTTTAGTGACGTGAAGTCTACGCACATCCGCAGGATGTCCGTGTCCTTCTTTGGAACCATCACCGTGTTTGCCAGCCACTCGCTTTCCTTGATTTCCCGGATGAAGTTTGCTGCGAGTAATCTGTTGATTTCCTTGCCGATAGCTTCGGCTCGTGGCTCCGACAGTCTTCGGATGGACTGCTTGACTGGCTTGGTGTCTGGAAAGACATTGAGTGCGTGCTCGGCGAATTCCCTGGGAACTCCTGGCATGTCCGCAGGACACCAGGCGAAGATTTCCCAGCGCTCACGGAGGAATTCGACGAGCGCGCCTTCCTATGCGGTGCTGAGGTCATTGGCGATCAGTGCCGTCTTGGAGGCGTCCGTCGGATGGACCTGCACCTTCTTGGTGTTGACGGTGGAGTCGAAAGACATGTCAGGTGCGTTCTGCCTTGTGACTGGGGGTAGCCCATTGTCCGTCGCCTCGCGGAGCCTTACAAGCTCGTCTTGCATGCCGAAGGACTGGGAGATTTTGTTGAAATCCCTGTCGCATTGGTCCGATCGGGTGAAGCTCCCGTGGACTGTGATGACGCCCCTTGGTCCTGGCATCTTGAGTAGTAGGTATGCGTAGTGTGGGACGGCCAGGAACCTTGCGAATGCTACACGCCCCAAGATGGCGTGGTACTGCGACGGCCAGTCCACCACTTCGAATTCTAGGCGCTCCTGCCGAAAGTTTTCCGGCTTCCCGAAGATGACGTCGAGCCCTATTTTGCCCAGGGGGAATATGCCCTTTCCTGGGACAATGTCATGGAACGTTGTGTCTGATTGTTCCAGGCTGCATTGCGGGATCCGCATAGCTGCTAGGGTGCTTGCGAACATTAGGTTGATGCCGCTACCGCCGTCCATGAAGACGCGACTCATCTCGAAGCCTCCGATCTGCGCCTCCAGCACCAGGGCAGCATGACCTGGGCGAGGGATCTGGCAAGGGTGATCCGCGCGAGTGAATGTGATGCAGGACTCCGATCCGCTGAGGTACTCAGGGATTGCAGGCGGAGTTGCCACGGCCAAGTTGATTTGTCGGGTGATTTTCTTCTGCACCCTGTTGGTGGGGCGTCCCTTCTGGATCATATTTAGTGCTCCCTTTGGTGGGGGGTATGCGACCCCGACATTGTTTTGCGCTGGTGCGACTGGTTGATTTGGGCCTCCAATAGGCGGCGGTGGAGGAGCTCCGTGTGCTATTTCACCTGGCGCAGGTGCGTTTCCAAACGCAGGGATTGGGGCTTGTTGCCTCATCTGCACCATGCCTTCGCTGAGTTTCTGGAACTCGCAGCAGTCCTTGAGCATGTGGCTGGCTTTCTTTTTGCCATCCTGTTTGTCGATGTAGAAGTGGATGGTGCATGGACCCGAAAGTTTGTCGAATGCTGAGGGTCCGTTGTCGCGGTCGCGGCGTTGCCACGACTGCGTTGGTCGTCCGTTGTCGCGGAAGTTTCCGCCGTGGTATCCTCCACTGTTGCGGCTGTTGTCGTTACGGCGGTCGGCGTAGCCAGCCGCGACCATGTCGGGTCCGTCGCGGTCCTCGTAGACGCGCGATCTCCTATTGCTGCGGCATTCAAATCTTCGGCCGTAGTCGTCCTCTTCGTCTGATTGCGCTCGCTGGATGCAATCTTCGCCGTCTGCCCAACTGTTGGCGATTTCCATGAGGTGGTCGAGTGTCTTGGGCTTTACACGCCCAAGTTCCTCCTTGAAGTCTGGGCGCTTGACGCCGTCCCTGAAGGCGTCAATGGCCCGCTCTTTGGAGATGTGTGCTGCGGAGTTCTTGGTTGTAGACCAGCGTAGTATGTACGAGCGAATAGATTCACCCGTTCTCTGAGTGCAGGCTCGCAATTCTTCGATTGAGGCGGGCCTCTTGCTGGTGCCTTTGAAATTTCGGATGAAGCTATAAGCGAGCTCCTCCTAGCTTCGGATGGATCCTGATGATAGGCTGCTGAGCCAGACCCGCGCCGCGCCTGTCAGCTGTAGCTGAAGGCATTGCATGGCGGTTTCTTTGTTGCCTCCGTGAAGCTTGACGGATGACAGATGGTCGCTGAGCCAGGACTTTGGATCTTGCGTGCCGTTGAACTTTGGAGTATCCAAAGGAAGTTTGAAGTTGCGTGGCATCTGTGTTCGCCGAACGGATCTGCTGAAGCATCGTGCCCCGCAAAGTTCTCCTTCGTCTTCATCCATCTCGGATTCAGACGAGCAGGCACGTTTGGCGCGTGCTTTGTCGATCTTGCGCTGTGTAAGCTTGTCTCTGGCGTCGTAGTTGCGTTTATGGTGGTGCGAGCTCTTCTTCCTTCGAGGAAGATCGTGCTCCTCTTCCTCTTCGGATGAGGGGGTGGGGCTTCGGTCGCGCCTGGCCGGAGCTTTCTTCTTCGGCTCCGCAGGAGTGTCTTCGTGGAGCGCAGCTCTGATTAGTCCTAGTCCGGTAAGTGCGGACCTATGCATGGCCCTTTTCGGGTCCCCCTCCGGAGGTGGGTGAGCCGCGAGATACGCAGTGGCTGCCATGATCGCAGCTTGTGGCGTCTTCGGGATGATGTTGTCGTCGACATCCATATCCATGAACGATGTGTGGAGAGTTCGGGTCACGTCACGGCGTTCCTTGGGATCCATGTTCTCCACCCGAGAGTGGTGCTTGTTTCCCTGGTTTCCGTTTGTGCTAGAGCCAGGTGCCATGGCGGAGAGCGCAGCTCGTCGCGCGCTGGACTCGGAGGCTGCTTGCTTGCGTTTGTCGAGCGTCTCCTGCATCTTGACTTGTTTCTTGTGCTCCTCGATGAGGAGGTAGTGGTATGCCATCAGTAGGTCACGTGAGGCGTCTGCAGGTAAGACGATGTCGCCTGCGACAGCACGGCGCGCCTGCACCCATCCTTCTTTGCTAAGTTGGATGACGTGGCCGTTGTTTTCCCTGTTGGGTGGGGGGGACTGGCTTCTTCTGTTTTCGCCATTTTCGCCATTTCGGTTGGGCGGCGGGTTAGGCGTTTCCTCGTCGGTTTGGATGACTGGCGCATAGATAGCGCTTGCAGATTGGTTGGCTGCTGCCGCAGCTTTCGGATCCGGAACCGTAGGTCCCTTCATCCGAAGGTGGATCGCATAGATCGGAGTTGCAGCAGCTGCTGCTGTAGAACTCATCTGTCGATGGTGACGTGCGTAGCACGGGGTGTGGAGCCCACGAGGCGGGCCTGATTGACGGCACGGGCACCCTCTCAGGGAGGCGGAGGGTGCCAGTTTGTCCCACCTGGAAGCAGAAACTCCCGAACAAAATTTCGAGTCCATCGCCTACGGGCTTGAAATCCTTCATGGTGGCCGGCGAGTGGGCGGTGAAGTCGAAAGCGCCGAAGAGGAGGTGATTATCCGTCGCTGTGGAGTTGTAGATCGATCGGGTCGGAACCGTCACGACCGCACAGTCAACAGCCCTAATTCCCACAGACGGCGCCAATTGACGAGGTTTAATCTCGTCAATGCCCATTGTTATGGACTTGGGTTTTGGAGAAGATGAGGATGCTGGAGATCGTGGCACGGTTAACAGACAAGCAACCAGGGGACACGAGATTTACCCAGGTTCAGGCCCCCGGAGAGAAAACCCTACTCCTGCTTGTCTGCTCTTGATTACGGCGGAACCGAAGGTTACAGGGTGTGCAGATTCGATCTGGCGTGGATGCGTGTGCGAAAGTATGAGTCGAGAGATCTAGGACGTGCCCTCCTGGCCTTTATATAGACTTAGGCAGGTCCCGGGCATAGTCCTAGTCGGTTACAAGTTCTAGGGTTTTACCCCTTTGAATTTCCTATCTCCGCTAGTCTTTCTCTCCAAGGATCCGAAAGTGTCTTGGGCCTTGGCCACCCAAAAATCTTCATGGGCCAGCGTATATCTGCTGTGGGCCTTCCTTGGGCTGGATCAGGTATGCTGAAGTCACGTACCCGTAGGGTATAACCATGTCAGCAACCTTCAATTATCTTCCTAAAATCTACAACTCACTTAAGTAAACTCTAAGAGAAAGCTTTGATAAAGAAATAAAGTATAAAGCTTGCAAGTAAAACTAGGATTGGGTATCATCAAATGTGTCCAACCAAGCATGCTTAGTGCATTGCATAGGTTATCTAACTTTCATAATTGCAAGTGTTAGCTTGCCTTGTGCAGAGCAGTGGTTGAAGTTCTCCTCGGCTTCTTCCTCGTAGTATCCTCCTTCCTCCTCGTATCCTTGGTCGGTACTAGCGTTTATAAATAAATACGAGGTACACAATCACCAAATAATACTTAACTATTTTCAATCATCACACCAAGGTGTACTATAGATGATCTAGTATCATCACTAACATTACAAGATTAGAACTTTTGTGTTATTTATTTTAATTTGACAAAAGTAATTTCTACTTAGTGAAAAACTACTTAAGATTTAATATTCTCCAACTCAAACATCGGATCATGTTGACACATGTCATCACCACATATTTCAGTACATGGGAATGTGATTTAAAGTGGTGTCACAATTTAATAAGGTTTAACCTTTTTATTTTAAATAAATAAAGTGACTAGAAATGCCTATGTGGCATTCTTTTGTTGTTTGAATATTATTTATGTAATTAAATCCAAATGTTTTTACATATTCTGAAAGGTATGATCAAATGTGATTTTTGAGAGTTGGAATCAACTCAAAAGCTATTATGGTTGAATTTTGAAAAATGTTTGAATGTAGAAAAGCTTCTGACATGTTATTTTTACCAAGGTTGATCTACAGATCCAAATGATTTGAACCCAACGGGCTTGGATTAAGCATTTCAGTACCTTTCTAACAAAATTAGTTTCATGTATTTTGGTTCACTAAATCGAACTGGGTTGATTTTTGAATCTAGGTACAGAACTGAGTTTGAATTAAAATAGAAAAATCTAAATTCAAACGGTTGGGCTGCACGGGAAAGGTTAATGGGCCGGCCCAGTGTCACTCCGCAACGCGGGGCTCAGCTGACAGGGGGTCCCACCAGTCAGTGGCTCATAACATGCGAAGCGGTACGGGGTTGTGTGCTTTGTTGGATTAGAAGGAAGATCGACGGCTAGGGATCATTGTCGATGATGAACATGTCACGGGCGAGCTCGAACCCTAGAGGCTCAGTGGGGGTGCATGGGGGGCATACCAGGGTTCCAGCAATGACGGCGAGGAGAGAAAACGAACGAGTGGTCAACGGCAAGCTCAGGGATGGTCGAGGCAGCTCCGGGGGTGGTCGAAATCAACGGCTCCCTTCTTCTCCAGAGGCGGCCTGCTCCGGCGCAATTCCGGTGAGTTGCTGCTCCACGTGCTCTGGCTAGAGGGTGGAACGATCAGTGAGGTGAGGGGAGTGGAATGGTGTGCTTCAAATGGCTGGGGGTCGCCTCCTTTTATAGGCTCGACGGCAAGACCGAGAGGGATGGGCAGGCGACGGTGGCAACATGGCTACGGGCGGCTAGCGGCATGGCTGAGGTTGGAGATCGACGGGAGGTTTCCTGGCGATGCTCTAGAGCTTAAATGCGTGCTTAGGGGCGGTGGCAATCGGTCGGGAACGTGCGGTGCTCTGCGCGGCAGAGGCGGCGTCTTCGACGGCGAGCGGTGGCTGTGAGGCACGGGGTGGTGAACGGGGGTGTCTGGCATGTTCCTGGTACCATGGCGAAGCGGTGGGCACGGTCTGTGGTCGAGGGGCGGTGTGTGCACGCGTGCCGGGTGCGGCGCTCTGGGGCGGGCTCGGCATGTCGCAGTGGCACTGGGCGCGCGGCGTTCCTGGTGGTCCACGGCTTGCACTAGCTTGGGGAGGGGACAGTGAGCGGCGGTGAGGTGCTGGATACCTCCCAGACAAGGTTGGCAAGGCTAGGGTGGCTGCTATCTGGCCAGCGACAATGGGGTGGCATGGTGAGGCTCGACCTGCTCACCATTGATGGCAAGGCAAGCTCACAGTGGTGCTAGATGTTTACAGTTGAGCTAGATGATCTACTAAAGACTAGTTGCAACCAGAGAGGGAACAAGTTAGGCCAAATTTACAGCACACTATAGTGTTTGTGATTTGTTTGATTTGAATCTGCAAGCTGTTTGATGAATGGCCGCAAGAAACTTACTTTTGAATTTTGAAAAGATTTTTGATGGGTGTGCTAGGCATGTGCTGAGGATTCGGTGGGTGCTTGGGTTTTGAAAATTGACCTTGTTTGTGTGGTTTTTGAAATAGTGGGATCTTCCCATATGAGATAGATTCAATTTTAAACTGTCATTTAAACTGAGCATTTGAATGTTTTTGGATGATCACAAAGTGGGCCTTGGTACCTTATTATGAGTACTAACAAGGGGTGCAAAGATCCACAAATGTTTCTGTTAAGTTTTGAAAACTAGGGATAGCTAAAGTAGGCATGCGAGTTAATTTGGCAAAAATGACCATTCACTTCATTTGTTTATTTTGAGTTGTTTGTCTTTGGGAAAAGTTTGGGGATTGTTTAGATGATGTTTATTTCACCTAAGAATCATTTTTCAAGCAAAGAAACACAGAACCATGGCAATTCAAAAGAATCCAAATTTTGAATACACACACATATGAATGCTTTCATATTTTTAGTTGGAAAAGTTTTTGTTAACCCTAATTTTGATGATTAGAGTTTGATGATCCAAGTTTAATATTTTTGGGATGTTACAAACCTTCCCCCCTTAAAAAAATCTTGTCCCAAGATTTGAAAAAGGACGAAAAAGATTACCTAGGATTTGAAGAGATCGGGAAACTCCATCTGATGTGATCTTCGCGCTCCCAGGTAGCTTCCTCTTCTGTGTGGTTGCTCCACTGAATCTTGAGAAACTTGATGCTTCAGGTTCTGGTAGTTCTGAAAGCTTCTTCCAAAATACGGATGGGTACTTTGGGATAGGTCAGGTCATCGTTGATTTCTATGGTCCGATGATGAATGTTCTTGAACACTTCAGTCTTCTCCGAAACTTCGAGGCACTTGCGAAGTAATGAGATATGGAACACATTGTGGATGACTGACATCTCTTCTGGCGGTTCCAATTGATACGATACTTCTCCTCGACGGTTCAGAATCTTGAAGGGGCCGATATATCTGGGGGCTAACTTTCCTTTCAGTTGGAAACACTGCATTCCTTTCAATGGCGACACTTTCAGATACACGAACTCTCCGATGTTGAAGGCGAGGTCTCGACGTCTCTTATCAGCGTAACTCTTCTGTCTTGACTGAGCGGTCTTGAGGTGTTCACGAATCTGGTGAAACTTTTCTTCTGCTTCGTGTAGGATGTCGGGTCCGAAAATCTGACTCTCTCCTACTTCCGACCAGTTCAAAGGGGTGCGACACTTCCTTCCATACATGAACTCAAATGGGGCCATTTTCAAACTAGCTTGATAACTGTTGTTGTATGAAAATTCTGCAAACGGTAGATAGTCTTCCCATTTAGATCCATACTCTAACACACATGCTCTCAACATATCTCCGAGTATTTGATTTACTCGCTCCGTTTGTCCGTCGGTCTGAGGGTGATAGGCTATGCTGAAATCTAGTCGGGTTCCTAAACCTTCTTGGACTTTCTTCCAGAATCTCGAGGTAAACTGAGTTCCTCGATCAGATACGATGTTCTTGGGGACTCCATGCAAACTGACAATTCTAGTGATGTATAATTCCGCTAGCTTCGAACTCTGATATGTGGTCTTCACGGGTAAGAAATGGGCGACTTTGGACAATATGTCCACTATGACCCAGATAGAGTCATTTCCCCTACTAGAAGTAGGCAATTCGGTGATAAAGTCCATTCCAACGGAATCCCATTTCCATTCCGGAATCTGCAATGGTTGCAACAATCCAGCGGGTCTTTGATGTCCCACCTTGACTCTCTGACATATATCACACTTGGCGATATAGCTTCCAATTTCTCTCTTCATCTTATGCCACCAAAATTGCTCCTTCAAATCTTGATACATCTTCGTTCCTCCGGGATGGATAGAATAAAGAGTATCATGAGCTTCCTTCAGAATAACTTCTTTCAACTCATAATCTTCTGGTACACAAAGGCGTCCTTTGTACCACAGAACTCCTTCTTCGTCTTCGGTAAATTCGGGTACTTTGCCTGTATCGATACGGCGCTTGATTCCTTTGATACTAGAATTTCCTTTCCGCGCCTCCTTGATTTGCCTGATCAAAGTGGGTTGAAGTTCTATGCTAGCCAAAAATCCTTCACTCACTAATTCCATTCAGAAATCTTCCATCTCTTTGTGCAGACTTGGTTGCTCCTTCAAAATCATAGAGTTCAAGCGGCACGGCAATCTGCTAAGGGCATCTGCTACCACATTGGCTTTACCGGGGTGATAGTGAATGTCCAGATCGTAATCCTTGATTAGCTCAATCCATCTTCTATGTCTCATATTCATCTCCTTCTGAATGAATATATACTTCAGGCTCTTGTGATCCGAATAAATCTCACAACAGTTTCCCATCAGGTAATGCCTCCATGTCTTCAGGGCTAGAACTACAGCTGTGAGCTCGAGGTCATGGGTTGGGTAGTTCTGCTCATGTTGTTTCAGTTGTCGGGATAGATAGAATATAACTTTGCCATCTTGCATTAGCACACATCCGAGACCGATCTTGGATGCATCACAATACACGTCAAAGGGCTTCGTGATATCCGGCATGATTAAGATTGGGGCTGAAATCAATCTTCTCTTGAGTTCTTGAAAACTCGCTTCACATTTGTCCGTCCATTCAAACTTCTTGTCCTTCTTCAGCAATTGGGTCATGGGTCTGGCGATACTCGAGAATCCTTCTACGAACTTGCGGTAGTATCTCGCCAATCCGAGAAATGCACGAACTTGGGTTTGAGTGGTTAGGGCTTGCCAATCTTCGACATCTTTCACCTTTGCAGGGTCAACGGCAATTCCTCCGGCTGATACAATGTGACCGAGGAATCCTACCTCCTGTAACCAGAATTCACATTTGCTAAACCTGGCATACAACTGATGCTCTCTAAGGGTTCCAAGAATGGTCCTTAGGTGTAGCTCATGTTCTTCTTCTGATTTGGAATAAATCAGAATGTCATCAATGAAAACAACGACAAACTTATCCAGGAAGTCCATAAAAATCTTATTCATGAGATTCATGAAATAAGCAGAGGCATTGGTTAATCCAAAAGACATGACAGTATACTCATATAATTCATATCTAGTGGTAAAGGCAGGCTTGGGAATATCCTCTGCACGAATCTTGAGTTGATGATAGCCAGTTCTAAGATCAATCTTAGAAAACACTTTGGCACCGGTCAACTGATCAAACAAATCTTATATCTTGGGCAACGGGTATTTGTTCTTGATAGTGTTGGGGATATGCTATATGGGTATCCTCATAGCATGTCTCTTATCCGACTAACCCGGGTGGCCCATAGTCAGTAGCATGGCCTGTGGCCTACTGGGCGGCCCAGTTAGGTGGATCCAGAAGGGAGGCCCATGCCGGATAAAGGAAGGCTATGGTGGAGTCACCAGCGTACCTGGAGCCTTGGAGTACGAGATACACCAGACTAGTGATAGACGGTGTAGGACTCTGTAACCTGTCCGGCTAGGACTTTTCCCTGTAACCCTAGGATCTGACGACTATATAAGTCGGGCCTGTGGGAGCCTTTAGGGCATCGTTTTACACACACCTCGCATAGCGAACCTATCTCTGTAACTCGGCATATTGCCATTATAGTGATTTATAGCAGGAGTAGGATTCCGCCACCGTTGTGGGATCTGAACCTGGGTAAGCTGTGTTACCTCGTACCCGTCAACCATCCGCCTTACCCCACGTCTCTAAACACACACTGTGAGGACCCCTCCATGGCGTACTCATCGGCAATACCACGACGGTTGGCGCCCACCGTGGGGCAAGAGGCGCTTCAGGCTCTTCAGCGGGCGAGGACCAAGATCTTCGCAGGAATCGGCGTAACCGTAGCCGCCGGTCGCGTTCTCTTCTCCGGCAACGTTCCGATCGTCCCTCTCGACGAGTTCTGGATCCCGGCGAAGACGAACCCTACGCGGTTCTCGATCGTTCCTGTCGGAGACATCCACCTCTTCATCGGCGAAACCGACTCGAGCACTAGTTCCCTGGGAGTCGGAGAAGCATCAAGACCTGCACGGACCGCCTACGGGCAGGATACGTTCACGGAAGGATCGATGTCGGATCTCTCCTCGGAGTTTGCCGGCAAAGATCGGAAAATCTCAAGACCCGCACGGACCGCCTATGAGCAGGATACGCTCGCGAAAGGATCGATGTCGGATCTCTCCTCGGAGTTTGTCGGCAAAGATCAGAAAAATTCAAGACCCCCCCAAACCGCCCCTATGCAGGATATAAAGGTGGAAGATCACTGCAAATCCGCCGGCTTTGTCCGTGCGTCTGGACAGCAGAGATCCAAGTTCGTCGGCGTGGTTACCATCTTCGATCTGGCGCGCTGCGTTCAGAGAGAAGGCGAAAACCCCCGCGATTACCTGTCCAGGTGGCTCCGTATACGAGCCGATCTGGCCCACTACCCCAATGATGATGCCATCTATCACTTTGTGGAAGGACTGGACCATGGCACGCTTCTCCGACACTCTCTAAGGCGGCAACAGGCGTCAGGCCGACTTACCTTCGAAGGCATGGTGAACACCATCAACAACTACACGGAGGCTGAAGCGGCAGCTTAGACAGCGCTTGCGCTCATTGACGGAGCCCCTCCGATTCAGCCACCACCACCGCCTCCGGCCGCCATCGTCGCAGCAGCGCCATCACCTCCAGTCATCGGCGAGGCTGTTGCACCTCCACCGCCCGTCATCGAGGAAGTCCTGGTACCCTTCGACTCTGTCATTGATGCGCTTTATGCCGATTTTAGTGCAGATTCAGAGGAAATAGACTTCAGTCCAGAAGAACTAGACTCCGCTATGAAGGAGATGGAGGAGGAGTACTCGCGCGACGAACAAGCTAATAACACCGTCATGTCTCGAGGGGTGTTTGTCACCATCGGGACAATGATGGATGAAGACCAGCCCGGGCAAGCTCCGCCTACGGCGCTGGATAAGGGGAAGGGGCCACTTATTGCTGCTGACGATGATCGCGCAAGAGTCATGCCTCCTCCGCCTAATCTAGTGCAGCAGCCGCAGGAACTCGGCACCGGTCCGAGCAACAACAACACCGCAAACTTGCGGCCTCCAGCATCCACGTCGGCAGCAGCTCATGTTACTCCAGCTGATAGAGTGATGTACGGCAATCTCCTCGTTGAGCCACTAACTGTTGATCATATCCGGAACGTGACTCATCTTGACGAGAAGCGGCAACAGCTGATGGAGGAAGTGCAAGCCATCGCGGAGCAAGGCGCTAAACTAGATTGAGATCTGGTCAACGCGCAGAAGTCCATAGAAAAAGCTAGAGCAATGGAGGCCGAGTACAAGACTCTACAGCAGCAGAAGAAGGCTAAGAAGGCTCCGGCTCGCGTCATCAATGATCCTGGTGTACGGCGCAACCTAGGATGGGCTCCCTCGAAGCCGGCACAAGCCAAGCCATACATTGATAGTGAAGGCAAGCAGGTGATGCCCATCCCACTCCTTAACCTCGCCGTCGCCAAGACCCTCCTGGAGCAGGATAGATCGCCTGAGGCAGTGGAACAGGTCTATGACCTAGTGGCCAAGGCGGTAAAGCAGCAGGAAAAGGCCACCTCTCAGAGGCTTGAGTCTGACCCAGCGCTCTGTCGATCTAGCCAGTATAAACCGCCAAGGGACATATCTCCTCAAGATGTCGGATCACGGACAGGTTCATCAGAACGAAAACGGAGGGATGCGCGCAACAGGAAGGATGCTATCCCCATATCCTCCGACCATGGAGAAAGAGCCCAACCTCGCCGCCCATCGCCACCGCCCTGATCCCCCCGACGTCATTAAGACTACAAGACTCACCATCGCACGGATATGCCTCCACCAAAGCAGTGCGGCATCATCATCCGCGACAACACGGCACAGACCCGTCATGATGAAGAGCGCCACCAAGGATATAAGAGCAGGCCACACCATGACCCTCCGCGTCCGACAAGCAACCGCGATAGGCGTGGGGCATCGCAGGAGGGTAACAGCAAGAAGGCTAACCCACCGCCACCTCCGCCTCCGTCGCCGCCAAGCAGTCACCATGGCGGAAGGGGCCCACGTCATTCACGCAGCCCGTCCCCTGTTGACAACAAGAAGAAGATCCCGGAGCCATACGATGCACGTTCACGGATCGATAAGATCCACGAGGCCCGGGAAGGACCATACCTAGGACCACGTTGCTTCGGACCTGCAATACGGTCCGCAACTTACCCCAAAGGTTTCCGGATTGACAAGACCATCAAGCCCTATGATGGCACCACCAAGGATGCCACATGGTTGCAGGACTACGGCAACGCAGTGGAGATTGCCGGAGGCAACCCCAACATCGCCGTCAAGTACCTCCCGTTAATGTTGGCGGGCACGGCCCGTCAATGGATCGACGACTTGCCAGAGAGATCTATCTACAACTGGCTGGACATGCAAGAAGCATTCACCAAGAACTTTGAGGGTACATACAAGCGTCCCTGCACGGTGGGCGATCTACAGCGGTGCGTGCAAGAGAAAGACGAGACATCTCGCGCCTACCTCTCCCGCTGGCTGGATATGAAGAATTCCTGCGCAGGAGTGCACGCCCAGACCACCATGGCCGCCTTCATCGATGGGTTGGAAAGGGGCACGTTGCTCCGACATAAGCTGAAGCGCTTGCAGGACAATCATCAGCTTGACTTGAATCAGATGATTCAGTTAGCTAGTGAGTTCGCAGCTGCCGACGACGATGCTCGTGGCTCCTTGCCGGCAACGTCCGTTCCAACTCAAGATCGGAGGAACAGCAGTACAAAGCGGAAAACCGCTCCAGAAGAAAAGCAATCTACCGACATGGTCGCCATGACTTTTTCAGGACGAGGCGAAGGCAGACAACGTGGCCGAGGAAGGGGAGCAGGCCGCGGGCAGCAGCGAGGTAGTGAAACCAACTCGGCGCCACTCCACGTTCCCCAAACCTACGAAGAGTACCGCGATATGCCGTGCCTCATACACCTCGATGCCAACGGCAAGGCCACCCATACCAATCGACACTACAAGTTCGTCAACGACCTCAAGGAAGACCCGTAGTCCGGCTATAAGCAAAGTCGGAAGAACAGACCGCGAGGCAAGGGCAAGGGGAAGAAGAAGGAGGAGTCCAAGGATTCAATTGACATGGACGAATACGTTGACCCCAAGCACGCCGCCAAGAGCGACGACAAGGGCAAGAACCCCTTCGCAAAGAAGGCCCCAGTCTACCACACTTTCCTTGGCACCCGCACCGTCCGACAACAGAAGACCTCTCTAAGAATCCTGATGGCTACTCTCCCCCCAGTTCCCCAATACCTGCGCTGGTCGGAGGTTCCAATCACTTGGGATAGGACAGACCACCCAGACCTTGTGCCCATGGAGAACCAGTACGCCATGGTCATCAACCCATTGATTGACGGCGTGGAGTTCACCAAGTGCATGGTGGACAGTGGAATCAACATCAACATCATGTACCTGGATACACTGCAGAAGATGAACTTGACGGAGGCAAACCTAAGGCGGACCAACACCATGTTCCATGGCGTAGTTCTTGGTCGGGAGGCTCGGTCCCTTGGGTGCATCACGCTTCAGGTAGCCTTTGGTGACGTTAACAATTACCACCAAGAGCGCATGACCTTTGAGGTGGTCCCCTTCAAGAGCGTGTACCACGTCATATTCGGCCGCAATATATTCCACACGTTCATGGCCAAGCCATGCTTCGTCTACAACAAGCTCAAGATACCCGGACCAACGGCGTCATCACCGTATCCGGAAGCTTTACCAAAGCAAGGGACTGCGAGATCAATGAAGCAGCCGTTGCAGAAGCTATCCTCTACAGCGAAGAATTCAAGGAGATCCAGAGCAAGGTCAATGACTCAGAGATGCCCGCGTCGAAAAAGCAGATCTCCGACTCCGCTCCTGCATTCAAAGCCGCCATCGAGACCAAGCCGGTGGAACTTGTGGTAGGCGATGCCTCCAAGACCGTCGCCATTGGGACGAACCTGGATCCCAAATAGGAAAGCGCGCTCGTCGAGTTCCTCCGTGAGAATAGGGACATCTTTGCCTAGCAACCTGCCGACATGAAAGGTGTACCTAGGGAACTTGCCGACCACAGCTTAAACATAGATCCAAAATGGAAACCAGTGAAACAACCTCTACGATGCTTCAGAGATGAGAAGAGACGCGCCATTGGCAAAGATATAACTAGGTTACTTAAGGCTGGTTTTATCCAAGAAGTCCTTCACACCCGATGGGTGGCCAATCCTGTACTTGTCCCCAAAAAGGGAACTACTGAATTAAGAATGTGCGTTGATTACACCGGCTCGAACAAAACGTGTCCCAAAGATCCGTTTGCTTTGCCTCGCATTGACCAAGTCATTGACTCGACGGCTGGCTCGGAACTTTTGTGTTTTCTCGATGCATACTCAGGATACCACCAAATCAAGATGAGGAAGTCGGACCAATTGTCCACTTCGTTCACTACCCCTTACGGCACGTTTTGCTATGTCACGATGCCCTTTGGGCTGAAAAACACAGGTGCTACCTACCAGCGGACAATGCAACGTTGCCTTCACGACCTAATCGGTCGGAATGTTCACGCCTATGTGGACGATATCGCGGTGATGTCTAAAAAGTCAAACGACTTAATCTCCGACTTAAAAGAAACCTTTGGTAATCTCCGGAAATACAACATGATGCTCAACCCTAAGAAATGCGTCTTCGGGGTTCCAGCTAGCAAACTGTTAGGCTTCATCGTTTCCCAGCGCAGAATCGAGGTCAACCCGGAGAAAATCAAGGCCATCTTAAACATAAATCGTCCGACATGCCTAAGGGACATCCAACGACTAACAGGTTGTGTTGCAGCAGTTAGTCGGTTCGTCAGTCGACTTGGAGAGAAGGCTCTGCTGTTGTACAAGTTGCTGAAGAAGGTGGAAAAATTCACGTGGACAAACGAGGCAGATGCAGCATTGAAGCAGCTCAAGGAGATTCTTTCCTCAGTGCCCATCCTTGCAGCACCCGAGCCTAGTGAGCCCCTGTTAATTTACATGGAGGCAACCAACCGAGTTATTAGCATCGTCGTCGTGGTAGAGCGGAAGGAACCAGGCTATGAGTACGGAGTTCAACGACCAATTTACTATGTAAGCGAAGTCTTGAGGGAGTCCAAGAAGCGTTACCCGCACTACCAAAAGATAGCTTATGGAGTATTCCTTGCTTCTCGGAAGCTGCGGCATTACTTTCAGGAGCACCCAATCACAGTAGTGAGCAAGACTCCACTGTCTGACATTATCAACAACAGCGACGCTACAGGAAGGGTCGCGAAGTGGGGCATTGAACTTGCCGCCTTCGAGATCACCTACAAGATACGCGACGCTATCAAGTCACAAGCCTTGGGGGATTTTATTGCAGATTAGACGGAGATGCCAGATGCCACTCCGTTTCCAGAACAAGAGTACTGGGTGATGCACTTTAACGGATCAAAGCTGCTCAACGGCTCGGGGGCTGGTGTATTGCTACAGTCACCAAAAGGAGACAAGCTACACTACGTTCTGCAGATCCACTTCGAGGCTACAAACAACATGGAAGAGTATGAAGCACTCATTCACGGATTACGTGTAGCCAAGGATATTGGCATCAAGCGCATAGTTTGCTGTGGAGATTCCGACTTGGTTGCCCAGCAGGTGGCTGGCACCTGGAATGCGCGGAACCCTATGATGGCGGCATATCGCGACGAAGTAGACGAGATAGCCAAGAGCTTCTTGGGCTACAAAGTCAAGTATGTGCCTAGGGAGCAAAACGAGGCGGCTGATCTACTGTCTAAACTTGGATCAAGGCGCAAGAAAATTCCGCCAGGAGTTTTCCTAGAGCATCTACGCACGCCATCCGTGAAGGGAGCCGACATCGACAACCTAGATAGAGCTGACTCTTTCGTCAACATGGTGACAAAGATCCCTCCGGCTTGGACAAAACCGTTCATGGAATATCTCGAACACGGAACTTTGCCCAACGACAAGGTCGAAAGACGGCAAGTAGTACGACGAGCAAAGGGTTATACCATAATCAACGGGCAACTCTACAAAAGGAGCACTACTGGTGTATACCTAAAGTGTGTTTCCCAGCTAGAAGGTATGGAAATCCTACGCGAAATCCATCTCGGAGATTGTGGGCATCACGCCGCTCCTCGATCATTGGTCGTGAAAGCCTTCTAGTAAGGATTCTACTGGCTGACCGCAAAGGCGGACGCCAACAAGCTGGTTGAGACATGTACAGGATGCCAGTATTATGCCCGACAACCACATGTTCCTGCTGAAGAATTACGAACAATACCAATAACTTGGCCGTTTGCAGTCTGGGGGCTAGACATGGTGGGGCCGTTACAAATGGCACCGTGTGGATTTACGCATATGCTTGTAGCAGTTGACAAATTCACCAAATGGATAGAAGCTAAACCCATTAGAAAGCTTGATGGGGAAACTGCCCTCAGGTTTGTCCGAGATCTAGTGGTGAGATTCAGTCTCCCACATAGCATCATCACCGACAACGGAAGCAACTTGTCACTCGGAGAAGTGGAGGCCTATTGCTAGGACAAAGGCATCCGACTTGACCTCGCATCTATGGCACACCCACAATCCAATGGTCAAGTTGAGCGAGCCAATGGATTAATTCTGCAGGGAATCAAGCCACATCTTGAGGCACCGCTACATAGAGCAGCTGGAGCCTGGGCGGAAGAATTCCCATCTGCGTTGTGGAGTTTACGAACTACACCAAATAGATCCACCGGCTACACCCCCTATTTCATGGTATATGGAGCAGAAGCCATCCTACCTTCCGACATCCTCCACGATGCACCAAGAGTTGCCGCCTACAACGAAGATGATGCTAAAGAATCCAGACGCCTAGATGTGGAACTTCTCGAGGAGGAGCGTGTTTTGGCATGCCAAAGATCCGCCATCTACCAGCAGAAGCTACGCAGCTACTATAGTCGCCGCGTTCAGCATCGCTCGTTTAAAGAGGGGAATTTGGTGCTCCGACTTAAGCAGAAGAAGTCACACAAATTATCCCCGCCATGGCAAGGACCGTTCATCATAAGCAAGGCGCCACTCAATGGGTCTTACTACCTTGTCGACAATCATGATCTCAAGGATAAACCCAACGAGGATCATAAGCATAAGCGACGTGACCCGGATGATGACTACCCGGAGCTTGATCGGCCATGGAACATAGCACAACTACGTCCTTTCTACACTTAGCATTTTTTATCTAATTGTGTACCTCTTATATGATCAATGAAATAAAGCTCTCTGGTTCACTCATTTTGCTAAGTCTTTTACCTCCTTTAGTGTTCATTTTTGGATCATATAAAAACCTTTATGCACAAGTCTTGCAATTGCACTTGTGAAAATTCCGCCTACGGGCGTTAGCTTAAGTTTTCTGGTCTACACGTTCTTTGTTGTTTTTATGTGGATTCTAGAGTAGTGACTTTTGACACTTGTTGTCGGTGATTTTATGCTCAGGTTATTGACGGTGCCATTGAGCATCATCACCTAAGCGCATGGTTCCGACAACGAGTCTTCCGACTCACGAAAATTCAAGCATAAGAACTAGAGTAATGGATAAGCCAGCACTTGCTTAAAAAATATACATGTTGAAACTTAATTCTTAAGCAGCAGAATACGATAACCATTGTTTTCCGTCTTAAGATTACATCAACAAAGTTTTTCCCGTGCATACTCCAGAGGTGAAACAGAAATTACAAAGTGTTTTTCACTCTTTGGGTGCAGGAGACTTGGAGGCTGCATCATCACCAGCCGGAGAATCACCCTCAGCATCAGCACTGTGGTGAGACTCGAAGGATTCCGGGTTGGCGTTGTCGAGAAAGTTCCTAGGCACGAAGACGTCAACATCTACCAACTCGGCGACCCTGGTGTCATAACCCGCGAGTGATGACAGGATGGCTTCCTGATCGATCTCCTTGCTGTCATCGTCTACGTCGGGGATGCCATAGGTCACTGTGTCGATGTCAGCATCTTCATAGTGTGCCTTCACCATAGACAACGCCATCCTTGCGCCAGCCCGTGCGCATGAAGCTTTCCAGCTTGCGACACGCTCGGGGGCTCGGCGCAAAATCTCCGAGTACTTCGCCACAGAGTCCGAGGCCTTGATATAGATTTGGAGGGGCTTGGCAATCTCCTTGGCTTGGGCGATGGCAGTATTGATGAATTTGCCGGCAAGAATCATGCATTCCTTGTCCGAAGGAGGCGATCATGTTAAACCCATAGGCGCTGAAAATTCCGACAAGAATTGCATGAGTTCAAAAGACTCTAAGTATCCAGACTACAGAACTACAAGGCAGATGACACTTACTGAAGATGCTGGCCTTAGCCTGCTAGACGACGTCTGCCAAGGATTCCTTCTCTTGTTGGAGGAGCTTAAACGCCTCGCTATGGCAAAGGTTTTGCTCATCGGCAGCTTGCTTCTGATCCTTTAGGATCGCAAGATCCTCCTTCAAGCGATTGATCTCCTCAGAGGCGAGGTCCTGCAGGGCTTTCATGGAATCCTCGTGCATCTTCAACATTTCTTCCCTCTCCTTCTTAAGGATCTTGTTTTCGCTGTCCAGCTGCTGGAATAGCTTGGACTGCTCGACAATATCCTTGGCCTTGGCGACATGCTCTGCAAGTCGGAGAAACCAAAGTACACATTGAGTACTCGGAGATTATAGGCACAAAAGTAAGACGGATATGCGCAAAAGAAAACAGACTCTTGTTTTTGATGATCTGTTCCTTCAAGATGGCGGTTTTACCCTTTTCAGCTTCAAGGTCTGCGCGCATCTTCTGGTACTTATCATTGGCCATGCCCCTCTGAGCATTCTCGTTCTGTGGAAACAAATACAAAGTCAAGTCGTTGTTTAGTCTGCTTGGAGCTTCTAGTCGGAGATTTTCCACCTAAATGCTCGGGGGCTACAGCGAGAGATTTTAACTTAGCAATATGCTTAGCTTTTCTTTAAGCATCTAGTCGGAGCTAATTCAGTTCTCAACTAGAGGCTTGGGGCTACATTATAAAGTTTTAACTCGGAAAATGCTTAGCTTTTTATTTAAGCATCTAGTCGGAACTAATTCAGTTACAACTAGAGGCTTGGGGGCTACAACACTTAAAATTATGAACACTGTGTATGCTACTCTTAAAGCATCTAGTCGGAATAATTCGTTCCATCTAAATGCTTGGGGGCTACAGTGAGAATTTTTTCTAACTTAGTTACTCTTAGAGAATATAGATGCAAAGCCAATGGTTTTCCGTCTACATCCTCGGGGGCTACAGTGGGATACTCATATGAAATGCAAAAGGTAAAGTAAAACTTACAAGTGCAATGATCTTGAGACTTGTAGCGCTCTCGGCTAGCAGCTTGCCAAAGGCAATGCTGTTTCCATGCAAGATGTCTGCTTGCCGGAGTAGCTCCTCAAGGACGCACGTCGGAGATGACGGCACTCCTCCAGGAACCATAGTTGTGTTACTCGGCATGAGCGCCGGGTAAACAATCTTCGGGAACTCGAAGGGTTTCTGGGGAGCAGAGGCGCCGCCTCCGGCAGAAGTACCAGCTCCCATCACCGCCTTGCCGCTACCGATGGCATCCTTAGCCGGTGCTTCAGCCATTTGAAGGGCAGCACTCTCCTGTGTCGCCTGCTCGCCGACAACAGCAAGCTCGGTTGAGGCGCCAGAGTCCACTTCCATGGCGGAAGGGCCTGGTGCCTCCTGGACTTGGGAGCTTGTCGGAGCGGAAGAGGGCTTGACGGCAGGAGTGGCAGGGGCGATGGTGGGAGAGGAGTCGCGATGCAGCATATCTTTGATATTTCTAGAAGCCCCAAAGTTCTTGGAGGACTTCTTGAGGCTGGTTGTGGCTTTCTTCCTGAAACGTGCAAAATGCATAAGTACAGGAGCAAGACAGATAAATAGACAATGTCGGAGAATGAGAAGCTTACACTAGGGGGGCGCTTTGGCAAACATCCCGGTGCCTTTCTTCTTTTCCACCTCCAGGGTGGCAGTACTCTTTTTGGAGGCTCCACCCTCCGTCTTATTTTTCTTGCCTCCGTCGGCAGCGTCAGAGGTGGAGCTCTTCCGCTTTCGCGCCAACGGAGCATCGTCGTCGGACACGACCGTGACTTCCTTCATCTTGGGATCGTAGATTTGGGCAGCCAGGTTGCCCTCCTCTAGATCGCTGAGCTGTTAAGTGAGAAATCATCGTGTTAGACAAGATGGTATTGGCAAGACGGAAAAACTGGAGCAATGTCATACACGGAAAATAAATATCTACCTTTGGGCACTTTCCGTCTACGAACATATCGTAGGTGAGGGTGAAGCCACGCTTCTTATCCTTCACCTTGACGATGTCTTTAAGGCAGAACTTGACGGAGTCGCTCGAGAAGTTATCCTCGGAGATCCGGAGGGTATCCCTTCGGTCGCCGGTGTACTCATGCATATACTTCGTGCGGTGCTGCGGAGGTTGGATCCGCCTAATGAACCAGCACATGGCTAGGTCCAAGCCGGTTAGACCCGTCTCTACGAACCACTCGATCTGCCTTATTGCGTGAGAAGCGTCGAGGTCGGAGGGAAGGGAGGCATGGGACCGCCATGTGGAAACTTCGGCGGCAGCTCCATCCACGAAGTCCGGGTACGTTACTGCTCGGCCCGCCAAGGGAATGTCGGGGCCGTAGAAGTACGTCCGCTACCAGTTTTTGCACGACTCGTGGCCGACTATGTCGGGGAACCGCCGCCTAGGTCAGATCTTGAAGCTTATGGTGCCGCAATTCCTAAGCTCCTCCCTACTGTGTCCAGCTTCACGTTTGACGGTGAAAAAGTACACAAACAAATCTAACCTAGGCCTAATCCCTAGGTAACCCTCACAAAGTGCCGCAAAGTTGCTAAGCACTAAGATACTATTGGGGGAGAGGTTATGGGGTTGGACCTTGAAGTGATTCAAGACGGATAGAAAGAAGTGGGAGATGGGCAGAGAAACGCCGCGTACCAATTGTGCCTTGAGGTACACTTTCTCTCTGGCTTGGGGAGAAGGCGTCACCTCGCCGGCCGGCGCCGCCCGCCAGGCGAGCCCCTCCGTCGCAGGGAGGTAGCCTTCGGCGACCATCTCTTGGATGTCGCGATCAGTGATGTCCGAGCCGTGCCAGTCGCCTTTGTGCGAGTTTGGCTCCTCTTCCAGGGGCTCTAGCGCCGCCAGATTGTGGTCGCCGCCGGTGGTTTCAATCACCGCCGACGCGGGGATGACCAGGCCCTCTGGGGGCACGACGATGGAGCTCGCCGGCTTCTCCATGGCTTCGCTCGACACCGCCATTGACGGGGATGAGCTGCTGCTAGCCATGGAGGAGGGAGAGAACGCGACTGGTGCAGAGAGAGGATAGGGTTTCTCGAGGTTTTCCGCGGAGAGCTCGAGGAGGCGTGCGGATGGAGGAAGAAGATGATGACGCGAGAGAATGGGGTGAAAAATGGCAAGTGTCCCACGGTTACTATTTATCTTACTCTGCGTCAAGATTCGTGCAGCTAATCGTACGGTTGCCGCGTAGACGACGTGTTCGTGAACGTGCGCGTTAATTTCGCCACGTCTCCAAGCGCCGCCGCCAACGGTTCGCATCGCTCGCGCGGGAAAATCGGATATGATTGCGTTTTCTGCATGTGTGAGTTACGAGGCATCGCTGACCTATAGCCTACGTCGCCATAACTGACATGGTAGATGAGCCGTCCCATCAAAGGTTCCGGCAAAGACGGATTTAATCTGACAACAGCAGCGTACGATGGAAGATTCAGCATTTCTCCGACTTACTCATAGAAGACGGAGAAACATTTGCAGGGTTCTTTGGGAGGACTACGAGATATTGCTTGACGATTTGCCGACATCCATCTAGACAGAGCATTCCATGAGAAGAGGCAAGATAGCGCAAGATCTTGGAGTTCTCCGGGGGCTACTGTTGGGGATATGCTATATGGGGATCCTCATAGCATGTCTCTTATCCGACTAACCCGGGTGGCCCATAGTCGGTAGCATGGCCTGTGGCCTGTAGCCTTGGAGTACGAGATACACAAGACTAGTGATAGACGGTGTAGGACTCTGTAACATGTCCGGCTAGGACTTTTCCCTGTAACCCTAGGATCTGACGACTATATAAGTCGGGCCTGTAGGAGCTTTTAGGGCATCGTTTTACACACACCTCGCACATCGAACCTATCTCTGTAACTCAGCGTATTGCCATTATAGTGATTTATAGCAGGAGTAGGATTCCGCCACCGTTGTGGAATCTGAACCTGGGTAAGGTGTGTTACCTCGTACCCATCAACCGTCCGCCTTACCCCATGTCTGTAAACACGCACTGTGAGGACCCCTCCATGGCGTACTCGTCGGCAATACCACGACAAATAGTGACATCATTTAACTTCCGATAATCCGTACACAAACGGTTACCTCCATCTTTCTTGTCCACGAACAGAACATGTGATTTCCAGGGTGACGCACTTGGTTGAATCAATCCAATTTCCAACATGGCATCGAGTTGCTTCTTCAGTTCTGCTAGTTCAGACGGGTTCATACTATATGGTCTCTGGGCTATGGGTCCTGTTCCGGGGATTAGTTCAATGATAAACTCGATATCCCGATATGGGGGCATACCGGGCAAAACATCTGGGAATACATCGGGGTATTCATAGACTATCCGGACTTGGTCAATGGTAGGTTGGGCTATACTCTTGTTGCACTTGAATTGACGAGGTAAGGTTTCAGATACATACTCGACTGATATTCCGGCTATACTGGGCATGGTTATGGCTTTCTTGGCACAGTCAATTAATCCTTTATGTTTGGACACCCAATCCATTCCTAGTACTACTTCCAAACCGTTAGTTCTGAGTACTATCATATTAGCATAAAAATCTATGCCATGGATTCGGATAGGGACGGCTTTGCAAATTTGCCTAGATTTGGTGGTTGATCCGAGGATTTGAACAATCATAACATGCTTCAGATTGGTTGGTTGAATCTTACTAGTGCATGCAAATTCTTTGGTGACAAATGAGTGCGATGCACCAGAATCAAACAACACTCTAGCAAGTACTGAATTAACAAAAAACATACCCAACACGACATCTGGCGCTTCCTGGGCTTCTTCAGCATGCATGAGAAAAAGACGGCCGTTGCGGTTGAGCGAATTCCCTGGGACAAACCTTCTTCTGGGCTGAACACGACGCTGCTGCTGAGCTGGGGCATTTGCATTGGGGGTTGCGGCATTCTTCTTGGGGCACTCATTGGAGTAGTTACCCTTATTTCCACAGTCAGAACAAGTCACTTGCGACTTGTCCTTTGCTACAACAGGCACAACATTGCTTCCAGTCCTCAGGGTAGTGTTGGTGTTGGCGGCAACAGTGTTGTTGTTGAAATTGGGTGGTGCACAGTTGAAATTGTTAGAGTTGCTGGGGTTGTTGTGATTTCCTCCGGGCCTTGGGTTTCCACGGTTGGGATAGGTCGGACGGTTCATCGAGGGTCTGTTGGTTCTCGGGGCAAATCCTGGAAATGGGCTGGGGCGATACTTTGGGGTATGATGGGTTCCTGGCTGATGCATCATGCGGCGCTTGCGGTTCTCATTGGCTTGGTTGATCTTTCCTTCCATCTGAATGGCAGAGTTGACGAGGGCTTCAATATCAGCAAAGGGGATATTGACTAACACCGTCTGCATCTCATCGTGCAGACCATTCAAGAATCTTTCTTTCTTCTTGGCTTCCGTGTCGATCTCATCCGGGGCATACCTATCCAATGACAAGAATTTGTCATGGTATTCCACTACGGTCATCCTTCCTTGCTTTAGTTCTCTGAACTCATCTCTCATCCTCTTGATCAAACCCGGTGGCACATGGGTTCTGCTGAACTTGACCTTGAATTCCTCCCAGGTCATCATCTGTCCTTCGGTCATTGCACGAACGCTGTTCCACCATGCTCTTGCATCTTCGGCTAGATAGTGGGTGGCGAACAGAACATTCTCTTTAGCTTCCACTCCGGCGACTTCCAGGTTGTTTTCCATGGTTTGTAGCCAATCATCTGCATCTAGGGGCTCTTCTGACTTAGTGAAAACAGGTGGGTTGGTGTTCTGGAAATTCTTGAGCTTAGATCCATGGTTGTCTTGATTTCCTTGGCCTTCATTGTTGTGGGCCACCTGAGCTATATGCTGAAGGGTGGCTAAGTTGGCTTGACATTCTACTCTTTCAGCTTCGCGGTCAGAAACCAACATTTGCAGGATCTGCAACATCGGGTCCGGGGATGAACCACTTCCTCCGCGAGGCATCTGAAGATTGAGATAGATCATAAGAAAAGAGGGAAATTTCTAAGGTTCAGGGACTTTGAAAAGTTTTTAAAGTTTGACTCAGATTTTCTAGCAACTTGCTTTTCATTCATTCATTCATAGCACACGATACAACACACACCACAACAAAGGAAAAACAGATGGTTTTAGGAACCATTCTGGAAACTACGATACAGTGGGACCGAATACAACTCACTACGCTAGTGCTCAAGTGCTACTACTCCTTGGAGTCGGTGTAATCGTCATCCTCATCATCCTCATCGTCATCGATGAAGGCGAAATCCTCCTCATCGAAGAAGTCCATGGCCTGATCCTCCAGAAAATCATCATCGTCGCTGAGATAGGAGTAGGGGTCTCCACGAAGATCTTCTTCGGCATTCTCCCTTTCCTCTAACTGCATGTCTCTTTCGTGGATGGTCTCCTCCAAATCCGAGATATGGTGACGAAGACGGGCAGTGATGCACTCCTTCTTCTCGAGCTGACGGCGGCGATACTTGCGGTCCTTCGCTAGCATGGCGATGGTCTGATCCTTCATCCTGATGATGGTGGACTTATGGTTGGAGTAGTCACGGGCATTGTCCAGTTCCTGCTGACGATCATACATCATGAAGCTAAGGTGGTCCAACTGAGTCTTCAGCTCATGGCGGTATGGGGCTTCTAGTGGCTGTCCCATAGCATCACGCCTTGGACAAAACTCAAAGCGGGTACCCTTGATCTGGTTGATACTCTGCCCACACAGACGGGCAAGAGCTTCCTGCATGGCCCTGGCAAGTCCATCGAGCTAGTTGTTCGCTCTTAAGGTGAACTGAATTCCTTCGTCAGTGGGAGGTTCAATCTTTCCTCGGAGACTTGCAGCAACTATCCACTGCCGATCTTCTCCTTCCTGATCATTGAGCTGAGCTCCGAAGAACTCAGGGTGCGGACGCTCCAGAAGTTCCGAAAGCTGGTCCAAATCCCGCTCAAAGATGAGGTCTCCTCCATTCCCCAACTGATAAAACTTGCTGTACTTCACGTCCATCTATAAGAATATAGGATGAGTAAGTTAGTAGAGTGATCAAGTGTTTCAAATTTTTATGTATTTTGCAAGATTTTTTGAGGAACATGAATTTTTATGAAAGAATCAAAGTGATAAGAATGGGAATAAGTTTTTGTAAATACTCACTTTCCTGGGTTTCGAAACTAAGTTTTTGATTCAAACGTCCAGTCTAACTAGGGTCTCCTATGGTCAGGATGGCTCTAATACCAAATTGTCAACACCCGGATTTTTAATCCCAGATGCATGTTATGCCATACATCGCAGTCCTAGGATTACCATTTTTGTGAGACATAACAGATTTGGATATCACAGTACATCATCCATTACAAACCATACATAAGGTCTTACACAAATAAGGATCTCATGATCCAGTTCTTAATACAACTCAAGCAGTGGAATACGTAATAATAAAGGTAGCATAGGTGAAGCTCCATCTTCGGGGTCACAGTCAATGCTGACGATGGGAGATGATCCTATTTGTCGTAACCTTCCTGTGGTCCATCATCCTGGTACTCCTCTTCATAGTCTGGCCACGGGAATAGCCAGGGACAAAGCCATGAGTACTCTTTAAGTACTCGCAAACTAATACTAACAAGTTAAGGGGTTTTTGTAGTAGGACACTAAGTTCTAGGGTTGTTTTGCAAAAAGCCAGATTTACCTCTACTAATTTCAGAAGCAAAGAAAGCTAGTTGAAATTTATAACACCTAAGTGAGAACTTGAATTTCATGTCACAACTCTGTTGTGGTCAAGTCAAAGTCTCAATTCATTTCACAAGTCATTTTTAAAACATCTGACGGGGGAACAATATGGCCACTCCAACTGTCCATAACCGCGGACACGACTATTCGAATAGTTTGACACTCTGCAGAGATTGTACACTTTCACCACAACATTCGATTCATCCGTCAGGAACAAATCCTGAATTCACTATACTCAGTATCCGGATAATCAATCCTAACCTTTCAATTACATGCCCTAGTATAGGCACCTCTCCTGTGAGTTTGGCCCCCCAACCATGACCAACTGTCATCTTGGGTACTGCACAGGTGGACAATCTTCACAAGGTAGCCTCAGCTCAAACCTTGGCCGTGAGGGAACCCATGCTAAGGTATATAAGTTTCCAGTCAAGCCCTACCCAATTTTCGGGTATTGTGGTTGTACGATAAAATTGGAATGGTATCGCATCCAGACAACCATCAGTTTTATAAAGGGCTAAGGCTCATGCCTCAACATTTTCATCATCAACATCATCTGGTGTTCGGAAACACATGTCAAAACATTTCAGTAGAATGACTTATCATTCCAAGGTTTTCATAACCATTTTCACCAAGTATTCCCATCTAAAGTTGGTCAAGTTTTATGCTTAGCACTAGCATCTACAAGTGGGGTAAGTACTAATGAGGGGTGGTAAACAAGTGGAGATTAATTAAGTTCAATATCATGCCTTAGGATGACATCAAGATTATCTAGCTTAGGCCAAATTTAATGCTCTTTATGCAACCTTCAATTATCTTCCTAAAATCTACAAGTCGCTTAAGTAAACTATAAGAGAAAGCTTTGATAAAGAAATAAACTATAAAGCTTGCAAGTAAAAAACTAGGATTGGGTATCATCAAATGTGTCCAACCAAGCACACTTAGTGCATTGCATAGGTTATCTAACTTTCATAATTGCAAGTGTTAGCTTACCTTGTGCAGAGCAGTGGTTGAAGTTCTCCTCGGCTTCTTCCTCATAGTATCCTCCTTCCTCCTCGTATCCTTGGTCGGTACTAGCGTCTATAAATAAATATGAGGTACACAATCACCAAACAATACTTAACTATTTTCAATCATCACACCAAGGTGTACTATAGATGATCTAGTGTCATCACTAACATTACAAGATTAGAGCTTTTGTCTTATTTATTTTAATTTGAGAAAATTAATTTCTACTCAGTGAAAAACTACTTAAGATTTAATATTCTCCAACTCAAACATGGGATCATGTTAACACATGTCATCACCACATATTTCAGTACATGGGAATGTGATTTAAAGTGGTGTCACAATTTAATAAGGTTTAACCTTTTTATTTTAAATAAATAAAGTGACTAGAAATTTCTATGTGGCATTCTTTTGTTGCTTGAACATTATTTCTGTAAGTAAATCCAAATGTTTTTATATATTCTGAAAGGTATGATCAAATGTGATTTTTGAGAGTTGGAATCAACTCAAAAGCTATTATGGTTGAATTTTGAAAAATGTTTGAATGCAGAAAATCTTCTGAATTGTTATTTTTACCAAGGTTGATCTACAAATCCAAATTATTTGAATCCAACGGGCTTGGATTAAGAATTTCAGTACCTTTATAACAAAATTAGTTTCATGTATTTTGGTTCACTAAATCGAGCTGGGTTGATTTTTGAATCTAGGTACAGAACTGAGTTTGAATTAAAATAGAAAAATCTAAATTCAAACGATTGGGCTGCGCGGGAAAGGTTAATGGGCTGGCCCAGTGTCACTCCGTAGCGCGGGGCTCAGTTGACAGGGGGTTCCACCAGTCAGTGGCTCATAACACACGAAGCGGTACGGGGTTGTGTGGTTCGTTGGATTAGAAGGAAGATCGACGGCTGGCGATCGTCGTCGACGATAAACATGTCACCGGCGAGCTCAAACCATAGCAACTCAGTGGGGGTGCATAGGGGGCATACCAGGGCTCCAGCAACGACGGAGAGGCGGGCAAAAGAACGAGTGGTCGACGGCGAGCTCAGGGATGGTCGAGGCAGCTCCGGGGGTGGTCGAAATCAACGGCTCCCTTCTTCTCCAGAGGCGGCCTGCTCCGGCGCAATTCTGGCGAGCTACTGCTCCCCGTGCTCCGGCTAGAGGGTGGAATGGTTAGTGAGGTGAGGGGAGTGGAATGGTGTGCTTCAAACGGCTAGGGTCGCCTCCTTTTATAGGCTCGACGGCGAGACCGAGAGGGTTGGGCAGGCGACGGTGGCGACATGGCTACGTTCGGCTAGAGGCATGGCTAATGTTGGCGATCGACGGGAGGTCTCCTAGCGATGCTCTAGAGCTTAAATGCGTGCTTAGGGACGGTGGCAATCTGTCAGGAACGTGCGGTGCTCTACGCGGCAGAGGCGACGTCTTCGATGGCGAGCGTGGCTGTGAGGCATGGGGTGGCGAACGGGGGTGCCTGGCGTGTTCCTGGTATCATGGCGAAGCGGTGGGCACGGGCTGCGGTCGAGGGGCGGCGTGTGCACGCGTGTCGGGTGCGGCGCTCTGGGGTGGGATCGGCATGTCGTAGTGGCACTGGGAGCGTGGCGTTCCTGGTGGTCCACGGCTTGCACTAGCTTGGGAAGGGGACAGTGAGCGGTGGTGAGGTGCTGGCTACCTCCCAGACAAGGTTGGCAAGGCTAGGGTGGCTGCTATCTGGCCGGCGATAATGGGGTGGCATGGTGAGGCTCGTCCTGCTCACCGTTGATGGCAAGGCAAGCTCACAGTGGTGCTAGATGTTTACAATTAAGCTAGATGATCTACTAAACACTAGTTGCAACCAGAGAGGGAACAAGTTAGGCCAAATTTACTACACACTATAGTGTTTGTGATTTGTTTGATTTGAATCTGCAAGCTGTTTGATGTAATGGCCGCAAGAAACTTACTTTTGAATTTTGAAAAGATTTTTGGTGGGTGTGCTAGGCATGTGCTGAGGATTCGATGGGTGCTTGGGTTTTGAAAATTGAGCTTGTTTGAGTGGTTTTTGAAATAGTGGGATCTTCCCATATGAGATAGATTCAATTTTAAACTGTCATTTAAACTGAGCATTTGAATGTTTTTGGATGATCACAAAGTGGGCCTTGGTACCTTATTATGAGTACTAACAAGGGGTGCAAAGATCCACAAATGTTTTTGTTAAGTTTTGAAAACTAGGGATAACTAAAGTAGGCATGAGAGTTAATTTGGCAAAAATGACCATTCACTTCTGAAAGGATCGTATGGGCACCTAGAGGGGGGGGTGAATAGGTGCTACTTCAGATTTTCTTCTTTTTCAAATTAAGGTTTGACAAAAAGGTAAATTCTCTAGATAATGCAACTACGGTGAATTTACCTATATGACAATTATGCAAGGACTAACACAACACAAAGTAGTAGCAAGTAAGTAAGGTGCGGTAAAGGATAGAAGTAACCGAAAAGTGGATGCGGAGACACAAGGATTTGTTTCCCGTAGTTCCTTCCTTTTGAGGGGAAGTACGTCTATGTTTGGAGAGGGGGTGGTTTCAAACCACCAACGCCACGAGAGGCCTCCCTTATTCTCCGATGAATCTCACCCCAACAGGATCGATTCACCTTCCACTATATCGGCAACCTTCAAGGTGGAAGCCGGCACCGTTACAAGTTTGGGGCACACATCCACAACCTAATCGGAGGCTCCCAAATACAAGCAAGCTGTTAAAGCAATCAAAGACAAGCTTGTAAGAATCAAAACAAGAACTAGGGTTTCCAAGAAAACACTAGAGCAAAGGGGCCCTCAATGAAATGAGGGGGAAATGAAGATCTCTTTTGGTGAAGTAGTAGATCGGGGCCTCCTCCTTCGATTCCCCAAAGATCAAGGACTTTGGGTGGTGGGATGAGGAGATCTTGAAGATTTGGGTGGCTCCAATGG
This sequence comes from Avena sativa, assembly GCA_916181665.1. NCBI lineage: Eukaryota > Viridiplantae > Streptophyta > Magnoliopsida > Poales > Poaceae > Avena > Avena sativa. The sequence continues at coordinate 150,996,059 of OV702297.1, forward strand.
ACTCCAATGGTGGTCTTTGACTTTAATGAGCTGATCGCTTTGTCCCAAGGTAGGTGGAGGGGTATTTATACCCCTCCACGAAATATGGTCGTTGGAGTCATTAATGCACAGGTAGTACCGGTACTCAAGCGGTAGTACCGCTTGCAAGCGGTACTACCGGTCAAGTACCGGACCAGGTACCGGAGGTGCTTCAGTTCATCAGCTTTCTTCAGTTTTGGGCGGTATCGCCCTTGTGGTACTACCCCCAAGCGGTAGTACCGGTCGTAGGATGCGGTACTACCGGTCTGGGCGGTACTACCGGTCCCAAGTACCGCTTGGTACTGACCAAAACGGAGGGGAGTGAGTGTTAGTCAGTATGCCCCGGTACTGCCGAGCGGTACGACCGTGTCAAGCGGTAGTACCGCTTGTATCAAGCGGTACTACCGGTTGGACCGGTAGTGCCGCTCCGTGGTACCGGGTGGTACTGACTAGCACACACCCTTATCAGTTTTGGACAGTGCCAACCGGTAGTACCGGTGTCAAGCGGTAGTACCGGTCGTAGTTCTGGTACTACCGGTTGGCACAGTGGTTTTTCGCAAAGGGAATTGATATGCCAATATTTTTGCCACCACTTATCAAACCTGTGATACACTTAGCACACAATTAAACCGATAAGTGTGTTGTTATCAAACATCAAAATCAGAGGGATTGGAAAATGCTCTTTCAATCTCCCTCTTTTTGGTGTTTGATGACAATACACTTTTGCAAGATGATTTTAATAGAAAACATATGGAATTTGTAACATAGAGACGGGGCTCCCCCTAGATGAGTAGAGACAAACCTCCCCCTCTATTTTACAAACCCAACATGGGTGCACAAATATTGATACTAGCATGTGAATTCATACCTTTGCATAATAACATGTGATGATGAGAAATATATAGACAATAGATAACGCATATCATCACAAGATGGATCCAATGAAATAACCACTTAGTCTCATAAGATGGATCCAAGACATAACCACATAGTCTCACACATAAAACATAGTCTCATACATAACTAGAGGGAAATCGAAGTTCACAAGCAATAAAAGGATCAAGATAAGAACGAGCTTGTGACTTCCCATACAACACCCGTGCCTAAAGTGCAACTTCTCCCCCTTTGGCATCAAGACGCCAAAAAGGGACAAGTGCAAAACTAACGTCCCAACGGTCAATCATCCTCCTCCTTCTCCTCATCCTCAAGGTCCTCCTCATCCTCGTAAGGGGGTGGGGCGCGGTGCGAGGAAGAGACATCATCGTCCCAACGGCTGTGCTGAGAGATCCACTGATCTTCTGGAGTGATGTTGTTCTCGGACCCCTCGGAGATGGTCAAACCCTGAGCAGACATCATTTCCTTCTGTCGAGCACTGGCTTTCTTGGCATACACATGTGCCTCATACATGCGCTTCTGGTTGTCAACCTGGAAGCAAAAGATCTTCTTGAGCTTGACCTCCATCCATTTGGCCCAAGAGGGCTGAGCATTCTTGCGAAGAGAGACAACATAATTAGTGTCATGACCACTGTCAGCATCCTCAGAGTCATCCTCATCCTCCTCACCCGCCGCAACGCGAGGTTTAGCATGTGTCTTGATCTTGAGTGCCTTTGGGCTATGCACAATGAGAGAGCGAGTGGAGAGTGTCCTAGCAATGACGGGGCACTTTGACACAATGAGGGACATAATATAAGGAGCAAATGGCGGAACCCTCCGAGAGTGTGCAGCAGCAACCATCTCATTCCATATGAAGTTTGACACATCAAGAGGAGTGCCTGAGTCTCGGTTGAGGAAGGTGTTGAACAGCAAGTCAACAGAGAACCCATGTATCTCATCCTTGTTGCCCGCACGAGGAGCAACAGTCTCACGGAAAATGCGATGGAGAATTTCATATGTGGGGAGAAGATCCTTGATCTTGCCAGCGACCCCACGGCCCCGAATATACAAAGGTGTAAGAACATCCTTTTGGAGGGATGATCCCGCATGTGACAGCGAAAACCACAAGGAACGTCCCGGCCGCGATCTTCATACCCCAAGATTGCAGCAAACTCCGCTAGTGTAGCTTCCTTGACAGCACCTTGAGTCATCCAGGTAATCTTCCGAGTGCGGCCAGTGTGGAAATGTGCAGTGGCATAAAACTGGCAAATAAGGAGGGGATCATAGTCATACTGAAACTCCATAATGGGGAACAAGCCAAGGTGAGAGCAGATTTCCTTAGCTCCAGCAAAGTAGTCAAGATTCTTGTCAATGTGCCCCATGTCAATCCACTGCCGAGGCACCACCATCTGGATATTGGTCAAAAGAACCTCATGATAAACACGCTCTTGGAAATCATCATAGAAGAGACTGTCTTCTCTTGCCTCGCTCCGGTTGCGAGAGTATGCATTTTCAATCCGGAGAGCCCTAAACTCCGACTCAGAGATGTCTGACAGTTTCCTTGGCCCAGATGGCCCAGAGCTGAGACTTTTGGTACACCCAGTGGAAGGGGGCGAGAGGGAGGGGCGCTGCCACGCCCAGCAGAGCACTTGGTAACCCCTTCACGACCCCCACGATCACCTCGAGTGGCAGGCAACTTGGAACGGTGTCTTGGCTGTGGCATAACCTCTTCCTCAGACTCCGTCTCTTCCTCAACAATCTCACGGCTAGTCTTGGAGCGCTTGCGTGCACCCCGAGAACCACCTGCATCTGTGAAAGCATGAGGGAGGATAGCAAGGGGGTAAGGGCACAAGAATCAAAAGGAGCAAACGAGAGAATCTAGTATTTAAGCAGAAAAATGTGGTCAGTTTGGGTCGGTACTACCGGACCTGACAACCGGTAGTACCGCTTGCAAGCGGTAGTACCGGAAAAAGTTCCGGTACTACCGGTTGAGCGGCATAGATCGTCAGATCTGATGGAAACGGACCAAATTGACGGCATTGAACTGCAAATAGGTGATTCTACTCGGTAACAAGGAAGCATATGGCAGTACAACCTTTCAAATAGTCAATTTCTCCACAAATCTAAGCCAAAACCTAGATCTAATGGGGAAATCAAACAGTGAGAGAAAGGGCGGTTGTACCGGGATCCATGGCGGTGGAAAGAGGTGGGAGCCCGCCAAGAGGCCGAATCCAAGGGGAATCCGGGGAGAGGAGGGCGCAGCAGAGCTCCGGCGGCTTCAAGGTCTCCTGCGGCGACGCGGGTATGAGTGGAGGGAGTGGGGATGAATGGGGCACTGAGGGGTGCCTCCCCACGCACGTCCAATATATACCAGGAAAACTCCGACCGGTAGTACCGGTTGCGGAAGCGGTAGTACCGCTCATAAGCGGTAGTACCGGTTCCCCAACCGGTAGTACCGGATATGTGGGCGGTAGTACCGTTCCTGGAGCAGTTCTTCCAGGAGACGACCTGGGAACTACCTAGGTCCGGTAGTACCACTCTCACATCCGGTAGTACCGGTCCCATCTGATTCCAAATGCCAGGAAACAAGGATGATTCTTGTGCAGATAGAGAGAGGGTTTTTCGTGAGGGAGTAAGGAGGCTTGGGTTTAGACAAGTGAGCTGGGAGGCACATGCACTCTAAAAATCGAGAGAAAAGGAGTTCAAAACCAAACTAGAGTGCATGAGACTAAGAACGATGAAGGCAATTCACAAGATGACAATCATAAGTACAAATCAACTCAAAAATTACCAACACGAGTACGCACATCAACCTCTCGATTGAGAGGGGGCGGTGGCCTAGGCCACCATATTTGAGTATACTCGGCTTGGCATCACGAAGATATATCTTGGGTCCATTACCGAAACTCATCATTGAGCTCACATATCACAAAATGATATTAAGAGGAATGATTTTGTTTACTTTGCGCATAATGGGGGGAGGGATAGTCCAATCAATTAGGACCGCACTCCCCCTATGTCCATGCCTACACCTAAACCAAATATGGGTCGAGTATTAGGTGAGAGTGCAAGATAATCAAGTCAAGCTCCTTGAATCTATGATATTTAGTTCATTCCTCAAGTAGCAAAACCTTGCTTCATCAAGTGGCTTCGTGAAGATATCGGCAAGTTGATCTTTGGTTGAAACATAGGATAAATCAATATCACCTCGAGCAACATGATCTCTAATGAAGTGATGACGAATCTCAATATGCTTTGTCCTTGTGTGATCCACTGGGTTGTATGCAATTTTGATGGCACTTTCATTGTCACATAGAAGAGGCACTTTGTCACAATGGACATCGTATTCCTTTAAAGTTTGCCTCATCCATAGCAATTGAGTGCAAGCACTAGCGGCAGCAACATACTCGGCTTCGGCGGTGGAGAGATATATACAATTTTGCTTCTTAGAAGACCAACATACCAAGGACCTACCAAGGAATTGGCACGCCCCCGATGTTGATTTTCTATCATCCTTGTACCCCGCCCAATCCGAATCCATGTACCCACAGAGAGCAAATGTTGAACCTCGAGGATACCAAAGACCATAAAATGGGGTATGAACTAAATATCGAAAGATTATCTTGACCGCCATTAAATGGCTTTCCTTAGGAGCCGCTTTATATCTTGCACACACACCTACACTCAACACAATATCGGGTATAGATGCACAAAGGTAAAGCAAAGAACCAATCATACACCGGTATACCTTTTGATCCACATCTTTACCATTTGGATTTTGTTCTAGATGAGTCTTTGTAGCCATGGGAGTAGGAGCTCCATTCGAATCTTGCATTTTGAATCTCTTGAGCATATCTTGAGTATACTTGGCTTGGTTGAAGAATGTTCCTCCTCTAACTTGCTTGATCTCAAAGCCAAGAAATACTTTCAAATCCCCCATCAAAGACATCCGGAACCTACTAGTCATAAGCTTTGAGAATTCATCATTAAAAGCTTTGTTAGATGAGCCAAAGATAATATCATCAACATATATTTGGCATACAAAAAGCTCCCCATTGATCCTCTTAGTAAAAAGAGTGGGATCGATTTTCCCAACCTCAAAGCCACGGTCAAACAATAACTCTCTAAGGTGCTCATACCACGTGCGTGGGGCTTGCTTGAGCCCATAGAGTGCCTTATCAAGTTTGTAGACATGGTTTGGGAAGTTGGGGTCCTCAAATCCCGGGGGTTGCTTAACATATACCAATTCATTTAAAGGACCATAAAGGAATGCACTTTCTACATCCATTTGTTGCAACTTAAAGTTATGATGTGCCGCATAAGCAAGAAGGATACGGATGGACTCAAGGCGAGCCACGGGTGCATAAGTCTCTCCATAATCAATGCCTTCAATTTGAGAATACCCTTGTGCAACCAATCTAGCCTTGTTCCTTACTATAATTCCATGCTCATCTTGCTTGTTCTTGAATATCCACTTTGTTACAATAACATTGCAGTAATCCTTTGGCTTCTCAACTAACTTCCACACTTTGTTTCTCTCAAAGTTGTTGAGCTCATTGTGCATAGATTCTAACCAATCCGCATCTTCAAGAGCTTCCCACACTTTCTTTGGTTCAATGATGGAGATGTGTGCTTGGTGTTCACTGAACCTCTTAAATTGTGCTCTTGTGGAAATTCCTTTCCTTAGATCTCCAACAACATTTTGGAGAGTGTGGTCTCTTATTTCCAACATTCTTTCCTTTCTAGCTTCGCGGCGAGCGTGGATATCCTCATTGTTTCTTGGAGGACCCTCTTCATCATTTTGATCCTCGTCTTGACCATCAACTTGACCTTGATCATCATTGGAGTCATCCTCTACATTTGGAGGCAAGGATTGACCTTGGTCTTGATCAAGTGCTCTTCTAGCATCAATTTGAGCTTGTCTCAAAACATTTTGGATGGATCTTCGTTGAAAAATTGACTTGGCACCACTTGACAACCCATCGAATGGACCAAGCTCCCTTTGACTAGAGTTCACACATTGATCATTATGTTGAGGGTCCACATCTTGTCTTTGGCTTGAGTCAATGTCCTCTTCGGTAGATGGAGCATGTTAAGGTTGTGAAGATGAGGGCTCCACTCGAGTGGAGCATAGTTCTTCTCGATCCGCCATAAGGGGTTCCTTGACGGGGCGGATATAACCCACACCCATTCTTCCTATGGCATCCTGAGGCATTTCGTCATCTGCATCACAAGCATCAACACGGCCCCCTTGGGGACCATCATATTCTTCGAAGGTCACACTACAAGATTCTATGACGGCTCCAGAGAGCTTGTCATAGATTCTATAAGTGTGAGATTCGAGACCATAGCCAACAAAAATACCCTCTAATGCTTTAGACTCGAATTTAGACAAACGAACACCTTTGATGAGATAGAAACACTTACAACCGAACACCCGGAAATAAGATATGTTGGGCTTGTTACCGGTAAGTATCTCATATGGAGTCTTGTTGATTTTATTGCGGAGGTAGAGTCGGTTTGAAGCATGGCAAGCGGTGGAGATGGCTTCGGCCCAGAAGTTGTATGGAGATTTAAACTCCGCCAACATGGTCCTAGCCATCTCAATAAGAGTCCGGTTCTTCCTTTCGGCCACACCATTTTGTTGAGGGGTGTATGCAGCGGAATATTGATGTTTAATCCCCTCATCACTAAGGAAATCATTCAAGGTGTAGTTCTTGAACTCGATGCTGTTGTCACTTCTTATAATCAACATGGGAACATTGTGTTGCCATTGAACCAAGTTGATGAAGTCGATAAAAGTCCTTTGAGTTTCACTCTTCAACTTGGAGAAATAAACCCAAGAGTATCTTGAAAATTCGTCAACAATCATCAAACAATATTTCTTCCATCCAAGACTTGCATGAGATGGAGGACCAAATAGGTCCACATGGAGGAGTTCCAAGATCTTGTTAGACTTGATTTGGTTCGTGGGCTTGTGAGGAGCATCATGCATCTTCCCTAGAACACATGCCCTGCAAACACGATCTTTGGCAAGGGAAACATTTTCTTTTAGTCCAACTATATGGACCTCTTTATGGAGACTTTGCAAAGTTCTCATATTGACATGGGCTAGTCGGCGGTGCCATAGCCAACCCACATCAGCCTTTCCATATAAGCACATCAGACCTGCAGTGGCTTGCCCCGAGAAGTCCACCACATACAAATCATTTTCGACGTACCCAACAAAAGCGACCTTGAGAGACTTGCTCCACATGAGGACCACAATATCATCATCAACAAAGACGGCAAAGACCATCTTTCCAAGAGCACGGACTAAAAGTAAATTGTATCCAAGGGTTTCAACAAGCATGACGTTCACGAGTGTAATGTCGTAAGCCGCCACTACCTTGCCGAAACCCATTACCTTAGACTTTGAATTTTCGGCATATGTGACAGTGATTTGATCATCATTTGGCACCAAGTCCTTGACAATAGACGAGCTTCCGGTCATATGACTTGTGCAACCACTATCGATCACCCATTTTGACCCTCCGGAAGCATAAGTCTACAAAAGATCAAGCTAGTTTTTAGGTACCCATTTTTCAATGGGTCCTCTTTTGTTAGCAACAAGGATCTTGGGAACCCAAATAGACCAAGCAATATAACCATCATAAGGACCAACATATTGTGCATACACATCACCATATAAATCATGCATTAGAACATAGTGAGGGTTAGCACTTCCCGCAAAGTCATCATGTGACATAGTTTTACCATTTGTGGTCTTACTCTCCACAATGGTCTTGTTGGTCTCTTGTGCGGGCTTGTCCTTCTTCTTCTTATTGTTCTTCTTCTTGGTTTTGGAAACAAAACCAATGCCCCCTTTATCACCACTACACCTTTGCTTGCTCAAAAGATCATCAATGGATTTGTTGCCTTGTGGAAATGTGGCCTTAGCAAGCTCCCCCTTCAACCTAGCATTCTCTTCAAGAATAGTTGTGCTACTAGATGGAATGAAGTTACTAGGTGAAGGAATATTGGCCAATTGAGTTTGAAGCGTTTCATGGGACTTTGTGAGTGACAAGAGTTCACTCTCCAAGGCCTTGTGGGCCTTGTTAAGCAAGCTAAAGTCCTCGGCAAGTTTTTCATGAACCACACCAAACTCAACCTTGTCCTTTTTAGCTCTTTTATATTTAGCAATAGCATGATCACGCTCTTTGATGAGTTTGTTAACAATAATGTCATTGGCCTCATCAAGCCCTTCAAGTTTTAATTCAAGTGACAACCTAGTTTCTTGTTCTTCTTCTAGAGCATTGTTTAGGGCCTCTAGCTCAATCGTATGTTCATGCCCAAGTTTACATCTTACATCTAGAAGCTCTTGAGCTTACATCTAGAAGCTCTTGAGTATGTGATAGTTGATCTAAGATGTTTCCAAAATGTAGCTTAGCATCACCTTCTAGGCTAGTCATAAACTCATCAAAGGCAATTAATTCCTTTTTAACATCAAGAGACATCTCATCATCAATTTCATCATTATATAAGTGAGTAGAGCGGGATGATGAAGATACCTCCGTTCCTCTTGCCATAAGGCAAGTGGCGTTCTTGGTGGAAGAGTTCTCATTTGGAGAATCGAAGAGTGAGAATGTCGGAGTAGAGGTGGTGGCAAGAGCAGCCACACCATGAGAAGTTTCCTCTTTGTCATCTTCATCATCTTCATTGTCGGAGGAGTACTCTTCATGAGTGATCAAGACAATTTCTCCCAGCTTCTTGTTGATGGGATTCTTTTTGATGAAAGGTTTCTTGTACGGTCCCTTGAGAGTCTTCTTCAACACAAGCTTTCCACCATGATCTTCTCTCTTCTCATAGGGGCAACTAGCCACAAAGTGGTAGCGATCACCACAATTGAAGCAAGTTCTCAACCTTGTGGTATTCCCATTTGGATTGCTTCTCCGTTCCATTTCCATCTTGGCCTTGGCGGGGTTCTTCCAAAAGTTCTTTGCATAGAAAGACATATATTGACCATGAGCAATCTTGACTTCATCGGGATGGTCCATGGAAAGCCCTTCATCACTATCATCTTCATCCCCATGGTCCACAACTTTGGCCTTCAAAGCAACATTGCTCATACCAAGGGCACGAGCACGGGCATCTTTGGCATTCTTGGCGGCAACCTTGAAAGCAGACATCTCTTGCATAACTTCATTTGAGGTCATGAGATGGTAGTTGTGTCTTCCTTGTAGGCTCTTCAAGTCGGTGGGCTCAAAAGGCATGAGTGCACTCACATATTTACTTTTTATCCATGCATCATCTACATGTGAGGCACCCACATTCCTAAAAGCAGTGGCGGTGGTCTTGAGCCTTCGGTACATGTCTTTGTGATCTTCACCTCCTTTCATGTAGAAGCCTTCGGCTTCATTGCTTAGAGCATCATATCGGTTCCTCCTCATACTCTCATTTCCAATAAACAACACAGTGAGAGCATCCCAAGCTGCCTTGGCAATGCTAAAGTGCTCAATGTGTGGATAATCCTTTGTCCCCAAACCTTGTTGAATCATATGCAAAGCAGTGGCATTGAGTTGACTATTAACAACCTCTCTTCTTGTCAAGTTGTTTGGATCCCCAATAAAGAGTCCATGCTCGATGATGTTCCATAGTTCAATGCAAGAGCTGCGCATATGAGTCCTCATTAGTGATTGCCATTGAGCAAAAGTAGCAGATTCTTCAAGCTTAGGTGGGTCACCTCTATTGTAAACATGAGGGTGAGGGATTGGAGGGTCGGGAGAGTACCATGAGTCATGGTTCTCACCCTTCCCACCATTGTGTGTGGAAGAATTAACGTTGTCAAGTTTACCCCCCACCACCATACCCTCGGGGGATACCGGTGTATTCCCTTTAGGTAAAATGGATGGTTGATCCTCTTGAGGAGATGGAGGTGATGAGCTTTCTTTGTCTTTAAGAAGTTGCTCGAGCATCTTCTTGACTTTGTTGACCAAGGAAGAGCTCAATCTTGTTTCCAAGTTTTTGAGATCTTCCATGGTCACCGGTGTCGACTCACTACCACCATCCCCATCGTTGATACCCATATTCTCTTAGGCGGTAAAGCCTGAATAAATTGTCGAGGCTCTGATACCAATTGAAAGGATCGTATGGGCACCTAGAGGGGGGGTGAATAGGTGCTACTTCAGATTTTCTTCTTTTTCAAATTAAGGTTTGACAAAAAGGTAAATTCTCTAGATAATGCAACTACGGTGAATTTACCTATATGACAATTATGCAAGGACTAACACAACACAAAGTAGTAGAAAGTAAGTAAGGTGCGGTAAAGGATAGAAGTAACCGAAAAGTGGACGCGGAGACACAAGGATTTGTTTCCCGTAGTTCCTTCCTTTTGAGGGGAAGTACGTCTACGTTTTGAGAGGGGGTGGTTTCAAACCACCAACGCCACAAGAGGCCTCCCTTGTTCTCCGATGAATCTCACCCCAACGGGATCGATTCACCTTCCACTATATCGGCAACCTTCAAGGTGGAAGCCAGCACCTTACAAGTTTGGGGCACACATCCACAACCTAATCGGAGGCTCCCAAATACAAGCAAGCTATCAAAGCAATCAAAGACAAGCTTGTAAGAATCAAAACAAGAACTAGGGTTTCCAAGAAAACACTAGAGCAAAGGGGCCCTCAATGAAATGAGGGGGAAATGAAGATCTCTTTTGGTGAAGTAGTAGATCGGGGCCTCCTCCTTCGATTCCCCGAAGATCAAGGACTTTGGGTGGTGGGATGAGGAGATCTTGAAGATTTGGGTGGCTCCAATGGACTCCAATGGTGGTCTTTGACTTTAATGAGCTGAGCGCTTTGTCCCAAGGTAGGTGGAGGGGTATTTATACCACTCCACGAAATATGGCCGTTGGAGTCATTAATGCACCGGTAGTACCGGTACTCAAGCGGTAGTACCACTTGCAAGCGGTACTACCGGTCAAGTACCGGACCAGGTACTGGAGGTGCTTCAGTTCATCAGCTTTCTTCAGTTTTGGGCGGTATCGCCCTTGCGGTACTACCCCCAAGCGGTAGTACCAGTCGTAGGATGCGGTACTACCGGTCTGGGCGGTAGTACCGGTCCCAAGTACCGCTTGGTACTGACCAAAACGGAGGGGAGTGAGTGTTAGTCAGTATGCCCCGGTACTGCCGAGCGGTACGACCGTGTCAATTCAAAAGAATCCAAATTTTGAGTACACACACACATATGAATGCTTTCATATTTTTAGTTGGAAAAGTTTTTGTTAACCCTAATTTTTATGATTAGAGTTTGATGATCCAAGTTTAATATTTTTGGGATGTTACAAACCTTCCCCTCTTAAACAAAATCTCGTCCCGAGATTTGAAAAAGGACAAAAAAGATTACCTAGGATTGGAAGAGATCGGTAAACTCCGTCCTGATGTGATCTTCGCACTCCCAGCTAGCTTCCTCTTCTGTGTGGTTGCTCCACTGAATCTTGAGAAACTTGATGCTTTGGGTTCTGGTAGTTCTGAAAGCTTCTTCCAAAATACGGATGGGTACTTCAGGATAGGTCAGGTCATCGTTGATTTCTATGGTCCGATGATCAATGTTCTTGAACACTTCAGTCTTCTCCGAAACTTCGAGGCACTTGTGAAGTAATGAGATATGGAACACATTGTGCATGACCGACATCTCTTCTGGCAGTTCCAATTGATACGATACTTCTCCTAAACGGTTCAGAATCTTGAAGGGGCCGATATATCTGGGGGCTAACTTTCCTTTTAGTTGGAAACACTACATTCCTTTCAATGGCGACACTTTCAGATACACGAACTCTTCGATGTTGAAGGCGAGGTCTCGACGTCACTTATTTTTCTAGAATTTCTCTGGTATGAACCTTCTGGTCCTTGACTCGGATCTGCTCTAGGAGGCCTTCCAGTTTTACATCTTCATCTTCCTAACTCACTTCATCCGAGGTTAAGATTTGCTTCTCAATGCAGGTTTGGGACACTTTGAGAATCTCTTCTTTCTTCTTCCTAGATAACTCGGAAGTAGTGGAGCAAGGGAATTTTACCATTTCCCCGAAGAGCTATCCCTGGGATCACTACCCTTATCGAGTTCACCCTTATCATCTTCTGAGCCACAAATGGTGGCCTCGGGCTGCGAATTTCTTGACTCTTCGACGAAAACCTCAACATCGCCAGTGCATGGAGAAGGAATATCCTCAGGCGCTGAGGAAGTAGTGGTAGTTGGAGTTGTTGGTGGCACTACCGGTGACAACATAATAAGATAGGAAAATATCGATAGATTCACATTTAATATTTAGCAGCACTTGCAGATTTAGTTGCATTTCAAAGTGATACTTTTAGCAATACAGAAACTAAAATTCAATAGCATTACAGAGAGAAACAATTCTTGTTTTAGCTCTCAAAAACTTGGCATAAGATGAGTTAGCCCTTTTATCTAAACACACTCGATTATTGGAGCAAGAAAAACTAACGATCAAGTCTTGTTTTGTGTGCATACATTCTTCTCGCATCAATGCATTTGTGACCCTATATGCAATACAAAATTCCCCAAGTCTCGTCTAGATTATGACAATGCCATGTTTCAAAAGAAAAGCAAGACAATCTACTACTATTGATCTAAATAATTATCAGTACATCAGTATTAGTTCCACAAAATACTTTAATAATAGCAACATCAGAATATTTGTGAGATTTAATACCTTTTGAAAGATTCAGCAGTACATGCCATATTCCGCACTCAATCTGAACATGTCCCAATACATAGAAATTATTACAAAATATATTAGCAGTACCAGAACTCCATACAGAGTACTCGGTAAAAGTGTAAAACTACCTTAAGCTAGCTAGGAACCACTACATGTCCCATCATATATAAACATGCATGAGATAAAAGAGAGAGGTTAGAATCATCACAAGATCTGTATGCCAAGATTCAGCGTGTCCAAGTCATGGTCGGGTAGTGCTTTCTTTCCATCTAGGCACGCTTCTCTCTTTTCGCCGTCGCTTGTGGATCCTTGAAATAGGCTTTCGCCTGCACACTCTCAGCAAGGTAGATGTAAAATTCATGGATATTTCTAGTATCACAATATTCCACCTCTCTGATTATGAAGGGAATCTGCCATTAGCATAAATAGTAATTAATATTAGAACAAAGCGACTAAAGAATTACATAGTACATTCATATTAGGATCATCACAAGAAAATTAAATGTGATATCTTGCTACTGGATGATGTCATCGTTGATCCAATATTGGAACTCCAAGGGGAACTCCGACCAATGATTGAGGAGCATGATAATAAGAACTCGGCTCCAACAGGTAATACTTGAGCGCTTTTGGCACGACTTCGGCCGGCAACTCCACAATCCTTGGCTCGGAATAAATCGTGAGCTCATAGAACCCATAGAACCGGACCAATGACGACAACCTCACCTTGTACTCATCCAATTCCCACACCGCCGACCTGACGCGGTTGACGGACATGACAATCTCCGTGTTGTGCTCGTCAATCTAGGCCATGAATAGCATGTACGCCTTCTCAATGGCGACAACATTTGTTCCGCGAGATCGGTGTAGGCACCGTCTTAGACGGGTCCCATTGTTGGATGATGTAGCGGACTATCGGAACCTCCTTCAAGCGGAAAGATATGAGGTGCTAATACAAATTTATTTTGTTGCCGACCCACTTGCATCCTGGATCCATGCAGATAAACGGGCTGTGGATGCACGAGAATTGGTGGGCGTAGAGTTTGTTGTAGGATACCACTATTGAGCAGTCATAGTTCGGGCAGTTGTAAACTTTTTCGCTGGCGATTTGGTGGTGTAGCTCCTTGGAGCATTGTAACATCCCATCTGTCTAACATCTGTAATGCTACATGATTCCTAATAAAAGCTACTTCCTACATATTATTTTGCATTGCATCTTCATTATATCATGTTCATGTCATCATGTCACATTGTATTTGAGCATCATATAAAACCACTTTCGTTGGATCTTATCACATATGCATTTATATTGTACTACTTGTATTTGCCTCTTGATATATTGTAGTCGGTTCTTGATATATTGCTTAATGTCCAAGTTGAGTTGGGGGCATATCTTTTATTAACTCCACTACCTTTCTTTGTCATCACCTTCCAATTCCACCATCCTAATTATATATGAGCCATTGAAATTCTAGTTGGTGTTTAAATCTAGCTCATATGTGTTGGGTTGGGTCCATTTCTTCCTACATGCTTCCATATATCATTCATGTTGTCTTCACAATATTGGATATGGGGAGCCACATGGCCATCCTTGCATGCTATGTGAGTAGTTTTACTTCTCAAGCTTCTACATGGTTTATATTTGAATGTAAGCTCATTATGAATATAATTGTGACTCTATATTTATTAGTGGATCACACCCACTAGTTGGTCACTTTAGATTCATTCATGCTTTATTCCATATTTACCATGTGGGGAAACAAGCTCATCTTTTCTTTTGCATTGGCCTTATTCAATTTGGATGCATGATGAAATAAATGACCATGTTGAATTATAGTTGTTCTCACAATTATTAGTGGCATTTAACACACATGCATGGCCCATGGAAAGCTTGATCACCTTCCCCTATTTTGGTTCTTCCTTGAATTTGAGAGGGACTTGTGATTTTAAGATCACTCTAGTTGGATCAAGTTCATATGGAACATGATGGTTTTCTTCCTCTACCCATCTTTGTTCTATTGGTTTCTTTTGATCTTGCCCTTTTGAGAAACCATGTTTAAGTCCCTCCTGCTTTTCCTCCCTGGTGCCTTCCACTTGACCCGACGGAACCTCCCTATTGCTCTCTGGTGCGTTTGAGAGGCAGCAGGGGAGCCTTGCCAACCAAACCGATCAGCCACCCAATCTTTTCCTAGCTGAACCCCACTTGTCTATTTCTCCTGTTGGTCTTCTCTAGCTAGCTCACATGATCGCTGGCTTATGTCCTCCTCGCTTTATGCATAAAGCAAGCAACAACTGTCGTGCTGGTGGCACGACAGATGCCATGGGTAGGATTAAGTTGGGGGCCGAATGGATGCTTGTGGTCACCGGGGAGGGAGTGCACGGTCGAGCCATGCATGAAGAACAAGAAGAGATCTCCACACTTGACAATTTGATTGATACCCCAAAGATTACAAGTGCTCCTTGAGCTGTATTGGCTTGAGTACGCAACACTAGTTTCCTACTTGGTCCAACCTCCTTCTACTACTGCTATGCCCTCCCTTATATAGGCAGTGCTAGATAGCTAATAACCCTTTGGGTTCTAGGGTTTACTGTTTGGATCTTGGTCCCTACAATATGGGCCGGGTTATGGGCTTGCCCTAAGCCCATAGGCCCGGTCCATAAAGCTTGACAGCTAACAGTCTTCTGGTATGCTGCTTCTCGTTCTTTTTGGCGTCACGCTGTTACTTTGTACGTCAGCGCTTGCTTTGGGCGTCACCCGGCTCCTTTTGTGTCACCCGGCGTCGCCCTTCTCTTTTGACCATGCTTTACCATGGTCCTTCCCGAACCTTACTCGGAAAGGTGCCATGTGTCCTTCTTGACTCGGCCCTTCCTCGGTTGACTCGGCTCGTTGGTACCTGCAAGGGTTACAACTTTGTCCTATACGGGCCGAGATAGTTTGTATCTCGGCTCTCATGCTTATATTTACCGGCCGTTCTTGCCCGGCCTGGTTCCTTTTTTACTCGGAGCCAACCCAATTGCGCTATGTTTTCCCTGTCGTGACCCTACTGGGGGTTATCCCCCCGACATTAGTCCCCGAAGCTGGTGAGGTCTAGCAGTTCAAGCTGTTAGGCGTCTCCAGGTTCCTTTTGTGTGAATGGAACTTAGTTTTTGTCACCTTGCCGGGTTAGTCTGACAATTTCGGGTCAATTTTTTGACTTCTTGGCTCATTCTTGCCTCGAGCCGAGTTATTTTGGCCAATTCCGGGTCATTTTCGGCGTCCTTCAGTCACTGACAGCTAGTAATCATGATTACTTGACTCAATTTTTGTTCCAAGTTCTGGCGGCACAGTGACGGATGCGCAGTTATTCCCCGTCACTGTGGCAGTCCCATCGGTCTGCACCTCTTGTCCTTCCAGCCATGACGTGGCACTTGATTTTTCGTGTATTTTTGGCTACGTGGACCTCGCTTACTGGCTCTCTCGGCCTGGTACACAGCCACACGCTGGCCGCGCGGCACAGCTAGATCCCACTACGGGGTTTTTTACTGCCCTTAAGTAGGGGTTGGGGGTTTCCACTTCCCCCACGCCCGTCCAGTTTCCTTAGCCTTTATTCCTCCTCGCGCCTACAAGATCGAACTACCTCCTTTGCGGTTCCTTCTCCCTCTTGCTCCTGTGCTGCGATTGCCCCTGTCCTCTTTCGATTCTAGCACGGGTCCTCGCTATTCCAAGCCTCTCCTTACCGAGGAGGAGACAGACTCCGACGACCTCATGGATGCTCGCGACGATGCCGAGGAGCAGGAGGTCCCCGCCGGCGAGCGCGGTGGCTGGGAAGGCTCGGAGGTCTCCACCGAAGAAGTGGAGTGGCTCCGATCCACCAGACGCATCCCACTGCAAGTGGATTGCCGCCTCCCTGCCGGTGAGATCTCCCCTAAACCTCAAGCTGGCGAGCGGGTGGTTTTTCTTTCCCACTTTGAGCGTGGTTTTGCTCTTCCTGTGAGCACTTTCTTTTCCTCGTTTCTTTCTAACTTCCGTCTATAGACCCACCATCTTCCTGCCAACGCAATTGGCTCTCTCTTGTTTCATCTCTGCCTGCGAGGCCTATCTTGGAATTTGGCCTGCAGTTCTTTTGTGGGCCAAGTATTTTTCGCTTCAAAGTTCAGGTTGTTCCCCAGCTTGAAGTTCCCCGTGCCGAGAAGAAACCTACTCGGTGCGGCGCTGCCAGCATCACGCCCAGGAGGGATTCCATCTTTCCTCGGGTTGCTGGTATCGATTCTTGCAAGAAGTGGCATAGAACCTTTCTCTATGTCAAAAACAGCGGGTCCACTGACAACAACAGCTTCCCCCTTTCTCGGACGAGGTCCCCCACAAGAAGCACTGGCAGCTTGACCCGCGCGACCAAGACGCTGCGGTGAACGAAGCCAATGCAATTCTGGAAAGGTTGCTGTCGCCGGATGAGAACTTTCATCTCGCGGACTTCGACCTCATGTGCACCTTCATCTCCCGCCGGGTAAGCCCCATCCAAGCCAGGAGCCACAAGATGTGCTTCATGAGCGGGTCCCATGATCCCACTCGGCATTCCACTAAGGAGCTCACCCATGACTCCATCGCCCGCCGAGTAAGCTCAATCTTTAAATTGAACTTGGCGGATGATTGGGCTTGGAGTTGCCCTCCGTTTAGCCGGGTTAGGCCTGTCCCCTAGGTAAGTTCCGGATTACTTTCTAGCCAAGTAGGCTTTAGCTCTTTTGCCACTCTTAGCTTAGTTTTTAGTCTCTCATTTTGTTTGTCTTTCGCAGAATCTCCTTCACCAGGTTGATGATAGTACCGTCCCTCCTGCTGGTTATCATGGGGACCACTCTGACTCGGATGAGGTCGAGTATGACCTGGAGTGCTTCATGCCGATCCCGCACACTGCAGCCGCTTCTGCTTCGGGTAAGAGTCAATCTCGCAATCCCTTACAAGACTAGTCTGACGATGATGAGGATGATGATTGTACACTTTTGAAGGTATACGCCTTGTGAGCTTAATCTCTTTGCTTATCCAAGTAAGCCCGTTATTTACTTTTGCATCTGGCCAGGTACATGGCATTCCTCCTCTCACCGTGGGGGAGTCGGCAAGATTCCCGTCGCTAAGCCGAAGCGACGCGAAACCTCCTCCAGCACTCAGTCGGCTAAGAAGAACAAACCCAGTCCAGTAGCTCCTGCTGCCTCTGCTGCTGCCAGCCTGGGTGAGACTCGTCAAGCTGCTGGGCGCCGAGTCACGCGCCGAGTCGCCCGTGACCCGGTCATCACCGGGTAAGTTTTTACACTTTGCCTTCTCTATTCTCTTCTTTTTGCATCACTGCTGTCCTCTTACTTATGTCTTGTTGTTTTCAGTGTTGCACCTTTGACGGCGAATCAGGTTGCTTCTAGCATTGCCTTGCCTCTTAGGACTACACCTCCTCCAGCTGACTCGGCGGCGCCTAGTCCTGTCCAGGTTGAGGCTCGCACTGTTGAGGCTCACGCTTCTCAGTGTCAGTCAGACCCGGTGGGTCATTCGGCTGGCGCTCCTGGCGCTGGCCAGGAAAAACTTCCTGATCTTGGTGCCCACAAGTCTGGTGCCGAGAAACCCTCTGCCACCAGTTCCTCTGGCATCAGCCCTCAAGCTGATGTGAATGAACAACTTCCTGATCTTGGAGCCAGCAAAACAGCTGAACCTAGTCACGGGGCTCCAAGATCTTCTCCAAATCCTCCTGCTCGCTCTCAAATTCTGTCAAAGGGCCAGACCTAGCCCGAGGCTTCTGGTTCTACTCGCCCCTCTTCTGGCAAATCCACCTCTTCCAAGCAAACAACTCTAGTTTGCGCTCCGGGTTCTGCTCCTCAGATCCGGCCTCCGACGTCGGTGACAAAGCTCACTTCAACGGGTAAGGGGGACGAATCTGCAGCTGCCGGGTCAGGTGATGACTCCAGGGCTGTTACCCTCCATACTTCTGCCGCTGCAACCCGTGCCACTGTGGGAACTGCCCTGAAAACGGGTCGAGTTCTCACTCGGACGCTCAGTGGCAAGAGCCTTAGTTTGGCTGAACCTTACGCTGTGGCATGGAATGCAGAAGGCGAGCAGGAGGTTAGCACTCGTGACGGGAAGAAGATGAAGCTGGGCCCCAAGGCCGTCTCCGACATGACCCAGCAGGCCATTGCTCTGATGGCCCGCGCCGACGAAGTGAACGAGGTAAATTAACTTCTTACTCTTTTGTATCATTGAGTATTTCCTTTATACATATCACCTAGTCCCCGAGGTTACAGTCGAGTAAGAAACTTACTCGGCTGTAAGCTCTTCAATAGTCACTTTAGTCTTCAAATCCTTTACCCCAAGCCCGTATGTTAGAAATTCGATCCCTAGCCCCCGAGGTTACTGCTAAGTAAGGAACTTACTTGGCTGTAAGCTCTTAAGCCCTTCGATTCCTTTGTGCCAAACTCATGTTAGAGCTTCAATCCCTAGCCCTCGAGGTTACTGCCAAGTAAGAAACTTACTCGGCTGTAAGCTCTTAAGCTTTTTTATTCGGCAGGTCGCCTGACTCGACTTTTTCTTATTATCTATCTTCTTTGATTAGCTTATGCATAACGAGCGCACCAAGGTGCACCAAGCTCTCGTCCTGCCGCATTGCAAGATCGAACTTGCGTATGAGAAGCTACAGACTGACACCTATGGCCAAGGTAAAATCTTTGCTCTTCCTCTTTTCCATTTGGTGTAATTTTTCTTAGTCCATCTTCTCATTTTTACTCTCACTCTTGTTTCACAGCCACTGCTCAGTCCACCATCAATGAACTTCACTCGCAAATTAGCGAGGGCGAGAGTAAATTTCTTACCTCCCTAAGCCAATTGCTGAAATTTTTCTGTTGGTACTGACAAATATTTGTTCTGAATAAGCAGAGAAGCACCAAGCCGAACTCCAGAAGGAGCGAGATGAGATGACTCGGCTGAAGGAATTAATGGCCGAGACTGAGCAGAAGCACTTGGCTGAGGTGAAAGGGTTGAAGGAGGAGCTTGCCGAGAAGAAAGAGCAGCAGGCTGCCAGCGCCGAGAAGACTAAGAAGCTGCTCAATGAGGCTGAGTCATTGGTCGAGTCGACAAATATGAACCTCGACGCCCTTCAAGCCAAGACCAATACTTGGCATAGCAAGCTCGCTGCCATCAACTTCTTTCTCGGTAGTGAGTTCTTACTCTTTACGCATTGTCCAAGTCCTGCTGGATTTCTTCCATCTGCCCTTGCTATTTGCTAACTTTCTCTTTTTGCTTGTAGAGAACTTTCCTGAGGCCAACATGTTTGCCATCCGAGCCATGAAGAAAGTGAGAGCCGAAGCTGGTGCTGCTGCTGACGGTGAGGTGTCCATGGAGGAGCTCCTTGCAGCGGTGTCTGAACGGGTCAAGACCCTTAGATCCTGTGGTGTGGACTTGCTCAAAGAGGCTATCCATGCGTTTCGCATGCTCTGGCCGAATGAAGACCCACCCGAACTCATCGAGCCACTCGCCGACAGATTGCTCCTTACTGAAGACCGGCTGGATCAATGGCGTGAGTCGGCCGGCCGGGCTACAGCGGACAAGGCTCTCTCCTTCGTGCTTTCATGGTATGAGGACATCAACCTTGATGTTCTTGCTCGCATAAGGGGAGATGGCAAATGGTTGAACGACCCGAACCTGATCAAGAAGCGCCAGGAGCGAGCTTATGCCATGATCGAGTACACCATGGTTCACGCTTGGTGTGAAGGGCCCAGCTTCCTCGACCTTGGCGACCCGCTCGTCGAAGTTCCTGCTGAAGAAGGTGGCGACAGCGAGGCGACCGAGTCAGATGATCCAGATGACCCGGCCGCAGATGCCCCTCACCCGGCCGATGCTCCAAGCACTCCTGGCTCCGAGAATGCTCCTCCAAGTTCTCCTGCTCCTTAGGCCAACAAATACTCGAACTTTTATTAGATCCCCGGTATGCCGGGTACAGATGTAACGTACATTGCACTTGAAGTTTGACTATGTGCCTTGTGATAGGCTTTATATATTTGCGTTATGCTTTGAGTGCGAATCACTCAAGGACAAGTCCCCGAGTTTTGTTTTGCTGTGTCACCTTTCCTTGCCTTTGGCCCTTGTCTACCATTTTTCGGCGTTCGACATTAGGATCTCAAAGTACGAAGGATTTAGTTAGCGGATATGAAACTTGGATAACTTGGCCGAGATTACTCGACACATAGTATAACACAACCTGCAGAGAGTTAGGCAAAAACTAAAGCCGACTCGTGTTTCTCCCTTGTACTTATCCGGCGTTCGTGTTTACCCGTCTTAGATCTTTTTCTCTTGCTTGCCATGAAGCCGTGTTTTCGGACAACAGCATAATCGAAGAGTTGATTTCTTCCGAGTAAACACTACTTGTTCCGAGATAAATTTCGGGTATCACGCCAGCCGACGTAAAATAATTGAAATGGAAAGCCTAAGGGGTAGTCCCCGAGCCAGTTTTTCGAATCATACCATTTTATTATTAGCACATAGCCGGCAAACACATCCGACATATTAGAATTCGAGTGATACATGCACTGCTTCTCCTAAGTATAGAAGGGACGAAGCAGTGCCACATTCCATGGCCTTTTGGTTTCATCTCCTGACCTGTCCGCCTTGTTCTTTTGCGCTTCACGAGCGTCTATGAGATAGTAGGAATCGTTGTGCAATGCTTTTCTTACAATGAATGGACCTTCCCAAGGAGGCGATAATTTATGCATCCCGGCTGTGCGCTGCACCAGCCTTAGCACCATATCTCCTTCTCGGAAAACACGAGGTTGCACTTTACGGCTATGGTAGCGTTGAATATTTTGTTGATATATAGCAGATCTGGAGAATGCCAGTTCCCTTGCTTCTTCGAGTAAATCTACTCCATCTTCTCGGGCCTCTTTTACCTCGGCTTCCGAGTATTGCCTTATCCTTGGTGAGTCATACTCTATGTCGGCAGGCAAAACTGCTTCAGCCCCATATACGAGGAAAAATGGCGTATAACCAGTTGATCGATTCAGAGTTGTTCTTAGGCTCCACGGTACTGAGGGTAGTTCCTGTATCCAACAACCAGGTGATCTCTAGAGTGGTTCCATTAAGCGGGGTTTTATCCCGGACAGAACTAAGCCATTAGCCCATTCAACTTGTCCATTTGATTCTGGATGGGCGACTGATGCTACATCGAGCCTTATTCGGTGTTTTCCACAGAATCGAGCAAAAGCTCCTTCGGCAAAGTTCGTGCCATTGTTAGTGATCACACTGTGTGGGTAACCGTATCTGAGGATTATATCCCTTAGGAATGTGACAGTTGTTTTACCGTCCAATTTCTTGATTGGCTTCACTTCTATCCATTTGGTGAACTTATCGATCATAACCAAGATATGAGTCATGCCTCCCCTTGATGGCTTAAATGGTCCTACCATATCTAGGCACCACACTTCAAACAGCCAAGTGATTGGTTTAGTCTTCAATTCAGACGCTGGTAAATGTGACTTGGACGCATAGTGTTGACAACCACTACATTTTCCTACTAACTCTTGTGCCTGTGCCAATTCGCTTGGCCAGTAGAATCCATGTCGGAATGCCTTGGCCACCAACACTCTTGATGATGCATGGTGTCCGCACTCTCCTTGATGGATATCCAATAAGATCTCCTGGCCTTGCTCTGAGATGATACAACGCTGCAGTACGCCACTTCGTTTGTAGAGTTCCTTGTTGATTATGGTGTATGCTTTTGCCCTTTGTGCTGTTTGCCTTGCCAATATTTCGTCACTCGGCAAGGTTCCATCCTTCAAATAACTGAATATTGGTTGTGCCCATGTTGGTATCAGTGGTTCCGGGTCTGCTTCAACATCGATGTCCATTGGTTCTGCCGACATATGCTCCGCCGACATAACCTAAGGAGTCCCCGAGTGTGATTCGGCGACCCCTGAGGTGAACGGATCAGTCCCCGAGTGAATCGAACCTACTCCTGAGTCGATATCCATTGGCACTGCCTCCGATTCCTGATTCGCCGGGATAACCCTGATTGGTTCAGACTCCGGTGACGGCTTGATCGATGGCTTCCTGAGATGCTCCAATGCTACCCCTGGTGGTATTGCTTGTCTAGATGATCCTAGTTTGGATAACACATCTGCTGCCTCATTTTCTGCTCTAGGAATGTGATGAAATTCACAGCCGTCAAAGTATCCCGAAATTTGTTGTACGTGGAAATGATATAATGCCATGTTTCCATCCAGCACATCCCAATGTCCAGACACTTGCTGAATCACCAGATCCGAATCGCCAAAACACATGATCCTTTTGATACCAATTTCCTTGGCTACTTTAATGCCATGGACAAGTGCTTCATACTCGACAATGTTGTTAGAATCAGCAAAATGAATCTGCAAGACATACCTCAGTTGATCCCTCTTTGGAGATGTGAGCACTATGCCGGTGCCCAGACCCATTCTCGTCTTGGACCCGTCAAAATGCATTTTCCAGTAATTTGGATCTGGCAGTGGTGGTTCATACTGCATCTCCATCCATTCTACAAAGAAATCTGCAACGGCTTGAGATTTTATTGCATCCCGCCTATCATATTGTAGAGTGTATGGTGCCAGTTCAATGGCCCATTTGGCTACTCGGCCGCTGGCATCTTTGCTGCCCAATATATCTGAGATAGGTTCCTCGCATATTACCCGGATTGGGTGTTCTTGAAAATAATGTTTCAGCTTCTTTGCTGCCATATATACCCCATATGTCATCTTCTGATAATGTGGGTAATTCTGTTTCGAGACAGAGAGCACTTCGCTCAAGTAATACACTGGTCTTTGGACTGATTTGCCCCCTTCTTCATGTTCAACCACTATTACTGCACTTACAACTCTATTGGTTGCGACGATATAGAGCAACATTGGCTCTTTGGATAGTGGTGACGCTAATATTGGTGATGTTGCCAACATTTTCTTTAATTCATGGAAAGCGCTATCAGCTTGTTGTGTCCATGTGAATTTGTCTGATTTCTTCATCAGCTGATATAGAGGTAGGGCTTTTTCGCCTAGCCGGCTAACGAACCTGCTCAATGATGCCAGGCATCTAGTAAACTTCTGGACATCATTGAGGGTTTTTGGCAATTCCATTATTTTGATGGCCCTGATCTTTGTCGGGTTAGCTTCGATTCCTCGGCTGGATACAAGGAATCCGAGTAACTTGCCAGCCGGGACACCAAATGTACATTTTTCCGGGTTAAGTTTCATCCGGAATCTTCTCAAATTTGCGAATGTTTGACGCAAGTCCTCAATTAGAGTATGACTTTGTTTGGTTTTTATTACCACGTCATCGATGTATACTTGAACATTTTTGTCCAATTGATCTTGCAAGCATTTTTGCATGCATCTTTGGTATGTTGCACCCGCATTTCTCAATCCGAATGGCATGGTGCGATAGCAATAAGCCCCGTACGGGGTGATAAAAGCTGTCTTTATTTGATCATTTGGATTCAGTGGAATCTGATGGAATCCTGAATACGCATCCACAAATGACAACAACTCACACCCAGCTGTAGAGTCTATGACTTGATCGATCCGAGGTAGAGGAAATGGATCTTTTGGACACACCTTATTAAGGTTCGTGTAATCAATACACATGCTCCATACCACTGCCACGTTCGGGTTATCGTTTTTCTTCTCAACCAGGACTGGATTTGACAACCAGTCCGGGTGCAGTACTTCCATGATGAATCTAGCAGCTAAGAGTCTTGCAATCTTAGCAGCTATTACTTTCCTCCTATGTTCGGCGAAGCAGCGGAGGGGTTGCTTCACCGGTCTTGCATCTGGTCTTACATGAAGAGAGTGCTCAGCCAGCTCCCTCGGAACTCCTTGCAGATCTTGAGTGGACCATGCAAAGATGTCCCGATTCTCACGGAGGAAGCTGGTGAGCTCGCTTTCCTATTTATCTGTAAGGCCAGCCCCAATGGTCACTGTGCGCTCTGGGAAATTTTCATCCACCTGCACCTTCTTGGTTTCCTTGGTAGCTTGAAATGACACACTACCATGCGGGTTGGTGAGTGCCGGCATGGACATTTGTGCTGCCTTGGCCAATGCTGCCACTTCTAACATCTGACTTTTCTCTTGTGCTATGACAAGTGACTCGGCCAGTGAAGATCCGGCTTAAGCACAAGCAATAGATCTTTTGTAATCTCCTTCCACTGTGATCACCCCACATGGGCCTGGCAACTTCATCTTTAAGTAATCCATATGGGTAGTAGCCATGAATCTTGCCATAGCCGCCCTGCCGAGTAAGGAGTGATATGAGTTGACCAGATTTACCACCTCGAACTCTATAGCTTCAGTGCGACAATTTTCCCTGTTGCCGAATAAGACGTCGACCCAGATCTTGCCAATTGGCTCACAGGACAATCCCGACACAATACCATGGAAAGTGGTCTTAGTCGGCTCCAGCATGTTCATGGTAATGCCTAACTTGAGCATTGTATCCTTATACATGATGTTGATGCTACTGCCACCGTCAATCAGTACTTTTGAAAACTTCACGTTGATATCTGGGCCCATGAATGTTGGATCCAACACCAGAGCGTATCCTCTAGGGGTTGGCATGATCTTGGGGTGATCTTTTATACTCCAAGTTATCTCTTGCTCAGACCAATGCATGTACTTGGGAATTGCCGGCATCGTGGCATTCACTTCCATCATTCATCGTTGCTAGCTCTTCTTGTCATTTGGCTCTGTGACAAAGACAACATAGCTCTGGTGATGTTCTCTGTACTCATTTCTGGTTCCGTGGCCGACATGAGCATCGTCACCTCTTGGATTGTGCACCTGGTGCACAACTTCTCTTCTTTCCTGATTCTGATATCTCGGCTGCCTGTTTTCATATCTATTATCTTCTCCTACTTCTTGAGCATTTCCTCCTGTAAGTGGTGGAGGGGGAGGCGGTGGAAGCTGCTTATCCGGCGAGTCCACTCTGTCTCCTTTCTGAAACCAAGTGCATTGCCTTGTTGAGTGATTTGCTGGCTTACTCGGACTAGGCGTGTGAAACTTACACGGCTGATCCAGCATCATCTCATAGGTGTATTTTTGTCGGTCCTAATATTGTTTCCTCTGATCGTATGGCCTTTTGCCGTCATTCTTTGGCACCCATTGTTGTTGACCATTTGTCCTTTGACGCTGGCTGCTTCCAGCATCTGGATGATCCTGACTCACTGCCGCAACCTGAGCCGAACCATACCTGTAATCTGGCCTCTCGTATCTTCTCTTGCTTTTGTACTTGGATCTCTCCTGGCGCCTTTGTGACCCGGCAGCGTCATAGATCTAAGTCTCAGTCATCCCGTCTGCCAACATGAGCAGCGGCTGAGTCGGATCTCCTAACGCATAGGAGTCGGTGATTCTTATCGTCTCTGCCAGGCTTGCCGGCATATCTCTTTGTAACCTTTGCCACAACACACTCCCATGTATACATCCTTGTGCAAACCATGCGATTGCTTGTGACTCAATTACCCCTTCACAAGAGTTACGCATCGTACACCACCTTGTGAGGAACTCCCTGTGTGTCTCATTCGGTCCTTGCTTGCACATTGCTAGTTGCTGTGGGCGATTCGGCCTCTTGTAAGTGCTCGTGAAATTGCTCACGAAAGCGTCGTGAAAATCAATCCAACTGTTGATGCTTCCGGGTGGCAAATTGTTCAACCATACCCGAGATGGTCCTTCCAGCATTTGTGGCACGTAACGTACTGCCCATCTCAAGTTTCCCTGCGCGATCTTCACAGCGGTTCCATAATCTATGAGCCAGTCCTCTGGCTTTGTGCTTCCATCGTATGTTTTTGTCCCTCTGGCCAGCTGGAAATTTGGCACCGGTGGATCCTTCGTGATCCTTGGGCCAAAGCACGGTGGACCCTGCGGACCTTGCGATTCAATTATCTCTGCCATTTTTATGCGGTCAAGCTTCAGCCTGGCATCATCCGGCTGAAGGTTCCTACCTCCGTATCTTGCTCCCATTGCTTGATATGCATGATCCGGCGGCTCATACCCGTCATTTACCATGGCCGAGTAACCATCATTATACTTATTCGCGTTCGGGTCAGCTGGCTGTTGAACTGCTTTTCCCGCGCTTTGTTGTCTTCTTTCCGGCTGAGCTGGTGCGTTATTCGGAGCTAGATTTCCTCCTCCTGCCAAGTGAGTTGCGCGCCGAGTATGAGGCGCAAAATTTTGTCCTCCGTTGTCATTTCTCTGCCCAACTTTTTCCTGGTTTTCATTTTCTCGGGGATTATTTCTTTTTGCCCCTTGCGCATGCGCCAGGTT
This sequence comes from Avena sativa, assembly GCA_916181665.1. Classification (NCBI taxonomy): domain Eukaryota; kingdom Viridiplantae; phylum Streptophyta; class Magnoliopsida; order Poales; family Poaceae; genus Avena; species Avena sativa. The sequence goes on from OV702297.1 coordinate 151,022,943, forward strand.
TCCTTGAACTACTGCCGGATCATAGGCGACCATCTGCTTGTTTCTTCCAGAATCCACACTTTTTTCTTTTCTCGGCCTGGGCGCCGCTCCGGGTGAGGATGCCGTGTGCCCAACCGATCTTGCTGGGACAGGAGTCGCCGAGTGAACCAGCTGTGACCTCCCTGCTATACCCGGATTTGCTCTGTAATATGCCTCGTTCAGCATGCTGGCAGCTTTCACCAACTCGTTGACTCGTTCTTGCTGCCTTTTCTTTGCTTCCCCCTCCAAGTGGGGTAATTCTGCCATTGCTGCTTCTGCCGCTCGCAGATTAGTTGCCGCTGTGTTGTACGTTGGATGCATGGCCGTCTCATTGCTGTTCTCTGGTGTTATCTTTGATGTCGCATCTGCCAGCTCTTCATTGAGGTTCCTTCCTATCGATCTCGTTGCATCAAGCCTGGTCTTTGCGCCCTTGACTCAATTCGCCGAGTTAAGCTCTCGGATGGTGATATCCACGTCCTGTTGTAACTGTGCTAGCTCCTTGGCTTTCTCCAGGACTTTTATCCTGGCTTCCTCCAACTCGGCTTGCACTCGCGCCGGGTCAGTTGCTTGTGCCACTGGCTCTGCCAACTTGTCTATTGCTTCCTGCAGCTCCTTAGCTCTTTTTCTCCTAGCTATGTTCTCTGGTTTTTCCAGTGGCGGCGCCTTTGCTGTTATTGCAGCCCTAGGCGTTTCTTCATGATTTCCTCCCTTTGTGTTCTCATTCACTACGGGAACTACTGGGGAGCTGTGGGGTTTGGAGATGTCATCATTACCTCCATGGAGACGAGTTGGTGAGATTTCCCAACGACAGGAGCCGTTGGAGGATCCGGCGCCAGGACGACGTGCTCAGGATACGCGCTCTCCACACGCACCGTGACATAGACCTGGTGCTCGCCGAACTTGATGAAGCGACCGCCCCTAGGGAACGGATTGGTCCCAAAGCAGCCTGCATTGTCGCTGACAAAGTTGAGCGCTCCAAACCTCTAGATGAGGCTGGAGTAGACGCGCTCGTCGGTCTTGGCGATGATGTTGCCCGTCCGAATGAAGACTCCATCAAGCACCTTCTTCTGCCCCACGGTGGGCGCCAACTGTCGTGGTGGTGGCACGGCAGATGCCATGGGTAGGCTTAAGTTGGGGGCCGAATGGATGCTTGTGGTCACCGGGCAGGGAGTGCATAGTCGAGCCATGCACGAAGAACAAGAAGATCTCTCCAGACTTGACAATTTGATTGATACCCCAAAGATTACAAGTGCTCCTTGAGTTGTATTGGCTTGAGTATGCAGCACTAGTTTTCTACTTGGTCCAACCTCCTTCTACTACCGCTATGCCCTCCCTTATATAAGCAGTGCTAGCTAGCTAATATCCCTTTGGGTTCTAGGGTTTACTGTTTGGATCTTGGTCCCTATAATATGGGCCGGGTTATGGGCTTGCCCTAAGCCCATAGGCCTGGTCCATAAAGCTTGACAGCTAACGGTCTTCTGGTACGCTGCTTCTCGTTCTTGTTGGCGTCACGCTGTTACCTTGTACGTCAGCGCTTGCTTTGGGCGTTACCCGGCTCCTTTTGTGTCACCCGGCGTCGCTCTTCTCTTTTGACCATGCTTTACCATGGTCCTTCCCGAACCTTACTCGGAAAGGTGCCACGTGTCCTTCTTGACTCGGCCCTTCCTCGGTTGACTCGGCTCGTTGGTACCTGCAAGGTTTACAACTTTGTCCTATACGGGCTGAGATAGTTTGTATCTCGGCTCTCATTCTTATCTTTCCCGGCCATTCTTGCCCGGCCTGGTTTCTTTTTTACTCGGAGCCAACCCAGCTGCGCTATGTTTTCCCTCTCGTGACCCTACCGGGGTTATCCCCTCGACAGCGGCATCAACCCTAGCCCCAACCACTTCTTCCCCACCCCTCGCCTTCTCCTCCTCTCCCAAGAAACCGCCGCCGCCGTGGCCATGTGCAGGCCTGCAGGAGTTCCGGCGCCCGCTTGAGCGCAGCCGCTGCCGTCGTCGTCTACCGGAGCAGCAGCAAGGAGAAGCACCCACGACAGCCCATCTTCACTCGTCGTCCACCTCCTCGTCTCCTTTCAGCCGCCCCGCACCACCCCGGTGAGCTGCCGCCTCGCCTCTCTCCCATCTGCTCTCGCGGTCCAGTAGCCGCCGCCCCGCCTCGCGCCAGGACGCGTTCTCCAGGCCGCTCGTCGCGTGCGTCACGCGCTGGAGCGAACAGCAGCAGCAGTCACCCGCGACCTTGTTTTTCTGTCCAGATATTGGCGTCCCTGTCCCTCTTCCGGCGAGGCCCCCAAAACAAAACTTGTAGAGCCATCTCCCTTCTTTGTTTTTTCTTTTTACAGTTTGCTCTGTTTTTGGCTGTGTGCTTCGCCATCATCGCCGGAGTTCGGGCTCAGCTAACTGCAATCGCTGTCGAGATTCAGTTTCGTCAGTAAAGTTTCCTTCTCAGCGCTGTTGTTCATCGCAAGATTCCGAGCAGTACAGTCCCCCACCGGCGGAACCCCCAAAACGGAAGTTGTAAATTTAACGTTCCCCTACATCTTTTGTTTTTGCATCAACTTCTAATTAGCGGTAGATCATTCGACATATTCCTCTGAAGCTAGGCTTTTCCCTCTGCTGTTTGTTTCAGTTTTTGTACCATTGCGACGTCTCTGGAATCTCGACAATCATCGGTGCGTATAGATCTCCGATGGGAAATCTTAGAACATGAAAAATGTTGATATCTGACTTCTCTACAACTTTTATTTTTTATCTGTCGCGATTCTCGCAATCGTTGGGTCACCATCATCCTCCGAAAATCGATCAAGCTAGCCATGCGTGCTGCCAATTTCTTTCAGATGTTATTCAGCTAACATCCCGTGTCCATGCCATGTTTGCAAGAGCCCCCCTATCCACTTTCTTCTTCTAAACCCACGCCCAGCCAGCTCTCTACCTCAGACCCAGTCAGAAAATGCCCCACCAACAGGAACAGTGGCTAGTTAACCCTGGGTGCAAAAAGCTTCTACTTTCGTTTGCAATTACAGAAAATGAAAATAACAGGTTTTTCAATTGATAACTCATATCTTTTAAATGCCAAATCCAAAAATAATGTTTTATATATGTTTTTGAATCAGAAAAATGTGAGGAATCTGTTTATGCTATTTATAACATCATTTGAGCAATTTAATTTTTTTGAATTATTAAATATTAATAAATGCCATTTCTTGAATATTGCATAACTTTAAATCCGTAACTTCGAATTCGACAAATGATATGTCTAAATCGATTAGCTCGACGAGACCGCTCTAGACATGCATTCCATGATATGAATTGAAGCATACATCATATAAATATTAAATAATTAGAACTGTTTATGGGAGTATAACATGCCTAAATAAATTAACAAAGTGCTTTATTATTGTTTTCTCACCTCACCCATGCCATGCTATGTTATACCATGTAAATTGTGCATCATATCATTATGGCATACCTTTTTTGCTTGTGCATATGATTTATATGATTGCGCAATGTATTTATTTCGGTCCTTTGTGTGTTTGGTTTTTATCCGGATAGACGCCGAGCAAGGAGCACTTATTCTCCAACTGAGCTATCAGGCAAGCATTTCTCCATGCTTGCACTACATATAGTACCTATTGCATCTATCTTATTCTTGCATCATGTGTCGCGCTCCGAATGAAATTGAAACCCAAGTATTGCATCGCCTTTACTTTTAAACCCCACCAAAGCTTGTTCCCTCAATTCTATGAGCCATTACTATAGGAGTTGTTTGAGCCATGCGAGTCGTAGAATTGCATGTGTAGGGTTTGTGAGTGTCTTTGGAGAATGAGGTACCTAAACAACTGAATTGAGTAGTAATGGTATAACTAAAGAAAGAGGCACCAGTGGGCAATAGTTGAGATCTGGTTTTTATCCGCCCACTTATGTCCCGTAGGACCCCAAGTACTTGATACCTGTTCCTTGAATATTCACACTATCCGTATGTGGGACCATGAATCCCCTTAGCATGATCTTGAGTCATATCTTATTTCTTGGGGCCACAAAGTAGTTTGTGGCTTTATTACTATCCAGTACTTATGCCATGATTATGCCATGCTTTACTGCTTTATTTACTATTACGCGTGGAGCGCATGTACTGTTTTGGAACAAGTGCGGAATGTTTACGTGGTATCGACAAGCCCTGTCACACTTTCGGGTTCCCAGTCGTTTACAGCCATTGTCGCAAACCTCTCGGTCCGTTGCGGAGTCGGCCAACTTCGTAGCGGGTAGCTTAGCGGGGTGGCCCCCTAAAATATTATATGAATCTTGCAATTTTTTTATCGTGATGCCTCGTTGGGTTTTCATTTGGTTTTTCCGAGGTTGATCATGCGTGTGTTGCTATTTATGCCCCCTTGCATGGTAAAACTTTCTGAAAGTCGTGTCCGCGGTTATGGACGATTTGGAGCACAGTTTCTCGATCATAGACAAGCATAACTAAAGTACCACTTTGAAATTGACTAAGAATTGACTAGTAATAGCGCAACCCTCATGGAATGAATTATAAAATTTCCAAAGGATGGGATGTTCTTCCGCCTTCTCATTCGGGAATGGGGAGGTGGGTGAGCGAGTTTTATTAATGTCGATATATATATGTTGGGTAATTAACTATTGTTTATTTAACGAGCGTATGTCTATCTTTGGTTAGGCGGATGTTGTAGCGTGTCTCTATAGAACTATTAGGCTTTATTTTTGTTGCAATTGCGTCACCCCCAGGTTGTCCCCTTTAGATGCATAAAGACTTGCTGAGGCCCCTAGGGTCTCACACGATAAATATTTGATTCAGATGGACAGGTTTACCCATAGGAAGGTTACTGGGTTGAAGAGACCGATGATGGAGGCAACAACCATCTGGCGTAGAGTTTCCGGGGCTTGGAGATCTTGAGATCATGTAGGTGAGATGTGCTTATTTTCAGGGCATCTTACGCCGATTTGCTTCTTATCCATACTCGGATCTTGTCTTTTGCTTCCGCTTGATACTCTGATGTATGCTATTTGAGGATGTATCCTAAACTATTAGAGCTATCTAGTAATTTGAATCTTGCCGTATGGCGCTGAAGATTTCTATTTTTTTAGATGGTCTAGCTCTGATGTACTCTTGTATGTCGCTAACATACACAATTGTGTATGTTACTTTTCGCATGCCTATCGACTATGCCGCTCGTACTTGTCCCGATGTTCTTGCAAATTGGATGGGGTGTTGGTCGGTACCATGCCCTGTTCCGCTCAGACGGGACCTACCCGAGGGTGGTCTCAGGCCTCCTCGGTAGGACACCTCATGCACTTTGGGTTCATTCTAGGCTTGTTACTTAGAGCGTAGTGTCCGAGGTATTACAAGCATGCGGCCAGCCGAAATGTGCTTTTAGCATCCAAACGCTCAAAGGTTTCGTTGAAGACTTCATCGCTGACCTTGCTAAAGTTGTTGCACCACCGACTCTCGCTCGAACCTCTCCAAATTTTGTACAGACAATCCTCCATCACGTTCGGGAGGATTGGTGGTGAGGGCGGATCTATATAGACCTGTTGGGTTTTTTTTGGAGGAGAGGGGGTGGTCTGGAAGAAGTGATGCAGCGGGCAAGATGGCGATAAAAATGTGTGAAGTGCACGCCTGATATGCGGCCAGGCGGCGTCGGCGAGTGGAGATAAACTAAGTGTAGATGAGAAAGATGGGATGGCTCTTTGAAAGAGCCTTTTGTTTTCTTTTGCGTGTTCCTTTAGCGGTCTTTTGCCGATCTCAAGATGGCGATGCAGTTGTTCACTTGCCGATCTCAAGATCGCCTAGATGATCCTTCCGGCATCGCGTTCCGGAAGCTCTCCCGCAGTCGGTCACACGTTTGGTACTCGATGAAGACCTTCCTCTCCCTTGTTCCAACAGGAAGCGAAGGTTGTAGATCTCTCCTCGCGATTCCGGTAGCACGACAGCGTGGTGTCAGAGGTAGAGGGAAAATCCCGCAGGGCTTCGCCTAAGCCGGAGTGGGTATGGTGGGGTAGAAGAGGGCCTCGGCAATCTAGGCTTAGAGGGCTGAGGTTTAGAGGTGGCCGGCAGCTAGAGAGGGCTAGGCGGCGGTGACTTGGGGTGGAGATGGCCAAGCTAGGGTTTATGGTGAGGGGTAGGGGCGCCCTACCCCTCCTTTTATAGGCGGGAGAGGAGGTTGGGGGGAGGGGAGTCCTACCCCAACTCCTCTACTAGGGTCGGCGGCAAGGGGAGGAAGGAATCCTCCCTTAGGTAGGATTCCTTCCCTCCCTCCACTAGGCAACCAATGTTGGGGTTTGACTTTTCAAATTGGCGTTTGACTTTTCAAACTAGAGTTTGATTTCTCTCTTCCCATTGCCCAGCCAAGTGACCTAGGACATGATGCAACCATTCCAATTTGTCATGAAACATCCATGTACCCTTCCCACTCCGGATCGGTGGATCTTCTAGACCCTTCTAGAACATTCCGGTGAAAACAGCGAAACCATTCCGAACTCCAAAATTGGACTTTCCTTATATGAATCTTATTCTCCTGACCATTCTGTATCTCCTCGTGATACCCCGGATCCAATCCGAGACTCCAAACAACATTCAGTCTCATACTCACATTCCATATCTATTAAACAACATTGAATCCTTAAGTGTGTCTCCCTATGGTTCGTGAATTATGCAGACATGATCGAGACTCTTCTCCGATCAATAACCAAGAGAAATTTGGAAATTCATATGGCTCCCACATATTTATATGATTACTTCGTGATCGAATGCACCATTTACATACGATACCAATTTCCCTTTGTCTCAGAATACTTTACTTATCCGAGGTTTGATCGTCGGTATCTCTACATACCTAGTTCAACCTCGTTACCGATAGGTACTCTTTACTCATTCGTGTGATATGTGATCCCTTGTGATCCAGTCACATGCTTGCAAGCTAATTGGATGAAATTCCACCGAGAGGGCCCAGAGTATATCTATCTGTCATATGGATGGACTAATCCCACTCTTGATCCATGTGCCTCAACACATACTTTCTGAACACTCAATGCAACCTTTATAACCACCCAGTTACTAAGTGGTGTTTGTCATCAAAGCATCCATCTGGCGATGTTGATTAACATGATCTCATGGTCGAAGGATTTAGGTTACTATGTATCTGAAAGCTTATAGCAAACGAACTATTGAAATGACTTGATCTTTATGCTACGCTTATCTATATGAGTATGTCCATCACACCATTCTCCTAATGATATGATCTTGATGTTAATAACATCTCAATGTTCATGATCAGGAAACCATGATCATCTATTAACCAACAAGCTAGTATTACAAAGAGGCTTTACTAGGGACTCTCACAAGTTTACAAATCACGCAAGTATTAATTGTAGGGGTTCATAGCATGGAAAACAAAAGAACTTCTACCGCATGAACACACACAAGCCAAGATCTATCTACTAGATTGTAGCAACAAGTCGATTAGATTACTCACCCTCGAAGATTCCAAAGCGGTTAACGAGAGCAGATTCTTGTGGGTGATGTAGTCGTTCACTTGATGATCTCAAGATCGCGAAGACGATCCTTCCGGCACCACGTTCCGGCAGCGCTCCCGCAGTCGGTCACACATTTGATACTCGATGAAGACCTTCCTCTCCCTTGTTCCAGTAGGCAGCGGAGGTTGTAGTTCTCTCCTCGCGATTCCGGCAGCATGACGGCGTGGTGTCGGAGTTAGAGGAGAAATCCCACAGGGCTTCGTCTTAAGCCGGAGTAGTAGGGTTCCCGGCATCTAGGGTTTAGAAGACGGAGAGGAGGAGGTGGGCCGACAGCGACTAGGGCGGTGAAGGTGGTCCGACGGCGCTTGGCGGCGGCTTGGGGCTTGGGCTTGAGGTGGTATTGGGGGGAATCCCCTCCCCTCTATTTATGAGAGGGAGGGGCAGCTAGGGGAAGGGGAGTTTCAATCCTTCTCCAACTCCCTCTCCTACTAGGCACGTGGTGGAAGGAGAGGAGGTTTCCTCTCCTTCCCCCACCAGGAAACATTGTCCCAGTTTGACTTTTCGAACTTGCTTTTTGACTTTCAATTTAGGAGTTTAATTTCTTTCTTTCAAATGCCCATCCAAGTGACCTAGGACATGATGAAATCATTCCACTTAGTCATGACACATTCATGTACCCTTCCCCTTCCGGTCCGGTGAACCTTCTAGACCCTTCTAGATCATTCCCGTGAAAACACCGGAATTATTCCTAAACTCTGGAATTGGACTTTCCTTATATGAATCTTATTATCCGAACCATTCCGGATCTCCTCGTGATATCTTGGATCCCATTCGAGACTCTGAACACCATTCAGTCTTCCTACTTACATTCCATATCTACTAAACAACATCGAATCCTTAAGTGTGTCTCCCTACGGTTCGTGAATTATGCAGACACGAACGAGACTCTTCTCCGATCAATAACCAATAGAGGAATAAGGAAATTCATATGGCTCCCACATATTTCTACGATTACTTTGTGATCGAATGAACCATTTACATATGATACCAATTTCCCTTTGTCTCGTGATATTTTATTTATCTGAGGTTTGATCGTAGGTATCTCTACATACCTAGTTCAACCTCGTTACCGATAAGTACTCTTTTCTCGTTCCCGTGATATGCGATCCCTTGTGAGCCAGTCACATGCTTGTAAGCTAATTGTATGACATTCCACCGAGAGGGCCCAGAGTATATCTATCTGTCATATGGATGGACAAATCCCACTATTGATACATGTGCCTCAACACATACTTTCCGAACACTCAATGCCACCTTTATAGCCACCCAGTTACGGTGTGGTGTTTGATGTCATCAAAGTATCCATCCGGTGATGGTGATTAGCATGCTCTCATGGTAGAAGGAATTAGGTTACTATGTATCATAAAGGTTATAGCAAACAAACTAATGAAATGACTTGATCTTTATGCTACACTTATCTATAGGAGTATGTCCATCACACCATTCTCCTAATGATATGATCTTGTTGTCAACAACATCTCAATGTTCATGATCAGGGAAACCATGATCATCTATCAACCAACAAGCTAGTATTATAAAGAGGCATTACTAGGGACTCTAACAAGTTTACAAATCACACAAGTATTAATGTTTCCGGTTAATACAATTATATCATGAATGTAAAAATTTATCATAAACACAAAGATATAATAATAATTACTTTTATTATTGCATCTAAGGCATATCTCCAACAGTCTCCCACTTGCACTAGAGTCAACTAATCTAGATTACATGGTAATATACCAAACACCCATGGCGGTTTGGTGCTGGTCATGTTTTGCCCTCGGGAGAGGTTTAGTCAACGGATCCGCCACATTCAGATTTGTGTGTACTTTGAAAATCTTCATGTCACCATCTTGGACATGCTCTCGACTTCTTGTGTGACCTTGGTTCTTGCGCATTGGCTATGGCGCCCATGTTATCACAGTAGATATACATTGGGTCCAGCACACTTGGAACCACACCGAGCTCTGTAATGAACTCCTTCATCCATATCGCCTCTTGTGAAGCCTCTGAAGCAGCTATGTATTTTGGTTCAGTTGAAGATCTTGCCATAACGCTTTGCTTTGCACTCCTCTAGCTTACTGCTGCACCATTCAAAATATATACGTATCTAGATAGAGATTTAGAATCATCCGGATCAGTGTTCCAACTAGCATCGGTGTAACCATTAACAACGAGTTGTTCATCACCTCCATAAGAAAGAACCATATCCTTAGTTCTTCTCAAGTACTTAAGGATGTTCTTGACCGCTGTCTAATGATCCACCCCTGGATCACTTTGATATCTGCTAGTTAAAAACTAACAACATATGCAATGTCGGGTCTAGTACATAACATGGCATACATGATAGATCCTATGGTTGAGGCATAGGGAGTCTTACTCATCCTTTCTCTATCTTCTATCGTCGCAGGACTTTAAGTTTTACTCAAGGTCGTATTGGGCAACATGGGAAAGAACCCTTTATTGCTATCTTCCATTCCAAACCTCTTTAGAACTTTGTCCAAATATATATTCTGCGACAATGATATTAGGCATCTCGATCTATCTCTATAAATCTTTATGCCTAATATGTAAGAAGCTTCGCCAAGATCCTTCATTGAAAAACTATTATTCAAATAATCTTTGACATTATTAAGAAGGTCTACATCATTCCCAATAAACAATATGTCGTCCACATATAGCACTAGGAATTCTATAGAGCTCCCACTCACTTTCTTGTACATACAAGCTTCTCCATAAGTTTGTATAAAACCAAAACTTTTGATCACCTTATCAAAACATTGATTCCATCTTTGGGATGCTTGCTTCAATCCATAAATGGACCGTTGAAGTTTGCATACCTTGTTAGCATCTTTAGGATCGACAAATCCTTTGGGTTGTACCATATACAATTCTTCATCAATGTCTCCATTGAGGAATGCCGTTTTGACATCCATCTGCCATATCTCATAATCATAATATGCAGCAATTCATAACAAAATCCTCACAGACTTTAGCTTCGCTACCGGTGAGAAAGTCTCATCGTAGTTAACTCCCTGAATTTGTCGAAACTCTTTTGCGACAAGTCGAGCTTTATAGATGGTCACATTACCATCAGCATCTGTTTTCTTCTTGAAAATCCATTTGTTCTCGACAGCCTTCCAGCCATCTGGTAAGTCCACCAAAGTCCATACTTGGTTTTCGTACATGGATCCTATCTCGGATTTCATGGCTTCTTGCCATTTATTGGAATCTAGGCTCATCATCGCTTCCTCATATGTCGCAGGGTCATCGGTGTTGTCCACCAACATGACACTCATAACGGGATCATACCAATCGGGAGTGGTACAAGTTATCGTTGACCTACGAGGTTCTGTAGTGACTTCGACCGAAGTTTCATGATCTTTATCATTAGCTTCCTCTCCTATTGGTGTAGGCGCCACGGGAATTTCTTCCGGTGCCGCACTACTCTCAAATCCGAGAGAAGGTTCGACAACCTCGTCGAGTTCTACTTTCCTTCCAGTCACTTCTTTCGAGAGAAACCCCTTCTCTAGAAAGGAACCATTCTTGGCAACGAAGATTTTTTCCTTAGGATCTATGATAGAAGGTATACCCAATAGTTTCCTTCGGGTATCCTATGAAGACGCATTTTTCTGCTTTGGTGTCAAGCTTGTCGGGCTGTAACTTCTTAAGCTTCACGAACCCAAACTTTAAGGAACGACAATTTAGGTTTCTTCCCAAACTATAATTCATACGGTGTCGTTTCCCTATTTAAAGTGAATGCGGCTATTTCTAATGCATAACCCCAAAATGACAAAGGTAAATCTATAAGTGATATCATAGAACGAACCATATATAAGAGAGTTTGATTACGATGTTCGGACACACCATTGCGTTGTGGTGTTCCCGGCGGTGTCAATTGTGAAAGTATTCCGCATTTCTTCAAATGCTCGCCAAACTCGTAACTTAGATATTCACCTGCACGATCAAATTTTAGAAACTTAATCTTCTTGTTACGTAGATTCTCCACTTCACTTTGAAATTCCTTAAACTTCTTGAAAGTTTCGGACTTATGTTTCATGAAATAGATATACCCATATATACTCAAGTCATCCATGAAAGTAAGAACATAACGATAACCACTGCACGATGCCACACTCATCAGGCCACACACATCGGTATGTATGATTTCTAATAAGTCTATAGCTCGCTCCATCATACCAGAAAATGGAGTCTTAGTCATTTTTCCCATCAGACATGCTTCGCATCTTTAAGTGATTCAAAATCAAGTGATTCAAGAATTCAATCAGATGGAGTTTCTTCATACGCTTCACTCCAATGCGACCAAGACAACAGTGCCACATATAGGTCGAGTTATCGCTTAATTTCAAACATTTAGCTTCAATGTTATTAACATGAGTATTACTACAATCGATATTCAACAAGAATAGACCATCTATCAAGAGTGCATGTGCATAAAACATATTACTCATATAAATCAAACAACCATTATTCTCGGACTTAAACAAGTAACCATCTCGCAATAAACATGATCTGAATATAATGTTCATGCTCAACGCAGGAACCAGATAACAATTATTTAAGTATAAAACTAATCCCGATGGTAGATGAAGAGGTAGCATGCCGACCGCGATCACATCAACCTTTGATCCATTTCCAACGCGCATCGTCACCTCATTCTTCGCTAGTTTCCGTCTATTCTACAACACCTGTTTTGAGTTACAAATATGAGCAACCGAATCAGTATCAAATACCCAGGCACTACTACGACTACTAGTAAGATACACATCAATAACATGTATATCGGATATACCCTTCTTCTTGATGTTGCCGTTCTTCAGATCCGCTAAGTACTTAGGGAAATTCCGCTTCTAGTGACCTTCTCCCTTCCAGTAAAAGCACTCAGTATCAGGCTTAGGCCCAGCCTTGGTCTTCTTCACTGGCGCCGTAGCTTTATTACCGCCCTTCTTGAAGTTTCCCTTTTTCTTAGGCTTGCCTTGATTCTTGAAATTGGTGGTCTTATTGCCCATCAACACTTGGTGCTCTTTCTTTATCTCCATTTCAACAGACTTCAACATAGAGAAGAGTTCTGGCAATGTCTTATCCATGCGCTGCATGTTGTAGTTCATCACAAAGTTCTTGTAACTTGGTGGTAGTGATTGGAGGACACGATGAATCCCTAACGCATTAGGAATTATTATGCCCAAGCTCTGGAACTTATTAGCGTGCCCAGACATCTTAAGTACATGCTCACTGACGGAGCTGCCCTCCTCCATCTTGCAGTTAAAGAACGTTTCAGAAGCTTCATAACTCTCAACTATCGCGTGAGCCTCAAATATCATTTTGAGTTCACGGACAATATCATGTGGGTCAAAGTTCTCAAACCTCTTTTGAAGCTACGATTCCAAACCATAAGAGATAGAAAACTGAACCATGGAGTACTGATTCTTCCGAGTACAAAAAACATTTTTCTCATCATCGGTAGCATCTTCTGCACACGGGTCACCTAGCGGTGCATCCAGCACATAGGTCAACTGTCAACACCCGGATTTTTAATCCCAAGTGCATGTTATGCCGTACATCACAATCCCAGGATTACCATTTTTGTGAGACATAACAGATTGGATATCACAGTACATAATCCATTACAAACCATACATAAGGTCTTACAACAAATAAAGTATCTCATGATCCAGTATTAATACAATTCAAGCAACAGAATAACGTAATAATAACGATAGCGTGGGCGAAGCTCCATCTTCATGAGGCAATGCTGAAGATGGGAGATGATCCTATTGGTCATAACCTTCCTGTTGTCCGTCTTCCTGATAGTCCTCTTCATAGTCTGGCCACGGGAATAGCCAGGGACAAAGCCATGAGTACTCGCAAACTAATACTAACAAGTAAGGTGGTTTTGAATAGGTAGTACTAGGCTCTAGGTTGTTTTTTAAAAATCCAGATTTATCTCTACTGAGTTCAGAAGCAAAGAAAGCTAGTTGAAAGTTTTATAACACCTAAGTGGGAACTTGAGTTTTATGTCACAACTCTGTTGTGGTCAAGTCAAAGTCATAAATAATTTCATAAGTCATTTTGAAAACATCTGACGACGGAACAGTATGGCCACTCCAAATGTCCATAACCGCGAACGCGGCTATTCGAATAGTTTGACACTCTATAGAGGTGGTACACTTTCACCACAACATTCGATACATCCGTCAGGAAAAAATCCTGAATTCACCATACTCAGTATGCGGATAATCAATCCTAACCTTTAAATTACACGCCCTAGTATAGGAACCTCTCCTGTGAGTTTGGCCTCCCAACCATGACCAATTGTCATCTTGAGAACTGCACAGGTGGACAATCTTCACAAGGTAGCCTCAGCTCAAACCTTGGCCGCAAGGGAACCCATACTAAGGTATATAAATTTCTAGTCAAGCCCTACCCAATTTTCGGGTATTGTGGTTGTACGGTAAGATTGGAATGGTATCGCATCCAGACAACTATCAGTTTTATAAAGGGCTAAGGCTCATGCCTTAACATTTTCATCATCAAAATCATCTGGTGTTCCAGAACACATGGCAAAACATTTCATTAGAATGACTCATTATTCTAAGGTTTTCATAACCATTTTCACCAAGTATTCCCATCTAAAGTTATCAAGTTTTATGCTTAGCACTAGCATCTACAAGTGGGGGTAAACACTAATGAGGGGTGGTAATCAAGTGTGAATTAGCTAAGTTCAATCTCATGCCTCGGGATGACATCAAGATTTATCTAACTTAGGTCAAGTTTTATGTTCTTTATGCTACCTTCATATATCTTTCTAAAGTCTACAAGTCACTAAGTAGACTCCAAAAGAAGCTTTGATAAAGAAATAAAATAACTAAGCTTGCAAGTAAAACTGGGATTTGGTATCATCAAATGTGTATAATCACATATGCTTAAGGCATCTAGTTTGCATAGTATCATGCAAGTTTTAGCTTGCCAAGTCAACTAGTAGTATTAGGCTTGCATAATTTCAAGTATAAGCTTGCTCACATAATAGCTTGCCTTGTGCAGAGCAGTGGTTGAAGTTCTCCTCGGCTTCTTCCTCGTAGTATCCTCCTACCTCCTCGTATCCTTGGTCGGTACTAGTGTCTATAAATAAGTACGAGGTAAACAATCACCAAACAACACTTAACTACTTTTACTTATCACACCAAGGTTTTCACTAGATGATCTAGCATCATCACAAACATTACAATCATCAAATCACTTGTCTTATTTATTTTATTTTGGAAAATTAATTTCTACTCATTGAAAAACTACTTAAGATTTAATATTCTCCAACTAAAACATGGGATCATGTTGACACATGTCATCACCACATATTTCAGTACTTGGGAAAGTGATTTAAAGTGGTGTCACAATTTAATAAGGTTTAACCTTTTTATTTTAATTAAATAAAGTGACTAGAAATGCCTATGGGGCATTTTTTTATTATTTGTCCATTATTTTTGCAAGTAAACCTATATATTTTTATATATTCTGAAAGGTGTTGTTATGATTTTTGAGAGTTGGAATCAACTCAAAAGTTTTTGTGGTTGAATTTTGAAAAATGTTTGAATGCAGAAAAGTTTCTGCCTTGTTATTTTTACTATAGATGATCTACAAATCCAATTGGTTTGAATCCAATGGGCTTGGATTAAGAACTCCAGTACCTTCCTAAAAAAATTGGTTTCATGCAATTTGGTTCAGTGAATCGACCTGGGTTGATTTTTGAATCTAGGTACAGAACTAGGTTTGAAACTAAATTGGAAAATATAAATTCAAACTAACTGGATTGCGTGGGATGCTAACTGGGCCGGACCACGGTGCACAGCGCACGCACGGGTGGGTTTAAGTGAATGACCCCACCAGTCAGCAAGACAGGGGGTGCGAAGTGGTACGGGGTGATCTAGACTGCACGATCAAACTCTAATCCAACGTTGTGACCTATCGTATCCATCGGGCAATGCCGGCGAGACTAAACCCTGGCGCGGCCAGTGGGGGTCTACAGGGGCTCACCGGGCTCAGGTGAGGGTCGGCGATGGGGGCGAACGACGAAGTTGACGATGGCGAATCTCCTGGTACTGATGGCTTCTCCTGGGGTGGCTCCAATCAACGACTCCTTTCTTCCTCCTCTGTGGCATACTCTGGCCAAATTTCTGCGACCTACTGCTCGCCTTGCTCCAGGGGTGAGGTGGGGTGCTTCTGAGAGAGAGGGGACTGAGATGGTGTGAAGAAATTGAGCGGGGGTGTTCTATATTTATAGTGCCCGAAGGGGACCGAAGGGGGCTGAGCTCGTCGGTGTCATCGTCACAGCGAGCTACTGGCATGGTAAAAGGTAGGGGACGGTGCTATGTTCCCTGGCGAAGCTCAAAGGCATGGTTACGCGGCGTGGGACGGAGCGATACGGTTGGAACATCGCGATGCTCTGGGCGGGTCTGACGGCTAAATTCATGGAGCACGGGCTGTCCTGGTCATGCAGCGACGAACGTGCATGTTTGCGGGGTTGCTGGGGTGATGGTGATCACGCTTGCACGCGGCGAGGGCGGCGAGGCGGCGTGCGTTCTGTGGGCGTGTGTCGCGGGTGGCGCGCTGGCGCGCTCTGGGCACGCTCGCAGAGAGGCTAGGCATGCTCAGGTTGTGTGGTCCAGGGGCTGGTTTCGCTTTGGCATCGGACAGGGGGTGGCTGTGGATGGTGGAGTGCCTGCTAGACAAGGTTGGCGAGGCTAGAGCTGCTCCTAGCTGGCTAGCGACATTGGGGTGGCAACGGTGCTCTCGGCATGCTTGCCATTGATGGCATGGTCGGTTTATAGTGATCTAGAGTGGCTCAAGCAAGTTAGATGATCTAGTGAGAGGGTAGTGTGAGCTAGAGAGGGAACAAGTTAGGCCAAAATTATTGCTCACTATAGTGTTTAATGTTTTTTGGTTTGGTGTTTGCAAAGTGTTTGATGAAATGTCCGAAAGAGATTCAAATTTGAATTTTTGATTCAAACTTTGTGGGTGTACTAGTTACAAACTCAGTAGTCTCTGGTTAGTTGGAAAGGTCAAGGTGAATTGGTTTGGTTTTTTTTTTAGAATTGGTGATCTTCACACATGATAAAGATTCAATTTTAAATTGTCATTTGAATCAAGTTGCCAAATGTTTCTGTAAATTTGAAAGGTGGGCTTTGATTCACTTTTACTTGGTCTAGCAAGGGGTGAAAAGAAATATAAATGTTCTGTTTGAAATCTTGGACTAGAAACACTCAAAGTGGCCTAGTGAGCAAGATTGGCAAAAATGACCATTTGCCTTATTTTGTTGTTTTTGATTTTCTCTTGATTTGTTTCTGCTTGTAAATGTTTTAGATGATGTTGTATTCATCTTTAAACCATTCCTTGCTGTTTAGATCAATCACGTAAGTCCATTCATGCATTCATACAATCATCACATACACATATGCATTCATATTGATTTTAATTAACAAAAGTTTTTGTTAACCCTAATTTTGGTGATTGGAATTTGATAATCATTGTTCAATATTTTTGGGATGTTACAAACCTTCCCTCCTTAAAAAAAATCTCGTCCCAAGATTTGAGAAAGAAGAAAGAAGAAAACTAGGACTTAAAAAGATCAGGAAACTCAGTCCTGATGTGATCTTCTCGCTCCCAGGTAGCTTCTTCTTCATTGTGGTTACTCCACTGAATCTTGAGAAAATTGATGCTTCGGGTCTTGGTGGTTGATACGTCCAAAACGTATCTACTTTCTCGAACACTTTGCTATTGTTTTTCCTCTAAACTTGTGTGATTTGGATACAACTAACACGGACTGACGCTGTTTTCAGCAGAATTACCTTGGTGTCTTGTTCTTGTGCAGAAAATGAACTATCAGGAAAAATCCCGAAAAATATGCCAAAAACTATTTCTCACTAGAAAATACACGAAGCCAGAAGGGGATATAGATAGGAGGCCTGGGGGGCCTAGACCCACCCCAGGCGCGAGCCCACTGACCCTGCGCCTGGGGGAGGTTTGGCCACCCCCAGGCAGCTCCTCGGCCTCCCTCTGCGCCTATAAGTTGCCTTTCTGATCTAAAAACAGAGGGGGGTTCGATAGTTTTCCATAAAGAGTTCCGCTCCGCCGCCGCCACCAGAAACCAAGATTCGGATCCAGAAACTCCGTTCTGGCACCCTGCCGGGATGGGGAATTTGGAAAGGATCATTGCCATCGTCATCACCAACGCATCTCCATCAACCACCGATGTTTCCCTCATCCATGAGTGAGTAATCCCCCGCTGTAGTCTTGGGGATGGTAGGGATTGGATGAGTTCTATCATGTAATCGAATAAGATCTGTTAGGGCATAGTGCCTAGTATCTCTATTAGTGTTATTTGACTTTGTTGCAACTTTTTATGCTTAATGCTTGTCACTAGGGCCCGAGTGCCATGATCTCAGATCTGAACTTATTATTGAATCATTATGATAGTATTGTTTGTGATCTTATCTGCAAGTTGTGTACACATATCATTATCCATATCCAAAGGCCCCAAAGTGACAATAATTAGGACAACCGGAGGGGATGGCTTTGGTGTGAGGATCACATGTGTTCACGGAGTGTTAATGCTTTGCTCCGGTGCTCTATTAAAAGGGGCACCTTAATTGCCAGTAGTTCCCTAGAGGCCCCGCTGCCACGGGCTGGCTGGACAGAAGATGTTGTGCAAGTTCTCATTGCGAGCATGTATGACTATATTTGGAGCACGTGCCTAGGATTGTTTAGTACTTGGATACTTGTTATTATTTATCTGCAATGCCCTAGATCTTAAAGTTACATGTTTAGACTTGTCCATGCAATGCTCGTCCATCCATCCCTATGCCTGCCGCACTCGAATCCTACTGTTACCGTTACTGTTACTATTGCTCCTATTTCACTGTTGTTGTTGTTGCTTTGCTGTTGCTACTGATAAACTTCTATGAGCAAGAACTATTTCCAGGTGCAGTTGAACTGACAACTCAGTTGTTAAGGCTTGCAAGTATTCTTTGGCTCCCCTTGTGTCGAACCAATAAATTGGGTAATACTACCCGCGAAGACTGTTGTGATCCCCTACACTTGTGGGTCATTAAGACTATTTTCTGGCACCATTGCCGGGGAGCATAACATTATTTGTGAGTTCACTTGGATCTATAAAGGTAAAGGTCCCTGTGATTGCAATGCTAGTCCCTGGATCAAATTCTAACATCCACAGTTTAAGATGAAGTACACAAAAACGAAGATTATTATTACACCATCATTCCAGAGATAACATAGTCTTTTACAACTCCATAGCCATAGGCTAGTACAAGACTTTAACTTAACAATATAAATAAAAGACTTCATCTTCATGTGCCACAGGCAAGCATGTTGAGTGTAGACTCGTAACCCTAATCCTCATCAGAGAACCTGCAACATCACAAGTTACAGCCACAGTGGGTCAATGCATTGGAATAGTATTGGCAAGTGATACCTTAATAGAATATTAGTTTCCATCTTCTACATGAATTTGGCTAAGTGTAGCTTAGGCTTGCTTTGCTCAAAATAGGTTTTACCTATCAGTTGAAAACACTAAGTTTTTGTGTGACAAAAACTCCCAAGGAACCACCAATAGACATTGGTGAACCTTTACCCTTGTTCAACCACAAGTTTTTAACTTAGAAATTGGGATGAGGAGATTCTTGATAGCTTCCATGTCTTGATGCTCAAATTGTTTGTTGCAGGGAACACGGCTAAGTACTTAGATTCTTCCTTCTCGAGAGGTGGTGCATTTTCCCCACAAGACTCGACATGCATTGAGACAAAACCTTTCAGAAGCCTTCCCTTGGACCAGAATGGACGTGCTCCAAACCTATCACCCCCTACCACCAACTGTCCATTTGGCTAAGTTATTGCAACCTATGTGATCCAGGCAGAGCCCATAATGCCATGTGGCTGCACTAGAAGCTTCTTAACATATGGCATCTCAAATCCCTTTGTTCCTGGGTGGCTTTCCACAAGTGTGATACACAAGGTAGACCATAGATATGGGCCTTGTGTAACCACTCAACATAACCCAAACATACAATTCAACCCAGGTGTTTCATTCAATTAGTTGTTTTACTAAGCAAAACACAAGTCAAAGACTTAACAATATTTTCCATAGCATGTATATATTCCACCCTTGGTTGCTACTTGCTAGGCTAAGCATGGCAATAGAAAGTATCTTAACTTAGAGAAAATACTAAAAATTCTACAACTACTAGGATTTCCAAGCATAGCATATAGATACTTAGCAAAAATCATCATGCAAGCCCTATACAAAATACCACTAATGCATAGTTAAAAATATTGGGACAAAAATATGAAGCACCACTTGCCTTGGTAGTTGGGGGAATAACAACAATCCTCACAGTCACAATCACCACTAGCACCAAAATCTACACATAAAATGATAGCCCCAAATTCATATTTCAAATAATCAAACAAAAATACATGAATGCATGCAAATGCCATGTGATGATTTTTATAAACTAAACAAGATAAGTAAAACGGTACTGAACATTAAAATAAACAATTACACACTAAATAAACTTAATTTGGCTTTTAAAACATTTTCTAAATAATTTTTATATCCAAAATAGGCCCTCAAATGTCTCTGCATAAAACTCCATTTTAACAGAGGCAATTTACAAAACTAAGCCTACAGATGTGTAGGATTTATTTTTGTGATTCCATTAATATCTTATTTGGATTTTTTGGATAAACAGAACAAAAGTTATTGAATTTTACAAGTTTAATCATCTAATTAAATCAAATCTGAATTTTAAATCGAAAACACTGACACGCGGCAGCGTCTGATTGGCGCGTACCAGTTCGCTCTGGATCATGCGTTCGCACCGTTATATCTAACTAAATCCAACGCACCAGATCGCATCATACCCCTTCGCAACTAAACTTATCTATACCGTTAGATCTAGATCTACGGCTCAGATCTACGCATACCCTTTGCTGGATGATCTAATCGCATCCACTGGATCCAGATCCAGCGGACCACATTGCTCTGACCATTCGCGGGCGGCACAAATGGTCACCGCGGCGGCTGCGCGTCTGTCGGTGATGTTCTGGCGAGACCAGAGGGCAAAGGTGAGGGTGCTGGTGCTTACCGAGGTCGTGGGAACACAACGAAGCTCAACGTGCAGGTGGACGGGGTCGGGGCGCACGGACATGGCGGGGATTCCTCGTCGGAGTTGCGGGCGGCTTCGGGCTCGTTCGGAGGTGGTCGTTGGCGACACTACAAGGCACGAGAAAAGGAGCCAGGGGCAGTGTTAGATGCACACGGTCACGGTGAGTGCACGCATAGCATTCAGAGAGACAGAGGGGGGCTAGGTTTACCGTGATCCTTCGCCGGAGTGGTTTGGGACAGCGGCGACGCGATCTTGATTGTGGACAGCCTAGCGACGCTCTGTGGTTGGTGAGTGAGGGGAAAAGAGCGGAGTGGGGAGGAGTTTAAGTAGCCAGGGCGAGAGGAGGAATTACGCCTGCAGTAACTTGTATTCAAGCGCGAGATCGTCGGGAAGAAATGGCCGCGGTGGAGCTGTTCGCGGGCGTGATTTGGGGACGAAGGTGACGGGGCTTGTGGGACCGGGGCATCAGTGAGAGGGGGGTGCGCGCAACGGGTGAGAAATAGAGAGGGGTGGGGGTTTCCCGGGTGGGCTAGCTGGGCTGGCTTGTTGGGCCGCGGGTGGGTTGGGCTAGTTAGTTAGCTAGGTTTATTTTTTCCTCCTTTTTGTTTTTTTATTTTTCTGTTTTGATTTTCTGGTTAGAATTTGAATGAGTGTTTCAAATCTGTTTCAATTTGAATTTCTTCCAAAATTTTATTCTGTGTTTCTTGTGTCCAAGGATGTGTAAAACATCATCTTATACTCAAAAACCATTTTGAGTTTGAAAATAAATATAAACCATGCCTTTAATAAAATAATGACAATAGGCATAAAGATGGTTTTATGTTTGAATTGTTTTGAAAACTTGTGTGTGGGCTTTGTATTTACTTTCCAATCATTATTGATCAAATCCTAGTCATATTTAGAAAGTAAAATATAAACCTTGCCTTACTTGAATAAGTAATAGGCAAAATATGGTTTCTTATGTTGAAAATTCATTTGAAAAAGATCAAATGCTTATGAATGCATGAATGCTATGCAAACTTTATAAATCATGATTTTTGGGATGTTACAAATCTAACCCCCTTAAGGTGAATCTCGCCCTCGAGATTCGGATTGGCTAGCAAATAGGTGAGGGTGGTCTTTCCGAAGATCATCTTCTCTTTCCCAAGTTGCTTCTTCTTAGGAATGATGGTTCCACTAATCTTTGCAAAACTTGATAGTCTTAGTCCGAGTAACTCTTTCTGCAGTCTCAAGAATCTTGATAGGTTTTTCCTCATAAGTGAGATCACTTTCCAACTGGACCTCTTCCAAAGGTATGGTATCCTTCAAAGAAGTCTCTTCCATATCCGGATGACATTTCTTTAGCTGACTCACGTGAAACACATTATGAACTGCAGACAATGATTCAGGCAATTCAATCTCATATGCTACTTCTCCTTTACGGATCAGAATCTTGAATGGTCCAACATATCTTGGTGCCAATTTTCCTTTGACTCCAAATCTCTTCACTCCACGAAGTGGTGACACTCTAAGATAAGCTCTATCACCCACCTCATAGGTGACTTCTCTACTCTTTGGATCTGCGTAGCTCTTTTGTCGGGACTGTGCTATCTTCAATTTGTCCTTTACCAACTTGACTTTCTCTTCAGCTTCCTTGATTAGTTCTGTCCCAAAAAAGTTTCTTTCTCCAACACCATTCCATAGCAATGGTGTAGTACACTTTCTCCCATAGAGAAATTCAAACGGTGCCATCTCAATACTGGCTTGATAGCTATTGTTGTAAGAGAATTCTGTGTAAGGCAGACTTTCATCCCAACTATCTCCATAATCTAGGGCACATGCCCTCAACATATCTTCTAAAATCTGGTTGGTCCTTTCTGTTTGTCCATCAGTCTGGGGATGAAAAGCAGTGCCGAATTCCAATCTCGTTCCCAATGACTCATGCAGTTGCCTCTAAAAATGGGAAGTGAATTGAGTTCCCCTATCAGACACAATACTCTTGGGTACTCCATGCAGACACACAATCCTATTCATATAAATCTTGGCTAACTTGGCACTTGTATAGGTTGTCTTCACGGGTATGAAATGAGCCACTTTAGTTAGGCGATCTACTACGACCCAAATGGAATCATATCCTGATCTAGTCCTTGGCAGTCCAGTGATGAAATCCATGCCAATCTTGTCCCACTTCCAATCAGGAATTGGTAGTGGTTGTAACAATCGTGCTGGTTTTTGATGTTCCGCTTTCACTCTACTACATACATCACACAAAGCAATATGTTCGGTGATGTCCTTCTTGAGATTATTCCACCAAAATCTTTCCTTCACATCCATGTACATTTTGGTGTTACCCGGATGAATGGAATATGGTGAGTTGTGTGCTTCTTGTAAAATCAGTTTCCGAAGCTCCGGATCTTGCGGAATGCAGATACGTTTTCCATACCATAAAGTACCTTGTTCGTCTTCATGGAATCCTTTGGCTTTCCCTTTGCTAATTTTTTCCTTAATCTCTTCAATTTCCTTGTCCAACTTTTGGGCTTCCTTTATCCTGTCCAACAATGTGGGTTGAACATCCAATGACATGAGATGTCCTTCAGGCACTATCTCCAATCTGAGATCTTTGAATTGGGCACACAGATCATCTCGCAATTCTCCCTTAGTAAGGCCATTCACATAAACCTTACGGCTTAATGATTCCGCTACAACATTTGCTTTAGCGAGGTGGTATTGCAAACTCAAGTCATAGTCCTTGATGAGTTCTAGCCATCTTCTTTGTCTCATGTTGATTTCTTTCTGAGTGAAGATATACTTCAAACTTTTGTGATCTGTGAACACTTCACATCGCTTTCCCAAAAGATAATGTCTCCATGTTTTGAGTGCATGGACAACAGAGGCTAACTCCAAATCATGAGTAGGATAATTCACTTCATGAGTTTTGAGTTGTCTCGAGGCATAAGCCACAACTTTCCCTTGCATCAAAACTGCACCCAATCCTTGGTGAGATGCATCACAATAAACTTGGAAATCCTTCTCCAAATATGGCAGACATAAGACTGGTGCTGTCACAAGTCTCTTCTTCAACTCTTGGAAACTAAGTTCACATCCTTCAGTCCAATCAAATTTGTTGTCTTTCTTAAGTAACTCCGTCATTGGCTTAGCTACCTCTGAGAAATTCTCAATGAATCTTCTATAGTATCCTGCTAAGCCAAGGAAACTACGAACTTCTTTCATTGACTTAGGAGATTCCCACTTAGTTACAACTGACACTTTTGCGGGATCAACTGCTACACCATCTCCTGACACAATATGTCCAAGAAATCCGACTTCATTCAGCCAGAATTCACACTTGCTGAATTTGGCATATAGCTTATGCTCCCTAGGCTTCTCAAGTATCAATCGCAAATGTTCTTCATGCTCTTCATTGCTCTTGGAATAGATCAAAATGTCATCGATGAAAACGACAACGAATTTTTCAAGAAATTCCATGAACACCTTGTTCATCATATTCATGAAGTAGGCTGGTGCATTTGTCAAACCAAATGGCATCACGGTGTACTCATACAATCCATACCTAGTGGTGAAAGCAGTCTTAGGTATGTCTTGTTCCCTTATCTTTAGCTGAAAGTAGCCTGATCGAAGATCAATCTTTGAGAACACACGGGCTCCTTCTAACTGATCAAACAAATCATTGATTCTAGGCAAAGGATATTTGTTCTTGATAGTCACCTCATTGAGTGAACGGTAATCTATGCATAACCTTTGACTTCTATCTTTCTTTTCAACAAACAAAACTGGTGTACCCCAAGATGAAGAACTTGGTTGAATAAATCCTTTCTTTAACTGTTCTCCAAGTTGTTTCTTGAGTTCTTTCAACTCATCAACTGACATCTTGTAAGGTCTCTTTGATATTGGTCCTGATCCTGGCAGCAAGTCAATTAGAAACTCAACATCCCTATCTGGGGGCATTCCTGGCAATTCCTATGGAAACACATCCGGATATTCTCTCACAATTAGCACACTGTCTATGCTAACCCCTTAAGAGAATTTAGCTTACTCCCTTTTGATTCAAAGTTAGACTTGAATCTAATCCTTTTATTATCCGGGGTTGTGAGTGTGACAGTACGATTGGCACAATCTAGTACTCCTTCATACTTGGTCATCCAATCCATTCCCAAAATAACATCCAATCCTTGGGAATCTAGGATTATCAGACTGACTGGAAACTTATGCTTTCCAAATTCTATTACTAGATCACGACATCCAAGACTTACTATCATATCTCCACCGGGAGAACTTACTTTTATAGGACACCCAATTATTTTAGTTGGAAATCCATTTTTATCAACAAATGCTCTTGATATGAATGAATGCGATGCGCCAGTATCAAAAAGAACAAGTGCTGGAATAGAATTGAGTTTGAACTTACTAGCCACAATATCAGATTCTTCATATATTTCTTCCATATTGATGTGGTTCACTTGTCCCTTTTGGAAGGTATTGGGCTTGTTGGCACAATCAACTTTCTTTTCTGGGCACTCATTAGCATAGTGCCCCATCTTCTTACACTTGAAGCATTCAACCTATCTGAGATCTTTCTTTACAGGCTGACTCCCACTTCCACTTCCACCTCCACTGTGGTGGCTCTTGTGTCCCCTCTTGTGGTTCTTATACTTTTCATTATCATGATTACGGTGATGCTTGTTGTCATGATGGCGGTTGTGGCTGTGGTGGTTATTGTACTTTCCATGTTTGTGGGATCCATAAATCCCACTATCATCATGATGGGAACGCTTGTGAGGCGATCCCAAGTTGTGCTTATCAAAGCTATACTTCCTCTTTCTGCTCTCAACTTGTTTCATATTGTTCAGAAGACTCCCATATTAAGTCTATGATGTCTCCCCTTAGTTGTCGGTTGGTAGTCTCTAATTCTTGGGTATGCTTCTTTTCTTCTCTAAGGTCATTTTGGGTGTTGAGCATTCTGCACTTGAGTCTATCACCAAGATCCTTGATGGCATTCCAAGCTGCATTTCTTGTAGAGTCAAAGAATGTTGTGTGCATTTTGGAGTTAGTGACCATGCAAAATCCTGACTCCTTGTGGTTGTCTTCCTTGTTTTTGTACAAGTGAAGTTGCACCCACCAATACTCTTCTCCTTCATCCATCACAAGGAATCCCTTGTACACAGCTGCACCATGTATCCCCATGGTAACCATAAGGTTCTTGAGTGCCTTGGGAAATTCAGTCTCACACTCCAAAGTCATGGTCATTAGTGGTCCCTTCCTGACGGCTTCGTTGATGGAGTTCATCTACAAATAGAGATGAGAAAGAAGATTAGAAAAGTTTACGAGAAGAAAAAGACAAGTGTGGAAATTTTTCAAAGTGTTGAAATTTTCCTTAGTGGTTTCTTAGTCTAATCCGATCCTAGGGTCATAATCCTATAGGCAACACAGTGCTCTGATACCATCTGTAAGACCCCACCTTTATAAAGGTAAAGGTCCCTGTGATTGCAATGCTAGCCCTGGATCAAATGCTAGAATCCATAGTTTAAGATGAAGTACACAGAAACAAAGGTCATTATTACACCATCATTCCAGACATAACATAGTCTTTTACAACTCCATAGCCATAGGCTAGTACAAGAGTTTAACTTAACAATATAAATAAAAGTCTTCATCTTCATGTGCCACAGGCAAGCATGTTGAGTGTAGACTCATAACCCTAATCCTCATCAGAGTAATCGGCAACATCACAAGTTACAGCCACAGTGGGTCAATACATTGGAATAGTATTGGCAAGTGATACCTTAGTAGAATATTAGTTTCCAGCTTCTACAGGAATTTAGCTAAGTGTAGCTTAGGCTTGCTTTGCTCAAAATAGGTTTTACCTATCAGTTGAAAACACTAAGTTTTTGTTTGACAAAAACTCCCAAGGAACCACCAATAGACATTGGTGAACCTTTACCCTTGTTCAACCACAAGTTTTTAACTTAGAAATTGGGATGAGGAGATTCTTGATAGCTTCCATGTCTTGATGCTCAAATTTTTAGTTGCAGGGAACACGGCTAAGTACTTAGATTCTTCCTTCTCGAGAGGTGGTGCATTTTCCCCACAAGACTCGACATGCATCGAGACAAAACATTTCAGAAGCCTTCCCTTGGACCAGAATGGATGCGCTCCAAACCTATCACCCCTACCACCAACTGTCCATTTGGCTAAGTTATTGCAACCTATGTGATCCAGGCAGAGCCCATAATGCCATGTGGCTGCACTAGAAGCTTCTTAACATATGGCATCTCAAATCCCTTTGTTCCTGGGTGGCTTTCCACAAGTGTGATACACAAGGTAGACCATAGATATGGGCCTTGTGTAACCACTTAACATAACCCAAACATACCATTCCACCCAGGTGTTTCATTCACTTAGTTGTTTTATTAAGCAAAACACAAGTCAAAGACTTAGCAATATTTTCCATAGCATGTATATATTCCACCCTTGGTTGCTACTAGCTAGGCTAAGCATGGGAATAGCAAGTATCTTAACTTAGAGAAAATACTAACAATTCTACAACTACTAGGATTTCCCAAGCATAGCATATAGATACTTAGCAAAAATCATCATGCAAGCCCTATACAAAATAACACGAATGCGTAGTTAAAAATATTGGAACAAAAATAAGAAGCACCACTTGCCTTGGTAGTTGGGGGAGTAACAACAATCCTCACAGTCACAATCACCACTAGCACAAAAATCTACACATAAAATGATAGCACCAAATTCATATTTCAAATAATCAAACAAAAATACATGAATGCATGCAAATGCCATGTGATGATTTTTCTAAACTAAACAAGACAATTAAAACGGTACTGAACATTAAAATAAACAATTACACACTAAATAAACTTAATTTGGCTTTTAAAACATTTTCTAAATAATTTTTATATCCAAAATAGGCCCCCAAATGTCTCTGCATAAAACTCCATTTTAACAGAGGCAATTTACAAAACCAAGCCTACAGATGTGTAGGATTTATTTTTGTGATTCCATTGATATCTTATTTGCATTTTTTGGATAAACAGAACAAAAGTTATTGAATTTACAAGTTTAATCATCTAATTAAATCAAATCTGAATTTTAAATCGAAAACCCTGACACGCGGCAGCGTCTGATTGGAGCGTACCGGTTCGCTCTGGATCATGCGTTCGCACCGTTAGATCTAACTAAATCCAACGCACCAGATCGCATCATACCCCTTCGCAACTAAACTAATCTATACCGTTAGATCTAGATCTACGGCTTAGATCTACGGGTACCCCTTCGCTGGATGATCTAATCGCATCCGCTGGATCCAGATCCAACAGACCACATCGCTCTGACCATTTGCGGGAGGCACAAATGGCCACCGTGGCGGATGCGCGTCTGCCGGTGATGTGCCGGCGAGACCAGAGGGCAAAGGCGAGGGTGCTGGTGCTGGTGCTTACCGAGGTCGTGGGGACACAACGAAGCTCAACGTGCAGGTGGACGGGGTCAGGGCGCACGGACACGGCGGGGATTCCTCGTAGGAGTTGTGGGCGGCTTCGGGCTCGTTCGGAGGTGGTCGTTGGCGACGCTACAAGGCACAAGAAAAGGAGCCAGGGGCAGTGTTAGATGCGCACGGTCACGGTAAGTGCACAAGTAGCATTCAGAGAGACAGAGGGGGGCTAGGTTTACCGTGATCCTTCGCCGGAGTGGTTCGGGACAGCGGTGGCGCGAGTTTGATTGTGGACAACCTAGAGGCGCTCTGTGGTTGGTGAGTGAGGGGAAAAGAGCGGAGTGGGGAGGGGTTTAAGTAGCCGGGGCGAGAGAAGGAATTACGCCTACAGTAACTTGTATTCAAGCGCGAGATCGTCGGGAAGAAACGGCCGCGGCGGAGCTGGTCGTGGGCATGATTTGGGGACGAAGGTGATGGGGCATGTGGGACCGGGGCATCAGTGAGAGGGGGTGCGCGCAACGGGTGAGACATAGAGAGGGTGGGGGTTTCCCGGGTGGGCTAGCTGGGCTGGCTTGTTGGGCCATGGGTGGGTTGGGCTAGTTAGTTAGCTAGGTTTAGTTTTTCCTCCTTTTCGTTTTTCCTTTTTCTGTTTTGATTTTCTGGTTTGAATTTGAATGAGTGTTTCAAATCTGATTCAATTTGAATTTCTTCCAGAATTTTATTCTGTGTTTCTTGTGTCCAAGGATGTGTAAAACATCATCTTATACTAAAAAACCATTTTGAGTTTGAAAATAAATATAAACCATGCCTTTAATAAAATAATGACAATAGGCATAAAGATGGTTTTATGTTTGAATTGTTTTGAAAACTTTTGTCTGGGCTTTGTATTTACTTTCCAATCATTACTGATCAAATCCTAGTCATATTTAGAAAGTAAAATATAAATCTTGCCTTACTTGAATAAATAATAGGCAAAATATGGTTTCTTATTTGAAAATTCATTTGAAAAGGATCAAATGCTTATGAATGCATGAATGCTATGCAAACTTTATAAATCATGATTTTTGGGATGTTACAAATTTAATGAAGGTGATATTCCTTATGGTAAGCCTCCTGATCAATGCTTAGAGGAACTTGGCACATTTATTGTTAAACAAGGTAATTTTAATAAACAAGTTCAGAATCATTTATTGGAAAACTCTAGAGCTATCCATGAGTTGAAAGATATTGTGGAAAGAACTTATAATGATATTAAAATGCTTTGTAAATAGTTTCAAATGGTTCAGACCCAACTTGATCAACTTGCTAAGGTGCAAAAGGATATGCTAGTTAATGCTTCAGGAAATAAACATGCTTATGGAATTAGAACTAGGAGTGGTGCAGCTACTCAAGATCCTTTATATCCTGAAGGACACCCTAAAAGAATAGAGCAGGATTCCCAACAAGGTGAGTATAGTGGTAGTCCTTGTAAGAGGAAGAAAAATAAACATAAGAAAGTTGAGGAACCACTTGAACCTGTTGTAGATCCTAATAGTATATCTGTCTCTGATGCTGAAACTGAGAGTGGTAATATTGATGAGTCTCCTGATAAGGAGGAAGTTGAGGAAGAACCTGAGAAACACACTAAGAACACTTGGTACACAAAGGAAGATTGCTAATAAACATGGTAAAGAGAGAGAACCTTGGGTGTAGAAACCTATGCCTTTTCTAGGTAAGAAACACAAGTCAAAGGAGGAAGAACACTACAACAAGTTTTGTGAGTGGATGAAGCCTTTATTTCTGCAAATTTCTTTGGCTGATGCTATTAAATTGCCTCCTTGTTCAAAGTATATGAAGGATATTGTCTCTAATAAAAGGAAGATTCCTAATGAGGATATTTCTACTTTGCTTGCTAATTACTCTTTCAATGGTAAGGTTCCAAAGATACTTGGTGATCCAGGTATACCAACTATTCTTGGCTCCATTAAGAATAATTATGTTAGAACTGCTTTATGTGATTTGGGAGCTGGAGTTAGTGTTATGCCTTTTTCTCTCAACAAGATGCTCTAGCTAGAAAAGTTGATACCAACTGATATTTCTTTCCAAATGGCTGATAAGTCAACTACTGTTCCTGTTGGTATATGTGAGGATGTTCCTGTTCAAGTTGCTCATAATTGCATGGTCTTAACTGATTTTGTTGTGCTTGAAATGCCTGAAGACGATAATATGTCTATTATTCTTGGGAGACCTTTTCTTAATACTGCAGGTGCTGTCATCAATTGCAATCAAGGAAAAGTAACATTCAGTATTAATGACAAAGAGCACATTGTCTATTTCCCCAAGAAGTTTGTTAGAAGCTATTGCCTGAATTCTATTGAAAATATTGAAGGCATCAAGGTTGGAGAAATATATTGTCCCATTCCACAAGAAAATATTGAAACTATTATGATTGAGACCATTGCTATCAAGTATGAGGTAACATAATCAGCTTGTGGAATGCAAAGTTTTGTTTCATATAAGATTGTTTTGGTAACAAGACTTGATCAACCTTGTCAACAAAAGGATTTTAATGAACAAAATAATGTTTCCACTATGGTTATACTTGCTTTCTTTTTCCTTTCTCCTTCCTAGTCTTTGCTTTAGCTTTAGTTTTGCTAGTTGTTTGCTTGTTTGAGTTTCTTAGAGCTCCTGTAGTTTGGCTTTTGGTTTGCTTTTGCTTCTTCTGAAAAACTGTTTCTGCGAGAAAATCAATTTTCATACCCTAAAAATTGGCCAAAAATAGTTTCCCGGAAAATCCTAGAAAATTCAAAATAAATTTTTCCTCGAAAAAAGGGGCAGAGTGGCACCTGAGATGACCCAGGGGGGCACCCCTAGGCCCCACACCCATGGTAGGCGTGGCCTACCCAGGGTGGCGCCTAGGGGGGTCTGGCCCACCTGGGCCCCTCCAGGCTGCCTCCTCAAAGCCACCTTCTTTCTCTCTCCCGAAAAACACCGAAAAACCTGCTCAAGCTCGAGTTCTTGTTGTTCTTGCTCGCGATTTTTGATCTCCTTGTTCAGCCCATCTCAAGTGCTGATTTTTGGAGGGATTGTTCCTTGGTATGTGCCTCCTCCACTTGTCCAATTATATTTGTGGTTGGTAGATTGTATCTTGAGTATTTTGCTACTGTAGGTGACAGGTTGTTTGAGCTTGCATGCTTGTTCTATGCTTAGAAACTTTGTTTTGATGCATGTGTAGTCATCTAGCAAGTTCCTATAGTAGTTGCTCATCATTTATCAACTTAGAAATCACTTGGTTTGAATGTTGTCTAAAATTTCAGCAAAAGAAGATGAGTGCTTATCCACTGAATCAATATGACTTGATGGTTCATGAGCCAATGAAGGTTCATCATGAGGAGGCAGTTTTTCCTTCCATATATCCATGCCCTAAATTTATGAGAGCTGCGGGGATCCTCCAAGATTTCCAAACTTTGGTTACAAATGCAGGGTTGGAGCACTTTGTTGAAGGTGAACCAATCCAATATGTTAAGCTAACCATGGCTTTTGTGTAGGACTTCCGGTTCACTTGGTCTACTTCTAATCCCATGGTCCATTACAAAATATATAATATACCTGTCGACATGCCTTTTGCTGATTTCTGTGCAGCAATTAGAGTACCTCAGTGGGGATCTTGTGAGAATATCAAGGAGAGGCCCAAGTCACTTGTTGATTTGTATGCTGAGGTTTTCCAAGGTTTCGAATTCTCAAAAGGAAAGTGGTAAAATTCGGAACATCCAGCTCCCAGCTATTAGATACTTTGCCTATTTCATTACCAAGTTTGTTCTTGCTAGAAAGACTGCTAGAAAGTTGTCTTCTTTTGATCTAGCTTTTATTGCACGGCCTAATGCTTCATGGACTTTCTTCCAGAATCTCGAGGTAAACTGAGTTCCTCGATCTGATACGATGTTCTTGGGGACTCCGTGCAAACTGACGATTCTAGCGATGTATAACTCCGCTAGCTTCGAGCTCTGGTAAGTGGTCTTGACTGGTAAGAAATGGGCTACTTTGGATAATCTATCAACTATGACCCAAATAAAGTCATTTCCCCTACTAGAAGTAGGCAATCCGGTGATAAAGTCCGTTCCAACTGAATCCCACTTCCATTCTAGAATCTGTAATGGTTGCAACAGTCCTGCGGGTCTTTGATGTCCCGCCTTGGCTCTCTAACAAATGTCACACTTGGTGATATAGCTTCCGATTTCTCTCTTCATCTTATGCCACCAAAATTGTTCCTTCAAATCCTGATACATCTTCGTTCCTCCGGGGTGAATAGAATAAAGAGTATCATGGGCTTCCTTGAAAATAGTCTCCTTCAACTCCGAATCTGCTGGTACACAGAGACGTCCTTTGTACCACAGAACTCCTTCTTCGTCCTCGGTGAATCCGGGTACTTTGCCTATACTGATACGATGTTTGATTTCGGCGATACTAGCATTTCCTTTCTGCGCCTCCTTGATCTGACTAATCAAAGTGGGTTGAAGGTCTATGCTAGCCAAAAATCCTTCACTTACTAATTCCATTCTAAAATCTTCCATCTCCTTGTGCAGACTTGGTTGCTCCTTCAGAATCATGGAGTTCAAGCGCCACGGCAATCTGCTAAGGGCATCTGCTACCACATTGGCTCTACCGGGGTGATAGTGAATGTCCAGATCATAGTCCTTGATTAGCTTTATCCATCTTCTCTGCCTCATATTCAGCTCCTTCTGCGTGAATATATACTTCAGGCTCTTGTGATCCGAAAAAATCTCACAGCGGTTTCCCATGAGGTAATGCCTCCATGTCTTCAGGGCTAGAACTACGGCTGCTAGTTCAAGGTCATGGGTAGGATAATTCTGTTCATGCTGCTTTAGTTGTCTGGATAGATAAGATATAACTTTTCCTTCTTGCATTAAAACACATCCGAGACCGATCTTGGATGCGTCACAATACACATCAAAGGGATTCGTGATATCCATCATGATGAAGATGGGGGCTGAAATCAATCTCCTCTTGAGTTCTTGAAAACTCGATTCACATTTGTCCGTCCATTCGAACTTCTTATACTTCTTCAGCAATTAGGTCATGGGTCTTGCGATACTTGAGAATCCTTCTACGAACTTGCGGTAATATCCCGCTAATCCGAGAAATGCACGAACTTGGGTTTGAGTGGTTGGGGCTTGCCAATCTTCCACATCCTTCACCTTTGCAGGGTCAATGGCAATTCCTCCGGCTGATACAATATGTCCGAGGACTCCTACCTCCTGTAACCAGAATTCACATTTGCTAAACTTCGCATATAACTGATGCTCCCTAAGGGTTCCAAGGATGGAACTTAGGTGTAGCTCATGTTCTTCTTCTGATTTGGAATAGATCAGAATGTCATCGATGAAAACAACAACAAACTTATCCAGGAAGTCCATAAAAATCTTATTCATGAGGTTCATGAAATAAGCGGGGGCATTGGTTAATCCAAAAGACATGACAGTATACTCGTATAATCCATATCTGGTGGTAAAGGCAGTCTTTGGAATATCCTCTGCGTGAATCTTGAGTTGATGATAACCAGTTCTAAGATCAATCTTAGAAAACACCTTGGCACCAGTCAACTGGTCAAACAGGTCTTCTATCTTTGGCAACGGGTACTTGTTCTTGATGGTGACATCATTCAACTTCTGATAATCCGTACACAAACGGTTACCTCCATACTTCTTGTCCACAAACAAGACAGGTGATCTCCATGGCGACGCACTTGGTTGGATCAATCCTATCTCGAGCATGGCATCTAGTTGCTTCTTCAGCTCCACTAATTCAGACGGGTTCATACTATATGGTCTTTGGGCAATGGGTCCGGTTCCAGGGATTAGTTCAATGATAAACTCGATATCCTGGTCTGGGGGCATACCGGGCAAAACATCTGGAAATACATCGGGGTATTCACAGGCTACTCTTACTTGGTCAATGGTTGGCTGGGCTATACTCTTGTTGCACTTGAATTGATGGGGCAAGGTTTCAAATACATGCTCGACTGATATTCCAGGTGTACTGGTCATGGTTATGGCTTTCTTGGCACAGTCGATTAATCCTTTATGTTTGGACATCCAATCCATTCCTAGTACTACTTCCAAACATTTAGTTCCGAGTACTATTAGATTAGCATAAAAATTTATGCCATGGATTCGGATAGGCACGGCCTTGCAAATTTGTCTAGCTTTGGTGGTTGATCTAGGTATTTGAACTGTCATAACATTCTTCAATTTGGTTGGTTGAATCTTACTAGTGCATGCAAATTCTTTAGTAACAAATGAGTGCGATGCTCCTGAATCAAACAACACTCTTGCAAGTACTGAGTTAATGGAAAACATACCTAGCATGACATCTGGCGCTTCTTGGGCTTCTTCAGCATGCATGAGAAAGAGACGACTGTTGAGGTTGAGTGAATTCCCTGGGGCAAACCTTCTTCCAGGCTAAACACGACGCTGCTGCTGAGCTGGGGCATTTGCATTGGGGGCTACGGCAATCTTCTTGGGGCACTCATTGGAATAGTGACCCTTGGTTCCACATTCATAATAAGTCACCTGAGACTTGTCCTTTGCTGCAACAGGCACTACATTGCTTCCAGTTCTCGGGGCAGTGTTGGTGTTGGTGGTGACATTGTTGTTGTTGAACTTAGGCGGGGCACGATTGAAATTAGTGGGGTTGCCGGGGTTGTTGTGATTTCCTCTGGGCCTTGGGTTTTCATGGTTGGGATAGGTTAGCCGGTTCATTGGGGGTCTGTTGGTTCTTGGGGAAAATCCTGAAGATGGGTTGGGGCGATACTTTGGTGTATGATGGGTTCCTGGTTGATGCATCATGCGACGCTTGCGCTTCTCATTGGCTTGGTTAATCTCGCCTTCCATTTGAATGGCAGAGTCCACTAAGGCTTCAATATCAGCAAGCGGGATATTGACTAACATTGTCTGCATCTCATCATGCAGACCATTCAGGAATCTCTCCTTCTTCTTGGATTAAGTGTCTATCTCATCCGGTGCATACCTATCCAATGACAAAATTTTGTCACGGTACTCCACTACGGTCATCCTGCCTTGCTTCAGTTCCCTGAATTCATCTCTCATCCTCTTGATCAAACCCGATGGCACATGGGTTCTGCTGAACTTGATTTTGAACTCTTCCCAAGTCATCATTTGACCTCCATTCATGGCACGAATGATGTTCCACCATGCTCTCGCATCTCTGGCCAGGTAGTGGGTAGCAAACATGTGATGACCCAGCATACCACTGCATGTTGTAGTATACTATGTCCATAGAGGTATTCAATTGGATATAGTATTTCCTCTTCCTGACCGTTATTGTCTTCAGAATCTAGCAAGGGTTAAGAAGATACGTTGAGTACGAGCGTACTCAGCAAATTCACTAAAAAGGAGTGTTTGATGCACTATATCTACAGCCACAGACCATAGGTCGTAGGCAATGCAAGTTTTTGTAAACATTTCTTCAAAGGTCGCTTTTATTCTGAAAAGCTATGTTCGTCAGCCTTCACGGGTTTACTAGAACTTTCATGGAGTTCCTTTCCCGCCGCGTTCGCAGCTCCTTCCCGGAACAGGGAGTAACAAGTTACAGATCTTACACTCTGCAGAGGTGCGTCACTTTACCCATGAGAGACCTTATCTTTGTTGCACACCTGGACACGCATTCCCGTTCACACTTCCTTGGTATGAGGCCCAGACTAAGATCCAAGCCAATAACTGTCCTTCTCCGTGATCCCGCATACACCGCAATTGTTGTATGCCCAAGCTCAAGGTAGACTTTTCCCCGTATAAAACGGCTATACCTTAGTTGGATACATACAACAACCATTAAAACTAGAAATCTGTCTTTTGTAAGCCCAGATCCACGGTAGACGTTCCCCCGTATAAAATGGCTATACCCACGATCTGCAACTTATAAATGCCAAGAACAGTGTCCAATGCATGCGAAAGGGAGCCGATCCAGCTGACTTCTCCATCCCATTCCAAATATCATGGTTAACGCGTAATATACGATGCAAGAATCACTAGCGACATTGCTTGTTAAGTCCTAGATAATATGTTCCTTTACCACCAGAACTTTCATAGTAGGTTATTACCTCTTGGTAAATAACCTATAATCATATTATTATGAAAATATTGTTTTCTAACCTTTTTGAAATGCAGGTGATGACAACACTAGATTTGCAAAATACTTAATAGAAAATAATCAAAGGACATGAGCGAGTGTGAACTTGCCTTGATATAGCGGAGTATTGTAGTCAAATGCCTCGACCTTACCCTGGACCTTGGGTTCTACAAAAATACCATCATTGCCCGGTAAGGACAATGTTTAAAGAAGCAATATGCTGTTATGCATAAGTAATGGGATGCATGTTGTAAAATCCCAAGTAATTCCCCAACCATTAAAAGTGAGTTGTATTTAGATGATTTGTTTAGGATGTGATTTATCTTTAATTTTTCTTCATAAAAGAGAGTAGTTGTAAGGGTTTTTGGATAACATATAAGACATGAAAGTAAGGTACAATTGTAATACAATTCTAAGATTGGGTGATATCATGTAACCATTACAAGGTTTATGTTTTAATTTTTTATGGCTTAAAAGAAATGGTTTAGTGTTTCTTTTGGAAGTGGCAAAAAGAATAACATTTGAAGAAAATATTATTTATGTGAAGTTATTCAACTCTGAAGATTAATAGGATTGAAGCTATGGTTTTGTAACAAGGTTTAAATAATCTTGAGTCATTATATATCTAGCTTAAGGTATCTCAGACCAAAGTAAACTATAAAAAATGTAATTGGGCTTGAGATATAGCATTTGTAGCATTATCAATTATTAGGGTATTTCCTAAGCATAATAAAAACTAAAATCTTATAATTATGGAACTTTGTTTTAAAGATGTAAATTTAGCATGGGTAATTTTATAGATCATACTATGAGATTTTTATTTATAAAGAAAAGTAGGTGGATTATATTATAATTTATGTAGTGAATTTCAAGTTTGTTAAATATGATTATTTATGAATTGTTAATGATTTGCAACAAATAACTTTGTAAATCTTTAACTTATAGTTAGTTAAATATTTTAAAAGAATATTATAAAGTTAATTGTTTACACTTGGATTATATCCCCAAATTATGATTATAGGTTTAAACTACTTAGATTCAAAATATTATGTTTTGAATAAGATCATTTCTTACTTAGGAAAGAATTTAACACAATTAACAAAATAGCTATTTTATTTTAATAATTTAGATAATTGAAGTTATATGATCTAGGAACTTTAAAATGTTTTTATAATAATATTTTTAGTATTTTTCTAGTAATTATACTTCTTTGAAATCCTAAAAATGAATTTTATTTATTTTTAGGCATTATCTTTATTTTTTTAAACAAATTCTTAATTATTTAATATCTTTAAATATTTGTTTTAAATTTTATTTGTAAAAATTTAAGTTAGTATTTTTATGAGGTAAGAGTTTTCTTTTTATTCATAAAAAGGATTTTTATTTATTTTTAATAATTGTTCTCAATTTATTAAATTTCATTTAGTTATTTAAGGGTGTTAATACTTACTTGTATTTTATAAACTAAAATAGGCATTATTATATTTTTCTTAGGTAGATATGATTTTAATAAACATTTTAATGTATTAAATCTATTTTTAGGATTTTTCTACTTTTTTCTAAGAGATTAAAATGTTTAGAGGGTATTTTGGTTATTTAATATTTAGCTTAACTTTATTTTTCCCTTTTAATACCCTGGCTTGGTTCTAGGGCCAGTCCAAACTAATACTAAGCCCAGCCCATCACCCATTTGGGCTACACTCCTGGACCCGGTCAACCAAGTCGGTCAAGCCTGATCCAGTCGATCCCCTCTCCTCTTTCTCGTGGCCTCCTTCTTCTCCACGACGGGGATGATCGGCCGCCTTTGATGTTTGATTTCGGTGAGCTCCGGCGTTCCCAGCCGACAACACTGTGGTTGCCTACACAGTCGACGACACAACATCGACTGGTCCAATCCGATTCACCGCTCGAGCCCTCCCCTAGTCATACTATCTTCTCTGAGGTGGCTAGGGTTTGTGGCTCTCTGGCGGTGCTGTGCTCCGGTGCTTCTCTGGTTGCTCTACTGGCGTTTTGGCGGTGTGGTGATGTCCAGCACCGCCGTGTTTCTCCTCTGGATGTCTTGATTGCAACTTAGGCACGGGTTGCAGCGCCTCCAGGTGCTCCCCGTGCCGCCGCCCTGGCTCCCATCACCTCTGTGTTGCCGCTGTCTACTTCCTCTTCTTTCTGTGCGAGGCCAATTGGGTAAGTTATTTCTATATCCCACTCTCTCTCGGTATGAACCCTAATTCGGGTTCCTCACTTCGGTTCTTATGCATATTATAGTAGCTTTGCTACTGAACCTTCCTAGAAAGTTTGATCTTAAAATTTTACTTATCTGAATTGAGTTGGTGGATGATATAGGGCTGTGATCACATCATGATGATGACACTAGCTAATGATGTATCTAAAAGCACAAGTGGAGCTAGTGCTTCTAAGTTGAACTGTCACCTAATTTCAGTAGAGAAAATATTGGAACTACTGCTATCACCCTCTATAGTAGTTATATAAGATAAGCTACTCTGGTATAAAGGGATGTCTCTGTTTGGATGAAGTTCTCATCCAGAAATGTGTGGTTTTGTTATGGTATTTTCTCTGATCAAGGTATATCCTTATTATGTTGTTAACAGGCATATCCTAGTGATGGATCCAATGGTTGATGCTTTAATTAGAGATAATGGCCTTGACTATATTGATCATAATAAACTGATGGAACAGTCTCATACTGAAATGCATGATTCCTAGATAACTTTTCTAGGAAGATGATTATTTGGTTCAAACCTTTGGCTTGACTTGGTTGTAGTATCTAAGAGATATGCTTTTTATGCAGATGTACTTTGCCATGAACTTGCTGTATGTTGTGAGATGGTTCACATGATAATAACTATATCCAAATAATTCCTATCTAGATTGGCTTAGGAAAATGATGTGAATCAATTTCATTTG
Organism: Avena sativa; assembly: GCA_916181665.1. Classification (NCBI taxonomy): domain Eukaryota; kingdom Viridiplantae; phylum Streptophyta; class Magnoliopsida; order Poales; family Poaceae; genus Avena; species Avena sativa. The sequence goes on from OV702297.1 coordinate 151,062,230, forward strand.
CTTGCAGATGTATTCATAATTTATTAAATTTGTGAGGCTCAAATTAACTGAATGATAACTTCTGCTAATATGATCATGCTATTGTGATGCCTCCTTGGAGTGTACATGAAGGGAATATGCCCTGAGAGGCAATAATAAAGTGTTTATTATGTGTATTCCAAGTATATGATAGATGTTTATTTTGCATGCTATAATTGTATTAATACGGAAACATTAATACATGTGTGTTTAATAAACAAACAGAAAGTTCCTAGTTATGCCTCTCTCATAAACTACCTTGTTGATTAACAAGATGATCAAGGTTTCCTGATCATGGACATTGGATGTTGTTAATAACGGGATCACAACATTAGTGTAATGGTGTGATGAACATTCATCCGAAGTATATAGCATTACGATCAAAGTCATTGAGTTTATATTGCTATAACAACTTACGAAGTGATCCTAATCCTTAGACCATGAGATCATGTCAATCACTAACACCGAAAGAGTTTCTTGATAACATCAAACGTCACACCGTAATAGGGTGATTATAAAGATAGATTCAGAACTAATAAAGTGTTATGTTGAGGCTCATGGATCGAGAGTGGAATTTGTTCATCCCGATGACGGATAGATATACTCTGGGCCCTCTCGGTGATATCACATTGATTAGCTTGCAAGCAAGTGATTTGATCACTAGAATGTTATATCATGGGAACAAGAAAAGAGTGCATGTCAGTAACGAGATCAAACTAGGTATGGAGATACCGATGATCGAATATCGGACATGTAATATATCGTGAAACAAAGGGATTAATATACTAGCGTAAAAGGTTCCGACGATCACAATAAAGTCATCGTTGAATGTGTGGGAGTCAGTATGGGTCTCCAGATCCTGCTTCTGATTATTGATCTGAGAGGGGTATCGATCATGTCCGCATTATTCATGAACCGTAGGGTGACACACTTAAGAGACACTGACATCCAATTGGAGCAAAAGTGTCATGCCGAAAGAATGAACAAGCGCAGGAATTTATTTCACTAGATACCGTAACAGGTTTTCGGGTGAAATTGCATAAAGTGGTTATGCATGTGAAATAGAATTCTAGCAAGGGGTTATTTGTGAATGTTTGTCATTAAAGTAATTAACAAAATTCTGAATAAAATAAAAGAGTTTTATTTAATGAGAGTTTGCATTAAATTTGGTGGAAATTTAATGGCATGTTTGAGTGGGATTTTGAGTGGAGGGAATTTAAAGGAATTTTGTGAGTGGAGTGTCCACCCACATGAAGAGGGGAGGGAAAGGGGCAGCCCCCATGTGCCGGCCACCCCCTTGGGGTTCCCCCCTCCTCCTATAAAAGGCACCCCTCTCCTCACTTCTCACTCACACCTCCTCGTGAAGGATCTCTCTCCCCTCTAGAATTTATCCCCCATGGTCTTGGACTAGCGAGATACATGTTCCCGGTGGCTATTTGGCAAGAAAGATTTGTTCTTCCGCTGCATCGCTGGAGCGAGGAGGCGGAGGTTGCTCGGTGCCTCGAACGTGTGTGCGAGCACGGATGCTCTGCTGATTTGCGGCGCTAGGACTTCCTCTCGATCTTGAGATCGGCAAGAGATCGTCTACATCAACCACGAGTTGAACTCGTTAAGCTTTGTCGGTCTTCAAGGGTATGTTCTCTACGAATATACATCCGCCCGTTGTTTGTATCTAATAGATAGATCTTGGTACATAGTTCACATCGTAGGAAATTTTTTGTTTTCTATGCTGTGAACCCTACAGTGGTATCAAAGCCGGATCTATGCGTAGATGCTTTACACGGGTAGTACACATATGAGTATGTGGGCGATGATGATCATGTTGTTGCTCCTTAGTTGTAATTTTGGATATTGGTGGCATAGTGGGATGAAGCGGCCCGGACAAACTTTACATGTCCTCGCACATGAGACCTCTTCCATGCTTGACATGCAACTAGTTTGCATAAGTGGCTAGCGGGTGTCTGTCTCTCCTACTATAGTCAATATCTATTTTGCAACGAGTTGTCAACAATTTGGTTATCCTCGTTGGGGCTCATGTTCGTAGGTAAGAACGATTCTATCTCGAAAGCCCTAAGCCACATAAAACTTGCAATGGATAAATTAGAGGCGTCTAGTTTAGATTGTTGCTGGGCTAGTGTTATGATACGGTGATGTTGTAAGTACAAGTATGAGATGATACTCTTACAACATACATAACGTGTAATCTCCATAGACCTTGGACTTACACATATGGGTATGATAGTGATCATACCACGATGCACATGATAGAGATCATATGCGGGAACCATATCATTTCACTAATAAACATGTGATGTTTGATAGCATCTTATATTGCTTGTTTAGCGCTTTGTTAGCATAATAAGATGATCCCTCATTTAAATATCAAGATAAGAATGTGTTCGTCCTTTAGTATGCACCGATTATGTTTTCGTCGCTCCAAGACATCACGTGATGATCGGGTGTTCTTGGATCCACGACCATATTTCGGGTGTAAAATAGTTACACACGCGAATACTAAGGTTCTAACTTGGGCGAGCCTAGCATGTACAGACATGGCCTCGGAACACGGACCGAAAGGTTAAGCATGAGTCATATAGTAGATGTGATGCCCATTTGATGCTCGCCTTTGAAGCTATACCGACTCACGTGATGATCGGACTTGGTATAGTGGATTTGGTTCATGTAATCACCAAAAATGCACGAGGGATGTCGTTTTTGAGTGGGAGTTCATTCGTAATATGGATTAGTTGAACTCAATCTATCATACACTTAGTCTAAACTTTACAAATTCTGTTGTAGATGGCACCACCTGCTTTTAATTTCAATGTGTTCATGGAGAAAGAGAAACTTGCAATGAACGGTAGCAACTTTACCGAATGGGCCATGAATTTGAGGATTCTCCTCTCTGCTGCACAAAAGCAATACGTGCTAGAAGCGCCACTAGGCCCCCCACCTTTTGAGGATGCCCCTGACGAGGGGAAGAATGTCTATCAGACTCGTCAGGAGGACCACAACTTAGTTCATTGCGGCATATTGTATGGGCTAGAGACAGAACTTCGAAAGCGTTTCGAAAACGGCAATGCTTTTGATACAATGGGTGAGTTGAAAATGATTTTTGACACACATGCTGTTGTAGAGAGCTACAATGCTTCAGAAAAGTTCTTTAGCTGCATGATGGAAGAGCACAGCTCCGTTAGTGAGCATGTACTCAAGATGTCGGGTTACACCGATAAGCTTGTGTCCTTGGGAATAACGATTCCCATTGACTTAGGCATCCATCATGTTTTGCAGTCTCTGCCACCTAGCTATAAGAGCTTTGTGATGAACTATAATATGCAAGGCATGAAGAAGTCTCTCCTCGAGCTTCTGTCAATGCTTAAAACTGCAGAAGTGGAGATCAAAAAGGAACATCAAGTGTTGATGATCAATAGGAACACTGGTTTCAAGAAAGACAAGAAGGGAAAACGGAAGGGAAGTAAGGGCGACAAGCCGGTTGCCGTGCCTGAAAAGAAACCCCGAGTTGGACCTAAGTCTGATACCGAGTGCTACTATTGTAAGGGTACTGGCCACTGGAAGCGCAACTGCCCCATGTATTTGGCAGACAAGAAGGCCGGCAAGGAAAACAAAGGTATATATGATATACATGTTATTGATGTGTACTTGACTAGTGCTCGCAGTAGCACCTGGGTATTTGATACCGGTTCAGTTGCTAATATTTGTAACTCGAATCAGGGGCTGCAGAACAAGCAACCGCTAGCAAGGGGTGAGGTCAAGATGCGTGTCGGCAATGGATCAAGCGTTGATGTGATCTCCGTCGGAATGCTGCCTCTCCATTTGCCGTCGGGATTAGTTATGAGCTTGAATAATTGTTATTTGGTGCCTACACTGAGCATGAACATTGTATCTGGATCGTGTTTGATGCGAAGTGGTTATTCATTTAAATCCGAGAACAATGGTTGTTCTATTTATACGAATGAAATTTTTTATGGTCATGCACCGATGATGAATGGTTTATTTCTATTAGATCTCGATGATAATGTTACACATATTCATAATGTTGATGCTAAAAGGATTAAACTTAATGATGATATATCCGCAATATGTGGCACTGCCGTCTAGGTCATATTGGCGTTAAACGCATGAAGAAGCTACATTCAGATGGACTTTTGGAATCACTTGATTTTGAATCATTTGATACATGTGAGCCATGCCTTATGGGCAAGATGACTAGAACGCCGTTTTCCGGTTCAATGGAACGGGCGACAGATTTATTGGAAATCATACATTCTGATGTATGTGGTCCAATGAGTGTGTCGGCGCGAGGTGGATATCGTTATTTTGTTACTTTCACGGATGATATGAGTAGATACGGTTATATCTACTTGATGAAACACAAGTCTGAAACCTTTGAAAAGTTCAAGGAATTTCAGAATGAAGTGGAAAATCATCGTAATAGAAAGATCAAATTTCTACGGTCCGATAGTGGAGGTGAGTATCTAAGTTACGAGTTTAGCACTCACATGAAAGAGTGTGGAATTGTTTCACAACTCACACCTGCCGGAACACCACAACAAAATGGTGTGTCGGAACGTTGTAATCGTACTTTATTAGATTTGGTTCGATCTATGATGTCTCTAACGGACTTGCTGTTGTCATTTTGGGGTTATGCACTAGAAACTGCTGCATTCACTTTAAATCAGGCACCATCTAAATCCGTTGAAAAGACACCGTATGAATTGTGGTTTGGAAACAAACCTAAGCTGTCATTTCTTAAAGTTTGGGGATGCGATGTTTATGTGAAGAAACTTCAACCGGATAAACTCGAACCCAAAGCGGAAAAATGCGTCTTCATAGGATACCCTAAGAAAACTATTGGGTATTCCTTCTATCACAGATCCAAGCTTGTTTTGAGTTTTCTTCTTTCCTTCCAGTTTCTTGTTTTCCCAAAGTGATGTTTTTAATAAACTCGGCACTCCTTGAGTTTACTCTCAACCTTACTTCGGTTATGGTTAATGTTTGATGCTACTTTATACTTCCTCTTGAAGCTTCATGAAATTACTTTTGACCTTAAACACCATTATTGACGAAGAACTTCTGATGCTAAGCATACCTATTATAGCCTTGTCGGTGTTGTTCCACCCAAAATCTCCACCTCTTGATGGTAATCCTTCTCCTCGAGTAACCAACATGTTGGGACATTCGGATCTCTTATGCCCGTCCAGACCACACTTATAACACACCTTATCGGTCTTCCAACAATTCCTGCTTAGGTGCTTGAAGTTCCACACTTATTGCATATGATTTATTTCTTTCGTTTTGAGGCCTCATGTTTTAATATACCATTTGCGGATATGAATTTGGGCATAAAACTTAAGTTTGATGTTGATTCTAGAGATTGAATCTTCTTTGGTTCCCTTATAGCTTTTTTCTTGGCTAATTTCTTCCTCTCTTCCATTAGCATCTTGTAATCATCCTTAAAAGTAATTGCTACATCAACCAGATCTTGGAAACATCATGTTGCAGCCCCTCGTATTTTCATCTTCATATAAGGTTTTAGTCCTTCCAAAAACCTTTTCTTGCGCTTCTCCTCCGTATTTACCTCATCAACTGCATAACGAGATAATTGACTAAACTTGCTAATATATTTCATCACGGTTTCATCATTTTGTTGTAAATCCATGAATTCTCTCCTTTTAAATTCCATAATGCTCTCTGGAACATGATACTCATGAAACTTCCACTTGAATTCTTCCTAGGTGAATATCTCTTCTGGTGTGTGCATAGCTAATTGATTCTCCCACCAATTTGCGGCAGATCCGGATAGAAGAAATGTTGCATATCGTAACTTCTCCTCATCATTGCATCCTACTGTTTTAAGTTTCCTTTCTATATCCATCATCCAATCCTCTGCATCCATAGGTTCTGATGTAGATGCAAAAGGAATTGGTTTGTCATTTTGGAAATCAGAAAGACTTGCTTTGATATCTTTGTTTTCCTCTCCGGGTCCAATTCGTTTGATTATTTCCTGCATGAACCTATTCTGGTACTCTTGCATCTTAGAGTGATAGAATTCTCCTCTGTCAACGGACGAGTTGATGGTCCAGTTGCAATTACATCCATATTGCTTTCCCTCTGCTTAGCTTCTTGCTCCAAACACTGTCTTTCAAACCCAGCTTCTACTCCTGTATCCATACCCTCTCTAGTCCTGTTACATAAAGCGAATACTCATACTTACATCATGCATATGTTTTCTGAGCTCAACTCTATGCATAGTGCTAGTCACACAAGGAAATCAAGAACCAAATCCAAATAACAACCAAACCTATACCATGTATTATACATGGTTTTTATAAGCTATTACAAACAATCCTCACAACTATGGTTTGACTCTCACTTGGTACATTACTTGTATGTTTCAAGGACTTGCTTGCTCGTATGAGCATGCTCTTACTTCTTAAGTCATGCCTCTCAAACACTACGATGCACATTACTGGTTATGTACATCATTTAAGCCCTTTACTTTTATGGATTGTCTCTTCTTACTTATTTTCTCTCTTTCTAGTACTTCCTGGAATTCCGTCCATGATGACATGAAGTCCGGCAACTACCTTCTAGAGTATATAAACATCTAGAGGGTGTGCACTTTTGATTAGAAGTACTTAGATTGAGATTAGCCATTGAAAAATGACTAGAAAATGTGTGATCTTCCGTGGAATTCTCATGTCCACCTTCAAATGCACTTTCAAAGTAAGATGTATCCTCTACTTTTTTCCTTGATTCCATCATACCTATAGAGGTAATAATTGCTAGTACCATCTTCCAGGTCAACAGGATTGGTACTACCCCCATATGGATCATAGGTTCCATGCTAACCTAACGGGTTTCTATTCCTTTATTAGGATCACAGGGTATAGTATTCTCCCTGGTTCCAGTGTAAGATTCTACTCCCCATCCATCGTGATCCCAAATTGGAATACTTGGATTGGATGCTTCCTAAGTTTCCGGAATTAATCTATACTTGTCCAAGGCCTGCATGTTTCTAAGGCCCATTTTAATAATAGGCACAGGTTTCAGACTATGGTCCTTCAAACTCATTCTCTTCATACACCACTTTTGAGAAGACTATTCTAAAATGCCTAGCTTCTCTGTCTGACTCCTTTTTGCATTCTATTGCTTTAGTAGGATCAACATAATCCTCAAGGTTGTATCCAACTCCTGGACTAGAACCTAATGTGTGACATGGTAGGTTTTGAGTAATGTCCTTCTATGACCTATGTATTTGGCTGCTCAAGTAGATTCAGTCTGCACGAATGCAGCATGATCCAACTTACGTTCCAAATTTATAGGATCTTGAGGTATAGTAGTAATATTACTACCTACCATTTCCTTGGATTCTTGTTTTCGAAGCCTGATTATTGCTTCTGAAACTGCAATTTGATACGCCACCGCCATACATCTCATCTTCCCAGGTGGCATTACTTCTCTTATCCCCAACTTTTTGGTAAGATAAGCACTACACGGGACTTGACTAACACATTCCTGTAATGGAAACTATAAACCTTGACAGAAAGTCGAGATTTGCAACTCCATATTCCATAAAAGTTATCTCAAAAGTTTGGTCCAATCACCTACATAGTCCTATACATCACTTGAACGTTCTGGTTTGGGTACCGAGATGTAATTCCTCACTGTAGATAAGAGATTATAATTGCCCTACTAGATTATAACTTATTATTATTACCCAAATTTGCATCATAATAAATAATTATCGCACTAGAAGCATGACAATGTAATTCTCAAGTGAATACTCATCATATTTCTAGAGAACTCTTTATCGTTGCTAACATTCTTCCTACAAGTTCTACCCATTTAATAGGTTTCCAACCTAAGGTCAAAGCTTTTGCTCTGATACCAGTTGTGATGACCCAGCATACCACTGCATGTTGTAGTATACTATAGTCGTGGACATAACACTCACGGAGTACCATTCCGCAAATATTACATCCTCAAAGTGGTACAACAGAAACAAAGCGGGTCCACAAGATACATTATCATTATTACAACTAGAAATTACATGATGACTTTGAGATCCTCCTAGGTCCATAGAGGTATCCTGATGACTCGGGGCTAAACCATAATAACTCCAAGAATAGAATAGAGAAGCAACTAACTTTAAGGTTTATACGAGATTTAATATATAGAGAGGATAGAGATTTATGCTACTGGACTAGATCACTATATATGATACATCTACACTTCAGATACGTCGGTCTCCATTCCGTAGATGTTTTCGTAATTGTTCCCTTCGACGCTTTCAGATACTTCTGGTTCTTCATAGAGGAATTCTTCTTGGTCTTCAATTGGATATAGTATTTCCTCTACCTAACTATTATTATCTTCAAAATCTAGCAAGGGTTAAGAAGATACGTTGAGTATGAGCGTACTCAGCAAATTCACTAAAAAGGAGTGTTTGATGCACTATATCTACATCCACAGACCATAGGTCGTAGGAAATGCAAGTTTTTGTAAACATTTCTTTAAAGGTTGCTTTTATTCTGAAAAGCTATGTCCGTCAGCCTTCATGGGTTTACCAGAACTTTCATGGAGTTCCTTTCTCGCCGCATTCGCAGCTCCTTCCCAGAACAGGGAGTAACAAGTTACAGTTCTTACACTCTGCAGAGGTGCGTCACTTTACCCATGAGAGATCTTAGCTTTGTTGCACATCCGGGCGTGCATTCCCGTTCACACTTCCTTGGTATGAGGCCCAGACTAAGATCCAAGCCAATCACTGTCCTTCTCCGCGACCCCGCATACACCGCAATTGTTGTGTGCCCAAACTCAAGGTAGACTTTTCCCCGTATAAAACGGCTATACCTTAGTTGGATACACACAACAACCATTAACACTATCTGTTTTTTGTAAGCCCAGATCTACAGTAGACTTTCCCCGTATAAAATGGCTATACCCACGATCTGCAACTTATAAATGCCTAGAATAGTGTCCAATGCATGCGAAAGGGAGCCGATCCAGATGACTTCTCCGTCCCATTCTAAATCTCATGGTTAACGCATAATATACGGCGCAAGAATCACTGGCGACATTGATTGTTACGTCCTAGATAATATGTTCCTTTACCACCAGAACTTTCATAGTAGGTTATTACCTCTTGGTAAATAACCTATAATCATATTATTATGATAATATTGTTTTCTGACCTTTTTGAAATGTAGGTGATGACAACACTAGATTTGCAAAATACTTTACAGAAAATAATCAAAGGACATGAGCAAGTGTGAACTTGCCTTGATATAGCGGAGTATTGTAGTCGAATGTCTCGTCTTGACCCTGGACCTTGGGTTCTACAAAAATACCATCATTGCCCGGTAAGGACAATGTTTAAAGAAGAAATATGCTGTCATAGCATTTGTAGTATTATTGTCAACGCCCGGATTTTGAATCCCAGATGCCTGTTATGCCATACATCCCAATCCCAGGATTACCATTTTTGCGAGACATACCAGATTTGGATATCACAGTACATCATCCATTACAAACCATACATAAGGTCTTACACAAATAAGGATCTCATGATCCAGTTCTTAATACAACTCAAGCAGCGGAATAACGTAAAGATAATGATAGCTTAGGAGAAGCTCCATCTTCAGGGTCACAGGCAATGCTGACGATGGGATATGATCCTAGTTGTCGTAACCTTCCTGCAGTCCGTCATCCTGATACTCCTCTTCATAGTCTGGCCACGGGAATAGCCAGGGACAAAGCCATGTGTACTCTTTAAGTACTCGCAAACTAATACTAACAAGTTAAGGGGGGTTATAGTAGGATACTAAGCTCTAGGGTTGTTTTGCAAAAAGCCAGATTTACCTCTACTAAGTTTAGAAGCAAAGAAAAGTAGTTGAAAGTTTTATAACACCTAAGTGGGAACCTGAATTTCATATCACGAATCTGTTGTGGTCAAGTCAAGGTCATAAATCATTTCATAAGTCATTTTGGAAACATCTGACGATAGAACAGAATGGCCACTCCAATTGTCCATAACCGCGGACGCGGCTATTCTAATAGTTTGACACTCTGCAGAGATTGCACACTTTCACCACAACATTTGATACATTCGTTAGGAGCAAATCCTGAAATCACCATACTCAGTATGCGGATAATCAATCCTAACCTTTCAATTACCCGCCCTAGTATAGGCACCTCTCCTGTGAGTTTGGCCTCCCAACCATGACCAACTGTCATCTTGGGTACTGCACAGGTGGACAATCTTCACAAGGTAGCCTCAGCTCATACCTTGGCCGCAAGGGAACCCATACTAAGGTATATAAATTTCCGGTCACAAATTTTGAGTATTGTGGTTGTACGGTAAAATGGAATGGTATAACATCCAGACAACCATCAGTTTTATAAAGGGCTAAGGCTCATGCCTCAACATTTTCATCATCAAAATCATCTGGTGTTCAAGAACACATGTCAAAACATTTCAGTAGAATGACTCATCATTCTAAGGTTTTCATAACCATTTTCACCAAGTATTCCCATCTAAAGTTGATCAAGTTTTATGCTTAGCACTAGCATCTATAAGTGGGGGTAAATACTAATGATGGGTAATAAACAAGTGGGGATTAGCTCAGTTTAATCTCATGCCTTAGGATGACATCAAGATTATCTAACTTAGGCCAAATTTTATGCTCTTTATGCTACCTTCAATTATCTTTCTAGAATCTACAAGTCACTTCAGTAAACTCTAAGAAAAATCTTTGATAAAGAAAATAAAGTATTAAGCTTGCAAGTAAAACTAGGATTGGGTATCAAGTGGGTATAATCACATATGCTTAAGGCATATAGTTGGCATAGTAACAAGCAAGTAGTAGCTTGCATAAGTAGGGTATCTTGCAAGTGTTAGGTGGCAAGTATAGGCTTTCCTTGTGTAGAGCAGTGGTTGAAGTTCTCCTCGGCTTCTTCCTCGTAGTATCCTCCTTCCTCCCCGTATCCTTGGTCGGTACTAGCGTCTATAAATAAATACGAGGTACACAATCACCAAACAATACTTAACTATTGCTAATCATCACACAAAGGGTCACACTAGGTGATCTATCATCATCACTAAAATTAAAAGATTAAAGCACTTGTCTTATTTATTTTATTTTTAGAAAAGTAATTTCTACTCATTGAAAAACTACTTAAGATTTAATATTCTCCAACTCAAACATGGGATCATGTTGACACATGTCATCACCACATATTTCAGTACATGGGAATGTGATTTAAAGTGGTGTCACAATTTAATAAGGTTTAACCTTTTTATTTTATTTAATTAAAGTGACTAGAAATTCCTATGTGGCATTCTTTTATTACTTGAACATTATTTCTGCAAGTAAACCCATATGTTTTTTATACATTCTGAAAGGTATGATCAAATGTGATTTTTGAGAGTTGGAATCAACTCAAAAGCTCTTATGGTTGAATTTTGGAAAATGTTTGAATGCAGAAAAGCTTCGGCCTTGTTATTTTTACTATGGTTGATCTACAAGTCCAAATGGTTTGAATCCAACGGGCTTGGATTAAGCATTTCAGTACCTTTCTAACAAAATTGGTTTCATGCATTTTGGTTCAGTGAATCGAGCTGGGTTGATTTTTGAATCAACAGACAGAACTAGGGTTTGAGTTTAATTGAAAAATCTAAATTTAAACTAACTGGGTTGCGCGGGAGAGTTACTGGGTTGGCCCACTGCGCACAGCGCGCGTGCGGGCTACTGACAGATGGGGTCCATAAGTCACGGAACTAACTAAACAAAACGGTATCTATGAATTTGAGCCTTACGATCTAATTCTAATCCAACGGCTAAGGGTCGTCGTTGACAACGAACTACTCCAGCGAGGAACTAACCCTAACACGGCCAGTGGGGGTCTGGGGCGGCTCACCGGGGCTCCAGCGATGGTCGGCGATGGGGGCGAATGACGAAGTCGACGACGGCGGTTCTCCTGGTACCGGCAGCTCCTCCTGGGTGGCTCCAATCGACGGCTCCCTTCTCCTCCAGCAGCGGCGGGCTCCGGCCAAATTCCGGCGAGAGGGAGCTCGCCTTGCTCCGGGAAGAAGTGGGAAGGATCAGTGAGAGGTGGGGAGTGAGATGGTGTGGAGGAATCGAGCTGGGGAGGCCTCCTTTTATAGGCGATCAAGAGGGGCAGCACGGTGTGGGCTGAGCTCGTCGGAGGCGACAGTACAGGCGGCTATCGGCGTGGCTGAGGCTAGGGGACAGTGCGGTCTCCTGGCGATCGTTGCTAGTTTAAAGGCGAGGCGTAGGGCGGTGGGGTTTGGTCTGGAACGTGCGGTGCTCTACGCGGGTCCGACGGCAAACTTCGTGGCGTGCGGCAGCTACGGGGTATGGTCGAGGAAACGAGCATGTCTGGTGGTCTCCTGGGACGGTGGGGTTTGTGCTGGCGGGCGGCAAGTGCTCGAGGTGGTCGGGTTGAGTGGGAATGGCGCGTGCACGGTGGTGCGCGTCAGCATGGTCGACATCAGCGCGGGCACGGTGTTTCCGGTGGTTCTTGTCTCTGTCTTCGAGCTAGGGCTGGTCTATAGGGGGCAGTGAGGCATGGGCAGCATGCCAGACAAGGTTGGCGCATCTAGTTCTTCCTCTAGCTTACTGTCCACATTGGGGTGGCAAGGTGAGGCTTGGCCTGCTCACCATTGATGGCAATGGCAAGCTCACAGTGGTGCTAGAGGTTACTAACTAAGCTAGATGATCTACTAAATGTTTGCTATGAGCTAGAGTGGGGACAAGTTAGGCCAAATCACTGCTCATAATAGTGTTAGATGTTTGTTTGTTTTATGTTTGTAATGTGTTTGATGAAATGGCTGAAAGAACTTTCAATTTGAATTTTGGATTCAAACTTGGTGGGTTTGCTAGGAACATGCTAGGGAGTATCTGGTTAGTTGGCTTAGTCAAGGGGCACTTGTTTGGTTGGGTTTTGAAAATGTGTGATCTTCACATATGATAAAGATTCAAATTTGAATTGTGATTTGAATGAGGTTGCCAAATGTTTCTGCAAGTTTGAAAGGTGGGCTTTGATTCACTTTTACTTGGTCTAGCAAGGGGTGAAAAGAATTTGGGAAAGTTTCTGTTTGAAATCTTGTACTAGAAACACTCAAAGTGACCTAGTGGGCAAGATTTGCAAAAATGACCATTTGCTTTATTTGATTTGTTTTTTATTTTCTCTTGATTTGTTTCTGCATGGAATTGTTTTATATGATGTTATATTCATCTTTAAACCATTTCTTGCTATTTTGGTTAATCACACAAGTTCATTCATGCATTTATCAAATCACCACATACACACATGCATTCATATGGTTTTAATTAATCAAAGTTTTTGTTAACCCTAATTTTAGTGATTGGAGTTTGATGATCATTGTTTTATATTTTTGGGATGTTACAATTATCAATTATTAGGGTTTTTCCTAAGCATAATAAAACTAAAATCTTATAATTATGGAACTTTGTTTTAAAGATGTAAATTTAGCATGGGTAATATTTATAGATCATACTATGAGCTTTTCTTTATAAAGAAAAATAGGTGGATTATATTATAATTTATGTAGTGAATTTCAAGTTTGTTAAATATGATTATTTATGAATTGTTAATGATTCGCAACAAATAACTTTGTAAATTTTGACTTATAGTTAGTTAAAGATTTTAAAAGAATATTATAAAGTTAATTGTTTACACTTGGATTATATCCCAAAATTACGATTATAGGTTTAAACTACTTAGATTCAAAATATTATGTTTTAAATAAGATCATTTCGTACTTAGGAAAGAATTTAACATAATTAACAAAATAGCTATTTTATTTTAATAATTTAGATAATTGAAGTTATATGATCTAGGAACTTTAAAATGTTTTTATAATAATATTCTTAACTTTAGATAATTTAAGTTATATGATCATACTATGAACTTTAGATAATTGAATTTTATTTATTTTTAGGCATTATCTTTTTTTATTTTGAAAACAAATTTTTAATTATTTAATATCTTTAAATATTTGTTTTAAATTTTATTTTTGTAAAATTTTAAGTTAGTATTTTTATGAGGTAAGAGATTTTATGATTTTTATTTATTTTTAAGAATTTTTCTAAATTTATTAAATTTCATTTAGTTATTTAAGGGTGTTAATACTTACTTGTATTTTATTAAACTAAAATAGGTATTATTAGGTAGATATGATTTTAATAAACATTTTAATGTATTAAATCTATTTTTAGGATTTTCTACTTTTTTCTAAGAGATTAAAATGTTTAGAGGGTATTTTGGTTATTTAATATTTAGCTTAACTTTATTTTTCCCTTTTAATACCCTGGCTTGGTTCTTGGGCCAGTCCAACCTAATACTAAGCCCATCCCATCACCCATTTGGGCTACACTCCTGGACCCGGTCGACCAAGTCGGTTAAGCCTGATCCAGTCGATCCCCTCTCCTCTTTCTCATGGCCTCCTTCTTCTCCACGACGAGGATGATCCGCCGCCTTTGATGTTTGATTTCGGTGAGCTCCGGCGTTCCCAGCCGACAAAACTATGGTTGCCTACACAGTCGACGACACAACATCGACTGGTCCAATCCAATTCATCGCTCGAGCCCTCCCCTGGTCATACTATCTTCTCTGGGGTGGCTAGGTTTGTGGCCCTCTGGCGGTGATGTGCTTCGGTGCTTCTCCGGTTGCTCTGCTGGCGTTTTGGCGGTGTGGTGATGTCCAGCACCGTTGTGTTTCTCCTCTGGCTGTCTTGATTGCGGCTTAGGCGCGGGTTGCAGCGCCTCCAGGTGCTCCCCGTGTCGCCGCCCTGGCTCCCATCACCTCTGTGTTGCCGCTGTCTACTTCCTCTTCTTGCTATGTGAGGCCAATTGGGTAAGTTATTTCTCTATCCCACTCACTCTCGGTATGAACCCTAATTCGGGTTCCTCACTTCGGTTCTTATGCATATTATACTAGCTTTGCTACTGAACCTTCCTAGAAAGTTTGATCTTAAAATTTTACTTATCTGAATTGAGTTGGTGGATGATATAGGGTTGTGATCACATCATGATGATGACACTAGCTAATGACGTAGCTAAAAGCACAAGTGGAGCTAGTGCTTCTAAGTTGAACTGTCACCTAAGAGTATCTCCACTCGTTGGCCGAACCCAGGCCGAAATCCGGACCAAACTTCGCCCGGACGGCGCAAGTTTTCGGCCTGGGTACGCCTAGTTTCCCACTCGCGTACCCAGGCCGAGTTCCCGGGTCGCCCGTTTCTGCTAGAATTCGGCTCAAATTTGGCAAAGTTCGTCCAAATTTCGGCATAAGATGAATACAAAACACGTTAAGACCAAAGTTCGGCGAAATTTTAAATGGAGTTCGGCGTACTGTAAACATAGTTCAGCCTGCAATAAAATTACAACATATTTCGGCCAAGTTCGGCCAGTTCATGCTCAGCAACTACGTCGTGTTGCCCTGCGTATCCATAGGTGCTCGACAAGATCATCCTGCAGCTGTTGATGCATCGCCGGATCTCGGATCTCCTGACGCATTGCGATGAATGCAGCCCATGTTGGAGGCACCTGATGATCAGGCTCGACAAGAGGACCCTGTAGATGGTATGGCTCGTCCTCCTCGAGCAAACTCATTGGATCCTTCTTCTCATCCTCAATGATCATGTTGTGCAAGGTCACACAACAGTTCATCACTTCCCACATCTGATCTTTCGACCAGGTCATAGCAGGGAACCGGACAACTGCAAACCTCTGCTGGAGCACACCAAATGCCCGCTCCACGTCCTTCCTGCAAGCTTCCTGTTCCTTGGCAAAGTGAGAATGCTTGGGGAGCATTGGGCCTGAGATAGTCTTCACAAATGTTGGCCATCTTGGATAGATGCCATTGGCATGCACGATCTTGAGGAAGAGCTTCCGGCTCATCCTAAAACGGCGGCAAAACACGTCCTCTCCATGGAGTGGCTGGTCGGCGAAGTAGTCGGCGTACAACATGCAATAGCCCTCTATCCTCTGTCTCGCCTTGCACTTCATGCGACCTGGCGCCGAACCACCGTGCTTCGGCTTTGCCATCTGCATGTATAGCTGGGCGAGCGATGCGAGAATCTGCAAGTGCTCTTCACTTTCGGCGACCTCGGCGCTCTCCTCCTCGAGGAGTTCGGCGAGCAACTCCTCGTTGTCGGAATCCATGGAGAGTATCTCGCCCTTTTCAGAGTCAGTGGACAGTACCTCGTCGCCGTCGGAGTCCATGGCCGAATCCGGCCAATTATCGAACACCTAGCGGGCGTGGTGGTGGGCGCACGGAGCCGAAGCACAGCTACGGCAAGGATAGGTCGGCGAAAGCGGCGGCAGAGAAGGCGTGGAGCTGGGCGGCAATGACGGCGAGCGTAGCTAGAGGCGTGGGCATGTCTCGGCGCGGGGGAGCTCCGCCGGCAAAGTCATGGCGACAGAGCTCTTCGCGGCAGTCTAGGCGAGTGGAGTGGGTGGAAATGGGACTGTCTCGCCGACAGAGGTGGCCCACGCCCTTTTTTGCGGCGTCCGGCGTCCCCAGGGCGTACCAGAGAACCTGGGTTCGGCTTTGGTAGGCCAGACCAAAACACGCCGAAATCCGGACGAAAACAGGTCCCTGGCTACGCGACTGTGCCGATTTTCGGCGTCCGGACTGAATTTCGGCGTCCGGATCGGCGTCCTGGGTAGGCGAGTGGAGATGCTCGACTTTCAGTAGAGAAAATATTGGAACTACTGTTTTAACCCTTGATAGTAGTTATATAAGATAAGCTACTCCAGTATAAAGGGATGTCTCTATTTGGATGAAGTTCTCATCCAGAAATGTGTGGTTTTGTTATGGTATTTTCTCTGATCAAGGTATATCCTTATTATGTTGTTAACAGGCATATCCTAGTGATGGATCCAATGGTTGATGCTTTAATTAGAGATAAAGGCCTTGACTATATTGATCATAATAAACTGATGGAACAGTCTCATACTGAAATGCATGATTCCTAGATAACTTTTCTAGGAAGATGATTATTTGGTTCAAACCTTTGGCTTGACTTGGTTGTAGTATCTAAGAGATATGCTTTTTATGCAGATGTACTTTTCCATGAACTTGCTGTATGTTGTGAGCTGGTTCACATGATAATAACTATATCCAAATAATTCCTATCTAGATTGGCTTAGGAAAATGATTTGAATCAATTTCATTTGCTTGCAGATGTATTCATAATTTATTAAATTTGTGAGGCTCAACTTAAGTGAATGATAGCTTCTGCTAATATGATCATGCTATTGTGATGCCTCCTTGGAGTGTACACAATAGCCTGATCATTTCTAGCATGATCAGATGTGATTGATTTGGCTAATCAAATGTGTTGCAAAATGGATTTCCTAATTATCCATGACATCTGTTATCTGGGCTATTGCTGTGGTGCCTCCACTACTGGAGTGTGCACAGTAATGTCCTAGATAGCATGATCTACAGATGTGAGCTACTGTCTGGACTTTTTTTGGCTATAACTTGTAGTCCAATTGATAGCTTGTATATAAGTGAGTGGTTTTTTATTCTGTGAAAATGACAGTGAGAATTTAAATGATTTCTAGCTGCTGTAGGCTAGGAAAATGATTGGTTTGATTTGGCCATGATGTTTCTGTAATGATCTGGCTGCTGTGGTACCTCCTTGGAGGATGCACATTGGTCTAGATCAATTACTTGATCTGCTATAGATTTATTGGACAAAGATTTAGCTTAAACCTTGCCAATGATGCAAAAGTCTAAGGTCAAGTTGATAATAGAAGTATATATGTGGATCTGGCACTGTGCTTTACTCCTAGGACGATTTTATACTCCACTTGAGTATAAATCTGAGGAGATGATCATTTAACACTAAATCATGCTTATAAACTAGTAGGAACAAATATTATGCATGATCCATAATAGAGCAACCTTTTGTTGTTGCTGAATCAGTGTTGTGACTTCTTGTTCCTAGTGGATCTTGTTCCTGGATGCTACCTGATCTGCTCCTCCTTTTTGCTCACTTGGCATGCTCCTTCTAATGCTTGATCTTCTCTTGGATGGCTTATGTAAGCAACCAGATGTTGATTGGGTGGTGGATTGAATAGATGTTTGGTTGATGCACTAAGATAATCTGTGTAGATCTTGGTGTTGTCCTAGAAAAAGTGTGTTTCAGAGAGATGGAAATAGAAAGATGGAATGTGGACGTGTAGAGTTTGGCTAGTGTGTTGTTGGTTCTGTGGAGAAGCTGATGGTTAGCTAATTAGCTACGGCTGGCTCCTCTTCTCCTTCTAATGCAGGCCTTGTGGTGTTGACAACACACCCATTTGCATGTGTTGTGTGAGCTGTGTGTGGGCTTGCCTCACTCAAATGGATCAGATCAAGTACAAACTGGATCGTTTGCTGGTTATTACTGTTTGGCTTTTACCTTTTACTGAATTGGTGAAACTTGCCCCAATTTGCCTATGATGTGGAACTGAGGCCAGATTTGTAATAAGAACATATACTACTTTATTTGGCCCCTATTTACTCTGCTCAATGATGTGAATAGCAATGCATTTCATTGCCAAACTGAGAGCAAACTAATTAACACTAACCCCTCTCTTTTTGTCTTTTAGTATTTGTTTACAGGTATCAAGAAAGAATACAGGAGGTCAAGTAGATAGGAATTCTAACTTAGGTTTTTATCTATTGTAATCTTTTTTTATTGTAATAACAATGTAACACTTCTATATTTATTAAAGCTTTTCTTTTTCTTTATTTGTAGTTATTCATCTATGTAATGACTTTGAATTTACTTGTATTGATTAAATCTTTGTTTTTTAAACAAAGATTTCTTCTTATTTGTATTTCTTTGATTTCCATTAATCTATATAATTTCTTCTTTTTTATTTATTGTATTGTACTTTATTCTTATTCTTTTATTGTAAAAGAATAATGTAATACTTCATGTGTTCTTTTATTTTAAATAATTCTGTTATATCCTTGTTGTAATCATTTCTTTTTATTCCTTTGTTATAAAAGGATAATCTAATATACATATATTCTTTTCATAAGGAACTCTTCTATTTGTTTCATTATTGTAATTCATTTTCCATTTTCTTTATTCATTTAATTATTTTATTATAATCTTTTCTTTATTCTTTTTTTTAAAGAACAATGCAATGTTGGTCTTAAAGAATCTTTATACTTTTGTTGATATCACTTGTATTTGTCTTATTGTGAATAGTTATTCATAATTCAAATTCCTCCCCTCATAATTCAACAAAACTACAGAGTTCATGACAAAATTCATCACACTCCCCCGTTGGATGACACTAAACCTAATTCATCAGAGTGAGAATTCTATCACTCTAGCCTTTTAATTTGGCGAAAAATTCACTCAGATTTTTAGATGCATGCATGCAGATGCACAAAATCCTAAATTTACCCTTCGTTTAGTCCTAAATGCTGGGAGAACAAATGGATTTTCAAAAGAAAAACTAATGCTGATGGTAATGTGACTGTCTATAAAGCTCGACTTGTCGCAAAGGGGTTTCGACAAATTCAAGGAGTTGACTACGATGAGACATTCTCTCCCGTAGTGATGCTAAAGTCAGTTAGGATTATGTTAGCAATTGCTGCATATTTCGATTATGAGATATGGCAGATGGATGTCAAAACCGCGTTTCTCAATGGTAATATTGAAGAAGAGTTGTATATGATACAACCAAACGGTTTTGTCGATCCTAAGGATGCTAACAAGGTGTGTAAGCTTCAGCGATCCATCTATGGATTGAAGCAAGCATCACGAAGTTGGAATCTCCGCTTTGATGAGGTGATCAAAGAGTTTGGATTTGTCCAAACTTATGGAGAAACTTGTATTTACAAGAAAGTGAGTGGGAGCAATGTGGAATTTCTGATATTATATGTGGATGACATATTATTGATCGGAAATGATATAGATCTTTTAAACAGTGTTAAAAGTTATCTAAACAGCAAATTTTCAATGAAGGACCTAGGTGAAGCGTCATACATATTAGGCATAAAGATCTATAGAGATAGATCTAGATGCCTAATAGGGCTATCGCAAAGTACATACCTTGATAAGATTTTAAAGAAGTTTAAAATGGTCGGAAGTAAGAAGGGATTCTTACCTATGTTGCAAGGCAAGACATTGAGTAAGACTCAAAGTCCGGCTTCGGCGGAAGAAAGAGAGATAATGGACAAGGTCCCCTATGCTTCAGCCATAGGCTCTATAATGTACGCCATGCTATGTACTAGACCGGATGTGGCACATGCTATTAGTTTGACTAGTAGGTACCAATCGGATCCAGGTTCGGAACACTGGATAGTGGTCAAGAATATCCTTAAGTACTTATGAAGAACTAAGGATATGTTTCTTGTATACGGAGGTGAAGAAGAGCACGTCGCTAAGTGTTATGTTGACGCTAGCTTTGACACCGATCCGGATGACTCTAAGTCTCAATCCGGATACGTATTTCTCATGAATGGAGGAGCGGTTAGTTGGAGGAGCTCCAAACAACCTGTGGTGGTGGGATCAACAACGGAGGCCGAATATGTTGCTGCTTCAGAAGCGGCTCAGGAAGCAGTTTGGATGAAGGAGTTCATATCCGAACTAGGAGTGGTTGCAAACGCGTTGGACCCAATGGTGATCTATTGTGATAACAATGGTGCCATTGCCAATGCCAAAGAGCCAAGGTCTCACAAGCATTCCAAGCATATTAAGCGCCGGTTTCACTCCATCGGCGAGCATGTCAAGGATGGAGATATAAAGATTTGTAAAGTACATACGAATCTCAATATAGCAGATCCGTTGACTAAAACTCTCCCTAGAGCAAAACATGATCAACACCAGAACTCGATGGGTGTTAGATTTATCACTATGTAACTAGATTATTGTCTCTAGTGCAAGTGGGAGACTCAAGGGAATATGCCCTGAGAGGCAATAATAAAGTGTTTATTATGTGTATTCCAAGTATATGATAGATGTTTATTTTGCATGCTATAATTGTATTAATACGGAAACATTAATACATGTGTGTTTAATAAACAAACAGAAAGTTCCTAGTTATGCCTCTCTCATAAACTAGCTCGTTGATTAACAAGATGATCAAGGTTTCCTGATCATGGACATTGGATGTTGTTAATAACGGGATCACAACATTAGTGTAATGGTGTGATGAACATTCATCCGAAGTATAGCATTATGATCAAAGTCATTGAGTTTATATTGCTATAACAACTTACGAAGTGATCCTAATCCTTAGACCATGAGATCATGTCAATCACTAACACCGAAAGAGTTTCTTGATAACATTAAACGTCAACCGTAACAGGGTGATTATAAAGATGGATTTAGAACTAATAAAGTGTTATGTTGAGGCTCATGTATCGAGAGTGGAATTTTTTCATCCTGATGACGGATAGATATACTCTGGGCCCTCTCGGTGATATCACATTGATTAGCTTGCAAGCAAGTGATTTGATCACTAGAATGTTATATCACGGGAACGAGAAAAGAGTGCATGTCAGTAACAAGATCAAAATAGGTATGGAGATACCGATGATCGAATCTCGTACATGTAATATATCATGAAACAAAGGGATTAAGATACTAGCGTAAAAGGTTCCGACGATCACAAGAAAGTCATCGTTGAATGTGTGGGAGTCGGTATGGGTCTCCAGATCCCGCTTCTGATTATTGATCTGAGAGGGGTCTCGATCATGTCCGCATTATTCACGAACCGTAGGGTGACACACTTAAGAGACACTGACATCCAATTGGAGCAAAAGTTTCATGCCGAAAGAATGAACAAGCGCAGGAATTTATTTCACTAGATACCAAAACAGGTTTTCGGGTGAAATTGCATAAAGTGGTTATGCATGTGAAATAGAATTCTAGCAAGGGGTTATTTGTGAATGTTTGTCATTAAAGTAATTGACAAAATTCTGAATAAAATAAAATAGTTTTATTTAATGAGAGTTTGCATTAATTTTGGTGGAAATTTAATGGCATGTTTGAGTGGGATTTTGAGTGGAGGGAATTTAAAGGAATTTTGTGAGTGGAGTGTCCACCCACATGAAGAGGGGAGGGCAAGGGGGCAGCCCCCATGCGCCGGCCACCCCCTTGGGGTTCCCCCCTCCTCCTATAAAAGGCACCCCTCTCCTCACTTCTCACTCACACCTCCTCGTGAAGGATCTCTCTCCCCCTCTAGAATTTATCCCCCATGGTCTCGGACTAGTGAGATACATGTTCCCGGTGGCTATTCAGCAAGAAAGATTTGTGCTTCCGCTGCATCGCTGGAGCGAGGAAGTGGAGGTTGCTCGGTGCCTCGAAGGTGTGTGCGAGCACGGATGCGCTGCTGATTTGCGGCGCTAGGACTTCCTCTCGATCTTGAGATCGGCAAGAGATCATCTACATCAACCACGAGTTGAACTCGTTAAGCTTTGTCGGTCTTCAAGGGTATGTTCTCTATGGATATACATCCTCCCGTTGTTTGTATCTAATAGATAGATCTTGGTACATAGTTCACATCGTAGGAAAATTTTTGTTTTCTATGCTGCGAACCCTACAGTGGTATTAGAGCCGGATCTATGCGTAGATGCTTTACACGGGTAGTACACATATGAGTATGTGGGCGATGATGATCATGTTGTTGCTCCTTAGTTGTAATTTTGGATATTGGTGGCATAGTGGGATGAAGCGGCCCGGACAAACTTTACATGTCCTCGCACATGAGACCTGTTCCACGCTTGACATGCAACTAGTTTGCATAAGTGGCTAGCGGGTGTCTGTCTCTCCTACTATAGTCAATATCTATTTTGCAACGAGTTGTCAACAATTTGGTTATCCTCGTTGTGGCTCATGTTCGTAGGTAAGAACGGTTCTATCTCGAAAGCCCTAAGCCACGTAAAACTTGCAATGGATAAATTAGAGGCGTCTAGTTTAGATTGTTGCTAGGCTAGTGTTATGATATGGTGATGTTGTAAGTAGAAGTATGAGATGATACTCTTACAACATACATAACGTGTAATCTCCATATACCTTGGACTTACACATATAGGTATGATAGTGATCATACCACGATGCACATGATAGAGATCATATGCGGGAACCATATCATTTCACTAATAAACATGTGATGTTTGATAGCATCTTATATTGCTTGTTTAGCGCTTTGTTAGCATAATAAGATGATCCCTCATTTAAATATCAAGATAATAATGTGTTCTTCCTTTAGTATGCACCCATTATGTTTTCGTCGCTCCAAGACATCACGTGATGATCGGGTGTTCTTGGATCCACGACCATATTTCGCGTGTAAAACAGTTACACACGCGAATACTAAGGTTCTAACTTGGCGAGCCAAGCATGTATAGACATGGCCTCAGAACACGGACCGAAAGGTTAAGCATGAGTCATATAGTAGATATGATGCCCATTTGATGCTCGCCTTTGAAGCTATACCGACTCACGTGATGATCGGACTTGGTATAGTGGATTTGGTTCATGTAATCACCAAAAAGGCACGAGGGATGTCGTTTTTGAGTGGGAGTTCATTCGTAATATGGATTAGTTGAACTCAATCTATCATACACTTAGTCTAAACTTTACAAATTCTATTGTAGATGGCACCACCTGCTTTTAATTTCAATGTGTTCATGGAGAAAGAGAAACTTGCAACAAACGGTAGAAACTTTACCGAATGGGCCATGAATTTGAGGATTCTCCTCTCTGCTGCACAAAAGCAATACATGCTAGAAGCGCCACTAGGCCCCCCACCTTTTGAGGATGCCCCTGACGAGGAGAAGAATGTCTATCAGACTCGTCAGGAGGACCACAACTTAGTTCATTGCGACATATTGTATGGGCTAGAGACGGAACTTCGAAAGCGTTTCGAAAACGGCAATGCTTTTGATACAATGGGTGAGTTGAAAATGATTTTCGACACACATGCTGCTGTAGAGAGCTACAACGCTTCAGAAAAGTTCTTTAGCTGCATGATGGAAGAGCACAGCTCCGTTAGTGAGCATGTACTCAAGATGTCGGGTTATGCCGATAAGCTTGTGTCCTTGGGAATAATGATTCCCATTGACTTAGGCATCCATCGTGTTCTGCAGTCTCTACCACCTAGCTATAAGAGCTTTGTGATGAACTATAATATGCAAGGCATGAAGAAGTCTCTCCCCGAGCTTCTGTCAATGCTTAAAACTGCAGAAGTGGAGATCAAAAAGGAACATCAAGTGTTGATGATCAATAGGAACACTGGTTTCAAGAAAGACAAGAAGGGAAAACAGAAGGGAAGTAAGGGCGGCAAGCCGGTTGCCGTGCCTGAAAAGAAACCCCGAGTTGGACCTAAGTCTAATACCGAGTGCTACTATTGTAAGGGGACTGGCCACTGAAAGCGCAACTGCCCCAAGTATTTGGCAGACAAGAAGGCCGGCAAGGCAAACAAAGGTATATATGATATACATGTTATTGATGTGTACTTGACTATTGCTCGCAGTAGCACCTAGGTATTTGATACCGGTTCAGTTGCTAATATTTGTAACTCGAATCAGGGGCTGCGGAACAAGCGACCGCTAGCAAGGGGTGAGGTCAAGATGTGTGTCGGCAATGGATCAAGCGTTGATGTGATCGCCGTCGGAACGCTGCCTCTGCATTTGCCGTCGGGATTAGTTATAAACTTGAATAATTGTTATCTGGTGCCTGCACTGAGCATGAACATTGTATCTGGATCGTGTTGATGCGAAGTGGTTATTCATTTAAATCCGAGAACAATGGTTGTTCTATTTATATGAATGAAATCTTTTATGGTCATGCACCGATGATGAATGGTTTATTTCTATTAGATCTCGATGATAATGTTACACATATTCATAATGTTGATGCTAAAAAGATTAAACTTAATGATGATATATCCGCATATATGTGGCACTGCCGTCTAGGTCATATTGGCGTTAAACGCATGAAGAAGCTCCATTCAGATGGACTTTTGGAATCACTTGATTTTGAATCATTTGATACATGTGAGCCATGCCTTATGGGAAAGATGACTAGAACGCCGTTTTCCAGTTCAATGGAACGGGCGACAGATTTATTGGAAATCATACATTCTGATGTATGTGGTCCAATGAGTGTGTCAGCGCGAGGTGGATATCGTTATTTTGTTACTTTCACGGATGATTTGAGTAGATACGGTTATATCTACTTGAAGAAACACAAGTTTGAAACCTTTGAAAAGTTCAAGGAATTTCAGAATGAAGTGGAAAATCATCGTAATAGAAAGATCAAATTTCTACGGTCCGACCGTGGAGGTGAGTATCTAAGTTACGAGTTTAGCACTCACATGAAAGGGTGTGGAATTGTTTCAAAACTCACACCTGCTGGAACACCACAGCGAAATGGTGTGTCGGAACGTCGTAATCGTACTTTATTAGATATGGTTCGATCTATGATGTCTCTAACGGACTTGCCGTTGTCATTTTGGGGTTATGCACTAGAAACTGCTGCATTCACTTTAAATCGGGCACCATCTAAATCCGTTGAAAAGACACCGCATGATTGTGGTTTGGAAACAAACCTAAGCTGTCATTTCTTAAAGTTTGGGATGCGATGTTTATGTGAAGAAACTTCAACCGGATAAACTCGAACCCAAAGCGGAAAAATGCGTCTTCATAGGATACCCTAAGGAAACTATTGGGTATTCCTTCTATCACAGATCCGAGGGCAAGGTTTTTGTTGCCAAGAATGGATCCTTTCTAGAGAAAGAGTTTATCGCGAATGGTGTGAGTAGTTGGAAGGTAGAACTCGAAGAGGTTATTGAACCTTCTCTTCAAAGTATGGCGAGTAGCGCAGCGCCGGAAGTTGTTCCGGAGTTGGCTTCACCTGTTGAAGAGGGAACTAATGATAATGATCATGAAACTCCAAAAGAGAGTACTACCGAACCTCGCAGGTCTAGTAGGACGCGTGCAGCTCCCGAGCTGTATGGAAATCCTGTCATGAATTTCATGGTTGATGAAAATGATGACCCTGTGATGTATGAAGAAGCGATGATGAGCCTGGATTCCAACAAATGGTTAGAAGCCATGAAATCCGAGATGGGATCCATGTATGAAAATCAAGTTTGGAACTTGGTGGAATTACCTCACGACCGAAAGGCCGTGGAGAACAAATGGATTTTCAAAAGAAAAACTGATGCTGATGGTAATGTGACCGTCTATAAAGCTCAACTTGTCGCAAAGGGGTTTCGACAAATTCAAGGAGTTGACTACGATGAGACATTCTCTCCCGTAGCGATGCTAAAGTCAGTTAGGATTATGTTAGCAATTGCTGCATATTTCGATTATGAGATATGGCAGATGGATGTCAAAACCGCGTTTCTCAATGGTAATATTGAAGAAGAGTTGTATATGATACAACCAAAGGGTTTTGTCGATCCTAAGGATGCTAACAAGGTGTGCAAGCTTCAGCGATCCATCTATGGATTGAAGCAAGCATCACGAAATTGGAATCTCCGCTTTGATGAGGTGATCAAAGAGTTTGGATTTGTCCAAACTTATGGAGAAGCTTGTATTTACAAGAAAGTGAGTGGGAGCAATGTGGCATTTCTGATATTATATGTGGATGACATATTATTGATCGGAAATGATATAGATCTTTTAAACAGTGTTAAAAGTTATCTAAACAGCAAATTTTCAATGAAGGACCTAGGTAAAGCGTCATACATATTAGGCATAAATATCTATAGAGATAGATCTAGACGCCTAATAGGGCTATCGCAAAGTACATACCTTGATAAGATTTTAAAGAAGTTTAAAATGGTCGAAAGTAAGAAGGGGTTCTTACCTATGTTGTAAGGCAAGACATTGAGTAAGACTCAAAGTCCGGCTTCGGCGGAAGAAAGAGAGATAATGGACAAGGTCCCCTATGCTTCGGCCATAGGATCTATAATGTACGCCATGCTATGTATTAGACCGGATGTGGCACATGCTATTAGTTTGACTAGTAGGTACCAATCGGGTCCAGGTTCCGAACACTGGATAGCGGTCAAGAATATCCTTAAGTACTTACGAAGAACTAAGGATATGTTTCTTGTATACGGAGGTGAAGAAGAGCTCGTCGCTAAGTGTTATGTTGACGCTAGCTTTGACACCGATCCGTATGACTCTAAGTCTCAATCCGGATACGTATTTCGAGGAGCTCCAAACAACCTGTGGTGGCGGGATCACCAACGAAGGCCGAATATGTTGCTGCTTCAGAAGCGGCTCAGGAAGAAGTTTGGATGAAGGAGTTCATATCCGAACTAGGAGTGGTTGCAAACGCGTTGGACCCAATGGTGATCTATTGTGACAACAATGGTGCCATTGCCAATGCCAAAGAGCCAAGGTCTCACAAGCATTCCAAGCATATTAAGCGCCGGTTTCACTCCATCCGCAAGCATGTCAAGGATGGAGATATCAAGATTTGTAAAGTACATACGGTGTCACATCCCAAAATTTTCCAAATTTTGTAATGTGAAAAATAAATAAACAAAATAAATAATTGTTGAAATTTAGGGTGAGAAGAAACTTTTTGATTCCAAATGGAAACATTAAAACCTATTTTGGTCCAATAGAATCCTAAAGGGATTTAAAAAGCTAAACAAATAATAAATAAAGTTATAATAGTTGGAATTACCATTTTTGGATTTTTAAATAAAAAGATATGGTTTTCATAAACAAAGTAGAAAAAAATAAGGATTATTTTAAAGAGCCAAATTAATCTTGGCCAAGTTTTAAAATAAATATTTCTATTTGATAAAATGAGTAAAGGTTTATTTAAATAAAATAATAAGGATTTATTAATATCCAATTTTATTTAAGTAAAGGCTTTTCCATTTTAAATAAACACAAAAACTTGTTAACGTATTTTAAATAGGATTTCCAAGTGTTTTTGTTGTTCAAATGAAACCTACTGAAAAGGTTTTGGTTTGGTTTAGATTTCAAATAGAGTTTTTAAATAAATTAAATCTTATTTGAATTAAAGACTAAGGTTTATTTATTTAATTATTAATAGATCCTAAAAGAATAAAAGTATTATTTTATTTTGGACTTTGGATTATGTTGTTAAACAGAACTAAAATCAATACAAAGTTTGGTGGTGATTTGAATTCAAATGGAGATTGAAAAATATTATTAAATCTTATTTAAATTAATACTAGAGCCTATTTGAAATAATTAAAAGACCCTAAAAATAAAGAAATATTCTAATTTTGACTCTAGAATAAACTATTAATCAGTATATGAACCTACACAAATTTTGGTTGAAGTTTGAAATCAAATTGTTGTTTAAAAAGTTTAAACAAAATCAAAACAAATTAATAGAAATAGAAAAGGGAAAAGTTTCTGTATAAAAAAATGAATCGGACCGCAGCCCAGCCCAGCAAGACCCACTGGCCCAGCAGGAGCCCATCTCTCTCCCCCGAACCGTTTCTTTTCTCACGCGCAAACTCACCTGCTCAGTCACCGACGCTTGGACCCCATCTCCCCTCTTCCTCTCTCGCTGACTAACTAGGCCCACGGCCACGTCGTCATCGTCCTCACCCGCGCGCGCTGACCACGCCTCCCGGCCATTTTTCTGCCGTTAACTCCTCGGAGTAAATTCACGGTAATGGCTCGACATTTAATACTCGCGATCACGCTTGATAAATCTCCTCCCTCTCCTCTTCCTTTCCCCTCAAACCCTGCTGCCAGAGAGCCACCAGGATGCCTCAAATTTGCTTTGCACTGTCGCTGTCTCCGACGTCTTCCGGCGACGATTCCGGCCACACCTCGCTGCCCCTTGCCTCCTCGACTACGCTAACTTGTTCCCCATCAACCACCGCACCTCCCAGTGGCCTCATCTTGCTCGCGCTTGACCCACAGCCTCGACAACGACCAAGACCATCACCGCCGCCATCTGTTTCCACTCCGACGACACCCCCTCGTAACTACTGACCACCCCATCCCCTCTGATCGATACTCTCGTGCTCGATTTTCTCGCGCGAACCTGACTGCATCATTTGTTTGTTGTGGTGTGGACTTAATACTCGCCTTCGACGACGACAAAGAACAACCGACGTCGTCTTGAACTCCGGCGAGGAATCACCAGTGACCCCGTGCACCCCTGTCCCTGCCGAGACCACGTTGAGCTTCAGCGTCACTCCGCGAACCCGGTGAGCATCCTCTCTCTCTCTCTTCCTAGCATCCTGCATCGCCGGCAAGCTTGCAGCCGAGTGCGCCGCCGCCAGCGCCGCTCGCTTAGGGTCAAACGTGTCGCGACCGTTGGATCTCGATCCTGTGACATAGATAGAATCACTTAAAATGAAGGGGTATGCAATCTGTGCCGTGCGATCAAGTCAGGTCATGCGGTCTGTGTCTGTCGATCCACACGAAACGTTTTCAACCAATAGAATCACGACGCGTGGCCAGTGTGTTATTTTAAAAACAGAATTTGATCTATTGTATTAGTAAACTTGCAAAATTCATAACTTTCAAACCACACGTCCAAATTTTGCAAATTTTATATCAATGGATTCAGCAAAACAAGTACTTTCTGACCATGCACTTTTTTTAGTAAAATGTTTATGTTAAATTGAATTTTTTTGCAGAAACTTGTGTAGGCATATTTAGAATATAAAATTTGTTCTAAAATGAATTTTGAGATAAAACCTTTGGCAAATGGATTGTTTTGAACCTACTGACCTTAGAAACCAACTCATGGATTTGAAAATGTATTTGGTAAAGCTAAAGAGTAAATCTTTGATTTAAAGCATTTCTAGTCAAATAAAAATAATGTTTATTTATTAAAAATGCTTTTGGAGGAAAACCTTTGGGAGATGTTTTGATTTAAACTCTCTGACCCTAAAAACAAAGTTTTATGATTGAAAAATGTATTTGGTGAATCCTATAAAGATTATTGCTTTGCTAAAAGCATTTTCAACCACATAAAATAATGCTTTGGTTTAAAAAGGGTTTATAGGTAAAATCTTTTGCAAATGGTTTTGCCACTTTTATAAAATTACCAATAGGTGTTTTCAAATGTTTATAACCCATTAGAAACCACTTTTCCAAATAAAACAACCTTTGGCATGTTTGCATGCATTGCTTTGTTTCTATTATTTTATGTGTTGTTTGCTTGAATGGTAGATTGAATTCTTGCTTGCTTGGTTGAATTGTAGTGGAATTTGAAGAGTGTGAATATTGCAGATCAAGGAGTGAAATTATATTCTCTACCAAAAAGGCAAGTGATGCTTCATACTTTTGTCCCATTATTTTCACTATGCATTAGTGATATTTCTAAGTAGGACTTGCATGGAATTTTTGCTAAGTATAAACTATGCCATGGGAAATCCTAGTAGATGAAACCTTAGTAGAAATTTCCTAAGTTAAGATTCCTACTACTACCATGCTTATCTTAGCTAGTAGAAAACAAGGGTGGAATATATTCATACTATGGAATATTTCTAAGACAAGGACTTGAGTTTTGTTTAATAAAACAACTAAGTGAATGAATCACCTGGGTGGAATGGAAAGAATGGTTTGTGTTGAGTGGTTACACAAGGCCCATTTCTATGGTTTACCTTGTGTATCTCACTTGTGGATGGCCACCCAGGAACAAAGAGATTTGAGATGTCAAATGTTGAGAAGCTTCAAGTGCAGCCACTTGGCATTATGGACTCTGCCTGGATCATATAGGTTGCAATAACTTAGCCAAATGGACAGTTGGTGGTAGGGGTTTGATAGGTTGGAGCGCGTCCATTCTGGTCTAAGGGAAGGCTTCTGAAAGATCTTGTCTTGGTGAAACCAAGTCTTGCGGGGAAAGTGCACCACCTCTGCAGAGTGTAAAATCTAAGTACTTAGCCATGTCCCTGGTAAAGGACAATTTGAGCATCAAGACTGGAAGCTATCAAGAATCTCCTCATCCAAATTTCTAAGTTAAAAACTTGTGGTTGAACAAGGGTTGAAGGATCACCAATTTCTATTGGGAGATGCCTTGGGTGATTTTGACAAACAAAAACTTAGTGTTTTCAAATGATAAGGAAAATCTATTTTGAGCAAACCAAGCCTAAGCTCCACCTAGCCAAATGCATATAGATGATAGACTCCACTATACTACCATAGTATCACTTGCCAATACAATTCAAATGTATTGACCCTTGTGGCTGTAACTTATTATGTTGCAGGTTTGTTTGATGTTAGTGAAGTTTATTGATTAGGATTACAAGTCTACAACCAACATGACTGCATGTGGCACTTTGAAGATGAAGGACCCCATGCTATTGTTATATTCTGCTGCATTTTAATGAGATAGCAAAATGAGCTAAGTAAGATGTAATAAATTATTTTATTCCTTGTTATAAAGTTGTAGTATGACCTTTGTTTCTTGATATTACATCTTAACTGTGGATGCTAGCTATTGATCTAGTGACTAGCATTGTAAACACAGGGATCTCTACCTTATTAAAGGTTGGGACCTCTACAGATGGTATCAGAGCATTGTGTTGCCTGTAGGATTTGTAACCGTAGGATTGGACAAAACCCCTTAGAAAAATAGGAGTTGTATTTGTTGCAAAACTTATTTACAAACAATCTTGTATGCTCTTTCCTTAACCTTTTCGGTTTTGATTCTACACCTCTTCTACTTCAACTTGATGGACAAAGCCTACCCCATGGCCAAAGACTTCAACATGAGCAAAGGACTTCACCAACTAAAGTGATTTCAACCTTATTCTCAACAAGGACTTCAACTTGGATATCACTAAGGACTACAAGTGAGACAAGAAATATTGCTCAAGACTTGAAGACTAAGGAAACACAACTTAGGAATCATCATCACCTTTGAAGTTTTGTGACCAAGACACAAGAATTTTCCCAAGGAAACCATGTCCTCATTCAAGAAGAACCAACTAAGAAGGATGGAATGATCTCAAGTGAACCATATAGTTGGACCACCATAGTTTAAATTAAACCCACCAACTTATGTGGTGTAGAAAAAATATTTTGTTACCTAAAAATGTGCTTGAACTTTGTTGTTTGAGTGGAATGTTTGTTTGTGATTGCTTACACATTGCTTGTGTGAATTGTGATGTGTGTGATTAGAACTATTTCCTTAGAAATCTCTTGCCTATTCTAATCCCAAACCAACCCAAACAGATGACTTCTCCAAGAGACTCCAACATCAAGAATGGTGACACCAACAACCAAGATATGCACATGAGAGAACAACTACTAGCAAACCAAACCCAGTTGAACCAAGTGACAACTCAGTTTTTAGCCAATAACAATGAGTTAAACCCAACCATGCAAAAGTTTTTGGAAATCCAATCCCAATTGCTGCAAGGGATGACCACTCAAATGATCGACATGGGAGACAACTCTTCCCAAGGAGTTTATGACAACAAGGATGTCAAGTA
Organism: Avena sativa; assembly: GCA_916181665.1. Classification (NCBI taxonomy): domain Eukaryota; kingdom Viridiplantae; phylum Streptophyta; class Magnoliopsida; order Poales; family Poaceae; genus Avena; species Avena sativa. The sequence continues at coordinate 151,094,737 of OV702297.1, forward strand.
TGATATTTTAGAAGGAACTCAAGCATGCAATGTCTGTGGAGACAAGGATCACACTTCCAAAGAGCATGAAGATCAATGCCCCAATTGTGAAGATAAACATCCAACTAATCAATGCCCCACATCTCAAGCTACTTGTTTCCTATGTGAAGGAAATAATCATGTCCCTATCCAATGCCCCATCTATTCCATAGTTCAACAAAGGAAACAAGGTGGAGTGCAACAACAGTTTGTAAACCCTAATGAAGGAACAACTTCTACCAAGAAGGATGAAGGCAAAGTCAAAACCATGCATCATAAGGCCAAATCCAAAGTGACCACAAAGTGTTGCTACTCTTGTGGAGAAGAAGGTCATATCTCTAGTAACTGCCCCAAGAAGAGAGAAAGATTTCCCACCTTTGTGGTGAAATATGAAGAGCATGAACTATAAGAACTCCTAGCTTTGGAGAGACCCAAAAAGAAGAAGGAGGACATAAGCCAGTTGCAATGTTACAATTGCAAAGAAATGGGACACTATGCCAGTGATTTTCCAGAAAAGAAGAAGAACCAAGGAAATAAACAAGAGGAATTGATACCAAATAAGAAGAAGGATAATAGCCAAGTTATGTGATTCAAATGCAAAGAGCTAGGCCATTATGCAGACAAGTGTCCGGAGAAGCTTCATCAGAATTCCAAGAAAGCCAAGAAGTAATCTAGTTGGAAAATTTTAAGGGTGGTAGTACCCTAGTTGCTTTGAGCCAACTTGTAACCCCTACCTTTCCCAAATCTCGGGACGAGATTTATTTTAAGGGTGGTAGCCTGTCACATCCCAAAATTTTCCAAATTTTGTAATGTGAAAAATAAATAAACAAAATAAATAATTGTTGAAATTTAGGGTGAGAAGAAACTTTTTTATTCCAAATGGAAACATAAAAACCTATTTTGGTCCAATAGAATCCTAAAGGGATTTAAAAAGATAAACAAATAATAAATAAAGTTATAATAGTTGGAATTACCATTTTTGGATTTTTAAATAAAAAGATATGGTTTTCATAAACAAAGTAGGAAAAATAAGGATTATTTTAAAGAGCCAAATTAATCTTGGCCAAGTTTTAAAATAAATATTTCTATTTGATAAAAAGAGTAAAGGTTTATTTAAATAAAATAATAAGGATTTATTAATATCCAATTTTATTTAAGTAAAGGCTTTTCCATTTTAAATAAACACAAAAACTTGTTAATGTATTTTAAATAAGATTTCCAAGTGTTTTTGTTTTTCAAATGAAACCTACTGAAAAGGTTTTGGTTTGGTTTAGATTTCAAATAGAGTTTTTAAATAAATTAAATCTTATTTGAATTAAAGACTAAGGTCTATTTATTTAATTATTAATAGATCCTAAAAGAATAAAAGTATTATTTTATTTTGGACTTTGGATTATGTTGTTAAACAGAACTAAAATCAATACAAAGTTTGGTGGTGATTTGAATTCAAATGGAGATTGAAAAATATTATTAAATCTTATTTAAATTAATACTAGAGCCTATTTTAAATAATTAAAAGACCCTAAAAATAAAGAAATATTCTAATTTCGACTCTAGAATAAACTATTAATCAGTATATGAATCTACACAAATTTTGGTTGAAGTTTGAAATAAAATTGTTGTTTAAAAAGTTTAAACAAAATCAAAACAGATTAATAGAAATAGAAAAGGGAAAAGTTTCTGTATAAAAAAATGAATCGGACCGCAGCCCAGCCCAGCAAGACCCACTGGCCCAGCAGGAGCCCATCTCTCTCCCCCGAACCGTTTCTTTTCTCACGCGCAAACTCACCCGCTCAGTCACCGACGCTTGGACCCCATCTCCCCTCTTCCTCTCTCGCTGACTAACCAGGCCCACGGCCACGTCGTCATCGTCCTCACCCGCGCGCGCTGACCACGCCTCCCGGCCGTTTTTCTGCCGTTAACTCCTCGGAGTAAATTCACGGTAATGGCTCGACGTTTAATCCTCGCGATCACGCCTGATAAATCCCCTCCCTCTCCTCTTCCTTTCCCCTCAAACCACGCTGCCAGAGAGCCACCAGGCTGCCTCAAATTTGCTTTGCACTGCCGCTGTCTTCGACATCTTCCGGCGACGATTCTGGCCACACCTCGCTGCCCCTTGCCTCCTTGACCACGCTAACTTGTTCCCCATCAACCACCGCACCTCCCAGTTGCCTCATCTTGCTCGCGCTTGACCCACAGCCTCGACAACAACCAAGACCGTCACCGTCGCCGTCTGTTTCCACTCCGACGACACCCCCTGGTAACTACTGACCACCCCATCCCCTCTGATCGATACACTCGTGCTCGCTTTTCTCGCACGAACCTGACTGCATCATTTTTTGTTGTGGTGTGGACTTAATACTCGCCTTCGACGATGACAGAGAACAACCGACGCTGTCTTGAACTCCGGCGAGGAATCACCAGTGACCCCGTGCACCCCTGTCCCTGCCGAGACCACGTTGAGCTTCAGCGTCACTCCACGAACCCGGTGAGCATCCTCTCTCTCTTCCTAGCATCATGCATCACCTGCAAGCTTGCAACCGAGCGTGCCGCCGCCAGTCGCCGCCGGCAGCGCTGCTCGCTTAGGGTCAAACGTGTAGCGACCGTTGGATCTCGATCCTGTGACATAGATAGAATCACTTAAAACGAAGGGGTATGCGATCTGTGTCGTCCGATCAAGTCAGATCCTACGGTCTGTGTCTGTCAATCCACGCGAAACATTTTCAACCAATAGAATCACGACGCGTGGCCAGTGTGTTATTTTAAAAACAGAATTTGATCTATTGTATTAGTAAATTTGAAAAATTCATAACTTTCAAACCACACGTCCAAATTTTGCAAATTTTATATAAATGGATTCAGCAAAACAAGTACTTTCTAACCATGCACTTTGTTTAGTAAAATGTTTCTTTTAAAATGAATGTTTTTGCAGAAACTTGTGTAGGCATATTTAGAATATAAAATTTGTTCTAAAATGAATTTTGAGATAAAACCTTTGGCAAATGGATTGTTTTGAACCTACTGACCTTAGAAACCAACTCATGGATTTGAAAATGTATTTGGTAAAGCTAAAGAGTAAATCTTTGATTTAAAGCATTTCTAGTCAAATAAAAATAATGTTTATTTATTAAAAATGCTTTTGGAGGAAAACCTTTGGGAAATGTTTTGATTTAAACTCTCTAACCCTAAAAACAAATTTTTATGATTTAAAAATGTATTTGGTGAATCCTATAAAGATTATTGCTTTGCTAAAAGCATTTTCAACCACATAAAATAATGCTTTGGTTAAAAAAGGGTTTATAGGTAAAATCTTTTGCAAATGGTTTTGCCACTTTTATAAAATTACCAATAGGTGTTTTCAAATGTTTATAACCCATTAGAAACCACTTTTCCAAATAAAACAACCTTTGGCATGTTTGCATGCATTGCTTTGTTTCTATTATTTTATGTGTTGTTTGCTTGAATGGTAGATTGAATTCTTGCTTTCTTGGTTGAATTGTAGTGGAATTTGAAGAGTGTGAATATTGCAAGATCAAGCAGTGAAATTATATTCTCTACCAAAAAGGCAAGTGATGCTTCATACTTTTGTCCCATTATTTTCACTATGCATTAGTGATATTTCTAAGTAGGACTTGCATGGAATTTTTGCTAAGTATAAACTATGTCATGGGAAATCCTGGTAGATGAAACCTTAGTAGAAATTTCCTTATTTAAGATTCCTACTACTACCATGCTTAGCTTAGCTAGTAGAAAACAAGGGTGGAATATATTCATACTATGGAATATTTCTAAGTCAAGGACTTGAGTTTTGTTTAATAAAACAACTAAGTGAATGAATCACCTGGGTGGAATGGAAGGAATGGTTTGCGTTGAGTGGTTACACAAGGCCCATTTCTATGGTTTACCTTATGTATCTCACTTGTGGATGGCCACCCAGGAACAAAGAGATTTGAGATGTCAAATGTTGAGAAGCTTCAAGTGCAGCCACATGGCATTATGGGCTTTGCCTGGATCATATAGGTTGCAATAACTTAGCCAAATGGACAGTTGGTGGTAGGGGTTTGATAGGTTGGAGCGCGTCCATTCTGGTCTAAGGGAAGGCTTCTGAAAGATCTTGTCTTGGTGAAACCAAGTCTTGCAGGGAAAGTGCACCACCTCTGCAGAGTGTAAAATCTAAGTACTTAGCCATGTCCCTGGTAAAGGACAATTTGAGCATCAAGACATGGAAGCTTTCAATAATCTCCTCATACAAATTTCTAAGTTAAAAACTTGTGGTTGAACAAGGGTTGAAGGATCACCAATTTCTATTGGGAGATGCCTTGGGTGATTTTGACAAACAAAAACTTAGTGTTTTCAAATGATAAGGAAAATCTATTTTGAGCAAAGCAAGCCTAAGCTCCACCTAGCAAAATGCATATAGATGATAGACTCCACTGTACTACCATAGTATCACTTGCCAATACAATTCAAATGTATTGACCCTTGTGGCTGTAACTTATTATGTTGCAGATTTGTTTGATGTTAGTGAAGTTTATTTATTAGGATTACAAGTCTACAACCAACATGACTGCCTGTGGCACTTTGAAGATGAAGGACCCCATGCTATTGTTATATTCTGCTGCATTGTAATGAGATAGCCAAATGAGCTAAGTAAGATGTAATAAATTATTTTATTCCTGGTTATAAAGTTGTAGTATGACCTTTGTTTCTTGATATTACATCTTAACTGTGGATGCTAGCTATTGATCCAGGGACTAGCATTGTATACACAGGGATCTCTACCTTATTAAAGGTTGGGACCTCTACATACGGATCTCAATGTAGCAGATCCGTTGACTAAAACTCTCCCTAGAGCAAAACATGATCAACACCAGAACTTGGTGGGTGTTAGATTTATCACTATGTAACTAGATTATTGTCTCTAGTGCAAGTGGGAGACTTAAGGGAATATGCCCTGAGAGAAAATAATAAAGTGTTTATTATGTGTATTCCAAGTATATGATAGATGTTTATTTTGCATGCTATAATTGTATTAATACGGAAACATTAATACATGTGTGTTTAATAAACAAACAGAAAGTTCCTAGTTATGCCTCTCTCATAAACTAGCTCGTTGATTAACAAGATGATCAAGGTTTCCTGATCATGGACATTGGATGTTGTTAATAACGGGATAACAACATTAGTGTAATGGTGTGATGAACATTCATCCGAAGTATAGCATTATGATCAAAGTCATTGAGTTTATATTGCTATAACAACTTACGAAGTGATCCTAATCCTTAGACCATGAGTCATGTCAATCACTAACACCAGAAGAGTTTCTTGATAACATCAAACATCACACCGTAACAGGGTGATTATAAAGATGGATTCAGAACTAATAAAGTGTTATGTTGAGGCTCCTGGATCGAGAGTGGAATTTGTTCATCCCGATGACGGATAGTTATACTCTGGTCCCTCTCGGTGATATCACATTGATTAGCTTGCAAGCAAGTGATTTGATCACTAGAATGTTATATCACGGGAACGAGAAAAGAGTGCATGTCAGTAACAAGATCAAACTAGGTATGGAGATACCGATGATCGAATCTCGGACATGTAATATACCGTGAAACAAAGGGATTAAGATACTAGCGTAAAAGGTTCCGACGATCACAAGAAAGTCATCGTTGAATGTGTGGGAGTCAGTATGGGTCTCTAGATCCCGCTTCTGATTATTGATCTGAGAGGGGTCTCGATCATGTCCGCATTATTCACGAACCGTCGGGTGACACACTTAAGAGACACCGACATCCAATTGGAGCAAAAGTTTCATGCCAAAAGAATGAACAAGTGCAGGAATTTATTTCACTAGATACCGAAACAGGTTTTCGAGTGAAATTGCATAAAGTGGTTATGCATGTGAAATAGAATTCTAGAAAGGGGTTATTTGTGAATGTTTGTCATTAAAGTAATTGACAAATTTCTGAATAAAATAAAATAGTTTTATTTAATGAGAGTTTGCATTAAATTTGGTGGAAATTTAATGGCATGTTTGAGTGGGATTTTGAGTGGAGGGAATTTAAAGGAATTTTGTGAGTGGAGTGTCCACCCACATGAAGAGGGGAGGGCAACCCCATGCGCCGGCCACCCCCTTGGGGTCCCCCCTCCTCCTATAAAAGGCACCCCTCTCCTCACTTCTCACTCACACCTCCTCGTGAAGGATCTCTCTCCCCCTCTATAATTTATCCCCCATGGTCTCGGACTAGCGAGATACATGTTCCCGGTGGCTATTCGGCAAGAAAGAGTTGTGCTTCCGCTGCATCGTTGGAGCGAGGAGGTGGAGGTTGCTCGGTGCCTCGAACGTGTGTGCGAGCACGGATGCGCTGCTGATTTGCGGCGCTAGGACTTCCTCTCGATCTTCAGATTGGCAAGAGATCGTCTACATCAACCACGAGTTGAACTCGTTAAGCTTTGTCGGTCTTCAAGGGTATGTTCTCTACGGATATACATCCGCCCGTTGTTTGTATCTTATAGATAGATCTTGGTACATAGTTCACATCGTAGGAATTTTTTTTCTATGTTGCGAACCCTACAGTACACAATAGCGTGATCATTTCTAGCATGATCAGATGTGATTGATTTGGCTAATCAAATGTGTTGCAAAATGGATTTCCTAATTATCCATGACATCTATTATCTGGGCTACTGCTGTGGTGCCTCCACTACTGGAGTGTGCACAGTAATGTCCTAGATAGCATGATCTAAAGATGTGAGCTACTGTCTGGACTTTTTTTGGCTATAACTTGTAGTCCAATTGATAGCTTGTATATAAGTGAGTGGTTTTTTATTCTGTCAAAATGACAGGAGAATTTAAATGATTTCTAGCTGTTGTAGGCTAGAAAAATGATTGGTTTGGTCATGATGTTTCTGTAATGATCTGGCTGTTGTGGTACCTCCTTGGAGGATGCACATTGGTCTAGATCAATTACTTGATCTGCTATAGATTTATTGGACAAATATTTAGCTTAAACCTTGCCAATGATGCAAAATTTTGAGGTCAAGTTGATAATAGAAGTATATATGTGGTTGTGGCACTGTGCTTTACTCGTAGGATGATTTTATACTCCACTTGAGTATAAATCTGAGGAGATGATCATTTAACACTAAATCATGCTTGGAAACTAGTAGGAACAAATATTATGCATGATCCATAATAGAGCAACCTTTTGTTGTTGCTGAATCAGTGTTGTGACTTCTTGTTCCTAGTGGATCTTGTTCCTGGATGCTACCTGATCTGCTCCTCCTTTTTGCTCACTTGGCATGCTCCTTCTAATGCTTGATCTTCTCTTGGATGGCTTATGTAAGCAACCAGATGTTGATTGGGTGGTGGATTGAATAGATGTTTGGTTGATGCACTGAGATAATCTGTGTAGATCTTGGTGTTGTTCTAGAAACAGTGTGTTTTAGAGAGATGGAAATAGAAATATGGAATGTGGACGTGTAGAGTTTGGCTAGTGTGTTGTTGGTTCTGTGCAGAAGCTGATGGTTAGCTAATTAGCTACGGCTGGATCCTCTTCTCCTTTTAATGCAGGCCTTGTGGTGTTGACAACACACCCATTTGCATGTGTTGTGTGAGCTGTGTGTGGGCTTGTCTCACTCAAATGGATCAGATCAAGTACAAACTGGATCGTTTGCTGGTTATTACTGTTTGGCTTTTACCTTTTACTGAATTGGTGAAACTTGCCCCAATTTGCCTATGATGTGGAACTGAGGCTAGATTTGTAATAAGAACAGATACTACTTTATTTGGCCCCTATTTACTCTGCTCAATATTATGAATAGCAATGCATTTCATTGCCAAACTTAGAGCAAACTAATTAACACTAACCCCTCTCTTTTTGTCTTTTAGTATTTGTTTACAGGTATCAAGAAAGAATACAGGAGGTTAAGTAGATAGGAATTCTAACTTAGGTTTTTATCTATTGTAATCTTCTTTTTTTATTGTAATAACAATGTAACACTTCTATATTTATTAAAGCTTTTATTTTTCTTTATTTGTAGTTATTCATCTATGTAATGACTTTGAATTTACTTGTATTGATTAAATCTTTGTTTTTTTAAACAAAGATTTCTTCTTATTTGTATTTCTTTGATTTCCATTAATCTATATGATTTCTTCTTTTTTATTTACTATATTGTACTTTATTCTTATTCTTTTATTGTAAAAGAATAATGTAATACTTCATGTGTTCTTTTATTATAAATAATTCTGTTGTATCCATGTTGTAATCATTTCTTTTTATTCCTTTGTTATAAAAGGATAATGTAATATACATATATTCTTTTAATAAGGAACTCTTCTATTTGTTTCATTATTGTAATTCATTTTCCATTTTCTTTATTCATTTAATTATTTTATTATAATCTTTTCTTTATTCTTTTATTTTGAAAGAACAATGCAATGTTGGTCTTAAAGAATCTTTATACTTTTGTTGATATCACTTGTATTTGTCTTATTGTGAATAATTATTTATAATTCAAATTTTGTTTTCCCAAAGTTTCTTGTTTCTTGTTTTGAGTTTTCTTCTTTCCTTCTAGTTTCTTGTTTTCCCAAAGTGATGTTTTTAATAAACTCGGCACTCCTTGAGTTTACTCTCAACCTTACTTCGGTTATGGTTAATGTTTGATGCTACTTTATACTTCCTCTTGAAGCTTCATGAAATTACTTTTGACCTTAAACACCATTATTGACGAAGAACTGCTGATGCTAAGCATACCTATTATAGCCTTGCCGGTGTTGTTCCACCCGAAATCTCCACCTCTTGATGGTAATCCTTCTCCTCGAGTAACCAACATGTTGGGACATTCGGATCTCTTATGCCCGTCCAGACCACACTTATAACACACCTTATCGGTCTTCCAACAATTCCTGCTTAGGTGCTTGAAGTTCCACACTTATTGCATATGATTTGTTTCTTTCATTTTGAGGCCTCATGTTTTAATATACCATTTGCGGATATGAATCTGGGCAGAAAACTTAAGTTTGATGTTGATTCTAGAGACTGAATCTTCTTTGGTTCCCTTATAGCTTTTTTCTTGGCTAATTTCTTCCTCTCTTCCACTAGCATCTTGTAATCATCCTGAAAAGTAATTGCTACATCAACCAGATCTTGGAAACATCATGTTGCAGCCCCTCATATTTTCATCTTCATATAAGGTTTTAGTCCTTCCAAAACCCTTTTCTTGCGCTTCTCCTCCGTATTTACCTCATCAACTGCATAACGAGATAATTGACTAAACTTGCTAATATATTTCATCACGGTTTCATCATTTTGCTTTAAATCCATGAAATCTCTCCTTTTAAATTCCATAATGCTCTCTGGAACATGATACTCATGAAACTTCCGCTTGAATTCTTCCTAGGTGAATATCTCTTCTGGTGTGTGCATAGCTAATTGATTCTCCCACCAATTTGCGGTAGATCCGGATAGAAGAAATGTTGCATATCGTAACTTCTCCTCATCATTGCATCCTACTGTTTTAAGTTTCCTTTCTGTATACATCATCCAATCCTCTGCATCCATAGGTTCTTATGTAGATGCAAAAGGAATTGGTTTGTCATTTTGGAAATCAGAAAGACTTACTTTGATATCTTTGTTTTCCTCTCCGGGTCCAATTTGTTTGATTATTTCCTGCATGAACCTATTCTGGTACTCTTGCATCTTAGAGTGATAGAATTCTCCTCTATCAATGGACGAGTTGATGGTCCAGTTGCAATTACATCCATATTGCTTTCCCTCTGCTTAGCTTCTTGCTCCAAACGTTGTCTTTCAAACCCAGCTTCTACTCCTGTATCCATACCCTATCTAGTCCTGTTACATAAAGCGAATACTCATACTTACATCATGCATATGTTTTCTGAGCTCAACTCTATGCATAGTGCTAGTCACACAAGGAAATCAAGAACCAGATCCAAATAACAACCAAACCTATACCATGTATTATACATGGTTTTTATAAGCTATTACAAACAATCCTCACAACTACGGTTTGACTCTCACTTGGTACATTACTTGTATGTTTCAAGGACTTTCTTGCTCGTATGAGCATGCTCTTACTTCTTAAGTCATGCCTCTCAAACACTATGATGCACATTACTGGTTATGTACATCATTTAAGCCCTTTACTTTTATGGATTGTCTCTTCTTACTTTTTTTCTCTCTTTCTAGTACTTCATGGAATTCCGTCCATGATGACATGAAGTCCGACAACTACCTTCTAGAGTATATAAACATCCAGAGGGTGTGCACTTTTGATTAGAAGTACTTAGATTGAGATTAGCCATTGAAAAATGCCTAGAAAATGTGTGATCTTCCGTGGAATTCTCATGTCCACCTTCAAATTCACTTTCAAAGTAAGATGTATCCTCTACTTTTTCCTTGATTCCGTCATACCTATAGAGGTAATAACTGCTAGTGCCTTCTTCCAGGTCAACAGGATTGGTACTGCCCCCATATGGATCATAGGTTCCATGCTAACCTAACTGGTTTCTATTCCTTTATTAGGATCACAGGGTATAGGATTCTCCCTGGTTCCAGTGTAAGATTCTACTCCCCATCCATCGTGATCCCAAACTTGAATACTTGGATTGGATGCTTCCTAAGTTTCTGGAATTAATCTATACTTGTCCAAGGCATGCATGTTTCTAAGGCCCATTTTAATAATAGGCACAGGTTTCAGACTATGGTCCTTCAAACTCATTCTCTTCATACACTACTTTTGAGAAGACTATTCTAAAATGCCTAGCTTCTCTGTCTGACTCCTTTTTGCATTCTATTGCTTTAGTAGGATCAACATAATCCTCAAGGTTGTATCCAACTCCTGGACTAGAACCTAATGTGTGACATGGTAGGTTTTGAGTAATGTCCCTCTATGACCTATGTATTTGGCTGCTCAAGTAGATTTAGTCTACACGAATGCAACATGATCCAACTTACGTTCCAAATTTATAGGATCTTGAGGTATAGTAGTAATATTACTACCTACCATTTCCTTGGATTCTTGTTTTCGAAGCCTGATTATTGCTTCTGAAACTGCAATTTGATACGCCACTGCCATACATCTCATCTTCCCAGGTGGCATTACTTCTCTTATCCCCAACTTTTTGGTAAGATAAGCACTACACGAGACTTGACTAACACATTCCTGTAATGGAAACTATAAACCTTGACAGAAAGTCGAGATTTGCAACTCCATATTCCATAAAAGTTATCTCAAAAGTTTGGTCCAATCACCTACATAGTCCTATACATCACTTGAACGTTCCGGTTTGGGTACCGAGATGTAATTCCTCACTGTAGATAAGAGATTATAATTGCCCTACTAGATTATAACTTATTATTATTACCCAAATTTGCATCATAATAAATAATTATCGCACTAGAAGCATGACAATGTAATTCTCAAGTGAATACTCATCATATTTCTAGAGAACTCTCTATCGTTGCTAACATTCTTCGTACAAGTTCTACCCATTTAATAGGTTTCCAACCTAAGGTCAAAGCTTTTGCTCTGATACCAGCTGTGATGACCCAGCATACCACTTCATGTTGTAGTATACTATAGTCGTGGACATAACACTCATGGAGTACCATTCCGCAAATATTACATCCTCAAAGTGGTACAACAGAAACAAAGCGGGTCCACAAGATACATTATCATTATTACAACCAGAAATTACATGATGACTTTGAGATCCTCCTAGGTCCATAGAGGTATCCCGATGACTCAGGGCTAAACCATAATAACTCCGAGAACAGAATAGAGAAGCAACTAACTTTAAGGTTTATACGAGATTTAATATATAGAGAGGATAGAGATTTATGCTACTGGACTAGATCACTATATATGATACATCTACACTTCAGATACGTCGGTCTCCATTCCGTAGATGTTTTCGTAATTGTTCCCTTCGACGCTTTCAGATACTTCTGGTTCTTCATAAAGGAATTCTTCTTGGTCTTCAATTGGATATAGTATTTCCTCTACCTGACCGTTATTATCTTCAAAATCTAGCAAGGGTTAAGAAGATACGTTGAGTACGAGCGTACTCAGCAAGTTCACTAAAAAGGAGTGTTTGATGCACTATATCTACAGCCACAGACCATAGGTCATAGGAAATTCAAGTTTTTGTAAACATTTCTTTAAAGGTTGCTTTTATTCTGAAAAGCTATGTCCGTCAGCCTTCATGGGTTTACCAGAACTTTCGTGGAGTTCCTTTCTCGCCGCGTTCGCAGCTCCTTCCCAGAACAAGGAGTAACAAGTTACAGTTCTTACACTCTGCAGAGGTGCATCACTTTACCCATGAGAGATCTTAGCTTTGTTGCACATCCAGGCGCGCATTCCCGTTCACACTTCCTTGGTATGAGGCCCAGACTAAGATCCAAGCCAATCACTGTCCTTCTCCGCGACCCCGCATACACCGCAATTGTTGTGTGCCCAAACTCAAGGTAGACTTTTCCCCGTATAAAACGGCTATACCTTAGTTGGATACACACAACAACCATTAATACTAGAAATCTGACTTCTGTAAGCCCAGATCCACAGTAGACTTTCCCCCGTATAAAATGGCTATACCCATGATCTGCAACTTATAAATGCCTAGAACAGTGTCCAATGCATGCGAAAGGGAGCCGATCCAGCTGACTTCTCTGTCCCATTCCAAATCTCATGGTTAACGCATAATATACGGCGCAAGAATCACTGGCGACATTGGTTGTTACGTCCTAGATAATATGTTCCTTTACCACCAGAACTTTCATAGTAGGTTATTACCTCTTGGTAAATAACCTATAATCATATTATTATGATAATATTGTTTTCTGACCTTTTTGAAATGCAGGTGATGACAACACTAGATTTGCAAAATGCTTTACAGAAAATAATCAAAGTACATGAGCAAGTGTGAACTTGCCTTGATATAGCGGAGTATTGTAGTCGAATGTCTCGTCTTGACCCTGGACCTTGGGTTCTACAAAAATACCATCATTGCCCGGTAAGGACAATGTTTAAAGAAGAAATATGCTGTTATGCATAAGTAATGGGATGCATGTTGTAAAATCCCAAGTAATTCCCCAACCATTACAAGTGAGTTGTATTTAGATGATTTGTTTAGGATGTGATTTATCTTTAATTTTTCTTCATAAAAGAGAGTAGTTGTAAGGGTTTTTGGATAACATATAAGACATGAAAGTAAGGTACAATTGTAATACAATTCTAAGATTGGGTGATATCGTGTAATCATTACAAGGTTTATGTTTTAATTTTGTTATAGCTTAAAAGAAATGGTTTAGTGTTTCTTTTGGAAGTGGCAAAAAGAATAACATTTGAAGAAAATATTATTTATGTTAAGTTATTCAACTCTAAAGATTAATAGGATTGGAGCTATGGTTTTGTAACAAGGTTTAAATAATCTTGAGTCATTATATATCTAGATTAAGGTATCTTAGACCAAACTAAACTATAAAAAATGTAATTGGGCTTGAGATATAGCATTATTGTCAACGCCCGGATTTTTAATCCCAGATGCCTGTTATGCCATACATCGCAATCCCAGGATTACCATTTTTTCGAGACATAACAGATTTGGATATCACAGTACATCATCCATTACAAACCATACATAAGGTCTTACACAAATAAGGGTCTCATGATCCAGTTCTTAATACAACTCAAGCAGCGGAATAACGTAAAGATAACGATAGCTTAGGAGAAGCTCCATCTTCAGGGTCACAGGCAATGCTGACGATGGGATATGATCCTAGTTGTCGTAACCTTCCTGCGGTCTGTCATCCTGATACTCCTCTTCATAGTCTGGCCACGGGAATAGCCAGGGACAAAGCCATGTGTACTCTTTAAGTACTCGCAAACTAATACTAACAAGTTAAGGGGGGTTATAGTAGGATACTAAGCTCTAGGGTTGTTTTGCAAAAAGCCAGATTTACCTCTACTAAGTTCAGAAGCAAATAAAACTAGTTGAAAGTTTTATAACACCTAAGTGGGAACCTGAATTTCATATCACGACTCTGTTGTGGTCAAGTCAAGGTCATAAATCATTTCATAAGTCATTTTGGAAACATCTGATGATAGAACAGAATGGCCACTCCAACTGTCCATAACCGCGGACGCGGCTATTCTAATAGTTTGACACTCTCCATAGATTGCACACTTTCACCACAACATTTGATACATTCGTCAGGAGCAAATCCTGAAATCACCATACTCAGTATGCGGATAATCAATCCTAACCTTTCAATTACACGCCCTAGTATAGGCACATATCCTGTGAGTTTGGCCTCCCAACCATGACCAACTGTCATCTTGGGTACTGCACAGGTGGACAATCTTCACAAGGTAGCCTCAGCTCAGACCTTGGCTGCAAGGGAACCCATACTAAGGTATATAAATTTCCGGTCACAAATTTCGAGTATTGTGGTTATACGGTAAAATTGGAATGGTATCGCATCCAGACAACCATTAGTTTTATAAAGGGCTAAGGCTCATGCCTCAACATTTTCATCATCAAAATCATATGGTGTTCAAGAACACATGTCAAAACATTTCAGTAGAATGACTCATCATTCTAAGGTTTTCATAACCATTTTCACCAAGTATTCCCATCTAAAGTTGATCAAGTTTTATGCTTAGCACTAGCATCTATAAGTGGGGGTAAATACTAATGATGGGTAATAAACAAGTGGGGATTAGCTCAGTTTAATCTCATGCCTTAGGATGACATCAATATTATCTAACTTAGGCCAAATTTTATGCTCTTTATGCTACCTTCAATTATATTTCTAGAATCTACAAGTCACTTAAGTAAACTCTAAGAAAAAGCTTTGATAAAGAAAATAAAGTATTAAGCTTGCAAGTAAAACTAGGATTGGGTATCAAGTGGGTATAATCACATATGCTTAAGGCATATAGTTGGCATAGTAACAAGCAAGTAGTAGCTTGCATAAGTAGGGTATCTTGCAAGTGTTAGCTTGCAAGGTTGCAAGTATAGGCTTTCCTTGTGCAGAGCAGTGGTTGAAGTTCTCCTCGGCTTCTTCCTCGTAGTATCCTCCTTCCTCGTCGTATCCTTGGTCGGTACTAGCGTCTATAAATAAATACGAGGTACACAATCACCAAACAATACTTAACTATTTCTAATCATCACACAAAGGGTCACACTAGGTGATCTATCATCATCACTAAAATTACAAGATTAAAGCACTTGTCTTATTTATTTTATTTTTAGAAAAGTAATTTCTACTCATTGAAAAACTACTTAAGATTTAATATTCTCCAACTCAAACATGGGATCATGTTGACACATATCATCACCACATATTTCAGTACATGGGAATGTGATTTAAAGTGGTGTCACAATTTAATAAGATTTAACCTTTTATTTTAAATAAAAATAAATGTGTTTTTTTATTACTTGAACATTATTTCTGCAAGTAAACCCATATGTTTTTTATACATTCTGAAAGGTATGATCAAATGTGATTTTTGAGAGTTGGAATCAACTCAAAAGCTCTTATGGTTGAATTTTGGAAAATGTTTGAATACAGAAAAGCTTCGGCCTTATTATTTTTTCCATGGTTGATCTACAAGTCCAAATGGTTTGAATCCAACGGGCTTGGATTAAGCATTTCAGTACCTTTCTAACAAAATTGGTTTCATACATTTTGGTTCAGTGAATCGAGCTGGGTTGATTTTTGAATCAACAGACAGAACTAGTGTTTGAGTTTAATTGAAAAATCTAAATTTAAACTAACTGGGTTGCGCGGGAGAGATACTGGGCCGGCCCACTGCACACAGCGCGCGTGCAGGCTGCTGACAGATGGGGTCCATAAGTCGTGGAACTAACTAAACAAAACGGTATATATGAATTTGAGCCTTACGATCTAATTCTAATTCAACGGCCGAGGGTCGTCGTTGACAACGAACTACTCCAGCGAGGAACTAACCCTAACGCGGCCAGTGGGGGTCTGGGGCGGCTCACCGGGGCTCCAGCGATGGTCGGCGATGGGGGCGAATGACGAAGTCGACGACGGCGGTTCTCCTGGTACCGGCAGCTCCTCCTGGGGTGGCTCCAATCGACGGCTCCCTTCTCCTCCAGCAGCGGCGGGCTTCGGCCAAATTCCGGCGAGAGGGAGCTCGCCTTGCTCCGGGAAGAAGTGGGAAGGATCAGTGAGAGGTGGGGAGTGAGATGGTGTGGAGGAATCGAGTAGGGGAGGCCTTCTTTTATAGGCGAGCAAGAGGGGCAGCACAGTGTGGGCTGAGCTCGTCGGAGGCGATGGTACAGGCGGCTATCGGCGTGGCTGAGGCTAGGGGACAGTGCGCGGTCTCCTGGCGATCGTTGCTAGTTTAAAGGCGAGGCGTAGGGCGGTGGGGTTTGGTCTAGAACGTGCGGTGCTCTACGCGGGTCCGATGGCAAACTTCGTGGCGTGCGGCAGCTACGGGGTATGGTCGAGGAAACGAGCATGTCTGGTGGTCTCCTGGGACGGTGGGGTTCGTGCTGGCGGGCGGCAAGGGCTCGAGGTGGTCGGGTTGAGTGGGAACAGCGTGTGCACGGTGGTGCGCGTCAGCATGGTCGATAGCGGCACGGGCACGGTCTTTCCGGTGGTTCCTGTCTCTGTCTTCAAGCTAGGGCTGGTCTATAGGGGGCGGTGAGGCATGGGCAGCATGCCAGACAAGGTTGGCGCAGCTAGTTCTTCCTCTAGCTTACTGTCCACATTGGGGTGGCAAGGTGAGGCTTGGCCTGCTCACCATTGATGGCAATGGCAAGCTCACAGTGGTGCTAGAGGTTACTAACTAAGCTAGATGATCTACTAAATGTTTGGTGTGAGCTAGAGAGGGGACAAGTTAGGCCAAATCACTGCTCATAATAGTGTTAGATTTTTGTTTGTTTTGTGTTTGTAATGTGTTTGATGAAATGGCCGAAAGAACTTTAAATTTGAATTTTGGATTCAAACTTGGTGGGTTTGCTAGGCACATGCTAGGGAGTATCTGGTTAGTTGGTTTAGTCAAGGGGCACTTGTTTGGTTGGGTTTTGAAAATTTGTGATCTTCACATATGATAAAGATTCAAATTTGAATTGTGATTTGAATGAGGTTGCCAAATGTTTCTGCAAGTTTGAAAGGTGGGCTTTGATTCACTTTTACTTGGTCTAGCAAGGGGTGAAAAGAATTTGGGAAAGTTTCTGTTTGAAATCTTGTACTAGAAACACTCAAAGTGACCTAGTGGGCAAGATTTGCAAAAATGACCATTTGCTTTATTTGATTTGTTTTTGATTTTCTCTTGATTTGTTTCTGCATGGAATTGTTTTATATGATGTTATATTCATCTTTAAACCATTTCTTGCTATTTTGGTTAATCACACAAGTTCATTCATGCATTTATCAAATCACCACATACACACATGCATTTATATGGTTTTAATTAATCAAAGTTTTTGTTAACCCTAATTTTAGTGATTAGAGTTTGATGATCATTGTTTTATATTTTTGGGATGTTACAATTATCAATTATTAGGGTTTTTCCTAAGCATAATAAAAACTAAAATCTTATAATTATGGAACTTTGTTTTAAAGATGTAAATTTAGCATGGGTAATATTTATAGATCATACTATGAGCTTTTCTTTATAAAGAAAAATAGGTGGATTATATTATAATTTATGTAGTGATTTTCAAGTTTGTTAAATATGATTATTTATGAATTGTTAATGATTCACAACAAATAACTTTGCAAATTTTGACTTATAGTTAGTTAAAGATTTTAAAAGAATATTATAAAGTTAATTGTTTACACTTGGATTATATCCCAAAATTACGATTATAGGTTTAAACTACTTAGATTCAAAATATTATGTTTTGAATAAGATCATTTCGTACTTAGGAAAGAATTTAACATAATTAACAAAATAGCTATTTTATTTTAATAATTTAGATAATTGAAGTTATATGATCTAGGAACTTTAAAATGTTTTTATAATAATATTCTTAGTATTTTTCTAGTAATTATACTTGTTTGAAATCCTAAAAATGAATTTTAAAATGAATTTTATTTATTTTTAGGCATTATCTTTTTTTATTTATAAAACAAATTTTTGATTATTTAATATCTTTAAATATTTGTTTTAAATTTTATTTGTAAAATTTTAAGTTAGTATTTTTATGAGGTAAGAGATTTATTTTTACTCATAAAAATGATTTTTATTTATTTTTCAGAATTTTTCTAAATTTATTAAATTTCATTTAGTTATTTAAGGGTGTTAATACTTACTTGTATTTTATTAAACTAAAATAGGTATTATTAGGTAGATATGATTTTAATAAACATTTTAATGTATTAAATCTATTTTTAGGATTTTCTACTTTTTTCTAAGAGATTAAAATGTTTAGAGGGTATTTTGGTTATTTAATATTTAGCTTAACTTTATTTTTCCCTTTTAATACCCTGGCTTGGTTCTTGGGCCAGTCCAACCTAATACTAAGCCCATCCCATCACCCATTTGGGATACACTCCTGGACCCGGTCGAGCAAGTCGGTCAAACCTGATCCAGTCGATCCCCTCTCCTCTCTCTCGTGGCCTCCTTCTTCTCCACGACGGGGATGATCCGCCGCCTTTGCTGTTTGATTCCGGTGAGCTCCGGCGTTCCTAGCCGATAGCGCTGTGGTTGCCGACACAGTCGACGACGCAACATCGACTGGTCCAATCCGATTCACCGCTCGAGCCCTCCCCTGGTCATACTATCTTCTCTGGGGTGGCTAGTTTGTGGCTCTCTGGCGGTGCTGTGCTTCGTTGCTTCTCTGGTTGCTCTGCTGGCATTTTGGCGGTGTGGTGATGTCCAGCACCGCCGTCTTTCTCCTCTGGCTGTCTTGATTGCGGCTTAGGCGCGGGTTGCAGCGCCTCCAGGTGCTCCCCGTGTCGTCGCCCTAGCTCCCATCACCTCTGTGTTGCCGCTGTCTACTTCCTCTTCTTGCTATGCGAGGCCAATTGGGTAAGTTATTTATCTATCCCACTCTCTCTCGGTATGAACCCTAATTCGGGTTCCTCACTTCGGTTCTTATGCATATTATAGTAGCTTTGCTACTGAACCTTCCTAGAAAGTTTGATCTTAAAATTTTACTTATCTGAATTGAGTTGGTGGATGATATAGGGATGTGATCACATCATGATGATGACACTAGCTAATGATGTATCTAAAAGCACAAGTGGAGCTAGTGCTTCTAAGTTGAACTGTCACCTAAGAGCATCTCCACTCGTTGGCCGAACCCAGGCCGAAATCCGGACCAAACTTCGCCCGGACGGCGCAAGTTTTTGGCCTGGGTACGCCTAGTTTCCCACTCGCGTACCCAGGCCGAGTTCCCGGGTCGCCTGTTTCCGCTAGAATTCGGCTCAAATTCGGCAAAGTTCGTCCAAATTTGGGCATAAGATGAATACAGAACACGTTAAGACCAAAGTTCAGCGAAATTTTAAATGGAGTTCGGCGTACTGTAAACATAGCTCGGCCTGCAATAAAATTACAACATATTTCGGCCAAGTTCGGTCAGTTCATGCTCAGCATCTATGTCGTGTTGCCCTGCGTATCCATAGGTGCTCGACAAGATCATCCTGCAGCTGTTGATGCATCGCCGGATCTCGGATCTCCTGACGCATTGCGATGAATGCAGCCCATGTTGGAGGCACCTGATGATCAGGCTCGGCAAGAGGACCCTGTAGATGGTATGGCTCGTCCTCCTCGAGCAAACTCATTGGATCCTTCTTCTCATCCTCAATGATCATGTTGTGCAAGGTCACACAACAGTTCATCACTTCCCACATCTGATCTTTCGACCAGGTCATAGCAGGGAACCGGACAACTGCAAACCTCTGCTGGAGCACACCAAATGCCCGCTCCACGTCCTTCCTGCAAACTTCCTGTTCCTTGGCAAAGTGAGAATGCTTGGGGAGCATTGGGCCTGAGATAGTCTTCACAAATGTTGGCCATCTTGGATAGATGCCATCTGCTAGATAGTATCCCTTGTTGTAGTGATGCCCGTTGATCTCAAATTCCACAGGGGGAGCATGACCCTCAACAAGCTTGGAAAAGACAGTTGAGGAGTTGAGGACGTTGATGTCGTTGTTCGATCCTGCCATGCCAAAGAAGGAGTGCCAGATCCAAAGATCATGTGTAGCAACTGCCTCAAGTACCATAGTGCATCCTCCTTTGTGGCCTTTGTACATTCCTTTCCATTCAAATCGACAGTTCTTCCACTCCCAATGAATGCAATCTATGCTTCAGGAAATCATCTACTTTCATTGACTGCGAGGATCCGAGCAGTGTCTTCAGCAGTGGGTGATCTCAAGTACTGTTCCCCAAACACTGCAATCACTGCCCTGTAGAACCTGTACAAGCAATCAAGGGCGGTGGACTCGGCGATGCGGAGATAGTCATCGGCAGCATCAGCCGGCGCTCCATATGCAAGCAACCTCATCTCCACGGTGCACTTCTGAAGCGAGGAAAACCCAACCAAACCGGTGCAGTCCTGCTTGCAAAGGAAATATGGTTCGAATTCCCGGATGGCATGCACGATCTTGAGGAAGAGCTTCCGGCTCATCCTAAAACGGCGGCAAAACACGTCCTCTCCATGGAGTGGCTGGTCGGTGAAGTAGTCGGCGTACACATGCAATAGCCCTATATCCTTTGTCTCGCCTTGCACTTCATGCGACCTGGAGCCGAACCACCGTGCTTCGGCTTATCTGCATGCACAGCTGGGCGAGCGATGCGAGAATCTGCAAGTGCTCTTCACTTTCGGCGACCTCGGCGCTCTCCTTCTCTAGGAGTTCGGCGAGCAACTCCTCGTCATCGGAATCCATGGAGAGTATCTTGCCCTCGTCAGAGTCAGTGGACAGTACCTCGTCGCCGTCGGAGTCCATGGCCGAATCCGGCCAATTATCAAACACCTAGTGGGCGTGGTGGTGGGCGCACGGAGCCGAAGCACAACTACGGCAAGGATAGGTCAGCGAAAGCGGCGGCAGAGAAGGCGTGGAGATGGGCGGCAACGACGGCGAGCGTAGCTAGAGGTGTGGGCATGTCTCGGCATGGAGGAGCTCCGCCGGCAAAGTCATGGCGACAGAGCTCTTCGCGGTAGTCTGGGCGAGTGGAGTGGGTGGAAATGGGACTGTCTCGCCGACAGAGCTGGCCCACGCCCTTTTTTGCGGCGTCCCCAGGGCGTACCAGGGAACCTGGATTCGGCTTGGGTAGGCTGGACCAAAACACGCCGAAATCCGGACAAAGGTCCCTGGCTACGCAACTGGGCCGATTTTCGGCGTCCGGACTGAATTTCAGCATCCGGATCGGAGTCCTGGGTAGGCGAGTGGAGATGCTCTAATTTCAGTAGAGAAAATATTGGAACTACTGCTGTAACCCTTGATAGTAGTTATATAAGATAAGCTACTCCAGTATAAAGGGATGTCTCTGTTTGGATGAAGTTCTCATCCAGAAATGTGTGGTTTTGTTATGGTATTTTCTCTGATCAAGGTATATCCTTATTATGTTGTTAACAGGCATATCCTAGTGATGGATCCAATGGTTGATGCTTTAATTAGAGATAATGGCCTTGACTATATTGATCATAATAAACTGATGGAACAGTCTCATACTGAAATGCATGATTCCTAGATAACTTTTCTAGGAAGATGATTATTTGGTTCAAACCTTTGGCTTGACTTGGTTGTAGTATCTAAGAGATATGCTTTTTATGCAGATGTACTTTTCCATGAACTTGCTGTATGTTGTGAGCTGGTTCACATGATAATAACTATATCCAAATAATTCCTATCTAGATTGGCTTAGGAAAATGATTTGAATCAATTTCATTTGCTTGTAGATGTATTCATAATTTATTAAATTTGTGAGGCTCAAATTAAGTGAATGATAGCTTCTGCTAATATGATCATGCTATTGTGATGCCTCCTTGGAGTGTACACAATAGCCTAATCATTTCTAGCATGATCATATGTGATTGATTTGGCTAATCAAATGTGTTGCAAAATGGATTTCCTAATTATCCATGACATCTGTTATCTGGGCTACTGCTGTGGTGCCTCCACTACTGAAGTGTGCACAGTAATGTCCTAGGTAGCATGATCTACAGATGTGAGCTAGTGTCTGGACTTTTTTTGGCTATAACTTGTAGTCCAATTGATAGCTTGTATATAAGTGAGTGGTTTTTTATTCTGACAAAATGACAATGAGAATTTAAATGATTTCTAGCTGTCCTGGTCGCACGGCGACGAACGGGCATGTCTGTCGGGTTGCTGGGGTGGTGGTGATCATGCTTGCACGGGGCGAGGGCGGCGCGCGGTCTGTGGGCGTGTGTCGCGGGTGGCGCTCTGGCTTTCTCTAGTCACGCTCGCAAAGAGGCTAGGCACGCTCGGGCTGTGTTGTGTCTAGGGGCTGGATGCACTTTGGCATCGGACAGGGGGTGGCAGTGGACGGTGGAGTGCCTGCTAGACAAGGTTGGCGAGGCTAGAGCTGCTCCTAGCTGGATGGCGACATTGGGGTGGAAAGGGTGCTCTCGGCATGCTTGCCATTGATGGCATGGTCGGTTTACAGTGAGCTAGAGTGTATTAAAAAAGTTAGATGATCTACTGAGAGGGTAGTGAGCTAGAGAGGGAACAAGTTAGGCCAAAATTACTGCTCACTATAGTGTTTAATGTTTGTTGGTTTGGTGTTTGCAAAGTGTTTGATGAAATGGCCGAAAGAGATTCAAATTTGAATTTTTGATTCAAACTTTGTGGGTGTACTATTTACATACTTAGTAGTCTCTGGTTAGTTGGAAAGGTCAAGGTGAATTGGTTTGGTTGGTTTTTGAGAATTGGTGATCTTCACACATGATAAAGATTCAATTTTGAATTGTCATTTGAATCAAATTGCCAAATGTTTTTGTAAGTTTGAAAGGTGGGATTTGATTCACTTTTACTTGGTCTAGCAAGGGGTGAAAAGAAATATAAATGTTTCTGTTTGAAATCTTGGACTAGAAACACTCAAAGTGGTCTAGTGAGCAAGATTGGCAAAAATGACCATTTGCCTTATTTTGTTGTTTTTGATTTTCTCTTGATTTGTTTATGCTTGGAAATGTTTTATATGATGTTGTAATCATATTTAAACCATTCCTTGCTTTTTAGATCAATCACACAAGTCCATTCATGCATTCATACAATCATCACATACACACATGCATTCATATTGATTTTAATTAAGAAAAGTTTTTGTTAACCCTAATTTTGGTGATTGGAATTTGATAATCATTGTTCAATATTTTTGGGATGTTACAAACCTTTCCTCCTTAAAAAATTCTCGTCCCAAGATTTGAGAAAGAAGAAAGAAGAAAACTAGGACTTAAAAAGATCGGGAAACTCCGTCTTGATGTGATCTTCTCGCTCCCAGGTAGCTTCTTCTTCAGTGTGGTTACTCCACTGAATCTTGAGAAACTTCATGCTTCGGGTCCTGGTGGTCCTGAAAGCTTCCTCCAAAATACGGATGGGTACTTCAGGATACATCAGGTCATCGTTGATCTTTATGGTCCGGTGATCAATGTTCTTGAAAACTTCAGTCTTCTCCGGGACTTCAAGGCATTTGCGAAGTAACGATATATGGAACA
The DNA here is from genome assembly GCA_916181665.1 of Avena sativa. Taxonomy (NCBI): domain Eukaryota; kingdom Viridiplantae; phylum Streptophyta; class Magnoliopsida; order Poales; family Poaceae; genus Avena; species Avena sativa. The sequence continues at coordinate 151,118,441 of OV702297.1, forward strand.
CATTATGCATTGCTGACATCTCTCCTCTGGCAGTTCCAGTTGATACGATACTTCTCCTTGATGATTCAGAATCTTGAAAGGTTCGATATATCCAGGGGCTAACTTTCCTTTGAGCTGGAAACGTTGCATTCCCTTCAAAGGCGACACTTTGAGATACACAAAATCTCTGATATTGAAAGCACGGTCTCGACATCTCTTGTCGGCATAACTCTTCTGTCTGGATTGGGCGGTCTTGAGGTGCTCATGGATCTTGTGAACTTTCTCTACTGCTTCTCGTAGGATGTCGGGTCCGAAAATCTGACTCTCTCTACTTCCGACCAATTCAAAGGGGTATGACACTTCCTTCCATACATGAATTCAAATGGGGCCATTTGCAAACTATCTTGATAACTGTTGTTGTAAGAAAATTTTGCGAACGGCAGACAGTCTTCCCATTTAGGTCCATACTCTAGCACACAGGCTTTCAACATATCTTCGAGTATTTGATTTACTCGCTCTGTTTGTCCATCAGTCTGAGGGTGATACGATGTGCTGAAATCCAGTCTAGTTCCCAATCCTTCTTGGACTTTCTTCTAGAAGCTCAAGGTAAACTGAGTTCCTCGATCCGATACGATGTTCTTGGGGACTCTGTGCAAATTGACGATTCTAGCGATGTATAACAATGCTAGCTTCGAGCTCTGGTAAGTGGTCTTGACTGGTAAGAAATGGGCTACTTTGGATAATCTGTCAACTATGACCCAAATAGAGTCATTTCCCCTACTAGAAGTAGGAAATCCGATGATAAAGTCCATTCCAACTGAATCCCACTTCCATTCCGGAATCTGTAATGGTTGCAACAGTCATGCGGGTCTTTGATGTCCCGCCTTGAATCTCTGAAAAATGTCACACTTGGTGATATAGCTTCTGATTTCTCTCTTCATCTTATGCCACCAAAATTGTTCCTCCAAATCCTGATGCATCTTCGTTCCTCCGGGGTGAATAGAATAAAGAGTATCATGGGCTTCCTTCAAAATAGTCTCCTTCAACTCTGAATCTGCTGGTACACAGATACGTCCTTTGTACCACAGAACTCCTTCTTCGTCCTCGGTGAATCCGGGTACTTTGCATGTACCAATACGATGTTTGATTTCGTCGATACTATCATTTCCTTTCTGCGCCTCCTTGATCTGACTAATCAAAGTGGGTTGAAGTTCTATGCTAGCCAAAAAACCTTCACTTACTAATTCCATTCAAAAATCTTCCATCTCCTTGTGTAGACTTGGTTGCTCCTTCAGAATCATGGAGTTCAAGCGGCACGGCAATCTGCTAAGGGCATCTGCTACCACATTGGCTTTACCGGGGTGATAGTGAATGTCCAGATCATAGTCCTTGATTAGCTCTATCCATCTTCTCTACCTCATATTCAGCTCCTTCTACGTGAATATATACTTCAGGCTCTTGTCATACGAATAAATCTCACAACGGTTTCCCATGAGGTAATGCATCCATGTCTTCAGGGCTAGAACTACGGCTGCTAGTTCAAGGTCATGGGTAGGATAATTATGTTCATGCTGCTCCAGTTGTCTGGATAGATAAGATATAACTATGCCTTCTTGCATTAACACACATCCGAGACCGATCTTGGATGCGTCACAATACACATCAAAGGGCTTCGTGATATCCAGCATGATCAAGATGGGGGATGAAATCAATCTCCTCTTGAGTTCTTGAAAACTCGCTTCACATTTTTCCGTCCATTCAAACTTCTTATCCTTCTTCAGCAATTGGGTCATGGGTCTTGCGATACTCGAGAATCCTTCTACGAACTTGCGGTAATATCCCGCTAATCCGAGAAATGCACGAACTTGGGTTTGAGTGGTTGGGCTTGCCAATCTTCCACATCCTTCACCTTTGGATGGTCAACGGCAATTCCTCCGGCTGATACAATATGTCCGAGGAATCCTACCTCCTGTAACCAGAATTCAGATTTGATAAACTTGGCATATAACTGATGATCCCTAAGGGTTCCAAGATGGTCCTTAGGTGTAGCTCATGTTCTTCTTCTGATTTGGAATAGATCAGAATGTCATTGATGAAAACAACGAAAAATTATCCAGGAAGTCCATAAAAATCTTATTCATGAGGTTCATGAAATAAGCGGGGGCATTAGTTAATCCAAAAGACATGACAGTATACTCGTATAATCCATACCTGGTGGTAAAGGCAGTCTTTGGAATATTCTCTGCGCGAATCTTGAGTTGATGATAACCAGTTCTAAGATCAATCTTAGAAAACACCTTGGCACCAGTCAATTGGTCAAACATGTCTTCTATCTTTGGCAACGGGTACTTGTTCTTGATGGTGACATCATTCAACTTCCGATAATCCGTACACAAACGGTTACCTCCATCCTTCTTTTCCACAAACAAGACAGGTGATCTCCATGGCGACGCACTTGGTTGGATCAATCCTATCTCCAGCATGGCATCCAGTTGCTTCTTCAGCTCCACTAATTCAGACGGGTTCATACTATATGGCCTTTGGGCTATGGGTCCGGTTCCAGGGATTAGTTCAATGATAAACTCGATATCCCGATCTGGGGGCATACCGGGCAAAACATATGGAAATACATCGGGGTATTCACAGACTACTCTGACTTGGTCAATGGTTGGCTGGGCTATACTCTTGTTGCACTTGAATTGACGGGGCAAGATTTCAGATACATGCTCGACTGATATTCCAGCTGTACTGGTCATGGTTATGGCTTTCTTGGCATAGTCGATTAATCCTTTATGTTTGGACATCCAATCCATTCCTAGTACTACTTCCAAACCTTTAGTTCCGAGTACTATTAGATTAGCATAAAAATCTATGCCATGGATTCGGATAGGCACGACCTTGCAAATTTGTCTAGCTTTGGTGGTTGAACCAGGTATTTGAACTATCATAACATGCTTCAATTTGGTTGGTTGAATCTTACTAGTGCATGCAAATTCTTCAGTAACAAATGAGTGTGATGCTCCAGAATCAAACAACACTCTTGCAAGTACTGAGTTAATGGAAAACATACCCAGCATGACATCTGGCGCTTCTTGGGCTTCTTCAGCATGCATGAGAAAGAGACGACCGTTGCGGTTGAGCGAATTCCCTGGGGCAAACCTTCTTCCAGGCTGAACACGGTGCTTCTGCTGAGCTGGGGCATTTGCATTGGGGGCTGCGGCAATCTTCTTGGGGCACTCATTGGAATAGTGACCCTTGATTCCACATTCATAATAAGTCACCTGAGACTTGTCCTTTGCTATAACAGGCACAACATTGCTTCCAGTTCTCGGGGCAGTGTTGGTGTTGGTGGTGGCATTGTTGTTGTTGAAGTTAGGCGGGGCACGATTGAAATTGCTGGGGTTGCCGAGGTTGTTGTGATTTCCTATGGGCCTTGGGTTTCCACGGTTGGTATAGGTTGGATGGTTCATCAGGGGTCTGTTGGTTCTTGGGGCAAATCCTGGAGATGGGTTGGGGGGATACTTTGGTGTATGATGGGTTCTTGGTTGATGCATCATGCGACGCTAGGGTTCTCATTGGCTTGGTTGATCTTGCCTTCCATTTGAATGGCAGAGTCCACTAAGGCTTCAATATCAGCAAACGGGATATTGACTAACACTGTCTGCGTCTCATCATGCAGACCATTCAGGAATCTCTCCTTCTTCTTGGCTTCAGTGTCTATCTCATCCGGTGCATACCTAGCCAATGACAAAAATTTGTCACGGTACTCCACTACGGTCATCATGCCTTGCTTCAGTTCCCTAAATTCATCTCTCATCCTCTTGATCAAACCCGATGGCACATGGGTTCTGCTGAACTTGATTTTGAACTCTTACCAAGTCATCATTTGACCTCCATTCATGGCACGAACATTGTTCCACCATGCTCTCGCATCTCCGGCCAGGTAGTGGGTAGCAAACGGTACCTTCTCGTTGGCTTCCACTCCTGCAACTTCTAGATTGTTCTCCATGGTTTGCAGCCAATCATCGGCATCTAGAGGCTCTTCAGACTTAGTGAAAATGAGTGGATTGGTGTTCTGGAAATTCTTGAGCTTAGATCCATGGTTGTCCTGATTTCCATGGCCTTCGTTGTTGTTGTTGGCCATATGAGCGATGTGCTGAAGGGTGGCTAAGTTGGCTTGACATTCGGCTCTTTTAGCTTCGCGGTCTGAAACCAACATTTGCAAGATTTGCAACATCGGGTCCGGGGATGAATTGCTTCCTCTGCGAGGCATCTAAAGATTGAGATAGATCATGAGAAAAGAGGGAAATTTCTAAGGTTCAGGGTTTTGATTTGGAAAAGTTTTTGAGGCTTGACTCAGATTTTTCTAGCAACTTGATTTCCATTCATTCATTCATAGCACACGATACAAACACACACCACAACAAAGGAAAACAAATGGTTTTGAGAACCATTCTGGGAAACTACGATACAGTGGGACCGAATACAACTCACTAACGCTAGTGCTCAAGTGCTACTACTCCACGGAGTTAGTTTCCTCATCATCCTAATCATCATCATCAATGAAGGCGAAGTCATCCTCATCGGTGAAGAAGTCCATGGCCTGATCCTCCAGAAAGTCATCATCGTCACTGAGATAGGAGTAGGGGTCTCCACAAAGGTCTTCCCCTGCATTCTCCCTCTCCTCAAGCTACATGTCTCTTGCGTGGATGGTCTCCTCCAAATCCGTGATCCTGTGGCGAAGACAGGAAATGATGCGCTCCTTCTTGTCGAGTTGATGGCGACGAGACTGGCGATCCTTCACTAGCATGGCAATGGTCTGATCCTTCTTTGCGGTGATGGCGTACTTGTGTTTGGCGTAGGAGGGGGCATTGTCTAATTCCTTCTGTCGGTCATACATCATGAAGCTGAGGTGGTCCAATTGACTCTTCAGCTCGTGGTGATATGGGGCCTCCAGTGGTTGTCCTATAACATCACGCCTTGGGTAGAACTCAAAGCGGGTACCCTTGATCTGATTGATACTCTACCCACACAGACGGGCAAGAGCTTCCTGCATTTCCCTGGCAAGTCCATCGAGCCAGTTGTTCTCTCTCAAGGTGAACTGAATTCCCTCCGAGGTGGGGGCTTCAATCTTTCCTCGGAGACTTGCAACAACCAGCCATTGCAACTCCTATCCTTCCTGATCGTTGATTTGAGCTCCGAAGAACTCGGGGTGCGGATGCTCCAGCATTTCCGACATCTGGTCCAAGTCACACTCAAAGATAAGATCTCCTCCATTCCCCAACTGATAGAACTTGCTATACTTCACGTCCATCTATAAGAATATAGGATGAGTAAGTTAGTAGAGTGATCAAGTGTGTCAAATTTTATGTAAGTTTGCAAGAATTTTTTAGGAACATGAATTTTTTTCATGAAAGATTCCAAGTGGTAAGAATGAGAATATGTTTTCGTAAATACTCACTTCCTTGGTTTTGAAACTAAGTTTTTGATTTAAACGTCCATTCTAAACTAGGGTCTCCTATGGTCAGGATGGCTCCGATACCAACTTGTCAACACCCGGATTTTAATCCCAGATGCCTGTTATGCCGTACATCGCAATCCCAGGATTATCATTTTTGCGAGACATAACAGATTGGATATCACAGTACATCATCCATTACAAACCATACATAAGGTCTTACAACAAATAAAGGATCTCATGATCCAGTCTTAATACAATTCAAGATACGGAATAACGTAATAATAATGATAGCATGCCCAAAGCTCCATCTTCGTGGTCACAGGAAATGCTGACGATGGGAGATGATCCTAGTGGTCGTAACCTTCCTGATGTCCGCCTTCCTGATAGTCCTCTTCATAGTTTGGCCACGGGAATAGCCAGGGACAAAGCCATGAGTACTCTTTAAGTACTCGCAAACTAATACTAACAATTAAGGTGGTTTTAAATAGGTAGTACAAGGCTCTAGGTTGTTTTGCAAAAAGCCAGATTTATCTCTACTGAGTTCAGAAGCAAAGAAACCTAGTTGAAAGTTTTATAACACCTAAGTGGGAACTTGAGTTTCATGTCACAACTCTGTTGTGGTCAAGTCAAAGTCATAAATCATTTCATAAGTCATTTTGAAAACATATGACGACGGAACAGCATGGCCACTCCAACTGTCCATAACCACGGACACGGCTATTCGAATAGTTTGACACTTTGCAGAGGTGGTACACTTTCACCACAACATTTGATACATCTGTTAGGAACAAATCCTGAATTCACCATACTCAGTATGCGGATAATCAATCCTAACCTTTCAATTACACGCCCTAGTATAGGCACCTCTCCTGTGAGTTTGGCCTCCCAACCATGACCAACTTTCATCTTGGGAACTGCAGAGGTGGACAATCTTCACAAGGTAGCCTCAGCTCAAACCTTGGCTGCAAGGGAACCCATACAAAGGTATATAAATTTCCAGTCAAGCCCTACCCAATTTTCGGGTATTGTGGTTATACGGTAAAATTGGAATGGTATCGCATCTAGACAACCATCAGTTTTATAAAGGGCTAAGGCTCATGCCTTAACATTTTCATCATCAAAACCATCTGGTGTTCTAGAACACATGGCAAAACATTTCATTAGAATGACTCATCGTTCTAAGGTTTTCATAACCATTTTCACCAAGTATTCCCATCTAAAGTGATCAAGTTTTATTCTTAGCACTAGCATCTACAAGTGGGGTTAAACACTAATGAGGGGTGGTAATCAAGTGTGAATTAGCTAAGTTCAATCTCATGCCTCAGGATGACATCAAGATTTATCTAACTTAGGTCAAGTTTGACACTCTTTATGCTACCTTCATGTATCTTTCTAAAGTCTACAAGTCACTAAGTAGACTCCAAAAGAAGCTTTGATAAAGAAATAAAATAACTAAGCTTGCAAGGAAAACTGGGATTTGGTATCATCAATTGTGTATAATCACATATGCTTAAGGCACCTAGTTTGCATAGTATCATGCAAGTTTTAGCTTGCCAAGTCAACTAGTAGTATTAGGCTTGCATAATTGAAAGTATAAGCTTGCTCAGGTAATAGCTTACCTTGTGTAGAGCAGTGGTTGAAGTTCTCCTCGGCTTCTTCCTGTAGTATCCTCCTTCCTCCTTGTATCATTGGTCGGTACTAGCGTCTATAAATAAATATGAGGTAAACAATCACCAAACAACACTTAACTACTTTTACTTATCACACCAAGGTTTTCACTAGATGATCTAGCATCATCACAAACATTACAATCATCAAAGCACTTGTCTTATTTATTTTATTTTGGAAGAGTAATTTCTACTCATTAAAAAACTACTTAAGATTTAATATTCTCTAACTAAAACATGGGATCATGTTGACACATGTCATCACCACCTATTTCAGTACTTGGTAAAGTGATTTAAAGTGGTGTCACAATTTAATAAGGTTTAACCTTTTCATTTTAATTAAATAAAGTGACTAGAAATACCTATGGGGCATTCTTTTATTACTTGTCCATTATTTCTGCAAGTAAACCTATATATTTTTATATATTCTGAAAGGTCTTGTTAAATATGATTTTTGAGAGTTGGAATCAACTCAAAAGCTTTTGTGGTTGAATTTGGAAAAATGTTTGAATGCAGAAAATCTTCTGCCTTGTTATTTTTACTATAGATGATCTACAAATCCAATTGGTTTGAATCCAACGGGCTTGGATTCAGAAATCCAGTACGTTCCTAAAAAAATTGGTTTCATGCAATTTGGTTCAGTGAATCGACCTGGGTTGATTTTTGAATCTAGGTACAGAACTAGGTTTGAAACTAAATTGGAAAATATAAATTCAAACTAACTGGGTTACGCGGGATGATAACTGGGTCAGCCCACAGCGCACAGCGCACAGGCGAGTGGGTTTGAGTGAATGACCCCGCTAGTCAGCAAGACAGGGGGGTGCGAAGCGGTACGGGGTGATCTAGACCGCACGATCAAACTCTAATCCAATGGCTGTGACCTATTGTCTCCGTCAGGCAACGCCGATGAGACTAAACCCTAGCGCGGCCAGTGGGGGTATACGGGGGCTCACCGTGGATCAGGCGAGGGTCGGCGATGGGGGCGAACAATGAAGTCAACGACGGCGAATCTCCTGGTACCGGCGGCTTCTCCTGGGGCTGCTCCAATCAACGGCTCCTTTCTTCCTCCTTCGTGGCAGACTCCGGCTAAATTCTGGCGACCTGCTGCTCGCCTTGCTTAGGAGGTGAGGTGGGGTGCTTCTGAGAGAGAGGGGAGTGAGATGGTGTGAAGAAATCAAGCGGGGGTGGTCTCTATCTATAGTGCCCGAAGGGGACCGAAGGGCGCGGGCTGAGCTCATCGGTGTCATCGTCACAACGAGCTATTGGCATGGGCAAAGGTAGGGGACGGTGTTGTGTTCCCTGGCGAAGCTCAGCGGCATGGGACGGTGCGAGACGGTCAGAACATCGCGGTGCTCTAGGTGGGTCTGACGGGAAAATTCATGGCGCATGGGCTGTCCTGGTCGCGCGGCAACGAACGGGCATGTCTGCGGGGTTGCTGGGGTGGTGGTGATCATGCTTGCACGCGGCAAGGGCGGCGCGTGGTCTGTGGCGTGTGTCGCCGGTGGCGCTCTGGCGCGCTCTCGGCACGCTCGTGGAGAGGCTGGGCATGCTCGGGCTATGTGGTCCAGGGGCTGGCTGCGCTTTGGTATCAGACAGGGGGTGGCAGTGGACGGTGGAGTGCCTGCTAGACAAGGTTGGCGAGGCTAGAGCTGCTCCTAGCTGGCTGGCGACATTGGGGTGGCAAGGGTGCTCTTGGCATGCTTGCCATTAATGGCATGGTCGGTTTACAGTGAGCTAGAGTGGCTTAAGCAAGTTAGATGATCTAGTGAGAGGGTAGTGTGAGCTAGAGAGGGAACAAGTTAGGCCAAAATTACTGCTCACTATAGTGTTTAATATTTGTTTGTTTGGTGTTTGCAAAGTGTTTGATGAAATGTCCGAAAGAGATTCAAATTTGAATTTTTGATTCAAACTTTGTGGGTGTACTAGTTACAAACTCAGTAGTCTCTGGTTAGTTGGAAAGGTCAAGGTGAATTGGTTTGGTTGGTTTTTTGAGAATTGGTGATCTTCACACATGATAAAGATTCAATTTTGAATTGTCATTTGAATCAAGTTGCCAAATGTTTCTGTAAGTTTGAAAGGTGGGCTTTGATTCACTTTTACTTGGTCTAGCAAGGGGTGAAAATAAATAGAAATGTTTCTGTTTGAAATCTTGGACTAGAAACACTCAAAGTGGCCTAGTGAGCAAGATTGACAAAAATGACCATTTGCCTTATTTTGTTGTTTTTTATTTTCTCTTGATTTGTTTCTGCTTGGAAATGTTTTAGGTGATGTTGTATTCATATTTAAACCATTCCTTGCTATTTAGATCAATCACACAAGTCCATTCATGCATTCATATAATCATCACATACACACATGCATTTATATTGATTTCAATTAACAAAAAAAATTGTTAACCCTAATTTTGGTGATTGGAATTTGATAATCATTGTTCAATATTTTTGGGATGTTACATCAACTGACCAGCATTGAGGACAATCCTAAAATTGCGGAACTAATCCACGAAGTTTCTTCCATTGTTTTTCAAATTTTCTTTCTCTAGGAACGCATTAAAATTTATGGTAGGGGTCACCATTGATCTACAACATATTTGCAATAGTTTAGATTAAGTTTATGACAAATTGAGTTCTAATTAATAGTTAAATTAATCTAGGTGATCTCCCCCTCAAAACAACATCCCTCACATTGTTTTAGTGATCACACGAACCAAATCCACTACATCAAACCGATCATCACGAAAGATGATATAGTTTTAATGGCGAACAATCAACATGTTCATCATATCTACTATATGACTCATGCTTTATCTTTCGGTGATCTGTATTCTGAGACCATGTCTGTACATGCTAAGTTCATCAAGATCAAACCTTAGTTTCCGCATGAGCAAATCCGGCTTGGTCCCGTTGTATACACTCGCAAAATCTAACACACCCGATCATCACGTGGTGCCTCAAAACAACAAGTCTTAACAACGGTGCTTGCTAAGGATGAACACTTCATAACTTGATATTTTGTGAGAGGGATCATCTTATAAAGCTACCATCATGGACTAAGCAATACAAGATGAATAAAAGGATTAAGATCACATGCAATTCAAAATATGTGATATGTTATGGCCTTTCTTCTTGTGCCTTCGATCTCCATCTTCAATCACGAACATGATCTCCATCATCATCGGCGTCGTGTCAAGGTCAATGACATAACTCTATGGTTGTCGTCCACCAGCATCAACTATTACAACTACTTTGAATAATAGACATGCAGGTCTTAACGAAATTAAAAGAAAACCATAAGGCTCCTGCCGGTTGCCGACTTACAATAAGGAACATTGCATACATCATATATAATCACAATCATGGCCATATGTAGCACCCCGGATAAAACCACTACTAGAAATTACTTGTTGTTTTGTTTTGTGGATCATCATAATATCATGCTCATGTCACCATGCCACCTTGCATTTGAGCATCATATAAAACCCCTCTTGTTTGGTTCTTCTTAGATGGATTGCTTGTTGGTTTTTGAAACAAGGTGTGAAAAATAAATCAGACAAATCAAATATAAGAAAAACCTATTTTTTACCTAAGTATCTACCTAGCTAATCTTCACCAAGTATCCTATTATTCTACCCACGTGTGTCCCCCACACAGCTATCAATATCATCTAATGCAACCCCAAGCTAGCTCCTTGGTCCAATCTGAAACCCAAACTGTGGTCAGCTCTGTTCTCTGCATCCAGCCAAGCAAACAACCTAGCCTGAACCCACCCCTCTCCTGTTTTTCTTCCCGAGCTGCACGTGAACGCCCATGCCTTGTGTGTGTCCCCCTCTTCCACCTTTTTCCTAGCAATAAATCAGAGGCATGGGAGGCCAAGCCAGCTCAGCCTCCCCCCCCCCCAATCCAGTATTTTTTGTCAAATCTGCCCAAATCTGCAAAGTTCAACCAAGTCTGACCCTTCCTCGAAACTAATTTGGAATCTGAGCCCTGGGGTCGGCGCCATTTAAAATGGCGCCGAAGTTGTACAGGTCAGCGCCAAGATAAAGCTGCTGGGAGGCAAACTAGGGAGGTCGGCGCCGTTTTAAACGGAGCCGACGTCGGCGCCATTTTAAACGGAGCCGACCTCCTTCAGCTCGGTTTTCTTTTTTTGTGTGCGCCGACCTATACAACTTCGGCGCCATTTTAAACGGCGCCAACCCAGGGTCAGATTCCGAATTAGTTTTGAGAAAAGGTTAGACTTAGTTAAACTTTTGGGACTTGGGCAGATTTGGCAAAAAATACCCCAATCCATCTAGATCGAGCTGCTGCTCACCTTCTTCCTCCCCAAGCCAGCCACCAAAACACCACCGTGTCCATGTCATCTGCGCCGGTTCACCATGTTCCGTCGTTGATCGCGTGCCTCCAGAGCCTGGCTGCCGTGTCCTGGAGCGTGTAGGGTGTTCTTGGGGCCTTCCGTTTCATGGAGAGAGAAGGAGACGCGAAAGAACAACCACACCATCCCCGTGCACCCGGTGTTCCGCCGACGCTCATCGTCGCCCCCGTCGCGTCTCCGGCAGGCAAACCACCGTCATCAGCCCCCTCCTGGTGAGCCTCCACGTCACCCCATCTCGCTAGCCAGGCCTTGCACCGCGCACGCCCTACAGCCGACCCCGCTCGTCACTCTCAGTACATGTCGCGCCGTGCGCGTCTCGCTAGCAGCAGCACAGTAGTTACAGCCGATGACTCTCCTTTTTCCGTTCCTGTTCCGGCGTCCGTGGTCGTCCTCCGGCAAACCAATCTTAACGATATTTCTTCTCGGTCGATCCTTCTATCTATCGCATCAAACCTCGTTCGAATCGGCAACCTACAACTCTTAGAATCTTTTGCCAAAGATCAGCACGTCTAGTTGCAAGGACTGACGCAGTTTCGACAGCTTTTCCCCTGTAAATCCGTCTCTGTTCCTGGGCTGTTTCTGGTCGTTCTAGTCGTCCTCCGGAGATATACCCTGAACCAATCTTGTAGGCCATATCACCCTCTCTATTTTTTGTTTTTTCTGAGATGCAAGATGCCCAGTGGTTTGCTCGCCAACATCTGCGCAAGTTCGGCAAAACTCGCTGCTCGCACTGTCACGTTTTAGACAGTTTTACCGTCAGCTAACCACCGTTTTTCCCCTCTAATCTAAACAAGATTCCGACCGTTCCATCACATATAAGGAGCCTTGCCGTGTGTCTATCCCTTCTCGGTACATCCATATTCGCTCAGAATCAATCCATTTGCAAAACGGCGGTCGCAAATGATCGGAAACCTCACGAGAAGATGGCAACAGCTAGCAGCTTTTGCAACTCGAATTCCAACTCTTCAGATGCGTTCTTGGTAGCTTGCAACCATGTCCCTCTCCTCCGATTCCGGGTGGACCAACCCAGCTTCTTGTCCCCTGCTCGCGTGCAGCAGTAAAACCAAATTCCAGCCCAAGGTCCCTCTCGGGCCCTTCGACTCCTTTTTCTTTTCTTCAAAGATATTTCAAAATCCTTTTAAATCCATATTCTAAAACAAATTCAAACCTGCTCACAATTTGAGAAAAGTCATAAAATGAAAAGTGAATCAATTTTGATATGAATTCAAACATATATTCAGTTTATTCCAGAGTTGACTACAGCTAGTCAAACCTTTGACTTTGACCCCTCGTATCATAATTTGACTTTAAAAATGCTTTAAATTTATAATTTCAAATAATGCAAATAATAATGTTTTTGAATTAGAAAAATGTGAGCAATCTGTTTATGCTATTTCTAATATCATTTGAGTAATTTAAAATTTTTGAAATAAAAAATGTTAATAAATGGCCATTTCTTAATAATTGCATAACTTTAAAACCGTAATTCCGAATTCGACAAATGATATGTCTAAATCGATCAGCGCGACGATACCTCTCCAATCATGATATCCATGTTATAATTTGCATCATGCATTAAGATCAGTTTTATAATCAGTATTGTTTATGCAAGAAAAACATGATAAATAAAATTGGGAACTAATTGTTTCTTATTAATAATGCCTCACGAATGCTATATCATCGATGTGCTATGCCTCTAAGACCTTTTCGACATAGTTTGCATCATTAACTTGCCATATCATGCATCATATCATGATCATGCCGATTCTTTCGCATTAGTTGTAATTGTTGCATCGCTTGTTCCTTTTAGTGTTTGCTTCTTCTCGGATAGGACGATGAGATGTTGTGAGTTTCGACAAGTTCTTCGGATATAAAACTTCGGCAATGTTTTCAGACAAGCATTCTCCCCCTTTCTACCTATTTTACTTTATAGTCTTTATTTTCTCCTGTTGATCTATTGCTATATGTGTTGTGATGCTCTAGTTTTCGTACCCGTGATATCCCTTGCAGCCTTATATTGCTTTGGACACATCCTATTACCTGTTGTTTGGTAGATAGTTGGACTTGCGTGTCGTAGTCGCTTGCTCAAGTACGGTTGCGTGTCGTCAAGTACCACAGTTGTTGGATTAATGCCGCATGTTTAATGTTGGAGATGATCATGGCTTTAATTATCGTTTAATAACTAAAATTGAAAGTAGGTAAATAATGCAGAGGCACAGGTGGACAATAGATGTTATTTGGTTTTTAACCGTCCACTTGTGTCCCGTAGGACCCTGAATACTTGATATCTGTTCTTTGAATATTCGCACTATCCGCATGTGGGACCATGAATCCCCCTAGCCAGAGCTTGAGTCATATATTATTTCTTGGGCCCACAAACTAGTTTGGGGCTTTATTACTATCATGTACTTATGCCATGCTTTACTGCTTTATTTACGATTGCGCGTGGAGCGCCTGTACTGTTTTGGAACCCCGTGCCACGTTTTCGCGGTATCGACAAGACCAGTCACACTTTCGGGTTCCCAGTCGTTTACAGCCGTCATCACAAACCTCTAGGTCCGTCTCGGAGCCGGCCAACTTCGTAGCGGGTAGCTTGGTGGGGTGGCCCCCTGAAATATTATATGAATCTTGCAATTGCTCTGTCGTGATGCCTCGTTGGGTTTTCATTTGGTTTTCCCGAGGTTGATCGTGCGTGTGTTGCTATTTGTGCCCCCCGCAGGGTAAAACTTTCTGAAAGCCGTGTCCGCGGTTATGGACGACTTGAGCATAGTATCTCGATCATAGACAACTATAACTAAATTAGTTCAATAAATTTGACTTTATAATGACTAGTAATCAGCTTCACTACAACGGAATGACTAAATAAAATTACCAACAACTGCTGGGTTTTGGGATGCCTCATGCTATATGTATCTGACTAGTAAGTATCCCAACTATAACGGAATGGTTAACTAAAAGTGCCCACTGCTTATTACATCAGGATGACTCATGCTATCTATATCTGACTAGTAATTGCCGTAACTATAACGGAATGAATAAAACTACCAACTATGTGAGTTCCTCGGTTGACTTCCTCGTTTGGTCTCGAGGGGGAAATGCCAGGATGGGTATGCTTGGTGATAGTTTCAGGTTGGATCCGAATAGGTCTTTCTTATCCCTATCTGATAGCCACCTGTTGTATTGAGTATCTATAGGTTGTTTAGTGCATGCTGCGCTGCCGCTTCGGTCCACCATACCTATGTAGGCGAGGACCACCGAATTCTAGTCTCGCCGTGTACTGGCCTTAGTACTGACCGCTCTCTTTTTTCCTTTTCCCTTTGTCGGCACCCCTTTTATTTAAGCAGGTTTTGAGATCGACATCGTTAGCAAGGTTACCCTTCCGGCTTGGCCTGGGCAGGGTTATGGACGCCATTGGTTATTCTTCAGGGCTCTTAGCTCAATTTGCATCTTGTCCGTACTCGGACGCTGTATCGTTTTCAAGGTGATTTGGATCTTTGTATTATATATCTGTATTCTTGACTCTTTGAGTCGTTGTTGTATATATCTGTTCTGTGGGTTCCATCATGGACTATTGTGTAATGATATTATTTCGTTTTCCACCTGCACGCAAGTGCCTGGTGGGCACCTCTGAATCGTTTCTATGCGGGTTTGGCGGGAATCGCTAAAACTTGAATAGTGCCGATTTGAGGGTGTTACACCATATCACATCACAACACACCCCTGCAAAACAAAGTTAGACACCTCTAATTTTCTTTGCATATTTTACGTGGTTTGGGGCTTTCAGTAAGTATCATTCTAACTTACGAACAAGAACCACAACGTTGATGCTTGAACTATCAAGTGCCTATTATAAACTGAATCTTTACTATGATGGGAGAGACAGACACCCGCAAAGCCACTTATGCAATACAAGTTGCATGTTGAGCGTGGAGCAAGTCTCATGAACGATGTCATGTAAGGTTAGCCCGAGCCGCTTCATCCCACCATACCGCAAGATGCAAAGTACACAAAAAGCAATTGATAATAAAAGCACCACCGCACACAATGACCATTGTGTTCTACTCGTGCAATAGATCTACAAATAAACATGGGTCTGATACCACTGTAGGGGTTCATAGGATGGAAAACAAAAAAATTATACCGCATGAACACACGCAAGCCAAGATCTATCTACTAGATTCTAGCAACGAATCGATTAGAGTACTCACCCTCAAAGATTCCAAAGCGGTTAACAAGAGCAGATTCTCGTGGGTAATGTAGTCGTTCACTTGCCGATCTCAAGATCACGAAGACGATCCTTCTGGAGCCGCGTTCCGGCAACGCTCCCGCAGTCGGTCACACGTTCGGTACTCGATGAAGACCTTCCTCTGCCTTGTTCCAGCAAGCAGCGGAGGTTGTAGTTCTCTCCTCGCGATTCTGGCAGCACGACGGCATGGTGTCGGAGTTAGAAGGGAAATCCTGCAGGGCTTCGCCTTAAGCCAGAGCGGGTTATGGTGGAGTAGTAAGGTTCCCGACTGTAACATCCCAGCATTAGAGCTCAGAAATAAGCTGAACCCAGGTGTGTGCATTGCATTCATGCATAGAAAATCCGAATATTTTTTGCGCTTTTAAATAAAAACCTGTCAAAATAATTGAAGCTTCTCTTAACTTGATGGAATTGAAGTAGATCATCAAGTAGACTGCGATAATATTTAATATGACCTTTGCTAAAACCTTATTTTGGGTAAGGGAGATTTGATCTAAGGGTAGATCAAATGTAATAAATGTTAAACCCTAATACATTACTTAATGATTTATATTTGATCCTTAGGTGATCATATCATAGTATTCCTTACAACAACTCATGAATACCAAGTTATAAATATAACTTAAGTAATAGGAATGTAACAACTAAATCTTAATCTCATTTACTTATACCATGAACATCATGGTAATACAATCTTAACCCTTTAGTGAGTTTGAGTAGGAAAGGAATCAAGTCAAGATCATTCACCATATATTTTTCTTTCCATATCAATCCTCATCATCTCTATTGAATCCTACCTTTATATCTGTTGTTCATCAATGTTGAATAATCAACTATTGATTCACCAATTCTTAATCTATCAATTCTTGACCTATCAACTCTTGTCCTTAGTATAGCATTCACTTAAGGCCTATAAAGAAAGAAGTAAGAAGAGGTAAATAGTAATGCTAGTTTTAGATATCATCTATAGGATGGGAGTGATTGGAGGAAATTAAATCAATATGGTCACGAAGAATATTACAAGGATGAATTATTAAGATAAGTTACCAGGAGTAATCCTCTTGAATAAAGTAAGAATAGTAAATGAATAATCTCTTAGTCAGATAGATACACTGAGAACATAATTATAATACAACTGTAGTGTTGTATTGATGAAGGCCTTGATTAGCCAACTGGAAACCTAAGCCATATATGATCAAAGGATTCTAATGATCATGTTTTTGTCACCAAGATTGAATGCTTGTATCATGTATAAGTGACATTGGTGGATAGAACATGATTGAACCCATGTATAGATATATTATCCTAGAGTAGCCATGACAAGACACCAGGATATAATGTGAAGTTGAGTATAAGATATTGGAGTCAAGTAGAGATAAGATAGTATAATTAACCTGAAGCTAGAGTAGCATGGAGTTATTGAAGTAGTGTTATTCCTCTTTAAAATAGTAAGCTTTTGAGGAGAATAGTTTGATATATACATCTATTGGAGTAGTATTGGAGATGGATGTTTAAAGAAATGTATGAATGGAGTTAGAAGTAATTACTTGTTGGATGGGAGATTATCAGCAATAGAGTAGTTGATATAAACAAGTCTGGATAAGTGAAGATTATGAAAAGCTTTAGTGTCAAGCTCATTGGATTTATCAATTGGTTTAGAAAAATAAAAGGTGGATAAGAATATTCATGTGAAGTAAAGCTCATCATGTTAACACATGATGATGGATATGAAGAAGTAGTATATCTAGGAAAGGAATTCCTTAATTAGAAGTCCAGGATTGTGAATCGTGGAAGATAGGAATTCTTGGTAAACACTAAACCCTAAACCTATAATCAAGCTTAACATCCATCTCATCTGTTGGATAAATCATCCTACTTTCACAATGGTTTATAGGAATCATTTCCTATATCAAATCACTTAAGCACATCTTTGTCATTCTCAACCATCATTATCCTAGGTACTTAAGAACTATCTTTATTAATTCTTTCTCATAAAATAGCCTAGAAAACAACCCCACTATTTTACTTTAAATGGTGATATCATTAAAAATCACAAACATAAAGACAATATGTTTAGACATTAATCCTCATTCACATCAACAAAAGAATATAAGTATATTAAGAACCCTAAACCCTAGGGTAAGCAATTACAATTCAGAACCCTAAATTTATTAATGAGTTTTATCCTCAACATCTCATAAATATTCAATCTATATTCATTAGACAAATTCTTTGATCCATTTCTCTAACCACTCATTCCATATGAGCATGGAATAAGTGGGGATACAATAATTATAAACTAGCTTATACTTTACTATGTGATGAAATACATAAAAATAAACCCTATGACTATTATTAAACATTTTAAAATTTCATTACACCAAATAAAAGTAAAAATAATGTTACAGTTAATTTTAGATCTTAAACAAATCATAAAACCCCTTAATCCTACTTATTCTATTTAATAAAAGAATATCTATATATATAAAGTTAGAAAATAATAAATAAAGTATGCTATCAAAATACTAAATTCATACCAAAATTTGAAATACACTTTTATATTACTGCCATTATCTAGAGAATAAATTCCATAAAGAAAATTTAAATCAATTATGCAAACTCAAATATGAAAATAAAAACAAAAAAGATAAAAGGAAAAGACTAATTGAGCAGTACTAGGCCGTGGCCCATTCTTTCCTTCTCTATCTGCTACTCAGATGCAGTGTTCAGTAGCCCACACGACCCAACACCAGCCCACCACAAGCCCGCATACCTCTTCGATCTTTTTCCCTTTCTTCTTCCTCGTGACAGTGGACATCATCGGGGAAGCAGCTCGGTGGAGCTCCGGTGACCGCCTGATCGACGCCACGATGCACGCCACCGCTTCCCATCACCTATAAATAACCTTGCGCCGCCGGTAGAACCTCGCCGTGCATCATTTCCCCTCTCTCTCTCTCTTTATTTCCCCCTGACCCGAAACCCTAGCTCCGGGATGAGTTCATGTCGTCAAATTTGAGCTCCTCTTGGGCAAAAGAGACCACTCCCATGATCTTCTTGCTCTTCTAGTCCGATTGCCCCCTCTCACGAAGGCTGAAGGAGGCCAGGAAGCTTCAATTGTACCCTCGTTCCCGAAGTCCGGTCGTCGAGCTCTCTGTCGATTTCGACCTCCTCACGTCTCCGCAACCGCTTCACTGCAATACTGGTGAGATTGCAATGCTCCGGAACCTTCCCTTTGCCTTCCTCTCGCCCTGGTTCTCTCTGTCATCGGGTCTGGTCGTGTGCCGCCACCGGTCGTCGTTGTTGACGCATCTGCGGGAGTCAAAACAGGGAGGCACCGCTATGGTTAGGTTCCTCGCGTCATGCTCGTTCTAACACACCAAACCACAGCTCTGCGAGTGCACTGGATCGATCGATTGATCCTTAAATCTGTGAGGATCATCTCATGTGATGTCAGCATGACATCATGCCGACGCCACCTCAACCAAGTCAACATATTTGACTTGGTTTGTGCCCATGAGGCATCTGAGGTGTACTCGACCCCACTGGTCAATGACCTTGGGTAGGTTTAGCCTAGGTATAAAAAGCCTTTTCTGTTTAGGAATTGGATAAAACCTTAAAAGATCAAATATAAATATTTCCTAAAATGTAATAAATGATTAAATCCTATTTAAGTAATAACTTTTGCTTTATAATTCAGGAAAATGTGTAAAATATATGAAAATTTTCAGAAAAATAAAATCTATAACATTAAACTATTATCAAATATTATTAGTTTAATTATTTAATAAAGGTTTTATAAGTCATAACACTTTGATAATTCATAATTAAATAATGGTAAATGATAAAAAATATAAATAAAATACCAAAAATCTTAGAAAAATAAGAACTATAATTCAAAACTATAATCATGCATTATTATTTCACTTAATTAAATATTTGTTATTTATTAAGTATTTATAAAGTAGTAAATCTTATAAAAATCATATCTTAATATTTATAAATCACAAAAATAAATGTAATATACCAAAATGATCACAAAAATAATACCTACATGTTAAAAATATAACATTCCACTTTTAAAGTAAATAAAAACTTAGTACCCTACTAACTTGAATATAAAACCAATTTCCTTAAGCAATAATTCATATAAGGGTAAATAAAATTTGCTAATATTTTAAAATTTATCAATTGAGTCTAATAAATAGTATTAGTCTTAAACATTGATATTATGAAGTCAAAATGGTTTAACACATTTTAAATACAATTTTATTGAATAATCTTTCAACCATAAGTGTAGATTATTTATAAAAGGATCATTATCCAATATAAAATCTCCAAGAATAATTTGTAGTGAAATAAAACCTATTCCTTTACTTTAACCAAAAGTTTATCAACATGCCAAAACACTATAGTGAATTCATAAGTAGTTAAATAATATTATTACCTTGATTACAAACCATAACCACACATTTATAAAAGGGTAAATGATTATATTCCATTATAATATTGGAAAAACCATTACTCAATTAAAAGTAGTACCATCCCTAATTAACTCTAAAGAAAACATTATAAAGTAAACAAGATACAAATATTATCAGCATTGCACCTAAAGCCCATATATGTTCTTTAAAGTTAACTTTAGTCTGCAATACTTTAAATTATATTAAAAACTTTATTATATACTTTATAGTTAACTTTGGTCTGTTATAATTAAGTTATAAAGCATCTTAATACCAAACTAACCAAGTTAAAAACCAAGATAGATAAGTCTCAAATACTACTAATATCATTATTCAAATAGCGCAATTCTCTTACTTAAAGACTATAACTAGAAAGAACACCTAATAAGGTTAACTTAAAATTTAAATACTTCTCCTTAACTAAGTAAGATTTTCTTCAAAAGTTATTCTTTTAAGATACATTATAAAGCAAGACATAAGCATTTTTATGAAAGCTCTAAATGATGAACAAACCTTTTATACATACTCTACAGATACATTTCCCACTTGAGTATTCCATTATTGTGTGTGCTTTATTATACTTACATGTTGTTTCACACACACTCACAAGCCTTAATAAGAAGCACAAGTGTGAAACTTAATCTAAAAGGGCAACACATTCTAAAGTAACCATTTCTAGAATCTAAACCCTAGAACAACGCTATCCCCGGGATTCGAGTTTACGAAATTGCATTACATTACTTATGCATAATAGCATCTTGCTTCTTTAAACATTAGTCCTTACCGGACCAATGATGTTGATTTCAGATATTGGATCTTATATTGTCTTGAAGACCGTGAGTGCATAATCTTGCAATCACAAAAGGCAAGTTCACACTTGCTCATGTCGTTTGATTATTTTCTGTAAAGTATTTTGCATATCCAGTGTTGTCATCACCTGCATTTGAAAAAGGTCAGAAAACACTATTTTCATAATAATATGATTCTAGGTTATTTACCATGAGGTAATAACCTACTATGAAAGTTCTGGTGGTAAAGGAACATATTATTTAGGACTTAACAACCAATGTCGCTAGTGATTCTTGCCCCGTATATCACGCGTTAACCATGAGATTTGGAATGGGACAGAGAAGTCAGCTGTATCCTTTTCCTCTCGTATGGAGGCAAGACGACCTTAACGCGACGTTGTGGTTCCTTGTGCAGATCCAACATATGGGTGGGCACCCTTACGCCCCACACTTTTGGTGTCTAGATTATCTATGGATGGTGTTTAGTGGATGGACCATTTAATATGGCACTTGCCAGGGCAACACCAGGTCATAGAGTCTTTGAGAACTCATCAGGGTTTTAGCCTGCCCGAAAGGGGGCTTAACGTAGGTGAGCCAGCCCCGAAGGATCATGCAGACATATGAGGTCGCGGAGAGGGCAGTGATTGGCTTGGATCTTAGACTGGGCCCCATAACAAGGAAGTATGGACAAGGTCATGACTTGGTTCTGCTGTAGGGTTTCGTAGCATGGAAAACAAAAAAAAATCTACTGCATACAAACAAACAAGCCAAGATCTATCTACTAGATTGTAGCAACGAGTCGATGGAATAACTCACCCTCGAAGATTCCAAAGTGTTTAACAAGAGCGGATTCTCGTGGGTGATGTAGTCATACTCTTCTCGATCTCAAGATCGCGTAGACGATCCTTCCGGCGTTTCGTTCCGGCAGCGCTCCCGCAGTCGGTCACACGTTCGGTACTCGACGAATACCTTCCTCTCCCTTGTTCCAGCAGGCAGCGGAGGTTGTAGCACTCTCCTCGCGATTCCGGCAGCACAACGGCGTGGTACCGGAAGTAGAGGGGAGATCTCGCAGGGCTTCGCCTTAAGCCGGAGCGAGTATGGTGGACTATGAGAGTGCTCCTCGGTGATCTAGGGTTTAGACACACCAAGGAGGAGTCTTGGCCGACGACTAGGGTTAGCTAGGCAGCGGCGGCTTGCCCTAGGGCGCCGGCGGCTGCAGGAGGGCCGGCGGCTTAGGGCTAGGGTTTGCGGGTGGAGGTGTTGGGTGCTAGGAGGGGCAGCCCTGCCCCTCCTTATATAGGTGGAGGGGCCGCGCCAGGTGAGGGGAGTCCCTCCCCAACTCGGTTTCCCAAGGGGGCCGGCGGTGGAGGGGAGGAACTCCTCCCCAACTCAGTTTCCACCTTCCCCTCCACTTCCCAAAATAGCCGTTTGACTTTTCAAATTGGCGTTTGACTTTTCAAACTAGGATTTGATTAAACCCTTTATTTTGTTCAGCGATGACACCTAGTACATGATGCAATCATTCCAACTTTGTATGACACATTCATGTACCCTTCCCCTTCGGAGTGCCGGACATTCCGGAACCTTCTAGAACATTCCCGATGAAAACACCGAAACCATTCTCCAACCCCGAAACAGGACTTTCCTTATATGAATCTTATTCTCCGGACCATTCCGGATCTCCTCGTGATATCCCGGATCCCATCCAAGACTCCGAACAACATTAGGTCTCTTACTCATCATTCCATAACTACTCAAACAACGTCGAATCCTTAAGTGTGTCTCCCTACGGTTCGTGAATTATGCGGACATGATCGAGACACTTCTCCGAACAAAAACCAATAGAGGAATCTGGAAATTCATATGGCTCCCACATATTTCTATGATTACTTTGCGATCGAATGAACCACTTACATACGATACCAATTTCCCTTTGTCTCACGATAGTTTACTTATCCGAGGTTATGATCATCGGTATCTCTGCATACCTAGTCCAATCTCGTTACTGATAAGTACTCTTTTCTCGTTCCCGTGATATGTGATCCCTTGTGAGCCAGTCACATGCTTGCAAGCTAATTGGATGACATTTCACCCAGAGGGCCCAGAGTATATCTATCCGTCATATGGATGGACAAATCCCACTCTTGATCCACGTGTCTCAACCAATACTTTCCGAACACTCAATGCCACCTTTATAGCCACCCAGTTACGGTGTGGTGTTTGATGTCATCAAAGCATCCTTCCGGTGAAGGTGATATGCATGATCTCATGGTCGAAGGAATTAGGTTACTATGTATCAGAAAGCATATAGCAATTGAACTATTAAAATGACTTGATCTTTATGCTACGCTTATCTATAGGAGGATGTCCACCATATCATTCTCCTAATGATATGATCTTGTTGTTAATAACATCTCAATGTTCATGATAGGGAAACCACAATCATTTATTAACCAACAAGCTAGTATTATATAGAGGCTTTACTAGGGACTTCAATTTAAGTTTACAAATCACACAAGTATTAATGTTTCCTTGTTAATACTATTATAGCATGAATGTAAACATTTATCATAAACACAAAGATATAATAATAACTACATTTATTATTGCCTCTAGGGCATATCTCCAACAGTCTCCCACTTGCACTAGAGTCATCTAATCTAGATTACATGGTAATATACCGAACACCCATGGCAGTTTGGTGCTGGTCATGTTTTGCCCTCGGGAGAGGTTTAGTCAACGGATCCGCCACATTCAGATCTGTGTGTACTTTGCAAATCTTTATGTCCCCATCTTGGACATGTTCTCGAATAGCGTGAAAACGTAGCTTGATGTGCTTCAGCTTCTTGTGTGACCTTGGTTCTTGCGCATTGGCTATGGCACCCATGTTATCACAGTAGATAGACATTGGGTCCAGCGCACTAGGAACCACACCCAGCTCTGTAATGAACTCTTTCATCCATATCGCTTCTTGTGAAGCCTCCGAAGCAGCCATGTATTCCGATTCAGTTGAAGATCTCGCCACAACGCTTTGCTTTGCACTCCTCCAGCTAACTGCTGCACCATTCAAAGTAAATACGTATCCAGATTGTGATTTAGAATCATCCGGATCGGTGTTCCAACTAGCATCGGTGTAACCATTAACAACGAGCTGTTCATCACCTCCGTAAGAAAGAACCATATTCTTAGTTCTTCTCAAGTACTTAAGGATGTTTTTGACCGCTGTCCAATGATCCACTCCTGGATCACTTTGATATCTGCTAGTTAAACTAATAGCATATGCAATGTCGGGTCTAGTACATAGCATGTCATACATTAGAGATCCTATGGCTGAGGCATAGGGAGTATTACTCATCCTTTCTCTATCTTCTGTCGTTGTCGGACTTTGAGTTTTACTCAAGGTCGTATTGGGCAACATGGGCAAGAACCCTTTCTTGCTATCTTCCATTCCAAACCTCTTTAGAACTTTGTCCAAATATGTACTTTGTGACAATGATATTAGGCATCTCGATCTATCTCTATAAATCTTTATGCCTAATATGTAAGTTGCTTCGCCAAGATCCTTCATTGAAAAACTATTATTCAAATATTCCTTGACACTATTAAGAAGGTCTACATCATTCCCAATCAACAATATGTCATCTACATATAGTATTAAGAATGCTACAGAGCTCCCACTCACTTTCTTGTAAATACAAGCTTCTCCATAAGTTTGTATAAAACCAAAACTTTTGATCACCTTATCAAAACGTTGATTCCAACTTCGGGATGCTTGCTTCAATCCATAGATGGACCGTTGAAGTTTGCATACCTTGTTAGCATCTTTAGGATCGACAAAACCTTTGGGTTGCATCATATACAACTCTTCATCAATGTCTCCATTGAGGAATGCTATTTTGACATCCATCTGCCATATCTCATAATCATAATATGCATCGATTGCTAACATAATCCTCACAGACTTTAGCTTCGCTACTGGTGAGAAAGTCTCATCGTAGTCAACTCCTTGAATTTGTCAAAACCCTTTTGCGACAAGTCGAGCTTTATAGACAGTAACATTACCATCAGCATCTGTTTTCTTCTTGAAAATCCATTTGTTCTCGACAACCTTTCGGCCATCCCGTAAGTCCACCAAAGTCCATACTTGGTTTTCGTACATGGATCCAATCTCGGATTTCATGGCTTCTTGCCATTTATTGGAATCTGGGCTCATCATCTCTTCCTCATATGTCGCAGGGTCATTGGTGTTGTCCACCAACATGACACTCATAACAGGATCATACCAATCTGGAGTGGTACGAGTTCTCGTTGACCTGCGAGGCTCTGTAGCAACTACAACCGAAGTTTCATGATCATCATCATTAGCTTCCTCTCTTATTGGTGCAGGCACCACAGGAACTTCTTCCGGTGCTACGCTACACGCAAGTTCGAGAGAAGGTTCGACAACCTCGTTGAGTTCTACTTTCCTTCCAGTCACTTCTTTCGAGATAAATTCCTTCTCTAGAAAGGATCCATTCTTGGCAACGAAGATTTTGCCCTCGGATCTATGATAGAAGGTATACCCAATAGTTTCCTTCGGGTATCCTATGAAGACGCATTTTTCCGCTTTGGGTTCAAGCTTGTCCGGCTGTAACTTCTTTACATAGGCTTCGCAACCCCAAACTTTAAGGAACGACAATTTAGGTTTCTTCCCAAACCATAATTCATACGGTGTCGTTTCAACGGATTTAGATGGTGCCCTATTTAAAGTGAATGCGGCTGTTTCTAATGCATAACCCCAAAATGATAGCGGTAAATCTGTAAGTGACATCATAGAACGAACCATATCTAAGAGAGTTCGATTACGACGTTCGGACACACCATTACGCTGTGGTGTTCCCGGCGGTGTCAATTGTGAAAGTATTCCGCATTTCTTCAAATGCTCGCCAAACTCGTAACTTAGATATTCACCTCCACAATCAGAACGTAGAAATTTAATCTTCTTGTTACGTTGATTCTCAACCTCACTTTGAAATTCCTTAAACTTCTCGAAAGTTTCGGACTTATGTTTCATGAAATAGATATACCCATATATACTCAAGTCATCCGTGAAGGTAAGAACATAACGATAACCACCGCGCGATGCTACACTCATTGGACCACACACATCGGTATGTATGATTTCCAATAAGTCCGTAGCTCGCTCCATCATACTAGAAAATGGAGTCTTAGTCATTTTACCCATCACACATGCTTCACATCTTTCAAGTGATTCAAAATCAAGTGATTCAAGAAGTCCATCGGAATGGAGTTTCTTCATACGCTTCACTCCAATGTTACCAAGACGACAGTGCCACATATAGGTCGAGTTATCGCTCGATTTCAAATGCTTAGCCTCAATGTTATTAATATGTGTATTTCCACTATCGAGATTCAATAAGAATAGACCATCTATCAAAGGTGCATGTGCATAAAACATATTACTCATATAAATCGAACAACCATTATTATCGGACTTAAACAAGTAACCGTCTCGCGATATAATGTTCATGCTTAACGCAGGCACCAAATAACAATTATTTAAGTATAAAACTAATCCCGATGGTAGATGAAGGGGTAGCGTGCCGACCGCGATCACATCAACCTTTGATCCGTTTCCCACGCGCATCGTCACCTCGTTCTTCGCTAGCTTCCGTTTATTCTGTAGCACCTGTTTCGAGTTACAGATATGAGCAACCGAACCAGTATCAAATACCCAGGCACTACTACGAGTACTAGTGAGATACACATCAATAACATGTATATCGGATATACCTTTCTTCTTGATGTTGCCGTTCTTCAAATCCGCCAAGTACTTTGGGCAATTCCGCTTCCAGTGACCTTCTCCCTTGCAGTAAAAGCACTCAGTATCAGGCTTAGGTCCAGCCTTGGTCTTCTTCGTCAGCGCGGTAACTTTCTTACCACCCTTCTTGAAGTGTCCCTTTTGCTTAGACTTGCCTTTCTTGAATTTGGTGGTCTTATTGACCATCAACACCTGGTGCTCTTTCTTGATCTCCACCTCTGCAGATTTTAACATAGCAAATAGTTCTGGCAACTGTTTGTTCATGTTTTGCATGTTGTAGTTCATCACAAAGTTCTTGTAACTTGGTGGTAGTGATTGGAGGACACGATAAATCCCCAATGCATTAGGAATCACTATACCCAAGCTTTGAAGTTTGTTTGCGTGCCCAGACATCTTAAGCACATGCTCACTGACGGAGTTGCCGTCTTCCATCTTGTAGTTAAAGAACTTTTCAGAAGCCTCATAGCTCTCAGTTGACGCGTGAGTCTCAAAGATCAATTTGAGATCACGGACAATATCATGTGGGTCTGAATTCTCAAACCTTTTCTGAAGCTCCGATTCTAAACCATACAAGATAGCACACTGAACTGTGGAGTACTGAGTCTTCCGAGCGAGGTAAACATTCTTTACTTCATCGGTAGCAGTAGCTGCAGGTGGGTCACCCAGTGGTGCATCTAGCACATAGGTCAAATTACCAGCTGTGAGGACAATCCTAAAATTGCGGAACCAATCCGCGAAGTTGCTTCCATTGTTTTTCAACTTTTCTTTCTCTAGGAATGCATTAAAATTGATGGTAGGGGCCGCCATTGATCTACAACATATTTGCAATAGTTTAGACTAAGTTTATGACAAATTGAGTTCTAATTAATAGTTAAATTAATCTAGGTGAACTCCCACTCAAAACAATATCCCTCACATTGTTTTAGTGATCACACAAACCAAATCCACCACATCAACACCGACCATCACGAGAGTTGATATAGTTTCAATGGCGAACAATCGACATGTTCATCATATCTACACTATGATTCATGCTTTACCTTTCGATGATCTGTTTTCCGAGACCATGCCTGTACATGCTAGGCTCGTCAAGATCAAACCTTAGCTTCCGCATGAGCAAATCTGGCTTGCTCACGTTGTATACACTTGCGGAATCTAACACACCCGATCATCACGTGGTGCTTCGAAACAACAAGCTTTAGCAACGGTGCTAACTAAGGGCGAACACTTTATGACTTGAAATTCATGTGCATGAGGGATCATCTTATAATGCTATTGTCGTTAACTAAGCAATACAAGATGCATAAAGGATTAACATCACATGCAATTCATAATATGTGATATGATATGGCCTTTCTTCTTTGTGCTTCCGATCTCCATCTTCAAGCACGAACATGATCTCCATCATCACCGGCATTGCATCAAGGTCAATGACGCTTCTCCATGGTTGTCGTCCACCGGCTTCAACTATTACAACTACTTTGAATAGACACGCGGGTCTTAACAAAAATTAAAGACAACCATATGGCTCCTGCCGGTTGCCAACTTACAATAAGGAACATTGCATACATCAAATATAATCACAATCATGGCCATATCACATCACAACACACCCCTGCAAAACAAAGTTAGACGCCTCTACTTTCTTTGCATGTTTTACGTGGTTTGGGGCTTTCAATAAGTGTCGTTCTAACTTACGAACATGAACCACAACATTGATACTAGTATTGACAATCACCCGTTGTAAATTGAATCTTAACTATGCTGGGAGAAACAGGCACCCGCAAAGCCACTTATGCAATACAAGTTGCATGTCAAGCGTGGAACAAGTCTCATGAACGATGTCATGTAAGGTTAGCCCGGGCCGCTTCATCCCAACATACCGCAAGATGCAAAGTACACAAGAAGCAATCGACAATAAAAGCATCAACGCCCACAATGACCATTGTGTTCTACTCGTGCAACATATCTACATATAGACACGACTCTGATACCACTGTAGGGTTCCGTAGCATGGAAAACAAAAAAATTCTACCGCATACAAACAAACAAGCCAAGATCTATCTACTAGATTGTAGCAACGAGTCGATGGAATAACTCACCCTCGAAGATTCCAAAGTGTTTAACGAGAGCGGATTCTCGTGGGTGATGTAGTCGTACTCTTCCCGATCTCAAGATCGCGTAGACGATCCTTCCGGCGCTGCGTTCCGGCAGCGCTCCTGCAGTCGGTCACACGTTCGGTACTCGACGAAGACCTTCCTCTCCCTTGTTCCAGCAGGCAGCGGAGGTTGTAGCACTCTCCTCGCGATTCCGGCAGCACAACGGCGTGGTGCTGGAAGTAGAGGGAGGATCTCGCAGGGCTTCGCCTTAAGCCGGAGCGAGTATGGTGGACTATGAGAGAGCTCCTCGGCGATCTAGGGTTTAGACACACCAAGGAGGAGGCTTGGCCGGCGGCTAGGGTTAGCTAGGCGGCGGCTTTCCCTAGGGCGGCGACGGCTACAGGAGGGCCGGCGGCTTAGGGCTAGGGTTTGCGGGTGGAGGTGTTGGGTGCTAGGAGAGGCAGCCCTGCCCCTCCTTATATAGGTGGAGGGGCCGCTCCAGGGGAGGGGAGTCCCTCCCCAACTCGGTTTCCCAAGGGGGACGGCGGTGGAGGGGAGGAACTCCTCCCCAACTCGGTTTCCACCTTCCCCTCCACTTCCCAAAATAGCCGTTTGACTTTTCAAATTGGCGTTTGACTTTTCAAACTAGGATTTGATTAAACCCTTTATTTTGTTCAGCGATGACACCTAGTACATGATGCAATCATTCCAACTTGGTATGACACATTCATGTACCCTTCCCCTTCGGAGTGCCGGACATTCCGGAACCTTCTAGAACATTCCCGATGAAAACACCGGAACCATTCTCCAACCCCGAAACAGGACTTTCCTTATATGAATCTTATTCTCCGGACCATTCTGGATCTCCTCGTGATATCCTGGATCCCATCCGAGACTCCGAATAACATTCGGTCTCTTACTCATCATTTCATAACTACTCAAACAACGTCGAATCCTTAAGTGTGTCTCCCTACGGTTCGTGAATTATGCGGACATGATCGAGACACTTCTCCGAACAATAACCAATAGAGGAATCTGGAAATTCATATGGCTCCCACATATTTCTACGATTACTTTGCGATCGAATGAACCACTTACATACGATACCAATTTCCCTTTGTCTCACGATAGTTTACTTATCCGAGGTTATGATCGTCGGTATCTCTGCATACCTAGTTCAACCTTGTTACTAATAAGTACTCTTTCCTTGTTCCCGTGATATGTGATCCCTTGTGAGCCAATCACATGCTTGCAATCTAATTGGATGACATTTCACCGAGAGGGTCCAGAGTATATCTATCCGTCATATGGATGGACAAATCCCACTCTTGATCCATGTGTCTCAACCAATACTTTCCGAACACTCAATGCCACCTTCATAGCCACCCAGTTATGGTGTGGTGTTTGATATCATCAAAGCATCCTTCCGGTGAAGGTGATATGCATGATCTCATGGTTGAAGGAATTAAGTTACTATGTATCAGAAAGCATATAGCAATTGAACTATTAAAATGACTTGATCTTTATGCTACGCTTATCTATAGGAGGATGTCCACCATATCATTCTCCTAATGATATGATCTTGTTGTTAATAACATCTCAATGTTCATGATAGGGAAACCACAATCATTTATTAACCAACAAGCTAGTATTATATAGAGGCTTTACTAGGGACTTCAATTTAAGTTTACAAATCACACAAGTATTAATGTTTCCTTGTTAATACTATTATAGCATGAATGTAAACATTTATCATAAACACAAAGATATAATAATAACTACATTTATTATTGCCTCTAGGGCATATCTCCAACATCTGCAACAAGGCTAAGGTCTCTCATGGGTAAAGTAACGCACCTCTGCAGAGTGTAAGAACTGTAACTTGTTACTCCCTGTTTCGGGAAGGAGCTGCGAACGCGGCGGGAAAGGAACTCCATGAAAGTTCTGGTAAACCCGTGAAGGCTGACGGACATAGCTTTTCAGAATAAAAGCAACCTTTGAAGAAATGTTTATGAAAACTTGCATTGCCTATGACCTACGGTCTATGGCTGTAGATATAGTGCATCAAATACTCCTTTTCTAGTGAACTTGCTGAGTACGCTCGTACTCAATGTATCTTCTTAACCCTTGCTAGATTCTGAAGCCATAAAGACGACGTCTACATCAAGTTATGCTCCAGGAATCATCATCAAAAGCTAAAGCTCTTCAATGAAGTCAAGAAGGTCAACATATACACCAACTCAAGTGAAGACGAAGTTACTAATTAAATAGGAATATAATCTATAGCCATATAACCTATTTCTGTAGTGTATTGCGATAGCAGCAATGCCAGACCATTAGTTAAGATACTAGTCTTAATAGTATGATAGTTTTTGAGTTATTTATTTCTGATTCTTCTTTGTAAGAAGTTTATTTCTCTCTCTTTAACCTAGAGTGTTCTCTGGATCTTATGTAAAGAGTCGAGTTGTAACCTATAGTCATGTCTTGGACCTGCTGTGTTTCTGTTGTACCACTCCGAGGGATGTAATACTAGTGAACGGTGTTTCATTGGTGTGATGTCAACGACTATAGTGTACTACATCATGCAGTGGTATGTTGGGTCACCACAGTTGGTATCAGAGCATATGCTTTGACCTTAGGATTAAAACCCTTTTAGGAAAATTTGTAGGTTGGATAGTGACTATAGTAGCCATCTTATCTAAACCAAATATTCTTATGAATTGTGATGAGTATCCACTTGAGGATAACCTTGTCATGAGGTGTATAATCATCTTTCTTAGAAATAGTTGTCCATCTTCTCTTAGTAAAGTGCTATTTAGTGTCTTCCAAAGGAGACATAACTCACCAAGATACTTTAGGAATGCCAATTGGTCGCAGTAGAGTTGAATTAAGTTTAGTAGGTCAATTGAAGTAATACAAATGGTGTAGCCTAACCATAAAATTCAAGTAAAACAGTAAGGATCTTATTGTTAATTGATAACAATAGACAATATAATGAAGACCATTAGAGCATGTATAGTTGTAATGGGTAGTTAAACATGTGGGATTCACTTGATAATTATACATGAAGGAGTGAAATGCTGTTAAGAATTAATGATAGTACTATGAGAAGTAAAATCATCATGGTGAGACTAGCTCTTAAATCATGATGAATAGGTAAAACATAACGAGATCATGGTGAGATTAGCTCCGAAACCATGATGAAAGTATAAATATGACAAGCAATTAGTAAATTATCGTGAAGTAGAGTAAGAAAATAGCATGGCCGAACTATGATAGAAGTCATATGTGTCATAATTCCTGATAAAATTCAATTTTAGGTATTCAATTGAAGCTTATTAGTTGTTTGGAGAGAGATCATGTGAGATTAGTTTACTAAATGATGAATGGTTGGTTCAATTAGTCATTCCAAAAGTAAGAAAAAAAGGTTAGTCAAAACCAAATTGTGACCACTTTGCTTAAAATTATCCTATTGTAGTTGAGCAATTCGGGTAAATTATGAGGCAAAGGTTAGTTTGACTCTATGTGCTAAGTATCACAATGTAAATCTATATGAGGAGGTGTCATATACTACACAACTAAGCCTGAATTCTAGAGATAATATACTCAACTATTATATTTTGGGCTTAGAATATTGTGTGTTATATGTACCACATTTGGATTTATTGATTTTCTTGGATCTTCTTGATTGAATAGATTTGTACATGAAGTATGACTTGGTGTGCAAATGCATGCTGCAACATCTAGTTACTACTTGATGTTATAGACCTAGATAGAAATGGGAATTCGTGAAAGGAAGAGACGATTTTCAAAGACCAAGATGAAGACCTACATGAAGGGTAAAGCCAAGTATAAGGAGTGTTAATCCAATTTGAAGGATGGATCAAGTTCAGATCATTACTAAACAGTAATAACAAGAAAGTCTAGTGTAGAAAATACACAGAGAAACAATAAGTAATAAACTTAAAGTTCATTCAAAGTAGGTAATATTATTAAGAAGTAATGGAGTAGTAGTACCAAGTTCATGGAAGTATCATGAATAAGTGCAAAGAAGAAGTTTTGGAACCAAAATGGTATTCAAGCCCTGACAATTCAAAGAGAATGCTAGTAGTATGTCGGAAACCGTAGGGTAATACCTACAACCTAGGATGATCCGCAGCTGGTATTTGATCCACAATTGGTATCTTGTCCGCAGCCAGTGTTGGTTGACATACTTAACCAGATCATGTTAATGGTTGCATAAAGAGCATAAAACTTGGCCTAAGTTAATTAAGACATAAATGAGTATAAAATTTAAGCGATCGTCTTTCGAGATGCTTCGCGAAGTCAGACCTATCAAAGCGAAAATGTCCAAATAGTAAGTAAGACAAATAATGTTGAAAGATTTGCTTCGGAGATCCACAATTGTGTGGATACGCCGTACAATCTTTCATGAGACCCTAGCTAGGTAGATAATAAGCTAGACAAAGCCCAACATTCTGACTATAAAGCCAATGGTTATTATATATGCAGTTAGAGACTATTAGTAAACCCTAAGGGGGAGAGTAAAACAGTAAACATAAGTATTGTTATCTTAATCTTAGAGTAAGGGCTGGAAAAGAAATACTAACCTATGCCAACATTAAGGCTTATTTTCAGAAGGGTAATAGAAGTCATCATTATAAAAGTACTCCTAGAAGAATTTTAGATACTAATAAAAGATTATCTAAAGCCTGTTAAAGTAAAAACTTGAAGAGAGTAAAATAGATTAATTCTAATAGGTTAATTATAGAGGAAACAACTCTTAAGTGATTCATAAGAGAGAATAAAGCACATCCAATTGGACAGGTGTAGAGGAACAAGAAATTCCAATAAGTAGGAACTAAATGAATTCAAATCCAATTGTTGGAAGGAAACCAGTACCAACTATTCTATGAACAGAACAAAAATATAGTCTTTTGACCACAACTATTGGCAAATAGAAATTTAAAACCTGTTTTAGTGGGACTTCCTAGACTTTATATAACATAGTAAGAAAGTTCAATGATTAAGTGAAAGAATTTGATTAGGATACCTAATCAGGATATGGAACTAAAGAAGAGACCCCAAAATAAAGGAGTTAGAATAAGTACATACCTCTCAAGGAGGATTGTAAAAGAAACTTTGAAGGATTGAGACAACAAATTAGAGATTCCAAGTATGCAAAGAATACAATAAAACTATCTGGATATGGAATACTACAATTATTTCCATTTAAGGTTACCATGGGGTTGAGAAATACCGTAACCAACACAAGTCAATTCCTTACTCCGAAACGTGAGAGTATACGAACTTCGGGGACAAAGTTTATTTTAAGGGGGAGAGTCTGTAACAACCCAGCATTAGAGCTCAGAAATAAGCCGAACCAAGGTGTGTGCATTGCATTCATGCATAGAAAATCTGAATAATTTTCACGCTTTTAAATAAAAACCTGTCAAAATAATTGAAGCTTCTCTTAACTTGATGGAATTGAAGTAGATCATCAAGTTGACCGCGATAAGATTCAATATGACCTTTGTTAAAACCTTATTTTGGGTAAGGGAGATTTGATCTAAGGGTAGATCAAATGTAATAAATGTTAAACCCTAATACATTACTTAATGATTTATATTTGATCCTTAGGTGATCATATCATAGTATTCATTACAACAACTCATGAATACCAAGTTATAAATATAACTTAAGTAATAGGAATGTAACAACTAAATCTTAATCTCATCTACTTATACCATGAACATCATGGTAATATAATCTTAACTCTTTAGTGAGTTTGAGTAGGAAAGGAATCAAGTCAAGATCAGTCACCATATATTTTTCTTTCCATATCAATCCTTATCATCTCTATTGAATCCTATTTTATATCTATTGTTCATCAATGTTGAGTAATCAACTATTGATTCACCAATTCTTAATCTATCAATTCTTGACCTATCAACTATTGTCCTTATTATAGCATTCACTTAAGGCCTATAAAGAAAGAAGTAAGAAGAGGTAAATAGTAATGCTAGTTTTAGATATCATCTATAGGATGGGAGTGATTGGAGGAAATCAAATCAATATGGTAACAAAGAAGATTACAAGGATGAATTTTGAAGATAAGTTACCAGGAGTAATCCTCTTGAATAAAGTAGGAATAGTAAATTAATAATCTCTTAGTCAGATAGATACACCGAGAAAATAATTATAATACAACTGTAGTGTTGTATTGATGAAGGCCTTGATTAGCCAACTGGAAACCTAAGCCATATATGATCAAAGGATTCTAATGATCATGTTTTTGTCACCAAGATTGAATGCTTGTATCATGTATAAGTGACATTGGTGGATATAACATGATTGAACCCTAGTATAGATATATTATCCCAGAGTAGCCATGACAAGACACCAGGATATAATGTGAAGTTGAGTATAAGATATTGGAGTCAAGTAGAGATAAGATAGTATAATTAAGCTGAAGCTAGAGTAGCATGGAGTTACTAAAGTAGTGTTATTCCTCTTAAAAAATAGTAAGCTTTTGAGGAGAATAGTTTGATATATACATCTATTGGAGTAGTATTGGAGATGGATGTTTAAAGAAAGGTATGAATGGAGTTAGAAGTAATTAATTGTTGGATGGGAGATTATCAACAGTAGAGTAGTTGATATAACCAAGTCTAGATAAGTGAAGATTATGAAAAGCTTTAGTGTCAAGCTCATTGGATTTATTAATGGGTTTAGGAAGATAAAAGGTGGATAAGAATATTCATGTGAAGTAAAGCTCACCATGTTAACACATGATGATGGATATGAAGAAGTAGTATATCTAGGAAATGAATTCCTTAATTAGAAGTCCAGGATTGTGAATCATGGAAGATAGGAATTCTTGGTAAACACTAAACCCTAAATCTATAATCAAGCTTAACATCCATCTCCTATGTTGGATAAATCATCCTATTTTCACAATGGTTTATAGGAATAATTTCCTATATCAAATCACTTAAGCACATCTATGTCATTATCAACCATCATTATCCTAGGTACTTAAGAACTATCTTTATTAATTCTTTCTCATAAAACAGCCTAGAAAACAATCCCACTATTTTACTTTAAATGGTGATATCAAACATAAAGACAATATGTTTAGCCATTAATCCTCATTCACATCAACAAAAGAATATAAGTATATTAAGAACCCTAAACCCTAGGGTAAGCAATTACAATTCAGAACCCTAAATTTATTAATGAGTTTTATCCTCAACATCTCATAAATATTCAATCTATATTCATTAGACAAATTCTTTGATCCATTTCTCTAACCACTCATTCCGTATGAGCATGGAATAAGTGGGGATACAATAATTATAAACTAGCTTATACTTTACTATGTGATGAAATACATAAAAATAAACCCTATGACTATTATTAAACATTTTAAAATTTCATTACTCAAAATAAAAGTAAAAATAATGTTATAGTTAATTTTAGATCTTAAACAAATCCTAAAAACCCTAAATCTTACTTATTCTATTTAATAAAAGAATATCTCTATATATAAAGTTAGAAAATAATAAATAAAGTATGCTATCAAAATACTAAATTCATGCCAGAATTTGAAATACACTTTTATATTACTGCCATTATCTAGAGAATAAATTCCATAAAGAAAATTTAAATCAATTATGCAAACTCAAATCTAAAAACAAAATCAGAAAATATAAAAGGAAAATACTAATCGAGCAGTACTAGGTCGTGGCCCATTATTTCCTTCTCTATCTTCTACTCACGTGCAGTGTTCAGTAGCCCACACGGCCCAACACCAGACCACCACAAGCCCGCATACCTCTTCGATCTTTTTCCCTTTCTTCTTCCTTGTGACA
Source organism: Avena sativa (assembly GCA_916181665.1). Classification (NCBI taxonomy): domain Eukaryota; kingdom Viridiplantae; phylum Streptophyta; class Magnoliopsida; order Poales; family Poaceae; genus Avena; species Avena sativa. Next base: position 151,155,204 of record OV702297.1, read on the forward strand.
GTGGACATCGACGGGGAAGTAGCTCGATGGAGCTCCGATGACCACCCGATCGACTCCATGATGCACGCCACAGCTTCCCATCGCCTATAAATAACCTTGCGCCACCGGTAGAACCTCGTCGTGCATCATTTCCCCTCTCTCTCTTTATTTTCCCCTGACCCGAAACCCTAGCTCCGGGATGAGTTCATGTCGTTGAATTTGAGCTCCTCTTGGGCAACAGAGACCACTCCCATGATCTTCTTGCTCTTCCAGTCCGATTGCCCCCTCTCATGAAGGCTGAAGGAGGCCAGGAAGCTTAAATTGTGCCCTTGTTCCCGAAGTCTGGTCGTCGAGCTCTCCATCGATTTCGAACTCCTCACGTCTCTGCAACCGCTTCGCTGCAATCCTGGTGAGATTGTGATGCTCTAGCACCTTCCCTTTGCCTTCCTCTCGCCCTGGTTCTCTTTGTCATCGGGTCTGGTCGTGTGCCGCTGCCGGTCGTCGCCGTTGATGCATCTACGGGAGTTAAAACAGGGCGGAGCTGCTATGGTTAGGTTCCTCGCGTCATGCTCGTTCTAACACACCAAGCCACAGCTCCGCACGTGCACTGGATCGATCGATTGATCCTCAAATCTGTGAGGATCATCTCTTGTGATGTCATCATGACATCATGCCGACGCCACCTCAGCCCAGTCAACATATTTGACCTGGTCTATGCCCATGTGGCATCTGAGGTGTACTCGACCCGACTGGTCAGTGACCTTGGGTAGGTTTTAGCCTAGGTATAAAAAGCCTTTTCTGTTTAGGAATTGGATAAAACCTTAAAAGATCAAATGTAAATATTTCCTAAAATGTAATAAATGATTAAATCCTATTTAAGTAATAACTTTTGCTTTATAATTCAGAAAAATGTGTATAATATATGAAAATTTTCATAAAAATAAAATCTATAAAGTTAAACTATTATCAAATACTATTAGGTTAATTATTTAAATAAATATTATTTAATAAAGGTTTTATAAGTCATAACACTTTGATAATTCATAATTAAATAATGGTAAATGATAAAAAATATAAATAAAATACCAAAAATCTTAGAAAAATAAGAACTATAATTCAAAACTATAATCATGCATTATTATTTCACTTAATTAAATATTTGTTATTTATTAAGTATTTATAAAGTAGTAAATCTTATAAAAATCATATCTTAATATTTATAAATCACAAAAATAAATGTAATATACCAAAATGATCACAAAAATAATACCTACATGTTAAAAATATAGCATTCCACTTTTAAAGTAAATAAAAACTTAGTACCCTACTAACTTGAATATAAAACCAATTTCCTTAAGCAATAATTCATATAAGGGTAAATAAAATTTGCTAATATTTTAAAATTTATAAATTGAGTCTAATAAATAGTATTAGTCTTAAACATTGATATTATGAAGTCAAAATGGTTTAACACATTTTAAATACAATTTTATTGAATAATCTTTCAACCATAAGTGTAGATTATTTATAAAAGGATCATTATCCAATATAAAATCTCCAAGAATAATTTGTAGTGAAATAAAACCTATTCCTTTACTTTAACCAAAAGTTTATCAACATGCCAAAACACTATAGTGAATTCATAAGTAGTTAAATAATATTATTACCTTGATTACAAACCATAACCACACATTTATAAAAGGGTAAATGATTATATTCCATTATAATATTGGAAAAACCATTACTCAATTAAAATTAGTACCATCCCTAATTAACTCTAAAGAAAACATTATAAAGTAAACAAGATACAAATATTATCAGCATTACACCTAAAGCCCATATATGTTCTTTAAAGTTAACTTTAGTCTGCAATACTTTAAATATTATATTAAAAACTTTATTATATACTTTATAGTTAATTTTGGTCTGTTATAATTAAGTTATAAAGCATCTTAATACCAAACTAACCAAGTTAAAAACCAAGATAGATAAGTCTCAAATACTACTAATATCATTATTCAAATAGAGCAATTCTCTTACTTAAAGACTATAACTAGAAAGAACACCTAATAAGGTTAACTTAAAATTTAAATACTTCTCCTTAACTAAGTAAGATTTTCTTCAAAAGTTATTCTTTTAAGATACATTATAAAGCAAGACATAAGCATTTTTATGAAAGCTCTAAATGATGAACAAACCTTTTATACATACTCTACAGATACATTTCCCACTTGAGTATTCCATTATTGTGTGTGCTTTATTATACTTACATGTTGTTTCACACACACTCACAAGCCTTAATAAGAAGCACAAGTGTGAAACTTAATCTAAAAGGGCAACACATTCTAAAGTAACCATTTCTAGAATCTAAACCCTAGAACAACGCTATCCCCGGGATTCGAGTTTACGAAATTGCATTACATTACTTATGCATAATAGCATCTTGCTTCTTTAAACATTAGTCCTTACCGGACCAATGATGTTGATTTCAGATATTGGATCTTATATTGTCTTGAAGACCGTGAGTGCATAATCTTGCAATCACAAAAGGCAAGTTCACACTTGCTCATGTCGTTTGATTATTTTCTGTAAAGTATTTTGCATATCCAGTGTTGTCATCACCTGCATTTGAAAAAGGTCAGAAAACACTATTTTCATAATAATATGATTATAGGTTATTTACCATGAGGTAATAACCTACTATGAAAGTTACGGTGGTAAAGGAACATATTATTTAGGACTTAACAACCAATGTCGCCAGTGATTCTTGCGCCGTATATCACGCGTTAACCATGAGATTTGGAATGGGACAGAGAAGTCATTTGTATCATTTCCTCTCGTATGGAGGCAAGACGACCTTAACGTGACGTTGTGGTTCCTTGTGCAGATCCAACATATGGGTGGGCACCCTTACGCCCCACACTTTTGGTGTCTAGATTATCTATGGATGGTGTTTAGTGGATGGACCATTTAATATGGCACTTGCCAGGGCAACACCAGGTCATAGAGTCTTTGGGAACTCATCAGGGTTTTAGCCTGCCCGAAAGGGGGCTTAACGTAGGTGAGCCGGCCCCGAAGGATCGTGCAGACATATGAGGTCGCGGAGAGGGCAGTGATTGGCTTGGATCTTAGACTGGGCCCCATACCAAGGAAGTATGGACAAGGTCATGACTTGGTTCTGCAACAAGGCTAAGGTCTCTCATGGGTAAAGTAACGCACCTCTGCAGAGTGTAAGAACTGTAACTTGTTACTCCCTGTTCCGGGAAGGAGCTGCGAACGCGGCGGGAAAGGAACTCCATGAAAGTTCTGGTAAACCCGTGAAGGCTAACGGATATAGCTTTTCAGAATAAAAGCAACCTTTGAAGAATTGTTTATGAAAACTTGCATTGCCTACGACCTACGGTCTATGGCTGTAGATATAGTGCATCAAATACTCCTTTTCTAGCGAACTTGCTGAGTACGCTCGTACTCAACGTATCTTCTTAACCCTTGCTAGATTCTGAAGCCATAAAGACGACGTCTACATCAAGTTATGCTCCAGGAATCATCATCAAAAGCTAAAGCTCTTCAATGAAGTCAAGAAGGTCAACATATACACCAACTCAAGTGAAGACGAAGTTACTAATTAAATAGGAATATAATCTATAGCCATAGAACCTATTTCTGTAGTGTATTGCGATAGCAGCAATGCCAGACCATTAGTTAAGATACTAGTCTTAATAGTATGATAGTTTTTGAGTTATTTATTTCTGATTCTTCTTTGTAAGAAGTTTATTTCTCTCTCTTTAACCTAGAGTGTTCTCTGGATCTTATGTAAAGAGTCGAGTTGTAACCTATAGTCATGTCTTGGACCTGCTGTGTTTTTGTTGTACCACTCCGAGGGATGTAATACTAGTGAACGGTGTTTCATTGGTGTGATGTCAACGACTATAGTGTACTACATCATGCAGTGGTATGTTGGGTCACCACAGTTGGTATCAGAGCATATGTTTTGACCTTAGGATTAAAACCCTTTTAGGAAAATCTGTAGGTTGGTAGTGACTATAGTAGCCATCTTATCTAAACCAAATATTCTTATGAATTGTGATGAGTATCCACTTGAGGATAACCTTGTCACGAGGTGTATAATCATCTTTCTTAGAAACAGATGTCCATCTTCTCTTAGTAAAGTGCTATTTAGTGTCTTCCAAAGGAGACATAACTCACCAAAATACTTTAGGAATGCCAATTGGTCGCAGTAGAGTTGAATTAAGTTTAGTAGGTCAATTGAAGTAATACAAATGGTGTAGCCTAACCATAAAATTCAAGTAAAATAGCAAGGATATTATTGTTAATTGATAACAATAGACAATATAATGAAGACCATTAGAGCATGTATAGTTGTAATGGGTAGTTAAACATGTGGGATTCACTTGAGAATTCTACATGAAGGGGTGAAATGTTGTTAAGAATTAATGATAGTACTATGAGAAGTAAAGTCATCATGGTGAGATTAGCTCTTAAATCATGATTAATAGGTAAAACATGACGAGATCATGGTGAGATTAGCGACTAGGGCGACGGCGCTTGGCGGCTTGGGGCTTGGGCTTAAGGTGGTCTTGGGGGGCACCCCCTCCCCTCTATTTATGAGAGGGAGGGGAAGCTAGGGAGAGGGGAGTTTTAATCCTTCTCCAACTCCCTCTCCCACTAGGCGCGTGGTGGAGGGAGAGGAGGTTTCTTCTCCTTCCCCCAACAGGAAACATTGTCCCAGTTTGACTTTCCAAACTTGCCTTTTGACTTTCAATTTAGGAGTTTAATTTCTTTCTTTCAAATTCCCATCCAAGTGAACTAGGACATGATGCAATCATTCCACTTAGTCATTACACATTCATGTACCCTTCCCCTTTCGTTCCGGTGAACCTTCTAGACAATTCTAGATCATTCCGGTGAAAGCACCGAAATTATTCCCGAACTCCGGAATTGGACTTTCCTTATATGAATCTTATTCTCCGAACTATTCTGGATCTCCTCGTGATATCCCGGATCCCATCCGAGACTCCGTACAACATTCAGTCTTCCTACTTATAATCCATATCTACTAAACAACATCGAATCCTTAAGTGTGTCTCCCTACGGTTTGTGAATTATGCATACATGAATGAGACTCTTCTCCGATCAATAACCAATAGAGGATATGGAATTTCATATGGCTCCCACATATTTATAAGGTTACTTTGCGATTGAATGAACCATTTACATATGATACCAATTTCCCTTTGTCTCGTGATATTTTACTTATCTGAGGTTTGATCGTCGGTATCTCTGCGTACCTAGTTCAGCCTCGTTACCGATAAGTACTCTTTTCTCATTCCCATGATATGTGATCCCTTGTAAGCCAGTCACATGCTTGCAAGGATGGCATTCCACTGAGAGGGCCCAGAGTATATCTATCCGTCATATGGATGGACAAATCCCACTCTTGATCCATGTGCCTCAACACATACTTTCCGAACACTCAATGCCACCTTTATAGCCACCCAGTTATGGTGTGGTATTTGATGTCATCAAAGTATCCATCCAGTGATGGTGATTAGCATGATCTCATGGTCAAAGGAATTAGGTTACTATGTATTAGAAAGCTTATAGCAAACGAACTAATGAAATGACTTGATATTTATGCTACACTTATCTATAGGAGTATGTCCATCACACCATTCTCCTAATGATATGATCTTGTTGTCAACAACATCTCAATGTTCATGATTGGGAAACAATGATCATCTATCAATCAACAAGCTAGTATTATAAAGAGGCTTTACCAGGGACTCTAACAAGTTTACAAATCACACAAGTATTAATGTTTCCTGTTAATACTATTATAGCATGAATGTAAACATTTATCATAGACACAAAGATATAATAATAGCTGCTTTTATTATTGCCTATAGGGCATATCTCCAACATTAATGTTTTCGGTTAATACAATTATAGCATGAATGTAAACATTTATCATAAACACAAAGATATAATAATAATAACTACTTTTATTGTTGCCTCTTGGGCATATCTCCAACAGTCTCCCACTCGCACTAGAGTCAATAATCTAGATTATATGGTAATATACCGAACACCATGGCGGTTTGGTGCTGGTCATGTTTTGCCCTTCGGAGAGGTTTAGTCAACGGATCCGCCACATTCAGATATGTCTGTACTTTGCAAATATTTATGTCACCATCTTGGACATGCTCTCGAATAGCATGAAAACGTAGCTTGATATGTGAAAGAACAGGTGGGCCCCCATGTGTGGTTTTGGTAATTAATGACAATCTCTATGGACTAATGTTTGAAGTGAGTTACACGGGTAGGAATAGTCCATTGATGGTATCCAATATTTTAACTTTTAGTTGGGTAGGTCTTGTCGTCCCCTTTCCAACAAAATTTGTTTCGGGTCAATCGGAGTTTCCAAACTCTAGATATCGCCATTTGAAGTTTGCCTCTTATTTGGTTATATCCTCCCTAGCTGAAAAAAAAGGTTGATGGAATATTTAGACCAGAATCTCCGGTGTGCAAACACCGGAGTCTCCGATGTGGACCAGAGAATCACCGGATTCTCTAGTGCATTCATGCAGACTGGAGTCTCCGGTGTGGACGGACCGGAGTCTCCGGTGTACAAGAGATCGGAGTCTTTGAAGAGTCTCCGGAGGAAGTTTTCCCAAGTGTGTTGGGTCAGTCTGGATGGTGTTCCAGATAAGGACCGGAGGTGTTCCGGAGTCTCCGGTGTAGATCGGAGTTTTCGGTCTGTACACCGGAGTCTCCAGTGTGGAAATTCCCCAACAGGCAGAAAACAGTCAGAAATCAGTGGGCCTATATAAAGGACACTTGAATAGACATGGTTCGAGTTCTACAAGCTTTCCCTTCCATTCTTGACCCTCTTGAGCTTGATTCTCTTCAATCCCTCCTTTGATTCTTGCATATACTTTAGGGATTTGAAAGAGGAGATCTAGATCTACAACCCCACCAATCAATCTCTCCTCTAAGTGAGGGGAACATCTTGGGATCTAGACCTTGGAGTCTTTTGTGGATTTCCTCCATTGTTCTTCCTCTTATTCCCCCACAAGCTTTTGTAGCTTTGGTGGATTTTGAGAGTGAAGGATTTGAGCACTTCTTGTGTTCTTGCCATTTGCATTTAGTGCATCGGTTTGAGTTCTCGGTGAGAATTCGATTAAGTGAAAGGTGGGAAGCTTTTTAATCTTGGGTTCTTGGAACCCTAAAGGGTTTGGTGGTTTTGTAGGTTCTTGGATTACTTGGGGCTTCCAATTAAGTTGTGGAGCTTTCCCCAAGCTTATTTGTTGGGAGCCTCCAATTGAGTTGTGGAGAAGTGCCCCAACATTATGAGAGGTTCCAGATTGCCACCGACAAGTGCATCAATAGTGGAAGTGTGGATAGATCCCATTGGGGTGAGATTCACATGAGAAAAAGGGAGGCATCTTGTGGTGTTGGTGGTTTGATACCGCCCTCCTCTCCAAACGAGACGTACTCCATATTGGGAGGAACTCGGTAAAACATCGTCGTCTCCGCGTGCCTCGGTTATCTTTATATTTGAGCTCTTACTTATGCACCTTACTTTGTGATAGCCTTTGTGCTTAAAGTATATATCTTGATATTACATAGTTGCTTGTCTTGCTTAGCATAAGTTGTTCGTGCACATAGGTGAACCCTAGTTATTCTAGGTTTTGTGCTTGACAAAGTAAACGCTAGTTTAATTCCGCCTTTGTTGAACAACTCTCATAAAAGTTTTAAACCGCCTATTCACTCCCTCTAGGCGGCATATGTATCCTTTCAATATGCTTCAGCTTCTTGTGTGATCTTGACTCCTGCGCATTGGCTATGGCACCCATGTTATCATAGTAGATAGTCATTGGGTCCAGTGCACTGGAAACCACACTAAGCTCCGCAATGAACTCCTTCATCCATATCGCTTATTGTGAAGCCTCCGAAGCAGCTATGTATTCCGATTCAGTTGAATATCTCGCCACAACGCTTTGCTTTGCACTCCTCCAACGGGGGCGGAGCCGTGGTGCTAATTCAGCGGCATCGTTGGCGTGGAGAGCATGCAATCACGGTAGCCATGGGAGGGGAGGCTCGTCGAAGGGAGTGGGGGCATGGAAGGCATGTGAGGATGTAATTCGATGGGGGAGGAGAGGCAACGACATGACAAGTGGGTCCCACCTCTCAGCGTGACCACCAGGCGTCCGGGTCAAACAGTTAATCTTTTGCTGGTAGAGGAAAGTTGATATTTTAGGTTTTTTTTGCAAATAAAACACGACGAGAGGCTGACAGTGGGTCCCCAGCTTGCCATGTCACCAAATACATATCTACCACGTGCGCTGTGACCACGAGTGATGCTCCGACGCGCCTTCAGTAACTGTAAATTTGTATTTTTATTATACAATGATTATATCAAATTATTAACTTTGCTAAACAAGTTTAATGACTAACCATAGATTTAACTATTATTTTGTCTCGCAGCCCCTTCGTTCACGTACAAGTTGAGTTTTTAGGAAAACCTGCTAGTACATATAATCACTACTCCCTTCGTTTCAGGGCTTAAGGCGTCCTTGTTTTGCGTGTTTTTTCTTTGACCAAGAATTACTCTAAATACGTAAAGAGTTTTGGTATAAAACTAGTATCACCGAAAGTATTTTTTAATATGAATTCAACGGTATATGTACAATATAATCAAGATTTTGTTACTCAATTCTTTTGGTCAAATTTTGCTTTGGAAAGCGTGTGCGCCTTAAGCCTTGAAACGGAGGTAGTAAAAAATAAAAATAAAGATAGGTAATACAATATATGATCCTACAACAACAGCTGGCAACATGCCTTTGAGTCTGGGCCCGATGTCTCCTTTTTTTTTTAGGGAGGGCCCGATGTCTCTATTATTCTTTTCCCTCCGCTAATCACTTTTTCCCGAATTCCATCTCCCTCCAAACTCCCATCCCGCGCCAAACCCAAAATTTTCGTCTCCTTCGCGCCCCCCGAATCCCATCTCCCCACCATCCGACGGCACCAGCCACATCCACGTCACAGATCCGCAACCCCGCCCTCCCCACCAATCACAACCCGCCCCTGCTTCTATATAGGACACCGCCGCCCCGCCATCCCATCATCTCAAGTCTCAGCGTGCCATCCCCTACACCGTCTCACACACTCCGACCATCTCTCAGGCGACCACCACCACAAGACCAGCACGTCCGCCGTTCGATCCCATCCTCCGAAGATGAGTTCTGCCGGCGCCGGGAGGGGCAAGGCGAAGGGCTCCAAGGCCGTCTCGCGGTCGTCCAAGGCCGGACTGCAGTTTCCCGTCGGCCGCATCGCTAGGTACCTCAAGATCGGCAAGTACGCCCAGCGCGTCGGCGCCGGCGCCCCCGTCTACCTCTCCGCCGTCCTCGAGTACCTCGCCGCCGAGGTAAGCCCCATCTCCTCTCGACCTTGTTTCGTTCCCCTCCCGCGCACTTTCTCGCTGTCCTCTCACGACGGTTCGATTCAGGTCCTGGAGCTCGCCGGCAACGCAGCGCGCGACAACAAGAAGAACCGGATCGTGCCGCGCCACATCCAGCTGGCGGTCCGCAATGACGAGGAGCTCAGTCGGTTGCTCGGCGCGGTCACCATCGCCGCAGGCGGCGTCCTCCCCAACATTCACACCACGCTGCTCCCCAAGAAGGCCGGCAAGGCCAAGGGCGACATCGGATCCGCTTCCCAGGAGTTCTAGAGCCTTCCAGACCGAACAAGCATGGCCATCTGGCCGAAGATTTCAGGGCTCTGTCCGGTTTACTGTTATGAGGATGCTCTAGGTTGTTAGATTAGTTTCTTGGTGAATGTCTTGGTTTGGTGTATCAATGTTGAATCTGGTTGGAATGGAATACAATCAATCTGTTTCCTGTTATTACTGGCTTAATTTGTGTCTGAACTTCTTAAATATGAATGCCAATATATGCTCTAGGCTGTTAGATTAGTTCTTGGTGAGTGTTTTGGTTTTGTTGGGTTGAATCTGGTTGGAGCACAATACAAGCAATCTGATTCCTCTTGTAACTAGCTTGGTTTGTGATTGTGATATAAAATCTCAGGAATACAAGCAACCTGGCTGTTACATTGGTTTCTTGGGGAATGTTTTGTTTTGGTGTATCGATGCTGAATCTGGTTGGAATCGAAGTATCAAACACAATCTCTCTGGTTCCTGTTATTATTGGCTTGATTTGTGATTGTCGGCTTACATATGAATGCCAATCTATGCTCCAGATCAGTTCTTGGTGAATGTTTTGATTTGTTGTGTTGATGTATCTGGTTGGAATGGAATACAAACAATCTGTATCCTGTTATCACTGGCTTGATTCTGTGTCACGAACAATCTCATAGATTTACCTGTGGTGGAATCTTGTTAGAATCGATTGATTTGCCTAATGAATTATCTATTCCACCTTGCTGGGAATGTAGATATTTCACAAGTTTTACACCTGTTGGCTGTTGCTTGGATCAGCATTTGCAAGACCCCTTTTGTGGAATCCATTTCATCTCTAGAATCCATATTGCTGACTGAAACATATGTATATCATCACAAATTTAAGCCGTAGCAGGTTTCAGTAAAGGGTAGCACAAATTATTTGAAGCTTGTTTGTGCACTTCCATGAATTTGGCATGGCTGTAACTGACAGTGTTGCCTTGGGAGGGAGAGCACCTGAAGGCTAAAGAGGCTGATCTTTAGAAGTCCTGCTGTTGGTGTTTTCAGAAACAGAGTTCCTGGTTTTGGAGCAATCGCCAGTGCCGCCTGAGAAACATGAAGAGGAGAGCCTTCCATTGAACAAGCAATCATTCCTGGGTTTAACATGAACACCACATGAAAGTGAATCTAGATTGTGAAGAGAAACAAAATGATGGTTAAAAGAAAGTCGGTTGGATAATCCCTGGAACTGTATTATGTGCCTGGGCAAGTAAATCAGTTTTAATGTATCAGGGTGGAGCAAACCAGGCAGCTCTAACAAATGGGCAGAGAGAGAAGATGCATGTCATCCTTCTCCATGTGGCACTTGAAACGAACAGGACTAATATGGACAGATGTGAAATCCTGATAAACATAGCAGTTAATTTCCTGGCGCTGAACCGCTGTTTCTTTTTTCTCTTCGTTTTGTTTATAGCTGTTTGTGTGATGGATAGCGCCTGCTAGATCTCTGCAATCTGCACACTTGCCCATTTCATGAATCAGCCAGGCTGTTTTAAGTCCAACAAACAAATAAACATAGCGGCCATGCCATACAATCTTGCAAGATAAAATAAAAGCCCAAACGAACACCAATAATAACAATCTTGCTAGTTGCTAGAGTTTTCTTAGTGAACGATGACAGTAACAATTGGCTTTTTGTCCGGATCACCGCCGACAGCCAACAAGCTGCTGCGATTAGTCTTTTTTTTTCCATATGCTTCTTTTAACTGCTTTGTGCTGGGGCATTGCATCGATTCCTTTGCCTGTAGCAGAATGACTGAGAAATCATGTTATAATCGATTTATTCTGCTTAGTGAATTCTGCATTGCATCTTGCTGGGGGATGTGAACGTTTAGCAAGTCCAGCAATTTAAGTTTTGCCCTGAAAATTAAACAGCTGTTGCTTGGAATACGTTTCAGCTTCAGAATCAATCTTGCTGCAATATTGAGATATATGTAGATCATCACAAATGCACGCCAAAACAGGTTTTAGCAAAGCGATACAAGATTATTTGAACCATGTTTGAGTACTTCATGTACCTGGCACAAGTCCAGCAATGTGGCTATACGCTGCTTTTGTGGGTTAGCGTTCTCAACAAAAAGTGGCCTTATATTAGTTCTTCAGATTAGTTCTGGTATTTAAGATGGCAAACATACTATGTCAGTTTCGTGGCGTTCTCCCTCGAGCGCTGTAAATAGCTGAACCACCTTTTCTCAGTTCCTAGATGGCTGCACTCTTTCTTGCTCACTTGATGAAAATCAGCCAATCTTTTTTCGTCATAATAAAATAAACTGAGCTCTCATTTCGTACAATCTTGCAGATAAAACTAAGCCCACATGAACACCAACAAGAATACCACCACAAACAGTTTCAGTTTTCATCATACTAAATACAATTTTTTTGCATCAAAACGTGTTTCGATTATTACACTATATTTACAAATGGCAATGCCTGCTTTTGAATAAAAAACAATTTATTATCTTCGTTCCATCTGAGTATTCTGGTTGTAATTTTATTTTGAGCTGTAAATTTGCACAGCAGGGAGCCGGTTAAATCTAGTGCAATGCCTAAACCCTCACAAGGAACTTGCAAGAAAATAAACCATCACAAGCAAACGCAAGCACAAGACAAAGAGTTTCTCTGTCTCTGCTTGATCCATCTTTCTGTAACCCGCAACACACTCAAAGCTTATATCAAAATATCCCAGGAACATGCATCTAACAGCTGTCATGTTCAACTGATAATTGACAGCAGGAAATATCCACATGCTCGGTAACACTTCCTTCTGCTTTTGTCAACTCTGAAGTGATGCCGAGAAGTTTTGTGCAATTGGCCCTCTCTATTGCTTTTTTTTTGGTGGTTAAGAAAGGTCCTCTTACTGTTTCTTTCTTTTGTGGTTGAAGGTCCTGTTTGTATTGTGATATGGAAGTAGTATTGTTCTCTAGAAAGTATCATCACCTTCTATCTTCAGCAACTATTCTGTAAACATTCACCTATATCAGGAACAATACACTGGAGCCCCATTTTTAACCAACTATCCGTTTGCATATATCATCGGTGCAGATGCATGATAACTAAAACAGTAACTGTTAGACTGGGAAATATGCTATCTATATATCATCACTGCTTTGCGTTTCTGTGGAAACTGGAAAGCAACCCTTGTGTGCTAATGCTGTTAGACATAACCATCTGGAGATGATTGACAGGGCATGCACATCACTCATAAATACTTTTCATTATCCAAATGTAGATATCTAGTGCAGAACGTGGCCAATTCAGGATGACAGACTACATATCTCTGTTTGATACTAGTAAATTGAAGTACACGATTCCACATATATATCTAGGTGACTAGGTCGGAATGGGATTGTGTGTTTTCACGTCTCACCGTAGTGCCCGGTTTGTCCTGATTGTTGATTGATAAACAAGGAAAATGGAAAAGTAATACTTGTTAGTTATCACCAAAAATTTGAAGAAGCCTATTGTAGAATCCAATATGACAACAGGAAATCCCAATAGATCCTTAATGATCGACATGGCCACAAAACACCCACCAATCATCATGCCACAGAACTGAACACATATCAACAGCAACAATAACAAACATATACCAGAATGCAAGCAAAAAATTTGACTTCATTGCATTATATTCAGATTGACACAGTGGACATAACAGCATGAACAGGGAGTTGCTTAAGCTCATGTATAGCTCCCAAATGGAGTGGAATGCTACTCTTTTCTCTCTTGTTTACATGTTCTCTCAAAGACCTTTCAACTGATATACTCCCTCCGATCCAAATTAGTTGACTCGGATTTATCTAGATTCCAATGTTTTAGTTCTAGATACATCCGAATCTAGACAAAACCAAGTCAACTAATTTAAATCGGAGGGAGTAGCACAATTGAGATGTGCATGTTATTGATAATTTTCAGTATAATTTCGTCATGCAGATGGTACAACTTTCATTGTAAAAGCTCTTCTTTACATGTTCTCTCATGCAGACGGTATAATTTTCAGTCTGAAAAAGGTGAAATATACGGTCCATCTATAGTCAGTATTAGTTCAACACATCAAATATATTTAATGATTGTTCAACACATTACAGAAACACGCATTGCAACATCACTAGCTATGACAAAAGAACCCCAACAGAAAATCTCCATAGATCCTCAATGGTTGCCATGACCGCGAAAGACCCATATCACAGACAACACATATAATAACAACAGCAACAAGAACATGCATATACCCAAATGCAAGCAAAATTTTGACTTCATTGCATAGAACTAGCCGATTCATCACATAGCGATACAGCTAGATAGCAACCTGACCATTTCGAGTAGCATACTGATAAGCATGTAAAAAGAGGATTGAACATAGAAAAAAGAAAAGTGCACTCCTTCACTGGGCCCTGGCGGCATAGATCAAGGAGATTGCGGCCACCATGGTCGTAGTGGCAGCATACACCCACGCCCAGATGCCACCCTTGTTCCTCTTCTGCGCTTCAGCCACTGCGAGCTGCAGCACCTCAGCCTCACTGGTAAGGACTTCTATCTTCCCATTCTTTTCCTTCAATGCAATCCTCAGCTCCCCAATCTCACTGTCCATTTTACCACTGCAGTTCTCCAATGTCTCAATTTTCGACATCAGCTTCCCTGCTTCAGCCTTCTCAGCATCCAGTGCTTTCTGAACCGAATTCTTCTCGCTTTGCAGGCGTGAATGCTTGGTATCAAGTTCATCACAGGATGTTTGGAGCTGTGACATGGAAACGTGAAGCTCCTCCAGCTCGGCCCTCAGCTTAACGGTTTGAGCATCCTTCTCACGTGTTGCTCCCTCAGCTGCTTCCTTGTCAGCCTGGGTTTCCTCCACCTTCCTCTTGAGGCTCTCCAGTTCGTTCATGATTTCAGTCTTCTCAGCGTCGAATGCCTTGGACGCAACCTCCTTTGCATTCACCAACGCACCCAATTCCACCCTGAGCCTCTCTACCTCTGCTGCAGACATGCTATGTTTCTCCTCTGCCGCTGCAACCTCGGATTGGAGCTTATCACTTTTACCCTTCAACAGATCAAATTCCTTCTTCTTTGCCATCACTTCAGCCTCTAACCCCCCTGCCTTAGTCACAGACAATGCGAGCTCTGTTTCCAAAGACGCCACCCTCGCATCCAGCTCCGCCTTCTTGGATCCCAGCACCTTTAGTTCCTCCACCTTCGTCTTCAACTTCCCGTCCATTTCCACCCGGTACGCCTCCATCTCTTCCTTGAATTCCTGGAAGCTTCTCTCCACCTCTGCCTTCTGGCCCAAGACCACACGAACCGCCTCCTTCGTTTCCTCCAATTCCTTCATGAGATCGCCATTCTGACCGAGCAGCACTGAGTTGTTGCCCTCCAACTCAGCCATCACGGCGGCCAAGCTGGAGACCTTGTTGGATATGGACGCCACCTCCGCCTCCTTCACCTGGAGAAGCTTCAGGAAACGGGCCTTCTCCCCTGCGGCCTCCTCAAGGCGCGCGTTGGCCTCGTCCTTGGCGCCCGCCTCGATCGCGGCCTTGGAATCCGCGAGCCGGAGGGAGTCCTGGACGGCGGTGAGGCGCGCACGGAGCGCGGCGGCCTCGTCGGCGGCGGCGCGGAGGGGCGCGGCGAGGGCGGCCCGCGCGACGGCGCGCTCGGCGGCGTCGAGCGCGTCGCCATCTGCAGAGATCTCCTCGAGGCGCGCCGTGAGCGCCGCCACCTGGCCGCGCCGCTCCACCGCCTCCTTGAGGAGCATGGAGTTGAGCGTCTTGAGCTGTTCCGCCTTCCGGTCCCGCTCCGGCGACGAGTCCCGCTTCCCCTCCATCACCGGCGCCGGGGCGACGTGGTGGCCGTTGCCATTGCCGTTGGCGGCGGCGGCGGCAGCGGTGGCGGCGGAGGATTTCTTCTTGGCCATGGTGGTTATCCTAGGGTTCGCGTGTGGCTGAAATGAGACGGGTTCCGGCGCGGATTTATGCAGCGGAGCGTCTCGCTGACTTGTGGGGAGTCCGACCGTTGGCCCACATGCCTGCGAGAGAAAGTAGTGGTGGGTCCACGGGTGCGAGGTGCTACGAGACGACCGTTGGGTGGGAAGAGAGTTTGAAATGGAAAGGAACGGACGGCCCAGATGCGCCCTAGCCCGTAGGCTTATCCCGTGCTGCGCCGCATTGAATCGGATACCGGAAAATACGCGTGTGATGCACAGCGAAGGAGCGGCCGTGTCATCCAGGTACACTGCGTGCTGGCAGTAGATGCGAATCTCCCGTGCGTGGATTTGCTCTTATTTTTTTCCTGGTAGCATATAATTCCGGATGAGACATTTGGGAGATATTTTTACCTGTATTTTTTTTTCTTTGATGAAGTATTCTCGAGTTTAAGTTGGTAAATTTAAAGAGCGTAGTACATACATATCGCATTTTATGTTGAAATTTCAAGTGACAAATTAGTTGAGTCATCTTGGTCTATATGCACATGTATTTGTATACGTATTTAGATATATGCGTATCTAAATATACCCGAGTTAATTAATTTAGAGTGAAATAAATATATGATGAACATTGCACTTGTTTGACCTAAGATTAGTTAACCCTGAATCTTGTCACACGACAAGCTCTACAACGATAAAGTTTGTCCGACTAGCGATCGATGAGCCAGGAAGGTGACACGTCTCCGGCTCATGCTAGTGTATGTAGTTGTCGCTAGGTGGTTTAATGATTTATTTATAATTTTTATTAGTTTTTAAACTCTCTATTGATGATTATTAATAGATATGCAAAATTTCGCAAAAAACATTCTATACCTTTTTACCCTTCTAAAGCCCATTAGCTTGAAATTTTACTCAATGACACGGTTTCAAACGGACATTTTTGTCGAAAGAGTTTGTGACATGTTTGAGTTGTTTTAGTCCATATACTGCCTAGCCGTGATAGATCCCTAAACCTTTATAAAATATCCTAGGTATATATACCTAAATGCTAAAAAGTGTTCGGAGGCCAGTTTGCTGTCCCTAGCCTCCGTTTTATGGCCGTCGAATTGTTTGATCACACGAATAGTTTCCATACGATCCACACCTGAGCCCACTTCACACTCGCCGCTTCGACAATGACTGGTCAACAACGAGATCCATCATCCCCAGCGCCGCCATTCGCCATAATCAACCCACCTCTAGCTTGCGCCGCCAAGATCCCTACCCGTACTGGGCGCCACTGGCAGCACCTCACCCTACACCACACACTGGGAGGCCTACACGCGTGCACCACATGCCGAAATGAATCCCCACCTCGACAACGTGCCGTCGGGAGGCCTCCGTCCCTGCACCACGCGCCGACATGAATCCCCACCTCGACTGCGTGCCGCCCGGAGCTCCTCCTTCGGACGCCGTCGGAGACCCGCACCTTGGCTACGCGTATCCTAGACCTCCACCTCGAACAAGCGCCCCCGGAAACCCCACTTCCACTGGCGGCGCCTTGACCACTGGAGGTCAATCTCCCACTAAGGCTTGCGGCGTTGTGACCGTGCGGCTCGGAGGCAGCAAGGCGTTGGGGTGGGTGGAAAGGAGGCTGGCGTGGTGGTCGATCTAGACTAGGCCAGAACAGATGATCAGATCCATGGACTAGCCCAGATCACTTCGATCGACTCGGAGTATTCTAGCTCCGCTTCTTGTTTCCGCGGGCGTACTAGCTAGATTATCTAGTGTTCCTGTCTAAGAGCTAGTTGATTTGCAGTTTTGCACTTAGTCTAGATTTCTCGATGGACTCAAAGTAATCTAGACTGCTTCACATTTCTGCTAGCATACTAGCTGTCAACACCCGGATTTTTAATCCCATATGCCTGTTATGCTATACATCGCAATCCCAAGATTACCATTTTTGCGAGACATAACAGAATTGGTAGCACAGTACATCATCCATTATAAACCATATTAGTCTTACAAATAGTTGATCTCAAGATCAAGTCTGATTACAAATCAAAGCAGCGGAATAATAGCGTAGTAGAGGCTCCATCTTCATGGTCACAGGCAATGCTGACGATGGGAGATGATCCTAGTTATCGTAGGCGTCCTGTTGTCCATCCTCCTCGTACTCTTCTTCGTAGTCTGGCCATGTGAATGCCAGGGACAAAGCCATGAGTACTTTTAAAGTACTCGCAAACTATCACTAAAGCAGTAAAACCGGTCTAGTAGGAATCCTAAGCTCTAGGTTTGTTTGCAAGAAGCCAATTTTATTTCACAAGTACTCGATAGTAAGACCTAACTTTAGTTGTCTAGATTACTTAAGTGGGAACCTAGTTTCATGTCCACATCCTTGTGGGGTCAATTCAAAGTCATACTTCAAGTCACAAGTCATTTTAAAAACATCTGACAACGGAACCGTATGGCCATCCAACTGTCCATGACCACAGACGCGGCTATTCAAATAGTTTGACACTCTACAAAGGTGGTACACTTTCACCACAACATTCGATATATCCGTTAGGGATAACCCTGAATCATCATACTTGGTATGCGGATAATCAATCCTAACCTTTCAATTACACACCCTAGTATAGGCACCTCCCCTATGAGTTTGGCCTCCCAGCCATGACCATCTGTCATTGTAACATCCCAAAAATATAAAACAATGATCATCAAACTCTAATCACTAAAATTAGGGTTAACAAAAACTCTGATTAATTAAAATTATATGAATGCATGTGTGAATGAGATGATTTGATAAATGCATGAATGAACTTGCGTGATTAACCTAAAAAGCAAGAAATGATTTAAAGAGGAAAATAACATCATATAAAACATTTCCATGCAGAAACAAATCAAGAGAAAATTAAAAACAAATCAAATAAAGCGAATGATCATTTTTGCCAATCTTGCTCACTAGGTCACTTTGAGTGTTTCTAGTCCAAGATTTCAAACAAAAACTTCCCCAATTCTTTTCACCCCTTGCTAGAACAAGTAAAAGTGAATCAAAGCCCACCTTTCAAACTTACATAAACATTTGGCAACCTCATTCAAATCACAATTCAAAATTGAATCTCTATCATATGTGAAGATCACCTGTCAACACCCGGAGTTTTAATCCTAGATGCCTGTTATGCCATACATCGCAATCCCAGGATTACCATTTTTGCGAGACATAACAGAATTGGATACCATAGTACATCATCCATTACAAACGATACATAAGTTCTTACACAAATCGGGATCTCATGATCCAGTTCTTAATACAACATCAAGCAGCAGAATACGTAATAATAACGGTAGCGTAGGCGAAGCTCCATCTTCGGGGTCACAGGCAATGTTGACGATGGGAGATGATCCTAGTTGTCGTAACCTTCCTGGGGTCCATCCTCCAGGTACTCCTCTTCATAGTCTGGCCATGGGAATAGCCAGGGACAAAGCCATGAGTACTCTTTAAGTACTCGCAAACTAATACTAACAGGTAAAGGGTTTTTTGGATAATAGGACACTAGGCTCTAGGGTTGTTTTGCAAAAGCCAGATTTATCTCTACTAAGTTTAGAAGCAACGAATGCTCGTCACAATTTTATAACTCCTAAGTGGGAACTTGTATTCCATATCACAACTCTGTTGTGGTCAAGTCAAAGTTTCAAATCATTTCACAAGTCATTTTGAAAAGTCTGACGGGGGAACAGTATGGCCACTCCAACTGTCCATAACCGCGGACGCGGCTATTTGAATAGTTTGACACTCTGCAGAGATTGTACACTTTCACCACAACATTCGATACATCCGTCAGGAACAAATCCTGAATTCACCATACTCAGTATGCGGATAATCAATCCTAACCTTTCGATTACACGCCCTAGTATAAGCACCTCTCCTGTGAGTTTGGCCTCCCAACCATGACCAACTGTCATCTTGGGTACTGCACAGGTGGACAATCTTCACAAGGTAGCCTCAGCTCAGACCTTGGCCGTGAGGGAACTAATACTAAGGTATATAAGTTTCCAGTCAAGCCCTACCCAATCTTAGGGTATTGTGGTTGTACGATAAAATTTGGAATGGTATCGCATCCAGACAACCATCAGTTTTATAAAGGGCTAAGGCTCATGCCTCATCGTTTTCTTCACCAAAATCATCAGGTGTTTGGAAACACATGTCCAAAACATTTCAATAGAATGATCCATCATTCCAAGGTTTTCATAACCATTTTCCACCAAGTATTCCCATCTAAAATTGATCAAGTTTTATGCTTAGCACTAGCATCTACATGTGGGGGTAAGCAATAATGAGGGGTGGTAAACTAGTGGAGTTCTAACTAAGTTCAATCTCATGCCTTAAGATGACCTTAAGATTATCTAGCTTAGGCCAAATTTTATGCTCTTTATGCAACCTTCAGATAACTTTCTAGTATCTATAATTCACTTAAGTAAACTCTAAGGAATAGCTTTGATAAAGAAATAAAGTATAAAGCTTGTAAGTAAAAACTAGGATTGGTTGGTCAAGTGGGTTGGATCATATATGCTTAAGGCATATAGTGGGCAGAGTAACAAGTAGTGGTTTGTGGCATCAGTAGGGTATCTTGCAAGGGTTAGCTTGAATTGGTCCACTTAGTTAATAAAGCTTGCACAATATCAGTATAAGCTTGCTAAATTGCAAGTGTTAGCTTGCAAGGTTAATAGCTTGCACATTCACTAGTAGTATTAGGCTTGCCTTGTGCAGAGCAGTGGTTGAAGTTCTCCTCGGCTTCTTCTTCGTAGAATCCTCCTTCCTCCTCGTATCCTTGGTCGGTACTATCGTCTATGAATAAATACGAGGTACACAATCACCAAACAATACTTAACTACTTGCAATCATCACACACAAGGGTCCTATAGATGATCCAACATCATCACTGACATTACAAGATTAAAGCTTGGCTTAATTCTTTTTATTTTTAGAAAAGTAATTTCTACTCATTGAAAAACTACTTAATATTTAATATTCTCCAAACCAAACATGGGATCATGTTGACACATGTCATCACCACATATTTTTGTCCATGGGAATGTGATTTAAAGTGGTGTCACAATTTAATAAGGTTTTACCCTTTTATTTTAATTATTTAAAGTGGCTAGAAATGCCTATGTAGCATTCTTTTATTACTTGAACATTATTTCTGAAGGTAAACCTATATATTTTTATATTTTGAAAGGTATGGTTAAATGTGATTTTTGAGAGTTGGAATCAACTCAAAAGCTATTATGGTTTAAATTTGAAAAATGTTTGAATTCAGAAAAGCTTCTGCCTTGTTATTTTTACCATGGGTGATCTATAGATCCAAATGACTTGAATCCAACGGGCTTGGATTCAGCATTCTCAGTCCTTTCTAACAAAATTGGTTTCATTCAATTTGGTGCACTGAATCAATTTGGGTTGATTTTTGAAATTGGGTACAGAAGTGAGTTTGAAACAAAATGAAAAAGGTTTAATTCAAATAACTGGGCTGCGCGGGAAAAGTTAACGGGCCCGCCTGCTAAGCGCAGTGCTCCCGCGGGCTGCTTAAGTGGGTGTCCCTACTCGTCAGTGAGACAGGGAGGGGCGAAGCGGTACGGGGCGATGTGGATCGTTCGATCTAGTTCTAATCCAACGGCTGAGAGTCATCGTCGACGTTGAGCAACGTCGGCGAGAAAGAAACCTAGCGCGGCCAGTGAGGGGTGCTGGGGGCTCACTGGGGTGCAGGCGAGGGTCGGTGAGGCGGGCGAACGACGAAGTCGACGACGGTGAACTCAGGGGTGGCCGCGGCAGCTCCTAGGATGGACGAAATCGATGGCGCCCTTCTTCTCTAGAGGTGGCGGGCTCCGGTGAAATTCCGGCGAGGTGGTGCTCGCCTTGCTCTGGGAACGGTGTGGCACGATCAGTGAGGAGAGGGGAGTGAGATGGTGTGAAGAAATCGAGCGGGGGTGGCCTCTATTTATAGTCGAGCGAGAGGACCGACGGGGCGCACGGTGAGCTCGTCGGGGGCGATGTTACAGGCGGCTATTGGCATGGGAGAAGGTAGGGGGTGGTGCGGTGTTCCCTGGCGATGCTCAACGACATGGTTTTGAGGCGTGAGGCGGTGCGGCTTGGTCTGGAACATGCGACGCTCTGCGCGGCAGAGGCGGCGTCTTCGACGGCGAGCGGTGGCTGTGCGTCACGGGGCGACGAACTAGGATGCCTGGTGGTCTCCTGGGTCGGTGGGGATTGTGTATGCACGCGGTGAGGGCGGCGCGTGGTCTATGGGCTTCGGTCAAGGGTGGCGCTCTGGCGCACGCTCGGCATGGTCGCTGGTGGTCTGGGCGCGGTCCGTGCGTGTGGTTCAGGGATTGGCAACGCTCGCGGCTGGGACAGTGAGTGGCGGTGGACGGTGGGCTGCCTCCCAGACATGCTGGCTAGGCTTGCTGCTGCTCCTAGCTTGCTGTCGACTATGGGGTGGCAAGGGTGTGCTCGGCTGTTCATCATTGATGACAATGGCAAGCTCACAGTGGTGCTAGTGCTTGGTTTAGTTAGCTAGATGATCTACTGAGATGGTTTTGAGCCAAAGAGGGGACAAGTTAGGCTCAAATCACTGCTCCAAATAGTGTTTAGATTTTGTATGATTTATGTCTGCAACCTGTTTGATGAAATGGCCGCATGAAATCAAGTTTTGAATTTTGAAAAGATTTTTGGTGGGTTTTCTAGATTGGTGCTAGTGAGTCTGCAGATGCTTGGGTTTTGAAAGTTGAGCTTGTTTGAGTGGTTTTTGAAAAAGTGGGATCTTCCCATATGATAAAGATTCAATTTTGAATTGTCATTTAAACTATGCATTTGAAAGTTTCTGGATGATCACAAAGTGGGCCTTGATACCTTGTTATGAGTACATTCAAGGGGTGCAAAGATCCAGAAAAGTTTCCATTAGGTTCTGAAAGTTTGAGACAGCCAAGGCATGGGAGTTAAATTGGTCAAAATGACCATTCCTTTATTTTATTGGTTTTGATTTATTTGTCTTTAGAAAAAGTTTGGGAAATGTTTAGATGATGTTTATTTCACCTAAGAAACATTTTACAAGCAAGGAAACAT
This sequence comes from Avena sativa, assembly GCA_916181665.1. Taxonomy (NCBI): domain Eukaryota; kingdom Viridiplantae; phylum Streptophyta; class Magnoliopsida; order Poales; family Poaceae; genus Avena; species Avena sativa. The sequence continues at coordinate 151,177,956 of OV702297.1, forward strand.
ACAAACAAGGTGGTTCAAAAGAATTTCAAATTAAATGCATACACATATGCATGCCTTCATAATTTTAATTAGAAAATATTAACCCTAATTTTGATGATTAGAGTATGATGATTTAAGTTTAATATTTTTGGGATGTTACATCACCCATTTTCAAAACCCAACCAAACCAGTGCCCCTTGACTAATCCAACTAACCAGATGCTCCCTAGTATGTGCCTAACAAACCCACCAAGTTTGAATCCAAAATTCAAATTCAAAGTTCTTGCGGCCATTTTATCAAACACCTTGTAGATACAAATCAAACAAACATCAAACACTATAGTGTGCAGTAATTTTGGCCTAACTTGTTCCCTATCTAGCTCACTCTACACCCTCAATAGACCATCTAACTTGTTTAACCCCTCTAGCTCACTGTAAACTAGACCATGCCATTAATGGCAAGCATGCCGAGCCTCACCTTGCCATCCTATTGTCGACAGCAAGCTAGGAGCAGCACCAAGCCTAGCAAGCATGTCTAGTAGGCACTCCACCGTCCACCGCCACTCCCTGTCCCAAATCCGAGCACAGATAGCCCCTGGACCACACGACAGGACCATGCCAAACTTCTCTACGTGCGAGCCGAGAGCGTGCCAGTGCGCCACCCTCGACCAACACCCACACACCGCGTGTCGCCCTCGTTGCGTGCGTGCGTGATCACCACCACCCTAGCAACCCCGCATACATGCCCGTTCGCCACCGCGTGGTCCACGCACGCTGTGCGCCATTAAAATCGCCGTCGGACCCGTCAAGAGCATCGACACATTCCGACCGATCAGCACCGCCCCATGCCTCGCCACCATGCTGTTGAGCTTCGCCAGGGAGCACAACACCGCCCCTACCGTCGCCCATGCCAGTAGCACTCTGTGCCGTCGACCACGACGAGCTCAGCCCGCGCCCGTCGGTCCCCTTCAGCCACTATAAATAGAGGCCTCCACAGCTTGTTTTATTCACACCAGTTCACTCCTCTCCCCCTCAGAACCACCCCACCTCACTCCCTGAGCAAGGCGGACAGCGCATCCCCGGAATTTGGCCGGAGCCCGCCGCTGCTGGAGGAGAAGGGAGCCATCGATTGGAGCCGCCCCAGGAGAAGCTACCGGTACCAGGAGAACCGCTGTCGTCGACTTCGTCATTCGCCCCCGTCGACGACCATCGCCTGAGCCCCGGTGAGCCTCCCACGACCCCCACCTGCCGCGCTAGGGTTCTGTCTCGCCGGTGCGTGGACGATGAACCAGAGCCATTCGATTAGAACTAGATCCCATGGTCCACATTGCCCCGTACCGCTTCGCCCCTCACTGTCTCACTGACGTGTGGGGACAGCCACTTAACCAGCCCGCGCGTGCGCTGTGCATAGTGGGCCGGCCCAGTTAAACCTCCCGCGCGACCCAACAATTCAAATTTAGTTTTATTCATTTAATTTCAAACACAGTTCTGTACATAGATTCAAAAATCAACCCAGCTCAATTCACTAAACCAAAATGCAGGAAACTAATTTTGTTAGAAAGATACTGGAAAGCTTAATCCAAGCCCGTTGGATTCAAACCATTTGGATTTGTAGATCAACCAGGGTAAAAACAACAAGACAGAAGCTTTTCTGCATTCAAATATTTTTTAAAATTCAACCATAAGAGCTTTTGAGTTGATTCCAACTCTCAAAAATCACATTTGACCATACCTTTTAGAATATGTAAAAATATATAGGTCTACTTACAGAAATAGTGATCAAGTAATAAAAGAATGCCACATAGGCATTTCTAGTCACTTTATTTAATTAAAATAAAAAAGTTAAACCTTATTAAATTGTGACACCACTTTAAATCACATTCCCATAAACTAAAATATGTGGTGATGACATGTGTCAACATGATCCCATGTTTGAGTTGGAGAATATTAAATCTTAAGTATTTTTTCAATGAGTAGAAATTACTTTTCTAAAAATAAACTAAATAAGACAAGTGCTTTAATCTTGTAATGCTAGTGATGATGATAGATCATCTAGTGTGAACCTTTGTGTGATAATTAGAAATAGTTAAGTATTGTTTGGTGATTGTATACCTCGTATTTATTTATAGACGCTAGTACCGACCAAGTATACGAGGAGGAAGGAGGATACTACGAGGAAGAAGCCGAGGAAAACTTCAACCACTGCTCTGCACAAGGCAAGCCTAATCCTACTAGTTGAATTAGCAAGCTACTATGTGAGCAAGCTAACCCTTGCAACTTAGCAAGCTAACACTTTCAAGATACCCTACTTATGCAAGCTACTACTTGCTTGTTACTATGCCACTTATATGCCTTAAGCATATGTGATCATACCCACTTGATAACCCAATCCTAGCTTTACTTGAAAGCTTAACACTTTATTTTCTTTATCAAATCTTTCTCTTAGAGTTTACATAGTGACTTATAGATTCTAGAAAGATAACTAAAGGTGGCATAAAGAGCATAAAATTTGGCCTAAGTTAGATAATCTTAATGTCATCATGAGGCATGAGATTTACTTAGATAAGATACACTTGTTTATTATCCACCATTAGTATTTACCCCCACTTGTAGATGCTAGTGCTAAGCATAAAACTTGATCAACTTTAGATGGGAATACTTGGTGAAAATGGTTATGAAAACCTTAGAATGATGAGTCATTCTACTGAAATGTTTTGACATGTGTTCTTGAACACCAAATGATTTTGATGATGAAAATGTTGAGGCATGAGCCTTAGCCCTTTATAAAACTGATGGTTGTCTAGATGCGATACCATTCCAATTTTACCGTACAACCACAATACCCGAAAATTGGGCAGGGCTTGACTGGAAATTTATATACCTTAGTATGGGTTCCCTTGTGGCCAAGGTCTGAGCTGAGGCTACCCTGTGAAGATTGTCCACCTGTGTAGTACCCAAGATGACAGTTGGTCATGGTTGGGAGGCGAAACTCACATGAGAGGTGCCTATACTAGGGCGTGTAATTGAAAGGTTAGGATTGATTATCCGCATACTGAGTATGGTGAATTCAGGATTGTTCCTGACGGATGTATCGAATGTTGTGGTGAAAGTGTACAATCTCTAAAGAGTGTCAAACTATTCGAATAGCCGCGTCCGCGGTTATGGACAGTTGGAGTGACCATACTGTTCCCCCGTCAGATGTTTTCAAAATAAACTTGTGAAATGATTTGTGACTTTGACTTGACCACAATAGAGTTGTTATATGAAATTCAAGTTCCCACTTAGGTGTTATAAAACTTTCAACTAGTTTTCTTTGCTTCTGAACTTAGTAGAGGTAAATTTGGCTTTTTGCAAAACAACCCTAGAGCTTAGTATCCTACTACCAAAAACCCACTCAACTTGTTAGTATTAGTTTGCGAGTACTTAAAGAGTACTCATGGCTTTGTCCCTGGCTATTCCCGTGGCTAGACTATGAAGAGGAGTATCAGGATGACAGACCGTAGGAAGGTTACGATAACTAGGATCATCTCCCATCATTAGCATTGCCTGTGACCCCGAAGATGGAGCTTCGCCTACGCTATCGTTATCTTTACGTTATTCCGCTGCTTGGGTTGTATTAAGAACTGGATCATGAGATCCTTATTTGTGTAAGACCTTATGTATGGTTTGTAATGGATGATGTACTGTGATATCCAAATCTGTTATGTCTCGCAAAAATGGTAATCCTGGGATTGCGATGTATGGCATAACAGGCTTCTGGGATTAAAAATCCGGGTGTTGACAAGTTGGTATCAGAGCCAGGTTGACCATAGGAGACCCTAGTTAAAATGGACGTTTGAATCAAAAACTTAGTTTCAAAACCAAAGGATGTGAGTATTTACAAAAACTTATTCTCAGTCTTATCACTTGGATTCTTTCATGAAAATTCATGTTCCTCAATTTTTTTTGCAAGATACATAAAATTTGACACACTTGATCACTCTACTAACTTACTCATCCTATATTCTTATAGATGGACGTGAAGTACAACAAGTTTTATCAGTTGGGGAATGGAGGAGACCTCATCTTTGAGGATGACTTGGACCAGCTGTCAGAGATGCTGGAGCGTCCGCACCCTGAGTTCTTTGGAGCTCAGCTCAATGATCAGGAAGGAGAAGATCTGTAGTGGCTAGCTGTTGCTAGTCTCCGAGGAAAGATTGAACCTCCCACTGCAGAGGGAATTCAGTTCACCTTAAGAGAAAACAACTGGCTCGATGGACTAGCCAGGGCAATGCAGGAAGCTCTTGCCCGTCTGTGTGGGCAGAGTATCAATCAGATCAAGGGCACCCGTTTTGAGTTCTACCCAAGGCGTGATGTTATGGGATAGCCACTGGAGGCCCCATATCACCATGAGCTAAAGAGTCAATTGGACCACCTTAGCTTCATGAGGTATGACCGTCAGAAGGAGTTGGACAATGCCCGTTCCTACGCCAACCACAAGTACGCCATCGCCAAGAAGAAGGATCAAACCATTGCCATGCTGGTGAAGGATCGCAAGTCTTGTCGCTGTCAGCTCGACAAGAAGGAGCGCATCATTGCCCGTCTTCGCCAACGGATCAAGGATTTGGAGGAGACCATCCACGAGAGAGACATGCAGTTGGAGGAGAGGGAGAATGCAGGGGAAGACCTTCGTGGAGACCCCTACTCCTATCTCAACGATGATGATGACTTCTGGAGGATCGGGCCATGGACTTATTCACCGATGAGGATGACGTCGCCTTCATCAATGATGATGATGAGGACACCGACTCCAAGGAGTAGTAGCAGTTGAGCACTAGCGTTAGTGAGTTGTAGTCGGTCCCACTGTATTGTAGTTTCTAGAATGGTTCTTAAAACCCTCTGTTTTTCCTTGTTGTGGTGTGTGTTTGTATTGTGTGCTATGAATGAATGAAAAGCAAGTTGCTAGAAAAATTTGAGTCAAACTTCAAATTTTTTTCAACAACCCCTGAACCTTAGAAATTTCCCTCTTTTCTCATGATCTATCTCAATCCTCAGATGCCTCGTGGAGGAAGTGGTTCATCCCCGGACCCGATGTTGCAGATCTTGCAAATGTTGGTTTCTGACCGCGAAGCTAAAAGATCCGAACGTCAAGCCAACTTAGCCACCCTTCAACACATCGCCAAGATGGCCAACAACAATCAAGGCCATGGAAATCAGGACAACCATGGATCTAAGCTCAAGAATTTCCAGAACACCAATCCACATGTTTTCACTAAGTCAGAAGATCCCCTAGATGCAAATGATTGGTTGCAAACCATGGAGAACAATTTGGAAGTTGCAGGAGTGGAAGCTAACGAGAAATTTATGTTCGCCACCCACTATGTGGACGGAGATGCAAGAGCATGGTGGAACAACGTTCGTGCAATGACTGGAGGTCAGATGATGACTTGGGAGGAATTCAAAGTCAAGTTCAGCAGAACCCATGTGCCACCAGGTTTGATCAAGAGGATGAGAGATGAATTCAGAGAACTGAAGCATGGAAGGATGACAGTAGTAGAATACCGTGACAAATTCTTGTCATTAGCTAGGTATGCACCGGGTGAGATCGACACTGAAGCCAAGAAGAATGAGAGATTTCTGAATGGTCTGCATGATGAGATACAAACAATGTTAGTCAATATCCCCTTTGCTGATATTGAAGACTTAGTTGACTCTGCCATTCAGATGGAAGGAAAGATCAACCAAGCCAATGAGAACCACAAGCATCGCATGATGCATCAACCAGGAACCCACCATACACCTAAGTATCGCCCCAACCCATCTCCAGGATTTTCCCCGAGAACCAACAGATCCCTGATGAACCGTCCTACCTATCCCAACCGTGGAAACCCAAGGCCCGAAGGAAACCACAACGACCCCGGCAACTCCAGCAATTTCAACCGTTCCCCATCCAAGTTCAACAACAACAATGCCGCCACCAACACCAACACTGCCCCAAGGACTGGAAGCAATGCTGTGCCTATTGCAGCAAAGGACAAGTCGCAAGTGATTTGTTATGAATGTGGAACCAAGGGTCACTATTCCAATGAGTGCCCCAAGAAGATTGCCGCAACCCCCAATGCAAATGCCCCAGCTCAGTAGCCGTGTCGTGTTCAGCCTGGAAGAAGGTTTGCTCCAGGGAACTCGCTCAACCGCAACGACCGTCTTTTTCTCATGCATGCTGAAGAAGCCCAAGAAGCGCCAAATGTTGTGCTGGGTATGTTTTCTGTTAACTCAGTACTTGCAAGAGTGTTGTTTGATTCTGGAGCATCGCACTCATTTGTCACTGAAGAATTTTCATGCACTAGTAAGATTCAACCAACCAAATTGAAGCATGTTATGATTGTTCAAATACCCGGTTCAACCACCAAAGCTAGGAAAATTTGCAAAGCCGTCCCTATCCGAATCCATGGCATAGATTTTTATGCTAATCTAATAGTACTCAGAACTAAAGGTTTGGAAGTAGTACTAGGAATGGATTGGATGTCCAAACACAAAGGATTAATTGACTGTGCCAAGAAAGCCATAACCATGACCAGTACAGCCGGAATATCAGTCGAGCATGTATCTGAAACCTTGCCTCGTTAATTCAAGTGCAACAAGAGTATAGCCCAGCCAACCATTGACCAAGTCCGGATAGTCTGTGAATACCCTGATGTATTTCCAGATGTTTTGCCCGGTATGCCCCCAGATCGGGATATCGAGTTTATCATTGAACTAATCCCTGTAACCGAACCCATAGCCCAGAGACCATATAGTATGAACCCGTCTGAACTAGCAGAACTGAAGAAGCAACTGGATGCCATGCTGGAAATTGGATTGATTCAACCAAGTGCGTCACCTTGGAGATCACCTATTTTGTTTGTAGACAAGAAAGATGGAGGTAACCGTTTGTGTACGGATTATCAGAAGTTGAATGATGTTACCATCAAGAACAAGTACCCGTTACCGAAGATATAAGACCTGTTTGACTAGTTAACTGATGCCAAAGTGTTTTCTAAGATTAATCTTAGAACTGGCTATCATCAACTCAAGATTTGCGCAGAGGATATTCCAAAGACTGCCTTTACTTCCCGATATGGATTATATGAGTATACAGTCATGTCTTTTGGATTAACCAATGCCCCCGCTTATTTCATGAATCTCATGAATAATATTTTTATGGACTTCCTGGATAAGTTTGTCGTTGTTTTCATCGATGACATTCTGATTTATTCCAAATCAGAAGAAGAACATAAGCTACACCTAAGGACCATTCTTGGAACCCTTAGAGAGCATCAGCTGTATGCCAAGTTTAGCAAATGTGAATTCTGGTTACAGGAAGTAGGATTCCTCGGACATATTGTATCAACGGGAGGTAATGCAGTTGACCCTGCGAAGGTGAAGGATGTCGAAGATTGGCAAGCCCCAACCACTCAAACCCAAGTTCGTGCATTTCTCGGATTAGCGGGATACTACCGCAAGTTTGTAGAAGGATTCTCGAGTATCGCGAGACCCATGAACCAATTGCTGAAGAAGGACAAGAAGTTTGAATGGACTAACAAATGTGAAGCGAGTTTTCAAGAACTCAAGAGGAGATTAGTTTCAGCCCCAATCTTGATCATGCCGGAAATCACGAAGCCCTTTGATGTGTATTATGACGCATCCAAGATCGGTCTCGGATGTGTGCTAATGCAAGAAGGCAAAGTTATATCTTATCTATGCCGACAACTGAAGCAACATGAACAGAACTACCCAACCCATGACCTCGAACTCCCAGCCATAGTTCTAGCCCTGAAGACATGGAGGCATTATCTCATGGGAAACCGTTATGAGATTTATTCGGATCACAAGAGCCTGAAGTATGTATTCACTCAGAAGGAGCTGAATATGAGGCATAGAAGATGGATCGAGCTAATCAAGGACTATGATCTGGACATTCACTATCACCCCGGTAAAGCCAATGTGGTAGCAGATGCCCTTAGCAGATTGCCGTGCCGCTTGAACTCCATGATTTTGAAGGAGCAACCAAGTTTGCACAAAGAGATGGAAGATTTCCGAATGAAATTAGTGAGTGAAGGATTTTTGGCTAGCATAGAACTTCAACCCACTTTGATCAGCCAGATCAAAGAGGCGCAGAAAAGAAATGCTAGTATCGACGGAATCAAACGGCGCATCGGTACATGCAAAGTACCCGGATTCACAGAAGACGAAGAAGGAGTTCTATGGTACAAAGGACGCCTTTGTGTACCAGCAGATTCAGAATTGAAAGAAGTAATTTTGAAAGAGGCCCATGATACTCTTTATTCTATCCACCCCGGAGGAACGAAGATGTATCAGGATTTGAAGGAACAATTTTGGTGGCATAAGATGAAGAGAGAAATCAGAAGCTATATCGCCAAGTGTGATATCTGTTAGAGAGTCAAGACGGGACATCAAAGACCCGCAGGACTGTTGCAACCGCTACAGATTCCGGAATGGAAATGGGATTCCGTTGGAATGGACTTTATCACCGGATTGCCTACTTCTAGTAGGGGAAATGACTCTATCTGCGTCATAGTGGACAGATTGTCCAAAGTGGCCCATTTCTTACCAGTCAAGACCACATACTAGAGTTTGAAGCTAGCAGAGTTATACATTGCTAGAAACGTCAGTTTGCACGGAGTTCCCAAAAACATTGTATCAGATCGAGGAACCCAGTTTACCTCGAGATTCTGGAAGAAAGTCCAAGAAGGTTTAGGAACCCGACTAGATTTCAGCACCGTGTATCACCCTCAGATCGATGGACAAACGGAGTGAGTAAATCAAATACTCGAAGATATGTTGAGAGCATGTGTGCTGGAGTATGGATCTAAATGGGAAGACTGTCTGCCTTTCGTAGAATTTTCATACAACAACAATTACCAAGCTAGTTTGCAAATGGCCCCATTTGAATTCATGTATGGAAGGAAGTGTCGCACCCCTTTGAATTGGTCGGAAGTAGGAGAGAGTCAGATTTTTGGACCCGACATCCTATGAGAAGAAGAAGAGAAAGTTCACAAGATTCACGAGCACCTCAAGACCGCCCAGTCAAGAAGAAGAGTTACGCCGACAAGAGACGTCGAGACCTCGCTTTCAATATCAGAGATTTCGTGTATCTCAAAGTGTCGCCTTTGAAGGGAATGCAGCGTTTCCAGCTCAAAGGAAAGTTAGCCCCCAGATATGTCGGACCCTTCAAGATTCTGAATCATCGAGGAGAAGTATCATATCAATTGGAACTGCTAGAGGAAATGTCTGCAGTGCACAATGTGTTCCATATATCGTTACTTCGCAAATGCCTTGAAGTTCCGGAGAAGACCGAAGTTTTCAAGAACATTGATCACCGGACCATAGATATCAACGATGACCTGACCTATCCCGAAGTACCCATCCGTATTTTGGAAGAAGCTTTCAGAACCACTAGGACCCGAAGCATCAAGTTTCTCAAGATTCAGTGGAGCAACCACACTAAAGAAGAAGCTACCTGGGAGCGCGAAGATCACATCAGGACGGAGTTTCCCGATCTCTTTAAATCCTAGGTAATCTTTTTCTTCCTTCTTCAAATATCGGGACAAGATTTTGTTTAAGGGGGGGAAGGTTTGTTACATCCCAAAAATATAAAACAATGATCATCAAACTCTAATCACTAAAATTAGGGTTAACAAAAACTTTGATTAATTAAAATCATATGAATGCATGTGTGAATGAGATGATTTGATAAATGCATGAATGAACTTGTATGATTAATCTAAATAGCAAGAAATGGTTTAAAGAGGAAAATAACATCATATAAAACATTTCCATGCAGAAACAAATCAAGAGAAAATAAAAAACAAATCAAATAAAGCAAATGGTCATTTTTGCCAATCTTGCTCACTAGGTCACTTTGAGTGTTTTTAGTCCAAGATTTCAAACATAAACTTTCCCAATTCTTTTCACCCCTTGCTAGAACAAGTAAAAGTGAAACGAATCCCACCTTTCAAACTTACAGTAACATTTGGCAACCTCATTCAAATCACAATCAAAATTGAATCTTTATCATATGTGAAGATCACCCATTTTCAAAACCCAACCAAACCAGTGCCCCTTGACTAATACAACTAACCAGACACTCCCTAGTATGTGCCTAGCAAACCCACCGAGTTTGAATCCAAAATTCAAATTCAAAGTTCTTCTGGCCATTTTATCAAACACCTTGCAGATACAAATCAAACAAACATCAAACACTATAGTGTGGAGTAATTTTGGCCTAACTTGTTCCCTATCTAGCTCACTCTACACCCTCAGTAGATCATCTAACTTGTTTAACCCCTCTAGCTCATTGTAAACCAGACCATGCCATTAATGGCAAGCATGCCGAGCCTCACCTTGACACCCCATTGTCGACAACAAGCTAGGAGAAGCACCAAGCCTAGCAAGCATGTCTAGCAGGCACTCCACCGTCCACTTCCACCCCCTGTCCCAAACCCGAGCGCAGATAGCCCCTAGACCACACGACAAGCCCATGCCAAACTTGTCTACGTGCGAGTCGAGAGCGCGTCAGTGCGCCACCCTCGACCAGCACCCACAGACCGCACACCGTCCTCGCCACATGCGTGTGTGATCATCACCGCCCCAGCAACCCCGCAGACATGCCCGTTCGCCGCCGCGCGGAACACGCATGCTGTGCGCCATTAAAATCACCGTCGGACCCGCCCAGAGCATCGACGCGTTCTGACCAATCAACACAGCCCCATGCCTTGCCACCACGCCGTTGAGATTCGCCAGGGAGCACAGCACCGCCCCTATCGTCGACCATGCCAGCAGCACTCTGTGTCGTCGACCACGACGAGCTCAGCCCGCGCCCGTCGGTCCCCTTCAACCACTATAAATAGAGGCCTCCACCGCTCGTTTTCTTCACACTAGTTCACTCCTCTCCCCCTTAGAACCACCCTACCTCACTCCCGGAGCAAGGCGAGCAGCGCATTGCCGGAATTTAGCCGGAGCCTGCCGCTGCTGGAGGAGAAGGGATCCATCGATTGGAGCCGCCCCAGGAGAAGCTGCCGGTACCAGGAGAACCGCCATTGTCGACTTCGTCATTCGCCCTCGTCGCCGACCATCGCCTGATCCCCGGTGAGCCTCCCACGATGCCCACCTACCGCGCTAGGGTTCTTTCTCGCCGGCGCTGCCCGACGTGGACGATGAACCAGAGCCGTTCGATTAGAACTAGATCCCACGGTCCACATTGCCCCGTACCGCTTCGCCCCTCACTGTCTCACTGACGCGTGGGGACATCCACTTAACCAGCCCGCGCGTACCCTGTGCAGAGTGGGCCGGCCCAGTTAAACCTCCCGCGCGACCCAACAATTCAAATTTAGTTTTATTCATTTAATTTCAAACACAGTTCTGTACATGGATTCAAAAATCAACCCATCTCGATTCACTGAACCAAAATGCATATAACTAATTTTGTTAGAAAGGTACTGGAAAGCTTAATCCAAGACCATTGGATTCAAACCATTTGGATTTGTAGATCAACCAGGGTAAAAATAACAAGACAGAAGCTTTTCTACATTCAAACATTTTTTAAAATTCAACCATAAGATCTTTTGAGTTGATTCCAACTCTCAAAAATCACATTTGACCATACCTTTCAGAATATATAAAAATATATAGGTTTACTTACAGAAATAGTGATCAAGTAATAAAAGAATGCCACATAGGCATTTCCAGTCACTTTATTTAATTAAAATAAAAAGTTAAACCTTATTAAATTGTGACACCACTTTAAATCACATTCCCATATACTGAAATATGTGGTGATGACATGTGTCAACATGATCCCATGTTTGAGTTGGAGAATATTAAATCTTAAGTAGTTTTTCAATGAGTAGCAATTACTTTTCTAAAAATAAACTAAATAAGACAAGTGCTTTAATCTTGTAATGCTAGTGATGATGATAGATCATCTAGTGTGAACCTTTGTGTGATAATTAGAAATAGTTAAGTATTTTTTGGTGATTGTGTACCTCGTATTTATTTATAGACGCTAGTACCGACCAAGGATACGAGGAGGAAGGAGGATACTACGAGGAATAAGCCGAGGAAAACTTCAACCACTGCTCTGCACAAGGCAAGCCTAATCCTACTAATTGAATTAGCAAGCTACTATCTGAGCAAGCTAACCCTTGCAACTTAGCAGGCTTATACTTGCAATTATGCAAGCTAACACTTGCAAGATACCCTACTTATGCAAGCTACTACTTGCTTGTTACTATGCCACTTATATGCCTTAAGCGTATGTGATCATACCCACTTGATAACCCAATCCTAGCTTTACTTTCAAGCTTAACACTTTATTTTCTTTATCAAATCTTTCTCTTAGAGTTTACATAGTGACTTGTAGATTCTAGAAAGATAACTAAAGGTGGCATAAAGAGCATAAAATTTGGCCTAAGTTAGATAATCTTAATGTTATCATGAGGCATGAGATTTACTTAGATAAGATACACTTGTTTATTACCCACCATTAGTATTTACCCCCACTTGTAGATGCTAGTGCTAAGCATAAAACTTGATCAACTTTAGATGGGAATACTTGGTGAAAATGGTTATGAAAACCTTAGAATGATGAGTCATTCTACTGAAATGTTTTGACATGTGTTCTTGAACACCAAATGATTTTTATGATGAAAATGTTGAGGCATGAGCCTTAGCCCTTTATAAAACTGATGGTTGTCTGGATGCGATACCATTCCAATTTTATCGTACAACCACAATACTCGAAAATTGGGTAGGGCTTGACTAGAAATTTATATACCTTAGTATGGGTTCCCTTGCGGCCAAGGTCTGAGATGAGGCTACCTTGTGAAGATTGTCCACCTGTGTAGTACCCAAGATAACAGTTGGTCATGGTTGGGAGGCCAAACTCATAGGAGAGGTGCCTATACTAGGGCGTGTAATTGAAAGGTTAGGATTGATTATCCGCATACTGAGTATGGTGAATTCAGGATTGTTCCTGACGGATGTATCGAATGTTGTGGTGAAAGTGTACAATCTCTATAGAGTGTCAAACTATTCGAATAACCGCGTCCGCGGTTATGGACAGTTGGAGTGGCCATACTGTTCTCCCGTCAGATGTTTTCAAAACAACTTGTGAAATGATTTGTGACTTTGACTTGACCACAACAGAGTTGTTATATGAAATTCAAGTTCCCACTTAGGTGTTATAAAACTTTCAACTAGTTTTCTTTGCTTCTAAACTTAGTAGAGGTAAATCTGGCTTTTTGCGAAACAACCCTAGAGCTTAGTATCCTACTACCAAAACCCCCCTTAAATTGTTAGTATTAGTTTGCAAGTACTTAAAGAGTACTCATGGATTTGTCCCTGGCTATTCCCGTGGCTAGATTATGAAGAGGACTATCAGGATGACGGACCGCAGGAAGGTTACGGCAACTAGGATCATCTCCCATTGTCAGCATTGCCTGTGACCCCGAAGATGGAGCTTCGCCTACGCTATCGTTATCTTTATGTTATTCCGCTGCTTGGGTTGTATTAAGAACTGGATCATGAGATCCTTATTTGTGTAAGATCTTATGTATGGTTTGTAAATGTACTGTGATATCCAAGTCTATTATGTCTTGCAAAAATGGTAATCCTAGGATTGCGATGTATGGCATAACAGGCATCTGGGATTAAAAATCCGGGTGTTTACAGTCATCCTAGGAACTGCACAGGTGGGCATTTATATTTACAAGGTAGCCTCAGCTCACCTCGTTCTACGAGGGAACCCATACTAAGACACATAAACTTCCAGTTAAGCCCTACCCAAACTCGGGTATTATGGTTGTACGGTAAAATTGGAATGATATCACATCCAAACCCAACCATCAGTTTTTATCAAAGTCGGGGCACATCCTTCATTCAGTATCCTCTTCAATTCATTGTGTCCATAACACATTTCAAAACATTTCAATAGAATGACTCATCATTCCAAGGTTTTCATAATCATTTGTTCCCATCTATAATGATCAAGATTAGTTTAGCACTAGCATCTATCAATGAGGGTGTCACTATTTAGGGGTGATAATCAAGTGTAACTACCTAGATCAAGTTCCAAGCTCTTGATGACATGTTTCCTAATTTTCTACTAATCACCAATTAATTAGCTATTTGAGCAACTTTGCACAAAGGATAAAAAGATAAAGTTTGCAGGTAAAACTTGGTATTGGTATAATCAATGTGGTATTATAATAGTATACATAGTGAGGCTTGCATGGTTTAGCTTAGCTTGCTTGCCTTGGTTGGTAAGGTGGTCGAAGTTCTCTTCCTCTTCTTCGTAGAATTCTTCCTCCTCGTAGCCCGGATTGATATTAGCGTCTACAACTAAATATGAGGTACACAATCACCAAACAATACTTAACTACTTCTATTTAACACACCAAGAGTCATACTAGATGATCTAGCATCATCTCTATCTCTACAAGCAAAAAGGGTGACAAGATTTGATTTATCTTTTTTTAGAAAAGTAATTTCTACTCATTGAAAAGTTATTTAGGATTTAATATTCTCCAATTAAAATATGAGATCATATTGACACATGTCATCACCACATATTTCAGTACTTGGGAATGTGATTTAAAGTTATTGGCCTAAATTACAAAGTTTAACAATGCCATTAAATAATATCCGTGTGACTAGAAATGACTATAAAGTCATTCTTTAGTTTTGGCTCAGGACTACTACATGCAAAATTATATATTTTTACATGTCATGGTCAATGTGATTTTTGAGAGTTGGAATAAACTCAAAATTATTTATGGTTGATTCTAGAAAAATATTTGAAGTGGTAAAAGCTACTGTCTTGTTATTTTTACTGAGGATGATCTATAACTTCAAACTGTTTGAAACCAACGAGAGTGTTTAGAGTTTTTCATATGCTTTCTAACAAAATTGGTTTCATTCCATTTGGTTCAGAGAATCTCCCTAAATTGATTTTCAAAATTACCTACAGTATAGGATTTTCAAATAAAAGAAAAACCTAAGTTTGAATCTGTGGGATACGCGCGGGAAAACTAACGTGCCGGCCCAACTACGTGATGCGCGCATGGCGGGCTGCACCGGGGTTGGTCCCACACGTGAGCGGCTGAGTTAAAACGAAAGGATATCCTATAATCTGGGTCGCACGATCGATAGCTCTGCGTCGTCGTCTCTCCTCGCACAGGGCACGCGAGACTGAACCCTAGCGCTAAGGCGGGGGTTATAGGGGGCTTAACAGGGCTCCAGCTAGGTCCGGTGAGGTAGGCAAACGAGCAACTCGACGATGGCGGTTCGACTGGTGGTCACGATAGCTCCTGGGGCGGCTCCTAGTGTTGGTTCCTCTTCTCCATTGCAGCGGCGGGCTCCAGTGAAATTCTGGCGATGTGGTGCTCTCCTCACTCTAGGGACGGGTCAGAGAGATTGCTGGGTGAGAGGGGAGTGGAATGGTGTGCGTTTTGAGGTAGGGGGAGGGATCTATTTATACTGCGGCGAATGGGGCACAACGGCATGGCTCGGGCTCGTCGGTGACGTTGTTACAGGAAGCTATCGGCATGGCAAGGGGTGTAGGTTGACGCGGTGCTTCAGGGCGATCATCATGCACACAGTGGCACGACGAGGCGCGGTCTCCATCGTTCTAGAATGTCCGTACTCTACGGCGGTACCGTCGGCATTCGTCACGGCGTACAATGGTCATAGTGCTCGCGAGGTCAAACAAGCATGTCTAGGCAGTTGCTAGAGTCGCGGTGAACTTATTGGTGCAAGGAGAGAGCAAGGCGCGTCGTGTACGCGCGGGATTGCTCGGCACTCTGGCATGACGATCAGGCATGGTCGAGTGTTAAATGGGCGCGGCTGTGCTGGTGTCTCCGCGGTCGGTCATTGGTCAAGGCGTGCACTGGCAGTGGTGGTGAGGTCACAGCTACCTCCTAGACATCATGGGCGAGGGCGGCGTGGTCTATGGAAGCGTGTCCACGTCAGGGTGACATGGGTGAGCTCGGGTACAAAGTGCACTGGTCAACATGGCGAGTGAGAGGAGCTCCATTGCACGTGCTGGTACTGGGAGAGTTAAGGGCACGTCGTGGAACCTCGGTGAGGTCACAAGGATGATCACAAGGTTGATCAAAATAGTAGATAGTTGGTGTGGTTGTACTATGATCACCAAGTGTTAGATCAAATGGCCGCAAGAACTAAACTTTCAAATTTTCAAGTTATTTTTGGTGGGGGTGCAGGTCATAGGCTTGGTAGTCTCTGGGTGCTAGGGTTTGCTAAGGGGTGAAGGTTTGAGTAGTTCTCCAAAAATGACTATCTTGATGCATAAGATAGATTCAATTTTGAATTGCCTCTCAAATGGATTTGGATTTGTTTCTGCAAGGTTGGAAAGCTCCATTGTGTTTAGTGTCACTTGGTCTAGCAAGATGATACAAGAAATGGAATTGTTTCTATTTGAAATTAGTTGCTAGAGATGCTCAAATTGAGCTAAGTGTTAACTTTTGCAAAAATGACCATTAGGTCATATGCTTCATATCTTGATTTTATTTTGTTTTGATCTGGTTTGGAGTTGACCTATATGATATGGTTTTGATCTTTAAACCATTTCTCATCATTTACAACAAACAAACATGGCATTGCAAGCATTCATACAACATTCATAACACACATGAATTTATATAATGTTTCAATATTAAAAGCTTTTGTTGACCCTAATTTTGGTTGATTAGAAATTGATATCCACATTAACATTTTTGAGATGTTACACTAGCTAGCTTATCTGCTGTTCTGGTTTGAGACAGAGCTAGGTAATTTGCACTTCGTCTATTTTTTGTCAGTTAATAGTTTTAGAGTTAGCTAACTAACCTGCATTGTCTCTTTTGTGCGAGTTTCAGAGAGTGAGTTCTCATGTTAGTTAATCGTTGCCTGTGTAGCTGTTAAAACTGATCTGATTATGGGATGGCGTGACGAAAGATTCAAGGCCGACATTGCAGGTATGCATTCTTTCTCTAGCTTGCAACCTCAACTAGTTCTCATACATTTCATTAACATGTAATGTGATTGTTACCGAGTACTATTAGTTCTACCTCTATCGTCACCCTATGTTAATATCCATGGACAACCATTTTCTATGTAGATCCATTTGCAGAAATGATGCATTTAATCATGTTTGGAAACAAAGGATGAGTTGTATGAGTTTCGCAATGATTATAAAAGCATTTTCATTTCCGATACTTGTATTTTTTTACTTTCATGCTTTTTTGAAGGTTATGTGGGGATCACGACTACATCATTGTATATTACTTTCTTGGAAGTTGTTGCATTTTAACGAAGCTATGTTTATCAACACGCTTAAGTTATTTTCATCATCTCACTAAGTTGGTTTAAGCACCTAACCTAGTTGTTTTACAGGTAACGTCCTAAGTTGCTTTCATCTACACACTTAAGTTGTTTCCATCATCTCACTAAGTTAGTTTTATCACTGAGCCAAGTTGTTTTACAAGCGATATCATACATTTCATAGTGATCTAATCAAGTTGCTTTAACAAACATGCTTAAGTTGTTTCCATCATTTCACTAAGTTAGTGTAGCATCCCACGATTAGCACCTAGAAATAGAGAGGACACATGTATGTGCATTACAGTCATGCATAAGAAAATCCGGAGAATTTTCGCGCAAAACTAAGAGAACTACAAAGGGATTGAAATCTCTCTTGTTCTGATAAATATGTCAGCACAAGTGCTATGAATTTTGACATGACCTTTGTTAAATCTTTTGATTTTGGGTAGAAGCAATTTAAATTTGAAGATTTAAATAATATATTTTAATTCAAAACAAATGGGAATTGAATATTAAATAATAGAGTAATAAACTTGAGTTCACACAGAAGAATGCAAAAAATTTAGTTACAAACATTAAGAAAGGAAATATTTACAATAATAATAATATTAAAATGTTCTTATTTAAAAAGAAATAAATATCCATTAATATGTAATAGAGTAAAATCACAATGAAGAAATAATGTACACGAATAAATGATATAATATTTATATTAAATAAACAATGATACATTGTCTTCACAATAAGTGTAATAAAAAGAAAAATCAACTTTATTAATAAGGTAAAATATCACAAAGTAATTTACAAGTATCCAATAAAAAAGAAAATTACAAAATGAATAAAAAAGGAAAATCCTAAACTATTTTCTAACTTCATGTCTTCATATCCATATCTTCATTTCTTCTTATCCTTAATCCCTCCAAAGCAATACAAATAGAAATAAAGAATAGAGAAAAGTAAAAATGGGTTAGCTTGGGATTAAAGATACTCTTAGATAGGCAATGTAATGCATTGCTTAACTAATCATTGAGTATTACAAGAGGGACCATCAATAGTAATCTGTTTTTATTTAGTAATTTCCTCAGATAACCATCACGAGCTTTGAGAGGGGCAAGTTTCACCAAAAGTAATGAGAGGTGCAAGTTACACCAAGGTAATGAGAGGGGAAAGTTCCACCAGGATAGTAAAAGTAAAAGGTGAACCACATATATTTCCACTTGAGATGATCCACAAGACCTAGCAAACAAACACATAACTTACTCATGCATGCAAGGGTGTGGTGTTGTCGACAACAGGGAGCAAGGAGGCAGTGAATAAAGGACCACACTTTTATATTAGCAGAACACTTTTGCTTCCATTACTCTTCACACACAAAGAACTCATACAACACTATCAACCTATCCAGAAAAAACCACAATAGTTCATCAGAGAACAAACAAATCTCTAGATCCCACCAGATGAACATTTAGTCCCAGTAAACAGAAATCTATAAGCTAAACAATAAGGAGTAGATATCAAGGCAAGTGTAACATCCCAAATTTTTTGAACAAGGTTATTAAATTCCAATCACCAAAATTAGGGTTAACAAAAACTTTGTTAATTAAAATCTTTATGAATGCATGTGTGTATGTGATGATTGTATGAATGCATGAATGGACTTGTGTGATTGTTGTAAATAGCAAGGAATGGTTTAAAGATGAAAACAACATCATCTAAATCAAATCCAAGCAGAACCAAATCAAGATAAATTCAAAAACAAACAAAACAAGCAAATGGTCATTTTTGCCAATCTTGCTCACTAGGTCACTTTAAGTGTTTCTAGTCCAAGATTTCAAACAGAAACAATTCCATTTCTTTTCACCCCTTGCTAGACCAAGTAAAAGTGAACCCAAGACCACTTTTCAAACTTATAGAAACATTTGACAAATTGATTCAAATGACAATTTAAAATTTAATCTAGTTCATATGTGAAGATCATCAATTCTCAAAAACCAACCAAACCAGTTCACCTTGAACTTTCCAACTAACCAGAGACTAACTAGTATGTGACTAGTGCACCCACCAAGTTTGAATCAAAAATTCGAATTCAAATCTCTTTCGGCCATTTTATCAAACACCTTGCAAACACAAATCAAACAAACAACAAACACTATAGTGAGCAGTGATTTGGCCTAACTTGTTCCCTCTCTAGATCACAGCAGACATTTAGTAGATCATCTAGCTTAGTTAGCAAGCTCTAGCACCACTGTGAGCTTGCCATTGCCATCAATGGTGACCATGCCGAGCCTCACCTTGCCACCCCTTGGTAGACAACAAGCTAGGAGCAACACCAAGCCTAGCCACCATGTCTGGGACACTGACCACCGTCCACCGCTACCCCCTGTCCAACATCAATGAGCAGCAAGCCACTGGACAACTCTAGAATTGCCGCGCCCTATGCCTCTGTGCCATGCCGAGAGCGCGCCAGAGCACCGCACTCGACACGCGCCCACAGACCGCGCACCGCCCTCGCCGCATGCAAGCGTGATCACCATCGTCCCAGGAGACCGCCAGACAACCCCGTTCGCCGCCGTGTGACCCGTAGCCGCGGTGCGCCATAAAACTTCCCGTCGGACCCGCCTAGAGCACCACAACGTTCCAACCGTCTCGCACCGCCCCACGCCTCGAGACCATGCCATTGAGCTTCGCTAGGAAGCATAGCACCGCCCCTACCGTTGCCCATGCCATTATCCCACTGTGCCGACGACCACGACGAGCTCCACCCGCGCCCGTCGGTCCCCTCTTAGCACTATAAATAGAGGCCACCCCCGCTCGATTTCTTCACACCAACACACTCCCCTCTCTCAGAACCACCCCCACTCATTC
This sequence comes from Avena sativa, assembly GCA_916181665.1. Classification (NCBI taxonomy): domain Eukaryota; kingdom Viridiplantae; phylum Streptophyta; class Magnoliopsida; order Poales; family Poaceae; genus Avena; species Avena sativa. The sequence goes on from OV702297.1 coordinate 151,198,157, forward strand.
CCGGAGCAAGGCGAGAAGCACATCGCCGGAATTTAGCCAGAGTCTGCCGTAGAGGAGGAAGAAAGGAGCCATCGATTGGGGCCGCCCCAGGAGGACCTGCCGGTACCAGGAGGTTCGCCGTTGTCGACTTCGTCGTTCGCCCCTGTCGCCGACCCTCGCCTAAGCCCCGGTGATCCCCCATAGACCCACACTAGTCGCTCTAGGGTTCTATCTTGCCGGCGTTGCCCGACGGAGACGATAGGTCACAACCGTTCGATTAGAGTTTGATCGTGCAGTCCACATCACCCCGTACCGCTTCACACCCCCTGTCTCGCTGACTGGTGGGATCATCCACTTAAACCCACCCGCACGTGCACTGTGCACCGTGGGCCGGCCCATTTTCATTCCTGCGTGACCCAGTAGTTTGAATTTAGGTTTATTCTTTTAGTTTCAAACTTAGTTCTATACCTAGATTCAAAAATCAACCCAGCTCGATTCACTAAACCAAAATGCATGAAACCAATTTTTTTGAAAGGTACTGGAATTCTTAACCCAAGCCCGTTTGATTCAAACCATTTAGATTTGTAGATGCTAGTGCTAAGCATAAAACTTGATCACCTTAGATGGGAATACTTGGTGAAAATGATTATGAAAACCTTAGAATGATGAGTCATTCTAATGAAATGTTTTGATATGTGTTCTTGAACACCATATGATTTTGATGATGAAAATGTTAAGGCATGAGTCTTATCCCTTTATAAAACTAATGGTTGTCTGGATGCGATACCATTCCAATTTTACCGTACAACCACAATACCCAAAATTTGGGTAGGGCTTGACAAGAAATTTATATACCTTAGTATGGGTTCCCTTGCGGCAAAGGTTTGAGCTGAGGATACCTTGTGAAGATTGTCCACCTGTGAAGTTCCCAAGATGACAGTTGGTCATGGTTGGGAGGCCAAACTCACAGGAGAGGTGCCTATACTAGGGCGTGTAATTGAAAGGTTAAGATTAATTATCCGCATACTGAGTATGGTGACTTCAGGATTGTTCCTAACATATGTATCGAATGTTGTGGTGAAAGTGTACCACCTCTGTAGAGTGTCAAACTATTCGAATAGCCGCGTCCGCGGTTATGGACAGTTGGAGTGGCCATACTGTTCCGTCGTCAGATGTTTTCAAAATGACTTGTGGTTTGAATCATGACTTGACTTGACCACAACAGGGTTGTGATATGAAATTCAAGTTCCTACTTAGGTGTTTTAAAACTTTCAACTAGCTTTCTTTGCTTCTGAACTCAGTAGAGATAAATCTGGCTTTTTGCAAAACAACCTAGATCCTAGTACTTCCTAGTCAAAAACCACTTCACTTGTTAGTATTAGTTTGCGAGTACTTAAAGAATACTCATGGCTTTGTCCCTGGCTATTCCCGTGGCCAGACTATGAAGATGACTATCAGGAGGATGAGCATCAGGAAGGTTACGACAACTAGGATCACCTCCCATCGTCAGCATTGCCTATGACCATGAAGATGGATTCTCGCCTACGCTATCGTTGTTATTACGTTATTCCGCTTCTATGATTGTATTAAGACTGGATCATGAGATCCTTGATTTGTTGTAAGACCTTATGTATGGTTTGTAACGGATGATGTACTGTGATATGCAATCTGTATGTCTTGCAAAAATGGTAATCCTGGGATTGCGATGTATGGCATAACAGGCATCTGGGATTAAAAATCCGGGTGTTGACAAGTTGGTATCAGAGCCATCCTGACCATAGGAGACCCTAGTTTAGAATGGACGTTTGAATCAAAAATTTAGTTTCGAAAACCAAGGGAGTGAGTATTTATGAAAACTTATTCTCATTCTTACCACTTGGATTCTTTTAGAAAAAATTCATGTTCCTAAAAAATTCTTGCAACTTACATAAAATTTGACACACTTGATCACTCTACTAACTTACTCATCCTATATTCTTATAGATGGACGTGAAGTATAGCAAGTTCTATCAGTTGGGGAATGGAGGAGACCTCATCTTTGAGCGTGACTTGGACCAGCTTTCGGAAATGCTGGAGCGTCCACACCCCGAGTTCTTCGGAGCTCAGCTCAACGATTAGGAATGAGAAGAGTTGCAATGGCTGGTTGTTGCAAGTCTACGAGGAAAGATTGAAGCCCCCACGTTAGAGGGAATTCAGTTCACCTTAAGAGAAAACAACTGGCTCGATGGACTTGCCAGGGCCATGTAAGAAGCTCTTTCCCGTCTGTGTGGGCAGAGTATCAATCAGATCAAGGGTACCCGCTTTGAGTTCTATCCAAGGCTTGATGTTATGGGACAACCACTGGAGGCTCCATATCACCATGAGCTTAAGACTCAGTTGGACCACCTCATCTTCATGATGTATGACCGACAGAAGGAGTTAGACAATGCCCGCTCCTACGCCAACCACAAGTATGCCATCACTGCCAAAAAGGATTAGACCATTGCCATGCTAGTGAAGGATTGCCAGTCTCGTTGCTATCAGCTCGATAAGAAGGAGCGCATCATTGCTCGTCTTCATCACCGGATCACGGATTTGGAGGAGACCATCCACGAGAGAGACATGCAACTTGAGGAGAGGGAGAATGCATGGGAAGACCTTCGCGGAGACCCCTACTCCTATCTCAGTGACGATGAGGACTTTCTGGAGGATCAGTCCATGGACTTCTTAACTAATGAGGATGACTTCGCCTTCATTAATGATGATGATGAGAATGACGAGGACACCGACTCCTGGGAGTAGTAGCACTTGAGCACTAGCGTTAAGAAAATTGTATCCGACCCCACTATATATCGTAGTTTCATAGAATGGTTCTTAAAACCATCCGTTTTTCCTTGTTGTGGTGTGTGTTGTATGATGTGTGATGAATGAATGAAAAGCAAGTTGCTAGAAAAATCTGAGTCAAACTTCAAAAACTTTTCAAAAACAAAAGAAAACCCTGAACCTTAGAAAATTCCCTCTTTTCTCATGATCTATCTCAATCTTCAGATGCCTCGCGGAGGAAGCAATTCATCCCTAGACCCGATGTTGCAAATCTTTCAAATGTTGGTTTCTGACCACGAAGCTAAAAGATCCGAACGTCAAGCCAACTTATCCACCCTTCAGCACATCGCTCATATGGCCAACAAGAACCAGGGCCATGGAAATCAGGACAACCATGGTCCAAGCTCAAGAACTTCCAGAACACCAATACACCCATTTTCACTAAGTCTGAAGAGCCCCTAGATGCCGATGATTGGATGAAAACCATGGAGAACATCTTTGAAGTTGCCGGAGTGGAAGCCAATGAGAAGGTACTGTTCGCCACCCACTATCTGGCAGGAGATGCAAGAGCATGGTGGAACACCGTTCACGCCATGAATGGAGGACAGATGATGACTTGGGATGAATTCAAAGTCAAGTTTAGTGTCTGTACTGTGTGCTATGAATGAAAGCAAGTTGCTAGTTGGAAAAACCTGAGTCAAACTCAAAGTTTAAAAACTTTTCAAAAACAAATCCCTGAACCTTAGAAATTTCCCTCTTGTCTCATGATCTATCTCAATCTTCAGATGCCTCGTGGAGGAAGCAGTTCATCCCCGGACCCAATGTTGCAAATCTTGCAAATGTTGGTTTCGGACCGTGAAGCTGAAAGAGCCGAACGTCAAGCCAACTTAGCCACCCTCCAACACATAGCTCAGATGGCTAACAACAATCAAGGACATGGAAACCAGGACAACCATGGATCCAAGCTCAAGAACTTTCAGAACACCAATCCACCCATCTTTAGTAAGTCTGAAGAGCCATTAGATGCTGATGACTGGCTGCAGACCATGGAGAACAACTTAGAAGTCGCAGGAGTGGAGGCCAATGAGAAGGTACTGTTTGCCACCCATTATCTGGCAGGAGATGCAAGAGCTTGGTGGAATAGCGTTCACACCATGAATAGAGGTCAGATGATGACTTGGGATGAATTCAAACTCAAGTTCAGCAGAACCCATGTGCCACCGGGTTTGATCAAGAGGATGAGAGATGAATTCAGGGAACTGAATCAAGGGAGAATGACAGTAGTTGAGTACCGTGACAAATTTTTGTCATTGGCTAGGTATGCACCGGATGAGATAGATACCGAAGCCAAGAAGAAGGAAAGGTTCTTGAATGGTCTACATGATGAGATGCAGACAGTGTTGGTCAATATCCCATTTACTGATATTGAAGCCTTAGTGGACTCTGCCATTCAGATGGAAGGCAAGATCAACCAAGCCAATGAGAACCGCAAGTGTCGTATGATGCATCAACTAGGAACCCATCATTCCCCAAAGTATCGCCCCAACCCATCTCCAGGATTTGCCCCAAGAAACAACAGACCCCCGATGAACCGTCCGACCTATCCCAGCCGTGGAGGAGGAAACCCAAGGCCCAGAGGAAATCACAACAACCCCGGCAATCCCAGCAATTTCAATCATGCCCCACCCAAGTTCAACAACAACAATGTCGCCACCAACACCAACACTGCCCCAAGGACTGGAAGCAATGCTATGCCTGTTGTAGCAAAGAACAAGTCTCAGGTGACTTGTTATGAATGTGGAACCAAGGGTCACTATTCCAATGAGTGCCCCAAGAAGATTGCCGTAGCCCCAATGCAAATGCCCCAGCCCATCAACAACGTTGTGTTCAGCCCGGAAGAAGGTTTGCCCCAGGGAACTCGCTCAACCACAACGGCCGTCTCTTTATCATGCATGCTGAAGAAGCCCAAGAAGCCCCAGATGTCATGCCGGGTATGTTTTCTGTTAACTCAGTACTTGCCAGAGTGTTGTTTGATTCTAGAGGATCGCACTCATTTTTACCGAAGAATTTGCATGCACTAGTAGGATTCAACCCACAAAATTGAAGCATGTTATGATAGTTCAAATACCTGGTTCAACCACCAAAGCTAGACAGATTTGCAAGGCCGTGCCTATCCGAATCCATGGCATAGATTTTTATGCTAATCTAATAGTTCTTGGAACTAAAGGTTTGGAAGTAGTACTAGGAATGGATTGGATGTCGAAACATAAGGGACTAATCGACAGTGCCAAGAAATCCATAACCATGACCCGTACAGCTAGAATATCAGTAGAGCATGTATCTGAAACCTTGCCCCATCAATTCAAGTGCAACAAGAGTATAGCCCAGCCAACCATTGACCAAGTCAGAGTAGTCTGTGAATACCCCGATGTATTTCCAGATGTTTTGCCCGGTATGCCTCCAGATCGGGATATCGAGTTTATTATTGAACTAATCCCTGGAACCGGACCCATATCCCATAGACCATATAGTATGAACCCGTCGGAATTAGTGGAGCTGAAGAAGCAACTAGATGCTATGCTGGAGATAGGATTGATCCAACCAAGTGCGTCGCCATGGAGATCACCTATTTTATTTGTGGACAAGAAGGATGGAGGTAACCGTTTGTGTATGGATTATCGGAAGTTAAATGATGTCACCATCAAGAACAAGTACCCACTGCCAAAGATAGAAGACCCGTTTGACCAGTTGACTGATGCCAAAGTGTTTTCTAAGATTTGTCTTAGAACTGGTTATCATCAACTCAAGATTCGCGCAGAGGATATTCCAAAGACTGCCTTTACCACCAGATATGGATTATACAAGTATATTGTCATGTCTTTTGGATTAACCAATGCCCCCACTTATTTCATGAACCTCATGAATAAGATTTTTATGGACTTCTTGGATAAGTTTATCGTTGTTTTTATCAATGACATTCTGATCTATTCCAAATCAGAAGAAGAACATGAGCTACACCTAAGGACCATCCTTGGAACCCTTAGGGAGCATCAGTTGTATGTCAAGTTTAGCAAATGTGAATTCTGGTTACAGGAGGTAGGATTCCTCGTACATATTGTATCATCTGGAGGAATTGCCGTTGACCCTGCAAAGGTGAAGGATGTTGAAGATTGGCAAGACCCAACCACTCAAACCCAAGTTCGTGCATTTCTTGGATTGCCGGGATATTACCGCAAGTTCGTAGAAGGATTCTCGACTATCGCAAGACCAATGACCCAATTGTTGAAGAAAGATAAGAAGTTCGAATGGACGGACAAATGTGAAGGGAGATTTTAGGAACTCAATAGGAGATTAATTTCAGCCCCAATCTTGATCATGCTGGATATTATGAAGCCGTTTGATGTGTATTGTGACGCATCCAAGATCAGTCTCGGATGTGTGCTAATGCAAGAAGGCAAAGTTATATCTTATCTACCCCGACAACTGAAGTAGCATGATCAGAATTATCCAACCCATGACCTTGAACTAGCAGCCGTAGTTCTATCCCTGAAGACATGGAGGCATTACCTGATGGGAAACCGTTGTGAGATATATTTGGATCACAAGAGCCTAAAGTATATATTCACTCAGAAGGAGCTAAATATGAGGCAAAGAAGATGGATAGAGCTAATCAAGGACTATGATCTGGACATCCACTATCACCTCGGTAAAGCCAATATGGTAGCAGATGCCCTTAGAAGATTGCCGTGTCGCTTGAATTCCATGATTTTGAAGGAGCAACCAAGTTTACACAAGGATATGGAAGACTTTAGAATGGAATTAGTAAGTGAAGGATTTTTGGCTAGCATAGAACTTCAACCCACTTTGATCAGTCAGATCAAAGAGGCGCAGAAAGGAAATGCTAGTATCGACAGAATCAAACGTCGCATTGGTATAGGCAAAGTACCTGGATTCACCGACGATGAAGAAGGAGTTCTGTGGTACAAAAGACGTCTCTGTGTACCAGCAGATTTAGAGTTGAAGGAAGCTATTCTGAAAGAAGCCCATGATACTCTTTATTGTATCCACCCCAGAGGAACGAAGATGTATTAGGATTTAAAGGAGCAATTTGGGTGGCATACGATGAAGAGAGAAATTGGAAGCTACATCGCCAAGTGTGATATTTGTTAGAGAGTCAAGGCGGGACATCAGAGACCCGTAGGACTGTTGCAACCACTGCAGATTCCGGAATGGAAATGTGATTCAGTTGGAATGGACTTTATCACCGGATTGCCTACTTCTAGTAGGGGAAATGACTCTATTTGGGTCATAGTTGATAGATTGTCCAAAGTCGCCCATTTCTTACCAGTCAAGACCATCTACCAGAGTTCGAAGCTACCAGAGTTTTATATCGCTAGAATCGTCAGTTTGCACGGAGTCCCCAAGAACATCGTATCAGATCGAGGAACTCAGTTTACCTCGAGATTCTGGAAGGAAGTCCAAGAAGGATTAGGAACCCGACTGGATTTCAGCACAACTTATCACCCTCAGACCGATGGACAAATGGAGCGAGTAAATCAAATACTCGAAGATATGTTGAGAGCCTGTGTGCTAGAGTATGGATCTAAATGGGAAGACTGTCTGCCTTTCGCAGAATTTTCTTACAACAATAGTTATCAAGCCAGTTTGCAAATGGCCCCATTTGAATTCATGTATGGAAGGAAATGCCATACCCCTTTGAATTGGTCGGAAGTAGGAGAGAGTCAGATCTTTGGACCCAACATCCTACGAGAAGCAGAAGAGAAAGTTCACAAGATTCGTGAGCACCTCAAGACCGCCCAATCCAGACAGAAGAGCTATGCCGACAAAAGACGTCGAGATATCGCTTTCAATATCGGAGATTTTCTATGACATGGTTATACCCCATGGGTACATGACCTTATCATACCTGGTCCTGTCCAAGGAAGGCCCACAAGAATATACGCGACCCATGAAGACTTTCGGGTGGCCCAAGCCCAGGATGTTTTCGGATCCTTGGAGAGCAAGACTAGAGTAGATAGAATATTCAAAGGGGCAAACCCTAAAATCTGTAACCGACTCGGTCTGTGTCCGGGACCTACCTATCTCTATATAAAGGCTAGGAGGGCACGACGAGGAGGGCACTTCATACCACCACATACACACCTCCACGCCAGATTGCATCTGGGCACCCTTGTAACTTTCGGTTCCGCCGTAATGAAGAGCATACAAGCAGGAGTAGGGTTGTCCCTCCGGGGGCCTGAACCTGGGTAAACCTCGTGTCCCCGTGTTGCTTGTTTGCTAACCGTTCCGCGATCTCCAGCATCCCCATCTTCTCCAAAACCCAAGCTCATAACAATGGGCATTGGCGAGATTAAACCTCGAAATTGGCGCCGTCTGTGGGAAACTGGGGGCGCTGATTGTGCAATCGTGATGGTCCCAACCAAAGCGATCTACAACTCCTCGGCGACGGAGAGCCATCTCCTCTTCGGCGCTTTTGACTTCACTGCCCACTCACCAGCCACTCTGAAGGACTTCGAGCCCGTTGGCGACAGGCTCGAGATCCTGTTCGGGAGCTTCTGCTTCCAGGTGGGGCAGATCGGCACTCTCCGCCTCCCAGAGCGGGTGCCCATGCCATCGATCATGCTCGCTTCATGGGCTCCGCATCCCGTGCTACGCACATCGCCATCGACAGATGATTCCTATGATAGCAGCAGCTGCAACTCAGATCTATGCGATCCACCATCAGAGGAAGGGACCTACGGTTGCAGATCCAAAAGCTGCGGCAACAACGATCCGATCTATGAGCGCTACCAATGCGCCGTAGTCATCCAGAGCGACGTAGATCAGGAACACAACCGGCCACCAACCCGCAGGGTAGAAACGGCGAGAACAGGAGAAACCAGTCCCCCCGCCCAACGAGGAGGACACCTATCCCAATCGGGTAATCCACCTCAGCGAGGAAGGATGGGCTCAAGCACGCGAAGCCGTGGCAGGCAACAAGATCCTGCCTGTGGGTGCCTCACGGGACCTATGGATGGTGTACCACCTGCTCCTCGTCGAAGAGCACAAAAAGCAGGTGAAGATGCAAGAAGTGCTTGACAAGCGCAAGCAAGCGGCCTCGGAGTCTAGTGCGCGGCGAGCTGCGCTCTCCGCCATGGGCGGCTCTAGCTCGCATGACAACCACGACAACAAGCACCGTTCTTGCATGGAGAACATGGACCCCAATGCACGTCGCGAGGTGACCCGGACCCTCAACACGTCTTTCATGGAGATGGATGCCGACGACAACGTCATCCCAAAGACACCGCAAGATGCAATCATGGCAGCCACCACATACCTTGTGTCCCATCCACCTCCGGTGGGGGATCCGAAAAGGGCCATGCACAAATCCGCACTAACCGGACTCGAACTCATTGGAGCTGCGCTCCACGGAGAAGCTCCTGCAGAGCCAAAAAAGAAGGTTGCGGTCAGGTTCAACCGCAGTCCCGCACCTTCATCCGACGAGGAAGAACACGAACTACCTCGGAGGCACAAGAGCTCGCAACATCGCAGCCGCGATTACGACGCTCGAAGTGAGCTCACCCAACGCAAGATCGACAAAGCACGCGCCAAGCGCGTATGCTTGTCTGAATCCGAGGAGGACGACGATGAAGGAGAACTCTGTAGAGCTCGATGCTTCAGCAGATCCGTCTGGCGGACGCGGATGCCACGGAACTTCAAGCTTCCTTCAGACACTCCGAAGTTTGATGGAACACAGGACCCCAAGGCGTGGCTCAGCGACCACCTGTCGTCCGTCAAGCTACACAGCGGAAACAAGAACACCGCCCTGCAATGCCTTCACCTACAGCTGACAGGCGCAACCCGGATCTAGCTCAGCAGCCTATCCTCGGGATCCATCCGAAGTTAGGAGGAACCGGCGTACAGTTTCACCCGAAACTTCAAGGGCACTAGCAAGAGGCTAGCCTCGATCGAGGAGCTACGAGCCTGCAGCAACGAACGGGCGAATCCATCCGCTCGTACATACTACGCTGGTCCAACACCAAGAACTCCGCGACGCACATATCTGAGGAGATAGCGATCGACGCCTTCAAGGATGGCGTCAAACGCCAGGACTTCAAGGAAGAACTTGGGCGCGTCAAGCCCAAGTCACTCGACCACCTCATGGACATCGCCAACAGGTGGGCGAATGGCGAGGACTCTGTCCACCGAGCACACTCGGAGGAGGAAGATGACTACGGCCGTCGACGTGAACGCCGTAGCAAGAGAAGATCGCGTGTCTACGACGATCGCGACGGACCCGACATGGTCGTGGCTGGCTACACCGACCGTCGCAGCGAAGGCACCCGCAGCAGTGGCGGATACCGTGGAAACAACTTCTGCGATGGAGGACACCCAACGCAGTCATGGCAACACCGCGGCCGCGACGATGGACCCTCGGCATACGACAAATTGTCGGGTCCATGCACCATCCACTTCTACATTGACAAGCAGGATGGTAAAAAGAAGGCAAGCCACATGCTCAAGGACTGCCGCGAGTTCCAGAAACTCAGCGAGAGCATGTCCCAGATGAGGCAACAAGCCCCGAACCCTGGGTACGGGAACACACCCGCACCAGGTGACATCGCCCACGGAGCTCCTCCACCACCACCCGTGGGACCTTCAAACCATCCAATCGCAGCTGCGCAGAACAATGGCGGAAACGGGTACCCCATGCCAAAAGGATCACCGATGATCCAAAAAGGGCGCCCAACAAACAAGGTGCAAAAGAAAATCACCCGTCAGGTCAATCTGGCTGTGACCGTACCACCCGCCATCCCTGAGTACCTCAGCGGTTCGGAGTCCTGCATCACGTTCAGCTGTTCGGATCACCTCCGCCAGGTCCCTCGCCCAGGTCATGGTGCCCTGGTGCTCGAGGCGCAAATCGGAGGGTTCAATATGAGCCGCGTCTTCATGGATAGCGGCAGCGGCATAAATCTGATGTCCGCTAGCACCTTAGCAGCAATGCGGATCCCGCTGTGCAGCCTGGAACAATCTGACACAACGTTCTACAACATCTTTCCAGGGAAGGGCATATTCCCCCTGGGAAAGATATGGCTCGACATCATCTTCAGCAAGCCCGATAACTTTCGGTGCGAACGACTCGAGTTCGAAGTGGTGGAATGGCCATCACAATACCACGCCATCCTTGGGCGCGTGGCATTCGCACGGTTCCTGGCAGTACCGCACTACGCATACCTGCTACTCAAGATGCCAGGACCAAGGGGCGTCATCACGATCCACGGGATCTTCACCCGATCAGATCACTGCGATAGGGACTTCAACAGAATCTCCCATTCATTCGGCATGCAGGAGGAACTCATAAGGCTCCGAGAGGCGACAGACAACGGGGCACCTCCAGTCTCAAGGCAGAATGCACCCGACATGTCTTTCGACTCCACCATCAACACAAAGAAGGTGCAAGTCCACCCGATGGACGCCTCCAAGACGGCGCTGATCGCCAACGACCTCAGCCCCGCATAGGAAAGCACGCTCGTCGAATTCCTCCGTGAGCGCTGGGAAATCTTAGCCTGGTGTGTTGCAGACATGCCAGGAGTTCCCAGGGAATTCGCCGAGCATGCACTCAACGTATTTCCAGACGCCAAGCCCGTCAAACAGTCCATCCAACGACTGACCTAGCCGCGGGCTGAAGCCATCGGAGTCAAAGTCAACAAACTACTCGACGCCAATTTCATCAGGGAGATCAAGGAAAGCGAATGGCTCGCTAACACCGTGATGGTCCCCAAAAAGGACACGGACATCCTGCGGAGGTGCGTGGACTTCACATCGCTGAACAAGCACCGCCCGAAGAATCACTTCCCTCTTCCTCGTATTGATCAGATCATCGATTCGACTGCAGGATGCGAGATGCTCTCCTTCCTCGACGCCTACTCAGGGTACAATCAGATTCGACTGAAGGTCAAAGATCAGGATAAAACGGCGTTCATCACGCCGTTCGGAGTGTTCTGCTACAACACAATGCCCTTCGGGCTGAAGAACGCAGGTGCCACGTACCAGTGGTGCATGCAGGCATGCCTGAAAGACCAGATTGGATGCAATATACAAGTCTATGTCGACGATATAGTAATCAAAACAAGGGAGGCCAAGACACTGATCGACGATCTCCGCGAGACGTTCGATAACCTCGATCGATACAAGATCAAGCTAAACCCAGAAAAGTGCGCCTTCGGCGTCCCATCTGGTCAACTGCTAGGCTACTTCATCTCCCAACGAGGGATCGAGGCGAACCTGAAGAAAATCCAGGCCATAATGGCCATGGAGAAGCCGAAGAACCGCAAAGGCGTCCAACAGCTCGCTGGGCGAATCACGGTGTTGAGTAGGTTCATCAGCCGCATGGGCGAAAAAGCCCTACCTTTCTATCAGCTGCTACGTAAGGCAGACAAATTCGAGTGGACGCCTGAAGCGGACGACACATTCAAAGATCTGAAGCGGCTGCTCTCCACCTCGCCCGTCTTGGTCACGCCAAGGGAGCGCGAGCCTCTACTGCTATACATAGCAGCTACACACCAGGTGGTAAGCACCGTGCTCGTGGTCGAATGACCCGAAGATGGCAAGACCCATGGGGTCCAACGCCCAATCTACTACCTTAGTGAGGTATCGACACTGACAAAGCAGAGGTATCGTCACTACCAGAAACTCGCCTATGGTGTGTTCATGACAGGTTGTCGGCTGAGCCACTACTCCAGGAGCATCAGGTGATAGTCGTCAACGAAGCACCCCTGAACAGCATCCTGAATAACCCGGAGGACACATGACGCGTGGCCCTGTGGGGCATCGAGCTGTCACCTCTAGACATAGTCTATGAGAAGCGCCATGCGATCAGGTCTCATGTCCTTTCGGACTTCCTCGTCCACTGGATGGAACTGCAGCTGCCAGACATCCCAGACATGACACAGTCATGGACGATGCACTTTGATGGCTCCAAGCGTGAGGTTGGAGCAGGAGCCGGGGTCATACTTACCTCCCCGCAGGGCGACAAGATGAAGTACGCCCTCCGGATGAAAATTTGAGCTTCCAACAACAAAGCCGGATACGAGGCCCTCATCCACGACATGAGAATGGCCAAGATCTGCGGCGCGACGTGCCTGGTCATCTACAGCGACTCGAACCTCGTTGTCCCGCAGACGATGAACTAGTGCGACGCACACGCTGCCAACATGATTGTGTACCGCGCACTCTACAACTCACTCGAAGGAGACTTCGACGGCTGCGAGCTTCGGCACGTTGGAAGAGAAAGCAACGAAGAGGCCGACAGTGTCACATCCCAAGATTTCCCAAATCTTGTAATGTGAAAAATAAATGAATAAAATAAAACTTTGTTGATTTTCAGGGTGAGAAGAAACTTTTTGAATCCAATTGGAAACTTTCAAAACCTATTTTGATCAAGATAAATCCTAAAGGGATTTAAAAAGTTAAATAAACAATAAAGTTAAAAATATTTGGAATTACTATTTTTGAATCTTTTAATAAAAAGATTTGGTTTTCAAATGAAAGGGTAGAAATATAAATAAGGATTTAATATCCAATTTTATTTAAATAAAAGGTTTTCCCATTTTAAATAAAACATCAAAACTTATAAAATTATTTTAAATAAGTTTTCCCAAGTATTTTATATTCTCAAGTAAAACCTACTAAAGTGTTTTGATTTTATTTTAGATTTCAAAATAAAGTTTTTAATAAAACAAATCCTATTTGATTTAATGACTAAGGTCCATTTTATTTAATTATTAATGGACCCTAAAATAAAAATGTTATTTTATTTTAAACAAGTTTTCCAAGTATCTTATATTTTCAAATAAAACTTACTGATTTGGTTTTGATAAAATTTAGTTTTCAAATGGAGATTTTATTAAATAAATCAAAACCTATTTGAATTAATAATTAAGATCTATTTTATTTAATTATTAAATAGATCATAAAAAGAATAAAATTATATTTTTTTATTTGGGATTTGGTTTATGTTGTTAAACAGAACCAAAACTCATTACAAGTGTGGTGAATGTTTGTTTCGTTGTTTGAATTGTTGGTTGAAATTCAAAACAGAAAATCAATTAGAAAAAGAAAAAGATTCTGAATAAAAAAAAGAGGAGAAACAAGCCAGCCCAGCCGGCCAGCCCAACAACCAAGTCCAGCCCACCTATTCCCCTCTGCCGAAACGTTTTTCTCACTCAGACCCGCACCCGCGCAATCGCTGACTGGTGGACCCAACTCCCCTCTCCTCTCTCTCACTGACCAGCCGACCCCACCCTCTCCTATTCATCGTCTTCACCCGCGCGCAAACATCGCCGGCGGTTTCTGCCGATTAAAGCTCGCGTCAATACTCGTTACTGCCGCGTTGATTCAGTCCAGCAACCACGCTGTATTAAACGCCATGCTCCTCTCTCCCTTTTCCCCCAAACCAGAACCCCCAGAGAGCCACCAGGCTGCTCGAATCGTCCCCAAACCGCCACTGACTCCGACGAGGTCCGGTGCAAATTCCGGCGACCCCGCACCGCCCCTTGCCTCATCAACCACGCACACATACTCCCCACCTCCTGGCGCATCTCCCCGTGCCACTCATTCATCCGCGAGTGCCCTGTAACCTCGGCTTCGTCGACACCGAGCGTGCGCCGTCGTCTGCCATTGCTCCGTCGAGCATTCCAGGTGAACTCCGACCACCCTAAGCTCTCTCGATGATGCACACATCTTCCCCAGATCATCCCGCGTCTAACCGTGCCTCTCTTTTGGCTTAGCGTGGTTCCAAACGACGCCAGCGACGATGACCCGAGAGCACCGCCGCCCATACCAACTCCGGTGAGCGATTCCTCCTGTCCCCGTGCGCCCCTTGTCAAGACGACTCCACGTTGAGCTTCGGCGTCGCCCTGCGATCACTGTGAGCATCTCCCCACCTTCCATTGCTTCCTGTATCGCCGGCACCGCCACCATCTGGCCGCTCCGCCGCCAGCCACCGCCGCAGCGCCGCTCGTTTTAGGTCGAGCTTGCAGCAGCCGTTCGATCTCGATCTAGTGGCTAGGATAGAAGCTAGGCGAAAGGGTAAGTAGCATCTGCGTGCCGTGCGATTCAACTTGATCCAACGGTCTGCATCACTCGATCCACCCGAACCGGTACCGATGAATAGGAAAACACCGCGTGTCACCAGTTCTGTTTAAAAACAAAGTTTGAATCAGATTTGTTTGCAAAATTAAAACCCTTGTAACTTTTGATCCACACATCCAAAATTTGCAAACTTTATATCAATGGAATCAGTGAGACAATCCCTAGCCAACCATGCCATTTGTTTAGTAAAAAGCTTCTGAAAAAATGTTTGTTTTTGCAGAAACATTTGTATGCTTGTTTAGAATGTAAAAATTGTTCAAAATTGATTTTGGGGTTAAAATCTTTTGCAAATGGAGTGTTTTGAACCTACTGACCATAGGAAACACTTTGTGGTTTCAAAAATGTATTTGGTGAAACAAAAGAATGATTCTTTGATTTAAAACCATTTCTAGTCAAATAAAAATATAGTTTATTTATTAAAAATGGTTTTGGAAGAAAACTTTTGGGAAATGTTTTGTTTAAACTCTCTGACCCCAAACACCAAGTTTTATGGTTTGAAAACATATTTGGTGAACCCTATAGATTAATGCCTTAGTAAAAATATTTCTACACCACATAAAATGATACTTTGTTTTGAAAATGGTTTATAAAGTGAAACCTTTTGCAAATGACTTTTCCACTTTATAAAAATGACCATTAGGTGCTTTCAAATGTTTATGACCCATTAGGAACCAATTTTTCAAATAAAACAAAGCTTGGCATGCTTGCATGCATTACTTTGACCTTATGATTTTATGTGATTGATTTGCTTGAATGGTAGATTAAAATATTGTTTGCTTGATTGATTTGTAGTGACTTGAAGTGTGTGAACATTGCAAAGATCAAGGAGTGAACCTATACTCTACCAAAAAGGCAAGTGATGCTTCATACTTTTATCCCATTACTTTCACTATGCATTAGTGATTTTTCTAAGTAAAACTTGCATGGAATTTTACTAAGTATCAACCTTGCTATAGGAAAACCTAGTAGATGAAACCTTAGTAGAAATTTCCTAAGTTAAGATTCCTACTACTATCAATCTTAGCCTAGCTAATAGAAAACAAGGGTGGAATATATATCCATAATATGAAAAATTTCTAAGTCTGAGGACTTGTGTTTTTGTTTAATAAAACAACTAAGTTAATGAATCACCTGGGTGGAATGGGAATTGAATGGTGGTTTTTGGTTGAGTGGTTCACAAGGCCCATGTTTATGGATGACCTTGTGTATCTCACTTGTGGATGGCCACCCAGGAACAAAGAGATTTGAGATGTCAAATGTTGAGAAGCTTCAAGTGCAGCCACTTGGCATTATGGGCTCTGCCTGGATCATATAGGTTGCAAGAACTTAGTCATATGGACAGTTGGTGGTAGAGTTTGATAGGTTGGAGCGCGTCCATTTTGGTCTAAGGGAAGGCTTCTGAAAGATCTTGTCTTGGGAAACCAAGTCTTGTGGGGAAAGTGCACCACCTCTGCAGAGTGTAAAATCTAAGTACTTAGCCATGTCCCTGGTAAAGGACAATTTGAGCATCAAGACATGGAAGCAATCAAGAATCTCATCATTCAAATTTCTAAGTTAAAAACTTGTGGTTGAACAAGGGTTAAAGAATTTTCAATCTTTGACTGGGAGAAATGATTTTGTCAAGCAAAAACTTAGTGTTTTCAAATGTTAAGGAAAAATCTATTTTTGAGCAATGCAAGCCTCAACTCCACTTAGCCAAAAGCATATAGATGATAGACTCCACTATAACACCATAGTATCACTTGCCAATACAATTCAAATGTATTGACCTTTGTGGCTGTAACTTCCTATGTTGCATGTTTGATTGATTTAGTGAAGTGTGTTGATTAGGATTACAAAGTCTACAACCAACACGTTTGCCTGTGGCACTTTGAAGATGAAGGACCCCATGCTTATAGATATTCTGCTGCAATGTAATGTAATATCCAAATGAGCTATGTAAGATGTAATAAAATTATGTTATTCCTGGTTATAAAGTTGTATTATGACCTTTGTTTCTTGATATTACATCTTAACTGTGGATGCTAGCTATTGATCCAGGGACTAGCATTGTAAACACAGGGGACTCTACCTTATTTAAAGGTTGGTACCCTTACAGAGCCAACATCGGCTCCACCTGCGCGCGGGTGCCACCAGGTGTGTTCCTCGAACAGATCTGCGTGCCATCCATCAAAAGGAAATTCCCAAAGGGATCACCCGAAGAAGCAGAACACTCGGGGGCTGCGCTACCCGAAGGACAAGAAGGACTAGAAAAACTCGACATAGAGGTCGCAGTGGTCAACCTGATGCAGGTCATGGCAGTCGCATTGGTCATTGCAGTACCTGATGCAGGTCAGCCATACCTCCGATATCTGATAGACGTGGAGCTGCCTGATAGCCCGACAGACACCCGGCACATATCTCGCCGGTCCAAGCCCTTCACCATCATCAATGGCGAGCTGTACAAGCGCAGCATTTTGGGTGTACTGCAAAGGTGCGTCACCATCCTCCAAGACATCCACGAGGGCATCTGCGGCCATCACGAGGGTAGCCGCTCCCTTGTCGCCAAAGCTCTACGAGCTGGATTCTACTGGCCAACGGCCATGAACGATGCCAAGGACATTGTCCGAAGATGCAACAGGTGCCAGAGGTTCGCAGATAAACCACACGCACCAGGATCGGAGCTCAGGCCCATAACCTTGGCCTGGCCCTTCGCCCAATGGGGCCTCTACATGATCGAAAAACTGCCCATGTCCTCGAAAGGAGGCCACGTCTACCTCCTGGTCGCAGTCGACAAATTCACCAAGTGGATTGAGGCCATGCCTGTTACTAACCAAAAGGGAAAAACGGCCGTGAAATTCTTTGAATCCATAGTCTACAGGTTCGGCGTGCCGCATAGCATCATCACCGATAACGGGTCGAACTTCATCTCCAAGGAATTCCAGGACTTCTGCGAAGACCTCGGAATCAACATAACATACGCCTCCGTGGCGCACCCACAAACGAACGGGCAGGTCGAAAAGGCCAACGGCCTCGTCGGCGGCGGCATCAAGAAGCGCCTAATGATCCCACTCTAGCGACTCGCAGGAGCCTGGACACAAGAGCTACCCTCCATCCTCTTGAGCCTGCGCACGACGCCAAACATATCAATTGGCTACACGCCCTTCTTCATGGTGCACGGAGCCGAAGCCGTGCTTCCTGCAGAAGTACGCCATAAGGCCCCACGGGTTGTCGCCTACAGCAAAGCCGAATCGACGGCCGCACTCGAAGATGCCATCGACACACTTGACGAGGCACGCGACATAGCCGCGGCTAGATCAGCGGTCTACCAATAGAGCCTCCGCAACTATCACAGCCGTCGGCTGCGCCCAAGGTCCTTCGTCGAAGGAGACCGAGTCTTATGACTCAAGCAAGAGCGACCGAAGAAGCTTGAGTCACCCTGGGAAGGACCCTACATCGTCACCGAAGTCATCCCAGGTGGCGCCTATCGCCTCAAGCACGTGGAGTCTGGAGTCGCATACTCCAACCCATGGAACGTCGCACAACTGCGACGCTTCTACCCATAGCTACCCCCCTCCTTTTACTTTCAATAAGGCTATTCAGCCAAGGCTACTCAGCCGAACAATGTACCTCCTCATTATGATATGAATAAAGCTAAGTGTCTCGCCCCAAAAGCTTATCTATTATTCACATTTTCTTCATGTTTCAACACATTCGGGGGCTCCCCTCACCTCACGACTTCGTCGACTAAGGATAACGCATGTACACCTGAGTAGCTGATCACGTCAGGCTAACGAAAAGGACACGCATACAAACAAAGCACCATGTGCTAAAAACAATCAACCTTTACAACAAGGGGCATAACACGCCCAGTCGAATACATACAAGTATCTATCTTTTTACAGGTCCTACCTATTCTAAAGAATCACCTGCGCACGATGCTCAAAGAGATCTACAATTTGTTTGGCATACTGCCGTACAACCACATAATGCGGACGCATGTCCCACATACCACCATCTGGCCAAAGAGGCGGCCCAGTCGCAACAACAACAAGATCCACATCAGGGCGATGCAGTCGCACTAGGGAAAGCGCAGCCTTCACCCCCACAACCAACTGATGCCGCACCAGCTCCCTGACATGATGCACATCTCGAAACTTCGCCAGCAGGCCCCAGAGATTCGATGGTGTCTCATCCAGGGGAAACATCACGTGCAGAATTGATGCCAAAGAAGTCTTTGCCTGCCACAGCACCCGCGACACCTGGTGAACATGATCCTGCACAGTCGCAAGGACCATGGCATGATTGTGGTCCACCCAGAAAAAGCCACCAGCCTCCATATCTTGCTGGATCAGGCAGTTGATCCGAATAGCAACACACTCCTTTTCCTCCCTAGGAACAAGGTTAGCACCTGCAACACCTACAAATTAAGACGACAAGCCAACATGCGCATCTGAAAAATGAGCAGCAGCTCGAAGAAACTCACATTGAAGCTGTTCGGCCAAACGCCGCAACTCCCCCATCAGAAACTCCTCTCTGGTGGCGCCTCGCTCCTCTTTCGACTTCCACACATCCGCGTGACCTCGGATGCCAAGCAACTCCTTCTCAAGACTACGGACGCGGTCACGAAGAAATACAAGCTGTGATGCATCATCCAAGGATGGCCGCAGCTGCGGTGCGGGCGAAGTATCGACATGATCATTACCCGAAGGCCCCTAGAGGAAAGAAGCAAAGATATAAACAAATGCACAAGTGGGCAAACAGCTCGGAGATTCATTATATATAACAAAAGCCACTGCGTGGCACAAGGAGTGTTCATAACTTATTTACAACAAAAGCTATCCGACAACTATAAGGCCTAAGCTGCTGCATCCCGAGTGGCCTCGAAGCTGGATTGCCTGCTCTTGGCCTCGCCCTGCTGCCTCACCGCGTACTCCGCCAGCAGGTCAATCAGATTTGGCCCGTAGCGTTTACAGCGGGCAGCATAGAGGGCAAAAGCTACCTCAGATCCGTCGGGAGTAGTTGGCATCTGGGAGGTGACCTGATGAAGATCCAGATCTGCTCCAGATGCCATGGCCATCGCCAGCCCCATGGACGCGCCGATGCCCTTCTGCTTGCGCTTGTACGCCGCGGGAGCCTCGGCTGACAGCGCGTCCGCCAACAAGTCGACATCCTTGAGGGAGACGCCCTTGGGGACGAGCTCCTTGTAGAAGCGCCCGAGAACCTCCTTGGGCTTGGCAAGCGAGCCGACCACGGTACTGCAGCGGTCTTCGACCGCCACAATAGCCTTGGCAGCAGCCATTAGCTTGCCGGCTACCTCCTTCTCGCGCGAGGCCAACAACGGTGGTGAGCTGCTCCTCGCGGTCTGTGGCCTCTTGCTATAGGTGCTCCTTGGCCGCAGCTACGTCGGCTAGCTCCTGCTCAAGTCGCTCCTTAGTGCCAACGACATCTTCAGCTTTTTTCTCCGCTCGCCCGAGGCTCTTTTTGAGAGCATCAAGCTCGCGGAGGGCAGTGTTATTCTCGTCTACAACAAAGAACAAGCATGAGATTCATCAGTAAGCAAGCAACCGAAGAAGTAGAAGATCGATAAAAAAAACGAACCTTGAAGCCGCTGAAGGCTGGCCTCCAATGCCAGATGCTGCTTCACCAGCTGGTTGACACCTTGAACAAAAGGCTGCAAGAAGACACAACTTGTCAGGGAAAAGCCTCGGCGACTGCGCCCAAGAAACGAGCAAAGCAAATCACGCATACGAAAAGCGCTCGGGGGCTCCCCCCGAGACACGCACAAAAAAAGAGACATGATCAGCATATCATCCGAAAGACGCTCGGGGGCTCCCCCCGAGACACACACAAAAAAGAGACATGATCAACAGATCATCCGAAAGACGCTCGGGGGCTCCCCCTGAGACATGAACAAAAGGAAGTCATGATCAGCAGATCATCCCAAAAATGCTCGGAGGCTCCCCCACGGCAAGAACAAAAGCACTTACATGATCAGACGGCGACTCCGAAGGTCCGGCTATAGTATTCTGGGAGACAATCACTCGAGCCTCCAGCGGTGAAGGGTTCGGAGCAACGCCCCCAGAGGTGGCCACCGTCTGAGAAGGAGGAGGTGCAACCTTCGACTCCCCCACCATCTCCCGAGTGCCATCGCTGAACGAGCCATCGGAGGAGCAACTACAAAAGAAAACATCAGTCAAATACAAGCAAGCAAAAATAAAAGAGAGAAAAAAGCAACTGAAGATACTTATGAGTCCATATCGCTCAAGTTGAAGACAGGCAAGACCCTCTTGCCCTTCTTCTCTTCCTTCTTCTCTTCCTTCTTCCGCTTCACCGGCGGCTGCGGCGCCACAGCCCGCACGGGCACGACCGGAATAGGAGAGGAAGAGCCACCATCACCTCCACTGTGACGCACAAGGCATGGCGGGTTCCTAGGCATCGGCGGAGTCGAGGCATCCGACGATTCACTCGAGCTCGGCGTCCACTTTCGAGTCTTCTCCTCGCTCGACTCAAAGGTTTCTTCAGCCGGTGATCGCGTCGAAGGGAGCTCAGACATGGAGCCCACTACCTCATTGTCCGGTGCATCCGAAAAACGTTCGGGTAGTGGAGGCGCCATGCCAGGTACCTTGAACTCCTGCACAAAAGAAAATAAATTTTCAGAATAAACAAACTGCAAGAAAACGCAGTCGAAAAAAAGCGCCACGCGCACGTCCCAAATCTACACCTGTGACCCCGGTCGAGAGGCCCTGAATGGAAGGTTTAGCGAGCTACCCGGAATGTCCTCGTCATCTTTAAACTTCAGCAACGGCCGGAGGATTCCGTCGACGTCCCTCTTGGAGAGCTCTCCAGTCGAAACACTAGTCGGATTGTGGCGGCCAGAATAAAGGAACATCGGGTGCGCCCTAGCCTGGAGCGGCTGCAACCGACGTTGGAGGAAAGTGCGGATGATATCCACACCGTTCACCTCTTTATCCGGAATCACCTGAAGGTCCTCCACCCGATGATAGAGTTCCTCTATCTCTTCCTCCTCACCATGCAATATGTGGTTCTTCCAGGACCTCTTCGGCTGGATTTTCTAGGAGGGGTCGAAAGGAGCAAGGCCAAAATTTTGCCCGTCCACTGTGGAGTCACGGATGTAAAACCATCGCCTCCGCCAGTATTGGACGGACTCAGACATAGAAAAAGAAAAGAAGAGAAAGTTGGATTTAAGGGAAATGATGCAGCCGCCGATGGGATAAACGCCATCGGAGCCAGATTGCCTCTTCACGGAATAGAGTTTCCGGAAGAGGCCAAAGTGCGGCTTGATACCGAGCCAGCACTCACAGAAGGCGATGAAGCAGGCAATGTGAAGAACAGAATTTGGCGAAAGATGATGGAGTTGGATGCATAGAAGAAAAGCAATCAATGGAGAAAATCGTGGACTGGGAGAGAAGGGCCCCGAAGGACAAAAGCGACAAACATGACCCAGAACCCAGCGGGTGGACGGGGAATTACCTCATCACCGGGAATCTTGATGGCCTGCTTGTCCTGCAGGATCAAACCCCGCTCACGGAGCTTGCGAAGATCGCCCTCACGCGTCTCCGACCGCCGACAGCCACCATCGGTGACGCGAGCAGCGGCGGTACCCTTCTTGCCGCCGGCAGCAGCGCTGGTACCAACTGCGGTGGAGGCCTTCTTTGATTTCCCCATTGTAGTGCGGCGACAGCGACGGTGTGAGTGCAGGAACAAAGATGGGAAGGATCGAAAAACTTCCAGTGCGCGGCGAGGAAAGCTCAAGAAGGTGGGAGCAGTGAAATGAGAATGGCTGCGGTGAAAACAAACAAAATTCCCCCCAATGATTATAAGGACGAAGAAGATACACGATGACCGTTCATCGGGAAGCCCTAGAGCCAACACCAAAATCCAACCGTCCACGTGTCAGCACGGCAGCGAACCGTCGCTCGCACGCCATACACTATGCACAGAAACAGAGGCGACGCCGTAATTATCTCCACGTCGCGCGTGACCAGTCAATTCAAAGTCAGAAGGTGGGACCCACGTTCGCCCAGTCACGTCACCTCTGGCGCTGTAGACGCTTGAGGTCACCAATCGTCAGCACTGACATCATCAAAGCTATACTAGCAACGATTACAAATCTTCGACTACATAGCTAAAGTGCTCACTCGAATCGACGATTTGAGTAACTACTCAGGGGCTACTCCTATCAGGAGTGCTGGCCGTGCACCCGAAGTATGACTAAGGTACTACACCGCTCAACTATTCTTCGAGTCCTACGTCGAGTCTACAACTCCACTACGGACTCGGGGGCTACTCCCATAGGGAGGATGGATTCAAGCATCCGAAAAATTTGTGTCCTACGGACTTAAAGTCAACAATGACTGAATTAAAGTCTCTGCTTGAGTCTACGACTCGAACAAACACTCGGGGGCTACTCCCATAGGGAGCGCTGGTCGCGCACCCTATGAATTCTTCGATTGCGATCCTTCGGACTAGCATGCAAAAAACTTTTCGGCAACTTTGGCCCAGTTAACGCTAAGTGAGTAACATCCTCCTTGGCCACCCGAAACACCTCCGTGGTGATAAACATTCGGATGTTGGGTCTGCGACTCAAAGATAAGACCTACAGATACCATCTGATGGCCTGACAACGCACACGACTATGCTCTGCTAGTAAAAATCCGTGCCAGCAGGCGCGATGGAAATCCCGACGGACGTGTTGGGTACATCATTGGAAAATCACTGGGATTCCACTCCTGTAAGTCCTCAACGACCTGAGCCGAATTACGCCAGCATATGTTCCGGCTTCGAGTCGAGGGACTCGAATCTAAAGAAGATCATGTTGTTTTATCCTAAGACAGTTAATTGGCCCTGATCCGTCGGAAGAGTCAGGCACACGCATCAACAATC
Organism: Avena sativa; assembly: GCA_916181665.1. Lineage (NCBI taxonomy): Eukaryota > Viridiplantae > Streptophyta > Magnoliopsida > Poales > Poaceae > Avena > Avena sativa. Next base: position 151,221,977 of record OV702297.1, read on the forward strand.
CCTACACACTAAAATCATTCTTTGATGAACAGAAAACAGCTGCACCCAAAAAGATTGAAGAGTCCTCAGCTGAATCTACGATTCGACTGAATACTCGGGGGCTACTGACATGGTTATACCCCACGGGTACATGACCTTAGCATACCTGGTCCAGTCCAAGGAAGGCCCACAAGAATATACGTGGCCCATGAAGACTTTCGAGTGGCCCAAGCCCAGGATGTTTTTTGATCCTTGGAGAGCAAGACTAGAGTAGATAGAATATTCAAAGGGGCAAACCCTAAAACCTGTAACCGACTTGGTCTGTGTCCGGGACCTGCCTATCTCTATATAAAGTCTAGGAGGGCACGACGAGGAGGGCACTTCATACCACCGCATACACACCTCCACGCCAGATTGCATCTGCGCACCCTTGTAACTTTCGGTTCCGCCGTAATCAAGAGCAGACAAGCAGTAGTAGGGTTTTCCCTCCGGGAGACTGAACCTGGGTAAACCTTGTGTCCCCGTGTTGCTTGTTTGATAACCGTTCCGTGATCTCTAGCATCCCCATCTTCTCCAAAACTCAAGCTCATAACAATGGGCATTGACGAGATTAAACCTCGTCATTCTGTATCTCAAAGTGTCGCCTTTGAAAGGAATGAAGCGTTTCTAGCTCAAAGGAAAGTTAGCCCCCAGATATATCGGAACTTTCAAGATTCTAAATCGTCGAGGAGAAGTATCGTATCAACTGGAACTGCCAGAGGAGATGTCATCAGTGCATAATGTGTTCCATATATCGTTGCTTCACAAATGCCTTGAAGTCTCGGGGAAGACTGAAGTTTTCAAGAACATTGATCACTGCACCATAGAGATCAACGATGACCTGACGTATCCCGGAGTACCCATCCGTATTTTGGAGGAAGCTTTCAGGACCACCAGGACCCGAAGCATCGAGTTTCTCAAGATTTAGTGGAGTAACCACACTGAAGAAGAAGCTACCTTGGAACAAGAAGACTACATCAAGACGGAGTTTCCCGATCTTTTTAAATCCTAGTTTTCTTCTTTCTTCTTTCTCAAATCTCGGGACAAGATTTTGTTTAAGGAAGGAAGGTTTGTAACATCCCAAAAAATTTGAACAAGGTTATCAAATTCCAATCACCAAAATTAGGGTTAACAAAAACTTTATTAATTAAAATCTTTATGAATGCATGTGTGTATGTGACGATTGTATGAATGCATGAATGGACTTGTGTGATTATTGTACATAGCAAGGAATGGTTTAAAGATGAAAAAAACATCATCTAAATCAAATCCAAGCAGAACCAAGTCAAGAGAAATTCAAAAACAAACAAAACAAGCAAATGGTCATTTTTGCCAATCTTGCTCACTAGGTCACTTTGAGTGTTTCTACTCCAAGATTTCAAACAGAAACAATTCCATTTCTTTTCACCCCTTGCTAGACCAAGTAAAAGTGAATCCAAGCCCATGTTTCAAACGTATAGAAACATTTGACAACTTGAATCAAATGACAATTCAAAGTTGAATCTAGTACATATGTGAAGATCATCAATTCTCAAAAACCAACCAAACCAGTTCACCTTGAACTTTCCAACTAACCAGAGACTAACTAGTATGTGACTAGTGCACCCACCAAGTTTGAATCAAAAATTCAAATTCAAATCTCTTTCGGCCATTTCATCAAACACCTTGCAAACACAAATCAAACAAACAACAAACACTATAGTGAGCAGTGATTTGGCCTAACTTGTTCCCTCTCTAGCTCACAATAGACATTTAGTAGATCATCTAGCTTAGTTAGAAAGCTCTAGCACCACTGTGAGCTTGCCATTGCCATCAATGGTGACCATGCTGAGACTCACCTTGCCACCCCTTGGTAGACAACAAGCTAGGAGCAACACCAAGCCTAGCCACCATGTCTGGGACACTGACCACCGTCCACCGCCACCTCCTGTCCAACGCCAACGAGCAGCAAGCCACTGGACCACTCTAGAATCGCCGCGCCCTATGCCTCTGTGCCATGACGAGAGTGCGCCAGAGCGCCGCAGTCGACACGCGCCCACAGACCGTGCACCGCCCTCGCCGCGTGCAAGCGTGATCACCACCATCCCAGGAGACCGCCAGACAACCCCGTTCGCCGCCGCGCGACCCGTAGTCGCGGTGCGCCATAAAACTTCCCGTCAGACCCGCCCAAAGCACCGCAATGTTCCGACCGTATCGCACCGCCCCACACCTCTAGACCATGCCGTTGAGCTTCGCCAGGGAGCACAACACCGCCCTACCGTTGCCCATGCCATTAGCCCACTATGCCGACGACCACGACGAGCTCCACCAGCGCCCATCGGTCCCCTCTTAGCACTATAAATAGAGGCCACCCCCACTCGATTTCTTCACACCAGCACACTCCCCTCTCTCTCAGAACCACCCCCACTCATTCCCGGAGCAAGGCGAGCAGCACATCGCTAGAATTTGGCCGAAGTGTGCCGCGGAGGAGGAAGAAAGGAGCCAACGATTGGAGACGCCCCAGGAGGAGCTGCCGGTACCAGGAGGTTCGCCGTTGTTGACTTCGTCGTTCGCCCCGTTGCCGACCCTCGCCTGAGCCCCGATGATCCCGGTAGACCCCCACTGGCCGCGCTAGGGTTCTGTCTCGCCGGTGTTGCTCGACGGGGACGATAGGTCACAACCGTTCGATTAGAGTTTGATCGTGCGGTCCACATCACCCCGTACCGTTTTGCACCCCCTGTCTCGCTGACTGGTGGGGTCATCCACTTAAACCCACCCGCGCGCGCACTGTGCACCATGGACCGGCCCATTTTCATTCCCGTGTGACCCAGTAGTTTGAATTTAGGTTTATTCTTTTAGTTTCAAACTCAGTTCTGTACCTAGATTCAAAAATCAACCCAGCTCGATTCACAGAACCAAAATGCATGAAACCAATTTTGTTAGAAAGGTACTGGAATTCTTAATCCAAGCCCATTTGATTCAAACCATTTAGATTTGTAGATCACCTATAGTAAAAATAACAAGGCAGAAGCTTTTCTGCATTCAAACATTTTTCAAAATTCAACCACAACATCGTTTGTGTTGTTTACAACTCTCAAAAAATCACATTTAACTAGACCTTTATAAACATGTAAAAATATCTAGGTTTACTTGCAGAAATAATGGACAAGTAATAAAAGAATGCCTCATAGGCATTTCTAGTCACTTTAATTAATTAAAATAAAAGGTTAAACCTTATTAAATTGTGGCACCACTTTAAATCACATTCCCATGTACTAAAATATGTGGTGATGACATGTGTCAACATGATCCCATGTTTTAGTTGGAGAATATTAAATCTTAAGTAGTTTTTCAATGAGTAGAAATTACTTTTCTAAAATAAAAGAAATAAAACTATTGCCTTGATGATTGTAATGTTGTGATGATGCTAGATCATCTAGTGAAAACCTTGGTGTGACAAATAAAAGTAGTTAAGGATTGTTTGGTGATTGTGTACCTCGTATTTATTTATAGACGCTAGTACCGACCAAGGATACGAGGAGGAAGGAGAATACTACGAGGAAGAAGCCGAGGAGAACTTCAACCACTGCTCTGCACAAGGCAAGCCTAACACTACAAGTTACCTTAGCAAGCTATTTACTTTGCAAGTTAACCCTTGCATGACAACCATGCAAACTAGATGCCTTAAGCATATGTGATTATACCCACTTGATGATACCAAATCCCAGTTTTACTTGCAACCTTAATTATTTTATTTCTTTATCAAAGCTTTCTATTAGAGTTTACTTAGTGACTTGTAGAGCTTAGAAAGATTATTAAATGTAGCATAAAGAGCATAAAACTTGGCCTAAGTTAAATAAATCTTGATGTCATCCTGAGGCATGAGATTGAACTTAGATCATTCACACTTGATTACCACCCCTCAATAGTGTTTACCCCCACTTGTAGATGCTAGTGCTTAGCATAAAACTTGATCACTTTAGATGGGAATACTTGGTGAAAATGATTATGAAAACCTTAGAATGATGAGTCATTCTAATGAAATGTTTTGACATGTGTTCTTGAACACCAGATGATTTTGATGATGAAATTTTTAAGGCATGAGTCTTAGCCCTTTATAAAACTGATGGTTGTCTGGATGCGATACCATTCCAATTTTACCGTACAACCACAATACCCGACATTTGGGTATGGCTTGACTAGAAATTTATATACCTTAGTATGGGTTCCCTTGCGGCCAGGGTTTGAGCTGAGGCTACCTTGTCAAGATTGTCCACCTGTGCAGTTCCCAAGATGATAGTTGGTCATGGTTGGGAGGCCAAACTCACAAGAGAGGTGCCTATACTAGGGCGTGTAATTGAAAGGTTATGATTGATTATCCGCATAATGAGTATGGTGACTTCAAGATTGTTCCTGGCAAATGTATCTAATGTTGTGGTGAAAGTGTACCACCTCTACAGAGTGTCAAACTATTCGAATAGCCGCGTCCGCGGTTATGGACAGTTGGAGTGGCCATACTATTCCGTCGTCAGATGTTTTCAAAATCACTTGTGATTTGAATCATGACTTGACTTGACCACAACAGGGTTGTGATATGAAATTCAAGTTCCCAATTAGGTGTTATAAAACTTTTAACTAGCTTTCTTTGCTTCTGAACTCAGTAGACATAATCTAGCTTTTTGCAAAACAACCTAGAGCCTAGTACTTCCTACTCAAAAACCACTTCACTTGTTAGTATTAGTTTTCGAGTACTTAAAGAGTACTCATGGCTTTGTTCCTGGTTATTCCCGTGGCCAGACTATGAAGAGGACTATTAGGAGGACAGATAGCACGAAGGTTATGATAACTAGGATCATCTCCCATCGTCAGCATTGCCTATGATCATGAAGATGGAGTCTCGCCTACGCTATCGTTGTTATTATGTTATTCCGTTGCTATGATTGTATTAAGACTGGATCGTGAGATCCTTTATTTGTTGTAAGAGCTTATGTATGGTTTGTAATGGATGATGTACTGTGATACCCAATCTTTTATGTCTCACAAAAATGGTAATCATGGGATTGCAATTTATGGCATAACAGGCATCTGGGATTAAAAATCCAGGTGTTGACAGCAAGCATGGTTACATGAGGAGGGGGAGATTTTGGTGTTAAGCAAGGACAATCCTAGGAGAAGGCCAAGTCAAGGAGACAATAACAGATCAATGAGTAGATCTAATCAAGCAAGTGATCAAGATCAACTACACCGAAATTAACACACCATCATCTGTACCAGACAACTCCACTCACAGGTTAATAACAGATCCATTATAACCACTCGATCTTATCCATTTTCAATACGCACCATGTATGGATAAAAGGGAAAACCCTCATATGTACATACAAGTGGTATCTACATCTCATCATGGGGTTTGTTAAAGGCAACAATATATAATATGTTGATATTCTAAACAACAGAGCCTCAGACTTTTGCATCATAGGCTTAAAGCCATCTAAATAGTTATTCATATCAGCATATCATGCAACTTGGGCCACTGATGTGCACACTCCAGGTTTCGAGGGAACATCAAGCACATAACTTAAAATATAATTTGCAAATCATATCACATGAGAAAGCATTAGTTCCATTATATTGCAATGTATAACGCAAGAACAACAGTCAACCATTAGCAATCCATTCCTCAAAGAGGAATGATTTTACTAATCTCAAAAGGCTAGCATATCATGCTAAGTAGCACATCACTATGTACACTCCATCTAGGAGGCACAATAATGATTTGTCTACCAGAGAAGCCAACCAACAAATATAAACTCTATTGTGTGTTTATAAATCATTTTCCCAATTTTATATTCAGGAATCATATACCAAAATTACTATCATATTGACAGAATCCAAATACAAGCAAGTTAGATTGCTAAAGGCAACTACAATAATCAATCCTCTTCCTAAGAAATAAACTCTAGGAATCATTTAGATAACGCCAATGTCTAACATTTATTCAGAACATTATTGAACTATCACTTGTTCATCCAATACCATTCAATTAAGAAAGTCACTGAATCAAATATACAATGAAGCATGTACTGGTATCCTAGTACGAAGGTAGGAGGTGTGCAAGTCATATTACTGAATCCTAGAAGCCAAGCAAGGAACTAATATTTCATTATGGACATTAGTATTCTTCAACCATAAAAATTAACAACAATAGATTATAGTCTATAGTCTGTTTAGGTTCAAAAGGTGATAACTAGGCCAAAATCAATGACCAAAGTGATATCATCACACAAGGATTATGTAAGGTTCCCAACCTTTAATAAGGTAGAGATCCCTGTGTTTACAATGCTAGTCCCTGGATCAATAGCTAGCATCCACAGTTAAGATGTAATATCAAGAAACAAAGGTCATAATACAACTTTACAACTAGGAATAAAATAATTTATTACATCTTACATAGCTCATTTGGCTATCTCATTACAATGCAGCAGAATATAACAATAGCATGGGGTCCTTCATCTTCAAAGTGCCACAGACAGACATGTTGGTTGTAGACTTGTAATCCTATTTCAACACACTTCACTAATATCAAACAAACCTGCAACATAACAAGTTACAACCACAAGGGTCAATACATTTGAATTGTATTGGCAAGTGATACTATGGTAGTATAGTGGAGTCTATCATCTACATGCATTTGGCTAAGTGGAGCTTAGGCTTGCTTTTCTCAAAATAGATTTTCCTTATCATTTGAAAACACTAAGTTTTTGCTTGACAAAATCACGCAAGGCATCTCCCAATAGAAATTGGTGATCCTTCAACCCTTGTTCAACCACAAGTTTTTAACTTAGAAATTGGGATGAGGAGATTCTTGATAGTTTCCATGTCTTGATGCTCAAATTGTCCTTTACCAGGGACATGGCTAAGTACTTAGATTTTACACTCTGGAGAGGTGGTGCACTTTCCCCACAAGACTTGGTTTCACCAAGACAAGATCTTTCAGAAGCCTTCCCTTAGACCAGAATGGACGCGTTCCAACCTATCATCCCCTACCACCAACTGTCCATTTGGCTAAGTTATTGCAACCTATATGATCCAGACAGAGCCCATAATGCCAAGTGGCTGCACTTGAAGCTTCTCAACATTTGACATCTCAAATCTCTTTGTTCCTGGGTGGCCATCCACAAGTGAGATACACAAGGTAAACCATAGAAATGGGCCTTGTGTAACCACTCAACACAAACCATTCCTTCCATTCCACCCAGGTGATTCATTCACTTAGTTGTTTTATTAAACAAAACACAAGTCCTTGACTTAGAAATATTCCATAGTATGAATGTAATCCACCCTTGTTTTCTACTAGCTAAGCTAAGCATGATAGTATTAGGAATCTTAACTTAGGATAATTCTACTAAGGTTTCATCTACTAGGATTTCCCATGGCAAAGTTTACACTTAGCAAAATTCCATGCAAGTCCTACTTAGAAATATCACTAATGCATAGTGAAAATAATGGGACAAAAGTATGAAGCATGACTTGCCTTTTTGGTAGAGAATATACGTTCACTCCTTGATCTTGCAATATTCACACTCTTCAAATCACTACAATTCAATCAAGCAAGCAATATTTCAATCTACCATTCAAGCAACATCACATAAAATAATAGAAACCAAACAATGCATGCAAGCATGCCAACTTTGTTTTATTTACAAAAGTGGTTTATAATAGGTTATAAACATTCTAAAACACTTTATTGGTCATTTTATAAAGTGGCAAAACTATTTGCAAAAGATTTTACCAATAAACCTTTTTAAACCAAATCAATATTTTATGTGGTTTGAAAATGCCTTTAGCAAAGCAATATTCTTTATAGGGTTCACCAAATATGTTTTCAAATCATAAAACTTGGTGTTTGGGGTCAGAGAGCTTAAAACAAAACAATTCCCAAAGGTTTTTCTTTCAAAAACATTTTTAACACATAAACATTATTTTTATTTAACTAGAAGTGTTTTAAATCAAAGATTTATTCTTTTGCTTCACCAAATATATTTCTGAATCCACCAATTGATTTCTATGGTCAGTAGGTTCAAAATAATCCATTTGCCAAAGGTTTTATCTCAAAAATCATTTTAGAACAAATTTTATATTCTAAATATGCTTACACAAGTTTCTGCAAAAACAAACATTTTTCCAGAAGCAATTCATTAAACAAAGTGCATGGTCAGAAAGTACTTGTCTTGCTGATTCCATTGATATAAAATTTGCAAAATTTGGATGTGTGGTTTGAAAGTTATGAATTTTTCAAATTGGAACATCAAATAGACAAGTTTCTGTTTTTAAACCAAACTCCAGGCCACGTGGTGCGATTTCATTGGGCGGTACCGCTTCGGTTGGATCAACCTTGCTGGGCCGTCAGATCTAAATGACTATGCATGGTATAGATCAAAGGATACCCTTTCGATTAAGTTTCTATCGCAACCATCTGATCAAGATCCTACGGTCCTTATCGCCTTGACCAATAAGCAGCGGCGCTGGCGGCGGCGTGTGGTGGTGCGCGGTCAAACGGTGACGGTGTCGACGTTACAGGAAGCGAGAGAGCGAAGGGAGATGCTCACCAGAATCGCAGGGTCGTGGTGATGCTCAAGGTGGTGGTAGCTCGTCGAGGGGCGCACGGTGGTGACGGCAATCGCTCGCCGGAGTTTGCACGGCATCGGGCACGCTCTGGTTGTTGCTGCTAGCGAGGCTACGAGCCACGGAAAAGCAGAATAGGGGGTCTGTTAGACGCGCGCGAGAGAGGGGAGCATAGGAGTATCATTCTGAGAGGGAGGAGAGGTCGGTGTTACCGGGAAGACGTCGACGGAGTTAGAGACAGACGACGGTGCTACTGGTTGTCGTCGTTGCAGATGCTGGGGGTCAAGCGCGGACAAGTCGATGGTGCAGAGAGAAGCGCCAGGGACTGGGGCACGCTCGTGTGCTCGAGGAGGCGAGGGGCGGCGAGGTTTGGATGGAATTGGAGGTGGAGTTCGCCGGAGGCAGTGGCGGTCTAAGAGGAAATCAGGGCAGCCTGGGGGCTCCGGTGGGGCGACGACTGGGGGGGGGGGGGGGAAAGAGAGAGGGCGTCGAGGCGCTTATGTACGTGTTATCACGGCAAGATTCATTACTGCTTTCAACGCAAATTAACAGGATTAAGTCGCGGCCAGAAACGGTAGCGAGGAGAGAGGGGCGGGGTCAGCGCGAGGTAGACGATGGTGAGCTGGCTGCATGGGTCTGCTTCGTCAGCGAAGGAGAGAGAGGGGAGGTGGGGTCCAACCATCAGTTGCTGAGCGGGTGCAGACGTGTGTGAGAAAAGAAACGGTTCGGGGGAGAGAGATGGGCTGCTGATGGGCTTAGTGGGCTAGGTTAGTTGGGTTGCTTAGTTTCTTATTTTTTTCTTCTCTTGTTATTTTTCTTTTTCCAATTTGATTTTTCTGTTTTGATTTTGTTTAGTCTATTCAAACATCTATTTGAATTCAAACTTCTCTCAAATTTTGTGTGGATTCAAACACTGATTAATAACACACTCCAAAGTCAAATTTAGAATAATTTATTTATTCTTTTTAGGTTCTTTTATTTTTTTAAAAATAGGCTCTAGTATTAATTAAATAAGATTTAATAATATTTTCAATCTCCATTTGAATTCAAACCACCACCAAACTTTGGGTGAATTTTTATTTTGTTTATCAACATATTTCAAAGTCAAAAATAAAATAATTCTTTTATTCTTTTAAGATCTATTATTAATTAAATAAAAATACCATAGTCTTTAATTCAAATAGGTTTTAATTTATTTTAAAACTCTTTTTTTTGAAATAAAAATCTTTTCAGTAGGTTTCATTTGAAAAACTAAAACACTTGGAATTCTTATTTTTAAAACTTTTAATAAATGTTTATTTAAAAGGAAAAAACCTTTACTTAAATAAAACTGGATATTAATAAACCCTTATTATTTTATTTAAATAAACCTTTATTCTTTTTAACAAATAGAAATAATTTATTTCATTTGCTTGGCCAAGATTTAATTTGGCTCTTTAAAATAATCCTTATTTATAACTCTACCTTTTCTTTTGGAAAACCAAATCTTTTTATTTAAAAGAACCAAAAATACAACTTTTATAACTTTATTTATTATTTGTTTATCTCTTAAATTCCTTTAGGATTATTTGCTCACCATTTGGTATGGATTTCTAGATGGTTGCTTTATTAGCTTTGGAAATTCAGTTTCCTTATCCTATTAAATTCATAAGATTTTACCTATGGATCCAAATTAAGTGAATCCAATTCATATGGTTTTATAATATTTCTAATAGTCATTCTTAATCAATTTGAAATGTTTGCTTGACCAATTTTTATATGGATCAAATCCATAGGCTTAGAGATAACTTGAAAATGATTTTCTTCCATTAGGGTTTTAGAGTTTTGGTTTATTCTCCAAGTGTTTAAATTTCAAGATGCATTTTATGAAGAATGCATTCCATTTTGATTTGAATTTAGTTGGATTCAAACATTAACCAAAGTTTGTTCCGGATGGGATTTTAAGTTTCCATTTAGAAACAAAAGGTTCTTTTCACCCTAAATTTCAACAATTTTTTTTTTCACATTACAAGATTTGGAAAATCTTGGGATGTGACAGATTAGTAGGACACTACTACCACTAAAAAGGGGAAAACCTAACTAGGTTTTGTTGCTGAAGAGGGGAGTGAGGAGGAGAGAGGGAAATAGATAAGGGGCTGGAGAGGAAAACTTACCTGTAGTCCTTGCTTAAAATCGAGATGAGGAAGCAGACCGGTGGCGCAGGACAAAGCACGACGACATGGGGAGCTCCTGGAGGCGCTGCAACCCGCGTCGAGCCACGCCGAAAACCACAACAACTCGGGGACGACGGCTGATACATCATAAACGTATCTATAATTTTTGATGTTCCATTCTTGTTTAGTATCCACTTTGCTATGCTTTGTCTACACTTTGAAGTATTTTTATACATTTTTTGGACTAGCCTATTAACAAGATGCCACAATGCCATTTGCCTGTTTTATGCTGTTTTTGGTTTCAGAAAATCTAGTAAGGAAATATTCTCGGGATTGGACATGACAAAACCCAAAGTCAATATTTCACCGAGGAGAACACAGAGACCGAAGGGCGACCGGCGGGGTGCCATAGGGTGGCCACATCCCCCCACACGTGGCCCCCTTGGGCGGCGGCTGGGTAGGGTGTGGGCCCCCTGAACACCCTCCTGCCTCACCCCTTTCGCCTATAAAGTCACCCCGATGCCAAAACCCTAAGTACCCGATCAGATCTCCATGAAACAGTCCGTAGCCTCCACCACCATCGTCCCTAAATTGGGGGGGATCTGAAGCTCTTCCCAGCACCCTGCCGGAGGGGAGAGATCATCCCGGAGGCCTTCTTCATCACCATGTCAGCCTGTAGTATGATGCGTGAGTAGTTTACCTTAGACTATGGGTCCATACAGTAGCTAGATGGTTGTTTCTCCTCCTTTGTGCTACCATGTTTAGATCTTGTGAGCTCCGTTCATGCTCAAGATCATCTATTTGTAATTATGCATGTTGTGTTTGTGGGGATCTGATGGATATTAAGATTACTATGTCAGATTGATTAATGATTCTATCTTGTCTTCTTGATTGTTGATTCTATCATGTCTGTGTTGTTTGAGATCTTGCATGCTCTCTGTTTCTAGTAGCTATTTTGGCCAAGTAGATGCTAGTGAATCTGGGGAAGTGACAGAAATCTCTAAGGTTGTAGATGAGCTATTGCTACTAGGGAGAAAATAACAATCTTTTGTTCATGGAACAATTGTATTGTTTAGTTTACACACATAGCTTAAAGCAGTTATGCGTTGCTTGCAACTTAATACTGGAGGGGGTTCGGATGATAACCTTAAGGTGGATTACTAGTCATAGATGCAGTTGGATGGCGGTCTATGTATATTGTTGTAATGCCCAATAAAATCTCATAGGATCATGAATGTCTAGTATTGCATTGTTATGCCTTGCTCTGTCCTGTCAATTGCCCCGCTGTAATTTGTTCACCCGACATGTTATGTTGTTTATCTTAAGGAGAACACCTCTAGTGAACTATGGACCCCGGTCCAATCCTTACCATTGATACATCTTCCACTGTTACTGTTTACTTTCTGAAAGCTACCATTACCTTCCACACCATACGTTTAATCCTTAGTTTTCAGCAAACCGGTAAGATTGACAACCTCACTGTTCGTTGGGGAAAAGTCTTGAGTTTGTGTTGTGCAGGTTCCAAGTTTTTAGCAACACCTTGGGGTCGTTTCCTTCCTCGTACTGGTTCGATAACCTTGGCTTCATACTGAGGGAAGACTTACTGCTGTGCTCATCACACCTTCCTCTTGGGGTTTCCCAACGAAGCTCTACAGTGATCTGATCTGCATCAACGGCATGGGCATGCACCTCACCGTTAAACCACCAGGGCGGCATCAAGAGGCCGTCGGAGAACAACACTATAGAGGGGGCCGCAACACTAGCCACCAGAGAGGGTGCGACACGACCATATGAGAGCTCAATAGACAAATTGAAAAGGACCAGTTGATATGGCATCGTTGACTGAGTCGATAAGCACTACGACGGGTACCAAGGCGACCAGCACCGGCCGGAATCAGTGGGCAACAACGGTGATACCGCATGTCGTCTGAGAGGAGAGAGTCGTACTCGTGAGAGAGTGAGGGAGAGTACTGGGCCAGTGGACCGGTCCAGTGTGGCGTGTGGTGGGTTTAACAAAACCCACTGGGCCGAGTTGGGCTGGGCCTAGGCCTAGGTTTTAAATAAAAAGAAATCTTTAATAAAATACCAAAAGACAAAAATACCCTTGAAGGTATCTAAGCTCTATAAAAATAATAAAAATCCAAAAAATACAAATAATATCTTTAAACATTCATAAAAATATAAGATGTCTAATAAAAATACCAAATTATATTTTAAGATAATAAAATTCAATTTGACTATTTTAAGTTAATAATTACTTTATGGATTTTTGTAAAATTAAGAATAAAACTTAAAAACAAATAAAATACATTTTTAAGATCCTAAATAATTACTTTATGAAAGAAAAATATTAGTTTTTATTTAATATTATCAAATGAAATATGTACCAAAAAATATTTATTCCTTTAAGGAAATTCTAAGAAAATAAAAATAAAGACATATAAATAAATAAAATCAATTTTGTATAGAAATAAATATAGTATTTTATAAAAATTCTAACTTGTCTTTTAAATGAATAAAACTTGAAATAAATATTGTAGAACATTTAATATTTATGGAATTTTATAAAAATAAAGATAATACTTAAAAATAAATAAAAATCATTTTAAATATCTTAAATAAGTATGTTTTAATAGAAAAATACTAAGTATATTATTTCAAAATATCTTAAGGTTACAAGATAATAAAACTTCATTTATCTATTTTATTAAAATGAGATAACTATTTTGTTAATTCTTTAAAATTATTTCCTAAGTAGGAAATAATCACATTTCTTTATAAAACATTACAACTTTAAATCCTTAAGTCTAGTACTAAGTACAAAACCATAATTAGGATTCATAATAAAACTTAAGTGTAGACTATTAAACTTTGTAATAATCTTTTGAAACCTTAAATAAAACTTAAAACAACAACCTTTAAGCTAACCTTATACATCATTGACTTATATTAAGAGTGCATGATCTTTATCTCTTAACCATACTTAACATGACTTTAAACACTAACAAACTAATCAGATCATCTAATTATACCTCTAGTAATAATTGCATATTAATTTCATGATAATAAAACAAAAACTAATCATTCATTTAAAATTCAAAGTGAATGATCTCACACTCTTCATCATACTTGTCATAAACCTTAAATTTGGTAATAATTTAAACCTATTACACCTTAAATTATTTATGATTTTATAATTAACTTTGGTCTAACATACCATAAACAACATGTTCTAAGGTTATTCATGTTTTTAGAGTTAACTTTAGTCTAAAAGATCGTAAACATTATATCTTAAGTTTATTTATGATTTAAAGTTAAATTTAGTCTAAAAAGCTTATAAGCATCATATTTAAAAGTAAATTATGTTTTTATAGTTAACTTTGGTCTATTTCAATTAAGACACAAGGCATATCTCATTCAAGCTATTCGAACAAACACGAACAACATCGATCATATTCTACTAACCATAGAAATTATTTAAACCTTATCAAAGAAACTTTTTTTAGAAGGTTATTATTTTTGCCACTCCAAACAACAACTCTTAATAGTTCTTTCAGCTCAACGTATGAACTTGCATCCTAATTACCAGATGATAATTAATTCTAACCTTAAAATGATTTGTACTCAACTTTTACATCTTATATGCTAGGACTTGAGTTTCTTGCACACATAATTGCCGATAAATTAAACTTAAATATAAACCAAATCTTAAATAAATCACTTAAATTCAATTCACCTATACTAATGGGAATTCAATTAAGTAGTTTTATAAAAATCATAGCACTACTTATGCATAATAGCATATTGCTTCTTTAAACATTAGTCCTGTAGGGTTTGTTGCATGTAAAACAAAAAATTTCTATCGCAAGAATGCATAAAACCAAGATCCATTCTATGGAAAATCCAAGATATAATCCACTAGATCAGTGCAACGAGATTGAAGATAACTAACCCTCGTAGATCCAAAGCGTTTGATAAGATCAAATTCTCATGGTTGATGTAGTTGATCACTTGCCGATCTCAAGATCGCGTAGATGATCCTTCCGGTTCTGCATTCCAGTAGCGCTTCCGCAGTCGGTCACACATACGGAGTCGATGAAGACCTTCCCCTCCCGGTTCCAGCAGGGCAGCAGAGGTAGTAGATCCCCTCGGAATCCCAACAACACGACGATGTGGTGGTGCTGGAGGATAGATTTCTACAAGGCTTCTCCTAAGATGGAGCATGACGGTGGAGGGTTTTAGGCGCCAAGGACAAGGGAAAGGGGTGTGGGGTGTATGATACGTCGAAAACGTATCTATAATTTTTGATGCTCCATGCTTGTTTTGTATCTACTTTGCTTTGCTTTGTCTACACTTTGAGGTGTTTTTATATCTTTTCTAGAACTAATCTATTAACAAGTTGCCACAGTTCCAGTTGCCTGTTATCTTCTGTTTTTGGTTCCAGAAAGGCAGAAAATCAATATTCTCGGAATTGGACGGGACAAAAGCCAAAGTCAATAACTTTTTGTGAGGGACACGAATCCAGAAGGAGGGACGGAGAGGCACCAGAGGGTGGCCAGACCCCCTGGGCGCGACCAAGCTTGGCCCGCGCCTGGGGAGGGTGTGGGCCCTCTGGCCGCCTCCCAGGCTCGCCCCTTTGCCTATAAGGAGCCTCCCACCCAAAAACCCTAGGGAATCCAGAAGAAATCCATGAAAACCTCCATAGTGCCACCGCCATCGAAGGGGAGATTCGGGGGATAGAAAGTCTCTGTTCCGGCACCTTGCCGGGATGGGGAAGTGCCCCCGGAGCCATCTCCATCGATCTCCATAGCCATCTTCATCACCGTTGCTGATTCCCTTGATGAGGAGGGAGTAGTTCTTCCTCAGGGCTAAGGGCTCTACCGGTAGCTATGTGTTCATCTCTCTCTATGCATGATCTTGTGGTCATGAGCTTTGTAATCAAGTAGATCTACCTTGATACTCAAGTGCTTCATTAGATCTCTGCTCTCCCCATGTGTGTGAAAGTGACAGCGTGCACGCCATGGTGGCACTTAGGTTTGAGTCTACATAAATACTCTTATGCTTTAATAGATCTATGCTTTTCCCCACGTGTGTGAAAGTGACAGCGTGCATACTGTGTGTGGCACTTTGGCTAGATTGAATATTTGTTATGAGTTATATTTGGAGTTGGATGTCTCTATGAAATTGTGGTGTTTGTTGGAACCATCTAGCGCTCAAGGTGACAGTGTTGGGTTATCTAGATTGGGGAAGGCCCTACCATGGATTAGAGTGCCCAACCAGAGAGTAGTTAAGAGTATTATCATGAAGAGAGGATATTTATATGAGAGAGTGTTCACTAGTGAAAGTATGATACCTAGGCCTTGTTTCTAAACATTGAAACACCGTTTGCTACTAGATCTGTTGTATGTTGCTTGCTTCCTTCAGTTTGCCTTTAGTCTGTTCCTCCACGCCATCAGCTCTTTTCTGGCACTGTTATCCCACGTCAACAACAAGTCAGAAGCTATTTTCTGGCACCGTTACCACTTGTATTTCACTATCTCTTCACCGAACTAGTGCACCTATATTGGGTGTGTTGGGGACACAAGAGACTTCTTGTATCTTAATTGCAGGGTTGCTTGAGAGGGATACCTTTGACCACTTCCTCCCAGAGTTCGATAAACCTTGGGTGATCCACTTAAGGGAAACTTGCCGCTGTTCTACAAACCTCTGCACTTGGAGGCCCAACAACTGTCTACAAGAATAGAAGAGCGTAGACATCAAGCTCTTTTCTGGCGCCGTTGCCGGGGAGGTAAGGTAAAAAGTACTCACATTCTCCGGTGTGAGTGCTCGAAGTTATTTCCTTTGTTGTATTTTTGTTTCTTGTTTTCACTAGTTAGGCTTAATGGAAAACAACAACAAAATTAGAGAGCTCTATAGTATTTATCTTGAGTTAGGACATGAAGTGTTTGAATATAAAATTAAAAAACCTATGGAACTTCATTTGCATGCTAATGGCAATGTTATTAGTATGAATTCTTTGGACACCATTATTGCTAATGCTATGGAAACATCTAAGCTTGGGGAAGCTAGTTTTGATGAGCATGATATTTTTATTCACCCAAGCATAGATGAGAAATTTTACTTTGATGATACTTTACCTCCAATATATGATGATTACAATGATGAGTATGATATTTTCAGTCCACCTAATATTGAAGAGAAAGTTAGTTATGATTACAATATGCCTTCTATATTTGATTATTATGGTGATGAGAATAATAGTGATATCTATTTTGTTGAATTTGCTCCCACTACAATTAATAAGAATGACTATGCTTATGTGGAGAGTAACAATTTTATGCATGTGGCTCATGATAAGAATGTTTTATGTGATAGTTATATTGCTAATTTTATTCATGATGCTACTGAAAGTTATTATGAGAGAGGGAAACATGGTTTTATGCATCTCAACAATATTAAGTCTCCCCTCTTTATGTTGAAAGTCTTGAAGTTACACTTGTTTTGCTTTCCTATGCTTGTTTCTTTGTGCTTTAATGACTTGTTTATTTACAAGATTCCTATGCATAGGAAGTGGGTTAGACTTAAATGTTCTTTGAATTTGCTTCTTGATGCTCTCTTTTAAATCAATTCATATTTCCTATGTGAGCATCTTTGAAACTATCATGCCTAACTTAAAGGCATTAAAGAAAAGTACTTGTTGGGAGATAACCCAAGAGTTTTCTTGAGTCTTGGAAGTTATTACTTCTGTAATGACCTCTCCTTATCCTTTTTGTTTGCTTTTTGTGCCAAGAATGATCTCTAATGAGAGGGAAGTAAGATTTGGGGAGTTGCTGTCCCGAAACAGATTTCTGTCCTCCACCATAAAAATTCATGAGGAGTCTCTGTAAGTCGGATTGAGCTGAAAATTTACGAATGAACCCCCCAGTATGTTAGCTAACTTTGGTTAGTTCAACACTTTTTGATTTGAGCAAACAGAATATGTTCGAAAAAATTGGTTTCTACCTGCTGGTCTGTTTTGACAGATTTCTGCCATTATTTGCATTTGCTTCTTACTGATTCCTTTTTGAGTTCTCTTTAGGGGAATTGAACTTTTTGAAGGAGTTGCTACAGTATCTTGTGTTTTTAGTGAAAATCCTTGCTGTTTCAAAGCTTTGCCAAAGGTCTAATATCTTTTGAATACAATAATGTTGCTAATGAAGATTGTGTGAAGTTCTGTATGAAGGAAAAATTTCAGGTGTTGAGGAAGAATGATGTAATGAGATGAAGAATGGACAAAAGCTCACGCTTGGGGATGACACCCCGTGTCACCCCAAGAAATATTCAAGAGGTACAAGCGTCAAAGCTTGGGGATGCCCAAGGCATCCCCTTCTTCATCAATAAAAATCTCAGGTCTTTCTAGACACTTCGTTTTTATTGTTTCATGTATTGTTGTGTTGTTCTTGGAGCGTCTTAGTTTTAGTTTTTGGTTTTCATTTGCTTAGTTTGCTTGAGTAAGTTGGTTGGTTACACCACACTTCTTTTGGAGAGAGACACACTCTGTTTCCATTGCCTAGAACACTCTAGTTTTCACTCTTATTGTTCTGTGAGTGTTCACTTTTGCTAGCACTGCGTTTAGCTTTAGTTTTCATGTGTTTTCATCTTAGAACTTTTTAGTTCTTCTTTGTGGATTTGTGAGACAAGCTCACTGATCTTTATTGATTATTATCTTTGTGAGTTGTTTCAAATAAGTTGTTTGGTGTTGGAAAAGAGTAGAAAGTTTCATGCTTATAGTGGTACAAAAGGGAGCTTGCTTTGACTGCGACTTAGACTCTATCATGTCATGCTAGATGTTGTTTTGACCTTATGATTAGTGATTATTGCTGTAGCATGACTTGTTCCAAACAATTAGGATTGCTTAATATGCCTTGAAGGAATCATGCGTTGTTTTAGCATACAAAAGCATAGTATTGTGTTATTATCCTTTGATGCTTTGTTTGGGTTGACTTGCCACATGCTCACAACATGTTATGACTATGAACAAGTCACCATATCCTCTATGATCATTTAGTCCTTGACTTGTAGTACCACTCTATGCTTTGATTAGTAATGCTTTGTTGCTCTGCATGATTATGGCCATTATTGCTCTCTTAGTTGGTTGCTCTCAGTCCTTTGCTAGCCTCCACTTGTATGAGTAAGCTCTACTCATGCTTCCAACTCCCAAGAAACCAAGTTATTCCAAAGTGTCCACTATAAACTCCTATGCATGGTGTGTTACACCATTCCAAGTATATTCTTGTTTTCAGCTATCTTCCAATTAAAAAGTATTTTGTTATGTGAAAACTTAGTGATTAAAGCTCTCACAAACTTGATGGCACACTTTATATTCTTTGCCCCTAATAAACTTGAACCATTGTGTCATCTTTGTTGTATATGCTTGCACTTATACGTTGGAATTAGCAGAACCGTGCTGCCACAGGGAACGTTTTCAACATTGCACTTGTACTTTGTACTCAGTTGATATCATGCTATTTTTTCTATGGATGTCACGGTGTGAAATAAAGAGGGAACTTGTAAGTCCATGGAGTTTGTATCCTGTGTTAGAGAAATGCCTAGGCTGCTAGCCTAAGCCATGCTTAATCATGGTGAAAACTTGCAGCATCACCATAGTGACATCTATGAAGCATTCTTCTTATTAAAAAAGGGACACATTTAGAAAAGAGGAAAGAGATAAAAAAGCACCATATTCCCATGGTAAATAAGAATATTGCTGAGATGCTCATTGTCTGCTTGCCTTGTCATTTTGGTTATGGGATAGCTCCTGTACCATGTGAGGGGTACCCCGTTGGCGGTTATCTATGATATGCAAATACTTACAATGATAAGAACTTACAGGTGACTGAAGTTGAGTAGCATGAGGTGTGGCCCTCGTATTCAAGGGACTTGAGATTGCCAACTTATACTTCATCAAGCATATACTCCATCTTTGCCACTTTAACCTTAACCACTTCAAGATGCTTATGATAGGGGCAATGAGGGATGAAAGCTAACAAGTACCATAATTTTTGGAAGCTCTTTTTGAAACATGTAATCCCTGCTTCCTTTACAAAAGGCCTTTCTTCCACCATTATTGAGTCTCCACCTTCTACCTTTAGGCACCAATAAGAGAGCATAGTTGTCATTCTGTGTGCACTGTTCCAAAGCTTATTGATTGATGCATATTGTGATATTACTTGTTCTTGTGCTATTTGTTTCTAGTCACCCTTGTGAACTTTGAAGGTGTCCTATGCATCTATATTGCTACTCTATGAGGGACAAGCTGAATGCCATTATGCTATGTTTTCTATATGTGAAACAAATGAACGTTTTTCAATGCATGTTATTCACGATCTTTGTTTGTATACTTTCATGTTGCATGCATAGTTACTTTGTCTTATTGTTAGAACTCCATCTTTCATGCACATGTTTAGAGTTCTTTGATGCCAGCTTTCCTGAATTGGACGGGACAAAAGCCAAAGTCAATAACTTTCCGTGAGGGACACAAATCAGAAGGAGGGACAGAGAGGCACCAAAGGGTGGCCAGACCCTCATCGGCGTGGCCAAGCCTGGCCCGCTCCTGGGGAGGGTGTGGGCCCTCTGGCCGCCTCCCAGGCTCGCCCCTCGCCTATAAGAACCTCCGACCCAAAAACCCTAGGGAATCTAGAAGAAATCCATGAAAACCTCCATAGCACCGCCCCACCGAAGGGGAGATCCGGGGGATAGAAAGTCTCTGTTCTGGCACCTTGCCGGGACGGGGAAGTGCCCTCGGAGCCATCTCCATCGATCTGCATCGCCATCTTCATCACCGTTGCTGATTCCCATGATGAGGAGGGAGTAGTTCTTCCTCAGGGCTAAGGGCTCTACCGGTAGCTATGTGTTCATATCTCTCTCTATGCATGATCTTGTGGTCATGAGCTCTGTAATCAAGTAGATCTACCTTGCTACTCAAGTGCTTCATTAGATCTCTGCTCTCCCCATGTGTGTGAAAGTGACAGCATGCACGCCATAGTGGCACTTAGGTTTGAGTCTACATAAATACTCTTTGTGCTTTAATAGATCTATGCTTTTCCCCACGTGTGTGAAAGTGACAGCGTGCATACCATGTGTGACACTTTGGCTAGATTGAATATTTGTTATGAGTTATATTTGGAGTTGGATGTCTCTATGAAATTGTGGTGTTTGTTGGAACCATCTAGCGCTCAAGGTGACAGTGTGGGGTTATCTAGATTGGGGAAGGCCCTACCGTGGATTAGAGTCTCCAACCGGAGAGTAGTTAAGAGTAGTATCATGAAGAGAGGATATTTATATGAGAGGATGTTCACTAGTGAAAGTATGATCCCTAGGCCTTGTTTCTAAACATTGAAACACCGTTTGCTAGTAGATCTATTGCATGTTGCTTGCTTCCTTCAGTTTGCCTTTAGTCTGTTCCTCCACGCCATTAGCTCTTTTCTGGCACTGTTACCCCACGTCAACAACAAGTCAGAAGCTATTTTCTGGCACCGTTACCACTTGTATTTCACTATCTCTTCGCCGAACTAGTGCACCTATATTAGGTGTGTTAGGGACACAAGATACTTCTTATATCTTAATTTTAGGGTTTCTTGAGAGGGATACCTTTGGCCACTTCCTCCCTGAGTTCGATAAACCTTGGGTGATCCACTTAAGGGAAACTTGCTGTTGTTCTACAAATCTCTGCACTTGGAGGCCCAACAACTGTCTACAAGAATAGAAGTGCGTAGACATCAATGTGCGCCCCACCCCTCCTTATATATGTGGGGGGTGATCGGCCAAGGGTTCCCATCCCTAGCTGTGTCCCCCCAACTTGGCCACCAAGGGGAAGAGTTGGGAACTTTCCCTCCAAGTCTTTCCTATTACCAAAACTAGAGTTTGACTTTTCAAAGTATTGACTATTCAAACTAGGGTTTGACCCTTTTACTATTGTTGGCCGGCTGTCCCTTTAGGGCTTGGTGCGGCTGGCCCCTAGGGCATGCCATATCCCAAGTGAACCCCTACCGGGGTGGTGGAACCACTGGTGGTTCCTCTCAAACATTCTAGAAGTATCCGGTCAAAACACCAAAACTTTTTCGAACCCCGGAAAACCACTTTCCTTATATGAATATTATTCTTCGGACTATTCCAGATCTCCTCATGATGTCCTAGATCTAATCCGAGACTCCGAACAACATTCAGTCTCCAACTCTTATTCCGTATCTACTTAAACAACATCTATTTCTTAAGTGTGTCTCCCTATGGTTCGCGAACTATGTAGACATGATCGAGACACCTCTCTAGTCAATAACCAATAGAGGAATCTAGAAATCCATATGTATTGAACATATTTCAACGATGACTCCGTGATCGAATGAACCATTTACATACGATACCGATTCCCTTTGTCACGTGATACTTTACTTATCCAAGGTTTGATCGTCGATATCTCCATACCTAGTTCAACCTCGTTACCAATAAGTACTCTTTACTCGTTCCGTTATATGACATCCCTTGTGACCTAGTCACACGCTTGCAAGCCAATTGGATGACATTCTACCGAGAGGGCCTAGAGTATATCTATCCGTCATATGGATGGACAAATCCTACTCTTTATCCATGCGCTCCAACACATACTTTTAGAATACCCAATGCCACCTTTATAACCACCTAGTTATAGAAGTGGCGTTTGATTTCATCAAAGTACTCATCTGGTGACGGTGATTATCATGATCTCATGGTCGAAGGATTAGGTTAATATGTATCTGAAAGCTTGTAGCAAAACGAACTTAATGACTTGATCTTATGCTATGCTTACTTTGGGTGTGTGTGTCCATCACATCATTCTCCTAATGATATGATCTTGTTATTAATAACATCCAATGTCCATGATCAGGAAACCATGATCGTCTATTAATCAACAAGCTAGTTTAACAAGATGCTTACTGGTAGGTAGTACTCACGCTACTATACCTCATGAAACTACAAGTCCGGAGCCTGGGTTAGATCATTCTTCTCTAGTGCGAACTAAACCTACTCTGGTGATAGAATATATGGATCATTATAGGTATTTACTGAATACTTTCCATAACACTCACCAAGTGTAGTCCAGGAGTTGGATACTATAATTGAGGATTTTACTGATCTTGTTAAGGCAAAGGCACATAGAAAGAATCTAGATAAAGAAGCCAGGCATCCTAAAACTGTCTTCTTAGGAGAAGTGTATGAAGAAACCGAATTCAATGATTCACAGTCTGAAACCTATGCTTACTATCAGAATGGACCTCGGTCACCTAAAGATCCATGGACCACACATGAGTTAGAACAAAAAACTTGGGGGACAACCAATCCAAATATTCCAGTGGAGGACTATAATGGAGGAGGAACATAACCTTATACTGGAACCTTGGAGAATCCTATTCCAAGTGATCCTGGTAAAGGATTAGAAATCAGTTACAACCATAGGGAATCTTATGGTCCATATGGGGGTAGTAACAATCCTATTGATCTGGAAGAATGTCCTGGTAGTTATTACACCAATATGTATGACTGGATCAAGGAAAATGCGAAGGATCCATCTTACTTTGGGAATGCGTTGGAAGATGCACATGAGAATCCAGAAGGAGATCACACAAACTCTAGTCATTTTTCAATGGCTAACCTTAATATAGGTATTTCTAATCAAGAATACGCACCTCCTGATGATCTTACACTCCAGAAGGTAGTCATAGGAACTCTCTTCATCATGGACGGAACTCCAAGAGGCACTAATAAGAAGGATAGAAGTAAGAAGGAGAAGTGATCCACAAGGTAGAGTGCTTGAATAATGTATATATTGGGTGATGCGTATTGTAATGTTTGAGAGGCTTGTTGAAATAAGTGAGGATAAACTCACATAAACAAGAAAGTTCTTGTAATATAGCTAGGTATTGTAATATGTGAGGCGACTAGTCATCATTGGGAAACTTAGTTTGCTTGTAGAATATATGAAACCTATGTATAATACATGGTATATGTTTGATTGTTATTTGGATTTCTTGGTTTTCTTGAATCTTATTGATCTACTAGATCTGTACATTAAGTTGGACTTGGTGTGCAAATGCAGGTTGCATCATCAAGTTACTACTTGATGTTATAGACCTAGATATCTAAGGGAATTCATGTAAGGGAGTGATGAGTTCTAAGTACCAAGAGGAAGACTTACATAAGCACTGAAGAAAGTATATGAAGTATCAACACTAATTCAAAGAATGGATCAATTCAAACTTATTATTAGAAGGAAATAAGAAGGGAGATTTGTGTAGAAAAGGTGTGGGCAACATGAATTGATGAATCTAATTCTACTTGAAGTACGAGATGCTACTAAGGAACAGATGTAGTAGTAGGAATTAAGTTCATGATAGCATCATGGATTAGTGTAAGAAGAAAACTTAGAACAATAAATGTTATTCAAATTCTGAAATCTTATAGAGAATACTAGGAGAAAACCTATAGGGTAATCCCTAGTCTAATGTCTATACACCCTAGGATGATCCACAGTTAGTATCCTATCAGTTTAGTTGCCTAAGACATCTTTGTATAATTTAAAGAGCATAAAACTTGGCTTAAGTTAAGTAAGACATAAAGAAGTATGGAATTAAATCAATTGACTTTCGAGATGCTTCGTGAAGTCAGGCTTGTAAATAGATCGATGTCCTAACCATGTGTAACACCCTCGAATCGGCCCTATGCCGATTTTAGTGATTCCCGCCGAACCTGCATAGAAATGATTCAAAGATTCCCACCAGACACTTGTGTGGGGGTGGAAAATGAAGTAATGTAATTACACAATATTCCGTGATGGAACCCACAAAAACATATATATATATATATATACAAGAACAACTCAACGAGTCAAGAATACATATATACAATACAAAGAGCCAAATCACCTTGCAAAAGATACAACATCCGAGTACGGAGAAGATGCAAATGGGGCTAAGAGCTTTGAAGAATAACCAACGACATCCATAACCCTATCCATGCCAAGACAGAAGGGTAACCCTGCTAACATCACCAAACTCAAACCCGTCAAAACAAAAGGGTGCCGACAAAGGTCAAAGGAAAAAGAGAGCGGTCAGTACTGAGGCCAGTACACAACAAGTCTTAGAATTTGGTGGCTCTCTCCTACATAGGTATGGTGGACTAAAGGGGCAGCGAAGCATGCACTAAATAATCTATAGAGACTCGATACAACTGTCAGCTATCAGAGAAGGATAAGAAAGACCTATTCGGAACCAACCTAATACTAACACCAAACATACCCATCCTGGTATTTCCTCCTCGAGATCAAACGAGGAAGTCCTGTTGAGGAAACTCACATAATTGGCAGTTTTATTCATTCATTCCATGGTGGTAATCCAACTTACTAGTCAAGTCAGATCCAAGTCAAATTATAACAATAATTCTTAAGTGTAAGTTGTCTATGATTGAGATACTGTGCTCCAAGCCGTCCATAACCACAGGCACGGATTTTCCAAAAGATTTAACCCTGTAGGGGTGCACCAAAGTTTTCACACGCACTTCCACCCTTGTTGCCAGATCAGATAGGTACAAGATCATTAAACATACACCCAACAGTATATCGGTGGGGCTTCGAACACGACGTTTCCCAGACCCAAAGTAAGTACATGGGGTCCACCCCACTAAGCTACCCCCAACAAAGTCGGTCGGCTCCGAGATGGACCCATGGTTTGCATCAATGGCTATAAACGACCGAGAACCTGAAAGTGTGACTAGGCTTGTCGATACCGCGAAACATTCCGCATTGGTTCCTAAACAATATAGTAATAAACCGCTTCTCGAGCAACAATAATAAATAAAGCAGTAAAGCATGACATAAGTACATGATAGTAGTAACACTCCAAACTAGTTTGTGGCTCCAGTACAGTACTTTTAAATCAAGTAATAAGTCGATAGGGGTTTCCATACAACGCACATGTGGTTAGCACGCTCGATCTCGGAACAGGTGTCAAGAACTCGGGTCCTAGGTGGACACAAGTGGGAGGGATAAGAGCCAGATCTAAAATATTACCCACCAGTGGCTCTTCATTAATTATATCTAATTACAATAATTAATTACCATGTGATGAGTAAAAGCATGATTATATCCACCATTAAGAATGTGTCAACCCCCAACAACGGTGAAACATCGACGACACAAAGAAACACCTGAGAAAGCAATCACGACTCGCAAGACCAACTGTCTACCAAACAACATGCAATAGAAGGTGTCCAAGGCAATATAGGCTGCAAGCAATATAACTGGTACGGAAATCTAAAGCATCGATTTACAAAGATAGCAATAGATCAACACGAGAAAGTAAAGACTGTAACTGCAAAATAGGTTAAAAGAGGAAGAATGCTCGCCTTTGAAACATAGCCGAAGATACATTATCCAAAGAATTTGTCGAGACTCGCATCAACTCAACGGCCTAATCCATGAAGAAGCAAAGCACTAAAAAAATACCGGATGCACTATTTAATACTACAACAGTAGAACGGGCATGATGCATGTATGATTTATGTTATGGAAAAGATGCGATGGAACTAGGCAATATTAACCGTAATCGGGGTTCCGAAAATGTAAATATATGGTTCATGTTTTTTATGTACCCCGCAATTTAAATGTTGTCTTAACAAAGCAAAACATGTCACCATTACGCTACACAAATTTAAATAGAGGCGATAATAGATAAGAATAGCCCACATATGCCCTCCATGTTTAATTATTAGGTGAATTGACATAACGCCCTAAAACCACAATATGTATGCAAGCATGTTCAATTTATATGCAACAAGATAGATGTCATTTATAAAATAAGGGTCTCGGAAAAAGGATCACATATTGGTGTTCGAAACCGGGGGGTTTGGAGTTTGAAGAAATCGATCTTCGGACTCAGGGATCAGGTCTCGGCCATCAGATCTGTGGATTGGGAGCCTCAGGTCTCTGTGTGGGTGGTATTGATGTTCATGGTCTTGTCGTCTTCGGGTCTCGGGTTGGAGAACTTAGCATCCATAAAGGAGGTCTCTGAGTTCAGTTTTCGAATCCGGGAAGGAGATCATGGTGCCCCATGACGGAGAACTTGATGTCCCACATCAGAGCCGCGCGTGTTCGGGGTTATCTCACTCGTCGATCATGATGCACTGGTCGTTGGTGTGGCTTAACGTGTAGAGGTGTCCGTTCTCAGCATCGGTTTGAGGTTCCTTGGAAAACACACACAGTTAACACCGAGTATCGATTGCCAGATCGCCTGAGAATAGAGGCATAGTACTCGCGCGAGGCAGATGCTTCTAGGGCGAGCGAGCGCACGGCAGGGGCAAGCCCGGGATGCCGAAGGTGATGCAGGCCGGGGAGGGGGATGGGGTAGAGAGGAGGGCGTGTACGCGCGCGTGGGGAGAAAGCGAGCGGGGGAGGTGGGGCTCGAGCTGCGGGGCGATGGCGGGTTCAAGCGCGATAGTGGGCTCACAGGGGAGAGGGAGGCGGGGAATCGGGATAGAGGTGCCGTGGTCGGTGGTGCGGAGGAACGACCAGAGCTTGAGATGTGGAGCTCGGGATCCGACGACAAGGCAGGCGGTGGGGCCTGGCAGAGGCGAGGCCGGGGAGAGGCGAGGCGGTCTCGATAGAGAGGAGCTTGCGTGGGGCGCGACGATGGCGGTGGTGGGCGCGAGGAGAGAGGGATGTGGCAGGAGGAGCACCGGGCGGCGGGGTTGGGCAAAGACGACGAGCGGGGCTGTGGCTTGGAATGTAGGAGGGGTTGGTGGGGGAGAGAGGACGCGACCTAGGACGATGGGGTGGGCCGCGTGGTGGGGCTGAGGTGTGTCGGTCGGTCAGGAGGGTGTAGCGAGGTGGGTGGGGGTAGGTGTTCGATCGATTGTGTACATCGCGTCAGGAAGAGGATGGGGCGCGAGAGGGGTAGGGCGATGCGAGCGAGGGTGCGTGAGCGGGCGAGTCAAGCGGGACTGGGATGGGCGTGTCGGTAGGATAGGGCCAGAGTGGACTGCGTGTAGGCAGGGCTTAGCCTGGTTTTAGTGGCAGTATTATAAGTTACATTATGCATGTTATATTGGAAAAATAGTGATGTGGTACAACAATTAACAAAAAGAGAGGTGCTAGTAGTATTCCCTTTTGGTGGTCTAGTTTATTAGGCACGCACGTAGTTTAAAAAATCTTTAACCATCTATTTTAACCAATAAAATATGCAATATATGTCCTAAAAATATACCTTTGGAAACTTCTTTTGAAGATGAATCCAATGGTATAATTTTTGTGATATATTATGTAAAATTTATTGACCAAAATTAATGGTCAAAGTTGTTCTTAAAATACGTGTGTGCCTAATAAACCGGGCCAGAGGGAGAATCATAATATGATACGGTATCATAGAACATCTAATAAGAAAATTTAACGTTAAATACATCTTGTACATCAAATTGCATTGAGATTTTACAAATAATTAAATACCATGAGATTATGATACTACTACATAATACAATGCACTAGAGATATAGTATTATACACTAGTATTGTATGCATGATACTAGTAATATGATACTCCCACTATGACCAGCCCTAGGCGCTTTGATGCGCTACATGTCACACATGTCGGTCGTGTTTCAGTAATGCTACATGTACAGACGGATTCTAAAAAAAATTCTTACGAACCCAGGACGTGGCGCAACATACAGTTGTAGAAATCAGGATGAAGGCCGGTTTTCCAGCTAGGATAGAAAACTCAACCAATCCACTAAATACACGTCAGTCCGTAGATCCTCCATGACCTACTGAGTCCGTAAGTCCAACATTATTAGTCGTGTTGCGGGGTAGGTAGGGGTTTGTAGGGGTTGGGTGGGTCGGGTGGGTGTGTCGGTGCGGGAAGTGTGCAGTGTTGGAAGTTTGTGTCGCATGTACAGACGGGTGCGGGAGGTGGGGTATGTGGTGGCGGGCGGGCTAGGTGGGGCTAGGGTTAGGTGGTGCGATAGGTTAGGTGGCTGCAGCTGGGTTGGTTCGATCGATAGCTAGGTGCGGGTGTGTGTGGGTTTGATTCTAGGGTTAGGGTTAGGCAGTTTAGGGTTAGGTTTAGTTTAGCTTAGGGTTTAGTTGGGCTGGGTCGTAGGTGGTCTGGTCCGGTTGGGCATCTGGCCTGACCGGCTAGACTGCCTCCCTGGGACAAAATGTTTATTTTATTTGTTTTATTTTTAAATACTTTTACAAATAGTTTTAGGCAAATAAAATATCTAGGTAGACCTGTGGTTTTGATTTGAAATAAAAGGAAAGGGATTAATGTAGAAAACAAAATAGGGCTTTTAGAAAAATAGTTTTTAGGCATGACGATGTCATGATGATGCCCAGAGATAAAGACACGAGATTTTCTAGTAATGGTTTTCTCGGGGTGCTACACCATGTAAACATATGATGGTATAATCTAGAGTTATAAAGTGTTAGAAAACCCCAAGAGGGAGAATAAACCATGTAAGAGTATCGAAATTCGATATTTGGAGTAAGGTTTAGGAGAAATCCTAAACTAGGATTCAATTAGGCCTTATTTTCATAAAGTTAAGTGGACTCTCGAAAGTATGACAATGTGAAGATTAATGTGTAAATCTCGGGATAGTATAGGAAGATCTTCAGCTTACCAGTTAAAGAAAATTAGAGAAATAATGAAGAAGTTGTTGAGGAACCTACTTAATCTTAGTAATATTAAACTTAGATAGAGATAAGGCAGTTCAACCATGAGAAACCAAATAGAAGGTAATCAAGAATCTAGATACTCTTAAGTTTGGGTATAGAGTGGCAAGAAAGACTTGTAACAAGAAATAGGAAACCATGAGTTGTTTGGACTATGTGAGTCCAAAACATCCTTAGTAAGCCATACACAGTGGCGGAGCTAGACTGAACGGAGAGCCCGGGCAAATAGTGAAGACATCAAGCTAGCTTAGCACTTTCCCCCGTTAATTCGACTAACACAATCTGCATGCTTGGTTCAAATTTTGATGGTGCTTCCTCATGTGATCCCAGGTAGATGCTTGGGGTAGCCGAGAGCGGGCTCCACAATTGGCCATAAGGATAAAGTATACCGTAGATGTGTTAATAAAGGGTCTAGATTATAGCTAGTCAAGGTATAAATCTAGATGTTGTCCGTGTAAAAAATTTCTAGAACCCACACATTTCTCAAATAAATGCCCTAATCTGAAGATACTCAGAAAAGAAATGATCAGGGCAAAAGTGTTAAAATTCAATGAAATATTTTAATGAAGATACAACAATTATCTTCATTATGGATTTGAAGAGACATTATGGTCTGAAGGAGTCAATCCTAACTTCTGAAATGTAAGAGAGTACGACCTTCGGGGACAAAGTTGAGTTTAAGGGGGAGAGACTGTAACATCTCAGAATTAGCACCTAGAAATAGAGAGGACACTTGTATGTGCATTGCATTCATGCATAAGAAAATCTAGGATTTTTTTGTGCAAAACTAAGAGAACTATAAAGGGAATTGAAATCTCTCTTGTTCTGATATACATGTCAGCACTGGTGCTATGAATTTTGACATGACCTTTATTAAATCTTTTGATTTTGGGTAGAAGCAATTTAAATTTGAATATTTAAATAATATATTTGAATTCAAAACAAATGGAAATTTAATATTAAATAATAAAGTAATAAACTTGAGTTCACATTGTAGAATTCAAAGAATTTAGTTACAAACATTAAGAAAGTAAATATTTAAAATAATAATAATATTAAAATGTTCTTCTTTAAAAATAATGAAACTCCATTAATATGTAATAAAGTAAAATCACAATGAAGAAATTATGTACAACAATAATGATATAATATTTCTATTAAATAAACAATGATACATTATCTTCACAATAAGTGTAATAAAAATAAATTCAACTTTATTAATAAGGTAAAATATTACAAAGTAATTTACAAGTATCCATAAAAAAGGAAATTACAAAATGATTAAAAAAGGAAAATCCTAATCTATTTTCTAACTACATGTATTCATATCCATATCTTCATTTCTCTTATCCTTAATCCGAGCAAAGTAATACAAACATAAATAAAGAATAGAGAAAAGTAAAAAATGGGTTAGCTTGGGATTAAAGATTCTCCCAGATAGGCAATTTAATGCATTTCTTAACTCATCATTGAGTATTAAAACAAGGGCCATCAGTAGTAATCTTTTTTATCTAGTAATTGCCTTAGATCACCATCACAGGCTATGAGAGGGGAAAGTTTCACCAAAATTAATAAGAGGGGCAAGTTTCACCAAGGTAATGAGAGGGGCAAGTTTCACCAGGATAGTAAAAGTAAAAGGTGAACCATAGATATTTCCACTTGAGATGATCCACAAGACCAAGCAAACAAGCACATAGCTTACACATGCATGCAAGGGTGTGGTGTTGTCGACACTAGGGAGCAAAGAGGCAGTGAACAAAGGACCACACATTCGTATTAGTAGAACACTTCTGCTACCATTACTCTTCACACATAAAGAACTCATACAACACTATCAACCTGCCTAGAAAAAATACCACAATAGTTCATCATAGAACCAACAAATCACCAGATCCCACTAGATGAACATTTAGTCCTAGTAAATCACAAGCTATAAGCTAAACAAGGAGTAGATATCAAGGCAACCATGGTTACATGAGGATGGGGAGATTTTGGTGTTGAGCAAGGCCAATCCTAGGAGAAGGCCAAGTCAAGGAGACAACAACATATCAAGGAGGAGAGATAACCAAGCAAGTGATCAAGATCTACTACACATAAATCAACACACCATCATCTGTACTAGACAACTCAATTCACAGGTTAATAACAGATCCATTATAATAACTTAATCTTATCCATTTTCAATATACACCATGTATGGATAAAATGGAAAACCCTTAGATGTACATACAAGTGGTATCTACATCTCATCATGGGTTTTTTTAAAGGCAACAATATAAACTGTTCTTATTCTAATCAACAGAGCCTCAGTCTTATGCATCATAGGCTTGAAGCCATCTATATAGTTATTCACAGGAGTATATCATGCTACTTGGGACACTACTGTGCACACTCCAGGTTTGGAGGCACCACCGAAGCATCCCAGGTTAGTAGAGACACTTGTGGAAATTAAACACAAGGCCAAGAATTCATAAGTTTGAACATTATCCTACAAACAAACAAACTTTGAATCATTTTCCTAATCTAGGAATCATCTTTAAGATGTTTACTGCTAAGCGAACATCAAGTACATAACTTAAATGTAGCGACCTCAGATCGGTAAGGATCCTAAGTCCCTGTGATTAACATGCTAGTCCCTGGATCAATAGCTAGCAATCACAGTCGATGAAATTTCATGTAAAACACAAAGTCTTTATTACACGGAGAATCCAGAGTATGAATTTATTACAAATTTGCTTAGCATTAAGCTAGCTCAAATAACAACGGAAACATAAAAGCAGCTTGAGTCCATCAACGCCCCAGGCTTGTCGAGTGTAGACTCGCGATCCCTACGCACCTTTCAATCTTCGGATTCTGCACATAAGACGTGCAACCAACAAGTTGGGTCAATACTTTGAATGTATTGGCAAGTTGCACCAAGGAAAGAAAAGACTATCTCTACATGCAAGGCTAGTTTAGGCTGTAGAGTTCACTTGCTCAAAGCTAGTTTTTCTTAAGTAAAGAGAAGAAGAGAATATTTTCCCTACTTTGTAAACATTTGCTTAGATAAAATAGGGTCGGATGGCACACGAGGATATTACTCACCAAGTGTCCAAACAACCAAACACTTGGATATTACTCACCAAGTGACACTTGGATATTACGCACCAAGTTCCCAAAATCCCACCCATTGGCGATATTACTCACGCCATGGGGTTTCAAAAATTTGTTTAGAAAAGAGAGAGGAAGATCCTTCAGAGGCTCCATCCTTCAGATGCTCAATGTTGTTATGTTGCCATGAACACGGCTGATCGATCAGATTGAAATACTCTCGAGAGTTTGTGCACTTTACCCACAATCCACGATCAAGTCCTTTTATAGACAAGACCATGGCGAGGATTTCCCTTAGTAGCCCCTCTACCTTCTGGATCCAACCGTGCCAAGAACCTCAAAATGTTGGTACCCAGGTGAGGTTTCCCACTAAGTACTAGGCCAAGACAGAGCCCATATGTATTGTGGCTGCACTGAAAGCTTCTGAATTCTGAAACATGGCAGACTTCTTTGATTCCTGGGCGGCCGTCCTCCACCAAAATCTCACTCGTTGTCCCGACAACCATTTCGCCCAAAAGAAAACTTAGTTTTATTGTGAAGTGGATTTGAGAAGAAAAGTTTGCTCTAGAGAGCCTTTATACTTAAAAAAATTCACTATCTTTCAAACCCCCCAACAGTACTTTGTATATATAGCATAGCAAGCAAAACTTAGCAAAAATAGGGGTAACCTATTAGGAAGGGAAAATCCTAAGTATAGAGCTACTCATGGCATACTACAAAATCATCGCACTTGCAAAATAATACCAAGGAAAAATTCTACTAGAACATCCTACACATGCATACTACAGAATTTTGAAGATCACATGCATAGAATCAAAACTAGGACAAAAGTTATGAACAAGTGGTGTAACTTGCCTTGATTTGAGCAACACTCTACACAGTAGCACTCCTCAACGCACTCCGAACAATCTAACGAATCACAAACATAGATCTAATCACAACTTGCACAAAATATGCCACAGAGATAACATGCATGCATGCAACAAGGTACTTATGCAAGATTTGTTTTTCCAAATTGACCAAAGTAGTTTAATTGGATTGTAATTGTGTTAGGGATGTTATTAGTATTGATTTCTTACGGCTTAAATAAATTTGGATCATTATTATAATTCATAGGCTCACTAGGAGATTCAACCATCCAATTAGCCCCAAATTAGATCTAATGATCGTAAGCAAGGTTTTATAATTTTGTTCAGTAGGTATTGTAAAAACAAAGTCAACGCATCAAGAAACAACTAAAACGGGGTTTTAATTATTTTTCTATGGATTAAACACTCTAATCTAAAGATTAAATTATACACAGAAAACCCAACTGTAGACTTGAAGTTTTATTGCAGATCTGCGTTCTATATAATTTTGTGAATCCAACGGTATATTATACGCTAAATTTGGCCAAGTAAATAATTTTCTATGAATTTCGCAAGTTTTAAAAACAATCTGCCTCAATAAACAAAATTTGAACCGAACTAATCTAACCCTAAGCCACGTGTCGTGTTCTCACAAGGCGCCGTGGCCGTGGCTGAGTTGGCGCTGATGCGCGCGCGCATGCCACGCGGCACGACACCATTGGCCGGTACCGCTTCGGCGGTACTTCTAATCTACCGCGTGGATTCGAGATCGGACGGCTAGGGGGCTGCGCGACTTACAGGCGGTGGCGACGACGGTGATGAGCGGCGGCGGCGTCGGTGGTCGATGGGCGGCGGTGCTCTGGTGGCTCCCTGAGGTGGCGGTGTGGTCGACAGGGCGTAGCTTGTCCTTGCGGTCGCGGTCGTGCCCTCGGCTGTGCTCCTCTCTTCCTCTTCCGTCCGCAAGGCTCCACCGTTCCTCCTTGTCTCCGGCGACGCGTCAGCGAGCAATTTCCCGGCGATACACTGCACAAGAGAAGGAAAGGAGGGGTCGTGGTGATGCGGTGTTGCATGTGGACTCGAGCCCAGGTGATAAAGGGGAAGGGGGAGGAAGGGTTGTCGATCCAAGCTCGACCTGAGCTCGGTGACGGCGGCGAGATGGAAGAAGCGAAGTGGCGGCTAGGGTTGCACGAAACAAATCTTGAACGAGGCGAGGCTGAGGGTTGCGGGTTTTATGGGGGCGGAAATCTTGGGCGAGGGGCTAGGATTTGGCCACGGATCCTACCGGAATCCGATCGAAGGCGTGCTGCAGGCGGTCTCCAACTCGAGGTAGGGGACGAGCGGGTGGGTCCCGCGTGTCAGCGGTGGGGAGGGAAGTGGCTGACGCGAGGCCCAGCTAGGTTAGCTGTCGCGTGGGCGTGGGGTGCGGGCGGGATGGCGCAGCCGGCCCAACAAGGTTAGCTGTGCTCTTTTTTTTACTCCTTATTATTTTTTTCAATTTCTGTTTTAATAAAACTCCAATAACTTTTGCATAACAAGTCCAAAAGTGATGAAACCAACACCTAAATTTTTGTAAAAAGAAGGTGGTCATTATAGGACCAAGGATTAATATTTTTACAAAGTTTTTTAGAAGGGCCAAGCATGAATACAACATTGTAGCTCACATAGGGAAAAATCTTTATTAGGGTTTTGGTAGGTTTTGTTGTTAGGGTTTTGTTGCAACTTCATTTGTAGGATCCAATCATGCAAGGATGATGCATGCTTCTAATAACACCCTAATATAAAATCTGGGATGTTACAAACCTACCCCCCTTAAGAAGAATCTCGTCCCCGAGATTCGGGCTGGCTAGCAAATAGGTGTGGGTGTTCTGCCTTCAAGTCTTCTTCACGCTCCCACGTGGCTTCTTCCTCGGAGTGGTGGTTCCATTGTACTTTGCAGAATCTTATAGTCTTGGTGCGGGTAATCCTTTCGGCTGTTTCCAGTATTTTGATGGGCTTTTCCTCATAGGTAAGGTCATTTTCCAATTGAACCTCATATAGGGGAACGGTATCTCTTAGCGGTGTTTCGGCCATCTCTGGGTGGCACTTCTTTAGTTGTGACACATGAAACACATCATGAACAGTCAGTCCTTCTAGTAACTCCAACTGATAAGCGACTTCTCCTCTACGGGCCAGAACCTTATATGGACCTATGAATCGTGGGGCTAATTTACCCTTGATTCCGAACCTCTTAACTCCTCGCAGGGGTGAAACTCGGAGATACGCACGGTCCCCTATTTTATAAGCCACATCTCTGCGCTTGGAATCAGCATAACTCTTCTGTTGGGATTGGGCTACCTTTAGCCTATCCTGAATCTGTCGTACCTTTTCTTCGGCATCCTTGATCAATTCCGGTCCAAAAAGACTATGTTCACCAACTCCACTCCATAACAACAGAGTCCTACACTTCCTGCCATACAGAACCTCAAACGGAGCCATCTTGATACTTGTCTGGTAGCTGTTGTTGTATGAGCACTCAGCGTATGGCAGGTTATCGTCCCAACTAGACCCATAGTCTAGTGCGCAAGCTCTCAACATATCTTCCAGAATCTGGTTCACCCTTTCCGTCTGGCCATCTGTCTGAGGGTGGAAGGCAGTACTAAATTCTAGTCGGGTTCCAAGAGACTCATGTAGCTGTCGCCAAAACTTTGAAGTAAACTGGGTGCCTCTGTCTGACACAATTCCCTTGGGAACACCATGTAGGCTTACAATCCTTGACATGTATATCTTAGCAAGCTTAGCACTTGTATACGTGGTCTTTACGGGGATGAAGTGAGCCACCTTGGTAAAGTGGTCCACCACTACCCAGATAGAATCAAATCCAGAACGAGTCCGGGGCAATGCCGTGATAAAATCCATGCCAACCTTATCCCACTTCTAGTCGGGTATAGGTAGCGTTTGAAGTAATCCGGCCGGTTTTTGATGCTCGGCCTTAACTCTATTGCATACGTCACACAGAGAAATATATTCAGCAATTTCTCTTTTTAGGTTATTCCACCAAAATCTATCCTTCACATCCATGTAAATCTTCGTGTTACCTGGATGAATTGAGTAAGGTGAATCGTGAGCTTCTTGTAAAATCAACTTCCTGATGCTGGGGTCATTGGGAATGCACAAACGCTTCCCATACCAAAGGGTCCCTTGTTCGTCCAGACGAAATTCTTTTGTCTTACCTTCGCTTATTTTGACTCTTATTTCCTCCAACTCTTTATCTCCCTTTTGTGCATCCTTGATTCTCTCTTGGAAAGTAGACATTATTTCCATAGTCGCTACGTGTCCTTTCGAAACTATTTCTAGCCTGAGATCCTAGAATTGCTTGCATAAATCCTCTGGAAGTTCCCCTGCGGTAAGTCCATTCACATAAACCTTACGGCTTAAGGCATCGGCCACCATGTTTGGCTTTCCGGGGTGGTACTGTAATTCCATGTCATAATCCTTAATTAGTTCAAGCCATCTTCTTTGCCTCATATTCAACTCCTTTTGGGTGAAGATGTACTTCAAACTCTTATGATCAGTGAACACATCACAATGTTTGCCCATGAGGTAGTGTCTCCATACCTTGAGTGCATGTACCACTGATACAAGTTCCAAATCATGTGTGGGGTAGTTGTGTTCGTGGTTCTTAAGTTGTCGGGAGGCATAGGATACCACTTTCCCGTCTTGCATCAACACACTGCCAAGTCCTTGTCGAGAAGCGTCACAATAGACTTGAAAATCCTTTTGGATATCAGGCAGACACAGTACTGGTGCCGTTATGAGGCGTTTCTTTAACTCCTGAAAGCTTGCTTCACACGCTTCGGT
Source organism: Avena sativa (assembly GCA_916181665.1). Lineage (NCBI taxonomy): Eukaryota > Viridiplantae > Streptophyta > Magnoliopsida > Poales > Poaceae > Avena > Avena sativa. The sequence goes on from OV702297.1 coordinate 151,259,257, forward strand.
CCATAGGAATTTCTTTTCCTTCTTCAACAGTTCCATCATGGGTTTTGCTATCTTGGAAAAGTTTTCAATAAACCTCCGGTAATACCCTGCGAGGCCCAAGAAACTCCGAATATCTCCCACATTTTTAGGTGACTCCCATTCAGTCACAGAAGCTACCTTACTAGGATCTACGGCAACTCCTTTTGCCGACACAACATGACCAAGGAATCCCACTTTCTTTAACCAGAATTCGCATTTGCTGAGTTTGACATACAACTTGTGTTTTCTTAGTTTCTCCATAATAAGGCTCAGATGTTTCTCATGTTCCTTCTCATCCTTAGAGTATATGAGTATATCATCTATGAAGACCACGATAAACTTGTCCAAATATTCCATGAACACCTTGTTCATCATGGTCATGAAATATGCTGGGGCATTGGTTAGACCAAAACACATCACAATGTACTCATACAATCTGTATCTTGTGGTGAATGCTGTTTTGGGCACATCCTGTTCTCGAATCTTTAACTGAAAGTAGCCTGATCGCAGATCGATCTTTGAGAAGACACTGGCTCTCTTTAACTGATCAAACAAATCATTGATGTTAGGCAGAGGATACTTATTCTTGATCGTCACTTTGTTCAACGAGCGGTAGTCCAAAACCAGCCTCTTGGTTTTATCCTTCTTTTCCACAAACAGGACGGGTGCTCCCCAAGATGACGCGCTGGGTTGAATGAATCCCTTGTCCAATTGTTCCCTAAGCTGTTTCTTGAGTTCCTTCAACTCGTTCACATCCATCTTGTACAGTCTCTTAGCTATCGGCCCCGTGCCCGGCATCAAGTCAATGAGGAACTCAATATCACGGTCAGGAGGCATCCCGGGTAGCTCCTCCAAAAAGACATCTGGGTATTCCTTTACAATAGGTACATCCTTGTCACATCCCAAAATTTTCCAAATTTTGAAATATGAAAAATAAATAAATAAACAAAATAAAACTTTGTTGAAATTCAGGTTGAGAAGAAACTTTTTGAATCCAATTGGAAACTTTCAAACCTATTTTGGATCAAATAAAATCCTAAAGGGATTTAAAAAGATAAATAAACAATAAAGTCAAAATATTTGGAATCACTAGTTTTAGATCTTTTAATAAAAGGATTTGATTTTCAAAAGCAAGGGTAGAATTATAAATAAAGATTATTTTATAGAGCCAAATTAAATCTTGGCCAAACTTTTGAAATAAAAATATTTCTATTTAATAAAAAGAGTAAAAGTTTATTTAAATAAAATAATGAGGATTTATTAATATCCAAATTTATTGAAGTAAAGGCTTTGCCATTTTAATTAAACATTAAAACTTGTTAAATTATTTTAAACAAGTTTTCCAAGTATTTTATATTTTCAAATAAAACCTACTGATTTGGTTTTGATAATATTTAGATTTCAAATGGAGATTTTAATAAATCAAAACCTATTTGAATTAATAACTAAGGACTATTTTATTTAATTATTAAATAGGTCCTAAAAAGAATAAAAATATTATTTTATTTTGGACTTTTGAATTGTGTTGTTAAACAGAACTAAAACTCAATACAAAGTTTGGAGGAGGTTTGAATTGATTTGGGTGTTTGAATTGTTGTTTGAAAACCAAAACAGGAAAATCAAATAGAAAAAGAAAAAGGCAATCAGTATAAAAAAATGGATCAGACCAAACCCAACTGGCCAGCCCACTAAGCCCAGCAGGAGCCCACCTGGCATACCCCTCAGCGAAACGTTTTTCTACGCGCGAAAGCACCCGCAGAGTCGCAGATAGGTGGACCCCGTGCCTCTTCTCCCTCTCTCGCTGACAGACGGACCCCACTGCCACGCAGTCATCTTCAACCCCGCGCCGGCCGTTTCCCCCTCCCTCAACGTCGCTCTGCCGCGATTGAATTCGATTAAATTCGCGTTGATGACAGGCTTAATTCTCCCAGTGACCATGCACCCATAAACACCTCCCTCTTCCCTCCATTTCCCCTCAGAAACCACTGCAAGAGCGCCCCCAGGCCGTCGTTATTTTCGTTTGCACCGCCGCTGCTTCGGCGACCTTCTCCGAACAATTCCGTTCCACACCCCGCCACCTCTCGCCTCCCACTGCACACGAGTTTGTTCTCCACCCCCAGGCGCATCTGCCAGTGCCTCGAACTCGCCTGCGAGTGCCCTAGAGCCTCGGCTTCGACATCATCTGAACGCCACCGCCGTTTGCTGACACTCCGGCGAAGTATCTCCGTAAGCAACGTTTCCCCCTCTCCTTCCTGATGATACTCCTACACTCGCCACACTCTCCCGCATCTAACCGTGACCTTGTTTTTCCTCGGGGTGAACCGCAGCGTCGCCCTCGACGACCTCTAGAGCCGCCTGACGCCGCCACCCACTCCGGCGAGGAATTGCCACCATCTCTGAGCGCCCCTCGCCAAGCCAGCGCCACCTTGAGCATCACCTCGACCTCGCGAGCACGGTGAGCACCCCCGTTTCCTCCTTTGCTTCCTGTAGCCGCCGCAACGCCACCGCCTGAGCGTGCGCCGCTCGCTTTTGGTCAACACGTTGTAGTCCATAGGATGTAGATCCAAAGGATAAGATTAGATCTTAACCGAAGGGGTACGCACCCATCTGATCCATTCGTTTTAAGTTGATCCAACGATCCACAGAGGCCGATCCGTGCGAACCGGTACCGGCCAGTAGGAATGCGCCGCGTGGCACTAGTTTCGTTTAAAACAGAATTTAGAATCTGATTAAATTGCAAACTTGTAAATTGCATAACTTTTGATCCACACGTCCAAAATTTGCAAATTTTATATCAATGGAATCAGTAGAACATGTACTTTGCAACCATGTATTTTGTTTAATGTTTTGCTTCTGGTAAATTGGTTGAATTTGCAGAAACATGTGTAGGCTTATTTTGAATATAAAAATTGTTCTAGATAAATTTTTAATGTAAAATCTTAGCAAAATGGTTTTTTGTGAGCTTACTGACCCTAGGAACCAACTCATGGATTTAAAAATGAATTTTGTGAAGTTTAGGAATAAATACTTGGACTAACTCATTTCTAGTCAAATAAAAATATTGAATTTGATATGGAAATGATTTTTGAGTAAAACCTTTGGGAAATGTTTAGATTCAAACTTTCTGACCCTAAACACCAAGTTTTGTGAATTAACAACTTATTTGATGAACAATATAAAATTATTGCTTGATAAAAGCATTTTCAAACACATAAAATAATGATTTGGTTTAGAAATGGTTTATAGATAAAACCTTTTGCAAATGGTTTTACCACTTTAGTAAATGACCACTTTGAACTTTATAATGTTTTAGAGCCTAGTAGAAACCACCTTTGCAAATAAAACTATCTATTGCATGCTTGCATGCATGACTTTGTTTCTATTATTTTATGTGTGTTAGATTGTTTGAATATTGGTTGGAATGCTAGTTGAATCTATGTTTGCTTGATTGATTTGTAGTGAAGTTAGAAGAGTGTGATATTAGATAGATCAAGAAGTGAACCAACATTCTCTACCAAAAAGGCAAGTGACACTATCATCCAAGTCCTACTATTTTCATTACACTTAGTGGATTTTTGAAACATGCATGATAAGCTTTACTATATTTTATGCTATGCTAAATCCTAATAGGATACCATTATATATTCCTTAGTGGAACCAATGTAGTTGTAGTATGCTTAGCCCTGCTATATACTGGGATGGGATACATGTTATGACTATATGAAGAGTTGAAAAGACTTATGTTTTATATAATAAAACAAGTACTCAATGAACCACCTGGGTGGACAAGGATACTCAAGCTTTTGGACAAGGTGGCAACAAAAGGAACCATGTTTATATGGCAATCTCTTTTTTTGTGCACTAGAAGAAAACCACCCAGGGACTTAGAGATTGAACATGTTTCTCGTACAGTGGCTTCCGTGTACAGCCACATGCTAAATGGGCTCTGGCTTAGTCAACTACATAGTGGAAGACCCATGCATTGGCCTCTTCAGGTTAACTAGAATAGTGCTAGGGAACTTGAAACCCTACATTGGTGCCTGGAAGATAAGCTAGCATTGTGTATTGGGAGGACTTCTATGGAAAGACTTTGTCACATTCTCAATCTGCCAGTACTCCATCTTGGTGAGTACTTATCCAGCGGACACTGGTGGCATCAAGATGAGATTGTGTCATGTGGGTAAAGTGTTCAACTTCTGCAGAAGATCAAATTATAAGTACTTAGCTGTGTCCCCGGTTATGGACAACACTGAGCAACTAAGGCCTGAAACTATGGAAGATCTCGACATTCCAATTTCTCAAAGTAAAACTTGATGGCGACAACAAGGGATTTTAAGAACTTGGAGTTTTCCAAGAAGTTCAGAAAGATTTGACAAAGATCAAAAACTACTTTGAAAAGATAGGATAAAACTATATTGCTTTCTGCAAAAGAGCCTAAACCCTACTTAGCCAAATATGCATGTAATGATAGGATCCACTTATTTCTACATAGTAGTGAAACTTGCCAATACAATTCAAATGTATTGACCCTTGTGGCTACAACTTATTATGTTGCAGGTTTGTTTGATGTTAGTGAAGTGTGTTGAATAGGATTACAAGTCTACAACCAACATGATTGCCTGTGGCACTTTGAAGATGAAGGACTCCATGCTATATAGTTATTTCTGCTGCATTGTAATGACATAGCCAAATGAGCTATGTAAGATGTAATGTATTATTTTATTCCTGGTTATAAGTTGTATTATGACCTTTGTTCCTTGATATTACATCTTAACTATGGATGCTAGCTATTGATCTAGGGACTAGCATTGTAAACACAGGGATCTCTACCTTATTAAAGGTTGGGAACTCTACAATCCTCCAAGCTAACCCCCTTAAGAGAGTTCACCATGACTTCCTTAAGTGCGAAATTTGACTTGATGCGAATCCTCTTCCCTTCCGGTGTTGTGAGCGTGACAGTCCTTTTGGCACAATCTATGACTCCTTCATATTCGGTCATCCAATTCATGCCCAAGATTATGTCTAATCCTTGTGATTCTAGAACTACTAGACTTGTGGGAAAGATGTGTGTCCCAATCCTTAGTTCTAATCCCCGGCAACCGGAGTTTGCCACTATTTCTCCTCCAGGAGAACTTACCCTTAGAGGAGAGTTTATAGACTCCGTAGGTATATTGCCTTTATCCACAAATACCCTTGATATGAATGAATGCGATGCACCGGTATCAAAAAGAACAACTGCGGAAATAGAATTGAGCTTGAACTTACCAATTATGGAGTCTGGTGCGTCACAAGCATCCTCCATAGAGACATGATTCACCGTGGCTTTGACAAACAGGTTTGGCTTCTTCCCGTTTCCATGGTTGTGTCCATTTCCATTCCCATTGCCATTGCGTTCTTCTCGGGGCAAGTGGTTGCATAGTGCCCTGTCTTGTTGCACTTAAAGCATGTCACCTCACTGAGATCTTTTCCATTGCTGCCATTCCCATTGCGGTTTTTATGTCCATTGTGTTTGTGGCCGCCATGGTGATGACTGTTATGGTTGTGGCCATTATTGCTATAAGGTGGTGGCGAGGAAGTGCGCTGCTTCTGGTACAGAACAAAGTGCTTATGAGGGTTAGACTTCCTCTTGCGGTTTTCTATGCTCTTCCTTTTGGATTCAACCACAATGGCTCTATCCAGGAGTTCCTGAAAGTTGTCAAATTTCTGAGCCACAAGCTGAATGGATATCTCATCATTGAGTCCTCTTAAGAATTCCTCCTATCTCTTGGCATCAGTGGAAACATCATCGGGTGCATAACGGGCTAGTTTGTTGAAAAGCTAACCATACTCGGTGACAGAATGGTGCAGCTGGTGTAGGTCGCGAAATTCGCGCCTTTTCAGAGTCATGACACCAGCAGCCACATGATGAGTGCGAAAAAGCTAACTCAAACTGATCCCAAGTGATAGCATCAATATTCGGGTGGGTGACTTGGTAGTTATCCCACCATTCCGCAGCCGGTCCTTCAAGCTGGTGCGCGGCATAACGTACCCTATCGGCTCCGATAGCTTGCACAATGTCTAACTTCTTGTTAATTGTACGGAGCCAGTCATCTGCGATGATTGGTTTCGCGCTGCTAGTGAAGGTAGGTGGGTTCAACCTCAAAAACCGAGTCAAGCGATCCTGTTGAGGTGGTGGCGGTGGTGGCGGGTTGTTGTTGTTGTTGTTTTGCATGTTCTGAGTGAGCAGTTGGATCAGCTGGTTCTGAGTGGCCAGAAGTTGTGCAATTTTTGGAGGAATTTCAGTGTTCGCACGTCTTGGCGGCATCTGTGGGGTTCGAGAGACAAGTTAAGAAATAGACAGGAGGACTAAGTAGTAAACTCTTACCCTTATGAAAACACACCAAACACACAAGGCACACATGACACATTAACACAAACTTAACACAGAGATCAGTTTAACTAAACTAAAGTGTCTTGGTATTTATTACAATCGCGAATAACGTTCTACTATAGAATTAAAGGTGGTCCAACTATTACACATCTCCCACGCCTTCCTCTTCCTCGTCCTCGAACGAGTAGCCTTCCTGCTCTAGGGTTATCTTGTACAACTCCATCTCCTTTGTGGTGGCTTCAAGCTTCTATTGGAGGTTCTTTATCTCATCCTGCAGCATCTTGGTAGTGGCTTCTAGCTGCTCCTGAAGTCCCTCCTTCTCGCTGAGTTGCTTTGCCAAGTCCCTCTTGGAAGCACGCACATCATTGATTATCTTGCAAAGGCCTTCAGTTTGCACTTCAGTTCCATCGATCTCCTGCTTGAGTTCCCTAATCCTCTTGTTTTTATTTATCACCCTCTTCTCTTGGTTAGCGAACTTCTTCTCTTGGTACTGGAACTTTATCTCTTGGAGCTTCATTGCCTCCTCCCGCTGCTTGATCATTTCCTCCTTCTCCTTGATGAGGGCGCATAGCTCGTTGTTCCTTAACATCTCGAGGAAGGTACCCTTTTCAAGGTCATGGATGTGGCACTCCAAATCTTGATATTGGGTCCTTCGGCGCTTGGTAGAAGTCCTTTCCTCAAAGGTTAACTCCATGGGAATTCCTTCCTCATCTCGTCTTCCAAAGAGGCCGCCGCAGTGTCCTTGGAGAGCCTCATGATGACGTCCACATAGGCGACCTATGAGCTGCTACAAGCTGATGCTAAGGGCCTTCTCCTTGGAATCGCTAACAATGTGGATTGCCATGTCTTCCTCCATGTTCTTGCCTCGCTCTTTTCCTGGATGGATGACTTTGACTCCCCAACAACCGTCCTTGTGGAGTTTCTTCATTGTGCTCCCCTGGATTGTTGGGAGGGGAAGGTCCAAACGTGTGAGAAGGTCCATGAGGCATCCACCAAAGCGAAGGGGCTCGATGTCCGCGACCGTGTCGTAGAGGAAGCTTGTCATCTTTAAGTTAGAAGAACGAAAATTAGATACTTAAGTAGAGGAAGGCAGATACTAGAAGTGCGGAAAATAACATAGTAGAAAAGCAAGTAAGGAACATAAGTTAGAGGTGGTTCCAATCCTAGGGTCACGTCCTACAGGCAACGATGTGCTCTGATACCATCTGTAGCGACCTCGGATCGGTAAGGATCCTAAGTCCCTGTGATTAACATGCTAGTCCCTGGATCAATAGCTAGCACTCACAGTCGATGAAATATCATGTAAAACACAGTCTTTATTACACAGAGAATCCAGAGTATGAATTTATTACAAATTTGCTTAGCATTAAGCTAGCTCAAATAACAGCGGAAACATAAAAGCAGATTGAGTCCATCAACGCCCCAGGCTTGTCGAGTGTAGACTCACGATCCCTACGCACCTTTCAATCTTCGGATTCTGCACATAAGACGTGCAACCAACAAGTTGGGTCAATACTTTGAATGTATTGGCAAGTTGCACCAAGGAAAGAAAAGACTATCTCTACATGCAAGGCTAGTTTAGGCTGTAGAGTTCACTTGCTCAAAGCTAGTTTTTCTTAAGTAAAGAGAAGAAGAGAAGATTTTCCCTACTTTGTAAACATTTGCTTAGATAAAATAGGGTCGGATGGCACACGAGGATATTACTCACCAAGTGTCCAAACAACCAAACACTTGGATATTACTCACCAAGTGACACTTGGATATTACGCACCAAGTTCCCAAAATTCCACCCATTGGCGATATTAATCACACCATGGGGTTTCAAAACTTTGCTTAGAAAAGAGAGAGGAAGATCCTTCAGAGGCTCCATCCTTCAGATGCTCAATGTTGTTCTGTTTCCGTGAACACGGCTAATCGATCAGATTGCAATACTCTCGAGAGTTTGTGCATTTTACCCACAATCCACGATCAAGTCCTTTTACAGACAAGACCATGGCGAGGCTTTCCCTTAGTAGCCCCTCTACATTCTAGATCCAACCGTGCTAAGAACCTCCAAATGTTGGTACCCAGGTGAGGTTTCCCACTAAGTACTAGGCCAAGGCAGAGCCCATATGTATTGTGGCTGCGCTGGAAGCTTCTGAATTCTGAAACATGGCAGACTTCTTTGATTCCTGGGCGGCCGTCCTCCACCAAAATCTCACTCGTTGTCCCGACAACCATTCCGCCCAGAAGAAAACTTAGTTTATTTTGAAGTGGATTTGAGAAGAAAAGTTTGCTCTAGAGAGCCTTTATACTTAAAAAAAATTCATTGTCTTTCGAACCCCCCAACGGTACTTTGTATATATAGCATTGAAGGGAATATGCCCGAGAGGCAATAATAAAGTGGTTATTATCGTATTCCTTGTTTATGATAAATGTTTATTTTGCATGCTATAATTGTATTAATACGGAAACATTAATACATGTGTGTTTAATAAACAAACAGAAAGTTCCTAGTTATGCCTCTCTTATAAACTAGCTCGTTGATTAACAAGATGATCAAGGTTTCCTGATCATGGACATTGGATGTTGTTAATAACGGGATCACAACATTAGTGTAATGGTGTGATGAACATTCATCCGAAGTATAGCATTACGATCAAAGTCATTGAGTTTATATTGCTATAACAACTTACGAAGTGATCCTAATCCTTAGACCACGAGATCATGTCAATCACTAACACCGGAAGAGTTTCTTGATAACATCAAACGTCACAGCGTAACAGGGTGATTATAAAGATGGGTTCGGAACTACTAAAGTGTTATGTTGAGGCCCATGGATCGAGAGTGGAATTTGTTCATCCTGATGACGGATAGATATGCTCTGGGCCCTCTCGGTGATATCACATTGATTAGCTTGCAAGCAAGTGATTTGATCACTAGAATGTTATATCACGGGAACAAGAAAAGAGTGCATGTCAGTAACGAGATCAAACTAGGTATGGAGATACCGATGATCGAATCTCGGACATGTAATATATCGCGAAACAAAGGGATTAAGATACTAGCGTAAAAGGTTCCGACGATCACAAGAAAGTCATCGTTGAATGTGTGGGAGTCAGTATGGGTCTCCAGATCCCGCTTCTGATTATTGATCCGAGAGGGGTCTTGATCATGTCCGCATTATTCGCGAACCGTAGGGTGACACACTTAAGAGACACCGACATCCATTTGGAGCAAAAGTTTCATGCCGGAAAGAATAACTAGCGCAGGAATTTATTTCACTAGATACCGAAACGGGTTTTCGGGTGAAATTGCAGAAAGTGTTTCTGCATGTGAAATGAAATACTAGCAAGGGGTTATATGTGAATGTTTTTCATTAAAGTAATTGACAAAATTCTGAATAAATAAAAGGAGTTTTATTTAATGAGAGTTTGCATTAAATTTGGTGGAAATTTAATGGGAATTTGAGTGGGTTTTTGAGTGGAGGGAATTGAAAGGCCTTTGAGTGAGTGGAGTGTCCACCCACATGAATGTGGAAGAGGTGGGGGCAGCCCCATGGCTGGGCGCATGGCCCCTTGGGTGCCCCCCTCTCCCTATAAAAGGAGCCCCCTCCCTCTCGCTCACTCACACCTCCTCATGAAGGATCTCTCTCCCCCTCTAGAATTTATTCCCCATGGTGTCGGACTAGCGAGATACATGTTCCCGGTGGCTATTCGGCAAGAAAGAGTTGTGCTTCCGCTGCATTGCTGGAGCGAGGAGGCGGAGGTTGCTCGGTGTCTCGAACGTGTGTGCGAGCACGGATGCGCTGCTGTTTTGCGGCGCTAGGACTTCCTCTCGATCTTGAGATCGGCAAGAGATCGTCTACATCAACCACGAGTTTGGACTCGTTAAGCTTTGTCGGTCTTCAAGGGTATGTTCTCTACGGATATACATCCGCCCGTTGTTTGTATCTAGTAGATAGATCTTGGTACATAGTTGTTCCCATCGTAGGAATTTTTTTGTTTTCTATGCTGCGAACCCTACAAGCATAGCAAGCAAAACTAAAACAAGGTTAACCTATTAGGAAGGGAAAATCCTAAGTATAGAGCTACTCATGGCATACTACAAAATCATCGCACTTGCAAAATAATACCAAGGAAAAATTCTACTAGAACATCCTAGAGATGCATACTACAGAATTTTGAAGATCACATGCATAGAATCAAAACTGGGACAAAAGTTATGAACAAGTGGTGTAACTTGCCTTGATCCGAGCAGCACTCTACACAGTAGCACTCCTCGGCGCACTCCGATCAATCTAACAAATCACAAACATAGATCTAATCACAACTTGCACAAAATATGCCACAGAGATAACATGCATGCATGCAACATGGTACTTATGCAAGATTTGTTTTTCCAAATTGACCAAAGTAGTTTAATTGGATTGTAATTGTGTTAGGGATGTTATTAGTATTGATTTCTTACGGTTTAAATAAATTTGGATCATTATTATAATTCATAGGCTCACTGGGAGATTCAGCCATCCAATTAGCCCCAAATTAGATCTAATGATCCTAAGCAAGGTTTTATAATTTTGTTCAGTAGGTATTGTAAAAACAAAGTCAACGCATCAAGAAACAACTAAAACGGGGTTTTAATTATTTTTCTATGGATTAAACACTCTAATCTAAAGATTAAATTATACACAGAAAACCCAACTATAGACTTGAAGTTTTATTGCAGATATGCGTTCTACATAATTTTGTGAATTCAACGGTATATTATACGCTAAATTTGGCCAAGTAAATAATTTTCTATGAATTTCGCAAGTTTTAAAAACAATGTGCCTCAATAAATTTTTTTTGAACCGAACTAATATAACCCTAAGCCACGTGTCGCGTTCTCACACGGAGCCGTGGCCTTGGCTGAGTTGGCGCTGATGCGTGCGCGCGTGCCACGCGGCACGACGCCATTGGCTAGTACCGCTTCGGCGGTACTTCTATTCTACCGCGTGGATTCGAGATCGGACGGCTAGGGGGCTACATGACTTACAGGCGGTGGCGACGACGGTGATGAGCGGCGACGGCGTCGGTGGTCGATGGGCGGCGGCGCTCTGGTGGCTCCCTGAGGTGGCGGTGTGGTCGACAGGGCGCAGCTTGTCCTTGCGGTCGCGGTCGTGCCCTCGGCTGTGCTCCTCTCTTCCTCTTCCGTCCACAAGGCTCCGCCGTTCCTCCTCGTCCCCGACGACGCGTCGGCGAGCAATTCCCGGCGATACACTGCACAAGAGAAGAAAATGAGGGGTCGTGGTGAGGCGGTGTTGCACGAGGACTCGAGCCCAGGTGATAAAGGGGAAAGGGGGAGGCAGGGTTGTCGATCCAAGATCGACCTGAGCTCGGTGACAGCGGCGAGATGGAAGAAGCGAAGCAGCGGCTAGGGTTGCATGAAACAAATCTTGAACGAGCCGAGGCCGAGGGTTGCGGGTTTTATGGGGGCGGAAATCTTGGGCGAGGGGCTAGGATTTGGCCGCGGATCCTACCGGAATCCGATCGAAGGCGTGCTGCAGGCGGTCTCCAACTCGAGGTAGGGGACGAGCGGGTGGGTCCCGCGTGTCAGCGGTGGGGAGGGAAGTGGCTGACGCAAGGCCCAGCTAGGTTAGCTGTCGCGTGGGCGTGGGGTGCGGGCGGGCTGGCGCAGCCGGCCCAACAAGGTTAGCTGTGCTCTTTTTTTACTCCTTATTATGTTTTTCAATTTCTGTTTTAATAAAACTCCAATAACTTTTGCATAACAAGTCCAAAAGTGATGAAACCAACACCTAAATTTTTGTAAAAAGAAGGTGGTCATTATAGGACCAAGGATTAATATTTTTACAAAGTTTTTTAGAAGGGCCAAGCATGAATACAACATTGTAGATCACATAGGGAAAAATCTTTATTAGGGTTTTGGTAGGTTTTGTTGTTAGGGTTTTGTTGCAACTTCATTTGTAGGATCCAATGATGCAAGGATGATGCATGCTTCTAATAACACCCTAATATAAAATCTAGGATGTTACACTAAAATATCATTTGCAAATCACATCACAGGAGAAAGCATTAGTTCCATTATATTGCAATGTATAACGTAAGAACAACAGTAAGCCATTAGCAATCCATTCCTCAAAGAGGAATGATTTTACTAAACTCACCAGGCTAGCAGATCATGCTAAGTAGCACATCACTATGCACACTCCATCAAGGAGGTACCACAATGATTTGTCTACTAGAAAAAGCCCGATGGCTCTGAAATTTGCCATCTTTCCCTGTGTTTAAACATTGTTTTAGTCAAGCAATTGACAAGAAACTCTCAATCACTACAAGAAAAATGTCCTTTTACAACGGACGATTTTCGTGGTTGAAGGTCCGTTTTTTGTGGTTGAAAAGACTTCTCCGATGTATTCCCTTCATGGTAGAAGCCCCATCATAAATGAATCTACCCTAGGTTTTTTTCGATCGTGGCGGATTGCACCCTTTAGCCATAAAAATTTGTTCCATCGTAGATTTGTTCGCTAGCCGCGTTGACTGCTGACGTCATGCAAACTACCACATGGAGAACGCCGTTAACAGCCAGATGGCACCGTCACCTGTCAATGAAACCGTGGTAGAAGACAGGCCTAGCCAATGCCTAATAATTATTAAGTAGGCTGGCCCATTAAGAGAGCATAATAGTATCACGGCCCGTTACTGTTTCGTCCTGTATTATTACAAATGGGCCCACTTGTGCTGCCCGCTGTCGCCCGTAAACTTTCGGGCCCGTTACTGTTTTGACCTATACTGTTTGAAACTGGCCCAACTGTAAGGCCGACAAAATGTTGGGCCCGTTACTATTCCGCCCTGTATTGTTTGAACTAGTCCCGTTCGGCCAGCCCTTTTTGAACCGTAACCCTTTTGGTCCGTTATTGTATAGTCCTACACTGTTCGAAACAGGCCCATTTATGTAAGCCATTGCGGCCCATAATATTTCGGGCCCTTTACTGTTTGGGCCCATATACTTCCTACTCGTATTTTCGACCCATAACAATTCTGGCCTAGTGCGAATTCGGCCGGTTACTGTTCTAGCCTGCTGCGATCCTGGCCTTCTTTCTGGTCGTGCCTGCTACTGTTTTGACCCGTTACTGTTTTTGCCATTTAAGGTGTCGGCCCTTTACTACTCTGGTCCTTTATAGTTTTTTGGCATGTTACTATTTCGACCTTTTACTGCTTCAACCTGTTACTGTTTTGGCCTATTACTGTTTTGGCCTGTTATTGTTTCGTCCTGTGACTATTTTTTTTTGAATATTTACTGTAGGGGAGTCCCCCACAGTCCTTTATTTTAAAAAGAGTCAAAAGTCTTATGTACAAACTAAATAGTTAAGAAAAGAAAAGGAAAAAGACTACACAAAGTTACAGTAAAGTATCTATCCAAGATATCAGCTCTGGAATGGTCTTCTTTTTAACTCTATATTTTAAGAATGAGACATCAGTGATAAACCCAGTTTTCCAAGAGGCAAATGAAGGTCTTATTCCTTTGAAGATCTTGGCATTTCTCTGTTTCCAAATATTCCAGCAGGCAAGTATAGCAATCTCTGTCCTGTCACTATTGTAGGGTCGTTACTGTTACTGAGCGCGCCTGTGGTTCAGCCTCGTTACTTTTACGATCTTTTATAGTTTGTGCATTTCTAGAGCCCGTTATCATAAACGGTGTACAACTTGTGAGAATTTTTACTGTTCATCGTCAGCCTAATACAAGACAGGAAAATACAAAGCACGATACTATACCCTAATCGACTTGGCTAGCGTAGAGGTATGGTAACACCTATCACTATGTCTGGACGACGTCAAATAAATGCCTATGGCCTACGCGATTAATCTAGATATTATATCAAATGCAAACTGCTTAAAATTATTACATATTATCAACTCAAGGGAAAGAAAAATCGACATATTAGTTGACAATCGAGTTGATAGCAGTCCTCAATTTGCTTTCTCCATCTATCACCTGCATCTTCGTTTTGAGTGTGCCATCTACATTCGAAAACAACCTTGAGACATGATCTTGCATCCCCCTCTTTGGTGGCGATAACAATAATTGCAGTCTGAAACTAAGTAATAACAAGTTAATACATCAAACAAGGCTAACTACTCATTTAACTGATACGACAAGAGCTATGAACTAGAGTTTACTACTGGTCAGTGGTTTAAATATATTGACCATGACGTTAAACAAACAGGACAAGCAAGCATTAAACAAGTGTGCCTACCGAGAAATAAAACAATGTGTGGGGCTTAGAATTTTAGCAAATATAAACTAGCTAGGTTATTTCAATAAATATAAATAAAAGTAGTTGTACATCCTAGAATGCAAGAGACGTTGAGTGACTTGGAATTTACAGTGAGGTACACAATGGCATGCAGTTACTGTCGTATCTAAGAATGAACCAGACAAAAATAATAACAGCATCATGCGAGAACTTGTAGAGAGGGAATGCAAACCACGAATAAACTATACGGTAGATGATAGTTATGTCATTGCTTAGGAGGAACCAAAATAAGATAGGAAATATAATGGTGTCGCTTGTGAACTTGTAGAATAGAATAAGCAAACATTAGACAAGTGTTACAATGAAATGAGCAATCAATCAAAGTGTTTCTTAGAATTTCAGCAAATATAAAGTAGCCAGGTCATTTCAACAAATATATATGGAAGGAGTTTTTTATCCTGAAATGCAAGAGACGTTGGGTAACTGGGAATTTGCAGTGAGCTTCACAATGGCTTGCAGTTACCGTCATAGCTATATGAATGAAACAAATAGAAATTATAACGGCATCATTCCAAAACTTGTAGAGTAGGAATGAAAACCACGAATGAACTATATATACAGTAGAGAATATTTATGTCGTTGCTTATGACGAACCATTAGATACGAAATATAATGTAATCAATTATGAACCTGCAGATTAGGACAAGCAAGCAATATAGAAGTGTGCCAACAAATGAATTGAGCAATCAAATAGTGTTTCTTAGAATTTCAGCAAATATAAACTAGCCAGGTCATTTCAACGAATATATATGGAAGCAATTGTGTATCCTAGAATGCAAGAGACGTTGGGTGACTCCGAATTTGCGGTGAGCTACACAATGGCATGAAGTTACTATCGTAGCTAAGAATGAACCAGACAAAAATTATAACGGCATCATACGAGAACTTGTAGAGTAGGAAGGCAAACCACAAATGAATTAAGCAATCGAATAGTGTTTCTTAGAATTTTAGCAAATATAAACAAGCCAGGTCATTTCAACAAATATATATGGAAGCGGTAGTATATCTTGGAATGCAAGAGATGATGGGTGACTCAGAATTTGCGGTGAGCTACACAATGGGCATGCAGTTACTTTCATAGCTAGGCTTCAATCAGATAGAAATTATAATGGCATCATAAGAGAACTTGTAGAGCAGGAATGCAAACCACAAATGAACTATATAGTAGAGGATATTTATGTTGTTGCTTAGGATGAACCAACACCAGATAAGTAAACAATGGCATCACTTGTGAACCAGTAGAAGAGGACAAGCAAGCATTAGAAAAATGTGCCTACAATGAAATGAGAAATCAATCAAACTGTTTCTTAGAGTTTCAACAAATAAATATGAAAGCACTTGTTTATCCTGGAATGCAAGAGATGTTGGGTGACTCAGAATTTGCGGTGATCTACACAATGGGCCTTCTTGTTACTGTTGTAGCTAGGAATCAACCAGATAGAAATTATAATGGCATCATAAGAGAATTTGTATAGAAGGAATACAATCCAAGAATGAACTATATATACAGTAGATGATAGCTATGTCGCTGCTTAGGATGAACCACTAGATATGAAATATATTGGTGTTGCTTGTGAACTTGTAGACCAGGACAAACAAGCATTACACAAGTGTGGCTACAAATGAATTGAGCAATCAAACAGAGTGTTTCTTAGAATTTCATCAAATATAAACTAGCAAGGTCATTTCAACAAATATATATGGAAGCAATAGTATATCCTGGAATGCAAGAGAGGTTGGGTGACTCGGAATTTGCGGTGATCTACACAATGGGCATGCAGTTACTTTTGTAGCTAGGATTCAACCGGATAGAAATTATAATGGCATCATAAGAGAACTTGTAGAGCAGGAATGCAAACCACAAATAAACTATAGAGTAGAGGATAGTTATGTCGTTGCTTAGGACGAACTAGCACCAGATAAGGAAACAATGACATCGGTTGTGAACCCGTAGAAGAGGCTATGCAAACCAACATGTTTAAATTTCCCTTTTGGAGCTCTAAGCAAAGACAAAGAAAATAGTCAGTGTTGTAGCTTTTGAAGAACCAGATGGCAACAAAAAATTTATAATCGAATTAGTACGAATAGTTTAAATGCGTACTACATGTTATAAGAATGATGCCAGGGAGAAAATAATAGCAGGAACATAGCTTAGAACAAACCAGATAAATTTAGTAACAGTGGAGCAGGGAATCCACACCAAAATTTTCTACTGACTTTATGTTTTGCAAGAACTAAACAATAGCATGCAATTACTATTATATGGAGTAGCTAAGAACATGTGCATGACTTTAAAATTTGTAGAGAAGAGAATGCAAGCCAACATGTCTAGTGACCTTTATGTAGCATAAATAACATGAATGTGCACTGACTTGGTGTGTAGCACGATTAGAAAAAAGCAGTTCACTGCGACATGCTTGAACCTGCTATGCTGCTGACAAACAAAAAAGAGTTGGGAGATTTGGTTACCATGGCCGGTGACGCTTCTAACCATCATCCATACCCACGCGGGTGACGTCCAGGTCACCGAAGGTGCTGCGGTTGCGGTGGCTGTTTGTGTCAGGGAAGCAGATCTTGGGCGGTCGATGCCGGCTTGAGTACGATGGACAAGAGCGTCGCTGAGTCAGAATCGGTGCACTGCACGGTGGCTCCGGTATGGTATGGTTGGGGTGGCTGCCGGCGGCACGGGAGTAGATCTTGGGCAGTCGTTGACGGATTCGCTGTCGTGGTATTGCCGACGAGTACGCCATGGAGGGGTCCTCACAGTGCATGTTTAGAGACGTGGGGGAAGGCGGACGGTTGACGGGTACGAGGCAACACAGCTTACCCAGGTTCAGATCCCACGACAGTGGCGGAATCCTACTCCTGCTATAAATCACTATAGGGGCAATACGCCGAGTTACAGAGATAGGTTCACTGTGCGAGGTGTGTGCTAATTGCTAATCGATTGTCTGAAGTTGTCTATGATCGTGCCCTAAAGGCTCCCATAGGCCCGACTTATATAGTCGCCAGGTCCTAGGGTTACAGCGAGAAGTCCTAGCCGGACAGGTTACAGAGTCCTACACCGACTATTACTAGTCTTGTGTATCTTGCACTCCAAGGCTCCGGGTATGTCGGTGACTCCAACCGTATCCTTCCTTTATCCGGCATGGGCCTCCCTTCTGGATCCATCTAACTGGGCCACCCAGCAGGCCATAGGCCATGCTACCAACTATGGGCCATCCGGGTTAGCCGGATAAGAGACATGCTATAAGGATACCCATATAGCATATCCCCAATAGTAGCCCCCGGAGAACTCCGAGATCTTGCTCCATCTTGCCTCTTCTTGTGGAATGCTCCGTGAATGTCGGCAAATCGTCAAGCAACATCTTGTAGTCCTCCCAAAGAACCCTGCAAGGTTTTCTCCGTCTTCAACTTGTAAGTCGGAGAAATGTTGAATCTTCCATCGTACTCTTCCGTAGCCGGATCGGATCCGTCCATGCCGGAATCATCAATGTGACGGCTCACCTGCCTATGTCAGCTAGGGCGACGTAGGCTTAGGTCAGCAACGCCTCGTAACTCACACATGTAGACAACGCAATCATGTCCGATTTTCCCGCGCGTGCGATACGAACCGTTGGCGGCGACGGTTGGAGACGTGGTGAAATTTCTGCGCACATTCGCGAGCACGTTGTCTATGCGGCAACCGTCCGATCAAGCTGCACGAATCTTGACGCTGGAGATGATAAATAGTAACTACGGTGGAATTTTCCCCTTTTACCTCATTCTCCTCGCGTCATCTTCTTCCTCCAGCGCGCGCCTGCTCGAGCTCTCCGCGACAACACCCGAAAAACCCTAGCGCCAATCTGCACTAGTCACCTCCACTCTCACCCCATGGCTAGCAGCAGCACTTCCCCTTCCATGGCGTCATCGAGTGAAGCCGCGGCGAAGCCGGCGAGCTCCGTCGTCGTGCCCCTGGAGGGTCTGGTCATCCCTGTTTCTGCGATGGTCGAATCCACCGGCGGTGACCATAATCCAGCGGCGCTGGAGCCGTTGGAGGAGGAATCGGATTCGCACAAGGGCGATTGGCGCGGCTCAGACATCACTGACCGCGACATCCAAGAGTTGATCGTCGAGGGATACCTCCCTGCGACGGAGGGGCTCGCCTGGCGGGCGGCACCGGTCGGCGAGGTGACACCTTCTCCCCAAGTCAGAGAAAAGGTGTACCTCAAAGCCCAACTAGTACGCGGCGTCTCCCTACCCATCTCCAACTTCTTTCTCTCCGTCTTGAATCACTATAGGGTCCAGCCCCAAAACCTTAATCCCAATAGTATCCTAGTGCTTAGCAATTACACGGCACTTTGTGAGGGTTACCTAGGGATTAGGCCTAGGCTAGATCTCTTTGTGTACTTCTTCACCGTCAAGCGCGAAGCCGGAGCCGTCAAAGATGAGCTTAGAAACTGTGGCACCATAAGCTTCAAGATCCGTCCTGGCCGGCGGTTCCCCGACATCGTCGGCCACGAGTCCTGCAGGAATTGGTAGCGTACTTACTTCTATGGCCCAGATATTCCTCTGGTTGGCCGAGAAGTAACATACCCGGACTTCATGGATGGAGTCGCCGCCGAAGTTTCCACATGGATATCCCAAGCCTCCCTTCCTTCTGACCTCGACGCTTCTCGTGCCATAAGGCGGATCAAGTGGCTCGTAGATACGGGTTTGACCGGCTTGGACCTAGCCATGTGCTGGTTCATCAGGCGAATCCAACCTTTGCAGGACCGCGCGAAGCTCATGCACGAGTATACCGGTGACAGGAGGGATAGCCTCCGTATCTCCATGGACAATTTCTCGAGCGACTCCATCAAGCTCCATCTTAAGGACATCGTCAAGGTGAAGGACAAGCAACACGGCTTCGCCATCACCTACGACATGTTCGTAGACGGCAAGTGCCCAAAGGTAACTGTTTATTTTCCGTTTACGACTTTTACTCCAGTTTTTTCCATCTATCAATTGCCATCTCATCTAACACGGTGGACCTATACTTAACAGCTTTGCGACATAGATGAGGACAGCATGGCTCCCAAAATCTATGGACCAAAGATGAAAGAGGTCACCGTCGTTTCCGACGATGATGCTCCGGTGGCGCGAAAGCGGAAGAGCTCCACCTCTGACGCTGCCGACGGAGGCAAGAAGAAGAAGACGGAGGGTGGAGCCTCCAAAAAGACTACCGCCTCCCTGGAGGCGGAGAAAAGAAAAGCCATCGGGATTCCTTTTGCCAAAGCTCCCCCACTTGTGTAAGATTCTTTTCTTCCGACATTGTCCATTTATCTGTCTTGATCCTGTACTTATGCAATTTGCACATTTCAGGAAGAAAGCCACGACCAGCCTCAAGAAGACCTCCAAATCATTGGGGGCTTCTAGAACCGTGAAGGACATGCTGCATCGTGATGCCTCTCCCGCCATCGCCCCTACCACTCCCTCTATCAAGCCCTCGTCTGCCCCGACAAGCTCACAAGATAAGGAGGCATCTGGCCCTTCCGCCATGGAAGTGGACTCAGGCGCCTCTACTGAACTTGCTGTTGTCGGTGAGCAGGCGACACATGAGAGTGCCACCCAACAAATGGCTGAAGCTCCGGCTAAGGATGCCATTGTTAGCGGTAAGGTGGTGGTGGAAGCTGGTACTTCTGCCGAAGGCGACGCCCTTGCTCCCTAGAAACCTTTTGAGTTCCCGAAGATAGTCTACCCGGCACTTACGCCGAGTAGCACAACTCTGGTTCTTGGCGCAACACCGACATCTCCGACGTGCGGTCTTGAGGAGCTCCTCCGACAAGCAGACATCTTGCAAGGAAACAGCATCTCCTTTGGCAAGCTGCTGGCCGAGAGCGCTACCAATCTCAAGATTATTGCACTTGTAAGTTTTATTTGCCTTTTGCATTTTATATGAGTATCCCACTGTAGCCCTCGAGGATGTAGACGGAGAACCATAGGTCTTTGCGTCTAGATGCTCTAAGAGTGACTAAGATAGAAAACTTCTCACTGTAGCCCCCAAGCATTTAGATGGAATGAAATATTCCGACTAGATGCTTTAAGAGTAGCATACACAGTGTTATAAATTTCAGTACTGTAGCCCCCAAGCTTATAGTTGTAACTGAATTAGTTCCAACTAGATGCTTAAAGAAAAACTAAGCATATTGTTAAGTCAAAAACTCCCGATGTAGCCCCCGAGCGCCTAGGTGCAAAATTTCCGACTAGGTGCTCCAAGCGGACCAAACAACGTTTTAACTTTGACCTTTTTTCCACAGAATGAGAATGC
Organism: Avena sativa; assembly: GCA_916181665.1. Lineage (NCBI taxonomy): Eukaryota > Viridiplantae > Streptophyta > Magnoliopsida > Poales > Poaceae > Avena > Avena sativa. Next base: position 151,280,230 of record OV702297.1, read on the forward strand.
TCGGAGGGGCATGGCCAATGACAAGTACCAGAAGATGCGCGCAGATCTTGAAGCCGAAAAGGGTAAAAATGCCATCTTGAAGGAACAGATCATCAAAAACAAGAGTCTGTTTTCTTGTTTGTGCATTCCGTCTTGGTTTTGTGCTTATATTCTTCGAGTACTCACTGTGTACTTTGATTTCTCCGACTTTGCAGAACATGTTGCCAAGGCTAAGGACATTGTCGAGCAATCCAAGCACATTCAGCAGCTGGATAGCGAGAACAAGATCCTTAAGGAGGAGAGGAAGGACATGCTGAAAATGCATGAGAAGTCAATGAAGGCCCTGCAGGACTCCGCCACCGAGGAAATCAATCGCTTGAAGGAGGAGATTGCGATCTTAAAAGATCAGAAGAAAGCTGCCGAAGAGCAGAATCAACGCCATAGCGAGGCGTATAAGCTCCTCCAACAAGAGAAAGAATCCTTGGCGGACACCCTCTGGCAGGCTGAGGCCAGCATCTTCAGTAAGCTTTCTCCACCTGGAATTTCTGTAGTCTGGATACTCTGAATTGTTGAACTCATGTGCTCCTTGTCGAAGTTTGCAACTCCTATGGTTTTGACCCGTTCACCTCCTCCGGCCAAGGAATGCATGGTTCTTGCCGGCAACTTTATCAACACCGCCATCACGCAAGCCAAGGAGATCGCCAAGCCCCTCCAAATCAACATAAAAGCATCAGACTCTATGGCGAAGTACTCGGAGATCCTGTGCCGAGCCCCTGAGCGTATCACAAGCTAGAAAGCTTCATGTGCACGGGCTGGTGCAAGGATGGCACTGTCAATGGTGAAGACACACTATGAAGATGCCGACATCGACACGGTGACCTCTAGGATTCCCGACGCGGATGACGATGGCAAGGCTATCAATCATGAGTCCATCTTGTCGACACTCGCGGGCTATGATACCAGAGTCGCCGAGTTGGTTGACGTCAATGTCTTCGTACCCAGGAATACCATCGATGACGGCGACCAAAGCTCCTCCGAGTCTCTTCACACAGCCGACTTCGAGGGTGGCTCTCCTGCTGTTGATGACGCTGTGTCCAAGTCACCTGCGCCAAAGGAATGAAGAACAACTTTGTAATATTTGTTTCTCCTTTAGTGCATATGCGGAAAAACTTATGTATGTAATCTTAAGGCGGAAAACAATGGTTGTTATCTCCTGCTACCTAAGAACTAATTCCCAACATGTATATATTTTTAAGCAAGTGCTGGCTTATCCATTACTTTGGTTCTTATGCTTGACCTTTCGTGAGTCGAAAGACTCGTTGTCGGAACCATGCGCTCAGGTGATGATGCCCAATCGCACCGTCAATAACCTAAGCACAAAATTGCCGACAATAAGTGCCAAAAGTCACTACTCCAGAATCCACATAAAAACGACAAAGAAGGTGTAGACTAGAAAACTTAAGCTAACGCCCGAAGGCGGAATTTTCACAAGTGCAATCGCAGAGCTTGTGCATAAAGGTTTTACATGATCCAAAAATGAACACTAAAGGAGGTAAAAAAACTCAGAAATATGAGTGAACCAGAGAGTTTTATTTCGTTGATCATATAAGAGGTACACAATTAGATAAAAATGCTAAGTGTAAAAAGGACGTAGCTGTGCTATGTTCCATGGCCGATCAAGCTCCGGGTAGTCATCATCCAGGTCACGTCGCTTACGCTGATGATCCTCGTTGGGTCTATCCTTCTATTCACGATTGTCAACAAGGTAGTAAGACCCATTGAGTAGCGCCTTGCTTATGATGAACGGTCCTTCCCATGGCGGGGATAACTTGTGTGACTTTTTCTGCTTAAGTTGGAGCACCAAATTCCCCTCTTTAAATCAGCGATGCCGGACGTGGCGACTATGGTAGCTGCGTAGCTTCTGCTGGTAGATGGCGGATCTTTGGCATGCCAAAACGCGCTCCTCCTCGAGAAGGTCCACATCTAGGCGTCTGGATTCTTCAGCGTCATCCTCATCGTAAGTAGCAACTCTTGGTGCATCGTGAAGTATGTCGGAAGGCAGGATGGCTTCTGCTCCATAAACCATGAAGTAAGAGGTGTAGCCGGTGGATCTGTTGGGTGTAGTTCGTAAACTCCACAGCACAGATGGTAGTTCCTCTGCCAAGGCTCCAGCTGCTCTGTGTAGTGGTGCTTCAAGACGTGGCTTGATTCCCTGCAGAATTAACCCATTGGCTCGCTTAACCTGACCATTGGATTCTGGGTGTGCCACAGATGCAAGGTCGAGTCGGATACCCTTCTCCCAACAATAAGCCTACACTTCTCCGAGAGACAAGTTGCTGCCGTTGTCGGTGATAATGCTGTGTGGGAGACCAAATCTCACCACTAGATCCCGGACAAACCTGAGGGCAGTTGCCCCATCAAGCTTTCTAATGGGTTTAGCTTCTATCCATTTAGTGAATTTATCAACTGCTACAAGCAGATGTGTAAATCCACATGGTGCAGTTTGTAACGGTCCCACCATGTCTAGCCCCCAGACTGCGAACGGCCAAGTTATTGGTATTGTTCGCAATTCTTCAGCAGGAACATGTGGTTATCGGGCATAATACTAGCATCCCATGCACATCTCAACCAGCTTGCCGGCGTCCGCCTTCGCGGTCAGCCAGTAGAATCCTTGCCGGAAGGCTTTTGCGACCAACGATCGGGGAGCGGCGTGATGCCCGCAATCTCCGAGATGGATTTCGCGTAGGATTTGCATACCTTCTAACTGGGAGACACACTTTAGGTATACACCATTAGTGCTTCTTTTGTAGGGTTCTCCATTGATTATGGTATAACCCTTTGCTCGTCATACTATTTGCCGTCTTTCGACCTCGTCGTCAAGCAAAGTTCCGCGTTCGAGATATTCCATGAACGGTTTTGTCCAAGCCGGAGGGACCTTTGTCACCATGTTGACAAAAGAGTCAGCTCTATCCGGGTTGTCGATGTCGGCTCCCTTCACAGATGGTGTGCGCAGATGCTCTAAGAAAACTCCTGGCGGAATTTGCTTGCGCCCTGATCCAAGTTTAGACAGTAGATCAGCCGCCTCATTTTGCTCCCTAGGCACATACTTGACTTCGTAGCCCAATAAGCTCTTGGCTATCTCATCCACTTCGTCTCGATATGCCGCCATCACAGGGTTCCGCGCATTCCAGGTGCCAGCCACCTGCTGGGCAACCAAGTCGGAATCTCCACAGCAAACTATGCGCTTGACGCCAATATCCTTGGCTACACGTAGTCCGTGAATGAGTGCTTCATACTCCGCCATGTTATTTGTAGCCTCGAAGTGGATCTGCAGAACATTGTGTAGCTTGTCTCCTGTTGGTGACTGTAGCAATACATCAGCCCCCGAGCCGTTGAGCAGCTTTGATCCGTCAAAGTTCATCACCCAGTACTCTGGTTCCGGCAACGGAGTATCGTCAGGCATCTCCGTCCAATCTGCAACAAAATCCGCCAAGGCCTGTGACTTGATAGCATCGCGTCTCTTGTAGGTGATTTCGAAGGCGGCAAGTTCAATGCCCCACTTCGCAACCCTTCCTATAGCGTCGCTGTTGTTGATTATGTCGGACAGTGGAGTCTTGCTCACTACTGTGATTGGGTGCTCCTGAAAGTAATGCCTTAGCTTCCGAGAAGCAAGGAATACTCCATAAGATATCTTTTGGTAGTGCGGGTAACGCTGTTTGGACCCCGTCAAGACCTCGCTTACATAGTAAACTGGTCGCTGAACTCCGTGCTCATAGCCTGGTTCCTTCCGCTCTACCACGACGACGATGCTAATTACCCGGTTGGTTGCTGCCATGTAAATTAACAGGGGCTCTCCAGGCTCGGGTGCTGCAAGGATAGGCGCTGAGGAAAGGGTTTCCTTGAGCTTCTTCAATGCTGCATCTACTTTGTCCGTCCACATAAATTTGTTCGCCTTTTTCAGCAACTTGTACAGCGGTAGAGCCTTCTCTCCAAGTTGGCTGACGAACCGACTAACTACTGCAACACAACCTGTTAGTCGTTTGATGTCCTTTAAGCATGTCGGACGGTTTATGTTCAAGATGGCCTTGATTTTCTCCGGGTTGACCTCGATTCCGCGCTGGAAAACGATGAATCCCAACAATTTGCCTGCTGGAACCCCGAAGACGCACTTCTTAGGGTTAAGCATCATGTTGTATTTCCTGAGATTATCAAAGGTTTCTTTCAAGTCGGAGATTAAGTCATTTGACTTTTTAGACATCACCGCAATGTCGTCCACATAAGCGTGAACGTTCCGACCAATTTGGTCATGAAGGCAACGTTGCATTGTCCGCTGGTACGTGGCACCTGCGTTTTTCAGCCCAAAGGGCATCGTGACATAGCAAAACATGCCGTATGGGGTAGTGAACAAAGTGGCCTACTGGTCCGACTTCCTCATCTTGATCTGGTGGTATTCTGACTATGCGTCAAGAAAGCACAAAAGTTCCGAGCCATCCATTGAGTCAATGACTTGGTCAATGCGAGGCAAAGAAAACGTATCTTTGGGACATGCTTTGTTGAAGCCGGTGTAATCAACGCACATTCTTAATTCATTGGTTCCCTTTTTGGGGAAAAGTACAGGATTGGCCACCCACTGGGTGTGAAGGACTTCTTGGATAAAGCTAGCCTTAAGTAACCTAGATATCTCTTTGCCAATGGCTCGTCTCTTCTCATCTCCAAAGCGTCATAGAGGTTGTTTCACTGGTTTGGATTTTGGATCGATGTTTAAGCTATGCTCGGCAAGTTCCCTAGGTACACCTTTCACGTCGGCAGGCTGCCAGGCAAAGATGTCCCTATTCTCATGGAGGAACTCGACAAGCGCGCTTTCCTATTTGGGATCCAGGTTCGTCCCAATGGTGGTGGTCTTGGAGGCATCGCCTACCACAAGTTCCACCGGCTTGGTCTCGATGGCGGCCTTGAACGCAGGAGCGGAGTCGGAGATCTGCTTCTTCGACGCGGGCATCTCTGAGTCATCGACCTTGCTCTGGATCTCCTTGAATTCTTCGCTGTAGAGGACAACTTCCGCAAAGGCTGCTTCATTGATCTTGCAATCCCTTGCCTTGGTAAAGCTTCCGAATATGGTGATGACACCGTTTGGTCCGGGTATCTTGAGCTTGTTGTAGACGAAGCATGGCTTGGCCATGAACGTGTGGAATATGTCGCGGGCGAATATGACGTGGTACACACTCTTGAAGGGGATCACCTCGAAGGTCATGCGCTCTTGGCGGTAATTATTAACATCGCCAAAGGCAACCTGAAGTGTGATGCACCCAAGGGACCGAGCCTCCCAACCAGGAACTACGTCGTGGAATATGGTGTTGGTCTGCCTTAGGTTTGCCTCCGTCAAGTTCATCTTCTGCAGTGTATCCAGGTACATGATGTTGATGCTGCTTCAACTATCCACCATGCACTTGGTGAACTCCACGCCGTCAATCAAGGGGTTGATGACCATGGCGTACTGGTTCTCCGTAGGGACAAGGTCTAGGTGGTCCGTCCTGTCCCAAGTTATTGGCACCTCCGACGAGCGCAGGTACTGGGGAACTGGGGGTAGAGTAGCCATCAGGATCCTCAGAGAGGTCTTCTGTTGTCGGACGGTGGGGGTGCCAAGGAAAGTGTGGTAGACTGGTGCCTTCTTTGAGAAGGGGTTCTTGCCCTTGTCTTCGCTCTTGGCGGCGTGCTTGGGGTCAACGTCCTCATCCATGTCACTTGAATCCTTGTACTCCTCCTCCTTCTTCTTTCCCTTGCCCTTGCCTCGCGGTTTGTTCTTCCGACTTCACTTGTAGCCGGACTCCGGGTCTTCCTTGAGGTCGTTGACGAACTTGCAGTGTCGATTGGTATGGGTGGCTTTACCGTTGGCGTCGAGGTGTACGAGGCACGGCATATCGCGGTACTCTTCGTATGTTTGGGGAACGCGGAGCGGCGCCGAGGTAGTTTCGCTTCCTCGTTGCTGTTCCCGACCGGCTCCCCTTCCTCGGCCACGTTGTCCGCCATCGCCTCGTCCTGCAAAAGTCATAGCGACCATGTCGGTAGATTGCTTTTCTTCTGGAGCAATTTTCTGCTTTGTACTGCTGTTCCTCCGATCTTGAGTTGGAAAGGCCGTTGCCGGTATGGAGCCACGAGCATCGTCGTCGGCAGCTGCGAACTCACTGGCTAACTGAATCATCTGATTCAAGTCAAGATGGTGATTGTCCTACAAGAGCTTCAGCTTATGTCGGAGCAACGTGCCCCTTTCCAACCCATCAATGAAGGCGGCCATGGCGGTCTGAGCGTGTACTCCTGCGTAGGAATTCTTCATGTCCAGCCAACGGCAGAGGTAGGCGCGAGATGTTTCGTCTTTCTCTTGCACGCACCGCTGTAGATCACCAACAGTATAGGGACGCTTGTATGTACCCTCAAAGTTCTTGGTGAACGCTTCTTGCATGTCCAACCAGTTGTAGATAGATTTCTTTGGCAAGTCGTCAATCCATTGACGGGCCGTGCCCGCAAGCATTAACGGGAGGTACTTGGCAGCGACATTACGGTTGCCACCGGCAATCTCCACCGCGTTGCCGTAGTCCTGCAACCATGTGGCTGGCTTGGCGGTGCCGTCATAGGGCTTGATGGTCTTGTCAATCCAGAAACCTTTGGGGTAAGTTGCGGACCGTATTGCAGGTCCAAAGAAACGTGGTCCCAGGTATGGTCCTTCCCGAGCTTCGTGGATCTTATCGATCCTTGAGCGTGCGTCGTATGGCTCCGGGCTTTTCTTTTTCTTGTCAACAGGGGATGGGCTACGTGAACGACGCGGGCCTCTTCCACCATGGTGACTGCTTGGTGGTGATGGAGGCGGAGGTGGTGGTGGGTTAGCCTTCTTGCTGTTACCCTCCTGCGACGCCTCGTGCCTGTCATGGTTGCTTGTCGGACGCGGAGGGTCATGGTGTGACCTACTTCTGTGTCCTTGGTTGCATTCTCCATCATGACGGGTCTGCTCCATGGTGTCGCGGATGCTGATGCCGCACTGCTTTGGCAGGGGCATATCCGTACGATGTTGAGCCTTGTGATCTTCGCGATGTCAGGGGGATCGGGGCGATGGCGATGGGCGACGAGGTCGGGCCTTTTACCCGTGGTCGGAGGATATGGGGATAGCATCCTTCCTGTTGCGCGCATCCCTCCGTCTCCGTTCTGATGAACCCGTCTAGGACCCGACATCAAGAGGAGATCTATCCCTTGGCGGCTTATACAGGCTAGATCGGCAGAGCGCTGGGTCAGACTCAAGCCTCTGAGAGGTGGCCTTTTCCTGCTTCTTTACCGCTTTGGCCACTAGGTCATAGACCTGTTCTACTGCCTCGGGCGATCTATCCTGCTCCAGAAGGGTCTTGGCGATGGCGAGGTTAAGGTGTGGGGTGGGCATCACCTGCTTCCCTCACTGTCAATGTATGGCTTACCCTGTTCCGGTTTCGAGGGAGCCCATCCTAGGTTTCGCCGCACACCAGGATCGTTGATGACGCGAGCCAGAGCTTTCTTGGCCTTCTGCTGCTGAAGTAAAGTCTTGTACTCGGCCTCCATTGCTCTAGCTTTCTCTATGGACTTCTGCGTGTTGACCAGGTCTCGACCTAGCTTAGAGCCTTGCTCCGTGATGGCCTGTGCTTCCTCCAGCAGCTGCTGGCACTTCTCGTCAAGCTGAGTCACATTACGGATATGAGCTACGGTCAGTGATTCAACGAGGAGATTGCCGTACATCACTCTATCAGCTGGAGTGACTTGGGCGGCTGTAGACTTAGATGCCGGAGGCGGCAAGTTTGCGGTGTTGCTCGGGCCGGTGCCGAGTTCCTGTGGCTGCTGCACTGGGTTAGGCGGAGGAGGCATGACTTTTGCACGATCATCGTCAGCATCAATAAGTGGCCCCTTCCCCTTGTCCAGCGCTATAGGCGGATCTCGTCCGGGTTGATCTTCATCCATCGCCGTCCCAATGGTGACGGACACCTCTCGAGATACGACGATGTTGTTGGTTTGTTCGTCGCGCGTGTACTCCTCTTCCATCTCCTGCATGGCAGAGTCTAGCTCTTCTAGGCTGAAATCTATCTCCTCTGAATCTGCACATGCCTTCGAAGGTAAGGAGGCCTGCCGCCTGTTGTCGTCTCAGAATGTCGGAGAAGTGTGCCCCGATCCAGTCCTTCCACGAAGTGATACACAACGTCTTCATTGGGGTAGTGGGCTAGATCGGATCGTACACGGAGCCACCTGGCCAGGTAGTCACGGGGGTTTTCCCCCTCTCTCTGAACACAACACGCTAGGTCAAAGATGGTAACCACGCTGACGAACTTGGATCTCTGCTGTCCAGACGCTCGGGCGAAGCCGGCGGACTTGCAGCGATCTTCCACCGTTATGTCCTGCACAGGGGTGGTTTGGGTGGGCCTTGAATTTTTCTGATCTTTGCCGACAAACTCCGAAGAGAGATCTGACATCGATCCTTCTGCAAACGTGTCCTGCCCGTAGGCGGTCCGTGCGGGCCTTGATGCTCCTCCGACTCCCAGGGAACTAGGCCCGAGTCGGTTTCGCCGATGAAGAGGTGGATGTCTCTAATAGGGACGATCGAGCACCGCGTAGGGTTCGTCTTCGCCGGGATCCAGAACTCGTCAGGAGGGACGATCGGAACGTTGTCGGAGAAGAGAACACGACCGATGGCTACGGTTTCGCCAATTCCCGCGAAGATCTTGGTCCTCGCCCGCTGAAGAGCCTCAAGCACCTCTTGCCCCACGGTGGGCGCCAACTGTCGTGGTATTGCCGACGAGTACGCCATGGAGGGGTCCTCATAGTGCGTGTTTAGAGACGTGGGGAAAGGCGGACGGTTGATGGGTACGAGGTAACACAGCTTACCCAGGTTCATATCCCACGACGGTGGCGGAATCCTACTCCTGCTATAAATCACTATAGGGGTAATACGCCGAGTTACAGAGATAGGTTTGTTGTGAGAGGTGTGTGCTAATCGCTACTCGATTGTCTGAAGTTGTCCATGATCGTGCCCTAAAGGCTCCCATAGGCCCGACTTATATAGTCGCCAGGTCCTAGGGTTACAGGGAAAAGTCCTAGCCGGACAGGTTCCAGATTCCTACACCGTCTATTACTAGTCTTGTGTATCTTGTACTCCAAGGCTCCGGGTATGTCGGTGACTCCAACCATAGCCTTCCTTTATCCGGCATGGGCCTCCCTTCTGGATCCATCTAACTAGGCCGCCCAGCAGGCCATAGGACATGCTACCAACTGTGGGCCACCCAGGTTAGCCGGATAAGAGACATGCTATAAGGATACCCATATAGCATATCCCCAACATTCACCGCCGTGCACGGGAAAGTAGGGAAAGGAAGCCAGGTGCGGTGACCTGGATCGGGTGCGCTGGACGTCGGTGAAGCGATAATGGTGCATTGGATGAGACCACAACTGATGCATCTCTGTCATACTGGTGGGTGAGGAGTGCATGGTATCGAGTTCTAGCGGGCAAAGCCAGCATGAGAAGTGCTGCGGGAGGTTTTGCCGCCGGAGCCGGTGGTCGAAGAGGCAAGAGAGTATGAGCGGGGCTTGGGTTTTTCTGAGAATTTTTCTTTATGTGTGTGGGGAAGAATCATTTTTTGAAATATATTGGTACTACTATAGTACCGACCCGAGAGGGAAATACTTTTAATTAGTATTGTTTGTTTGAAACGGAGGGGCACGAGAAATTTCGCAGTGTTTGAAACGGAGGGGTGCGAGAAATTTTCAGTGTTTGAAACGGAGGGGCGTGAGGGAGTGGGGACCAGGTGATTTTGGCCATCTAACAATCTTGTTCATCCATCCAAAATCAACGGGACAAAGACGATAGGCTCTGGCGCGTACTTCTATGCGAGCAATCGCTAGTTGTCACAAAGTAGACTATAAGGGTAGATGTGTATGCCACAATATATTAGTAGCACTCCATTAATCGGGCTAGCTGGGGGCCAGGTTATTTTGGCGCTCCACGAGTTCAAAGTTTTCGTGTACTCCATTTTCTGGAGTGAATGCATGCAGCTCAAAAAATGTACTAACGCATGTTATTTCTATTATGTCAGTACATCGTGATTACGTGCATGATAGTAGTCGGTTACTCCATTTTCAGGAGTGAATGCATGGAGCTCCAAAAAAAAGTACTATGTAACTAGCATGCATCGTGATTACATGCATGCTAGTAGTTGGTTACTGAGTTGCATGCATCATATATTAAGTGGATTCTATTGGGTTGATCATATTACTCGTACTCTCCGTATATTCATTGATGTCATCACAATCTAGTTAGTGAGTTGCATGCATGTGCGCACAAGCTCCATTTTTTTGTTGATTGAGTGTCAGACCCTTTTTTGCGCCGTTCGCTAATGAATATCGCTAATCATCGCATAAAATTTGCCCGTGAGGAATAGAAAAATGATTTTCCCTCTATCCCCTATCTCGCATGAACCATATGATGATAAGCTATGTGCACCGTGTATAGGAAAAAGTGGAGTCGAGTCAAAACCAAATGGATGAACCGGTTAGACTCAGCACGTGGGACCCATTAAACGGAGCATGCAACAATTCTCTGCCAACCATCTCATCCTCCCATGAATACATCAAGAATGGAAGTAGTAATTTAGTGGGATACTATACAACCAATTAGCTAGTAACTAGTACTATAGTTAACAAAAAAGCTCCACAAAGCGCATTCGATTGCTGATAAGAGTGGAATATAATTATGCGAAGAAGGATGAGCCCAACATAGCTTCAACGGTCATCAGCCCGTTGATGCACGCTCCAAAATACGGACCAAAAGTTCCGGTGAAACTTCCGATGCAAGTTCCATCCCAAGTTCCGTCAAATAGAACACTTCGAACAGAAGTATACTGATTCTCAACAGAACTTGGAGCGGAACTAGGGGCGGAACATCTGGGTCGCGAAACATGTCTGACCGGAAGTTCCGCTCAGGAACTCTCTGGAAGAAGCAATAGAAATTCCTCACCGGAACTTCCGGCAAATAGAACATACCTGAACAGAGGTACTGGGAGCTAGCCGGAACTTCCAGCGGAAGTTGGATCGGAACAAAGTTGCAGATCTTCCCACAGAAAGGCCCTGAGCGGAACTTCCGGTGCCTGGCCGAAAGTTCCGATCACACAGAACAAGCTCCAGCAGATCAGAACCTCGCTCTCTCGCAGATTAGTAGGATGGCTGTGGCGGTGCATATGGGGTTTGTGGAAGAACAAGTTATTTCCCATGGCCTTCCGAGATGGACCCCCTCTTGATAGTACGACGACCTAAAGCAATAAAAAAGAGATAAATAGAAAACTAAAGGCCACCGTCTTCACGAGATCCCAAAGAGAGCATCCACACAATTCATAGGAATCATCAAAAGCATTTTTCCTGAAACTCAAGCACACGGTTAGATCACAAGTGGGATTGTCATCATCACCAAAATAGAATGGGAAAATATAGTCCTTTCACCTTTGTACTAAATGTATGGAACTCGATGAAATTTTACAACTTTTAGTTACGAGTATGCACATTTTTGGATTTCGAGCCGAACGACCGAGGTCATGGCCATATGTACATCATACTTTATGTTGTTTATGTTGTTGTTGTTTTTGTTGTTTTTTTTGTTGTTGTTGTTGTTGTGGTTGTTGTTGTTGTTGTTGTGATTTGCCATGAACTGGGTCATCATCTGCATCAACTGAGTTTGGGCTATCATCAGCTGCTGCATCTCATTACCATTGTTGTTATTGTTGTTTGTGTTGGGGTTGGCACGACGGGGAGGCATCTGTGGTTTCAATAAGGATAAGTAATGAGATATAACCCATAGATGCTAACATGTACAATACATCACATAGCAACAAACACCAATAACATAGAGTTTAAACAACGTAAACAACAAGTTTTGGAAAGATAGACACACTAGCAAAGCCATCCACATGTTGGATAATCATTGCGACTCAATAAATGAAAGGATGATAGATAAATAAATAGCCGAGTAGTCAACACTACTCCTCCATGTCGACCTCCTCGTCCACTAGAGTAACTCCAGCTGTGTCCATGGCTGTCTTGTACTCCTCCACATTGGTGGTCAAGGCATCGATCTTCACACGGAGGGCTCTCTTCTGCGAGCGCAGCCTCTCTATCATTCCCTGCTGAGTCTCTAGCTTAAGGTCCTTGAGATCTATCTTGGCTCTCATGTCCTTGATCTTCTTGTTCCTGTCTTGCGCTCTCTTCTCTTGATTCTTGAACCTCTTGTCTTGGCTCTCGAACCTAGCCTCCATCTCCTTGATGATCTCGTCCTGCTCCGCAAAGGCCTTGTCCTTCTCCCTCAACTGAACCTATAGCTCATCATTGCTAAGCATGACGTTGGTCCTATCTGTGTCGAGGTGTCTAACGAGGCTCCCTAGGTCCTGGAGATACAATACACAATGACTCGATAGTCTCTCTATTAGCATCATCATACACTACTGCCTCTCCCTCCTCATCATGTCACCCAAATGGGTGGAAGTAGAGGCCCCTGAGCTCGGTGGAGTGACGTCCAACAAGGCGTCCAAGTAGCTCCTGCATGACGACGTCGAGTCCCTTCTCCTTGTCATCGTGCATCAACTTGAAGGCAATCTCCTCGGTGGGTGGCTCCGACTAGCGTCCTGGCTGTGAGACTCTAAATCCCCATAGATCCTTCCTCTCGAACTTCGTAAGATGAAGTCCCTTAATGCTAGGGAGGGGGAGATTGAGCACACTAGTGAGATCCACAATACAAGAACCAAAACGAGTTCCCTTGAACTCCTCGGAGGTGCTGATAACAAAGCTAGGCATCTATTGCATAAGATAGAGAAAAATTAGGAACACCACAAGTAAAGAGAAAAACTTAAGGTAGTGAAACAAAAGCCAAAAGTATGCATTCAACAATAAAACACACAAGTCATGGCATACAATAATATATCACACAAACTAAGGTTCAATCATAACTTAGACAAAAACTTGCCATACCACATAGGTTGGTATGATCAAATTATTAACGCGAGAAAACGACAAGTGTGGTGGTCCAACTATCGAAGTATGTCACATTTCTCACTCATATGCTAAGTCTATGATATCCTCCCTTAGTCGTTTTATGGCGGTCTCTAAGTCTTGGGTATACTTCTTCTCCTCACTAAGGTTACTTTGAGTGTTGAGCATTCTACACTTGAGTCTTTCACCAAGCTCCTTGATAGCATTCCAAGATGCATTTCTTGCAGAGTCAAAGAATGACATATACATTTCTGAGTTGGTGATCATGCAGAATCCCGACTCCTTGCGGTTGTCTCCCTTGTTTTTGTACAAGTGGAGTTGTACCCACCAATATTCTTCTCCTTCATCCATCACTGGAAATCCTTTGTATACGGCCTCACCATGTATTCCCAAGCTAACCATGAGGTTTTTGAGTGCCTTGGGAAACTCTGTCTCACATTCTAAGGACATGAGTGGTCCCTTCTTGACGGCTTCGTTGATGGTGGCCATTTACAAATAGAGATGAGAAAGAAGATTAGGAGAGATTTACGAGAAGAAAAATACAAGTGTGGAATTTGCAAAGAGTTGCATTTTTCCTAGTGGTTTCCTTAGTCTAATCCATCTTAGGGTCATAATCCTACAGGCAACACAGTGCTCTGATACCATCTGTAAGACCCCACCTTTAAAGGTAAAGTCCCCTGTGATTGCAATGCTAGTCCCTAGATCAAATGCTAGCATCCACAGTTTAAGATGAAGTACACAGATACAAAGTTCGTTATTGAAGGGTTCGCAACATAGAAAACAAAAAATTTCCTACGATGGGAACTCTGTACCAAGATCTATCTACTAGATACAAACAACGGGCGGATGTATATCCGTAGAGAACATACCCTTGAAGACCGACAAAGCTTAACGAGTTGAACTCGTGGTTGATGTAGACGATCTCTTGCCGATCTCAAGATCGAGAGGAATTCCTAGCGCCGCAAAGCAGCAGCGTATCCGTGCTCGCACACACGTACAAGACACCGAGCAACCTCCGCCTCCTCGCTCCAGCGATGCAGTGGAAGCACAACCCTTTCTTGCCGAATAGCCACCGGGAACATGTATCTCGCTAGTCCGAGACCATGGGGGATAAATTCTAGAGGGGGAGAGAGATCCTTCACGAGGAGGTGTGAGTGAGAGAGAGGAGAGGGGGTGCCTTTTATAGGAGGAGGGGGCACCCAAGGGGGTGGCCGCCGGCCATGGGGGCTGCCCCTTCCCTCCTTCCACTCAAACTTGCTATTAAATTTTCACCAAATTTAATGCAAACTCTCATTAAATAAAACTCTTTTATTTATTCAGAATTTTTTCAATTACTTTAATGACAAACATTCACATATAACCCCTTGCTAGAATTCTATTTCACAAGAAAAACCACTTTATGCAATTTCACCCGAAAACCTGTTTCGGTATCTAGTGAAATAAATTCCTGCGCTTGTTATTCTTTCCGGCATGAAACATTTGCTCTAACTGGATTTAAGTGTCCCTTAAGTGTGGTACCCTACGGTTCGCGAATAATGCGTACATGATCGAGACCCTTCCCCGATCAATAATCAGTAGTGGGACCTGGAGATTCATACTGACTCCCACACATTCAACGATGACTTTCCTGTGATCGTCAGAACCTTTTACGCTCGTATCTTAATCCCTTTGTTTCACGATATATTACATGTCCGTGATTCGATAATCGGTATCTCCATACCTAGTTTGATCTCGTTACTGACATGCACTCTTTTCTTGTTCCCGTGATATAGCATTCTAGTGATCAAATCACTTGCTTGCAAGCTAACCAATGTGATATCACCGAGAGGGCCCAAAGTATATCTATCCGTCATCGGGATGAACAAATTCCACTCTTGATCCATGATTCTCAACATAACACTTTAGTAGCTTTGAAGCCATCTTTATAATCACCCAGTTACGGTGTGACGTTGATGTCAATAAGAAACTCTTCCGGTGTTAGTGATTGGCATGATCTCATGGTCTAAGGATTAGGATCACTTCATAAGTTGTTTATATCAATATAAACTCAATGACTTTGATCGTAATGCTATACTTCGGATGAATGTTCATCACATCATTACACTAATGTTGTGATCTCGTTATTAACAACATCCAATGTCTATGATCAGGAAACGGTGATCATCTTGTTAATCAACGAACTAGTTTATGAGAGAGGCATAACTAGGAACTTTCTGTTTGTTTATTAAACACACATGTATTAATGTTTCCGTATTAATACAATTATAGCATGCAAAATAAACATCTATCATATACTTGGAATACACATAATAAACACTTTATTATTGCCTCTCAGGACATATTCCCTTCAGTCTCCCACTTGCACTAGAGACAATAATCTAGTTACATAGTGATGTATCTAACACCCATGGAGTTCTGGTGTAGATCATGTTTTGCTCTAGGGAGAGTTTTAGTCAACGGATCTGCTACATTGAGATCCATATGTACTTTACAAATCTTTATATCTCCATCCTTGACATGCTCGCGGATGGAGTGAAACCGGCTTAATATGCTTGGAATGCTTGTGAGACCTTGGCTCTTTGGCGCTGGCAATGGCACCATTGTTGTCACAATAGATCACCATTGGGTTCAACGCGTTTGCAACCACACCTAGTTCGGATATGAACTCCTTCATCCAAACTGATTCCTGAGCCGCTTCCTGATCCATGATTGGTACCTACTAGTCAGACTAATAGCATGTGCCACATCCGGTCTTGTACATAGCATGGCGTACATTATAGAGCCTCTGGCTGAAGCATAGGGGACTTTGTCCATTGTCTCTCTTTCTTCCGCCGTAGCCGACTTTGAGTCTTACTCAATGTCGTGCCTTGTGTCATAGGTAAGAACCCCTTCTTACTATCTTCCATTTTAAACTTCTTTAAAATCTTATCAAGGTATGTACTTTGCGATAGCCCTATTAGGCGCCTAGATCTATCTCTATAGATCTTTATTCCTAATATGTATGACGCTTCACCTAGGTCCTTCATTGAAAATTTGCTGTTTAGATAACTTGTAACACTGTTTAAAAGATCTATATCATTTCCGATCAATAATATGTCATCCACATATAGTATCAGAAATGCCACATTGCTCCCACTCACTTTCTTGTAAATACAAGCTTCTCCATAAGTTTGGACAAATCCAAACTCTTTGATCACCTCATCAAAGCAGAGATTCCAACTTCGTGATGCTTGCTTCAATCCATAGATGGATCGCCGAAGCTTGCACACCTTTTTAGCATCCTTAGGATCGACAAAACCCTTTGGTTGTATCATATACAACTCTTCTTCAATATTACCATTGAGAAACGCGGTTTTTACATCCATATGGCATATCTCATAATCGAAATATGCAACAATTGCTAACATAATCCTAACTGATTTTAGCATCGCTACGGGAGAGAATGTCTCATCTTAGTCAACTCTTTGAATTTGTCGAAACCCCTTTGCGACAAGTCGAGCTTTATAGATGGTTACATTACCATCAGCATCAGTTTTCCTTTTGAAAATCCATTTGTTCTCCACAGCCTTTCGGTCATGAGGTAAGTCCACCAAGTTCCAAACTTGATTTTCATACATGGATTCCATCTCGGATTTCATGGCTTCTAACCATTTGTTTGAATCCGGTCTCATCATCGCTTCTTCATACGTCGCAGGGTCATCATTTTCATCAACCATGAATTTCATGACAGGATTTCCGTACAGCTCGGGAGCTGCACTCGTCCTGCTAGACCTACGAGGTTCGGTAGTACTCTCTTTTGGAGTTTCATGATCATTATCATTAGTTCCTTCTTCAACTGGTGAAGCTAACTCCGGAACAACTTCTGGCGCTGTGCTACTCGCCATACTTTGAAGAGAAGGTTCAATAACCTCTTCGAGTTCTACCTTCTGACTACTCACACCTTTCATGAGAAACTCTTTCTCTAGAAAGGATCCATTCTTGGCAACAAAAACCTTTCCCTCAGATCTATGATAGAAGGAATACCCAATAATTTCCTTAGGGTATCCTATGAAGACGCATTTTTCCGCTTTGGGTTTGAGTTTATCCGGTTGAAGTTTCTTCACATAAACATCGCATCCCCAAACTTTAAGAAATGACAACTTAGGTTTGTTTCCAAACCATAATTCATACAGTGTCTTTTCAAAGGATTTAGATGGTGCCCGATTTAAAGTGAATGCAGCAGTTTCTAGTGCATAACCCCAAAATGACAACGACAAGTCCGTCAGAGACATCATAGATCGAACCATATCTAATAAAGTACGATTATGACGTTCCGACACACCATTTTGCTATGGTGTTCTGGCAGGTGTGAGTTGTGAAACAATTCCACACTCTTTCATGTGAGTGATAAACTCGTAACTTAGATACTCACCTCCATGGTCAGACCGTAGAAATTTGATCTTTCTATTACGACGATTTTCCACTTCATTCTAAAATTCCTTGAACTTTTCAAATGTTTCTGACTTGTGTTTCATCAAGTATATATAACTGTATCTACTCAAATCATCCGTGAAAGTAACAAAATAACGATATCCACCTCGCGTCGACACACTTATTGGACCACATACATCAGAATGTATGATTTCCAATAAATCTGTCGCCCATTCCATTGAACCGGAAAACGGCGTTCTAGTCATCTTGCCCATAAGGCATGGCTCACTTGTATCAAATGATTCCAAATCAAGTGATTCCAAAAGTCCACCCGAATGGAGCTTCTTCATGCGTTTAACGCCAATATGACCTAGACGGCAGTGCCACATACATGCGGATATATCATCATTTAGTTTAATTCTTTTAGCATCAACATTATGAATATGTGTAATATTATTATCGAGATCCAAAAGAAATAAACCATTCATCATTGGCGCATGACCATAAAAGATTTCATTCATATAAATAGAACAACCATTGTTCTCGGATTTAAATGAATAACCACTTCGCATCAAACACGATCCAGATACAATGTTCATGCTTAGTGCTGGCACCAGATAAAAATTCTTCAAGTTTATTACTAATCCCGACGGCAAATGGAGAGGCAGCGTTCCGATGGCGATCACATCAATGCTTGATCCATTGCCGATACACATCTTGACCTCACCCCTTGCTAGCGGTCGCTTGTTCCGCATCCCCTGATTTGAGTTACAAATATTAGCAACTGAACCGGTATCAAATACCCAGGTGCTACTCCGAGCACTAGTCAAGTACACATCAATAACATGTATATCATATGTACCTTTGTTTGCCTTGTCGGCCTTCTTGTCTGCTAAATACTTGGGGCAGTTGCGCTTCCAGTGGCCAGTCCCCTTACAATAGTAGCACTCGGTATCAGACTTAGGTCCAACTCGGGGTTTCTTTTTTGGCACGGCAACCGGCTTGCCGCCCTTACTTCCCTTCAGTTTTCCCTTCTTGTCTTTCTTGAAACCAGTGTTCTTATTGATAATCAACACTTGATGTTCCTTTTTGATCTCCACTTCTGCAGTTTTAAGCATTGACAGAAGCTCGGGGAGAGACTTCTTCATGCCTTGCATATTATAGTTCATCACGAAGCTCTTATAGCTAGGTGGCAGAGACTGCAGAACACGATGGATGCCTAAGTCAATGGGAATCGATATTCCCAAGGACAAAAGCTTATCGGTGTAACCCGACATCTTGAGTACATGCTCACTAACGGAGCTGTGCTCTTCCATCATGCAACTAAAGAACTTTTCTGAAGCATTGTAGCTCTCTACAACAACATGCGTGTCGAAAATCATTTTCAACTCACCCATTGTATCAAATGCATTGCCATTTTCGAAACGCTTTCGAAGTTTCGGCTCTAGCCCATACAATATGCCGCAATGAACTAAGTTGTGGTCCTCCTGACGAGTCTGATAGACATTCTTCTCCTTGCAGGGGCATCCTCAAAAGGTGGGGGGCCTAGCGGTGCTTCTAGCACATATTGCTTTTGTGCATCAGAGAGGAGAATCCTCAAATTCATGGCCCATTCTGTAAAGTTGATACCGTTCGTTGCAAGTTTCTCTTTCTCCATGAACACATTGAAATTAAAAGCAGGTGGTGCCATCTACAATAGAATTTGTAAAGTTTAGACTAAGTTTATGATAGATTGAGTTCAACTAATCCACATTACGAATGAACTCCCACTCAAAAACGACATCCCTCGTTCCTTTTTGGTGATTACATGAACCAAATCCACTACACCAATTCTGATCATCACGTGAGTCGGTGTAGCTTCAAAGGCGAGCATCAAATGGGCATCATATCTACTATATGACTCATGCTTAACCTTTCGGTCCGTGTTCCGAGGACATGTCTGCACATGCTAGGCTCGCCAAGTTAGAACCTTAGTATTCGCATGTGTAACTGTCTTACACCTGATATATGGTCATGGATCCAAGAACACCCGATCATCACGTGATGTCTTGGAGCGACGAAAACATAATCGGTGCATACTAAAGGAAGAACACATTCTTATCTTGATATTTAAATGAGGGATCATCTTATTATCCTAACAAAGCGCTAAACAAGCAATATAAGATGCTATCAAACATCACATGTTTATTAGTTAAATGATATGGTTCCCGCATATGATCTCTATCATGTGCACCGTGGTATGATTACTATCATACCTTTATGTGTAAGCCCAAGGTCTATGGAACTTACACGCTATGTGTGTTGTAAGAGTATCATCTCATACTTCTACTTACAACATCACCATATCATAGCACTAGCCCAACAACAATCTAAACTAGACGCCTCTAATTTATCCATTACAAGTTTTACATGGCTTAGGGCTTTCGAAGATTAGAACCGTTCTTACCTACGAACATGAACCACAACGAGGATAACCAAATTGTTGACAACTCATTGCAAAATAGATATTGACTATAGTAGGAGAGACAGACACCCGCTAGCCACATATGCAAACTAGTTGCATGTCAAGCGTGGAACAAGTCTCATGTGCGAGGACATGTAAAGTTTGTCCGGGCCGCTTCATCCCACTATGCCACCAATATCCAAAATTACAACTAAGGAGCAACAACATGATCATCATTGCCCACATACTCATATGTGTACTACCCGTGTAAAGCATCTACGCATAGATCCGGCTCTGATACCACTGACGGGTTCACAGCAAAGAAAACAAAAAATTTCCTATGATGGGAACTATGTACCAAGATCTATCTACTAGATACAAACAACGGGCGGATGTATATCTGTAGAGAACATACCCTTGAATACCGGCAAAGCTTAACGAGTTGAACTCGTGGTCGAGAGGAAGTCCTAGCGCCGCAAAGCAGCAGCGCATCCGTGCTCGCACACACGTACAAGACACCGAGCAACCTCCGCCTCCTCGCTACAGTGATGTAGCGGAAGCACAACCCTTCTTGCCGAATAGCCACCGGGAACATGTATCTCGCTAGTCCGAGACCATGGGGGATAAATTCTAGAGGGGGAGAGAGATCCTTCACGAGGAGGTGTGAGTGAGAGAGAGAGGAGAGGGGGTGCCTATTATAGGAGGAGGGGGGGGGGACACCCAAGGGGGTGGCCGCTGGCCATGGGGGCTTCCCCCTCCCCTCCTTCCACTCAAACTTGCTATTAAATTTCCACCAAATTTAATGCAAACTCTCATTAAATAAAACTCTTTTATTTATTCAGTATTTTGTCAATTACTTTAATGACAAACATTCACATATAACCCCTTGCTAGAATTCTATTTCACATGCAAAACCACTTTATGTAATTTCACCCGAAAACCTATTTCGGTATCTAGTGAAATAAATTCTTGTGCTTGTTATTCTTTCCGGCATGAAACATTTGCTCCAACTGGATGTCAGTATCCCTTAACACTGTCACCCTACGGTTCGCGAATAATGCGGACATGATCGAGACCCTTTTCCGATCAATAATCAGTAGCGGGACCTGGAGATCCATACTGACTCCCACACATTCAACGATGACTTTCCTGTGATCGTCGGAACCTTTTATGCTCATATCTTAATCCCTTTGTTTCACGATATATTACATGTCCGGGATTCGATCATCGATATCTCCATACCTAGTTTGATCTCGTTACTGACATGCACTCTTTTCTCGTTCCCGTGATATACCATTCTAGTGATCAAATCACTTGCTTCCAAGCTAACCAATGTGATATCACCGAGAGGGCCCAGAGTATATCTATCCGTCATCGGGATGAACAAATTACACTCTTGATCCATGATTCTCAACATAACACTTTAGTAGCTTTGAAGCCATTTTTATAATCACCCAGTTACGGTGTGACGTTTGATGTCAACAAGAAACTCTTCCGATGTTAGTGATTGGCATGATGTCATGGTCTAAGGATTAGGATCACTTCGTAAGTTTTTATAGCAATATAAACTCAATGACTTTGATCATAATGCTATACTTCGGATGAATGTTCATCACATCATTACACTAATGTTGTGATCTTGTTATTAACAACATCCGATGTCTATGATTAGGAAACTGTGATCATCTTGTTAATCAACGAACTAGTTTATGAGAGAGGCATAATTGGGAACTTTCTGTTTGTTTATTAAACACACATGTATTAACGTTTCCGTATTAATACAATTATAGCATGCAAAATAAGCATCTATCATATACTTGGAATACACATAATAAACACTTTATTATTGCCTCTCAGGGCATATTCCCTTCAGTTATTACATCGTCATTCCAGAGATAACATAGTCTTTACAACTCAATAGCCCAAGGCTAATACATGGAGTTCATAACATAAAGTAAATAACTATAAGTCTTCATTTTCATGTGCCATAGGCAAACATGTTGAGTGTAGACTCACAACCCTAGTCTCCATCAGAGTAACCTACAACATCATAAGTTACAGCCACAGAGGGTCAATACATTTGGAATTGTATTGGCAAGTGATACCATAGTACAATAGTAGTATCTAATAACTATATGAATTTGGCTAAGTGTATCTTAGGCTTGCTTTGCTCAAAATAAGGTTTTCCTTATTAGTTGAAAACACTAAGTTTTTGTTTGATAAATCACCCAAGGAACCACCAATAGACATTGGTGAACCTTGACCCTTGTTCAACCACAAGCTTTTAACTTAGAGAAATTGGGATGAGGAGATCCTTGATTTCTTCAATGTCTTTGATGCTCAAATTGTCCGTTGCCGGGGACACGGCTAAGTACTTAGGTTTTACCCTCTAGAGAGGTGGTGCACTTTCCCCACAAGACTCGACATGCATCGAGACGAGACTTTTTAGAAGCATTCCCTTAGACCACCATGGACACGTTCCATCCTATCAACCCTAACACCAACTGTCCTTCTGGCTAAGTTCTTGCAACCTAGTTGGTCAAGGCAGAGCCCATATACCATGTGGTTGCACTAGAAGCTTCTCAACACTAAACATCTCAAATCCCTTTGTTCCTGGGTGTCAATCCACAAGTGTGATAACAAGGTAAACCATAGACATGGGCCTTGTGTAACCACTCAACATAAACCAACCATACCATTCCACCCAGGTGATTCATTCACATAGTTGTTTTATTAATCAAAAACATAAGTCATAGACTTAGCAATGTTTCATAGCATGAATAATCCACCCTTGTCTTCTACTAGCTAGGCTAAGCATACTAGTATAGCAAGTTTCATATCTTAGGGAAATTTACTAAGACAACATCTATTAGGATTTCATAGTATAGCATATACTTAGAAAATTTCCAATGCATTTCCTAACTCAAAATATCACTAATGCATAGATAAAATAGTAGCAAAAAATATGAAGCATCACTTTCCTTGGTAGCTAGGAGAGTAGCAATAGTCCTCACAATCACAATCACCACTATCACCGAAATCTACACGTAAAATCATAACACCAAATTCACATTCAAATATTCAAACAAAAATATATATGAATGCATGCAAATGCAATGGGATGATTTTCTACACTAAAAAAGTCAAACCAAACAATACTGAACACAAATTAAAATTTCTAAGGTTCAAATGAAACAAGTTTTACTCTAAAACAATTTTCTAAACATTTTATATAGTCAAAATAAGCCTATAATTGGTTATGCAAATAATCCTATTTTTCCATAAGAAAAATACTAATTCAAGGTCACATAAGTATAGGGCTTGTTTTTCTGAATCCAATGATATATTATTTGCAAATTTTGGACAAACAGAACTAAAGTTATGAATTTTACAAGTTAAATCAACTAATAGATTTAAAAACAGATTTTTAGATCAAACAGCCAGACACACGTCATGTTTCTATTGGCCCGTACCGCTTCGCACGGATCATGTTTCCGCACCGTTGGATCAAGTCAGATCCAACGCGCTAGATCAAAACTTACCCCTTCTCTAAACGATCTAATCTACAACACACGATCTAGATCTAACGGCTCTGGAGCATGCGACCAAATTCTAGCGGCGCTGATGGCTACTGCGGCGGCGACGACACTGCCAGCGACATTCCAGCGAGTCTAGAACGGGTTGGGGGTGGTGCTTTGGCTTACCAGCATCGCGTGGATGCGAGGAAGCTCAAGGTGGTCTTTGTTTGGACATGGGCGTGCTGTAGCGGCCGTGGGAGCTCGTCGGAGACCTCACTGGCGTCGGGTGGATGCTGGCGGAGACGACGGTGACAACCTAGGTCACCATAGGGCAAACAAGTGGCATCAATGACTGCACAAAGACATGGCGCACACATTGGTTTGATCTAGAAGTCAAGGGGCATGCGGGTTTTACCAGAATCGCTCGCTGGAGTTGGTTGGCACCTTGGGTGTTCGCGGAGGTTGATGGGGATGGCAACCTGGGGCAATATAGGATGAAACAGAGGCACAGTTAGACGCGAAAGAGGGTGGCAAGCATGACAGGGTGAACCCGAGGGCACGGGGTGGACGTAGCTCACCAGAATCACTCGCCGGAGGTGCTTGGGTCCACGACGGTGCAAGCTCGATTGTGGGTAGCCTAGGGGCGCTAAGTGGGGGCTAGGTGAGGGGAAATGACTGCAGCGAGGTGGTGCTTAAGTAGCCGGAGCAGGGGCGACCATCACTCTGTGAATCAATGCCAATTAAGCAAATTCATTCACGGTAGTGAAGGGGAGAAACGGGTGGCGACAATGTCATCTGCAGGCGCGTGATTTGGGGACGGCGATCTGACGTGGCGAAGGGGACACTGGTAGTGAGTGCGGGGTATGGTTCGCGCGGGTGAGAGAGGGAGCAGAGGGATAGAACCCCGGGTGGGCTTGTTGGGAAAGATCTGGTGTTGGGATGAATAGGTAGCGTAGGTTTTTATTTTTTTCCTTCTCCTTCTCCTTTTCTTTTCTGTTTTGATTTTTAGGAATGGTTTTGCAACCCTAATTCAAATCTCTTTGAATTCAAACCTTCACCAAGTTTTGTACTATGATCCTAGCATTCAAAAGTGTGTCAAACACACTTGTTCACTCAAAAACACTTTGGTCTTTTGAAAATAAAAATAAAACAATGCCCCATATATGATATATAAAGTGGGGTTTAACTATGGTTTCAAATAGGGTTTTGGTTTGAAAATTTTGGTGCAAGACAACATGCTATGATGATATGAATGCAATGATATGACTTTTCATTTGATGAAATTTGCGATGTTACAGTACATCATACTTTATGTCGATGATAATCCCATATCCAAAAATTTGCATGACGCCAAATTTTGCCATACATTGAAAACAATAGAAGATGAAGTAGTATGACAAGTATGGCCCGATGAGGTGTTTTTACGAGAAGGATCCGACCAGTCTGTTTTCCTTGCTTATTAATTTTAGGGTGTTTCGTGCTAGATGTATGGACGTTGATGCAATCTCCCCATTTTTAGGTCCTTGATGTAAAATTTACTCACCCGGTCCATGTAAAAATTTAACCTAAAAGTGAGTGGTAAAATCTAAACAAATTTAATCTTAGTTGTCTATGAGTATGAATATTTTAGGATTCAGGCCAAACGACCAAGGTCATGGCCATATGTAAATCATATTTTCTATCAATGATGATCCCATATACAAGAATTTGTATGCCACTAAATTTGGCCATATTTTGAAAACAATCAAAGAGGAAGTAGTATGAAGAGTATGGCTTGATGAGGTGCTTTCTCGAGAAGGATCCGACCCGACTGTTTTCCTTGATTAATTTTATGGTGCTTCGTGCTATATGTATATGGACCTCGATGTATTTTTCCCTTTTTGGGACCTATGTGTAAATGTATGGATCTCCATTTAATTTTCCCATTTTAGGTCCTCGGTGTAAAATGTACTCCCACCGCCCGTGTAAAATTTTGTCATATTTTGAAAACAATCAAAGACGAATTAGTATGAAGAGTATGGCTTGATGAGGTGCTTTCTCAAGAAGGATCCAACCCAACTATTTTCCTTGCTTAATTATATGGTGCTTCATGCTAGATGTATATGGAACTCAATGTAATTTTCCCTTTTAGGGCCCTTTTTAGTAGATGTATGGACATCGATGTAATTTTACCTTTTTTAGGTCCTTGATGTAAAATGTAATCCCATCGCCCGTGTAAGATTTTAACCTAAAAGTAAGTGGTAAAATCTAAACGAATTTAATCTTAGTTGTCAACAAGTATGCACATTTTTGGATTTCGAGCCGAACGAATGAGGTCATGGCCATATGTACATCATACTTTATATCGATGATGATGACATATCCAATAATTGCAAGACACCAACTTGAGCCACATGTTGAAAATAATCAAAGAGGAAGTAGTATGACGAGTATGGCTTGATGAGGTGCTTTTTCGAGAAGGAGCCGACCCGTATGTTTTCCTTGCTTAATTCTATGGTGCTTTGTGCTAGATCTATGGACGTCGATGCAATTTTCCCTTTTTAGGTACTTGATGTAAAATGTACTTACCTGATCCATGTAAAATTTTAACCTTAAAGTGAGTGGTAAAATCTAAACGAATTTAATCTCAGTTGTTAATGAGTATGAACATTTTCTAATTTCAAGCCAAAAGACCAACGTCATAGGCATATGTAAATCATATTTTCTGTCGATGATGATCCCATATCCAAGAATTTGCATGCCGCCGAATTTGGCCATATTTTGAAAACAATCAAAGAGGAAGTAGTATGAAGAGTATGGCTCAATGAGGTGCTTTCTCGAGAAGGAGCCGACCCAAATATTTTCCTTGGTTAATTTTATGGTTCTTCGTGCTAGATGTATATGGACCCTTGATGTAATTTTCCCTTTTAGGGCATTATGTGTAAATGTATGGACCTCGATTTAATTTTTAGTTTTTTAGGTCCTCGGTGTAAAATGTACTCCCACCGTCCGTGTAAAATTTGGCCATATTT
The DNA here is from genome assembly GCA_916181665.1 of Avena sativa. Lineage (NCBI taxonomy): Eukaryota > Viridiplantae > Streptophyta > Magnoliopsida > Poales > Poaceae > Avena > Avena sativa. The sequence goes on from OV702297.1 coordinate 151,306,623, forward strand.
TGAAAAAAATCAAAGACGAAGTAGTATGAAGAGTATGGCTTGATGAGGTGCTTTCTCGAGAAGGAGCCAACCCGACTGTTTTCCTTGATTAATTTTATGGTGCCTCGTGCTAGATGTATATAGACCTCAATGTAATTTTTCCATTAATAGGGCCCTTTTTGGTATATGTATGGACCACGATGTAATTTACCTCTTTTTAGGTACTTGGTGTAAAATATACTCCCACCGACCATGTAAAATTTTAACCCAAAAGTAAGTGGTAAAATCTAAAAGAATTTATGCTTAGTTGTTAATGAGTATGAACATTTTGGATTTCGAGCCGAATGACCAAGGTCATGGCCATATGTACATCATACTTTATATCGTTGATGATCTCATATCCGAGAATTGCATGATGCCAAATTGAGACATATTTTGAAAATAATCAAAGAGGAAGTAGTATGATGAGTATGACTCGATGAGGTCCTTTTTCAAGAAGGAGTCGACCCGTCTGTTTTCCTTACTTAATTTTATGGTGCTTCGTGCTAGATGTATGGAGCTCGATGCAATTTTCCCTTTTTAGGTCCTTGATGTAAAATGTACTCACCCGGTCCATGTAAAATTTTGACCTAAAAGTGAGTGGTAAAATCTAAATGAATTTAATCTTAGTTATCAACGAGTATGAACATTTTAGGATTTCAAGACGAACGACCAAGGTCATGGCCATATGTAAATCATATTTTCTATTGATGATGACCCATATCCATGAATTTTGCATGCCACCAAATTTGGCCCATATTTTGAAAACAATCGAAGAGGAAGTAGTATGAAAAGTATGGCTCGATGAGGTGCTTTCCCAAGAAGGAGCCCACCCGACTGTTTTTCTTGGTTAATTTTATGGTGCAGCGTGCTAGATGTATATGGACCTCGATCTAATTTTCCCCTTTTAGGGCCCTATGTGTAAATGTATGGAACTTGATTTAATTTTACCTTTTTTAGGTCCTCGGTGTAAAATGTACTCCCACCTCCCGTGTAAAATTTGGTCATATTTTATAAACAATCAAAGAGGAAGTAGTATGAATAGTATGGCTTGATGAGGAAGAAGGAGCCGACCCAACTATTTTCCTTGCTTAATTTTATGGTGCCTCGTGCTAGATGTATATGGACCTCGATGTAATTTTCCCCTTTTAGGGCCCTTTTTGGTAGATGTATGGACCTTGATGTAATTTATCTTTTAGGTACTTGATCAAAAATGTACTCCCATCGTCCGTGTAAGATTTTAACCTAAAAGTAAGTGGTAAAATCTAAATGAATTTAAGCTTAGTTGTCAAACAGTATGAACATTTTTTGGATTTCGAGCCGAGTGACCGAGGTCATGGCCATATGTACATCATACTTCATGTCGATGATGATCCCATATCCAAGAATTTTATGACGCTAAATTGTGCCATATTTTGAAAATAATTAAAGAGGAAGTAGTATGACGAGTATGGCTCGATGAGGTGCTTTTTCGAGAACAAGCCGACCCGTCTGTTTTCTTTGCTTATTAATTTTATGGTGCTTCGTGCTAGATGTATGGACGTCGATGCAATTTCCCCTTTTTTAGGTCCTTGATGTAAAATGTACTCTTCCGGTCCGTTTAAAACTTTAACCTAAAAGTGAGTGGTAAAATCTCAATGAATTTAATCTTAGTTGTCAACGAGTATGAATATTTTAGGATTTCAAGCCAGACGATCAAGGTCATGGCCATATGTAAATCATATTTTCTATCAATGATGATCCCATATCCAAGAATTTGTATGCCACCGAATTTGGCCATATTTTGAAAACAATCAAAGAGGAAGTAGTATGAAGAGTATGGCTTGATGAGGTGCTTTCTTGAGAAGGAGCGGACCCGACAGTTTTCCTTGGTTAATTTTATGGTGCTTCGTGCTAGATGTATAGTGACATCGATGTAATTTTCCCTTTTTAGGGCCCTCTGTGTAAATGTATGGATCTTGATTTAATTTTCCCTTTTTTAGGTCCCTGGTGTAAAATGTACTCCCACCACCCGTGTAAAATTTTGTCATATTTTGAAAACAATCAAAGCGGAAGTATTATGAAGAGTATGGATTAATGAGGTGCTTTCTCAAGGAGCCGATCCGACTATTTTCCTTGCTTAATTTCATGGTTCTTCATTCTAGATGTATATGGACCTCAATGTAATTTTCCCTTTTTAGGGCCCTTTTTAGTAGATGTATGGACCTCGATGTAATTTTACCTTTTTTAGGTCCTTGATATAAATGTACTCTGACCGCCCGTGTAAGACTTTAACCTAACAGTAAGTGATAAAATCTAAACGAATTTAAGCTTAGTTGTTAACGAGTATGAACATTTTTGGTTTTCGAGTCGAACGACCGAGGTCATGGCCATATGTACATCATACTTTATGTTGATGACGATCCCATATCCAAGAATTGCATGACGCCAAATTGAGCCATATTTTGAAAATAACTGAAGAGGAAGTAGTATGACGAGTATAACTGATGTGCTTTTTGAGAACGAGCCAACCCATTTGTTTTCTTTGTTTATTAATTTTATGGCGCTTCATGCTAGATGTATGGATGTCGATGAAATTTTCCATTGTTAGGTCCTTGATGTAAAATGTACTCACCCAGTCCGTGTAAAACTTTAGCCTAAAAGTGAGTGGTAAATCTAAACGAATTTAATCTTAGTTGTCAATGAGTATGAATATTTTAGGATTTCACACCGAACAACCAAGGTCATGGCCATATGTAAATCATATTTTCGGTCGATGATGAACCCATATCCAAAAATTTTATGCCGCCGAGTTTGGCCATATTTTGTAAATAACCGAAGAGGAAGTAGTATGAAGAGTATGGCTCGATGATGTGTTTTCCAGAGAAGGAGCCGACCCGACTGTTTTCCTTGGTTAATTTTATGGTGCTTCGTGCTAGATGTATATGGACCTCGATGTAATTTTCCCTTTTTAGGTCCCTGTGTAAATGTATGGACCTTGATTTATTTTTCCCTTTTTTGGGTCCTTTTTGTAAAATGTACTCTCACAGCCCATGTAAATTTTGGCCTTATTTTAAAAACAATCAAAGATGAAGTAGTATGAAGACTATGGATTGATGAGGTGCTTTCTAGAGGAGCCGACCTGACTATTTTCCTTGCTTACTTTTATGGCGCCTCGTGCTAGATATATATGGACCTCGATGTAATTTTCCCTTTTTAGGGACCCTTTTGGTAGATGTATGGACCTTGATGTAATTTACCTTTTTTACTGGCGGTGCGATGTTAGAGAAAAGCTGCGATGAGTTTTTGACACAAGGTACATGATACATCGAGTAGTAGTAAATTTCCGGGGGAAGGATTATCCAAAAGAACGCCACTCGCGTTACTAGTACTACTGCTACTTTTAATAAGTGGTGGACAAGGGATGGGTTGGTCCTTCTATGTCCCATCGCATTAGATGCACACCATTTATGTTCCTTATTTTTGCGGGGGACCAGTTCTGGCCAGTCTTCCTAGTCCCAACTTCTCCACCTACATTTGTTCCCTTTTACACGAAGAGGTAGCACAAAGCACACCCATAGGCCACAACAAGATGGTTCGAAAGTGAGGAGTGATCTTTTTTCGCGAAGCAAGTAGTACTCCCTCCTTCCCAAAGAATTTAAGCCAATTTGTTGTTATTTTGACGGTAGCCACTAGGCAATCAATGTACCAAAAACCAACGAGATTTTTGAAAGATTCAATTTTCCCCTTTTTAGGACCTTGATGTAAAATGTACTAACACCGCCCGTCTAAAATTTTAACCTAAAAGTAAGTGGTAAAATCTAAATGAATTTATCCTTAGTTGTCAACAAGTATGAACATTTTTGGATTTCGAGCAGAACGACCAAGGTCATGGCCATACGTATATCATACTTTATGTCGATGACGATCCCATTTCCAAAAATTTGGGTGCCGCAATCTTTGTCCATATTTTGAAAACAATCGAAGAGGAAGTAGTATGAAGACTATGGCTTGATAAGGTGCTTTCTCGAGAAGGAGCCGACCCGCCTGTTTTTCTTGCTTAATTTTATGGTGCCTCGTGCTAGATGTATGGACCTCGATGTAATTTTCCCTTTTAGGTCCCTTTGTGGAAAATATATGGACCTCGATATAATTTTCCCTTTTTTAGGTCCTTGTTTTAAAATGTACTCCCAGCGCCTGTATAAAATTTTAACCTAAAAGTAAGTGGTAAAATCTAAACTAATTTAAGCTTAATTGTTAATGAGTATGGACATTTTTGGATTTCGAGCCGAATGACCAAGGTCATGGCCATATGTACATCATAATTTATGTCAATGTTCATCCCATATCCAAGAATTTGCATGCCGCCAAATTAATTTTCCATATTTTAAAAACAATTGAAGAGGAATGGGTATGAGGAGTATGGCTCGATGAGGTGCTTTCTTGAGAAGGAGCTGACCCAACTGTTTTTGTTGCTTAATTTTATGGTGCTTCGTGCTATAGTATTATGGAGATCGGTGTAATTTTCCCTTTTTAGGTCCCATTGTGGTAAATGTATGGACCTTGATGTAATTTCCATTTTTAGGCCCTTGATGTAAAATGTACTCCCACTGACCGTGTAAAATTTTAACCTAAAAGTAAGTGGTAAAATCTAAACGAGTTTAAGCTTAGGTGTCAACGAGTATGAGCATTTTTGGATTTTCGAGCCGAACGACCAAGGTCATGGCCATATGAGCATCATACTTTACGTCGATGATGGTCCCATATACAAGAATTTTCATGCCGCCAATTTTGGACATATTTTAAAAACAATTGAAGATAATGTAGTATGAAGAGTATGTCTCGATGAGGTGCTTTCTCGAGAAGAACTGACCTGACTACTTTCCTTGCTTAATTTTATGGTGCTTCGTTCTACAGTATTATGGACCTCGGTGTAATTTTACCTTTTTAGGTCCCTTTGTGGTAAATGTAAGGACCTCGATGTAATTTTCCCTTTTTTAGGCCCTTGATGAAAAATGTACTCACATCGTCTATGTAAAATTTTAACCGAAAAGTAAGTGGTAAAATCTAAACGAATTTAAGCTTAGTTGTCAACGAGTATGAACATTTTTGGATTTCAAGCCGAACGACCAAGGTCATGGCCATATGTACATCATACTTTATGTTGATGATTCGATATCTAAGAATTTGCATGCCACCAAATTTGTCCATATTTTGAAAACAATCGAAAGGGAAGTAGAAGTATGAAGCACCATACTTCTCGATGAGCTACTATCTCTCGAGAAGGAGCCGATCCGACTATTTTCCTTGCTTAATTTTATGGTGCTTCGTGCTAGATGTATGAATCTCGATATAATTTCCATCTGTTAGGTCTCTTTGTGGTAAATGTATGGACCTTGATGTAATTTTCCTTTTTTAGGCCCTTAATGTAAAATGTAGTCCCACCGCCCATATATATTTTTAACCTAAAGTAAGTGGTAAAATATAAACCAAATTAACCTTAGTTACCCCTAGCACCCGTGTAAAATTTTAACCTAAAAGTAAGTGGTAAAATCTAAAAGAATTTAAGCTTAATTGTCAATGAGTATTGACATTTTTGGATTTCGATCTGAACGACCAATGTCATGGCCATATGTACATCATACTTTATGTTGATGTTGAGCCCATATCCAAGAATTTGCATGCCGCCAAATTAATTTGTCCATATTTTGAAAAAAATCGAAGAGGAATGAGTATGAAGAGTATAGCTTGATGAAGCGCTTTCTAGAGAAGGAGCTGACCTGACTGTTTTTCTTGCTTAATTTTATGGTTCTTCATGCTATAGTATTTGGACCTCAGCGTAATTTCCCCCTTTTTAGGTCCCTTTGTGGTAAATGTAAGGACCTCGATGTAATTTTACATTTTTAGACCCTTGATGTAAAATGTACTCACACCGCCCATGTAAAATTTTAACCTAAAAGTAAGTGGTAATGTCTAAACAAATTTAAGCTTAGTTGTCAACAAGTATGAACATTTTTGGATTTCGAGCCGAACGACCAAGGTCATGGCCATATGTACATCATACTTTATGTCGATGATGATCTCATATTGTTGGGGATATGCTTTTCGGGTATATCCACAAGACTCGCTGACCAGGGTGGCCCACCAACGGGTTAGAGCTTTGCTTCACGGGCGGCCCAGTTAGAGAAAGAGGAGGAGTCACTTCCGGCTACGACAAGGCCTAGAAGAGTTACCGACTTAGGCCTCTAGTATTACTTGTAGTCCAAGATGTATCTAGTTACCGACTCTGTAACGTAGCCGGATAGGTCTCTCCTATAACCCTAGGCCCTGGTAACTATATAAACCGAACCTGAGGGAGCCTTTAGGACACACACAATACAACCTACTCACACATGCGAACCTCTCTTGTAATCCTCTGTAACATCCAGCTCTCGCCGATATATTACTGGGTTGCTAGCAGGAGAAGGATCCGATCACCACAGTCGGATCTGAACCTGGGTAAACTTGTGCTCACCGCTCTCGAAACACCATACGTCTCACACCCCATATTCTCAACGCCTTCAGGACCCCTATGGCATACTTATCGACAATCCGACGATAGTTGGCTCCCACCATGGGGCAGGTGACCTTCAGAGCTTCGTTTCGGGTGGAATCTATGCATGCAGGAATCGGCAAAACAATCACTATGGGCCCCGTGGTCTATGCCAGTGATGTCTCTCTCATTCTTCTCGACGAGACCTAGATTCCGGTTAAAGAACCCGTGACAACCTACATAATAATTTCCATCGGCAAGATCGACATCTACCTCGGCTTCGCTGATCCCTCCCAACCCACCCCTGAGGTGATGACCATTGCGGAAGAAAAGTCCAGATCTGCTCTATCCATAGAGGCGAAAGAGTTCAAGATCCCAAAAAAACCTGAACCCACCCAACCCGCTCCTGTAGTGGAAGAAGTGGTGGATGAAAAATCAGGATCTGATCTCCCCATTGAGATCGGATACACGGATGAGGAGTATATTCGCTTCGGATCCGGTTCTACCGATGCTCGAGCAGAAAAAAAATACTCTTGAGACACAGGATAAAGCAGATGATGAAGCGCTGAAATTACCGACTTTGAATCGACTAGAGGGGTGGGGGTGAATATGCGACTACCAATTTTTAATTTGTTTCACACTTTTAGGCTTAGCAAGAAAGAAAATTATCTAGATGTGCAACTAGGTGAACAACCTATATGCAAGATAACTTACAACAACCACAAGAACGGTAAAGAGCAAGAAGTAAAGGTAGGGAACGAGATAACCAGAGCGGAGACACGAAGATGTAATTCCCGTAGTTCACTCCCAAGGGAGCTAAGTCTATGTTGGAGAGGTGTCGGGGCCACACAAGGTCACCCAAGCGCCACAAAGGCCGCACCTTCTTCTCTGGTGAGCTCCCCCACAAAGGAGGCCTCACAATCCACTAACCGGTGACCTTGAAGGCGCCAACCGAAATGTTTACACCAAGGTTAAGGGGGAAGCTCCACAACTAAATTGGAGGCCCTCAACGACACCACAGAGCTTTACAACACAAGCCCTTAGCTCCGAGGATGCCCTACACCATCTACGGTTTCAAGAAACCCAAGATCAACAAGATCCACAAAGGATAGGTGGGGGAAATCAAATCTTCTTTGGTGGAAGTGTAGATCTAGGTTACCTCCCTCACCTCTCAAAAGATCAAGTGATTTTAGTGGATAGGGATAGAGATCTAGCAAGGTGAAGCTCGAGCATTAATGTAGGAGAGAGAAAATTTTAGAGTTAAGTGGGAGGAAGAAGGAGGGCGCCTTAAATAGGCTCCCTCCACGCTGAACCGTTGTAGCCTCCGTGACCTCACTGAAACTTCCGGTGAGCGACCGGAAGTTCCACCTAGAAAGGCTTCAACGGTCATCAGCCCGATGACGCGCACTCCAAAAGCCTGATCGAAAGTTCCTGTCACATCCCAAAATTCTCCTACATGGAAATGATACTGACAATGGAGATGACCTTGGTCAGAACCAACATGACACTTTCAGGAAGAAAGACATTAGCCAGTTGCAGTGCTATAATTGTAAGGAGCTTGGACACTATGCATCAGACTGCCCTGAGAAGAAAAAGAAAAAGGATGCTAGAAGAGCCAATGGAAATGACTCCAATGTGACCCAAAAAGGACATGTGAACCACATTGACATGGATGGAAACTTTGAAGAGATAGAAGAAGTGGATGTCAGGAACTAGTTAACTCAGTTGAGTCAAATAAGGATTCCTTGTCTGGATGTCAAGTGTTGAACCCATAGTCAATTGAACCATCAATGTAACCCTACGAGACTTTATTTTAAGAGTGGTAGCACTCTAGTTGCTTTGAAACCAAATTGTAACCTCTAGACTTCCCAAATCTCGGGACGAGATTTATTTTAAGGGTGGTAGCCTGTCACATCCCAAAATTCTCCAAATTTTGAAATGTGGAAAATAAATAAACAAAATAAAATTTTGTTGAAATTTAGGGTGAGAAGAAACTTTTTGATTCCAATTGGAAACATCAAAAGCTATTTTGATCAAATAAAATCCTAAAAGGATTTAAAAAGATAAACAATTAATAAAGAAAGTTATAATAGTTGGAATCACTATTTTTGGATCTTTAAATACAAACATATGGTTTTTATAAAGCAAAGGTAGAATTATAAATAAGGGTTATTTTATAGAGCCAAATTAAATCTTGGCCAAACTTTTGAAATAAAGTATTTCTATTTGATAAAAAGAGTAAAGGTTTATTTGAATAAAATAATGAGGTTTTATTGATATCCAATTTTATTAAAGTAAAGGCTTTTCCATTTTAAATAAACACTAAAACTTGTTAATTTATTTTAAATAAGATTTCCAAGTGTTTTATATTTTCAAATAAAACCTACTGAATTGATTTTGGTATTATTTTAGATTTCAAATAGAGATTTAAAATAAATTAAACCCTATTTGAAAATAAAGACTAAAGTCTTTTTATTTTAATTATTAATGGATCCTAAAAGGAATAAAAATTATTTTATTTTGGACATTGGATTATGTTGTTAAACAGAACTAAAATCAATACAAAGTTTGGTGGTGGTTTGGTTTGAATTGGTGTTTGAATTGTTTGTTTGAAAATCAAAACAGAATATTCAAACAGAAAAAGGAAAAACTTTCTATAAAAAATAGTGAATCAAACCCATCCCAGCTAACAGGCCCAGCAAGCCCAACTAAACTCCCCCGCAGTGAAACGTTTTTCACCCGGAAAATAACACACTGAGACACAGACAAGTGGAACCCACTCTTTCTCTCCCACCTCACTGACGAATGGACCCCACACGCCTGTTCTTCGTTTCCACTCGCGACCACATCTCCCTCGCCGTTGCAGCTTTGATTGCGGCGATCAAATTCGTGTTGATGGCGGCCTTAATTCCTCCAGTGATCACGCATAGATACACGCCCACGCCTCTTCTCTCTTTCCCCCCAAAGAGCGCCTCCCCTCTGCCACTAGGCTGCCGTAATTTTGAGCTCAAGCCTTCTCTGTTCCGACGGCATTCTCGGCCAATTCCGGCGAACCACAGCCGCCCCTCTCCTCACAGAGCACGCTAGCTCGCTCTCCAGTCTCGTGCGCACCTGCCCATAGCCCCAGCTCGCTCCCGCGCGCTCTATAAGCTCCGCTTCGTCAACATCAGAGCGCCACCGTCTTCGGCCGTTTCTCCGGCGAACTCCCCAGGTACCCTCCGTTCGCCCCAGCACCTCCTGTTGATGCTCCCATCATCCCCAGATCAGCCCACGTCTAACCGTGCCCCTACTTTGCCTCGGCGCGACCTGCAGCTCCATCCCCGACGTCAAACAGAACTGCCTGACGCCGCCACCGACTCCGGCGAGGAATTGCCAGCAGCTTCGAGCGCCCCTCGCCAAGCCAACGCCACCTCGAGCTTCGCCAAGCCTCTACGAGCACGGTGAGCTGTTTCCCTTCTTCCATTGCTTCCTGTAATCGCCGCGACGCCACCGTCTGACCGCGCGCCGCCAGTCGCCGCCGCGCAGGGCTGCCAGTTTCTGACCAAGCAACTGTGCCCGTTAGATCGTGATCTTACGGCTAGGATTAGAATCAGACGAAGGGGTACGAGTTGATCAGCGCCGTGCGATTTAAATGAAATCCTACGGTCCAGAGAGGTTGATCCGCACGAAGTGGTACCGACCAAGAAGATAGAGCCACGTGGCCAGACTGTTTGAATAAAACCAGAAAAAGTTCTATTAGAATTGCAAATTTGTAAAATCCATAAATTTAATTCTGCACGTCCAAATTTTGCAAATTTTATATCAATGGATTCAGCAGAACAAGTACTTTGCAACCATGCACTTTGTTTAATGTTTTGCTTCTAGAAAATTGGTTGAATTTGCAGAAACATGTGTAGGCTTATTTTGAATATAAAAATTGTTTTAGATATATTTTTAATATGAAATCTTTGCAAAATGGTTTGTTGTGAACCTACTGACCATAGGAACCAACTTATGGATTTAAAAATGTATTTTGTGAAGTTAGGGAATAAATAATTGAATTAGCTCATTTCTAATCAAATAGAAATATTGATTTTGTTTTAGAAATGATTTTTGAGTAAAACCTTTGGGAAATGATTTGATTCAAACCTTCTGACCCTAAACATCAAGTTTTGAGAATTAAAATATATTTGGTGAACTCTTTAAAGAATATTGCTTTGATAAAAGCATTTTCAACCACATAAAATATTGATTTGATTTAAAAATGGTTTATAGATGAAACCTTTTGCAAATGGTTTTACCACTTTAGTAAATGACCACTTTTGAACTTTATAATGTTTAGAGCCTAGTAGAAACCACTTTTGCAAATAAAAATATCTTTTGCATGCTAGCATGCATGACCTTGTTTCTATTATTTTATGTGTGATAAATTGTTTGGAATGCTAGTTGAATTTGTGTTTGCTTGATTGATTTGTAGTGGAATTAGAAGAGTGTGATATTTGCAAGATCAAGAAGTGAACCATCATTCTCTACTAAAAAGGCAAGTGACACTATCATCCAAGTCCTACTATTTTCATTGCACTTAGTGGATTTTTGTAACATGCATGGAAAGGACTACTATATTTTATGCTATGCTAAATCCTAATAGGATATCATTATATCTCCCTTAGTGGAAACAATGTAGTTGTATTATGCTTAGCCCTGCTATATATTGGGATGGGATACATGTTATGATTATATGAAGAGTTGAAAAGATATATGTTTTATATAATAAAACAAGTACTCAATGAACCACCTAGGTGGACAAGGATACTCAAGTTTTGGACAAGGTGGCAACAAAAGGAACCATGTTTATATGGCCATCTCTTTTTGTATGTGCACTAGAAGAAAACCACCCAGGGACTTAGAGATTGAACATGTTTCTCGTACAGTGGCTTCCGTGTACAGCCACATGCTAAATGGGCTCTGGATTAGTCAACTGCATAGTGGAAGAACCATGCATTGGCATCTTCAGGTTAACTAGAATTGTGTAAGGGAACTTGAAACCCTACATTGGTGCCTGGATGACAAGCTAGCATTGTGTATTGGGAGGACTTCTATGGAAAGACTTTGTCACATTCTCAATCTGCCAGTACTCCATCTTGGTGAGTACTTATCCAGCGGCCACTGGTGGCATCAAGATGAGATTGTGTCATGTGGCTAAAGTGTACAACTTCTGCAGAAGATCAAAATTCTGAGTACTTAGCCGTGTCCCCGGTTATGGACAATACTGAGCAACTAAGGCCTGAAGATATGGAAGATCTCGACATTCCAATTTCTCAAAGTAAAACTTGATGGTGACAACAAGGGATTAGAAGCACTTGGAGTTTTCCAAGAAGTTCAGAAAGATTTGACAAAAGATCAAAAACTATTTTTAAAAGATAGGACAAAACTATATTGCTTTCTACAAAAGAGCCTAAACCCAGATTAGCAAAATATGCATGTAATGATAGGATCCACTTATTTCTACATAATAGTGAAACTTGCCAATACAATTCAAATGTATTGACCCTTGTGGCTACAACTTATTATGTTGCATGTTTGTTTGATGTTAGTGAAGTGTGTTGAATAGGATTACAAGTCTACAACCAACATGATTGCCTGTGGCACTTTGAAGATGAATGACTCCATGCTTTATAGATATTCTGCTGCATATTAATGTGATAGCCAAATGAGCTATGTAAGATGTAATGAATTATTTTATTCCTGGTTATAAATTTGTATTATGACCTTTGTTTCTTGATATTACATCTTAACTGCGGATGCTAGCTATTGATCCAGGGACTAGCATTGTGAACACAGGGATCTCTACCTTATTAAAGGTTGGGAACCTTACAGATGGTATCAGAGCATTGTGTTGCATGTAGGATTTGTAACCCTAGGATTGGACAAAACCCCTTAGAAAAATAGGAGTTGTGTTTGTTCCAAAAACTTATTTACAAACAATCTTGTAAACTCTTTCCTCAACCTTTTTGGTTTTTGATTCTACATCTCTTCCTTTATCAACTTGATGGACAAAGCCTTCACCATGACCAAGGACTTCAACTTAGACATCACTAAGGACTACAAGTGAAAACCAAGAGACACTAGATTGCCTACCAAAGACATTGATATCAAGTTAGAGTATGGATCATATTGACCTATGAGGTATGACTATACTAGGTTGATTATTTCAAGAAAACTTGTTGTTTCCTTCAACTCATGAGTTAAGCTCATAAGTTGTTAGGTGGATAAATTGCTTGTTCATTGTTTGATTGTTTGATTTAACTTGGTTGTTTTGAGTTGTGTGTTAGGACTTCTTAAAACCTATCCATCATTACTTATCCCTATCAAACCAACAGATGCCTCCCCGTCGTGCCAACCCCAACCAAAACAACAACATCACTCCTGAGATGCAGCAGATGATGACAACTCAGACACAACTGATGCAAGAGATGACCACATTCATACAGAATCAGAACAACAACAACAATCAGAATAATCCTCCAGCACTTGACATGCTCACCAAGTTTCTGAAACTTAGGCCTGCAAGGTTCTCCAGAACAACTGACCCAATGGTAGCCGATGATTGGTTACGTTCGGTGAATAAAGACTTAGTGACTGTTGGCTGCACCGATGAAGAAAAAGTTAGGTTTGCAGCATTTTTGCTTGAAGGACCAACAACAACATGGTGGGATAACTTCCAGATCACCACTCCCCTTGAAATAAACAATTAATAAAGAAAGTTATAATAGTTGGAATCACTATTTTTGGATCTTTAAATAAAAAGATATGGTTTTTATAAAGCAAAGGTAGAATTATAAATAAGGATTATTTTATAGAGCCAAATTAAATCTTGGCCAAACTTTTGAAATAAAGTATTTCTATTTGATAAAAAGAGTAAAGGTTTATTTGAATAAAATAATGAGATTTTATTAATATCCAATTTTATTAAAGTAAAGGCTTTTCCATTTTAAATAAACACTAAAACTTGTTAATTTATTTTAAATAAGATTTCCAAGTGTTTTATATTTTCAAATAAAACCTACTGAATTGATTTTGGTATTATTTTAGATTTCAAATAGAGATTTAAAATAAATTAAACCCTATTTGAAAATAAAGACTAAAGTCTTTTTATTTTAATTATTAATGGATCCTAAAAGGAATAAAAATTATTTTACTTTGGACATTGGATTATGTTGTTAAACAGAACTAAAATCAATACAAAGTTTGGTGGTGGTTTGGTTTGAATTGGTGTTTGAATTGTTTGTTTGAAGATCAAAACAGAATATTCAAACAGAAAAAGGAAAAACTTTCTGTAAAAAAAAGTGAATCAAACCCAGCCCAGCTAACATGGCGGGACAACTTTCAGGATGTGACTTGGGCTATTTTTCAGGATAGTTTCCGTACACCTCACATCTCACCTAGAGTGATGTACTTGAAGAAAAAGGAGTTTCATAATCTGAAACAGTGTCACCTCAGTGTGGCTGAGTATATTGAAGAATTCAACAATCTGGCACGATATGCACCGGATGAAGTTGATATAGATGCTAAGAGAAAAGAAAAATTTCTTGAAGGACTTAATGATGAGTTGAACCTGCAGCTAGCTGTTGCCTATGTCCCAACTTATCAATCACTCTGTGACAAAGCCACCATTTTGGAAAACAAGATGAATCAAGTTGAGAACAGAAAGAGGAAACATAAACTCAAGAATCACTCAGGATCATCAAAAAAGAAACATTCATTCAAAAAGAGCAATGAAGATTCTTAACCACATCAGTATCACCATAACAACAATAGAAGTGAAAATAATGGAAATGATACTGACAATGGAGATGACCTTGGTCAGAACCAACATGACACTTTCAGGAAGAAAGACATTAGCCAGTTGTAGTGCTATAATTGTAAGGAGCTTGGACACTATGCATCAGAATGCCCTGAGAAGAAAAAGAAAAAGGATGCTAGAAGAGCCAATGGAAATGACTCCAATGTGACCCAAAAAGGACATGTGAACCACATTGACATGGATGGAAACTTTGAAGAGATAGAAGAAGTGGATGTCAGGAACTAGTTAACTCAGTTGAGTCAAATAAGGATTCCTTGTCTGGATATCAAGTGTTGAACCCATAGTCAATTGAACCATCAATGTAACCCTATGAGACTTTATTTTAAGGGTGGTAGCACTCTAGTTGCTTTGAAACCAAATTATAACCTCTAGCCTTCCCAAATCTCGGTACGAGATTTATTTTAAGGGTGGTAGCCTGTCACATCCCAAAATTCTCCAAATTTTGAAATGTGAAAAATAAATAAACAAAATAAAATTTTGTTGAAATTTAGGGTGAGAAGAAACTTTTTGATTCCAATTGGAAACATCAAAACCTATTTTGATCAAATAAAATCCTAAAAGGATTTAAAAAGATAAACAATTAATAAAGAAAGTTATAATAGTTGGAATCACTATTTTTGGATCTTTAAATAAAAAGATATGGTTTTTATAAAGCAAAGGTAGAATTATAAATAAGGATTATTTTATAGAGCCAAATTAAATCTTGGCCAAACTTTTAAAATAAAGTATTTCTATTTGATAAAAAGAGTAAAGGTTTATTTGAATAAAATAATGAGGTTTTATTAATATCCAATTTATTGAAGTATAGGCTTTTCCATTTTAAATAAACACTAAAACTTGTTAATTTATTTTAAATAAGATTTCCAAGTGTTTTATATTTTCAAATAAAACCTACTGAATTGATTTTGGTATTATTTTAGATTTCAAATAGAGATTTAAAATAAATTAAACCCTATTTGAAAATAAAGACTAAAGTCTTTTTATTTTAATTATTAATGGATCCTAAAAGAAATAAAAATTATTTTATTTTGGACATTGGATTATGTTGTTAAACAGAACTAAAATCAATACAAAGTTTGGTGGTGGTTTGGTTTGAATTGTTTGTTTGAAAATCAAAACAGAATATTCAAACAGAAAAAGGAAAAACTTTCTGTAAAAAAAGTGAATCAAACCCAGCCCAGCTAACAGGCCCAACAAGCCCAACTAAACTCCCCCACAGTGAAACATTTTTCACCCGAAAAGAACCCACTGAGACACAGACAAGTGGACCCCACTCTTTCTCTCCCACCTCACTGACGAACGGACCCCACACGCCTGTTCTTCGTTTCCACTCGCGACCACGTCTCCCTCGCCGTTGCATCTTTGATTGCGGTGATCAAATTCGTTTTGATGGCGGCCTTAATTCCTCCAGTGATCACACGTAGATACACGCCCACGCCTCTTCTCTCTTTCCCCCCAAACAACGCCTCCCCTCTGCCACTAGGCTGCCGTAATTTTGAGCTCAAGCCTTCTCTGTTCCGACGGTGTTCCCGGCCAATTCCGGCAAACCACAGCCGCCCCTCTCCTCATAGAGCACGCTAGCTCGCTCTCCAGTCTCGTGCGCACCTGCCCATAGCCCCAGCTCGCTCCCGCGTGCTCTATAAGCTCGGCTTCGTCAACATCAGAGCGCCACCGTCTTCGGCCGTTTCTCCGGCGAACTCCCCAGGTACCCTATGTTCGCCCCAGCACCTCCTGTTGATGCTCCCATCATCCCCAGATCAGCCCGCGTCTAACCGTGCCCCTACTTTGCCTCGGTGCGACCTGCAGCTCCATCCCCGACGTCAAACAGAACCGCCTGACGCCGCCACCGACTCCGGTGAGGAATTGCCAGCAGCTCCGAGTGCCCCTCTCCAAGACAACGCCACCTCGAGCTTTGCCAACCCTCTGCGAAAACGGTGAGATGTTTCCCTTCTTCCCTTGCTTCCTGTAATCGCCGCGACGCCACCTTCTAACCGCGCGCCGCCAGTTTCTGACCAAGCAACTGTGTCCGTTAGATCGTGATCTTACTGCTAGGATTAGAATCAGACGAAGGGGTACGAGTTGATCAGTGCCGTGTGATTTAAATGAAATCCTACGGTCCAGAGAGGTTGATCCACATGAAGCGGTACCAGCCAATAAGATAGAGCCACGTGGCCAGACTGTTTGAATAAAACCAGAAAAAGTTCTATTAGAATTGAAAATTTGTAAAATTCATAACTTTAATTCTGCACGTCCAAATTTTGCAAATTTTATATCAATTGATTCAGTAGAACAAGTACTTTGCAACCATGCACTTTGTTTAATGTTTTGCTTCTGGAAAATTGGTTGAATTTGCAGAAACATGTGTAGGCTTATTTTGAATATAAAAATTATTTTAGATATATGTTTAATATGAAATCTTTGCAAAATGGTTTGTTGTGAACCTACTGACCATAGGAACCAACTTATGGATTTAAAAATGTATTTTGTGAAGTTAGGGAATAAATAAATGAATTAGCTCATTTCTAATCAAATAGAAATATTGATTTTGTTTTAAAATGATTTTTGAGTTAAACCTTTGGTAAATGATTTGATTCAAACCTTCTGACCCTAACCACCAAGTTTTGAGAATTAAAATATATTTGGTGAACTCTTTAAAGAATATTGCTTTGATAAAAGCATTTTCAACCGCATAAAATATTGATTTGATTTAAAATTGGTTTATAGATGAAACCTTTTGCAAATGGTTTTACCACTTTAGTAAATGACCACTTTTGAACTTTATAATGTTTAGAGCCTAGTAGAAACCACTTTTGCAAATAAAACTATCTTTTGCATGCTAGCATGCATGACCTTGTTTCTATTATTTTATGTGTGATAAATTGTTTGGAATGCTAGTTGAATTTGTGTTTGCTTGATTGATTTGTAGTGGAATTAGAAGAGTGTGATATTTGCAAGATCAAGAAGTGAACCATCATTCTCTACTAAAAAGGCAAGTGACACTATCATCCAAGTCCTACTATTTTCATTGCACTTAGTGGATTTTGTAACATGCATGGAAAGGACTACTATATTTTATGCTATGCTAAATCCTAATAGGATATCACTATATCTCCCTTAGTGGAAACAATGTAGTTGTAGTATGGTTAGCCCTGCTATATATTGGGATGGGATACATGTTATGATTATATGAAGAGTTGAAAAGATATATGTTTTATATAATAAAAAAAGTAGTCGATGAACCACCTGGGTGGACAAGGATACTCAAGTTTTGGACAAGGTGGCAACAAAAGGAACCATGTTTATATGGCCATATCTTTTTGTATGTGCACTAGAAGAAAACCACCCAGGGACTTAGAGATTGAACATGTTTCTCGTACAGTGGCTTCCGTGTATAGCAACATGCTAAATGGGCTCTGGATTAGTCAACTACATAGTGGAAGACCCATGCATTGGCATCTTCAGGTTAACTAGAATTGTGTAAGGGAACTTGAAACCCTACATTGGTGCCTGGATGACAAGCTAGCATTGTGTATTGGGAGGACTTCTATGGAAAGACTTTGTCACATTCTCAATCTGCCAGTACTCCATCTTGGTGAGTACTTATCCAGCGGCCACTTGTGGCATCAAGATGAGATTGTGTCATGTGGGTAAAGTGTACAACTTCTGCAGAAGATCAAAATTCTAAGTACTTAGCCGTGTCCCCGGTTATGGACAATACTGAGCAACTAAGGCCTGAAGCTATGGAAGATCTCGACATTCCAATTTCTCAAAGTAAAACTTGATGGTGACAACAAGGGATTAGAAGCACTTGGAGTTTTCCAAGAAGTTCAGAAAGATTTGACAAAAGATCAAAAACTATTTTTAAAAGATAGGACAAAACTATATTGCTTTCTGCAAAAGAGCCTAAACCCCACTTTGCCAAATATGCATGTAATGATAGGATCCACTTATTTCTACATAATAGTGAAACTTGCCAATACAATTCAAATGTATTGACCCTTGTGGCTGCAACTTATTATGTTGCATGTTTGTTTGATGTTAGTGAAGTGTGTTGAATAGGATTACAAGTCTACAACCAACATGATTGCCTGTGGCACTTTGAAGATGAAGGACTCCATTCTTTATAGATATTCTGCTGCATTGTAATGTGATAGCCAAATGAGCTATGTAAGATGTAATGAATTATTTTATTCCTGGTTATAAAGTTGTATTATGACCTTTGTTTCTTGATATTACATCTTAACTATGGATGCTAGCTATTGATCCAGGGACTAGAATTGTAAACACAGGGATCTCTACCTTATTAAAGGTTGGGAACCTTACAGTTCTGGTCAAAATGACCAGAAGTTCCGGCAAAACATCCTATGCAAGTTCGGGCCCAAGTTCCGTCAAATAGAACACTTCGAACAGAAGTATACTGATCCTTCAGCGGAACTTGGATCAGAACTAGGGGTGGAACATCTGGATCACGAAACATATTTGACCGGAACTTCCGGCGTCTGGGCGGAAGTTCCGCTCAGGAACTTTCTGGAAGAAGCAACTAAAATTCCTCATCGGAACTTCCGGTGCAAGTTCCGGCAAATAGAGCATACCCAAACATAAGGTACTGGGAGCTGACCGGAACCTCCAGCGAAAGTTGGATCGAAACTAAGTTCCAGATCTTCCCACAAAAAGCCCTGAGCGGAACTTCCGGCGCCTGGTCAAAAGTTCCGATCAGACAGAAACAGCTCCAACAGATCAGAACCTCGCTCTCTCGCAGATGAGTAGGATGGCTGTGGCGGTGCATATGGTGTTTGTGCAAGAACAAGTGATTTCTCACAGCCTTCCGAGATGGACCCCCTCTTGATAGTACAGCGACCTAAAGCAATAAAAAGAGAGAAAATAGAAAAAACTAAAGGCCGACATCTTCACGAGATCCCAAAATGAGCATCCACACAATTCATAGGAATCATCAAAAGCATTTTTCCTGAAACTCAAGCACACGGCTAAATCACAAGTGGGATTGTCATCATCACCAAAATAGCATGGGAAAATATAGTCCTTTTAATCTCCCCCTTTTTGTTGTTTGATGACAATCCCAAAAATTTGCATAAGATAGAAGCAATCTTTGCAACGGATGGAACAAGCTCCCCCTATATGTGTGCAAGGTAGAGATAATGCTCTAAGGACAAGACTAGCACACATACAAGGAGGCTCCCCCTTCCTATTGCAAAGATAGCACAAGTGCAATAAAGTATAAGATAGAGAACATACCGTTGCACCAACCAAATGTGGTGGAGATAATAGAAGAAATATCAAGGGAGACTAAAAATGCTCCACCACCATATACAAATGCCCATAAGCCAATAATAATACCAAACACTAGGAATTAACCAAGAATAACATACCACATAGTCTCATACAAATAACATGGTCCACAAGCACACAAATAAACTAGAGAGTTCGCGAGCTAGAAAAGATCAAAGACAAGAACGAGATCGTGACTCAGCCCATGCAAATCCCGTGAGCAACCTAATAGACATCTTTCTCCCCCTTTGGCACCGAGACACCAAAAGGAAGAGAAGATCACTCTAAACGCCCCAACCATGAAAGGGAGGAGCAGGCTCAGGGACCCAAGAATCCCACGCAGGCGGCGGACCAGTGACTTCCTCCTCAGACTCATCCTCAGTCCAATAGCAGTTGTCACGAATCCAATCATCCCTAGGAGCAGTGACAGAGCTAGTGACAGGAGAGTAAGGATTGTTGAGAGATGACATGATAGCCTTCTGGCGCCGAACACCATGTCATTGATCGACATAAGACTGATACTCGTGATCCTGCAGAAAGCAAAAGGTCTTCTTCACCTTTCCGAGCAGCTTCTTGGCCCAAGATGGCTGCCTCTAAAGAGAAGGACCACTAGCACTAGAGCCACCATGAGCAGAAGAGGGACCACCAGCTTCAGCATGTGCCTACCTGAGAGCTTCTTCCTTTTTTTCTTGGGACCGAGGCTTGTTGTGTTTGCTCACACGCAGCTTCTTCTCCTCATGAATGGTGATGGAGTCCTCAGAGAAGCACGTACCAGTCACCTCAAGCCACTTGTGATTAATGAGAGTTTGAATATATGGAGCATAGGGGCAAGAGCGCTTGTCAATGATAGCTTGCCACATCTCGGTGTAGATGAAATGCATGACATCCATCTTCCTGCCAGAGTCACGGCGAAGGTAAGTCTCATGCATGAGATCAACTTGATAGGCATGAAACTGATCAAAGTTGCCGGCCTTGGGAGAGATGGTGTTCAAGTACACCCTGCACATGATGTCATAAACTGGCTGAAGATGATTCACATAACAAACAGTCCCCCATCCTTCAATGTAAAGAGGATCCAGGGCTTCAGGATCAGCAAATATGGCGGTATGGACACTCCATCCATTTGCCCCTTTGCCAGGCTGAATGGGATAGCCAAGGAGCTCAGCAAACTCGGACCATTGGGTAGTAAGCAGCACGCCATTAGTCATCCACTTCATAACACCTTCAGTAGAAGAACTCATATTCAAGTGAAGAGTAGTGTAGAACTGAGCAATAGCATTCTCATCGAAGTTCTGACGGTGCTCCATGAGGGGAATCAGCCCAAACCTCCTGCAAATGTCAAGAGCCTCGCCAAAGTATGCATGCTTTTCTTCCATGTGAGCCAGGTTGATGTACTTCTGAGGAGCAACCACAAACTTTGTCTTGGTAGCATAAATTTCAGCAAAGATCTATTCTTGATGATAGTTGTGGAAGAGAGGATCAAAGCAGTGGCGGACACGAGGAACAAGGTAAGGATCCGCACGCTTGAATTTAGAGTAGGCCTTCTGAGTCCATTTAGAGATCTTGGCCTTGGATTTGTCAGGGCCAGCGGCAGTGGCCTTCTGAGAGGCAAGAATAGGCCGCTTTCCCTCAGCAGCAGCAGCACGACGAGCAGCAGCAGACCTCTGTTGGTTGGTCTGAGTGGATGGACGCACCACCTCAACATCATCTTCATCAATCTTAGGAGGAATATCGGAGGATGGTCGACAGAGACGCTTTACTTTGCGGGTACCACCTTGCCCTGAGAAGAAAGCAAAAGAATAGGGAGGGAATGTGGGGGTAAGTGCACAAGTTCGCAAGAAGATACAAAAGTAGATTGGAAAAATACAGTCAGGGAAATTTTTTTACTAGCGCTGGAACTTCTGCTGAAGAGCCAGAACTTCCGGTGAAAATGGTCCACCGGAAGTTCCGGTCGTGGCTCACCGGAAGTTCCGGTGAGACCATGAACTGGGCGGTTCAAACAACAAGATCCATAAATCTAGATCTACAATGCACAAGTACAAATTTCTATGAATGTATTGGACCAATCTACCCTAGATGGTTACCCTAGGCCAACCAAGATCTCCCAACACGTTCTAGCCAAAGAACTAGCCTAGACAAGGTGAGCCCTAACTCAAGCAATGGTGAGAGAGCAAGATCTCCATTAGTGGAGGGAGTTGAGGGCATATACCAGAGTCCATGGCGGGAGATAAAGGTGGGGAAGGTTCCTACGGAGAAGATATGAGGAGGGGAGGCCGGAGACGAAGGGGCCGGAGCACCTTCGCGGAGTCTTCTTCGCCGGCGGCTGCTCGAAATAAAAGGTGGGTCTTGGGGAAAAGAGGAATAAGATCCTGTTTTCCCCAGGGCCCACTTTATATAGGACAGAGAGCCTCACCGGAAGTTACGGGTCAGGCAGAAACTGTCCAGGTTAGCAGGTGGTTCCTAAGAACAACTTGCTGACCGGAAGTTCCGGTGACACTAGAAAAACTTCTCAAGATACGAAGGTAACAAGGAAGAGCTTGTGCAGGGAATAGAGAGGGCTTGAGGAGAGGAAAGTCTTAGGATAGAGAGCTCAAAATATGAAGAACCAAAACCAACAAAAACCAAGAAAAACACATAAACAACCAAGCACAATAAACACAAGGGAAAACCAAAAAAAGAGACACAAAAAGGGTCGATGGCTGAGGCCACCTTATATAAGAGTAAATGGCTTGACACCGCGAAGATATATCTTGGGTTCATTACCAACACTCCCCCTAAATGGTCTCCTTTAGAGACTGTAGAGTATGAAAACTTTAATGTGCGCATAATAGGGATAGTGTTTGTTCATAAGAGGAACTACACTCCCCCTAAATCCATGCCTATATCCAAACAAGATACACATTAAACACGGGTAGGTGTGCAAGATACTCAAGCCACATTGCTTGAATCAATGATATTTAGCTCATGCCTTAACTCTCGGAACCTTGCTTCATCAAGAGGATTCGTGAAAAGATCCGCAAGATTTGCCTTGGTGGGAACATACTCCAAAGAAATGTCTCCTCTAGCAACATGGTCCCAAATGAAATGATGACTAATCTCAATGTGCTTAGTCTGGTTGTGTTGCACGGGTTTGTGATCAATAGCAACGACACTCTCATTGTCCCAAATAAGGGGCACCTTGTCAAAAGATAGTCCGAGATCCTTCAAAGTTTGCTTCATCCATAGCAATTGAGCACAACAACTTGCGGCGGAGATGTACTCAGCTTCGACAGTGGACATAGACACACAGTTTTGATTCTTCGAGGACCAACAAACCAAAGATCTTCCAAGAAACTGACAAGCTCTGGAGGTTGAATTTCTTCCCACTTTGTCACCAGCCCAATCTGAGTCCGTGTATCCAATAAGGTCAAATCTGGCTCCCTTGGGGTACCACAACCCAAAGTTTGGGGTATGAACCAAATATCGAAAGATTCTCTTGACCGCCACCATGTGGCTTTCTTTTGGTGCGGCTTGGAATCTTGCACACATACCCACACTCAACATAATATCCGGTTGGATGCACAAAGATAGAGCAAAGAACCAATCATAGAGAGATACAGTTTTTGATCCACATCCTTACCCTTGGGATCGAGATCAAGATTAACCTTAGTTAGCATGGGAGTCTTGGCACCTTTGACTTGATCAAACTTGAACTTCTTAAGCATGTCTTGGATGTATTTGGCTTGGTTGATGAAATTCCCTTTCCTCAATTGCTTGACTTCAAACCCAAGGAAAAACTTCAACTCCCCCATCATGGACATCTCGAATCGATCGGTCATGAGCTTGGCAAAATCCTCATTAAAAGCTTTGTTAATAGACGCAAAGATAATATCATCAACATAGATTTGACATACGAAAAAGTGGCCTCCAACTTTCTTAGTAAAAAGAGTGGGATCAATGAGGCCCACTTCAAAGTCATGGTCTAACAAGAGCTCTCTAAGGTAATCATACCACACATGTGGGGCTTGTTTGAGGCCATAGAGTGCCTTATTGAGCTTGTAGACATGGTTCGGGAAAAGTGGATCCTCAAAGCCCGGAGGTTGCTTGACGTATACCAACTCTTTGAAAGGACCATTAAGAAAAGCACTCTTAACATCCTTTTGATGCAACTTGAAGTTATGATGAGTAGCAAAAGCAAGAAGCATACAAATGGATTCTAGGCGAGCAACGGGGGCATAAGTCTTACCGTAGTCGATGCCCTCAACTTGTGAGTATCCTTGGGCAACTAACCTTGCCTTGTTGCGCACAACTATTCCATTCGCATCACACTTGTTCTTGAAAACCCATGTGGTACCGATGACGTTTTGACAATCTTTGGGCCGCTCAACCAATGTCCATACATTGTTCCTCTTGAAGTTGTGAAGTTCTTCGTTCATAGCTTCAAGCCAATCATCATCTTCAAGAGCTTCGAAGACTTTCTATGGTTCCACAAGAGAGATAAAAGCATGGTGAGAGCTAAAGGAGGCTAGTTGCCTCCTAGTAGTGGAACCTTTATTGAAATCTCGATAAACATTATCAAGGATATGGCCATCTCGAACGAGCTTGGCGAGACGATAGGCTTGACGAAGGGCTTGTGCTTAAATACGAGATTCTTGAGCAACCACTTGGTCATTGCCACCATTGGAGTTCCCGCCTTGACTATAAGCACGAACACGAGGGTCATCTTCATCAATTTCCACTTCGGGAGAGTCATCATTTGGATTAGAGACTTGAGGAGGAGGAGCCCCATCTTGGGGAGGCTGATGTTGTTGATGAAGAGCTTGACCTTGGGAGGTGCCTTGAGGAGGAGCCCCATGTTGGGGAGGTTGATGTTGTTGATGAAGAGCTTGACCTTCGGGGCTTGGAGAGTCATGGGCATGAGAAGCTTCGGAAGAGATTGAGGGAGCTTGTGCCAAAATAGTAGGTCCTTGAGAGGCAAGATGGTCTTGTGAGAGTGAGGGCTCCACTAGAGTAGAGCTTGGTCCTTCTCCTTCATCCACAAGGGGATCCTCAATGGGGAGGTGGAAACCTACACCATTCTTCGTATGGCCTTAGGAGGAATTTCATCACTTGGATCACAAACACCGTCTTGCCTAACAAGGGACTCATGGTTTTCATCAAACTTCACATTGCTCGTCTCTTCAACTCTTCCATTGGCTTTGTTGTAGACTCTATAAGCATGGGACTGATTTGAGTAACCAACAAAAATTCCCTCTTGATCCTTGGATTCAAACTTGGACAAACGAACTCCTTTCTTGAGAATGTAGCACTTGCAACCAAACACTCAAAAGTAGCTAACATTTGGCTTTTTCCCGATGAGCAGCTCATAGGGGGTCTTTTTCTTTTTCTTTTGAAGGTAGAGCCGGTTGGTTGCATGGCAAGCGGTGGAGATGGACTCGGCCCAAAAGTTGTATGTAGACTTGAATTCAGCTAGCATAGACCGAGCCGCATCCATCAAAGTGCGATTCTTACTTTCGGCAACACCATTTTGTTGAGGGGTATAGGGAGTGGAGTATTGATGCTTGATTCCTTCATCACTAAGAAACTCATCCAAGGTATAGTTCTTGAAATCGGTGCCATTGTCACTTCGAATTGAGAGAATGGTTGCATTGTGTTTCCGTTGAACTTCATTGGTAAAATCGATGACGGTTTGTTGAGTCTCACTCTTGTACTTGAAGAAGAACAACCAAGTGTATCTTGATAAATCATCCACAATAACCAAAAAATACTTCTTGCCTCCAAGACTATCATGAGAAGGAGGACCAAAAAGGTCCATATGCAAGAGCTCCAAACATCTCTCTGTGGTGATTTGATTGAGCACTTTGTGAGGAGTTTCATGCATCTTCCCTTCAATACAAGCCCTACACACACGATCTTTGTCAAAAGAAACATCGTTAAGCCCAAGGATGTGGCCCTCGGAGTGAGGTCTTTGCAAAGTTCTCATGTTAACATGGGCTAGGAGGCGATGCCACAAGCAGCCCTTGTCGGCTTTATCATAGAGACATAGAGCATGAGGAGTAGTGGTCCCCGAAAAGTCTACCACATACAAGTCATGCTCTACATACCCTACGAAAGCCACCTTGAGAGACTTTCTCCACATGAGGACCACGTAATGCACATTCAAGAAAGACCCATGAGGGCAAGAGAACAAACTGAAAGTAAATTGTAACCAAGAGTTTTGACAAGCATGACATCAACCAAGGATATATCCGGGGTTACCACCACTTCGCCAAAACCCAAAACCTGAGAACTTGTTTTATCACCGTAGGAGACCATGGTGTTGGCAATATTTGGCCTCATCTCTGTCATGATAGACTTGCTTCCGGTCATATGACTTGTGGCACCACTATCAAGCACCCATTTTGATCCACCGGAAGCATAGTCCTACAAGAAAATCAAGCTTTGGTTTTAGGTACCCATCTGCAATGGGTCCCCTTTTGTTAGTAACAAGAGTCTTTGGCACCCAAATGGTCCAATGATAATCATGCGTGTAAGAAGTTCCAATATATCTAGCATATACATGACAATCATAGGATTTGCAAAGAATATAAGAGGGATTGTTCTTTCCGGCGAAGTTGTCACTTTGCAAGATGGTTGGACCATATGAGGGTCCTTGAGCCATGCCCTTGTTCTTTTTCTTCTTCTTCTTATTCTTCTTCTTCTTCTTCTTCTTAGTCTAGGCAATTTGATCCTTCAACGCCTTGTTCTCCTCAATGAGATGCTCATGCTTGCAACAAGGGTTAGGAGTACTAGACAAGTCTATAATTTGCACAACGGAAGACTTAGCATGTTCACAAGTTAGTTGACTTTGAAGCTGTTCATGGGCTTCAAAAAGACTTGAGAGTTTTCTCTCTAAGGCTTTATGTTCCTCTTTGAGTTTCTCATGATCTTTTTGAGTCCTATCATGACCAACCACAAACTCAACTTTTTCTTTCTTAATCACCTTAACCAAAGAAATATCATGATCACGTTCTTTAACTAGAGATCACATGGTGTTGTTATGGTCATCTACAAGTTTAGACACACTCTCTTCAAGATTAATTCTCATATTTTGTTCATCCTCAAGACTTTGAGTGAGAGAAGCAATTTCATCAGCGGCATCTCTTTCATTTTTACTTAACAAGTCAAGAAGTTCTTCCTTTTCATCTAAAGCATCCCTAGCATTGTCAAGTTGTGCAAGCAAGGACTCAAAGCAAGTTTTAGTTTCTTCATCCAAGGTAGCAACAAATTCACACATGTCTATCATCTCTTTCTTTACCTCTAGACCAACAAGATCAAGAGAAGAAGGCTCACTAGAGATGGGTTGAGGAGTGGGTTTAGATGTTACCTCGGTGGCCTTGGCCATGAGACACTTTTGGTTGGAGGAGATGACGTTCTAATTAGGTGACTCGAAGAGGGACAATCATGGAGTAGAGGTAGTGGCAATAGCAGCAACTCCCACAATCTCTCCACCTTGGACTTCATCATCATCATCTTCATCTGTTCCTGAAATGTACTCTTCATGGACCACAATAGCTCTTTCCTTGTTGGCAGCATTCTTGACGGCGTAGTTCTTGTTCAAAGGATGAGGAGGCCTTGAATTGATCTTGCAAATAAGACGACCACCATTGTCTTCACGGTTCTCAAAGGGACACTTAGCCACAAAGTGACTCTTGTCGTTGCAATTGTAGCATGACCTTGCCTTGGGGGACTTGTTGGGTGAGTTAAACCTTGAGTTTTCCCTTGACCTTGACTTGAGCCCGGACTTGTTCCAAAAGGCCCTTGAAGCGAGAGCAAGATGTTCGTTGAAGGCACACTTGAGGTCCTCTTGAGACCACTCACTTGATGTATCATCATCATCGACTTCAATAGCCTTGGCCTTCAAAGCAAGATTCACTTTGGTTGATCCAATGGCCCTAGAACGGGCGGACTCCGCATTCTTCTTGGCAATGGTCATGGCAATCACTTCACTCAAGACTTCTTGGGAGGTCATTAGGTAAAAGTTGGTTCTTCCCTTGATGGAGTTGAGCTTTTGTTCTTCAAACGGAAGGAGAGCTTGAATGAACTTCCTCTTCATGAACTTGTCATCAACATAGGTGGCCCCAAGATCCCTCATAGTGCAACAAAGGACCTTGAGCCGCCTATACATGTCTTCGGGAGTCTCATCATCTTGCATAGCAAAACCATCACACTCGTTGTTGACTTCATCAAACTTGGAGCTTTAGATGCTTGCATTCCCAACAAATAGCTCGGTGAGTTGATCCATGCTTCCTTGGCGTTGTTGAATTGGCGAATGTGAACAAAGTCCTTTGGAGTCAAGGCCTTTTGAATCATCCCCAAAGCCGTGGCATTGAGTTGCTTGTCCACCACTTCACCTCGTGTCAACTACTTTGGGTCATATGGAGAGAACCCTTCCTCCACAATCCTCATTAACTCAATAGAAGAGCTGGAAATATGTGAGTGCATTAGATATTGCCAATTGGCGAAATTTGAAGTATCTAGCATAGGTGGTGCTCCTTGAGGAATGATGTGTGGCATGGGAATGGGTGGATCCGGAGTGTACTTTGGCGGTGGGGGTACCTCCGAGTAGTCCTTTCCTCCATTTTCCTCTTTGGAAATTGAGTTCTCGGGCTCCTCGGTATTCTCACTTGGAACCTTGGTAGATGTTTGAGCAACAAAACTAAGTCCCAAGTGAGTGGTGACGGTCGCGGGATTCACCCCGGGGGCGGTCACGGTAATGGTGGGAGGAAGCTCGGTGGATTGGGGTGTAGCAAGAGCAACCATGGGGTTTGGCTTGACAGACTGCAAGATAGTCATCATTTCCTCGAACTTGGACATCATGGATGTCTCCAATTGCTTGAGGTCATCCATGGTGGCCAAGTTCTTGGTGTTTTCTTTTTCACTACCCTCATCGTCGGACATTGTCTCTTAGATGGTAAAGCCCTAAATAAGAGCCTTGGCTCTGATACCAATTGAAAATACCGACTTTGAATCGACTAGAGGGGGTGAATAGGCGACTACCAATTTTTAATTTGTTTCACACTTTTGGGCTTAGCAAGAAAGAAATTTATCTAGATGTGCAACTAGGTGAACAACCTATATGCAAGATAACTTACAACAACCACAAGAACGGTAAAGAGCAAGAAGTAAAGGTAGGTAACGATATAACCAAAGCGGAGACACGGAGATGTAATTCCCGTAGTTCACTCCCAAGGGAGCTACGTCTACATTGGAGAGGTGTCGGGGCCACACAAGGTCACCCGAGTACCACAAAGGCCTCACCTTCTTCTCCGGTGAGCTCCCCCACAAAGGATGCCTCACAATCCACTAACCGGTGACCTTGAAGGCGCCAACCGAACCTTTACACCAAGGTTAAGGGGGAAGCTCCACAACTCAATTGGAGGCCCTCAACGAAACCACAGAGCTTTAAAACACAAGCCCTTAGCTCCGAGGATGCCCTACACCATATAGGGTTTCAAGAAACCCAAGAGCAACAAGATCCACAAAGGATAGGTGGGGGAAATCAAATCTTCTTTGGTTGAAGTGTAGATCTAGGTCACCTCCCCACCTCTCAAAAGATCAAGTGATTTGACTGGATAGGGAGAGAGATCTAGTGAGGTGAAGCTCAAGCATTAATGGAGGAGAGAGAAAATTTTCAAGTTAAGTGGGAGGAAGAAGGAGGGCGCCTTAAATAGGCTCCATCCGCGCTAAACCGTTGGAGCCTCCGCGACCTCACCGGAACTTCCGTGAGCGGACGGAAGTTTCACCCAACAAGGCTTCAACGGTCATCAGCCCGTTGACGCCCGCTCCAAAAGAATGACCGGAAGTTCCGATCAAAATGGCCAGAAGTTCCGGAGAAACTTCCGATGCAAGTTTCGGCCCAAGTTCCATCAAATAGAACACTTCGAACAGAAGTATACTGATCCTTCAACAGAACTTGGAGCTGAACTAGGGTAGGAACATCTGGGTTGCGAAACATGTCTGACCGGAAGTTCCGGCGTCTGGGCGGAAGTTCTGCTCAGGAACTTTTTGGAAGAAGCAACGACAATTCCTCACCGGAACTTCCGGTGCATCTTCAGGTGGAAGTTCTGGAAAATAGAGCATACCCAAAAAGAAGGTACTGGGAGCTGGCCGGAACTTCTAGAGGAAGTTGGATCAGAACTAAGTTCCA
The DNA here is from genome assembly GCA_916181665.1 of Avena sativa. NCBI lineage: Eukaryota > Viridiplantae > Streptophyta > Magnoliopsida > Poales > Poaceae > Avena > Avena sativa. Next base: position 151,336,449 of record OV702297.1, read on the forward strand.
GATCTTCCCATAGAAAGCCCTGAGCGGAACTTCCGGCGCCTAGCCGGAAGTTCCGATCAGACAGAAACATCTCCAGCAGATCAGAACCTCGCTCTCTCGCAGATGAGTAGGATGGTTGTGGCGGTGCATATGGGGTCTGTGCAAGAACAAGTGATTTCCCACAGCCTTTCGAGATGGACCCCCTCTTGATAGCACGACGACCTAAAGCAATAAAAAGAGAGAAAATATAAAAAACTAAAGGCCGCCGTCTTCGCGAGATCCCAAAGAGAGCATCCATACAATTCATAGGAATCATCAAAAGCATTTTTCCTGAAACTCAAGCACACAGTTAAATCACAAGTGGGATTGTCATCATCACCAAAATAGCATGGAAAATATATAGTACTTTCAAGCGCCCCTACATCGATTACAAATAAATCGCCAAGATCAAGGAGAGCTTTGAGATGGCAGAGGCGGAAAGCCAGTTGTGCCGCTTCCTCGAGACCATGAAGAAAAAGAAGCATTGCTTCGTATGCTACATGGGCTCTGGATCCAACTATGTTGATGCCAGAGCCGGTAATGATTCAGTTCTTAACGCCATCGGAGAAAATACTAACTCGCCTGCTTACCCTCAGGAATCACTGACATCGTAGGAACTCCGAGACTTCGATAAGGAGATGGAAGCGTACGAAGAAGAATCCACCTCCAAGCCAGCGCAAGGTGAGCTGGAGAATACTCCAAGTCCATATGATACCATGGACGAAGACTACACCACGCAAGATGACATGGACACCGGAGATTAATCCGAGGTCCAGAAGCCAACTACGACGGAAAGTACTGACGAAAGTCTATCTCTCAGTATCAGACTGAAAGCCGTCTTTGCCACTGGTACGCACGTTAAGGCTACCAGGCGATCAAAGAAGAAGAAGAAGACAAATCCGACACCGGCAGAGCCGGTAGATGAAGCCAACAAGAAGAGGTTGATGAAGAGATCGAGATGGAGAATCAGGACGGAGATCAGATTAATCTCACACCGATCGACCCTCCTGTGGATGGGCACGTTTTCACCAAGGGTGCTCGTGAAATCTATGGAGACGCTCTCACGATACCAATCCCAACTTCTTCAGATCTCACTCTTGAGGTGCTAGAGAAAATGTCCGAGGACCTGGAAAAGCATCGCTTTCTTTTGCTCGAAGAGGCCGCCTGCATCGTCGAGCTCAGACAGCAGATTGACAACAATCCTGCCCAGTACAAGTCAGAATTCAAGCGACTGCCAAACAAGACAAGGGGATTTCCGGTTCTTGCTAATAGGAACCCGGATGTCCACAGAGATTTATTTGACGGTTAAACCGGAGAGAAGATCTGAGTCCACAACACACCAGTGGAGAATGCTACGGTTGCTCGAGCCATCCTCGCCAATAATCCGTCTCCAGAACAGGTCTGACAATGCGTAGCCTTTCTCGACAAAGGATTAAAACAGAAAATACAACCACATCATTTAGTGGCAAGTTGGCCTCAAGGTCGGAATTTTGCCACACTGGCGCAGGCCAAAGCGCTGATGAAAGACCCCGCACGGATACAGATCAACGTCATCATGCTCGAGAAGAATAAAATTCAAGACCGCATCAAACGGTCATCCTCTCAGGGCCGCACAGGAATGGTCAGGAGTTATTCTGGCTGCATCTGAAGATGCCTTTGGTGCAAGAACAAGATCGGCTAAGGATGCCACCCTCATCCATACGACTGACAACGCCGGACGAAGACACAACCCGGATCGTCCTGAATCAAGCAGGTACGGAGCCCGAAAAAATCAACCTTGGAGTCAGCATAATGAGGCTCCAAGACCGCGTCGCTCAGCCAGAAATAACCTGCCAGAGCCACCATCACTGTCCGGCAGCGACCATGAAGGATATCATCGTAGCCATGGACCCTATGACGACATTGGCCCATGTATCCGTCAAACTAAGTTTACGATTCTTTGGCCCACGTATCCGTCAAACTAAGTTTCTGATTGACTTCGACATTGCCAAACATATTCAACCCTATGACGGCGTAGCTTGGCCAGATACTCGGCTTCAAGATTTTTTCTAGGCTTGCAGCATTGCCAAAGGAGGAAATAGCCTGGTCGCAGTTTGATATCTCCCACCCATGTTGCGGAAGATGGCTCGATCATGGCTCAATGAACTACTAGAGAACTCGATTCACAATTGGTATGATATGAAAAGTGCGTTCTTTTCAAACTTCGAGAGAACATACAGGACGCCCTGCATAGTCGAAGACTTGCAGCGTTGCACTCAAAGACCTAGAGAAACCTGTCGGGATTATCTCAGACGCTGGATTGACACAAAGAACTCCTACGAAGGAGTAAACGAGCAAACTGCAATCGAGGCTTTCATTGCAGGACTCCCAGTCGGACTTTTGTGTCATAGACTGAAGCATGACCATGCATGTCACATATCTGGGAGAGATGATAGAAACAACAAGCAAATATGCTGACACCGATGATGATTCAGATGGACCACTGAATATTCTGGCCAATCTGAAGGCGGCCAAGCAGCAGAAGCAACAAACTCAAAAGCGCAAGAACACCTCAGAAGATAAACCGCCTCCATACAACACAGTTGTTAACGCAACATTCAGATCCGGAGGATGAGGAGGGTGCGGAGGCGGCTGGGGACGAGGTCGTGGAACTTCTCGGGTCCAAGGTAGAGAAGATCAATAGTCCGGAAAATCATATTCCTGGGCCGACATCGCCAACAACCCTTATGTACATCACCTAAACGCGAATGGAAGTTCTACCCATACCAATGCTAAGTGTCGTTTCAATGACGACATCAAGAAAGACGAATCCAATGGATATAGAGCCAAGCGACAAAAAGGAAAGAAAAATTCCGAGAAAGGCAAAGATCCCAAGGAAGATTCCAACATGGAAGAAGCGGATGCCGCACAGCCCAAGTCGGATGGAAAGAAGGATTATCCCACAAAAAAATACACATATGTCCGCTTCCTTGGGACTCAGCCGGCTAAGGTCAAAAAGGCGGTTCTCCATGATCTCAACGCCATGGTTCCGACTGTCTGTCAATTTTTGGATTGGTCAGATGTAACCATCACCTTTGACTTCCAAGATCACCCAAGGAAAACACATCATTAGGGAAAGTACCCTCTGGTCGTCAGTCCTCTTATTGATGGCTGTGAGTTCTCTAAAACTCTCATGGACGATGGTAGTAGCATCAACATCCTCTACACTGAGATGCTTCACCGCATGAAGATCCACGGAAGCTGGTTAAATCATAGCAAAGTGACTTTTCATGGCATTGTACCAGGGAGACAAGCTGATTCTCTAGGTGAGATCACACTGGACGTGATATTCGGAACCCGAGACAACTACCGGACCGAGCCACTCTCCTTCAAGGTGGTATCGTTCAAAATTTCTTACCATGACATCTTCAGGTGTCCAACTTACTGGGCGTTCATGGCTCGCCTCTCCTACATCTACAACATGATAAAGCTTTCGGGTCCAAAGGGCGTTATCACCATCCGGGGAAACCCAAAGAAAGCGCGAGATTGCGAGGAAGGATCTACCTCCTTTCCTGAAGCCGTGATGCATGCCCAGGAGTACCAGGAGATAACGAAGACCATCGACCTGTCCGAGATGCCCGCTACAAAAAATGAGGCGCTGAAGCAAAATCTGTAGTTCAAGGCATCGAAAGAGACGAAGAAGACGTCACTGAAGGAAGACGACCCCTCCAAGACGACGAACGTAGGGGTAGGCTTAAACCGCGCATAGGAAGCGCGCTTGTCGAGTTCCTCAAAGCTAATAAAGATATCCTCGCATGGCAGCCTTCTATCATGACTGGAGTACCTAGGGAACTTGCGGAGCACTCTCTTAATGTGTACCCTAATGCTAAACCCATCAAACAGTCCTTACGACGGTTTGGTGACAAAAAGCGTAAAGCTATAGATAAGGAATTAGCTCGACTAGAATTAGCCGGATTTATCGCAGAGGTCATCCATGCTGATTGGGTGGAAATCCTGTACTCGTCCCTAAAAAGGACACTATTGACTTAAGGATGTGCATTGATTATACCGCCTTGAACAAGGCTTGTCCTAAAGATCCGTTCCCTTTTCCAAGAATCGAAGTTATCAACTCTACAATAGGGTCGGAATTACTCTGTTTTCCCATCTCATATTTCAGATATCACCAAATACCATAAAACTATGCCTTTTGGCTTAAAGAACGCAGGAGCTACATATCAACTCACCATGCATCATTGCCTTAACGATCAAATCGGACGCAACATCCATGTATACGTAGATGATATAGCAGTGATGTCCAAAAAGAAGGAAACATTTATTTCCGACTTAGAGAAAACTTTTGCTAGCTTATGAAAATTCAACATAATGCTAAATCCGAAGAAGTGTTTCTTTGGAATCCCAGTCAGAAAATTGTTAGGTTTTATCATGTCTGAAAGAGGCATAGAGGTGAAACGAGACAAAATCAAGGCTATACTCAACATTACCAGGCCGACTCACCTGAAGGACGTGCAACGTCTCACTGGTTGCATTGCAGCAGCGAGTCTGTTCGTTAGCAGACTCGGAGAAAGATCCGCGCCTTTGCACAAATTCTTGAAGAAAACCGAAAAATTTGTCTGGACCCAGGAAGACGACGCTTCCCTACAAATTTTGAAAGATCTACTTTCAAATCCACCAATTCTTGCAGCACCAGAGCCACATGAGCCTATGTTACTTTACATCGTAGCGACTAATAAAGTCATAAGTGGGGTAACATAAGTGGAGTGCGAGGAAGAAGGCTATGAGCACAAGGTGAAACATACAACATACTACGTGAGTGAGGTCCTGACAGAGTCGAAGCAACGGTATCCACACTACCAAAAGCTATCCTATGGAGTATTTTTTTTCTACCAGAAAGCTACGACATTACTTTCAAGAGCATAAGATCACAGTGGTGAGTACTGCTCCCCTGCGAGATCTAATCAACAACCTTGACGCCATAGGACGTGTCGGAAAGTGGGGAATAGAGCTTGCAGCTTTCGACATCGAGTATAAGCCACGTACAGCAATCAAACCCAAATACTTGTCGATTTTGTCGCTGATTGGAGAGAGACGTTAGAAAATACAAGTCATCCAAACTCAGAATTTTGGACCCTACATTTTGTTGGGTCAAAAGCACGAGGGGGCTCGGGGGCTGGTGCGGTGCTCAAGTCGCCCCAAGGAGATAAGCTATTCTATGTGTTACAGATACACTTCACGGCGACCAATAACATTGCCGAGTATGAAGCACTGTTACATGGAATACGCATGGCCAAAAATATTGGCGTAACTAAACTCATGTGTTACAGAGACTCGGATTTAGTTGCTTAGCAAGTATCTGATATCTGCAATGCAAACAAACACATGGCAGCTTACAAAGCTGTTGTGGATAAATTATCTAAATCGTTCGAGGGTTTTGAGGTTCAACACATCCAACGAAAACAAGTCCTAGACCGTGCTTTTCTAGAGCACCTAAAAGTCCTCTCTATCACATGAGTTGATGAGTACTATCCGATGAAATCTGACTCACCTTTAGTAGAAGTTCTGGCTATAATTCCCAGCTGGAGAAAACCCTATCTGGATTTCCTAATAGACGTAAAATTACCCAAAGACGAAGTTCTGGGCCGATAGATCATCCGACGAGGAAAAGCCTATATGATATTCAATGGGTGAGCTCTATAAGCGGAGTGTTTCTGGGGTTTTCCAGCGCTGTATTTTTCCAGAAGAAGGAGTGGAAATCTTACAAAAAATCCATGAAGGCGAGTGTGGTCACCATGCTGTAGCCAAATCTTTAGTGGCAAAATCTTTCAAACACGGATTCTTTTGGGTCACAGCTAAGATAGATGCTAGGAAATGGGTCAAAACGTGCATAGGCTGCCAAAAGTATGCCCATCAAGCACACGTTCCGGTTGATCAGCTGCGAATAATCCCTATTACAAGGCCATTTGCAGTCTAGGGGATTGATATGGTACGACCGTTTCGAACGGCAAAGTGTGAATTTACTCACCTACTAGTGATGGTGGATAAATTTACCAAATGGATTGATGCTAAACCCGTAACAAATTGTGATGGATCCACAACCAGAAAGTTCATCGAGGATGTAATCATCATATTAGGATATCCGCATAGTATTATTATTGACAACGGGAGCAACTTTTCCATGGGAGAATTAGCCAAATCCTGCGAAGAACAAGGGATCTGACTTGATATTGCATCATTCGCACATCCACAAGCTAATGGACAAGTCGAAAGAGAAAATGGTCTCATTTTACAAGGACTCCGACCTCGTCTCGAGGCACCACTTCATCGTGCCATGGGGGCTTGGACGGAAGAATTACAGTCTATGATATGGAGCTTGCGTACAATTCCTAACAGATCAACCAGATACACTCCTTTCTTCTTGGTCTATGGTGCAGAAGCAGTTTTTCTAAACAATTTAATCCATCAGTCTCCTAGAGTCAATGCGTATATTGAAGAATATGCAGAAGTGTCCCGACAAGATGATCTCTACATAGTCGAATAAGTTCGTGTTATTGCTGAGCAGAGATCTATAACTTATCAACAGAAGTTATGCAAGTATCCTAGTCACAGATTGCAAAATCATTCTTTCAGGAAGGGCGATTTGGTTCTCTGACTCGTGCAAAAGAGAAAACACAAACTTTCCCCAATTTCGGAAGGACCTTTTATGATCAGCAGAGTTCTATATAACGGGTCATATTATCTAACCGATATGAGACCAATCAAGAAAAGACCTGATGCTCGGAAAAGAAAGAGAGCTGGCGGTAGTACAAACCTGGACGAATTAGACGAACCTTGTAATATTGCACAACTACATCCCTTTTATTCTTAGTTATATTTCCTTGTAATCATATATGTACATGTTCAAAGAGAAATAAAGTATTGGTTTCCTCATATATTATTTTTGAGAAATTTCTTGCCATCTTATTTCCAAAAGAGCATGTCATTTTCAAAAATCCCAAGATGCCTGAAAGTAATTTATGCTCATGTTTGTTCTGGTTATGATTTTTGAATATTTATAAAAAATGTTATCTTAGGGTATAAATCTAATTTTGTGTTTATACTTTGGTTGTTTACCTGATTGTTCAGACGCGGGCATATTCCAAGTAATGAATTGTTGGTACTGCAGGACGGCTCTATTTTGGAGTTTAAACTAGTTTAGCAATTGCGCTCCGTTGACTCGGCAGAGTTTCCGTGCTAAAATTTGGCCGGCTCATGAAAGGGACGAGGTAGAGAGCCAAATAAAACGAAAAGTGTAAACACGCAGTGCTTTAGAAAAATTTCGAGCACACATATCAAAATACATAGAACAAGTGCTAAGTAGTAAAACATCAGTTCTTACATACCAGCACATTTAAAACAAAATATTGTTCCTAGCATTACAGACAAAATTAAAAGTTCAGGATAATGCATCAAATGTTTTATGCTACAGATTTAGGCGGTGGTGGTGGAGACCTTGGAGCGTTGGAGTTGACATCATCGCCACCTTGCTTTGGAGACTCGGAAGCTTATTCATTTTTGACGAGGCTATCTTCCGGCTCTTCCGGAGAAGGAGGCACAACGAAGGACTGGAATAATGGCACGAATAGTTCGTCATCTCCGCCACACGACAAGCATAACCCGTGCAAGATTCTTGGATGGTCTTGATGTCTTGCGGGTTACCCTCATCGTCCTCGTCGGTGATGCCCTTGATGACGTGCCAAATTTCTATATCGCTATGGTGACTCATCACCATAGTGAGGGAAGTCTATGTAACAGTCTGGGCATAGGAAATCTTCCAATCGTCGATGAGCTTCAAAATCTCCTTCGCTCTGTCCCTCACCTCGAGCACTGGCAAGTTATTTAAGTCGAAAAGTCTAACCGACTCGCCAACCTCTTCAAGAGTCTGGCGAAAGTCAAAAAGAACATATCCGACAAGTTCGATGCGCTGGAGGCGAGGTTCAGAGGTAGAAGAGTCGGAAAGATGTAGAGGATCTGGGAAAGAATCGAAAATCAAAATCTGACTAAGAGAAAGTCAAAAATCATAGGAAGAGTAAAGTCGGAAATATTACCTAGCACACAATGGTTCCACTGAGAATGATCCTCCCGAAGACTCTTCAGTTTTGCTTCTATGGCCTGGGCTAGATCCCTCTGGCTGTCGAAATCCTTCCTCAAATCATCAAGTTATTTATCGCGGAGGGCTTGACTCTAGGACGACATTCACGGATTTCTCCGATTCATTTTTAAGCTTTTCAAGATCGTCCTAGAGTTCAACATTTTCCATTTGTAAGGCCTTGAAGTTTTCGGACTCCTCCACCATCTTGCTAGATTGGCTCATCAATTCTGCAAAGGAAAAACTATCAGTCAGCTAAACAGTTCAACTATGACAATCTCTAAGGTCAATGGTCGGAAAATATTACCTTCAGCCTCATCGTTCTCAACCTGCAGCTTGGAATTGTGAAGACGCAAGGACTTAATCTCCTTGCGCTTATTGCAAATGTTCTTGAGAAAATATTGGTTGTAAGATGCAACTTTATGTAAGTTAAAGACAGAGTACCATCAGACGGCTACTAAGACTCGTGCTGCAACTTTAACAAAAACAAAATCCAGCACGAGCCTTGGGGCTACACTATATCATTCTTTTCCATCCTATAAGAAGAAATTTGGATCTTATGCTACGATTTTTTATCCGACTTTATGCTTGGGGTCTAGAGGATATGATAATAAAATACTGCAAACGAGAATCAGAAAACTTACAATGTGCTCCAGGTGCAACTTTTCAAATCCGAGTTTCGTGTTGTGGAACACTTTCTCGACAAGGGATAGGGGAGAAAACCTTGTCGCTGTGTAACATCCCAAAAATATTAATCAAGATTATCAAGTTCTAATCACCCAAGTTTAGGGTTAACAAAAACTTTTGTTATTAAAAATTAATATGAATGTATGAGTGTATGTGATGAATGCATGAATGCTTGCCATGAATTGTTTGATTGCTATGAATGGCAAGGATTGGTTTAAAGATGAAAACAACATCATCTAAAACATTTCCAAGCAGAATCAAATCAATATAAATTCAAATATAAATAATATGAGCTAATGGTCATTTTGACCAAAGTTAACCACTAGACCACTTTGAGTGTTTCTAGTCCAAGATTTCTAACAGAAACAAATCCAATTCTTTTCACCCCTTGCTAGACCAAGTAAAAGTGAACCCAAGCCCACTTTGCAAACCAACAGAAATAGATTTCAAATCTATTCAAATGACAATTGAAAATTGAATCAAGTGTAGGTACTAAGATCACCATTTCTCAAAAACCACTCAAACCAGTGCACCTTGACAAACCCAAGCAACCAGAGACTACCAAGTATGTGACCAGTAATTTCAAACTTGAATTCTTTTGGACATTTCATAAAACACCTAGAGACACATTTCAAAACTGCCTAACTTATATTGTTTGGAGCAGTGTTTGATCAAACATTTGTCCTCATCTCACCCCCCGTGTCTCCCCTAGTGATCACACTCGCATTGAAGCATCTACCACCCCTACCCTTGCACCATGTCATGCCAACCCGAGCTTCCCCTTGCCAGCCGACCATGGCTAGCTAGCAGGAGCCATCGCCGTGCCTAGCCACCATGTCGAGGAGGCAGCTGACCGTCCACCGCCACCCCCTATCCAGCCCTCGCACGCAGCCAGGCCCTGGACCACCCAGCACAAGTGCACCCAATGTCTCTGCGCTATGCCGAGAGCACGCCAGAGCGTCATGCCCGACACGCTCGCACACGCCGCGCCTCGCCTTCGCCGCCCGTGCCTGCAATCACCACGACCCTAGGAACATCCCAGACACCCCCATTCGCTGTCGTGCGACCCGTAGCACCCATGCATCGTCAAAACCACCGTCGGTGCCACACAGAGCGTCAACCATTCCTGACCAACCTCGACCGCCCCTTGCCGCACCATTACTACCTTGAGCATCGCCAAGAGACCGTGCACCAGCCTACGCCCATCGCCATGCCATTAGCTCGCTGTACCGTTGACCTCGTTGAGCTCCGCCCATGCCACAATGCCTCTCTTGCTCGGCTATAAAAGGAGGCCACCCCAGCCTCAATTTGACATAGCTTTCCACTCCCCACCTCTCACTGAACCTCCCACACCTCTCCCCGGATCAAGGCGAGCTCTGCATTGCCGGAATTTCACCGGAGCCCGCCGCTACAGAAGGAGAAGGGAGCCGTTGATTGGAGCCACCCAAGGAGCCGCCGTGACCACCGTTCGAACCACCGTCATCGACAACGTTGTTCGCCCCCAACGCTAACCCTAGCTGGAGCCCTGGTGAGCCTCACACGACCCCCACCGCCGCGTTAGGGTTTAGACCTCGTCGGAGCTGTCCGTCGTCGACGATGAACCCCGACCGTTAGATTAGATTCTAATCGTAGGTCCTGGATAGAAGGATACCGCTTTGCTTAATTATAGTCACTGACAGACGGGGCCATCACTTAACTCAGCCCCCGTGCTGCTCTATGCGCAGTGGGCTGGCCCAGTTAGTTCCCACGCGAGCTAGTTAATTCAAATTAGATTTTTTCCATTTAGTTCAAACTCTAGTTCTGTCAGTAGATTCAAAAATCAATTCACAGAGATTCACTAAACCAAATTGTATGAAACAAATTTTGTTAGAAAGGTATGGAAATTATTAATCCAAGCCCGTTGGATTCAAACCATTTGAAATTATAGATCACCTATACTAAAAATAACAAGGCAGAGGCTTTTCTGCATTCAAACATTTTTCAAAAATCAACCATAAATGCTTTTGAGTTGATTCCAACTCTCAAAAATCACATTTGACAAGATCTAACTAAATATATAGAAATATTTAGGTTTATATGCAGTAATAATGGACAAGTATTAAAAAAATGCCCCATAGGCATTTCTAGTCACTTTAGTTAATTAAAATTATAATGTTAAACATTATTAAATTGTGACACCACTTTAAATCACATTCCCAAGTATTAAAATATGTGGTGATGACATGTGTCAACATGATCCCATATTTTAATTGGTGAATGTTAAATCACATTCCCAAGTATTAAAATATGTGGTGATGACATGTGTACTAAATAGAAGTAGTTAATATTTTTTGGTGATTGTGTACCTTTTATTTATTTATAGACGCTAGTACCGACCAAGGATACGAACAGGAAGGAGACTACTACGAAGAAGAAGAGGAAGAGAACTTCAATAACTGCATTATTCAAGGCAAGCTACCACTTGCAAGTTTCTTAACCATGCAAGCTAATACTTGCAAGACCCACTATACCACTTAACCTATTGAATGCCTTAGGCATGTTTGGTTATACCCCTTTATTATACCAAATCTCAGTTTTTACTTGCAAGCTTTATTATTTTATTCCTTTATCAAAACTTATTTATTGCTTTTACTTAGTGACTTCTGAATTTTGGAAAGATATTATAGGTAGCATAAAGAGCATAAAACTTGGCCTAAGTTAGTTAGAACTAGATGTCATACTAAGGCATGAGAGCTAGATTTGGATAAGTCACACTTGATTAGCACCCCTCATTAGTGATTACCCCAAATTTAGTGGCTAGTGCTAAGCATAAAACTTGATCACTTTAGATGGGAATACTTGGTGAAAATGGTTATGAAAACCTTAGAATGATGAGTCATTCTAATGAAATGTTTTGACATGTGTTATGAACACCAGATGATTTGGTGATGGAAATGTTGAGGCATGAGCCTTAGCCCTTTTTAAAACTGATGGTTGGGTTCGGATGCGACACCATTCCAATTTTACCGTACAACCACAATACCCGAATTTTGGTAGGGCTTGACTGGAAGTTTATATATCTTAGTATGGGTTCCCTTGCGAAAGAGGTTTGAGCTGAGGCTACCTCATGATGATTGTCCACCTGTGCAGTTCCCAAGATGATAGATGGTCATGGTTGGGAGGCCAAACTCATAGGGGAGGTGCCTATACTAGTGTGTGCAATTGAAAGGTTAGGATTGATTATCCGAATACTGAGTATGGTGATTCAGGATTGTTCCTGACGGATTATCGAATGTTGTGGTGAAAGTGTACCACCTCTGCAGAGTGTCAAACTATTCGAATAGCCGCGTCCACGGTTATGGACAGTTGGAGTGGCCATACTGTTCCGTCATTAGATGTTTTCAAAATGACTTGTGAAATGAATTATGAGTTCAACTTGACCACAACAGGGTTGTGAAAGTGAAAACTAAGTTCCCAGTTAGGTGATATAAAACATTAAACTAGTTTTCTTTACTTCTGAACCCAGTGAAGGTAAACCTGGATTTTTACAAATAAACTTTGAGCTTAGGATTCCTACTTGAACCACCTTACTTGTCGGTGATAGTTTGCGAGTACTTAAAGAGTACTCATGGCTTTGTCCCTGGTATTCCTATGGCCAGACTATGAGGAGGACGACCAGGAAGATGGACAACAGGAAGTCTATGATAACTAGGATCATCTCCCATCGTCAGCATTGCCTATGACCTTGAAGATGGAGCTTCGACCATGCTACTATTATTATTATTCTGCTGTGTTGATTGTATTAAGACTGGATCATGAGATCCTTTATTTGTAAGACCTTTATTATGGCTTGTAATGGATGATGAACTATGGTACCAATTTGTTATGTCTCGCAAAAATGGTAATCCTGGGATTGCGATGTATGGCATAACAGGCATCTAGGATTAAAAATCCGGATGTTGACAAGTTGGTATCAGAGACATCCTGACCATAGGAGACCCTAGTTAGAATGGACGCTTGAATCAAAAACTTAGTTTCAAAACCAAAAGAAGTGTGTATTTATGAAAACTTATTCTCATTCTTCTCACTTATATTCTTTCATGAAAATTCATGTCCTTCAAAAATTCTTGCAAACTTACATAAAAATTGACACACTTGATCACTCTACTAACTTACTCATCCTATATTCTTGTAGATGGAGGTCAAGTATAGCAAGTTCTACCAGTTGGGCAACGGAGGAGAGTTCATCTTTGAGCGTGATTTAGACCAACTCTCGGAATTTCTTGAGCACCTGCATCACGAGTTCTTTGGAGCACAACTCAATGATCAACAAGGAGGAGAATTACAATGGCTAATTGTTGCAAGTCTCAGAGGCAATATTGAGGCACCCACCTCAGAAGGGATCCATTCACCATAAGAGAGAACAACTGGCTAGACGGACTCGCCAGGGCTACGCAGGAAGCTCTTGCCCGTCTGTGTGGGCAAAGCATCAACCAAATCAAGGGCACTAGCTTTGAGTATTACGCAAGGCGTGATGCTATGGGACAGCCATTGGAGGTACCAGGCCACCCGGAGCTGAAGCATCATGTGGATCATCTTGACTTCATGCTATATGATAGGCAGAAGGAGTTGGACAACGCCCGCACCTACGCCAACCACAACTATGCCATTGTAGTCAAGAAGGACCAGACCCTTGCCATCCTTGCAAGGGAGTGCAATTCATTTCACCGTATGCGTGACAAGAAGTATCGCATCATTGCTCGCCTTCGTCACAGAGTGTCAGACTTGGAGGAGACCATCCATGAGCGGGATATGCAGCTTGAGGAGAAGGAGAATGCAGGGGAAGATATGCATGGGGATCACTACTCCTACCTTAGTGATGATGATGATGACTACCTGGAGGACCAAGCCATGGACTTCCACATTGATGATGATGATTCCTCCTTCATTGATGATGGTGATGATGAAGACACTGATTCTGATGAGTAGTATCACTTGAGAACGATCGTAGGAGTGAGTTGTATTCGGTCCCACTGTATAGTAGTTTCATAGAATGGTTCTTAAAACCATATGTTACCTTGTGTGGTGTGTGTTTGTATTGTGTTCTATGAAAAAATTAAGGAAAAGCAAGTTTCTAGTTGGCAAAACCTGAGTCAAACTTAAAAGTTAAAAACTTTTCAAAAACAAACCCCTAAACCTTAAAATTTCTCTCTTGTCTCATGATCTATCTCAATCTTCAGATGCCTCGCGGAGGAAGCAGTTCATCCCCGGACCCAATGCTGCAAATCTTGCAAATGTTGGTTTCTAACCGTGAAGCTGAAAGAGCCGAACGTCAAGCCAACTTAGCCACCCTTCAACACATAACTCAGATGGCCAGAAACAATCAAGGCCATGGAAACCAGGACAACCATGGATCCAAACTCAATAACTTTCAGAACACCAATCCACCCTTTTTTAGTAAGTCTGAAGAGCCATTAGATGCTGATGACTGGCTGCAAACCATGGAGAACAACTTAGAAGTCGTAGGAGTGGAGGCCAATGAGAAAGTACTGTTTGCCACCCATTATCTGGCAGGAGATGCAAGAGCTTGGTGGAATAGAATTCGTACCATGAATAGAGGATAGATGATGGCTTGGGATGAATTCAAACTCAAATTTAGCAGAACCCATGTGCCACCGGGTTTGATTCTGTGGCTGAGGGATGAATTAAAGGAGCTGAAGCAGGGAATGACTGTGGTAGAGTACCGTGACAAATTCCTCTCTTTGTCTAGGTATGCACCTGATGAGATTAGTACTAAAGCCAAGAAGAAGGAGAGATTCCTGAACGGTTTGCATGATGAAATGCAGAAAGTTTTAGACAATATCCCGTTTGCTGACCTTGAAGCCTTAGTGGATCCTGCAATCCAGATGGAAGGCAAGATCAACCAAGCCAATGAGAATCACAAGCGCATAATGATGAATCAACCAGGAACCCACCATACCCTAAAGTATCGCCTAACCCGTCTGCAGGATATGCCCCGAGAAACAATAGACCCCCAATGACCCGTTCGAACTATCCCAACCATGGAGGAGAAAACCCAAGGCTCGGAGGAAACCACAACAACAACCCCGACAACTCCAAAAATTTCAACTGTGCACCGCCCAAGTTCAACAACAACAGCAACACCAACAACACCAATACTACCCCAAGGACTGGAAGCAATGTTGTGCCTATTGCAGGAAAGGACAAGTCTCAGGTTACTTGTTATGAATGCGAAACCGAGGGTCACTATTCCAACGAGTGCCCCAAGAAGCTTGCCGCATCCCCCAATGTGAATGCCCCAGCTCAGCAGCAGCGCCGTTCAGCCTGGAAGAAGATTTGCCCCAGGGAACTCACTCAACCGCAACAGCCATTTGTTTCACATGAATGCTGAAGAAGCTCAGGAAGTGCCAGATGTCATGTTGGGTATGTTTCTGTTAACTCTGTACTTGCAAGAGTGTTGTTTGATTCTGGAGCTTCGCACTCGTTTGTTACAGAAGAATTTGCATGCACTAGTAAGATTCAACCAACAAAATTGAAGCATGTTATGATAGTTCAAATACCTGGTTCAACCACAAAAGCTAGACAAAATTTGCAAGGTCATACCTATCAGAATCCATCCCGTAGATTTTTACGGCAATCTAATAGTACTTGGAACCAAAGGTTTGGAAGTAGTACTAGGAATGGATTGGATGTCAAAACATCAAGGATTAATCGACTGTGCCAAGAAAGCCATAACCATGACTAGTACCGCTGGAGTATCAGTAGAGCATGTATCTGAAACCTTTCCCCGTCAATTCAAGTGCAACAAGAGTCTAGCCCAACCAACCATTGACCAAGTCAGAGTAGTCTGTGAATACCCCGACGTATTCCCAGATGTATTGCCCGGTATGCCCCTAGATTGGGATATCGAGTTTATCATTGAACTAATCCCTAGAACTGGACCTATAGCTTAGAGACCTTATAGTATGAACAAGTCGGAATTAGTGGAGCTGAAGAAGCAACTGCATGCTATGCTGGAGATAGGACTGATTCAACCAAGTGTGGAGATCACCTGTTTTGTTTGTGGATAAGAAAGATGGAGGTAACCGTTTGTGCACGGATTATCGGAAGGTAAATGATGTCACCATTAAGAAGAAGTACCCACTACCAAAGATAGAAGATCTGTTTGACCAGTTGACCGGTGCCAAAGTGTTTTCTAAGATTGACCTTAGAACTGGTTATCATCAACTCAAGATTCGCGCAGAGGATATTCCAAAGACTGCCTTTACCACCAGTATGGATTGTATGAGTACACTATCATGTCTTTTGGATTAACCAATGCCCCTGCTTATTTCATGAATCTCATGAATAGGATTTTTATGGACTTCCTGGATAAGTTTGTCGTTGTTTTCATCAATGACATTCTGATCTATTCCAAATCAGAAGAAGAACATGAGCTACACATAAGGACCATCCTTGAAACCCTTAAGGAGCATCAGTTGTATGCCAAGTTTAGAAAATGTGAGTTCTGGTTACAGGAAGTAGGATTCCTCAGACATATCGTGTCGGCTGGAGGAATTGCTGTCGACCCTGCCAAGTTTAAGGATGTGGAAGAATTGCAAGCACCAACCACTCAAACCCAAGTTTGGGCATTTCTCGTATTAGCGAGATATCACCGCAAGTTCGTATAAGGATTCTCGAGCATCGCAAGACCTATGACCCAATTTTTGAAGAAAGATAAGAAGTTTGAATGGACGGACAAATGTGAAGCAAGTTTTCAAGATCTCAAGAAGAGATTGATTTCAGCCCCAATCTTAATTATGTCGAATATCACGAAGCCTTTTGATGTATTTTGTGATGCATCCAAGATTGGTCTCGGATGTGTGTTAATGCAAGAAGGCAAAGTCATATCCTATTTATCCCGACAACTGAAGCAACATGAGCAGAATTACCCTACCCATGACCTTGAACTAGCAGCCGGAGTTTTTGCCTTGAAGACATGGCGACATTACCTCATGGGTAACCGCTGTGAGATTTATTCAGATCACAAGAGCCTAAAGTATATTTTCACCCAGAAGGACCTGAATATGAGGCAAAGGAGATGGATAGAGCTAATCAAGGACTATGACCTTGACATTCACTATCACCTCGGCAAAGCCAATGTAGTAGCAAATGCTCTTAATAGATTGCCGTGTCGCTTGAACACCATGATTCTGTAGGAGTAACCAAGTTTGCACAAGGAGTTGGAAGATTTCAGAATGGAACTAGTTAGTGAAGGATTTTTGGCTAGCATAGAACTTCAACCCACTTTGATCAGTCAAATCAAGTAGGCGCGGAAAGGAAATGCTAGTATCGATGGAATCAAACGTCGTATCGATACAGGGAAGGTACCTAGATTCACCAAAGATGAAGAAGGAGTTTTGTGGTACAAAGGACATATCTGTGTACCAACAGATTCAGAGTTGAAACAAGCTATTTTGAAAGAAGCCCATGATACTCTTTATTCTATCCACCCCGGAGGAACTAAGATGTATCATGATTTGAAGGAGCAATTTTGGTGCATAAGATGAAGAGAGAAATCAGAAGCTACATAGCCAAGTGTGATATCTGTCAGAGAGTCAAAGCGGGACATCAGAGACCTGCAGGACTTTTGCAACCATTGTAGATTCCGGAATGGAAATGAGATTCAGTTGGAATGGATTTTATCACCGGTTTGCCTACATCTAGTAGGGGAAATGACTCTATTTGGGTCATAGTGGATAGACTGTCCAAAGTAGCACATTTCTTGCTTGTCAAGACCACTTATTGGAGTTAGAAGCTAGCAGAGTTGTACATTGCTAGGCTAGTCAGGTTGCATGGAGTCCCCAAGAACATTATGTCGGATCGAGGAACCCAGTTTATCTCGAGATTTTGGAAGAAAGTCTAAGAAGGATTAGGAACAAGAATGGATTTCAGCACAGCCTATCACCGATATACTGATGGACAAATGGAGCGAGTAAACCAAATACTCGAAGATATGTTGAGAGCTTGTTTATTGGAATATGGATCTAAATGGGAAGATTGTCTGCCTTTCGCAAAATTTTCATACAACAACAGTTACCAAGCCAGCTTGCAAATGGCCCCATTTGAGTCCATGTATGTAAGAAAGTGACGTACCCCTTTGAATTGGTTTTAAGTAGGAGAGAGTCAGATTTTCGGACCCGACATCCTACGAGAAGCTGAAGAGAAAGTTCACAAGATCCATGAGCACCTTAAGACCACCCAATCCCGACAGAAGAGTTACGCTGACAAGAGACGTCGAGACATAGCCTTTAATATCGAAGATTTTGTGTATCTGAAAGTATCACCCTTGAAAGGAATGCAACGTTTCTAACTCAAAGGAAAGTTAGCCCCCAGATATATCGGACCCTTCAAGATTTTGAATCACCGAGAAGAAGTATCATATCAACTAGAACTGCCGGAGGAGATGTCAGCCGTGCATAATGTGTTCCATATTTTGTTACTTCGCAAATGCCTATAAGTCCCAGAGAAGACCGAAGTTTTCAAGAATATTGATCACAAAACCATAGAGATCAACGATGACCTGACATATCCTAAAGTACCCATTCATATTCTAGAAGAAGCCTTCCGAACCACCTAAACCCGAAGTATCAAGTTTCTCAAGATCCAGTGGAGTAACCACACTGAATAAGAAGCTACCTGGGAGCGAGAAGATTACATTAGGACTGAGTTTCCAAATCTCTTTAAATCCTACTTTTCATTTTCTCAAATCTCGGGACGAGATTTTTTTCAAGGGGGGAAGGTTTGTAACATCCCAAAAATATTAATCAAGATTATCAAGTTCTAATCACCCAAGTTTAGGGTTAACAAAAACTTTTGTTATTAAAAATTAATATGAATGTATGAGTGTATGTGATGAATGCATGAATGCTTGCCATGACTTGTTTGATTGCTATGAATGACAAGGATTGGTTTATAGATGAAAACAACATCATCTAAAACATTTCCAAGCAGAATCAAATCAATAGAAATCCAAATATAAACAATATGAGCTAATGGTCATTTTGACCAAAGTTAACCACTAGACCACTTTGAGTGTTTTTAGTCCAAGATTTCTAACAGAAACAAATCCAATTCTTTTAATCCCTTGTTAGACCAAGTAAAAGTGAACCCAAGCCCACTTTGCAAACCAAGAGAAACAGATTTCAAATCTATTCAAATGACAATTGAAAATTAAATCAAGTGTAGGTACTAAGATCACCATTTCTCAAAAACCACTCAAACCAGTGCACCTTGAAAAACCTAAGAAACCAGAGACTACCAAGTATGTGACCAGTACACTCACAAAAATTCATTCAAAAATTTCAAACTTGAATTCTTTTGGCCATTTCATCAAACACCTTGAGACACATTTCAAAACTTCCTAACTTATATTGTTTGGAGCAGTGTTTGATCAAACATTTGTCCTCATCTCACTCCCCTTGTCACCCCCAGTGATCACACTTGCATTGAAGCAGCTACGACCCCTACCCTTGCACCATGCCGTGCCAACCCGAGCTTCCCCTTGACAGCCGACCATGGCTAGCTAGAAGGAGCGATCGCCGCGCCTATCCACCATGTCCAGGAGGCAACTGACCATCCACCGCCACCCCCTGTCCAGCCCTCACACGTAGCCAGGCCCTGGACCACCCCAGCATAGCCGCGCCCGATGTCTCTGCTCCATGCCGAGAGCACGCCAGAGCGCTGAACCTGACACGCTCGCACACATCGTGCCTCGCCTTTGCCGCCCGTGCCTGCAATTACCACGACCCCAGGAACATCCTAGACACCCCCGTTCGCCACCGCGCGACCCGTAGCACCCTTGCGTCATCAAAACCACCGTCGGTGCCACGCAGAGTGTCGACCATTCCTGACCAACCTTGATCGCCCCTTGCCACGCCATTACTTCCTTGAGCATCGCTAGGAGACCGCGCACTAGCCTACGCTCATCGCCATGCTATTAGTTCGCTGTACCGTCGACCCCGTCGAGCTCCGCCCATGCCGCACTGCCTCTCTCGCTCGGCTATAAAAGGAGGCCACCCCAGCCTCAATTCCACACACCATTCCACTCCCCACCTCTCACTGAACCTCCCACACCTCTCCCCGGAGCAAGGAGAGCTCCGCATAGCCGGAATTTCACCGGAGCCTTCCGCTATAGAACGAGAAGGGAGACGTTGATTGGAGCCGCCTCAGGAGCCGCCGTGACCACCGTTCAAACTGCCGTCATCGACAACCTCATTCGCCCCCAACACCGACCCTAGATGGCGCCCTGGTGAGCCTCACACGACCCCCACCACCGCATTAGGGTTTAGACCTTGCCGGAGTTGTTCGTCATCAACGATGAACCCTAGCCGTTAGATTAGATTCTAATCGTAGGGCCTGGATAGAAGGATACCGCTTCCCTTAATTAGAGTCACTGATAGATGGGGCCATCTCTTAACTCAGCCCGCATGCTATGCTGTGCGCAGTGGGCTGGCCCAGTTAGTTCCCGCGCGACCCAGTTAATTCAAATTAGATTATTCCATTTAGTTCAAACTCTAGTTCTGTCAGTAGATTCAAAAATCAATTCAGAGAGATTCACTTAACCAAATTGCATGAAACAAATTTTGTTAGAAAGGTATGGAAATTATTAATCCAAGACCATTGGATTCAAACCATTTGAAATTATAGATCACCTATAGTAAAAATAACAAGACAGAGGCTTTTCTGCATTCAAACATTTTTCAAAAATCAACCATAAATGCTTTTGAGTTGATTCCAACTCTCAAAAACCACATTTGACAAGATCTAACTGAATATACAAAAATATTTAGGTTTACATGCAGTAATAATGGGCAAGTATTAAAAAAATGCCCCATAGGCATTTCTAGTCACTTTAGTTAATTAAAATAATAATGTTAAACATTATTAAATTGTGACACCACTTTAAATCACATTCCCAAGTATTAAAATATGTGGTGATGACATGTGTCAACATGATCCCCTATTTTAATTGGAGAATATTAAATCTTAAGTAGTTTTTCAATGCGTAGAAATTACTTTGCTAAAATAAAATAAATAAAACTAGACCTTTAATCCTTGTGATGATTGTGATGATGCTAGATCATCTAGTGTTAACCTTTGTGTGCTAAATAGAAGTAGTTAAGTATTGTTTGGTGATTGTGTACCTTGTATTTATTTATAGATGCTAGTACCGACCAAGGATATGAAGAGGAAGGAGACTACTATGAAGAAGAAGAGGAAGAGAACTTTAATCACTGCACTACTCAAGGCAAGCTACCACTTGCAAGTTTCTTAACCATGCAAGCTAATACTTGCAAGCCCCACTATACCACTTAATCTATTGAATGCCTTAGGCATGTTTGGTTATACCCCTTTATTATACCAAATCCCAGTTTTTACTTGCAAGCTTTATTATTTTATTCCTTTATCAAAACTTATTTATTGCTTTTACTTAGTGACTTGTGAATTTTGGAAAGATATTATAGGTAGCATAAAGAGCATAAAACTTGGCCTAAGTTAGTTAGAACGAGATGTCATACTAAGGCATGAGAGCTAGATTTGGATAAGTCACACTTGATTAGCACCCCTCATTAGTGATTACCCCCAATTTAGTGGCTAGTGCTAAGCATAAAACTTGATCACTTTAGATGGGAATACTTGGTGAAAATGGTTATGAAACTTTAGAATGATGAGTCATTCTAATGAAATGTTTTGACATGTGTTATGAACACCAGATGATTTGGTGATGGAAATGTTGAGGCATGAGCCTTAGCCCTTTTTAAAACTAATGGTTGGGTCGGATGCGGCACCATTCCAATTTTACCATACAACCACAATACCCAAATTTGGGTAGGGCTTGAATGGAAGTTTATATATCTTAGTATGGGTTCCCTTGCGGAAGAGGTTTGAGCTGAGGCTACCTTGTGATGATGTCCACCTGTGCAGTTCCCAAGATGACAGATGGTCATTGTTCGGAGGCCAAACTCATAGGAGAGGTGCCTATACTAGGGTGTGTAATTGAAATGTTAGGATTGATTATCCGCATACCGAGTATGGTGATTCTGGATTGTTTCTGATGAATGTATCGAATGTTGTGGTGAAAGTGTACCACCTCTGTAGAGTGTCAAACTATTCGAATAGTTGCGTTCGCAGTTATGAACAGTTCGAGTGGCCATACTGCTCCGTCGTCAGATGTTTTCAAAATGACTTGTGAAATGAATTATGATTTTGACTTGACCACAACAGGGTTGTGAAAGTGAAAACTAAGTTCCCACATAGGTGATATAAAACATTAAACTAGTTTTCTTTTCTTCTGAACTCAGTTAAGGTAAACCTGGATTTTTGCAAATAAACTTAGAGCTTAGGATTCCTACTTGAACCACCTTACTGGAGATAAGGCAAGCTTCTGTTGGCGCGGCTGGCTTTCTTTCCGACTTAAGCTTACTCTTCAATACTGATTTAGCTCTAAAACACACAGGGAATTAATGTTATATGTTCTTCAGAAAGAAACGATGTACAAAGTACTAAAGATCGCAAGATGATTACCTTTTAACCACTGGCAACACTTGTGTGCTAGCGGTAATAACAGTCTCCTTGGCCTTACGCTTCTTGGGGGCAGGGGCAGGAACTTCCCTTGCCTCATCGTCCTCTGTCGCCTCCGAGTCGTCTGAAAGGTAACCTCAAGAGGGGCAAGCTCAGATTTGGGGAGTTTCTCGAGTTGATAAGTATTGAGTATGTCAGTAAAATTAAAGTCGGATGATGAGGCAGAAAAGGGCGAAAAAGCTCAAAAAAAAGTCGAAATGTTTACCGGAGTGAAAGGACGGTCGGCAGTGAACATTTTCATGGAGATTTCAGGGATATTTTTCTCCACCCTCTCCTTAATCAAACACTACATCTGTGTCTTGTAGTCCTTTCTAGAGATGCTAGTGAGACTGACCCTCAGGCTGTCTTTTCGGTCTCTGGTGACCGTATGCATCAAGCGGTCTCTGTGATACTACAATGGTTAAATCCGGCGATCCATCCAGCAGTGGATCAAGTCAGATCCACGGAGCCCCTTGTTCTTCATCAAAAACTTGATCCACCTTTTGGTGAAGACCAAGTCTTCAGACAGTTCCGGCACTTCTACATCCCATGATTCTTGGTGGGGAGCGGCACCGTCGACGAAGCCTGGAAGACCTTTCGCCTTGTTTGGAGCCGGATATCCTTATGATAAAATAAGGTTCTGGCCCATATTTTTACTGATTCACTAGCATTAATCCTAGGATAAATCCGGTTTCTCCTAAGGACTAAGCTAATAGTGCCAGTGGTGTAAGGATCACCAACACTGATGGAATTCTTTCGAGTACCATAGTAGTACCTGAAAAGGGTAAGACTCGGCCTAATGCCAAGAAACCTCTCACTAAGAGATGCGTGAGTGCTAAGCTCAACCAAAGAGTTGGGAGGGAGATTGTGAAGTTTCACACCGTAATGTTGGAGTACTTCAGTGAAAAACTCTGATGGTGGAAGTCTAAGGCCGCGGTCGACGTGCATACCGAAGAGAACTCGCTCGCTGATGCAGCACTAAGTTGATGTAGGAGCGCTTCGTTGGGAACACCAAGAGTAAGGTGTGAAGCATCACAGTAGCAAGTTTTCCCTCAGTAAGAAACTAAGGTTATCAAACAAGTAGGAGGAAGGAAACATCAAACAGGTGTTGCAAGCAACGCGGATACCTGCACAACACAGACTCAAGACTTTGCCCCAACAAATCAGTGAGGTTGTCAAGCTCACCGGTTTGCTATAACAAAGGATTAAACGTATGGTGTGGAAGGTAATGGTTTGCAGCAAGTAAACAAGTAACAGTGGAAGATGTATCAATGGTATAGATTTGACTGGGGACCATAGTTCACTAGAGGTGCTCTCCTTAGATAAACAACATGGCATGAAGGGTAAACAAATTACAGCGGGACAATTGATAGGAACTGAGCAAGGCATAATAATGAAATTACTAGCCAGAAAGATCCTATGAGGTTGATTGGGCAATATAACAATATACATAGACCGTCATCCAACTGCATCTATGACTAGAAGTCCACCTTCAGGTTATCATCTGAACCGCCTCCAGTATTAAGTTGCAAGCAACAGACAACTGCTTTAAGCAAAGTGTGTAAGGTAAACATTCCACATGTTCCATGAACAAGAGACCGTTGTTTTCTCACTAGTAGCAACAGCACATCTACAACCGAAGAGATTTCTGTCACTTCCCTTGGAAACTAGAGGCATGAACCCACTATCGAGCATAAATACCCCCTCTTGGAGTCACTAGCAACTACTTGACCAAGATAACCACTAGCAACGGAGAGCATGCAAGATCACAAACAACACAGACATGATAGAATCATAAACATAAAACCATTAATCAAACCAACATAATAATCTCAATATCCATCGGATCCCCGCAAACACAACATGCATGATTACAAATAGATTAGATCTTGATCATGAACGGAGCTCACAAGATCTATACATGAACGAACAAAGGAGGATATACAACCATCTAGATACTACATGGACCCATAGTCCAAGGTGGAATTACTCACGAATCATACCAGAGAGAAGGCCTCCGGGATGATCTCCCCTCCGGCAGGGTGCCGGGAAGAACTTCAGATCCCCCCGATCTAGGGACGATGGCGGCAGCGGCTACAGACGGTTTCGTGGATTTCTGATCGGGTACTCAGGGTTTCTGCATCGGGGGCTTCTTATAGGCGAAGGGGCGAGACCGGGAGGCGGCCAGGGTGCCTAAACCCTAGCCAGTCGCGGTCTAGGGCCCACCCGTGCCTAGGGTGGGGATGCCCCCCTGGCTGGCCTTCCGGGCTCCCCTCTGGACTTCTTGTTCCCCACAGAAAGTTATTGACTTTGTCCTTCGTCCCGTCCAATTCCGAGAATATTTATTTACTAACTTTTCTGAAACCAAAAACAGCTGCAGACAGGCATCTGGCACTGTTGCAACTTGTAAATAGGTTAGTACCAGAAAACATGTAAAAAGCACCTCAAAGTGTGGACAAGTAAAGCAAAGTAGATACTAAACAAGCATGGAGCATCAAAATTATAGATACGTTTCCAACGTATCAGCATCCCCAAGCTTAACTCCTGCTCATCCTCGAGTAGGTAAGTGATAAAAGAATAATTTTTGAGGTGACATGCACCCTCACAATAAAGATGCAACCATTTGCAAACATTGAAAGCTGGGATCAAAGAACTCTAAACATGTGAATGAAAGATGGAGTTCTAACAATAGGACATAGTAATTATGCATGCAACATGGCAAACTACAAACAAAGATCATGAATAATGTGTATTGGAAAACATTTGTTTGTTTCACATGCAGAAAACATAGCATAGTGGCAATCAACTTGTCCCTCGTAGAGTAGCAATATAATGCATAGGACACCTGCAAAGTTCACAAGGGTGACTAGAAACATATAGCACCTGAACAAGTAATAACACAATATGCATCAATTAATAAGCTTTGGAACACTACACATAGAATGAAAACTATGCTCTCTTAATGGTGCCTAAAGATAGAAGGTGGAGACTCAATAATGGTGGAAGAAAGGCCTTTTGTAAAGGAAGTAGGGATTACAAGTTTCAAAAAGATCTTCCAAAAATTATGGTACTTGTTAGCTTTCAGCCCTCATTTCCCCTATCATAAGCATCTTGAAGTGATTAAGGTTAAAGTGGCAAATCTGGAGTATATGCTTGACGATGTATAAGTTGGCAATCTCATGCCCCTTGAATACAAGGGCCACACCTCATGCATACTCAACTTTGGGTCCAGGTAAGTTCTTATCATTGTAAGTATTTGCATATCATTGAGAACTGCCAACGGGGTACCCCTTGCACATGGTACAGGAGCTTTCCCATAACCAAAATGACAAGGCAAGCAGACAATGAGCATCTCAGCAATTCTTCTTATGTACCATGGGAATATGGTGCTTTTTTTCTCTCTTTCCTATTTTCTCAATGTGTCTCTTTTTTTATAAGAAGAATGCTTCATAGATGTCCCTATGGTGATGCTGCAAGTTTCCACCATGATTAGGCATGGCTTAGGCTAGCGGCCCAAGCATTTCTCTAACACATGGTACAAACTCCATGGACTTACAAGTTCCCTCTTTATTTCACACCGGTGACATCCATAGACAAAAGAACATGATATCAACTGAGTACAACAAGGTACAAGTGCAATGTTGAAAAAGTTCCTCGTGACAACACGGTTCTGCTAATTCCAACTTATAAGTGCAAGCATATATACAACAAAGTTGTCACAATGGTTCAAGTTTATTAGGGGCAAAGAATAAAGTGTGCCATCAAGTTCGTGAGGGCTTTAATCACTATGTTTTCACATAACAAAATAGTTTTTAATTGGAAGATAGCTTAAAACAAGAATATACTTGGAATGGTGTAACACACCATGCATAGGACTTTATACTGGACACTTTGAAATAACTTGGTTTCTTGGGAGTTGGATGCATGAGTAGAACTTACTCATACAAGTGGAGGCTAGCAAAAGACTAGGAGCAACCAACTAAGAGAGCAATAATGGCCATAATTATGCAATGCAACAAAGCAACCTAATCAAAGAAAAGAGTGGTACTACAAGTCAAGGACTAAATGATCATAGAGGATAATGGTGACTTGTCATTGTCATAACATGGTGTGAGCATGTGCCAAGTCAACCCAAGCAAAACATCAAAGGAGAATACCACAATACTATGCTTTTGCATGCTAAAACAACGCATAATTCTTCAAGGCACACTAAGCAATCCCAATTGTTTGGAACAAGACATGCTACAGCAATAATCACTAAGCATAACGCTAAAACAACACCTAGCATGTCATGCTAAAGTCTAAGTCACAGTCAATGCAAGCTCCTCTTGCACTTCAAGCAAGAACTTACTACTCCTTTCCAAACACCAAGCAAACTTATTTGCAAAACAACACAGCAAGAGCGGGGTTCCAAACTACTAAAGCAAACTAAACAAACTAAGCAAAGAAAATGAAAACTAAGATGCTCCAAGAACAACACAACTGTGCATGAAACAATAAAAACGAAGTGTCTAGACAGACCTGAGCTTTTTATTGATGAAGAAGGGGATGCCTTGGGCATCCCCAAGATTTGACGCTTGTACCTCTTGGATATTTCTTAGGGTGAAACCATGGTGGCATACCAAGCTTGAGCTCTTGTCCATTCTTCATCGCATTGCATCATTCTCTCTTTACACCTAAATTTTTTCCTTCATACAAAACTTCACACAATCTTCATTAGAAACATTAGCTTATTCAAAAGATATTAGACCACTGGCAAAGCTTTGGAATAGCAATGCTTTTCACTAAAAACACAAGATATTGTAGTAACTCCTTTAAATAAACTCAATTTACCTGAAGAGAGCTTAAAAAGGAATCAATAAGAAGCAAATGCAAATAATGGCAGAAATCTGTCAAAACAGACCAGCAGGTTGAAACGAATTTTTTCGAACAACTTTTGTTTCTCAAATCAAAACGTGTTGAACTAACAAAAGTTATCCAACATACTGGGAGATTTATTCGTAAATTTTGAGCTCAATCCGAGTTACAGAG
This sequence comes from Avena sativa, assembly GCA_916181665.1. Classification (NCBI taxonomy): domain Eukaryota; kingdom Viridiplantae; phylum Streptophyta; class Magnoliopsida; order Poales; family Poaceae; genus Avena; species Avena sativa. Next base: position 151,363,909 of record OV702297.1, read on the forward strand.
CCTCCTCACGAATTGTTTTGGTGGAGGACATAAATCTGTTTCGGGACAGCAACTCCCCAAATCTTACTTCCTTCTCATTAGAGGTCATTCTTGGCACAAAAAGTAAACAAAAAGTATAAGTAGAGGTCATTACAGAAGAAGTAATTTCCAAGACTCAAGGAAACTCTTGGGTTATCTCCCAACAAGTACTTTTCTTTAACGCCTTTAAGTTTGGCACAAGAAGCAAGAATAATAAAGTATTTTCAAATAAAGAAGCATTAAGATCAAACCTTGCTTTCAAAGGAGGAGAAAAAAACAACTTCTCTCTCCTCATAAGGAAGTGTTCAATACCTTTCTTTAATGGAAAATGATATTTGATGGTGCCTTCTTTCATATCAATGATGGCACCAACTGTTTTAAGAAAAGGTCTTCCCAAAGTAATAGGACAAGAAGCATTGTAATGAACATCCAAAACATATAAATCAACAGGGAAATAAGCATTGTTAACCATAATGAGAACATTATTAATACTCCCATGATTTTCTTCTTAGCATTATCATTGAGTGGGACATTTAAATAACAATCTTCTAATGGTGTCAAATCAAGCATTTTATAAATCTTCCTAGGCATAATAGAGACACTAGAACCAAGATCACATGAAGCTTTGAGATCAAAGTCATTCACTTGCATATTAATAATGGATTCCCAACTATCTTCTACTTTCCTAGGAATAGAAGCTTTGTGTTTTATCTTCTCTTCCTTAATCTTAACAAGAGCATCGGTAATGTGTTTGGTAAAGGCAACATGCATATCACTAGCACCAGGACTTCTAGCAAGCTTTTGCAGGAACATAATCACTTCAAAAATATTGCAACATCAATATCAAAGTCAAACTTAGCATCACTAGTAGTAGGCTTACTAGGCTTAGGCATAGTAGGAGGAGGAATAGGGTCTACTTGTGGTTTAGTGGTGATAGTGCACACACTATTGTTTCTATCAATTTCAGCTTCCCTTTCCCACCTAGCATGAAGTTGAGCTAACAGCCTAACATTTTCATCAATAGTAACTTGTATGGCATGAGTAGTAGCAAAGGTGTTTTCCATAGTTTCAGGTTTAGCAGCCATTTTATTAACTAATGAAGTTTGAGCTTCAGACAAAGAGGATATATTTTTCTCAATAGTGAAAAGCTTTTTCTCTATAGTTTTATTGAAAGTGGTTTGTTTACTAATAAAGTCCTTGAGCATTACTTCAAATTCAGATGGGGCACTTCTAGCATTATTGTAGGAGCTTCCATAGGAATTGCCATTATTAGGAGGATAAGGCCTATAATTTTTGTTGCTACCAAAATTATTCCTATAGGCATTGTTGTTGAAATTGTTGTTTCTAATGAAGTTCACATCAACTTGCTCTTCCTAAGCAACCAAAGAGGCTAAGGGAACACTATTAGGATCTAGAGGAGCTTTCCCATTAACAAGCATAGCCATAATAACATCAATCTTTTCCCTCAAAGAGGAAGTTTCCTCAACAGAATTTACCTTCTTACCATGTGGAGCTCTCTCAACATGCCATTCAGAGTAGTTAACCATCATATTATCAAGGAGCCTTGTTGCAACACACAAAGTGAGGCCCATAAAAGTACCTCCAGCAGCAGAATCCAACAGGTTTCATGAGGATAAGTTCAAACCTGCATAAAAAGTTTGGATAATCATCCAAGCAGTGAGTCCATGAGTAGGGCAATTTTTAACCAAAGATTTCATTCTTTCCCAAGAAGTAGCAACATGTTCACTATCAAGCTGTTTAAATTTCATAATGTCACTTCTCATAGCAATAATCTTAGCAGGAGGATAGTACTTTCCAATAAAAGCATCTTTGCACTTAGTCCAAGAATCAATACTATTTTTAGGCAAAGATAGCAACCATTCTTTAGCTTTTCCCCTCAAGGAGAAAGGAAAAATCCTGAGCTTAATAATATCTGCATCTACATCCTTATACTTTTGCATCTCACAAAGTTCAACAAAGCTATTAAGATGGGCAGTAGGATCATCAGAACCAGCACCAGAAAATTGCTCTCTCATCACAAGATTCAACAAGGCAGGCTTAATTTCATAAAAGGTAGCATTAGGAGCAGGTGGAGCAATAGGAGTGCTTAGGAAATCATTTGTTGTTGGTGCTAGTGAAGTCACACAACTTGGTGTTTTCAGCAGAGTTCATTTTGGCAAGGGTGGGCAAGCCAAAAACAGCAGCAGCTAGAGCAGGAACTAATTTTTTTGTGTTTTTGAATAAAGAAAGCAAACCAAACTAGACTAATTTTTTTGGGATTTTTTGAAAGAGGCAAACAAAATCAAGAAAGATAAACAAAGCAAACTAAAAACAAAAGTAAAGAGAAAGGAAGTGAAGGACTCCCCTAGTGAAGACGTCCTTAGCCTCCCTGGCAACGGCGCCAGAAAAGCTTGATGCAGCGCTGAGTTGATGTAGGAGCGCTTCGTTGGGAACCCCAAGAGCAAGGTGTGAAGCAGCACAGCAGCAAGTTTTCCCTCAGTAAGAAACCGAGGTTATCGAACTAGTAGGAGGAAGGAAACATCACACAGGTGTTGCAAGCAATGCGGAGACCTGCACAACACATACTCAAGACTTTGCCCCAACGAATCAGTGAGGTTGTCAAGCTCACTGGTTTGATGTAACAAAGGATTGAACGTATGGTGTGGAAGATAATGGTTTGCATCAAGTAAACAAGTAACCGTGGAATATGTATCAATGGTAAATATTGGACTGAGTCCATAGTTCACTAGAGGTGCTCTCCTTAGATAAACAACATGGCATGAAGGGTAAACAAATTACAGCAGGACAATTGACAGGAACTGAGAAAGGCATAACAATGCAATCACTAGCCAGAAAGATCCTATGAGGTTGATTGGTCAATACAACAATATACATAGACTATTATCCAACTGCATCTATGACTAGAAGTCCACCTTCAGGTTATCATCCGAACCCCATCTATGACAACTGCTTTTAGCAAAGTGTGTAAGGTAAACAGTCCACATGTTCCATGAACAAGAGACCGTTGTTTTCTCCCTAGTAGCAACAACACATCTACAACCGAAGATATTTCTGTCACTTCCCTTGGAAACTAGAGGCATGAACCCACTATCGAGCATAAATACTCCCTCTTGGAGTCACTAGCAACTACTTGGCCACGATAACCACTAGCAATGGAGAGCATAATAAATTTTCGTGGATTTCTGATTGGGTACTCAGGATTTCTGCATCGGGGGATTCTTATAGGCGAAGGGCGAGACCGGGAGGCGTCCATGGTGCCCAAACCCTAGCCAGGAGCGGGCTAGGGACCACCCGTGCCTAGGGTGGGTCTGGCCCCCATGGATGGCCTTCCGGGCTCCCCTCTGGATTTCTTGTTCCCCATAGAAAGTTATTGATTTTGTCCTTCGTCCCATCTAATTCCGAGAATATTTCTTTACTAACTTTTCTGAAACCAAAAACAGCAGAAATCAGGCATCTGGCACTGTTGAAACTTGTTAATAGGTTAGTACCAGAGAACATGTAAAAAGCACCTCAAAGTGTGGACAAGTAAATCAAAGTAGATACTAAACAAGCATGGAGCATAAAAAATTATAGATATGTTTCCAATGTATCACTCTCCGTCGCGCGGTGTGGGAACAACATCTCCAGAGTTGCTCTGCCACATGACGGCGATGAGGTAGCCCTCGTCCTACATAACTTTAAGCTCGGCATTATTCATGGCGCTTGGGACACAGAGGTCCCATCGATTCCTCTTGTCTGCCGCCGCTGTTCCTGTCGCTACTGCTGCTACAAAGCTTTATGGTGTTTCCATCTCACCGGAGAAGGTCAAGAACTGGCGGTGCTAAGGGCTTTTGGGTGTGCAGATGGTAGTGGATGTGGAGCGCTTGAGGAGTACGAGGAGGCAATGAAGAGCGGCGAGGAATGAATCTGGGAGAAAGGGATTTCTTCTTTTATTAACCTCTGCGCTAAGTTTTGCGTTGATCCATGTGATTTGCTAAAGGGATACGGGTAGGCTACACTAGCGCATATCAAAATTTTCTACCGCGTAAACTAGGATTACTGTTGTCATAGATCACAGGATTACCACTAGATGCGCAATTGCGGAACTTGATGAAGCGCGTCGAGGCAGTGTAGATGTTCTACGTCTCCTCCTTGTCCTCGTCCCACGAGCAGCTCCCCTTGCACGGCTCATCCAAGTTCTACAGCTGCAACACCTCCGAGGTATCCACACGTACAGGGTGGAAGTGCCAGACGCTGGACTGCTAGGTCCGCGCGTGCAACCCAGTCGTGAGGAGTGGCGGCTGGGGAGAATGGTATAACCCTGGTCAGCTCGCCCACCCTCTCTTATATAGGCGTCCCTAGTGGGCTTCTATATTAGCAGCTCATTAGTAGCCTAAGCCTGGTCTAATTTGGATCTAATCCTCATTAGGCTTCCATCCCCTTAAGTGTGTGACCCTATAGGTTCATATACGTATAGATAGGAAACGAATACACTTATTCTGTCAATAGTTGGTAGCGGCCTCTAGCAAGACGTGCCAACTCCTAAACGCATACAAAGATCATATCGGACGAACCATCACAAGGTTTAGTACATGTCTTTCCCTTTGCCTCACGATATTTGGTCTAGCTCCAAGATGACCTCGCTTTCTTGATACTGTGATTCAGAATCCTCTTACTAGGTTAACTCTTAACCATATGTAGCATGGCCATGCATTTCTGGATCCGATCATTCGAGGGGCCCAGAGATATCTCTCTCAAGTAGAGAGGTGCAAATCCCATCTTGATTGACCATGCCTTGCAGCATGCTTCAGGAAAAACCCGAAAGCTACCTTTATAACTATCCAGTTACGGAGCAGCGTTTGATAGCCCCAAAGTAGGTCGATCCACATCTGAAGTACATGCGACAATCTCAGGTCTAAGGACAAAATGTACACGATGTGTAGAGAGAGAGCTGCAACTAATTGCTAGTCTCAAGTTGGGTCAGTCCAACCCTATGTTCATAACATGTGTCCACATCATTAGTTTGACATATCCATGTTTATGACTTGTGAAACATAGTCATCAACCATTCGATATGCTAGTCTAATATTCACCTGTGTCCTCACATGAACTCCGACTAGGGACAATTATTAAATAACCATAAAAGTAAAGAGTTTCACAAACAATTCACATAATTGCCAATCAATACAAGTTGCCTGATATGGATATTTAAGGAACATTACAATAACTCATGGATACATAAGAAATATAATCATCTCTATGATTGCCTTTAGGGCTCTCTCTCTCTCTCTCTCAGGAGCCAACCTGACTATTTTCCTTGCTTAATTTTATGGTGCTTCGTGCTAGATGTATGAACCTCGATGTAATTTTTTCTTTTTAGGCCCCTTTGTGGTAAATTTATGGACCTCGATGTAAAAAAATTTAGGCCCTTGATGTAAAATGTACTCCCACCGACCATGTAAAACTTTAACCTAAAATTCAGTGGTAAAATCTAAACAAATTTAAGCTTAGTTGTCAATGAGTATGGACATTTTTGGATTTCGAGTCGAACGACCAAGTTCATGGCCATATGTGCATAATACTTTATGTCGATGACACTCCCACATACAAGTTTTTTCATGATGCCAAATTAATTTGTCCATATTTTGAAAAAAATCGAAGGCGAGGTAGTATGAAGAGTATGGCTCGATGAGGTGCTTTCTCGAGAAGAACCAACCCGACTGTTTTCCTTGCTTAATTATATGGTGCTTCATTTAGATTTTACCACTTACTTTTAGGTTAAAATTTTACACGGGCGGTGTGAGTATATTATAGATCAAGGGCCTAAAAATGGAAAATTACATTATACATCAAGGGCCCAACCATGGTGTTTTCTCTCTCCTTCACTTCCTCATCACCATCCCCATATCTCGTCCGACTCATCTCTCCCTCGTCCAAAACGTGGCGCTACACACGTGTGTGGACCTGCCTTGTGTCAGCGGCTCCGTGTGAGTATCTGGCTCAGCTGCGTCCTGCATTGGTGTGCATAAGAAGGAACCTTTTGGGGCTTGGCGGCAAAAAGTAGTACTCCTACTACTGCTTAGCAGTTCAAAGTTTCCCGGTTTTGAAATTTTCACTTCCTTCCTAAACATCCGGAGGGATGGTTATTCAAAAGATAATGGTGCACAAGGGATTGTTTTAGGGAGTACAATTAAATGTGATAGATTGATCTTAAAATTTTCCAAAACTATTTCTAAGCTAACTAGGAATTCAGTACATCAAAACAACCGAGAGTTTCTAAAAAATTCAATTCTTAGCCATGCAAGAACTTGGCATGGTGGAGTTACCATACTTGGTAGAAGTACATGGGTGCCTATTGGCATGGTGAACAATATTGCTACTATTTTCCTGAAAAAAAATATTTCCACTAGGAGTTCCCCCTGTTGAAAAAAAATCTAGGAGCTAGAAGAGGCGGAGAGCACACAGGAGGAAGCACGAGAGCAGTGAAGAGGACGATTTGAAGGTTGTGCAATATCAGAGCAAAGCTGCGATGGGTTCCTGAAACGAGGTATAGGGTACATACGCTACAGTTATAAGTAAACAAATTGTGTTTTCTCTCTCCTTTCACTTCCTCATCACCATCCTCACATCCCGGCCGACTGATCTCTCCCTCGTCCAATACGTGGCGCTGCGCACGTGCGTCGACTTGCCTTGTCGTTCCATTTCACACCCTGCTTGACCTACATCACGCTGGTTCAAAAGTGAAGAGCGTTTTGTGTGTGTGTGAAGCAAGTAGAGTAGTACGGTATGGCTCAGCTGCTCGCTGGAGAAGGAGCAAATCAAACTACTTTTCTTTGCTTAATTTTAGGGGCCTTTGTGCTAAATATTTGGACTTCTATGTAATTTTTTATTATTTGAGTTCTTCGAATTAAACTGTACTCCCACCGACCATGTCAATTTTTTACTACAAGTAAGCTTGATAGATTGCTCTTCAAATGTTTCAATTTTTTTTTGAATCTAACCAGGAATTCAGTACATTGAAATCCTCCAAAAGTTCTGAAAAATTTAAGTTCTTGCTATGCATCCGCATCCCGACAAAGTTCACATGGTTTTGTTAACATTCTAATAAAGAATAAAAAGTACAATATTTTTTGTGTGGCATTCTCTTATTAATTATTCTCTGGTTTCAACTGAAACTAAACGACGAAGGTCATGCCCTTATTGACATCATATGTTTATTTAGGATAGAGTTCTAACATCTGCTATATTGCGTGCATCTTGTTATACTAATCTGTTTTGCTAGAAGGAGTTTCCAAATATTAGGAAAAAGTTTACGACAATTTTCCATGCGACATGAGTGTTTTGTCTATAAAGAATGTACGAAGTCCATGACTCAAAATGCTACACTCTAGTTTCAGACAGAGTAGACGACCATGCTCTTACTCGTGATTCCCAAGTTCCTTGAGTTTTCAAACTTATTATTAGTGAAACCCCGCCCACTTAAGTTACTCAATTTAGTAAGATTACCAATTTCTAAGTGACAAGAATGTTTTTCAATTTATAGGAACAAAAAAATCAATTTTATAAGTGACAAACTCAGGCTTCAAAAGAATTGAATCTAAAAAAAATTCAATTTGCATCTAGAAAAAAATGACCTTGATTCGAAATCAATAAAATAACAAATAAAAAAAATCGCACTACGTCCTCTTACTTGTACTTCTTGGCATGGAAGATAATAATCATGAGAATTCACAACTTTCGAAAAAACAAACTCCTTGAAAATATGTCCTCCCATGTATGAACTGTCACATCCCAAAATTTTTCAAATTTTGAAATGTGAAAAATAAATAAACAAATAAATAATTGTTGAAATTTAGGGTGAAAAGAAACTTTTTGGTTCCAAATGGAAACATCAAAGACCCATCTTGAACAAACTTTGAATGAAAAGGGATCTAAAAGATAAACAAATAATAAATAAAATTATAAGAGTTGGAATCACCATTTTTTGGATCTTTAAATAAAAAGACATGGATTTTATAATCAAAGAAAGAAATTAATAAATAAGGACTATTTTAAAAAGCCAAATTAAATCTTGGCCAAACAAATGAAGTGAAAGATTTTTGTTTAATAAAAAGAGTAAATGTTTATTTAAATAAAATCATAAGGATTTAATAATATCCATTTTTATTTAAGTAAAGACTTTTCCCATTTTAAATGAACATTAAAACATAATGAAGTATTTTAAATAATAATTCACTTATTTTTAAATAAAACCTGCTGAAAAGATTTGGTAAAATTTAGAATTCAAATAGAGTTTGAAAATATTAATAAAATCTTATTTGAATTAAGACAAGGGCCTATTTTAAATAATTAATATACTCTAAAAGAATAAAAGAAATATTCTAATTCGGACTTTAGAATATGTTATTAAACATAATTAAAATATACACAAAGTTTGGCAAAGGTTTGAATTCAAATGGAGATTGAATTATTTGAATAAAAATCAAAACAGATAAATAGAAAAGGAAAAGAAAAAGATTCTGAATAAAAAAAAGGAAAGCAAAGCCAGCCCAGAATCAGGCCCAGTCCAGCCCAGCAGCACAGCCCATCTTTCCTCCCCGCGAACCGTTTTTGCTCACACACGTCCGCACCCGCAAAGTTGCTGACACCTGGACCCCACCCACACCCTCTCTCTTTCACAGACAACGCGACCCCACTTGCCAGTTCTTCTTCTTCACCCGCGTCGGCCGTTCCCCCTCGCACTCACCGTTTCTTCCGTGTTTTAATCCTCGTAAATTCGAATGAATGCATGAGTAATCGTCACCAGCAATGACATGCCCTTAAACGCCTCGCCCCCCTCTTCATTCCCCCCAGACGACGTTCACTCTCTGCCACTGGGTTGTCTGAATTAGCCGCTATAAACCTTCTGTTCCGACGAGCAACTCCGACCAATTCTGGCGACAGCCAGCCTCCCCATGCTCCCTGGCACCCACTAGGTTATTCCCCATCGCCAGGCGCATCTACCCATAGCTTCAGCTCACTCGCGCGCGTGCTAGAAGCTCGGCTTTGACATCACCTGAGCGCCACCGAGAACGTCTTCAACTCCGGCGAACTCTCCAGGTAGTTTCCGTCCATCCCTGTCCCTCTTAATGATGCTCCCGTGATCTCCACACTCTCCCGTGTCTAATGCCGCCTTCCTTTTGCCTTCTGGTGTCCTGTAACCTCGCCCTCGTAGATGAACAGAAGCATCCGACGCCAACGCCGTCTCCAACGAGCAATCGCCGCTACCCCCGAGCGCCCCTCGATGAACTGACCCCACCTCGAGCATCAGCGCTTCCCGGTGAGTCTGGTGAGCATGCTCTCCCTCTCCCGCGCCTCCTGGTTCGTCGACAACCTCACCGTCTGAGCGCGCACCACCGTCTGCCGCCGCTAGCGCCGCCCAGTTTTGGTCAGGCTCTTGTACACCGTTAGATCATGATCGCGTGGCTACAGTAGAATCATAGTCGAAGGGGTACGTTTGATCCTAAGCCATGCGATGCGTTTTAAATCCAACAGCCCACAGAGCGCGATCCGCGCGAACCGGTACGCGGCAATAAGAATGAGCCACGTGGCCAGGGTTTGTTTTAAAACAGAAATTTTTATCTATTAGATATACAAACTTGCAAAATTCATAACTTTTAATCCACATGCCCAAATTTTGCAAATTTTATATCATTGGAATCAGGAGAACAAAACCTTTCCAACCATGCGCTTTGTTTAATGATTTTCTTCTGGAAAATTGGTTGTTTATGCAGAAACATATTTAGGCCTATTTTGGATATAAAATTTGTTCTAAAAATGTTTTTAAGGTAAAATCTTTTGTAAATGGATTGTTTTGAACCTACTGACCATATAAACCAACTTGTAGATTTAAATGTATATTTGGTGACACTTCAGAATTTAACCTTTGAATAAAAGCATTTCTAGCTAAATAAAAATATTGATTATGGTTTAAAAATGCTTTTAAAGTAAAACCTTTTGGAAAATGATGTGATTCAAACTCTCTGAACCTAAACACCAAAGTTTGGGACTTGAAAACATATTTGATGAACCTTAGTAAATTATTACTTGTTAAAAACATTTCTAGCAAATAAAAATATTGGTTGATTTAAAAATGGAATTTAGGTGGAACCTTTTTGCAAATAGATTAATATTAAACCCTTAAATCTTAAACACTAACATTTTTGTTTAAAGAATATATTTGGCTAACCCTACAAATTATTACTTTGATTTAAGCCATTTCTAGCAAAACAAAATGATTTAAATGGCCATTTTCACCAACTAGAATTTAAATGGTTTTACCACTTTTGTAAATGACCAATATGAGCTTTAAAATGTTTAGAGCCTAATAGAAACCAATTTTCCAAATAAAACCATCTTTTGCATGCTTGCATGCATTGCCTTGTTTTTGTTATTTTATGTGGTGAATTGTTTGAAGGCTAGTTGAATATGTGTTGCCATATTGAATTGTAGTGAAGTTAGAAGAGTGTGATAATTACAAGATCAAGGAGTGAACCAATATTCTCTACTTAAAAGGCAAGTGACACTATCATCCATGTCCTACTATTTTCACTACACTTAGTGGTATTTCTGTAGTATGCATGATAGGACTACTATATTTCTATGCTATGTTATATCCTATTAGGATATCCTTATATCTTCCTTAGTGAAAACATTGTAGTTGTAGTATGCTTAGCCCTGCTATATATTTGGGATGGGATACATGATATGATTATATAAAGTGTTGGAAAAATATATGTTTTATATAATAAAACAAGTACTCAATGAACCACCTGGGTGGAAAAAGGATACTCACTTTTGGACAAGGTGGCAACAAAGGGAACCATGTTTATATGGCTATCTTTTTGTATGTGCACTAGAAGAAAACCACCCAGGGACTTAGAGATTGAATATGTTTCTCGTACAGTGGCTTCTGTGTACAGCCACATGCTAAATGGGCTCTATCTTAGTCAACTACATAGTGGAAGACCCATGCACTGGCATCTTCATATTAACTAGAATTGTGTATGGAAATATATCCCTACATTGGTGCCTGGTAGACAAGCTAGCATTGTGTATTGGGAGGACTTCTATGGAAAGACTTTGTCACATTCTCGATCTGCCGGCACTCCATTTGGTGAGTACTTATCCAGCGGCCACTGGTGGCATCAAGACGATATTGTGTCATGTGGGTAAAGTGTACAACTTCTGCAGAAGATCAAATTCTAAGTACTTATCCGTGTCCCTAGTTACGGACAACTCTGAGCAACTAAGGCATGAAGCTATGGAAGATCTCGACATTCCAATTTCTCAAAGTAAAACTTGATGGTGTCAACAAGGGATTAGAAGCACTTGGAGTTTCCAAGGAGTTCAGAAAGATTTGTCAAAAGATCAAAACTATTTTGAAAAGATAGGATAAACTATATTGCTTTCTGCAAATGAGCCTAAACCCTACTTAGCCAAATATGCATATATTGATAGGTTTCACATATTTCTACATAGTAGTGAAACTTGCCAATACAATTCAAATGTATTGACCCTTGTGGCTGCAACTTATTATGTTGCAGGTTTGTTTGATGTTAGTGAAGTGTGTTGATTAGGATTACAAGTCTACAACCAACATGATTGCCTGTGGCACTTTGAAGATGAAGGACTCCATGCTATAGTTATTTCTACTGCATTGTAATGAGATAGCCAAATGAGCTATGTAAGATGTAATGAATTATTTTATTCCTGGTTATAAAGTTGTATTATGACCTTTGTTTCATGATATTACATCTTAACTGTGGATGCTAGCTATTGATCTAGGGACTAGCATTGTAAACACATGGATCTCTACCTTATTAAAGGTTGGGACCTCTACATGAACATTATCGGTCTTCAGGCTGAATGACAAGGGTAAATGGCCATACTCTGTGGTAATGTTCGATCCCATACTTTGCAGGTGGGTGCATCTTGGCATGGTGAACAAAAATGCTGCTAAATAATGGGAGTTTCCAAGTTTTAGGAACAAAAAAAAACATTTTGGATTTTAGAAATTAAATTAATTGATGTTTTCTGTTAAATTAAAGAAATTCATATCTACATCATATACTTTATGTTGATGATATCATATCCAAGAATTTGCATGCTGCCAAATTTTGAAATATGCTAAAAAAATCAAAGAGGAAGTAGTATGAAGAGTATGGATCGATCAGTTGCGTGCTCTCTCGAGAAGGAGCCGAACCCGACTGTTTGCCCTCTTAATTTTAGGGTGCTTCATGCTAAATGTATGAAACACGATGTGAGTTTCTATTTTTTAGGTCCTTGATGTAAAAAGTACTTCCATCGTCCGTGTAAAATTCAAACATAAAAGTAAGTGGTAATTTTTAAATGAATTTAAGCTTTAGTTGTCACAACGATTGTGAACATTCTTTGATTTCAAGCCGAACGACCAAGGTCACGGTGTTATCTACATCATACTTTATGTCGATGATCCCATATCCAAGAATTTGCATGCTGCCAAATTTGGCCATATTTCGAAAACTATCAAAGAGGAAGTAGCATGAAGAGTATGGCTCGATCAGCTGCTCTCTCGAGAATGTGCCAAACCCGACTATTTTCTTTGCTTAATTTTAGGGTGTTTCATGGTAAAAGTATGGACCTAGATGTAATTTTGCATTTTTAGGTGTTTGATGTAAAATGTACTCCCACCATCCATGTAACATTTGATCAAAAAAGTAAGTGGTTAAATTTAAACGAAATTAAGCTTAGTTGTCAATCAATATGAACATTCTTGGGTTTCAAGCAGAACCACCAAGTATATGGCCATATCTACATCATACTTTATGTTGATGATCTCATATCCAAGAATATGCATGCCGCCAAAATTGGCCATATTTTGAAAACAATCGAAGAGGAAGTAGTATGAAGAGTATGGCTCGATTAACTGCTACCTCGGTAAGGAGTCGATCCAACTATTTCCCTTGCTTAATTTTAGGGTGCTTCATGCAAAATGTATGGACCTTGATGGAAATTTTCCTTTTTTAGGAACTTGATATAAAATGTACTCACACCGTCTAGTAAGTGGTAAAATTTAAACGAATTTAAGCATAATTGTCAATGAGTATGAACATTATTGGATTTCCAACCGAACGACCAAGGTCATGGCCATATCTACATCATAGTTTATGTTGATGACCCCATATCCAAGAATTTGCATGCCACAAAATTTGGCCATATTTTGGAAACAATTGAAGAGGAAGTAGTATGAAGAGTATGGCTCGATCAGCTCCTCTCTCGAGAAGGAGCCAAACCCGACTGTTTTCCTTACTTAATTTTAGGGTGCTTCGTGCTAAAAGTATGGACCTCGATGTGATTTTCCCTTGTTTATGTCCTTGATGTAAAATGTACTCTCACTGTTAGTGTAAATTTTTAATTAGATGAGTACAAGTAAATGCGATAGATTGATCTTAAAATTTCCAAAAATCTTTTTATGCTAACTAGGAATTCAGTACGTTAAAACCACCGAGAGTTTTTGAAAAATTCAAGTTCTTTGCTATGCAGGAACTTGGCATGGTGGAGTTACCATACTTGGTAGAAGTACATGGGTGCCTCTTTTCATGGTGAACAATATTGCCACTATTTTCCTCAAGAAAAACCAATATTGCCACTAGGAGTTTCCCCCTATTGAAAAAAAATCTGGGAGTGAGAAGAGACGGAGAGCACGCAGGAGGCAGCGCGAGAGTAGCGAGGAGGAGGATTTTGAAGTCTATGTGATGTCGGAGAAAAGCTGCGACTGGTTCCTGACACGAGGTACAGGGTACAGTTAGTAGTAAATTTCAGGATCTTTACTATACATGCACGCAAAACAAATTGTGTTTTCTAGCATCGGGCACTTCGAACTTTTTTTCCCTTGCGATTATGCCCTAGCTACCATCAGGAAAAAAATATTAGCCCCTCAAACATGGGGCTAGCGTTGCGGGCCAGAGCATTTAATAAATATATCTAATTTTCTGTTATTATTACTCCTTTTTGCATAAGCGTCTAGGTTATCTTCCGTGTTTGGACATGCCTTGTCACGGGGATGGAGGAGTCGACCTGATAACCGCAGGAGAACTGTCGGCCGCCCATCCCATCTTTTTTGGGGTGAGAAATCGACCGACCCTCATCGTCTTCCTCTTCCGCTTCGGTTGCTTGTGTATGATCGTAGCCCTTGTCCACCCTTGTAGAAAGGTAGAAACCACCAAACTATCCCCACAAATCTTCCATAGTTCTCTTCCCCAGAATGATATCCGGCAGTGTTTGTCTATCTGGTGTGATGAAGCGTAAGATATCAAATCCCTACAGCCAGGCAATGGGATTTGGCAACCTCGAGTACAGACCGCTGAGCAACATCACCAGTCGCTCCGATCTTCTGAGCAATGCTCGCCTGGCTCGCGGCATGGTTGGCATGCGTCGAAGGACATGCGTAAGATCCTGCTCTTCCGTTTGGTTCGCCCACCCTACTTCACTCTGACCCACAGTCATGGCTAGTCGACCGTGACGAGAAGGTAAAAAGCAGTTTTGCACTATTTTTTTTGTAGGATTTGAATCCTTCCTATGCCTAAATATTCTAGTAATTGGAACATCTACTTGAGACCCAACTCTCATCATGTGCATAGCATCGAGACATGACATTCATTTAGGTAGTTTCCTTATGTTTTACAATCGCCTGTTTTTCACCGGCACACTTGCACACATGACATTCATGTGTTCTTAATCCTCTCTCATCCAAATTGAAAAGACAAGAACGACCAGGATTGTCGATATGCGTAACGGAAGTTGTATTGGCCAATAAAGTCTGTCCTCATATTTTATATTTCATGTGTTTTACAAACACAAGAATTCTGTAAAAAGTTGGTTTTTTAGTTTACATGAAAACAAAAACATAGGATTCCTTATAAACATGGTCATATCAAAGTCAAACCTCACGCAAGAGTATATTTATGATGTTATCGTGTCTCTTGGGACCTCATTCCTTTGAAGCAAACGATTGAACAGTGCGACCACCATAGAAAAATTTCCTATTCCAACTCTTTTTCTTTAATCCAAACAAGACCATTTTCCTTGTTGTGTCTGTTTGCATGAATGATTTATTCATCATGTTTTCGTCAAAGCTAGCTAGCCACTTTCCCCTTTGTGGAACACCTTGCATGCCCCTAGATATGAAGAAAATCTATTGCAGGGTATTGACGCATTGCTGATGCCACTAGAAAATCCAACAGTAGAAGCATTTGTACCAGTTGATGATGACATACTAGGAACTTGGGACGAAGATGGATATGAAAACACGGGTCACTAGATTGGTGCCAAAGGAGAGTGGATTGCGATGGCAAATCACCCGGGGCGCTGGTACTTCCAAAACATCTACAATATGGCATGTATCAAGCTGTCACCTGTGCAGGTTGTTGATATTTATCCATGCGGTGGCCAGGTTTTTGCTAGCCCCCCATGCACTTAAAGATACAAGCAAGCGAGAATCGAGATGCTGAAGATACAGATAAAAAGTATACCGTACAGATTTGACAATCAATGGTACTACCCGGGAATGGCGGTGTTTGACAAATTCATTGTTGATATGGCTCGGTTATGGTAGAGCCTGTTGGGCGACCCCAAGAGGAAGGTGTGATGAGCACATCAACAAGTTTTCCCTTAGTTATGAAACCAAGGTTATCGAACCAGTAGGAGTAAGGAAATAACTCCAAGGTGTTGCTAACAACTTGGAACCTGCACAACACAAACTCAATACTTTGCCCCAACTTATAGTAAGGTTGTCAATCTCACAGGTTTGCTGAAAACAAAGGATTAAACATATAGTGTGGAAGATAGTAGTTGCTTGTAGAAAGTAAATAGTAAAACGATAAACAGTAGATGGTATATCAATGATAAAGATTGGACTGGGGTCCACAGTTCACTAGAGGTGTTCTCCTTAAGATAGATAGCATGTTGGGTGAACAAATTATAGCGGGGCAATTGATAGATTGAGAAAGCATAACAATGCATATACTAGACATCTTGACTCCTACGGGATTTGATTGGGCATTACAACATAATACATAGACCGTAATCCAACTGCATCTATGACTAATAATCCACCTTGAGGTTATCATACGAACCCCTTCCATTATTAATTTGCAAGCAACAGATAATTGCATTAAGTAATGTGTGTAAAGTAAACAATACAATTGCCCCATGGCAAAGAATTGTTGTTTTGTCCCTAGTAGCAACAGCACATCTACAACCTTAGAGATTTCTGTCACTTCCCCAGATTACTAGAGGCATAAACCTACTATCAAGCATAAATACTCCTTCTTGGAGTTGGAAGAATCTACTTGGCCAAAGCATCTACGAACAATGGAGAGCATGCAAGATCACAAATAACATAGACATGATAGAATCAATAATCAATCTGACATAGTATCTCAATATCCATTGGATCCCAGGGGACACAACATGTATGATTACAAATAGATGATCTTGATCATGAACGAAGCTCACAAGATCTAAATATGATAGCACAAAGGAGGAGAAACAACCATCTAGCTACTGTATGGACCCATAGTCCAAGGGTGAACTACTCACGTATCAGTCTAGAGGATGGCATGGTGATGAAGAAGGCCTCCGGGATGATATCTCACCTCCGACAGGGTGCCGGGAAGAGCTTCAGATCCCCCCGATCTAGGGAAGATTTGATCGGGTACTTAGGGTTTCTACATCGGGGTGCTTTTATAGGCGAATGGGCAAGGTTGGTGGGCGCCTGAGGGGCCCACACCTAGGGCAGGCGCGCCCTGGACGCACCGCCACCAGGTGTGGCCACCGTGTGGCCCCATTTCCTCTTCCCTTTAGACACCGTGTTCCTTCTAGTAAAATATTGACTTTGGCTTTTGTCCCGTCAAATTCCGCGAATATCTCCTTACTAGCTTTTCTAAAACCAAAAATAGCAGAAAACAGTCAACTGGCACTACGGCATCTTGCCAATAGGTTACTTCCAGAAAATGTATAAAAATACCTCAAAGTGTGGATAAAACACAAGCATGGAGCATCAAAAAATTATAGATACGTTTACGATGTATCAAGCATCCCCAAGCTTAACTTCTGATCATCCTCGAGTAGGTAAGTGATAAAAAGAATAATTTTTGAGGTGACATGCACCATCACAATCTTTATCAAACTATGTGCAAAGCATTGATAGATGGGATCAAAGTACTCTAAACATGAGCATGAAAGATGTAGTTCTAACAATAATACATAGCAACTAAGTTGCAACATGCAAAGGTACAAACAAAGGATCATGAATAAAACTGCATTGAAAGACATTTGTTTGTTTCACATATAGAAAACATAGCAAGAGTTGTAATCAGCTTGTCCTTCATGGTGTAGTAAAACATAAATGCATAGGACACCTTCAAAGTTCATAAGGGTGACTAGATACAAATAATTTAAGAACAAGCAATACCAACATTATGAATCAATCAATAAGTTTTGGGACAATGACAACTATGCTCTCTTAATTGGTGCATAAAGATAGAAGATGGAGACTCAACATAAAAGTAAGAAGAAAGGCCCTTCACAGAGGGAAGCAGGGACTTCAAGTTTCATAAAGAGCTTCCAAAAATAATGGTACTTATTAGCTTTCAGCTCTCATTGCCCCAATCATAAGCATCTTGAAGTGATTAAGGTTAAAGTGAAACAAATATGAAGTATATGCTTGACAGATCATAAGTTGGCAATCTCATGTCCCTTGAGTACAAGGGTCGTTCCTCATGCTACTCAACTTTAGTCACAAGCAAGTTCTTTTCATTGTAAGTATATGTGTATCATAGAGAACCGCCAACGGGTACCCCTTGCCCCATGACATAGGAGCTATCCCGTATAAAAATGACAAGGAAATAGAAAATGAGCATCCCAGCGATCTTTTTATTTGCTATTTGCATGGGTTTTTATTGAGGATGCTTCACAGATTGCTCACTATGGTTATGCTGCAAGTTTCCACCATGATTAGGCATGTATTAGGCTAGCCGCCCAGGTGTTTCTCTAACAAATATACAAACTCCATGAACTTACAAGCTCCCCTTTTATTTGACACCGCCGACATCCGTAAACAAAATATAATGATACCAAATGGATAATATGTACATGTGTTGAAAGCGTTCCCCATGACAACATGGTTCTGCTAATTCCCAACTTATAAGTGCAAGCATATAAAAAACATAGATGACACAATGGTTCAAGTTTATTAGGTGCAAGAAGTAAAGTGTGACATCAAGTTTGTGAGAGCTTTAATCACTAATTTTCACATAACAAGTTTAATTTGGAAGATAGATAAAAACATGAATATACTTGGAATGGTGTAACACACCATGCATAGGAATTTATAGTGGACTCTTTGGAATAACTTGGTTTCTTGGGAGTTGGATGCATGAGTAGATCTTACTCAGTACAAGTGGAGGCTAGCAAAAGACTAGGAGCGACCAACTAAGAGAGCAATAATGGCCATAATCATGCAGAGCGACAAAACATTATTAATCAAAGCATAAAGTGATATCACAAGTCAAAAAATAAATGATCATAGAGGCTAAGGTGACTGGTTCATAGTCTTAACATGGTGTAATCATGTGCCAAGTCAACCCAAATAAAGCATCAAAGGAGAATACCACAATATTATGCTTTTCTATGCTAAAACAACGCATGATTATTTCAAGGCACATTAAGCAATCTCAATTGTTTGGAACAAGTCATGCTACAACAATAATAACTAAGCATAAGGTCAAAGCAACATCCAATATGACATGATAAAATCTAAGCCACAGTCAAAACAACCTCCCTTTTGTACCACTATAAGCATGAAACTTTCTACTCTTTTGCAACACCAATCAACTTATTTGAACCAACTTGCGAATGCGGGGGTCCAACTAATTTATTGCAGCAAACCAAACTAAAGAAAACTAAAAATGGAAACTAAGATGCTCCAAGAACAACACAAAAGTGAATGAAGCAATAAAAATCAAGTGTTTTGATAGAAAACCTGAGATTTTTATTGATGAAGAAGGGAATGCCTTGGGAATCCCCAAGCTTGAGCTTTTGTCCATTCTTCATCTTAACATCATTTTTCCCGTACACTTGAAAATTTCCTTCATACAAAAGTTCACACAATCTTCATTAGCAACATTAGTGTATTCAAGATAATTATCCTTTGGGTTTAGTTTCAACACAAGTAAAACTTTAATTATAAGACAAGCTACTATAGCAATTTTTTTAAAAGCTCAAGTGACCAAAGTGAAACTCAAAAAGAAACCGTTTAAGAGGCAAATGAAAATAATGGCAGAAATTTGTCAAAACAGACCAGCAGGTAAAAACTAATTTTTTTAAGACCTTCTATTGCTCAAATCGAAAAGTGTTGAACTAACAAAAGTTAGATAACAACCTGGGCATTTGCTCAGAAAATTATAGCTCAATCCGACGTACTGGGATTTTTCACGAATTTTACAGTGAAGCACAAAAATCTGTTTCGAGATAGCAACTTCCCCAAATCTTACTTCTCTCTCATTAGAGGTTATTCTTGGAACAAAAACCAAAAAAAATGATAAGGAGAGGTTATTACAGAAGTAATAACTTCCAAGACTCAACAAAAGAAAAACCTACTGAAATTTGGGTTATCTCCCAATTAGTACTTTTCTTTAACGCAATCTGACATAGTATCAATAATCAATCTGACATAGTATCTCAATATCCATCGGATCCCAGGGGACACAACATGTATGATTACAAATAGATGATCTTGATCATGAACGAAGCTCAAAAGATCTAAATATGATAGCACAAAGGAGGAGAAACAACCATCTAGCTACTGTATGGACCCATAGTCCAAGGGCGAACTACTCACGCATCAGTCTGGAGGCTGGTATGGTGATGAAGAAGGCCTCCGGGATGATCTCTCCCCTCCGGTAGGGTTCCAGGAAGAGATTCAAATCCCCCTGATCTAGGGATGATGGTGGCAGCAGCTACGCACTATTTCGTGGATATTTGATTGGGTACTTAGGGTTTCTTCATCGGGGTGCTTTTATAGGCGAAGGGGCAAGGTCGGTGGGTGCCCGAGGGGCCCACACCTAGGGCTGGCGCGCCCCCTGGCCGCGCTGCCACTAGGTGTGGCCACCTCATGGCCCCACTTTGGATGCCCTCCGTACACCGTGTCCCTTTTGGTAAAATATTGACTTTGGCTTTTGTCCCATCCAATTCCGAGAATATTTCGTTACTAGCTTTTCTGAAACCAAAAACAGCAGAAAACATGCAACTGACACTGCGACATCTTGTCAATGGGTTAGTTTCGAAAAATGTATAAAAATATCTCAAAGCATGGACAAAACACAAGAAAGTTGATACAAATCAAGGATGGAGCATCAACATTGTAGATACGTTTACGACGTATCAGTTGCTACCATAGATTTTCCTTGTGACGGGGACTGGACTGTAAGACCCCACCTTTGTAAAGGTAAAGGTCCCATGTGATTGCAATGCTAATCCCTGGATCAATATCTAGCATCCACAGTTTAAGATGTAATATCAAGAAACAAAGGTCATAATACAACTTTATAACCAGGAATAAAATAATTCATTACATCTTACATAGCTCATTTGGCTATCTCATTACAATGCAGCAGAATATCTATATAGCATGGGTCCTTCATCTTCAAAGTGCCACAGGAAATCATGTTGGTTGTAGACTTGTAATCCTATTCAACACACTTCACTAACATCAAACAAACCTGCAACATAATAAGTTACAGCCACAAGGGTCAATACATTTGAATTATATTGGCAAGTGATACTATGGTAGAATAGTGGTATATATCATCTATATGCATTTGGCTAAGTGGATCTTTGGCTTGCTTTGCTCAAAATAGATTTTCTTTACCATTTGAAAACACTAAGTTTTTGTTTCTCAAAATCACCCAAGGCATCTACCAATAGAAATTGGTGATCCTTTACCCTTGTTCAACCACAAGTTTTTAACTTAGAAATTGGGATGAGGAGATTCTTGATAGCTTCCATGTCTTGATGCTCAAATTGTCCATTGCCGAGGACACGACTAAGTACTTAGATTTTACTCTCTCGAGAGGTGGTGCACTTTCCCCACAAGACTCGACATGCATCGAGACAAGATCTTTCAGAAGCCTTCCCTTAGACCAAAATGGACCCTTTACCAAACCTATCACCCCCTACCACCAACTGTCCATTTGGATAAGTTATTGCAACCTATATGATCCAGGGAGAGCCCATATTTCCATGTGGCTGCACTTGAAGCTTCTCAACATTTGACATCTCAAATCTCTTTGTTCCTGGGTGGCTTTCCACAAGTGAGATACACTAGGGTAGGACATTAATATGGGGCCCTGTGTAACCACTCAACATAAACCTTTCACAACCATTCCACCCAGGTGATTCATTCACATAGTTGTTTTATTAAACAAAACACAAGTCATTGAATATAATCCACCCTTGTTTTCTACTAGCTAAGCTAAGCATGATAGTAGTAGGATCTTAACTTAGGGAAAATTCTACTAAGGAATCTTCTACTAGGATTTCCCAAGGCATAGTTTATACTTAGAAAATTCCATGCAAGTCCTACTCAAAATATCACTAATGCATAGTGAAAATATTAGGACAAAAAGTATGAAGCACCACTTCCCTTTTTGGTAGAGAATATAAGTTCACTCCTTGATCTTTCAATAGTCACACTCTTCAAATTTCAATACAATTCAATCATGGCACAAATTGAATCTAGCATTCAAACAATTCACCACATAAAATAGTAAAAACAAAACAATGCATGCAATCATGCAAAAGATTGTTTTATTTAGAAAAGTGGTTTCTAATAGGTTATAAACATTTTAAAACACCTATTTGTTATTTATAAAAGTGGCAAGGTCATTTGAAAACAAGTTAGTGAAAATGGCCACTTTAAATCATTTTTGTTTTGCTAGCAATGATTTTAATCAAAGGAATAATTTCTAATGTTAGCCAAAATGTTTTTAAACTCCAATATTAATGTTTATGGTCAAAGTGTTTTAAAACAAATCCTTTTACAAAAGGTTTCACCTAAAATCATTTTCAAATCAAAGCAATAATTTTATTTTACTAGGAATGCCTTTATTCAAAGGAATAATTTTCTATGGTTAATAAAATATATATTTTTTAAATAAAAAACTTAGGGTTTATGGTCAGAGAGTTTAATTCAACCCATTTGCAAAAGGTTTTAATCAAAGAATATTTTTAAAACATATTCAACATTTTTATTTAACTAGAAATTCTTTTATTCAAGGATTAATTCCTTAGTGTCACAAATTTACTTTTAAATCCAAATGTTGGTTTATATGGTCAGTAGGTTCAAAAAAATCAATTTACAAAAGATTTTACCCTAAAATCATTTTTAGAATAAATTTTATACACAAAATAAGCCTAAACATGTTTCTGCAAAAACAACTAATTTTCCTGAAGCAAAACACTAAACAAAGGGCATGGTTGGAAAGTATTCTTTTTCCTGATTCCAATGATATAAAATTTGCAAATTTTGGACTTGTAGATTTAAAGTTATGAATTTTACAAATCTAAACATCTAATAGACAAGTTTCTGTTTTTAAAACAAATCACTGGCCACGTGTCTGTATCCTATTGGCTGATAACGGTTCGGTAGGATCGCGCTTTGTGGTTCATTGGATCTAAGTTAAATCGCATGGTGCAGATGCCAACTTACCCCTTCGTTTAAGATTCTATCGTAGCGCTTGGATTTAAATCCTACGGCTCACATCATGTTAACCCTAGATGGGCGGCGCTGGCGTGATGGCGAGCGGCGGCGCTCTGTCAGCGACGCTGCCAGCGAAATAGGAAGAGAGGAAGAGAGGGGAAAGGCTCACCAGGTTCGCAGGGTGTTGCTGAAGTTCAACGTGGTCTCCGCAGGTACAGGGGCGCACGGGGTCACTGGCGATTCCTCGTCATAGTTGTCGTCGGCGTCGGGCGCCTCTATTAGTTGTAGGGGGCGAGGCTACAGATCACGGGAAAGCCAGAGAAGGGCGGTGTTAGACGCTCAAAGAAGAGGAAAATGTGCGAGCATCAAAGAGAGGAGGAGGCGTGGTCAGAAACTACCGGGGAAGGCTGCCGGAGTTGTTGCAGGAGGCGGTGGCGCTCTGTTGAAGTCAAAGCCGAGCTTCTAGGGCACGAGAAAGTAAGCTGTTGGGGTCAGGAGATGCGCATGGCGATGACTAACATCAAAGAGCAAAGCAGAGGGAGAGGGGCAGTTGATTCTCACCGGAATTGATGCCAGAGTGCGTCGGAGGCTGCGGTGGTGCAAGCCAGAATGGGAGCCGCCTGGGGGCTCTCTAGTGGCGCTGGTTGAGGAGAAATGGAGAGGAGAGGGTGGCGGTTAGAGGGCGTGGTCACAGGGGCGAATTACTCGCGGAGTTACTCGAATTAACGCGATTGAAATCAGACCAGAAACGGCCGAGGGAGAGAAGGGCGGGGTTAGCGCAAGGTAGACGATGGTGACGTGTTCGGCTGGGTTCGTTTGTCAGCGAGCTGAGTGGGGTTCGGTGGGGCCTGGTTGCCAGTGACATAGGGGGTAAACTGCGCGGTCTGAAACGTTTTCTGCGGAGAGAAAGAGAGAGGCTGCTGGTGGGCTTGCTGGGTTTGTTGGGCTGGGCTAGTTCTTTTCCCCTTTTTTATGTTGTTTCCTTTTTATTTTTCTATTTGGAATTTATTCAAATGATTCAAACTCTTGTTTGAATTCAAATAACTATCAAATATTTTCAGTAGGTTTATCTGTTTATTAATGTATTTAAGTAATCCATTCTAGAATAATTCTTTTTATTCTTTTATGGTTTATTATTTATTTAAAATAGGCACTTGTCTTTATTTAAATAAGATTTTAAATATATTTTCAAACTTCCATTTGAATTCTATTTTTTACTAAACCTTTTTCAGTAGGTTTTATTTATTCATTAGTGCAAATAATTCACTTGAATTATTATTTAAAATATTTTAATATGATTTAATGTTCATTTAAATTGGGCATTTGTCTTTATTCAAATAAAATTGAATTTAGTTAAAGTCCATATAATTTTAATTGAATAATCTTTATCCCTTTATTTTATTTGGATTTGGATTATCTTTATTCCATTTGCTTATGGATTTAATTCAAGTTTTTAAATTGACTTCTAAATAATTTTCTTATTGTTTAGTTTGGGCAATTTGCCTTTATTTAAATAAAATTGGATATTGTTCAAACCTTATGATTTTATTTAAATAATATTTTACTCCTTTTTATTATTAAATAAACTTTCATTTGTTTATGGATTTGGCCAATATTTAATTTGGCTTTTAAATATTCCTTATTTATTTATTTTTTCTTTATCTCATAAAATCTATATCTTTTTATTTATAGATCCAAAATTGGTTATTCCGATTTTTATATTTTATTTGATATTTGTTTATCTTTTTAATTCCTTTAAGGATTATTTTGCTCAAGATTTTGGTATGGATTTTAGTTAGGAGCTTTATTAGCTTTGGAAATTAATTCCTTTTATCTTATTAAAGTTTTTATCCATATTTCCAAATTGAATGAAACCAATTTCTGTGGTTTTATAATATTTTTATTTATCATTTTTGATCATTTATAAATGTTTGTTGACAAGTTTTTATATGGATCAAATCCATAGTCTTAGGGAGATCTTGGAAATGATTTCTTCCATTAGGGTTTTAGGGTTTTGGTTTAACTTTTCCAAGTGTTTAAATTTTCATTGATGAATGCATTTCATTTGATTGAAATTTGTTGGATTCCATTTTATTCAATTTTGTTCAAGAAGGGTTTTGGTATTTCCATTTAGAAACAAAAAGTTTCTTTTCACCCTAAATTTCAACAATTATTTATTTTGTTTATTTATTTTTCACATTTCAAAATTTGGAAAATTTTGGGATGTGACATGGACTGTCATTCGGAACGACTATCTTGCATCAGCAAAGTATATCGATGCCATTGCAGTAACTCTAACCACTGGTCATATTGATTATGTATACGCGGTGACAGAGCTGCGAGGAGATGTTCTGGTCTGGGAACCGACCAAGTGGAGTGAGTGTCGTTAATTAAAAGTAAAATTTATAAATTACTTACAACTCCATTGTTAGTGATACTTTTGCTAACTTAAATGCACACACAGGTATACTGCAGGTCCCCATGTCATACATGCTCCAGTAATTGAAGAGTCAACAAACGTCCAAGCTGCTGACAATACCGAGGCTGAAGATATTGCATCACGTAGCTGGTACTTGGCAGAGTCAGGCTGGGGTGTCTTGTGGATTCACACCAGGGGTGCACGAACCAGCATCCATGGCGATCTAGTGTCATACATGGGTAGAGAGCTACTCTCTTATCTCTCGCTCCGCTGCCACATTTTTAGCAGGGCCTTTTATTGGAATGACCCTGTAGCACCGGACTGGATCAGAAGAAACAATCTTGATGGGAGATCAGTGTTTGTGAGAACCAACCATCCATTAGTCCTTGGCCCCCCTCGAAACCCCGAACCTGCTGCTCCCGATACTTACGAAGCTCTGCCAGTTTTCAAGGCAGACTATATGTTTGTACACACGTGCGGTCCCAACATCGCCCAGAGCCAATTCCAGATTGGAGCGACATGCACGTCAATGGGGGGCTGCCATAGGTTCATCTCTTAACTACACAAAAGATGAACATAAGGATCAAATGTTCGAGGCTCCAATGTGGTTCGTGCCAAACGTGCCTCGAGCTTTCTAAAGTTTGATCAAGATGTGGAAAAGCATATTATCAGCACTCGCAACATCATTTCTATAGCTAGTAGTAGTCATCATGTAATTTACAATGCTACATACGTACTACTTTCATACTATATTGTAGTATCAACACTTGTAACATCATATCCAGTATTGCCTGCAAGCACCATGTAATATACTTTCGTATTATGTGTTTGATGTTTTCCTATGCAAGCACTCAAGATGCCGTACCAAATTTTCTACAGTAGGTCTAGTAGTACTATATTGGCGGCCATTCGATTTGCTTATAGGTGGATATTGAGGGGAAATGCAAAGGTTTGCTTTGTCCACAACATACGTTTGCCCTTGCTGCATTTATTCCCTCACCAGCCCCAGCCCCATCCCTAGCTTCAGACCTCTCTCACACGCACTCCTTGTCTCTCTACTTTTATCGCCATTGCGCTTCGCTCCATTGACGACCACCACCACCGCAACTTATTCATATTTATGCGGGTCGGCAGCGGGTGGAGGCCCCTGCAACCTTATCTATAGAGCCGTCGCATCCCACGGAAATCCCGGTGGCAGTGCGGTATGTACATAATCCCCGAAACCCTTGATCTTGATGATGAAATGTGGTCAAGCTTTTATTGGCGGTTGGTTAACATTGGTTTGGTGTTGAGTACTAGTAGTTCTCATCTAGTAGTACAGTTTTACACATGCAAGCAAGTTCTGGGGCTAGATCTACGGTGAACTGTAATAATAAGTTCAAATTTTGTAGTATTGATCGATCAACGGTTGATGATGGTTTTGGAGGCCACTCGGCATGTTTTGGTTGGTTGGTCTCAGCGGCGTAGGTCCCTTTAACCTGGGAAATTTAGGGCAACTTCTATCCTACCCTGATTTTTGCCAAAATTTCAATTATATGTATGCATCTCTAACATCAGTAGCAGATAGAGCTCATCATGTTCGTTTGTTCCTCTGTTCGTGGGTGTTCGGTATCTATACTAGTCGATTATGGATTTCACTAATGTGATGCCTAGACTTTGGCAGTACTAATATAACCGGCATTCATGCTAGCTAGAGTTAAGACTTTGTGTACTTTGATAAGAAAATTGCTCCACTTTAGTACCTTCTTAGCTAATCTTTATATTATACTCTACTCCCTCCATCCCCCAGAATAAGGCGTCCTCGTTTTAAATGTTTTTTCTGCAACCAAAAATTACTCTAAATATATAAATAACTAGCATCATTTAAAAGTGTTTTTAATACGAATCCAACAATACTAATTATGAAAATTATAATCAAAATATCGTTGCTCATTTTTTCGGTCAACTAATAATGTATTTCATAATTATTGATAGCTGGTAGAGACATTATCTAACCACATGCATTTTTTTGTAGTGTTCGAGAAAGAAGCTCAAGCTTTGAGAGACTCATCATCAAAGAAGACAGGAGAGCCCTGCGCAATACGGATGGAGGGCGGAGCCAGGAACACCCACGTGGAGAACACCAGTGACGACTTCTGCAAGATGCTGTTAATACCGGGTGGGTTAGACGTGCGGAGCATTCCCAACACCTTTTTTCTAATGTTTGGCGGTGAGTATCCGGATGCCATCAAGCTGAAGATCTGCAAAGCCTGCATTTGGGATGTCGACCTGAGGAAGCAAGATGGCAAGTTTATCCTTGACGAAGGATGACTAGATTTTGTCAATGCACATGACTTCAAGGTAGGGTACTTTCTAGTATTTAAGAATCTTGCATCCACATCCTTTAAGGTGATGGTATTTTATCATGATAACTGCGAGAAGGTGATCAGGTATGCAGGTTATCACCCATTATTTGATCAACAATTTACTAGTATATCATAGGTGTATTAATACGGTAAAAGTCCGCTTTTAATTATAACTATTATGTAGAGAGGTGGTCTATAACTATAACCCTCTAGTGATGGATTGTGTTGGAACAACGTGGTACTTGATCACGCTAGGCTCCAATGTATAAGTATTTACTGTACTATTCTTGCAGCAAACAAACTTCTAGTATACTACTGCTAGCAGTGTCGGAGCCACAACCTGGCATGCCCGCGCTCAGCTGGTTAACTCCACTGAAATACTATAAGAAAACTAAGATAATAAGAGGAGATTTTCCGGGAAATCAACTGTATCTATACTCTTTGCCCATGCTTAAATTATGAGCTAGCTTTGCCACTGACTAATAATGTTAATAGTAGTAGTTCTTGTAAAAGTGTACTACTACTAGGTACTGTAGGCACTAGTATTTTTTAGGAGTATAGGAGCTGTAAATAAACATCGTCTGGTCAAACAAGACAGCAGTAACTCTAGTTTTCATTGTTGGTCAAACAAGGCAGTAGGAAAGAAAGCACTGTGTATTTTGTATGACCCGACCAACACTTGGACAAGCCGATGCGTTATGCTGTGTATTTTGTATGGAGGTTTGCTACTACTAATCTATTTTGTAGTAATACATATGTACTGATATTTGTTCAGATTGACCGATCGAGTGCGGAATATGGTATCTCTTTCCTTTTGAGTCTTGGCCTTGCTACAACTATTGAAAAAAACTATTGAATTTTATCGTCTGCATTGATGAATCTTTCATTTCTTTTGGCTATTGTCTGTACTTCTGAATCGGTCACATTGAAATGCTGCTGAATCTGTCAAGTGCTGCTGAATATGAACTGGGAATCTACTGATGTTTTTCCATCTTATTCTGTACTGCATAATCTATCAAATCCTACTTACTAATGTATATTCTATAACTAATACTGATGTACTTGTACTTGTTTAAATCAAGTATAGTAGTTAGTCTTGCTTTTGTTTTGAAACATGACCTTGTCTCAATCTATATGAGACTTGGGCATTTTGGGTTGTATCGGGTCCACACATGCATTGATTTGAGAAGAAGGTACTCAAAGCAGACTCGATCTTCAGTTCTACATGCTCCAATGGTCGAGTGCGTTAGGATAAAAGGGCAAACTGATTAGGCGACAAGGTTTTAAGAGCTGAAACAAGAACTGGTTCTCTCTTTACTACTATTGTATTTTAGTGTCTATATTGCTGAATCACTCACTTTAAAATGCTGTTGAATGTGAACTATGAATCTATCGATAATTTTCTATCTTATTCTGTACTGCAGAGTTTATATAAATATCTACCAAAAAGAATTATTGATTTATTTTCCTCCCTCTCTGAGGTCTTTGTTTCGAATCCGGCCAAGCCACAAAAAAATGCAATTTTTATATACCAGGAGAAGAAATCTAGCTCATTCGGCCCCTCTTTAGCCCATAACATTTTAATTCAGCCTTTTAGGGGTGTTGGGACTGCTGACCACAACCCAGGGAAATTTGAGAAAGGAGCCCATGGAGAATAGCATATGGAGATAGCCCATGTAGAGTAGCCCATGTAGAATAGCCAAACTCTTTTTAATTTGGCCTTTTGGGCGTTGCCCCCCACCTTTCAATTTTTTTAAAAAAACTCGGCCTATAGTTTTTAGTTTTTTTAGAGCGCCTTCAGTTTTTAGTTTAGCTGTCAGGAGCTCCGCCTTATTATTTGATGGGAGATAAAAATGGTAAAAAAAGTCTTTTTAAGGAGACAAATCCATAAGTTATAATATTAAAGTTTAATGATTCTATTATATTAGCTCTTTCTTTCGTAGTGGAAAGGCAGCCAGTTCACCTCTGGTGAGATCTCGAGTTCGAATCCTAGGAAATTTGTGTCAATATAGAGTTATCTTTTTTGTACTCTTGTGCTGATATCTGGGATCTGGATAAACTGCTGCTAGTATATACACACGTTTAATACAAAGAAAGGTTGACATGTGGGACCCAACGAATCCTAAGAAATTTGTGTTAATATAGAGTTATCTTTTTTGTACTCTCAGGATGACATCTAGGAAACAAATTAACTATTGCTGCATCTAGCAATGTTGCCAAGGTCAGGACGGCGGACTCGACCCGAAAAAATAGTCCAACATAGTATATACAAACACATTTAGTTCAAATAGAGGTTGACATGTGGGACCCGACATAGACACGTTTAATTCAAATAGAGGCTAACATGTGGGACCCAGCATAGGCAAGTTTCCTGCATAGTGAAGACTGACATGTGGGACCCAACATAGACACGTTTCCTGCATAGAGAAAGCTAACATGTGGGATCCAGCAAAAGAGTATAGATTAACATTTTTTATAATTTATAAGAATGACATATGTGATCCAGATAAACTGCTGTTGCATCTACCAATGTTGCTAAGGTCATAACGGTGGACTCAACCTGAAAAAACAATCCAACATACACATGTTTCTTTTAAATAGAGCCTGACATCTGGGACCCAGCGTAGACATGTTTCCTGCACAGAGGTTGCTGACATCTGGGAAACAGCTACGGACCAAAGTCTGAACAACGGAGGTGGCCGAAAATAATTCCATCATAGCATGCTTCATTTACGGAGAGGATGACATATGGGACCCACCAGAGAGACCTTATATAGGTGCTGCATCGAGCAATGTTTCTAAGTTCGAATAAGGTAGGCGCGAGCGATAAAAAAGTCCAACATGCACACGTCCTTCTAATGAGATGCTGACATGTGGGACCCAGCAGCATGATCAAACGACAGATTCGTGGATCAACGCTATCTAGTTCGGAATAGGGTAGCGCTAGAGAATAAAAAATTCCATCATATACACACAATTCTTGTAATGAGAGGCTGACACGGGGGACCCACAAGCCTGTATAAATGGCTAATGCATCGAGCAATGTTCCCAAGTTCGAAACACGGACACACATTTCTTTCTAATGAGATGCTGACATATGGGACCCAGTAGCCTGTATAAACGGCTGATGCATCGAGCAATGTTGCCAAGTTCGAAACACGAAGGCACGAGCGAGAAAAAAGTCCAACATGCACACGTTTCTTCTAATGAGATGCTGACATGTGGGACCCAGCAGCCTATATAAACGGTTGATGCATCGAGCAATGTTTCCAAGTTCGAAACACGAATGCGCGGACGAGAAAAAAATTCCAACATGCACACGTTCTTCTAATGAGATGCTGACATGTGGGACCCAACTACGTGACCAAATGGCAGATTCGTCGAGCATCACTATATATTTAGGAACAGGATAGCGCTAGAGAAGGAAAAAAATTCAAATTATATACACACGATTCTTCTAATATGAGGCTAACATATGGAACGCACCAGCCTGAGTAAATGGCTGATGCAACGAGAAACGCTATCAATTTAACATAGAGGCGCGATCGAGGGAAAAAATTCCATCATACACACATTTCTTCTAATAAGAGTATGACATGTGGGTCCCAGCTGCGTGATTATGCATCTGGCAGCGCTATAAAGTTCGGAACAGGGTAGCGTCACCGAGGGCAAAAATCCATCATACACACGTTTCTTCTAATGAGAGGACGACATGTGGGCCTAGCTGCGTGATTAAACGGTAGCACATCAAGTTTGGAACAGGATAGCGGGAGCGAAGGAAAAAATTCTATCATACACACTATTCTTCTAATGAGAGGCTGGCATGTGGGACCCAACATCGTGATTAACGGAAGATAGATCGAGCTATGTTATCGAGTTCATATCAGGGAGGCACGAGCCAAGAAAAAAAATCCATCATGCACACGTTTCTTCTAGTGTGAGCATGACACGTGGGACCCATCAGCCTGATTGAACGGCAGATTCATCGAGCGACGCTATCAAGTTCGGAACAGGGAAGGAAAAAATTCCATCATACACATCATTCCTATAATTTGAGGCAGACATGCGAGACCCAGCAACCTGACTAAACAGAGAGGCATCGAACAACGTCATCGAGTTCAAATCAGGGAGGAGCGGCCGAAAAGTTTGGTCTGCTAGAGTCACTAACGTGTGAGACCCACACGCAAAAAAAATACCTCGGCGAGTCAACATCTCACGAGGAAGAAGAAATCTTACTTCTGCCACGTTCCTATCAATGTTCGTCCATGTTTTTAGAGGTTTCGTCATAGTAGAGGGACACAAAACCGGAAAAAAAGTTCTGCATCGGCCACGGTCGAGCCAAGAATTTCGTCACGGAAGACGCACCTTCTATGATGACCGACGGGCCCAGCCGTTGCAGAAGGAAACATTTCTTGTAGTGAATCCTTACGACTAATGACTTAATTGCAAAGATATGCAAAACCTTGCTTTAAATTATCTTGTGCAGGAAATCATGGGTTTTAATACAAAATTAGGAGTCATAATAAAGGAATTAGAGGAAATCCACATGTCCAAGTAGTTGGGGAGCAATTTCCAGGCGCTAGTGTGCGTAACGACTAGTGGTACGGGTGAGAACCACCCGTACGTCTAGCCCATATAGGGTGCCGATGGCTTCGTCTCGTCAAACCCTATGACTTTTATGAAGACGCCTATATATTTTGAGGCTCCAGCCATCGCCTAGAGAGCCACCATTCTCAGATTTATCACAACACCACCAAAGGAGATCCACACCATTGTTCATCCATCCCTCCACTATCCATAGCCATTGTTTTGTACTTTAGATCTCCATGTGATTTGGCGACCATTGTAAGAATATTCTATTTCAATGTAAGTATTTTGCACAATGATTTCTATCATTGATCTATTTGTTATGAGTGAGTAGTCCTCATGGGCTGCGGGTTGGGGAGAAAACTCGGAACAATTATGTGCTTCTAATCGTGGGAGTATTGTATTTTGTTTGTAATTGAGATTTGTATATTTTGTTTCTTTGTCTCTTGTCTCAATCTCTGGACTTGTAGGTACCAAAGATCCCATAGATTGATAAAGGCTTGAGGTGAGATACTTGGTTAGCAGCGATCTCATAGGAACTCCAGTTAAAGAAAGGGTGGTACAGTCTTCGTTTAGCAACCCATTCGGCATCACAACATCACCACTTAATTCTTTAATCTATGTTCTTCACTTAATAATCGTTTGTAGCCCATGGATTCAGTGTGCACTCGGTTGGATTAAAAGGCTATTGCTATGCCCGCTGCATCACGAGGGCTTTAGTATACTAGGATGTGTTGCCCACAAGAGATTATCTCTGTTCAAAAATTACACATGACTATGCTTATTATTATCTTTTATCCCATATGATGTGCAGCTGTAGGTGGATCTTCAACCCTGTCCTATATCCATCCATTGATTCAACCCACTATAAAAAGTAAACTAGATTGGTCTGGTGAACTAAGCTAAAATGAAACAACAAAGTCTTGTTGATGTGTCCTTATTTATTTCATTTTAGTTGCTTTCCAAGGTTCGATTAAACCTAGGTCTTATGGGGATGTGCTGCCCAATTTTTTATCTCTATTAAAATAATATATATGAATGTGGTTATTATTATCTTTATCCCATATGATGTGCAGCTGTAGGTGAATCTTCAACCCTTTCCTATCTCCATCCATTAAAACAACCCATGATAAAAAAGTAAACTAGAAAGGTCTGGTAAACGAAGGTAAAATGAACAAATGTGTCTTGTAGGCTTATTTAATTACTTTTAGCATTGTTCCCCAAGGTTCTATTAAACCTAGGTCTACTAGGGGAAAAGATACTATACTACATCCATGAATCCGGATCGAAGGTATCAACCCTTTTTCTAGTGTCGTTGCTAGGGAAGCAATTTCTCTATCCTGGTTAGGTCACTAGAGACCTTGTTATTAGTTTTATTATTAGTTTGTAGTTTTATTCTTGTTGTTAGTTTACTTTCTTTTTATCTATTTGAAAACCCAAAAAATATAGTTACTTGTTATTTGTTTTCATTACTTAAAAATCACCAAAAACATAAGAGCCATGTCTCAAAAGAGACTTGGGGAATATGGTACTCCCACTAATGACTTTATTCGTGCACCTATCACTTAGCCCGTTGTTGATGCGGAAACTTATGAATCAAGTCCAACCTTTTAAGCTTGGTTCAACAAAACCTATTTGGGGGCTCATCCTCTGAGGATTCGTGTTTGCACTTAAATACTTTTACTGAAATTTGCGACATGATGCGTTGATACGTCGTAAATATATCTATAATTTTTTATTCTCCATGCTTGTTTTGTACCAACTATCTTATGTTTTGTCTACACTTTGAGGCATTTTTA
This sequence comes from Avena sativa, assembly GCA_916181665.1. Taxonomy (NCBI): domain Eukaryota; kingdom Viridiplantae; phylum Streptophyta; class Magnoliopsida; order Poales; family Poaceae; genus Avena; species Avena sativa. The sequence goes on from OV702297.1 coordinate 151,397,857, forward strand.
TACATTTTCTGGAACTAACCTATTAACAAGATGCCACAGTGTCAGTTCTTGTTTTCTGCTGCTTTTGGTTTCAGAAAACCTAGTAAGGAAACATTCTCAGAATTACACGAAACAAAAGCCGAACTTCCTAATTTTCATAGGCGAAGACGGAGTCCAGAGGCCAGAGGGAGGCACACCCTAGGGAGGCCACACCTAGCCTAGGCGTGGCCAGGGGCACCCTATGGTGTGGCCCCTGGACCTCTGCCTACCTTGCCCCTTCGCATATATAAACCCCCCAAGGAGAAAACCCTAAGGACCCGATCAGAATTCCACGAAAAAGTCCGTAGCTGCTGCCACCATCGTCCCTAGATCGGGAGGGATCTGAAGCTCTTCCCGACACCCTGCCGGAGAGGGGACATCATACCAGAGGCCTTCTTCATCACAATGCCAGCCTCTGGAGTGATGCGTGAGTAGTTCATCCTTGGACTATGGGTTCATAGCAGTAGCTAGATGGTTGTTTCTCCTCTTTGTGCTATCATGTTTAGATCTTGTGAGCTTCCTATCATGATAAATATCATCTATTTGTAATCCTACATGTTGTGTTTGTTGGGATCCGATGGATATTGAGTACTATGTCAAGATTGATTATTGATTCTATCATGTCTATGTTATTTGTGATTTTGCATGCTCTCCGTTGCTAGTAGTTACTTTGGCCAAGTATTTGCTTGTGACTCATAGAGGGAGTATTTATGCTCGCTAGTAGGTTCATGCCTCTAGTAATATGGGGGAGTGCCAGAAACCTCTAAGATTGTAGATGTGTTGTTTCTACTAGGGAGAAAATAACAATCCTTTGTCCAAGGGCAATTGTATTGTTTAGTTTACACACCTTTCTTAATTCAATTATCTGTTGCTTGCAACTAATACCCGAGGGTTGTTCGAATGATATCCCAGAGGTGGATTATTAGTCATAGATGCAGTTGGATTACAGTCTATGTATTATGTTGTAATGCCCAAGTAAATCTCATAGTGATCATCATGTCATGTACATGCATTATTATGCATTCTCTATATCAATTGCCCAACTGTAATTTGTTCACCCAACATGTTATCTATCTTATGGAGAACACTCTAGTGAACCGTGGACCCCGGTCCATTCCTTCCCTTGATATACCATCTATTGTTTACTGCTTACTTTCAAGAAATTACTATCTTCCACACTATACGTTTAGTCCTTTGTTTACAGCAAAACCAGTGAGCTTGACAACCTCACTGTAAGTTGGGGAAAAGTATTTTGGTTGTGTTGTGCAGGTTCCACGTTGCTAGCAACACCTTCGGAAGCTGTTTCTTTCTCCTACTGGTTCGATAACCTTGGTTTCACAACTGAGGGAAAACTTGCTGTTGTGCTCATCATACCTTGCTCTTGGGGTTCCCAACAGGTTCTACATCAAGAGAGCCGTCATCAAGCTTTTCTGGCGCCGTTGCTGGGGAGATACATGACATCTATAATCTCTTCCTCCCTATCAAAAAGATTTTCTGGAGGAAGAAGATTTCTGCAAGGGGAATCTCTCACCACCAACCTCTTTACTTTGTTTTTATTTTTCTTAGTTTCTTTAGCTTTGTTTGGTTTGCTTCTTTTTATCAAAAAAAACAAAAAAATTAGTTCCTACTTTAGTTGCTATTTCTGTTGGCTTGCTTTAATCTTGAAAAATGAATGGGATTTCCTTTTTCGTGCCCCTGGTTCGTTAGCTGTACTCACTTTTCCCCATCCGCTTAGTTTTTCCTCAATTTTGTCCAGCTCCTATTATCAAACTGTCACATCGGTCTGAAACTCGCTCTCCGTCAGGTCCCGTTAGTGGACCCTTGCTGTTACATGCAGACAAGTGGGGCCGCATTCAGGTGGGTCCCATAGTGGATGCTCACCGTTACGTCCTGACAAGTAGGACCCCCCATTACATGATGACATGTGGGGTCACGTTCAGTCGGGTACCGTAGTAGGACCCCCCATGGTGTGTGATAACCCACAAGTATAGGGAGTGTATCGTAGTACTTTCGATAAATAGGAGTGTCGATCCCAACGAGGAGCAAAAGGTGCTGAATAGTGGTATGGAGCAGGAAATCCCTGTGAGTACTTAGCAAACGGATTTTTAGTGGTTTTCTAACAAGGCAACAAAACAAGGAGCAAGTAACAAAAGTAACGAACAAACGGAGCAAGTGGCCCAATCCTTTCTTAGCAAAGGACAAGCCGGTGGAAATACTTATAAGGACCAAACGTTCTCGAGGACACATGGGAACTCTGTCAAGTGCTTTCACTTCAAATAGCTGAGTACTCTTCTCTAGTGTTTGTAAGTGTTGTGCGGGTGAACCTATGCTAACATACCGCCCTTCCTAGAGCTAATACATACTTGTGATTAAACCCCTTGCAAACAACCGTACCTATAGGAAAGTAATTAAGATATAAATCTAACCACAACCTTAAACTTTGAGATTCTGCGCTCCCTTGTGCAAAGGTGTCCTAACGGGGGTTCAGGTTTCTGTCACTCCGGCAACCCCGCGATTAGTAGCCAAATACACAATGCATTCCCCTAGGCCCATAAATGGTGAAGTGTCATGTAGTCGACGTTCACATGACACCACTAGAAGAATAGAACCACAACTTAAATACTAAACCATTGAATAATAACTCATCACAGATTCACTACTAACAACATGACTTCTCCCATGTCCTCAAGAACTAAACGAACTACTCATAAGAAATCATATGGATCAAGATCAAAGATGATATGATAATGGATAACAATATGAACATAAACAATAATACAATGGTTCCACTCACAAGCATCAACTACAATAGTAATCAACACCGGGAAAGTTTCCCCTAAGAACTAAAGAAATATCCAACACAATTGTTACAGCGGGACGAAGTGGTGGTGATGGTGCTGGTGGAGATGATGGTGTGGATGATGATGATGATGATCTTGATGAAGCCTAGCTTGATGACGGTGTTGATGGCGATGGTCTCCCCTCTCCGGAAGGAATTCCCTCGATAGAAATCTATCTGCCAGAGAGATCTTTCTCTCTTGGTGTTTTCCGCCCCCTAGAGGCGGCGGAAATCAATCTGTGGTCGCTCCCCTGGTATTAGGGTTCTGAAGGGAAGATATAGGCGAAGGGGCGGAGTCAGGCTAGGCAGGTGGGCCACACCTGCCCTTGGCGCGGGGTCAGGTGGGCCCGCTCCTAGGGGGTGTGGGCCCCCTGAGGCCCATCTCCGTCCCTCCTTTTGGCTTCCTTCATCTTCTAGTGAAATAATACGTTTCCATATTTTTCTGATCTTCGTGAAATTGCACCGAAACGCCTTCTTTTCCATCATAATCCAGACTCCGGCAGTCCATCCTCCGAGAATCATCCAACATGCATAAATAGATGAAAAGCCATAAGTAATACCTCATAATAAGACAAATATGAATGACTAGAGGTAAATTATGATATAGAAAGGTGATGCAAATTGGGCGTATCAACTCCCCAAGCTTAGACTTCGCTTGTCCCCAAGCGAATACTGAGCTCAGTAAACATGTCCACAGGTTTATGGAGTGAAGTGTCGATAAAAGAATAAGAACAAGAAGCATCACACTTACCATTTCACAACTCATAGAAGAAAGCAACTTACCATTATATAACTTAGCTTGCAACCAAGTACAACAGTCACAATAGAGATGCATAAAGATAAATCATAATTGGAATTGGCAAACTTGTTCTTGGTCAGAGAACACCTGGTAAACAGTTTCACAAAATCGTTTTGTAGAAGTTTCAAATCAGGAGCACTCTTTGCTCAAAAAGGTTTTTCACAAGTGAAGGGTTTCAAAGTAATATTCAATAGATAAGAGTTTTGTGCAAACAAGGAAGATAAAGAACATGATTGAATAAATCACCATATGAATGCTTGAAACACAACAACTCAAAAGCTTGCTGGAGATAGAGAGGAAGTAGGTTTACAGACTCAACTGGTAACTAGGAGGAAGGTCCCTTCTTAGAGGGTAGCAGGGATTACAAGTCATAAAGAGCTTTCAAAAGATTATGGTACTTACTAGCTTTGAGCCCTCATTTCCCCTATCATAAGCATCTTGAGATGATTAAGGTTAAATTGAACAAAGATGGAGTATATGCTTGACGAAATATAAGTTGGCAATCTCATGTCCCTTGAATATGAGGGCCACTCCTCATGCATACTCAACTTTCGGTCCAGGTAAGTTCTTGTCATTGTAAGTATTTGCATATCATTGAGAACCGCCAACGGGGTACCCTTTGCACATGGCACAGGAGCTTTCCCATAACCAAAATGACAAAGCAAGCAGACAATGAGCATCTCAACAATCTTTTTGTTTACCATATGCATAGCTCTTTATTGAGGATGCTTCATAGATGACTCACTATGGTGATCCTGCAAGTTTCCACCATGATTAAGCATGGCTTAGGCTAGTGGCCTAGGCGTTTCTCTAACACAGAATACAAACTCCGTGGACTTACAAGTTCCCTCTTTATTTCACACCGTTGACATCCATAGACAAAAGAGCACGATATCAACTGTGTACAAGGTACAAGTGCAATGTTGAAACACTTCCCCGTTATAGCACGGTTATGCTAATTCCAACGTATAGATGCAAGCATACACAACTTCGATGTCCACAATGCTTCAGGTCTATTAGGGGCAAGAAATAAAGTGTGCCATCAAGTTCGTGAGATCTTTACTAACTAGTTTTCTCATAACAAAATACTTTTTCAATTCGAAAGGTAGATGAAACTTGAGAATTTGCTTGGAATAGAAAAAGCTACTAGGTAGATATGGTGGACACAAGTGGCAAAAGTTTTGGGTTCAAAGGATTTTGGAAACATGAGAAGTATGCCTTCTCAAAACAGGTTTTTGGCTAGCAAGGCTGGGTAGCAAGCAAGAGAGTTGAAAGAAACAAGCAAACATACAAGTAATAAAGCCAAACATGCAATCTTCCTTGAAGAGACAAAATAATCTTAAATAAAGAATACTAAGCTTATGAGCCAACAAGAAAGAAAACAAATGATACCAAATACCTGTAAGCCTCTTTTTTCTTTTTTCTTTTTCTTTCAAATTAATGCCACTAACCAGAACTCGGTTTGCCAAAACAAATTTAGATCCACTTGATGATCCCAGAGTGGTGCCAATATTGATCAACAAGATCCATCATATAATAGAGATTGCAAACTAAAAATAAGAAGTGCAAAAAGTAAAAGATGAGACTTCTCATTAATATTCCAATAAAGGCACTCACACCAATGGATACACAAATAATCAACTAAAGGAGAGATACTTCCACATGAAAACCAAACTATAAGATAACCTCTCTACCACAGATATGAATCCACCAAAAAACCAAAATATAAAAGATAATGGTGGTAATACCGCGGCACTCCCGCAAGCTTGGAACAAGCCAAGGGGATGCCAAACCTGATGATGAATTACTCCTTAGGTGGTGGTGGTGTTCTCTTGATAAGGTCTTCAACAAGTTTCTTCAAGTCCTCCATATCGAAGGTTAGAGTATGGATTAACTCCGAATTATGCTCAATGCAACCCATGATCAACTCAGACCGAGGACCCCAGTCCTTGTTATTCTTTCTCCATTCTTCCAAATTAGAGCGTTTCTTCCCTACATGGTTATAACAAGGGGTACTAGGAGGAAATGTGCGCGGAGCAAGGATATGACGCGGAGTTCTCCCTCCTGTAGACATCCGTGTTGTCCTCCTAAGCTGGGTAGGTTGAGACATCAAACCAATTCTTGCGACGGTAGCGCGGGTGTCCGGTTGCTTCTCCTCCTCCATGTCACCTTCATAACCTACCAAAATCTCCTCCTCCTTGGGGACTTGAGGTTCTTCTTCCTCGGGCTTCTTGCCTTTGTCGTTGGCGGAGGCCATGATGCTCTAAACTTGAGAAGATTTCCCGACAGAAACATATCGAAATGAAAACACAACAAGAACATGATGCACAAACCTCGCGGGATCCGGGGTTTATATATTATGAAGTTTCAATGCACAAGGAAGGTTTTGACAAGGAAACGAAGCGAAGACGGAGTCTGAGGTGGGGACAATCCCCTCAGGCGCGGCCAGGCTGGGCCCGTGCCCGGGGTGGGTTTGTCCACTCTGGGCTCCGTTTCCTCTTTATTTATGTCTCGTAACTTCCCTTATGTATTAAAAACATCAAAAATATAAAAAGATTGGAGTTTCACGAACCTTCTGTTTTCACCACTTTTACCTATTTAAAGACGAACTCTGTAGAATCCTTTTCTCTTTCTCCTGAAAATTTCCTTCTTGCAAAAACCCTTGCATAAACTCAATGAAAACATTAGTGTAAGTAAAACCAACAAACCTTTGGTACACACTTCAACTGAAAACCCATCAAAACAAAAGCTTCTGTAAGAGGCAAATGCAAATGATGTCAAAAATCTGTCAAAACAGACCAGCAGGTAAAGATTGATTTTTCCAAAGACCTTCTGTTGCTCAAATCAAAAAGTGTCAAACTGATGAAAGTTGGGTAACAACTTGGAGAACAAGATCAGAACAATTCAGCTCCATCCGAAGTACTGAGCTCCCTCACGAATTTTTTCAATTCAGCACAAAAATCTTTCCCAGGACAGCCACTTTTCACAACTCTTCTACTTCACAAAAATAGTTGAACTTCACACAAAAAAACAAAACAAAAAGTATAAGGAGCGGTTATTACAGAGGTAATAACTTCCAAGACTCGACCAAACTCTTGGGGTATCTCCCAACAAGTACTTTTCTTTATTCACTTTAAGTTAGGCCCTGAAACTTCCAAAGATGCTCACATAGGATATATATATCTGAAATGAAAGAGAGCATCAAGAAGAAAATAACCAACACACTTGAGTCTAACCCACTTCCTATGCATGGGGGTGTCATGAGCAAACGAATTGTTGAAACAAAGAGCCACTAGCATAGGAAGACAAAACAGATGCAACTTCAAAGCTTTCAACATAAAACGGGGAAACTTAACATCATTGAGATGCATAAAACCATGTTTCCCTCTCTCAAAATAACTTTCAATAGCACTTTGAATAAAGTTGACAGTATAACTGTCACTGGAAACAACTTTATCATTAGAATAAGCATACTTACATTCACCAAAGATAGGTCCAAGGTCATAGACGGGATCAATAGAAGCAAGTTGTTCCATCCTGAATTCTTTATTAGGCAAGCTATTTTCACAAGGAGATTTAGAAAATTTGGAAAAGTTAAACTCATATGAATCTCCATCAAATTTAGTTAGAACTTTTTCCTTCTTACAGTCAATAATGGCTCCACAAGTGTTCAAGAATAGCCTACCAAAAATGATAGGACAAGTTTTGCTAGTTGCTGAATTAAGCACTAGAAAATCAGCAGGATACTTAATCTTACCACAGAGAACCTCCACATCTCTTACAATGCCAATGGGGAAAATGGTCTCCTTATTAGCAAGATGGATAACCACATCAATGTCCTCAAGCTCACAAGGACCAATCTCATGCATAATTTCCCTGTAAAGCTCGTAAGGAATAGCACTAGAACTAGCATGAATATCACATAAACCATAGTAGCAATGATCACCAATTTTAATAGAAAGCATAGGAACACTAGATTTTCTAGCCTTACTAGGATGAGAGATAATATTAGAAGCGTCTTCACATAAGACAATGTGCTCATCCTCTATATTTCTAGTGATAGTGTCCTACACAATAGCTACCACAGGTTCATCACTCAAATGCTTACCATGCTCCACAGTTTCCATTGTACCTTTGTTATTTGCACTAATAATCATAGAATACTCCTTCACCTTATCTGGGAAAGGTATTTTCTCAACATGAGGTTTAGGCACAATATGATTAGTAGTACAAACTTGAGTACTTATAACTGGAACATGACTAACAACATCTTTATAAGGAGCATGGTACTTATTCCACTTCTTCTTGGGAATTTCAATGTAAGAGGCAAAGGCCTTAAAATAACTGGCAATACTTTGGGAATCAAGACCAAATTCATTACTAATATCAAGGAAGTTGTCAGTTCCCATAAAAGATTTAATGCATTCATAATCATAGTTTATACCTGACTTTCTTCCTTTGTCATTCTCCCAAGCTTCAGTGTTCTCTTGAATACGGTCTAGCAGATCCCATTTAGCTTCTTCCTTCATACGTGTGAATGATCCAGCACAAGAAGCATCTAGTAAATCTTTATCATGAAGAGAAAGCCTAGCATAAATTTATTAAGAATAATATTGTTAGGGAGTTCATGAATAGGACATTTAAGCATTAGTAACTTCAATATCCCCCAAGCTTGAGCTGTACTCTCTCCATCAATAGTCCAAAAGTTATATATAAGATTTCTATCCTTATGAATCTCACTTGGAGGATAAAATTTAGAGTAAAAGAGAGATGACATCTCCTCCCATTCCATGGATTGTCCATTCTTTAGTAGCTTATACCATTCTTCAACTCTCCCTTTCAAGGATATGTAGAGTAACTTCTTCTTCACATGTTCAGTTGTGATACCTGCACACTGAAACAACCCACATAATTCATGGATAAAAAGCAAGTGATCACCAGGATGGACAGTTCCATCCCCAAAATAATAATTATACATAACACAATTAACAATACTTGTAGGTATCTTAAAAGGATATATCTCAACAAGAGGTGGTACATCTACTACCCTAGCAATGGTAGTAGTTTTCCCAAACATAAAACCATGTGGGTTATCCATATTGGAAACAGAGCAACAAGAAGTAACAAAAGCAATACTCACAGTAAAAGTTTCCCTTACCAGTTCCACTCTTCAATAGCGCTTCACTCCCCGGCAATGGCGCCAGAAAATAGTCTTGATAACCCACAAGTATAGGGGGTGTATCGTAGTACTTTCGATAAATAGGAGTGTCAATCCCAACGAGGAGCAGAAGCTGTTGAACAGTGGTATGGAGCAAGAAATCCTTGTGAATACTTAGCAAACGGATTTTTAGTGGTTTTGTGACAAGGCAACAAAACAAGGAGCAAGTAACAAAAGTAACGAACAAATGGAGCAAGTGGCCCAATCCTTTCTTAGAAAAGTACAAGACGGTGGAAATACTTATAAGGACCAAACTTTCTCTAGGACACATGGGAATTTTGTCAAGTTCTTTAGTTTCAAATAGCTGAGTAATCTTCTCTGGTGTTTGTAAGTGTTGTGTGGGTGAACCTGTGCTAACATACCGCCCTTCCTAGGACTAATACATACTTGTGATTAAACCCCCTGCAAACATCCGTAACTACAGGAAAGTAATTAAGATATAAATCTAACCACAGACTTAAACTCTGAGATCCTGTGCTCCCTTGTGCAAAGGTGTCCTAACGGGGGTTCAGGTTTCTGTCACTCCGGCAACCCCGCGATTAGTAGACAAATACACAATGCATTCCCCTAGGCCCATAAATGGTGAAGTGTCATGTAGTCGACGTTCACATGACACCACTAGAAGAATAGAACCACAACTTAAATACTAAACCATTGAATAATAACTCATCACAGATTCACTACTAACAACATGACTTCTCCCATGTCCTCAAGAACTAAACGAACTACTCACAAGACATCATATGGATCAAGATCAAAGATGATATGATAATGGATAACAATATGAACATAAACAATAATCCAGTGGTTCCACTCACAAGCATCAACTACAATAGTAATCAACACCGGGAAAGTTTCCCCTAAGAACTAAAGCAATATCCAACACAATTGTTGCAGCGGGACGGAGTGGTGGTGATGGTGCTGGTGGAGATGATAGTGTGGATGATGATGAATCTCGATGGATCCTAGCTTGATGACGGTGTTGATGGCGACGGTCTCCCTCTCCAGGAAGGAATTCCCCCGTAAGAAATCTATCTGCCGGAGAGATCTTTCTCTCTCGGTGTTTTTCACCCCCAGAGGCAGCGGAAATCTATCTGTGGTCGCTCCCCTTGTATTAGGGTTCTAAAGGGAAGATATAGGCGAAGGGGCAGAGTCAGGCCAGGCAGGTGGGCCACACCTTCCCTAGGCGCGGGGTCAGGTGGGCCCGCGCCTAGGGGGTGTGGGCCCCCTGAGGCCCATCTCCGTCCCTCCTTCTGGCTTCCTTCATCTTCTGGTAAAATAATATTTTTCCAGATTTTTCTGGTATTTTTCTGAACTTCACGAAATTGCACCGAAACGCCTTCTTTTCCATCAGAATCTAGACTTCGGCAGTCCATCCTCCAAGAATCATCCAACATGCATAAATAGATGAAAAGCCAAAAGTAATACCTCATAATAAGACAAATATCAATGAATAGAGGTGAATTATGATATAGAAAGGTGATGCAAATTGGGCGTATCAGTGTGGGGCCGGCTTGTTGGGAACGCGTTTGGGGGATGTGGTGTGGGACCATGTGGGCGCGTATGGTAGTTACGTGCGCCCTGTCGCCTAAATTGGAAGATTTATTTTTTGTTATTTTTCTGATTGTCCTTTTTAAGAGCCCCTTTTTCCCTTTATGTCGCTAAAAGTTGTTATTTTTGCCCAAAAGGGCAGCGAATCTAGAGCATCTTCTCTCTTCATTCGTGGTTCCTTTTGGCCCTCTTGTTTTCCCAATCTGGCAGCAAATCTTACCATCACCATAAATATGTAGATAAATAGAGCAGATGTAGATAAAGCAACTAATAAAGGATTATATAGTACGATACTTAAACCAGGTTCGACAATTAGGCTGCTCAGCAGCAGCAGCTTACAAGTTCAACATAGACAACAAAACAAAAGAAGCCGCTTTACAGCAGCAGCATTAGCACAAGATCAGTGGCCCCTCCTGGCCTCCGCTAGGAGGGCCTCCGCCTCCTCCTTGTGGCACTTCCTCCACTTCCTGTTGCCAAGTCCCTTGACATTGGGAGCCTTGGGCTTGATCAGGGGCATGCGACCCTCCTTGATGGCCACCTTCTGGAGGTTGAGGAGGTGAAAACCGAGCGCCTTGTGTTGGGCTCTGAAGGCGTTGGCTTGCTTTGACGGGCCACATGTATTCACGTCCTCGGCATGCATCATGAGGGAGTTGAAGTCGGTGGCGAGGCTCCTGGTGCAGAAGCGGCACATGTAGACGTCGCTGGCGAAGAAGCCGTTGAACTGGCCGGACTTCAGCTTCCTCAGCACCTGACGAGTCTTGGTGTCCATGGACTCGTCGTCGCTGCAGACGTCGCTGCTATCCACCTATTACAAAAAACAGTAGTGTGCAATAAGGACATGATTGAGATATCGTGATTGTTAGGATTTATTACTTGAATAAATTAACTGATTGAGATCCCCTGATTATTCCCAAAATCTCAAACCAAATCGAATATTGATCCCAACTACACATCGGTGCTAGTACTGATCCCAACTACAGATTGGTGCTAGTACTGATCCCAACTATAGATCAGTCCTAGTACTGATCCCAACTAGGGGCATTCATCGAAATACGAGATCTAACACAAGAGGATTAGCTACTGTAAAAATACCTAGCATCCAATGATTGAAAATACGAACAGTCGAGCCCTAATAACACACGATCTAGAATCCAACGATGGGAATGGGGAATAACAAAGGAAGGGGAGAAAACCCTAGTTACCTCCAACCATGGGTCGGCTAAGCTGGTGTCGAAGGGGTTCTCCGGCCTGATGTAATCTTTGTCCCCGTAGGGGTCCTAGCCATGCGGGATCTGCACGAGAACGGCGGGGGCCTCTATGGGAACAGGGGCCTCTACGGGGACGGGGGCCTCCTCGTTGGAGGCTACGGCGGAACTATGTCAGGGGTCTAGACGGGGATGGCGGTTACCTTAAATGCCTCGACGGGGGCCTCTACGGGCACGGGGGCCTTTATGGGGATGGGGGCCTCCTCACGGGAGGCTACGGCGGAACTAGGACGGGGATCTAGAAGGGGATGGCGGCTGCCTTCAATGCCTCGACGGGGGCCTGTATGGGGATGAGGGCCTCCTCGTCGGCCGCCTTGGAGGCGATGATGGACACCGCGCCATTCTTCTCCATCACCGGCGTGGTTGGGGTTTTCTTGAGTCAATGAATGGGTTTTAGCTAGCTAATTGAGTCATTTTATGCACAACAGATTCAAAAAGATCAAAACATAGTGGCATCTACCCAGGGAGTCTTATTATGTGACTTGCCACCATAAGAAATGTATATAAATCAAGTTTTAACCTAAATCACCACTTCTCAAGTCACCTACTATCTATGAAGTTTCATGGCTTTCTACTCAAGCCTCTCCCCAAAACATCCCTCCCCAAAACATAATTTGTCTGAATGAGGCTATAATTGTCAAACTGATATAAATTTGAATTGCAAATAATTTGATGTATGCCAATATGTATTTTATTGTATAAAAGAAGCATTTTCCATTTTTTAAATCTCTTTTTTTTTTCTATTTTCACCCCCTTGTCAGTTTTGCCCTTGGTTTTAAAGTTCTACTCGGTTATGCCCTTGGTTTTTAAGTTCTACTCAGTTTTCCCCTCTCTCTTACTGACAAACTCTCACACATGTCCTCATCTTGGCTGCTACGCTCTGATTGGTCGAGACGGTTGTCACGCTGTTCTTACCCACCAACCGTTGATCCTCTTATTGATCCTCTTATTGATCCTCTGTGATCTAGCAGACAGGATAACCCCTGTATCTTTTGGGAGCACCCTCTATCCATGCAAAATAACGAGTTCGCCACTGATGCTTTAACTCCATAAACAAATGATTTTGAATATAATTTGAAGGGAAAGTGTTCAAAGGTGTATAATTTTTGCATTATATTTCACTCCATTTCCTAAGTGTGATTTCAAAGAGTTCAAAGGTGCATAATTTTTTTGCCATATGCAAGTTTATGCATTACATTCTATGAAAATGATAATCTCTCAAGATTTTCTTAGCACATCCCATTATCACGTATTAAGTGCGATTTCACAGTGTTCAAAGGTTTATAATTTTCGTATACGCAAGTTTAGGGATCACTTTTCACACTATAAAAATGGTAAACACCCTTTTACATTAAGAGTTTTATATTTTTTCAATTTGAAAGTGTTCAAGAGTAGTGTCAATTATAAACACTCTTTTACATTAGGAGTTGTATTTTTTTTAATTTGAAAGTGTTCAAGAGTAGTGTTCATTATAAACATTCTATTACATTAAGAGTTGTATAATTTTTTTAAATTTAAAAGTGTTCAAGAGTTGTGTCAATTATAAAAACTCTTTTACATTAAGAGTTGTATAATTGTTTTAAATTTGAAAGTGTTCAAGAGTTGTGTCAATTATAAACACTCTTGTACATTAAGAGTTGTATAATTTGTTTTAATTTGAAAGTGAATCGCTAGTCGTGCGAGAGTTGTGTCAAATATAGTTTCAGACCGCGCGAGAGTTTCATAATTATAAACACTCTTGCAAACCAACTGAATCGCCACTGCTCCAGGGGAATTTACAATAGATTTTATCTATCTCTGAGAGTTATGGAGGTTGCAAGGACCACTGGGAAGTAAAATCCAGAGAGATATTGTTCACAACCACGAATTACGCCAACACCAGATCAATCCTATTCGAAAAGCGAGGCAGTTAGTTGAGCACCAATGATTCGCGTTCAAATACTGCCAATAATCAACCCACAAAAGGGAAACGATGCTTATCCATATGGAATCCATGCGTTAGATCCCTGCGATTCCACCCAATCTTCTACAATGCTCGACGCAGATGAACGGTGCACCAGCCGGCGTTGCATACTATTCTGTGAAAGGGGTAGATCTAGTAGGGGCGGGAGCAGAGCCAGAGGTGGAGTGTGCTCCATGGCTAGGGGAGGGGGCGGCTCTAGGGCACGACGGCGGGGCAGCGGACGGGCTGTGTGGGAGCTGTTCCAGGCTCGAGGGAAGAAAATGCTTTGGGTGAGCGAGAATGGCCGGTCCGACGTGTCTCCATGCGGCCCCAGTCTTCACCATGTATGCAAGACCCATCCCAACGTGGCCCCACCCTTCACCACGTATGCAGGACCCGTCCCAATGTGGCCCCACCAGTCAGGAATGTAATGATCGAGGCCTCGTAACGTAACGCTCAACGCCCGACCCGCACCAACATAGTCCCACCAATCAGCATGTAACGGTCAAGCCTTTGACCTGACGGCATCGCTCCGTCCGAGCATCCGCGAGGGTTTCTTAACATGGCGAGGGGAGAAGTGAGGAAAAGTTAAGCGACTGGGGAAAAGTGAGTACAACTCACGAACCAAGGACACGAAAATAGAAATCCCAAAATGAATACTCCTGATAACACTAAGTTGTGTGACTTCACTAGCACAAACAACAATGATTTCATTTGCACACCCTATTGCTCCACCTGTTCCTGAAGCTACTTTCTATGAAATTAAACCTGCTTTGCTGAATCTTGTTATGAAAGAGCAATTCTCTGGTGCTAGTACTAATGATGCTACTCCTCACCTTAATAATTTTGTTGAACTTTGTGAGATGCAAAAATATAAGTATATATATGGAGATATTATTAAGCTTAAATTATTTCCTTTCTCTTTAAGAGGAGGAGCTAAAGATTGGTTGCTATCCTAGCCTAAAAATAGTATTGATTCTTCGATTAAATGCAAAGATGCTTTCATTGAAAAATATTATCCTCCTGCTAAGATTATATCTATGATAAGTGACATAATGAAATTTAAACAATTTGATAATGAACATGTTGCTCAAGCTTAGGAAAGAATGAAATCTTTGGTGAAGAAATGTCCCACTCATGGACTAACTACTTGGATGATTATCCAAACATTTTATGCAGGACTAAATTTTTCTTCAAGAAATCTATATTATTCGGCTGTTGGAGGTACCTTTGACCATCACTTTGGGTGCTACAATAAAGCTCCTGGATAATATGATGATTAATTATTTTGAATGACACACTAAGAGAGGTCCACAAGGTAAGAAGGTAAATTCTGTTGAAGAAACCTCCTCCTTGAGTGATAAAATTGATACTATTATGTCTATGCTTGTTAGTGGAAAAGCTCATGTTGATCCAAATAATGTTCCTTTAGCCTCTTTGGTTTCTCAAGAAGAGCAAGTTGATGTGAACTACATTAGAAGTAATAATTTTAGCAACAATGCTTATGGTAATAATAATTATAGGCCATACCCTTCTAATAATGGTAATGCTAATGGAAATTCTTATGGAAATTCCTACAACAACAATAGAAGTGCACCCTCTGAACTTGAAGTCATGCTTAAGGATTTTATTAGTAAACAAACCGCTTTCAATAAAACTGTTGAGGAAAATCTTGGAAAAATTGATGATCTTGCTTCTAAAGTTGATAGCCTTGCCCACAATGTTGAACTTCTTAAATTAAAGGTTATGCCTCATGATGTTAAAGAAATCAAGACTTTGAATGCCATACAAGTTAGAATTGATGAAAATGTTAGGATGTTAGCTGAATTGCATGCTAGGTGGGAAAGAGAAGATGAAATTGCTAGAAACAATAGTATGACTGAAATTTGTACCATTACCACCACTAGTAATGTTAATTCTAGCAAACCACCTAAAGTCCCCATTCCTTTTGCAACATTGCCTAAACCCAATGGAACCTTTTCCAATAAAAATGCTGAAATTTTTCGAAATATGGGAGACAATAGTTCTACTACCTTGAATGATAATATTGATTTTGATCTTGATGGTTGCAATATTTCTGAAGTAATTATGTTGTTTCAAAATCTTGCTAGAAGTTCTAATGCTAGTGCTATGAATATGGCATTTACAAAACATATTACAAATGCTCTCATGAAAATTAAAGAAGAAAAATTGAAACATGAAGCTTCTATTCCTAGGAAATTAGAAGATGGTTGGGAGCCCATCATTAATATGAAAGTGAATGATTTTCATTTCAAAGATTTATGTGACCTTGGTGATAGTGTCTCTATTATGCCTAGAAAGATTTCTAATATGCTTGATTTACCACCATTGGAAGATTGTTATTTGAATGTCCATCTTGATGATAATGCTAAAAGGAAACCTATGGGGAGAATTAATGATGTTCTTATTATGGTTAACAATACCTTTGTCCCCGTTGATTTCTATGTTTTGGATGTTGAATGCAATGCTTCTTGTCCTATTAATTTGGGAGGACCTTTTCTTAAAATTATTTGTGCCATTATTGATATGAAAGAAGGCACCATTAAATATCAATTTCCACTCAAGAAAGGTATGGAACACTTCCCTAGAAAAATAAATAAGCTATCTTTTGATTCTCTTATTATAACAAATTTTTATGTTGATGCTTATTCATTCCAAAATACTTGATTCTTGCTTTCTCTGCCTAGTTGAAAGTGGTTAAAGAAAAGCACTCTTGGGAGATAACCCAATTTTTATTTCAGTAAGTTTTTCTTTTGTTGAGTCTTGGAAGTTATTGCTTCTGTAATAACCTCTTCTTTTCCTTTTTGTTTGGTTTTTGTGCCAAGAATAGCCTCTAATGAGAGGGAAGTAAGATTTGGGAAACTTGCTGTCCTGAAACAGATTTCTGTGCTTCGCTGTAAACAATCGTGAAAAATCCCAGAACATTGTAATGATCTATAATTTTATGTGTGCATGCCCTTGGTATTTACCCACCTTTTTTTAGTTTTGCACTTTTCGATTTGAGCAAAAGAACATTTTTGAAAAAATCGGTCTTTACATGTTGGTCTGTTTTGACAGATTTCTGCCATTATTTGCATTTGCCTCTTAATGTATTTACTTCTGTGTTCTCTTTGATCACTTGAGATTTTAAAAGGAGTTGCTACAGTAGCTTATGTTTTAATGGATGATTTACTTGAGTTGAAACTGAATTCCAAAGGCTTATTATCATGAATACACTAATGTTGCTAATGAAGATTGTGTGAAGTTTTGTATGAAGGAAGTTTTCAAGTGTAGGGGGAGAAGATGTGATGAGATGAAGTATGGACAAACTCTCAAGCTTGGGGATGACACAAGTGTCACCCCAAGAAATATTCAAGAAGTACAATATTCAAATCTTGGGGATTCCCAAGGGATCCCCCTCTTCATCAACAAAGAATCACAGGTCTTCTTTCAAGACACTATATTTTTATTGCTTCATGCACTATGTGCTGTTCTTGGAGCGTCTTTGTTTTTGGTTTTAGTTTTCTTTTGCGTTGTTTGCTGCAATAAGTTGGTTGGACCCCAACACACCTATTTTGGATAATTCATACCTAGTTCTTCATTGCCTAGAACACCCTAGTTTTCACTCTTATTATTCTATGAGTGTTCACTTTGTTAGCACTACGTTTAACTTTAGTTTTCTTCTGATTTTTGCTTAGAACATTTTAGTTCTTATTTGTATATTTGTGAGACAATCTCTCTGGTCTTTATTGATTATTATATTTGTGAGTTGTTTCAAATAAGTTGATTGGTGTTGGAAAAGAGTAGAATGTTTCATGCTTACAGTGGTACAAAAGGAAGCTTGTTTTGACTGTGACTTAGACTTTATCATATC
The DNA here is from genome assembly GCA_916181665.1 of Avena sativa. Classification (NCBI taxonomy): domain Eukaryota; kingdom Viridiplantae; phylum Streptophyta; class Magnoliopsida; order Poales; family Poaceae; genus Avena; species Avena sativa. The sequence goes on from OV702297.1 coordinate 151,415,363, forward strand.
ATGTTAGATGTTGCTTTGACCATATGCTTAGTGATTATTGTTGTAGCATGACTTGTTTCAAACAATTGAGATTGCTTAATGTGCCATGGAAGAATCATGCGTTGTTTTAGCAACAAAAGCATAATATTCTGGTATTCTCATTTGATGCTTTATTTGGGTTGACTTGGCACATGCTTACACCATGTTATGACTATGAACCAGTCACCTTAGCCTCTATGATCATTTAGTTTTTGACTTGTGATATCACTTTATGCTTTGATTAATAATGTTTTGTCGCTCTGCATGATTATGACCATTATTGCTCTCTTAGTTGGTCGCTCCCAGTCTTTTGCTAGCCTCCACCTATACTGAGTATGAGCTCTACTCCTGCATCCAACTTCCAAGAAACCAAGTTATCCCAAAGAGTCCACTATAAACTCCTATTCATGGCGTGTTACAGTATTCCAAGTACATTCATGTGTTTATCTATCTTCCAAATTAAACTTTTGTTATGTGAAAAATAGTGATTAAAGCTCTCACGAACTTGATGGAACACTTTATTTTCTTGCACTTAATAAACTTGAACCATTGTGCCCATCTATGTTGCTTATAAGCTTGCAAATTATAAGTTGGGAATTAGCAGGACCATGCTGTCATGGGGAACGCTTTCGACATTGCACTTATTCTATTTAGTTGATATCATGTTTTTTGCTTATGAATCTCGACGGTGTGAAAAAATGGGAGCTTGTAAGTCCATGGAGTATGTATGTTAGAGAAACGCTTGGGTGGCTAGCCTAAGACATGCCTAATCATGGTAGAAACTTACAGCGAAACCATAGTGGCATTCTATGAAGCATCCTCAATAAAAACCAATGCAAATAGAAAATAAAAAGATCGTTGAGATGCTCACTGTTGTGTGCCTTGTAATTTTGATATGGTATAGCTCATGTGTCATGGGGCAAGGGTTACCCCGTTGGCGGTTCTCTATGATACACAAATATTTACAATGACAAGAACTTACTTGTGACCAAAGTTGAGTAGCATGAGGTTCGGTACTCGTACTCAAGGGGCATGAGATTCTCAACTTATAATTTGTCAAGCATACAACTCATATTTGCCCTCACTTTAACCTTAATCACTTCAAGATTCTTATGATAGGGGCAATGAGAGATCAAAGCTAGTAAGTACCATAATTTTTGGAAGCTCTTTATGAAACTTGAAATCCCTACTTCCCTCTGTGAAGGGCCTTTCTTTTTTACTTTTTGTTGAGTCTCCATCTTCTATCTTTATGCACCAATTAAGAGGGCATAGTTGTTATTCTAAGTTCAATGTGCATTGTCCCAAAACTTGTTGATTGATTCATAATTATGGTATTGATTGTTCTTAAATTATTTGTATCTAGTCACCCTTATGAACTTTGAAGGTGTCCTATGCATTTATGTATTGCTATTCCATGAAGGACAAGCTGAATACCACTCTTGCTATGTTTTCTATATGTGAAACAAACAAATGTCTTTCAAAGCATTATTCATGATCTTTTGTTTGTGTTTCCTTTCATGTTGCAACATAGTTGCTATGTCTTATTGTTAGAAATATATCTTTCATGCTTATGTTAGAGTACTTTGATCCTAGCTATCAATGCTTTACAATACATTGATCAAGATTGTGATGGTGCATGTCACCTCAAGAATTATTCTCTTTATGACTTACCTACTAGAGGATGAGCAGGAGTTAAGCTTGGGGATGCTTGATACGTCATAAACGTATCTATAATTTTTGATGCTTGATGACCCACAAGTATAGGGGACCGCAACAGTCTTTGCGGGTAGTATTACCTAATTTATTGATTCGACACAAGGGGAGCCAAAGAATACTTGCAAGCCTTAACGACTGAGTTGTCAGTTTATCTGCACCTGGAAATAGTTCTTTCTCATAGAAGTTTATCAGTAGCAACAGTTTGTAGTAACAACAGCAAAGCAACAACTACAGTAACAACAATAGTGAAATAGTAGCAATAGTAACAGTAACGGTAACAATAGGATTCGAGTGCGGTAGGCATAGGGATGGATGGACGGGCGTTGCATGGACGAGTCTAAACATGTAACTTCAAGATCTAGGGCATTGCAGATAAATAATAACAAGCATCCAAGTACTAAAAAATCCTAGGCATGTGCTCCAAATAAAGTCATACGTGCTCGCAATGATAACTTGCACACCATCTTCTGTCCAGCCAGCCCGTGGCAGCGGGGCCTCTAGGGAACTACTGGCAATTAAGGTTCTCCTTTTAATAGAGCACCGGAGCAAAGCATTAACTGTAAGACCCCACCTTTATAAAGGTAAAGGTCCCTGTGATTGCAATGCTAGTCCCTGGATCAATTGCTAGCATCCATAGTTTAAGATGAAGTACACAGAAACAAAGGTCATTATTACATCATCATTCCAGAGATAACATAGTCTTTGACAACTCCATAGCCATAGGCTAGTACAATAGTTCAACTTAACAAAATAAAGTAAAGTCTTCATCTTCATGTGCCACAGGCAATCGTGTTGAGTGTAGACTCATAACCCTAATCCTCATCAGAGTAACTTGCAACATCACAAGTTACAGCCACAGTGGGTCAATACATCGGAATAGTATTGGCAAGTGATACCTTAGTAGAATAATAGCTTCTAAACCTCTATATGAATTTGTCTAAGTGTAGCTGAGGCTTGCTTTGCTCAAAATAGGTTTTACCTATCAGTTGAAAACACTAAGTTTTTGTATGACAAAAACACCCAAGGAACCACCAATAAACATTGGTGAACCTTTACCCTTGTTCAACCAAAATTTTTTAACTTAGAAATTGGGATGAGGAGATTCTTGATAGATTCCATGTCTTGATGCTCAAATTTTCCATTGTCGGGGACACAGCTAAGTACTTACATTCTTCCTTCTCGAGAGGTGGTGCACTTTCCCCACAAGACTCGACATGCATCGAGACAAGATCTTTTAGAAGCCTTCCCTTAGACCAAAATGGACGCGTTCCAAACCTATCGCCCCTACCACCTTATGTCCATTTGGCTAAGTTATTGCAACCTATATGATCCAGGCAGAGCCCATATTGCCAAGTGGCTACACTAGAAGCTTCTTAACATATGGCATCTCAAATCCCTTTGTTCCTGGGTGGCATTCCACAAGTGAGATACATAGGGTAGGCCATGAAAATGGGCCCTGGTAACCACTCAACAAAAATCCATCCATGCAATTACCATTCCACCTAGGTGTTTCATTCACTTAGTTGTTTTATTAAGTAAAAACATAAGTCACAAGACTTAGTAAAATTTTCCATAGCATGTATATGTATATACCACCCTTGTTTGCTACTAGCTAGGCAAAGCATGATAATATAACAAGTATCTTAACTTAGAGAATATTTCTACCAATTCTACAACTACTAGGATTTCCCATAGCATGGCATATAGATACTTAGCAAAATATCATGCAAGTCCTATAAAAAATATCACTAGTGCATAGTTAAAATATTGGGACAAAAATATGAAGCACCACTTGCCTTGGTAGTTGGGGGAGTAGAAAAAATCCTCACAATCACAATCACCACTAGCACCAAAATCTACACATAAAATGATAGCACCAAATTTATATTCCAAACAATCAAGCAAAAATATATGAATGCATGCAAATGGAATGTGATGATTTTTCTCAAACCAAACAAGGCAAGTAAACAGTACAAATAACTAAACTAAACATTTATACACTAAATAAACTTAATTTGGATTTAAAAAGATTTTCTAAATAATTTTTATACACAAAATGAGTCTACAAATGTCTCTGTATAAAATTCCATTTTAACAGAGGCAAAATACGAAACCAAGCCTACATATGTGTAGGATTTTTTTGATTCCATTGATATATTGTTTGTATTTTTTGGATAAACAGAACAAAAGTTATGAATTTTACAAGTTTAAATAACTAATAGATGAAAATCCAGATTTAAATCTAAAACCTAGACACGCGGCAGCTTCTGATTGGCGCGTGTTGGTTCGGGCGGATCACGCTTGCGAACCGTAGGATCTAAGTGACGATGCACGACCTAGATCTAATCTTACCTGTCGTCGGTAGGAAAGGACATTGCCTAAGAAGGCTAGATACAGGTGCGGGAACGAGTAGGGCGACTGCGACGGTGTCCGCATGCGGGATTGGGTACAAGCAAGTGCGGTGAGACACAGGAAGTACCCAGGTTCGGAGCCCTCGTGGTGAGGTAAAACTCCTACTCCTGCATGTCTGATAGTATATCGGGTATAGTCGGGCTACAAGAGTGCTCCTCGAGCTGTATCGGGATGAACTGAGTGTATGTGTATGTGCTTGTATGCAGAGAGCAATCTAGCTAGCAGCCTCATGTGTGTGGTAGCAGGGAGTGAGAAATGAGGCCCTAAGTGAGAGTGAGTCCTCACCGTGAGCACCCTTGGTGCACTTATAAAGTGTGCCCAAGGTACAACATGGGCCCACAAGGCCTAACTTTACTATACATGGTGTCATGCATGAGGTAATATAAGTACAATGCATAGTATTTTCTATTTGCTATGTCATCTGGTAGTGTCATGCATAGTGCATAGTGTCTTGTGTCTTGTCCTTCTTGTCGATGTCATGTCTGGCTTGTCCTTCTTTTGGTATATTTCCTGGTGGGTCTGGATCTATCCGACTGGGTTGGAGGGCAGCAGCGAGGCCGGCTGCACCCACTGCCGGCTGCCCAACTGGCCACAGGTAAAACGGTGGGAGTGGCCGGATGGGCCGTTAGGGCGTGGGCAGGCGGGTGGAAGCCTCCAGCCGGTCTAGGTCAAATCTGCTGCACTTGCCTTTTTTGACTGTCTTGGGGCGTCTTTGGGATACCCGGGGACCATCCCCCCGACACTAGCCCTCGAGCACGCGCTGATTTCATCCGAAGGAGGAAATTAGCACGGGGTCCACAAAACTTGACGTTGTCGTTGTAGATGATGTTCTTGAATGGCGTCCGGTTGGACACCTCCGGCCCGGTAAGCAACACAACTCCAGCGGGGGCGCGTGAGCGAACTCGCAGGATGTAGCCCCCAAGATTCAGAGTAGCTGACGGAGACAGGTGCTTCGAATCTTCACCTGTACTTGAGATCCGACTCAGTGCAGTCGGACCAAGCAAACACATAGAAATGAATTTTTTCGTGGTGGCATCCCCAAGCTTGAGCTCTTTTCCATTCTTCATCTCATTGCATCATTCTTTCTCTACACCTGAAATTTTTCCTTCATACAAAACTTCACACAATCTTCATTAGCAACATTAGTGTATTCAAAAGATATTAGACCTCTGGAAAAGCTTTGGAACAGCAAGGCTTTTCACTAAAAACACAAGCTACTGTAGTAACTCCTTCAAAAAGCTCAATTCACCTAAAGAGAACTCAAAATGGAATCAATAAGAAGCAAATGCAAATAGTGGCAGAAATCTGTAAAAAAGACCAGCAGGTAGAAACCGATTTTTTCGAACATCTTTTGTTTCTCAAATCAAAAAGTGTTAAACTAACGGAAGTTATCTAACATACTGTGGGATTTATTCGCAAATTTTTAGCTCAATCCGAGTTACAGATAATCCTCACGAATATTTATGGTGGAGGATAGAAATCTGTTTCGGGACAGCAACTCCCCAAATCTTACTTCCCTCTCATTAGGGGTCATTCTTGGCAAAAAAAGCAAACAAAAAGGATAAGGAGAGGTCATTACTAAAGTAATAACTTCCAATACTCAAGGAAACTCTTGGTTTATCTCCCAACAGGTACTTTTCTTTAACGCCTTTAAGTTAGCCTTGATAGCTTGAGAAGATGCTCACATAAGAAATATGAATTGAAGTAAAAGAGAGAATCAATAAGAAAATTCAAAACACATTTAAGTCTAACCCTCTTCCTATGCATAGGAATATTGTACACAAATAAATTCATGAAGAACAAAGTGACAGGCATAGGAAGATAAGACAAGAGTAACTTCAAAACTTTCAGCACATAGAGAGGTGTTTCAATACCATGAAAACTTCTATAATCATATTTTCGTCTCTCATAATAATTTTCAGAAGCCTTATGAATAAACTCAACAATATAACTATCATATAAAGCAGGATTTTCATGATCTACAAACACATAATTTCTATCAAGCTCAAAAATAGTGGGATTAAAACCTTCACAGGCTTTACCCAAAGTAGATAATTCAAAAGAATCCACAGGAACATAACAATCATCCTCCTTTGATAAGCATGGGGGACAATCAAATAATATAAGAGGTAAAGAGTTACTCTCATTAGAAGGAAGACATGGGTAGATCCATTCTGCCTCCTTTTGTTCATCACTGCCCTCCTCTTTTTCATCTAATGAGCTTCCAGTTTCAACAATTTCTTCTTCCATAGGCTCCTGCAAGGCATTAGTCTCTTCCATGTGTGGAAAGCACCTATTAAAATATTCCAGAATATAGCCATTTTCTTACTTGTAATTATCAAAGCAAAATTTAAGTATCTCATAAACCTCACATTCATAAGGTGCATCATCAGTATTTTCAAGAAAACTGGCAAGTTCAAATGCACCCTTGAAGGCAATAAATTCTTCAATTTGTTCCACATCATAAAATTCATAATTTATTTTAACATAAGAAGATATGGTAACATTATCATTATACTCACATTGAAAAGGCAGGTTTTTATACCTCCTACAGCAGCAGGACTTATCAAAGCAATAAGTAACATTATATGTAGAGCACACGTCTCTAGCAACAGTATTCAACTTATCAATTTGTTCCCATAAATGTTTCCCTTTTTGTGACAAACGATGTTCCTTATAATAATACTTTTTTTCTTCCGTGAACCCACCTTGAAATAAGAACTAGTTTCAAAGAAACCATCCATTTATAGAAAGCATGGCAAAGCAAGGCAAAGACAGACCAACAACTAGCAGGAACTAATTTTTTTGTGTTTTTGAATTAAGAAAGCAAACCAAAATAGACTAATTTTTTTGGAGTTTTTTGAAAAGAGGCAAGCAAAACCAAGCAAAAGAAACAAAGCAAACTAAAAACAAATTAAAGAGAAAGGAAGTGAAGGACTCCCCTAGTGACGACATCCTTAGCCTCCCCGGCAATAGCGCCAGAAAAAGCTTGATGCAACACTGAGTGGATGTAGGAGCGCTTCGTTGGGAACCCCAAGAGCAAGGTGTGAAGCAGCACAGCAACAATTTTCCCTCAGTAAGAAACCGAGGTTATCGAACCAGTAGGAGGAAGGAAACGTCACACAGGTGTTGCAAGCAACGCGGAGACCTGCACAACACAAACTCCGGACTTTGCCCCAACGAATCAGTGAGGTTGTCAAGCTCATCGGTTTGCTGTAACAAAGGATTAAACATACCGAGTGTAATGGTGGTTTGCAGCAAGTAAACAAGTAACAGTGGAAGATGTATCAATGTAAAGATTGGACCGGGGTCCATAGTTCACTAGAGGTGCTCTCCTTAGATAAACAACATGGCATGAAGGGTAAACAAATTACAGCAGGGCAATTGACAGGAACTGAGCAAGGCATAACAATGCAATTAATAGTCAGAAAGATCCTATGAGATTCGATTGGGCAATACAACAAGATACATAGACTGCCATCCAACTGCATCTATGACTAGAAGTCCACCTTCAGGTTATCATCCGAACCCCCTCCAGTATTAAGTTGCAAGCAACAGACAACTGCTTCAAGCAAAGTGTGTATGGTAAACAGTCCACATGTTCCATGAACAAGAGACCATTGTTTTCTCCCTAGTAGCAACAGCACATCTACAACCGAAGAGATTATTGTCACTTCCCTTGGAAACTAGAGGCATGAACTGTAGGGTTCACAGCATAGAAAACAAAAAAATTCCTATGATGGGAACAACTATGTACCAAGATCTATCTACTAGATACAAGCAACGGGTGGAAGTACATCCATAGAATACATACCCTCGAAGACCGAATAGCATTAACGAGGTTGTACTCATGGATGATGTAGACGAACGGTTGCCGATCTCAAGATCGTGATGAAGTCCATCTGGTCCAGCCGGTCTAGCACCATCAAGTCCAGCACCGCAAAGCAGTGGTGTATCCGTGATTGCACACATGTCCAGGTATCCCGACAACCTCCGCGCCCTCGCTTCAGGGAAGCAGCGGAAGCAACAAATCCTTCCAAAAAAAGCCACCGGTAACATGTATCTCGCTGATCCGAGACCATGGGGAAATTCTACTGGGGGAGAGAGATCCTTCACGAGGAGGTGTGCTTTGAGAGGATGAGAGGGGGGCCTTTTATAGGGAGAGGGGGGGCACCCCAAGGGGCATGGCTCCCAGCCATGGTGGCTGCCCCCACCTTTTCCACATTCATGTGGGTGGAGCTCCCACTCAAAATAAAAAGCCTCCACTCCCATTAAAAAGCCTCCACTCAAAAATCCACTCACATGCATTAAATTTCCACCAAATTTAATGCAAGCTCTCATTTAAATAAAACTCTTTTATTTATTTATTCAGAATTTTGTTAATTACTTTAATTAACAAACATTCACATAAAACCCCTTACAAAATTTCAATTTCACATGCAGAACCAGTTTCAGCAATTTTAACCGAAACAGTTTCGGTGTCTGCGCTTTCCTTTTTCTTTTTCTGGCATATTATTTGCTCCGAATGGTGTCGATATACCTTAAGTATTTCACCCTACGGTTCGCAAATAATGTAGACATGATCGAGACCCCTCTCCGATCAATAATCAGCAGCGGGACCTGGAGATCTGTACTGACTCCCACATATTCAACGATGACTTCTGTGATCGTGTGAACCTTATACGCATGTAACTCAGTCTCTTTGTCTCACGGTATATTACATGTCCGAGATTCGATCATTGGTATCCCCATACCTAGTTTGATCTCGTTACCGACATGTACTCTTTTCTCGTTCTCGTGATATAACATTCTAGTGATCAAATCACTTGCTGCGAAGCTAATCAATGTGATATCACCGAGAGGGCCCAGAGTATATATATCCATCATCGGGATGGACAAATTCCACTCTTAATCCATGAGCCTCAACATAACACCTTCGTAGCACTGAACCCATCTTTATAATCACCCTGTTACGGTGTGACGTTTGATGTTATCAAGATACTCTTCCGGTGTTAGTGATTGACATGATCTCATGGTCTAAGGACTAAGATTACTTCGTATGATGTTATAGCAATATAAACTCAATGACTTTGATCATAATGTTATACTTCAGATGAATGTTCATCACATCATTACACTAATGTTGTGACCTCGTTATTAACAACATCCAATGTCCATGATCAGGAAACCTTTGATCATCTTGTTAATCAACGAGCTAGTTTATAAGAGAGGCATAAGTAGGAAATTCCTATTTGTTTATTAAACACACATGTATTAACGTTTCCGTATTAATACAATTATAGCATGCAAAATAAACATTTATCATAAATAAGGAATACGATAATAACCACTTTATTATTGCCTCTCGGGCATATTCCCTTCAGTCTCCCACTTGCACTAGAGACAATAATATAGTTTGAAAACTTTGCGTATTGAACACCTATGGCTTTCTGGTGCTCCATATACACAATTGCAAGTGGTTAACATAATCTACGGATCTGACGCTTTCAGGTCCGTGTGTATTTGCATGTATTTGCGTCTCCACGCATCACTCATTCTCCAATGAGATGGCATTGTATAAATTTGGTCTTTTGGTGAGACCTTTAGTTCCTTGGGGTTAAATCATGTCGATACTATTGTCGTACAATATATCTTTAGTGTTAGACCATTGCGAACCACACCTTAGTTTGATAACAAACTACTTGACACAAATTCCCTCCATTACTGCTACTATAGCAGTCATATACTTAGCCTTTTGTTGTAGTATTCGTCACAATGTCTTAACTATGGATTTCATCCAAATCCATCATGGTATCTCATTTCCATTACATTGTGCCACCCATAGTTTAAATTGAGATAAACTTAATTTGTATCTTGTGACAAAACTAGTATCAATGTAATGCTTTACAATGAACTATTTATAATTGTTTGTCACCTCTACACATATATATTCGTAGTTCTTCCAAATGATCATAAGAATATCCTTACTATTGTCCAATGATCATTTCATGATTCATTCTGGTATATGATCATAACACTTAGAGCATAGGACATATCTGGATGTGTACATATCATGGTATGATTGATCAAAACATTCTTGTGATTTCACTCATCAAGTGTCAAAGCACTTGAATCTTGTTTCACTTATCAAGTGTCGATACACTTGAATCTTGATTCAATTCATTTCCATGCGACAAGAACTGTTTCTTGTTGTTTCTATATCGAACTCCTTCAATATCTCATATATGTACGTTTGGCACAACCATATTAGCGTCACAGTCTATTCACTATAGACATTCATGCTAAATATTCAGGTTTTGCCTAAGCTTTTCATCAAAATGAAATTCTTAACCTTTGTCAATAAAAGATACATCATTTCAAATCAACAAGATGTCCTCCACATAATGTATTAGAAATATGTCTGAGCGCTCCCACTTAATTTCTTGCAAATGCAAGCATCCTTATCATCTCCTGATGAAAAACTCCTTTTGATCACGGTAAAGATTCTAACTCCGTGATGCTTACTTAAACCATTGAAGTTTGCATGCCCCTTTTTAGTATCCTTTGAATTAACAAAACCCTTTGGATCGTGTCATGTACACGTCCTAGGTAACCATTCTATTAGAAGAACTTTGTTTTGTTTATTCATCTACCATATACCAAATTATATGTAGTGGTTGCTACTTTAATCCGTCCGGACTAAATATCGCTATGAAAGATCAAATCTTGTCATAGTCAACTCCTTGAACATTGTTGTAAAATACTTTACAACATGTCGACTATTTTGTAGATGTAAAACATCCATGTATGTTTCTTTATAAATCCAAATACGACCGATAGGTTTTTACACCTTTCCGGAGGGTCTTCCAAGTTCAAAACTTGATTTCTCGTGTATGGAACTATCATGTATTTAATGGCTTCAAGCCATTTGACGGAGTCAGGGCCCATCATCGCTTCTTTGCATGTAGTCGGTTCATCATTGTCAAACAATAATGATTTACTCTCAAATCTCGGCATTTGATTGTTTATCCGACCTACTTGGTTCAATAGGAACTTAGATCTCCGTGACCACAACCTTTGAGGCACATAAGCTATGAGCATTCTGGCTGCCTCCGGAACCTTTTTTGGCGCTGCGCAACTCAACACATTTAGCTAAGGTTCATTAACCTTCTCAAAGTTCTATTGTCCTCCCACTTAACTTTTGCGAAAAATTCCTTCTTCAAGAAACTTCACGTTTCAAGCGACAAACCCTTTTTGTCCTTGGTGTTATGGAGGAATAACCAATTGTTATTCGAAATAACCTACAAAGACATGATCATCCGACTTTGGTTGTAAACATCTTACTTATTCTTAGCATACCAAAATTTAAGAAATGACAACTTGGGTTTTACCCCAAAACCATAACTCATATTGTGTCATTTCAACGGATCAAGATGGAGCTCTTTTCAGTGTAAAAGCGGTAGTCTCTAAATCTTTAATCTTTTTAAAACATAATGGTAGTTTTATAAATAACACCTTTGATCCAACCATGTCACACAAGGTTTCATTACAAATCTCAAACACTCCATACTCCTATGGTGTTTCGGGAGATGTAAATCTAGGTGTTTTTCTAAACTTGTAACTCAAATAAATCCCTTTATGATGAATCATAATTCATTTATTTTTCTTGTTACACTTGTAACTCAAATAAATCCCTTTATGATAAAATCATAAATCATTTGTTTTCTTGTTACAATGATTTTCCACTTCATCTTGAAAGTCTTTGAACGTTTTCAAATATTTCATAGTTCTTTCTCATTAAGTGAACATTCATCAAATTTCCAGAGAAAGCATATGAAGTTGAAGTCCATCGCTTACGACTATACATAATGGACTACATACATCGATATGTATAAATTCCAATAATTTAGTCGATCGTTCTTCTTTGGCCTTTGAACGAAGTTTTAATTATCCCGAGAAAAGTCTCACAAGCTTCATTTGATCAAATCAAAGACTCCAAAAATCCATGAAAATGGAGTTTCTTCATGTTTTCTTTCCAATTTAATTTAAATGGCGATGTCACTTCATAAGTGATCTTCCAATCATTTGTCTTGTGACATTTTAGCATTAGTTTTTATGGATGTGATTTCTCCAATTAGATTTGTAAATCATCCATCTTATATGGAATACGGTAATTATTTGAACAACCTTTGTTCTCGTAATACCTGATTTAAATAACTATTATTAAAACAAATCTTGAAGGCAAGCTTCGATGTCAACTAGAAATACAAACAACGGTTTGTTTGTTTTTGATGAACATCATCACATATTCTCTTGCTAGTTACTTAGGCCATTGTAGTTCATGAGTTGCGTCATTCTGTATGAAATTTCATACCAACCAATTCGGTATCCAATACCCAAGAACCACATTGTTTAACAAGCAAAGAATACAACCATAACATGTATATCATCTATATACCTAAATTGGATATTTCTAATCTTTTATTTTCTGCCAAATATATTTTATAATTCTCTTGCAGCATTTGTTGTTTCTTTTTAAAAGAATCTATCAACATCAATAGTGGCGCCATATACATGACACATAGTCCAAAGCGTGTATATTCAAATAATAATACCTTTGGACTTGCACTTTGAAGTAGATTACCATCATCAAAATGATCGGCATTCTTTCAAAATCCATTCTTTAGTAATCTTTTAGTGTAGTAAACACTTTACATACATCTTCTTATCATCCTTATCATGACGACTTTCATGATCATGATAATGTAGCTTATAAAGATCTTTCGTGAGTATAAAGTTACTTTCCAAAATCCTTTTGGATCATTAGGATGTCTAGCATCTCCAACCTTTGTAAATTCTCATCCAATATGAGAACATATATTATACTATATCATATTGCAACCAAAACATTGTTTCAGATATTAAAACAATCAAGAATCATGGAGGCAAACATGATACTTAAGATACTAACACTGGAATTGTTACTCTCGATTTAATACTAATTATTAAACTTCACGGAGTAAACAGAATTTGCTGAAAGTTTGCAATAGGACTTTAAACTTTAGATTGACACTCAACACAATACGATACCAGTTCGTAAAGTAAATATCCAGAATTCTATAGTTCTATTATCTCAATTACAACTATGCATAAGGTGGTGAACGAATGCCAATGACTACAACAAATTATGCAAATTCACTTTGATTTAATTTATGATAAATTGAGTTCTTCTAATCCAAATTAGAAATGAACTCCCACTCAAAAACGACATCCCTCGTGCCTTTTTAGTGACTACATGAACCAAATCCACTACACCAAGTCCGATCATCACGTGAGTCGGTGTAGCTTCAAAGCCGAGCATCCATATGGTCATCATATCAAAACATATGACTCATGCTTAACCTTTCGGTCCATGTTTCGAGGCCATGTCTGTATATTCTAGGATCACCAAGTAAGAACCTTAGTGTTCACGTGTGTAACTGTCTTACACCCGAGATATGCTCGTGGATTCAAGTACACCCGATCATCACGTGATGTCTTGAAGCGACGAAACATTGTCGGTGCATACTTAAGGAAGAACACATTTTTATCTTGATATCTAAAATGAGGGATCATCTTATTATGCTAATAAAACGCCAAACAAGCAATATAAAATGCAACAAACATCTCATGTTAATAAGTGAAATGATATGGTTCCCGCATATGATCTCCATCATGTGCACCGTGGTATGATCTCTATCATACCTCTATGTGTAAGGCCAAGGTCTATGGAACCTACACGTTATGTGTGTTGTAAGAGTATCATATCATACTTCTACTTACAACATCACCATATCATAACACTAGCCCAGCAACAGTCTAAACTAGACGCCGCTAATTTATCCATTGCATGTTTTACGAGGCTTAGGGCTTTCGAAGATAGAACTGTTCTTACCTACGAACATGAACCACAACGAGGATAACCAAATTGTTGACAACTCTTTGCAAATTAGATATTGACTATAGTAGGAGAGACAGACACCCACTAGCCACTTATGCAAAACTAGTTGCATGTCAAGCGTGGAACAGGTCTCATGTGTGAGGACATGTAAAGTTTGTCTGGGCCGCTTCATCCCACTATGCCACCAATATCCAAAGTACAACTAAGAAGCAATAAAATGATAATCATCGCCCACATACTCATATGTGTACTACCCGTGCAAAGCATCTATGCATAGATCCGGCTCCAATACCACTGTAGGGTTCGCAGCATAGAAAACACAATTTTTCCTACGATGGGAACAACTATGTACCAATATCTATCTACTAGATACAAGCAACGGGTGGAAGTTTATAAGAGAGGCATCAATTTTCCTACTAGATCTATCTTGTTAATCAACGAGCTAGTTTATAAGAGAGGCATAACTAGGAACTTCCTTTTTGTTTATTAAACACACATGTATTAACATTTCCGTATTAATACAATTATAGCATGCAAAATAAACATTTATCATAAATAAGGAATACGATAATAACCACTTTATTATTGCATCTCGGGCATATTCCCTTCATGAACCCACTATCGAGCATAAATACCCCCTCTTGGAGTCACTAGCAACTACTTGGCCAAGATAGCTACTAACAACGGAGAGCATGCAAGATCACAAACAACACGAACATGATAGAATCATAAAGACAAAACCATTAATCAAACCAAGATAATAATCTCAATATCCATCGGATCCCCGCAAACACAACATGCATGATTACAAATAGATTAGATCTTGATCATGAACGGAGCTCACAAGATCTATATATGAAAGCACAAAGGAGGAGATACAACCATCTAGCTACTACATGGACCCATTGTCCAAGGTGGAACTACTCACACATCATACCGGAGAGAAGGCCTCCAGGATGATATCCCCTCCGGCAGGGTGCCGGGAAGAACTTAAGATCCCCCCGATCTAGGGACGATGGTGGCGGCGGCTATAGACGGTTTCGTGGATATTTGATCGGGTGCTTAGGGTTTATGCATCAGGGGCTTCTTATAGGCGAAGGGGGAGACCGAGGCGGCGGCCAGGGGGGTCAAACCCTAGCTAGGCGCAGGGTGGGGCTCACCCGTGCTGGGGTGGGTCGGTCCGGCCCCTCACTCTCCTCTAGACTTCTTTATCCGCACGGAAAGTAATTGACTTTGACGTTTTTCGCGTCCAATTCCGAGAATATTTCTTTACTAACTTTTCTGAAACCAAAAATAGCAGAAAACAAGCATCTGGCACTATTGCAACTTGTTAATAGGTTAGTACCAGAAAACATGTAAAAATCACCTCAAAGTGTAGACAACTAAAGCAAAGTAAATACTAAACAAGCATGGAGCATAAAAAATTATAGATACGTTTCCGACGTATTAGAGCACGAGATAAACCATATTTAAGTTTATCAAAAGAATTAAGGCATTTATCATCAAAATTGAATCTTACTCCCTTTTGCAATAGATTAGTTAGAGGTTGAGAAATTCTAGAAAAATTCCTAATGAACCTTATATAAAAGCCTACATGACTAAGAAAACTTCTTATACCTTTTATGTCCCTTGGTTGTGGCATTCTCTCTATTTCTTCAACTTTAGCCCTATCTACTTCAATACCCTTACCTAATAATTTATGTCCAAGGACTATGCCTTCTTTGACCATAAAATGACACTTCTCCTAGTTTAGAACAAGATTGGTTTCTTCGCAACGCTGCAAAATTCTATTGAGATCATCCAAGCAACTAGTAAATGAAGTTCCATAGATAGAAAAGTCATCCATAAATACTTCCATTATTAGTTCTATAAAATTTGCAAAAATAGCGGTCATGCATCTTTGAAAAGTAGTTGGAGCATTACATAAACCAAAAAGCATGCATCGGTAAGCATGTAAACCATAAGGACTAATGAAAGTCATTTTAAGTTGGTCATCAGGATGAACAGTTATTTGGGAAAAACAAGAGTGTCCGTCCAAGTAGCAAAAATGAGTGTAGTTTGCAAGCTCTTTAAAGTTTGATCTATGAACAATATAGGATAGTGATCTTTCCTAGTTTCCTTATTAAATTTCTCGAAATCTATGCACATCCTATGTCCAACAATAGTTCTAGTAGGTATCAATTCATTGTTTTCATTAGGAACAATAGTAAATCCGCCTTTCTTAGGAACACAATGAACATGACTTACCCATTCACTTTCTTTTACAGGATAAATTATAGCTGCATCAAGTAGGCGTACTATTTCTTTTCTTACCACTTCCTTCATTTCAGGCTTTAGCCTTCTATTAAATTCTGCAACCGGTTTAGCACCTTCCTCCATGAATATTTGATGGACGACTATCATGGGACTAATACCCTTCAAGTCGTCCATTGAGTACCCAAAGGCCTTGCGGTGCTCCTTTAGTACCTTCATGAGTTATTCTTATTCTTCTTCCCCTGAAAGTTTAGCACTAATAATAACAGGGAATTTATTAGTATCATGTAAGAATCTATATTTAAGATTATATAGTAGTGTTTTAAATTCTAGGGATGGTAATTCTTCATCCCCTCTCTTTTCTGGCTCTTCAAAAGCTTCATCAGTTGGAGGTTCTAAAATGGCAAATGAATCAAATTCACTTTCTAATTCTTCTAAAGTTCTATCCTCCATAATTATTTCTTCACAATTTGAGTCTTCATTTATTTCTTCTTCTCGATTACTTAAGAAAAGAGCTGCCATATCCTCAATATTTTTATCTTTCTCTTCTTCTTGTACAAGTAGAGGTTTGTCTTCAAATTTCGAAAAGTGGAATTCTTTTTCCGCTTTCACAAGCTTTAGGGATACAACCTCCTTTTTGAAATCGACCGTGGCACCTACATCACTCAAAAAGTTTCTTCAAAATATGATTGGGCAAAGAGTGTCAGTTGGCATATCAACAACTACAAAATCGATAGGGAAATTTTTATTGCCAATTGTGACAGTTGCATCTTCAACTACTCCCATTGGAATTCTAAATTTTTTATTGGCTAACATAATTGTCATATCATATTTTTTATTGTAGCCGGTGCTATCTCTTCTTTTATTTATAAATAAAAATCATAGGACATAACTTTGGTGCCAAGATCACATAAACCGTAATGCGAGGTTTCTTTAAATATGCAGGGAAGAATAGGCTTACCAACATCTTGTACCTTTGTTTTACCTTTGACCAATATAGTCTCTTCATCAAGTTCAACTGTGTTACAATGTGCATACATAGCCATGATTGCTTCCATGGTTACCTCTTCATCTTTGATTTCATCTAGATGTTCTTCAATTATGGCCACACTTTCCTCTTGTTTCTCCTCTTGTACTGCCTTGACCTGTTCATATTTCAAAATATGCTTATGTGCAGTGTTAGGGAAAGATATCTCATACATTGGTTCTAGGGAGGCCAATGTTGCTTTAACTTCTCTTTTCTTCTCAGGTTCAGGTGGTCGATCATACTTGGCCGAACCCTCTTTTGGAGCTTTGATGTGTTCTATAAAATCTTTAACAACTTGCAACACAAGATCTGAATCTAAATAAAGCTCTTTAGATAATTCATTAACATGGCCCATTTTATTATATTCATGAATACATTAATAATCTATTTTTGTGCCTCCTTCACTTCCTAGACCAAAATTCCAAGAAACTCTATGATTGCGAATTATATTAAGTAAAGCCCAAGCTTTAATTATTGGTAAATCCATAGAAGCTCCTCTCGCACAAGATTCTATTTCAATTTTATTAGGTTCAATTAAACTGCCATAAAAGATATGCAATAAATACCATTCAGGCAAATCATGATGAGGACTTTGACTAAGTAAATCTTTAAATATTATATAAGCTCTTACTAGTCCTTCGTTAGGACAGTTCATCCAAGTCATTATAAGACGCCTGATTGCAAAAGATTTTGATAATGGATAATATTTAGATAGAAATCCGCAAGCTAAGTTATCCCAAATAGAAGTGACTTCTGAGGGTAGAGATCTATACCATGAGAGAGATGTACTTGTCAAAGTTTGACTAAAAAGTTTAACCATTACCTCATTGGCGGTATACCCTATCAACTGGAACGTGCCACATATAACTTTGAAACATGCAATATGCTCATAAGGATCAGGATATTCTTCGTCTCCAGTAAATTGCTTCTTGTGTAAAATACCAAGTAGTAAAGGATTTTATTTCAAACCCCCTTGTCTTCTCATTGGAGTTGTCTCTTTTATAAATATCATAAGGCTTCCCAAAGTGGCTAAGTGGGTTAGCACTAGTCGTATGCTCAAACTCCATCATGTTGGTGGAAACTTGTAACTCAAAACAAAACTTAACAAAACTAAAGTAAATAAGAAAAAACTAAAAGACCTACAGTGCTTAGCTCCCCGGCAACGGCGCCAGAAAATAGCTTGATGACTGCAAGTGCACATATCGTTTGTAGCTAGTTGCGAAATAAAGATATCGATCCCACAGGGAGCAGGAGTCTGAACTCTAAGAATTCTTGAAATAAATACTGAAAATGGAAATGCTAAATAAAGATCTAAGTGACAAGATGTGAGTATTATGTAAAAATGTGTTTTTGGGTTTTTGGTATAAGAGAACAATGAGTAAAGTAAACAAAACTGAATGCAGAAAATAAGTATCGTGTATGTAAAAGAGATTTGAAATTTCAGTGGGAAAGCGTTCTCAGGGATTAGCGGATACACCACTAGCATTATAAAGTGATAAGGTAAAGATTATTATCATAAACATTCTTAAGTATGAATGCGTGGGAGGAACTACGTATTTGGACAATGAGGCAGCAACCACTGCTCAAATCATCCTCATAACCACAGCAGA
Source organism: Avena sativa (assembly GCA_916181665.1). Lineage (NCBI taxonomy): Eukaryota > Viridiplantae > Streptophyta > Magnoliopsida > Poales > Poaceae > Avena > Avena sativa. The sequence continues at coordinate 151,434,339 of OV702297.1, forward strand.
CAACAATCAACATCAGTTGAATTACTGCGCTATTAAGGGACGTAATCCCGCAGGACGTATTCCATGGCATGGATAGTGCTGTGTGAGTTTCCTCGATTCCCAAGTTTACACGTAAGGAGTGCCAACAACTTTGTAATCACTATAAGTGCTAACACACCCCCGTCTACCAACAAGTAGTTCCCTCCATCAAGTCCCGAGAAGAGGGAAATATTGAGAGGTCAACTTATCCCAACATCAAGATCAAGACAATCTAACACATGGTCACATCGATGAATATCATATTAAACTTATCTTATTTCAATCTCATGCTAGGGTTTCTCCATCTCCCCAAGAACTAATGATCTACTCAAACATGGAGGCAATCAACATCATGGCAAAAGTAATGGAATCTATCATAGATGAATAGTACTTGTATAAATCCACAACAAGTACGGAAATTACAACAATATCTAGACAAGATGTAGATGGGATGGATGGTGATGGTGGTGCTGTAGTGGTTGATGATGAAGATCGATGTCTTAGCCTCCTGGATCTGTGCAGGGTGAAGATGGATCCCCGGTGGATGAGTTCCCCCTCTAGATGCCTTCCGGAGGTTAGGTTTCAGCGATTTCTAGGTGTTCTGTATGTCATCTCTTTGATCTAGTTTCATGGGGTGAAACTATTTGAGGAGGCGGTGTCGATGCCAACTATACAGCGGGAACTATATGGCCTAAATATTTCCTCCCACCGTATAGTTGGTCATTAACCCTTCTATACCCTCCAATTGCTTCGGGTTTTCTTCTGGTATTATTAATATTTCCCAAATAAGAAATTTACATAGTTTTTGCTCCTTTTCACTCTAATATAACCGGTCCAAGAATTGTGTCCTTCGGATCAATCATCTGATCTGATCCTAGTGAAAATAAACATAAAGAGTGCAAACGAACACCGTAAAATACCAAGATCCTACCACAACAATGCAAAATAATAATCTATAACATGATGCAAATATGCACTCATCAGGTGCCGCGAAGCCCTAGGGTGCTTCTGCATAGTCACATGCTTAGCTGCCAAAGTTTTTGTTTAGAAGTAGTGTCTGATGCTTTGTATTGAACATTCTTTTGAATTGCTATGCAGTAGCTTTTGATGTAAATATATGTTGCGTGTTTCTTCGCCTATGCGTTTTTGTCTTGTTCTTATTGTTTCGCTGCCTTATGCCTCATAGGGTTCTTCGAGTGTTGTTCCGATGGCCTCGCCTGTCCCCTTGGCTACTGCTCAGCCAAGGGCGAATGAGGCTTCTCAACTGCCACTACTGCATGACCGCATTCATAGCTTGGAGAAGGATGTTACCATCTTTCGTGGCCACACCGACGTGTGGAAGTAGAAGGCGAGCAACTACTTTTTATGTGCTTGGGTGATGAGTTGTTGATCTTTGCAGTTGTCAATCTCATTCCGCAGGAAGAGAAGGAGCGCATCGATATTTGAATGAATTGCCTCACCTAGCAGGAGATGGAGGCTTGGGGGTTCTTCTAGACGGATCGCAATCGAGTGTTCATGCTGGCAATGGTGCAGGACCGTGTCCATCGGGTGCTTGGGGTCTTGAAACACGCAAGATCAGGTTTTGCATCGATATTCGCCGCCATGTTCCCCTTAGATGAAGCTCCATCCAGCTTCTTGGGTTTGCTGCAAAAGTTTCAGATCGTGGGTGCCGTTAGGGAGGTTGTGCGGCAACAACTCATCGCAGGTGCCAAGGCAGCACTATCCCTTGTTCGGCTGGACCACTCTGATGTGGATCTGGCAGAGATTGTGGCGGGGCGCCGATGCCTCCTAACGGCATGGCATGGAATATGCGTCCGCACTATCGCGTGGTTGCCCAGCATGCAGAGGAGATTGTTTGGTTTTTTGACAAGCGCACCGATGTAATGCTTTAGCGTCAATAGTGATAGTTTTTTCCTGCAAGTGCCATGTAAAGCATGTAAATCTTGTATAGTAGCGATTGGGGTATTGTTTCCCTTATAAAGTTTCTATAAAATAGTGCATGTTATGCTTTTTATTGTGTGAATATGCATGCCCTTTTTGTTAGCTTGGCTCTCTATCGATCTTTGATCCTTGCCAACCTATCAGTTGGGTTGCAACTGGGCTAGAGTTTTCAAGGGTTCGATGATATAGTCAGCTACTAAGGTGAATGAAGTGGTAAGGAGCCAACGAGGTCATCGGGTGAGGCGCAACCCCCGGGTATAATTTGTAAATTTTAATTTGACAAAGAAGAAAGCATATTGACCAAGGAGCTTAGCTTTTGTTCATCGTATATGAGGAGGTACATGTTTCGGCTGAAAACCCTTATTGTAAGGAAAAACATCTAAGGGTAGAAGCACCGTAGCTGCGAGACGTTCCAAGGATTGGAGTATGCTACTCCGGACTCGACGTCCTTGAGGTGGTAGGCGACACCTAGAATCACTTCTATGACCATCTAGGGTCCTTCCCAGGGGGACTTGAGCTTCAGATGCCCCTTATGTTTGAGTCGCAGGACGACGGAGCCTTCTACGAAGGACCTTGGTCGTAGCCATTGGCTCTGGTAGTTGCGGAGGCTTTGTTGATACACTGGTGAACGGGCAACCGCGATGTCACGTGCCTCGTCCAGCAGTTTGACGGAGTCCTCGGGTGTGTCCATTGCTTCGACCTTGCTTTAAGCAATGACCCGTGGGGCCTTGAAGCGTACCTCGGCTGCAACACTTCAGCGCCATGCACCATAAAGAAGGGCATGTAGCCGGTGGTGCTGTTTGGTGTTGTGTGCAATCTCCAGAGTACATAGGGTAGTTCATCTGCCCAGGCTCCCTCCGCTTGTTCGAGAGGTCACAAGAGTAACTTCTAGATCCCATTATAGACGAGTCCGTTGGAATTTTCGACTTGACCATTCGTATGGGATGCATGACCAAGGCATGGGTGATGTTGATGTCGAGGCTATCGCAGAAGTCCTAGAACTCCTTCGAGGTGAAGTTCGTTCCATTGTCGGTGATGATGTTGTGCGACACTCCAAACCTGAAAACAATGGATTGGAGGAACTTGATGGCGGTGGTGCTAGTTTGGTTTGTGACAGGCATGGCCTCAATCCACTTAGTGAATTTGTCGACTGCAATAAGGAGGAAGACGTAGCCTCTAGGTAAGGACTTCTGCAGCTTGCCTACCATGTTGACTCCCCATTGCGCAAAGGTCTAGGCCAGCGGTATGGGTCGCATTTATGAGCCTGGTGCGTGCGGCTTGTCGGTGAACCTTTGGAAAGTGTTGCATCTTTCCATGATGCTCTTGGCATCACACATCGCCGTTGGCCAGTAGAAACCAACCCATAAGGATTTGGCTAATAGGGTGCGGCTTCCAGCGTGGTGACCACAGATGCCTTCGTGGATGTCGAAGAGGATACTTTTGCCATCACCGCTGGTGACGCATCGCTGGAGGACCCCGGTGATGCTTCACTTGTAAAGCTCGTCGTTGATGCTGGTGAAGGACTTGGAGCGATAGGAGATGTGTCGCGCGTCGGTCGAGTCATCTAGCAGTTTCTTGCTTAGCAGGTACGTGACATACGATTGAGTCCAGGATTGCTCGATCATCATGAACTCCATGAGGTTTTTGATTGGAGCCTCTGGTTCCTCCTCTCCTGGCGCCTTGGGGTCTTCGGGTGGCATATCCCCCGAGTGTGCTGTTGTGTCTGGTGTGCCCTTGGATGGCTTGCAATGATGGAGCGTTCACAGATTTGCTCCAAGAACACACCTGGCGGATCGGTGCATAGGTAGATTCAATGTTGGCGAGATGGTCGACCTCGTCATTGCTTTCTTGGCTGACGTCCCGGAGTTTGGAACCATCAAAGTCTCCTTCGAGTGTGTCGTAGATGTCGCGGTAGGCGATCATGTTGTCACTGATGGTGTCGCATTGGTTCATCATTTGTTGTACGACGAGCTTGGAGTCGCCATAGATTATCAGTCGAGTGGTGTCGCAGGCTTTGTCCATCCGCATACCATGGAGCAGGGCCTCATATTCTGCCTTGTTGTTCAATGTGCGGAACTTCACTCGCGGCATATACCGCATCTTATCGCCTTGAGGATATGTTAGGATTACTCTAGCTCCAGCTCCGTCTTGATGCTTGGATATGTCGAAGTGTATCGTACAGACTTGTGATAAGTCTGGGGTGTCAGGCAACTGAAGCTCCATCCAATGAACGAGGAAATTAGGAAGCACCTGCGACTTGATGGCGGTGCGTCGTTCATAGATGATGTCCCGAGGGGACAGCTCGATGCCCTAGAGGGTCACTCTCCCTATTGCCTCACGGTTTTTGAGGATGTGGGATAGTGGTGTGTCGTTGAATACCATGATTTGGTGCTCCTGGAAGTAGTGGCGTAGTCGACGTGCATTCATGAACACTCCATAGGCTAGGTTTTGGTAGTGAGAGTACCTCTGCATTGTTGGTGTAAGTACCCCGCTAAGGTAGTACACTTGGTGTTGCACCCCATGGGTTTTGCCCTCTTGAGGTCGTTCGATGACGAGTGCAGTGTTGACCACCTGATGTGTGGCATCTATGTATAGCAGCATAGGCTCCTTCTCCTGGGACATCACTAGGACCCGAGAGGTGGATAGTAGATTCTCAAGGTCTTCGAATGCATCCTGGGCTTCAGCCATCCACTCGAATTTCTCCTACTTGCGGAGGAGTTGATAAAATGGGAGAGCCTTTTTGCCTAGGCGACTGATGAATCAACTGAGCGCTGTGATTCGCCCAGCCAACTGTTGGATGTCCTTGATGTTCTTTGGCTTCTCCATGGACAGTATGGCCTTTATCTTCTTCAGGTTCTCCTTGATGCCTCTCGCATAGATGAGGTACCTGAGTAATTGACCGGAAGGGACGCCGAAGGCGCATTTGTCCAGGTTCACATTAATCCTGTAGCAATCCAGGTTGTCGAACGTCTCGCGAAGATCGTCAATCAGTGCTCGGCTTTCCTTGGTATTTACTACTATGTCATCGACATATACTTGGATGTTGTGACCAATCTGGTTCTTCAGGAAGGCCTGCATGCACCGTTGATAGGTTGCACATGCGTTCTTCAGCCCGAAACGTATTATGTTGTAGTAGAATACTCCGAATGGCGTGGTGAATGTTGTCTTTTCCTGGTCCTCCACCTTCATATGAATCTATTTCTAGCCTCAATAGGCATGAAGGAAGGAAAGGCGCTCGCACCCTGCTGTGGAATCGATGATTTTATCGATCTGTGGTGATGGGAAGTGGTCCTTCGGGCGGTGCTTGTTAAGAGATGTGAAGTCCACACACATCTGCAGGATGTCTATGTCCTTCTTTGGTACTACCATGGGGTTGGCTACCCAGGTGATTTCCTTGATTTCTTGTATGAAATCAGCATCGAGGAGTCTGTTGACTTCCATGCCAACCACTTCGGCTCGTCCTTCAGACATTCGATGCATCGACTGCTTGACTGCTCATGCGTCTAGATACACATTGAGTGCATGCTCGGCGAATTCCCTAGGAACTCCTGGCATGTCTGCAGGACACTAGGCGAAGATCTCCCTACACTCACTTAGGAATTCGGTGAGCACGAGTTCCTATGCAGAACTCAAGTCGTTGGCGATGAGGGTCATCTTGGTGGGGTCCGTCGGGTGGATCTGGATCTCCTTGGTGTTAACCGTGGAGTCGAAGGACTGGTCAGGAGTGTTTTGCTTGGTCACATGGGAGAGGCTGGTGTTTATTTGACTCCTTTAGCCTTGCGAGCTCCTCCTGCATGCCAAAATACTAGGAGATTTTGTTGAAGTCCATGTCGCAGCTGTCTGATCTGGTAAACCTCCCTTTAACAGTGATGACACCGTTGGGTCTTGGCATTTTTAGCAGGAGGTACGCATAGTGCAGTACCGCCAGGAAACGTGCCAATTCCACGCGACCAAGGATGGTGTGGTACTACTATGGTCAGTCGACCACCTCGAACTCGAGCTGCTCGCACCTGAAGTTCTTGGGGGTGCCAAAGATGATGTCGATCCATATCTTACCCAGGGGTAAACTCCCTTTCCTATGACAAAGCCGTGGAAGGTTGTGTTGGATGCCTCCAGGTTAGAGAGTGGGATCCGCATGGCCGCTAGGGTGCTGGTGAACAGAAGGTTTATGCCGCCACCATTATCCATGAATACTCGACTCATCTCGAACCTGCCGATTTGTGCCTCGAGCACCAGGGGATAATGGTCTGGGCTAGGGATTTGGCAGGGCTGATCAGATCGGTCGAAAGTGATGCATGATTTCAAGCAGCTAAGGTTCTTAGGTACGACATGTGGGGAGGTGCTAGCCAGGTTTATCTGGCGAGTGATCATCTTCTAGATCCTGTTGGATGGATGCCCCTTCTGTATCATCATGGTTCCTAGGGGGCATGTGTATTGTTCTCCTCCATTGTTTTGGGCCGGTGCAGCCACAGGTTGCATGGGTCCTCTAGGTGGTGGTGGTGGGGCACCATATGCGATGGGACCGGGGGCAAAACCGAACCCCTGGTTTACTGCATCATGCCGCAACTTGGCGTACCCATCGTGGAGCTTTTCGAACTCCCGAAAATCTTTGAGCAGGTGACTGGACCTTTTATTGCCGTCCTGATTGTCGATGTAGAAGTGTATGCTACAGGTACTTGATAGCTTCTCCATCGCAGATGGTTCATAGTTGCGGGTGTGATGTTGCCATGATTGCGTGGTCTTGACGTTATCGTGGTAGCTGCTGCGGTAGCCGCTGTTGCGGTTCCTGTCATCGCATTGATTGGTGTAGCCGGCCGCGACCATGTCGACTTCCGCACGGTCGTAGTAACCGCGCGCTCTCTGCTTTCCATGGCGGTCGTGTCGGCGGCCGTGGTAATCCTCGTCATCCGAGCGTGCTCGGTTGTTATGGACAACATCTTTGCCATCGACCCAGTGATTGGTGATATCCATCAAGTGGTAGATTGTCTTGGGCTTGATGCAGCCTAACTCCTCCCTGAGTTCGTAGCTCCTCATGCCACCGTTGAATGTGTCGATCGCCCTTTTCCTCAGAGATGTTCGCCGCTGAGTTTTTGATGATGGACCATCATTGGACGTAGGACGGATTGACTCATTGGACCTTTGGCAGCAGGTGCACAACTTTTCGATTGAGGCTGGCCGTTTGAAGGTACCCTTGAAGTTGCGGACAAAGCTGTAGACCAGCTCCTCCCAACTGCGGATGGATCCAGAGGGGAGTTTGTTGAGCCAGGCAAGCGCCATGCCCTTCAGCTGCAGCTGAAGACATCACATGGCTGTGTTCTTGCTTCCGCCATGGCACTTGACTGACATGATGTGGTCGTCCAGCCAAATCTTTGGCTCTTGTAGGCCGTCGAACTTCGGATTATTTGAAGGAAGTTTGAAGCCCTTGGGCATCCGCGATTGCTATATGGCTCAGCTAAAGCATCTGACACCATAGATCTCCGTGTCCTCATCTTCCAACTCCATGGAGCACATGCATTTGGTGTGCAGCTTGTCAATTTTGCGTTGCGTGAGCTCGTCACGAGTGTCATAGTTGTGGCTCTTCTGCCACAGGTTGTGGCATCGCCGCGACAGGTCATGGTCATCCTCATCGGATGAGGGTGTGCGGTTCCTTCCGAACACCACCACAACTTTCTTTGGCTTTGTAGTCGCCTGTCCGGTCAACGCAGCTCCGATAAGCATGAGGCCTGCAATCGCGGACCTATGGACGGCGGATCGTGGATCCCCATCCAGTGGTTGGTTAGTGAGCAGGTACGTAGTAGCTACTATAACTGCGGCATGTGGCATTTTGGGCATCATGTTTCCCTACGAGTCCACCGACATGAAGGACAGGTCGAGGGCCTTGGTGGCCTTGAATCTTGCATCTGGACCCATGCTCTCTAGACGAGAGTGCCTTTTTGGACGTCATGGACGGCATTATCCTTTGAGGAGGACCCGCCGATGGAGGAGAGTTCTACCTGTCAGGCGCTTGATTCTTCAGCCTCTTGCCTGTGTTGCTCGAGTTGAGAGTGTTGGGCGACTTGTCGATTGTGCTCCTTTATGAGGAGCCAATGTTATACCATTAACATGTCATGGGAGGCATCGACTGGCAGAGGGTTTCCTCGTAGAGCCTCTCTGACTCTCTCCCACTCGGCATTGTTGACATGGATATGCTGACGAACCAACTCGCCACCATTGGCGGCGTTGGGTTTTGGAGGAGGGCCACCATTGGCATTGTTGTTTGGGGAATGGCCCCTGTTTCTAGCGTTGGGATCTTGCGTTTTAGTCCCATTACCACCGTTGTCTTAGGTATCGTGGCCGTTGATGAAAACCATGCACATGAAGCGGTGCGGGAGATTGTTGCTCCCACAACTTTCTGATCCGGAGTCGTAGAATCCTTCCTCCGATGGTGGGTCATAGAGATCAGAATTGAAACTATTGTTGCTATCTGAGTTGTATGCCAGTGTGGGTGCACAGAGCGTGATGATTGGTGGTATCCACAAGGCAGGTGCGATCGCCGGTGGCGCCACCCTCTCAGGGAGGCGAAGCATGCCGATCTGGCCAACCTGGAAGCATAGGCTCCCAAGCATCATGTCGACTCCGTATCCTACGGAATCGAAGGCTGGACGAGTTGCCGGCGAGTGGATGGTGAAGTCGATGATGCCGAGGAGGATATGATTCTCCGTCATAGAGGAATTGAAGATCGCAGGTGATGGGGCCATCATGATCACAACATCAACATCCCTAGTTCCCATAGATGGCGCCAATTGATGAGGTTTCAACTCGTCGATGCCCATTCTTATGGGCTTGGGGTTTACTCGATATCAGGAACGACTAACATACAAGCAATGCAGGACATGAGATTTACCCAGGTTCGGGCCACCGGAGGGAAACTTTACTCCTACTTGTCTGTTCTTGATTGATGGCAAAACCGAAGGTTATAGGGGTGCGCACATGAGATCTGGCGGGTGAGCATGATTGGGTTGTGGACTGTCCTCCTCCTCGTGCCCTCCTAGCCTTTATATGGGGAGGCCGGGTCTCAGGGTTAGGTCAAGTCGGTTCGATATTAGGGTTTCACCCTTTCATTTTATATCTAGAACTAGTCGTGTTCTCCAAGGAGTCGTGTCCTTCATGGGCCTGGGTCACCCGAATTCCTCCTAGGCTTCGTCATCAGGGTGCATCATTGTATGGGCTTTTGTTGGTCTAGATCAGATAGGATAATGCTAGGCACCCGTAGGGCATACCCATGTCAAGGAGATCTACTTCTGCAACCTCTGCTAGATCAAAGTCTGGGAGTCATCGTTAAGCATCATATGTGTGCAAACCCCTATGAGGCGCTGCACTTGTGGAACTTGAGTCGTTCAATCCATCAAAGTTATTGGAGCCGATGGAGCTGGAGCTGGTGGAGCCGTCCGAGTTTAGAGTGACCTTGAGGTTGGCGTCGGTGTTACTACATCGTCCACGTTCTCTCGAAGGTTGACAAAGCTTTTCAGTCTTCAACTTGGTGAGTTCACAAAAAGCCCCTCCCATTACCGCAATACTCCTAGATAGATCCTGGCAGTCAGTGGTTTGCGTAGGAAAAATTATTGTTTTAGGCACTAAACCCCTACATCTTGTTCTAATGGTAGCACTAGAGAGTTTCCATTAGAGATGGTATTTTGGTTGGTATGTCAAGGACTGAAGAATTTGTATCATCAAAGGGGTGCCAAGGAACTTCCAGACGAGGAAATGTCACTTTTTACTGTCGTTCAAACTTGCTTGTTTTGACCATCTCCACACAACTCAACAATAATTGTGTCTTTGTAATGGTTAAGTTTGATATTAATTCTGTTTAATTTCTTGTTCGTCCTTGCTAAGTTGTTACTTTATCATGGTTAAGTTGGTTCTAAATTCAACCAAGTTGCTCTTAATTTTTTTAAGTTTAATACTAATTTCCATTTCTAGTTTCTTGTTCGTCATGGCTAAGTTTTTCCTTCAAATTCTTAAGTTGGTTATAGATTCAACTAAGTTGTTTTTAATGTTTTAAAGCTTGAATACTAAGTTTCATCTTTAACTGCTTGTTCATCCTGGTTAAGATGTTCCTTCAGTATGCGCAAGTTGGTTCTAAATCCTACTAAGTTGTACAAGAAATGTCAAGTTTGTATTGTGATTTAATTGAATTGTTTTCATGTAAGTTGTTTTTCACCATATAACTAAGTTGTTTTTATCGCCTAACCAAGTTGTTTTACAAGAAATGTCCTAAATTTGTATAGAGTTAATTAACACTAGTATAAACACATTACTTAGAGACGTCAATTTCCCATAGGCCTCAGCCAGTTTCTCGTTCCAGCTCAAGCGCATAGCTTCTAAGAGCACACCACCTGAGCCGGTTTTTCTTTGAGGCTCTAAGATACGCGATCTCGAATGGTACAAAAACGAAAATGCCTCTAACATGTACGAGATGGAGATGGTAGTAGTGCTAACTGCTTGCAAGAATTCCTCAACCTCAAACGGCCTATACTAGGGATCGTCTCCAATAGTTGGCGACCTGAGTCGGATTCTAACAAAGACCGTCTCCATAACTAGTGTGCCTCGAAGCGACTTTTTAAAGTGACTGTCTCTAGTGTGTGTAAACCATTTTAAATAGTACCATGCTAATTCGAAGTTGATCATAGATGACATGACACATAATCATGATTCAGCAGCCAGATAAACAGACTAACTCAAGAACTTATAGCAACTCGTGGTAACATTAGCCAGATAGTTGGGAAAATCTATACAAATTTAGCCATTACACGTTATGGCAGTACATACAAAGTGCAGTCCATAAATCAATCAGATAGCATAATTAGTTCTCTCTAAAAAACCAGCATTGTATTTATAATGGGCCGCCCGATGGAAATTGCTGAAACAGAATATGCTCTCCATTATCTTTTTCATCAAAGCAAAAAAGGACAATCCTATCCTGCTTTAAGTTGAAGCTTCTCATAACCTTCTACCATCCAGTCGTCAAGATTACATTTGATCCAACTCCCATCTTCATCCTAACCATCTTTTCCTTTTTTCTCTTTATTTGCCAAACATGGACATCAATAGGTTCATCAAGGCAATTCTTTAGGTATTTTGTTGTGGACACAACTCCAAATGTCTAGGAAAGTATAGAGAATTGAAGAATTTGCATGCTTGTGATTACTAAAAGTATTTAAATATCACAAGGTATCTTGTTGATAACATGCTCGGGAATATATCATCTCACCAGCTTGCTCTTCTTTTTCATGATAGATGAATAGGGCAGCCTATAGACGTAGTACTTAATTTTTTGTGGAAATTCGGGTTCATGATGACTGCAAGTGCACAGATCGTTTGTAACTAGTTTTGAAATGAAGATATCAATCCCATAGGGAGAAGGAGTCTGAAGTCTAATAACTCTTGAATTAAATACTAAAATAGAAATGCTAAATAAAGTTCTAAGTAACAAGATAAAATTTGAGTGTTGTGTAAAAAGGTGTTTTGGGTTTTTATAAGAGAACAATAAGTAAAGTAAAACAAACTAAATACAGAAAATAAGTATCGCGTATGTAAACGAGATTTGAAACTGCAATGGGAAAAGGCATTCTCAGGGAGGAGCAAATACACCTCTAGCATTTATAAAGGGTCTAAGGTAAAGATTATTACCATGAACATTCTTAACTATGTATGTGTGGGAGGAACTCCGTATTTGGATGATGTGGGACCCCGGAATTATAGTCCAAGAATCCTCGTTATGCATACAATTCATGTTCCCATGATTAGTGAGGCGTGAGCATAACCAACTAGTACCATTACATCATACATAAAGTATCGATTTACAAAACTTACAATATTGACAATATGGCGATTACAACACAATAGCGGTAGTCTTCAATTGTAGAGCCCATATCATGCCTTAACCTACAGGCAACTGACTAGGGAGACGGCCTAGCTCGCATAAACATCTGTATCTACATATTTCCTGGATCCTATGAAAATATAACAAAGTAAATAGCGAGGGACAATACCGGTGAGTACTTTGTATGTACTCGCAAACCACCTTAAAAGATAAGCAATAAAGGATATGCAGTATGGATGCGGTAGTAGGAGGGCTCCATAATGTGTTCTTTTATAAAATAGTTTCTCTTGTAGATATAGCATATCTCTATATATTTCTTTGTTGAAAAACTTTTGTAAAACATTTTGGCAACTTTTCGAAAAGGTATAGAAATCACTAGGATTGGTTCACCCATTTGCGTCTCTCTCCCGGTCATCTCATGATCAAAACTCCTTTACTCCTTTTTCCGACCATCCCATGGTCAAAACATTTCCAAGCCTTCTTTTCCAAAGTCCTTTTTGAAAAAAAAACCAGCACCGCTCTACAGCAGCCTTCCCAACCATCCATGACCATGGATATGGATATTCGAATAGATTTACACTCTGCAGAGGTTGTAAACTTTACACACGTCATCAGATTACCTTGCCCTGATCTACACCGATCGCAGGTCGAGTAACCGGTCAAGACTCTCCGGATGCCACTCTAGTATAGGCCCTACCCTATGAGTTGTTACTCTGAACACCAGGACGTCATGATCCACAGACCAACCGGAGTGCTCCCAACTCCTCCAGAGCCGGCACTTTCAATGGGAGGCTCATAGTATTGCCCGGCTGCTCCCGAGGGTAGTTTGCAATTCCTCTAGGTGACTGCCTTGCAGTTGACCCTTTATGTAAAGGAACCCCAGAATTAGAGGGAGCTAATCCCTTATATGTAGTCGTGAGAATTCCCATACCACAGTAGCAAACTTCAAATCCAGCCCCATCCCATTCCAGAGTAATGTTGTTGCATGGGTTAATTGTTCTACCATTAAAACTGCAAAGAACCGGGTGCATTTTCGTAAACATTTTTCCTCCATCTTTCGTCCAACCTTTTTGTAAAACAAAACCTTTCTCATTTTTCAAACCTCTCTTGGTGGGTCAAATCTCACCAAGTTTTTCTCATAAGACATTTTATAAACATCTTATCAGGGTCTTCCCATCCTATACTTTTACTGTGGCTAAAACGGGGTCACAAAAGGGGTTATGGTGTTAAAACACAATCTACCATACCAGGGGAAAATAGGTGTCATCAAGGGGTTGTACTTAATAGTACAAATGTTATTAGTTGGATGAGCCAAGCCACTACCCGATATAAAATCCTCATATAGTAAAACAATGCAATTTTGTAAACAGTAGATAAAACACGCATAAGTATAAAAGTAGGAAAAGGGCTTATGACCAAGAGGGTGGCTTGCCTGTTGATGCGCTCAGATCAATGTAGAGCTTCGTTGGGAGACTCCAAGAGGAAGGTATGATGAGAACAGTAGCAAGTATTCCCTCAGAAAGAAACCAAGGTTATCGAACCAGTAGGAGGAGGGAAATGACCGAAAGGTGTTGTTAGCAACTTGGAAACCTGCACAAAATAAACTCAAGACTTTGCCCCAACAAACAGTGAGGTTTTCAATCTCACCAGTTTGCTGAAAACAAAGGATTAACTATATGGTGTGGAAGGTAATGGTGGTTTGAAGAAAGTAAACAGTAATAGTGGATGTAACATCCCAAAAATATGGATCATGATTATCAAATTCCAATCACCAAAATTAGGGTTAACAAAAACTTTTGTTAATCAAAGCAATATGAACGCATGTGTGTATGTGATGATTGTATGAATGGACTTGTGTGATTGATATAAATAGCAAGGAATGGTTCAAAGATGAAAACAATATCATCTAAAACATTTCCAAGCAGAAACAAATAAAGAGAAAATGAAAAACAAATCAAATAAAGCAAATGGTCATTTTTGCCAATCTTGCTCACTAGGCCACTTTGAGTGTTTCTAGTACAAGATTTCAAACAAAAACATTTAAATTTATTTTCACCCCTTGCTAGACCAAGTAAAAGTGAACCCAAGCCCACCTTTCAAACCCACAAAAACATTTGACAACTTGATTCAAATGACATTTCAAAATTGAATCTTTAACATATGTGAAGATCACCAATTCTCAAAAACCAACCAAACCAATTCCCCTTGACCTTTCCAACTAACCAGAGACTCCCTAGTATGTAACTAACACACCCACAAAGTTTGAATCAAAAATTCAAATTTGAATCTCTTTCGGCCATTTCATCAAACACCTTGCAAACACCAAACAAACAAACATCAAACACTATTAGGAGCAGTGATTTTGGCCTAACTTGTTCCCTCTCTGGTTTACAACAAGCTATTAGTAGATCATCTAGCCCATTTAACAAGCTTTAGCACCACTGTGAGCTTACCATAGCCATCAATCGTGACCATGCCGAGCTCACCTTGCCACCCCTCAGTCGACAGCAAGCTAGAAGCTCCTCTAGCCTCGCCAACCTTGTCTGGGACACTCACCATCGTCCACCGCCACCCCCTGTCCAAGCCTCGAGTGTAGCAAGCCCTGGACCACCTAGACCGAGCATGCCCAGCCTCTCTACGAGCGTGTCGAGAGCGCGCCAGTGCGCCACCCGCGACACACGCCCATAGACCGCGTGCCGCCCTCGCTGCGTGCAAGCAGGATCGCCACCACCTCAGGAACATGCCAGACAACCCCATTCGTCTCCGCGCGACCAGGAGAGCCCGTGCGCCATTAAAACAGCCGTCGGACCCGCTGAGAGCACCACGACATTCTGACCATATCGCACTGCCCCACGCCTCGCGACCATGCCGTTGAGCTTCGCCAGGGAGCACAGAACTGCCCCCCTATCATCTCCCATGCCGTTAGCTCTCTGTGCCGACGACACCGACAAGCTCCGCCCACGCCCTTCGATCCCCTTCTGGCACTATAAATAGAGGCCACCCCGCTCGAATTCTTCACACCATCTCACTCCCCTCTCTCTCAGAATCGCCCCACCTCACCCCCAGAGCAAGGCGAGCAACACGACACCGGAATTTGGCCGGAGTCTGTCGCGAGGAGGAAGAAAGGAGCCATTGATTGGAGCCGCCCCAGGAGGAGCTGCTGGTACCAGGAAGATCGTCGTCGTCGACTTCGTCATTCTCTCCCATCGCCGACCCTCGCCTGAGCCCCGGTGAGACGCCGTAGACCCCCACTGTCCGTGCTAGGGTTCTGTCTCGCCGGCGTTGCCCGACAGAGACGATAGGTCCCAGCCGTTAGATTAGAGCTTGATCGCACGGCCTAGGATGCGTCGTACCTCTTCGCACCACCTGTCTTGCTGACTGGTGGGGTCATTCACTTAAACCCACCCGCGCGTGCGCTATGCACCGTGGGCCGGCCCAGTTAACATCCCACGCGACCCAGTAATTCAAATTTGGATTTATTCTTTTAGTTTCAAACCCAGTTCTGTACCTAGATTTAAAAAGAAACCCAGCTTGATTCACTAAACCAAATTGCATGAAACCAATTTTGTTACAAAGGTACTGGAATTCTTAATCCAAGCCCGTTGGATTCAAACCAAATGGATTTTGTAGATCACCCATAGTAAAAATAATAAGGCAGAAGCTTTTCTGCATTCAAACATTTTTAAAAATTCAACCACAAAACCTTTTGAGTTGATTCCAACTCTCAAAAATCACATTTAACAATACCTTTCAGAATATATAAAAATATCTAGGATTACTTGCAGAAATAATGAACAAATAATAAAAGAATGCCCCATAGGAATTTCTAGTCACTTTATTTAATTAAAATAAAAAGGTTAAACCTTATTAAATTGTGACACCACTTTAAATCACATTCCCAAGTACTGAAATATGTGGTGATGACATGTGTAAACATGATCCCATGTTTTAGTTGGAGAATATTAAATCTTAAGTAGTTTTTCAATGAGTAGAAATTACTTTTCTCAAATAAAGGAAGTAAAACTATTTGCCTTAATGGTTGTAATAATAGTTTGATGCTAGATCATCTAGTGAGAACCTTGATGTGATAAATAAAAGTAGTTAAGTATTTTTTGGTGATTGTGTACCTCGTATTTCTTTATATACTCTAGTACCGACCAAGGATACCAGGAGGAAGGAGAATAGTATGAGGAAGAAGCCGAGGAGAACTTCAACTACTGCTCTACATAAGGCAAGATATCTAAGCAAGCTAGATCTTTGCAAGTTAACCCTTGCATTATAATTATGCCAACTAGATGCATTAACATGCATTAGTTCCACCACTTGATTATACCGAATCCTAGTTTTATTTGCAAGCTTAGTTATTTTATTTTGTATCAAAGCTTTCTCTTAGAGTTTACTTAGTGACTTGTAGATTCTAGAAGGATATTTAAAGGTAGCATAAAGAGCATAAAACTTGGCCTAAGTTAGATAATCTTGATGTCATCCTGAGGAATGAGATTGAACTTACATAAGATACACTTGTTTACCACCCCTCATTAGTGTTTACCACCCTTTGTAGATGATAGTGCTAAGCACAAAACTTGATCCACTTTAGATGGGAATACTTGGTGAAAATGGTTATGAAAACCTTAGAATGATGAGTGATTCTACTGAAATGTTTTGACATGTGTTCTTGAACACCAGATGATTTTGATGATGAAAATGTTAAGGCATGATCCTTAGACCTTTATAAAACTGATGATTTTGTAGATGCGATACCATTCCAATTTTACCGTACAACCACAATACCCGAAATTTGGGTAGGGCTTGACTAGAAATTTATATACCTTAGTATGGGTTCCCTTGCAGCCAAGGTTTGAGCTGAGGTTACCTTGTGAAGATTGTCCACCTATGTAGTTCCCAAGATGACAGTTGGTCATGGTTGGGAGGCCAAACTCATAGGAGAGGTGCCTATACTAGGGCGTGTAATTGAAAGGTTAGGATTGATTATTCGCATAGTGAGTATGGTGAATTCAAGATTGTCCACCTATCGAATGTTGTGGTGAAAGTGTACTACCTCTGTAGAGTGTCAAACTATTCGAATAGCCGCGTCCGCGGTTATGGACAGTTGGAGTGGCCATACTGTTCCATCGTCAGATGTTTTCAAAATGACTTTGAAATGATTTGTGACTTGACTTGACCATAACAGGGTTGTGATATGAAAATTCAAGTTTCCACTTAGGTGTTATAAAACTGTCAACTAGATTTCTTGGCTTCTGAACTTAGTTAAGGTAAATCTGGATTTTTGCAAAACAACCTAGAGCCTAGTACTTCCTATTCAAACCACTTTACTTATTAGTATTAGTTTGCGAGTACTTAAAGAGTACTCATGGCTTGTCCCTGGCTATTCCCGTGTCCAGACTATGAAGAGAACTATCAGGAAGACGAACATCAGGAAGGTTACGACAACTAGGATCATCTCCCATCGTCAGCATTGCCAGTGACCATGAAGACGGAGCTTCGCCCACGCTATCATTATTATTACGTTATTCTGCTGCTTGATTTTTATTAAGACTGGATCATGAGATCCTTTATTTGTGTAAGACCTTATGTTCGGTTTGTAATGGATGATGTACTGTGATATCCAATCTGTTATGTCTCGCAAAAATGGTAATCCTAGGATTGTGACGTATGTCATAACAAGCATCTGGGATTAAGAATCCGGGTGTTGACAGGTTGGTACCAGAGCCATCCTGACCATAGGAGACCCTAGTTAGAATGGACATTTGAATCAAAAACTTAGTTTCAAAAACCAAGGAAGTGAGTATTTATGAAAACTTATTATCATTCTTATCACTTGGATTCTTTCATGAAAATTCATGTTCCTCAAGAATTCTTGCAAACCTAAATAAAATTTGACACACTTGATCACTCTACTAACTTACTCATCCTATATTCTTATATATGGACGTGAAGTATGGCAATTTCTATCAGTAGAGGAATGGAGGAGAGATCATCTTTGAGCGTGACTTGGACCGGCTGTCGGAGATGCTGGAGCGTCCGCACCCTGAGTTCTTTGGAGCTCAGCTCAACGATCAGGAAGGAGAGGAATTGCAATGGCTAGTTGTTGCAAGTCTCCAAGGATCTCCCACCTCAGATGGAATTCAGTTCACCTTGAGAGAGAACAACTGGCTCGATGGACTTGCCAGGGCCATGCAGGAAGCTCTTGTCCGTCTGTGTGGGCAGAGTATCAATCAGATCAAGGGTACCCTCTTTGAGTTTCTATCCAAGGAGTGATGTTATGGGACAGCCACTGGAGGCCCATATCACCATGAGCTGAAGAATTAGTTGGACCACCTCAGCTTCATGATGTATGACCGACAGAAGGAGTTGGACAATGCCCGCTCCTACGCCAACCATAAGTACGCCATTGCCGCCAAGAAGGATCAGACCATTGCCATGCTAGTGAAGGATCGGCAGTATCGTCGCTGTTAGCTCGACAAGAAGGAGCGCATCATTGCCCGTCTCCGCCATAGGATCACTGAATTGGAGGAGACTGTCCACGAGAGATACATGCAGCTAGAGCAGAGGGACAATGCAGGGTAAGACCTTCGTGGAGACCCCTACTTCTATCTCAGTGACGATGATGACTTTATGGAGGATCAGGCCATGGACTTCTTCACCGATGAGGATGACTTCGCCTTCATTGATGATGATGATGATGATGATGATTAGGACACCGTCTCTAAGGAGTAGTAGCACTTGAGCACTAGCATTAGTGAGTTGTATTCGGTCCCACTGTATCGTAGTTACACAGAATGGTTCTTAAAACCATCTGTTTTCCTTTGTTGTGTTGTGTGTTTGTATCGTGTGCTATGAATGAATGAATGAAAAGCAAGTTGCTAGAAAAACCTGAGTCAAACTTTGAAAACTTTTCAAACACAAAACCCTGAACCTTAGAAATTTCCCCCTTTTCTCATGATCTATCTCAATCTTCAGATGCCTCACGGAGGAAGCACTTCATCCCTGGACCCGATGTTGCAAATCTTGCAAATGTTGGTTTCTGACTGCGAAGCTGAAAGAGCCGAACGTCAAGCCAACTTAGCCACCCTTCAATAGATAGCTCAGATGGCAAACAACAATCAAGGCCATGGAAATTAGGACAACCATGGATCCAAGCTCAAGAATTTCCAGATCCAAGTCTAAAGAGCCCATAGATGCCGATGATTAGCTGCAAACCATGGAGAAAAACTTAGAAGTTGCAGGAGTGGAAGCCAACGAGAAAGTTTTGTTCGCCACCCACTATCTGGCTGGAGATGCAAGAGCATGGTGGAACAGCGTTCGTGCCTTGAATGGAGGTCAAATAATGGCTTGGGAAGAGTTCAAAATCAAGTTCAGCAGAACCGATGTGCCACGGGTTTAATCAAAGATGAGAGATGAATTTAGAGAACTGAAGTAGGGGAGAATGACAGTAGTTGAGTACCGTGACAACTTTTTGTCATTGGCTAGGTATGCACCGGATGAGATTGACACAGAAGCTAAGAAGAAGGAGAGATTCCTGAATGGTCTGCATGATGAGATGCAGACAGTTTTAGTCAATATCCCCTTTGCTGATATTGAATACTTAGTGGATTCCGCCATTCAGATGGAAGGCGAGATCAACCAAGCTAATGAGAACCGCAAGCGTCGCATGATGCATCAACCAGGAACCCATCATACCCCAAAGTATCGCCCCAACCCATCTGCAGGATTTGCCCCAAGAACCAACAGACCCCCGATGAACCGTCCGACCTATCCCAACCGTGGAACCCCAAGGCCCGGAGGAAATCACAACAACAACCCCGGGAACCCAAGAAATTTCAACCATGCACCACCCAAGTTCAACAACAACAATACCGCCACCAAGACCAATACTTCCCCAAGGACTAGAAGCAATGTTGTGCCTGCTGCAGCAAAGGATAAGTCTCAGGTGACTTGTTATGAATGTGGAACCAAAGGTCACTATTCCAATGAGTTCCCCAATAAGATTGCCGTAGCCCCCAATACAAATTCCCCAGCTCAGCAGCGGCGTCGTGTTCAGCCCAGAAGAAGGTTTGCCCCAGGGAATTCGCTCAACTGCAACGGTCGTCTCTTTCTCATGCATGCTGAAGAAGAAGCGCCAGATGTCGTGCTGGGTATGTTTTTTGTTAACTCAGTACTTGCAAGAGTGTTGTTTGATTCTGGAGAATCGCACTCGTTTGTTACTGAAGAATTTTCATACTAGTAAGATTCAACCCACCAAATTGAAGCATGTTATGATAGTTCAAATACCTGGTTCAACCACCAATGCTAGACAAATTTGCAAGGCCATACCTATCCGAATCCATTGCATAGATTTTTATGCTAATCTAATAGTACTTGGAACTAAAGGTTTGAAAGTAGTACTAGGAATGGATCGGATGTCCAAACATAAAGGATTGGTCGATTGTGCCAAGAAAGCCATAACCATGACCAGTACAACTGGAATATCATTCAAGCATGTATCTGAAACCTTGCCCCACCAATTCAAATGCAACAAGAGTATAGCCCAACCAACTATTGACCAAGTCCGGATAGTCTGTGAATACCCCGATGTATTTCCAAATGTTTTCCCCGGTATGCCCCTAGATCGGGATATCGAGTTTATCATTGAACTAATCCCTGGAACCAGACCCATAGCCCAGAGACCATATAGTATGAACCCATCAGAATTAGTGGAGCTGAAGAAGCAATCGGATGCTATGCTAGAGATAGGATTGATCCAACCAAGTGCGTCTCCCTAGAGATCACCTGTCTTGTTTGTGGATAAGAAGGATGGAGGTAAATGTTTGTGTACGGATTATCGGAAGTTGAATGATGTCACCATCAAGAACAAGTACCCATTGCCAAAGATTGAGGATCTGTTTGACCAGTTGAGAGGTGCCAAAGTATTTTCTAAGATTGATCTTAGAACTGGTTATCACCAATTTAAGATTCGCGCAGAGGATATTCCAAAGACTGCCTTTACCACCAGATATGGATTATACGAGTATATTGTCATGTCTTTTAGATTAACCAATGCCCCCGCTTATTTCATGAACCTCATGAATAAGATTTTTATGGACTTCCTGGATAAGTTTGTCATTGTTTTCATTAATGACATTCTGATCTATTCCAAATCAGAATAAGAGCATGAGCTACACCTAAGAACCATCCTTGGAACCCTTAGGGAGCATCAGATGTATGCCAAATTTAGCAAATGTGAATTCTGGTTACAGGATGTAGGATTCCTCGGACATATCGTATCAGCCGGAGGAATTGTCGTTGACCCTGCAAAGGTGAAGGATGTGGAAGATTGGCAAGTCCCAACCACTCAAACCCAAGTTCATGCATTTCTCGGATTTGCGGGATATATCGCAAGTTCGTAGAAGGATTCTCAAGTATCACAAGACCCATGACCCAATTGCTGAAGAAGGACAAGAAGTTTGAATGGACGGACAAATGTGAAGCAAGTTTTCAAGAACTCAAGAAGAGATTGATTTCATCCCCAATCATGATCATGCCAGATATCACGAAGCCTTTTGATGTGTATTGGACGCATCCAAGATCGGCCTCGGATGTGTGTTGATGCAAGAAGGAAAGGTTATATCTTATCTATCCCGACAACTGAAGCAGCATGAACAGAATTATCCTACCCATGACCTTGAACTAGCAGCTATAGTTCTAGCCCTGAAGACATGGAGGCATTACCTGATGGGAAACCGTTGTGAGATTTATTTGGATCACAAGAGTCTGAAGTATATATTCACTCAGAAGGAGCTGAATATGAGGCAGAGAAGATGGATAGAGCTAATTAAGGACTATGATCTGGACATTCTCTATCACCCTGGTAAAGCCAATGTGGTAGCAGATGCCCTTAGCAGATTGATGTGCTGCTTGAACTCCATGAGTCTGAAGGAGCAACCAAGTTTGCACAAGGAGATGGAAGATTTTAGAATGGAATTAGTAAGTGAAGGATGTTTGGCGAGCATAGAACTTCAACCCACTTTGGTCAGTAAGATCAAGGAGGTGCAGAAAGGAAATGCTAGTATCGACGGAATCAAACGTCGCATCGATACAGGGAAAGTACCTGGATTCATCGAAGATGAAGGAGTGTTGTGGTATAAAGGACGTCTCTGTGTACCAGCAGATTCAGAGTTGAAGGAAACTATTTTGAAAGAGGCCCATGATACTCTTTATTCTATCCACCCCGGAGGGACAAAGATGTATCAGGATTTGAAGGAACAATTTTGGTGGCATAAGATGAAGAGGGAAATCGGAAGCTACATCGCCAAGTGTGATATTTATCAGAGAGTCAAGGCGGGACATCAGAGACCCGAAGGACTGTTGCAACCACTGCAGATTCTAGAATGGAAATGGGATTTAGTCGGAATGGACTTTATCACCGGATTAGCTACTTCTAGTAGGGGAAATGACTCTATTTGGGTCATAGTTGATAGACTGTCCAAAGTCGCCCATTTCTTACCAGTCAAGAACACTTACCAGAGATCGAACCTAGCGGAGTTATACATCGCTAGAATCGTCAGTTTGCACGGAGTCCCCAAGAACATCGTGTCAAATTGAGGAACCCAGTTTACCTCGAGATTCTGGAAGAAAGTCCAAGAAGGATTAGGACCTAGACTGGATTTCAGCACCGCGTATCACCCTCAAACCGATGGACAAATGGAGCGAGTAAATCAAATACTCGAAGATATGTTGTGAGCCTGTGTGCTAGAGTATGGATCTAAATGGGAAGACTATCTGCCTTTCGCAGAATTTTCTTACAACAACAGTTATCAAGCTAGTTTGCAAATGACCCCATTTGAGTTCATGTATGGAAGAAAGTGTCGTACCCCGTTGAATTGGTCGGAAGTGGGAGAGAGTCAGATTTTCGGACCCGACATCCTATGAGAAGTAGAAGGGAAAGTTCACAAGATCCGTGAGAACCTCAAGACCGCCCAATCCAGACAGAAGAGTTATGCTGACAAGAGACGTCGAGACCTCGCTTTCAATATCGGAGATTTTGTGTATCTCAAAGTTTTGCCTTTGAAGGGAATGCAACGTTTCCAACTCAAAGGAAAGTTAGCCCCTAGATATATCAGACCTTTCAAGATTCTGAATCATCGAGGGGAAGTATCGTATCAACTGGAACTACCAGAGGAGATGTCAGCGATACACAATGTGTTCCATATATCATTACTTTGCAAATGTCTTGAAGTCCCGGAGAAGACTGAAGTTTTCAAGAACATTGATCACCGCACCATAGAGATCAACGATGACCTGACGTATCCCGAAGTACCCATCCGTATTTTGGAGGAAGCTTTGAAGACCACCATGACCCGAAGCATCAAGTTTCTCAAGATTCAGTGGAGTAACCACACTGAAGAAGAAGCTACCTAGGAACGAGAAGATCACATCAAGACGGAGTTTCCCGATCTTTTCAAATCCTAGTTTTCTTCTTTCTTCTTTCTCAAATCTCGTGACGAGATTTTGTTTAAGGAGGGAAGGTTTGTAACATCCCAAAAATATGGATCATGATTATCAAATTCCAATCACCAAAATTAGGGTTAACAAAAACTTTTGTTAATCAAAGCAATATGAATGCATGTGTGTATGTGATGATTGTATGAATGCATGAATGGAGTTGTGTGATTGATCTAAATAGCAAGGAATGGTTCAAAGATGAAAACTACATCACCTAAAAAAATTCCAAGCAGAAACAAATCAAGAGAAAATCAAAAACAAATCAAATAAAGCAAATGGTCATTTTTGCCAATCTTGCTCACTAGGCCACTTTGAGTGTTTCTAGTCCAAGATTTCAAAACAGAAACATTTACATTTCTTTTCACCCCTTGCTAGACCAAGTAAAAGTGAACCCAAGCCCACCTTTCAAACCCACAGAAACATTTGACAAGTTGATTCAAATGACATTTCAAAATTGAATCTTTAACATATGTGAAGATCACCAATTCTCAAAAACCAACCAAACCAATTCCCCTTGAACTTTCCAACTAACCAAAGACTCCCTAGTATGTAACTAACACACCGACAAAGTTTGAATCAAAAATTCAAATTTGAATCTCTTTCAGCCATTTCATTAAACACCTTGCAAACACCAAACAAACAAACAACAAACACTATTAGGAGCAGTGATTTTGGCCTAAATTATTCCCTCTCTAGTTCACAGCAAGCTATTAGTAGATCATCTAGCCCATTTAACAAGCTTTAGCACCACTGTGAGCTTGCCATAGCCATCAATGGTGACCATGTCGAGCTCACCTTGCCACCCCTCAGTCGACAGCAAGATAGAAGCTCCTCTAGCCTAACCAACCTTATCTAGGAGACTCACCACCGTCCACCGTCACCCCCTGTCCAAGCCGCGAGCACAGCCAGCCCCTGGACCACCCAGCCCGAGCGTGCCCAGCCTCTTTGCGAGCATGCTGAGAGCGCGCCAGTGCGCCACCCGTGACACACGCCCACAGAACGCGCGCCGCCCTCGCCGCATGTAAGCAGGATCGCCACCACCCCAGGAACACGCCAGACAACCCCGTTCATCGTCGCGCGATAAGGAGAGCCCGTGCGCCACTAAAACAGCCGTGGGACCCGCTCAGAGCACCGCGAAGTTCCGACCATCTCGTACCGCCCCTAACCTCGTGACCATGCCGTTGAGCTTCACCAGGGAGAACAACACTGCCCCCTATCGTCGCCCATGCCGTTAGCTCGCTGTGCCGACGACACCGACGAGCTCCGCCCGTGCCCTTTGACCCCCTTATGGAACTATAAATAGAGGTCACCCCCGCTTGAGTTCTTCACACCATCTCACTCCCCTCTCTCTCAGAAATCAACCCACCTCGCCCCCGGAGCAAGGCGAGCAGCACATCACCGAAATTTGGCCGGAGTCTGCCACGGAGGAGGAAGAAAGGAGCCGCCGGTACCAGGAGGATCACCGTTGTCGACTTTGTTGTTCGCCCCCATCGCCGACGCTCGCCTGAGCCCGGTGATCCCCCGTAGACCCCCACTAGCGGCGCTAGGGTTCTGTCTCGCCGGCGTTACCCGACGGAGACGATAGGTTCTAACCATTAGATTAGAGCTTGATCGCACGGCCTATGATGCCTCGTACCACTTCGCACCCCTGTCTCGCTGACTAGTGGGATCATTCACTTAAACCCACCACCGCGTGCGCTGTGCACCGTGGGCCAGCCCAGTTAACATACCGCGTGACCCAGTAATTCAAATTTGGATTTATTCTTTTAGTTTCAAACCCAGTTCTATACCTAGATTTAAAAAGAAACCTAGCTCGATTCACTGAACCAAATTGCGTGAAACCAATTATGTTAGAAAGGTACTGGAATTCTTAATCCAAGCTCGTTAGATTCAAACCAAATGGATTTGTAGAAGACACATAGTAAAAATAACAAGGCACAAGATTTTCTGCATTCAAACATTTTTCAAAATTCAACCACAAAAGCTTTTGAGTTGATTCCAACTCTCAAAAATCACATTTAACAAGACCTTTCAGAATATATAAAACTATCTAGGTTTACTTGCAGAAATAATGAACAAGTAATAAAAGAATGCCCCATAGGCATTTCTCATCACTTTATTTAATTAAAATAAAAAGGTTAAACCTTATTAAATTGCGACACCACTTTAAATCACATTCCCAAGTACTAAAATATGTGGTGATGACATGTGTCAACATGATCCCATGTTTTAGTTGGAGAATATTAAATCTTAAGTAGTTTTTCAATGAGTAGAAATTACTTTTCTAAAATAAAGGAAGTAAAACTATTTGCCTTAAGGGTTGTAATAATAGTGATGATGCTAGATCATCTAGTGTGAACCTTGATGTGATAAATAAAAGTAGTTAAGTATTGTTTGGTGATTGTGTACCTCGTATTTCTTTATACATGCTAGTACCGACCAAGGATACCAGGAGGAAGGAGAATAGTATGAGGAAGAAGCCGAGGAGAACTTCAACTACTGCTCTACAGAAGGCAAGATATCTAAGCAAGCTAGAACTTTGCAAGTTAACCCTTGCATTATAACTATGCCAACTAGATGCATTAACATGCATTAGTCCAACCACTTGATTATACCGAATGCTAGTTTTATTTGCAAGCTTAGTTATTTTTTTTATCAAAGCTTTCTCTTAGAGTTTACTTAGTGACTTGTAGATTCTAGAAGGATATTTAAAGGTAGCATAAAGAGCATAAAACTTGGCCTAAGTTAGATAATCTTGATGTCATCCTGAGGCATGAGATTGGACTTAGATAAGATACACTTGTTTACCACCCCTCATTAGTGTTTACCACCCTTTGTAGATGCTAGTGCTAAGACAAAACTTGATCCACTTTAGATGGGAATACTTGGTGAAAATGGTTATGAAAACATTAGAATGATGAGTGATTCTACTGAAATGTTTTGACATCTGTTCTTGAACACCAGATGATTTTGATGATTAAAATGTTAAGGCATGAGCCTTAGCCCTTTATAAAACAGACTATTTTCTATATGCGATACCATTCCAATTTTACCGTACAACCACAATACCCGAAATTTGGGTAGGGCTTGACTAGAAATTTATATACCTTAGTATGGGTTCCCTTGCGGCCAAGGTTTGAGCTGAGGCTACCTTGTGAAGATTGTCCACCTATGCAGTTCCCAAGATGACAGTTGGTCATGGTTGGGAGGCCAAACTCACAGGAGAGGTGCCTATACTAGGGCGTGTAATTGAAATGTTAGGATTGATTATCCGCATAGTGAGTATGGTGAATTCAAGATTGTTCTTGACGGATGTATCGAATGTTGTGGTGAAAGTGTACTACCTCTGTAGAGTGTCAAACTATTCGAATAGCCGTGTCCGCGGTTATGGACAGTTGGAGTGGCCATACTGTTCCGTCGTCAGATGTTTTCAAAATGACTTATGAAATGATTTGTGACTTGACTTGACCATAACAGGGTGGTGATATGAAAATTCAAGTTCCCACTTAGGTGTTATAAAACTGTCAACTAGATTTCTTTGCTTCTGAACTTAGTTAAGGTAAATCTGGATTTTTGCAAAACAACCTAGAGCCTAATACTTCCTATTCAAAACCACTTTACTTATTAGTATTAGTTTGCGAGTACTTAAAGAGTACTCATGGCTTGTTCCTGGCTATTCCCGTGGCCAGACTATGAAGAGGACTATCAGGAAGACGAACATCAGGAAGGTTACGACAACTAGGATCATCTCCCATCGTCAGCATCGCCTGTGACCATGAAGACGGAGCTTCGCCCACGCTATCATTATTATTACGTTATTCTGCTGCTTGATTTTTATTAAGACTGGATCATGAGATTCTTTATTTGTGTAAGACCTTATGTTCAGTTTGTAATGGACGATGGACTGTGATATCCAATATGTTATGTCTCGCAAAAATGGTAATACTGGGATTGCGACGTATGGCATAACAAGCATTTGGGATAAGAATCCGGGTGTTGACAGTGGAAGATGTATCAATGGTAAAGATTGGACCGGGGTCCGTAGTTCACTAGAGGTGTTCTCCTTAAGATAAACAAACATGGCATGATGGGTAAACAAATTATAGCGGGGCAATTGATATGACAGAGAAAGGCATAATAATGCAATACTAGACGTCCATGATCCTATGAGATTCGATTGGGTAATACAACAAGATACATAGACCGCCATCCAACTGCATTTGTGACTAGTAATCCACCTTCAGGTTATCATATGAACCCCCTCCAGTATTAAGTTGCAAGCAAACAGATAACTGCTTTAAGCAAAGTGTGTAAGGTAAACAATCCACTTATTCCGTGAACAAGAGATCGTTGTTTTCTCCCTAGTAGCAGCAACACATCTACAACCTTAGATATTTATGTCACTTCCCCAGATTAAATAGAGGCATGAACCCACTATCGAGCATAAATACTCCCTCTTGGAGTCACTAGCATCTACTTGGTCAAGATAGCTACTAGAAATGGAGAGCATGCAAGATCACAAAAAACACATACATGATAGAATCAATAAGATAGAACCATTAACCAATCTGACATAGTAATCTCAATATCCATCGGATCCCTGCAAACACAACATGCATGATTACAAATAGATGATCTTGATCATGAACGGAGCTCAAAAAATCTAAACATGGTAGCACAAAGGAGGATAAACAACCATCTAGCTACTACATGGACCCGTAGTCCAAGGTGGAACTACTCACGCTTCATACCGGAGGTTGGCATGATGATGAAGAAGGCCTCCAGGATGATCTCCCCTCTGGCAGGGTGCCGGGAAGAAATTCAGATCCCCTAATCTAGGGAGGATGGTGGTGGCGGCTACAGACTGTTTCATGGAAGATTGATCGGGTACGTAGGGTTTAGGTATCAGGGGCTTCTTATAGGCGAAGAGGCGAGGCAGGGGGGCACCCATGGTGGCCGCACCCCACCCCCTAGGGGCGGGCCAGGCCTGGCCATGCGGCCAGGGGGTGTGGCCCCCTGGTGGCTCTTCTCCATCTCGTCTTCTGGCTCTATGTTCCAAACATTAAAATATTGATTTTGGCTTTTGTCCCATCCAATTCTGAGAATATTGATTTTCTCCCTTTTCTAGAACCAAAAACAGAAGAAAACAGGCAACTAGCACTGTGGCATCTTGTTAATAGGTTAGTACCAGAAAACATATAAAAATACCTCAAAGTGTAGACAAAGCAAAGAAAAGTAGATACTAAACAAGCATGGAACATTAAAAATTATAGATATGTTTTCAACATATCAAGCATCCCCAAGCTTAACTCCTCCTCGTCCTCGAGTAGGTAAGTGATAAAAAGAATAATTTTTGAGGTGACATGCACCATCAAAATCAAGATCAAACCATTTGCAAGAATTGAAAGCTGGGATCAAAGAACTCTAAACATGAGCATGAAAGATGGAGTTCTAACAGTAAGACAAAGTAACTATGCATGCAATATGAAAGTTTACAAACAAAGGTCATGAATAACAATGCATTGAAAAACATTTGTTTGTTTCACATATAGAAAACATAGCATAGTGGTATTCAGCTTGTCCCTCATGGAGTAGCAAATAAATGCATAGGACACCTTCAAAGTTCATAAGAGTGACTAGATACAAATAGTTCATGAGAAAGCAATATCAACAATATGAATCAATCAATAAGTTTTGGGAGAATGCACATAGAACTAAGAATGGAAACTATGCTGTCTTAATTGGTGCCTAAGGATAGAAGGTGGATACTCAATATAATAGTGGAAGAAAGGCCCTTCATAAAAAGGGAAGTAGGGATTTCAAGTCTCATAAAGAGCTTCCAAAAATTATGGTACTTGTTAGATTTCATCTCGCATTGCCCCTATCATAAGCATCTTCAAGTGATTAAGGTTAAAATGAACAAACTATGGAGTATATGCTTGACAAAGTATAAGTTGGCAATCTCATGTCCCTTGAATATGAGGTTCGCTCCTCATGCTACTCAACTTTAGTCACCTGTAAGTTCTTGTCATAGTAAGTACATGTGTATCATAGAGAACCGCCAACGGGGTACCCCTTGCACATGATACAGGAGCTATCCCATAATCAAAATTACAAGGTAATGAGACGATGAGCATCTCAGCAATCTTCTTATTTACCATGCGAAAATGGCGCTTTTTTCTCTCTTCCCTCTTTTCAATATGTCTCTCTTTTTTTATAAGAAGAAAGCTTCATAGATTGCTCACTATGGTGATGCTGCAAGTTTCCACCATGATTAGGCATGCCTTAGGCTAGCGGCCCAGACGTTTCTATAACACACATACATAACTCCATGGACTTACAAGCTCCCCTTTTATTTCACATCGACGACATCCGTAAAAAAAGAGCATGATATCAACTGCGTAGAATGTATAAGTGCAATGTTGAAAGTGTTCCCCATGATAGCATGGTTCTGCTACTTCCATCCTATAGGCGCAAGCATATACAACATAGATGACACAATGGTTCAAGTTTATTAGAGGCAAGAAAAATAAATTTTGCCATCAAGTTTGTGAGAGATTTAATCACTAAGTTTTCACATAACAAAGTGACTTTTTAATTGGAAGGTAGATGAAACAAGAATATACTTGGAATGGTGTAACACACCATGCATAGGAATTTATAGTGGACACTTTGGAATAACTTGGTTTCTTGGGAGTTGGATGCATGAGTAGAGCTTACTCATACAAGTGGAGGCTAGCAAAAGAGTGGGAGCGACCAACTAAGAGAGCAATAATGGCCATAATCATGCAGAGCGACAAAACATTACTAATCAAAGCATAAAGTGGTACTACAATTCAAAAAATAAATGATCATAGAGGCTTTGTGACTGGTTCATAGTCATAACATCGTGTGAGCATGTGCCAAGTCAACCCAAACAAAGCATCAAAGGAGAATACCACAATACTATGCTTCTGTATGCTAAAACAACGCATGATTCTTTCAAGGAACATTAAGAAATCCTAATTGTTTCGAACAAGTCATGCTACGACAATAATCACTAAGCATAAGGTCAAAAAAACATCTAGAATGACATGCTAAAGCCTAAGTCACAGTCAAAGTGAGCTCCTCTTGTACTATTCAAGCAAGAACTCCCTACTCCTTTCCAACACCAATCAACTTATTTGCAATAACAAAGCAAGAACGGGGGTCCAAAATACTTTATTCAGGAAAAATAAGCAAACAAAAAAAAACTAAGATGCTCCAAGAACAACACAACAATGCATGAAACAATAAAAACGAAGTGTCTAGAAAGACCTGAGATTTTTATTGATGAAGAAGGGGATGCCTTGGGCATCCCCAAGATTTGACGCTTGTACCTCTTGAATATTTATTGGGGTGACATGAGGTGGCATCCCCAAGCTTTATCTTTTGTCCATTCTTCATCTCATTACATCATTCTTTCTCTACACCTACAAATTTTCCTTCATACAAAACTTCACACAATCTTCATTAGCAACATTAGTGTATTCAAAAGATAACAGACCTTTGGGTTTAGTTTCAAAACAGCAAAACTTTCACTAAAAAGAAAATCTACTATAGCAATTCGGTCAAAAAGCTCAATTTCCCAAAAAGAACCCAAAAAAGAATCAATAAGAACCAAATTCAAATAATGGCAGAAATCTGTCAAAACAGACCAGCAGGTAGAAACCATTTTTTCTAAGACCTTCTGTTGCTCAAATCAAAAAGTGTTAAACTAACGAAAGTTATATAACAACCTGGGGGATGTATTCAGAAAATTACAGCTCAATCTGGCTTACAGATATTTTATACGATTTTTTATGGTGGAGCACAAAAATCTGTTTCGGGACAGCAACTCCCCAAATCTTTCTTCCCTGTCATTAGAGGTTATTCTTGGCACAAAAATCAAATAAAAAGGATAAGGAGCGGTTTTAAAGAAGTAATAACTTCCAATACTCAAGAAAACTATTGGATTATCTCCCAAGAAGTACTTTTCTTTAACTCCTTTAAGTTAGGCACAAGAAGCAAGAATCAAGTATTTTCAAATGAAGAAGCATTAACATCAAACCTTGCTTTCAAAGGAAGAGAAAAAAGCAAATTCTCTCTCCTCATAGGGAAGTGTTCAATACCTTTCTTGAATGGAAATTGATATTTAATGGTGCCTTCTTTCACATCAATGATGGCACCGACAGTTCTAAGAAAAGGTCTTCCCAAAGTAATAGGACAAGAAGCAATGTATTCAACATCCAAAACATAGAAACAAATAGGGACATAAGCATTGTTAACCATAATAAGAACATCATTAACACTCCCCATGAGTTTCTTTTTATCATTATCATTAAGTGGGACATCCAAATAGCAATCTTCCAAAGGTGGCAAATCAAGCATTTCATAAATCTTTCTAGGCATAATAGAGACACTAGAACCAAGGTCACATGAAGCTTTGAGATCAAAGTCATTCACTTGTATGTTAATGATGGGTTCCCAACTATCTTCTACTTTCCTAGGAATAGAGGCTTTGTGTTTCAACTTTTCTTCCTTAATTTTAATGAGGGCATCTGTAATGTGTTTGGTGGAAGCCACATTCATATCACTAGCATCAAGACTTCTAGCAAGCTTTTGTAGGAACATAATCACTTCAGAAATATTGCAACCATCAATATCAAAATCAAACTAAGCATCACTAGTAGTATAATCATTGGGTTTAGGCATTGTGGTAGGAGGAATAGGGACTTCTTGTGGTTTGGTGGCATCCATATTGGTGGTGGTAATAGTGCACACACTATTGTTTCTAGCAATTTCAGGTTCTCTTTCCCACTTAGCATGTAGTTGGGCTAACAATCTAACATTTTCATCAATAGTAACTTGTATGGAATGAGTAGTAGGAAAGGTACTTTCCAAGGTTTCATGTTTATCAGCCATTTTATTAATCAAAGAGGATTGTGCTTCAGACAAAGATGAAATATTTTTCTCAACACTCAAAATTTTGGACTGTAAACTAGGAATTTCTCTATTCAAATTCTCATGTTGATGACTAATATTTTTCAAGATAGCAGATTATTCTTCCATAGTTTTAGTGAATATCTTGTTTTGCTCATATTGCATTTGCATAAAGTTTTTAGTGGTTCTTTCAACTTCTAGAATCCTATCTTCACTGGGCATTCCAGATCTACCATGATAAGTATTATTACCATAAGCATTGTTGCCAAAATTATTATTCCTAATGAAGTTCACATCAACTTGCTCTTATTGAGCAACCAAAGAGGCTAAGGGAACATTATTTGGATCAATATGAGATTTTCCATTAACAAGCATAGCCATGATAACATCAATCTTATCACTCAAAGAGGAGGTTTCTTCAATAGAATTTACCTTCTTACTGTGTGGAGCTCTCTCGGTGTACCATTCAGAATAATTAACCATCATATTATCAAGGAGCTTTGTTGCAGCACCCAAGGTAATGGTCATAAAGGTACCTCTAGCAGCTGAATCCAACAGGTTTCTTGAGGAGAAGTTTAAACCTGCATAAAAAGTATGGATAATCATCCAAGCAGTAAGTCCATGAGTGGGACAATTCTTAACCAAAGATATCATTCTTTCCCAAGCTTGAGCAACATGTTCATTATCAAGTTGTTTAAATTTCATTATTTCACTTCTCATAGATATGATCTTAGCAGGAGGATAGTATTTTCCAATAAAAGCATCTTTGCACTTAATCCAAGAATCAATACTATTTCTAGGCAAGGATAGCAACCATTCTTTAGCTTTTCCTCTCAAGAAGAAAGGAAACAACTTGAGCTTAATAATATCTCCATCTACATCCTTATATTTTTGCATCTCACAAAGTTCAACAAAGTTATTGAGGTGGACAGCAACATCATTAGAACTGGCACCAGAAAATTGCTCTTTCATCACAAGATTCAACAAAGCAGGCTTAATTTCATAAAAGGTAGCATCAGGAGCAGGTGGAGCAATAGGTGTACTCAGGAAATCATTGTTGTTTGTGCTAGTGAAGTCACACATCTTGGTGTTCTCAGCAGAGTTCATTTTGGCAAAAGTGGAGCAAGCCAACAACAGCAGCTACTAGAGCAGGAACTAATTTTTTGTGTGTTTTTTATAAGAGAAAGCAAAACCAAACGAAATTAATTTTTTGGAATTTTTGATAAAAAGAGGAAAACAAAACCAAGCAAAATAAATTAAGCAAAAACAAAAACAAAGTAAAGAGAAAGGTTGTGAAGGACTCCCCTTGTGAAGCCATTACTAGCCTCCTCGGCAACGGCGCCAGAAAACAGCTTGATGTGCTTAGATCAATGTAGAGCTTCGTTGGGATACCCCAAGAGGAAGGTATGATGAGCTCAGCAGCAAGTCTTCCCTCAGAAATAAACCAAGGTTATCGAACCAGTAGTAGGAAGGAAACGACCCAAAGGTGTTGTTGCCAACTTGGAAACCTGCACAACACAAACTCAAGACTTTGCTCCAACGAACAGTGAGGTTGTCAATCTCAACGGTTTGCTGAAAACAAAGGATTAACTTTATGGTGTGGAAGGTAATGGTGGTTTGTAGAAAGTAAACAGTAACAGTGGAAGATGTATCAATGGTAAAGATTGGACCGGGGTCCATAGTTCACTAGAGGTGTTCTCCTTAAGATAAACAAACATGGCATGCTAGGTAAACAAATTACAGCGGGGCAATTGACATGACAGAGCAAGGCATAATAATGCAATACTAGACATTCATGATCCTATGAGATTTGATTGGGAAATAAAACAAGATACATAGACCGCCATCCAACTGCATCTATGACTAGTAATCCACCTTCAGGTTATCATCCGAACCCCCTCCAGTATTAAGTTGCAAGCAACGGATAACTGCTTTAAGCAAAGTGTGTAAGGTAAACAATCCACTTGTTCCATGAACAATAGATCATTGTTTTCTCCCTAGTAGCAACATCACATCTACAACCTTAGAGATTTATGTTACTTCCCCAGATTAAATAGAGGCATGAACCCACTATCGAGCATAAATACTCCCTCTTGGAGTCACTAGCATCTACTTGGCCAAGATAGCACTAGAAACGGAGAGCGTGAAAGATCACAAACAACACAGACATGATAGAATCAATCAGATAGAACCATTAACCAATATGACATAGTAATCTCAATATCCATCGGATCCCCGCAAACACAACATGCATGATTATAAATAGATGATCTTTATCATGAACGGAGCTCACAAGATCTAAACATGGTAGCACAAAGGAGGAGAAACAACCATCTAGCTACTACATGGACCCGTAGTCCAAGGTGGAAGTACTCACGCTTCATACCGGAGACTGGCATGATGATGAAGAAGGCCTCCGGGATGATCTCCTCTCCGACAGGTTGCCAGGAAGAACTTCAGATCCCCCCGATTAGGGACAATGGTGGCGGCGACTACGGACTGTTTCATGGAAGATTGATCGGGTTCTTAGGGCTTAGGTATCGGGGGCTTCTTATAGGCGAAGAGGCGAGGCAAGGGCACCCAGGGTGGCCGCACCACCATCCAATTCTGAGAAATATTGATTTTCTGCCTTTTCTGGAACCAAAAACAGAAGAAAATAGGAAACTGGCACTATGGCATCTTGTTAATAGGTTAGTACCATAAAGCATATAAAATACCTCAAAGTGTAGACAAAGCAAAGCAAAGTAGATACTAAACAAGCATGGAACATCAAAAATTATAGATACGTTTTCGACGTATCACCTATGACCAGCGATATGGCAATATGTCCCTAGACTTCCTATTAGAATACCATAATAACCAAATACTTTGAGGCTCCTTCTTCTCGATGGCACATAATTCGCAACTATCGCCGCTATCGAGCAAACATGCAAACAGACAATACCACACTCAATACAAGGCATACAATCATCAATACATACATCAATCAATGGACAAATCAAGTTTATAGATCAGCAAGGGTTGACAATTTTGTTTTGGATACAAAGGAAAAGCCTTGATTGCATTGGTGGATTTTCTATTAGGGTTTATAGTCCAAAACTACCTAGATAAGGGGTTTTGGAGCAAGACCAAGTTCTGTAAGATATCATGTGTAAAAGTGATATCATCAGATAGTTATTGATAAAATGAAGCCAACAAAAGTGGTTTCACTATTTTATCAATTACCATTGATTTATAAAGATTTTTATAGTGGATAAAACTCTAGTTTTAAGAAATAATTCACCAGAAAAGTTCTGGAGCTCAAAAAATTATTTCCTTGTATGATTAGGTAATATTTCATGGACTGATTCAAGATTAGTTGGAATCATCTCAAAATATTTACAAGAATGCCCTCAGGAAATTCCCAAAGCAGTTTTGGATGTTATTTTTCTTTTTCACCGGGAAACGCTCGGGAGCTCGTCGGGATCCGCACCTGGGGCATGAATGAGACTTAGAGAGGACAGGGTTAGATAGAGGAGGTCGAGGGGGTCTCGCCAAAAAAAACCGACGGGAGAGGTGTAGTATGGCAAGCACACCATCCTTGGAAACTTTGCAGCTTTTCGAGCTCGAAAAGCTTGCTCCTAGGCAAAGGAGGGAATGGGAGAAGGTGGGGAGCTAGGGAAGGGTAGATCAGGGGTTGGGGATCCCATTGAGGCCACATACAGAGGGGAAAGTACAGGGGAGGGTGAGTTATGCTCGATTATTTGCCATGGCCGAAACACCTTCTCTTCTCTCCCTCTGGTAGGGTAGAGCAGGAGGAGAGGAGAGGGGTGACTAGGGGAGGTAGGTTGAGGAAGTGGGGGCAAATGAGGGCAAAGGAAAGGAAGGGGGAGCCTGTACCCTATTTATTGGAGAACAACATGGTCCATAGTGATCTATGCCTATGGAGGCCATGGAGGGGAGATGGAAACTAGGGGTGCTTCCTGTGGGCGTGTGGAGAGAGGTGTGGGGGGTTTCTATTTAGGTGTAGGCCAGGGGGGTGGTAGCAACAAGAGTTAAAGATATAGTCACATGTGGTAAATTTTTGCTCCTCCAAGAACTAAAGTACAAGAGCATAAGTGAGCTACAAGGATTGCTATAGTGTAACTCGGCCAGGGGGTGAGGTGTTGCTGGGGTGGAGTCCTTGCCAAGATCTGATAAAGTTTAGAGTGGGTTTGCTAGTGCTTTTTGCAAGATGATTAAATTTGCCCACATGGGTGGTTGTGAAACAATGCTTGAATTTTGGTCTTTCCAAGATGGTGAAATGATACTGGTAGATAGGTATGGTCATTGTACACCTCCAAGATTTATTTGGAATTTATTGGAAGCTTTTAGGTCCAATTTATATCAATTATTCAAAAAGTGCAGAAATGATCTTAAGAGGCTAATGTGATATTTTTACATTGTACAAGGTGAGTTTTTGATGTGATATGGTATTAAATACCATATCACAATTTGGGGATTTCTTTTGGAATTTATTGGGATGGGAAAGTATTTATAAAGAATTATTTCTTGTTTCTGCCATTTAACAAAAAGTGTAAAAAAGAATTAATAAAGGATCTCAAAAATATTTATTTTTTAGTTGGGAAGATAGTATATGATATATAGGCATCAGATGTGCCTTCAGTTGGTCAAGTGGTTTGGATAAAAAACAAGGTTGTCTTTATATAGAGGGTTTGGAGGATTTTGCCAAATAATTATGGGAATTATTTGGCCTAGGGTTTTATCCAATGTGGATGATGTAAACTTGAATTATATATCAAGATCAACCTTGGGTTTTGATAAACAAGATGGAGTTTGGAATAAAACAAGGTTTAGAGGATCTAGGGCATTGATGTTTTTATGCCCTCAAAACATGGTTAGATTGGTGAGCTCAGAGCTCACCTTGGCACAAGGAATAAATGATTATTTAGAACAAGTTATGTAGATGATCATGGTGCCAGGAGTTTGGCTTGGTTGAATTTGAGTTGATCTAGAAGTGATGGCAAACTTTGTTGAAAATAAGGCTGTCATAGCAGATATGTCATGATGCCTTATAGACCATGTGGGTTTAAGAAGCACAACGATCCAATGGAAACAAGTGAAGAGTGGATTGATAGATCATGATTATTAGATCATAATCAGGCACAGAATTGGTCAAGTGGTGGTAGCATAAGGATGTGAGCTTCTGTCAAAGTAGGCAAGATGATAAGATTTGCAGAAAAGTTTATTATCTTGTCTACAAAACCATCATGGATGAGTGGGAGCCAGAATGGTTTAACCAATGGAAAGAGTGGTATTTAGTAGTACTAGTGATGTACTACAAGATGGTTCCATTACATTCTCCATAATGCACAAGGACTAGAATAGGTGGAGTACCAACGATTGAATCTAGATAAGGATTCCAGACAACCAAATTTGGCAGATTTGAGTATTTGGACTAGTATGCAAGAAAGGAAACATTTGAAGAGGGTGAAAAGGTTTATGCTTATCATAAAGTGTATGATATTGAGGTATAGATTGAATATAGGGGTTCCATTCTTGTGTTTGGTCTTTGATGAGTTGGATGCTAACACAAAGGATTAACTCATATTGATCTGGGTAAGTAGATTTGAGACTCACTTGTGGAGATCAGGATAGATTTAGTTTTAGATACTTGGTTTGAGATTGATGATCTCATCTATTGGTTTGATCCCTAAGGATGAGCTACTAGATTAGCTCACTCTAGTTCCTAAGCAAACAAGGCAATTCAGCAGATCAAGGCAATTCATCAGACAGCAGATCAAGGTACTCATCTTAACATACTTGTAAAACTACTACTAAAGTCATCCTCAAGCCTAGCTTGAGTTAAGCATGGGTGTTTGAAATGGTTGTGCATTGAATTAGGGTAAGTACCTCTTGGTAGTTCTACCAAGATTGGAGTGAAAAGGTTTTAGGAAAGGTGTTGGAAAAACCTAGAGGTAAGAGTAGTTGAAGTTCTGTCTTGAAAACATAAGGAGATTACATATAGGTCTCCATAGTTTTGTTAATAGAACTAGTAAAATATTTTGTTGTGGCAAAATCATCTTGGCTCAAGTTCGAAATGCCAGAACATTTGAGAATATTAAAGATGAGCCAAGACATCTCTTTTGTAAAATAGTTTTTTGTCAAATGAGGTTGAGGTAAGGAGTATATTATGTAATACACAAACAATTGTATGAACACAATAAAACAAGAAAATATTGCAACAATTAATAGGAAAAAGTTTTTGTTCCCCTTGATTTTTGCCTTTTTGACAAAACATCAGGGTTGCTGAAATTGGGATGTTACAGACCTTTCCCCCTTAAAATAATCTCGTCCCGAGATTAGGGAGGAGTAGGGTTGGGTGATAATCCGCTTAACAATTTCAGCGGTGGAATTATTATATGCTAACAGGTTTTACAACAAACCGGCGTGGTCAGCTATGGGTCGGAGCTAAGTGACTTCAAATTGAGTTGTTTAGATTAAACAAATGGAAAAGACGCAGTGTTTTCCCCTTAGGACGATTCTAGGTAGGTTTAGTGTAGAATCCATTCTTCTTCGAGAAGCGAGACAACGAGTTGAGCCTTCTTCAATCTTTTTTTTTGCTAAAGTCAGCTTTTTTTCCTTCTCGGTGTTGAAACGCCGGGAGTGTTGGCTGGATGGTCGACTCTGTGATGGCGAGCTTTCTCGAAGTGTCTTCTATTTCTAGAGAAGTGGCGATTGTTATCCTTCAGGCGGGGCCCATGA
The DNA here is from genome assembly GCA_916181665.1 of Avena sativa. Classification (NCBI taxonomy): domain Eukaryota; kingdom Viridiplantae; phylum Streptophyta; class Magnoliopsida; order Poales; family Poaceae; genus Avena; species Avena sativa. The sequence continues at coordinate 151,473,346 of OV702297.1, forward strand.
TTCCTAGTTTAGGAGGGGGTTATCAACTAATGGTGACAAGGGTTCAACTATAGGGTTTTATGGGGTTTTGGGCAGAAAGACGTAGTCTTTCCCCCTTAGAGTGACACTAGGGGTGCTTGGTGGAATGATGCGGCCCGGTCACTAAAGAGCCCGTTGGGAAACCCCAAGAGGAAGGTATGATGAGCACAGCAACAAGTTTTCCCTCAGTTGTGAAACCAAGGTTATCGAACCAGTAGGAGAAAGGAATCAACTTCCAAGGTGTTGCTAGCAACATGGAACCTGCACAACACAACCACAATACTTTGTCCCAACTTGCAGTGAGGTTGTCAAGCTCACCGGTTTTGCTGAAAACAAAGGATTAAACGTATAGTGTGGAAGAAAGTAATTGCTTGTAGTAATTGCACAAAGTAAAAAGTAGACGGTAGATTGAATATCAGTGGGAAGGAATGGACCAGGGTCCACAGTTCACTAGAGGTGTTTCTCCATAAGATAAATAGCATGTTGGGTGAACAAATTACAGTTGGGCAATTGACAAGATATAGAACGCATAACCATTCATATACATGTCATGATGATCTCTATGAGATTCGTTTGGGCATTACAACATAATACATAGATCGTAATCCAACTGCATCTATGAATAATAATCCACCTTCAGGTTATCATCCGAACCCCTTCCACTATTAAGTTGCAAGCCATAGATAATTGCATAAGCAAAGTGTGTAAAGTAAACAATACAATAGCCCTTGGACAAAGGATTTTTGTTTTCTCCCTAGTAGCAACAACACATCTACAACCTTAGAAGTTTCTGTCACTCTCCCAGATTACTAGAGGCATGAACCTACTATCGAGCATAAATACTCCCTCTTGGAGTCACAAGCATATACTTGGCCAGAGTAGCTACTAGCAATGGAGAGCATGCAAGATCACAAACAACATAGACATGATAGAATCAATAATCAATCTTGACATAGTACTCAATATCCATCGGATCCCAACAAACACAACATATAGGATTACAAATAGATGATCTTGATCATGATAGGTAGCTCACAAGATCTAAACATGATAGCACAAAGAGGAGAAACAACTATCTAGCTACTGCTATGGACCCATAATCCAAGGATGAACTACTCACACATCACTCTAGAGGCTGGCATGGTGATTTAGAAGGCCTCTAGGGTGATCTCCCCTCTCCGGCAGGGTGCCGGGAAGAGTTTCGGATCCCTCCCAAACTAGGGACGATGGTGGTGGTGGCTACGGACTTTTTCGTGGATTTCTGATCGGGTACTTAGGGTTTCTATCTCAGGGGGTTTATATAGGCGAAGGGGCAAGGTCGGTGGATGCCCAGGGGGCCCCACACCATAGCTAGGCGCAGCCTAGGGGGGGCACACCTAGGGGTGGGTTGGCCACCCCGGTGCCCTCCTCCGTCTCCACTTTGGACTTCGTCTTGTGTTGGAAAAAATAGGAACTTCGGCCTTGCTTTCGTCCAATTTCGAGAATATTTCTTTACTAGATTTTCTAAAACCAAAAATAGTAGAAAACAGGCAACTGGCAATGTGGCATGTTGTTAATAGGTTAGTTCTAGAAAATGTATAAAAATGCCTCAAAGTGTAAAAAAACATAAGATAGTTGGTACAAAACAAGCATGGAGCATCAAAAAATATAGATACGTTTACGACGTATCAATCATCCCCAAGCTTAACTCCTGCTTGTCCTCGAGTAGGTAAGTGATAAAGAGAATAATTCATTAGGTGACATGCACCATCACAATCTTGATCAAGGTATTGTAAAGCATTGATAGCTGGGATCAAAGTACTCTAACATAAGCATGAAAGATATATTTCTAACAATAAGTCATAGCAACTTTGTTGAAACATGAAAGGAAACACAAACAAAAGGTCATGAATAATGCTTTGAAAGACATTTGTTTGTTTCACATATAGAAAACATAGCAAGAGTGGTATTCAGCTTGTCCTTCATGGAATAGCAAAACATAAATGCATAGGACACCTTCAAAGTTAATAAGGGTGACTAGATACAAATAATTTAAGAACAAGAAATACCATAATTATGAATCAATAAACAAGTTTTGGGACAATGCACATTGAACTAAGAATGACAACTATGCTCTCTTAATTGGTGCATAAAGGTAGAAGATGGAGACTCAACAAAAAGTAAAAAATAAAGGCCCTTCACAGAGGGAAGTAGGGATTTCAAGTTTCATAAAGAGCTTCCAAAAATTATGGTACTTACTAGCTTTGAGCTATCATTGCCCCTATCATTGGCATCTTGAAGTTATTAAGGTTAAAGTGACACAAGTATGAGTATATGCTTGACAAATCACAAGTTAAAAATCTCATGCCCCTTGCATACGAGTATCGAACCTCATGCTACTCAACTTTGGTCACAAGAAAGTTCTTGTCATTGTAAGTATATGTGTATCATAGAGAACTTCCAACGGGGTACCCCTTGCCTCATGACATAGGAGCTATCCCATATCAAAATGACAAGGCAACAGACGATGAGCATCTCAGTGATCTTTTTATTTGCTATTTGCATAGGTTTTTATTGAGGATGCTTCACAGAATGCTCATTATGGTTATGCTACAAGTTTCCACCATGATTAGGCATGGCTTAGGCTAGCCACCCAGGCGTTTCTCTAACACATATAGAAACTCCATGGACTTACAAGCTCCCCTTTTATTTCACACCGCCGGGATCCATAAACAAAAGAACATGATATCAACTTAAAAATAAGTGCAATATCGAAAGCGTTCCCCATGACAACATGGTTCTGCTAACTCCCAACTTATAATTTGCAAGCATATAAGCAACATAGATAGACACAATGGTTCAAGATTATTAAGTGCAAGAAATAAAAGTGTGCCATCAAGTTTGTGAGAGCTTTAATCACTAATTTTCACATAAAAAATTTAATTTGGAAGATAGATAAAAACATGAATATACTTGGAAAGGTGTAACACACCCTGCATAGGAATTTATAGTGGACTCTTTGGAATAACTTGGTTTCTTGGGGGTTGGATGCACGAGTAGAGCTCATACTCAGTACAGGTGGAGGCTAGCAAAATACTGGGAGCGACCAACTAAGAGAGCAATAATGGCCATAATCATGCAAAGTGACAAAACATTATTAATTAAAGCATAAAGTGATATCACAAGTCAAAAACTAAACGATCATAGAGGCTAAGATGACTGGTTCATAGTCATAACATAGTGTAAGCATGTGCCAAGTCAACCAAATAAATCATCAAAGGAGAATACCACAATATTATGCTTTTGTATGCTAAAACAACGCATGATTCTTTCAAAGCACATTAAGCAATCTCAATTGTTTGAAACAAGTCATGCTACACAATAATCACTAAGCATATGGTCAAAGCAACATCTAACATGACATGATAAAGTCTAAGCCACAGTCAAAATAAGATTCCTTTTGTACCACTATAAGCATGAAACTTTCTACACTTTTCCAACACCAATCAACTTATATGAAATAGCTCACAAAGATAATAATCAATAAATACCATAGAGCTTGTCTCACCTAACTACAAAGAAGAACTAAAAATCTCTAAGCAAAAAAGCATAAGAAAACTAAAACTAAATGCAGTGCTAGCAAAAGAGAACACTCAAAGAACAATAAGAGTGAAAACTAGAGTGTTCTAGGCAATGAAGAACTAGGTGTGACTTCTCCAAAATAGGTGTGTTGGGGTCCTACCAACTTATTACAGCAAACAAAGCAAAATAAAAATAAGAATAAAAACAAATATGCTCCAAGAACAACACAATAGCGCATGAAGCAAAAGATATAGTGTTTTAAAAGAAAACCTGAGATTTTTATTGATGAAGAAGGGGATGCCTTGGGCATCACCAAGCTTTGACGCTTGTACTTCTTAAATATTTCTTGGGGTGACACGGGTGTAATCCCCAAGCTTGACCTTTTGTCCATACTTCATCTAATCACATCATTCTCTCCCTACACTCAAAAATTTCCCTCGTACAAAACTTCACACAATCTTTATTAGCAACATTAGTGTATTCAAGATAATAAGCCTTTGGGTTTAGTTTCAACTCAAGTAAAACTTTCATTAAGACAAAAGCTATTGTAGAAACTTCTTTTAAAAGCTCAAGTGATCAAGAAGAACTCAAAAGAAACCGATTAAGACGCAAATGCACATAATTGCAGAATCTGTCAAAACAGACGAGCAGGTAAAGACCGATTTTTTAGAAAATCTTATGTTGCTCAAATCGAAAAGTGCAAGACTAACAAAAGTTGGGTAGATAACAGGGGCATGCACATAAACTATTAAAGCTCAATACGACGTACTGGGATTTTTCACGATTTTTTATAGTGAAGCACAGAAATTTGTTTCGGGACAACAAATTCCCCAAATCTTACTTTCCTCTCATTAGAGGCTATTCTTGGCACAAAAACCAAATAAAAAGGATAAGGAGAGGTTATTACAGAAGCAATAACTTTCAAGACTCAACAAAAAGAAAACTTACTGAAATAAAAAAATTGGGTTATCCCCCAAGAGTGCTTTTTTTAACGCCTTTCAACTAGGCACAGAAAGCAAGAATCAAGTATTTTCAAATGAAGAAGAATTAACATCAAATTTCGTTCCAATGAGGGAATCAAAATATAGCTTCTCTCTTTTTCTAGGGAAGTGTTATATACCTTTCTTGAGTGGGAATTGATATTTAATGGTGCCTTCCTTCATATCAATAATGGCACTAACAGTTCTAAGAAAAGGTCTTCCCAAAATAATAGGACAAGAAGCATTGCATTCAACATCCAAAACATAGAAATCAATGGGGACAAAGGTATGGTTAAACATAATAAGAACATCATTAATTCTCCCCATGAGTTTCTTTTTAGCATTATCATCAAGATGGACATCCAAATAAGAATCTTCCAATGGTGGTAAATCAAGCATTTCATAGATTTTTCTAGGCATAGTGGCGACAATAGCACCAAGATCACATAAAGCTTTGAAGTCAAAATCATTCACTTTCATATTAATTATGGGCTCCCAACCATCTTCTAATTTCCTAGGAATAGAGGCTTTATGTTTCAATTTTTCTTCTTTAATTTGCATGAGAGCATTTGTAATATGTTTTGTAAAAGCCATATTCATAGCACTAGCATTAGGACTTCTATAAATATTTTTCAAGAACATAATTACTTCGGAAATATTGCAACCATCAAGATCAAAATCAATATTATCATTCAAAGTAGTAGAACTATTGTCTCCCATATTTCTAAAGATTTCAGCATTTTTATTGGAAAAGGTTCCATTGGGTTTAGGCAATGTTGTAAAAGGAGTAGGGACTTTAGGTGGTTTTCTAGCATCAACATCACTAGTGGTGGTAATGGTACAAATTTTAGTCATATTATTATTCCTAGAAATTTCATCTTCTCTTTCCCACCTAGCATGCAATTTAGCTAACATCCTAACATTTTCATCAATCCTAACTTGTATGGCATTCAAATATTGCTTTATTTAACATCATGAGTCATTACTTTTAATTTAAGAAGTTAAACATCATGGGCAAGGCTATCTACTTTGGAAGCACGATCATCAATTTTTCCAAGCTTTTCCTTAACAGTTTTATTGAAAGCAGTTTGTTTACTAATAAAATCCTTAAGAATGACTTCAAGTTCAGGAGGTGCACTTGTATTGTTGTTGTAGGAATTTCCATAAGAATTATCATTATTAGAAGGGTATGGCCTATAATTATTATTACCAAAATTATTCCTATAAGCATCGTTGCTAAAATTATTACTTCTAATGAAGTTCACATCAACTTGCTCTTCTTGAGCAACCAGAGAGGCTAAAGGAACATTATTTGGATCAATATGAGTTTTCCACTAACAAGCATAGACATAATAGTATCAATCTTATCACTCAAGGAGGAGGTTTCTTCAACAGAATTTACCTTCTTACCTTCTGGAGCTCTTTCAGTGTGCCACTCAGAATAATTTATCATCATATTATCCAAGAACCTTATTGCAGCATCCAAAGTGATGGTCATAAAGGTACCTCTAGCAGCCGAATCCAATAGATATCTTGAAGAAAAATTCAATCCTGCATAAAAGGTTTGGATAATCATCCAAGTTGTCAGTCCATGAGTGGGGAAATTCTTCACCAAAGATTTCATTCTTTCCCAAGATTGAGCAACATGTTCATTATCAAATTTTTTAAATTTCATTATGTCACTTCTCATGGATATAATTTTAGCAAGAGGATAATATTTCCCAATGAAAGAATCTTTGCATGTAATCCCATATTCAATACAATTTTTAGGCAAAGATAGCAACCAATCTTTAGCTCTTCCTCTTAAGGAGAAAGGAAACAATTTGAGCTTAATAATATTTCCATCTACATCCTTATATTTTTGCATCTCACAAAGTTCAACAAAATTATTAAGGTGAGCAGCAGCATCATCAGTACTAGCACCAACGAATTGCTCTTTCATAACAAGATTCAGCAAAGCAGGTTTAATTTCATAGAAAGTAGCTTCAGGAACAGGTGGAGCAATAGGTGTGCAAATTAAATCATTGTTGTTTGTGCTAGTGAAGTCACACAACTTAGTGTTTTTAGGAGTAGTCATTTTTGCAAGATTAAATCAAACCAACAAGAATAGGAACTAAAGTAGGAACTAATTTTTTTTGTGTTTTTGATAAAAAGGAGCAAACCAACAGAAATAGAAACTAAAGTAGAAAGTAATTTTTTTGTGTTTTTGATAAAAAGAAACAAACCAACCAAGCAAAATAAACTAAGAAAAATAAAAACAAAGTAAAGAGATTAGTTGTGAGAGACTCCCCTTGTAGAAGAGGCCCTATACACCCCGACAACGGCGCCAGAAATTCTTTGAGGTGGCCCAGTCACTACAGAGCCCGTTGTGAAACCCCAAGAGGAAGGTATGATGAGCACAGCAGCAAGTTTTCCCTCAGTTGTGAAACCAAGGTTATCGAACCAGTAGGATAAAGGAAACAACTTCCAAGGTGTTCTAGCAACGTGGTACCTGCACAACACAACCACAATATTTTGTCCCAACTTGTAGTGAGGTTGTCAAGCTCACCGGTTTTGTTAGAAACAAAGGATTAAACGTATAGTGTGGAAGAAAGTAATTGCTTGTAGTGATTGCAGAAAGTAAATAGTAGACAGTAGATTGAATATCAGTGGGAAGGAATGGACCAGGGTCCACATTTCACTAGAGGTGTTTCTCCATAAGATAAATAGCATGTTGGGTGAAAATTTATAGTTGGGCGACTGACAGGATAGAGAACGCATAACTATGCATATACATGTCATGATGATCGCTATAAGATTCTTTGGGCATTACAACATAATACATAGACCATAATCCAACTGCATCTATGACTAATAATCCACCTTCAGGTTATCATCCGAACCCCTTTCAGTATTAAGTTGCAAGCAATAGATAATTGCATACACAAAGTGTGTAAAGTAAACAATACAATTTCCCATGGACAAAGGATTGTTGTTTTCTCCCTAGTAGCAACAGCACATCTACAACCTTAGAAGTTTCTATCACTCTCCCATATTACTAGAGGCATGAACCTACTATCGAGCATAAATACTCCCTCTTGGAGTCACAAGCATATACTTCGCCAGAGTAGCTATTAGCAACGGAGAGCATGCAAGATCACAAACAACATAGACATGATAGAACCAATAATCAATCTTGACGTAGTACTCAATATCCATCGGATCCCAACAAACACAACATATAGGATTACAAATAGATGATCTTGATCATGATAGGTGGCTCATAAGTTCTAAACATGATAGCACAAAGAGGAGAAACAACCACATTGCTAGTGCTATGGACCCATAGTACAAGGGTGAACTACTAACACATCACTCCAGAGGCTGGCATGGTGATGAAGAAGGCCTCCAGGGTGATCTCCCCTCTCCTGCAGGGTGCCGGGAAGAGCTTCGGATCCCTCCCGCTCTAGGGACGATGGTGGCGGCGGCTATGGACTTTTTCGTGGATTTCTGATCGGGCACTTAGGGTTTCTGCCTCGGGGGGTTTATATAGGCGAAGGGGCAAGGTCGGTGGATGCTTAGGGGGCCCACACCATAGTTAGGAGCGGCCCAGGGGCCCATGCCTAGGGGTGGTTTGGACACCCCTGTGCCCTCCTCCATCTCTGCTTTGAACTCTGTCTTATGTCGGGAAAATAGGAACTTCGGCCTTGGTTTCGTCCAATTCCAAGAATATTTCTTTACTAGCTTTTCTGAAAACAAAAATAGCAGAAAACAGGCAACTGGCACTGTGGCATCTTGTTAGGCTGACTTATTTTTAGATTCCTGGATAGCTGCGAGGTCCGGAACCGCGTAATCCCAAAAGAATGCGTCTGATTCTGGGCCGATCTTTTCCATCGCAAATCGCTAATCGTGCGTGATTTCAGAATCAGCCGACGACCTGCTTTGGAGTAGATTCCTGAGATTTTGTTGATTGAAATGAACCGGTATCCATGGCTTACCCTTTTGTTTCTCTTATTTACAGGAAACTAACACCGCAAAGAAATTGTGGAAAGGAAAAAACAAAAGAAAACAGAGCCAGCCATACCGTTTTTCTCTGCTGCTGCCCCGCATAGGAAACGCTCTACTTCTTGTAACACCCTCAGAATCGGCCCTATGCAAGTTTTAGCGCTTCCCGCCAAACCCGCATAGAAACGATTCAAGGATGCCCACCAGGCACTTTCGTGCGGGTGGAAAACGAAGTGATAACATTACACAACCGTCCTCGATGGGGCCCACAGAACAGATATATATACAACAGCGACTCAAAGAGTCAAAAATACAGATATACATTACAAAGATCCAAATCACCTTGAAAATGATAGAGCGTCCGACTACGGACAAGATGCAAATGGGGCTAAGAGCCCTGAAGAATAACCAATGGCGTCCATAACCCTGCCCAGGCCAAGCCGGAAGGGTAACCCTGCTAACGACGGCGATCTCAAAACCTGCTTAAACCAAAGGGGTGCCGACAAAGGGCAAAGGAAAAAGAGAGAGCGGTCAGTACTGAGGCCAGTACACGGCGAGACTAGAATTTGGCGGTCCTCGCCTACATAGGTATGGTGGACTGAAGCGGCAGCGCAGCATGCACTAAACAACCTATAGAGACTCGATATAACTGTCGGCTATCAGAGAGGGATAAGAAAGACCTATTCGGAACCAACCTAATGCTACCACCAAACATACCCATCCTGGTATTTCCCCCTCGAGACCAAACGAGGAAGTCAACCGAGGAAACTCACACAGTTGGCAGTTTTATTTATTCAGTTATCGTTGCAGCAATTACTAGTCAGGTATAGATAGTCATCCTGATATAATAAGCAGTGGGCACTTTTAGTTAACCATTCTGTTTTAGTTGCAACACTTACTAGTCAGATACATTTAGCATGAGATATCCCAAACCCAGCAGTTGTTGGTACTTTTATTTAGCCATTCCGTTGCAGTCAAGCTGATTACTAGTCATACCGGATACAAGTCAATTTATAACAGTAAACTTTAGTTATAGTTGTCTATGATCGAGAACTGTGCTCCAAGTCGTCCATAACCGCGAACACGGCTTTTTGAAAAGATTTAACCCTGCAGGGGTGCACCAAAGTATCCACACGCACTTCGACCCTTTTTGCCAGATCAGTTAACATACACCCATCGGTATGTCGGCGGGGCCTAAGTCATGACGTTTCCCAGACCCAAAGCAAGTACATGGGGGCCACCTCACTAAGCTACCCACAACGAAGTCGGCCGGTCTCCGAGACGGACTCAGGGTTTGCGCCAATGGCTGTAAATGACTGAGAAGCTGAAAGTGTGACTAGGCTTGTCGATACCGCGAAAACTCTCGGCAATCCTAAACAGTACAGTGTGCAGTACCTCGCACAATTTAAATAAAGCGGTAAAGCATGGCATAAGTACAGAATAGTAATAAAGCCCCAAACTACTTGTGGCCCCCAGTACAGTACTTTGAAATCAGGTACTAATTGATGGGGGTGCCCACACACCCCACCTGTGGTTAGTGCGCTCGATCTCGGAACAGGTGTCAAGAACTCGGGGTCCTACGGGACACCAGTGAGCGGTCGGAAACCAAATATTGTCTATCACCCACCGGTACCTCTGCATTTACCTACTTTCAATTTTAGTTATTAGACAGTAATTAAAGCCATGATCATCTCCCACATTAAACATGCGGCAAAACTCCAACAGCTGTGGTACTTGACGACACGCAACAGCACTTGAGCAAGCGACTACGACGCGCAAGTCCAGCTATCTACCAGACAACAGGTAATAGGATGTGTCCAAGGCAATATAGGGCTGCAAGGGATATCACGGGCACAAAAACTAGAGCATCGCAACACAGATAGCAGTAGATCAACAGGAGGGAATAAATACTATAAAGTAAGATAGGTAGAAAGGGGGGGAGGTGCTCGCCTGAAAACACTTGCCGAAGGTTCATCCGAGGATCGGGTCGACACTCGCATCAACTCCTCGGCCTAATCCGCGAAGAGCAAAACACTAGAAGAAACACCGGATGCAATATTTAATACTACGCCAAAGATCGGGCATGATGCATGTATGATGTATGGCATGGCAAAGGATGCGATGCAATTCGGCCATATTAAGCGGAACCGGGGTCCCGACATTTAATTAGGTGGTTCATGTTATTTATCTACCCCGCAAATTAAATGTTGGATTAGCAAGACAAAACATGGCTTCGGTTCGCTATGCCAATTTAAATGGAGTCCGGAATAAGACAAAGATATCCCGCATATAGACTCCATATTTAATTATGAGGTGAATCGGCATAATGCCCCAACCCACATGCTATGCATGCGAGATGAACAATTAATATGCAACAAGATGATAATGTAATATTATAAAAATAGGGTCTCGGATAAAGGGGGTCACACATTTAGGGTTCAGCGAACTTGGGCTCTGAGGGGTTCGGGGTTCGACAGTGGCGGAAACGGCTCGACAGGATCGGTCTCGGATAACGGAAGTAGATCTTGTCGCATCCGGGAAGGAGAACTTGGTTGGTGTCGGGGGCACATCGGATCCGCCCTGGTCGGTGTCGATCTTGTCGTCGATGGCGGACTTGAGTGGATCGGGTACCGGGGTCTTCGAGTCCGGGAAGAAGACCTTGACGCCTGTGACGAAGAACTCGGGTTCGGAAGAAGGGCTTGGCGTTCCGATGGATCGGTCCCCGGGGTCGAAGAACTTGGCGTCCGAGAGACGATCCTGTCGCATCCGCGGTCGTCGGGCCATGTCGTCGGTCTTGTCGTCTCACGGCGGAGATCCTGGCGTGCCGAGGGTTCGGTCTCGGGGATCGGTCTTCGGGCTCTAGGATCAGGGTCTTCGGATCCGGATCGGCGAGGAAGAAGAGGAGTTCCGAGGTTTGGTATTCGATTCACGGGAGGAAGATCTTGAGGTGCCCGCTTCACCGGGTCTAGCACGAGTTCTCGGTGTTCCACGTAACCTTGGCGAAACCAGAAACGACAACCTTCGAGGGGATTCGATGTTCTTCGGTGGACACCACGCCAACTTAAGGTCTCTGCCATTCTCCACGACGTCTCACCTCCAACACACTTCAACTCCACCTTGACGGCACCTGGCAGACGGGGCTCCAACGACCATGGCGAGCTGGGAATGGCACATCACTAGGCATGCTGGTTCGAGGCCGGGACGGCTCGAGCAGGTGGCGCACGGAGCTCGCAGGACCGAGGCGGTGGCAGCGAGGGCGAACGGCGGCTGGCAGACGCGGGAGGTGCCGGGGTCGGTAGACGACGAAGAGGCGCGGGGTGCAGAGGACGGAGCCGATGGTCGGGGCACGGCCGGCGGTTGCTGCGCTGCCACGGGGAGGACGGGCCAGGGCGGGGTGCTGGTCGCCGGGTAGGGAGACGGCCAGGCGCTGGCGGTGGCCGACGAGGAGCGGAGGCGGCGGAGGTGGAGACGCGCGGGGAGGACCTCCTGGCGGCGGTGCCCTGCGTGGCGGGGTCGGTCTCGCGCCAGAGCAGCGGCGCACGCGCCGGCGACCGCGAGAGGAGGCGCCGGGGAAGCGGCCGAGCCGGAGGACGGGGTGGATGCGCTCGGGCTCGGGCGACGCACGGGGAGGAGAGGGGGTGGTCGAGGCGAGGTCGTGGTCGGGCTCGGGCCGCGGCCGGGCTCGGGGGGGGGGGGGTAATGCAGAGAGGCGGACGGGGTCGAGCAGGCGCGGAGGCGAGGGAGGCACGGCGCCGAGAGGAGGAGCGTGCGGTGGCGCGGGCTGCCGAAGGCGGAGGCGCGGGGTCGACGGGCGGAGGAGGGGAGGGCTAGAGGCGGCGCTGCGGCGCGGGGTGGTTGCAGAGGGGAGGGCCTCGCGAGAGAGGGAGGAGAGGAACGCGGGGAGACGGGGGCCGAGCGGGGGCAGAGGCCGGTGGAGGAGGCCGACGGCGGGGGAGAGAGAGGGGCAGGGCAGGGGAGAGGAGAGCCAGGGGAGAGAGCGGGGCGGTTGGGTCGGCGGTGGTGGGGCCAGGCGTGGGGCCAGGGGCGTGACCAGGTGGGGTGGAGGACGTGCAGGGGGAGTGGGTCGGCCAGCGGTTGGGGATTGGGGTTGTAGTGGGGTAGGTGGACCTGGGGGAGGCGTGGCGATCGGTGCCAGGGGAGGTGGGGATCTGGGCTGGTCGGGTGGTGGGGCTAGGGGGTTGAGGTGGCCTGATGGGATTGGCTGGAGTAGGGAGAAAAGCTGAGGTGGCGAGCGCCGATTGGACGTGGTGAGGTGGAGGGGGGGCTGGGTGGAATAGGACTAGGTAGAAAAGGTTTAGATAGCTAGGTTTTTGTACTGGGGTGGCCGACTGGGTCGGATCGGCCCGGTACGGCTGCCCCTAAAAATAAGATAAATATTTTAATATTTATAACGGGGCTTTTGAAAACCGTTGGTAGACGAAACAAAACAATCCGGACGAGTCCGGGTTTTAATTTGAAATCAAGACGGGGCGTTTAGAAAATAAAAGCAGGCTTTTCGAAAATAGTTTTATGCAAACAAATGCAAGATGATGACGATGCTCAAATGCAATGTGGCATGATGACATGAGCATGCGGTCATGATGATGCAATGCACGAAAACAACGCGATTTTCTAGTAGTGGTTTTTGCGGGGCGCCACAATTCGACACCACTAACAATGGATCTCGCCCTCGAGATCCGCCTCATGGTACCGGGAAGAAGGTCGGCGAGCTGAAACTTCGTGCTTCGTGTAGATCCTCGCGACACCACTAACAAGAGGTCGTTGTCCGTGGTTGTCGAGAGAACACTCCGGGAACAAAAAGGTCGAAGGTAGAGGTATCAACAAATAAAGCCACCTCTAACTTCGATAGAAGGAGAGAAAAGATGCGGCCTATCCCACTTCAATGTACAAGAGCGAATAGAAAGGGTAGTCGGCATGGGGGCCAATCCATCACGCACCCAAACTATTACTCTGCACAATCAGTAGAAAAGCGTGCAACCATTCTCGGAATCAGACTGAAGATCTCGACAATCGAGGTTCAGAAACAAAGGAGTGATGCAGACGCTGCATCGGATCCGACGTAGATGATGTCGTCGCGTCGGAAAACACCGGAAGGCACGAGAAGGAACAAAGAGAAGTCCACCAGACGAAGGATTCCTCGGAGAGCATGAAGACCAGATGTAGCAACACCGTTACCAAAGGAGGAAGCGAAACTCTGAAGGTACGATGGAACCCAACCACGAGAAATCCTGGACTCGAAGAGAGAGAAGAGAGCGGATTCAAAACACGCAGAGGTGAGAGGAGAGCAGCAGAGGGGTAAGGAGTAAAATCAGACCTAATCAGAACTATCCAACCGATTTTGCAAAAATAGTTTTGACACTCTACTTCGGCCGTTAGCTAGGTTATCCTACAGGCTGGACTTGTGGGGGTATCGCAACTGCTGGGCTCTGATACCACTCTGTAACACCCTCAGAATCGGCCCTATGCAAGTTTTAGCGCTTCCCGCCAAACCCGCATAGAAACGATTCAAGGATGCCCACCAGGCACTTTCGTGCGGGTGGAAAACGAAGTGATAACATTACACAACCGTCCTCGATGGGGCCCACAGAACAGATATATATACAACAGCGACTCAAAGAGTCAAAAATACAGATATACATTACAAAGATCCAAATCACCTTGAAAATGATAGAGCGTCCGACTATGGACAAGATGCAAATGGGGCTAAGAGCCCTGAAGAATAACCAATGGCGTCCATAACCCTGCCCAGGCCAAGCCGGAAGGGTAACCCTGCTAACGACGGCGATCTCAAAACCTGCTTAAACCAAAGGGGTGCCGACAAAGGGCAAAGGAAAAAGAGAGAGCGGTCAGTACTGAGGCCAGTACACGGCGAGGCTAGAATTCGGCGGTCCTCGCCTACATAGGTATGGTGGACTGAAGCGGCAGCGCAGCATGCACTAAACAACCTATAGAGACTCGATATAACTGTCGTCTATCAGAGAGGGATAAGAAAGACCTATTCGGAACCAACCTGATGCTACCACCAAACATACCCATCCTAGTATTTCCCCCTCGAGACCAAACGAGGAAGTTAACCGAGGAAACTCACACAGTTGGCAGTTTTATTTATTCAGTTATCGTTGCAGCAATTACTAGTCAGGTATAGATAGTCATCCTGATATAATAAGCAGTGGGCACTTTTAGTTAACCATTCCGTTTTAGTTGCAACACTTACTAGTCAGATACATTTAGCATGAGATATCCCAAACCCAGCAGTTGTTGGTACTTTTATTTAGCCATTCCGTTGCAGTCAAGCTGATTACTAGTCATACCGGATACAAGTCAATTTATAACAGTAAACTTTAGTTATAGTTGTCTATGATCGAGAACTGTGCTCCAAGTCGTCCATAACCGCGGACACGGCTTTTCGAAAAGATTTAACCCTGCAGGGGTGCACCAAAGTATCCACACGCACTTCGACCCTTTTTACCAGATCAGTTAACATACACCCATCGGTATGTCGGCAGGGCCTAAGTCATGACGTTTCCCAGACCCAAAGCAAGTACATGGGGGCCACCCCACTAAGCTACCCGCAACGAAGTCGGCCGGTCTCCGAGACGGACTCAGGGTTTGCGCCAATGGCTGTAAACGACTAGGAACCCGAAAGTGTGACTGGGCTTGTCGATACCTCGAAAACACTCCGCAATCCTAAACAGTACAGTGTGCAGTACCTCGCACAATTTAAATAAAGCGGTAAAGCATGGCATAAGTACAGAATAGTAATAAAGCCCCAAACTACTTGTGGCCCCCAGTACAGTACTTTGAAATCAGGTACTAATCGATGGGGGTGCCCACACACCCCACCTGTGGTTAGCGCGCTCGATCTCGGAACAGGTGTCAAGAACTCGGGGTCCTACGGGACACCAGTGAGCGGTCAGAAACCAAATATTGTCTATCACCCACCGGTGCCTCTGCATTTACCTACTTTCAATTTTAGTTATTAGAAAGTAATTAAAGCCATGATCATCTCCCACATTAAACATGCGGCAAAACTCCAACAGCTATGGTACTTGACGACACGCAACAGCACTTGAGCAAGCGACTACGACGCGCAAGTCCAGCTATCTACCAGACAACAGGTAATAGGATGTGTCCAAGGCAATATAGGGCTGCAAGGGATATCACGGGCACGAAAACTAGAGCATCGCAACACAGATAGCAGTAGATCAACAGGAGGAAATAAATACTATAAAGTAAGATAGGTAGAAAGGGGCAAGGTGCTCGCCTGAAAACACTTGCCGAAGGTTCATCCGAGGATCGGGTCGACACTCGCATCAACTCCTCGGCCTAATCCGCGAAGAGCAAAACACTAGAAGAAACACCGGATGCAATATTTAATACTACGCCAAAGATCGGGCATGATGCATGTATGATGTATGGCATGGCAAAGGATGCGATGCAATTCGGCCATATTAAGCGGAACCGGGGTCCCGACATTTAATTAGGTGGTTCATGTTATTTATCTACCCCGCAAATTAAATGTTGGATTAGCAAGACAAAACATGGCTTCGGTTCGCTATGCCAATTTAAATGGAGTCCGGAATAAGACAAAGATATCCCGCATATAGACTCCATATTTAATTATGAGGTGAATCGGCATAATGCCCCAACCCACATGCTATGCATGCGAGATGAACAATTAATATGCAACAAGATGATAATGTAATATTATAAAAATAGGGTCTCGGATAAAGGGGGTCACACATTTAGGGTTCGGCGAACTTGGGCTCTGAGGGGTTCGGGGTTCGACAGGGGCGGAAACGGCTCGACAGGATCGGTCTCGGATAATGGAAGTAGATCTTGTCGCATCCGGGAAGGAGAACTTGGTTGGTGTCAGGGGCACATCGGATCCGCCCTGGTCGGTGTCGATCTTGTCGTCGATGGCGGACTTGAGTGGATTGGGTACCGGGGTCTTCGAGTCCGGGAAGAAGACCTTGACGCCTGTGACAAAGAACTCGGGTTCGGAAGAAGGGCTTGGCGTTCCGATGGATCGGTCCCCGGGGTCGAAGAACTTGGCGTGCGAGAGACGATCCTGTCGCATCCACGGTCGTTGGGCCATGTCGTCGGTCTTGTCGTCTCACGGCGGAGATCCTGGCGTGCCGAGGGTTCGGTCTCGGGGATCGGTCTTCGGGCTCTAGGATCGGGGTCTTCGGATCCGGATCGGCGAGGAAGAAGAGGAGTTCCGAGGTTTGGTCTTCGATTCACGGGAGGAAGATCTTGAGGTGCCCGCTTCACCAGGTCTAGCACGAGTTCTCGGTGTTCCACGTAACCTTGGCGAAACCAGAAACGACGACCTTCGAGGGGATTCGATGTTCTTCGGTGGACACCACGCCAACTTAAGGTCTCTGCCATTCTCCACGACATCTCACCTCCAACATACTTCAACTCCACCTTGACGGCACCTGGCAGACGGGGCTCCAACGACCATGGCGAGCTGGGAATGGCACATCACTAGGCATGCTGGTTCGAGGTCGGGACGACTCGAGCAGGTGGCGCACGGAGCTCGCAGGACCGAGGCGGTGGCAGCGAGGGCGAACGGCGGCTGGCAGACGCGGGAGGGGCCAGGGTCGGTAGACGACGAAGAGGCGCGGGGTGCAGAGGACGGAGCCGATGGTCGGGGCGCGGCCGGCGGTTGCTGCGCTGCCACGGGGAGGACGGGCCGGGGCGGGGTGCTGGTCGCCGGGTAGGGAGACGTCCAGGCGCTGGCGGTGGCCGACGAGGAGCGGAGGCGGCGGAGGTGGAGACGCGCGGGGAGGACCTCCTGGCGGCGGTGCCCTGCGTGGCGGGGTCGGTCTCGCGCCAGAGCAGCGGCGCACGCGCCGGCGACCGCGAGAGGAGGCGCCGGGGAAGCGGCCGAGCCGGAGGACGGGGTGGATGCGCTTGGCTCGAGCGACACACGGGGAGGAGATGGGGTGGTCGAGGCGAGGTCGTGGTCGGGCTCGGGGCCGCGGCCGGGCTCGGGGGGGGGGGTGATGCAGAGAGGCGGACGAGGTCGAGCGGGTGCGGAGGCGAGGGAGGCACGGCGCCGAGAGGAGGAGCGTGCGGTGGCGCAGGCTGCCGAAGGCGGAGGCGCGGGGTCGACGGGCGGAGGAGGGGAGGGCTAGAGGCGGCGCTGCGGCGCGGGGTGGTTGCAGAGGGGAGGGCCTCGCGAGAGAGGGAGGAGAGGAACGCGGGGAGACGGGGGCCGAGCGGGGGCAGAGGCCGGTGGAGGAGGCCGGCGGCGGGGGAGAGAGAGGGGCGGGGCAGGGGAGAGGAGAGCCAGGGGAGAGAGCGGGGCGGTTGGGTCGGCGGTGGTGGGGCCAGGCGTGGGGCCAGGGGCGTGACCAGGTGGGGTGGAGGACGTGCAGGGGGAGTGGGTCGGCCAGCGGTTGGGGATTGGGGTTGTAGTGTGGTAGGTGGACCTGGGGGAGGCGTGGCGATCGGTGCCAGGGGAGGTGGGGATCTGGGCTGGTCGGGTGGTGGGGCCAGGGGGTTGAGGTGGCCTGATGGGATTGGCTGGAGTAGGGAGAAAAGCTGAGGTGGCGAGCACCGATTGGACGAGGTGAGGTGGAGGGGGGGCTGGGTGGAATAGGACTAGGTAGAAAAGGTTTAGATAGCTAGGTTTTTGTACTGGGGGTGGCCGACTGGGTCGGATCGGCCCGGTACGGCTGCCCCTAAAAATAAGATAAATATTTTAATATTTATAACGGGGCTTTTGAAAAACCGTTGGTAGACGAAACAAAACAATCCGGACGAGTCCGGGTTTTAATTTGAAATCAAGAGGGGGCTTTTAGAAAATAAAAGCAGGCTTTTCGAAAATAGTTTTATGCAAACAAATGCAAGATGATGACGATGCTCAAATGCAATGTGGCATGATGACATGAGCATGCGGTCATGATGATGCAATGCACGAAAACAACGCGATTTTCTAGTAGTGGTTTTTGCGGGGCGCCACACTTCTCCACAAGCCAAAAAGAGTGGAAGGTTGCAGATTTTCTAAACTTCTCCACGCCACAGCTTCTCCCTACCGTTTTCCAAAAGCTATCTTCTACGGAAGAAGAATCCGAAAAGAAGTTGCCCTTAATAGGTTAGTTCTAGAAAATGTATAAAAATGCCTCAGAGTGTAAACAACACCTAAGATAGTTGGTACAAAACAAGTATGGAGAATGAAAAATTATAGATACGTTTACGACATATCATGGAATCGTAGACCTTTATTTTTGGAGTCGTAGAATGATGCTGGGGAATGGCACTGCAACTTTCATCCAAAGGTGGATTATCTTCTGCCGACCTTGTATAAGCCGCTTCGTGAGAGACGTCGATGCCACTTATTGAAGTAGGAGTCATAGCGAGAAGGGCATTTAACTAGCTTCTTGTTAGTTAGTTTTAGGCTTTTTAGGGGGGTCCAATAGGCTGGATATTGCCATTTGCGGTTGAAGGGTTAGAGAGGCGGTCTTGTAGGATGAGGTCATTTTGGGCCGAGTCTGATGCAAAGTCATGGGTAAAACACGTAGATGTGAACTCAGACTAGGATATCATCAACTGGGTTCATGCATAGATTAACATGTTTGTGCCAACCAGCGGCGAGGGTACTTGAACATTACAAAATAGGTCTGAACTACCAGGCGTTTGAGCACTTAGAGTTTTACAAGACAGGTGCAGGGACGATACATAACTCTACCTATGTTGTGATAAGTGAGTTCCCAGGTACGAATACTACTTCTAGGGAACGTCCAGAGTCTTGTCGCCGTTCTGGGTTGAAGTTTTCTCCTTAGGAAGTGTCTTCTCAGAGGGAGAGGAGGTTCTAGGGATAGTGCCTTCCTGATTCTTCTGGCTTGAGGGGCTCGTGGTTTCTTTCCCTTCTTAGGTACCAGAGATTCTAGCATCGGGGCCATCCAGGGTTGGTCGAGACAGTTGCGGGCGAAGTGGCCCGGATCTCCACAGGTGTAACAAACACTTTGCTTGGTTTCGGATCCTCCTTGGGCTTGCTTTGGGATCTTTAAGGTGGTAGCGAATATTTTGGCCCTTGCCTTTGTCGGAGTGTTATTGAGGCCACGTTGGGGGCACTCTCAGCTGTAATGACCCGGTTGATCACATGAGAAACAGGTAACTTTCTTGGAATGTTCCTCTCTTAATGTCTTCACAATGTTGACGTAGGGGAGTTGACGGGCCTTGCCAATCAGGAGATACAGGGGCAGTTGGCCGGGACATGGTCTTGACCTCCGGAGAGGAAACATGTGACTAGTTGTGTTGGCCAATCTGCAGGAGGATGGAAGACTCCACAGTTTGGGCAGTTGCCAAAGCACTGGTTGGCTTGATGTCCTTCTTCTCCGTAGCGGCTGCATGCTTTCTTCGAGCCTTCGTGTTGCATGGCCATACTTAGGAAGTTCTCGGGGTAATGACCTTCTGACTATGGAGGTGAGTTGTGGTAAGATAATAGTCTTAGACTTTTCGAGATAGAGTAACCAAGGGTTTATATAAGTAAGGGGGGCACCAGGGTCGGCAACAAGCAGGTCCAATAGGGTTTTAGGTTAGGTGTGATGTTAAGCATATAGATGCAGATTCATCAAGGTATATAGTTAGTACTAGGCGCAGGTATGGTTTCGGTTTCCTCTGACGACTCTCGAAGTGGGGCGTGTGGCAGGTTCTTGGAGGAGAGATCTTCTTGCAGTATCTTCTAGTAGTAGGTCTTTTGGCAATGAGTGGAAATACGTAGTCTTTCCACCTTAGAGATTTACTTAGGGTCGTCGAGGCTGGGGTAGATCCTTCGTCTTGGAGCAAAGGCATGCCGCTTGAGTTGAGGTCTTCGAGAGACGCATTATTGCGACTCCTTGCTATGGTGGTTACCTGACAAAGCCATAAGGGTTTACTCGGGTAGTTTTAGCGGTTAGCAACACTTCTTCTTAGTCCTTAGTCGGGGTGGAGGAAAATTAGCTTTAGAGGGGTTGTCTTCAGTTGAACAGTTTGTGTTGCTTTGGATCGATGACGGAGTAGACTCGTTGTCTTCAGGCATCCTTATCTTCAGGATTTTTGGGGCATTTGATTTATGGCGAGGACTTCCCATTGATTCGGAGGGAGGGTTGAATAGGGTCGTTGCCCTTTTGGGGATATTAGAACTAAGGCATGACTAGGGGTTGTCAAAGTTTTATTTAGGTGGTCATCCTGCTGAGGAGAGGTTTTAGTTTATGGGTGAAGGGTGTTGATGTCGGGATACACCATTAAGGTGGTCTAAGCTTTAGGATCGGATGATCTAGGGCAGACAAACAACACATTTCAAGCATCATACAAGAACATGACAAACAAATGAAGCGTACCATAGGTACTAAGGGGTGACTACGCGCCGTAAGAGGAATCCTATATTCAGGACACTTATCCTAAGTACGGAAGTTACGGGGGTTTTGACTTCTGTCTTGTCGTCTGATGTAGTCAGTGCCATACTTGATCTATTTAGGGGATGAAGGACTCCGTTGGTAGGGCGATCTTGTAGTGTCTTTCATTGTTGGTAGCTCCTTTGGTTTGCTTGTCTTGGTGTCTCTTCATTTGGGATTCTCCGTCTTCATAGTCTCCAAGTTGGACTTTGTTTTTTTAAAAACGGGACATTTGGAGTAGACGAGATATAGAGTAATCCATTTTTAAATAGTTTAAGTCAGAAAACATAAGATAAGAAATCTTTCGAAAAGCTTTTGAGAAAGTAGTTTTCGAAAGTCGGTGTTTTCAGAAATAGGGGTTGTCCTGTCTAACGTCCATGCTAACTAAGGTATCCTACAGTCAGGATGGCTCTGATAGTAAGTCTGTGGGACCCCGAAGTTACGGTCCGGGAATCCCTGTTATGCATACAATTCACGTTCCCATGATCAGTGAGGCGTGAGAATAACCGACTAGTACCATTACATCATCCATAAATTATCGATTTACAAAAATTACAATATTGCCAATATGGATATTACAACACAATAGTGGTAGTCTTCAATCGTAGAGCCCATGTCATGCCTTAACCTACAGGAAACTGACTAGGGATACGGCCTAGCTCGCATAGACGTCAGTATCTTCATATTTCCTGGATCCTCTAAAAATCTGACAAGGTAAATAGCCAGGGACAATGCCGGTGAGTACTTTGAATGTACTCGCAAACCACCTTAAAAGATCAGCAATAAAGGATATGCAGTATGGCTATGGTAGTAGGAGGGCTCCATAAGGGGTTCTTTTATAAAATAGTTTCTCTTGTAGATATAGCATATCTCTATATATTTCTTTGTTGAAAAACTTTTGTAAAACATTTTGGAAACTTTTTGAAAAGGTTTATAAATCACTAGGATTGGGTCACCCATTTGCGTCTCTCTCCCGGTCATCTCATGACCAAAACTCCTTTACTCCTTTTTCTAACCATCCCATGGTCAAAACATTTCTAACCCTTGCTTTTCCGAAGTACTTTTTGAAAAAAAAACCAGCACCGTTCTACAACAGCCTTCCCAACTGTCCATGAGCCAAGCCACTACCCGATATAAAATCCTCATATAGTAAAACAATGCAATTTTGTAAACAGTAGATCAAATATGCATAAGTATAAAAGTAGGAAAAGGGATTATGAGCAAGAGGGTGGCTTGCCTATGACCAGCTATATGGCAATATGTCCATGGCACACAATTCACAACTATCGCAGCTCTCGAGCAAACATGCAAACAGACAGTACCACACTCAGTACAAGGCATACAAGAATCAATACATACATCAAGCAAAGGAAAAATCAAGTTTATACATCAGCAAGGGTTGAGAATTTTGTTTTATATAAAAAGGAAAAGTGTTGATTGCATCGGTGTATTTTCTTTTAAGGTTTATAGTCCAAAACTACCTAGATAAGGAGTTTTGGAGAAAGGCCAAGTTCTATAAGATATCATTGTGTAAAAGTGATATCATCATATAGGTATTGATAAAATTAAGCCAACAAAAGTGGTTTCATTATTTTATCAATTACCATTGATTTATAAAGATTATTATAGTGGATAGAACTCTAGTTTTAGGAAATAATTCACCAGAAAAGTTCTGGAGTACCAAAAATTATTTACTTGTATGATTAGGTAATATTTGATGGAATTATTCAAGATGAGTTGGAATCATCTCAAAATATTTACCAGAATGCCCTCAGGAAATTCCCAAATGCAGTTCTGGATGTTATTTCTCTTTTTCACCAGTTAATCTATAATGGATTTTGAGTTGATTCTAGGACACATGTTAGGTATTGGCAATTACTTTCTTTGGAAATTGGATTCACCATTTTTGGATATGAAGAACTAAAGTGGTGAATTTATTAGTGCATAAACTATGCATAGCACTGTTTAATTCACCAAAATTCAAAGGGACATCAATAAATATTGGGCTCATGGGGTTTGATACTTATTGCTATATATGTCTAATGGTAGTTGGAATTAGGTAAATAACTCATTTGGTTTGACCTCAAGAATTTCCTAAATTCAAAAAGAGGTTGTTTTTGTTATTTTTACCAAGGGCATTTTAGGAAGCAATTTATAATAGGGTCCATGTGGAAAGCAAGGTATTTGTGATACCTTTCAGTACCGCTTGGGTTCATGTTATTTGGGGTTGTCAAACTCATAGAAACAATTTATTAGTGAAAAGTGTACCTTTAGGTATTAGATTTATTGAAATTAATCTGAGAAATATTTGGGTCAACTCTTGGTGCTACATGTTAGGGAAATCCCTAAAGGACTTATCAAAAATTGGATCTGGCTA
Organism: Avena sativa; assembly: GCA_916181665.1. Lineage (NCBI taxonomy): Eukaryota > Viridiplantae > Streptophyta > Magnoliopsida > Poales > Poaceae > Avena > Avena sativa. Next base: position 151,496,673 of record OV702297.1, read on the forward strand.
GAATCGTTATTTTCCATTTTCATTTATATTTAAACCAAGCAGCTATTTTCAGATCTCGAGCCAAATGGAAAATAAAAGGGCAAAGGGGAGTCAGCAGGCCTAATCTACTAGACGCTGGGCCGTACTTCAGGGAAACAGCCCACTCGGGCTCCATTAAGCGTGGCGTGAACCCGTTTGAAACGGCCAGGGTGGGGCCCAGCGGTCAGGGATACAGGGGCCGAAGGGGTACGAAGGGCTGGGGGCTATCCGATTAGGAGTCGAAGGATGGCTGACAGTCGTCTTCCTCGCTGTGCCAGGGGGGACGGGGAAGAAACCCTATGAGAGAACGACGGAATGTAGGGAGCTCACCTGGGTGCCGACGAGGCGACGGGAAGGCTCCACGGCGATGTGGCGCATGTCGAGGACCTCGGAGAGGGGCGGAAGGCGGGGATTCGAGGCTGGAGCTTGGTCACGCAAAGACGGTCGCGGGGAAACGCTCTGGAGCTCACCAGGATCTGCACTTAGGGCATGCATGATACATGGAGACGACAGGGTTAGATAGGGGAGGTCGAAGGGGTCTCGCCAAAACAAAAACCGATGGGAGAGGTGTAGTATGGCGAGCACACCGTCCTTGGAAACATTGCATCTTTTCAAGCTTGAAAAGCTTGGTCCTAGGCAAAGGAGGGCATGTGAGAAGGTGGGAGCTGGGGAAGGATATATCAGGGGTTTCGGATCCCATTGAGGCCACATGCAGAGGGGGAAGTACGGGGGAGGGTGAGTTATGCTCGATTCTTTGCCATGCCGAAACTCCTTATCTTCTCTCCCTCGGGCAGGGTAAAGCAGGAGGGGAGGAGAGGGGTGACCGGGGGAGGTAGGTTGAGTGAGTGGGGGCAAATGAGGGCAAAGGGAAGGCAGGGGGAGCCTCTACCCTATTTATTGGAAAGCAACATGGTCCATGGTGAGCTATGCATATGGAGGACATGGAGGGGAGATGGAAACCAGGGGGTGCTTCCTGTGGGCGTGTCGACAGAGGTTGTCAACACCCGGATTTTTAATCACAGATGCCTATTATGTCATACATCGCAATCCCAGGATTACCATTTTTGCGAGACATAACAGATTGGACATCATAGTACATCATCCATTACAAACCATACATAAGGTCTTACACAAATAAGGATCTCATGATCCAGTTTTTAATACAATTGAAGTAGCGGAATAACGTAATAATAACGATAGCGTAGGCGAAGCTCCATCTTCAGGGTCACGGGCAATGCTGACGATGGGAGATGATCCTAGTTGTTGTAACCTTCCTGTTGTCTGTCCTCCTGATACTACTCTTCATAGTCTGGCCACGGGAATAGCCAGGGACAAAGCCATGAGTACTCTTTAAGTACTCGCAAACTAATACTAACAAGTGAAGTGGTTTTCAATAGGATATACTAAGCTCTAGGGTTGTTTTGCAAAAATCCAGATTTACCTCTATAAGTTCAGAAGCAAAGAAAGCTAGTTGAAAGTTTTATAACACCTAAGTGGGAACTTGAATTTCATGTCACCACCCTGTTGTGGTCAAGTCAAAGTCACAAATCATTTCACAAGTCCTTTTGAAAACATCTGACGATGGAACAGTATGGCCACTCCAACTGTCCATAACCGCGGACGCGGCTATTCGAATAGTTTGACACTCTGCAGAGATTGTACACTTTCACCACAACATTCGATACATCCGTCAGGAACAATCCTGAATTCACCATACTCAGTATGCAGATAATCAATCCTACACGCCCTAGTATAGGCACCTCTCCTGTGAGTTTGGCCTCCCAACCATGACCAACCATCATCTTGGGTACTACACAGGTGGACAATCTTCACAAGGTAGCCTCAGCTTAGACCTTGGCCGCAAGGGAACCCATACTAAGGTATATAAATTTCTAGTCAAGCCCTACCCAATTTTCGGGTATTGTGGTTGTACGGTAAAACTGCAATGGTATCGCATCCATACAACCATCAATTTTATAAAGGGCTAAGGCTCATGCCTTAACATTTTCATCATCAAAATCATCTGGTGTTCGGAAACACATGTCAAAACATTTCAGTAGAATGAATCATCATTTTAAGGTTTTCATAACCATTTTCACCAAGTATTCCCATCTAAAGTTAATCAAGTTTTACGCTTAGCACTAGCATCTATAAGTGGGGGTAGATACTAATGAGCGGGTGGTAGACAAGTGTATCTTATCTAATAAAATCTCATGCCTCAGGATAACATCAAGATTATCTAACTTAGACCAAATTTTATGCTCTTTATGCTACCTTCAGTTATCTTTCTAGAATCTACAAGTCACTAAGTAAACTTTTGATAGAAAGCTTTTAATAAAGAAAATAAAATACTAAGCTTGCAAGTAAAACTAGGATGGTGTGTCAAGTGAGTATAATCACATATGCTTAAGGCATATAGTTGGCATAGTAACAAGCAAGCAGTAGCTTGCTAAGCTGCAAGTGTTAGCTTGCTTAATGAGTAGCTTACAAGTATTGGCTTGCCTTTTGCAGAGCAGTGGTTGAAGTTCTCCTCGGCTTCTTCCTCGTAGTATCCTTCTTCCTCCTCGTATCCTTGGTCGGTACTAGCGTCTATAAATAAATACGAGGTACACAATCACCAAACAATACTTAACTACTCTATTTAACACATAAAGGTTCACACTAGATGATCTAGCATCATCACTATTATCACAAAGATTAAAGCACTTGTCTTATTCATTTCATTTTAGAAAAGTAATTTCTACTCATTGAAAAACTACTTAAGATTTAATATTCTCCAACTCAAACATGGGATCATGTTGACACATGTCATCACCACTTATTCCAGTACATCGGAATGTGATTTAAAGCGTTGTCACAGTTTAATAAGGTTTAACCTTTTTATTTTAATTAATTAAAGTGACTAGAAATGCCTATGTGGCATTCTTTTATTACTTGATCATTATTTCTGTATGTAGACCTATATATTTTTATATATTCTGAAAGGTATGGTTAAATGTGATTTTTGAGAGTTGGAATCAACTCAAAAGCTCTTATGGTTGAATTTTGAAAAATGTTTGAATGCAGAAAAGCTTCTGCCTTCTTTTTTTTACCATGGGTGATCTACAAATATAAATGGGTTGAATCCAACGGGCTAGTTTGATTTACCATTCTTGTACCTTTCTTGTACCTTTCTAGTAAAATTGGTTTCATGCATTTTGATTTAGTGAATCGAGCTATTTTGATTTTTGAATCTAGGTATAGAACTGGGTTTGAAATTAAATGAATAAATCTAAATTTGAATTAGTGGGTTGTGCGGGATGTTTAACTGGGCCGGCCCACTACACACAGTGCGCGCGCGGTCTGGTTAACTGAGCGACCCCACTCGTTAGTGAGGCAACAAGGGGCGATGCGGTATGGGGTGATTAGGATTATAGGATCTAACTCTAATCGAACGGCTCTGGTTCATCGTCCACGTCGGGCAGCGCCGGCGAGACAGAACCATAGCGCGGCCGGTGGGGGTCGTGGGACGCTCACCGGGGCTCAGGCGATGGTCGGCGATGGGGGCGAACGACAAAGTCGACGACGGCGATTCTCCTGGTACCGGAAGCTTCTCCTGGGGAGGCTCCAATCGACGACGCCTCTCCTCCTCTGCAGCAGCAAACTCCGGTGAAATTCTGGACACCTGGTGCTCTACTTGCTCCGGGAGTGAGTGTGTGTGATCAGTGAGAGGTGGGGAGTGAACTGGTGTGAAGAAAACGGGCGGGGGAGGCCTCTTTTATAGTGGCTGAAGGGGACCGAATGGCGTGGGTGGAGCTCGTCGGTGTCGACGGCACAGAGTGTTACTAGCGTGGGCGACGATAGGGGCGGTGTTGTGCTTCCTGGCGACGCTCAACAGCATGGTGGCGAGGCATGGGGCGGTGCGAGATGGTCGAAACATCGCGGCGCTCTGGGCGGGTCCGGCGGAAATTTTAATGGCGAACGGGGTTGTCTGGCTGGGTGCTGGGGTGCTGGCGATCACGTACGCAAGCAGTGAGGGTGTTGGAGATATTCCCTAGAGGCAATAATAAATGTAGTTATTATTATATCTTTGTGTTTATGATAAATGTTTACATTTATGCTATAATAGTATTAACAAGGAAACATTAATACTTGTGTGATTTGTAAACCAAATTAGAGTCCCTAGTAAAGCCTCTTTATAATACTAGCTTGTTGGTTAATAAATGATTGTGCTTTCCCTATCATGAACATTGATATGTTATTAACAACAAGATCATATCGTTAGGAGAATGATATGATGGACATGCTCCTATAGATAAGCGTAGCATAAATATCAAGTCATTTTAATAGTTCAATTGCTATATGCTTTCTGATACATAGTAACCTAATTCCTTCGACCATGAGATCATGCATATCACCATCACCGGAAGGATGCTTTGATGACATCAAACACCACACTGTAACTGGGTGGCTATAAAGGTGGCATTGAGTGTTCGAAAAGTATTGGTTGAGACACATGGACCAAGAGTGGGATTTGTCTATCCATATGACGGATAGATATACTCTGGGCCCTCTCGGTGGAATGTCATACAGTTGGCTTGCAAGCATGTGACTAGCTCACAAGGGATCACATATCACGGGAACGAGAAAAGAGTACTTATCAGTAACGAGGTTGAACTAGGTATGCAGAGATACCGACGATCAAAACCTCAGACAAGTAAACTATCGTGAGACAAAGGGAAATTGGTATCGTATGTAAGTGCTTCATTCAATCGCAAAGTAATCGTAGAAATATGTGGGAGCCATATGAATTTCCAGATTCCTCTATTGGTTATTGTTCGGAGAAGTGTCTCGATCATGTCCGCATAATTCACGAACCGTAGGGAGACACACTTAAGGATTCGATGTTGTTGAGTAGTTATTGAATGATGAGTAAGAGACCGAATGTTGTTCGGAGTCTCGGATGGGATCCAGGATATCACGAGGAGATCCGGAATGGTCCGGAGAATAAGATTCATATAAGGAAAGTCCTATTTTGGGGTTGAAGAATGGTTCCGGTGTTTTCATCGGGAATGTTCTAGAAGGTTCCAGAATGTCCGGCACTCCGGAGGGAAAGGGTACATGAATGTGTCATAACAAGTTGGAATGGTTGCATCATGTACTAGGTGTCATCCTGAGCAAAATAAAGGGATAAATCAAATCCTAGTTTGAAAAGTCAAACGCCAATTTGAAAAGTCAAACGGCTATTTTGCTTGGTGGAGGGAGAGTAGGAAACCTACTTGGGGAAGAAGTCCCTCTCCCTCCACCGCCGGCCAAGGAGTCCGAGTTGGGGAGGGACTCCCCTACCCTTGGCCGCGCCCTCACACCTATATAAGGAGGGGCAGGGCTGCCCCTCCAAGGCCTACACCTTACCCTCTCCAAACCCTAGCCCTAAGCCGCCGGCGCCACCACCTCCTGCTGCTGCCGCCGCCTAGGGCAAACCCTAGCCGCTGACTTGGGCTTCCCCTTTCCCTAGCCGTCGGCCTAGCCCTCTCTCCTTGGTGCGTCTAAACCCTAGATCACCGAGGCCTCTCTCATAGTCCTCCATACTCGCTCCGGCTTAAGGCGAAGCCCTGCGAGATCTCTCCTCTACTTCCGGTACCACGCCGTCGTGCTGCCGGAATCACGAGGAGAGTGCTACAACCTCCACTACCTGCTGGAACAAGGGAGAGGAAGGTCTTCGTCGAGTACCGAACGTGTGACCGACTGCGGAAGCGCTGCCGGAACGCAGTGCCGGAAGGATCATCTACACGATCTTGAGATCGGGAAGAGTACGACTACATCACCCACGAGAATCCACTCTCATTAAACACTTTGGAATCTTTGAGGGTGAGTTATTCTATCGACTCGTTGCTATAATCTAGTAGATAGATCTTGGCTTGTTTGTTTTTATGCGGTAGAAAATTTTGTTTTCCATGCTACGAACCCCTACAATCGTATTAGAGCCGTGTCTATATGTAGATCTATTGCACGAGTAGAACACAATGGTCATTGTGGGCGGTGGTGCTTTTATTTTTAATTGCTTCTTGTGTACTTTGCATGTTGCGGTATGATGGGATGAAGCGGCCCGGGCTAACCTTACATGACATCGTTCATGAGACTTGCTCCACGCTCAACATGCAACTTGTATTGCATAAGTGGCTTTGTCGGTGTCTGTCTCTCCCATTATAGTATAGATCCAATTTACAACGGGCACTTGATAGTTCAAACATCAATGTTGTGGTTCTTGTTCGTAAGTTAGATCGACACTTATTGAAAGCCCCAAATCACGTAAAATATGCAAAGAAATTAGAGGCGTCTAACTTTGTTTTGCAGGGGTGTGCTGTGATGTGATATGGCCATGATTGTGATTATATTTGATATATGCAATGTTCATTATTGTAAGTCGGCAACCGGCAGGAGCCATATGGTTGTCTTTAATTTATGTTAAGACCCGCGTGTCTATTCAAAGTAGTTGTAATAGTTGAAGCCGGTGGACGACAACCATGGAGCAGCGTCATTGACCTTGATGCAATGCCGGTGATGATGGAAATCATGTTCGTGCTTGAAGATGGAGATCGGAAGAACAAAGAAGAAAGGCCATATCATATCACATATTATGAATTGCATGTGATGTTAATCCTTTATGCATCTTGTATTGCTTAGTTAACGACGGTAGCATTATAAGATGATCCCTCATGCACATGAATTTCAAGTTCTAAAGTGTTCATCCTTAGTAAGCACCGTTGCTAAAGCTTGTTGTTTCGAAGCACCACGTGATGATCGGGTGTGTTAGATTCTGCAAGTGTATACAACGTGAGCAAGCCATATTTGCTCATGCGGAAGCTAAGGTTTGATCTTGACGAGCCTAGCATGTACAGACATGGTCTCGGAACACGGATCACCGAAAGGTAAAGCATGAATCATATAGTAGATATGATGAACATGTCGATTGTTCGCCATTGAAGCTGCATCAACTCTCGTGATGATCGGTTTTGATGTGGTGGATTTGGTTCGTGTGATCACTAAAACAATGTGAAGGATATTGTTTTGAGTGGGAGTTCACCTAGATTAATTTAACTATTAATTAGAACTCAATTTGTCATAAACTTAGTCTAAACTATTGCAAATATGTTGTAGACCAATGGCGGCACCTACCATCAATTTTAATGCGTTCCTAGAGAAAGAAAAGTTGAAAAACAATGGAAGCAACTTCGCGGATTGGTTCCGCAATTTGAGGATTGTCCTCAATGCTGGTAATTTGACCTATGTGCTGATGCACCGCTGGGTGACCCGCTTGCAGCTGATGCTACCGATGAAGTAAAGAACGTTTACCTTGCTCGGAAGAATCAGTACTCCACAGTTCAATGTGCTATCTTGTATGGTTTGGAATCGGAGCTTCAGAAAAGGTTTGAGAATTCAGACCCACATGATATTATCCGTGAACTCAAATTGATTTTTGAGACTCACGCGACAGTTGAGAGCTATGAGGCTTCTGAAAAGTTCTTTAACTGCAACATGGAAGAGGGCATCTCCGTCAGTGAGCATGTGCTTAAGATGTCTGGGCACGCAAACAAACTTCAAAGCTTGGGTATAGTGATTCCTAATGCTTTGGGGATTTACCGGGTCCTCCAATCACTACAACCAAGTTACAAGAACTTTGTGATGAACTACAATATGCAAAGCATGAACAAGCAGTTGCCAGAACTCTTCTCCATGTTAAAATCTGCAGAAGTGGAGATCAAGAAAGAGAACCAAGTGTTGATGGTCAATAAGACCACCAAATTCAAGAAAGGCAAGTCTAAGCAAAAGGGACACTTCAATAAGGGTGGTAAGAAAGTTGCCGCACCGACGAAGAAGACCAAGGCTAGACCTAAGACTGATACAGAGTGCTTTTACTGCAAGGGAGAAGGTCACTGGAAGCGGAATTGCCCAAAGTACTTGGCGGATTTGAAGAACGGCAACATCAAGAAGAAAGGTATATCCGATATACATGTTATTGATGTGTATCTCACTAGTACTCGTAGTAGTGCCTGGGTATTTGATACTGGTTCGGTTGCTCATATTTGTAACTCGAAACAGGTGCTGCAGAATAAACGGAAGCTGGCAAAGAACGAGGTGACGATGCGCGTTGGAAACGGATCAAAGGTTGATGTGATCGCGGTCGGCACGCTACCTCTTCATCTACCATCGGGATTAGTTTTATACTTAAATAATTGTTATTTGGTGCCTGCGTTAAGCATGAACATTATATCGGAATCTTGTTTATTGCGAGACGGTTACTTGTTTAAGTCCGAGAATAATGGTTGTTCGATTTATATGAGTAATATGTTTTATGCACATGCACCTTTGATAGATGGTCTATTCTTATTGAATCTCGATAGTGGAAATACACATATTAATAACATTGAGGCTAAACGTTTGAAATTGAGCGATAACTCGACCTATATGTGGCACTGTCGTCTTGGTCACATTGGAGTGAAGCGTATGAAGAAACTCCATTCCGATGGACTTCTTGAATCACTTGATTTCGAATCACTTGAAAGATGCGAAGCATGTCTGATGGATAAAATGACTAAGACTCCATTTCTGGCATGATGGAGCGAGCTACGGACTTATTGGAAATCATACATACCGATGTGTGTGGTCCAATGAGTGTAGCATCGCGCGGTGGTTATCGTTATGTTCTTACCTTCACGGAAGACTTGAGTAGATATGGGTATATCTATTTCATGAAACATAAGTCCGAAACTTTCGAGAAGTTTAAGGAATTTCAAATTTAAGGAAGTTTAAGTGAGGTTGAGAATCAACGTAACAAGAATTTCAAATTTCAAATTTCACCGAAGTTTAAGGAAGTTTAAGTGAGGTTGAGAATCAACGTAACAAGAAGATTAAATTTCTGCGTTCTGATCGTGGAGGTGAATATCTAAGTTACGAGTTTGGCGAGCATTTGAAGAAATGCGGAATACTTTCACAATTGACACCGCCGGGAACACCACAGCGTAATGGTGTGTCCGAACGTCGTAATCGAACTCTCTTAGATATGGTTCATTCTATGTTGTCACTTACAGATTTACCGCTATCATTTTGGGGTTATGCATTAGAAACAGCCGCATTCACTTTAAATAGGGCACCATCTAAATCTGTTGAAACGACACCGTATGAATTATGGTTTGGGAAGAAACCTAAATTGTCGTTCCTTAAAGTTTGGGGATGCGAAGCATATGTAAAGAAGTTACAGCCGGACAAGCTTGAACCCAAAGCGGAAAAATGCGTCTTCACAGGATACCCAAAGGAAACTATTGGGTATACCTTCTATCATAGATCCGAAGGAAAAATCTTTGTTGCCAAGAATGGATCCTTTCTAGAGAAGGAATTTCTCTCGAAAGAAGTGACTGGAAGGAAAGTAGAACTCGACGAGGTTGTCAAACCTTCTCTCAAACTTGCGAGTAGCGCAGCACCGGAAGAAGTTCCTGTGGTGCCTGCACCAATAAGAGTGGAAGCTAATTATGATGATCATGAAACTTCGATTGTAGTTGCTATAGAGCCTCGCAGGTCAACGCGAACTCGTACCACTCCTGATTGGTATGATCCCGTTATGAGTGTCATGTTGGTGGACAACACTGATGACCCTGCGACATATGAGGAAGCGATGATGAGCCCAGATTCTAATAAATGGCAAGAAGCCATGAAATCCGAGATTGGATCCATGTACGAAAAGCAAGTATGGACTTTGGTGGACTTACCGGATGGCCGGAAGGCTGTCGAGAACAAATGGATTTTCAAGAAGAAAACAGATGCTGATGGTAATGTTACTGTCTATAAAGCACGACTTGTCGCAAAAGGGTTTCGACAAATTCAAGGAGTTGACTACGATGAGACTTTCTCACCTGTAGCGAAGCTAAAGTCTGTGAGGATTATGTTAGCAATCACTGCATATTATGATTATGAGATATGGCAGATGGATGTCAAAACGGTGTTCCTCAATGGAGACATTGATGAAGAGTTGTATATGATGCAACCCAAAGGTTTTGTCGATCCTAAAGATGCTAACAAGGTATGCAAACTTCAATGGTCCATTTATGGATTGAAGCAAGCATCCCGAAGTTGGAATCAACGTTTTGATAAGGTGATCAAAAGTTTTGGTTTTGTACAAACTTATGGAGAAGCTTGTATTTACAAGAAAGTGAGTGGGAGCTCTGTAGCATTCTTAATACTATATGTAGATGACATATTGTTGATTGGGAATGATGTAGACCTTCTTAATAGTGTCAAGGAATATTTGAATAATAGTTTTTCAATGAAAGATCTTGGCGAAGCAGCTTACATATTGGGCATAAAGATTTATAGAGATAGATCGAGACGTCTAATATCATTGTCACAAAGTACATATTTGGACAAAGTTCTAAAGAGGTTTGGAATGGAAGATAGCAAGAAAGGGTTCTTGCCCATGTTGCCCAATACGACGTTGAGTAAAACTCAAAGTCCAACAACGGCAGAAGATAGAGAAAGGATGAGTAAACTCCCTATGCCTCAGCCATAGGATCTCTAATGTATGCCATGCTATGTACTAGACCCGACATTGCATATGTTGTTAGTTTGACTAGCAGATATCAAAGTGATCCAGGAGTGGATCATTGGACAGCGGTCAAAAACATCCTTAAGTACTTGAGAAGAACTAAGGATATGGTTCTTTCTTATGGAGGTGATGAATAGCTCGTTGTTAATGGTTACACCGATGCTAGTTGGAACACCGATCCGGATGATTCTAAATCTCAATCTGGATACGTATTTACTTTGAATGGTGCAGCAGTTAGCTGGAGGAGTGCAAAGCAAAGCGTTGTGGTGAGATCTTCAACTGAATCGGAATACATGGCTGCTTCGGAGGCTTCACAAGAAGCGATATGGATGAAAGAGTTCATTACAGAGCTCGGTATGGTTCCAAGTGCGCTGGACCCAATGTCTATCTACTGTGATAACATGGGCGCCATATCCAATGCGCAAGAACCAAGGTCACACAAGAAGCTGAAGCATATCAAGCTACGTTTTCATGCTATTCGAGAACATGTCCAAGATGGTGACATAAAGATTTGCAAAGTACACACAGATCTAAATGTGGCGGATCCGTTGACTAAACCTCTCCCGAGGGCAAAACATAACCAACACCAAACTGCCATGGGTGTTCGGTATATTACCATGTAATCTAGATTAGTTGACTCTAGTGCAATTGGGAGACTGTTGGAGATATTCCCTAGAGGCAATAATAAATGTAGTTATTATTATATCTTTGTGTTTATGATAAATGTTTACATTCATGCTATAATAGTATTAACAAGGAAACATTAATACTTGTGTGATTTGTAAACCAAATTAGAATCCCTAGTAAAGCCTCTTTATAATACTAGCTTGTTAGTTAATAAATGATTGTGGTTTCCCTATCATGAACATTGAGATGTTATTAACAACAAGATCATATCGTTAGGAGAATGATATGATGGACATGCTCCTATAGATAAGCGTAGCATAAATATCAAGTCATTTTAATAGTTCAATTGCTATATGCTTTCTGATACATAGTAACCTAATTCCTTCGACCATGAGATCATGCATATCACCATCACCGGAAGGATGCTTTGATGACATCAAACACCACACTGTAACTGGGTGTCTATAAAGGTGGCATTGAGTGTTCGAAAAGTATTGGTTGAGACACATGGACCAAGAGTGGGATTTGTCTATCCAAGGCCTACACCTTGCCCTCTCGAAACCCTAGCCCTAAGCCGCCAGCGCCACCACCTCCTGCTGCTGCCGCCGCCTAGGGCAAACCCTAGCCGCTGACTTGGGCTTCCCCTTGCCCTAGCCGTCGGCCTAGCCCTCTCTCCTTGGTGTGTCTAAGCCCTAGATCACCGAGGCCTCTCTCATAGTCCGCCATACTCGCTCCGGCTTAAGGCGAAGCCCTGCGAGATCTCCCCTCTACTTCCGGTACCACGCCGTCGTGCTGCCGGAATCATGAGGAGAGTGCTACAACCTCCGCTACCTGCTGGAACAAGGGAGAGGAAGGTCTTCGTCGAGTACTAAACGTGTGACCGACTGTGGAAGCGCTGCCGGAACGCAGCGCCGGAAGGATCATCTACACGATCTTGAGATCGGGAAGAGTACGACTACATCACCCACGAGAATCTGCTCTCGTTAAACACTTTGGAATCTTCGTGGGTGAGTTAATCTATCGACTCGTTGCTACAATCTAGTAGATAGATCTTGGCTTGTTTGTTTGTATGCGGTAGAAAATTTTGTTTTCCATGATACGAACCCCTACAGAGGGCGGCGCGTGGTCTGTGGGCTGGTGTGGCTAACGGCGCACTGGCGTGCTCTCGGCTCGCACACAGAGGGACTAGGCGCGTGCTGGGCGGGTGGTACAGTGGCTGGCTGTGCTCGGGGCTTGGACAGGGAGTGGCGATGGACGGTGCCGCGTGTCCCAGACAAGGTTGGCAAGGCTAGTTCTTCCTCTAGCTCGCTGGCGACATGGGGTTGACAATGGTGCTCTCGGCATGCTCACCATTAATGGCTAGGCTTGCTCACAGTGGTGCTAAAGCTAGTTAGATTACTTTGATCATCTACTGAGAGTGTAGAGTGAGCTATGGAGGGGCAAGTTAGGCACTGGTCACTGCTCACTATAGTGTTTTTTTTGTTTGTTTCTTGCTGACAAGGTGTTTGATGAAATGGCCGAAAGAAATTCAAATTTGAATTTTGGATTCAAACTTGGTGGGTTTGCTAGGCACATACTAGGGGGTATCTGGTTAGTTGGATTGGTCAAGGTGCACTGGTTTGGTTGGGTTTTGGAAAGGTGTGATCTTCACATATGTTCAAGATTCAATTTTGAATTGTCATTTGAATGGGGTTGCTAAATGTTTCTGCAAGTTTGAAATGAAGGGAATATGCCCTGAGAGGCAATAATAAAGTGTTTATTATGTGTATTCCAAGTATATAATAGACGTTTATTTTGCATGCTATAATTGTATTAATATGGAAACGTTAATACATGTGTGTTTAATAAACAAACAGAAAGTTCCTAGTTATGCCTCACTCATAAACTAGCTCGTTGATTAAAAAGATGATCACATTTTCCTGATCATAGACATTGGATGTTGTTAATAACGAGAACACAATATTATTGTAATGATGTGATGAACATTCATCCGAAGTATAGCATTACGATCAAAGTCATTGAGTTTATATTGCTATAACAACTTACGAAGTGATCCTAATCCTTAGACCATGAGATCATGTCAATCACTAACACCGGAAGAGTTTCTTGATGACATCAAACGTCACACCGTAACTGGGTGATTATAAAGATGGCTTCAGAACTACTAAAGTGTTATGTTGAGGCTCATGGATCAAGAGTGGAATTTGTTCATCCCGATGATGGATAGATATACTCTGGGCCCTCTCGTTGATATCACATTGGTTAGCTTGCAAGCAAGTGATTTGATCACTAGAATGTTATATCACGGGAACAAGAAAAGAGTGCATGCCGGTAACGAGATCAAACTAGGTATGGAGATACCGATGATCGAATCCCGGACATGTAATATATCGTGAAACAAAGGGATTAAGATACTAGCATAAAAGGTTACGACGATCATAGGAAAGTCATTGTTGAATGTGTGGGAGTCAGTATGGATCTCTAGGTTCTGCTTCTGATTATTGATTGGAGAAGGGTCTCGATCATGTCCGTATTATTCGCGAACCGTAGGGTGACACACTTAAGGGACACTGACATCCAATTGGAGCAAAAGTTTCATGCCGGAAAGAATAACAAGCGCAGGCTCACCTTCAGGTTGGGATGGTGAGAACATTTATTACCATTCCTGATGTGCATGTTGCAAAGCAGGGATTTTCCCAACAAGGCTTGGAGCTATGGAAGAATTATTTTTCTCCCCATATTCAGAAGGAATCTTCTTCTAAGGGTTCTCTTAAATGTGATATTCCTGTAAGTTGGTTTAACTTCATTACTCTCATGCTTGCTACTCCTGAGAAGTTTAATTAGGTCAAAGGATTTCTTACTTCTCCTTTATGGGAATTATTAAGGAACCTATTGCTGAAGAAAGTTCAATATCTTTCATCATTCCTAATGAGAATTTTTCCCAGATGGCTCCTTCTTGCCTGGGTATTGAAGTCAATAAATCTTCAGGCTCCCCCTCCACCCCTGCTAGAAAAAGAAAGGGCAAGGAACCTCTTGTGGAATCTGAGGTGAGAAGGAGTCCTAGAATTGTTGAACTAAATGGGGGTTTCAAAAGTCACTTAAATTGTCAAATTGTAGATTGCCTGGTTTGTAATGCTGCCCCTCCTTGCCTGAACTCCAAAGTGGTTAAAAATCTTGCTGCTTCATTCTGCAAGGTAAAAGATGGGGACCTGGAGAAGAGGTTTCTCAAGAAAGGGAAGGCCAACGATGTGACTATTAAGGCTCCTACAAAAGGCAGCATTAAAGGAGGACCCTCTTCCAACTTGGGCATTGGTGGCAAGAAGAAGCCTGGGGCTGCTGGTACCTGTGGATAGCAAGCCAAGAAGAAGACATCTTCTTAAGTGTGTTAATGTATCAAACTAAATCTTTTGTTGGAGTCTTGTTGACTCCATGTTATGTGTTCTGTGTTTGTGATATTGCAACATGGAGGATACTTGTTGTGGATCATCTCTGTGGTACTCTAAATTGGTTGAGCTTTTGTCTCTGTATTTGCTGTTTCCTCTTCTGGGTGATTACATTATTTACATCACCCCACATCTATACTTGCTCCTGGTTTCTTAATGAATAACAAAAGAACTTGGAAGATCCTGAATTGGAATATCAGGGGAATCAATTCTGAAAAAAATGGATTGCTCTCAGAAGCAAAATTGAGGAATCTGGCTGTGACATTATCTGTCTCCAAGAAACTAAGCGTGAGGATTTTGATAGCTCCTACATTAAAAAATTCTTCCCCTCTAAATTTACCAATTTCGAATTTCTTCCCTCCAGAGGTGCATCTGGAGGTTTGATCACCATTTGGAATGGCTCCTTGTTTTCTGGACAACTTTCTTTCCTCAATGAGTTCTCTATCTCCATTACCTTGACATCTCTCTTGTCCAATAAATCCTGGATCCTCTCCAACATTTATGGGCCATGTTTACCTGAAAAAAAGTCTGAATTTTTGGACTGGTTTGGCAGCATTGATATGCCTGATGATGTGGATTGGATTATTGTGGGAGATTTCAACTTCTGTAGACAGCCTTCAGATAGAAACAAATTGGGGGGAGATGTGAATGGTATGCTTCTCTTTAATGAAGCCATTAATAATTTGGGTCTTATTGAATTACCACTTAAGGGTAGAAAGTTCACTTGGAGTAACATGCAGAAGGATCCCCTCTTGGAAAGATTGGATTGGTTTTTTACTTCTGCTGTCTGGACTCAGAGTTTTCCCTCAACCTTTGTTGCTCCTCTTTCTAATCCCACTTCTGATCATCTTCCCTGTGTCATTACCATTGGCACAATGATTCCAAAAGCTCAGGTGTTTAGATTTGAAAATCATTGGTTACATCATAAGGAGTTTAAAGCTATTGTGCAAAATGCATGGAATATTCCTGTGGGTTTTCTGGATTCTGCAAAAAAAAAAAATGCTAAATTCAAAAATGTGAGAAGAGAGCTAAAGCTTTGGGCCAAACAGTTACCTTGCCTAAAGGCACAAATCTGTAATGTTAATGCCACAATTGATTTGCTTGATATCATGGAGGAAATGAGAACTCTTACTGTTCATGAGTGGAATCTTAGGGATATCTTGAAAGATCTTATTATTTCTCTTTTACAAAACCAGAATACGTATTGGAAACAGAGAGGGAAAATTAAATGGGTTAAGCTGGGGGATGAGAACACCAAATTCTTTCACTCCAGAGCTACCATAAGTTTTAGACATAATTACATTTCCATGCTCAAGGATGATTCTGATCTTGAGGTCTATGATCATGATGGAAAAGCAAATCTTCTTTGGAGCTCCTTTAGAAATAGAATGGGATCTTCTGATAAGCCTGAAATGCATTTCAATCTTAATGACTTGGCTGGTGACTGCTTAACACAGGAAGAAAGAGATGCTTTGGAGAAGTCTTTCTCTGATGAGGAGATTGATGAAGTCATCACAAATCTGCCTAATGATAAGTCCCCTGGCCCTGATGGTTTTAATAATGAATTCATGAAGCTGTGCTGGCCTATTATCAAGGATGATGTAAAGCATCTACTTGTTGAGTTCTATGAAGGGAATGCCTCTTTGGAAAGCATTAATTCTTCTTTTATCACCCTCATTCCAAAAATTGCTGCTCCTTTGACTCCTGCTGATTTTAGGCCTATTTCTTTGCTAAATAGTGTCCTTAAGATTATCACCAAGATTCTAGCTAATAGACTGCAAAAAGTCATCCTTAAACTTGTTCACAAGAATCAATATGGTTTCCTCAAACAAAGATCTATCCAAGACTGTTTAGGTTGGGCATTTGAATTTCTTGATCAATGCCACAAGTCAAAGGAGGAAATTTTAATTCTTAAGTTGGATTTTGAGAAGGCTTTTGACAGAATTGAGCATTCTGCAATCATCAAGATCCTTAAAGCCAAAGGTTTTGGAGATAAATGGATTTCCTGGATTCAGATGATCTTGGGGTCTGCTTCTTCCTCTGTGCTTTTAAATGGTGTGCCTGGAAAAAAAATTTAATGCAGAAGGGGTGTCAGGCAAGATCCTTTGTCTCCTTTATTGTTTGTTCTGGCTGCTGATCTCCTTCAAAGTATCCTCAATAAGGCAATGAACCTGGGTCTTCTTTCTTTGCCCACTAGGAATGTTTTCTGTCCTGACTTCCCTGTGGTTCAGTATGCAGATGACACTTTAATAATCCTTAAGGCCGATTCTGAGCAACTCTTGTGTCTTAAGGCAATCCTTCATACTTTTGCTCTTTCCACTGGACTCAAAGTCAATTATTCTAAGTCCAGCATGATGCCAATTAATATGGATTCAGAGAGGCTTGGGCATTTTGCCAATACCCTTTCTTGCCTCACTGGTTCCTTGCCTTTTACCTACCTTGGTTTGCCCCTGAGCTTGAATAAACCTGCTGTGGAACACTTCTTGCCTATTGTTCAGAGAGTTGAAAGAAGGTTGTGTGGAATAGTTGACTTCCTGAATTATGGGGGGAAATTGCAGTTAATTAAATCTGTGCTATCTTCCCTTCCCATATACTACATGAGTTGTTTTGATCTCCCTGTCACTATCAAGGAGCAGTTGATTAAATATATGAGGCAATGCTTGTGGAGAAAGAAAACTTCTGATGTTCAAGCTAGAGGTACTGCTCTTGTTGCATGGAAGAAAATTTGTAGACCCAAAAGCCAGGGAGGATTGGGAGTTCTTGATATTAATGTTCAAAATTATGCTCTTCTTTTGAAGAATTTGGATAAGTTTTATAATCATAAGGATATCCCTTGGGTTCACTTGATTTGGAATACTTACTATTGCAATGATAAGCTACCTGGAAGAAGTCTTGAGGGATCCTTTTGGTGGAAAGCTCATCTAAAACTGATTGACATTTTTAAAGGACTTGCAAAGTGCTTGGTTGGACAGGGGAAATCCACACTATTCTGGACTGATATGTGGAATGATAGTTGCCTTGAACATAAGCTTCCTCACCTCCTTTCATATGCAAAAGACCCTCACATCTCTGTCAGTGAGTTCCGGCATACTGCAAATACTCAGGATCTCTTTTATCTTCCTTTGTCCCAACAAGCTTATCAGGAATACCAAAGTCTTGATCAAATTCTCAATTCTGGCAGGGAAGGGGAATCTGATTGTTGGTCTTACATTTGGGGCAGTAATTTTTCGGTCAAAAAGGCTTACTGCTCTTTAGTCGGTTACCAACCAGTGCAGCCACATTTCTCTTGGATATGGAAATCTTCTTGTCAACAAAAGCACAAATTCTTCTTCTGGCTCTTACTGCTTGATAGACTCACACAAGAAATCTTCTGAAAAGGAAATGTTTTTCTCTGGCATCTTATGATTGTGTCTTCCAGGGCTGCAATAGTGAAGAAACCAGTTTACATTTGTTTTGGGAATGCCCCTTTGCAAGAGCCTGCTGGGCTAAAATTTCACAGGTCAATTCGGCTAATCAAAGCATCTTTACAGTTTTAGACAGTATTAAAAAAGATCTCAAGGTCCCTTTTGCAATGGAAATTTTGATTATTGGAACTTGGAACATCTGGATTTGCAGAAATAATGAAATTTTCAACAATCAGCATGCATCGATGGAGACCTGGAAGGCTATTGTAGCCCAGGAATTAAGATGGGTCCTTTATAGAATTAAGAAGAAGTATTATCAGGGTCTTAAGATTTGGATTGAAATCAATTTAGACAGGAGATAGTTGATTAGCATGTTATCCCTCTTTTTTGAGGTGGAATTTGGTTGTAAATATTCTTTTGTAACTCTATATAATCTATAAAAGTTGCAGCGGGTTTTTTTTGCCCTACTGTTTTACCCTCAAAAAAAACAAGAGCAGGAATTTATTTCACTAGATACCGAAACAGGTTTTCGGGTGAAATTGCAGAAAGTGTTTTTGCATGTGAAATGGAATTCTAGCAAGGGGTTATATGTGAATGTTTGTCATTAAAGTAATTGACAAAATTCTGAATAAATAAAAGGAGTTTTATTTAATGAGAGTTTGCATTAAATTTGGTGGAAAATTAATAGAAATTTTGAGTTGTATTTTGAGTGGAGGGAATTGAAGAGATTTTTGTGAGTGGAGTGTCCACCCACATGAATGAGGGGAGGGCAAGGGGGAAGCCCCATGCGCCGGCCACCCCCTTGGGGTTCCCCCCTCTCCTATAAAAGGCATCCCTCTCCCTCTCTCTCACTCACACCTCCTCGTGAAGGATCTCTCTCCCCTCTAGAATTTATCCCCCATGGTCTCGGACTAGCGAGATACATGTTCCCGGTGGCTATTCGGCAAGAAAGGGTTGTGCTTATAACATCCCAACATTAGAGCTTAGAAATAAGCTGAACTCAGATGTGTGCATTGCATTCATGCATAAGAAAATCCAGAGAATTTTCGTGCAAAACTAAGAAAACACGAAGGGATCAGAGTTCCTCTCGTTCTGATGGTTTAGTTTAAAACATCAGGGTAAGTACGAAGAATTTTGACATGACTTTTCCTGACTTTCTTGATTTGAGGGAAACAAATTTGACTTGAGTAAATAATTGATATAATTCAAGAGTATTTGAATTCAGACAATAAATATTATTATTACAAACAAAAAGTCTTATTGTTTTACAAATCTCAATTCATAAGATATATTAAAAGAGTAATAGAAATTATAAAAAGAAAGAAATCTTAACTTTATTAAATAATATACAAACCCTTACAAGTTTCAACTAACAAAAAGAAAAATGAACTTTATTACATTAATAAAAGAATACAATATTTTTTACAATATTTGAGAATCAAATAAAGTTGTAAAAGAAAAAAGGGGAAATTTTAAACTATATCTTCTGGACTTGAAGATTTTCCTCCTATTCACTTTTGCTCCTGCATAATAATGAGATAAAAAAGAAAACAAATAAAAGAATGGGTTAGTGTTAGTTGAATTCTCAGTCTGGCAATGTGGGTGCATTGCTGAACACATCATTGAGTTTTTATCAAGGGGCCAAATAGAATCTATTCTTATCATAAAAATAAGAATGGCCTCAGAGCACCATCATAGGCCTTATGGGGCAAGTTTCACCAAAGCTAGATAAAAGTCAAATGATAAAGCATCATGAAAAATATCTAGTTTTACTTGATCTCATCTCCAAGGAGGAGTCACAGACATAGAAACTTGAACTAGAGGGGGGCCACTGGACAGCAGCTCACACAACACATGCAAGTGTTGTGTTGTCAACACAGCAAGGACTGGATCAGATAGCTAAAATCAGTAGCCAACTGTAGCACCACCAAGCACTTCACCAGTTTCACCACATCTGCACATACACACTTCAACTTCTCAACATCAGAGCTTAACCATAGTACCATCTCAAGAGCATACTTTTCTTAGCCACCACCAAGAACTACCCTATTTAGCACCCAAAGCAAATCATACAAATCAAATCCACCATATATTCAGTCTCTGGTTGTTCAATAAAGCCATCCAAGAGCATGGGGTAAATAAGATTATAGAGAAGATATCAGCTCCAGAAGTAAAAGGACATGATCATGAGTACAAGGAGGAGGCTTATAGATGCTAAGGAAGGAAGTAGCAGTAGCTACATCAGGAGAAGGGAGAAAAGCAGGCCACCAGATTAACAGTGGCTGATCAAGATCTACCACAACAACAACAAAAGGGGATTAGAAGTTGATCAAGTGCAACACCAATTGAGGAAAGCTATCACAACGGCTGAACAAATATCCTCATAAGCCACTCACTGAAGCAGGTAAAAATATTCAGAACTTGCCACTAGATCATGCAGCATATGTTCTTATATTTTGCATAAAGATATGGGATTACAATGGAAATAAGCCATATCAAATCCATTCCTCTTCCCTTCAACTAAATGATCATTTAGGAGGATTGGAGGAGGAGGTTCTCTCAGTTTGCATAGAGATGCTATGCAAGCTCATCATAGAAAAGCTAGAAAATAGTATCTGTTCTTAATTATATTCTGGCCTCAGCCTTTGCATCATAGGAAGGGGTTATAGCACACTTATACCATTCATATAAAACCATAAAAGCCTACAAACCATATTTGCACAAACCAGCAAGCATGAAGGATTGTTGGTCACAAATCCAAAAGAATTGGAAATTGCACCTCAGGCATAATCACTCATTCATTTTTTCCACATCCTTAATCTAGTCTTTAAACTAGAACATCAGTTCATCATCTAGTAAAATAATAAATCAATTTCTTAGATATTCAAGAACATCCAAGAATCATTCTATATTTTAGAACAAAATTAACTGCATCAAACATATTCAGGTGCACACTTCACACCTTCACATTTGATCTAAGAGGCAATAGCAGATCATGTGCACATGTTCTTATTACTGTGCATCCTCCTTGGAGGTACCATAGCAATGAGACACAAGCCCAGAAGCCACAAGAAACATTCCTGGATACAAAGATTCAATGAATTCAAGCTCAACTGAAAATTTCATTTAAAAATCATCTATAGCCAGTCACACACTGCCAAAGCACATAATTCATCTTCTAATATTCCTGCTTATAGACCAAAAGGAATTAATGATTACCCAATAGTTGAACCAGATAGAGTAGTTCTAGCAAGTACGTTTTAAGCATCTACATATGCTCCAACAATTAATAAGCACTAGGAATCAACCAACAAATTCCTTTGCTTAATCTACAATTTTATCAAAAGCATTTAGATGATCTTGTGAACATCTAAAAATACCAAATTAAATATCCAATAATATATTAAATCTAGTAACACTAGTATAATCATTTTATAACCTGTAGGTATCAGGAATCCCATTCCATTATCCAAAACAAAAAAAATCATTAGTCTATAACAAAGAACTGTAAATTAGCAAATAAACTAAAAACAACTCATCTGCTGGTTCAAAGAGTTAAATCAATAATTATTTTTATAAACTATTTATAACCTGAATACTTTTTGATACAGTTCAGCATTCCACACACACATGTGTTTGGTCAAGAGATTGATCTGTTTACTATCTAGGAAACAAACATATTATTTTCACATTTACTTATTCTATGTACATATCACTTATATAGTGAATGCAAATTAAATCATGCTTTTATTAATATTCAAAAGCACACTCTATTCACAAGATCAACCCAAGCATGTTCAGATAATAGCAAAAGTAACAACATGAATGCCACACACAGATAAGTAAAAAACAAGCCTAGTCAGAGTATTGGTATCGGCTCTAGAGTATAGAGATGTTTTAGTATTGAAGTTAGACATGGCCAACCTCCACCCAGCAAGCCATAGATTCATACAATATCTACAATAGAGTAACAGCCTTAACTAAGGTTGGTCACCGAAAACATAAGCAACATCAGAGGGAGATTTGTTCGAGCAAAGAAGACCAGAGTGTGAAAAGGGGAAAACATACCTGTGGTCCTCGCTAGGGTGTGAAGAGGAAGTAGTGGCCGACGTCAAGGATGAACACGACGGCACGGGGAGCACCCAGAGGGCGCTGCAACCCGCGCCAAGCCGTGTTCATAGAGCTCACAGTGAGGAAGACGGCACCATCTCCTCACTAAGGCACCAGGGCAATGCCAGAGGAGCGTCGGAGCACCACATCATCGGCAACAGCACAAACCCTAGCCATCAGAGAGAGAAGCGCGGCTAGGAGGGGGCTCGAGCATCAAATCAAGCTGGGGCCATTGATAGGGTGTCAAGTGGGATCCCACCTAAATCCCACTTCTAGTTCATTTGCCAAATTCTAGTGTAAATTTTGAGAAAAAATTTACACTAGATTTTGAGAAATGAACTAGAAGTGGGATTTAGACGGGATCCCACCTGACACCCTAGCCATTGATGCAGCGTCATCCACCGCATCATTCCACACATGATGGCAGCCGTGGTGGCCGGAGCCGGCCATGATCAAGGAACGGCGGCGACGACACCAGGGGATCGCCTAGAGAGAGAGGGATTCGAGCAAGGGAGAAGACGCACTGGACCGAGTGAGTCGGTTTGACCGGCTTGGTCCACCGATCGGGTTGGTTTATCCCAACCATGGGACAGACTGACTGGTGGGTCTAAGGTAAAGTAATATCAAGAAAATAAATAAAAAGAAAAAGGAAATAATAATTACCAAGATAGCCTCAATATAATATTAGTTGTAGAAAGATAAATAAAAATCCTGAAAATACATATAATATATCAAAATGTTAATCTACTAATAAAAATATAACTTTATTTTTTAAAAATAAATATAAAGCAAATAAATCTTAACACCGTTATATCCTAAGTAAAATCTCATAAAATAAGGAAAAATCCTAAAAAAATATAAAAATCATTTTGTGTATAAAAATAAATCCACTATTTTATAAAAAATACTAACTCAACTCTTTTATAAATAAAATTTGAAGTAAATATTTAAATACATTTAACCCTTTATGGAATTTTACAAACATAAAAATAATCCTTAAAAAATTAAATAAAAATCATTTTTAAGGTCTTGAACAAATATATTACACTAGAAAAATATTAAATATATTATTCGAAAAGTCTTTAATATTTTAAAAAAATAAATCCTTATCTAATACCTATTTTGTGAATTCTTTAAAAACAATTGTTAAATAAGAAATAATCACAATTCTTATAAAACCTTAAGCAATTAGTGTCTTTGTACTATTTCCAAACCCATAACTTAAATTCATAATCAAACTTAAGTATAACTTTTAACTTCAAAATAGTCTTTTAAAAATCTTATTAAAAAACTCTTTTAAATAAACATTGGGTATCACTCATTTATATAATATGGTGAATAATCATTATATCTTAACCACTATTAACATAACTTTAAATTCTAACAAACCACTAAGATCATCTAATTATGTTTCCTTTAAAATACAGATTCTTTTCATAATAGCAAAACAAATTTAATCTAATCATTCACTAAAATATAAAGTCAATAATTCCACACCTTATTTATACCTGTCATAAATCTAAAACTTGGGAATAATTAAAACAAATTACATCTTAAGTTTACTTACCCTTTTAAAGTTAACTTTAGTCTCAAAGCTTATAAACATCAGGTCTAATACACCACTTATGTTTTTATAGTTAACTCTGGTCTATTTCAATTAAGACATAAAGCATCTCAAGTTCAGACTATTCAAGCAAGCATAAACAACATCAATCACATTCTATCAATCATATTCTAAAATCTATCAGGGTTGTTTAAACCTTAGAAAGGATATTTTCTTCAAATGTTATTCTTTTTGCCACTTCAAATAATAATCTCATAATAAATTCTTCAATTCTTAACAACTAAAACCAAGGACTTTTATCTTAGTCACGAAATGACAATTAAACATAATCACATTACTTTATACTTTACCTGTATATTTAGAATTATTATCACTTAAGTTCCTTATAAATGTAATTACTTATAAAGTAAAATTGAAGATAAACCAACTCTTAAAAAATCACCTAAATTCACTTCACTCAAAGCATTGGGAATTCACTTTGGGAGTTTTACAAAATGCATATCATTACTTATGCATAACTTCATCTTGCTTCTTTAAACATTAGTCCTTACTGGACCAATGATGTTTATTTCAGATCTTGGATCTTATATTGTCTCGAAGACCTTGAGTGCATAATCTTGCAATCACAAAAGGCAAGTTCACACTTGTTCATGTCCTTTGATTATTTCCTGTAAAGTATTTTACAAATCTAGTGTTGTCATCACTTGCATTTGAAAAAGGTCAGAAAACACTATTTTCGTAATAATATGATTATAGGTTATTTACCATGAGGTAATAACCTACTATGAAAGTTCTGGTGGTAAAGGAACATATTATCTAGGACTTAACAACCAATGTCGCCAGTGATTTTTGTGATGTATATTACGCGTTAACCATGAGATTTGGAATGGGACGGAGAAGTTAGCTGGATCGGCTCTGTCTCTCGCATGCCAACGGATGACCGGGCCGTTGTTGCAACTCCTCTTGTAGAGGGTTAGCAGGTTATGGGTGGGATCCCTGAACGTCCAACGGCTTCTGGTATCTATGAGGGTTGTACACCTTAGGCTGATAATGGAAACAAGTTTTATCCTTGGTCTGATGTGCAATCCGTCGGGTATGCGGGGTCACGGAGAAGGACAGTGATTGGCTTGGATCATCTACTAGGCCCCACACCATAGGAAGTGTGGACGGGAAAGATCGCTCGGTTGTGCAACAAGGATTTTATCTCTCATGGGTAAAGTGACGCACCTCTGCAGAGTGTAAGAACTGTAACTTATTACTCCCTGTTCCGGGAAGGAGCTGCGAACGCGGCGGGAAAGGAACTCCATGAAAGTTCTGGTAAACCCGTGAACGCTGACGGACATAGCTTTTCAGAATAAAAGCAACCTTTGAAGAAATGTTTACAAAAACTTGCATTGCCTACGACCTATGGTCTGTGGATGTAGATATAGTGCTTCAAACACTCCTTTTTAGTGAACTTGTTGAGTACGCTCGTACTCAAAGTATCTTCTTAACCCTTGCTAGGTTCTAAAACCAGTACAGACGATGTCTACATCAATTTATGCTCCAGGAATCATCAACAGAAGCTAAAGTTCTTCAATGAAGTCAGGAGAGTCAACATATACATCAACTCAAGTGAAGACGAAGTTACTAATTAGATAGGAATATAATCTCTAGCCATAAAACTTATTTCTGGAGTATATTGCAATAGTAGCAATGCCAGACCAATAGTTCAGATACTAGTTTTATTAGTATGATAGTTTTTGAGTTGTTTATTTCTGATTATTATTTGTAAGAAGTTTCTTTCTCTCTCTTTAACCTAGAGCGTTCTCTGGATTTTATGTAAAGAGTTGAGTTGTAACCTATAGTCCTGTCTTGGACCTGTTGTGTTTCTGTTGTACCACTCTGAGGGATGTAATACTAGTGATCGGTGTTTCATTGGTGTTATGTCAACGACTATAGTGTACTACATCATGTAGTGGTATGTTGGGTCACCGCAGTGCTTCCGCTGCATCGCTGGAGTGAGGAGGTGGAGGTTGCTCGGTGTCTTGTACGTGTGTGCGAGCACGGATGCGCTGCTGCTTTGCGGCACTAGGAATCCTCTCGATCTTGAGATCGGCAAGAGATCGTCTACATCAACAACGAGTTCAACTCTTTAAGCTTTGTCGGTCTTCAAGGGTATGTTCTCTACGGATATACATATGCCCATTGTTTGTATCTAGTATATAGATCTTGGTACTTAGTTCCCATCGTAGGAAAAATTTTGTTTTCTATGTTGCAAACCCTACAGTGGTATCAGGGCCAGATCTATGCGTAGATGCTTTACACGGGTAGTACACATATGAGTATGTGAGCGATGATGATCATGTTGTTGCTTCTTAGTTGTAATTTTGGATATTGGTGGCATAGTGGGATGAAGCGGCCTAGACAAACTTTACATGTCCCCGCACATGAGACATGTTCCACGCTTGACATGCAACTAGTTTGCATAAGTGGCTAGAGGGTGTCTATCTCTCCTACTATAGTCAATATCTATTTTGCAACAAGTTGTCAACAACTTGGTTATCCTCGTTGTGGTTCATGTTCATAGGTAAGAACGGTTCTATCTTCGAAAGCCCTAAGCCACGTAAAACTTGTAATGGATAAATTAGAGGCGTCTAGTTTAGATTGTTGCTGGGCTAGTATTATGATATGGTGATGTTGTAAGTAGAAGTATGAGATGATACTCTTACAACACACATAACGTGTAAGTTCCATAGACCTTGGCCTTACACATAAAGGTATGATAGTGATCATACCACGATGCACATGATAGAGATCATATGCGGGAACCATATTATTTCACTAATACACGTGTGATGTTTGATAGCATATTATATTGCTTGTTTGGCGCTTTATTAGAATAATAAGATGATCCATCATTTAAATATCAAGATAAGAATGTGTTCTTCCTTTAGTATGCATCGATTATGTTTTTGTCGCTCCAAGACATCACATGATGATCGGGTGTTCTTGGATCCACGACCATATTTCGGGTGTAAGACAGTTACACACGAGAATACTAAGGTTCTAACTTGGCGATCCTAGCATGTACAGACATGGCCTCGGAACACGGACCGAAAGATTAATCATGAGTCATATAGTAGATATGATGCCCATTTGATGCTCGCCTTTGAAGCTACACCGACTCACGTGATGATCGGACTTGGTGTAGTGGATTTGGTTCATGTATTCACCAAAAAGGCACAGGGGATGTCGTTTTTGAGTGGGAGTTCATTCGTAATGTGGATTAGTTGAACTCAATCTTTCATAAACTTAGTCTAAAATTTACAAATTCTGCTATAGATGGCACCACCTGCTTTTAATTTCAATGTGTTCATGGAGAAAGAGAAACTTGCAACGAACGGTAGCAACTTTATCGAATGGGCCATGAATTTGAGGATTCTCCTCTCTGCTACACAAAAGCAATATGTGCTAGAAGCGCTGCTAGGCCCCCCACCTTTCGAAGATGCCCCTGACAAGGAGAAGAATGTCTATCAGACTCGTCAGGAGGACCACAACTTAGTTCATTGCGGCATATTGTATGGGCTAGAGCTGGAACTTCAAAAGCGTTTCGAAAACCGCAATGCATTTGTGTAGTGACCTCGGATCGATAAGGATCCTAAGTCCCTGTGATTAACATGCTAGTCCCTGGATCATTAGCTAGCAATCACAGTCGATGAAATATCATGTAAAACACAAAGTCTTTATTACACGGAGAATCCAGAGTATGATTTTATTACAAAAATTGCTTAGCATTATGCTAGCTCAAATAACAGCGGAAACATAAAAGCAGCATGAGTCCATCAACGCCCAGGCTTGTCGAGTGTAGACCCGCGAGCCCTACGCACCTTTCAATCTTCGGATTCTGCACATAAGACGTGCAGCCAACAAGTTGGGTCAATACTTTGAATGTATTGGCAAATTACACCAAGGAGAGAAAATACTATCTCTACATGCAAGGCTGGTATAGGCTGTAGAGTTCATTTGCTCAAAGCTAGTTTTCTTTAGTAGAGAGAAGAAGAGAGGATTGTCCTACTTTGTAAACATTTGCTTACATAAAGTAAGGTCGAGTGGCACACGAGGATATTACGCACCAAGTGTCCAAACAACCAAACACTTGGATATTACACACCAAGCGTCACTTGGATATTACACACCAAGTTCCCAAATTCCCACCCATTAGCGATATTACGCACGCCATGGGGTTTCAAAACTTTTTTTTAGAAAAGAGAGAGGAAGATCCTTCAAAGGCTCCATCCTTTAGATGCTCAATGTTGTTCTATTTCCGTGAACACGGCTGATCGATCAGATTGCAATACTCTCGAGAGTTTGTGCACCTTACCCACAATCCATGATCAAGTCCTTTTACAGACAAGACCATTGCAAGGCTTTCCCTTAGTAGCACCCCTACCTTCCGGATCCAACCGTGCCAAGAACCTCCAAATGTTGGTACCCAGGTGAGGTTTCCCACTAAGTACTAGGCCAAGACAGAGCCCATAATGTATCGTGGTTGCACTGGAAGCTTCTGAATTCTGAAACATGGCAGACTTCTTTGATTCCTAGGCGGCCGTCCTCCACCAAAATCTCACTCGTTGACCCGACAACCATTCCGCCCAGAAGAAAACTTAGTTTTATTTTGAAGTGGATTTGAGAAGAAAAGTTTGCTCTAGAGAGCCTTTATACTTAGAAAAATTCTTTGTCTTTCGAACCCCCCAACGGTACTTTGTATATATAGCATAGCAAGCAATACTTAGCAAAAACAGGGGTAACCTATTAGGAGTGAAAAAAATCCTAAGTATAGAGCTACTCATGGCATACTACAAAATCATCGCACTTGCAAAATAATACTAAGAAAAAAATCTACTAGAACATCCTACACATGCATACTACAGAATTTTGAAGATCACATGCATAGAATCAAAACTGGGATAAAAGTTATGAACAAGTGGTGTAACTTGCCTTGATCCGAGCAGCACTCTACACAATAGCACTCCTTAGCGCACTCCGAACAATCTAACGAATCACAAACATAGATCTGATCACAACTTGCTCAAAACATATCACAGAGGTAAACATGCATGCATGCACATGGTATTTTATGCAAGCTTGGTTCTTCTAAATTGACCAAGGTAGCAAGTTTGGGTTGTTATAGTGTAAGGGTGTCACTAGAATTGATTTCCCATAGATTTAGATCTAATTGAATCACTAAAACAATTCCTAGGTTTTAAAGGAGATCAAACCATCTAATTTAGCCCCAAGTTAGATCTAATGATCCTAAGCAAAGTTTAATGAGTTGGATCAGTAGGTATTGTGGAAACAAAGTTATTGCAACAAGAATCAATTAAAATAGAATTTTAATTATTTTTCTATAGAATAAACACTCTAATCTAATGATTAAAATCTACACATAAAACCTTACTGTGAACCTGGGATAATATTGTAGATTTGGATTCTACTCAAAATTAGGAATCCAACGGTATATCATAAGCTAAAATTGGCCAAGTAGTTATTTTTCTATGATTTTTGCAATATTAAACTTAATCTGCAAAAATCAAAACAATCTAGCCTGACCCTAACTCAGAACGCGTCAACTGGCGGCTTCTGGCTGGGCCAGCTGGCCAGGAGGGCGACGCGGTGCGGTGACGACGCGCTTGCCACGCGGCGGCGTGTGATAGGCGCGTACCCCTTCGGGTCTCCTTCTAATCCTAGCCACAGATGGAAGATCGAACGGTTAGGGGCAGCGCGGCTTACAGGCGGTGGCGACGATGGTGGCGAGCGGCGGCGGTGTCAGTGGTCGACGAGTGGCAGCGCTCCGGCGGTTCCCTGGAACAGCGGCGAGGTCGACGAGGTTCGCCTGGCTCTCGCGGTCACGCTCGCGTCCTCGTCGTCTCCCCTTGCTTCCTCGGCTGTCAGCGGCGTCCTGCTGATCTCCTCCGTCTCCGGCGATGCTCCGTCATGCAATCGCGGGCGAGTTCCTGCGAGAGAGAAGGGGAAAAGCACGCGGCTAGAATTAGTGGTGGATGGGGAATCTCCAGAGAGAAGAAGGAGCAAGGGAGGGCTTCGAACCGTCTTCGGCGAGGTTGACCCGATGGCGGCGGTGCGATTCGACGACGGCTAGGGTTTTTTCCAAGAAGGAAATCGAGCGGGGCGACCGAGGGTGGTGGGGTTTAAATAGACGGGAGACTTGGCGTCAGGGACACGGACTCCTCTCCGAATCGGTCGGAGTCCGACCATCTCACGGCGGCGCGCGGTTTCCGTGGGGAGGAAGGTGATGACGGGTGGGTCCCAAGTGTCTGTGGTGGAGGACAAAGTGGGCTGGCGAGCGCTGGCGTGTTTGCTGCTGCGCGGGCGCTGGGGGCGGGGTGGGCTGGCGATCCGGCCCAGCTAGATTAGCTGCTTCCCCCTTTTTTTCCTTTTAACATTTTTCCTTTTTCTGTTTTAGTAAACCTAAATAACTTTTGGAAACTAAGTCCAATCTTGAAGAAAATTGTTTCTAAATTTTTATAAAATTAAGGTGGTCAACCTAGGGACATAGTTTAATGTTTTACAAGGTTTTTAGAAGGGTCAAACTTGACCATTATAATAATTCTTACAAACAGGAAAACACTACTAGGGTTTTGCTAGGTTTAGGTGTTTAGGACTTGTTGTAAAAATTTATTTGTAGAATGCAATGATGCAAGGATGATGCATGGAACTAATAACATCCTAATATAGAATCTGGGATGTTACAAACCTACCCCCCTTAAGAGGAATCTCGTCCCCGAGATTCGGGTTGGCTAGCAAATAGGTGTGGGTGCTCTGCCCTCATGTCTTCTTCACGCTCCCACGTAGCTTCTTCCTCGGAGTGGTGGTTCCATTGTACCTTGCAGAATCTTATAGTCTTGGTGCGGGTAATCCTTTCGGCTGTCTCCAGTATTTTGATGGGTTTTTCCTCATAGGTAAGGTCATTCTCCAATTGAACCTCATCTAGGGAAATGGTGTCTCTTAGCGGTGTTTCAGCCATCTCCGGGTGACACTTCTTTAGTTGTGACACGTGAAACACATCATGAACAGTCAGTCCTTCCGGTAACTCCAACTGATAAGCAACTTCTCCTCTACGGGCCAGAACCTTATATGGCCCTATGAATCGTGGGGCTAACTTGCCCTTGATTCCGAACCTCTTAACTCCCCGTAGGGGTGAAACTCGAAGATACGCACGGTCCCCTATTTCATAAGTCACATCTCTGCGCTTGGAATCAGCATAACTCTTCTGTCAGGATTGGGCTACCTTTAGCCTGTCCTGAATCTGCCGTACCTTTTCCTCGGCATCCTTTATCATGTCAGGTCCAAAAAGACTGCGTTCACCAACTCCATTCCATAGCAATGGAGTCCTACACTTCCTGCCATATAGAACTTCAAACGGAGCCATCTTGATACTTGTCTGGTAGCTGTTGTTATATGAGAACTCAGCATACGGCAGGTTATCGTCCCAACTAGACCCATAGTCTAGTGCGCAAGCTCTCAACATATCTTCCAAAATTTGGTTCACCCTTTCTGTTTGGCCATCTGTCTGAGGGTGGAAGGCAGTACTGAATTCTAGTCAGGTTCCAAGAGACTCATGTAGTTGTCGCCAAAACTTTGAAGTAAACTGGGTGCCTCTATCTGACACAATTCCCTTGGGAACACCATGCAGACTTACAATTCTTGACATGTATATCTTAGCAAGCTTAGCACTTGTATATGTGGTCTTTACGGGGATGAAGTGAGCCACCTTGGTAAAGTGGTCCACCACTACCCAGATAGAATCAAATCCAGAACGAGTCCGGGGCAATCCCGTGATGAAATCCATGCCTACCTTGTCCCACTTCCAGTCGGGTATAGGTAGTGGTTGAAGTAATCCTGCCGGTTTCTGATGCTCGGCTTTAACTCTGTTGCACACATCACACAGAGAAATATACTCTGCAATATCTCTCTTTAGGTTATTCCACCAGAATCTATCCTTCACATCCATTTACATCTTTGTGTTACCTGGATGAATTGAGTATGGAGAATCATGAGCTTCTTGTAAAATCATCTTCCTGATATCGGGGTCGTTGGGAATGCACAAACGCTTCCCATGCCAGAGGGTTCCTTGTTCATCCAGTTGAAATTCTTTAGTCTTTTCTTCACTTATCCTGATTCTTATTTCTTCCAACTCTTTATCTCCCTTCTGTGCTTCCTTGATTCTTTCTAGGAAGGTGGATACTATTTCCATAGTCGCTATGTGCCCTTTCGGAACTATCTCTAGCCTGAGATCCCTGAATTGTTTGCATAAATCCTCTGGAAGTTCCCCTGCGGTAAGTCCATTCACATACACCTTACGACTTAAGGCATCAGCCACCACATTTGCCTTTCCGGGATGGTACTGTAAATCCAAGTCATAATCCTTAATTAATTCAATCCATCTTCTTTGTCTCATATTCAACTCCTTTTGGGTGAAGATGTACTTCAAACTCTTGTGATCTGTGAACACATCACAATGTTTGCCCATGAGGTAGTGTCTCCATACCTTGAGTGCGTGAACCACCAACGCAAGTTCCAAATCATGTGTGGGGTAGTTGTGTTCGTGGTTCTTAAGTTGCCGGGTGGCATAGGATACCACTTTCCCATCCTTCATCAATACACTTCCAAGTCCTTGCCGAGAAGCGTCACAATAGACTTGAAAATCCTTCTGGATATCAGGCAGACACAGAACTGGTGCCGTTACAAGGCGTTTCTTCAACTCTTGAAAACTTGCTTCACATGCCTCGGTCCATAGGAATTTCTTTTCCTTCTTTAATAGTTCCGTCATGGGTTTTGCTATCTTGGAAAAGTTTTCAATGAACCTCCGGTAATATCCTGCGAGGCCCAAGAAACTCCTAATATCTCCCACATTCTTGGGTGACTCCCATTCTGTCACGGAAGCTACCTTACTAGGATCTACGGCAACTCCTTTTGCCGACACAACATGACCAAGGAACCCCACTTCCTTTAACCAGAACTCGCACTTGCTGAATTTGGCGTACAACTTGTGTTCTCTTAGTTTCTCCATAATAAGGCGCAGATGTTTCTCATGTTCCTTCTCATCCTTAGAGTATATGAGTATATCATCTATGAATACCACGATAAACTTGTCCAAATATTCCATGAACACCTTGTTCATCATGGTCATGAAGTATGCTGGGGCATTGGTTAGACCAAAAGACATCACGGTGTACTCATACAATCCGTATCTTGTGGTGAACGCTGTTTTGGGCACATCGTGTTCTCGAATCTTCAGCTGAAAAAAGCCTGATCGTGGATCGATCTTTGAGAACACACTGGCTCCTTTTAACTGGTCAAACAGGTCATTGATGTTGGGCAGAGGATACTTATTCTTAATCGTCACTTCGTTCAACGAGCGGTAGTCCACAACCAGCCTCTTGGTCTTATCCTTCTTTTCCACAAATAGGACGGGTGCTCCCCAAGATGACGCGCTGGGTTGAATGAACCCCTTGTCCAATTGTTCCCTAAGCTATTTCTTGAGTTCCTTTAACTCGTCCACATCCATCTTGTATGGTATCTTAGCTATCGGCCCTGTGTCTGGCATCAAGTCAATGAGGAACTCGATATCACGGTCGGGTGGCATTCCTGGTAGTTCCTCCGGGAAGACATCTGGGTATTCTTTTACAATAGGTACCTCCTCCAAGCTAACCCCCTTAAGAGAGTTCACCATGACTTCTTTGAGTGCGAAATTCGACTTGATACGAATCCTCTTCCCTTCCGGTGTTGTGAGCATGACAGTTCTCTTGGCACAATCTATGACTCCTTCATATTCGGTTATCCAATTCATGCCCAAGATTATGTCTAATCCTTGTGATTCTAGAACTACTAGACTGGTGGGAAAAATGTGTGTCCCAATCCTTAGTTCTAATTCCCGGCAACCGGAGTTTGCCACTATTTCTCCCCCAGGAGAACTTACCCTTAGAGGAAAGTTTATAGTCTCCGTTGGTATCTTGCCTCTATCCACAAATACCCTTGATATGAATGAATGCGATGCACCGGTATCAAAAAGAACAAATGCGGGAATAGAATTGAGTTTGAACTTACCAATCACAGAGTCTGGCGCATCACAAGCATCCTCCATAGAAACATGATTCACCGTGGCTTTGACAAACGGATTTGGCTTCTTCCCGTTTCCATTGCCATGGTTGTGTCCATTTCCATTCCCATTGCCATTGCCATTCTTCCTCTCGGGGCAAGAGGTTGCGTAGTGCCCTGTCTTGTTGCACTTAAAGCATGTCACCTCACTGAGATCCTTTCCATTGCTGCCATTCCCATTGCGGTTCTTATGCCCATTGTGTTTGTGGCCACCATGGTTATGACCGTTATGGTTGTGGCCATTATTGTTATAAGGTGGTGGTGAGGAATTACGCTGCTTCTGGTATGGAACAGAATGCTTGTGAGGGTTAGACTTCCTCTTGCGGTTTTCTATGCTCTTCCTCTTTGATTCAACCACAATGGCTCTGTCCAGGAGTTCCTGAAAGTTGTGAAATTTCTGGGCCACAAGCTGAATGGATATCTCATCATTGAGCCCTCTTAAGAACTCCTCCTGTCTCTTGGCGTCAGTAGAAACATCATCGGGTGCATAACGGGCTAGCTTATTGAAAAGCTCACCATACTCGGTGACAGAACGGTGCAGCTGGTGTAGGTCGCGAAACTCGCGCCTCTTCAGGGCAATGACACCAGCAGCCACATGATGAGTGCGAAAAGCTAACTCAAACTATTCCCAAGTGATAGCATCAATATCCGGGTGGGTGACTTGGTAATTATCCCACAATTCTGCAGCAGGTCCTTCAAGCTGGTGTGCGGCATAACGCACCCTGTCGGCTCCGACAGCTTGCACGGTGTCTAGCTTCTTGTTGATTGTACGCAGCCAGTCATCAGCGATGATTGGTTCAGTGCTGCTAGTGAAGGTAGGTGGGTTCAGCCTTAAAAACCGAGTCAAGCGATCCTGTTGAGGAGGTGGCGGAGGTGGTGGTGGCGGCGGGTTGTTGTTGTTGTTTTGCAGGTTCTGAGTGAGCAGTTGGATCAGCTGGTTCTGAGTGGCCAAAAGTTGTGCTATTTCTGGCGGGATTTCGGAGTTCGCACGTCTTGGCGGCATCTGTGGGGTTTAAGAGAATAGTTAAGAAATAGTCAGAAAGACTAAGTAGTAAACTCCTACCCTTATGAAAACACACCAAGCACACAAGGCACACAAGACATAACAACACAGCTTAACACAGAAAACAACCAAGTTTAACTAAACCAGACTTGTCTTGGTATTTATTACAATTACGAATAACGTTCTACTATAGAATTAAAGGTGGTCCAACTATTACACATCTTCCACGCCCTCCTCTTCCTCGTCCTCGAACGAGTAGCCTTCCTGCTCTAGAGTTGTCTTGTACAACTCCATCTCCTTCGTGGTGGCTTCAAGCTTCTCTTGGAGGTTCTTTATCTCATCCTATAGCTTCTTGGTAGTGGCTTCCAGCTGCTCCCGAAGTCCCTCCTTCTCGCTTTGTAGCTCCTCCACTAAACTTGACTTCTTTGCGGCTTCAAGTTGCTTTGCCAAGTCCCTCTTGGAAGCACGCACATCATTGATTATCTTACAAAGGCCTTCAGTTTTCACTTCATCTCCATCGATCTGCTGTTTGAGTTCCCTAATTCTCTTGTTTTTATTTATCACCCTCTTCTCTTGGTTCGCGAACTTCTTCTCTTGGTCCTGGAATTTTATCTCTTGGAGCTTCATTGCCTCCTCCTGCTGCTTGATCATTTCTTCCTTCTCCTTGATGAGCGCGCATAGCTCGTCGTTCTTCAACATCTCGAGGAAGGTACCCTTTTCAAGGTCATGGATGTGGCACTCCAAGTCTTGATATTGTGTTCTTCCGCGCTTGGTAGAAGTTCTTTCCTCAAAGGTTAACTCCATGGGAATTCCTTCCTCATCTCTTCTTCCAAAGAGGCCGCCGCAGTGTCCTTGGAGAGCTTCATGATGGCGTCCACATAGGCGTCCAATGAGTTGTTGCCAGCTAATGCTAAGGGCCTTCTCCTTGGAATCGCTAACAATGTGGATTGCTATGTCTTCCTCCGGGTTCTTGCCTCGCTCTTTT
Organism: Avena sativa; assembly: GCA_916181665.1. Taxonomy (NCBI): domain Eukaryota; kingdom Viridiplantae; phylum Streptophyta; class Magnoliopsida; order Poales; family Poaceae; genus Avena; species Avena sativa. Next base: position 151,532,561 of record OV702297.1, read on the forward strand.
CCTAGCTGGATGACCTTGACTCCTCAACAGCCGTCCTTGTGGAGTTTCTTCATTGTGCTCCCCTGGATTGTTGGGAGAGGAAGGTCCAAACGTGTGAGTAGATCCATGAGGCATCCACCAAAGCGGAGGGGATCGATGTACGCGACGGTGTCGTAGAGGAAGCTTGTCATCTTTGAGTTAGAAGAATGAAGGTTAGATACTTAAACAAGTAGAGGAAAGCATATACTAGAAGTGCGGAAAATAACTTAGTAGAAGAACAAGTAAGGCACAAAAGTTAGAGGTGGTTCCAATCCTAGGGTCACGTCCTACAAGCAACGATGTGCTCTGATACCATCTGTAGTGACCTCGAATCGATAAGGATCCTAAGTCCCTGTGATTAACATGCTAGTCCCTGGATCATTAGCTAGCAATCACAGTCGATGAAATATCATGTAAAACACAAAGTCTTTATTACACGGAGAATCCAGAGTATGAATTTATTACAAAAATTGCTTAGCATTATGCTAGCTCAAATAACAGCGGAAACATAAAAGCAGCATGAGTCCATCAATGCCCAGGCTTGTCGAGTGTAGACCCGCGATCCCTACGCACCTTTCAATCTTCGGATTCTGCACATAAGACGTGCAGCCAACAAGTTGGGTCAATACTTTGAATGTATTGGCAAATTACACCAAGGAGAGAAAATACTATCTCTACATGCAAGGCTGGTATAGGCTGTAGAGTTCATTTGCTCAAAACTAGTTTTCTTAAGTAGAGAGAAGAAGAGAGGATTGTCCTACTTTGTAAACATTTGCTTAGATAAAGTAAGGTCGAGTGGCACACGAGGATATTACGCACCAAGTGTCCAAACAATCAAACACTTGGATATTACACACCAAGCGTCACTTGGATATTACACACCAAGTTCCCAAATTCCCACCCATTAGTGATATTACGTACGCCATGGGGTTTCAAAAATTTATTTTAGAAAAGAGAGAGGAAGATCCTTCAGAGGCTCCATCCTTCAGATGCCTAATGTTGTTCTATTTCCGTGAACACGGCTGATCGATCAGATTGCAATACTCTCGAGAGTTTGTGCACTTTACCCACAATCCATGATCAAGTCCTTTTACAGACAAGACCATGACGAGGCTTTCCCTTAGTAGCCCCTCTACCTTTCGGATCGAACCGTGCCAAGAACTTCCAAATGTTGGTATCCAGGTGAGGTTTCCCACTAAGTACTAGGCCAAGACAGAGCCCATAATGTATCGTGGTTGCACTGGAAGCTTCTGAATTCTGAAACATGGCAGACTTCTTTGATTCCTGGGCGGCCATCCTCCACCAAAATCTCACTCGTTGACCCGACAACCATTCCGCCCAGAAGAAAACTTAGTTTTATTTTGAAGTGGATTTGAGAAGAAAAGTTTGCTCTAGAGAGCCTTTATACTTAGAAAAATTCTTTGTCTTTCGAACCCCCCAACGGTACTTTGTATATATAGCATAGCAAGCAATACTTAGCAAAAACAGGGGTAACCTATTAGGAGTGAAAAAAATCCTAAGTATAGAGCTACTCATGGCATACTACAAAATCATCGCACTTGCAAAATAATACTAAGGAAAAATTCTACTAGAACATCCTACACATGCATACTACAGAATTTTGAAGATCACATGCATAGAATCAAAACTGGGATAAAAGTTATGAACAAGTGGTGTAACTTGCCTTGATCCGAGCAGCACTCTACACAATAGCACTCCTTAGCGCACTCCAAACAATCTAACGAATCATAAACATAGATCTGATCACAACTTGCTCAAAACATATCACAGAGGTAAACATGCATGCATGCACATGGTATTTTATGCAAGGTTGGTTCTTCTAAATTGACCAAGGTAGCAAGTTTGGGTTGTGATAGTGTAAGAGTGTCACTAGAATTGACTTCCCATAGATTTAGATCTAATTGAATCACTAAAACAATTCCTAGGTTTTAAAGGAGATCAAACCATCTAATTTAGCCCCAAGTTAGATCTAATGATCCTAAGCAAAGTTTAATGAGTTGGATCAGTAGATATTGTGGAAACAAAGTTATTGCAATAAGAATCAATTAAAATAGAATTTTAATTATTTTTCTATAGAATAAACACTCTAATCTAATGATTAAAATCTACACCTAAAACTTTACTGTGAACCTGGGATAATATTGCAGATTTGGATTCTACTCAAAATTAGGAATCCAACGGTATATCATAAGCTAAAATTGGCCAAGTAGTTATTTTTCTATGATTTTCGCAATATTAAACTTAATCTGCAAAAATAAAACAATCTAGCCTGACCCTAACTCAGAACGCACCAAGTGGCGGCTTCTGGCTGGGCCAGCTGGCCAGGCGGGCGACGCTGCGCGGCGACGACGCGCTTGCCACAGATGGAAGATCGTACGGTTAGGGGCAGCGCGGCTTACAGGCGGTGGCGACGATGGTGGCGAGCGGCGGCGGCGTCAGTGGTCGACGAGTGGCGGCACTCCAGCGGTTCCCTAGAACAGCGGTGAGGTCGACGAGGTTCGCCTGGCTCTCGCGGTCACGCTCGTGTCCTCGTCGTCTCCCCTTGCTTCCTCGGCTGTCAGCGGCGTCCTGCTGATCTCCTCCGTCTCCAGCGATGCTCCAGCGTGCAATCGCGGGCGAGTTCCTGCGAGAGAGAAGGGGAAAAGCACGCGGCTAGAATCAGTGGTGGATGGGGAATCTCCAGAGAGAGGAAGGAGCAAGGGAGGGCTTCAAACCGTCTTCTGCGAGGTTGACCCGACGGCGGCGGTGCAATTCAACGACGGCTAGGGTTTTTTGCAAGAAGGAAATCGAGCGGGGCGAGCCGAGGGTGGTGGGGTTTAAATAGACGGGAGTCTTGGCGTCGGGGACACGGACTCCTCTCCGAATCGGTCGGAGTCCGACCATCTCACGGCGGTGCGCGGTTTCCGTGGGGAGGAAGGTGATGACGGGTGGGTCCCGCGTGTCTGTGGTGGAGGAGAAAGTGGGTTGGCGAGCGCTGGCGTGTTTGCTGCTGCGCGTGCGCTGGGGGCGGGGTGGGCTGGCGAGCCAGCCCAGCTAGATTAGCTGCTGCCCCCTTTTTTTCCTTTTAACATTTTTCCTTTTTCTGTTTTAGTAAACCTAAATAACTTTTGCAAACTAAGTCCAATCTTGAAGAAAATTGTTTCTAAATTTTTATAAAATTAAGGTGGTCAACCTAGGGACATAGTTTAATGTTTTACAAGGTTTTTAGAAGGGTCAAACTTGACCATTATAATAATGCTTACAAAAGGCAAAACACTACTAGGGTTTTGCTTGGTTTAGGTGTTTAGGACTTGTTGTAAAAATTTATTTGTAGAATGCAATGATGCAAGGATGATGCATGGAACTAATAACATCCTAATATAGAATCTGGGATGTTACAATTTGATACAATGGGTGAGTTGAAAATGATTTTCGACACACATGCTGCTGTAAAGAGCTACAATGCTTCGGAAAAGTTCTTTAGTTGCATGATGGAAGAGCACAACTCCGTAAGTGAGCATGTACTCAAGATGTCGAGTTATGCCGATAAGCTTGTGTCCTTGGGAATAATGATTCCCATTGACTTAAGCATCCATCGTGTTCTGAGGTCTCTGTCACCTAGTTATAAGAGCTTCATGATGAACTATAATATGCAAGGCATGAAGAAGTCTCTCCCCGAGCTTCTGTCAATGCTTAAAACTGCAGAAGTGGAGATCAAGAAGGAACATCAAGTGTTGATGATCAATAAGAACACTGGTTTCAAGAAAGACAAGAAGGGAAAACGAAAGGGAAGTAAGGGTGGCAAGCCAGTTGCTGTGCCTGAAAAGAAACCTCGAGTTGGCCCTAAGTCTGATACCGAGTGCTATTATTGCAAGGGGATTGGCCACTGGAAGAGCAACTGCCCCAAGTATTTGGCAGACAAGAAGGCCGGCAAGGCAAATAAAGATATATATGACTAGTACTCGCAGTAGCATCTGGGTATTTGATACCGGTTCTGTTGCTAATTTTTGTAACTCGAATCAGGGGTTACGGAACAAGCGACCGCTAGCAAAGGGTGAGGTCAAGATGCGTGTCGGCAATGGATCAAGCGTTGATGTGATCGTCATTGGAATGCTACCTCTCCACTTACCATCAGGATTAGTTATAGACTTGAATAATTGTTATCTGGTGCCAGCACTGAGCATGAAGATTGTGTCCGGATCATGTTTGATGCGCAGTAGTTATTCATTTAAATCTAAGAACAATGGTTGTTCAATTTATAAGAATGAAATCTTTTATGGTCATGCACCGATGATGAATGGTTTATTTCTATTGGATCTCGATAATAGTGTTACACATATTCATAATGTTGATGCTAAAAGGATTAAACTTAATGATGTTATATCCGCATATATGTGGCACTGCCATCTAGGTCATATTGGCGTTACGCATGAAGGAGCTCCATTCCGCTGGACTTTTGGAATCACTTAATTTTGAATCATTTGATACATGTGAGCCATGCCTTATGGGCAAGATGACTAGAACGCCGTTTTCCGGTTCAATGGAACGGGCGACAGATTTATTAGAAATCATACATTCTGATGTATGTGGTCCAATGAGTGTGTTGGCGCGAGGTGGATATCGTTATTTTGTTACTTTCACGGATGATTTGAGTAGATACGGTTATATCTACTTGATGAAACACAAGTCTGAAACCTTTGAAAAGTTCAAGGAATTTCAGAATGAAGTGGCAAATCATCATAATAGAAAGATCAAATTTCTGCGGTCCGACCGTGGAGGTGAGTATCTAAGTTATGTGTTTAGCACTCACATGAAAGAGTGTGGAATTGTTTCACAACTCACACCTGCCAGAACACCACAGCGAAATGGTGTGTCAAAACGTCGTAATCGTACTTTATTGGATATGATTCGATCTATGATGTCTCTGACGGACTTGCCATTGTCATTTTGGGGTTATGCACTAGAAACTGCTGCATTCACTTTAAATCGGGCACCATCTAAATCCGTTGAAAAGACACCGTATGAATTGTGGTTTGGAAACAAACCTAAGCTGTCATTTCTTAAAGTTTGGGGATGCGATGTTTATGTGAAGAAACTTCAACCGGATAAACTCGAACCCAAAGCGGAAAAATGCGTCTTCATAGGATACCCTAAGGAAACTATTGGGTATTCCTTCTATCACAGATCCGAGGGCAAGGTTTTTGTTGCCAAGAATGGATCCTTTCTAGAGAAAGTGTTTCTCGCAAAAGGTGTGAATAGTCGGAAGGTAGAACTCGAAGAGTTTATTGAACCTTCTCTTCAAAGTATGGCCAGTAGCACAGCACCAGAAGTCGTTCCGGAGTTGGCTTCACTAGTTGATGAGGGAACTAATGATAATGATCATGAAACTCCGAAAGAGAGTACTACCGAACCTCGCAGGTCTAGCAGAACGTGTGTAGCTCCCGAGCTGTACGAAAATCCTGTCATGAATTTCATGGTTGATGAAAATGATGACCCTGCGACGTATGAAGAAGCAACGATGAGCCCATATTCCAACAAATGGTTAGAAGCCATGAAATCCGAGATGGAATCCATGTATGAAAATCAAGTTTGGAACTTGGTGGACTTACCTCACGACCGAAAGGCCATGGAGAATAAATGGATTTTCAAAAAGAAAACTGATGCTGATGGTAATGTGACCGTCTATAAAGTTCGACTTGTCGCAAAGGGGTTTCGACAAATTCAAGGAGTTGACTACGATGAGACATTCTCTCCCGTAGCAATGCTAAAATCAGTTAGGCCTCATTTTGTTACAGTGGATTGACCAGGTTTTACGTGTCTAATCCCCACCTACTTTTAATCCACCAAAAACCCACTTCGAGCCGTTTTGTAGAGGTGGGTAGGCCGGTTTAGGGAGGACTCAAACCCAGTGAACCCCTGGAAACACGAGGGTATCGGGGTGGAACCGAAAATCTCCTCTCACCTCGCGTTTCTTCCTCCTCGCGTGTTGGCGGCGACGCACAGACTCGCCTAGAGGCTTCCGCTCCGCCGCTCCGTCGCTCTGCCATCACACCGCCGCTCTGTCGCTTCTTATTCCCATCCTACAGCCGACGCTGATATCCGCCGCCACTCCATCTAATTCCGCTCCGACGCCACCGGCGGCGCCTACTCCGAGATCCCTCCGGCGTTCTTCTTCTCCGGCAGTCGTGGACTTCTCTCTTGTAAGTCCTTCCACTTCGTACCCTCCTCTCCCATCTATTGCTAGATGAACCATAGGTTGATTCCTCTGTAGATACTAGTCTTAACCTAGGGTTCTTGATTCAAACCAATGGATGAAGGGTGAGTTCTTGGTTAGGAAGATCAGTTGATGCCGACCTGTTGGAAGTGAATCCAGCCATCTGGACGATCGTGGGGTTGTAGTACATCATAGTGTTGATGCCAGTAAATTGCTGGAAGGCCTGCACACATTCAGATATGTTAGAATAAAATGACATTGTTTGCCTACTTGATTCTCCTATTGTATCATGCATTCAGGACTTATAGCAAGGTAGGCTATCTGCATCACTAATAATTGACACTTTCATTTTAGCACGGTTTGATTGACCTGAGCCAATCTCAAAACGATTGACAGAAAATTGACTAGTTGTTCTAACTGACAGTGCAAAATGAAAATCATGCTAGCGTCCACTTCGCAAAGCATGTTAATCTCTTGAAAAGTGTATTTCCAATGTACAGGGCTACATGAGCATCTTAGTTAACAGGGTGACAAATATCACAAAGAATGGCAGAGCCCTGATATACCTGAAGACTGTCTCCAGCATAAAAAAACTAGCCTTAGTTCCTTCAACCTGAATATGTCCTAGTAGCTCCCAGTACAGTTAGACTGGAATCTGTGTCCAGCACAAAAAACTTGCCTTAGTTCCTTCGACCTGAATATGTCCAAGTAGCTCCCGGTACAGTTAGACTGGAATTCATGCTGGAAGAAGAAGCAAGCAGGTCGACCCCTTCTTCTAGACGGCCAAATTCATATATCTGCTCCAGTACAGCAATAGCCTTTGCCTTCTCATCCTGTGCAGGAAAATTAAGGTAAGGAAAAGATAGCAGATCAAAGAGACAAAACATAACTGAAGCAAATGCCAGTAACCTTTCGGTAAAGCCAACGGGAAGATTCTGGAAAAAAAGGCATCAGCACAAACTGTATAACTGCTGGCACAACAATAGCTCCAAGCATCCAGCGCCATGTTCCAGGAACCTATGGCATGTGGCAGGCATATTATTGCAACAAAATACTGATACAAAAAGAGCTTATTAATAACTCCACCGAACTCTAAGTTTTAACAAAGATGGTGCAATATGATCATATCTCCTGTTTATTTACGTATCAGACTTATGTATTAATGCATTATTTACTCCTTATGTGTTCTACTAAGTTACCTTTTCTCATCTTATATGTTCTACTTATTTACTTATTTTAAATTCAGTCTTATGCTTGATTGTTCACTCAACCAAATTCTAGCATGTAGCATGTACCTTACTTGCACTACATATTTATTAGGCCACTATATTATAGATGTATGCTTTTTTTATCATGTGTATCTTTTTTGATCTGGAGTTGTACGCTGGCTATTGAGTTCAGTTTGCTCCGTACCACACAAGTTTTCTTATTTGATTGGGCTGCTTAAATTATAGAAACTAGTAGTGAATTGTTTATCGGCCTAGCATACACTATCTTGATATATACTTCTAAAAGTGCGTGATTATAGAAACCAGTAGAGATTTGGATCTTATAAGAGGCTGGTGGAATTGATATGTACTCCCTCCGTTTCAAGATATAAGATGTTTTAGGTTTGTAAATAAAATGTGTCTAGACTTATTTTAGTGTCTAGATTCATTTCAAATCTGAGTGAACCTACATACTAAAAGTAGTCTAGATACATTTGCTTCACAAAGCTAAAACATCTTATATTTTGAAACGGAGGGAGTAGTACACAATTTATCCCAAGTTATATTTATTGTATTGGCACAATCAGATCAACATCTTATAGAACTTGTAGTACATATCATCTATGAGTTACAGAACTTGGAGTATATATCATCTAGGAGCTACAGAACTTGAAGTATATATCCAAAATGAAATTTCTTTGTTATAAGAAATACTAACATTTTGGTTTTTCAATAGGGTGATGGTGATAGTTCTCTGGACAGGTTGTAACAGATGAGGAAGACTAAGATAAAGTATGAAGTAGCTGCATATTACTTGAAACTTTTTTATGTCTGTAACTTATACTGAAATTTAAGAGTTTCTCTTACTCATTCATTGTAATCTTGTTGCCGCATAGAACTTTGTGATGCCATTACTCTCAGTGAACACTTGCAATCTGGTATTATTATTGTTGTAACAATTGTATTTTTATTCAGATAAATATTCTTGCTCTACTTATCTTGACACAATTCTAGATATTCCTATGAATTTTCGTCCTGAAACTATCCCTCTGTGCAAAACAAACAACTTGAAGTAGGGGATTGGGGCGGAAGTGGATTAGAGTGGAATCAGGTGGATAGGGTGTTACAGGTGTTTTCACCCAAACCCTGTGGGGTTATACCCAACATTCCCATTCAAACCACCTGTGCAAAACAAGGCCTTAGGATTATGTTAGTAATTGCTGCATATTTCGATTAGGAGATATGGCAGATGGATGTCAAAACCGCGTTTCTCAATGGTAATATTGAAGAAGTGTTGTATATGATACAACCAAAGGGTTTTGTCGATCCTAAGGATGCTAACAAGGTGTGCAAGCTTCAGCGATCCATCTATGGATTGAAGCAAGCATCACGAAGTTGGAATCTCCGCTTTGATGAGGTGATCAAAGAGTTTGGATTTGTCCAAACTTATGGAGAATCTTGTATTTACAAGAAAGTGAGTGGGAGAAATGTGGCATTTCTGATACTATATGCGGATGACATATTATTGATCGGAAATAATATAGATCTTTTAAGCAGTGTTAAAAGTTATCTAAATAGCAAATTTTCAATGAAGGACCTAGGTGAAGCGTCATACATATTAGGCATAAAGATCTATAGAGATAGATCTAGGTGCCTAATAGGGCTATCGCAAAGTACATACCTTGATAAGATTTTAAAGAAGTTTAAAATGGACGAAAGTAAGAAGGGGTTCTTACCTATGTTGCAAGGCACGACATTGAGTAAGACTCAAAGTCTGGCTACTACGGAAGCAAGAGAGATAATGGAGAAAGTCCCCTATGCTTCAGCCATAGGCTCTATAATGTATGCCATGCTATGTACAAGACCGAATGTGGCACATTCTATTAGTTTGACTAGTAGGTACCAATCGGATCCAGGTTCGGAACACTGGAAAGCGGTCAAGAATATCCTTAAGTATTTGCAAAGAACTAAGGATATGTTTCTTGTATACGGAGGTGAAGAAGAGCTTGTCGCTAAGTGTTATGTCGATGCTAGCTTTGACACCGATCCAGATGACTCTAAGTCTCAAACTGGATACGTATTTCTCATGAATGGCGGAGCGGTTAGTTGGAGGAGCTCCAAACAACCTGTGGTGGCGGGATCAACACCGGAGGCCTAATATGTTGCTGCTTCGGAAGCGGCTTAGGAAGCAGTTTGGATGAAGGAGTTCATATCCGAACTTGGTGTGGTTGCAAACGCGTTGGACCCAATGGTGATCTATTGTGACAACAATGGTGCCATTGCCAATGCCAAAGAACTAAGGTCTCACAAGCATTCCAAGCATATTAAGCGCCAGTTTCACTCCATCCGCGAGCATGTCAAGGATGGAGATATAAAGATTTGTAAAGTACATATGGATCTCAATGTAGCAGATCCGTGGACTAAAACTCTCCCTAGAGCAAAACATGATCTACACCAGAACTCCATGGGTGTTAGGTACAACACTATGTAACTAGATTATTGTCTCTAGTGCAAGTGGGAGACTGAAGGGAATATGCCCTGAGAGGCAATAATAAAGTGTTTATTATGTGTATTCCAAGTATATGATAGATGTTTATTTTGCATGCTATAATTGTATTAATACGGAAACGTTAATACATGTGTGTTTAATAAACAAACAGAAAGTTCCTAGTTATGCCTCTCTTATAAACTAGCTCGTTGATTAACAAGATGATCACAGTTTCCTGATCATAGACATTAGATGTTGTTATTAACGAGATCACAACATTAGTGTAATGATGTGATGAACATTCATCCGAAGTATAGCATTACGATCAAAGTCATTGAGTTTATATTGCTATAACAACTTACGAAGTGATCCTAATCCTTAGATCATGAGATCATGTCAATAACTAACACCGAAATAGTTTCTTGATGACATCAAACGTCACACCGTAACTGGGTGATTATAAAGATGGCTTCATAACTACTAAAGTGTTATGTTGAGGCTCATGGATCAAGAGTGGAATTTGTTCATCCCGATGACGGATAGATATACTCTGGGCCCTCTCGGTGATATCACATTGGTTAGCTTGCAAGCAAGTGATTTGATCACTAGAATGTTATATCACGGGAATGAGAAAAGAGTGCATGTCGGTAACGAGATCAAACTAGGTATGGAGATACCTGTGATCGAATCTCGGACATGTAATATATCGTGAAATAAAGGGATTAAGATACTAGTGTAAGGTTCCCAACCTTTAATAAGGTAGAGATCCCTGTGTTTACAATGCTAGTCCCTGGATCAATAGCTAGCATCCACAGTTAAGATGTAATATCAAGAAACAAAGGTCATAATACAACTTTATAACCAGGAATAAAATAACTTATTACATCTTACATAGCTCATTTGGCTATCTCATTACAATGCAGCAGAATATAACAATAGCATGGGGTCCTTCATCTTCAAAGTGCCACAGGCAGACATGTTGGTTGTAGACTTGTAATCCTAAATCAATAACTTCTCTAACATCAAACAAACTGGCAACATAATAAGTTACAGCCACAAGGGTCAATACATTTGAATTGTATTGGCAAGTGATACTATGGTAGTATAGTGGAGTCTATCATCTATATGCATTTGGCTAAGTGGAGCTTAGGCTTGCTTTGCTTAAAATAGATTTTTCCTTGTCATTTGAAAACACTAAGTTTTTGCTTGACAAAATCTTTCCCAAGGCATCTCCCAATAGAAATTGGTGATCCTTCAACCCTTGTTCAACCACAAGTTTTTAACTTAGAAATTAGGATGAGGAGATTCTTGATAGCTTCCATGTCTTGATGCTCAAATTGTCCTTTGCCAGGGACATGGCTAAGTACTTAGATTTTACACTCTGCAGAGGTGGTGCACTTTCCCCACAAGACTTGGTTTCACCAAGACAAGATCTTTTAGAAGCCTTCCCTTAGACCAGAATGGATGCGTTCCAACCTATCATTCCCCTACCACCAACTGTCCATTTGGCTAAGTTATTGCAACCTATATGATCCAGGCAGAGCCCATAATGCCAAGTGGCTGCACTTGAAGCTTCTCAACATTTGACATCTCAAATCTCTTTGTTCCTGGGTGGCCATCCACAAGTGAGATACACAACGTAAGCCATAGAAATGGGCCTTGTGAACCACTCAACACAAACCATTCCTTCCATTCCACCCAGGTGATTCATTCACTTAGTTGTTTTATTAAACAAAACACAAGTCCTTGACTTGGAAATATTCCATAGTATGAATATATATTCCACCCTTGTTTTCTACTAGCTAAGCTAAGCATGATAGTAGTAGGAATCTTAACTTAGGAAATTCTACTAAGGTTTCATCTACTAGGATTTCCCATGGCATAGTTTATACTTAGCAAAAATTCCATGTAAGTCCTACTTAGAAATATCACTAATGCATAGTAAAAATAATGGGACAAAAGTATGAAGCATCACTTGCCTTTTTGGTAGAGAATATAGGTTCACTCCTTGATCTTTGCAATGTTCACACACTTCAAATCACTACAATTCAATCAAGCAAACAATATTTCAATCTACCATTCAAGCAATTCATCACATAAAATGATAGAAACAAAACAATGCATGCAAGCATGCCAAACTTTGTTTTATTTACAAAAGTGGTTTATAATAGGTTATAAACATTCTAAAACACTTATTGGTCATTTTATAAAGTGGCAAAACTATTTGCAAAAGATTTTACCTATAAACCATTTTCAAACCAAATCATTATTTTATGTGGTTGAAAATGCCTTTATCAAAGTAGCAATCTTTATAGGGTTTACCAAATATATTTTTAAGTCATAAAACTTGGTGTTTAGGGTCATTGAGTTTAAATCAAAACATTTCCCAAAGGTTTTCCTCCAAAATCATTTTTAACAATTAAACCATATTTTTATTTGGCTAGAAATGTTTTAATTCAAGGTTTTATTCTTTTGCTTCACCAAATACATTTTTGAAACCACAAATTGATTCCTAGGGTCAGTATGTTCAAAACAAACCATTTGCCAAAAAATTATCCCCAAAATCATTTTAGAACAAATTTTATATTCTAAACGTGCATACACAAGTTTCTGCAAAAACAGTCAATTTAACAGAAGCATTTTACTAAAAAAAAGTTCATGGTCAGAAAGTACTTGTTTTTCTGAATCCGTTGATATAAAATTTTCAAAATTTGGACGTGTGGTTTGAAAGTTATGAATTTTGCAAGTTTACTAATTCAATAGATCAAATTCTGTTTTAATTCAACACACTGGCCACGCGTCGCTTTCTTATTGGTGCGTACCGTTTCGCGTGGATCGGTCGCTGTGAAGCGTTAGATCTAAGTTGGATCGAGCGGCACAGATCTATCCGTAACGGTTCAGTTAAGTTATCTATTGTATCCCTACGATCTGCATCTAACGGCTGGAGACGATCTGACCATACTCTGGTGGCGCTCAGCGGCAGCGCGTGGCGGTGACGCTCGGCTAGCGGCAGAGCTGGCGAAATAGGAAGCAAGGAAGGTAGAGAGGTGGCTCACCGTGATCGCCATGGCACGGGGATGCTCAACCTGCTCGCGTTGGTCGAAGGGGCGCACGAGGTTGATCGGAATTCCTCGTCGAAGATGATCCTGGTGTCAGCACGTTCGGGAGCGGGTCACCCTACGGCAAGTGGAAGGTACGTTTAGATGTGCACGATACCAGGGAACATGCGAGCATCAACGATAAGCACCGGGGTGGTCCGAGCTCACCAGAGAACCTTGCCGGATGAAATGGCAGACGGCGGTGGAGCTTGAGGTCGTCGTTGTCGAGGTTCTGGGGCGCGCGGGGATGAGCTGGCGCTACGGGGAGATGCAGTGAACTATGGGGAGCAAGCTAGTGTGATTGAGGAGGCGAGGGCGACGCAGTGCTGCCAGAATTTCTCGCGGAGCTCGCCAGAGACAGAGGCGGTGCAGAGAGAAATTGGGTAGCCTGGGGCGCGCTAGGGTGAGGCGACGGAGGGGAAAGAGAGAGGGAAGGCAGGCGAATAAGAGTGCATGGTCACGGGGTGGAGTAACGCAGGCATTAACGCGTATTGACGCCGGCTTCAACGGCCAGAAACGGCGAGGAGGAAAGAGGGACGTGGTCACTGCGAGGTAGACGATGGTGAGCTGGTTGTGTGGGTCCGCTTCGTCAGCGAAGGAAGAGAGGGGGAGTGGGGTCACGTAGTCAGCGTCTGTGTGGGTCGATTCGCGGGTGAAAACGAATCGCTGCGGGGGAGAGAGGAAAACGGGCTGCTGGGCCTGGACTGGGTCTGCCGGGTTGGGCTGCTTTGTTTCCCTTTTTTTTGTTCTGAATGTTTTTTTTCCTTTTTCATTTCTTTAATTCTGTTTTGATTTTGAATAAACAATTCAAACACTCATTTGAATTCAAACCTTTGCTATATTTTGTGAATAATCAAACACTGTTTAATACCATATTCTGATGTCAAATTTAGAATAAAACCTTTATTCCTTTAGTGCATTTTTAATTATTTAAAGTAGGTCCTTGTATTAATCAAATAAGATTTAATAATATTTTCAAACACAATTTAAATTTCTAAATCCTTCCAAATCTTTTCAGTAGGTTTTTATTTGATTATTTGGGTGCCAAGTAATTCATCTTGAATTATTTGGAAAGTATTTAATATGATTCATAAATCATTTAAATTGGGTATTTGTTTTATTTCCAATGGAATTAAATATAGTTTTAATTCCCTAAAGTTTATTTGGAATATTTCTTTAATCTTAAATAAGTTGAATTAAACAACTTTTATTCCACTTGGGTAAATTCCAAAATACTATTTTCTCATGAATGATATAATTATTCCTATTAGAGAATTGTCTTTTTTAGAATAGGGATAGAATGGTTAATGCCATTTTTATTTTATTTTGGAAATTATTTATCCTTTTATTTTATTTGGATTTGGATTATTTCTTATTCCATTTGCTTATGGTCTTTGCCAAGATTTAATTTGGTCTTTAAATATTCCTTTAATATTTCTTTCTTCATTTTTATAAAATCCATCCCTTTTTATTTAGAGATTCAAACTTAGTGATTCCAATTTGTAAAATCTTATTTGATATTTGTTTACCCTTTTAAATATCTTTAGGATTATTTGTTCACCTTTTTGTATGGATTTTAGATAAGTGCTTTATTAGCTTTGGAAATTACTTTTCCTTATCTTATTTAAATTTATAAGATTTTATCTATGGCTCCAAATTAAGTGAAACCAATTTATATGGTTTTAATATATTTCTATTTATCATTCTTGATCACTTATAAATGTTTGATGATCAATTTTTATATGGATCAAATCCATAGGCTTGGTGATAACTTGGAAATGATTTTTATTCCTTTAGGGTTTAGGGTTTGGATTTATTTTCCAAGTGTTTAAATTTCCAGATGCATTTTATGATGAATGCATTTTACTTGATTTGAATTTTGTTGAATTCAAACTTTAATTAAAGTTTATTCCAGATGGGATTTTAAGTTTCCATTTAGAAACAAAATTTTCTTTTTACCCTAAAATTCAACAATAATTTTATTTTGTTTATTTATTTTTCACATAACAAGATTTGGAAAATCTTGGGATGTGACAACTAGCGTAAAAGGTTCCGACGATCATAGGAAAGTCATCGTTGAATGTGTGGGAGTCAGTATGGATCTCCAGATTCCGCTTCTGATTATTGATCGGAGAAGGGTCTCGATCATGTCCGCATTATTCGTGAACCGTAGGATGACACACTTAAGGGACACTGACATCCAATTGGAGCAAAAGTTTCATGCCGGAAAGAATAATAAGCGCAGGAATTTATTTCACTAGATACCGAAACAGGTTTTCGGGTGAAATTGCAGAAAGTGTTTTTGCATGTGAAATGGAATTCTAGCAAGGGGTTATATGTGAATGTTTGTCATTAAAGTAATTGACAAAATTCTGAATAAATAAAAGGAGTTTTATTTAATGAGAGTTTGCATTAAATTTGGTGAAAATTTAATAGCAATTTTGAGTGGGATTTTGAGTGGAAGGAATTGAAGAGATTTTTGTGAGTGGAGTGTCCACCCAAATGAATGAGGGGAGGGCAAGGGGGCATCCCCATGCGCCGGCCACCCCCTTGGGGTTCCCCACCCCTCTCCTATAAAAGGCACCCCTCTCCCTCTCTCTCACTCACACATCCTCGTGAAGGATCTCTCTCCCCCTCTAGAATTTATCCCCCATGGTCTTGGACTAGCGAGATACATGTTCCCGGTGGCTATTCAGCAAGAAAGGGTTGTGCTTCCGCTACATCGCAGGAGCGAGGAGGCGGAGGTTGCTCGGTGTCTTGTACGTGTGTGCGAGCGCGGATGCGCTGCTGCTTTGCGGCGCTAGGACTTCCTCTCGATCTTGAGATCGGCAAGAGATCGTCTACATCAACCACGAGTTCAACTCGTTAAGCTTTGTTGGTCTTCAAGGGTATGTTCTCTACGGATATACATCTGCCTGTTGTTTGTATCTAGTAGATAGATCTTGGTACTTAGTTCCCATCGTAGGAAATTTTTTGTTTTCTATGCTGCAAACCCTACATGAAAGGTGGGCTTTGATTCACTTTTACTTGGTCTAGCAAGGGGTGAAAAGAATTGTAAAAGTTTCTGTTTGAAATCATGGAGTAGAAACACTCAAAGTGACCTAGTGAGCAAGATTGGCAAAAATGACCATTTGTCTTATTTGATTTGTTTTTGATTTTCTCTTGATTTGTTTCTGCTTGGAAATGTTTCAGATGATGTTACTTTCATCTTTAATTCATCCCTTGCTATTTAGGTTAATCACACAAGTCCAAACATGCATTCATACAATCCTCACATACACACATGCATTCATATGGTTTGTATTTAATAAAAGTTTTTGTTAACCCTAATTTTAGTGATTAGAATTTGATAAGCATGATCAATATTTTTGGGATGTTACAAACCTTCCCTCCTTAAACGAAATCTTGTCCCGAGATTTGAAAAATAAGAAAAAAGATTACCTAGGATTTAAAGAGATCGGGAAACTCCATCCTGATGTGATCTTCTCGCTCCCAGGTAGCTTCTTCTTTAGTGTGGTTGCTCCACTGAATTTTGAGAAACTTGATGCTTCGGGTTCTGGTGGTCCTGAAAGCTTCCTCCAAGATACAGATGGGTACTTAGGGATATGTCAGGTCATCGTTGATCTCTATGGTGCAGTGATCAATGTTCTTGAAAACTTCAATCTTCTCCAGAATTTCAAGGCATTTGCGAAGTAACGATATATGAAACACATTGTGCACTGTTGAAATTTCTTCCGGCAGTTCCAATTGATATGATACTTCTCCTTGACAATTCAGAATATTGGAGGGTCCGATATATCTAGGGGCTAACATTCCTTTGAGTTGGAAACGCTGCATTCCCTTCAAAGGAGACAATTGAGATACACAAAATCTCCGATATTGAAAGCGACGTCTCGACGTCTCTTGTCTGCATAACTCTTATGTCTTGACTGGGCGGTCTCGTAGGATGTCAGGTCCGAAGATCTGACTCTCTCCTACTTTCGACCAATTCAAATGGGTACGACACTTCCTTCCATACATGAATTTAAGTGGGGCCATTTGCAGACTAGCTTGATAACTGTTGTTCTATGAAAATTCTGTGAACGGCAGACAGTCTTCCCATTTAGATCCATACTCTAGCACACATGCTCTAAACATATCTTCGAGTATTTGATTTACTCACTCCGATTTGTCCATCGGTGTAACATCCCAGGATTAGCACCTAGAAATAGAAAGAACACAGGTTTGTGCATTGCATTCATGCATAAGAAAATCTGGGGAATTTTCGCGTAAAACTAAAAGAGCTATGGAGGGATCGAGATCTCTCTTGGGCTGAAGGAAACTTCAGATCAAGTGCGATAGATTTCGACATGACCTTTGTAGAATTCTTTGTTTCGGGGGAAATTTGTTCAAACATGTATTTGAATTTCAAATATGAAATTCAAATGAATTTATAAAATTCACAAATAGGAATTGGAAATATTTAATAACTTGAAATAAAATGATTACATTAATAATATAAAAAGGATTCTTTATTAATATAAATATATATAAATATAGTATTACTTTACAATAGATAAATAAAAGTAAAGTATCAGGAAATAAATAAGTAGAAAAAATAATTACATTATTGAAATAAATAAGTAGAAAAAATAATTACATTATTGAAATAAATAAAAGAATTCTTGATTACAACAAAATATATATAACATTGTCTTTACAATTAGGAGTTACAAAGGAAGAATTAATAAATAAATAGTTCATTATTTACAATCACAATAATAATACAAAATCTTTACACATTTGAATAAAAAGGAAATTACAACAAGATTAAAAATGAAATCTAACTAAGCTTCTTCTTCTTCTCTTCATTTCCTGAAAACACAAAAAAAAGAAAAAAAGAAAAAAAAAGAATAATTAGTTGGTTAGTTTTGCTCTCAGAAGTGAACAGTGAAATGCACTGTTAAAATTTCATCATGGAGCTAATCTGTAAGGGGCAAGTTTCACCAAATAGTAGCATCTATTCATATCAGTATTTTTGCCTCAGGACACCATAATTGGCTATCTAAGAATCCACTTGGCAACATCTAAAAAAAATAGCTCAACTTCAGATAATACCAAACCAGCCGAGCACAACCATAGCACAAAGATCTCACAGATGAAAGATGGACAGGGGGAGGTATCTGGATTAGCAGCACACAAACAAGTAGCTCACACATGCATGCATGCATGCATGCATATGTGCTATCAACCCCACAAGACAACAACAAGTAGAGGAAAAGCACCAGCCGTAGTAGAGATACTTGTCGTGGTATTGCCGACGAGTACGCCATGGAGGGGTCCTCACAGTGCGTGTTTAGAGACGTGGGGTAAGGCGGACGGTTGATGGGTATGAGGTAACACAGCTTCCCCAGGTTCAGATCCCACAACGATGGCGGAATCCTACTCCTGCTATAAATCACTATAATGGCAATACGCCGAGTTACAGAGATAGGTTCGCTGTGCGAGGTGTATGTAAAACGATACTAGGTTGTCTGAATCGATGCCCTAAAGGCTCCCATAAGCCCGACCTATATAGTTGCCAGGTCCTAGGGTTACAGGGAAAATTCCTAGCCGGACAGGTTACAGAGTCCTACACCGTCTATCACTAGTCTTGTGTATATTGTACTCCAAGGCTCCGGGTATGCTGGTGACTCCACCGTAGCCTTCCTTTATCCGGCATGGGCCTCCCTTCCGGATCCACCTAACTGGGCCGCCCAGCAGGCCACAGGCCATGCTACCGACTATGGGCCACCCGGGTTAGTCGGATAAGAGACATGCTATGAGGATACCCATATAGCATATCCCCAACAGTAGCCCCCGGAGAACTCCGAGATCTTGCGCCATCTTGCCTCTTCCCGTGGAATGCTCCGTCTAGGTGGATGTCGGCAAATCGTCAAGCAATATCTTGTACTCCTCCCAAAGAACCCTGCAAAGGTTTCTCCGTCTTCTATGAGTAAGTCGGAGAAATGCTGAATCTTCCATCGTACGCTTCCGTTGTCGGATTAAATCCATCCATGCCGGAATCTTCGATGGGATGGCTCATCTACCATGTCAGTTATGGCGACGTAGGCTGTAGGTCAGTGACGCCTCGTAACTCACACATGCAGAGGACGCAATCATATCCGATTTTCCCGCGTGAGCGATGCGAACCGTTGGCGGCGGCGGTTGGAAACGTGACGAAATTACCGCGCACGTTCACGAACATGTCGTCTACGCGGCAACCGTCCGATTAGTTGCACGAATCTTGACGCAGAGTAAGATAAATAGTAACCGTGGGACACTTGCCACTTTTTCACCCCATTCTCTCGCGTCATCGTCTTCTTCCTCCAGCCGCACGCCTCCTCGAGCTCTCCGCGGAAAACCTCGAGAAACCCTAGCCTCTCTCTGCACCAGTCGCTTCCTTCCATTCCTTCCATGGCTAGCATCAGCTCCTCCCCGTCGATGGAGGCGTCGAGCGAAGCCACGGCGAAGCCGGCGAGCTCCATCGTCGTGCCCCCAGAGGGCCTGGTCATCCCCGCGTCGGCGGTGATTGAAACCACCGGCGGCGACCACAATCTGGCTGCGCTGGAGCCTCTAGAAGAGGAGCCAGACTCGCACAAAGGCGACTGTCGTGGCTCGGACATCACCGGCCACGACATCCAAGAGATGGTCGCTGAGGGTTACCTCCCCGCGACAAAGGGGCTCGCCTAGCGGGCGGCACCGGCCGGCGAGGTGACCCCTTCTCCCCAAGCCGGAGAGAAAGTATACCTCAAGGCGCAATTGGTACGCGGCGTTTCTGTCCGTCTTGAATCACTTCAAGGTCCAACCCCATAACCTCTCCCCCAATAGTATCTTAGTGCTTAGCAACTTCGCGGCACTTTGTGAGGGTTATCTAGGGATTAGGCCTAGGTTAGATTTGTTTGTATATTTCTTCACCGTCAAACATGAAGCCGGACACAGTAGGGAGGAGCTTAGAAACTGCGGCACCATAAGCTTCAAGATCCGACCTAGCCGGCGGTTCCCCGACATAGTCGGCCACAAGTCGTGCAAAAACTGGCAGCGGACGTACTTCTACGGCCCCGACATTCCTTTGGCGGGCCGAGAAGTAACGTACCCAGACTTCGTGGATGGAGCTGCCGCTGAAGTATCCACATGGCGGTCCCATGCAATAAGGCGGATCGAGTGGTTCGTAGAGACGGGTCTAACCGGCTTGGACCTAGCCATGTGCTGGTTCATCAGGCGGATCCAACCTATGCAGCACCGCACGAAGTTTATGCACGAGTACACCGGTGACTGAAGGGATACCCTCCGGATCTCCGAGGAAAACTTCTCGAGCGACTCCGTCAAGTTCCGCCTTAAGGAGATCGTCAAGGTGAAGGATAAGAAGCGTGGCTTCACCCTCACCTACGACATGTTCGTAGACGGCAAGTTCCCAAAGGTAGATATTTATTTTCCGTGTATGACATTGCTCTAGTTGTTCCGTCTTGCCAATACCATCTTGTCTAACACGATGATCTCTCACTTAACAGCTTAGCAATCTAGAGGAAGGCAACCTGGCTGCCCAAATCTACGATCCAAAGATGAAGGAAGTCACGGTCGTGTCCGACGACGATGCCCTATTGGCGCGAAAGCGGAAGAGCTCCACCTCTGACGCTGCCGACGGAGGTAAGAAGAAGACGGAGGGTGGAGCCTCCAAAAATAGTACTGCCGCCTGGAGGCGGAAAAGAAGAAAGCCACCGGGATGTTTGCCAAAGCGCCCCCCTAGTGTAAGCCTCTCATTCTCCGACATTGTCTATTTATCTGTCTTGCTCCTGTACTTATGCATTTTGCACGTTTCAGGAAGAAAACCACAACCAGCCTCAAGAAGTCCTCCAAGACTCTTGGGGCTTCTAGAAATATGAAAGATATGTTGCATCGCGACTCCTCTCCCGCCATCGCCCCTGCCACTCCTGCCGTCAAGCCTTCCTCTGCTCCGATAAGCTCCCAAGTCCAAGAGGCACAGGCCCTTCTGCCATGGAAGTGGACTCTGGTGCCTCTACCGAACTAGCTATCATCAGCGAGCAGGCGATGCAAGAGAGTGCTGCTCTTCAAATGGCTGAAGCTCCGGCTAAGGATGCCATCGGTAGCGGCAAGGCGGTGATGGGAGCTGGTACTTCTGCCATAGGCGGACCCTCTGCTCCACAGAAACCCTTCGAGTTCCCGAAGATTGTTTACCCGGCGCTCATGCCGAGTAACACAACTATGGTTCCTGGAGGAGTGCCATCATCTCCGACGTGCCGTCTTGAGGAGCTACTCCGACAAGCAGACATCTTGCGAGGAAACAGCATTGCCTTTGGCAAGCTGCTAGCCAAGAGCGCTACAAGCCTCAAGATCATCGCACTTGTAAGTTTTACTTTACCTTCTGCATTTCGTATGAGTATCCCACTGTAGCCCCCGAGGATGTAGACAGAAAACCATAGGTTTTGCATCTATATGCTCTAAGAGTGACTAAGTTAGAAAGAACTCTCACTGTAGCCCCCAAGCATTTAGATGGAAGAAATTATTCCGACTAGATGCTTTAAGAGTAGCATACATAGTGTTTATATTTTTTAGTGCCGTAGCCCCCCCCAAGCCTCTAGTTGCAACTGAATTAGTTCCGACTAGATGCTTAAAGAAAAGCTAAGCATTTTTCGAGCTAAAAACTTTATACTGTAGCCCCCAAGCTTCTAATCGAGAACTGAATTAGCTCCGACTAGATGCTTAAAGAAAAGTTAAGTGTATTGCTAAGTTAAAAACTCTCGCTGTAGCCCTCGAGCATCTAGGTGGAAAATCTCGGACTAGAAGCTCCAAGCAGACTAAACAACGACTTGACTGTGTATTGTTTCCATAGAACGAGAATGCTCGGAGGGGCATGGCCAATGACAAGTACCAGAAGATGCACGCAGACCTTGAAGCTGAAAAGGGTAAAACCGCCATCTTGAAGGAACAGATCATCAAAAACAAGAGTCTGTTTTCTTATGACGCATTTCCGTCTTATTTTTGTGCCCACAATCTCCGAGTACTCATTGTGCACTGTGCTTTCTCCGACTTGCAGAACATGTCACCAAGGCCAAGGACATTGTTAGCAGTCCAAGCATATCCAACAGCTAGACAACGAGAACAAGATCCTAAAGGAGGAGAGGAAGGAGATGCTGAAGATGCACGAGGATTCTATGAAAGCCTTGCAGGATTCCGCCTCTGCGGAGATCAATCGCTTGAAGGAGGAGCTTGCGATCCTAAAGGATCAGAAGCAAGCTGCCGATGAGCAAAACCTTCGCCATAGCGAGGCGTTTAAGCTCGTCCAACAAGAGAAGGAATCCTTGTCGGACATCGTCTGGCAGGCCAAGGCCAGCATCTTCAGTAAGTTTCCTCCTCCTTGTCTTTCTGTAGTCTGGATACTTAGAATTTATTGAACTCATGCAATCCTTGTCGGAATTTTCAGCGCCTATGGGTTTAACCCGCTCGCCTCCTTCGGACAAGGAATGCATGATTCTTGCCGGAAACTTCATCAACACCGCCATCGCCCAAGCCAAGGAGATTGCCAAGCCCCTCCAGATTTATATCAAGGCCTCGGACTCCATGGTGAAGTACTCGGAGATTCTGCGTCGAGCCCCCGAGCGTGTCGCAAGCTGGAAAACTTCATGCGCACGGGCTGGCGCAAGGATGGCGCTGTCTATGGTGAAGGCACACTATGAAGATGCCGACATCGACACGGTGACCTCTGGCATCCCCAACATAGATGATGACGGCAAGGAGATCGATCACGAAGACATCATGTCATCACTCGCGGGGTATGATACCAGGGTTGCCGAGTTGGTAGATGTTGACGTCTTCGTGCCTAGGAACTTTCTTGACAACGCCAACCCGGATTCCTCCGAGTCTCACCACAGCGCCAATGCTGAGGGTGATTCTCCGGCTGTTGATGATGCGGCCTCCAAGTCCCCTGCACCCAAAGAGTGAAAAACACTTTGTAATTCTTGTTTCACCCTTGACGTATGCGTTGAAAAAACTTGGTGATGTAATCTTAAGGCAGAAAACAGTGGTTGTCGTATCCTGCTACTTAAGAATTAATTCCCAGTATGTATATATTTTTAAGCAAGTGTTGGCTTATCCATTACTCTGGTTTTTATGCTTGACTTTTCGTGAGTCGGAAGACTCGTTGTCGGAACCATGCGCTTAGGTGATGATGCCCAATGGCACCGTCAATAACCTGAGCACAAAATCGCCGACAATAAGCGCCAAAAGTCACTACTCCAGAATCCACATAAAAACAACAAAGAACATGTAGACCAGAAAACTTAAGCTAACGCCCGTAGGCGGAATTTTCACAAGTGCAATCGCAAGACTTGTGCATAAAAGTTTTATATGATCCAAAAATGAACACTAAAGGAGGTAGAAGGCTCAGCAAAATGAGTGAACCAAAGAGCTTTATTTAATTGATCATATAAGAGGTACACAATTAGATAAAAAATGCTAAGTGTAGAAAGGACGTAGCTGTGCTATGTTCCATGGCCAATCAAGCTCCGGGTAGTCATCATCCGAGTCACGTCGCTTACGCTTATGATCCTCGTTGGGTCTATCCTTGAGTTCACGATTGTCGACAAGGTAGTAAGACCCATTGAGCAGCGCTTTGCTTATGATGAACGGTCCTTCCCATGGTGGGGATAATTTGTGTGACTTCTTCTGCTTAAGTCGGAGCACCAAATCCCCCTCTTTAAACGAGCGATGCCGAACGCGGCGACTATGGTAGCTGCGTAGGTTCTGCTGGTAGATGGCGGATCTTTGGCATGCCAAAACGCGCTCCTCCTCGAGAAGGTCCACATCTAGGCGTCTGGATTCTTTAGCGTCATCTTCGTCGTAGGCGGCAACTCTTGGTGCATCGTGGAGGATGTCGGAAGGTAGGATGGCTTCTGCTCCATATACCATGAAGTAAGGGGTGTAGCCGGTGGATCTGTTGGGTGTAGTTCATAAACTCCACAGCACAGATGGCAATTCTTCCGCCCAGGCTCTAGCTGCTCTATGTAGCGGTGCCTCAAGACGTAGCTTGATTCCCTGAAGAATTAATCCATTGGCTCACTCAACTTGACCATTGGATTGTGGGTGTGCCACATATGCAAGGTCAAGTCGGATGCCTTTGTCCCAGCAATAGGCCTCCACTTCTCCGAGTGACAAGTTGCTTCCATTGTCGGTGATGATGCTATGTGGGAGACCAAATCTCACCACTAGATCCCGGACAAACCTGAGGGCAGTTGCCCCATCAAGCTTTCTAATGGGTTTAGCTTCTATCCATTTGGTGAATTTGTCAACTGCTACAAGCAGATGCGTAAACCCACACGGTGCCATTTGTAACGGCCCCACCATGTCTAGCCCCCAGACTGCAAAACGGCCAAGTTATTGGTATTGTTCGCAATTCTTCAGCAGGAACATGTGGTTGTCGGGCATAATACTAGCATCCTATGCATGTCTCAACCAGCTTGTCAGCGTCCGCCTTCGCGGTCAGCCAGTAGAATCCTTGCCAGAAGGCTTTTGCGACCAATGATCGAGGAGCGGCGTGATGCCCGCAATCTCCGAGATGGATCTCGCGCAGGATTTCCATACCTTCTAGCTGGGAAACGAACTTTAGGTATACACCAGTAGTGCTCCTTTTATAGAGTTTCCCATTGATTATGGTATAACCCTTTGCTCGTCGTACTATTTGCCGTCTTTCGACCTCGTCGTCGGGCAAAGTTCCATGTTCGAGATATTCCATGAACGGTTTTGTCCAAGCCGGAGGGATCTTTGTCACCGTGTTGACGAAAGAGTCAGCTCTATCTGGGTTGTCGATGTCGGCTCCCTTCACAGATGGTGTGCGTAGATGCTCTAGGAAAACTCCTGGAAGAATTTGCTGGCGCCCTGATCCAGGTTTTGACAACAGATCTGCCGCCTCATTTTGCTCCCTAGGCACATACTTGACTTCGTAGCCCAAGAAGCTCTTGGCTATCTCATCCACTTCGTCTCGATATTGCCGCCATCATAGGGTTCCGTGCATTCCAGGTGCCAGCCACCTGCTGGGCAACCAAGTCGGAATCTCCACAGCAAACTATGCGCTTGATGCCAATATCCTTGGCTACACGTAGTCCGTGAATGAGTGCTTCATACTCCGCCATGTTGTTTGTAGCCTCGAAGTGGATCTACAGAACGTAGTGTAGCTTGTCTCCTTTTGGTGACTGTAGCAAGACACCAGCCCCCGAGCCGTTGAGAAGCTTTGATCCGTCAAAGTGCATCACCCAGTACTCTGGTTCTGGCAACGGAGTGGCATCTAGCATCTCCGTCCAATCTGTAATAAAATTCGCCAAGGCTTGTGCCTTAATAGCGTCGCGTCTCTTGTAGGCGATCTCGAAGGCGGCAAGTTCAATGCCCCACTTCGCGACCCTTCCTATAGCGTCGATGTTGTTGATAATGTCGGACAGTGGAGTCTTGCTCACTACTATGATTGGGTGCTCCTGAAAGTAATGCCTCAGCTTCCGAGAAGCAAGGAATACTCCATAAGATATCTTTTGGTAATGCGGGTAACGCTGCTTGGACTCCGTCAAGACCTCGCTTACATAGTAAACTGGTCGTTGAACTCTGTGCTCATAGCCTGGTTCGTTCCGCTCTACCACGATGACGATGCTGATAACCCGGTTGGTTGCCGCCATGTAAATTAACAAGGGCACACCAGGCTCGGGTGCTGCAAGGATGGGCGCTGAGGAAAGAATCTCCTTGAGCTGCTTCAATGCTGCATCTGCCTCATCTGTCCACGTGAATTTGTCCGCCTTCTTTAGCAACTTGTACAGTGGCAGAGCCTTCTCTCCAAGTCGGCTAACGAACCGACTAACTGCTGCAACACAACCTGTTAGTCGTTGGATGTCCTTTAGGCATGTCGGACGATTTATGTTTAAGATGGCCTTGATTTTCTCCAGGTTGACCTCGATTCTGCGCTGGGAAACGATGAAGCCCAACAGTTTTCCGGCTGGAACCCCGAAGATGCACTTCTTAGGGTTGAGCATCATGTTGTATATCCGGAGATTATCAAAGGTTTCTTTTAAGTTGGAGATTAAGTCGTTTGACTTTTTAGACATCACTGCGATATCGTCCACATAGGCGTGAACGTTCCGACCAATTTGGTCATGGAGGCAATGTTGCATTGTCCGCTGGTAGGTAGCACCTGCGTTTTTCAGCCCAAAGGGCATCGTGACGTAGCAAAATGTGCCGTAAGGGGTAGTGAACAAAGTGACCAATTGGTCCGACTTCCTCATCTTGATCTGGTGGTATCCTGAGTATGCATCGAGAAAACACAAAAGTTCCGAGCCCGCCGTTGAGTCAATGACTTGGTCAATGCGAGGCAAAGCAAACGGATCTTTGGGACATGCTTTGTTCAAGCCGGTGTAATCAACGCACATTCTTAATTCATTGGTTCCCTTTTTGGGGACAAGTATAGGATTGGCCACCCATTGGGTGTGAAGGACTTCTCGGATAAACCCAGTCTTAAGTAACCTAGATATCTCTTTGCCAATGGTGCGTCTCTTCTCATCTTCGAAGCGTCATAGAGGTTGTTTCACTGGTTTACATTTTGGATCTATGTTTAAGCTGTGCTCGGCAAGTTCCCTAGGTACACCTTTCATGTTGGCAGGTTGCCAGGCAAAGATGTCCCTATTCTCACGGAGGAACTCGATGAGCGCGCTTTCCTATTTGGGATCCAGGTTCGTCCCAATGGCAACGGTCTTGGAGGCATCGCCTACCACAAGTTCCACCGGCTTGGTCTCGATGGCGGCCTTGAACGCAGGAGCGGAGTCGGAGATCTGCTTCTTCGATGCGGGCATCTCTGAGTCATTGACCTTGCTCTGTATCTCTTTGAATTCTTTGTTGTAGAGGACAGCTTCTGCAACGGCTGCTTCATTGATCTCGCAGTCCCTTGCCTTGGTAAAGCTTCCGGATACGGTGATGACAACGTTTGGTCCGGGTATCTTGAGCTTGTTGTAGACGAAGCATGGCTTGGCCATGAACGTGTGGAATATGTCACGGCCGAATATGACGTGGTACACGCTCTTGAAGGGGACCACCTCAAAGGTTATGCGCTCTTGGCGGTAATTATTAACGTCGCCAAAGGCTACCTGAAGTGTGATGCACCCAAGGGACCAAGCCTCCCGACCAGGAACTACGCCATGGAAAACGGTGTTGGTCCGCCTTAGGTTTGCCTCCGTCAAGTTCATTTTCTGCAGTGTATCCAGGTACATGATGTTGATGCTGCTTCCACTATCCACCATGCACTTTGTGAACTCCGTGCCGTCAATCAATGGGTTGATGACCATGGCGTACTGGTTCTCCGTGGGCACAAGGTCTGGGTGGTCCGTCCTGTCCCAAGTTATTGGAACCTCCGACCAGCGCAGGTATTGGGGGACTGGGGGGAGAGTTGCCATCAGGATCCTTAGAGAGGTATTCTGTTGTCGGACGGTGGGGGTGCCAAGGAAAGTGTGGTAGACTGGGGCCTTCTTTGTGAAGGGGTTCTTGCCCTTGTCGTCGCTCTTGGCGGCGTGCTTGGGGTCAACGTCCTCGTCCATGTCACTTGAATCCTTGGACTCCTCCTCCTTCTTCTTCCCCTTGCCCTTGCCTCGCGGTCTGTTCTTCCGACTTCGCTTATAGCTGGACTCCGGGTCTTCCTTGAGGTCGTTGACGAACTTGCAGTGTCGATTGGTATGGGTGGCCTTGCCATTGGCGTCGAGGTGTACGAGGCACGGCATATCGCGGTACTCTTCATAGGTTTGGGGAACGCGGAGCGGCGCCGAGTTGGTTTCACTTCCTCGTTGCTGCCCGCGGCCTGCTCCCCTTCCTCGGCCACGTTGTCCGCCTTCTCCTCGTCCTGCAAAAGTCATAGCGACCATGTCGGTAGATTGCTTTTCTTCTGGAGCAGTTTTCCGCTTTGTACTGCTGTTCCTCCGAGCTTGAGTTGGAACGGCCATTGCCGGCAAAGAGCCACGAGCATCGTCGTCGGCAGCTGCGAACTCACTAGCTAACTGAATCATCTGATTCAAGTCAAGCTGATGATTGTCCTGCAAGCGCTTCAGCTTATGTCGGAGCAACGTGCCCCTTTCCAACCCATCGATGAAGGCGGCAATGGCGGTCTGGGCGTGCACTCCTGCACAGGAATTCTTCATATCCAGCCAGCGGGAGAGGTAGGCGCGAGATGTCTCGTCTTTCTCCTGCACGCACCGCTGTAGATCGCCCACAGTGCAGGGACGCTTATATGTACCCTCAAAGTTCTTGGTGAACGCTTCTTGCATATCCAACCAGTTGTAGATAGATTTTTCCGGCAAGTCGTTGATCCATTGACGGGCCGTTCCTGCCAACATTAACGGGAGGTACTTGACGGCGACATTGGGGTTGCCTCCGGCAATCTCCACCGCGTTGCCGTAGTCCTGCAACCATATGGCGGGCTTGGCGGTGCCGTCATAGGGCTTGATGGTCTTGTCAGTCTGGAAAACTTTGGGGTAAGTTGCGGACCGTATTGTAGGTCCAAAGCAACGTGGTCCCAGGTATGGTCCTTCCCGGGCCTTGTGGATCTTATCGATCCGTGAACGTGCATCGTATGGCTCCGGGTTCTTCTTCTTGTTGTCAACAGGGGACGGGCTGCGTGAACGACGCGGGCCTCTTCTGCCATGGTGACTGCTTGGCGGTGACGGAGGCGGAGGTGGCGGTGGGTTAGCCTTCTTGTTGTTACCCTCCTGCGACGCCCCACGCCTGTCACGGTTGCTTGTCGGACGCGGAGGGTCGTGGTGTGACCTGCTCTTATGTCCTTGGTGGCGCTCTTCATCATGACGGGTCTATGCCGCGTTGTCGCGGATGACGATGCCGCACTGCTTTGGTGGGGGCATATCCGTGCGATGGTGAGCCTTTTGTCTTCCTGACGTCGGGGGGATCGGGGCGGTGGCGATGGGCGGAGAGGTTGGGCTCTTTCTCCATGGTCGGAGGATATGGGAATAGCATCCTTCCTGTTGCGCGCATCCCTCCGTCTTTGTTCTGATGAACCCGTCTGTGATCTGACATCCTGAGGAGATCTGTCCCTTGGCGGTTTGTACTGGCTAGATCGGCAGAGCGCCGGGTCAGACTCAAGCCTCTGAGAGGTGGCCTTTTCCTGCTGCTTTACCGCCTTGGCCACGAGGTCATAGACCTGTTCTACTGCCTCAGGCGATCTATCCTGTTCCAGAAGGGTCTTGGCGACGGTGAGGTTAAGGAGTGGGGTGGGCATCACCTGCTTGCCTTCACTATCAATGTATGGCCTAGATTGTGCCGGCTTCAGGGAGCCCATCCTAGGTTGCGCCGTACACCAGGATCGTTGATGACGCGAGCTAGAGCTTTCTTAGCCTTCTGCTGCTGTAGCAAAGTCTTGTACTCGGCCTCCATTGCTCCAGCTTTTTCTATGGACTTCGGCGCGTTGACCAGATCTCGATCTAGTTTGGCGCCTTGCTCCGCGATGGCTTGCGCCTCCTCCAGCAGTTGCTGGCGTTTCTCGTCAAGCTGAGTCACGTTCCGGATATGATCAACGGTTAGTGGTTCAACGAGGATATTGCCGTACATCACTCTATCAGCTGGAGTAACATGGGCTGCTGCCGACGTGGATGCTTGAGGCGGCAAGTTTGTGGTGTTGTTGTTACTCGGGCCGGTGCCGAGTTCCTGCGGCTGCTGCACTGGGTTAGGCGGAGGAGGCATGACTTTTGCGCGATCATTGTCGGCAGCAATAAGTGGCCCCTTCCCCTTTTCCAGCGCCGTAGGCGGAGCTTGCCTAGGTTGGTCTTCATCCATCGCCGTCCCAATGGTGACGAACACCCCTCGGGACATGACAGTATTATTAGCTTGCTCGTCGCGCGAGTACTCCTCCTCCATCTCCTGCATAGCGGAGTCTAGCTCTTCTGGACTGAAGTCTATCTCCTCTGAATCTGCACTGAAATCAGCATAAAGTGCGTCAATGACAGAGTCGGAGGGTGCCAGGACTTCCTAGATGATGGTCGGTGGAGGTGCAACAGCCTCTACGATGACTGGAGGTGGTGGTGCTGCTGCGACGATGGCGGCCGGAGGAGGTGGTGGTGGCTGAATTGGAGGGGCTCCGTCAATGAGCGCAAGCGCTGTCTGAGCGGCCGCTTCGGCCTCCGTGTAGTTGTTGACGGTGTTCACCATTCCTTCGAAGGTAAGTCGGCCCGACACCTGTTGCCGCCTTAGGGAATGTCGGAGAAGCGTGCCATGGTCCAGTCCTTCCACAAAGTGATAGATCGCATCATCATTGGGGTAATTGTCCAGGTCGGCCCGTATACGGAGCCATCTGGCGAGGTAATCGCGGGGGTTTTTGCCTTCTCTCTGAATGCAGCGCGCCAGATCAAAGATGGTAACCACGCTGACAAACTTGGATCTCTGCTGTCCAGACGCGCGAACAAAGTCGGCGGATTTGCAATGATCTTCCACCTTTATATCCTGCACAAGGGCGGTTTGGGTGGGTCTTGAATTTTTCCGATCTTTGTCAGCAAACTCCGAGGAGAGATCCGACATCGATCCTTCCGCGAACGTATCCTGCCCGTAGGCGGTCCGTGCGGGTCTTGACGCTCCTCCGACTTCCAGGGAACTAGAGCCCAAGTCGGTTTCACCGATGAAGAGGTGGATGTCTCTGATAGGAACGATCGAACACCGTGTAGGGTTCGTCTTCGCCGGGATCCAGAACTCGTCGGGGGGGAGATCGGACGTTGCCGGAGAAGAGAACGCGACCGATGGCTACGGTTTCGCCGATTCCCGCGAAGATCTTGGTCCTCGCCCGCTGAAAAGCCTGAAGCGCCTCTTGCCCCACGGTGGGCGCTAACTGTCGTGGTATTGCCGACGAGTACGCCATGGAGGGGTCCTCACAGTGCGTGTTTAGAGACGTGGGGTAAGGCGGACGGTTGACGGGTATGAGGTAACACAGCTTACCCAGGTTCAGATCCCACAATGGTGGCGGAATCCTACTCCTTCTATAAATCACTATAATGGCAATACGCCGAGTTACAGAGATAGGTTCGATGTGCGAGGTGTATGTAAAACGATACTAGGTTGTCTG
The DNA here is from genome assembly GCA_916181665.1 of Avena sativa. Lineage (NCBI taxonomy): Eukaryota > Viridiplantae > Streptophyta > Magnoliopsida > Poales > Poaceae > Avena > Avena sativa. The sequence continues at coordinate 151,563,699 of OV702297.1, forward strand.
AATCGATGCCCTAAAGGCTCCCATAAGCCCGAACTATATAGTCGCCAGGTCCTAGGGTTACAGGGAAAAGTCCTAGCCGGACAGGTTATAGAGTCCTACACCGTCTATCACTAGTCTTGTGTATCTTGTACTCCAAGGCTCCGGGTACGCTGGTGACTCCACCGTAGCCTTCCTTTATCCGGCATGGGCCTCCCTTATGGATACACCTAACTGGGCCCCCCAGTAGGCCACAGGCCATGCTACCGACTATGGGCCACCCGGGTTAGTCGGATAAGAGACATGCTATGAGGATACCCATATAGCATATCCCCAACAGTAGCCCCCGGAGAACTCCGAGATCTTGCGCCATCTTGCCTCTTCCCATGGAATGCTCCGTCTAGGTGGATGTCGGCAAATCATCAAGCAATATCTTGTAGTCCTCCCAAAGAACACCGTAAAGGTTTCTCCGTCTTCTATGAGTAAGTCGGAGAAATGCTGAATCTTCCATCGTACGCTTCCATTGTCGGATTAAATCCATCCATGCCAGAATCTTCGATGGGACGGCTCATCTACCATGTCAGTTATGGCGACGTAGGCTGTAGGTTATGTCTCTTATCCGACTATGGTCACCCGAGTTAGTCGGATAAGAGACATGCTTGAGGATACCCATATAGCATATCCCCAACAATACTACTATATTCTCTCTTCACATCCACAACCAGACCATGTCTCACACCTCTGTTCTTATCTCAAGTAATACAACCACCAGAAGCACTGCTTGTTTTCTCATAGTTTCATAGCACCACATCACACCATCAACCAACTCTGGTTGCTCATTGGAGCCATCCAAGAATTAGTCTCAGGAGAAGAAGGCAAGGCTACAGTTGCATCAGGAGTAGATCAAGAACAAGTGAAGTATATCAACTAGGTGGAGAAGGACAGGAACATGAAGCAGTAAATGAATCAGATCATCAACATTAGATCAAATACATTGGTGTGATCCAACCAAATCCAGAAACTATCATCTACACCAGGCAACAAGGTAAATGAAAGAACCACCAGATCATATAGCATCTGTTCTCATAGTTTGCACCATCAGGTTCAAATTTAATAATGGCCTTGTTACAAATTCATCCAAATCTAGCTAACTTACAACTAGAGATTGTCTAGGAGGATTAGAAGGAGAGATTTCTCTCAGTTTGCATAGTAATGCTATGCAAGTTCATCCTAGAGAATCTGGTAGCCACACTTTAGTATCTGTTCTTATTGAGAGGTTGGCCTCAGCCTTTGCATCATAGGCCAGGTATATGATATTATCAAGTTTTAGTCAATTAAGCTCATAGCAGATCATGCAAGCAGGATCTGTCAATGTGCACACTCCTAAATGGAGGCCCCACAGTGACAGTCTAATACACAATAGCTATTAGAATGTATCATCACCCAATATAGTCATTGAGATATCTTAGCTAAACAAACCTATCATTTTCCTAGTAGAAGACTCTAGGAATATGGTACACTTTACTTTACTATCAACAAATAAAGTAAACCAAATCACCACCATCATCATATATGCACCTGAATCAAGGATCCACACCTTTTGTCAGAGAAGCCAACCAAAAATGGAAAGGTACTAATTCATATCATTTTCTTAGGCATTAACCCTAAGAATCAAGTATATATATGTTCAGAATCTCATTTAGTAATGAATTCAAATCATCTTCCTAATAATTTTAGGAATCATTTAAATTATTGCCATCATATGGACAGAGTAATCATATTGACCATCCATTTACACTTACCAATATTACCCAAATAATCTTTATCATTTTCCTAGCAGGAATTCTAGAATCAAAGCAACACCTTATTTCACTATCAGTTCTGACAGAAAACAAAGCATTTTCCTAGAAAGTGTTTCTAGGAATCATTTCAGTGTATTTTCCATGGTCATATAATGTCAGAAGCCACTAGTTACTTGTATCCAACATCAATTTCAAACAAATATGATTTCCAAATAATTTTCCTAACCAACACAACTAGGAATCAACTCAAAGGTTATTCTTTATCATATTGACAACACATAAATGTTTCACAACCATTGGATTCCAATCTAGGAGGTTTCAATCCCAAAGAAACTATATTCCAACATGTTAAATGGGCATCAAGCTAGAGCTATGATACCTCAACAAATCACTGGATCAAGACAACATATCATGCTGTCAAGAGTTCACTGTTGTGTACACTCTCACTAGAGGCATCACAACAGTAAACATCTACCAAAACAGAAATCATTGAGTGCCTACAACAAGCACATTCACATAATTAAATCATCTTCCTGAATGCTTTCTTCCAGAAATCATATTCACCTCTAGTTGTCGACATGGATAGCTAAACTTCAGTTTCAACATATACTAAAAAGCATAATTAACAGCGAATAATGGTTCAAGGTGGAATCCGGTATCAACCATATTCAAGTAAACATTTGTAGATCATCGAATGTCAAACAAATGAGGAAACATTTCTCTAACTGAATTTCATCACAACACATAGACATTAATCCTCACCACAGTAAACCAGCTCTACCCACAATCACTTGACATTAGGGAATCATTATTGACACCCTTTAAAGGATCTCACAGATCAAATAAGAAGGGGCATGTCAACCACATAAAGCTAAAGAAGATATTACCAGGGTTCCAGAATTTTCACTAGAAGAGGGTAAGATTAAAATATGTAGAGAGGGGAGAAGGAGTGCCTACCTAGGACGAGTCTAAGCTCGCCGACGAAGTAGAAGTTGTGGCTACGGCAGAGTGACGAAGCTCAGCACGGCGGCACAGCCACACGAAGAGAGCCATGGCGCTACACTGCCTCAGCCCACACCACCAGCAAGGCCCAGCATCCGAACACCCTCGCCATATCACTGGGTTGTCGAGAACCTCGACGTCCCGCCGGAGTAATGGCAAAAAGGGGAATCAGGGTTTAAGGCTGGTGGTGGGCAAGTAGGGGCATAAGACATGAATCGAATTGGGTAGGCTGGTGAAGCTTTAACAGGTGCATCGAGCAGGGCCATCGGCACCGGCCGGGGTGGCCAAGCTCGCCGGAATCTGGCGGCGCAACATCGGTCGCCAGCGTGAGAATGAGAGGAGCAGAGGAGAAGAGGAACGTCGGGGTGATGGGGCGAGCAGCAGGCTAGGTCGTTTTGACCGATCCAGTACACCAGCTGGTCTAACTCAGCTCATTTGCTGAAATGTCAGGCCCACCTTAAAATAGAATAAAAATAATAATTACCAAAATAGCCTCAATATAATATTAATTATAGAAAAATAAATAAAAATTCCAAAAAATACATTTAATATGTCAAAAGGATCATAACAATAATATATATGTAGGAAAAATATAACATTACTTATTTCAGTTAATATATATATATATACAAATAATTATTAACACCATTAAATACTAAGTGAAATTTCATAAAATAAGGAAAAATACTAAAAATGAATAAAAAATCATTTTTGTGTATAAAAATAAATATCCTATTTTATAACAATACTAGCTTGATTTTTTTGAGTTTTACAAATAAAATATAAAGCAAATATTGAAAGACACTTAATTCTTTGAAGAATTTTATAAAAATAAAGGTAATACTTAAAAATAAATAAAATTCATTTTTAAGATCTTGAATGAATATATTTTACTAGAAAAATACTATATATATTATTCTAAAATATTTAAAGAACATTAGATAATAAAACTCATTCACTTATTTTACTAAAATAAAATAACCTCTTTGTTAATTCTCTAAAATTATTTATTAAGAAAGAAATAATCACATTTCTTAGTAAAAAAACACTAAATCCTTTAAATTTAATTATTAAGTCTAATTCCATAATCATAATTCATAATAAAACTTAAGTATAACTATTAACTTTTAATACTCTTATTAAATCTTAAATTCTAATAAAACTCCTTTTAAGTAAATATTATATATCACTCATGTATAAGATGGTGAATAATCTTCATTTGTTAATCACCCTTAAAAATGACTCTAAACTCTAATAAATTTATAATATCATCTAATTATGCTTCCATTAATAAATTGCATCTTATTAAACTCATCTTTCACTTACATTAAAAATGATAATCATATTTGTCAAAACCCTAAAACTAGATGATATTCTAAAACTCATTATATCTTAAAATTCACTTCTATTTTTTTATAGTTAACTTTGGTCTAAACAATTCTAAACATTTTATTTGAAGTTTATTCATGTTTTTTTAAGTTAACATTAGTCGCTTGTATCATCAATTGAAATATGATAACTCAACATCATTTGTAAGCCTCACAAACCCTAATGTAAAACCTAATAACCCTTAAGACTAATTAACCTTAACTAAAAACTAGTTTCTTCAAATGTTATTCTTTTTGCCACTTCACACAAACAAGTTTATAATAGTTCCTTCAACTCTTAAGAACTCAACCCAAGGACTTCTTATCCTAGTCACCAGATAACAATTAATCATAATCACATTACTATTTTCGTACTTGTATATTTTGGATTGTTAACACTTAGTTCCTTATCAATACCATTGCTTATGAACTAAACTTAAAGATAAACCCAATCTTAAAGAAGATACCTAAGATGAACTTATTTATAATGCTGAGGGTTTCACTTTGGGAATTATAAAATTTCATAACATTATTTATGCATAATGGCACCTGGCTTCTTTAAACATTAGTCCTTACCGGACCAATGATGATGATTTCAGATTTTGGATCTTCTATTTTCTCGAAGACCGTGAGTGTATAATCTTGCAATCACAAAAGGCAAGTTCACACTTGCTCATGTCCTTTGATTATTTTCTGTAAAGTATTTTGCAAATACAGTATTGTCATCACCTGCATTTCAAAAAGGTCAGAAAACACTATTTTCATAATAATATGATTATAGGTTATTTACCATGAAGTAATAACCTTCTATGGAAGTTCCGATGGTAAAGGAAAATATTATCTAGGACTTAACAACCAATGTCGCAAGTGATTCTTGCGCCGTATATTACGCGTTAACCATGAGATTTGGAATGGGACAGAGAAGTCTGCTGGATCGGCTCTCTCTCGCATGCCAACGGATGACCGGGTTGTTGTTTCAACTCCTCTTGTAGAGGGTTAGCAGGTTATGGGTGGGATCCCTCAACGTCCCACGGCTTCTGGTATCTATGAGGGTTGTACACCTTAGGCTGATAATGGAACTAAGTTTTATCCTAGGTCTGATGTGCAACCCGTCGGGTATGCGGGGTCGTGGAGAAGGATAGTGATTGGCTTGGATCTTAGTCCAGGCCTCACACTAAGGAAGTGTGAACGAGCCTATAACTCGGATGTGCAACAAAGCTAAGATCTCTCATGGGTAAAGTTACGCAGCTCTACAGACTGTAAGAACTGTAACTTGTTACTCCCTGTTCAGGGAAGGAGCTGCGAACGCTGCAAGAAAGGAACTCCATGAAAGTTATGGTAAACCCGTGAAGGCTGATGGACATAGCTTTTTAGAATAAAATCAACCTTTGAAGAAATGTTTACGAAAACTTGCATTGCCTACAACCTATGGATGTGGCTGTAGATAGTGCATCAAACACTTCTCTTTAGTGAACTTGCTGAGTACGCTCGTACTCAACGTATCTTATTAACCCTTTCTAGATCTCGGAGAAACCAATGGCGTTCCCAGGAAATAAGTTACTTAAAGAGTTGAAGATATCTGAGGGAGATCAACGGAGTCGAAGACCTTACCGGAATCTATCGAAGACAAGCTGAAGCGTAGAATATAAATAAAACTCCTAGAATATAGAACCTACTTCTATAGAACAATACTATAGCAGTACTTTCAAGCCTTATACATATATTAATAGTAGTACTTCTAAAGTAACTCCGAGTGGATCTTTCTGGTTCTTTCTGTATAATATTCCTCACTGTTCGAGGAAGTTCTCTGGATCTTTTGTAATATGTTATATGTAATCTGAAGTGTTGTCTTGGACCCGCGATGTTTCTGTTGTACCACTCTAAGGGATATAATGCGGATGGAACGGTGTTCCATTGGTGTTATGTCAACGACCATAGTGTACTACATCATGCAGTGGTATGCTGGGTCACCGTAGTTGGTATCAGAGCATATGCTTTGACCTTAGGTTGGAAACCTAGTAAATGGGTAGAACCTATAGGTTGGATATTGACTATAGGAAGCCATCTTATCTACACCATATTTCCTTATACAAGTGATGAATATTCACTTGAGAATAACCTTGTCACACCTTAGTGGAATTTTTGGGTTATTTTTCTTAGAGAATGGTTACCTATCTACTATGTGTAGTAGGAAGTACCTAACCAGTATTTCGTAAGTAGAAAATATATTTTCTACTAAACTATTCTATACTATAACTAAACTAGAGTAGTATATCACCAAGTCAGAGTACCTCATAAGGGAGTAGTTAATCATGGTGCTATCTTACTAAGAGAAGCCATGAAATGAAGTAAAACTTTGTTAATATCTTTATACTAGTGGTAAATACCAGGGGAATATGCCCCAAAACCTTAAACAACATGTTATTGCAGGGGAAGTAACTAATGTTTTGTTTAACTAAAAGCTATTATATGAAGAATAGAATCTTATCAAGCATAATTAATAGGGTTATGCTTATCTAACCCCATGTAATATGCCAAACCCATAGTGGCATGAATGACAAGGCAGTATTCTTGTAGTACAAGTATACCTATATAGGTTATGAAACTAGTTAAAACTTGAGAATTATTCGTTGTTATAATAAATGTGCTTAGAGAAGTCAAGATTAGAAACAAAGGGTAGAAATGTGAGGATAATGTTTAGTATAACTCCAAGGATAATTGTGTTATAACCAATTATAGAGTGAATTAACCAACTACCACTAGAGTTGGATCAAATTTTATCAAAAGTTATTCCTTTGCAAATGGGCAGATGGTGTAGTTTAGGAGACAAAGAACATTATGAGCCATACAAATAGGTACATAACGGTAGAAGTCCATACACTAATATGTATCAAAAATTGTAGTGTATAACATCAAAGCCTAAGTACAAGTGATGTTTTACTCGAAGTACTATTTCTACAGGCTTTTGATGTATGTTTGCTAGAGGTAATATTTGGATTTGTTGGATTTTATTGGATTTTATTGTGTGACTACGTATGTGCATGAAGTTTGAACTTTATGGGCATATGCATGATGTTTCATGTAGTCCTTACTTGATGTACATGTCTAGAAGGGAAAATGGGTTCGCGTGAGGGAGAGGCGAATTATAACTTTAATGTTGGAAAGATGAAGGCTCATGATATGTTGGTCATACAACAAAAGGAGGCTAACCAGGCAATTTTGAAGGAAGGACCAAGTCAAAAGCCGTATTTAACCATCAAAGAGGAGGTTCTTCAGTATATGAGGAGTATTGAAGAAGGAAGAAAGGTTGAAACAGAGAGGCAGCACCCGTTCTATCAGGAGACCTTAAAGGTTAGGCAACAGAAGCAATTCAAGGAATTACATCCTAGGGTTAAACTGATAGAATTCTTAGAAACCAAACCCTGGAGTTTTTCCATGGTTGAAGAACCTATGGAGGCGGAGAATTGGTTAATGGATACATCCCATAAGCTTAAACGTGTGGGATGCAAGGATGAAGAAAAGGTGCGCTATGCAACTTATCTATTGACCGGAACCGCAGCCACGTGTTGGGAGAAGTCCAAGTTCGTGATCCCGGAAGGAGGTGTCAATACCTGGGCTGAGTTCAAAAAGAAGTTTCGAGAATAATTTGTTCATCGGGACAATGGGAAAAGGAAGGAGAATGAAGACTTAGAGAAAAGGAATCTTCCAGTCCTAAAACATGTACAGGAGTTTAACCGTTTATCCAAGTACATTAGTGAGAAAGTAAACAGGGAGGCGAAACGGCAAAGGAAGTTCATGAAAGGACTACAAGCAGTTATGAAGATGCAACTCAGGATTGTGCATGCAAATGAGTTCCAGGAATTGGTGGATAGTGCACAAATATCAGAAGATGATGAGATTGTTGCACCTGAAGGAAAGAAAAAGAGAATTGTAGAACAAATCACAACATGTCAGGTCCGAGGACATATTGCGAAGAATTGTACGGATCCACATATGACATACAAAATAGAGAAGATATGTCACAACTGTGGAATTCAGGGCCACGTTTTAAAGGAGTGTCCAAGACCTAAGATAGTATGTTACCAATGTGGAGAACCAGGACACATGAAAAGGAACTGCTTAAAACTGCAGTTAACTCATGGATCAACAGTAGGAGTAATATAACCAATAATGGGGTTATCATCTACTCAAAATATTCAGCCTAAGCCAATTGGAGAAAGGAATGCAGGAGCATTTTGGGGAAAATGTAACAAGTGTGGAATCCTAGGACACAAGAAATCATGTTGTCCAGAATATCAGGAGGATTGTGGAACATCAGTGGCAAGAGACATAACATCCACCAAATCACCATCAAAGGAGAGTGTAGGTGAAGAAGGTACATCTTCAGGAAAACGGAAGTATGAAACCATAAATGAAGTCAATAACAACAACCACAACAAAGCAAGTGGTAAATCAAGGCATTATTAATGATATAAGTTACCTTATACATGCACTTAAGGAGTTAGAGAATTTGCACCGCTATTTCCCAAGTATGAGAGTGTACCATATGTTCCTCAAAAGACCATTAGAAAATCTCAAGGGGGAGAGTGAATAATGAAGCATCGAGAGTTGATATCCAGAGTAAGATTTAGGAGAAAGCCAAAAATTCTTAAAGAAGTAAGCCATAAGGACTAGATATACCATAAATAGATTAATATTGGAGTCAAGCTATATTTGGCCAAAGTATAAACTAGAATCTTACCTTAAGGAGGCTTTCTAAAAACCTAGAAACTTCTTGGATAGATGTCTTAATCTGAAAAGACTCAAAAGGACCTGATCATGGCAGAAGTGCTAGATTCAAAAGAAGTTTATATATAAAATGGGATTAGAAGTTGGCTCATTTCAAATCAGAAGAGGATCCAAGGAAAAGCTTGAATGAAGATACAACAATTATCTTCCTCCCGGATTTAAAAGAGTCACCAGGATGTGAAGAGTTCAATTTTATCTTCGGAAACGTAAGAGGGTGCGAACTTCGAGGACAAAGTTTATTTTAAGGGGGAGAGTCTGTAACATCCCAGGATTAGCACCTAGAAATAGAAAGGACACATGTTTGTGCATTACATTCATGCATAAGAAAATCCGGGGAATTTTTGCGCAAAACTAAAAGAGCTATGGAGGGATCGGGATCTCTCTTGTACTGAAGGAAACTTCGGAGCAAGTGCGATAGATTTCGACATGACCTTTGTAGAATTCTTTGTTTCGGGGGAAATTTGTTCAAACATGTATTTGAATTTCAAATATGAAATTCAAATGAATTTAGGAAATTCACAAATAGGAATTGGAAATATTTAATAACTTGAAATAAAATGATTACATAAATAATATAAAAAGGATTCTTTATTAATATAAATATATATATACATATAGTATTACTTTACAATAGATAAATAAAAGTAAAGTATTAGGAAATAAATAAGTAGAAAAAAGAATTACATTATTGAAATAAATAAAAGAATTATTTATTACAACAAAATATATATTTGACATTGTCTTTACAAATTAGGAGTTACAAAGGAAGAATTAATAAATAAATAGTTCATTATTTACAATCACAATAATAATACAAAATCTTTACACATTTGAATAAAAAGGAAATTACAACAAGATTAAAAATGAAATCTAACTAAGCTTCTTCTTCTCTTAATTTCTTGGAAACACAACAAAAAGAAAAAGAAAACAAAACAAAAACAAAATAAAAGAATGATTAGTTGGTTAGTTTTTCTCTTAGAAGTGAACAGTGAATTGCACTGTTAAAAATTCATCATGGAGATAATCTGTAAGGGGCAAGTTTCACCAAATAGTAGCATCTGTTCATATCAGTATCTTTGCCTCAGGACACCATAATTGGCTATCTAAGAATCCACTTGGCAACATCTAAAAAAATTAGCTCAACTTCAGATAATACCAAACCAGCCGAGCACAACCATAGCACAAAGATCTCACAGATGAAACATGGACAGGGGGAGGTATCTGTACTAGCAGCACACAAACAAGTAGCTCACACATGCATACATGCATGCATATGTGCTGTCAACCCCACAAGACAACACTAAGTAGAGGAAAAGCACCAGCCGTAGTAGAGATACTACTATATTCTCTCTTCACATCCACAACCAGACCATGTCTCACACCTCTGTTCTTCTCTCAAGTAATACAACCACCAGAAGCACTGCTTGTTTTCTCATAGTTTCATAGCACCACATCACGCCATCAACCAACTCTGGTTGCTCCTTGGAGCCATCCAAGAATTAGTCTCAGGGGAAGAAGGAAAGGCTACAGTTGCATCAGGAGTAGATCAAGAACAAGTGAAGTATATCAACTCGGTGGAGAAGGATAGGAACATGAAGCAGTAAATGAATCAGATCATCAACATTAGATCAAATACATTGGTGTGATCCAACAAAATCCAAAAAATGTCATCTACACCAGGCAACAAGGTAAATGAAAGAACCACCAGATCATATAGCATCTGTTCTCATAGTTTGCACCATCAGGTTCAAATTTAATAATTGCCTTGTTACAAATTCATCCTAATCCAGCTAACCTGCAACTAGAGATTGTCTAGGAGGATTAGAAGGAGAGATTTCTCTTAGTTTGCATAGTAATGCTATGCAAGTTCATCCTAGAGAATCTGGTAGCCACACGTTAGTATCTGTTCTTATTGAGAGGTTGGCCTCAGCCTTTGCATCATATGCCAGGTATATGATCTTATCAAGGTTTATTCAATTAAGCTCACAGCAGATCATGCAAGCAGGATCTGTCACTGTGCACACTCCTAAATGGAGGCCCCACAGTGACAGTCTGATACACAATAGCTATTAGAATGTATCATCACCCAAAATAGTCATTGAGATATCTTAGCTAAAGAAACCTATCATTTCCTAGTATAAGACTCTAGGAATCAATGGTACACTTTACTTTACTATCAACAAATACAGTAAACCAAATCACCACCATCATCATATATGCACCTAAATCAAGGATCCACACCTTTTATCAGAGAAGCCAAACAAAAATGGGAAGGGACTAATTCATATCATTTTCTTAGGCATTAACCCTAAGAATCAAGTATATATATGTTCAGAATCTCATTTAGAAATGAATTCAAATCATCTTCCTAATAATTTTAGGAATCATTTAAATTATTGCTATCATATGGATAGAGTAATCATATTGACCATCCATTTACACTTACCAATATTACCCAAATAATCTTTATCATTTTCCTAGCAGGAATTCTAGAATCAAAGTAACACCTTATTTCACTGTCAGTTCTGACAGAAAACAAAGCATTTTCCTAGAAAGTGTTTCTAGGAATCATTTCAGTTTATTTTCCATGGTCATATAATGTTAGAAGCCACTAGTTACTTTTATCCAACATCAATTTCAAACAAATATGATTTCCAAATCATTTTCCTAACCAACACGACTAGGAATCAGCTCAAAGGATATTCTTTATCATATTGACAACACATAAATGTTTCACAACCATTGGATTCCAATCTGGGAGGTTTCGATCCCAAAGAAACTACATCCCAACATGTTAAATGGGCATCAAGCCAGAGCTATGATACCTCAACAAATCACTAGATCAAAACAACATATCATGCTGTCAAGAGTTCATTGTTGTGTACACTCTCACTAGAGGCATCACAACAGTAAACATCTATCAAAACAGAAATCATTGAGTGCCTGCAACAACCACATTCACATAATTAAATCATCTTCCTGAATGCTTTCTTCCAGAAATCATATTCACCTCTAGTTGTCGACATGGATAGCTAAACTTCAGTTTCAACATATACTAAAAGCGTAATTAACAAAAAATAATGGTTCAAGATGGAATCTGGTATCAACCAGATTCAAGTAAACATTTGTAGATCATCGAATGTCAAACAAATGAGGAAACATTTCTCTAACTGAAACTCATCACAACACATAGACATTAATCCTCACCGCAGTAAACCAGCTCTACCCACAATCATTTGACATTAGGGAATCATTATTGACACCCTTTAAAGGATCTCACAGATCAAATAAGAAGGGGCATGTAAACCACATAAAGTTATAGAAGATATTACCAGGGTTCCATAATTTTCACTAGAAGAGGGTAAGATTAAAAGATGTAAAGGGGAGAAGGAGTGCCTACCTGGGACGAGTCTAAGCTCGCCGATGAAGTAATAGTTGTGGTGACTGCAGAGAGACGAAGCTCAGCACGGCGGCACAGCCACACGAGGAGATCCATGGAGCTGCACTGCCTCAGCCCACACCACCAGCAAGGCCTAGTATCCGAATGCCCTCGCCATATCACCGGGGTTTCCGAGAACCTCGTCGTCCCGCCGGAGTAATGGCAAAAGGGGGAATTAGGGTTTGGGGCTGGTGGTGGGCACGTAGGGGAATGAGACACGAATCAAATTGGGTAGGCTGGTGAAGCTTTAACAAGTGCGTCGAGCAGGGCCATCGGCACCGGCCAGGGTGGCCAAGCTCACCGGAATCTGGCGGCGCAACATCAGTCGCCAGCGTGAGAACGAGAGGAGCAGAGGACAAGAGGAACGTCGGGGTGATGGGGCGAGCTGTGGGCTGGGTCGGTTTGACCGATCCAATACCCCAGTTGGCATAACTCAGCCCATTTGCTGAAATGCTAGGCCCACCTTAAAATAGAATAAAAATAATAATTACCAAAATAGCCTCAATATAATATTAATTGTAGAAAAATAAATAAAAATTCCAAAAATACATTTCATATGTCAAAAGGATTATAAAAATAATATATATCTAGGAAAAATATAACATTACTTATTTAAGTTAAAAAAATATATACAAATAATTATTAACACCATTAAATCCTAAGTGAAATTTCATAAAATAAGGAAAAATCCTAAAAATGAATAAAAAATCATTTTTGTGTATAAACATAAATATACTATTTTATAAAAATACTAGCTTAATTTTTTTGAGTTTTACAAATAAAATATAGAGCAAATATTTAAAGACACTTAATTCTTTGAAGAATTTTATAAAAATAAAGGTAATAGTTAAAAATAAATAAAATTCATTTTTAAGATCTTGAATGAATATATTTTACTAGAAAAATACTATATATATTATTCTAAAACATTTAAATAACATTAGATAATAAAACTCATTCACTTATTTTACTAAAATAAAATAATCTCTTTGTTAATTCTCTAAAATTATTTATTAAGAAAGAAATAATCACATTTCTTAGTAAAAAACACTAAATCCTTTAAATTTAATTATTAAGTCTGATTCCATAATCATAATTCATAATAAAACTTAAGTATAACTATTAAATTTTAAATACTCTTATTAAATCTGAAATTCTAATAAAACTCCTTTTAAGTAAATATTATATATCACTCATGTATAAGATGGTGAATAATCTTCATCTCTTAATCACTCTTAAAAATGACTCTAAACTCTAATAAATTTATAAGATCATCTAATTATGCTTCCATTAATAAATTGCATCTTATTAAACTCATCTTTCACTTACATTAAAAATGATCATTCGTAATCATATTTGTCAAAACCCTAAAACTAGATGATATTCTAAAACTCATTATATCTTAAAATTTAACCCAAGGACTTCTTATCCTAGTCACCAGATAACAATTAATCATAATCACATTACTATATCCATACTTGTATATTTTGGATTGTTAACACTTAAGTTCCTTATCAATGCCATTGCTTATGAACTAAACTTAAAAATAAACCCAATCTTAAAGAAGATACCTAAGATCAACTTATTTATAATGGTGAGGGTTTCACTTTGGTAATTATAAAATTGCATAACATTATTTATGCATAATGGCACCTGGCTTCTTTAAACATTAGTCCTTACCGGACCAATGATGATGATTTCAGATTTTGGATCTTCTATTATCTCGAAGACCGTGAGTGCATAATCTTGCAATCACAAAAGGCAAGTTCACACTTGCTCATGTCCTTTGATTATTTTCTGTAAAGTATTTTGCAAATCCAGTGTTGTCATCACCTGCATTTCAAAAAGGTCAGAAAACACTATTTTCATAATAATATGATTATAGGTTATTTACCATGAGGTAATAACCTTCTATGGAAGTTCCGAAGGTAAAGGAACATATTATCTAGGACTTAACAACCAATGTCACAAGTGATTCTTGCGCCGTATATTACGCGTTAACCATGAGATTTGGAATGGGACGGAGAAGTCAGCTGGATCGGCTCTCTCTCACCTGCCAATGGATGATCGGGCCGTTGTTGCAACTCCTCTTGTAGAGAGTTAGCAGGTTATGGGTGGGATCCCTCAACGTCCCACGGCTTATGGTATCTATGAGAGTTGTACACCTTAGGCTGATAATGGAAACAAGTTTATCCTAGGTCTGATGTGCAACCCGTTGGGTATGCGGGGTCGCGGAGAAGGACAGTGATTGGCTTGGATCTTAGTCTGGGCCTCACACCAAGGAAGTGTGAACGAGCCCATAACTCGCATGTGCAACAAAGCTAAGATCTCTCATAGGTAAAGTGACGCACCTCTGCAGAGTGTAAGAACTGTAACTTGTTACTCCCTGTTTCAGGAAGGAGCTGTGAACGCTGCGGGAAAGGAACTCCATGAAAGTTCTGGTAAACCCGTGAAGGTTGATGGACATAGCTTTTCAGAATAAAGTCAACCTTTGAAGAAATGTTTACAAAAACTTGCATTTCCTATGACCTATGGTCTGTGGCTGTAGACAGTGCATCAAACACTTCTCTTTAGTGAACTTGCTGAGTACGCTTGTACTCAACATATATTCTTAACCCTTGCTAGATCTTGGAGAAACCAATGGTGTTCCCAGGAAATAAGTTACTTGAAGAGTTGAAGATATCTGAGGGAGATCAACGGAGTCGAAGACCTTACCAGAATCTATCGAAGATAAGCTGAAGTGAAGAATATAAATAAAACTCCTAGAATCTAGAACCTACTTCTGTAGAACAATACTATAGCGGTACTTTCAAGCCTTATACATATATTAATAGTAGTACTTCTAAAGTAACTCCGAGTGGATCTTTCTGGTTCTTTCTGTATAATATTCCTCACTATTCGAGGAAGTTCTCTCGATCTTTTGTAATATGTTATATGTAATCTAAAGTGTTGTCTTGGACCCGTGATGTTTCTATTGTACCACTCTAAGGGATATAATGCGGATGGAATGGTGTTCCATTGGTGTTATGTCAACGACTATAGTGTACTACATCATGCAGTGGTATGCTGGGTTACCGCAATCGGTCTGAGGGTGATATGCTGTGCTGAAATCCAGTCAGGTTCCTAAACCTTCTTGGACTTTCTTCCAGAATCTCGAGGTAAACTGAGTTCCTCGATCTGATACGATGTTCTTGGGGACTCCGTGCAAACTGAGGATTCTAGCGATGTACAACTATGCTAGCTTTGAACTCTGGTATGTGGTCTTGACTGGTAAGAAATGGGCTACTTTGGACAATTTGTCAACTATGACCCAGATAGAAGTCATTTCCCCTACTAGAAGTAGGCAATCCAGTGATAAAGTCCATTCCAATGGAAACCCATTTCCATTCCAGAATTTGTAATGGTTGCAACAGTCCTGTGGGTCTTTGATGTCCCGCCTTGACTCTCTGACAAATATCACACTTGGCGATGTAGCTTCCGATCTCTCTCTTCATCTTATGCCACCAAAATTGCTCCTTCAATTCCTGATACATCTTCGTTCCTCCGGGGTGGATAGAATAAAGAGTATCATGGGCCTCCTTCAAAATAACTTCTTTCAACTCTGAATCTGCTGGTACATAGAGATGTTCTTTGTACCACAGAACTCCTTCGTCTTCAGTGAATCCGGGTACTTTGCCTGTACCGATACGACGTTTGATTCCGTCGATACTAGCATTTCCTTTCTGCGCCTCCTTGATCTGACTGATCAAAGTGGGTTGAAGTTCTATGCTAGCCAAAAATCCTTCACTCACTAATTCGAATCGGAAATATTCCATCTCTTTGTGCAAACTTGGTTTCTCCTTCAAAATCATGGAGTTCAAGCGGCACGGCAACCTACTAAGGGCATCTGCTACCACATTGGCTTTACCGGGGTGATAGTGAATGTCTAGATCATAGTCCTTGATTAGCTCAATCCATCTTCTCTGCCTCATATTCAGCTCCTTCTGAGTGAATATATACTTCAGGCTCTTATGATCCTAATAAATATCACAACGGTTTCCCATGAGATAATGCCTCCATGTCTTCAGGGCTAGAACTACGGCTGCTAGTTCAAGGTCATGGGTTGGATAATTCTGTTCATGCTACTTTAGTTGTCGGGATAGATAAGATATAACTTTGCCTTCTTGCATTAGCACACATCTGAGACCGATCTTGGAGGAGTCACAATACACATCAAAGGGTTTTATGATATCCGGCATGATCAAGATTGGGGCTGAAATCAATCTCCTCTTGAGTTCATGAAAACTCGCTTCACATTTGTCTGTCCATTCAAACTTCTTGTCCTTCTTCAGGAATTGGGTCATGGGTCTTGCAATACTCGAGAATCCTTCTACAAACTTGCGGTAGTATCCCGCTAATCCGAGAAATGCACGAACTTGGGTTTGAGTGGTTGGGGCTTGCCAATCATCAACATCCTTCAACTTCGCAGGGTCAACGACAATTCCTCTGGCTGATATGATATGTCTGAGGAATCCTACCTCCTGTAACCAGAATTCACATTTGCTAAACTTGGTATACAACTGATGCTCTCTAAGGGTTCCAATAATGGTCCTTACATGTAGCTCATGTTCGTCTTCTGATTTGGAATAAATTAGAATGTCATCGATAAAAACAACAACAAACTTATCCAGGAAGTCCATAAAAATCTTATTCATGAGGTTCATGAAATAAGCAGGGGCATTGGTTAATCCAAAAGACATGACCGTATACTCATACAATCCATATCTGGTGGTAAAGGCAGTCTTTGGAATATCCTCTGCGCGATTCTTGAGTTGATGATAGCCAGTTCTAAGATCAATCTTAGAAAACACTTTGGCACCAGTCAACTAGTCAAACAGGTCTTCTTTTTTTGGCAACGGGTACTTGTTCTTGGTGGTGGCATCATTCAACTTCCGATAATCCATACACAAACGGTTACATCCATCTTTCTTGTCCACAAACAAAACAGGTGATCTCCATGGTGACGCACTTGGTTGAATCAATCCAATTTCCAGCATGGCATCCAGTTGGTTCTTCAGTTCCACTAGTTCCGACGGGTTCATACTATATGGTCTCTAGGCTATGGGTCCAGTTCCAGGGATTAGTTCCATGATAAACTCGATATCCCGATCTGGGGGCATACCGGGCAAAACATCTGGAAATACATCGGGGTATTCACAGACTATCCGGACTTGGTCAATGGTTGGCTGGACTATACTCTTGTTGCACTTTAATTGACGGGGCAAGGTTTCAGATACATGCTCGACTGATATTCCGGCTATACTGGTCATGGTTATGGCTTTCTTGGCACAGTCAATTAATCCTTTGTGTTTGGACATCCAATCCATTCCTAGTACTACTTCCAAACCTTTAGTTCCGAGTACTATTATATTAGCATAAAAATCTATGCCATGGATCCGGATAGGGATGGCTTTGCAAATTTGTCTAGCTTTGGTGGCAGGTATTTGAACAATCATAACATGCTTCAATTTGGTTGGTTGAATCTTACTAGTGCATGCAAATTCTTTAGTAACAAATGAGTGCGATTCTCTAGAATCAAACAACACTCTTGCAAGTACTGAGTTAACAGAAAACATACCCATCACGACATCTAGCGCTTGATGCAGCGCTGAGTTGATGTAGGAGCACTTCGTTGGGAACCCCAAGAGTAAGGTGTGAAGCAGCACAGCAGCAAGTTTTCCCTCAGTAAGAAACCGAGGTTATCGAACCAGTAGGAGGAAGGAAACGCCACACAGGCGTTGCAAGCAACGCGAAGACCTGCACAACACAGACTCAAGACTTTGCCCCAAAGAATCAGTGAGGTTGTCAAGCTCACCGGTTTGCTGTAACAAAGGATTAAACATACGGTTTGGAAGGTAATGGTTTGTAGCAAGTAAACAAGTAACAGTGGAAGATGTATCAATGGTAAAGATTGGATTGGGGTCCATAGTTCACTAGAGGTGCTCTCCTTAGATAAACAACATGGCATGAAGGGTAAACAAATTACAGCGGGGCAATTCACAGGAACTAAGCAAGGCATAAGAATGCAATTACTAGCCAGAAAGAACCTATGAGGTTGATTGGGCAATACAACAATATGCATAGACCATCATCCAACTGCATCTATGACTAGAAGTCCACCTTCAGGTTATCATCCGAACCCCCTCCAGTATTAAGTTGCAAGCAACAAACAACTGCTTTAAGAAAAGTGCGTAAGGTAAACAGTCCACATGTTCCATGAACAAGAGACCATTGTTTTCTCCCTAGTAGCAATAGCACATCTACAACTGAAGAGATTTCTGTCACTTCCCTTGGAAACTAGAGGCATGAACCCACTATCGAGCATAAATACTCCCCTTGGAGACACTAGCAACTACTTGGCCAAGATAACCACTAGCAACGGAGAGCATGCAAGATCACAAACAACACAGACATGATAGAATCATAAAGATTAAACCATTAATCAAACCAACATAATAATATCAATATCCATCGGATCCCCGCAAACACAACATGCATGATTACAAATAGATTAGATCTTGATCATGAATGGAGCTCACAAGATCTATACATGAAAGCACAAAGGAGGAGATACAACCATCTAGATACTACATGGACCCATAGTCCAAGGTGGAACTACTGACGAATCATACCGGAGAGAAGGCCTTCAGGATGATCTCCCCTCTGGCAGGGTGCCGGGAAGAACTTCAGATCCCCCCAATCTAGGGACGATGGTGGCAGCGGCTATAGACGGTTTCGTGGATTTCTGATCGGGTACTCAGGGTTTCTACATCGAGGGCTTCTTATAGGCGAAGGGGCGAGACCGGGAGGCGGCCAGGGCCACCAAACCCTAGCTAGGCGTGGGCCCACCTATGGCCGCGCCTGGGGGGTGGCCCCTTTGGCCTGCCTTCTGGGCTCCCCTCTAAACTTCTTGTTCCCCACGGAAAGTTATTGACTTTGTCCTTTGTCTCGTCCAATTCCAAGAATATTTATTTACTAACTTTTCTGAAACTGGAAATAGCAGAAAACAGGCATCTGGCACTGTTGCAACTTGTTAATAGGTTAGTACCAGAAAACATGTAAAAAGCACCTCAAAGTGTGGACAAGTAAAGCAAATTAGATACTAAACAAGCATGGAGCACCAAAAATTATAGATACGTTTCCAACGTATCAGCATCCCCAAGCTTAACTCCGGCTCGTCCTCGAGTAGGTAAGTGATAAAAGAATAATTTTTGAGGTGACATGCACCCTCACAATAAAGATCCAACCATTTGCAAACATTGAAAGCTGGGATCAAAGAACTCTAAACATGTGCATGAAAGATGGAGTTCTAACAATAGGACATAGTAACTATGCATGAAACATGGCAAGCTATA
Organism: Avena sativa; assembly: GCA_916181665.1. Classification (NCBI taxonomy): domain Eukaryota; kingdom Viridiplantae; phylum Streptophyta; class Magnoliopsida; order Poales; family Poaceae; genus Avena; species Avena sativa. The sequence continues at coordinate 151,583,467 of OV702297.1, forward strand.
AACAAAGATCATGAATAATATGTATTGAAAAACGTTTGTTTGTTTCACATGCAGAAAACGTAGCATAGTGGCAATCAGCTTCTCCATCATAGAGTAGCAATATAATGCATAGGACACCTGCAAAGTTCACAAGGGTGACTAGAAACAAATATCACATGAACAAGTAATAACACAATATGCATCAATTAATAAGCTTTGGAACACTGCACACAGAATGACAACTATGCTCTCTTAATGGTGCCTAAAGATAGAAGGTGGAGACTCAATAATGGTGGAAGAAAGGCCTTTTTGTAAAGGAAGAAGGGATTACAAGTTTCAAAAAGAGCTTCCAAAAATTATGGTACTTGTTAGCTTTTAGCCCTCATTGCCCCTATCATAAGCATCTCGAAGTGATTAAGGTTAAAGTGGCAAAGCTGAGTATATGCTAGACGAAGTATAAGTTGGCAATCTCATACCCCTTGAATACGAGGGCCACACCTCATGCATACTCAACTTTGGGTCAAGGTAAGTTCTTGTCACTCTAAGTATTTGCATATCATTGAGAACCGCCAACGGGGTACCCCTTGCACATGGTACAAGAGCTTTCCCATAACCAAAATGACAAGACAAGCAGACAATGAGCATCTTAGCAATTGTTCTTATGTACCATGGGAAAATGATGCTTTTTTCTCTCTTTCCTCTTTTCTCAATGTGTCTCTTTTTTATAAGAAGAATGCTTCATAGATGTCACTATGGTGATGCTGCAAGTTTCCACCATGATTAGGAATGGCTTAGGCTAACGGCCCAGGCATTTCTCTAACACAGGATACAAACTCCATGGACTTACAATGTAGTGACCTTGGATCTGTAAGGATCCTAAGTCCCTGGGATTAACATGCTAGTCCCTGGATCAATAGCTAGCACTCACAGTCGACGAAATATCATGTAAAACACAAAGTCTTTATTACACGGAGAATCCAGAGTATGAAATTATTACAAAATTGCTTAGCATTATGCTAGCTCAATTAACAGCGGAAACATAAAAGCAGCATGAGTCCATCAACGCCCAGGCTTGTCGAGTGTAGACCCGTGATCCCTACGCACCTTTCAATCTTCGGATTCTGCACATAAGACGTGCAGCCAACAAGTTGGGGATTTCTCGCCGACGTGCCGCCGGAGCCGCGGGAACCAGTGGAGGTGGGCGGCTAGACGAGGAAAGAGGAGCCGAAGCTGATCACGCACACAGGACCGCGAGAAGGAGTAGAGCGCCGTCGTGCTCTCCGCTACTCCGGGGAACCACCGCAACATCGCCGACGACCACGTCCGACCGCGCCACCGCCGTCTCGCCATCGACGCCGCCGGTAAGTTTTCGCCACCGCTCCCGTCCGTCGGATCCGAGTAGAACGGTGTAGATTAGAAGGATGGACGAAGCGGTACTAGCCAATGCCGCGCTGCCACGTGGCAGAGCCGCGCCCGCAGCCGCGTCAGCGCCGCGTCGGTCCAGCTGGACCAGCCAGACGAAGCCACCTGGCTAAGTTTTTAAGTGAGATTCAAATCTGGTTGCAGATTTGGTTTTTAAACTTACGAAATTCACAAAAAATCGAATATTTGGCCAAATCTAGCTTATAATATACCGTTGGATTCCTAATTTTATGTAGAATCCAAATGTGTAATAATATTGCAGGTTTACAGTAATGTTTTAGTTGTAGATTTTAATCATTAGATTAGAGGGTTTAATCTATAGAAAAATAATTAAAATTCTTTTCTATTTGTTTCTTGTTGCTATAATTTTGTTTCCACAATACCTACTGATCCAAATCATTAAGCTTTGCTTAGGATTATTAGATCTAACTTGGGGCTATTTAGATGGTTTGATCTCCTATAATCCTCGGAATTGTTTTAGTGATTTCAAATTAGATCTAAACCCTTGGAAAATAAATCCTAGTGACACCCTTACACTATCACAACACAAACTTGCTACCTCGATCAATTTAACCAACCTTGCATAAACTACCATGTTGCATGCATGCATGTTTTCCTTTGTGTATGCTTTGAGCAAGTTGTGATCAATCTGTGTTGTGATTCGTTAGATTGCTCGGAGTGCGCTAAGGAGTGCTATTGTGTAGAGTGCTGCTCGGATCAAGGCAAGTTACACCACTTGTTCATAATTTTGTCCTAGTTTTGATTCTATGCATGTGATCTTCAAAATTCTGTAGTATGCATGTGTAGGATGTTCTAGTAGAAATTCTTTCTTAGTATTATTTTGCAAGTGCGATGATTTTGTAGTATGCCATGAGTAGCTCTATACTTAGGATTTTTCCACTCCTAATAGGTTACCCCTGTTTTTGCTAAGTATTGCTTGCTATGCTATATATACAAAGTACCGTTGGGGGGGTTCGAAAGACAAAGAATTTTTCTAAGTATAAAGGCTCTCTAGAGCAAACTTTCTTTTCAAATCCACTTCAAAATAAAACCAAGTTTTCTTCTAGGCGGAATGGTTGTCGGGTCAACGAGTGTGATTTTGGTGGAGGACGGCCGCCCAGGAATCAAAGAAGTCTGCCATGTTTCAGAATTCAGAAGCTTCCAGTGTAACCACAATACATTATGGGCTCTGTCTTGGCCTAGTACTTAGTGGGAAACCTCACCTGGGTACCAACATTTGGAGGTTCTTGGCACGGTTGGATCCGGAAGGTAGAGGGGCTACTAAGGGAAAGCCTCGCCATGGTCTTGTCTGTAAAAGGACTTGATCGTGGATTGTGGGTAAAATGCACAAACTCTTGAGAGTATTGCAATCTGATCGATCAGCCGTGTTCACGGTAACCGAACAATAATGAGCGTCTGAAGGATGGAGCCTCTGAAGGATCTTCCTCTCTCTTTTCTAAAAAAAAGTTTTGAAAACCCCATGGCGTGCGTAATATCGCTAATGAGTGGGAATTTGGACGCTTGGTGCGTAATATCCAAGTGTTTGGTTGTTTGGACACTTGGTGCGTAATATCCTCGTGTGCCACTCGACCTTATTTTAATCAAGAAAATGTTTACAAAGTAGGGCCATCTTCTATTCTTCTCTCTACTTAAGAAAATTAGCTTTGAGCAAATGAACTCTAAAGCCTATACTAGACTTGCATGTAGAGATAGTCTTTTCTCTTCTTGGTGTAATTTGCCAATACATTCAAAGTATTGACCCAACTTGTTGGCTGCACGTCTTATGTGCAGAATCCGAAGATTGAAAGGTGCGTAGGGGGCGGTCGAGTCCGGCGTGGTTAGGAGTCCGACGCGGCGGAGGAATACGTGCTCGCCGTGGACTCCGGAAGACGACGACGGGGTGGGACCCCCACGTCAGCGGCTGCGGCCTGCGGCCTGCGTCCTGCTGGGCTGCGCTGGCAACTAGGCAACGCGCGCGCTGGCGGGCTGGCACAGCCGGCCCAGTTAGGTTAGGTTTTCCCTTTTTTTTTCCTTTAAACATTTTCCCTTTTCTGTTTTCTTAAAACCCTAATAACCTTTGCAAACTAGGTCCAAAATTAATGAAACTTGTTTCTAAATTCTCATAAAAATGAGGTGGTCAACATAGGACCATGGCTTAGTGTTTTTACAAAGTTTTTGAAGGGTCAAACTAATACATCAAGGGTGCTTACTTATGGGAATATTAAATAGGGTTTTTAAATGGGTTTATGTGTTAGGATTTTGTAGTTGCAATGTTTTCAAATGCAGGATGCAAATGATGCAAGGATGATGCATGACACTAATAACATCCAAACACAGAATCTGGGATGTTACAAACCTACCCCCCTTAAGAAGAATCTTCACGTTCGGGATTCGGGTTGGCTAGCAAATAGGTGTGGGTGCTCCGTTCTCATGCCGTCTTCACGTTCCCACGTAGCTTCTTCCTCGGAGTGGTGGTTCCATTGTACCTTGCAGAATCTTATGGTCTTAGTGCGGGTAACCCTTTCGGCTGTTTCCAGTATTTTGATGGGTTTTTCCTCGTAGGTAAGGTCATTCTCCAATTGAACCTCGTCTAGGGGAACGGTGTCTCTTAGCGGTGTTTCAGCCATCTCCGGGTGACACTTCTTTAGTTGTGACACATGAAACACATCATGAACAGTTAGTCCTTCCGGTAGCTCCAACTGATAAGCAACTTCTCCTCTACGGGCCAGAACCTTATATGGTCCTATGAATCGTGGGGCTAACTTTCCCTTGATTCCGAACCTCTTAACTCCACGTAGGGGTGAAACTCGGAGATACGCACGGTCCCCTATTTCATAGGCCACATCTCTGCATTTGGAATCAGCGTAGCTCTTCTGTCAGGATTGGGCTATCTTTAGCCTATCCTGAATCTGTCGCACCTTTTCTTCGGCATCCTTTATCAAGTCCAGTCCAAAAAGACTGCGTTCTCCAACTCCATTCCATAGCAACGGAGTCCTACACTTCCTGCCGTATAGGACTTCAAACGGAGCCATCTTGATACTTGTCTGGTAGCTGTTCTTGTATGAGAACTCCGCATATGGCAGGTTATCGTCCCAACTAGACCCATAGTCTAGTGCGCAAGCTCTCAACATATCTTCCAAAATTTGATTCACCCTTTCTGTTTGGCCATCTGTTTGAGGGTGGAAGGCAGTACTGAATTCTAGTCGGATTCCAAGAGACTCATGTAGTTGTCGCCAAAACTTTGAAGTAAACTGGGTGCCTCTATCTGACACAATTCCCTTGGGAACACCATGCAGGCTTACAATTCTTGACATGTAAATCTTAGCAAGCTTAGCACTTGTATATGTGGTCTTTACGAGGATGAAGTGAGCCACCTTGGTGAAGTGGTCCACCACTACCCAGATAGAATCAAATCCAGAACGAGTCCGGGTAATCCCGTGATGAAATCCATGCCTACCTTGTCCCACTTCCAGTCGGGTATAGGTAGTGGTTGTAGTAATCCTGTTGGTTTCTGATGCTCGGCTTTTACTCTGTTGCGCACATCACACAGAGAAATATACTCTACAATATCTCTCTTTAGGTTATTCCACCAGAACCTATCCTTCACATCCATGTACATCTTTGTGTTGCCTGGATGAATTGAATATGGCGAATCATGAGCTTCTTGTAGAATCATCTTCCTGATATCGGGGTCATTGGGGACACACAAACGTTTCCCATACCAGAGGGTTCCTTGTTCGTCCAGACGAAATTCTTTAGTCTTTCCTTCATTTATCCTGACTCTTATTTCTTCCAACTCTTTATCCCACTTTTGTGCTTCTTGGATCCTTTCTTGGAAGGTGGACACTATTTCCATAGTCGCTACGTGTCCTTTCGGGACTATCTCTAGCCTGAGGTCCCTAAATTGCTTGCATAAATCCTCTGGAAGTTCCCCTGCGGTAAGTCCATTTACATATACCTTGCGACTTAAGGCATCAGCCACCACGTTTGCCTTTCCGGGGTGGTACTGTAAATCCAAGTCATAATCCTTAATTAGCTCAAGCCATCTTCGTTGTCTCATATTCAGCTCTTTTTGGGTGAAGATGTACTTCAAACTTTTATGATCTGTGAACACATCACAATGTTTGCCCATGAGGTAGTGCCTCCATACCTTGAGTGCATGAACCACAGATGCAAGTTCCAAATCATGCGTGGGGTAATTGTGTTCGTGGTTCTTAAGTTGTCGGGAGGCATAGGATACCACTTTCCCATCCTGCATCAATACACTTCCAAGTCCTTGTCGAGAAGCGTCGCCATAGACTTGAAAATCCTTCTGGATATCAGGCAGACACAGAACTGGTGCCGTTACCAGGCGTTTCTTCAACTCTTGAAAGCTTGCTTCACATGCCTCGGTCCATAGGAATTTCTTTTCCTTCTTTAATAGTTCCGTCATGGGTTTTGCTATCTTGGAAAAGTTTTCGATGAACCTCCGGTAATATCCTGCGAGGCCCAAGAAACTTCTAATATCTCCCACATTCTTGGGTGACTCCCATTCCGTCACGGAAGCTACCTTGCTAGGATCTACGGCAACTCCTTTAGCTGACACAACATGACCAAGGAATCCCACTTCCTTTAACCAGAACTCGCACTTGCTGAACTTGGCATATAACTTGTGTTCTCTTAGTTTTTCCATAATAAGGCGCAGATGTTTCCCATGTTCCTTCTCATCCTTTGAGTATATGAGTATATCATCTATGAATACTACAATAAATTTGTCCAAGTATTCCATGAACACCTTGTTCATCATGGTCATGAAGTATGCTGGGGCATTGGTTAGACCAAAAGACATCACGGTGTACTCATACAATCTGTATCTTGTGGTGAATGCTGTCTTGGGCACATCCTGTTCTCGAATCTTTAGCTGAAAATAGCCCGATAGTAGATCGATCTTTGAGAACACACTGGCTCCTTTTAGCTGGTCAAACAGGTCGTTGATGTTGGGTAGAGGATACTTATTCTTAATCGTCACTTCGTTCAACGAGCGGTAGTCCACAATCAGCCTCTTGGTCTTATCCTTCTTTTCCACAAATAGGACGGGTGCTCCCCAAGATGACGCGCTGGGTTGAATGAACCCCTTGTCCAATTGTTCCCTAAGCTTTTTCTTGAGTTCCTTTAACTCGTCCACATCCATCTTGTATGGTCTCTTAGCTATCGGCCCCGTGCCTGGCATTAAGTCAATGAGAAACTTGATATCACGGTCGGGTGGCATTACGGGTAGCTCTTCTGGGAAGACATCAGGGCATTCCTTTACAATTGGTACCTCCTCCAAGCTAACCCCCTTAAGAGAGTTCACCATGACTTCTTTGAGTGCGAAGTTCGACTTGATACGAATCCTCTTCCCTTCCGGCGTTGTGAGCACGACAGTTCTCTTGGCACAATCTATGACTCCTTCATATTCGGTCATCCAATTCATGCCCAAGATTATGTCTAATCCTTGTGATTCTAGAACTACTAGAATGGTGGGAAAAATGTGTGTCCCAATCCTTAGTTCTAAATCCCGGCAACCGGAGTTTGCCACTATTTCTCCCCCGGGAGAACTTACCCTAAGAGGAAAGTTTATAGTCTCCGTCGGTATCTTGCCTCTATCCACAAATACCCTTGATATGAATGAATGCGATGCACCAGTATCAAAAAGAACAACTGCGGGAATAGAATTGAGTTTGAACTTACCAATCACAGAGTCTGGCGCCTCACAAGCATCCTCCATAGAAACATGATTCACCGTGTCTTTGACAAAAGGATTTGGCTTCTTCCCGTTCCCATTGCCATAGTTGTGTCCATTTCCATTCCCATTACCATTGCCATTCTTCCTCTCGGGGCAAGAGGTTGCATAGTGCCCTGTCTTGTTGCACTTAAAGCATGTCACCTCACTGAGATCCTTTCCATTGCCGCCATTGCCATTGCGGTTTTTATGCCCATTGTGTTTGTGGCCACCATGGTTATGACAGTTATGGTTGTGGCCATTATTGTTATAAGGTGGTGGTGAGGAATTGCGCTGCTTCTGGTACGGAACAGAGTGTTTGTGAGGGTTGGATTTCCTCTTGCGATTTTGTATGCTCTTCCTCTTTGATTCAACCACAATGGCTCTGTCCAAGAGTTCCTGAAAGTTGTCAAATTTCTGAGCCACAAGCTGAATGGATATCTCATCATTGAGCCCTCTTAAGAACTCCTCCTGTCTCTTGGCATCAGTGGAAACATCATCGGGTGCATAACGGGCTAGCTTATTGAAAAGCTCACCATACTCGGTGACAGAACGGTGCAGCTGGTGTAGGTCGCGAAACTCGCGCCTCTTTAGAGCCATGACACCAGCAGCCACATGATGAGTGCGAAAAGCTAACTCAAACTGTTCCCAAGTGATAGCATCAATGTCCGGGTGGGTGACTTGGTAGTTATCCCACAATTCTGCAGCAGGTCCTTCAAGCTGGTGTGCGGCATAACGCACCCTGTCGGCTCCGACAGCTTGCACGGTGTCTAGCTTCTTGTTGATCGTACGCAGCCAGTCATCAGCGATGATTGGTTCAGTGCTGCTAGTGAAGGTAGGTGGGTTCAGCCTCAAAAACCGAGTCAAGCGATCCTGTTGAGGAGGTGGCGGAGGTGGTGGTGGCGGCGGGTTGTTGTTGTTGTTCTGCATGTTCTGAGTGAGTAGTTGGATCAGCTGGTTCTGAGTGGCCAAAAGTTCTGCTATTTCTGGCGGGATTTCAGGGTTCGCACGTCTTGGCGGCATCTGTGGGGTTTAAGAGAATAGTTAAGAAATAGACAGAAAGACTAGGTAGTAAACTCCTACCCTTATGAAAAACACACCAAGCACACAAGGCACACATCACGGATTTAGCACAGGAAACAACCAAATTTAACTAAACCAGACTTGTCTTGGTATTTATTACATTTGCAAATAACGTTCTACTATAGAATTAAAGGTGGTCCAACTATTACACATCCTCCACGCCTTCCTCTTCCCCGTCCTTGAACGAGTAGCCTTCTTGCTCTAGAGTTGTCTTATACAATTCCATCTCCTTTGTGGTGGCTTCAAGCTTCTCTTAGTGGTCCTTTATCTCATCCTGTAGCTTCTTGGTAGTGGCTTCCAGCTGCTCCTGAAGTCCCTCCTTCTCGCTTTGTAGCTCCTCCACTAAACTTGACTTCATTGCGGCTTCAAGTTGCTTTGCCAAGTCCCTCTTGGAAGCACGCACATCATTGATTATCTTGCAAAGGCCTTCGGTTTGCACTTCATCTCCATCGATCTGCTGTTTGAGTTCCCTAATTCTCTTGTTTTTATTTATCACCCTCTTCTCTTGGTTAGCGAACTTCTTCTCTTGGTCCTGAAACTTTATCTCTTGGAGCTTCATTGCCTCTTCCTGCTGCTTGATCATTTCTTCCTTCTCCTTGATGAGGGCGCATAGCTCGTCGTTCTTCAACATCTCGAGGAAGGTACCCTTTTCAAGGTCATTGATGTGGCACTCCAAGTCTTGATATTGTGTTCTTCGGTGTTTGGTAGAAGTTCTTTCCTCAAAGGTTAACTCCATGGGAATTCCTTCCTCATCTCTTCTTCCAAAGAGGCTGCCGCAGTGTCCTTGGAGAGCTTCATGATGACGTCCGCATAGGCGACCAATGAGTTGCTGCAAGCTAATGCTAAGGGCCTTCTCCTTGGAATCGCTAACAATGTGGATTGCTATGTCTTCCTCCGGGTTCTTGCCTCGCTCTTTTCCTGGCTGGATGACCTTGACTCCCCAACAGCCGTCCTTGTGGAGTTTCTTCATTGTGCTCCCTTGGATTGTTGGGAGAGGAAGGTCCAAACGTGTGAGTAGATCCATGAGGCATCCTCCAAAGCGAAGGGGCTCGATGTCCGCGACGGTGTCATAGAGGAAGCTTGTCATCTTTGAGTTAGAAGAATGAGGGTTAGACACTTAAACAAGTAGAGAAAAGCAGATACTAGATGTGCGGAAAATAACTTAGTAGAAACAAGTAAGGCACTAAAGTTAGAGGTGGTTCCAATCCTAGGGTCACGTCCTATAGGCAACGATGTGCTCTGATACCATCTGTAGTGACCTTGGATCTGTAAGGATCCTAAGTCCCTGTGATTCACATGCTAGTCCCTGGATCAATAGCTAGCACTCACAGTCGACGAAATATCATGTAAAACACAAAGTCTTTATTACACGGAGAATCCAGAGTATGAAATTATTACAAAATTGCTTAGCATTATGCTAGCTCAATTAACAGCGGAAACATAAAAGCAGCATGAGTCCATCAACGCCCAGGCTTGTCGAGTGTAGACCCGTGATCCCTACGCACCTTTCAATCTTCGGATTCTGCACATAAGACTTGCAGCCAACAAGTTTGGTCAATACTTTGAATGTATTGGCAAATTACACCAAGGAGAGAAAAGACTATCTCTACATGCAAGGCAAGTATAGGCTGTAGAGTTCATTTGCTCAAAGCTAATTTTCTTAAGTAGAGAGAAGAATAGAAGATGGCCCTACTTTGTAAACATTTGCTTGATTAAAATAAGGTCGAGTGGCACACGAGGATATTACGCACCAAGTGTCCAAACAACCAAGCACTTGGATATTACGCACCAAGCGTCCAAATTCCCACCCATTAGCGATATTACGCACGCCATGGGGTTTTCAAAACTTTATTTTAGAAAAGAGAGAGGAAGATCCTTCAGAGGCTTCATCCTTCAGACGCTCATTGTTGTTCGGTTACCGTGAACACGGCTGGTCGATCAGATTGCAATACTCTCGAGAGTTTGTGCACTTTACCCACAATCCACGATCAAGTCCTTTTACAGACAAGACCATGGCGAGGCTTTCCCTTAGTAGCCCCTCTACCTTACGGATCCAACCGTGCCAAGAACCTACAAATGTTGGTACCCAGGTGAGGTTTCCCACTAAGTACTAGGCCAAGACAGAGCCCATAATGTATTGTGGTTGCACTGGAAGCTTCTGAATTCTGAAACATGGCAGACTTCTTTGATTCCTGGGCGGCCGTCCTCCACCAAAATCACACTCGTTGACCCGACAATCATTCCGCCCAGAAGAAAACTTGGTTTTATTTTGAAGTGGATTTGAAAAGAAAGTTTGCTCTAGAGAGCCTTTATACTTAGAAAAAATCTTTGTCTTTCGAACCCCCCAATGGTTCTTTGTATATATAGCATAGCAAGCAATACTTAGCAAAAACAGGGGTAACCTATTAGGAGTGGAAAAATCCTAAGTATAGAGCTACTCATGGCATACTACAAAATCATCGCACTTGCAAAATAATACTAAGAAAGAATTTCTACTAGAACATCCTACACATGCATACTACAGAATTTTGAAGATCACATGCATAGAATCAAAACTGGGACAAAATTATGAACAAGTGGTGTAACTTGCCTTGATCCGAGCAGCACTCTACACAATAGCACTCCTTAGCGCACTCCGAGCAATCTAACGAATCACAACACAGATTGATCACAACTTGCTCAAAGCATACACAAAGGAAAACATGCATGCATGCAACATGGTAGTTTATGCAAGGTTGGTTAAATTGATCGAGGTAGCAAGTTTGTGTTGTGATAGTGTAAGGGTGTCACAAGGATTTATTTTCCAAGGGTTTAGATCTAATTTGAAATCACTAAAACAATTCCGAGGATTATAGGAGATCAAACCATCTAAATAGCCCCAAGTTAGATCTAATAATCCTAAGCAAAGCTTAATGATTTGGATCAGTAGGTATTGTGGAAACAAAATTATAGCAACAAGAAACAAATAGAAAAGAATTTTAATTATTTTTCTATAGATTAAACCCTCTAATCTAATGATTAAAATCTACAACTAAAACATTACTCTAAACCTGCAATATTATTACACATTTGGATTCTACATAAAATTAGGAATCCAACGGTATATTATAAGCTAGATTTAACCAAATATTCGATTTTTTGTGAATTTCGTAAGTTTAAAAACCAAATCTGCAACCAGATTTGAATCTCACTTAAAAACTTAGCCAGGTGGCTTCGTCTGGCTGGTCCAGCTGGACCGACGCGGCGCTGACGCGGCTGCGGGCGCGGCTCTGCCACACGGCAGGGCGGCATTGGCTAGTACCGCTTCGTCCATCCTTCTAATCTACACCGTTCTACTCGGATCTGACGGACGGGAGCGGTGGCGAAAACTTACCGGCGGCGTCGATGGCGAGACGGCAGTGGCGCAGTCGGACGTGGTCGTCAGCGACGTTGCGGTGGTTCCCCGGAGTAGAGAAGAGCACGACGGCACTCTACTCCTTCTCGCGGTCCTGCGTGCGTGATCAGCTTCGGCTCCTCTTTCCTCGTCTAGCCGCCCACCTCCACTGGTTCCCGCGGCTCCGGCGGCACGTCGGCGAGAAATCCCCGACGCTGTGCTGCACAAGGGAAGGAAGGAAGGGTCGGGGTGAGGCGGTGTTGCACGGGGAAGGCAATTAATAGCAAGGAGGAGCTCGGGGTGGCGCGAGTCACCGGATCGGAACCTTCCTGAGCGCGACGCCGGCGAGGGAGTGCGGCAGCGGTTCGGCGAAGTTTGGCTAGGGTTTTCGAGGGGAAAACGACGAGAGGGGGTCGGCTTATAAGGGGCCAGAAACTTGGGGAAGGGGGCGATCGAGTCCGGCGTGGTTAGGAGTCCGACGCGGCGGAGGAAGACGTGCTCGCCGCGGACTCCGGAAGACGACGACGGGGTGGGACCCCCGCGTCAGCGGCTGCGGCCTGCGGCCTGCATCCTGCTGGGCTGCGCTGGCAACTAGGCGACGCGCGCGCTGGCGGGCTGGCACAGCCGGCCCAGTTAGGTTAGGTTTTCCCTTTTTTTCCTTTAAACATTTTCCCTTTTCTGTTTTCTTAAATACCTAATAACTTTTGCAACTAGGTCCAAAATTAATGAAACTTGTTTCTAAATTCTCATAAAAATGAGGTGGTCAACATAGGACCATGGCTTACTGTTTTTACAAAGTTTTTGAAGGGTCAAACTAATACATCAAGGGTGCTTACTTATGGGAATATTAAATAGGGTTTTTAAATGGGTTTATGTGTTAGGATTTTGTAGTTGCAATGTTTTCAAATGCAGGATGCAAATGATGCAAGGATGATGCATGACACTAATAACATCCAAACACAGAATCTGGGATGTTACATACAAGTTCCCTCTTTATTTCACACCGGTGACATCCATAGACAAAAGAACATGATATCAACTGAGTACAACAAGGTACAAGTGCAATGTTGAAAATGTTCCCCGTGACAGCACGGTTCTGCTAATTCCAACTTATAAGTGCAAGCATATACAACAAAGTTTTCACAATGGTTCAAGTTTATTAGGGGCAAAGAATAAAGTTTGCCATCAAGTTCGTGAGGGCTTTAATCACTAAGTTTTCACATAACAAAATACTTTTTAATTGGAAGATAACTGAAAACAAGAATATACTTGGAATGGTGTAACACACCATGCATAGGAGTTTATAGTGGACACTTTGGAATAACTTGGTTTCTTTGGAGTTGGAAGAATGAGTAGAACTTACTCATATAAGTGGAGGCTGTCAAAAGACTGGGAGCAACCAACTAAGAGAGCAATAATGGCCATAATTATGCAATGCAACAAAGAAAACTAATCAAAGCAAAGAGTGGTACTACAAGTCAAGGATTAAATGATCATAGAGGCTAATGGTGACTTGTCATTGTCATAACATGGTGTGAGCATGTGCCAAGTCAACCCATGCAAAACATCAAAGGAGAATACCACAATACTATGCTTTTGCATGCTAAAACAACGCATAATTTCTTCAAGGCACACTAAGCAATCCCAATTGTTTGGAACAATACATGCTACAGCAATAATCACTAAGCATAATACTAAAAAAACACCTAGCATGTCATGCTAAAGTCTAAGTCACAGTCAAAGCAAGCTCCTCTTGCACTTCAAGCAAGAACTTACTACTCCTTTCCAAACACCAAGCAAACTTATTTGCAAAACAACACAGCGAGAGCGGGGGTACAAACTACTAAAACAAACTAAACAAACTAATCAAAGCAAACGAAAACTAAGACGCTCCAAGAACAACATAACTGTTCATGAAACAATAAAAACGAAGTGTCTAGACAGACCTGAGCTTTTTATTGATGAAGAAGGGGATGTCTTGAGCATCCCCAAGCTTTGAAGCTTGTAACTCTTGGATATTTCTTGGGGTGACACCTTGGTGACATCCCCAAGCTTGAGCTTTTGTCCATTATTCATCTCATTGCATCATTCTCTCTTTACACCTGAAATTTTTCCTTCATATAAAACTTCACACAATCTTCATTAGCAACATTATCTTATTCAAAAGATATTAGACCACTAGCAAAGCTTTGGAACAGCAAGGATTTTCACTAAAAACACAAGCTACTGTAGTAACTCCTTCAAAGAAACTCAATTTACCTGAAGAGAGCTCAAAAATAAATCAATAAGAAGCAAATGCAAATAATGGCAGAAATCTGTCAAAACAGACCAGCAGGTAGAAACGAATTTTTCCGAACATCTTCTGTTTCTCAAATCAAAAAGTGTTGAACTAACAAAAGTTATCCAACATACTGGGGGATCTATTCGTAAATTTTGAGATCAATCCGAGTTACATAGCCTCCTCACGAATTTTTTTGGTGGAGGACAGAAATCTGTTTCGGGACAGCAACTCTCCAAATCTTACTTCCCTCTCATTAGAGGTCATTCTTGGCACAAAAAGCAAACAAAAAGGATAAGGAGAGGTAATTACTGAAGTAATAACTTCCAAGACTTAAGGAAACTCTTGGGTTATCTCCCAACAAGTACTTTTCTTTAACGCCTTTAAGTTAGGCTTGATAGCTTGAGAAGATGCTCACATAAGAATTATGAATTGACGTCAAAGAGAGCATCAAGAAGCAAATTCAAAGCACATTTAAGTCTAACACACTTCCTATCCATAGGAATATTGTATGCAAATAAATTCACAAATAACAAAGTGACAGGCATAGGAAGACGAAACAGGAGCAACTTCAAAACTTTCAGCACATACAGAGGTGTTTTAGTACTATGAAAACTTCTACAACCATATTTTCCTCTGTCATAATAATTTTCAGTAGCCTCATGAATAAACTCAATAATATATCTATCACATAAATCATGTTTTTCATGATCTACAAACTCATAATTTCTATCAAGCTCAAAAATAGTGGGATTAAAACCTTCACTGGCTTTACTCAAAGTAGATATTTTGAAAGGATCCACAGGAACATAACATTCATCCTCCTTTGGTAAGCAAGGGGGACAATCAAATAATGTAAGAGATAAAGAGTTACTCTCATTAGAAGGTAGGCATGGGTAGATAATCCATTCTTCCTCCTTTTGTTCATCACTCTCCTCCTCTTTTTCATCTAATGAGCTTCTAGTTTCAACAATTTTTTCTTCCATAGGCTCCTACAAGGCATTAGTATCTTGCAACTGTGGAAAGCACCTATTAAAATATTCAAGAATATAGCCATTTGCTTCCTTGTAATTGTCAAAGCAAAATTTAAGTATCTCATAAACCTCATGTTCATAAGGTGTATCATCAGTATTTTCAAGCAAGCTGGCAAGTTCAAATGCACCCTTGAAGGTAATAAACTCTTCAATTTGTTCCACATCATAAAAGTCATAATTTCCTTTAACATAAGAAGATATGGTAACATTATCATTATACTCACATTGAAAGGGTAGGTGTTTATACCTCCTTCAGCAACAAGATTTATCAAAGCAATAAGTAACATTATAAGTAGAGCACAAGTCTCTAGCAATAGTATTCAACTTATCAATTTGTTCCCATAAGTGTATCCCTTTTTGTGACAAATGGTATTCCTTATAATAATACTTTTATTCTTCTATGAACCCACCTTGCCAATAAGAACTAGTTTCAAAGAAACCATCCATTGATAGAAAGCATGACCAAGCAAGGCAAAGACAGACCAGCAACTAGAGCAGGAACTAATTTTTTGTGTTTTTGAATAAAGCAAGCAAACTAAACTAGACTAATTTTTTGGAGTTTTTTGGAAAGAGACAAACAAAACCAAGCAAGAGAAACAAAGAAAACTAAAAACAAAGTAAAGAGAAAGGAAGTGAAGGACTCCCCTAGTGAAGACGTCCTTAGCCTCCCCGGCAACAGCGCCAGAAAAGCTTGATGCGGCACTGAGTTGATGTAGGAGCGCTTCGTTGGGAACCCCAAGAGCAAGGTGTGAAGCAGCACAGCAGCAAGTTTTCCCTCAGTAAGAAACCAAGGTTATTGAACCAGTAGGAGGAAGGAAACATCACACAGGTGTTGCAAGCAACGCGAAGACCTACATAGCATAGACTCAAGACTTTGCCCCAACGAATCAGTGAGTTTGTCAAGCTCACCGGTTTGCTATAACAAAGGATTAAACTAATGGTGTGGAAGGTAATGGTTTGTAGCAAGTAAAGAAGTAACAGTGGAAGATGTATCAATGGTAAAGATTGGACTAGGGTCCATAGTTCACTAGAGGTGCTATCCTTGGATAAACAACATGGCATGAAGGGTAAACAAATTACAGCGGGGCAATTCACAGGAACTGAGCAAGGCATAACAATGCAGTTACTAGACAGAAAGATCCTATGAGGTTGATTGGGAAACAACAATATACATAGACCGTCATCCAACTGCATCTATGACCAGAAGTCCACCTTCAGGTTATCATCCGAACCCCCTCCAGTATTAAGTTGCAAGCAACGGACAATTGCTTTAAGAAAAGTGTGTAAGGTAAATAGTCCACATGTTCCATGAACAAGAGACCATTGTTTTCTCCCTAGTAGAAACAGCACATCTACAACCGAAGAGATTTCTGTCACTTCCCTTGGAAACTAGAGGCATGAACCCACTATCGAGCATAAATACTCCCTCTTGGAGTCACTAGCAACTACTTGGCCAAGATAACCACTAGCAACGAAGAGCATGCAAGATCACAAACAACACAGATATGATAGAATCATAAAGATAAAACCATTAATCAAACCAACATAATAATCTCAATATCCATTGGATCCCCACAAACACAACATGCATGATTATAAATAGATTAGATCTTGATCATGAATGGAGCTCACAAGATCTATACATAAAAGCACAAAGGAGGAGATACAACCATCTAGCTACTACATGGACCCATAGTCCAAGGTGGAACTACACATGAATCATACCGGAGAGAAGGCCTCCGAAATGATATCCCCTCTAGCAGGGTGCCGGGAAGAACTTCAGATCCCCCCCCAGATCTAGGGACGATGGTGGCGGCGGCTACAGACGGTTTCGTGGATTTCTGATCGGGAACTCAGGGTTTCTGCATCAGGGGCTTCTTATAGGCAAAGGGGCGATACCAGGAGGCGGCCAGGGCCACCAAACCCTAGCCAGGTGCGGGCCCACCTATGGTCACGCCTGGGGGGTTTGTCCCCTCTGGCCGGCCTTCCGGGATCCCCTCTAGACTTCTTATTCCCCACGGAAAGTTATTGACTTTGTCCTTCGTCCTGTCCAATTCCGATAATATTTCTTTACTAACTTTTCTGAAACAAAAAACAGCAGAAAACAGGCATCTGGCACTATTGCAACTTGTTAATAGGTTAGTACCAGAAAGCATGTAAAAAGCACCTCAAAGTGTGGACAAGTAAAGCAAAGTAGATACTAAACAAGCATGGAGCATCAAAAATTACAGATATGTTTCCAACGTATCAGCGCTTCTTGTGCTTATTTCGCATGCATGAGAAAGAGATGGCCGTTGCGGTTGAGAGAATTCCCTGGGGCAAACCTCCTTCCAGGCTGAACACGACGTTGCTGCTGAGCTGGGGCATTTGCATTGGGGGCTGCAGCAATCTTCTTGGGGCACTCATTTATAATAGTGACCTTTGGTTCCACATTCATAAAAGTCACTTGCGACTTCTCCATTGCTGCAATAGGCACAAAATTGCTTCCAGTCCTTGGGGCAGTGTTGGTGTTGGTGGTGGCATAGTTGTTGGTTAACTTTAGGTGGTGCACGGTTGAAATTGCTGGGATTGCCGGGGTTGTTGTGGTTTCCTCCGGGCGTTGGGTTTCCATGGTTGGGATAGGTGGGACGGTTCATCGAGGGTCTGTTGGTTCTTGGGGAAAATCCTGGAGATGGGTTAGGGCGATACTTTGGTGTATGGTGGGTTCCTGGTTGATGCATCATGCGACGCTTGCGGTTCTCATTAGCTTGGTTGATCTTTCCTTCCATCTGAATGGAAGAGTCAACTAAGGCTTCAATATCTGCAAAGGGGATATTGACTAACACTGCCTGCATCTCATCGTGCAGACCATTCAGGAATCTCTCTTTCTTCTTGGCTTTAGTGTCTGTCTCATCTGGTGCATACCTAGCCAATGACAAGTATTTGTCCCGGTATTCCACAACGGTCATCCTCTCTTGCTTCAGTTCCTTGAATTCATCTCTCATCCTCTTGATCAAACCCAGTGGCACATGGGTTCTGCTGAACTTGACTTTGAACTCTTCCCAAGTCATCAGCTGACCTCCTGTCATTGCGCAAACGCTGTTCCACCATGCTCTTGCATCTCCGGCCAGATAGTGGGTAGCAAACAACACTTTCCCGTTAGCTTCCACTCCTACAACTTCCAGATTGTTCTCCATGGTTTGCAACCAATCATCAGCATCTAGGGGCTCTTCTGACCTAGTGAAAACAGGTTGATTGGTGTTCTACAAATTCTTGAGCTTAGATCCATGGTTGTCCTGATTTCCATGGCCTTGATTGTTGTTGGCCATCTGAGCTATCTGTTGAAGGGTGGCTAAGTTGGCTTGATGTTCGGCTCTTTCAGCTTCGTGGTCAGAAACCAACATTTGCAAGAGTTGTAACATCGGGTCCGGGGCTAAAGTGCTTCCTCCTCTAGGCATCTGAAGATTGAGGTAGATCATGAGAAAAGAGGGAAATTTCTAAGGTTCGGGTTTTTTTGGAAAGTTTTTAAAGTTTGACTCGGATTTTTCTAGCAACTTGCTTTTCATTCATTTATTCATAGAACACGATACAAACACACACCACAACAAAGGAAAACAGATGGTTTTAAGAACCATTCTGGGAAACTATAATACAGTGGGACTGAATACAACTCACTAACGCTAGTGCTCAAGTGCTACTACTCCTCGGAGTCAGTGTCCTCATCATCCTCATCATCATCTATGAAGGCGAAGTCCTCCTCATCGGTGAAGAAGTCCATGGCCTGATCCTCCAGAAAGTCATCATCATCGCTGAGATAGGAGTAGGGGTCTCCACGAAGGTCTTCCCTTGCATTCTCCCTCTCCTCCAACTGCATGTCTCTCTCATGGATGGTCTCCTCCAAATCCGTGATCCGATGGCAAAGACGGGCAATGATGTGTTCCTTCTTGTCAGGCTAACGGCGACGAGACTTTTATCCTTCACTAGTATGGCGATGGTCTGATCCTTCTTGGCAGCGATGGCGTACTTGTGGTTGGCATAGGAATGGGCATTGTCCAACTCCTTCTGACGGTCATACATCATGAAGCTGAGATGGTCCAACTGAGTCTTCAGCTCATGGTCATATGGGGCCTCTAGTGGCTGTACCATAGCATCACGCCTTGGGTAGAACTCAAAGCGGGTACCCTTGATTTGATTGATACTCTACCCACACAGACGGGCAAGAGCTTACTACATGGCCCTGGCAAGTCCATCGAGCCAGTTGTTCTCTCTGATGGTGAACTGACCCTCTGTGGTGGGGATTTCAATCTTTCCTCTAAGACTTGCAACAATTAGCCACTGCAAATCCTCTCCTTCCTGATCATTGAGCTGAGCTCCGAAGAACTCGGGGTTCGGGCACTCCAGCATTTCTGCCAGCTGGTCCAAGTCACGCTCAAAGATGAGGTCTCCTCCATTCCCCAACTGATAAAACTTGATGTACTTCACGTCCATCTATAATAATATATGATGAGTACGTTAGTAGAGTGATCAAGTGTGTCAAATTTTATGTAAGTTTGCAAGAATTTTTGAGGAACATGAATTTTTATGAAAGAGTCTAAGTGATAAGAATAAGATTAGGTTTTCATAAATACTCACTTCTTTGGTTTTGAAACTAAGTTTTTGATTCAAACGTCTATTCTAAACTAGGGTCTCCTATGGTCAGGATGGCTCTGATACCAACTTGTCAACACCCGAATTTTTAATCACGGATGCCTTTTATGCCATACATCGCAATCCCAGGATTACCATTTTTGCGAGACATAACAGATTGGATATCACGGTACGTCATCCATTACAAACCATACATAAGGTCTTACACAAATAAGGATTTCATGATCCAGTTCTTAATACAATTCAAGTAGCGGAATAACATAATAGTAACGATAGCGTAGGCGAAGCTCCATCTTCAGGGTCACAGGAAATGCTGACGATGGGAGATGATCCTAGTTGTCGTAACCTTCCTGTTGTCCGTCCTCCTGATACTCCTCTTCATAGTCTGGCCACGGGAATAGCCAGGGACAAAGCCATGAGTACTCTTTAAGTACTCGCAAACTAATACTAACAAGTGAAGTGGTTTTGAATAGGATATACTAAGCTCTAGGGTTGTTTTGCAAAAAGCCAGATTTACCTCTACTAAGTTCAGAAGCAAAGAAAGCTAGTTGAAAGTTTTATAACACCTACGTGGGAACTTGAATTTCATGTCACCACCCTGTTGTGGTCAAGTCAAAGTCACAAATCATTTCACAAGTCATTTTGAAAACATCTGACAACGGAACAGTATGGTCACTCCAACTGTCCATAACCGCGGAGGCGGCTATTCGAATAGTTTAACACTCTGCAGAGATTGTACACTTTCACCACAACATTCGATACATCTGTCAGGAACAATCCTGAATTCACCATACTCAGTATGCAGATAATCAATCATAACCTTTCAATTACACGCCCTAGTATAGGCACCTGTCCTGTGAGTTTGGACTCCCAACCGTCATCTTGGATACTTTAAGGTGGAAAATCTTCACAAGGTAGCCTCAGCTCAGACCTTGGCCGCAAGGGAACCCATACTAAGGTATATAAATTTCCAGTCAAGCCCTACAAAATTTTCGGTTATTATGGTTGTATGGTAAAATTGGAATGGTATCGCATCCAGACAACCATCAGTTTTATAAAGGGCTAAGGCTCATGCCTTAACATTTTCATCATCAAAATCATCTGGTGTTCGGAAACACATGTCAAAACATTTCAATAGAATGACTCATCATTCTAAGGTTTTCATAAACATTTTCACCAAGTATTCCCACCTAAAGTTGATCAAGTTTTATGCTTAGCACTAGCATCTATAAGTGGGGGTAGATACTAATGAGGGGGTGGTAGACAAGTGTATCTTATCTAAGTAAAATCTCATGCCTCAAGATAACATAAAGATTATCTAACTTAGGCCAAATTTTATGCTCTTTATGCTACCTTCAATTATCTTTCTAGAATCTACAAGTCACTAAGTAAACTTTTGATAGAAAACTTTTAATAAAGAAAATAAAATACTAAGCTTGCAAGTAAAACTAGGATGGTGTGTCAAGTGAGTATAATCACATATGCTTAAGGCATATAGTTGGCATAGTAATAAGCAAGTAGTAGCTTGCTAAGTTGTAAGTGTTAGCTTGCTTAATGAGTAGCTTGCAAGTATTGGCTTGCCTTGTGCAGAGCAGTGGTTGAAGTTATCCTTGGCTTCTTCCTCGTAGTATCCTCCTTCCTCCTCGTATCCTTGGTCGGTACTAGCGTCTATAAATAAATATGAGGTACACAATCACCAAACAATACTTAACTACTCTATTTAACACACAAAAGTTCACACTAGATGATCTAGCATCATCACTATTTCACAAAGATTAAAGCACTTGTCTTATTTATTTCAGTTTAGAAAAGTAATTTCTACTCATTGAAAATCTACTTAAAATTTAATATTCACCAACTCAAAAATGGGATCATGTTGACACATGTCATCACCAGATATTCCAGTATATGGGAATGTGATTTAAAGTGGTGTCACGGTTTAATAAGGTTTAACCTTTTTATTTTAATTAATTAAAGTGACTAGAAATGCCTATGTGGCATTCTTTTATTACTTGATCATAATTTTTGTAAGTAAACCTATATATTTTTATATATTCTGAAAGATATGGTTAAATGTGATTTTTGAGAGTTGGAATCAACTCAAAAGCTGTTATGGTTGAATTTTGAAAAATGTTTGAATGCAGAAAATCTTTTTATTTTTACCATGGGTGATCTACAAATCTAAATGGGTTGAATCCAACTGGCTTGGATTAAGAATTCCAGTACCTTTCTAGCAAAATTGGTTTCATGCATTTTGGTTCAGTGAATCGAGTTGGGTTGATTTTTGAATCTAGGTACAGAACTGGGTTCGAAATTAAATGAATAAATCTAAATTTGAATTAGTGGGTTGCATGGGATGTTTAACTGGGCCGGCCCACTATGCACATTGTGCGTGCGGGCTGGTTAAGTGAGCGACCCCACTCGTCAGTGAGGCAACGAGGGGCGAAGTGGTATGGGGCGATTAGGATCATAGGATCTAACTCTAATCGAACGGCTCTGGTTCATGGTCCACGTCGGGCAGCGTGGGCGAGACAGAACCCTAGGACGGCTGGTGGGGTCGTGGGAGGCTCAACGGGGCTCAGTCGATGTTCGGAGATGGGGGCGAACGACGAAGTCGACGACGGCGATTCTCCTGGTACCGGCAGCTTCTCCTAGGGTGGCTCCAATCGATGGCGCCTCTCCTCCTCTACAGCGGTGAACTCTGGTGAAATTCTGGCCACTTGGTGCTCGCCTTGCTTCGGGAGTGAGTGTGTGTGATCAGCGAGAGGTGGGGAGTGAACTGGTGTGAAGAAAACAAGCGGGGGAGGCCTCCTTTTATAGTGGTTGAAGGGGACCGAATGGAGCGGGTGGAGCTCGTCGGTATCGACGGCACAGAGTGCTACTGGCATGGGCGATGATAGGGGGCGGTGTTGTTCTCCCTGGCGACGCTCAACGACATGGTGGCGAGGCATGGGGCGGTGCGAGATGGTCGAAAAGTCATGGCGCTCTGGGCGGGTCCGACGGCAATTTTAATGGCGCACAGCGTCTGTGGTCCGCGCGGCGGCGAACGGGGTTGTCTGGCGGGGTGCTGGCGACAAGGGCAGCGCGTGGTCTATGGGCCGGTGTCGCTGATGGTGCACTGGAGTGCTCTTGGCTCGCACGCAGAGGGACTGGGCGCGTGCTTGAAGGGTGGTCTAGTGGCTGGCTGCGCTCGAGGCTTGGACAGGGAGTGGCGGTGGATGGTGCTACGTGTCCCAGACAAGGTTGGCGAGGCTAGTTCTTCCTCTAGCTCGCTGGCGACATGGGGGTGACAATGGTGCTCTCGGCATGCTCACCATTAATGGCTAGGCTTGCTCACAGTGGTGCTAAAGCTAGTTAGATTACTTTGATCATCTACTGAGAGTGTAGAGTGAGCTATAGAGGGAGAAAGTTAGGCACTAATCACTGCTCACTATAGTGTTTTGTGTTTGTTTGTTTGCTGCTAACAAGGTGTTTGATGAAATGGCCGAAAGAAATTCAAATTTGAATTTTGGATTCAAACTTGGTGGGTTTGCTAGGCACATACTAGGGGGTATCTGGTTAGTTGGATTGGTCAAGGCGCACTGGTTTGGTTGGGTTTTAGAAAGCTATGATCTTCACATATGTTCAAGATTCAATTTTGAATTGTCATTCGAATGGGGTTGCTAAATGTTTCTGCAAGTTTGAAAGGTGGGCTTTGATTCACTTTTACTTGGTCTAGCAAGGGGTGAAAAGAATTGTAAAAGTTTCTGTTTGAAATCTTGGACTAGAAACACTCAAAGTGACCTAGTGAGCAAGATTGGCAAAAATGACCATTTGCCTTATTTGATTTATTTTTTATTTTCTCTTGATTTGTTTCTACGTGGAAATGTTTTAGATGATGTTATTTTCATCTTTAATTCACCCCTTGCTATTTAGGTTAATCACACAAGTCCAAACATGCATTCATACAATCCTCACATACACACATGCATTCATATGGTTTGTATTTAATAAAAGTTTTTGTTAACCCTAATTTTAATGATTAGAATTTGATAAGCATGATCAATATTTTTGGGATGTTACAGAGGTGTGGGGGGTTTCTAGTTTGGTGTAGGCCAGGGGGTGGTAGAAACAAGAGTTAAAGATATAGTTACAGGTGGTAAGTTTTTGCTCCTCCAAGCACTAAAGGACAAGAGAATAAGTGAGCTACAGGGATTGCTAGAGTGTAGCTCGACCAGGGGGTGAGGTGTTGCTGGGGTGGAGTCCTTGACAGGATTTGAGAAAGTTTGGAGAGGCTTTGCTAGGGGTTTTTGCAAGATGATTAAATTTTCCAACATGGGTGGTTGTGAAACAATGCTTGAATTTTGATCTTTCCAAGGTGGGGAAATGATACTGGTAGATAGGTATGGTCATTGTACACCTCCAAGGTTTATTTGAAATGTATTGGATGCTTTTAGGTCCACTTTATATTAATTATTCAAAAAGTGCAGAAATGATCTAAAGAGGATAATGTGATATTTTTACATTGGACAAGGTGAGTTTTGTACGTGAGATGGCACTAAATACCATATCATACTTTGGGTGATTTTATTGGAATTTATTGGGATAGGAAAGTATTTATAAAGAATTATTTCTTGTTTCTGCCATTTAAGAAAATGGGAAAAAAAGAATTAATAAAGGATCTAAAAAATATTTATTTATTAGTTGGGAAGATAGTATATGATATATAGGCATTAGATGTTCCTTGATTTGGTCAAGTGGTTTGGATAAAAAACAAGGTTGTCTTTATATAGAGGGTTTTGAGGATTTTGCCAAAAATGGATTTTTAATAGATTAATGTGCCAAATAATTATGGGAATTATTTGGCCAAGGCTTTTATCCAAGGTGGATGATGTCAACTTGAATTATCTATCAATATCAACCTTGGGTTTTGATAAACAAGATGGAGTTTGGAATAAAACAAGGTTTACAGGATCTAGGGCATTGATGTTTTTATGCCCTCAAAACATGGTTGGATTGGTGAGCTCAGATCTCACCTTGGCACAAGGAATAGATGATTAGTTAGACCAAGTTATTTAGATGATCATGGTGCCAGGAGTTTGGCTTGGTTGAATTTGAGGTGATATAGAAGTGATGGCAAACTTTGTTGAAAATAAGGCTGCCATAGCAGATATGTCATGATGCCTTATAGACCATGTGGATTTAAGAAGCACAAAGATCCAATGGAAACAAGTGAAGATTGGATTGATAGACCATGATTAGTATATCATAATCAGGCACAGAGTTGGTCAATGGGTGGTAGCATAAGGATGTGAGCTTCTGTCAAAGTAGGCAAGATGATAAGATGTGCAGAAAAGCTTATTATCTTGTCTACAAAACCATCATGGATGAGTGGGAGCCAGAATGGTTTAACCAACGGCAAGAGTGGTATTTGGTAGTACTAGTGATGTACTACAATATGGTTCAATTACATTCTCAATAATGCACAAGGGTTAGAATAGGTGGAGTACCAAAGATTGAATCTAGATAAGGATTCCAGACTAAGCCAAATTTGACAGATTTGAGTATTTGGACTAGTATGCAAGAAAGGAAACATTTGAAGATGGTGCAAGGGCTTATGCTTATCATAAAGTTGATGATATTGAAGTATAGATTGAATAGAGGGGTTCCATGCTTGTGTTTGGTCTTTGATGAGTTAGATGCTAATACAAAGGATTAACTCATATTGATCTGGGTAAGTAGATTTGAGACTCACTTGTGGAGATCAGGATAGATTAGTTTGAGATACTTGGTTTGAGATTGATTATCTCAAATATTGGTTTGATCCCTAAGGATGAGCTACTAGATTATCTCACTCTATAGTTCCTAAGAAAACAAGGCAATTCAGTAGATCAAGGCAATTCATCAGACAGCAGATCAAGGTACTCATCTTATCATACTTGTAAAACTACTACTAAAGTCATCCTCAATCCTAGCTTGAGGTAAGCATGGGTGTTTTGAAAATGTTGTGCTTTGAATTAGGGTAAGTACCTCTTGGTAGTTCTACCAAGATTGGAGTGAAAAGGTTTTAGGAAAGGTGTTGGAAAAACCTAGAGATAAGAGTAGTTGAAGTTCTGTCTTGAAAACATAAGGAGATTACATATAGGTCTCCATAGTTTTGTTAATAGAACTAGTAAAATATTTTGTTGTGGAAAAATCATCTTGGCTCAAGTTTGAAATGCCAGAACAATTTAGAATATTAAAAATGAGCCAAGACATCTATTTTGTAAAATAGTTTTTGTCAACCGAGGTTGAGGTAAGAGTATATTATCTAATACACAAACAATTGTATGAACACAAGCAAACAAGTAAACATTGCAACAATTAATAGGAAAAAGTTTGTGTTCCCCCTGATTTTTTCCTTTTTGACAAAAGATCAGGGTTACTGAAATTGGGATGTTACAGACGAATAGGAAGCAACCACTGCTCACATCATCCTCATAACCACAACAGACAAGCAATCGACATCAATCGAATTACTGCACTATTAAGGGACTTTACCCCGTAGTATGTATCGCATGGCATGGACAATCTTCCGTGAGTTTACTCGGTTCCCAACTTGATAT
Organism: Avena sativa; assembly: GCA_916181665.1. Taxonomy (NCBI): domain Eukaryota; kingdom Viridiplantae; phylum Streptophyta; class Magnoliopsida; order Poales; family Poaceae; genus Avena; species Avena sativa. The sequence goes on from OV702297.1 coordinate 151,609,586, forward strand.
GTAAGGAGTGCCAACAACTTTATAGTCACTGTAAGTGCTAGCACACCTCCGTCTACAAACAAGTTGTTCCCTCCATCAGGTCCCCACAAGAGGCAAATATTAAGAGGTCAACTTCTCCCAACATCAAGATGAACACAATCTAACACATGGACATAGCGATGAATATCATAATAAACTTTATCTTATTTCAATATCATGCTAGGGTTTCTCCATCTCCCCAAGAACTAATGATCTACTCAGACATGGAGGCAATCAACATCATGGCAAAGACAATGGAATCTATCATAGATGAATAGTACTTGTATAAATCCACAACGAGTACGGAAATTACAACAAGATCTAGACAAGATGTAGATGGGATGGATGGAGATGGTGGTGATGCAGCGGTTGATGATGAAGATCGATGCCTTAGCCTCCTGGATCTACGTGGGGTGAAGATGGATCCCTGGTGGATGAGTTCCCCTCCAGATCCCTTACGGAGGTGAAGTTTCCGCGATTTCTGGTTGTTCTGTATGTCGTCTCTCCGATACAGTTGCATGGGGTGAAACTATTTGAGGAGGCGGTGGTGGCGCCAACTATACGGCGGGAACTATAGAGCAGGAAAAGTTGCTCCCTCCATATAGTTGGTCGTTAAACCTTCTGCCTCTTGCGATCTCTTTGGATTTTCTTCTAGTGTTATTGATATTTCCCAAATTAGCGATTCACGCTATTTTTTAATCCTTTTCGCTCCAATACAACTGGTCCAAGAATGTCAACACCCGGATTTTTAATCCTAGATGCCTGTTATACCATACATCGCAATCCCAGGATTACCATTTTTGCGAGACATAACAGAATTGGATACCACAGTACATCATCCATTACAAACCGTACATAAGGTCTTACACAAATAAGGATCTCATGATCCAGTTCTTAATACAACATCAAGCAGCGGAATACGTAATAATCATAATGGTAGCGTAGGCGAAGCTCTATCTTCGGGGTCACACGCAATGCTGACGATGGGAGATGATCCTAGTTGTCGTAACCTTCCTGGGGTCCATCCTCCAGGTACTCCTCTTCATAGTCTGGCCATGGGAATAGCCAGGGACAAAGCCATGAGTACTCTTTAAGTACTCGCAAAGTAATACTAACAAGTAAAGGGGGGGTTGGATAATAGGACACTAGGCTCTAGGGTTCTTTTGCAGAAGCCAGGTTTATCTCTACTAAGTTTAGGAGCACGAATGCTAGTTGAGGTTTTATAACACCTAAATGGGAACTTGTATTTCATATCACAACCCTGTTGTGGTCAAGTCAAAGTCTCACTTCATTTCACAAGTCATTTTGAAAAGTCTGACGGGGGAACAGTATGGCCACTCCAACTGTCCATAACCGCGGACGCGGCTATTCGAATAGTTTGACACTCTGCAGAGATTGTACACTTTCACCACAACATTCGATACATCCGTCAGGAAAAAATCCTGAATTCACCATACTCAGTATGCGGATAATCAATCCTAACCTTTCAATTACACGCCCTAGTATAAGCACCTCTCCTGTGAGTTTGGCCTACCAACCATGACCAACTGTCATCTTGGGTACTGCACAGGTGGATAATCTTCACAAGGTAGCCTCAGCTCAGACCTTGGCCATGAGGGAACTAATACTAAGGTACATAAGTTTCCAGTCAAGCCCTACCCAATCTTTGGGTATTGTGGTTGTATGATAAAATTGGAATGGTATCGCATCCAGATAACCATCAGTTTTATAAAGGGCTAAGGCTCATGCCTCATCATTTTCATCACCAAAATCATCAAGTGTTCGGAAACACATGTCCAAAACATTTCAATAGAATGATCCATCATTCCAAGGTTTTCATAACCATTTTTCCACCAAGTATTCCCATCTAAAGTTGATCAGGTTTTATGCTTAGCACAACATCTACAAGTGGGGGTAAGCACTGATGAGGGGTGGTAAACTAATGGAGTTTTAACTAAGTTCAATCTCATGCCCTAGGATGACATCAAGATTATCTAGCTTAGGCAAAATTTTATGATCTTTATGCAACCTTCAAGTATCCTTCTAGTATCTACCATTTATTATAGTAAACTCTAAGTAAGAGCTTTGATAAAGAAATAAAGTAATAAAGCTGGTAAGTAGAACTAGGATTGGTTTATCAAGTGGATACATATGATTAAGGCATATAGTGGGAATAGTAACAAGTAGTGGTTTGTTGCATCAGTAGAGTATCTTGCAAGTGTTAGCTTGCACATTCACTAGTAGTATTAGGCTAAGCTTGCTAAGTTAATAACTTGCAAGTATTGGCTTGCATAGGTATAGTATAAGCTTGCCTTGCGCAGAGCAGTGGTTGAAGTTCTCCTCGGCTTCTTCTTCATAGTATGCTCCTTCCTCCTCGTATCCTTGGTCGGTACTAGCGTCTATAAATAAATACGATGTACACAATCACCAAACAATACTTAACTACTTGCAATCATCACACACAAGGGTCCTATAGATGATCTAACATCATCTCTAGCATTACAAGATTAAGGCTTGGTTTAATTCCTTTTATTTTTAGAAAAGTAATTTCTACTCATTGAAAAACTACTTAAGATTTAATATTCTCCAAACCAAATATGGGATCATGTTGACCCATGTCATCACCACATATTTTAGTCCATGGGAATATGATTTAAAGTGGTGTCACAATTTAATAAGGTTTCACCCTTTTATTTTAATTAATTAAAGTGGCTAGAAATGCCTATGTAGCATTCTTTTATTACTTGAACATTATTTCTGTAAGTAAACCTATATGTTTTTATATATTCTGAAAGGTATGGTTAAATGTGATTTTTGAGAGTTGGAATCAACTCAAAAGCTATTATGGTTTAAATTTGAAAAATGTTTGAATGGAGAAAAGCTTCTGCCTTGCTATTTTTACCATGGGTGATCTATAGATCCAAATGACTTGAATCCAACGGGCTTGGATTCAGCATTCCTAGACCTTTCTAACAAAATTAGTTTCATTCAATTTGGTGCACTGAATCGATCTGGGTTGAGTTTTGAAACTGGGTACAGAAGTGAGTTTGAAATAAAATGGAAAAGGTTTAATTCAAATAACTGGGCTGCGCGGGAAAAGTTAACGGGCCGGCCTGCTAAGCGTAGCGCTTCCGTGGGCTGTTTAAGTGGTTGTCCCCACAAGTCAGTGAGACAGGGGGTGCGAAATGGTATGGGGCGATGTGGGTCGTTCTATCTGGTTCTAATCCAACGGCTGAGAGTCATCGTCGACGTTGGACAACACCGGCGAGACAGAAACCTAGCGCGGCCAGTGGGGGTTGCTGGGGGCTCACCGGGGTGCAGGCGAGGGTCGGCGAGGCGGGCGAACGACGAAGTCGACGACGGCGAACTCAGGGGTGGTCGCGGCAGCTCCTGGGGTGGACGAAATCGATGGCGCCCTTCTTCTCCAGAGGCGGCGGGCTCCGGTGAAATTCCGGCGAAGCGCTGCTCGCCTTGCTCCGGGACTGAGGTGGGGTGGTTCTGGGTGAGAGATAAGTGGAATGGTGTGAAAATTCGAGTGGGCGAGTCCTCTATTTATAGTCTCGACGGTGAGACCGAACGGCATGGGCAGGCGACGGTGGCGACATAACTACGGGATGCTAGAGGCATGGCCGGCGGTGGCGATTGCTTGGTGGTCTCCTGGCGATGCTCTACGGCTTTAATGCGCTTGTAGGGGTGGTGCGGTTTGGTCTGGAACACGCGACGCTCTGCACGGCAGAGGCAGCGTCTTCGACGGCGAGCGGTGGCTGTGCGTCATGGGGCGGCGAACGGGGATGTCTGGCGGTCTCCTGGGTCGGTGGTAATCATGTATGCACGCGACGAGGGCGGCGTGCGGTCTGTGGGCTTCGGTCGAGGGTGGCGCTCTGGCGCATGCTCGGCACGGTTGGCAGAGGCACGGGCGCGGCGTTCCTGGGTGCTCTGGTCGGTTTCTTCGAGGCAGGGCTGGTCGAGAGGGGGCGGTGAGGCATGGGTGATCTCCCAGACATGGTTGGCATGGCTAGTTTCCTTCCTAGCTTGTTGTCTACACTGGGGTGGCAAGGGTGGCTTCGGTTGTTCACCATTGATGGTTTTGGCAAGCTCACAGTGGTGCTAGTGCTTGGTTAATCTTGCTAGATGATCTACTGAGCTGGTTGTGAGCTAGATAGGGAACCAGTTAGGCTCAAAACACTGCACACTATAGTGTTCTTATTTTGTTTGATTTGTGTCTGCCAAGTGTTTGATGAAATGGCCGCATGAATTCAAGTTTTGAAGTTTGAAAAGATTTTTGGTGGGTGTGCTAGATTGGTGCTGGTGAGTCTGCAGATGCTTGGGTTTTGAAAGTTGAGCTTGTTTGAGTGGTTTTTTAAAAAGTGGGATCTTCCCATATGATAAAGATTCCATTTTGAATTGTCATTTAAACTATGCATTTGAAAGTTTCTGGATGATCACAAAGTGGGCCTTGATACTTTGTTATGATTACAATCAAGGGGTGCAAAGATCCAGACAAGTTTTCTGTTAGGTTCTGAAAGTTTGAGGCAGCCAAAGTAGGCATGGGAGTTAAATTGGTCAAAATGACCATTCCTTTATTTTATTTGTTTTGCTTTATTTGTATTTGGGAAAAGTGTGCGAAATGTTTTAGATAATGTTTATTTCACCTAAGAAACATTTTACAAGCAAGGAAACACACAAACAAGGTGGTTCAAAAGAAATCAAAATTTGAATGCATACACACATGCATGCTTTCATATTTTTATTTAGAAAAGTTTTTGTTAACCTTAAATTTGATGATTAGAGTTTGATGATTCAAGTTTAGTATTTTTGGGATGTTACAAACCTTCCCCCCTTAAACAAAATCTCGTCCCGAGATTTGAAAAAGGACGAAAAGATTACCTAGGATTTGAAGAGATCGGGAAATTCCGTCCTGATGTGATCTTCGTGCTCCCAGGTAGCTTCCTCTTCCGTGTGGTTGCTCCACTGAATCTTGAGAAACTTGATGCTTCGGGTTCGGGTAGTTCGAAAAGCTTCTTCCAAAATACGGATGGGTACTTCGGGATAGGTCAGGTCATCGTTGATCTCTATGGTTTGGTGGTCGATGTTTTTGAACACTTCGGTCTTCTCAGGGACTTCGAGACATTTGCAAAGTAATGAGATATGGAACACATTGTGTACGGCTGACATCTCTTCGGGCAGTTCTAGTTGATACGATACTTCTCCTCGACGGTTCAGAATCTTGAAAGGTCCGATATATCTGGGGGCTAACTTTTCTTTGAGTTGGAAACGCTGCATTCCCTTCAATGGCGACACTTTCAGATAAACAAAATCTCCTATGTTGAAGGCGAGGTTCCTACATCTCTTGTCGGCGTAACTCTTTTGTCTGGATTGGGCGGTCTTGAGGTGCTCACAAATCTTGTGAACCTTCTCTTCTACTTCTCTTAGGATGTCGGGTCCGAAGATCTGACTCTCTCCTACTTCCGGCCAGTTCAAAGGGGTGCGACACTTTCTTCCGTACATGAATTCAAATGGGGCCATTTGCAAATTGGCTTGATAACTGTTATTGTAGGAAAATTCTGCAAACGGCAGACAGTCTTCCCACTTGGATCCGTATTCTAACACACATTCTCTCAGCATATCTTCGAGTATTTGATTTACTCGCTCCGTTTGTCCATCGGTCTGAGGGTGATAAGCGGTACTGAAATCTAAGCGGGTTCCTAAACCTTCTTGGACTTTCTTCCAGAATATCGAGGTAAACTGAGTTCCTCGATCCGATACGATGTTCTTGGGGACTCCATGCAAACTAACGATTCTAGCGATGTACAACTCTGCTAGTTTCGAACTCTGATATGTGGTCTTGACGGGTAACAAATGGACGACTTTGGACAATCTGTCCACTATGACCCGGATAGAGTCATTTCCCCTACTAGAAGTAGGCAGTCCAGTGATAAAGTCCATTCCGACAGAATCCCATTTCCATTCCGGAATCTGCAATTGTTGTAACAATCTAGCGGGTCTTTGATGTCCTGCCTTGACTCGCTGACAAATATCACACTTGGCGATATAGCTTCCGATTTCTCTCTTCATCTTATGCCACCAAAATTGCTCTTTTAAATCTTGATACATCTTAGTTCCTCCGGGATGGATAGAATAAAGAGTATCATGAGCCTCCTTCAAGATAACTTCTTTCAACTCAGAATCTGCTCGTACACAAAGGCGTCCTTTGTACCACAAAACTCCTTCTTCGTCCTCGGTGAATCCAGGTACTTTGCCTGTACCGATACAACGCTTGATTCCATCAATACTAGCATTTCATTTTTGCGCCTCTTTAATCTGACTGATCAAAGCTAGCCAAAAATCCTTCGCTTACTAATTACATTCGAAAATCTTCCATCTCTTTGTGCAAACTTGATTTCTCCTTCAAAATCATGGAGTTCAAGCGGCACGGCAATCTGCTAAGGGCATCGGCTACCACGTTGGCTTTACCAGGGTGATAGTGAATGTCCAGATCGTAATCTTTGATTAGCTCAATCCATCTTCTCTGCCTCATATTCAGCTCCTTCTGATTGAATATATACTTTAGGATCTTGTGATCCGTATAGATCTCACAACGGTTTCCCATCAGGTAATGTCTCCATGTTTTCAGGGCTAGAACTACGGCTGCGAGTTCGAGGTCATGGGTTGGGTAGTTTTGCTCATGTTGCTTCAGTTGTCGAGATAGATAAGATATAACTTTGCCTTCTTGCATTAGCACACATCCGAGACCGATCTTGGATGCGTCACAATACACATCGAAGGGCTTCGTGATATCTGGCATGATCAAGATTGGGGATGAAATCAACCTCCTCTTGAGTTCTTGAAAACTCGCTTCACATTTGTCGGTCCATTCAAACTTCTTGTCCTTCTTCAGCAATTGGGTCATGGGTCTAGCGATACTAGAGAATCCTTCTACGAATTTGCGGTAATATCCCGCCAATCCGAGAAATGCACGAACTTGGGTTTGAGTGGTTGGGGCTTGCCAATCTTCTACATCTTTCACTTTGGCGGGATCAACGGCAATTCCTCCGGCTGATACAATGTGACCGAGGAATCCTACCTCCTGTAACCAGAATTCACATTTGCTAAACTTTGCATACAACTGATGCTCTCTAAGGGTTCCAAGAATGGTCCTTAGGTGTAGCTCATGTCCTTCTTCCGATTTGGAATAAATCAGAATGTCATCGATGAAAACAACGACAAACTTATCCAGGAAGTCCATAAAAATCTTATTCATGAGATTCATGAAATAAGCAGGGGCATTGGTTAGTCCGAAAGACATGACTGTATACTCATACAATCCATATCTGGTGGTAAAGGCAGTCTTTGGAATATCCTCTGCACGAATTTTGAGTTGATGATAGCCATTTCTAAGATCAATCTTAGAAAACACTTTGGCACCGGTCAACTGATCAAACAAATCTTATATCTTGGGCAAGGGGTACTTGTTCTTGATGGTGACATCATTCAATTTCCGATAATCCGTACACAAACGGTTACCTCCATCCTTCTTGTCCACAAACAAGACAGGTGATCTCCAAGGTGACGCACTTGGTTGAATCAATCCAATTTCCAGCATGGAAACCAGTTGCTTCTTCAGTTCTGCTAGCTCTAACGGGTTCATACTATATGGTCTCTGGGCTATGGGTCCGGTTCCGGGGATTAGTTCGATGATAAACTCGATATCCCGATCTAGGGGCATACCGGGCAAAACATCTAGAAATACATCGGGGTATTCACAGACTATCCGGACTTGGTCAATGGTAGGTTGGGCTATACTCTTGTTGCATTTTAATTGGCGAGGTAAGGTTTCAGATATATGCTCGACTGATATTCCGGCTGTACTGGTCATGGTTATGGCTTTCTTAGCATAGTCAATCAATCCTTTATGTTTGGACATCCAATCCATTCCTAGTACTACTTCCAAACCTTTAGTTCCGAGTACTATCAGATTTGCATAAAAATCTATGCCATGGATTCGGATAGGGACGGATTTGCAAATTTGTCTAGCCTTGGTGGTTGATCCGGGAATTTGAAGAATCATAACATGCTTCAGTTTAGTTGGTTGAATTTTACTAGTGCATGCAAATTCTTCGGTGACAAATGAGTGCGATGCACCAGTATCAAACAACACTCTTGCAAGTACTGAATTAACAGAAAACATACCCAGCACGACGTCTGGCGCTTCCTGAGCTTCTTCGGCATGCATGAGAAAAAGACGGCCGTTGTGGTTGAGTGAATTCCCTGGGGAAAATCTTCTTCCTGGCTGAACACGACGCTGCTGCTGAGCTAGGACATTGGCATTGGGGGCTGTAGCATTCTTCTTGTTGGGGCACTCGTTGGAATAGTGGCCTTTATTTCCACAATCATAACAAGTCACTTGCGACTTGTCCTTGGCTGCTATAGGCACAGCATTGCTTCCAGTCCTAGGGGCAGTGTTGGTGTTGGCGGTAGCATTGTTGTTGTTGAACTTGGGTGGGGCACGATTGAAATTGCTAGCGTTGCCGGGGTTGTTGTTATTTCCTCCGAGCCTCGGGTTTCCACGGTTGGGGTAGGTCGGACGATTCATCGAGGGTCTGTTGTTTCTTTGGGCAAATCCTGGAGATGGGTTGGGGCGATACTTTGGGTCTGATGGGTTCCTGGTTGATGCATCACGCGACGCTTGCGGTTCTGATTGGATTGGTTGATCTTTCCTTCCATCTGGATAGCAGAGTCAACAAGGGCTTCAATATCAGCAAAGGGGATATTGACTAACACAGTCTGCATCTCGTCATGCAGACCATTCATGAATCTTTCTTTATTTCTTCTTGGCTTTGGTGTCGATCTCATCCGGGGCATACCTAGCTAATGACAAAAATTTGTCACGGTATTCCACTACAGCCATCCTTCCTTGCTTCAGCTCTCTGAACTCGTCTCTCATTCTCTTGATCAAACCTGGTGGCACATGGGTTCTGCTGAACTTGACCTTGAATTCCTCCCAGGTCATCATCTGGCCTCCGGTCATTGCGCGAACACTGTTCCACCATGCCCTGGCATCTCCGTCTAGATAGTGGGTGGCGAACAGAACTTTCTTGTTGGCTTCCACTCCGGCAAATTCTAAGTTATTTTCCATGGTTTGTAGCCAATCATCAGCGTCTAGGGGTTCTTCTGACTTAGTGAACACAGGCGGGTTGGTATTCTGGAAATTCTTGAGCTTAGATCCATGGTGGTCTTGATTTCCATGGCCTTGGTTGTTATGGGCAAGCTGGGCTATCTGCTGAAGGGTGGCTAGGTTGGCTTGACGTTCCGCTCTTTCATCTTCGCGGTCAGAAGTCAACATTTGCAGAATCTGCAACATTGGGTCCGGGGATGAACCACTTCCTCCACGTGGCATCTGAAGATTGAGATAGATCATGAGAAAAGAGAGAAATTTCTAAGGTTTTGGGTCTTTGAAAAAAAATTAAAGGTTGACTCAGATTTTCTAGCAACTTGCTTTTTCATTCATTCCTTCATTCCTTCACACGATACAACACACACAACAACAAAGAAAAGCAGATGGTTTTAAGAACCATTCTAAGGACTATGATACAGTGGGACCGAATACTACTCACTACGCTAGTGCTCAAGTGCTACTACTCCTCGGAATTTGTGGCCTCATCGTACTCATCATCATCGATGAAGGCGAAATCATCTTCATCGGTGAAGAAGTCCATAGCCTAATCCTCTAGAAAATCATCGTCATCGCTGAGATAGGAGTAGGGTTCTCCATGAAGATCCTCTCCGGCATTCTCCCTTTCCTCCAACTGCATGTCCCTCTCGTGGATGGTCTCCTCCAAAGATGAGATGCGGTGGCGAAGACGGGCAATGATGCGCTCCTTCTTGTCGAGCTGACGGCGGCGACACTTGCGATCCTTTGCTAGGATGGCGATGGTTTGGTCCTTCGTCTTGATGATGGCAGACTTGTGGTTGGAGTAGTCACGGCAGTTGTCTAACTCCTGCTGACGATCGTACATCATGAAGCTAAGGTGGTCCAATTGAGTCTTCAGCTCAGGGTGGTATGGGGCTTCCAGTGGTTGTCCATTTGCATCACTCCTTGGGCAAAACTCAAAGCGAGTACCCTTGATCTGATTGATGCTCTGCCCACACAGACGGGAAAGAGCTTCCTGCATGGCCCTGGCAAGTCCATCGAGCCAGTTGTTCTCTCGTAAGGTAAACTGAATTCCTTCCGCAGTGGGAGGTTCAATCTTTCCTCGGAGACTTGCAACAATTAGCCACTGCAGATCTTCTCATCCTTGATCATTGAGCTGAGCTCCAAAGAACTTGGGGTGCGGACGCTCCAGAAGTTCCGAAAGCTGGTCCAAATCCCTCTCAAAGATAAGGTCTCCTCCATTCCCCAACTAATAAAACTTGTTGTACTTCACGTCCATGTCACATCCCAAAATTCTCCTAATTTTGGAATGTGAAATAAATAAGTTTGATTAATTGTTTGACTATGTTGAAAAATTCTCAAAGAGAAGAAACTTTTTGAATAGAAAATCCCCTCAACCTTGAATTCAAAATCTTATATTCTTTTGTTATAACCTAAGTAGCCATATAGGCAAAAGGGCATGGATTGATTATGGATTGTAGAATTGGTGTGCAAGATTTCAAAATGAAAATCATGAAGCATTCATAATCATTTCATTACATCCATGCAAATTTCTCACAAACTAAATCCAAATCCTGATATCTAAATCCTATAGTTGATTCGCCCAAATGTTTCTAAGGGTAATTAAATTGACTTATTAAAACCCACTATTGCTAAGGCATAAATTATTGATAATTATAGCCTAAAGAGATCCAATTAATACTACAAAATTTTAGAAACAAAATTGAGCTCATTTGGAGCTAGTATGAAAAAGTTATGCAATAAATACAAACAAATAAAGATATAAATAAAATGGAATATACAAGGATTTATAAATCCACTATTTCCAAACTAGTAAAAAGATTACAAATTTGATCCTATAATGATCTATTCGATTTTAGAATAATTTAGAAACAAGAATCATGTCATTTGGAGTTCGTATGCAAAAGATATGAGGAAAACAAGTAAATAGAAAAAGAAAAAAAGAATTTTTTTTCTAACGGGCCGGCCCACCCGGACCGACCGAGCCAGCCATACAAGGATCGATCAAGTTGCTTTAAAATGCGTGCGAATCAGTTTTTAACAAACCTATCTCTACTCAAACTGCTATAACTTTTTATCTATAACTCCGAATCGACTTCCGTTTGTTTCTACTTGTTCCCTACTCCAATACCTACCTCTACAATATCCTAAATCTCCATATAAACTCGCGGAGCCATAGTTGTACGAGTTTCTCTCCTCGAAATCCCGAATCTACACATGCCTGAATCTTATTTCGCTTTTAACCCATCTAGACTTCGTCGTTTGCCTTCCGTCAAAAAACAAAAGTTGTAGAACTCGTCGAAATCTTTCATTCCTGACAAACCTCACCTCTTTTCATCCACCACAGCCGGAGAATTTTGTATCACAATATTTCAGATCTTACGGTGTAAATCCAAGATGTACTCGCGCTCGTTTCTTCAAATACAAATTCCTTTTGGTGAGAAGGTAGGAATAATGATTCCCCATAACTTTTGTGTTCTAAGTTTTTAAATTTGACCTACGAGTTTGTCTCTCTAATACAGATCTGTTTCTTGTCTATTCTGAGCCAAAATCGGGTCAATCTCTTCTTCTAGCCACTGGATCTTATCCAGACGGTCGAGATCCAATCAAACCGGTGCGTGCCATGTCGTCATCCCGGTCAGCTTCCTCATCAACGCCACGTCAATGTCAGGTCAACATCTAGTCCCATTCAGCATGCAAAGTCAACCTGTCCAGTTAGCGGAATATTCTCTAGAATATTCCGTTCGAATTTAAAATTGCATATTATAGATCTAACTTGTAAAATTCATTAGAAATTCATACCACGTCCAAAAATTGCGTATAATATATTAAATTGAAGATAATTTTACGTAGAATCATCTTATCAGAATAGATCCAACTTTTACTGTACGTGGTTACTGCAGTAATTTAATTGGTTTTAATGGTCTTTTAGGTTAATAAATTCATAAGAAATTATCTGTAACCCCGAAAAATATGAACAATATATCAAATTGAAGCTACTTTAATGCACATTAATAATATCTGGTTGGATCTAGCCTTTACCGATTATTTACCCTGTAGCAATTTAATTAGTTTTAATGTCTTTATAAATCATTAAATTCATAGTAAATTAATTGCTTATCACAAAAATATAAATGATATACCGATGGAAATCTGGTTCTATGTAGATCATCAATATGCAATTAGTTCTGCCTTTGACTGTAAGGTTTTGCCGTGAAGATTTAAATGGTTTAATGGCTTATTTAGAGTAATAAATTCATAAGAAAATAAATACTATTCGGAAAATTACAAATAATATGTCCTTGGATTCACAATTCCCTGGAAATTACAGATATAATTTTAGTTTGATTTTTAGACAACAGAAACTATATGAATCATTTAAAACCCATTAAACACTATTTAAATCATACAAAAATATCTATAACTCCGATTAGGGTGAATCCAACGCCTACTGGTTCGTATTAATGTCCTCTATCCAGTAAACCCAAGAAACAAATTTAATCCGACAGTTAGAATAGGCGTTACAACAGAACTATTAAAAACCCTATATTGGCAAGTAATTATTAATAACAAGTACTCCATTACATTAATTGGTCTCTTGCATGCATCATATACTTCAATATTGTTTAGAGAACTAAAGTAACAACCATTGTGACTTATTAAATTGTCATGCATGCATTTGTTGCATTTGTTTGATCTCTATGTGCTATTGTTTATGTTGTATGCAATTGTTTGATCGATAGATTGCGAGGAGTGCAACGTGTGTGATTGCAACTACTATGATTGCAAGCATTATGGTTATGAAGAGAGCAACCATTATATCTATGAGAATTGTGAGGATTATCTAATCGACTACATCTACAACAAAGGCAAGTGGTGCTATCTTGGTCATAAATGTCCTACTGTTTTCCTATGCATTGTAGATGTTTTTGTAGAATTGCATATGTAGGAATTGATGTGTATATGCTATGCTATGTCCCATATTATTCCCTAGCATTCCTTGTTTATGAGCCACCGTTGGTAGATGTGCTTAGCCATGGTATGATGACCGAGGGCTGGGTTACATCACTGATGTTGATTCTAAATGTGTTGGTTTGCGAAAACTAAAACAACTTAATCAATGAATCTCCTGGGTGTGATGGGATTGATAATTTTTGGTGGTATCATTGCGGAAAGGCACCCAGGACACTGAGAAAGGATTGGTTTCTTTATTTGGTAACTTACGTGTACAACCATGTGCCAATAATGAAATGGGCGGTTGGTTGAACTCAGTAGGTTGTGGTAACTCGAACCCACGTATCCAGAGATGTAGAATAGTGTATGTTGGACCGGTGCGTGTCGGGTTTAGGGAGCTACTTCCCGAACGGTTCCTTCTTGGACTTCTCCCTATCATCACCCAATATGAGAGTGGTGGTACGAGCTGGGCTGGCCAAGTCACATGGGTAAAGTGTACTAACCCCTGCAGGGTGTATAAACTAATCGATTAGCCGTGTCCCCGGTTATGGACAATTTGAGCGACCTGATACTGATGCTATGATACTTCTCACTCATCCTTATTTCTTAATTGCTTAAAACTTGTTGGGTGAACATAATTGGGTAGGAGCACCTGGGAGTGAACCAGAGTATCCTATTTATCGTATTGGAAAACTATTTTGCTACAAATGTTAGGATAAAACTATTGCTTTATGCAAATGAGCCTGAACTCCACTTGGCCAAATAAGCATGTAGTTGATAGATATGTTGTTAACCACTTTAGCCTACTTGCCATACATTCAATGTATTGACCATTCGTGGCTGCAACGTTTCATGTTGCAGGTTATATCGTATCTGAGTGATCGTTCATATGTCGCGAGACTCCACTCAACAATTTTTCGCCTGTGGCACATTTGAAGGATGGAGATCTACCTTGTATTCGTTTTCTACTGTGTACTTGAATAAATAATGTAAATTCTGGATCATATTCGTTGTATTTATGATGCACAGTTATATTTGGTATCATTTTGTACTGTGTGTGCCAGTGAACCGATCCAAGGATTGGCACTATACACATGAACTCAGCCTTATCAGGCGAGGGTGTTACAGTCCATCTATAAGAATATAGGATGAGTAAGTTAGTAGAGTGATCAAGTGTGTCAAAATTTTATGTTTTTTGCAAGAGTTTTTGAGGAACATGAATTTTCATGAAAGAATCAAAGGGATAAGAACAAGAATAAGTTTTTGTAAATATTTGTTTTCTTTGGTTTTGAAACTAAGTTTTTGATTCAAACGTCCAGTCTAACTAGGGTCTCCTATGGTCAGGATCGCTCTGATACCAACTTGTCAACACCCGGATTTTTAATCCCAGATGCCTGTTATGCCATACAGCGCAATCCCAGGATTACCATTTTTGCGAGACATAACAGAATTGGATACCACAGTACATCATCCATTACAAACCGTAGATAAGGTCTTACACAAATAAGGATCTCATGATCCAGTTCTTAATACAACATCAAGTAGCGAAATACGTAATAATCATAACGGTAGCGTAGGCGAAGCTCCATCTTCAGGGTCACAAGAAATGCTGACGATGGGAGATGATCCTAGTTGTCGTAACCTTCCTGGGGTCCATCCTCCAGGTACTCCTCTTCATAGTCTGGCCATAGGAATATCCAGGGACAAAGCTATGAGTACTCTTTAAGTACTCGCAAACTAATACTAACAAGTAAAGGGGGGGTTTTGGATAATAGGACACTAGGCTCTAGGGTTCTTTTGCAGAAGCCAGGTTTATCTCTACTAAGTTTAGGAGCACGAATGCTATTTGAGGTTTTATAACACCTAAATGGGAACTTATATTTCATATCACAACCCTGTTGTGGTCAAGTCAAAGTCTCACTTCATTTCACAAGTCATTTTGAAAAGTCTGACGGGGGAACAGTATGGCCACTCCAACTGTCCATAACCGCGGACGCGGCTATTCGAATAGTTTGACACTCTGCAGAGATTGTACACTTTCACCACAACATGCGATACATCTGTCAGGAACAAATCCTGAATTCACCATACTCAGTATGAGGATAATCAATCCTAACCTTTCAATTACACGCCCTAGTATAAGCTCCTCTCCTATGAGTTTGGCCTCCCAACCATGACCAACTGTCATCTTGGGTACTGCACAGGTGGACAATCTTCACAAGGTAGCCTCAGCTCAGACCTTGGCTGTGAGGGAACTAATACTAAGGTACATAAGTTTCTAGTCAAGCCCTATCCAATCTTTGGGTATTGTGGTTGTACGATAAAATTGGAATGGTATCGCATCCAGACAACCATCAGTTTTATAAAGGGCTAAGGCTCATGCCTCATCATTTTCATCACCAAAATCATCAAGTGTTTGGAAACACATGTCCAAAACATTTCAATAGAATGATCCATCATTCCAAGGTTTTCATAACCATTTTTCCACCAAGTATTCCCATCTAAAGTTGATCAGGTTTTATGCTTAGCACTAGCATCTACAGGTGGGGGTAAGCACTGATGAGGGGTGGTAAACTAATGGAGTTTTAACTAAGTTCAATCTCATGCCCTAGGATGACATCAAGATTATCTAGCTTACGCCAAATTTTATGCTCTTTATGCAACCTTCAAGTATCCTTCTAGTATCTACCATTTATTCTAGTAAACTCTAAGTAAGAGCTTTGATAAAGAAATAAAGTAATAAAGCTGGTAAGTAGAACTAGGATTGGTTTATCAAGTGGATACATATGCTTAAGGCATATAGTGGGCATAGTAACAAGTAGTGGTTTGTTGCATCAGTAGAGTATCTTGCAAGTGTTAGCTTGCACATTCACTAGTAGTATTAGGCTAAGCTTGCTAAGTTAATAACTTGCAAGTATTGGCTTGCATAGGTATAGTATCAGCTTGCCTTGTGCAGAGCAGTGGTTGAAGTTCTCCTCGGCTTCTTCTTCGTAGTATCCTACTTCCTCCTCGTATCCTTGGTCAGTACTAGCGTCTATAAATAAATACAATGTACACAATCACCAAACAATACTTAACTACTTGCAATCATCACACACAAGGGTCCTATAGATGATCTAACATCATCTCTAACATTACAAGATAAGGCTTGGTTTAATTCCTTTTATTTTTAGAAAAGTAATTTCTACTCATTGAAAAACTACTTAAGATTTAATATTCTCCAAACCAAATATGGGATCATGTTGACACATGTCATCACCACATATTTTAGTCCATGGGAATATGATTTAAAGTGGTGTCACAATTTAATAAGGTTTCACCCTTTTATTTTAATTAATTAAAGTGGCTAGAAATGCCTATGTAGCATTCTTTTATTACTTGAACATTATTTTTGTAAGTAAACCTATATGTTTTTATATATTCTGAAATGTATGGTTAAATGTGATTTTTGAGAGTTGGAATCAACTCAAAAGCTATTATGGTTTAAATTTGAAAAATGTTTGAATGCAGAAAAGCTTCTGCCTTGCTATTTTTACCATGGGTGATATATAGATCCAAATGACTTGAATCCAACGGGCTTGGATTCAGCATTCCTAGACCTTTCTAACAAAATTAGTTTCATTCGATTTGGTGCACTAAATCGATCTGGGTTGAGTTTTGAAAATGGGTATAGAAGTGAGTTTGAAATAAAATGGAAAAGGTTTAATTCAAATAACTGGGCTGCGCGGGAAAAGTTAACGGGCCGGCCTGCTAAGCGTAGCGCTTCCGCGGGTTGTTTAAGTGGCTGTCCCCACACGTCAGTGAGACAGGGGGTGCGAAACGGTATGGGGCGATGTGGGTCGTTCGATCTGGTTCTAATCCAACGGCTAAGAGTCATCGTCGACGTTGGACAACGTCGGCGAGACAGAAACCTAGCGCGACTAGTGGGGGTTGCTGGGGGCTCACCGGGGTGCAGGCGAGGGTCGGCGAGGCGGGCGAACGATGAAGTCAACAACGGCGAACTCAGGGGTGGTCGCGGCAGCTCCTGGGGTGGACGAAATCGATGGCGCCCTTCTTCTCCAGAGGCGGCGGGCTCCGGTGAAATTCCGGCGATGCGCTGCTCGCCTTGCTCCAGGACTGAGGTGGGGTGGTTCTGGGTGAGAGAGGAGTGGAATGGTGTGAATAATTCGAGCGGGAGAGTCCTCTATTTATAGTCTCGACGGTGAGACCGAACGGCATGGGCAGGCGACGGTGGCGACATAGCTACGGGCTGCTAGAGGCATGGCCGGCGGTGGCGATCGTTTGGTGGTCTCCTAGCAATGCTCTACGGCTTTAATGCGCTTGTAGGGGCGGTGCGGTTTGGTCTGGAACACGCGACGCTCTGCGCGGCAGAGGCGGCGTCTTCGACGACGAGCGGTGGCTGTGCGTCATGGGGCGGTGAACGGGGATGTCTGGCGGTCTCCTGGGTCGGTGGTGATCGTGTATGCATCCGATGAGGGCGGCGCGCGGTCTGTGGGCTTCGGTCGAGGGTGGCGCTCTGGCGCATGCTCGACACGGTTGGCAGAGGCACGGGCGCGGCATTCCTGGGTGCTCTGGTCGGTGTCTTTGAAGCAGGGTTGGTCGAGAGGGGCCGGTGAGGCATGGGTGATCTCCCAGACAAGGTTGGCATGGCTAGTTTCCTTCCTAGCTTGCTGTCTACACTGGGGTGGCAAGGGTGGCTTCGGCTGTTCACCATTGATGGTTTTGGCAAGCTCACAGTGGTGCTAGTGCTTGGTTAATCTTGCTAGATGATCTACTGAGCTGGTTGTGAGCTAGATAGAGAACCAGTTAGGCTCAAAACACTGCACACTATAGTGTTTTGATTTTGTTTGATTTGTGTCTGCCAAGTGTTTGATGAAATGGCCGCATGAATTCAAGTTTTGAATTTTGAAAAGATTTTTGGTGGGTGTGCTAGATTGGTGCTGGTGAGTCTGCAGATGCTTGGGTTTGAAAGTTGAGCTTGTTTGAGTGGTTTTTGAAAAAGTGGGATCTTCCCATATGATAAAGATTCCATTTTGAATTGTCATTTAAACTATGCATTTGAAAGTTTCTGGATGATTACAAAGTGGGCCTTGATACTTTGTTATGAGTATAATCAAGGGGTGCAAAGATCCAGACAAGTTTTCTGTTAGGTTCTGAAAGTTTGAGGCAGCCAAAGTAGGCATGGGAGTTAAATTGGTCAAAATGACCATTCCTTTGTTTTATTTGTTTTGCTTTATTTGTCTTTGGGAAAAGTGTGGGAAATGCTTTCGATAATATTTATTTCACCTAAGAAACATTTTACAAGCAAGGAAACACACAAACAAGGTGGTTCAAAAGAAATCAAAATTGGAATGCATACACACATGCATGCTTTCATATTTTTATTTAGAAAAGTTTTTATTAACCTTAAATTTAATGATTAGAGTTTGATGATTCAAGTTTAGTATTTTTGGGATGTTACAAAGAATTATGTCCATCGTATCCATCATCTGTCCTGATCCTAGTGAAAATAAACATAAAAGGTGCACGCGAACACCGTAAAATACCAAGATCCTACCACTACAATGCAAAATAATAATATAAAACATTATGCAAATATGCACTCATCAGTTCACACCAGTCTAAGAGAATTCACTACAAGGAATCTAGCTATATATGACCCTCCATTTTCGTCACAAAATCGTCATAGTAGTCTGTTTATGACGATTCTATGACGATTTTGAGATCGTCGAAAGCTGGGCGTCGCAAATGAACTATAACAACGTTTTTCGTAAAATCGTCATAACCGTCTATGACGATATTGGATCGTCATAACGTCTATGACGATCCAATATTGTCACGGGCCATCTAGCTTGGCCAAGTCAGATCCTACGTGGCATGAATTCAGCCTGGTCCATTTCGGTCACCTAGATGGGTCGAGCCCAACAATTCGGCTTTTTTTCCTTTACCTATCTTTTGGGCCTTTTCCTTTTCACATCCTTCTTCTTTTGGGCCTTTTCCTTTTGACGGTACATTTTAGTTTTGGCTCGTGGCCTCTTGATAGTCCACAATTTCAGCCTTTTGTTTATTATATACATATACTGCTCATTGTAGGTTTCATTTGGCCCGTGGCCTTTTATTCCAGTACAGATTATGTTGGGCTATGGGCTTTCAATGCAGTACATACGACATTGGGCTGTGGTATTTTTACAGTACATTAAATGTTCACATCCTCTTCATGTCTAGTTTTAAACAACTCACACTCAAAACAATAGGTAAATATACAAATGAAACATCATTTGAAATAAGTACCAAATGAGTAAATATATACATCAGCATAACTTTCAATTCACAGCAATTAGATCATTATGAGCAACAAAGTTAAGACAGCCAGCATCTAGGTGACAGAAATCAAGTACAAGATAAATTCACTGCGAGCAAGTGCCATCTCGCAGCCACTACCAATAGAAGTACCATCTCACAGCAAGTACACAGCCATATTGCTAATCTTGGTATGAAGAACATGATATATATGCTCCTTTATCCAATTGAAATCTACAAAACAAAGCATAATAGGTTAAGCACCAGGACTGAATGAGGATAATAAGAAGCAGTTCAACATTTAATGAATCTCTAGAGAACTGTTGAAAAAATATTCATGCAAATGTCCAAGTACATTTAGAACTGAAATTGGTTTACCAAATAAATTGCAAAGAGGCAAACTTATTAAAGGCATGTACTAGCTCACAAAAATCATCCAGGTTTGAAAATCAATATCATAATTTACTTGTCAGTCAAACGTGTGCACGCATAATAGGATATGTAACAACTACTACTTTCACATCACCAATCAAGCACACGAAAGCAGCAAAACAAGAGACAAGTGATTTTATTCTCGCTGCAAGGTAATAAGCTGAAGAATCATACCAAACAACAAGAGAAGATCCTGCAGCCGCCCCGCCATCTCGCTGGAGAAAAGACTGCAAACCCTACCAGACAGGGCTCTCAGAGTTCTCCAGCTCCAGGTAGTCACTACACCACCCATAAACAAACAACCGAGATCATACAAGCAATAGAAAAATAGTTAATCGAACATCCAATTTGCTTCAAAAGTACAACTAGTAGCTCTATAGAATTGCACACACATATACTATATGAAGGTGTTTTGGAATATCTTTTAGCTGATAATTTTTATGTACAGCTGAAACACAGTTGCACAGTTGGTATTTGTTATTCCACACAACAAATACTGATGCAAAGCTGAAACACAGTTGGTATTTGTTATTCCACACAACAAATACTGATGCAAAGTCTGATGCACCCATATTTAGAACACAAGAATTTCATCAATAATATTAAATCCCCATAGATACAACAAGGATACACACACAGGTAGTTGTATGTTTTAGTTACAAGTAAACATAACCTAGTACATCCATGATCTCACAAGCAATGTTAGTGTATATTTACTGCAGCCGTGATTCATTTGCAGCTATGCTTCCTTCAGCAATAATAAAAAGATCATGCATCAATGACTTACATTTTACTGCTAATGCAAATTTTGTATTCATTCCTAAGCATCTCTTGTATATGAGTAAGACAAGGTACAAATCCTATTTATTTGTCCTTGTCCCTGGGCATAAGAACAAAACAATCTCTTCCAACAAAACAAATAAAAACCACACCGTGCCATCTAATTAACTACCCCCAATATGTACATGTTCAACAAATTCATGACTTGACATTGAATTAGTAGATGAACACATGCAGAATAAGTCTCTGGTACAACTACCTACAACTTTCACATGCAGAACAGGAGCCTCCTTGCCAGGAAGCAGGAGAGGTAGGCGAGAAGACAGGGACAAAAGCTAGGAAATATGTACAAACCAAGAAGATAGGGACAAAAGCCAGTGTCAAGGAATATGAACGGAACATGCATATCATCCTCTGGTCCAATCCGGATCAGGAGCACCAGCAGACCTGTCCGGCGTTGTCGCTGCTCCTCCGTGTGGATGCCGAGGTCGGAGATGAATATTCTCCTGTAAATTCAAACAACATGAGGTTACGTAGAGAAGCAAACTTTGTGCATATGAATAGCTACATCAAACAGAGTGGAACAATGTGGTACTCGGTGCATCATTAATTTTGGGAAGGCTTGAGAAAAGCAAAGTGACAAAGAATGAGACCATGAAAATATTAGTGCACCATCTATTGTCATATTAGCTATCAGACTGGAATGGATTACATTACACGAGTATGTCTAGGAACTGAGAGAGATCAATAAAATGTAGACATGTACATGATTACACAAGAATGTTTAACATGAATCTACAGATGAATTAGGCCAATATACATAGCACTGCTAATTTGGCTTTGATCTACCTATCAATGGCCTCATCTCAACTATCAAAATCACTCCGTATTCAGCTGCTAAATATCCATTGCAAGTTAAGCAGTAGACAAGGGTAAACAAGGTACAGCTAGAGTAAGCAAATCAAGAAAGGAGCTGCTACTGAGTGTGAGATAAAAGCCCAAAGCTGCTGGTACTAGGTACGAGATCGGCCGATACAACTACATCTCACACGGTACACGCTCAAAGCAAGCATCAGACGGCTGCTCGTTTATCGATGGCTCCTACACGACCATCGGGGTGTATGAACGAACCCACACAAACCTCGCACCTGATTTGGCGGATACAGTCGAAGAGTTTCAGAGAGTAGACGCCCTACTTGTTGGCGAAGTAGACCATGCCGTCGATGCGCCGGTTCACGACCACCTCCAGCGACACATGTTCATCTAGTCGCCATCTTCGAGTTCCTACCGTGCGATTCATGTTTCAATAGATGCAGCAAGTTAGAGGAGGTTGAGAAGGAGTTGATGGTGCCTGAGAGAAGAGGGAGAGATGGGTGGCGTCGCCGGTAGAGCGGCAGTGCCCCTGGTCTAGACGGCAAACTCCCAGAAGATGGATTCGGCCGGCGCAAGGCAGTGGGGCGGCCGGATTAGCCTTGGGAAGCGCAGGTGGGTAGTGGAAGTGGGTAGATCGAGGGGGAGTTCGCTTGGGGTGTGGAGATCGAGCGGAAGCCATCGCTTGGAGTGTGGTGGCGATGGTGGTTGTGGGAGGGAGAGAGGCCGCGCCGTGAGGGGGGATGGGGGTTGAGGGTGAGGGGCCGGTGGTGCTTCAGAGAGGAGGAGGAGGGGCGCCAAAGGTTTGGGGTGGCCGGAGGTGAGGAGGGGTACCGGAGGTGTGGGATGGCCGGAGGGGAGGAGGGGCGTCGGAGGTCTGCGCTGGGGAAGGATTAGGTCCTAATATGGGCAGAGGCGACGCGAGTGGGTGGAAGAGAGGAGACGAGGGAGGACATGAGGGACACGGTCTGACCTAGGTCAGGCCAAATTTTGGTCTTTGGCCCAAAATCGAAATCTCCAGTGCCAAGAATGATTTTGCAACACGCGCGCAGGTCGAAATTTTCGGTTGGTGAGAGCCTGAGGGGTGAGTTAGGGAGCGTTCGATTGAGATGCTGCCTACGACTGAGATTCACTTCGGAAGGGTGATCCATGGGTAGCCCGTTCCTCAATTCTGATTGGCTGGCTAAGAGTGTGCATGGATTTCAGACCAAATGATCAATGTTATGGCAAAATTCAGAGAATAATTTATGATAATATGACCATATTGTACAAAATGACCTATCATGTTTCAAGGAAAAATACCAAACTTGGTAAATTGATTATGTTTCAAAAAATAACTTCACAAAATGACCTATCATGTTCGAGGTTTCATGGCTTTCGGGTCAAATGACCAATGTTATAGCTAGAATTAGGGCATAGTTTGTGATACTGTGCCCATATTGTGCATGCATGTGCATCATGGGATGGCAAACAATGTTGCAGGAGGAATTTTTCCTTTTCGTCGAACAAAAAACCATTTTCTATTTTCCGAGCGCAAAAAACGGGACGTTTTGTGAAGCAACCACCAAATCAATGTATCAAAATGCTACCATCCCATTTTTCAAAAATAATAGGACACCTTACATGGAAAATGTCCTAACTGGGATATCTCAAACCTTTCTGTCCACCCCTGGTGAAAAAGACAAATTCCTACCGAATCGGTAGGAAGTGGGTCCGATTTGAACTACAGCTACATGATCCGATCCACATTATTTTTTCAAAAAATGAGTTTTAGACTCACAATATCATGTTTCTTCAGAGATCCAATGCAAGTTTAGCGAGGCTCAGCCCCGAGCTAAGAATCTTTATGCCCGTTGTTTTAACCATAGTTTGAAACGGGCATAAAAATTCAAAAATGGTCCGATCAATGCAAATCATTCGCGCGGTGTCTTATTATGTGACATAGTTGCAAATAAAAATACCAAACTTGGTGTATTGCAAGTGTCTCAAAAAAAACCTTCTCATAAATGACCTATCATGTTTGAGGTTTCATGGCTGTCGGGCCAAACGGCCAATGTTATGGCCTGAATCGCGGCATAGTTTGTGATAATTTTCCCATATTGTGCACCCATATGTATCATGGGATGGAGAATAATGTTGCAGGAGGAAGTTTTCCTTTTCGTCGCACAAAAAACCATTTTCTATTTTCTGAGCGCAAAAAACGGGTTGTTTTGTGAAGCAACCACCAAATCAATGTATCAAAATGCTACCATACCATTTTTCAAAAATAATAGGATACCTTACATGGACAAATGTCCCAACCGGGGTATCTCAAACCTTTCCGTACACTCCTGGCGAAAAAGACAAATTCCAGCCGAATCGGTACGAAGTGGGTCCGATTTGAACTACAGGTACATGATCCGATGCCCATTATTTTTTGAAAAAATGAGTTTTAGACTCATAATATCATGTTTCTTCAGAGATCCAATGCAATTTTAGCGAGGCTCGGCCCTGAGATAAGAATCTTTATGCCCGCCGTTTTAACCATAGTTTGAAACGGGCATAAAAAATTCAAAAACGGTCCGATCAATGCAAATCCTTCACCTGGTGTCTTATTATGTGACATAGTTTCAAAGAAAAAACCAAACTTGGTATATTGCAAGTGTCTCAAAAAAACCTTCTCGGAAATGACCTATCATGTTCGAGGTTTCATGGCTTTCGGGCCAAACGGCCAATGTTATGGCCTGAATCGCAGCATAGTTTGTGATAATGTTCCCATATTATGCACCCATATGTATCATGGGATGGAGAACAATGTTGCAGGAGGAAGTTTTCCTTTTCGTCGCACAAAAAAACCATTTTCTATTTTCTGAGCGCAAAAAACGGACCGTTTTGCGAAGCAACCACCAAATCAAAGTTTCAAAATTCTACCATCCCATTTTTCAAAAATAATAGGCCACCTTATATGGAGAAATGTCCCAACCGGGGTATCTCAAACCTTTCTGTCCACCCCTGGCGAAAAAGACAAATTCCTGCCGAATCGGTAGGAAGTGAGTCCGATTTAAACTACAGGTACATGATCCGATGCCCATTATTTTTTGAAAAAATAAGTTTTAGACTCACAATATCATGTTTCTTTAGAGATCCACCGAAACTTTTTAATAAGACTCAATCCCTAGACAAGAACAGTCACTCCCTAGTTTCAAACTCATATTTAAATTATGGTATTTTCCCTACTATGGACTAATGTGGGATTAGTAAATCCTTTATTTTTAATTAATCAAAGTATTTCTAATTAATACCCTAAGATGTTCTACTGAATTTTATAAAAATTTAGAAACAAAAAACAATTATTTTAGACTTATTATGAAAAACTAGAAAAGAATTAAGAAAACAAAAAAACTGAACAAGGAGAGCTGGCCGGACCCTAATCTGCCGCTTCCCACTCCCTCACATAGGCCCATCGCAGACCACCCCCATCCCACTTAGGCCCATCGTGGCAGAGAAATCAGCCCAGGCGCAACAATTCAATAGATATAATGGGTCGTTGCAGTATTATGATAAGAAAGATTGGTTGGTGCGATGGTATAGGTAGCCTGTTTAGGTTGGGAGGTCGCAGTTTCAAGTACCCGGGTAGCCTTTTTTGCAAATTACTCCTGCTTGTTAGAGTTTAACGTATATGTGTTAGAGTTTAACATATATGACAAGAAAGATTGGTTGGTGTAATGGTATGGGTCGCTGGGTTAGGTAGGGAGGTCACGGGTTCAAGTCCCCAACCTGGCTTTTTTTTTGCAAATAACTCATCCTTGTTAAAGTTTAACATATATGACACATAAACAGTCACACGTAGACAAATAGATATTAACAGATAGTAAAAAACTGACACATAGACACGACACATAGGCGCAATTGCTGATGTGGCCAACTATCAATTTTAACCTATCTTAACTGGACCTCATGATGATTTTAAATCGTCGTAGTGAGGTTCAAATAACGTCGTAGGCTATATTCGTCAGATTATGACGATTTGAGCTAATGAAAATATGACGATCCTGAGCAAAATCATCATAATTTTGTAAGGTTTTGAACCTTTCAAACGGCTTTTGACCATCTGGTACGAAATTGTCATAACTCTATGACGATTTTGAACACGGTCACTATGAGAAGGTCATAGAATAACACATTTCTTGATGTCTATATGAAATTTTTTTAGATACATGTCATTTCCAAAAAGGCTCTTCTTATCAAAATCAGTGTCGCCCTTGTGTTGAGGCTCTGATGCAACAACACATAAAAATTTCAACGCAGTAGAATATTAATGTGTACCATCTAAATGGATACAAAATAGATGAATGCAATTTTGATATTTTTTGCTACCTCTAAACTCAATCCTCTTTCTAAACTCTTCATATGATGATTGGAATTCAAAACCACCAAAGTTAATGCGAAAACTATCGTTGCTAGTGAGCATTATTGCATCGTCACTACAGGTTCCATCTGTTAAATAGATACATACATAGAGCATATTAATACAATCAAGATGCAAGCATACTAATAAAGTGACAATTAAAATAGATACATACCAATGAAGTGGCAATTAAATCTCTATTGCTCGAAGAGGGAATTGCAATATTGAGATTTATACAAGGGGAAAAGAGTGGGGAAAAATGCAGGCCGACTGGGGGACACTCTCCCAGCGGTACCGTCATGTTTTTGCAGCTCGGTAATCTTTAACCTTAAAATCGAGAAGCAAAATGGCAAATTCCTTAGCAAAATTCCTAAATCGAAGCTGCTGGATTTAAGTTTTTCGGGGTTTGGTTTTCAAGCATACCTACCTTGATGACTTATACCTTCGATCCGGATTACGGATGTAGTATAGCACTTTTTCTATAGTATACCTTGGTTATGGAATCCTCGGAAAGCAGAAAGCGTAGTAAAGTTACTTTAACGGACCTTTGAAATTTTTAGAATTCTTTTAGTGTTTTACTAGACCAAGAGTTTGAAATCTTTTGTTATTGTCGATTATGGAGAGAGGGCCTAGGGTGTTCAGTTTCACCTATTGCTGTGCAAAACATCTAATGGGAATAAAAGATAATAATAATAAATTATGCATGTAATCATTAGAGCAAGATAATTATATGTGGGAAGTGTATCCATAACTGTTATCGCCTCTGGAACCACTTATCGCAATAGGCTATTAGTCTCATCCATATAAGAAAGAGAACTAATGATATGCACAGCGACATCACCGTTAATCCCAAGTAAATCCCTCACAGCCAGTCGTACTATCCTTTCTGTCACTGGGGTTCCCATCCTGCAGATTAGTCATTACTCACACTCCCTATACCTAGACCAATCCTCGGGGTCTTGGGTGTCTAACAAGTCCTTAGATTGAGGCAAGAGAGGATACAATAATCATCATGTCATACAAACTAATGCACGATCCCATCTATGATAAGTAACATGCACAAACTACATGGCTAGGCCGAAGCCCTTATCCCAAGGAGAATTACTCACACAAAGAGATGACATCAATAATCATAAACATTGTAATGGAAATCATGAGATAGATACTAATAGTCTTACAATGCCGCCAATTGGTCGGAGATGAGATATACTATTACAAGTGGTGGAATATGGCTATGATGGTGGAGAAGGGCTTTGAGATTGGATCTAGATATGTTCCTCCGGTTCTCAACTCTGCTCTATTCGACTCTCGTTTATCGTGATGAGAGGTCTCCTTATATAGGGGTCCCTTCATGAAAGTTGTTCTGTTTGACCTAGCAGTGTCGGTGGAAACTATACGGCCGGAACTATACGGCCGGAATTTTATTCCTGCAGTATAGTTGGTTGTTAAAGGTACTGGATTGTCACATCCCAACATTCCCAAATTCTATATTTGGTACTGCACTGCATCATGATCATTATTTGCTTGCAATGACATTCTGCACTCATGAAAATATTTGAGTTCCAAAACACTACTTTCAAACCCTAGACGGAGTTACTCATGTGCTCCTACAAAAAGGAATAGTTGGACCTATGAAGTCACTGTTTTGAAATAGACAAATTATCGCCAAAAATGATCCTAGGTTGATCTCCTAGATTTTAGAAAAATTTAGAAAGAAATTTCACCCCATTTGGAGTTCATATGGCAAAGTTATGTTAGAAATACTAAAACAGAAAATGGAAAAGAAAAAGAACAAAAAAAAGCAAACTGCAGTGCGGCAGCCAGTCGGCCTGCCGCGGCCCAGGCCCAGCCCGCGCACCGCACGCGCGCAGCAGCAGCCGCCGCCGCCCGCGCGGCAGATAGCAGCGCGCCGCCCACGCAGCCACCGCCACCGCCAGCTGGGGCCCGCCTGTCAGCGCGGAGCCGGCCAGGGCACGGACGCCGAGGCCGACTCGGCCGCGACCTCGCCTCCCCTCGCGACCCAGCGACCTCCCTCTTATACCCTAGCCGCCCCGCTACGCCACCCCCTAAACCCTCGCCTCTCTAGCGCCCTAAATCTCCGGCGATTTATCGCCGGAGTTAACTATCGCCGCCGCCTTCCCCACTCTCGGTAAGTACCCACGCCACCACGCCGTCGCCCTTCCTCGCCCGCGAGCTTCCCCGCGGGCTCGACGTCGCCCTGCTGACCCCCTCCTCCCTCTTCTCTCCCCGCAGGGACCGTCGACGCCGCCGCTCGAGGCCGATCCCGTCGCCGCCGAGCTTCGGCCGCCCGCCACCGTCGCCCCCGCACGCGTCGGCCACCGCCTCCACGCTGACAGGCCCGAACGCCACGCCCCGACGTTGTTCCGCCGCCTAGCCGCCGCCGGGACTTGCCGGAGCCGCCGCCCCCGACGCCACCGACGCCGCCGGTGAGCCCCCCTTCTCGCGTGCCTCCCTGGCCGTTTGATCACGATCGGACGTTCCAGATCGGACCGTTGAATAGTCAGCGCGGGCAGCTGACTGGTCAACTGCCAGTCAGCGCCACGTCAGTCGCCACGTGGGCCGGTCAGTAGTCAAAGTTTGACTGCGAGATTTTAAATTGATTTAGATGGCAGAAAACTTTATAAACTTGTAAAATTCATATCTATAGATCTACTAGGCCAAAAATTACAAATAAAATATGTGTAGATTCACTAACTCGTGAAGAATCTTGCTGTACCATTGTTTTATACTTCTACAGCAAGATTTTGTCCAGAATAATTAAATGAATTAATGGCCTTTTTAGAGTAATTAATTCGTAGAATAAATTATGTAACTCCAAAAATTGCAAATAATATGTCCCTGGAATCAGTAGAACAAGGGGAATCTCAAAGTGAATTAAAAATTTAGGCTTACAGTAATATTTTTTGCAGAATCTATTTAAAGGCTTACTGCAGTATTTTAATTACTCAGGGATTTATATGACTCCTTTTTGAGAAATTTCAATTGGTACTGTTCCTATTTGGAGTTGCCTACACAGTAGAAATTTCCCAAGATTTTACAAACAGTATGTCAGCAGTGGTGAATTATTTGGTTTCTAGCTCTATTATTGAGCATTATAAATTGCATACTTGTTTTCCTTGCGCTAAAAATAATTTCCATGCATGCATACAGTAGCAATAACGAATAAGATTATGTGATGCCGTTGTAGTATTGATCCACTTGTCATGCATGCATCTTGCATCATCTTTGTTTGCATATGATTGTGGATGGTTTGTTTATGATTGGAATTGTATCGTGTAGATTGTGACGAGTGCAACGCTTGCTCGTGTGTGGATTGTTCTTCCGACCGCTACAACCAAGGCAAGTAGATGCTACCTTGTTGATGATGTTGTCCTACTATTTTTAATGCATTGTCATGTATTTTGTAGATGCATGTGTAGGATATTACTATCGCTATGCTATGACCTATTATGTGGTAGGGCTTTCCCTGTAGATGAACCACCGTTGATAGATGTGCTTAGCCATGCTATGATGAACGAGGGTTGGGTTATATTACTGAAAGTTGTTTCTAAATGTGTTGGTTTGTGAAAACTAAAACAACTTAATCAATGAATCTCCTGGGTGTGATGGGATTGATAATTTTTGGTGGTATCATTGCGGAAAGGCACCCAGGTATCGAGAGAAAATGATTGGCTTCTTTATTTTGTAGCTTACGTGTACAACCATGTGCCAATAATGAAATGGGCGGTTGGTTGGACTCGGTAGGTTGTGGTAACTCGAACCCGCGTATCCAGAGATGTAGAATTTTGGTAGGTTGGACCGGTGCGCGTCGGGATTGGGGAGATACTTCCCGAACTCGGCAGGGTTTATGAAATGAGAGTGATGGTACGAGCTGGGCTGGCCAAGTCACATGGGTAAAGTGTACTAACCCCTGCAGGGTTTATAATCTAATCGATTAGCCGTGTCCCCGGTTATGGACGTCTGAGTTGCTTGATATTGATTCCATGACATGTTTCTCGCTCATTCTAATTTCATAATTGCTTTAATGTTGTTGGGTTAACTTAATTGGGATCTTTTCAAAGAAAATCAAAAACTGATTATGAAAGTAGGACAAAGGTTTTTGCAAATGCAAGCTAGCCACAGCTCCACTTGCCAAATATGCATGTAGATGTTAGCACTATTGTCTCCTTTAATAGCTCTACTTGCCATACATTCTATGTATTGACCCTTCGGGGCTGCTACGTTTCATGTTGCAGGATATTCCAATTCTGAGTAATCGATTTAGGCCACGGTACTCCACTCGGCACTTGTTCACTTGTGGGCAATTTGAAGAATGGAGGATTTACTTTATTTATGTTGCTACCTGAATAATTTGAGCTAGCCTTGAGCTAAGCTTTTATTGTAATAATGGTACTCTGGATCTTCGTTATTTATGATACACGGATATTTTGCTATGTTATTCATCTTATTCTATTGTGGGCCAATGAACCGATCCAGGGATTGGCATGTCACATAGAAGCTACGGTCTTTTCAGAACTGTGGTGTTACAAGATGGTATCAGAGCCCGTGTGTCGACTGTAGGATCGTGACCTAGGTTTGGATTAGGAAGCCATATAATTATTAAAGCTTATATTAACTCTGTTCGTCATCTTATGCCTTTCACTCTCGTAAATTCTTACCATATGCTACTCTCACACTTTCCTCTTTTAATTGATAGATGGGAGAAGTCAGGACTGAGTATGCAACCATGGAGTCACCAAGGCCCTTTGCAAGACAGTTAGCACAGCTCTCGCAGTCATTGGGATTGCCACTGCCCATGTTCAAGGGAAGAAGGCTGTACACCTATGGATATGGCGAGGATGCATGGGAGATCACCACCTTCATCTTCAGGGATGCTGCCTTGCCAAACCCTGTGCATCTGATCTACACCAAGACATACTGCAACTAGGGACTTGGAATAAACTTGGCCTTACATGAAGCCCTGTCACGCCAGTGCCATCTTGTCCGACACCTACTGCCAGCAAACTCACCCTACCGTGACTATGGTAGGCGTGATGAAGATGGGAACATTATGGTTACCCCGGGCGACAGGAACAACATGCCGCCCCGTCGGAGGCACATAGAGGACATGGAAAGGGAGAATGGAGCTCTAGCTGAGAAAGTGATGATGGTAAAGGAGATTGCAGATTTTGCCAGCAATGGTATGGTGGTCCAAGGACTGGAGATAGAGACCTTGCATGAAGTTGTGGGTGTTCTGCAAAATGCCCTGGTAGGCAGGGATGCAACCATAGCTCAGCTTAATGGAACTGTGCAGGAAAACAACCAGACCATACAACAGTTGCAAGGGACCGTCCAGGAAAGGGATCAAACTATTGAGGATATGGCAGCCCAGATTGCCGCTCTCCAAGCATAGCTGAATCCACCCTCTAATGATGACAATGGAGATGATGGCAACAATGATGATGATGATGACAGTGGGAACGATGATGATGAGGAGGAGGACGAGGATGATGATGATGGAGACGACGATGGTGGAGGAGATGAAGCTGTTGCAGCTGCAGCAGAGAATGAAGAAGAAGAGGAGGATCCAGAAGAGGTGGAGTTTGAGATTTCAAGTGATGACACAGGAGAGGTGTATACTCCGCCGCCATGGTTGGATCGTGGACAGAAGCGCCAACACATGAGTGCAAGGACCTACCGCAACCTCTTCAAGAAGTAGATAGAAGTCCACCAATTAGTCTTTGTTAGGTAAAAATCGTTAGGATTAGTCTCGATCGATGTAAAACTTAATTACTATTAGTTTAAGAGTGTTTAGTTTCTTATTTATGTACTCCAATATCCCAGGGTTATTTGTGCGAATTTTATGGAAGAGTTATGGCAAGTTTGGTTAATATCTGAGTTATTCCTGTTGCAGTTTTCTGCTGATACAGCAGTACTGTACGATTTTTCATATTTTACTGGTATCTGGGAAAAATCTGAAAAAAATAGGGGTGGTTTGAAACTCTCTGTACTATACGCACAAAAATCATTAAAAAATCCTGACAAGTTTAACTCAGGTAGAAAAATTCGTGAACACTGCTGGAATGTTCTGGCAGGTTGTTGTTTTTAATGCTTTGTTGATCTATTGTGTAGATAGCCATTGCCAACTCTTCTAAAAACTATTTCAGTAGATATATACTGCTAGGATAACCCCTGAGATGTTGCTGGATCATTTGTTTGCTGATGTGTTGCTTGCTTGAGATTGTCTGTGATTGTTTTGTTGTTGTTTGGTCATAATGCATGGGTAGAATCCTATTTTCGTAATCGATTCTTTCTAAGCTTACCTGTGTTGAACCGCAGATGCCTCCCCGCCGTCAACCCACTGAGTTGGAGCAGCTCATGGCATCTCAGGCACAGCTGACCCGAGTTATGACCCAGTTCATGGAAGCTCAGAACAACAACAACAACAACAACAACAACAATGGGAACAACCAGCCTCAGGGAGATGCTCTCACTAGGTTTCTGAGGCTAAGGCCAGCTAAGTTCTCTACTGCAACGGAGCCGATGGTTGCTCTCGACTGGTTGTGTTCAGTCAACAAGGATCTGGTAACTGTTGGGTGCACTGATGCTGAGAAGGTGAGGTTTGCCGCTCACCTACTGGAGGGACCAGCCGCTTCTTGGTGGGACACTTTTCAGATCACCCACCCGCTGGACACTATGACTTGGGCAATGTTTGAGGAAGGTTTTAGGACCATCCACGTGTCTTCAGGAGTTCTGAGCCTGAAGAGGAAGGAGTTTCGCAACTTGCGCCAAACCAACCGCACCGTGGCTGAGTATATTGAGGAGTTCAACAACCTGTCTCGTTATGCACCTAAGGATGTTGACACTGATGCCAAAAGGAGGGAGAGTTTCCTGGATGGCCTCAGTGATAAGCTTTCAGTGCAGCTGCTGGTGGTTTATTGTCCCACTTTCCAGGAGCTTATGGACAAGGCCAGGATCTTGGAAGGGAAGCAAGCAGGTGGAAAACCGCAAGAGAAAGAGCAGCAATCACCACTCTGGTTCTCACCACAAGTCTCGCACTTCTTATGATGGATACTCCAAGCATGGAGGGAGTGACCATGGGCACCATGGAAGCCATGACCGCCACAACCATGGAGGCGATGGACATCGCCATGATATCCACAAGAGCAACCGCCACAACCACAAGGGAGGACACACTCACCACTCTGGAGGACACAGTGGACATGACCATAACCGTGATCGCAGCTCTGTGAAGAAGGATCTGAGTGAGGTGACATGCTTCAAGTGTGGTCAGAAGGGACATTATGCGGACAACTGTCCGGAGAAGAAGGTGCTGAAGCCAACCAACAACTAGAAGGCCACAGTGAACCACATGAATGTGGAGGAGATCCCAGATGAGCCTGATCTTGTGATTGGTAAGTTTCCAATCAACACTCACCCTGCACTTATACTTTTCGATACTGGTGCATCACATTCATTCATATCAAGGGCATTTGTGGATAAGTATAAGTTACCTACGGAGTCTATGAAAGAGTCTATTAGAGTAAGCTCACCGGGAGGAGATATGATAGCTAGCGTGGGATGCCGCGACTTAACTGTGAGGATTGGAGCACACAATTTTATTGCACATCTGGTAGTATTGGAATCACAAGGTTTAGATGTAATTCTGGGTATGGATTGGATGTTTATGCATGGGGGACACATAGATTGTGCACAGCGAGCTGTTTCGCTCAAAACCCCGGATGGTAAGAGAATTAGGTTCAAGTCAGTTGTGCGACCGGGAAGGTGTAAGCTGAATTCTCTTAAGGGGGTTAGCATGGATACTGTGCCTGTGATTAAGGATTACCCCGACGTGTTTCCGGAAGAGCTGCCAGGGATGCCACCTGACAGGGAAGTGGAGTTCCTCATCGATCTGATGCCGGGAACAGGACCTATAGCAAAGAGACCATACAAGATGGATGTGGATGAGCTGAAAGAATTGAAGAAGCAGTTAAAAGAGCAGTTGGACAAGGGATTCATTAAGCCTAGTTCGTCGTCATGGGGTCCACCTGTTCTGTTTGTGGAGAAGAAAGACAGCAGCAAGAGATTAGTGGTGGACTATCGCTCGCTGAATGAAGTGACCATCAAGAACAAATACCCCCTGCCGAACATAAATGATTTGTTTGATCAACTGGAAGGAGCAAAGGTGTTTAGCAAAATTGATCTGCGATTGGGCTACTTCCAATTGAAGATCCGGGAGGAGGACATTCCAAAAACCGCTTTCACTACTAGGTATGGTTTATATGAGTATACAGTTATGTCTTTTGGTCTAACGAATGCTCCAGCATACTTCATGACCATGATGAACAAGGTATTCATGGAGTATTTGGACAAGTTTGTGGTGGTGTTTATTGATGACATACTGATATATTCCAAGGATGATGTTGAGCATAAGAAACATCTGCGACTGATTATGGAAAAGCTGAGGGAACACAAACTGTATGCCAAATTCAGCAAGTGTGAATTTTGGCTTAACACTGTTGGATTTCTTGGACACGTGGTGTCAGGAGAAGGAGTTGTTGTTGATCCAAGCAAAGTGACTGCAGTGACTGAGTGGGAAGCGCCCAAGAATGTGGGTGATATTCGTAGCTTTTTGGGACTTGCTGGATATTACAGGAGGTTCATTGAACATTTCTCCAAGATTGCTAAGCCGATGACCGAACTTCTGAAGAAGGAGAGAAAGTTTGAATGGACAGATGCGTGTGAAGCCAGCTTTCAGGAACTGAAGCGTCGACTAGTGACTGCACCTGTTCTGTGTTTACCTGATCTTCAGAAGGATTTCCAAGTGTACTGTGATGCTTCTCGACAGGGACTTGGGAGTGTGCTGATGCAAGATGGGAGAGTGGTGTCATATGCCTCGCAGCAACTTAAACACCATGAGAGGAATTATCCCACACACGACTTGGAATTAGCATCAGTTGTGCATGCGCTCAAAGTACGGAGGGACTACTTAATGGGGAAACACTGCGATGTGTACACCGACCACAAGAGCCTGGAGTACATATTTACACAGAAGGAACTGAACATGAGGCAAAGGAGATGGTTGGAGCTTATCAAGGATTATGATATGAATCTGCAGTACCACCCAGGAAAGGCCAATGTTGTGGCAGATGCTCTGAGCCGGAAGGTTTATGCCAATGGATTGACAATTGGGGAATTGCCCGAGTATTTGTGCAAGCAATTCAAGGACCTTAGACTAGAGGTAGTATCTGAAGGATATTTGGCAGCAATGGAAGTCCAACCAACGCTATAGGACAGAATCAGGAAGGCTCAAGTAGGAGATAAGGAGATAGATGAAGTAAAGGAAAAGATGAAGGAGGATCGAGCAAAAGAATTCCGCGAGGATGAGCAAGGAACCTTGTGGTATGGAGATCGTTTGTGCGTTCCCAACGATCCGGAGATAAGGAAGTTGATTCTGCAGGAAGCTCATGACTCGCCGTATTCCATACATCCGGGCAATACGAATATGTATATGGACCTAAAGGACAGATTTTGGTGGAACAACATGAAGGGAGACATCGCTGAGCATATTGCCTTATGTGATGTATGTAGCCGAGTGAAGGCGGGACACCAGAAGCCAGCAGGACTGCTACAGCCATTGCCCGTGTCGAATTGGAAGTGGTATATAGTGGGAATGGATTTTATCACAGGATTGCCCAGGACCAGGTCAGGATATGACTCCATTTGGGTAGTGGTCGACCATTTAACCAAGGTAGCCCACTTTATACCGGTGAAGACGACCTATACGAGTGCAAAGTTGGCCAAGATTTATAGGGACAGGATTGTGTGCCTACATGGAGTTCCTAAGAGTATTGTATCTGATAGAGGCACCCAATTTACCTCACACTTTTGGCGCCAGCTGCACGAGTCATTGGGGACTAGATTGGAGTTTAGCACAGCGTTTCACCCCCAGACTGATGGACAAACCGAGAGGGTAAATCAGATTCTGGAAGATATGCTGAGAGCTTGCGCTTTGGCTCATGGTTCTAGTTGGGATGAGAATTTACCGTTCGATGTGCTGTACGGGAAACGGTGTCGGACACCATTGTTATGGGATGGAGTAGGAGAACGTCAGCTGTTTGGACCTGATTTGATCAAGGACGCTGAGGAGAAGGTCGCCTTGATTAGGGACAGGCTGAAGGTAGCACAATCAAGGCAGAAGAGCTACGCTGATGCCAAGCGCAAGGAAGTGGTGTATGAGATTGGTGATAGAGCATACCTCAGAGTGTCGCCACTTCGTGGAATCAAGAGATTTGGAATCAAGGGTAAGCTGGCACCTCGGTTTATTGGGCCATATCGGGTCTTAGCACGCAAGGGAGAAGTTGCTTATAAGTTGGAGTTGCCAGAGGCTCTGTCCGCTGTCCACAATGTGTTCCACGTGTCCCAGCTGAAGAAGTGCCATCCTGAGATGATGGATACACCCCTGAGAGACACTGTGCCACTAGAGGAGGTTCAGCTTGAGAATGACTTGACCTATGAGGAGAAGCCGGTCAAGATTTTGGAGACAGCGGAGAGGATTACCCGCACCAAGACAATCAGGTTTTGCAAGGTGCAATGTCGCCACCACACCAAAGAGGAAGCCACTTGGGAGCGTGAGGATGACATCCGAGAGGACTACCCACACCTATTTGCTAGCCACGCCGAATCTCGGGGACGAGATTCATCTTAAGGGGGTTAGTCTTGTCACATCCCAACATTCCCAAATTCTATATTTGGTATTGCACTGCATCATGATCATCATTTGCTTGCAATGACATTCTGCATTCATGAAAATATTTGAGTTCCAAAACACTACTTTCAAACCCTAGACGGAGTTACTCATGTGCTCCTACAAAAAGGAATAGTTGGACCTATGAAGTCACTGTTTTGAAATAGACAAATTATCGCCAAAAATGATCCTAGGTTGATCTCCTAGATTTTAGACAAATTTAGAAAGAAATTTCACCCCATTTGGAGTTCATATGGCAAAGTTATGTTAGAAATACTAAAACAGCAAATGGAAAAGAAAAAGAACAAAAAAAAGCAAACTGCAGCGCGGCAGCCAGTCGGCCTGCCGCGGCCCAGGCCCAGCCCGCGCACCGCACGCGCGTAGCAGCAGCCGCCGCCGCCCGCGCGGCAGATAGCAGCGCGCCGCCCACGCAGCCACCGCCACCGCCAGCTGGGGCCCGCCTGTCAGCGCGGAGCCGGCCAGGGAACGGACGCCGAGGCCGACTCGGCCGTGACCTCGCCTCCCCTCGTGACCCAGCGACCTCCCTCTTATATCCTAGCCGCCCCGCTACGCCACCCCCTAAACCCTCGCCTCTCTAGCGCCCTAAATCTCCGGCGATTTCTCGCCGGAGTTAACTACCGCCGCCGCCTTCCCCGCTCTCGGTAAGTACCCCCGCCGCCACGACGTCGCCCTCCCTCGCCCGCGAGCTTCCCCGCGAGCTCGCCGCCGCCTCGCTGACCCCCTCCTCCCTCTTCTCTCCCCGCAGGGACCGTTGACGCCGCCGCCCGAGGCCGCGCCCGCCGCCGCCGAGCTTCGGCCGCCCGCCACCATCGCCCCCGCACGCGTCGGCCACCGCCTCCATGCCGACAGGCCTGACCGCCATGCCCCGACGCCGTTCCGCCACCCAGCCGCCGCCGGGACTCGCCGGAGCCGCCGCCCCCGACGCCACCGACGCCGCCGGTGAGCCCCCCCCTCTCGCGTGCCTCCCCGGCCATTTGATCACGATCAGACGGTCCAGATCGGACCGTTGAATAGTCAGCGTGGGCAGCTAACTAGTCAACTGCTAGTCAGCGCCACATCAGCCGCCACGTGGGACGGTCAGCAGTCAAAGTTTGACTGCGAGATTTTAAATTGATTTAAATGGCAGGAAACTTTATAAATCTATAAAATTCATATCTATAGATCTACTAGGCCAAAAATTACAAATAAAATATGTGTAGATTCAGTAACTCGTGTAGAATCTTGCTGTACCATTGTTTTGCACTTTTACAGCAAGATTTTGTCCAGAATAATTAAATGAGTTAATGGCCTTTTTAGAGTAATTAATTCGTAGAATAAGTTCTATAACTCCAAAAATTGCAAATAATATGTCCCTGGAATTAGTAGGACAAGGGGAATCTCAAAGCGAATTAAAAAGTTAGGCTTACAGTAATAATTTTTGCAGAATCTCTTTAAAGGCTTACTGCAGTATTTTAATTACTCAGGGAGTTATATGACTCCTTTTTGAGAAATTCCAATTGGTACTGTTCCTATTTGGAGTTGCCTACGCAGTAGAATTTTCCCAAGATTTTACAAACAGTATGTCAGCAGTGGTGAATTATTTGGTTTCTAGCTCTATTATTGAGCATTATAAATTGCATACTTGTTTTCCTTGCGCTAAAAATAATTTCCATGCATGCATACAGACTATACTGAATAAGATTATGTGATGCTGCTGTAGCATCGATCCACTTGTCATGCATGCATCTTGCATCATCTTTGTTTGCATATGATTGTGGATGGTTTGTTTATGATTGCAATTGTATCGTGTAGATTGTGACAAGTGCAACGCTTGCTCGTGTGTGGATTGTTCTTCCGACTGCTACAACCAAGACAAGTAGATGCTACCTTGTTCATGATGTTGTCCTACTATTTTTAATGCATTGTCGTATATTTTGTAGATGCATGTGTAGGATATTACTATCGCTATGCTATGACCTATTATGTGGTAGGGCTTTCCCTGTAGATGAACCACCATTGGTATATGTGCTTAGCCATGCTATGATGAACGAGGGTTGGGTTACATCACTGAAAGTTGTTTCTAAATATGTTGGTTTGTGAAAACTAAAACAACTTAATCAATGAATCTCCTGGGTGTGATGGGTTGATAATTTTTGGTGGTACCATTGCGGAAAGGCACCCAGGTATCGAGAGAAAATGATTGGCTTCTTTATTTTATAGCTTATGTGTACAACCATGTGCCAATAATGAAATGGGCGGTTGGTTGGACTCAGTAGGTTGTGGTAACTCGAACCCGCGTATCCAGAGATGTAGAATTTTGGTAGGTTGGACCGGTGCGCGTCGGGATTGGGGAGCTACTTCCCGAACGGTCTCTTCTTGGACTTCTCACTATCATCACCCAAAACGAGAGTGATGGTACGAGCTGAGCTGGCCAAGTCACATGGGTAAAGTGTACTAACCCTTGCAGGGTGTATAATCTAATCGATTAGCCGTGTCCCCGGTTATGGGCGTCTGAGTTGCTTGATATTGATTCCATGACATGTTTCTCGCTCATTCTAATTTCATAATTGCTTTAATGTTGTTGGGTTAACTTAATTGGGATCTTTTCAAAGAAAATCAAAAACTGATTATGAAAGTAGGACAAAGGTTTTAGCAAATGCAAGCTAGCCACAGCTCCACTTGCCAAATATGCATGTAGATGTTAGCACTATTGTCTCCTTTAATAGCTCTACTTGCCATACATTCCATGTATTGACCCTTCGGGGCTGCTACGTTTCATGTTGCAGGATATTCCGATTCTGAGTAATCGATTTAGGCCACGGTACTCCACTCGGCACTTGTTCACTTGTGGGAAATTTGAAGAATGGAGGATTTACTTTATTTATGTTGCTACCTGAATAATTTGAGCTAGCCTTGAGCTAAGTTTTTATTGTAATAATGGTACTCTGGATCTTCGTTATTTATGATACACGGATATTTTGCTATGTTATTCATCTTATTCTATTGTGGGCCAATGAACCGATCCAGGGATTGGCATGCCACATAGAAGCTACGGTCTTTTCAGAACCGTGGTGTTACATGGATCCTCTTCACGACTCCTGGTTTCTTTGAGTTGTTGGAAATCTCGTATCTTTGACTTTAATGTTGTGATTCTCATCATCAAACGTCATTTCATGCACAGGGAAAAATGGAAAGACAGGATTGCATAACCCTTTGACATTACGCATTAGTGGCAGGGTTTAGAGAGATATTTCATCAAAAGTATGAATAATATCTAGTTTAAATGTGGACGTGGATGGCTATATTTCACATCCATCAACCTCCCCAAGCTTAAACTTGATCATCCTCGAGCAAGAAAACCAAAATCAAAAAGGAACTCAGCATTTAAACTAAAATAACGAGATGATGATCTTACTCATGATAGGTAGTCTCATGTTTCCTCCACTTTATTAATCTGAAAAACTCAGCATAGATAGAGTAATGGCAAGCATATCATATGGGTTTTTTAATGAATCCTTATAGAGAAGCAAGATTATTGTTAGCATGGATGATTCAAATGAGTACACTTTATTCCATGTCATGTAATTAACTCATAAGCTTGCCTTTGAACAATAAAGTATAATCATGTAAAATTGAGAGTGTGAGAGCTTTTCATGAAAAGAATATACACTAAAGTATCTAAATTCTTCTACATCAATAAGTCAAGACTTTTCAAGCACCACTTTTCAATTCATTGTCCTTCAAGAATTTCAGTTTTTAAGTAATTGAGAGCATGCCAAAAATGTAATTAGTTCATCGGACTGTGATGGACACTCGTGGCATTACCAAGGTTTTTGTTCCTTTTGCATAATGATTACTCATATTAGCCAAAGGAGTGGTTCCATCTTGAACACAGCTACACAAGGATGCCAAGAATCTTACCCATTATAGCATTGCTGCTATAAATGTTTAATCAACTCATAGCCGAATTAAGATCATTTGTAGGCTAGTGGAGTTGTTGGTATCCCATGAAGTTTGACACGCATAAAGCTATATCATTCTTATGATTCACAAGTCAAACTTTGGCATGCTCACAAAAACCGCTAAACATTAATTCAATTGAAAAAATCCTTTCAAAGAGATCTATCAAGTCAATTATTATTTCCATGGCGTTGAGTGTCTCTAGGAAGAAGCTTTGAAGACTAAACACTACAACACCCAAGCCTTCAAGTGTGAGACTTTTTCTTATTACAATTGTTTAGAAAAATTTAGGCAAGACTTGGTTAACTACAAGAGCTGGAACAAAACATACTCAACTAAATACCCATGCAAACAAAATTTTACTCCAATATCAAGACTCATTCCACCAATATAATATCTTAACATTTACTACTAACTAGCATGGGTTTATCAAACTTCAAAAGTGGGGAGTCATAAGGCATACCTCTCATGATTGGTTTCACTTCTCTCTTCCTCTTTTATTTGTTTCTTGGAAACTCGAAGTTGATCACTCTCTGGAAAATATGCGAGAACAACGAGGAGAGTAGAAATAAGGAAAAGGGAAAATAAAGATAAATGGAAAAATTGTTGTTTTTAAGAGAGGGGGTTAAAGAATAGAAAATTGGCGACAAAGCTCGGCTAGAAAATCTTGAAAACAAATAAAAATAACTAAATATAAAGTGTTGAGGAAACCAACATGAGTGCTTATAAACTCAAACTAAAAGCATTCCTCGAAATATTTAAAACAAACGCCAAATAAAGATAATGGGGAAACTTCCCCAAGCTTAGGCTTTTGCAAGCCCTTCAAATCATTATGGTGGCGAGAAAAATTTGTGGCTCCAGTTCACAAATTGAGTTGATAAATTACTAGTGGTTTCTCGGAGGTTTACGGCGATATTATGCATCCCCTCCATAGTTCCTCCAAGTTCTTGGAAATCTTGATATCAATCGAACCGGTTTGGTGGCTGCTCCTCGTGATCAAGAACTTCTTGCTCCTCTTCTTGGTCTTCATCCTCATTCGGAATCTCATCCTCGGGTTGGTGTTGCTCAAGCTTAACATCATATAGCAAACGTCCTTCCTCGATAGATAAAAGACCATTAGGCAAAGGAGCGGGGTAGAGACGTCCAGCTCCAGCAATATGCAAGTAAAAACCTCCACCTCTCCTAGTGAGCATTCCACAACCTTCTAAAGTAGAGAAGGCAACACGTCGCTCACCTAGAAATGGTTGCAACTCACCTAGGTCGACGCCCAAGGCAATGGCAAGTACAATGATGATGCCTCCACATGTGGTTGGCCCTTGACTTTGGGAGGATTGGTGCTTCAAGTAGCGCACAAGAATTGCGTCCAATTTGAGTGACAAGTTGTTGTTGAAAACAACTTTTGCAAGGACCAATATGTCCTCCTCATTAAGTATTGTAAACTCATTTCGTTCCTGCAAGGTGTTAGCAATAACATAGAACAAATAGCGAATAGAAGGATGCTGAATATTCTTCCCCTTGTTAATTGTAGAGGTGAAACTCATTCTATTATAATAATCATCCGGGGAAGGGCGCGTGCCAGGCACAGATGCACATAAAGCATTAACATCATTGTTTGTTAAATTAAAAAAATCACAACATTCATCAAGTGATAATGTATAATTGTTGTTCATAAGTCAGAAAGAAATCATGTCCTCTCCTTAACATGCTTTGACGGTGCTTTTTAAAAAACTTAAAAATTCAAGAGTTAACCGGCGATAAGTAGGCGCATCTTGGAATACAAATTTTTGTAGGTCAACTCTATTTCAAAGTAAATTAAAGCTATTAGAAATACCGAGTTGATTCAATATAACGGGACAAGACCACTTGGTTGTCTTCACTTCTCGGTTCTTGATCTTGTTGAAGCGATCACGTTGGTGCTCATTCCTAAATCGTATCCTCATGCGGTCCTGAGCTGCAGCAGTAACCGAGAAGAACTCGCGGCGTCACGAGCACACGTTTGGATCCTTGTGTTCATCCTCTAAAATAATAAGAAAGACAAAAATAAAACTTTTTGATCCAGTAGTAATAAGCATAACATATTCCTCATCATAGCACACTAAAGAATCTTCTCAAAATAATAATCTAGGCAAGAGAAACATAGCAATTAGTTCAAAATAGGTCTCACCCTAGATTGATAATGACAAAAAATCAAAGATAAATTTGCAAAAAGTAATTGGAGGATCGGAGAAGAAACATACCGTAGATCACTTGTGCGCTAGGAAATCGAATAAAATTGAGTAGACATAAAGATCTCTTGAGGTGTTGAGAGAGTTTGGAGGTAGAAGAGAGAAAAATGATTGAAATTTTGGTGTTGGGGGTACCTTCCCATGGTGTTTTTGTGGTCACACAAACTATACGGCTGAAATATTTATTTCCGCCGTATAGTTGGTCTGACGGCAAAATTTTAGGGCTTCTTCCTGGCGGCGCAAACTATAAGGCCGGGATTTTTATCCCCGCCGTATAGTTGGTCGTTAAACATAATTTACCTGGAAAATAAATTTGACGAAGGCATCGATATCTATACGAACGGAATTTTTATCCCGCCGTATAGTTGGTCGTTAAACCTACTTTAGTCGTCAAAATTTACCTGTTTTTTCGAGAATTCTTTATTAACCTAAAACTTAGTGAAACACCATGTTTTGATAGAAAAATGATAGCTTAAATTTTCGACCAACAAAAGCATGTACAAGACAGGTATTTTAGTACCACCAAACTTCTCCTCCTTAACTGGAGTTTTCTAGCACTCTTTATTCATTACAAACCTTAAATTCAAACTTAAAATTTTACTCGAACCTTTATTTCACATGGTTTGCCTCCCATGAAGCGCTCTTTTATGGTCAATAGCTTGACCATGATGTTTATTACTTAGGCCAAATGAGTGGAACACCCACTCCAAAATAGTTGGCCTTCAAAGTGATAGCCTCCTTCTGATCATGTTTGGCTTTCTTCTTCCTAGGAAAATGAACAACAAAAGTATCCTGCGAAGGAAATTGAAGCTTCACGTTCCCTTCATGTAGATTAATCAAAGCCTTAATAGTTCTTAAGAACGGACAGCCTAATATGATATGAGCAATAGCATTTTCAGGCATGTCAAAAATAACAAAATCAATAAAAGCAGGATAGCCTTTCATGTATACTAAAGTATTCTCTTTAATTCATATAGTTTGTTTATAGGTAGAATCTGCTAAATGTAATTTTTAACTTAGTGATTTCAAAAGAGCCAAGATTTGACTTATCAAAAATACTTTTTGAAATTGTTGAAACACTTGCACCTAAATCATATAGTGCAGCTATCACATTAGTCCCAATTTTAATTTTAATAGTAGGCTCAAATATATTATCAAGCTTAACAGGTAGTTTTTTAGCAATTTTCTTATATTCATCCTCAAGCTCAAGTACCTTTATTGCTACCTGATTAATGAAACGTTGATACATAGCTACATCATTTTCTTCACTTTCGGGAATCTTGATATTGATCCTTTTCACAAGATATTCAACCGTGTATTTTGGTGAAGGGGCATTACTATAGTCAAGTTCTTCAGGCTCCTCCCTTTGGATTATTATCATCTTGAGGTCTTTAACCGGATTGGGCTCAGCTACCTGCAAATTTAGCTAGAATGAGAGTTTGACTCTTGGTTATCTTACCTAGCTATGCCTCAACAATTCTTGTTCTTTCTTGGAGGGCCTGCAAATCATTCCTCAAACTCACAGCTTGGTTAGACAATTTTCTAAGCATATTATCATGGTTCTCTATTATATTAACAAGGATATTATTTTGCTTAGTTTGCGAGTCTATAAAGGACT
Organism: Avena sativa; assembly: GCA_916181665.1. Taxonomy (NCBI): domain Eukaryota; kingdom Viridiplantae; phylum Streptophyta; class Magnoliopsida; order Poales; family Poaceae; genus Avena; species Avena sativa. The sequence continues at coordinate 151,654,049 of OV702297.1, forward strand.
TAAGTGTTTCTTGGAGACTACCATTACTTGATCCAATATTATTATTAGATAGTTACCTGCAGGGCTAGAATAATGTTTTTGGAAATTTGGATTATAGTTCTTCTTCCAAGCAGAGTTATAATCATTACAAGATATGAAGTCTATTTCTTCAATATTTGATTCTGGGTCAGCTCTTACCTGGGTTTCCTTAACCTTGACGGCTAATATGAGCTCATCCATCTTAGCAGCGAGTTCTTCATTTTCCCGCGGTTTGACGGAATTCAATTTCTTTGTGTTTGATCTTTCCACATGCCACTGGGCATGATTGTCTTGCATATTGTCTAGCAGCTGCTTTGCTTCGGCAATTTGTTTGCCCCTGAATGTTCCTCCAGCTGTAGTATCAATCATAGACTTAGACACAGGGTTAAGAGCATTATAAAATAAATGGAGAATTAATCAATCTTCCATACCATGGCTGGGACAGTTTCTCATGCATTCTTTCATTCTTTCGTATGCAAGCGCTAGTGGATCACGCTCTTCCTGCACCAGTAATATTAGATCTTAGTAGCATAGTCTTTGCAGGTGGGGAAAATATAGTCATAAATAAAAAAGTACATTCCACCCATGATGCAATAGTATTTCTAGGAAAAGATAGCAACCATTCTTTTGCTCTCCCTCTAAGAGAGAAAGGAAATAAACGCAACTTGACCGCATCAGGGTCAACATCTTTAATGCGCATCATATCACATATTTCAATGAAAGTGTTCAAGTCCATACCTGCATCCTTAGCAGCAGAGCCTCCATATTGATTCTATTGAACCAAACTTAAATAGTAGGGCTTAATTTCATAGTCCTTAGTAGTAATTGTTGGCTGGGTAACAGGAGTACGCAAATAATTATTGCTGGGAGTTGCAAACTCCCCAAGTTTCTTTTCATCCATATTACCTATGTTTTTGGGTTTTCTTTAAAAAAACTTATGATAGTAAAAACAAGAATTTAAAGACTAACTAATTTTTTTGTTTTTGAAATAAATACTGAAAGCAAACTAACAAAATTAAAAACAAGAATTTAAACTAGCAAGGTTCCTAATAACCTTACCATGGTAGCTATTGCTTCCTCGGCAACGGCGCCAGAAAAAGGGTTGATACCTTCGATCCGGATTACGGATGTAGTATAGATCTTTTTCCCTAGTAGACCTAGGTTATCGAATCCCCGAGAAGCATAAAGTGTAGTAAAGTTACTTTAATGGACCTTCGGGAGTTTTAGAATTATTTTAGTGTTTTACCGGACCAAGAGTTTGCGATCTTTTGTTTGTTGTCGATGATGGAGAGAGAGGACCTGTGGTATTCAGTTTCACCTGTAGCTGTACAAAACATTTGATGGGAATAAAAGATAATAATAAAGTATGCATGTAATCATTAGAGAAAGATAATTATATGTGGACAGTGCATCCATAACTGCTATCGCCTCCGCAACCGCTTATAGAAATAGCCTATTAGTCTCATCCAGAGAAGAAAGAGAACTAATGATATGTGTAGTGACATCACCGTTAATCCCAAGTAAATCCCTCACATATAGTTGTACTATCCTTTTTGTCATTAGGGTTCCCATCCTGCAGATTAGTCATTACTCAAACTCCCTATACATGGATCAATCCTCGGGGTCTTGGGTACCAGACAAGTCCTTAGATTGAGGCAAGAGAGGATACAATAATCATCATGTCATACAAACTAATACACGATCCCATCTATGATAAGTAACATGCACAAACAACATGGCTAGGCCGAATCTCTTAGCCCAAGGAAATTGCTAACACATAGAGATGAGATCAACAATCATAAACATTGTAATGGAAATCATGAGATAGATAGTAATAGCATAACATGAAATCACGAGACCAGAGCTCTAACAGATGGATTCACTACGCTTTCGAAGAGCCACGACTATTTTTTCACAAGGGCAGTTCACTCAAATCCGGTCGTTGCAAACAAAGAAAAAGAAGTTTTTAACCAGAGGGCAATGGTTTCATTTGGTTTATTGCCACAGCTTCTTAGATAAGCGAGCCACTATCAAGGATATCAACTATTATAAGTGGTAGAATATGGCTATGATGGTGGAGAAGGCTTTTGAGATTGGATCTAGATATATTCCTCTGGTTCTCGACTTTGGCTCTATTCGACTCTCGTTTATCGTCACGAGAGGTCTCTTTATATAGGGGCCCCTTCACGGAAGTTGGTCGTTAAAGGTACTGGATCCTCTTCACGCCTCCTGATTTCTTTGAGTTGTTGGAAACCTCATATCTTTGACTTTAATGTTGTGATTTCCATCATCAAACGTCATTTCCCGCGCAGGGAAAAAATGGAAAGACAGGATTGCATAACCCTTTAATCATTAGGCATTAGTGGCAGGATTTAGAGAGATATTTCATCAAAAGTATGAATAATATCTAGTTTAAATGTGGATGTGGATGGCTATATTTCACAGCCATCACTAACAAAGGGGTCCTTGGAGGCGAGGGAGAGCGTCCACACTGCAGGGGACCAGAGGCAGCGGTTGTGGAGAGGCAGGGCACCGGAGGTGGCGGTGGACATTGGTCGGGCAGGCGACAAAGAAAAAATATGGCACGGATCTGAAATATTTGTCCAAATATTTTCAGATATTTGCCTCCAAGTACTAGCCTCGGATGGCTGTAGGTGGAAAACATCTCTAAGAACATTCGTTCTCAGAATATTTCATATCTTTCTGCCAAGTACTTCCCTAGCTAAGACGACTAGTAATTTGAAAAGAGCTAATATTCGAAACTCTGGATATATTCAGAACTCTAGCGTTTGATTATCCTAAAATTTTAGAATTATTCATAATTTAAAGGCAATAAAGGTGTGCATACATTCTTTCTAGAGTAAAATTGAGTCCCCTAAGACTAAATGAGGCTCATAAATTGAAGAAAATAATTGGCATAGTGCAAACCTTGGATCTTTACCCCGAAAGGCATGATGACTCCTAGCGTTTATGCGCTTGTTGCAGAGCAATAAGGTGCAAGTATTTTGAATTTGACTAATTCAAGTGTATAATCACTAAGTGAGATCATTTGGTTAATTAATGATGAATTTTTCACCAATATAACCTTTTTCATGTATTCTTTGAAGGAAGTCTCGTTGAGTGAATATTCGGACATCTGTATATGCTTAGAACTCCGGATTTTGTTAATACTAAATTTTGAGAACAATTCATAATTTAAAGGCAAATGAAGGTGTTTACACATGCTTGCTAGAGTGAAATTGAGTCCTAAAAGTAAATGAAGTTCATACATCAAAGAAAATTGAGTCCTAAGAATGAACCTGAGTCTTAAGAGTAAATTTTGTGTCTTGGGTAACCTGAAAAGTATGACCGACTCGTAGTGTTCATGCGCTTGCTGCAGAGCAATAAAGGTGCAAGTGTTTTGAATTTGACTAATTCAAATGTTTAATATCGATGTGAGATCATTTGGTTACTTCAATACGAATTTTCCACCAATTTAAAATCTTTTTGATGTATTCCTTGACAATTATAATAAAATTGAGCACTAGAGAAATATTTGGTAGTGTGCATGAGCATGAGTAATATAATTGAATACTAGAAAATTTAAGGAACGTCATATAAAGGAGTAGATTAATATATAGACGAGGTACTTATAATTAATAGTTCAACCACCAGAGACACCACAGAATATAGATATTGTCTTAGCTTACATGCAACTAGAGGTACGTAATAATTAACTGAAACAAAATATAAGCATGGGCAGGGACACAGAGATGCCTTAGCAGGGGCAACAGTAGAAACATGCATCAGCCTACTCAAGGGAAACATGCCAGTTCTGACATATTCCTGAAGAAATTTGACATAGGCTGCTTGTCGTGCCAAGATCTTCGGCTGGTGCCTTCGGCCTTTGTCACTGCTAACACCCACCGCGTGTTGGGTCATGTTTTCGATGTCCGAGTCGATAAACCGGCCACAGAATGGGTAAAACAATTTTCCCTTATGGTAGGAAGGAATTTGCACACACACACTGTAACCGCCTCAGCATGTAGCGGCTCTTGGAGTCCCTGGAATACTTGGTAGAGTCCACATTATCAGAATCCTCCTGTTGATTTTTAAGAACATAACTTAGAACACATACATATGATTGAATTATATTACAACTCAAGAATTGACAACATATGTAAAACAATATTAAATTGATACCAAAAATAATGTATCTTAGTAATAATTTGATCGGTTCATCTATCATTTCATGTATCAAAACAAAATGATAATCAATTGGATTAGAGTTATATATGTAGAACAAAGTCTACGGCCTCATAAGTTTTTCTAGGGATAACATAAGCGAACCAAGTACCAATTGCACAACCTGTTGTTCTTGTACATTGCCCCGAGTTCGCTAATTCATCCCTGAAAAATCTGACACCAATGTGCATGTCTCTCTTTTGGGGCAAATTTGAATCATTGGCCACAATTTAAACCAAACAATAATATTCAGGTACATGTAGAAACAACTTATGATAAAAAAATATCATAATTAAATGGTTGTATACTAGCTAGCAGAAACAATTCAAATATCATAGTTTATATGAATGTAGAATAAATCTGGGGGCCTCATAAGTTTTTTCAGAGATGGAGAAAGCGAACCAAAGTCCAATAGCACAATCTATATTGCTTATATACATTGCTACCTCAAGTTCACTAACACATCCCTAAAAAACCGACACCAACAAATGTGGCACCCCTACAATCTTGTGGGGCAAATTTCAATCATCGGCATCAGTGAGAAATTGAAATGTAATTCTTATATACACTATGATGAATGTAATAACAATGTATGATCACAATTTGTTGTGTGTACGTAGTAGCAGAAAATTTCAAAGATCATAGTTCATATGTGTAGAATAAATCTGGGCCTCATACTTTTTTAAGAGATGAAGTTAGGAAACCAAAATACCAACAACACAACCTATATTATTTGTGTACATTGCTACCTCAAGTTCACTAACCCATTCCTAAAAAACTGGCACCAATAAATGTTTCACCCCGGCAATCTTTTGGGGAAAATTTCAATCATCGATCTCAGTGAGAAATTGAAATGCAATTCTTATATACACTATGATTAATGCAATAACAATGCATGATCACAATTTGTTGTGTATGTAGTAGAAGAAACAATTCAAAGATCATAGTTCATATGTGTAGAATAAATCTAGGGCTTCATAAGTTTTTTTTGAGATGGAGTTAGCGAATCAAAGTACCAATTGCACAACTTATATTGTTATGCATTGCCTTAGATTTACTAACCCATCCCTAAAAAAATATGACACCATCATATGTGTCTCCCCTTGCACTCTTTTAGGGAAATATTGAATCATTGGCTTCAGTAAAGAATAGAAAAGTAATTATATGCATATTGTGTATCGAAATCAACACTCAACTTGCAATCCCTAAAACCCCCCAAAATCAAATATGTTAAAGATCGATTAAATTTATAGCACAAGAAGAACCGTATGAACAACAACAAACCAAGAAAATGTAAATTTACTAAATGACAGATGAGCAGATCTAATCAAATCTCCAAAACAATCGATCATTCAAACCATATGTATTCCCTACATCAAGAGAAAAAGAATCTATAAACGATACATATGAACAGTGAAATCTGCGGCTACAACTAGAGAAGCTAGCAAAGTAGTACCTTGGATGCCTCATCGAAGACCTCCTCCTTGAACTCGTCGTTCTCCATGATTACGTCAATGATTTGTTCGTGGAGGATGGGTCGTTGATGTAGAGCACCGGGTTGCGTCCGTCGGCCGCATGCCCCTCATCCAGATCTGCCGCTGGCATCACGACGTTGTTGGCCACCTGCTGCTCGACGACGACGGCGACTGGCTGGACGGATCCCGAAGCATCGACGACTTGGCGACGAGCGGTGTGCGTTCCCGGAGAAGCTTTCTCCGCCTTCTCGGCGACGACCGAGCCATCTACTGTTGCGCCTGCAACTATCTTTACCTCCGGTTTTTCTCCACGCGTACGCTTCATGGCGTAACTAAGGGGACGGTGGTGGTGCTAGCGACAGAGCTTCGTCGCGCGCAGAAGATGCATATTAGGGTTTTGTGACTAGACAGATTGGAGGAAAATGACACGAGCTCGTGGAAGAAAAAGGCCGAGCAGGTTTATATACGCGGCCCCGTTGGTAGTCCTCGAGTGGACACGTGGGTATGGATGCGTCTGGGTGGGGGCTAGTGCACGATTTCTACTTTCTAATTGAATTAACAACATGTGCATGCTACCTTGGAAACATGCACGTAGCCAGTTTTCGAGACAGACGACATAATGGTCCGCCTCAATAGACCCTTAAAGACGATTAATATTTCTAACCGGCTGCGATTGAGTGATCTAGGAAGACGATCAATAATTTCTATCGTCTCAGATTCCATTTAAAGGCGTTTTGTTTTAAAGAGCGACCCAGGGGAAAGTCGTATTAGAGAAGGTGCAAATTTCCAACCTTCTGAGGTTAGAGTTAGATGCGGTCAAAAAATTACGACCGTCTGAGGGTGATGAACACAGCCGATGGTTTGTATTTTAGAGGTAAATCGGATCTAGACACAGTCTCTAAGTAATGAGTTTGTACTAGTGTAAGTTGCTTCTGTTAACATGCTTGATTTGTTTCACCATCTAACTAAGTTCTGTTTTATCATGTAACCAAGTTATTTTATAAGCACTGTCTTGAGTTTACACATTGGTTTAATTAAGTTGCTTCCATCAACATGCTTAAGTTATTTCTGCCATTTAATTAAGTTGTTTTTTTTCATCAAACTCTAATCCCAATGCAGCTCACCACACTGAATCGGCCCCAACCACCACATCCTCTTTCATCTTGCTCTAACATGGTCATTTTCATGATGCTCGTTGGTGGCTGCAGTGGTGGTCATGTTGCCTTATATGGGCGCCTATTGAGCTAGTTAACTTGTGCCCCGATCATCTACATCTGCAATGACGATCGCGACCTGATCATATCCTAGGTGTCGATCTAGCTGGTCATGAATCCAACAAGGAAGAAGCACAAGCAACAAGAAGCCCCTGCACTTGTGACTCAAATCCCATTTAGTCGGGTGCCTATTTAGTTACTTGGTCGTATTCTTATTTTTCTCTAGATAGAAGGCTTAGGTTACTGCTGGACTTATCGATCGATTTGGTAACCAGTTTTTTATGCTACAACCAAACGATGGAAATACATAGGACGGGGCACTCGTGCACCTGTGTGTGGCGGGAGCTAGTTGGAATGTAGCACGCCGGATCAGGATGAAATTAATAGAAAGAATCAGATATAGAGGGACTTACTATTTTGAGTATGTGTGCAAGTGACGAAGAGAATGGATTTAGTTTCACCCTATTAGTTTAACTAAACTGACTCTGAAGTACTCGTTACAACTTACAATAGCATATGTTTTGATAATTTATTTAGTAAATTAATGTTTTTGTATGTCGTAGATCCCACTTTGATTTTAGGAGGACAAAACACAACCCGTTACGTGTGATTTAGCCAAATATACCAACCACGTTCCTATGTATCCATCACGGTCCACCGATTTGGCATTGGAAAGGGAAAAAAATCCTAGAAGACCCGGTCTACCCACCTCCATGCATAATGGTTAGAAAAAAAACTGATTAACAAACAAAAAAGTCTAAAAAACTAAAAAAAAAACAGGCACGTCATAGGCATAAAAGAAGGTCTAGCAATAGATCCGGTCTCGTAGGATTTACTTTCGTTGAAAAGGACTACGTGGAGGATCTATTTTTTGCAACCTCCGAGTCCAGAATGTGACACATGTCCACCAATCTATCCTTTTTTAATTTTATGTATATAGGAAAAAAATTGCTCCTTTGCTACTCCGACGACACCACTAGTAGCTTGAAAAATCGATGGCGTTTGTAGCTCTGGCGAGAGACCTCGCCGACCATCCTACTGCTGCATACTCAACTCAAGCTCGTGGCTCAGAGCGCCAACACCCACATCTAGTAGCATTGGTAGCAGTGTCCGCCGTGGTACGCAGCAGCTTCCACCGTGCTACGTAGCAGCGTCTATGGAGATAGACAGCGGCGCTCGCCTCCGTATATAGCAGGTTCCGCCGTGCTATGTAGCATCGTTTATGGACATAGACAGCAGCGCTCGCCGCCGTACATAGTAAGTTCCATCGCTCTATGGAGCAGAATCCACGACTGTAGGTAGCAGCGCTTGCCACCGTACATAGCAGCTTCCGCTGTACTATGTAGCAGCGTCCATGGACATAGACAGCAGCGCTCGCCGCCGTACATAGCAGGTTTTGCCACGCTATGTAGCAGCAGCCATGACTGTAGGTAGCAACGCTCTCCACCATACATAGCAGCTTCCGTCGTGGTTCGTGGTTCTTAGCAGCGCCCGCGGGCCGTATGTAGCTGTAGCAGCGCCCATGGCTTGCTCGGGGCAAACTCACTTAGAGCTGCAACCACTGTCGCCTGCCGGTGACGAATCTCCTTCGACCAGAGGTTGTCGCCTTGAAGCACTTGAGTCAGCAGCTCGTAGCAACCGCGGCCTCCGCTTGTAGCAACTGGCGAGAGTTGCAACCACGGACGCCCGCCGGCGCCGTATCTACTTCGAACAGAAGTTGTAGCCTTGAAGCACTTGTGTCAGCTGCTCGTAGCACGCCCGCTTTCCGCTTGCATCACCCGCCGCCCTGGGCTCATAGGCCAAAGCAGCGCCACCCCTCGACTCCGCTTGTGTCGCTTGCAGCAAGCAAGATTGCTCGTTCGCGACACCTTGGTAGCAATGGCGGCCTACCTTGGTAGAAACGGCAGCCTGCGTTCGCAGCAACGAAGACCTACCTTGGTAGCACCGATAGCCCGCCTTCGTAGCATCGGCGGTGGACATTTGCAGCTCCAGTGTCAGCCTCATGTAGCAACATCGTTTGTTGTTGGGTCGTCATGGCAGTGGTGGCGGCAGTAAGCAACGATGACCTGCCGCACCAACTGAGCCTTTTGGATGACCTCTGGCGCTAAGTGCTTGTTCTCAGTAGCACCAGGAAAACAAAAATCTGGGAAAATATGCAGGGGAGGTAGGGGAAAGGGGATGCAGCCAAAAATACGGCCGGTGGTGCAGAAAAATATCAGAGGGTGGCGGCGCTGAGAGGACGGCGAGCAGCGGCGACGAATCGGTGCGGCATATCGATTAGTTCCCGAGGAGCAGCAGCCTGTATTTCTCACATGGAGTTTGTGTAGATGAGATGCATGAGTTTGGAAGGAAAGAGATATGGGAGAGAGAGAAGCGGTGGGCGTGGGGTCGTGAACACGTCTTGCTCGCGGGAGATGAAGGACACTTCACGTTGTAAGGGCCTATCTACCGGGACGATCCAACAGGTCGCCCCAAACGGTCTGTTTCTATCAGCCTGGGTCAGGCCATGGTCGCTTTGGGGTCAGGGTCCGGCCTGTCCGGCCAGCCGCACCCAGCTGGCCGACCCATCTGTCTGTCTCTCTCGCGCTGTCACCGCTTGACACCCTCGCGATGGGATGTTAATGGCGACACGACGTCGACTATCAGCGCCGAGGGCTTCCCGCATGGATGGTGTTTCCCGCCATCGTTTCCCGTGCGCGTCTCGCTTCCCGTGGCCAAAAAACTTTCCATGCCTTCCAGGCCGTTTCCCGTCTTCGTCGCGGTCTATACAAGGACGCGGGCACGGCGGAGACAACAAGCCCAAAGCAAGAGCAAACCAGCAGCCAAAAAAGCACCAGACACCAGCAGCTATGCCTCGCCACAAGATCACCAACTGGACCAAGATCCAAGAGATTTGCGGCACCCTCTTACCGGAGGTGGAGGTCGACGAGGTCCACCTCGAGGCCACGTTGCTGGCCAGGCGCATGAGCAAGGCGGATGTGTTGGCCTTCGAGAAGGAACGCCATGTCGCCGAGTTGGCACTAGAGCGGGTGGTGGAGGCGGCCTCCACGGTGGTCGCCCAATGGGCAGTGCGTGACATATGCCACGACGTCGCCAAGGAGGCGATGGAGGCGGTGGCCTTGTAGGCCGCATCAGCGGCTCTCCACGAGATCCGCCACGAGGCAGCCATGACCATGCTGGAAGAGGTGACCAAGGAGGCCTCCAAGGTCGTCGTCCGCGAGCTCTGCCACGCTGCCAAAGCGTGCAGTGACGCGGAAGAGGTATAGCGTGAGCACGTCGCCGACTCGGCGGCGAAGGAGGAGCGTGTGGCTATGGCCACTGAGGCGGCGGCCGCATGGGCCCTCATTGACGGCGACGAGATGGAGGTGACGGAGGACGAGGAGGAGGGAGAGGAGGTGGATCAGCTGGAGGAGGAGGAGGGGGAGGCGGCGATCGCTATCCCCGTGTAGATCGCGCGGGCGCTAGGCTTCGGCCTCAATGGTGCTCCGGTTTCGGCTCCGGATCCTTCTCCGGTGGAGTTGCATGCGACTGAGGCAGAACTCTAGCGCCAGGCGTGCGCCATTGCTGCGGCGAAGGAGCTCGCCGACCAGGAGGCGAGGGACCACTTGGCTGCCGAGATGGATAAGGACTCGGCGAACCTGGCGGCGGAGGAGCGTAGGAAGGTGGAGGGTGATACGTCGGAAATGTATCTGTAATTTTTGATGTTCCATGCTTGTTTGCTATCTACTTTGCTTTGCATTGTCTATACTTTGAGGTGTTTTTATATCTTTTCTGGAACTAACCTATTAACATGTTGCCACAGTGCCAGTTGCATGTTTTCTTCTGTTTTTGGTTCCAGAAAGGCAGAAAATCAATATTCTCGGAATTGGACGGGACAAAAGCCAAAGTCAATATATTTTCGTGGGGAACACGAAGTCCAGAGGAGAGACGGAGGAGGTCCTAGAGGGGGCCACACCCCCTTGCCGCACGTGTGGGCCCACACCGTGCCTGGGGGGGTGCAGCCGCCTCGAGCACCCCCTCGGCCTCCCTCTTCGCCTATAAGAAGCCCCCAATGCAGAAACCCTAAGGACCCGATCAATATTCCACGAAACCTTCTGTAGCCGCTACCACCGTCGTCCCTAGATCGAGGGGGGGATCTGAAGTTCTTCCCGGCACCCTACCGGAGGGGAGATCATCCCGGAGGCCTTCTCTCCGGTATGATGCATGAGTAGTTCCACCTTGGACTATGGGTCCATGTAGTAGCTAGATGGTTGTATCTCCTACTTGTGTTTTCATGTATAGATCTTGTGAGCTTCGTTCATGATCAAGATCTAATATATATGTAATCATGCATGTTGTGTTTGCGGGGATCCGATGGATATTGAGATTATTATGTCAGATTGCTTAATGTTTTTTTCTTTATGATTCTATCATTTCTGTGTTGTTGTGATCTTGCATGCTCTCCGTTGTTAGTAGCTATCTTGGCCGAGTAGTTGCTAGTGACTCCAAGAGGGGGTATTTATGCTCGATAGTGGGTTCATGCCTCTAGTTTCCAAGGGAAGTGACAGAAATCTCTTAGGTTGTAGATGTGATGTTGCCACTAGGGAGAAAACAACGATCTCTTGTTCATGGAACAAGTAGATTATTTACCTTACACACTTTGCTTAAAGCAGTTATCCATTGCTTGCAACTTAATACTAGAGGGGGTTCGAATGATAACCTGAAGGTGGACTTCTAGTCATAGATGTAGTTGGATGGCGGTCTATGTATCTTGTTGTATTTCCCAATCGAATCTCATAGGATCTTTCTGACTAGTATTGCATTGTTATGCCTTGCTCAGTTCCTGTCAATTGCCCTGCTGTAATTTGTTTACCCTTCATGCCATGTTGTTTATCTAAGGAGAAAACCTCTAGTGAACTATGGACCCCGGTCCAATCTTTACCATTGATACATCTTCCAATGTTACTTGTTTACTTTTTGCAAACCATTACCTTCCACACCATATGTTTAATCCTTTGTTACAGCAACCGGCGAGATTGACAACCTCACTGTTAGTTGGGGCAAAGTTTTGAGTTTGTGTTGTGCAGGTCTCCGCGTTGCTAGCAACACCTGTGTGAATTTTCCTTCCTCCTACTGGTTCGATAACCTCGGTTTCTTACTGAGGGAAGACTTGCTGTTGTGCTGCTTCACACCTTGCTCTTGGGGTTCCCAACAGGCTCCACGTCAACCATGCTAGCCATCACAAGTTTTTGTGGCGCCGTTGCCAGGGAGGCCAAGGACGTCTTCACAAGGGGAGTCATTCACTTCCTTTCTCTTTACTTTGCTTTTAGTTTACTTAGTTTATTTGCTTGGTTTTGTTTGCCTCTTTTCAAAAAACACAAAAAATTAGTTCCTACTCTAGTTGCTGGTCTGTTATTGCCTTGCTTGGTCATGCTTTCTATCAATGGATGCTTTCTTTGAAAATAGTTCTTATTGGCAAGGTGGGTTCACGGAAAAACAAAAGTATTATTATAAGGAACATCGTTTATCACAAAAAGGGAAACACTTATGGGAACAAATTGATAAGTTGAATACTATTGCTAGAGATGTGTGCTCTACCTATAATGTTACTTATTGCTTTGATAAATCTTGTTGCTGTAGGAGGTATAAACACCTTCCTTTTCAGTGTGATTATAATGATAATGTTACCATATCTTCTTATGTTAAAGGAAATTATGATTTTTATGATGTGGAACAAATTGAAGAATTTATTGCTTTCAAGGGTGCATTTGAACTTGCCAGTTTGCTTGAAAATACTAATGATGCACCTTATGAATGTGAGGTTTTGGAGATACTTAAATTTTGCTTTGATAATTACAAGGAAGAAAATAGCTATATTCTTGAATATCTTAATAGATGCTTTTCACAGATGGAAGAGACTAATGCCTTGCAGGAGCCTATGGAAGAAGAAATTGCTGAAACTAAAAGCTCATTAGATGAAAAAGAGGAGGAGAGTGATAAACAAAAGGAGGAACAATGGATCTACCCATGCCTAATAAGATTAACTCTTTATCCCTTACATTACTTGATTGTCCCCCATGCTTACCAAAGGAGGATGAATGTTATGTTCCTGTGGATTCCTTTTAACTATCTACTTTGGGTAAAACCTGTGAAGGTTTTAATCCCACTATTTTTGAGTTTGATAGAAATTATGTGTTTGTAGATCATGAAAAGCATGCTTTATGTGATAGCTATATTGTTGAGTTTATTCATGAGGCTACTGAAAATTACTATGAGAGAGGAAAATATGGTTGTAGAAGTTTTGATGGTATTGAAACACCTCTCCTTGTGCTGAAAGTTTTGAAGTTACTTTTGTCTTATCTTCCTATGCATGTCACTTTGTTCTTCATGAATTTATTTGTGTACAAGATTCCTATGCATAGGAAGAGGGTTAGACTTAAATGTGTTTTGAATTTGCTTCTTGATGCTCTCTTTTACTTCAATTCATATTTCTTATGTGAGCATCTTCTCAAACTATCAAGCCTAACTTAAAGGCGTTAAAGAAAAGTACTTGTTGGGAGATAACGCAGGAGTTTTCTTGAGTCATGGAAGTTATTACTTAAGTAATGACCTCTCCTTATCCTTTTTGTTTGCTTTTTGTGCCAAGAATGACCTCTAATGACAGGGAAGTAAGATTTGGGGAGTTGTTGTCCTGAAACAGATTTCTATCCTCTACCATAAAAATTCGGGAGGAGTCTCTGTAACTCGTATTGAGCTCAAAATTTACGAAAATATCCCCCAGTATGTTAGCTAACTTTATTTAGTTCAACACTTTCTGATTTGAGCAACATAAGATTTTCAAAAAAAATCGGTTTCTACCTGCTGGTCTGTTTTGACAGATTTCTGCCATTATTTGCATTTGCTTCTTATTGATTCCTTTTTGAGTTCTCTTTTGGGGAATTCAGCTTTTTGAAGGAGTTACTACAGTAGATTTTGTTTTTAGTGAAAAGACTTGCTGTTCCAAAGCTTTTCCAGAGGTCTAATTTCTTTTGAATACACTAATGTTGCTAATGAAGATTGTGTGAAGTTTTGTATGAAGGAAAAATTTCAGGTGTAGAGAGAGAATGATGCAATGAGATGAAGAATGGACAAAAGCTCAATCTCGTGGATTCCACCCTGGTGTCACCCCAAGAAATATCCAAGACGTACAAGCGTCAAAGCTTGGGGATGCCCAAGGCATCCCCTTCTTCATCAAAAAAAGCTCAGGTCTGTCTAGACACTTCGTTTTTATTGTTTTATGCATAATTGTGTTGTTCTTGGAGCATCTTAGTTTTTGTTTGCTTTGCTTAGGTTGTGTAGTTTGCTTGAATAAAGTAGATTGGACCCCCGTTCTCGATGTGTTATTTTGCAAATAAGTTGCTTGGTGTTGGAAAGGAGTAGGAAGTTCCTGCTTGAAAGTGCAAGAGGAGCTTGCATTGAGTGTGACTTAGACTTTATTATGACATGCTAGGTGTTGTTTTGACCTTAGTGATTATTGCTATAGCATGTCTTGTTCCAAACAATTGGGATTTCTTAGTGTGTCTTGAAGAAATTATGCGTTGTTTTAGCATGCAAAAGCATAGTATTGTGGTATTCTCCTTTGATGCTTTGTTTGGGTTGACTTGGCACATGATCACACCATGTTATTACTATGACAAGTCACCATAGCCTCTATGATCATTTAGTCCTTGACTTAAAGTACCACTCTATGCTTTGATTAGTAATGCTTTGTTGCTCTGCATAATTATGTCCAATATGCTCTCTTAGTTGGTTGCTCCCAGTCTTTTGCTAGCCTCCACTTGTATGAATAAGCTCTACTCATGCTTCCAACTCCCAAGAAACGAAGTTATTCCAAAGTGTCCACTATAAACTCCTATGCATGGTGTGTTACACCATTCCAAGTATATTCTTGTTTTCAGTTATCTTCCAATTAAAAACAATTTTGTTATGTGAAAACTTAGTGATTAAAGCCCGCATAAACTTGATGGCACACTTTATATTCTTTGCCCCTAATAAACTTGAACCATTGTGTCGTCTATGTTGTATATTCTTGCACTTATACGTTGGAATTAGCAGAACCATGCTGTCATGGGGAACGTTTTCAACATTGCACTTGTACTTTGTACTCAGTTGATATCATACTCTTTTGTCTATGGATGTCACCGGTGTGAAATACGGAGGGATCTTGTAAGTCCATGGACTTTGTATTCTGTGTTAGAGAAACGCCTGGGCCGCTAGCCTAAGCCATGCCTAATCATGGGGGATACTTGCAGCATCACCATAGTGAGCTATCTATGAAGCATCCTCAATAAAAAGCTATGAGGGGGCAAGCTGATTTCCCCTCATACTTCGTCAAGCATATACTCCATAGTTAGTTCACTTTAACCTTAATCACTTTAAGATGCTTATGATAGGGGCAATGAGGCCTGAAAGCTAACAAGTACCATAATTTTTCGAAGATCTTTTTGAAACTTGAAATCCCTGCTTCCTTTATAAAAGACCTTTCTTCCACCATTATTGAGTCTCCACCTTCTACCTTTAGGCACCATTAAGAGAGCATAGTTGTCATTTTATGTGCAGTGTCCCAAAACTTATTGATTGATGCATATTGTGATATTACTTGTTTTGTGCTATTTGTTTCTAGTCACCCTTGTGAACTTTGAAGGTGTCATATGCATCTATTTGCTACTCCATGAGGGACAAGCTGATTGCCACTATGCTATGTTTTATGTATGTGAAACAAGCAAACGTTTTTCAATGCATGTTTTTCAAGATATTTGTTTGTAGCCTATGATGTTGCATCCATAGTTACTATGTCCTATTGTTAGAACTCCATCTTTCATGCACATATTTAGAGTTCGTTGATCCTAGCTTTCAATGCTTGCAAATGGTTTGATCTTTATTGTGAAGGTGCATCTTACCTCAAAATTTATTCTTTTATCACTTACCTACTCGAGGACAAGCAGGAGTTAAGCTTGGGGATGCTTGATACGTCGGAAACATATCTATAATTTTTGATGTTCCATGCTTGTTTGGTATCTACTTTGCTTTGCTTTGTCTACACTTTGAGGTGTTTTTATATATTTTCTGGAACTAACCTATTAACAAGTTGCCACAGTGCCAGTTGCCTGTTTTCTTTTGTTTTTGGTTCCAGAAAGGCAGAAAATCAATATTCTCGAAATTGGATGGGACAAAATCCAAAGTCAATATCTTTCCGTGGGGAACACGAAGTCCAGAGGAGAGACGGAGGAGGGCCTCGAGGGGGCCACACCCCCTGGCCACACGTGTGGGCCCACCCCGCGTCTAGGATGGTGCAGCCGCCTCGGGCACCCCCTTGGCCTCCCTCTTCGCCTATAAGAAGCCCCCAATGCAGAAACCCTAAGGACCCGATCAATATTCCATGAAACCTTCTGTAGTCGCTGTTGGAGATATGCCCAAGAGGCAATAATAAAGTGGTTATTATCATATCTTCATACTTATGATAAATGTTTACATACCATGCTATAATTGTATTAACAGGAAACATTAATACTTGTGTGATTTGTAAACATAAAAGAGTCCCTAGTAAAGCCTCTTGTTAAACTAGCTTGTTGGTTAATATATGATCATGGTTTCCTGATCATGAACATAGAGATGTTATTAACAACAGGGTCATATCATTAGGAGAATGATGTGATGGACATACTCCTATAGTTAAGCGTAGCATAAATATCAAGTCATTTAATATAGTTCATTTGCTATAAGCTTTCTGATACATAGTAACCTAATTCCTTCGACCATGAGATCATGTTAATCACCATCACCGGAAGGATGCTTTGATGACATCAAACACCACACCGTAATAGGGTGGCTATAAAGGTGGCATTGAGTATTCGGAAAGTATGGGTTGAGGCACATGGATCAAGAGTGGGATTTGTCCATCCATATGACGGATAGATATACTCTGGGCCCTCTCGGTGGAATGTCATCCAATTAGCTTGCAAGCATGTGACTGGCTCACAAGGGATCACATACCACGGGAACGAGAAAAGAGTACTTATCGGTAACGAGGTTGAACTAGGTATGCAGAGATACCGACGATCAAAACCTCGGATAAGTAAACTATCGTGAGACAAAGGAAAATTGGTATCGTATGTAAGTGGTTCATTCGATCGCAAAGTAATCATTGAAATATGTGGGAGCCATATGAATTTCCAGTTTCCTCTATTGGTTATTGGTCGGAGAAGTGTCTCGATCATGTCCGCATAATTCATGAATCGTAGGGAGACACACTTAAGGATTCGATGTTGTTGAGTAGTTATCGAATGATGAGTAAGAGACCGAATGTTGTTCGAAGTCTCGGATGGGATCCGGGATATCACGAGGAGATCCGGAATGGTCCGAAGAATAAGATTCATATAAGGAAAGTCCCGTTTCGGAGTTGGGGAATGATTCCGGTGTTTTCATCGGGAATGTTCTAGAAGGGTCCGGAAGGTCTGGCACTCCGGAGTGGAAGGGTACATGAATGTGTCATAACAAGTTGGAATGATTGCATCATGTACTAGGTATCATGGCTGGGCAAAATAAAGGGATAAATCAAATCCTATTTTGAAAAGTCAAACGCCAATTTGAAAAGTCAAACGACAAGTTTGCTTGGTGGAGGGAGAGTAGGAAACCTACTTAGGGATGAAGTCCTACTCCCTCCACCCGCCAGCCAAGGAGGAGGAGTTGGAGGAGGACTCCCTCCTCCCAACCACGCCTCCCTCCCACCTATAAAAGAAGGGGCAGGGGTGCCCCCTCTTCCCTACACCCAACACCTCCAAACCCTAGCCCCAGGCGCCACCACCTGCTGCTGCCGCCGCAACCTAGGGCACCACCAACTCGCCGAGTTGGGGTGAACCCTAACCCTAGACGCCGGCTAGCTTCCTCCCTTGGCGCCTCTAAACCCTAGATCGCCAAGGCCTCTCTCATAGTCCACCATACTCGCTCCGGCTTAAGGCGAAGCCTTGCGAGATCTCCCCTCTACTTCCGGTACCACGCCGTCATGCTGCCGGAATCACGAGGAGAGTGCTACAACCTCCGCTGCCTGCTGGAACAAGGGATAGGAAGGTCTTCATCGAGTACCTAACGTGTGACCGACTGCGGAAGCGCTGCCGGAACACAGCACCGAAAGGATCGTCTACATGATCTTGAGATCGACAAGAGTATGACTACATCACCCATGAGAATCTGCTCTCGTTAACCACTTTGGAATCTTCGAGGGTGAGTTCCTCTATCGACTCGTTGCTACAATCTAGTAGATAGATCTTGGCTTGTTTGTTTGCATGCGGTAGCAAATTTTTGTTTTCCATGCTATGAATCCCTACAGTGGTATCAGAGTCATGTCTATATGTAGATCTGTTGCACGAGTAGAACACAATGGTCATTATGGGCGTTGATGCTTTTGTTGTTGATTGCCTCTTGTGTACTTTGCATCTTGCGGGATGGTGGGATGAAGCGGCCCGGGCTAACCTTACATGACATCGTTCATGAGACTTGCTCCACGCTTGACATGCAACTTGTATTGCATAAGTGGCTTTGCGGGTGCCTGTTTCTCCCAACATAGTTAAGATTCAATTTACAAAGGGTGATTGACAATACTAGTATCAATGTTGTGGTTCTTATTCGTAAGTTTGAACGACACTTATTGAAAGCCCCAAACCACATAAAACATGCAAAGAAAATTAGAGGCATCTAACTTTGTTTTGCAGGGGTGTGATGTGATGTGATATGGCCATGATTGTGATTATATATGATGTATGCAATGTTCCTTATTGTAAGTTGGCAACCGGCAAGAGCCATATGGTTGTCTTTTAAATTCCGTTAAGACCTGCATGTCTATTCAAAGAAGTTGTAATAGTTGATGCTAGTGGACGACAACCATGAAGCGGCGCCATTGACCTTGACGCCACACCGGTGATGATGGAGATCATGTTCGTGCTTGAAGATGGAGATCGGAAGCACAAGAAGAAAGGCCATATCATATCACATATTATGAATTGCATGTGATGTTAATCCTTTTATGCATCTTGTATTTCTTAGTTCACGATGGTAGCATTATAATATGATCCCTCAAGCACGCAATTTCAAGTTTTAAAGTGTTCATCCTTAATAAGAACCGTTGCTAAAGCTCGTTGTTTCGAAGCACCATGTGATGATCAGGTGTGTTAGATTCTGCGAGTGTATACAACGTGAGCAAGCCAGATTTGCTCATGTGGAAGCTAAGGTTTGATCTTGACGAGCCTATCATGTACAGACATGGTCTCGGAACACGGATCACCGAAAGGTAAAGCATGAGTCATATAGTAGATATGATGAACATGTTGATTGTTCGCCATTGAAGCTACATCAACTCTCGTGATGATCGGTTTTGATGTGGAGGATTTGGTTCGTGTGATCACTAAAACAATGTGAGGGATATTGTTTTGAGTGGGAGTTCAACGGCAATATGATTAAAAGTTGAACACTATTTATCATAAATTAAATCAAAGTGAATTTGCATAATTGTTGTAGTCATTGGCATCCGTTTACCACCTTGCGCTTAGTTATAATTGAGATGATAGAACTATAGAATTGTGGTTAGTTACTTTACGAACTGGTATCGTATTGTTTTGAAGTGTTAATCTAAAGTTTAAGAAGTCCTATTGCAAACTTTCAGTAAGTTCCGGTTACTCCATTGAAGTTTAATAATTGGTATTAAATCAAGAGTGACAATTCTAGTGTTAGTATCATATTTGTCTCCACGATTTTGATATTCGAAAGATAGTTTCAATATCAAGGTAATCTAGGAGTTGAAAGAGTTGTTTCAGAAACCATGATGTGTGGAAGATATCGTGATATCTGAAATGAAGTTTTGGTTGCAACATGATAGAGTATAATATGGCAAAAGTCATATTCTCATATTTGATGAGAATTTGCAAAAGGTTGGAGACACTAGTTGTCCTAAACCTCCAAAAGGTTTTGGAGAGCAACATTATACTCGTGATTCACCGTTATAAGCTAAAAGTAGCTTGATCATGGATGATTCTATGATAAGGGTGAATATTTGATGTAGGTAAAATGTTTACTACACCAAGAGATTACTAAAGAAAGGAATTTGAAAGAACACCAAACTTTTGATGATGGTGATCTACTTCAAAGTGCAAGTCCAAAGACATTGGTATTTTACTATACATGCTTTGGACTATGTGTCATGTATATGGCTCCACTATTGATGTTGATAGATTCTTTCAAACAGAAGAGGAAATACTAAAAGAGAATCTCATAAATATATGGCAGAAAAGAAAAGACTAGAATTGTTCAGCTTAAGTATATAGATGATATATATGTTATGGCTATATTCTTTGCTTATTAAACAATGTGGTTCTTAAGTATTTGATACTGAATTTGTTGGTGTGAATCGTCATACGAAACAACACAATTCATGAACTACAATGGCCTAAGAAACTAGCAAAAGAATATGTGATGATGTTCATCGAGAACAAATAAAGGGTTGTTATGTTGCTCGTTAAACATCAAAGCTTGCCTTCAAGATTTGTTTTATCAGGTATTATGAGAACAAAAGGGTTGTTCAATTAATTGCCGTAATCCATAAAATATGGATGATTTACAAATCTCATTGGAGAAATCACATCCATAAAACTAGTGCTAAAAATGTCGAAAGACAAATTGATTGAAAGATCACTTAGGAAGTGACATCGTTGTTTAAATTATATTGGAAAGAAAACATGAAGAAACTCCATATGGATGGAATTTTGGAGTCTTTTTGATTTTTGATCAAATGACGCTTGTGAAACTTTCCTAGAGATAATTAAAACTTCGTTCATAGGCCAAAAGGGAACGAATGACTAGCTTATTGGAACTTGTACATATTGTTGTATGAAGTCCATTATGTGTAGTCAAGAGCGATGGATTTCAACTTCATATACTTTCTCCGGAAATTTGAGTGAATATATGAATATTTACTTAATAAGGATGAAGTATGAAACATTTGAAAAGTTCAAAGACTTTCAAGATGAAGAGAAAAATCATTGTAACAAGAATATAAATAGTTTATGATAAGATCATAAAGGAAGATATTTGAGTTACAAGTTTAGCATAATGCCTAAGATTTAAGGAATCGTTCCATGGATTTGCATTTTTTTCGAAACACCATAAAAGTATGGGGCATTCGAGCTTTGTAATTAAACCTTGTTTGACATGGTAAGATCAAAGGTGTAATTCATAAAACTGCCATTATATTTTAAAGATTAAAAGCTTTAGAGACTACCGTTTTTCCACTGAAAATAGCTCCATCATAATCCGTTGAATTGACACCATATAAAGTTATGGTTTGGGATTAAACCCAAGTTGTCCTTTCTTAAACATTGGTATGCTATGCATAAGAAAGATGTTTGCAACCAAAGTCGGATGAACCTGACTTTGTATGTTATTTCGAATAACTGTTCCTCCATAACATCAGAGACAAAAATGTTTGTCGCTTAGAACGTCAAGTTTCTTTGAGAAAGAAATTTTCCGTGAAAAGTTAAGTGGGAGGACAATAGAACTTTGATAACGTTAAAAGAACCTTAGCTATATATGATCAAAGTTGCGCAGCGCCGAAAAGTGTTCCAGAGGCAGCAACAATGCTCATGGCTCACGTGCCTCAAAGGTTGTGGTCACGGAGGTCTAAGTTCCTATTGAAACAAGTAGGTCGGGTAAACAATCAAATACTAAGATTTGAGAGTTAAATCATTATATGACAATAATGATCCGACTACATGCAAAGAAGCGATGATGGGACCTGACTCCGTCAAATGGCTTGAAGCCATAAAATCCGTGATAGTTCCATATACGAGAGATCAAGCTTTGAACTTGAAAGACCCTCTGGAAAGGTACAAGACCTTACAGTCGTATTTGGATCTATAAAGAAATATACATGGATGTTTCACATCTATGAAGTAGTCGATATGTTGGGAGAGAGTTCACAACAATGTTCAAAGGTTGACTATGACAAGATCTGATCTTTCATAGCGATATTTAGTCTAGACGGATTAATGTAGCAAACACGACATATAATTTTTGTTATGTGTTGAATAAACAAAACAAGTTCTTCTAATAGAATGGTTACCAAGGACGTATGCATGACACGGTCCAAAGGGTTTTGTTAATTCAAAGGATGCTAAAAGCATATGCAAACTTCAATGGTTGAAGTAAGCATCGCGGAGTTGGAATCTTCACTATGATAAAACTGTTAAAAGAGTTTAATTTCATCGGAGACGATGAAGATGCTTGCATTTACAAGAAATTAAGTGGGAGCGCTAAGACATGTTTCTAATACATTATGTGGAAGACATATTGTTGATTGGAAATAATGTATCTTTTATTAACACAGGATAAGAATTTCATCTCGATGAAAGACTTAGGCAAAACTCAAATATTTGGCATCAATAGACGCTAATATGGTTGTGCCGAAAGTACATAGATGATATATTGAATGAGTTCAATATAGAAACTACAAGAAAGGTTCTTGTCGCACAGAAAGGATTGAATGAGTTCAATATTGATGATATATTCAAGTGCATTGACATTTGGTAAGTGAAACAAAGATTCAAGTATAGATTGATACTTGATATATAAAATCACAAAGAGTATTTTATCAATCATACTGTGATGTGTACAAATCCAGATATGTCCTATGCTCTAAATGTTATGAGCGTATACCAGAATGATTCATAAGATGATTATTGGACAATATTAAAGATATTCTTATGATCTTGTAAAGAAATAAGAATATATTATTTTGTAGAAGTGACAAATAGATGGTTAGTTCATTGTAAATGAATTACATTGATACTAGTTTTGTCACAAAGTACAAATTAAGTTTATCTCAATCTAAACTAAGGGTGGCAACATATGATGGAAAGTAAGTTCCATAATGGATTTGGATGAGTTCCAAAGTTGAGACATTGTGACAGATACTACAACAAAAGGCTAAGTATATAACTGCTGTTATAGCAGCAAAAGAGGGCATTTGTGTCAAGTAGTTTGATATCAAACTAAGTGTAGTTCACAGCAGGGATAATACTATGAAGATATATTGTACGACAATATTATCAACATGTTTTAACCCCAAAGAATTAAAGGTCACACCAGAGGACCAAATTTGTACGAAGCCATCTCATTAGAGAATGAGTGATTGTCACATCCCAAATTTTAGATTTGGTTCTGCATATCATTCATATCATTGCATCATGTCTTCCATGCAAAACTTTCGATTGAATTGATTCCGGCAAAGCACTACTTTCAAAACCCTATTTTGTTTTACTAAAATGCTCCTACGAGAGAGTGTACTAGGACTTGTGCTTTCCACTCTTGTAGACTAGTGGAATTAGATACCACATGTTCCTAGGTTGATCTCCTAGTTTTTACAAAAATTTAGGAACGAGAATCGCTCGATTCGGAGTCCGTATGAAGGAGTTGCGGTGGGAAAAGCTAAACAGAAATTAAAAAAAAAAAATTGAACAAAAAAAAAGGAGCGCAACCTGCTGGGCCGCCAGCCCAGCCGCGCCAGCCCAGCAGCAGCTAGCAGCCGCGCCTGCGCGCCGCCCGCGCGGCGGATAGCCGCTGCCGCCCAAGCAGCCAGTGCCTCCCCCAGCCGCTGCCACCTGGGGCCCGCGCGCGCCAGCGTGGCGTCGCAGCGGCACGGACGCCGAGACGGGCACGGCACGAATCCGAGCGTCTCTCCGCGCACCACGAGCACCCCTTTAAAGCCCTCGCCCTCCTCGTCCAGAACCCCCCCGAAAACCCTCGCCAACGCGCCGCCACCCGTGCACAATTCCTCGCCGGAGTTGGAGGTTGCCGCCGCCACCATCGCTCGGTAGAGCTCGGTCCTGAGCTCCCCTCGCCCCGATTTCACCGTAGGGAGCGCCCTGGTCGTCGACTGACTCGCCCCCGCCCTTTCTTCCGTGCAGGAGACGCCCGACGCCGCCCCGACGACCTCGCCGGAGCCGTGCGCCGCCACCCGCGCTTCAGCGGCCCGCCGCCGTCGCCTCCACGCGCGCCAGACCCCGCCGCCACCTCGACAAGGTCTGCCGCCACTTCCCCGACCCCGTCCCGCCCTCCGCCGCCGCCGGAACCTCGCCGACGCCGCCCGAGCCTCGCCGCCGACCTCGCCGGTAAGCACCGCCGCCGCCACCCCTCCCTGGCCGTTGGATCTTCGATCTATGGCCCAGATCGCATGGAGACCGCGTGGTTGACTGGTTGACCAGTCAACCCGCGCTGAGTCGGCACTGAGTCAGCAGGGAATATTCCCAGAATATTCCCTTTTGATTTAAAATCTATTTAGAGTTTGCAGAAATTAGTAGGATCTTGTAAAATTCGTAGAAATTAATCTACTGGGCCAAAAATTGCATATAAAATATGTGTAGGTTCAGTAAGTCGTGTAGAATCTTGCTGTATCATTGTTTTACACTTTTGCGGAAATATTTTGTCCGGATTAATTAAATGAGTTAATGCCCTTTTGGAGTAATTAATTCGTAGAAAAAGATCTGTAACTCCAAAAATTGCAAATAATATGTCCCTGGATTCAGTAGAGCAAGGGGAATCTCAAAGTGAATTAAAAAGATAGGCTTACAGTAAAAACTTTTGCAGAAACTATTTAGTGGCTTTCTGCAGTATTTTGATTACTCAGGGAGTTATATAAATCCTTTTTGAGAAATTCCAATTGGTACTGTTCCTAATTAGCAATGCCTACACAGTAGAATTTTCCCAAGATTTTACAAACAGTAAGTTAACAGTAGTGAATTATTTGGTTTCTAGCTCTATTATTGAGCATCATAAATTGCATAATAGTTTTTCTTGCGATAAAATTATTTTCCATGCATGCATTCAGTAACCTTACTGAATAAGATTATGTGGTGCTGATGTAGCATCAATCCACTTGTCATGCATACATCTTGCATCATCTTTGCTTACATATGCTTGTGGATGGTTTGTTTATGAATGCAATTGTATCGTGTAGATTGTGACGAGTGCAACGCTTGCTCATGAGTTGGAGGAGGACTCCCTCCTCCCAACCACGCCTCCCTCCCACCTATAAAATAAGGGGCAGGGGTGCCCCCTCTTCCCTACACCCAACACCTCCAAACCCTAGCCCAAGGCGCCACCACCTGCTGCTGCCGCCGCCTAGGGCACCACCAACTCGCCGAGTTGGGGTGAACCCTAGCCGCCGTCTAGCCTCCTCCCTTGGCGCTTCTAAACCCTAGATCGCCAAGGCCTCTCTCATAGTCCACCATACTCGCTCCGGCTTAAGGCGAAGCCTTGCGAGATCTTCCCTCTACTTCCGGTACCACGCCGTCGTGCTGTCGGAATCACGAGGAGAGTGCTACAACCTCCGCTGCCTGCTGGAACAAGGGAGAGGAAGGTCTTCATAGAGTACCGAACGTGTGACCGACTGCGGAAGCGTTGCCGGAACGCAGCGCCAGAAGGATCGTCTATATGATCTTGAGATCGGCAAGAGTACGACTACATTACCCATGAGAATCTGCTCTCGTTAACCACTTTGGAATCTTCGAGGGTGAGTTCCTCTATCGACTTGTTGCTACAATCTAGTAGATAGATCTTGGCTTGTTTGTTTGCATGCGGTAGAAATTTTTTGTTTTCCATGCTACGAACCCCTACAGTCGCTGCCACCGTCGTCCCTAGATCGGGGGGAGGGGATCTGAAGTTCTTCCCGGCACCCTGCCAGAGGGGAGATCATCCCGGAGGCCTTCTCTCCGGTATGATGCGTGAGTAGTTCCACCTTGGACTATGGGTCCATGTAGTAGCTAGATGGTTGTATCTCCTCCTTGTGTTTTCATGTATAGATCTTGTGAGCTCCGTTCATGATCAAGATCTAATCTATATGTAATCATGCATGTTGTGTTTGCGGGGATCCGATGGATATTGAGATTATTATGTCAGATTGGTTAATAGTTTTGTCTTTATGATTCTATCGTGTCTGTGTTGTTGTGATCTTGCATGCTCTCCGTTGTTAGTAGCTATCTTGGCCAAGTAGTTGCTAGTGACTCCAAGAGGTGGTATTTATGCTCGATAGTGGGTTCATGCCTCTAGTTTTCAAGGGAAGTGATAGAAATCTCTTCGGTTGTAGATGTGTTGTTGCCACTAGGGAGAAAACAACGGTCTCTTGTTTATGGAACAAGTGGATTGTTTACCTTACACACTTTTCTTAAAGCAGTTGTCTGTTGCTTGCAACTTAATACTGGAGGGGGTTCGGATGATAACCTGAAGGTGGAATTCTAGTCATAGATGTAGTTGGATGGCGGTCTATGTATCTTGTTGTATTACCCAATCGAATCTTATAGGATCTTTCTGACTAGTATTGCATTGTTATGTCTTGCTCAGTTCCTGTCAATTGTCCTACTGTAATTTGTTTATCCTTCATGTCATGTTGTTTATCTAAGGTGAGCACCTCTAGTGAACTATGGACCCCGGTCCAATCTTTACCATTTATACATCTTCAACTGTTACTTGTTTACTTGTTGCAAACCATTACCTTCCACAACATACGTTTAATCCTTTGTTACAGCAACCAGTGAGATTGACAACCTCATTGTTAGTTGGGGCAAAGTCTTGAGTTTGTGTTGTGCAGGTCTCCGCGTTGCTAGCAACACCTGTGTGATGTTTCCTTCCTCCTACTTGTTCGATAACCTCGGTTTCTTACTGAGAAAAGACTTGCTGCTGTGCTACTTCACACCTTGCTCTTGGGGTTCCCAACAGGCTCCATGTCAACCGTGCTAGCCATCAGCGGGCAACACGATGGCTCGCGGCCATGCGCACAACTGTCACCGCGAATGCATCCAGCAGCGGGCCATCTGGTCCGCTAGGGCGACGATCGACGGGGCTGCCGACAGCGTCAATGGTGGTCATGGCAACGGTGGCCGCGGCAACGGCGGGGATTAGCCGCTGCGACGTCCTCCTCCAATAGCAGCAGTAGCCGTAACGTGGTAGCATTCCTCCTATTTTGTTCAAAGGCCCTTTTTGTAACTGGCGGAGTTAATCTAATGAATAGCCATCATTAAGTACTAATATTTCACTTATATATGGGCCCCGAGTGGCCGACAGGCAGGACACCCGCGTTGTCCACGCATGTCCGGGCCGACACAACCGTTGTCCAGATTTTGTGCAGGAATAGGTCGAGTCGGACGCGTTTGTCCGAATGGGTCGGGCTACTAGGCGTCACCGTGCGTCTATACGGACGAGTTTGAACACGCTCGGACGAAATAGGTCGACCGGTGAAGATGCCCTGACCTACCCGACGAAATGGGTCATCCGCAAATAAGTACTTCTAGTCTTATAGTAAGTCAAACTAAGTAAACTTTGACTAACTTTATAAAAAACATAACAATATTTATGCCACTAAATTTGTTTTTAAATTTAGTTTTATAATACTCCCTCCCTCCAAATAGATGTCTTATGTTTTTTAAAATTTGGATGAATCTATATACTAAATAGTGTCTAGATTCATCTAAATTTTGATAAATTTGAGACATCTATTTTGATAAATTTTGATAATATGACAATTTCATATAATATATGTTAATATATTTATCTATAAGATTGATTAAACTTAATAAATTTTGATTTAGACAAAATCTAGAAATATTTACGTATGAAGGGAGTACGAGTACAGGATAATATACAGACATCCAACTAACGCTAACACTACAGAAAAGCAGTAATGCTCATGCCGTTTCGTGGCATCTCAATTAGTTATCATGGATCGAAAATTTGCGCTGGGCTTTGTCGTAATAAAAACAAATAAAAGAACGGAGGCCAGCCTGGCTAGCTCCATCGCCATTGACATACATGGAGGTGGAGCCATCGTGTTTGTGCTGCAGGTTTCCAGGCCACCCAAGAGGGAGCAGCAGAGTATCATCATCAAAGGAGGCGACCATGGCCGACGAGCACAGCAAAGTTATGGACTTAGAATTTTTTTTTAAAAAAACAGATAGAGTTATGGACTTATATATTTTTTTTAAGAAGTAGAGTTATGGACTTAGAAAAATTAAAAAATGGTGGGAAGTGGGAGTCCGAACCTAAGACCTGTTGCTTAACTCTAAAGGGCTCAACCATCCACACTAAGACAATCTTTCGTCTAATATAGATGCACACAATATATATACAGTACTATAGCGCTTATTTGTTAGGCGCTACATTTTGTACTGTAACATCATACAAAGAGGCGCTACCAGACCGGTCCATGGGAACCGTGTGTCACCTTGACAAGGGATGTAGCGCCATTGCCATAAAGCCTATACTGTATAGTGTGAAACCTTTTCGTTAGACGTTATATAAAAGGGTTACCGAAGTAAAATAGTTTTGAGTTAAATCCATGGTTAGTCACTGAACTTGTTTAGCAAAATTAATACGGTTACCATACACAACAAATACAAGTTTACGGTCACTAAACTCGTGTGGAAGCGTCAACCGTGATCACTGAGCGATGCGGCGCGCTGTATTGGATGACTAGGTGGTTAACGGGACCCGCTGTCAGATGTCCAGACATGTAAGATAGGAAAGGAGAAATCTAGGGAGGCTTTTTTTGCAAAATCGTGCACGTGTACTAGCACCCCCGGTGATGCAGCGGTTGATGCACTTGAGAAGGAGCTGAGGACCTGAGGCAGCTGGGGTCCAGCACCCCGGTGGGGCTCCGCGGCGCGGACAGGGCGGAGGAGTAGGCTTTGCCCAGGCATGTCGTGCTCTTGGTCGCTAGCGGCAGTGCGGTGGCGCCTCCCAGCGTCATGGCAGCCTGAACCACTTGGCAGCACACCGCCCTCTCCTGCACGTAGAAAGCAACGGACGATTAAGCCGACACGTGGGGAAAAGGTGCCTGGCTCACCTTGTCTATGTAGGCGGCGCAGAGGGCGTCTACGACAGCGTGGTCTTCTCCGGCCACGGCAGCGGCGACCGTCGCGGCGATCTCCGAGTGCCTGAACTCTAGACAGCATGTTCCGAGTGCCTGAACTACTCTGACAAAGGATTGCCAATAAGACGATCATGCATGCACCGATGCGCACCTCTAGATAGAGGATGAGTTCTGCGGCCTCCCGGACGGAGCGCCTCGACGACGCATTGCCGCAGCCATTGAGCCGGTGGAGGAAGTAGTCGATGTAGGAGAAGGGGGTGACGGCCTGCATCCGCCATTTGAGCGTGCTCGGGATTAGGAGCTCCATCCTCTGGATCGTCTTCGCCTCGAACACATACCGTGTGTACGCAACCTGATCGATCCAACAATGGTTGTCACTTGTCATTAGTGCAGGTCTGCGATGTTGAAATCTATCTGCTGCTTTCTCACCTGCAGGTCGAGAGACTGAGGAACGGAGGTCTCCTCCATCTTGACGGCCAGCGATAGGCACGCCACCGATAGAAACTGCGTCTATCACACTGAACGTTCACTGCAGTGGCATATGTTTTCTAGGATCAAGAAACAGTACTAAGCTTGATGAATTCTTACAGGGAGGTGGTAGAGCGAGAGGTGAGCCGGGTATCTTTTCCCGTGTCTTGCGTGCACCGGCCTAGTTCTTCCTGGGCTGGTACACTTGCATGATTTAAAAAAAAAACTCCCTGGATTTCTTCTTGCCTAACTTACCTGTCTGGACAACTGACAGCGGGTTCCACTAACCGCCTAGTCATCCAATACAGTGTGTCGTATTGCTCAGTGATCATGGTTGACGCTTCTACGAAAGTTTAGTAAGCGTAAACTCGTATTCACTGACCATATGGATTTTGCTAAACAAGTTCCATGAAAAACCATGGATTTAACTCAATAGTTTATACCCGAGTTCAGCGAATTCCTTTCCAACCTAGGTCCATACTGCCTCGAGAAACACCGAAGACTTTCGTGAGAAAGCACTAGAGAGATGGAGAGCCGAGCAGAAACTGCTGCCGCCGTCCGCGGGCTCCGCTTCGCCGGCGCCGGCCGCCGAGGCCCGCTTCTCCTCGCGCTGCTCTTCGTCGCCGCGGCCGCCTTCCTCCCAGTCGCTGAGCCATCCTGCCCGCGAGGTCTGTCCTGTGCTCTTCTCCCCCTCCCCTTTCCATTTACTACCTCGCGTTACTTGCCAAGGTCAAATAAAAGCCGGATCAGAGTTCGGACAATTTCTTAAATTCAGCATTAGATGTTAAGATATCAAATGAGATTTGTGCCGGTTCCGATTAAATACAGCTCCAGATCCAAGTGTTTTATTCGTATGCACAGTAGACAGCTCAATTCTAGCAGTGTCACCCCTCGAGCTTAAGATTTGGGTCTTCTGTGGTCGAGTCCCCAATCAGCTGCGGTTAAGTGGGAAAAAATCCAAGAGTTTTTCTCAATTCGTATCAATAGTTGTGGTTCCTTGACTGTATTGGCTCTATGTTTTTTTAGAAGAGTGAAAAATTGTTCATCTCTGGAATTTGCATCAAGTAGATGCACACAGCCCAAGCAAGTGCTAAATGCTCCTAGTGTTGTATGTATGCAGATAATTCGGTTGTGAAAGACATAAACAAAATGCACCAGAGCAACTATGGGTTGGAAGGATTATCACATATAACTGTTGCCGGAGCGCTAGCTCACGGCATGAAAGAGGTGAGTGATGAATCCAATAACCAAACTGTACTTTGAGTATTCTCATTTTATGGTGGTAGGAATTTACGCATACTTTTGATGTAGGCATTGCATGTGTAGATATATGGTTGCTGTTGTTAGTATTGGACGATATGTCAATCGAGTTAGAGTTTTTTTTTAATTATATATGTGATTTTTTTATCCTATAGGTGGAGGTGTGGCTTGAGACTGTTAGCGCGGGGCAAAGGACGCCGATCCACAGGCACTCGTGCGAGGAGGTTTTTGTTGTCCTCAAAGGGCGAGGCACGCTCTTGCTGGGCTCGACATCACTGCGGTACCCAGGGACCCCTCAAGAGATTCCTTTCTCTCAGAATAGCACATTCACGGTTCCTGTAAATGATCCACACCAGGTAAAGACGAGGGTTGCAAATGTGTTATTAATCAGAAAATTGACGGTCATGAAACCATCACAGGATTTTTTTTACATTAGGTGGTATGGGAATCGATTTGCATGTTAGTGTTTACACCATGTTTCTTTGGATTGCAGGTTTGGAATTCTGATGAACATGAAGATCTGCAATTTCTTGTGATCATATCGCGCCCACCTGTGAAAGTGTATGTATATACCACTCTTGAATGTTGTGTCCTGTAGTTGACAAGATAAAGTAGATTGAATTGTTCGTACTCATCACTGTAGAGTAGCTTGTGTTGAGTGCTGTCTCGAAACCATCTTTTATCCCAACACCGCTGCTTGTGCAGTTCTGAAAGAAATACTGTTTCCAGGCTGAAAAGATGGCCTAGTATTTTTTTTGTTACTTTGTTCCTTTAAGACACAACATTTGGAGTTCTTGTAAAATCTAGGTAATAGTACCACTACCAGTTACAGTTCTCCTAACATGGGGATCAGGGGGGACATACGTATAGGGCCTAAACCAGCCTACATAAATGACACAGACAGGTTTGACTGAAAACTGTCCGGTTTGCTTTTGTTTTCCTAAATGTAATGTGAACCTTTTGCATAGTATTTCTTAATTTCTTATGTAGTCTCCATTTTATGTAAGCCTTACCTACAATAATGAGTTCTTGTCACAGCTTTGTAGACATGTCTAAAAACAGTTACAAAAAATCTGAAATGGCCAAACTTCATTAATAGAGAAGGCTATGGTACCTTCGTAATTAGGGTTAATTACTTGCAGTAACTGTCCTTAGTATCAAGTGTGATATTTGGTCTATATGTTTTCTGGGTCAAAGTTGATGGTATAATCAGATGGAGGCATACCTGCACTGCACATAAGTAGAGCAGAACATTGTCGTCTTCTTCCAAATCTTACAAAGTATATACCTGTGACCTAAAATGAACACAAAACACTCTGACAGACTGCTACATACACGCTCTACGATAATACCGGATGTCGTGTCCAGTTGTCTCGCATTTTACACCTTAATTCCCTATGAGCAATGCATCTACGAACGTTAAATACTGTTTGCTGATCTTGAAATGCTATTTGCTGTAGATTTCTGTATGACGATTGGAGTATGCCCCACACGGCGGCCAAGTTGAAGTTCCCCTTCCTGTGGGATGAGGACTGCTTAGCAGCACCTAAAGACGAACTGTAGGTTCCAAAGTGCTTATGGCAGTACATTCGCTGCCTCATCCAAAGATGGACTGTGATCTACAGCTTCTGTAACACCATTGCCGACTTCTAGTGCATGTCACTAATGCCCTTTCTTTATGGAAATATTTTTGTGTCACGGCTCCACTATTGTAGACCTTCACCCGGTATCATTGCTCTCTTCTCTATGTTCAGTTCACCTTCTCCCAGCAGATTTGATGTTGAACCCTGAACAAAATCTCAACTCTTTATCCTACACCTCCGATCCTGTGGCTGACATGATCGAGTCTAATTCGTTGCACGTGATAAACAGGCAGGATACAAGCAGATTAGTGAGGGTAATCTTGATATGTGGCAAAAAGAAATCAGTGTAACCTGAAGAGTTGAATGACTGTACTTTTCAGTTTCCGTGACTATGTATCTGTGAGGTATGTTTTACTAGTAGAGTACCCATATCCCGAACCCGAACAACAAAACTTCAGACATGGTGATGAAGAGCAGGAAAAACTCTATATTTTGTGAACGTGTGACTCGAGTGTGATGTTTGAATACGACTGCATTTGCGAGAATGTCTGTCTCGTCTTGATGTTTAAAAAAGGAATATTGGCAGCAGGGACGAATAACAACGAGCGGCCCCCCGTCCCGGGTCGCTCGAAAAAGGCACCGCTCCCTGCCTCCCTAGCCGCTGCCGGCTCCGGCCGTCGAAGGCGGTAGGGTTACATGTGTGCGCACCCTGGCGAAGCCCCTTCGCGCGGAGAGGCGGCGTTGCTGGGTCGCGAAGCGGCAAGGAGTCCGAGGGTTGATGGTGGCGTGACGGCGCGACGGCGGAGGCTGCACATGCTAGTAGCCGTGCGGCACGTAAGCTGATGGCGGCGCTCAGGCCCAACCTGGGCCTGATCTGGGTCGGATGGGCTGCAGCCATGGTGCATATGGGCGATGATGCTGGTAGAAGTGGCCCTCGTGCTGGCTGCAACCCCCCTGCTGCAATCTCTCTCCTCCCACCCTCCTCCCGTCTGCCACTGGTTGAGGACATCGGGCGGGCGAGCATGTGAGCAGCGGCCCTATGGGCGATGGCTGCTCTGCTATACCCTGGTGGATCCTAGCGGTGGAAGCTGCGGACCAGGTGCAGTGATGATCATAGCCCGCGGCGGCGCGACGCAGGTGGCTCCTGCCTTCTCGGCGCACTCCTGGCGATGACTGATGGCGCTACGCTGGTCGGTGCCCACCTCCTGCAACGACAAGTTCCCAGGTTCGCCCCCCTGCGTGATGATCTTCTCCAAGCGACTACTTCGCCATCTCTGGTCTTCCCCTGCATCGACGATCTTCGAAGGTTCTTGTTCATGGGTCGGGGCAAAATCCCCGTGCGGCAGCGGCCTGCGCTGTCAACGGCGATTCCCGAGGGTGCCGGTACCTCCTTGGACGCATTGGCGTGACCCTGATTAGCCTTCCTCCTCGAGCACCGGGGGAAACCTCAGGTCTGGCCTGCCGGACCAGGCAAAGGCGGCGTCTCAGCATTGTTCCCCTCTTGAGGGCGCTACTTTGGCTACGAATGGAGTACCTGATGTAGCAGCTAGATATTGAAGATGTGATGTGGACATCCCTTCTATTGATACAACCGTTGTACCTACAACAACACACATACAAGGATCCATCACAAGATCTCGTGCCAAACAACTTAACTATCAGGTACTTTCGTTTTTTGGAACTATTCCTCACATACATGAGAATATGATGCTGCCTAAATCAGATGTATTTCTTACTCTTAGGAATGATGGACCAAGCATGGATGAGAGGGACAAGCATTGAAGCATGGCCATGCATGGAGATGGCAGCAAGCATGTGATGATCCAAGAAAAGGCCACGGATAAAGATTTCAGAACTTTGAGGCCACCATAATGAAGAAAGAAGGCTTGGACGAAATATTCAAGATCAATACTTTACGAATTCGTCCATAGCTTAATATGGTGCTGCGACACCTTTATTTTGGGTCAGGCCCATGTAATTTTCGCAGGATTTTAATTAGCTACTTTTTAGAGTCCGTATTTGAGGGGAAAAGGACTTTTAGGGTTGGATTCGGCCACCACTTCCATGGCTGGCCGAAACCCCACCTTTTCGCCCTTAAATACTCCCCATAGCCGTCACCCTAGACTCGGATTTTGTTTAGACATTAAGTTAGCCATAGTCGCAACTTCGCCAAGGCTCGAGCGTCGTAGAGGCCTCTTGTACTTCGCACCTATTCAGGATCCCACTTCTTCAATAAAGCTTTCCTCTTAATCCGCAATATCTTGATTGCAATATTGGTTCTTACTTGTTCTTGATTCAGGTAGGAATTAAGACCCTCGCTGGTCAGGCTGATCGTGTTCCCGCAGGATCGGTAACCTCCAGGAGATTGGCCTAGCGATTGCATTGGCGCTCGTGTTCGCACGTGTAGTCGGATCGTCAAGCCCGAACTCCACCAAATCGATTATCATCATCTCATCGAAAGATCGGACACCTTTGCCCTATCAAGTGGTATCAGATTTCAGGTTGCTCGGTGAGATTTTACTGTTTTTCGTAGATTAGATCTGTTTTTACCTATAACCCACGAAAAAGCCAAAAACACAGTTAGAGTTTAGATCCATCCCATAACCAATCTACGCCTCGCATTATCTTTTCAGTTTTTGTATTGTTGAATTTCTGTCTACATCGCCGCGTCGAGTTGCTGGTCTTAGTGTCTCGTCCCTTAGAGTTTCGAGTTCTGATCATAGTAGTCACGGCCACACTCGCCGATCACCACCACCATATTCCGCCACCATATTCCGCCGCCATATACCCAGCCACCATAAACCCTAATACTCCGCCACCGCCTTCCTACCGCGACACAGATCCGATCAAATTTCCTGCCGCGATACGAGTCCAAGTAGAGTTATTGTTTCCTAGTTATTTCTTTTTACTCTCCTTCTTTGTTGTTTCCGTGTTAAGCTAAAGTCCGTGTCGAGCTTCGAGTCCGGTCGTAAGTCCAGAAGGAGAGCAAAAAAAAAGTCTGGAACCGCCTTCGAAAAAAATTTCTGACTGTACTAGTTTTCGACCCCGGGGATCACTTTTCTCTATCGGCCGTTATAGCGATATCTTTTTGGCGCCGACGCGCTTTTCGGAGCAAAATAAAAAATTTCGAAATTTTTTTTGGGGCTAACCTATTTTTAGACCCCGTAGATCAGTTCTAGACACTTGCCATCATAGTGATTTTCTGTATCTCGGTTCGCTTTTCAGGGTGCCATATCGTCATACAGTGCTTGTTGTGTCGCGTCGTGACATCGTTGGTGATCTAGGCTCGCGTCTCTAATACGGTCTAGCCTAGGACCAACACAGTACCGTCGTTGAGCATTCTTTCAACTTTTGCATTGCTGTTTTGATAATTGCTAACCCCCTTGCTAAGCCTTCCCAGAGCTTCACAGATATTCTCCACATGCGGTGTCTCGACTCCTGGTAATCGCTTGGTTCAATCTCTGGACCCACTGATCCTCGCGGTTGTACATCGCCTTTTCCTGCTGTTTGGTAAGAACTTGTAAGAGCTTCGTATATTGCTTGACGGATTACGCGTGACTTCCACCATATTTCCGTACTATATACCTGTGCTTTTTAAGGACTAACCATGACAGATACTTCGCGGAACCCTGCCACAATGACGAACGAAGAACTACATGCCCACTACTCCGCGCTCTTGGTCAGTCGCGCTGAAGACGTGGATACGCGCCTCGGGGAGTTTGACACCAAGCTCACCAACGCCGTGGACAAGATCGATGGACTCGAGAAATCCTTCAACGCCAAGCTTGACGTTCGGTTCAAGGAGCTTTTGAACCGATTGCCCGCACCCGCACCCGCACCCACACATGGCGCACGACGCATTCCGATCACGGGTCGGACTGCTGGTTCGGCTGCCGCCGCACCCCCGGCGGCTACCGCTGCGGCTGACGCACCTCAGACTTCCGTCGCGGCTGCTGCTGCGACATTGGGGACGGACGACGGGTACTACTACGACCCCGACGATGACGATCTGTTTGACGAGGAGGTTGAACAACCTCTACAGGTTCCTGCTGGCCGTCCCCGACATTACTACCGCAACGCTCGACCACCGGTACATGATGATGATCATGTTGCAAAGCTTAAATTAAATATTCCATCTTTTGAGGGTAAATATAATCCTGATGCATATCTTACATGGGAGATGGAAGTAGAACAACGTTTTGCATGCTTAAAATATTCTGAGAATATGCGTGTTAGTGCTGCTACATGTGAATTTACTAAATTTGCTTCCCTTTGGTGGTCTGAGTATTGTCGTTTAAATCCTACTAATATTTCTAGTACTTGGACTGCTTTAAAAACTGCTATGCGTGTTCGTTTTATACCTCCCACTTATCAACGTGATTTACTAAAGAATCTGACACGTTTAGAGCAAGGGAAAAAATATGTAGAAGAGTATTATCAGGAATGGCAAACGGGGATGGTTCGGTGTGGTCTTGTTGAATCTAATGAACAAATGCTTGCACGTTTCTTTGGTGGATTAAACAAGGACATTCAACACATATTAGATTATAAGGAATATAATTCTATCACCCGTTTGTTTCATCTTGCTTGCAAAGTTGAACGTGAAGTGCAGGATCGCCAAACACCATGGAGGAGGACTAATAATTCTGCAGGTCGCACATCCACTTGGACATCCCGACAATCAGCGCCTCCTCGTGATTCGTCTCCAGCTACTACCACATCCAAGGCCACCACAAGATTTCCAGCTGCTCCTCCACCATCATCCAATGCTCCTGCTCGTAGTGCATCTTTCTATGGCTTCCACGGGTAAGACAAAGGATATACAATGCCGCAAGTGCTGGGGTTTTGGTCATATTGAGAGACAGTGTACAACACAACGTGTGATGATGGTGCGAGAAGATGGTCAATACGATTCAGCGAGTGATTTTGATGAAGATACACTAGCCCTTATTTCTGCTCGAGATGGAGACAATTCTGATGCTGATGAAGAGATAGAGGTAATGGGAGCTGAAGCTGCTGATCAATACAAGAGCTTAATTGCACAACGTGTGTTGAGTGTGCAATTGAGCAAATCTGAGCAAGATCAACGCCACAACCTGTTCCAAACATGTGGTGTTGTCAAGGAAAGAGCTATACGGATCATCATTGATGGAGGGAGTCGTAATAATCTGACCAGTGTTGACATGGTAGAGAAGCTTGCGCTTCCAACAAGACAACGCCCACATTCATATTACATCCAATGGTTTGAGAGTTCTTGCAAGATCAAGGTAACAAGAATGATACGCGTGCATTTTACTATTGGTACATATTCTGATTTTGTTGATTGTGATGTTGTACCTATGCAAGCTTGTTCTTTGTTACTTGGTAGACCATGGCAATTTGATAGAGAATCTCTTCATAATGGCAAAACTAATCACTATTCTCTTATGCATGATGGAAAGAAAATTGGTCTTAAACCTATGACTCCCGAACAGATTTTAAAAGATGATCTTGCTAGAGCTAGTAGAGCTAAAACTGAGGAGAAAAATAAAAGTGAGAATCAGATTGTTGCTGCAGATTTTATACCACCAAAGAACACTAAATCTGATTCTACACATGCTACTGAAATTCGTTTGAAGAGTCCATGTATGCTTGCAAATAAAATTGATATTGCTGAACTAGATGTAAACAATACTCAATGTTATGCAATTGTCTGCAAAGAGGTTTTGTTTTCATTTGAGGATATGCCTCCTTCTTTGCCACCCGCTATTGCTAACCTTTTGCAGGAATATGAGGACGTCTTTCCCGCTGAGCTGCCACCAGGACTACCTCCTATTAGAGGAATTGAGCACCAAATTGATCTAATTCCTGGTGCCACGTTGCCCAACCGCGTGCCATATAGAACCAATCCAGAGGAGACAAAGGAGATACAACGCCAAATTCAGGAACTACTCGACAGAGATCATATTCGTGAGTCCCTTAGCCCCTGTGCCGTTCCTATTATTTTGGTACCTAAGAAAGATGGTTCTTCACGCATGTGTACTGATTGTAGAGCTATCAATAATATTACTATTCGATATCGTCATCCTATTCCACGTTTAGATGACATGCTTGATGAATTGAGTGGCTCTACCATGTTTTCTAAAGTTGATTTGCGTAGTGGTTACCACCAGATTCATATGAAATTAAGAGATGAATGGAAAACAACATTTAAAACTAATTCGGTTTATATGAGTGGTTAGTAATGCCGTTTGGTTTAACTAATGTACCTAACACTTTTATGAGATTAATGAATGAGTTTTACGTGCTTTCATTGGACGTTTTGTGGTAGTCTACTTTGATGATATTCTGATTTATAGCAAATCTTTAGAGGATCATTTGAACCATTTACGTGCTGTTTTCAATGCTTTACGTGATGCACGTTTGTTTGGTAACCTTGAGAAGTGCACCTTTTGCACCAATCGAGTTGCGTTTCTTGGCTATGTTGTTACATCACAGGATATTGAAGTGGATCCAGCCAAGATTGAAGCTATTGAGAATTGGCCGCAGCCCAAGACGGTCACACAAGTGAGGAGTTTTCTTGGCCTCGCTGGTTTTTATAGGCGCTTTGTCAAAGACTTTGGATCAATTGCCGCGTCGCTGAATGAGCTTACCAAGAAGGATGTGCCCTTTGTTTGGGGCGATGCAAAACAACATGCCTTCGTCATATTGAAAGATAAGCTAACACATGCTCCCTTACTCCAACTTCCTGATTTTACTAAGACTTTTGAGCTTGAATGTGATGCTAGTGGAATTGGTTTGGGAGGGGTGTTATTACAAGAGGGAAAACCTGTTGCATATTTTAGTGAGAAATTGAGTGGGGCTAGTCTGAACTATTCTACTTATGATAAAGAATTATATGCGTTGGTTCGGACATTAGAAACTTGGCAACATTATCTATGGCCTAAGGAATTTGTTATTCATTCTGATCATGAATCTTTGAAGCCTATTCGTAGTCAAGCTAAGTTGAATCGTCGTCATGCAAAGTGGGTTGAATTTATTGAGTCTTTTCCTTATGTTATCAAACACAAAAAGGGTAAATATAATATTATTCCTGATGCTTTATCGCGCCGTTATGCTTTGTTATCTCAACTTGACTTCAAAATATTTGGATTGGAAACTATTAAGGAACAATATGTGCATGATGCTAAATTTAAAGATGTGTTGCAGAATTGTAGAGATGGTAGAACTTGGAACAAGTTTGTCTTCAATGATGGATTTGTGTTCCGTGCTAACAAACTATGCATTCTAGATAGTTCTGTTCGTCTTTTGTTGTTACAGGAGGCGCATGGAGGAGGATTGATGGGACACTTTGGTGTCAAGAAGACGGAGGATGTTCTTGCTGCACACTTCTTTTGGCCACGTATGCGTCGAGATGTTGAGAGGTTTGTGGCACACTGCACTACTTGTCAAAAAGCTAAGTCTCGCCTTAATCCACATGGTTTATATATGCCTCTTCCTGTTCCTAGTGTTCCTTGGGAGGATATTTCTATGGACTTTGTTTTGGGATTGCCACGAACACAGAAGGGGAGGGATAGTATTTTTGTTGTTGTGGATCGGTTTTCTAAGATGGCACACTTTATTCCTTGTCATAAAACGGATGATGCTACACATATTGCTGATTTGTTCTTTCGAGAAATTGTTTGTTTGCATGGTGTGCCAAATACTATTGTCTCTGATCGTGATACTAAATTTTTTAGCCACTTTTGGAGATGTTTATGGGCTAAGTTGGGGACTAAATTGCTCTTTAGTACTACATGTCATCCCCAAACTGATGGTCAAACTGAAGTAGTAAATAGAACTTTGTCTACTATGTTGCGGGCTGTTTTAAAGAAGAACTTAAAATTGTGGGAAGAGTGTTTACCTCATATAGAATTTGCTTATAATCGTTCCCTGCATTATACCACAAAGATGTGCCCATTTGAGATTGTGTATGGTTTTGTTCCTCGTGCACCTATTGATTTATTGCCTTTACCTTCTTCGGTGCAACATAATTTGGATGCTACACAACGCGCTGAAATGATATTAAACTTGCATAAGACTACTAAAGATAACATTGAACACATGAATGCTAAGTATAAACTTGCTGGGGATAAAGGGAAAAAGCATGTTGTGTTTGATGTTGGCGATCTTGTTTGGTTACATTTGCGTAAAGATCGTTTTCCTGATTTACGCAAGTCTAAGTTAATGCCACGTGCTGCTGGTCCCTTTAAGGTGTTAGAGAAAATAAATGATAATGCATATAAACTTGAGTTGCCTGTAGACTTTGATACGGTTAGTCCTACGTTTAACATTGCAGATTTGAAGCCTTACTTTGGTGAGGAAGATGAGATTGCGTCGAGGACGACTTCAATTCAAGAAGGGGAGCATGATATGGACATCCCTTCTATTGATACAACCGTTGTACCTACAGCAACACACATATAAGGACCCATCACAAGATCTCGTGCCAAACAACTTAACTATCAGGTACTTTCGTTTCTTGGAACTATTCCTCACATACATGAGAATATGATGCTGCCTAAATCAGATGTATTTCTTACTCTTAGGAATGATGGACCAAGCATGGATGAGAGGGACAAGCATTGGAGCATGGCCATGCATGGAGATGGCAGCAAGCATGTGATGATCCAAGAAAAGGCCACGAATGAAGATTTTAGAACTTTGAGGCCACCATAATAAAGAAAGATGGCAGCAAGCATCTCCTCGCCAAGTTGTAGTCGCTTGGTAATGACGGTCATGTGTGCGCGCCTGTGTGCGTGTGTGTCCCTCCTTCTGGAGGTTGTACCCCGGATGTCTACCTGTTCAATGAAATGAAAAGCACACTCTTTTGTGTTTTCTCGAAAAAAAACTTTAAAAGCAGTCAAAAGCAAAATCAAGTCAGGGTTCCTTACCAGCAAAACAAGCGAATCAATCCAAGATCTTCTCTCAATGAGAGAGGTCTCCGTGATGTAAGAATACCTAGATAGCTTGCCATGTCCATCTTCTTGGTGAAGATCGCAACAAATAGGACAACCAATGCTGAGTCCCAACTTACCAAATCGCTTCTTTTCTCCGTGTTGTGTGTGGCGGCTACTCGTGATGACCCACATTTTGTTTCATCTTGGTGTACATTTGTCCTCGTTCTGGATGGGAGGGGGACGTCAATGCAGATATCGGTGTGGCATTGCCAGCAGAGAGAGCTCAACACTAGCCGGACAGATAAAAAAATCAGAGGATCATGGTGTATAAGGCTTCAGGACAATTTGTTGGTAGCAGATGTTCTCAATCTTGATTCTGAGCTATTCGGGGACGAGTCGAGCTTAGTAGGTGTGTGCACCATCACTGCGGGCTTCCACTCACTCACATTGAAAGAATATTGCAAAGATTTAAAGAATATAAAGATAAAGAAACTGGCATATAAAAAAAATAAAGAAACCGATGCAAAGGAATGGGCCACCAAGCCTCCTATATAGACCACCTCATCTTCATTTGAAAAGCTAATAAAATCGGCTATCTCACTACAATTTTACTCGTTGGTGGCAGTGGCAAAGCAAAATTTTATACTACTCCCTCTTACCTATATTAATTGATTTGGATTTGTCTCAATCCATATGTATCTAGACATGTTTTCGTACTAGATACATCGGAATTTAGACAAATTTAATTCAATTAATATGGTTCGAAGAGAGTACTACTTTGTAGTTTGTACTTAGATCGAAACACACTTAACATACCTTTTTTCGAAATCTGTATCATTTGATACATATTGTCTTCTTTAATACTTTATTATCAAAAGTTCTTATAAATTATTACATCATGGATCACACAAGATGGCAACATGAATCAACCAAAAAAAATATAGGATAACATGAAGCGACTTATCGTCAAGATGTTAAACCCCGTGCTACCATTTCCAAACGGCTACATCCAGTATCCAGAGCGTCTCACATCTCTATTGATTATAGATAGAACCACGTACGAATCTAGTGAGTTGCCAATGGTATAACCTGCATGAACGAAAAAGATTTTATATTGTTAAAGACTAGGAAGCAGACTCATGTGTTACAATGGGATAGAAAACAGTTTTCCAATACGAAATTCTGGCGCATGTGTCATGACCGAATAGTAAACGTAGATTTACAAATGTTTCTTCTGATTTGAAAAGAGCATGAGCTCGTGGTGTTATCATCTGGTTTTGATGTCGACAAGTATAATTGATTTGATGTTGACAAGACTAAATAGAATTATGGTCCTCATATGACTAAGTTGCAAAGTCGTTGAGACAAATATTTAGTTGGTATAAGCAAATGCAATTGTATGTTGTAAAAAACAAAGCCACTAAATAACTTTAATATATACATAAATATTAAGTGCTAGGTTTTCAAATTTAAATTTGTTTGATCTCTTTTTGAACCCCAAAGTTTTCAAGCCTTAGCCTTTATTTCAGACAGGAAAAAGAAAGAAAACGGGATCAAATGACCTTCGACCAACCGGTCGAGCAATCCTATCCTAAACCGTAGGTATGCATGCGAGAGGCGGACATGTATCCTATGGATGATAGGACCCATATCCTTGTCCGCCACATCCACCTCCTCGGCCTGCTCTAAAGAGCCAGTCTTTTTGGCGCTAGTTCCCACAATAGCCTACTCTCCACTTTTTTGAAAGTCCCACTGGATCCAATTTTTAGATTTTAAATTAAGGCGATGCCGCTTGTTTATTCTAGAGGAGGCTGATTCAAGTCAATTTATGGAGGTATATAAATCGGTGAAACTCGATTCAAGGAAGCAATGTAGGACTATTTAATACAAAACAACATACAACGTCTCTCTTATTTATCGATAAACAGAACCCC
The DNA here is from genome assembly GCA_916181665.1 of Avena sativa. Classification (NCBI taxonomy): domain Eukaryota; kingdom Viridiplantae; phylum Streptophyta; class Magnoliopsida; order Poales; family Poaceae; genus Avena; species Avena sativa. Next base: position 151,697,065 of record OV702297.1, read on the forward strand.
GTACAATCGGAAGTCAGACAGCCGGCCCAACGAAAGCCCAGCAGCGCCGCACTGCTAGCGATTGATCACAAGCCAACCACCGGAGTGCCTCGTACGGGGACTCGGTGGCGGGAGACCTGGAGCCCAGTGTAAGGAAGTTTGGGGCCGCGGAAGTTTCCGACGGCCGGAGATCGAAGGGTTCTTCTTACAAAATATAACTTGGCTAAAAGAAATTCGTTATATTTGATGGGGGTACTATGTTAAAAGTCATATACACAATTCTCTATATTATTTTTGCAAGAGGGTACTCAATGAAAAAATGTTGAATTGTTTCTTCTTTATCACAAAAACAACATTTTTTACTATCCTGCCAATTTCTTTTAGCCAAGTTATATTTTGTAAGAAGAACCCTTCGATGTAAGAACCACATAAAAATCTTAATTTTAAGTGGTATTTTCATTTTTCATATATACTTTTGAAGGAATCTTGTGTGATCATTTAAAAGACCCAAATAAAAGGATTTGACCGTGTAAACACCTGATGTCGTTAATCTCCAAACAAAACTATCACGTTGTTCAGTCAGATGAACATCGATTAGGCATCTGACCAGATGAAGCCATTTATTCCATCTATTACCTACAAGGGCTCTTTGAAACTGAATATTCATAGGTGTATGTGATAATACATCGGCCACATAAACTTGTTTCCTTTGGACAATGCGATAAAGGGAAGGATATTGATATGATACGGGCTCGTCCCCTAGCCAAGTGTCCTCCCAAAAATGAGTGCTTGTTCCATTATCAACCTTAAAAGAACCATGCTCAAAAAATTATCTTTTACTTTTATAATCCCTTTCCAGAAAGAAGAGTCAGATGGTTTTGGTTTGACTTGAGACACTTTGAGTGCATATACTTATTTTGCACTAATTTATGCCAAACACCCTCCCCTGTTAGAAGATTAAAAAGCCATTTGCTTAATAAACATCTGTTTTTTAGTTCCAACACCTCAATGTCGGATCTTTTGGCTTACAAATGATGTTCCGTTTAGTGAGCCTATATTTTTTTATGCTGGATCGAAAATAATCTAGTATTTTTCTTACCCCTTTGGGTATTTCAAAGAATAAAAGCATAAACATTGAAAGACTTGTTAAAACTGAGTTGACGAGTGTCAATCTATCATCATAAGATAGCAACTTGCCAATCCAGTTAGATAACTTTCTCTCTAATATGTCCTCCATCGGTTTCTATTCCCTATTTTTTTAGCTTGCTGTCGGGGGGACGGTCCCCGGGTACCCCAAAGACACACCAAGACAGGCCAAAAAAAAAGCTTCATCAACTACACAAGCTAGACAGACAAGATACTATGCCGTCATCAACAAATACTGAAGAAATCCGGCTGGCCTTGTGCTTGGCCGATAGGCCCATGCATGGGTGTATGAGCATGTGCATGGTCGATTGGCCTTTGCCTTTTTGAATGGCCGGTTGGCCTTTGTGGGCATGCTTTGCATGCATACCTTTGCATGGCCGGCTGGTCCATGCGTGTATGCATGGCCGGCTAAGCACTTGGCTATCTTTTCCACTTACCAGCTCAATCGATCAAGACCAGGGACAAGTACCAGATAAGAAGAAAGACATAAAGCCTAAAGACAAGGACAAGACCAAGACACTATACACTTTATCAGAAGACATGTAGCAAATAGTATATTCCAGACGCATGCAATAGTCCACCACTATGCATGGCATCTTGTACTATAATAGTAAATCATGTATAGTAGAGTTAGGCCGCGCGGACCCTGCTCTTGTCCCTTGGCATGTTGTATAAATGATTAAGGGGGCTCTCTCACTCATTCATAGACACACACACGAGGAAACTTACTGCTAGCTCACACACGCCATAGAACTTGGCCTCATTCCCATTGATCAGTGTAACATCCCAAAAATATTAATCAAGGCTATCAAATTCCAATCACCTAAATTTAGGGTTAACAAAAACTTTTATTAATTAAATCCATATGAATGCATGTGTGTATGTGATGAATGTATGAATACATGAATGGACTTGTGTGATTGTTGTGATTAGCAAGGAATGGTTTAAAGATGAAAACAACATCATATAAATCAATTCCAAGCAGAAACAAATCAAGAGAAATTCAAGAAGAAACAAAATAAGCAAATGGTCATTTTTGCCAATCTTGCTCACTAGACCACTTTGAGTGTTTCTAGTCCAGGATTTTCAAACAGAAACAAATCCAATTCTTTTCACCCCTTGATGGACCAAGTGAAAGTGAACCCACCCCTACCTTGCAAACCCACAGAAACATTTGGCAACCCTATTCAAATGACATTTGAAAATTGAATCTAGTTCATATGGTAAGATCACCATTTCTCAAGACCCAACCAAACCAGTGCACCTTGACAAATCCAATCAACCAGAGAGTACCTAGTATGTGACCATTGCACCCACCAAGTTTCATACAAAAATTCAAATTCAAATCTCTTGCGGCCATTTTATCAAACACCTTCTGAGCACAAACCAAATTAAACAACAAACACTATAGTGAGTGATACTCCCAATTTGCATCACCTTTCTATACCATAATTTACCTCTATTCATTGATATATGTCTTATTATGAGGTATTACTTATGGATTTTCATCTGTTTATGCATGTTGGATGATTCTTGGAGGATGGACTGCCGGAGTCTCGATTCTGATGGAAAAGAAGGCGTTTCGGTGCAATTTCACAAAGATCAGAAAATACCAGAAAATATGGAAACATATTATTTCTCCAGAAGAATGAGGGAGCCAGAAGGAGGGACGAAGAAGGGCCTCAGGGGGCCCACACCCCCTAGGCGCGGGCCCACCTAACCTCGCGCCTAGGGCAGGTGTGGCCCACCTGCCCGGCTCCCGACTCCGCCCCTTCGCCTATATCTTCCCTACGAAACCCTAAGGCTAGGGGAGGGACCATAGATAGATTTCCGCCGCCTCTAGGGGCAGAAAACACTGAGAGAGAAAGATCTCTCCGGCAGACAGATTTCTGCCGAGGAATTCCTTCCTGGAGAGGGGAGACCATCGCCATCAACACCATCACCAAGCTAGGCTTCATCGGGATCATCATCATCATCCACACAATCATCTCCACCAGCACCATCATCACCACTCCGTCCCGCTGTAACAACTGTGTTGGATATTGCTTTAGTTCTTAGGGGAAACTTTCCTGGTGTTAATTACTATTGTAGTTGATGCTTGTGAGTGGAACCATTGGATTATTCTTTATGTTCAGATTGTTATCCATTACCATATCATCTTTGATCTTGATCCATATGATGTCTTGTGAGTAATTCGTTGTGTTCTTGAGGACATGGGAGAAGTCATATTGTTAGTAGTGGATTTGTGTTGAGTTATTATTCAATGGTTTAGTATTTAAGTTGTGTGGTGTCATGTGAACATCGACTACATGATACTTCACCATTTATGGGCCTAGGGGAATGCATTGTGTATTTGTCTACTAATTGTGGGGTTGCCGGAGTGACAGAAACCTGAACCCCCGTTAGGACACCTTTGCACAAGGGAGCGTAGGATCTCAGAGTTTAAGGCTGTGGTTAGATTTATATCTTAATTACTTTCCTATAGTTACGGATGTTTGCAGGGGGTTTAATCACAAGTATGTATTAGTCCAAGTAAGGGCGGTATGTTAGCACACGTTCACCCAACAACACTTACAACAACAGAGAAGAGTACTCAGCTATTTGAAGCGAAAGCACTTGACAGAATTCCATGTGTCCTCGAGAACGTTTGGTCCTTATAAGTATTTCCACCGGTTTGTCCTTTGCTAAGAAAGGATTGGGCCACTTTCTCCGTTTGTTCATTGTATTTATTACTTGCTCTTTGTTTTGTTGCCTTGTCAGAAAACCACTAAAAATCCGTTTGCTAAGTATTCACAGGGATTTCCTGCTCCATACCACTGTTCAGCACCTTCTGCTCCTCGTTGGGATCGACACTCCTATTTATCAAAAGTACTACGATACACCCCTATACTTGTGGGTCATCAAGACTATTTTCCGGCGCCGTTTCCGGGGAGTGAAGCACTATTGAAGAGTGGAACTGGTAAGGGAAACTTCCACTTTGAGTATTGCTTTTGTTACTGCTTGCTACTTTGTTTCCAATATGGATAACCCACTTGGTTTTCTGTTTGGGAAAACTACTACCACTGCTAGGGTAGTAGATTAACCACCACCTGTTGAGATAGATCCTTTTAAGATACCTACAAGTATTGTTAATCGTATTATGGATAATTATTATTTAGGGGATGGAACTGTCCATCTTGGTGATCACTTGCTTTTTATCCATGAATTATGCTGGTTGTTTAAGTGTGCAGGTATCACAACTGAACAGGTGAAGAAGAAGTTACTCTCCATATCCTTGAAAGGGAGAGCTGAAGAATGGTATAAGTTGGTGAAGAATGGACAATCCATGGAATGGGAGGACATAACATCTCTCCTTTACTCTAAATTTTATCCTCCCAGTGAAATTCATAAGGATAGAAATCTTATATATAACTTTTGGCCCCTTGATGGAGAGAGTACAACTCAAGCTTGGGGGAGATTGAAGTTACTAATGCTTAAATTTCCTATTCATGAACTCCCTAACAATACTATTCTCAATAATTTTTATGCTAGGCTTTCTCTTCATGATAAAGATTTACTAGATGCTTCTTGTGCTAGATCATTCACACATATGAAGGAAGAAGCTAAATGGGATCTCCTAGACCGTATTCAAGAGAACACTGAAGCTTGGGAGAATGACAAAGGAAGAAAGTCAGGTATAAACTATGATTATGAATGCATTAAATCTTTTATGGGAACTGATGGCTTCCGTGATATTAGCAATGAGTTTGGTCTTGATCCTCAAGTTCTTGCAAAATGTTTTAAGGCCTTTGCCTCTTATATTGAAATCCCCAAGAAAGAGTGGGACAAGTATCATGCTCCTTATAAAGACATTGTTACCCATGCTCCTGCCAGTGTAGAGGTTTGTACTATTGATCCTAGTTTTCCTGAACCTTATGTTGAGAAGATCCCTTTTTCCTCCAAGGTAATGGAGCATTCTATTATGGCTAATGTGGTTAGCAAAAGCGCAAAAAAAACTATAGGGTCCGATGATCTTATTGATATTGAGCCTGTGGTAGCTATTGTGAAAGATCTTGTTACTAGAAATATAGAGGATGAGCATATTGTCTTCTGTGAAGACGCTACTAATATTGTTTTTCATCCTAAGAAAGTTAGAAAAGCTAGTGTCCCTGTGCTTTCTGTTAGAATTGGTAGTCATAGCTATTATGGTTTATGTGATATTGGTGCCAGTTCTAGTGCTATTCCTTATGAGCTTTACAGGGAAATTATGCATGAGATTGGTCCTTGTGAGCTTGAGGACATTGATGTGGTTATTCACCTTGCTAATAGAGAGCAAGTTTGCCCCATTGGCATTATAAGAGATGTGGAGGTCCTTTGTGGTAAGATTAAATATCCTGCTGATTTTCTAGTACTTGGTAAAGAAGCTAGTAAGACCTATCCTATTATCTTTGGTAGACCTTTCCTTAATACTTGTGGGGCTATCATAGATTGTAGGAAGGAAAAAGTTTTGACTAAGTTTGCTGGAGAATCTTATGAGTTTAATTTTTCCAAATTTGCTAAAGCTCCTTGTGAAAATAGCTTGCCTAATAAAGATTTCAGGATGGAACAGTTGCTTCTATTGATCCGGTTTATGACCTTGGACCTCTTTTTGATGACTGTAAGTATGCTTATTCTGATGATAAAGTTGTTGCCAGTGATAGTTATATTGTCAACTTTATTCAAAGTGCTACTGAAAGTTATTATGAGAGAGGGAAACATGGTTTTATGCATCTCAATAATGTTAAGTTTCCCCGTTTTATGTTGAAAGCTTTGAAGTTGCATCTGTTTTGTCTTCCTATGCTAGTGACTTTTTGTTTCAATAATTCATTTTCTCATGATACCCCCATGCATAGGAAGTGGGTTAGACTCAAGGGTCTTGGTTATTTGCTTCTCGATGCTCTCTTTCACTTCAGATATATATATCCTATGTGAGCATCTTTGGAAGTTTCAAGCCTAACTTAAAGGCATTAAAGAGAAGTACTTGTTGGGAGATAACCCAAGAGTTTTGTCGAGTCTTGGAAGTTATTACCTCAGTAATAACCACTCCTTATCCTTTTTGATTTGTTTTTTGTGTCAAGTCCAACTACTTTTGTGAAGTAGAGGAGTTGTGAAAAGTGGCTGTCCTGGGACAGATTTTTGTGCTGCATTGTAAAAATTCGCGAGGAAGATCAGTACTTCGTATGGAGCTGTATTTTTCTGAGCTTGTTCTCCAGGTTGTTACCCAACTTTCATCAGTTCTGAACTTTTTGATTTGAGCAACAGAAGGTTTCCGAAAAAATCAATCTTTACCTGCTGGTCTGTTTTGACAGATTTCTGTCATCATTTTGCATTTGACTCTTATAGAATCTTTTGTGTTGATGGGTTTTCAGTTGAAGTGTGTACCCAAAGGATATTGTTTGTTTTTGCTTATACTAATGTTGTCATTGAGTTTGTGCAAGGGTTTTTGTATGAAGGAAATTTCCAGGAGAAGGAGGAAAGGAATCTACAGAGTTCGTATTTGAATAGGTAAAAGTGGTGTAAACAGAAGGTTCGTGAAAATCCAATCCTTTTATATTTTTGATGTTTTTAATACATAAGAAAGACTATGAGACGGAACAGAGGAGGAACCGAAGCCCGGGGTGGACAAACCAACCCCAGGCGCGGGCCCAGCCTGGCTGCGCCTGAGGGGGTGTGCCACCCTCGAACTCCGTCTCCGCTTCGTTTCCATGTCAGAACCTTCCTTATGCTTTGAAACTTCGTAATATATAACCCCCCGGATCCCCTGAGGTTCGTGCATCGTGTTCTCATCGTGTTTTTGTTTCGATCTGTTTCTGTCAGGAAATCTTCTCAAGTTTGGAGCACCATGGTCTCCGCCAATGATAAAGGCAAGAAGCCAGAGGAAGAAGAACCTCAAGTTCCCAAGGAGGAGGAGATTCTTGTTGGGGATGAAGAGGACATGGAGGAGGACAAGCATCCGGACACTCGCGCTACCTTCATAAGCATTGGAGTGGTGTCAGACCCTATCAAGCTTAGGAGGACAACACTGATGTCTACAGGAGGGAAACCTCCGCGTCATATCCTCGCTCCACGGACACTTCCTCCTCATACCACCCGTTCTAACCATGCAGGGAAGAAACACTCCAAAAAGGAAGAGTGGAGAAAGAATAACAAGGACTGGGATCCTCGGTCCGAATAGATCATGAGCTGTATTGAGCATAATTCGGAGCTATTCCGTACTCTTACCTTCGATATGGAGTATTTGAAGAAACTTATTGAAGAGCTTATTAAGAGAACACCACCACCGAAGAAGTAATTCATCATCAGGTTTGGCATCCCCTTGGCTTGTTCCAAGCTTTGCGGAGTGCCGCGGTATCACAACCATTATCTTTTATCTTTTACCTTTTAGTGGATTCATATCTTTCGTAGATAAGTTATCTTATAGTTTGGTTTGCATGTGGAAGTATATCTCCTTTAGTTGATTATCTATTAATCCCTTGGTGTGAGTGCCTTTATTGGAATATTAATGAGAAGTCTCATCTTTTTTTTTGCACTTCTTATTGTAGTTTGCAATCTCTATTATATGATGGATCTTGTTGATCAGTTTTGGAATCACTTTGGGAGCATCAAGTAACTCTAAATTGGTTTTGGCAAACCAAGTTTTGGTTAGTAGCAATACTTTTTGAAGTTTGAAAGAAAAAGAGAAAAAGCTTATAGGTATTTTGTATCATTTGTTTTCTTTCTTGTTGGCTCATAAGCTTAGTATTCTTTATTTAAGATTATTTTGTTTCTTCAAGGAAGATTGCATGTTTGGCTTTATTACTTGTATGTTTGCTTGTTTCTTTCAACTCTCTTTCTTGCTACCCAGCCTTGCTAGACAAAAACCTGTTTTGAGAAGGCATACTTCTCATGTTTTCAAATCCCTTTGAACCAAAAACATGTGCCATTTGTGTCCACCATATCTACCTAGTAGCATTGTTGCTATTCCAAGCAAATTCTCAAGCTTCATCTACCTTTCGAATTAAAAAGTACTTTGTTATGTGAAAACTAGTTAGTAAAGCTCTCACGAACTGGATGGCACACCTTATTTCCTTGCCCCTAATAGACTTGAACCATTGTGTCATCGAAGTTGTATATGCTTGAACCTATACGTTGGAATTAGCAGAACCGTGCTGTCACGGGAACGTTTTCAACATTGCACTTGTACTCTGTACACAGTTGATATCGTGCTCTTTTGTCTATGGATGTCAACAGTGTGAAATAAAGAGGGAACTTGTAAGTCCATGGAGGCTGTATTTTTTGTTAGAGAATCGCCTGGGCCACTAGCCTAAGCCATGCCTAATCATGGTGGAAACTTGCAGCATCACCATAGTGAGCTATCTATGAAGCATCCTCAATAAAAAGCTATGCATATAGTAAATAAAAAGATCGTTGATATGCTCATTGTCTGCTTGCCTTGTCATTTTGGTTATGGGAAAGCTCATGTACCATGTGCAAGGGGTACCCCGTTGGCGGTTCTGTATGATACACCTGTACTTACAATGACAAGAACTTACATGTAACTGAAGTTGAGTAGCATGAGGAGTGGCCCTCATATTCAAGGGACATGATATTGCCAACTTATATTTCGTCAAGCATATACTCCATATTTGTGCACTTTAACCTTAATCATCTCAAGATGCCTATGATAGGGGCAATGAGGGCTCAAAGCTTGTAAGTACCATAATCTTTTGGAAGCTCTTTATGACTTGTAATCCCTTCTTCCCTCTATAAAGGGACCTTTCTCCTATTTTCTAAGTTGAGTCAGTAAACCTACTTCCTCTCTATCTCCAGCAAGCATTTGAGTTGTGTGTTTCAAGCATTCATATGGTGATTTATTCATGTTCTTTATCTTCCTTGTTTACATAGAACTCTTATCTATTGAGTATTACTTTGAAAGACTTCATTAAAAAACCTTTTTGAGCAAAGAGTGCTCCTGTTTTGAAAACTTCTACAAAGCTTTTTGTGAAACTGTTTGCCAGGTGTCCTTTGACCAAGAAAAAAGTTTGCCAATTCCAATTATGATTTATCTTTATGCATCTCTATTGTGACTGATGTACTTGGTTTCTAGCTAAGTTATATAATGGTGAGTCGCTTTCTTCTATGAGTTATGCAATGGTAAGTGTGATGCTTCTTGTTCGTATTCTTTTATCGACACATCACTCCATAAACCTGTGGACATGTTTACTGAGCTCAGTTTTCGCTTGGGGACAAGTGGAGGTCTAATCTTGGGGGAGTTGATACGCCCAATTTGCATCACCTTTCTATACCATAATTTACCTCTAATCATTGATATATGTCTTGAGGTATTACTTATGGATTTTCATATGTTTATGCATGTTGGATGATTCTTGGAGGATGGACTGCCGGAGTCTGGATTCTGATGGAAAAGAAGGCGTTTCGGTGCAATTTCGCGAAGATCAGAAAAATATGGGAAAATATTATGTTTCCAGAAGATTGAGGAAGCCAGAAGGAGGAGCGAAGAGGGGCCTAAGGGGGCCCACACCCTCCCTAGGAGCGGTCCCTCCCGGGCCACGCCTAGGGCAGGTGTGGCCCACCTGCCCGGCTCCTGACTCTGCCCCTTCGCCTATATCTTCTGTAACACCCTCAGAATCGGTCCTATGCAAGTTTTAGCGAAGACCGCCAAACCCGCATAGAAACGATTCAAAGGTGCCCACCAGGCACTTTCGTGCGGGTGGAAAACGAAGTAATAACATTACACAACAGTCCTCGATGGAACCCACAGAACAGATATATACAACAGCGACTCAATGAGTCAAGAATACAGATATAATATACAAAGATCCAAATCACCTTGAAAATGATAGAGCGTCCGACTACGGACAAGATGCAAATGGGGCTAAGAGCCCTGAAGAATAACCACTGGCGTCCATAACCCTGCCCAGGCCAAGCCGGAAGGGTAACCCTGCTAACGACGTCGATCTCAAGACCTGCTTAAACAAAAGGGGTGCCGACAAAGGGCAAAGGAAAAAGAGAGAGCGGTCAGTACTGAGTCCAGTACACGGCGAGGCTAGAATTCGGCGGTCCTCGCCTACATAGGTATGGTGGACTGGAGCGGCAGCGCGGCATGCACTAAACAACCTATAGAGACTCGAGATAACTGTCGGCTATTAGAGAGGGATAAGAAAGACCTATTCGGAACCAACCTGATTCTACCACCAAACATACCCATCCTGGTATTTCCCCCTCGAGACCAGACGAGGAAGTCAACCGAGGAACTCACACAGTTGGCAGTTTTATTCATTCCGTTATAGTTGCGGCAATTACTAGTCAAATATAGATAGCATCCTGATATAATAAGCAGTGGGCAGTTTTAGTTAACCATTCCGTTGTAGTTGCAACACTTACTAGTCAGATACGATTAGCATGAGATATTCCAAACCCAGCAGTTGTTGGTACTTTTATTTAGCCATTCCGTTGCAGTGGAGCTGATTACTAGTCATATCGGATACAAGTCAATTTATAACAGTAAACTTTAGTTATAGTTGTCTATGATCGAGAACTGTGCTCCAAGTCGTCCATAACCGCGGACACGGCTTTTCGAAAAGATTTAACCCTGCAGGGGTGCACCAAAGTATCCACACGCACTTCGACCCTTTTTGCCAGATCAATTAACATACACCCATCGGTATGTCGGCGGGGCCTAAGTCATGACGTTTCCCAGACCCAAAGCAAGTACATGGGGGCCACCCCACTAAGTCTACCCGCAACAAAGTCGGCCGGTCTCCGAGACGGACTCAGGGTTTGGGTGGACGGCTGTAAACGACTAGGAACCCGAAAAGATGACTGGGCTTGTCGATACAGCGAAAACGTGTCCCGATCCTAAACAGTACAGGTGCAGTACATCGCACAATTTAAATAAAGCAGTAAAGCATGGCATAAGTACAGAATAGTAAATAAAACCTCAAACTAGTTGTGGCCCCCGGTACAATGCTTTGAAATCAGGTACTAATCGATGGGGTGCCCACACATCCCACATGTGGTTAGCGCGCTCGATCTCGGAACAGGTGTCAAGAACTCGGGGTCCTACGGGACACCAGTGAGCGGTCGGAAACCAAATATTGTCTATCACCCACCGGTGCCTCTGCATTACCTACTTCAATTTTAGTTATTAAACAGTAATTAAAGTCTTGATCATCTCCAACATTAAACACGCGGCAGTACTCCAACAACTGTGGTACTTGACGACACGCAACAGCACTTGAGCAAGCGACTACGACGCGCAAGTCCAACTATCTACCAATCAACAGGTAATAGGATGTGTCCAAGGCAATATAAGGCTGCAAGGGATATCACGGGTACGAAAACTAGAGCATCGCAACACAGATAGCAATAGATCAATAGGAGGGAATAAATACTATAAAAGTAAGATAGGTAGAAAGGGGGAGATGCTCGCCTAAAAACATTGCCGAAGGTTCATCCGAAGATCGGGTCGTCACTCGCATCAACTCATCGGCCTAATCCGTGAAGAAGCAAAGCACTAGAAGAAACACCGGATGCACTATTTAATACTACGGTAGAAAATCGGGCATGATGCATGTATGATGTATGGCATGGCAAAGGTGCGATGCAATTAGGTCATATTAAGCGGAACCGGGGTCCCGGCAATTAATTAATAGGTTCATGTTGTTTAGATACCCCGCAATTTAAATGTTGTCTTAACATGGCAAAAGATAGCACCGGTTCGCTACACAAACTTAAATGGAACCAATGTGAGACTAGAAATGTCCGCATATGGATCCCATATTTAATTTAGGTGAATCGGCATAAGGCCCCCAAACCACACACATATATGCGACATGAATTATTTAATGCAACAAGTTGATATGCAACAATTCATATAGGTATCAATTTTATAAAATAGGGCTCGAGAGAAAGGGTCACACATTGGATCGAAGATCTTGGGGGTTTCGGAGGGTTCGGGGTCGGACTCAGGGTTCGACGGGGATCGATCTCGCATCCGGGAAGAAGGACTTGGCGGTCTTCGGATCCGGGGCTCGCATCCGGGAAGGAGAACTTGTCGCATCCGTGGTCTTCGGGTCCGTGTCGTCGGTCGTGTCGTCTCACGCGAAGATCTTGGCGTCCGGGTCACGGCGTCTTCGGGTCTGACTCCGGGAAGGAGAACTTGGCGTTCCGAGGGGGATCTTGTCGCCTCTGAAAGGTATTTGGAGTCCTTGTCGGTTTTCTCGAAAACCCCTGGGTACATCTTCACACGGTGGTGGCCTCGGAAGATCATGGCGTTGGGACGGATTTCGACATCATACACTCTTTGCATAGGTCGTTACTGGTGGTTTACAAAAAAAAACATCAGGAACGTGTTGACTAACACTAGGCAGAAGCAACGCTGACAAACAACAAGGGAAGGATACAAGTAGCAGCCCAGGAACGCGAACACCAGTGTCAGGATGAAGTCACCGGCAGAGCTCGCGGGCGCGCTCGACGTGGGACTCGCGGAGGACGATCTCTGCAGCGGAACGGGGTAGCATAGGGCCACGCCGGCGTCCGTGAAGGAGAAAGGGGGCGCCTAGGGCAGCCGTCGATGGCGGCTCGGGACGCGATAGCGGGGAGGCGATAGGAGGACGGCAGGAGGGAGACGTGCTGGTGGCGGCGGTGGTTGAGGAGAAGGCGACGAACAGGGAGGGCGGGGGATCCCGATGCGGGGTGCCGCACTGCCGAGGCGGACGAGGCCTGCAGGCGGCGGCGGGATCTGCAGGGGCCCACGGGAGGCGGTTGGGTCTGCGCAGGGGAGGCGAGGCCGGCGAGCAGAGGAGGGAGCGGCTCACGGGGTGGGGTCCACGCGGGACGGTCGGTGGTGGTTGGTGAGCGTGGAGGAAGGACGGCGAGGACGGAGAGGGCCGAGGAGGTCCCGACGGCGAGGCTCGGCTCGGAGCGGCTGCGAGGAGAGACGGGGGGAGGCTAGGAGGTGAGTCGGGGACGCGAGGGCCACCGGCGGCGCTTGCCTGCAGCAGGAGGAGGGAGGATGAAGACGCGGTAGGGGTCAGGGAGGGTGCGTGCGGGCTCGCTCGAGGGAGATGGGGAGGTGGGACCGGGGTGGCACAGTGGCGTGGGGGGTTGGGATTGGCCCCAGGGGATTTTGTCGGGGGCGGGCGACGGGAGTGGGCAGGGGCAGTGGGGCCGGGGTGGGGCCAGGCAGGCAGGGGAGTGGGGGCTGTGGGCCAGGTCAGCAGGTGGGGTGGGTGTGGGGAAACGGGCAGGTGGAGGTTGGAGCGTTGGAGGAGGGCGGCCGGCTGAGGTGGCGGGCTGGGGTTGGGTGAGGGGGGAAGGGAGTGGCGAGGTGGCTGCAGGCTATTGGGTGGAGTGATGTGGCCGGGCTGAGGTGGCGGGGCTGGTTAGAATAGGTCTGGGTAGGAAAAGATTTAGGGTTGTCTGGTTTTGCACTGGGGGTGCCCGACTGGGTCGGATCGGCCCGGTACGGCTGCCCCTAAAAATAAAAAATAAATATTTTAATATTTAAAACGGGTCTTTTGAAATCCATTGGTAGACGAAACAAAATAATCCGGAGACCCGGATTTTGGATTTTGAAATAAAGGCGAGGTATTTAGAAAACCAAATATGTTTTTCGGAAATAGTTTCAGACAAACAAATGCATGATAATGACGATGCTCAAATGCAATGTGGCATGATGACATGAGCATGCAGTCATGACGATGCAATGCACAAAAACACCGCGATTTTCTAGTAGTGGTTTTTGCAGGGCGCCGCAATTCGACACCACTAACAATGGATCTCTCCCTCGAGATCCGCCTCACGGTACCGGAAGGAAGGTCGGCGATCTGCGTCTTCTCGCTTCGTGTAGATCCTCGCGACACCACTAACAAGAGGTCGTTGTCCGTGATCATCGGGAGGGCACTCCGGGAAACAAAGGCGAAGGTAGAGGTATCCACAAATAAAGCCACCTCTAACTTCGATAGAAGGAGAGAAAAGATGCGGCCTATCCCACCTCAATGTACATGAGCGAATAGAAAGGGTAGTCGGCATGGGGGCCAATCCATCACGCACCCAAACTATTACTCTGCATAATCAGTAGAAAAGCGTGCAACCATTCTCGGAATCAGACTGAAGATCTCGACAATCGAGGTTTAGAAACAAGGAGTGATGCAGACTCTGCATCGGATCTGGCGTAGATGATGTCGTCGCGTCGGAAAACACCGGAAGGCACGAGAAGGAACAAAGAGAAGTCCACCAGACGGAGGATTCCACGGATAGCATGAAGACCAGATGTGGCAACACCGTTACCAAAGGAGGAAGCGAAACCCTGAAGGTACGATGGAACCCAACCACGAGAAATCCTGGACTCGAAGAGAGAGAAGAGAGCGGATTCAAAACACGCAGAGGTGAGAGGAGAGCAGCAGAGGGGTAAGGAGTAAAAGCAGACCTAATCAGATCTATCCAACCGATTTTGCAAAAATAGTTTTGACACTCTACTTCGGCCGTTAGCTAGGTTATCCTACAGGCTGGACTTGTGGGGTATCGCAACTGCTGAGCTCTGATACCACTCTGTAACACCCTCAGAATCGGTCCTATGCAAGTTTTAGCGAAGCCCGCCAAACCCGCATAGAAACGATTCAAAGGTGCCCATCAGGCACTTTCGTGCGGGTGGAAAACGAAGTAATAACATTACACAACAATCCTCGATGGAACCCACAGAACAGATATATACAACAGCGACTCAATGAGTCAAGAATACAGATATAATATACAAAGATCCAAATCACCTTGAAAATGATAGAGCGTCCGACTACGGACAAGATGCAAATGGGGCTAAGAGCCCTGAAGAATAACCACTAGCGTCCATAACCCTGCCCAGGCCAAGCCGGAAGGGTAACCCTGCTAACAACGTCGATCTCAAGACCTGCTTAAACAAAAGGGGTGCCGACAAAGGGCAAAGGAAAAAGAGAGAGCGGTCAGTACTGAGGCCAGTACACGGCGAGGCTAGAATTCGGCGGTCCTCGCCTACATAGGTATGGTGGACTGGAGCGGCAGTGCGGCATGCACTAAACAACCTATGGAGACTCGAGATAACTGTCGGCTATCAGAGAGGGATAAGAAAGACCTATTCGGAACCAACCTGATTCTACCACCAAACATACCCATCCTGGTATTTCCCCCTCGAGACCAGACGAGGAAGTCAACCGAGGAACTCACACAGTTGGCAGTTTTATTCATTCCGTTATAGTTGCGGCAATTACTAGTCAAATATAGATAGCATCCTGATATAATAAGCAGTGGGCAGTTTTAGTTAACCATTCCGTTGTAGTTGCAACACTTACTAGTCAGATACGATTAGCATGAGATATTCCAAACCCAGCAGTTGTTGGTACTTTTATTTAGCCATTCCGTTGCAGTGGAGCTGATTACTAGTCATATCGGATACAAGTCAATTTATAACAGTAAACTTTAGTTATAGTTGTCTATGATCGAGAACTGTGCTCCAAGTCGTCCATAACCGCGGACACGGCTTTTCGAAAAGATTTAACCCTGCAGGGGTGCACCAAAGTATCCACACGCACTTCGACCCTTTTTGCCAGATCAATTAACATACACCCATCGGTATGTCGGCGGGGCCTAAGTCATGACGTTTCCCAGACCCAAAGCAAGTACATGGGGGCCACCCCACTAAGTCTACCCGCAACAAAGTCGGCCGGTCTCCGAGACGGACTCAGGGTTTGGGTGGACGGCTGTAAACGACTGGGAACCCGAAAAGATGACTGGGCTTGTCGATACAGCGAAAACGTGTCTCGATCCTAAACAGTACAGGTGCAGTACATCGCACAATTTAAATAAAGCAGTAAAGCATGGCATAAGTACAGAATAGTAAATAAAACCTCAAACTAGTTGTGGCCCCCGGTACAATACTTTGAAATCAGGTACTAATCGATGGGGTGCCCACACATCCCACATGTGGTTAGCGCGCTCGATCTCGGAACAGGTGTCAAGAACTCGGGGTCCTACGGGACACCAGTGAGCGGTCGGAAACCAAATATTGTCTATCACCCACCGGTGCCTCTGCATTACCTACTTCAATTTTAGTTATTAAATAGTAATTAAAGTCTTGATCATCTCCAACATTAAACACGCGGCAGTACTCCAACAACTGTGGTACTTGACGACACGCAACAGCACTTGAGCAAGCGACTACGACGCGCAAGTCCAACTATCTACCAATCAACAGGTAATAGGATGTGTCCAAGGCAATATAAGGCTGCAAGGGATATCACGGGTACGAAAACTAGAGCATCGCAACACAGATAGCAATAGATCAACAGGAGGGAATAAATACTATAAAAGTACGATAGGTAGAAAGGGGGAGATGCTCGCCTGAAAACATTGCCGAAGGTTCATCCGAAGATCGGGTCGTCACTCGCATCAACTCATCGGCCTAATCCGTGAAGAAGCAAAGCACTAGAAGAAACACCGGATGCACTATTTAATACTACGGTAGAAAATCGGGCATGATGCATGTATGATGTATGGCATGGCAAAGGTGCGATGCAATTAGGTCATATTAAGCGGAACCGGGGTCCCGGCAATTAATTAATAGGTTCATGTTGTTTAGATACCCCGCAATTTAAATGTTGTCTTAACATGGCAAAAGATAGCACCGGTTCGCTACACAAACTTAAATGGAACCAATGTGAGACTAGAAATGTCCGCATATGGATCCCATATTTAATTTAGGTGAATCGGCATAAGGCCCCCAAACCACACACATGTATGCGACATGAATGATTTAATGCAACAAGTTGATATGCAACAATTCATATAGGTATCAACTTTATAAAATAGGGCTCGAGAGAAAGGGTCACACATTGGATCGAAGATCTTGGGGGTTTCGGAGGGTTCGGGGTCGGACTCAGGGTTCGACGGGGATCGATCTCGCATCCGAGAAGAAGGACTTGGCGGTCTTCGGATCCGGGGCTCGCATCCGGGAAGGAGAACTTGTCGCATCCATGGTCTTCGGGTCCGTGTCGTCGGTCGTGTCGTCTCACGCGAAGATCTTGGCGTCCGGGTCACGGCGTCTTCGGGTCTGACTCCGGGAAGGAGAACTTGGCGTTCCGAGGGGGATCTTGTCGCCTCCGAAAGGTATTTGGAGTCCTTGTCGGTTTTATCGAAAACCCCTGGGTACATCTTCACACGGTGGTGGCCTCGGAAGATCATGGCGTTGGGACGGATTTCGACATCATACACTCTTTGCATAGGTCGTTACTGGTGGTTTACAAAAAAAAACATCAGGAACGTGTTGACTAACACTAGGCAGAAGCAACGCTGACAAACAACAAGGGAAGGATACAAGTAGCAGCCCAGGAACGCGAACACCAGTGTCAGGATGAAGTCACCGGCAGAGCTCGCGGGCGCGCTCGACGTGGGACTCGCGGAGGACGATCTCTGCAGCGGAACGGGGTAGCATAGGGCCACGCCGGCGTCCGTGAAGGAGAAAGGGGGCGCCTAGGGCAGCCATCGATGGCGGCTCGGGACGCGATAGCGGGGAGGCGATAGGAGGACGGCAGGAGGGAGACGTGCTGGTGGCGGCGGTGGTTGAGGAGAAGGCGACGAACGGGGAGGGCAGGGGATCCCGATGCGGGGCGCCGCACTGCCGAGGCGGACGGGGCCTGCAGGCGGCAGTGGGATCTGCAGGGGCCCACGGGAGGCGGTTGGGTCGGCGCAGGGGAGGCGAGGCCGGCGAGCAGAGGAGGGAGCGGCTCACGGGGTGGGGTCCACGCGGGACGGTCGGTGGCGGTTGGTGAGCATGGAGGAAGGACGGCGAGGACGGAGAGGGCCGAGGAGGTCCCGACGGCGAGGCTCGGCTCGGAGCGGCTGCGAGGAGAGACGGGGGAGGCTAGGAGGTGGGTCGGGGACGCGAGGGCCGCCGGCGGCGCTTGCCTGCAGCAGGAGGAGGGAGGATGAAGACGCGGTAGGGGTCAGGGAGGGTGCGTGCGGGCTCGCTCGAGGGAGATGGGGAGGTGGGACCGGGGTGGCACAGTGGCGTGGGGGGTTGGGATTGGTTCCAGGGGATTTTGTCGGGGGCGGGCGACGGGAGTGGGCAGGGGCAGTGGGGCAGGGGTGGGGCCAGGCAGGCAGGGGAGTGGGGGCTGTGGGCCAGGTCAGCAGGTGGGGTGGGTGTGGGGAAACGGGCAGGTGGAGGTTGGAGCGTTGGAGGAGGGCGGCCGGCTGAGGTGGCGGGCTGGGGTTGGGTGAGGGGGGAAGGGAGTGGCGAGGTGGCGGCAGGCTATTGGGTGGAGTGATGTGGCCGGGGTGAGGTGGCGGGGCTGGTTATAATAGGTCTGGGTAGAAAAAGATTTAGGGTTGTCTGGTTTTGCACTGGGGGTGGCCGACTGGGTCGGATCGGCCCGGTACGGCTGCCCCTAAAAATAAAAAATAAATATTTTAATATTTAAAACGGGGCTTTTGAAATCCATTGGTAGACGAAACAAAATAATCCGGAGACCCGGGTTTTGGATTTTGAAATAAAGGCGAGGTATTTAGAAAACCAAATATGTTTTTCGGAAATAGTTTCAGACAAACAAATGCATGATGATGACGATGCTCAAATGCAATGTGGCATGATGACATGAGCATGCAGTCATGACGATGCAATGCACAAAAACACCGCGATTTTCTAGTAGTGGTTTTTGCGGGGCGCCACATCTTCCCTATGAAACCCTAAGACTAGGGGAGGGACCACAGATAGATTTCCGCCGCCTCTGGGGGCGAAAAACACCGAGATAGAAAGATCTCTCCGGCAGACAGATTCCTTCCGGGGGAATTCCTTCCTGGAGAGGGGAGACCGTTGCCATTAACACCATCATCAAGCTAGGATTCATCGTGATCATCATCATCATCCACACCATCATCTCCACCAGCACCATCATCACCACTCCGTCCCGTTGTAACAATTGTGTTGGATATTGCTTTAGTTCTTAGGGGAACTTTCCCAATGTTAATTACTATTGTAGTTGATGCTTGTGAGTGGAACCATTGGATTATTGTTTATGTTCAGATTGTTATCCATGACCATATCATCTTTGATCTTGATCCATATGATGTCTTGTGAGTAGTTCGTTGTGTTCTTGAGGACATGGGAGAAGTCATGTTGTTAGTAGTGGATTTGTGTTGAGTTATTATTCAATGGTTTATTATTTAAGTTGTGTTGCTATTCTGCTAGTGGTGTCATGTGAACGTCGAATACATGACACTTCACCATTTATGGGCCTAGGGGAATTCATTGTGTATTTGGCTACTACTTGTGGGGTTGCCAGAGTGACAGAAACCGGAACCCCCGTTAGGACACCTTTGCACAAGGGAGCATAGGATCTCAGAGTTTAAGGCTATGGTTAGATTTAGATATTAATTACTTTCCTGTAGTTACGGATGTTTGCAGGGGGTTTAATCACAAGTATGTATTAGTCCAAGTAAGGTCGGTATGTTAGCACAGGTTCACCCACACAACACTTACAACACCAGAGAAGAGTACTCAGCTATTTGAAGCGAAAGCACTTGACAGAATTCCATGTGTCCTCGAGAACGTTTGGTACTTATAAGTATTTCCATCGGCTTGTCCTTCGCTAAGAAAGGATTGGGCCACTTGCTCCGTTTGTTCGTTGTCTTTATTACTTTCTCTTTGTTTTGTTGCATTGTCAGAAAACCACTAAAAATCTGTTTGCTAAGTATTCAAAGAGATTTCCTGCTCCATACCACTGTTTAGCACCTTCTGCTCCTCATTGGGATCGATACTCCTATTTATCGAAAGTACTACGATACACCCCCTATACTTGTGGGTCATCAGTGAACAGTGTATGTGCCAACCTTGTTCCCTCTCTAGCTCTCACTACACTCCCAGTAGATCATCTAACTTGTTTAAGCAGCTCTAGCTCACTGTGAACTCGACCATGCTATCAATGGTCACCATGGCCGAGCACATTTGCCACCCCCAACATCAACAGCGTACTACAAGCCTAACCAGCCTAGCCAATCATGTCTAGCGAGCATGCCACCGTCCATCGCCACCCCCTGTCCAGCCCTCGAGCCCTGCTAGCCACCGGACCACCCAGAACGCACACGCTCATTTTCTCTGCGACCATGCTGAGAGCACGCTAGAGCGCCGCGCTCAACACACTCGCCCAGACCGCGCCTTGCCTTCATCGCTGCATGATCACCACCGCCCTAGGAACCTCCCAGACAACCCCGTTCGCCGTCGCGTGACCCGTAGCCGCTGTGCGCCATTAAAACTGTCGTCGGTGCTGCTCAGAGCGTCAACGTGTTCCGACTGAACCACACCGCCCCATGCCTCACCATCAATCCGTTGAGGTTCGCCAAGAGGCAGCGCACCGTCCCCTACCTTCGGCCATGCTATTAGCTCACTGTGAAGCCGACCCCGATAAGCTCATCCCGCACTCTTCGGTTCCCTTGTCGCAGTATAAATAGAGGCCTCCCACGTTTGATTTCTTCACACCATTCCACTCCCCACCTCTCACTGGTCGTCCCCACTTCTTCCCGAAGCAAAGCGAGCGTAGCATCGCCAGAATTTCGCCGGAGCTTGCTGCTATTGGAGGAGAAGGGCGCCGCTGATTGGAGCCACCCCAGGAGGAGCCGCTGGTACCAGGAGGATCGCCGTTGCCTACTTCGTCGTTCGCCCCCGTCGCCAACCATTGCATGAGCCTAGGTGAGCCTCCATTGAGCCCCACTGGACGCGCTAGGGTTCGTGCTCGTCGCTTTCTGTTCAGTCGTGGACTATGATCCTTAGCCGTAGATCTTGTTTCTAATCCTATGGTTGTAATCACCCCGTACCCCTTCTCACCCCCTGTCTCACTTACTGGTGGGGACAACCACTTAAACCGCCCGCGCGCGTGGTGTGCGCAGTGGGCCGGCCTAGTTAACTTCCCGCATGACCCAGCTCGTTTGAAATTAGGTTTATCTATTTCATTTCAAACTTAGTTCTTGCAGTAGATTCAAAAATCATTTCCGAGAGATTCACTGAACCAAATTGCATGAAACTAATTTTGCTAGAAATGTATTGAAATTCTTAATCCAAGACCGTTGGATTTAAATAATTTGTAATTGTAGATCACCTATAGTAAAAATAACAAGGCAGAGACTTTTCTGCATTCAAACATTTTTGAAAATTCAACCATAAATGCTTTTGAGTTGATTCCACCTCTCAAAAATCACATTTGATAAGACCTTTCTGAATATGTAAAAATATCTAGGTTTACTTGCAGTAATAATGGACAAGTAATAAAAGAATGCCCCATAGGCATTTCTAGTCACTTTAATTAATTAAAATAAAAAGGTTAAACCTTATTAAATTGTCACACCACTTTAAATCACATTCCCAAGTACTGAAATATGTGGTGATGACATGTGTTAACATGATCCCATGTTTTAATTGGAGAATATTAAATCTTAAGTAGTTTTTCAATGAGTAGAAATTACTTTTCTAAAATAAAATAAATAAGACTTTTGCCTCAATCCTTGTGATGATTGTGATGATGCTAGATCATCGAGTATGAACCTTGTGTGCTGAATAGAAGTAATTAAGTATTGTTTGGTGATTGTGTACTTTGTATTTATTTATATACACTAGTACCGAGCAAGGATACGAAGAGAAAGGAGAATACTACGAGGAAGAAGCCAAGGAGAACTTCAACCAATGCTCTGCAGAAGGCAAGCTACTAACTAAGCAAGCTTCACAATACAAGTTAACTTTGCAAGCTACCACTTGCAAGATAACTATGACAAATAGATGCCTTAGGAATATGTGATTATACCATCTTATTATACCAAATCCCAGTTTTACTTGCAAGCTTTACTCTTTTATTTCTTTAGCAAAGCTTTCTATTTGTGCTTACTTAGTGACTTGTAGATTTTGGAAAGATTATTTTAGAGGTAGCATAAAGAGCATAAAACTTGGCCTAAGTTAGATAAATCTTGATATCATCTTGAGGCATGAGATTGAACTTAGATAAGTCACACTTGATTATCACCCCTCATTAGTTTTACCCCCACCTGTAGTTGCTAGTGCTAAGCATAAAACTTAATCACTTTAGATGGGAATACTTGGTGAAAATGATTATGAAAACCTTAGAATGATGAGTCATTCTAATGAAATGTTTTGACGTGTGTTCTTGAACACCAGATGATTTTGATGATGAAAATGTTGAGGCATCAGTCTTATCCCTTTATAAAACTGATGGTTGTCTGGATGCGATACCATTCCAATTTTACCGTACAACCACTATACCCGAAATTGGGTAGGGCTTGACTGGAAGTTTATATACCTTAGTATGGGTTCCCTTGCGGCCGAGGTTTGAGATGAGGCTACCTTGTGAAGATTGACCACCTATGTAGTTCCCAAGATGACATATGGTCATGGTTGGGAGGCCAAACTCATAGGAGAGGTGCCCATACTAGGGCGTGTACTTGAAAGGTTAGGATTGATTATCCCCATACTGAGTATGGTGAATTTAGGATTGTTCCTGATGGATGTATCGAATATTGTGGTGAAAGTGTACCACCTCTGCAGAGTGTCAAACAATTCGAATAGCCATGTCCGCGGTTATGGATAGTTGGAGTGGCCATACTGTTCCGTCGTCAGATGTTTTCAAAATTACTTGTGAAATGAATCATGACTTTGACTTGACCACAACAGGGATGTGAACATGAAAACTAAGTTCCCACTTAGGTGTTATAAAACTTTAAACTAGTTTTCTTTGCTTCTGAACTCAGTTAAGCTAAATCTGTCTTTTTGCAAAACAACCTAGAGCTTAGTATTCCTACTCAAACCCCTTACTTGTTAGTTTTAGTTTGCGAGTACTTAAAGAGTACTCATGGCTTTGTCCCTGGCTATTCCCATGGCTAGACTATGAAGAGGACTATCAGGAGGATGGATCGCAGGAAGGTTACGACAACTAGGATCATCTCCCATCGTCAGCATTGCCTGTGACTATGAAGATGGAGCTTCGCCCATGCTACCATTATTATATTATTCTGATGCTTTGATTGTACTAAGACTGGATCATGAGATCCTTTATTTGTTGTAAGACCTTATGTATGGTTTGTAATGGGTGATGTACTGTGATATCCAATCTGTTATGTCTCGCAAAAATGGTAATCTTGGGATTGCGATGTATGGCATAACAGGCATCTGGGATTAAAAATCCGGGTGTTGACAAGTTGGTATCAGAGCCATCCTTACCATAGGAGACCCTAGTTTAGAATGGACGTTTGAGTCAAAAAATTAGTTTCAAAACAAAGGAAGTGAGTATTTATAAAAACCTATTCTCATTATTATCACTTAGATTCTTTCATGAAAATTCATGTTCCTCAAAAATTCTTGTAAACTTACATAAAATTTGACACACTTGATCACTCTACTAACTTACTCATCCTACATTCTTATAAATGGACGTGAAGTATAGCAAGTTCTATCAGTTGGGCAATGGAGGAGATCTCATCTTTGAGCGTGACTTGGACCAACTCTCGGAACTTCTGGAGCACCCACACCCTGAGTTCTTCGGAGCTTAGCTCAATGATCAGGAAGGAGGAGAATTGCAATGGCTGATTGTCGCAAATTTCCGAGGGAAGATTGAATCCCCCGCCACAGAGGGAATCCAGTTCACCTTAAGGGAGAAAAACTGGCTCGATGGACTTGCCAGGGCCATGCAGGAAGCTCTTGCCCATCTGTGTGGGCAAAGCATCAATCAGATCAAGGGAACCCACTTTGAGTTCTATCCAAGGCGTGATGCTATGGGACAGCCAGTAGAGGTGCCACGTCACCCAGAGCTGAAGCATCAAGTGGACCATCTTAGCTTCATGATGTATGACCGGCAGAAGGAGTTGGACAATGCCCTCTCCTACGCCAACCACAACTATGCCATCGCCATAAAGAAGGACCAGACCATTTCCATGCTGGCGAAGGATCGCAAGTCTCATTGCCGTCAGCTTGACAAGAAGGAGCGCATCATTGCCCGCCTTCATCACAGGATAACAGACTTGGAGGAGACCATCCACGAGAGGGACATGCAGCTTGAGGAGGGGGAGAATGCAGGGGAGGATATCCGTGGAGACCCTTACTCTTACCTCAGTGAGGATGATGACTTCTTAGAGGACCAAGCCATGGACTTCTTCACTGATGAGGATGATTTCGCCTTCATTGATGATGATGAAGCCACCGATTCCGAGGAGTAGTAGCACTTGAGCACTAGCGTTAGTGAAGTTGTATCCGGTCCCACTGTATCGTAGTTTCACAGAATGGTTCTTACAACCATCTGTTTTCTTGGTTATGGTGTGTGTTTGTATGGTGTTATGAATGAATGAAAATCAAATTGCTAGAAAAATCTGATCCAAACTTCAAAAACTTTTCAAAAACAAAACCCTTAACCTTAGAAATTTCCCTCTTGTCTGATGAGCTATCTCAATCTTCAGATGCCTCACGGAGGAAGCAGTTCATCCCTGGACCTAATGTTGAAAATCGTGCAAATGTTGGTTTTGGACCACGAAGCTGAAAGAGCCGAACGTCAAGCCAACTTAGCCACCCTTCAACACATAGCTTAGATGGCCAACAACAATCAAGGCCATGGAAACCAAGACAACCATGGATCCAAGCTCAAGAACTTCCAGAGCACCAATCCACCCATCTTTACTAAATCTAAAGAGCCCCTAGATGCAGATGATTGGCTGCAAACCATGGAGAACAACTTAGAAGAACGAGAAGGTACTGTTTGCCACCCACTATCTGGCAGGAGATGCAAGAGCTTAGTGGAACAACGTTCGCTCCATGAATGGAGGACATATGATGACTTGGGATGAATTCAAACTCAAGTTTAGCCGAACCCATGTGCCACCAGGTTTAATCAAGAGGATGAGAGATGAACTCAGAGAATTGAAGCAAGGGAGGATGACAGTAGTTGAGTACCGTGACAAATTTCTATCATTAGCTAGATATGGACCGGATGAGATTGAAACTGAAGCCAAGAAGAAGGAGAGATTCTTGAATGGTATGCACGATGAGGTGCAGACGGTATTGGTCAACATTCCGTTTGCTGACATTGAAGCCTTAGTGGATTCTGCCATTCAGATGGAAGGCAAGATCAACCAAGACAATGAGAACCGCAAGCGTCGAATGATGCATCAACCAGGAACCCACCATACCCCAAAGTATCGCCCCAACCTGTCTCCAGGATTTGCCCCAAGAAACAATAGACCCCCGATGACCCGTCCGAACTATCCCAACCGTGGAGGAGGAAACCCAAGGCCCATAGGAAGCCACAACAACAACAACCCTGGCAACTCCAACAATTTCAACCGTGCACCGCCCAAGATCAACAACAACAATGTCGCCAACAACACCAATACTGCCCCAAGGACTGGAAGCAATGTTGTGCCTGTTGCAGGAAAGGACAAGTCTTAGGTGACTGTTATGAATGTGGAACCAAGGGTCACTATTCCAATGAGTGCCCCAAGAATATTTTAGCAGCCCCCAATGTGAATGCCCCAGCTCAGCAGCAGCGTCGTGTTCAGCCTGGAAGAAGATTTTCCCCAGGAAATTCACTCAACCGCAACGGCCGTCTGTTTCTCATGAATGCTGAAGAAGCCCAAGAAGCGCCCGATGTCGTGCTGGGTATGTTTTATGTTAGCTCAGTACTTGCAAGAATGTTGTTTGATTCTAGATCATCGCACTTGTTTGTTACCGAAGAATTTGCATGCACTAGTAAGATTCAACCCACCAAATTGAAGCATGTTATGATAGTTCAAATACCTGGTTCAACCACCAAAGCTAGACAAATTTGCAAGGCCGTACCTATCAGAATCCATGGCATAGATTTTTATGCTAACCTAATAGTACTCGGAACCAAAGGTTTGGAAGTAGTAATAGGAATAGATTGGATGTCAAAACATAAAGGATTAATCGACTGTGCCAAGAAAGCCATAACCTTGACCAGTACGGCCGAAATATCAGTAGAGCATGTATGTGAAACCTTGCCCCGTCAATTCAAGTGCAACAAGAGTCTAGCCCAACCAACCATTGACCAAGTCAGAGTAGTCTGTGAATACCCCGATGTATTTCCAGATGTTTTGCCCATTATGCCCTCAGATTGGGATATCGAGTTTATCATTGAACTAATCCCTGGAACCGGACCCATAGCCCAGAGACCTTATAGTATGAACCCGTATGAATTAGTGGAGCTGAAGAAGCAACTGGATGCCATGCTGGAGATAGGACTGATTCAACCAAGTGCGTCACCATGGATATCACCTGTCTTGTTTGTGGATAAGAAGGATGGAGGTAACCGTTTGTGTACGGATTATCAGAAGATGAATGATGTCACCATAAAGAACAAGTACCCACTGCTGAAGATAGAAGACCTGTTTGAATAGTTGACCGATGCCAAAGTGTTTTCTAATATTGATCTTAGAACTGGTTAACATCAACTCAAGATTCGTGCAGAGGATATTCCAAAGACTGCCTTTACCACTAGATATGGACTGTACGAGTACACTGTCATGTCTTTTGGATTAACTAATTCCCCTTCTTATTTCATGAACCTCATGAATAAGATTTTTATGGACTTCCTGGATAAGTTGGTCATTTATTTCATCGATGACATTCTGATCTATTACAAATTAGAAGAAAAACATGAGCTACACCTGAGGACCATCCTTGGAACCCTTAGGGAGCATCAGCTATATGCTAAGTTTAGCAAATGTGAATTCTGGTTACAGTAAGTAGGATTCCTCGGACATATCGTATTGGCCGGAGGAATTGCTGTTGACCCTGCCAAGGTTAAGGGTGTTGAGGAATGGCAAGCCCCAATAACTCAAACTCAAGTTCTTGCATTTCTCGGATTAGCAGGATACTACCGCCAGTTCGTAGAAGGATTCTCGAGTATCACAAGACCCCTAACCCAATTGTTGAAGAAAGATAAGAAGTTTGAATGGACCGACAAATGTGAAGCAAGTTTTCAAGAACTTAAGAAGAGATTGATCTCAGCCCCAATCTTGATAATGTCGGATATCACGAAGCCTTTTGATGTGTATTGTGACGCATCCAAGATCGGTCTCGGATGTGTGCTTATGCAAGAAGGAAAAGTTATATCTTATCTATCCCGACAACTGAAGCAACATGAGCAGAATTATCCTACCCATGACCTCGAACTAACAACCATAGTTCTAGCCTTGAAGACATGGCGGCATTACCTTATGGGAAACCGTTGTGAGATTTATTCGGATCACAAGAGTCTGAAGTATATTTTCACGCAGAAGGAGCTGAGTATGAGGCAAAGGAGATGGATAGAGCTAATCAAGGACTATGATCTGGACATTCACTATCACCCTGATAAAGCCAATGTGGTAGCAGATGCCCTTAGTAGATTGCTGTGTCGCTTGAATGTCGTCGGATTGTTGACAAGTACGCCATAGGGGGTCCCAATGGCGTTGGAAGGATGGGGTGTGAGACGTCGGATGTTCCAGGAGTGGTGAGCACAAGTTTAGCCAGGTTCAGATCTGACTGCGGTGATCGGACCCGACTCCTGCTAGCAACCCAGTAATATATCGCCGTAAGCCGAATGTTACAGTGGATTACAAGAGAGGTTCACCTGTGCGAGTTGGTTTTGGTTGTGTATCGAGTTGTTGCCTGATGACCCACAAGTATAGGGGATCGCAACCGTCTTCACGGGTAGTATTACCCAATTTATTGATTCGACACAAGGGGAGCCAAAGAAGACTTGCAAGCCTTAACAACTGAGTTGTCAGTTCAGCTGCACCTGGAAATAGTTCTTGATCACAGAAGTTTATGAGTAGCAATAGTTTGGTAGTAGCAACAACAAAGCAACAGCAACAGCAAAACACGAGCAATAGTAATAGTAACAGTGGGATTCGAGTACGGTAGGCATAGGGATGGATGGACGGGCGTTGCATGGACGAGTCTAAACATGTAACTTCAAAATCTAGGGCATTGTAGATAAATAATAACAAGCATCCAAGTACTAAAAAATCCTACGCATGTGCTCCAAATATATTCATACATGCTCGCAATGAGTACTTGCACAACATCTTCTATCCAGCCAGCCCGTGGCAGCGAGGCCTCTAGGGAACTACTAGCAATTAAGGTGCTCCTTTTAATTGAGCACCGGAGCAAAGCATTAACACTCCGTGAACACATGTGATCCTCACACCATAGCCATCCCCTCCGGTTGTCCCAATTATTGTCACTTTGGGGCCTTTGGATCCGGACAATGATATGTGTACACAACTTGCAGATAAGATCACAAACAATACTATCATAATGATTCAATAATAAGTTCAGATCTGAGATCATGGCACTCGGGCCCTAGTGACAAGCATTAAGCACAACAAGTTGCAACAAAGTCAAATAGCACTAATAGAGATACTAGGCACTATGCCCTAACAATCTTATTCGATTACATGATAGAACTCATCCAATCCCTACCGTCCCCAAGCCTATAGTGGGGGATTACTCACTCATGGATGAGAGAAACATCGGTGGTTGATGGAGATGCGTTGGTGATGACGATGGCGATGATCCTCTCCAAATTCCCCGTCGCAGGGTGCCAGAATGGAGTTTCTGGATCCGAATCTTGGTTTCTGGTGGCAGCGGCGGAGCAGAACTCTTTCTAGAAAACTATCGAACCCCCGTCAGTTTTTATGTCGAGAGGCAACTTATTGGCGCAGAGGGAGGCCGAGGGGGTGCCTGGGGTGGTTGCACCCCCTAGGCGCGGTCAGAGGTGGGCCCGCACCTGGCAGGGGTGTGGGACCTCCAGGCCCCTTCTCCATCTCGTTTTCTGGCTCCGTGGATCTTCCGGTGAAATATAATTTTTGGCATATTTTCCGGGATTTTTCCTAATAGTTGATTTTCTGCACAAAAACTAGACACCAAGGTAATTCTGCTGAAGATAGTGTCTGTCCATGTTAGTTGTATCCAAATCACACAAGTTTAGAGGAGAAACAATAGCAAAAGTGTTCGGGAAAGTAGATACGTTTTGGACGTATCAACTCCCCCCAAGCTTAGCTTATTGCTTGTCCTCAAGCAATTCAGTAGAAAACTGAGTGCGATAAAAGAACTTTCACGGACACATTTTCTTCATATGATGTAAATATTCTCAGCACAGGAGTAGATGCTTAGATAATTCATAATAAGAAGTATGCAACTAAGTCTACTCAATAGTCATTGCAAGCTATGAAGAGAAACCAACTCAATAATAATAAGTAGCATGAAACATAAACACAAGCAACATTGCAATGCTCATAATAGGGTATGATAGAGTGGTATCTCGCTTTCCTTTGTTTGTAGAGCACAATATAAATTCCAAGGCACCTCTGAAGTTCAAGTGAAGACTAGAGATAAAGATATCAGAGATACAAGCATCAAAGTCATGACATAATTAACCAAGCTTTGGAACAAACACAAGAATGACAATTATGCTCTCAAGAAGGTGACTCAACAAGGTTGTGAAAAGGTTTTGAAAAGTTTGAAAGGCTTCCAAATGCTGAAAGGAAGGTACTCATTAGCTTTGAGCTCTCATTGCCCCTATCATAGGGATCTTCATGTGGTTAAGGTGAAAGTGAGGTCCACTTTGAATCATATGCTTGACAGACCATAGACTGGAAATCCCAAGTCCCTTGAGTACGAGGGTCGCTCCGCAAGCTACTCAACTTTGGTTACCTAAAAGTTCTTGTCATTGTAAATACATGCATATCATAGAGAACCGCCAATGGGGTACCCCTTGCACATGATACATGAGCTATCCCGTGATCAAAATGACAAGGCAAGTAGACAATGAGCATCTCAGCGATCTTTTTATTTACTATGTGTATAGCTTTTTATTGAGGAAGCTTCATAAATGCTCATTATGGTGATGCTGCAAGTTTCCACCATGATTAGGCATGGATTAGGCTAGTGGCCCAGACGTTTCTCTAACACAATTTATAGACTCCATGAACTCACAAGATCCCCTTTCATTTTGCACCGTCGACATCCACAAACAAAAGAGTAAGATATCAACTGGATGAGATATCCAAAAAGTGTTGAAAGCGTTCCCGTGACATCACGGTTCTGCTGACTCCCAGCATATAATTTGCAAGCATATAACTTTCATGGACATGTCATAATGGTTCAGGATTATTAAGCGCAAGGAATAAAGTGTGTCATCAAGTTTGTGAGAGCTTTACTAACTAACTTTCTCGAAACAGGCAAACATTTTATTTTGGAAGAAAACACGGCATATAGAATATGCACTGAAGTAGCAAATGATGCTAATAGGTAGGTATGGTGGACACTGTTGGCAATATTGGTTTTTGGGAGTTGAAAGCACAGGTAGAGCCCATTCTCAGTGAAAGTGAAGGCTAGGAATAGAGAGGAGCGACAAACGAGAGAGCAATAACTGTCATAATCATGCTTGCAACAAAACAGGACTAACTATGGCATGAAAGTGATACAAGAACTCTGAGGCAAAATAAATCATCGAGGCTTACTGACTATTGATTAGTCATATGCATGCGTAAGCATGTGCCAAGTCGATTCACATAAAACTTCCAAAGGAGGATACCACAATATCATACCAAAATATGAATAAATCAATGCAAGCAAACATTCATATGACATGCTACAAACTATTAACAAGATGGAGCTAATCACAAGCAAGCAAGAACTACTAAGCATCCATAATGACATACACCTTACATAAACAGGCTAAGCATGCTCACAATGATGAGTATATGTACAAAAATGAAACAAAAAGAGTTTGTTACCAGCCTCTTACCACACCTCAAGTTGTCTTAATCTTTATTATTGCCCTTTACTTGTGTGACTTGAATAATAACATGAAACCAAACTCCACTGCGGACGACTGAACCCTGCAAAGAACTCACAAAACCAAAGAAGAACAACAAATATTTTTTGTGTTTTCGATTTTTAGAAACAAGCAAACAAAGAAAAACAAACCAAACAAGGATCAAACAAAGCAAAGCAAAGCAAAATCTTTTTGGATTTTTTTTCTTTTAAGGCAAACCAAAATAAAGAAAAAAACTAAGAGAAACAATGAAAATATTTTTGGTATTTTTGTGTTTTTGAGAAAGAAGCAACAAGAACCAAAAAGAAATCTAAACAATGGATATACAAAGAACCGACCGAACATGATATATAGATGAGTGTGACGTTGATATACCTCCCCCCAAGCTTAGGCTTTTGGCCTAAGTGGGGCTCAATCCCATGGTGCCCAAGTAGATGCACCTCCGTAGTATGACGAGGAGGCTCCCTCGTCCTGGTACGAGCTCGAGGACTCCCCTGCGTAGTGTACAACAGGGTCATATGAGGGCGCTTCCTCCTGATAGTGCCCATGGAAGTTAAGAAAGCGCAGCTTGTCGTCCATCTCCTCGGAGCGTGACAAAGATCCATGAGAAATACTGAACAAAGTGGTTTGGGGTAGAGGGATCTCTCTCTCTCTCTTCCCCGTCAATAAACATCATTCTATAAACCAAGTTCTCAAGGTTAGAGCTAGTGGTGACAAAGTGATGCGCCTTCATGGCAGCAAGATCAAGCCTCTCAGGAGTCAAGACTGTATCATTTGGATCAACAACAATGTCCAAGGCAGCAGCAACATGTGTAGCAATAATTCCCCCATAAATGGGTCCCTTAGTAGTTAAGCGACGAGCAATGAGAGAACGAAGATTATACTTGGTTTCATTGTTGAGAGAAACAGCTAAGAAAGCCAAATGATAGCTGGAAATATTACTAGTGTTCTCCCTACCAAGAACACTAGTGGAAAGATAATAAGCGAAGTACCTGATGGCCGGAAGCTGAATGTTTCTTATCTTTTACCATTGATCTCTATGGCTATCATCATTGGTTATTTCGTGATAAAGCTCCAACAAATCAGTGGGTTGAGCTGGGATCTTCTTTGCTGACCCAGCTGTGCTAAGTCCTAGAGCCCAACAAAATTTCTTCAATGTCATATGGTAAGACCTGCCATAAACTTTGAAAGAAACATCTGGATGGAACACGCTGTTAGTAAAGGAGAAACTCTCCACAAATGTTTTGGTGAGCGTAGCATAATGTGTGCTCTCATCCTGCATAAGGCTCGTTAGTCCAGCCCTCCGAACCAAGGTCATAAAATCATCAAGAATCCCAGCAGCCCGCAAGAAGGTTTGGCAAGGAAAGGTGGACGGGTGCGCATCCCCCTCATCTCCCTCTTCACCAAATCGTGGAGTAATGAGATCCTCATTGTATGAGGGCCTGACACTGGTGAATGATCTTGGAAGCCTTGCCCTTCTAGGTGCATCACCCTCAAATATTTCACCAAATGTGTGGTTGTCCATGACCTCCCTTTTCAAGGAGCAGTCCCTCCAAAAATAAGTAGCAAAGATAGGCTGAGCAAGGAGATCAAAAATCGCGAGAAAGAACAACAAGAACTCGATCTTGAGCAATTTTTCCGGTGTTTTTCGGGAGAGAGAAAGAAGATGGATTTAAGGAGGCAGCCTGGAGGGGCCCAGGTGGGCCAGACCCCCAGGCGCCGCCCACAGGTAGGTCGCGCCTACCATGGGTGTGGTGGCCTGGGGTGGCCCCCTAGGTCACTCCAGGTGTCCCTCTGCCCCTTTTTCAAGGAAAAATTT
Source organism: Avena sativa (assembly GCA_916181665.1). Classification (NCBI taxonomy): domain Eukaryota; kingdom Viridiplantae; phylum Streptophyta; class Magnoliopsida; order Poales; family Poaceae; genus Avena; species Avena sativa. Next base: position 151,729,888 of record OV702297.1, read on the forward strand.
ATTTTGAATTTTCCGGGATTTTTCGGGAAACTTTATTTTTGGCCAATTTTCAGGGTATGAAAATTGATTTTCTCACAGAAACAGTTTTTTCAGAAGAAGCAAAAGCAAACCAATAGCCAAACTACAGGAGCTCTAAGAAACTCTAACAAACAAACAACTTACAAAACCAAAGCTAGCAAAAGAAAGGCAAAGACTAGGAAGGAGAAAAATAAAAGAAAGCAAGAATAACCACAGTGGAAACATTATTTTGTTCATGAAAATCCTTTTGTTAACAAGGTTGATCAAGTATTGTTACCAAAACAATCTTATATGAAACAAAACTTCACCTTCCACAAGGTGATTATGTTACCTCATACTTGATAGCAATGGTCCCAATCATAATAGTTTCAAAATTTTCTTGTGGAATGGGACAATATATTTCTCCAACCTTGATGCTCTCAATATTTCAATGGAATTCAGGCAATAGCGCTTAGCAACCTTCTTGGGGAAATAGACAGTATGATCTTTGTCATTAATATTAAAAGTTACATTTCCTTGATTGCAATTGATGACAGTACCTGCAGTATTAAGAAAAGGTCTCCCAAGAATAATAGACATATTATCATCTTGAGGCATTTCAAGCACAACAAAATCAGTTAAAACCATGCAATTATGAGCAACTTGAACAGCAACATCCTCACATATACCAACAAGAATAGTAGTTGACTTATCAACCATTTGCAAAGATATATCAGTTGGTATCAACTTTTCTAGCTAGAGTCTCTTATAGAGAGAAAAAGGCATAACACTAACTCCAGCTCCCAAATCACATAAAGCAGTTCTAACATAATTATTCTTAATAGTGCAAGGAATAGTCGGTATACCTGGATCACCAAGTTTCTTTGAAACCTTACCATTAAAGGAATAATTAGCAAGCAAAGTATAAATCTCCTCATTAGGCATATTTCTTTTATTAGAGATAATATCCTTCATATACTTTGAATAAGGAGGCAACTTAATAGCATCAGTCAAAGGAATTTGCAAAAATAAAGGTTTCATCCACTCACAAAACTTGTTGTAGTGTTCTTCCTCCTTTGACTTGTGTTTTTTACCTGGAAAAGGCATAGGTTTCTACACCCAAGGTTCTCTCTCTTTACCATGTTTATTAGCAATAAAATCTTCCTTAGTGTACCTAGTGTTATTAGTGTGCTTCTCAGGTTCTTCCTCAGCTTCCTCCTTATCAGGAGCATCATTTTTATCATTACCACTCTCAGTTTCAGCATCAGAGATAGATATACTATTAGGATCTACAGCAGGTTCAAGTGGTTCCTAAACTATCTTATGTTTCTTTTTCTTTCTCTTACGAGGACTACCACTACTCTCACCTTGTTGGGAGTCCTGATCAATTCTTTTAGGGTGTCCTTCAGGGTATAAAGGATCTTGAGTAGCTATACCACTCCTAGTTCTAATTCCATAAGCATGTTTATCTCGGGAAGCATTAACTAGCATATCCTTTTGTACCTTAGCAAGTTGATCAAGTTGGGTTTGAACCATTTGAAAGTGTTTACAAAGCATTTTAATATCATTAGAAGTCCTTTCCACAATATCTTTCAACTCATTGAGAGCTCTAGAGTTTTCCAATAAATGATTATAAACTTGTTTATTAAAATGACCTTGTTTAACAATAAAAATGTCAAGTTCCTCTAAACATTAATCAGGAGGCTTACCATAAGGAATATCACCTTCATCAAAGTGTTGGAGAGAGTGTACCTCAATAGTGTATGAGTGGGGAATTGGAGTACATAATTCTTCTATAGGAGGTGGATTCTTCACATCTTCAGCTCTAATACCTTTCTTCTTTAGACACTTCTTAGCTTCCTTCATCACTTCATCATTTAATGCAATAACTCCCCTCTTCTTTGGTGTTGGTATTGGAACTGGTTCAGGAACATCTGGTTCAGGAGTTATAGGCTCAGGTGTATTTAGCTCAGTTGAAGTCCAATCATCATAATTCTTGCTTATTTTAGCCATTAATTATTCAGCATCTGTAGGAGTTCTTTTCCTGAAAACACAATCAGCAAAGCTATCTAGGTATGTCCTAGAATCATTAGTTAGTCCACTATAATAAATATCAAGAAGTTCATTCTTAGGTAATGAACATCCAGGATGTGCATGAATCAAGGCACAGTACCTTGTCCATGACTCAGGCAATTTCTCTTCTTCTCCCTATTTAAAATCAAAAAGTCTCTGCAAAGAAGCATGTCTAGCACTAGGAGGAAAATATTTTTGGAAGAAAGAAGCAATCAAACAATCAGGGCTATCAATGGAACCAAGAGGTAATCTATTAAACCAAGCCCTAGATTCTCCATTTAGTGAAAAAGGGAATATCTTAGTAACAAAGTACTTGCGCATATTAAAATCATCAAAGAATAAAGCACTCATAGTGGAAAGCTCATTCATATGAGCCACAACACTCTCATTTTCAGTCCCACAGAAAGGTTCTTTCTGAACAATATCTAAATAAGATAAATCAAGAGAGAAATCATAATCTTCATCTTTAATATCTATGGGAGAGGTGACAAACTTAGGATCGGAGGACAACTTAGGAATAATAGTGCGTCTAGCAAGGAGACTCTTAACAGCACTAGTACCATGTGTGTTTCGGCACTCTTCAACAAATTCATCAGTGAACTCAATGTAACCATCATTAATATCATAACTCTCACTAGACTCAGGTGAGATAATAGGTGTAATAGTGTCTTCACTAGGAGTTTCGGTATTTCCTAGACTAACCATAGTAGCATCTAGAAAAGGACCTAATGAACCACTCGCATCAAGCACAGTAGAAGTAACATCATGAGTATCAAAAGCAGTTTCAGACTCAGCAGTAGTAGCAGTGTGTGTAGCATGTGTATGTGGTGGTGGTATGACAAGCTTACTTATAACAGACAATGAATCAAGAGCAACAAAGGTGTTTAGGATTGTACCTCTTCTTGTAGTGGATGGTAAAATAGGGAACTTTCCATCACGAGACTTCCCCATGATGAAAGGAGTAACAATGAACAATAGTAGATCCAAGTGAACTTACAAATAAAGCTATGCTCCTCGGCAATGGTGCCAGCAAATAGTCTTGATGACCCACAAGTATAGGGGATCGCAATAGTCTTCGCGGGTAGTATTACCCAATTTATTGATTCGACACAAGGGGAGCCAAAGAATACTTGCAAGCCTTAACAACTGAGTTTTCAGTTCAGCTGCACCTGGAAATAGTTCTTGCTCATAGAAGTTTATCAGTAGCAACAGTTTAGTAGTAGCAATAGCAAATCAACAGCAATAGCAAAACATGAGCAATAGTAACAGTAACAGTGGGATTCGAGTGTGGTAGGCATAGGGATGGATGGACGGGCGTTGCATGGACGAGTCTAAACATGTAACTTCAAGATCTAGGGCATTGCAGATAAATAATAACAAGCATCCAAGTACTAAACAATCCTAGGCATGTGATCCAAATATAGTCATACGTGCTCGCAATGAGAACTTGCACAACATCTTCTGTCCAGCCAGCCTGTGGCAACGGGGCCTCTAGGGAACAAACTGGCAATTAAGGTGCTCCTTTTAATAGAGCACCGGAGCAAAGCATTAACACTCCGTGAACACATGTGATCCTCACACCACAGCCATCCCCTCCGATTGTCCCAATTATTATCACTTTGGGGCCTTTGGATCTGGACAATAATATGTGTACACAACTTGTAGATAATATCACAAATAATACTATCATAATGATTCAATGATAAGTTCAGATCTGAGATCATGGCACTCGGGCCCTAGTGACAAGCATTAATCACAACAAGTTGCAACAAAGTCAAATAGCACTAATAGAGATACTAGGCACTATGCCCTAATAATCTTATTTGATTACATGGTAGAACTCATCCAATCCCTACCATCCCCAAGCCTACAGTGGGAGATTACTCACTCATGGATGAGAGAAACATCGGTGGTTGATGGAGATGCGTTGGTGATGATGATGGCGATGATCCTCTCCAAATTCCCCGTCCCGGCAGGGTGCCAGAACGAAGTTTCTGGATCCGAATCTTAGTTTCTGGTGGCGGCGGTGGAGCGGAACTCTTTCTGAAAAACTATCGAACCCCCATCGGTTTTTAGGTCGAGAGGCAACTTATTGGCGCAGAGGGAGGCCGAGGGGGTGCCTGGGGTGGCTTCAACCCCCCTAGGCACGGCCAGAGGTGGGCTCGCACCTGGCAGGGGTGTGGGCCCCCCAGGCCCCTCTCCGTCTTGTCTTCTAGCTCCGTGGATCTTTTGGTGAAATATAATTTTTGGCATATTTTCCGGGATTTTTCCTGATAGTTTATTTTCTGCACAAAAACTAGACACCAAGGTAATTCTGCTGAAGACAGCGTCGGTCCGTGTTAGTTGTATCCAAATCACACAAGTTTAGAGGAGAAACAATAGCAAAAGTGTTCGGGAAAGTAGATATGTTTTGGACGTATCATTGCAGGAGAGACCTATAGGGCCGGTTTATATAGTCACCGGGGCCTAGGGTTACAGGAGAGACCTATCCGGCTATCTTACAGAGTCAGTAACTATGTACAGCTTGGACTACAGGTAATATTACAGGCCTAAGTCGGTAACTCTTCTGGGCCTTGTCATAGCCGGCATTGGCTCCTCCTGTTTCTCTGACTGGGCCGCCCGTGAAGCGAAGCTCTAACCCGTTAGTGGGCCACCCTGGTCAGCGAGTCCTATGGGTATACCCGGAAAGTATATCCCCAATAGTAGCCCCCAGAAGTCTCCAAGATCCAAAGTCAGATAAATCGTCTAGCTTGATGGTTTCTTAGTCTTGACAATCTTGAAGGGTTCCCGAAAACTTCGTTCATTAATGTAGGATTCCGAGTCAACCGAGTCGAATATATGTTGCTCTGACCTTAGTCTTTTCCTTGCTTGGTTTGAAACATAAGCCAGATTTTTCAGCGGCGTGCAGACTGACATCTTTTCAAACCAGGTCCTGTCACTGACAGGATTTCCATCAGCATGACCGTTGTTCGGTTTGTTCCTTACGGAACAAAATTCCACTTCAATGCCTGCGCGAAAATCGAGGGGGCGAAAGAGTCGCGAGGAAGCTAACTTCCCCTCTCATATACGCGTGGCGCTAATCGCGCGTGTTATCGCACAAATCTTGATATAGAGATAAATAAAGAGGGGGAGAAAACCCTTTCTCTCAGATTCACCTCTCCATCGATTCATTCATTGCTTCCTCATACTCCTCGAGCACTCCGCACCAGTTCCCATCTACGCGCTGTGAGAAAAAAATCTCTCCTTCCCCCACCAGCCCTTTTCCTCCAATATCCATGGCTTCTGCCTCGACCTCAGGAGCGGCAGCGAGTTCATCGACGGCGGAAGAAAGGAAGATGCGGGGCCTTTGGATCCCCAGTGCCATGGACAACGCGAAACTCCAAGTCATGGAGGACGATGGGTTCATCGTCGCTGGTGCGTGGCGGAGCGCCTCAGGGCACGCCATTCCCGCCCCGCTCGACGACGAGAGGGTGTTATTCGGCACTCACGTCGACCGTGGCCTCAGCTTGCCACCGTCGGACTTCCTCGTCGAGGTCCTCAACTACTATGGTGTGCAACTCCAAATCTTCCTCCCAACTCCCTGCTTGAGCTCAGTACTCACGCAGCTTTGTGCGAGTTGTTTCTTGGCATTAGGCCAAGTCTCACTCTTTTCCGGTACTACTATGGTACTCATAAGAATTCCATCAGTGCCGGTGTGCCTTACGTCACCGACACTCTTAGCTTAGTCCTTAGGAGGAATCGAATCTATCCTAGGATTAACGCTAGTGAGTCCATCAAACGCTGGGCCGGAACTTTCTTCTATCATAAGGATATTCCGGCTCCTGGAAAGGCAGAAGGTCTTCCGGCGTTTTTCAACGGCGCCGCTCCCCAACAGAATTCATGGGACGCGGAGGCACCGGAGCTGTTGGATATCTTGATCCTCGCCAAGAGGCGGATTGAGTATTTGATGAAGCATGAGGGCCTCCGTGGATCTGACTTGATCCACTGCTGGCTGGAGCGCCGATTCAGCCTCTCCAGCACCATGGAGAATGCCTCATGCACCAGATCACGAGCGACAAGAAGGACAAGATGCGGTTCAGTTCAAGCCGGCTTGCGCCGAAAGACTACAAGACTCTCATGCAGTACCTGATCAAGGAAAGAGTGGAACAAAAAGTTCCGGAAGTTTCCATGAAGATGTATACGACCAACCGTCCTCTAACTCCGGTAAATATTTCAAATCTACTTTTGCGTTTCGTCGTTCTTTTCTGTTATTTCCCCGACTCTATTTTCATCGATGCTTTTTGACTTTGTCAGCTCGATAAACTCTCCGAGTCTGATCTGGCTCCACTAGAGGGCTATGCTTCAGACGATTCGGAGGTGACGGAGGATGATGAGGTGCAAGAAGTTGCCGCCCCTACTTCCAAGAAGCGCAAGGCAAATGAACTTGTTGTTTCTGCTGGTAACCAAGTGTTACCTGTAATTAAAAAGTAAGAACCCTATCTTTAATTTTCAGTACTCGTGTACCTTTATTTCTTTCCAGAGCGCACATGATATATAGTATTTTCGTGTTCTAGAGCTAAATCAGTTTTGAAGACCAATATCAAGCCGGACAGCAAGCCGAGCAAGCAGATGCGCCAGCAAACCTTGTTATCTCCCCTGCTATGCCGCCATCGACTCCATCCAGTACTCCATCAGCACAGGAAGCTTCTGCCTCTCCTGATACTGGTAAAATCTCGAAAGCCGTGGTCACCGTTGATGACCAGACAACTAATAAGGGTGAACCCGTCAAGGGTAATGATCCCATGGTAGTATCTACAGGAACAATGGATAAAATGGCCGGCTCCACTATCTCTGACCTAAAGAGGAAAGAGAAGGATGAGATTCTCAGGCTGGCTCAGTCCAGTCTTGAGAAACAAACCTTGACTCTAGAGGCAGCGAGCCAAGAGGAGGAGGACGTCAAGCTGGTCAGCCTCCTGGACCAAATTTTGGTTCGGAACACTAAAATCGCATCTGGCAAAATTCCAGCGACGGATGTTCCTTCCCTCACCCTTACCGAGAAGGTGTTTCACAGCACCAAACTCGGATTTGAAAAGATGCACCTGGAACACATTATAAGTTTCTGATTCTTATTTGCATTTATTATCATATCCTCTAGCCCCCAAGCATAAAGTCGGATAAACATTGTTGGATCTGGGTTGATGCTTTTAGGTTGCAAAAGAACGATGTAGTGTAGCCCCCAAGGCTCGTGCTGTAATTTTACTTAGTTAAATTTGTAGCCTGAGTATTAGTAGCTGTCTGACGGTATTCCGTCTCTATACTTACAGAAAATTGCATTTTCCAACCAGGAATTGCTCAAGAACATTAGCAATCAGCGCAAAGAAATCAAGGCTTTGCGCTTTGAGAATTCAAAGTTGAAGGTTGAGAAAGATGAAGCAGAAGGTAAACTTTTCCGACTTCTTCTTTGTCAGTTATCTTTTTTGTCATAGTCAAACTTGTTTTGTCCGACTGATATTTTGTCTTCGCAGAACTGTTGTGTCAGTCAGCAAGATGGTGGAGCAAGCTAAAAACTTCAAGGTCTTGGAGATAGAGAATGCTGAGCTCCAGGACAAGCTTGAGAAGCTAACTTTAGAATCAGAGAAATCCGTAGCTATAGTCTTGGAGTCAAGCAATCACGAGACCGTGAGGCTCGAGAAGCTCCTAGCCCTCCGAGATAAAGAACTAGCTGATCTCAAGAAGGACTTCGATATTCAGAGGGATCTTGCCCAGGACACAACTAGTGAACTGGACAGCCTCCGCAAGGAGCATGCGCAATGGAGTCACTCTGTGCTAGGTAAGATTTCCGAATCTTTCTTTCTTTTGAGTTTTTTCGACTTTCTTTTTAGTCAAATTTTGACTTTTTGATTCTTTCCTAGCCCCCCTGAATCTTTCCGAGTCTCCTACCTCTGAACCTCGCCTTGAGCGCATTAAGCTCGTTGGAGATATCTTGTACGACTTCCGCCAAACTCTTGAAGAGGCTGGTGAGTCCGTCAAGCTTTCCAACTTTCACGAATTGTCAGTGCACGAGGTGAGGGACAAGGTCAAGGAGATTCCGAAGCTTACCAAAGACTGGAACATCTCCTACGCTCGGACTGCTGCCCAGACAGCTCTGGTCATGGTGATGAGCCACCACAGCGAGATGGAAATCTAGGACGTCACCAAGGGCTTTGGCAAGGAGGATGATGAGGGTAACCCACAAGACATCAAGGCCATCCAAGAGTCTTGTGCAGGTTATGCTTGTCGTGTGGCAGAGATGACCAATTATTCGATGTCGTTCTTCAGATCCATCGCCATGCCTCCCTCGCCCCAAGAGCCAGAAGCTAGCATCGTAGCTTCCGAGTCTGAGATCGAGGGCGACAATGCTGTCGACTCTAGCGCTCCACCTGCTTCATCACCACCACCTGAATCTGCAGCATAAGCATTTTTATGCATTATTCTGAACTTATGGCAATGTAATGATGAAAACAATGTTTTTTATTTTGTCCCGGTCTTTTAAAAACTGATGCTTTTACTATTGTGACACTTTTGCTTATATACTTCTTATGCATGTGCTTGAAATTTTTTTAAGCACTTTGTATTTTTATGCCTATACTTGTCATTTTATCTGGCTCTCTACCTTGTCCCTTTCATGGGCCGGCCAACCTTTAGCACAGACACTTTGCAGAGCAACAGAGCACAATTGTTAAACCAGTTTAAACTCGGAAACAAAGCCGGCTTCCAGTACCAACAACTCATTACTCGGAAAATACCCGCGTCTAAGCAATCAGATAAAAAACCTAAGTATAGAAAATAAATTTACCCTAGGGTAATACTTTTTAGATATTCAAAAATCATAACCAGAACGAACATGAGCATAAAGTACTTTCAAGCATTCTAGGATTTTTGAAAAAATTACATGCTCTTTTGGAAATAAGATGGAAAAAATTCTCAAAGATAAAATATGAGGAAACCAACACTTTATTTCACTTTGAACATGTACATATATGATTACAAGGAAATATAACTAAGAATAGAAGGGACGTAGCTATGCAATATTCCATGGACAGTCTATTTCATCCGGATCTATGCTGCCACCAGCTCTCTTTCTCTTCCGAGTATCTGGTCTTTCCTTGACTGGTCTCTTCCGAGAACTCTGCTAATCATAAAAGGTCCTTCCCAAATTGGGGAAAGTTTGTGCTTTCTCTTCTGCACAAGTCGGAGAACCAAATCGCCTTTTCTGAAAGAACGGTTTTCTACTCTCTGACTATGATACTTGCGCAACTTCTATTGATAGGATATAGATCTCTGCTCAGCAACGATATGTACTTCTTCGATTATATAGAGATCGTCTTGTCGAGAAACTTCCGCATCTTCTTCGATATACGCTTTGACTCGTGGAGCCTGATGAATTAGATCACTTGGAAGAACTGCTTCTGCACCATAGACCAAGAAGAAAGGATTATAGCCGGTTGACCTATTAGGAGTTGTTCGTCAACTCCATATCACATACGGTAATTCTTCCGCCCAAGCCCCCGTAGCCCGACGAAGCGGTGCCTCGAGACGAGGTCGGATTCCTTGTAGAATAAGGCCATTAGTTCTTTCTACTTGTCCATTGTCTTGTGGATGTGTGAATGATGCAATATCGAGTCGGATCCCTTGTTCTTCGCAGAATTCGGCAAGTTCACCCGTGGAAAAGTTGCTCCCGTTGTCAGTAATTATACTGTTCGGATATCCGAATCTGATGATTATGTCCTCGACGAATTTTCTAGCTGTGGCTCCATCGCAACTTGTTACGGGTTTAGCCTCAATCCATTTTGTAAATTTATCCACCATCACTAGTAGGTGAGTAAATCCACATTTTGTCGTGCGAAACAGTCCTACCATATCAAGCCCCTAGACCACGAACGGCCATGTAATAGGGATTGTTCGCATCTGCTCAGCCGGAACATGTGCCTGATGACCGTACTTTTGGCAGTCTTTGAACGTTTTGACCAGTTTATCGGCATCCGCCTTAGCTATAAGCCAAAAGAATCCGTGTCGAAAAGCTTTTGCCACTAAGGATCTATCTATAGAGTGATGACCACACTCGCCTTCGTGGATTTCTCTTAATATTTACACTCCTCCTTCCGAGGAAATACATCTCTGAAACATGCCAGAAACACTCCGTTTGTAGAGCTCACCATTTATTATAGTGTAGGCTTTTGCTAGTCGGACAATCTGTCGGCTCAAGACTTCGTCTTCGGGTAGTTTTCCGTCTATTAGGAAATCTAGATAGGGTTTTATCCAGCTGGGAATTACAGCCAGAACTATTATTAAAGGTGAGTCGAATTTCGTCGGATTGTCCTCATCAACTCCGACTATGGAGGGGACCCTTAAATGGTCTAGAAAAGCTCCATCCGGTACTTGTTTCCGCGCAGAGCCTATCCTTAATAGAGCATCTTCTTCCTCATTTTCTGCTCGAGGGATGTGTTGAACCTCAAAACCCTCGAACGATTTAGATAATTCATCCACGACAGCTTTGTATGCTGCCATGTATTTGTTTGCGTTGCAGATATCGGATACTTGCTGAGCAACCAAATACGAGTCTCCGTAACACATGAGTCTTGATATGCCAATGTTTTTGGCCATGTGTATTCCATGTAGTAGTGCTTCATATTCGACAATATTATTGGTTGCCGTGAAGTGTATTTGCAACACAGAACAACTTATCTCCTTGGGGTGATTTGAGCACCACACCAGCCCTCGAGCCTCCTTGTGCATTTGATCCGTCAAAGTGAAGGGTCCAAAATTCCGAGTCTAGAGGGCCTGTGTTTTCTGCCGTTTCTGTCCAATCAACAGCAAAGTCGGCAAGAATTTGGGATTTGATTGTTGTACGTGGTTTGTACTCAATGTAGAAACCTGCAAGCTCTATTCCCCACTTTGCGACACGTCCTGTGGCGTCGCGGTTATTGATTATATCTCGCAGGGGAGCGATGCTCACCACTGTGATCTTGTGCTCTTGAAAATAGTGGCATAGCTTTCTGGATGCAAAGAACACTCCATAGGCTAGCTTTTGGTGATGTAGATACCGTTGTTTTGATTCTGTCAGGTCCTCACTCAGATAATAAGTTGGGTGCTGCACCTTAAGGTCGTGGCCTTCTTTCTTGCGCTCAACTATTGTTACCACACTTATGACCTTGTTGGTCGCTACAATGTAGAGTAACATAGGTTCCTGAAGTTCTGGTGCTGCGAGAACTGGTGGGTTTGAAAGTAGATCTTTCAAACTTTGCAGGATAGTTTCAGCTTCCTGAGTCCAGACAAATTTGTCGGTTTTCTTCAAGAGTTTGTATAAAGGTGCGGCTCTTTCGCCGAGCCGGCCGACGAACCGACTCACTGCTGCAATGCAACCAGTGAGGCGTTGTACGTCCTTCAGGCGAGTCGGCCTGGTAATGTTTAAGATGGCCTTGATTTTGTCCCGGTTCACCTCTATGCCTCCCTCAGAGATGATGAAACCTAACAATTTTCCTGCTGGAATTCCAAAGAAACACTTCTTTGGATTTAGCATCATACTGAATTTTGGTAGACTAGCAAACGTTTCATCCAAGTCAGAAATAAAAGTTTCCTTATTCTTGGACATCACTGCTATGTCGTCCATGTATACATGGACGTTACGTCTGATTTGGTCGTTGAGACAACGTTGCATAGTACGTTGATATGTTGCTCATGCATTCTTTAAGCCAAAAGGCATAGTTTTAAAACAGAAGGTTCCAAAAGGAGTGACAAAAGACGTCTTAATTTGATCCGACTTTTTCATCGGTATTTGGTGATATCCGGAATATGCGTCGAGGAGACAGAGTAATTCTGACCCTGCTGTTGAGTCGATAACTCGATCGATTCTTGGCAAAGGAAACGGATCTTTTAGGCATTCCTTGTTCAAAGCGGTATAATCAACACACATCCTTAAATTAGTGTCCTTTTTAGGGACGAGTACAGGATTTGCCATCCAATCTGTATGGATGACCTCTGTTATGAAATCCGCTAACTCTAAGCGGGCTAATTCCTTAGATATTGCTTTGCCTTTTCATCGCCAAACCGTCGTAAGGACTGTTTGATGGGTTTAGCATCAGGGTACACATTAAGAGAGTGCTCGGCAAGTTCCCTAGGTACTCCGGTCATGTAAGATGGCTGCCATGCGAAGATATCACTATTAGCTTTGAGGAACTCGATGAGCGCGCTTTCCTATGCATGGCCTAAGCCTACCCCTATGTTCGTCGTCTTGGAGGGATCATCTTCCTTCAGCGACATTTTCTTCGTCTCTTCTGACGCCTTGAACTGCAAACTTGGCTTCAGCACCTCGTTCTTCTTAGCGGGCATCTCAAACGGATTGATGGTCTTCTTGATCTCCTGGTACTCCTAGGCGTGCAGCACGACTTTGGTGAAGGCAGCAGATCCTTCATCGCACTCTCGCGCCTTCCTCGGATTTCCTCGTACGGTGATTACGCCCTTTGGACCTGGAAGTTTGATCATGTTGTAGATGTAACAGGGACGGGCCATGAACGCCCAGTAAGTCAGACGTCCGAAGATGGCGTGGTAAGCACTTTTGAACGGTACCAAGTCAAAAGAGAGTGGCTCGGTCCGATAATTGTCTCGGGCTCCGAATGTCATGCCCAGAGTAATCTCACCCAGAGAATCCGCCTGTCTCCCTGGTACAATGCCATGGAAAGTTACACTACTGTAACTCAATTGGCTCTCGTGCAGCTTCATGCGGTGGAGCGTCTCGATGTAGAGGATGTTGATGCTACTCCCACCGTCCATGAGTGTTTTAGAGAACTCGTAGGCATCAATAAGAGGATTGATGACCATAGGGTACTTTCCCCGACGATGTGTTTTCCTCGGGTGATCTGAACAATCAAAGGTGATGGTTACCTCTGACCAGTCCAGGAACTGTGGAACAGCCGGAACCATGGCATTAAGCTCGCGAAGAACCGCCTTCTTTTCCTTAGCAGGTTGGGATCCAAGGAAGTAGACGTATGCGTCTTTCTTGGTCGAAAAAGTCTTCTTTCCATCCGACTTGGGCTCTACAGCGGCTTCCGCTTCTTCCATGTCGGAATCTTCCTTGGGATCCTTTCCTTTCTCAGAATTTTTCTTTCCTTTTCGTCGCTTGGCTCTGTAGCCAACGAATTCGTACTTCTTGATGTCGTCATTGAAACGACACTCGGCATTTGTGTGGGTAGATCCTCCAGTACTATCGAAGTGTTGGACATAGGGATTATTGGCAATGTCGGCCCAGGTATAGGTTCTTCCGGGTTGCTGGTCTCCTCTGCCCTGGATTCGGGAAGTTCCTCGGCCTCTACCCCGGCAGCCTCCGCGCCCTCCTCGTCCTCCAGATCCGAATGTTGCGTTCATAGCTGCGTTGTCCGAAGAAGGCTTTTCGTCCGAGGTGTTCTTGCGCTTCTGAGTTTGTTTTGGCTGTTTGGCCGCATTGGGATTGGACAGAATATTTAGCAGCCCTTCTGAATCATCATCGGCGTCAGCATATTTTCTTGTCTTCTCTATCATTTCTCCCAAATCTGTGATGTGGTCATGCTTCAGTCTGTGACGTAAAAGTCCGACTGGAAGTCCTGCAATAAAAGCTTCTATCGCAGTTTGCTCGTTTACTCCTTCACAGGAGTTCTTCGTATCGATCTAGCGTCCGAGGTAATCCCGGCAAGTTTCTCCGGGTCTTTGGGTGCAACGCTGCAAGTCTCCGACTATGCAGGGCCTCTTTGTCAACACCCAGATTTTTCAATCCTAGATGCTTGTTATGCCAAAAATGGCAATCCCAGGATTACCATTTTTGCGAGACATAACAGAATTGGATACCATAGTACATCATCCATTACATACGATACATAAGTTCTTACACAAATAGGGATCTCATGATCCAGTTCTTAATACAACATCAAGCAGCGGAATACGTAATAATAACGGTAGCGTAGGCGAAGCTCCATCTTCGGGGTCACAGGCAATGCTGACGATGGGAGATGATCCTAGTTGTCGTAACCTTCCTACTCCTCTTCATAGTCTGGCCATGGGAATAGCCAGGGACAAAGCCATGAGTACTCTTTAAGTACTCGCAAACTAATACTAATAGGTAAAGGGTTTTTTTGGATAATAGGACACTAGGCTCTAGGGTTGTTTTGCAAAAGCCAGATTTATCTCTACTAAGTTCTAAAGCTAGTCACAATTTTATAACTCCTAACCGGGAACTTGTATTTCATATCACAACTCTGTTGTGGTCAAGTCAAAGTCTTAGTTCATTTCACAGGTCATTTGGAAAAGTCTGACGGGGGAATAGTATGGCCACTCCAACTGTCCATAACCGCGGACGCGGCTATTCGAATAGTTTGACACTCTGCAGAGATTGTACACTTTCACCACAACATTCGATACATCCGTCAGGAACAAATCCCGAATTCACCATACTCAGTATGCGGATAATCAATCCTAACCTTTCGATTACACGCCCTAGTATAAGCACCTCTCCTGTGAGTTTGGCCTCCCAACCATGACCAACTATCATCTTGGGTACTGCACAGGTGGACAATCTTCACAAGGTAGCCTCAGCTCAAACCTTGGTCGTGAGAGAACTAATACTAAGGAATATAAGTTTCCAGTCAAGCCCTACCCAATATTCGAGTATTGTGGTTGTATGATAAAATTGGAATGGTATCGCATCCAGACAACCATCAGTTTTATAAAGGGCTAAGGCTCATGCCTCAATATTTTTATCACCAAAGTTCTCAAGTGTTTGGAAACACATGTCCAAAACATTTCAATAGAATGATCCATCATTCCAAGGTTTTCATCACCATTTTTCCACCAAGTATTCCCATCTAAAGTTGATCAAGTTTTATGCTTAGCACTAGCATCTACAGGTGGGGGTAGTACTAATGAGGGGTGGTAACTAGTGGAGTCTCAACTGAGTACAACCTCATGTCTCAGGCTGATGTCCAGGTTTGTAACTTAGGCCAAATTTTATGCTCTTTATGCAACCTTCAGCATCTTTCCAAAATCTACCAGTCACTTAAGTAAACTCTAAGTAAGCTTTGATAAAGAAATAAAGTAAGAAGCTTGCACGTAAAACTAGGATTGGTTTATCAAGTGGGTGTGATCACATATGCTTAAGGCATATAGTAGGTATAGTAACCAGTATGGGCTTGCATAGGTATAGTATCAGCTTGCACAATATCAATATAAGCTTGCACATTCACTAGTAGTATTAGGCTTGCGTAGTTACTAGCTTGCCTTGTGCAGAGCAGTGGTTGAAGTTCTCCTCGGCTTCTTCTTCGTAGTATCCTCCTTCCTCCTCGTATCCTTGGTCGGTACTAGCGTCTATGAATAAATACGAGGTACACAATCACCAAACAATACTTAACTACTTGCAATCATCACACACAAGGGTCCTATGGATGATCTAGCATCATCTCTAACATTACAAGGTTAAGGCTTGATTTAATTCCTTTTATTTTTTGAAAAGTAATTTCTAGTCATTGAAAAACTACTTAAGATTTAATATTCTCCAAACCCAACATGGGATCATGTTGACACATGTCATCACCACATATTGTAGTCCATGGTAATGTGATTTAAAGTGGTGTCACAATTTTATAAGGTTTTACCCTTTTATTTTAATTAATTAAAGTGGCTAGGAATGCTTATGTAGCATTCTTTTATTACTTGAACATTATTTCTGCAAGTAAACCTATATATTTTTATATATTCTGAAAGGTATAGTTAAATGTGATTTTTGAGAGTTGGAATCAACTCAAAAGCTATTATGGTTTAAATTTGAAAAATGTTTGAATGCAGAAAAGCTTCTGCCTTGTTATTTTTACCATGGGTGATCTATAGATCCAAATGACTTGAATCCAACGGGCTTGGATTCAGCATTCACAGACCTTTCCAACAAAATTGGTTTCATTCAATTTGGTCTACTGAATTGATCTGGGTTGATTTTTGAAGTTGGGTACACAAGTGTGTTTGAATTGAAATAGAAAAAGGTTTAATTTGAATAACTGGGCTGCGCGGGAAAAGTTACTGGGCCGGCCTGCTAAGCGCAGTGCTCCCGCGGGCTGCTTAAGTGGGTGTCCCCACTCGTCAGTGACACGTGGCTGGGCGAAGCGGTATGGGGCGACGTGGATCGTTTGATCTAGTTCTAATCTAACGGCTGGGAGTCATCGTCGACGCGAGACAACTCCGGCGTGAACGAAACCTAGTGCGGCCAGTGAGGGTCGCTGGGGGGTTCACCGGGGTGCTGGCGAGGGTCGGCGAGGCGGGCGAACGACGAAGTCGACGACGGCGAACTCAAGGGTGGTCGCGGCAGCTCCTGGGGTGTCTCCAATCGCTGGCTCCCTTCTTCTCCGGCAGCGGCAGGCTCCAGTGAAATTCCGGCGAGGTGGTGCTCGCCTTGCTCTGAGAATGGTGTGGCACTATCAGTGAGGAGAGGGGAGTGAGATGGTGTGAAGAAATCGAGCGGGGGTGGCCTCTATTTATAGTCGAGCGAGGGGACCGTCGGGGCGCACGGTGAGCTCGTCGGGGGCGAGGTTACAGGCGGCTAATGGCATGGGCAAGGGTAGGGGATGGTGCTGTGTCTCCTGGCGATGCTCAACGACATGGTCTCGAGGCATGGGGCGGTGTGGTTTGGTCTGGAACGGGCGGTGCTCTGCGCGGCAGAGGCGCGGCGTCTTCGACGGCGGGCGGTGGCTGTGTGGCACGGGGCGGCAAACGAGGATGTCTGGTGGTCTCCTGGGTCGGTGGGGATTGTGTATGCACGCGGCGAGGGCGGCGCGCGGTCTGTGGGTGATGGTCGAGGGTGGCGCTCTGGCGCACGCTCGGCATGGTCTAGGCGCGGCTTGTGCGCGTGGTCCAGTGCTTGGCAACGCTCGCGGCTGGGACAGTGAGTGGCGTTGGACGGTGGGCTGCCTCCCAGACATGCTGGCTAGGCTTGCTGCTGCTCCTAGCTTGCTGTCGACTATGGGGTGGCAAGAGGGTGCTCGGCTATTCACGATTGATGGCAATGGAAAGCTCACACTGGTGCTAGTGTCTGGATAATATTCCTAGATGATCTACTGAGTTGTGTGTGAGCTAAATGGGGAACCAGTTAGGCAAGAATCACTGCTCACAATAGTGTTTGATGTTTGTTTGATTTGTGTCTGCAACCTGTTTGATGAAATGGCCGCATGAAATCAAGTTTTGAATTTTGAAATAGTTTTTGGTGGGTTTGCTAGATTGGTGCTGGTGATTCTGCAGATGCTTGGGTTTTGAAAGTTGAGCTTGTTTGAGTAGTTTTTGAAAAAGTGGGATCTTCCCATATGATAAAGATTCAATTTTGAATTGTCATTTCAACTATGCATTTGAAAGTTTCTGGATGATCACAAAGTTGGCCTTGATACTTTGTTATGAGTACATTCAAGGGGTGCAAAGATCCAGAAAAGTTTCTGTTAGGTTCTGAAAGTTTGAGACATCCAAAGTAGGCATGGGAGTTAAATTGGTCAAAGTGACCATTCATTTCATATATGTGTTTTGATTTACTTGTCTTTAGGAAAAGTGTGGGAAATGTTTTAGATGATGTTTATTTCACCTAAGAAACATTTTACAAGCAATGGAACAAACAAACAAACAAACAAGGTGGTTTTAAAGGATTTCAAAATCCATGCATACACATATGCATGCATTCATGATTTCATTTAGAAAAGTTTTTGTTAACTCTAATTTTGATGCTTAAACTTTGATGATCCAAGCTTAGTATTTTTGGGATGTTACAAACCTTCCCCCCTTAAACAAAATCTTGTCCCGAGATTTGAAAAAGGACGAAAAGATTACCTAGGATTTGAAGAGACCGGGAAACTCCGTCCTGATGTGATCTTCGCGCTCCCAGGTAGCTTCCTCTTCTGTGTGGTTGCTCTACTGAATCTTGAGAAACTTGATGCTTCGGGTTCGGGTAGTTCAAAAAGCTTCTTCCAAAATGTGGATGGGTACTTTGGAATAGGTCAGGTCATCGTTGATCTCTATGGTCCGGTGATCGATATTCTTGAACACTTCGGTCTTCTTGGGGACTTCGAGACATTTGCGAAGTAACGAGATATGGAACACATTGTGCACAGCTGACATCTCTTCAGGTAGTTCCAATTGATACGATACTTCTCCTTGACGGATCAGAATTTTGAAAGGTCCGATATATCTGGGGGCTAACTTTCCTTTGAGTTGGAAATGCTGCATTCCCTTCAATGGCGACACTTTCAGATAAACAAAATCTCCTGTGTTAAAGGCAAGGTCTCGACGTCTTTTGTTGGCGTAACTCTTCTGTCGGGATTGGGCGGTCTTGAGGTGCTCACGAATCTTGTGAACCTTCTCTTCTGCTTCTTGGAGGATGTCGGGTCCGAAAATCTGACTCTCTCCTACTTCCGACCAGTTCAAAGGGGTGCGACACTTTCTTCCGTACATGAATTCAAATGGGGCCATTTGCAAACTGGCTTGGTAACTATTGTTGTAGGAAAATTCTGCAAACGGCAGACAGTCTTCCCACTTGGATCCATATTCTAGCACACATGCTCTAAGCATATCTTCGAGTATTTGGTTTACTCGCTCCGTTTGTCCATCGGTCTGAGGGTGATACGCGGTACTGAAATCTAGGCGGGTTCCTAAACCTTCTTGGACTTTCTTCCAGAATCTCGAGGTAAACTGAGTTCCTCGATCCGATACTATATCCTTGGGGACTCCGTGCAAACTGACGATTCTAGTGATGTACAACTCCGCTAGCTTCGAACTCTGATAGGTGGTTTTGACGGGCAAGAAATGGGCGACTTTGGACAATCTGTCCACTATGACCCAAATAGAGTCATTTCCCCTACTAGAAGTAGGTAGTCCAGTGATAAAGTCCAGAATCCCATTTCCATTCCGGAATTTGCAAAGGTTGCAGCAATCCAGCGGGTCTTTGATGTCCTGCCTTGACTCGCTGACATATATCACACTTGGTGATATAGCTTCCGATTTCTCTCTTCATCTTATGCCACCAAAATTGCTCTTTTAAATCTTGATACATCTTAGTTCCTCCGGGATGGATAGAATAAAGAGTATCATGAGCCTCCTTCAAGATAACTTCTTTCAACTCCGAATATGCTGGTACACAAAGCCGTCCTTTGTACCACAGAACTCCTTCTTCGTCCTCGGTGAATCCGGGTACTTTGCCTGTACCGATACGACGCTTGATTCCGTCGATACTGGCATTTCCCATCTGCGCCTCTTTAAGCTGACTGATCAAAGTGGGCTGAAGTTCTATGCTAGCCAAAAATCCTTCACTTACTAATTCCATTCGAAAATCTTCCATCTCCTTGTGCAAACTTGGTTGCTCCTTCAAAATCATGGAGTTCAAGCGGCATGGCAATCTGCTAAGGGCATCGGCTACCACGTTGGTTTTACCAGGGTGATAGTGAATGTCCAGGTCGTAATCCTTGATTAGCTCAATCTATCTTCTTTGCCTCATATTCAACTCCTTCTGAGTGAATATATACTTTAGGCTCTTGTGATCCAAATAAATCTCACAACGGTTTCCCATTAGGTAATGTCTCCACGTCTTCAGGGCTAGGACTACTGCTGCGAGTTCGAGGTCATGGGTTGGATAGCTTTGCTCGTGTTGCTTCAATTGTCGAGATAGATAAGATATAACTTTGCCTTCTTGCATTAGCACACATCCGAGACCAATCTTGGATGCGTCACAATACACATCGAAGGGCTTCGTGATATCCGGCATGATTAAGATTGGGGCTGATATCAATCTCCTCTTGAGTTCTTGAAAACTCGCTTCACACTTGTCTGTCCATTCAAACTTCTTGTCCTTCTTCAGCAATTGGGTCATGGGTCGGGCGATACTCGAGAATCCTTCTACGAATTTGTGGTAATATCCCGCCAATCCGAGAGAAGCACGAACTTGGGTTTGAGTGGTTGGGGCTTGCCAATCTTCTACGTCTTTCACTTTGGCAGGGTCAACGGAAATTCCTCCGGCTGATACAATGTGACCGAGGAATCCTACCTCCTGTAACCAGTATTCACATTTGCTAAACTTGGCATACAACTGATGCTATCTAAGGGTTCCAAGAATGGTCCTTAGGTGTAGCTCATGTTCTTCTTCTGATTTGGAATAAATCAGAATGTCATCGATGAAAACAACGACAAACTTATCTAGGAAGTCCATAAAAATCTTATTCATGAGGTTCATGAAATAAGCGGGGGCATTGGTTAATCCAAAAGACATGACTGTATACTCGTACAATCCATATCTGGTGGTAAAGGCAGTCTTTCGAATATCCTCTGCACGAATTTTGAGTTGATGATAGCCAGTTCTAAGATCAATCTTAGAAAACACCTGGGCACCGGTCAACTGATCAAACAAATCTTCTATCTTGGGCAAGGGGTACTTGTTCTTGATGGTGACATCATTCAACTTCCGATAATCCGTACACAAACGGTTACCTCCATCTTTCTTGTCCACAAATAAGACAGGTGATCTCCATGGTGACGCACTTGGTTGAATTAATCCAATTTCTAGCATGGAATCCAGTTGCTTCTTCAGTTCTGCTAGTTCCGACGGGTTCATACTATAGGGTCTCTGGGCTATGGGTCCTGTTTCGGGGATTAGTTCGATGATAAACTCGATATCCTGATCTGGGGGCATACCGGGCAAAACATCTGGAAATACATCGGGGTATTCACATACTATCCGGACTTGGTCAATGGTAGGTTGGGCTAGACTCTTGTTACACTTGAATTGGCGAGGTAAGGTTTCAGATATATGTTCGACTGTTATTCCGGTGGTACTGGTCATGGTGATGGCTTTCTTAGCACAGTCAATCAATCCCTTATGTTTGGACATCCAATCCATTCCTAGTACTACTTCCAAACCTTTAGTTCCGAGTACTATTAGATTAGCATAAAAATCTATGCCATGGATTCGGATAGGGACGGCTTTGCAAATTTGCCTAGCCTTGGTGGTTGATCCGGGAATTTGCACAATCATAACATGCTTCGGTTTGGTTGGTTGAATTTTACTAGTGCAGGCAAATTCTTCGGTGACAAATGAATGCGAGGCACCAGAGTCAAACAACACTCTTGCAAGTACTGAATTAACAGAAAACATACCTAGCACGACGTCTGGCGCTTCCTGAGCTTCTTCAGCATGCATGAGAAAAAGACGGCCATTGCGGTTGAGTGAATTCCCTGGGGCAAATCTTCTCCCTGGATGGACACGACGCTGCTGCTGATCTAGGACGTTGGTATTGGGTGTTGTAGCATTCTTCTTGTTGGGGCACTCATTGGAATAGTGGCCTTTATTTCCACAGTCATAACAGGTCACTTGTGACTTGTCCTTGGCTGCGACAGGCACAGCATTGCTTCTAGTTCTCGGGGCAGTGTTGGTGTTGGCGGTAGCATTGTTGGTGTTGAACTTGGATGGGGCACGGGTGAAATTTCTAGAGTTGCCGGGGTTGTTGTGATTTCCTCCGGGTCTAGGGTTTCCACGGTTGGGGTAGGTCGGACGGGTCATAGGGGGTCTGTTGGTTCTTGGGGCAAATCCTGGAGATGGGTTGGGGCGATACTTTGGGGTCTGATGGGTTCCTGGTTGATGCATCATGCGACGCTTGCGGTTCTCATTGGCTTGGTTGATCTTTCCTTCCATCTGGATAGCAGAGTCGACAAGGGCTTCAATATCAGCAAAGGGGATATTGACTAACACCGTCTGCATCTCGTCATGTAGACCATTCAGGAATCTTTCTTTCTTCTTGGCTTCGGTGTCTATCTCGTCCGGGGCATACCTAGATAATGACAAAAATTTGTCACGGTATTCCACTACAGTCATCCTTCCTTGCTTTAGCTCTCTGAACTCGTCTCTCATTCTCTTGATCAAACCTGGTGGCACATGGGTTCTGCTGAACTTGACCTTGAATTCCTCCCAGGTCATCATCTGGCCTCCGGTCATTGCACGAACACTGTTCCACCATGCCCTGACATCTTTGGCTAGATAATGGGTGGCAAACAGGACTTTCTCGTTGGCTTCCACTCCGGCGACTTCTAGGTTGTTTTCCATGGTTTGTAGCCAATCATCGGCATCTAGGGGTTCTTCTGACTTGGTGAAAACGGATGGGTTGGTATTCTGGAAATTCTTGAGCTTAGATCCATGGTTGTCCTGATTTCCGTGGCCTTGGTTGTTGTGGGCTAGCTGGGCTATCTGTTGCAGAGTGGCTAGGTTGGCTTGACGTTCCGCTCTTTCAGCTTCACGGTCAGAAGTCAACATTTGCAGGATCTGCAACATCCGGTCCGGGGCTGAACCACTTCCTCCACGTGGCATCTGAAGATTGATATAGATCATGAGAAAAGAGGGAAATTTCTAAGGTCTTGGGTCTTTGAAAAGTTTTAAATGTTTGACTTAGATTTTTCTGGCAACTTGATTTTTCATTCATTCACTCATAGCACACAGTACAACACACACCACAACAAAGAAAAACATGTGGTTTTAAGAACCACTCTGAAAACTACGATACAGTGGGACCGACTACTACTCACTACGCTAGTGCTCAGTGCTACTACTCCTTGGAGTCTGTGGCTTCATCATCTTCAGCATCATCGATGAAGGCGAAATCATCCTCATCGGTGAAGAAGTCCATGGCCTGATCCTCCAGAAAATCATCGTCATCGCTGAGATAAGAGTAAGGGTCTCCACGAAGATCCTCTCCGGCATTCTCCCTTTCCTCCAACTGCATGTCTCTCTTGTGGATGGTCTCCTCCAGAGATGAGATGCGGTGGCGAAGACGGGCAATAATGCGCTCCTTTTTGTCGAGCTGACGGCAGCAAGACTTGCGATCCTTTGCTAGCATGGCTATGGTCTGATCCTTCGTCTTGATGATGGCAGACTTGTGGTTGCAATAGTCACGGCAGTTGTCCAACTCCTGCTGACGATCATACATCATGAAGCTAAGGTGGTCCAATTGAGTCTTCAGCTCGGGGTGGTATGGGGCTTCCAGTGGTTGTCCATTTGCATCACGTCTTGGGCAAAACTCAAAGCGAGTACCCTTGATCTGATTGATGCTCTACCCACACAGACGGGAAAGAGCTTCCTGCATTGCTCTGGCAAGTCCATCGAGCCAGTTGTTTTCCCTCAAGGTAAACTGAATTCCCTCCGTAGTGGGAGGTTCAATCTTTCCTCGGAGACTCGCAACAATTAGCCACTGCAGGTCTTCTCCTCCTTGATCATTGAGCTGAGCTCCAAAGAACTCGGGGTGCGGACGCTCCAGAAGTTCCAAAAGCTGATCCAGATCCCTCTCAAAGATAAGGTCTCCTCCATTCCCAAGTTGGTAAAACTTGTTGTACTTCACGTCCATCTATAAAAATAGAGGATGAGTAGATTAGCAGAGTGATCAAGTGTGTCAAAATTTTATGTATTTTGCAAGAGTTTTTGAGGAACATGAATTTTTATGAAAGAATCAAAGAGATAAGAATGAGAATAAGTTTTTGTAAATATTTGTTTTCTTTGGTTTTGAAACTAAGTTTTTGATTCAAACGCCCAGTCTAACTAGGGTCTCCTATGGTCAGGATGGCTCTGATACCAACTTGTCAACACCCGGATTTTTTAATCCTAGATGCCTGTTATGCCATACATCGCAATCCCAGGATTACCATTTTTGCGAGACATAACAGAATTGGATACCATAGTACATCATCCATTACAAACAATACATAAGTTCTTACACAAATAGGGATATCATGATCCAGTTCTTAATACAACATCGAGCAGCGGAATACGTAATAATAACGGTAGCGTAGGCGAAGCTCCATCTTCGGGGTCACAGGCAATGTTGACGATGGGAGATGATCCTAGTTGTCGTAACCTTCCTGGGGTCCATCTTGCAGGTACTCCTCTTCATAGTCTGGCCATGGGAATAGCCAGGGACAAAGCCATGAGTACTCTTTAAGTACTCGCAAACTAATACAAATAGGTAAAGGGGGTTTTTGGATAATAGGACACTAGGCTCTAGGGTTGTTTTGCAAAAGCCAGATTTATCTCTACTAAGTTCTAAAGCTAGTCACAATTTTATAACTCCTAACCGGGAACTTGTATTTCATATCACAACTCTGTTGTGGTCAAGTCAAAGTCTTAGTTCATTTCACAGGTCATTTGGAAAAGTCTGACGGGGGAACAGTATGGCCACTCCAACTGTCCATAACCGCGGACGCGGCAATTCGAATAGTTTGACACTCTGCAGAGATTGTACACTTTCACCACAACATTCGATACATCCGTCAGGAACAAATCCTGAATTCACCATACTCAGTATGCGGATAATCAATCCTAACCTTTCGATTACACGCCCTAGTATAAGCACCTCTCCTATGAGTTTGGCCTCCCAACCATGACCAACTGTCATCTTGGGTACTGCACAGGTGGACAATCTTCACAAGGTAGCCTCAGCTCAAACCTTGGCCGTGAGGGAACTAATACTAAGGAATATAAGTTTCCAGTCAAGCCCTACCCAATATTCGGGTATTGTGGTTATACGATAAAATTAGAATGGTATCGCATCCAGACAACCATCAATTTTATAAAGGGCTAAGGCTCATGCCTCAACATTTTTATCACCAAAGTTCTCAAGTGTTTGGAAACACATGTCCAAAACATTTCAATAGAATGATCCATCATTCCAAGGTTTTCATCACCATTTTTCCACCAAGTATTCCCATCTAAAGTTGATCAAGTTTTATGCTTAGCACTAGCATCTACAGGTGGGGGTAGTACTAATGAGGGGTGGTAACTAGTGGAGTCTCAACTGAGTACAACCTCATGTCTCAGGCTGATGTCCAGGTTTGTAACTTAGGCCAAATTTTATGCTCTTTATGCAACCTTCAGCATCTTTCCAAAATCTACCAGTCACTTAAGTAAACTCTAAGTAAGCTTTGATAAAGAAATAAAGTAAGAAGCTTGCACGTAAAACTAGGATTGGTTTATCAAGTGGGTGTGATCACATATGCTTAAGGCATATAGTAGGTATAGTAACCAGTATGGGCTTGCATAGGTATAGTCTCAGCTTGCACAATATCAATATAAGCTTGCACATTCACTAGTAGTATTAGGCTTGCGTAGTTACTAGCTTGCCTTGTGCAGAGCAGTGGTTGAAGTTCTCCTCGGCTTCTTCTTCGTAGTATCCTCCTTCCTCCTCGTATCCTTGGTCGGTACTAGCGTCTATGAATAAATACGAGGTACACAATCACCAAACAATACTTAACTACTTGCAATCATCACACACAAGGGTCCTATGGATGATCTAGCATCATCTCTAACATTACAAGGTTAAGGCTTGATTTAATTCCTTTTATTTTTTGAAAAGTAATTTCTACTCATTGAAAAACTACTTAAGGTTTAATATTCTCCAAACCCAACATGGGATCATGTTGACACATGTCATCACCACATATTGTAGTCCATGGGAATGTGATTTAAAGTGGTGTCACAATTTTATAAGGTTTTACCCTTTTATTTTAATTAATTAAAGTGGCTAGGAATGCTTATGTAGCATTATTTTATTACTTGAACATTATTTCTGCAAGTAAACCTATATATTTTTATATATTCTGAAAGGTATGGTTAAATGTGATTTTTGAGAGTTGGAATCAACTCAAAAGCTATTATGGTTTAAATTTGAAAAATGTTTGAATGCAGAAAAGCTTCTGCCTTGTTATTTTTACCATGGGTGATCTATAGATCCAAATGACTTGAATCCAA
This sequence comes from Avena sativa, assembly GCA_916181665.1. Taxonomy (NCBI): domain Eukaryota; kingdom Viridiplantae; phylum Streptophyta; class Magnoliopsida; order Poales; family Poaceae; genus Avena; species Avena sativa. The sequence goes on from OV702297.1 coordinate 151,755,737, forward strand.
CGGGCTTGGATTCAGCATTCACAGACCTTTCCAACAAAATTGGTTTCATTCAATTTGGTCTACTGAATTGATCTGGGTTGATTTTTAAAGTTGGGTACAGAAGTGTGTTTGAATTGAAATAGAAAAAGGTTTAATTTGAATAACTGGGCTGCGCGGGAAAAGTTACTGGGCCGGCCTGCTAAGCGCAGTGCTCCCCCGGGCTGCTTAAGTGGGTGTCCCCACTCGTCAGTGACACGGGGCTGGGCGAAGCGGTATGGGGCGACGTCGATAGTTCGATCTAGTTCTAATCTAATGGCTGGGAGTCATCGTCGACGCGAGACAACTCCGGCGAGAACAAAACCTAGCGCGGCCAGTGAGGGTCGCTGGGGGGTTCACCGGGGTGCTGGCGAGGGTCGGCGAGGCGGGCGAACGACAAAGTCGACAACGGCAAACTCAGGGGTGGTCGCGGCAGCTCCTGGGGCGGCTCCAATCGCTGGCTCCCTTCTCCTCCGGCAGCGGCAGGCTCCAGTGAAATTCCGGCGAGGTGGTGCTCGCCTTGCTCTGAGAATGGTGTGGCACTATCAGTGAGGAGAGGGGAGTGAGATGGTGTGAAGAAATCGAGCGGGGGTGGCCTCTATTTATAGTCGAGCGAGGGGACCGTCGGGGCGCACGGTGAGCTCGTCGGGGGCGAGGTTACAGGCGGCTAATGGCATGGGCAAGGGTAGGAGACGGTGCAGTGTCTCCTGGCAATGCTCAACGACATGGTCTCGAGGCATGGGGCGGTGTGGTTTGGTCTGGAACGGGCGGTGCTCTGCGCGGCAGAGGCGGCGTCTTCGACGGCGGGCGGTGGCTGTGCAGCACGGGGCGGCAAACGGGGATGTTTGGCGGTCTCCTAGGTCGGTGGGGATTGTGTATGCACGCGGCGAGGGCGGCGCGCGGTCTGTGGTGATGGTCGAGGGTGGTGCTCTGGCGCACGCTCGGCATGGTCTGGGCGCGGCTTGTGCGCGTGGTCCAGGGCTTGGCAACGCTCGCGGCTAGGACAGTGAGTGGCGGTGGACGGTGGGCTGCCTCCCAGACATGCTGGCTAGGCTTGCTGCTGCTCCTAGCTTGCTGTCGACTATGGGGTGGCAAGAGGGTGCTCGGCTATTCACCATTGATGGCAATGGCAAGCTCACAGTGGTGCTAGTGCCTGGCTAATCTTCCTAGATGATCTACTGAGTTGTGTGTGAGCTAAATGGGGAACCAGTTAGGCAAGAATCACTGCTCACAATAGTGTTTGATGTTTGTTTGATTTGTGTCTGCAACCTGTTTGATGAAATGGCCGCATGAAATCAACTTTTGAATTTTAAAATGATTTTTGGTCGGTTTGCTAGATTGGTGCTGGTGATTCTGCAGATGCTTGGGTTTTGAAAGTTGAGCTTGTTTGAGTAGTTTTTGAAAAAGTGGGATCTTCCCATATGATAAAGATTCAATTTTGAATTGTCATTTAAACTATGCATTTGAAAGTTTCTGGATGATCACAAAGTGGGTCTTGATACTTTGTTATGAGTACATTCAAGGGGTGCAAAGATCCAGAAAAGTTTCTGTTAGGTTCTGAAAGTTTGAGACAGCCAAAGTAGGCATGGGAGTTAAATTGGTCAAAGTGACCATTCATTTCATATATGTGTTTTGATTTACTTGTCTTTAGGAAAAGTGTGGGAAATGTTTTAGATGATGCTTATTTCACCTAAGAAACATTTTACAAGAAATGGAACAAACAAACAAACAAGGTGGTTTTAAAGGATTTCAAAATCCATGCATACACATATGCATGCATTCATGATTTCATTTAGAAAAGTTTTTGTTAACTCTAATTTTGATGATTAGACTTTGATGGTCCAAGCTTAGTATTTTTGGGATGTTACACTCTTGTAAGTTCCTCGAAGTTTGAAAAGAACGCACTTTGCATATCATACCAGTTGTGAATTAAATTCTCTGGAAGTTCATTGAGCCATGATTGAGCTGTCTTCCTCAGCATGAGCGGGAGATATCAGACCGCGACCATGCTGTTTCCTCCTTTGGCGATGCAATAGGCCTAGAAGAAATCCTGGAGCAAGGTATCTGGCCGTGCTGCACCGTCGTAGGGCTGAATGTGTTTGCCAATACCAAAGTCGACTTGAAATTTGGTCTGACGTATGTGTGGTCCAAAGCACTTGGGTCCCACATACACGTATTCTTCCTCGTACCGTCACGCTTCTATGTTTGATTCAATGTGATGGCGAGCGTCGTTTGGCGAGAGAGATCTACGCCTTGGAGGCTCGCGGCTTCTGCGTGGTGGAGTCGGATTTCTGCTTCTCCTCTCACCATTGCCGCCCCGCCCCTGCGGCTCCCATGGCTGCGTCTTGATCCTTCGTGGTCGCTGCTGGGAGGCGATGGTGGCCCTGGTGGATTATTTTCGGCTGGGTTACATGGTGGTGGTGGAGACTCATTATGCTGACTCTGATGCCTGTTTCTTCGGGCACCATCCCTGCTTGATTCAGGACGATCTGGATCATCTCTTCGCCCGGCGTTGCCATCCGTACGGCTCGGTGGTGGCATCCTTAGCCGATCTTACTCCTCTCGCTGGCGGCGTGTTTCCGGGTCTTCTCTATAGCGGTTGTTTTGCCGACGATGGTCCTGATGAGGAACTATTGCCCTGATGGCGTCTTCGAACATAACCGGAATAACTCTTGCCCAGTCACGCGTCGGCCGGCGAGAGTGGCCGTTTGAGCCAGTTCTTGAATTATCTTCTTCTCCACGGGGATGATAGCGTTGAGTCGTTTCCCTGCGAAGTCTTACGTCAGTGCTTTAGTCAGCACCAGTGTGGCAAAACTCGGACTTTGAGGCCAGCTTGCCACTAAATGATGCAGCCGTTTTCTGCTGTTTTAATCCTTTGTCCAGCAACACGACGCACTGCTGGACCTGCTGCGAAGACGGATTGTTGGCCAGGATGGCTCGAGCTACAGCAGTGTTTTCCAACGGCGTACTGTAGACTCGGATCTTCTCTCCATATTCTCCGTCGAGTAGATCTTTGTGGATATCCGGATTCTTGTTAGCAAGAAACGGACCTCCCCTTGTCTTATTTGGATGTCGCTTGAAATCTGACTGATATCTGGCAGGATCACTGTCTAACTGCTGCCTCATCTCGATGATGCGTGTGGCCTCTTCAAGTAGAAACAACCGGTGCTTTTCTAGGTCCTCAGCCCTTTTCTCCAACGCCTCCGGTGTAAGATCTGAAGCCGTTGGGATTGGAATTGTGAGAGCATCTCCGTAAATTTCACGTGCACCCTTGGTGACAACGTGTCCATCCACAGGAGGATCAATCGGGGTGGTATTAATCGGATCTCTGTCCTAATTCTCCATCTCGATCTCTTCATCAACTTTTTCTTCATTGGTTTCATCGATGTCTGGCTCTGCCGATGTTGGATTCTTGTTGTTCTTCTTCTTATTTGACCTCCCAGTAGCCTTGACGTGCGTACCAGTGGCAAAGACGACTTTCGGTCCGGTACCGGGGGATAAACTTCCGTCGGTACTTTCCGTCATGGTTGGCTTGTGGACCTCAGAGGAATCTCCGGTGTCCATGCCATCCTGCGAGGTGTAGCTTTCATCCATGCTATCATAAGGACTGGGAGGATTTTCTGGCTCACCTTGCGTTTGCTTGGAGATGTGCTCTTGTTCATACTCCTCCATCTCTTTGTCGAAGTCTCGAAGTTCCCGCAACATGATTGACTCCTGAGGGGAGCCAGGTGAGTCGGCGTTTTCTTCAATTGCGTCTAGGACTGAGTCGCTACCAGCTCCAGCATCGACATAGTCGGATCCAGTTCTTATGTGGTATACGAAACAATGCTTATTCTTGTTCATGTTCTTGAAGTAGTGGCACAGCTGGGTTTCCGCCTCCTCCATCTCAAAGTTCTCCATGATGTCGGTGATTGCTTCGTAATCGATGTAGGGGCGCTTCATCATCTCCTTTATCCTGTGCTTCAAGGGTAGTTTTTCTGCTACGGCGTCCGGTATGGCAGAGCCGTAGCGAATATATTCCTCATCCGTGTATCCAATCTCATCAGGGAGATCGGATCCGGATTTTTCTTCCACCTCTTCTTCCACTATAGGAGTGGGCTGGGTGGGTTTGATTTTCTCTAGGACCTTGAACTCTTCCGCCTCTGTGGACAAAGTAGATCCGGATTTTTCTTCCGCCATGGTCCTCACCTCAAGGCTGGGTTGGGTGGGTTCAGCGAAACCGAGATAGATATCGATCTCGCCGATGGACATGATCATGTAGGTCATCACGGGTTTCGAAGCCGGAATCCAGGTCTCGTCGATAAGGACGAGAGGGACATCACTATCATAGACCACGCGACCCATGGCGATTGTTTCATCGATTCCTACATGCGCAGATTCCGCCTAGAACGATGCTCCAAAGGTCACCTGCCCCACGATGGGCGCCAACTGTCATTGGATTGTTGACAAGTACACCATAGGGAGTCCTAGCGGCGTTGGAAGGATGGGGTGTGAGACGTCGGATGTTCCAGGAGCGGTGAGCACAAGTTTACCCAGGTTCAGATCCGACTGCGGTGATCAGACCCTACTCCTGCTAGCAACCCATTAATATATTGGTGTAAGCCGGATGTTACAGTGGATTACAAGAGAGGTTCGCCTGTGCGAGTTGGTTGTGGTTGTATATCGAGTTGTTGCCCTAAAGGCTCCCATAGGGCCGGTTTATATAGTCACCGGGGCCTAGGGTTACAGGAGAGACCTATCCGGCTACATTACTGAGTCAGTAACTATGTACATCTTGGACTACAAGTAATACTACAGGCCTAAGTCGGTAACTCTTCGGGGCCTTGTCGTAGCCGGAATTGGCTCCTATTTCTCTGACTGGGCCGCCCGTGAAGTGAAGCTCTAACCCATTAGTGGGCCACCCTGGTCAGTGAGTCCTGTGGGTATATCCGGAAAGTATATCCCCAACATTGAACTCCATGATTCTGACGGAGCAACCAAGTTTGCACAAGGAGTTGGAAGATTTCAGAATGGAGCTAGTTAGTGAAGGATTTTTGGCTAACATAGAACTTCAACCCACTTTGATCAGTCAGATCAAGGAGGCGCAGAAAGGAAATGCTAGTATCGACGGAATCAAACGTCGTATTGGTACAGGGAAGGTACCCGGATTCACTGAAGATGAAGAAGGAGTTCTGTGGTACAAAGGACGTATCTGTGTGCCAACAGATTCGGAATTGAAGCAAGCTATTTTGAAAGAAGCCCATGATACTCTTTATTCTATCCACCCCGGAGGAACCAAGATGTATCGGGATTTGAAGGAGTAATTTTGGTAGCATAATAGAGAAATCGCAAGCTACATAGCCAAGTGTGATATTTGCCAGAGAGTCAAGGCGGGACATCGGAGACCCGTAGGACTATTGCAACCATTGCAGATTCTAGAATGGAAATGGGATTCAGTCAGAATGGATTTTATCACCATGTTTGCCTACATCTAGTAGAGAAAATGACTCTATCTGGGTTATCATAGATAGACTGTCCAAAGTCGCCCATTTCTTACCAGTCAAGACCACATATCAGAGTTCGAAGCTAGCAGAGTTGTACATTGCTAGAATCGTCAGTTTGCATGGAGTCCCCAAGAACATTGTGTCGGATCGAGGAACCCAGTTTAACTCGAGATTTTGGAATAAAGTCCAAGAAGGATTAGAAACAAGACTAGATTTCAGCACATCTTATCACCTTCAGACTGATGGACAAACGGAGCGAGTAAATCAGATACTCAACAATATGTTGAGAGCTTGTGTGTTGGAATATAGATCAAAATGGGAAGACTGTTTGCCTTTCGCAGAATTTTCATACAACAACAGTTACCAAGCTAGTTTGCAAATGGCCCCATTTGAGTTCATGTATGGAAGGAAGTGTCGTACCCCTTTGAATTGGTCGTAAGTAGGAGAGAGTCAGATTTTTGGACCCGACATCCTATGATAAGCAGAAGAGAAAGTTCACAAGATCCGTGAGCACCTCAAGACGGCCCAATCTAGATAGAAGAGTTATGCCGACAGGAGACGTAGAGACCTCGCCTTCAATATTGGAGATTTTGTGTATCTCAAAGTGTCACCTTTGAAGGGAATGCAATGTTTTCAACTCAAGGGAAAGTTAGCCCCCAGATATATCGAACCCTTCAAGATTTTGAATCGTCGAGAGGATATATCGTAACAACTGGAATTGCCAGAGGAGATGTCAGCCGTGCATAATGTGTTTCATATCTCGTTACTTCACAAATGCCTAGAAGTCCTGGAGAAGACCGAAGTTTTCAAGAACATTGATCACCGAACCATAGAGATCCCGAAGTACCCATCCGTATTTTGGAGGAAGCTTTCAGAACCACCAGGACCCGAAGTATCAAGTTTCTCAAGATCCAGTGGAGTAACCACGCTGAAGAAGAAGCTACCTGGGAGCGAGAAGACTACATTAGGATAGAGTATTCAGATCTCTTTAAATCCTAGTTTTCTCTTTTTTCGCAAATCTTAGAACGAGATTTTGTTTAAGGAGGGAAGAATTGTAACATCCCAAAAATAGTAATCAAGGTTATAAAATTCCAATCACCCAAATTTAGGGTTAACAAAAACTTTTGTTAATTAAATCCATATGAATGCATGTGTGTATGTGATGAATATATGAATGCATGAATGGACTTGTGTGATTGTTGTGATTAGCAAGGAATGGTTTAAAGATGAAAATAACATCATATAAATCAATTCCAAACATAAACAAATCAAGATAAATTTAAGAACAAACAAAATAAGCAAATGGTCATTTTTGCTAATCTTGCTCACTAGACCACTTTGAGTGTTACTAGTCTAAGATTTCAAACAGAAACAAATCCAATTCTTTTCACCCCTTGCTAGACCAAGTGAAAGTGAACCCAAGCCCACCTTGCAAACCCACAGAAACATTTGGCAATCCTATTCAAATGACATTTGAAAATTGAATCTAGTTCATATGGTAAGATCACCATTTCTCAAAACCCAACCAAACCAGTGCACCTTGACAAAGCCAATCAACCAGAGACTACCTAGTATGTGACCATTGCACCCACCAAGTTTCATCCAAAAATTCAAATTTAAATCTCTTGCGGCCATTTCATCAAACACCTTCTGAGCACAAATCAAATTAAACAACAAACACTATAGTGAGCAGTGTATGTGCCAACCTTGTTCCCTCTCTATCTCTCACTACACTCCCAGTAGATCAACTAACTTGTTTAAGAAGCTCTAGCTCACTATGAACTCGACCATGCCATCAATGGTCACCATGGCCGAGCACACTTGCCACCCCCAACGTCGACAGCGTGCTACAAGCCTAACTAGCCTAGCCAATCGTGTCTAGCGAGCACGCCACCGTCCACCGCCACCCCCTGTCCAGCCCTCGAGCCCTGCTAGCCACTGGACCACCCAGAATGCACGCGCCCATTTTCTCTGCGACCATGCCAAGAGCACGCCAGAGCGCCATGCTCGACACGCTCGCACAGACCGCGCCCCGCCTTCGCCGCTCGCATACGTGATCACCACCGCCCCAGGAACCTCCCAGACAACCCCGTTCGCCGCCGCGCGACCCGTAGCCAATGTGCGCCATTAAAACTGACATCGGTGCCGCTCAGAGGGTCGATGTGTTCCGACCGAACCGCACCGTCCCACGCCTCGCCATCAAGCCGTTGAGCTTCGCCAGGAGGCAGTGCACCGTCCCCTACCTTCAGCCATGCCATTAGCTCAATGTGAAGCCGACCCCAACGAGCTCAGCCCGCACCCTTCGGTTCCCTCGTCGTAGTACAAATAGAGGCCTCCCCCATTTGATTTCTTGACACCATTCCACTCCCCACCTCTCACTGATCGTCCCCACTTCTTCCCGGAGCAAAGCGAGTGCAACATCACCGGAATTTCACCAGAGCTTGCCGCTGCTAGAGGATAAGGGCGCCGCTGATTGGAACCACCCCAGGAGGATCCGCCAGTACCAGGAGGATCACCATCGTCGACTTTATCATTCGCCCCCGTCGCCAACCATCGCCTGAGCCCCGGTGAGCCGCCACTGACCCCCACTGGCCGCGGTAGGGTTCGTGCTCGTCGCGTTATGTTCAGACGTGGACGACGACCCTTAGTCGTAGATCTTTCTTCTAATCCTACGGTTGTAATCACCCCATACCCCTTCTCACCCCTGTTTCACTGACTGGTGGGGACAACCACTTAAACCACCCGCACACATGTTGTGCGCAGTGGGCCGGCCCAGTTAACTTCCGCGTAACCCAGGTTGTTTGAATTTAGGTTTATCTATTTCATTTCAAACTTAGTTCTAGCAGTAGATTCAAAAATTATTTCAGAGAGATTCACTGAATCAAATTGCATGAAACTATTTTTTGCTAAAAATGTATTGAAATTATTAATCCAAGACCTTTGGATTTAAATCATTTGAAATCGTAGATCACCTATAGTAAAAATAACAAGGCAGAGACTTTTCTGCATTCAAATATTTTTCAAAATTCAACCATAAATGCTTTTGAGTTGATTCCAACTCTCAAAAATCACATTTGATAAGACCTTTTTGAATATGTAAAAATATCTAGGTTTACTTGCAGTAATAATGGACAAGTAATAAAATAATGCCCCATAGGCATTTCTAGTCACTTTAATTGATTAAAATAAAAATGTTAAACCTTATTAAATTGTGACACTACTTTAAATCACATTCCCAAGTACTGAAATATGTGGTGATGACATGTGTCAACATGATCCCATGTTTTAGTTGGAGAATATTAAATCTTAAGTAGTTTTTTAATGAGTAGAAATTACTTTTCTAAAATAAAATAAATAAGACGTTTGCCTTAATCCTTGTGATGATTGTGATGATGCTAGATCATCTAGTGTGAACCTTGTGTGCTAAATAGAAGTAGTTAAGTATTGTTTGGTGATTGTGTACTTCGTATTTATTTATAGACGCTAGTACCGAGCAAGGATACGAAAAGGAAGAAGAATACTATGAGGAAGAAGCCGAGGAGAACTTCAACCACTGCTCTGCACAAGGCAAGCTACTAACTAAGCAAGCTTCACAATACAAGTTAACTTTGCAAACTACCACTTGGAAGATAACTATGACAAATAGATGCCTTAGGCATATGTGATTATACCATCTTATTATACCAAATCCCAGTTTTACTTGCAAGCTTTACTTTTTTATTTCTTTAGAAAAGCTTTCTATTTATGCTTACTTAGTGACTTGTAGATTTTGAAAAGATTATTTTAGATGTAGCATAAATAGCATAAAACTTGGCCTAAGTTAGATAAATCTTGATGTCATCCTGAGGCATGAGATTGAACTTAGATAAGTCACACTTGATTATCACCCCTCATTAGTTTTACCCCCACTTGTAGTTTGTAGTGCTAAGCATAACACTTAATCACTTTAGATGGGAATACTTGGTGAAAATGATTATGAAAACCTTAGAATGATGAGTCATTATAATGAAATGTTTTGACGTGTGTTCTTGAACACTAGATGATTTTGATGATGAAAATGTTGAGGCATGAGCCTTAGCCCTTTATAAAACTGATGGTTGTCTGGATGCGATACCATTCCAATTTTACCGTACAACCACAATACCCGAAATTGGGTAGGGCTTGACTGGAAGTTTATATACCTTAGTATGGGTTCCCTTGCGGCCGAGGTTTGAGCTGAGGCTACCTCGTGAAGATTGACCACCTATGCAGTTCCCAAGATAACAAATGGTCATGGTTGGGAGGCCAAACTCATAGGAGAGGTGCCTATACTAGGTCGTGTAATTGAAAGGTTAGGATTGATTATCCGCATACTGACTATGGTGAATTCAGGATTGTTCCTGACGGATGTATTGAATCTTGTGGTGAAAGTGTACCACCTCTGTAGAGTGTCAAACTATTCGAATAGCTGGGTCCGCAGTTATGGACAGTTGGAGTGGCCATACTGTTCAGTCGTCAGATGTTTTTAAAATGACTTGTGAAATGAATCATGACTTTGACTTGACCACAACAGGGTTGTGAACATGAAAACTAAGTTCCCACTTAGGTGTTATAAAACTTTAAACTAGTTTTCTTTGCTTCTGAACTCAGTTAAGGTAAATCTTTTTTTTTGCAAAACAACCTAAAGCTTAGTATTCCTATTGAAACCCCTTACTTATTAGTATTAGTTTGCGAGTACTTAAAGAGTACTCATGGCTTTGTCCCTAGCTATTCTCGTGGCCAGACTATGAAGAGGACTATCAGGAGAATGGACCGCAGGAAGGTTACGACAACTAGGATCATCTCCCATCGTCAGCATTGTCTGTGACTATGAAGATGGAGCTTCACCCATGCTACCGTTATTATATTATTCCGCTGCTTTGATTGTACTAAGACTGGATCATGAGATCCTTTATTTATTGTAAGACCTTATGTATGGTTTGTAATGGATGATGTACTATGATATCCAATCTGTTATGTCTCGCAAAAATGGTAATCCTGGGATTGCGATGTATGGCATAACAGGCATCTGGGATTAAAAATCCGGATGTTGACAATCAGCCCACCTTCTAGCTAGCTTGCTCTTATACGAGCACACATACACTCTCAGATACAGCTTCCGGAGCACCCTTTGTATCCAGATTATAGTCATATATACTGTCAGACATGCAGGAGTAGGAGTTTTACCTCACCATGAGGGCTCTGAACCTGGATACTTCCTGTGTCTCGCCGCACTTGCTTGTACCCGATCCTGCTTGCGGACACCATTGCAGTCGCCTTGCCCGCTCCCACACCTCTATCTAGCCTCTTTAGGCAATGTCGTTTCCATAGCAACGACATTTGGCGCCCACCATGGGGCGAGATATGGCCGCGACCGGAGTTCCGTTCTGCATGGGACCGAATTTTTCATCACCGTCATCATCGACTCTGTTCCAGAAGATTCTCGGGGGCTCCCGGCCTCGTCATTCGCACCGCCGTCAGCCTCGCCATCCGCGTCGTCGCCGTTTGCCCCGCCGTTGGTCTCGCCATCCAGGCCGCCGCCGGCCTCGCTGTCGGCGAGTCCTGCCTATGCGCGTGCCCGTGTGCGACGTCCTCCTCCCGCTGCACCCGCAGCAGCCTCTCCGTGCCCGCGAGCGGGCAAGCGTTGTCGCGCCCGCGCCCATCCTCTTCGTCGCGCCCGTACAACACCTCCTCCGCGAGCCTGCGTTCGCGCGTGCCGTCGCCGCTCGTCGATGTGGTCCTGCCACACTGTCGCCCGCCTCTAGAGCAACCACTCTCACGTCACAAGTGTCTTCATCTCGCCGAGAGGCCCAGGGGCTCGCCGTCCGTCCTCTCCACCTGCACGACCCCTCCATGCGCGTCGGGCCGCCTCCTTGTAGTTTCGTCTCGTTCGCGAGCATGTGTTCGCATGCGCCCGTGCGTGCCGGCGCCGCTCGCCGCTGCGCGTCCGTAGCCTACAGCAGTCCTGCAGTTGCGCCTCCGCCCGCGAGCTCCGCTGCTGCCCCGACTCCTCGAAAAGTGATTTCTAACCGAACCGGTTCCTACCGGTTCACCATCCGCTGTCGCATTTCTCCAAGATCCGCAATGCCACATCAGCGCCTAGCTTGTATTCATTGTATTCGTGGGTAGTATTCCCATCATACCTTCTAAAAGGGTTTGTATATGCTGGTGGGGCCCTTCCAACCATTTACACCTTATACCGCTCAGCCCTATCGCATTCAGCTCTAGCACCTTACCTCCTCCCATACATCTAAAAGTATAATAGGGGCACCCTCCATCCGGCACCCCAGCGATTAGCCACTTTGGGCCGTCCGATCACCCCCCCCCCAAGAAGCATCTGGTCTGTCTGTAGTTGGTTTGTCCTTTTTTTTCCCTTGAAGCCTAATTTGTTGTATGCACTCACCTTTGCACCACACACGTGTGCATCCCTACCCATTTGTATTCTTTTCCCATAGGAACTGGTCCTCTCCCACTTGTCAGCCTCACTTGTAATTGTTTACATGGTCCTATGATGGGTGTGGATGGTTTGGATAGGGACAACCCCCATGAGAGGAAAAAGACACCCATGGTGAAAACACTATCCCCAATCCCGTACGCTCCCAAATCCCGCACGAGCCGCCGCCACAGAGCTCAACCCCTCCTCTACCTAGGTCTGTGTAACATCCCAGCATTTAGGAACTAACGAAGGGTAGATTTAGGAATATGAAATGTTGCATGCATTTATTTGTGAAAATGTGGGTAAAATTTTCGCCAAATTAAAATCTTAAGTGATCAATGTTTCTTTCATCTTTTGAGATTAGGTTTAGTCTTGAAGGATGATTGTTATAAACTTTGAGATGATCTTAAGGAGTTATGTGTTTTCAAATGAAATTGAATTTTAAACTTGAGTGTTTTGAATTATAATTTGAATGATTTAGATATAAGTTTTGAATCTTAAATTAATTAAGAGATAAGTATTATAAATTAAATTTTATCCAAAAACAATATTGAATATGAAACTTATTTCATATTATTAATACATAAACAAGTTACAAAGAATGTAACATACTGAAGCCATTTCCAAACTTCAGAGTTTACAAAAGAATAAAGAATAAGAATATTCCTTATTAATAATAATATAATATTTATTACAATTGAATAAAATAAAGATTACAAGAATAATAAAATAAAAATTACAAAAGAATAAGAAAAATACATTTGAATATCTACTAACTATCCTATATCTAAATCTACACTAAATCTTCATCTTTATCTTTGTACTTGCAAAACAAAGACTAAATAGAAACAAAATAAGATTAGTGTTAATATTATTTCTCTCAGATATGTCAGTGAAATGCACTTGAGAAATTCATCATTGAGAAATGTTATAAAAGGGGAAAGTTTCACCAATATGAAAGATTTCATCTTTCATAAATTCAAAGCCATAAGTCAAATGACAGCCAAAAGGGACCAATTCACCAGCCAGGTGAAAGTAATCTGGTAATAGTAAGTTCCAAGAATTCTGAACATATCCACAAGTGCATAGCAGGCACACAAGCTGGACACACACCAGCATGCATGTGGTGTGTTGTCAAGCTCACAGAGCAACTCAATCTCACAAAACTACAGCACAGCCGTGGAGGAGCACACCAGTGCATCTCTCCACTACACAGCACACAATCACAGCCAGGGTAGACAACAGCTAAACCAAGAACAACAGCCAAACTAAACCACCCCAGATCAACTAAACATCACCAGGATGGTGACATAAGGAGGGGGATGAATCAGGTGGACAGCAAGATCAAGCCCATGAGCTAGGAGGAGCAGGCTAGCTCAAGAGCAAGCATAGGAGTCCAGCAAAACCAGATCAAGATCATCATCATCAGCATGAAATTTTGTGGTGAGCCTCATAAAACCATCACATCATTCATTCATAGTATCTGAACAGAAGCATGTGTTGCTTTATGAAATAATCTCTCAATAATCACCAAAGTGAGGTGAATCTATCCTAGAGATTTCAAGTATAAAGATAAGAAATCAAACTCAGCCAAAATCACTAAAACTCTCAGACCAGCATCACAGAGTTCAGTGTTAATTTATGCAACTTAAATCATCTTTCATTTGTCTTATCAGATCAGGGCAGATCTCCCAGAGAGAGTAGCACCTCTAATCTTACAAGCTACAAGCAAACTATTTGCTTAACTAACTAGGACTTAAAATCCTAGAGCCTCAGACCAACATCATAGGCAGGAGAGTTAAGAAAAGCTTATATTCTATCTTGCCAGTATTAGTCACAAGTATTGACAAAGCTAAGCCCAGAAATAAAAACCCAATCACTTGTGTGCCAGATTACAATGGTATCACAAGGACAAGTTCTTAATGAGCTAAAACCCATCTTTGCTTAGTTCCCACAGATAAAAGGAACAAACCAATACATATCATATTCCTGAAGCCAAGTGCCAGGAATCAATATCATATTCATCTATACATCCATAGAAAATCATTACATATAATGATTAGATTTAGTATGTATAATCTCATACAAGCCTACCATTATAATTGCAGTAAGCAGCTACTGAGAGAAAACTACTGTCAGTATAAGCATTCTGACAGTAGAGTAAGTTCTCAGATCAACAACATTTACAATCAGGGATTCCATAGAAACACTAGCATGGGATCATAGTGGATTACCACTGGAATAAATCTGACAAGCCACTAGCATCATCAAAGCCACTACAAATAATGATCCACAGCAAACAATCATTCTTCATGCTCAAGTATGATCAACACTAGATCTAAAGCATCATGGATATGATCAACAGGGGGTTATGAACCCTAATCAGAACAAGAACCCTAATTAGGAGATGAACCCTAATCAGAACATAATCACTAGGCACGAGAAGCCACTAGACACACACATAGAGATTCATGGTAGTAGCATGAATAAGAACCACAGACGCAACTTACCTGAGGTCCTCGCTGACGAATCAAAGAGGAAGAAGATTGTCTGACGAACCACGGAGGCACAGGGAGAACCCCAGAGGGTGCTGCAACCTGCACCAGCCACGGCGGCGGCCATAGGAGCACACGAGCCCAGCACACCACCGCAGGCGGGACCACGGCGGTGGCGACAGCACCTTTCCCTAACCCTAGGGTTCGGGAACGGGGTGAATCTAACCACGGGGAAGCCCCGGAGTCAAATTGAGCTGGACTAGATGAACGAGCATAGTCGCAAACCTCGCCCTGCACCACGATAGCGGCCAGGGGAAGCCTCAACGACGGCCATCGCCAGCGGCGGCGCCAGAGCTCGCGGGGTCGAGGAAGAGGAAAGGTGAGAATGAGGAGGAGGCAGAGAGTGTGGGCTAGGTGGGCCAAAACCCCTCGAGGTGGTGATTTTGACCCTGCCCTATTGGGCCACACTGGCCCAATAAGCCTAAAAGGCCAGCCCAAGTTGTTTAAAAAACTGTTTTAATCAATTGGAAAAGACCAAAATGCCCCTAACCTCAATAAAATTATAGAAAATAAAATAAAAGTCCAAAAATTATAAATAAAATATTTTGGATTCACAATAATCCACTCTATCGAAATAAAATAAGATATAAAATTTTGGACATTTAAATTTTTATAAGAATTTTGTAATTTATATATTCCTTATAGAATTTTACAAAATTATTGAAAGATGATAAAAATAAATAAAAATACTAAATAAATATTTAATAATAAATTTTAATGTATAATTAATAATTTTTAAAAGAATTATTAAATCAATAAAAGTCAAATAAAAGGGGAAATAAATAAAATAATTCAATGTATGCAATAAATATAAAAAAATATTTATAAATGCTTTATTAAAAGGCACCTTATATAGGGAAAATGCATATAGAATTAAATAATGCATTACATTACTTGCATAATCATCTTTCCTTCTTTAAATATTATCCTTACCGGGTGATAATGATGTTTTTGTAGAACTAGAAGCTCAAGGTCCAGTGCAAGCATCAGACTTCACTACCTTGCCATCACAAGGCAAGTTCATCAGTTGCTCATGTCCTTTGAAGAGTCTTTATCAAAGTATTTGCAAATTGTGTGTTGTCATATATGAAATAAAAGAAAGAAAATATTATCTTCATAAATAAAGAAATCATAGATATCATCCTAAGTGCTGATATAATGGAGCAATAGAACTTAGGGTTCTATTTGCAACAATGATGATCAAGTAGGGACTTAATAACCCCTGACATCAGTGATTCTAGCGTCGTATATTACGCGTTAGCCATGAGATTTGGAATGGGACAGAGAAGTCAGCTGTATCTTCTTCCTCTCGCATGAAGCCGGATATGCAGGTCATGGATGTTATCCTTGTAGCGTGCATATTAATTGGTAATTCGTAGAGGATATGCAACATATGGGTGGGAACCCTCATCGTCCCACGATAGTTCTGGCATCTAACGGTTTGTACAAACCATTGCCGTAATTCATTATGTGGGCATGGTGTACACCAAGGAGGCATGCGGGGTCGCGAAGTGGGCAGTGATTGGCTTGGACCAACTACTAGGCCCCACATCATGGAATTGTGGACAGGAAAGTACGCTCGGTTGTGCAACAGGGAGTTGATCTCTCATGGGTAAAGTAACGCACCTCTGCAGAGTGTAAGAACTGTAAATTGTTACTCCCTGTTTCGGGAACGAGCTACGAACGCGGCAGGAAAGGAACTCCATGAAAGTTCTGGTCAACCTGTAAAGGCTGATTGTCATAGTTTTTCAGAATAAAATCAATCTTTGAAGAAAGATTTACAAAAATTGCATAGTGCCAAGGATTTATAATCCGAGGTGGTAGTTAGAGCATCAAACTTCCCACCTTGCATATAATGAACTTGTTGGGTAACGCTGTTACTCATTCTTTCCTTTAATCCCTTGCTTAGACTCTGAGGATCCCGAAGACGTACCAATGTATGCAGCCGAATGCCAAGAAGATGTGTTCTACGAGGAACCTGATCTGTCTGGAGGAGTTGAAGGAGTGGATTACGAGATCCGCTACGGTGTCGATGAGAATGAGTCCAATTAAGTATCTAGTTAGTAGTAACTAACGGAGCCGAGCAACATGAACTCTATAGAATAAGCTGTTAAGCTCAACTCCTAGTCGGAGTTGTTACTTTTAAATTTCCGCTGAACACTTTATATTTTGGTTTGTAAGTTGGATCTTTTGGAAGTCTTGAACTTCCGGTATTGTAATAATAATAATGTGTGTACATTTGTAATATGGACCCGCAATGTTTCTGTTGTGCCACTCTGAGGGATGTGATATTTACGGAACGGTGTTCTGTAGATGTCATGTCAACGACTATAGTGTACTACACATGCAGTGGTATGCTAGGTCACCGTAGTTGGTATCAGAGCAAATTGCTTTGACCTTAGGTTGGAAACCTAGTAAAGGTTATTACTTGTAGGAGAATTAGCAACGATAAAGAATTCTCTAAAAGTAATATAATGGGTATTCAAATGAGAATATTCCGTTATATATTTTAGGGCGATAATTCTTTGTTATGATGCAATATATCTTTGGATACTAATCAAAATTATTTTTATGATATACAGAGATATGGCACCAAAGTTTCCAAATAAGACTTTGGTAAGGAAAGAGGAGACTCTTGATGGTTATCAAGGATCATTTACAGACCAACTTCGTCAACTTTTAAAGCTTTTTAATTGTCCTACTAGAATTCCAGTAAACACTATCACTTACCTCTATGGCCGGATGTTATCCAAGTATCATGTGAGTATCCAACTTCCAGAGAAGATTGGATTATATCACGATTTACCTATAGGAGAAGGTAGGAGTCATTTAGCAGCATATCATGTCGCTGTTGTGGAGGTGATAGCTAATATCCGGGAGCAGAAAACCAAGGAGTTAGAAGGTAGCACATTCTCTATGATACCTCATGATTCTATAGACTCGGATCCTATACCGGATCATCTTACTTTGGTTAAGAAGCATCCTAGTTAGCTTCCAAGTTTATGGATAGATACCGAACACTCGTTATGTCTTTTTATAAGACACATCAGGTGATTGTCGAAGACAAAAATGACATGTTAGAGGATCTAACTGATCCGGAAAGGAGGATGCAATTAGTATTCCAGTTAGAGAAAGAAGCAAGTAGTAGTGCAACACCTATCTTTAAGGATATACCTATAGATCCGGAATCCTTTATACCATATCCTTACTCACCAAGACCTGAACCTACACATGATCCTACTATGGATGTGCGGTATGCAGTACCATAGGGCTCAGAGGATGGTTCTGACTCAGAACTTCCTATTGAGAATTCAGATGGATGGAGAATGGGATCATATAATGGATCTCATGAACACCAGATGTCCACAGATGGTTTTGACAGGAATGTTGGACAATCTAGTTGGATGGGTGCAAGGATGAACCCTAATAATAGTAGTAGAAATACCATTTCAATAGATAACCAGGATGAAGAAGAAGATCCTGAGGAGAGAGTGTTGGAATCATCAAAATCTTCTCAAAACCCAGGGAATATACATTATTCAGTGTTTAACTATGTTGCCCACGAGAGCACCCGGGGAGCAGCAGGATCTGTGTATCCTGTTGACAACTCAAGAAATGAAGCTCAGGAGATGCAGGCTGGAGATAATGTTGAATATTTCTCTGAATACTTTTTAGCTGAGCTGGAGGGAGTCAGTGCGCTCAGGTTGAGTAATGACTCAAGTCCTGACACTTCAGATACAGAGTATGGTCCTTCTGCAAGGCCGTATGTTCCACAAACTGTGCGACGAACAACACATCATCACGGTTGGATATCAGGCATGTATGATGAGTGTAGTTACTATTAAGAGGAGATAAGTAGTCAATAGTATTAAGTACTGTGTATTGTACCCAAGTAATAAGGTAGTTTTGTAATGATACCTATATGGTATTTGTTGTAATGACTTTGTATCATTATGTAAAATATGTGAAATGCATATTTGGATTTTTTTTTGGATCTTCATTGTGTGACTAGTTCTGTGCGTAAAGTCGAGCTCAGAACACATGTGCATGATGTAATTATGAGTATTCGCTTTATGTTGTAGGACTAGAGGTTCATGGATACGGGTGTAGAAATGGAAACTGAGCAGCAGCGGATGGAGTGAGAGGCCAAGGAGAAGGCCGATGCATATGCAGCAAACCAAGAAGCATTACCACCACCACCAATGAGGCCGTTAATGGAGCAGAACTTTATGCAATGCATGCAAATGATGCAAGAGATCCAGAACAAGTTCATGGAAGAGCTGCTGGGACGAGCAAATCAGAGGGCACCTGAAGGTGGAGGAGTGAGTCTATCTGATTTCCAGAATGCAAGACCATTACCTTTTGCATCAGCTCCTGAACCAATGGATGCAAAAGACTAGTTAGCAGATACAGAAAGGAAGCTGAAGACTGTGGGTTGCAATGATGAGGAAAAATTGAGGTATGCAACTCATCTGCTGACTGGACCTGCAGCATCATGGTGGGAAAATCAGTTGGCCATGCAACAACCAGGAAGGGAGTTTACCTAGGAGGAGTTTAAGTAGAGATTCCGTGAATATCATGTTCCGAAAAGTGTTATGGAATTGAAGCGGAGAGAATTTGAGGAGCTTCAGCAAGGATATACTAGTGTCATGAAGTACATCCGGGAGTTTAGTCAACTGTCTCGTTATGTTGAGGAGGATGTCAACACTGAAGAGAAGCGGAAGAAACGTTTCTTGCGTGGATTAAATCCGTTTGAGAGGATGCAGCTAAGGTTAGCCAATAAGAAAACTTATCAGCAGTTGTTGGATGCAACCATTACTTTTGAATATGACAACAAGAATGTCCAAGAGGATCGGAGGAAGAGAGCCAAGAAAGAAACTAAGAGAATTCAGGAAAGTAAACCTAAATCCAACCTGGAGTTCAAACCTCGGAATAGGAATTATGGCAACAACAACAATAACAATAACAATAACAAGGGCAATGGTGGAAAACAATCTAATCCGAGAAGGAATGTTATCTGTAACAATTGTGGAATTCCAGGGCATTTCCAAAGGGAATGCAAAAAAGCCTGTAGTGATCTGTTATGGTTGTGGTCGGAAGGGTCATATCAAGCCAGATTGTCCGAGCAAACCACCGGGAGGATGGCCTACCAAAGGAGGAGGACAAGCCAGTGGAGGAAATGGACAGCCCAATAAAGGAGGAAACAATGGCAAGAACAACAATGGCAAGAGAAACCAACCTACCGGAAAACTAAACTGTGCAACCCTCGAGGAGGTGGATAATTCGGAGCATGTAGTGATAGGTACGCTCAATATCCTTACCAATCCCGGCAAAATTATATTTGATACTGGTGCAACTACTTCATTCATTTCTGAAGAATTTTGTGATAAGTTTGGGATTAGAAGGGCAACGTTAGAGAGTCCTATGACCGTAGTTAGGGCAGGAGGGAATGTGATTGTACGCCACATAAAACAAGATCAGGTTATCTCGATCTGTGGTTGTACATATTTTGCAGACCTTTATGTAATTCCTTTGAAGGGAATTGCAGTAGTGCTGGGGATGGATTGGATGATGGAACATAGAGCTCAGATAAATTGTGAGGAGAAAACTGTCTCAATCAAAACTCCAAGTGGAGCAAGGATAGTTTACCAAGCAGATAAACACAGTCATATCATGGTGGATATGCAGTTGAATTCAATGAAAGAAGTTAAATTAGAAGAGATTCCTATAGTTAATGAATTCCAAGATGTTTTTCCAACAGAGTTACCGGGAATGCCACCAGACCGGGAGATAGAGTTCACCATTGACCTAATACCTGGTACAGCACCAATAGCTCAAGCACCATATAAAATGGGACCCAAGGAGTTGAAAGAACTCAAAGAGCAAATTGATGAGTTAGCAAGGAAAGTATTTATACAGGAAAGTGTATCTCCATGGAGAACACCAGTAATCTTTGTGGATAAAAGAGATGGTGGAAGACGGATGTGTGGTGATAGAAATCTGAACAACGTGACTATCAAGAATAAGTATCCTTTACCAAGAATTCAAGATTTGTTTGACCAAGTGAAAGGAGCTGGAGTATTTTCAAAGATCGATTTAAGATCTGGATACCATCAAATAAAAATCAAGCCGGAAGATGTTCCAAAAACAACATTTGTCTCAAGATATGGACACCATGAGTATCTGGTAGTACCATTTGGTTTGACCAATGCACCGGCAATATTCATGAACCTAATGAACAAGATTTTCATGCCATATTTGGACAAGTTTGTCATCGTTTTTATTGATGATATTCTGATATATTCCAAGGATAAGGAAGAGCATGCTGACCATTTAAGAATAGCATTGCAAACTTTAAGAGAACATAAGCTTTATGCTAAGTTCAGTAAGTGTGAGTTCTGGCTAGATGAGGTAGAATTCCTCGGTCATGTGATTAGTAAAGATGGGATTGCTGTGAATCCATCTAAAGTTCAGTCGATACTAGAGTGGACTGCACCGACCAATGTGAAACAAATTCAAGGTTTCTTAGGAATGGCTGGTTATTATCGGAGATTCATTGATGGTTTCTCCAAAATAGCCGGACCAATGACCAAATTATTAAGGAAGAATACACCATTCAAGTGGGATGAGAAATGTGAAGCAAGTTTCCAAGAGTTGAAGACTAGATTAACCACAGCTCCAATCTTAGCAGTTCCAGAAACAGGGAAGGATTTCACCTTTTACTGTGATGCATCTAAAGAAGGTTTGGGGTGTGTATTAATGCAAGATCGGAAAGTGATTGCTTATGGTTCAAGGCAATTGAAACCACATGAAGTCAACTATCCAACTCATGACTTAGAGTTAGCAGCAGTAGTCTTTGCGCTGAAAGGATGGAGGCATTTTCTTTATGGAGCCAGATGTAAGTTATACACTGACCATAAAAGTCTCAAATATTTCTTCACTCAAAAGGAATTAAACATGAGACAGAAGCGTTGGTTGGAATTAATCAAGGATTATGATTTAACAATCAATTACACCCCAGGGAAAGCAAATGTTGTAGCAGATGCTTTAAGCAGAAAGAGTGCAGATATTCAGCCTAGCAACAGGGAGCTACCAAAAGAGTTACGAATGGACTTGGAAAGATTAGAACTTCAATTCATCAGAATAGAGGTTCTTGGAGGATTAGCTACTATGCAGGTAGTTGCAGAGCAGGACAGTGATCTTAAGCAAGAAATTTTTAGACATCAAGAAGAAGATCCTTTTATTGCTGAGGAAATTCGGAGGATATCTCAAGGGCAAAAATCAGATTTTCGCCTTGGGGATTATGGGTCTTTATGGTTCCAAGATCGTCTATGTGTTCCAGATGTGACTGAGATCAGAAATGTCATACTCAAAGAAGCACATGATACACCATACTCTATACATCCAGGGAGTACAAAGATGTATATGGATTTGAAAGAACTATTCTGGTGGAATAACATGAAAAGGAATATTGCTAAATATGTATCAGAATGCCATACTTGTCAAAGGGTGAAGGCTGAACATCAAAGTCTAGCAGGACCATTACAACCCTTGGAAATTCCTGAATGTAAATGGGAGGAAATAGGTATGGACTTCATTACAGGATTACCTATGACACCAAAAAGAAAGGATATGATATGGGTAATTGTGGACAGACTCACTAAGAGTGCACCTTTCATTCTGGTGAACCAAAAGGATAATGCCGAGAAGTTAGTTGAAGTATATGTTAAAGAAATAGTAAGTAAGCATGGAGTACCCAAAAAGATCGTAACTGATAGGGGATCAGTGTTTACTTCAGCATTTTGGAAGCAATTGCATGAAGCCCTTGGTTCAAAGTTAGATTTCAGCACGGCATATCATCCCGAGACAGGAGGTCAAACTGAAATAACAAATCAAATACTAGAAGACATGTTGAGAGATTCTGCACTAGATTTTGGAGGAACATGGGAAGATCACCTACCATTGGCAGAATTTTCTTATAACAATAACTATCAGAGTAGTCTGAAGGCAGCTCCATATGAGATTCTGTATGGAAGGAAGTGTAGATCACCAATATGTTGGTATGAACCTGGAAGCAGCAAATAATTTGCGCCAGATTATATCAAGGAGAGACAAGACATCATTGATAAGATTAGGGATAGAATGAAAATAGCCCACAGCAGGTAGAAAAGTTATGCGGATCAAAGTCGAAGATCATGTCATCCAGAAGTGGGAGATATGGTCTATTTGAAAGTAAGTCCAATGAAAGGAGTAAAGAGATTTGGAGTTAAAGGAAAATTGAGTCCAAGATATATCGGACCATTCAAGATACTGAGTCAAAATAGAACTACAGCTTATGCTTTAGAGTTACCATCAAGATTGGCTCAAGTGCATAATGTTTTCCATGTGTCACAACTTCGCAAATGTTTGAAAGTTCCTGATAATGCAATAACACATCAAGAAATAGAAATACAGGCAGACCTAACTTATATTGAAAAGCCCTGTAAGATTCTGGAAGAAAACTGGAAAAGATTGAGGAACAGAGCAATCAAATATTGCAAGGTACAGTGGGAACATCACCCTGAAAGGGAAGCCACATGGGAGAAGGAAGAGGATTTAAGAAAAGCTTATCCAGAACTATTCAGGTACATCTCCACAAACTTTGGGACGAAGTTTAATTTAAGGGGGGAAGTCTGTAACATCCCAGCATTTAGGAACTAACGAAGGGTAGATTTAGGAATATGAAATGTTGCATGCATTTATTTGTGAAAATGTGGGTAAAATTTTCGCCAAATTAAAATCTTAAGTGATCAATGTTTCTTTCATCTTTTGAGATTAGGTTTAGTCTTGCAGGATGATTGTTATAAAATTTGAGATGATCTTAAGGAGTTATGTGTTTTCAAATGAAATTGAATTTTAAACTTGAGTGTTTGAATTATAATTTGAATGATTTAGATATAAGTTTTGAATCTTAAATTAATTAAGAGATAAGTATTATAAATTAAATTTTATCCAAAAACAATATTGAATATGAAACTTATTTCATATTATTAATACATAAACAAGTTACAAAGAATGTAACATACTGAAGCCATTTCCAAACTTCAGAGTTTACAAAAGAATAAAGAATAAGAATATTCCTTATTAATAATAATATAATCTTTATTACAATTGAATAAAATAAAGATTACAAGAATAATAAAAGAAAAATTACAAAAGAATAAGAAAAATACATTTGAATATCTACTAACTATCCTATATCTAAATCTACACTAAATCTTCATCTTTATCTTTGTACCTGCAAAACAAAGACTAAACAGAAACAAAATAAGATTAGTGTTAATATTATTTCTCTCAGATATGTCAGTGAAATGCACTTGAGAAATTCATCATTGAGAAATGTTATAAAAGGGGCAAGTTTCACCAATATGAAAGATTTCATCTTTCATAAATTCAAAGCCATAAGTCAAATGATAGCCAAAAGGGACCAATTCACCAGCCAGGTGAAAGTAATCTGGTAATAGTAAGTTCCAAGAATTCTGAACATATCCACAAGTGCATAGCAGGCACACAAGCTGGACACACACCAACATGCATGTGGTGTGTTGTCAAGCTCACAAAGCAACTCAATCTCACAAAACTACAGCACAGCCGTGGAGGAGCACACCAGTGCATCTCTCCACTACACAGCACACAATCACAGCCAGGACAGACAACAGCTAAACCAAGAACAACAGCCAAACCAAACCACCCTAGATCAACCAAACATCACCAGGATGGTGACATAAGGAGGGGGATGAATCAGGTGGACAACAAGATCAAGCCCAGGAGCTAGGAGGAGCAGGCTAGCTCAAGAGCAAGCACAGGAGTCTAGCAAAACCATATCAAGATCATCATCATCAACTTACTACATCAACATCAGATTTTGTGGTGAGCCTCATAAAACCATCACATCATTCATTCATAGTATCTGCACAGAAGCATGTGTTGCTTTATGAAATAATCTCTCAATAATCACCAAAGTGAGGTGAATCTATCCTAGAGATTTCAAGTATAAAGATAAGAAATCAAACTCAGCCAAAATCACTAAAACTCTCAGACTAGCATCACAGAGTTCAGTGTTAATTTATGCAACTTAAATCATCTTTCATTTGTCTTATCAGATCAGGGCACATCTCCCAGAGAGAGTAGAACCTCTAATCTTACAAGCTACAAACAAACTATTTGCTTAACTAACTAGGACTTAAAATCCTAGAGCCTCAGACCAACATCATAGGCAGGAGAGTTAAGAAAAGCTTATATTCTATCTTGCCAGTATTAGTCACAAGTATTGACAAAGCTAAGCCCAGAAATAAAAACCCAATCACTTGTGTGCCAGATTACAATGGTATCACAAGGACAAGTTCTTAATGAGCTAAAACCCATCTTTGCTTAGTTCCCATAGATAAAAGGAACAAACCAATACATATCATATTCCTGAAGCCAAGTGCCAGGAATCAATATCATATTCATCTATACATCCATAGAAAATCATTACATATAATGATTAGATTTAGTATGTATAATCTCATACAAGCCTACCATTATAATTGCAGTAAGTAGCTACTGAGAGAAAACTAATGTCAGTACAAGCATTCTGACAGTAGAGTAAGTTCTCAGATCAACAACATTTCCAATCAGGGATTCCATAGAAACACTAGCATGGGATCCTAGTGGATTACCACTGGAATAAATCTGACAAGCCACTAGCATCATCAAATCCACTACAAATCATGATCCACAGCAAAAAATCATTCTTCATACTCAAGTATGATCAACACTAGATCTAAAGCATCATGGATATGATCAATAGGGGGTTATGAACCCTAATCAGAACAAGAACCCTAATTAGGAGATGAACCCTAATCAGAACATAATCACTAGGCACGAGAAGCCACTAGACACACACAGAGAGATTCATGGTAGTAGCATGAACAAGAACCACATAAGCAACTTACCCGAGGTCCTCGCTGACGAATCGAAGAGGAAACAGATTGGCCGACGAACCACGGCGGCACAGGGAGCACCCCAGAGGGCGCTGCAACCTACACCAATCACGGCGGCGGCCACGATAGCACACGAGCCCAGCACACCACCGCAGGCGGGACCACGGCGGTGGCGACAGCACCTTTCCCTAACCCTAGGGTTCGGGAACAGGGTGAATCTGACCACGGGGAAACCCCGGAGTCAAATCGAGCTGAACTAGATGAACGAGCATAGTCGCAAACCTCGCCCTGCACCACGGCAGCGGCCAGGGGAAGCCTCAACGGCGGCCATCGCCAGCGGCGGCGCCAGAGCTCGCGGGGTCGAGGAAGAGGAAAGGTGAGAACGAGGAGGAGGCAGAGAGTGTGGGCTGGGTGGGTCAAAACCCCTCGGGGTGGTGATTTTGACCCTGCCCTATTGGGCCACACTGGCCCAATAAGCCCAAAAGGCCAGCCCAAGTTGTTTAAAAAACTGTTTTAATCAATTGGAAAAGACCAAAATGCCCCTAACCTCAATAAAATTCTAGAAAATAAAATAAAAGTCTAAAAATTATAAATAAAATATTTTTGGATTCACAATAATCCACTCTATCCAAATAAAATAAGATATAAATTTTGGACATTTAAATTTTTATAAGAATTTTGTAATTTATATATTTCTTATAGAATTTTACAAAATTATTGAAAGATGATAAAAATAAATAAAAATCACTTTCATTATATATTAATATTATAGTATTTTTGAAAAATACTAAATAAATATTTAATAATAAATTTTAATGTATAATTAATAATTTCTAAAAGAATTATTAAATCAATAAAAGTCAAATAAAAAGGGAAATAAATAAAATAATTCAATGTATGCAAGAAATATTAAAAAAAATTATAAATACTTTATTAAAAGGCACCTTATATAGGGAAAATGCATATAGAATTAAATAATGCATTACATTACTTGCATAATTATCTTTGCTTCTTTAAATATTGTCCTTACCGGGCAATAATGATGTTTTTGTAGAACTAGAAGCTCAAGGTCCAGTGCAAGCATCAGACTTCACTACCTTGCCATCACAAGGCAAGTTCATCACTTGCTTATGTCCTTTAAAGAGTCTTTATCAAAGTATTTGCAAATTGTGTGTTGTCATATATGCTATAAAAGAAAGAAAAAATTATTTTCATAAATAAAGAAATCATATATATCATCCTAAGTGGTGATATAATGGAGCAACAGAACTTAGGATTCTATTTTCAACAATGATGATCACGTATGGACTTAATAACCCCTGACATCAGTGATTCTAGCGCTGTATATTACGCGTTAGCCATGAGATTTGGAATGGGATAGAGAAGTCAGCTGTATCTTCTTCCTCTCGCATGAAGCCGGATATGCAGGTCATGGATGTTATCCTCGTAGCGTGCATATTAATTGATAATTCATAGAGGATATGCAGCATATGGGTGTGAACCCTCATCGTCCTACGATAGTTCTGACATCTAACGGTTTGTACAAACCATTGCCGTAATTTATTATGTGGGATGATGTACACCAAGGAGGCATGCGGGGTCGCGAAGGGGGCAGTGATTGGCTTGGACCAACTACTGGGCCCCACATCATGGAATTGTGGACGGAAAAGTACGTCCGGTTGTGCAACAAGGAGTTGATCTCTCATGGGTAAAGTAACGCACCTCTGCAGAGTGTAAGAACTGTAACTTGTTACTCCCTGTTCCGGGAAGGAGCTACGAACGCGGCAGGAAAGGAACTCCATGAAAGTTCTGGTCAACCTGTAAAGGCTGATTGTCATAGTTTTTCAGAATAAAATCAATCTTTAAAGAAAGATTTACAAAAATTGCATAGTGCCAAGGATTTATAATCCGAGGTGGTAGTTAGAGCATCAAACTTCCCACCTTGCATATAATGAACTTGTTGGGTAACGCTGTTACTCATTCTTTCCTTTGATCCCTTGCTTAGATTCTGAGGATCCCGAAGACGTACCAATGTATACAGCCGAATGCCAAGAAGATATGTTCTACGAGAAACTTGATCTGTCCGGAGGAGTTGAAAGAGTGGATTACGAGATCCGCTATGGTGTCGATGAGAACGAGTCCTATTAAGTATCTAGTTAGTAGTAACTAACGGAGCCGAGCAGCATGAACTCTATAGAATAAGCTGTTAAGCTCAACTCCTAGTCAGAGTTGTTACTTTTAAATTTCCGCTGAACACTTTATATTTTGGTTTGTAAGTTGGATCTTTTGGAAGTCTTGAACTTTTAGTATTGTAATAATAATAATGCGTGTACATTTGTAATATGGACCCGCAATGTTTCTGTTGTGCCATTCTGAGGGATGTGATATTTACAGAACGTTGTTCTGTAGATGTCATGTCAACGACTATAGTATACTACACATGCAGTGGTATGCTGGGTCACCGCAGTCTGCCTCCATCTCCGTCCTCCCCTTCTCCTCCCCCACCTGGGCACCGTCGTTGTCGTACTCCGATGGAGCAGCGCATCCAACTGCTCGCGCCACCACCGCACGACGTTTCGTTGGCAGCGGTAGAGACTACCGACAGAGGCGGCGGCGAACAAGGAGCAGCGCCGAGACAAGGAGGTCAAGACCCCTGGCTCCGCTCCCAGCCCTTCGCCTTGGCCAAGCAACAACAGTTGGCGGCGGCCTCCCCGACTCCTCTCATGTCTCATCCATGAACGGCCGTCGACATGGGGCTGCACATTGGTGAGCAGCAGAAAACTGGACTCAATTGTCTGCTCCTATCCCTCCAAAATCTATTATCTCTCTCCAGTTTTATTCATTGCTGCAGATCATGTCTTTTTGTACTAATGGGTTTGCAATGAAAAATTGCATCCCTAGGATTTTTGTTTGCTCCGACTAGCCCCTGCGGCAGCGGGAGAGATAATGGTGACGACGAGTACAACGGTGTCAGAGAGCAGGAGCAGGACAGGTTCCTGCCCATCACCAACATCAACTACATCATGAAGAAGGTCATCTCGGTGGAGGATCTTCACGAGAGGAGAGGAGGAGGAGGAGGGAGCTCAACCTGATGGTCATCATGGCGAGCTTCTCTTCATTACTTAGTACCAGGCTCTGAGAACATGAGCATCTCTTCTAATAGGCATATATTTTTTGATAGTTTGAGAGTGAAAGCGCTTCATACACGAAGTTATTTTTTATAGATTCAATTATTGTATGGATACAAAAAAATCTTGGGCATATACATTGTGTGTTAGTGCCCTCAACATGTTTGTTTCTATGTTTCTTACAACTGAAACTATTTTTTCAGGTTTGTTTCAGGTTTCATGAATGGGCGTGCATGCTCATCGACGAGCACACAGCCCTGGTGACAAACGATATCCGTGGCCACAGCGCCCATGGCTGTTGGGTGGTCATTGTGGTGAGCTTTCTGTCCCTCCCTCTTCTTCAATTTTCTTTTGTGCCATGTCTTTAGTGACATTTAGTTGTTGTTGATTAGGAAAATACAGATTTTGCTATCATATAGTAAATAAATCAAGGTACCTTCTATGATTTCCACGACCTTGTACTAGGGAAGTGAATTCCTTACCACAAACAGATGCTAGGGTAAACTGGATTTTGGACATATCTATGCATTACACACTTTAGCTTGACAGTTTTACGAACAACGTGTAATGGGTTTGGAGTTCAGTTGCGAGAGGAGATGAAATATCCTGAATGAAAAGCCAGTCATTTAGCACCCTTGCAAAAGTTCCAGTCTTCTATTTCAATTGAATTCGAGTCGTTCTTTTATTCCTGTTGTATTGGATATTGCTTAACGAGGAAAAATTTCATTGTATAGTCTCAAATTTGGATGGATAAAGCATCAAGATTTTGATGGACGGTTTGGAAAGTTAGCAATAAATGCCAGGTTAGCTTTTCCCGCCTATATTGTAAAGGTCCTTCCGTATCATGAACTTGCTCATGTAAAAGATCTACGTATATTTATTTTGCTTACTGATTCCAGGCTACATTGCAAGGATCAGAAATTATGTTTCATATGGAATTCAGGCTAATATCTTTATGCTTTTGTCACTTATCATGAACTTGCTCCCTGCCTACATTGCAAGGATTAGAAATTATGTTTCTGATGGAATTCAGGCTAATATTTTTTTTCTTTTGTCTCTTATTTGCATATTCTTGTAGGTTTAGGCCAGAAGCGAATCGTTCACGAGCGGTGCGCATCGAGCTAGCTCTTGCAATTCCACCTTGCTGAAAAGTACTTGGCACGGTGAGCCTTTGCTTGTGAGAACTGAATTATCTTTCAGTTTAGTGCAGAGTGTCATGAGAGTTTATCCATTTACTTGCCCTGGCAGTTAGCTAGTGCTCACAACGTGTATGTTGTTATGCTTGTGAGAAATGAACTATCTTTTATAGGAGATCTTCTTAACCCGTCAATGCAAAGCTTGCAACCGAGGGGAAGGATATTGCTAATGTTGTGTTATTGGGATGTGGTATCCAGATTGAGGTTAGTGGACCCAATTTATTGTTACAACTCTCAGGAAGATAGGTCTAGAAACATCTGAACTGTGCTCTTGCTTTCGTGTATTGTGTTTTCCAGTCCCATAAAACGAGCATAATCTAGATCTGTTTCTCAGGTTCTCGTGTTGGCCAGATTTTTACCAGCTTAAGTTTGGGCAGATGCCAGCTTATGTCTTCGATTTATGTCTAGGATCACCATAATATCTCCGATTTAAAGCTCATGTTCCTGTGAATTTTGTGCAGATGCCAGCTTATGTCTAGGATCATTTCTGAAATAAATTTATAGAGCTAAGGTATCGTTCTATCTTTCAAAAATGATTTCTGAAATTTAAAGTCATTTTTTTTGTAGGTTGTTATATCGTTGGAGATTGCTACCTGAATGCTGCTGATGTTTGCTGTATCTAGGATTCTGCTTTGTTCCCGGTAAGCTTTAGTCTTTGAATGGGATATTTTCAGGATTATGTTCTACTACATGTTGCATAAAGGATTGAGTATTTTTTGAATTTGTTGTCTTATGCAAAGCGATCTTCTGGAGTAGTGTATCTTACCAGCTTCCTTCTATGTACTTCTTAGCATTTTTCTTGATCTGTAAAAGGATTAGTGGTAGTGCAGGACTGGAATTTCTATTTGCAACATGATACAAGGATTGTACTCCTATTATAATTTACATTGTTCTTGATTATCATGTATTTTCTAGGCGACCATCCAGTACTCATGTTTTCTTTTTTCAGTGAATATGGAGAGTGGGAGAGAGAGGCCAAGTTGTTTTTTCTTACTTCTGATCGTATGATAAGTAGATTTATTTATTCTATCCATTGTGGATTTCAACTTAATGTCTTATCACCCATGCATTTTTAAACTGTAAGATAAATGCTCGCTGATAGATTCTGAAAAGGATGTACACGAACACTGTTTATTGAAGAAACTCTTTTTTATTTTTTCAATTCTCAGCCTTTGGATTTACATCCTTGTGGTGACTCAAATAATGCAGGTTGACTTAAAGCACAGATCTGAAATAGACATATTAACCACAATTTGATCCGCGGGAGTCAAATATACACTGGTACATGCCAAATTTGCTAGAAAGGATGAAGACAAGGTATACCATGGTGCTTCATAATTTCAAATGTCTATTGTATTATGCTTTGTCATAGAGATCTCAGTTTTCCGTACTTAATGAACTACTATTGATAATTTAGGTATGGTTAATTTCCTCTTCTATTTTTTATATAAATGACCAATACTTGGTTAATTTATTCACTCATTAGGCTTCTACATTAGTGTCCTGCCCACTTACAGTTTACTTATTGTCCTACTTTTTTTTAGGAAATGGGCGCATTTATTAACCAAATGTTTAATTCTTACACCCGGCCTCTGCATAACTAAGATGAACACAGCCACACGAACGACAGACTAAGACAAAAATTAAATAAGCATTACAAAGAGGCACTAAAAATAAAAAGTCTGGAATCTAAGATAGATCAATCCTCAGATCACGCGGCCATCCATGTCGTGAGAAAATATTCCTCGCCGTGTCCTCCAATCGCGTACATCCGTCCAGAAATAAGTCGCGAAACTCCATGCGTTGGAGAATATTCCATGATCGAAGGATAGCCGGGGCTCGATAAATAACCTGCAGAGGAGAAGACACGATGTTATTAAAAATTTTGTCATTTCTACAAAGCCATAGCGACCATATAATGGCAAGCGCTCCCACCCTAAACAAAGTTCTGTACTTATCAACAATTTCATGCAACCAATTACCAAAAACATTGGTTACTGAACGTGGGGGAGATAAGCCAGAAAATATTTGGATGAATGACCATATAGAACAAGCAAATTTACAGTGAAAGAATAAATGTCGAATTGTCTCATCTTGATGACAAAAAACACATTGTGTACTTCCATGCCAATTCCTCTTTACAAGATTATCTTTTGTTAGAATTACCCCTTTCCGTAGATACCATGCAAATATCTTCGTCTTAAGGGGTATCTTCATTTTCCAAATTTTACGATTATCATCGACTAGGAAATCAGGTTGGACCAAAGCTTTATATAGTGAGCCAACCGAAAATTTACCACTTTCCAGTAATTTCTATTTGAACACGTCAACACCGTCCGACAATTGTATCCTGGATAACCGTAATAGTAGATTGTTTCAAGATAATAGTCTAGGTCCGATAAGACTTCTTCTGAAAGACACATTAGGAGGATAGTCCTCCAACACTGTGGAGATTGTATCCCCTTTGTGTCTAACAATTGAATATAGAGCTGGGTACTGTTCGCGAAGAGTAGTTTGGCCTAGCCATTTATCTTCCCAAAACCTAATTTGTGATCCATCCTTAATCTCGAAAGCACCAAAACGAAAGAAATGTTTCTTGGTGGCCATAAGACCTGCCCAAAAATGTGAATCTCCGGGTTTCCAAACCACTTGAGACACAGCTTTGGAGCCCACATATTTCCTCCATAACATGGTATGCCAAACGCCTTCCTCAGTAAGTAGTTTAAAAAGCCATTTGCCCAGAAGCGCGGTGTTTTTGACTTGCAAATCGTGTATGCCTAGTCCACCAAACTCCTTCGGCCGGCAAACCACATTCCATCTGGCCAGTCGATATTTCTTTTTCTCACTATCCCCTTGCCAAAAGAATCTTGAACGGAAATAATCCACTTTGTTCAAAACCCCTTTTGCCATTTGGAAAAACGAGATCATATACAATACCATATTAGTAAGAGCTGAATTTAAAAGTACTAGTCTTCCCCCAAGGGATAACAATTTTCCTTTCCAACTATTAAGACGTTTTTGTAGCCTTTCCTCAACAAGCTTCCATTCAGCAATTGTGAGACGCCGATAATGAATCGGTATTCCCAAGTAATTGATTGGAAACTGACCCAGACCACAGCCGAAAAGTTCAGCATATAGGTGGGCCTCGTTTTGGGCCTCGCCAAAACAATACAAATCGCTTTTATGGAAATTTATTTTAAGCCCAGATAGCAGCTCGAATGCTGATAATATTAATTTCAGATTCTTAGCTTTCTCCAGATCATGTTCCATAAAAAGAATTGTATCATCAGCGTATTGAAGAATAGAAAGTCCACCATCAACGAGATGTGGAACTACACCTTCAATTTGTCCATCAGCCTTTGCTCTCTCAATAAGGATAGCCAACATATCAGCCACTATGTTAAATAGTAAAGGCGATAATGGATCCCCTTGTCTCAGTCCTTTCTTGGTCTGAAAGTATTTGCCAGTATCATCAACTTATTGTCCTACTTAGTGAATGAGGAGTTACCTCGGGATCTAACTTTGATATAGGTTGGTAAATTCTAATTTGGTATGGTTCAGTGTATTTTGATTCTACCTTTTTTCTTGAGAGTGAGTGGTTCTTATTTTTTTCTCCTTCGGGAATTCTTTATGTGAATTCTTTGTTCCAGGTCCTAAAAAGGAGATTTTGACACCCTACTATGCTTCACACACGAAACATCATTGGCCAATATTTTGATCACATGTATATGTATTTAGCACTCTTAGGTACATAAGGTGCTACCCCGTGGTAATTAATCATTAGAGTAGAGCTATATAGAATTCTCCTTTTTACGAAGAAAATATATGCATTTGTGTTTTGAATTTTTATTCTGTTCTCCTGTTATTAGGAACATGATTTACTAAGCCCTCTGGAGAAAGTATATGCTCCTTTGCCGGTACCTTATATATACATATTACTAAATCATTACCCAATATGTAGGCTGTATATTTTTCTGTATATCTCAGGATTGCAATCACACTCTTGGACATTACTTCTTTGGCATATCAGCCTCCCAGTCAGTAAAGCGTCTAATTTTTAACATATTGTTTCTTCCTACGTACTAGAAATGTACATTAGGTATTTACCTAGATAAGATAGGCTGCGGTGCCTGTTGTTTGGTCTTTTTTTTAGTTTCAAGTGATAAGAGCTAGACTGGACATACTGGCCTTCTCCATTCATATACAATGGATACTTCTGTCATTAGGTTTGCTGCATTTTTGTGTCTCGTGTTCTCTCCTATCTGATTAGTCTTTGAACAAGAATTACTTATGTGGTTGGAAAGCACATAATGTCCGTGTTATCTTGGAGTAAATTATAACAATGCTTCCGAAAACAACTTTAACAAGGTGGTGGTAAGTTATTTAATTAAGGAGATAAGGAGACAAGCAAATCAATGCTATGTTTCTTTTTTGTCTATTGGCCCAGCTACCAGCATTGTGTTTTACAGTCTGGTTCAACTATGTTTAATTTCTGTTTGCATTGTTATGATTCCTCCACTGATTATTTTTTACTTCCATTTGTAGGTGTCATGCACCCCATCATTTTAAATAAGATGGTTTACATATCTAATCCCTGCAAAAAAATTAGACGCATAATATCCTGGCTGAGAGAGCGAAGCCTTTCAAGGATGTACTGCAACAAACAAGGGCATGTTGCCCTTAAAATATATATGGTGGCTTAGTTTATTTTCTTATTGTTGTGTGATTTTCATAAGATGGATAGAGAAGTACATGACATTGGTGGAAAATTTCTTGATACAAACAGTCATGGGTATCACTTAAACGTGACTGCATTAGGGCTGCTTTGGGTATGTATAGGATATATTTCTTCTTGCTCTAACTTAACTATGTATTAGTTGAGCTAAATCCAGAAAAGGGTGGTTGGAATGTGCTGAATGAACATAACATTTATCCTCTCTTTTCAGGTTGGATCTGTCCAACAAAGATGTGCTTCCTCCGACATCAAACTGTATGGATTCTTGGGTAACAAAGATGTGCTGAATGAAGTCATTTCAGATCATTGTGTTGTAGGGGATAATCAGCCCATTGCTCTGGACCGCCAGAGTTTTCTTCACAATGTAGTTTGAGCTCTTTGGTAGGACAAAGAAGCTGATAAGTCCCTGCATTAAGACTGATAGCAATTCTCTGAAATTTAATATTTATGGTGTTATAACTTTTCTTAGGTTTTGATGATAGGAGTTCTGGACCATTGTACAACTTATTTGCTATCGGGTGCGCCAACGGAGCTTTCCTTGGTGGTGTAATAGTTGATCACATGTCGCAGCACTATCCCGGCTCTAGAAGCATCATCGCTCAGTTGAGAGCCTTCATGGGCATTTCTTTCTCGTGGATCCTCCTTACCGTTGTTCCTTAGTCAACTGATTACTGATTTAATATTTCTTTTTAATTGTGCAAATTCCAGAGCTAATTTACTTTACATCTGCTGAATAGGAAGTCAAAAATATGATGTGTAGAATGTAACAGACAATCCTTGCAAGTGGCTATGTTGGAGTGCAGATTTGGTGCACATGGGCACCAAAAAAGTCACACTTTGTCATTTTTGTGTATTTTGGAATACAAAATATTTATGGGATAATCATAGCAACTTTTTTGGATTTTGTTTCAAGATTTTTTGAAACTTATAAGTGTAGGTGCACTGGAGCTCGGGAGCCAAAAGGACTTTCCGTCTTATGTTGGTATATGTTTCCATCGTTTGGTGTCTTAGCCACAACTAGATATCACTCCCTGATTGCTTTTGCCGTCTGCTTTTTATCGCCACTACAACCACGCTTCCATTTGAATGTTTTTATTTTTGCAAATCTATTTGGCCAAATTGATACATAATCAAATGTACCAAAAAACATTCTCCGTAATTATTAGCATCAAATATGCTCAATTACTAAAGCAAAATTAAGGCTGTG
Organism: Avena sativa; assembly: GCA_916181665.1. Classification (NCBI taxonomy): domain Eukaryota; kingdom Viridiplantae; phylum Streptophyta; class Magnoliopsida; order Poales; family Poaceae; genus Avena; species Avena sativa. The sequence goes on from OV702297.1 coordinate 151,791,474, forward strand.
AGGAGCAGCAAAATGGATTGGGTACGTACCTGGCGACTAAACTGGGCTCGTGCCTCGTGGTGTCCCCCAGACTATGTGGAGGAAGTCGTCCTGCTTGCTGAACTGCACAAGGTCTCTCTCGGGTGGCCTTCGGCTCTCTCATCCAGCGCAGCTGACACCGCCGATGCGTGCGGGCTTCTCCCTCTCCACCTGGCCCAGCTTCCACGCGGCTAACGCTGCCGACGCATGTGCGGGCTCTTCCCTTCACCCGGTCATCCCCCGCGTCCCCATTGCTGCGACATTGCCCCTAGCACAGCTTTGCATCTGGGCCGGAGGCGATTTAGTGGAGGAGAGATGGAGTCAGCTGAGGTGAGAGAAGATGCATCCGGCCATCGTGAGATTAAGCTGGACCAAGTGGAATTGGAGATGAGACACGTGGCATCAGCGTAGTAGGAAGAAAACTCCAGGTAAAGCTACTTAACAAATCATCTCGGTCGCCTTGTTGGTTTAACTAACATCATGAACTCCTAAGCCATTGTGTATGTCTGCCATAAATGTTCAGTCCGGTGCAATTCCTAACATCATGAACTCTATATACGCATGTAATCCCAAGGTGAACTTCAGCGGTGCATTCTTTCCCTATAAGGAAGGTGACATTCGTACTAATAGCTATTCACACCATGTCTTATATAAGGAAGGTGGTGTTTTGTCTCGCGGATGCAAAAACCATTCGTACTAACATTCGTACTAATAGCTATTCACACCAGCTCTCTCCATGCTTCTAAGAACCATGTTAGCTTTTGATGTTGCTACTACCCATTGATATACATGTTTAATTTTTCATCCGGTATATACCAACCTTAAGATATAGATATGCCTTATGTAGCCGTATATGGTTCTTGCTCAAGCCCTCTGACCTATGTTGGGATCCTGCTGAAATGGGATGAAAATTTATGTTTATTCTTGCTCGAGGTGATAAATCAACTCCCCCTTATTGTAACTATATGGATTTATTTATCGTCATTAAATTGGAATCTTCTTTGAAATCCACTATCGAATTTGAGTGCCCGCTTTCATTTGGACGTATTTATTTTCCCCTCATTTATTAACGCTTCATTGGTTTAAAATCAATGGGTACATGAACATGTCATTATACTGCTGATTCACACGAATTACTTGTTGACTGCTTTGTCAAGATAATCAAAGAATTGCCTTTGTACACCGCCCATGGTCTCAACCATTTCTTTAGACAATTTCATTGTTGGATGTGTTGCTCATGGTAAAATTAAATATATTTCCTTCTCGACCCAAGTGATCATCAGGCGGTTGCCCTATTTTCCTCTGTGGCTAGACAGATGCATTGATTTCATTTTGTAAAACTAAAAACTTATTATTAATTTCCTGCTTGTTTGTTATGGCCGTTATATGAAATGTAAATGGGTACAAACTCCACGAGATCGTTGTACAAAATGTTTGTTGTCCTGAATTTAATACATTGTGACCATACTTTTAAAAAAAACACATTATCATTCTTTTCACATGATTTTTCTCGATATGTATATCAATGCGAATTTTACGGAATCATACGCCAAGACGCACCCCTAAATCTAGTTTCTGGAGAACAGAGCTGACCCTCCTGTTTTGGATTGTGCTGGGCCGCGCTGAACTCATTATCTCCCGAGCACCTACTGCACTATAACCGCGGTAAGTTGGTCTGTTCTCTGAACTCACCTCTCATATAGATTCATTACGGTTATTCGCATTCTTCACAGACAACTAAAATCCCCATCTTTTGCTTCCGCTGCCGCCATTACTAGGGTTCCCTACAGATTGTTTTGGTTCATTCATAGATATAGGTTATATTTTTTGACCAGAAAATAGCGGTCCAGTAGGGATCTAGAAGCGGCTACCCAGTAGTACATTGTTGTAATCCGTCGAGGAACTATAATAGTAAATTTCCGTCGGTAGGTTTACAAGATGGATTCGGACGAAGATGCATTTGAGGACCCTGTCCGTACCTCACCTAGGCTTTGCCCAAAGGTAAATCTGAAGAATAAACATGTGGAAGATGCACTTCCCGAGTTTAGACTGGAGAGCAGACCCCATAAGAAGCAGAATGTTAGATGAATATGTGTATATTGTATGTTTCTACTTGTTAGGAGTTTTCCTGCATATTTTCACTGTACATGTACTATATATTGTGGCCTTTGGACCCAGAGAAATACAAGTTGTCTATTCCTAATATGGTATCAGAGCTAGGTTAGCCTCTTTTTTTCGCAACTTCGTCGCTGTAGCCGCCACCGTCCCTGCCGCCGACGGCTTGCCGTCGTCGTCACCACCGGTCGCCGCCGCCGCTTCTCCTCCGTCGTGGGCTGATGCCGCCCGCCGGTTTGCCCGCCGCCCCGGCCGGTCGCCGCCGCCGCTCCTCCTCCGTCGAGGGCCGCTGCTAACGAGGTTTAATCTCGTCAATGCCCATTGTTATGAGCTTGGGTTTTGGAGAAGATGGGGATGCTGGAGATCGCGGAACGGTTAGCAAACAAGCAATACGGAGACACGAGGTTTACCTAGGTTTAGGCCCCCAGAGGGAAAACCCTATTCCTTCTTGTCTGCTCTTGATTACGGCAGAACCGAAAAGTACAGGGGTGCGCAGATGCAATCTGGCGTGGAGGTGTGTATGCGGTGGTATGAAGTGCCCTCCTAGCCTTTATATAGAAGTAGGCAGGTCCCGGGCACAGATCGAGTCGGTTACAGGTTTTAGGGTTTGCCCCTTTGAATATTCTATCTACTCTAGTCTTGTTCTCCAAGGATCCGGAGACGTCATGGGCTTGGGCCACCCGAAAATCTTCATGGGCCGCGTATATTCTTGTGGGCCTTCCTTGGACTGGACCAAGTATGCTAAGGTCGTGTACCCGTAGGGTATAACCATGTTAGTAGCCCCCGAATATTCAGTCGACTCGTTGATTCGGCTGAGGACTCTTCAATCTTTCGGGTGCAGCTATTTTTGTTCATCAGAGAATGATTTTAGTGTGTAGGGATTGTTGATGCATGTGTCTGACTCTCTCGACGGATCAGGGTCAGTTAACTGTCTTAGGACAAAACAACACGATCTTCTTCAGATTCGAGTCCCTCGACTCGAACCCGGAACAGATGCTGGCGTAATTCAACTCAGGCCGTTGAGGACTTACAGGAGTAGAATTCCAGTGATTTTCAAATGATGTACCCAACGCGTCCGTCGGGGTTTCCATCGCGCCTGCTGGCATGGATTCTTACTAGCAGAGCGCAGTCGTGTGCGTTGCCAGGCCATTAGATGATATCTGTGGGTCTTATCTTTGTGTTGCAGACACAGCATCCGAATGTTTATCACCGCGTAGGTGTTTCGGGTGGCCAAGGAGGATGCTTCTTACTTAGCGTTAATTCGGGCAGAGTTGCCAAAAAGTTTTTGCATACTGATTCGAAGGATCGCAGTCGAAGAATTCATAGGATGTGCGACCAGCGCTCCCTATGGGAGTAGCCCCCGAGTGTCTGTTCGAGTTGTAGACTCGAGCAGAGACTTTAATTCAGTCTTTGTTGACTTTTAGGTCCGTAGGACACAAAATTTTCGGATGCTTGAATCCATCCTCCCTATGGGAGTAGCCCTCGAGTCCGTAGTGGAGTCGTAGACTCGACATAGGACTCGAAGAATAGTTCAATGATGTAGTACTTTGATCGTATTTCGAGTGCGCGGCCAGCACTCCTGATAGGAGTAGCCCCCGAGTAGTTACTCGAATCGTAGATTCGAGTGAGTACTTTTAGCTGTATAGCCGTAGAATTGTAATCGTTGCTAGTATAGCCTTGATGACGTTAGTGCTGACGATCGGTGACCTCAAGCGTCTGCGACGCCAGAGATCACGTGACTGGACGAACATGGGTCCCACCTTCTAACTTTGAATTGACTGGTCACGCGCAACGTGGAGATAATTACGGCGTCGCCTCGATTTCCATGCGTAGTGGACGGCGTGTGAGCGACGGTTCGCTGCCGTGCTGACACGTGGACGGTCGGATCTTGATGTTGGCTCTAGGGCTTCTCGATGAACGGTCACCGTGCGTCTACTTTGTCCTTATAATCATTGGGGAAAAACTTGTCTCTTTTCACCGCAGCCATTCTTGTTTCACTGCTTCCACCGTCTCGAGCTTTTCTCGTCGTGTGCTGGAAATTCTCCGATCCTTCCCATCTTCTTTCCTACGTTCACATCGCCGTTGCCGCACTGCTATGGGGAAGCCGAAGAAGGCCTCCACCGCAGTTGGTACCAGCGCCGCTGTCGGTGGCAAGAAGGGTACCGCCGCTACCCGCGTCACCGATGGTGGCTGGCGGCGGTCGGAGACACGCGAGGGCGATCTTCGCAAGCTCCGTGAGCAGGGTCTAATCCCGCAGGACATGCAGGCCGTCAAGATTCCCGGCGACGAGGTAACTACCCATCCACCCGCTGGGTTTCGGGTCATGTTTGTCGCTTTTGTCTTTCAGGGCCTTTCTCTCCCAGTCCACGATTTTCTCCGTGGATTACTTTTTTCTATGGCATCCAACTCCATCATCTTTCACCAAATTCTGTTCTTCACATTGCCTGCTTCATCACTTTCTGCGAGTGCTGGCTCGCTATCGAGCCACACTTTGGCCTCTTCCGAAAAATCTATTCCGTGAAGAGGCAATCTGGATCCGATGGCGTTTATCCCATCGGCGGCTGCATCATTTCCCTTAAATCCAACTTTCTCTTCTTTTCTTTTTCTATGTCTGAGTCCGTCCAATACTGGCGGAGGCGATGATTTTACATCCACGACTCCACAGTGTACGGGCAAAAGTTTGGCCTTGCTCCTTTTGACCCCTCCTAGAAAATCCAACCGAAGAGGTCCTGGAAGAACCACATCTTGGATGGTGAGGTGGCGGAGATAGAGGGACTCTATCGTCGGGTGGAGGATCTTCAGGTGATTCCGGATAAAGAGGTGAACGGTGTGGATATCATCCGCACCTTCCTCAAACGTTGGGTGCAGCCGCTCCAGGCTAGGGCACACCCGATGTTTCTTTATTCTGGCCCCAACGACCCTACTAGGGTTTCGACTGGAGAGCTCTCCAAGGGGGATGTGGACGGAATCCTCCGGCCGCTGCTGAAGTTTAAGGCTGACGAGGACATTCCGGGTAGCTCGCTGACCCTTCCATTCAGGGCCTCCCGACCGGTTCCGCAAGTGTAGATCTGGGACGTGCGCGTAGCGCTTTTTTCGACTGCATCTCTGTGCAATTCGTTTATTCTGAGAGTTTGTTTTCTTTTGTGCAGGAGTTCAAGGTACCTGGCATGGCGCCTCCATTACCCGAACGTTTTCCGGATGCACCGGACAATGAGGTAGTGGACTCCATGTCTAAGCTTCCTTCAGCGCGGTCGTCGGCTGAAGAAACTTTTGGGTCTAGCGAGGAGCAGACTCGAAAGAGGACACGGAGCTCGAGCGAACTGTCGGATGCCTTGACTCCGCCACTCGTAGGAACCCGTCATGCCTTGAGCGTCACAGTGGGCGTGATGGTGGCTCTTCCTCTCTTATTACGGCTGTGCCCGTGCGGGCTATGGTGTCGCAGCCACCGGCGAAGCGGAAGAAGGAAGAGAAGAAATGCAAGAGGGCCTTGCCTGTCTTCAATTTGAGCGATATGGACTCGTAAGTATCTGCAGTTGCTTTTTGCTCTCTTTCGATTTTGCTTGCTTGTACTTGTCTGGTGTTTTCTATTATAGCCATTCCTCCGATGGCTCCTTCAGCGATGGCGCTCGGGAGATGGTGGGGGAGTCGAAGGTTGCTCATCCTCCTCCTCAGACGGTGGCCACCTCTGGGGGCGCTGCTCCGAACCCTTCTCCGTAGGAGGCTCGGGTGGTTGTCTTCCAGAAGACTACAGCCGGACCTTCGGAGTCGCCGTCTGATCATGTAAGTACTTTCGTTTTTGCCGTGGGAGGAGCCCCGAGCATTGTTCGAATGATCTGCTGATCATGACTCTCTCTTTTTTTGTGCGTGTCTCGAGAGGAGCCCCCGAGCGCTTTTCGTATGCGTGATTTGCTTTGCTTGTTTTCTTGGGTGCAGCCCCCGAGCCTTATTCTTGACAAGTTGCGTCTTCTCGCAGCCTTTTGTTCAAGGTGTCAACCAGCTAGTGAAGCAGCATCTGGCATTGGAGGCCAGCCTTCAGCAGCTTCAAGGTTCGTGTTTTTTTATCAATCTTCCCCTTCTTTGGTTGCTTGCTTACTTACGAATCTCATGCTTGTTCTTTGTTGCAGACGAGAATAACACTGCCCTCCGCGAGATTGATGCTCTCAAAAAGAGCCTCGGGCGAGCGGAGAAAAAAGCTAAAGATGATGTTGGCGCTAAGGAGCGCCTTGAGCAGGAGTTAGCCGACGCGGCTGCGGCCAAGGAGCGCCTACGTTGGTTGGCTCGCTTGCCAAGGCCAGGGTGGTTCTTGGGAGCTTCTACAAGGAGCTCGTCCCTAAGGGCGTCGCCCTTGAGGATGTCGAATTGTTGGCGGATGCACTGTCAGCCGAGGCCCCCGCGGTGTACAAGCGCAAGCAAAAGGGTATCAACGCGTCCATGGGGCTGGCGATGGCCATGGCGTATGGAGCGGAGCTGGATCTTCATCAGGTCACCTCCCAGATGCCGACAGCTGCCGACGGATCCGAGGTAGACTTCGCCCTCTACGCTGCCCGTTGTAAACGCTATGGGCCGAAGCTGATTGACCTGCTGGCGGAGTACGCGGTGAGGCAGCAGGGGGAGTCCAAGAGCAGGCAATCCGTCTCCAAGGCCACTCAGGATGTAGCTTCTTAGGCCTTGTAGTTGTAGGATAGCTTTTGTTTATTTTGTTGTAATGTATTTATGAACACTCCTTGTGCCACGCAGTGGCTTTTGCTGCATATAATGAATCTCCGAGTTGTTTGCTCAATCATGCATTTGTTCATATCCGTGCCTTATTTTCCTCTAGGGACCTTCGGGTGATGATCCCGTTGATACTTCGTCTGCGTCGCAGCTGCGGCCATCCTTGGATGATGCGTCGCAGCTTGTATTTTTTCGTGATCGCATCCGTAGTCTTGATAAAGAGTTGTTGGGCGTTCGAGGCCACGCGGATGTTTGGAAGTCGAAGGCGGAGCGGGGCGCCGCCAGGAAGGAGTATCTGATGGGGGAGTTGTGGTGTTTGGCCGAACAACTTCAATGTGAGTTTCCCTGAGCTGCTGCTCATTTCTGGGATGTGCCTGTTGGCTTGTCATCTTACTTTGCAGTTGTTGCAGGTGCTAACCTTGTTCCTAGGGAGGAAAAAGAGTGTGTTGCTGTTCGGATCAATTGCCTGACCTAGCAGGATCGTGTTCACCAGGTGTCCGGCGGCTTTTTCTGGACGGACCGTGATCGTGCTATGGTCCTTGCGACTGTGCAGGATCGTGTTCACCAGGTGTCGTGCGTGCTGCGGCAAGTGAAGACTTCCTTGGCGTCAATTCTGCACGTGATGTTTCCCTGGATGAGGCACCATCGACTCTATGGGGCCTGCTGGCGGAGTTTCGGGATGTGCATCATGTCAGGGAGCTGGTGCGGCATTAGCTGGTTGAAGGGGTGAAGGCTGCGCTTTCCCTCGTGCGGCTGCATCGCCCTGATATAGATCTTGCTGCTGTGGCGGCTGGGCCGCCTCTTCGGACGGATGGTGGCATGTGGGACATGCGTCCACATTATGCGGTTGTAAGGCAGTATGCCGAACAAATTGTAGATCTCTTTGAGCAGCGTGCACATGTGATTCTTCAGAATAGGTAGGACCTGTAAAAAGATAGATGTAAAATTTGTATTTATTCGACTGGGCGTGTTATGCCTCTTGCTGTAAAGGTTGATTGTTTTTAGCACGTGGTGCTTTATTTGTATGCATGCCCTTTTCGTTAGCCTGACATGGTCAGCTACTCAGGTGTACACACGTTATCCTCAGTCGACGAAGTCGTGAGGTGAGGGGGAGCCCCCGAATGTGTTGTAACATGAAGAAAATGCAAATAATAGGTAAATTTTTGGGGCGAGACACTTAGCTTTATTCATATCGTAAGGAGGAGGTACATTATTCGACTGAGTAGCCTTGGCTGAATAGCCTTATTGAAAGTAAAAGGAGGGGGTAGCTAGGGGTAGAAGCGTCGCAGTTGTGCGACGTTCCATGGGTTGGAGTATGCTACTCCAGACTCCACGTGCTTGAGGCGATAGGCGCCACCTGGGATGACTTTAGTGACGACGTAGGGTCCTTCCCAGGGTGACTCGAGCTTCTTCGGTCGCTCTTGCTTGAGTCGTAAGACTAGGTCTCCTTCGACGAAGGACCTTGGGCACAGCCGACGGCTGTGATAGTTGTGGAGGCTCTGTTGATAGACCGTTGATCGAGCCGCATCTATGTCACGTGCCTCGTCGAGTGTGTCGACGGCGTCTTCAAGTGCGGTCGTGGATTCAGATTTGTTGTAGGCGACGACCCGTGGGGCCTTGTGGCGTACATCTGCAGGCAGCACGGCTTTGGCTCCGTGCACCATGAAGAAAGGCGTGTAGCCAGTTGAGCTGTTTGACGTCGTGCGTAGGCTCCAGAGGATGGAGGGTAGATCTTATGTACAGGCTCCTGCGATTCGCTGGAGTGGGCTCATTAGGCGTTTCTTGATGCCGCCGCCGATAAGGCCGTTGGCCTTTTTGACCTGCCCGTTTGTTTGCGGGTGCGCCACGGAGACGTATGTGATGTTGATTCCGAGGTCTTCGCAGAAGTCCTAGAATTGTTTGGAGATGAAGTTCGACCCGTTATCGTTGATGATGCTGTGCGGCATGCCGAACCTGTAGACTATGGATTCGAAGAATTTTACGGTCATTTTGCCCTTTTGGTTAGTAACGGGCATGGCCTCGATCCGCTTGGTGAATTTGTCGACTGCGACCAGGAGGTAGACGTGGCCTCGTTTCGAGGACTTGGGCAGTTTGCAGATCATGTCGAGGCCCCATTGGGCGAAGGGCCATGCCAGGGGTATGGGCCTGAGCTCCGATCCTGGTGCGTGTGATTTATCTGCGAACCTCTGGCACCCGTTGCACCTTCGGACGATGTCCTTGGCGTCGTTCATGGCCGTTGGCCAGTAGAACCCAGCTCGTAGAGCTTTGGCGACAAGGGTGCGGCTGCCGCGTGATGGCCGCAGATGCCCTCATGGATGTCTTGGAGGATAGTTTTGCCATCACCGATAGTGACGCACCTTTGGAGTACACCCGAAATGCTGTGCTTATACAACTCACCATTGATGATGGTGAAGGCCTTGGACCGGCGAGATATGTGCCGGGCATCTATCGGGCTGTCAGGTAGCTCCCCGTCTATCAAATATTGGAGGTATGGTTGTGTCCATGTTTCTTCGACTGCCATGACCTGCATCAGGTTGACCACTGCGACCTCTGTGTCGAGCTTTTCTGGTCCTTCCTGTCCTTCGGGTAGCACAACCCCCGAGTGTTCTGCTTCTTCGGGTGATCCCTTTGGGAATTTCCTTTTAATGGATGGTACGCAGATCTGTTCGAGGAACACACCTGGTGGCACCCCGTGCGCAGGTGGAGCCGATGTTGGCGAGTCTATCGGCCTCTTCGTTGCTTTCTCTCCCAATGTGCCAAAGCTCGCAGCCGTCGAAGTCTCCTTCGAGTGCGTTGTAGAGTGTGCGTTACGCAATCATGTTGGCAGCGTGTGCATTGCACTCGTTCATCGTCTACTGGACGACGAGGTTCGAGTCGCCATAGATGACCAGGCGCGTCGCGCCGTAGATCTTGGCCATCCTCATGCCGTGGATGAGGGCCTCGTACTCGGCCTCATTGTTGGAAGCTCGAAATTTCATCCGGAGGACATACTTCATATTGTCGCCCTGCGGGGAGGTCAATATGACCCCGGCTCCTGCTCCGGCCTCGCGCTTGGAGCCGTCGAAGTGCATCGTCCATGACTGTGTCATGTCCGGGGTGTCTGGCAGCTGCAGTTCCATCCAGTGGACGATGTCTAGAGGTGACAGCTCGATGCCCCACAGGGCCACACGTCATGTGGCCTCCGGGTTGTGCATGATGCTGTTCAGGGGTGCTTCGTTGACGACCATCACCTGATGCCCCTGGAAGTAGTGGCTCAGCCGACGAGCCGTCATGAATACGCCGTAGGCGAGTTTCTGGTAGTGAGGATACCTCTGCTTTGTCGGTGTCAATACCTCGCTGAGGTAGTAGATTGGGCGTTGGACCCCATGGGTCTTGCCATCTTCGGGTCTTTTGACCACAAGCACAGTGCTTACCACCTGGTGTGTAGCTGCTATGTATAGCAGTAAAGGCTCGCGTTCTTTTGGCCAAGACGAGCGAGGTGGAGAGCATCCGCTTCAGATCTTCGAATGCGTTGTCCGCTTCGGGCGTCCATTTGAATTTGTATGCCTTGCGTAGCAGCTGATAGAAAGGCAGGGCTTTTTTCGCCCATGCGGCTGATGAACCTGCTCAACGCCGCGATTCTCCCAGCAAGCTGCTGGACGCCTTTGAGGTTTTTTCGCTTCTCCATGGCCATTATGGCCTGTCTTTTCTTCGGGTTCGCCTCGATCCCTCGCTGGGAGATGAAGTAGCCTAGCAGTTGACCAGATGGGACGCCGAAGGCGCACTTTCCCGGGTTTAGCTTGATTTTATATCGATCAAGGTTGTCGAACGTATCACAGAGATCGTCGATCAGTGTCTTGGCCCCCCTTGTTTTGATTACTATGTCGTCGACATAGACTTGGATGTTGCGGCCGATCTGGTCCTTCAGGCATGCCTGCATGCACCGTTGGTACGTGGCGCCTGCGTTCTTCAGCCCGAAGGGCATTGTGTTGTAGCAGAACACTCCAAACGGCGTGATGAACGCCGTTTTCTCCCGATCTTTGACCTTCAGTCGAATCTGGTTGTAGCCTGAGTAGTAGGGGTGGGCATTCGGTTAATTCGGTTCGGTTTTTCGGGTTTTTTTATAATTCGGTTTCTACAAAATAGGCACCGAAATTATTTCGGTTTTCTAATTAATCGATAGTTCGGTTAGTGGACAATTCGATTCGGTGTTCGGTTTTTAACCGAACTTCTAAAAATAACAACACTGTGCCATAATTTATGTATATCCATACGAGATAAACCACTCATCGACGCACCGGAAGCAACCTCCAGGTCGGCGAGTACCTGAAAGCAATACATGGCTAGTTGATGTCTTAAACGCATGTGTAGAAAAAGAACATAATAAGCATGATGTCTATCTTGCTCGTTTAAAAAAATGATGTCTATCTTCTAAGTCGTATACATTCAACAAATTGTATATGTTAAGAGTTCAGCTAAAATACATGATTATATCCGAAACAGGAAAACAATTGAAAGGCTTCCAACAAAATTCATAGACACAATTGACAGTTAAACCACGAACATGTACGTGCATGTGGCTGGAGACATACGTACATGCATGAGCTGTTAAACCACGAACATGTACGTGTATGTGGCTAGAGACATACGTACATGCATGGGTTGCCTGACAGCTTTTGCATGCATGTCTTTTTGTCGCATGAGCTAGTATCTACATACAGTAATGGACGCCTGAGACAGAATCACAAATATATTTAGCTCTGTCATGCATATTTTTCGGTTTATACGGTTATTTCGGTTAACAGAGAGTCAAAACCGAATTAATATTATTAAATTCGGTTAATCATATTTACTAACCGAAATTAGTTTCGGCTAATTCGGGTTCGGTGTATTCGGTTTCGGTTCTGGTTAATTTGGTTTCGGTGTTCGGTTTCGGTTTTTTATGCCTACCCCTACTGAGTAGGCATCGAGGAAGGAGAGCTTCTCGCATCCTGTAGTCGAATCGATGATCTAATCAATTCGAGAAAGAGGGAAGTGATTGATCCGCAGGATGTCCGTGTCCTTTTTGGGGACCATCACGGTGTTGTCGAGCCACTCGCTTTCCTTGATCTCCTTGATGAAATTTACGTCGAGTAGTTTGTTGACTTCGACTCCGATGGCTTCAGTGCTCGGACAGTCGTCGGATGGACTGTTTGACACGCTTGGCATCTAGAAAGAAGTTAAGTGCGTGCTCGGCGAATTCCCTGGGAACTCCTGGCATGTCCGCAGGACACCAGGCGAAGATTTCCCAGCGCTCACAAAGGAATTCGACGAGCGCGCTTTCCTATGCGGGGCTGAGGTCGTTGACGATCAGCGCCGTCTTGGAGGCATCCGTCAGGTGGACCTGCACCTTCTTTGTGTTGACGGTGGAGTCGAAAGACATGTCGGGTGCGTTCTGTCTTGCAACTGGGGGTGTCCCGTTCACCTCTCGGAGCCTTATGAGCTCCTCCTGCATGCCGAATGACTGGCAGATTCTGTTGAAATCCCTGTCGCAGTGGTCCGATCGGGTGAAGCTCCCGTGGACTGTGATGATGCCCTTAGGTCCTGGCATCTTGAGTAGCAGGTACGCGTAGTGCGGTACTGCCGGGAATCATGTGAATGCCACACGCCCGAGGATGGCGTGGTATTGTGATGGCCAGTCCACCACTTCAAACTCGAGCCGCTCGCACCGAAAGTTATCGAGCTTGCCAAAGATGACATTGAGCCATATCTTTCCCAGGGGGAATATGCCCTTCCTTGGGATGATGTCGTGGAACGTTTTGTCGGATTGTTCCAGGCTGCACAGCGGGATCCGTATTGCTGCTAAGGTGCTGGCGAAGATCAGATTGATGCTGTTGCCGCCGTCCATGAAGACGCGGCGCATGTTGAACCCTCTGATCTGCGCCTCGAGCACCAGGGCAGCATGACCTGGGCGAGGAACCTGGCAGGGGTGATCCGAACGGTTGAACGTGATGCAGGACTCCGAACCACTGAGGTACTCAGGGATGGCGGGTGGAGCGGTCACAGCCAGATTGATCTGACGGGTGATTTTCTTTTGCACCCTGTTCGTTGGGCGCCCTTTTTGGATCATCAGTGATCCTTTTGGCATGGGGTACCCGTTTCCGCCGTTGTTCTGCGTAGGTGTGATTGGATGATTCGAAGGTCCCACGGGTGGTGGTGGAGGAGCTCCGTGGGCGATGTCACCTGGTGCGGGCGCGTTCCCGTACCCGGGGTTCGGGGCTTGTTGCCTCATCTGGGACATGCTCTCGCTGAGTTTCTGGAACTCGCGGCAATCCTTGAGCATGTGGCTTGCCTTCTTTTTACCATCCTGCTTGTCATGTAGAAGTGGATGGTGCATGGACCCGACAGTTTGTCGTATGTTGAGGGTCCATCGTCGCGGCCGCGACATTGCCATGACTGCGTTGGGTGTCCTCCATCGCAAAAGTTGTTTCCACGGTATCCGCCGCTGCTGCGGTTGCCGTCGCTACGGCGGTCGGCGTAGCCAGCCGCGACCATTTTGGGTCCGTCGTGATCGTTGTAGACTCGCGATCTTCTCTTGCTATGGCGTTCACGTCGACGGCCGTAGTCATCTTCCTCCTCCGAGTGTGCTCGGTGGACGGAGTTCTCGCCATCTGCCCACCTGTTGGCGATGTCCATGAGGTGGTCGAGTGTCTTGGGCTTGACGCGCCCAAGTTCTTCCTTGAAGTCCTAGCGCTTGACGCCATCCTTGAAGGCGTCGATCGCCCTGTCCTCAGAGATGTGCGCCGCGGAGTTCTTGGTGTTGGACCAGCGTAATATGTACGAGCGAATGGATTCGCCCGTTCGTTGGGTGCAGGCTCGTATCTCCTCGATCGAGGCTGGCCTCTTGCTGGTTCCTTTGAAGTTTTGGATGAAACTGTACGCCAGCTCCTCCCAGCTTCAGATGGATCCCGAGGATAGGCTACTGAGCCAGATCCGGGCTGCGCCTGTCAGCTGCAGCTGAAGGCATTGCAGGGCGGTGTTCTTGTTTCCGCTATGTAGCTTGACGGACAACAGGTGGTCGCTGAGCCACGCCTTGGGGTCCTGTGTGTCGTCAAAATTTGGAGTGTCCGAAGGAAGCTTGAAGTTCCGCCGCATTCTTGTCCGCCGAACGGATCTGCTGAAGCACCGGGCTCTGCAGAGTTCTCCTTCGTCATCGTCCTCCTCGGATTCGGACGAGCAGACGCGCTTGGCACGCGCTTTGTCGATCTTGCGTTGGGTGAGCTCTCTTTGAGCGTCGTAATCGCGGATGCGATGGCGCGAACTCTTGTGCCTTCGAGGTAGGTCGTGCTCTTCCTCGTCGGATGAAGGCGTGGGACTGCGGTTGAACCTGACCGCAACCTTCTTTTTTGGCTCCGCGGGAGCTTTTCCATGGAGCGCAGCTCCAATGAGTCCGAGTCCGGTTAGTGCGGACTTGTGCATGGCCCTTTTCGGGTCCCCCACCGGAGGTGGATGGAACGCGAGGTATGTGGTGGCTGCCATGATCGCAGCTTGTGGTGTCTTCGGGATGACGTTGCCGTCGGCATCCATCTCCATGAAAGATGTGTTGAGGGTCCGAGTCACCTCGCGGCGTGCAGTGGGATCCATGTTCTCCATGCGAGAATGGTGCTTGTTGCCATGGTTGCCGTGCGAGCTGGAGCCGCCCATGACGGAGAGCGCAGCTCGCCGCGCACTCGACTCCGAGGCCGCTTGCTTGCACTTGTCAAGCACTTCTTGCATCTTCACCTGCTTCTTGTGTTCTTCGACGAGGAGCAGGTGGTATGCCATCATTAGGTCCCGTGAGGAACCCACAGGCAGGATATTGTTGCCTATCATGGCTTCGTGCGCTTGAGCCCACCCTTCCTTGCTGAGGTGGATGACCCGATTGGGATCGGTGTCCTCCTCGTTGGGCGGCAGGGGGGGGGACTGGTTTCTCCTGTTCTCGCCATTTCTACCTTGCGGGTTGGGTGGCGGGTTGTGCTCCTAATCAACGTCCCTCTGGATGACTGCGGCACATTGGTAGCGCTCGTAGATTGGATCGCTGCTACCGCAGCTTTTGTATCCGGAACCGTAGGTTCCTTCCTCCGATAGTGGATCACACAGATCTGAGCTGCAGCTGCTGCTATCATAGGACTCATCTGTCGATGGCGATGTGCGTAGCACGGGGTGTGGAGCCCATGAAGCGGGCCTGATCGATGGCAGGGGCACCCGCTCTAGGAGACGGAGAGTGTCGGTCTGCCCCACCTGGAAGCAGAAACTCTCGAACAGGATCTCGAGCCCGTCGCCAATGGGCTCGAAGTCCTTCAGGGTGGTTGGCGAGTGGGCGGTGAAGTCGAAAGTGCCAAAGAGGAGGTGGCTCTCCGTCGCCACGGAGTTGTAGATCGCTTTGGTTGGAACCGTCACGATCGCACAATCAGCGCCCCCAGTTCCCATAGACGGCGCCAATTGACGAGGTTTAATCTCGTCAATGCCCATTGTTATGAGCTTGGGTTTTGGAGAAGATGGGGATGCTGGAGATCGCGGAACGGTTAGCAAACAAGCAACACGGGGACACGAGGTCTACCCAGGTTCAGGCCCCCGGAGGGAAAACCCTACTCCTGCTTGTCTGCTCTTGATTACGGTGGAACCGAAAAGTACGGGGTGCGCAGATGCAATCTAGCGTGGAGGTGTGTATGCAGTGGTATGAAGTGTCCTCCTCGTCGTGCCCTCCTAGCCTTTATATAGAAGTAGGTAGGTCCCGGGCACAGATCGAGTCGGTTACAGGTTTTAGGGTTTGCCCCTTTGAATATTCTATCTACTCTAGTCTTGTTCTCCAAGGATCCGAAGACGTCATGGGCTTGGGCCACCTGGAAATCTTCATGGGCCGCGTATATTCTTGTGGGCCTTCCTTGTACTAGACCAGGTATGCTAAGGTCGTGTACCCGTAGGGTATAACCATGTCAGCTGCCGCCCGCCTGGTCCGCCCACCGCCCGAACCCGCAACACCTCGGATCCGCCCCGCACCACCTCGGATCTGCCGCGCCGCGCCTCAGATCTTCCCCTACCGCCGGCCACCGGTCTTCCTCAGCCGGCCTCCCATCGCCGTGCCTCCCGCCGGTACCCTGTTTCTCGATCAGGATCGAGTGATCCATCCGGCTGCAGTTCCGATCGGATCTGAGATCGAGAGTTGAAAAAAAGGTGAGAGAGATGTCTTCTGCATCGGGCTATGTTGCGATTCCTCGCTGCCCGGTGATCTTCGATGGCGCGACTTATCCTGATTTTGTTGCCTTTATGCACGTTCACATGCGCGGTCTCCGTCTTTGGGGTGTGCTCTCCGACGAGGTCTCCTGTATGTCGTGCCCCTGCTCCTGTGGCTCCTCTTCCGCCGATGCCGATTGTTCTCGGTGCTGATGCTTCTCAGGAGGCCAAGGATGCTGCTCAGAGTGCCGATGATAGTGATGTTGCTGCTTATGAGCTGAAGTTCAAACAGTACTCTGCTGATCTCGAGGCCTATCGCCACGATCTGACCGCCTACACTCAGTGGGTCGATGAGGATGCTCGTGTTGCTACTGTTCTCACCTCCAGTGTTCTGCCCCAGTTTGCTGCTGAGTTCATGAGTCTCCCTACTGTTGCCGCTCAGTGGGCACATCTTCGTCAGTGCTATGAGCCGTCTGGGATGCTCTTTACCTGTCCGTGGTTCGCCAGGAGCATGCTCTTCAGCAGGGTGATTCCACTATTGAGGAGTTCTATACTCAGAGTGCTGCTATCTGGCGTCAGCTTGATTCTCTCTGTGCTGCTGTTTGTGGCACATGCTCGTGCTGCCATATTGTGCGCTCGGATTTGGAGTTCCACCGCATCTATGAGTTTCTGTCTCGGCTCCGCCAGGAGTTCGAGCCCCACCGTGCTCAGTTGAATGCTCGTGGTCGTGTTCCGCTCTTTGAGGTGTTGTCTGAGCTTCGGGCTGAGGAGACTCGTCTTCGTGGTGCTGGTCTTCTTGTGGTTCTGTATGTGCTTGCTACTCGTGGTCCTCCTCTACCGTCTGCTCCCTCGACTCAGCCGTGGTCCTCTGTGCCACCGCCGATACTACCCACTCCTCCAGCTTAGGGTTAGAGTCAGCACCAGCAGTCTCAGGGTCAGAGTCTGCACTAGCAGGCTCGTGGTCAGGGTCGCGGTGGTTCTCTTCGTCATTGCACTTACTGTAGCAAGGATGACCACACTTGGGCCACCTGTTATATATGAGACCCCAGTTTACGTCAGCAGCACCAGACTCGTGGGCAGTCGGCTCCTTCCGGATCTTCAGCAGTTGCTCTCTCTGATCAGGACATTATTAGGAGTCTTCGCGGTCTTCTTGCTGCTACAGGATCTTCTTCGACAGGCACTGTTGGTTCTGTGACTGATTCTTCAGGCACTGCGCGACCACCACCCTCTACATAGTCAGGTACGTCCCCATGGTATCTGGATTCTGGAGCTTCTTTTCATATGACCTCTGAGTCTTCTCTTCTATCCGCTATTCGTTCTCTCCCTTCTCCTGTCCGTGTTTTCACGGCCGATGGTACCTCTCTTCCTGTTTCTAGTCGGGACACCCTTTCCACTTCTTTTTTTGTTCCTGATATTTCTCATGTTCCTCGTCTTAAGATGAATCTGTTCTCTGCTATCCAGCTTACTGACTCTGGTTGTCGCGTCATTCTTGATGCTGATTCTTGTGTTGTCTAGTATCATCGCACATAGGCCATGGTTGGAGCTGGCCCTCGCAGCCGTGACTCTTCAGGACTTTGGGAGTTAGACTGGCTTCGTGTTCCTTCCGCTGCCACTTCATCTGCCAGTTCTTCTCCGGTCGTCGCCTCTGCTACCAGCTCTTTTCAGCAGTGGCATCATCGTCTTGGTCACCTTTGTGACTCTCGCCTATTGTCATTAGTTCATCGTGGTCTTCTGGGGTCTGTCTCAGGAGATGGGTCTTTACATTGTCAGGGCTGTAGGTTGGGCAAACAGATTCAGCTTCCCTATCCTACTAGCGCGTCTGTATCTCAGCGACCTTTTGATTTAGTTCATTCCGATGTTTGGGGTCCGACTCCTTTAGCTTTGAAAGGGGGCCATCGCTACTATATTTTATTCATAGATGATTTTTGTCGGTACACTTGTTTGTATTTTATGCGCTCTCGCAGGGAAGTGCTCTCCATATATCAGCGCTTTGCGGCCATGGTCCGTACTCAATATTCTACACCCATTCGTATGTTTTGTGCTGATTCTGCTGGTGAGTATATCTCCCAGATGTTGTGAGGTGTCCTTGCTGAGCAGGGTACCCTTGCTTAGTTCTCCTGTCCTGACGCACATGCCTAGAATGGCGTTGCTGAGCGTAAGCATCGCCATCTTCTTGAGACCACTCGTGCCATGATGATTGCTTCTTCTCTTCTGCCGCATTTCTGGGCTAAGGCTATCGCTATGTCGGCTTACCTCATCAATATTTAGCCTTCTGCCGCTCTGCAGGGTGGTATCCCTCTTGAGCGCCTATCTGGTCATTCTCCCGACTACTCTATGCTTCGCTTGTTTGGTTGTGTTTAATATGTTCTCCTTGCCTCCCGCGAATGCACCAAACTGACCGCTCAGTCTATTGAGTGTGTCTTCATTGGATACAGTGATGAGCATAAGGGCTATCGCTGTTGGGACCCTGTTGGTTGTCGGATGCGTATCTCTCGCGATGTTACTTTTGATGAGACACGCCATTTCTATCATCGCCCCACCGCTGGTACCTACCTGGTAGAAGATATCTCTTTTCTTCTTTTTCCTGACACACCTCCTTCTACTCCTATTGTGTCTTCTTCAGGACCCCCTCCCCCTGATGTCTCTTCTTCGACACCATCCTCCTCTGCTCCGTCTAGTTCCCCTAGTTCTCCTTGCTCTACAGAGCCTTCCTCTGCTATCCCTTCTTGTTCATCGTTGTCTCATGAGTCGTCTTCCTCTGATGAGCTTCCCTCTACTCGTCCTGTTCGTCAGCGTCATGCCCCCAACCGTTACTCTCCTAGTCAGTATGGTCTTTCTATTGTCTCTGAGCCGACTTCTTATCGGGATGCTGAGCATCATCCTGAATGGCAGCTGGCCATGGCTGAGGAGCTTGTTGCGCTTGAGCGCACTGACACTTGGGATCTTGTTTCTCCCCCTCCCGGTGTTCGTCCTATCACGTGTAAGTGGGTCTATAAAATTAAGACCCGCTCTGATGGATCTCTTGAGCGCTATAAAGCGCGTCTTGTGACTCGTGGTTTTCAGCAGGAGCACGGTCGTGACTATGATGAGACCTTTGCTCCTGTGGCTCATATGACCACTGTGCGTACTCTTCTTGCTGTTGCTTCTGTTCGTCACTAGTCTGCTCCCAGCTTGATGTTCAGAACGCCTTTCTCAATGGCGAGTTGAGTGAGGAGGTTTATATGCAGCCTCCTCCTGGGTATTCTGTTCCTGCGGGGATGGTTTGTCGTCTCCAATGTTCTCTTTATGGCCTCAAACAGGTCCCTCGTGCCTGGTTTGAGAGCTTTGCCTCTGTAGTGATTGCTGCTGGTTTCTCCCCTAGTGCTCATGATCCAGCGCTGTTTGTTCACACTTCTCCTCGTGGACGCACTCTTCTTCTTCTCTATGTTGATGATGTGATCATTACTGGTGATGATCCTGAGTATATAGCCTTTGTTAAGGCTCGTCTTCGTGATCAGTTTCTTATGACTGATCTTGGTCCTCTTTGATACTTTCTTGGAATTGAGGTTTCCTCCACTTCTGATGGTTTTTTCATCTCCCAGGAAAAGTATATTCAGGACCTTCTTGTTCGTGTTGCTCTTGGGTATGAGCGCACTGTTGAGACCGCTATGGAGCTTAATGTCAAGCTTCGTCCTACTGATGCTGATCCTCTTCCTGATCCGACGCGTTATCGCCATCTTGTTGGGAGTCTTGTTTATCTTGCTGTCACTCGTCTTGACATATCTTATCCTGTTCATATTCTGAGTCAGTTTGTTTTCGCTCCTACCACTGTTCACTATAGTCATCTTTTTCGTGTTCTTCGTTATCTTCGTGGCACGATCACTCGTCGTCTTTTCTTTCCTTGTTCCAGCTTCCTCTAGCTCCAGTGCTATTCGAATGCTACGTGGGCGAGTGATCCTACGGATCGTCGTTCACTTTCTGCTTACTGTGTGTTTCTTGGTGGTTCACTTATTGCTTGGAAGACGAAAAAACAGACATCTGTTTCCCGTTCGAGTGTTGAGGCTGAGTTACGTGCTATGGCCTTGTTGACTTCTGAGGTGACCTGGGTATGGTGGTTGCTTGTGGATTTTGGGGTCTCTATTACCACATCCACTCTGGTTTTGTCTGACAGTACAGGTGCTATTAGTATTGCACGTGATCCGGTCAAGCATGAGCTTACCAAGCATATTGGTGTTGATGCTTTCTATACACGTGCTCAGGGGCAGGCTCAGATTGTTGCGTTTCAGTATGTGCCTTTAGAGTTATAGTTGGCGGATTTCTTTACGAAGACACAGACCATTGCGTAGCATATTTTCTTTCTCTCCAAACTCAGTGTTGTCGAGCCACCATGAGTTTGAGGGAGAGGGGAGGGAGGGGGTGTTAGATGTATATTTGTATATTGTATGTCCTCATTTGTTAGGGGGTTTTTCTGCATATTTTTACATGTATATATACTATATATTGTGGCCTTTGAACCTAGAGGAATACACGTTGTCTATTCCTAACACAGAAAACAGTCAGAAAACCCAACTCGAGATTAGCACAGCAGAAACAGGTACGACAATCTCATAATGAGTAATCTTGGAATTGTTATTAGCTAGATTTTTCGTACTTCATTAAATATTACCCACGCGGTCTCACATTTTTTCTTCTAGAAACAAAAAGTTGGTTTTAAGTGTTCGCCACACATGCTCCATGACCTGTTCAAAAGTCTGGATGACGAACAGAAGGTGTGGGTTGAGGAAATAGGCTTTGGTATTTTGATGAAGATGCCAAGTTGCAGGCTTCCGAAGGGATTGACAGTATGGCTGATAAAACATGTCAGTTGGAAAAGGAAAGCACTTGTTTTAGGAGAGAGAACAATACAAATAAAAAACTTGGTGAAGGCAATGCTGGGTATTCCTGATGGTCTGTTGCCAGTTCCCTTGGTACGTAGCAAACAGGGGAAATCTAAACCGATTTATTCCACAACATGAGAAAAAGACTTTAAGGATAATAAAGCTGGTAGGGGACTGAGCCACAAGAGTACGTTTGATGCTTTGATAGCGGAACATGACCCAGTTCAATTTAAAAGAGCATTCATGTTATATGTTTTCTGTATATATTTTGCTCCATCCAGTGGGCATTTTATCAACCGGAGCTACTCGCCTCTTGTTAGAGAGGTTGATCTAATAAAGGATATGTACTGGTGTGATCATGTTGCCGGGATCCTCTTCGAAGGCATTCGGGAGTTTAGAGAATCAAAGGCCTTGAATGTAAATGTTCACGGCTGTGTGCACATTTTGCTGGTACGTATCAGCCAATCCATCCCAATGTTTCCCATACGCACATACATAGTAAATGTTGTGAGTGCAATTCAACCATTTACTATTCTTGTTGCGGCTCATATATATTGGTCTGGTGAAATCCTCAATTATAAAAGTCTCAGGAAGAACTCCCAAAGCCAACTATGTTGACTCTGACTCACTTGATCTCCTTGACTACCATGACCTGAAGTTCACAACACATGATGGCCCAGTGTATGGAAAGTTAGACACTTAAGCATGTTAATTGGTGAAAATATTATGGCAAAAATACCTGGTTACTAACATTGTTGTGATGTATTCACACTATTTGCGTAGTTAGTTGAATCAATATACAACCAGCAAGGAAATCATGGGGACAAACAGAACACCACAGGAAAACAGTTTAGTAAAAAACAAAGGTGTGAGACAAACATATAGTCACGCACATTTCTTAATCTATAGGACTTTTTATAAATAATCTCATGACAATGCAGAAGCCGCAGGTTAGCGCCAAACAACAACGTTCTCCCACATCCAAGAACAAGAAATCAAATGATGTAGGCTGCTCAGTCACTGACAGCGTTGACCCCGACAAGGTAAATTTGCATACTTCAAAAAGTTTCAGCTTGAGGAGACACGTATTATATTCGTAGTGCACCTGAGCAGACGTGTATTGTTGCAGTTTTTCACCGATGTATTAGGAAAAATTGAACTCCAATACTCCGAAGCCAGAGAGATGGCATATGAGGACAGTTTCAAGATGCTGAGAAACAAGATGAACAGGATAGATGAAATTAGATCACGTGCAATATCATCACTACGGGAGAAATGTTCTTTTATGAAGACACCCACCAGTGTGTCAGCTGTGGACAAAAACAAAGAAGATTCAGGCAGTGAAGCAGTATGTGCTAACAAGAACATGCAAGCCGTAGACCTCACAGATAAATCACCATTAAGCAGTCCCCGAAACGAGTTGTCGGCTGTAATTCCTACGCCAACACATAGGCAAAACTAGGGGGTGGAAAATATTGATTCTGCTCTGGAATTATCGTTCGAATTCTATCCGTCCAGAAGATTCCAGAATAGCTGCAGATTAAATACATCAGACGATTGTCCAACTCCAACGAAAAATATACCAGAACATGAAGAGAATCGTTACCATGACACTAACAGTCGGGGTGACAAGTCATTGGACCTGCAACATACCTGCTGGCAGTTGTTCACCGTATATGTGAAAACGCAAGAACGTAACAAAAAGAGCAAACCAGCCAAGCTAATTGATTCTGAATAGGTGACCAATGAACAACCTACTACTGCCAAATCATGGAATGAATTATATGGATCTGAAAATGGCGATCCACTAGGATTTGATATTATGGGAGAAGTTACAACAATAGCTATAGAATCAAGATAGCAGGTTGTCCAAGAGGTTTACAATGCAGACAACCCCACTGTTGTAAAAAAATGCCATCAATGAGCTCTTCGACACTTCAAGTGTTCAGTGCGGCCAAGCAGAGCAGACATTTTTTATGTAGACTATTCCTTTGACATAATCAGCTGACAAGACAGAGATAAATCAATCTGCACCGACTAAGTCCACGACAACTAAAGATCACATCAGTACTGGTGAACAAAGTATTGAACCTGGCATTTTAGGATCTCAGGATGATATTTTGCTTTGTTTGTCTAATGGTATAGATAGAGCAGCTGCTATAATAGAAGAGGACCAATTACGAAGTCCAAAAGGTCCTGCATCATGCTTTAATAGGAGAGACAATTCCTCTTCAACATCGCTCTTATCGATGGCCCCTCCTTGCTCTACCCCTCAGGCAACAATGTCTCAATCAAATGGTTTGTATATCTAGCTCAAGACCTTCACAAAACACACTCTCGGGTTTGCTTGACTTCATATTACTAATAAACATTTTTACGACTTGTGCAGGATGGGTCCTTGTAAACCCTGAATCTTCATATATTATGGATTCTCCTGAATGTTTTGCTCGTCATGATGTTGAAAACGTGGAAACATTTTCATCTCCAATACTGGGTGGACATTTTTTTGCTGACGCCGGTAGTGTTAACACAGCAGTAAGATCTCGGACAAAGAGATTTGGCAAAAGCGAGCAAACGATTGATGGGATAGCAGAGCTAAAGAAGACATCTTCTAAGATAAAACCAGCTATCGGGAACGTCACATACACAGACCATGTTGAAAAATCATCTTTCTAGGGAACAGAAAGGAAAGATCCAACTGACCCAGCTAGGAACTATGGTGGAAAAACAAAGATCTGAATCCACGGCGTGCACCTTACAGAAGAAGAGTTTGTCCACAGGCTAAAGGAGGAAGGACAAGTAGACCATAGTTTCATGTGGATATGCTCTGTTGCAGTCATGCTGGATTGGCAGTCAAGCACAAGGACCATTCTTAACCAATCCATCATTGTAAGTCCAAACTACCATGCATCGAATGTGAATAATCTTGTACCCATCGCGTCCTGGCTATTTATAGACTGTTTTAACAATTGATTTGTTGTCCAATGTTCCCAGAAGGAGTTGATGAAACCACATGATAGCTGTGATCACAAGAGGATTGCTGGAAAACTTAGCAATCTAAGACTTGATATCATCGACCAGGTCTCACTTTTGCAATTGCCTAGGGAAACCTTTGCATTTCGCCAATGCAAACTGTAGTCAAATATACGTTTTTGGCAGCATATTAATATTATAAACATGTCAACAGGTGTACTTACCAGTAATGAAGAGGCAGCAATGGATACTTATCATAGTTAGCCTATCTGGTAAGTTGGTTGAGATATACGTGTTGGATTATTAGACATAATT
Organism: Avena sativa; assembly: GCA_916181665.1. Taxonomy (NCBI): domain Eukaryota; kingdom Viridiplantae; phylum Streptophyta; class Magnoliopsida; order Poales; family Poaceae; genus Avena; species Avena sativa. Next base: position 151,815,635 of record OV702297.1, read on the forward strand.
TCCACGATTTATTCTAGAATATAAATCATGACAAAACCAGCTACTAGCTCATGTAACTCGAATATACTAGATGTACTAAACAACAGGATGATCGGAAACAAACAGCAGCTTAACATGTACTCGCAGAACATGATGAATAACCAAACAGGATCACGTAGCACGTACCGTTCGGTTGACGTAGTAGAAACTTTGGGGAAGAGTGATTGCAGCAGATGACGATGAAGACGGCGGTAGGCAGCACCGCCTGACTTGGATGGAAGACGACCCGTGATGGAGAACTCGAGCAGTCGCGCAGAGCGCTTCCCAAAAACCTTATTCGCCCTCTCCCGTACAGCATCACAAGGGCGAGTGGTTCCGGAGACCTGCTCTCCCGTCCGCCGGTGCACGCCGGCAAGCGGGATGGAGTAGACTACGGTGACGGCGCAAGTAGAGGATGGCAAAACCCTAGATTGGTTTTCTGTGGTGTTGTGGCGGTAGCCGCGCAGGACTTTATATAGAGCGGCTCAGGAAACCCTAACGGAGGCGAACGTGGGCCGAGTCCACGTTACGCACGTTCGGATCGGTTACAGTAGCCCACCCGAATAAGCTAACCGCCGTTTGACACGTCTGTCAATTTTCCTGCTCGGCTCGACGAGATTCCCGCAACCCGCGGCGCGCGCGCGTCGTGACGAGGCGAGCGTGCGGCGGCGTCGTCGGAGGAGGAGCGCGCGTGTGTATCTCTCTTATTGCCACTCACTTACAAAGTGGTGCAACACTCCACCTTATAAGGTGGTGCAACTCTCCTCCAACTTTCCATGTGGGACTAAACTTTAGCTCCCACTCCACTCCCATGTGAGCTGCCAAAAACATGGGCCCAAACACATATGGGCTGCCACAAATTTGGGCTTTGAGATTTAGAGAAAATCTAAAATACTCATGGGCCTAAATGGATTAGCCCCATTATTTCTAACAATACGACCCTGTTAAGGCTCACAAGAGAGGAGATGACTCATACTATGAGCTGTGGAAAACCATTGTAAGCATCGACCAAGTGTACTTAATTTCTCCTAGCCAATCATCTTTTTCTTCTGATTATATACTATTTTGATAGGGGTCAAACCTTCAGATAGCATTCTCGCATGCACAAGCTAAGGATGTACTAATATATGACACTTTCGACAAACACTATGCTCAGACACAGGCACAAAACAGCATGTAATATGCATCCAACCTTTTTGTCTGCCACGATATGGAATAACATGTTTTTATTGCACGCTAACTCATCCTTTCACCTGAATAGGCATGACGTCTTTTGGTAGCACACAACGGGAAGAACTTAATTGGATATGGGAAGGTAACTCAACATACGTTTAGGAGAGTGACCCGTATGTTAGGTTTTATTTTGTGGTTGTTCGACAAGCAACTAATATCCTGACACATTTTCTACTTGATACAGAAACACATGACCGGTTACAGGAAAGAAGTTGCACATACCCTCCTATACCACAGGTTCAATGACCTGAACCCAAAAAGGAATAAACATGTTCAAGAAGAAGAGGAATTAACGGAGATTGCATCTGAGTATTACTGATGCATAAAGGTGCACCGAGCTGTACCTAATGCGATGTACCTAGTTCTATTTTTCTTGCCCCTGCAATGTTATAATATACACCCTAGCAATTCGGTTATGAATTGTTTGTACTCTAGCACATTTGTGTAACCCGTTGCATATGCACGTTTACAGCCTAGTCAATTACTATATTTGTTACATTAGGGAGATATTCTATATATCACTTTATATGATTTTGTGATGGACAATTTATGCATTGAACTCATTGTGTACTCGTGATATTTTCAACACCAGAGACCCTCATTTCTAACCATATGGTCACATAGTCAACCAAAGAGGACTATCGCTTGTTCCTCTTGGAAAACTTTTACAAAGGCATGAAGAATGAAAATCCCGACAAATAAATTGCTTAGCTTTATAATATATCTGATCTTAACAGAAAGCTACCCCCCCTCCAAACATTTTTTTTCAATCGAATCGACACAGTCAAAGGTATATATATTCGATATTCCTAACAACTAAATCTTATTTGACCAAACCATACTGCGAATGATATATGCAGTCAATATCACTACAATGAGGGTTGGATCAACCATACCTCAAGCCAGTTCTGTAGCGGCACATGATGAATTGTGTGCTTTCTCTAACCCACCCAGCACCGTCTGTTCCGTTACTCAAAGATCCAATGGATGATATTAACTCGAGCGTTCTAGGATACCTTAGTCTCACTGTTAGCTCCTATCTCCAGGAGTATATAAAATCACAAGAGATTGCTGAGCAAACATACCATTTCATTCTTCATATCCTAGATCTACTACCTATCTAAGAAGACCTTTTACCATTTTTTTCCTTCATGTCTGGCCAGGAGCACAGCGGGGCCTCATGCTATGTTCATGCCCCCTTCCTCGACCGCTTGATCGATGGCATACTCGTGCCATGCCCACACAAGGCACACGGCTGCATGGTGCGAGTCCCGTACCACTCCATCGCGGAGCACATCGCGCTCTGCCAATTCAAGCCCGGAGGCCCTGCTGCTGTAGTTAGTTACCTCGCCGGTGGACTGCACCGTAGACATAGGACTGATTAGTTGTGTTTCCTGCAATGCATTTCTCCAGCCTCCTTTTTATTCGGTAGTTTTTTATCCATTTTGTGCTTCAAAAATCTTGCTTTGATCAGAGAAATCTGGAAGTCTTTCTTTTCTGCAGTGCCGTAGTGGTCACGCACTGTGCGGAGCATGCAACAATGGAGACGGCAACAGACTCTGCAGCAAATGCGGCCTTGTCAACCTCTTCACTTTGCTCCCCCCACCCACATGGAAATATTAGTAGATGGGATCAGGCTTGCATGCACTCACCATGGATGCGAGGTTGTTGTCGCCTACTACACCATGGGAGAGCACAAGAGCAGCCACTGATTAGGATATGAAGATTCGTAGTTGAACAGCCACACCAGTGGGCTTGTACGCCATCTTTAGCTTAAGCATCTCTAATAGTCCATTGTTGCTTGCTTGCCCAGTCCCCTCATTCTAGCTGTTTCCGATCGAGTCTAGTTTTAATCGTCCATGTAATCGGCCTGAGGCCCACCTAGTTTAATGGTTCATATATGTCATCATTTTTAATAAAAACGTGTCCACGCACTACTGTAAAGACTTTTCTAGACAAGTGTATGCAGACTGAAAGAACTTCTTTTATTTTCACTCCATGACCATCCCCGCACAAAATTAGTCCAACTGCTAGGATTTTTGCAGTATGATCCCCTCACCATCGACCCCACAAACAATGAATGTACCCGATATGTATCATGAATATTCCTCGAGGCAAAACAGGAACCAGTCCAACTTAACAAACATTAGACCCAAAGCATATTTGTTAAGCGACAAGCTTTCATTTTATGCTTTTTGGATATGTCCAATATTTAGTAGAATTTAACAAAGCTCATATTCTTAGTAATGACAAATATCAAAGCTCTATACCAACCTAATATCACCTAACCATATATTCTAGACACAAATCTCACTTTATTCAGAACGTAGGCATAACAGAGATCTCGCATATGCAAGCTATAACGATGATTAAAGGTATATGCAAGGTATAATTTTTTTTTTGAAAGAATGATGCACTCGAGTTAGGAAAATGGTAATGATAATGTTATTGCCAAAATTTTGGATGCATAGAACAATACACTATAAGTGATGTTGAGAATCTATAATTAATTATTGCTATTAATCAGTGTACATCCTTACATCTTCATCGCTTGTTCTTTAGGTAAAGTTTGAAGCCTAAGCTCACTATATTTTCAAATATGGAAAATAGTAGGCTATCTAGGATGCTACCTATGCATACTAATCCAAACCATTGGATATTCTATAGAGAGCATGAAGTTGAGCAGCAGGAGCACAAAATATCTAACGAAAAACATCACACCCCATTACATAGAGAGCATTTTTTTTGCATGCATTGCTAGTACACATGCAAGTACTAGCACATACATGCAAACTAGCAACAACTCTCGCATGCATGCAAGCTAGCAATTCTAGTAGACCACTGAACTGGCTAAAATTTCAGCACACATTCTAGCAATACATTCAGACCATTGAACCGGCCAAAATTGGTGAGAAGGCTAAAAAGGATATGACAACTAGTACGTGAACGGAGCTGCTAGGGAGAATGGTCTGGAATCCCGTCTCTATATAAAGGAACAAGTTTTGCTTTTGTACTGAAAAATATTTAGCGGGGAACGCGGGAAGCACTCCCGCGGTAAAACGAAAGCCAAGCGCGGAAAAAATGGCCGAAATTTGTGCAACCCTCATGGTTGAATTTATTGCATGCTAACTTGCTTGATATATTGGTCTACTCTCATGGTTGAAATTATTGCATAAATTCTTGCATGTTTTCGTGCTCATATTGATACTAACATGCACACATCCCATCACCTAGTACAAGCTAGTAATGTCTAGTGCAAATAAGTACTACTGGCATACCGTATGCACTAGTTGATATATTTGGTCTACTCTCATGGTTGAAATTATTGCAGAAATTCTTGTATGTTTTCATGCTCATATTAATACTAACATGCACACATCTCATCAACTAGTACAAGCTAGTAATGTCTAGTGCAAACAAGTACTACTAGCACACTGTATGCACTTTGTAGAAATTTTTGCAATAATAGATGCGGTTTGGTACGCTACAATAAAGGCTGGTCTTGTAATTCTAGAAACGGCAAATAACACCGTTAACTGCATGCAAGATTTTGGCTCTCTCTCATCTTGACAACTAGTAATAGTACTCCCTGTATCCAACGTCAATGCTTGTGTGCATTGGTAGCATTCTAAATAGCAAATCCGCGTTGTTTCAAATATATGGATTATATGTATACCCGGTTTTGACAAATTGTCTGGAATGCGTTCTATTGGCATAAGTCCCGAGATGCATTTTTCCATCCTAGGTCACCTACTACATATGTTAGTGTACACACTCATGGATGCTTCCCCATCGACTTGTACATATCTAGATCAAACTTAACCTTCCTGTTGTCCTTATTCAGCATCTTAATTCTATATTTGCAATAATCAAGGCCTTGACAAATTCTACTTATTTTGTCCCCTTTTTCTCAAAAAGTAGATGCTTTTAGATTAGTAAGCAACCTTGCTAGAAATCTTATTGGCAAAGCGTAGATAGATGTTTTAGAGACCAAAAACCTTTGAAAAAATATTCTGTTGTCATTTATTGGATCATCTAAATCTGATATCGCACCCAACTGCTCCCGGACCCCTTTGCAACATATAGCAATCAAGCATTCATATCTAGGAATACAACGTCTACAATTAGGTTTGGGGGAACTGGCTCACCCCTCTAGGGGTGGCCTATCACATATATTTATAGATGGTACCATGGGTATGTTTACAATAGACACGTATATGGTATAGGTACAACATACAGAAGCTATACAGTGTAACATGAATTAAACGAGATTGGTTATTTTGGAGCTCATGCAGCTCGTAGTGGTCACATATCTACTCTTGGCGATACTATCGCTATGGACTTGGAGTCCTCTCCAGCCAGGATCACATCTTGGAATGCTCTAGTAGAGCGTTTGACAATGGTGCAATTAACCCACACGTATATTTTGTGAGCTCGTCCTCAAGGTTTGTTTTTTCAGTGATGACGATGTCGGCGAGCTGGGAGCCATTATCCTCGCACTTTACGGCCATGTCCGGGTCTCCACGGATGGTGACGATACCGTGGGGACCCGTAAGCTTTATCATGTTGTAGGCATAGTGTGGGATCACCGTAAATTTGATGAACGCCTGTCTTCTGAGTATGCAATGGTACAGGCTTCTAAAGTTTATCGGCTCAAAGATGATCTGCTTCGTGCGGACATTGGCTGGTGTACCGAAGGTGACTGGTAGCATTACCTTCCCGATTGACTATGCCTTGCGAGCCGGGACTATGCCGTGGAAGGTGCAAAGGGTGGACTCCACCATAGAATACGAGAGTTACAGTCGCCTGAACGTGTCGGAGTACATGATGTTGATGGAGCTGCCTCCATCCATGAGGGTCTTTGGTAGCCAGTAATCAGCCACCTTTGGCTTAACACCGAACTAATCTCCTATTATCTCTTGCTTGATTATCATTTTATAAAGCTTTGTCACCATATCTAGGAATACAATGTCCACTGAGGAACAAAGATACACAATTAGCACATTAGCACACTGCCAAAAAATGCCTACTACAGTTTTCTTGAAGACCACATACATTCATAGCATGGTGTAAAGGATGTGCAACAAAAAAGGCAATTGCATGTTTTGCAACCCCCGACAAAATAAGGCACCTTTTTCCTCCAACACATGTTTGTTTTCAGTGCATGTACTTGCCCCGGTACATGTATTGGGTTCAGTACAAACTATTAATAGTTGCATGCACTGAAGCAAACATGTAGTCACTAAGACTTCTAAACCTATCCCTAATTCAGAACGTGGTAGTTCGAGACAGTGATGAAGGATGTAGACACTACCTTAAACCAAGTGATAGTGATCGACATAGGCTCCGGGGAGAGCAGCAGCAGCGCTATGGCGCAGGGACCTTGCTGGTAGTCTGAAGCCTACAAATATAGGGTTAGCAGGGTGGATCGCGTCGCATCTAGGGCACCGTGGCAACAAAAACTAATAGAGGAGGAACAGGTGAAATTCAGGTAGCGGCTGGTGGCGTCGAACATGGTTGGCGGTGGCCCAATCCAAGGATGGCGTCCTAGCGGGGGAATAGATGTAGGGAGGGAGGGGTGGCGTCGAGTCTGTCGAGTGCATGCTTGAGGTATAGTGGGTGGGTGCTGAGCCACGCGAGGGAGGGGTAGGTCAGGCTAGCCAACTGACAGGGTCTGGTTGCACCCTTTGAGGCTGGCGCTCTTATGCCAAAATGATAAGGCCAATTTGATAGGGAAAAGGTGTCCGATCTTTCGATGAGATGGTGATAGTCGATTTTGTGGAGTTTGGGCTTGACGATACGACTACACGTGCGAGCACGAGCGCTAATGCAATCGCTAGGCTAATCTCCTAGACGTTACCGATCCTGCGGGACACGATTAACCTGACCAGTGAGGGTCTTAGTTCCTACCTGAAATCGAGAACAAGTAAGAACTAATATTGCAATCAAGATATTAAGGATTAAGATGAAAGCTTTATTGAAAAGGTGGGATCCTGTGAAGGTACGAAGTACAAGAGGCCTCTGTGACGCTCGAGTCTTGGCGAAGTTGCTATGATCGCTAACTTTATGTCTAAATAAAATCCGAGTCGAAAGTCACGGCTATGGGGAGTATTTAAGGAGGAAAAGGTGGGGTTTCGGCCAGCCATAGAGGTGGTGGTCGAATCCAACCCTAGAAGTCCCTTTCTCCTCAAATAAGGACTCTAAAAAGTGGCTATAATAAATCCTGCGAAAATTACATGGTCTTGGCCCTAAGTAAAGGTGGAGCGGCACCATATTAAGCTATGGAAGAATTTGTGAAGTATTAATCTTAAATATTTCGTCCAAGCCTTCAATCTTCATTATGGTGGCTTCAAAGTTCTGAAATCTCCGCTCGTGGTGTCCTCTTCAATCCTCACATGCTTACTGCCATGTCCATGCATGATCATGCTCTAATGCTTGTTCTTCTCATTCTTGCTAGGTCCATCATTCCTAAGAGTAACAAACATATCTGATTTAGGCAGCATCATATTCTCATGTATATGAGGAATAGTTCCAAGAAACGAAAGTACCTGATAATTAAGTTGCTTGGCACGAGCTCGAGTGATAGGTCCTTGTATATGTGTAGTTGTAGGTACATCGGTTGTATCAATAGATGGGATGTCCTTATCATGATCCCCTTATTAAATTGAAGTCGTCCTCAATGCAATCTCATCTTCCTCACAAAAGTAAGGCTTCAAATCTGCAATGTTAAATGTAGGACTAACCGTACCAAAGTCTGCAGGCAACTCAAGTTTATATGTATTATCATTTATTTTCTCTAACACCTTAAAAGGACCGGTAGCACGTGGCATTAACATAGACTTGCACAAATCAGAAAACGATCCTTACGCAAATGTAACCAAACAAGATCTCTAATATCAAACATAACATGCTTTCTCCCTTTATCCCCAGCAAGTTTATACTTAGCATTCATGTGTTCTATGTTATCTTTAGTAGTCTTATGTAAGTTTAATATCATTTTAGCGTGTTGAGTATCATCCAAATTATTTTGCACTGAAGAAGGTAAAGGCAATAAATCAATAGGTGCACGAGGAACAAAACCATACATAATCTCAAATGGGCACATCTTTGTGGTAGAATGCAGCGAACGATTATAAGCAAATTCTACATGAGGTAAACACTCTTCCCATAATTTTAAGTTCTTCTTTAAAACAGCCCGCAACATAGTATATAAAGTTCTATTCACTACTTTAGTTTGTCCATCTGTTTGGCGATGACATGTAGTACTAAACAGCAATTTAGTCCCCAACTTAGCCCATAAACATCTCCAAAAGTGGCTAAGAAATTTAGTATCACGATCAAAAACAATAGTATTTGGCACACCATGTAAATGAACAATTTCACGAAAGAACAAATCAGCAATATGCGCAGCATCATCCGTTTTATGACAAGGAATAAAGTGTGCCATCTTAGAAAACCGATCCACAACAACAAAAATACTATCCCTCCCCTTTTGTGTACGAGGCAATCCCAAAACAAAATTTATAGAAATATCCTCCCAAGGAACACTAGGAACATGAAGAGGCATATATAAACCATGTGGATTAAGGCGAGAGTTAGCTTTTTGACAAGTAGTACAGCATGCCACGAATCTCTCAACATCTCGACGCATACGTGGCCAAAAGAAGTGTGCAGCAAGAACATCCTCCGTTTTCTTGACACTAAAGTGTCCCATCAATCCTCCTCCATGCGCCTCCTGTAACAACAAAAGACGAACGGAACTATCTGTGATGCATAGTTTGTTAGCATGGAACACAAATCCATAATTGAAAACGAACTTGTTCCATGTTCTACCATCTGTACAATTCTGCAACACATCTTTAAATTCATCATCATGCATATATTGTTCCTTAATAGTTTCCAATCCAAATATTTTGAAGTCAAGTTGAGATAACAAAGTATAACAGCGTGACAAAGCATCAGTAGTAACATTATCTTTACCCTTTTTGTGTTTGATAACATAAGGAAAAGATTCAATAAATTCAACCCAATTTGCATGACGACAATTCAACTTAGCTTGACTACGAATATGCTTCAAATATTCATGATAAGAATGTATAATTAATTCTTTAGGCCATAGATAATGTTGCCAAGTTTCTAATGTCCGAACTAGTGCATATAATTCTTTATTATAAGTAGAATAGTTTAGACTAGCCCCACTTAATTTCTCACTAAAATATGCAACATGTTTTCCCTCTTATAATAACAAACCTCTCAAACCAATTCCACTAGCATCACATTCAAGCTCAAATGTCTTATTAAAATCAGGAAGTTGGAGTAATGGAGCATGGGTTAACTTATCTTTCAATATCACGAAGGCCTGTTGTTGTACATCGCCCCAAACAAAGGGCACATCCTTCTTGGTAAGTTCATTCAGCGGCGCGGAAATTGATCCAAAGTCCTTCACGAAGCGCCTATAAAAACCAGCGAGGCCAAGAAAACTCCTCACTTGTGTGACCGTCTTGGGATACGGCCAATTCTCAATAGTTTCAATCTTGTCTGGATCCACTTCAATACCCTGTGATGTAACAACATAGCCAAGAAACACAACTCGATTGGTGCAAAAGGTGCACTTCTCAAGATTACCAAACAAACGTGCATCATGTAAAGCATTAAAAACAACACGTAAATGTTCCAAATGATCCTCTAAAGATTTGTTATAAATTAGAATATCATCAAAGTAGACTACCACAAAACGTCCAATGAAAGCACGTAAAACTTCGTTCATTAATCTCATAAATATGCTGGGTGCATTACTTAAACCAAATGGCATCACTAACCACTCATATAAACTGAACCTAGTTTTAAATGCAGTTTTCCATTCATCTCCAAATTTCATACGAATCTGGTGGTAACTATTATGCAAATCAACTTTAGAAAACATGGTAGAGCCACTATTCATCAAGCATGTCATCTAAACATGGAATAGGATGACGATATCTAATAGTAATATTATTTATAGCTCTACAATCAGTACACATGCACGAAGAACCATCTTTCTTAGGTACCAAAATAATAGGAACATCACATGGGCTAAGGGACCCAAGAATATGATCTCTGTCGAGTAGTTCCTGAATTTGGCGTTGTATCTCCTTTGTCTCCTCTGGATTGGTTCTATATGGCGCGCGGTTGGGCAACGTGGCCCCCTGAATTAGATCAATTTGGTGCTCAATTCCTCTAATAGGAGGTAGTCCTGGTGGCATCTCAGTTGGAAAAACGTCCTCATATTCCTGCAAAAGGTTAGCAACAGCAGGTGGCAAAGAAGGAGGCATATCCTCAAATGAAAACAAAACCTCTTTGCAAACAATTGTATAACATTGAGTATTGTTTGCATCTAGTTCAGCAATATCAATTTTATTTGCAAGCATATATGGACTCTTCAAACGAATTTCAGTAGCATGTTTAGAATCAGATTTAGTGTTCTTTGGTGGTACAAAATCTACAGTAAAAATTTGATTCTCACTTTTATTTTTATCCTTAGTTTTAGCTCTACTAGCTCTAGCAAGATCATCTTTTAAAATCTTTTCGGGAGTCATAGGTTTAAGACCAATTTTATTTCTATTATGCATAACAGAATAGTGATTAGTTTTACCATTCTGAACAGATTCTCTATCAAATTGCCATGGTCTACCAAGTAACAAAGAACAAGCTTGCATGGGTACAACATCACAATCAATAAAATCAGAATATGTACCAATAGTAAAATGCACGTGTACCATTCTTGTTACCTTGATCTTGCGAGAACTCTCAAACCATTGGATGTAATATGAGTTTGTGCGTTGTCTTGTTGGAAGTGCAAGCTTCTCTACCATGTCAACACTAGCCAGATTATTACAACTCCCTCCATCAATGATTATCCTTATATCTCTTTCCTTGACAACGCCACGTGTTTGGAACATGTTGTGGCATTGATCATGCTCAGATTTTCTCAATTGCACACTCAACACAAGTTGTGCCACTAAGCTATTGTATTGATCAGCAGTTTCAGCTCCCATTATCTCTATCTCTTCTTCAAAATCAGAATTATCTCCATCTCGAGCAGAAATAAGAGCTAATGTATCTTCATCAAAGTCACTTGTTGAATCATATTCACCATCGTCACGCACCATCATAACACGCTGTGTTGTGCACTGTCGCTCAATATGACCATAACCCCAGCACTTGCGGCATTGTATATCCTTTGTTTTACCCGTGGAAGCCATAGAAGATGCACTACGAGCAGGAGTATTGGATGACGGTGGAGGAGCAGCTGAAGGAACCCTTGTGGTAGCTTTGGATGTGTTAGTAGCTGGTGGAGAATCACGAGAAGAAGGCGTTGATTGTCGGGATGTCCAAGAGGATGTGCGACCTACAGAATTATTAGTCCTCCTCCATGGTGTTTGGCGATCATGCACTTCATGTTCAGCTTTGCAAGAAAGGTGAAACAAACGAGTGATGGTATTATATTCCTTATAGTCTAATATGTGTTGAATATCCTTGTTTAATCCACCAAAGAAACGTGCAAGCATTTGTTCAGTAGTTTTAATAAGACCACACCGAACCATCCCAGTTTGCAATTCCTGATAATACTCTTCTATAGAATATTTCCCTTGTTCTAAACGTGTCAGGTTCTTTAGTAAATCATGTTGATAAGTAGGAGGCACAAAACGGACATGTATAGCAGTTTTTAAAGCAGTCCAAGTACTAGGAATAGTAGTAGGATTTAAACGACAATATTCAGACCACCAAAGGGAGGCAAATTTAGTAAATTCACATGTAGCAGCACTAACACACATATTCTCAGGATATTTTAAACATGCAAACCGTTGTTCTACTTCCATCTCCCATGTAAGATATGCATCAGGATTATATTTATCCTCAAAAGATGGAATATTTAATTTAAGCTTTCCAACATGATCATCATCACGTACCAGTGGTCGAGCATTGCGGTGGTAATGTCGGGGTCGGCCAGTAGGATGTGGCGGTTCTTCAACCTCCTCATCAAACAGATCGTCGTCGTCAAAGTTGTAGTAGTACCCGGCGTCTTCCCCCAAGGTTGCATCAGCAGCCGTGTTGGAAGCCTGAGGAGCGTCAGCTGCAGCAGCGGCAGCTGAACTAGCAGTACGACCCGTGATCGGAATGCGCCTTGCACCCTGCCGTGGTGCAACCGAGGCAGGTGCGGGTGCAGGTGCAAGCGATCTGTCCAAAACCTCCTTGAACCGAGTGTCTAGCTTGTCGTTGAAGGATTTCTCGAGTCCTTCGATCTTGTCCATAGTGTTGGTGAGCTTGTTGTCAAACTCCTCTAGTCTTGTATCCACATCTTCATCGCGTTCTACCAACAGCTCGGAGAAGTGGGCATGTAGCTCTTGGGTCGTCATCTTTGTGGGGTCACGCAAAGTATCTGCCATGGTTACTCCTTAAAAGAGCAGGTATATATATGCCTATAGTACGGAAATCTGGTGGCAACACGCGTAATACGTCAAGCAATATACAAAGCTCTTACAAGTTCTTGCCAAACAGCAGGAAAAAGGCGATGTACAACCGCGAGGATTAGTGGGTCCAGAGATTGAACCGAGCGATTACCAGGAGTCGAGACACTGCACGTGGAGAAATCTGTGGAGCTCTGGGAAGGCTTAGCAAAGGGGTTAGCAATTATCAAAACATCAATGCAATGTTGAAAGAATGCTCAACAACGGTACCGTGCTGGTCCTAGGCTAGACCGTACTAGAGACGAGAGCCTAGAGCACTAACAATGTCACGACGCTGCACAACTAGCAACGGTATGATGATATGACACCCTAAAAAGCGAGCCGAGATGTCAAAAATCACTATGATAGGGAGTGTCTAGAACTGATCTACGGGGTCTAAAAACAGGATAGCCTCGAAATGTTTTGTCAAAAAAATTCTATTATGCTCCGGAAAGCGTGCATGCTCCAAAAAAATATTGCTATAGTGGTTGATGGAGAAAAGTGATCCCCAAGGTCAAAAACTTGTATAGCCAGAATTTTTTTTCGGAGGCGGTTCTAGACTTTTTTTTGCTCTCCTTTTGGACTTACGACCGGACTTTTAGCTCAACATGGAAACAACAAGTAAGGAGTAAAAATAAATAACTAGGAAACAAAAATTCAACTCGTACTCGTGCCATGGCAGGAAAGGTGATCGGATCTGTGTCGTGGTAAAAAGACGATGGCGGAGCCGGAGTCGGGTTTTGGTGGCAGGGTGTATGGCGGCGGAATATGGTGGCGGCGTCTAGGGTTTTATGTGGCAGAGTATATGGAGGTCTGTATGGCGGCGGAATATGGTGGCATTGGCTAGGGTGTATGTGGTGGGTGTATATGGCGGTGATCTACGAGCGTGGCGGCGGTAACTAATGTGACCAGAACTCGAAACTCTAAGGAACGAGATACTAAGACCAGCAACTCGACGCGACAATGTCGACACAAATTCAACAATGCAAAAACTGAAAAGATAATGCAAGGCGTAGATTGGTGATGGGAGGATCTAAATATAACCGTGTTTTTGGCTTTTTCATGGGTTGTAGGTAAAAACGATCTAATCTATGAAAACAGTAAATCTCACCGAGCAACCTGAAATCTGATACCACTTGATAGGGTAAAGGTGTCCGGTCTTTTGATGAGATGGTGATGGTCGATTTGGTGGAGTTTGGGCTTGACGTTCCGACTACACGTGTGAGCACGAGCGCCAATGCAATCGCTAGGCCAATCTCATGGAGGTTACCGATCCTGCAGGAACACGATCAGCCTGACCAGTGAGAGTCTTAATTCCTACCCGAAATCGAGAACAAGAACTAATATTGCAATCAAGATATTGCAGATTAAGATGAAAGCTTTATTGAAAAGGTGGGATCCTGTGTAGGTGCGAAGTACAAGAGGCCTCTGCGACGCTCGAGCCTTGGCGAAGTTGCTATGATGTCTAACTTTATGCCTAAACAAAATCCGAGTCTAAAATGACGGCTATGGGGAGTATTTAATAAGGAAAAGATGGGGTTTCGGCCATCCATAGAGGTGGTGGCCGAATCCAACCCTAGAAGTCATTTTCTCCTCAAATACAGTCTCTAAAAAGTTGCTATAATAAATCCTGCGAAAATTACATAGGCCTGGCCCAAAGTAAAGGTGGCACAACACCATATTAAGATATGGACGAATTTGTGAAGTATTAATCTTGAATATTTCGTCCAAGCCTTCAATCTTCATTATGGTGGCTTCAAAGTTCTGAAATTTCCACTCATGGCGTCTTCTTCAATCCTCACATGCTTGCTACCATCTCCATGCATGATCATGCTCCAGTGCTTGTCCTTCTCATCCTTGCTAGGTCCATCATTCCTAAGAGTAATAAACATATCTAATTAAGGCAGCATCATTTTCTCGTGTATATGAGGAATAGTTTCAAGAGACAAAAGTACCTGATAATTAAGTTGCTTGGCACGAGCTCAAGTGATAGGTCCTTGCATATGTGTAGTTGTAGGCACAGCGGAAGTATCAATAGATGGGATGTCCCCATCACAATTACACCTATGTGAAATCTTGTTTGCCTTATCTAGATCCCGAAAAATAAAGTCAATGAAAACAAATCGAATACCAAGAAACCAAAGAACCAAGTGAGAACAAATGCCTTATCTAGATCCCATCTGACTTTTACAATTATTAAAATTAAATAGACAACAATGGAAAAATTACTTGATAGTTAATAGTAAAAACAACACAAACACATGTCAATGAGGTTGAATCAACAAAATTCAGATTGGATGTCTTAAAAAATACCTAACTTTTTATAAATACCACCGAATCATTATATTTATAATAAAATTAGTTTTATATCTAACAAACAAATAGGATTGGAATTACAAATAAAGCATGCCATATGAATTCCCAGCGAATAGTTGTTTCTTGCACGACACTAAAAAATTATACTCCATCTGACCCACATTAATTGACTTGGATTTGATAAAATTTGGATGAACCTACATACTAAATAATGTATAGGTTCATCCAAACTTAGACAATCCAAGTCAATTAATATGGGTCGGATTGAATACATAAATTTCTCCAAAATATTAAGTTGAGTACATAAATTTCTCCCCAATATTAAGTTAGGGTGCATTAAACAACACCATTTCGAAGTATAGTTTGTGATTACAATATTTAATATTTTAGTAAAATAGACGGTTATTTATAATATATCAATAGTATATTTCACCATTTTCAAAATACAGTAGTGAGAAGCATAGTAAATTCTCTTTACACATAGCATTCTACCCAAAAAGCTTATTTTTGTTTGAATTGGAAGCATGTTATCATGATTTTTTTACTAAATAAATATACAACAATCACTAGATCACACCTATCATTGTGAACCTTAATAACATTCCATACTATAAATCAATGTTCAATGTCACACATTCTCCTATGAAATATCAAATCGGTCATCCACTCCACACATTCATATCCATTACATAAATATTGTTCACGAATATCGGTTTACATATAAAAATAGTGTACCAGAACATAGTGTCGTCACAGCTATTACATAAATATTGTTTCAGAAATAAAACTAATCAATTACAAAAATAGCTCTTGAGCAAAGTTGATTCATTTGAAACGCTCATTCCCTAATCTGAAGATCTGCTCTTACACCAAGTTGACGGGCCATGGTTCACTGAGAGCGTTCATTCTCCCAAGCATCCTAGTGCGCACACCATTTGTAAGATGTTGAAATCTTCCAGTGACCATGATGAGTGTGTGAACACCTCGTTGGGAGACCTCAAGCGGAAGGTATGATGAGCACAGTAGCAAGTTTACCCTCAGTAAGAAACCGAGGTTATCGAACCAGTAGGAGGAAGGAAACAACTCAAAGGTGTTGCTAGCAACTTGGAAACCTGCACAACACAAACTCAAGACTTTGCCCCAACAAATAGTGAGGTTGTCAATCTCACCGGTTTGCTAAAAACAAAGGATTAACTATATGGTGTGGAAGGTAATAGTTGTTTGCAGAAAGTAAACATTAACAGTGGAAGATGTATCAATGGTAAAGACTGGACCGGGGTCCATAGTTCACTAGAGGTGTTCTCCTTAAGATAAACAAACATGGCATGCTATGTAAACAAATTACAGTGGGGCAATTGACAGGACTGAGCAAGGCATAACAATGCAATACTAGACATTGATGATCCTATGAGATTCGATTGGGAAATACAACAAGATACAAAGACCGCCATCCAACTGCATCTATGACTAGTAATCCACCTTCAGGTTATCATCCGAACCCCCTCCAGTATTAAGTTGCAAGCAACGGATAACTGCTTTAAGCAAAGTGTATAAGGTAAACAATCCACTTGTTCCATGAACAAGAGACCGTTGTTTTCTCCCTAGTGGAAACAGCACATCTACAATCTTAGAGATTTCTATCACTTCCCTTAGCTTAAATAGAGGCATGAACCCACTATCGAGCATAAATACCCCCTCTTGGAGTCACTAGCATCTACTTGGCCAATATAGCTACTAGAAACAAAGAGCATTCAAGATCACAAACAACACAGACATGATAAAATCAATAAGACAAAACCATTAATCAATCTGACATAGTAATCTCAATATCCATCGGATCCCCGCAAACACAACATGCATAATTAAAAATAGATGATCTTGATCATGTACGGAGCTCACATGATCTAAACATGGTAGCACAAAGGAGGAGATACAACCATCTAGCTACTACATGGACCCGTAATCGAAGGTGAAACTACTCACACTTCATACCGGAGGCTGGCATGATGAATAAGAAGGCCTCCGGGATGGTCTCCCCTCCGGCAGGGTGCCGGGAAGAGCTTTAGATCCTCCCCGATCTAGGGACGATTGTGGCAGCGGCTACAGACGATTTCATGGAATATTGATCGGGTACTTAGGGTTTTGGCATCAGGGTCTTTATAGGCGAATAGGCGAGGCAGGAGAGCAGCCAGGGCAGCCGCACCCCTAGGCGCGGGCTGGGTCCAGCCGCGCGGCCAGGGGTGTGGCCCCCTGGTGGCTCCCATCCGTCTTGTATTCTGGCTCCGTGTTCCCCACGGTAAAATATTGACTTTGGCTTTTGTCCCGTCCAATTTCGATAATATTGATTTTCTGCCTTTCTGGAACCAAAAACAGAAGAAAACAGGAAACTGGCACTATGGAATCTTGTTAATAGGTTAGTACCAGAAAACATTTAAAAACACCTCAAAGTGTAGATAAAGCAAAGAAAAGTAGATAATAAACAAGCACGAAACATCAAAAATTATAGATATGTTTCCGCCGTATCAAGCATCCCCAATATGAACTCCTACTCATTCTCAAGTAGGTAAGTGATAAAAAGAATAATTTTTGAGGTGACATGCACCATCAAAATCAAGAGCAAACCATTTGAAAGCATTGAAAGCTGGGATCAAAGAACTCTAACCATGAGCATGAAAGATGGAGTTCTAACAGTAAGATAAAGTAACTATGCATGCAACATGAAAGGTTACAAACAAAGATCATGAATAACATGCATTGAAAAACATTTGTTTGTTTCACATATAGAAAACATAGCATAGTGTCATTCAGCTTGTCCCTCATGGAGTAGCAAATAGATGCATAGGACACCTTCAAAGTTCATAAGAGTGACTAGATACAAATAGCACAAGAACAAGTAATATCAACAATATGCATCAATCAATAAGTTTTGGGACAATGCACATAGAACTAAGAATGTCAACTATGCTCTCTTAACTGGTGCCTAAGGATAGAAGGTGAAGACTCAATATAATAGTGAAAGAAAGGCCCTTCATAAGGGAAGCAGGGATTTCAAGTTTCAAAAAGAGCTTCCAAAAATTATGGTACTTGTTAGCTTTCAGCTCTCATTGCCCCTATCATAAGCATCTTGAAGTGTTTAAGGTTAAAGTGAACAAACTATGGAGTATATGCTTAACAAAGTATAAGTTGGCAATCTCATGTCCCTTGAATATGAGGGCCGATCCTCATGCTACTCAAATTTAGTCACCTGTAAGTTCTTGTCATAGTAAGTACATGTGTATCATAGATAACCGTCAATGGGGTACCCCTTGCACATGATACAGGAGCTATCTCATAATCAAAATGACAAGGCAAGCAGTCAATGAGCATCTCAGCAATCTTCTTATTTACCATGGGAAAATGGTGCTTTTTTCTCTTTTTCCTATTTTAAATATGTCTCTTTTTTTATAAGAAGAAAGCTCCATAGATGTCATTATGGTGATGCTGCAAGTTTCCACCATGATTAGGCATGGCTTAGGCTAGCGTCTTAGGCGTTTATCTAACACACATACATAACTCCATGGACTTACAAGCTCCCTTTTTATTTCACACGAACAACTTCCATAGACAAAAGAGCATGATATTAACTGTGTACAAAGTACAAGTGCAATGTTGAAAGCGTTCTCCATGACAACATGGTTTTGCTAATTCCAACGTATAAGTGCAAGCATAAACAACATAGATGACACAATGGTTCAAGTTTAGTTAGGGGCAAGAAAAATAAAGTGTGTCATCAAGTTTGTGAGAGCTTTAATCACTAAGTTTTCACATAACAAAATACTTTTTGATTGGAAGATAGATGAAAACAAGAATGTACTTGTAATGGTGTAACACACCATGCATAGGAATTTATAGTGGACACTTTGGAATAACTTGGTTTCTTGGGAGTTGGATGCATGAGTAGAGCTTACGCATACAAGTGGAGGCTAGCAAAACACTGGGAGCGGCCAACTAAGAAAGCAATAATGGCCATAATCATGCAGAGCGACAAAACATTACTAATCAAAGCATAAAGTGGTACTACAAGTCAAGGACTAAATGATCATAGAGGCTATGGTGACTTGTTCATAGTCATAACATGGTGTGAGCATGTGCCAAGTCAACCCAAACAAAGCATCAAAGGAGAATACCATAATACTATGCTTTTGTATGCTAAAACAACGCATGATTCCTTCAAGGCACATTAAGCAATCCTAATTGTTTGGAACAAGTCATGCTATAGCAATAATCACTAACCATAAGGTCAAAAAACACCTAGCATGACATGCTAAAGTCTAAGTCACAGTTAAAGCAAACTCCTCTTGTACTTTTCAAGCAAGAACTTTCTACTCCTCTCCAACACCAATCAACTTATTTGAAACAACACAGCAAGAACGGGGGTCCAAAATACTTTATTCAAGAGAACTAATAAAACTAAAATGAAAACTAAGACACTCCAAGAACAACACAACAGTGCATGAAACAATAAAAACGAAGTGTCTAGAAAGACCTGAGATTTTTATTGATAAAGAAGGGGATGCCTTGGCATCCCCAAGCTTTTACGCTTGTACCTCTTGAATATTTCTTGGGGTGACATCCCCAAGCTTGAGCTTTTGTGCATTCTTCATCTCATTACATCATTCTCTCTACACCTGAAAATTTTCCTTCATACAAAACTTCACACAATCTTCATTAGCAACATTAGTGTATTCAAAAGATAATAGACCTTTGGGTTTAGATTTAGAACAGCAAAACTTTCACTAAAAACACAATCCACTGTAGCAATTCCCTTAAAAATCTCAATTTTCCTAAAAGAACCCAAAAAGGAATCAATAAGAAGCAAATGCAAATAATGGCAGAAATCTGTCAAAACAGATCAGTAGATAGAAACCGATTTTTTTGAAGACCTTCTGTTGCTCAAATCAAAAAGTGTTGAACTAACGAAAGTTATCTAACATACTAGGGGATTTATTTAGAAAATATTAGCTCAATATGACTTACAGAGATCCCTCACAAATTTTTACGGTGGAGCACAGAAATCTGTTTCAGGACAGCAACTCCCCAAATCTTACTCCCCTCTCATTAGAGGTTATTCTTGGCACACAAAACAAATAAAAAGGATAAGGAGAGGTCATTACAGAGGTAATAACTTCCAAGACTCAAGAAAACTTTTGGGTTATCTCCCAATAAGTACTTTTCTTTAACGCCTTTAAGTTAGGCATGATAGTTTGAGAAGATGCTCACATAATAAATATGAATTAAAGTAAAAGAGAGCATCAAGAAGAAAATTATAAACACATTTAAGTATAACCCACTTCCTATGCAAGGGAATCTTTTATGCAAATAAATTCACAAAGAACAAAGTGACAAGCATAGGAAGATAAAACAAGAGTAACTTCAAAACTTTCAGCACACAGAGAGGTGTTTCAGTACCATGAAAACTTGTAAAACCATATTTTCCTCTCTCATAATAATGTTCAGTAGCCTCATGAATAAACTCAACAATATAACTATCACATAAATCATGCTTTTCATGATCTACAAACACATAATTTTTATCAAGCTCAAAAATAGTGGGATTAAAACCTTCAAACCCACTTCTAACAATTTTGTAACAAGATGACTGATCATTAGGACCATCATCTAGAGCTTTATCATAAACATTTTCTAAGCAAAACTCTTTAGTACCATGCATTTCGAAGTTAGGCCCAAATATAGGATTATCATAGATAACAGGAGCATAACTATTATCACAACTTTTACCCATAGAAGATATTTCAAAAGAATCCATAGGAACATAACATTCATCATCCTTTGGTAAGCATGGGGGACAATCAAATAATGTAAGGGATAAAGAGTTACTCTCATTAGAAGGTAGTCATGGGTAGATCCATTCTTCCTCCTCTTGACCATCACTCTCCTCCTCTTTTTCATCTAATGAGCTTTCAGGTTCAGCAATTTCGTCTTCCATAGGCTCCTGCAAGGCATTAGTCTCTTCCGTTTGTGGAAAGCACCTATTAAAATATTCAAGAATATAGCCATTTTATTCCTTGTAATTATCAAAGCAAAATTTAAGAATCTCATAAACCACATATTCATAAGGTGCATCATCAGTATTTTCAAGCAAACTGGCAAGTTCAAATGCACCCTTGAAGGCAATACATTCTTCAATTTGTTGCACATCATAAAAATCATAATTTCCTTTAACATAAGAAGATATGGTAACATTATCATTATACTCACATTGAAAAGGTAGGTGTTTATACCTCCTATAGCAACAAGATTTACCAAAGCAATAAGTAGCATTACCTCTCTAGCAATAGTATTCAATTTATCAATTTGTTCCCATAAGTGTTCCCATTTTTGTGACAAATGGTGTTCCTTATAATAATTCTTTTGTTCTTCCATGAACCCACCTTGCCAATCAGAACTAGTTTCAAAGAAACCATCCATTGATAGAAAGCATGACAAATCAAGGAAATAACAGACCAGCAACTAGAGCACGAATTAATTTTTTTTGTGTTTTTGATAAGAGAAAGCAAACCAAACTAAACATTTTTTTTGAGTTTTTGATAAAAAGAGGCAAACAAAATCAAGCAAAAGAAACTAAGCAAACAAAAACAAAGTAAAGAGAAAGGTTGTGAAGGACTCCCCTTGTGAAGACTTCCTTAGCCTCCTCGGCAAAGGCGCCAGAAAAAGCCTTGATGAGTGTGTGAACACCTTGTTGAGAGACCCCAAGTGGAAGGTATGATAAGCACAGCAGCAAGTTTTCCCTCAGTAAGAAACCGAGGTTATCGAACCAGTAGGAGGAAGGAAACGACTCAAAGGTGTTGCTAGCAACTTGGAAACCTGCACAATACAAACTCAAGACTTTTCCCCAACGAACAGTGAGGTCGTCAATCTCACCGGTTTGCTGAAAACAAAGGATTAACTGTATGGTGTGGAAGGTAATAGTGGTTTGCAGAAAGTAAACAGTAACATTGGAAGATGTATCAATGGTAAAGATTGTACCGGGGTCCATAGTTAACTAGAGGTGTTCTCCTTAAGATAAACAAACATGGCATGCTGGGTAAACAAATTACATCGGGACAATTGACAGGATTGTGCAAGGCATAACAATGCAATACTAGACATTGATGATCCTATGATATTCGATTGGGCAATACAACAAGATACATAGACCACCATCCAACTACATCTATGACTAGTAATCCACCTTCAGGTTATTATCCGAACCCCCTCCTGTATTAAATTGCAAGCAACAGATAACTGCTTTAAGCAAAGTGTGTAAGATAAACAATCCACTTGTTCCATGAACAAGAGACCGTTGTTTTCTCCCTAGTGGCAATAGCACATCTACAACCTTAGATATTTCCGTCACTTCGCTTAGATTAAATAGAGGCATGAACCCACTATCGAGCATAAGTACCCCCTCTTGGAGTCACTAGCATCTACTCGGCCAAGATAGCTACTAGAAACGGAGAGCATGCAAGATCTCAAACAACACAGACATGATAGAATCAATAAGACAAAACCATTAATCAATCTGACATAGTAATCTCAATATCCATCGGATCCCCGCAAACACAACATGCATGATTACAAATAGATGATCTTGATCATGAAAGGATCTCACAAGATCTAAACATGGTAGCACAAAGGAGGAGATAGAACCATCTAGCTACTAAATGGACCCGTAGTCCAATGTGGAACTACTCACACTTCATACCGGAGGCTGGCATGATGAAGAAGGCCTCCGGGATGATCTCCCCTCCGGCAGGGTGCCGGGAAGTGCTTCAGATCCCCCGATCTAGGGACGATGGTGGCGGCTACAGACGGTTTCGTAGAATATTGATCGGGTACTTAGGGTTTTGGCATCAGGGGGTCTTTATAGGCGAAGAGGCGAGGCAGGGGGCATCCAGGGCAGCCGCACCCCCCAGGCGCGGGATGGGCCTAGCCGCGCGGCCAGGGGGTGTGGACCCATGGTGGCTCCCCTTTGTCTCGTATTCTGGCTCCGTGTTCCCCACGGTAAAATATTGACTTTGCCTTTTTTCCCGTCCAATTCCAAGAATATTGATTTTCTGCCTTTCTGGAACCAAAAACAGAAGAAAACATGCAACTGGCACTGTGGCATCTTGTTAATAGGTTAGTACCAAAAAACATATAAAAACACCTCAAATGTAGACAAAGCAAACAAAAGTAGATACTAAACAAGAATGGAACATCAAAAATTATAGATACGTTTCCGACATATCAGACCATGTCAACCTCAAACATCCTCAGATCAAAACCCAGGGTTACTAAAACAAAACGGCCATATGTTGATGCTTTGTGCACCTGAACAGAGAAGACATGATTTGATCCTACTGGGAATTCTTCCCTGCCTATGATGCGCTGCCATGCAACTTGGCTTATTCTATGTCCAAACCCCGCAACCAAACCAACCATGGTTTCATGTGTCCAGTCAGCTACACCATCCACATAGATAAGGACCCAACTGTGCAGAATACCCTTGAAGTAGTGTATAAGAACAACCCCACCAGCACGGTGCTCAGCTAGAGTGTAGTCATACCAGGATTTAGAGTTGCCCTTCACCTCATTTGGAAGTTATATCTCACTAAAACCATGTCTAATGAGGTCATAGCATACAATAAACCCTACCACATACATCATGTACATCTTTTTCCCCGCAAGCACAATATAAGGATTACAGTGGAATAGTGCTGCATCTCTAGACTCTAGTGCATGCGATATACGCCCGAACCACCCCAGTTCTTCAGAGTAGATGCAAACATGCACGAAAATGCTTATTGATGAACAGAAGCTTACCCCATCGTAGAAGGTGATGAAATGGCGTGGTGGGTCCTTGACAATAAGTTGATGCTGGAGCTCCTGCCCTAGGCACCAGTCCAAACTGGCCAAAGGTGTTGACTGTGTATTGTGGTATATCTCGAGGTATAGGAGGCATGTTGGGAGCCTCGTACTTGTACACCCTTACATCTTCAGTAGGAGAGCTTGTGAAGTATCCTTCACCTGTACAATGTGTGACAATCAGGCCGCTGCACGAGCTCATGACATTGCCCCCAGCCAGCTCCGCTTGCTGGATGGAGAGTCTGATGGCAACATCAGTTGGCTCACTCTTGTCCGTGTACATCAGCTTCACGATTCACCCTGGTCCTTCTTGCATCTGGACCAGGAAGCTTACGTGGGCTGGTTGATGGATATCACCGAACAAGAGGCGAAAGGCTGCGCCTTTCGTAACCTCCCTCCAGTGTGGGCACACGGAACTGCACCAGATCATCTGCTTGCTGGAGCCGACCTTGAGTAGGATCAGTGGAAGAAAGTCCTGCCCGCCGAGCACTTTCTCACGGGCGTCTCCAAGCTCATTGTTCGTCATGGTTTTGGTGCATGGAGAGCTGAGTTCTGGCTCTGCTCATGCTAGTTGTTCACTACCAAGCGATATTATACTGGGTTGGATAGTGTGGACATCTAGTCAACAGATATCAATAACTAAGCACATCAACATGCCCATACCAGTTGTTATTCCTGTGTAGGTTGTACAACTGGTGGTAGAAGTATAATTACCCTACAGTTGCGCGGTAGAAAGTTAAATAAAACTAGGAAAAAGATTTAGATTGTAGATAGTAATATACCAGTACAGTACTCTCTATTGCACTCTAGCCCACTCCTTATTAACTTCCTCCAGACACTGCTTTTGAAGGACGTTGATGCATACTCTAGCCACCAACGGATAGTGGAGAATCGGCAGCGCATCAATCAGTACAACAACACATCAAATTGCAACGGCTAGTGGCCTGATACGTTGGAAACATATCTATAATTTTTTATTCTCCATGCTTGTTTAGTATCTACTTTGCTTTGCTTTGTCTAAAATTTGAGGTGTTTATTATATGTTTTCTGGTACTAACCTATTAACAAGTTGCCGCAGTGTCAGTTGCATGCTTTCTGCTGTTTTTGGTTCCAGAAAAGCTAGTAAAGAAATATTCTTGGAATTGGACGGGACAAAAGCCAAAGTCAATATTTTACCGAGGAGAACACGGAGTCCAGAGGAGAGACGGAGGGGAGCCATAGGGAGGCTACACCCCCCAGGCGTGGGCCCACCCTAGGCCGCGCCTGGGCAGGGTGTAGCCCCCCTGGCCGCCCTCCCGCCTCGCCTCTTCGCCTATAAGAAACCCCCGATGCCTAAACCCTAAGTACCTGATCAATATTCCACGAAACCATATGTAGCCGCCGCCACCATCATCCCTAGATCAGGGGGAGCTGAAGCTCTTCCCCTTCACCCTGCCGGAGGGGAGATCATCCCGTAGGCCTTCTTCTTCATCATGCCAGCCTCTAGTATGAAGCGTGAGTAGATCCACCTTGGACTACGGGTCCATGTAGTAGCTAGATGGTTGTATCTCCTCCTTTTTGCTTTCATGTCTAGATCTTATGAGCTCCATTCATGATCAAGATCTCATCTATTTGTAATCATGCATGTTGTGTTTGCGGGGATCCTATGCACATTGAGATTACTATGTCAGATTGATTAATGATTTTGTCTATTTGATTCTATCATGTCTGTGTTGTTTGTGATCTTGGATGCTCTCCGTTGTTAGTAGATATCTTGACCAAGTAGTTGCTAGTGACTCCAAGAGGGGGTATTTATGCTAGATAGTGGGTTCATGCCTCTATTTAATCTAAGGGAAGTGACAGAAATCTCTAAGGTTGTATATGTAATGTTGCCACTAGGGAGAAAACAACGGTCTCTTGTTCATGGAACAAGTGGATTGTTTACCTTACACACTTTGCTTAAAGCAATTGTCTATTGCTTGCAACTTAATACTGGAGGGGGTTCGCATGATAACCCAAAGGTGGACTTCTAGTCATAGATGTAGTTGGATGGCGGTCTATGTATCTTGTTATATTGCCCAATCAAATCTCATAGGATCATGATATCTAGCATTGCATTATTATGCCTTGCTCAATCCTGTCAATTGCCCTGCTGTAATTTATTTACCCAACATGCCATGTTTGTTTATCTAAGGAGAACACCTCTAGTGAACTATGGACCCTGGTCCAATCTTTACCGTTGATACATCTTCCATTGTTTACCGTTTACCTGTTGCAAACCACTATTACCTTCCACACCATACAGTTAATCCTTTGTTATAGCAAACCAGTGAGATTGACAACCTCACTGTTTGTTGGGGCAAAGTCTTGAGTTTGTGTTGTGCAGGTCTCCAATTTGCTAGCAACACCTTTGAGTCGTTTCCTTCCTCCTACTGGTTCGATAGCCTTGGTTTCTAACTGAGGGAAAACTTGCTGCTGTGCTCATCATACCTTCCTCTTGGGGTCTCCCAACGAAGTGCTACTACACTCACCAAGCCTTTTTCTGGCGCTGTTGCCAGGGAAGCTAAGGACGTATTCACAAGGGGAGTCCTCCTGAACCTTTCTCTTTACTTTGTTTTTGGTTTGCTTAGTTTCTTTTGTTTTGTTTTGTTTGCCTATTTTTATCAAAAACTCATTTTTTTTAGTTTAGTTTGGTTTGCTTTCTCTTATCAAAAACACAAAAAAATTAGTTCCTGCTTTAGTTGTCACCTTGCTCTAGCTCACCATGTTGATCCCCAAGTTCACCCTGCAAGACCTTTCAATAGGTAGTGGCTTCATAATTGGGAAAGAAAATATTGAAGAATTATTTAATCATGTTAGCAAATATGAGGATAGATCTATAGCAGAATTTGCTCCTAATTATGAAATAGCTCCAGATTCTTTAGTTCATATGTTGGAGGCTAGTTTTGCTAACCTTAACCCCATGATGCAAATTTTGTTTCTCAAACTAAAAGAAGAAAAGGATCCTGAAAAGAGAGACTTTATCCTTGAAACTTTACTAAAAGAGTTCAATGATGTTGCTAAGGAAGCCAAAAAGGTCTTTGAACGTTTTAATATGCTAGGCTCATGTGTAGATGTTATGGGTACTCTAGATAAAACTAAACCTAGAGAGGAAATTAAGATATCCATACCCTTTAAACTTGTTGGAATGCATGAAGCCTTGGAAAACAATTTTGATTGGATTGTTCCTGGATAGTAGTGAACCAAAGAGAGATGCAAAGGGATCCTCCAAAACTCATTTGGATGATATACCTTTCCTAGTTGAAGATATTGCAAGTATTGATCTTAATTCCTCATTTGAAAATACTTGATTTCTTGCTTCTTGTGCCTAACTTAAAGGCGTTAAAGAAAAGTACTTGTTGGAAGATAACCCAAGAGTTTTCTTGAGTCTTAGAAGTTATTACTTCAGTAACGACCTCTCCTTATCTGTTTTGTTTGCGTTTTATGCCAAGAATGACCTCTAATGAGAGGGAAGTAAGATTTGGGGTGTTGCTATCCCGAAACAGATTTTTGTGCTCCACCATAAAAATCCGTGAGGAGTCTCTGTAAGTCGGATTGAGATGAAAATTTATGAATAAATCCCCTAGTATGTTAGATAACTGTAGTTAGTTCAACACTTCTTGATTTGAGCAACAGAAGGTTTTCGAAAAAATCGGTTTCTACCTACTGGTCTATTTTGATAGATTTCGGCCATTATTTGTATTTGCTTCTTATTGATTCCTTTTTGGGTTCTTTTTGGGAAATTGAGCTTTTTGAGAGAAATGCTACAGTAGCTTGTGTTTTAGTGAAAGTTTTGCTGTTCTAAAGCTAAACCCAATGGTCTATTATCTTTTGACTACACTATTGTTGCTAATGAAGATTGTGTGAAGTTTTGTATGAAGGAAAAATTTCAGGTGTAGAGAGAGAACGATGTAATGAGATGAAGAATGGACGAAATCTCAAGCTTGGGGATGCCTCCCCGGTGTCACCCCAATAACTATCCAAGAGGTACAAGCATCAAAGCTTGGGGATGCCCAAGGCATCCCCTTCTTCATCAATAAAAAACTCAAGTCTTTCTAGACACTTCGTTTTTATTTTTTCATGCATTGTTGTGTTGTTCTTGGAGCATCTTAGTTTTCGTTTGCTTTGCTTAGTTTGCTTGAATAAAGTAGTTTGGACCCCCGTTCTCGCTGTGATGTTTCAAATAAGTGGATTGGTGTTGGAAAGGAGTAGAAAATTCTTGCATGAAATAGTGCAAGAGGAGCTTGCTTTGACTCTGACTTAGACTTTAGCATGTCATGCTAGGTGTTGTTTTAACTTTATGCTTAGTTATTATTGCTGTAGCATGACTTGTTCCAAACAATTGGGATTTCTCAGTGTGCCTTGAAAGAATCATGCGTTGTTTTAGCATGCAAAAGCATACTATTGTGTTATTCTCCTTTGATGTTTTGTTTGGGTTGACTTGGCACATGCTCACACCATGTTATGACTATGAACAATTCACCATAGCCTCTATGATCATTTAGTCCTTGACTTGTAGTACCACTCTATGCTTTGATTAGTAATGTTTTGTCGCCCTGCATGATTATGGCTACTATTGCTCTCTTAGTTGGTTGCTCCCAGTCTTTTGCTAGCCTCCACTTGTATGAGTAAGCTCTACTCATGCTTCCAACTCCCAAGAAACCAAGTTATTCCAAAGTGTCCACTATAAATTCCTATGCATGGTGTGTTACACCACTCCAAGTATATTCTTGTTTTCATCTATCTTCCAGCTAAAAAGTCTCTTTGTTATGTGAAAACTTAGTGATTAAAGCTCTCACAAACTTGATGGCACACTTTATTTTTCTTGCCCCTAATAAACTTTAACCATTGTGTCATCTATGTTGTATATGCTTGCACTTATATGTTGGAATCAGCAGAACCATGCTGTCATGGGGAACGTTTTTTAACATTTCACTTGTACTTTGTACACAGTTGACATCATGCTCTTTTGTCTATGGATGTCACTGGTGTGAAATAAAAAGGGAGCTTGTAAGTCCATAGAGTTATGTATTTTGTGTTAGAGAAACGCCTGGGCCGCTAGCCTAAGCCATGCCTAATCATGGTGGAAACTTGCAGCATCACCATAATGAGAAATCTGTGAAGCATCCTCAATAAAAACCTATGCAAATAGCAAATAAAAAGATCACTGAGATGCTCATTGTCTGCTTGCCTTGTCATTTTGGTTATGGGATAGCTCCTATACCATGTGCAAGGGGTACCATGTTGGCGGTTCTCTATGATACACATGTACTTACTATGACAAGAACTTACATGTGACTAAAGTTGAGTAGCATGCGGTGCGGCCCTCATATTCAAGGGACATGAGATTGCCAACTTATACTTTGTCAATCATATACTCCATAGTTTGTTCACTTTAACCTTAATCACTTCAAGATGCTTATGATAGGGGCAATGAGAGCTGAAAGCTAATAGGTACCATAATTTTTGGAAGCTCTTTTTGAAACTTGAAATCCCTGCTTCCCTACATGAAGGACCTTTCTTTCACCATTATATTGAGTCTCCACCTTCTACCTTTAGGCACCAGTTAAGAGAGCATAGTTGTCATTCTTAGTTTTATGTGCATTGTCCCAAAACTTATTGATTGATGCATATTGTTGATATTACTTGTTCTTGTGCTATTTGTATCTAGTCACTCTTATGAACTTTGAAGGTGTCCTATGCAACTATTTCCTACTCTATGAGGGACAAGCTGAATGCCACTATGCCATGTTTTCTGTATGTGAAACAAACAAATGTTTTTCAATGCATGTTATTCATGATCTTTGTTTGTAGCCTTTCATGTTGCATGCATAGTTACTTTGTCTTACTGTTAGAACTCCATCTTTCATGCTCATGTTTAGAGATCATGATCCTTGCTTTCAATGCTTGCAAGTGGTTTGATTTTGATCTTGATGGTGCATGTCACCTCAAAAATTATTCTTTTATCACTTACCTACTCGAGGATGAGCAGGAGTTAGCTCGGGGATGCTTGATACGTCGGAAACGTATCTATAATTTTTGATGCTCCATGCTTGTTTAGTATATACTTTGCTTTGCTTTGTCTATACTTTGAGGTGTTTATTATATATTTTCTAGTACTAACCTATTAACAAGTTGCTGCAGTGCCAATTGCCTGTTTTCTGCTGTTTTGGTTCCTGAAAAGCTAGTAAGGAAATATTTTCGAAATTGGACGGGACAAAATCCAAAGTCAATATTTCACCGAGGAGAACATGGAGTCTAGAGGAGAGACAGAGGGGAACCACAGGGTGCCTGCACCCCCTAGGCGCGGGCCTACCCTAGGCCGGCCTAGGCAGGGTGTGCCCCCCTGGCCGCCCTCCTGCCTCGCCTCTTCGCCTATAAGAAGCCCCCGATGCCTAAACCCTAAGTACCCGATCAATATTCCATGAAACTGTGTGTAGCCGCCGCCACCATCGTCCCTAGATTGGGGGGATCTGAAGCTCTTCCCGGCACCCTGCCGGAGGGGAGATCATCCCAGAGGCCTTCTTCTTCATCATGCAGCCTCCGGTATGAAGAGTGAGTATTTCCACCTTGGACTACGGGTCCATGTAGTAGCTAGATGGTTGTATCTCCACCTTTGTGCTTTCATGTCTAGATCTTGTGAGCTCCGTTCATGATCAAGATCTCATCTATTTGTAATCATGCATGTTGTGTTTGCGGGGATCCGATGGATATTGAGATTACTATGTCAGATTGATTAATGGTTTTGTCTTATTGATTCTATCATGTCTGTGTTGTTTGAGATCTTGCATGCTCTCCGTTTCTAGTAGCTATCTTGGCCGAGTAGATGCTAGTGACTCCAAGAGGGGGTACTTATGCTCGATAGTGGGTTCATGCCTCTATTTAATCTAAGCGAAGTGACAGAAATCTCTAAGGTTGTAGATGTACTGTTGCCACTAGGGAGAAAACAACGGTCTCTTGTTCATGGAATAAGTGGATTGTTTACCTTACACACTTTGCTTAAAGCAGTTGTCTGATGCTTGCAACTTAATACTGGTGGGCATTCAGATCATAACACAAAGATGGACTTCTAGTCATAGATGCAGTTGGATGGCGGTCTATGTATCTTGTTGTATTGCCCAATCGAATCTCATAGGATCATGATGTCTAACATTGCATTATTATGCCTTGCTCAATCCTGTCAATTGCCCTGCTGTAATTTGTTTACCCAGCATGACATGTTTGTTTATCTAAGAAGAACACCTCTAGTGAACTATGGACCCCGGTCCAATCTTTACCGTTGATACATCTTCCACTTTTAATGTTTACTTTCTGCAAACCACTATTACCTTCCACAACATACAGTTAATCCTTTGTTACAGCAAACCGGTGAGATTGACAACCTCACTGTTCGTTGGGGCAAAGTCTTGAGTTTGTGTTGTGCAGGTCTCCAAGTTGCTAGCAACACCTTTGAGTTGTTTCCTTCCTCCTACTGGTTCAATAACCTTGGTTTCTAACTGAGGGAAAACTTGCTACTGTGCTCATCATACCTTCCTCTTGGGGTCTCCCAACGAAGTGCTGCTGCACTCATCATGGCCATATAGCCGTTTGCTCATTTATCTGATTTTACCAGAATATTATTGTTATGAATGCACTAATATATATACGTGTAGTAGCCTTCCTGTTTTTGCACATTCGTTCTCCATTCAGCTCCATACAACACTTCTTGGACCAAAATCCATCTCTCTATTTTCTACCGACTCTATCTGTCTTTCCAGTTTGCAATGAGTTCCAGCAATCGCTTTTCTTCTTTCTATTCTAGGCGAGTACGGGATCCGGCACCACCCCTCGCTCTGATCATGTGCCCTCACTATGGTTTAGCCAGGACAATCACATTTGTCTCTGGCACACAAAGCAACCCAGGCATCAGATTCTACATGTGTCCCAACCAGGGGGTGAGTTATCAAGGTTGATAACTTGTTTTAATAAAGTGTATTGCAGCTCATCAAAGTTTAATACATGCAATTTTTACAGGAGGAAGGAACTTGCGACTTCTATTTATGGGAGCAGCACTATGCTTATTACATCACTAGAGTGGGCATCAATCTACTATTGGAAGCTGCTGGAGGTGAAAATAACAGCATGCTGGCTCTGATTGCATTTATGCAAGAGATTAAGACAAGCTTGATGAACACATTCACAGTGTGTGTGATCATAATTGCTCTATTGGCCTTCCATGTGTCCCACTTTACAAGCAGTTAGTAGTTTTGTATAGGTACGTCGTACTTTTTCACTATGTATCAAAGGAGGAAATGCAAGACCCGCTGATAATAGCACAGATTGTGTGCGAAACACAATATCTTATAAAATGGGTCCCATTGTGTACGGGCTAGCTAGGTGTCTTAATTTTAATGATGATGTTTCATCATGTACCATCAATGGTTATAGTTATTATCCGTTGTGTATTTAGTTGAAACTTTTGATATTAGTTATTGCTTGTCGTCCATTGGAATCAGATGTTCTCATCAAAAGGTCTTGCTCGGACTAGTCTTGCATGTTTTCTATTTAGATAGTTTATTTTAGTAGCACAAGTTGTTGTGTAGTTTCATTTTTTGTACTTAAAAAAGTATAATTTGTATTACTACCCATTCGGTACACATTGATTCAAAATGGACAAATAACATAACT
Organism: Avena sativa; assembly: GCA_916181665.1. Taxonomy (NCBI): domain Eukaryota; kingdom Viridiplantae; phylum Streptophyta; class Magnoliopsida; order Poales; family Poaceae; genus Avena; species Avena sativa. The sequence goes on from OV702297.1 coordinate 151,848,259, forward strand.
CAGTCACAACTTTACCCATTGATAGTGGCAAGAAAACAGCAATCCAATGGGCACATACGTATTTAACCCCGCATACATCAATTAACTATATAACTATTTACATATAGGAAGCTATTGCGAGATGCCTCCATCATCGCACATCAGCATGAACAATGTGCGGAGTGGGCAGTGCCAAGTCCAATCTTTTCGGTCCATCAATCAAGGTGCTGGAATTTATTGTAGGGAGCTTTGTTTCAACCATGTCTGGTTCTGAATTCAAAAACATTAAACCTTTTGATACGGCTATCTGCCCACGTAAGAAGCACACGATCCGGGCAAAGACATGATCCGTTGGTCCACAACGCAATTTTTTCTCAAAAAAACTACACAATCTTCATTCACATGATGTAGATATTTCTATACCCTATGTAATACATGAAGAATTTGAACTAGATTGCGCTACAGCCACCAAATAAAAGTGATATGCAATGCAACTATATGGCACATTCTAAGCACCACTAATCTAGCTACTACTGGTAGATCATGACGAACAAAAAAAACACACTATCGTAATTATTATTTATATATTTTAATATCCACACAATATCTTCATCCCCGGTCCAACCCATCTCTTAGTCTTAGTACCATTGACAGAATATCTTCATTGCGGGAACTTCTTCTGGTACAATCCTAGCATATCAAATGGATTAATTAGTTTTATATCCGAAGGTTTGCCTAGTATTATGAGTTCAGATTACCTATGTCCACGGATTACAATCTAAACACATAGAACAAATATATTCCAGATGCATCATACTTTTTTTTTCATAGAATGAATGTTATTAATCTCTCAAGTTTCATTATTTAAATTTTTGTTTGATAACTGATATCCGCCTCGTAAAGTTTCGCTGGGAAGGGGGATTGGAGTTTTTGCATTGAAGAAAACAGAAAACAAGTTCAGTACACATGGAAGAACGCACACACACTCCCCTCGCCTTCCCAGCTTCTTTGAGATTCGTGCGTGAGAGGTCGGGGCTCTCCCGAGCCCTTCTCACTGGAGTAGCCGGTGGGAGGTGGCAGCGGAGAGTCGCCGGATTATCCCTAGGTTGTATAGTAGGTTTTGTAGTTTGCCTTGTGCCGGTAGTGGACTCTAGATTTAGATCTCGCCCGCATCTTAGTTCTAGGGTTGATCATCGATGTCCTCAGGCTACTCCGGTCAGAGCTATGGCAGGAGACGGTGTCCACCTCATCAACAAATAAAGTTTGGTCCCACTGACTCTTAGCCTGGCTTGCCATTTGGCTCTTGTATCTTAGGTTGTGTGGCCGTGGCGACGAGGGGAGGAAGAGATGGAGCTCGGTGGTGCTTGGCTCTGGAGGCGACACAAGAGTTACCGTGATGACGTATGCGTGCGACGCCGGCGATTGGTTGATCTGGCCTCCTGCTGCTTCTCTTCTTCTTCCGGCCGGCCGTGGAGGTGAGAAGACCAAGAATGAAGGGAATAGGCGGACGTCAATCTCCCTTCGCATATCGGGTGGCTACAGCGCTGCTGTCGGTGGCCCTTATGCTGCTCAAGAATACCTGCCATGTCGTGGCGGCGAGGAGGTGTACCTGAGCGTGTGGGGTCCTGATGCTGTTGCGCGGAGCTATTGGGAGCTTCTTGAGATTCTTCTCCTTGCGGCGGTCTCCAAGCAACGGCGATACACTGGCGCCACTATCCCTGACCAGATGGGTGGCCGTGTCGTGCTAAGGCTTTGCTCGAGCTTCTCTATCCTCTTCGGGAGGATCTTTCTCAACGGTGGAGCTGTATCACAGACTAGTTGTTTATTGTCTAAAGTGGAAACCTTTATACACCCTTTCATCTTTAACTTTCAGACCATGTTGATGTTGCGTTGGCGTTCCTGCTCCTCCCACAACCAGCTTCATGTTGTTTGTTGCAGACGGAAAGGACGCACCACTCCCACCAGATTACCAACATCGTTTGGCATATCAGAATGAAGTAGTGGAGACCTCGTTATAGAAGACGCCAACTCCACCACGTGAGCGTCTCTCTGCCAACACTTGAACCTAAAATGAGGAAAACGGAACCCTCCCTCCTACTGGCCACGAGATCCACCGTGCCTAAATGTCACAGCAGCCGTTAAACCTGCTCGGCGGCTCCATGACAGGAGGCACCGGACCGCAGCATCGTTACCTTCGGCAACTAATCCAGTGCAGCGTGGCTTGTGGTGCATCCGGTGCCTTAACCTCAGTGCAATTGTTTACAAGTTGACAATTTTTTTAAAAATAACTTATAATACATGGACATAATATATCTCTAACAAGATGCAAAGTTTCAATTCAATATCACAATAATAGGTCCAGAGACAAAAAAACATGAACCACTCAGTGAATATCAGCTAGTTCATGTTTGGCTACAAATTCAACCCATTATCAGCATCGAATCTGAATTATTATTTTTGGAAGCCATGTTATTATTTTGGAGTCAAAAATTCATGAAGTTGTACTGAATAGTTGTTTCTATTGTCTCAATTGTTGGTAGATTTTTTAAAACTTTTCAAATATGAAAACAAATGTCTGGTGCACTGGATAGATTTATTAGATTGCAATGAATAAAACCGACATAATATTATCATATTATGTGTTATGCATAATTGCACAACAAACGTTATATCAATTGTTAATGGATGCCCAGAAGGATTCTGAATTACGACAAAGTAATGAAATATGCTATTCTATAGACACATCCCTAAGATCATGTAGATACGAACCGACCTGATATACCAAACATGTCTATACAATATCGTGGTTTACCATCATGCTAAAGATTCAACTTTAGCCTTATAGTGGGTTGTTAATGTTTTTTTTATATCCCCTACCACTATTCAAACACATATAATGATATTATATTAATGTACATTATCAATACATACTATGTAATTAGCAACAATAAAATGCGGTGTTACTTATATGATCTTAACAAATCTCATTCTATAAGATTACTTTCACTTTAACAAACATTAGACACAAAAGCATATTTGTAAAGATTGGTAGCGCGGATCTTAATGATTACATTAAGTTTCACTATAGCTGGTCAGTCCCCATGCCATTATGTACTTACTTAATCAAAGATTGATGAAAGTAAAACCGCCTAAATTTTCGTTTTTTATAGAAAAATCAACCAAAGTTGGTGTAAATGAAATTCTTCCCGTACATTCCATATATCCACGTGGTTTGGTTTCTCCAAGGTCTTATTTCTACCTTTTTAAACAAATAAAGTTTTTCCCTTTATGTATCAAGTTGAAAATCGGCTACGTTGATGATGGTAAATCATTGAAAGTTGTGTTAATTCTTTCTTATGAACTATAGCTGCATTCTATTTAACCACACCACCATACCGATATCTAGAAGAAACCACCACTGAACCTTCTAATCACAACCCTAATAAATCATTTATTACAAAATAGATACCGCATTGTCCACAAAATAGTTATTTTTAAAAAATATTACACAGGGTATTCACGTTTTTACATTCATGAATAGCAATTTTGACAAAACAAAAAAATATCTTTACTCAATATTTGGGGCAGAATAGTACATAAAAAATATCAAAAGTTAGAAGTCGCAAACTCATAACCATCCATGTGTAGCTAGGCCTCATAGGTTGAAACACTATAGGTAATCTTTACGCGTCCATTGAAACTGGTTGGATATATGTCAACTGAAAGATGTGACTGAGTTCTAGTGATGTGTGGCTGTATATTGAAACTTTGCAGGTAAGTTCTATACCTATGGTCAAAGTCGTGCCTTAACCTTGCTGCAAGGATATCACCCATGGGTATAAAAGTCTGCCATACCGGGCCCATGCTGATGCGATACGAACTCCACATGTTCTAGTCCTTGTGTTCGTCGAAAGTAAGCATGTCGTGGGGATCTTAAGGTATTTTGTTTTTATCGAATAAATCAATGTTGCTAATTATATCCCGTACAGGTTATTAATAGTAGATTGATTAATATTATATTCATTTACATTGTTAATGTGAAGGTATCTTTATAAATATAAACACACAAATGCGGTGGTACTTATCGAACCACAACATTCAATATCACTTTCATATCTCCAGGGTTGTTTTTGTTCACATTTCCAATGCACCGATAAGTAGAAGCCTGGCCTCTAGTTCATATATTTCTAGTATGCAATCATAGAAGTAATTTGTACTTTCTCACCAAACGTTATACCATTTCATAACAGATCTCGATAATTTGTACTTTATCAGCAAACATCCTCTAGGCTCCATTTATACGATATACATCGCTTTATATCAACAAGATACTAATCCTTTTTACAATATTGAAAAATACGAAATATCAACCATATATTTTAGGATGCAATCAACCAAAGCAATATGTGCATGTGTTTCTCCAACATTGGATGGAATATCATCTTGTGGCACGGATATTTTGGATGTATTAATTATTAGAAATAATCAAGTGCATGCATTGCTGCAACATACATCCCAGGTTTTAAATTAGAAATTAGCTAACACACAAGTAACACAGCATTGGAATGTAGTGTATACTTTTTTTTAAAGAATGCCTTTGTCCAAATGATTAATTGGCATTCTTTTAAATGTTCAAATAACCTTGTTGTGCATTTATGCTACCGTGTAATAATAAGTACAGTAAACATATGCAAAGGCATTGAAGATACAAAATAAGTGTCGATAAGAATACAAAAAAGTGTCAATAAGAAATGGCTTAAATAATTCAAAAGGGCGGTTTGGTTTGCAATATTGGCAAATTCTTGCAGAAAACGTCATAGCCTACTCACATAAAAAGTCAACTAGTAGTGTATTCAATACAGAAACAGTAAAACATAAGATACCCGGCAGATCCAGTAAAGCATGATGTATATGATTGACATATCGAGCGATATCGCTAGTTTATGTAGTGAATAAATCTAGATGCTATTCTGTCATAGTTGTCTTCCATAGATACCATCTCATACAAAACTAGCTTGGCGAATGCATCAACCGTCTCCTGCATTGTTTTTCAGTTATGTTGTTAATAACACAATATTTTCCACATGTAGTTTAAAATTTTAATAGACCCAGCAAAGTAGATGTGTAACTCACATGTGTTTATTTCTCCACGTATTCTGATCTGTCAAACTCTTGGATAGCCAGTAGAGTAAGCAACCCATCGGCCCAACTACAAAAATTTGCCCAATGTCAGACAATGAGTAGTCCACTACAAGTAACGGTTTGTATCTGAATTATTTTTGTATTATAGTTTTTCTGTTACCATATTTGATAGGTACATACCTTGGTGCATTACTAATGATGGGTTAGACAAACACAGGTACAAATTCTGGCCAGTTCACATTCCATCCTTCAAATAATATAGAAACTGTCTTGGACAGAGATATCTGAATTTTAGCTACGTTCTGCAGGTGAGATTCTTCTACAGAATAGGTCATATCTCTCCCACACAAAGGATCAATGACATAAACTTTCTTGTCTTCCATGTCCCAATAGTTTGCACACCAAGTTAGATCAACTAATGCTTGAATTACGATCTACAAGAAAGAGCATCATCAACATCCCTTCAAGCTTATACAATTAATTATTTAATGAGAATGAGCATCACCATTTGACACTCAAAGATGTCATACTTGTAAAATCTCATGGTGAACTGGTAGATTATCAAAATGCATTCCAGTGGATCTTGGTCAGAAAGCACCAAGCTCTACGAAAAGACAGAAAAAAGCATATTAACAATAAAACATGTGCAATCTTGATTGCATTTCTTTACGTACCGCAAAATCAAATTCCATTATATGTCTCCAGCATATTTTGCTTGCATCACCATACATCGAGTAATCTAGCTGGACAATTCTCCTTATAGCTACATCAAATGTATTTAGGCAGAAACCCCTCTTTTTAATGAATATATCCTTTAGAAGAAAGCTATCTAGTTCTATGTACTTTGGTAGGGCGTGCACTACCCAGTTACTGCATATAAATACCATGGATGATGTATTAAAAAACTTTGCAATAAGGAGAGTTCATAACAAATTAAAGATCATTTGGCAACTATAAGACAAACAACCTCCGCCGCGTCGTCATATTATTTGTTTCCATCCAGTCATATAGATCACTGACGACGCTTGTTGTTACCACTTTATTTGCAGAACCCATTCTCCAAGGATTCGGAGCAATCCTTTTTTGTTTGCATTTCAGTCTCATCAGGTCATTAATTACCAAGGCAGATTTATTGCTACGCAAGCTAAACTTTGAACCTAGTTCTATTATAGCTGTAATAGTCTCTTCACTTAGTACAAATGGGCCTTCCCTTTTAATATGTGGCCTCACACTATTCACGTAACTAGCTGATAGTTGTGAGATTCGACACATTTTTTATGGTTTCTATTGATGGTTTTCATTTGGATTTGATGGTTTTCTAGCTTTATCTAATGCTCATACTTCGGTAGCAAAGAAAACTTGGTTTTAAATGTGTGTTTTAGGTTCTAAACATCAACAGAGAGATTTCATAGCAAAACATAATATTTAGACGAAAACAAGCAAATCTCTTTTTGGAAGCAATCCAGGGGAGTTTATTGAAGCTTTAAAAAGCAACTAAACGACAGGAATATTTCCCCGGCCGTACAGTTCATGCCATAGAGCTACCATCTCCTTCGCCTTATTAAAAGGGAAAACTTTCGTGAAGAGGCCGATAACGAAAACAGAACACACGAGCCTCCATCCCATCCAGAAGAGAGAAAGAAGAGATCCGGAGAAGAAGGGGAAGACGTTCTTCATCTCGCTCCACGATCTTCGATCTCCAGCCACCACACCTCCATAGCCATTACTTATACTTGAGAGAGAGAGAGATATCCACCTTGCAAGACTAGGGTTTGAGATTGTTCTTCCCATCTTGAATTGTGTTGGATTTATTTCTATTTCTTATTATGGATCTCCATGGTAATATCAAGAAGAACTCCCTTTATTTAATTATATTGATGATGCTTTCTTCTCATGTGTGAGTAAGTTCACTTGGGCGTGGGAGATGTAGGGGATTGGTGAGATGTGATGTGCCTATATAATTTCCATTAAGTTTGTGGTTGATTTTAATTACTATATTATATGTGCTTGACTATCTGTGGGATGCTTAATGCCGGTTGTCCAATTAAGGACCCAGACAACTTAATGATTTGTTCTACATAGATAGAATTTCATGATCCAAGTGATATAGGGATATCAATGGGAAACTAGTTTGACTCGAGGATCACGAGGAGCCACCGAGCTTATTGCATTAGTTTGGTCCAAGAATCTTAATTTCTAAGCAAACTGAAGGATCTTAATCGTCTAGTGACTAACCATGGTTGTGGTAAACATGCTAGTAGGATTATTGGAGTTGGGATGAAATCTACCAAGAGGAGTTCCGGCTAATTATGGGTTGCTCGCCTACTGATGAGCGTTGACAGCGCTTCGTTGAAAGACCCTAAGAGCAAGGTGTGATGAGCACAGCAGAAAGTCTTCCCTCAGTAACAAAACCAAGGTTATCGAACCAGTAAGGAAGGGAACGACTTCAAAGGTGTTGCTAGCAACTTGGAAACCTGCACAACACAAACTCAAGACTTTGCCCCAACGAACAGTGAGGTTGTCAATCTCACCGGTTGCTGTAATAAAGGATTAACTGTATGGTGTGGAAGGTAATAGTGGCTTGCAGAAAGTAAAAAATAATAGTAGAAGCTATATCAATGGTAAAGATTGGACCGGGTGAAATGGATCGTATGGGCACCTAGAGAGGGGGTGAATAGGTGCTACCCAATTTTTAGTTATTTTTCAATTTAGGCTTGACACAAAGTAAATTCTCTAGATATGTAACTACGAGAATTTCCCTATATGCAAACCTAGCTACTAAGCACGTAAAGAGAGGAGCGAGGGAACCGTAGTGGGGCACGCGGAGACACAGGGATTTATTTTACCGCAGTTCCTTCCTTGTTAAGGGAAGTACATCTGCGTTGGAGGGGCTTGCGCCTTGGCAATGAGCATGAGGGGCGGATTATCTGGCGGGGCCGGAAAATCCGGCCGAAACTCCGCCCCCCTTCTAGGGCTTGCGCCTATCTGGGAAAATGGTGGGGCGGATTATCCGCCCCTGGTGGGGGTAGATTATCCGCCCCCAAAGGCGGATTCCTTTTCCTTTTTTTCTTAGAGAGAACTGCAACACTTCAACACACATTAAATAATCCTTGATATTGTTATCTAACACACAAAACACTAGGGATTATGAAATGTTCTTTCAATCTCCCCCTTTTTGATGTTAGATGATAATACTAGGATTTGCAATGAAACCGGCTAACGCCACCTTAAAACAATGAAAGAGGCTCCCCCTAGATGTGTGCATATTTACAATTTGCATTTGAATACAAATACACACACTAGAGAGAACGCAAATTTTCATAGCAACGATAATTGAAACAAGGTGGGTTAGGAAACAAGGTCATACCACCGGGATGTGATTATAGCCAAGGAAAATAATGAGATTGTCAGGCTCCAAGCACATCCCACAATATTGATGCATACATTAGATAATCCCATGATTCCATATGCCATCAAATAGACTCCATAGATAAATCCAGAATTCCATGAGAGTAGACCCACAATATAAATCCAGAATTCCAGAAGACCAAACAGAGTCAAGCACGACATAGTCTTACATAAACCACGCACAAATAACAGATACGTTCAATCTAAAAGGGGCACAAGCAAGCAAATAAACGATTGAAAGACCAATGCTTGCGCCCAACCCTTGCAAATCCACGAGACCTAATAGAACTACTTCTCCCCCTTTGGCATCGAAACGCCAAAAAGGAAGAAGAGCGATGCTAACGCCCCAGAAGATCATGCCTCCTCATCCTCGTCGTAGTCATCCCCGTCCCCTTCCTCTTCATCATCGTCATCAGCTGGAGGAGTAGGTGCCCTCGGAGGTGGAGGAAACAGGCAACTCTCGAGCTCACCATAGTTGATCCCTGAAGTGTTCCACTGAGCATATGGTTCCGGGGCAGTGGGAGGAGGTGGATGGCCAGTGGCACCTGAAACATGGTGAAGAATAAGCTGTTGGGTGTGATCCCTCTCATGGATCCTCCGGTACGCCTCATATTGGCCCTTGTGAGTGTCAATGCCCATGCAAAGGATGTGCCGCTGGAACCAAGTGAGCTGTTTAACCTTGCGTGCCATTGGGGACACCGCGGAACGATGACCACTAGCCCGTGCATCACGCATGAAGGACTCAGGGGTAGTGGAAGGGTGATGGGCCTTCTGAGCTTTGTTGTAGATTTTCTTGGGCTTGTGAACACCATCCAAATCAGTGCCAAAGTCCTCAAGAGGAAACATATGCTTGATGAGAATCATAATGAAAGGAGCATATGGGATAGAGCCTATTGATCATAGAATCCGTCATCTCATGATATAGGTAGTCCATGACATCAAGTTTGTAACCTGTAGTTAAACTAGAATTGGTGGCACACTCATGAGCAAAAGCAAGGAGAGGGACAAGGTGGCCATGGATCTTGTCATTGTTGCCCCCACTCGGAGCTATGCTTTCCCTAAATATGCCAACAAGGGAGGCATACAATGGAGAGAGTCCAGCGAAAGTACCAGCAATACCATCAAGAGAAAGGAAAGGAGCGAGCACAGTGTCCTTGGATGGCTTCAGTGGAGAAATGATGCGGTGACCAGAAGGGGTGTCACGGCCATGGAAAGCATACCCAAGAACCTGCCCAAAAATGAGGAAGTCCGACTGAATCATTGTTGTCCCGGTCATCCACTTCATGGTACGGCGCTCATCACCGCAAATCACAAGTGTCGAGAAAAACTGCCTCACCACGGAGGAATCATAGTTGCATTGGATAGTCATAAGGTGGTGAAGCCCCACCTTGTTGGTCACATCCAATGCCTCAAGGAGACTTGCCTTGGATTGGGCCTCAGTCATATTGATGGGGTTCATGGGGCGAAGCTTGAGAGTGGCATACACATCATCATGAATAGCCCGAAAGTGGGCATTCCAAAACATAGAGTCCTCTGGGGGACCATCACTGTCAGCCTCATCATAGTAATCAGTCTGGCGAATGGAGGCATACTGAATACTGTCCATAGCCTTGTAGTTGGGCCGAGACTATTTGCCTTGCGAGATGCAGTCCTCTTTGTTTTCTTTCCTGCCTCTGCCATCCGTTCAGCCTCTCTTGCTGCTCGGCTAACTTCTGTTTTGTCAATGAACGTCCCTTCTGCAGTGGGCTTGAGATAACGGGCACGGGGACAACGAGAGAAGGTCTTAGTAGCCTTGGAACCACCTGTGAAAAGCATGAGAGGGGTAGCATGGAGATAAGCACACACAAGTCTAGGAGAAAAGGTAGAAATAGTAGAAAAGCAATCCATAAGCCAATGATGTGCATTGCAGAAATCAGGACCAAACCAGACCAGATGTTAATCTCCAGGCCGGATTATCCGGCCCTGGCAGGGGCGGATAATCCGCCCCCCGCAGAAAAATTCTGGAACGGCCCAGATTTACCATGGAAAAACAGATCGGGCACTAGGGTTGCAATACTACTGATTCTAGCAAGCAAGGAAGACACCAAGGATCTTCTACAACGAGATTTTCACCAAAAAAAATGAATCCCATACAAAAGGAGAGAGATGAGGGAGTTACCCTCACTCATTGGAGGAAAATTGCGGAGTAGAAGATACCCGGAGGCGAGGTGAAGAAGATCCGGGGAGGGGCGAAAGCTCCGGCGGCGGCTGGGGGAAGAGCTAGGGTTGGGGGGAGGGCTGGCTGCTCTGTTTGAGCCTGGCCTCCTCGACCCATCCCTTAAGAGGCAGAATTCGCCTGGGAAGGATAATCCGCCCCCACTTGGGGCCGATAGTCCGTCCCCTCTGAATTTTCTGTTTAGTATAGATTCAGGTCGGAGCACCCTTGCAAAACCCCTCAAAGGTGTATAGAGGACTTGTGTGCAAGAATAGATGGTTCAAGGAGGGAAAGAAGGCTTGGGTCAGAGCAACAAACTGAGATGGTACTACACACCCAAATTTGCAAGAATTAAATCAAACAAAAACCAAAGTTGAGTGTGTTTTCCATAAGAAAAAGAAATATGCAGGAAAATCCAAAGAGAACCATTAGAAACCAACTCTTATCAAGGAAGAGGGTGGTGGCTGAAGCCACCATGTTGGAGCGCATGGCATGACACCACAAAGATGTATCTTGAGTTCAAAACCAATGCTCATCAATAACCCACATATCACTAAATGATATTAAGGGAAATGATTTTTCTTGCTTTTGGCATTATGGGGGGAGGGTTAGCCCAATCAATTAGGACCACACTCCCCCTATGTCTATGCCCGCATCTAAACCAAATACATGAAAAGAGGAAGTGAGTGTGCAAGGGTAGTCAAGCCAAGCTCCTTGAATCTATGATATTTAGCTCATTCCACAAATAACAAAATCTTGCTTCATCAAGAGGCTTCGTGAAAATCTCAAGAAGTTGGTTCTTCGTGCTCACAAAGGATAGGGCAATATCGCCACGAGCAACATGATCCCGAATGAAATGGTTGCGAATCTCAATATGTTTTGTTCTTGTATGCTGCACGGGATTATAAGCAATTTTGATAGCACTTTCATTGTCACATAATAGAGGCACTTTGTCACAATTGACACCATATTCCTTTAAATTTACCTCATCCATAATAACTGTGTACAAGCACTTGCAGCAGCAACATATTCAGCTTCGGCGGTTGAGAGTGAAATGCAATTCTTTTTCTTTGAGGACCAACACACTAGAGATCTGCCCAAGAATTGACATGCACCAGAAGTTGATTTTCTATCATCTTTTTCACCAGCCCAATCTGAATCAGTGCAACCACATAGAGAGAAACTTGAACCTTTGGGATACCATAACCCAAAATTTGGGGAATGAACCAAATATCAGAAGATTCGTTTGACCGCCACTAAGTGGCTTTCTTTAGGAGCGGCTTGGTACCTTGCACACACACTTCCTCTTTACACGATATCGGGCCTAGATGCGCAAAGGTAAAGGAGAGAGCCGATCATGGATCGGTATACCTTTTGGTCCACATCTTTACCCTTGGGATTGAGCTCAAGATGACACTTTGTTTGCATTGGAGCGCAACGCCATTGAGATCCGTCATCTTGAACCTCTTGAGCATGTCTTGGATGTACTTAGCTTGATTAATAAAAGTTCCCTCTCTAAGTTGTTTGATCTCGAATCCAAGAAAGAACCTTAATTCACCCATCATCGACATCTCAAACCTGTCAGTCATAAGCTTTGAAAATTCATTGTTAAAAGCTTGGTTAGTAGAGCCAAAAATAATGTCATCTACATAGAGTTGGCATACAAAAAGCTCCCCATTAACCTTCTTAGTAAAAAGAGTGGGATCGATTTTCCCAACTTTGAATCCACGGTCTAACAAAAGCTCTTTAAGGTGCTCATACCATGCACTTGGGGCTTGTTTAAGGCCATAGAGCGCCTTATCGAGTTTGTAGACATGGTTCGGAAATTTGGGGTCCTCAAAACCCGGGGGCTGCTTGACGTATACCAACTCATGTAGTGGACCATTAAGAAATGCACTCTTAACATCCATTTGCTGTAATATAAAATTATGATGAGCGGCATAGGCAAGAAGGATACGGATGGACTCGAGATGAGCCACAGGAGCATAAGTCTCGCCAAAATCAATTCCTTCCACTTGAGAGAATCCTTGAGCCACGAGTCTTGCTTTATTCCTCACAAAAATGCCATTTTCATCTTGTTTGCTCTTGAAAATCCACTTGGTGCCGATAACATTGTGGCAATCCTTGGGTTTTTCTATGAGCTTCCAAACTTTGTTGTGCTCGAAGTTATTTAATTCTTCATGCATTGCAACAACCCAATCGGGATCTTCAAGAGCATCAAAGACCTTCTTTGGTTCAACCATAGAAATGTGAGCTTGATGATCACAGAAGCTTGCAAGTTCTCTTCTTGTAGACACCCTTCTTCGAAGATCACCGACAACCTTGTCAAGAGTGTGTCCTCTAAGCTCAAGGTTCCGATCGGCACGAGCCTTGCGATGAGTCTCAATATCCTTATTGTTTCTAGGAGGAGTTGATTCAACATTGGCATCCTTGTCTTGACCACTACCTTGCCCTTGATATTGTTCTTGCCCTTGATCCTGTTCTGAGTTTACAACAGGAGCTTGCTGCTGAATATTTTCTTTAGGGCCGGATAATCCGCCCCTTGGTGGGGCCGTACTATCCGGCCTGGGTGAAGTAGCAGCAACATCCTCTTCCTGAGAGAGCTTGGCAGAGATGGGGAGTCCAGGGCCGGATAATCCGGCCTCGGGGGCCGGAGAGTCCGTCCTGGAGTCTTCTTGACAGATTTCATATTCTTCTGATCCCCTGGGACGATTTGGTGTGCCAAATCTGCCCTCAGGGGCCGGACTATCCGCCCCTTGGAGGGGGCGGATACTCCGGCCTGGGATAGTCATTTTGTCCAAGGGACTGATGAGCTTCGAGTTGTGGTGTTGGTGCAGAGTTTTCTCCAGCAGTAGGAGCTTGTTGATCTTGTGAAGATGAGGGCTCCACTTGAGTGGAGCATTGTCCTTCCCGATCCGCCACAAGGGGTTCCTCAATGGGGCGGAAAAATCCTATGCCCATTCTTCTTATGGAATCTTGGGGTATTTCAACATCTGCATCACAAACATCAACTTGCCCTACATAGGAGCCGTTATTTTCATCGAACTCCACACTACAAGATTCTACAACAGTCCCAGTGAGCTTGTTGTAGACTCTATAAGTGTGGGATTCGGCCCCGTAACCAACAAAAATACCTTCTAAAGCCTTGGACTCAAATTTAGACAAGCGGACACCTTTAATAAGAAAGAAGCACTTACAACCGAAAACCCTGAAGTATGAGATGTTGGGCTTGTTACCGGTAAGTATTTCATATGGAGTTTTGTCCAAAATCTTTTGGAGGTAGATCCGGTTAGATGAGTGACAAGCGGTGGATATGGCTTCAGCCCAAAAGTTGTAAGGAGACTTGAATTCAGCCAACATTGATCTTTCCATGTCCATCAAAGTCCGGTTCTTCCTCTCGGCTACACCATTCTGTTGAGGGGTGTATGCAGCGGAATATTGATGTCTTATCCCCTCTTCGCTTAAAAACTCATTCAAGGTGTATTTCTTGAATTCGGAGCCATTGTCACTTCGTATTGCCAAGATAGGAACATTGTGTTGACGTTGAACTTCATTGGCAAAGTCAATGACCGTTTGTTGAGTCTCACTCTTTAGCTTGAAGAAATAGATCCATGTATATCTTGAGTAATCATCGACACTGACCAAGCAATATTTCTTCCCACCAAGACTGGCATGAGATGGAGGACCAAATAAATCCACATGAAGTAATTCTAAGATCCTCTTTAAAGACACAATAGTCTTCCTCTTGTGGGGAGATTCATGCATTTTGCCTTCAACACAAGCCCTGCAAACACGATCTTTGGCAAAGGAGACATTGTCTTTTAGTCCAAGGATGTGGCCACCCTTGTGGAGACTTTGCAAAGTTCTCATGTTGACATGGGCTAAACGGCGATGCCATAACCAACCCACGTCGGCCTTTCCGAATAGGCACATAGGACCCGAAGTGGTTTTCCCTGAAAAGTCCACCACATACATGTCATTTTCGACGTACCCAACGAAAGCGACCTTGAGAGACTTACTCCACAAGAGTACCACCAAATCATCATCGATAAAAACAGCAAAACCCATCTTTCCAAGGGCACGAACAGAAAGAAGGTTGTAACCGAGGGTCTCAACAAGCATGACGTCCACGAGAGAGATATCGTGGGCAACCACAACCTTGCCAAGACCCAATACCTGAGATTTACACTTATCACCGTAGGAGACTGTAATATTATCATGATTTGGACGCATCTCCATGATGATCTCCTTGCTTCCGGTCATATGACTAGTGCATCCACTATCCAGCACCCATTTCGACCCATCGGAAGCATAGCCCTGCAAGAGAATTACTTCTTCGTTTTAGGTACCCATTTTTCAATGGGTCCTTTCATGTTAGTAACAAGGGTCTTTGGAACCCAAATAGACCAAGCAATATATTCATCAAAGGGACCGGCATAATAAGCATAAACATCGCCATAATCATCACAAAAGAGTTCATAATTTGGATTGTGAGACCCTGCAAAACCAATATTGTTAGTTTTGTATTTTGTGACATTCTTCTCAGCGGTGCTTGTCTTTGATTGTACATTCTTGGTCTTGTTCTTCTTGTTTTTCTTTTTCTTGGACTTGGTGACATACCCGATATTAGGGGGATAAACACCAACTAATCAAGAGACATGAGAAAGTCCCTCTTTACCATGATTTGACCTTTGCTTGCCAAGAACTTCATCAAGAACACCCTTATCCTTAGGAGTGATGTCCTTGACCATTTCTTCCACACTAGCATTTTCCTTGTGACTATATGTTGAATTGGATGTGCTAGGAACATCATACTTGGCCAATCGAATTTGGAGCTGATCATGTGACTCATTGAGAATGGAGAAATCGCTTTTCAATGCCTTGTGAGCATTGTCAAGTTTCTCCAATTCCTCGGAGAGTCTATCATGAGCAGCCCCAAAGTCAATATTTTCCTTCTTTAACTTCTTTGCTTTGGTGACTGCATTGTCACGTTCCTTAACGAGTTTAGCCACTATTTCTTCATGTGACTCCTCAATGGACTCAAGCCTCTCTTCAAGAGAGACCCGAGCCTCTTCTTCTTCTTCAAGAGCATTTTTAAGGATGCAATTTCCATTGCATCCTCCCTTTCAATTCTGCCCTTTTCTTCGAGGAGAGCTTCATTTTGGGCAAGCTGGTCCATAAGAGCTTCAAAATGTATTTTGTGCTCACCTTGCAAGTTAGTGAAGAAATAGTCCAAAGAAATAATCTCTTCTTTAACCTTAAGACTAGTAGGATCATCCATGTCAATCATAGCCTTAGGAAAAGAAGAGTTAGAATAAGTTACCTCGGAGCTTCTTGCCATGAGACAAGTAGCATTCTTGTTGATGATGTTTTTGTTCGGAGAGTCGAAGAGAGATGTTGATGTAGATGTGGAAACTATAGCAGCCACCTCTTGAGAGCTATGATCCTCGTCCTCATCTTCACTTCCCGAAGAATATTCTTCTTGAGCCACTAGAACAATCTTTGGTGGCTTCTTGAAAGGAGCATTCTGTACAAACTTTTTTTTCCGTGGGGCCTTTGACTTGTCTTTGAAAATAAGTCTTCCTCCATTATCTTCCCTACTTTGATATGGACACTCAGCTACAAAGTGCAGCCGGTCTCCACAGTTGAAACATGTTCTTAGCTTGGGACCATTTTCCTTTCTTCCATAGGCTCCACTCTTGCGTTCTAGTTCAGCTTTGGCCTTGGCCGGGTCTTTCCAAAAGTTTCTAGCATAAAGAGCCAGGTATTGTCCATGGATCCTTTTTATATCCTTGGGACAGTCCATACCTTCTATGGCATATTCATCATGATCAATCACACTAGTCTTCAAGGCAATGTTGACCCCCTTTTGCATCCCCATAGCTCGTGCACGAGCATCTTCGGCATTCTTGGCAGCCACTATGAAAGCAGCCATTTCTTGCATTACCTCATTGGATGTCATAAGGTGGTAGTTATGCCTACCTTGGATACTTTTCAAATCTGTGGGCTCAAATGGCATAAGAGCACTGACATACTTACGCTTGATCCATGCATCATCAACGTGAGCGGCACCATGGTTCCTGAAAGTTGTGGCTATTGCCTTGAGCCTCCTATACATGTCCTCGTGGTTTTCTCCATCCAACATATAAAATCCTTCAGCTTCATTGCTCAAAGCATCATATCTATTCCTTCTCATACTTTCATTTCCGATGAAGATCTCGGTGAGAGCATCCCAAGCTTCCTTAGATGTACTAAGATGCTGAATGTGTGGCATATCTTTGTCACCCACACCAACATGTATCATGTGTAGAGCTGTAGCGTTGAGTTGACTATCGACAACTTCTCTTCTTGTGAGATTGTTGGGATTTCCAACATGAAGACCATTTTTGATGATTTTCCACAACTCAATGGAGGAACTGCACACATGAGACTTCATCAAAAATTGCCATTGAGTAAAAGTAGATGCAGAAAGTTTGGGTGGATCACCCCTATTATGTATATGTGGGTGAGGGATAGGTGGATCAGGAGAATACACATGAGAAACCTCATTGTATCCATCCTTACCACTATCCTTTTTCGAGGAGGAGCTCTTGCTAGTGTCATCACCAACCACTTCGTTATCTTTGGAATCGGTTTTACACGTTTCCTTGGATTGCGGAGTGGTAGCCTCAGAGTTAGATGGAGGTGATGTTGCGGATGTGGAGAGACGCATTATCAATTGATGCATCTCTTCCATCTTAGCCTCCATTGAACTCACCAAGGTTGTTTCCAACGTCTTGAGATCGTTCATGGTGACTACCTCCGGAGCATCACTCCCATCTACCTTGGAACCCATACTTCTCTTAGGCGGTTAAGCCCGAAATAAGAGCCGGGGCTCTGATACCAATTGAAATGGATCGTATGGGCACCTAGAGGGGGGGTGAATAGGTGCTACCCAATTTTTAGTTCTTTTTCAATTTTAGGCTTGACACAAAGTAAATTCTCTAGATATGTAACTACGAGAATTTCCCTATATGCAAACCTAGCTACTAAGAACGTAAAGAGAGGATCGAGGGAACCGTAGTGGAGCACGCAGAGACACAGGGATTTGTTTTACCGTAGTTCCTTCCTTCTTAAGGGAAGTACATCTGCGTTGGAGGGGTGGGCGGTTCTAAGACCACCACGCCACAATAGGCCTCACCCTATTCTCCGATAGATCTCGCCACGAAAGGCCTGATCCACCTTCTCCACTATTGGTAACCATCCAGGCAGGAATCGGTGCCTTTAGAATGCTACCGGGGCACACACCCACAACTGAATTGGGGGCTCCCGAGATGACAACAAGCTATCACAAGAACAAGGTTTATAAATATAACCAAAACAAGAATCTAGGTATTTGTAAGAAATACTATATCAGTGATTCTCCAAATGAATGGAGAGGAGATGAAGTGCTTGATTGCAGTTGATGAAGATCGAGTACTCCTCCTTCGATTCCCCAAGGGACTGGGCCTTTGGGTGGATCTAGGTGGAGCTCTCTTGGATGAAGGTTGTAGATCAGATCTTGACTTTTTCGAATGAACCAAGAGCTCTGGGAAGGATGGCTTAAATACCCCCTACACGGATCTGGCTATCCGCCCCCCCATGAAAACTCTGCCCCAGGGCGGATATTCCGGGGAGAGAATCCGCCCCCTCTCTAGGGATGGCGCCTGAAGAACTTGATGAAGACCTTGGGGGCGGATTATCCGGCCCCCTCCAGGGGCGGAATATCCGGCGTGGACGGAAAGTCCGGCCAAATTCCGCCCCCCTCTAGGGCTTGCGCCTTGGCAATGAGCATGAGGGGCGGATTATCCGCCGGGGCCGGAAAATCTGGCCGAAACTCTTCTCCCCTTCTGGGGCTTGCGCCTATATGGGAAAATGGTGGGGCGGATTATCCGCCCCCCAAAGGCAGATTCCTTTTCCTTTTTTCTTAGAGAGAACCGCAACACTTCAACACACATTAAATAATCCTTGATATTGTTATCTAACACACAAAACACTAGGGATTATGAAATGTTCTTTCACCGGGGTCCATAGTTCACTAGAGGTGCTCTCCTTAAGATAAACAAACATGGCATGTTGGGTAAAAAAATTACAGCAGGGCAATTGACATGACTGAGCAAGGCATAACAATACAATACTAGACATTCATGATCCTATGAGATTCGATTGGGCAATACAACAAGATACATAGATCGTCATCCAACTGCATCTATGACTAGAAATCCACCTTCAGGTTATCATCTTAACCCCCTCCAGTATTAAGTTGCAAGCAACAGATAACTGGTTTAAGAAAAGTGTGTAAGGTAAACAATCAACTTGTTCCATGAACAAGAGACCGTTGTTTTCTCACTAGTGGCAACATCACATCTATAACCTTAGAGATTTCTGTCACTTCCCTTAGATTAAATAGAGGAATGAACCCACTATCTAGCATAAATACCCCCTCTTGGAGTCACTAGCATCTACTCGGCCAAGATAGCTACTAGAAACAGAGAACATGCAAGATCACAAATAACACAAACATGATAGAATCAATAAGACAAAACCATTAATCAATTTGACATAGTAATCTCAATATCCATTGGATCCCCGCAAACACAACATGCATGATTACAAATAGATGAGATCTTGATCATGAATGGAGCTCACAAGATCTAAACATGATAGCACAAAGGAGGAGATACAACCATCTAGCTACTACATGGACCCATAGTAAAAGGTGGAACTACTCACGTGTCACACCAGAGGCTAGCATGATGAAGAAGAAGGCCTCCAGGATGATCTCCCATCCGGCAGGGTGCCGGGAAGAGCTTCATATCCCCCCATCTAGGGACGATGGTGGCACAGGCTATGGACTATTTCATGGAATATTGATCGGGTCTTTAGAGTTTAGTCATCAGGGGTATTTATAGGCGAAGAGGCGAGGCAGGGGGTCGCCAAGGCGGCCGCACCCCTCCCCCCAGGCGCGGGGTGGGCCCACCCACGGGGCCAGGGGGTGTGGCCCCCTGGTGACTCTCCTATGTCTCGTATTCCGGCTTCGTGTTCCGCACGGTAAAATATTGACTTTGGCTTTTGTCCCATCCAATTCCGAGAATATTGATTTTCTTCCTTTCTGGAACCAAAAAACAGAAGAAAACAGGCAACTGGCACTGTGGCATCTTGTTAATAGGTTAGTACTAGAAAACATATAAAAACACCTCAAAGTGTAGACAAAGCAAAGCAAAGTAGATACTAAGCAAGAATGGAGCATCAAAAATTATAGATACGTTTCCCACGTATCAAGCAACCCCAAGCTTAACTCGTGCTCGTCCTCGAGTAGGTAAGTGATAAAAAGAATAATTTTTGAGGTGACATGCACCATCAAAATCAAGATCAAACCATTTGCAAGCATTGAAAGCTGGGATCAAAGAACTCTAAACAAGAGCATGAAAGATGGAGTTCTAACAGTAAGACAAAGTAACAATGCATGCAACATGAAAGGTCACAAACAAAGATCATCAGTAACATGCATTGAAGAACGTTTGTTTGTTTCACATACAGAAAACATGGCATAGTGGCATTCAACTTGTCCCTCATGGAGTAGAAAATAGATGCATAGGACACCTTCAAAGTTCATAAGAGTGACTAGATACAAATAGCACAAGAACAAGTAATATCAACAATATGCATCAATCAGTAAGTTTTGGGACAATGCATATAGAACAAAGAATGGCAACTATGCTCTCTTAACTGGTGCCTAAAAGATATAAGGTGGAGACTCAATATAATAGTGGAAGAAAGTCCCTTCATAAGGGAAGCAGGGATTTCAAGTCTCAAAAAGAGCTTCCAAAAATTATGGTACAGCTCTCATTGCCCCTATCATAAGCATCTTGAACTGATTAAGGTTAAAGTGAACAAACTATGGAGTATATGCTTGACAAAGTATAAGTTGGCAATATCATGTCCCTTGAATACGAGGGCCGCTCCTCATGCTACTCAACTTTAGTCACCTGTAAGTTCTTGTCATAGTAAGCACATGTGTATCATAGATAACCGCCAATGGGGTACCCCTTGCACATGATACAGGAGCTATCCCATAATCAAAATGACAAGGCAAGCAGACAATGGGCATCTCAGCAATCTTCTTATTTACCATGGGAATATGGTGCTTTTTTTCTCTCTTTCCTCTTTTCAATGTGTCTCTCTTTTTTTATAAGAAGAAAGCTTCATAGATGTCATTATGGTGATGCTGCAAGTTTCCACCATGATTAGGCTTGGCTTAGGCTAGCGGCCCAGGCGTTTATCTAACACACATACATAACTCCATGGACTTACAAGCTCTCCTTTTATTTCACATTGACGACAGCCATAGACAAAAAATCATGATATCAACCGTGTACAAAGTACAAGTGCAATGTTGAAAGCGTTCCCTGTGACAGCACGATTCTGCTAATTCCAACATATAAGTGCAAGCATATACAACATAGATGACACAATGGTTCAAGTTTATTAGGGGCAAGAAAAATAAAGTGTGCCATCAAGTTCGTGAGAGCTTTAATCACTAAGTTTTCACATAACAAAATACTTTTTTAATTGGAAGATAGATGAAAACAAGAATATACTTGGAATGGTGTAACACACCATGCATAGGAATTTATAGTGGACACTTTAGAATAACTTGGCTTCTTGGGAGTTGGATGCATGAGTAGAGATTACTCATACAAGTGGAGGCTAGCAAAAGAGTGGGAGTGACCAGCTAAGAGAGCAATAATGGCCATAATCATGCAGAGCGACAAAACATTACTAATCAAAGCATAAAGTGGTACTACAAGTCAAGGACTAAAAGATCATAGAGGCTATGATGACTGTTCATAGTCATAACATGGTGTGAGCATGTGCCAAGTCAACCCAAACAAAACATCAAAGGAGGATACCATAATACTATGCTTTTGTATGCTAAAACAACGCATGATTCCTTCAAGACACACTACACAATCCTAATTGTTTGGAACAAGTCATGCTACAACAATAATCACTAAGAATAAGGTCAAACCACACCTAGCATGACATGATAAAGTCTAAGTCACAGTCAAAGCAAGCTCCTCTTGTACTACTCAAGAAAGAACTTTCTACTCCTCTCCAACACCAATCAACTTATTTTAAACAACACAACAAGAACACGGGTACAAACTTCTTTATTCAATCAAACTAAGAAAATCAAACGAAAACTAAGACGCTCCAAGAAGAACACAACAGTGTATGAAACAATAAAAACGAAGTGTCTAGAAAGACCTGAGCTTTTTATTAATGAAGAATGGGATGCCTTGGGCATCCCCAAGCTTTGACTCTTGCACCTCTTGAATATTTATTGGGGTGACACGGGGTAGCATCCCCAATCTTGATCATTTGTTCATTCTTCATCTTATTACATCATTCTCTCTCTACACCTAAATTTTTTCCTTTATACAAAACTTCACACAATCTTCATTAGCAACATTAGTGTATTCAAAAGATAATATACCTTTGGGTTTAGATTTATAACAGCAAAACTTTCAATAAAAACACAATCTACTGTAGAAAATCCCTCAAAAAGTTCAATTTCCCAAAAAGAACCCAAAAAGGAATCAATAAGAAGCAAATGCAAATAATGGCAGAAATCTGTTAAAACAGACCAGCAGGTAGAAACTGATTTTTTCGAAGACCTTATGTTGCTCAAATCAAAAAGTGTTGAACTAACGAAAGTTATCTAACATACCGAGGGAATTATTCGCAAAATATCAGCTAAATCCGACTTACATAAATTTTACACGAATTTTTACGGTGGAGCACAAAAATCTGTTTCGGGACAGCAACTTCCCAGATCTTACTTCCCTACCATTAGAGGTCATTCTTGGCACAAAAAGCAAACAAAAAGGATAATAAACGGTTATTACATAGGTAGGTAATAACTTCCAAGACTCAAGGAAACTCTTGGGTTATCTCCCAACAAGTACTTTTCTTTAACGTCTTTAAGTTAGGCACAAGAAGCAAGAATCAAGTATTTTTAAATGAAGAATTAAGATCAATACTTGCAATCTCTTCAACTAGGAAAGGTATCTTATACAAATGAGTTTTGGAGGATCCCTTCTCATCTATCCTTGGTTCACTACTTTCATCAAAAGGATTTTCAGGAACAATCCAAACAAAATTCATTTCTAAGGCTTTATGCATTCCAACAAGTTTAAAATGTATGGGTATCTTAATTTCCTCTATAGGTTTGGTTTTATCTAAAGTACCCAAAACATCTACACATGAGCCTAGCATATTAAAACGCTCAAAGACCTTTTTGGCTTCCTTAGCAACATCATTAAACTCTTTAAGCAAAGTTTCCAGGATAAAATCTCTCTTTTCAGGATCCTCTTCTTCTTTTAGTTTAAGAAACAAAATTTTCATCATGGGGTTAAGGTTAACAAACCTAGCCTCCAACATATGAACTAAAGAAGCTGTAGCAATTTCATAACTAGGAGCAAGTTCTGCTATAGATCTATCCTCAATATCCTCATGTTTTCTAACATGATTAAAGAATTCTTCAATATTTCCTTTCCCAATTATGGAGCCACTACTTATTGAAAGGTCTTCCAGGGTGAACTTGGGGATCAACATGGTGAGCTAGAGCAGGGACTAATTTTTTGTGTTTTTTATAAGAGAAAGCAAACCAAACTAAACTAATTTTTTTGGGAGTTTTTGATAAAAAGAGGCAAACAAAACCAAGAAAAAGAAACTAAGCAAAACAAAAACAAAGTAAAGAGAAAGGTTGTGAAGGATGCCCCTTGTGAAGACGTCCTTAGCCTCCCCGGCAACAGCGCCAGAAAACTTGTTGATGCGCATTGACAGCGCTTCGTTGGAAGAACCCAAGAGCAATGTGTGATGAGCACAGCACCAAGTCTTCCCTCAGTAAGAAACCAAGGTTATCGAACCAGTAGGAGGAAGGAAACGACTTTAAAGGTGTTGCTAAGAAATTGGAAACCTGCACAAGACAAACTCAAGACTTTGCCCCAACAAACAGTGAGGTTGTCAATCTCACCGGTTACTATAACAAAGGATTAACTGTATGGTGTGGAAGGTAATAGTGTCTTGAAGAAAATAAACAGTAACAGTGGAAGGTATATCAATGGTAAAGATTGGACCGGGGTCCATAGTTTAATAGAGGTGATCTCCTTAAGATAAACAAACATGGCATGTTTGGTAAACAAATTACAGTAGGGCAATTGATAGGACTGGTCAAGGCATAACAATGCAATACTATACATTCATGATCCTATGAGATTTGATTGGGAAATACAACAAGATACATAGACCGCCATCCAATTGCATCTATGACTAGAAATCCACCTTCAGGTTATCATCCGAACCCCTTTCAGTATTAAGTTGCAAGCAACAACTAACTACTTGAAGAAAAGTCTGTAAGGTAAACAATCAACTTTTTCCATGAACAAGAGACCGTTGTTTTCTCCCTAGTGGAAATAGCACATCTACAACCTTAGAGATTTCGGTCACTTCCCTTAGATTAAATAGAGGCATGAACCCACTATCTAGCATAAATACCCCCTCTTGGAGTCACTAACATCTAATCGGCCAAGATAGCTACTAGAAACGGAGAGCATGCAAGATCACAAACAACACAGACATGATAGAATCAATAAGTCAAAACCATTAATCAATCTGACATAGTAATCTCAATATCCATCGGATCCCAACAAACACAACATGCATGATTACAAATAGATGAGATCTTGATCATGAACGGAGCTCACAAGATCTAAACATGATAGCACAAAGGAGGAGATACAACCATCTAGCTACTACATGGAACCGTAGTCCAAGGTGGAACTACTCATGCTTCATATCGGAGGCTGGCATGATGAAGAAGAAGGCCTCCGCGATGATCTCCCCTCCGGCAGGGTGCCGGGAAGAGCTTTAGATCCCCCTCCCCCGATCTAGGGATGATGGTGGCGGCGGCTACGGACTGTTTCATGGAATATTGATCGGGTCTTTAGGGTTTAGGCATCGGGGAGTTTTATAGGCGAAGTGGAGAGGCAGGGGGTCGCCAGGATGGCTGGGCCCCCCTAGGCACGGGGTGGGCCCACCCACGTGGCCAGGGGTGTGCCCCCCTGGTGACTCTCCTCCGTCTCGTATTCCGGCTTTGTGTTCCGCACGGTAAAATATTGACTTTGGCTTTTGTCCCGTGCAATTTTGAGAATATTGATTTTCTGCCTTTCTGGAAGCAAAAATAGAAGAAAACAGGCAACTGGCACTGTGGCATCTTGTTAATAGGTTAGTACCAGAAAACATATAAAAATACCTCAAAGTGTAGACAAAGCAAAGAAAAATAGACACTAAACAATGGAGCATCAAAAACTATAGATACTTTTCCGACGTATCACCTACACACATATTTATAAGATTATAATTTTTATACTTATCACTCATCCACCTGGCACATTCACTATCACCATGAATTGAATCTCCCCGCGCCTACTTTGTCATCTGCAGAAAACAACAAACAAATTGTTCTTTACTTTTATGCTTTTTATTTCTGAAGTTTACATTTTAGTTTTATTTAAATACTTTCTTTTGATCCAAACTATATTCTTATTTCAACACTTGCAGTCAATTCACTCGAAGGCCTATGACAACGACAGAGACTTCACCTATAAACACTTACCTTTGGGCTCCCTGTGGGATCGACATCTTAACTTCAAAACTAGCTACAAACGATATGTGTACTTGCAGCCATCAAGCTATTTTCTGGCGCTGTTGCCGTGGAGCTAAGCTCTAAGTGTTTTGTCTCTTGACATTTCAGGTGTTACTATTATAAGATGGTCTCCCTAGGAGAAAAAGGGTCTACACGCTCTGGTAGGGCTTATCTACCAGATTATCTTGATCGCGTACCTACTCAAAGGCGCGAGGAAATTATTGAAAAACTTTTGAGGTCGAATAAAGTTGAAGTTGAAAACCTAATTGACTTCATGGAAATCATGTCCATTCATAGGACAACTCCCAAGAAACCTGAGAAGACTTCAGAGAATACAGTGCTCCAAATTCTGATTTTCTTAAATAACCAATAGAATTTCCTAATCCTGGAGTTAGAGAATATCGATTTGATAGTGAGATTATTAAAATGTTGCAGGAAAAGCTTTCAGCGGAAGGGAATATGAATACCCAGGAATACATCTTAGAGAGTTCAACGATGTTATCACATCACTCGGACCAAAAGGTTTGCCTAGAGAATTATCTTGTCTAAAACTATTCTGTTGGTCTCTCAAAGGTAAAGATCTAGTGAAGTGACCTCGGATCAAGTAAGATCCTAAGTCCCTGTGATTAACATGCTAGTCCCTGGATCAATAGCTAGCACTCACAGTCGATGAAATATCATGTAAAACACAAGTCTTTATTACATGAATCGAATAATCCAGAGTTTACATTATTACAATAGAAGCGATATAAATACAACTTGGAGTCCCATCAATGCCACAGGCAGGTTGAGTGAAGACCCGCGATCCTAGCGAACCTTTCAACGATCTCCGAAATTCTACACATGAAACGTGCAGCCAACAAGTTGGGTCAATACTTTGAATGTATTGGCAAATTACACCAAGGAAGGAAAGACTAACTCTACATGCAAGGCTAGTTTAGGCTTTGGAGTTCTTTTGCATAAAGCTAATTTTCTCTAAGTATGGAGAAAAGAGAGAGAGAGTTTTACCCTACTTTGTAAGCATTTGCTTAGATAAAATAAGGTCGAGTGGCACACGAGGATATTACGCACCAAGTGTCCAAACAACCAAACACTTGGATATTACGCACCAAGCGTCACTTGAATATTACACACCAAGTTCCCAAATTCCCACCCATTAGCGATATTACGCATGCCATGGGGTTTCAAAACTTTGTTTTAGAAAAGAGAGAGGAAGATCCTTCAGAGGCTCCATCCTTCAGATGCTCAATGTTGTTCTGTTTCCGTGAACACGGCTGATCGATCAGATTGCAATACTCTCGAGAGTTTGTGCACTTTACCCACAATCCACGATCAAGTCCTTTTACAGACAATACCATGGCGAGGCTTTCCCTTAGTATCCCCTCTACCTCCGGATCCAACCGTGCCAAGAATCCTCCAAATGTTGGTACCCAGGTGAGGTTTCCCACTAAATACTAGGCCAAGACAGAGCCCATAATGTATTGTGGTTGCACTAGAAGCTTCTGAATTCTAAAACATGGCAGACTTCTTTGATTCCTGGGCGGCCGTCCTCCACCAAAATCTCACTCGTTGACCCGACAACCATTCCGCCCTAAAGAAAACTTAGTTTTATTTTGAAGTGGATTTGAGAAGAAAAGTTTTCTCTAGAGAGAGCCTTTATACTTAGAAAATTCTTTGTCTTTCGAACCCCCCAACGATACTTTGTATATATAGCATAGCAAGCAATACTTAGCAAAAACAGGGGTAACCTATTAGGATGGGAAATCCTAAGTATAGAGCTGCTCATGGCATACTACAAAATCATCGCACTTGCAAAATAATACTAAGGAAAAATTCTACTAAAACATCCTACACATGCATACTACAGAATTTTGAAGATCACATGCATAGAATTAAAACTGGGACAAATTATGAACAAGTGGTGTAACTTGCCTTATGTTGATAATATGGGTGTTGATTGTATTTCTCCGCAGCAATCGCACTCTCCGAACAATCTAATACGAGGACAAGGTAGTTCCAATCAAAACAATTGCAAACATAGCAAACACAACAAGGATGATCGAAAACATGCATGATGATTTAACATGACACAATGGTTATAATTAGTTTTATGAACATTAATATATCATATGATGCATGTATGAGTTCATTTAATGCAATAGGGTACTTGTTATTAATGATTACTTGCCAATATAAGGGTTTTGATAGTTCTGTTGTAACGCCTGTTCTAACTGTAGAATTAAATTTGTTTCTTGGGTTTACTGGATAGAGGACGTTAATACAAACCAGTAGGCATTGGATTCACCCTAATCGGAGTTATAGATCTTTTTATACGATTTAGATAGTGTTTAATGGGTTTTAAATGATTCATACAGTTTCTGTTGCCTAAAAATCAAACTAAAATTATATCTGTAATCTCCACGGAATTGTGATTTCAGGGACATATTATTTGTAATTTTCTGAATAGTATTTATTTTCTTATGAATTTATTACTCTAAATAAGCCATTAAACCATTTATTTAATTGCTACGAAACCTTACAGTATTTAACTGAACCATTTGCAGATTGATGATCTACATGGAACCAGCTTTCTATCGGTATATTATTTATATTTTTGTGACAAGCAATTAATTTACTATGAATTTAATGATTTATAAAGCCATTAAAACTAATTAAATTGCTACGGGTTAAATAATCTGCAAAGGCTGGATCCAACCAGATATTATTAAAGTACATTACAGTAGCTTCAATTTGATATATTGTTCATATTTTTCGGAGTTACAGATAATATCTTATGAATTTATTAATCTCAAAGACCATTAAAACTAATTAAATTACTGCAGTAACTACGTAGAGTAAAAGTTGGATCTATTCTGATAAGATGATTCTACGTAAAATTATCTTCAATTTGATATATTATACGCAATTTTTGGACATGGTATGAATTTCTAATGAATTTTACAAGTTAGATCTATAATATGCAATTTTAAATTCGAACGGAATATTTCAGGGAATATTCCGCTGACTGGACAGGTTGACTTTGCACGCTGGCTGGGATTAGATGTTGATCTTACGTTGATGTGGTGTTGATGATGAAGATAACCGGGATGACGACATGGCACGCACCGGTTTGATTGGATCTCGACCGTCTGGATAGGATCCGGTGGCTAGAAGAAGAGATTGACCCGATTTTGGCTCAGAATAGACAAGAAATATATCTGTGTTAGAGAGACAAATCTGTAGGTCAAATCGAAAAACTCAGAACATGAAAGTTGTGGGGAATCATTATTCCTACCTTCTCACCAAAGGAATTTGGATTTGAAGAAACGAGCGCGAGTAGATCTTGGATTTACACCGTAAGATCTGAAATATTGTGATACGAAATTCTCCGGCTGTGTTGGATGAAAAGAGGTGAGGTTTGTTAGGATTGAAAGATTTCGCCGCGATCTTCAACTTTCGTTTTTTGACAGAAGGCAAACGACGAAGTCTAGATGGGTTAAAAAACGAAATAAGATTCGGGCATATGTAGATTCGGGATTTCGAGAATAGAAACTCGTACAGCCGTGGCTCCACGAGTTTATATGGAGGTTTAGGATGGTTTAGAGATAGGCCTTGGAGTAGAGAACAAGTAGAAACAAACGGAAGTCGATTCGGAGTTGTAGATAAAAAGTTATAGCAGTTTGAGTAGAGATAGGTTTAACAAAACAGATTTTGCACGCTTTTTGAAGCAAACCGATCGATCCCGTACGCGTGGCCTGCCTGGCTGGCTCGGTCCAGTCGGACCGGGTGGGCCCGCCCGTTTTTTTTTTAACTTGTTTCCCTCGTATCTTTTGCATACGAACTCCAAATGACATGATTCTTGTTTCTAAATTTTTCTAAAATCAAATAGATCATTATAGGATCAAATTTGTAATCTTTTTACTAGTTTGGAAGTAGTGGATTTATAAATCCTTGTATATTTCATTTTATTTATATCTTTATGTGTTTGTATTTGTTCCATAACTCTTTCATACTAGCTCCAAATGAGCTCAATTTTGTTTCTAAAATTTTGTAGTATTAATTGGATCTCTTTAGGCTATGATTTAGCAATAATTTATGCCTTAGCAACAGTGGGTTTTAATAAGTCAATTTAATTACCCTTAGGAACATTTGGGCGAATCAACTATAGGATTTAGATACCAGGATTTGTATTTAGTTTGTGAGAACTTTGCATGGATGAAATGCATATGAATGCTTCATGATTTTCATTTTGAAATCTTGCACACCAATTCTACAATCCATAATCAATCCATCCCTTTTGCCTATATGGCTACTTAGGTCTTAACAAAAGAATATAAGATTTTGAATTCATGGTTCAGAGGATTTTTCTATTCAAAAAGTTTCTTCTCTTTGAGAATTTTCAACATAGTCAAACAATCAATCAAACTTATTTATTTATTTCACATTCTAAAATTAGGAGAATTTTGGGATATGACAGACTACCACCCTTAAAAGAAATCTCGTCCCGAGATTTGGGAAGGCTAGAAAGAAAGAAAGGTTCGGGATCCATTAGGATGCTACCACCCTTAAAAGAAAATTGACTAGGTCCCTTCTCGAGGATTCACTTAGCTCAGATTGGTTCTCTTTTAGACTTTTATTGGCACAATGTCTCTAGCACATTCTAAACATCATGATTGATAGTTTCCGAGAAAGCACTTCTTAAACTAGCAAAACTCTCATGGTGGGCAAATAGGGAACGTTTACTTCACGGTGCCCATAATTCACGGTTGGGATTCATCCTTACCGTACATCTTATGCTTAGCAATGGATGCTTTTAGAAGGGTGTAACAATATACCATTCTAGGGTTTAGGCTCAACGTCGACTCTCTGCTAAGGTTGAAAAGGGCACTCAAGATTCGCAAAGCCAACAGTACAAGAGCGAATAATAGGAGTAGTAGGAATGGTGATCAATCCATCCTGCACCCAAATCATTACCCTGTATGAGGATAGGTGAATCACGTTTTTCTATCACTCGGGCATTCTCACTTGCCTTGAAGAATGTTTCCATGGGCACGAACTAATGCTCTATGTATACTCCCATGTATTCAATCAACAAAGCTACTACTAAAACTAAGCTATCGATACTTCAACTTTCAGGTTGGGTAATCTACTACATAACATCATGTGCAACACTTCATACTTCCACATCCTATTTCCATTAGGTGAAGCATTTTCTTTCCTAAATGCATTGTGTTGTTAAACCTTCCACTTAACACATCATTATATCTCCAAGGGTCCAAGATAGGAAAGAATAGGTTCTATAGGAGAGAAACGACTAAGAAAATAATCCTACCCATAACTATATGAAGCAATCAATGTTACAAACAAGGAAGCAATCATAGGCGATCAACACTCAATCAAACACATGTAAAATAACATTACAGGTGTATAAACTTAGTAGTATATAACCACAAAATAGTTTGAAAGCATTGGGAATAATACTAGAGTAAAATAGAGCAACATATAAGCAATAAACAAAATCTGTCAAAACGGTACAGCAGTCTTCACGAATTTTTCTAACCGACCTAAACTCGTCAGGAATTTCAGCCAATTTTTGTGCATGTACTACAGGTAATTACGCTCCAGATCCTATTTTGTTAGATTTTTCTGAGTTACCAATAAAATATGTAAAATCGCGCGGTACAACAGGTCATGCAGAAAACTACAGCAGTAATCCCACGAATTTCAATCAATTCACACCATTAAAATAATTTTAAAACCACACGAAAACTCCAGCAACTTTAGAGTTTCAAAACAACAGATCCTAAACAAGGCATCACACAAAATAGCTCAATACAACCAAGAAAACAACCTATATTGTCATACCACATAAGTTGGTAAGAACAATATGCTAAAACGATAGCGATGATCTCCTAAAGAGATAAAATATGGTGGTCCAGACCTAAACAAACTTGGTGAGATTTTCATTTATGCCATGTTATTTGTTCTTTACTTGTAGGCCAACTCTCATATAGTGATTTGCTTTACGGAAAACTACTAATAACATTTTCCAATTCTTGTAGTTTTTATGGCAGATCACTTCTTCTACTAATCAAATGAATGGACATCTACAAGTTTGAACAAGGAGAGGTGTTGGAAAATGATAGACAAGGAATATAAGAACTCTAATAAGTATAAAATATGATATTTCTCCTAATAAAGGTCTTCTATTGCTATTACCATCGTCGTTTTTATCCTTTCCAGCTACATTCACATGTTTTGGACAATTATCAGCATAATGCCCAGGATTGTGACACTAGAAGCATAGGACTTTTGCTTAGATCCTTCCTCCTTTTTGGCAAGGACATCCCGTCTTGTGGTTCTTCATGCTCTACCTCAACATTTGGAAGCCTTGATCGTTTCCTTGAGCCAGTTTGGGGAAAATGGGCATTCCTTTCATATGTCGAGTATTGCGAAGTGATGACTTTGGGTGCGTTGTCTAGAGTCTTGAATCCATCCCTTGTCTTTGTCGTGTCCTCGCGGAGCTTCATGAGGTCTTGGCGCATTCCGTCTCTGACTTGTTGATTCAGTTGATGTACCACCGGGTAGAGGTGCATTGAGCGGGGTTGTGATTGGTCCCTTCGCACAGGAAGAATGTAACTTGAGAGGTGGGACATTCTTCTGATGGGTGCCTTCCTTCACAGTAGGGGCGCTGATCATGATGCTCCTTGGTGATATGTCCTATTTCTCCATAGATCGTGCAAGCTAAATGTTTCGGGACTTCAACTTCTTGGATTTTTGGTATACGAGACGAGATTGAAGTAGAACCACTTTAAATTCTTCCTGAGATATCACCCCTTGATGATCATCAATGGTGTGTTGCATCTCCCACCAAGTTGGAGCGTCGTCCTTTAGGAATTTGGTGGCATAATGAAGCATTCTGTTGACTTCAATGTTGGCATCCTTCATTCTTTCTTTAACCTGGAGCATCCACTTCTTTGCATCGGCGTGGCTCTTACGCTTGGTGGAGTTGAGTTCCTTGTCCTCCTTATTGATATGGTCCATCCGTCGAGTTGACCAAGGTTTAGAGTAGGAACGAATGGAGTATGGAAAGAAGAAGAATAACCCATACAAGAAATCTTGTTTAGAAAATAGGTTTTCATTAGCTATGGTAATAAACCATACAAGATAGCAAACAATTTGTCGTATCTATATTTAGCGAAATCTTATTCGGGTTTGGTTCCTAATAGGTCACTTGGAATCTTCGAGGCTTCGAGTCTCCAAAAGTATTCGTGCTCTTGATAGTCTTCATGTTCTTCATAATCTTCAATCTTTCAAGTTCTTCAGTTAATAACATTGATTTAAGGCCTTTGAAGTCTTTAATCTCGTAGCTTCAGTCTTGGAACATCTTTCATGGAGATCTTCAAGTACCAACTTAATCGAAACATTGAGATGATCTTCTTTGAAAAGGTAATCTTGAGAAAAGTTTCTTCTTGAAGTGTGTAGTGGTCATTTTCTAATGTTGAAAAGAAGAGACTTAAGAAATTTTAAAACCCCAAGGTAGATGATGAGAAGTATGAGAGTTTTCTGAAATAACTTAAAAAATATTTGTCCTAAGGTTTTTCCATGTCTAGGGTCACGATATACAGTCAACTTATGCTTTGATACCATCTGAAGTGACCTCGGATCAAGTAAGATCCTAAGTCCCTGTGATTAACATGCTAGTCCCTGGATCAATAGCTAGCACTCACAGTCGATGAAATATCATGTAAAACACAAGTCTTTATTACATGAATCGAATAATACAGAGTTTACATTATTACAACATAAGCGATATAAATACAACTTGGAGTCCCATCAATGCCACAGGCAGGTTGAGTGAAGACCCGTGATCCTAGCGCATCTTTCAACGATCTCCGAAATTCTGCACATAAAACGTGCAGCCAACAAGTTGGGTCAATACTTTAAATGTATTGGCAAATTACACCAAGGAAGGAAAGACTAACTCTACATGCAAGGCTAGTTTAGGCTTTGGAGTTCTTTTGCATAAAGCTAATTTTCTCTAAGTATGGAGAAAAGAGAGAGAGAGAGAGTTTTACCCTACTTTGTAAACATTTGCTTAGATAAAATAAGGTCGAGTGGCACACGAGGATATTACGCACCAAGTGTCCAAACAACCAAACACTTGGATATTACGCACCAAGCGTCACTTGGATATTAGACACCAAGTTCCCAAATTCCCACCCATTAGCGATATTACGCACGCCATGGGGTTTCAAAACTTTGTTTTAGAAAAGAGAGAGGAAGATCCTTCAGAGGCTCCATCCTTCAGATGCTCAATGTTGTTCTGTTTCCGTGAACACGGCTGATCGATCAGATTGCAATACTCTCGAGAGTTTGTGCACTTTACCCACAATCCATGATCAAGTCCTTTTATAGACAAGACCATGGCGAGGCTTTCCCTTAGTAGCCCCTCTACCTTCCGGATCCAACCGTGCCAAGAATCCTCCAAATGTTGGTACCCAGGTGAGGTTTCCCACTAAGTACTAGGCCAAGACAGAGCCCATAATGTATTGTGGTTGCACTAGAAGCTTCTGAA
This sequence comes from Avena sativa, assembly GCA_916181665.1. NCBI lineage: Eukaryota > Viridiplantae > Streptophyta > Magnoliopsida > Poales > Poaceae > Avena > Avena sativa. The sequence continues at coordinate 151,882,291 of OV702297.1, forward strand.
TTCTAAAACATGGCAGACTTCTTTGATTCCTGGGCGGCCGTCCTCCACCAAAATCTCACTCGTTGACCCGACAACCATTCCGCCCTAAAGAAAACTTAGTTTTATTTTGAAGTGGATTTGAGAAGAAAAGTTTTCTCTAGAGAGAGCCTTTATACTTAGAAAATTCTTTGTCTTTCGAACCCCCCAACGATACTTTGTATATATAGCATAGCAAGCAATACTTAGCAAAAACAGGGGTAACCTATTAGGATGGGAAATCCTAAGTATAGAGCTGCTCATGGCATACTACAAAATCATCGCACTTGCAAAATAATACTAAGGAAAAATTCTAGTAGAACGTCCTACACATGCATACTACAGAATTTTGAAGATCACATGCATAGAATTAAAACTGGGACAAATTATGAACAAGTGGTGTAACTTGCCTTATGTTGATAATATGGGTGTTGATTGTATTTCTCCGCAGCAATCGCACTCTCCGAACAATCTAATACGAGGACAAGGTAGTTCCAATCAAAATAATTGCAAACATGGCAAACACAACAAGGATGATCGAAAACATGCATGATGATTTAACATGACACAATGGTTATAATTAGTTTTATGAAAATTAATATATCATATGATGCATGTATGAGTTCATTTAATGCAATAGGGTACTTGTTATTAATGATTACTTGCCAATATAAGGGTTTTGATAGTTCTGTTGTAACGCCTGTTCTAACTGTAGAATTAAATTTGTTTCTTGGGTTTACTGGATAGAGGACGTTAATACGAACCAGTAGGCGTTGGATTCACCCTAATCGGAGTTATAGATCTTTTTATACGATTTAGATAGTGTTTAATGGGTTTTAAATGATTCATACAGTTTCTGTTGCCTAAAAATCAAACTAAAATTATATCTGTAATCTCCACGGAATTGTGATTTCAGGGACATATTATTTGTAATTTTCTGAATATTATTTATTTTCTTATGAATTTATTACTCTAAATAAGCCATTAAACCATTTATTTAATTGCTACGAAACCTTATAGTATTTTACTGAACCATTTGCAGATTGATGATCTACATGGAACCAGCTTTCTATCAGTATATTATTTATATTTTTGTGACAAGCAATTAATTTACTATGAATTTAATGATTTATAAAGCCATTAAAACTAATTAAATTGCTACGGGTTAAATAATCTGCAAAGGCTGGATCCAACCAGATATTATTAAAGTACATTACAGTAGCTTCAATTTGATATATTGTTCATATTTTTCGGAATTACAGATAATATCTTATGAATTTATTAACCTCAAAGACCATTAAAACTAATTAAATTACTGCAGTAACTACATACAGTAAAAGTTGGATCTATTCTGATAAGATGATTCTACGTAAAATTATCTTCAATTTGATATATTATACGCAATTTTTGGACATGGTATGAATTTCTAATGAATTTTACAAGTTAGATCTATAATATGCAATTTTAAATTCGAAAGATGACCGGGATGACGACATGGCACGCACCGGTTTAATTGGATCTCGACCGTCTGGATAGGATCCGGTGGCTAGAAGAAGAGATTGACCGGATTTTGGCTCAGAATAGACAAGAAACAGATCTGTGTTAGAGAGACAAATCCGTAGGTCAAATCGAAAAACTCAGAACATAAAAGTTGTGGGGAATCATTATTCCTACCTTCTCACCAAAGGAATTTGGATTTAAAGAAACGAGCGCGAGTAGATCTTGGATTTACACCGTAAGATCTGAAATATTGTGATACGAAATTCTCCGGCTGTGGTGGATGAAAAGAGGTGAGGTTTGTTGGGATTGAAAGATTTCGCCGCGATCTTCAACTTTCGTTTTTTGACCGAAGGCAAACGACGAAGTCTAGATGGGTTAAAAAGCGAAATAAGATTCAGGCATATGTAGATTCGGGATTTCGAGAATAGAAACTCGTACAGCGGTGGCTCCACGAGTTTATATGGAGGTTTAGGATGGTTTAGAGATAGGCCTTGGAGTAGAGAATAAGTAGAAACAAACGGAAGTCGATTCGGAGTTGTAGATAAAAAGTTATAGCAGTTTGAGTAGAGATAGGATTAACAAAACAGATTTTGCACGCTTTTTGAAGCAAACCGATCGATCCCGTACGCGTGGACTGCCCGGCTGGCTCGGTCCGGTCGGACCGGGTGGGCCGGCCCGTTTTTTTTTAACTTGTTTCCCTCATATCTTTTGCATACGAACTCCAAATGACATGATTCTTGTTTCTAAATTTTTCTAAAATCAAATAGATCATTATAGGATCAAATTTGTAATCTTTTTACTAGTTTGGAAGTAGTGGATTTATAAATCCTTGTATATTTCATTTTATTTATATCTTTATGTGTTTGTATTTGTTCCATAACTATTTCATACTAGCTCCAAATGAGCTCAATTTTGTTTCTAAAATTTTGTAGTATTAATGGGATCTCTTTAGGCTATGATTTAGCAATAATTTATGCCGTAGCAACAGTGGGTTTTAATAAATCAATTTAATTACCCTTAGGAATATTTGGGCGAATCAACTATAGGATTTAGATACCAGGATTTGGATTTAGTTTGTGAGGACTTTGCATGGATGAAATGCATATGAATGCTTCATGATTTTCATTTTGAAATCTTGCACACCAATTCTACAATCCATAATCAATCCATGCCCTTTTGCCTATATGGCTACTTAGGTCTTAACAAAAGAATATAAGATTTTGAATTCATGGTTGAGAGGATTTTTCTATTCAAAAAGTTTCTTCTCTTTGAGAATTTTCAACATAGTCAAACAATCAATCAAACTTATTTATTTATTTCACATTCCAAAATTAGGAGAATTTTGGGATGTGACATCTAGACTGGTTATATTATCTCCCTCGCCATTATATTAAATGTTAGGAAACATGCATTGTTAAATTCATAAATAGGTTTAATCCTTTTACAAAGGTAACAGAACTTAGAAAGAATATATACAACTTTAGTCAGAACGTGGGAGAAAATTACCCACAAGTCTAGGAAAGATTCTTTGGAACGATCAATAGTATTCCTAATCATGGCTAATCTGAGTCGACTGTTTGCCACTTATTTTTACCACGGTCTTAATAGCCAATGCAGAGAGTTGCTAGATTCATCAGCAGGAGGATCGATAAATACTTTAACTGTTAAAACATGTTTGGAATTGATGTCTACTAGGGCTAAGAATGATTTTTTATATAATCCTGATTTTGGCACTAAGCCGGAAAAGGGAATACTTCATATAAATCATGATCGTATGCATGAATTACGTAAAACCAGGAAAGAAAAAGGTATACCTTCTGAACTTGTTAAGGAAAACAAAGTAGATTTGTTACAAGTTTTTACTGAAGAGGATGCAACTAGAAAAGTTTTTTAAGAATTTAAACATCCACATGCCAAATCTTACAATATCTTGCATAATCAATTTCAAAGACACAGAAAGATTTTGGCAGAACTCACAGAAAATTATGAGGAAATTGGCCAAGAAATAAAATTATTTCACAAGTACCTTAGTATGATTGAAACCCAATATGAACAAATAGCATCTGGTTATCAAATTTTTCTTCAAGATGATATAAATATTCCTGTTTCTACTAATGTTGTTACAAGGAGAGGTGTAGTTGTTAAAGGACCATTAGGACCACCCGAGTATGAACCTGAAAAAGATCGAAGGGAAAAGTCTTGCTCAAAGCGAGCCAAGAAGATGATACATTGGTAGATCCTCAAGATGAGACTGCTCAAGACACACAAGTTCAAACCTTGGAGGAGCAGAATGATGCAGATGATGACAATTATAACTCTGATGCAGAGACTGTTGATCCGAGAGAGAGGAAGAAGACACAAGCAAAGAAGACGAGGTTGTTGCAATAGAAAAGAAGAAAAATGATAAGCAACAACAAACAAAAGCAACTAAAGAGCTTGATCCTCCACAAAAGGTAAAAGATAAGAGTAAGAAACTTCCATACCTAGACCGCAAAAAAAGCACCAGATGAGGTAATTTATGATTCTTTTAAAAAAGCATTAGGTGATCTTCGTCTAGAAATTCCATTTGCGGATGCAATAAAGGTGTCTGCAATAAAGGTGTACGCCATGGTAGCAACGGTGGACGACGAAGTCGACCCTCTATACTACTGATTGCGCTTCATGTTGTTCACTACGACTTAGTGTGATGGATGGTTGGGTTATAAGACCCCATTTATTTACATCGTATGCTAAAAATCTTAGATTTAGTTCTTTAAGAAAAATTATGTTTGATGTTTGACTTAGTAGCCTTTCGAGGTTGAGTAGTCTGTACGCTGCGAGAACGGCGACGGACGACAAGACCAAGCCGTTAGGATAACTTTTTATATTTTATTGATGGATAAATTTTTATAGTGATGGATAACTTATATGTTATTGGATGGATAAATTATATGCTAAAGCATGGATAACTTTTGTGTTAATGATGGATAACTACTGGGTAAATAGAAAATGTTACTCATCCCTAATACATGATCTATCGATAATTTTGTAGTGATGGATAACTTACGTGTTATTGGATGGATAACATACATGCTGAAGTCCGGATAACTCATGTGTCATGGGTGGATAATTTTTGGTCAAAAAAAGTTGTCAGAACATAGCAATATGAGATTTAGTTTCGAAGATCTCGCCACTACTAGCTTAACGGTGAAAACGGATTTTAATTCGGATAAACGGTTTGACCTAGAAAACATTTTAAATTTTCATATTTGAATTGAGCTGGCTAGTTAAAAATGTTGTCGTTTGGCGTTTAGAAATATAGTGTGCATGCAATTGATGGACCAATTTCTATCGGAATGTCCCGCCAGGTTTTCAAACTTGTAGACCGGTCGGTAGGTAGCAAAGTCCTTGTAATATGTACGATTTTGCCAAATAATACATTTGGGAGACATTTGAGAAGCACTCCATATCTTTGTTTCCCTTAATAAATCGTTCATGGAACAACTTCATTTAAACACAACTGCTCTGATTGTAATTCTTTGTATCTGAATACTCAACAATTAATTGAATTTGCACTCAGATTTCACAGAACTGAACATAATCAAAACCTATCAAAAATATAGTTGGCAACTGGTTATTTACCTTTCATGAGCTTTCTAATACATGGGATTTCTCAACTAATAAAAAATATATCGCCATCACGACATCTTTACATTACACATAGCTTGTGTATGAAATTAGTACTATATACCACACACAAGATAGTACAAATCAGAATACGCGTCCAGCAGTCACATCGGCAGAGCAGCCTCGTACCGAGCAAGCAACAGCGGCACAGAGACAGGACAAGCAACATCGGTTGAAAACGACTTCTTTGGTACTTGCCTAGACCACTCTAGGTCGACATCATGCAAGACATGTCTCTTGCACAACCAACATTTCATAAAGGCAAGACATCAGTTGATTAAACATGCAACTACTTTCATTTATTATCTGAATGTAAACATTTGGACTTCTGCATTGCGCTCAACTTTTGTGGGATGCACATATTTTAGATGAAAAACTAGTTAATCATCCTAATCTTACTGGCAGTTATCATAGACTATACGAGCATATACTAATATTTGAATTTTTTTAATCTAACAGATCATACCATTTAGTAATATATACTTCGAGATGCAAAAGAGGAGATGGAACAATCCCATCTACGCTGAAGAAAGCAGCTCATAATTCTACTACCTCTATAGTTGCATCAGTCATATTTTGGTATCCACACCCTACTTATCAGAGCTACACAAGCAACATACACACACTTGTCCATGCCCTGTACAAGGCTTTGATGATGATTCCTGCCCCCAATCCCCTACTCTGCAGAGTGGACAGGTTGAAATGTATGCCGTCCCCAGAAAAAACATGCAGAATATCTTTGAAACCATACCCGAACACATCAGCCCTAAATCTAGATTGCCATATCGAGAATGCTAGATCTAACCTAATATATTCTCGCGCTACTGCTCCCACCTATACAGCCCACATCTGTTTCTCCCCTCCCCCTGCAATATCTTCCAAGCAAGAATCCTAGCCATGGAAACTACAGGAGATCCACCGACCTGTTGGTGATATGCCCAAGAGATAATAATAATAAAGTGGTTACTATCATATCTTCATGCTTATGATAAATGTTTATATACCATGCTATAATTGTATTAACGAGAAACATTAATACTTGTGTGATTTGTAAACATAAAAGAGTCCCTAGTAAAGCCTCTTGTTAAACTAGCTTGTTTGTTAATATATGATCATGGTTTCCTGATCATGAAAATTGATATGTTATTAACAACAAGGTCATATCATTAGAAGAATGATGTGATGGACATACTCCTATAGTTAAGCGTAGCATAAGATCAAGTCATTTAAATAGTTCACTTGCTATAAGCTTTCAATACATACTAACCTAAATCCTTCGACCATGAGATCATGTTAATCACCATCACCGAATGGATGATTTGATGACATCAAACACCACTTCATAATTGGGTGGTTATAAAGGTGGCATTGAGTGTTTGGAAAGTATGTGTTGAGGCACATGGATCAAGAGTGGGATTTGTCCATCCATATGACGGATAGATATACTCTGATCCCTCTAGATGGAATGTCATCCAATTAGCTTAAAATCATGTGAATGGCTCACAAGGGATAACATATCGCAGGAACAAGTAAAGATTACTTATCGGTAACGAGGTTGAACTAGGTATGCAGAGATACCGACGATCAAACCTCGGATAAGTAAACTATCATGAGACAAAGGGAAATTGGTACCATATGTAAATGGTTTATTCGATCACAAAGTAATCGTAGAAATATGTGGGAGCCATATGAATTTCCAGATTCCTCTATTGGTTATTGATCGGAGAAGAGTCTCGGTCATGTCTGCATAATTCACGAACCGTAGGGAGACACACTTAAGGATTCAATGTTGTTTAGTAGATATGGAATGTGAGTAAAGAGACCGAATGTTGTTCGGAGTCTCGGATTGGATCCGGGATATCATGAGGAGATCCGGAATGGTCCGAAGAATAAGATTCATATAAGGAAAGTCAATTTCCGGGGATATAAAATGTTTTCGGTGTTTTGACCGGAAGCTTCTAGAATGTTCTGGAAGGTCCACCACCCCGGGAGGGGGTCACGTGGAGTGTGGAAAGCCCTAGGGGCTAGCTACACCAAACCCTAAAGGGTCAATTCGGCCATGACTAGTTTTAATAGTCAAATCCTAGTTTGAAAAGTCAAACTCTAGTTTTTGGTAAGAGGGGAGTCTTGGTGGAAAAGGTTTCAGCCTCTTCCTTTGGAGGCTGAGTTAGGGACGATTTCCACCTGGGCTAGGAACACCCTTGGGCGCCCCTCCCCCACCTATATAAGGAGGGGTGGGGGCGCACCCCAAGATATCCCCCTTGCCCTAGGAGCCCAAGACCCAATCCCTAGGTCGCGGCTGCCCCTCCAAGCCGTCGACGCCCTAGATCCCTTATAAACCGCCACTTCCGTCTAGACTAAACCCTAGCCGCCGACTTCCCTCTTCACTCGGTGTATGAACCCTAGCCCCGAGTCTCCCTCTACTCCACCATACTCGCTTCGTCTTAGGTGAACCCCTACAGGATCTCCCCTCTAAACTCCGACACCACGCCATCGTGCTACCGGAATCGCGAGGAGAGAGCTACAACCTCCGCTGCCTGCTGGAACAAGGGAGAGGAAGGTCTTCATCGAGTACCGTATGTATGACCGACTGCAGGAGCGCTGCCGGAATGTGGCACCGGAAGGATCGTCTACGCGATATTGAGATCGGCAAGTGAACGACTACATCACCCATGAGAATCTGCTCTCGTTAACCACTTTGGATCTTTGAGGGTTAGTACTCTATCGACTTGTTGCTGCAATCTAGTAGATAGATCTTGGCTTGTGTGTGTTCATGTGATAGAAATTTTTTGTTTTTCATGCTACGAACCCCTACAGTGGTATCAGAGCCATGTCTATGAGTAGATCTGTTGCACGAGTAGAACACAATGGTCATTGTGGGCAGTGGTGCTTTTATTATCAATTGCTTCTTGTGTACTTTGCATCTTGCGGGATGGTGGGATGAAGCAGCCCGGGCTAACCTTACATGACATCGTTCATGAGACTTGCTCCACGCTCGACATGCAACTTGTATTGCATAAGTGTCTTTGCGGGTGCATGTCTCTCCTATCATAGTGAAGATTCAATTTACAACAGGCACTTGATAGTTCTCGCATAAACATTGTGGTCCTTGTTCATAAGTTAGAACGGTACTTATTGAAAGCCCCAAACCACGTAAAATATGCAAAGAAAATTAGAGGCATCTAACTTTGTTTTGCAGGGGTGTGCTGCGATGTGATATGGCCATGATTGTGATTATGTATGATGTATGCAATAATCCTTATTGTAAGTCGAAAACCGGCGGGAGCCTTATGGTTGTCTTTTAATTTCGTTAAGACCTACATGTCTATTATTCAAAGTAGTTGTAATAGTTAATGCTGGTGGACAACAACCATGGAGCGGTGCCATTGACCTTGACGCCACGCCGATAATGATGGAGATCATGTTCGTACTTGAAGATGGAGATCGGAAGCACAAGAACAAAGGTAATATCATATCACATATTTTGAATTGCATGTGATGTTAATCATTTTATGCATCTTGTATTGCTTAGAACGCGAAGGTAGCATTATAAGATGATCCCTTTCAAAAAATATCAAGTTATAAAGTGTTCGTCCTTAGTAGGCACTGTTGCCAAGACTCGTTGTTTCGAAGCACCACGTGATGATCGGGTGTGTTAGATTCTGTGAGTGTATACAACGGGAGCAAGCCATATTTTCTCATGCGGAAACTAAGGTTAATCTTGAGCCTAGCATGTATAGACATGGTCTCGGAACACGGATCATCAAAAGGTAGAGCATGAGTCATATAGATGATATGATGAACATGATGATTGTTCGCCTTTGAAACTACATCATGTCACGAGATGATTGGGCTTGGTGTAGTGGATTTGGTTCATGTGATCACTAAAACAATATGAGGGATATTGTTTTAAGTGGGAGTTCAACTGTAATATGATTAAAAGTTAAACACTATTTATCATAAACTGAATCAAAGTGAATTTGCATAGTTGTTGTAGTCATTGGCATACGTTTACCACCTTGCACTTAGTTATAATTGAGATAACAGAACTGTAGAATTCTGGTTAGTTACTTTACGAACTGGTATAGTATTTTTTTTGAAGTGTTAATCTAAAGTTTAAAAGTCCTATTACAAACTTTCAGTAAGTTCTGGTTACTCCAGGAAGTTTAATAATTGGTATTAAATCAAGAGTAACAATTCCAGTGTTAGTATATAAGTATCATGTTTTGTCTCCATGATTCTTGATATTTAAATGATCGTTTTAATATCAAGGGAATCTAGGAGCTGGAAGAGTTTTTCAGAAACCATTATGTGTGGAAGATATTGCGATATCTAAAACAAAGTTTTGGTTGCAACATGATGGAGTATAATATGGCAAAGTTTATGTTCTCATATTTTGATGAGAATTTGCACACCCTAGTCGCTCTAATCCTCTAAAGGTTTTGGAGAGCAACATTATACTCATGATTCACCGTTATAAGCTAAATAGCTTGATCATGAATAGTTCCATGATAAGGATGAATATTTGATGTAGGAAAAATGTTTACTACACTGAAAAGATTACTAAAGAATGGAATTTGAAAGAACACCAAGCATTTGATAATGATGATCTATGTCACATCCCAAAATTTTCCAAATTTTGAAATGTGAAAAATAAGTAAACAAAATAAATAAATGTTGAAATTTAGGGTAAAATGAAACTTTTTGCTTCTAAATGGGAACATCAAAACCCTACTTGAAAAAAAATTGAATAAAAGGGAACCCAACAAAATTTCAATCAAGTGACATGCATTCATCAATGAATGTATCTTGAAATTTAAACACTTTGGAAAATAAACCAAAACCCTAAAACCCTAATGAAAGAAAATCATTTCCAAGATCTCCCTAAGACTATGGATTTGATCCATATAAAACTTTAGCAACAAACATTTATAAATAATCAGGAATGATAAATAAAAATATTATAAAGCCATAGAAATTGGTTTCATTTAATTTGGAGCCATTGGATAAAAACTTATGAATTTAATAAGATAAAAGGAATTAATTTCCAAAGCTAATAAAGCTCCTAACTAAAATCCATGCCAAATGGTGAAAATAATAATCCTAAAAGGATTTAAAAAGATAAACAAATATTAAATAAAATCATACAAATTGGAATCACCAATTTTTGATCTCTAAATAAAAGGATATGGATTTTATAAGGCAAAGAAAGAAAGAAAGAAGGATTATTTAAAAGTCAAATTAAATCTTGGCCAAATCCATAAACAAATGAAAGTTTATAGAATAATAAAAAGGAGGAAAAGATTATTTAAATAAAATCATAAGGATTGAACAATATCCAACTTTATTTAAATAAAGACAAATTTCCTAAACTAAATAATAAATCCAAAGAAAATTATTTAGAAGACAATTTAAAACTTGAATTAAATCCATAAGCAAATGGAATAAAGATAATCCAAATCCAAATAAAATAAAGGGATAAAGATTATTCAATTAAAACTATATGGACCTTAACTAAATTCAATTCTAATTGAATAAAGACAAAATCCCTAATGTAAATATTTAATTAAAACATGAGAAAATAATAAATTGGAATTTTCCCAAGTGGAATAAAAGTTATCTAATTAACTTAAAAAGAATAAAAGAATTATTTGAACAAAATTTATATGGGTTTAAAACCATATTTGATTTTATTTGAATAAAGACAATTGCCCAATTTAAGGGAATATTAAAATTGTATTAAAATATTTTAAATAATTCAAAGTGAATTATTTGCACTAATGAATAAATAAAACCTACTGAAAAAGGTTTGGTAAAAATTAGAATTCAAATAGAAGTTTGAAAATATATTTAAAATCTCATTTAAATAAATACAAGTACCTAGATTAAATAAATAATAAACCATAAATGAATAAAAGAATTATTCTAAAATAGACCTTAAAATACATTAATAAACAGTATTAAAACTTACTGAAATTTTGAAAAAGTTCTGAATTTAAATGGGAGTTTGAATTATTTGAACAAAATGAAAACATAAAATGAAATCAGAAAAAGAAAAAGAAACAGGAAGAAAATAAATAAGAAAAACCAGCCTAGCCCAGCACAGCAAGGCCTCAGGCCCAACAAGCACAGCCCACCCAGCAACCCCTCGCGAAACGTTTTCTTACCGCAAACTCCACCCTCTCAACTCACTGACAGATTGACCCCACGCCACGCTGGCGTCTTCTTCCCCATCCGTGACCCATTCTTCCCCCTCTCCTCGCATGTTTCTGCCTTCATTCTGCGGCGATTAATTCGCATCAATTACGCCAGTAATTCTCGCCGCGACCATACGTACTTAATCGCCCTTCTCCTCTCTATATTTCCCCTCGGACGCCACACCCTCTCCACCACTAGGCTGAGCAAATGGCTCGCCCGAACACTCACTGCTCCGACGCACTTCGGTGGTAATTCCGGTGAGTACACATAGCCCCATCCTCTCCAGTTCACGCTCACTTGTTCACAATCATTGTACACATCCATTGACTCCAGCCACATGTCTTCTCGTGGCCTAGAGCGCCGGCAACGACATCAACTGAGCACCATCATCTTCGGCTTCAACTCCGTCGAGATCCCCTGGTAATTCTTGACCGCGCCTCCCCCTCTCTTTGATGCTGGCGCCTTCGTATCTCTCTTGCGCGTCTAAAGCCGCCCTCATTTGGCTTTCTCGTGTCCTATAGCTTCGTATCCGTCGAAGACCGTGCGCACCCGACGGCAGCAAGAACTCTGGCGAGCAATTCAGGTCATCCTCGTGCGCCCCCTACTTTCCGAAGACCACGTTGAGCATCAGCAACACCCTGTGAACCTGGTGAGCACCCCCTCCCTCTCCCTTGCTTCCTAGTGGCGCCAGAACAATGCAGTCCGAGCGCCGCCGTCGCGCCACTGTCGCCAGCACCGCCAGGGTATGGTCGCATGATTAAGAGCCGTTAGATCAGAGCCGCACGATTCCCTTTGAATCCAACACACCACATTGCTCGATCCATGCAAACCGTTATCGTCCAGTAAGAATCAGCCACGTGGCCAGTCTTTTGATTTAAAAATATAAACTTGTCTATTAGTAGGTTGATTTTATAAAATTCATAACTTTTAATCTACACGTCCAAATTTTGCAAATATTATATCATTGGAATCGGGAAAAAGAAACCTTTGCAACCATGCCCTTAGTTTAGTGTTTTGCTTCTAGAAAATTAGTTGATTTTGCAGAAACATGTTTAGGCATATTTTGAGTATAAAAATTATTCTAAAAATGATTTTAAGGTAAAACCTTTTGCAAATGGTTTTATTAAACTCTATGACCCTAAACACTAAGTTTTGGATTTAAAAATGTATTTGATTAACCCTAGAAAATTATTTACTTTGATTAAAGGCATTTTTAGTAAAACAAAATGTTGCTATTATTTAAAAATGATTTTGAGTGAAACCTTTTTGTAAATGGATTTGATTTAAACACTTTGACCTTAAAAAACTAACATTTGTGTTTAAAAATATATTTGGCCAACACTAGAAATTATCACATTGATTTAAATCATCTCTAGCAAAATAAAAATGATTTAAATGGCCATTTTCACTAACTTGATTTTAAATGGTTTTACCACTTTTATAAATGAACAATATGTGTTTAAAATGTTCATAGCCTATTAGAAACCACTATTGCAAATAAAACAATCTTTTGCATGCTTGCATGCATTGTTTTATTTTTATTATTTTATGTGATGAATTGTTTGAATGCTAGTTTGAATTTGTGCCTTGATTGAGATTGTAGTGAACCTTGAAGAGTGTGACATTTGCAAGATCAAGGAGTGAACATATATTATCTACTAAAAAGGCAAGTGGTGCTTCATACTTTTGTCCTATTATTTTCACTATGCATTAGTGATGTTTTGAGTAGGACTTGCATGGAATTTTTACTAAGTATGCTATGCCATGGGAAATCCTAGTAGATGATGCCTTAGTAGAACTTTCCTAAGTTAAGATCCCTACTACTATCATGCTTAGCTTAGATAGTAGAAAACAAGGGTGGATTATATTCATGCTATGAAATATTTCTAAGTCTATGACTTGTGTTTTGTTTAATAAAACAACTATGTGAATGAATCACCTGGGTAGAATGGAATGAAAGGTTTGTGTTGAGTGGTTACATAAGTTCAGTATATTGGGGAAAACTTGTGTATCACAAGTCCAATATACTGGGGAAAACTTGGTATCACACTTGTGGAAAGCCACCCAGGAACAAACAGATTTGAGATGTCAAATGTTGAGAAGCTTCAAGTGCAGCCACATGGCAATATGGGCTCTGCCTGGATCATATAGGTTGCAATAACTTAGCCGGATGGACAGAAGGTGGTAGGGGGTGATAGGTTTGGAACGCGTCCATTTGGTCTAAGGGAAGGCTTCTGAAAGATCTTGTCTCGATGCATGTCGAGTCTTGTGGGGAAAGTGCACCACCTCTCTCGAGAGTAAAATCTCAGTACTTAGCTGTGTCCCCGGCAATGGACAATTTGAGAATCAAGACATGGAAGCTATCAAGGATCTCCTCATCCCAATTTCTAAGTTAAAAGCTTGTGGTTAAACAAGGGTAAAAGTTAACCAATTCTATTGGTTGTTCCTTGGGTGATTTTGACAAACAAAACTTAGTGTTTCCAAATGATAAGGAAAATCTATTTTGAGCAAAGCAAGCCTAAGCTCCACTTAGCCAAAATGCATATAGATGATAGATACCACTATTCTACCATAGTATCACTTGCCAATACAATTCAAATGTATTGACCCTTGTGGCTGTAACTTATTATGTTGCAGGTTTGTTTGATGTTAGTGAAGTGTGTTGAATAGGATTATAAGTCTACAACCAACATGATTGCCTGTGGCACTTTGAAGATGAAGGACTCCATGCTATAGTTATATCCGCTGGATTGTAATGAGATAGCCAAATGAGCTATGTAAGATGTAATGAATTATTGTATTCCTGGTTATAAAGTTGTATTATGACCATTGTTTCTTGATATTACATCTTAAACTATGGATGCTAGCTATTGATCCAGGGACTAGCATTGCAATCACAGGGACCTTTACCTTTATAAAGATGGGGTCTTACAATCTAATTCAAAGTGCAAGTCCAAAGACATTGGTATTTAACTATACATGCTTTGGATTATGTGTCAAGTGTATGGCTCCACTATTGATGTTGATAGTTTCTTTCAAACAGAAAAGAAAATACTGAAAGAGAACCTCAGAAATATATGGAAAAAAAGAAAAGATTAGAATTGTTCAGCTTAGGTATATAGAGGATATACATGTTATGGTTGTATTATTTGCTTGTTAAACAATGTGGTTCTTAAGTATTGGATACTAAATTTGTTGGTGTGAATCGTCATATGAAACAACACAATTCATGAACTACAATGGCCTAAGTAACTAGCAAGAGAATATGTGATGATGTTCATCGAGAAAAAATAAAGTGTTGATGTGTTTATCATTGCCATAAAAGCTTGCCTTCAAGATTTATTTTATTAGATATTATGAGAACAAAAGGGTTGTTCAAATACAAATGTCGTTGGATAAATCACATCCATAAAATAAATGATAAATTTTTTGAAAGACAATTGATTGAAAGATCACTTAGGAAGTGGCATCGCCGTTTAAATTATATTGGAAAGAAAACATGAAGAAACTCCATATGGATGGAATTTTGGAGTCTTTTGATTTCGATCAAATGACGCTTGTGAAACTTTCCTATAGATAATTCAAACTTCGTTCATAGGCCAAAAGTGAACGAATGACTAGGTTATTGGAACTTGTACATATAGATGTATGAAGCCCATTATGTGTAGTCAAGAGCGAGATTTCAACTTCATATGCTTTCTCCAAAAATTTGAGTGAATATATGAATATTTACTTAATGAGGATGAAGTGTGAAACATTTGAAAATGTTCGAAGACTTTCAAGATGAAGTTCAAAATCAATGTAACAAGAAAATAAAGAATTTATGATAGGATCATAAATGGAGATATTTGAGTGACAAATTTAGCATAACACCTAAGATTTGAGGAATCGTTCCATGAATTTGCGTTTCCTGAAACACCATACGAGTATGGTGTGTTCAATATATGTAATAAAACCTTGTTTGATATGGTAAGATCAAAGGTGTCATTTATAAAACTGCCATTATATTTTAAAGATAAAATCTTTAGAGACTACCCCTTTTACACTGAAAAGAGCTTCGTCATGATCCGTTGAAACGACACCATATAAACTTATGGTTTGGGATAAAACCCAAGTTGTCCTTTCTTAAACATTGGTATGCTATGCATAAATAATATGTTTACAACCTAAGTCAGATGAATATTTCTTTGTATGTTATTTTGAATAACAGTTGAGTATTCCTCCATAACACCAAAAACAAAAGTGTTTGTCACTTAGAACGTCAAGTTTATTTTCGAAGAAATTTTTTTGTGAAAAGTTAAGTGCGAGGACAATAAAACTTTGATAAGGTTAAAAGAACCTTAGCTATATGTGCTGAGTTGCGCAGCACCGTAAAGTGTCCCATAGGCAGCAACAATGCTCATCGCTCACGTGCCTCAAAGGTTGTGGACACGAAGGTCTAAGTTCCTATCGAACCAAGTAGGTCGGGTAAACAATCAAATACCAAGATTTGAGAGTTAAATCATTATTTTACAATGATGATCCTACTACATGCAAAGAAGCGAAGATGGGCCCTGACTCCGTCAAATGGTTTGAAGCCATAAAATCTGTGATAGTTCCATACACGAGAGATCAAGTTTTGAACTTGAAAGGCCCTCTGAAAAGGTGCAAGACCTTACAGTCATATTTGCATCTATAAAGAAATAGACATGGATGTTTTACATCTATGAAATTGTCGACATGTCAGGAAAGAGTTCACGACAATGTTCAAAGAGTTAACTATGACAAGATCTGATCTTTCATTAAGCGATATTTAGTCTAGACGGATTAATGTAGCAACCACTGCATATAATTTTGTTATGTGGTAGTTGAATAAACAAAACAAGTTCTTCTAATATAATGGTTACCTAGGACGTGTGCATGACACGGTCCAAAGGGTTTTGTTAATTCAAAGTATGCTAAAATCATATGCAAACTTCAATATTTGAAGTAAGCATAGCAGAGTTGGAATCTTCACCATGATGAAACTATTAAAAGAGTTCAATTTCATCAGGAGATGATGAAGATGTTTTCATTTGCAAGAAATTAAGTGGGAGTGCTAAGACATATTTCTAATACATTATGTGGAAGACATATTGTTGATTGGAAATGATGTATTTTTATTAACACAAGTTAAGAATTTCATTTTTGATGAAAGACTTAGGCAAAACCCGAATATTTGGTATTAATATCTATATGGATAGATTGAGATGCTAATACGGTTGTGCCAAATGTACATAGATGAGATATTGAATAAGTTCAATATGGAAATATCAAGAAAGGTTCTTGCCACACAGAAATGATTAAAATCGAAATTCAAGTGTATCGACACTTGGTAAGTGAAACAAAGATTCAAGTATTGATTGATACTTGATGAATGAAATCACAAAGAGTATTTTTCAATCATACTGTGATATGTACACATCCAGATATGTCATATGATCTAAATGTTATGAGCATAGACCAGAATGATTCATAAGATAATTATTGGACGATAGTAAAGATATTCTTATGATCTTTTGGAAGAACTAAGAATATATTATTTTTATAGAAGTGACAAATAGATGGCTAGTTCATTGTAAAAGTATTACATTGATACTAGTTTTGTCACAAAGTAAAAATTAAGTTTATCTCAATCTAAACTAAGGGTGGCACAATATAATGGAAAGTAAGTTCCATAATGGATTTGGATGAGTTCCAAAGTTAAGACATTATGACAGATACTACAACAAAAGGCTAAGTATATGACTGCTATTATAGCAGCAAAAGAGGGCATTTGTGTCAAGTAGTTTTTTATCAAACTAGATGTAGTTCACAGCAGGATAGTACTATGAAGATATATTGTACGACAATATTATCAACATGTTTTAACCCCAAGGAACTAAAGGTCTCACCAAAGGACCAAATTTATACAACGCCATCTCATTAGAAAATGAGTGATGCGTAGAGACGCAAAGACATGCAATTACACACAAACCTGAAAGTGTCGGATCCGGAGATCAGTTGACCACTAGCAATCGTGTAAATACAACACCAGAAATCCATAGGTGTTAAATGCACAAAGGTTTGAAACTAGATTATTGACTCTAGTGCAAGTGGGAGACTGTTGGAGATATTCCCAAGAGGCAATAATAAAGTGGTTATTATCATATCTTCATACTTATGATAAATGTTTACATACCATGCTATAATTGTATTAACAGGAAACATTAATACTTGTGTGATTTGTAAACATAAAAGAGTCCCTAGTAAAGCCTCTTATTAAACTAGCTTGTTGGTTAATATATGGTCATGGTTTCCTGATCATGAACATAGAGATGTTATTAACAACATGGTCATATCATTAGGAGAATGATGTGATGGACATACTCCTATAGTTAAGCGTAGCATAAAGATCAAGTCATTTAATATAGTTCATTTGCTATAAGCTTTCTGATACATAGTAACCTAATTCCTTCGACCATGAGATCATGCTAATCACCATCACCGGAAGGATGCTTTGATGACATCAAACACCACACCGTAACTGGGTGGCTATAAAGTTGGCATTGAGTGTTCAGAAAGTATGGGTTGAGGCACATGGATCAAGAGTGGGATTTGTCCATCCATACGACGGATAGATATACTCTGGACCCTCTCGGTGGAATGTCATCCAATTAGCTTGCAAGCATGTGACTGGCTCACAAGGGATCGCATATCATAGGAACGAGTAAAGAGTACTTATCGGTAACGAGGTTGAATTAGGTATGCAGAGATACCGACGATCAAACCTCGGATAAATAAATTATCCTGAGACAAAGGGAAATTGGTACCGTATGTAAATGGTTTATTCGATCACGAAGTAATTGTAGAAATATGTGGGAGCCATATGAATTTCTAGATTCCTCTATTGGTTATTGATCGGAGAAGAGTCTCGGTCATGTCTGCATAATTCATGAACCGTAGGGAGACACACTTAAGGATTTGAGATTGGATCCGGGATATCACGGGGAGATCCGGAATGGTCCGGAGAATAAGATTCATATAAGGAAAGTCAATTTCCAGGGATCGGAAATGTTTTTGGTGTTTTGACCGGAAGCTTCTAGAATGTTCTGGAAGGTCCACCACCCTGGGAGGGGGTCACGTGGAGTGTGGAATGCCCTAGGGGCTAGCCGCACCAAACCCTAAAGGGTCAATTCGGCAAAGACTAGTTTGAATAGTCAAATCCTAGTTTGAAAAGTCAAACTCTAGTTTTTGGTAAGAGGGAAGTCTTGGTGGAAAAGGTTTCAGCCTCTTCCTTTGGAGGACGAGTTAGGGAGGGTTTCCACCTAGGCTGGGAACACCCTTGGACGCCCCCCACCTATATAAAGAGGGGTGGTGGCGCACCCCAAGATATCCCCCTTGCCCTAGGCGCCCAAGACCCAATCCCTAGGTCGATGCTGCCCCTCCAAGCCGCCGGCGCCCTAGATCCCCTCTAAACCGCCGCTATCGTCTAGACTAAACCCTAGCCATCGGTTTCCCTCTTCCCTCGGCATATAAACCCTTGCCCCGAGGCTCCCTCTACTCCACCATACTCGCTCCGGCTTAGGCGAAGCCCTGCGGGATCTCCCCTCTAAAATCTGACACCACGCCATCGTGTTATCGGAATCACGAGGAGAGAGCTACAACCTCCGATGTTTGCTGGAACAAAGAAGAGGAAGGTCTTCATCGAGTACCGTATGTGTCACCGACTGTGGAGTATTGCCGGAACGCGGCGCCGAAAGGATCGTCTACGCGATCTTGAGATCGGCAAGTGAACGACTACATCACCCACGAGAATCTGCTCTCGTTAACCGCTTTGGATCTTCGAGGGTTAGTACTCTATCGACTCGTTGCTGCAATCTAGTAGATAGATCTTGACTTGTGTGTGTTCATGCGATAGAATTTTTTTGTTTTCCATGCTACGAACCCCTACACGACCTGCCCCACCACTAGTTTCATTTTTGATGCCTTGCAAGATTCAATCCATATCCTGATGCAAACCGCTAGCACTCACAGCATAGCTCTTAACCCTGAATGTTCGATGCAGAGTAAATCCATTAGCCAGTTAAGCGCCAGATTTCACAAGCATTCCATACTAGTGTGATATCCTCAGTAAACCTATACCAAATCTCCAACCATGCTACCAACTGATTCAAAGGCGTACCTCTGCTATCAATCATAGCGCCTGGATTCGAGTGCATCCTTATTTTACTCCTTGGTTTTCCATATTACAGTTTCTGCAGAGGAGCAGCTCCACCAGGTACTTGGAGGGCAAGAAGAGAGCCAAGATTGACACAATCAAAAGCTTGGGAGGGCGTCCACGGGAGATAGGAAATACAGTGAGAATATAGGTCAAGAAGACTTCTGCAACACATGTTTGATTATCAAAAATCATGTATATCGTCTGTTACACAAATGCAGAGAGACATTAGTC
Source organism: Avena sativa (assembly GCA_916181665.1). Lineage (NCBI taxonomy): Eukaryota > Viridiplantae > Streptophyta > Magnoliopsida > Poales > Poaceae > Avena > Avena sativa. The sequence goes on from OV702297.1 coordinate 151,902,122, forward strand.
ATATTTGTTGGTTCAATTTGTTCTCCTAGGAAGTCTGAAGGCACCTCTTCATTCCTCTCTTTTCGAAAAAAAAGATTTCCAATCATTTGAAGTATAGTAGTTTAAATCTAGTTAAAGATCAATATAATACAAAAAAGCAGAGTCCTATACTTTATATTTAATCAAGTCATTAGACTCTCGTAGAAAATCTTAATTTTTGGTATACACTTCCCAAAAACTAAATTAATTAAGGTTAATAGATCCCATGTGTATATATCATACGTTTTCTTCAACTTTCTGAAGTATTCATCTCTTAGTTCACATGAGTGCAAACGTATATACTTAATATTCAACCAATTATCTTTATAAACATTTTCCACACCAACCATGTCTTGATACATATACATATAAAATAGGAAGACAATTTTTTAAGATATAGCAAGCTGGCAGAAAAACATAGCATCAATAAGATATTCATCCCTTGTAGTGCACGAACTAATATTTTTCTTGGGATGTACTCAAACAAATTTTTTACTCAGCGGAAAAATATCTTGGGATGTACTCAAACTATTTCTTTCCTTCTAAATATTGGATAGGACAACTTTTTGGGGTTGCGACTTTAACCTGCCAGGAAGGCTTATGCGTCATATTCTTGTATAAAAGTGCAATGCAATAACAGTCCCACCCCCGTTGTGTCCAGGTCGACGTCACTCAAAATACCAAGATGAACCACAGAACAGTCGTAAATGGCCTACCATGGTTGATCTATTCGACCATGCCTTCGACAAAGCAAATGCACAGCTGAGTCAGAATCAGGTAGGATTTATAAAATTGCATAGTACCATTTGCCTACACAACTACATATTGACAATGATGAATTTGATGTTTACTAGGTATCTTGCAAGCAATATGGCTTGAATTTTTCGCATTGCACACATGTTGTGCTTAGTGAAGCTCAGTAAATTTTATCTTCTCAATAGATTTTTTTTACTAATTAGTTAAAAAAAACCTAACATGCATAATAAACCAATCTTCAGAAGCCACAAGCATGCATTTATACAGAACGATGTTACCAATAAAACTTCACACATTTTATCACTTTGCTCATCTTTCTTGTACCAATCAGGAAAAAATGGAGGTGATACCCACCTCCTCAATTCAACGGGAAAGCACCAGTATGTCGATTGGTCCGGAAGAGCATACTAAGGATAACAATACTTCTGGCGTATTTTTCACGGGGAATTTGCCAAATGTGTGCCAGGTTTTTCAAGTTAAGGTTTGATTGCTCAGGTGCATAGGTTTTCACGGACTTTGTGCTCTACCTACACACGAATCTTTTGACTTGAGGATGTATATATGAATTCTTAGTAAGGTAGAAGCACATACTTCACGCTTAAACCTGGGATCAGGCAGAAGTATACATATCCTGGACCGTGACATTAGCTTAATCACCGGCCTGACTTGCACTGGTCTACCTGTTATTAGAAAGGAAAAGTCTCCTCTTCTTAGGAAAAACTTTGTGGAACTTGTGAAAAATTTCCTATCGTGTGGTTATCAGGATGCTACCTTCACTTTCAGTTATGTCGAGTATGTCGTAGCCAAAGAGTATGATAGCCCCATGAGCCCAGCTAAAAGGTACGATTTCTGTATCGCTGCTATAGTTTATGCTTTAGCTGGTTTCCTTGCAGTGCAAGAAGGTGGAGCTAGGTTCCCTTTTGAAATAGTGAATAGCTTAATTGATCCATTAGAAATAAAATCACACAATTGGTGTCAACTAGTAAGGAGGAATCTACTGCTACAAGCATTGTCTCTGCAACAACAAATTAAACGGGGGGAGAAAACAATCAGAGTTGGTGGTTGCCCTTTGAAAGGGCATGTATGCCCCCATGTGTGGTTTTGGTAATTAATGACAATCTCTATAGACTAATGTGTAAATTGAGTTTCACTTGTAGGTTTGTCCATTGGCATCGCTTGGGCCTTGTGTTGGTCTCAAGGTTGGAAGATGAAGAAATGTCCAAGGACTTTGTGCCCATTGGAATCATGAAGAAAGAAGGAGCTTGAAGGTTGATCAAGACATGTGCAAAGAGTTGCATCAAGATGGATCAACCTCAAGAAGAGATGATGAAGAGCGAGCTCGAGATGCGCCATCTCTAGAAGATCTCATGCTTGAAGCTTTCCATCCTCATGATCATGGGGTGATGAAGACAAGTTCAAAGAAGAGGTTTCCCCATAGAGTATGGGGGAGCAATTCGCAAGTCTTCATCTTCATCAAGCAAGAGCTATCAAGAAAGGTGTTCCCACTATAGAAGAACAAAACGGTCTACATCAAGTTCAAGTGGGTTGCTCAAGGCAAAGGTATGTTCTTGATAGGGCTTCTCTTTTTCCGGTCTCGTGTTGTTAGTTGGGAGACCGGGTTTAGGATAGATAGTCGTACTATCAAGAGGGGCTCTCAAGCGGGTGTCTTGATTGCATCGTTCGGAGAGAGCTCAAACCTTTGCATTCATAGCATCATCTTTCTTAGTTTTTATTTGGTTCTTGTCCATGAGAGGATCTAGAGCTTGTGGTCATCATCATAACAAGCTCTAGTTCATCGTCCAAGGATTTCCCTTGCATATCTTATTGCGGTTTTTTGATCTTGCGAGTTTTCCGGCTCCACACCTTGGGGGATACTTCACATATATATAATTGATATTTTCTCCCTTGGTGGCATAAAATATTTAACATTTTTTTGGGTTCTCTTGGTTTTATATTCCCAACAAAATTGGTTTCATCCCAATCGGAGTTTCCAAGCTCATCTTCTTGTGTTTTGGGTTTTGGAGGTTTTACCAGTTCATCGCTTCTAGAGAGGTCATAACTTTCTCAATTTTGTTTTATCCTTCCATGCTGTACTATGATGTTTCTTTGCATAATCTTATAGAGCTTTTCGTTCTCTTCAAAACGAGCCCAAGATCATCAAAAACGGAGTCCGGAATCAAAAGTTATTGAAGTTTTCGTGCAATGCTATCCTGCGATTTTTGCTTGAGCGAAAGTTCCGACCCAAGTTCCGGTCAGGATCAGTAACTTGTGTTTCTATTTGCCGGAAGTTCCGGTGGGGGGCCGGAAGTTCTGGTGGGGGCGCGAATCTGTCCCAAACGGTCAGTTTTTCCTTGTCCTATTTAAGGGGGGCTTCTTCCCCAATGGTTCCCCATCTTTTGAGCTCGTTTTTGCCCACCATTGTTGACCTATTTGAGCTCTCTTACTCCCTCTCCCTCCAATGATTCTTACATCTTTTTGAGGGAAAAGTGAGAGGAGATCTAGATCTACAATCCCCCCAAGTCAAATCCCTTCTTTGTGAAGGAATCATTGGGATCTAGATCTTGGAGAGTTTTGTGTTCTCCTCTTGTGTTCTTCCTTCCTTATTCTCCCAATAGCTTTTGTAGCTTTGTTGGAATTTGGGAGAGAAGGACTTACCCTTGCATTTGGTGCATAGGTTTGAGTTCTCATCTTGTGTTCTTCCTCTCTTATTCCCCCAATAGCTTTTGTAGCTTTGTTGGAATTTGGGAGAGAAGGACTTGCCCTTGCATTTGGTGCATAGGTTTGAGTTCTCCTCGGAGATTCGGCGAGTTCAAGCTTGTGGGCTTGTTTCTCTTGGGTTCCTTGGAACCCTAGACGGTTGTGTGATTGGGTTGTTGACCTTTTGTGGTATTATTGACCTTTTGTGGTCTTGTAGCCTTTTGTGGCTTTGTTGGCCTTTTGTGGCATTGTATCCTTTTGTGGCTTTGTTGTTGGGAGCCTCCAATTGAGTTGTGGAGTTAGCCCCAATCTTGTACGTGTTCGGTGACCGTCCTCAAGCGTCCCATAGTGGAGCAAGTGCCCGTCTTTTGTGGTGCACACTCGGGAGAATAGGGTGTGGCATCGGTGAGTTGCATGATTCCGCATCCGGGGTGAGGCCTTGTGTGGCGTTGGGTGAGCATCGAGCCACCACACCTCGAGGTGAGCCATTTGTGGCGTTCGGAGAGAATTGCGCCAACGCACCTCTCCAATGGAGACGTAGCTTCTTTGGAAGTGAACTTCAGAAAACAAATCTTCGTCTCCGCGTCCATCGGTTATCTATCAACCGAGCCCTTTACTTATGCACTTTACATTGTGATAGCCATCGTGCTTAAAGTATTTATATCTTGCTATCACCTTGTTGCTTGTATTGCTTAGCATAGGTTGTTGGTGCACTTAGGTGAACTTAGTGGCTAGTTTTTGTGCTCAATAAATTAAACATTAGTTTTATTCCGCATTTACTTGAGCCTAAACCATAATACCATAATATTTTATAAACGCCTATTCAACCCCCCCCCCCCCCCCCCTCTAGGCGACTTTATTTGTACTTTCACCCTTTCGTTGCAAAGGTTAGTATAGCACAAAAGCACATAATTTGGTATAATTTATGAAACCATATATGTAGTTTCAAAATTTGGTGCCAATCTCACCATTTTTATTTCTTCCATATGTTAAAGGTATTTTACCTTGATAACCTACAATTTGGTACAAACTGGGTAAATGACTACATTTTACTTAGAGGTAGTTTGTACACCAAAGAACCGGTCGCCACTCTAATCAAAAAGGACACCACCATAAACTCCTATCTAAGCAACAAGAATACGAGAGGCACGAGGTTTTATGCAATGTTCACTACATCTCTTAGTATTTAACCAGTAAGCCTTATGTTGCAAAACTGACAGTCGCTCTTACAATTCAAGAGGTCCTTCGAAGTTTGCTACAGCAGGAAAGAAGGCGACACATGCAAATCAATTGATGTAGTTGCACCGGACAATAAGAGGAAAAGAAACTTTCTCGAGGAAACTAATACTCACAAGCTGAAGGAAACAGAAGCAAGGAACCTAGGTATCATCTTATAGGGAAATGATCTTTCTACTACCCCTACATTACTTCCTGGATAAAAATATTTTAGGTAGGTAGTAAATTTCACTGTTAATCAAATCATGTTCTTATTCAAGACACCGCAGCAGCTATCAGCCCACATGGACGGAAACTATCAGTCCGTGAGATTTTAATGCAAGCACAGGGGAGGTTACTTTCTAATATACCCAAGATTAATCGAAATAAGTCTAGCGCACTGAACCGACCACATCCGTTCAAATGATTTTATAAGTTTCCAGTAATAACTTAATTGTTTGATGTAATTAGGTAATACCAAGCCTGTTACCTCTAGGTACGCTAAAGAAAACAAAGATAGACTAGATCTTACTTTGAAGATTCAAGGTTAGTATTAAACAAACATTCATATTGCACCTGGTGGAATATTTTAAATACAAGTTATAGTAGTAGTCTAGATTCAACCGTATAGCATCCAAGCGTATATACTTGAATGAATTAAAAACTGGGTCGACTGCAAAAAAATATTTCACATGACCTTAAAAATATGCCATCATTATATTATACTACTCATAACTACAGTGTGCATCTCATGAAGGAAAAAATGGCTCTGGCTTTTGCATTTTAATGGGGTGGTAACCGAGAAACTATATACCAGAAGCTATACTGCAATGAAAAGTTCTTAGCAAAGTTACTTTGAAGTATCAAAATTAAGTTGGATAAATAAAATTAGATGTAGGATGTTATTCATGGCATACTTTTAAGTTGGATAAATAATTTTAAGTTGGATAAATAAAATTAGATGTACGAAATTGTCAAGTCCCAGATCATATTTATGCCATATTCATGTCAAAGACAAATTCACCAATGCAGGTCCGGTTATTGTTTTCCAGTATAGCTTGTGTATTTTTTAACATTTTATTTCCTCTATAGTAACATATGGATTCAACTTGATGATCTAATTTTATACCGAACTCGACATAAATTAATTTAATCATTCTCAAAACATATACACGTTAAATTTAAGTTGCTTTCACCGCCAACCATTCAAAAATCTTGTTCAAGGGGGAGATTGTGTATTTTTTTACCGCTGCCCATGCCTCCTAATTAACACATGGCTCAGATTTGGTAACCTAATGTTCAATGGACTCGACATACATGAAATACAATGTGTATTGCCTTAATCATTTAGGTTATGTTGTTTTTCACCGCTCCAAAATGAAATGTTTATTTCGGCCATATACTATTAGCCTAACTTAAGTATTTATGGATTAAGCTATATATGATCAAGATAGTAACATAGCAAAGCAGGAGGTCATACCTGCAGAGAATCAGATTGACCACCATGTACGCAACGACCTATATGAGTACCGCCATACAAAATGCATGACCTTTTACAAATCACTGAAGAGACATCGTAAATATGAACTGTCATGGTGACTGATGTCTACGCACACTTCTATTCCTGTAGACAGTATTGGGCCTCCAAGTGCAGAGGTTTGTAGAACAGCAGCAAGTTTCCCTTAAGTGGATCACCCAAGGTTTATCGATCTCAGGGAGGAAGTGATCAAAGGTATCCCTCTCAAGCAACCCTGCAATCAAGATACAAGAAGTCTCTTGTGTCCCCAACACACCCAATACACTTGTCAGGTGCATAGGTGCACTAGCTTGGCGAAGAGATAGTGAAATACAAGTGATATGGATGATTAGAAGTGGTAATTGCAATCTGAAATAAAGATGGTAGCAAGCAACGGCGCCAGAAAAGAGCTTGACGGGGTGGAAGAGACTAAAGGCCCTATAGTCCTCAGCAACGGTGCCAGATCTAGTTGTAAACGGTGTTTCAATGCTTAGAAACAAGACCTATGGATCATACTTTCACTAGTGGACACTCTCATATAAATATCTTCTCTTCATGATACTACTCTGAACTACTCTCTGGTTGGACAACTCTAATCCACGGTAGGGCTATAACAGCACACCTCAAAGTTCTCATTCGCCATCTAGATAACCCCACACTGTCACCTTGAGTGCTAGATGGTTCCAACAAACACCACAATTTTATAAAGACAACCAACTCAAAATATAATTCATAATAAGTATTTCTGTAATATTTAGCCTAAGTGCCACACGGTGTGCACACTGTCACCTTCATACACGTGGGATAGCCGGAGATCACAATTAAAGCATTTGAGTAGCAGAGTAGATCTACTTGATTACAAAGCTCATGACCATAATAAGATCATGCATAGAGAGAGAGAGAGATGAACACATAGCTACCGGTAGAGCCCTTAGCTTCGAGGAAGAACTACTCCCTCCTCATCATGGGAATCAGCAACGGCGATGTAGATGGTGGTGGAGATCGATGGAGATGGATCCGGGGCAATTCCCCGTCCCGGCAGGGTGCCGTAACAGAGACTTATGTCCCCCGAATATCCTCTTCGGTGGCGGCGGTGCTACGGAACTTTTTGTGAAGATCTGATCCGCGTTGGGTTTACGTCTCGGGGAGATGTATATATAGGCGAAAGGGCATGATTGGTGTCAACACCCGGATTTTTAATCCCAGATGCCTGTTATGCCATGCATCGCAATCCCAGGATTACCATTTTTGTGAGACATAACAGATTGGATATCACAGTGCATCATCTATTACAAACCATACATAAGGTCTTACAACAAATAAGGATCTCATGATCTAGTCTTAATACAATTCAAGCAGCGAAAACAATGTAATAATAACGATAGCGTAGGCGAAGCTCCATCTTCATGGTCACAGGCAATGCTAACGATGGGAGATGATCTGCGGTGACCCAGCATACCACTGCATGATGTAGTACACTATAGTCGTTGACATAACACCAATAAAACACCGTTCACTAGTATTACATCCCTCAGAGTAGTACAACAGAAACATAGCAGGTCCAAGACATGACTATAGGTTACAACTCAACTCTTTACACAAGATCCAGAGAACACTCTAGGTTAAAGAGAGAGAAAGAAACTTCTTACAAAGAAGAATCAGAAATAAATAACTCATAGCTACCATACTTATAAAACTAGTAGCTGAACTACTAGGCTTGCATTGCTGCTATTGCAATACTCTACAGAAGTAGGTTCTATGGTTAGAAATTCTATTCTTATCTAATCAGCAACTTCGTCTTCACTTGAGTTGATGTATATGCTGACTTCCTTGACTTCATTGAAGAGTTTTAGCTTTTAATGATGATTCCTGGAGCATAACTTGATGTAGACGTCGTCTGTACTGGCTTTAGAACCTAGCAAGGGTTAAGAAGATACTTTGAGTACGAGCGTACTCAGCAAGTTCACTAGAAAAGGAGTGTTTGATGTACTATATCTACGTCCACAGACCATAGGTCGTAGGCAATGCAAGTTTTCGTAAACATTTCTTCAAAGGTTGCTTTTATTCTGAAAAGCTATGTCCGTCAGCCTTCACGGGTTTACCAGAACTTTCATGGAGTTCCTTACCCGCAGCGTTCGCAGCTCCTTCCCGAAAGAGGGAGTAACAAGTTACAGTTCTTACACTCTGCAGAGGTGCGTCACTTTACCCATGAGAGACCTTAGATTTTGTTGCATGGCCGGGAGTATGTCCCCGTTCAAACTTCCTTGGTTTGAGGCCCAACCTAAGATCCAAGCCAATCACTGCCTTCTCCGCGACCCCGCATGTCTCCTTGGTGTACACCATGCCCACCTATTGAATTACGGCAATGGTTTGTACAGAACGTTCAGATGCCGGAACTATCGTGGGACGATGAGGGTTCCCACCCATATGCTGCATATCCTCTATGAATTACCAATTAATATGCACGCTACGAGTGATAATAGCCACGACCCGCACATCCAGCTCCATGCGAGAGGGAAAAGATACAGCTGACTTCTTCGTTCCATTCCAAATCTCATGGTCAACGCGTAATATACGGCGTAAGAATCACTGGTGACATTGGTTGTTAAGTCCTAGATAATATGTTCCTTTACCACCGGAACTCTTATAATAGGTTATTACCTCATGGTAAATAACCATGGTAAATAACCTATATTCACATTATTATGAAAATAGTGTTTTCTGACCTTTTTCAAATGCAGGTGATGACAACACTGGATTTGTAAAATACTTTACAGAAAATAATCAAAGGACATGAGCAAGTGTGAACTTGCCTTTTGTGATTGCAAGATTATGCACTCACGGTCTTCAAGACAATAGAAGATCCAATAGTTGAAATCTGCATCATTGGTCCGGTAAGTACTAATGTTTAAAGAAGCAAGATGCTTTTATGCATAAGTAATGTAATGCAAGTTGATAAACGCGAATCCCAAGGGTAACGTTGTTCTAGGTTTTGGATACTGGAAATGGTTTCTTAAGAATGTGTTGTACTTTTAGATAAGCTTCACATTTGTGTTTCTTATTAAGGCTTATGAGTGTGTGAAACAACATGTATCTATACAACAATAAAATATACACATATGGAACGCTACTCAAGGTTGCTTACATCTTAATTGTTTATCTTTAAGTTTTACTTTACAAGTAATGTCACTTATAAAGAGTTTAAGTATTTAAAAATCTTATTATACAAGTAGGTTATAAAGTAAGGTGGTTGTGATTAGTTGTCATCTGTTTTCTGAAGTGGCAAAAGGAATAACATGTGAAGAAAATTTTATTCAACCAAGCAGAAGCATATAAGTTTTTAAGTTAACCTAATGAGGTGTTCTTTCAAGTTATAGTCTTTAAGTAAGAAAGAATTGCTTTATTTGAATAATGATATTAGTAGTATTTGAGACTTATCTATCTTGGTTTTTGAACTTGGTTAGTTTGGTACTAAGATACCTTATAACTTAATTATAACAGACCAAAGTTAACTATAAAGTATATAACAAAGTTTTAGCATTATATTCAAAGTCTTGTGGACTAAAGTTAACTTTAAAGACATAGATGGACTTAGGGTGTATTACTTATGTTATTTGTATCTTGTTCACTTTATATTGTTTCTTTAAAGTTACTCAAGGATGGCATTACTTCCATTTGAGTAGTTGTTTATTAATTTTATAGTGGAATAGAATCATTTATTGTTTTATAGAGGTGTGGTTATAATTTATAATTAAGGAAGTAACGGCACTTAACTATTCATGGACTAACTAAATTGTTTTAATTTGTTTACAAACTTGTGGTTAATATAAAGGAATAGGTTTTATTTCACTACAAATTATCCTTGGAGATTTTACTTTGGATAATGATCCTTTTATAAAATAATCTACACTTATGGTTGAATGATAATTCAGTAAAATTGCATTTTTAAAATGTATTGAACCATTTTGACTTCATAATATTAGTATTTAAGAATAATACTATTTATTACATTTAATTGGTTAATTTAAGAATATTAACAAATTTTATTTGACATTTTATGAATTATTAACTAAAGAAATAGGTATTAAATTCAAGTTATTAAAGTGTTTAACTTTTTATTTAACTTAAAAGTGGAATATTATATTTTTAACATATAGGTATTATATTTGTGATCATTTTGGTATATTACACTTACTTTTGTGATTTAAAAATAATAAGATATGTTTTTTATAATACTTATTATTTTATAAGGACTTAATAAATAAAAAATATTTAATTAAGTGGAATAATAATGCATGATTATAGTTTTAAATTATAATTCTTATTTTTTTAAGATTTTTAGTATTTTATTTATATTTACTAATATTAAAATATTAATTATCAAAGTTTTATTACTTATAAAACATTTTATTGAATAATATGTATTTAAATAATCATCATAATAATATTTGATAATAGTTTTAAGTTGTACATTTTAATTTTCTGAAAATTTTCATATATTAAACATATTTTTTTGAATTATAAAACAAAAGATATTAATTAAACAAGTTTTCATTCCTTTATTTCATTTCAGGAAATACTTATATTTGAATTAACATTGTTTTATCTATTTCATACACTAGGTCACTGACTGGTGGGTCACATGCCACATGGCATGCTCGGCTTGATTAATGCTTTTGTTACTGAAAGTATTCCTACTCCTAGCCAATGACAAGCAGGCCCTGCACCACGTCACCTGCCACATGGGCGAGGACGGGTCAACAGACACAGGCATGATGTCAGCATGACGCCAGCCTGGTCTCCACCACCAAAATGAGGTCGCCGGCGGCTATCGACAGCGCCCCAGCTAACGAGACTAACCTAGATCGTCTAAGCACGATGTGCTGAACCTTAGTATGGTGGCGCTGTCAAGAAATGGTCGTCGGAGCCTCGTCGGCGACGAGCTCTGTGGTGGTGCGGTCGGTGTTAACGCGGACAGACAGCTACAGCGAGCGTGCAATGAATCGGAGAGGATCATCGGGAGCAGAACCTTACCAGGAAGCTAGTAGAGGTGTTGGTGAGTCAAGGCTCGACCGAAATCGCTGGGAACGGCGTCGACTGGCAGCGGAACGTCGGTGATGGCGAGCTTGATTTAGGTCGAATGGCGTCGATTCCTCTGGGGGTATGAACAAGTAGAGCGAGGGGAGTCGAACGGTGGTCCTGGCTTGGCCTGGGACAGCCGGAGACGATAGGAACAGAGAGGTCCGACGAGCTAGGGTTCTGGCTCAGAGGGGAATTGGGGAAAGGGAAGAAGATAGGGTTCGTTTCTGCGCAGGAGGGGATCTTGTAGACGACCAGGAGCAGTGGCGTGGATCTTGGCGCGGCGGCGGACGGCGGCGATGCTGACATCCAGCTGCTTGTGACGTCGGGCCGGACCTCCTCGGTCCCACTTGTCAACCAGAGAGAAAGATAGATTGGGTTGGTTGTTGGGCTGCTACTGGGCTTCAGTTGGGTGGTTGTGGTTGCTCATGGCGATGGATAAGAAAGAGGGTTAATGGGCTTCGGCCTGGTTATAGTTTTTTCTTTACTGTTTCCTTTTCTCTTTTCTGTTTTATTTTTAGATTTGTGTATTACACATTTGTTTTAGGGATATTTCTTTATAAAAGTTCTTTGCTGAATACAAGCATCAATAATAAGTTATTTTGAACTATTTATGAACTTTTATTATATAAAGTTATCACTTCTTTATTTTCTTATACATATGTATATATTTTATTATGACTAACATAAGAGTTAAAGTTTGAATTGAAAATACTTACCATAAGTTCTTTGAAGATTTGATATTCTCATATTTCTTTTATTGATGTGAATAAGGGTTAATGGCTAAACATACTATCTTTATGTTTAGGATCTTTATTAATATCACACTTTAAAATAAATAGTTATTATTTGAAATGAATTATGGGAGAGAATTGATAACTATAGTTTCTAGGCATATATGATTGAAATAAAAGTTAGGGTTTTAAAATTGTAATTGTTTACCATGGTTTTAGGAGTTTTAATATTTTTGTTCATCTTTTTATTTATATGAATAAAGATTATTGGTTAAGACAGATTGTCCTTATGTTGGTGTTCAAGAATGGCTTCATCTTTTATACAAGAAAGTTATTTCCTAGAAGGTCTTATGGGAAATAATTGATAAGGATAACTCCTAAGTACATATAATTATGATAGTTAGGAATGACAAAGATGTGCTTATGTGATCTGCTATAGGAAACTATTCCTATAAAGTGGTATGGAGATAAGATAATAGATCAATAATATGAAATGAATATTATGTTTGGTTTAAGATTTAAAGTTTAGGCTTTAACAAGGATTCCTATATTCCATACTTCATAATTCTGGACTTCTGATTAAGGAATTCCTTTCCTAGATATACTACTTCTTCCTATCCATCATCATGTGTTAACATGATGAACTTTACTTCACAAAATATTCTTATCCACCTTTTATTCTTCTAAATCCACTTGTAAATTCCAATGAGCTTGATTCTAAAGCATTTCCTAATCTTTTCATATCTATACTTGGGTATATCAACTATTCTACTGCTGATAACCTCCAATCCAACATATGGTTACCTCTAACTACATTCATACTCTTCCTTAATCATCCACCACTAATATTACCCTAGTAGCTATATATATAACTTTACTTCCCCTCAAGTATTAGTATTTCCCATGAGAAAACTACTTTTTCTATAATCCAATGTTGCTCTAACATCACCTTAATCATACTATCTTGTATCTACTTAACTCTAGTAACAAATACTCCAACCTCACATTATATTAATGTGACCTGTAATGGCTAATCTAGGATACTATATCTATATTATGGTTCAATCATGTTTTATCCACCAATGTCACTTATACATGATATAAGCATTCAATCTTGGTGACTTAAACATGATCATTATAATCCTTTGATCATTTATGGCTTAGGTTTCCAGTTGGCTAATCAAGGCCTCATCAATACAACATTATAATTGTATTATAGTTATCTTCTTAGTATCTCTATCTATCTATGAGATATTACTCATTGACTATACCTACTTGATCCAATAGGATTACTCCTTGGTAACTATCTTCAGAATTCATCCTTATAATCTTCTTTGTTACCACATATAATTATGTCTTCCAGATAACTCTTCTATCCATTTAGGAGTGAGTTAACTCCATCAATTATCATAATGATTTCATTCTCTCCAAACTCTTCCATCCTATAGATGATATTCAATTCTAGCATTACTGTTTACCCCTTCTTACATATTTATTTATAGGTTTTAAGTGAATGCTATAATAAGGACAAGAGTTGATAGATCAAGAATTGATAGATGAAGAATTGGTGAATCAATAGTTGATTACTCAACATTGATTAACAACGGATATTCAGATAAGATTCATTAGAGATGATAAAGATTGATATGGAAAGAAAGATATATGATGAATGATCTTGACTTGGTTTCTTTCCTACTCAATCTCACTAAAGAGTTAAGGATAGGTATTACCATGATACTCATGGTAAAAGTAGATGAGATTTAAGATAGATCAAGATTTAGTTGTTACATTCTTATTACTTAAGTTATATTTATAACTTGGTGTTCATGAGTGTGTAATGAATTCAAGGATATGATTACTTAAGGATCAAATATGAACCATTAAGCAATGTATTAGGTTTAACATCTATTAGATTTGATCTACCCTTAGATCAAATCTCCTTTACCCAAAATAAGGTTTTAGCAAAGGTCATATTGAAACTTATCGCAGTCAACTTGATGATCTACTTCAATTCCATCAAGTTAAGAGAAGCTTCAATCACTTTGACAGGTTTTTATTTAAAAGTGCGAAAATTATTCAGATTTTCAATGCATGAATGCAATGCACACAACTGTGTTCAGCTTATTTCTAAGCTCTAATGCTGGGATGTTACATGATCCTAGTTGTCGTAACCTTTCTATTGTCCGTCTTCATGATACTCCTCTTCATAGTCTGGCCACGGAAATAGCCAGGGACAAAGCCATGAGTACTCTTTAAGTACTCGCAAACTAATACTAACAAGTGAAGTGGTTTTGAGTAGGATATACTAAGCTCTAGGGTTATTTTGCAAAAAGCCAGATTTATCTCTACTGAGTTCAGAAGCAAATAAAGCTATTTGAAAGTTTTATAACACCTAAGTGGGAACTTGAATTTCATATCACAACTCCGTTGTGGTCAAGTCAAAGTCATAAATCATTTCATAAGTTATTTTGAAAACATCTGACGACGGAACAGTATGGCCACTCTAACTGTCCATAACCATGGACGTGGCTATTCGAATAGTTTGACACTCTGCAGAGATTGTACACTTTCACCACAACATTTGATACATCTGTCAGGAACAATCTTGAATTCACCATACTTAGTATGTGGATAATCAATCCTAACCTTTCAATTACATGCCCTAGTATAGGCACCTCTCCTGTGAGTTTGGCCTCCCAACCATGACCAACTGTCATCTTGGGAACTGCATAGGTGGACAATCTTCACAAGGTAGCCTCAGCTCAAACCTTGGCCACAAGGGAACCCATACTAAGGTATATAAATTTCTAGTCAAGTCCTAACCAAATTTCGGGTATTATGGTTATACGATAAAATTGGAATGGTATCGCATCCAGACAACCATCAGTTTTATAAAGGGCTAAGGCTCATGCCTTAACATTTTCATCATCAAAATCATCTAGTGTTCAAGAACACATGTCAAAACATTTTAGTAGAATGACTCATCATTCTAAGGTTTTCATAACCATTTTCACCAAGTATTCCCATCTAAAGTGATCAAGTTTTATGCTTAGCACTAGCATCTACAAGTGGGGGTAAACACTAATGAGGGGTGGTAAACAAGTGTCAATGATCTAAGTTCAATCTCATGCCTTAGGATGACATCAAGATTATCTAACTTAGGCCAAGTTTTATGCTCTTTATGCTACCTTCAAATCTCTTTCTAAAGTCTACCAATTATCATGTAACCTTAACTAGAAAGCTTTGATAAAGAAATAAAATACTAAGCTTGCGAGTAAAACTAGGATTATGTGTCATCAAGGGGTATAATCACATATGCTTAAGGCATATAGTTGGCATAGTAACAAGAAAGTTTTATCTTGCCAAGTCAACTGGTAGTATTAAGCTGGCCTTGTGCAGAGCAGCGGTTGAAGTTCTCCTCGGCTTCTTCTTCGTAGTATCCTTATTCCTCCTCGTATCCTTGGTTGGTACAAGCGTCTATAAATAAATATGAGGTACACAATCACCAAACAATACTTAAATATTTCTATTTAGCACACAAGGGTTCACACTAGATGATCTAGCATCATCACTATTATCACAAAGATTAAAGCACTTGTCTTATTTATTTTATTTTAGAAAAGTAATTTCTACTCATTGAAAAACTACTTAAGATTTAATATTCTCCAACTAAAACATGGGATCATGTTTACACATGTCATCACCACATATTTCAGTACATGGGAATGTGATTTAAAGTGGTGTCATAATTTAATAAGGTTTAACCTTTTTATTTTAATTAAATAAAGTGACTAGAAATGCCTATGAGGCATTCTTTTATCACTTGATCATTATTTCTGCAAGTAAACCTATATATTTTTATATATTCTAAAAGGTATAGTCAAATGTGATTTTTGAGAGTTGGAATCAACTCAAAAGCTTTCATGGTTGAATTTTGAAAAATGTTTGAATGCAGAAAATCTTCTGCCTTGTTATTTTTACCATGGGTGATCTACAATTCCAATTGGTTTGAATCCAATAGGCTTGGATTAAGCATTCCAGTACCTTTCCAACAAAATTGGTTTCATGTATTTTGGTTCAGTGAATCGAGCTAGGTTGATTTTTGAATCTAGGCATAGAACTAAGTTTAAAACTAAATGGAAAAACCTAAATTTGAATTGCTGGGTCGCGCGGGATGTTTAACTGGGCCGTCCCACTACGCACAGCATGCACACGGGCTGATTAAGTGGCTGTCCCCACTCGTCAGTGAGACAGGGAGTGGCAAAGCGGTACGGGGTGATCTAGGTCGTGCGATCTAGTTCTAATTGAAAGAACATGTTGGGCCCCATGTGTGGTTTTGGTAATTAATGACAATCTTTATGGACTAATGTGTGTATTAAGTTATACTTGTAGGATTTGTCCATTGGCATCGCTTAGAGAATGTGTTGGCTTCAAGGTCGATGAAATGCAAAGAAGATATGTTGGGCATGCTCAATATGCGAGGTCGATGATGAGGAATTAAGAAAGGCGTTCCATCTTGAGAAGGTCAAGATCGTCTACATCGAGCTCAAGTGGAATGCTCAAGGCAAAGGTATAATCTTGATAGGTTTTCCCTTTTGCCGGTCTCACGTTGTGTGTATGAGACCGGGTTTAGGATAGATAACCGTACTATCAAGAGGGGCTCTCGTATGAGTAATTCGGTCACATTGTTCGGAGAGAGCTCAAACCTTTGCATACTTGCATCATCGTATTTGGTTGTTATTTGGTCTTATCCATGTGAGGATATAGAGCTTGTGGTAATCTCCATAACAATCTCTTGTTCATCAAAATCGGATCTCCCATATATACCGTGTTGCGATTTTGATTTATGCGGTTTTTCGGTTTCTCACCAAGTGAGATATCTCACATTATTCTACTTGACACTTTCTCACTTGGTGATAATCAATATTTCTACTTTTTATTGAGAAGCCCTTGTTGTCCTCTATCCAACGCAATTGGATTCGGATCAATCGGAGCTACCGTTTAAAAGTTATGACCGTTTAAATATTTGCCGTTTTTAAGGAAAAAGGAAAAACAATGTTTCTGGACCGACCGGTACTACCGGGCCCAGTACCGGTCGTGCCTGGCTGCGTGCAGCCCATTCCTGTGTGGCCCGGTACCCACAACCAGTTCTACCGGACCGGCCCGGTAATACCGCCCGGATGGGCCGGTACTACCGGCCGGACCAGTTTAATTTTCCCAGATTCGTTTATTTTTTGAGATCCAGATCTTGAGCCGTTGCCGCCTGACCCGCGCACGCGCGCCTGCGCGCGTTGACTCGCGCGCGCTGTCCGGCGTCGTCCCGCGTGGCCGCCCGCGCCTCTGCCTGGCTCGCTGTGCTGCCGCTCGCTGCTGGGTCCGCTGCATGGCCTGCGCGTGCGCGCATGCAGCTGCTGCTGCTCTACCCGCTAGCGCTGGCCAGCTGCTTGCATGCTTCTTGCTGCGCAGCTGCTGCTCCGCTGCATGGCCTGCCGCGCGCGCGATGCTGCGCTGGCTGCATGCGGCTGCCGCGGTGCTGCACTGCTGCTGCCCCCTGCTGGCCTCACCTCTCGCATGCGCTGCTCTGCTTTTTCCTCTTCCTGGCTAGCTCGTCTTCGCCTCGACCCGTTTTGATTTAATCGGTCCGGTACTACCGGTCGCATCCGGTACTATCGGTTCGTCCAGAAAAAATACCTGACGGCCATATTTTGGCTAGCCCTATATTTTGTCTATTTTTCATTTAGGGTTACTTCTTCCTCCTTTTCTTGCCCAAGTTTTGACCCCATTTGCTCTACTCTTTAAGCTTGATTTCTACACACCCCTCCATTGATTCTTGCAAATATTTGAGGGTTGTTGGAGGAGATCTAGGTCTACGTTTTGACCAAACCAAAACATCTCTTTGTGAGTGTATCTTTGGGGATCTAGATTTTGGGAGATTTTGTGTCTCTCTTTGATTCCTCCTCTCTTATTCTCCCATTAGCTTTAGTAGCTTTGTTGGAACTTGAGAGTGAGGGATTTGAGCATCTTTGTGGTGTTCTTGCCATTTGCATTTGTTGCATTGGTTTGAGTTCTCCTCGGAGGATTTGGTTTGAATTGCTCATTGGAGCTTGTCCCTCTTGGGTTCTTGGAACCCTAGAAGGTTTTGTGGCCTTGGTGGCATTGTAGCCTTGGTGGCATTTGTTGAGGCCTTTTGTGGCATGTGTTGGGAGCCTCCAATTAAGTTGTGCAGTTGTGCCCCAACCTTGTGAGAGGTTCCGGTTGCCACCGACAAGTGCACCGATAGTGGAAGCGTGGATCGATCCCATTGGGGTGAGATTCACCGGAGAATAAGGGAGGCCTTTTGTGGCGTTGGTGGTTTGATACCACCCCCTCTCCAAATAAGACGTACTCCATGTTGGGAGGAACTCGGTAAAATATCGGTGTCCCTGCGTGCCTCGGTTATCTCTATACCCGAGCTCTTTACTTATGCACTTTACATTGTGATAGCCTTCATGCTTGAAGTAATATATATCTTGCTATCACTTTGTTGCTCGTATTGCCTAACATAAGTTGTTGGTGCACATAGGTAAACCTTAGTTGTTTCTAGGTTGTGATTTACAAAATAAACACTAGTTTTATTCCGCCTTTGTTGAGCCACTCTAGGAAAAGTTTTAATCGCCTATTTACCCCCCCCCCCTCTAGGCGACATCCGTATCCTTTCACTAATCCTACGGCTGTAGTTCATCGTCCATGCCTGAACAGGACGCGGCGAGGTTGAACCCTAGCGCGGCCAGTGGGGGTCGACGGGGGCTCACCAGGGCTCAGGCGATGGTCGGTGACGGGGGCGAACGACGAAGTCGACGACGACGATCCTCCTGGTACCGGCAGCTCCTCCTGGGGCGGCTCCAATCGACGGCGCCTCTCCTCCTCTACAGCGGCGGACTCCGGTGAAATTCTGGCCACCTGGTGCTCGTCTTGCTCCAGGGGTGAGTGGGTGTGATCAGTGAGAGGTGGGAAGTGAGATGATGTGCTCAAATCGAACGGGGGTGGCCTCCTTTTATAGTGTCTGAAGGTGACCAAATGGCGCGGGTGGAGCTCGTCGTGGTCGTCGGCACAGTGGCTAATGGCATGGGCGACGATAGGGGGCAGTGCGTTGCCTCCTGGCAAAGCTCAACGTCTTGATGGCAAGGCGTGGGGCGGTGAGGAACGGTCAGAACGTCGTGGCGCTCTCGGCGGGTCCGACGGTGATTTTAACGGCGCACAGCGTCCATGGTCCGCGCGGCGGCGAACGAGGTTGTCTGACGGGTTGCTGGGGTGCTTGCGATCACACACGCAAGCGGCAAGGGCGCCGCGCGGTCTGTGGGCTGGTGTCGCGTGCGGCGCTCTGGCGCGTTCTCAGCTCGCTCGCAGAGAAGCTGGGCGCGAGCTTGTCGTGTGGTCCAATGGCTAGCAAGGCTCGGGGCTTGGACAGGGGGTGGTGGTGGACGATGATGCGTGTCCTAGATAAGGTTAGCGAGGCTAGAGCTTCTCCTAGCTCGCTGGCGACATGGGGGTGACAAGGGTGCTCTCGGCATGGTCACCATTGATGGCTATTCTTGCTCACAGTGGTGCTCAGGCTAGTTAGATTAGTTTGATCATCTACTGAGAGTGTAGAGTGACCTAGAGAGGGGACAAGGTTGGCCAAAATTAATGCTTCTAATAGTGTTTTGTGTTTGTTTGTTTGTTTGCTGCTTACAAGGTGTTTGATGAAATGGCCGCAAGAGATTCAAATTTGAATTTTGGATTCAAACTTGGTGGGTTTGCTAGTTACATACTAGGGAGTCTCTGGTCAGTTGGATTGGTCAAGGGGCACTGGTTTGGTTGGGTTTTGAAAATGTGGGATCTTCACATATGGTAAAGATTCAAGTTTGAATTGTGATTTGAATGAGGTTGCCAAATGTTTCTGCAAGTTTGAAAGGTGGGCTTTCATTCACTTTTACTTGGTCTAGAAAGGGGTGAAAAAAATTGGAAAAGTTTCTGTTTGAAATCTTGGACTAGAAACAATCAAAGTGGCCTAGTGAGCAAGATTGGCAAAAATGACCATTTGCCTCATTTGTTTTGTTTTTGATTTTCTCTTGATTTGTTTCTGCTTCGAAATGTTTTAGATGATGTTGTTTTCATCTTTAAACCATTCCTTTCTATTTAGATTAATCACACAAGTCCATTCATGCATTCACACAATCATCACATACACACATGCATTCATAATGATTTGAATTAACAATTTTTTTTGTTAACCCTAATTTTGGTGATTGGAATTTGATACTCATTGTACAACATTTTTGGTATATTACAGTCGGTGGAGCCTCGAGGGGCCCACACCAGGGGCTGATGTGGACAGGGGACCCATGCCACCCCTAGGTGTGGCCGCCTCGTTGTGCCTCCTCGTCTCTCCTCTGGACTTCGTGTCTGCTCCGGTAAAATATTGACTTTGGCTTTTGTCCCGTCCAATTCCGAGAATATTTCTTTTGTGGCTTTTCTGAAACCAAAAACAGCAGAAAACATGCAACTGGCACTGCGGCATCTTTTCAACAGGTTAGTTCCAGAAAATGAATAAAACTATCTCAAAGTGTAGACAAAGCATAGCAAAGTTGATACTAAACAAGTATGGAGCATCAAAAATTATAGATACGTTTACGACATATCAGTGACTCCTAAACTCATTTTATCTAGTTGTCGAACGACCTTAGCGTAAGTTTACTAGGGAAATCTTGACCATTACAAACCCTTTTTTTGTGTAGCATGATGTGGTTCCACCATAAAGAACCTTTCAAGCTTATAATCAGTGGGCAAACATTACTCTCACAATGCCTTAGAGGAAGGTTTTATAGAATGGAGTGCATAGAAGCAATTACAAGAATGCTTACAACTATAGACGACAAGCAGTATGTCGGGAAAAGGCTTAGAGAGAAGCACTACATGCCTTACAAGTGGGCTGTGAGTATATTTACACACGATGAATAGGTTCACTGAATGTTAGGACCTCTATGTACAGATTAACAATCTTCATTTCATATGCGGCATGGGCTCCTCGGTTCAACAAACACACCCGGGACTAAACAACCTAAGGAATCTTTTGTCAGCAATTTTTACAAGTATGATATATCAAAATGCAACAAGGTAGGTCAATTTCCATTTTCTATAATTTTGACAAACAAATGTTATCCGCACTCTATATCATTGTTACAATTTGTCCACTACACTTTTCAGATTGTCTGCCCGAATGCTACTGAATCCGTGGTTGATCTAATTTTATTCTATTTGTTATGTACAAAATATGTGTCCAATCATCTTTGGTGCAAAAAGGCTACCATATCTTGTATGTTTTATCGGAATATGTTCGTAGGAAATATTACATAGATTTTGGTGTTTATCCAAAAGTAAACTGAAACAAAATTGAAAAAAGAAAAATGAAATCATTTGGGGAAGACCCAATATATTAGTAAATGTGTTATATGTTTTGTTTTCAGAGTTTGTAGAAGTGATGCTTTGTCTAATGAACTGTAACCTTTTCAATAATATAGAAATATAACTGCAATATTTGTGAATCATATATAGAATTTTTATGAAATTTTTCAAAAGTATTACAAAGCATCACTTCAAATTTGGAAATATCTAGGATATGATTCACTGTCAAAATTGATAAATTAGTTCAAATTTTGACAAACAAATGTTATCTGCACTCTCTACCATTGTTACAATTTTTCCACTTCACTTGTCAAATTGTTGTTGTTGCAAACACTGGTGGAAACTCTATATTCTACATATGGGATTTCTTGGAAGAGAAAAATACTGTCCTAGACCCTGTGACGATGAATTGCACCACCGGTCACATTGATAATGAACATAAGGACAGAGCTAGATACCTCAATGACTCTATGTTCATTGGGATCAAACAGTTCTTCCCACACTAGAAGGTGAAGAGAAGCAACTGGAGCATCATCTACAAGAACGGTGTGACCAAAAGATGCAAAGGGTACACAATTCATGACATTTTATTGCATCATTTTTCACATATTATCCAAGTTTACCATACAATCCACTGCGCACTTTCATGTAGTAATATGTAAATGTCTTCATTCCATCCTAATAGTTCTCTCTTAAGGAAAAATTCTGCACTATATGCTCTGCTATATGCACAGTTCTACACTGACAACAAGCTTACTATCAAGCTAGACAAGGTTTGTAAAACTGATAGCATTTATTTCTTGTTCATCATTGTTTCTACACCAAAACAAATCTCATAGTTGAATATTTACATGTTTTTGCAGGTAGATCTTGAAGTTTTTAGAGCTAGACACCTTTGGGAGTTCTTGACAATGTGTGGTAACAACGGAGCCCTCCCTGTCGGCGTGCTAGCCATCCACAATGGCGGACTATTTGGAATTTGCATCTAGTTTTTCTTACGAATATATCATCAGCAAGATGCTTTCTAATGTTAAAAACCATGATATTAGTCACTGGAACCTTATTAAGATATTTTGATGTTTTTGCATGGGTGTATGATGCTCCGGATATTGAACCTTTTATAGCATCATATGTTCCATTTTATGGTCTGTAACCTTAAACCCTATATTACTAAGACTACTTTTGGGTTCAGTCATAATCGCCACTAACATTTTACCATGTATAATTACAAGTGAAATATAGTACGAGTGAAAAATGTCATCACTGTCCTAACCACATTTTACCAGGAAGCATAGACATATGAACTTCACAGAAAACACTGTTCATACAAAAAAAAGGACTTCACTTTGTTACTTACCTAAGGCGGTATCTGTGTGAAAATGGTTTGGTCTCTCACAATTTTGGATCACGATGAATTAGGACAAGGAGACGTGGATCCTTTTTGTAACCATTTAATCACTTTTCATCTTGATAGGACCCCTTAGTAGATCAGCGTTGTATGACATTTGAATACCTAGAAACCGAAACAAAATGCCATAGTTAGATGAGCCTTGTTGTTGTGTCCAACCTAGGAAGTATAGATATCCAAGGTACCATTCTTGCATACATAATCCAAAAAACATGTGCGCTTTGTTTTTTAAATTTCACCTTGTAGAATCCAAAGTAGCATCTACATGTGCAACCTAATGAAATCTAATTAATGTGAGATGAATATTAAGGAAAAGAATATAGCAGAACGGAGTTGAGATCAAGCAGCCGGAACCTTACAATAATTTCATAAATATTTAACCTATCTATATCACGCGCATATGCAATGCTTTTTCGGGTTTGTTCAATATATAGGGACAAATGGATTTCCAATATAGTGTACTCAGTTCAACCAATTTTTTAACTAACATTACAATAACTAATCTGGATCAACTATTTGTAATCTAGAAAATGAATTTGGTAGAAGGTGTAGCCTTCCTCTTTTTAACAGCATGTTTATGTGAATCAGCTTTCTGAGGGCATGTCCTAGTGTCATGCTGTGGGGACTTACACACACTATATTACCTAGTTTGGTGTACACCAGTCCTGCCGTCGGGAACACCGGTTTTCTTTTTCACAGCAACTGTACCATTGGTCTTCCTGATGTTTGAATCAAAGCGTATAAGGTACCTCTTGTTTCTTGGCCTTCCAGAACTATTTTTGATAATTGGAGCTTTTATTGAACTAACCTCTATTCCAATCTTGTTCTGGCTGTCAAATATAGTTAGGACAGCTGATGTTATACCATCAGATTCACAATTCTATCCAATATGCTCTGCGCCATCACCATTACCATCGGCCTCCAAGTTGTATCCAACCTGGCATGTCCTGTTTGTTAGATGTATATATTTGTACATTGTATTTTCCCCATATGTTAGGGGGCTTCCTGCATATTTGCACATGTAACTGTACTATATATTGTGTTCTTTGGCCCCTAGAGGAATACAACTTGTCTATTCTTAACATGGTATCAGAGCCGGTTTTAGGGTTTCCGTACCCACCGGTCCTCTGCCTGTGATCGCCGCCGCCGTCAGCTCGCCCCGGCCACCGCCGGTTCCCGTTCTGACCGCTTGGGTGAAGTTCTCTCATCTGCCTCACCGCAGCACTCCCATTCACCGCCAGGCCGTCGTGGTCTTCTGCTTCTGATCGGACCCCAGATCGATCTGCCGCTGTGGTCCTCTGATCGATCTGCCTGCCCCGTCAACATCCTATCCGCCCCTGCATCGAGCTGCCAGACCCAACGCGCCTCCCTGCGTCGATCTGCTGCTGACGCGCGGGCCACCCGACGCCCTCTCCTCGACTATTGCCACGCGCGGGCCACCTGACGCCCTGCAACCTGCTGCTGTCCACGCGCGCGGAGTCTCCTCTCCTCGACGGTTGCCACGCGCGGGCTCTTCACTGCCCTGCAACCTACTGCTCCCTGCGTGGCCTGATTCCCTGCTGCAACACGATTCCCTGCTGCCTCCCTGCATGGGGTCGACCACCCGACGACCTACAGCACGATTCCCTGCTGCCTCCCCAACGACCAAGGCCCGTCTGCCTGCTCGCTGTCACCCGCGTCTGGTCTTCTCACGCGCGGGATCGTTCTGCTTCCACGCGCCCGTCCCGTCCACTCTGCCTCGCCTCCAGCAGACCTGCCCTGGCGCGTGACCCGCCCTGCCTGACCGCCACCGGCCCCGCCCTCGTCAGATTTCGTCTGCTGCCGTCAGCTTGCGTTAGGACCGATCAGATCTAGATCTGATCTGTGTCTAAAAAAAGAGAGAGCTATGTCTTCTTCATCGGGTTATGTTGTGATTCCTCGCTGCCCGGTGGTCTTCGATGGCGCGAATTACCCGGATTTCGCTGCCTTTATGCGTGTTCACATGCGCGGTCTCCGCCTTTGGGGTGTGCTCTCCGACGAGGTCTCCTGTCTGCTGTGCCCCTGCTCCTGTGGCCCCTCTTCTGCTGATGTCGATTGTTCTCGGTGTTGATGCTTCTCAGGAGGCCAAGGATGCTGCTCAGAGTGCTGATGATAGTGCTGTTGCTGCTTATGACCTGAAGTTCAAGCAGTACTCTTCTGATCTCAAGGCCTATCGACACGCTTTGACTGCTTACACTCAGTGGGTTGATGAGGATGCTCGTGCTGCTGCTGTTCTCACCTCCAGTGTTCTGCCCCAGTATGCTGCTGAGTTCATGAGTCTCCCTACTGTTGCCGCTTAGTGGGCCCATCTTCGTCAGCGCAATCAGCCATCTGGGGATGCTCTTTACTGTATGTGGTTTGCCAGGAGCATGCTCTCCAGCAGGGTGATTCTACTACTGATGAGTTCTATACTCAGAGTGCTGCTATCTGGCGTCAGCTTGATTCTCTTTGTACTGCTGTTTGTGGCACATGCTCGTGTTGCCAGATTGTGCGCTTGGATTTGGAGTTTCACCGCATCTATGAGTTTCTGTCTCGGCTTCGCCAGGAGTTTGAGCCCCGAGGTTCTCAGCTGAATGCTCGTGGTCGTGTTCCGCTCTCTGAGGTGTTGTCTGAGCTTCGGGCTGAGGAGACCCGTCTCCGTGGTGCTGGTCTTCTTGCGGTTCCATCTATGCTTGTTACCCGTGGTCCTCCTATGCCGTCTGGTCCCTCGACTCAGCCGCGGTCCTCTGTGCCGCCGCCAATACTACCCACTCCTCTAGGTCAGGGTCAGAGTCAGCATCAGCAGTTTCAGGGTCAGAGTCAGCACCAGCCGTTTCAGGGTCAGAGTCAGCACCAGCAGGCTCGTGGTCAGGGTCGCCGTGGTTCTCTTCGTCACTGCTCTTACTGTAACAAGGATGGCCACACTTGGGCCACCTGTTATACACGGGATCCCAGTTTACGTCAGCAGCACCAGGCTTGTGGGCAGTCGGCTCCTTCCGGGTCTTCAGCAGTTGCTCTCTCAGATCAGGACATTATCAGGAGTCTTCGAGGTTTGCTTGCTGCTACAAGCTCTTCTTCGACGGGCACTGCTGGTTCTGTGACTGATTCTTCTGGCACTACGCGACCACCATCTTCTACACAGTCAGGTACGTCCCCATGGTATCTGGATTCTGGAGCTTCCTTTCATATGACCTCTGAGTCTTCTTTTCTGTCTGCTCTTCGTTCTCTCCCTTCTCATGTCCGTGTTTTCACGGCTGATGGTACCTCTCTTCATGTTTCTAGTCGGGGCACCCTTTCTACTTCTTCGTTTTTTGTTCCTGATATTTCTCATGTCCCTCTTCTTAAGATGAATCTATTCTCTGCTAGCCAGCTTACTGACTCTGGTTGTCGCGTCATTCTTGATGTTGATTCTTGTGTTGTCTAGGACCGTCGCACATAGCCCCTGGTTGGAGCTGGCCCTCGCAGCCGTGACTCTTCAGGACTTTGGGAGTTAGACTGGCTTCGTGTTCCTTCCGCTGCCACTTCATCTGCCAGTTCTTCTCCAGAGGTCGCCTCTGCTACCAGCTCCTTTCAACAGTGGCATCATTGTCTTGGTCACCTTTGTGACTCTCGCCTGTCGTCATTAGTTCATCGTGGTCTTCTGGGATCTGTTTCAGGAGATGGGTCTTTACATTGTCAGGGCTGTAGGTTGGGTAAACAGATTCAGCTTCCCTATCCTACTAGCGCGTCTGTATCTCAGCGACCTTTTGATTTAGTTCATTCCGATGTTTGGGGTCCATCTCCTTTCGCTTTGAAAGGGGGCCATCGCTACTATATTTTATACATCGATGATTTTTCTCGGTACACTTGGTTGTATTTTATGCGCTCTCGTAGTGAAGTGCTCTCCATATATCAGCGTTTTGCGGCCATGGTCCGTACTCAATATTCTACACCCATTCGTGTGTTTCGTGCTGATTCTGCTGGTGAGTATATCTCCCAGATGTTGCGAGGTGTTCTTGCTGAGCAGAGCACCCTTGCTCAGTTCTCATGTCCTGGCGCACATGCCCAGAATGGTGTTGCTGAGCGTAAGCATCGCCATCTTCTTGAGACCACTCGTGCCATGATGATTGCTTCTTCTCTTCCGCCGCATTTCTGGGCTGAGGCTATCGCTACGTCGGCTTACCTCATCAATATTCAGCCTTCTGCCGCTCTGCAGGGTGGCATCCCTCTTGAGCGCCTATCTGGACAGTCTCTAGACTACTCCATGCTTCGCTTGTTTGGTTGTGTTTGCTATGTTCTCCTTGCTCCTCGCGAACGCACCAAACTGACCGCTCAGTCTATTGAGTGTGTCTTCCTTGGATACAGTAATGAGCATAAGGGCTATCGCTGTTGGGACCCCGTTGGTCGTCGGATGCGTATCTCTCGTGATGTTATTTTTGATGAGACGCGTCCTTTCTATCCTCGTCCCACCGCTGGTACCTACCCGGTGGAAGATATCTCTTTTCTTCTTTTTCCTGACACACCTCCTTCTACTCCTAGTGTGTCTTCTTCAGGATCTCCTCTCCCTGATGTCTCTTCTTCGACACCACTCTCCTCTGCTCCGTCTAGTTCTCCTAGTTCTCCTCGTTCTGCGGAGTCTTCCTCTGTTATTCCTTCTTCTTCATCGTCGTCTCCTGAGTCGTCTTCGTCTGATGAGCTCCCCTCTACTCGTCATGTTCGTCAGTGTCGTGCTCCTAACCGTTACTCTCCTAGTCAGTATGGTTTTTTTGTTGCCTCCGAGCCGACTTCTTATCGGGATGCTGAGCATCATCCTGAATGGCAGCTGGCCATGGCTGAGGAGATTGCTGCGCTTGAGCGCACTGGCACCTGGGATCTTGTTTCTCCCCCTCCCGGTGTTCGTCCTATCACGTGTAAGTGGGTCTATAAGATTAAGACCCGCTCTGATGGATCTCTTGAGCGCTATAAAGCGCGTCTTGTGGCTCGTGGTTTTCAACAGGAGCATGGTCGTGACTATGATGAGACCTTTGCTCCTGTGGCTCATATGACCACTGTGCGTACTCTTCTTGCTGTTGCTTTTGTTCGTCACTGGTCTGTGTCCCAGCTTAATGTTCAGAATGCCTTTCTCAATGGTGAGTTGAGTGAGGAGGTTTATATGCAGCCTCCTCCTGGGTATTCTGTTCCTGAGGGGATGGTTCGTCGTCTTCGACGTTCTCTTTATGGCCTCAAACAGGCCCCTCGTGCCTAGTTTGAGCGCTTTGCTTCTGTAGTGACTGCTGCTGGTTTCTTCCCTTCTGCTCATGATCCAGCGCTGTTTGTTCACACTTCTCCTCGTGGACGCACTCTTCTTCTTCTCTATGTTGATGATATGATCATCACTGGTGATGATTCTGAGTATATCGCCTTTGTTAATGCTCGTCTTCGTGATCAGTTTCTTATGACTGATCTTGGTCCTCTTCGATACTTTCTTGGGATTAAGCTTTCCTCCACTTCTGATGGCTTTTACATCTCTCAGGAAAAGTATATTCAGGATCTTATTGCTCGTGCTGCTCTTGGGGATGAGCGCACTGTTGAGACCCCTATGGAGCTTAATGTTAAGCTTCAACCTACTGATGGTGATCCTCTTCCTGATCCGACGCGTTATCGTCATCTTGTTGGGAGTCTTGTTTATCTTGCGGTCACTCGTCCTGACATCTCTTATCATGTTCATATTCTGAGTCAGTTTGTTTCTGCTCCTACCACTATTCACTATAGTCACCTTCTTCGTGTTCTTCGTTATCTTCGTGGTACGATCACTCGTCGCCTTTTCTTTCCTCGTTCCGGCTCCCTCCAGCTCCAGTGCTATTCGGACGCTACGTGGGCGAGTGATCCTTCGTTCACTTTCTGCTTACTGTGCGTTTCTTGGTGGTTCGCTCATTGCTTGGAAGACGAAGAAACAGACAGCGGTTTCCCGTTCGAGTGTTGAGGCTAAGTTGCGTGCTATGACCTTGTTGACTGCTGAGGTGACCTGGTTACGGTGGTTACTTGCGGATTTTTGGGTCTCTATTACCACACCCACTCTGGTTTTGTCTGACAGTACAGGTGCTATTAGTGTTGCATGTGATCCGTCAAGCATGAGCTTACCAAGCGTATTGGTGTTGATGCTTTCTATACACGTGCTCAGGTGCAGGCTCAGGTTGTTGTGCTTCAGTATGTGCCTTCAGATTTACAGTTGGCGGATTTCTTTACGAAGGCACAGACCAGAACGCAGCATGATTTCTTACTCTCCAAACTCAGTGTTGTGGATCCACCATGAGTTTGAGGGGGTGTTAAATGTATATATTTGTACATTGTATTTTCCCCATATGTTAGGGGGTTTCCTGCATATTTGCACCTGTAAATGTACTATATATTGTGGCCTTTGGCCCCCAGAGGAATACAACTTGTCTATTTCTAACACTGTTGATAGTTGACTTGTATTCAGATATCTTCTTCTTTGCCATGTTAATATACTTGACTGCAATCCCTGCCCTAGTATCGTCATATTCACCAAGGCTAGCTAAATCAAGTCCATTCATGTAAAGGGTTTTGTGTCGTATAGTACATGACACAAGACTGTCTGTGTATAGTCATCACTCACATTTGCTCTCATAAGAACCAACGCTAGCTCCAACGGTCCATCTCTTCATTATGTGGCAATCTAGAATTTTTCATCACTCCAGTCTGTACCATTACCTGCATTGGCACATAAAAAATCCAGATGATGTTATAGATGTCTTGTGTGTATATGCTTTTAGAACAGAATATTTTCCATTCAACAACATATATATTGCACTCACCAGCATGATGTGACAGCATATTACCCCAAATGCTCGAACAGCCTACACTAGCATTTGTAGAGTTGTGCATCAAGATCGACATGTATTGAGAAAGTCACACGACTCCATGATTCCCTACTGTCAGCATCAACGTGTTTTAATTCATACAATAGCCCATCTGTTGTTTGGACAATAACGAAGGCCGATGTCTTCCTCATTTCAGCTTTAAATAGCTTGAAGACATTATGAGTATATATTTTTGCTGCATGCTTCTTAAATAGCCAAAGTACGCTTTCGATGTTCCGTAGAAAAACCAGAAACAAATTGTAAGTTTTTCAAATTTGGCAAGATGTTTAAAGTTTAGAACACTAGAATTTATGAAAAAGCAGTGTGACCTAAGTTTTTTTTCTCAGCCTCATCATCTGCCTTCTCCCTGTCCTCTATTAGCTTGGTATACTGCTTCATGAACATGTTGATTGAGGATTTGCACGGAACATACACTTTAAGGACATGGTTTTCACTCTCACTCCTTTGCATGCTAGTCATGCGAGCGCAAAAATATCATTGAAATGTGGCTTGGCCCACTTTTATCTTACTTCATATGCACGGGTCATGAATGGATTAAACCAAGTTATATTTCTTTAGCAGGTAATGCCATCCATCTTCAAACTCTTCGGTTGTAAGCATGTGGTTCACAGCTTTGTTGAATTCATCATTGAATGTATGATGTAGTTTGTGTACATGACCCAAGGCCTCTTGTGCCTTCCGCAATATATGCCACTTGCACCACCTATGATTTGTATCATGCAGGTTCTCTTTTATGGCAATTGTCATTGCCTGGCTTTGATCTGCAAGACACACTTGTTATAAGTAAGACGGTAAATGTGAGCATACATAAGAGCACAAATGTAACAGAAAGCCATCTAAGTGACCTATAAGCATAGTCTTAGGAGCCTTCCCACCCATCATTGATACGAACTCTAAATAATCCCATTTGAAGTTTTCGGCTGCTTTGTTTGTAAGCAAGACTCCAGCAAAAATTACACTTTGAAAATGATTGTTGACTCCTACAAACATCCCAAACGGCATCTTGTATATATTTGTCTGATGTGTGGTGTCAAAGGTAATAACATCTCCAAAGTTCTTATATAATGCACGGCTTCTGCCACTTGTCCATATAAGGGAAGCCAGTCTATTGTCATCGTCTAGTTGCGCTGTAAAAAGAAACCTGGGATCCCTGACTATCTTTTCTCTAAATGACTCGAGTGTTTTCTTAACATCATCCTCCAACGCCTCTTTTGCAATATTAGAACACACTGTCTTCAAGGTCTTCTTGCTGAAAGGTATCCTATCCATTGAACCAAACAAGCTGCCCATCACAAGGTTGACTCTAGAAAGGCTTACATTATTCTCTCTTAGGTGCCTTATTATCTCTTTTGTTTCTTTGTCAATTTGTCTATGAGACGCCAATTTTTTTTCACCACAACTCTCGACCATTTCGTGATTGTGATCTTCCATGAACTTCTTAACAAACCACTTAGATTCATCGTTTAAAGACACCCTAAGCATTGCCTTGCATCCACATCTTGTCGTTGAATGTTTTGTTTCTTTATCAGTCCCCTGTTGCAATTTTTTTAACATCATAAACAACCGCATCACCAATCTATAGAAGGAGATTATTTGAGAAACAAACATACCTCTCTTTGACATCGGTACCCCTGCATCATACGTTCTTTTTTCTTGTTAGTGTAGTTATCACCTAATCTGATAGTGAAGCCAGCAACCCAGGAGTACATGTTGTAGAACTGGTACGCCTCCTCAGCAGAACCAAATTCCATTCCAATTTCAGGCCTGAACATGATTATTTTCTTGTCATCATAATACCTTCTCATAGAGTCCTCAGTTGAGCTACATTTCAATTCTCTGTATTTAGGAAACATATCACTAGTTGTTTTATGTCCTAGCAATTATAGATACACTAGGCGAAGTTCAAACAGAGGGCATGGAAGCTCATACTTATGTTCTGAAGTGACATCCAGTCTAGGATACGCGTCTTCAGTGGTGTTAAAATTTGAGTAGGTCCTCGAGACGTTTCCAATGCTTTGTGATTCAAAACATTTAGACTCCCCACCATTTATAAAAGTATCTTGGATGTAAGAAGTTCCAACAGATTCGCTAGGCAGAGCTGCACTGAAATGACAAATGCTAATAAACTCAACTGCTAACACCGTCTAACAAAATAATTAAGATTTTTACTTGATCTGGTTTTCCCAGAATAACCAGTGGCCATACTAACATGTTCGGATGTTCGAGTATGGGTTCAAGACTAGCTCCAGGGGGTATATCCACAGCCAATTCATAACAATCAGCGTAACTGTAAAGATTTATGTTTTAAGGTATACGTAGTCACTAGTGGAAACGAGGTCTTTTGTTGATCCCGAAAAGGGGCTTTAACACCGGTTCTTCTACGAACCGGTGTTAAAAGGGGGGGCCGTACCAGTGTGGCCCCTGCGGCAAAAAAGGAGCCCCTCCTTTAACACCGGTTCGTGCCACGAACCGGTGTTAAAGGTCCCTGCAGCAGTGGCCCGCGCACCCCCCCTTTAACACCGGTTCGTGGCATGAACCGGTGTTAAAGGGGGGGCTATATAAGACACCACCCCAGCCCACACACACCCCACTCTTCCATTCTTTCACATTTTGGAGCCTAGCATGAGGGTGTGAAGAGTGCTAGTTTGTGTTTTTTTCATATGCACTAGAGGTGTTCGGTGAAATGCCCGAGAGCTCAAAATAAGCTTTCTTGTTGCTCTTTCCGTCTCGGTCGAGGTCGGCAACTATAGTTTCATGTGTCATTGATGTACTATATATATAAATGGTCATCTCCCTATTATTTTTTGATATATACTACATATTAATGCAGATGAATCGGCAATGGATGTATGGTGACCGCCGCACTTCCGAGTATATTACGGGCCTCCAAAATTTCATCGTTGTGGCTAATGCAAACCGTGGTCACAATGGTTTTATGTGCTGTCCGTGTGTTCACTGTCAGAACAAGAAAGACTACTCAAATACCAGAACCATTCACGCCCACCTGCTTCGATCCGGTTTCATGCCCAGCTATAATTGTTGGACCAAGCACGGAGAAAAAGGGGTTGTGATGGAAGACAACGAAGAAGAAGAGGATGATGAAAACTATCATAATATGTATCCTGAATATGATGATAATGCAACGGAGGTAGATAATGAAGATCAAGAGGGAGCAGATGGGCCCGCTGATGACGATCTTGGTCGGGCCATTACTGATGCAAAGGAAGAATGTGAAACTGAAAAGGAGAAGGAGAAGCTGGAGCAGATGTTAAAGGATCACAAAACATTGTTGTATCCAACTTGCGAAGATGGTCACAAAAAGCTAGGTGCCACACTGGATTTGCTGCAATGGAAGGCAGAGAATGGTGTGACTGACAGCGCATTTTCAAAGTTGTTGGTAAAAATGAAGAATCTTCTTCCAAGAAATAATGAGTTGCCCGACAGTACATACCAAGCAAAGAAGGTTGTCTGCCCTCTAGGATTAGACGTGCAGAAGATACATGCCTGCATTAATGACTGCATCCTCTACCGCGGTGAGAAGTACGAGAATTTGGATGCATGCCCGGTATGCACTGCACTGCGATATAAGATCAGACGAGACGATCCTGGCGATGTTGAGGGCGAGGCCCCTAGGAAGAAGGTTCCCGCCAAGGTTATGTGGTATGCTCCTGTAATACCACGGTTAAAACGTCTCTTCAGAAATAAAGAGCATGCCAAGTTGTTGCGATGGCACATGAAAGACCGTAAGAAAGACGCGATGTTGAGACACTCCGCTGATGGGTCACAATGGAGAAAAGTCGAGCGAGAGTACCCGGACTTCGCACGTGACGCAAGGAACTTAAGGTTTGGTCTAAGTACAGACGGCATGAATCCTTTTGGTGAGCAGAGCTGCAGTCACAGCACCTGGCCTGTGACCCTATGTATCTATAACCTTCCTCCTTGGTTGTGTATGAAGAGGAAGTTCATTATGATGCCAGTGCTCATCCAAGGCCCGAGGCAACCCGGCAACGACATTGATGTGTACCTAAGGCCATTAGTTGAAGAACTTTTACAGCTGTGGGCCAAACCAGGTATACATATGTGGGATGAGCACAAAGGGGAGCCATTTGACCTACGAGCATTGCTTTTCGTAACCATCAATGATTGGCCTGCTCTTAGTAACATTTCAGGGCAGACAAACAAGGGATACAATGCATGCACACACTGTTTAGATGATACTGAAAGTGTATATTTGGATAAATGTAAGAAGGTTGTGTACCTAGGGTATTGCCGATTTCTTCCGAACCTGCATCCAGTAAGAAAGAAAGGCAAGCATTTCAAACGTCTGGCAGAACCCTGGAGGAAGCCTGTCCTCCGTACCGGTGAGGAGGTATTTGGTATGGTCAAGGACCTCGAAGTAATCTTTGGAAAAGGTCCTGGCAGTCTATCTGTTCCGAATGACGATGCCGGACACGCGCCCATGTGGAAGAAGCAATCTATATTTTGGGACCTACCCTATTGGAAAGTCTTAGAGGTCCGCTCTTCAATCGACGTGATGCACGTGACGAAGAATGTTTGCGTGAACCTGCTAGGCTTTCTAGGAGTGTATGGGAAGACAAAAGATACACCGGAAGCACGATAGGACCAGCAACGTCTGAAGGCCCCTGAAGAGCCTATGCATCCTGAGAACGAGAAGGGTAAACGATGCCACTTAACTCCTGCCAGCTACGCTCTTACCAAAGCAGAGAAGGAAATCTTTTTTGAATGTCTGAGCAGTATCAAGGTCCCGTCTGGCTTCTCGTCGAATATAAAGGGAATAATAAATATGGCAGAGAAAAAATTCCAAAACCTGAAGTCTCATGACTGCCACGTGATTATGACACAATTGCTTCCGATTGCATTGAGGGGGCTTCTACCTGAAAATGTTCGAGTACCCATTGTGAAGCTATGTGCATTCCTCAATGCAATATCTCAGAAGGTAATCGATCCAGAAAGCCTACCAGGGTTACAAACAGATGTGGCCCAATGTCTTGTCAGCTTTGAGTTGGTGTTCCCACCATCCTTCTTCAATATTATGACGCATCTCCTGGTTCACCTAGTAGAAGAGATTGCCATTCTCGGTCCTGTATTTCTACACAATATGTTCCCCTTTGAGAGGTACATGGGATTCTTAAAGAAATATGTTCATAACCGTGCTAGGCCAGAAGGAAGCATCTCCAAGGGCTATGTAACAGAGGAGGTCATTGAGTTCTGTGTTGATTTTATTCCTGACCTTAAGGCGATTGGTGTTCCAGAATCACGACATGAGGGGAGACTGCTTGGAAAAGGAACCCTAGGATGTAAAGCAATGATATGTAGGGACGGGCATTCTCTCAATCAAGCACACTACACGGTTTTACAAAGATCTATCTTGGTTGCCCCGTATATCAATGAACACAAGAATTTAATACGCCTCAAACACCTGGGGCAGTCTGATGAATGGATTATAAGTGAACACATGGCGAGTTTTGGCGGCTGGCTGCAAAGACTTCTCACGAATAACACCACTGTTGGGGATCAGCTGTACTTGTTGGCCAGGACACCATCTTCGACTGTATGTACTTTCCAAGGGTACGAGATAAATGGGAATACATTTTACACGATAGGCCAAGATAAAAAGATCATCAACCAAAACAGTGGTGTCCGCTTCGATGCAGCAGAAGACAATGGGCAAAAGACCACGTATTATGGGTTCATAGAGGAGATATGGGAACTTGACTATGGACCTAATTTTAAGGTCCCCTTGTTTCGATGCAAATGGGTCAAGCTAATAGGAGGAGGGGTTGAGGTAGACAAGAAGTACGGAATGACAACGGTGGATCTCAACAATCTTATGAAGAACTTAGACGAACCATTCGTCCTAGCCAATGATGTGGCTCAGGTTTTCTATGTGAAGGACATGTCCTCCAGACCAAAAAAAGAAAAAATATGCAAACGAATACATCATATGATGAGCCAAAGCGTCACATAGTTCTTTCAGGGAAAAGAAACACCGTGGGAATCGAGGACAAGACAGACATGTCAGAAGATTATAATAAGTTTGATGAAATTCCACCCTTCACAGTGAAAACTGACCCAAGCATTCCGTTAAGTAAAGAAGATGATCCATGGTTACGTCTGAAGCGATCATAAGGAAGGACATATGCCAAGAAGTTCATGCTCATATTATGTAACTCTAGTTCATGTTTTTAATATTAATACATGTCTTGAGTGTTAGTCATGTTTTGTGGATGGACCGGGACTATGAGAAGAAGTTGTCCCGATTCGTACTTACCATTAAGATCTGATCTCCAAACGCGTGCGGTCACATATTAGGGAGTGCCTCTATGACCAGTTTCTTGGAGATGCC
The DNA here is from genome assembly GCA_916181665.1 of Avena sativa. Taxonomy (NCBI): domain Eukaryota; kingdom Viridiplantae; phylum Streptophyta; class Magnoliopsida; order Poales; family Poaceae; genus Avena; species Avena sativa. The sequence goes on from OV702297.1 coordinate 151,938,192, forward strand.
GGAGGACTAGGCTCCGTCGGCATCTCCCTGAAACTGGCCGTAGTGGTGTCCCTGCTCTCGAAAACCATCTTGCAGCTTTGTAACTTCTCTAACTAGATCAATACACCTGGGAGCTAACTAATTTCACATATTAGGGAGTGCCTCTATGACCAGTTTCTCGGAGATGCCGGAGGACTGGGCTCCGTCGGCATCTCCCTGAAACTGGCCGTAGTGGTGTCCCTGCCTCAAACTGGCTGGAGGACTGGACTCACAAGGATGCCTATTTATAGTACAAGCAGCTCGACATAGTGTTGACACTTACGAAATAATGTCGACACTCACCCCTATTATTAGTGCTGACTCGTGTTTTGTCCCGGATGGTGTCTCCAACCGGGACTAAAGGTTCATCTTTAGTCCCGGTTGGTGACACCATCCGGGACAAGGTACACGCTGCACGACATAATGTCGACACTCACCCCTATTATTAGTGCTGACTCGTGTTTTGTCCCGGTTGGTGTCTCCAACCGGGACTAAAGGTTCATCTTTAGTCCCGGTTGGTGACACCATCCGGGACAAGGTACACGCCGCACGACATAATGTCGACACTCACCCCTATTATTAGTGCTGACTCGTGTTTTGTCCCGGTTGGTGTCTCCAACCGGGACTAAAGGTTCATCTTTAGTCCCGGTTGGTGTCTCCAACCGGGACTAAAGGTTCATCCCGCCATTTTTTCCCGCCATTTTTCTTCCCGCCAGTTCTTCTTCCCGCCATTTTTCTTCCCGCCAGTTCTTCCCTCCAGTTCTTCCCGCTAGTTCACTATATATATATCTAGGGGGTTGGCCTCCATTGTCATTGCACATCTCTAGACTCATATCTGCAACCTCATCACTCTTTCCCATGGCTTCCACCGTAGCACTAACCCCCAGGGAGGCGGAGGCGCTTTGCGCCTCGAACTACCCCTGCCCGCCGGGCTACAGTGTCCCCGTCGGCTGGATGCTGAGCGTCGAAGGCGTGCCGGTTCCTCCTGTCCCTCTAGGTGTGGCGCGCCGGATGGCCATCATGAACCACTACTACTTCGAGCTCACGCCGGAGCAATGGAGGAATCCCAGATGGCATCCCGACTATTTCCCTACTTGGGAAGCCTTCTTCGTGGATCGGCATGAGAGGGCGCTCGCCAGGCACGAGGAGGACGGCCCACCTCCTCCTAACTTCAACGAGGCCGGACGTCGGCTATGGTGGCGCGGTCGGACTCTCTAGAGCGTCATGGCCTATGACATATGCACAATATACCAACAGGGGGATCTGAAACCTTTCCGTCCACCTCTGGTGAAAAAGACAAATTCCTACCGAATCGGCAGGAAGTGGGTCAGATATGAACTACAAGTACATGATACGATGCTCATGATTTTTTACAAAAATCATTTTTAGGTTCACAATATGCTATTTTATCAAAAAACAATGCAAGTTGAGCGAGGCTTGGTGAGATTCAAGTGTATACAAAAGATGCGACATTTAAATATCCAATCAATTCAAAAATGTTAATACAAAAGATGCGGCATTAAAATATGATTTGATCTAATAAAAATCATTTTTTAGATGCTTAATATTTCTTATGTTCAAAGTTTTAGGATTTAACAATTTATTTTGGTTTGAATTGAATAATCAAAATTTATATGTAAGTGCTTTAATTATTTTGAAAATTTTCATGTAAAGTAAATATAAAATGATTTACATGAATGGATAGAAATTATTTTTATGAAAATTATGATATATTATTCATATTTTTCTGAGTTGAAATGAAAAAGATATGAATTTTCTAAATTCATATCATATTTTTTGAATTAAAAATGCCCCTTTAATGCATGAAATAAATGCCCCCCCTTTAACACCGGTTCTAGACAGGAATCGGTGTTAAAGGGGGGTAATAAATGCGCGCGGGAAACGCCCCCCCCTTTAACACCGGTTCTAGCCACGAACCGGTGTTAAAGGGGGGTGTATTTATTTCACCTTCCCCTTCCTTTCTTCCCCCCACTGAGCCAGATCGATCGAACACAGAGAGATCGAAGCGCCGCCCCCGACCCGCCGTCTCGCCGCCGCCGCTTCGGAGCTCGAGGTCCGCCGCCCCGACCCTCTCTTCCCCGCATCCTTCCCCTCCCTCTAACACGGTGGGGCTCCGCCGCTCCTTCGACGCCTAGACGCCCGCGCCTAGCCCTCCAACGCCTGAGGCCTGCGGCAGCCCCACGTGCGCCACCCTTTAACACCGGTTTGTATAAGAACCCGGTGTTAAAGGGGCCCCCCTCTAACACCGAACCCTCAACAGCGGTTGGGGAACCGCCGTTAGAGGGCCCTCCCAACCGGAGTTAAAGGGGGGGCCTGCACTAGTGAGTGCACCAAGATTTCAGAAAGATCAATGTATTTTTGCAAAATTAACATGTTCAGCTAACCTCTCTTGAAGAGAATTGTTCTCCTTGAATACCTCAGAGGCTGCCACTAGATTAATCTCGGAGGTTGTTGTCTGACGCGACTCAGTTATAGAGCTTTGTTGGAAGACCTCAAGAGGAAGGTATGATGAACATAATAGTAAATTTTTCCTCAGTTATGAAACCAAGGTTATCGAACCAGTAGGAGCAAGAAAACAACTCCAAGATGTTGCTAGCAACTTGGAATCCTGCACAACATAAACTCAAGACTTTGCCCCAACTTACAGTGAGGTTATCAATCTCACTGGTTTGCTGAAAACAAAGGATTAAACATACAGTGTGGAAGGTACTGATTGCTTGTAGAAAGTAAACGATAACAGTAGATGATGTAACAATGGAAAAGATTGGACCGGGGTCCACAATTCACTAGAGGTGTTCTCCTTAAGATAAATAACATAACATGCTAGGTGAACAAATTACAACGGGGCAATTGACAGGAAATGAGCAAGGCATAACAATGCAAATACTAGACATTCATGATTAATATGAGATTTGATTGAGCATTATAACAATATACATAGACCGCCATCCAACTGCATCTATGACTAATAATTCATCTTCAGGTTATCGTCCGAACCCCCTCCAGTATTAAGTTGCAAGCAACAGATAATTGCATTAAGCAATGTGTGTAAAGTAAATAATACAATTGTTTCATGAACAAAAGATTGTTGTTTTCTCCCTAGTAGCAATAGCACATCTATAACCTTAGAGATTTCTGTCACTTCTCTAGATTCAATAGAGACATGAACCCACTATCGAGCATAAATACTCCTTCTTGGAGTCACTAGCATCTACTTGGCCAAGATAGCTACTAGAAACGGAGAGCATGCAATATCTCAAACAACACAGACATGATAGAATCAATAATCAATAAGACATGATAGAATCAATAATCAATCTGACATAGTATCTTAATATCCATCGAATCCCCACAAACACAACATGTATGATTACAAATATATGATCTTGATCATGAACGGAGCTCACAAGATCTAAACATGATAGCACAAAGGAGGAGAAACAACCATTTAGCTACTGTACGGACCCATAGTCAAAGGGTGAACTACTCACGCATCATACCGGAGGCTGGCATGGTGATGAAGAAGGCCTCCGGGATGATCTCTCCCCTCCGGCAGGGTGCCGGGAAGAGCTTCAGATCCCCCTGATCTAGAGACGATGGTGGCGGCGGCTATGGACTATTTCGTGGAGATTTGATTGGGTACTTAGTGTTTTGGTATCGTGGGGCTTTTATAGACGAAGAGGCGAGGCGGGGGCAGCCAGGGTGCCCACACCATAGGGGGCCCTGTGGCACCCCTTCGGTCGCCCTTCGATCTCTGTGTTCTCCTCGGTGAAATATTGACTTTGACTTTTGTCCCGTCCAATTCCGTGAATATTTCTGTCAACACCCGGATTTTTCAATCCTAGATGCCTGTTATGCCATACATCGCAATCCCAGGATTACCATTTTTGCGAGACATAACAGAATTGGATACCATAGTACATCATCCGTTACAACGATACATAAGTTCTTACACAAATAGGGATCTCATGATCCAGTTCTTAATACAATTTCAAGCAGCGAAATACGTAGTAATAACGGTAGCGTAGGCGAAGCTCCATCTTCAGGGTCACAGGCAATGCTGACGATGGGAGATGATTCTAGTTGTCGTAACCTTCCTGGGGTCCATCTTCCAGGTACTCCTCTTCATACTCTGGCCATGGGAATAGCCAGGGACAAAGCCATGAGTACTCTTTAAGTACTCGCAAACTAATACTAACAGGTAAGGGGTTTTTGGATAATAGGACACTAGGCTCTAGGGTTGTTTTGCAAAAAGCCAGGTTTATCTCTACTAAGTTCCAAAGCTAGTCACAATTTTATAACTCCTAAGTGGGATCTTGTAATTCAGGTCACAACTCTGTTGTGGTCAAGTCAAAGTCTCAATTCGTTTCACAAGTCATTTTGAAAAGTCTGACGGGGGAACAGTATGGCCACTCCAACTGTCCATAACCGCAGACGCGGCTATTCGAATAGTTTGACACTCTGCAGAGATTGTACACTTTCACCACAACATTCGATACATCCGTCAGGAACAAATCCTGAATTCACCATACTCAGTATGCGGATAATCAATCCTAACCTTTCGATTACACGCCCTAGTATAAGCACCTCTCCTGTGAGTATGTCCTCCCAACCATGACCAACTATCATCTTGGGTACTGCACAGGTGGACAATCTTCACAAGGTAGCCTCAGCTCAGACCTTGGCCGTGAGGGAACTAATACTAAGGTACATAAGTTTCTAGTCAAGCCCTACCCAATCTTCGGGTATTGTGGTTGTACGATAAAATTGGAATGGTATCGCATCCAGACAACCATCAGTTTTATAAAGGGGCTAAGGCTCATGCCTCAACATTTTCATCACCAAAATCATCAAGTGTTTGGAAACACATGTCCAAAACATTTCAATAGAATGATCCATCATTCCAAGGTTTTCATAACCATTTTTCCACCAAGTATTCCCATCTAAAGTTGATCAAGTTTTATGCTTAGGACTAGCATCTACAGGTGGGGTAGTACTAAGGAGGGGTGGTAACTAGTGGGGTTTTAACTAAGTTCAAACTCATGTCTTAGGCTAAGATCAAGGTTTCTATCTTAGGCCAAATTTTATGCTCTTTATGCAACCTTCAGCACAACTGTCTAGTATCTACCAAACTCTTAGGTATACTCTAAGTAAGCTTTGATAAAGAAATAAAGTAAGAAGCTTGCACATAAAACTAGGATTTGGTTTATTAAGGGGGTATGATCACATATGCTTAAGGCATATAGTAGTCATATCACAAGTATGGGTTTGTGGCATCAGTAGGGTATCTTGCAAGGGTTAGCTTGCATAAATATCAGTATAAGCTTGCATAGTTACTAGCTTGCCTTGTGCAGAGCAGTGGTTGAAGTTCTCCTCGGCTTCCTCTTCGTAGTATCCTCCTTCCTCCTCGTATCCTTGGTCGGTACTAGCGTCTATGAATAAATACGAGGTACACAATCACCAAACAATACTTAACTACTTGCAATCATCACACACAAGGGTCCTATAGATGATCTAGCATCATCTCTAACATTACAAGGTTAAGGCTTGGTTTAAATCTTTTTATTTTTAGAAAAGTAATTTCTACTCATTGAAAAACTACTTAAGATTTAATATTCTCCAAACTAAACATGGGATCATGTTGACACATGTCATCACCATATATTGTAGTCCATGGGAATGTGATTTAAAGTAGTGTCACAATTTAATAAGGTTTTATCCTTTTATTTTAATTAATTAAAGTGGCTAGAAATGCTTATGTAGCATTCTTTTATTACTTGAACAATATTTCTGCAAGTAAACCTATATATTTTTATATATTCTTAAAGGTATGGTTAAATGTGATTTTTGAGAGTTGGAATCAACTCAAAAGCTATTATGGTTTAAATTTGAAAAATGTTTGAATGCAGAAAAGCTTCTGCCTTGTTATTTTTACCAGGGATGATCTAGAGATCCAAATGACTTGAATCCAACGGGCTTGGATTCAGCATTCATAGACCTTTCCAACAAAATTGGTTTCATTCAAATTGGTGCACTGAATCGATCTGGGTTGATTTTTGAAGTTGAGTTCAGAAGTGTGTTTGAATTGAAATAGAAAAAGATTTAATTTGAATAACTGGGTTGCGCGGGAAATTCTAACGGGCCGGCCTGCTAAGCACAGTGCTCCCGCGGGCTTCTTAAGTGGGTGTACCCACTCGTCAGTGACACGGGGCTGGGCGAAGCGATATGTGGCAACGTGGGTCGTTCGATCTAGTTCTGATCTAACGGCTGGGAGTCATCATCGACGTGAGATAACTCCGGCGAGAACGAAACCTAGCGCGGCCAGTGAGGGTCGCTAGGGGCTCACCGGGGTACTGGCGAGGGTCGGCGAGGCGGGCGAACGACGAAGTCGACGACGGCGAACTCAGGGGTGCTCGCGGTAGCTCCTGGGGTGGCTCCAATCGCTGGCTCCTTTCTTCTCCGGCAGCGGCAGGCTCCAGTGAAATTCCGGCGAGGTGGTGCTCGCCTTGCTCTGAGAATGGTGTGGCACGATCAGTGAGCAGAGGGGAGTGAGATGGTGTGAAGAATTCGTGCGGGGGTGGCCTCTATTTATAGTCGAGCGAGGGGACCGTCGGGGCGCACGGTGAGCTCGGCGGGGGCGACGTTACAGGCGGCTAATGGCATGGGCAAGGGTAGGGGACGGTGCTGTGTCTCCTGGCGATGCTCAACAACATGGTCGCGAGGCATGGGGCGGTGTGGTTTAGTCTGGAACGGCCGGTGCTCTGCGCGGCAGAGGCGGCGTCTTCGACGGCGGGCGGTGGCTGTGCGGCACGGGGCGGCAAATGGGGATGTCTGGCGGTCTCCTGGGTTGATGGCGATCATGTATGCACGCGGCGAGGGCGGCGCGCGGTCTGTGGATGCTGGTCGAGGGTGGCGCACGCTCGGCATGGTCTGGGCGTGGCTTGTGCGCGTGGTCCAGGGCTTGGCAATGCTTGCGGCTGGGACAGTGAGTGGCGATGGACGGTGGGATGCCTCCTAGACAAAGGTTGGCACGGCTAGTTCTTCCTCTAGCTTGTTGTCCACAATGGGGTGACATTTGGGTGCTCGGCTGTTCACCATTAATGGCAATGGCAAGCTCACAGGGTGCTAGTGTTGGGCTAATCTTTCTAGATGATCTACTGAGTTGTGTGTGAGCTAACTAGGGAACAAGTTAGGCAAGAATCACTGCACACTATAGTGTTTGATGTTTTGTTTGATTTGTGTCTGCAACCTGTTTGATGAAATGGCTGCATGAAATCAAGTTTTGAATTTTGAAATGATTTTTGGTGGGTTTGCTAGATTGGTGCTGGTGAGTCTGCAGATGCTTGGGTTTTGAAAGTTGAGCTTGTTTGAGTGGGTTTTGAAAAAGTGGGATCTTCCCATATGAAGAAGATTCAATTTTGAATTGTCATTTAAACTATGCATTTGAAAGTTTCTGGATAATCACAAAGTGGGCCTTGATACTCTGTTATGAGTACATTCAAGGGGTGCAAAGATCTAGAAAAATTTCTGTTAGGTTCTGAAAGTTTGAGACAGCCAAAGTAGGCATGGGAGTTAAATTGGCCAAAATGACCATTCACTTAATATATTTGTTTTGATTTACTTGTCTTTAAGGAAAGTGTGGGAAATGTTTTAGATGATGTTCATTTCACCTAAGAAACATTTTATAAGCAATGGATCACACAAACAAGGTGGTTTTTAAAGAAATTCAAAATTCATGCATACACATATACATGCATTCATGAGTTTATTTAGAAAAGTTTTTGTTAACCCTAATCTTGATGATTAGTGTTTGATGATCTAAGTTTGGTATTTTTGGGATGTTACAAACCTTCCCCCCTTAAACAAAATCTCGTCCCGAGATTTGAAAAAGGACGAAAAGATTACCTAGGATTTGAAGAGATCGGGAAACTCCGTCCTGATGTGATTTTCGCGTTCCCAGGTAGCTTCCTCTTCTGTGTGGTTGCTCCACTGAATCTTGAGAAACTTGATGCTTCGTGTTCGGGTAGTTCGAAAAGCTTCTTCCAAAATGCGGATGGGCACTTCGGGATAGGTCAGGTCATCGTTGATCTCTATGGTCTGGTGATCGATATTCTTGAACACTTCGGTCTTCTCGGGGACTTCGAGACACTTGCGAAGTAACGAGATATGGAACACATTGTGCACAGCTGACATCTCTTCAGGTAATTCCAGTTGATACGATACTTCTCCTCGACGGTTCAAAATTTTGAAAGGTCCGGTATATCTGGGGGCTCACTTTCCTTTGAGTTGGAAACGTTGCATTCCCTTCAATAGCGACACTTTCAGATAAACAAAATCTCCGATGTTGAAGGCGAGGTCTCGACGTCTCTTGTCGGCATAACTCTTCTGTCGGGATTGGGCGGTCTTGAGGTGCTCACGAATCTTGTGAACCTTCTCTTCTGCTTCTCGTAGGATGTCGGGTCCGAAGATCTGACTCTCTCCTACTTCCGACCAGTTCAAAGGGGTGCGACATTTTCTTCCGTACATGAATTCAAATGGGGCCATTTGCAAACTGGCTTGGTAACTATTGTTGTAAGAAAATTCTGCAAACGGCAGACAGTCTTCCCACTTGGATCCATATTCTAGCACACACGCTCTAAGCATATCTTCGAGTATTTGGTTTACTCGCTCCGTTTGTCCATCGGTCTGAGGGTGATACGCGGTACTGAAATCTAGGAGGGTTCCTAAACCTTCTTGGACTTTCTTCCAGAATCTCGAGGTAAACTGAGTTCCTCGATCCGATACTATGCTCTTGGGGACTCCGTGCAAACTAACTATTCTAGCGATGTACAACTCCGCTAGCTTCGAACTCTGATAGGTGGTTTTGACGGGCCAGAAATGGGCGACTTTGGACAATCTGTCCACTATGACCCAGATAGAGTCATTTCCCCTACTAGACGTAGGTAGTCCAGTGATAAAGTCCATTCCTACAGAATCCCATTTCCATTCCGGAATTTGCAAAGGTTGCAACAATCCAGCGGGTCTTTGATGTCCTGCCTTGACTCGCTGACATATATCACACTTGGCGATATAGCTTCCGATTTCTCTCTTCATCTTATGCCACCAAAATTGCTCTTTCAAATCTTGATACATCTTCGTTCCTCCGGGATGGATAGAATAAAGAGTATCATGAGCCTCCTTCAAGATAACTTCTTTCAACTCCGAATCTGCTGGTACACAAAGGCGTCCTTTGTACCACAGAACTCCTTCTTCGTCCTCGGTGAATCCGGGTACTTTGCCGGTACCGATACGACGCTTGATTCCGTCGATACTAGCATTTCCCTTCTGCGCCTCTTTAATCCGACTGATCAAAGTGGGCTGAAGTTCTATGCTAGCCAAAAATCCTTCACTTACTAATTCTATTCGAAAATATTCCATCTCCTTGTGCAGACTTGGTTGCTCCTTCCAAATCTGTGAGTTCAAGCGGCACGGCAATCTGCTAAGGGCATCGGCTACCACATTGGCTTTACCAGGGTGATAGTGAATGTCCAGGTCGTAATCCTTGATTAGCTCAATCCATCTTCTCTGCCTCATATTCAACTCTTTCTGAGTGAATATATACTTTAGGCTCTTGTGATCCGAGTAAATCTCACAACGATTTCCCATCAGGTAATGTCTCCATGTCTTCAGGGCTAGAACTACGGCTGCGAGTTCGAGGTCATGGGTTGGATAGTTTTGCTCGTGTTGCTTCAATTGTCGAGAGAGATAAGATATAACTTTGCCTTCTTGCATTAGCACACATCCGAGACCAATCTTGGATGCATCACAATACACATCGAAGGGCATCGTGATATCCGGCATGATTAAGATTGGGACTGATATCAATCTCCTCTTGAGTTCTTGAAAACTCGCTTCACACTTGTCTGTACATTCAAACTTCTTGTCCTTCTTCAGCAATTGGGTCATGGGTCGGGAGATACTCGAGAATCCTTCTACGAATTTGCGGTAATATCCCGCCAATCCGAGAAAAGCACGAACTTGGGTTTGAGTGGTTGGGGCTTGCCAATCTTCTACATCTTTTACTTTGGCAGGGTCAACGGCAATTCCTCCGGCTGATACAGTGTGACCGAGGAAGCCTACCTCCTGTAACCAGAATTCACATTTGCTAAACTTTGCATACAACTGATGCTCTCTAAGGGTTCCAAGAATGGTCCTTAGGTGTAGCTCATGTTCTTCTTCTGATTTGGAATAAATCAGAATGTCATCGATGAAAACAACGACAAACTTATCCAGGAAGTCCATAAAAATCTTATTCATGAGATTCATGAAATAAGCGGGGGCATTGGTTAATCCAAAAGACATGACTGTATACTCGTACAATCCATATCTGGTGGTAAAGGCAGTCTTTCGAATATCCTCTGCACGAATTTTGAGTTGATGATAGCCAGTTCTAAGATCAATCTTAGAAAACACCTGGGCACCGGTCAACTGATCAAACAAATCTTCAATCTTGGACAAGGGGTACTTGTTCTTGATGGTGACATCATTCAACTTCCGATAATCCGTACACAAACGGTTACCTCCATCTTTCTTGTCCACAAATAAGACAGGTGATCTCCATGGTGACGCACTTGGTTGAATTAATCCAATTTCTAGCATGGAATCCAGTTGCTTCTTCAATTCTGCTAGTTCCGACGGGTTCATACTATAGGGTCTCTGGGCTATGGGTCCTGTTCCGGGGATTAGTTCGATGATAAACTCGATATCCCGATCTGGGGGCATACCGGGCAAAACATCTGGAAATACATCGGGGTATTCACAGACTATCCGGACTTGGTCAATGGTAGGTTGGGCTAGACTCTTGTTACACTTGAATTGGCGAGGTAAGGTTTCAGATATATGTTCGACTGTTATTCTAGTGGTACTGGTCATGGTGATGGCTTTCTTAGCACAGTCAATCAATCCCTTATGTTTGGACATCCAATCCATTCCTAGTACTACTTCCAAACCTTTAGTTCCGAGTACTATTAGATTAGCATAAAAATCTATGCCATGGATTCGGATAGGGACGGCTTTGCAAATTTGCCTAGCCTTGGTGGTTGATCCGGGGATTTGCACAATCATCACATGCTTCAGTTTGGTTGGTTGAATTTTACTAGTGCATGCAAATTCTTCGGTGACAAATGAATGCGATGCACCAGAGTCAAACAACACTCTTGCAAGTACTGAATTAACAGAAAACATACCTAGCACGACGTCTGGCGCTTCCTGAGCTTCTTCAGCATGCATGAGAAAAAGACGGCCATTGCGGTTGAGTGAATTTCCGGGGGCAAATCTCCTTCCTGGCTGAACACGACGCTGTTGCTGAGCTGGGGGATTGGTATTAGGGGTTGTAGCATTCTTCTTGTTGGGGCACTCGTTGGAATAGTGGCCTTTATTTCCACAGTCATAACAGGTCACTTGTGACTTGTCCTTGGCTGCGACAGGCACAGCATTGCTTCCAGTCCTCGGGGCAGTGTTGGGGTTGGCGGTAGCATTGTTGGTGTTGAACTTGGGTGGGGAACGGGTGAAATTGCTAGAGTTGCCGGGGTTGTTGTGATTTCCTCCGGTTCTAGGGTTTCCACGGTTGGGATAGGTTGGACGGGTCATAGGGGGTCTGTTGGTTCTTGGGGCAAATCCTGGAGATGGGTTGGGGCGATACTTTGGGGTCTGATGGGTTCCTGGTTGATGCATCATACGATGCTTGCGGTTCTCATTGTCTTGGTTGATCTTTCCTTCCATCTGGATGGCTGAATCGACAAGGGCTTCAATATCAGCAAAGGGGATATTGACTAACACCGTCTGCATCTCGTCATGCAGACCATTCAGGAATCTTTCTTTCTTCTTGGCTTCGGTGTCTATCTCGTCCGGGGCATACCTAGATAATGACAAAAATTTGTCACGGTATTCCACTACAGTCATCCTTCCTTGATTTAGCTCTCTAAACTCGTCTCTCATTCTCTTGATCAAACCTGGTGGCACATGGGTTCTGCTAAACTTGACCTTGAATTCCTCCCAGGTCATCATCTGGCCTCCGGTCATGGCACGAACATTGTTCCACCATGCCCTGGCATCTCCGGCTAGATAGTGGGTGGCAAATGGGACTTTCTCGTTGGCTTCGACTCCTGCTACTTCTAAGTTATTTTCCATGGTTTGCATCCAATCGTCGGCGTCTAAGGGTTCTTCTGACTTGGTGAAAACAGGTGGGTTGGTATTCTGAAAATTCTTGAGCTTGGATCCATGGTTGTCCTGATTTCCATATCCTTGGTTGTTGTGGGCTAGCTGGGCTATCTGTTGCAGAGTGGCTAGGTTGGCTTGATGTTCCGCTCTTTCAGCTTCACGGTCAGAGGTCAGCATTTGTAGAATCTGCAACATCGGATCCGGGGCTGAACCACTTCCTCCACGTGGCATCTGAAGATTTAGATAAATCATGAGAAAAGACGGAAATTTTCTAAGGTTTGGGGTCTTTGAAAAGTTTTAAAGGTTTGACTCAGATTTTTCTAGCAACTTGCTTTTTCATTCATTCATTCATTCATAGCATACAGTACAACACACACCACAACAAGGAAAACAGATGGTTTTAAGAACCATTCTGGAATCTACGATACAGGGGGACCGAATACTACTCACTACGCTAGTGATCAAGTGCTACTACTCCTCGGATTATGTGGCTTCATCATCTTCATCATCATCGATGAAGGCGAAATCATCTTCATCGGTGAAGAAGTCCATGGCCTGATCCTCCAGAAAATCATCGTCATCACTGAGATAAGAGTAAGGGTCTCCACGAAGATCCTCTCCGGCATTCTCCCTTTCCTCCAACTGCATGTCTCTCTCGTGGATGGTCTCCTCCAGAGATGAGATGCGGTGGCGAAGACGAGCAATAATGCGCTCCTTCTTGTCAAGCTGACGGCGACGAGACTTGCGATCCTTTGCTAGCATGGCTATGGTCTGATCCTTCGTCTTGATGATGGCAGACTTGTGGTTGCAATAGTCACGGCAGTTGTCCAACTCATGCTGACGATCATACATCATGAAGCTAAGGTGGTCCAATTGAGTCTTCAGCTCGGGGTGGTATGGGGCTTCCAGTGGTTGTCCATTTGCATCACGCCTTGGGAAAAACTCAAAGCGAGTACCCTTGATCTGGTTGATGCTCTGCCCACACAGACGGGAGAGAGATTCCTGCATTGCTCTGGCAAGTCCATCGAGCCAATTGTTCTCTCTTAAGGTAAACTGAATTCCCTCCGCAGTGGGAGGTTCAATCTTTCCTCGGAGACTTGCAACAATTAACCACTGCAGATCTTCTCCTCCTTGATCATTGAGCTGAGCTCCGAAGAACTCGGGGTGTGGACGCTCCAGAAGTTCCGAAAGCTGATCCAGATCCCTCTCAAAGATAAGGTCTCCTCCATTCCCCAACTGATAAAACTTGTTGTACTTCACGTCCATCTATAAAAATAGAGGATGAGTAGATTAGCAGAGTGATCAAGTGTGTCAAAATTTTATGTATTTTGCAAGAGTTTTTTTTGAGGAACATGATTTTTTATGAAAGAATCAAAGAGATAAGAATGAGAATAGGTTTTTGTAAATATTTGTTTTTCTTTGGTTTTGAAACTAAGTTTTTGGTTCAACGTCCAGTCTAACTAGGGTCTCCTATGGTCAGGATGGCTCTGATACCAACTTGTCAACACCCGGATTTTTCAATCCTAGATGCCTGTTATGCCATACATCGCAATCCCAGGATTACCATTTTTGCGAGACATAACAGAATTGGATACCATAGTACATCATCCGTTACAACGATACATAAGTTCTTACACAAATAGGGATCTCATGATCCAGTTCTTAATACAATTTCAAGCAGCGGAATACGTAGTAATAACGGTAGCGTAGGCAAAGCTCCATCTTCAGGGTCACAGGCAATGCTGACGATGGGAGATGATCCTAGTTGTCGTAACCTTCCTAGGGTCCATCTTCCAGGCACTCCTCTTTATAGTCTGGCCATGGGAATAGCCAGGGACAAAGCCATGAGTACTCTTTAAGTACTCGCAAACTAATACTAACAGGTAAGGGGTTTTTGGATAATAGGACACTAGGCTCTAGGGTTGTTTTGCAAAAAGCCAGGTTTATCTCTACTAAGTTCCAAAGCTAGTCACAATTTTATAACTCCTAAGTGGGATCTTGTAATTCAGGTCACAACTCTGTTGTGGTCAAGTCAAAGTCTCAATTCGTTTCACAAGTCATTTTGAAAAGTCTGGCGGGGAACAGTATGGCCACTCCAACTGTCCATAACCGCGGACGCGGCTATTCGAATAGTTTGACACTCTGCAGAGATTGTACACTTTCACCACAACATTCGATACATCCGTCAGGAACAAATCCTGAATTCACCATACTCAGTATGCGGATAATCAATCCTAACCTTTCGATTACACGCCCTAGTATAAGCACCTCTCCTGTGAGTATGGCCTCCCAACCATGACCAACTGTCATCTTGGGTACTGCACAGGTGGACAATCTTCACAAGGTAGCCTCAGCTCAGACCTTGGCCGTGAGGGAACTAATACTAAGGTACATAAGTTTCTAGTCAAGCCCTACCCAATCTTCGGGTATTGTGGTTGTACGATAAAATTGGAATGGTATCGCATCCAGACAACCATCAGTTTTATAAAGGGGCTAAGGCTCATGCCTCAACATTTTCATCACCAAAATCATCAAGTGTTTGGAAACACATGTCCAAAACATTTCAATAGAATGATCCATCATTCCAAGGTTTTCATAACCATTTTTCCACCAAGTATTCCCATCTAAAGTTGATCAAGTTTTATGCTTAGGACTAGCATCTACAGGTGGGGTAGTACTAAGGAGGGGTGGTAACTAGTGGGGTTTTAACTAAGTTCAAACTCATGTCTTAGGCTGAGATCAAGGTTTCTATCTTAGGCCAAATTTTATGCTCTTTATGCAACCTTCAGCACAACTGTCTAGTATCTACCAAACTCTTAGGTAGACTCTAAGTAAGCTTTGATAAAGAAATAAAGTAAGAAGCTTGCACATAAAACTAGGATTTGGTTTATTAAGGGGGTATGATCACATATGCTTAAGGCATATAGTAGTCATATCACAACTATGGGTTTGTGGCATCAGTAGGGTATCTTGCAAGGGTTAGCTTGCATCAATATCAGTATAAGCTTGCATAGTTACTAGCTTGCCTTGTGCAGAGCAGTGGTTGAAGTTTTCCTCGGCTTCCTCTTCGTAGTATCCTCCTTCCTCCTCGTATCCTTGGTCGGTACTAGCGTCTATGAATAAATACGAGGTACACAATCACCAAACAATACTTAACTACTTGCAATCATCACACACAAGGGTCCTATAGATGATATAGCATCATCTCTAACATTACAAGGTTAAGGCTTGGTTTAAATCTTTTTATTTTTAGAAAAGTAATTTCTACTCATTGAAAAACTACTTAAGATTTAATATTCTCCAAACTAAACATGGGATCATGTTGACACATGTCATCACCACATATTGTAGTCCATGGGAATGTGATTTAAAGTAGTGTCACAATTTAATAAGGTTTTACCCTTTTATTTTAATTAATTAAAGTGGCTAGAAATGCTTATGTAGCATTCTTTTATTACTTGAACAATATTTCTGCAAGTAAACCTATATGTTTTTATATATTCTTAAAGGTATGGTTAAATGTGATTTTTGAGAGTTGGAATCAACTCAAAAGCTATTATGGTTTAAATTTGAAAAATGTTTGAATGCAGAAAAGCTTCTGCCTTGTTATTTTTACCAGGGGTGATCTAGAGATCCAAATGACTTGAATCCAACGGGCTTGGATTCAGCATTCATAGACCTTTCCAACAAAATTGGTTTCATTCAAATTGGTGCACTGAATCGATCTGGGTTGATTTTTGAAATTGAGTTCAGAAGTGTGTTTAAATTGAAATAGAAAAAGATTTAATTTGAATAACTGGGCTGCGCGGAAAATTCTAACGGGCCGGCCTGCTAAGCGCAGTGCTCCCGCAGGCTTATTAAGTGGGTGTCCCCACTCGTCAGTGACACGGGGCTGGGCGAAGCGGTATGTGGCAACGTGGGCCGTTCGATCTAGTTCTAATCTAACGGCTGGGAGTCATCGTCGACGTGAGATAACTCCGGCGAGAACGAAACCTAGCGCGGCCAGTGAGGGTCGCTGGGGGCTCACCGGGGTACTGGCGAGGGTCGGCGAGGTGGGCGAACGACGAAGTCGACAACGGCGAACTCAGGGGTGGTCGCGGCAGCTCCTGGGGCGGCTCCAATCGCTGGCTCCTTTCTTCTCCGGCAGCGGCAGGCTCCAGTGAAATTCCGGCGAGGTGGTGCTCGCCTTGCTCTGAGAATGGTGTGGCACGATCAGTGAGGAGAGGGGAGTGAGATGGTGTGAAGAATTCGTGCGGGGGTGGCCTCTATTTATAGTCGAGCGAGAGGACCGTCGGGGCGCACGGTGAGCTCGGCGGGGGCGACGTTATAGGCGGCTAATGGCATGGGCAAGGGTAGGGGACGGTGCTGTGTCTCCTGGCGATGCTCAACGACATGGTCGCGAGGCATGGGGCGGTGTGGTTTGGTCTGGAACGGCCGGTGCTCTGCGCGGCAGAGGCGGCGTCTTCGACGGCAGGCGGTGGCTGTGCGGCACGGGGCGGCAAATGGGGATGTCTGGCGGTCTCCTGGGTTGATGGCGATCATGTATGCACGCGGCGAGGGCGGCGCGCGGTCTGTGGATGCTGGTCGAGGGTGGCGCTCTGGCGCACGCTCGGCATGGTCTGGGCGCGGCTTGTGCGCGTGGTCCAGGGCTTGGCAACGCTTGCGGCTGGGACAGTGAGTGGCGGTGGACGGTGGGCTGCCTCCTAGACAAGGTTGACACGGCTAGTTCTTCCTCTAGCTTGTTGTCCACAATGGGGTGACATTGGGGTGCTCGGCTGTTCACCATTAATGGCAATGGCAAGCTCACAGGGTGCTAGTGTTGGGCTAATCTTTCTAGATGATCTACTGAGTTGTGTGTGAGCTAACTAGGGAACAAGTTAGGCAAGAATCACTGCACACTATAGTGTTTGATGTTTTGTTTGATTTGTGTCTACAACCTGTTTGATGAAATGGCCGCATAAAATCAAGTTTTGAATTTTGAAATGATTTTTGGTGGGTTTGCTAGATTGGTGCTGGTGAGTCTACAGATGCTTGGGTTTTGAAAGTTGAGCTTGTTTGAGTGGGTTTTGAAAAAGTGGGATCTTCCCATATGAAGAAGATTCAATTTTGAATTGTCATTTAAACTATGCATTTGAAAGTTTCTGGATGATCACAAAGTGGGCCTTGATACTCTGTTATGAGTACATTCAAGGGGTGCAAAGATCCAGAAAAGTTTCTGTTAGGTTCTGAAAGTTTGAGACAGCCAAAGTAGGCATGGGAGTTAAATTGGCCAAAATGACCATTCACTTAATATATTTGTTTTGATTTACTTGTCTTTAAGGAAAGTGTGGGAAATGTTTTAGATGATGTTCATTTCACCTAAGAAACATTTTACAAGCAATGGATCACACAAACAAGGTGATTTTTAAAGAAATTCAAAATTCATGCATACACATATACATGCATTCATGAGTTTATTTAGAAAAGTTTTTGTTAACCCTAATCTTGATGATTAGTGTTTGATGATCTAAGTTTGATATTTTTGGGATGTTACAATTTCCTTACTAGCTTTTCTGAAACCAAAAACAGCAGAAAACAGGCAACTGACACTGCGGCATCTTGTTAATAGGTTAGTCCCGGAAAATGTATAAAAGTAACTTAAAGTGTAGATAAAGCATAGCAAAGTTGATACTAAACAAGCATGAAACATCAAAAATTATAGATAAGTTTGCGACATATCATTGTCTTCACATTATAATAGGCTTCTGTTCTTCGTGGGAGCTATGCAAAGTTGGCGTTAATTATACAATCATACAATCTTGTAAAATTTAACAGGACAGATTGACAGAAAGCGAGTCTGGTCTACTAATCCAGTTGCTCTAGCTCAAACAAAAAATTCGTGAGGTTCTATCTTTAATACTTAAAACATGAGCACCTTTTTCAAATTTTGGTTGCGCGCAGAAATGAACTAAAGAAATCAACAGATGGCACTACAACAGTTTGTCTAATGGAAGATAGCTATCTATGGCGTACCTATCTTTTATCCGCGACGCCTGACAATCCACCATATTAAGCAACTCGATGAACGATAGATTTGTCTCAGCGATCCCATCGTATATAAAGGAAGCGACTCCAATGGGAATCTCAGTAAATAGTGAATGCGAGAGCTCAATCTACAAAACTAACCTATTCCCCCAAACAAGATTAAGGACCGAATGAATTCTGATTTGCTCACATGTTAGTCGCTCGCGAACAGACTCTTCACTAGCCGTCGTCGATGCAAGCAGAGGAGGAAAGCTGGCCTCGAAATCTCAGATCCAATCGGTCCGAGGAACACACCAGATCTAGGTCAAAAGGTCTGGAATGTCCCACACGATGGATGCACAGTGGGACTGTATAGCCATACCGTCTAATTATTACGAATATTGTAACCTTTTCATGTCCCCGTCAGTATACATCGAAAGAACTCGCTATACTCTGAAATTTTGCCCGAATCTTGACGCAAAATTAAACAGCCGACCTGGCTCCGGTAGGAACCGGTTCCGCCAGAAAAACTGCGTCCCTTACTCCTCGCACGCGGCGAGCCAGCCGCGTGCACATGCCGCGAGTATGTCACACCCGCCCCTTTGCCGGTATGATTGCCGACGTGAGGCCCGATCGATCGATTGAAATTGGGAGCACCCTAGAGAACAGTAGATAGGGAGAGATAGCAAGCAGAGTTGGTTATGCTCCTTTCTTTAGACTTGTTCGATGCCCTCTCCTCTTGCGGCTTCCCCTTTTGTTGCCATAAACCGATGCCGCCAGCCCATGACCACCAGCCTATGGCCCATGACACCCAGGCCCACATCTCCCAAGGTACCGGGCATGACAATACCTCCCCCAAAAAACATTGCTTGCCCTCAAGCAATGGCGTGTAGCCTCCGCACCATCTAGCCCCAACTTGTAGTTCGGCCTTGACATAGAGCACAATGCATTATGTATTGTGAATATTCCGGGATCCCATGGTATCTGCAGATCAACAGCTTCTATAAATTGAACCGAGCTTGTAACTGGGGCTTTGCTTTGCACATCACTCGGATCCCATGGCATCATTAGATACTTGTTTGGCCACATCAGGATTTCAGACTTTGCATAGTGCAGTTTGGACTGTTGACTGAAGTAAAATTCATAGCCATAATCTCGTGAATCACTTCTGATAATTATTATGCCCCATTTTGCATTTACCTCCAGTGAAGAAGTTGACAATATGAAGAGCCCGGAGCTTACAAAGGTGCGAGACAAGCTGACCACACGTCTGTCAGCAACATCCTCCGAAACTTTAGTCAGGCCAAACTTTAGTGACCTTTTCAGCTGTGCAGCTGTTGACACGAAACAGCCGGGGAGTGACCTGCTTGGATGTTGAAACTTTCTATCTCCATATCTGATAACTGTAATCTTGTAGAGTCGAGCAACATATCAGCGTTTCCAATTAGCACCAACATGTACAGTAGGTTTCTCGCAACAACTTGCAGTGAACAACAAGCACCAGGATCCCATTGCCTATACAGAAGCCGGCTTGCCAAACGAATCTTAATGTATATAGAAGAGGTTGACACATACACAAGAACAATGGTGCACTTTCCTAGTGCATCGATCACTTGAACGTACGGTAGATGCAAGTATACTGATTGTTGGGCCAAGTGAATAAATGACGATAGTTTGTCAATATTGAACATTACATCCATAAAAGCATTCAGCATGATTCCTGATTCCCACTGAACGCTGAGCTGTCCTGCAAGAATTCTGGACTTGCTTCTTTCCCAAACATTTAAGTAAAGCAGCAGAGGGGCGAGCGTGAAGAGGCCCAGGGCAATATCAAAGATGTTTGGGCCCTTTTATAGCGTCCTCATATACTCCCTCCGGTCCGGATGAGAGGGAGTATATAATACTCCCTCCGTCCTAAAATAGATGTCTCAGATTTATCATGAATCTATATACTAAATAGTGTCTAGGTCCGTCCAACTTTTAACAAATGTGAGACATCTATTTTGGAACGAGGGAGTATGATAAAAAAAAGAAAGAGAAATTGTGACGTGTGAAACAAACATTAACAGTACACAACACAAAACTGCATTGCGCTCCAGGAGTAAGGGCATAGTGATTCAAAGATAATAAACTTCATAATCCGTTTTTTCAGAAAGATTATTGTTTAGTATAGACACAATTCGTCAATACATAACATGATTATTCTTCACGGCTGTGGTGTATGATGATGGTCGCTGTCTGCAAATTATGCAACTACTTTGTACATAACAGGTGCTGCAACCAACGCAACATAGTGCTAAAACCATGGTATGTCAATGCCGGATGAAACTTGTAGCTGGTATTCCCGAGGTTTCTTCACTGCAGAAGCAAACAAACGAACGGTTCAATTAACAATACATGCTTAGTGCCAAAGAAGCCTAGAAATTATAAGGAATTGTCGCTTTTGAAATTATCATTCAGAATCTCACTGGCTGCCTACATCAATCAATGTGGAGGCTAGAAGGCAACAAAGCTTTTTCCTTAATTTTTTCAGATTTTCCAAGAAGTATCAGATAGAACCAATTGCCTACAGGTAATACACTTCCAACACAATGCAATTTGTTGACATGAAATATATGTGCAAACTAATGTGAATCATCATGTATCACCTTGTCGGTCAGGTATAAGCTATCTAGAACAGCAAATCCTGCAGCAACGCCGCCTTCATCTGATGAAGAAACTTTTGTTCGCATCAAGTAACCACATTTGTCATTGATGATCACCTTATCTTTGTTCCTGAAGTCAGAAATCAAGTAGTTAACCGTTTTTTTTCAGAAAACACACCATCTTATGAGAACTAGTGTTTCGACTTTTGTGTTTCAAGCACTGATTATACCGCAAGTAGGCTCCATATATCCCAAGCTCAGATACTGTGAGGGCCTCATGGCAAACACCACCACGGACCAGATTAGCAAGAGATGCTTTAGGAAAGATTCTTTGCATCAGTATATAGGCTGAGAGAGCATCTCCTCCTTCCTTCTTGAGTCTGATCAGAGCGTCTCGCACATCGAGGCCATATATGTTGTTTCCTGTACATGGATACCATATCAAGAAAATATCCTTAATGGAAGTGCCATTCCGGAGGATTTTAATGACACCGTCATCGTGCTTATTCCGAAAGTTAACTCACTGGAGTTACTTTCTCAATTTCGGCCTATTAGTTTGTGTAATGTTCTTTACAAGATTGCGTCCAAGGTTTTGGCTAATAGGCTGAAGGTCATCCTCCCCATTCTTATTTCGGAGGAACAAAGTGCTTTTGTACCGGGGAGATTGATTACGGATAATGTTTTTATAGCCTATGAATGTGTTCATGCTATCAGAACCCGGAAGAGGAAGAAGGCTCTATAAGCAGTCAAATTGGATATGATGAAGGCCTATGATAGGGTCGAGTGGATCTTCCTGGAAAGAATGATGATCAAAATGGGTTTTTCTAGGAACTGGGTTGACATGATCATGAGGTGTATGAGTACGGTCAGGTTCTCTGTCAAGTTGAATGGAGGCCTGTCAGAGATATTCACCCCCTTGAGAGGGCTCCGCCAGGGAGATCCTCTTTCTCCGTACCTCTTTTTGCTGTGTGTTGAAGGTTTCTCCACGTTGCTGAAACAAGCGCAGGAAGATAATTTGCTGAAAGGCGTTCAGTTTGGGACAGGTGCGCCCCATATTACTCACCTTTTATTTGCAGATGACAGCATAGTATTCCTGGAAGCAACGGTTGAAAGTATAAACACCCTGAAAGGAGCCTTGGAGAAGTATGAACAAGCATCGGGGCAAAACGTTAACATGCAAAAATCTTCTGTTTTCTTTGGAGAGCTGCCAAGGAGCAGTTAAAGAGGAGTTGATGAACTCTCTGGGTATTTAAGAGGAAGCTCTCTCGGAGAGATATTTGGGTCTACCCACAGTGGTTGGGAGATCGAAGGAGGGAAGCTTTCAGTATGTCACTCACCGGTCAGGGGCAAAGGTAGGTGGATGGAAGGGGCAGGGGTTATCGAAGAAGGGCAAAGAAACGCTGACCAAGTCAGTTTTACAAGCCACACCAACCTTCCCCATGAGCTGTTTCAGGCTGAATAAGAAGCAATGTAAACAATTGGGCTCTATCTCGTCGTATTTCTGGTGGAATGATGCGGATGGGTCTAGGAGAGTTCATTGGATTGCTTGGCCGAAAATGTGCTTGCCGAAAGGAGGAGGGATGGGTTTCCGCAATTTTGAAGCTTTTAATCAAGCACTGTTGGCTAAACAGGTTTGGCGACTTCTCACTGTTCCATCCTCTTTATGAGCTCGAGTTCTGAAAGCTCAGTACCATCAATCGACTGATCTTCTCCAAGCCTCCTGTCTGGCCAGGGGTTCGTTCACGTGGAGGAGCATCCTCCATGGAAGATCCTTGCTGGCCAAAGGCCTGGTGTGGAGAGTTGGTGACGGCACCAAGGTGGATATTTAGCAAAGTGATTGGATTCCGAGAGAAGGGGCTGTGCGACCACTGGGCCACAAGTGTCTAACGGACAAAACTACAGTGCCAGAGCTGTTATGTGATCAGAGCTCAAGATGGGATGAGGAAAAACTGCAGGAGATATTCCATGACTTTGATGTCAGAGATATTAAGAAGGTACATGTTGGCGGGGCTGGGTGTGACGACTACCATGCGTGGAACTGGACGAAAAATGGCTTATTCTCCGTCAAGTCTGCATATCACTTGTGCATGAAACTCAAAAAAGCAACATCGGGTGGAGTGGGCTCTTCGTCTTCGGTTGAAGCACACAAAGGCTGGCTGTCACTGTGGAGTGCTCCAGTCCCAGGCAAAGTTACGATTCATGTGTGGCGCCTCATCAAGAATGGTTTGGCGGTGGGATCAGAGCTTGAGCATCGCCATATCAAGGCGGGGGTGTGGTTTATTGCCTGTGGTAGAGAAGAAACTGCTATTCATCGTTTCTGGGCCTGTCCACACTCGAAGCATGTCTGGGAGCACATACGACGCTTGGGAACTGACCCCTTGGCCTCGCCTCCCGCTGACGTACGCTCTCCAAGGGATCTTCTGAACTGGCTGTTGGAATTGTTGAGCCAGGTGAAAGATGAATCACTTGATATTACAATGATGGCGCTATATTACCTCTGGCTAGCAAGGAATGATGCTCGAGAAACGAAATCAATGGAGGACCCTGAAGCCCTAGCGAGGAGATGTGTGCATTTAACGGAGGAATGGAGAATGGTTCGGGAGCAGAGGGCGCCTAAAGCTCCGACCCTGGTGGAACGCTGGTCTCCCCCGGAGGAGGGATGGAAAAAAATCAACACGGATGGTGCTCTAAATAAATCCTCGGAGAAGGGGGGTGGAGGTCTGGTTGTTCGCAACCACCATGGTAGCTTCCTTGCGGCAGCATGCCATTTTTTCCCTCTAGTTTCTGATCCTGAGGAGGTAGAGCTCCGAGCGTGCCTAAGGGCGGCAAAGGTTGCTAAGGAAATGGCTTTGGACAAAGTGGAGCTGGAGACGGATTGCTTGGGCGTGGTGTCGAAGCTGAAGAGTATGGAGATTGATCGATCTCTGCAGGGGCCCCTTGTAGAAGAGATTAAGAGGGAGCTTCGATCATTGGCTGACCATCGGGTCCGCTAGGTGCGACGTACTGCTAATGGCGTTGCGCATAAATTAGCTAAGGAAGGCTGCGTAGTAGAATTATGCAAAACTTTGTTTTCGGTTTATCCCGGTTGTATTTCGATGGAACTTGCTTCAGATGTTTCCGCATTTGAATAAATAACACAGCTATTTCTCTAAAAAAAAATAACTATAAAATAATATGCATGTATTTCTGTTAAAAACTAACCTCCGCCTTCACGCTGAGGCTTCAAGACAAACAAGTCAGGGTTTTCGATTGCAGATTTGACAATTTCTTCCTCATCCAAGCTCCATAACCCTGCAAAGCATTGACGAAGCTTGGAAATTTCCTCCTTATTTTCAAGAAACCTGTAGAAGGAATAAATTATTGTCAGATAGTTATTAATGTACACCGAAGACTGATAATTGATGTGATCACTATTGGCAGCAGTATAGCAATAATAGTACCAATTATGTTACTACCCTAGTGTCTAGTCATGAACTTATGTAGATCCATAGTGCCACATGCAGTTCTGCACATAGTAAGAACATTCATTGCATTCCACCAATGGTATTGAAAAACTAAAATCACCTTTCAAGCACGTTAGGTTTTGCTAGTTCTTGTTGAATCTTCTTGCTTCCCACTAAATGATATGATATTGAAGGACACTTTACGGCAGATGATTGTTCCATCAAAAGCCTTGCACTCCATTCCTAGAATATACAGGAGACATGCCATGGGGATTAGCGACAAAATAATTGCTATACATTCATAAGACATAGATAAATTTTGCTATTGATGAAAAAATGAAATCAACCTATACTGGGGAATGTAGAAGCAAAGGTAATTTGGTTCCAATCAGAGGAATCATGAAAAAAAGAAAGGTGGAAACAATGTATATACATACCGCTTCTGAAGGGTAATCATTTGGTGTATAGCCTGCTCTAAAATACACCACAGCGACCTTCTTGCCATCTCTGCATTTTCCAAAAACTTTAATTAGCATACTGCAAAGTTGCAGCCACCACTAAAATGATAAGAGCCAAGCCTCAAACCAATAAGCCCGTCATCGTATACATACACAACAAGCGTTCCATCAGGGAGAACCTGGCCTTCAGCCTCCACCTCTGACAAGGTTTTCCTGATAGTTGTTACGCCATGTGTAACAAATTGTCAAGGGAACACAAACTTGATGTCGGGACTTGATGTAACATGAAAAATAGAGAAGCAGCGTCTATAAAACATTTGGTAACACCATCGCAAAATCATGATTTTTTTTTAGTAATTTTAGCGTACAAACTACAAAGAAGATCCTGGACACTAAATTGGAGGAGAGCAAGTAAGCAAAACTACTAGACAGTGGTCATATGACAAGATTGAGCTTCAGGCTATATGGGAAGGTAGACAGCAACTGCATCGGCAAGAACATTTTAGCAAAGACAAACTCTTAAGCAACTGAGTCACTGCATCTTTTGCTAATAAGGAACTTGAGAAATAGAAACTCGTAGCCTTCATAATTAAGGAAGGTATCAAAGCAGATCATAAAAGGATATGATTCCTTCAAATACTTGACAAGCCAGTATTGGTCATACATATTTCTTTCTTCAGGCTGAACAATCATCATAACTACAGCACTGAACATTTCATGAAAAAGTGTGTCAGTTAATACTCAATTGGTTAGCTAATACGTATACTATACATGAAATAGAGCATACCAAACCTGTCAACATTAAACTCATCGCATGCTCTGGCCAATGCCTGAGCAAATTGACGGCTTGCCTCATTTCCAGGAACCTTTTTGGCGTCTAGACATAATAAATTTCCATACTGATTAATCAATGTCCTGCATAGAATAATTGCTCAATTGATACACTCCTCATGATGATGACTAAATAATAATGCTGACTAGAAATGATCTGATATACACAAAAGAAGTACAAAAACTTCATATATATACATATCCAGAAATGGCGGTTACTGCATGTAAGAAAGTACAAAAGCTACTATCATCTGAAGTTCATCATGCCATTCTATGGTCTACTCTTTCTCCTGATCTGTACCTACTATGCATGGTAGTTACGCTGATTTGAACTAGATGAAGTACTTCGAAGCAATGCGGAAAATACAAATAAAGATCTAGTATCATCTCATTAATTTCAGAAATGTGCAACTTACCAACTAATATCAGTAATGTGGCCGTAGATCAGTACTTCTACTAAACCTGACACTTGGTATTCATTCATTATGAATACCAAAGCAAAATAAATATACAGTGGGGAGTGAAATGGTCTACTACAAGGACATATACATTTTAGCAATTCTCAGTTATCCGTAAGTAAACCCATAAAACATATTATATTTTTTTAACATTGCAACTACTGTGCAACATCGTTTTAGAAGTGTAGATATCATTTTTTAGACACAAAAATCATGTGTACAATATATTTATTTTTCCTAACCAGATTTTCTCAAGTAAATGTACACTGCAAATATACTCAAGCATAGCAATGTAAATACTTCACTGTTGGACTTTACCTGTGAAGCTCAGTCACTAAGGAACAAAGTCCAGGAAAAGATACTGAAATGGTGTTGAGCTCTATTTGAAGAAGAGAATTGGTTTCTGAATCCAGCATATAATCTGATCGGTGCAACCCCAATCTAATGTTCTGGCAAAAAAAACTAGCACTTGTGAGCACCATACTATTAGGACATTAACCAAAAGAAGGACCAAGAGACTAGATGGATATGTTAATATCAAGGTATAGGAGTTGACCCAGTAGTAAAGCTCGGGTGAATCACCTCATCCTTGTTGGTATCCATCATCTTCCTATGAATATCTAAGAGCCTCGAAGTGAAATCATCAACCTGTCTTGTTCTGGAAGTACAAGTATCACTGTATCAGTCCAAAAGTCCCATCAAAATTCTTACCAAATTATCAGTAATCCGATTCATACAGATACAGTCTTTAAAAAGTTATGTAAGCCCTATCACCAAGAATAATTGGCATGATTTTGTGAGCTGATATGCTTCTATATCTTGGTTAACTTGCAGTCAGAGCTCCAAATAAAAACGTGGAGAGTGGCAAGGAAACTCACTTAGACAGTGAATCCTGCAGGAACTCCCCATCCAAGCTGACACGATCCACAAGCTCGTTGAAAACCGGAGCCAGGTCGCACGCCTGCTCCCAGAAAGATTCCGACAGGCGCGACGGGAGGAGAGAGATTGGAGCATGGACCAACCCAACTCCAGGAACTGTCCCTGATCTCTGCAAGACGACAACAGCAACTCTTTGTAAGGGCAGTGGTTTGTGAACATTCCAAGTTCTTCCCATCGCAACAAAGTTCACTCAGAGGTTGCTCATCCGGTGCCCTGAGCTCGGCCGATTCAAGAACAGGCTGATTTCCACGGAAGTCTGAACCGAGGAGGCGAGAGGACCTTACCGGGTCCGCGCGATCCCCGACGACGAGCCCGTGCATCCCGCACCACGCCGTAGCCACCCGCGCCATCTCCTCCACCGTGGCGGCGTCCGGCGACGGCGGCTTCCCCTCGGTGGTGCTCATCGCCGGCAGTGGTGCGTTCAGAATTTCTCGGTTGTTTGAGGTGGTAGATTTTCAGTTTGAAGCTTCACTGGGAACTGGGGAAGTTATAAGTGTTGGCGGGGGTTGCGATTTCGAGGAAGATGGAGGGGGCAGCGCAGAAGTGACGGGGTCAGCTAGCTTTTGGTCTCGAGAAAACCGCACCCGCGGTCCCAAATGTTTTCGGTTTGCGTCAGTTTGGTCCCTAATCTCTGAAATGGAACATTTAGGTCCTAGATGTTTTATAAGTGAGCACGCGCGGTCCTAATTTGGTCTGACCCGCGTTGACTGATGCCACGTAGCTGCCACGTCGGCTATAGGGCCCACGAGGCTCAACTGCTGGATGCAAGAAATTGCAAAGAGCCCCTTCTGTTCCTCTCCCGCACACTCGACGCTCCTCCATCTCCTCACCCCTTTCTCTCCCGCGACGGTGGAGGCGAGCTGGCCACGACGGTGCTGCTCCGGTGATGACCGGAGGCGACGGACCAGCGGAGGCCGCCGCGGGGACGAGGCCCGCGAGGATGGAGCCTGCGAGCAAGGGGCCGAAGATGCGGCGACCCGGAGATCCTCCCGCGCGCTACGGTAAGTAACCCTAGATCCCGTCTGTGTAGCACCATTAGATTGGCAAGTCGAATAGGATAGAAATTGATGAAATGCATGTTAATTAGGACCACATGAGGAGGAGTTCACAGTAGAAATCAACTATGCTGGGTTTTTTTGTGGATTTGGGCTTTCCAAGAGCTATCTCGATGGCAAAGTTGCTAGGTTTGATGGATGTGAAGCAGATACATGGTCACCTCTGTGGCTCACTGATTTTATGGAGCAGCTAGGCTATAGTCAACCAGCAAATTACTCTTTGTATTGGCTGCTCCCTGGACAAGATCTTGGATCAGGGCTTAGAATTATAGACCATGATATTGATACAATGCACATGATTTCTGTTGTTCCTAAATTCCAGTACTTCCAGCTGTTTGTGGACCATAAAGATATGAATTTTAGCAATAATGTTCTCATTGATGATGTTCTCATATCTGGCTCTCCTAATCTGCCTCCTGTGTTGAGCCCAAACTCTGCCAAGCACAAGGAACCAATAGGCAAGGGCAATCCAGGCAGTAGTAGTGCTCCAGCTATGCAGCAGCCAAATAACTATGGGCATGAGCTTAGAAGAAGTAGGAGGAAGCTTGAGGTTGAGGAGGTAGCTGAGGACAGTGAGTTGGATGAAGACTGGGCTGACTCTGAAAATGAGGTAGGAGCAGATGATGATGATTTATTTGAAGAATGGGTTGATGAGAAATTTGAAGAAAGCAAGAAGAAAAAATCCAAATGGGTAGATGACTCTGACTATGATACAGATGCAGATTTGGAAGAGCTGGAAGATTCATACATTGAAGCAGCTGTTTCAGGAGATGAAGTGGAAGTAGTGGACAAGCAAGGAAGAAAGAAAAAGAAGAAGAAGGTGGAGCTAAGAAGGTGGAGGCTAGAGAACATGACAAAAGTGGAATTCAAGATTGGCATGGTGTTTCTATCAGTCATTGAGCTTAGAGGTGCAATACAAGAGTACATTATACAACAAAGAGTAGGAGTGCACTACAAGAAGAATGATCTGCAGAGGGTTAGGGCCTGTTGTGAGCCAAATTGTCCATGGTACTTATATGCTTCACCTTGTAGCAGATCCAAAGCTTGGACTGTCAAGAAATATATTGCAGAGCACAAGTGTGAAAGGGATTTCAAGATAAAGCAGTTCACTGCAAGATACCTAGCAGGAAAGTACCTAGAAAAGTTTAGAGCTGATGACAAGATGTCCCTAAAGAACTTTGCTAGGATAATTGAGCAGGATTTCAACATGACAGCTAGTAGAAGCAAGCTAGAAAGGGCCAGAAGGATTGCATTGAAGCAGATCCATGGGGATGAACTGGCACAGTACAGCTTACTGTGGGATTTTGCCCAAGAAATAAGAAGATCAAATCCTGGCAGCACAATGTTTGTCACTCAAACTGCAGGAGTGTTCAAGAACTGTTACATGTCACTAGATGCATGCAAGAGAGGCTTCATGGCAGGATGTAGGCCCATTATTGGAATTGATGGGTGCCATATTAAGAACAAATTTGGAGGTGTGTTGCTGGCAGCTGTAGGAGTAGATCCAAATGACTGTATTTTCCCTATTGCCATTGCTATAGTTGAAGTGGAAGATACTAACTCATGGAAGTGGTTTTTGAGCACACTTAAAGATGATCTTGGCATAGAGAATACAAGACCTTGGACATTTATGAGTGATAGACAAAAGGTGACAATTTACATGCAATTCATCCACATATTTACATAGCTTGACATTATTTACATGTTTGACATTATAATTGCTTGACAATGTAGGGCTTGATCAATGCAGTGAATGCATTATGGCCTGATGCACAACACAGATTTTGTGTGAGGCATCTACACCAAAACTTTGCTAGAAATGGGTGGAGAGGTGACATTTTCAAAAACAAGTTATGGCAGATTGCAAGAGCTACTAGAGAGTGTGATTGGCAGAGGTATATGGATGAGATGAAAGCACTGGACCAGGATGCATTTGAGTACCTGAATGTAATTGATCCAAGGAAATGGTGCAAGGCATTCTTTGAGGAACTGCCTAAATGTGATTTGCTGCTGAATAACATCTGTGAAGTGTTCAACAAGTAAGTTTCCTTGATTCAGTACTAGATTCTTTGTTTCAGTACTAGCTTTGCATGTTTCCTTGTTCCAATAGTAATTTCCCATGTAGGTACATACTTGATGCTAGAGAACTGCCTATAGTGACCAGCTTGAAAAAGATCAAAGATCAAATCATGGTTAGGTTTTTTAACAAGAATAAAGAAGTAGATGAGATGTGTGGCACAATTTGTCCTAAAATTAGGAAAAAACTAGATAAAAACATTGATTTTGCCAACAATTATGAAGCAAAGCCTGCAGCAAAGCATCTGTTCAAGGTGAATGGGTTGTATGGTGAATATGAGGTGCACATTGACAAGATGGAGTGCTCATGTAGAGCCTGGAAACTTTCTGGAATCCCATGTAGGCATGCATGTGCAGCTTTTAGGCATGAAAGGATCAAACCAGAGTCAGTGGTCCACAAATGTTATAGCATAGATGCATTCAAAGCTGCATACAGTGGTGTAATTATGCCATGTAGTGACCCTAGAATGTGGAAGAAAATGAATGGGCCAGAAATTAGACCACCAAAGTTTGACAAGCAAGTTGGGAGGCCAAGCAAAAAGAGAAGGAAGTGTCCACTTGAGGAGGATGGTGGCACTAGGCTAAGCAGGCATGGAACAATTGGCCATTGTAGTGTGTGCAATGAACCTGGCCACAACAAAAGAAAGTGCCTAGCTCTTGGTAGAGATGCAGCAAGTAAAGCAAAACTAGCAGCAGATGCAGCAGCTACAGCAAAACTAGCAGTAGATGCAGCAGCTACAGCACAGCCAGAACCAATTCAGATTGTACTACCTGATGATGATCTTGAAGATGAACCACAACCTCCAAAGAAAATGATAGTCAAAAGAAATAATAGTGCCAAGGTACATCTCTATCTTTTGTTTACTTGCACATTTCTATCTATTGTTTACTTGCACATTTCTATCTATTGTTTACTTGCACCTTTCTATCTGCTAGAAAAAGGTTTTACCACAAATGGAGACAAGTGCAACAACTAGTATTGTGGCATCTGCAATGAACTATGATGTTACATCATCTAGTGTGTTTCAGGTTCTACAGGAACAAGTGAGTTCTTTTTTGATGCTCTCTTCTGAAACTGTGCAACCATGCTGCAGAGATGATCTCCCTTCTTTTTTTGTTGCTCTCTTCTGAAATTGCAGGCAGCAGCAACTCAACAGTCCCAGGCTGCACCACCAGATCATCTCCCTGAAAGCCAGTTTATTGCCAGCTGCAGAGATGATCTACCACCTCCAAGACCACCAATCAAAACCCTGGGTTTAGCTAAGAAGAGGAAGGTTGGGACAAAGGAGAACAAGGTGCCAGCCTGATGTTTGACAGAAACCTGGTGCTCAGATAGTTGTATATTTTGGACATCTTTAGAAGATAGGCTGTATATTTTGGAGAACAAACTCATATTTTGGCTAGGTTTGACAGAAACCTGATGCTCAGATGTAGCTCTGGTTTCACCCAAACCATGTAAGTGCAGGAGTGCACTTGTTAAATCTGCCAGTTAGTATTTCTTTTGGATGTAATGATCTAAAGATGATCAGCTACCACTTGTTAAATCTGCCAGTCAGTACTTCTTTTGGATGTAATGATCTAGAGATAATCAGTTACCACTTGTTGAAATCTTGCTAACATTTCATACATTGTATTTGAAAGAGAAACTAGCATTCATTTCCATTCACATATTACATCAGTCCTGATCTACTTAGCAACTGCTACATACACCATCACCACAACTAGACAAATAATTGCTGCTAACACTTTGTTGCCAATGACAAGTAGTTGATCCATCTTCTTCAGTACAGCCACCATGTCCCTCTGTCCAACATCTTCTTCTCCCTTCTCTGTTTCTCCTGCATAGTACCCATTCCTAACCAGAAAATCAACATAGTTGTCTTCTCCATTTTCCCAGTAGTAGTGGTTGCAAGGGTTAGGAGTAACCTGAGATATAAATCAGAGAAAGAAATAAGAAAATGGGAGGGAAATGAATCTGCTAGTCCTAAGAACAATATCTTACCCGATGGTTGGGGCATTTGTAGAAGACACGCCCAGGATTGGAGCTCGACTGAGAGACAAGACGAATGGTTCTGCGAAATCGACAAGACGGACATGGCACCAACGGCAGAGTTCCAGCAGGTAGCGGCGGCGGGAGAGAAGCTACAGCGAGTTCTTGCGACGGGAATGGAGCAGATGGCTTCCTCCTCGGCCGAATCCACTCAGATGAGCTTGCTGTGGCACTCATGGCGATGGGCAGTGGCTGGAGAAGAAACAGAGGAGGGGAGAAGGTCTGGGGCCTAGGAAAGGAGAAGACAGATACTTATAGGGGTTCAGTTGCAAAATATCCATCAGCCAGCCGCGGGAAATCTCCCGCCTAACGACCAGCAGCCGACGTGGCGCGAGTCAGACCAAATTAGGACCGCGCGTGCTCACTTATAAAACATTTAGGACCTAAATGTTCCATTTCAGAGATTAGGGACCAAACTGACGCAACCTGAAAACATTTGGGACCGCGGGTGCGGTTTTTTCTTTGGTCTCTCTGTATAAAGTGTTCCAATCGCTTTCTCTGCTTGGGCAGCCTCCGTTCTGAAAATCTCGGAACCTGGTCACATTGGAAAATTAAATTATTTTAATTTGAAGTATTAAAATATTCCAACAAATACACATCAATGTATTGAGTAGAAACTCATCCAATCATTATTTTTGTACTAAGAATTTATGTATTGAGTAGTTTTGTGTCAAAAATGCATTGAGTAGTTATGTTGTTGCATTCTCATTTTTACTTTGGTCGACCATATTATGTTACGAAAAGATACAAGTATAAGTTTCTAACAAATACCTATGTGCATGATTTTATAAATATATTTAAAAACTTAGAAATATGTGGTCGCCGAATTTTAAGAAGCCGGATCAGATGTCTCTAGCTCCAGACTTTCCTCATTCCAGCGTATCTTCAACTTCTGTTCAGCATCTATCAATTTGATTCTTCCATTTATAACGTAGAGATCAGAACAAGGCAAAACTCAAATTATACAAGTGGAGGAGGACGGCAGGCGCAGAAGTTGCAGGGTTAGCTTTGGCCTCTGTAAAGTGGCCATCATTGAGCAGCCTCAAACATGAATAGATTATTTCTCTAAAAAAACATGAATAGATTATGTAAAAATGGACCAAAACGAATCCAAACCATTCTATTCCAGTTAGAATGATAAACAGCTTATATGATAATGCTTTTCAAAAGATATATTTTAGACCAAAAAGAATTGGTCTAAAAGTTTTCCGGTTCCTCTTTGTTGAAAGTTGGGCATCTCGAGGTTCATCATTAGCATTTATCCTATTCCATCTAAATGGCATCATGCATGACAAGGCCAAAACAAAGCTGTGTCTTGATTCAGTGAACCTGAAATGAGATGCTGCGCACTGTTGTACCCCAATATACTACACGGAAGAAAAGAGTTTGAGTTCATCTTTCCTCTGGTAACACATTTTGATGAGACAGATATTTAGGTCATGTTTGACCTGTCTCCAGCTTCTCAATACACCGTAAATTTGAGCGGTGATCACAGAAATAGCATTACAAAGAGCGTCAAATTTGGATACGCAAAAAAGATTCTAAAGAGATGGACAAAATGTTGCTAATGGGCCCATGGATCAGAAACCGCATAGAGCCATGACATTTAAGCTCAGCATATCGAACAGTCTGACAGAAAAAGATGTACAGATTTGTGTTTCCCACTTGAAACGATATTTCCTCAACAAGAACTAAAACAAAACTTCCAGGACAGCTCCTGTAAGACCAAAAAATCATTAAGGACGCGCCTGGAGATGAGTATTGGCAATCATAATTCTTTTGGCAAAGCTGCGGAAGGGCATTTTCCTAAGGTATTCCACAATATGTAGTCTCCAGAAGAGGCCTGTCAAAGGAGAACAATATTATCAAAGACTATCTTATCGACAGAATTCTGCCTTTCAGCACCAGGGTCTCATAACAGATTAGTAGTAACATAGCAATGCAAATAGAGTTTATATCTTTGGAGAAGAAGCTAAAAGTCTACTTGTGGAAGAACCTTTCATTACGTTACTCTAGTATCAACTAGTCATTCTAGAGTGGATACAGAAAAAGTTGCAGTGGCATTTTACTATTTTTCTTTGTCTTTATTGTGTAAACAATTTTCACAAAGTCAAGATGCTCTCCTTAGTCATTACAAAATTGTCTCCAGCTGCTTGGAGACTGTTTTCGACCGAAGTTTGTAAGTGCACTTGTGGTTCTCATGTGTCAACTTTAACAATAGCTGTCTATGCAACAGAAGTACAAAGATCAAAATGTTTGTAGTTAGTTCAGCACCAAGAAACCAAGTTCATATGTTCGCATCTGCAACCCACTCCAGGTACATCCAGACCACCAGAGAATGGGCCATGGTGGCCCATGCATGTGTGTATGAGCATGTTTGGGATTGTCCCACCTTGCTAGCCTTTTAGCGTGAAGCGAGTATGAAAATGCAAAGAGGATGCTACTCATGCGTGGCTGACCAAGTACAGGGTCAGGACTAAGACAGTTTGGAACCTGAGGGTGTTTTGTTACACAGGTCCTGTACTTATCTTCATTTTGTTTGTGCAATTCTCTAAGACTAAATAGCCTACCCCAACTTGCTTGGGAAAAAATACTTTGATGTTCATGTTGTTGGTTGAATTCTATAAGACAACTATTGAAATGTTGTGAAAGCAGCTAACCGTTTTCGGTACATGAGATAAGAAAATACCTGCATTGAGTATTCTACTGGGGCTTTGACAGAAGGGTAAATGGTTACCTGCAGAAGGTCGTTAAGGTATCAAAAACATGGTGTATATTGTGATTCTTTTATTTGAATGAAGCTTAAAGAAAATGTTACAGCACGAACAAAAGTACCACTTAATTATGGAGGCCAGGACATGTAAGGGAGCAAAGCATGGTTGTAAGAGAAGTTCAATATGTACGTATCACCTATCGAGCACTGCCACTTCTAACCAATTAAAAATGGATGTCATGGCATTTAAGGGAATGATTACTGGGCAATCTCTTTTTTTTTCAAAAAGGGGAAAAAAAACCTGGCCTCTGCATCGGTTGATGCACACAGCCTTTATTAATAATTTATCCAACATCCAACATTCAAACATTACAGATCATGGATCGCTTAGCGTTGATACATGGATCGACCAGCGAAACAAATGAAACGAAAGAAATCTAGTCATCCTGTAGTCGACTAAGCGGCTGCCAGCATGGTAATAACTAATAATGGAAATTTAGCATGACTTGGCCCCATATGTTTACTAACCGCCCAACATCAGCCTGGCATGCAATGTGTTCAAACATATGGTTGCCATTTTGCCCCACTTGAAACTGTTCAAAACATTGTGGAAACAAACCGAGCTAAAACCACATCCGAGGACAACAAATTGGATAACTCTAAGCTACTTGACTGACTGAAGACGGAAGACAGGAGGCTTAACCATCATAGGTGATCAAGAAAGGTTGCAAGTTACTTACAGATCTTGGGTCGATTATAAGACCAGACAGCGTGACACCAGCTATCTTAAAAGAAACCTGAAAAAATATTTAATAGTCAGTTAATACTGAAGAAACAAGTCCAAGCAAGAAAAAAAGATGTGCACAGTGTGCTTCTGTATGGATATAGTAAAAGACTTCATGGGTGTGCAAAATAAATAACATAGATGATACAGTGCGGGTTCCAGAATATGCACTCTGCTCCCAGATATAAATATTATATAAACGAAACAATCCCATGAAACAACTGCTTTATGCTCCGATATGAAGGAACAAAACAACTGAGAGCTACTATGTTCTGTTCACAAGACAATATGAACAAGACTAGTCGGGCATGTCAGTAATATAATGACGAGATATGATTGTTCCCAATTATTTCATACTCATAAGAACCATCATCACATGATCTCTAGTTAGAATAACATCATCCTTCGACAGGGACAAACCTTAGCATAGTTATAAGCATGCCAAGACAATGGCTCCTCCAAGTCAACTGCTGGAAGGTCCTTGTTCATTTTTTCCATCAGGTAGTCATCCAAGTTAGAACTATTCTTAGTGTTATCTTGCTCACAATCACCATCTTCAGTATACGCCATGGTTGAAACTGACTGAAAGGATGAATTTACTCGCTGAGTTGTTTTAGAATGAAATCTAACAGTACCAGAGAAGGTGGCCTCAATGCTCCTACCACTGAGGCCCCTGCCACTTGAAACAATTCTCCATTCAATTGAATGTTCTGTCATCGAAACAGTCCCAACTGAGGGATTTCCATCATATGATGCAACTCTTCTTCGAGGAAATGGCATTGTAACAGTGCAAAATTCCATAAGAAAGGGAGACTTGTAAGCCTCCATCAATCTTAGCTTAAACAGAAAAGCACCTTCGTTCTCAGATACCATAGACAACTGGTAGAACCCTTTAACAGGTGGATCGTTGTTGCATGGAGCTTGATAGTGCATCAAAACAAAATTTCCTATTGGTGGTTGAAATATCAGAGATTGCTTATCACCACTTGGCTCTGAAGCTTGAACACAGTGATGGAACGATAATACCTCCACGCGAGCAGCTTTTAACCCGGTCAGTGGCAGAGAAACATCTGGTAACCCTTCCAGTTCAGCCCTACAGGTTACTTGTCCTGAAACAGAAAGGAAATCTGGCACATCATCACGGTCATAGAGTGCAGCATTTATAGTCTCCAGGCTAGAGAAGAGAGTCCTTTGCCTGCCTTTGTATAGGTAAGGCTTCCAGGCAGGTTGCTTCTGGTCTGTCGGAAGAGGGTCAGCTGAAAATCCACTTGTTCTAACCGAAGTAACATTGCCATAATTAAGATCCTGAGGCGTGCCTGCAAATATATGTTGCTAGCTCAGTTGGGTAACCAATAAACAGATCCATGAAACCAGATGATAGAAAACAAAATGTCATATTCCATAACAGGAGGCTCCATTGGTACCCAGTTACTCACCAAAAGGTAGAGCACCAATGATGAAGTTCCGAAGCAAATCCTTGTCAAAAGGTCTTATACCGCCTTTTAAAGAGTCTGACTGAGCAGCACCAATAGGCGAAGAAACTGATGCAACTGGGGCTGCAGTAGGTGCAGCGATATGTTTTGGTCGGGCTGAAATACCTATACTTCCAGTCAATGAATCTAACAGTCCACCAACAGAAGGGGCTGAACTAACAATCACCTCCGGTTCAGCAACATCACCAGTAATTATGTCCCCAATAACATTTGCAACCATAAAGGCCCTATGATGGAACATGAATTATAAGAGTCCAACTGATGAAAATGGGCATCAATTGGTTCATGGCAGTACACAACTCAGAAATGCTTCCGCAAAATATATGAGTTAAAAGAATGGTTGCTAGTATAAAGAATGAAACATAAGAAAACACACATAAATATACCAGGTAAGCAAACTTACATTACCCTGTTATGCATGGAAGATTGAGCAAAATGGAAGAAAGATTGCCATTCTCCTTGGGCGAACTCCCGCAATCAGGTCTTTTCAATAGGCTCTCAAACGCTCTAAACGACTGAGGATCCACCAGAGGCAGCACAAGGACATAATAACCTCCACGTTTCTGAAGAACCACTGGCCACAGCATAAACCCACTTCCTTCCTCTTTGTTGATCTGAAGGGATATAATGTGGCGAATGATTGGATCATCGACCCAAGAATCTGATCCCACAGATGATACACTTGTGCGGATACCAGAACCACGTGCCGTTCCTTCCCTGCACAATGTTCACATTCAAGTGTTTATCACATCTATTTCTAGAATCATGAACATACCAATGTGCTGACGCAGATATACTTTCAGTGGATGAACTACAGTAGTACTAAAATGGGTACCTATATATATGTCCTTTCCACAAAAATAACACTATCATGATCCTGCCATCTAAATTATTAGATTGTAATAATACCTAATTCAATTCCACACACGAGTAATTTAGCATCAAACTTTTACACGACCACACTAATTTCTCCAAAGCAAGGTACTCCAAGAGCCAGGAAAGCACACGCCATACCTTCTCCGGCGATTGGCAAAAGCGGCGGTGACCTCGTAGTCCTCCGGCAGCGGCATCTCCGCGCCCTTCCCTGTCCCTTCAGCCTCCCACGCGACCCGCCACCGCTTCTCCACAACCGCAAACCTCCTGATAGAAGAGGGGAAAGGTGAGTTTCCGGGACCAAAAGGGGTGAATCTTGGCTCGAGAAACCCCGGATTTCATCTCAGGGGTTCGCGAGGTGGGGCCGGTGTCGGCCGTGCGTACCTCGAGAAAGCGACCGTGTCGTGCGGCGTGAGGATCCAGATTGCGCGGACGCTGCACCCTCCGCCGGACATGGCTCGCCGGAGATGTGGCCACGCGGTGGCCGTGGACTCGGTGCTTGATGGAATGGCCGGAGACTCGGGGAAGCCAGTAGGGAAGACGACAGGATTAGTACAAGAATAAAAACCCGCCTTCCGTTTAAGGTTACGCTTCTACTGGTTTACGTGTTTTAGTTCAGCTGGGACATCTGGCATGCAATTACCGATTATTTATTTATTTTACATCGCAATTACCCTTTTCTTAGATAGCAATTACCGATTTTGATAAAGCGCACGGAAGCAAGTAAGGATGACAATTGAATAGGGTATGAGCAGGGTAGAGCAATACAATACTCATACGCGTGTAGTTAATGAGTAGAAAACTTTAACCATACGCATACCCGTGAGTATAAATCTTTAACCATGCTCATACTTGACGGGTACCCGTACCTGATGGTTACCGGGTGAATAGATCCAATAGTTCACAAGTTATTCATAATTTTAAATTCATCAATAGAATATTTGACAAAAAATAACTATCGCTACTCAATAATAAATAGATGAGTACGTAAAAATTATTGAAGTTTAGAAATTATAATCCCATACTTGTTCCTAGACTACTCGACCGCATAGGTCGAAACTCTATAGATAAAGTTTATGTGTCAGTTAAATGGATAATATATGAGTATACCCATGGGTACAAGCATGAACCCGTACCCGTACCCGTGATTTAACGGGTAAGGTATGAGTATTATCCATAGATATAAAAGTTTATCCATACGCGTGAATAAAATTGCCAGCAATAGGAGCAATGGCAAATATATTCATCTTTTAAACAAAGGCAAAAGCTTTGCCTACTTTATTAATCGAGACAAATTTAGATTACAAACTTAACCAAACGCCTTGAATAAAAAATGCCTACTCTGGCAACAAAGTAGGCTCAAATGGTTCACACCCGTGGCCCACAAAAGAGCAGCTTTCCGCATAATCCGTGTGTTATGTTCATTCTAAAATTTTCAAACATTGAGCATGAGCAAAGATAATAGCCCTTCACGACGCATTCCATTTATCCTCGTGATAGAGCACCACCAATTTTCGACCATATTGAGATTATTCAATTGTGAGGTGTCAAAATCTATCAAAACAAACCACTATTTTATGCCTCTCGAAATGCAAAGAGAGTATCTAGACAATTAGGCCATCCATTTTTTTTTAAAAAAAATAGGCCATCCATGGCGGGTGAGCCGGATCCACACACGATTTTAGAAAATCAACCAAGCAAAAAAAACTTCATTTGGGGGAGCCCAACTCTTCCAGACCACCGACATCATGAAA
Organism: Avena sativa; assembly: GCA_916181665.1. Taxonomy (NCBI): domain Eukaryota; kingdom Viridiplantae; phylum Streptophyta; class Magnoliopsida; order Poales; family Poaceae; genus Avena; species Avena sativa. The sequence goes on from OV702297.1 coordinate 151,978,004, forward strand.
GAGGTGTGCGCCGTCTCAAATTGTACACATAGGCCGAGGTCCGGGGAATTGTTTGTGAGCTTCCAAGTAATTTGTGTCAGAGTCATGACATCGGAAAGGTGAACCTCATGAAGCTTGCTCCAAAGGGTGTAGAACTCAGATATAAAGGACTGAGATGCCTCGGTTGAAGTTTAAGTTTCTAATCGAAAAGTTTTGATCTAAAGCCTTGTGCACCAAGAAGTTCTTTTGTTTGGAAATGGCAAGTATAGATGACGCAATGTATTTCTTCTTGAGGCCTTCTAACCATGTGAATGCCAAATCTTTGCAGCCTTTCCATCACTAATGGTTATGTTGATGGATTCATGGAATATCTTCATGTTTGTGTCATTGCAAGGGTGCTTCAAACCTACCCAAACGTCTCTGTCCATTCATACGAGGACCACCTTACCTCAAAGCCCTTGCAAAAAATTTGAGATCCAACACCCTAAGATCTCCCATATACTTTGGCCAACACATAAGATCCCATTTTATTTTACATAGGAAAGCATGTTCAAGCTTGAGGATGGCCTTCATGATTTCTTTAGGAGGAGCCAAAGCGGTGAGGGTATATATAGCAAGCAAATAATATTCATTAGTTTCTTAAAAAATGTAATTTGCAATACTGACCCATTAACTTGCCACGATGGTACAGTTTAAGTCAATTTAGCCGTAGAATCCTCAAACTGATCTATATAAACATGGCTTGCTGGTTTGAGATATGGTTCAAATCATCGACGATGCCGCACATGCTCTGTTTTAGCCAGATAGGTGGATTGCCCGTCGGCAACCATGCCGAGTTAGCGTCTATGGTGCTTGGCCACGGTCACTGACTCACTGGTTTGAAGATATCTCCAGAACCAGGACCCCGTGGAGGGTCTTGGTGATGTCATGAAAACACTCACAGGCTTTGGTTTGGATTTCCTTGCACATTACTATGCCTACTTGGTTGATAGTCCTAATTTGGCAACGACGTTTCAAGTGTTGGAGGATGCTCAGGAGATGGTTTGGTTTGCTAGGTATGTGAAGAAGACCTTCCCTGAAGCCGATGATCTTGGAGGTAGAGAGGGTGATGAGTGATTGCTTGTCTGAAGCCGAATTCAACATTTGTTTTGAAATAGCGGTTGGTCGTGTAGTCGGCACATGGTTAAGTGCTAAAGATCACTAATCATTTTTACCACGTAAAATAGTATTTACAGATGCCACCTTGGATATTCTTTCCCCTCTCGCAGAACACCTTTACCCTCTTTCAACCTTTATCCATGAATGGTCTCGCCCGTTTGTCATGGGGCTCCTGATTCCTGAAGCTAACTAGTATTCTGTATATGAAACCAAATGCCCTGGGTATGAATCAAACCGAACAAAAACCAGCCACAAAATGCTACTGCACAGTAACAACTACTAGGAATTCTGAAAGCGGTGAGCATTTACAGAAACACTACTTCACTAAGCATCTTCATTCTTCAAGATCCAAGATCAGATAAAGATTTCTCAAGGCATAGTACTACTGTCTCGCACAGAGTAATTCTCAAGGCAGTGAACATCAATAGAGACACTACAAGGTTGAGCATCTTCAAGAGAAAATAAAGTGCGTAGATCCTCCAAGTGGCAAAACCTCCTAAACAGTTCCCAGGAAGTAGCAATACGAGAGAGTAAGTGGGACTACTACTACACATGGTACATCGCAAAATAGGAGATCCAAATAACACTGCACGCTTCCCAAATCCCAACCCAGGAGCTCTCTCTCTCTCTCTCTCTCTCTCTCTCTCTCTCTCTCTCTCTCTCTCTTCTCGATCAAAACTCACAACAACTGCGAGGAGCTAGGTATTGTTGATAGAGGCGGTTAATCTTCCTTGATCTCGCTCTTGGTGGCAGCCTTGGCTTCAGCGCCAGCATCAGGATGGCGGGAACTGGAAGTTCCAGGGGCAATTGGGTCAACCACCGCCGCGGCGTCGGCCGGAAGAACAAGAGGAATCCTGGCAGCAGGCTTGAACTGAACCAGTATCACGGTCGAGTTGTCCTTCGACCAGAAGCAATGACTAAGAAGCCCCTTACAGATGGTACCCAGATCTGTCGTCCCCTGTATTGAAACAGAAGATATGTGCAACATGAGTCACAATCCTATCAACAAATGCATAAAATGAAGAACATGCTATCGCTGTACTCTTCAATTATAGGCTTTAGGTATCAATCAACTGTTCCAATAGCCAAACAGATCATGCACGAGACACATATGTCGCAGACAGATTCTACATGGCCATTCATAACAAATTCTCATATGGTAGGATTTTTGGATTTTAATTTAACGACAAAAAGAAGGAAGAATGAGAGGCTTACGCTTGCTAACTTCTGGTGTACAAAGTCCACCGCGCCCTGACTTGACAAGATATCCCTGAAACAGGGGGGAAACAGAGGCGTGTAACTTGAATACTGTTATATGGATAAATTTACATAAGCATAAAAAATATGAAAAAATGGGGTATGGTGATTGAGTTTATTCTCATATTAGTTTTAGCATTCTCCGAGCTGAGAAGAATACTAGTACGACATATATTATTACATGGCTCAGAATGCTTCTTATCGGTGTAAATGTTTCATCAAGTGGATTGCTAAACAAGCTCTTGCAAGATGAATGAAACATACACTTCCAATTAGTCAAGTAAGACAGATACGAAAACATCGAATCTAAAAATTATTTGGACACGGTGAAGAATTAGCTAAGGTAAGGGTTGGCGCATGTTCCTGAATTTTAAGTCCCCCAATACAAGAAACCACACAAAAAGAACTAAACAGGCGATTAATTAGAAGCTACCAGTCCAGGGCTCCAGGCCACAACGAATTTAATTGAATCAAAATGTAAAAGCCGCTCCGGATATATTGTTCTGTTCTAAGACTACCAAAACATGCAATACAACCATCATTTTGGAGTAGATTTATTCTGGACGAAAGTTACACTTAGAAAGAAGTAAAATAAAATAACCACTTGAATAATTTTGAACCAAGGACTAACCAGATGCCGTCACTTGCTATAAGAAGAAACTCAGTATCATCAGTTATGAGATCCTAGCAAAACAGGGCAATTTCAATTAGAACACACTCATCGAAACAAATTTATACTCCAGTAACACAGCTAAATTACAAACTTACAGTGCGAACGTCAGGATTACATGTCACCTTATGTTGTGTAGCAGGCAAACCGTTCGACTTCAACTCAAAATCACCTGAAATGCAAGTAGGCAAATTGCCAAGTATAATGAAATAGATAGTATGAAGAATTCAACTGACCAAATAGAAATCAAACAGGATTATACCAATAGCTCTAGACATGGCTAGAAACCCATCAACACGATAGCTGCCATACTCTACTCTTGGCTGTCCTGCACACCAAAAACGCCGCACATCCCTGGTTAATCGTCCTCCAGCATCTTGAATTCTCTGATGTTCAGCCGGAAGGTTTGGTTTGTGATCGGTGGATAAATCCATTGCCTTTGGATAAATGGATAAAAGAACAGTTAGGCACCCACTGAATGAATTTCTTATGACAAAAGAGCTGAACAATTAGGTGCCGTCTACCTAGAGATTTGATAAAGAAACAGACATTCTATACCTGACCACTCCTTGAGAGTACACAGCGAGAATCACCAACATTTCCAACAATGATCTGGTTTCCTCTAATGAGAGCAACGCAGGCTGTGCTTCCTTCAGTGTAAGGGGGTCCCACCTGAAAGGAAATAGTTTCCGAACTACATTATACGAAAAATAATTCCAACTCTTATATGGACTAAGCAAGCAGTGAGAGCCGCTAGTAGGAAAAAAAACTTTCTGTATGCTCTTTCATAAAGAAGCAAACAACAGTAAGAACGAATGATGAATTCAGGCACACAAAAAAAAGAGAGCTATTTCTCATGTCATACCTTGATTCTGGGAATATGATAAGTGATAACAGCCAAGATACAATGACCAACCAGAACTTAGGAGCATTTGACCTCCAACTCAGTAAACCAGGCACTCAATATAACAACTACTCCAACTTCCAACTAAACAATTGGATAAAGGAGTAATATATATACCACTTCCAACTCAAAAGCATGTCTCCAGAAAGTAACTAGAGCCTCCATAATCCATAGCACACCAATCGACCCCTTCCAGTTTGTTTTTACAGATAATAGTAAGCATATGATCCAAGAGATACAAATCTAAGTTAACTTCTTCAAAAGCTTGATACTGTAGCACATTAATTACTCGATAACCAACTTGGAGGAAACCAAACCTCAGCAAAAGGAGCCATCAAACAATTTGGCAAATTGAAACTCAAACGACGGGGGTTAGCTAACTCCCTCCATTCATCATTTCCTCGCAGCTGCTCATCCATTCTGCAACAATTAAGCAGGAACAATCATTACATATTTCACATGCAACATGCCCAACCTTCTTTTCTATGAGAACAAGAGAACTATGAACAAGTCAGGTGTAACATTGACCCCTTCACCTTTGACTACTGAAAAAAGGATAAAGTTATGGAGCCTAAGATGTAGAGTTAGTTAAATAACCTGAAAAACACGTGCCCCAGTGCATTATCCAGATTGTTCTGATAATCTTCATCTTTTTGAAGCTCAGTATGAAACCGGTTTGCACAATACAATGCAACATTAGCTCCTGAAACAGATAATATATGGGTAAGTCTGGCATTGCCATACAAGTATATAACAGAACAAGAATGTGGAATCAACAAAATGTGCATAGAAACTTATATTCAAAAGAATGTGATGAACACCACAAGCTGAATATCCCTTCAATAGGTATCACTAGGATGAAATGATAAACTCAAAAACAGTGATAATATGCACCCCTGCTCTGTCAGTAGAAGATCAGAGGAATGTTTTGATTTATTCCTCAGAAATCAGAAAACTTCAGAATACAATAATCACAACTCCAACACATGAAATGTCTGGCCCATCACAAGTATTACTTTTGCACAATTCAAGTTATATCTGCAGTATCCCAGCACAGTATCAATGGCATAAGTTGAAATGTTTTGATATGTTGTAACAAGACCAGAAATGCACAAACCTCCATGGCCATCATAAACACCAAAGAATGATGTGGACCTTGTACCATCTAGATCTAGGAAGGTTGCATGCTGAAAACAATAAGAGTGGAAATCAAGCTTAACATTTAACCACAGTTACTTGCCAGCCAATCAAAACTATCTATCAAGAACATCCCAAGATTTGTACAAACTAGTGCAAATTTACTCACAGCATCTTGCATGTGCGGGCGCCATCCTTGCATTGATGACACCGCATACCGAATTCTGTCATCCTCGTCTCTGACAGTAAACCTCTTTAGATAAGAAAAACTTTGACCCATTGGGGGTTTGCTTTCCTGAAAGACTTAAGTATGAGTATAGTAGCCTAGGAAATGCTATCCAAGAAAAAAAAGAAGAAGAAAACTGAATGCATTGACACTGACTGCGTTACAGATGGTTCTATACCAGAAATAGGGCCTCAAGCGGGGCGGGTTGCGGCACTGCTTTTACACTAATCCTTCTTTAATTTTGCTGGCTCCTGTGAAACCTTTTTGTCTGTATTTTGCTTTTGCGGGCTATTATGCGGGTGCCGCTTTTGCCACTCTAACCAGAAAACTTGATTTAGAAAGGATATAATGTTACTGCATGTACAGATTGCATCCTGGGATGCTTATATAGTATGAGGAAATCGCATTCTCCTAACCTAATATAGGGCCTTGCACCGAAGATCTTACACAAGAATCAAACCAACACGAAATACTACAGACAAGCTTCAAACTCAAATCATACTGCAAGTGGGTGAATAGATGAGGAATGGTAGCAAGAGTGCACGACGTTATCATCATCTTACAAAGGAACCACTCAACTTTAAACATCAAAGCGACTAGATGTTGGATCTAGCAGTGCGAATTTCCATAGCATTAAGGACGAAGAAGAAGGGTAACGAAAGAAATTTCAGTGATGCGCCACAGAGCGTACGGACACCTTTGCCGGGATTGAACTAGCAGTTACTGATTAGCAAGACAAGGATCAAAAAGGCATAGGAGAGACAAGAGAACATTTAGCATACATAATTACACGGCACATCGACTAAGGACTCAGGAGCAAGCAAAAAAATTACACGGCACATCGACTAAGGACTCAGGAGCAAGCACGAAGAGAGTTTTGAACCGAAGACTGCAACAGTAACAAGAGGAATCGATGAACATGGCATCATCGAAGAACAAAAATGGTCGCAGAACGCTGACGCACCGCCCTCTGCTCGATCAGTAGCCCACGAACCGAAGAAGCGGACGAAACCCACGAGCTTTGAATCGAGAAACAGCACCGGATAGCAAAATAGTCACGGCACGCTGACACGCCGTGCTCTGCGGCTCGACGAGTAGCCCCGCGAAGCGAAGAAGCAGAACACCTCACGAGTTTCGAATCGAACACCGCAAGAATAGCAAGAGGAATCGATGAACATGGCGGTCGTCGCATAACAAAACGGTTACAGGATGCTGACGCACCGCGCTCTGCTCGATCAGTAGCCCACGAAGCGAAGAAGCAGAAAAATCTCACGAGTTTTGGATCGAAAACAGCAACAATAGCAAGAGGAATCAACGAAAATATCGTCATCGCAGAACAAATTGGTCGCAGAAGAGAACGCTGACACACCGTGCTCGATCAGTAGCCCGCTAACGAACCGAAGAATCCGAAGATCTCTCACAAGAGAGGAGGGGGGAGGAGACTTGGTGTGGAAGGGATAACCTCTCTCTCACCTTTGCTCCGCTGCTGTTCCTCCGCTTCTGCTTGGAGGAGACGAAACGAAGGGAGGATCGAAAGTTTGTTGCGACGTTGCAGAGTTGCATGAACTGCGGTAGCGAGTAAATATACAGCTCGCCTAGCAAGGGCAGGGAAGGCAAGACAGGCAGGCGACGGAAGCTGGCTCTCTCTTTCTCGGACCCCCCACTGGCTGCGGTCCGATCGCTATCCGCGTCTGATGTGGCGGATCGTACGGCTCCTGATGAGCCTGTCGCGGGACTCGTGTCCCAGGAACCAGGCGCGGCCGTTGGATCAGCACGGACGGCCCTGATGCCGCGCTCGTGACGTGTCTTCCGCACGCCGCCGTCACGCCTCTTGCCACGAACCCATCGTCGATTGAGCTCCGCGGATCCCCGCTCCGGTTGGCGCCGACCTACCGAACAAAGGCTTCCCTGCTCTTGCTCCACGGCATCCAGGCGGCGGATGCGTCGGGCTCCAAGAGCCCCCGCTCTTGCCCGGTTGCCTCCTGCGCATGCTGGCCACAATCAAGCTCTCGTAGCCTTCGTCACAACCCACTCGCTCATAAGATGGTATGGTGCGCCGTCGCGTCTGGCCTCCTCCCCCATGACGCGGCGCCTTCGACCTCCTCCCTCATGGCGCGTTCGGCCTCCTCCTACCAAGGCTTCTCCCCCATGGCCCGGCGCCTCCGGCCTCCTCCCTCGTGGCGCGCCACCTCCGCTGCCGGAACCCTATCGGTGGGCCGGAGAAAGCCGAGCGAGAGCGGGTTTTTTTACCAAGGCCTCTCATTTTCGTAGACAGAGAGAGAAGGACGGAACAGTCCAGAAATCGGACCGTGGACTTTTTTCCCCAAAATCTAAGGGCAGAACGTGCCCGCGCTAGTCAAGTTGCGCGACGGGACAAGGAAAGTTGTCATGCTAATTTTGCTGTGGACCCTGGCAGTTTTGCCTTTCTTGAAATTTTTTGTATGAAATATCATCACCGTCGGTGCAAAATCTGGTGGACTGCATCTGTTGCGCTTCTGCACCAACGCGCAAGCGCAGCCTTTTTTTACTTTTGACTTCAATTGGACCGTGGACTTGCAATGACCCGTGAATGTTTAGGCCGAGTAGACGAGGCTATGAACCTCTTCAGCTATTGATATTACCCAGTACAGACTCCTGACAATATTGTCGTTCGTCATTCTCCTTCCTTAGACCAGAGTCTGAAAACACACAAAAAATGATTTGGAAACAATTTTGTGCCAACATTTGTGTGTGCTTCCGGCACTTTTTATAGCGAAATGAACCGAGAGCCCGAAAGCTAGGTGCTTGGTGCTCCCCTCCTTCGCCCTTCTTCATGCCGCTTCACCTGCTTCCTGAGTCGGATTGGACCAAAATATCCCATGGTTCTTATTTATGAAAAAATTGTCATCCTGTATAAGCTAGACCCACTCTTACAACCCTTTGCCAGACACCCCTACTCATTTCTCGTCGTCCCGTTCCATGGTGGGCTAGGGTTAGGGTTTCGCTGCCCGGCCGCCAACGACGTTCCCCACCACCATCGCCACCAATCACTGCCTCTGTCGTCCAAGGACTCCTCCCCCACTCCATTGTCGGCCTCCCCAACACGCGTCGTCGCCGAATCTGCCGGGGCGTACCAAAGGTCGATTTTTGTCCATGTCGGTCGCCGAAGACAAGAGTCGCCCTCTTAATCGGCCCTCCACTGACTCGTCTGTCCAATCGTTGTGGCGGACAGGATCCAACAAGACCGTTGGAGGAGCTCCGCCGTCATCCTCGAGGTCCTGACCGTCGACTTGGCCAAGATATTCCTTGCTGACAAGAAGGAGCTACATCAACAGACTCGAGCCCATCTCCGATAGCCGCACAATGTTGATTTTGCCGGGCTTGAGCTCATCTTCGACTTGGCCAAGATCTTCTCCTGGCCTTCTTTTTTCACATGGATGACTCCAAAACTCGTGCAATATGCCCTTCAAAACTTCAAAACAAAATGTGGTGTAGTGAAATAATGAAGAAATCATTTAGAAACTACAAAAACTTGTATTCACAGTAAAAAATACGTGAGCTTGTTGTCTCGCTGAATCTGTTGGTGCATGCTTGGATGGATGTATGCATATTGGTTGCGGTGGTCATCAATATTTGCAATATCAACGGCATTGATAATTCCTGGATCAACGACATTTATAATATAATTTCCGTGAAATTGTCAACTTACAAGCCAAAAGCCTAACAAACAACACCAAAATATTTTGGTAAAAACATGTTTACAATTATTTTAGCAAAAAAAGTTTAGTTGGGGTAATTTATCTCTTAAGTGTGTTTGTTATTTTAAAAAGACTCAGAATTAGCTAATTCAATTAGAATCATCATCTATACAACTTCTTCAGCATTCATGGGCATTCCGAACATTTCATTCTTAAAACAGCAGAAGTGACTATAAAAAAACACTTCTGTCAAACATCAAATCTCCAACTTCTAGCGGCTGCTTCTAACAGTCCACCAGCTACATCTCCTTCTCAATAGTTGCAACCCAAACAAACCACCAGCTATGACTCCTTCTCAATAGCTGCAGCCTAAACAAACAGACTCTTATAACCTCTCCTATCTTGTTGAGAAGTATGCGAGGGGAGAGGGTGAATGTTTTGAGATGTAGTGACTTTTTATAAATTTTGTTAGTTTTTGCGTGATCTTGGTAGCGGTGAAGATGATATAATACGAAATAAGTTCCCATTGCTCCATATTCTGGTTTGGATGTCCTCCCCTTCTCTAATGTGTCAATATTTGCATTCCTCATATCTTCTTCCCATTATGTAGAATTTTTAAAGCATTCGGATCCTTAGAATTTTCCTACAAAACACGTTTGCTTCAAGGATTGCAATTCTTAGAAATTTCTTCAAAATATTCCTTTGTACTCTAGTTTAGAGAAAAATTCCCATCTACTCCAACCTATTTGTATAATTCCTTTGGTTTTCCCGTGCAATCAAACATTACTTGATCCAAAAATCATGCAGTTTTCTAATTATATAGGATTCAAGTGGACGTGCCATTCCAATCATGCAAGATTTATATTCCCGCATTCTAAGAATCCTACAAATCAAATGAGCCCTCTAATAGTTTGGGAGAGTAACAACTTGTATTGATTGTGGCCTCAAAGGGATGTTTATATAGAGTACAAAACTTGGGGAGGAAGAATAGTAGAGATAATTACAAATTAAACCGATATAGTCTAATACCCCCCGCAGTGTCAACATCAGGTGAAACTTTGTTGTGACTGAAGCATGTCATTGAAGGACGTAGTCGGGAGCCCCTTTGTGAATATATCAGCAAATTGCACACTTGTTGGAACATAGAGAACACAAACCTTGCCAAGAGCCACCTTCTCACGAACAAAGTGAATGTCAATCTCAATGTGTTTGGTGCGCCAATGCTGAACAGGATTTGATGCCATGTACACTGTGGAAATATTGTCACAATAAACCATGGTTGCTCGCTCAATTGGTTGATGAAGCTCAACAAGAAGCTGCCGGAGCCAGACCGCCTCGGCCACGGAGTGAGCAACAGCGTGATATTCATCTTCTGCAGAGGACCTAAAAACCGTGACCTGCCTTTTAGAAGACCAAGAAACTAGATTATCACCCAAATAAACACAATAGTCAAATGTGGATCATCGATTGTCTGGACATCCTGCCCAGTCTGCATCAGAATAAACTGTCAAGCTTATTGGAGAAGAAGAGTTTAGGAGAAGACCATGGTCGATGGTGCCTTTGATATACCTAAGGATTTTCTTTACATGAGAGAGATGAGTGACATGGGGATCATGCATGAAAAGACAGGATTGTTGGACAACATAGGAGATATCAGGGCGAGTGAGAGTGGCATATTGAAGAGCACCAGTGATACTGCGATAGAGGGTTGGGTCGGGGACAGAATCACCATCAGCTGACGGCTTGGCACCTATGTCAGCTAGGGTTCGGCAGGGTTGGCATTCAGTCATGCCAGCACGAGAGAATAGATCTAAGAGATACTGGCATTGAGAGAGAAAACGGGTATAGGATTTGCGTGGGACATTGAGCCAAGAAAATGATGCAGCGGACCAATATCAGTCATGGAAAATTCTTGGTTAAGAGAGAAAATAATATGATGGAGACAAGAATCCAAAGAAGCAGTAATAATAATGTCATCAACATAAAGTAATAGATAGGCAATGTGTTCGGTGGAACGAAAAATAAAAAGGGATGAATCAGATTTGGAGGGGACAAAACTGATAGATTGAATAAAAGTGGTGAAACATTGGAACCAAGCACTAGGAGCTTGTTTAAGGTCATAGAGGGATTTGTGGAGAAGACAAACCAAGTCAGGGGAGGATGGATGCTCAAAGCCAGAGGGTTGTTGACAGTAGACAGTTTTGTTTAAAGTACCATGGAGGAAAGCATTTTTAACATGAAGTTGATGAATTGGCCACGATGAAGAGACAACAAGACTAAGAACAACACAAATGGTTTTGGGTTTAACAACCGGGGAAAATGTCTCATCAAAATCAACACCTTGCTGCTGAGAAAAACCATGACAGACCCAATGAGCTTTGTAGCATGCAAGAGTACCATCAACATGATATTTGTGTTGAAAACCCCATTTACCAGAGACAATGTTCACACCTGGGGGTTTAGGAACAAGAGTCTACGTGTTATTTTGCTGAAGAGCATCAAACTCATCGCGCATGGCAGAACACCAAAGAGGATCAAGAAGAGCGCGTTTGTATGAAGTGGGAATGGGGGAGATGGTGGTTGTAGCTGTGAGGTTAAGACGTCTTTTAGGAAGAAGAAAGCTGTGTTTTCCACGAGTACACATGACATGATCGTTGATAGGAGGTGGAATAGGTACAACATGTGGTGGTAGGGGAGGTGTGGTTGGAGAAACCAAAGAGGGAGATGTGAGAGGAGAAGAAGCTATCGGGGTGGGAGAGATGTCTGCCGCGGGCTCTCCGTGTCAGAGTTTTGAGGTACGGCAGGCTGTCGCGGATGTGCGACAGAAGAATCTGTTGTCGCGGTAGGTGAGTGGGCTTCCACGGGCGCTATCGCGACAGGATTTTGGTGCCATCAGGAAATTGGCTGCCACAACAGGATTTTGGCGCGCGGTAGAGTATTTTTTTGCCACAGGAGAAATTTGGGGAAGTAATGGTGATTTTAGGATTGCTGTGGGAGGTGAGGATATGGGTGTGGTTTTGGTGGGAGCATAGGGAAAGGTATTTCCATCGAACGTAATGTGGCGAGAGATAAGAACACAACCCGAAGATGGATCAAAACAGCGATATCCTTTATGATCATTAGAGAGGCCAAGATGAATGCAGGTTAAAGACCGTGGCTCGAGTTTGTGAGAGGTAGTAGAGGTGATTTTGGGAAAGCATAGGCAACCAAAAACATGCAGGGAAATATAATCAGGGTTGGAGAGAAATAGAGATAGAAAAGGTGTGGAGAGAGGAGATGTTTTTGTGGGTCAGATGTTTAGAAGTAGTGTGGCGGTGCAGAGAGATTCTTCCCAAAATAAAGGAGGAAGAGAGGCTTGAATAAGCAAGGTACAAAGGATGTCATTAATGGAACGAAGAGAGCGTTCTTCTTTGCCATTTTGCGAAGAGGTCTAGGAACAAAAAAAGCAAAAAAGAATACCATGGGAGAGAAAGAAGGTGTGATTTTTAGTGTTGTCAAATTCATGACCATTGTCACATTGAATAAAATGGGTGGGCATGACGAAGTGCGTGAGAACATACTGTCAAAAATTAAGAAAAATCGGGTGTACGTCGGACTTGGCACATAGTGGAAAAGTCCAAATATAATGAGAGTAGTTCGTCCAAAATCACAAGATAATATTTATAGCCAGAAATACCGGGAATTGGAGAGGTCCATAAATCACATGGGAGCAATTCAAAAGGAAAATAACTAGTAGTAGAAGATGTGCCAAAAGGTAATCTAACATATTTGCCGCATTAATAGACATTACATAGGGAGGAATCATGAGGATCACTAGAACTAGGGATACAAAATTCTTGAAGCATGGATGACAGTGTAGCTTATTTGGATGACCAAGCCGACGATGCCACAAATCAACGGAAGCAATCATGGCATGGGGGTGGCTGTAGGCACACCATGAAGCGGATAAAGGTCACCCGTGCTATTAAATCGGGCGAGAACCTCCCCCGTTTTCAGATCCTTCACAGATAAACCACAAGGGTCAAAAGCCAGAATAACTTTATTATCAGTGGTGAATTGGCGAATGGAAATAAGGTTTTGATCAGGGAGGGAACAACAAGAATATTGCGTAAAAGAAAATTGGCATAAGAAGATGATATGTAAGAATGACCAGTACAGGAAACCGGAATTGTGGATCCATCGCTAATAGTGATTGAAGAGAAAGTGAAAGGAAAACAAGCTAATAGAGAATTAATATCTGAAGATATATGCAAGGAAGCACCAGAATCAAAAATCCAATCCGTACCTTCGTGGTTGAGGGTGAAACTGTTCATAGCAGCGATGAAGGCGTCGTGATCCCAGGCCAGCTGCTGAGGAGGAGCGGAAGGCCTAGGTGCATGCATTGAAGCATACAGTAAGGACATCAAAGCACCATAGGAGGCCTTCATGTTGGAGTAGCCTATCGAAGATCCTGGTGAGGCGTGGGTAGGTGGTGTAGGCATCACAGTATAGACGTGGGCTGGCGATCATGGTCCAAGCAGACTAGGGGAGCCAGTGGCGGGACGAAGACCAGGGTACCATGCCCCGATAAAGGCTGGCGGAGCACCATACATGGAAGGAGCAGACCAAGGCATGGACCAGGTCTGAACCATGCCGGTCCAAGTATCGTGTGGGGGGCGCCAGGTTGATGCAGTAGGTGGCGCGATCGGTGGTGGTGCAGGTGGCGCGGACGAAGCGAGCTGTGTCATGGTATTGCCGACGAGTACGTCATGGAGGGGTCCTCACAGTGCATGTTTAGAGACGTGGGGGAAGGCGGCAAGTTGGCGGGTACGAGGTAACACATATTACCTAGGTTTAGGTCCCACGTTGGTGGCGGAACCCTACTCCTGCTATAAATCACTATGAGGGCAATACACCGAGTTACAGGGATTGGTTTGCCATGCGAGGTGTGTAAATCGATATGGTGGTCTGTGCCCTAAAGGTTCCCAGAGGTCCGGCTTATAAAGATGCTAGAACCTAGGGTTACAGGGAAAGTTCTAGCCGGATAGGTTACAGAGTTCTACACTAGTACTAACTAGTATTCGTGTCTTGCACTCCAAGGCTCCAAGTATTTCGGTGACTCCATCGTAGCCTTCCTTTATTCGGCATGGTCCTCACTTCTGGATTCGTCTAACTAGGCCACCCAGCAGTCCATGGGCCTTGCTACCAACCGTGGACCACCTGGGTTAGCCGGATTAGATACACGCTATGGTGATACCCATTTAGAATATCCCCAATAGTAGCCCCCGGAGAACTCCGAGATCTTGCGTTGTCTTGCCTCTTCAATTCGAATGCTCCGCTAGGCGATGTTAGCAATTTTTCAAGCAATATCTTGCAGTCCTCCAAAGAACCATGTAATATTCTCCGTCTTCAATACGTAAATCGGAGAATCACCAAGTCTTCCATCATACTCTTCTCATAGCCGGACAGGATCCGTCCATGCCAGAATCTTCAGATGGGACTGTTTGTCTGCATATGTCAGTGAGATGACGTAGACCATAGGATAGCAATGCCTCGTAACTCACACATGCAGGAAACATAATGATAGCAATTTTACCGCACAATAAATCCGAAACGCCAAGCGGCGGTGGTGGGAACATGGCGAAATCTCCACACACGCTCGCGCACATGCTGTCCAAGCGTCGACCGTTGGATCATTCTACACGAATCTTGATGCCAGGGCTATATATTTTCACTACGGGGTCAATTATTTTTTACCCTCATTCGCACCCGCATCGTCTTCTTCCTATAGCCCAAATCCTCCTTGAGCATATTGCGCGCAGAGAGAAAAACCTAGTTCTTCCCTAGCTCCCAGTCCATCTCTCCCTCACCAATCGTGGGTAGCAGCAGCAATCCTTCCATGGCGGCGTCTGGTGAGGCTTTGGCAAAGCCTTCTAACACAGTCCATGTCCCACCGAAGGGGGTGGTGGTGCCGCATTCCGCGGTGGTGGAGTCCACTGGCGGCGACCATATTCCAGTGGCACTCGAGCTGCTAGAAGAGGAAGCAGACTCTCACAAAGGGGAGTGGCGCAGCTCGGACATCTCAGATGGCGACATCAAGGAGATTATCATCGAGGTATACCTTCTGACGATGGAGGGTCTGGTATGGCGGGTGGCGCCGGCCGGCGAGGTCGTCCCTTCTCCCCAAGTCGGAGAAAAGGTATACCTCAAAGCCTAGTTGGTGTGCGGCGTTTCCCTCTCATTGTCCAACTTCTGCATCCAAGTCCTCCAACACTTCCGGGTTCAACCTCGGAACCTCTCCCCCAATAGCATTCTCGCACTTAGAAACTACGCGGCTCTGTGAAAGGGATACCTAGGGATTAGGCCTAGGTTAGATCTGTTTATATATTTCTTCATTGTTGAGATGGAAGCCGGAGTGAGCAAGGAGGAGCTTAGGAATTTTGGAACTATCAGCTTCAAGATCCGGCCTAGCTGGCGATTCCCCGACATTGTAGGACACGAGTCCTGCAAGAAGTGGCAGTGGACATACTTCTACGGCCCAGATATCCCTCTAGCAGGCCGAGAAGAAACGTACCCGGACTTCGTTGACGGGGCCGCCGCCGAAGCCCCCACATGGATATCACAGGCCCTCCTTCCCTCCGACGACGAAGCATCCCACATTGTAAGGCAGATCGAGTGGCTCGTGGACATGGGTCTGAATGGCTTGGACCTAGCCATGTGCTGGTTCATAAGGCGGATCTAGCCACTGCAGCACCACGAGAAGCTGATGTGTCAGTACACAAAGGACAGAAAAGATACCCTCCAAATTTCCGAGGATAACTGTTCCAGTGACTATCAAGCTCCACCTCAAGGACATTGTCAAGGTGAAGGACCAAAAGCGTGGCTTCCCATCACCTATGAAATGTTCAAGGATGATAAGTGCCCAAAGGTAATTTCCACTTTTCTACATAGCTTCGACATATACTCCAGTTCTTCCGACTTGACCATATACGTCCGTCTAACACCTTGGATTCACTTAACAACTGGGGGACTTGGCGGATACCGAAATGGCTCCCCAAGTCTACGACCCCAAGATGAAGGAAGTTGCTGTCATGTCCGACGACTAAGTCCCGCTAGAGTGAAAGCGGAAGAGATCCACCTCTGACGCTGCCGGTGGAGGCAAGAACAAGAATACAGAGAGTGGAGTTTCTAAGAAATCCACCACCTCCCTGGAGGCGGAGAAAAGAAAGGCAGTTGGTATGCCTTTGACTAAGGCGCCAACGGTCGTGTAAGTTTCTTTTCTTCCGACTTTGTCGTTTCCTTTGCTTCTTCCTATACTTATACTTTACTTTGTATGTTTCAAGAATACCAAATTGAGTTTTAAGAAGACCTCCAAGACAGCTGGGGCTTCAAAAAATATTCGTGATATGTTGATCCAGGCTTCACCCGCCATCGCTCCTCCGACCCCTGCCGTCTAGCCATTTGTCGCACCCGTCGGATCTCTGACTATGGCAACATATGATCCTTCTATCATGGAAGTGGACAACACTCATTCGCAGGAGGTCCCAAATGTTGCTGCGATGATCTTCGTTCCCGGCGATCAGGCGACACAAGAAAGCACCTCCTCCAAAGTGGTTGAAGCTTCGGCTAAGGATGCCACCGAGAAAGGTAAAGAGTTAGTGATGGAAGGTGGATCTGCAGCGATCACGAGCAAGGCGGAAGCCCCTAAGCTTATAAGCCCGACAATTGTTCCGAGGGCTTCTGCCTTGTGCAGCGCCGATTTCTCCAACATGCACCCTTGAGGAGCTACTCAAGAGGGCGGAGATCCTCCTAATAAACACAATTGCCTTTGGAAAACTATACTTCAAGGCTGCCAATAACCTCAAGATTATTTCCCATGTAATATATTTATGCCTTTGCATTTCACATATAATGTCTTTCTGTAGCCCCCAAGGAATTAGACGGAAAACTGTGGGTCTTTTAGTCTGAGTGCTCTAAGAGTGACTAAGTAAGAAACTTTGTGCTGTAGCCCCCCAGATATATAGTGTGAATGAATAATCTGACTAGATACTTATAGAGTAGCATACACAGTATTTGTGAATTTCAATACTGTATCCCCAAGCCTCTAGTTGAAACAGAAATAGTTTCGACTAGATGCTTAAAGAAAGACTAAGCATAGCTTTGAGTTAAAAAACTCATACTGTAGCCCCCCGAGATTCTAGGTGGAACCTAATAATTCTGGCTAGATGCTCCAAGTAGACTAAGTATTTTTATTTCTGCAGAATGAGAATGCTCGGAGGATTACCGCCAAGGAGAAGTTTCACAAGATGCGCAAGGATCTTGAATATGAAAAGGGTAAAACCGCCTTCTTGAAGGAACAGATCGCCAAAAGCAAGAGTCTGTTTTCTTTTCAATTTCGTTTCTTGTCTTAATCTTGTGCCTTCATCTTCCGATTACTCATTATACTTTGTTATTTCTCTAACCTGCAGAAGTTGTTTCCAAGGCCAAAGACATTATCGAGCAATCCAAGCATATTCAGGAGCTCCACAGTGAAAACATAATTTTGAAGCAGGAAAGGGTTGATACCATCAAGATGGATGAAGAAGAGCTGGCAGCCGTGCAAGAATGTGCCAACACTGAGATCAACCGTCTTAAGGAAGAGATTGCGATCCTCAAGGAGCACAAGAAAGCTACCGACGAGCAAAATGCTCACAACTTTGAGGCATACAAGACTCTCCGACAAGACCAGGACTCCTTGGTGAAGGTTCTCCAGCAGGCCGAGAGCAGCATCTTTGGTAAGCTTTCCTCGTCTTCTATTTCTATAAGTCAGGTACTTTAAACTGATTTTTTGAACTCATGCCCTTGTTTTCTTTGTTAGAAATGCAGCTCCCATTGGCCTATCCAACCTAGGTGAAAGTGCTCCTATACCTAAAGGGTGCATGGTTCTTGCCGACAACTTCATCAACACTGTGATCGCCTAGGCCAAAGAGATTGCCAAGCCCTTGGACATCAACATCAAGGCGGTGGACTCTGTAATGAAGTACTCGTAAATCCTTCGCCGAGCCCCCGAGCGTATCGTAAGCTAGAAATCTTCATGTACCCGGGCTGGCGCGAGGATGGCCTTGGCCTTGGTGAAATCTTACTATGACGACGCCGACATCGACATGGTGACCGCAGGTATCCCTGACGTAGACGAAGACGGACAGAAAATCGACAATGATGCGATCTGGTCTTTGCTTGTCGGATATGATACCCGGGTCGCACAGTTGGTCAAGGCATATGTATTCGTGCCTCTAAAGGTACTTGATGTCGACCAAGCTGCCTTTGAGTCCTTGAAGACCATCGATTTTGTTGATGAAAAAGATGGCTCTCTGTCACCGACGACGGGGCCTCGAAGTACCCTGCGCTAGATGAATGAAAAACATTTGTAATATTTGTCTCTTCTGGCAATGTAATATGCAGAAAACAATGGTGTTTGTCTAAGGCGGAGAACTTGGCTTCAAGCCTCCAGCTACTTAAAATCTAGTTCCAGCATGTATGATTGTATTTTTTTTAAGCAAGTGCTGACTTACCCATTATTCCGGCTTTTATGCTTCACTTTTCGTGAGTCGTAAGTCCCTCGGTCAGAACCATGTGCTCAGGCGATGATGCCCAATGGCACCGTCAATAACCTAAGCACAAAATCGCCGAATTTGAGTGCTGAAAGTCACTACTTTAGAATCCACATAAAAACAACGAAAAATGTGTAAACAAGAAAACTTAAGCTAACGCCCGTATGCAGAATTTTCACGAGTGCAATTGCAAAGCTTGTGTATAAAGGGTTTTACATGATCCAAAAATAAACACTAAAGGAGGTAAAAGATTCAGACATATGAGTGAACCAAAAGCTTTATTTTATTGATCATTTAAGAGGTACACAATAGATAGTAAAATATGCTAAGTGTAGAGAGGACATAGCTGTGTTATGTTCCATGGCCGACCAAGCTCCAATTAGTCATCATCTGGGTCACGTCTATTATGCTTATGATCCTTGTTTGGCATATCTTTCAACTCACGATTATCAATGAGATAATAGGAACCATTGAGTAGTGCCTTGTTTATAATGAACGGTCCTTCCCATGGTGGGGATAATTTGTGTGACTTTTTCTGCTTAAGTCGGAGCACCAGATCCCCTTCTTTAAATGAGCGATGCCGAATGCAGCGAATATGGTAGCTATGTAGTTTCTGCTGGTAGATGGCGGATCTTTGGCATGCCAGCACACGTTCCTCTTCGAGCGGGTCCACATTTAAGTGTCTGGATTCTTCAGCATCATCTTCATTGTAGGCGACAACTCTTGGTGAATCATGGAGGATGTCAGAAGGTAGGATTTCCTCTGCTCCATATACCATGAAGAAAGGGGTGTAGACGGTGGATCTGTTGAGAGTTGTTTGTAAACTCCATAAGACAGATGGCAATTCCTCCACCCAAGATCCTACTCCTCTATGTAGCGGTGCTTCTAGACGTGTCTTTATTCCCTGCAGAATTAGTCCATTGGCCCGTTCAACTTGACCATTAGATTGTGGGTGAGTCACAAATTCTAGGTCAAGGCGGATGCCTTTCTCATAACAGTAAGCCTCTACTTCTCCGAGTGACAAGTTGATGCCGTTGTCGGTGATGATGCTATGTGGGAGACCAAATCTCACCACTAGATCCCAGAAAAACTTAAGGGCAGTTGCCCCATCAATCTTTCTAATGGGTATAGATTCTATCCAGTTTGTGAACTTGTAAACTGCTACTAGCAGATGCGTAAACCCACAAGGTGCCGTCTGCAGCGGTCCAACCATGTCAAGCCCCCAGACTGTGAACGACCGAGTTATTGGTATAGTTTGCAACTCTTGAGCTGGCACATGTGGCTGCCATGCATAATATTGACACCCAATTCATGTTTCAACCAACTTGTCGGCGTCTGCCTTCGTGGTTGGCCAGTAGAATCCTTGCCGGAAGGCTTTGGAGACCAAAGATCAGGGAGCGGCATGATGCCCGCAATCTCCGAGATGAATCTCATGAAGAATGTCCATACCTTGCTACTGGGAAACGCACTTTAGGAATACACATGTAGTGCTTATTTTGTAGAGCTACCCATTTATTATGGTATAGCCCTTTGCTCGACGTACTATTTGCCGACTTTTGACCCCGTCGATAGGAAAAGTTCCGTATTCTAGATAATCCATGAACGGTTTTGTCCAAGCCAGAGGGACTATTGTTACTGCATTAAAAAATGAGTCAACTCTATACATATTCTTGGGGTCCAATCCCTTCACGGATGGGGTCCATAGATGCTCTAGAAAAATGCCTGGCGGAATTAGTTTGCGGGCAGATCCAAGCTTTGATAGCAGATCTGCCGCCTCGTATTCCTCCCTCTTAACGTACTTGACTTTGTAGCCTTCGAAGCACTTGGCTATCTTGTCTACTTCATCCTGATATGCCGCCATCTTAGGGTTTTGTGCATTCCAGGTGCCATCCACCTGCTAGGAAACCAAGAATCTCCACAACAAACTATGCGCTTGAAGCCAATAACCTTGGCTACGCGAAGTCTGTGAATGACTGCTTCATATTCCGCCATGTTGTTTGTAGCCTAAAAGTGAATTTGCAAGACATAATGTAGCTTTTCTCCTATTGGTGATTGTAGTAGCACACCAGCCCGAGCCATTGAGTAGCTTTGCTCCGTCATTTACCCAATATTCTAGCTCTGGTACATGAGTGTCATTCGGCAGCTCCGTCCAATCTGCAATAAAATCCGCCATATGCCAAGTGGGTTCCAATGCCGTGCTGCGGAGGAAGGGGGTAGGATGTTGAATCTATCTATAGACATAGGATCCCCCAGCCTCAGGTTCAGAGTGAAAAACTGGAAGCAGAACAGGCCAAGAAAAGCGAAGAAGAGAGCATGGCCAAGCGGTAAGGCAGGGGACTGCAAATCCTTTATCCCCAGTTCAAATCTAGGTGTCGCTCCAGTAGTTCGGGTGCCGTAGACTGAAAAGCTGACTGAGATAAGGAATAACAAAACAAGCACTGGCTTTTGCATAAAATATTTGCAGTCCACTTAAATATCTATTCTGCAACATGAAAGCCTCGAAGGTTGAAAAGTTCCATTCGTATTTGACACATTCTTCCAGAAAGGTGTGATAGTCTTGAAAGAGTTTATCGGTGCCTTTTATGTATGAAGTGGAGGGGCAAGATCCAGGTAGGCGAAACAGTTGCATTCATGCTTATTCGTGACAAGGAGCTCACTTGCAAGCTGTTGTCAGGCTATGGGTTTAGGTTTTTTAGAGCCAGCCACACAGTAAAGATTTACTCAGGAAGATAGGCCTTCGAGATGCGAGCAGGAAGGCTTGTTAAAATATATTTTCGAGGGATAGGGTCTTTAGGTGGAAAACGGGTTGAGAGGGGATTTTCGCTTAGTGAAATCGCTCCTTATTGATCAGTAGTCACAGAAAACTCCATACCGAAATTACTTCCAACATCCTGAACGAAGCCCTCACTACGAAAATGCAACATCCGACATACTCATTGGCTTTGACCGATCCAAAATAGAGAGCAAGGGAATCAACTCTATGAAAAACAGTGATTCTGCTTTCCTTCGCAATTTGGCCTATAGTAAGAAAAGTAGCGTCGCGTCTCTTGTAGGTGATTTCGAAGGAGGCAAGCTCAATGCCCCACTTCTCCAACCTTCTTGTAGTGTTGATGTTGTTGATGATGTCAGACAGTGGAGCCTTGCTCACTACTGTGATTGGGTGCTCCGGGAAGTAATGCCTTAGCTTCCGAGAAGCAAGGAAAACTCCATAAGCTAGCTTCTGGTAGTGCAGGTAATGCTTCTTGGACTCCGTCAATACCTCTCTTACATAGTAAATTGGTCATTGTACTCCGTACTCATGCGTTGGTTCCTTCCGCTACACCACGACAACGATGTTGATAACCCGGTTGGTGGCCACCATGTAGATCAACATAGGCTCCATTGACTCAGGTGCTGCAAGTATAGGTGTAGAAGAAAGTATCATTTTTAGCTCCTTAAGCGCAGGATCCGCTTCGTCTGTCCATATGAATTTGTTTGCCTTCTTCAGCAGCATGCATAGTAGCAGTGCCTTTTCTCCACGTCGGCTGGCGAACCGGCTTACTGCTGCAACGCAGCCTATGAGCCGTTGGATGTCCTTCAGGCATGCCGGACGATTGATGTTGAGGATGGCCTTGATTTTATCTAGGTTGACCTCGATTACAAGCTGGGAAACGATGAAGTCCAAAAATTTGCCGGTTGGAACCCCGAAGACGCACTTCTTAGGGTTTAGCATCATGTTGTTCTTTTGGAGGTTATCAAAGGTTTCCTTTAAGTCAGCGACTAAGTCATTTGATTTCTTTGACATCACCATGATATCTGATACGTCATAAACGTATCTATAATTTTTGATGTTCCATGTTTGTTTACTATCCACTTTGCTTTGCTTTGCCTACACTTTGAGGTATTTTTATACGTTTTCTGGGACTAACCTATTAACAAGATGCCACCGTGTCAGTTGCCTGTTTTCTGTTTTTTTTTGTTCCAGAAAAGCTAGAAAATGAATATTCTCGGAATTGGACGGGACAAACGCCAAAGTCAATATTTCACCGAGGGGAACACGGAGCCAGAAGACGAGACAGAGGAGGTCCACTAGGGGCCCACACCCCCTGGCCGCACGGCCAAGCCTGGCCCATGCCTGGGGGGTGCGGCCGCCTCGGGCACCCCCTCGGTCTCCCCCTTCGCCTATAAGAAGCCCCCCGATACTTTAAACCCTAAGTACCCAATCAAATCTCCACGAAAAAGTCCATAGACGCTGCCACCATCGTCCCTAGATCGCGGGGATCTGAATCTCTTCCCGGCACCCTGCCGGAGGGGAGAGATCATCCCGGAGGCCTTCTTCATCACCATGCCAGCCTCCGGTATGATGCGTGAGTAGTTCCACCTTGGACTATGGGTCCATACAGTAGCTAGATGGTTGTTTCTCCTCCTTTGTGCTACCATGTTTAGATCTTGCGAGCTCCGTTCATGATCAAGATCCTCTATTTGTAATCATGCATGTTGTGTTTACGGGGATCCGATGGATATTGAGATTACTATGTCAGATTGATTAATGGTTTTATCTTATTGATTCTATCATGTCTATGTTGTTTGAGATCTTGCATGCTCTCTGTTTCTAGTAGCTATCTTGGCCAAGTAGATGCTAGTGACTCCAAGAGGGGGTATTTATGCTCGATTGTGGGTTCATACCTCTATTGAATCTGGGGAAGTGACAGAAATCTCTAAGGTTGTAGATGTGCTATTGCTAATAGGGAGAAAACATCGATCTTTTGTTCATGGAACAATTGTATTGTTTACTTTACACACTTTGCTTAAAGTAGTTATTCGTTGCTTGCAACTTAATACTGGAGGGGGTTCGGATGATAACCTGAAGGTGGATTACTAGTCATAGATGCAATTGGATGGCGGTCTATGTATATTGTTGTAATGCCCAATCTAATCTCATAGGATCATGAATGTCTAGTATTGCATTGTTATGCCTTGCTCAGTCCTGTCAATTGCACCGCTGTAATTTGTTTACCCAGCGTGTTATGTTGTTTATCTTAAGGAGAACACCTCTAGTGAGTTGTGGACCCCGGTCCAATCTTTACCATTGATACATCTTCCATTGCTACTGTTTACTTTCTGCAAGCCACCATTACCTTCCACACCATACGTTTAATCCTTTGTTTTCAGCAAACCGGTGAGATTGACAACCTCACTATAAGTTGGGGCAAAGTCTTGAGTTTGTGTTGTGCAGGATTCCAAGTTGCTAGCAACACCTTTGAGTCGTTTCCTTTCTCCTACTGGTTCGATAACCTCGGTTTATCACTAAGGGAAGACTTACTGCTGTGCTCATCATACCTTCCTATTGGGGTTTCCCAACAAAGGTCTACCGTGATCTGAGCCGCATCAACGAGTTTTCTGGCGCTGTTGCCCGGGAGGCTAAGGACGGCTTCATAAGGGGAGTCCTTCACAACCTCTCTCTTTACTTTGTTTTTGTTTTGCTTAGTTTCTTTTGATTTGTTTTGTTTACCTCTTTCTATCAAAAAATTTCAAAAAAATCAGTTCCGTTTGGTTTGGTTCTTTCTTTCAAAAACAAAAAAAATAGTTCCTACTATAGTTGTTGGTCTGTTATTGCCTTGCTTTGTCATGCTTTCTATCAATGGTTGGTTTCTTTGAAACTAGTTCTTATTGGCAAGGTGGGTTCACGGAAGAACAAAAGTATTATTATAAGGAACACCACTTGTCACAAAAAGGGAAACACTTATGGGAACAAATTTATAAATTGAATACTATTGCTAGAGACGTGTGCTCTACTTATAATAAAACTTATTGCTTTGATAAATCTTGTTGCTGTAGGAGGTATAAACACCTCCCTTTTTAATGTGAGTATAATGATAATGTTACTATATCTTCTTATGTTAAAGGAAATTATGACTTTTATGATTTGGAACAAATTGAAGAATTTATTGCTTAGAAGGGTGCATTTGAAGTTGCTAGTTTGCTTGAAAATACTGACGATTCACCCTATGAATATGAGGTTTATGATATACTTAAATTTTTTCTTTGATAATTTCAAGGAAGAAAATGGCTATATTCTTGAATATTTTAATAGATTGGTTCCACAAACGGAAGAGACAAATGCCTTGCAGGAGCATATGGAAGAATAAATTGCTAAAACTAGAAGCTCATTAGATGAAAAAGAGGAGGAGAGTGATGAACAAAGGGAGGAAGAATGGATTAGCTACCCATGCCTACCTTATAATGAGAGTAACTCTTTACCTCTTACATTATTTGATTGTCCCCCATGCTTACCAAAGGAGGATGAATGTTATGTTCCTGTGGATTCTTTTGAAATATCTACTATGGGTAAAACTTGTGATAATGATGCTCATGTTATCTATGATAATCCCATATTTGTGCCTAACTTAGAAATGCATGGTACTAAAGAGTTTTGCTTATAAAATGTTTATGATAAAGCTCTAGATGATGGTCCTATATTGAATGATGAGTCACCTTGTTATAAAATTGTTAAAAGTGGGTTTGAAGGTTTTAATCCCACTATTTTTGAGCTTGATAGAAATTATGTGTCTGTAGATCATGAAAAGCATGCTTTATGTGATAGTTATATTGTTGAGTTTATTCATGAGGCTACTAAAAATTATTATGAGATAGGAAAATATGGTTGTTGGAATTCTCATGTTACTAAAACACCTCTCTATGTGCTGAAAGTTTTGAAGTTACTCTTGTTTTATCTTCCTATGCCTATCACTTTGTTCTTTGTGAATTTATTTGCATAAAATATTCTTATGCATAGTAAGTGGGTTAGACTTAAAATTTGTTTTATATTTGCTTCCCAAAGCTCTCTTTTACTTCAAATTCATATTTCTTATGTGAGCATCATTGAAACTATCTTGCCTAACTTAAAGGTGTTAAAGAAAAGTACTTCTTGGGAGATAACCCAATCGTTTTATTGAGTCTTGGAATTTATTAATTTTGTAATAAACTCTCCTTATCCCTTTTGTTTGATTTTTGTGCCAAGAATAACCTCTAATGAGAGGGAAGTAAGATTTGGGGAGTTGCTGTCCCGAAACAGATTTTTGTGCTCCACTGTAAACATTCGTGAAAAATATCTGTAAGTCAGATTGAGATGTAATTTTATGAATAAATCCCCTAGGTTGTTATCTAACTTTCATTAGTTCATCACTTTTTGATTTGAGCAACAGAAGGTCTTCGAAAAAAATCGGTTTTCACCTGCTGGCCTATTTTGACAGATTTCTGCCATTATTTGCATTTGCTTCTTATTGATTCCTTTTTGGGTTCTCTTTGGGAAATTGAGATTTTTTAGGTAATTGCTACAATATCTTGTGTTTTTAATGAAAGTTTTGGTATTTTAAAACTAAACCCAAAGGTCTATTATCTTTTGAATTCACTAATGTTGCTAATGAAGATTGTGTGAAGTTTTGTATAAAGGAAAATTTGCAGGTGTAGAGGAAGAATGATGTAATGAGATGAAGAATTGACAAAAGATCAAGCTTGGGTATGCCACCCCGTGTCACCCCAAGAAATATTCAAGAGGTACAAGCGTCAAAGCTTGGGGATGCCCAAGGCATCCCCTTCTCCATCAATAAAAATCTTAGGTCTTTCTAGACACTTCGTTTTTATTGTTTCATGCATAGTTGTGTTGTTCTTGGAGTTTCTTAGTTTTCATTTTTTGGTTTTTGTTTGCTTAGTTTGCTTGAATAAAGTAGTTCTACCCCCGCTTTCGTCGTGTTGTTTTAAAGAAGTTGATTGGTGTTGGAAAGGAGTAGGGAGTTCTTGATTTAGTAGTACAAGAAGGAGCTTGCTTTGACTGTGACTTAAACTCTATCATGTCATGCTAGATATTTTTTGACCTGTGATTATTGCCATAGAATGACTTGTTCCAAACAATAGGATTGCTTAATGTGCCTTGGAAGAATCATGCGTTGTTTTAGCATACAAAAATGTAGTATTGTGGTATTCTCCTTTGATGCTTTGTTTGGGTTGACTTGGCACATGCTCACACCATGTTATGACTATAACCAGTCAACCTAGCCTCTATGATCATTTAGTTTTTTACTTGTGGTACCACTTTATGCTTTGATTAGTAATGTTTTGTCGCTCTGCATGATTATGGCCATTATTGCTCTCTTAGTTGGTCGCTCCTAGTCTTTTGCTAGCCTCCACTTGTATTGAGTAAGCTATACTCATGCATCCAACTCCCAAGAAACCAAGTTATTCCAAAGTGTCCACTATAAATTCCTATGCATGGTGTGTTACACCATTCCAAGTATATTCTTGTTTTATCTATCTTCCAAATTAAACTTGTTATGTGAAAGTTAGTGATGAAAGCTCTCACAAACTTGATGGCACACTTTATTTTTCTTTCCCCTAATAAACTTGAACCATTGTGTCATCTATGTTGTATATGCTTGCACTTATACGTTGGGAATTAGCAGAACCGTGCTGTCATGGGGAACGCTTTCAACATTGCACATGTACATTGTACCCAGTTGATATCATGCTGTTTTGTTTGCGGATGTCGTCGATGTGAAATGAAAGGGGAGCTTGTAAGTCCATGGAGTTATGTATGTGTGTTAGAGAAACGCGTGGGCCGCTAGCTTAAGCCATGCCTAATCATGGTGGAAACTTGCAGCATCACCATAGTGAGCAATCTATGAAGCATTCTTCTTATAAAAAAAAGAGAGACATAAAAATAGATTGAGAAAAAGAAAAAAAGAGTTGAGAAAAGAGGAAAGAGAGAAAAAGCACCATTTTCCCATGATAAATAAGAAGATTGCTGAGATGCTCATTGTCTGCTTTCCTTGTCATTTTGATATGGGATAGCTCATGTATCATGGGGAAAGGGGTACCCCTTTGGCGGTTCTCTATGATACACATGTACTTACTATGACAAGAACTTAAGTTGAGTAGCATGAGGAGCGGCCCTCATACTCAAGGGACATGAGATTGCCAACTTATACTTTGTCAAGCATATATTCCATATTTTGTTCACTTTAACCTTAATCACTTCAAGATGCTTATGATATGGGCAATGAGAGCTAAAAGCTAACAAGTACCATAATTTTTGGAAGCTCTTTATGATACTTGAAATCCCTGCTTCCCTTTATGAAGGGCCTTTCTTCCACTATTATATTGAGTCTCCACCTTCTATCCTTAGGCACCAATTAAGAGAGCATAGTTTCCATTCTTAGTTCTATGTGCATTGTCCTAAAACTTATTGATTGATTCATATTGTTGATATTTCTTGTTCTTGACCTATTTGTATCTAGTCACCCTTATGAAATCTGAAAGTGTCCTATGCATTTATTGCTACTGCATGAGGGGCAAGCTGAATGCCACTATGCTATGTTTTTTATATGAGAAACAAACAAATGTCTTCAATGAATTCTTATTCATTAATCTTTGTTTGTATCCTTTCATGTTGCAGCATAGTTACTTAGTCTTATTGTTAGAACTACATCTTTCATGCTCATGTTTAGAGTGTAGGGTTCACAGCATAGAAAACAAAAATTTTCCTACGATGGGAACAACTATGTACCAAGATCTATCTACTATATACAAACAACGGGCGGATGTACATCCGTAGAGAACATACCCTTGAAGACCGACAAAGCTTAGCGAGTCCAAACTCGTGGTTGATGTAGACGATCTCTTGTCGATCTCAAGATCGAGAGGAAGTCCTAGCGCCGCAAAACAGCAGCGCATCCCTGCTCGCACACACGTTCGAGGCACCGAGCAACCTCTGCCTCCTCGCTCCAGCGATGCAGCGGAAGCACAACTCTTTATTGCCGAAAAGCCATCGGGAACATGTATCTCGCTAGTCCGAGACCATGGGGGATTACTAGAGGGGGAGAGAGATCCTTCACGAGGAGGTGTGCTTTGAGAGGAGGAGAGGGGGCCTTTTATAGGGGAGAGGGGGGCACCCAAGGGGCATGGCGCCCAGCCATGGGGGTTGCCCCCACCTCTTACACATTCATGTGGGTGGAGCTCCCACTCAAAATGAAAAGCCTCCACTCCCATTAAAAAGCCTCCACTCAAAAATCCACTCACATGCATTAAATTTCCACCAAATTTAATGCAAGCTCTCATTTAAATAAAACTCTTTTATTTATTTATTCAGAATTTTGTTAATTACTTTAATTAACAAACATTCACATAAAACCCCTTACAACATTTCAATTTCACATGCAGAACCAGTTTCAGCAATTTCAACCGAAACAGTTCCGGTGTCTAGTGAAGTAAATTCCTGCGCTTTCCTTTTCTTTTTCTGACATATCATTTGCTCCGAATGGTGTCGGCATCCCTTAAGTGTGTCACCCTACGGTTCGCGAATAATGCGGACATGATCGAGACCCTTCTCCGATCAATAATCAGTAGCGGGACCTGGAGATCCATACTGACTCCCACACATTCAACGATGACTTCTGTGATCGTGTGAACCTTTTACGCTAGTATCTTAATCCTTTTGTTTCGTGATATATTACATGTACAAGATTCGATCATCAGTATCTCCATACCTAGTTTGATCTTGTTACTGACATGTACTCTTTTCTCATTCCCGTGATATAACATTCTAGTGATCAAATCACTTGCTTGCAAGATAATCAATGTGACATCACCGAGAGGGCCCAGAGCATATCTATCCGTCATCGGGATGAACAAATTCCACTCTCGATCCATGGGCCTCAACATAACACTTTAGTAGTTCTGAATCCATCTTTATAATCACCCAGTTACAGTGTGACGTTTGATGTCATCGAGAAACTCTTCCGGTGTTAGTGATTGACATGATCTCATGGTCTAAGGATTAGGATCACTTCATAAGTTGTTATAGCAATATAAACTCAATGACTTTGATCGTAATGCTATACTTCGGATGAATGTTCATCACATCATTACACTAATGTTGTGACCTCGTTATTAACAACATCCAATGTCCATGATCAGGAAACTTTGATCATCATGTTAATCAACGAGCTAGTTTATAAGAGAGGCATAACTAGGAACTTTCTGTTTGTTTATTAAACACACATGTATTAATGTTTCCGTATTAATACAATTATAGCATGTAAAAGAAACATTTATCATAAATAAGGAATACGATAATAACCACTTTATTATTGCCTCTCGGGCATATTCCCTTCAGTCTCCCACTTGCACTAGAGACAATAATCTAGTTTGAAAACTTTGCGTATTGAACACCTATGGCTTTCTGGTGTTCCATATACGCAATTGCAAGTGGTTAACATAATCTACGGATCTGACGCTTCAGGTCTGTGTGTATTTGCATGTCTTTGCATCTTCACGCATCACTCATTCTCCAATGAGATGGCATTGTATAAAATTTGGCCTTTTGGTGAGACCTTTAGTTCCTTGGGGTTAAATCACGTCGATACTATTGTCATACAATATATCTTTAGTGTTAGCCCGTTGCGAACCACACCTTAGTTTGATAACAAACTACTTGACACAAATTCCCTCCTTTGCTGCTACTATAGCAATCATATACTTAGCCTTTTGTTGTAGTATTCGTCACAATGTCTTAACTTTTGAACTCTTCCAAATCCATCATGGAAACTTTCTTTCCATTTCATTGTGCCACCCATAGTTTAAATTGAGATAAATTTAATTTGTATCTTGTGACAAAACTAGTATCAATGTAACGCTTTACAATAAACTATTTGTAATTGTTTGTCACCTCTACACAAATATATTCTTAGTTCTTTCAAAAAGATCATAAGAATATCCTCACTATCGTCCAATGATCATTTTATGATTCATTCTGGTATATGCTCATAACACTTAGAGCATAGGACATATCTGGATGTGTACATATCATGGTATGATTGATCAAAACATTCCCGTGATTTCACTCATCAAGTGTCAAAGCACTTGAATCTTGTTTCACTTATCAAGTGTCGATACACTTGAATCTTGATTCAATTCCTTTCCATGCAATAAGAACTGTTTCTTGTCGTTTCTATATTAAACTCCTTCAATATCTCATATATGTACGTTTGGCACAACCATATTGGCGTCACAGTCTATCCACTATAGACATTCACGCTAAATATTCGGGTTTTGCCTAAGTATTTCATCGAAATGAAATTCTTAACCTTTTTCAATAAAAGATACATCATTTCTAATCAACAAGATATACTCCACATAATGTATTGGAAATATGTCTCAGCGCTCCCACTTAATTTCTTGCAAATGCAAGCATCTTCATCGTCTCCTGATGAAAGCTCTTTTTCATCACGGTGAAGATTCCAACTCCGCGATGCTTACTTCAACAATTGAAGTTTGCATGCCCTTTTTAGCATCCTTTGAATTAACAAAACGCTTTGGATCGTGTCATGTACACGTCCTAGGTAACCATTCTATTAGAAGAATTTTGTTTCGTTTATTCATCTACCATATACCAAATTATATGTAGTGGTTGCTACTTTAATCCGTCCAGACTAAATATCGCTATGAAAGATCAAATC
This sequence comes from Avena sativa, assembly GCA_916181665.1. Classification (NCBI taxonomy): domain Eukaryota; kingdom Viridiplantae; phylum Streptophyta; class Magnoliopsida; order Poales; family Poaceae; genus Avena; species Avena sativa. The sequence goes on from OV702297.1 coordinate 152,009,072, forward strand.
TTGTCATAGTCAACTCCTTGAACATTGTCGTAAAATACTTTACCGATATGTCGACTATTTCATAGATGTAAAACATCCATGTTTGTTTCTTTATAGATCCAAATACGAACGATAGGTTTTACACCTTTCCGGAGGGTCTTCCAAGTTCAAAACTTGGTTTCTCGTGTATGGAACTATCACGGATTTTATGGCTTCAAGCCATTTGACGGAGTCAGGGCCCATCATCGCTTCTTTGTATGTGGTCGATTCATCATTGTCAAACAATAACGATTTACTCTCAAATCTCAGCATTTGATTGTTTATCCGACCGACTTGGTTCAATAAGAACTTAGATCTCCGTGACCACAACCTTTGAGGCACATAAGCTATGAGAATTATGGCAGCCTCCAGAACCATTTTCGGCGCTGCGCAACTCAACACATTTAGCTAAGGTTCGTTAACCTTATCAAAGTTCTATTGTCCTCCCACTTAACATTTATGAAAAATTCCTTCTTCAAGAAACTTCACATTTCAAGCGACAAACCCTTTTGTCCTCGGTGTTATGGAGGAATAACCAATTGTTATTCGAAATAACCTACACAGACATGCTCATCCGACTTTGGTTGTAAACATCTTACTTATGTTTAGCATACCAAAATTTAAGAAATGACAACTTGGGTTTTACCCCAAACCATAACTCATATGGTATCATTTCAACGGATCAAGATGGAACTCTTTTCAGTGTAAAAACGGTAGTCTCTAAAGCTTTAATCTTTTAAAAACATAATGGCAGTTTTATAAATAACACCTTTGATCCAACCATGTCAAACAAGGTTTCATTACAAATCTCAAACACTCCATACTCCTATGGTGTTTCGGGAGATGTAAATCTAGGTGTTTTGCTAAACTTGCAACTCAAATAAATCCCTTTATGATAAAATCATAATTCATTTTCTTGTTACACTTGTAACTCAAATAAATCCCTTATGCTAAAATCATAAACCATTTATTTTCTTGTTACAATGATTTTCCACTTCATCTTGAAAGTCTTTGAAACATTTTCAAATATTTCATACTTCTTTCTCATTAAGTGAATATTCACTCAAATTTCCGGAGACAGCATATGAAGTTGAAATCCATCAGTTACAACTATACATCATAATGGACTACATACATCGATATGTATAAATTCCAATATTTTAGTCGTTCGTTCTTCTTTGGCCTTTGAACGATGTTTTAATTATCCTGAGGAAAGTCTCACAAGCGTCACTTGATCAAATCAAAGACTCCAAAAATCCATGAAAATGGAGTTTCTTCATGTTTTATTTCCAATATAATTTAAACAGCGATGTCACTTCGTAAGTGATCTTTCAATCATTTGTCTTGCGACATTTTAGCATTAGGTTTTATGGATGTGATTTATCCAACTAGATTTGTAAATCATCCATCTTATATGGACTACGGTAATTATTTGAACAACCTTTGTTCTCATAATACCTGATTCAAATAACAATTATTAAAACAAATCTTGAAGTCAAGCTTTGATGTCAACGAGAAATACAAACAACGGTTTGTTTGTTTTCGATGAACATCATCACATATTCTCTTGCTAGTTACTTAGGCCATTGTGGTTCATGAATTGCGTTGTTCCGTATGAAATTTCATACCATCCAATTCGGTATCCTATACCCAAGAACCACATTGTTTAACAAGCAAAGAATACAACCATAACATGTATATCATCCATATACCTAAATTGGATATTTCCAATTTTTTCTTTTCTGCCAAGTATATTTTATAGATTCTCTTTCAGCATTTCCTTTTTACTTTTTAAAAGAACAACACCAAAGTGGCGTCATATACATGACACATAGTCCAAAGCGTGTATATTCAAATAATAATACCTTTGGACTTGCACTTTGAAGTAGATCACCATCATCAAAATGATCGGTATTCTTTCAAAATTCATTCTTTAGTAATCTTTTAGTGTAGTAAACATTTTACATACATATTCTATTCACCCTTATCATGACGACTTTCATGATCAAGCTACTTTAGCTTATAAAGGCGAATCGTGAGTATAACATTACTTTCCAAAACCCCTTTGGATGATTAGGATGTCTAGCATCTCCAACCTTCGTAAATTCTCATCCAATATGAGAACACATATTATACTCTATCATATTGCAACCAAAACATTGTTTCAGATATCATTATATCTGCCACACATGATGGTTTCTGAAACAATTCTTTCAGCTTCTAGATAAACTTGATATTAAAACAATCAAGAATCGTGGAGGAAAACATGATACTTAAGATACTAACACTGGAATTGTTACTCTCGATTTAATACCAATTATTAAATTTCACGGAGTAAATAGAGTTTGCTGAAAGTTTGCAATAGGACTTTAAACTTTAGATTGACACTCAACACAATACGATACCATTTAGTAAAGTATATATCCAGAATTCTATAGTTCTATTATCTCAATTACAACTATGCATAAGGTAGTGAACGAATGCCAATGACTACAACAAATTATGCAAATTCACTTTGATTTAATTTATGATAAATTGTGTTCTACTAATCCAAATTAGAAATGAACTCCCACTCAAAAACGACATCCCTCGTGCCTTTTTGGTGATTACATGAACCAAATCCACTACACCAAGTCCGATCATCACGTGAGTCGGTATAGCTTCAAAGGCGAGCATCCATATGGTCATCATATCAAAACATATGACTCATGCTTAGCCTTTCGGTCCGTGTTCTGAGGCCATGTCTGTACATGCTAGGCTCGCCAAGTAAGAACCTTAGTATTCGCGTGTGTAACTGTCTTACACCCGAGATATGCTCATGGATTCAAGTACACCCGATCATCACGTGATGTCTTGAAGCGACAAAACATTGTCGGTGCATACTTAAGGAAGAACACATTCTTATCTTGATATCTAAATGAGGGATCATCTTATTATGCTAATAAAACGCCAAACAAGCAATATAAGATGCAATCGAAACATCACATGTTTATAAGTGAAATGATATGGTTCCCGCATATGATCTCCATCATGTGCACCATGGTATGATCTCTATCATACCTTTATGTGTAAGGTCAAGGTCTATGGAACTTACACGCTATGTGTGTTGTAAGAGTATCATCTCATACTTCTACTTACAACATCACCATATCATAACACTAGCCCAGCAACAATCTAAACTAGACGCCTCTAATTTATCCATTGCAAGTTTTACGTGGCTTAGGGCTTTCGAAGATAGAACCGTTCTTACCTACGAACATGAACCACAACGAGGATAACCAAATTGTTGACAACTCGATGCAAATTAGATATTGACTATAGTAGGAGAGACAGACACCCGCTAGCCACTTATGCAAAACTAGTTGCATGTCAAGCGTGGAACATGTCTCATGTGCGAGGACATGTAAAGTTTGTCCGGGCCGCTTCATCCCACTATGCCACCAATATCCAAAGTACAACTAAGAAGCAATAAAATGATCATCATCGCCCACATACTCATATGTGTACTACCCGTGCAAAGCATCTACGCATAGATCCGGCTCTGATACCACTATAGGGTTCGCAGCATAGAAAACAAAATTTTTCCTACGATGGTAACAACTATGTACCAAGATCTATCTACTAGATACAAACAACGGGCAGATGTACATCCGTAGAGAACATACCCTTGAAGACCGACAAAGCTTAACGAGTCCAAACTCGTGGTTGATGTAGACGATCTCTTGCCGATCTCAAGATCGAGAGGAAGTCCTAGCGCCGCAAAACAGCAGCGCATCCGTGCTCGCACACACGTTCGAGGCACCGAGCAACCTCCGCCTCCTCGCTCCAGCGATGCAGAAGAAGCACAACTCTTTATTGCCGAAAAGCCACCGGGAACATGTATCTCACTAGTCCGAGACCATGGGGGATTACTAGAGGGGGAGAGAGATCCTTCACGAGGAGGTGTGCTTTGAGAGGAGGAGAGGGGGGCCTTTTATAGGGGAGAGGGGGGCACCCAAGGGGCATGGCGCCCAGCCATGGGGGCTGCCCCCACCTCTTCCACATTCATGTGGGTGGAGCTCCCACTCAAAATGAAAAGCCTCCACTCCCATTAAAAAGCCTCCACTAAAAAATCCACTCACATGCATTAAATTTCCACCAAATTTAATGCAAGCTCTCATTTAAATAAAACTCTTTTATTTATTTATACAGAATTTTGTTAATTACTTTAATTAACAAACATTCACATAAAACCCCTTACAACATTTCAATTTCACATGCAGAACCAGTTTCAGCAATTTCAACCGAAATAGTTCCGTTGTCTAGTGAAGTAAATTCCTGCGCTTTTCTTTTCTTTTTCTGACATATCATTTGCTCCGAATGGTGTCGGAATCCCTTAAGTGTGTCACCCTACAGTTCTTGAATAATGCGGACATGATCGAGACCCTTCTCTGATCAATAATCAGTAGCGGGACCTGGAGATCCATACTGACGCCCACACATTCAACGATGACTTCTGTGATCGTGTGAACCTTTTACGCTAGTATATTAATACTTTTGTTTCGCGATATATTACATGTACAAGATTCGATCATCAGTATCTCCATACCTAGTTTGATCTCGTTACTGACATGTACTCTTTTCTCGTTCCCGTGATATAACATTCTAGTGATCAAATCACTTGCTTGCAAGCTAATCAATGTGATATCACCGAGAGGGCCCAGAGCATATCTATCCGTCATCGGGATGAACAAATTCCACTCTCGATCCATGGGCCTCAACATAACACTTTAGTAGTTCTGAAGCCATCTTTATAATCACCTAGTTACGGTGTGACGTTTGATGTCATCGAGAAACTCTTCCGGTGTTAGTGATTGACATGATCTCATGGTCTAAGGATTAGGATCACTTTGTAAGTTGTTATAGCAATATAAACTCAATGACTTTGATCGTAATGCTATACTTCGGATGAATGTTCATCACATCATTACACTAATGTTGTGACCTCGTTATTAACAACATCCAATGTCCATGATCAGGAAACTTTGATCATCATGTTAATCAACGAGCTAGTTTATAAGAGAGGCATAACTAGGAACTTTCTGTTTGTTTATTAAACACACATGTATTAATGTTTCCATATTAATACAATTATAGCATGTAAAATAAACATTTATCATAATAAGGAATACGATAATAACCACTTTATTATTGCCTCTCGGGCATATTCCCTTCATAGAGTACTTTGATCCCAGCTTTCAATGCTTGCAAATGGTTTGATCTTGATTGTGATGGTGCATGTCACCTAAAAAATTACTATTTTTATCACTTACCTACTCGAGGATGAGCAGGAGTTAAGCTTGGGGATGCTTGATACATCGTAAATGTATCTATAATTTTTGATGTTCCATGCTTGTTTCGTATCCACTTTGCTTTGCTTTGTCTACACTTTGAGGTAGTTTTATACGTTTTCTGGGACTAACCTATTAACAAGATGCCACGGTGCTAGTTGCCTGTTTTCTGTTGTTTTTGGTTCCAGAAAAGCCAGAAAATGAATATTATCGGAATCGGATGGGACAAATGCCAAATTCAATATTTCTCCGAGGGGAACACGGAGCCAGAAGACGAGACGGAGGAGGGCCACGAGGGGCCCACACCCCCTGGTCGCGCGGCCAGGCCTAGCCTGCGCCTGGGGGGGGGGGGTGCGGCCGCCTCAGGCACCCCCTCGGTCTTATCCTTCTCCTATAAGAAGCCCCCGATACCTAAACCCTAAGTACCCAATAAGATCTCCACGAAAAAGTCCATAGCTGCCGCCACCATCATCCCTAGATCGGGGGGGGGGGGGGGGGTCTGAAGCTCTTCCCGGCACCCTGCCAGAGGGGAGAGATAATCCTGGAGGCCTTCTTCATCACCATTCCAGCCTACGGTATGATGCGTGAGTAGTTCCACCTTGGACTATTGGTCCATACAGTAGCTAGATGGTTGTTTCTCCTCCTTTGTGCTACCATGTTTAGATCTTGTGAGCTCCGTTCATGATCAAGATCATCTATTTGTAATCATGCATGTTATGTTTGCGGGGATCCGATGGAAAGATATTGAAATTACTATGTTAGATTGATTAATGGTTTTATCTTATTGATTCTATCATGTCTGTGTTGTTTGAGATCTTGCATGCTCTCCGTTTCTAGTAGCTATCTTAGCCAAGTAGATGCTAGTGACTCCAAGAGGGGGTATTTATGCTCGATAGTGGGTTCATGCCTCTATTGAATCTGGGGAAGTGACATAAATATCTAAGGTTGGAAATGTGCTGTTGCTACTAGGGAGAAAACAAACTTTTGTTCATGGAACAATTGTATTGTTTACTTTACACACTTTACTTAAAGCAGTTATCCGTTGCTTGCAACTTAATACTGGAGGGGTTTTGGATGATAACGTGAAGGTGGATTACTAGTCATAGATGCAGTTGGATGGCGGTCTATGTATATTGTTGTAATGCCCAATCGAATCTCACAGGATCATGAATGTCTAGTATTCAATTGTTATGCCTTGCTCAGTCCTGTCAATTGCCTCGCTGTAATTTGTTTACCCAGCGTGTTATGTTGTTTATCTTAAGGAGAACACCTCTAGTGAAATGTGGACCCCGGTCCAATCTTTACCATCGATACATCTTCCAATGCTACTGTTTACTTTCTGCAAGCCACCATTACCTTCCACACCATACGTTTAATCCTTTGTTTTCAGCAAACCGGTGAGATTGAGAACCTCACTGTTCGTTGGGGCAAAGTCTTGAGTTTGTGTTGTGCAGGTTTCCAAGTTGCTAGCAACACCTTTAAGTCGTTTCCTTCCTCCTACTGGTTCGATAACCTTGGGTTCTTACTGAAGGAAGACTTACTGCTGTGCTCATCATACCTCCACGAAGCTCTAAAGTGATCTGAGGTGCATCAATATCGTCCACGTAAGTGTTGATACATCCAAAATGTATATACTTTCTCGAACACTTTGCTATTGTTTCTTCAGACTTGTGTGATTTGGATACAACTAACACAGACTGACGCTATTTTCAACAGAATTACCTTGGTGTCTTGTTTTTGTGCAGAAAATGAACTATTAGGAAAAATCCCAGAAAATATGCCAAAAATTATATTTCACCAGAAGATCCATGGAGCCAGAAGAAGAGACAGAGGGGAGGCCTAGGGGGCCCAGACCCACCCCAGGCGTAGGCCCACCTGACCCCGCGGCTGGGTGGGCTGTGGCCACCCCAGGCATTTCCTCGGCCTCCCTCTGCGCCTATAAGTTGCCTTTCGACCTAAAAACCGAGGGGGTTCGATAGTTTTCCAAAAAGAGTTACGCTCCGCCGTCGCCACCAGAAACCAATATTCGGATCCAGAAACTCTGTTGTGGCACCCTGCCGGGACGAGGAATTTGGAGAGTATCATCGCCATCGTTATCACCAACACATCTCCATCAACCACCGATGTTTCCCTCATCCATGAGTGAGTAATCCCCCTCTGTAGGCTTGGGGATGGTAGGGATTGGATGAGTTCTATCATGTAATCGAATAAGATTTTTAGGGCATAATTCCTAGTTTCTCTTGTGCTATTTGACTTTGTTGCAACTTGTTGTGCTTAATGCTTGTCACTAGGGACCGAGTGCCATGATCTCAGATCTAAACTTATTATTGAATCATTATGATAGTATTGTTTATGATCTTATATGCAAGTTGTGTACACATATCATTGTCTGGATCCAAAGGCCCCAAAGTGACAATAATTGGGACAACCGGAGGGGATGGATGTGGTGTGAGGATCACATGTGTTCATGGAGTGTTAATGCTTTGCTCCGGTGCTCTATTAAAAGGAGCACCTTAATTGCCAGTAGTTCCCTAGAGGCCCCGCTGCCACGGGCTGGATGGACAGAAGATGTTGTGCAAGTTCTCATTGCGAGCACGTATGACTATATTTGGAGCACATGCCTAGGATTGTTTAGTACTTGGATGCTTGTTATTATTTATCTGCAATACCCTAGATCTTGAAGTTACATGTTTAGACTCGTCCATGCAACGCCCTTCTATCCATCCCTATGCCTACCGCACTCGAATCCTACTATTACCATCACTATTACTATTGCTACGGTTTCACTATTGCTGTTGCTGTTGCTACTGATAAACTTCTGTGAGCAAGAACTATTTCTAGGTGCAGCTGAACTAATAGCTCAGGTGTTAAGGCTTGGAAGTATTCTTTGGCTCCCCTTGTGTCGAATCAATAAATTGGGTAATACTACCCGTGAAGATTGTTGCGATCCCCTATACTTGTGGGTCATAAAACGTGAACGTTCCGACCAATTTGGTCGTGGAGGCAACGTTGCATTGTCCGTTGGTACATAGCACCTGAGTTTTTCAGCCCAAAGGGCATCATGACATAGAAAAACATGCCATAATGTAACATCCCAGCATTAGAGCTTAAAAATAAGCTGAGCTCGGGTGTGTGCATTGTATTCATGCATAGAAAATCTGGATAATTTTTGTGCTTTTGAATAAAACTTGAAAAAGTGATTGAAGCTTCTCTTAACTTGATGGAATTGAAGTAGATCATCAAGTTGACTGCAATAAGTTTCAATATGACCTTTTCTAAAACCTTATTTTGGGTAAAAAATGATTTGATCTAAGGGTAGATCAAATGTAATAAAACTAAATCACAAACACATTGCTTAATGATTAATACCAGATCCTTAAAGAGATCATATCATAGTATTTATTACAACAACTCTTGGGTAGCAAGTTAAGTATATAGCTCAAGTAGTAAGAATTCAATAACCAAATTTTGATCTATCTTATTCTTATCCATTCCTACCATGAGCATCACGGTAGTTCTTAAACACTAATTCCTTATCACTTATTGAGTAGGAAGTTAATCAAGTTAAGAACCTTCATCACGTATCTTTCTTGCCATACCAATACTTATCATTTCTTTTGAACCTTATTCTAACATCTATTGAACATCAATGTTGAGTAATGAACTATTGATTTATCAATTATTATCCTATGAATTCTTGATCTATCAACTCTTGTTCTTATCATAGCATTTACTTTTAAGCCTTTAGAGAAATAAGTAAGAATCAAGAAGAGGTAAGTTGTAATGATAGTTCTAGATATCATCTATAGGATTGGCGTGTTTAAAGAGAATCAAATAAATATGATAATTGATTTAGTTAACTCACTCCTGAATGGAATAGAAGAGTTATCTTAAATAAAGATATATGTTGGTAAAAATGGATTATAAGAATGAATTTTGAAGATAGTTACCAAGGAGTAATCTTATTAGATCAATTAGGCATAGACAATGAATAATATCTCTTAGTCAACTGGCAAATACTGATAAGTTAATTATAATACAATTGTAATGTTGTATTGATGAAAGCATTGATTAGCCAACTAGAAACCTAAGCCATAAATGATCCAAGGATTATAATGATCATGCTTAAGTCACCAAGAGTGAATAATTATATGATGCATAAGTGATAGTGGAGGATAGAACATGATTAAACCTTAGTATATATATGTTATGTTAGGATTAGTCCTAACAAATTATAATGGTATAATGTGAAGTTGGAGTATGAGTTACTAGAGGTAATTAAAGTTAAGGTAGTATGATCAAGCTCATACTAGAGCAACTTTGAGTTATAGAAGTAGTATTATTCCTATTATAACAATAGTAAACACTTGAGGTGAAGTAGTAATTGATATATACACCTATTAGAGTAATATTAGTGATGGATGATAAGGAAGAGTATGAATGGATTTATAAGTAACTACTTAATGGATTAAAGGTTATCATTAGTAGTTTGATATAACCAAGTGTAGATATGAGAATATTATGAACATCTTAAGTGACAAGCTTTTGAGATTCATAATAAAGATTACCAAGTAATTCATTAAGAAAGAGAGTAATCATTCAAGTAGACTTGGATTTATTAGAAAATATTCTAGAGATGAGAGTTATCTCTATGAGGAGATCATATAGAGCTTTAGTGTCAAGCTCATTGGATTTACAGATGGATTTAGAAGGAGAAATTATTGGTAAGAGTATAAGTAGTAAAGCTCATCATGTTAATACATGATGATGGATATGAAGAAGTAATATATCTAGGAAAGGAATTCCTTAATTAAAAGTCAATACTTATGAAGCATGGAAAGATAGGAATTCTTAATAAACATTCAACCATAGCTCTATAGCAAGATTTATATCTATTCCAGATAATTGATCCACTATCCAAATTCATAATGGTGTATAAGGATGCTATTTTATATCCAATCACTTAAGCATATTTTTAAATTCTAAACATCATAATCATATGTTCTTAGAAACTATCATTATCAACTCTTTCTCATAAGTTATTATAGAGGACAATCATACTATTTTATCTTGGATGGTGATATCATTCATGAACACAAGCATGAAGACAATATGTCTTAACCATTAATCTTCATCCTTGTATATAAAAGAATATAAGTATATTAAATCCTCTAAACTCATGGTAAATGCTTATAATTCAAAACCCTAACTTCTACTTCAGTCATAATTATCAATGTATATACAATGCCATAACCAAGGCTATTAAATCATTATTCACCACCACATTAAGGCATTAACTATATATAGTAATTATTATATGAGGCCTCTCTAATGATTGTATAGATATCTTAAACCACACTTAACAATAGATAAATTAAAGCATAGCTTGAAGAAGGTTTCTAAATAAGAAACAAAGACTTAAACCTAAATAATTAATGAGCTTTTCTCATATACATATAAAAAATAAATAGGATTTGTACAAATATATAAAATAATTCAAAACCAAATAGTTAATGAACCTTGGATACTTGGGATATTGCACAAAAATATTGAGAATTTAAAACTTAATGGAAATCAAACATAGAATGGTTAAATATAGAAAACAGAAAATAATAAGGGAAAAGGAAATAAAATTCGAAACAGATCAATTTTGGCTCGTGCCCCATAGCTTATCCTCTCTTTATCTGTCGCTCAGCACCACCGCATCTCCTCTTTCCGCTTGCTCGGCTGCAGCCCACCTTTCCCGTGCACGGCCCAACATCGGCCCATACCCCTTTATGGGATCTATTCGTCATCTTACTTTTGACGCTATCAACCTCTCAATGCAGCAAGCAGCTCGCTGGCGTCCACACCGCTGTCGCTGTCGTGGTATTGTCGAAGAGTACGCCATGGAGGGTTCCTGACAGAGCGTGTTTAGAGATGTGGGGTAGGGCAGAAGGTTGGCGGGTACGAGGTGACGCAGCTTACCCAGGTTCAGATCCCACGATGGTGGCAGAATCCTACTCCTGCTATAAATCACTATAACAACAATACGCCGGGTTATAGGGATCGGTTTTCTATGTGCGATATGAGTTGAGTTATGCCCTAAAGGCTCCTCTAGGTCCGGCTTATATAGTTGCCAGATCCTAGGGTTACAGGGAAAGTCTTAGCCGGACAGGTTACAGAGTCCTACTGGTATACAACTAGTCTAACGTTTCTTGTACTCCAAGGCTCTGGGTACGCCGATGACTCCACCGTAGCCTTCCTTCATCCGGCATGGGCCTCCCTTCTGGATCCATCTAACTGGGCCGCCCAGCAGGCCATAGGCCTTGCTACCAACTATGGTCCACCCAGGTTATCCGAATTAGAGACATGCAATGGTGATACCCATTTAGCATATCCACAACAGTAGCCCCCGGAGAACTCCGAGATCTTGCGACGTCTTGCCTTTTCAAGTTCAATGATCCGTCTAGATGAATGTCTACAAATCATCAAGCAATATCTTGTAGTCCTCCTAAGAACCCAGCGATGCTATCCATCTTCAATATGTAAGTCGGCGAATCACTAAGCTTTCCATCATACTCTTCTCGTAGCCAAACGGGATCCGTCCATGCCGCAATCTTTAGATGGGATTGATTACCTGCCCGTGCTAGTAAAGTGTCATAGACCATAGGTCAGTGACATCTCGTAACTCACACATGCAGAGAACGTAATCATAGCCGTTTTTATCGCATGAAGGATACGAAACGTTGGCAGCGGCGGTGGGAACATGGCGAAATTTCCGCGCACGCTCTGTCCACGCATCAACCGTTGGATCAACCTACACGAATCTTGACGCCGAGTACTATATATTATAACTGTGGTGACATTTATCTTTTCACCTCATTCTTCCTCGCATCATCTTCTTCCTATAGACAAACATTTCCTCGAGCTTTTCGCGCACACAGAGTAAAACCCTAGCCTTTTCCCAATCCTCAGTCACCTTCCATCCACCCTAATGGCCAGCAGCGGCAGTGCCGCATCGATGGCAGCGTCGGGCGAGGCCACGGCCAAGCCATCTGGCTCTGTTCATGTCCTGCCGGAGGGCGTGGTGTTGCCGCATCATGCGATGGTCGAATCCACCGGCGGCGACCAAATTCCAGCGGGGATCGAGCCGCTGGAGGAGGAAGTGGACTCGCACAAAGGAGAGCGGCGAGGTTCGAACATATCCGAGAGCGACATCAAGGATATTCTCACTGAAGGGTACCTTCCCGCGACGGAGGGCCTGATCTGGCGGGTGGCACCAGCCGGCGAGGTCGTCCCTTCTCCCCTAGTCGGAGAAAAGGTATAACTCAAGGCTCAATTCATGCATGGCGTCTCCCTCCCAATTTCCAACTTCTTCATCCAAGTCCTCCAACATTTCCGGGTTCAACCTCAGAACCTTTCTCCGAATAGTATCCTTGCGCTTAGCAACTACGCGGCGTTATGCGAGGGTTACCTAGGAATTAGGCCTAGGTTAGATCTGTTCATCTATTTCTTCACCGTGAAGAGGGAAGCCGGAGTGAGCAAGGAGGAGCTCAAAAACTGCGGAACAATTAGCTTCAAGATCCGGCCTGGCCGGTGGTTCCCCGACATCATAGGACACGAGTCCTGCAAAAACTGGCAGGAGGCATACTTCTACGGCCCAGATATCCCTCTAGCTGGCCGAGAAGCATCATACCCGGACTTTGTCGATGGATCCGCCGTCGAAGCCCCGACATGGAGATCACAAGCCCTCCTCCCCTTCGACGACGAAGCCTCTCGTGCCATAAGGCGGATTGAATGGTTCGTAGAGACGGGTCTGACCGTCTTGGACCTAGCCATGTGCTGGTTCATCAGGCGGATCCAGCCTCTGCAGCACCACGCAAAGATTATGCACTAGTACACCAAGGATAGGAAAGATAGCCTTCGGATCTCCGAGGACAACTTTTCCCGTGACTCCGTCAAGCTTCGTCTCAAGGACATAGTCAAGGTGAAGGACCGGAAGCGTGGCTTCACCATTATATATGACATGTTCGAGGGCGACAATTTCCCAGAGGTACTCATTTATTTTCTGTGTATGACATATACTCCAGTTCTTCCGTCTTGCATATACCTTTGCATCTAACACTTAATATTCACTTAACAACTAAAGGATCTGGACGAAGGTAGCATGGCTCCCCAAGTCTATGATCCTAAGATGAAGGATGTCACTGTCGTGTCTGACGACGAGGTCCCGTTGGCGCGAAAGCAGAAGAGCTCCACCTCTGACGCTACCGACGGAGGCAAGAAAAATAAGACAGATGGTGGATCCTCCAAGAGATCCACCGCCTCCATGGAGGCGGAGAAAATAAGAATAACTGGTATCCCGTTGAGCAAGGCACAAACTTTTGTGTAAGCTTCTATCATGCAATATCATATTTTTCTCATCTTATTCCTGTACTTATACTTTTGTACGTTTCAGGAAGAAAGCTAGTGTGAGTTTGAAGAAGACCTCCAAAACATCGGGGGCTTCTAAAAAAATCAAAGAAATGTTTGTCCAAGCATCTCCCGCCATCGCCCCTCCTACTCCCAGCGTCTAGCCTTCTGCTGCACCCGCTGGATCTCCGGCAAAGGTAACATCTGAACCTTCCGCCATGGAAGTGGACCCAACTCCTTCTCAGGAGGTCCTAGATGCTACCGTGGAGCTCCACGTGCTGGCGAACAGGCGACGCAGGAGAGCACGTCTTCCAAAGTGGTTGAAGCTCCGGCTAAGGATACCACTAGTAGCGCTAAGGCAATGATGGAAGGCGGAACTTCTGCCGAAGTCAGAGCCATTACACCCAAGACGCCAACTGAGCTTCCCAAGATTGTCTATCCGGTGCTCACATCGAGTAGCTCATCTCTGGCTCCTAGTGTCGCGCCGACTTCTCCTTCATGCGGCCTTGAGGATCTGCTCAAATAGGTGGAGATTGTCCGTGTAAACACACTTTCCTTTAGCAAGATATTTTCTAAGAGCGCCAACAACCTCAAGATCATCGCACTTGTAAGTTTTGTATGCCTTTTTCATTTAATATGTAGTATCCCACTGTATCCCCCGAGGATTTAGACGGAAAACCATAGGTATTTGGGTTTGAATGCTCTAAGATTGACTAAGCTAGAAACTTTGCACTGTAGCCCCTAAGTATGTAGTTTGAAGGAAATATTCTGACTAGATACTTCTTAGAGTAGCATACGTAGTGTTTGTAAATTTCAATACTGTATCCCCCAAGCTTCTAGTTGAAATAGAATTAGTTCCGTCTAGATGCTTAAAGAAAGACTAAGCATATTGTTGAGTTTAAAACTCGTACTGTAGCCCCCAAGCCTATAGGCGGATATTTATCCAGCTAGATGCTTCAAGTAGACTAAGTAGCGTTGCTATTTTTTGCATAATGAGAATACTAGGAGGACTGCCGCCAATGAAAAGTTCCACAAGATGCGTGCGGACCTTGAAGCTGAAAAGGGTAAAACCGCCTTCTTGAAGGGACAGATCGCCACGGGCAAGTAGCGTTGCTATTTTCTTTCCAGTTTCACCTACACCTTGCTCTTGTGTTGTTATCTTCTGACTACTCATTGTGCTTTATCATTTATCTGATTTGTAGAAGCTATTGCTAAGGCCAAGGACATTGTGGAGAAATCCAAGCACATACAAGAGATGGATAGAGAAAACAAGATCCTTAAGCGGGAAAGAGCTGACTCTTTGAAGATGCATGAAGATGCAATGGCTGCTGTGCAAGAATCTGCAAACACAGAGATTAACCGCCTTAAGGATAAGATTGCAACCCTCAAGGAGTAGAACAAATATGCTAACAAGAAAAATACTCGGAACCTTGAGGCGTACAAGACCCTTTGACAGGAACATGACTCCATGGTGGATATTCTCTAGCAAGTAGAGAGCAGCATGTTTGGTAAGCATTATCCCTCTTGTACTTCTGTAAATTAGGTACTTTGATCTTATTATGCTAAACCCATGCACTCAAACATTTTGGTCAGAAATGCAGCTCCTATTGGTGTGACCAATAATCCTCCTCCGCCAAAGGAATGCATGGTTCTTGCTGGCAACTTCATCAGCACCGCCATCACCCAAGCAAAAGAGACCGCCAAGCCTTTGGACATCAATATTAAGGCAGTGGACTCTGTAATGAAGTACTCTAAGATCCTGCACCGAGCCCCCAAGCGTATTTTAAGCTGGAAGGCTTCATGTACCCGGGATGGCGCAAGCATGACTCTAGCCATGGTCAAGGCTCACTACGACGAAGCCAACATCGACACGGTGACCTCTAGCTTGCCGGACGTAGATGAAGACGGACAGAAGATCGATCACGATGCTATCTGGTCTTTGATTGCCGGCTACGACACCAAGGTCGCCCAGTTGGTTGATGCGAACACCTTCGTGCCTCTTGAGGTAATCGATGCCGACCAAGATAGCTCCTCCGAGTCCCTGAAAATTGCCGACTTTGTTGATGGGCAAGATGGATCTCCTGCGCCCGATGATGCTACCTCGAAGTCTCCTGCATCAAAGAAGTGAAAAAACACTATGTAATATTTTTCACCTCTGGATGTTTCGTGTATGCGGAAAATAATGGTTTTATCGTAAGGCGGAAAACTATGGCTATAAGCTTCCTGCTGCTTAAGAACTAACTCCAGTATGTATATATTTTTTAAGCAAGTGTTGTCTTATCCATTACTCTGGTTTTTATGCTTGACTTTTCGTGAGTCGGAAGACCCTTAGTCGGAACTATGCGTTCAGGTGATGATACCCACTGGAACCGTCAAGCACCTAAGCATAAAATCGCCAACTTTTAGTGCCGAAAGTCACTACTCCAGAATCCACATAAAAACAACAAAGAACGTGTAGACCAGAAAACTTAAGCTAACGCCCGTAGGCGAAATTTTCACAAGTGCAAATGCAAAACTTGCGCATAAAGGTTTTATATGATCCAAAAAATGAACACTAAAGGACGTAAAATACTAAAGCATATGAGTGAACCAAAGAGCTTTATTTCATCGATCATATAAGAGATACACAGTAGATAGTAAAATATGCTAAGTGTAGAAAGGACGTAGCTGTGCTATGTTCCATGGCCAATCAAGCTCCAGGTAGTCATCATCCGGGTCACGTCGCTTATGCTTATGATCCTTGTTTGGCCTATCCTCTAGTTCACAATTGTCAATGAGGTAATAAGAACCATTGAGTAGTGCCTTGCTTATGATGAACGACCCTTCCCATGGCGGGGATAGTTTGTGTGACTTCTTCTGCTTAAGTCAGAGCACTAGGTCCCCTCTTTAAATGAGCGATGCCAAACGCAGCGAATATGGTAGCTGTGTAGCTTCTGCTGGTAGATGGTGGATCTTTGGCATGCCAATACGCGCTCTTCCTCGAGAAGGTCTATATCTAGGCACCTAGATTCTTCTGCGTCATCCTAGTCGTAGGCGGCGACTCTTGGTGAATCGTGGAGGATGTCGGAGGGTAGAATTACTTCTGCTCCATATACCATGAAATAAGTGGTGTAGCCGGTGGATCTGTTGGGAGTAGTTCGTAAACTCCACAAAATAGATGGTAATTCTTCCGCCCAGGCTTCTGCTGCTCTATGTAGCGGTGCTTCTAGACGTGGATTTATTCACTGCAGAATTAATCCATTGGCTCGCTCAACTTGTCCATTGGATTGTGGATGTGCCACAGATGCCAAATCAAGTCGTATGCCCTTCTCCCAACAATAAGCTTCCACTTCTCCGAGTGACAATTTGCTGCCATTGTCGGTGATAATGCTATGTGGGAGACCAAATCTCACCACTAGATTCCGGACAAACCTAAGGGCAGTTTCCCCATCAAGCTTTCTATTGGGCTTAGCTTCTATCCATTTTGTGAATTTATCAACCGCTACCAGTAGATGCGTAAACCCACAAGGTGCCATCTATAATGGACCAACCATGTCAAGCCCCTAGACTGCAAACGACCAAGTTATTGGTATGGTTCGCAACTCCTGAGCTGGTACATGTGGTTGTCGGGCATAATACTGGCATCCCATGCATGTATCGACCAGCTTGTCAGCGTCCGCCTTCGTGGTCAGCCAGTAGAATCCTTGCCGGAAGGCTTTAGAGACGAACGATAGAGGAGCCGCGTGATGCCCGCAATCTCCGAGATGGATCTCATGAAGGATTTCAATACCTTCCTGCTAGGAGATACACTTCAGGTATACACCAGCGGTACTTATTTTGTAGAGCTATCCATTGATTATGGTATAAACCTTTGCTCGACGTACTATTTGCCAACTTTCGACCTGGTCGATGGGCAAAGTTCCGTGTACGAGATATTCCATGAACGGTTTTGTCCAAGCCAGAGGGACTGATGACCCACAAGCATAGGGGATCACAACAATCTTCGCGGGTAGTATTACCTAATTTATTGATTCGACACAAGGGGAGCCAAAGAATACTTGCAAGCCTTAAAAACTGAGTTGTCAATTCAGCTGCACCTGGAAATAGTTCTTGCTCACAGAAGTTTATCAGTAGCAACAATTTGTAGTAGAAACAGCAAAGCAACAGTGGCAGTAAAACAAGAGCAATAGTAACAGCAGTAGCAAACAGTGGAATATGAGCGCGGTAGGCATAGGGATGGATGGACGGGCGTTGCATGGAAGAGTCTAAAGATGTAACTTCAAGATCTAGGACAACTGCAGATAAATAAGAATAAGCATCCAAGTACTAAACAATCATATGCATGTTCTCCATATATAGTCATGCGTGCTCGCAATGAGAACTCGCACAACATCTTTTGTCCAGCCAGCCCATGGCAGCGGGGCCTCTAGGGAACTACTGGCAATTAAGGTGCTCCTTTTAATAGAGCACCGGAGCAAAACATTAAGACTCTGTAAACACATGTGATCCTCACACCACAGCCATCCCCTCCGGTTGTCCCAATTTCTGTCACTTCGGGGCCTTTGGATCCGGACAATGATATGTGTACACAACTTGCAGATAAGGTCACAAATGATACTATCATAATGATTCAATAATAAGTTCAGATCTGCGATCATGGCACTCGGGCCCTAGTGACAAGCATTAAGCACAACAAGTTGCAACAAAGTCAAATAGCACTAATAGAGATACTAGGCACTATGCCCTAACAATATTCTTCGATTACATGATAGAACTCATCCAATCCCTACCATCCTATAACATCCCAAAAATATGAAACAATGATCATCCAACTCTAATCACTAAAATTAGGGTTAACAAAAACTTTGATTAAATAAAACCAAATGAATGCATGTGAGTATGTGATGATTTGATGAATTCATGAATGGACTTGTGTGATTAACCTAAATAGCAAGGAATGGTTTAAAGATGAAAATAACATCATATAAAACATTTCCAAGCAGAAACAAATCAAGAGAAAATCAAAAACAAATCAAATAAGGCAAATGATAATTTTTGCCAATCTTACTCACTAGGTCACTTTGAGTGTTTCTAGTCCAAGATTTCAAACAGAAACTTTTCCAATTCTTTTCACCCCATGCAAGACCAAGTAAAAGTGAAGCAAATCCCACCTTTCAAACTTGCAGAAACATTTGGCAACCCCATTCAAATGACAATTCAAAATTGAATATTTAACATATGTGAAGATCACACATTTTCAAAACCCAACCAAACCAGTGCCCCTTGACCAATCCAACTAACCAGATACTCCCTAGTATGTACCTAGCAATCCCACCAAGTTTGAATCCAAAATTCAAATTTGAATTTATTTCGGCAAATTAAACAACAAACACTAGCTCACTGTAAACTCTAGTTCTCACTAGCTTGTCCCCTCCCTAGCTCTCACTACACTCTCAGTAGATCATCTAACTAGTTTAACCAACTCTAGCTCACTATAAACTCGACAATGCAATCAATGGTGATCATGGCCGAGCCCAATTGCCCCCAATGTCGACAGCAAACTACAAGCCTAACTAGCCTAGCCAACCTTGTCTAGCAGGCACTCCACCGTCCACCGCCACCCCCTGTCCAACGCTCGAACCCTGCTAGCCACTAGACCACCTAGAACGCACGCGGCCATTATCTCCGTGACCATGCCGAGAGCGCGCCAGAGTGCCGCGCTCGACACGCTCGCACAAACCATGCGCCGCCCTTGCCGCTTGCAGACGTGATCACCACCGTACTAGGAACCGCCCAGACATGCTCGTTCACCGCCGCGCGACCAGGAGCGCCTGTGCGCCATTAAGACTTCCATCGGAGCCGCCCAGAGCATCGACGTGTTCCGACCGATTCGCACCGCCCACGCCTCGTCGTCTAGCCGTTGAGCTTTGCCAGGAGGCAATGCACCGTCCCCTACCTTCGTCCATGCCGTTAGCTCGCTGTGCAGCCGACCCCGACGAGCTCAGCCCGCACCCTTCGGTCCCCTTCAGCCACTACAAAAGGAGGCCTCGCCCGCTCATTTTCTTCACACCACTTAACTCCCCACCTCTCACTGATACCCCCATTCACTCCCGGAGCAAGGAGAGCACCAGTTGGCCAGAATTTCATCGGAGTTCGCCGCTGCAGAGGAGGAGAGGCGTCGTCGATTGGAGCCGCCCCAGGAGAAGCTACCGGTACCAGGAGAATCGCCGTCGTCGACTTCGTCGTACTCCCCCATCGCCGACCATCGCCTGAGCCCCGGTGAGCCTCCCATGACCCCCACCGGCCGCGCTAGGGTTCTGTCTCGCCGGCGCTGCTCGACGTGGACGATGAAGCAGAGCCGTTCGATTAGAGTTAGATCGTGCAGCCTAGATCACCCCGTATCGCTTTGCCACTCGTTGTCTCACTAACGAGTGGGGTCGCTCACTTAACCAGCCCACGCATGCGCTGTGCGTAGTGGGCCGGCCCAGTTAAACATCCCGCGCGACCCAACAATTCAAATTTAGTTTTATCCATTTAATGTCAAACCCAGTTCTGTACCTAGATTCAAAAATGAACCTAGTTCGATTCACTAAACCAAAATGCATGAACCCAATTTTGTTAGAAAGGTACTGGAATGCTTAATCCAAGACCGTTGGATTCAAACCATTTAGATTTGTAGATCACCCATGGTAAAAATAACATGGCAGAAGCTTTTGTGCATTCAAACATTTTTCAAAATTCAACCATAAGAGCTTTTGAGTTGATTCCAACTCTCAAAAATCACATTTAACCATACCTTTCAGAATATATAAAAATATATAGGTTTGCTTACAAAAATAATGATCAAGTAATAAAATAATGCCACATAGGCATTTCTAGTCACTTTAATTAAATAAAATAAAAAGGTTAAACATTATTAAATTGTGACACCACTTTAAATCACATTCCCATGTACTGAAATATGTGGTGATGAAATGTGTCAACATGATCCCATGTTTGAGTTGGGGAATATGAAATCTTAAGTAGTTTTTCAATGAGTATAAATTACTTTTCTAAAATAAAATAAATGAGACAAGTGTTTTAATCCTTGTAATGCTAGTGATGATGATAGATCATCTAGTGTGAACCTTTGTGTGATGATTAGAAATAGTTAAGTATCGTTTGGTGATTGTGTACCTCGTATTTATTTATAGACGCTAGTACCGACCAAGGATACGAGGAGGAAGGAGGATATTACGAGGAAGAAGCCGAGGAGAACTTCAACCACCGCTTTGCACAAGGCAAGCTTATACTAATATCTTAGCAAGCCAATACTTGCAAGCTACTCCTTAAGCAAGTTAACACTTGCATCTTAGCAAGCTACTACTTGCCTGTTACTATGCCAACTATATGCCTTAAGCATATGGGATTATACCCACTTGACACACCATCCTAGTTTTACTTGCCAGCTTAGTATTTTATTTTCCTTAATAAAATATTTCTATCAAAAGTTTACTTAGTGACTTGTAGATTCTAGAAAGATAACTAAAGGTAGCATAAAGAGCATAAAATTTGGCCTAAGTTAGATAATCATGATGTCATCCTAAGGCATGAGATTGAACTTAGTTAATCCCCACTTGTTTATTACCCCTCATTAGTATTTACCCTCACTTATAGATGCTAGTGCTAAGCATAAAACTCGATCAACTTTAGATTGGGAATACTTGGTGAAAATGGTTATGAAAACCTTAGAATGATGAGTCATTCTACTGAAATGTTTTGACATGTGTTTCCGAACACCAAATGATTTTTGATGATGAAAATGTTAAGGTATGAGCCTTAGCCCTTTATAAAACTAATGGTTATCTGGATGCGATACCATTCCAATTTTACCGTACAACCACAACACCGGAAATTTGTATAGGGCTTGACTGGAAATTTATATACCTTAGTATGGGTTCCCTTGCGGCCAAGGTCTGAGCTGAGGCTACCTTGTGAAGATTGTCCACATGTGTAGTACCCAAGATGACAGTTGGTCATGGTTGGGAGGCCAAACTCACAGGAGAGGTGCCTATACTAGGGCGTGTAATTGAAAGGTTAGGATTGATTATCCGCATACTGAGTATGGTGAATTCAGGATTTGTTCCTGACGGATGTATCGAATGTTGTTGTGAAAGTGTACAATCTCTACAGAGTGTCAAACTATTCGAATAGTCGCGTCCGCGGTTATGGACAGTTGGAGTGGCCATACTGTTCCATCGTCAGATGTTTTCAAAAGGACTTGTGAAATGATTTGTGACTTTGAATTGACCACAAAAGAGTTGTGACATGAAATTCATGTTCCCACTTAGGTGTTATAAAACTCCCAACTAGATTTCTTTGCTTCTGAACTTAGTAGACGTAAATCTGGCTTTTTGCAAAACAACCCTAGAGCTTAGTATATCCTATTCAAAACCACTTCACTTGTTAGTATTAGTTTGCGAGTACTTAAAGAGTACTCATGGATTTGTCCCTGGCTATTCCCGTGGCCAGACTATGAAGAGGAATATCAGGAAGAAGGATAGCAGGAAGGTTACGACAACTAGGATCATCTCCCATTGTCAGCATTGCCTGTGACCCTGAAGATGGAGCTTCGCCCATGCTATCATTACTACTACGTTATTCCGCTGTTTGAATTGTATTAAGAACTGGATCATGAGATCCTTATTCATGTAAGACCTTATGTATGGTTTGTAATGGATGATTTACTGTGATATCCAATCTGTTATGTCTCGCAAAAATGGTAATCCTGGGATTGCGATGTATGGCATAATAGGCATCTGTGATTAAAAATCCGGGTGTTGACAAGTTGGTATTAGAGCCATCCTGACCATAGGAGACCCTAGTTAGAATGGACGTTTGAATCAAAAACTTTGTTTCAAAACCAAAGAAGTGAGTATTTACAAAAACCTATTCTCAGTCTTATCAGTTAGACTCTTTCATGAAAATTCATGTTCCTCAAAAGTTCTTGCAAACTTACATAAAATTTGACACACTTGATCACTCTACTAACTTACTCATCCTATATTCTTATAGATGGACGTGTAGTACAACAAGTTTTATCAGTTGGGGAATGGAGGAGACCTCATCTTTGAGCGTGACTTGGACCAGCTGTCGGAGATGCTGGATCATCCGCACCCCGAGTTCTTTGGAGCTCAGCTCAATGATCAGGAAGGAGAAGATCTGCAGTGGTTAGTTGTTGCAAGTCTCCGAGGAAAGATTGAACCCCCCACTGCAGAGGGAATTCAATTCACCTTAAGAGAGAACAACTGGCTCGATGGACTTGCCAGGGCCATGCAGAAAGCTCTTGCCCGTCTGTGTGGGCAGAGTGTCAATCAAATCAAGGGTACCCGCTTTGAGTTCTACCCAAGGCATGATACTATGGGACAGCCACTGGAGGCCCCATATCACCATGAGCCGAAGACTCAGTTGGAACACCTCAGCTTCATGATGTATGACCGTCAGAAGGAGTTGGACAACGCCCTCTCCTACGCCAACCACAAGTACGCCATCGCCGCCAAGAAGGATCAGACCATCGCCATGCTAGTAAAGGATCGCAAGTCTCGTTGCCGTCAGCTTGACAAGAAGGAGCGCATCATTGCCCGTCTTTGCCACCGGATCACGGATTTGAAGGAGACCATCCACGAGAGAGACATGCAGTTGGAGGAGAGGGAGAATGCAGGGGAAGACCTTCGTGGAGACCCCTACTCCTATCTCAGCGATGATGATGACTTTCTGGAGGATCAGGCCATGGACTTATTCACCAATGAGGATGACTTTGCCTTCATCGATGATGATGAGGATGATGAGGACACTGACTCCAAGGAGTAGTAGCACTTGAGCACTAGCGTTAGTGAGTTGTATTCGGTCCCACTGTATCGTAGTTTCCTAGAATGGTCCTTAAAACCATCTGTTTTCCTTGTTGTGGTGTGTGTTTGTATCGTGTGCTATGAATGAATGATAAGCAAGTTGCTAGAAAAATCTGAGTCAAAATTTAAAAACTTTTCAAAAACCCCTGAACCTTAGAAATTTCCCTCTTTTCTCATGATCTACCTCAATCTTCAGATGCCTCGCGGAGGAAGCAACTCAGCCCCGGACCCGATGTTGCAACTCTTGCAAATGTTGGTTTCTGACCGTGAAGCCAAAAGAGCCGAACGTCAAGCCAACTTAGCCATCCTTCAACAGATAGCTCGGATGGCCAACAACAATCAAGGAAAACCATGGATCTAAGCTTAAGAATTTCCAGAACACCAATCCACCTGTTTTCACTAAGTCAGAAGAGCCCCTAGATGCAGATGATTGGTTGCAAACCGTGGAGAACAATCTAGAAGTTGTAGGAGTGGAAGCTAATGAGAAAGTGTTGTTTGCTACCCAGTATCTAGCCAGAGATGCAAGAGCATGGTGGAACAACGTTCACACAATGACAGGAGGTCAGCTGATGACTTGGGAAGAGTTCAAAGTCAAGTTCAGCAGAACCCATGTGCCACCGGGTTTGATCAAGAGGATGAGAGATGAATTCAGGGAACTGAAACAAGGAAGGATGACATAGTGGAGTATCGTGACAAATTCTTGTCATTGGCTAGGTATGCACCAGATGAGATAGACACTGAAGCCAAGAAGAAAGAGAGATTCCTGAATGGTCTGCATGATGAGATGCAGACAGTGTTAGTCAATATCCCCTTTGCAGATATTGAAGCCTTAGTTGACTCTGCCATTCAGATGGAAGGAAAGATCGAGAACCGCAAGCGTCGCATGATGCATCAACCAGGAACCCACCATACACCAAAGTATCGCCCCAACCCATCTCCAGGATTTACCCCAAGAAAAAACAGACCCCCGATGAACCGTCCGACCTATCCCAACCGTGGAAACCCAAGGCCCGGGGGAAACCACAACAACCCCGGCAATCTAAGCAATTTCAACTGTGCCCCACCCAAGTTCAACAACAACAATGCCGCCACAAACACCAACACTGCCCCAAGGACTGGAAGCAATGCTGTGTCTGTTGCAGCAAAGGACAAGTCGCAAGTGACTTGTTATGAATGTGGAACCAAGGGTCACTATTCCAATGAGTGCCCCAAGAAGATTGATGCAGCCCCCAATGCAAATGCCCCAGCTCAGCAGTAGCGTCGTGTTCAGCCTAGAAGAAGGTTTGCCCTAGGGAATTCACTCAACCGCAACGGCCGTCTCTTTCTCATGCATGCTGAAGAAGCCTAGGAAGCGCCATATGTCATGCTGGGTATGTTTTCTGTTAACTCAGTACTTGCAAGAGTGTTGTTTGATTCTGGAGCATCGCACTCATTTGTTACTGAAGAATTTGCATGCACTAGTAAGATTCAACCAACCAAATTGAAGCATGTTATGATTGTTCAAATACCTGGTTCAACCACCAAAGCTAGGAAAATTTGCAAAGCCGTCCCTATCCGAATCCATGGCATAGATTTTTATGATAATCTAATAGTACTCGGAACTAAAGGTTTGGAAGTAGTACTAGGAATGGATTGGATGTCCAAACACAAAGGATTAAATGACTGTGCCAAGAAAGCCATAACCATGACCAGTACAGCCGGAATATCAGTCGAGCATGTATCTGAAACCTTGCCCGCCAATTCAAGTGAAACAAGAGTATAGACCAGCCAACCATTGGCCAAGTACGGATAGTCTGTGAATACCCCGATGTATTTCCAGATGTTTTTCCCGGTATGCCCCCAGATCGGGATATCGAGTTTATCATTGAACTAATCCCTAGAACCAGACCCATAGCCCAGAGACCACATAGTATGAACCCGTCTGAACTAGTGGAACTGAAGAAGCAACTGGATGCCATGCTGGAAACTGGATTGATTCAACAAAGTATGTCACCATGGAGATCACCCGTTTTGTTTGTGGACAAGAAAGATGCAGGTAACCGTTTGTGTACGGATTATCGGAAGTTGAATGATGTCACCATCAAGAACAAGTATCCGTTGCCAAAGATAGAAGATCTGTTTGACCAATTGACTGGTGCCAAAGTGTTTTCTAAGAATGATCTTAGAACTGGCTATCATCAACTCAAGATTCGCGCAGAGGATATTCCAAAGACTTCCTTTACCACCCGATATGGATTATATGAGTATACTGTCATGTCTTTTGGATTAACCAATGGCCCCACTTATTTCATGAACCTCATGAATAAGATTTTTATGGACTTCCTGGATAAGTTTATCATTGTTTTCATCGATGACATTCTGATTTATTCCAAATCAGAAGAAGAACATGAGCTACACCTAAGGACCATTCTTGGAACCCTTAGAGAGCATCAGATATATGCCAAGTTTAGCAAATGTGAATTCTGGTTATAGGAAGTAGGATTTCTCGGACATATCGTATTAGTTGGAGGAATTGCCGTTGACCCTGCGAAGGTGAAGGATGTTGAAGATTGGCAAGCCCCAACCACTCAAACCCAAGTTCGTGCATTTCTTGGATTAGCGGGATACTACCACAAGTTTGTAGAAGGATTATCGAGTATTGCCAGACCCATGACCCAATTGCTGAAGAAGGACAAGAAGTTTGAATGGACAGACAAATGTGAAGCGAGTTTTCAGGAACTCAATAGGAGATTGATCTCAGCCCCAATCTTGATCATGCAGGATATCACGAAACCCTTTGATGTGCATTGTGACACATCCAAGATCGGTCTCGGATGTGTGTGATACGTTGGAAACGTATCTATTTTTTTGATGCTCCATGCTTGGTTTGTATCTACTTTTCTTTACTTGTCTACACTTTGAGGTGCTTTTTACATGTTTTCTGGTACTAACCTATTAACAAGTTGCAACAGTGATAGATGCCTGTTTCTGTTGTTTTTGGTTTCAAAAAAGTTAGTAAAGAAATATTCTCGGAATTGGACGGGATGAACACCAAAGTCAATTACTTTCCGTGGGGAACAAGAAGTCCAGAGGAGAGCCGAAGTGGCTGGAAGGGGGGCCAGGCCCACCCCAGGCGCGGGGTTAGGTGGACCCGCGCCTGGGTAGGGTTTGGCGACCCTGGTCACCTCCCAGACTCTCCCCTTCGCCTATAAGAATCTCCCATAGAAACTCTCGGTACCCGATCAGAAATCCATGAAACCGTCTGTAGCCGCTGCCACCATCGTCCCTAGATCAGGGGGGGTCTGAAGTTCTTCCCGGCACCCTGCCGGAGGGGAGATCATCCCGGAGGACTTCTCTCCGGTATGATTCGTGAGTAGTTCCACCTTGGACTACGGGTCCATGTAGTAGCTAGATGGTTGTATCTCCTCCTTTGTGGTTTCATGTATAGATCTTGTGAGCTCCGTTCATGATCAAGATCTAATCTATTTGTAATCATGCATGTTGTGTTTGCGGGGATCCGATGGATATTGAGATTATTATGTTGGTTTTAATTAATGGTTTTATCTTTATGATTCTATCATGCCTGTGTTGTTTGTGATCTTGCATGCTCTCCGTTGCTAGTGGTTATCTTGGCCAAGTAGTTGCTAGTGACTCCAAGAGGGAGTATTTATGCTTGATAGTGGGTTCATGCCTCTAGTTTCCAAGGGAAGTGACAGAAATCTCTTCGGTTGTAGATGTGTTGTTGCTACTAGGGAGAAAACAACGGTCTCTTGTTCATGGAACATGTCGATTGTTTACCTTACACACTTTGCTTAAAGCAGTTGTTGATTGCTTGCAACTTAATACTGGAGGGGGTTTGGATGATAACCTGAAGGTGGACTTCTAGTCATAGATGCAGTTGGATTACGGTCTATGTATAATGTTGTATTGCCCAATCAACCTCATAGGATCTTTCTAGCTAGTAATTGAATTGTTATGCCTTGCTCAGTTCCTGTCAATTGACCTGCTGTAATTTGTTTACCCTTAATGCCATGTTGTTTATCTAAGGAGAGCACCTCTAGTGAACTATGGACCCCGGTACAATCTTTACCATTGATACATCTTCCACTGTTACTTGTTTACTTGCTGCAAACCATTACCTTTCACACCATACATTTAATCCTTTGTTACAGCAAACCGGTGAGCTTGACAACCTCACTGATTCGTTGGGGCAAAGTCTTGAGTTTGTGTTGTGCAGGTATTCGCATTGCTTGCAACACCTGTGTGACGTTTCCTTCCTCCTACTGGTTCGATAACCTCGGTCTCAACTGAGGGAAGATTTGCTATTGTACTCTTCACACCTTTCTCTTGGGGTTCCCAACAAGACTCCATACCAGCCACCAAGTTTTCTAGCGCCATCAAGGACTCATCAACTAGTTTTCTGGCGCCGTTGCCGGGGACCGAAGAAGAGGAAGCTCCCAGGTCAACCTCGTGCCAGCAAGTTTTCTGGCGCTGTTGCTGGGGAGGCTAAGGACGTCTTCACTAGGGGAGTCCTTCACTCCCTTTCTCTTTACTTTGTTTTTAGTTTGCTTAGTCTCTTTTGTTTGGTTTTGTTTGCCTCTTTTCAAAAACCCCAAAAAAAAATTAGTCTAGTTTTGGTTTGCTTGCTTTATTCAAAAACACAAAAAAATTTAGTTCCTGTTCTAGCTGCTGCTGCTGTTTTTGGCTTGCCCACCTTTGCCAAAATGAATTCCGCTAAGAACACTAAGTTGTGTGACTTCACTAGCACCAACAACAATGGTTTCCTAAGCACACCTATTGCTCCACATGCTGACTATTATGAAATTAAGCCTTCTTTGTTGAATCTTGTGACGAGAGAGCAATTTTCTTGTGCTAGTTCTAATGATCCTGCTGCCCATCTTAATAGCTTTGCTGAACTTTGTGAGATGCAAAAGTATAAGGATGTAGATGGAGATATTATTAAGCTCAGGCCTTTTCCTTTCTCCTTGAGGGGAAAAGCTAAAGAATGGTTGCTATCTTTGCCTAAAAATAGTATTGATTCTTGGACTAAGTGCAAAGATGCTTTTATTGGAAAATAATACCCTCCTGCTAAGATTATTGCTATGAGAAGTGATATTATGAAATTTAAACAGCTTGATAGTGAACATGTTGCTCCTGCTTGGGAAAGAATGAAATCTTTGGTTAAAAATTGCCCTACTCATGGACTCACTGCTTGGATGATTATCCAAACTTTTTATGCAAGTTTGAACTTCTCCTCAAGGAACCTGTTGGATTCTGCTGCTGGAGGTACTTTTATGGGACTCATTTTGGGTGCTGCAACAAGGATCCTTAATAATATGAGGGTTAACTACTCTGAATGGCATGTTGAGGGAACTCCACATGGTAAGAAGGTAAATTCTGTTGAGGAAACTTCCTCTTTGAGTGAAAAGATTGATGTTATTATGGCTATGCTTGTTAATGGGAAAGCTCCTCTAGATCCTAATAGTGTTCCCTTAGCCTCTTTGGTTGCTCAAGAAGAGCAAGTTGATGTGAACTTCATTAGAAACAACAATTTCAACAATAATGCCTACATGAATAATTTTGATAGCAACAACAATTATAGGGCTTACCCTCCTAGTGGAAATGCTTATCAGGATAGATCTAGAATGCCTAGTGAAGAGAGGATTCTAGAAGTTGAGAGATCCACTAAATTTTTTATGCAAATGCAATATGAGCAAAACAAGATTTTCACTAAAACTATGGAGGAACAATCTATTATCTTGAAAAACATTAGTCTTCAGCTTGAGAACCTGAATAGAGAAATTCCTAGTTTACAATCAAAAAATTTGAATGCTGAGAAAAATATATCCTCTTTGTCTGAAGCTCAAACTTCCTTGGTTAATAAAATGGCTGCTAAACCTGAAACTATGGAAAACATCTTTTCTACTGCTCATGCCATACAAGTTACTATTGATGAAAATGTTAGGATGTTAGCTCAACTTCATGCTAGGTGGGAAAGGGAAGCTGAAATTGATAGAAACAATAGTGTGTGCACTATCACCACTAAACCACAAGTAACTCCTATTCCTCCTACTATGCCTAAGCCTATTGATCCTACTACTAGTGATGCTAAGTTTGATTTTGATATTGATGGTTGCAATATTTCTGAAGTAATTATGTTCCTACAAAAGCTTGCTAGAAGTCCTGATGCTAGTGATATGCATGTTGCCTTTACCAAACACATTACAGATGCTCTTGTTAAGATTAAGGAAGAGAAGCTAAAACACAAAGCTTATATTCCTAGGAAAGTAGAAGATAGTTGGGAACCCATTATTAATATGCAAGTGAATGACTTTGATCTCAAAGCTTCATGTGATCTTGGTTCTAGTATCTCTATTATGCCTAGGAAGATTTATGAAATGCTTGATTTACCACCATTAGAAGATTATTATTTGAATGTCCCACTCAATGATAATGCTAAGAAGAAACTCATGGGGAGTATTAATGATGTTCTCATTATGGTTAACAATGCTTATGTCCCTGTTGATTTCTATGTTTTGGATGTTGAATACAATGCTTCTTGTCCTATTACTTTGGGAAGACCTTTTCTTAGAACAGTTGGTGTCATCATTGATATGAAAGAAGGCACCATCAAATATCAATTTACATTTAAGAAAGGTATTTAACACTTCCCTATGAGGAGATATAAGTTGCTTTTTGCTCCTCCTTTGAAAGCAAGGTTTGATGTTAATGCTTCTTCATTTGAAAATACTTGATTCTTCTTGCTTCTTGTGCCTAACTTAAAGGCGTTAAAGAAAAATACTTATTGGGAGATAACTCAAGAGTTTCCTTGAGTATTGGAAGTTATTACTTCTGTAATTTCCCCTCCTTATCCTTTTTGTTTGCTTTTTGTGCCAAGAATGACCTCTAATGAGAGGGAACTAAGATTTGGAGAGTTGCTGTCGCGAAACAGATTTCTGTCCTCCACCAAAACAATTCGTGAGGCGGATCTGTAACTCTGATTGAGCTCAAATTTTACGAATAAATCCCCTAGTATGTTGTCTAACTTTCGTTATTTCAACACGTTTTGATTTGAGAAACATAAGATGTTCGAAAAAAATCGTTTCTACCTGCTGGTCTGTTTTGACAGATTTCTGCCATTATTTGCATTTGCATCTTATTGATTCCTTTTTGAGCTCTCTTCAGGTAAATTGAGTTTCTTTGAAGGATTTACTTCTATATCTTGTGTTTTTAGTGAAAATACTTGCTGTTCCAAAGCTTTTCCAGTGGTCTAATATCTTTTGAATAAGCTAATGTTGCTAATGAAGATTGTGTGAACTTTTGTATGAAGGAAAAATTTTAGGTGTAGAGAGAGAATGATGCAATGAGATGAAGGATGGAAAAAAGCTCAAGCTTGGGGATGCCACCATGGTGTCACCCCAATAAATATCCAAGAGGTACAAGCATCAAAGCTTGGATATAGCTTGGGGATGCCCAAGGCATCGCCTTCTTCATCAATAAAAAGCTCAGGTCTGTCTAGACACTTCACTTTTATTGTTTCATGCACAGTTGTGTTGTTCTCGGAGCGTCTTAGTTTTCGTTTGATTTGCTTAGTTTATTTAGTTTGCTTTAGTATTTTGTACCCCCGTTCTCACTGTGTTGTTTTGCAAATAAGTTTGCTTGGTGTTTGGAAAGGAGTAGTAAGTTCTTGCTTGAAGTGCAAGAGAAGCTTGCATTGACTGTGACTTAGACTTTAGCATGACATGCTAGGTGTTGTTTTTGCATTATGCTTAGTGATTATTGCTGTATCATGTCTTGTTCCAAACAATTGGGATTGCTTAGTGTGCCTTGAAGAAATTATGCGTTGTTTTAGCATGCAAAAGCATAGTATTGTGGTATTCTCCTTTGATGTTTTGCTTGGGTTGACTTGGCACATTCTCACACCATGTTATGACTATGACAAGTCACCATTAGACTCTATGATCATTTAGTCCTTGACTTGTAGTACAACTCTTTGCTTTGATTAGTTTGCTTTGTTGCATTGCATAATTATGGCCATTATTGCTCTCTTAGTTGGTTTCTCCTAGTCTTTTGCTAGCCTCCACTTGTATGAGTAAGTTCTACTCATCCTTCCAACTCCCAAGAAACCAAGTTATTCCAAAGTGTCCACTATAAACTCCTATGCATGGTGTGTTACACCATTCCAATTATATTCTTGTTTTCAACTATCTTCCAATTAAAAACTATTTTGTTATGTGAAAACTTAGTGATTAAAGCCCTCACGAACTTGATGGCACACTTTATATTCTTTTCTCCTAATAAACTTGAACCATTGAGGCAACTTTGTTGTATATGGTTGCACTTATAAGTTGGGATTAGCAGAACCGTGCTGTCACGGGGAACGTTTTCAACATTGCACTTGTACTTTTTTGTACTCTGTTGATATCATGCTCTTTTGTCTATGGATGTTACCGATGTGAAATGAAGTGGGAACTTGTAAGTCCATGGAGTTTGTATTATGTGTTAGAGAAACGCCTAGACCGCTAGCCTAAGCCATGCCTAATCATGGTGGAAACTTGCAGCATCACCATAGTGAGCTATCTATGAAGCATCCTCAATAAAAAGCTATGCATATGGTAAATAAAAAGATTGCTGAGATGCTCATTGTCTGCTTGCCTTGTCATTTTGGTTATGGGAAAGCTCCTGTACCATGTGCAAGGGGTACCCAATTGGCGGTTCTCAATGATATGCAAATACTTACAGTGACAAGAACTTGCCTGGACCCTAAGTTGAGTATCCATGAGGTGTAGCCCTCATAGTCAAGGGACTTGAGATTGCCAGCTTATACTTTGTCAAGCATATACTCTAGCTTTGCCACTTTAACCTTAACCACTTCAAGATGCTTATGATAGGGGCAATGAGGGCTGAAAGCTAATAAGTACCATAATTTTTGGAAGCTCTTTTTGAAACTTGTAATTTTTGAGGGTAAAACAGTAGCATAAAACAACCCCACTGCAATTTTTATAAA
Source organism: Avena sativa (assembly GCA_916181665.1). NCBI lineage: Eukaryota > Viridiplantae > Streptophyta > Magnoliopsida > Poales > Poaceae > Avena > Avena sativa. The sequence goes on from OV702297.1 coordinate 152,041,666, forward strand.
TCATAAAGGGTTACAAACAGTACATATTTACAAGTTCCAGGCCACCTCTATGAGGGATAAGAAACACCATGGCTAACTATCTCCTATCTAAGTTATTATTAATCCATTCTTTGAGGTCCTGGTAATACTTTTTTTTTAATTCTATACCGGACCCATCTTAATTCTTGAGAAACAATAGCCCTCCATTCATCAAGGGAAGCCTGTTTGTTATTGAAGATTTCATTTTTCTGCACATCCATATGCCCCAAGCCCCAAGAATAATGATTTCCATTGCAAAGGGGACTTTTAGCCTGCTTTTAATACTAGTCAATGCCTCGAAGAGATTTAGATCATTGTCTCAGGCAAAACAAATTTCATCCCAGCACGCTTTTGCAAAAGAACAATCCCAAAATAAGTGAAGTAATGTTTCCTCACTAGTGCAACCATGGAACACACAATCATATGTAGTCAGAGAGAATCTTTTCCTCTTCAAAAGATTTCTGGTGTTTAGTCTATCAAGGAGCAAAAGCCAGAAGAAGAACTTGTGTTTTTGTTGGCAAGATGACTTCCACAACCAGGAAAAATGTGGTTGTACTGACTGATATCCAGATAACGAAGAATAGGCCTTTTTGACTGAGAAAATATCACTGCCCCAAATATAGCTCCAGCTATCTGTTTCTCCCTGCATTCCATCAATGATAATTTGCTCAAGGCATTGGTATTCAAACTAAGCTTGTTGGGACAGAGGAAGAAAGAAGTGATCTTGCATGTTGGAAGTCTGCAAGAACTCACAAACAGAAATGTGAGGATTTTTTGCATAATAACGTAGATGAGGAAGCTTGTGCTGTAAGCATTCATCTTTCCACATATCAGTCCAGAGCAGATTTGATTTTCCATCTCCCACCGAGCACTTTGCCAATCCTTTAAATATATCAACTAATTTTAGATGAGCCTTCCACCAAAAAGATCCCTCCAGACTTCTTCCAGGCAGTTTACCATCGCAGTAATAAGTGTTCCAGACAAGATGAACCCAAGGAATATCTTTGTGGTTCTAGAACTTATCCAAATTTTTCAAAAGAAGAGATGAGTTTTGTATGTTAAGATCAAGAACTCCCAATCCTCCTTGATTCTTTGGTCTACAAACTTTATTCCAGGCCACTAGAGCTTGTCCTCTAGCTTGGACATCAGTGGTTTTCTACCTCCACAAGCACTGTCTCATATACTTAATCAGCTGATCTTAATAGAGATAGGAAGTTCAAAACAACTCATATAATAAAGGGAAGAGAGGATAAGACAGATTTAACCAGCTGTAATTTTCCCCCATAGTTTAGGAAATCAGCAATCCCACATAATCTTCTCTCCACTCTTTGGACAATAGGCAGAAAATGTTCTACTGCAGGTTTTTTGATGCTTAAAGGCAATCCAAGATAAGTGAATGGCAGTGAACCGGTGAGGCAGGAGAGTGTGCTGGCAAAATGTCTTAGCCTATCAGAATCCATGTTGATTGGCATCATACTAGATTTGGAATAATTAACCTTGAGTCCAGTAGAAAGGGCAAAAGTATGAAGTAGAGCCTTAAGGCACATTAATTGCTTTGAATCAGCCTTAAGGATTAATAAGGTGTCATCGACATACTGTACTACAGGGAAATCAGGACAGAACACACCTTCAAGGGGAAGGGAGAGAAGCCAAAGGCTCATTGCTTTGTTGAAAATGCATTGGAGAAGATCAGCAGCAAGGACAAACAGAAGAGGGGATAAAGGGTCCCCTTGCCTTACACCTCTTCTGCAATAGAACTTTTTCCCATGCAGTCCATTTAACAAAACAGAGGATGAGGCAGATCCAAAGATCAATTGTATCCAATTAATCCACTTTTCACCAAAACCTTTTGCTTTGAGAATATTGATGATTGTTGAATGCTCAATTCTATCAAAAGCCTTTTCAAAATCAAGCTTCAGAATTAAAATTTCTTCCTTGGACTTGTGACATTGATCCAGGAATTCAAAAGCCCATCTTAAGCAGTCCTGGATAGATAATCCCTGCTTCCTTTACAAAAGGCCTTTCTTCCACCGTTATTTGAGTCTCCACCTTCTACCTTTAGGAACCATTAAGAGAGCATAGTTGTCATTCTGTGTGCAATGTTCCAAAGCTTATTAATTGATGCATATTGTGTTATTACTTGTTCATGTGCTATCTGTTTCTAGTCACCCTTGTGAACTTTGCAGGTGTCCTATGCATTATATTGCTACTCTATGAGGGACAAACTGATTGCCACTATGCTATGTTTTCTGCATGTGAAACAAACAAACGTTTTTCAATGCATATTATTCATGATCTTTGTTTGTAGCTTGCCATGTTGCATGCATAATTACTATGTCCTACTGTTAGAACTCCATCTTTCATGCACATGTTTAGAGTTCTTTGATCCCATCTTTCAATGTTTGCAAATGGTTGGATCTTTATTGTGAGAGTGCATGTTCACCTAAAAAATTATTCTGTTTATCACTTACCTACTCGAGGACAAGAAGGAGTTAAGCTTGGGGATGCTGATACGTTGGAAATGTATCTATAGTTTTTGATGCTCCATGCTTATTTTGTATCTACTTTACTTTACTTGTCTACACTTTGAGGTGCTTTTTACATGTTTTCTGGTACTAACCTATTAACAAGTTGCAACAGTGCCAGATGCCTGTTTTCTGCTGTTTTTGGTTTCAGAAAAGTTAGTAAAGAAATATTCTAGGAATTGGACGAGACGAGCGTCAAAGCCAATTACTTTCCGTGGGTAACAAGAAGTCCAGAGGAGAGCCGGAGGGGTTGGCCAGGGGGGCTAGACCCACCCCAGGCGCGGGGTCAGGTGGACCCACGCCTGGGTAGGGTTTGGCGACCCTAGTCGCCTCCGGACTCGCCCCTTCGCCTATAAGAAGCCCCCGATACAGAAACTGTCGGTACCCGATCAGAAATCCACGAAACCGTCTATAGCCGCCGCCACCATCGTCCCTAGATCGGGGGGGGGGGGGATCTGAAGTTTTTCCCGGCACCCTGCTAGAGGGGAGATCATCCCAGAGGCCTTCTCTCCGGTATGATTCGTGAGTAGTTCCACCTTGGACTATGGGTCCATGTAGTAGCTAGATGGTTGTATCTCCTCCTTTGTGCTTTCATGTATAGATCTTGTGAGCTCCATTCATGATCAAGATCTAATCTATTTGTAATCATGCATGTTGTGTTTGCAGGGATCCGATGGATATTGAGATTATTATGTTGGTTTGATTAATGGTTTTATCTTTATGATTCTATCATGTCTGTGTTGTTTGTGATCTTGCATGCTCTCCGTTGCTAGTGGTTATCTTGGCCAAGTACTCCCTCTGTTCGGGATTATAGGTCCTACGCGCATACCTAGGTTGATAATTTGACCAACAAAATATAACTTATTTATCATAAAAGTTATACCATTAGAAAATATAACCTCTAAAGTTTCTAATGGTATAATTTTTATGCTATATTATTTATATTTTGTTGTTCAAATTGTCAACCTAGTTATCCGCGCGGGACTTATAATCCCAAACGGAGGGAGTAGTTGCTAGTGACTCCAAGAGGGAGTATTTATGCTCGATAGTGGGTTCATGCCTATAGTTTCCAAGGGAAGTGACAGAAATCTCTTCGGTTGTAGATGTGCTGTTTCTACTAGGGAGAAAACAACGGTCTCTTGTTCATGGAACATGTGGATTGTTTAGCTTACACACTTTGCTTAAAGTAGTTGTGTGTTGCTTGCAACTTAATACTAGAGGGGGTTCGGATGATAACCTGAAGGTGGACTTCTAGTAATAGATGCAGATGGATTACGGTCTATGTATAATGTTGTATTGCCTAATCAACCTCATAGGATCTTTCTAGATAGTAATTGCATTGTTATGCCTTGCTCAGTTCCTGTCAATTGCCCCGCTGTAATTTGTTTACCCTTCATGCCATGTTGTTTATCTAAGGAGAGCACCTCTAGTGAACTATGGACCCCGACCAATATTTACCATTAATACATCTTCCGCTGTTACTTGTTTACTTGCTACAAACCATTACCTTCCACACCATATGTTTAATCCTTTGTTACAGCAAACCGGTGAGCTTGACAACCTCACTGATTCGTTGGGGCAAAGTATTGAGTTTGTGTCGTGCAGGTCTCCGCGTCGCTTGCAACACCTGTGTGACGTTTCCTCTAGTGAACTATGGACCCCGGTCCAATCTTTACCATTGATACATCTTCCGCTATTACTTGTTTACTTGCTACAAACCATTACCTTCCACACCATATGTTTAATCCTTGGTTACAGAAAACCGGTGAGCTTGACAACCTCACTGATTCGTTGGGGCAAAGTCTTGAGTTTGTGTTGTGCAGGTCTTCGCGTTGCTTGCAACACCTGTGTGACGTTTCCATCCTCCTACTGGTTCGATAACCTCAGTCTCAACTGAGGGAAGACTTGCTGCTGTACTCTTCACACCTTGCTATTGCGGTTCCCAACAAGACTCCACATCAGCCACCAAGTTTTCTGGCGCCATCAAGGAGTCATCAGTGTGCTAATGCAAGAAGGCAAAGTTATATCTCATCTATCCCGACAACTGAAACAGCATGAACAGAATTATCCAACCCATGACCTTGAACTAGGAGCCGTAGTTCTAGCCTTGAAGACATGGAGACATTATCTCATGGGAAACCGTTGTGATATTTATTCGGATCACAAGAGCCTGAAGTATATATTCACTCAGAAGGAGCTGAATATGAGGCAGAGAAGATGGATTGAGCTAATCAAGGACTATGATCTAGACATTCACTACGACCCCGGTAAAGCCAATGTGGTAGCAGATGCCCTTAGCAGATTGCTGTGTCGCTTGAACTCCATGATTTTGAAGGAGCAACCAAGTCTGCACAAAGAGATGGAAGATTTCTGAATGGAATTAGTGAGTGAAGGATTTTTGGCTAGCATAGAACTTCAACCCACTTTGATCAGTCAGATCAAGGAGTCGCAGAAAGGAAATTCTAGTATCGACGAAATCAAACATCGTATCGGTACAGGCAAAGTACCCGGATTCACCGAAGACGAAGGAGTGTTGTGGTACAAATGACATCTCTGTGTACCAGCAGATTCGGAGTTGAAAGAAGTTATTTTGAAAGAGGCCCATGATACTCTTTATTCTATCCACCCCAGAGGAACGAAGATGTATTAGGATTTGAAGGAGCAATTTTTTTGGTGGCATAAGATGAAGAGAGAAATCGGAAGCTATATCACCAAGTGTGATATATGTCAGAGAGTCAAGGCGGGACATCAAAGACCCGCATGACTGTTGCAACCATTACAGATTCCGGAATGGAAATTGGATTCAGTTGGAATGGACTTTATCACCGGATTGCCTACTTCTAGTAGGGGAATTGACTCTATCTGGGTCATAGATGACAGATTGTCCAAGGTAGCCCATTTCTTACCATTCAAGACCACATACCAGAGTTCGAAGCTAGCAGAGTTGTACATCGCTAGAATCGTCAGTTTGCACGGAGTCCCCAAGAACATCGTATCGGATTGAGGAACTCAGTTTACCTCGAGATTCTGGAAGAAAGTCCAAGAAGGTTTAGGAACCCGACTGGATTTCAACACAGCGTATCACCCTCAGACCGATGGACAAATGGAGCGAGTGTGCTAGAGTATGGATCTAAATGGGAAGACTCTCTGCCTTTCACAGAATTTTCATACAACAACATTTATCAAGCTAGTCTACAAATGGCCCTATTTGAATTCATGTATGGAAGGAAGTGTCGCACCCCTTTGAATTGGTCAGAAGTGGGAGAGAGTCAAATTTTCGGACCCGACATCCTACGAGAAGCAGAAGAGAAAGTTCACAAGATTCGTGAGCACCTCAAGACCGCCCAGCCAAGATAGAAGAGTTACGCCGACAAGAGACGTCGAGACCTCGCTTTCAATATCGGAGATTTTGTGTATATCAAAGAGTCGCCTTTGAAGGGAATGCAGCGTTTCCAACACAAAGGAAAGTTAGCCCCTAGATATATTGGACCCTTCAGATTCTGAATCGTTTAGGAGAAGTGTCATATCAATTGGAATTGCCAGAGGATATGTCAACAGTACACAATGTGTTCCATATATCGTTACTTCGCAAATGCCTTGAAGTACCGGAGAAGACCGAAGTGTTCAAGAACATTGATCACCGGACCATAGAGATCAACGATGACCTGACGTATCCCGAAGTACCCATCCGTATTTTGGAAGAAGCTTTCAGAACCACCAGAACCCGAAGCATCAAGTTTCTCAAGATTCAGTGGAGCAACTACACTGAAGAAGAAGCTACCTGGGAGCGAGAGGATCACATCAAGACGGAGTTTCCCGATCTCTTTAAATCCTAGGTAATCTTTTTTCTTCTTTTTAAAATCTCAGGACGAGATTTCGTTTAAGGAGGGAAGGTTTGTAACCTCCCAAAAATATGAAACAATGATCATCGAACTCTAATCACTAAAATTAGGGTTAACAAAAACTTTGATTAAATAAAACCAAATGAATGCATGTGAGTATGTGATGATTTGATGAATGCATGAATGGACTTGTGTGATTAACCTAAATAGCAAGGAATGGTTTAAAGATGAAAATAACAGCATATAAGACATTTCCAAGCAGAAACAAATCAAGAGAAAATAAAAAACAAATCAAATAAGGCAAATGGTCATTTTTTCCAATCTTGGTCACTAGGTCACTTTGAGTGTTTCTAGTCCAAGATTTCAAACAGAAAATTTTCCAATTCTTTTCACCCCTTGCAAGACCAAGTAAAATTGAAGCAAATCCCACCTTTCGAACTTGCAGAAACATTTGGCAACCCCATTCAAATGACAATTCAAAATTGAATCTTTAACATATGTGAAGATCACACATTTTCAAAACCCAACCAAACCAGTGCCCCTTGACCAATCCAACTAACCAGATATTCCCTACTATGTACCTAGCAAACCCACCAAGTTTGAATCCAAAATTCAAATTTGAATTTCTTTCGGCCATTTCATTAAACACCTTCTAGGCACAAATTAAATTAAACAACAAACACTATAGTGAGAAGTGTTGTGCCAACCTTGTCCCCTCCCTAGCTCTCACTACACTCTCAGTAGATCATCTAACTAGTTTAACCAGCTCTAGCTCACTGTAAACTCGACAATGCCATCAATGGTGACCATGGCCGAGCCCAATTGCCAACCCCAATGTCGACAGCAAGCTACAAGCCTACCTAGCCTCGCCAACCTTGTCTAGTAGGCACTCCACCGTCCATCGCCACCCCCTGTCCAACGCTCGAACCCTGCTAGCCACTAGACCAACGAGAACGCGTGCGACCATTATCTTTGCGACCATACCGAGAGCACGCCAGAGCGCCGCGCTCGACATGCTCGCACAAACCACGCGCCGCCCTCGCCGCTTGTAGACGTGATCACCATCGCACCAGGAATCGCCCAGACATGCTCGTTCACCGCCGCACGACCAGGAGCGCCTGTGCGCCATTAAGACTTCCGTCGGAGCCGCCCAGAGCGTCTACGTATTCCAACCGATTCGCACCGCCCCACGCCTCGTCATCAAGCCGTTGAGCTTCGCCAGGAGGCAATGCACCGTCCCCTACCTTCGGCCATGCCGTTAGCTTGCTGTGTAGCTAACCCCGACGAGCTCAGCCCGCACCCTTCGGTCCCCTTCAGCCACAATAAAAGGAGGCCTCCCCCGCTCGTTTTCTTCACACTAGTTCACTCTCCACCTCTCACTGATACCCCCATTCACTCCCGGATCAAGGCGAGCACCAGTTGGCCAGAATTTCATCGGAGTTCACCGCTGCAGAGGAGGAGAGGTGCCGTCGATTGGAGCCGCCCCAGGAGAAGCTGCCTGTACCAGGAGAATCGCCGTTGTCGACTTCATCGTCTGCCCCATCGCTGACCATCGCCTGAGCCCCGGTGAGCCTCCCACGACCCCCACCAGCCGTGCTAGGGTTCTGTCTCGCCGGCGCTGCCCGACGTGGACGATGAACCACGATTAGAGTTAGATCGTGCGGCCTAGATCACCCCGTACCGCTTCGCCACTCTTTGTCTCACTGACCAGTGGGGTCTCTCACTTAACCAGCCCGCGCGTGCGCTGTGCGTAGTGGGCCGGCCCAGTTAAACATCCCGCGCGACCCAACAATTCAAATTTAGTTTTATTCATTTAACTTCAAACCCAGTTCTGTACCTAGATTCAAAAATCAACCCAGCTCGATTCACTGAACCAAAATGCATGAAACCAATTTTTTTAGAAAGGTACTTGAATGCTTAATCCAAGCCCGTTGGATTTAAACCATTTAGATTTGTAGATCACCCATGGTAAAAATAACAAGGCATAAGCTTTTCTGCATTCAAATATTTTTCAAAATTCAACCATAAGATCTTTTGAGTTGATTCCAACTCTCAAAAATCACATTTAAGCATACCTTTCAGAATATATAAAAATATTTAGGTTTACTTACAGAAATAGTGATCAAGTAATAAAAGAATGCCACATAGGCATTTCTAGTCACTTTAATTAAATAAAATAAAAAGGTTAAACCTTATTAAATTGTGACACCACTTTAAATCACATTCCCATGTACTGAAATATGTGGTGATGACACGTGTCAACATGATCCCATGTTTGAGTTGGAGAATATTAAATCTTAAGTAGTTTTTCAATGAGTAGAAAATACTTTTCTAAAATAAAATAAATGAGACAAGTGTTTTAATCCTTGTAATGCTAGTGATGATGATAGATCATCTAGTGTGAACCTTTGTGTGATGATTAGAAATAGTTAAATTATCGTTTGGTGATTGTGTACCTCTTATTTATTTATAGATGGTAGTACCGACCAAGGATACGAGGAGGAAGGAGGATATTATGAGGAAGAAGCCGTGGAAAACTTCAATCACTGCTTTGCACAAGGCAAGCTCATAATAATATCTTAGCAAGCCAATACTTGCAAGCTACTCCTTAAGCAAGTTAACACTTGCAGCTTAGCAAGCTACTACTTGCCTGTTACTATGCCAACTATATGCCTTAAGCATATGTGATTATACCCACTTGCCACACCATCCTAGTTTTACCTGCCAACTTAGTATTTTATTTTCCTTAATAAAAGCTTTCTATCAAAAGTTTACTTAGTGACTTGTAGATTCTAGAAAGATAACTAAAGGTAGCATAAAGAGGATAAAATTTGGCCTAAGTTAGATAATCATGATATCATCCTAAGGCATGAGATTGAACTTAGTTAATCCCCACTTGTTTATTACCCCTCATTAGTATTTACCCCCACTTGTAGATGCTAGTGCTAAGCATAAAAGTCGATCAACTTTAGATTGGGAATACTTGGTGAAAATGGTTATGAAAACCTTAGAATGATGAGTCATTCTACTGAAATGTTTTGACATGTGTTTCTAACACCAAATGATTTTTGATGATGTAAATTTTAAGGCATGAGCCTTAGCCCTTTATAAAACTGATGGTTGTCTGGATGCGATACCATTACAATTTTATCGTACAACCACAATACCCGAAATTTGGGTAGGGCTTGACTAGAAATTTATATACCTTAGTATGGGTTCCCTTGTGGCCAAGGTCTGAGCTGAGGCTACCTTGTGAAGATTGTCCACCTGTGCAATACCCAAGAAGACAGTTGGTCGTGGTTGGGAGGCCAAACTCACAGGAGAGGTGCCTATACTAGGGCGTGTAATTGAAACGTTAGGATTGATTATCCGCATACTGAGTATGGTGAATTCAGAATTTGTTCCTGACAGATGTATCGATGTTGTGGTGAAAGTGTACAATCTCTACAGAGTGTCAAACTATTCAAATAGTCATGTCCGTGGTTATGGACAATTGGAGTGGCCATATTGTTCCATCTCAGATGTTTTCAAAAGGACTTGTGAAATGATTTGTGACTTTGAATTGACCACAATAGAGTTGTGACATGAAATTCATGTTCCCACTTAGGTGTTATAAAACTCTCAACTAGATTTCTTTCCTTCTGAACTTAGTAGAGGTAAATCTGTCTTTTTGCAAAACAACCCTAGATCTTAGTATATCCTATTCAAAACCACTTCACTTGTTAGTATTAGGTTGCAAGTACTTAAAGAGTACTCATGGCTTTGTCCCTGGCTATTCCCTGGCCAGACTATGAAGAGGAGTACCAGGAAGAAGGACATCAGGAAGGTTACGACAACTAGGATCATCTCCCATCGTCAGCATTTCCTGTGACCCTGAAGATGGAGCTTCGCGCACGCTATCGTTATTATTACGTTATTCTGCTGCTTGAATTGTATTAAGAACTAGATCATGAGATCCTTATTTGTGTAAGACCTTATGTATGGTTTGTAATGGATGATGTACTGTGATATCTAATTTGTTATGTCTCGCAAAAATGGTAATCCTGGGATTGCGACGTATGGCATAACAGGCATCTGTGATTAAAAATCCGTGTGTTGACACATCCCCATAACCTACAGCGGGGAATTAATCACTCATGGATGAGGGAAACATTGATTGTTGATGGAGAGGCGTTGGCGATGACGATGGCGATGATCCTCCCCAAATTCCCCATCCCGGCAGGGTGCCAGAGCGGAGTTTCTGGATCCGAATCACGTCTTCTGGTGGTGGCGGTGCAGCGGAACTCTTTCTGTAAAAACATCGACCCCCCCTGAGTTTTTAGGTCATAAGGAAACTTATAGGCGAAGAGGGAGGCCGAGGGGGTGCCTGGGGTGGCCGGACCCCCCTAGGCGCGTCCAGGCCTGGCCCGCGCCTGGCAGGGTGTGGGCCCCCCAGGTCTCCACTTCGTCTCATACTCTGGCTCCATGGAATTTCTGGTGAAATAGGATTTTTGGCATATTTTCCGGCATTTTTACTGATAGTTGATTTTCTAGACAAAAACTAGACACCAAGGTAAATCTGCTGAAAACAGCGTTAGTCCGTGTTAGTTGTATCCAAATCACACAAGTTTAGAGGAGAAACAATAGCAAAAGTGTTCGGGAGAGTAGATACGTTTTGGACGTATCAACTCCCCAAGATTATCTTATTTCTTGTCCTCAAGCAATTCAGTTGAAAACTGAGTGCGATAAAAGAACTTTCACGAACACATTTGCTTCATATGATGTATATATTCTCAGCACAGGAGTAGATACTTAAACCATTCATAGTAAGAAGTAAGCAACTAAGTCTACTCAATAGTCATTGCAAGCTATGAATAGAAACCAACTCAATAATAAAAAGTAGCATGAAACATAAACATAAGCAACATTAAAATGCTCATAAAAAGGTATGATAGAGCGGTATCTCGCTTGCCTTTGTTTGTAGAGCACAATGCCAAGGCACCTCTGAAGTTCAAGTGAAGACTAGAAGTAAAAATATCAGAGATACAAGCATCAAAGTCATGACATAATTAACCAAGTTTGGGACAAACACAAGAATGACAACTATGCTCTCAAGAAGGTGCTCATAGAATAAATGGTGACTCAACCAGGAAGTGAAAAAGTTTTGAAAAGTTTGAAAGGCTTCCAAATGCTGAAAGTAAGGTACTCATTAGCTTTGAGATCTCATTGCCCCCATCATAGGCATCTTCATGTGGTTAAGCTGAAAGTGAGGTACAATATGAGTTATATGCTTGACAGACCATAAAATGGAAATCCCATGTCCCTTGAGTACGAGGGCTGCTCTGTATGCTACTGTCAACACCCAAATTTTTTAATTACAGATGCCTGTTATGCCATACATCACAATCCCAGGATTACCCTTTTTGTGAGACATAACAGATTGGATATCACAGTACATCATCCATTATAAACCATACATAAGGTCTTACACAAATAGGGATCTCATGATCCAGTATTAATACAATTCAAGCAGCGGAATAACGTAAAGATAACGATAGCGTGGGTGAAGCTCCATCTTCCTGGTCACATGCAATGCCGACGATGGGAGATGATCCTAGTTGTCGTAACCTTCCTGCGGTCCATCTTCCTGATACTCCTCTTCATAGTCTGGCCACGGGAATAGCCAAGGACAAAGCCATGAGTAATCTTTAAGTACTCGCAAACTAATACTAACAAGTGAAGTGGGTTTGAGTAGGATATACTAAGCTCTAGGGTTGTTTTGCAAAAATCCAGATTTACCTCTACTAAGTTCAAAATAAAAGAAAGCTAGTTGAACATTCTGTAACACCTAAGTGGGAACTTGAATTTCATATCACAACTCTGTTGTGGTCAAGTCAAGTCATAAATCATTTCATAAGTCATTTTGAAAACATCTGACGACAGAACAGTATGACCACTCCAACTGTCCATAACCGCGGACGCAGCTATTCGAATAGTTTGACACTCTAAAGAGATTGTACACTTTCACCACAACATTCGATACATCTGTCAAGAATAATCCTGAATTCACCATACTCATTATGTGGATAACCAATCCTAACCTTTCAATTACATGCCCTAGTATAGGCACCTCTCCTGTGAGTTTGGCCTCCCAACCATGACCAACTATCATCTTGGGTACTGCACATGTGGACAATCTTCACAAGGTAGCCTCAGCTCAGACATTGGCCGCAAGGGAACCCATACTAAGGTATATAAATTTGTAGTCAAGCCCTACCCAAATTTCGGGTATTGTGGTTGTACGGTAAAATTGGAATGGTATCGCATCCAGAAAACCATCAGTTTTATAAAGGGGTAAGGCTCATGCCTTATCATTTTCATCATCAAAATCATCTAGTGTTCGAGAACATATGTCAAAGCATTTCAGTAGAATGACTCATCATTCTGAGGTTTTCATAACCATTTTCACCAAGTATTCCCATCTAAAGTTGATCAAGTTTTATGCTTAGCACTAGCATCTACAAGTGGGGGTAAATACTAATGAGGGGTGGTAAGCAAGTGTATCCTATCTAAGTTCAATCTCATGCCTCAGGATGACATCAAGATTTATCTAACTTAGGCCAATTTTTATGCTCTTTATGCTACCTTCCAATATCTTTCTAATATCTACAAGTTACTAAGTAAACTTTTGATAGAAAGCCTTGATAAAGAAATAAAAGAATTAAGCTTGCAAGTAAAACTGGGATTTGGTATCATCAAATGTATCTAACCAAGCATGCTTAATCCATTGCATATGTTATCTAACTTTCATAGTTGCAAGTGTTAGCTTGCTCAGATAGTAGCTTGCCTTGTGTAGAGCAGTGGTTGAAGTTCTGTTCGGCTTCTTCCTCGTAGTATCCTCCTTCCTCCTCGTATCCTTGGTTGGTACTAGCGTCTATAAATAAATATGAGGTACACAATCACCACACAATTCTTAACTACTCTATTTAGCACACAAAGGTTCACACTAGATGATCTAGCATCATCACTATTATCACAAAGATTAAAGCACTTGTCTTATTTATTTTATTTTAGAAAAGTACTTTCTACTCTTTGAAAAACTACTTAAGATTTAATATTCTCTTACTAAAACATGGGATCATGTTGATACATGTCATCACCACATATTTCAGTACATGAGAATGTGATTTAAAGTGGTGTCACAATTTAATAAGGTTTAACCTTTTTATTTTCATTAAATAAAATGACTAGAATGGCCTATGAGGCATTCTTTTATTACTTGATCATTATTTCTGCAAGTAAACCTATATATTTTTATATATTCTGAAAGGTATGGTTAAATGTGATTTTTGAGAGTTGAAATCAACTCAAAAGCTTTTATGGTTGAATTTTGAAAAATGTTTGAATGAAGAAAAGCTTCTGCCTTGTTATTTTTAGCATGGGTGATCTATAAATCTAAATGGTTTGAATCCAACGGGCTTGGATTAAGCACTCCAGTACCTTTCTAACAAAATTGATTTCATGCATTTTGGTCCAGTGAATCGAGCTAGGTTGATTTTTGAATCTAGATACAGAACAGAGTTTGAAATTAAATGAATAAAACTAAGTTTGAATTGTTGGGTCGCGCGGGATGTTTAACTGGGCCGACCCACTACGCATAGCGCGCGTGGGCTAGTTAAGTGAGTGACCCCACTCATCAGTGAGACAACGAGTGGTGAAGCGGCACGGGGCGATTAGGACCATGCGATCTAGCTCTAATCGAACGGCTGTGGCTCATCGTCCATGCCTGAACAGGACGCGGCGAGGTTGAACCCTAGCGCGGCCAGTGGGGGTCAGTGGGGGCTCACCAGGGCTCCGGCGATGGTCGGCGATGGGGGCGAACGACGAAGTCGACAACGGCGATCCTCCTGGTACCGGTGGCTCCTCCTAGGGCGGCTCCAATCGACGACGCCTCTCCTCTGCAGCGGTGAATTCCGATGAAATTCTGGCCACCTGGTGCTCACCTTGCTCTGGGAGTGAGTGGTTGTGATCAGTGAGAAGTGGGGAGTGAGATGGTGTGCTCAAATAAAACGGGGGTGGCCTCTTTTTATAGTGCCTGAAGGGGACCAACGGGCACGGGTGGAGATTGTCGTGGTCGTCGGCACAACATGCTAATGGCTTGGGCGATGGTAGGGGGCGGTGCGTTGTCTCCTGGCGAAGCTCAACGCCTTGATGGCGTGGCGTGGGGAGGTGAGGAATGGTCAGAACATCATGACGCTCTAGGCAGGTCCAACGGCAAGTTTAATGGCGCACGGGCTGCCCTGGTCGCGCGGCGGCGAACGGGGTTGTCGGGCGGGGTGCTGGGATGCTGGCGATCATGTCTGCAAGCGGCGAGGGCGGCACGCGGTCTGTGGGCTGGTGTCGCGTGCGTGTAACATCCTAACATTTAGGAACCAACGAGGGGTAGATTTAGGAATCTGTGATATTGCATGCATTCATCTGTAAAAATGTGGGTAAATGTTTCGCCAAATAAAAAACCTAAAGTGATCAAAGTTTCTTCCATGCTTTGAGATTAGGTATAGTCTTGAAGGATGATTGTTATAGACTTTGATATGATCTTTGTGGATTAATGTGTTTTGGGAAATAAAATTTGAATTTAAATTTGAATGTCGGAATTATAATGTAGAAGGATTTAGAATTAGGTTTGAGTGATTTGATTTAATCAAGAGTTTACAATTAATGACTCAAACTTTAGAATGAATATTTATTCCAAAAATGTTATTCAATAAATAAGTTACAAAATGTAACTTATGGAATTGATCAAGAATCTTTACAATAGTAATGAAATGATAGAAGAATCTTTATATATTGAGTAAATACTACAATCTTTATTACAAAAGAATAAAATAAAAATTACAAAAGAATAAAATAAATATTACAAGTGACTATTCTATAAAGAAAAAGAAAATCTAAACTAAAGTCTTGATCTTCAAGTCTGGTACCTGCAAAACAAACACAAACTAAAAGAAAGAAAGTTAAAGTTAAAAATGTTTTACTCTCAGTGTTGACAGTGAGGTGCACTGTTCAAAGTTCATTATTGAGTAATCTTTTAAGGGGAAAGTTTCACCAATATGAAAGAATTATATCTTTCATAATTTTAAGCCATAAGTCAAATAAACAACAAGGGCAAGTTTCACCAGCCAAGTAAATGTAACCAGATAAAAGTAACTTCATATCCAGAGCATATCCACAAGGTGTGCAGCAGGCACACAAGCAGCACACACACCAACCTGCATGGTGTATGCTGTCATCATAGCAGCTACAGCTCCACACACACAAAACTATCAGCACAGCCGTGGGAGGCATCCCCACACCATTTCCTGCTTCATACACATCAAACACAGTAGACAAACCAAGCCAAGCAAGATCACACCAATCACAACCTTGATCATCTCACCAAGATGGTGACATAAGGAGGGGGTAGATCAGGTGGATAGCAAGGACAAGATCAAGCCACCAGGACCAGGAGGTGGAGAGCTAGATCAAGGACAAGTCCAAGAACTAGAAATACCAGGAGGAGCACCAGATCAAGCTATCCACAAGATTATCAACTTGCAACCCCAAGAACAACCAAGTGTGGTGAGTAGAAAAGACCATCACATGATTTCTCTGTCTAAGATTAGACAAGCATTCATGAGTTGTCTCATACTCAAATTCTTAGAAAACACCCAAGTGGGGTGAATCCATCATTGAAGTTTTAAACACTAAAAGCAACTAGAAAACTATATAGATCTAACTAGGATCTCAGAACCACATCATTGATCCTAGCTATCAGGCTATAACTTAAATTTTAGGAATGAATATAGCCAAGATCTAAATTTCTAGGCACACCTCTTAAATAGGAGTAGCACTTTAGAATTTCATCTTATGGACCCATATAATTTATCAAGCTTACAATCATTTTTACAACATTGACTCAAGAATCAGTAGCTGGTATCACTACCAGAACCAATCCATGAGAAACACCAAGATAAGGGCCTAATCCCTAAACCTCAGACCCACATCATGGGTTCTAGGGATGCAAGGAAAGAAGATTCCACTTATATATCATGCCAAGCTAATTTTAAGCTTGAACAAAACCAAACCACGTAATAGAATCTAATCTTGTGTGCCATACAAGGATGGTGTCACAGGAACAGTTTCTAAACTAAGTAGGTTAAACATTCAACTTTCATAGTTACACTCACAACCAACTATAAAATCATTTTCCTGACATTAATCACAGGAATCATAATCAGGAAAATCCATATACATATCATCACTGTAAGAGACCATTTGATCTCAAGCTATATATGAATTCTTAAGCCAACAGTACAAATACAGTGACTTCATCACACAAAAATCACTGTCATTTACCAAGCAATGACAGTGGTGATCTCTCAAACCACTAGAATCCCCAAGTAATGATTCCAGAGCAACCTTATCATCTGAACCATATCAAATTAACCAATGGAATCATTTGGTAAACCACTAGCATCATCACAGCTAATCATAAGCAGCAATCCACAGCAAACCCCCACTCATCATGCTTAGGAATCATCAATACATGATCCAACTAGTGAGATGCCTAATCCACATAGGTATATGAACCCTAAGCAGGATAAACAAACCTAATCAGGATATAACACTAGCCAGGAGTGGCCACTACCAACACATAACACAGGGTGGCCTAGCACAGAGGACACGAGGAGGAGAAGGTTTACTTACTGAATGGTGCCGTGGGTGAGAAGAAGAAGCAGAGGTCAATGATGAGCATAGCGACACGGCGAGAACCCCCAAGTGGGCACTGCGACCCACACCACACCGAGGCGGCGACCATAGCCATGCCTGGAGGAGAGGAGCACCACCACAGCACACGGCAGCAGCAGCGGCGACAACACCAACACCACCCCAAACCCTAGGGTTCGGGATGGAGCTAGTCTGGCCACGGGAAAGCTCTAGAGCCAAATTGAATTTGACAGGAGGGTAGATCATGGTCGACAACCTAGCCCTGCATCACAACATCGGCCAGGGAGGACCTCGGCGGCGAGCAGCGCACGGCGGCGGCGCCATCGACCACGGGGTCGAGGAGGAGAAGAGAGAGATGAGGTCGAGCGAGTGATAGAGGGAGTGGGATGGATTGGGCCAGGAACCCTTCGGGGTATCGTTTTGGCTCTGCCCTATTGGGCCACAAGGGCCCAATAAGACCAACAAAGTCAGCCCAAATCACTTAAAGCCAGTTTTTTAAATAAGAAAATACCAAAATGCCCCTAAATTTAAATAAATTCTAGAAAATAAAGTAAAATGAAATAAAATTTTTGGTATTTAAATGATAATTCTTAAAGGAATTATTAAATAAATAAAATGAAATAAAACAAAAGAATTCATTATTCAATAAATATTAAAAATTAATATTTATAAATTCTTTATTTTTAAAAAGAATTTTTATAATTTAAATAATGGGGGAGAATGCACACAAAGCTAAATAATGCATTACATTACTTTGCATAATCATTTTGCTTCTTTAAATATTGTCCTTACCGGGCAATAATGATGTTTTTGTAGACATAGAAGGTCAAGGTCCAGTGCAAGCATCAGACTTCACTACCTTGCAATCACAAGGCAAGTTCATCACGTGCTCATATCCTTTGAAGAGTCTTTATCAAAGTATTTGCAAATTGTGTGTTATAATATATACTCCACAGAAAGAAAATATTATTTTCACAAATAAAGAAATCTTAGATATCATCCTAAGTGATGATATAATGGAGCAACCGAACTTAGGGTTCTATTTGCAACAATGATGATCACTTAGGGACTTAATAACCCATGACATTAGTGATTCTAGTGCCGTATATTACGCGTTAGCCATGAGATTTGGAATGGGACAGAGAAGTCAGCTGTATCTTCTTCCTCTCGCATGTAGCCGGATGTGCAGGTCGTGGCTGTTATCCTCGTAGCATGCATATTAATTTGTAATTCATAGAGGATATGCATCATATGGGTGGGAACCCTCAATGTCCCACAATAGTTCTGGCATCTAACGGTTTGTACAAACCATTTCCGTAATTCAATATGTGGGCATGGTGTACACCAAGGAGGCATGCGAGGTCGTGAAGGGGGCAGTGATTGGCTTGGAGCAACTACTGGGCCCCACATCATGGAATTGTGGACGAGAAAGTACGACGGGTTGTGCAACAAGGAGTTGATCTCTCATGGGTAAAGTAACGGACCTCTGCAGAGTGTAAGAATTGTAACTTGTCACTCCCTGTTCTGGGAAGGAGCTGCGAACACAGCAGGAAAGGAACTCCATGAAAGTTCTGGTCAACATGTGAAGGCTGATGGTCATAGATTTTTATAATAAAATCAATCTTTGAAGAAAGATTTACAAAAACTGCATAGTGCCAAGGACTTATAGTCCGAGGTGGTAGTTAGAGCATCAAACTTCCCACCTTGCATATAATGAACTTGTTGGGTAATGCTGTTACTCATCTTTTCCTTTGATCCCTTGCTAGACTCTGAGGATCCCGAAGACGTGCCAATGTATGCAGGCGAATGCCAAGAAGATGTGTTCTATGAGGAGCCTGACCTGTCAGGAGGTGTTGAAGGAGTGGATTACGAAATCCGCTATGGTGTCGATGACAACGAGTCCAACTAAGTATCCTAGTTAGTAGTAACCGATAGAGCCGAGCAACATGAACTCTATAGAATAAGCTGCTGAGCTCAACTCCTAGTTGGAGTTGCTACTTTTAAATTCCGCTGAAAACACTTTATATTTTGGTTTGTAAGTTGAATCCTTTTGAAGTCTTGAACTTCTAGTATTGTAATAATAATGTGTGAATGTTTGTAATATGGACCCGCAATGTTTCTGTTGTACCACTCTGAGGGATGTGATATTTACTGAACGGTGTTCTGCGAATGTCATGTCAACGACTATAGTGTACTACACATGCAGTGGTATGATGTGCCGCCGCAGTTGGTATCAGAGCCTATTGCTTTGACCTTAGGCTGGAAACCTAGTAAAGGGTATTACCTGTAGGAGAGTGTAGCAACGATAAATAATTATCTAAAATAAATGTAATGGGTATTCAAATGAGGATATTCCGTTATATGTTTTAGTGCGATAATTCTTTGTTATGATGCAATATATTATTAGTTACTAATAAAAATATTTTTTTGATACACAGAGCTATCGCACCAAAGTTTCCAAAACAGACTTTGGTAAGGAAAGAGGAGACTCTTGATGATTATCAAGGATCATTGACAGACCAACTTCGTCAACTTTTAAAATTTTTAGTTGTCCAACTAGAATTCCAGTTAACACCAAAACCTACTATGATGTCCGGATGTTATCCAAGTATCGTATGAGTATTCAACTCCCAGAGGAGCTTGGATTATATCACGATCTACCTATAGGTCAAGGTAGGAGTCACTTAGCAGCATATCATGTTGCCTTTGTGGAGGCGATAGCTAATATCCGGGAGCATAAAGCCAAGGAGTTAGAAGGTAGCACATTTTCTGCGATACCTCATGATTCTATAGACTCGGAGCCTATACCGGATCATCTTACTTTAGTTAAGAAGCATCCTAAGTTAGCTTCCAAGTTTATGGATAGATACCAAACACTCGTTGCGTCTTTTTATAAGACACATCAAGTGATTGTCGAAGATAAAATGACATGTTAGAGGATCTAACTGATCCGGAAAGGAGGAAGTAGTTAGCATTCCAGTTGGAGAAGGAAGCAAGTAGTAGTGCAAAACCTATCTTTAAGGATATACCTATAGATCCTGAATCTTTTACACCATATCCTTATTCACCAAGTCCTGAACCTATACATGATCCTACTATGGATACGAGGTATGTAGTACCACAGGGTTCTAAGGATGGTTCTGATTTAGAACTTCCTATTGAGAATTCTGATGGTTGGAGAAGGGGATCATATGAAGGATCTCATGAACACCAGATGTCCATAGATGGTTCTGATAGAAATGTTGGACAATCTAGCTGGATGGGTGCAAGAATTAACCCTAGTAACAGTAGTAGAAATGCCATGTCGATAGATAAACAGGATGAAGAAGAAGATCCCGAGGAGAGAGTGTTTAAATCATCAGCATCTTCTCAAAACCCAGGGAATATACATTATCCGATGTTTAACTATCTTGCCCAAAGGAGCACCTAGGGATCAGTAGGATCTGCGTATTTCGTTGACAACTCAAGGAATGAAGCTCAGGAGATGCAAGTGGGAGATAATGTTGAATATGTTTCTGAAGACTTTTCAGCTGAGCTGGAGGGAGTTAATGCGCTCAGGTTGAGTAATGACTCAAGTCCTAACACTTCAGATACTGAGTATGTTCCTTCTGGAAGGCCATTTGTTCCACAAACTGTGCGACGAACGTCACGTCATCACGGTTGGACATCAGGCATGTATGATGAGCGTAGTTACTACTAGAAGTAGGCAACTACTTAGAGGTATCAAGTACCATGTATTGTAATCCAAGAAATAAGATAGTTAGATAAATAAGGTAGTGTTGTGATTATACCTATATGGTATATGTTGTAATAACTTTGTATTATTATGATATTGTAATGTATAATGTGTGTAATGCATATTTGGATTTTATTTGGATCTTCATTGTGTGACTAGTTCTGTGCGTAAATTCGAGCTCAGAACACATGTGCATGATGTAATTATGAGTATTAGCTTTTTGTGCAGGACTAGAGGGTCATGGATACGCGTGTAGAGACCGAAGCTGAACATCAGCGGATGGAACGTGAGGCCAAAGAGAAGGCCGATGCAGATGCAGAAAATCAGTGAGCATTACCACCACCACCACCAATGAGGCCGTTAATGGAGCAGAACTTTATGCAGTGTATGCAAATGATGCAAGAGACCCAGAACAAGTTCATGGAGGAGTTGCTGGGATGAGCAAATCAGAGGGCACCTGAAGGTGGAGGAGTACGTCTTTCTGACTTCCAGAATGCAAGGCCGTTACCTTTTGCATCTGCCCCTAAACCAATGGATGTAGAAGATTGGCTAGCATATACAGAAAGAAAGTTGAAGACTGTAGGTTGTAATGATGAGGAGAAATTGAGGTATGCAACTCATCTTCTGACTGGACCTGCAACATCATGGTGGGAGAATCAGTTAGCCATGCAACAGCCAGGAAGGGAGTACACCTGGGAAGAGTTCAAGCAGAAATTCCGTGAATATCATGTTCCGAAAAGTGTTATGGAGTTGAAGCGGAGAGAATTTGAGGAGCTTCAGCATGGATATACTAGTGTCATGAAGTATATCTGGGAGTTTAGTCAACTGTGTTGTTATGCTGAGGAGGATGTTAACACAGAAGAGAAGCGGAAGAAGCGTTTCCTGCGTGGGTTAAATCCATTTGTGAGGATGCAGTTAAGGTTGGCTAATAAGCAAACTTATCAGCAGTTGCTAGATGCAACTATCACTTTTGAAGATGACTACAAGAATGTCCAAGAGGATAGAAGGAAGAGAGCTAAGAAGGAAACCATGAGGATTTAGGCAAGTAAACCTAAACCCAATATGGAGTTCAAACCTCGGAACAAGGCCTATGGTAACAATAAAAATAACAAGGGTAGTGGTGGAAATCAATCCAATCCTAGAAGGAATGTTATTTGTAACAACTGTGGAATTCCAGGGCATTTCCAGAGGGAATGCAAAAAGCATGTAGTGATCTGTTACGGTTGTGGTCAGAAGGGGCATATCAAGCCCGATTGCCCCAGCAAACCACCAGGAGGTTGGCCTACCAAGGGAGGAGGACAAGCCAGTGGTGGAAATGGACAGCCCAATCGAGGAGGAAATAATGTCAACAACAACAATGGCAAGAGGAACAGACCTACCGGGAAGATGAATTGCGCAACCCTAGAGGAGGTGGATAATTAGGAGAATGCAGTGATAGGTACGCTCAATATCCTTACCAATCCCGGAAAAGTTCTATTGGATACTGGTGCAACTACTTCATTCATTTCTGAAGAATTCTGTGATAAATTCGGGATTAGAAGGGCAACGTTAGAAAACCCTATGACCGTAGTTACGACAGGGGGAAATGTGATTGTATGCCACATTAAACAAGATCAGGTTATCTCAATCTATGGTTGTACATACTTTGCAAACCTTTATGTGATTCCTTTGAAGGGAATTGCAGTAGTGCTGGGGATGGACTAGATGATGGAATATGGGGCCCAGATAAATTGTGAGGAGAAAACTATCTCAATCAAAACTCCAAGTGGAGCAAGGATAGTTTACCAAGCAGATAAGCACAATCATATCATGGTGGATCTACAGTTGAACTCGATGAAAGAGGTCAAATTGGAAGATATTCCTATAGTAAATTAATTTCAAGATGTTTTTCCAGCAGAGCTACCTGGAATGCCACCAGATCGAGAAATAGAGTTTGCTATTGATCTAATTCCCGGTACAACACCAATAGCTCAAGCACCATATAAGATGGGACCAAAAGAATTAAAAGAACTCAAAGAGCAAATTGATGAGTTAGCCAGAAAAGGGTTTATCTAGGAAAGTGTATCCCCATGGGGAACACCAGTAATCTTTGTGGATAAGGGGGATGGTGGAAGAAGGATGTGTGGAGACTACAGAAATCTGAACAATGTTACCATCAAGAATAAGTTCCTTTACCAAGGATTCAAGATTTGTTTGATCAAGTGAAAGGAGCCGGAGTATTTTCAAATCGACCAAAGATCTGGATACCATCAAATAAAAATCAAGCCTGAAGATGTTCCAAAGACAACATTTGTCTCAAGATATGGATACCATGAGTATTTAGTAGTACCATTTTGTTTGACCAATGCACCAACAATATTCATGAATCTGATGAACAAATTTTCATGCCATATTTGGATAAGTTCGTCATAGTCTTCATTGATGATATTCTGATATATTCCAAGGATAAGGAAGAGCATGCTGATCATTTGAGAATAGCATTGCAGACTCTAAGAGAACATAAACTTTATGGTAAGTTCAGTAAATGTGAATTTTGGCTAGATGAGGTAGAATTCCTCGGCCATGTGATCAGTAAAGATGGAATTGCTGTAAATCCATCTAAAGTTCAATCAGTACTAGAGTGGACTGCACCAACCAATGTGAAACAAATTCGAGGTTTCTTGGGGATGGCTGGTTATTATCGGAGATTCATTGAAGGTTTCTCGAAAATAGCTGGACCAATGACCAAATTGTTAAGAAAGAATACACCATTCAATTGGGATGATAAGTGTGAAGCAAGTTTTCAGGAGTTGAAGACCAGGTTAACCATAGCTCCAATCTTAGCAGTTCTAGAAACAGGGAAAGACTTTACAGTATACTGTGATGCATCTAAAGAAGGGTTGGGTTGTGTTTTAATGCAAGATCGGAAAGTGATTGCTTATGGTTCAAGGCAACTGAAACCACATGAAGTCAACTATCCAACTCATGATTTAGAGTTAGCAGCAGTAGTCTTTGCACTGAAAGGATGGAGGCATTTTCTTTATGGAGCCAGATGTGAGTTATACACTGAACATAAAAGTCTTAAATATTTCTTCACCCAAAAGGAGTTGAATATGAGACATAAGCGTTGGTTGGAACTAATCAAAGATTATTATTTAACAATCAACTATACTCCTGGAAAAGCAAATGTTGTAGCAGATGATTTAAGCAGAAAGAGTGCAGATATTCAGCCTAGCAATCAGGAGCTACCAAAAGAGTTACAAATGGACTTGGAAAGATTAGATCTTCAATTCATTAGAACAGAGGTTCTTGGAGGATTAGATACTATGCAGATAGTTGCAGAGCAGGACAGTGATCTTAAGCATGAAATTTTTAGACATCAAACTGAAGATCCTTTCATTGCTAAGGAAATTCGAAGGATATCTCAAGGGCAAAAATCAGTTTTTCACCTTGGAGATTATGAGTCTTTGTGGTTCCAAGATCATCTTTGTGTTCTAGATGTGACTGAGATTCGAGATGTCATACTCAGACAAGCACATGAAACACCATATTCTATACATCCAGGAAGTACTAAGATGTATATGGACTTGAAAGAACTATTCTGGTGGAATAACATGAAAATGGACATTGCTAAATATGTATCAGAATGCCATACTTACCAAAGGGTGAAGGCTGAACATCAAAGTCCAGCAGGACCATTACAACCTTTGGAAATTCCTGAATGGAAGTGGGAGGGAATAGGTATGCACTTCATCACAGGATTGCCCATGACACCGAAACGGAAGGATATGATATGGGTAATTGTGGATAGACTCACGAAAAGTGCCCATTTTATTCCGATAAATCAGAAAGATAATGCCGAGAAGTTAGTAAAAGTTTACATCAAAGAGATGGTAAGTAAGCATGGAGTGCCCAAAAAGATCGTAACTGATAGGGGATCAGTGTTTGCTTCAGCATTTTGGAAGCAATTACATGAAGCACTTGGTTCCAAATTATATTTCAGCACAACTTATGAAACATCCCAGCATTAGCACCTAGAAATAAAGAGGACACAGGGTTGTGCATTGCATTCATGCATAAGAAAATCCAGGGAATTTTCACGCAAAACTAAAAGAGCTATAGAGGAATCGAGGTCTCTCTTGTTCTGATGGAAACACTAGGACAGGTGCGATGGATTTCAACATGACCTCTATTGTACTTTTGTGTTTGAGGGGAAGGAAATCCAAATTTCAATATTCAATTGATGAATCTGAATTCTAAAAGCATTTGAAATGGAATAATAATTGGAAACTAAATTATAATGGAAAATAAGAGGTGAACTCTTATTTATAGACAAGGTATAATTTTTTATTCAAATAGAAAAGATAGTGGAAATTTAAATGAAATGAAATGGGTAAATGATTAATGTAATATGATATTACAATAATGAAATAATAAACAAGAATTGATAAAGAATAATCTTATTTACATCACACATTAGTATATTATCTTTACAATTATGAACCAAAGGGATAATGAGGTAATGAAATAGAGAGGTATCATTTTATTACAATAGTACAATCATTACACTATTTTTATTAAGTTCCAAGAAAAATGGAACACTTTGTTATAGAATACAATGTTTCATTGTTATTACAATAAAAGAATAAAAGTAAATTATTATAAAAGAAATAAATATAAAAATGAATTACATAAATAAATAACTAAAAAGATTCTTATTACAAGCAGATATAAATATTACATTGTTTTTGCAAATACATTATAATAAAAAAGAAAACTAGTATATCTTATTGAATAAAATAAACAATACAATATTCTTTGCAAAAGAGGAATGAATAAATAAAAAGTAATTCCTTTACTTACAATGCTTTATATTTCATAAAAGAAAAAGTGGATTACAAAAGAATAAAAAAAACTTAAAACTAAATTCATCTTCATTTTCTTCATCTTCTAAATCCTCTCTTTATATTCCTGATCCTGTTCCCTGCAAGCATAAGCAACAAACAACAGAAATGCAAAACAGGGGGTTATGGGGTTATGGTACTCTCAGGTTTAGCAATGTAATGCATTGCTTTGCCTCATCATTGAGTAGTATTAAATAAGAGGGGCCAATGTGAAATCTGTTCTTATCTAGATTTTTGCCTCAAGCTTATGCATCATAGGCAGGGGCAAGTTTCACCAAATTAGTAAAAAGATAAAAGTCAAAACAGTAATACCAACAAAAGATCTATCTTCACTTGATCTGATCCATGAGTCACAGCAAGCAAG
Source organism: Avena sativa (assembly GCA_916181665.1). Taxonomy (NCBI): domain Eukaryota; kingdom Viridiplantae; phylum Streptophyta; class Magnoliopsida; order Poales; family Poaceae; genus Avena; species Avena sativa. The sequence continues at coordinate 152,067,780 of OV702297.1, forward strand.
CAAGCTGCTCACACAACCGTGCATATGGGTGTGCTGTCAACACAGCAGCAGCCTAGGAAGGAGACAAGAAAGCCAACTTATGTACACAAAGGGGTGAACCAGCCGTAGCAACAAGCTACCATTTCACCTCCACACTTCAGAGCACATTCCCCATCTTATCATCTTATCATCAAACCAAGAATACTTAGATCATCCCACCAAATCCACCACCTAATCAGTATCTGGTTGCTTACTTAAGCCATCCAAGAAAAGATCAAGTAAGCACAATGAGGAGTAGATCAAGATCAGCAGCATCACGAGGAGAAGTAGATCAAGATCAACATCACGACAAGGAGGAGTAGATCAAGATCAGCAGCATCACAAGGAGGAGTAGATCAAGATCAGTAGCATCACAAGTAGTAGTAGACCATGATCCCCAATAGGCCACCAACAACAGGTACAAGTCCAAAATATAAATTAGATTATGCAGCACTTGTTCTTATTATCTTGCATCATCAGATTGAAAATAAATAATGGCTATGTCACAAATCATCCAAATCCATTTACCCTTCAACTAGAGGTTGTCTAGGAGGATTAGATGGAGAGATATTCTCAGGTTTGCATGAAAGTGCCATGCAAGGTTCATCACAGAATATTAACACCCAAAAGTCATATCTGTTTTTACCCCAAAGGATTTGGCCTCAGCCTTTGCATCACTGGCCAAATTAAGAAATTCAGCAAGTAACATTTAAGATGTTTATCATTGTGCACACTCTCAAGGGAGGCACCACAAGATCAAACATCAGGTTAGCAGCCACAAGTTTAAACTAGGATTATAGTAGAATCCAGTATAAGTTCAACAACAGAGAGCTTTATTTTAATCACTCAACTCAAACAAGCATCCATAAGCTGGTATATCATCCATTCATATAATCCAAATGATTTCAAATCATTTTCCTAGTTCAGTAAGCTAGGAATCATTTTTGGATAGGTGATTAATATCATTACTGAACCATAGGTTCAGTTCAGCATGCATCTTTCATATATAAACTCAACATTGATACAAGTACATCATTTATGATCTACCACCAGAAAATTGGATCAAATCATCTCCCTAACATTTTAGGGATCATTTTCACAAGTTGCCTATGGATTTACATCCATAAGGAGAGTAAGATCTATTGGATAGAATATATCCTCAAAGACACACTCAGATGAATTGTTTATCAACATGGATAACTTAAGAAGGGCCTAACAACATTTTTCCATCTGTGGACAAGGTCTCAGATCATACACCATTGACCTAAGCTACTGTTCACTAGTTTAGAACTAGGTGACAACAAATTCTTTAATGAACTACTACAGGGCACATTCCATAAAATGGTAGCACCTCTGTAGCAGTTTCATTCCTTTTTAACCATTTCTCAAATCATAAGTACAAGTATAAGAAACTACACCAAGTTATTTCAATCATCTTCCTAAGTCACACCAGCTAGGAATCATTCAACTAATCACATCTGCAAGCCATTCCTCAATAAACCAGGCCACTAGACTGAACTATAGCCAGTAAACAAATGTTCATAAGCTAGTAATCTTACTAAAGCACATTGATCATATACAAGATCAAAGACCATGTATCAAGAACAATACCAAGACTCACTAATCTTAACTTAATCGAACCACAGGTCACAAGTAATCTCGTCAAGGAAATGAACCCTAGTTACAGAGATGTAACCTTGATAGGGGGTAATCACAGCAAGCATGCTTGACATAGCAAGGTAGATGGGGCATAGAGAGAAACGCAGTAGGGGAAGCACACTTACCCATGGTCCTCGCAAAAAGTTAGAAGAGGAAGCAGAGGAGTGGCCGACGACTATGAAGAGGCGACAGCACGGGGAGCACCCCCGAAGGGGCACTGCAACCCGCACCTGCATCTCATCAGGAGCAACCTGTGGAGAAGGGGTGAAGGTCGTGAGCAACCCAGCACGGCGTCGACGAAGCACCAAGGCGGCTGAACCCTAACCCTAGCCTCGGGAGAGGGTCAACGCGGCCGGGAGAAGACCCTAGAGGGGAATCGGCTTGGACAGGATCGTGTGGCGGCGTCGACTTAGTAGTCTTGCACCACGACATGGCCACGGCGGCAGAGTCTGCCGGAATCGAGCAGAGTCAGGGGGCAGCCATGGAAGCACCAGAGCGAGGACGAGAGAGATAAGGTTGAGCGTAGGGAAGGGGGAGTAAGGGCCGATTATGTCTCTGTCTTGCACCAGATGGCCAAGTTGGGTCCAGATGGGCCAGTTGGTGAACCTGGCCCAATTCCAAAGAAAAATAAAAAATAAAAAATAAGATATTTATCAAATCACTAAATGACCAAACTACCCCTGAACATAATTTATACTCTAGAAAAATATAGAAAAATCCCAAAAATACATATGATATATCAAAATGACCACAAAAAAATAAAATAATATCTACCTAATAAAACTATAATTTTAATTATTTAAAATAAATATAAAGTAAAATAATTATTAACACCATTAAATCTTAAATGAAATTTTATAAAATAAAACAAAAACCCTAAAAATAAATAAAACTTCATTTTTGTGTATCAAAAGAACTCTACTATTTTATAAAAATACTAACTTAGAGTTTTACAAATAAAACATAAAGCAAATATTTAAAGACACTTAATTCTTTGATGAATTTTATAAAACTAAAGATAATACTTAAAAATAAATAAAATTCATTTTTAAGGTTTTGAATAAATATATTACACTAGAAAAATATTAAATATATTATTAGAAAAGTCTTTAATATTTTAAGTAATAAATCCTTACCTAATACCTATTTTGTGAATTCTTTAAAAATAATTGTTAAGTAAGAAACAATCACAATTCTTATAAAACCTTGAGCAATTAGTGCCTTTGTACTAAATTCCAAACCCATAACTTAAATTCATAATCAAATTTAAGTATAACTTTTGACTTTAAAATATTCTTTTAAAAATCTTATTAAGAATCCTTTTAAATAAACATTGGGTATCACCCATTTATAAAATATGGTGAATAATCAATATATCTTAACCATTATTAACATAACTTTAAATTCTAACAAATTACTAAGATCATCTAATTATGCTCCCATTAAATAAATACAAATTATTTTCTTAATAAGCAAAACAAATTTAATCTAAATCATTCACTTAAAATATAAAGTGAATAATTCCACACCTTAGTTATACCATCATAAATCTAAAACTTGGAAATAATTAAAATATATTACATCTTAAGTTTACTTAACCTCTTAAAGTTAACTTTAGTCTCAAAGCTTATAAACATCAGGTCTAATAAATCACTTATGTTTTTATAGTTAACTTTGGTCTATTTAACTTAAGACATAAAGCATCTCAAGTCCAAACTAATAAATCAAACACCAAAAGACATTGATCATGTTCTATTAACAATGATGATTATTTAAACCTTAGAAAGGAAATCTTTTCTTCAAATGTTATTCTTTTTGCCACTTCAAGCAACTACTCTAGGATAGTTCTTTCAAACCTTAATAATCCAATACATAGAGTTCCATCCTAATAATGAAATAGCAACTAATCTAAATCTTAAATTACTATTGCACTCTACTTTTATATCTTGTATATCAAAACTTAAAATCCCTATAGATGCACTTCATGTGAAGTGAAAATTTGAAGATAAACCAACTCTTAAAGGAATCACCTAAGTTCACTTCACTTACAGTATTAGGGATTCACTTTGGGGGTTTTGCAAAAATGCATAGCATTACTTATGCACAACAGCATATTGCTTCTTTAAAACATTAGTCCTTACCGGACCAATGATGTAGATTTCAAATATTGGATCTTATGTCGTCTTGAAGACCGTGAGTGCATAATCTTGCAATCACAAAAGGAAAGTTCACACTTTCTCATGTCCTTTGATTATTTTCTGTAAAGTATTTTACAAATCCAGTCTTGTCATCACCTTCATTTGAAAAAGGTCCGAAAACACTATTTTCATAATAATATGATTATAGGTTATTTACCATGAGGTAATAACCTACTATGAAAGTTCTGGTGGTAAAGGAACATATTATCTAGGACTTAACAACCAATGTCGCCAGTGATTCTTGCGCCGTATATCACGCGTTAACCATGAGATTTGGAATGGGACAGAGAAGTCAGCTGTATCTTCTTCCTCTCGCATGTAGCCGGATGTGCAGGTCGTGGTTGTTATCACTCGTAGCATGCATATTAATTGGTAATTCATAGAGGATATGCAGCATATGGGTGGGAACCCTCAATGTCCCACGATAGTTCTGGCATCTAACGGTCTGTACAAACCATTACTGTAATTCAATATGTGGGCATGGTGTACACCAAGGAGGCAAGCAGGGTCGCAGAGGGGGCAGTGATTGGCTTGGATCTTAGACTGGGCCCCATACCAAGGAAGTATGGACAAGGTCATGAATTGGTTGTGCAACAAGGCTAAGGTCTCTCATGGGTAAAGTAACGCACCTCTGTAGAGTGTAAGAACTGTAACTTGTTACTCCATGTTTCGGGAAGGATCTACGAACGCGGCGGGAAAGGAACTCCATGAAAGTTCTGGTAAACCCGTGAAGGCTGACGGACATAGCTTTTCAGAATAAAAGCAACCTTTGAAGAAATGTTTACGAAAACCTGCATTGCCTATGACCTATGGTCTGTGGCTGTAGATATAGTGCATCAAACACTCCTTTTCTAGTGAACTTTTTGAGTACGCTTGTACTCAAAGTATCTTCTTAACCCTTGCTAGATTCTGAAGCCATTAAGACGACGTCTACATCAAGTCATGCTCCATAAATCATCATCAAAAGCTAAAGTTCTTCAATGAAGTCAATAAAGTCAACATATACATCAACTCAAGTGAAGATGAAGTTGTTGATTAGATATGAATGGAATCTCTAACCATGGAACCAACTTCTATAAAGTATTGCAATAGCAGCAATGCAAACCCCAATAGTTTAGATACTAGTCCATTAGTATATTAGATTTGAGTTGATTATTTATAATTTTTCTTTGTAAGAAGATTCTTTCTCTCTCTTTAACCTAGAGTGTTCTCTGGATCTTGTGTAAAGAGTTGAGTTGTAACCTATAGTCATATCTTGGACCTACTGTGTTTCTGTTGTACCACTCTGAGGGATGTAATACTAGTGAATGGTGTTTCATTGGTGTTATGTCAATGACTATAGTGTATTACATCATGCAATGTTATGCTGGGTCACCGCAGCTTATCATCCAGAGACTTGGGGTCAAACAGAAAGTAAAAATTAGATACTAGAAGAAATGTTAAGGGCTTGTGCATTAGATTTTGGAGGTACATGGGAAGATCATCTACCATTGGCAGAATTTTCCTACAATAATAGCTATCAGAGTAGTCTGAAGGCAGCTCCATATCAGGTTCTGTATGGAAGGAAATGTAGATCACCAATATGTTGGTACGAGCCTGGAAGCAGCAAAGAATTTGCGCCAGACTATATCCAGGAAAAACAAGATATCATTGATAAGATCAAGGATAGACTGAAAATAGCTCAGAGTAGGCAGAAAAGTTATGCTGATCAATGTCGAAGATCATGGCATCCAGAAGTGGGAGACATGGTATATTTGAAAGTAAGTCCAATGAAAGGGGTTAAAAGGTTCGGAGTTAAAAGGAAAATTGAGTCCAAGATATATCGGGCCATTCAAGATGCTGAGTCAGAACAGAACTATAGCTTATGCTTTAGAGTTACCATCAAGATTGGCTCAAGTGCATAATGTTTTCCATGTGTCACAACTTCGTAAATGTTTGAAAGTTCCAGATGATGCAATCACACTTCAGGAGATAGAACTACACGCAGACTTGACCTATGTTGAAAAGCCCTGTAAAATTTTGGAAGAAAACTGGAAAAGGTTGAGGAATAGGGCAATCAAGTATTGCAAGGTACAGTGGGAACATTAGCCTGAAAGGGAAGCCACTTGGGAGAAAGAAGAGGATTTAAGAAAAGCCTATCCAGAACTATTCAGGTACATCTCAACAAACTTCGGGACAAAGTTTAATTTAAGGGGGGAAGTCTATAACATTCTAGCATTTAGGAACCAACGAGGGGTAGGTTTAGGAATCTGTGATATTGCATGCATTCATTTGTAAAAATGTGGGTAAAATTTTTGCCAAAGAAAAGACCTAAAGTGATCAAAGTTTCTTTCATGCTTTGAGATTAGGTATAGTCTTGAAGGATGATTGTTATAGACTTTGATATGATCTTTGTGGATTAGTGTGTTTTGGGAAATGAAATTTGAATTTAAATTTGAATGTTGGAATTATAATGTAGAAGGATTTAAAATTAGGTTTGAGTGATTTGACTTAATCAAGAGTTAACAATTAATGACTCAAACTTTAAATGAAATAAATTAATCAATAGAATGAATATTTATTCCAAAAATGTTATTCAATAAATAAGTTACAAAATGTAACTTATGGAATTGATCAAGAATCTTTACAATAGTAATGAAATGATAGAAGAATCTTTATATATTGAGTAAATAGTACAATCTTTATTACAAAAGGATAAAATAAAAATTACAAAAGAATAAAAGAAATGTTACAAGTGACTATTCTATAAAGAAAAAGAAAACCTAAACTAAAGTATTGATCTTCAAGTCTGGTACCTGCAAAACAAACACAAACTAAAAGAAAGAAAGTTAAAGTTAAAAATGTTTTACTCTCAGTGTTGATAGTGAGGTGCACTATTCAAAGTTCATTATTGAGTAATCTTTTAAGGGGCAAGTTTCACCAATATGAAAGAACTATATCTTTCATAATTTTAAGCCATAAGTCAAATAAACAACAAGGAAGGGCAAGTTTCACCAGCCAAGTAAATGTAACCAAATAAAAGTAACTTCATATTCAAAGCATATCCACAAGGTGTGCAGCAGGCACACATGCAGCACACACACCAAACTGCATGGTGTGTGCTATCAGCACAGCAACAACAGCTCCACACACACAAAACTATCAACACAGCCGTGGGAGGCATCCCCACACCATTTTTTGCTTCATACACATAAAACACAATAGCCAACCCAAGCCAAGCAAGATCACACCAATCACAACCTTGATCATCTCACCAAGATGGTGACATAAGGAGGGGGTAGATTAGGTGGATATCAAGGACAAGATCAAGCCACCAGGACTAGGAGGTGGAGAGCTAGATGAAGGAAAAGTCCAAGAACTGGAAATACCAGAAGGAGCACCAGATCAAGCTAGACACAAGATCAACAACTTGCAACCCCAACAACAACCAAGTGTGGTGAGTAGAAAAGACCATCACATGATTTCTCTGTCTTATATTAGACAAGCATTCATGAGTTGTCTCATACTCAAATTCTCAGAAAACACCCAAGTGGGATGAATCCATCATTGAAGTTTTAAACACTAAAAGCAACCAGAAAACTATATAGATCCAACTAGGATCTCAGAACCACATCATTGATCCTAGCTATCAGGCTATAACTTAAATTTTAGGAATGAATATAGCCAAGATCTGAATTTCTAGGCACACCTCTTAAATAGGAGTAGCACTTTAGAATTTCATCTTCTGGACCCATGTAATTTATCAAGCTTACAATCATTTTTCCAACTTTGACTCAAGAATCAGTAGCCGGTATCACTACCAGAACCAATCCATGAGAAACAACAAGATAAGGGCCTAATCCCTAAACCTCAGACCAACATCATGGGTTCTAGGGATGCAAGGAAAGAAGATTCCACTTATCTATCATGCCAAGCTAATTTTAAGCTTGAACAAAACCAAACCAAGTAATAGAATCTAATCTTGTGTGCCATACAAGGATGGTGTCACAAGAACAGTTTCTAATCTAAGAAGGTTAAACATTCAACTTTCACAGTTACACTCACAGCCAACTCTAAAATCATTTTCCTGACATTAATCACAGGAATCATAATCAGGAAAATCCATATACATATCATCACAGTAAGAGACCATTTGATATCAAGCTATATATAAATTCTTAAGCCAACAATACAAATACAGTGACTTCATCACACAAAAATAACTGTCATTTACGAAGCAATGACAGTGGTGAGCTCTCAAACCACTAGAATCCCCAAGTAATGATTCCAGAGCAACCTTATCATCTGAAGCATATAAAATTAACCAATGGAATCATCTGGTAAACCACTAGCATCATCACAGCTAATCATAAGCAGCAATCCATAGCAAACCCCCACTCATCATGCTTAGGAATCATCAATACATGATCCAACTAGTGAGATGCCTAATACACATAGGGATATGAACCCTAAGCAGGATAAAAAACCCTAATCAGGATATAACACTAGCTAGGAGTGGCCACTACCAAAACATGGCACAGGGTGGCCTAGCACAGAGGACACGAGGAGGAGAAGGTTTACTTACTAAATGTTGCCGTGGGTGAGAAGAAGAAGTAGAGGTCAATGATGAGCATGGCGGCACGGGGAGCACCCCCAAGGGGGCGCTGCGACCCACACCACGCTGAGGCGGTGACCATAGACACGCCTGGAGGATAGAAGCACCACCACAGCACACGGCAGCAGCGGTGGCGACAGCACCAACACCACCCCAAACTCTAGGGTTCGGGATGGAGCTAGTCTGGCCACGGGAAAGCTCCAGAGCCAAATAGAATTGGACAGGAGGGTAGAGCGTGGTCGACAACCTTGCCCTGCATCACGACAGCGTCCAGGGAGGACCACGGCGGCGGCGCCTTCAACCACGAGGTCGAGGAGGAGAAGAGAGAGATGAGGTTGAGCGAGTGATAGAGGGAGTGGGGTGGATTGGGCCAGGAACCCTTCGGGGTATTGTTTTGGCTCTGCCCTATTGGGCCACAAGGGACCAATAAGCCCAACACAATCAGCCCAAATCACTTAAAGCCAGGTTTTTAAATAAGAAAAGTCCAAAATGCCACTAAATTTAAATAAATTCTAGAAAATAAAATAAAAACCCAAAAATTATAAATAAAATATTTTTGGATTCACAATAATCCAAACAATCCAAATAAATTAGAAAATAAAATTTTAGACATATAAATTTTATTAAGAATTTTGTAATATATATATTCCTTATGGAATTTTACAAAATTATTGAAAGATGATAAAAATAAATAAAAATCATTTTCATTATATATTAATATTGTAGAATTCTTAAAGGAATTATTAAATACTAAACAAATATTTAATATCAGTTTTTTGTATTTAAATGATAATTCTTAAAGGAATTATTAAATAAATAAAATTCAAATAAAATGAAATAAAACAAAAGAATTCATTATTCAATAAATATTAAAAATTAATATTTCTAAATTCTTTATTTTTAAAAAGAATTTTTATAATTTAAATAATGGGGGAGAATACACACAAAGCTAAATAATGCATTACATTACTTTGCATAATCATTTTGCTTCTTTAAATATTGTCCTTACCGGGCAATAATGATGTTTTTGTAGACATAGAAGCTCAAGGTCTAGTGCAAGCATCAGACTTCACTACCTTGCAATCACAAGGCAAGTTCATCACTTTCTCATATCCTTTGAAGAGTCTTTATCAAAGTATTTGCAAATTGTGTGTTATCATATATACTTCAAAGAAAGAAAATATTATTTTCACAAATAAAGAAATCTTAGATATCATCCTAAGTGATGATATAATGGAGCAATAGAACTCAGGGTTCTATTTGCAACAACGATGATCACTTATGGACTTAATAACCCATGACATCGGTGATTCTAGTGCCATATATTACGCGTTAGCCATGAGATTTGGAATGGGACAGAGAAGTTAGCTGTATCTTCTTCCTCTCGCATATAGCCGGATGTGCGGGTCGTTGATATTTTCCTCGTAGAATGCATATTAATTGGTAATTCATAGAGGATATGCAGCATATGGGTGGGAACCCTCAATGTCCCATGATAGTTCTAACATCTAACGGTTTGTACAAACCATTGCCGTAATTCAATATATGGGCATGGTTTACACCAAGGAGGCATGCGAGGTCGCGAAGGGGGCAGTGATTAGCTTGGACCAACTACTGGGCCCCACATCATGGAATTTTGGACGGGAAAGTACGCCTGGTTGTGCAACAAGGAGTTGATATCTCATGGGTAAAGTAACGCACCTCTACAGAGTGTAAGAATTGTAACTTGTTACTCCCTGTTCCGGGAAGGAGCTGCGAACGCGGCAGGAAAGGAACTGCATGAAAGTTCTGGTCAACCTGTGAAGGCTGATGGTCATAGATTTTTATAATAAAATCAATCTTTGAAGAAAGATTTACAAAAACTGCATAGTGCCAAGGACTTATAGTTTGAGGTGGTAGTTAGAGCATCAAACTTCCCAACTTGCATATAATGAACTTGTTGGGTAACGCTGTTACTCATCCTTTCCTTTGATCCCTTGCTTAGACTCTGAGGATCCCGAAGACGTGCCAATGTATGCAGCCGAATGCCAAGAAGATGTGTTCTACGAGGAGCCTGACCTGTCAGGAGGTGTTGAAGGAGTGGATTATGAAGTACGCTATGGTGTCGATGACAATGAGTCCAACAAAGTATCCTAGTTAGTAGTAACCGACGAAACCAAGCAGCATGAACTCTATAGAATAAGCTGCTGAGCTCAACTCCTAGTTGGAGTTGCTACTTCTAAATTCTGCTGAAAACACTTTATATTTTAGTTTGTAAGTTGAATCCTTTTGAAGTCTTGAACATCTGGTATTGTAATAATAATAATGTGTGAATGTTTGTAATATGGACCCGCAATGTTTCTGTTGTACCACTTCGAGGGATGTGATATTTACTGAACGGTGTTCTATGAATGTCATGTCAACGACTATAGTGTACTACACATGCAGTGGTATGCTGGGTCACCGCACTGCGGCGCTCTGGCGCACTCTCGGCTCGCACGCAGAGAGACTGGGCGCGTGCTTGGCGGGTGGTCTAGGGGCTGGAAATGCTCGGGGCTTGGACAGGGGGTGGCGGTGGACGGTGGTCACTGCTCCAGACATGCTTGCTAGGCTTGAGGCTGCTCCTAGCTCGCTGTTGACTTGGGGGTGGCAAGTTAGGCTCGGCATGCTCACCATTAATGGCCATTGCATGCTCACTGTGGTGATAAGGATTGTTAAATAGGCTAGATTATCTACTAAGAGCTTGCTGCAACCAGAGAGGGAACAAGGTTGGCCACAATCACTGCTGCACCTAGTGTTTGATGTTTTGTTGTTTGCTGGTCACAAGGTGTTTGATGAAATGGCCAAAAGAAATTCAAATTTGAATTTTGGATTCAAACTTGGTGGGTTTTCTAGGCACATACTAGGGAGTATCTGGTTAGTTGGATTGGTCAAGGGGCACTGGTTTGGTTGGGTTTTGAAAAGGTGTGATCTTGACATATGATAAAGATTCAAATTTAAATTGTTATTTGAATGGGGTTGCTAAATGTTTCTGTAAGTTTGAAAGGTGGTCTTTGATTCACTTTTACTTGGTATTGCAAGGGATGAAAAGAATTGGAAAAGTTTCTATTTGAAATCTTGGACTAGAAACACTCAAAGTGACCTAGTGAGCAAGATTAGCAAAAATGACCATTTGTTTTATTTGATTTGTTTTTGATTTTCTCTTGATTTGTTTCTTATTGGAAATGTTTTAGATGATGTTATTTTCATCTTTAAACCATTCATTGCTATTTAGGTTAATCACACAAGTCCATTCATGCATTCACACAATCATCTCATACACACATGCATTCATTTGGTTTTTATTTAATCAAACTTTTTGTTAACCCTAATTTTAGTGATTAGAATTTGATAAGCATTGTTCAATATTTTTGGGATGTTACAAACCTTCCCTCCTTAAAAAAATCTCGTCCCGAGATTTGAAAAAGAAGAAAAATATTACCTAGGATTTAAAGAGATCGGGAAACTCCGTCCTGATGTGATCTTCTCGCTCCCAGGTAGCTTCTTCTTCAGTGTGGTTGCTCCACTGAATCTTGAGAAACTTGATTCTTCGGTTTCTGGTGGTTGTGAAGGCTTCCTCTAAAATACGTATGGGTACTTCGGGATACGTCATGTCATCGTTGATCTCTATGGTGTGGTGAATAATGTTCTTGAAAACTTCAGTCTTCTCCGGAACTTCAAGACATTTGCGAAGTAACGATATGTGGAACACATTATGCACTGCTGACATATCCTATGGCAGTTCCAATTGATATGATACTTCTCCTCGACGATTTAGAATCTTGAAAGGTCCAATATATCTGGGGGCTAACTTTCCTTTGATCTGGAAACGCTGCATTCCCTTCAAAGGCGACACTTTGAGATACACAAAATCTCCGATATTGAAAGCGAGGTCTCGACGTCTCTTGTCGACGTAACTCTTCTGTCTTGACTGGGCGGTCTGGAGGTTCTCACAAATCTTGTGAACTTTCTCTTATGCTTCTCATAGGATGTCGGGTCCAAAGATCTAACTCTCTCCTACTTCCGACCAATTCAAAGGGGTACGACACTTCCTTCCATACATGAACTCAAATGGGGCCATTTGCAAACTAGCTTGATAACTGTTGTTGTATGAAAATTCCGCGAAACGCAAACAGTCTTCCCATTTAGATCCATACTCTAGCACACATGCTCTCAGCATATCTTCGAGTATTTGATTTACTCGCTCCATTTGTCCATCAGTCTGAGGGTGGTACGTTGTGCTAAAATCTAGTCGGGTTCCTAAACCTTCTTGGACTTTCCTCCATAATTTCTAGGTAAACCGAGTTCCTCGATCTGATACGATGTTCTTGGGGACTCTGTGCAAACTGACGATTCTAGCGATGTATAACTCTGCTAGCTTCGAACTCTGGTAGGTGGTCTTGACTAGTAAGAGATGGGCTACCTTGGACAATCTGTCAACTATGACCCAAATAGAGTCATTTCCCCTACTAGAAGTAGGCAAACCGGTGATAAAGTCCATTCCTACAGAATCCCACTTCCATTCTGAAATCTGCAATGGTTGCAACAGTCCTACGGGTCTTTGATGTCCCTCCTTGTCTCTCTGACAAATATCACACTTGGCGATATAGCTTCCGATTTCTCTCTTCATCTTATGCCACCAAAATTGCTCCTTCAGATCCTGATACATCTTCGTTCCTCCGGGATGGATAGAATAAAGAGTATCATGGGCCTCCTTCAAAGTATCATGCTTCAATTATGAGTCTTCTGGTACACAGAGACGTCCTTTGTACCCCAGAACTCCTTCTTCATCCTCGGTGAATCCGGGTACTTTGCATGTACCGATACGACATTTGATTCCATCGATACTAGCATTTCCTTTCTGCGCCTCCTTGATTTGACTGATCAAAGTGGGTTGAAGTTATATGCTAGCCAAAAAACCTTCACTTACTAATTCCATACTAAAATCTTCCATCTCTTTATGCAAACTTGGTTGCTCCTTCAGAATCATGGAGTTCAAGCGGCACGGCAATCTGCTCAGGGCATCTGCTACCACATTGGCTTTACCGGGGTGATAGTGAATGTATAGGTCATAGTTCTTGATTAGCTCAATCCATCTTCTCTGCCTCATATTCAGCTCCTTCTGAGTGAATATATACTTCAGGCTCTTCTGAGCCGAATAAATATCACAACGGTTTCCCATAAGATAATGGCTCCATGTCTTCAGGGCTAGAATTACGGCTGCTAGTTCAAGGTCATGGGTAGGATACATCTATTCATGCGGCTTTAGTTGGCGGGATAGGTAAGATATAACTTTTCCTTCTTGCATCAACACACATCCTAAACCGATCTTGGATGCGTCACAATACACATCAAAGGTATTAGTGATATCCGTCATGATCAAGATTGGGGCTGAACTCAATCTCCTCTTGAGTTCTTGAAAATTCGCTTCACATTTGTCTGTCCATTTGAACTTCTTGTCCTTCTTCAACAATTGGGTCATGGGTCTAGCGATACTCGAGAATCCTTCTACGAACTTGCGGTAGTATCCCGCTAATCCGAGAAATGCACGAACTATGGTTTGGGTGGTTGGGGTTAGCCAATCTTCCACATCCTTCACCTTTGCAGGGTCAACGACAATTCCTCCGGCTGATACAATATGTCAGAGGAATCCTACCTCCTGTAACCAGAATTCACATTTGCTAAACTTGGCATACAGTTGATGCTCTCTAAGGGTTCCAAGGATGGTCCTTAGGTGTAGCTCATGTTCTTCTTCTGATTTGGAATAAATCAGAATGTCATCAATGAAAACAACGACAAACTTATCCAGGAAGTCCATAAAAATCATATTCATGAGGTTCATGAAATAAGCGGGGGCATTAGTTAATCCAAAAGACATGACCGTATATTCGTACAATCCATATCTAGTGGTAAAGGCAGTCTTTGGAATATCCTCTGCACGAATGTTGAGTTAATGATAGCCAGTTCTAAGGTCAATCTTATAAAACACTTCGGCACCAGTCAACTGGTCAAACGGGTCTTCTATCTTGGGCAACGGGTACCTATTATTGATGGTGACATCATTCAACTTCCGATAGTCCATACATAAATGGTTACCTCCATACTTTTTGTCCACAAACAAGACAGGTGATCTCCATGGCGACGCACTTGGTTGGATCAATCCTATTTCCAGCATGGCATCTAGTTGCTTCTTCAGTTACACTAGTTCCGATGGGTTCATACTATATGGTCTCTGGGCTATGGGTCCGGTTCTAGGGATTAGTTCAATGATAAACTCGATATCCCAATCTGGGGGCATACCGGGCAAAACATCTAGAAATACATCAGGGTATTCACAGACTATCCAGACTTGGTCAATGGTTGGCTGGGCTATACTCTTGTTGCATTTGAATTGACGGGGCAAGGTTTCAGATACATGCTTGACTGATATTCCGACTGTACTGGTCATTGTTATGGCTTTCTTGGCATATTCGATTAATCCTTTATGTTTGGACATCTGTAACATCCCAAAAATACTAAACTTGGATCATCAAACTCTAATCATCAAATTTAGGGTTAACAAAAACTTCTCTAAAATAAAATGAGAAAGCATGGATGAGTGTATGCATCCCATTGTGAATTCTTTTGAATTGCCTTTTTTATGTGTTTCTTTGCTTTTAAATGATTCTTAGGTGAAATAAACATCATCTAAACATCCCCACACTTTTCCCAAAGACAAATAAATCAAAATAAGCCAAATTAAGTGAATGGTCATTTTGCCCAATTTAATTCCCATGCCTACTTTGGCTGTCTCAAACTTTCAGAACTTACCAGAAACTTGTTTGGATCTTTGCACCCCTTGATAGTACTCATAACAAAGTATTAAGGCCCAATTGGTGATCATATAGAAACATTCAAATGCATAGTTTAAAGGATAGTTTAAAATTGAATCTATATCATATGGGAAGATCCCACTTTTTCAAGAACCACTCAAACAAGCTCAACTTTCAAAACCCAAGCATCTGCAGACTCACCAGCACCAACCTAGCACACCCACCAAAAATCTTTTTAAAATTCAAAACTTGAATTCTTACGGCCATTTCATCAAACACCTTGCAGATACAAATCAAACAAAATCCAAACACTATTGTGAGCAGTGATTCTTGCCTAACTTGTTCCCTCTCTGGATACAACTAGGCTTTAGTAGATCATCTAGCTCAATTGCAAACCTCTAGCATCACTGTAAGCTTGGCAATGCCATCAATGGAGAGCAGGCCGAGTGCACCCTTGTCACCCCCATGTCGACAGCAAGCTAGGAGAAGAAACAAGCCTAGCAAACATGTCTAGGAGCAAGCCAACACCCCACCGCCACTCCATGTCCAGTGCTCGAACGTTGCAAACCCCTAGACCACACACACGGACCATGCCAAGCTCGCCAGCAACCATGCCGAGAGCGCTCCTCGTGCGCCACTCTCGACCGACGCCCACAGACCGTGCACCGCCCTCGCCGCGTGCATACGTGATCACCACCATCCTAGCAACCCCGCAGACACGCTCGTTCGCCGCCGCGCGGACCACGCACGCTTTGCGCTTTAAAAACCTCCGTCGGGCACGCGCAGAGCACCGCCGCGTTCCGACCAAACCACACGCCCCACGCCTCGCCACCACGTCGTTGAGCATCACCAGGGAGCACCGCACCGCCCCTACCGTCGCCCACGTTGATAGCCCTCTGTGCCGTCGACCACGACGAGCTCACCTTGCGCCCCGTCGGTCCCCTCTCGCCACTATAAATAGAGGCCACCCCAACCGAATTGAGCACACCATATCACTCCCCTCTCCTCACTGATCGTTCCACCCCATTCCAGGAGCAAGGCGAGCAGCGCTTCGCCGGAATTTCACCGGAGCCCGCCGCCTTTGGAGAAGAAGGGAGCCAGCGATTGGAGCCGCCCCAGGAGAAGCTACCGGTACCAGGAGGTTCGTCGTTGTCGACTTCGTCGTTCGCCCGCCTCGCCGACCCTCGCCTGAGCCCCGGTGAGCCCCCGACAACCCCCACCTGCCGTCTTAGGTTTCTGTCTCACCGGTGTTGCCCAACGTCGACGATGACCCTCAGCCGTTAGATTAGAACAAGATCCCACGGCTCACATCGCCCCATACCTCTTCGCACCTCCTCGTCTCACTGACGCGCGGGGACAACAACTTAACCAGCCCGCGTAAGCGCTGTGCTTAGCAGGCCGGCCCAGTATCGTTTCCCGCGCAGCCCAGTCATTTGAAATTAACCTTTTCCATTTTATTTCAAACACACTTCTGCACCTAGATTCAAAAATCAACCCAGATCGATTCAGTGAACCAAATTGAATGAAACCAATTTTTTTAGAATGGTCTGGAAATGCTGAAGCCAAGCCCGTTGGATTCAAGTCATTCGGATTTGTAGATCATCCTTGGTAAAAATAACAAGGCAGAAGCTTTTCTGCATTCAAACATTTTTCACATTTAAACCATGATAGATTTTGAGTTGATTCCAACTCTCAAAAATCACATTTAACCATACCTTTCAGAATATATAAAAATATATAGGTTTACTTACAGAAATAATGACCAAGTACTAAAGAATGCCACATAGGCATTTCTAGTCACTTTATTTAATTAAAATAAAAGGTTAAACTTTATTAAATTGTGACACCACTTTAAATCACATTCCCATGTACTGAAATATGTGGCGATGACATGTGTCAACATGATCCCATGTTTGGTTTGGAGAATATTAAATCCTAAGTAGTTTTTCAATGAGTAGAAATTACTTTTCTAAAAATAAAAGGAATTAAACCAAGCCTTAATCTTGTAATGTTAGAGATGATGTTAGATCATCTATAGGACCCCTTTTATGTGATGATTGCAAGTAGTTAAGTATTGTTTGGTGATTGTGTACCTCGTATTTATTCATAGATGCTAGTACCGACCAAGGATACGAGGAGGAAGGAGGATACTACGAAGAAGAAGCCGAGGAGAACTTCAACAACTGCTCTGCACAAGGCAAGCCAATACTTGCAAGCTATTAACCTTGCAAGATAGCACTTGCAATTTAGCAAGCTTATATTGACAATGTTGCAAGACTAATACTACTAGTTCAATGTGCAAGCTAACACTTGCAAGATACTATACCCATGCAGGCAAATACTTGCTTGTTACCATGCCAACTATATGCCTTAAGCATATGTGAACATACCCACTTGATACCCCCTCCTAGTTTTATTCGCAAGCTTTCTATTTTATTTCTTTATCAAAGCTACTTACTTAGAGTTTACTTAAGTGAATTGTAGATTCTAGAAAGATAATTGAAGGTTGCATAAAGAGCATAAAATTTGGCCTAAGCTAGATAATCTTATGTCATCCTACGGCATGAGATTGAACTTAGTTAAAACTCCATTTGTTTACCACCCCTCATTAGTACTTACCCCCACTTGTAGATGCTAGTGCTAAGCATAAAACTGGATCAACTTTAGATGGGAATACTTGGTGGAAAAATGGTTATGAAAACCTTGGAATGATGGATCATTCTATTGAGATGTTTTGACATGTGTTTCCGAACACTAGATGATTTATGGTGATGAAAATGTTGAGGCGTGAGCCTTATCCCTTTATAAAACTGATGGTTGTCTAGATGCGTTACCTTTCCAATTTTACCGTACAACCACAATACCCGAGAATTGGGTAGGGCATGACTGGAAACTTATATACTTTAGTATTAGTTCCCTCACGGCCAAGGTCTGAGCTGAGGCTACCTTGTGAAGATTGCCCACCTGTGCAGTACCCAAGATGACAGTTGGTCATGGTTGGGAGGCCAAACTCATAGGAGAGGTGCTTATACTAGGGCGTGTAATTGAAAGGTTAGGATTGATTATCCGCATACTGAGTATGGTGAATTCAGGATTTGTTCCTGACGGATGTATCGAATGTTGTGGTGAAAGTGTACAATCTCTGCAGAGTGTCAAACTATTCGAATAGCCGCGTCCGCGGTTATGGATAGTTGGAGTGGCCATACTGTTCCCCCGTCAGATGTTTTCAAAATGACTTGTGAAATGATTTGAGACTTCGACTTGACCACAACAGAGTTGTGATATGAAATACCAGTTCCCAATTAGGGTTATAAAACTTTAACTAGCATTCTTTGCTTCTGAACTTAGTAGAGGTAAATCTGGCTTTTTGCAAAACAACCCTAGAGCCTAGTGTCCTATTACAAAAACCCCCTTCACTTGTTAGTATTAGTTTGCGAGTACTTAAAGAGTACTCATGGCTTTGTCCCTGGCTATTCCCGTGGCCAGACTATGAAGAGGAGTACCTGGAGGATGGACCCCAGGACGGTTACGACAACTAGGATCATCTCCCATCGTCAGCATTGCCTGTGACCCTGAAGATGGAGCTTTGCCTACGCTACCGTTATTATTACGTATTCCGCTGCTTGTGTTGTATTAAGACTGGATCATGAGATCCTTATTTGGTGTAAAACCTTATGTATGGTTTATAATGGATGATGTACTGTGGTATCCAATTCTGTTATGTCTCGCAAAAATGGTAATCCTGGGATTGTGATGTATGGCATAACAGGCATCTGGGATTAAAAATCTGGGTGTTGACAAGTTGGTATCAGAGCCATCCTGACCATAGGACACCCTAGTTAGACGGGACGTTTGGAATCAAAAACTTAGTTTTAAAACCAAAGGAAGCAAATATTTACAAAAACTTATTCTTATTTTTACCTCTTGGACTCTTCATAAAAATTCACGCTAGCAAATATTTACAAAAACTTATTCGCATTCTTACCTCTTGGACTCTTTCATAAAAATTCACGCTACTCCAAAATTATTTCAAAGCTTACATCAAATTTTGCACCCTAGATCACTTTTATTAAAACTCACAACTACGCTAGTGCACAAAGGTAGTGAGTAGTATTTGGTCCCACTGTATCGTAGTTTCTATAATGGTTCTTAAAACCATCTGTTTCCCTTTGTTCTGGTGTGTGTTGTACCGTGTGCGATGAATGAATGAATGAAAAGCAAGTTGCTAGAAAAATCTGAGTCAATTTTTTTTTAAAAAAAACTTCTCAAAGTCCCAGAACCTTAGAAATTTCCCTCTTTTCTCATGATCTATCTCAATCTTCAGATGCCACGTGGAGGAAGTGGTTCATCCCCGGACCCGATGTTGCAGATACTGCAAATGTTGACTTCTGACCATGAAGCTGAAAGAGCCAAACGTCAAGCCAACCTAGCCACCCTGCAACAGATAGCTCAACTTGCCCACAACAACCAAGGCCATGGAAATCAGGGCAACCATGGATCTAAGCTCAAGAATTTCCAGAACACCAACCCACCTGTTTTCACTAAGTCAGAAGAGCCCTTAGACGCTGATGATTGGCTGCAAACCATGGAAAATAACCTAGAAGTCGCCGGAGTGGAAGATAACGAGAAAGTTTTGTTTGCCACCCACTATCTAGCCGGAGATGCCAGAGCATGGTGGAACAGTGTTCGTGCAATGATCGGAGGACAGATGATGACCTGGGAGGAATTCAAGGTCAAGTTCAGTAGAACCCATGTACCACCGGGTTTAATCAAGAGGATGAGAGACGAGTTCAGAGAACTGAAGCAAGGAAGGATGACTGCAGTGGAATACCGTGACAAATTTTTGTCATTAGCTAGGTATGCCCCTGATGAGATCGACACTGAAGCCAAGAATAAAGAAAGATTCTTGAATGGTCTGCATGATGAGATGCAAACCGTGTTAGTCAATATCCCCTTTGCCGATATTGAAGCCCTGGTCGACTCTGCCATCCAAATGGAAGGAAAGATCATCCAAGCCAATGAGAACCGCAAGCGTCGCATGATGCACCATCTAGGAACCCATCAGACCCCAAAGTATCGCCCTAACCCATCTCCAGGATTTGCCCCAAGGACCAACAAATCACCGATGAACCGTCCAACCTATCCCAACCGTGGAAACCCAAGGCCCGGAGGAAATCACAACAACCCCGGGAACTCTAGCAATTTCAACCGTGCCCCACCCAAGTTCAACAATAATGCTACCACCAACCCCAACACTGCCCCGAGGAGTGGAAGCAACGCTGTGCCTGTAGCAGGAAAGGGAAAGTCGCAGGTAACTTGTTATGACTGTGGAAATAAGGGCCACTATTCCAACGAGTGCCCCAACAAGAAGAATGCCACAGCCCCCAATGCAAATGCCCCAGCTCAGTAGCAGCGTCGTGTTCAGCCAGGAAGGAGGTTTGCCCCAGGGAATTCGCTCAACCGCAACGGCCATCTTTTTCTCATGCATGCTGAAGAAGCCCAGGAAGCGCCAGACGTCGTGCTGGGTATGTTTTCTGTTAATTCAGTACTTGCAAGAGTGTTGTTTGATTCTGGTGCATCACACTCATTTCTCACCATAGAATTTGCATGCACTAGTAAAATTCAACCAACAAAACTGAAGCATGTTATGATCGTCCAAATTCCCGGTTCAACCACCAAGGCTAGGCAAATTTGCAAAGCCGTCCCTATCCGCATCCATGGCATAGATTTTTATGCTAATCTCATAGTACTCGGAACTAAAGGTTTGGAAGTAGTACTAGGAATGGATTGGATGTCCAAACATAAAGGATTGATTGACTATGCCAAGAAAGCCATCACCATGACCAGTACAACCGGAATATCAGTCGAGCATATATTTGAAACCTTACCTCGCCAATTCAAGTACAAAAAGAGTATAGCCCAACCTACCATTGACCAAGTCCGGATAGTCTGTGAATACCCCGATGTATTTCCAGATGTTCTGCTCGGTATGCCCCTAGATCGGGATATCGAGTTTATCATCGAACTAATCCCCGAAACATGACCCATAGCCCAGAGACCATATAATATGAAACCGTCTAAACTGGCAGAACTGAAAAAGCAACTGGATTCCATGTTGGAAATTGGATTGATTCAACCAAGTGCGTCACCTTGGAGATCACCTGTCTTGTTTGTGGACAAGAAGGATGGAGGTAACCGTTTGTGTACGGATTACCGGAAGTTGAATGATGTCACCATCAAAAACAAGTATCCCTTGCCCAAGATACAAGTTTTGTTTGATCAGTTGACCGGTGCCAAAGTGTTTTCTAAGATTGATCTTAGGACTGGCTATCATCAACTCAAAATTCATGCAGAAGATATTCCCAAGACTGCCTTTACCACCCGATATGGATTGTACGAGTATACAGTCATGTATTTTGGATTAACCAATGCCCCCGCTTATTTCATGAATCTCATGAATACGATTTTTATGGACTTCCTGGATAAGTTTGTCGTTGTTTTCATCGATGACATTCTGATTTATTCCAAATCGGAAGAAGAACATGAGCTACACCTAAGGACCATTCTTGGAACCCTTAGAGAGCATCAGCTGTATGCCAAGTTTAGGAAATGTAAATTCTGGTTACAGGAGGTAGGATTCCTCGGTCACACTGTATCAGCCGGAGGAATTGCCGTTGACCCTGCCAAAGTGAAAGATGTCGAAGATTGGCAAGCCCCAACCACTCAAACCCAACTTCGTGCATTTCTCGGATTGGCGGGATACTACCGCAAGTTCGTAGAAGGATTCTCGAGTATCGCCAGACGCATGAACCAATTGCTGAAGAAGGACAAGAAGTTTGAATGCACCGACAAATGTGAAGCGAGTTTTCAAGAACTCAAGAGGAGATTGATTTCAGCCCCAATCTTAATCATGCCGGATATCACGAAGCCCTTCGACGTGTATTGTGATGCATCCAAGATCGGTCTCGGATGTGTGCTAATGCAAGAAGGCAAAGTTATATCTTATCTATCTCGACAATTAAAACAACATGAGCAAAATTACCCAACCCATGATCTCGAACTCGCAGCCGTAGTTCTAGCCCTGAAGACATGGAGGCATTACCTAATGGGAAACCGTTGTGAGATTTACTCGGATCACAAGAGCCTGAAGTATATATTCACTCAGAAGGAGCTGAATATGAGACAGAAAAGATGGATTGAGCTAATCAAGGATTACGATCTGGACATTCACTATCACCCCGGTAAAGCCAACGTGGTAGCGAATGCCCTTACCAGATTGCCGTGCCGCTTGAATTCCATGATTTTAAACGAGCAACCAAGCTTGCACAAAGAGATGGATGATTTTCGAATGGAATTAGTAAGTGAAGGATTTTTGGCTAGCATAGAACTTCAACCCACTTCGATCAGTCAGATCGAAGAGGCGTAGAAAGGAAATGCTAGTATCAACGGAATCAAGCGTCATATTGGTATAGGCAAAGTACCCGGATTCACCGAAGACGAAGAAGGAGTTCTGTGGTACAAAGGACGCCTTTGTGTAACAGCAGATTCTGAGTTGAAAGAAGTGATTCTGAAGGAAGCTCATGATACTCTTTATTCTATCCATACCGGAGGAACTAAGATGTATCAAGATTTGAAAGAGCAATTTTGGTGGCATAAGATGAAGAGAGAAATCGGAAGCTATATCGCCATGTGTGATATATGTCAGCGAGTCAAGGCAGGACATCAAAGACCCGCTGGACTGTTGCAACCCTTACAGATTCCGGAATGGAAATGGGATTCCGTTGTAATGGACTTTATCACCGGATTGCCTACTTCTAGTAGGGGCAATGAATCTATCTGGGTCATAGTGGACAGATTGTCCAAAGTTGCCCATTTCTTACCCGTCAAGACCACATATCAGAGTTCAAAGCTAGCGGAGTTGTACATCGCTAGAATAGTTAGTTTGCATGGAGTCCCCAAGAACATCGTATCAGATCGAGGAACTCAATTTACCTCGAGATTCTGGAAGAAAGTCCAAGAAAGTTTAGGAACCCGCCTAGATTTCAGCACCGCATATCACCCTCAGACCGATGGACAAACACATCGAGTAAACCAAATACTCGAAGATATGCTGAGAGCATGTGTGTTAGAATATGGATCCAAGTGGGAAGACTGTCTGCCGTTTGCAGAATTTTCATACAACAACAGTTATCAAGCCAGTTTGCAAATGGCCCCATTTGAATTCATGTACGGAAGGAAGTGTCGCACCCCTTTGAACTGGTCGGAAGTAGGAGAGAGTCAGATTTTCGGACCTGACATCCTACAAGAAGCAGAAGAGAAGGTTCACAAGATTCGTGAGCACCTCAAGACCGCCCAGTCCAGACAGAAGAGTTACGCCGACAAGAGACGTCGAGACCTCGCTTTCAACATAGGAGATTTTGTATATCTGAAGGTGTCGCCATTTAAGGGAATGCAGCGTTTCCAACTCAAAGGAAAGTTATCCCCTAGATATATCGGACCTTTCAAAGTTCTGAACCGTCAAGGAGAAGTGTCATATCAATTGGAACTACCCGAAGAGATGTCAGCGGTGCACAATGTGTTCCATATCTCATTACTTCGCAAGTGTCTCGAAGTCCCAGAGAAGACCGAAGTGTTCAAGAATATCGATCACCAGACCATAGAGATTAACAATGACCTGACCTATCCCGAAGTACCCATCTGTATTTTGGAAGAAGCTTTCCGAACTACCCGAACCCGAAGCATCAAGTTTCTCAAGATTCAGTGGAGCAACCACACAAAAAAGGAAGCTACCTGGGAGCACGAAGATCACATCAGGACGGAGTTTCCCGATCTCTTCAAATCCTAGGTAATCTTTTTGTCCTTTTTCAAATCTCGGGACGAGATTTTGTTTAAGGGGGGAAGGTTTGTAGCATCCCAAAAATACTAAACTTGGATCATTAAACTCTAATCATCAAATTTAGGTTTAACAAAAACTTCTCTAAAATAAAATGAGAAAGCATGCATGAGTGTATGCATCCCATAGTGAATTCTTTTGAATTGCCTTGTTTATGTGTTTATTTGCTTGTAAATGATGCTTAGGTGAAATAAACATCATCTAAACAATCCCCACACTTTTCCCAAAGACAAATAAATCAAAATAAGCCAAATTGAGTGAATGGTCATTTTGCCCAATTTAACTCCCATGCCTACTTTGGCTGTCTCAAACTTTCAGAACTTAACAGAAACTTGTTTGGACCTTTGCACCCCTTGATAGTACTCATAACAAAGTATCAAGTCCCACTTGGTGATCATCCAGAAACATTCAAATGCATAGTTTAAAGGACAGTTTAAAATTGAATCTATATCATATGGGAAGATCCCACTTTTTCAAAAACCACTCAAACAAGCTCAACTTTCAAAACCCAAGCATCTGCCGACTCACCAGCACCAACCTAGCACACCCACCAAAAATCTTTTCAAAATTCAAAACTTGAATTCTTGCGGCCATTTCATCAAACACCTTGCAGATACAAATCAAACAAAATCCAAACACTATTGTGAGCAGTGATTCTTGCCTAACTTGTTCCCTCTCTGGATACAACTATGCTTTAGTAGATCATCTAGCTCAATTGCAAACATCTAGCATCACTGTAAGCTTGGCAATGTCATCAATGGAGAGCAGGTCGAGTGCACCCTTGTCACCCCCATGTCGACATCAAGCTAGGAGAAGAAACAAGCGTAGCAAACATGTCTGGGAGCAAGCCAACACCCCACCTCCACTCCCTGTCCAGCGCTCGAACGTTGCCAACACCTGGACCACACACATGGACCATGCCAAGCTCGCCAGCAACCATGCCGAGAGCGCGCCCCGTGCGCCACTCTCGATCGACGCCCACAGACCGCGCACCGCCCTCGCCGCGTGCATACGTGATCACCACCGTCCCAGCAACCCTGCAGACACGCTCGTTCGCCGCCGCGTGGACCACGCACGCTTTGCGCATTAAAAACCTCCGTCGGGCACGCGCAGAGCACCGCCGCGTTCCGACCAAACCACACCGCCCCACGCCTCGCCACCACGCCGTTGAGCATCACCAGGGAGCACCACACCGCCCCTACCGTCGCCCACGTCGATAGCCCTCTGTGTCGTCGACCACGACGAGCTCACCTTGCGCCCCGTCGGTCCCCTCTCGCCACTATAAATAGAGGCCACCCCAACCGAATTGAGCACACCATCTCATTCCCCTCTCCTCACTGATCGTTCCACCCCATTCCTGGAGCAAGGCGAGCAGCGCTTCGCCGGAATTTCACCGGAGCCCGCCGCCTCTGGAGAAGAAGGGAGCCAGTGATTGGAGCCGCCCCAAGAGAAGCTGCCGGTACCAGGAGGTTCACCATCATCGACTTCGTCATTCGGCCGCCTCGCCGACCCTCGCCTGAGCCCCGGTGAGCCCCCGACGACCCTCAGCTGCCGCGTTAGGTTTCTGTCTCGCAGGCGTTGCCCAACGTCGACGATGACCCTCAGCCGTTAGATTAGAACAAGATCCCACGGCTCACATTGCCCCATACCGCTTCGCACCTCCTTGTCTCACTGACACGTGGGGACAATAACTTAACCAGCCCGCGTAAGCGCTGTGCTTAGCAGACTGGCCCAGTATCGTTTCCCTCGTAGCCTAGTCATTTGAAATTAACCTTTTCCATTTTATTTCAAACACACTTCTGCACCTAGATTCAAAAATCAACCCAGATCGATTCAGTGAACCAAATTGAATGAAACCAATTTTGTTAGAAAGGACTGGAAATGCTGAATCCAAGCCCGTTGGATTCAAGTCATTTGGATTTGTAGATCATCCTTGGTAAAAATAACAAGGCAGAAGCTTTTCTGCATTCAAACATTTTTAAAATTTGAACCATAATAGCTTTTGAGTTGATTCCAACTCTGAAAAATCACATTTAACCATACCTTTCATAATATATAAAAATATATAGGTTTACTTACATAAATAATGACCAAGTAATAAAATAATGCCACATAGGCATTTCTAGTCACTTTATTTAATTAAAATAAAAGGTTAAACCTTATTAAATTGTGACACCACTTTAAATCACATTCCCATGTACTGAAATATGTGGTGATGACATGTGTCAACATGATCCCATGTTTGGTTTGGAGAATATTAAATCCTAAGTAGTTTTTCAATGAGTAGAAATTACTTTTCTAAAAATAAAAGGAATTAAACCAAGCCTTAATCTTGTAATGTTAGAGATGATGTTAGATCATCTATAGGACCCCTTTTGTGTGATGATTGCAAGTAGTTAAGCATTGTTTGGTGATTGTGTACCTCGTATTTATTCATAGACGCTAGTATCGACCAAGTATACGAGGAGGAAGGAGGATACTACGAAGAAGAAGCCAAGGAGAACTTCAACCACTGCTCTGCACAAGGCAAGCCAATACTTGCAAGCAATTAACTAACACTTGCAATTTAGCAAGCTTATATTGACACTTATGCAAGCTTAATACTACTAGTTGAATGTGCAAGCTAACACTTGCAAGATACTATACCCATGCAAGCAAATACTTGCTTGTTACCATGCCAACTATATGCCTTAAGCATATGTGATCATACCCACTTGATACCCCCTCCTAGTTTTACTCGCAAGCTTTCTATTTTATTTCTTTATCAAAGCTACTTACTTAGAGTTTACTTAAGTGAATTGTAGATTCTAGAAAGATAATTGAAGGTTGCATAAAGAGCATAAAATTTGGCCTAAGCTAGATAATCTTTATGTCATCCTACGGCATGAGATTGAACTTAGTTAAAACTCCATTTGTTTACCACCCCTCATTAGTACTTACCCCCACTTGTAGATGCTAGTGCTAAGCATAAAACTGGATCAACTTTAGATGGGAATACTTGGTGGAAAAATGGTTATGAAAACCTTGGAATGATGGATCATTCTATTGAGATGTTTTGACATGTGTTTCCGAACAGCAGATGATTTATGGTGATGAAAAGGTTGAGGCATGAGCCTTAGCCCTTTATAAAACTGATGGTTGTCTGGATGCGATACCATTCCAATTTTACCGTACAACCACAATACCCGAGAATTGGGTAGGGCTTGACTGGAAACTTATATACTTTAGTATTAGTTCCCTCACGGACAAGGTCTGAGCTGAGGCTACCTTGTGAAGATTGCCCACCTGTGCAGTACCGAAGATGACAGTTGGTCATGGTTGGGAGGCCAAACTCACAGGAGAGGTTCTTATACTAGGGCATGTAATTTAAAGGTTAGGATTGATTATCCGCATACTGAGTATGGTGAATTCAGGATTTGTTCCTAACGGATGTATCGAATGTTGTGGTGAAAGTGTACAATCTCTGCAGAGTGTCAAACTATTCTAATAGCCGCGTCCACGGTTATGGACAGTTGGAGTGGCCATACTGTTCCCCCGTCAGATGTTTTCAAAATGACTTGTGAAATGAATCGGAGAATTTGACTTGACCACAACAGAGTTGTGATATGAAATACCAGTTCCCACTTAGGGTTATAAAACTTTAACTAGCATTCTTTGCTTCTGAACTTAGTAGAGGTAAATCTGGCTTTTTGCAAAACAACCCTAGAGCCTAGTGTCCTATTACAAAAACCCCCTTCACTTGTTAGTATTAGTTTGCGAGTACTTAAAGAGTACTCATGGCTTTGTCCCTGGCTATTCCCGTGGCTAGACTATGAAGAGGAGTACCTGGAGGATGGACCCCAGGACGGTTACGACAACTAGGATCATCTCCCATCGTCAGCATTGCCTGTGACCCCAAAGATGGAGCTTCTCCTACGCTACCGTTATTATTACGTATTCCGCTGCTTGTGTTGTATTAAGACTGGATCATGAGATCCTTATTTGGTGTAAAACCTTATGTATGGTTTGTAATGGATGATGTACTGTGGTATCCAATTCTGTTATGTCTCGCAAAAATGGTAATCCTGGGATTGCGATGTATGGCATAACAGGCATCTGGGATTAAAAATCCGGGTGTTGACAACATCCAATCCATTCCTAGTACTACTTCGAAACCTTTAGTTCCGAGTACTATTAGATTTGCATAAAAATCTATGCCATGGATTTGAATAGGGACGACTTTGCAAATTTGTCTAGCTTTGGTGGTTGAACAAGGTATTTGAACTATCATAACATGCTTCAATTTGGTGGGTTGAATCTTACTAGTGCATGCAAATTCTTCAGTAACAAACAAGTGCGATGCTCCAGAATCAAAAAACACTCTTGCAAGTACTGAGTTAACAGAAAACATACCTAGCACAACTTCCAGGCTAAACACGACGCTGCTGTTGAGCTAGGGAATTTTCATTGAGGGTTGTGGCAATCTTCTTGGGGCACTCATTGGAATAGTGACCTTTGGTTCCACATTCATAACAAGTCACTTGCGACTTGTCTTTTGCTGCAACAGGCACAATGCTGCTTCTAGTCCTTGGGGCAGTGTTGGTGTTGGTGGCGGCATTGTTGTTGTTGAACTTGGGTGGAGCACGATGGAAATTTCTGGAGTTGCTGGGGTTGTTGTTGTTTCCTCCGGGCGTTGGGTTTCCACGGTTGGGATAGGTCGGACGGTTCATCGGCGGTCTGTTGGTTCTTGGGGCAAATCCCGGAGATGGGTTGGGGCGATACTTCAGTGTATGGTGGGTTCCTGGTTGATGCATCATGCGGCACTTGCGATTCTCATTAGCTTGGTTGATCTTTCCTTCCATCTGAACGGTAGAGTCAACTAGGTATTCAATATCAACAAAGGGGATATTGACTAACATTGTCTACATTTCATCATGCATACCATTCAGGAATCTCTCCTTCTTCTTGGCTTCAGTGTCTATCTAATCCGGTGCATACCTAGCCAATGACAAAAATTTGTGGCGGTACTCCACTACTGTCATCCTCCCTTGCTTCAGTTCCCTGAATTCATCTCTCATCCTCTTGATTAAACCCGGTGGCACAGGGTTCTACTAAACTTGACTTTGAACTCTTCCCAAGTCATCAGCTAACCTCCTGTCATTGCACGAACGCTGTTCCACCATGCTCTTGCATCTCCGGCCAGGTAGTGGGTAGCAAACAATACCTTCTCGTTAGCTTCCACTCCTGCAACTTCCAGATTGTTCTCCATGGTTTGCAGCCAATCATCGGCATCGAGGGGCTCTTCAGACTTGGTGAAAACGGGTGGATTGGTGTTCTGTAAATTCTTGAGCTTGGATCCATGGTTGTACTGATGTCCACGGCCTTGATTGTTGTTGGCCCTCTGAGCTATCTGTTGAAGGGTGGCTAAGTTTGCTTGACATTCGGCTCTTTCGGCTTTGCGGTCAGAAACCAACATTTGCAAGAGTTGCAACATTGGATACGGGGCTGAAGTGCTTCCTCCGCGAGGCATCTGAAGATTGATATAGATCATGAGAAAAGAGGGAAATTTCTAAGGTTCAGGGTTTTGGGTTTGAAAAGTTTTTGAACTTTCAGTTTGACTCTAGTTTTGCCCACTAGCAACTTGCTTTTCATTCAATCATTCATGGCACAAGATGCAAACACACACCATAACAAAGGAAAACAGATGGTTTTAAGAACCATTCTGTGAAGCTACGATACAGTGGGATCGAATACAACTCACTAACGTTAGTGCTCAAGTGCTACTACTCCTTGGAGTCAGTGTCCTCATCATCCTCATCATCATCATCGATGAAGGCGAAGTTATCCTCATCGGTGAAGAAGTCCATGGCCTGATCCTCCAGAAAGTCATCATCATCATGGAGATAGGAGTAGGGGTCTCCACGAAGGTCTTCCCCTGCATTCTCCCTCTCCTCCAACTGCATATCTCTCTCGTGGATGGTCTCCTCCAAATCCGTGATCCGGTGGCGAAGACGGGCAGTCATGCGCTCCTTCTTATCAAGCTGACAACAACGACACTAGCGATCCTTCACTAGCATGGCGATGGTCTGATCCTTCTTGGCAGCAATGGCATACTTGTGGTTGGCGTAGGACCGGGCATTGTCCAACTCCTTCTGACGGTCATACATCATGAAGATGAGGTGGTCCAATTGACTCTTCTGCTCGTGGTGGTATGGGGCCTCCAGTGGCTGTCCCATAACATCACGCCTTGGGTAGAACTCAAAGCGGGTACCCTTGATTAGATTGATACTCTGCCCACACAGACGGGCAAGAGCTTCCTGCATGGCCCTGGCAA
Source organism: Avena sativa (assembly GCA_916181665.1). Lineage (NCBI taxonomy): Eukaryota > Viridiplantae > Streptophyta > Magnoliopsida > Poales > Poaceae > Avena > Avena sativa. The sequence goes on from OV702297.1 coordinate 152,098,285, forward strand.
GTCCATCGAGCTAGTTGTTATCTCTTAAGGTGAACTAAATTACCTCTACGGTGGGGGGTTCAATCTTTCCTCGGAGACTTGCAACAACTAGCCACTGCAAATCCTCTCCTTCCTGATCATTGAGCTGAGCTCCGAAGAACTCGGGGTGCGGACGCTCTAGCATCTCTGACAGCTAGTCCAAATCACGCTCAAAGATGAGCTCTCCTCCATTCCCCAACTGATAAAACTTGTTGTACTTCACGTCCATCTATAAGAGTATAGGATGAGTAAGTTAGTAGAGTGATCAAGTGGGTCAAATTTTAAGTAAGTTTGTAGGAATTTTTGAGGAACATGAATTTTCATGAAATAATCCAAGTGATAAGAATGAGAATAAGTTTTTATAAATACTCACTTCCTTTGGTTTTGAAACTAAGTTTTTGATTCGAACGTCCATTCTAAACTAGGGTCTCCTATGGTCAGGATGGCTCTGATACCAACTTGTCAAATGTAACATCCCAAAAATACTAAACTTGGATCATTAAACTCTAATCATCAAAATTTAGGATTAATAGAAACTTTTCTAAACAAAAATATGAAAGCATGCATGTGTGTATGCATTCCAATTTGGATTCTTTTCAATTTCCTTGCTTGTGTGATTCTTTGCTTGTAAAAGGATTCTTAGGTGAAATAAACATCATCTAAACAATCCCCACACTTTTCCCAAAGACAAATAAATCAAAACAAATAAAATAAGTGAATGGTCACTTTGGCCAAATTAACTCCCATGACTACTTTGGTTGTCTCTAACTTTCAAAACGTAACAGAAACTTGTTTGGATCTTTACACCCCTTGATAGTACTCATAACAAAGTATCAAGGCCCACCTTGTGATCATCCAAAAACATTTGAATGCATAGTTTAAAGGACAGTTCAAAATTGAATCTATATCATATGGGAAGATCCCACTTTTGCAAAAACCACTCAAACAAGCTCAACTTTCAAAACCCAAGCATCCACAGACTCACCAGCACATTCCTAGCACACCCACCAAAAATCTTTTCAAAATTCAAAACTTGAATTCATGCGGCAATTTCATCAAACACCTTGTTGATTCAAATCAAACAAAATCAAAACACTATAGTGTGCAGTGTTTTGGGCCTAACTTGTTCCCTCTCTGGACACCACTAGCCTTAGTAGATCATCTAACGACCCTAACTAATCCCTAGCACCACTGTAATCTAGCCTTTGTCATCAATGGTGAACAACCCGAGTGCACCATTGTCACCCTAGTGTGGACAGCAAGCTACAAACAGCACTAGCCTCGCCAACCTTGTCTGGGAGCAAGCTAGCACCCCACCGCCACTCCCTGTCCCAGCCGCGAGCGATGCCAGCCCCTGGACCACACGCACATACCATGCCAAGCCGCTCTGCAACCCTGCCGAGAGCGCGCCCTGTGCGCCACGCTCGACAGACGCCCACAGACCGTGCGCCGCCCTCGCCGCGTGCATACGCGATCATCACCATCCCAGCAACCCCACAGACACGCCCATTCGCCGCCGCGCGGACCACGCACGCTGTGCGCCATTAAATCTTCCATCGGACCAGCGCAGAGCACCGCAGCGCACCCCCGTCTCAGTGACGCGTGGGGACAGCCACTTAACCATCCCGCGTAAGCGCTATGCGTAGCAGGCCGGTCCATTTTCTCTTCCCGCGCAGCCCACTCATTTGAATTTGGATTTTTCCATTTTCATTCAAACACAGTTCTGTACCTAGTTTCAAAAATCAAACCAGCTCGATTCAGTAAATCAAATTGAATGAAACCAATTTTATTAGAAAGTTCTGGAAATGCTGAATCCAAGCCCGTTGGATTCAAATCATTTGGATCTGTAGATCACCCTTGGTAAAAATAACAAGGCAGAAGCTTTTCTGCATTCAAACATTTTTCAAATTTAAACCATAATAGCTTTTGAGTTGATTCCAACTCTCAAAAATCACAATTGATCATACCTTTCAGAATATATAAAAATATATGGGTTTACTTACAGAAATAATATGGAAGTAATAAAAGAATGCCACATAGGCATTTCTAGTCACTTATTTTATTTAAAATAAAAAGGTTAAACCTTATTAAATTGTGACACCACTTTAAATCACATTCCCATGGACTAAAATATGTGGTCATGACATGTGTCCACATGATCCCATGTTTGGTTTGGAGAATATTAAATCTTAAATAGTTTTTCAATGAGTAGAAATTACTTTTCTAAAAATAAAATCACTTAAGTCAAATGCTTTAGTCTTGTAATGTTAGTGATGATGCTAGATCATCTATAGAACCCCTTTGTGTGATGATTGAAAGTAGCTAAGTATTGTTTGGTGATTGTGTATCTCGTATTTATCCATAGACGCTAGTACCGACCAAGGATACGAGGAGGAAGGAGGATACTACGAAGAGGAAGCCGAGGAGAACTCCAACCACTGCTCTGCACAAGGCAAGCCTAATACTACTAGTTGAATGTGCAAGCTAACACTTGCAAGATACTCTACTGATGCAAACCAATACTTACTTGTTACCATGCCAACTATATGCCTTAAGCATATGTGATCATACCCACTTGATACCCAATCCTAGTTTTACTTGCAAGCTTTCTACTTTATTTCTTTATCAAAGATTTTACTTAGAGTTTACTGAAGTAACTTGTAGATTCTAGGAAGATACTTGAAGGTTGCATAAAGAGCATAAAATTTGGCCTAAGCTAGAAAACCTTGATATCATCCTAAGGCATGAGGTGGTACTTAGTTGAAACTCCACTTGTTTATCACCCCTCATTAGTACTCACCCCACTTGTAGATGCTAGTGCTAAGCATAAAACTTGATCAACTTTAGATGAGAATACTTGGTGAAAATGGTTATGAAAACCTTAGAATGTTGGATCATTCTACTGAGATGTTTTGACATGTGTTTCCGAACACCAGATGATTTTTGGTGATAAAAATGTTGAGGAATGAGCCTTAGCCCTTTATAAAACTGATGGTTGTCTGGATGCGATACCATTCCAATTTTACCGTACAAGCACAATACCCGAAGATTGGGTAGGGCTTGACTGGAAACTTATATACCTTAGTATTGGTTCCCTCACGGCCAAGGTCTGAGCTGAGGCTACCTTGTGAAGATTGACCACCTGTGCAGTACCCAAGATGACAGTTGGTCATGGTTGGGAGGCCAAACTCACAGGAGAGGTGCTTATACTAGGGCGTGTAATTGAAAGGTTAGGATTGATTATCCGCATACTGAGTATGGTGAATTCAGGATTTGTTCCTGACGGATGTATCGAATGTTGTGGTGAAAGTGTACAACATCTGCAGAGTGTCAAACTATTCGAATAGCCGCGTCCGCGGTTATGGACAGTTGGAGTGGCCATACTGTTCCCCCGTCAGACATTTTCAAAATGACTTGTGAAATGAATCGGAGAATTTGACTTGACCACAACGGAGTTGTGGCATGAGATACAAGTTCCCACTTAGGTGTTATAAAATTTAACTAGCTTTCTCTTGATCCTGAACTTAGTAGAGGTAAATCTGGCTTTTTGCAAAACAACCCTAGAGTTTAGTGTCCTATTACAAAACCCCCCTTCACTTGTTAGTATTAGTTTGCGAGTACTTAAAGAGTACTCATGGCTTTGTCCCTGGCTATTCCCATGGCCATACTATGAAGAGGAGTACCAGGATGATGGACCCTAGGAAGGTTACGACAACTAGGATCATCTCCCATCATCAGCTTTGCCTGTGACCCCGAAGATGGAGCTTCACCTACGCTACCTTTATTATTACGTATTTCCGTTGCTTGAGTTGTATTAAGAACTGGATCATGAGATCCTTATTTGTGTAAGACCTTATGCATGGTTTGTAATGGATGATGTACTGTCATATCCAATTCTGTTATGTCTCGCAAAATGGTAATCCTGGGATTACGATGTATGGCATAACAGGCATCTGGGATTAAAAATCCGGGTGCTGACAAGTTGGTATCAGAGCCATCCTGACCATAGGAGACCCTAGTTAGACTGGACGTTTGAATCAAAAACTTAGTTTCAAAACTAAAAGAAGCAAATATTTACAAAAACTTATTACCATTCTTATCACTTGCTTCTTTCATGAAAATTCATGTTCCTCAAAAACTCTTGCAAAATACATAAAATTTGACACACTTGATCACTCTACTAACTTACTCATCCTATATTCTTAATAAATGGACGTGAAGTACAAAAAAATTTATCAGTTGGGGAATGGAGGAGACCTTATCCTTGAGAGGGATTTGGACCAGCTTTCGGAACTTCTGGAGCGTCCACACCCCGAGTTTTTCGGAGCTCAGCTCAATGATCAAGGAGGAGAAGATCTGCAGTGGCTAATTGTGGCAAGTCTCCGAGGAAAGATTGAACCTCCCACTGCTGAGGGAATTCAGTTTACTTAAGAGAGAACAACTGGCTCGATGGACTTGCCAGGGCCATGCAGGAAGCTCTTGCCCGTCTGTGTGGGCAGAGTATCTACCAGATCAAGGGAACCCGCTTTGAGTTTTGCCCAAGGCGTGATGCAAATGGACAACCACTGGAAGCCCCATACCACCCCGAGCTGAAGACTCAGTTAGACCACCTTAGCTTCATGATGTACGATCGTCAACAGGAGTTGGACAATTGCCGTGACTACTCCAACCACAAGTCCGCCATCATCAAGACGAATGATCAAACCATCGCCATGCTAGCGAAGGATCGCAAGTCTCGCCGCCGTCAGCTCGACAAGAAGGAGCGCATCATTGCCCGTCTTCGCCACCGTATCTCGGCTTTGGAGGATACCATCCACGCGAGAGACATGCAGTTGGAGGAAAGGGAGAATGCCAGAGAGGATCTTCGTGGAGACCCCTACTCCTATCTCAGCGATGACGATGATTTTCTGGAGGATCAGGCTATGGACTTCTTCACCGATGAGGATGATTTCGCCTTCATAAATGACGATGATGATGATGAGGATGACGACTACACTGACTCCAAGGAGTAGTAGCACTTGAGCACTAGCGTAGTGAGTAGTATTCGGTCCCACTGTATCGTAGTTTCCAAAATGTTCTTAAAACCATCTATTTTTCTTGTTTTGTGGTGTGTGTTTGTATCGTGTGAAGGAATGAATGAAAAGCAAGTTGCTAGAAAATATGAGTCAAACTTTAAAAACTTTTCAAAGTCCCAGAACCTTAGAAATTTCCCTCTTTTCTCATGATCTATCTCAATCTTCAGATGCCACGCGGAGGGAGTGGTTCATCCCCGGACCCGATGTTACAGATCCTGCAAATGTTGGTGTCTGACCGCGAAGCCGAAAGAACCGAACGTCAAGCCAACCTAGCCACCCTTCAGCAGATAGCCCAGCTAGCCCACAACAACCAAGGACAAGGAAATCAGGACAACCATGGATCTAAGCTCAAGAATTTCCAGAATACCAACGATTGGCTGCAAACCATGGAAAATAACCTAGAAGTCGCCAGAGTGGAAGCAAACAAGAAAGTTCTGTTCGCCACCCATTATGTAGCCGGAGATGCTAGAGCATGGTGGAACAGTGTTCGTGCAATGACCGGAGGACAGATGATGACCTGGGAGGAATTCAAGGTCAAGTTCAGCAGAACCCATGTGCCACCGGGTTTGATCAAGAGAATGAGAGATGAGTTCAGAGAACTGAAGCAAGGAAGGATGACCGTAGTAGAATACCGTGACAATTTTTTGTCATTAGCTAGGTATGCCCCGGATGAGATCGACACCGAAGCCAAGAAGAAATAAAGATTCCTGAATGGTCTGCACGATGAGATGCAGACTGTGTTAGTCAATAACCCCTTTGCTGATATTGAAGCCCTTGTCGACTCTGCCATCCAGATGGAAGGAAAGATCAACCAAGCCAATGAGAAACGCAAGCGTCGCATGATGCATCATCCAAAAACCCATCAGACCCCAAAGTATCGCCCTAACCCATCTTCGGGATTTGCCCCGAGAACCAATAGACACCCGATGAACCGTTCGACCTATCCCAACCGTGGAAACCCTAGGCCAAGAGGAAATCACAACAACCCCGACAACTCTAGCAATTTCAACCGTGCCCCACCCAAGTTCAACAACAATGCTACCGCCAACACCAACACTGCCCCGAGGACTGGAAGCAATGTTGTGCCTGTTGCAGCAAAGGACAAGTCGCAGGTAACTTATTATGGCTGTGGAAATAAGGGTCACTACTCCAACGAGTGCCCCAACAAGAAGAATGCCGCATCCCCCAATGCGAATGCCCCAGCTCAGCAGCAGCGTCGTGTTCAGCCAGGAAGAAGGTTTGCCCCAGGGAATTCGCTCAACCGCAACGGCCGTATTTTTCTCATGCATGCTGAAGAAGCTCAGGAAGCGCCAGACGTCGTGCTGGGTATGTTTTCTATTAATTTAGTACTTGCTAGAGTGTTGTTTGATTCTGGTGCATCACACTCATTTGTCACCGAAGAATTTGCCTGCTAAAATTCAACCAACCAAACTGAAGCATGTTATGATTGTTCAAATCCCCGGTTCAACCACCAAAGCTAGGCAAATTTGCAAAGCCATCCCTATCCGAATCCATGGCATAGATTTTTATGCTAATCTTATAGTACTCGGAACTAAAGGTTTGGAAGTAGTACTAGGAATGGATTGGATGCCCAAACATAAAGGATTGATTGACTGTGCAAAGAAAGCCATAACCATGACCAGTACAGCCGGAATATCAGTCGAGCATATATCTGAAACCTTACCTCGCCAATTCAAGTGCAACAAGAGTATAGCCCAACCTACCATTGACCAAGTCCGGATAGTCTGTGAATACCCTGATGTATTTCCAGATGTTTTGCCCGGTATGTCCCCAGATCGGGATATCGAGTTTATCATCAAACTAATCCCAGGAACAGGACGCATAGCCCAGAGACCATATAGTATGAATACGTATGAACTAGAAGAACTAAAGAAGAAACTATATGCCATGTTGTAAATTGGATTGATTCAACCAAGTGCGTCACCCTGGAGATCACCTGTCTTGTTCGTGGATAAGAAGGATGGAGGTAACCGTTTGTGTACGGATTATCGAAAGTTGAATGATGTCACCATCAAGAACAAATACCCTTTTCCCAAGATAGAAGATTTGTTTGATTAGTTGACCGGTGCCAAAGTATTTTCTAAGATTGATCTTAGAACAGGCTATCATCAACTCAAGATTCGTGCAGAGGATATTCCAAAGACTGCCTTTACCACTAGATATGGATTATACGAGTATACTGTCATGTCTTTTGGATTAACCAATGCCCCCGCTTATTTCATGAATCTCATGAATAAGATTTTTATGGACTTCCTGGATAAGTTTGTCGTTGTTTTCATCGATGACATTCTGATTTATTCCAGATCGGAAGAAGAACATGAGCTACACCTAAGGACCATTCTTGGAACCCTTAGAGAGCATCAGTTGTATGCCAAGTTTAGCAAATGTGAATTCTGGTTACAGGAGGTAGGATTCCTCGGCCACATTGTATCAGCCGGAGGAATTGCCATTGACCCTGCAATAGTGAAAGATGTCGAAGATTGGCAAGCCCCAACCACTCAAACCCAAGTTCGTGCATTTCTCGGATTGGCAGGATACTACCGCAAGTTCGTAGAAGGATTCTCGAGTATCGCCAGACCCATGACCCAATTGCTGAAGAAGGACAAGAAGTTTGAATGGACCAACAAATGTGAAGCGAGTTTTCAAAAACTCAAGAGGAGATTGATTTCATCCCCAATCTTAATCATGCCGAATATCACGAAGTCCTTCGACGTGTATTGCGATGCATCCAAGATCAGTCTCGGATGTGTGCTAATGCAAGCAGGCAAAGTTATATCTTATCTATCTCGACAGCTGAAACAACATGAGCAAAATTACCCAACCCATGACCTCGAACTCGCAGCCGTAGTTCTAGCCCTGAAGACATGGAGGCATTACCTCATGGGAAACCGTTGTGAGATTTATTTGGATCACAAGAGCCTGAAGTATATATTCACTCAAAAGGAGATGAAGATGAGGCAGAGAAGATGGATTGAGATAATCAAGGATTACGACCTGGACATTCACTATCACCCTGGTAAAGCCAATGTGGTAGCCGATGCCCTTAGCAGATTGCCGTGTCGCTTGAACTCCATGATTTTGAAGGAGCAACCAAGCCTGCACAAGGAGATGGAATATTTTCGAATGGAATTAGTGATTGAAGGATTTTTTATCTAGCATAGAACTTCAACCCACTTTGATCAGCCAGGTCAAAGAGGCGTAGAAAGGAAATGCTAGTATCGAGGGAATCAAGCGTCATATCGGTACATGCAAAGTACCCGGATTCATTAAAGACGAAGAAGGAATTCTGTGGTACAAAGGACGCCTTTGTGTACCAGCAGATTCTGAGTTGAAAGAAGTTATTCTGAAGGAAGCTCATGATACTCTTTATTCTATCCACCCCGGAGGAACTAAGATGTATCAAGATTTGAAATAACAATTTTGGTGGCATAAGATGAATAGAGAAATCGGAAGCTATATCGCCAAGTGTGATATATGTCAGCGAGTTAAGGCAGGACATGAAAGACCCGTTGGGTTGTTGCAACCATTGCAGATTCCGGAATGGAAATGGGATTCCGTTGGAATGGACTTTATCACCGGATTGCTTACTTCTAGTAGGGGAAATGACTCTATCTAGGTCATAGTGGATAGATTTTCCAAAGTCGCCCATTTCTTACCCGTCAAGACCACATATCAGAGTTCAAAGCTAGCAGAGTTATACATAGCTAGAATCGTTAGTTTGCACGGAGTCCCCAAGAACATCATGTCGGATCGAGGAACTCAGTTTACCTCGAGATTCTAGAAGAAAGTCCAAGAAGGTTTAGGAACCCACCTAGATTTCAGCACAACATATCACCCTCAGACTAACAGACAAACGGAGCGAGTAAATCAAATACTCAAAGATATGCTGAGAGCATGTGTGTTAGAATATGGATCTAAGTGGGAAGACTGTCTGCCGTTTGCAGAATTTTCATACAACAACAGTTATCAAGCTAGTTTGCGAATGGCCCATTTTAATTCATGTACGGAAGGAAGTGTCGGACCCCTTTGAACTGGTAGGAAGTAGGAGAGAGTTAGATTTTCGGACCTGAAATCCTACGAGAAGTAGAAGAGAAGGTTCACAAGATTCGTGAGCACCTCAAGACAGTCTAGTCCAGACAGAAGAGTAACACTGACAAGAGACGTCGAGACCTCGCCTTCAACATTGGAGATTTTGTGTATCTGAAAGTGTCGCCATTGAAGGGAATGCAGCGTTTCCAACTGAAAGGAAAGTTAGCCCCCAAATATATCGGACCCTTCAAGATTCTGAACCATCGAGGAGAAGTTTCGTATCAATTGGAACTGCCCGAAGAGATGTCAGTCGTGCACAATGTGTTCCATATCTCATTACTTCGCAAGTGTCTCAAAGTTCCAGAAAAGACCGAAGTGTTCAAGAATATCGATCATCAGACGATAGAGATCAACGATGACCTGACCTATCCTGAAGTACCCATCCGTATTTTGGAAGAATCCTTCAGAACTACTCGAACCCGAAGCATCAAGTTTCTCAAGAATCAGTGGAGCAACCACACAGAAGAGGAAGCTACCTCGGAGCGCGAAGATCACATCAGGACGTAGTTTCCCGATCTCTTCAAATCCTAGGTAATATTTTCGTCCTTTTTCAAATCTCGGGACGAGATTTTCTTTAAGGGGGAAGGTTTGTAACATCCCAAAAATACTAAACTTGGATCATCAAACTCTAATCATCAAAATTTAGGATTAACAAAAACTTTTCTAAACAAAAATATGAAAGCATGCATGTGTGTATGCATTCCAATTTGGATTCTTTTGAATTGCCTTGCTTGTGTGATTCTTTTCTTGTAAAAGGATTCTTAGGTGAAATAAACATCATCTAAACAATCCCCACACTTTTCCCAAAGACAAATAAATCAAAACAAACAAAATAAGTGAATGGTCACTTTGGCCAAATTAACTCCCATGACTACTTTGGCTGTCTCTAACTTTCAAAACTTAACTGAAACTTGTTTGGATCTTTACACCCCTTGATAGTACTCATAACAAAGTATCAAGGCCCACCTTGTGATCATCCAAAAACATTTGAATGCATAGTTTAAAGGAAAGTTCAAAATTGAATCTATATCATATGGGAAGATCCCACTTTTGCAAAAACCACTCAAACAAGCTAAACTTTCAAAACCCAAGAATCCACAGACTCACCAGCACATTCCTAGCAAACCCACCAAAAATCTTTTAAAAATTAAAAACTTGAATTCATGCGGCCATTTCATCAAACACCTTGCTGATTCAAATCAAACAAAATCAAAACACTATAGTGTGCAGTGTTTTGGGCCTAACTTGTTCCCTCTCTGGACACCACTAGCCTTAGTAGATCATCTAACGATCCTAACTAATCCCTAGAACCACTGTAAGCTAGCCTTTGTCATCAATGGTGAACAACCCGAGTGCACCATTGTCACCCCAGTGTGGACAACAAGCTACAAACAGCACTAGCCTCGCCAACCTTGTCTGGGAGCAAGATAGCACCCCACCGCCACTCCCTGTCCCAGCCACGAGCGATGCCAGCCCCTGGACCACACGCACAGACCATGCCAAGCCACTCTGCAACCCTGCCGAGAGAACGCCCTGTGCGCCACGCTCGACAGACGCCCACAGACCGTGCGCCGCCCTTGCCGCGTGCATATGCGATCACCACCGTCCCAGCAACCCCGCAGACACACCCGTTCGCCGCCGCGCGGACCACGCGCGGACCACGCGCGCTGTGCGCCATTAAATATTCCGTCGGTCCAGCGCAGAGCATCGCAGCGTTCCGACCAATCCGCACCGCCCCACGCCTCGCCACCACACCGTTGAGCTTCGCCAGGGAACACAACACCGCCCCTACCGTCGCCCACGCTGATAGCCTTCTGTGCTGTCGAGCACGACGAGCTCAGCTTGCGCCCGTCGGTTCCCTCTCGCCACTATAAAAGGAGGCCTCCCCCACTCAAAATCTTCACACTATTCCACTCCCCTCTCCTCACTGATTGTTCCACCCCATTCCTGGAGCAAGGCGAGAAGCGCATCACCGGAATTTCACCGGAGCCCGCCGCTGCTGGAGAAGAAGGGAGCCAGCGATTGGAGCCGCCCCAGGAGAAGCTGCCAGTACCAGGAGGTTCGCCATCGTCGACTTCGTCGTTCGCCCGCACCGCCGACCCTCGCCTGAGCCCCGGTGAGCCTCCCACGACCCCCACCTACCGCGTTAGGGTTTTGTCTCGCCGGCGCTGCCCGACTTTGGACGATGAACCAGAGCCGTTGGATTAAAACTAGATCCAACGCACCACGTTGCCCCGTACCGCTTCGCACCCCCCGTCTCACTAACGCGTGGGGACAACCACTTAACCAGCCCGTGTAAGCGCTATGCGTAGCAGGCCGGCCCATTTTCTCTTCCCGCGCAGCCCACTCGTTTGAATTTGTATTTTTCCATTTTCATTCAAACACAGTTCTGTACCTAGTTTCAAAAATCAAACCAGCTCGATTCAGTGAATCAAATTGAATGAAACCAATTTTGTTAGAAAGGTCTAGAAATGCTGAATCCAAGCCCGTTGGATTCAAATCATTTGGATCTGTAGATCACCCTTGGTAAAAATAACAAGGCAAAAGCTTTTCCGCATTCAAACATTTTTCAAATTTAAACCATAATAGCTTTTGAGTTGATTCCAACTCTCAAAAATCACAATTGATCATTCCTTTCAGAATATATAAAAATATATGGGTTTGCTTACAGAAATAATGTTCAAGTAATAAAAGAATGCCACATAGGCATTTCTAGTCACTTCTTTTATTTAAAATAAAAAGGTTAAACCTTATTAAATTGTGACACCACTTTAAATCACATTCCCATGGACTAAAATATGTGGTGATGACATGTGTCAACATGATCCCATGTTTGGTTTGGAGAATATTAAATCTTAAGTACTTTTTCAATGAGTAGAAATTACTTTTCTAAAAATATAATCACTTAAGTCAAATGCTTTAGTCTTGTAATGTTAGGGATGATGCTAGATCATCTATAGAACCCCTTTGTGTGATGATTGAAAGTAGTTAAGTATTGTTTGGTGATTGTGTACCTCGTATTTATTCATAGACGCTAGTACTGACCAAGGATACGAGGAGGAAGGTGAAGGGGTTCGCAGCATAGTAAATCAAAATTTTCTACGGAAGCGAACAGAGGGAAAGCCAAGATCTAATCTAGGAGATGCAAACAACAAGAGAGATTGGATTAGATCTTCATACCCTTGAAGATTCGCACAGCGGAACGTTCGTCGGAACGTGGGTGATGTAGTCGTACTCGCTTCTCCTCCTCGCGATCCGATCCGATCTAGCACCACAAGTGGCGGTGCCTCCGTGAGATGCACACGTGCAGCACCTCGACGTCTCCTCCTTCCTCGGACCAGCAAGTATGGTGGAGAGATGAATTGGATCTACAACACGACGGCGTGGTGTATATGGTGGATAATTTCTGCCGCAGGGCTTCGCCTACAAACAGTCGGGAGGGAGAGAGGAGGGCAGCAGGGCTACTAGGGTTTGGAGGAAGGTGTGTAGGGGAGGGGGTGCACCAGCCCTCTATATAGAGAGGGGGGGGTGCGGCCAGCCCTTGCCCATCCTCCAAGCCTATCTCTAGTTTAAACGATTTAAACTCTCCCTTCTAGAAACCCTATCTTATCTATAGTTTAAACGATTTAAACTTATCTAGGATCGGCTAGGCCCTATGGGGCCTTGTGCCCCTGGCCCAATGCGGCCAGGACACTCCCTCATAGGCCCATGCCCCCTCCCGGAAGGTGGGGCCACGTTGGTCCCCTTCCGGAAGGTTCTAGAAGCTTCCGGTACAATACCGATTAACCCGGAACAATTCCGAACTCCAAAAACAGCACTGACTTATATGAATCTTATTCTCCGGACCACTCCGGAACCTCTCGTGATGTCCCGGACCCCATCCGAGACTCCGAACAAAAATTCATAAACCAAGTATCCAATCTATCCTAGCGTCGAGACACGTTAAGTGTGTGACCCTGCGGGTTCGAGAATATGCAGACATGATCTTCTATCAATAATCAACAGCGGGGTCTGGGCACCCATATTGACTCCCACACATTCATCGATGATCATATCGGATGAACCACGATGCCAGGATTCAATCAATCCCATATATATATTCCCTTCGTCTCGCGATATTTTACTTACCCGAGATTCGATCGTCGGTATCGTCATACCTAGTTCAATCTCGTTCACAGCAAGTACTTTACTCGTTCCATAATCCGATATCACTTTGTGATTAACTCCTTAACCACATGCTTGCAAGCGGTGTTGATATCGATTACCGAGTGGGCCCGAAGTATATCTCTCCGACTTGGGAGGGACAAATCCCATCTCGATACATACAACCCAACAGATACTTTCCGATCACCTGAGAGACACCTTTATGATCACCCTCTCATAGGATGACGTTTGATGACCTCAAAGCTTTCTTCCGATACCAGGGAGTTGTATTATCTCATGGTCTAAGGAATACAATATTTGACATGAGAAAAGCTTCGCAAAGACGAACACGATGAAACGATCTAATAGCTTTGCTTAGTTTGGGTCTGTCCACCATATCATTCTCCCAATGATATGATCTCATTATCAATTGACAACTCATGTCTATGGTTAGGAAACCTTAACCATCATTGATCAATGAGCTAGTCCATAGAGGCGTACTTGGGACATGGTGTTGTTCACAAACCACACAAGTATTAATGTTTCCGCTTAATACAATTCTAGCATGGAATATAAACTTTATCATGAACAAGAATTATAATAATAACATCTTTATTATTGCCTCTAGGGCATAATTCCAACAGTGTCCCACTTGCACTAGAGTCAATAATCTAGTTTACATTTGGCAACAATCTCACACCCATGGCACTGAGGTGCTGATCATGTTTTACACGTGGAAGAGGTTTAGTCAATGGATCTGCGACATTCAGATCTGTATGTACTTTGCTGATCTTCAGATCTCCATCTGCTATATAATCTCGGATTATATGAAACTTGCGGTTGATATGCTTGGTCTTTGGATGATATCTTGGTTCCTTAGCGAGTGCTATGGCGCCAGTGTTGTCACATAATATCTCCAGTGGGTCCAATGCACTTGGAACCACGCCAAGCTCAGTGATGAAGTTTCTGATCCAAACTCCTTCACTTGACGCTTCTGCAGCAGCCATGTATTCCGCTTCTACTGTAGATCCCGCGATCACGCTTTGCTTGCAGCTTCTCCAGCTCACAGCTCCTCCATTCAAAATATACACGTATCCTGTCTGAGATTTACAATCATCCTTGTCGGTGTCGAAACTAGCACCGACGTAACCTTTTACGACGAGCTGTTCATCACCCCCATAGACTAAGAACATTTCTTTAGTCCTATTTAGGTACCTTAGGATGTTCTTCACGGCTGTCCAGTGTTCCACTCCTGGATCACTTTGATATCTGCTCGTCAAACTAAGAGCATTGGACACATCCGGTCTAGTACACAGCATGGCATACAAGATGGAACCTATGGCCGAGGCATAAGGCACTTTGCTCATAGCTTCCCTATCATTTACCGTAGCTGGACACTGAGCCTTGCTCAATATCTTACTTGACAACATAGGCACTGAACCTTTCAATGCCTTATCCATCCTGAACCTTTTCAGAACTTTGTCTAGGTATGTACTCTGGCTTAAAGCTATCAGGCGTCTTTGTCTATCTCTATAGATTTTGATGCCCAATATATAAGCAGCTTCACCTAGGTCTTTCATTGAAAAACACTTGTTCAAATAACTCTTCACATCGTTAAGCATGTCGATGTCATTTCCAATAATCAATATGTCATCCACATATAGTACCAGAAACGTCACCGAGCTCCCACTCACTTTCTTGTAGATGCAAGCTTCGTAGCAATTTGGAACAAATCCAAAGCTCTTGATCACTTGATCAAAATGAAGGTTCCAACTCCGAGACGCTTGCTTCAGTCCATAAATGGAACGCTGAAGTTTGCATACTTTATCAGCATCCTTAGGATCGACAAAACCTTCGGGTTGCATCATATACAACTCTTCATCAATGTTGCCATTGAGGAAAGCAGTCTTGACATCCATCTGCCATATTTCATAATCATGAAACGCGGCAATTGCTAATAAAATCCGAATGGACTTAAACATCGCTACGGGAGAGAAAGTCTCATTGTAGTCAACACCTTGAACTTGTCGAAAACCTTTCGCAACAAGCCGTGCTTTATAGACGGTAACATTACCATCCGCGTCCGTTTTCTTCTTGAAGATCCATTTGCACTCAACGGCCTTTCGGTCGCTAGGAGGGTCCACCAAAGTCCATACTTGGTTTTCGCTCATGGATCCCAATTCGGATTTCATGGCTTCTAGCCATTTCTCAGAGTCTGGGCTCATCATCGCTTCCTCATAGTTCGTAGGTTTGCTACCTTCTACTAATAAGACAGTCAAGACAGGGTTGCCGTACCACTCAGGAGGGGCACGCGACCTTGTCGACCTGCGACGTTCAGTAGCAGCATCGTCCGAAGCTTCATGATCCTTGTCATTAGCTTCCTCTATTGTTGGTGCAGGCGGCACTAGAACAATTTCAGGTGCTGCGCTACTCTCCAATTCAAGAGAAGGTTCAATAACCTCGTCTAGCTCTACTTTCCTCCCACTCACTTCTTTCGAGAGAAACTCCTTCTCAAGAAAGGAACCGTTCTTTGCGACAAACACTTTGCCTTCGGTTCTGTGATAGAAGGTATACCCAATAGTTTCCTTAGGGTATCCTATGAAGACGCATTTCTCCGCTTTGGGTTCGAGCTTGTCCGGCATCAACTTCTTGACGTAAGCTTCGCATCCCCAAACTTTAAGAAACGACAACTTAGGTTTAGCACCAAACCACAGTTCATACGGTGTCGTCTCAACGGATTTAGATGGAGCCCTATTTAAAGTGAATGCAGCGGTTTCTAATGCATAACCCCAAAATGATAACGGCAAATCAGTAAGAGACATCATCGATCGGACCATATCTAATAGGGTTCGATTCCGGCGTTCAGACACACCATTGCGCTGTGGTGTTCCAGGTGGCGTGAGTTGTGAAACGATTCCACTTGCTTTAAGATGCGTGAGAAAATCATAACTCAGATACTCGCCCCCACGATCGGATCGTAGAAACTTAATCTTTTTGTTACGATGGTTCTCCACTTCATTCTGAAATTCTTTAAACTTTTCAAACGTTTCAGATTTATGTTTCATTAAATAGATATACCCATATCTACTTAAGTCATCGGTAAAAGTGAGAAAATAGCGATATCCACCGCGCGTCGAAACACTCATCGGTCCGCATACATCGGTATGTATGATTTCTAACAAGTCCGTTGCTCGCTCCATCATACCGGAGAACGGGGTTTTGATCATCTTGCCCATGAGGCATGGTTCGCATGTGTCAAATGATTCAAAATCAAGAGACTCCAAAAGTCCATCAGAATGGAGTTTCTTCATGCGCTTTACACCAATATGACCTAGACGACAGTGCCACAAATAAGTAGTATTATCACTATCTACTTTGCATCTCTTAGCCTCAATGTTATGGATGTGTGTTTCATCCCTTTCGAGATTTAGAAGAAATAAACCATTCACAAGGGGTGCATGACCATAAAAGATGTTACTCATATAAATAGAACAACCATTATTCTCCAATTTAAATGAATAACCGTCTTGCAATAAACACGATCCAGAAATAATGTTCATGCTCAACGCAGGCACATAATAACATTTATTAAGGTTTAAAACTAATCCCGAAGGTAAAACTAAGGAGAGCGTGCCGACGGCCATCACATCAACTCTTGATCCGTTGCCAACGCGCATCGTCACCTCATCCCTCGCAAGCCGCCGTGTATTCCGTAGCTCCTGTTTCGAGTTACAAATATTAGCAACTGAACCAGTATCAAATACCCAGGCACTACAACGAGGGCTAGTAAGGAAAACATCAATAACATGTATATCAAATATACCTTTGATGGTGCCAGCCTTCTTGTCCGCTAAGTACTTCGGACAGTTGCGCTTCCAGTGACCCTTGTCCTTGCAATAGAAGCACCCAGTGTCCGGCTTAGGACCAGCCTTGAGCTTCTTCTCAGCAGGGGCAACGCGCTTGCTGCCGCCTTTCTTGAAGGGCTTCTTTGCACCTTTACCTTTCTTAAAGGAGGGCTTGTTGACCATCAACACATGATTATCCTTTTTGATGTCCACCTCCGCAGCCTTCAGCTTTGCGAAGAGCTCGGTGATCGTATCAGTGGAACCAATCTGATTGTGAGTCACTACAAAACTTTTGTAGCTGGGAGGGAGTGATTGCAGAACCCTGTCAATCTTGGGCTCCTCTGGAATCTTGCAGTCCAATTGCTCAAGGCGTTGAGTGTAGCCCGACATCTTAATGGCGTGCTCACTAACGGAACTCCCTTCCTCCATCTTGCAGTTAAAGAACTTCTCAGAGATCTCATATCTCTCAGAACGGGCCTGAGTCTGAAACATGGTTTTCAACTCTTCGAGAATCTCAAAGGGCCCGGGATAGTTTTCAAAACGATTTTGAAGTTCCGGTTCCATAGCAAACAACATGGTGCTCTTAATCACACCATAATCATCTTTGCGCGATTGATAGACAGCTTTCTCATCAGCCGGCGCAGTTGCAGCAGGGGGGTCACCTAACGCTTTCCCAAGGACATAGTCCTTTTGACCGCCAGACAGAATGATTCTTAGATTGCAGAACCAGTTGGTGAAGTTAGACCCATTGTTCTTAAGCTTTTCTTTCTCAGCAAAAACGTTGAAGTTGAAGTTGGACTTGGCCATGTGATCTACAGTATTTGCAAGTACAATTTAGATTATGTTCATGATAAATAGTTCAACTTAATCAAATTACTAGATGAACTCCCACTAAATTCAACATCCCTCAAGTTGTTTAGTGAACACGATCCAAATTCACCACACCTAATCCGATCTTCACAAGAAGAGATGTGGTTTCAATGGTGGACAACGAAGTGTCGATCATATCATTCATATGACTCATGCTTAACCTTTCGGTTCTTGTGTTCCGAGGCCATGTCTGTACATGCTAGGCTCGTCAAGTAAAACCCAAGTATTTCCGCGTGTGCAAAACTGGCTTGCACCCGTTGTATGTGAGCGTAGAGTCTATAGCACCCGATCATCACGTGATGCTTGGACACGACGAACTTTCACAACGGTGCATACTTGGGGAGAACACAGTTTTATCTTGATCTTTAAGTGAGGAATCATCTTATAATGCTACCGTCGCGATCTAAGCATAATAAGATACATAAAAGGATAAACATCACATGCATATAACTTTATGTGACATGGTATAGCCAATCTTCGCGCAATGATCTCCATCTTGCGCGTTCCGGCATGATCTCCATCACTCCACCATGATTGCCTCCACCACGAATAGCAACTACAACTATTGCTAACTACTTAGCGATAAAGTAAAGCTATTACATGGCGTATAAGAAGTTGACTCGCAGGTCATACACAATTATAAAGACAACCATATGGCTCCTGCCGGTTGTGTACTCATCGACATGCAAGTCGTGAAACATTACAAAACATGATCATCGCATACATTATACACATCACATCTTGGGCCATACCATATCACAGAAAACACTCCCTGCAAAAACAAGTTAGACGCCTCTACTTTGTTGTTGCTTGTTTTACGTGGCTCATGGGAGTAGATGCTAAGAACGATTCTTACCTACAGAAAGCCACAACGGTGATATTATGGTTGCCAAACTCCGGTGTTAATCCCATGACAACTATAGTGAGAGAAACTGACATCCACCAGCCGCATGTGTGGTACAAGCCACACGTCAAGTGCGGAGCCGGTCTCGCGAATGACGTCGCGTAAGGTTGGCCTGGACCGCTTCAATCTCACTATCCCGCGTCATAAGAAGAACACACACAAGAGGCTTGCAACAGAAAACATCAACGCCCGCAACAACCATGTTGCGTTCTACTCGTGAATCACATCTACGCATAGATCTAGCTCTGATACCACTGAAGGGGTTCGCAGCATAGTAAATCAAAATTTTCTACGGAAGCGAACAGAGGGAAAGCCAAGATCTAATCTAGGAGATGCAAACAACGAGAGAGATTGGATTAGATCTTCATACCCTTGAAGATTCGCACAGCGGAACGTTCGTCGGAACGTGGGTGATGTAGTCGTACTCGCTTCTCCTCCTCGCGATCTGATCCGATCTAGCACCACAAGTGGCGGTGCCTCCATGAGATGCACACGTGCAGCACCTCGACGTCTCCTCCTTCCTCGGACCAGCAAGTATGGTGGAGAGATGGATTGGATCTACAACACGACGGCGTGGTGTATATGGTGGAGAATTTCTGCCGCAGGGCTTCGCCTACAAACAGTCGGGAGGGAGAGAGGAGGGCAGCAGGGCTACTAGGGTTTGGAGGAAGGTGTGTAGGGGAGGGGGCGCACCAGCCCTCTATATATAGAGGGAGGGTGCGGCCAGCCCTTGCCCATCCTCCAAGCCTATCTCTAGTTTAAACGATTTAAACTCTCCCTTCTAGAAACCCTATCTTATCTCTAGTTTAAACGATTTAAACTTATCTAGGATCGGCTGGGCCCTATGGGGCCTTGTGCCCCTGGCCCAATGCGGCCAGGACACTCCCTCATAGGCCCATGCCCCCTCCCGGAAGGTGGGGCCACGTTGGTCCCCTTCCGGAAGGTTCTAGAAGCTTCCGGTACAATACCGATTAACCCGGAACAATTCCGAACTCCAAAAACTGCACTGCCTTATATGAATCTTATTCTCCGGACCACTCCGGAACCTCTCGTGATGTCCCGGATCCCATCCGAGACTCCGAACAAAAATTCATAAACCAAGTATCCAATCTATCCTAGCGTCGAGACACGTTAAGTGTGTGACCCTGCGGGTTCGAGAATATGCAGACATGATCTTCTATCAATAATCAACAGCGGGGTCTGGGCACCCATATTGACTCCCACACATTCATCGATGATCATATCGGATGAACCACGATGCCAGGATTCAATCAATCTCATATATATATTCCCTTCGTCTCGCGATATTTTACTTACCCGAGATTCGATCGTCGGTATCGTCATACCTAGTTCAATCTCGTTCACAGCAAGTACTTTACTCGTTCCGTAATCCGATATCACTTTGTGATTAACTCCTTAACCACATGCTTGCAAGCGGTGTTGATATCGATTACCGAGTGGGCCCGAAGTATATCTCTCCGACTTGGGAGGGACAAATCCCATCTCGATACATACAACCCAATAGATACTTTCCGATCACCTGAGAGACACCTTTATGATCACCCTCTCATAGGATGACGTTTGATGACCTCAAAGCTTTCTTCTGATACCAGGGAGTTGTATTATCTCATGGTCTAAGGAATACAATATTTGACATGAGAAAAGCTTCGCAAAGACGAACACGATGAAACGATCTAATAGCTTTGCTTAGTTTGGGTTTGTCCACCATATCATTCTCCCAATGATATGATCTCATTATCAATTGACAAATCATGTCTATGGTTAGGAAACCTTAACCATCATTGATCAATGAGCTAGTCCATAGAGGCGTACTAGGGACACGGTGTTATTCACAAACCACACAAGTATTAATGTTTCCGCTTAATACAATTCTAGCATGGAATATAAACTTTATCATGAATAAGAATTATAATAATAACATCTTTATTATTGCCTCTAGGGCATAATTCCAACAGAAGGAGGATACTACGAAGAGGAAGCCGAGGAGAACTTCAACCACTACTCTGCACAAGTAAAGCCTAATACTACTAGTTGAATATGCAAGCTAACACTTGCAAGATACTCTACTGATGCAAACCAATACTTACTTGTTACCATGCCAACTATATGCCTGAAGCATATGTGATCATACCCACTTGATAACCAATCCTAGTTTTACTTGCAAGCTTTCTACTTTATTTCTTTATCAAAGCTTTTACTTAGAGTTTACTGAAGTAACTTGTAGATTCTAGGAAGATACTTGAAGGTTGCATAAAGAGCATAAAATTTGGCCTAAGCTAGAAAACCTTGATATCATCCTAAGGCATGAGGTGGTACTTAGTTGAAACTCCACTTGTTTATCACCCCTCATTAGTACTCACCCCACTTGTAGATGCTAGTGGTAAGCATAAAACTTGATCAACTTTAGATGGGAATACTTGGTGAAAATGGTTATGAAAACCTTAGAATGATGGATCATTCTACTGAGATGTTTTGACATGTGTTTCCGAACACCAGATGATTTTTGGTGATAAAAATGTTGAGGCATGAGCCTTAGCCCTTTATAAAACTGATGGTTGTCTGGATGCGATACCATTCCAATTTTACCGTACAAACACAATACCCGAAGATTGGGTAGGGCTTGACTGGAAACTTATATACCTTAGTATTGGTTCCCTCACGGCCAAGGTCTGAGCTGAGGCTACCTTGTGAAGATTGTCCACCTGTGTAGTACCCAAGATGACAGTTGGTCATGGTTGGGAGGCCAAACTCACAGGAGAGGTGCTTATACTAGGGCATGTAATTGAATGGTTAGGGTTGATTATCCGCATACTGAGTATGGTGAATTTAGGATTTATTCCTGACGGATGTATCGAATGTTGTGGTGAAAGTGTACAATCTCTATAGAGTGTCAAACTATTCGAATAGCCGCGTCCGCGGTTATGGACAGTTGGAGTGGCCATACGGTTCCCCCGTCAGACATTTTCAAAATGACTTGTTAAATGAATCGGAGAATTTGACTTGACCACAACAGAGTTGTGGCATGAGATACAAGTTCCCACTTAGGTGTTATAAAATTTGACTAGCTTTCTCTTGATCCTGAACTTAGTAGAGGTAAATCTGGCTTTTTGCAAAACAACCCTAGAGCTTAGTGTCCTACTACAAAAAACCCCTTCACTTGTTAGTATTAGTTTGCGAGTACTTAAAGAGTACTCATGGCTTTGTCCCTGTCTATTCCTGTGGCCAGACTATGAAGAGGAGTACCAGGATGATGGACCCCAGGAAGGTTACGACAACTTGGATCATCTCCCATCATCAGCATTGCATGTGACCCCGAAGATGGAGCTTCGCCTACGCTACCTTTATTATTACGTATTTCCGCTGGTTGAGTTGTATTAAGAACTGGATCATGAGATCCTTATTTGTGTAAGACCTTATGTATGGTTTGTAATGGATGATGTACTATGATATCCAATTTGTTATGTCTCACAAAAATGGTAATCCTGGGATTGCAATTTATGGCATAACATGCATCTATGATTAAAAAATCCGGGTGTTGATGTCAACACCCAGATTTTTAAGACATCAACACCCAGATTTTTAATCCCAGATGTCTGTTATGCCATACATCTCAATCCCAGGATTACCATTTTTGCGAGACATAACAAAATTGGATACCACAGTACATCATCCATTACAAACCATACATAAGGTCTTACACAAATAGTGATCTCATGATCCAGTATTAATACAATTCAAGCAGTGGAATAACGTAAAGATAATGATAGCATGGGCGAAGCTCCATCTTCCTGGTCACAGGAATGCTGAAGATGGGAGATGATCCTAGTTGTCATAAACTTCCTGCGGTCCATCTTCCTGATACTCCTCTTCATAGTCTGGCCACATGAATAGCCAGGGACAAAGCCATGAGTACTCTTTAAGTACTCGCAAACTAATACTAACAAGTGAAGTGGGTTTGAGTAGGATATACTAAGCTCTAGGTTTGTTTTAAAAAAACCGGATTTACCTCTACTAAGTTCAAAAGCAAAGAAAGCTAGTTGAACATTGTGTAACACCTAAGTGGGAACTTGAATTTCATATCACGACTCTGTTTTGGTCAAGTCAAGTCATAAATCATTTCATAAGTCATTTTGTAAACATCTGACGACGGAACAGTATGGCCACTCCAACTATCCATAACCGCGGACGCGGCTATTCCAATAGTTTGACACTCTGCAGAGATTGTACACTTTCACCACAACATTCGATACATCCATCAGGAATAATCCTGAATTCACCATACTCAGTATGCGGATAATCAATCCTAACATTTCAATTACATGCCCTAGTATAGGAACCTCTCCTGTGAGTTTGGCCTCCCAACCATGACCAACTATCATCTTGGGTACTGCACAGGTGGACAATCTTCACAAGGTAGCCTCAGCTCAGACCTTGGCTGTAAGGGAACCCATACTAAGGTATATAAATTTCCAGTCAAGCCCTACCCAAATTTCAGGTATTGTGGTTGTACGGTAAAATTGGAATGGTATTGTATCCAGACAACCATCAGTTTTATAAAGGGGTAAGGCTCATGCCTTATCATTTTCATCATCAAAATCATCTGGTGTTCAAGAAAACATGTCAAAACATTTCAGTAGAATGACTCATCATTCTAAGGTTTGCATAACCATTTTCACCAAGTATTCCCATCTAAAGTTGATCAAGTTTTATGCTTAGCACTAGCATCTACAAGTGGGGGTAAATACTAATGAGGGGTGGTAAACAAGTGTATCCTATGTAAGTTCAATCTCATGCCTCAGGATGACATCAAGATTTATCTAACTTAGACCAAGTTTTATGCTCTTTATGCTACCTTCAAATATCTTTCTAATCTCTACAAGTTACTAAGTAAACTTTTGATAGAAAGCCTTGATAAGGAAATAAAAGAATTAAGCTTGCAAGTAAAACTAGGATTTGGTATCATCAAATGTATCTAACCAAGCATGATTAATGCATTGCATAGGTTATCTAACTTTCATAGTTGCAAGTGTTAGCTTGCTCAGATAGTAGTTTGCCTTGTGCAGAGCAGTGGTTGAAGTTCTCTTCGGCTTCTTCCTCGTAGTATCCTCCTTCCTCCTCGTATCCTTGGTCGGTACTAGCGTCTATAAATAAATACGAGGTACACAATCACCACACAATTCTTAACTACTCTATTTAGCACACAAAGGTTCACACTAGATTATCTAGCATCATCACTATTATCACAAAGAATAAAGCACTTGTCTTATTTTTATTTTATTTTAGAAAAGTAATTTCTACTCATTGAAAAACTACTTAAGATTTAATATTCTCTAACTAAAACATGGGATCATGTTGATAGATGTCATCACCACATATTTCAGTACATGAGAATGTGATTTAAAGTGGTGTCACAATTTAATAAGGTTTAACCTTTTTATTTTAATTAAATAAAATGACTAGAATGGCCTATGAGGCATTCTTTTATTACTTGATCATTATTTCTGCAAATAAACCTATATATTTTTATATATTCTAAAAGGTATGGTTAAATGGGATTTTTGAGAGTTGGAATCAACTCAAAAGCTTTTATGGTTGAATTTTGAAAAATGTTTGAATGCAGAAAAGCTTCTGCCTTGTTATTTTTACCATGGGTGATCTACAAATCTAAATGGTTTGAATCCAACAGGATTAGATTAAGCACTACAGTACCTTTCTAACAAAATTGATTTCATACATTTTGGTTCAGTGAATCGAGCTGGGTTGATTTTTGAATCTAGGTATAGAACTGAGTTTGAAATTAAATGAATAAAACTAAGTTTGAATTGTTGGGTCGCGCGGGATGTTTAACTGGGCCGGCCCACTATGCACAGTGCACGTGGGCTGGCTAAGTGAGCGACCCCACTCGTTAGTGAGACAGCTAGTGGCGAAGTGGTACGGGGCGATTAAGACCATGCGATCTAGCTCTAATCGAACGCCAGCGGCTCATCATCCACGCCTGAATAGGATGCGGCGAGGTTGAACCCTAGCGCGGCCAGTGGGGGTCAGTGGGGGCTCACCAGGGATCTGGCGATGGTAGGCGATGGGGGCGAACGACGAAGTCGACAACGGCGATTATCCTAGTAGCTGTGGCTCCTCCTGGGGCGGCTCCAATCGACGGCTCCTCTCCTCCTCTATAGTGGCGAACTCTGGTGAAATTCCGGCCACCTGGTACTCGCCTTGCTCCGGGAGTGAGTGGGTGTGATCAGTGATAGGTGGGGAGTGAGATGGTGTGCTCAAAACAAACGGGGGTGGCCTCGTTTTATAGTGCCTGAAGGGGACCGACGGGCACGGGTGGATCTAGTCGTGGTCATCGTCACAGCGTGCTAATGGCATGGGAGACGGTAGGGGTGACGCTTTGTGTGGTGACCCATCATACCACTGCATGTTGTAGTATATTATAGTCATGGACATAACACTCAGGAGTACCATTCCGCAAATATTATATCCTCAGAGTGGTAGAACAGAAAAAAAGCGGGTCCACAACATACATTGTCATTATTAGAATAAAAAATTTACATGACGACTTCGAGATCCTCCTAGGTCCATAGAGGTATCCCGATGACTCGGGGCTAAACTATAATAACTCGGAGAACAGAAGTAAGAAGCAACTAAGGTTTATACGAGATTTAAGATAGATAGAAGACAGAGATCTATGCTACTGGACTAGATCGCTATATATGCTACAACTATACTTCAGATACGTCGGTCTCCATTCCATAGATGTTTTCGTAATTGTTCCCTTCGACGCTTCCGGATACTTCGGTGCGGGGTAGCACTTGGTGCTCCCAGTGCCGCTGTGCCGCTGCTCGATTTGGTTTATCCCTGCCTCCTCTTCGACGAGCAGTAGCTTGTCAAAGGTAGGTGATCCTTTACTCACCCCTCCCTCTCACTTTTACTCCTGCCACTTTATCTGCGTCCAACCCTTGCTAGGGTTCCTCTCTCTGGTTCCTAAGCACATTACAGTAGCTTTGCTACTGAACCTGACTAGCAGGTTTGATCCTAAAATTATATTTATCTGAATTGAGTTAGTGGATGGCTTAGGGATGTGATTACCTTATGATGATGACACTAGCTCATGATGTAGCTACAAGCACAAATGCAACTAGTGCTTCTAAGTGGAATTGTCACCTAAATTCAGTAGAGGAACTATTGGAGCTCTTGCTGTCACTCTTGATAGTAAATATATGAGATATTTTGCTCTACTTAAAATGATGTCTCTATCTAAATGAATTTATCATCCTAGAATTGTGTGATTTGCTATGGTTCTATCCCTAAAGAAATTATCTTTATTGAATGGTTAACTGAACCTCACTTGCCAATACTGAGGATGAAGTTTGCTGCTGGATATAAAATTATTTAGCTGATGAATGTGTTTTCTATATTGCTGAATTTTAGAATGATGGCTGTGATTTTGCTACTAATTTAGATCTTGGAAAAATCTGACTACATGTCCTTATTGACAGTGAAAGAATGTATACATTTGATTCCTAGATTCTTCTACTAGGAAAATGATATGTGTTGATTGGATTGCCATTGTTGTTTAAAAAGATAGCTTCTGTAATATGATTGTGCTATTGTGAAGCCTCTTTGAGAATGAACACATCAACATAGTTCATGTTTATGATTTGCTATACTTTTATTGGTCCATGTTCTTGCCAATGATGCCAAGTCTGAGGCTTTACTTGTGTTGCACATGATCATATATAATTGTTGCCTTGGAACTGATTTGGCTAGTCTCTGTGTACAAACTTTTTGTCTATTGTAGCTAGGCTATGCTGCTGTGGTACCTCCCTAGAGGATGCACAACAATATAGATCCTTATACATGATTTCTGTAAAGCTTGATTGGCAAAAAATAAAATCATGGGCAATTGCCAAGGATGCAAAGGCTAAGGTCCAAGTGGTAACCTAAATATCTCTGGCTGTAGCACTATGCTTTGCTCCTATGATGATTTTATACTCCACTTGAGTATAAGTCTGAGGAGATGATTATTTTACACCTAATCATGCTTGGAACTGGTATGAATAAAGATTATGTATGATTGATAATGGTGCAACCCTTTGTTGTTGTTGAAGCTATGTTGTGACTTGTGGTTCTTGGTGGAACTTGTTCCTGGTTGCTGCTTGATATGCTCCTTCTTGTTTGGTTGGCTGGCTTCTTGTTCTTTTGGCCTACTCCTTATGCTTCTGACCTCCTCCTGGTGCTCTTGGATGGCTTCCTCAAGCAACCAGGGCACTGGTGCTGAGGTGATGATGTACTATGGGGTTTTGGTGCTGAATCTACAAACTCTGGGGTGTAGAGATTACATGGATGGTTGATATAAGCTGGGTGTGTTTGCTGTTCTTGCTATGATACAGAGAGTTCATTATAGAACTCTATCTATGCCACGGCTATGCATTATCTCTCTCTCACAACACCCCCCTGTGTTGATAGCACATCCACATGCAGTTGTGTGTGAGCTGCCTGTGTGCTTGCCTCACTCAAATGGATCAGATCAAGTAAAATCTGGATCTTTTGCTGGGTATAACTGTTTAACTTTTACCTTTTACTAATTTGGTGAAACTTTCCCCAACTTGCCTGTGATGTGGAACTGAGGCCAGGTTTTCAATAAGAACAGATACTACTTTATTTGGCCCCTATTTACTCTGCTCAATGATGTGAATAGCAATGCATACCATTGCCATACTGAGAGCAAAATTACTAACACTAACCCCTATCTTTGTTTTTATCTCTTATTTATTTGTTTTGCAGGAATCAAAAGAACATCCAGGAACATCAGAGTAGATAAAGATTCTAGCTTAGATTTATAATTTCTGTAATCTTTTTATTTAATTGTAATAACAATATAATTATTATATATTTTAGTGAAGCCTTTCTTTTTCTTATTTGTAACTATTCATCTATGTAATTACTTCTAATTACTTGTATTGATTAAATGTTTGTTTTATTAAACAAACATTTCTTCTTATTTGTATGTCTTTTATTTCCATTAATCTGTATGATTTCTACCTCTTTATTTAATGTATTGTACCGTATTCTTATTCTTTTATTGTAAAAAAATAATGTAATACTTTATGTATTCTTTTATTATAAATAATTCTGTTATATCCTTGTTGTAATCATTTCTTTTTTTATTCCTTTCTAATAAAAGGATAATGTAATATACATATATTGTTTTATTATAAGGAACTCTTCTTATTGTTTATTTATTGTAATTCATTTTCCATTTTCTTTATTCATTAAGTATTTTATTATTATCTTCTCTTTATTCTTTTATTATAAAAGAATATTGTAATGTTGGTCTTAAATAATCTTTATACTTTTATTTATAATACTTGCATTTGTATTATTGTGAATAATTAGTTATAAGTCAAATTTATCCCCCATAACTCTAGAAAACAATAGAAGTCATGTTAAAATTCATCTCACTCCACTTCTACTAACACTAAACCTAATTCATCGGAGTGAGAATTCTGATCACTCTAGTCTTTTTATTTGGCGAAAAATTTACCCGGATTTTCAGATGTATGCATGCAAATGCACAAAATCCTAAATCTACCCTTCGTTTGGTCCTAAATGATGGGATGTTACACTTTGCCTCCTGGCGAAGCTCAACGGCTTGATGTCGCGGCGTGGGGCGGTGAGGAATGGTCGTAACGTCACGACGCTCTAGGCGGGTCCGACGGCAAGTTTAATGGCGCACGGGCTGTCCTGGTCGCGCGGCGGCGAACGGGGTTGTCTTGCAGGGTGCTGGGATGTTGGCGATCATGTCTGCAAGCGGCGAGGGTGGCGCGCGGTCTGTGGGCTGGTGTTGTGTGCGGCGCTCTGGCGCGCTCTCGGCTCGCACGCAGAGAGACTGGGCGCGTGCTTGGCGGGTGGTCCAGGGGCTAGCAATGCTCGGGGCTTGGGCAGGGGATGGCGGTGGACGGTGGTCAGTGCTCCAGACATGCTTGCTAGGCTTGAGGATGCTCCTAGCTCGCTGTCGACTTGGGGGTGGCAAGTTAGGCTCGGCATGCTCACCATTAATGGCCATTGCATGCTCACAGTGGTGCTAAGGATTGTTAAAGAGGCTAGATGATCTACTAAGAGCTTGCTGCAACCAGAGAGGGAACAAGGTTGGCCACAATCACTGCTGCAAATAGTGTTTGATGTTTTGTTGTTTGTTGATCACAAGGTGTTTAATGAAATGGCCGAAAGAAATTCAAATTTGAATTTTGGATTCAAACTTGGTGGGTTTGCTAGGCACATACTAGGGAGTATCTAGTTAGTTGGATTGGTCAAGGGGCACTGGTTTGGTTGGGTTTTTAAAAGGTGTGATCTTCACATATGATAAAGATTCAAATTTAAATTGTTATTTGAATAGGGTTGCTAAATGTTTCTGTAAGTTTGAAAGGTGGGCTTTGATTCACTTTTACTTGGTCTTGCAAGGGGTGAAAAGAATTGGAAAATTTTCTGTTTGAAATCTTGGACTAGAAACACTCAAAGTGACCTAGTGAACAAGATTGGCAAAAATCACCATTTGCTTTATTTGATTTGTTTTTTATTTTCTCTTGATTTGTGTCTGCTTGGAAATGTTTTAGATGATGTTATTTTCATCTTTAAACCATTCATTTCTATTTAGGTTAATCACACAAGTCCATTCATGCATTCACACAATCATCTCATACACACATGCATTCATTTGGTTTTTATTTAATCAAAGTTTTTGTTAACACTAATTTTAGTGATTAGAATTTGATAACCATTGTTCAATATTTTTGGGATGTTACAGCTACTCAACTTTAATTACCTGTAAGTTATTTTCATTGTAAATACATGCATTTCATAGAGAACCTCCAACGGGTTACCCCTTGCACATGATACAGGAGCTATACCCGTGATCAAAATGACAAGGGAAGCAGACAATGAGCATCTCAGCGATCTTTTTATTTACTATGTGCATAGCTTTTTATTGAGGATGATTCATAGAATGCTCATTATGGTGATGCTGCAAGTTTCCATCATGATTAGGCATGACTTAGGCTAGCGGCCTAGGAGTTTCTCTAACACATATATATATTCCATGAACTCAGAAGCTCCCCTTTTATTTCACAACGACGACATCCGCAAACAAAAGAGCAAGGTATCAACTGGATATGTATCCATAAGTGTTGAAAGCGTCCCTGTGACAGCACAGTTCTGCTAACTCCCAGCCTATAATTTGCAAGCTTATAACTTTCATGGACAAGTCACAATGGTTCGGAATTATTAAGTGCAAGGAATAAAGTGTGCCATCAAGTTTGTGAGAGCTTTACTAACTGACTTTATCAAAACAGACAAACGTTTTATTTGGAAGAAAACAAGGCATATAGAATATGCACTGAAATAGCAAATGATGCTAATAGGTAGGTATGGTGGACACTATTGGCAATATTGTTTTTGGGGATTTGGATGCACAAGTAGAGCTCATACTAAGTGCAAGTGTAACATCCCTAAATCATGATTTCAAAGATTGCATATCATTCATGCATGCATACAGAATTGAGATCATTTTCAAAACTCATTTCGGAAAAGCAAAGCACATAGTGCTATCATTTCATGTGAGCAAACTTAAATCAAATGGCCATCCCCATTTGAAAGTTGAATGTTTATGAACCTAGATTGTTTGCCTTCTGTGTTGAAAGGTTTGAGTGTAGAATTTAAACCAAGGTTTACAAATTGGAAATGGTTCGAAAAACCATTTTTCAAGCATTGCAAATCAGGTACCAAGTCCCTGATATTTTGTTTCCCCAAGAGTGACCAAGCCTTGCAAAACAACCACATGATTTCATGCCTAGTATTTGAGACTATTGCACCCTGCAAAAACCCCAAAATGATTTGAATTCAAATGAGACTTGATTTCATTTGAAAACCTTTCCTGAAAATCAAAACAGAAAAAGAAAAGGACAAAAGAAAAGAAAAGGGCCAGGCGCCACTATTCTAGCCCAGCAACAGAACTGGCCCAACTAGCCCACCCGGCCTTCCTCTCTCTCTCTCGCACGCGCAAGCGCACCCAAGCAGTCACTGACAGCCAGACCCCAACTCCTCTCTGCGCGTTTTGCTGACGAGCAGGCCCTCTCCACGTCACCCTCGTCTTCCCCAAAACGCGCCCGCAGACCACGTCGTCGCTGCTGTCAATGCCGGTAATGGCGCAGCGTAATTAGCCTTGATGCCACAAGCGTTTCCTGTCGCGCTTGGGCCTATTTAATCCCCTCTGCACCGTGGTCATTTCCCCCCACTCTCCTCGCTCACTCCGCCACCAGGCTGCGCTCATTTAACCTCGAGACCCCGCAGCACCGACGACCTCCGGCGACTAATTCCGGTAAGCCTCGACCGCCCCCCTCTCTCTCGTTCAAACCACTGCATCTATCTTGATCTAGCGCACCCCCTGATACCCTTCGTGTGCATTCTTGTGACCCAGGCCGTCATCCCCGTTCGTGCCTGCAACCACCTGCACCGCCGCTAGACTCCGGCGACCAATTGAGGTAAAACCTGAGCGCCCCTTGCCCCCTCTTTCATACGAGAGTGTTCGCCTGCGTCTTGTGCATCTCCTGATCCCTCTGGTTCGCGCTAGGGCGACGCCAAACCTCGGCAACAACCTCGACTGCAAGCGACAGACGCCGCCGCAACTCCGACGAGCCCTAGAGACCGTGCCCGTGCACCCCTCGTCAAGCCACTGCTAGGTTGAGCTTCTCCTCGACGCTGCGAACCTGGTAAGCATCCTCCTGCCCCTCCGGACGACCTGTAGAGCCGCGCCGCCGCGGACAGAACTCGCCGCCGCCAGTAGCCGCCGCCAGCGCCGCCCCGTTTTGGTTGCTTGATCCAGAGCCGTCAGATCTGGATCCAACGCATAGAATTAGATCATTTAGTGAAGCGTTATGGGCAGATCTGAGCCGTGAGTTTTAAATGGATCCAACGGCGCGGAAGGGTGATCCGGAACGAAACGGTATCAGCCAGTAGGGTTAAGACACGTGGCTAGGGTTAGATTCAAAAACAGTTTTGAAATCAGATTTTGATCCAAAATTGAAATAGCTATAACTTTTGATTCCCACGTTAGATTTTTGCAAATTTTATACCGTTGGAATCAGGGAGACAAGCCTTTCTGAATCTGCAATGTTTTTAGTAAAAAGTTTCTGTTAAAATAACTTTAATTGCAGTAACTTGTTTAAGACTATTTTTGAGTGTAGAATATGTTTGGAAAATTGTTTAAGTGTAAAATAAACTTGGTTTAGCAAGTTTTTGACTTGTTTATAGATCAATGCTATGCACTTGCATGGTTGGGTTTCAAAAATCATCACTTAGCATTTTCTTTTGCATGCATGCATATATTTATGTTTGTATATGAATTGTGTGTAAAATGTGTACTACCATTTTTGTGTAGACTTTGGTGCTAGTGACTGTGATTGTGAAGAGTGCTACTCTCCCCATTACCAAGGCAAGTGGTACTTCATGATTATTTTTCATCCCTATATTTTGTATAAGCATTAGAAATATTTTGCTAAGTCTTGCATGTTACTTTTTGCCAAATGCTATGTTGGGAAATCCTAAGTAGTTGTAGAATTGCTAGGAAATTTCCTAAGTTAAGTTACTATGCCATGCTTAGCCTAGCTAGTAGCAAACAAGGGTTGGTAAAGTATTTACATGCTATGATGAAAATATTTCTAAGTCTTTGGACTTATGTTTTCTTAATAAAACAACTAAGTCAATGAACCTCCTGGGTGGAATGGGACTTGAATGGTGGTTTTTGGGTGAGTGGTTACACAAGGCCCATGGACATGGTTTACCTTGTGTATCTCACTTGTGGTATGCCACCCAGGCACAAAGGGATTTTAGAGGCCAAGTGTTGAGAAGCTTATAGTGCAACCACTTGGCAATATGGGCTCTGCCTGGATCACATAAGTTTCTTGAACTTAGCCATTTGGACAGTTGGTGGTAGTGGGAATGATAGGTTGGAGCGCGTCCATTTGGTCTAAGGAAAGGCTTCTGAAAGGTCCTGTCTTGGGAAACTAAGTCTGGTGGGGAAAGTGCACAACCTTTGCAGATGGAAAAATCTAAGTACTTAGCCAAGTCCATGGCAATGGACAACTTGAGCATCAAGACATGGAAGCTATCAAGAATCTCATCACTCCAACTTCTAAGTAAAAACTTGTGGGTGAACAAGGGCAAAGGACCTCAATGTCTATTGGTGGTTTCTTGGGAAATGTTTTGACAAAGAAAAACTTAGTGATTTCAACTAATAGGAAAAACCTATTTTGAGCAAAGCAAGCCAAACTACACTTAGCCAAAATTGCATATAGTATATAGTCCACTTAAATTTTTTACTAAGGTATCACTTGCCAATACTATTCCAAAGTATTGACCCACTGTGGCTGTAACTTATGATGTTGCATGTTACTCCGATGATGATTAGGTGTCATGAGTCTACACTCAACATGCTTGCCTGTGGCACATGAAGATGAAGACTTATGTTTATTTACTTATTCCAAAACTCTTGTATTAGGCCTGTGGCCCTGAGTTGTAAAATACTATGTTTTATCTCTGGAATGAATGTAATAAATGACCTTTGTATCTGTGTACTTCATCTTAAACTGTGGATGCTAGCAATGATCCAGGGACTAGCATTGCAATCACAGGGATCCTTTTTCCTTTACAAAGGAGGGATTTTACAGATGGTATCAGAGCACTGTGTTGCCTGTAGGATTATGACCCTAGGATTGGAAACCACTAAGGAAAAATTTTCAACTACTTCTACACTTGTCTATTCTTCTCGTAAACTTTTCTAATCTTCTCTTCTCATCTCTATTTTGTAGATGAACTCCATCAACGAAGCCGTAAAGAAAGGACCACTCATGACCATGACCTTGGAGTGTGAGGCTGAGTTTCCCAAAATTCTCAAGGACCTCATGGTGGCAATGGAAATACATGGTGCAGCTGTGTACAAAGGCTTTCCAGTGATGGATGAAGGAGTTGAGTACTGGTGGGTGCAACTTCACTTGTACAAAAACAAGGAAGACAACCACAAAGAAAAAGGATTCTGCATGTACACCAACACTGTGGTGCACACCACATTCTTTGAGTCAGCAAGAGAAGCAGCTTGGAGGACTATCAAAGAACTTAGCGCTAGAGTCAAGTGCAGAATGCTCAACCTCCAAAAAGACTTAGAGAAAGAGAAGGAACATACCCAAGAGTTGGAAGCCACCAACCAAACCTTAAGGGGAGATATTATAGACTTAGTGATGGAATCATGTGAGCAAGATAGGCTGATTGCCTCTAGGAACATTGTGTTAGCCAACAGATCTAGTGAGATAGGATTGTAAACGTACTACATTAGTTGGACCACCACCTATCACCTTATTTTCCAAAATGATACCTTAAATAAGTTTGGACCTTGGTTGATGTAATGGATTCATGTATGCATGACTTGTGTGATTTTGTGTTCCAAGGATATGTATGTGATGTTTGTCTTTGTTTTACCTTAAATAGTGTTGTTCTAACTTTTCTATCTTATAGATAGATGCCTATTACCATCAGCACTGTTGAGGAGTTCCAGGTTACCCGCTTTGGTCCTCGTATCGTTGAGCTTACCACTTTTCTCAATCCCCTCTTCCTACCATCATGGTGCATCCACTCACCAAGTTCGAGAGGAAGGACCTCTGGGGCTTCAAGGTGAACCAGCCCGGACGCCAGACAGAGCCTACTACGGAGGCCATCGTCTTCAAGCTTATGCACGATGACAGGGAGAGAGGCATGGAGGTAGTCATGCAGGACCTGATAGGACGTCTGCTAGGCCGTCACTCCCGACAGGTTAGAGGCACCCACTTTCACGTCTTCGGAAGACGTGATGAGGATGGAGAGTCCATCGACTTCGAGGACGACTCGAGGGATGCAGCAGAGCCGATACGTCTGTATCTCCAGGACTTAGAGTCTCTTATTAGGCACGTGGACACGGACAGGACCAATGTCATGCTCAGTAATGACGAACTCCAGGTGCAGCTTCGCGAGAAGGACAAGCTTTTCGCGCAGTAGGACGAGATAGTCAAGGAAATGGAGGCGAAGTTCGAGACCCAGGACCGGAAGTTCAAGAGTCAGGAGAAACGTGTCCAGGATAGGAACAAGAAGATCTGGGACATGACTGAAGAACTGAAGTCCAAGGACTTTGAGCTAGAGCAGCAGCAGATGGTGATTGAGAGGCTCGTTCCCAGAAGAGGGCTCTGAAGGCCAAGATTGAGTCCTTGACCACTACTATTGAGGAGAACAAGACCGCGATGGAGAACGCAGGTCTTACCTTTGTCGAGGAGGAGATTGATGCTGATGAGTAGACTTGACTACTCGTTTATCTTTTATTATCGTACTTGTTTTTGTGAACTTGTTATTGGACCATCCGACATGTGGATGGCTTGCCACTTGTGTGTTTTACTTTGTGAATTTGTTATCTTGTTGTTGAACCTTTATCTTCTGTTGCATGCTTGTGTTTGCTTATGTGATGTAATGTGCATAAAAACATCTATGGGTATCTCATTCTTATCTCTATTTGAACAAACCACATATGCCTCCCCGTCGCGCAAACCCCAACCCCAACAACAACAACATAACTCCGGAAATGCAGCAAATGATGAATGCTCAAACACAGCTTATGCAGATGATGACAACATTCATCCAGAACCAGAATAATAACAACAACAACAACAACCCCAATAACAACAACAATAACAACAACAACAACCCTCCGGGCTTTGATATGCTCACCAGATTTCTGCGATTGAGGCCAGCTAAGTTCTCAGGGACGACTGATCCCATGGTGGCCAATGATTGGCTATGTTCTGTAAACAAGGACTTAGTGACCGTGGGCTGCACGGACGCTGAAAAGGTCAGATTTGCAGCACATCTGCTGGAAGGGCCAGCCGCCACTTGGTGGGACAACTTCCAAATCACCACTCCTATAGATGAGGTGACTTGGGCTATCTTTGAGGATGGCTTTCGCACTGCTCATATCTCATCAGGAATAATGAGCCTGAAAAAGAAAGAGTTCCACAATCTGAAGCAGCGCCACTGCAGCGTGGCTGAATACATTGAAGAGTTCAACAATCTGGCGCGTTATGCACCGGACGAGGTTGACACAGATGCCAAAAGAAAGGAAAAATTTCTGGAAGGCTTGAATGATGAGCTGAATCTGCAGCTGGCTGTGGCATATGTTCCCACTTATCAGTCGCTCTGTGATAAGGCTGCAATATTGGAGAACAAAATGAAACAAGTCGAGAGTAGGAAGAGGAAACACTCCGACAAGCACAGCTCGGGATCGTCTCACAAACGATCTCACTATGATGACAGTGGAAGCTCAGGATCCCACAAGCATGGGAAATTCAACAAGCACCACAACCACAACCGTCATGACAACAAGCATCACCGCAGTCATGACAATGACAAGTACAAGAACCATAAGAGTGGACATAAGAGCCACCATAGTGGTAATGGAAGTGGAAGTGGAAGTCAGCCTGCTAAGAGAGACATCAGTCAGGTTGAGTGATTCAAATGCAAGAAGATGGGACACTATGCAAATGAGTGCCTCGAAAAGAAAGTTGAAGGACCTGTCAAGCCCAATCATTTCTAGAAAGGACAGGTGAACCACATTAATGTGGAGGAGGTCTATGAGGAGCCTGACGCTGTTGCTGGTAAGTTCAGACTCAATTCCATTCCAGCATTTGTACTCTTTGATACTGGTGCATCGCATTCATTCATATCAAAGGCATTTGTTGATAGAAATGGGTTTCTGTCTGAAAACATTGGGTGTCCAATAAAAGTTAGCTCTCCGGGTGGAGAAATGATAGTAAGTCTTGGATGCTGGGATCTAGTAATAGAATTTGGAAAACATAAGTTTCCAGTGAGTCTGATAATCCTAGATTCCCAAGGACTGGACGTAATATTGGGAATGGATTGGATGGCTAAGTATGAAGGGGTACTAGATTGTGCTAATCGTACTGTTGCACTCACAACCCCGGAAAAAAAAATTAAATTCAAGTCCAACTTTGAATCCAAAGGAAGTAAGCTGAATTCTCTTAAGGGGGTTAGCATGGACAGTGTGCCAATTGTGTGTAAGTATCCGGATGTATTTCCGGAAGAACTGCCAGGAATGCCACCGGATAGAGATGTGGAATTTCTGATAGATTTGGTACCAGGTTCTGGACCGATAGCAAAGAGACCGTATAAAATGTCAGTGGATGAACTGAAAGAACTCAAGAAACAACTAGGAGAACAGTTGCAGAAAGGATTTATTCAACCCAGTTCTTCATCTTGGGGAGCCCCAGTGTTGTTCATGGAGAAGAAGGATAGAAGTCAAAGGTTATGCATAGATTACCGTTCACTCAACGAGGTAACTATCAAAAACAAATATCCTTTGCCTAGAATCAATGACTTATTTGATCAGCTTGAAGGAGCATGTGTGTTCTCAAAGATTGATCTTAGATCAGGCTATTTTCAACTCAAGATAAGAGAGCAAGACATACCTAAAACATCATTCACCACAAGGTATGGATTGTATGAGTATACTGTGATGCCTTTTGGCTTGACCAATGCTCCAGCATACTTCATGAATATG
This sequence comes from Avena sativa, assembly GCA_916181665.1. Lineage (NCBI taxonomy): Eukaryota > Viridiplantae > Streptophyta > Magnoliopsida > Poales > Poaceae > Avena > Avena sativa. The sequence goes on from OV702297.1 coordinate 152,135,920, forward strand.
ATGAACAAGGTGTTCATGGAATTTCTTGACAAGTTCGTTGTCGTTTTCATCGATGACATCTTAGTCTACTCCAAGAGCAAAGAAGAACATGAAGGACACTTGCGTTTGATACTTGAGAAGTTGAGAGAACATAAACTTTATGCCAAATTCAGCAAGTGTGAATTTTGGTTAGAGGAAGTTGGATTTCTTGGTCACGTTATGACAAAGGATGGTGTAGCAGTTGATCCTGCTAAAGTTTCAGCTGTGACTGAATGGGAATCTCCTAAGAACGTGAAAGGGGTTCGTAGTTTCCTTGGCTTAGCAGGTTACTACAGAAGGTTCATTGAGAATTTCTCAAAGGTTGCTAAGCCTATGACTGAATTATTAAAGAAAGACAAGAAGTTTGCTTGGTCTGAAGGTTGTGAAGTCAGCTTTCAAGAATTGAAGAAGAGACTTGTGACAGCACCAGTCCTATGTCTGCCAGATTTGGAAAAGGATTTCCAAGTATATTGTGATGCGTCTCATCAAGGTTTGGGTGCCGTACTTATGCAAGACGGTAAAGTTGTAGCTTATGCCTCGAGACAACTCAAAACTCATGAGGTGAACTATCCTACTCATGACTTGGAATTAGCCTCTGTCGTCCATGCACTCAAAACATGGAGACACTACCTTTTGGGAAAGCGCTGTGAAGTGTTCACAGATCACAAGAGTTTGAAGTATATATTCACCCAGAAGGAAATCAATATGAGACAAAGAAGATGGTTAGAGCTTATCAAAGATTATGACTTAAGTTTGCAATACCACCCCGGTAAAGCAAATGTTGTAGCAGATGCTCTAAGTCGTAAGGTATTTGTGAATGGCCTTACCAAAGGAGAATTGCCAGATGATTTGTGTACCCAATTCAGAAAACTCAGATTGGAGATTGTGCCTGAAGGACATCTCATGTCTTTGGATGTTCAACCCACTTTGTTGGACAAGATCCGAGAAGCTCAGAAGACCGATAAGGAAATTAAAGAGATTAAGGAAAAGATTGGCCAAGGGAAAGCTAAAAATTTCCATGAAGACGAACAGGGTACTTTATGGCGTGGGAAACGTATCTCTGTTCCACAAAATCCGGAGTTACGGAAATTGATTTTGCAGGAAGCACACAACTCTCCGTATTCTATCCACCCAGGTAACACCAAAATGTACATGGACATGAAGGAAAGGTTTTGGTGGAACAATCTCAAGAGGGACATCGCCGAACATATTGCTTTGTGTGATGTGTGTAGTAGAGTAAGAGCGGAGCATCAGAAACCAGCAGGTTTGCTTCAACCACTACCTATTCCTGATTGGAAGTGGGACAAGATTGGTATGGATTTCATTACCAGATTACCAAGGACCAGATCAGGATATGATTCCATATGGGTAGTAGTAGATCGCCTAACTAAAGTGGCTCATTTCATACCCGTGAAGACAAATTATACAAGTGCCAAGTTAGCCAAAATCTACATGAGTAGAGTATGTCTACACGGTGTGCCCAAGAGTATTGTGTCTGATAGGGGAACTCAATTCACTTCCCATTTTTGGAGACAGCTACATGAGTCATTGGGAACGAGGTTGGAATTCAGTACTGCCTTTCATCCTCAAACCGATGGACAAACGGAAAGGACTAATCAAATTCTGGAAGACATGTTGAGGGCATGTGCCCTAGACTATGGAGCCAGTTGGGATGAAAGTCTGCCTTACGCAGAATTTTCTTATAACAACAGCTATCAAGCCAGCATTGAGATGGCACCGTTTGAGTTTCTCTATGGAAGAAAGTGTACCACCCCATTGTTATGGAATGGTGTGGGAGAAAGAAGTTTATTCGGGCCAGATCTTATCAAAGAAGCCGAAGAGAAGGTCAAATTGGTTAAGGACAGATTAAAGATAGCACAGTCCCGACAAAAAAGCTACGTAGATCCTAAGCGTAGAGAAGTCACCTACGAAGTTGGTGATAGAGCCTATCTTAGAGTATCACCACTTCGTGGAGTGAAAAGATTCGGAGTCAAAGGAAAGTTGGCACCAAGATATGTTGGGCCATTCAAGATTCTGAGTCGCAAAGGAGAAGTTGCTTATGAAATTGAACCGCCAGAATCTTTGTCAGCAGTCCATAATGTGTTTCATGTGAGTCAGCTTAAGAAATATCACCCAGAAATGGAAGAAACTTCTTTGAAGGATACTATCCCTTTGGAGGAAGTTCAACTAGAAAGTGATCTCACTTATGAAGAGAAACCTATCAAGATTCTTGAGACTGCAGAAAGAGTCACAAGGACAAAGACTATCAAGTTTTGCAAAGTGCAATGGAATCATCATTCCGAAGAGGAAGCAACATGGGAAAGAGAAGATGAACTTCGTAAAGACCACCCTCACCTATTTTCTAGCCAATCCGAATCTCGAGGGCGAGATTCACCTTAAGGGGGTTAGATTTGTAACATCCCTAAATCATGATTTCAAAGATTGCATATCATTCATGCATGCATATAGAATTGAGATCATTTTCAAAACTCATTTCAAAAAAGCAAAGCACATAGTGCTATCATTTCATGTGAGCAAACTTAAATCAAATGGCCATCCCCATTTGAATGTTGAATGTTTATGAACCTAGATTGTTTGCCTTCTTTGTTGAAAGGTTTGAGTGTAGAATTTAAACCAAGGTTTACAAATTGGAAATGGTTCCAAAAACCATTTTTCAAACATTGCAAATCAGGTACCAAGTCCCTGATATTTTGTTTCCCCAAGAGTGACCAAGCCTTGCAAAACAACCACATGATTTCATGCCTAGTATTTGAGACTATTGCACCCTGCAAAAACCCCAAAATGATTTGAATTCAAATGAGACTTGATTTCATTTGAAAACCTTTCCTGAAAATCAAAACAGAAAAAGTAAAGGACAAAAGAAAAGAAAAGGGCCAGGCGCCACTATTCTAGCCCAGCAACAGAACTGGCCCAACTAGCCCACCCGGCCTTCCTCTCTCTCTCTCTCTTGCACGCGCAAGCGCACCCAAGCAGTCGCTGAAAGCCAGACCCCACCTCCTCTCTGCGCGTTTCGCTGACGAGCGAGCCCTCTCCACGTCACCCTCGTCTTCCCCAAAACGCGCCCGCAGACCACGTCGTCGCTGCTGTCAATGCCGGTAATGGCGCAGCGTAATTAGCCTTGATGCCACAAGCGTTTCCTGTCGCGCTTGGGCCTATTTAATCCCCTCTGCACCGCGGTCATTTCCCCCCACTCTCCTCGCTCACTCCGCCACTAGGCTGCGCGCATTTAACCTCGAGACGCCGCAGCACCGACGACCTTCGGCGACTAATTCCGGTAAGCCTCGACCGCCCCCCTCTCTCTCGTTCAAACCACTGCATCCAGCTTGATCTCGCGCACCCCCTGATACCCTTCGTGTGCATTCTTGTGACCCAGGCCGTCATCCCCGTTCGTGCCTGCAACCACCTGCGCCGCCGCTAGACTCCGGCGACCAATTGAGGTAAAACCTGAGCGCCCCTTGCCCCCTCTTTCATACGGGAGTGTTCGCCTGCGTCTTGTGCATCTCCTGATCCCTCTGGTTCGCGCTAGGGCGACGCCAAACCTCGGCAACAACCTCGACTGCAAGCGACAGACGCCGCCGCAACTCCGACGAGCCCCAGAGACCGTGCCCGTGCGCCCCTCGTCAAGTCACTGCTAGGTTGAGCTTGTCCTCGATGTTGCGAACCTGGTAAGCATCCTCCTACCCCTCCGGACGACCTGTAGCGCCGCGCCGCCGCGGACAGAACTCGCCGCCGCCAGTAGCCGCCGCCAGCGCCGCCTCGTTTTGGTTGCTTGATCCAGAGCCGTCAGATCTAGATCCAACACATAGAATTAGATCATTTAGTGAAGCGTTATGGGAAGATCTGAGCCGTGAGTTTTAAATGGATCCAACGGTGCGGAAGGGTGATCCAGAACGAAACGGTATCAGCCAGTAGGGTTAAGACACGTGGCTAGGGTTAGATTCAAAAACAGTTTTGAAATCAGATTTTGATCCAAAATTGAAATAGCTATAACTTTTGATTCCCACGTTAGATTTTTACAAATTTTATACCGATGGAATCAGGAAGACAAGCCCTTTCTGAATCTGCAATGTGTTTAGTAAAAAGTTTCTGTTAAAATGACTTTAATTGCAGTAACTTGTTTAAGGCTATTTTTGAGTGTAGAATATGTTTGGAAAATTGTTTAAGTGTAAAATAAACTTGGTTTAGCAAGTTTTTGACTTGTTTATAGATCAATGCTATGCACTTGCATGGTTGGGTTTCAAAAATCATCACTTAGCATTTTCTTTTGCATGCATGCATATATTTATGTTTGTATATGAATTGTGTGTAAAATGTGTACTACCATTTTTGTGTAGACTTTGGTGCTAGTGACTGTGATTGTGAAGAGTGCTACTCTCCCCATTACCAAGGCAAGTGGTACTTCATGATTATTTTTCATCCCTATATTTTGTATAAGCATTAGAAATATTTTGCTAAGTCTTGCATGTTACTTTTTGCCAAATGCTATGTTGGGAAATCCTAAGTAGTTGTAGAATTGCTAGGAAATTTCCTAAGTTAAGTTACTATGCCATGCTTAGCCTAGCTACTAGCAAACAAGGGTTGGTAAAGTATTTACATGCTATGATGAAAATATTTCTAAGTCTTTGGACTTATGTTTTCTTAATAAAACAACTAAGTCAATGAACCTCCTGGGTGGAATGGGACTTGCATGGTGGTTTTTGGTTGAGTGGTTACACAAGGCCCATGGACATGGTTTACCTTGTGTATCTCACTTGTGGTATGTCACCCAGGCACAAAGGGATTTTAGAGGCCAAGTGTTGAGAAGCTTATAGTGCAACCACTTGGCAATATGGGCTCTGCCTGGATCACATAAGTTGCTTGAACTTAGCCATTTGGACAGTTGGTGGTAGTGGGAATGATAGGTTGGAGCACGTCCATTTGGTCTAAGGAAAGGCTTCTGAAAGGTCCTGTCTTGGGAAACCAAGTCTGGTGGGGAAAGTGCACAACCTCTGCAGATGGAAAAATCTAAGTACTTAGCCAAGTCCATGGAAATGGACAACTTGAGCATCAAGACATGGAAGCTATCAAGAATCTCATCACTCCAACTTCTAAGTAAAAACTTGTGGGTGAACAAGGGCAAAGGACCCCAATGTCTATTGGTGGTTTCTTGGGAAATGTTTTGACAAAGAAAAACTTAGTGATTTCAACTAATAGGAAAAACCTATTTTGAGCAAAGCAAGCCAAACTACACTTAGCCAAAATTGCATATAGTAATATAGTCCACTTAAAATTTTTACTAAGGTATCACTTGCCAATACTATTCCAAAGTATTGACCCACTGTGGCTGTAACTTGTGATGTTGCAGGTTACTCCGATGATGATTAGGTGTCATGAGTCTACACTCAACATGCTTGCCTGTGGCACATGAAGATGAAGACTTATGTTTATTTACTTATTCCAAAACTCTTGTATTAGGCATGTGGCCCTGAGTTGTAAAAGACTATGTTTTATCTCTGGAATGAATGTAATAAATGACCTTTGTAATCATAGGGATCCTTTTTCCTTTACAAAGGAGGGATTTTACAGCAAGTGAAGGCTAGCAACAGAGAGGGAGCGACAAACAAGAGAGCAATAATTGTCATAATCATGCTTGCAACAAAACAGGACTAATTATGGCATGAAAGTGATACAAGAACTCTGAGGCAAAATAAATCATCGAGGCTTAGTGACTATTGTTTAGTCATATGCATGCGTGAGCATGTGCCAAGTTGATTCATATGAAACATTCAGAGGAGGGTACCACAATATCATACCAAAATATGAATAAAACAATGCAAGCAAACATTCATATGACATGCTATAAACTATTAGCAAGCTGGAGCTAATCACAAACAAGCAAAAACTACTAAGCATCCATTAGTAACATACACCTTACATGAACAGACTAAGCATGCTCACCATGATTAGTATATGTACAAAAATGAAAAAAATAGAGTTCATTACCAGCCTCTTACCACACCTCAAGTTGTCTTAATCTTCATTATTGCCCTTCACTTGTGTGACTTGAATAATAACATGAAACCAAAATCCACTAAGGACGGCTGAACCCTGCAAAGAACTCACAAAACAAAAGAAGAACAACAAATATTTTTGGTGTTTTCGAATTTTTAAAACAAGCAAACAAAGAAAAATATTTTTGGAATTTTCTTTTAAGGCAAACAAAAGCTAAAAATCAAAGAAACAAACCAAGAGAAACAACAAAAATCTTTGGTATTTTTGTGTTTTGAGAAATTAGGAACAAAAAACCAAAAAGAAAGCGAAACAATGGATATACAAATAACTGACCGAACATGATATATAGATGAGTGTGATGTCGGTATACCTTCCCCCAAGCTTAGGATTTTGGCTTAAGTGGGGATCACCTCCATGGTGCCCAAGAAAGTGCACCTCTGTAGTACGACGAGGAGGCCCCTTCGTCCTGGTACGAACTCGAGGACTCGCTTGTGTAGTACACAGAGGGGTCGTATGAGGGCACATCCCCCTGATAGTGTCCATGGAAGTCAAGAATGTGCAACTTTTCATCCATCTCCTCCTTGGAGCGTGACAAAGGTCCCTGCGAAATAATGAACAAAGTGGTTTGGGGGAGAGGGATCTCTCTCTCTTTCCCGCCAATAAACATCATTCATACCAAGTGATTACCAAATTGAAAAATGATGAGAAACTACTATAGGAACTTGCTAGAGGACTACACATGCATCAAAATGAAATCTCTAAGCATAGAACAAGCATGCAAGCTCACACAACATGTCACCTATAGCAGCAAAATACTCAAGATACAATCTACCAATCACAAATCTAATTAGACAAGCGGAGGAGGCACATACCAAGGAGCAATCCCTCCAAAAATCAGCAGCAAAGATGGGCTAAGCAAGGAGATCGAAAATCGCGAGCAAGAACAGCAGGAACTTGAGCTTGGGAAAGTTTTCCGGTGTTTTTAGGGAGAGAGAAGCAAGATGGCTGGGAGGAGGCACCTTGGAGGGCCCCAGGTGAGCCACACCCTATCCAGGCGCCACCTGGGGGGTGGCCGCGCCCACCAGGGGTGTTCTGGCCTTGGGTGTCCCCCTACGTCACTCTAGGTGTCCCTCAACCCCTTTTTTCTTGGAAAAATTTATTTTGAATTTTCTAGGATTTTTCGGGAAACTTTATTTTTGGCCAATTTTCAGGGTATGAAAATTGATTTTCTCGCAGAAACAGTTTTTTTAGAAGAAACAAAAGCAAAAAAACCAAACTATAGAAGTTCTAAGCCACTCTAACAAGCAAACAACTAACAAAACCAAAGCTATCAAAAGAAAAGGAAAATACTAGGAAGGAGAAAAGTAAAAGAAAGCAAGTATAACCACAGTGAAAACATTATTTTGTTCATTAAAATCGTTTTGTTAACAAGGTTGATCAACTCTTGTTACCAAAACAATCTTATATGAAACAAAACTTTGCATTCCACAAGGTGATTATGTTACCTCATACTTGATAGCAATGGTCCCAATCATAATAATTTCAAAATTTTCTTGTGGAATGGGACAATATATTTCTCCAACCTTGATGCTCTCAATATTTTCAATGGAATTCAGGCAATAGCTTTTAGCAACCTTCTTGGGAAAATAGACAGTATGCTGTTTGTCATTAATATTGAATGTTACTTTTCCTTGATTAAAATTGATGACATCACCTGTAGTAATTAGAAAAGGTCTCCCAAGAATAATAGACATATTATCATCTTCAGGCATTTCAAGCACAACAAAATCAGTTAAAACCAAGCAATTATGAGCCACTTGAACAGTAACATCCTCACAAATACCAACAGGAATAGTAGTTGACTTATCATCCATTTGCAAAGATATATCAGTTGGTATCAACTTTTCTAGTTGGAGTCTCTTGTAGAAGGAAAAAGGCATAACACTAACTCCAGCTCCCAAATCACATAAAGCAGTTCTAACATAATTGTTCTTAATAGAGCAAGGAATAGTTGGTATACCTGGATCACCAAGTTTCTTTGGAACCTTACCATTGAAGGAATAATTAGCAAGCAAAGTAGAAATTTCCTCATTAGAAATCTTCCTTTTATTAGAGACAATATCCTTCATATACTTTGAATAAGGAGGCAATTTAATAGCATCGGTCAAAGGAATTTGCAAAAATAAAGGTTTGATCCACTCACAAAACTTGTTGTAGTGTTCTTCCTCCTTTGACTTGTGTTTCTTACCTGGAAAAGGCATAGGTTTCTGCACCCAAGGTTCTCTCTCACTACCATGTTTCTTAGCAATAAAATCTTCCTTAGTGTACCTGGTGTTCTTAGTGTGCTTGTCAGGTTCTTCCTCAATTTCCTCCTTATCAGGAGCATCATTTTTATCATTACCACTCTCGGTTTCAGCATCAGAGACATATATACTATTAGGATCTATAGCAGGTTCAAGTGGTTCCTCAACTATTTTGTGTTTCTTTTTCTTTCTCTTACGAGGACTACCACTACTTTCACCTTGTTGAGAATCCTGCTCAATTATTTTAGGGTTTCCTTCAGGATATAAAGGATCTTGTGTAGCTACCACTCCTAGTTCTAATTCCATAAGCATGTTTATCTCCTGAGGCATTAACTAACATATCTTTTTGTACCTTAGCAAGTTGATCAAGTTGGGTTTGAACCATTTGAAAGTGTTTACAAAGCATTTTAATATCATTAGAAGTTCTTTCCACAATATCTTTCAACTCTTTAATAGCTCTAGAGTTTTCCAATAAATGTTTCTGAACTTGTTTATTAAAATTACCTTGTTTAACAATAAAAATGTCAAGTTCCTCTAAACATTGATTAGGAGGCTTACCATAAGGAATATCACCTTCATCAAAGTGTTGGAGATAGTGTACCTCAATAGTGGATGAGTGGGAATTGGCTTACATAATTCTTCTATAGGAGGTAGATTCTTCACATCTTCAGCTCTAATACCTTTCTCCTTAAGACATTTCTTAGCTTCTTACATCACTTCATCATTTAATGCAATTACTCCCCTCTTCTTTGGTGTTGGTTTTGGATCTAGTTCAGGCACAACTAGTTCAGGAGTAATAGGCTCAGGTGTATTTAGCTCAGCTGAAGTCCAGTCATCATAATTCTTGCTTATTTTAGCCATTAATTCTTCAGCATCTGTAGGAGTTCTTTTCCTGAAAACACAATCAGCAAAACTATATTGGTATGTCCTAGAATCATCAGTTAGTCTATTATAATAAATATCAAGAAGCTCATTCTTAGGCAATGGACATCCAGGATGTGAATGAATAAAGGCACAGAACCTTGTCCATGACTTAGGCAATTTCTCTTCTTCTCCCTGTTTAAAATCAAAAAGTATCTGCAAAGCAACATGTCTAGCACTGGGAGGAAAATATTTTTGGAAGAAAGAAGCAATCAAACAATCAGGGCTATCAATGGAACTAGGAGGTAATATATTAAACCAAGCCCTAGCTTCTCCTTTTAGTGAAAAGGGGAAGATCTTTGTAACAAAGTACTTGCGCATCTTAAAAATCATTAGAGAATAAGGCACTCATAGTGGAAAGCTCATTCATATAAGCTACACTACTCTCATTTTCAGTCCCACAAAAAGGTTCTTTCTCAACAATGTCCAAATAGGATAAATCAAGAGAGCAATCATAATCTTTATCTTTAATATCTATGGGAGAGGTGGCAAACTTAGGATCAGAGGACAGCTTAGGAATAATAGTACGTCTTTCAAGGAGACTCTTAATAACACTACTACCATGTGTGTTTCAGCACTCTTCAACAAATTCATCAGTGAACTCAATATAACCATCATTAATATCATAACTCTCTTTAGACTCAGTGAGCTAACAGGTGTAACAGTGTCTTCACTAGGAGTTTCATTATTTCCTAGACTAGCCATAGTAGCATCTAGGAAAGGACCTAATGAACCACTCGCATCAAGCATAGTAGAAGTAACATCATGAGCATCAAAAGCAGTTTCAGATTCAGCAGTAGTAGCAGTGTGTGTAGCATGAGTATGTGGTGGTGGTGTAACAAGCTTACTTATAACAGACGGTGAATCGAGAGCAACAGAGGTGTTTAGTACTATACCTCTTCTTGTAGTGGATGGTAAAATAGGAAACTTTCCATCACGAGACTTCCCCATGATGAAAGGAGTAGTAGTGAACAATAGTAGATCCAAGTGAACTTACAAATAAAGCTATGCTCCCCGGCAACGGCGCCAGAAAATAGTCTTGATGACCCACAAGTATAGGGGATGGCAACAGTCTTCGCGGGTAGTATTACCCAATTTATTGATTCGACACAAGGGGACAAAGAATACTTGCAATCCTTAACAAATGAGTTGTCAATTCAGCTGCACCTGGAAATAGTTCTTGCTCAAAGAAGTTTATCAGTAGCAACAGTTTGTAGTAGCAACAACAAAGCAACAGCAGCAGTAAAACAAGAGCAATAGTAACAGCAGTAGCAAACAGTGGGATATGAGCGCGGTAGGCATAGGGATGGATGGATGGGCGTTGCATGGACGCGTCTAAACATGTAACTTCAATATCTAGGGCAACTATATATAAATAAGAATAAGCATCCAAGTACTAAACAATCATATGCATGTGCTCCATATATAGTCATGCATGCTCGCAATGAGAACTTGCACATCTTTTGTCCAGCCAGCCTGTGGCAGCGGGGCCTCTAGGGAACTACTGGCAATTAAGGTGCTCCTTTTAATAGAGCACAGGAGCAAAGCATTAACACTCCATGAACACATGTGATCCTCACACCATAGCCATCCCCTCCGGTTGTCCCAATTTCTGTCACTTCAGGGTTTTTGGATCCGGACAATGATATGTGTACACAACTTGCAGATAAGATCACAAACAATGCTATTATAATGATTCAATAATAAGTTCAGATCTGAGATCATGGCACTCGGGCCCTAGTGACAAGCATTAAGCACAACAAGTTGCAATAAAGTCAAATAGCACTAATAGAGATACTAGGCACAATGCCCTAACAATCTTATTCGATTACATGATAGAACTCACCCAATCCCTACCATCCCCATAGCCTACATCGGGGGATTACTCACTCATGGATGAGGGAAACATTGATGGTTGATGGAGAGGCGTTGGCGATGACGACGGCGATGATCCTCCCCAAATTCCCCATCCCGGCAGGGTGCCAGAACGGAGTTTCTGGATCCGAATCGCGGCTTCTGGTGGTGGCGGCGCAGCGGAAATCTTTCTGGAAAAACGTTGAACCTCCCCTGAGTTTTTAGGTCAGAAGGCAACTTATAGGCGAAGAGGGAGTCTGAGGGGGTGCCATGGGTGGCCGCACCTATAACACCACCGATCACTCCGGACCGACGGCTGTCACTTCTGGAAGCTCAATAGTATCTCTACACTAACCCCACAGACCAACACTAGTCTTTTCTGCGCACTTTGTCCTCACTCGTGCGCACCTGGTACCCACTTCCCGGTCGGTCACCCATCCTAGAATTGATCTAGGCCAAGAACGCTTAACCTTAGAGTTCTATTCGAATGAGCTTCCGGAAAAGAAGTTGAAACTTGTTGGTATGGGTTTCCTATCAATCCTATTGAGCCATGTGCAGGGGTGTCACATACACCCACCCTTAGAAGATCAACGTCCTTGTCGATCAACCACAAGCCAGGAACGTCCCCTCTTAGCACATGTCTGTGTGTCTAGTGTCGGCACATTTCCATGCCGTGTCCACTCCGGGCCACACACGCGCCATGCTACACATGTCTGCCACTGACCCTCACACGCCCATGTAACCACGAGGGTCGGCTCTGATACCACTTGTAACACCCCCGGTCACTCCGGACCGACGACTGTCACTTCTGGCAGCTCAATAGGATCTCTAGACTAACCCCAAAAACCAACACTAGTCTTTTCTGTGCACTTTGTCCTCACTCGTGCGCACCCGGTACCAACTTCCCAGTCAGTCACCCATCCTAGAATTATTCTAGGCCAAGGACGCTTAACCTAGAGTTCTTTTCGAATGAGCTTCCGGAAAATAAGTTGCAACTTGTTGGTATGGGTTTCCTATCAATCCTATTGAGCCATGCGGCAGGGTCTCACATACACCCACCCTTAGAAGATCGACGTCCTCGTCGATCAACCACAAGCCAGGAATGTCCCCTCTTAGCACACGTCTGTGCGTCCAGTGCCGGCACATTGCCATGTCGTGTCCACTCCGGGTCACACACGCCATGCTACACATGTCCTCCATTGACCTGCACACGCCCGTGTAACCGCAAGGGTCGGCTCTGATACCACTTGTAACACCCCCGGTCACTCCGGACCGACGGTAGTCACTTATGAAAGCTCAATAGGATCTCTAGACTAACCCCACAGACCAACACTAGTCTTTTCTGCGCACTTTGTCCTCACTCATGCGCACCCGGTACCCACTTCCCAGTCGGTCACCCATCCTAGAATTGCTCTAGGCCAAGCACGCTTAACCTTAGAGTTCTTTTTGAATGAGCTTCCGAAAAAGAAGTTGCACTGCGTTTTTTTATCCCAAAGGGCATTGTGACATAGCAAAATGTGCCGTAAGGTGTGGTGAACGAAGTGGCCAATTGGTCCGACTTCCTCATCTTTATCTGGTGGTATCCCGAGTATGCATCTAGAAAACACAGAAGTTCCAAGTCAGCCGTCGAGTCAATGACTTGGTCAATGCGAGGCAAAGAAAACGGATCCTTCGTACATGCTTTGTTAAAGCCGGTGTAATCAATGCACATTTCTAATTCTTTGGTTCCCTTTTTGGGGACAAGTAAAGGATTGGCCACCCATCGGGTGTGAAAGACTTCTCGGATAAAACTAGCCTTAAGTAACATAGCTATCTCTTTACCTATGGAGTGTCTCTTCTTGTCTCCGAAGCGTCGTAGAGATTGTTTCACCGGTGTGCATTTTGGATCAATATTCAAGCTGTGCTCGGCAAGTTCCCTAGGTACACCTTTCATGTCGGCAGGCTGCCAGGCAAAGATGTCCCTATTCTCACGGAGGAACTCGACGAGTGCACTTTCCTATTTAGGGTCCAGGTTTGTCCCAATGGTGGTGACCTTGGAGGCATCACCTACCACAAGTTCCACCGACTTGGTTTCGATGGCGGCCTTGAAGGCGGGATCGGAGTCAGAAATCTGCTTCTTTGATGCCGGCATCTCCTAGGCGTCGAACTTGCTCTAGATCTCCTTGAATTCTTCGCTATGGAGGACAGCTTCTGCAAAGGCTTCTTCTCCTATCTTGCAGTCCCTTTCCTTTGAAAAGCTTCCGGATACAGTGATGACACCATTTGGTCCGGGTATCTTGAGCTTGTTGTAGACGAAGCATGGCTTGTCCATGAATCAGTGGAATATGTCGCATCCGAATATGACGTGGTATACGCTCTTGAAGCGAACCACTTCAAAGGTCACGCGTTCTTGGTGGTAATTGTTAACATGGACAAAAGCGACCGGAAGCACCCAAGGGACCGAGCCTCCCGACCAGGAACTACGCTATGGAATACGGTGTTGGTCCGCCTTAGGTTGGTCTCCATCAAGTTCATCTTATGCAGTGTATCCAGATACAAGATATTGATGCTGCTTCCACTGTCCACCATGCATTTGGTGAACTCGTTGCGTTCAATTAGAGGGTTGATGACCATGGCATATTGATTCTCCATTGGAACAAGGTCTGGGTGACCCTTCCTGTCCCAAGTGATTGGAACTTCCGACCAACGCAGGTATTGGGGAACTGGGTGTAGGGTGGTCATCAGTATCCTCAGTGAGGTTTTCTATGCCCGGACCATTGGGGTGCCAAGGAATGTGTGGTAGACAGGGGACTTCTTCTCGAAGGGGTTCTTGCCTTTGCCATCGCCCTTGTCGGCGTGCTTGTTGTCGGTTCTTACGACTTTTTTTGTAGCCAGACTCCGGGTCTTCTTTGAGATTGTTGACAAACTTGCAATGGCGATTGGTGTGGGTGGCTTTGCCATTGGAGTCGAGGTGTACAAGGCATGGCATATCACAGTATTCCTCATATGTTTGGGGAATAAGGGGTGCTGCCAGGGTAGTTTCACTGCTGCGCTGCTGCCCACGACCAGCCCCCCGTCCTCGGACGTGCTGTCTACCATCACCTCTTCCTGCAAACGTCATTGCAACCATGTCGGAGGTTGGCTTCTCTTCTGGCGGACACTTCCGCTTTGTGATATTGTTCCTCTTCTCTTGGGTTGGAATGGCAATTGCCGGCAAGGAGCTGTGAGCATCGTCATGGGCAGCCGCGAACTGACTAGCCAATGAGATCATCTGATTGAGATCTAGCCCGTGATTGTCCTGTAAGCGCTTCAACTTATGTCAGCACAACGTACCCTTTTCCAAACCATCAATTTAGGCGGTCATAGCGGTCTGATCGTGCACTCCTACGCAGGAATTTTTCATATCCAGTCATCGAGAGAGGTAGGCCCGAGATGTCTCGTATTTCTCTTGCACGCACCGCTGTAGATCGCCAACAGTGAAGGGACATTTGTACGTACCATCAAAGTTCTTAGTGAATGCTTCTTGCATGTCCAACCAATTGCATATGGATTTCTCCGGCAAGTCGTTGATCCATTGGCGAGCCGTGCCCGTCAGCATCAGTGGGAGATACTTGACAGAAATTGGGGTTTCCCCGGGCGATCTCCACTGCGTTGTCGCAATCTGCAACCACGTAGCTGGCTTGTCCATGCCGTCATAGGGCTTGCTCATCTTGTCAATCCGGAAACCCTTGGGGTAAGTTGCGGTCTGTATCATAGGTCCAAATCAACGTGGTCCTAGGTACTGTCTTTCCCGGGCCTCGTGAATCTTGTCCAAGTGTGAACGTGCGTCATATGGCTCCGGGCTTGCTTTTTTCTTCTTACCGTCAGGGGAGGGGCTGCATGAGAGACGCAGGCCTCCTCCTCCATGGTGGCTACTAGGTGGCGATGGAGGCGGAGGTGGCGGTGGGTTAGACTTATTGTTGTTACCCTCCAGCGACTCCTCGCGTCAGTCATGGTTACTTTTCGGACGCGGAGGGTCATGGTGTGACCTGCTCTTATGTCCTTGATTGCCATTGTGTTCCCCCATGACGGGGCTGCTCCGCGGTGTCGCGAATGACAATGTCGTCCTGAGGGCATCTAGGAGGAGGCATGATCGTACGGTGGTGAGCTCTTGGATCTTCATGATGTCAGGGGGACCGGGGCGGTGGAGACGGGCGACGAGGATGAGCCTTGCCTCCGTGGTAGGAAGATATGGGGATAGCGTCCTTACTATTGCGTCCATCCCTCCGTCTTCGTTCTGACAAACTCGTCTGGGACCCGACATCGTGAGGAGATCTCTCCCTTGGTGGCTTAGGATTACTAGACTGGAAATATGCTGGATCAGACTCAAGCCTCTAAGAAGCAACCTTTTCCTGTTGTTTGAAAGCCTTGGAGACGAGGTTGTAGACCTGTTCCACAGCCGCGGGCGATCTATCCTGCTCCAGTAGAGTCTTGGCGATGGCCAAATTGAGGATAGGTGTGGGCATGACATGCCTGTCTTCACTGTAAATGTATGGCTTGGCCTGTGGCGGCTTCGAGGGAGCCCATCCTAGGTTGCGCTGAATGCCAGGGTCATTGACAACTCGATCCGGAGCTTTCCTAGCCTTCTGCTATTTGAGCAAAGTCTTGTACTCGGCCTCCATGGCTCTAGCTGCCTCGATTGATTTCTGTGTCTTGGCCAGATCTTGATCTAATTTTGCGCCTTGCTCCGCGATGGCCCGCGCTTCCTCCAGTAGCTGCTGGTGCTTCTCATTGAGCTGGACTATGTTCCGTATATGGGCCATAGTCATGACCTCGACGAGCAAATTTCCGTACATCACTCTATCAGCTGGAGTGACTTGGGAGGCCGCAGACGTAGATGTTGGTGGCTGCGGATTTGGGGTGTTGGTGTTGCTCAGACCGGTGTTGAGTTCCTTCGGCTGTTGCGCTAGGTTAGGCGGAGGAGGCATGGCCTTTGCGATCATTGTCAGTAGTGTCAGCTGGTCCCTTCCCCTTGTCCAGCGGCTTAGGCAGAGCTTGACCAGGTTGGTCTTCCTCCATCACGCTCCCAATGGCGACGAACACCTCTCAGGATGTGACGGCTTTGTCGGCCTGCTCCTCACGCTTGATATCCTCCTCCATCTCCTTCATAGCCGAGTCAAGCTCCTCCGGGTTGATATCCATGTCCTCTAAGTCCACACTGATGTCGGCATAGAGCGCGTCCAGAACAGAGTCAGAGGGTGCGGGGGCTTCCTCGATGACAGAGGGTGATGCTGAGGCAGCAGGGATGTTGACAGGAAGCGGTGGTGGTGGTGGCTGAGGCGGCGGTGGCCCGGGTATGCCGGCGAGCTCTGCCTGAGAAGCTGCGTCGGAGGCCGCATAACTGTTGACGGTGCCAACCATGCTCTCAAAGGTGAGAAGGCCCGCGGCCTGTTGCCGCCTTAGCTATGTCGGAGAAGTGTACTGTGGTCTAGCCCTTCCACAAAGTGATAGATAGCATCATCACTGGGGTAGTGTTCCAGGTCGGCCCGTATCCGGAGATATATGGCGAGGTAATCACGGTGGTTTTCACCCTCTCTCTGACCGCATCGCGCCAGATCGAAGATAGTCATCACACCGACAAAGTGTGATCTCTGCTTTCCAGACGCATGGGCGAAGCCGACGGATTTGCAGTGATCTTCCACCATTATTTCCTGCACAGGGGTGGTTTGGGTGGGCCTTGAATTTTTCTGATATAAGCTAGCAAAATCCAAAGAGAGATCCGACTTTGATCCTTCCACGAACGTATCCTACCCATAGGTGGTCCGTGCGGGCCTTGAAGATCCTCCGGCTTCCAGGGAACTAGTGCCTGAGTCGGTTTTGCCGCTGAAGGGGTGGATGTCCCCGATTGGGATGATCGATCAGCGGGTGGGGTTCATCTTCGTAGGGATCCAGAATTCGTTGGGAGGGACGATCGGAATGTTGCTGGAGAAGAGAACACGACCAATAGCTATGTTTTTGCTGATTCCCGTGAAGATCTTTGACCTCGCCCGTTGTAGAGCCTAAAGCGCCTCTTGCCCCACGGTGGGTGCCAACTATCATGGTATTTCCAACGAGTACGCCATGGAGGGGTCCTTACAGAGCGTGTTTAGAGACATGTGGTAAGGCGGAAGATTGGCGGGTACGAGGTGACGCAGCTTACCTAGGTTCAGATCCCACGACGGTGGCGGAATCCTACTCCTGCTATAAATCACTATAACGGAAATACACCGGTTTACAGGGATCGGTTCGTTGTGCGCGATATGAATTGAGTTATGCCCTAAAGGCTCCTCTAGGTCCGGCTTATATAGTCGCCAGATCCTAGGGTTATGGGGAAAGTCCTAGCCAGATAGGTTACAGAGTCCTACACGGTATACAACTAGTCTAACGTGTCTTGCACTCCAAGGCTATGGGTACGCCAATGACTCTACCGTAGCCTTCGTTCATCCGACATGGGCCTCCCTTCTAGATCCATTTAACTGGGCCGTCTAGCAGGCCATAGGCCTTGATACCAATTATGGGCCACCCGGGTTATCCAGATTAGAGACATGCAATGGTTATACCCATTTAGCATATCCCCAACAAAAGGTTCTTGTCACATGGAAAAGAATTGAATGATGATTCAAGTGTATTGACACTTGATAAGTGAAATAAGATTCAAGTGCTTTAACACTTGGTGAATGAAATCATAGGAATATTTTGATCAATCATACCGTGATATGTACATATCCAGATATGTCCTATGCTCTAAATGTTATGAGCATATACCGGAATGACTCATAAGATGATCATTGGATGATAGTAAGGATATTCTTATTATCTTCTAGAGAACTAAGAATATATTTATGTAGAGGTGATAAACAGTTGCAAATAGTTCATTTTAAAGTGTTACATTGATACTAAGTTTGCCACAAGATACAAGATTAAGTTTATCTCAATTTAAAATTATGGGTGGCACAAGTAATGGAAAGGAGATTCCATGATGGATTTGGATGAATTCCAAAGTTAAGACCTTGTGACGGATACTACAATAAAAGGCTAAGTATATGACTGCTATAGTAGCAGCAAAGGAGGGCATTTGTGTCAAGTAGTTTGTTATCAAACTAAGGTGTGGTTCACAACAGGATAAAACTATAAAGATATATTGTATGACAATAGTATCGACATGATTTAACCCAAGGAACTAAAGGTCTCACCAAAATACCAAATTCATACAATGCCATCTCATTAGAGAATGAGTGATGCGTAAAGATTCCAAGACATGCAAATACAAACGGACCTGAAAGTGTCAGATCCGGATATTATGTTAACCACTTGCAATCACGTATAATGCAACACCATAAATCCATAGGCGTTCAATACGCATAGTTTTCAAACTAGATTATTGACTCTAGTGCAAGTGGGAGACTAAAGGGAATATGCCCGAGAGGCAATAATAAAGTGGTTATTATCTTATTCCTTATTTATGATAAATTTTTATTTTGCATGCTATAATTGTATTAATACGGAAACGTTAATACACGTGTGTTTAATAAAAAAATAGAAAGTTCCTAGTTATGCCTCTCTTATAAACTAGCTCGTTGATTAACAAGATGATCAAAGGTTTCCTGATCATGGACATTGGATGTTGTTAATAACGAGGTCACAACATTGTTGGAATGATGTGATGAAAAATCATCCAAAGTATAGCATTGCGATAAAATTCATTACATTTATATTTCTATAACATCTTACGAAGTAATCCTAGCTAGTCCTTAGACCATGAGATCATGTCAATCACCAACACTGGAAGAGTATCTTGATAACATCAAACGTCACACCGTAACAGGGTGACTATAAAGGTGGGTTCAGTGTTACGAAGGTGTTATGTGGAGGCTCATGGATAAAGAGTGGAATTATTCCATCGTAATGACGGAAAGATATACTCTGGGACCTCTCGGTGATATCACATTAGTTAGCTTGCAAGCAAGTGATGAGATCACTTGAATGTTATATCAGGGGAACGAGAAAAGAGTACATGTCGGTAACGAGATCAAACTAGGTATGGAGATACTGATGATCGAATCTCGGACATATAACATATTGCGAGACTAAGGGATTGAGTTACATGCGTAAAAGGTTCACACGATCACAGAAGTCATTGTTGAATGTGTGGGAGTCATTACGGATCTCCAAGTCCCGCTGCTGATTATTGATAGGAGAGGGGTATCGATCATTTCTGCATTATTAGCGAAACGTAGGGTGACACACTTAAGGGATACCAACACCATTTGGAGCAAATAAGATGCCAGGGAAATAATTACAAAGCATAGGAATTATTTCAATGGAAACCGGAATTGTTTCGGGTGAAATTGCTGAAAGTGGTTCTGCATGTGATATTGAAATGTTGCAAGGGGTTTTATGTGAATGTTTGTTAATTATTGTAATTAACAAAATTCTGAATAAAATAAATAAAAGAGTTCTATTAAATGAGAGCTTGAATTAAATTTGGAGGATATTTAATGGAGGTGAGTGGAATTTTGAGTGGAGGCTTTTTATGGGAGTGGGAGCTCCACCCACATGAATGTGGAAGAGGGAGCCACCCACCATGGCTGCCATGCTATGGCCCTTGGGCTGCCCCTATCCCTATAAAAGGCCCCCCTCTCCTCCTCTCATCTCACATCTCATCTCCCTCTTTAGAATTACCCCATGGTCTCGGATCAGCGAGATACATGTTCCCGGTGGATTTTTCTGGAAGGATTTGTTGTTTCCGCTGCTTCGTTGGAGCAAGGGTGCGGAGTTTGTTGGGATACCCGAACGTGTGTGCAATCACGGATGCACCACTGCTTTGCGGTGCTGGATCTGCTAGACCAGATGGACTTCATCACGATCCTAAGATCATCAAGAGATCGACTACATCACCAACAAGTTCATACTCGAATTTTTTTGGTCTTCGAGGGTATGTATTCTATGGATGTATATACACATGTTGCTTGTATTTAGATAGATGGATCTTGGTGCTTATAGTTCCCATCATAGGGATTTTTTTTGTTTTCTATGCTACGAACCCAACACTTATGTCCCTGCGATATTGGTGTCTAGATTATCCATGAGGGGCAGTCGGAGGTAGATCTGCCACTTCGGTGGGGGTTACCAGGGACATGATCTGCTCACTAGAGTCTCCAAGTGGTTTCTAGGGTTATATCTGCCTATATGGGGGTTAACGGAGGTATTCCTTCTTGAGGAGTCGTGTTCCATGTGGGGTCGCGGAAAAGGGTAGTGATTGGCTTCGATCTTAGTCTGGGCCTCATACCAAGGAATTATGAATGGGCTGGCCGCTCGGATGTGCAACAAAGCTAAGATCTCTCATGGGTAAAGTAACGCACCTCTGCAGAGTGTAAGAACTGTATCTTCTTACTCCCTATTCCGGGAAGGAGCTACGAACACGGCCGGAAAGGAACTCCAAGAAAGTTTTGGTAAACCTGTGAAGGCTGATGGACATAGCTTTTCAGAATAAAAGCAACCTTTGAAGAAATGTTTTCGAAAACCTGCATAGCCTACGACCTATGGTCTGTGGCTGTAGCTAGTGCATCAAACACTCCTTTTTAGTGAACTTGATGAGTACGCTCATACTCAATGTATCTTATTAACCCTTGCTAGATTCTAAAGCCAATAAAGACAACGTCTACATCAACTTATGATCAAGGGAATTGTCACCAAAAGCTTAAGTTCTTCAATGAAGTCAAGGAAGTCAATATATACATAAACTAAAGTGAAGACGAAGTTGCTGATTAGATAGGAGTATAATATCTAGCCATAAGACCTACTTCTGTAGAGTATTGCAATAACAACAATGCATGCCAAATAGTTAGATGCTAATCTTATTAGCATGATAGTTATAAGTTTTTAATTCTGGATCTTCTTTGTAAGAATTTCTTTCTCTCTCTTTAACCTAGAGTGTTCTCTAGATATTTTGTAAAGAGTTGAGTTGTAACCTATAGTTATGTCTTAGACCTGATGTGTTTCTGTTGTACCACTCTGAGGGATGTAATACTAGTGAACAGTGTTTCATTGGTGTTATGTCAATGACTATAGCATACTACATCATGAAGTGGTATGTTGGGTCACTGTAGCTGGTATCAGAGCATATGCTTTGACCTTAGGGTTAAAACCCTTTTAGGAAATCTCTAGGTTGGATAGTGACTATAGGAAGCCATCTTATCTTAACCAAATATTCTTCTGACTTGTGATGGGTATCCACTTGAGGATAACCTTGTCACACTTAAGTTGGATGCTTTGGTCATTTTTGTTAGGAGTCGTTGTCTATCTTCTCTTAGTAAAGTGTTATTTAGTGTCTTCCAAAGGAGATATAGCCAACCAAGATACTTTAGAAAATATAATTGGTCATAGTAGATTTGGATCAAATTTAGGATATCTCATGGATTAGTTTAAATGGTGTAGTTTATCCATAGAATCCATGAAAGATAGCAGAATCTTATTGTTAGTTGATAATAAAAGACAACATAATGATGACCATTAGAGCATGTTGATGTAATGGGAATTACATCATGTGGGATTCACTTGAGAATTCTACTTGATGAAGTAAAATTATGTTAAGAATCAATGATAGCATGCTGAAAAGAAGAGTCAGCATGGTGATATTAGCTCTTAAATCATGATGAATAGGTAAAACATAACAAGGTCATGGTGATATTAGCTCCTAAACCATGATATAAGTGTAAATATGACAAGTAATTAGTAAATAATCTTGAAATAAAGTAAGAAAAGAACAATGTAGAATCATGGTAGAAGTAATAGTTGTTAAAAAATGTTCGATAATCTTTAGTTTCAGGTATTAATTAGAATAGTTTTAGCCTTTTCGAGAGATAATGTGAGGTTAGTATACTGGATAATGAAAGATTTCTTATAGCTAATCATTACAAAAGGAGAATGATAAGTTGGTATAACCAAATTGAGACAACTTTGATTAAAAGTATCTTGTTGCAACTAAGCAATTTGGGTAAATATTGAGACAAAGAGTAGTTTGACCATTTAAGTGCTAAGTATCACGATGTAAACCTATACTTGGAGGTGTCATATACTACACACTAAGCCTGGATTTTAGAGATGTTTTACTCAACTACTATATTACGGGTTTAGAATATTGTGTGTTATATGTACCACATTTGGATTTATTGGTTTTTCTTGGATCTTCTTGATTGACTAGATCTGTACATAAAGTTTTACTTGTTGTGCAAATGCATGTTGAATCTTCAAGTTATTACTTGATGTTATAGACCTAGCTAGAAAAGGGAATTCCTCTAAGGGAGTGACTAGTTCCAAAGACCAAGATGAAGACTTACATGAAGAATGAAGCTAAGTATAAGGAGCATCAACACAATTTGAAGGATGGATCAAGTTTAAATCATTAGTTGGTCAACGATAAGAAGGAAGAGTAGTATAGAAAATGTATGGAGCAACAAGAAGTAATGAACTTAAGTTCACCCAAAGTAGGTGATGTTGCTAAGGAATTGATGAAGTAGTCATACCAGGTTCATGGAAGTATCATGAATTGGTGCAAATAAGTAGTCTTGGAACCAAAGTGGTATTCAAGCTCTGAAATCTTAGGGAGAATACTAATAGAAAATTGAGAACCTTAGGGTAATCCATACACCCTAGGTTGGTCCGCAGCTAGTTTTTGGTGAATTTAGTTAACCAGATCATCTTAGTATGTCATAAAGAGCATAAAATTAGCCTAAGTTAAGTAAAACATAGAGTGTGAAATTAAAGCGACCGACTTCCGAGACGCTTCACGAAATCAGACCTACCAAGGAGAGGATGTCCAAATAGTATGTAAGAAAAATAATGTTGGAAGATTTATTTCGGAGATCCGCAATTGTGTGGGTATATCGTAAGTTCTTTCGTGAAACCTTAAAAAGGTAGAGTATAAGCTGGACAGATACCAACATCCTAGTTATAGAGACCATTAGGAAACCCCAAGGGGGGAGTAAATAGTAAAATGGAAGTATTGTTATCTGGCTCTCCGGGTAGAGGTTGGAGAAGAAGTACTAAACTAGGACAACATTAAGCCTTATTTTCATAAGGATATAATAAAAGTACTCTTGGGAGTATGTCACGATGAAAGATCGAAGGTTACTTCAAGGTAGTAGGGCTCAGACCTTAAGATAATTAATAAATGGAAGTTGAAGAAGTACTTAAGGTGATAAAAAATATTTTCTAAAGCTTGATAAGGTAAAAGCTTGAAGGAGATAAAATAGGTTAACCAAACAGACTAGTTCTAAAGGAAACAACTCTTAAGTGGTCATTCAGAGGTAAAAAAGCACATCCAAGTAGACATGTGTAGAGGAATAGGAAACTCCGATTGGATTTGGTTAATTGAATCCAAAACCAATGTCAAGAAAGGCCACTAAGGCAAACCATGTTATAGACAATCCAAATATAGTATTATTACCACAGTAATGGTTTAAGTTAATCTAAAACTATATTTTAGTGAGACTTCCTAGACCTTACATAGTTAAGAAAAGGAAGGATGATGATCAAGTAAAGGAGTAGATTAGGATAACTAGTCATGTTAATGAATCAAAGCATAGGTTCCAATTTAAGGATTTTATAATAAGGACATATCTCTTAGGGATTGTAGTAGAAGGAACTTTGTGATAAATTGATAATGACAATTGGAGATTATCGAGTATGAAGAGGATTCAAGGAAAAATATTTGGATATGGGATACCACAATTATTCCTATTTGAGATTACCATGGAGTTGAGAACTGTTGTGATCAATACAAGTCAATTCCTCATTCCGAAACGTCATAGAGTACAAAATTCAGGGACGAAGTTTATTTTAAGGGGGAGAGACTGTAACATCGCATCATTAGAGCTTAGAAATAAGCTGAGCTCAGGTGTGTGCATTGCATTCATGCATAGAAAATCTGGATAATTTTCATGCCTTTGAATAAAACTTGAAAAAGTGATTGAAGCTTCTCTTAACTTGATGGAATTGAAGTAGATTGACAACACCCGGATATTTAATCCTAGATGCCTGTTATGCCATACATCGCAATCCCAGGATTACCATTTTTGCGAGACATAACAGAATTGGATACCATAGTACATCATCCATTACAAACCGTACATAAGTTATTACACAAATAGGGATCTCATGATCCAGTTATTAATACAACTTCAAGCAGCGGAATACGTAATAATAACGATAGCATAGGCGAAGCTCCATCTTCGGGGTCACAGGCAATGCTGACGATGGGAGATGATCCTAGTTGTCGTAACCTTCCTGGGGTCCATCCTCCAGGTACTCCTCTTCATAGTCTAGCACGGGAATAGCTAGGGACAAAGCCATGAGTACTCTTTAAGTACCCGCAAGCTAATACTAACAAGTGAAAGGGGTTTTTGGTAATAGGACACTAGGCTCTAGGGTTGTTTTGCAAGAAGCCAGATTTATCTCTACTAAGTTCAGAAACAAGAGAGCTAGTTGAAGTTTATACTCCTAAGTGTGAATTTGTATTTCATATCACAACCCTGTTATGGTCAAGTCAAAGTCTCAATTCATTTCACAAGTCATTTTGAAAAGTCTGACGGGAGAACAGTATGGCCACTCCAACTCTCCATAACCGCAGACGCGGCTATTCGAATAGTTTGACACTCTGCAGATATTGTACACTTTCACCACAATATTCAATACATCTGTCAGGAACAAATCCTGAATTCAACATACTCAGTATGCGGATAATCAATCCTAACCTTTCAATTACACACCCTAGTATAAGCACCTCTCCTGTGAGTTTGGCCTCCCAACCATGACCAACTGTCATCTTGGGTACTGCACAGGTGGACAATCTTCACAAGGTAGCCTCAGCTCAGACCTTGGCCGTGAGGTAACTAATACTAAGGTATATAAGTTTCTAGTCAAGACCTACCCAATTCTCGGGTATTGTGGTTGTACGATAAAAGTGGAATGGTATCGCATCCAGAAAACCATCAGTTGTTAAAAGGGCTAAGGCTCATGCCTCAACATTTTCATCACCATAAATCGTCTGGTGTTCGGAAACACATGTCAAAACATCTCAGTAGAATGATCCATCATTCTAAGGTTTTCATAACCATTTTCACCAAGTATTCCCATCTAATGCTGATCAAGTTTTATGCTTAGCACTAGCATATACAAGTGGGGGTAAGCACTAATGAGGAGTGGTAAACTAGTGGGGTTTAACTAAGTTTAATCTCATGCCTTAGGATGACATCAAGATTATCTAGCTTAGGCCAAATTTTATGCTCTTTATGCAACCTTCAATTATCCTTCTAGTATCTACCATTTATTTCAGTAACTCTAAGTAAGAGCTTTGATAAAGAAGTAAAGTATAAAGCTTGCAAGTAAAACTAGGATTGGTTTATCAAGTGGTTATGATCATATATGCTTTAAGGCATATAGTTGGCATGGTAGCAAGCAAGTATTAGCTTGCATAGGTCAACTTGATTAGTAAGGCTTGCTAAATTAATAACTTCCAAGTATTGGCTTGCCTTGAGCATAGCAGTGGTTGAAGTTCTCCTCGGCTTCTTCTTCGTAGAATCCTCGTTCCTCCTTGTATCCTTGGTCGGTACTAGCGTCTATAAATAAATACGATGTACACAATCACCAAACAATACTTAACTACTTGCAATCATCACACAAAAAGGGTCCTATAGATGATCTAACATCATCTCTAACATTACAAGATTAAGGCTTGGTTTAATTCCTTTTATTTTTAGAAAAGTAATTTCTACTCATTGAAAAACTACTTAAGATTTAATATTCTCCAAACCAAACATGGGATCATGTTGATACATGTCATCACCACATATTTTAGTCCATGGGAATATGATTTAAAGTGGTGTCACAATTTAATAAGGTTTTACCCTTTTATTTTAATTAAATAAAGTGACTAGAAATGCCTATGTGGCATTCTTTTATTACTTGAACATTATTTATGTAAGTAAACCTATTTATTTTTATATATTCTGAAAGGTATGGTTGAATGTGATTTTTGAGAGTTGGAATCAACTCAAAAGCTATTATGGATTTAATTTTAAAAATGTTTGAATGAAGAAAAGGTTCTTCCTTGTTATTTTTTACCAAGGATGATCTACATATCCAAATGACTTGAATCCAACGGGCTTGGATTCAGCACTTCCAGACCTTTCTAACAAAATTAGTTTTATTCAATTTGGTGCACTAAATCAACCCGGGTTGATTTTTGAAACTAGGTACAGAAGTGTGTTTGAAATAAAATGGAAAAGGTTAAATTCAAATAGCTGGGCTGCGCGGGAAGCGATACTGGGCCGGCCTGCTAAGCACAGCGCTTACGCGGGCTGGTTAAATGGCTGTCCCCACGCGGCAGTGAGACGAGGGGCTGTGAAGCGGTATGGGCGATGTGGTGCGTTCGATCTGGTTCTAATCCAACGGCTGAGAGTCATCGTCGACGTTGGGCAACGCCGGCAAGACAGAAACCTAGCGCGGCCAGTGGGGGTCGTTGGGGGCTCACCGGGGTTTAGGCGAGGGTCGGCGAGGCGGGCGAACGACGAAGTCGACGACGGCGAACCTCCTGGTACCGGCAGCTTCTCCTAGGGTGGCTCCAATCGCTGGCTCCCTTCTTCTCTAGTAGTGGCGGGCTCCGGTGAAATTCCGGCGATGCGCTGCTCGCCTTGCTCCGGGAACGGGGTGGCACGATCAGTAAGGAGAGGGGAGTGAGATGGTGTGCTTAATTCGGCTAGGGGTGGCCTCTATTTATAGTGGAGCGAGGGGACCGACGGGGCGCAAGGTGAGCTCGTCGTGGTCGACGGTACAGACGGCTATCAGCGTGGGCGACGGTAGGGGGCGGTGCGGTGCTCCCTGGCGATTCTCAACGACACGGTGGCGAGACGTGGGGCGATGTGGTTTGGTCGGAACGCGACAATGCTCTGCGCGCGCCCAACGGAAGATTTAATGGCGCACAACACGCGTGGTCCGCGTGGTGGCGAACGAGCGTGTCTGCGGGGTTACTGGGACAGTGGTGATCACATATGCACGCGGCGAGGGCGGCGCGCGGTCTGTGGGCTTCGGTCGAGGGTGGCGCTTTGGCGCACGCGTGGAATGGTTGCTGGCGAGCTTGGCATGGTTCGTGCGCGTTGTCCAGTGGATGGCAGTGTTCGAGCACTGGACAGGGAGTGGCGGTGGGGTGTTGGCTGCCTCCTAGACATGTTGTTTAGGCTTGGTGCTTGCTCTTGTCGGCTGGCAAGGGGATGCTCGGGTTGGCATGACATGGGGCAAAGGGTACGGGCTAGGGTTTTTCTAATCACTGGTTGGCACTGGGGAGACAAGGGTGATCAATGGTGAACATTTCTTAGCCCAATTACTGCTCCAAACAGTGAAGTTAGGCCAGTTTGATTTGTTTCTGCCAAGTGTTTGATGAAATGGCCGCAAGAATTCAAGTTTCGAATTTCGAAACGATTTTTGGTGGGTGTGCTAGGTTGGTGCTGGTGAGTCTGTAGATGCTTGGGTTTTGAAAGTTGAGCTTGTTTGTGGTTTTTGAAAAAGTGGGATCTTCCCATATGATAAAGATTCAATTTTGAACTGTCATTTAAACTATGCATTTAAATGTTTTTGGATGATCACAAAGTGGGCCTTGATACTTTGTTATGAGTACAATCAAGGGGTGCAAAGATCTAGAAAAGTTTCTGTTAGGTTCTAAAAGTTTGAGACAGCTAAAGTAGGCATGGGAGTTAAATTGGTCAAAATGAGCATTCCCTTATTTTATTTGTTTTGATTTACTTGTCTTTGAGAAAAGTTTGGGAATTGTTTAGATGATGTTTATTTCACCTAAGCATCCATTTACAAGCAAAGAAACACATAATCATGGCAATTCAGAAGAATCCATATTTTAATACCTACACATATGAAATGCTTTCATATTTTAATTGGAAAAGTTTTTGTTAACCCTAAATTTGGGGTTTAGAGTTTGATGATTCTAGTTTAATATTTTTGGGATGTTACAAACCTTCCCCCCTTAAACAAAATCTCGTCCCGAGATTTGAAAAAGGAAGAAAAGATTACCTAGGATATGAAGAGATCGGGAAACTCCGTCCTGATGTGATCTTCGCGCTCCCAGGTAGCTTCCTCTTCTATGTGGTTGCTCCACTGAATCTTGAGAAACTGGATGCTTCGGGTTCAGGTAGTTCGGAAAGCTTCTTCCAAAATACGGATGGGTACTTCGGGATAGGTCAGGTCATCGTTGATCTCTATGGTCTGATGATCGATATTCTTGAACACTTCGGTCTTCTCGGGGACTTCGAGACACTTACGAAGTAATGAGATATGGAACACTTTGCGCACCGTTGACATCTCTTCGGACAGTTCCAATTGATACGACACTTCTCCTCGACGGTTCAAGATCTTGAAGGGTCCGATATATATGGGAGCTAACTTTCCTTTGAGTTGGAAACGCTGCATTCCCTTCAATGGCGACACCTTCAGATAAACAAAATCTCCTATGTTGAAGGCGAGGTCTCGACGTCTCTTGTCGGCGTAACTCTTCTGTCTGGACAGGGCTATCTTGAGGTGCTCACGAATCTTGTGAACCTTCTCTTCTGCTTCTCGTAGGATGTTGGGTCCGAAAATCTGACTCTCTCCTACTTCCGACCAGTTCAAAGGGGTGCGAAACTTCCTTCCGTACATGAATTCAAATGGGGCCATTTGCAAACTGGCTTGATAACTATTATTGTATGAAAATTCTGCAAACGGCAGACAGTCTTCCCACTTGGATCCATATTCTAACACACATGCTCTCAGCATATCTTCGAGTATTTGGTTTACTCGCTCCGTTTGTCCATCGGTCTGCGGGTGATATGTGGTGCTGAAATCTAGGCGGGTTCCTAAACCTTCTTGGACTTTCTTCCAGAATCTCGAGGTAAACTGAGTTCCTCGATCAGATACGATGTTCTTGGGGACTCTATGCAAACTAACTATTCTAGCGATGTACAACTCCGCTAGTTTCGAACTCTGATATGTGGTCTTGACGGGTAAGAAATGGGCGACTTTGGACAATCTGTCCACTATGACCCAGATAGAGTCATTTCCCCTACTAGAAGTAGGCAACGGTGATAAAGTCCATTCCAACGGAATCCCATTTCCATTCCGGAATCTGCAATGGTTGCAACAATCCAGCAGGTCTTTGATGTCCTTCCTTGACTCGCTGACATATATCACACTTGGCGATATAACTTCCGATTTCTCTCTTCATCTTATGCCACCAAAATTGCTCTTTCAAATCCTGATACATCTTAGTTCCTTCGGGATGGATAGAATAAAGAGTATCATGAGCCTCCTTCAGAATCACTTCTTTCAACTCAGAATCTGCTGGTACACAAAGGCGTCCTTTGTACCACATAACTCCTTCGTTGTCCTCGGTGAATCTGGGTACTTTGCCTGTACCAATACGACGCTTGATTCCGTCGATACTAGCATTTCCTTTCCGCGTCTCTTTGATCTGGGCTGATCAAAGTGGGTTGAAGTTCTATGCTAGCCAAAAATCCTTCACATACTAATTCCATTCGAAAATCTTCCATCTCTCTGTGCAAGCTTGGTTGCTCCTTTAAAATCATGCAGGTCAAGCGGCACGGCAATCTGCTAAGGGCATCGGCTACCACATTGGCTTTACCAGGGTGATAGTGAATGTCTGGGTCGTAATCCTTGATTAGCTCAATCCACCTTCTCTGTCTCATATTCAGCTCCTTCTGAGTGAATATATACTTGAGGCTCTTGTGATCCGAATAAATCTCATAACGGTTTCCCATCAGGTAATGCCTCCATGTTTTCAGGGCTAGAACTACGGCTGCGAGTTCGAGGACATGGGTTGGGTAATTTTGCTCATGTTGCTTCAGTTGTCGAGATAGATAAGATATAACTTTGCCTTCTTGCATTAGCACACATCCGAGACCAATCTTGGATGCGTCACAATACACATCGAAAGGCTTAGTGATATCCGACATGATCAAGATTGGGGCTGAAATCAATCTCCTCTTGAGTTCTTGAAAACTCGCTTCACATTTGTCGGTCCATTCAAACTTCTTGTCCTTCTTCAGCAATTGGGTCATGGGTCTGGCGATACTCGAGAATCCTTCTACAAACTTGCGGTAATATCCCGCCAATCCGAGAAATGCACGAACTTGGGTTTGAGTGTTTGGGGCTTGCCAATCTTCTACATCTTTCACTTTGGCAGGGTCAATGGCAATTCCTCCGGCTGATACAATGTGACCAAGGAATCCTACCTCCTGTAACCAGAATTAACATTTGCTAAACTTTGCATACAGCTGATGCTCTCTAAGGGTTCCAAGAATGGTCCTTAGGTGTAGCTCATGTTCTTCTTCCAATTTGGAATAAATCAGAATGTCATCGATGAAAACAACGACAAACTTATCCAGGAAGTCCATAAAAATCTTATTCATGAGATTCATGAAATAAGCGGGGGCATAGGTTAATCCAAAAGACATGACTGTATACTCGTACAATCCATATCTGGTGGTAAAGGCAGTCTTGGGAATATCTTCTGCACGAATATTGAGTTGATGATAGACAGTCCTAAGATCAATCTTAGAAAACACTTTGGCACTGGTCAACTGATCAAACAAATCTTCTATCTTGGGCAAGGGGTATTTGTTCTTGATAGTGACATCATTCAACTTCCAATAATCCGTACACAAACGGTTACCTCCATCCTTCTTGTCCACAAACAAGACAAGTGATCTCCATGGTGACGCACTTGGTTGAATCAATTCAATTTCTAGCATGGCATCCAGTTGCTTCTTCAGTTCTGCTAGCTCAGACGGGTTCATACTATATGGTCTCTGGGCTATGGGTCCGGTTCCGGGGATTAGTTTGATGATAAACTTGATATCCCGATCTGGGGGCATACCGGGCAAAACATCTGGAAATACATCGGGGTATTCATAGACTATCCGGACTTAGTCAATGGTAGGTTGGGCTATACTCTTGTTGCATTTGAATTGGCGAGGTAAGGTTTCAGATATATGCTCGAATGATATTCCGGCTGTACTGGTCATGGTTATGGCTTTCTTGGCACAGTCAATCAATCCTTTATGTTTGGACATCCAATCCATTCCTAGTACTACTTCCAAACCTTTAGTTCCGAGTACTATCAGATTTGCATAAAAATCTATGCCATGGATTCGGATAGGGACGGCTTTGCAAATTTGCCTAGCCTTGGTGGTTGATCCGGGAATTTGAACAATCATAACATGCTTCAGTTTGGTTGGTTAAATTTTACTAGTGCATGCAAATTCTTCGGTGACAAATGAGTGCGATGCACTAGATTCAAACAACACACGTGCAAGTACTGAATTAACAGAAAACATACCCAGCACGACGTCTGGCGCTTCCTGAGCTTCTTCAGCATGCATGAGGAAAAGATGGCCGTTGCGGTTGAGCGAATTCCCTGGGGCAAATCTCTTTCCTGGCTGAACACGACGCTGTTGCTGAGTTGGGGCATTGGAATTGGGTGCTGCGGCATTCTTCTTGTTGGGGCACTCATTGGAATAGTGGCCTTTATTTCCACAGTCATAACAAGTCACTTGTGACTTGTCCTTTCCTGCTACAGGCACAACATTGCTTCCAGTTCTCGGGGCAGTGTTGGTGTTGGCGGTAGCATTGTTGTTGTTGAACTTGGGTGGGGCACGGTTGAAATTCCTAGAGTTGCCGGGGTTGTTGTGATTTCTTCCGGGCCTAGGGTTTCCACGGTTGGGATAGGTCGGACGGTTCATCGGGGGTCTGTTGGTTCTTGGGGAAAATCCGGGAGATGGGTTAGGGCGATACTTTGGGGCCTGATGTGTTCCTGGTTGATGCATCATGCGACGCTTGCGGTTCTCATTGGCTTGATTGATCTTTCCTTCCATCTGGATAGCTGAGTCGACAAGGGCTTCAATATCAGCAAAGGGGATATTGACTAATACCGTCTGCATCTCATCATGCAGACCATTCAGGAATCTTTCTTTCTTCTTGGCTTCGGTGTCGATCTCATCCGGGGCATACCTAGCTAATGACAAAAATTTGTCACGGTATTCCACTACGGTCATTCTCCCTTGCTTCAGTTCTCTGAACTCGTCTCTCATTCTCTTCGTCAAACCCGAGGGCACATGGGTTCTGCTAAACTTGACCTTGAATTCCTCTCAGGTCATCATCTGGCCTCCGGTCATTGCGCGAACACTGTTCCACCATGCCCTGGCATCTCCGGCTAGATAGTGGGTGGCAAACAGAACTTTCTCGTTGGCTTCCACTCCAGTGACTTCTAGGTTATTTTCCATGGTTTGCAGCCAATCATCGGCATCTAGGGGTTCTTCTGACTTAGAGAAAACAGGTGGGTTGGTATTCTATAAATTCTTGAGCTTAGATCCATGGTTGTCCTGATTTCCGTGGCCTTGGTTGTTGTGGGCAAGCTGGGCTATCTGTTGCAGTGTGGCTAGGTTGGCTTGACGTTCCGCTCTTTCAGCTTCGTGGTCAGAAGTCAACATTTGTAGAATCTGCAACATCGGTTCCGGGGATGAACAACTTCCTCCACGTGGCATCTGAAGATTGAGATAGATCGTGAGAAAAGAGGGAAATTTCTAAGGTTTTGGGTCTTTGAAAAGTTTTAAAAGTTTGACTCAGATTTTTCTAGCAACTTGCTTTTTCATTCATTCATTCATTCATAGCACACGATACAACACACACCACAACAAAGAAAAACAGATGGTTTTAAGAACCATTCTGAAAACTACGATACAGTGAGACCGAATACTACTCACTACGCTAGTGCTCTAGTGCTACTACTCCTTGGAATCTGTGGCTTCGTCATCTTCATCGTCATCGATGAAGGCGAAATCATCCTCATCGGTGAAGAAGTCCATAGCCTGATCCTCCAGAAAATCATCATCATCGCTGAGGTAGGAGTAGGGGTCTCCACGAAGATCCTCTCCGGCATTCTCCCTTTCCTCCAACTGCATGTCTCTCTCGTGGATGGTCTCCTCCAAAGATGAGATACGGTGGCTGTCACATCCCAAGATTTTCCAAATCTTGTAATGTGAAAAATAAATAAACAAAATAAATTATTGTTGAAAATCAGGGTGAAAAGAAACTTTGTTTCTAAATGGAAACTTAAAATCCCATCTTGAACAAACTTTAATTAAAGTTTGAATTCAACAAAATCCAAATCAAAAGAAATGCATTCCTCATAAAATGCATCTGGAAATTTAAACACTTGGAAAATAAATCCAAATCCTAAACCCTAATGGAAGAAAATCATTTCCAAGTTATCTCCAAGCCTATGGATTTGATCCATATAAAAATTTGTCAACAAACATTTATAAATGATCAATAATGACAAATATAAATATTATAAAACCATAGAAATTGGTTTCACTTAATTTGGAGCCATAGATAAAATCTTATGAATTCAATAAGTTAAGGAAAAGTAAATTCCAAAGCTAATAAAGCACTTATCTAAAATCCATACCAAATGGTGAGCAAATGATCCTAAATATATTTAAAAGGATAAACAAATATTAAATAAGATTTTACAAATGGGAATCACCAAGTTTGGATCTATAAATAAAAAAGATATGGATTTTGTAAGATAAAGAAAGAAATATTAAATAAAGAATATTTAAAGACCAAATTAAATCTTGGCCTAATCCATAAGCAAATGGAATGAATATAATCCAAATACAAATAAAATAAAAGGATAAAGAATTTCCAAAATAAAATAAATGGCATTAACCATTCTATCCCTATTTTAATAAAGACACATCTCTAATAGGAATAACTATATAATTCATGAGAAAATAGTATTTTGGAATTTACCCAAGTGGAATAAAAGTTGTTTAATTAATTTAAATAAAATAAATCTTCCAAATAAAATTATGGAACTAAAACTATATTTAAATAAAACAAATACCCAATTCAAATGATTTATGAATCATATTAAATATATTCCAAATGATTGTAGATGAATATTTTTGACACCCTAATAAGCAAATAAAAACCTACTGAAAAGATTTGGAAGGTTTAAGAATTTAAATGGTGTTTGAAAATAGTATTAAATCTTATTTGATTTAAGACAAAGGCCTTTTGAATAATTAAAAAAGACCCCA
Source organism: Avena sativa (assembly GCA_916181665.1). NCBI lineage: Eukaryota > Viridiplantae > Streptophyta > Magnoliopsida > Poales > Poaceae > Avena > Avena sativa. The sequence continues at coordinate 152,170,190 of OV702297.1, forward strand.
AAAAGAATAAAATTTTATTCCATAATTGACTTCAGATTACATTACTAAACAGTATTTAAACCTACACAAATTTTGGCAAAGGTTTGAATTCAAATGAATGTTTAAATTGATTAATCAAAATCAAAACAGAAAAATCAAATGAGAAAAAGAAAAACAATCAGATAAAAAAATGAATAGGTGCAGCCCAGTCCAGCTAGCCCACCTGGCCCAGCAAGCCCATCTCCCCACCCCACCCGCAGCGAACCGTTTTCACTCAAGTATTGACCCACGGCATCGCTGACTACTGGCCCCCACCTCTCCTCTCTCCCTCATGCTAACAACGGACCCCACCGCCAGCTCCCTTCTTCCTCACCCTCCCGCTGACCTCGCCGGCCGTTGTTGCCAAATGAATGCCGGTGTGAATACACGTTAACCACGACATTAAACGGCCCCTCGATCACGCGTACATAATTGCCTGCCCTCTCTCTCTCTCTTTTCCCTCACTCACCGCACCTCCTCCGCCCCAGGGTTGCTCGAATTTCTCTCGGCAACATCCACGGCTCCGGCGAGATTCTCCGTCGATTCCGGCCACCACCACTATCCCCACTGCCTCCAGAGCACATGAGCTTGCTCTCCATCATCTCCTACACCTTCCAGTGCTTTTCCCTTGCTCGCGCGCGCCTCAGACGCTCGGCAACAACCTCGAACTGAACTCCGCCACCCTCTGCCTCGACTCCGGCGACTCCACACGGTGAGCTCTGACCCTCCTTTCCCCTCTTTTTGATACTCCTGTGCGTGCCAGGACCTTGCGCATCTGACCGTGTCTTCCACTCGTCTTAGCACGCTCTGTAGCTTCACCACCAACGACGTCTGAGCGAGACCGATGCCGTCACTGACTCCGGCAAGGAATTCCGACCGATCCCGCGCGCCCCTCGACAAACAGAAGGCACCTTGAGCTTCCCCACGCCACGGCGAACTCGGTGAGCACCTCCCGTCACCCTCTCGCATCCTGTAGTGTCGTCACCGCCACCGTCTGACCGCACCGCCACCGCCTGCCGCCGCCAGCGCCGCCCATCTCTGGCAAGCGTGCAGAGCGCCGTCCGATCTAGATCTAGTGGCTAAGATTAGAACTAAGCGAAGGGGTAAGAAGCAATCTGTGCCGTGCGATGTAATTTAGATCCAATGCCTCACAGAGCCCGATCCGTGCGAACCGGTACCAGCAAATAGCAACACGACACGTGGCCTCTGTCTGTTTTAAAAACCAGAAACTTTTCTATTAGATGTTCAATTTTGTAAAATTCATAACTTTCAAACCACACGTCCAAATTTTGCAAAATTTATATCAATGGAATCAGCAAGACAAGTACTTTCTGACCATGCACTTTGTTTAGTAAATTGCTTCTGTTAAATTGAATGTTTTTTTGCAGAAACTTGTGTATGCATGTTTAGAATATAAAAATTGTTCTAAAATGATTTTTGAGATAAAATCTTTGGCAAATGGTTTGTTTTGAACCTAATGACCATATAAATCAATTTGTGGTTTCAAAAATGTATTTGGTGAAGCAAAAGAATGAATCTTTGATTTAAAACATTTCTAGCCAATGAAAAATGTTGATTATTGTTTAAAAATAATTTTGGAAAGAAACCTTTTGGGAAATGTTTTGATTTAAACTTTATGACCCCAAGCACCAAGTTTTATGATGTGAAAATGTATTTGGTGAACCCTATAAGGATTGCTACTTTGATAAAGGCATTTTCAACCACATAAAATAATGATTTGGTTTTAAAATGGTTTATAGGTAAAATCTTTTGCAAATAGTTTTGCCACTTTATAAAATGACCAAATAAGTGTTTTAGAATGTTTATAACCAATTATAAACCACTTTTGTAAATAAAACAAAGTTTGGCATGCTTGCATGCATTGTTTTGTTTCTATTATTTTATGTGATGTTGCTTGAATGGTAGATTGAAATTGTGCCTTGCTTGATTGAATTGTAGTGATTTGAAGAGTGTTATCATTGCAAAGAAGGAGTGAACTTATATTCTCTACCAAAAAGGCAAGTGATGCTTCATACTTTTGTCCCATTATTTTCACTATGCACTAGTGATATTTCTAAAGTAGGACTTGCATGGAATTTTGCTAAGTGTAAACTATGCCATGGGAAATCCTAGTAGATGAACCCTTAGTAGAATTTCCTAAGTTAAGATTCCTACTACTATCATTCTTAGCTTAGCTAGTAGTAAACAAGGGTGGAATATATATTCATACTATGGAAAATTTCTAAGTCTGTGGACTTGTGTTTTGTTTAATAAAACAACTAAGTGAATGAATCACCTAGGTGGAATGGAAGGAATGGTTTGTGTTGAGTGGTTCACAAGGCCCATTTCTGTGGTTTACCTTGTGTATCTCACTTGTGGATGGCCACCCAGGAACAAATATATTTGAGATGTCAAATGTTGAGAAGCTTCAAGTGCATCCACTTGGCATTATGGGCTCTGCCTGGATCATATAGGTTGCAATAACTTAGCCAAATAGACAGTTGGTGGTAGGGGATTGATAGGTTGGAGCGCGTCCATTCTGGTCTAAGGGAAGGCTTCTGAAATATCTTGTCTTGGTGAAACCAAGTCTTGTGGGGAAAGTGCACCACCTTTGCAGAGTGTAAAATCTAAGTACTTAGCCATGTCCCTGGTAAAGGACAATTTGAGCATCAAGACATGGAAGCTATCAAGAATCTCCTCATCCCAATTTCTAAGTTAAAAACTTGTGGTTGAATAAGGGTTGAAGGATCACCAATTTCTATTGGGATATGCCTTGGGTGATTTTGTCAAACAAAAACTTAGTGTTTTCAAATGATAAGGAAAATCTATTTTGAGCAAAGCAAGCCTAAGCTCCACCTAGCCAATTGCATATAGATGATAGACTCCACTATACCACCATAGTATCACTTGCCAATACAATTCAAATGTATTGACCCTTGTGGCTGTAACTTGTTATGTTGCAGGTTTGTTTGATATTAGTGAAGTTTAATGATTAGGATTACAAGTCTACAACCAACATGTCTGCCTGTGGCACTTTGAATATGAAGGACCCCATGCTATTGTTATATTCTGCTGCATTGTAATAAGATAGCCAAATGAGCTATGTAAGATGTAATAAACTATTTTATTCCTGGTTATAAAGTTGTATTATGACCTTTGTTTCTTGATATTACATCTTAACTGTGGATGCTAGCTATTGATCCAGGGACTAGCATTGTAAACACAGGGATCTCTACCTTATTAAAGGTGGTGAACCTTACAGATGGTATCAGAGCATTGTGTTGCCTGTAGGATTTGTAAACCTAGGAATGGACCAAACGTCTTAGAAATATAGGAGTTGTATTGTTCCAAAACTTATTTACAAACAATCTTGTAAACTCTTTCCTCAACCATTTTGTTTTTGATTCTACATCTCTTCTATTTCAAACTTGATGGACAAAACCTACCCCAAGGCCAAAGACTTCACCATGTGCAAAGGACTTCATCAACTCTAATGACTTCAACATCTTCAAGTGAGATCAACCTTATTCTCAACAAGGACTTCAACCTTGGATATCACTAAGGACTACAAGTGAGACAAGAGATGTTACTCAAGACTTGAAGACTAAGGAAACACAACTTAGAAGAAACTATCATCACTTTGAAGTTTGTGACCAAGATGCAAGAAATTCTCTAAGGATACAAACATCTTGTTCATGAAGAATCAACTAAGAAGGAAGGAAAGATCTCAAGTGAACCATATAGATGGACCACCATATTTAGTTTAAGTCAAACCCACCAATTTATGTGGTGTAACAAAAATATTTTTGGTTGCCTAAAAATATGCTTGAAACTTGTTGTTTGAGTGGAATGTTTGTTTGTGATTGCTTGCACATTGGTTGTGTGAATTGTGATGTGTGTGACTAGAATTATTTCCTTAGAAATCTTTTGCCCATTCTAATCCCAATCCAACCCAAACAGATGACTACTCCAGGAAATTCCAACATCAAGAAAGGTGACATCAACAACCAAGAGATCAACATGAGAGAACTCATAGTAACCCAAACCCAGTTGAACCAAGTGACAACTCAATTTTTAGCCAACACCAGTGAGGTAGATCCAACCATGCAAAGGTTTTTGGAAACCCAAACCCAATTGTTGCATAAGATGACAGATCAAATGATCAACATGCGAAACAACTATTCCAAAGGAGTTTGTGACAACAAGGATGACAAAGATGATATTCTAGAAGGAACCCAAGCTTGCAATATTTGTGGAGACAAGGATCACACATCCAAAGAGCATGAAGATCAATGCCCCAATTGTGAAGAGAAACATCCAGCTAATCAATGCCCCATAACCCAAGCTACTTGTTACTTATGTGAAGGAAACAATCATGTCCCTATCCAATGCCCTATCTATTCCATAGTTCAACAAAGGAAACAAGGTGGAGTGCAACAACTGATTGCAGACTACCATGAGGGAGCCAAGTCTACCAAGAAGGATGAAGACAAAGGAAAATCTCAGCTTGCACATCCATGCAATATGACTCAATTTAAAGGACCAAAGAGGAGACATATGTATTATCCAAGGAAAAGGTCAAGGAGACCAGGAAGCTTTCCTACATTTGAGATAAAATATGAAGAGCATGAACTAGAAGCACTCCTAGCTTTGGAGAAACCCAAGAAAAAGAAGGACAAAAGCCATGTGCAATGTTGTCATTGCAAAGAAATGGGACACTATGCCAATGAATGTCCAGAGAAGAAGAAAAAGTATAAGGAGATTAGCCAAGTGTGATGCAACAACTGCAAAGAGTTAGGCCATTATGTATCAACCTGTCCACAGAAGATACGTGAAGAACTCAATCTTATCGCATGTTACAACTGTGGTAACCAAGGACATTATGCAAGCAACTGTCCAGAAAAGATGAAGCACAAGATAAAGCCTATGAACGATCTCAGCCTAGTCACATGTTTCAAGTGTGGAAACAAAGGACACTATGCAGATGTTTGCCCAGAGAAGTTTCAACAAGATCCCAAGAAAGCCAAGATGTAATCTAGTTGGAAAATTTTTAAGGGTGGTAGTACCCTAGTTGTTTTGAGCCAACTTGTAACCCCTAGCCTCCCCAAATCTCGGGACGAGATTTATTTTAAGGGTGGTAGCCTGTCACATCCCAAGATTTTCCAAATCTTGTAATGTGAAAAATAAATAAACAAAATAAATTATTGTTGAAAATCAGGGTGAAAAGAAACTTTGTTTCTAAATGGAAACTTAAAATCCCATCTTGAACAAACTTGAATTAAAGTTTTAATTCAACAAAATCCAAATCAAAACAAATGCATTCCTCATAAAATGCATCTGGAAATTTAAACACTTGGAAAATAAATCCAAACCCTAAACCCTAATGGAAGAAAATCATTTCCAAGTTATCTCCAAGCCTATGGATTTGATACATATAAAAATTTGTCAACAAACATTTATAAATGATCAAGAATGACAAATAGAAATATTATAAAACCATAGAAATTGGTTTCACTTAATTTGGAGCCATAGATAAAATCTTATGAATTTAATAAGTTAAGGAAAAGTAAATTCCAAAGCTAATAAAGCACTTATCTAAAATCCATACCAAATGGTGAGCAAATGATCCTAAATATATTTAAAAGGATAAACAAATATTAAATAAGATTTTACAAATGGGAATCACCAAGTTTGGATCTATAAATAAAAAAGATATGGATTTTATAAGATAAAGAAAGAAATATTAAATAAAGAATATTTAAAGACCAAATTAAATCTTGGCCTAATCCATAAGCAAATGGAATGAATATAATCCAAATCCAAATAAAATAAAAGGATAAAGAATTTCCAAAATAAAATAAATGGCATTAACCATTCTATCCCTATTTTAATAAAGACAAATCTCTAATAGGAATAACTATATAATTCATGAGAAAATAGTATTTTGGAATTTACCCAAGTGGAATAAAAGTTGTTTAATTAATTTAAATAAAATAAATCTTCCAAATAAAATTATGGAATTAAAACTATATTTAAATAAAACAAATACCCAATTCAAATGATTTATGAATCATATTAAATATATTCCAAATGATTCTAGATGAATATTTTTGACACCCTAATAAGCAAATAAAAACCTACTGCAAAGATTTGGAAGGTTTAAGAATTTAAATGGTGTTTGAAAATAGTATTAAATCTTATTTGATTTAAGACAAAGGCCTTTTGAATAATTAAAAAAGACCCCAAAAAGAATAAAATTTTATTCCATAATTGACTTCAGATTACATTACTAAACAGTATTTAAACCTACACAAATTTTGGCAAAGGTTTGAATTCAAATGAATGTTTAAATTGATTAATCAAAATCAAAACAGAAAAATCAAATGAGAAAAAGAAAAACAATCAGATCAAAAAAAATGAATAGGTGCAGCCCAGCCTAGCTAGCCCACCTGGCCCAGCAAGCCCATCTCCCCACCCCACCCGCAGCGAACCGTTTTCACTCAAGTATTGACCCACGGCGTCGCTGACTACTGGCCCCCACCTCTCCTCTCTCCCTCACGCTAACAATGGACCCCACCGCCAGCTCCCTTCTTCCTCACCCTCCCGCTGACCTCGCCGGCCGTTGTTGCCAAATGAATGCCGGTGTGAATACACGTTAACCACGACATTAAACGGCCCCTCGATCACGCGTACATAATTGCCTGCCCTCTCTCTCTCTCTTTTCCCTCACTCACCGCACCTCCTCCGCCCCAGGGCTGCTCGAATTTCTCTCGGCAACATCCACGGCTCCGGCGAGATTCTCCGTCGATTCCGGCCACCACCACTATCCCCACTGCCTCCAGAGCACATGAGCTTGCTCTCCATCATCTCCTACACCTTCCAGTGCTTTTCCCTTGCTCGCGCGCGCCTCAGACGCTCGGCAACAACCTCGAACTGAACTCCGCCACCCTCTGCCTCGACTCCGGCGACTCCACACGGTGAGCTCTGACCCCCCTTTCCCCTCTTTTTGATACTCCTGTGCGTGCCAGGACCTTGCGCATCTGACCGTGTCTTCCACTCGTCTTAGCACGCTCTGTAGCTTCACCACCAACGACGTCTGAGCGAGACCGATGCCGTCACTGACTCCGGCAAGGAATTCCGACCGATCCCGCGCGCCCCTCGACAAACAGAAGGCACCTTGAGCTTCCCCACGCCACGGCGAACTCGGTGAGCACCTCCCGTCACCCTCTCGCATCCTGTAGTGTCGTCACCGCCACCGTCTGACCGCACCGCCACCGCCTGCCGCCGCCAGCGCCGCCCATCTCTGGCAAGCGTGCAGAGCGCCGTCCGATCTAGATCTAGTGGCTAAGATTAGAACTAAGCGAAGGGGTAAGAAGCAATCTGTGCCGTGCGATGTAATTTAGATCCAATGCCTCACAGAGCCCGATCCGTGCGAACCGGTACCAGCAAATAGCAACACGACACGTGGCCTCTGTCTGTTTTAAAAACCAGAAACTTTTCTATTAGATGTTCAATTTTGTAAAATTCATAACTTTCAAACCACACGTCCAAATTTTGCAAAATTTATATCAATGGAATCAGCAAGACAAGTACTTTCTGACCATGCACTTTGTTTAGTAAATTGCTTCTGTTAAATTGATTGTTTTTTCAGAAACTTGTGTATGCATGTTTAGAATATAAAAATTATTCTAAAATGATTTTTGAGATAAAATCTTTGGCAAATGGTTTGTTTTGAACCTACTAACCATAAAAATCAATTTGTGGTTTCAAAAATGTATTTGGTGAAGCAAAAGAATGAATCTTTGATTTAAAACATTTCTAGCCAATGAAAAATGTTGATTATTGTTTAAAAATAATTTTGGAAAGAAACCTTTTGGGAAATGTTTTGATTTAAACTTTATGACCCCAAGCACCAAGTTTTATGATTTGAAAATGTATTTGGTGAACCCTATAAGGATTGCTACTTTGATAAAGGCATTTTCAACCACATAAAATAATGATTTGGTTTTAAAATGGTTTATAGGTAAAATCTTTTGCAAATAGTTTTGCCACTTTATAAAATGACCAAATAAGTGTTTTAGAATGTTTATAACCAATTATAAACCACTTTTGTAAATAAAACAAAGTTTGGCATGCTTGCATGCGTTGTTTTGTTTCTATTATTTTATGTGATGTTGCTTGAATGGTAGATTGAAATTGTGCCTTGCTTGATTGAATTGTAGTGATTTGAAGAGTGTGATCATTGCAAAGAAGGAGCGAACTTATATTCTCTACCAAAAAGGCAAGTGATGCTTCATACTTTTGTCCCATTATTTTCACTATGCACTAGTGATATTTCTAAAGTAGGACTTGCATGGAATTTTGCTAAGTGTAAACTATGCCATGGGAAATCCTAGTAGATGAACCCTTAGTAGAATTTCCTAAGTTAAGATTCCTACTACTATCATGCTTAGCTTAGCTAGTAGTAAACAAGGGTGGAATATATATTCATACTATGGAAAATTTCTAAGTCTGTGGACTTGTGTTTTGTTTAATAAAACAACTAAGTGAATGAATCACCTGGGTGGAATGGAAGGAATGGTTTGTGTTGAGTGGTTCACAAGGCCCATTTCTATGGTTTACCTTGTGTATCTCACTTGTGGATGTCCACCCAGGAACAAAGAGATTTGAGATGTCAAATGTTGAGAAGCTTCAAGTGCATCCACTTGGCATTATGGGCTCTGGCTGGATCATATAGGTTGCATTAACTTAGCCAAATGGACAGTTGGTGGTAGGGGATTGATAGGTTGGAGCGCGTCCATTCTGGTCTAAGGGAAGGCTTCTGAAATATCTTGTCTTGGTGAAACCAAGTCTTGTGGGGAAAGTGCACCACCTTTGCAGAGTGTAAAATCTAAGTACTTAGCCATGTCCCTGGTAAAGGACAATTTGAGCATCAAGACATGGAAGCTATCAAGAATCTCGTCATCCCAATTTCTAAGTTAAAAACTTGTGGTTGAACAAGGGTTGAAGGATCACCAATTTCTATTGGGAGATGCCTTGGGTGATTTTGTCAAACAAAAACTTAGTGTTTTCAAATGATAAGGAAAATCTATTTGGAGCAAAGCAAGCCTAAGCTCCACCTAGCCAATTGCATATAGATGATAGACTCCACTATACCACCATAGTATCACTTGCCAATACAATTCAAATGTATTGACCCTTGTGGCTATAACTTGCTATGTTGCAGGTTTGTTTGATATTAGTGAAGTTTAATGATTAGGATTACAAGTCTACAACCAACATGTCTGCCTATGGTACTTTGAAGATGAAGGACCCCATGCTATTGTTATATTCTGCTGCATTGTAATAAGATAGCCAAATTAGCTATGTAAGATGTAATAAAATATTTTATTCCTAGTTATAAAGTTGTATTATGACCTATGTTTCTTGATATTACATCTTAACTGTGGATGCTAGCTATTGATCCAGGGACTAGCATTGTAAACACAGGGATCTCTACCTTATTAAAGGTTGGGAACCTTACAGTGGCAAAGACGGGCAATAATGCGCTCCTTCTTGTCAAGCTGACGGCGGCGAGACTTGCGATCCTTTGCTAGCATGGCGATGGTTTGGTCCTTCGTCTTGATGATGTCAGACTTTTGGTTGGAGTAGTCACGGCAGTTATCCAACTCCTGCCGACGATCGTACATCATGAAGCTAAGGTGGTCCAATTGGGTCTTCAGCTCGGGGTGATATGGGGCTTCCAGTGGTTGTCCATTAGCATCATGTCTTGGGAAAAACTCAAAGCGAGTACCCTTGATCTGATTGATACTCTGCCCACAGAGACGGGAAAGAGCTTCCTGCATGGCCCTGGCAAGTCCATCGAGCCAGTTGTTCGATCTTAAGGTAAACTGAATTCCTTCCGTAGTGGGAGGTTCAATCTTTCCTCGGAGACTTGCAACAATTAGCCACTGCAGATCTTCTCCTCCTTGATCATTGATCCGAGCTCCGAAGAACTCGGGGTGCGGACGCTCCAGAAGTTCTGAAAGCTGGTCCAAATCCCTCTCAAAGATAAGGTCTCCGCCATTTCCCAATTGGTAAAACTTGCTATACTTCGCATCCATCTAAAAGAATATAAGATGAGTAAGTTAGTGGAGTGATCAAGTGTGTCAATTTTTATGTATTTTGCAAGAGTTTTTGAGGAACATGAATTTTCATGAAAGAAGTGAGTGATAAGAATGGGAATAAGTTTTTTGTAAATATTTTCTTCATTTGGTTTTGAAACTAAGTTTTTGATTCAAACGTCCAGTCTAACTAGGTTCTCCCATGGTCAGGATGGCTCTGATACCAAGTTGTCAACACCCGGATTTTTAATCCCAGATGCCTGTTATGCCATACATCGCAATCTCAGGATTACCATTTTTGCGAGACATAACATAATTGGATACCATAGTACATCATCCATTACAAACCGTACATAAGTTCTTACACAAATAGGGATCTCATGATCCAGTTATTAATACAACTTCAAGCAGCGGAATACGTAATAATAACGGTAGCGTAGGCGAAGCTCCATCTTCGGGGTCACAGGCAATGCTGACGATGGGAGATGATCCTAGTTGTCGTAACCTTCCTGGGGTCCATCCTCCAGGTACTCCTCTTTATAGTCTGGCCACAGGAATAGCCAGGGACAAAGCCATGAGTACTCTTTAAGTACTTACAAACTAATACTAACAAGTGAAAGGGGTTTTTGGTAATAGGACACTAGGCTCTAGGGTTGTTTTGCAAGAAGCCAGATTTATCTCTACTAAGTTCAGAAACAAGAGAGCTAGTTGAAGTTTATACTCCTAAGTGTGAATTTGTATTTCATCTCACAACCCTGTTGTGGTCAAGTCAAAGTCTCAATTCATTTCACAAGTCATTTTGAAAAGTCTGACGGGGGAATAGTATGGCCACTCTAACTGTCCATAACCACGGACGCGGCTATTCGAATAGTTTGACACTCTGCAGAGATTGTACACTTTCACCACAATATTCGATACATCTGTCAGGAACAAATCCTGAATTCACCATACTCAGTATGCGGATAATCAATCCTAACCTTTCAATTACACGCCCTAGTATAAGCACCTCTCCTATGAGTTTGGCCTCCCAACCATGACCAACTATCATCTTGGGTACTACACAGGTGGACAATCTTCACAAGGTAGCCTCAGCTCAGACCTTGGCCGTGAGGGAACTAATACTAAGGTATATAAGTTTCCAGTCAAGCCCTACCCAATTCTCAGGTATTGTGGTTGTACGATAAAATTGGAATGGTATCGCATACAGACAACCATCAGTTTTTAAAAGGGCTAAGGCTCATGCCTCAACATTTTCATCACCATAAATCATCTGGTGTTCGGAAACACATGTCAAAACATCTCAGTAGAATGATCCATCATTCTAAGGTTTTCATAACTATTTTTACCAAGTATTCCCATCTAATGTTGATCAAGTTTTATGCTTAGCACTAGCATCGACAAGTGGGGGTAAGCACTAATGCGGAGTGGTAAACTAGTGGGGTTTAACTAAGTTTAATCTCATGCCTTAGGATGACATCAAGATTATCTAGCTTAGGCCAAATTTTATGCTCTTTATGCAACCTTCAATTATCCTTCTAGTATCTACCATTTATTTCAGTAATTCTAAGTAAGAGCTTTGATAAAGAAATAAAGTATAAAGCTTGCAAGTAAAACTAGGATTGGTTTATCAAGTGGTTATGATCATATATGCTTTAAGGCATATAGTTGGCATGGTAGCAAGCAAGTATTAGCTTGCATAGGTCAACTTGATTAGTAAGGCTTGCTAAGTTAATAGCTTGCAAGTATTGGCTTGCCTTGTGTAGAGCAGTGGTTGAAGTTCTCCTCGGCTTCTTCTTCGTAGAATCCTCCATCCTCCTCGTATCCTTGGTCGGTACTAGCGTCTATAAATAAATACGATGTACACAATCACCAAACAATACTTAACTACTTGCAATCATCACACAAAAAGGGTCCTATAGATGATCTAACATCATCTCTAACATTACAAGATTAAGGCTTGGTTTAATTCCTTTTATTTTTAGAAAAAAAATTCTACTCATTAAAAACTACTTAAGATTTAATTTTCTCCAAACCAAACATGGGATCATGTTGACACATGTCATCACCACATATTTTAGTCCATGGGAATATGATTTAAAGTGGTGTCACAATTTAATAAGGTTTTACCCTTTTATTTTAATTAAATAAAGTGACTAGAAATGCCTATGGGGCATTCTTTTATTACTTGAACATTATTTCTGTAAGTAAACCTATATATTTTTATATATTCTGAAAGGTATGGTTGAATGTGATTTTTGAGAGTTGGAATCAGATCAAAAGCTATTATGGATTTAATTTGAAAAATGTTTGAATGTAGAAAAGGTTATGCCTTGTTATTTTTACCAAGGATGATCTACAGATCCAAATGACCTGAATCCATTGGGCTTGGATTCAGCACTTCCAGACCTTTCTAACAAAATTAGTTTTATTCAATTTGGTGCACTGAATCGACCTGGGTTGATTTTTGAAACTAGGTACATAAGTGTGTTTGAAATAAAATGGAAAAGGTTAAATTCAAATAGCTGGGCTGCGCGGGAAGCGATACTAGGCCGGCCTGCTAAGCACAACGCTTACGCGGGCTGGTTAAGTGGCTGTCCCCACGTGTCAGTGAGACGAGGGGGTGAGAAGCGGTATGGGCGATGTGGTGCGTTCGATCTGGTTCTAATCCAACGGCTGAGAGTCATCGTCGACGTTGGGCAACGCCGGCGAGACAGAAACCTAGCATGCCCAGTGGGGGTCGTTGGGGGCTCACCGGGGTTCAAGCGAGGTTCGGCTAGGCGGGCGAACGACGAATTCGACGACGGTGAACCTCCTGGTACCGGCAGCTTCTCCTGGGGCGGCTCCAATCGCTGGCTCCCTTCTTCTCCAGTAGCGGCAGGCTCCGGTGAAATTCCGGTGATGTGCTGCTCACCTTGCTCCGGGAACGGGGTGGCATGATCAGTGAGGAGAGGGGAGTGAGATGGTGTGCTTAATTCGGCTGGGGGTGGCCTCTATTTATAGTGGAGCGAGGGGACCGACGGGGCACAAGGTGAGCTCGTCGTGGTCGACGGTATAGACGGTTATCGGCGTGGGCGATGGTAGGGGGCGGTCCGGTGCTCCCTGGCGATGCTCAACGACACGGTGGAGAGACGTGGGGCGGTGTGGTTTGGTCGGAATGCGACGATGCTCTGCGCGCGCCTGACGGAAGATTTAATGGCGCACAGCGCGCATGGTCCGCGCGGCGGCGAACGAGCGTGTCTGCGGGGTTACTGGGACGGTGGTGATCACGTATGCACACGGCGAGGGCGACACGCGGTTTGTGGGCTTCGGTCGAGGGTTGCGCTCTAGCGCACGCTCGGCATGGTTGCTGGCGAGGGCATGGTTCGTGCGCGTGGTCCAGTGGCTGGCAGGGTTCAAGCGCTGGACAGGGAGTGGCGATGGGGTGTTGGCTGCCTCCTAGACATGTTGTTTAGGCTTGGTGCTTGCTCTGGCTAGCTAGCCATTGTCGGCTGGCAAGGGGATGCTCGGGTTGGCATGGCATGGGGCAAAGGGTAGGGGCTAGGGTTTGTCTAAGCACTGGTTGGCACTGGGGAGACAAGGGTGATCAATGGTGAACATTGCTTAGCCCAATTACTACTCCAAACAGTGAAGTTAGGCCAGTTTGATTTGTTTCTACCAAGTGTTTGATGAAATGGCCGCCAGAATTCAATTTTTGAATTTTGAAACGATTTTTGGTGGGTGTGCTAGGTTGGTGCTGGTGAGTCTGCAGATGCTTTGGTTTTGAAAGTTGAGCTTGTTTGAGTGGTTTTTGAAAAAGTGGGATCTTCCCATATGATAAAGATTCAATTTTGAACTGTCATTTAAACTATGCATTTAAATGTTTTTGGATGATCACAAAGTGGCCTTGATACTTTGTTATGAGTACAATCAAGGGGTGCAAAGATCCAGAAAAGTTTCTGTTAGGTTCTGAAAGTTTGAGACAGCCAAAGTAGGCATGGGAGTTAAATTGGTCAAAATGACCATTCCCTTATTTTATTTGTTTTGATTTACTTGTCTTTGAGAAAAGTTTGGGAATTGTTTAGATGATGTTTATTTCACCTAAGCATCCATTTCCAAGCAAAGAAACACATAATCATGGAAATTCAAAAGAATCCATATTTTAATACCTACACATATGAAATGCTTTCATATTTTAATTGGAAAAGTTTTTGTTAACCCTAAATTTGGGGATTAGAGTTTGATGATTCTAGTTTAATATTTTTGGGATGTTACATAGATCATCAAGTTTACTGCGATAAGTTTCAATATGACCTTTGCTAAAACCTTATTTTGGGTAAAAAATGATTTGATCTAAGGGTAGACCAAATGTAATAAAACTAAACCACAAACGCATTACTTAATGATTAATACAAGATCCTTAAAAATATCATATCATAGTATTCATTACAACAACTCTTGGATAGTAAGTTAACTATATAACTCAAGTAGTAAAAATTCAATAACGAAATCTTGATCTATCTTATTCTTATCCATTCCGACCATGAGCATCATGGTAGTTCTTAAACACTAATTCCTTATCACTTATTGAGTAGGAAGGAAATCAAGTCAAGAACCTTCACCACATATCTTTCTTGATATACCAATCCTTATCATTTCTATTGAACCTTATTCTAATATCTGTTGAACATCAATGTTGAGTAATCAACTATTGATTTATCAATTCTTATCCTATGAATTCTTGATCAATAAACTCTTGTTCTTACCATATCATTTACTTTTAATCCTTTAGAGAAAGAAGTAAGAAGTAAGAAGAGGTAAGTAGTAATGCTAGTTCTAGATATCATCTATATGATGAGAGTGTTTAAAGATAATCAAATCAATATGATAATTGATGGAGTTAACTCACTCCTGAATGGAATAGAAGAGCTATCTTAAATAAAGATATATGTTGGTAACAAATGGATTATAAGGATGAATTTTGAAGATAGTTACCAAGGAGTAATCTTATTAGATCAATTAGGCATAGACAATTAATAATATCTCTTAGTCAACTCGAAAATACTAAGAAGTTAATTATAATACAACTATAATGTTGTATTGATGAAAGCCTTGATTAGCCAACTGGAAACCTAAGCCATAAATGATCCAAGGATTATAGTGAGCATGCTTAAGTCACTAAGAGTGAATGATTATATGATGCATATGTGACAGTGGTGGATAGAACATGATTAAACCTTAGTATAAATATGTTATCTTAGGATCAGTCCTAACAAATTATAATGGTATAATGTAAAGTTGGAGTATGAGTTATAGAGGTAATTAAAGTTAAGATAGTATGATCAAGGTCATACTAGAGCAGCATTGAGATATAGAAGTAGTATTATTCCTCTTAAAAGAATAGTAAACACTTGAGTTGAAGTAGTAATTGATATGTACACCTATTAGGGTAATATTAGTGATGGATGATAAAGGAAGAGTATGAATGGAGTTAGAAGTAATTACTTAATGAATTAAAGGTTATCATTAGAAGTTTGATATAACCAAGTGTAGATATGAGAAGATT
Organism: Avena sativa; assembly: GCA_916181665.1. Taxonomy (NCBI): domain Eukaryota; kingdom Viridiplantae; phylum Streptophyta; class Magnoliopsida; order Poales; family Poaceae; genus Avena; species Avena sativa. The sequence continues at coordinate 152,185,853 of OV702297.1, forward strand.
ATGAACAACTTCAGTGACAAGCTTTTGAGATTCATAATAAAGATTACCAAGTAATTCATAAAGAAATAGAGTAATCATTCAAGTGGACTTGGATTTATTAGAAAATATTCTAGAGACAAGAGTTATCTCTATGAGGAGATCATATAGAGCTTTAGTGTCAAGCTCATTAGATTTACCGATGGATTTAGAAGGAGAAATTATTGGTAAGAGTATAAGTAGTAAAGCTCATCATGTTAATACATGATGATGGATATCAAGAAGTAATATATCTAGGAAATGAATTCCTTAATTAAAAGTCAATACTTATGAAGCATGGAAAGATAGGAATTCTTAATAAACATTCAACCATAGCTCTATAGCAAGATTGATATCTATTCCAGATAATTTATCCACTATCCAAATTCATAATGGTGTATAAGGATGCTATTCTATAGCCAATTACTTAAGCATATATTTTTTAATTCCAAACATCATAATCATATGTGCTTAGAAACTATCATTATCAACTCTTTCTCATAAGTTATTCTAGAGGACAACCCTACTATTTTATCTTGGATGGTTATATCATTCATGAACACAAGCATGAAGACAATATGTCTTAAACCAATAATATTCATCCATGTCTATAAAATAATATAAGTATATTAAATCCTCTAAAACTCATGGTAAATGCTTATAATTCAAAACCCTAACTTCTACTTCAGTCATAATTATCAATGTATATACAATGCCATAACCAAGGCTATTAAATCATTATTCACCACCACATTAAGGCATTAACTATATATAGTAATTATTATATGAGGCCTCTCTAATGATTGTATAGGTATCTTAAACCACACTTAACAATAGATAAATAAAAGCATAGCTTGAAGAAGGTTTCCAAAAAAGAAACAAAGACTTAAACCTAAATAATTAATGATCTTTTCTCATATACGTCTCACAAATAAATAGGATTTGTACAAATATATAAAATAATTCAAAACCAAATTGTTATAATGAACCCTGAGATACTTGGGATATTCTACAACAATATTGAGAATTTAAAACTTAATGGAAATCAAACATAGAATGGTTAAATATAGAAAGCATAAAAGAATAAGGAAAAAGGAAAGAAAATTCGAAATAGATCAATTCTGGCCCGTGGCCCATAGATTATCCTCTCTTCATCTGTCGCTCAGCACCACCGGATATCTTCTTTCCGCTTGCTCGTCTGCAGCCCACCTGGCCCGTGCATGGCCCAGCATCGGCCAATACCCTTTCATGGGATCTGTTTGTCGTCTTCCTTCTGATGATGTCGACCTCCTGATGCAGCAAGCAGCTTGCTGTCATCCACACCGCCATAACCTGTGCCAAGATGCACGCCGCGGCTGTCCAGGGCCTATAAGACGTGTCCTTGCTGTAGTGGAGAAGACTTACACACCATATCCCCTTCTTCCTCTCGAATTTCCTCTTGGGCTGAAACCCTAGCTCTAGGTCTCGCCGGAGTCCGTCGTTCCCGAGCACACCGTTTGACTCGCCTCGCCGTCTTCGTTCTCCCTCACCAGACCACGGAAACTAGAGATTCCCCTGTCAACCAATCGACACCTCACTGCCACCACCGGTCATTGTTGTCCATCGTTGATTCCGGCTACGATTTGCTTCACCGACCGCATCTTCATGCTCCTAGTGAGCCACTAGTTCTTCTAGTACCTTCCGTTCTCTTTCTTTTGCTCTAGTTCGCTCCCGGCTCAAGCACTCAACGCAGCCGCTGCTAGCCATCGTTGTGCCACCGTCTCCGGTGACCATTTCCTGGCGGTGCTACAACAGTTCAACTCGCCTTACTTCCCCCTGTAAAACGCGACCATTCTCGTGTGCCCGCGCTCTCCCAATCGATCGATTGATCCTCAATTTGTGAGGATCACCTCGTGTGATGTCATCATGACATCACACTGATGTCATCGGCACGTCAGCGTCGGGTCAAACCTAGTCAAACTTGCCACCTTGGCATGTGATGTGGCATGTGACCCACCAGTCAGTGACTAGGTCTAGGGTTAGTATTGGTGTAAAAAGTATTTTTCTATTTAAAAATTCAATTAGAAAATGATTAAATCTTATAAATTCAATATCTTTTGTTTCACAATTCAGAAAAAAATATTATATATGAAAATTTATAGAAAAATAAAATATACAATTCAAATTTATTATCATACATTATTGTGTTACCTATTTAAATAATTTTATTTAATAAATATTTTATAAATAATAAAACTTTGAAAATTCATATCTTAATAATGGTAAATGAGAAAAAATAAATAATATATTAAAATTCTTAGAAAAATAAGAACTACAAACTAAAACTATAATCATGTACTATTATCTCACTTAACTAAATATTTATTATTTATTAAGTGTTTATAAAGTAATAAATCCTATAAAAATCTTATCTTCATATTTAAAATTCATAAAAATACATATAATATACCAAATGATCACAAAAATAATCTACATGTTAAAATATAATAATCGACTGTTGAAGTAAGTAAAAATTTAATACCCTTATAAATTGAATTCAAACCTATTTCCTTAGTTGGTAATTCATAAAAGTATGTATTAATTGCTAATACCTCTAATATTGTCCATCAAAGGTCTAAACCTAGTATTAGTCTTAAAGTATTGATAATATGAAGTCAAAATAGTTCAAAACATTTTTAATACAATTTTTTTGAATTATCATTCACCAATAAGTGTATATTATTTTCGAAAAGGACTCTTCTGAAATATAAAATCCTCAAAAATGATATTTTTGACTTAATAAAACCTTTTACCTTTACTCAACCATAAGTTTATGAATATACTACAAATTCAAAGATAATTCTTAAGTAAATAAAGTAATGTTGTTTCCTTGTTTACAAATCATAACCACTCATTTATAAGGAGATAAATGATTCTATTCAATCATAATATATGTTAAGAAACCACTACTCAAATAGAAGTAATACCACTCTTAATTAACCACTAGGAAACATTATGAAGTGAACAAATCGTAATACCATCCAAAGTAGATAAATCTCAACCACTAATGATGTCATTATTCAAATGAAGTTCTTTCTTCCTTGAGAACTATAGTTTAAATGATTCTTTAGTTAAGTGAGATTTTCTTCAAAAGTTATTCTTTTAAGATACATTATAAATCAAGACATAATCATTTCAATAAAAGCTTTGATTGATTAACAATCTCTATATAAGAAGTCTTTGGGTAACATTCTACATTTGAGTGCTTTATTATTGTATACTACTTATTATACTTTCATGTCGCTTCACACACACTCATAGCCTTAATAAGAAGCACAAGTGTAAAACTTATCTAAAAGAATAACACCTTCAAAAGAAACCAATTCTATTTCCCAAACCCTAGATCATCAACGCTTATTCCGGGGATTCGAGTTTACAAAGTTGCATTACATTACTTATGCATAATAGCATCTTGCTTATTTAAACGTTAGTCCTTACTGGACCAATGATGCTGTTTTTAGATATTGGATCTTCTGTTGTCTCGAAGACCATGAGTGCATAATCTTGCAATAAAAAAAGGCAAGTTCACACTTGCTCATGTCCTTTGGTTATTTTCTATCAAATATTTTGCAAATCTAGTGTTGTCATCACCTGCATTTCAAAAAGGTCAGAAAACACTATTTTCATAATAAAATGATTATGGGTTATTTACCAAGAGGTAATAACTTACTATGAAAGTTCCGGTGGCAAAGGAACATATTATCTCGGACTTAACAACCAATGTCGCCAGTGATTTTTGTATTGTATATCACGCGTTAACCATAAATTTGGAATGGGACGGATAAGTCAGTTGGATCTTCTTTCTTTCACATGAATGTATGACCTTATCGTGAAGTTGTAGATTCCCTATGAGGACTCGGCATGGGTGGGAACTGTTGAGCCGCGGGCCGATAAACAAAACTTTTATCTAACGCGGTGCTCCCAAGATCCAGCTCAGGTAATAGGCCACGCGATTTACCACTAGACGCGCATGTGCGGATTATCGATGTAGCACGCCAATTGATGCAGTGCCGATCGATCTCACGAACAGCTCCTCCGGATCCCCACGACCCTTCGCCAGATCCCTTTGTCTCTAGTGTCGCAAGTGCAACGCCTCTACCGGTATCCACACGTACAAGAAGGAGCTCGGGAAGGAGACTGCTAGATCTAGTCTAACCCGATTTGGGAGTGGAGAAAGTGACGGCTAGGTCAGGGGCTATCCCTTGTCGCTCCACTTATATACATGCCTAGTTGGGCTCAACTCTTGAGGCCCATCTAGGTTGTACCCCAATGACCACATGGATATCATCCACATGGGCTCCTTACCCTTAAGTGTGTGACCCTGCAGGTTCACGTACACGTGGATACGGCATGATCTACACATCCAAGTATCCCGTCATGGCTTTGAGTCTCACCCACTCCCATGAACACTTGGTCTCAAGTCGATAGATGGTAGATGCCTCTAGCAAGACGTACCATCTCCAAAGTGTCGTAAAGTCCGGAAGACAAACCTTCAATGTGACTTCCAAGTCCCTTTGCCACACGAACCGTGTCAAGCTATAGGTGAGTAGTTGCCATCCCTTTAATAGCTCAACCTCTCTTTCCGTACCATGATATACGATTCACTGGACTAACCCTTAGTCCGACTCCTCAGTTAACACTTAACCGAGTCACGCATGGCCATGCTTCTGAATCATATCACATGAGAGGGCCCAGAGAATATCTCTCCATTGCGGAGGAGCAAATCCCATCTTGGTAATCCATGTCACGCAGCTTGATTCACAACCAACCCGAACTCTACCTTTATAACTTCCCATTTACGGAATAGTGTTTGATAAAACCTAAGTTGCGATCCACAACTCAGATCATGCGATCACCTTAGGTCAAAGGATTCCATTGTATGAGACTGCAAATGACAACATGCTCATTGCATCTCAACTGTGGGTCATTCTTACTCACTAAACTCTTTAGTCGAGTCCGTGCAAGTTGTAATAGCATCACCATGCCCATGACAAGTGGAACTGAGTCATCAAGCCAGCTTCACATTAGTCTAAGTTGTGTGTCCAGCACAACCTCAACGACTAAGGACAACTTTCAAGAACAACATGAATATATAGTTCCACAAGCGAATCACATATTCCATGATATATATCATATGTTCACACAAGAGACAACTTAATAACTTTACGAATACATTAGGGAATATCATCAAACATGATTGCCTCTAGGGCATATTCCCAACAGTCTCCCACTTGCACTAGAGTCAATCATCCCGACATCACATGTCTAGGCATCTAATTCCCATTGCTCTTATGTGCGCCTCATGCTTGGGCTGTGGAAGTGGCTTTGTAAACAGAGCTGGAACATTTGCATCTGTGTGTACCTTGCATAACTTGATATCACCTCGATCATGAACTAGCGAATCAGGTGGTATCGCATGAGTATATGTTTGTTCTTCTAGTGTTTTCTAGGTTCCTTTGCTTGTGAAATAGCACAATTGTTGTCACAATACACATCTAACGGATTGGACGAGCCCTGAACCACACCAAGATCCATGAGGAAATTCCTCATCCAAACAGCTTCCTTTGCTGCCTCCGACGCGGCAATATACTCAGCCTCTGTTGTAGACGCTGACATAGTCTCTTGCTTGGAACTCTTCCATCTCACATACCCTCCGTTTATAATAAAAACGTATCCAGATTGCGAACGAGAATCATCTAAGTCCGTGAGATAACTTGCATCCGTGTAACCCCTTACATTGAGTTCATCATCACCTCCATAAACTAGAAACACATCCTTAGTCCTTCTCAAGTACTTTAGGATATTTTTATCCGTTGCCTAGTGGATCTCTCCAGGGTCAGCCTGGTATCTTCTCACAACACTTAGAGCATAGGAAACATCTGGCCTGGCACAAATCATGGCATACATGATGGATTCAATTGCCGAAGCATACATAATCTCATTCATCTGATTTCACTCATCAGTTGTCGAAGGACACTGAGTCTTGCTTAGTCTTACAGCATGGGACATCAGTAAGAACCCCTTCTTAGATGATTCCATGTTGAACTTCTTCAACACTTTGTCCAAATATGTACTTGACTCAATCCAATGAGCCGCCTGGATCTATCTCTATAGATCCTTATTCCTAGAATATATGTTGCCTCACCCAAGTCCTGCATTGAGAAACACCTTTCCAATGACTCCTTGGTTTCTTGCAACATCTAGACATCACTTCCAATCAATAATATGTCATCCACATATAAGACTAGAAAGTTTACTTTGCTTCCACTAAATTTCTTGTATAAAGAAGAATCATGATCACTCTTGATGAAGACAAACGATTTGATTACCTCATCAAAGAGAATGTTCCAACGACAAGATGCTTGCTTCAACCCATAAATGGATTTCTGAAGTTTGCATACCTTGTCAGCATTAGCTGGATCGACAAAACCCTCAGGCTATATCATATACACGTCCTCGGTTAATTTTCCATTGAGGAAAGTCGTTTTGATATCCATCTGCCATATCTCATAATCAAAATAGGCTGCTATGGCTAACATGATCCGAACTGATTTAAGCATCGCTATGGGTGAGAAAGTTTCATCATAGTAAACTCCTTGAACCTGTCGGAACCCCTTCACGACAAGCCGTGCTTTATAGACAGAAACATTTCCATCCATGTCAGTTTTCCTTTTAAAGACCCATTTGCACTCGACGGGTCTTGCACTGTCTGGCAGATCAACCAAGTTCCAAACTTGGTTTTCATCCATGGACTTTAACTCGGATCTCATGGCTCCAAGCCATGATTCAGAATCAGAACCCACCATTGCTTCCAAATAAGTTGCTGGTTCATCACTGTCTAAAAGCAATACATCGCGAACACTTTGCAATCTGGCAGATCTTCGTGGCTCAGGTGCAGCTGCCGGCCTAGTTACCATGACTAGCTTAACCTCCAAGGATTTTGCCAAGACCCTACTAGCCGGTTCCTCTCGAACTTCTTTGAGCTGCACCGTGCTCCCACTGACTCCCCGACTGAGAAACTCTTTCTCAAGGAAGACACCATTCCGAGCGACAAACACTTTTCCCTCTTCTCGGTTGTAGAAGTAGTAACCCAAAGTTTCCCTTGGATACCCCATAAACACACAATTATCTGACTTGGCTGTAAGCTTGTCCGACTGAAGTCGCTTGAAAAATGCTTCACAACCCCAAATCTGAAGAAAAGACAAACTCGGCTTCTTGCCTGTCCAATTTAGGTTGCTACTTTGTTTAGTGTGAAAGCTGCAGTTTCTAGATAGTAACCCCAAAATGATAAAGGTAGATCTGTCTGACTCATCATTGATCGTACCATGTCCAACAAGGTCCAATTCCGCCTTTCTGAGACAACATTCCTCTACAGCGTTCTCGGCGGAGTAAGTTGTGGAACTATTCCGCAACCTTTCAGATGGTCATCAAACTCATGGCTCATGTACTCGCCTCCTCGGTCCGACCGAAGAAACTTTATTTTCTTGCCGATTTGATTATGTACTTCATTCTGGAATTCTTTGAACTTTTCAAAGGCTTTCGACTTATGTTTCATCAAGTAGATATATTCATACCTAGTCAAATCATCAGTAAAGGTAATGAAGTACTCATAACCACCCCTGGATGTCGTGCTCATTGGACCACATACATAACTATGTACTAGTCCCAACAAGTCATACGCCCTCTCACAACTCTTTGTCAAAGGTGTCTTGGTCATTTTGCCGAGTAGGCAGGATTCACATGTCTCGAACGACTCCAAGTTGAACGAAGTTAGGATCCCATCATCATGGAGCTTCTTCATGTGTTTCCAACTTATATGACCAAGCCGACAGTGCCAAAAGTAAGTCATATTTTAGATCATTTGGTTTCAAACTTTTAACATTTATGTTATAGACCGACCCACCATCAAGATTCAAAACATATAACCCATCTTGGGCGGGTGAAAAAATCTATGAAACATATCATTGAAATATATAGAACAAACATTGTTCTTAATATTAGGCTCATAGCCTTGTCTCATCAAACATGACGCAGAAATGATGTTTCGACTAAGCACTGGAACATAATAACAATTATTTAGTTCCATTAAGAATCATAAAGGTAAATGAAGTTGCATCATGCCGACTTCCAACATAGCAACTCTTGCTTTGTTGCCGACACGAATGTCAACCTCGCCTCTTGCTACGCTCCTAATTCTTACCAGTCCCTGCAACGAGTTGCAGATGTGGATGACTGATCCGGTATCATATACCCAAGAACTACCAGGTTCATCAGCAAGATAAATGTCTATAACATTGCACACAAGCGTACCTGAGACGAAAGTCACACCTACGCTCTTGGTTTTATGGGACAAATACTTGTGGCAATTCCTCATCTAATGGCCATCCTCCTTGCAATAGAAGCAAGTGGATCCGACTGAAGTAGATGACTCAGTCCGTGAGGAAGCACTTGGGATCGCATCCTGAGCATCTCCTGACTTAGTCTTCTTCTTCTTAGTCCAAGAACTCTTCTTGAACCTAGCCTTATTCTGAACTATCAACACTTGATTGGTATGTTTCATGAGATCATCCTCTTCCTGCTTGAGCATCCCATGTAATTCAGTGAGCTTCTTATCCATACCATGCATGTGGTAGTTCGATATGAACTGACCATACGCACTAGGAAGAGAGTTTAGAATTATATCCATAGCGAACTCTTTAGTTATGGGGTAGCCAAGCCTTTCCAGAGACTGCACATAACCAACCATCTTGATCACATGCGGACTCAGTGGATCGCCATCCCTAAGCTTGCAACTCAGCAGAGCCTGAGAGACTTGATACCTCTTAGTCTTAGCCTGATCCTAGAACATACTTTTGAGGCTTTCGATCATATCATAGGCCTCAACATTCTCGAACTGCTTCTGCAAGTCCGATTCCATGTGAGCAAGCATAAGACAATTGATATCCGTGGACTCATCCTTAGTCCGACAGTAGGCATTGGTGATAGTAACACTTGCATTCTCATCCAGCTCATCTGGAAGCGGGTTATCTAGAACATGGTCCTTCTTTTCTTGTTTGAGAAAAATTCTCAAATTATGATACCAGTTGGTAAAATTAGTGTCATTCAGTTTATCTTTCTCAAGAATGCTTCTCAACGCAAAACCAGATATCAGAGGGAGACTTCCACTAGGTGCCATTATCTACAATAGAAAATGCAATAACACTTAAGACATGTATTCATAAAAGAGCAAGCATATTAAACATTTTAATACTTATGCTCCCACTAGAACCAACACCCCTCCGATGGTTAGTTAGTGATTCAGGATCCTAAATAATCAAGTCGACTAGTGAGCTTTAGCATCACCGCTAGCCGTCAAGTAATATAGGTAGGCAACTCCTTGCCAATCGCATCTCATGCGACTCCTGTTGGTCGAGTGGCATCTCATGCCCCGGCTACGACCGACCTCTCCCCTAACCCCACAACCGTTGTGATAGACCCGTCTAGCTTACCAAGTGCTTCCGTTGTAAGAGTCCGACTCGAACCCACCTAGTCGAAAAGAATTGGCAGCACCTCAATTTTATGAGCCCACTAACCATGAATGTCCGACTTGTGATGGTGCAGCACTGGCGGGGAGACCGACTAGACCTTCTTTGAGGGATTAAAGTTTACCAACTATCCAATAGAGGTAAAACTAGAGACATAACAATATCACAAATAATCTCATTATAATGTGAAATGGTATGGCTCTCTTCATGGTGATCTCCATCTCCATGAACCTGTTCGTCATGCCTCTGGCTATTGTGTCCTTCAATTCCTCCAAACATGCTACACTATCACTAAGTAACTTACAAGAAGATAGCATATCATGCCGACACGCAGGTCGTTATATAATAACATTGACAGCACTTTGGCTCCAGTCAGCTAACAAAACACGTGACACGCAGATCATGAATGGATTATGCACATACATCACATGCATATGAACCATACCATTCATAGCTTCCTACAAAAACAGGTTACATAGATACCATATCTACCGATGTTGTGAAACCTGCAACGACCTCTAAGGAGCTACAATAGGGCGGAGCAGCGCCCAACAAAAATTCCAAAATCTTAGATCTCATCTACAATCCTGACCATGGATTCCTTCATTGGATAAAACACTTTTACCCAAATCTAATCCCTGTGCAGATCTGACCAGTCTCATTGACCAGCCACACCTGATCATCCATGAACCCCGAGTGCGATTGATCCAATCAATCCTGAACAAAACAATCTACCTCATAGATAGACCACCATAACCCTAACTAGATCCAATCTACCACCGCATACATATCTCATATGCATAGATCAAGATCATAAGCTTTCGCTCTGATACCACTGTTGGGCCACGGGGCGATAAACAAAACTTTTATCTATCACAATGCTCCCAAGATCCAGCTCAGGTAATAGGCCACGAGATTTACCACTAGACGCGCAGGTGCGGATTATCGATGTAGCGCGCCAGTTGATGCAGTGCCGATCGATCTCACGAACATCTCCTCCGGATCCCCGTGAACTACTTCACCATATCCCTTTGTCTCCAGCGTTGCAGGTGCAACGCCTCTACCGATATCCACACGTACAGGAAGGAGCTCGGGCAGGGGACTGCTAGATCCAGTCTAACCTGATTTGGGAGTGGATAAAGTGATGGATAGGTCAGGGACTATCCCTTGACACTTCACTTATATACATGCCTAGTTAGGCTCAACTCTTGAGGCCCATCTAGGTTGTACCCCAATGACCACATGGATCTCTTCCACATGGGATCCTTACCCTTAAGTGTGTGACCCTGCAGGTTCACGTACACATGGACATGACATGAGCTACACCTCCAAGTATCCCTTCATGGCTTTGAGTCTCACCCACTCCCATGAACACTTGGTCTCAAGTCGATAGATGGTAGCGGCCTCTAGCAAGACGTGCCATCTCCCAAGTGTCATAAAGTCCGGAAGACAAACCTTCAATGTGACTTTCGTCCAAGTCCCTTTGCCACACGATATACCTTGTCAAGCGATAGGCGAGTATTTGCCGTCCCTTTAATAGCTCAACCTCTCTTCCTGTACCATGATATACGATTCACTGGACTAACCCTTAGTACGACTCCTCACTTAACACTTAACCGAGTCACGCATGGCCATGCTTCTGAATCATATCACACGAGAGGGCCTAGAGAATATCTCTCCATTCTGGAGGGGCAAATCCCATCTTGGTAATCCATGTCACGCAGCTTGATTCACAACCAACCTGAACTATACCTTTTAACTGCCCATTTGCAGAACAACGTTTGATAGAACATAAGTTTGTGATCCACAACTCGGATCATGCGATCATCTCAGGTCAAAGGATTCTATTGTATGAGACTGCAAATGACAACATGCTCGTTGCATCTCAACTATGGGTCAGTCCGACTCAATAAAATGTTTAGTCGAGTACGTGCAAGTTGGAATAGCATCACCATGCCCATGACAAGTGGAACCGATTCATCAAGCCAACTTCACATTAGTCTAAGTTGTGTGTCCAGCACAACCTCAATGACTAAGGACAACCTGCAAGAACAACATGAATATATAGTTCCACAACCGAATCACATATTCGATAATATATATCAGATGTTCACACAAGAGACAACTTAATAACTTTACGAATATATTAGTGAATATCATCAAATATGATTTCCTCTAGGGCATATTCCCAACATGAACCCTTATGTCCCCGCGATATTGGTGTCTAGATCATCAGTGAGGGGTTGTCGGAGGTATATCTGCCACTTCGGTGGGGGTTACTGTAACACCCCAGTTTTAGTTAATCTATATTAGGGTTTGATTGAGAATCATGAGCATCATCTATTTCAAAATGCATGCAAGAAAGAAATAGAATAAAACACTAAACCCTAGTTTTTCCCTCCCTTTCTTTGAAAGCATTCAAAAGGGTATTGAATATTAAAAAAACTAAAAGGAGCCCAAATGGACTAAAAGGGCCCTAAGTATTTTATATACTTTGTAAAAGCCACTAGTATTCTTGAATTATTCAAAAACAGAATATGAAATAAATATACAAAGAGGAAAAGTGAAAACAGAAAAGAAAAAGCTACTGGAAAGAAAAAATAACCAGAGAGCAGCCCGGCCCAGCCTACCAGCCACTCTCTCCCTCTCCCCTTCTCTTTCCCGCACCGTGCAGCAGCTAGTAGCCCAGTAGCCGGCCCACGCCAGCCCGCCACCAGCCCGTACCTCTTCGCTGTCATCTTCCTCGCGAGGAAGCTCCTCCATGTTGTCTCTGACGCCGTCCGCCGCCGCCGCAATGCGCGCCCCGCGCCACGATGTCCGCCGCTGCTCTAGAGGACGATAAGACCCGCGCCGACGCCCTCGCCCGTCCTCATCCACTCCCACTCTTCCTGGTGACCTCCATCTCGCGTTCTTCTCTCTTGCCCTAAACTCTAACCGCCTCAGTCATCGGCGAGCCCCGCTTCCTCCGGCCTCCCCTCTTCTTTTTGAGGCCACTGTCGTGACTGCCATTGTCAGCTAGATCGATTGCCCCAGACACACAAGTCGCGAGGGCCCTGCCTGACCGGAATCAAGCCCGAGGTGTTCGTCTTCCCGAAGTCTGGCCGCCGTTGTTTCTCTCACCTCCGACCTCGCGCGTCCTCGCCGACCACCCCAACGCATACAGGGTGAGATCCTCGTCCTCCTGGACCTCCTCTTCGTCCCTCTACCGCTCTGTAGCATCCTACCGTCGTGCGGCTGCCTACCGCCGTCGGCCATAGTTGCTGCCGACGCTCCGGTAACCCAAATGGAGCGGCGCCGCCCCTTTTAGGTCCACCCTCACACGTTGAATCGAACGAGCAAAGCCGTGCAGCCCCGCTCTCCCCCTGCCGCCGTTCCCCGCCACATCTGGCGTGTCTCCGGCGAGTCCCACGTGGCGCACCGTGGCGCCCCTGTGTCGCTGACGTGGGTGCTGACCAAGCCCGCCAGCGTGGCTAGTTGACCTAGCCTGGGCCCAGTCGTTAGTGACTGCGGTTAGGTGCAGCCCAGTGAAAAACGACCCCTCCCACTCTGCTGATGTCAGCTGACGCAATAAACCTTTTTAAATTGATTTATAATTCCAGAAAATGATTTAAATATTGTAAATTCAATAACTTTTAATCTGTAATTCAGAAAAATACAAATAATATATCAAAATATTCAGAAAAATGAAACCTAGCTATCTAAGATATAATCATGCATTGTTCAACAACTTAAATGGAAAGTTTAATTAGAAGAACAAACTAACCACTCTCATATACATCCAGAGTTTCTCCGAATTAGGGTTTTCACCCCTCGGAACCCCGATTAATTTGCCGAGCATGCCTAGGGTTTAAATTCAGTGCAATTTAACTTGTCATATCATCATACTTGCTCGAGCATTGTATCTATGCCATGTGTTGATTGTTTCCCCCTTTATTTTTGGTGTTTGGTTCTTTCCGGGAGATACGATATTGAGATCAAGATCAAAGACAGAGATCAACACCATCGAAGATCGACGAACAATACTTGACCAACTGTAATGAAGTCAAGTACAAGGCTCCCGAAGATGTGCTTATCTGCTATCAACTGGCAAAGGGAAGCATAGCCCCACCAGGATATAATCCTATGATTTCGAAAGCATTTCAATTCTGCCATGATGCATACGATTCTACTGTGGTCTTTTATCGATAGATAAAGTATCCTATCTATTGCATTACTCCCTTGAGCTTATATTACCTGATCCACTGCTCCTAGCATAACTAGGTTTGGCTTGTGTGCACTGCTAGAGCTCTTATTTGTGTCTGCTTAGCCATGCATAGCTTTTGAGTTTGGTCCATCCAGATGATGTATCAGATGCAGAGAACCTAGTATGACAGGAGAACGTGATGAGATGAGATCAGTAATATGAGATTAATCTTGCTAAGGCTTGTATGGGAGGCCATGGTGGGATGTGGTTTTTCTAGTCCCATGCTCGCCACCACTAGGACCTGAGTTCTTGCCTTTGGAACCAAGACGGGGGCTGCAACCACACGGGGCCTGGACAACTTCATGACTGACTAACTTGCCTAGTAGTTTGGGCGTTCCATTCGACATATGCATTGAAAACGTTTTCGAAAGAGGAGGTGAAGGAGGTGCATTCATACAAGTAGGAAAGTGTGGACCAGGTTGCTTGGGGTTGATGGCGCCCCTGGTAAACCAACCTCGCCTCACATATTTAAGTACTGGCTTCGGGATTTGACCCGTTACGGCGGAATCATACTTATTGTGTGACTCATGGTCTCGGCGAAAGCAAGGTAAAGGTCGTGTCTAACCACCCTCTGTCGGCCTTCCAAGGAAGAGGTCTAATCATGTGGCATTAAGAGAAGGTTAGTATGTGTGGGTAAAGTTGTACACCCCTGCAGGGTAATAATCTTTTCGAAAAGCCGTGTTCACGGTTATGAACGACTTGGTGACCGGACTCAAGATCATAGAGAACTATAACCTAATCTTAAAACTTGGTAGATCAACGTGTGCTTAAGGATGCTTCCTCATGGGTATGAGGGGGTGATCCTAGTTGGTAGATGATGATGATTCGGTGGATATCAAAAGATGATGATCAATGTTTTGGAGACGTCGCTCTCTTATCCCTTTTTAAAATACTCTGATTAGACGAGCTTCTTCTCCCTCTTGTTTTATAAACAAAGATGGCTTTATGCAAAACAACTCCACCAGCCAGAAGTCTTGCGGAGTACACCCTGTACTCACCCTTGCTTTGTTGATACTTTTGGCAGAGTAAGTGTTCCCCTGAAGACGAGTTTCGTACTACATCGACATCGACGAGTAGCTTGGGGTTCCCGGCTGGTAGCCTGGAATCTATGGGCTGGGACGTCATCATTATGCTTCAGGCCTCTTAGGCCATTTGTTAAGTTTGCTATACTTAATAGCATAATTTTCCTTCCGTTGTTTGATGTTTGTGGTCAGTGACCTCTGCTTGTAATAATTTGGTTCTCTGCTCGGTTATGAGCTTGCTGTAATAAATTTTTGTGCTGTAGGGTCACTGCTGTGTTACCGATTCTTCACTCGGTATTCTCAAGCTCAAGGTTAAGCTTATTTCAGACGAAGTTCTGGTATTTGTTTAGCCCTGATCCCGGGGGTGTCACAGTTCTTCGTATCAGAGCAGTACCGACCGTAGGAAAACCTTGCTATTGGTCGATGTTGAGTCTAGTGTTTGTGAAAACTATTTTAAAGCTGAAAAGTATTTGCGAAAACTCTAGTATGCTTCTTTTACTCCTTATCCAGTTTCTCTCTAACTCTGGATTATCTCATCTGGTGTTGATTTTGGAAAACTTTTGATATCTCTTCTAGTCTTTCAAAGCTTAGGTGCCTTCTTGGCAAACGTTTCTTAACCAGCTAACCTAGTGTTGAGTTCTCTAGAGTTGTGTGTGTTGTGAATTCCTTGTCACCCTTTTCTCTTGTTCATCTGAGAGATTCCTTCCTACCATGATCTCTCTATCTTTTGGACCCACAATATTATATTGTTGGATCTGCAGTGTTCTGTTCTAGGCTTCGAGGTTTCCTTTCGCCTCGCATGCCTCCTTTTTGTTTGTTGGGTACTTCAGAAATCGTTTCTTCTCTTGGAAGCTACCTCGTGGTCACTATCTTGCAGTGTACGCTATGTCACTCAAGTAGTGGTTACTCCTTTCTTTGGGTTTTAACCCTTCGAATTGAACTTAAGATCCCTGATTGTGCTGGATTCTAGTGTTGTGAATCTTGTACATGAAGCTGATCTTTAACCCAAGATCCATCCCTTTGATCCCTATCGTTAATGTTCACACATTACCTCAGGATGGCTTGTATTACAATTCAAGCCTTCAAGCTTGTGGTCTTTGTCGCGATTGAATTCTGGCAAATAAAGGACTTCCCCTACCACATGCAATGGCAGATGTTCTTTAATGGAACCAAATAGATCACCACAAGAGTACTCCTCGAGAGTGTCGTATCTCTATTCGTGACTATGCCACACCTTACCTTTCTTTGCATTGGTTTTCGGAAGGTTGTTGACTTATGCATCCACATCTCGGGATTCTATCCTGAGCATGTTCTTTCTCCCTTGTTGTTTTCCGACCTTTGTTTACCAGTTGCTAGCCAAGTAGTAAACCTGCATCAGTGTCTTCCGATGCAAGATACTCTTGTGTTCCGTCAAGACAAACCAATTCGGAATGTCTAGGAGAAACAAACTCCAGTACCTCGTCATATCCAAGACCAGGTCAAAGCATTGTACCTGCAGATTAAGAGGCGTTGATTAGCTTCTATCTGTTCTACCTTAATGTATCACACCCTTTTATACTAAAGAGGTTGTGCTGAGTTTCATGACCCCTTAATGAAGTGATACTTCCACACATCTTTACTCACCCTCCCTCGAGCTTTCGCGCTCGTGAGTGATCCGTGTGTGTAATAATGTGGCCACTCGAGATTCTTAGTAATTTCTATTATTTTGAACTCTAAGGACATTTGAGTCATTCTTAGAGTGATTGGTTAACTTTATCACTAAGCAATGGATGATTGTGCTACCAAGTCCGCTATTCTGGTACATCCCTTTTGTCAAAGAGATAGGTTTGTGCCGAAGCTCTGAGAAAATGTTTGCTTGCCTTACCAAGAAAGTTTCCTCTCGAACTAAGTGATATATTGGTGCTTCATGATATTCTGGATGTCTTCTAGAAGTATCGCCATGTTGCCATATGATAGTGTTGTCAAGTTCTTGAGCAAGTAAGTTCCCTGAACTGCTATTTTCTCCAAGGATCTGTATTGGATACCCCTGAACTAGTTGGTTGAGCTTAAACAACAACTTGGAGAGTTGTAACAGAAAATTTTATCTGACTTAGTTCATCTTAAAGGGATGTCTAGTTTTTTTCGTGTTGAAGATTGATAATATTTCCTTTGTGGATATGTTATCTTTCCCCACCTTTTATTTGATTTGGGTTATCATCAAATCAAACTGAGTTCCAAGGACTATCTTGATGATGTTGCTACTTGTGATGTTTCACTTGAGTACATCCTCATGTTCCTTGATCTGACTAGTATTCTCGCCTTGTTCATACGACATATGAGTTCATCATCTCGGAGTGTTTCGATAAGTTTGTTGTTGAGCCCATCAATGACATCCTTATATTCTCCATGTTAGATTGAATACATATGGAACATTGGGCATTAATGTTGGAAAATTTTGAGAACCATCTTCGTGTCATCTCGAAGTATGTGTTCTGGATGTTAGAAGTAATCTTCCCCGGTTCACGCACAAATGCTGAAAGATGTCACCGTGGATTCGAGAAGAGTTATCTCCGTTACTTAAGGACACATGTGTGGTTTATTGTTAGTATTTTATGTATGTGCAATTGTCCTCCGGTAAGTTGCTAATGCATAGGTCTAGCAATCTAGCTCGTCTTTCGGAGCTTGACATTGTAGTCCCTGTCTTGAGAATCTAGTAACTTTACCTTCGCGATAAATGTTGCAAATTTTCTATTCAGACATGCTGAGTCTGAAGTATCATGTCACCTAATCAAATCTGAATCTCAAGCAGATATGATGGTTGGTGCTCCTCAAGGTTTTGACATGGGTCTCTTTGTAAATCTGGTAAGATTGATGTAATGGTTGACACACTTAGCCGGAAATACCTTTGCCATATTCTCTTGACTCAGCAACAACAACCACTCTTCATAAGGCTCCTTCTATGTCATATTATAGGAGTTGTTCGCATGGTTCCTTTGTATCCAAAGTCCGATCTTTACCTGATGCTTTGTGTCTCGAACATCAAGGAGAACATTTAAAGTAGTGTTGCTAAATGTCCCTCGGTCGATCCTCCAGACCCTTTTACGTTGGCAAGCATTTTGTTGTGCCAAGTAATTTAAGCCTGAGAATGAAGTTTCTTTCTTCTCGTGTCATCAGGAATCTTCTTAACTATTCATCTTAGTGGTGCAAAGTGATATCATGATCTTGGCAAATATTTTGATAAATCTGGATGAATAAAGAGTTTCCTTCGTTATCTTAACCATGTTTCAGGAGTGACTATGATTTTGGTAATCTATATTTCCTCTTGCTACCTGATCTTTGTGACTCT
Organism: Avena sativa; assembly: GCA_916181665.1. NCBI lineage: Eukaryota > Viridiplantae > Streptophyta > Magnoliopsida > Poales > Poaceae > Avena > Avena sativa. The sequence goes on from OV702297.1 coordinate 152,204,021, forward strand.
TACGAGTCCTCTCCACCAAAACACCTTTCTGTCTTAAGCCTTCTGTTGGATGAAAGAGTGAACCTTCTGTGTCAAAAGTAGTCCAACAGCTTGGTTTTGTTGATCCACATCTCTGCAACCTGAATTCTCTACTTAAGTCATTTAGTAGAGGTTCCCTATTGAATTCTGTGTTATGTTCTTTCTGTTGGAAGCTTTCCTTTCCATAAGCTTAAACTCTTCTGTGAGCTCCATGGTATCAATCCTTATGAAGACCATCTATCCAACAACTTGAAACCTTCTTCCCTTGTTTCCTCCATTACCTTGATATGTTTCATGTTCGTCATCTCAGAGTTGTTTATTGAACACTCCATCCATGAGTTGACCATGAGATACTCTGTGTTGTTTAGTGTGCTTTCCTCTTATCTTTAGAGTGGCCCTGTTTCTTTCTCTCTCTATCTTTTCCTACCTTTGGAATCTCGGGTCGAGATTCTCGTAAGGGGGATAGAGCTATAACACCCTAGTTTTAGTTAATCTATATTAGGGTTTGATTGAGCATCATGAGCATCATCTATTTCAAAATGCATGCAAGAAAGAAATAGAATAAAACCCTAGACCCTAGTATTTCCCTCCCTTTCTTTGAAAGCATTCAAAAGGGTTTTGAATTTTTTTTTAAAAACTATTAAAATAAAAGGAGCCCAAATGGACTAAAAGGGCCCTAAGTATTTTATATACTTTGTAAAAGCCTCTAGTATTTTTGAATTATTCAAAAACAGAATTTGAAATAAATATACAAAGAGGAAAAGTGAAAACAGAAAAGAAAAATATACTGGAAAGAAAAAATAACCAGAGAGCAGTCAGGCCCAGCCCAGCAGCCACTCTCTACCTCTCCCCTTCTCTTTCCCGCATCGCGCAGCAGCTAGTGGCCCAGTAGCTGGCCCATGCCAGCCCGCCACCGGCCCGTACCTCTTCGTTGTCCTCTTCCTCATGAGGAAGCTTCTCCGTGTCATCTCTGCCGTCGTCCGCCGCCGCCATGATGCGCGCCCCGCGCCGCCGCTCTGGAGGACGATAAGACCCGCGCCGACGCCCTCGCCCATCCTCATCCACTCCCACTCTTCCTCGCGACCTCCCTCTCATGTTCTTCTCCCATTGCCCCAAACCCTAACCGCCTCAGTCATCGGCGAGCCCCGCTCCCTCCGGCCTCCCCTCTTCCGTTTGAGGCCACCATCCTGACTGCCATTGTCGGCTAGATTGTAGCATCCCAATTGTCTAACAATTGCAATGCTACTAGCCTAGTCTATATATGTGCTACTTCATATATACAATTGTTGCATCATCATTATATCATGCTCATGTCATCATGCCACCTTGCACTTGAGCATCATATAAAACCCTTTTTCTTTTGGTTCTTATCTCATATACATTAATAATTGTATTTGCCTCTTGATATTGTATTTGGTTATTGATATATTGTTTAATGCCCAAGTTGAGTTGGGGGCATATCTTTTATTGCACTCCACCACCTTTCTTTCACCACCTTATAATTCCACCATCCAACTAAATATGGGCTTTGCATTTTATTCGAGTTTACCTCTAGCTCATGTGGGTTGGGATGGATCCAATTCTTTTTCCACATGCTCTCATCTTAGCATCATGTTGTTTTCACATTATTGATATATGAGAGCCACATGGCCACCTTTGCATGCCTTGTGAGTGGAACCCTTTTTCCTAGCATCCATATGGATTATCATGGATTTATGCTCATGTTGGGGTATTATTGGGACTACTAAACATCTAGTGGAATAAACACACTAGCAAGTACCAATTATAATCAAATATGATCATCTCCATCTATTCCACTTGGGACTTTCCTTTAAATTCTTGCTTGGCTTTATTCCACTTGTGGGAATGCCTAAGAATAATGCCATGTAAATAATCTTGTTTTCACAAAATAAGCATGGTATTAATTATTATGCATGGGCCATGCAAGTACCACCTTTTGCTTGTCATTTGGATTTTATTTGATTTTTGAGTGGATCATCTCTCTCTACCACTCCTTTTTGGCTTGGTCTTAGTTGATCTTGCTTAAAACCATATCACCACCTCTCCCTCTTTTTGGTCTAGCTTTGGTTTGATCTTGTTCTTGCTTGAGCTTGCCAAAAGGAAACCATCTCTCTCTCCCTCATCTAACCCTAAACCCTACCCCCTAATCACCTACCCTATCACCATACCCCCTCTCCTCATCTAACCTAACCACCCTAGCCACCACATCACCCCTCTCGGCCTCTCTCTTCTCTCTTCCTAGCTTGGCCCCACTTGGCCACCCTCTCACCCAAACCCTAGCTCCACCTAGCTACCTCCCACCTTGCCAAGACAAACCCTAACCCGACCCTAGTGCAACCCTAACCCGAGCCTCCCCTCTCCTTTCTATCTCTTCCATGAGGGCCCCTCCACCGAATCCACCGAGCCTGGCCTGCCCTGCCCCACCTGGCAGCTCCACCTGACCTGCCCTGCCCTGCCCCTGCCCGACCTAGCACGTGAGAAGGAGGAGGAGAGAAAGGTGGCCGAGCCACCTTTTTCGTCTACCACCTCCCCATGGCATCTACCTACCCCTCTCTGCTTATCCCATCCCCCACCACCTCTCTGCCTCGCCAGATCCAGCCCCAGCGCCCTGCCTCTCCCCCTCTTCTCCACCGCATCCGTCTACCCCATCGCCGGCAAACCCTCGGCCTCCTCTCGGCTACACCGTACCAGGCGACAAGCACGACTTGGAGGTGATCGAGGAGTACAAGGAGGGTCCCCTGCATCGCCCTGTACACGGCAACAAGGAGGAGGCGAACCAGAACCACCAGATCGACGCCAAGGCCGACGCCAAACCCTAGCCGCCGTCCGCAAGCCACGTCGACGATCGCCAGCGCCCCTGCCCGAACCAACGCCGCTAGCACACCCTCGGTGAGCCCCTGTACCTCCCTGACATGGTCCGCCTCTCTGATCTGCCCTAGCCTCGCCGGACGTTGTGCCGAGCACGCTCTGTGCGCCGGCGAGCGCAGCGTCTACTCGCTTCCGCGTCGCGCAGAAACCCTACCTAGCCACCGATCTGTTCTCTGTCAACAACCCCCACCCCACCGCACTGGCTGCCTCCTCCGCGCGCGCACGCCAGGTCCTCGGATCGATCCCCGCCCGCGCCGCGCACCGATCCGTCGCTCGGTGCAGAGAGAGAAGAAGCACAGTGCATCGCGATGTCGTTTTGCGTTAAACCCCTCTAGCTTTTTATTCCTAAACCCGCGCTCCCTCTAGACCCACATGTCAGCCTTCGTGGCGTTTTTGCAAAAAGGCTCTCGGAGATTTGTACTCCTCAACCCGCAGTCCTCGAATCCACCACGTGTCCTCCGCTGGACGGCTGTGCGCGCAGTGGACCCTGAGGTCGCCCTGGCCCTACCTATCATTCACTGAGACTAGAGCAGGCCGCGGTGTAAAACGTTTTTCTGCGCGCGTGGACGCCCAGTCAGCATGGCCCCACTGGTCATTGGCTGTGGCTAGTTTCTGTGCGTGTAACAAAAGCTTTTCTGAATATCTGTTTAATTCAAACCTTTTCAAATTTAATTCAAATTCAAATTCAAATCTGTTTTATAATAACTTTTAAAATATAAATCCAAATAATACAAATAATATATGTTTTCAAATCAGAAAAATGTAAGGAATTCAAATATGTCCTTCAAAATATATTTTGAACATTTAAAATTGCAAGTTGTTTAAAATTACAACAAAATGCCCTTTTTCTTAATTAATTAATAACTTTTGTTTTATAACTTCAAATTTAACAAATGATATGTCTAAAATGATTAGCTCGACGAGACCTTTCTGTTTATGCATTCCATCATCTGTTTTGCAGCATGCATCATATAAATATAATGGGTACAGCAACTATTTTGAGGTTAAAATGTGGTCAAAACTCAATTAAATGCTTTATTATTGTATTCCACACCTCACCCATGCCATGCTACTTTATTGCCATGCAAATTGTGCATCATTCATCATGGAATGATTGTTTGCTTGTCGCATTTAATTCATATGCTTGCGCACTTTATTTATGTTGGCCCTTGTTTGTTCGGTTCTTCTTCGAATAGACGCTGAGCAGGGGATATATCAAGAGAACCAGGAGCACTACCCAGATCCATCCCTTGCTTCAACTGAGCTGCCAGGCAAGCACTACCACATGCTTGCATACATATAGTACCTATTGCCTCTCTCTTATTCTTGCATCATTGAGTCGCGACTGCATTAATTTGAATCCCAAGTATTGCATAGCCTTTACTTTTAAACCCCACCGAAGCTTGTTCCTCCATCCCATGAGCCATTACTACAGGAGCTGTTTGAGCCATGCGAGTCGTAGAACAGCATGTGTAGGGTATGTGAGTGTCTGATGGATAACGAGGTACCTAAACAACTTAACCTGAGTAGTAATGGGATAACTAATGAAAGTGGCATCGGTGAGCCATATTCGCTATTTGGTTTTTCAGGCTCACTTGTGTCCCGTAGGACCCCGAGTACTTGATTCCTGTTCCTTGAATATTCGCGCTATCCACATCCGGGAGGCCTATGGACCCCCCTGAGCCAGAGCTTGATTCATTCTTATTTCTTGGGGCCACAAACTAGTTTGAGGTTTTATTTACTATCCGGTACTTATGCCATGCTTTACTGCTTTATTTAAATTGTGCGAGGTACTGCACACTGTACTGTTTAGGAAAGCGGAGTGTTTTCGCGGTGTCGACAAGCCTAGTCACATTTTCGGGTTCCCAGTCGTTCACAGCCACTGGCGCAAACCTTGAGGCCGTCTCGGAGTCAGCTAACTTCGTTGCGGGTAGCTCAATGGGGTGGCCCCCTGAAATATTTCTGAATCCTGTGATCGCTTTGTCGTGAATGCCTCGTTGGGTTTTGATTTGGTTTTTCCGAGGTTGATCGAGTGTGTGTTGCTTTTTGTGCACCCCTGCAGGGTAAAACTTTCTGAAAGCCGTGTCCGCGGTTATGGACGACTTGGAGCACAGTTTCTTGATCATAGACAAGCATAACTAAAGTACCGCCTTTAATTTGACTAAGTAACTGACTAGTAAATAGTGCAACACTCATGGAATGGTTAATAAAACTGCCAACGGATGGGGGGGTTGTTCGTCCGCTTCCTCGTCGGTAAGCGAGGAGGAGGATGGATCTGTTAATATTACCATTATAACTGTTGTTATTAATTCACGGACATCCGTCTATCTCTGGTTAGGCGGATGGTTAGCGAGTATCTATATAATTGTTAGGGTTTATCTTTTGCTGCAATTGCGTCACCCCAGGTTGTGTCCCCTTTAGAGGCATAAAGACTTGCTGAGTACCCCTAGGGTCTCACACGATAAATTATTGGTTCAGATGAACAGGTACCCTCGCAAGATGGATACTGGGTGGAAGAGACGGACGATGTGGGCAACGATCATTCGGTGTAGAGATTCCAGGAACGGGGATCCGTGAGGTCTGTGGGCGGGATGTGATTATTTATGGGGCATCTTATGCCGATTTGCTTCTTATCCGTACTCGGATTTTGTCTTCCGCTTCCGCTTGATACTCTGATGTTTGATGTATGAGGAGATATCCTAAACTATTAGATCTATCTAGGATATTTGGATCTTGCCGTATGGCGTTGCTATATTTCCTTTCTTTTTAGATGGAATGGCTCTGATGTACTGTTGTATGGTGGCTTGCATACATACTCATTTGTGTATGTAGTTGATCCCTTCGCCTGCCGATTACGCCGCCCGTTCTTGTCCTGATGTTTGGAAATGGTTAGGACGGCCGAAAGGTCTACCTGTGAGTGGCATTTGGGCCCCACCGTACTATTTTAACCATTTCCGCTCATCCAGGCTTGTAACTAGGAGCGTAATTCACCGAGGTAGTTACATAGATCGATTGCCCTAGACGCACAAGCCGCGAGGGCCTTGCCTGACCGGAATCGAGCCTGAGGTGTTCGTCTTCCCAAAGTCCGGCCACCGTCGTTTCGCTCACCTCCGACCTCACGCGTCCTCGCCGACCACCCCAACTCATACAGGGTGAGATCCTCGACCTCCTGGATCTCCTCTTCGTCCCTCTACCGCTCTGTAGCATCCTACCGCCGTGCGCTGCCTACCGCCGTCGTCGGCCATAGTTGCTGCCGATGCTCCGGTAACCCAAATGGAGCGGCGCCGCCCCTTTTAGGTCTGCCTTGACGTGCTGAATCGAACGAGCAAAGCCATGCAGCCCCGCTCGCCCTCTGCTGCTGTTCCCCGCCGCATTTGGCGTGTCTCCGGTGAGTCCCACGTGGCGCCACCGTGGCGTCCCTGTGTCGCCGATGTGGGCGCTGACCAAGCCCGCCAGCGTGGCTAGTTGACCTAGCCTGGGCCCAATCGTTAGTGACTGAGGTTAGGTGAAGCCCAGTGAAAAACGACCCCTCCCACTCTGCTGATGCCACCTGACACAATAAACCTTTTTTAAATGATTTATAATTCCAGAAAATGATTTAAATATTGTAAATTCAATAACTTTTAATCTATAATTCAGAAAAATACAAATAATATATCAAAATATTCAGAAAAATGAAACCTAGCTATCTAAGATATAATAATGGATTGTTCAACAACTTAAATGGCAAGTTTAATTAGAAGAAAAAACTAACCCCTCTCATATACATCCGGAGTTTCTCCGAATTAGGGTTTTCACCCCTCGGAACCCCGATTAATGTGCCGAGCATGCCTAGGGTTTCAATTCAGTGCAATTTAACTTGTCATGTCATCATACTTGCTCGAGCATTGCATCGATGCCATGTGTTGATTGTTTCCCCCTTTCTTTCTGGTGTTTGGTTCTTTCCGGTAGAATACGATATCTAGATTAAGATTGAAGACAGATATCAACACCATTGAAGATCGACGAACAATACTTGACCAGCTGTAATGAAGTCAAGTACAAGGCTCCCGAAGATCTACTTATCTGCTATCAACTGGCAAAGGGAAGCATAGCCCCACCATGATATAATACTATGATTTCGAAAGCATTTCAATTCTGCCATGATGCATATGATTCTATTGTGGTCTTTTATCGATAGATAGAGTATCCTATCTATTGCATTACTCCCTTGAGCTTATATTACCTAATCCACTACTCCTAGCATAACTAGGTTTGGCTTATGTGCACTACTAGAGCTCTTATTTGTGTCTGCTTAGCCATGCATAGCTTTTGAGTCTGGTCCATCCAGATGATGTATCAGATGCAGAGAACCTAGTATGACAGGAGAACGTGATGAGACGAGATCAGTAATATGAGATTAAACTTGCTAAGGCTTGTATGGGAGGCCACAGTGGGATGTGGTTTTTCTATTCCCATGCTCGCCACCACTAGGACCTGAGTTCTTTCCTTTGGAACCAAGACGAGTGTGCAACCACACGGGGCCTAGACAACCTCATGACTGACTAACTTGCGTAGTAGATTCCATGAGTCACATAGTTCGGGCGTTCCATTCGACATACGCATTGAAAACATTTTCGAAAGAGGGGGTGAAGGAGGTGCATTCATACAGGTAGGGAAGCGTGGACCGGGTTGCTTGGGGTTGATGGCGCCCCTGGTAAACCAACCTTGCCTCACATCTTTAAGTACCGGCTTCGGGATTTGACCTGTTACAGCGGAATCATACTTATTGCGTGACTCATGGTCTCGGCGAAAGCAAGGTAAAGGTCGTGTCTAACCACCGTCTGCCGGCCTTCCAAGGAAGAGGGCTAATCATGTGGCATTAAGAGAAGGTTAGTACGTGTGGGTAAAGTTGTACACTCCTGTAGGGTAATAATCTTTTCGAAAAGCCGTGTTCACGGTTATGAACGACTTGGAGACCGGATTCAGGATCATAGAGAAGTATAACCTAATCTTAAAACTTGGGAGATCAACGTGTGCTTAAGGATGCTTCCTCATGGGTATGAGGGGGTGATCCTAGTTGGTAGATGATGATGATTCGGTGGATATGAAAAGATGATGATCAATGTTTCAGAGATGTCGCTCTCTTATCCCTTTTTAAAATACTCTGATTAGATGATCGATCTTCTTCTCCCTCTTGTTTTATAAACAAAGATGGCTTTATGCAAAACAACTCCACCAGCCAGAAGTCCTGCGGAGTACACCCTGTACTCACCCTTGTTTTGTTGATACTTTTGGCAGAGTAAGTGTTCCCCTGAAGACGAGTTCCATACTACATCGACATCGACGAGTAGCTTGGGGTTCCCGACCGGCAGCCTGGAATCTATGGGCTAGGACGTCATCATTATGCTTCGGGCCTCTTAGGCCATTTGTTAAGTTTGCTATACTTAATAGCATAATTTACCTTCCGCTGTTTGACGTTTGTGGTCAGTGACCTCTGCTTGTAATAATTTGGTTCTCCGCTCATTTATGAGCTTGCTATAATAAATTTTGTGTCGTAGGGTCACTGCTGTGTTACCGATTCTTCACTGGGTATTCTCGAGCTCAAGGTTAAGCTTATTTCAGACAAAGGTCTGGGATTTGTTTAGCCCTGATCCCGGGGGTGTCACAGTTACCAGGGACATGATCTGCTCACTAGTCTCCAAGGGGTTGCTAGGGTTATATCTGCCTAAATGGGGGTTAACGGAGGTATTCCTGCTTGGGGAGTCGTGTTCCATGTGGGGTCACGGAGAAGGGAAGTGATTGGCTTGAATGTTAGTCTAGGCCTCATACCAAGGAAGTATGAATGGGTTGGCCCTCGGATGTGTCAAAAAGTTACAATCTCTCATGGGTAAAGGAACGCACCTCTATAGAGTGTAAGAACTGTAACTTGTTACTCCCTGTTCCGGGAAGGAGCTACGAACACATCAGGAAAAAGGAACTCCACGAAATTTCTGGTAAACCTGTGAAGGCTGACGGACATAGCTTTTCAGAATAAAAGAAACCTTTGAAAAAATGTTTTTGAAAACCTGCATAGCCTACGACCTATGTTTTGTGGTTGTAGCTAGTGCATCAAATACTCCTTTTTAGTGAACTTTCTAAGTACGCTCGTACTCTATGTATCTTCTTAACCCTTGCTAGATTCTAAAGCTAATAAATACGACATCTACATCAACTTATGATCAAGGGAATCATCACCAAAATCTCAAGTTCTTCAATGAAATCAAGGAAGACAACATATACATCAACTAAAGTGAAGACGGAGTTGCTGATTAGATAGGAGTATAATATCTAGCCATAGAACCTACTTCTGTAGAGTATTGCAATAGCAATAATGCACGCCAAATAGTTAATCTTATTAGCATGATAGTTTTAAGTTGTTAATTCTGGTTCTTCTTTGTAAGAATTTCGTTCTCTCTCTTTAACCTAGAGTGTTCTCTAGGTCTTTTGTAAAGAGTCGAGTTGTAACCTATAGTTATATCTTGGACTTGTTGTGTTTCTGTTGTACCACTCTGAGGGATGTAATACTAGTGAACGATGTTTCATTAGTGTTATGTCAATGACTATCGTGTACTACATCATGCAGTGGTTTGTTGGGTAACCGCACATAAGGTGTGGTGAACGAAGTGGCCAATTGGTTCGACTTTCGCATCTTGATCTGGTGGAATCCTAAGTATGCATCTAAAAAACACAGAAGTTCCGAGCCAGCCTTCGAGTCAATTACTTGGTCAATACGAGGCAAAGAAAACAGATCCTTCAGACACACTTTGTTCAAGCCGGTGTAATCAACGCACATTCTGAATTCTTTGGTTCCCTTTTTGGGAACAAGTACATGATTGGCCACCCATCAGGATTGAAGAACTTCTCAAATAAAACTAGCCTTAAGTAACCTAGCCATCTCCTTGCAAATGGCGCGTCTCTTCTCGTCCCCGAAGCATCGTAGAGGTTGTTTCACCGTTTTGCATTTAGGATCAATGTTTAATCTATGCTCAGAAAGTTCCCTAGGTACACCCTTCATGTCAGCAGGTTGTCAAGCGAAGATGTCCCTATTATCACGGAGGAACTTGACGAACGCGCTTTCCTATTTGGGATCCAGGTTCGTCCCAACGGGAAAGAGCTTCCTGCATGGCCCTGGCAAGTCCATCGATCCAGTTGTTCTCTCTCAAGGTGAACTAAATTCCCTATGCGGTGGGGGGTTCAATCTTTCCTCGATGTCAACACCCGGATTTTTAATCCCAGATGCCTGTTATGCCATACATCGCAATCCTAGGATTACCATTTTTGCGAGACATAACAGAATTGGTGTAACATCCCAGATTTTATATTAGGATGTTATTAGTTCCATGCATCATCCTTGCATCATTGCATTCTACAAATGAATTTTTACAAGAAATCCTAAACACCTAAACCTAGCAAAACCCTAATAGTGTTTGCCATATGTAAGCATTATTGTAGTGGTCAAGTTTGACCCTTCTAAAAACCTGTAAAACATTAAACTATGGCCCTATGTTGATCACCTTCATTTTATAAAAATTTAGAAACAATTTTCATCAAGTTTGGACTTAGTATGCAAAAGTTATTTAGGTTTTGCTAAATCAGAAATTGATAAATGATAAAAGAAAAAAGGGACAGCAGCTAACCTAGCTGGGCCGGCTCGCCAGCCCACCCCGCCCCCAGCACCCGCGCGTTAGCTAGTTGCCCGCGCCGCGTCGGCCCACTTCTCCCCTCCGCCACCGACAACCAGACCCCACCTGTCATCCCTCTCCTCTCCCCCAACGAGAACGCGACAGAGACCCCGTCGACCACGTTCCTCCGCCCTCCGTGTCCGGCCAGGACTCTCCCCCCAGGCCGTGTATAAATACTCAACCACGCGACCCTCCCCTCCGTTCCCAAGCTCGCGAAACCCTAGCCCTCCCCCGGTTCCGCTGGTTCAAGCCGCCGCCGACCAGGTGAGTTGGAGTCGATGTCAGGAGCCTCCCCTCTCCCTGTCCTTCTCCCTGGGATGACCCCTACGCTCGACCGTTTCGTCTCACCTTCCTTGCCCAATGTTTACCACAGCGTGCCATCGCCAATTGCTCGCCGGAGCTGCGGGAGAGGTGTACCACCGCCACCGTTAGAGGAAGAGAAGGCCGAAATCGAGGCAACAGACGGGACCGCGAGGAGGAGACGATCACCCATGGCAGCTTCTCCTTCCTCGAAGAGCACCAGAGCACCGCCGTCGTCGCCACCGACACCGCCACCGTCATTGCAACAGTAAGTCGCCGCGCCCACCTCCTCCGTTCGATCTTCAATCTGTGGCTCGGATTAGAAGTAGACCCGAAGGGGTATGCGCCAATCACACGCCGCCGCGTGGCCGGCACGTCAGCTCGCCACATCAGCGCACCGCGCCGCGCCGCGTCACCCCCCCACCTGTTGCCAGCTGGGCCGATCAGAAGCTGACACTTGGCGAGTTAATAAGTCAGGGTTAGATCTGTTTGCAGATTTAGGTTAAAAACTTGCAAAATTCATATAAAATTGAATCTTTGGCCAATTTTAGCTTATAATATACGGTTGGATTCCTAATTTTATGTAGAATCCAGATCTGCAATAATATTCCAAGTTTTCAGTAATGTTTTAGGTGTAGATTTTAATCATTAGATTAGAGTGTTTATTCTATAGAAAAATAATTAAAATTCTGTTTTAATTGATTCTTGTTGCAATAACTTTGTTTCCACAATGCCTACTGGACAAAATTATAAAACCTTACTTAAGATCATTAGATCTAGTTTGGGGCTAATTAGATGGTTTGATCTCCTTTTAACCCTAGGAATTGTTTTAGTGACTCAATTAGATCTAAACCTTTGGGAAATCAATCCTAGTGACACCCTTACACTATTGCAACACAATCTTGCTACCTTGGTCAATTTAGAAGAACCAACCTTGCATAAATTACCATGTGCATGCATGCATGATTACCTCTGTGATATGTTTTGAGCAAGTTGTGATCAGATCTATGTTTGTGATTCGTTAGATTGTTCGGAGTGCGCTAAGGAGTGCTATTGTGTAGAGTGCTTCTCGAATCAAGGCAAGTTACACCACTTGTTCATAACTTTTGTCCCAGTTTTGATTCTATGCATGTGATCTTCAAAATTCTTAGTATGCATGTGTAGGATGTTCTAGTAGAATTTTTCCTTAGTATTATTTTGCAAGTGCAATTTTTGTAGTATGCCATGAGTAGCTCTATACTTAGGATTTTCCCTCCTAATAGGTTACCCCTGTTTTTGCTAAGTATTGCTTGCTATGCTATATATAAAAAGTACCGTTGGGGGGTTCGAAAGACAAAGAATTTTTCTAAGTATAAAGGCTCTCTAGAGCAAACTTTTCTTCTCAAATCCACTTCAAAATAAAACTCAGTTTTCTTCTGGGCGGAATGGTTGTCGGGACAACGAGTGAGATTTTGGTGGAGGACGGCCGCCCAGGAATCAAAGAAGTCTGCCATGTTTCAGAATTCAGAAGCTTCCAGTCCAACCACAATACATTATGGGCTCTGTCTTGGCCTAGTACTTAGTGGGAAACCTCACCTGGGTACCAACATTTGGAGGTTCTTGGCTCGGTTGGATCCGGAAGGTAGAGGAGCTACTAAGGGAAAGCCTCGCCATGGTCTTGTCTGTAAAAGGACTTGATCGTGGATTGTGGGTAAAGTGCACAAACTCTCGAGAGTATTGCAATCTGATCGATCAGCCGTGTTCACGGTAACAGAACAACAATGAGCGTCTGAAGAATGGAGCCTCTGAAAGATCTTCATCTATCTTTTCTAAAACAAAGTTTTAAAAACCCCAAGGCGTGAGCAATATCGCCAATGGGTGGGATTTTGGGAACTTGGTGTGTAATATCCAAGTGTCACTTGGTGCGTAATATCCAAGTGTTTGGTTGTTTGGACACTTGGTGCGTAATATCCTCGTGTGCCACTCGACCTTATTTTATCTAAGCAAATGTTTACAAAGTAGGACAATCTTCTCTTCTCTCTACTTAAGAAAACTAGCTTTGAGCAAATGAACTCTACAGCCTATACCAGCCTTGCATGTAGAGATAGTCTTTTCTCTCCTTGGTGTAATTTGCCAATACATTCAAAGTATTGACCCAACTTGTTGGCTGCACGTTTTATGTGCAGAATCCGAAGATTGAAAGGTGCGTAGGGATCGCGAGTCTACACTCGACAAGCCTGGGGCATTGATGGACTCAAGCTGCTTTTATGTTTCCGCTGTTATTTGAGCTAGCCTTATGCTAAGCAAATTTTGTAATAAATTCATACTCTGGATTCTCCATGTAATAAAGACTTTGTGTTTTACATGATATTTCATCGACTGTGAGTGCTAGCTATTGATCCAGGGACTAGCATGTTAATCACAGGGACTTAGGATCCTTATCGATCCGAGGTCACTACAGATGGTATCAGAGCACATCGTTGCCTGTAGGACGTGACCCTAGGATTGGAACCACCTCTAACTTTTGTGCCTTACTTGCTTTTCTAGTAAGTTATTTTCCGCACTTCTAGTATCTGCTTTCCTCTACTTGTTTAAGTATCTAACCTTCATTCTTCTAACTTAAAGATGACAAGCTTCCTCTACGACACCATCGCGGACATCGAGCCCCTTCACTTTGGTGCATGCCTCATGGATCTACTCACACGTTTGGACCTTCCTCTCCCAACAATCCAGGGGAGCACAATGAAGAAACTCCACAAGGAAGGCTGTTGGGGAGTCAAGGTCATCCAGCTAGGAAAAGAGCGAGGCAAGAACCCGGAGGAAGACATAGCAATCCACATTGTTAGCGATTCCAAGGAGAAGGCCCTTAGCATTAGCTTGCAGCAACTCATTGGTCGCCTATGTGGACGTCATCATGAAGCTCTCCAAGGACACTGCGGCGGCCTCTTTGGAAGACGAGATGAGGAAGGAATTCCCATGGAGTTAACCTTTGAGGAAAGAACTTCTACCAAGCGCCGAAGAACACAATATCAAGACTTGGAGTGCCACATCCATGACCTTGAAAAGGGTACCTTCCTCGAGATGTTGAAGAACGACGAGCTATGCGCCCTCATCAAGGAGAAGGAAGAAATGATCAAGCAGCAGGAGGAGGCAATGAAGTTCCAAGAGATAAAATTCCAGGACCAAGAGAAGAAGTTCGCTAACCAAGAGAAGAGAGTGATAAATAAAAACAAGAGAATTGGGGAACTCAAATAGCAAATCGATGGAGCTGAAGTGCAAACTGAAGGCCTTTGCAAGATAATCAATGATGTGCGTGCTTCCAAGAGGGACTTGGCAAAGCAACTTGAAACCGCGAAGAAGTCAAGCCTAGTGGAGGAGCTACAAAGTGAGAAGGAGGGACTTCAGGAGCAGCTAGAAGCCACCACCAAGAAGCTGCAAGATGAGATCAAGAACCTCCAAGAGAAGCTTGAAGCCACCACGAAGGAGATGGAGTTGTACAAGACAACCTTAGAGCAGGAAGGCTACTCGTTCGAGGACGAGGAAGAGGAAGGCGTGGAAGATGTGTAATAGTTGGACCACCTTTAATCCTATAGTAGAACGTTATTCGCGATTGTAATAAATACCAAGACAAGTCTGGTTTAGTTAAACTTGGTTTTTTTCTGTGTTAAGCTGTGTTGTTATGTCTTGTGTGCCCTGTGTGCTTGGTGTGTTTTCATAAGGGTAGGAGTTTACTACTTAGTCTTTCTGTCTATTTCTTAACTATTCTCTTAAACCCCACAGATGCCGCCAAGACGTGCGAACTCCGAAATCCCTCCATAAATAGCACAACTTTTGGCCACTCAGAACCAGCTGATCCAACTGCTCACTCAAAACATGCAAAACAACAACAACAACAACCCGCCACCACCTCAACAGGATCGCTTGACTCGGTTTTTGAGGCTGAACCCACCTACCTTCACTAGCAGCACTGAACCAATCATCGCTGATGACTGGCTGCGTACGATCAATAAGAAGCTAGACACCGTGCAAGCTGTCGGAGCCGACAGGGTGTGTTATGCCGCACACCAGCTTGAAGGACCTGCTGCAGAATGGTGGGATAATTACCAAGTCACCCACCGGATATTGATGCTATCACTTGGGAACAGTTTGAGTTAGCTTTTCGCACTCATCATGTGGCTGCTGGTGTCATGACTCTGAAGAGGCGCGAGTTTCGCGACCTACACCAGCTGCACCGTTCTGTCACCGAGTATGGTGAGCTTTTCAACAAGCTAGCCCGTTATGCACCCGACGATGTTTCCACTGATGCCAAGAGACAGGAGGAGTTCCTAAGAGGACTCAATGATGAGATATCCATTCAGCTTGTGGCTCAGAAATTTGACAACTTTCAGGAACTCCTGGACAGAGCCATTGTGGTTGAATCAAAGAGGAAGAGCATAGAAAACCGCAAGAGGAAGTCTAACCCTCACAAGCATTCTGTTCCGTACTAGAAGCAGCGCAATTCCTCACCACCACCTTATAACAATAATGGCCACAACCATAACGGTCATAACCATGGTGGCCACAAACACAATGGGCATAAAAACAGCAATGGGAATGGCAGCAATGGAAAGGATCTCAGTGAGGTGACATGCTTTAAGTGCAACAGGACAGGGCACTATGCAACATCTTGCCTCGAGAAGAAGAATGGCAATGGCAATGGGAATGGAAATGGACACAGCCATGGCAATGGAAACGGGAAGAAGCCAAATCCGTTTGTCAAAGCCACGGTAAATCATGTTTCTATGGAGGATGCTTGTGATGCGCCAGACTTTGTGATTGGTAAGTTCAAACTCAATTCTATTCCCGTAGTTGTTCTTTTTGATACTGGTGCATCGCATTCATTCATATCAAGGGTATTTGTGGATAGAGGCAAGATACCAACGGAGACTATAAACTTTCCTCTAAGGGTAAGTTCTCCTGGGGGAGAAATAGTGGCAAACTCCGGTTGCCGGGAATTAGAACTAAAGATTGGGACACACATCTTTCCCACAAGTCTAGTAGTTCTAGAATCACAAGGATTAGACATCATCTTGGGCATGAATTGGATGATCGAATATGAAGGAGTCATAGATTGTGCCAAAAGAACCGTCATGCTCACCACACCGGAAGGGAAGAGAATTCGTATCAAGTCGAATTTCGCACTTAAAGAAGTCATGGTGAACTCTCTTAAGGGGGTTAGCTTGGAGGAGGTACCTGTTGTAAAAGAATACCCGGATGTTTTCCCAGAAGAGCTACCCGGAATGCCACCCGACCGTGATATCGAGTTCCTCATTGACTTAATGCCAGGCACGGGGCCGATAGCTAAGAGACCATACAAGATGGATGTGGACAAGTTAAAGGAACTCAAGAAACAGCTTAGGGAACAATTGGACAAGGGGTTCATCCAACCCAGCGCGTCATCTTGGGGAGCACCCGTCCTATTTGTGGAAAAGAAGGATAAGACCAAGAGGCTGGTTGTGGACTACCGCTCGCTGAACGAAGTGACGATCAAAAATAAGTATCCTCTACCCAACATCAATGACTTGTTTGACCAGTTAAAGGGAGCCAGTGTGTTCTCAAAGATCGATCTGCGATCAGGCTACTTTCAGCTAAAGATTCGAGAACAGGATGTGCCCAAAACAGCATTCACCACAAGATACGGATTGTATGAGTACACCGTAATGTCATTTGGTCTAACCAATGCCCCAGCATACTTCATGACCATGATGAACAAAGTGTTCATGGAATATTTGGACAAATTTATCGTGGTATTCATAGATGACATACTCATATACTCTAAGGATGAGAAGGAACATGAGAAACATCTGCGCCTTATTATGGAGAAACTAAGAGAACACAAGTTGTATGCCAAATTCAGCAAGTGCAAGTTCTAGTTAAAGGAAGTGGGATTTCTTGGTCATGTTGTGTCAGCAAAAGGAGTTGCCGTAGATCCTAGTAAGGTAGCTTCCGTGACGGAATGGGAGTCACCCAAGAATGTGGGAGATATTAGGAGTTTCTTGGGCCTCGCAGGATATAATCGGAGGTTCATTGAAAACTTTTCCAAAATAGCAAAACCCATGACGGAACTATTAAAGAAGGAGAAGAAGTTCCTATGGACCGAGGCATGTGAAGCAAGTTTTCAAGAGTTGAAGAAACGCCTTGTAACGGCACCAGTTCTGTGTCTGCCTGATATCCAGAAGGATTTTCAAGTCTATTGTGACGCTTCTCGACAAGGACTTGGAAGTGTATTGATGCAGGATGGGAAGGTGGTATCCTATGCCTCCCGACAACTTAAGAACCACGAACACAACTACCCCACACATGATTTGGAACTTGCGTCTGTGGTTCATGCACTCAAGGTATGGAGACACTACCTCATGGGCAAACACTGTGACGTATTCACAGATCATAAAAGTTTGAAGTACATCTTCACCCAAAAGGAGTTGAATATGAGACAAAGAAGATGGCTTGAACTAATTAAGGATTATGACTTGGACTTACAATACCATCCCGGAAAGGCAAACGTGGTGGCTGATGCCTTAAGTCGTAAAGTGTATGTGAATGGACTTACCGCAGGGGAACTTCCAGAGGATTTATGCAAACAATTCAGGGATCTCAGGCTAGAGATAGTTCCGAAAGGGCACGTAGCGACTATGGAAATAGTGTCCACCTTCCAAGAGAGAATCAAGGAAGCACAGAAGGGAGATAAAGAGTTGGAAGAAATAAGAATCAGGATAAGTGAAGGAAAGATTAAAGAATTTCATCTGGATGAACAAGGAACCCTCTGGTATGGGAAGCGTTTGTGCGTTCCCAATGACCCCGAAATCAGGAAGATGATTTTACAAGAAGCTCATGATTCGCCATACTCAATCCATCCAGGTAACACGAAGATGTACATGGATGTGAAGGATAAATTCTGGTGGAATAACCTAAAGAGAGATATTGCAGAGTATATTTCTCTGTGTGATGTATGCAATAGAGTTAAAGCCGAGCATCAGAAACCGGCAGGACTACTCCAACCACTACCTATACCCGACTGGAAATGGGACAAGGTAGGCATGGATTTCATCACGGGGTTGCCCCGGACTCGTTCTGGATTTGATTCTATCTGGGTAGTGGTGGACCACTTCACCAAGCTGGCTCACTTCATCCCCGTAAAGACCACATATACAAGTGCTAAGCTTGCTAAGATATACATGTCAAGGATTGTAAGCCTACATGGTGTTCCCAAGGGAATTGTGTCAGACAGAGGCACCTAGTTTACTTCAAAGTTTTGGCGACAACTACATGAGTCTCTTGGGACCCGACTAGAAATCAGTACTGCCTTCCACCCTCAGACAGATGGCCAAACAGAAAGGGTGAATCAAATTTTGGAAGATATGTTGAGAGCTTGCGCGCTAGACTATGGGTCTAGTTGGGACGATAACCTGCCGTATGCTGAGTTCTCATACAACAACAGCTACCAGACAAGTATCAAGATGGCTCCGTTTGAAGTTCTATATGGCAGGAAGTGTAGGACTCCATTGCTATGGAATGGAGTTGGTGAACGCAGTCTTTTTGAACCTGACTTGATAAAGGATGCCAAAGAAAAGGTACGACAGATTCAGGATAGGCTAAAGGTAGCCCAATCCCGACAGAAGAGTTACGCTGATTCCAAGCGCAGAGATGTGGCTTATGAAATAGGGGACCGTGCGTATCTCCGAGTTTCACCCCTACGAGGAGTTAAGAGGTTCGGAATCAAGGGCAAGTTAGCCCCACGATTCATAGGACCATATAAGGTTCTGGCCCGTAGAGGAGAAGTTGCTTATCAGTTGGAGTTACCGGAAGGACTGACTGTTCATGATGTGTTTCATGTGTCACAACTAAAGAAGTGTCACCCGGAGATGGCTGAAACACCGCTAAGAGACACCGTTCCCCTAGATGAGGTTCAATTGGAGAATGACCTTACCTATGAGGAAAAACCCATCAAGATACTAGAAACAACCGAAAGGATTACCCGCACCAAGACTATAAGATTCTGCAAAGTACAATGGAACCACCACTCCGAGGAAGAAGCTACGTGGGAGCGTGAAGAAGACATGAGGGCAGAGCACCCACACCTATTTGCTAGCCAACCCGAATCTCGGGGACGAGATTCCTCTTAAGGGGGGTAGGTTTGTAACATCCCAGATTTTATATTAGGATATTATTAGTTCCATGCATCATCCTTGCATCATTGAATTCTACAAATGAATTTTTACAAGAAATCCTAAACACCTAAACCTAGCAAAACCCTAATAGTGTTTGCCATATGTAAGCATTATTGTAGTGGTCAAGTTTGACCCTTCTAAAAACCTGTAAAACATTAAACTATGGCCCTATGTTGACCACCTTAATTTTATAAAAATTTAGAAACAATTTTCATCAAGTTTGGACTTAGTATGCAAAAGTTATTTAGGTTTTGCTAAATCAGAAATTGATAAATGATAAAAGAAAAAAAGGGACAGCAGCTAACCTAGCTGGGCCGGCTCGCCAGCCCACCCCGCCCCCAACACCCGCGCGTCAGCTAGTTGCCCGCGCCACGTCGGCCCACTTCTCCCCTCCGCCACCGACAACCAGACCCCACCTGTCATCCCTCTCCTCTCCCCCAACGAGAACGGGACAAAGACCCCGTCGGCCATGTTCCTCCGCCCTCCGTGTCTGGCCAGGACTCTCCCCCCAGGCCGTGTATAAATACTCAGCCGTGCGACCCTCCCCTCCGTTCCCAAGCTCGCGAAACCCTAGCCCTTCCCCGGTTCCGCTGGTTCAAGCCGCCACCGACCAGGTGAGTTGGAGTCGATGTCAGGAGCCTCCCCTCTCCCTGTCCTTCTCCCTAGGATGACCCCTACGCTCGACTGTTTCGTCTCACCTTCCTTGCCCAATGTTTACCGCAGCGTGCCATCGCCAATTGCTCGCCGGAGCTGCGGGAGAGGCGCTACCACCGCCACCGTTAGAGGAAGAGAAGGCCGAAATCGAGGCAACAGATGGGACCACGAGGAGGAGATGATCACCCGTGGCAGCTTCTCCTTCCTCGAAGAGCACCAGAACGCCGCCGCCGTCGCCACCGACACCGCTGCCGCTCACCGCCACCGTCATCGCAACAGTAAGTCGCCGCGCCCACCTCCTCCGTTCGATCTTCAATCTGTGGCTCGGATTAGAAGTAGACCCGAAGGGGTATGCACCAATCACACGCCGTCGCGTGGCCGCCGCATCAGCGCACCGCGCCGCGCCGCGTCACCCCCCCCCCCCCCCCCCCCCCCCCCGTTGCCAGCTGGGCCGATCAGAAGCTGAGACTTGGCAAGTTAATAAGTCAGGGTTAGATCTGTTTGCAGATTTAGGTTAAAAACATGCAAAATTCATATAAAATTGAATCTTTGGCCAATTTTAGCTTATAATATACCGTTGGATTCCTAATTTTATGTAGAATCCAGATCTGCAATTATATTCCAAGTTTTCAGTAGTGTTTTAGGTGTAGATTTTAATCATTAGATTAGAGTGTTTATTCTATAGAAAAATAATTAAAATTCTGTTTAATTGATTCTTGTTGCAATAACTTTTTTTCCACAATGCCTACTGGACAAAATTATAAAACCTTACTTAAGATCATTAGATCTAGTTTGGGGCTAATTAGAGGTTTGATCTCCTTTTAACCCTAGGAATTGTTTTAGTGACTCAATTAGATCTAAACCTTTGGGAAATCAATCCTAGTGACACCCTTACACTATCACAACACAATCTTGCTACCTTGGTCAATTTAGAAGAACCAACCTTGCATAAAATACATTGTTGCATGCATGCATGATTTCCTCTGTGATATGTTTTGAGCAAGTTGTGATCAGATCTATGTTTGTGATTCTTAGATTGTTCGGAGTGAGCTAAGGAGTGCTATTGTGTAGAGTGCTGCTCGGATCAAGGCAAGTTACACCACTTGTTCATAACTTTGTCCCAGTTTTGATTCTATGCATGTGATCTTCAAAATTCTGTAGTATGCATGTGTAGGATGTTCTAGTAGAATTTTTCCTTAGTATTATTTTGCAAGTGCGATTTTTGTAGTATGACATGAGTAGCTCTATACTTAGGATTTTCCCTCCTAATAGGTTACCCCTGTTTTTGCTAAGTATTGCTTGCTATGCTATATATACAAAGTACCGTTGGGGGTTCGAAAGACAAAGAATTTTTCTAAGTATAAAGGCTTTCTAGAGCAAACTTTTCTTCTCAAATCCACTTCAAAATAAAACTCAGTTTTCTTCTGGGCGGAATGGTTGTCGGGACAATGAGTGAGATTTTGGTGGAGGACGGCCGCCCAGGAATCAAAGAAGTCTGCCATGTTTCAGAATTCAGAAGCTTCCAGTGCAACCACAATACATTATGGGCTCTGTCTTGGCCTAGTACTTAGTGGGAAACCTCACCTGGGTACCAACATTTGGAGGTTCTTGGCACGGTTGGATCCGGAAGGTAGAGGGGCTACTAAGGGAAAGCCTCGCCATGGTCTTGTCTGTAAAAGGACTTGATCGTGGATTGTGGGTAAAGTGCACAAACTCTCGAGAGTATTGCAATCTGATCGATCAGCCGTGTTCACGGTAACAGAACAACAATGAGCGTCTGAAGAATGGAGCCTCTGAAGGATCTTCCTCTCTCTTTTCTAAAACACAGTTTTAAAAACCCCAAGGCGTGAGTAATATCGCCAATGGGTGGGATTTTGGGAACTTGGTGTGTAATATCCAAGTGTCACTTGGTGCGTAATATCCAAGTGTTTGGTTGTTTGGACACTTGGTACGTAATATCCTCGTGTGCCACTCGACCTTATTTTATCTAAGCAAATGTTTACAAAGTAGGACAATCTTCTCTTCTCTCTACTTAAGAAAACTAGCTTTGAGCAAATGAACTCTACAGCCTATACCAGCCTTGCATGTAGAGATAGTCTTTTCTCTCCTTGGTGTAATTTTCCAATACATTCAAAGTATTGACCCAACTTGTTGGCTGCATGTTTTATGTGCAGAATCCGAAGATTGAAAGGTGCGTAGGGATCGCGAGTCTACACTCGACAAGCCTGGGGCGTTGATGGACTCAAGCTGCTTTTATGTTTCCGCTGTTATTTGAGCTAGCCTTATGCTAAGAAAATTTTGTAATAAATTCATACTCTGGATCTCCGTGTAATAAAGACTTTGTGTTTTACATGATATTTCATCGACTGTGAGTGCTAGCTATTGATCCAGGGACTAGCATGTTAATCACAGGGACTTAGGATCCTTATCGATCCGAGGTCACTACAATTGGATACCATAGTACATCATCCATTAGAAACCATACATAAGGTCTTACACAAATAAGGATCTCATGATCCAGTTCTTAATACAACTCAAGCAGCGGAAATACGTAATAATAAAGGTAGCGTAGGCGAAGCTCCATCTTCGGGGTCACAGGCAATGCTGACGATGGGAGATGATCCTAGTTGTCGTAACCTTCCTGGGGTCCATCATCCTGGTACTCCTCTTCATAGTCTGGCCACAGGAATAGCCAGGGACAAAGCCATGAGTACTCTTTAAGTACTCGCAAACTAATACTAACAAGTAAAGGGGGTTTTTGTAATAGGACACTAAGCTCTAGGGTTGTTTGGCAAAAAGCCAGATTTACATCTACTAAGTTCAGAAGCAAGACAAAGCTAATCAAATTTTGTAACACCTAAGTGGGAACTTGAATTTCATATCACAACTCTGTTGTGGTCAAGTCAAACTCTCAAGTCATTTCACAAGTCATTTTGAAAACATCTGACGGGGGAACAGTATGGCCACTCCAACTGTCCATAACCGCAGACGCGGCTATTCGAATAGTTTGACACTCTGCAGAGATTGTACACTCTCACCACAACATTCGATACATCCGTCAGGAACAAATCCTGAATTCACCATACTCAGTATGCGGATAATCAATCCTACTTTTCAATTACACGCCCTAGTATAGGCATCTCTCCTGTGAGTTTGGCCTCCCAACCATGACCAACTGTCATATTGGGTACTGCACAGGTGGACAATCTTCACAAGGTAGCCTCAGCTCAGACCTTGGCCGTGAGGGAACCAATACTAAGGTATATAAGTTTCCAGTCAAGCCCTACCCAATCTTCGGGTATTGTGGTTGTATGGTAAAATTGGAATGGTATCGCATCCAGACAACCATCAGTTTTATAAAGGGCTAAGGATCATGCCTCAACATTTTCATCACCAAAATCATCTGGTGTTCGGAAACACATGTCAAAACATCTCATTAGAATGATCCATCATTCTAAGGTTTTCATAACCATTTTCACCAAGTATTCCCATCTAAAGTTGATCAAGTTTTATTCTTAGCACTAGCATCTACAAGTGGGGTGAGTACTAATGAGGGGTGATAAACAAGTGGAGTTTCAACTAAGTACCACCTCAAGCCTTAGGATGACATCAAGAGTATCTATCTTAGGCCAAATTTTATGCTCTTTATGCAACCTTCAATTAACTTCCTAGAATCTACAAGTTACTTCAGTAAACTCTAAGTAAAAGCTTTGATAAAGAAATAAAGTAGAAATCCTGCAAATAAAACTAGGAGGGGGTATCATCAAATATATCTAACCAAGAATGCTTAGTGCATTGCATAGGTCGTCTATCTTTCATAATTGCAAGTGTTAGCTTGCACATTCAACTAGTAGTATTAGGCTTGCAAGTATGGGCTTGCATAAATGCAATTATAAGCTTGCTAAGTTAATAGCTTGCAAGTATTGGCTTGCCTTGTGCAGATCAGTGGTTGAAGTTATCCTTGGCTTCTTCTTTGTAGTATCCTCCTTCCTCCTCGTATCCTTGGTCGGTACTAGCGTCTATGAATAAATACGAGGTACACAATCACCAAACAATACTTAACTACTTGCAATCATCACACAAAGGGGTTCTATAGATGATCTAGAATCATCACTAACATTACAAGACTAAAGCATTTGTCTTAATGATTTCTGTTTTAGAAAAGTAATTTCTACTCATTGAAAAACTTCTTAAGATTTAGTATTCTCCAAACCAAACATGGCATCATGTTGACACATGTCATCACCACATATTTTAGTCCATGGCAATGTGATTTAATGTGGTGTCACAATTTAATAAGGTTTTGCCCTTTTATTTTAATTAAATAAAGTGACTAGAAATGCCTATGTGGCATTCTTTTATTATTTGAACATTATTTCTGTAAGTAAACCCATATATTTTTATATATTCTGAAAGGTATGGTTAAATGTGATTTTTGAGAGTTGGAATCAACTCAAAAGCTATTATGGTTTAAATTTGAAAAATGTTTGAATGCAGAAAAGCTTCTGCCTTGTTATTTTTACCAAGGGTGATCTACAAATCCAAATGATTTGAATCCAACGGTCTTGGATTCAGCATTTCTAGACCTTTCTAACAAAATTGGTTTCATTCAATTTGGTTCAATGAATAGAGCTGGGTTGATTTTTGAAACTAGGTATAGAACTGTGTTTGAATGAAAATGGAAAAATCCAAATTCAAACGAGTGGGCTGCGCGGGAAACGATACTGGGCCGGCCTGCTAAGCACAGTGCTTACGCAGGCTGGTTAAGTTGCTTTCCCCACGCGTCAGTGAGACGAGGGGGTGCAAAGCGGTACGGGGCAACATGAACCGTGGGATCTTGTTCTAATCTAGCAGCCCTGGTTCATCGTCCACGTCGGGCAGCGCCGGCGAGACAGAACCCTAACGCGGCAGGTGGGGGTCGTTGGGGGCTCACCGGGGCTCAGGCGAGGGTCGACGAGGCGGGCGAACGACGAAGTCGACGACGGTGAACCTCCTGGTACCGGCAGCTTCTCCTGGGGTGGACAAAATCGACGGCGCCCTTCTTCTCCAGAGGCAGCATGCTCCGGCACAATTCCGACGATGCGCTGCTCGCCTTGCTCTGGGAACGGGGTGGAACGATCAGCGAGGAGAGGGGAGTAGAATGGTGTGAAGAGTTTGAGCGGGGGAGGCCTCTATTTATAGTCTCGACGACAAGACCGAACGGGATGGGCAGGCGACAGTGGCGACATGGCTACGGGCTGCTAGAGGCATGGCCGGCGGTGGCGATTGATCGGTGGTCTCCTGGTGATGCTCTATGGCTTTAATGCGCGTGTAGGGGCGGTGGCAAATGGTCTGGAACGTGCGATGCTCTCCGCGGCAGAGGCGGCGTCTTTGACCGCGAGCGGTGGCTGTGAGGCATGGGGCGGCGAACGGGGATGTTTGGCGGTCTCCTGGGACGGTGGTGATTGCGTATGCACGCGGCGAGGGCGCGCGTGCGGTCTGTGGGCGTGTGTCGAGGGTGGTGCTCGGGCGCATGCTCGGCATGGTTGATAGCGGCACGGGTGCGGCATTCCTGGAAGTTTTGGTCGCTGTCTGCGAGGTAGGGCTAGTCGAGAGGGGGCGGTGAGGCATGGGCTACCTCCCAGACAAGGTTGGAACGGCTAGTTCTTCTCCTAGCTTGTTGTCCACACTGGGGTGACATGGGTGGCTTCGGCTGTTCACCATTGATGACATTGCCAAGCTTACAGTGGGGCTAGGGCTTAGTTAAGTTTGCTAGATGATCTACTGAGGTTGCTGTGAGCTAGAGAGGGAACAAGTTAGGCCAGAATCACTACTCACTATAGTGTTTAGGATTTGATTGATTTGCATCAGCAAGGTGTTTGATGAAATGGACGCAAGAGCTCAAGTTTTGAATTTTGAATTTGGTGGGTGTGCTCAGCATGTGCTGGTGAGTCTGTGGATGCTTGGGTTTTTAAAGTTGAGCTTGTTTGAGTGGTTTTTGAAAAAGTGGGATCTTCCCATATGATATAGATTCAATTTTGAAATGTCCTTTAAACTATGCATTCAAATGTTTTTGGATGATCACAAGGTGGGCCTTGGTACTTTGTTATGAGTACTATCAAGGGGTGCAAAGATCCAAACAAGTTTATGTTAAGTTTTGAAAGTTAGAGACAGCCAAAGTAGGCATGGGAGTTAATTTGGCCAAAGTGACCATTCCCTTATTTTATTTGTTTTGATTTATTTGTCTTTGGGAAAAGTGTGGGGATTGTTTAGATGATGTTTATTTCACCTAAGAATCCCTTTACAAGAAAAGAAACACATAAACAAGGCAATTCAAAAGAATCCAAAATGGAATGCATACACACATGCATGCTTTCATATTTTTATTTAGAAAAGTTTTTGTTAACCCTAATTTTGAAGATTAGAGTTTGATGATTCTAGTTTAATATTTTTGGGATGTTACACTCGGAGACTTGCAACAACTAACCACTGCATATCTTCTCCTTCTAGATCATTGAGCTGAGCTCCAAAGAACTCGGGGTGCGGACGCTCCAGCATCTCCAACAGCTGGTCCAAGTCACGCTCAAAGATGAGGTCTCCTCCATTACCCAACTGATAAAACTTGTACTTCACGTCCATCTATAAGAATATAGGATGAGTAAGTTAGTAGAGGGATCAAGTGTGTCAAATTTTACGTAAGTTTGTAAGAATTTTTGAGGAACATGAATTTTCATGAAAGAATCCAAGTGATAAGAATGAGAATATGTTTTTGTAACTACTCACTTCCTTTGGTTTTGAAACTAAGTTTTTGATTCAAATGTCCATTCTAACTAGGGTCTCCTATGGTTAGTATGGCTCTGATACCAACTTGTAAACACCCGGATTTTTAATCACAGATGCCTGTTATGCCATACATCTCAATCCCAGGATTGCCATTTTTGCGAGACATAACAGATTGGATATCACAGTACATCATCCATGTAACATCCCAGTATTTAGGACCTAACGAAGGGTAGATTTAGGAATATGTATTGTTGCATGCATTCATTTGTGAAAATGTGGGTAAAAAAATTTCCAAATAAAAACCTTGAGTGATTAATGTTTCTTTCTTACTTTGACAATAGGTTTAGTCTTAAAGGAGGATTGCTATAAAGTTTGATATGATCTTAAAGGAATATTGTGTGTTTTGAAATGAGTTTGAATTTTTAAAACTGAAGTGTTTTATAATTTAAATAATTTTGATATAATATTTGAATCTTAAATTAATTAAGAGAAAAGTATTATAACTTAAATCTTATTTAAAAGCAATATGGTATATGAAGTTCATTTCTTATTTATAAACAAATTACAAAGAATAACTTACTGAAGTTATTCCAAACTTCACAATTCACACAAGAGTATAGAATAAAATATTCTTTATTAATAAATATATAATCTTTATTACAAATGAACCAAATAAAGATTACAAGAATTATAAAAGAAAAATTACAAAAGATTAAGAAAAGTACATTTGTATCTCTACTAACTATCCTATATCTAAAACTACACTAAATCTTCATCTTTATCTTTGTACCTGCAAAACAAAGATTAAATAGAAAACAAATAAGATTAGTGTTAGAATATTTCTCTCAGATATGTCAGTGAGGTGCACTTGACAATCTCATCATTGAGAATTGTGGAAAAAGGGGTAAGTTTCACCAATCTGAAAGATTTTATCTTTCATAAATTCAAAGCCAGAATGCAAATGACAGCCAAAGGGGACCAATTCACCAGCCAGGGTAAAAGTAGTTTGGTAATGGTAAGTTCAAAAATTCTGAACCTATCCATATGTGCATAGCAGGCACACAAGCTGCACACACACAAGCATGCAGATGGTGTGCTATCGACCACACAAGCATAGCCAGCATCACAAAACCACAGCACAGCCGTGGAGGAGCACATCAGTGGATCACTCCACTACACAATACACCAGCATAGCCAGGGTGAACAGCAACCAAACCAAGAACAGCAGCCAAAACCAACCACCCAGATCAACCCAAACATCACCAGGATGGTGACATAAGGAGGGGGATGGATCTGGTGGACAGCAAGGTCAAGACCAGGAGCTAGGAGGAGCAGGCAAGCTCAAGAGCAAGCTCAGGAACCCAGCAAAAGCAGATCAAGATCATCATCAATCTACTACACCAACATCAAATCTTGTGGTGAGTCTCATAAAACCATCACATGCTTTCATCAGAATATCTAAACAAAAGCATGTGTTGTTTTATGTAATTATCTCTCAATAAGCACCAAAGAGGGTGAATCTATCCTAGAGATTTCAAGTATAAGGATAAGAAATCAAGCTCAACCACAAACACTAAACCCTCAGACCAACATCACTGGGTTCAGTGTTATTTTTGCAACTTAGATCATTTTCATTTGATCTTATCAGATCAGGGCACATCTCTCAAAGAGAGAGTAGCACCTCTAAACCTATAAGTTTCAAACAAACTATTGCCCAACTAACTAGGAATCACATCCTAGAGCCTCAGACCAACATCATAGGCAGGAAAGATAATAAAAGCTTCCATATCATCTTATTAGTTTTAATCACAAGCATAATCAAGTTAAGCCAGAAATAAAAAAACCAATCACTTGTGTGCCAGAATACAATGGTTTCACAAGGACAAGTTCTTAATAAGCTAAAACCAATCTTTACTTAGCTTCCATAGATAAAAGGGGGACAAACCAATAAACATCATTTTCCTGAAGCCAAGTGCCAGGAATCAACCTTAAATTCATTTATACATCCATAGAAATCATTGCAAGCAATGATTTGATACAGTGAGTATAATCTCAGACAAGCCAACAGTATAATTGCAATAAGAAACTACTGTCAGTATAAGCAATCTGACAGTAGAGTAAACTCTTAGATCAACAACATAATCCAATCAAGGATTTCATTGATACACTAGCATGGATCATGATGGATTACCACTAGAATTAATCTGACAGGCAATTAGCAGCAACAAATCTACTATTAATCATCAATCACAGCAAACAATCTTTTCCCATGATCAAATATGATCAACACTAGATCTAAAGCATCATAGATATGATCAACAGGGGGTTATGAATCCTAATCAGAGAAAGAACCCTAATCCAGAGATGAACTCAACCAGCACATAGTCACTCGGCATGAAAGCCACTAGATACACACAGAAAGAATCATGGCAGTAGCAGGGACAAACACCACCATGACAACTTACCCGAGGTCCTCGTTGACGAATCAAAGAGGAAGCAGAGGGGACGATAAACCGCGGCGACACAGGGAGCGCCCAGAGGGGCGCTGCAACCTGCACCTGCCACGGCAGCGGCAGCAGCAGCGCACGAGACCAGCACACCACCGCAGGCGGGATCGCGGCGGCAGCGATAACGTGGAACTGACCACGGGGAAGCCCCAGAGTCAAATCCAAGTGGATAGAACGAACGAGCGTCGTCGACAACCCCAACTCGCACCACGCAGGCGGCCAGAACAACCGACGATGGCGAGAATCGACGGTGGTGGCATCGCCGGCCACGGGGGCGAGTCAGAGGAGGAGGAGATAAGGTCGAGGGAGAGAGAGGAGGCAAAGTGGGCAGGGTGGGCCAAAACCCTTCGGGGTAGTCATTTGCCCCTGCCCTATTGGGCCACCTTGGCCCAATAAGCCCAAGGGGCCAGCCCAGGTTATTTAATAAATCTTTTGATCAATTGGAAAAGACCAAAATACCCCTGACCTCAATAAAATTATAGAAAATAAAATAATAGTCCAAAAATTATAAATAAAATATTTTTGGATTCACAATAATCCACTCTATCCAAATAAAATAAGATATCAAATTTTGGACATTCAAATTTTTATAAGAATTTTGTAATTTAAATATTCCTTATGGAATTTTACAAAATTATTGAAAGGTGATAAAAATAAATAAAAATCACTTTCATTATTTATTAATATTATAGTATTTTTGAAAAATACTAAATAAATATTTAGTAATAAAATTAATGTATAATTAATAATTCCTAAAATAATTATTAAATTAATAAAAGTCAAATAAAAGGGAAATAAAATAACTCAATATATGTTATAAATATTAAAAAGAAATATTTATAAATCCCTTATTACTCAAAAAGGAACTTTTTGGGGTAAATGCATATAAATTTAAATAATGCATTATATTACTTGCATAATCATTTTGCTTCTTTAAATATTGTCCTTACCGGGCAATAATGATGTTTTTGTAGAACTAGAAGCTCAAGGTCCAGTACAAGCATCAGACTTCACTACCTTGCCATCACAAGGCAAGTTCATCACTTGCTCATGTCCTTTGAAGAGTCTCTATCAAAGTATTTGCAAATTGTGTGTTGTCATATATGCTATAAAAGAAAGAAATTATTATTTTCATAAATAAAGAAATCATAGATATCATCCTAAGTGGTGATATAATGGAGCAATAGAACTTAGGGTTCTATTTGCAACAATGATGAATAAGTAGGGACTTAACAACCCCTGACATCAGTGATTCTAGCGCCGTATATTACGCGTTAGCCATGAGATTTGGAATGGGACAAAGAAGTCAGCTGTATCTTCTTCCTCTCGCATGAAGCCGAATGTGCAGGTCGTGGTTGTTATCCTCGTAGCATGCATATTGATTGGTAATTTGTAGAGGATATGCAGCATATGGGTGGGAACCCTCATCGTCCCACGATAGTTCTGGCATCTAACGGTTTGTACAAACCATTGCCGTAATTCATTATGTGGGCATGGTGTACACCAAGGAGGCATGCGGGGTCGCGAAGGGGGCAGTGATTGGCTTAAACCAACTACTAGGCCCCACATCATGGAAATGTGGACAGGAAAGTACGCCCGGTTGTGCAACAAGGAGTTGATCTCTCATGGGAAAAGTAACGCACCTCTGTAGAGTGTAAGAACTGTAACTTGTTACTCCTTGTCCTGGGAAGGAGCTACGAACGCGGCAGGAAAGGAACTCCATGAAAGTTCTGGTCAACCTGTGAAGGCTGATTGTCATAGTTTTTCGGAATAAAATCAATCTTTGAAGAAAGATTTACAAAAACTTCATAGTGCCAAGGATTTATAATCCGAGGTGGTAGTTAGAGCATCAGACTTCCCACCTTGCATATAATGAACTTGTTGGGTAACGTTATTACTCATTCTTTCCTTTGATCCCTTGCTTAGACTCTGAGGATCCCGAAGACGTGCCAATGTATGCAGTCGAATGCCAAGAAGACGTGTTCTACGAGGAACCTGATCTATCCGGAGGAGTTGAAGGCGTGAAATACGAGATCCTCTACAGTGTCAATGAGAACGAGTCCACTTAAGTGTCTAGTTAATAGTAACTAACGGAGCCGAGTAGCATGAACTCTATAGAATAAGCTGTTGAGCCCCACTCCTAGTCGGAGTTGTTACTTTAAAGTTCCGCTGAACACTTTATATTTTGGTTTGTAAGTTGGATCTTTTGGAAGTCTGGAACTTCCATTATTGTATAATAAAGTGTGTACTTTTTAAAAATGGACCCGCAATGTTTCTCTTGTACCACTCTCAGGGATGTGATAT
Organism: Avena sativa; assembly: GCA_916181665.1. Taxonomy (NCBI): domain Eukaryota; kingdom Viridiplantae; phylum Streptophyta; class Magnoliopsida; order Poales; family Poaceae; genus Avena; species Avena sativa. The sequence continues at coordinate 152,235,344 of OV702297.1, forward strand.
TTACGGAACGGTGTTCTGTGGATGTCATGTCAACGACTATACTGTCCTACACATGCAATGGTACGCTGGGTCACCGCAATCCATTACAAACCATACATAAGGTCTTACACAAATAAGGATCTCATGATCTAGTTCTTAATACAATTCAAGCAGTGGAAAAAACGTAATAGTAACGATAGCGTAGGCGAAGCTCCATCTTCAGGGTCACAGGCAATGCTGACGATGGGAGATCATCCTAGTTGTCGTAACCTTCCTGTTGTCCTTCTTTCTGATACTCCACTTCATAGTCTAGCCACGGGAATAGCCAGGGACAAAGTCATGAGTACTCTTTAAGTACTCGCAAACTAATACTAACAAGTGAAGGGGTTCTTGTAATAGGATACTAAGCTCTAGGGTTGTTTTTCAAAAAGCCAGATTTACCTCTAATAAGTTCAGAAGCAAAGAAAGCTAGTTGAAAGTTTTATAACACCTAAGTGGGAACTTGAATTTCATGTCACAACTCTGTTGTGGTCAAGTCAAAGTCATGATTCAATTCACAAGTCATTTTGAAAACATCTAACGACGGACCAGTATGGCCACTCCAACTGTCCACAACCGCGAACGCGGCTATTCGAATAGTTTGACACTCTGCAGAGATTGTACACTTTCACCACAACATTCGATACATCCGTCAGGAACAAATCCTGAATTCACCATACTCAGTATTCAGATAGGCAGTCCTAACCTTTCAATTACACGCCCTAGTATAGGCACCTCTCCTGTGAGTTTGGCCTCCCAACCATGACCAACCGTCATCTCGGGTACTGCACAGGTGGACAATCTTCACAAGGTAGCCTCAGCTCAGACCTTGGATGCAAGGGAACCCATACTAAGGTATATAAATTTCTAGTCAAAACCTACCCAAATTTCGGGTATTGTGGTTGTACGGTACAAATTGGAATGGTATCGCATCTAGACAACCATCAGTTTTATAAAGGGGTAAGGCTCATGCCTTAACATTTTCATCATCAAAATCATCAGGTGTTCGACAACACATGTCAAAACATTTCAGTAGAATGACTCATCATTCTAAGGTTTTCATAACCATTTTCACCAAGTATTCCCATCTGAAGTTGATCAAGTTTTATGCTTAGCACTAGCATCTACAAGTGGGGATAAATACTAATGAGGGGTGGTAAACAAGTGTATCTTATCTAAGTTCAATCTCATGCCTTAGGATGACATCAAGATCTATCTAACTTAGGATCTAACTCTAATCGAACGTCTCTGATTCATCGTCCATGTCGGGCAACGCCGGCGAGACAGAACCCTAGAGCGGCCAGTGGGGGTCGTGGGAGGCTCACCGGGTCTCAGGCGATGGTCGGCGATGGGGGCGAACGACGAAGTCGATGATGGTGATCCTCATGGTACCGGCAGCTTCTCCTGGGGTGGCTTCTATCAACGGCGCCTCTCCTCCTCGGCAGCAACGAACTCTGGTGAAATTCCGGCCACCTGGTGCTTGCCTTGCTCCGGGAGTGAGTGGGTGTGATCAGTGAGAGGTGGGGAGTGAACTGGTATGAAGGGTTTGAGCTGGGAAGGCCTCTATTTATAGTGGTTGGAGGGGACCGAATGGTGCGGGTGGAGCTCGCCGGTGTAGACGGCACAGAGTGCTACTGGCATGGGCGACGATAGGGGCGGTGCTGTGCTCCCTAGCGAAGCTCAATGACGGGGTCTTGCGGCATGGGGCGGTGTTGAACGGTCGGAACGTCGCGACGCTCTGGGCGAGTCCGACGGCAATTTAATGGCGCACAACATGCATGGCCCGCGCGGCGACGAATGGGGTTGTTTGGCAGGGTGTTGGGGTGCTGGCGGGCACGTCTGCAAGCGGCGAGGATGGCACGCGGTCTGTGGAAGATGTCACTGATGGTGCACTGGCGCACTCTCGGCTCGCACGCAGAGAGACTGGGTGCGTGCTTGGCGGGTGGTCTAGTGGCTGGCTATGCTAAGGGCTTGGACAGGGAGTGGCGGTGGATGGTGCTGCGTGTCCCAGACAAGGTTGGTGAGGCTAGTGCTGCCTCTAGCTCGCTGGCGACGTGGGGGTGACAATGGTGCTCTCGGCATGGTCACCATTAATATCTATGCTTGCTCACAGTGAGGCTAAAGCTAGTTAGATTAGTTTGATCATCTACTGAGAGTGTAGAGTGAGCTAGAGAGGGGACAACGTTGGCCAAAATTACTGCTACTAATAGTGTTTGTTGTTTGTTTGTTTGATGCAAACAAGGTGTTTGGTGAAATGGCCAAAAGAAATTCAAATTGGTGGGTTTGCTATGCACATACTAGGGAGTATACGGTTAGTTGGATTGGTCAAGGGGCACTGGTTTGGTTGGGTTTTGAAAAGGTGTGATCTTCACACATGATAAAGATTCATTTTTCAATTGTCATTTGAATGGGGTTGCCAAGTGTTTCTGCAAGTTTGAAAGGTGGGCTTTGATTCACTTTTACTTGGTCTAGCAAGGGGTGAAAATAATTGGAAAAGTTTTTGTTTGAAATCTTGGACTAGAAACACCCAAAGTGGCCTAGTGAGCAAGATTGGCAAAGATGGCCATTTGCCTTATTTGTTTTGTTTTTGATTTTTTTTTCTTGATTTTTTTCTGCTTGGAAATGTTTTAGACGATGTTATATTCATCTTTGAACCATTCCTTTTTATTAAGTTGAATCACACAAGTCCATTCATGCATTCATCAAATCATCACATACACACATGCATTCATTTGGTTTTTGTTTAATCAAAGTTTTTGTTAACCCTAATTTTAGTGATTAGAGTTTGATGATCATGGTTTAATATTTTTGGGATGTTACAAACCTTCCCTCCTTAAACGAAATCTCGTCCCAAGATTTGAAAAAGAAGAAAAAAGATTACCTAGGATTTAAAGAGATTGGGAAACTTCGTCCTGATGTGATCTTCTTGCTCCCAGGTAGCTTCTTCTTCAGTGTGGTTGCTCCACTGAATCTTGAGAAACTTGATGCTTCGGGTTCTGGTGGTTCTGAAAGCTTCTTCCAAAATACGGATGGGTACTTCGGGATACGTCAGGTCATCTTGATCTCTATGGTGTTGTGATCAATGTTCTTGAAAACTTCAGTCTTCTCCGGAACTTCAAGGCATTTGCGAAGTAACGATATACGGAACACATTGTGCACTACTGACATTTCCTCGGGCAGTTCCAATTGATACAATACTTCTCCTTGATTATTCAGAATCTTGAAGGGTCCGATATATCTGGGGGCTAACTTTCCTTTGAGCTGGAAACGCTGCATTGCCTTCAAAGGCGACACTTTGAGATACACAAATCGACGTCTCTTGTCGGCATAACTCTTCTGTCTGGATTGGGCGGTCTTAGGGTGCTCACGAATCTTGTGAACTTTATCTTCTGCTTCTCGTAGTATGTTGGGTCTGAAAATCTGACTCTCTCCTACTTCCGACCAATTCAAAGGGGTGCGACACTTCCTTCCATACATGAATTCAAATGGGGCCATTTGCAAACTAGCTTGATAACTGTTGTTGTATGAAAATTCTGCAAAAGGCAGACAGTCTTCCCATTTAGATCCATACTCTAGCACACATGCTCTCAACATATCTTCGAGTATTTGATTTACTCGCTCCGTTCGTCCATCGGTCTGAGGGTGATATGTTGTGCTAAAATCCAGTCGGGTTCCTAAACCTTCTTGGAGTTTCTTCCAGAATCTCGAGGTAAACTGGGTTACTCGATCTGATATGATGTTCTTGGGGACTCCGTGCAAACTGACGATTCTAGTGATGTACAACTCCGCTAGCTTCAAACTTTGGTATGTGGTCTTGACTATTAAGAAATGGGCGACTTTGGACAATCTGTCAATTATGACCCAGATAGAGTCATTTCCCCTACTAGAAGTAGGCAATCCGGTGATAAAGTCCATTCCAACGGAATCCCATTTCCATTTCGGAATCTATAATGGTTGCAACAGTCCTGTGGGTCTTTGATGTCCCGCCTTGACTCTCTGGCAAATATCACACTTAGCTATATAGCTTCTGATTTATCTCTTCATATTATGCCACCAAAATTGCTCCTTCAAATCCTGATACATCTTCGTTCCTTCGGGGTGGATAGAATAAAGAGTATCATGGGACTCTTTCAAAATAACTTCTTTCAACTCCGAATATGCTGGTACACAGAGACGTCCTTTGTACCACAGAACTCCTTCGTCCTCGTTGAATCCGGGTACTTTGCATGTACCGATACGATGTTTGATTCCGTCGATACTAGCATTTCCTTTTTGCGCCTCCTTGATCTGACTAATCAAAGTGGGTTGAAGTTCTATGCTAGCCAAAAATCCTTCACTCACTAATTCCATTCGGAAATCTTCCATCTCTTTGTGCAAACTTGGTTGCTCCTTCAAAATCATGGAGTTCAAGCGGCACGGCAATCCGCTAAGGGCATCTTCTACCACATTGGCTTTACCGGGGTGATAGTGAATGTCCAGATCATAGTCCTTGCTTAGCTCAATCCATCTTCTCTGCCTCATATTCAGCTCCTTCTGAGTGAATATATACTTCAGGCTCTTGTGATCCGAATAAATCTCACAACGGTTTCCCATGAGATAATGCCTCCATGTCTTCAGGGCTATAACTACGGCTGCTAGTTCAAGGTCATGGGTTGGATAATTCTGTTCATGTTGTTTCAGTTGTCGGGATAAGTAAGATATAACTTTGCCTTCTTGCATTAGCACACATCCGAGACCGATCTTGGATGCTTCACAATACACATCAAAGGGCTTCGTGATATCCGGCATTATCAAGATTGGGGCTGAAATCAATCTCCCCTTGAGTTCTTGAAAACTTGCTTCACATTTTTCCGTCCATTCAAACTTCTTGTCCTTCTTCAGCAATTGGGTCATGGGTCTAGCGATACTCAAGAATCCTTCTACGAACTTGCGGTAGTATCCCGCTAATCCGAGAAATGCACGAACTTGGGTTTGAGTGGTTGGGGCTTGCCAATCTTCAACATCCTTCACCTTTGCAGGGTCAACGGCAATTCCTCCGGCTGATACAATGTGTCCGAGGAATCCTACCTCCTGTAACTAGAATTCACATTTGCTAAACTTGGCATACAGTTGATGCTCTCTAAGAGTTCCAAGAATGGTCCTTAGGTGTAGCTCATGTTCGTCTTCTGATTTGGAATAAATCAGAATGTCATCGATAAAAACAACGACAAACTTATCCAGGAAGTCCATCAAAATCTTATTCATGAGGTTCATGAAATAAGAGGGGGCATTGGTTAATCCAAAAGACATGACAGTATACTCGTATAATCCATATCTGGTGGTAAAGGCAGTCTTTGGAATATCCTCTGGACGAATCTTGAGTTGATGATAGCCAGTTCTAAGATCAATCTTAGAAAACACTTTGGCACCAGCCAACTGGTCAAACAGGTCTTCTATCTTGGGAAACGGGTACTTGTTCTTGAGGGTGACATCATTCAACTTCCGATAATCCGTACGCAAACGGTTACCTCCATCTTTCTTATCCACAAACAAAATAGGTGATCTCCATGGTGACGCACTTGGTTGAATCAATCCAATTTCTAGCATGGCATCTAGTTGCTTCTTCAGTTCTACTAGTTTAGACGGGTTCATACTATATGGTCTCTAGGCTATGGGTCATGTTCTAGAAATTAGTTCAATGATAAACTCGATATCCCGATCTGGGGGCATACCGGGCAAAACATCTGGAAATACATCGAGGTATTCACAGACTATCCGGACTTGGTCAATGGTTGGCTGGGCTATACTCTTGTTGCACTTGAATTGGCGGGGCAAGGTTTCAGATACATGCTCTACTGATATTCCGGCTGTACTGGTCATGGTTATGGATTTCTTGGCATAGTCGATTAATCCTTTATGTTTGGACATCCAATCCATTCCTAGTACTACTTCCAAACCTTTAGTTCCAAGTACTATTATATTAGCATAAAAATCTATGCCATGGATTCGGATAGGGACGGCTTTGCAAATTTTCCTAGCTTTGGTTGTTGAACCAGGTATTTGAACAATCATAACATGCTTGAATTTGGTAGGTTGAATCTTAATAGTGCATGCAAATTCTTCAGTAACAAACAAGTGCGATGATCCAGAATCAAACAACACTCTTGCAAGTACTGAGTTAACAGAAAACATACCCATCACGACATATGGCGCTTCCTGGGCTTCTTCAGCATGCATGAGAAAGAGACGGCCGTTGCGGTTGAGCGAGTTCCCTGGGGCAAACCTTCTCCCAGGCTGAACACGACGCTGCTGCTGAGCTAGGGCATTTGCATTGGGGGTTGCGGCCATCTTCTTGGGTCACTCATTGGAATAGTGACCCTTGGTTCCACATTCATAACAAGTCACTTGGGACTTGTCCTTTGCTACAACAGGCACAACATTGCTTCCAGTTCTTGGGGAAGTGTTGGTGTTGGTGGCGGCATTGTTGTTGTTGAACTTGGGTGGTGCACGGTTGAAATTGCTAGGGTTGCCGGGGTTGTTGTGGTTTCCTCCGGGCCTTGGGTTTCCACGGTTGGGATAGGTCGAACAGTTCATCGGGGGTCTGTTGGTTCTTGGGGAAAATCCCGGAGATGGGTTGGGGCGATACTTTGGTGTATGATGGGTTCCTGGTTGATGTACCATGCGACGCTTGCGGTTCTCATTAGCTTGGTTAATCTTTCCTTCCATCTGAATGGCAGAGTCAACTAAGGCTTCAATATCAACAAAGGGGATATTGACTAACACTGTCTGCATCTCATCATGCAGACCATTCAGGAATCTCTCCTTCTTATTTGCTTCGGTGTCTATCTCATCTGGTGCATACCTATCCAATGACAAGAATTTGTCACGGTATTCCACTACTGTCATGTTCCTTGCTTCAGTTCCCTGAATTCATCTCTCATCCTCTTGATCAAACCCGGTGGCACATGGGTTCTGCTGAACTTGACTTTGAACTCTTTCCAAGTCATCAGCTGACCTCCTGTCATTGCGCGAACGCTGTTCCACCATGCTCTTGCATCTCCGGCCAGATAGTGGGTAGCAAACAACACTTTCTCGTTAGCTTCCACTCCTGCAACTTCTAGGTTGTTCTCCATGGTTTACAACCAATCATCTGCATTTAGGGGCTCTTCTGACTTAGTGAAAACGGGTGGATTGGTGTTCTGGAAATTCTTGAGCTTAGATCCATGGTTGTCCTGATTTCCATGGCCTTGATTGTTGTTGGCCATCTGAGCTATCTATTGAAGGGTGGCTAAGTTGGCTTGACGTTCGGCTCTTTTAGCTTCGCGGTCAGAAACCAACATTTGCAAGAGTTGCAACATCGGGTCCGGGGCTGAAGTACTTCCTCCACGAGGCATCTGAAGATTGAGATAGATCATGAGAAAAGATGGAAATTTCTAAGGTTCAGGGGTTTTGAAAAGTTTTCAAAGTTTGACTCAGATTTTTCTAGCAACTTGCTTTTCATTCATTCATAGCACATGTAAGATCCCTCCCTTTATAAAGGTAAGGATCCCTGTGATTGCAATGCTAGTCCCTGGATCAATGCTAGCATCCATAGTTTAAGATGAAGTACACATAAACAAAGGTCATTATTACATATCATTCCAGAGACAAACATAGTCTTTTACAAACTCCATGGCCAAAAGCCTAATACAAGAGTTCAAATATATAATAAGATAAATAAGTCTTCATCTTCATGTGCCACAGGCAAGCATGTTGAGTGTAGACTCATAACCCCTAATCACCATCAGAATAACCTGCAACATCACAAGTTACAGCCACAGTGGGTCAATACATTGGAATAGTATTGGCAAGTGATACCTTAGTAGAATATTGGTAGACTAGATATTGTATGCATTTTGGCTAAGTGTAGCTTAGGCTTGCTTTGCTCAAAATAGGTTTTACCTATTAGTTGAAAACACTAAGTTTTTCTTTGTCAAAATCTTTCCCAAGAAACCACCAATAGAAATTGGTGAACCTTCACCCTTGTTCAACCACAAGTTTTTACTTAGAAATTGGGATGAGGAGATTCTTGATAGCTTCCATGTCTTGATGCTCAAGTTGTCCAATACCAGGGACAAGGCTAAGTACTTAGAATCTTCCATCTGCAGAGGTTGTGCACTTTCCCCACAATATTTGATTTTCACCAAGAGAGGACCTTTCAGAAGCCTTCCCTTATACCAAATGGACGCGTTCCAACCTATCATCCCACTACCACCAACTGTCCAAATGGCTAAGTTATTGCAACCTATGTGATCCAGGCAGAGCCCATATTGCCAAGTGGCTGCACTAGAAGCTTCTTAACATTTGGCCTCTCAAATCCCTTTGTTCCTGGGTGGCTTTCCACAAGTGAGATACACAACGTAAGCCATAGAAATGGGCCTTGTGTAACCACTCAACATAACCCATTCTTTCCATTCCACCCAGGTGTTTCATTCACTTAGTTGTTTTATTAAGCAAAAACATAGTCCAAATACTTAGAAATATTTATTCATAGCATGAATATATAACCACCCTTGGTTGTTGTAATTATGCCCTAGAGGCAATAATAAAGATGTTATTATTATAATTCTTGTTCATGATAAAGTTTATATTCCATGCTAGAATTGTATTAAGCGGAAACATTAATACTTGTGTGGTTTGTGAACAACACCGTGTCCCTAGTACGCCTCTATGGACTAGCTCATTGATCAATGATGGTTAAGGTTTCCTAACTATAGACAAGAGTTGTCAATTGATAATGAGATCATATCATTGGGAGAATGATATGATGGACAGACCCAAACTAAGCGAAGCAATTAGATCGTGTCATCGTGTTCGTCTTTGCGAAGCTTTTCTTATGTCAAATATTGTATTCCTTAGACCATGAGATAATGCAACTCCCTGGTATCGGAAGAAAGCTTTGAGGTCATCAAACGTCATCCTATGAGAGGGTGATCATAAAGGTGTCTCTCAGGTGATCGGAAAGTATCTGTTGGGTTGTATGTATCGAGATGGAATTTGTCCCTCCCAAGTCGGAGAGATATACTTCGGGCCCACTCGGTAATCGATATCAACACCGCTTGCAAGCATGTGGTTAAGGAGTTAATCACAAAGTGATATCGGATTACGGAACGAGTAAAGTACTTGCTGTGAACGAGATTGAACTAGGTATGACGATACCGACGATCGAATCTCGGGCAAGTAAAATATCGTGAGACGAAGGGAATATATATATGGGATTGATTGAATCCTGGCATCGTGGTTCATCCGATATGATCATCGATGAATGTGTGGGAGTCAATATGGGTGCCCAGACCCCGCTGTTGATTATGGATAGAAGATCATGTCTGCATATTCTCGAACCCGCAGGGTCACACACTTAACGTGTCTCGACGCTAGGATAGATTGGATATTTGGTTTATGAGTTTTTGTTCGGAGTCTCGGATGGGATCCGGGATATCACGAGAGGTTCCGGAGTGGTCCGGAGAATAAGATTCATATAAGGCAGTGCAGTTTTTGGAGTTCGGAATTGTTCCGGGTTAATTGGTATTGTACCGGAAGCTTCTAGAACCTTCCGGAAGGGGGCCAACGTGGTCCCACCTTCCGGGAGGGGGCATGGGCCTATGAGGGAGTGTCCTGGCCGCATTGGGCCAGGGGCACAAGGCCCCATAGGGCCCAGCCGATCCTAGAGAGTTTAAATCGTTTAAACTAGAGATAAGATAAGATAGGATTTCTAGATAAGGGAGAGTTTAAATTGTTTAAACTAGAGATATGCTTGGAGGAGAGGCTAGGGCTGGCCGCCCCCCTCTATAAATAGAGGGCTGGTGCGCCCCCTTTTCCCGGACACACACCTTCCTCCAAACCCAGTTGCCCTGCTGCCCTTCCTCTCTCCCTCCCGACTGTTTGTAGGCGAAGCCCTGCGGCAGAAATTCTCCACCATATACACCACGCCGTCGTGTTGTAGATCCAATCTATCTCTCCACCATACTTGCTGTTCCGAGCAAGGAGGAGACGTCGAGGTGCTGCACGTGTGCATCTCACGGAGGCACCGCCACTTGTGGTGCTAGATCGGATCGGATCGCGAGGAGGAGAAGCGAGTACGACTACATCACCCACGTTCCGACGAACGTTCCGCTGTGCGAATCTTCAAGGGTATGAAGATCTAATCCAATCTCTCTCATTGTTTGCATCTCCTAGATTAGATCTTGGCTTTCCCTCTGTTCGCTTCCGTAGAAAATTTTGATTTACTATGCTATGAAACCCTTCAGTGGTATCAGAGCTAGATCTATGCGTAGATGTGATTCACGAGTAGAACGCAACATGGTTGTTGCGGGCGTTGATGTTTTCTATTGCAAGCCTCTTGTTTGTGTTCTTCTTATGACGCGGCATAGTCAGATTGAAGCGGTCCAGGCCAACCTTACGCGACGTCGTTCGCGAGACCAGCTCCGCACTTGACGTGTGGCTTGTTCCACACATGCGGCTGGTGGATGCCAGTTTCTCTCACTATAGTGATCATGGGATTAACACCGGAGTTTGGCAACCATAATATCACCGTTGTGGCTTTCCGTAGGTAAGAATCGTTCTTAGCATCTACTCCCATAAGCCACGTAAAACATGCAACAACAAAGTAGAGGCGTCTAACTTGTTTTTGCAGGGAGTGTTTTCTGTGATATGGTATGGCCCAAGATGTGATGTGTATAATGTATGCGATGATCATGTTTTGTAATGTTTCACGACTTGCATGTCGATGAGTACACAACCGGCAGGAGCCACATGGTTGTCTTTATAATTGTGTATGACCTGCGAGTCAACTTCTTATACGCCATGTAATAGCTTTACTTTATCGCTAAGTAGTTAGCAATAGTTGTAGTTGCTATTCGTGGTGGAGGCAATCATGGTGGAGTGATGGAGATCATGCCGGAACGCACAAGATGGAGATCATTGCGCGAAGATTGGCTATACCATGTCACATAAAGTTATATGCATGTGATGTTTATCCTTTTATGTATCTTATTATGCTTAGATCGCGACGGTAGCATTATAAGATGATTCCTCACTTAAAGATCAAGATAAAAACTGTGTTCTCCCCAAGTATGCACCATTGCGAAAGTTCGTCGTGTCCAAGCATCACGTGATGATCGGGTGCTATAGACTCTACGCTCACATACAACGGGTGCAAGCCAGTTTTGCACATGCGGAAATACTTGGGTCTAGCTTGACGAGCCTAGCATGTACAGACATGGCCTCGGAACACAAGAACCGAAAGGTTAAGCATGAGTCATATGAATGATATGATCGACACTTCGTTGTCCACCATTGAAACCACATCTCTTCTCGTGATGATCGGATTAGGTGTGGTGAATTTGGATCGTGTTCACTAAACAACTTGAGGGATGTTGAATTTAGTGGGAGTTCATCTAGTAATTTGATTAAGTTGAACTATTTATCATGAACATAGTCTAAATTGTACTTGCAAATACTGTAGATCACATGGCCAAGTCCAACTTCAACTTCAACGTTTTTGCTGAGAAAGAAAAGCTTAGAAACAATGGGTCTAACTTCACCAACTGGTTCCGCAATCTAAGAATCATTATGTCTGGCGGACAAAAGGACTATGTCCTTGAGAAAGCGTTAGGTAACCCCCCTGCTGCAACTGCGCCGGCTGATGAGAAAGCTGTCTATCAGTCGCGCAAAGATGATTATGGTGTGATTAAGAGCACCATGTTGTTTGCTATGGAACCGGAACTTCAAAATCGTTTTGAAAACTATCCCGGGCCCTTTGAGATTCTCGAGGAGCTGAAAACCATGTTTCAGACTCAGGCCCGTTCTGAGAGATATGAGATCTCTGAGAAGTTCTTTAACTGCAAGATGGAGGAAGGGAGTTCCGTTAGTGACCACGTCATTAAGATGTTGGGCTACACTCAACGCCTTGAGCAACTGGACTGCAAGATTCCAGAGGAGCTCAAGATTGACACTCCTAGCTACAAAAGTTTTGTAGTTGATCACAATCAGATTGGTTTCACTGATATGATCACTGAGCTCTTTGCTAAGATGAAAGTAGCGGAGGTGAACATCAAAAAGCATAATCATGTGTTGATGGTCAACAAGCCCACCACCTTCAAGAAAGGTAAGGGTGCAAGGAAGCCCTTCAAGAAAGGCGGCAGCAAGCCCGTTGCCCCTGCTGAGAAGAAGCTCAAGTCTGGTCCTAAACCGGACACTGAGTGCTTCTATTGCAAGGACAAGGGTCACTGGAAGCGCAACTGTCCAAAGTACTTAGCGGACAAGAAGGCTGGCACCATCAAAGGTATATTTGATATACATGTTATTGATGTTTTCCTCACTAGCCCTCGTTGTAGTGCCTGGGTATTTGATACTGGTTCAGTTGCTAATATTTGTAACTCGAAACAGGAGCTACGGAATAGACGGCGGCTTGCGAGGGATGAGGTGACGATGCGCGTTGGCCACGGATCAAGAGTCGATGTGATGGCCGTCGGCACGCTCTCCTTAGTTTTACCTTCGGGATTAGTTTTAAACCTTAATAAATGTTATTATGTGCCTGCGTTGAGCATGAACATTATTTCTGGATCGTGTTTATTGCAATACGGTTATTCATTTAAATCGGAGAACAATGGTTGTTCTATTTATATGAGTAACATCTTTTATGGTCATGCACCTCATGTGAATGGTTTATTTCTACTAAATCTCGAAAGGGATGAAACACACATCCATAACATTGAGGCTAAGAGATGCAAAGTAGATAGTGATAATACTACTTATTTGTGGCATTGTCGTCTAGGTCATATTGGTGTAAAGCGCATGAAGAAACTCCATTCTGATGGACTTTTGGAGTATCTTGATTTTGAATCATTTGACACATGCGAACCATGCCTCATGGGCAAGATGATCAAAACCCCGTTCTCCGGTATGATGGAGCGAGCAACGGACTTGTTGGAAATCATACATACCGATGTATGCGGACCGATGAGTGTTTCGACGCGCGGTGGATATCGCTATTTTCTCACTTTTACCGATGACTTAAGTAGATATGGGTATATCTATTTAGTGAAACATAAATCTGAAACGTTTGAAAAGTTCAAAGAATTTCAGAATGAAGTGGAGAACCATCGTAACAGAAAGATTAAGTTTCTACGATCCGATCGTGGGGGCGAATATTTGAGTTATGATTTTCTCACGCATCTCAAAGCAAGTGGAATCATTTCACAACTCACGCCACCCGGAACACCACAACGCAATGGTGTGTCTGAACGCCGGAATCGAACCCTATTAGATATGGTCCGATCGATGATGTCTCTTACTGATTTGCCGTTATCATTTTGGGGTTATGCATTAGAAACCGCTGCATTCAATTTAAATAGGGCTCCATCTAAATCCGTTGAGATGACACCGTATGAACTGTGGTTTGGTGCTAAACCTAAGTTGTCGTTTCTTAAAGTTTGGGGATGCGAAGCTTACGTCAAGAAGTTGATGCCGGACAAGCTCGAACCCAAAGCGGAGAAATGCGTCTTCATAGGATACCCTAAGGAAACTATTGGGTATACCTTCTATCACAGAACCAAAGGCAAAGTGTTTGTCGCAAAGAACGGTTCCTTTCTTGAGAAGGAGTTTCTCTCGAAAGAAGTGAGTGGGAGGAAAGTAGAGCTTGACGAGGTTATTGAACCTTCTCTTGAACTGGAGAGTAGCGCAGCACCTGAAATTGTTCCAGTGTCGCCTGCACCAACAATAGAGGAAGCAAATGACAAGGATCATGAAGCTTCGGACGATGCTGCTACTGAACGTCGCATGTCGACAAGGTCGCGTGCCCCTCCTGAGTGGTACGGCAACCCTGTCTTGACTGTCTTGTTAGTAGAAGACAGTGAACCTACGAGCTATGAGGAAGCGATGATGAGCCCAGACTCTGAGAAATGGCTAGAAGCCATGAAATCCGAATTGGGATCCATGAGCGAAAACCAAGTATGGACTTTGGTGGACCCTCCTAGCGACCGAAAGGCCGTTGAGTGCAAATGGATCTTCAAGAAGAAAACGGACGCGGATGGTAATGTTACCGTCTATAAAGCACGGCTTGTTGCGAAAGGTTTTCGACAAGTTCAAGGTGTTGACTACGATGAGACTTTCTCTCCCGTAGTGATGTTTAAGTCCATTCGGATTTTATTAGCAATTGCTGCGTTTCATGATTATGAAATATGGCAGATGGATGTCAAGACTGCGTTCCTCAATGGCAACATTGATGAAGAGTTGTATATGATGCAACCCGAAGGTTTTGTCGATCCTAAGGATGCTAATAAAGTATGCAAACTTCAGCGTTCCATTTATGGACTGAAGCAAGCATCTCGGAGTTGGAACCTTCGTTTTGATCAAGTGATCAAGAGCTTTGGATTTGTTCCAAATTGCTACGAAGCTTGCATCTACAAGAAAGTGAGTGGGAGCTCGGTGACGTTTCTGGTACTATATGTGGATGACATATTGATTATTGGAAATGACATCAACATGCTTAACGATGTGAAGAGTTATTTGAACAAGTGTTTTTTAATGAAAGACCTAGGTGAAGCTGCTTATATATTGGGCATCAAAATCTATAGAGATAGACAAAGACGCCTGATAGCTTTAAGCCAGAGTACATACCTAGACAAAGTTCTGAAAAGGTTCAGAATGGATAAGGCATTGAAAGGTTCAGTGCCTATGTTGTCAGGTAAGATATTGAGCAAGGCTCAGTGTCCAGCTATGGTAAATGATAGGGAAGCTATGAGCAAAGTGCCTTATGCCTCGGCCATAGGTTCCATCATGTATGCCATGCTGTGTACTAGACCGGATGTGTCCAATGCTCTTAGTTTGACGAGCAGATATCAAAGTGATCCAGGAGTGGAACACTGGACAGCCGTGAAGAACATCCTAAGGTACCTAAATAGGACAAAAGAAATGTTCTTAGTCTATGGGGGTGATGAACAGCTCGTCGTAAAAGGTTACGTCGATGCTAGTTTCGACACCGACAAGGATGATTCTAAATCTCAGACAGGATACGTGTATATTTTGAATGGAGGAGCTGTGAGCTGGAGAAGCTGCAAGCAAAGCGTGATCGCGGGATCTACAGTAGAAGCGGAATACATGGCTGCTGCAGAAGCGTCAAGTGAAGGAGTTTGGATCAGAAACTTCATCACTGAGCTTGGCATGGTTCCAAGTGCGTTGGACCCACTGGAGATATTGTGTGACAACACTGGCGCCATAGCACTCGCTAAGGAACCAAGATATCATCCAAAGACCAAGCATATCAACCGCAAGTTTCATATAATCTGAGATTATATAGCAGATGGAGATCTGAAGATCAGCAAAGTACATACAGATCTGAATGTCGCAGATCCATTGACTAAACCTCTTCCACGTGTAAAACATGATCAGCACCTCAGTGCCATGGGTGTGAGATTGTTGCCAAATGTAAACTAGATTATTGACTCTAGTGCAAGTGGGAGACTGTTGGAATTATGCCCTAGAGGCAATAATAAAGATGTTATTATTATAATTCTTGTTCATGATAAAGTTTATATTCCATGCTAGAATTGTATTAAGCGGAAACATTAATACTTGTGTGGTTTGTGAACAACACCGTGTCCCTAGTACGCCTCTATGGACTAGCTCATTGATCAATGATGGTTAAGGTTTCCTAACCATAGACATGAGTTGTCAATTGATAATGAGATCATATCATTGGGAGAATGATATGATGGACAGACCCAAACTAAGCGAAGCAATTAGATCGTGTCATCGTGTCCGTCTTTGCGAAGCTTTTCTTATGTCAAATATTGTATTCCTTAGACCATGAGATAATGCAACTCCCTGGTATCGGAAGAAAGCTTTGAGGTCATCAAACGTCATCCTATGAGAGGGTGATCATAAAGGTGTCTCTCAGGTGATCGGAAAGTATCTGTTGGGTTGTATGTATCGAGATGGAATTTGTCCCTCCCAAGTCGGAGAGATATACTTCGGGCCCACTCGGTAATCGATATCAACACCGCTTGCAAGCATGTGGTTAAGGAGTTAATCACAAAGTGATATCGGATTACGGAACGAGTAAAGTACTTGCTGTGAACGAGATTGAACTAGGTATGACGATACCGACGATCGAATCTCGGGCAAGTAAAATATCGCGAGACGAAGGGAATATATATATGGGATTGATTGAATCCTGGCATCGTGGTTCATCCGATATGATCATCGATGAATGTGTGGGAGTCAATATGGGTGCCCAGACCCCGCTGTTGATTATTGATAGAAGATCATGTCTGCATATTCTCGAACCCGCAGGGTCACACACTTAACGTGTCTCGACGCTAGGATAGATTGGATATTTGGTTTATGAGTTTTTGTTCGGAGTCTCGGATGGGATCCGGGATCTCACGAGAGGTTCCGGAGTGGTCCGGAGAATAATATTCATATAAGGCAGTGCAGTTTTTGGAGTTCGGAATTGTTCCGGGTTAATCGGTATTGTACCGGAAGCTTCTAGAACCTTCCGGAAGGGGGCCAACGTGGTCCCACCTTCCGGGAGGGTGCATGGGCCTATAAGGGAGTGTCCTGGCCGCATTGGGCCAGGGGCACAAGGCCCCATAGGGCCCAGCCGATCCTAGAGAGTTTAAATCGTTTAAACTAGAGATAAGATAAGATAGGATTTCTAGATAAGGGAGAGTTTAAATTGTTTAAACTAGAGATAGGCTTGGAGGAGAGGCTAGGGCTGGCCGCCCCCCTCTATAAATAGAGGGCTGGTGCGCCCCCTTTTCCCGGACACACACCTTCCTCCAAACCCAGTTGCCCTGCTTCCCTTCCTCTCTCCCTCCCGACTGTTTGTAGGCGAAGCCCTGCGGCAGAAATTCTCCACCATATACACCACACCGTCGTGTTGTAGATCCAATCTATCTCTCCACCATACTTGCTGGTCCGAGGAAGGAGGAGACGTCGAGGTGCTGCACGTGTGCATCTCACGGAGGCACCGCCACTTGTGGTGCTAGATCGGATCGGATCGCGAGGAGAAGAAGCGAGTACGACTACATCACCCACGTTCCGACGAACGTTCCGCTGTGCGAATCTTCAAGGGTATGAAGATCTAATCCAATCTCTCTCGTTGTTTGCATCTCCTAGATTAGATCTTGGCTTTCCCTTTGTTCGCTTCCGTAGAAAATTTTGATTTACTATGCTGCGAAACCCTTCATTGGTTTCTACTAGCTAGGCTAAGCATGGCATTGATAAGAATTAGAAATATTTCTAGCAATTCTACAACTACTAGGATTTCCCAAACATAGCATATAGATCAAAAGTATCCATGCAAGACTAGCAAAATATTTCTAATGCATAGTTGAAAAACATAGGAATAAATCATGAAGCACCACTTGCCTTGGTAGTTTGGATAGAAGCTACAATCCTCACAATCACAATCACTATTTGCACCAAAATCTACACATAAAATTATAGCACCAAAATCACATACAAAATAAATACAAGCAAAAATATATGGATGCATGCATAATGCCATGTGATGATTCTCTACACCAAACAAGACAAGTGAACAGTACTGAATCATAAACAAGTTCAAAACTTGCCAAATAAACTTTATTTGAACAATAAAACATTTTTCAAATAATTATTATACCCAATTTATGCCTACAAATGTTTATGCAAAAGCAACCATTTTAACAGTAGCAAAACTTTAAACACATTGCATTAATGGAAAGGATTTTCTCTCCTGATTCCATTGATATAAAATTTGTCAAATTTGGACGTGGGAATCAAAAGTTATGAATTAAACAATTTTAAACATCTAATAGATCAAATTTCTGATTTTAAATCTAACTCACAGACACGCGGCGGCATCTGATTGGACGATACCGATTCGCTAAACATCTAATAGATCAAATTTCTGATTTTAAATCTAACTCATAGACACGCGGCGGCATCTGATTGGACGATACCGATTCGCACGGATCCGCTAACGTGGACCGCCAGATATAACTAAAACGCATGGCCATATCTGATCCATACCCCTTTGTTAAGTGATCTATCCTACACGTTAGATCTAGATCCAACGATGGCCGATCAACCTACCAAAGTCTGGCAGCGCGCGGCGATGGTGAGCGGCGGCGCGCTCTGTCTATGGCGGCGCGGTGGCTACAGAGGGGGTTGGGGTCGTCGGAGAATCTTACCAGACTCGTGGAGGTGTGCTGGAGCTCAACGTGGCAGTGGCTTGTCAAGGGGCACGCGGACACGGTGAGGATTCCTCGTCGGAGTAGAGGCAGACGACGGGCAAGCTTTGGCGTCGTCGGGGGCGAGGTTCTGGTGCACGCTAAGACAAACCAGCGATGTTGTTAGATGCGCACAAGCCTGGCAAACAAGTGAGTATCGAAAAGGGAGGAAGGGGTGGTCGGGAACTACCAGGAGGGGTCGCCGGAGTTGCGCCGAGCTTCGGTTGCTTCCAGTGGTGGATGGTGACGACGTTCTAGGATGGTATAGAGGAAAAGGAAGGCATGAGAAGATGCACAAGGACATGTAGAACATGCTCGCATGAAGCAGAGACAAAGGGGTGGACGATGCTCACCAGAATTGGTCGCCGGAGGTCGTCGGTGCTGCGGCGGTGTGGGCAAGATTACGGGCAGCCTGGTGGCGTGGTGTCTATGCTGAGTGAGGGTAAATGAGCAGCAAGGGGAGGGGATCTTATAGCCGGAGCAAGGGCGAGAATCTCGCGAGGAAACGCTGGCAATCAAGCCCGCATCAATCGCGGCAGTGATGAGGTAACGGCGACGTCGACAGGGTCATGGGGGTGCGTGGCTGGAGACGACGCTTGCGTGGCACTTGGGTCCACCAGTCAGCGAGCGCGGGGTAAGTCTGCGCCGCGTGAGAGAGAGAGGGGGGAAAACCCCGGGTGGTCTTAGTGGGCTAGGTCTGCTGTTGCGCTAGATTAGTGGCGCCGGGCCCAGTTGGTTTTCTTATTTCCTTTTCTTTTTCTATAATGAATTTCAGGAATCAAAATCAATTAAATTCAAAAGCTATTTGAATTCAAATCTTTTCTGGATTTTTGTAGAGTGTAACACTCATATTTTTGGGCATAAAAACATGTGGTCTCTCTGTACTAGCTTGGTATCTTTGATTAAACAAATCAACAGTGCCATAGCACTTGATTTGAATAAGTTTTGAAAATGGTTTTAAAACCATTTTTGTTTGTAAATTTTTGGTTTAAGCACTAGCATTCAAGCAAAACAATCTGAGAGCAACAATTCTTTGTTTTAAAACAATTATACTCTCATTTGAGAGTGACATTTGATTAGTGTTTGCTCACATAAAATAATGGCACCAAGTGCTACTGTTTTCTTGAAATGAGTTGGAAATTTGATCCCTAAATGATATGCATGCATGGATGATATGCAAACTTTGAAAACATGATTTTTGGGATGTTACAAATCTAACCCCCTTAAGATGAATCTCGCCCTCGAGATTCGGGTTGGCTAGCAAATAGGTGAGGGTGGTATTTCCAAAGATCATCTTCTCTTTCCCATGTTGCTTCTTCTTCGGAATGATGGTTCCATTAAACTTTGCAGAATTTGATAGTCTTAGTCCGAGTGACTCTTTCTGCAGTCTCAAGAATCTTGATCGGTTTCTCCTCATAAGGGAGATCACTTTCCAATTGGACCTCTTCCAAAGGTATGGTATCCCTCAAAGAAGTCTCTTCCATTTCTGGATGAAATTTCTTAAGCTGACTCACATGAAACACATTATGAACAGCTGACAAAGACTCTGGCAATTCAATCTCATAAGCTTCTTCTCCTTTACGACTCAGAATCTTGAATGGTCCAACATATCTTGGGGCTAATTTTCCTTTGACACCAAATCTCTTCACTCCACGAAGTGGTGACACTCTAAGATAAGCTCTATCACCTACTTCATAGGTGACTTCTCTACGCTTAGGATCTACGTAACTCTTCTGTCGGGATTGTGCTATCTTCAATCTGTCCTTAACTAGCTTGAATTTCTCTTCAGCCTCCTTGATTAGTTTTGGCCCGAACAAACTTCTTTCTCCCACACCATTCCATAACAATGGGGTGGTACACTTTCTCCCGTAGAGAAACTCAAATGGTGCCATCTCAATACTGGCTTGATAGTTGTTATTGTAAGAGAACTCTGCATAAGGCAGACTTTCATCCCAACTGGTTCCATAGTCTAGAGCACATGCTCTCAACATATCTTCAAGAATCTGATTGGTCCTTTATGTCTGTCCATCGGTCTGAGGATGAAAAGCAGTGCTGAATTCCAACCTCGTTCCCAATGACTCATGTAGTTGCCTCCAAAAATGAGAAGTGAATTGAGTTCCCCTATCAGACACAATACTCTTGGGTACTCCATGTATACATACAATTCTACTCATACAGATCTTGGCTAACTTAGCACTTGTGTAGGTTGTCTTCACGGGTATGAAATGCGGCACTTTAGTTAGGCGATCCACTACTACCCAAATAGAATCATATCCTGACCGGGTCCTTGGTAATCCGGTAATGAAATCCATACCAATCTTGTCCCACTTCCAATCAGGAATAGGTAGTGGTTGTAACAATCCTGCTGGTTTCTGATGTTCCGCTTTCACTCTACTACATACATCACACAAAGCAATATGTTCGGCGATGTCCTTCTTGAGATTATTCCACCAAAATCTTTCTTTCATGTCCATGTACATTTTGGTGTTACCCGGATGAATGGAATATGGTGAGTTGTGGGCTTCTTGTAAAATCAGTTTCCGAAGCTTCGGATCTTGTGGAACACAGATACGCTTTCCATACTATAAAGTACTCTGTTCATCTTCATGGAATCCTTTGGCTTTTCCCTTGCCAATCTTTTCCTTAATCTCTTCAATTTCCTTATCTATCTTTTGGGCTTCTTTGATCTTGTCCAACAAAGTGGGTTGAACATCCAAAGACATGAGATGTCCCTCAGGCACAATCTCCAATCTGAGATCTCTGAATTGGGCACATAGATCATCTGGCAATTCTCCCCTAGTAAGGCCATTCACAAAAACTTTACGGCTTAGAGCATCCGCTACAACATTTGCTTTACCGGGATGGTATTGCAAACTCAAGTCATAGTCCTTGATGAGTTCTATCCATATTCTTTGTCTCATGTGAATTTCTTTCTGGGTGAAGATATACTTCAAACTCTTGTGATCTGTGAACACTTCACATCGCTTTCCCAAAAGATAATGTCTCCATGTTTTGAGTGCATGGACAACAGAGGCTAACTCTAAATCATGAGTAGGGTCGTTTACTTCATGAGTTTTGAGTTGTCTCGAGGCATAAGCCACAACTTTCCCTTCTTGCATAAGTACTGCGCCTAATCCATGATGAGATGCATCACAATACACTTGGAAATCTTTCTCCAAATCTGGCAGACATAAGACTGGTGTTGTCACTAGTCTCTTCTTCAATTCTTGAAAGCTGAGTTCACAACCTTCAGACCAATCAAATTTCTTGTCTTTCTTTAGCAATTCTGTCATAGGCTTAGCTACCTTGGAGAAATTCTCAATGAATCTTCTGTAGTATCCTGCCAAGCCAAGGAAACTATGAACCTCTTTCACTGACTTAGGAGATTCCCATTCAGTTACAGCTGAAAATTTAGCAGGATCAACTGCTACACCATATCCTGACATAATGTGTCCAAGAAAACCAACTTCATTTAACCAAAAATCACACTTGCTGAATTTGGCATACAGTTTATGCTCTCTAAGCTTCTCAAGTATCAAACGTAAATGTCCTTCATGCTCTTCTTTGCTCTTGGAGTAGATAAAAATGTCATCGATGAAAACGACAACAAACTTATCAAGGAATTCCATGAACACCTTGTTCATCATATTCATGAAGTATGCTGGTGCATTGGTCAAACCAAATGGCATCACGGTATACTCATATAATCCATACCTTGTGGTGAAAGCTGTCTTAGGTATGTCTTGTTCCCTTATCTTGAGCTGGAAATAACCTGATCGGAGATCAATATTTGAGAACACACAAGCTCCTTCTAACTGATCAAACAAGTCATTGATTCTAGGCAAAGGGTATTTGTTCTTGATAGTCACCTCATTGAGTGATCGGTAATCTATGCATAACCTTTGACTTCTATCTTTCTTTTCCACAAACAAAACTGGTGCTCCCCAAGATGAAGAACTTGGTTGGATAAAACCTTTCTGCAACTGTTCACCAAGTTGCTTCTTGAGTTCTTTTAACTCATCCACTGACATCTTGTACGGTCTCTTTGCTATTGGTCCAGATCCTGGTAGAAAATCAATAAGAAACTCCACATCTCTATCTGGTGGCATTCCCGGCAATTCTTCTGGAAACACATCCGGATATTCACTCACAATAGGCACACTGTCCATGCTAACCCCCTTAAGAGAATTTAGCTTGCTCCTTTTTGCTTCAAAGTTGGTCTTGAATCTGATCCTTTTGTTTTCTGGAGTTGTGAGTGAGACAGTATGATTGGCACAATCTATCACTCCCTTGTGCTTAGTCATCCAGTCCATTCCCAAAATAACATCCAATCCTTGGGAATTTAGGATTATCAAGTTAACAGGAAACTTATACTTTCCAAACTCTATGACTAGATCATGACATCCTGAATTCACTATCATTTCTCCGCCAGGAGAACTTAATTTTATAGGACACCCAATAGTTTCTACCGATAGTTCATTTCTTTCAATAAATGCTCTTGATATGAATGAATGAGATGCACCAGTATCAAAGAGAACAAATGCTGGAACAGAATTGAGTTTGAACTTACCAGCAACAGCATCAGGTTCCTCATAGATTTCCTCCACATTGATGTGGTTCACTTGTCCCTTTTGAAAAGGGTTGGGCTTGTTGGGTCCTTCAACTTTCTTTTCTGGGCATTCATTTGCATAATGCCCCATCTTCTTGCACTTGAAACATTCAACCTGACTAAGATCCTTCTTGACAGGCTGGCTTCCACTGCCACTTCCACTTCCACTGTGGTGGTTCTTATATCCACCCTTGTGATTCTTGTTCTTATCGTTGTCATGACTACGGTGATACTTGTTGTCATGATAACGGTTGTGGTTGTGGTGCTTGTTAAACTTCCCATGCTTGTGGGATCCAGAACTCCCACTGTCATCATAATGGGAACGCTTGTGAGACGATCCCGAGCTGTGCTTATCAGAGTGCTTCCTCTTCCTGCTTTCAACTTGTTTCATTTTGCTCTCCAAAATAGCAGCCTTGTCACAAAGAGACTGGTATGTGGGAACATAGGCCACAGCTAACTGCAGGTTCAATTCATCATTCAACCCTTCAAGGAACTTTTCCTTCCTCTTAGCATCAGTGTCAACTTCATCCGGTGCATATCGCGCCAGATTGTTGAACTCCTCAATATATTCAGCCACGCTGCGGTGGCGCTGCTTCAAGTTATGAAACTCTTTCTTCTTCAAACTCATCACTTCGGATGAGATGTGAGCAGTACGGAAACCATCTTCAAAGATAGCCCATGTCAAATCCGCAATGGGAGTGGTGATCTGGAAGTTATCCCACCAAGTGGCTGCTGGTCCTTCCAACAAGTGTGCTGCAAATCTGACTTCCTCTTCATCAGTACAGCCAACGGTTACCAAGTCCTTGTTCACAGAGCATAGCCAATCATTGGCCACCATAGGATCAGTAGTTCCTGAGAACTTTGCTGGCCTCAGTCTTAAGAACCTGGTAAGCATGTCAAAACCCGGTGGGTTGTTCTGATTGTTGTCGTTGTTATTATTATTATTATTGTTGTTGTTGTTCTGATTCTGGATGAAAGTAGTCATCATTTGCATCAGCTGAGTCTGAGCTGTCATCATTTGCTGCATCTCAGGGGTGATGTTGTTGTTGTTGTTGGGGTTGGGATTGGCACGTCGGGGAGGCATCTGTGGTTTTCAATAAGGATAAGAATGAGATACCCATAGATGCAAACATGCACATTACATCACTTAAAAATCACAATCATGCATCATAGTAGTAAAAGTTCAACAACATAGACAACAAGTTTTTGGAAAAGTAAACACACAAATAGCAAGCCATCCACATGTTGGATGGTCATTGCGACTCAATAATCAAAGGCATGATAAATAAAGGTAAATGAGTAGTCATCACTACTCCTCTGCATCAACCTCCTCATCAACAAGTGTAAGACCTGCATTCTCCATAGAGGTCTTGTATTCCTCGACATTGGTGGTCAAGGTCTCCACTTTGGCTTTGAGAGCCCTCTTCTGTGCACGAAGTCTCTCAATCACACCTTGCTGATGCTCGAGCTCGAAGTCCTTGGCCTCTAGTTCTGCAGGCATGTCTCGAATCCTCTTGTTCCTATCTTGGACTCGCTTCTCTTGACTCCTGAACTTTCTATCCTGACTTTCAAACTTGGCCTCCATTTCTTTGACTATCTCATCTTGCTCCGCGAAGAGCTTGTCCTTCTCACGAAGCTGCACCTGGAGTTCGTCATTGTTGAGCATGACGTTGGTCTTATCAGTATCTAGGTGCCTAAGAAGAACCTCTAAGTCCCAGAGGTATAGACGAATCGGCTCTGCCGTCTCTCTCAAAGTATCCTCAAAGTCAATGGCCTTACCATCCTCATCACGTCTACCGAAGGCGTGGAAGTGAGTACCTCTAACCTCTCGAGAGTGCCTCCCTAGCAAGCGTCCAAGCAAATCCTGCATGACAACCTCTAGGCCTCTTTCCTTGTCATCATGCATGAGCTTGAAGATGATTGCCTCCGTGGCTGGCTCAGTCTGGCGTCCTGGCTGATTAACCTTGAAGCCCCAAAGGTATTTCCTCTCAAACTTGGTGAGGGGAAGCATCATGATAGTAGGAAGTGGGAGATTGAGCAGACTAGTGAGCTCAATAATACGGGTGCCAAAACGAGTTCCCTTGAACTCTTTAGCCGTGCTGATAGTAACATTCGGCATCTATTTTATAAGATAGCAAAAGTTAGAACCAACACAATTAAAGATAAATCACAAGACAAGGCATCACATGCATATCTTTGGAAATCAAAACACACAAGTCATGGCATACATAAAACCATTACAAACATCCAAGGGTCAACTTATTTAAAACAACATTTGGGAAATAAATGGATAAGTGTGGTGGTCCAACTAACGTAGTACGTTACAATCCCATCTCACTTGCCAAGTTGGCTAACAGGGCATCCCTAGAGGCAATCTGTTTATCTAGATCACATGACTCCATTGCTAAGTCTATGATGTCCTTCCTTAAACTTTGGTTGGTAGCCTCTAACTCTTGGGTATGTTTCTTTTCTTCCCTAAGGTCATTCTGGGTGTTAAGCATTCTGCACTTGATTCTATCACCAAGTTCTTTGATGGCCTTCTAAGCTGCATCCCTTGCTGAATCAAAGAATGTGGTGTGCATCACTGAGTTGGTGACCATGCAGAATCCTAAGTCCTTGTGGTTGTCTTCCTTGTTTTTATACAAGTGAAGTTTCACCCACCAGTACTCAACTCCTTCATCCATCACGGGAAAACCTTTGTACACAGCTGCACCATGTATTCCCATGGCAACCATGAGGTCCTTGAGAGCCTTGGGGAATTCTGTCTCACGCTCCAAAGTCATAGTCATGAGTGGTCCCTTCCTCACGGCTTCGTTGATGGAGTTCATCTACAAATAGGTATGAGAAAGAAGATTAGAAAAGTTTACGAGAAGAAACGACAAGTGTGGAAGTTTGTTAAAAAATTTCCTTAGTGGTTTCCAATCCTAGGGTCATAATCCTACAGGCAACACAGTGCTCTAATACCATCTGTAAGATCCCTCCCTTTATAAAGGTAAGGATCCCTGTGATTGCAATGCTAGTCCCTGGATCAATGATAGCATCCACAGTTTAAGATGAAGTACACAGAAACAAAGGTCATTATTACATATCATTCCAGAGAAAAACATAGTCTTTTACAAACTCCATGGCCAAAAGCATAATACAAGAGTTCAAATATATAATAAGATAAATAAGTCTTCATCTTCATGTGCCACAGGCAAGCATGTTGAGTGTAGACTCATAACCCCTAATCATCATCATAATAAGCTGCATCATCACAAGTTACAGCCACAGTGGGTCAATACATTGGAATAGTATTGGTAAGTGATACCGTAGTAGAATATTGGTAGACTAGATACTGTATGCATTTTGGCTAAGTGTAGCTTAGGCTTGCTTTGCTCAAAATAGGTTTTACCTATTAGTTGAAAACACTAAGTTTTTCTTTGTCAAAATCTTTCCCAAGGAACCACCAATAGAAATTGGTGAACCTTCACCCTTGTTCAACCACAA
This sequence comes from Avena sativa, assembly GCA_916181665.1. Taxonomy (NCBI): domain Eukaryota; kingdom Viridiplantae; phylum Streptophyta; class Magnoliopsida; order Poales; family Poaceae; genus Avena; species Avena sativa. The sequence goes on from OV702297.1 coordinate 152,261,696, forward strand.
GTTTTTACATAGAAATTGGGATGAGGAGATTCTTGATAGCTTCCATGTCTTGATGCTCAAGTTGTCATTTACCAGGGACAAGGCTAAGTACTTAGATTCTTCCATCTGCAGAGGTTGTGCACTTTCCCTACAAGACTTGATTTTCACCAAGACAGGACCTTTCAGAAGCCTTCCCTTAGACCAAATGGACGTGTTCCAACCTATCATCCCACTACCACCAACTATCCAAATGGCTAAGTTATTGCAACCTATGTGATCTAGGCAGAGCCCATATTGCCAAGTGGCTGCACTAGAAGCTTCTTAACATTTGGCCTCTCAAATCCCTTTGTTCCTGGGTGGCTTTCCACAAGTGAGATACACAAGGTAAGCCATAGAAATGGGCCTTGTGTAACCACTCAACATAACCCATTCTTTCCATTCCACCCAGGTGTTTCATTCACTTAGTTGTTTTATTAAGCAAAAACATAGTCCAAAGACTTAGAAATATTTATTCATAGCATGAATATATAACCACCCTTGGTTGCTACTAGCTAGGCTAAGCATGGCATTGATAAGACTTAGAAATATTTCTAGCAATTCTACAACTACTAGGATTTCCCAAACATAGCATCTAGATCAAAAATATCCATATAAGACTAGCAAAATATTTCTAATGCATAGTTGAAAAACATAGGAATAAATCATGAAGCACCACTTGCCTTGGTAGTTTGGATAGTAGCTACAATCCTCACAATCATAATCACTATTTGCACCAAAATCTACACATAAAATAATAGCACCAAAATCACATACAAAATAAATACAAGCAAAAATATATGGATGCATGCATAATGCCATGTGATGATTCTCTACACCAAACAAGAAAAGTGCACAGTACTGAATCATAAACAAGTTCAAAACTTGCCAAATAAACTTTATTTGAACAATAAAACATTTTTCAAATAATTATTATACCCAATTTATACCTACAAATGTTTCTGCAAAAAAACCATTTTAACAGAAGAAAAACTTTAAACACATTGCATTAATGGAAAGGATTTTCTCTCCTGATTCCATTGCTATAAAATTTGTCAAATTTGGACGTGGGAATCAAAAGTTATGAATTAAACAAGTTTAAACATCTAATAGATCAAATTTCTGATTTTAAATCTAACTCACAGACACGCGGTGGCATCTGATTGGACGATACCAATTCGCATGGATCAGCTAACGTGGGCCGCCTGATCTAACTAAAACGCACGGCCAAATCTGATCCATACCCCTTCATTAAGTGATCTATCCTACACGTTAGATCTAGATCCAATGGTGGCCGATCAACCTACCAAAGTCTGGCGGCGCGCGGCGACGGTGAGCGGTGGCGCGCTCTATCTACGGCGGTGCGGTGGCTACAGAGGGGGTTGGGGTCGTCGGAGAGGCTTACCAGACTCGCGGAGGTGTGCTGGAGCTCAACGTGGCAGTGGCTTGTCAAGGGGCACGCGGACACGGTGAGGATTCCTCGTCGGAGTAGAGGCAGACGTCGGGCAAGCTTTGGCGTCGTCGGGGGCGAGGTTCTGGTGCGCGCTAAGACAAACCAGCGATGCTGTTAGATGCGCACAAGCCTGGCGAACAAGTGAGTATCGAAAAGGGAGGAAGGGGTGGTCGGGAACTACTAGGAGGGGTCGCCGGAGTTGCGCCGAGCTTCGGTTGCTTCCAGTGGTGGACGGTGACGATGTTCTAGGATGGTACAGAGGAAAAGGAAGGCATGAGAAGATGTGCAAGGACATGTAGAACATGCTCGCATGAAGCAGAGACAAAGGGGTGGACGATGCTCACCGGAATTGGTCGCCGGAGGTCGTCGGTGCTGTGGCGGTGTGGGCAAGATTACGGGCAGCCTGGTGGCGTGGTGTCTGTGCTGAGTGATGGGAAATGAGCAGCGAGGGGAGGGGGTCTTATAGCCGGAGCAGGGGCGAGAATCTCGCGAGGAAACGCCGGCAATCAAGCTCGCATCAATCGCGGCAGTGATGAGGTAACGGCGGCGTCGACGGGGTCGTGGGGGTGTATGGCTGGAGACGATGCTTGCGTGGCACTTGGGTCCACCAGTCAGCGAGCGCGGGGTAAGTCTGCGCCGCGTGAGAGAGAGAGGGGAAAACCCCGGGTGGGCTTAGTGGGCTAGGTCTGCTGTTGGGCTAGATTAGTGGCGCCGGGCCCAGTTGGTTTTCTTATTTCCTTTTCTTTTTCTATAATGAATTTCAGGAATCAAAATCAATTAAATTCAAAAGCTATTTTAATTCAAATCTTTTCTGGATTTTTGTAGAGTGTAACACTCATATTTTTGGGCATAAAAACATGTGGTCTCTCTGTACTATCTTGGTCTCTTTGATTAAATAAAATAAACAGTGCCATAGCACTTGATTTTAATAAGTTTTGAAAATGGTTTTAAAACCATTTTTGTTTTGTAAATTTTTGGTTTAAGCACTAGCATTCAAACAAAACAATCTAAGAGCAACAAGTCTTGGTTTTAAAACAATTATACTCTCATTTGAGAGTGACATTTGATTAGTGTTTGCTCACATAAAATAATGGCACCAAGTGCTACTGTTTTCTTGAAATGAGTTGGAAATTTGATCCCTAAATGATATGCATGCATGGATGATATGCAAACTTTGAAAACATGATTTTTGGGATGTTACAGCACACGATACAAACACACACCACAACAAAGGAAAACATATGGTTTTAAGAACCATTCTGTAAAGCTACGATACAGTGGGACCGAATACAACTCACTAACGCTAGTGCTCAAGTGCTACTACTCCTTAGAGTCAATGTCCTCATCATCCTAATCATCATCGATAAAGGCGAAGTCATCCTCATCGGTGAAGAAGTCCATGGCCTGATCCTCCAGAAATTCATCATCATCGCTGAGATAGGAGTAGGGGTCTCCACGAAGGTCTTCCCCTGCATTCTCCCTCTCCTCCAACTGCATGTCTCTCTCGTGGATGGTCTCCTCCAAACCCGTGATCCGGTGGCGAAGACAGTCAATGATGCGCTCCTTCTTGTTGAGCTGACGGCAACAAGACTTGCGATCCTTCACTAGCATGGCAATGGTCTGATCCTTCTTGGCGGCGATGGAGTACTTGTGGTTAGCGTAGGAACGGGCATTGTCCAACTCCTTCTGATGTTCATACATCATGAAGCTGAGGTGGTCCAATTGACTCTTCAGCTCATGGTGATATGGGGCCTCCAGTGGCTGTCCCATAAAATCACGCCTTGGGTAGAACTCAAAGCGGGTACCCTTGATCTGATTGATACTCTGCCCACACAGACGGGCAAGAGCTTCCTGCATGGCCCTGGCAAGTCCATAGAGCCACTTGTTCTCTCTCAAGGTGAACTGAATTCCCTCTCTGGTGGGGGGTTCAATCTTTCCTCGGATACTTGCAACAACTAACCACTACAGATCTTCTCCTTCTTGATCATTGAGCTGAGCTCCGAAGAACTCGGGGTGCGGACGCTCCAGCATCTCTGACAGCTGGTCCAAGTCACGCTCAAAGATAAGGTCTCCTCCATTACCCAACTGATAAAACTTTTTGTACTTCACGTCCATCTATAAGAATATAGGATGAGTAAGTTAGTAGAGGGATCAAGTGTGTCAAATTTTACGTAAGTTTGTAAGAATTTTTGAGAAACATGAATTTTCATGAAATAATCCAAGTGATAAGAATGAGAATAAGTTTTTGTAAATACTCACTTCCTATGGTTTTGAAACTAAGTTTTTGATTCAAACGTCCATTCTAACTAGGGTCTCCTATGGTCAGGATGGCTCTGATACCAACTTGTCAACACCCGGATTTTTAATCACAAATGCCTATTATGCCATACATCGCAATCCCATGATTACCATTTTTGCGAGACATAACAGATTGGATATCACAATACATCATCCATTACTAACCATATATAAGGTCTTACACAAATAAGGATCTCATGATCCAGTTCTTAATACAAGTCAAGCAGCGGAAAAAAGTAATAGTAACGATAGCGTAGGAGAAGCTCCATCTTCAGGGTCACAGGCAATGCTGACGATGGGAGATGATCCTAGTTGTCGTAACCTTCCTGTTGTCCTTCTTCCTGATACTCCTCTTCATAGTCTGGCCACGGGAATAGCCAGGGACAAAGCCATGAGTAGCCATGAGTACTTTTTAAGTACTCGCAAACTAATACTAACAAGTGAATGGGTTCTTGTAGTAGGATACTAAGCTCTAGGGTTGTTTTGCAAAAAGCCATATTTACCTCTACTAAGTTTAGAAGCAAAGAAAGCTAGTTGAAAGTTTTATAACACCTAAGTGGGAACTTGAATTTTATGTCACAACTCTGTTGTGGTCAAGTCAAAGTCATGATTCAATTTACAAGTCATTTTGAAAACATCTGACGACGGAACAGTATGGCCACTCCAACTGTCCATAACCATGGACGCGGCTATTCGAATAGTTTGACACTCTGCAGAGATTGTACACTTTCACCACAACATTCGATACATCCGTCAGGAACAAATCCTGAATTCACCATACTCAGTATGCGGATAATCAATCCTAACCTTTCAATTACACGCCCTAGTATAGGCACCTCTCCTGTGAGTTTGGCCTCCCAACCATGACCAACTGTCATCTTGGGTACTGCACAGGTGGACAATCTTCACAAGGTAGCCTCAGCTCAGACCTTGGCTGCAAGGGAACCCATACTAAGGTATATAAATTTTCAGTCAAGCCCTACCCAAATTTCGAGTATTGTGGTTGTACGGTAAAAATTGGAATGGTATTGCATCAAGACAACCATCAGTTTTATAAAGGGGTAAGGCTCATGCCTTAACATTTTCATCATCAAAATCATCGGGTGTTCGAGAACACATGTCAAAACATTTCAGTAGAATGACTCATGATTCTAAGGTTTTCACAACCATTTTCACCAAGTATTCCCATCTAAAGTTGATCAAGTTTTATGCTTAGCACTAGCATCTATAAGTGGGGATAAATACTAATGAGGGGTGGTAAACAAGTGTATCTTATCTAAGTTCAATCTCATGCCTTAGGATGACATCAAGATCTATCTAACTTAGGCCAAGATTTATTCTCTTTATGCTACCTTTAAATATCTTTCTGAAATCTACAAGTCACTAAGTAAACTCTAAGAGAAAGCTTTAATCAAGAAATAAGGTACTAAGCTTGCAAGTAAAACTAGGATGGTGTGTCAAGTGGGTATAATCACATATGCTTAAGGCATATAGTTGGCATAGTAACAAGCAAGTAGTAGCTTGCTAAGCTGAAAGTGTTAGCTTGCTCATATGGTAGCTTGCTAATTCAACTAGTAGTATTAGTCATGCCTTGTGCAGAGCAGTGGTTGAAGTTCTCCTCGGCTTCTTCCTCGTAGTATCCTCCTTCCTCCTCGTATCCTTGATCGGTACTAGCGTTTATAAATAAATACGAGGTACACAATCACCAAAATACTTAATTATTTCTAATCATCACACAAAGGTTCACACTAGATGATCTAGCATCATCACTAACATTACAAAGATTAAAGCACTTGTCTCATTTATTTTATTTTATAAAAGTAATTTCTACTCACTGAAAAACTACTTAAGATTTAATATTCTCCAACTCAAACATGGGATCATGTTGATACATGTCATCACCACATATTTCAGTACATGGGAATGTGATTTAAAGTGGTGTCACAATTTAATAAGGTTTAACCTTTTTATTTTTATTAATTAAAGTGACTGGAAATGCCTATGTGGCATCCTTTTATTACTTGATCATTATTTCTGTAAGTAAACCTATATATTTTTATATATTCTGAAAGGTATGGTTAAATGTGATTTTTGAGAGTTGGAATCAACTCAAAAGCTCTTATGGTTGAATTTTGAAAAATGTTTGAATGCAGAAAAGCCTCTGCCTTGTTATTTTTACCATCTGTGATCTACAAATCTAACTGGTTTGAATCCAACGGGCTTGGATTACGCATTCCAGTATCTTTCTAACAGAATTGGTTTCATGCATTTTGGTTCAGTGAATCAAGCTGGGTTGATTTTTGAATCTAGGTACAGAACTGGGTTTGAAATTAAATGAACAAATCTAAATTTGAACAAGTGGGTCGCGCGGGATGTTTAACTAGGCCGACCCACTATGCGCAGCGCGCACGGGCTGGTTAAGTGAGCGAACCCACTCGTCAATGAGACAACGAGGGGCGAAGCGGTATGGGGCGATTAGGATCGTAGGATCTAACTCTAATCGAACGGCTCTGGTTCATCGTCCACGTCGGGCAACGCTAGCGAGACAGAACCCTAGCGCGGCCAGTGGGGGTCGTGGGAGGCTCACGGGGCTCAGGCGATGGTCGGCGACGGGAGTGAACGAAAAAGTCGATGACGATGATCCTCCTGGTACTGGCAGCTTCTCCTGGGACGGCTTCAATCGACAGCGCCTCTCCTCCTCTGCAGCGGCAAACTCCAGTGAAATTCCAGCCACCTGGTGCTCGCCTTGCTTCGGGAGTGAGTGGGTGTGATCAGTGAGAGGTGGGGAGTGAACTGGTGTGAAGGGTTTGAGATGGGAAGGCCTCTATTTATAGTGGTTGAAGGGGACCGAATGGCGCGGGTGGATCCCGTCGGTGTCGACGGCACAGAGTGCTACTGGCATGGGCGACGATAGGGGCGATGCTGTGCTCCCTGGCGAAGCTCAACGGTGGGGTCTTGCGGCGTGGGGCGGTGCTAAACGGTCGGAACATCACGACGCTCTGGGAAGGTCTGACGGCAATTTAATGGTGCACAGCGTGCGTGGTCCGTGCAGCGATGAACGGGGTTGTCTAGCGGGGTGTTAGGGTGCTGGCGAGCACGTCTGCAAGGGGCAAGACGGCGTGAGGTCTGTGGGCTGATGTCACGGATGGCGCACTGGCGCGCTCTCGTCTCGCACGCAGAGAGATTGGGCGCGTGCTTGGCGGGTGGTCCAGTGGCTGGCTGTGCTCGGGGCTTGGACAGGGAGTAGCGATGGACGGTGCTGCGTGTCCTAGACAAGGTTGGCGAGGCTAGTGCTGCCTCTAGCTCGTTGGCGACGTGGGGGTGACGATGGTGCTCTCGGCATGGTCACCATTAATGGCTATGCTTGCTCACAGTGAGGCTAAAGCTAGTTAGATTAGTTTGATCATCTACTGAGAGTGTAGAGTGAGCTAGAGAGGGGACAAGTTTGGCCAAAATTACTGCTACTAATATGTTTGTTGTTTGTTTGTTTGTTTGCTGCAAACAAGGTGTGTGATGAAATGGCCGAAAGAATTCAAATTTGGTGGGTTTGCTAGGCACATACTACGGAGTATCTGGTTAGTTGGATTGGTCAAGGGGCACCGGTTTGGTTGGGTTTTGAAAAGGTGTGATCTTCACACATGATAAAGATTCAATTTTTAATTGTCATTTGAATGGGGTTGCCAAATGTTTCTGCAAGTTTGAAAGGTGGGATTTGATTCACTTTTACTTGGTCTAGCAAGGGGTGAAAAGAATTGGAAAAGTTTCTGTTTGAAATCTTGGACTAGAAACACCCAAAGTGGCCTAGTGAGCAAGATTGGCAAAAATGACCATTTGCCTTATTTGTTTTGTTTTTGATTTTTTTTCTTGATTTTTTTCTGCTTGGAAATGTTTTAGATGATGTTATATTCATCTTTGAACCATTCCTTACTATTTTTTTGAATCACACAAGTCCATTCATGCATTCATCAAATCATCACATACACACATGCATTCATTTGGTTTTTATTTAATCAAAGTTTTTGTTAACCCTAATTTTAGTGATTAGAGTTTGATGATCATGGTTTTATATTTTTGGGATGTTACATGTGCACTAGACTGACAATATGCGGGGTAAGACTTGAGCCACTGAGAGGTGGCCTTTTCCTGTTGTTTGACGACCTTGGTGATGAGGTCATATACCTAATCCATAGCCACAGGCGATCTATCCTGCTCCAGTAGAGTCTTGGCGATGACCAAGTTGAGGGCGGGCATGGGCATGACTTGTTTTCCATCTTTGTCAATGTATGGCTCAGCTTGTGCCGGCTTCGAAGGACCCCACCCCAAGTTGCATTGTACACTAGGATCTTTGACGATGTGAGCCGGAGCTTTCTTGTTCTTCTGCTGCTTGAGCAGAGTCTTGTACTCGGCCTCCATGGCTCTAGCCGCCTTGATTGATTCCTGCACCTTGGTTAGATCTCGATCTAACTATGCGCCTTGCTCTGCGATGGCCTCTGTAGTTGCTGGCACTTCTCATCGAGCTGGATGACATTCCGTATATGGGCCATAGTCATAGGATCGACGAGAAAATTGTCGTACATCACACTATCAGCTAGAGTGATTTGGGTGGATGCAGACACAGATGGTGGTGGCGGCAGATTTGCGGTGTTGGCGTTGCTTGGGCCGCTGGCAAGTTCCTGCGGCTGTTGCACTGGGATAGCCAGAGGGGGCATAGACTTTGCCTGAGCGTTGTCAGCGTTATTGGCTGGTCCCTTCCCGGTGTCCTACGGTTTAGGCGGAGCTGCTCCGGTTTGGTATTCTTTCATCACAATCTCGATGGCGACTAGCACCTGATGGGAAGTGACGACCTTGTCAGCTCACCCCTCATGGTTGATCTCCTCCTCCATCTCCTTCATGGCAGAGTCAAGCTCTTCCGGGTTGACGTCGATCTCCTCCGAGTCTACACTGATGCCGGCATAAAGCACGTCCAAAACAGAGTCGGAGGGTGCGAGAGCTTCTTCGATGGCGGATGAAGATGCTGAGGAAGCAGGACCATTAGGCGGCGGCAGGGGTGGCCTCGGTAAGGCGATAGGACCAGCATGGCCCACATCATCAGCAGTGGAAAAACCGTTAACCCTATTGATCATCTGCTCAAAAGTAAGGGTCCCCGTGGCCTGTTGCCTCCTGAGCGCATGCCGGAGAAGTGTGCCACGCTTAAGACCTTCGACGAAGTGGTAGATTGCGTCATTGTTTGGGTAGCCCTCCAAGTCAGCTCATATCCGGAGCCATCTGGCGAGGTAATCTCGAGGGCCTTCACCTTATCTCTGAACACAACGGGCCAGACCGAAGATGGTCACAACGCCGACAAAGTGCGATCGCTGCTTTCCAGACGCACGGGTCAACCCGATAGATTTGTAGTGATCTTCCACCATTATATCCTGCACAAGGGCGGTTTGGGTGGGCCTTGAATTTTTCCGATCTAAGCCGGCAAACTCCAAAGAGAGATCCGACTTCGATATTTCCACGGACGTGTCCTGCCCGGAGGTGGTCCATGCGGGCCTTGACAATCCTCCGACTTCGAGGGAACTAGCGCCCGAGTCGGTTTCATCGATAAAGAGGTGGATGTCCCCGATTGGAACAATCGAGCAGCGGGTGGGATTCGTCTTCACCGGGATCTAGAACTCGTCAGAAGGGACGATCGGAATGTTGCCGGAGAAGAGAACACAGACGATGGCTACGGTTTAGACGGTTCCCACAAAGAGCTTGGACCTCGCCCGTTGTAGAGCTTGAAGTGCCTCTTTCCCCATGATGGGCGCCAACTGTCATGGTATTGCCAACGAGTACACCATGGAGGGGTCCTTATAATGCGTGTTTATATACGTGGGGGAAGGCGGCAAGTTGGAGGGTACAAGGTAACACATCTTACCCAGGTTCGGGTACCATGACGGTGGCGGAACTCTACTCCTGCTATAAATCACTATAAGGGCAATACGCCAAGTTAGAGGGATTGGTTTGCTGTGCCAGGTGTGTAAATCGATATGGTTGTATGTGCTCTAAAGGCTCCCAGAGGTCCGGCTTATAAAGACGCCAAAACATAGGGTTATAGGGAAAAGTCCTAGCCGAACAGGTTACAGAGTCCTATACTAGTACTAACTAGTCTTCGTGTCTTGCATTCCAAGGCTCCGAGTATGTCGGTGACTCCATCGTAGCCTTCCTTTATCCGACATGGGCCTCCCTTCTGGATCCATCTAACTAGGCCTCCCATCAGGCCATGGGCCTTGCTACCAACTGTGGGCCACCCGGGTTAGCCGGATTAGAGACACGCTATGGTGCCGCTGACAGTAGACGCCAACCGAGGAGGCGCCTTGAATGACGTTGCGGAGCTCGATGTTGAGGGTGTTCACGCGGGCGTCGATGTTCTCCTGGAAAAGCTAACGAAGAGCCACCCATAGGGTGGCGGCTGATGAAGCGTTGCAGAAGACGAGGTTTACGATCTCGGTGGAGACGTGCGTGTAGATCCACTAGATGATCGCGAGATCTTCCTTGACCCAACGTGGATCGTCGGGTTAGGACGCAATCCGAGGCGACGTGGGCGAGAAGATTACAGCGCCTTAGATGAACTTTGAAGAGGTGGCTCCAATGGTAGTAGTTATGAGCCAAGAGATCTAAGGTGATGGGTATGAAGGGGGAGATGTCGGTGATTGTGTCGGCAAACGACATTGGGGCTGGTTGATGGTAGGTGACGGCGCCGGAGGTTGGGGTAGAAGCTAGGGTTAGGGTTTGGGAGGTAGAGAAATAAGAAGGAGGGGCGATGACGGCGCGGGCCTCTTCCTGGGAGAAGAGAGGGTTGGACGGCGGCGGAGGACTTGGCGGCAGAGCCATCCCAGGGGCGGAAAATTTAGGCGTCTGATACCATGATAGTTTGGAAGAATAATAACTTGTATTGATTGTGGCCTTAAAAGACTGTTTATATAGAGTACAAAACTTGGGAAGAAAAAATAGTAGAGATAATTACAAATCAAACCAATATAGTCTAATATCCTCACTGGGGTAGTCTAGCTTCTTAGGTCATGGTATTACGTAGTTTAATTACGAGAGCTGATATATGAGAGTTGATAAATGAGCGAATTCATGATAGAGGGCTAGATCTTGACTCATTGGCTTAGGAAGATTCTTGACATGGGATTATTTTTGTTAGTGTTCATTTAATCTATTGTAGTACTTTATCTATGAATTAGTAAAGCTTAGATAGTTTTCCCCCAAAAAAGGACATTTATGTTCTGTACTAAAAGGCGCACACTTATGCTCACGGAACACACTAATTTGTGAGGCACTCACTCTGTCGCCCCAATTAGTTAGTTCAGCTTAAAGAAAATCAAATTCCAACTTTTCACTAACTAGCTCCACTTATAGTAGTACGCTAACAACTTTCTCTCGAATCAGGCTCGCGCCCCGTTTTATAAATAAAACAAAATCCAAGTATATATCCGGACATACAACCCACACGGCCGAAGCCAAAGCAAAAACAGAAATAAGTCGAAAGAACGCTGGGGCTACAGCACATCAACGCCCAAGACGAAAAGGCAAAAAAGGAGGGGGGGGGCCAAGAAAGGCGGCGGCCAACATGGCGGCCATCATGGCGAAGGGAGCTGGGGGGAGCGTGGGCCGCAGACGATGGCACCGCGAAGGGGAGCACCGCCGCACGCAGCGCCTGAAGCGAAGACTCGAACCCGGCTCGGTCACGCGGGCGCACCAGGGGGGACCACTGCTGGAGAAAGTCAAGCAAAGTAAAAACAGAGTCAGACGCCCGGGTGGGGAAAATCCGTTTGATCACCATCTTGTTGCGCACATTCCACGGCGTCCAGGATAGGGCAGCGAAGATGAGCCAGAAGAGGCGGCGCCCTCCGCCGGTCCGGTTTGCCTGAACCTGCAGGAACTCTCCCAGTTCCTGCGCCTGCCAAGCCGGGCCCAGAGCCTCGCGAACAAAACTCCATAAGAACTGAGCCGCGGAGCACGAGAACATAATATGAGCGCACGAATCCGGTGTCCCACATAGGGGGCAGCGGCCGTCGTCGGGCCCGTTACGCTTGGAGACTTCCACCCCCGAGGGCAAGCGGTCCCGGAGAAGTTGCCAAACGAAGATACGAATGCTAAGGGGCAGGGGGGCTTTCCAAAGGGGGCCCGACCACGACCTCTCCGGGCCCTAAAAGAGGGCCTTATAGGCCGAGCTCACCGAGAACTCCCCAGAGGGGAGGAGCAGCCATGCGGCCGCATCCTGCTCCTCGGAGAGTGAGGAGGGCAAGGAGTCCATCAGGCTCTGGAACTCGCCCGTCTCCACCACGTTGAAGACGCGGCGGAACAGGAGGTTCCAGTTACCATCCCGGAAATTCTCCGCGATCAGCGACGCCGGGGAGGCCGTGATAGCAAAGAGGGCGGGGAATTGGATCCCCAGTGGCACCGGGAGCAGCCAAGGGTCGAGCTAGAAGCGGGTCCCCTGACCATCCCCGACCACAAAAGAGATCCCACGGCCAATGTAGTGCTTAATGTCCTGGATAGATCTCCAGAACTGAGACCCCTCCCGCCGCTCGCATGCCAAGAGAGGCCGACCGCGGAGGTATTTGGCCTTGATCAGCTGGAGCCACAGACCCCCGTCGTCCCTCAAGATGCGCCATACCCACTTTAACATCAGGACCACATTGAAGCGCCGGGAGCCCAGGATACCTATGCCCCCAAAACATTTGGGGGCGCAAAACGTCCGCCCACTTCACCATATGGTATCTCTGGTGACCGTTCTGAGCTGCCCAAAAGAATCGCGACAACTCCTTAACAAAGTCGGCATGGACTCCCTCAGACAGCAGGTAGAGTCCCATCTCTACTAGCCCATACACAAATTTGTAATGATATACTGTCAACTGTCCACTAATGTACCACCAAAGTACTATCCCTCTCTACTACTAACAATAATACAATAGCAACTTCTTCCAACGTTCTTCCGATGCTCTTAATCCGTACCTCACGGGCGCTGGGGATGTCAAGGACGGATGTGAGCGAGCTTGCGTCATGGGTGACTTGCTGCTCAGCCCATGTAGCTCATCGAGGGGAAGCAAGAACTGGTTGGATGGTCCACCCGATGTGTAGACCGATCTGACAGTCAAGGGTATCTTCGAGTCACACTTCTTTTAGTAGGTTGTAATAATAAAATGTTCGTAAAGAGCTGGTTTGCCCGAGTGGTTAAGGGGGAAGACTTAAGATCTTCTGCACATAAGTGCGCGTGGGTTCGAACCCCACAGCCAGCAAAATTTTTAATTTTTCTTTTGACTTCATAGCACCTTAAGCTAAGTGCTGTGTTTTGCAAGGAGAAGTTGCACTAAAGCAAAATGCTTGGAAGCCATGGAAGCCATATGACCGTGCCCCCATCTCAAAAGGAAAGCAAACAAACGCGCATGTGATCAGCGAATGCGCTTCCCGTTCCTTGCACGTCTTGCAGTTCCGTGCCATTTAATCAGAACCACTCATTTTGTGGAGAGAAAACTTGAAAGCTAAAGAAAAGAAAAACATTCGGTCTACACGAGAAAAGGAGATAAGCTCTCACATGCTTATGCTTGCAGAAACACACAAACATTCTGGCCAACGAATTTCCTCTCTTTAGCTTGATCGATCAACGATTTTTTTTGTTCACCTACATTTCTTTCCAGAGGTTTTTGCGGGTAATGTGAAATAATAGGATCATGTTTTTTTTTTGCGGGGGAATAATAGGATCATGTTAGCCTACCGAGATTTAGTTCGACTGAGGTCTAGGCATGCCATTGAGGTATTTACATTTATATAATCATTAATCCGTGTGAATTTTTATACACACAAACGAAAGAATCATAGTCACGACAATCTTGCTCTCAGCTCAAGTTCGTATGTACGCAACGGCGAAGACACGTGGACAAAGATCGGTTACCGGCAGCTGGCGTCCATGCCAATGAGCTCCATTGCCGTGCCGACGAGCGCGCAGAGGCTCACCGCGTGCCGGCTCACCCCGGCGCTGCCGGAGAACACGTGAAAGCACTCCAGCTCCGACGTCGTCTCCGCCACGCGCCGCAGCTCCCGCCCCATTCCGGCCGCCGCCATCAACTCCGCGTACAAAGAATCCATCGGCAGCAACCCGATCACGAGCTCCACTGTGAACCGTCTGATCCGCGGCACCTTGATCGAAGGGTTGCTGTACCTCGCCAGCACGTGGACCAGCCTGTTGACAAGGTCCACCTCGCTGACGCCGGCGCGGGCGAGGTGGTGGGGCAGCTCGTGTGGGCCCATGAGCCTCACGATCTGCGCCGCGAGGCCAAGCGACACCTCCAGCAGCCGTGACTTCTTGGCCATGACGTTGCGCAGCACCGTGGCGGCGCCGGACGTGACGGCACGCAGCTCTGTGAACCGCTCGCCGCCGGCGGTGTGCGCGCAGAGGTTGGTGAGGATCCTGGCTGCGCCGACGCCGACGGCATCGTCGCTGAGCGCCTCGACGAGACGGCCGACGATGGCGGGCGCGGCGCCGAGTATTCGCTCGCAGTTGCGCGGGCTCTCTAGCGCAAGCATGGCGAGCGCCTCGCCGGCCTCGACGCGCACGGCGTTGCCCTCGTCCGTGATGCCTTGCCGGAAGAACATAGCGAGGAGGATGGAGACGACGCTGCCGGTACCGCCGATCTTCTCGCGCGCGTCCTCGTCCATGGCGAGGCGGGTGAGCACCTCAGCGCCGAGCCGCTGCAGCTCCAGGTGGGCCACGGCGTGCTGGAGCACGGCGCGGATGTTGCTGACCGTGAACACGATCTCCGCAACCTCTTTCCGCAGCTGTTTCCCCGTGCTCCCCGTCGTGTCGGCGAGCATCCTGATCACCTGCAGCGACCGCTTCACGGCCTTAGCTCGCGAAGGGGTGATGGAAACGGCCGTGGATGATGGCGACGACGACGCATTCACAATGGCGGAGAAGTCGATGATCTTGTCGAGGAGGCCGCGGGCGTTACCAATCTTGCTACAGTTATCATGGTCGCGCGCGAGCTTCTTGATGATGAGGAGGCCGAGGAGGTTGCACTCCTCGTCGGCGGCGTAGAGCAGCGACGACACCGACTCGATGGAGCCCGGGACGCCGGCGACGCGGAGCGCGTTCCGCTTCTTGCTGGCGAGCTTGGACACGACGAGCGCCGCGGACGCCCTGGCCCCGGCCTCCGCCGCGCCCTTCCAGCTTAGCATCTCCACCAGCCGTTCCATGACAGCCGGCGACGTGCCGACCCTGCGCAGCGCAGCGTCGCCCAGGCGTGCGCTCCCCGCGACGTTGACGAGGATGCCGACGCCGATGCGCTGCTCGTCATGCGAACCCTCCACGAGGAGCTCCTCGGCGAAGGAGACGAGGTCCATGCGGAGGCCGTCGAAGATGCTCCCGTCGACGCACCGGGAGTAGGCATCGTAGAAGAAGCGGCGGATGGCGAGGAGCCCCGGCGCGCCGGCGAGGTGGCACTCGCTGGCGACGCGCTCCAGGAGGCGGCCGTGGCTGACCTCCCACTCCCACACCGCCTTCTCCGCGAGGAACAGCAGGGCCTCGGCCAGCGCGAGGCCGTAGAAGATGTCCAGCGCCGAGCAGCGGTTGGTCCGCGCGTCCACCGCGTCGCCGAAGTCCTGCCTGACTAGCCGCACCGCCGAGATGGTGACGCAGGCCGTGGCGGACGCCAGCTGCAGCCAGTAGAATGCCTTCCCGACGTGCCTGGTGAGGAAGCTCCAGCTCCTGAGCCTCCAGCTCCAGCCAGACGCGGCGGACGTGTTGCTCTTGGGGGTGCCGGTGTCGAGGCCGAAGACGAAGCGGAAGGAGCGGGCGACGAGGCGGAAACTGGAGCGGCCGGCGGCGGAGAGCGACCAGGTGGCCTGGTGCTGCCACTCCAGCTCGTGGCTGCGGCTGAAGATGCGCGCGCCCTCGATGAGCAGGATGACGGTGACGGACCAGAAGTCGTCCCTGCCGAGGGTGATGGCGAAGCCGCCGAGGAGGACGACGGTGGCCCAGATGAAGCCCAGCGCGCCCAAACCGCTGGCCGCCTTCTCCAGGATGGCCAGCCGTAGCGCCAGCAGCGTGAGCCTCCGCTCGGGCCCCGCGGCCGCCGCCCCTTCGCCGCCGTCCCACGCGCTGCACGATGCCGCCTCGTGGTTGGCGGCACCGCCGGCTTCGTTGCTCGAGCGCGTCGGCGAGTCGTCCGACAGCTGCGGCTCGAACGGCGTCGCGGCGAACAGCGCCCCGGCGCTCGGCTGGGCCTCGATGAGCACCCGCACGGACCGGCCAACGTCGGCGCTCACGCCGCCACTGCCCATGTCCACGATCGAGCAGGCGAGCTACTACACTGAACCGATCGATGTATATACAGAATCCGTTCCCTGAAAACCTATATATTCAGAGAATCTAAGCTCTCGGTGCTTGCTTGATTGCTGTCAGTAGGCGTTGTTCTTGAACTCTTGACTCGGTACGTGATAGGCACCTGATGTTGATAGAGGTGTGTGTACAAGTATATATATCCATACATCCGTGAGCCATGGATGATCAATCGAGGGCGGGTTGCGTGGGCGCTGGAGATGTGTTTGTCCCCAAGGCAAGGGACGATGCGCATGTGGCGAATGCCTACACGGCCAGGATGAACGGATGGGACGTGATTGACGGACGGGATCGGTTCTGCGCGTGGTGGTGGAGGGGCTGGTCTGGGGGTGATGTGGAAGCAAGGTGAACCGGAGCGCGTGCTGTGCACCGCTGGGTCGCACGCACGCCTTTCTTGCTTGGCGGCGCAGAACAAGTAAGGCAGCCGGCCCAAGCGTTGTGCGAGATCATCCTGTCAGCAGCGGCTTATTTTGAGTCATTACACGTGGAATTCCTGATACAATCTTATATAGTACTACGTAGTATTTTTTCCCTCAAAAAAATTTGTTGTCATGGGGCATGGGCGTAGTATGTACGTAGGCACGTACTGATTCATCGTACCTCAGGCCCTACCCGTGATCTAGATAGACCCGATTAGAGCATCTTCACATGAGTTTTTCAAATCGTAGCAGCAGCACAGCTGGCACAGCGTTATGAGAGCTCCGACAGTTGCTGTTCAAATAGTGGAAGGGCCATTCAATATTGAGATGCACAAAACAGCCAGCCTCTGACTAGAATTTGGACAACTATTCTTCTAATCAATTATTCACACCATATTACATACTTTTAAATAAAACGGTTTCACAACAATTCAAAACAAACAAATAGCATTATTCATACAAGACTTAAAAAATATAGCAACCAAACTTGTCGATGTATCAACCGGAGTTTTCTTTGAGAACCAAAAATGCTCCATTATGTCATTTTGGAGCTCGGCATGAACATGTGGGTCACAAATTTCTTGATACATGGCTATGAAGGAAGTAAACTCGGAGGCTGACACCTCATCTAGTTGAGCTAGAGGTCCCTGGTAATCATATGACTAGTTATCAACCACTTGTTCTGCCATCTTACTCTCGATGATCATGTTATGCATAATCACACAATAGTTCAGAACCTCCCACATCTGAGACTCTGACTAGGTGAGAGCAGTGTATCGAACAATAGTAAAACGCTGCTGGAGGACACCGAAAGTCCGCTCGACATCCTTCATACAAGCCTCCTAGCACTTAGCAAATCAAGACTTCTTCGTATCAGGATCGGGAATTTTCTTTACAAATGTAGACCAAGAAGGTTAGATACCATCGGCTAGGTAGTACCATTTTTTTTGTATGCGTGACCATATGGTTCTCATAGTTGACGGCTAGAGAATGACCCTCCGTTAGAATAGCAGACACTAGAGAGCGCTGCAACATGTTGATATTATTGTGAATTCCTACCATGCCAAAAAAACATACCAAATCCGAAGATCATGATCTACCATGCTTCAAGTATGACACTACACTCTCCAATATAGTCTATGTACATGCCTTGAAAAGGAAATGGACAATTATTCCAACCCTAGTGCATACAATCAATGCTACCAAGCATCCCGAAAAATCCTCTAGCTGTATTTTTCTGGTAGAATTCGATTTGTATTTTTTATTTGGTTCTCTCAAATAAACTGGACCAAATACTACCACGATTGCCCGACAAAACCTGAAGACAGCTCTTAGAGCATGTGATCTCAGCCATGCGAAGATAGTCATCTTGCGTATCTTGTGTGTTATGTCACATAGAGATAAAAACACTTTTCTATACGGAACTCCCAAGATCTAGCTGAGATAGAAGGCCACAAGGATTACCACTAGACGCACATGTGCGGATTATTGATGAAGCACGTCGAAGCAATGCAGTCCCACATCGATCAGATCCCACGATGATGTGACTTACGTCCAAGTCCCTTTTGCCTCCCGATATACCTTGTCGAGTTATGGGCAAATTATCATCATCCCTTTAATAGCTCAACTCTCTTCTCGATTCACGATATGTGATTCATCCAACTAATTCTTAGTCGACCACCCGGATAATACTTAACCGAGTTACGCATGGCCATGTTTTCCTAATCATATCACCTTAGAGGGCCCAAAGAATATCTCTCCAGTCGGAGGGGGAAAATCCCATCTCAGTTATCCACATCACGCAACTTGATTCTCAGCTGACTCAGACTCTGCCATTATAATTTCCCTACGATGGAACATTTTTTGATAGAACCTAAGTCGGCTGATCCACAACTTGGATTGTGAGATAACCTTAGGTCTAAGAATTACATTGATTGAGACATACAAATGGAGATTACTTGTTGTATCTTAATATGAGTCAGTCTGACTCGCTACACACCTTGATTTTGTTGATGGAAATGAGTCATCAGCCGACTTTCACATTAATCTAATTTGTTGATGGAAACAATCATGGCCACTTTTCGTTGGAACACCAAGTGCAGAGTGTTGTAGAAATCTTCTTTTCCCTACAAGGATGACTAGAGGGTTTATATCGAACTCTCGGGGAATTGGTTATGGAAGAGTATTTGTCTTCTCCTCTTCAAGCAACCTATAAATTAAAATAGTTTGTCTTATGTCCCCAACTCCACCAAATGGTAGTCAAGCATAAGGTTTCGTATTAGTAATATTAAATAAAATAAAATACAAACTAAAGTAAATAAAGTAAAGCAATGCAAACTAGATGATATGGAAGATAGTAGAGTTGTTTTTGGGTTTTTATGAGTGATTGCAAGTAAGGAAAGTATTTTTTTTATTTTCAAAATAATAAATTGATGAAAATATAAAAGATAGTAGATGCAATATAAAGGTGTTTCTTATGATAAAAATCTGACCGGGGTTCATGGGTTCACTTGTCTACTCTCTTTTTAGGTTGTAGTGATCATAAAATAATTCATTAATGATAAAGATTCATGGAACTTCTATATATGTTTGATAAATAAATCAATATGGGCATCACGTTCTAACATAGAGATGAAATACATCTCTCTTATACTCCTCAAGAAAGGGAAACTCCATGCAATCTTGAATTAAGAAAAAATCAGAGTATACCTTTAAGTAATATAACATGATGTTTGAAATACAAATATGCTACCTTGATCTAACAAGATTATCACACTATCACATGATAACTATAGCACATGATTTCACTTTATCCATAGTGAGGCAGCAAAAGAAAGATAAAAACCAAAGTAGATCTTGAGTATTTTGTTTCACAATTCAATCCCAACCTCCATGCTACTCCATCTAACACACACTTCTCCCATACAAGTTCTTGCATACAAGTTGGATCAAAGCAAGCAATTAATAATGGGGTACATGATATGCATCTATCTACACATTTTACACAAAATAGATTCCAACCTCAAATATCAAATCATACAACAAAGGTCCACCACATAGGAATTACAAATATGACCATAATCATATAGGGCATCTCATATGGTACTAGATCTATGAAGAACAAGAGATAAATAGATCAAGATACTACAAAAAACCCATAGCCCGGTGGTGGACTAATCCCTCTTCATCATGGTTATGATGCTAGAGATGTTGGAGAGGGTGGAGATCTCCCCAGAGGTGGCTCCGACGAAGTTTCCTTCTGCAATCTTCGTTGGATCTGACTCTATTTGGTGGTGTTTCCTTCTCTGGTGTGCTCTTCCTCGAGGACTCCTCGGGGGTCCTTATATAGGGATTTTTAGGCCAAGATAACTTCGTGCGTGAAATAATCGAGGCAATCAGACGACCGAGGAGGGAGATATCATAGGTGGCGCGCCCACCTGGGCTAGGCGCGCCACCCATGATATCTTGGGCCTCTGATATGTCGAAAACGTATCTATAATTTTTGATGCTCCATGATTGTTTAGTATCTACTTTTCTTTGCTTTGTCTACACTTTGAGGTGTTTTTATATCTTTTCTGGAACTAACCTATTAACAAGTTGCCACTGTGCCAATTGCATGTTTTCTTCTATTTTTGGTTCCAAAAAGACAGAAAATCAATATTCTCGGAATTGGACGGGACAAAAGCCAAAGTCAATATTTTACCGTGGGGGACATGAAGCCAGAAGACGAGACGGAGAAGCAAACCAGGGCGACCAGACCCCCCTAGGAGCGGGTGGGCCCATCCCGCACCTGGGTAGGGTGTGGGGGCCCTGGCCGCCTCCCAGCCTCGTCTCTTCGCCTATAAGAAACCCCTGATGCAGAAACCCTAGCCACCCGATCAAAACTCCACGAAACCTTCTGTAGCAGCCGCCACCGTCGTCCCTAGATCGGGGGGGGGGGATCTGAAGTTCTTCCCAGCACCCTGCCGGAGGGGAAATCATCCCGGAGGCCTTCTCTCCGGTATGAAGCGTGAGTAGTTCCACCTTGGACTATGGGTCCATGTAGTAGCTAGATGGTTGTATCTCCTTGTACTTTCATGTATAGATCTTGTGAGATCCGTTCATGATCAAGATCTAATCTATTTGTAATCATGCATGTTGTGTTTACGGGGATCTGATGGATATTGAGATTACCATGTCAGATTGATTAATGGTTTTGTCTATTTGATACTATCATGTCTATGTTGTTTGTGATCTTGCATGCTCTCCATTGTTAGTACCTATCTTGGCCAAGTAGTTGCTAGTGACTCCAAGAGGGGGTATTTATGCTCGATAGTGGGTTCATGCCTCTAGTTTCCAAGGGAAGTGACAGAAATCTGTTCGGTTGTAGATGTGATGTTGCCACTAGGGAGAAAACAATGGTCTCTTATTCATAGAAGAAGTGAATTGTTTACCTTACACACTTTGCTTAAAGCAGTTGTCTGTTGCTTGCAACTTAATACTGGAGGGGGTTCCAATGATAACCTGAAGGTGGACTTCTAGTCATAAATGCAGTTGGATGGCGGTCTATGTATATTGTTGTATTGCCCAATCGAATATCATAGGATCTTTTTGTCTGGTATTGCATTGTTATGCCTTGCTTAGTTCCTGTCAATTGACCTGCTGTAATTTTTTTACCCTTAATGACATGTTGTTTATCTAAGGAGAGCACCTCTAGTGAACTATGGACCCCGGTCCAATCTTTACCATTGATACATCCTCCACTATTACTTATTTACTTGCTGCAAACCATTACCTTCCACACTATACGTTTAATACTTTTTTACAGCAAACCGGTGAGCTTGACAACCTCACTGATTCGTTGGGGCAAAGTTTTGAGTTTGTGTTGTGCAGGTTTCCACGCTGCTTGCAACACCTGTGTGACGTTTCCTTCCTCCTTCTTGTTCGATAACCTCGGTCTCTACTGAGGGAAGACTTGCTGCTGTGCTCATCACACCTTGCTCTTGGGGTTTCCCGACGAAGTGCTGTCAAGCACCACACATCAAGATTTTCTAGCACCGTTTCCGGGGAATAAAGAAAGAAGCTCCCACGTCAACTAAGCGCCATCAACAAGTTTTCTGGCGTCGTTGCCAGGGAGGCTAAGGACGTATTCACAAGGGGAGTCCTCCACTTCCTTTCTCTTTACTTTGTTTTTAGTTTGCTTAGTTTCTTTTGCTTGGTTTTGTTTGCCTCTTTTCGAAAACTCCAAAAAATTAGTCTAGTTTGGTTTGCTTTCTTTATTCAAAAACACAAAAAAATTAGTTCCTACTCTATTTGCTGGTCTGTTATTTCCTTTCTTGGTCATGCTTTCTATCAATGGATGGTTTCTTTGAAACTAGTTCTTATTGGCAAGGTGAGTTCACGGAAGAACAAAAGTACTATTATAAGGAACACCGTTTGTCACAAAAGGGGAAACACTTATGGGAACAAATTGATAAGTTGAATACTATTGCTAGGGACGTGTGTTCTACTTATAATGTTACTTATTCCTTTGATAAAGCTTGTTGCTGCAAGAGGTATAAACACCTACCTTTTCAATGTGAGTATAGTGATAATGTTACCATATCTTCTTATGTTAAAGGAAATTATGAATTTTATGATGTGGAACAAATTGAAGAATTCATTGCCTTGAAGGGTGCATTTGAACTTGCTAGTTTGTTTGAAAATACTGATGATGCACCTTATGAAAATGAGGTTTATGAGATACTTAAATTTTGCTTTGACAATTATAAGGAAGAAAATGTCTATATTCTTGAATATTTTAATAGGCGATTTCCACAAATATAAGAGACTAATGCCTTGCAGGAGCCTATGGAAGAAGAAATTGTTGAAACTGGAAGCTCATTAGATGAAAAAGAGGAGGAGAGTGATGAACAAAAGGAGGAAGAATAGATTATCATGCCTACCTTCTAATGAGAGTAACTCTTTATCCCTTACATTATTTTATTGTCCCCCATGCTTACCAAAGGATGATGAATGTTATGTTCCTATGGATCCTTTTGAAATATCTACTTTGGGTAAAACCTGTGAAGGTTTTAATCCTACTATTTTTTAGCTTGATAGAAATTATGTGTTTGTAGATCATGAAAATCATGTTTTATGTGATAGCTATATTGTTGAGTTTATTCATGATGCTACTGAAAATTATTGTGAGAGAGGAAAGTATGGTTGTAGAATTTTCATGGTACTAAAACACCTCTCTATGTGCTGAAAGTTTTGAAGTTACTCTTGTTTCATCTTCCTTTACCTGCCACTTTGTTCTTTGTGAATTTATTTTCATACAAGATTCCTATGCATAGGAAGTGGGTTAGACTTAAATATGTTTTGAATTTGCTTCTTGATGCTCTCTTTTACTTCAATTCATATTTCTTATGTGAGCATCTTCTCAAACTATCATGCCTAATTTAAAGGCGTTAAAGAAAAGTACTTGTTGGGAGATAACCCAAGAGTTTCCTTGAGTCTTGGAAGTTATTACTTCAGTAATGACCTCTCCTTATCCTTTTTGTTTGCTTTTTGTGCCAAGAATGACCTCTAATGAGAGGGAAGTAAGATTTGGGGAGTTGCTGTCCCGAAACAGATTTCTGTCCTCCACCGAAAAAATTCGTGAGGAGTCTCTATAACTCGGATTGAGCTGAAAATTTACGAATAAATCCCCCAACTTTCGTTAGTTCAACACATTTTGATTTGAGCAACAGAAAATCTTCGCAAAAATCGGTTTCTACCTGCTGGTCTGTTTTGACAGGTTTCTGTCATTATTTGCATTTGCTTCTTATTGATTCCTTTTTGAGTTGTCTTTTAGGGAATTGAGATTTTTGAAGGATTTACTACAGTAGCTTTTGTTTTTAGTGAAAATTCTTGCTGTTCCAAAGCTTTGCCTAAAGGTCTATTATCTTTTGAATACACTAATATTGCTAATGAAGATTGTGTGAAGTTTTGTATGAAGGAAATATTTTAGGTGTAGAGAGAGAATGATGTAATGAGATGAAGAATGGACAAAAGCTCAAGCTTGGGGATGCCACCCCGGTGTCACCCCTAGAAATATCCAAGAGGTACAAGCGTCAAAGATTGGGGATGCCCAAGGCATCCCCTTCTTCATCAATAAAAAGCTTAGGTCTGTCTAGACACTTCGTTTTTATTGTTTCATGCACAATTTGTGTTGTTCTTGGAGCATCTTAGTTTTCGTTTGCTTTGCTTAGTTTGTTTAGTTTGCTTGAATATTATTTTGGACCCCCGTTCTTGCTGTGTTGTTTCAAATGAGTTGCTTGGTTTGGAAAGGAGTAGTAAGTTCTTGCTTGAAAGTGCAAGAGGAGCTTGCATTGACTGCGACTTAGACTTTAGCATGACATGCTAGGTGTTGTTTTGAACTTATGCTTAGTGATTATTGATGTAGCATGTATTGTTCCAAACAATTAGGATTGCTTAGTGTGCCTTGAATAAATTATGCGTTATTTTAGCATGCAAAAGCATAGTATTGTAGTATTCTCCTTTGATGCTTTGTTTGGGTTGACTTGGCACATGCTCACACCATGTTATGACTATGACAAGTCACCATAGCCTCTATGGTCATTTAGTCCTTGACTTTTAGTACCACCCTATGCTTTGATTAGTAATGCTTTGTTGCTCTGCATGATTATGACCATTATTGATCTCTTAGTTGGTTGCTCCCAGTCTTTTGCTAGCCTCCACTTGTATGAGTAAGTTCTACTCATGCCTCCAACTCCCAAGAAACCAAGTTATTCCAAAGTGTCCACTATAAAGTCCCATGCATGGTGTGTTACACCATTCCAAGTATATTCTTGTTTTCAGTTATCCTCCAATTAAAAACTATTTTGTTATGTGAAAACTTAGTGATTAATGCCCTCACAAACTTGATGTCACACTTTATATTTATTTGCCCCTAATAAACTTGAACCATTGTGTCATCTATGTTGTATATGCTTGCACTTAAACGTTCGAATTAGCAGAACCGTGCTATCACGGGGAACGTTTTCAACATTGCACTTGTACTTTGTACTCAGTTGATATCATGCTCTTTTGTCTATGGATGTCACCGGTGTGAAATAAAGAGGGAACTTGTAAGTCCATGGAGTTTGTATTTTGTGTTAGAGAAACGTCCGGGCCGCTAGCCTAAGCCATGCTGATGACCCACAGGTGTAGGAGATTGTAACAGTCTTCGCGGGTAGAATTACTGTCAACAACATGATTTTTAATCCCAGATGCCTGTTATGCCATACATCGCAATCCCAGGATTACCATTTTTGCGAGACATAACAGATTTGGATATCACAGTACATCATCCACTACAAACCATACATAAGGTCTTACACAAATAAGGATCTCATGATCCAGTTCTTAATACAACTCAAGCAGCGGAAATACGTAATAAAGGTAGCGTAGGCGAAGCTCCATCTTCGGGGTCACAGGCAATGCTGACAATGGGAGATGATCCTAGTTGTCGTAACCTTCCTGCGGTCCATCCTCCTGGTACTCTTCTTCATAGTCTGGCCACGGGAATAGCCAGGGACAAAGCCATGAGTACTCTTTAAGTACTCGCAAACTAATACTAACAAGTGAAGGGGGTTTTTGTAGTAGGACACTAAGCTCTAGGGTTGTTTTGCAAAAAGCCAGATTTACCTCTACTAGGTTCAGGAGCAAGAGAAAGCTAGTCAAATTTTATAACACCTAAGTGGGAACTTGTATCTCATGCCACAACTCTGTTGTGGTCAAGTCAAATTCTCCGATTCATTTAACAAGTCATTTTGAAAACGTCTGACGGGGGAACAGTATGGCCACTCCAACTGTCCATAACCGCGGACGCGGCTATTCGAATAGTTTGACACTCTATAGAGCTTGTACACTTTCACCACAACATTCGATACATCCGTCAGGAACAAATCCTGAATTCACCATACTCAGTATGCGGATAATCAATCCTAACCTTTCAATTACACGCCCTAGTATAGGCACCTCTCCTGTGAGTGTGGCCTCCCAACCATGACCAACTGTCATCTTGGGTACTGCACAGGTGGAAAATCTTCACAAGGTAGCCTCAGCTCAGACCTTGGCTGTGAGGGAACCCATACTAAGGTATATAAGTTTCTAGTCATGCCCTACCCAATTTTAGGGTATTGTGGTTGTATAGTAAAATTGGAATGGTATCGTATCCAGACAACCATCAGTTTTATAAAGGGCTAAGGCTCATGCCTCAACATTTTCATCATCAAAATCATCTGGTGTTCGGAAACACATGTCAAAACATTTCAGTAGAATGACTCATCATTCCAAGGTTTTCATAACCATTTTCACCAAGTATTCCCATCTAAAGTTGATCAAGTTTTAGGCTTAGCACTAGCATCTACAAATGGTGGTAAGTACTAATGAGGGGTGGTAAAGAAGTGGAGATTAATTGAGTTTAATCTCATGCCTTAGGATGACATCAAGATTATCTAGCTTAGGCCAAATTTAATGCTCTTTATGCAACCTTCAATTATCTTCCTAGAATCTACAAGTTACTTAAGTAAACTCTAAGAGAAAGCTTTGATAAAGAAATAAAGTATAAAGCTTGCAAGTATAACTAGGATTGGGTATCATCAAATGTGTCCAACCAAGCATGCTTAGTGCATTGCATAGGTTACCTATCTTTCATAATTGCAATTGTTAGCTTGCCAAGTTAATAGCTTGCCTTGAGCAGAGCAGTGGTTGAAGTTCTCCTCGGCTTCTTCTTCGTAGTATCCTCCTTCCTCCTCGTATCCTTGGTCGGTACTAGCGTCTATAAATAAATATGTGGTAAACAATCACCAAACAATACTTAACTATTTTCAATCATCACACAAAGGTGTTCTATAGATGATCTAGCGTCATCACCTATCATTACAAGATTAAAGCATTTGTCTTATTTATTTTAGTTTGAGAAAAGTAATTTCTACTCATTGAAAAACTACTTAATATTTAATATTCTCCAACTCAAACATGGGATCATGTTGACACATGTCATCACCACATATTTCAGTACATGGGAATGTGATTTAAAGTGGTGTCACAATTTAATAAGGTTTAACCTTTTTATTTAAATAATTAAAGTGACTAGAAATGCCTATGTGGCATTCTTTCATTACTTGATCATTATTTCTGTAAGTAAACCCAAATGTTTTTATATATTCTGAAAGGTATGATCAAATGTGATTTCTGAGAGTTGGAATCAACACAAAGGCTGTTATGGTTGAAATTTGAAAAATGTTTGAATGCAGAAAAGCTTCTGACTTGTTATTTTTACCAAGGTTTATCTACAAATCCAAATGATTTGAATCCAACGAGCTTTTATTAAGAATTTCAGTACCTTTCTAACAAAATTGGTTTCATGCAATTTGGTTCACTGAATCGAGCTGGGTTGATTTTTGAAACTAGGTACAGAACTGAGTTTGAATTAAAATAGAAAAATCTAAATTCAAACGGTTGGGCTGCGCAGGAAAGTTTAATGGGCCGGCCCAGTGTCACTCCACAGCACGGGGCTCAACTGACAGGGAGGTTCCACCCGTCAGTGGCTCATAACACGCGAAGCGGTACGGTGCGATCTCGGCCGCACGATCTAAATCTAATCGAACGGCTACGGCTCATCGTCCACGTCGGGCAGCGCCGGCGAGACAGAACCCTAACGCAGCAGGTGGGGGTCGTGGGAGTCTCACCGGGGCTCAGACGAGGGTTGGCGATGGGGGCGAACGACGAAGTCGATGACGACGGTTCTCCTGGCACCGGCAGCTCCTCCTGGGGCGGCTCCAATCGACGGCTCCCTTCTTCTCTAGCAGCGGCGGGCTCCGGCCAAATTCCGGCGATGCGCTGCTCGCCTTGCTCCAGGAGTGAGGTGGGGTGATTCTGGGTGAGAGGGGAGTGAACTGGTGTGAAGAAATCGAGCGGGGGGGGGGGGGGGGCTCTATTTATAGTGGCGAGAGGGGACCGACGAGCGCGAGCTGAGCTCGTCGTGGTTGACGGCACAGGCAGCTATCGGCGTGGGCAACGGTAGGGGGCAGTTCTATGTTCCCTGGTGAAGCTCAACGGCGTGGTGGCGAGGCGTGGGGCGATGCTGATCGGTCGGAACGCTTCGACGCTCTAGGCGGGTCTGACGGGGTTTTTGATGGTGCACATCGAGCGTGGTCCGCGCGGCGGCGAACGGGCATGTCTAGCAGGGTGCTGGGGTGCTGGCGATCACTTACGCACGCGGTGAGGGCGGCGCACGGTCTGGGGGTGCTGGTCGAGCGTGGCGCACGGGGAGCGCTCTCGGCATGGTCGCAGAGAGGTTTGGCATGGCCTGGGCGTGTGGTCCAGTGGCTGGCATTCCTCGAGGCTGGGACAGGGAGTGGCGGTGGGGTGCTGGCTAGCTCCCAGACAAGGTTGGCGAGGCTAGTGTGTCCTCTAGCTCGCCGGCGACAACGGGGTGGCAAGTTTGCTCTCGGCCTGCTCACCATTGATGGCTAGGCTTGCTTACAGTGATGATAAGGATAGTTAAAGGATCTATATGATCTACTAAGGACTAGTTGCAACCAGAGAGGGAACAAGTTAGGCCAAAATCTCTGCACACTATAGTGTTTGTGATTTGTTTGATTTGAAACTACAAGCTGTTTGATGAAATGGCTGCAAGAACTTGAGTTTTGAATTTTGATAATATTTTTGGTGGGTGTGCTAGGCATGTTATGAGGATTCTGTGGGTGCTTGGGTTTTGAAAATTGAACTTGTTTGAGTGGTTTTTGAAATAGTGGGATCTTCCCATATGAGATAGATTCAAATTTAAACTGTCATTTAAACTGAGCATTTGAATGTTTTTGGATGATCACAAAGTCGGCCTTG
This sequence comes from Avena sativa, assembly GCA_916181665.1. NCBI lineage: Eukaryota > Viridiplantae > Streptophyta > Magnoliopsida > Poales > Poaceae > Avena > Avena sativa. Next base: position 152,290,107 of record OV702297.1, read on the forward strand.
GTACCTTATTATGAGTACTAACAAGGGGTGTAAAGATCGACGGATGTTTCTATTAAGTTCTGAAAGTTAGGGATAGCCAAAGTAGGCATGAGAGTTAATTTGGCCAAAGTGACCATTCACTTCATTTGTTTATTTTGAGTTGTTTGTCCTTGGGAAAAGTTTGGGGATTGTTTATATGATGTTTATTTTACCTAAGAATCATTTTACAAGCAAAGAAACACAAAACCATGGCAATTCAAAAGAATCCAAATTTTAATACACACACATATGAATGCTTTCATATTTTTAGTTGGAAAAGTTTTTGTTAACCCTAATTTTGATGATTAGAGTTTGATGATCCATGTTTAGTATTTTTGGGATGTTAAAATTACCTAATTTATTGATTCGACACAAGGGGAGCCAAAGAATACTTGCAAGCCTTAACAACTGAGTTGTCAGTTCAGCTGCACCTAGAAATAGTTCTTGCTCACAGAAGTTTATCAGTAGCAATAGTTTGGTAGTAGGAATAGCAAAGAAACATCAACAGCAACAGTAAAACATGAGCAATAGTAACAGTAACGGTAACAGTAGGATTCAAGTGCGGTAGACATAGGGATGGATGGACGGGCGTTGCATGGACGAGTCTAAACATGTAACTTCAAGATCTAGGGCATTGTAGATAAATAATAACAAGCATCCAAGTACTAAACAATCCTAGGCATGTGCTCAAAATATAGTCATACGTGCTCGCAATGAGAACTTCCACAACATCTTCTGTCCATCCAGCCCATGGCAGCGGAGCCTCTAGGGAACTACTGCAATTAAGATGCTGTAACACCCTTGGAATCGGCCCTATGCAAGTTTTTAGCGTTTCCCGCCAAACCCGCATAGAAACGATTCAAAGGTGCCCACCAGGCACTTTCGTGCGGGTCAAAAACGAAGTAATACCATTACACATTAGTCCATGATGGAACCCACAGAACAGATATATACAACAATGACTCCATGAGTCAAGAATACAGATACACAATACCAAGATCCAAATCACCTTTTAAATGATACAACCTCCGACCAAGAACAAGATGCAAATGGGGCTAAGAGCCCTGAAGAATAACCAATGGCGTCCATAACCCTGCCCAGGCCAAGTCGGAAGGGTAACCCTGCTAACGACGTCGATCTCAAAACTTGCTTAAAAAAAGGGGTGTCGACAAAGGGCAAAGGAAAAAGAGAGTGGTCAGTACTGAGGCCAGTACACGTCGAGACTAGAATTCGGCGGTCCTCACCTACATAGGTATGGTGGACTGAAGCGGCATCGCAGCATGCACTAAACAACCTATAGAGACTCAATACAACTGGCGGCTATCAGATAGGGATAAGAAAGACCTATTCGGATCCAAACTGATACTACCACCAAACAAACCCATCCTGGTATTTCCCCTCGAGACAAAACGAGGAAGTCAAGCCGAGGAAACTCACACGGTTGGCAGTTTTATCCATTCCATTACATTTACAACACTTACTAGTCATATATAGATAGTATGAGTCATCCGGATATAATAAGCAGTGGGCACTTTTAATTAACCATTCCGTTGTAGTTGCGATACTTACTAGTCAGATACATATAACATGAGACATACAAGAACCCAACAGTTGTTGGCACTTTTATTTAGCCATTCCGTTGTAGTGAAGCTGATTACTAGTCATTATAAAGTCAAATTTATAGCACTACTTTAGTTATAGTTGTCTAAGATCGAGATACTGTGCTCCAAGTCGTCCATAACCGCGGACACGGCTTTCAGAAAGTTTTACCCTGCAGGGGTGCACAAATAGCAACACACGCACGATCAACCTCGGGAAAAACCAAATGAAAACCCAACGAGGCATCACGACAGAACATTCACAAGATTCATATTTGATTTCAGGGTGCCACCCCACTAAGCTACCCGCGACGAAGTTGGCCGGCTCCGAGACGGACCCAGAGGTTTGTGACAATGGATGTAAACGACTGGGAACCCGAAAGTGTGACTGGGCTTATCGATACCACGAAAACATTCCACGTTGGTTCCAAAACAGTACAGGTGCTCCACGCGTAATCGTAAATAAAGCAGTAAAGCATGGCATAAGTACAGGATAGTAATAAAGCCTCAAACTACTTTGTGGCCCCAAAGAATTAAATATGACTCAAGCTAGGGTTAGGGGGATTCATGGTCCCACATGCGGATAGTGCGAATATTCAGAGAACAGGTATCAAGTACTCGGGGTCGTACAGTACACAAGTGGATGGTTAAAAACCAAATAACATTTATTGCCCACCTGTGCCTCTGCATTATTTACCTACTTCAGTTTTAGTTATTAAACAGTAATTAAAGCCATGATCATCTTCAACATTAAACATGCGGCATTACTCCAACAACTGTGGTACTTGACGACACGCAACAACACTTGAGCAAGCAACTATGACACGCAAGTCCAACTATCTACCAAACAACAGGTAATAGGATGTGTCCAAGGCAATATAAGGCTGCAAGAGATATCATGGGTACGAAAACTAGAGCATCGCAACACAGATAGCAATAGATCAACATGAGGAAATAAAGACTATAAAGTAAAATAGGTAGAAAGGGGGAGAATGCTCGCCTGAAAACATTGTTGAAGGTTCATCCGAAGATAGGGTCGAGACTCGCATCAACTCATCGGCCTAATCCGTGAAGAAGCAAAGCACTAGTAGAAACACCAGATGCAATATTTAATACTACGACAGAAGATCGGCCATGATGCATGTATGATGTATGACATATCAAAGGTGCGATGCAATTAGGCCATATTAAGCGGAACCAGGGTCCCGACAATTATTTAATAGGTTCAAGTTGTTTAGATACCTCGCAATTTAAATGTTGTCTTATCAAGGCAAAATATTTCATCGGTTCGACGCGCAAATTTAAATGAGACCAATATTAGACTTGATTCGCCCGCATATGGGCCCCATATTTAATTATAAGGTGAATCGTCATAATGCCCCCAACCATAACATATGTATGCGAACATGTATAATGAAGTGTGGCAAAATATATGACATGTTAAGAAAATAGGGATACCGTCGGAATCTCACGGTTCAGATCGGAGTTAGAGAGATGGTCTTCGTCTTATTGTTGGAGATCGGACCTAGCCGAGGTGACAGACTCCAAGAAGTAGAACTTGTCATAGTCGGATAGCACAACAAAAACAAAGACAAACTTGTAAGATGACAACTTGTTTGGTACGAAATATATCAAACGTGTTGTAACAGAAGAACGGGCTCTGAAGCACACAGAGACATACCGTCGAACAAGTGCCAGGCATGTGGCCATGGGCATGAATGAAAAACATCAGCTGACTCTTGGATACTGTGAAGGGGCAAGGCAGTGCGCAGAAGGGGATCAAGGTCGCTCGTACGCGTTTACTGCTACTGGTGTTGGAGGCGACATACGCTGCTGGCATACTAGTGTGCGTGGAGATTTAGCGAAGTTGAGCAAGCTGCCGCGATGGGATCTAAGGTGGCTTTGAGGAAAAACAATTTATGCAGGGGACAAAGTGGCACTGCTAGCAAGGTGGTCAGGGAAGCAGTAGCATGGAACTGACGAGGATGAAGGATCAGGTACCCTCCTAGCACGGGGATCAATGGAAGGCTTCAGCTTTCGATGTTGGATTTGGTGTCCAAGGAAATGAAATAGCAATCTGGCTCCTGAGAAGAAAACCATGTGGCGAGAGCTAGCTTGGCAAAATGATGATGAAAAAGGCAAGTATTAAATATGGTGAAACAAGCCTCCATCTATCCTTTTATACCTCAGCAAGTTGATCAAGTTGAGTTTGAACCATTTGAAAGTGTTTACAAAGCATTTTAATATCATTAGAAGTTCTTTCCACAATATCTTTCAACTCATGGATAGCTCTAGAGTTTTCCAACAAATGATTCTGAACTTGTTTATTAAAATAACCTTGTTTAATAATAAATGTGTCAAGTTCCTCTAAACATTGATCAGGAGGCTTACCATAAGAAATATCACCTTCATCAAAGTGTTGGAGAGAGTGTACCTCAATAGTAGATGAGTGGGGAATTGGCTTACATAATTCTTCTATAGGAGGTAGATTCTTCACATCTTCATCTCTAATACCTTTCTCCTTTAGACACTTCTTAGCTTCCTTCATCACTTCACCATTTAATGCAATCACTTCTCTCTTCTTTGTTGTTGGTGTTGGAACTGGTTCAGGAGTAATAGGCTCAGGTGCATTCATCTTAGTTGAAGTCCAATCATCATAATTCTTGCTTATCTTAGCCATTAATTCTTCGGCATCTGTAGGAGTTCTTTTCCTGAAAACACAATCAGCAAAGCTATCTAGGTATGTCCTAGAATCATAAGTTAATCCATTATAATAAATATCAAGAAGTTCATTCTTAGGTAATGGACATCCAGGATGTGCATGAATCAAGGCACAGAACCTTGTCCATGTTGGGAATATGCCCTAGAGGCAATCATGTATGATGATATTTCCCATTGTATTCATAAAAATATTAGTCCTTGTATAAATATCTGATGTGTATCATTGAATATGTGATTCGGTTGTGGAACTATGCATTCATGTTGTTTGTACTAAATATCCTTGGTCATTGAGGTTGTGCTGGACACACAACTTAGACCAATGTGAAAGTTGTCTTGATGACTCGGTTCCACTTGTCATGGGCATGGAGATGCTATTCCAACTTACACAGACTCGGCTAAAGAGTTTAGCGAGTCGGATTGACCCATATTGAGGTACAACGAACTAGCTGTCATTTGTATATCTCAATCAATGTAATCCTTAGACCTGAGGTTGTTGCATAGTCCGAGTTGAGGATCACCGACTTAGGTTCTGTCACACTGATCCGTAACTAGGCAGTTATAAAGGCAGGGTTCGGGTCGACTGAGAATCAAGCTGCGTGATGTGAATAACCAAGATGGGATTTTGCCCCTCCACTCGGAGAGATATTCTCTGGGCCCTCTCGTGAGATATGATTCGGAAAGCATGGCCATGCACGACTAGGTTAAGTGTTAACCGAGGCGATCGACTAAGAGTTAGTTGGGTGAATCACTTATCTCGGATCGAGAAGAGAGTCGGACTATTTAAGGGATGACATATATTCGCCTATAGTCTGACAAGGTATATCGTGAGGCAAAAGGGACTCGGACGTAAGTCGCATTGGAAAGGCAAGTCGTCATGACTCTTTGGTACTTGGGAGTCGGCACGTTATGCTAGGAGCCGCTACCGACTGATCGATTGTGAGTCGGACTCCAATCGTGTCGAAGTAGCCATGAGCCTGCGGGGTCACACACTTAAGAGCGGGAGCAAGTTCGGATTGGATCTGAACACGTAATCTGGTTGGGTTGGACCTTAACTTGATTAGGACTGAGTTAGTGAGTTGGACTCACGGTGACTAGTGTTATATGGGCTTTAGTGAATGGGTCGCGCGAGCAGAGCCCACGTTCACTCCCTATATATAGTGGAGCACCTTAACCCAAAAAGGTTAATCGTTGTTCGGTTAGGTCATTCCATGTGTTGGAAACCCTAGCTCCATAGCAGTCTAGCCGTCGTTACGAACCTAGCAATTCGCCGTCGGTGCTCCTCCTTGTACGTGTGGATACCAGCAGAGGTGCTGTGCGATCAGCACCAGGACGATCGGATCGTGAGGACTGCACTGCATCAACTGACACGCTTCATCAGTAATCCGCAACTGCGCGTCTAGTGGTAAACTTCGTGGCCTTCTACCTCAGCTAGATCTTGGGATCACCACGTTAGAGGAAAAAGTTTTTGTTTTATCTCTGTGTGGCCCAACAGTCCATGACTCAGGCAATTTCTCTTCTTCTCCCTGTTTAAAATCAAAAAGTCTCTGCAAAGCAGCATGTCTAGCACTAGGAGGAAAATATTTCTGGAAGAAAGAAGCAATCAAGAAATCAGGGCTATCAATGGAACCAGGAGGTAATCTATTAAACCAAGCCCTAGATTCTCCTTTTAGTGAAAAAGGGAAGATCTTAGTAACGAAGTACTTGCGCATCTTAAAATCATCAGAGAACAAAGCACTCATAGTAGAAAGCTCATTCATATGAGCCACAACACTCTCATTTTCAGTCCCACAGAAAGGTTCTTTCTCAACAATATCTAAATAAGATAAATCAAGAGAGAAATCATAATCTTTATCTTTAATATCTATGGGAGAAGTGGGAAACTTAGGATCAGAGGACATCTTAGGCATAATAGTACGTCTAGCAAGGAGAATATTAATAGCACTAGTACCATGTGTGTTTCGGTACTCTTCAACAAAGTCATCAGTGAACTCAATGTAACCATCATTAATATCATAACTCTCACTAGCCTTAGGTGAGCTAATAGGTGTAACAGTGTCTTCACTAGGAGTTTCGGTATTTCCTAGACTAGCCATAGTAGCATCTAGAAAATGACCTAATGAACCACTCGCATCAAGCACAGTAGAAGTAACATCATGAGCATCAAAAGCAGTTTCAGACTCATCAGTAGTAGCAGTGTGTGTAGCCTGAGTATGTGGTGGTGGTGTGACAAGCTTACTTATAACAGACGGTGAATCAAGAGCAACAGAGGTGTTTAGGACTGTACCTCTTCTTGTAGTGGATGGTAAAATAGGGAACTTTCCATTACGAGACTGCCCCATGATGAAAGGAGTAGTATTGAACAATAATAGATCCAAGTGAACTTACAAATAAAGCTATGATACCCGGCAACGGTGCCAGAAAATAGTCTTGATGACCCACAAGTGTAGGGGATCGCAACAGTCTTCGCGGGTAGTATTACCCAATTTATTGATTCGACACAAGGGGAGCCAAAGAATACTTGTAAGCCTTAACAACTGAGTTGTCAGTTCAGCTGCACCTGGAAATAGTTCTTGATCATAGAAGTTTATCAGTAGCAACAGTTTGGTAGTAGCAACATAAAAACAACAACAACAGTAAAACAGGAGCAATAGTAGCAGTAACGGTAAGAGTAGGATTCGAGTGCGGTAGGCATAGGGATAGATGGACGGGCATTGCATGGACGAGTCTAAACATGTAACTTCAAGATCTAGGGCATTGCAGATAAATAATAACAAGCATCCAAGTACTAAACAATCCTAGGCATGTGCTCCAAATATAGTCATACGTGCTCGCAATGAGAACTTGCACAACATCTTCTGTCCAGACAGCCCGTGGCAGCGGGGCCTCTAGGGAACTACTGGCAATTAAGGTGCTCCTTTTAATAGAGCACCGGAGCAAAGCATTAACACTCCATGAACACATGTGATCCTCACACCACAGCCATCCCATCCGGTTGTCCCAATTATTTTCATTTTGGGGCCTTTGGATCCGGACAATGATATGTGTACACAACTTGCAGATAAGATCACAAACAATACTATCATAATGATTCAATAATAACTTCAGATCTGAGATCATGGCACTCGGGCCCTAGTGACAAGCATTAAGCACAACAAGTTGCAACAAAGTCAAATAGCACTAATAGAGATACTAAGCACTATGCCCTAACAGATCTTATTCGATTACATGATAGAACTCATCCAATCCCTACCATCCCCAAGCCTATAGTGGGGGATTACTCACTCATGCATGAGGGAAACATCGGTGGTTGATGGAGATGCGTTGGTGATGACGATGGCGATGATCCTCTCCAAATTCCCCGTCCCGGCAGGGTGCCGAATCTTGGTTTTTGGTGGAGGAGGCGGAGCGGAACACTTTCTGGAAAACTATAGAAGCCCCCTCGGTTTTTAGGTCGAAAGGGAACTTATAGCCGTAGAGGGAGGCCGAGGGGGTGCCTGGGGTGGCTGTACCCCCCAGGCGCGGCCAGTGGTGGGCCCGCGCCTGGCATGGGTGTGCCTCCCCAGGCCTCCTCTCCGTCTCGTCTTCTGGCTCCATGGATCTTCTGGTGAAATATAATTTTTGGCATATTTTCCGGGATTTTTCCTGATAGTTGATTTTCTGCACAAAAACAAGACACCAAGGTAATTCTGCTGAAAACGACGTTAGTCCGTGTTAGTTGTATCCAAATCACACAAGTTTAGAGAAGAAACAATAGCAAAGTGTTCGAGAAAGTAGATACATTTTGGACGTATCACATGCCTAATCATGGTGGAAACTTGCAGCATCACCATAGTGAGCTATCTATGAAGCATCCTCAATAAAAAGCTATGCATATAGTAAACAAAAAGATTGCTGAGATGCTCATTGTCTGCTTGCCTTGCCATTTTGGTTATGGGATAGCTCCTGTACCATGTGCAAGGGGTACCCTGTTGGCGGTTCTCTATGATACGCATGTACTTACAATGACAAGAACTTACAGGTGACTGAAGTTGAGTAGCATGAGGAGTGGCCCTCGTATTCAAGGGACTTGAGATTGCCAACTTATATTTTGTCAAGCATACACTCCATCTTTGTTCACTTTAACCTTAAACACTTCAAGATGCTTATGATAGGGGCAATGAGGGCTGAAAGATAACAAGTACCATAATGTTTGGAAGCTCTTTTTGAAACTTGAAATCTCTGCTTCCTTTATGAAGGGACTTTCTTCCACCATTATTTGAGTCTCCACCTTCTACTTTTAGGCACCATTAAGAGAGCGTAGTTGTCATTCTGTGTGCAGTATCCCAAAACTTATTGATTGATGCATATTGTTATATTAATTGTTCTTGTGCTATTTGTTTCTAGTCACCCTTGTGAACTTTAAAGGTGTCCTATGCATCTATTTGCTACTCTATGAGGGACAAGATGATTGCCACTATGCTATGTTTTTTGTATGTGAAACAAACAAACGTTTTTCAATGCATGTTATTCATGATCTTTGTTTGTAGCCTTTCATGTTGCATGCATAGTTACTATGTCTTATTGTTAGAACTCCATCTTTCATGCACATGTTTAAAGTTCTTTGATCCCAGCTTTCATTGCTTGCAAAAGGTTTGATCTTGGTTTTGATGGTGCATGTCACCTAAAAAATTATTCTTTTTATCACTTACCTACTCGAGGACGAGCAGGAGTTAAGCTTGGGGATGCTTGATACATTGGAAATGCATCTATAATTTTTGATGCTCCATGCTTGTTTAGTATCTACTTTTATTTGCTTTGTCTACACTTTGAGGTGTTTTTATATATTTTCTGGAACTAACCTATTAACAAGTTGCCACAGTGCCAGTTGCCTGTTTTCTTCTGTTTTTGGTTCCAGAAAGGCAGAAAATCAATATTCTTGGAATTGGACAGGACAAAAGCCAAAGTCAATATTTTACCATCGGGGGCACAAAGCCAGAAGACGAGACGGAGAAGAAAACTAGGGTGGCCAGCACCCTAGGCATGGGTGGGCCCACCCCGCGCCTGGGTAGGGTGTGGGGGACCTGGCCGCCTCCCAGCCTTGCCTCTTCGCCTATAAGAAGCCCCCGATGTAGAAACCCTAGTCACCCGATCAAAACTCCACAAAACCTTCTATAGCTGCCGCCACCGTCGTCCCTAGATCGGGGGCTCTGAAGTTCTTCCCGGCACCCTGCCGGAGGGGAAATCATCCCAGAGGCCTTCTCTCCGGTATGAAGCGTGAGTAGTTCCACCTTGTACTATGGGTCCACGTGGTAGCTAGATGGTTGTATCTCCTCCTTGTGCTTTCATGTATAGATCTTGTGAGCTCCATTCATGATCAAGATCTAATCTATTTGTAATCATGCATGTTGTGTTTGCAGGGATCCGATGGATATTGAGATTACTATGTCAGATTGATTAATGTTTTGTCTATTTGATACTATCATGTCTGTGTTTTTTGTGATCTTGCATGCTCTCCGTTGTTAGTATCTATCTTGGCCAAGTTGTTGCTAGTGACTCCAAGAGGGGGTATTTATGCTCGATAGTGGGTTCATGCCTCTAGTTTCCAAGGGAAGTGACATAAATCTCTTCGGTTGTAGATGTGTTGTTGCCACTAGGGAGAAAACAATGGTCTCTTGTTCATAGAACAAGTGGATTGTTTACCTTACACACTTTGCTTAAAGCAGTTGTGTGTTGCTTGCAACTTAATACTGGAGGGGGTTCGGATGATAACCTGAAGGTGGACTTCTAGTCATAAATGCAGTTGGATGGCGGTCTATGTATATTGTTGTATTGCCCAATCGAATCTCATAGGATCTTTTTGTCTGGTATTGCATTGTTATGTCTTGCTCAGTTCCTGTCAATTTCCCTGCTGTAATTTGTTTACCCTTCATGCCATGTTGTTTATCTAAGGAGAGTACCTCTAGTGAACTATGGATCCCGGTCCTATCTTTACCATTGATACATCCTCCAATGTTACTTGTTTACTTGCTGCAAACCATTACCTTCCACACTATACGTTTAATCCTTTGTTACAGCAAACCGGTGAGCTTGACAACCTCACTGGTTCGTTGGAGAAAAGTCTTGAGTTTGTGTTGTGTAGGTTTCCACGTTGCTTGCAACACCTGTGTGACGTTTCCTTCCTCCTTCTGGTTCGATAACCTCGGTCTCTACTGAGGGAAGACTTGCTGCTGTGCTCATCACACCTTGCTCTTGGGGTTTCCCGACGAAGTGCTGTCAAGCACCACGCATCAGCCTCCTGGCCCTCCTGGTGGGATTCTGGTGCTGCAGATGCTTCTTGTGGATAAATATTGGCATTCCCAGAAGTGCAGGTCCATTTGACTTCATAGAGGTCCTGAAACAAAAACATTAAATACAGGGTTTTCTTCCCTACCGAGTTATAGCCAAAATAAAGGGGATCATTGGTAAATCCCCAAAAATCAATATAAAACATGGATATAACATTATACATGATGCAAATATGTGGGAAAACATGTTAACAAACTACAAAGTTCATGTATGCATTTTACACGCATCAACATCCCCAAGCTTAACCTATGCTCGTCCTCGAGCGTGTAGGTGATAAAAACTAAATATGGACTTTGGAGTTTGTTACCTTTGCTTCCTTTATTGTCATGTAGAGTTCATAGGCTCAATTCCTTTTAATGAAACATAATATGCAAGTGTACTATCAAGTTGTATCTTTTACACATCTATAAATATGTTGAACAATAATTAATGGTGTGATAAAACAAATGATGAACAAAACAAACCTCCAAGCACACTTTGATGAACCCATAGAATAAGAGACTCTTTTCATGATTAGCATTTGTGTTTTATACCTTTATTTTTTGGCTACTTCTTCATGCCCTTGACTGGAAGACTACTTCTTAGTTTTATGTATTCCCTTGAGATGTTTTGCATCCCATACCGAAAGTATGCATTGAATACATATGCTAATCCTCCATAAAGAATGTAAAATAAAATTTTGAGCTATGTAGTTCATGTAAACAATACTAATAAGGATGGGGTTCGAAGTGTCTTTTATTTCAAAGCTTCATATGATTTATGTGCTAAACATCTTACAAGTTGATTGTTTCATACACCAAACCTATGACCTTGCACTCCTCATGCTACTCAACTTAGGCATGTCATTGTATGCTCATGTTGGTCTTAAAAACCGCATCATTGGAGTACCTCTTGCTCCCTATGTAGCTATATGGCCCCCTTTTGTATTTATTTATTTGTTTATTCATTTAGCATAAGAGTTAATATAATTCCTTGGTTATGTTCAAGGTGGGAGGGGGCAGTATCTCTACTCTAGAAGAACAAGAAAAACATACATATGAATCATATCAACAAGGATCATCATGCTGTAAGTTTCCACCATGAGTTGCGCATGGGTTTGACTAGCGGTTCAGGAGCGTTTTATCTCAACATGCCTACTGTAGTGTGCACACTTTATTTCACATTGATGAATCCATAGGCAGAACTTAAACATGATTAATTATCAACATTAATCAGTGAAATCTTGTGCCATGCCAGCATGGTTTAGCCAACAACAACTAATAAGATGTAAAGCACAAAAAATTCCATAGTGGTATCACCCCAAACCTTACTTTCTTATGAGCTTTAAAATACATGAAAAAGGTATTTTTAAGAATGTTTGGAGGATTAACATACATACTATACTTGAAAGTAGCTTTTGCCAAAAATAGATGGATATGCCTAGTCTAGTTTTAAGGGGTTTGGAACAAGTCTTAGCTTGTGTAGAGAAGGCTTAGCAAAAAAAGAGATCTAAAGAGTATGCTATCTAGTTTATAATGTCAACATTTATTTTCTTACCTTGATCCTTAATGTTGAACATAAATATACATAATCAAAGGATACGAATTAATAGGCATAAAACAGATCATGCTTCATATAAAGAACTTGAGCTTAAGAACTAGACACAACATGAATTTCAGCTTTTGGTTTTATCTCCACTTTTCTTTTATTCCATGGCATTCTTATTAATATTTTCTCTCACTAAGGTAAAGTTTATTGTCAGTAGATGATCATAAACATTTATAATAATGGTGGTGGTCCTTTTAATGTAATACAAAAAATAAAATGGCAAAATAGACGCTCCAAGTTTGTATGATAGTTCTATGTTGCTCGAAAAACAAAGTTTAGAGGTTTACAAACCGAGAGTTGAGTAGGTATAGTGGGGTGCCTTGGGAATCCCCAAGCTTATGGTTTTCACCATCCTTTTATTGCTCTTGGTGTGATGTTCCTCTATTCCCTTTCAAAAAACTTCAACACAAAACTTTTTCTCTGATCTCTTTTTTGAGTGGTGACATTAGTGGCACAAAAGCATAATAGTTGTTGCATATATATATAAAAGACATAATTCTTTATAAATGTTCCATCAATCATATAATGTTCCTACTTATCCCTAGCATATAATATGACTCATACAAATCATTTTAGGACACTTGGGAATGGTTGAAACAAAACATGGCAGAATCTATCCAGATTTTTAGCACCAGCAAAACAATTTTTTTAGCCCACTTAAACATGTCAGGAATTTAACAAATTTTTGTTCATACAGAGGATAAAAATTTGTAAATTCTTTGTAAATAAGAGTGCAATCGGACTTACATAAAAAACACAAAATTCTTGCACTGAAAATTGTTCTACAGAAATTTGCTACTCCATATGTTTAACAACTTTTAAAACATCCAAAATGGGTTCCACTTGGTACTTTATTACAAATTACAGAAATAAAGCCAAAACAAAACTCTTTTTCTACAGAAAGAGTTCAAAACAAAAATCCAAAAGAAAATAACCGGGTTGCCTCCCGCAAAGCACTTTCTTTATAGCCATATAACTAGGCTTTACTTACTTGGTTTAGGTGATATGTAACTCATGGGATATCTTGTGCTCATTTGCTATCTCCTACTTCCTTGGAAAGTGTTCCATACATTTCTTGTGAGGAAACTAAAACTTCACATTTCCTTCTTTTGTATAAATGACTGCACCTGTGGTTCTCAAAAAGGGTCTACCAAGTATTATAGGACTTGAGGTATTGCTCCTCATGTCCATGACAATAAAATCAACAGGTACAAATGTCATATGCAATTCAACCAAGATATATTTAACTTTTCCTAAATCATGTTTAGTTGAATCATCAGCAAGTAAAAGATCTATAGAGCATTTTTCCATAGGTTTCAAATCAAGTAAATCATATAGATCTTTAGATAAAACTGAGACACTATATCCTAAATCTAGAATAGCATGATGTGTCTCTTTTCCAATAGTGATTAATATCTTTGGGATCCATACATCCCCAAGCTTATGTAGTATCATAGCTTCTTTATTCTATCTTTCAATCTTTTCTTTTATAACATAACTTGCAAGGTAGGAACCAAATCCTGCTTGGTGTCCATTAAAAGATGGATCATGAGAAAACTTTTGCAATAAGTCAATGAGTTCATGAAAGGTACATTTATCAAGATCAAATAGAGGTTGTTTTGTTTCACTTAGCATTTTGACTTCTTCTACTTGTTTATTATTTTTCATCATTAGTGTTTCATTTTCCTCCATCATATTAAGAGTTTCCCAAGATTTATCATTAGTTCTTGCACATATTTAATAGTTTCCTCATGGTTTTTTTGAGCTTGACTAAGATTTTTAAATGATGTGACTTCTTGTGTCAGGAGATCTACCCTTTCAAATAAATCATCTTGTCTTTCAAACTTAGCTATAAATTCCTTGTTAAGTTCCTTTTGAGTAGCTATAAAGGATCTCATGGTGCTTTCTAGATCATTAGAAGCATTATTACCACTAGCATATTTATTAGGAGCAAAAGGTGGCCTACCATATGATTTATTATAGCTGTTCCCATATCCATTACTACCAAAATTTCTTATGTAGTTGACATCTACACTTCCATTGGTGTTTGTTACTAATTCTTGTGGAGGAACATTATCAATATTTTGCTTAGATATGTAGGCAAATATAGCATCAAGTGTACTTCCTATGGAGTCTAGTTCTTCAATGGAGTTAACTTTCTTAGATGGGTTTGGTGCTCTTTCAATATGCCGTTGACTATGGTTGTGGATCATGCTTTCTAGGATAATTTTAGCTTCATGCATAGTTTTACTCATAAATGCACCCCCGCAGCGGAATCTAGAATGCTTCTTGACATAATATTTAGGCTATTATAAAAAGAATGCAATATTATCCATTCATTTACTCTATGTGATGGGCAAGATCTAAGCATGTTTTTAACTCTCTCCCAAGTTGTTGCTACATGTTCATTATCATTTTGTTTAAATGATAGGATACTATTTCTGTTTTGTAGGATTTGAACAGGTGGGTAGTATTTCTTAATGAAAGCTTCTTTTAAGTCATCCCAAGAGTTTATAGTAGCATTAGGAAGTGATAATAACCATTCTTTAGCTCTACATATTAGTGAAAATGGGAATAGTTTAAGTTTGACAATGTCATTTTACATATTTTTAAACTTATGCATATCACAAATTTAACAAAAATCATGTAAATTCATAGAGGCATCCTCACTAGTACTCCCCCCAAATTGTTCTTTAGTTATAAGATTTACATGTCCGGGATTTACTTCAAAACTTTGAGCAGTAATTTTAGAAGTGGTAATAGGTCTAGCTATGAATTGATCATTAGGGGTGTTTGTGTAGTCACAAAGTTTTGTTCCTATTTCTCCCATGTTTGCAAATAAAAAGTTAATACTAAATTTTTATGTGTTTTTGTGTTTTAAGGAAAACTTAAAAAGACTAAAAACAAGATAAAATAAAATACTTTAAAAATTTAAAGGAGAAGAAAAATACCATAGTGATGCAACATCCCCAAGCTTGGGTTGTTGCACAAGTTGATGAAGATGATGGCGCCAGAAAATGTCTAGCAGTTACAATGGGAAATAAATTGCTCTTCAAACTTGATGAGGATGCAGTTGTAGTGTACCTTCGCCAATTCCTCGGCAACGGCGCTAGAAAATAGTCTTGACGGCAACAATCATGGACACTTTTTGTTGGGACTCCAAGTGCAAAGTGTTGTAGCAAGCTTCTTTTCCCCACAAGGGTGACTCGAGGGTTTATATCAAACTCTCGGGGAATTGTTTATGGAAGGGTATTTGTCTTCTCCTCTTCAAGTAACCTTTAAAGTAAAATAGTTTGTCTTGTGTCCCCAACTCCACCAAGTGGTTGTCAAGCACAAGGTTTTGTATTAGTGATATTAATTAAAATAAAATACAAACTAAAGTAATTAAGTAAAGTTATGCAAACTAGATGATATGGAAGATAATAGAGTTGTTTTTGGGTTTTTATGAGTGATTGCAAATAAGGAAATTATTTTTGTATTTTCAAAATAATAAAATGCATAAATTATAAAAGATAGTAGATGCAATGGAAAGGTGTTTCTTATGATAAAAATCTGACCGGGGTTAATGGGTTCACTTGTCTACTCTCTTTTTAGGTTGTAGTGATCATAAAACAATTCATCAATGATAAAGATTCATGGAACTTCTATATGTGTTTGATAAAGAAATCAATATGGGCATCATGTTCTAACATAGAGATGAAATGCATATCTCTTATACTCCTCAAGAAAGGGAAACTCCATGCAATCTTTAATTAAGAACAAATCAGAGTATAGCTTTAAGTAATATAACATGATGTTTGAAATACAAATATGCTACCTTGATCTAACAAGATTATCACACTATCACATGATAACTATAGCACATGATTTCATTTTATCCCTAGTGATGTAGCAAAAGAAAGGTAAAAACCAAAGTAGATCTTGAATATTGTTTGTCACAATTCAATCCCTACCACCATGCTACTCCATCTAACACACACTTCTCCCCATACAAGTTCTGCATACAAGTTGGATCAAACATGCAATTAAGAACATGGTACATGATGTGCATCTATCAACACATCTTACACAAAATAGATTCCAATCTCAAATATCAAATCATAGAACAAAGCTCCACCACATAGGAATTACAAATATTACCATAATCATGTAGGGAAGCTCATATGGCACTAGATCTATGAAGAACAAGAGAGAAATAGAACAAGCTACTACCACAAACCCATAGCCTGGAGGTGGACTACTCCCTCTTCATCATGGTGATGATACTGGAGCTGTTGGAGAGGGTGGAGATCTCCTCGGAGGTGGCTCCAGTAGAGTTTCCCCCTCAAATCTTCGCTAGATCTGACTCTATTTGGCAGTGTTTTTGTATCTGGTGTACTCTTCCTCGAGGACTCCCCGGAGGGTCCTTATTTAGGTATTTTTAGGTCAAGAGAACTCTGTGGGCGAAAGAATCGAGGCGATCGGACGGCCGAGGAGGGAGATAGCATAGGTGGCGCACCCACCTAGGCTGGGCGTGCCACCTAGGCTATCTTGGACCTCCTGACCCTCCTAGTGGGATTCTTGTTCTCTAGATGCTTCTCGTGGATAAATATTGGCATTCCAAAATGTGCAGGTCCATTTGAATTCGTATAGGTTCTGAAACATCAAAAACATTGAAAACAAGGTTTTTCTGCCCTGCCGGGTTATAGAAAAAATAAAGGGGATCATTGGTAAATCCACAAAAATCAATATAAAACATGGATATAACATTATATATTATGCAAATATATGGAAAAACATGTTAACAAACTACAAAGTTAATGTATGCATTTTACATGCATCAGTTGTGTGTCCAGCACAACCTCGATGACTAAGGACAATCTAGTATTAAAAAACATGAATATATAGTTCCACAACTGAATCATATATTCAATGATATATCAGATGTTCATATAAGGGCAACTTAATAACTTTATTAATACATTGGAAATTACATCATATATGATTGCCTCTAGGCATATTCCCAACATAGTGGAGCTCCATACGAAGCCAATGTTGGGTAGCCGTGCATTTATGAACTGACGAGAAACCCCCCAGTCCGGTGAAGTCTTTCTTGCATATGAAGTAGGCATCATACTCTCGGACACTGAACACAATATTTATGAACAACTCCTTTCATGCTAAATTGGTGGCGGAAGTCTTTCAACATATGTGTTGCATCGTCCTTAAAATAGTTAGTGCCAAGCAACAGAACACCCGCAATACGATGTTAGTTCTTGTTCCTGGCCTTTCCCACCTTCTAACCACCGTGCCGAGGAACAGCATGTAGATGCTCACGGATATTAATAAGAGATCCCAAAGATTAGCATCTTATTATCTAGGTGAGCAGCGACATCAACCTCCTCTTTCGTCAAGAGCTCCATCATCATCTCATCGTTGTTGTCCATTGAGGCAAAATGTCAACCACCTAGACGGTGAGGCGATCAATAGGCGATGATGGCCACATTGATATCGAGGAAGTGGACGTACCAGAGTCTTGCATGGCAGCAACAAAGTGCCATTATAGCCATCCGTCCGTGCGACATAAGGATCGGTTGCAACAATAGTACACAATGAAGAAGGTGTGGCTAGTGGGGTGTGGTTGGAAGTGCTTCAGGAGATGAGAACAAGGGTCGTCAGTGGAGTTGTCGAGGCTGTGGAAAACTTGGAGGTAGGCATGTACGAGGCAAGGGAGGCAACTGTGGTGATGGTGATGCGAATGGGGGTGGGAGGCGATATGGGCTGAGCCTAAGGGGTGGGGAATGCGTGCGTTTGGCTAGCAAGAAGGCCCATGGAAAAATCCGACGTGGCTTGGAGTGACGGTTCTCCTCATACAACCCTTGTGGGCAGGGGCTGGCATGGGTGTGCCGGCTACTATATTGGGATCCAAAATGTGTCGGCGATGTTTGGGGCATGCATGTGGAAGCCAATTTTAGGTATGGATCCCCATAGGCATATTGGGGCCCTTTGGGGGCGCCGGTTTAGAAGCTCTCACCGATCCATGACAACTCGAATATCTTCATAAGTATCTATTGGACGCGCCAAATACAAATCATGCCTAACCATATTCTGCAATGGTTGTTCTATTCAGCGTGCCCCAATAGGCTGTCCCATGTGTCCAGCCCGCCCCTCGAGTCATTGGGAGCCTTATGGACGCGTTGACAAAATGTGCACGCCGCTTAGGATATCCCTAGAAATGACACATTGTCGTTGTTACGTGCCTATTTGACTTTTATTTATCACTCATTTCATTACTCCTGCCCCGTCGCTTAAGTTTCCCGCCCCTTTCCTTAGAGTCGTCCACTTTTGTCCACCCCATTCGCTTAGCCTTCCCATCACCTCCATGCCGCCGAAGGTGCCAAAGGCAAAGGGGATCACACAGGGGTCCGATGACGATTTCAAGAATACTCGCAAGAAGTTCGTGCCGAAGGTCAAACCGGATGGGATGCCGAATTTCGAGTGGGAGGATGTCTGCATGCGGTAGAAGATCACCACAGGCAAGCGCAACGCGCACCTCTGCAAGTAGAAGAAGAAGGCTACTGCGACATGGGTGAACCATGCGATAGGCCAATGGTTGGCATGGGGAGCAACAGTCAGGTGAGCACCACGTCGATATTCTGTGCGACTTAAACTCCACCCAATAGGACCTTGTCTCCGTTGACCCCGGGCTACTTCTAGGAAAGAGTGAGCACGACGTCGCTCTCAAGAACACGGTTCTCCCCGAGCTTAGAGAGAGTGAGCATGGAAGTTTCAACTTGAACACATTCTTTTCCCCGAGCATCAACGGTCGTCACCATGGAAGCATCAACCTCAATGATGCCTATACGGATTGATCGGCGGCTCAGCTGGCACGACGACACACTACTCCAGGCGATTTTGTTGACCATAGCTTGTTCGGTACTCCTGGCCTAGACGTCAACCAGGTTTCGATGAAACACAAGACAGATGCTCAGGGTCCTATGAGGTATGTGATTAGTGCCTTTGTGTACCTATCATAAATTGATTTATTTTTTAGCTTGCACCTTGTGTTTATTTGCATAGGTCGATCATAGCGTTTCCATGAATGACATGATCAATGACTTCGCCGCGGCACCCAACTTGCAATTGAATAGGAGGAACAGAAATATGAGGAAGAGGAGGATGATAATGATGTAGAGGTGGAACAAGGCAAGCCAAGGGATGGGAACTAAGGACCCTTGTGGAAACGCTTCAAGGAACAGTGTTTGTGTGATACATGGGATGCTGTCTCTCGATCCCATCGTAGGAAGAAATCAAACTATCGGCGCCTACTGGAAGAGAATCAAGGACTGGTTTGGTGAACACAAGCTTCTCAAACCTAAGTACGTCGTCATGCACATGAATAGGAGGCAAAATGCGATATCGAACTGGTGAGGTTTTATTCAACACAACATCAGCGAAATTTATGGATTCCTTGAGAACATGAATGCAAGACCCAATGGCAACTTGAACTTGACTAATAAATTGGTCAAGGCGCAAGAGCTGTTTAAAGACCGCAACAGGGATAAGCACTTCAAGATCGTGCATTGCTACACAAAGCTCGCCAACCATGACAAATGGAAGCTTGTGCGACGACAACTCAAAGGGTGTCAATGGAACATCATTGATATGGACACACCCACGGCGGCCTAGGCCGAACGACCCATCACCAAAAAGAAGGCCAATGCGTCCGTTGCAGCGGTTGTAGCATCAGACATGGTGCAATCATAGATCGACAAGTGCCTCATCGAGGTATTGTCGAGTCGGTCATGTGGATGCAAGAAGCAGGCACAAGGTGAGCCAATATCATGCAGAAGAAAGACAAGAAGAGCAAGCTCTAGAAGGACAACACGTCGATGATGGATGACTAGTTGAAGGCGGAGCATGAGAAGATCTACAATGACATCCAGTAATGGCAATGTAGATCAGGATGAGGCCACCGCCAACATCGCCGTCGAGATTGGCGATGCCATCACCGGAAGAGACGACGACGCAAACATGAGTTGGCATTCAACAATGAGTAGTATCATACTATGCATTTGGGTTTTGTAATATGTGATCAGATTTTGCGAGTTTCTTAAATGGTTGAGGACTTTATTTGTGGTTTGATTTGAATTTGCTAAAAAAATAAAAAGTGCATAGAAAGCCACTTTTAAGGCTCGTGGCTAGGGAGTGGTATGCCCCAAAGGTGGGCACATGTTTTGGCGCTCGCAAACGACTAAACTAGCGTTGTTGCTTTGGGGCTCACGCTGAAGATGATCTTAGACCTTCACTTCCACGTGTGGCGTCTAACCTCGAGCTATGGAGCTAAGAGAAGCTCCAAGAGCTTACCCATATATAGGTAAGAGGGCAATAACCGTATTTTTAGATAAGAGGGGGCAGAAACACATATCCAACAGCTTATTCAAAAGTGGCTCCCACCAATTTTTTTCATGATCAACATTTTTTAGCCTCTCTTACCCATAAATGGGCAAGACTAGCCAGATTTTGGATAAGATGTCATGTCAGCAAAAACCACCACGGGAGCACCAACCTCTCCGTGCGGAAACTTTCTCGCGTTCGGCCATGCTCGCCTGACCATGATGCCGCTTGTCGCCATTCCACCGCCCGCCGCCTCGGCATGGCCAAGCTCTTCCAAGCTCCGGCTGACCACTCGCCCCATCTTCTGTGATCCTAGCAGCTCCCTCCCCTGCATCACTATGCCACCGGCACCCCGCACTAGCTTGTCCTCTGCATCACTGCGCCGCTGGCAGCCCGCTGTAGCATGCCCGCCCCTCCCCTCCCTTTGCACATCCATGAGCAACCGTCCTTGCCACCCCTTCACGTCGCGGACGACCGAGGCAAGAATGGTTGTGTGTGGAGGCCACATCGGCTGGCCGCTCCCCTGGCCGTGTGTGCAGGGATGAAGACAAGGGGGGACGAGGAGGGGGGGGGGGGCTTAGCCACCCCCATGGTTTAAATTTTCTAAAGGACCCTGACCAGAAGGGTAGGATTATTGCTAAGATTCGTGTTACTGACTTGGTTGACATCCCCAAGAGCGTGAGGTTTACCATTGGTGACTTGGTGGAGACAGAGTCATGGACTTTTTCTGTTGAAGTTCTTCAGAGTCACTTGCTTGGTGGGGGCCCACCTGAGGAGGACCCACTGCCAGATGACAATGTGGACCCACACCCAGTTCCTGAGCATGGTCCAGTCTTTGGGCCCCAGGTTCCACCTCCCCCCTCCCCCTCCTGCTCCTGGGGGTGAGTGGGGTCAGTGGATGGCCCCTGTGCAGGATCCTGCTCCTGCTGGTGGGCACGCTGAAGGTTGGGGTCCCTGGGAGGCTGCTGCTGCTCCTGTTCAAGGCCCTGTCATTGCTCCTGGAGAAGATATGCCTATTGATAATCAACATCTGCCACCTCAGGATGTGAACAGTGGAGTTACTGGTGCTATCATTGTTCAAGACTGGGAGTCTGATGATGAATCTGTGAATGAGCCTGAGGCTGTGGAGGAGCATGGTGTAGCAGTTGCACCACAAGGGGTTGGCATTGGTGAAGGCCTGCAAAACATTCTTCAAAACTATCTGGCTGATGAGGAGGAGGACAATGCTGATGCTGAGGAGGGGGCAGGAAGTCCTATGGATTCAAGTACGGTGGCCCCTGGGAATGATGATTGGATGATGGAGGATCAGCATCTTCTTTCTCCAAATGAGGCTCACTTTCAGGTTGGGATGGTGAGAACTTTTATTTCCATCCCTGATGTGCATGTTGCCAAGCAGGGATTTTCCCAACAAGGCTTGGAGCTCTGGGAGAATTATTTTGCTCCTCATATTCAGAAGGAATCTTCTCCAATGGGCTCTCTTAAGTGTGATATTCCTGTAAGTTGGTTTAACTTCATTACTCTAATGCTTGCTACTCCTGAGAAGTTTAACTGGGTCAAGGGATTTCTTACTTCTCCTTTATGGGAAATTATTAAAGAACCTATTGCTGAGGAAAGTTCAGTCTCTTTCATCATTCCTAATAAGAGCTTTTCCTAGATGCCTCCTTCTTGCCTGGGTATTGAAGCAAATAAATCTTCAGGCTCTCCTTCTACCCCTGCTAGAAAGAGAAAGGGCAAGGAACCTCTTGTGGAATCTGAGGTGAGAAGAAGCCCTAGAATTGTTGAATTAAATGGGGGTTTTAAAAGTCACTTAAATTGTCAAATTGTTGATTGCCTGGTTTGTAATGCTGCTCCTCCTTGCCTGCATTCCAAAGTGGTTAAAAATCTTGCTGCTTCATTCTGCAAGGTAAAGGATGGGGACCTGGAGAAGAGGTTGCTCAAGAAAGGGAAGGTCAATGATGTGGCAGTTAAGGCTCCTACAAAAGGCAGCACTAAAGGAGGGCCCTCTTCCAGCTTGGGCTTTGGTGGCAAGAAGAAGCCAGGGGCTGCTGGTACCTGTGGACAACAAGCCAAGAAGAAGACCTCTTCTTAAGTGTGCTAATGTATCAAACTATATCTTTTGCTGGAGTCTTGTTGACTCCCTGTTATGTGTTCTGTGTTTGTGAAATTGCAATGTGGATGGTACTTATTATGGATCATCTCTGTGGTAACCTGAATTGGGTTGACTTTTGTCCCTATTTTTGCTGTTTCCCCTCCTGGGTGATTATACTATTTATATCACCCCATATCTATACTTACTTCTGGTTTCTTAATGAATAACAAAAGAACTTGGAAGATCTTGAATTGGAATATCAGGGGAATCAACTCTGAAAAAAAATGGTCTGCTCTCAGAAGCAAAATTGAGGAGTCTGGTTGTGACATTATCTGTCTCCAAGAAACTAAGCGTGAGGATTTTGATAGCTCCTACATTAAAAAATTTTGCCCCTCCAAATTTACCAAGTTTGAATTTCTTCCCTCCAGAGGTGCATCTGGAGGCTTGATCACCATTTGGAATGGCTCCCTGTTTTCTAGACAGCTTTCTTTTCTCAATGAGTTTTCTATCTCCATAACCTTGACTTCCCTCTTGTCCAATAAATCCTGGGCCATGTTTATCTGAAAAAAGTCTGAATTTTTAGACTGGTTTGGCAGCATTGATATGCCTGATGATGTGGATTGGCTTATTGTGGGAGATTTTAACTTATGTAGACAGCCTTCAGATAGAAATAAATTGGGTGGAGATGTGAATGGTATGCTTCTCTTCAATGAAGCCATTAATAATTTGGGTCTCATTGAATTACCACTTAAGGGTAGAAAGTTCACTTGGAGTAACATGCAGAAGGATCCACTCTTGGAAAGATTGGATTGGTTTTTTACTTCTGCTACCTGGACTCAGAGTTTTCCCTCAACTTTTGTTGCTCCTCTTTCAAAGCCCACTTCTGATCACACTCCCTGTGTCATTTCCATTGGTACAATGATTCCCAAAGCTTAGGTGTTCAGATTTGAAAATCATTGGTTACATCATAAGGAGTTTAACTATTGTTCAAAATGCCTGGAACATTCCTATGGGTTTTATGGATTCTGTAAAAAAAATCAATGCTAAATTCAAAAATGTGAGAAGAGGGCTGAAGCTTTGGGCCAAACAGCTTCCTTGCCTAAAGGCACAAATCTGTAATGTCAATGCCACCATTGACTTGCTTGATATAATGGAGGAAATGAGAACTCTTACTGTTCAAGAATGGAATCTTAGGGATATCCTGAAAAATCTTATTATTTCTCTTTTACAAGACCAGAATACTTATTGGAAACAGAGAGGAAAAATTAAATGGGTTAAGCTGGGGGATGAGAACACCAAGTTCTTTCACTCCAGAGCTACCATACGTTTTAGGCACAATTACATTTCCATGCTCAAGGATGATTATGATCTTGAGGTCTATGATCATGATGGCAAAGCAAATCTTCTTTGGAATTCCTTTAAAAATAGAATGGGCTCTTCTGATAAGCCTGAAATGCATTTCAATCTTAATGACTTGGCTGGTGATTGCTTAAGCCAGGAAGAAAGGGATGCTTTGGAAAAGCCTTTCTCTGATGAGGAGATTGAGGAAGTCATCACAAATTTGCCTAATGATAAGTCCCCAGGCCCTGATGGCTTTAATAATGAATTCATGAAGCTTTGCTGGCCTATTATTAAGGATGATGTGAAGCGTCTTCTTGTGGAATTCTATGAAGGGAATGCCTCTTTAGAAAGCATCAATTCTTCCTTTATCACCCTAATTCCAAAAATTGCTGCTCCTTTGACCCCTGCTGATTTTAGGCCTATTTCTTTGCTAAATAGTGTCCTTAAGATTATCACCAAGATTCTGGCCAACAGACTGCAAAAAGTCATTCTTAAACTTGTTCACAAGAATCAATATGGTTTCCTCAAGCAAAGGTCTATCCAAGACTGTTTAGGTTGGGCATTTGAATTTCTTGATTAATGCCACAAGTCAAAGGAGGAAATTTTAATTCTTAAGTTGGATTTTGAGAAGGCTTTTGACAGAATTGAGCATTCTACTATCATCAATATCCTTAAAGCCAAAGGTTTTGGAGCTAAATGGATTTCTTGGATTCAGATGATCTTTGGGTCTGCTTCTTCCTCTGTGCTTTTAAATGGTGTGCCTGGGAATTTTTTTTACTGTAGAAGGGGTGTCAGACAAGGAGATCCTTTGTCTCCTTTATTGTTTGTTCTGGCTGCTGATCTCCTTCAAAGTATCCTCAATAAAGCAATGAACCTGGGTCTTCTTTCTTTGCCCACTAAGAATGTATTCTGTCCTGACTTCCCTGTGATTCAGTATGCAGATGACACTTTAATAATCCTTAAGGCTGATTCTAAGCAACTCCTGTGTCTTAAGGCAATCCTACATACTTTTGCTCTCTCCACTGGACTCAAAGTCAATTATTCCAAGTCCAGCATGATGCCAATTAACATGGACTCTGAGAGGCTTGGGCATTTTGCTAATACCCTTTCTTGCCTCACTGGTTCCTTGCCTTTTACATATCTTGGTTTTCCCTTGAGCTTGAATAAACCTGCTGTGGAACATTTCCTGCCTATTGTTCAGAGAATTGAAAGAAGGTTGTGTGGAATTGCTGACTTTCTTAATTATGGGGGGAAATTGCAGTTAGTCAAATCTGTATTATCTTCCCTTCCCATATATTACATGAGCTGTTTTGAGCTTCCTGTCACTATCAAGGAGCAGTTGGTTAAATATATGAGGCAATGCTTGTGGAGAAAGAAAACTACTGATGTTCAAGCTAGAGGTACTGCTCTTGTAGCATGGGAGAAAGTTTGTAAACCCAAGAACCAGGGAGGTTTGGGTGTTCTTGATCTTAATGTTCAAAATTCTGCTCTTCTTTTGAAGAATTTGGATAAATTTTATAATCATAAGGATATTCCTTGGGTTCATCTGGTTTGGAACACTTACTATTGTAATGATAAGCTCCCTGGAAGAAGTCTTGAGGGATCCTTTTGGTGGAAAGCTCACCTCAAACTGATTGACATATTTAAAGGACTTGCAAAGTGTTTGGTTGGAAATGGGAAAACCACACTTTTCTGGTCTGATATGTGGAATGATAGCTGCCTCCAACATAAGCTTCCTCACCTCCTCTCTTATGCAAAAAAACCGCACATCTCTGTCAGTGAGTTCCTGCATACTCCAAATACTCAGGACCTTTTTTACCTTCCTTTGTCCCAACAAGCTTATCAGGAATATCAAAGTCTTGAACAAATTCTCAATACTGGCAGGGAAGGGGATTCTGATTGTTGGTCTTACATTTGGGGCAGTAATTATTCGGTGAAAAAGGCTTACTGCTCCTTAGCTGGTTACCAGCCGGTTCAGCCACATTTCTCTTAGTTATGGAAATCTTCTTGTCAGCAAAAACACAAATTCTTCTTCTGGCTCTTACTGCTTGATAGACTCAACACTAGAAACCTTCTGAAAAGGAAATGTTTCTCGCTGGCATCTTATGACTGTGTCTTTCAGGGCTGCAATAGTGAAGAAACCAGCCTACATTTGTTTTGGGAATGTCCTTTTGCAAGAGCCTGCTGGGCTGAAATTTCGCAGGTCAATTTGGCTGATCCAACTATCTTTGAAGTTTTAGCCAGTATTAAAAAAGACCTCAATGTCCCTTTTGCAATGGAAATTCTGCTACTTGGAACTTGGGGCATTTGGATTTGCAGAAATAATGAAATTTTCAATAATCAGCATGCATCGATAGAGACCTGGAAGGCTATTGTAGCCCAGGAATTAAGATGGGTCCTTTTTAGAATTAAGAAGAAGTATTATCAGAGCCTTAAGGTTTGGATTGAAACCAATTTAGACAGGAGATAGCTGATTAGAATGTTATCCCTCTTCTTTGAGGTGGAATGAGTCTTGTAAATATTCTTTTGTAACTCTCTACAATATATAAAAATTGCAGTGGGGTTTTTTTGCCCTACTGTTTTACCCTCAAAAAAAAGTATAGTCACTAGAACTGTAATTTGCATAGATTTAGTTAAGTTCACCCCCTTGTCCATTTTCCCCCTCAAGGTGAGAGGCTGTCTCCGTCCCTGCCTGTGTGGATGGTCGCGCGTGGAGGCCGCACCCCTCGCCGCGCGTGGATGGTCGCCGCCGTGCCCCTGGTCGTGCCGGGGAGGTTGCTCACCTCCTTACAGTAACCAAATTGGCAAGGACCCTATTTTTTTTCTCTTTTCGATCCAAAGTGTTTAGTGTAAAAAAGATGTACTCTAGTGTAATTTATTCATTTTCGAGGACCCGGTTATGTTTTGTCTAGCCAAAAAATAGATAAGCCGTTGGAGCGAAAAACATTTGGTTTACCTATACCCTCTCTTTTTTTTTTATCCAAATACTTTTTACTTAACTATATATTGATAAACTGTTGAGTTGTTCTAACGCGATATAGATGCAGCCTTAAGGAGTGCGGTACTAGGTTAACATGCGATTAGGCAAGCCAATTATTTAATCAAATCAATCATATGCCAAAATCAAATGTATGCAACTGAGATGCCTCTGGCCCGGCACGCGACGTTCGCACCTACTCCATTCATATACAGGCACATGGTTATATTTCCCAAAACAGAGACGAAAACATGACATTTTCAGTCCAAGGCTAAATTCGCATGCATGTGTATGGGCATAATTTCACCGACTGAACGAACCGTCCTACGTAGCTAATCGTTGACAAACTTCCCTTCTACTTTTCTGCTTTCTTTCTAGCTTTTGGCCTGTTAGCAAATTAAGATCATTATCTGATCTTAGAAGCAACAGATTCGCGAGCCGGATAACTCGTTCATGAAGAGATCAGGAGGAGGCCACAGATCAAAGATCGATCTCCATCCAATATTTGCTTCGGCTAGCAAGCAATCATCTGTACCTCCTGTAGAGCATGCTCCAGCTTTTGTGGTAGCATAAGAAATGTGCCACTGCCCCCGGTTTTGTTTGAGGAAGGTAGTTCACGATACTTTCTTCGCCAAAAGAGAAGTGCGATGTTTGTAGCATAAAGTGGCAATGGTGATAGACAGGACACAAAGCAAGATATAGACCCCATTGCTTCGGCCAGCAAGCAAATTAATTAAGAAACCCTCGTGCAGGTTCTTGACTATTTTTACACGTACTAGCAAAATGTTCGTGCATTGCAACGATAATAAAATAAAATAAAGTGTTCGTGCATTGCAACGGCAATAAAATATGGAAAAATGATACACATTAATGGGGATAAAACGAGACGATCTCGGTAGCTATCGTTTCGCACGCGTGTTTTGAGGCCCATGCCTGCATATTTCTTCCTCAACCCCACGATGACGCTGTGTCTTTGCATCCGCCTGGAAAACGCATCCGCCGCCACACCACATGTAGGTCGTCCCACCGCGCCGCACTGCCCTTGTAGCTTCCGCTGCCGACAACATATCCGCCACCGCCTTGGCCCGCGTCTATTCGCGCGTCTCCTCTCCCCCGCCGCCACCGCCCTAGCCGTGCGCCACACTGTTCGCGCCGCTGTGTGCCTACAGCCTCTGCCTCCGTGCTTACCGCACCACGCGCCATGCCGCCAGAACCCCTGCATGTTGCAGCATGTGCCCCTGCAGCTTTCGTGCAGCCCGTCCTTGCTGCTCGCACTGCCAAGCTCACCCACAAGCGATATCTCTAGTGTTGATACTACGAGCCATCACCGTAGTTTCAAGAGCTATAGGCAAGTAATTGGTGAGAGTCCCGTCCTCCATCTCCGTTGCCGGGCACATCCCCATGCCCTCGAGCTCCACAATTTGGGTGTTGCTATAAGTGTCACCGGCGCTACTGCCAGCAGCTCGGATTTCTGCTACCCTAGGTATGCGGTGGTGCTACCATAGACATATGGTAGTGCTAACCAGCTTCAGGGACGATGCTATAGAATGGCTCTACAACGATGCTATCATGAATTTTTTGGCCACAATCTGTTATATGATATTGCTACAATAGTACAAAAGTTTTGCTACAAAGTTCAAGTGTGAGTCTTCGACAATGTCCCTACAAATCGGGTTTTCTACAATATCATTTTTTTTGCTACAACTGCTTTTTTTTGCTACACTAGTGAAATGTTTTTCTACAAGGTCTCCGGCGAGGCTCTGACGATGTCTCCAATGAATTTGGTTTCACTACATTAGAACATAATTTTTGCTACAAAGTCTACGTTGAGATATCCAGCGAGAAATAGTCTTTTTGTTTTGTTTCTAGGATGGAACCTTTTTGCTACTTTGTAGCAAAAGCGGATCTGTTTGTAGAAAAAGCGGGACGAAGGACGGAGGTGAAGATTCTGACCGTCTGTCCTCCCTGATCCGACGGCTAGGGATCCGGGGATGAAAAGTTTCCATCCCCCGGGGACGCCTAGCACTTCCCTAAAATATGTGTCTTACTTGGAGCTCACATATCATATTTTAAATGCTTCAGAGCTTTCTAGAGTAGTAAGAATTTCTATAAAATCACACAGGGTGATGCATTTCTGTATTTACTTTTTAGAAGAAAAAACCCCGCTTGAATCATTATTAGGATGGCTTGGGAAATCCCATCTGCTATCCGGCTTAGTCTCCTCCTTGGTTGCTGCATTTTGATAACACCACTAGGGTAAAAAAAACAAGAAGGTGGGAGTGGTACATAGAATGCAGGATAGGGATATCCGGAGCGTGCTTGTGCCGTTGGAGATGACCCAACTCTTTTCGTCTTTCCTAGTGGTAATAAACTCCTGCGGCGTAGATCAAACCTAGTCGGTGGTGCGTTGGTGATAGGTTATGTTGGCTCTGCACGTGGTGGTATACTTCTCGGCCACTCGGGCAACATCACAAGCTCATGTGAATGAGTTAATGCCCTCGAGGCAATTATATTTGATTATTGATAAACACCAAGTCTATTATTAATGTTTATTATTTATGTTATAACTGCTATGTGTTTTGAATATGAGACTGCAATGAAAACTAATGAGCATGCGTAGAGAAGTACACTAAGTTGTTCCTAGTCCTGCCTCTAGGACTACTCATGTGTTGTAAGATGATCTCGTTTCATGTTTATGGGTACTGTTATCTATAATAACTAGATAATGTGCCCCTTTGCTAACCCTCTCCCGAGCCGACCTCTCCTGACTCCGGCGGCTCCATGAGGCCTCCTCTCCGTCCTCCCCTAGAACCCCTTGATGACTGTGAGTGCATAGATCATTTGTAGCTAGTTTCAAAATAAATATATCGATCCCATAAGGAGCAGGAGTCTGAAGTCTAATAACTCTTGAAATAAATACTAAAATGGAAATGCTAAATAAAGTTCTAAGTAACAAGATAAAATGCGAGTATTATGTAAAAAGGTGTTTTTGGGTTTTGGGTATAAGAGAACAATAAATAAACTAAAGCTGTAAGTAAACAAGAGCATGAGAGTATGATTACGAAAGTCTGCAAGATGATGGAAAGAGTTCTCAGGAAGTAGTGGATCCACCGCTAGTAATTAGAAAGAGTGATCAAAATTATTATACTGAATAAGCCCATTTATGATATGTGTGGGACGAGCTCCATATATGGACGAATAGACAATAATCACTGCTCACATCATCCGTCATAACCACAACAGACAGCAATCGACATCAATCGAATTAATGCGCTATTAAGGGACTTTATCTCATAGGATGTATCCCATGGCATGGACAATGTTCCGTGAGTTCTCCGCGGTTCCCAAGTTCATACGTAAGGAATGACAACAACTTTATAGTCACCATAAGTGATATCATTCCTCTGTCTACCAACAACTATTTCCCTCCATCTAGTCCTTAGTGAGGCAAATATTGAGTGGCAGGCTTCACCCAACATCAAGATGAAAGAAATCTAACATAGAAACAAAATGAACAGTATCACATAATAATCTTTATCTCAATTCAATCACATACTACGACGACGTTCACATGGGGGAGGTGCGGTGCTGGCTGCGGGCTTGGTGTGGCGCAGACGTCTTGGCTGGGGCCTGAGGATCTTTGGCGATCGACGAGGGGATGGAGTCATCCCGCCATTCTGCCGGTTTCGGCAGGTTGGGCCGGTGGCCATACGCCGCTGGCGTGAGGCTTGTTGGGGGGTTCCAGCGCTGAAAATAAAAAATTTCCTATGAACGAAACCCTAATGCTAGGATCTATCTATTAGTAATGCAGTAACAAGAGGGGATATACTATTCTTACCTTTGAAGACCAAACGCGGTTAACGTATGGCGGGGAACACGAGTGATATAGTCATACCGACGCCGACCACAAGGTCACTAGAAGTCCAACGGCTCCGAATGCTCCAACAACTACTAGTGCCGAAAGTATGGCCCCACCCGAGGGAGTCACACACGTATGGTTCTTAGCGACAACTCACACTTCTCTCCGATCCAGCCGAGATTGCGGAAGTAGATCTCCCGGATCCAAATCCTGCAGCACAGCGGCACTCTGCGGTGAAGAATTCCTCGTTCGCGTAGCCCAAATAAGGGGGCCACGGCACTAGAGAGAGGAAACTGGAGGCAATTCCAAAAATCTAGGAAGCCTTTTTATTTTTAGGTATTTTATTTGCCTCCTATGTCTCTTCTTATATAGGGGAAAAGTGGGAACAAGGCTTATTAGCTAAGGCATGTGGGACTAAACAAGGATCAAAGAGGGGGAGGGGATGCCACCGGCCAAGCCCCCATGGGCCCCGTCAGCGGGTGCATGGGGGCATGTGTCCCCTCCTCCTTTTCCTCCCTTTGCCCCTTTCCCTCATGGGCCTTTTCCCCTATGGAAATTGGCCTAATAGGGATTTTTAATCCTTTTCTTTTATTAAATAAATATAGTTAAATGATTAAATCACTATTTAACAATTAGTTATATATTATTCAATTCCCGTGGCTATGGAACACCTTCCATCCCACTCCGGACATCCTGCGGACCTTCTCAGAACACTTCCGATTTCTCCTTCTCTATTCTTTGGTGATTACGATGATCCTGAAAATGATATTCGAGCTTCGTCAAACCCTTAAGCGTGCTACCCAATGGTTCGGGAACACTCCAAACATGATCGAGGCCCCTCTCTGACCAATGATCATCAGCGGGACCTAGATGCCCATAATGACCACATGCGCATTCATGAAACTTGTCGTTTGAACCATCAACGTTATGACCTATTCCTTTTGTCTCTTCGAGGTTTGATCAATGACATCACCATGTCGTGTTCAACCTCGTTACCGACAATAGCTACTTTACTCCATCCGATAAGTGATATCCCCGTGACCAAGTCACATGTTGTGCAACTTATGGATATAACTTATCCGAGTGGGCCTAGAGTAACTTTCATCGTGCAGATGGACAAATACCTCTCTTGACGCATATGTATCAACCTTCCACTTTGAGAACCCAGTCACACCCTTATGATCACCATTCCACCGAGTGGCGTTAGATGCTCTCAAAGTACTTTCCGGAGACGGTGATTAGATATGGTCTCACGATCTAAGGAAACAAGTCACTACGTTTCCTAATAATCATCACTTGAACTCTGTGACTTAATCATGTTATGATGCTTAGATAGGGTATGTCCATCATATTATTATCCAATGAAGTGACTTAATTGTCAATTGGTGCTGAGGCACCAACATGATTAGGAAACCTTGATCATCCGTTGACCAATGAACTAGTGACTAGAGTTACACTAGGAACTACTGGTTGTTTGTATATCACGTGTACTGACGTTTCCAATCAATACAGTTATAGCATGATATAAAACCTAATTCATAAAATTCATGAAATATGATAATAATCCATATTATTATTTGTTTCTAGGACATATTTCCTTCAGTCTCGCACTTACACTAGAGTACAAATACACTAGCTGCATTTGTTATTCAATCATCAGTACCAGACAACTTGGCACTTCTGATCATGGTTGCTCATGGAAGAGGTTGAGTCTAGGGTATGGCCTTTTCATTCCCTTGTGTCCTTTGCAATCTTATCAATGTCATCTTTTATGACACCAATATTCTTATCATCCTTATGGTAACATATTGTGTATGTATTATAGTTTTGGTAACATAGTGCGATATCTGGTTTAGGATGCAGAAGTGACGTTAGATCATTCATAAACGAACTTTCTCATGGGCACTATGCACTGAAACACACTCTGTGAGAAGATTTAGTTTCTCAAAGCCTTAAAATTATACATAACATCAATAGTATACATATACTTATATTATAAATGTAGATTTCAAATTCAAAAATGCACTATGTGCTATTTTGAACATTTCCCACCATGCTTCAGTTGTGTTAAGGCAACGTTTAATGTAGATGTTTCCAATCCTTTTAAGGTTGACAGGTATTCTTGTAGCATAACATTTTATACTTAAATCATGTCATCCTTCATAGATCTGGAAACATGTCTACAGTTCTCACTAGACACCGTGGACAAACTTTCAATGATTTACACTTAATCATGTATGAACTTGTTATTCTTACTAAGAACCTAGATCATATTATGTTGAGTTTTCATCATGGTTTCTAAGCCATAATCCTATGACATAACATAGTGGATGTTACACATCCTATTCTTTTCTAACAATCGATGCAATACTCAATGTCTTTCCTAATTTGAATGATTTAGGATTGCTCCTCAATCAATTCCTATTCTAAACTATTCAGAATCTCTATTAGGAATACATTCCAACATAATGTTATATTACATTAATCTCCTAAGGTTTCAATGTCTAATATACTTTCAATTTTACCCTCACAAATCAATATTTATTGCCTTTTTTGGTTCTTATTCTTAATGTGTCATTTACACATATGAATTATGTCAAGCTCCCACTCAAAAATATGTCTCCTACATATATGAGTCCGAAACTTACATATTGCTCCCACTCAAAAATATGTCATCCACATATTAATTTTAGAAAGACTCGCTAGATCCCACTCAATTTTATGCAAATCGCATATATATATATATATTCCCAATGTTTTGAACAACTTCAAAATATCTTGATCAATTATCAAATTGAGAATTTCTTTTAGAAGACTCTAGTACTCTACTAGCATCAAATCCACCAGACTTCAGCATTTCTGAATCAAATTTATTTGAATTCGTCCGAGACATCTTTCAGAGAATTATGCTTTGTATTTTTAAGACTTCTACTATTTCTATATGAATTTGCGTTCCTTTCAGAAATATCAAGTAACTCATTTACTTGACGAGATAAAGTAATAATTTACATTCTAGTCTCAAGTGAAATTACTTCTAGGATTTGTTGTAATTTCAGTTTAACCATCAATTTCTTTGCAGTTCGTAGGTTTGTCTTGTTCTAATAACATGACAAGTAACTCACAAATATTTCCACACAAGGTGTAGGGCGTATTTCGAATCCTACTTCTTTTGCAAAAGCATACTTGAAACACAATGATCATAATCATTAATTTCTTTCTTTAATGTGAAGAGTCACATTCTGGAACATATTCCATTGCGCTTATCAACACTCTAATGCAGGGTCATTACCTTCATCGTGCTCTCACTTTATTCTATTACAATCACTATCGAGAAACACACTTTCTCGAGAATGCACCAAACTTTTAGCAATACTAGTTTTGCCTTCCTTTGGTTCTAGTCATGGAATTTTGTATTTCAAAATTTCCAATGAATACACTACAAGGACTTGCTCGCTATTGTTTTGGTTTTATCAAATAATTCAAAAACCTTTCACGAATTCTAGATGGTTTAATTTATTCTAAATGAGTGTTCGCTATTTCTAATGGTCTTTACATTAAAATACCTTGATTTATTTGGTGCCACCTACAACCCACTTATCAAATATTATCTTGTTAAAACATATTTCACAAATCCTTATGCCAAATACTGTCGAATTTCATTGCTATTGATCAAATTGTAGTAATTTGATTCTCTTTTATTTTTAATACCCCTTTATGCTGAAACCCTTTGATCATATCAAATAGTTTTATGCTCATGTTTCATTTGGTAATCTCTTTTACTTAAATCAACAATCACCAAATGATAATCACCACTTTGTTGAAATATGGTACATCGAATATGTTTTTTCTTTCAATTATTCAATAAACACTTTGTATTTTTCAATACGCGATGTTTCAGTTATCACGCCGAACTTTGGCCTGATGTGACAGGAGATCAAATATCCACCATATTCACATACTTTCATGACAACTTATGAATTTTAAACATTGGTTTCATTGATAATGAACATATCATTTAGTTGGGTATTTCAAGGCATTTTAATGTTTTACAAATGCTCATTCATTATCAATTAGTTACACAACTCTAATAATTCACACATAATCGAAAATCAACATATGAACACGAATAGAAATCATTCATAAAAGAAGAACACCCGATTTGTTACAAACTCATATGAATAACCGTCTTGCGAAATGCAAGACACACTAATAAAGTTCATATTCCATCGATTAAAATAATTAACCAAAATAGTAATCTAACTGATAAATTTCAAGAGAGAGTGTCGCCTTCCATCATCATCATGCTCGCCATCAACACGCAACGTCACCTCTTCTCCAGCAAGCATCTCTCATGCAGTAGGACCTGTTTTCATAAAACATAACAAGTATCAGATACTTCAATGTTGCAACAAATGTTCGCAAGATTATAACATTTATAAACTTGTATAACATATATACTTCACCATCGATGACCTCTCCGGTAATGGGTTCAACCTTCACGTTCCTGAAACATGATATGAACTCAAAGAAAATCTAGTGTTTCTGCATGACCTCTCATGATGCAGGTCCGGATGTGTCCTTAGTAGCTAGGGGACAATTACCAAAGTAACATGCCTATTGCAAAGGATTTAGTAATCTAGTGTTTCATGAAGTGAATTAGTCTCATGTGTGTATCAAGCATGTGCTCCAAGTGACTCTCTAGGCAAGTGTTTTCCTCCATCTTTATGGAAAGGAAATCTCCAAGCAGCTCGTGCTTCCACATGCGCACATGGGTTACGAACTCTCATCTTAGTTGATCGACCATCGCATATGGTTCAAGATCATCCACGAGCGGCTGTAGTTCGTCCACCATCCCGTTATGCATCATCACTTGAATGAAGGTGGGC
Organism: Avena sativa; assembly: GCA_916181665.1. Lineage (NCBI taxonomy): Eukaryota > Viridiplantae > Streptophyta > Magnoliopsida > Poales > Poaceae > Avena > Avena sativa. Next base: position 152,325,883 of record OV702297.1, read on the forward strand.
CTTTATTGACGAAAATAATGGTATTCCCGCAGACATGGGGACTCATAATATTCCGGATCACCCAAATCCATTGTGTAGCGTATGTAACTGGCCACTTTGTTCTTACTAAGGAGGTAATTGAGATGAACTAGCCAATCAGGGAAGTTGGATCCATATAATTTGAGTTTCTCAGCAGCTACCCAATCAACAATGTCAAAAGAAGCTTCGTGGCGAACCATGTTCTACATTTCCAATTGCAAAGGGATTTAAACTAAGTTTATAATTATATGTAAGTTAAAATAACTCTACTAGAACTATTATCCCCAAATAGGTTTTAGTGATTACACGATCCCAATTCACTACATGTCCCCTAGATCGTCACGGCCAGCTATATAGTTGCAAAGGTGGACGTCAAAATGTCGATCACATCATTCATGCGACTCGTGCTCGATATTTTGATCATATCATATTCCGAGGCCATGTGTGTACATGCTAGGCTCGTCAGAATTAACCTTCCATGTATAGTTGTGCAACATGGCTTACACCCACCGTATGTGAACGCAATTATGTATGACACCCGATCATCACGGCCTGCCTCACAACAAAGAACTTTATTGGTGGTGCACACTAAGGGATAACACTCCATTGGTATTATGTTTTAGGGATCATCTTATTAATGCTACCATCGAGTATCTAATACTATCACACAACAAGATGCGCACACAATAAACATCAAATGTAAGTGCGATGCAATATGGTCCTTCGCACTATGATCTCCATACGACTCCTACGGCTCCGGCGCTAGGGTACGATGCCTTTGCTGTGTATTCCACCATCATGATGACTGTTACTACGACTTAGAAAAAGAAAGTAAACTACTTTATCCTGACAATAGCCATATCACATCACAATGCCTCTGCAAAATAAAGTTAGATGCCTCTATTTTATCTTTGCATGTTTTATGTGGTTGTTAGGGCTTTCGTGCAAGAACCGTTTCTTACATATGAACTTCAACCATAATGCTGATAAAATTGTTTCTACTACACCCCTCTCGGTCCCTACTTTGTAAATGCTATATTGTCAGAGATTTGTCCTGTGAAGGAAACTAGGGTCCAATGATCCTTTGGTTCGAGAGGGGGCTGAACACGCATTTCCAAGGAGCCTCGGCGTCGGTGGTAACGGCGGAGCAAAACACACGACCGATAGGTGACACGGTTTTTTTACCTAGGTTCGGGACCCTCATGAGGAGGTAAAGCCCTTACTCCCGCTTTGTTGTATTGCTTGCTTGCTTCACATGGGTACAATGGTGGATGCAAGTATAGGGTTTTAGATCGCCGAGGATCGACCTATTCTAAGGTAGGATAAGGGTCCCTTATATAGGGAGGCATCATGCCTCTTCCCCTAGTTTTTGGGCGGGAAGGGCATCCATAGTGCCGCTCCTCGACATCCCAATCTATGAGACTTCTTTCGGTGGACTAGGTCTAGCATGCCGCGTTCCACTCTGTCCTCCTGTAAAATGGCCTTCTTTAGCGTCGCTTGTCTTCATACGGTGCTCTATGATTTTCCCTCTTTTACCAAAATGACAACGGGAGGAGCCTTCCACCATGAGGTCATCTATCCTCTCCTTGTCGGAAAGTAGGGTGGACTGAGTCTTGCTTTACCGAGGCATGTCAGAAGTGCAGGAGCGCTTCTCCCCTTGTCGGGATATGGCTTGTACCTCACTGGGTGGAGTTAATGAATAGCCTCGGGACACGCACCAAAGCATCCAAGTCTTCGGGATGCAACTAGGCATAGCCGCAGGGTCTCCTCAGGAGGCATACCCTCTACAGGTTCGTTTCCTCGTAAAGCAGGAGCCTCGTGTGGTGTGCATGGCTTGGCCACCTCCCAAGGCACAGCTACCTCATGAGGGGGCATCGCTCCCAGTGCGGGACACATCAACCAAGGGGACGTGGTACCCGGTTGCCAGGATTCTGACAGTAGCCCCCGGGTGCTTAGCTTGGACGTGTCCCCTTGTGGTCTCGAAGGGGAAAGCGGCCCTGGACGGTTGATGGGTCCTGGCACTTGCTTGGTCAGCAGAGGCCTGCCATGCTCACATCCTGGCCATGAAGCTCGACCGATTGCACGCTCCTGACCGTAGATCTGGATCACATTGTTGCCACTCCGGGAGTTGTTCCCATGACGCGACGCTGTATGGGGCCTTGCGGTTAATGTAGTGCACGTGGTGCAGTGAAGCGTATTTTCATCTGGCTTGGTTAAATTGGGGAGTGGGCAGGAGATCTTCCCATTCCGATGCCACCATTGCCCCCTTCTTCCTCTTCGTGTCTCTAGGCTAGTAGCTTTGTCCCCTTCCATGGTGTCCCCGTGTCTTCCCCTTGTCGAGGTGGGTGCGTATGTGATAGTCGAGGCGTGGGCTACCTTGGTTACGGTTGGGACAGAGGAGGCCCCGCTAGTGAAGTGTGGCCATAGGAGGCCGCACGGTAGCAGCCAAGGGATACTCGTCGACCGAGGAGCTGCCCTTGCCACAGTTTTTCCCTTGGAGGCGGAGGTGGCCGTCAGAGAAGATTACGCCAGGTGCGGGTGTGGTCGCCCTCGTGGAAGCGGCTGAGGTCGCTGCAGGGGACGCGGTGGTAGGTCCAGAGGCAAACCCGAGCCCTCCTTGCCTGCAGCCGAGGCCCTTGCTCCCATCGTCATTAAGATTGAAGATGACCCCGAGCCTGTTAGGGTCATAGACTTCATTGTTGTCCTCAACAAACTATACTGATTTGTGAGGGTGAAGCTTCCTGAGTGCTTCGTGCTCGGGACCTCGGTCCACCTTCCTGGGATGGTGCATCTGCGTTAATCCGGACAACACAAGAAGTGGGAGGTGCGCATCGACACCTTCTCGTGGGGGGAGAAGTTCCTCTCTGGTGCCTAGCACTGGTTCCTCTCCGAGGACCACATTCAATGTGACTTCACGCTGCGGTTTTGGTATGCCGACAGGGGAGACTTCTCCATCTCGGTGTTTGACACCCAGATGTACCGTGTCGACTATCCTTCTCACCTCTAGAAGGCCTGAGAGGGGTAACCTCCATAGGGACACCGAGGGAGGAATGGGCCCCTTCCCACATAGGTGTGATGCCGTAGAGGGAGGCATGGGCCCCTTCTCACCTCTAGGAGGCCTGAGAGGGGTAACCGCTGTTTGTTGACCTTTTGCCTTGTAATCATGACTTAGCATGAACTTATCCATATGGACCCCTGCGCTGGTTATCTCCTTTCATATGTTTTTGTTGTGATGCCTAGAGTTTTGTTGTATGTGGCCATGGTGTGACACCCGCTTGACGAAGCCGGTGGTGTCTGCATGTGCCTTTCCTTTCCAGGGACAGAGCTCATGAGACCCCGAGCGTGCCTGTCGAGAGGCCGAGTGCCATAGGGCGATACTTTTGCGAGGTGGGCCTTGCGAAGGCAGCGCCTGGCGAGGCAATTCCTGGAGATGACGCTCGGTGGACGTCGCTTGCGCGGAGTTCCTCTCCGTCCAAGGCCTGGGCCGCCACTTAGTAGGTTTTGCTTCATAGCCTCGCGAGGATCTTTGCGCGCCTCTGGAAGTGTAGACCCCTGCCCTCACGGAGGACTTTAAGCTACTCTAGTGTTCCAGCCACGGTTTGTTTTCGCGACAGATCAGCGAATCCCCTTGATGAGGGGTTCCCTCGTGCATCCTCGTGGAGGAATCCGGTGTTGACCTTCTGGGTTTGCATCGTCGAGTGGCGGGTCAGGGCATAAGCCACCTTTCGAGTAAAGGGGAGCGAGCCGTGATGTACCTTCCGATGTATAGGCCCGTGGAGGGGTTGTCTCGTAAGCCGCTCTGTAGATCTCCTGGTGGAGTGCTGTAGGGCTGGCGCCTACCGTAGGCGAGGTAGTCTGATGGCGGGTCTTCTTTAGGCGTAAGTAGTATTAGGGCCTCCATGGGGCTCTGTTTTGCACGCCTTTCTTGGGACCTCCCTAGGGGATGGCCATAGCATGAGAGCGCCTGTTGCTGGAGTCCTAAAATGCACTTATGTGAAGTGTTTTTGAGTACTACGAACCATAGGGGAGGTAACTTACTGCCAAAATTGGCCCGTAAGTTCAGAGCTTGACATTGTAGGGCCTGCAAAGTTCACGCCACAGCAGAGGGTGTGTCTCTAGGGTCGGCTTGTAAGACTCTCGAGGAGAAAGCTGTAGGACTAATGCTGGTCCCGCTAGCCTCTCGAGGAGGGAGCCAACAACTAGCATGAAGGATTTTTATTTTTTAAATGCTAGGAACCATGGGTTAGGTAACATGCGGTCGAGGAACATGCCATAAGTTTAGAGCTCGATGCTTTAGGTCCTGGAAAGCTCGGCCGTGGAGGGACAGAGCCTCATGAGTCATCGCTTTGGAGAGTGTTTTTAAACTTTAGGATCCATGGGTGAGGTGACTCGTCGCTGGACCCGGTCCATGAGTTCAGAGCTCGACACTTTAGGTCCTGAGAGCTCGGGCCACGGAGGAGAAGAGCCTCATGAGCCATTGCTAAGATGTTATTTTTATTTTTGATATCCAGGATCTTGAGTGAGGTGACTCATCGTCGGACCCACTTCGTGAGTTTAGAGCTTGACACTTTAGGTCCTAGACACTTTTTTGCCAACGGAGGGGAATGTTACCTCACGAGTCGCCCCATAGACCTTAACAGGAGAGGGCCGTAGGGCAAAACGCGCGTACCTCTAGGGCTTGATACATGTGTCATGCGAGGGACACAAGCACCAGAGACCGTAGGTGAGGTAACTTATGGCCAAAACAAGTCCGTAAGTTTAGAGCTTGACACTTTAGGCTCTAAATGTAACATCCAAAATTTCATCAAATTTGAAGAAAATGTTGTTTCATTCATATCATCATGGCATATTCATCTTGCACAAAATATTTCAAAACAAAAACCCTAATAGAACCATATTAAACCCCTCCTTATATGTTATATATGGGGCATGGTTTTTATTTTATTTTGTGACCTCAAAATTATTTTCGAGTGACTAGATGTGTTTGACACACTTTTGAACACTAGTATCACAGCACAAAAGTTTGGTGAAGATTTGATTTGATTTGGATTTGAAATAGCCATTCAAATCCTATTTAAAAAATCAAAATAGAAAAAGAAAAGAGCAAAAGAAAAAATAAAACAGGTGGCACCCTTCTGGCCCATTTCCCCTGGCAGCCCACGGCCCACCCAGGAACCACCCCCTCACTCCCTGCAGTTCTCACCAGCGCGTGCACCCTTCCCCTTACTGAATAGTGGCCTCGTTGCCACGTTAACTTCGTCGTCCCTAGACACCGTGCCGCGACCAGCTCCACGGTCGTTTCCTCCGCTGTCACTACTGCAATTCATTTCGTTAATTGCCATTGATTCTGTGCGTAATCCTCGCCCCTTCTCCGGCTACTTAATCCCCAACCCCTCGCGACCATTTCCCCTCACTTAGCCAGCACCAAGCACCGCCAGGCTCCTCCAATTTCCGCTTGCACCTCCACAATACTGAGCAGCTCCGGCGAGCTATTCTGGTAAGCATAGAGCGCCCCTCTGCCTCTCGTTCATGCGAACGTGTTCCTCTTGCTCGTGTGCATCTTTTCATGCCTTTTGTTTGTCCAATCAATGCCCTAGGTCACCGTCCCCGTCGACATCTACAAGCAACCGAGGCGCCGTTCAACTTCGGCGAGCAATCACGGTAAAATCCATGCGCCCCTTGACCTTTGCTACAGACGATTGCGTTCGCCGTGATCTTGCACACATTCTAATGCCCACCGTTTGCCCTATTGCACCCTAGGTGATCTTCTTCGTCTCTATTCATGAACACCCGACGCCAGTACGAACTCCGACGAGGTTTTTCGGCCGTGTACGTGCGTCCCTGTCCAAGCTGAGTCCATGTTGAGCTTCCCCGTCTTCTCGCGAACGTGGTAAGCGCCAGCACACCCCTACTAACCCCTAGCCTCACCGGCGTGTCACCTTCGGTGGCATCACCGCCGCCAGAGCCATTCGCGCCGCTAGTTTTTGGTCAAGCAGATCTGAACCTTTGAATCTGGATCTAGTGGTCAGGATTAGAATTAGAATGAAGGGGTAAGTTTAGATCTGAGCCGCTGGATTTCCTTTAGATCTAAGGGTACGGAAGCGTGATCCAGCATGAAACGGTACGCGCCAATTAGACGCTGCCACGTGGCCTGATTTTTGTTTTAAAATCTAGATTTTCATCTATTAGTTATTCAAACTTGTAAATTTAATAACTTTTGTTCTGTTTATCCAAAAATTACAAATTTTATATCAATGGATTCAAAAAATTGAGATCTTTGCATCTATGTCCTTATTTTGGCCATTAGCTTCTGTAAAATTAGGATTTTATGCAAAAGAATTTGTACGCTTATTTTGACTATATAAATTGTTTAGAAAATTATTTTAAAGTAAATTTTGGTTTATTTAGACCTTAGAAAGTATGCTTTATGTTCAGTACTGAAAAGTTTGATTTGAGAAGTGTGGCAAATCATCATATTGCATTTTGCATGCATTCATACTATTTTTGTTTTGTATATTGATTGTGAATATTGCTATATGAATTCGTGTGTAGATTTTGTGGATTGTGGAGTGTGATTGTGAGGATTGTACCTATTCCCCAAACTACCAAGGCAAGTGATGCTTCATCTTTTTGTCCTATTATTTTATCTATGCACTAGTGATATTTTGAGTAGGATTTGCATGGTGATTTTCTAATTATATGCTATGGTAAATCCTATAGATATTGTCTTAGTAGTTTTTCCCTAAGTTAAGAGACATGTTATGCTAGTATGCTTAGCCTAGCTAGTAGAACACAAGGGTGGAATATTCATGTTATGATACTATGCAAAGTTATGCCTATGTTTTGATTAATAACAACATGTTAATGAATCACCTAGGTGGAATGGGAAGATTGGTTTGTGTTGAGTGGTTACACAAGGCCCATATCTATGGTTTACCTTGTGTATAACACTTGTGGATGGCCACCCAGGAACAAAGAGATTTGAGATGTTTAGTGTTGAGAAGCTTATAGTGCAACCACATGGCATATGGGCTCTGCCTTGACCAACTAGATTGCAAGAATTCAACCAGATGGACAGTTGGTGGTAGGGTTGATAGGATGGAACGCATCCATGGTGGTCTGAAGGAATGCTTCTAAAAAGTCTCGTCTCGATGCATGTCGAGTCTTGTGCGGAAAGTGCACCACCTCTCGAGAGGGTAAAACATAAGTACTTAGCCGTGTCCCTGGTAACGGACATTTTGAGCATCAAAGACATTGAAATGATCAAGGATCTCCTCATCCCAATTTCTCTAACATTGTGTTTGGATGTCGGAAATGAACTTCGGAATCGCCCGTTCGGAATTAGAGGCACCGATTCGATTGTTTGGACTGCGCATGGAAACAGTTGATGGAAACGCACACAAATTCCACGCTCGGCCCCCATATGCCTACTCCCTGTGTCGATAGTTTCCGAGGTTGGAACCACGAAATTGCTTGGAAACAAGGGGAACGACCACCCGCACCCCGCGTACCCCTTCATCGCAAGGAAGACAGAAAAGTGCTCGCACTTGAGCTGCCGCCGATGGAAGACGTCATGCGACCTGGAGGTACCTGGCGGCAGCGCAACCGGTGATCCCCTCCCTGCCCTCTTCTTCCTCTTCCCTCCCGCCTTTCTCTCCTCATCCCAACCACCTCTGAAGCCCGCAACTCCGGCGACCGTCATCCCGTCCGCGAGGTCATTCCTAACCCTAGATGCGACAAGGGTACGGCGGTGTGAGGGGTAACCGGCGGTGATAAGGGAACAACAGCCTCTCCCTGGACTCCCCAATCTGAACTCTTCCATAGCCCTTCACTTCCCATTGCATGACATGTGCTCCTTCTCCCGATGCCTCCCCCGATTGCTAATGGTCTGAGAATGTTCTGTTGCTAATTTTGTTGTTTCTGAACTACATGTCCCTGGAGAATTAGTAGTCGAGTCCAGCCCAAAAATAATGTGTTGTTTCTAATCTGTGTTGTTTGTTAACAGTAATGTTACTCGATTAATCTGTGTTGCTACTCTCTGTTGCTTGTGAAAAATAATATATAAACATGATATATACTCATGTTATTTTGCATACATGTAGACAAGTTTATATTGTCAAAACATTCAATTCCATCGTCTGTAGATCCAAACAGATTTTAGAATTGGGTCATGCACTTTGATTCTAACAGCAAATTTCATACACATCCAAACAAAGGAATCGAAAATAGAGGGCATTTCCTTTCCATCTTGGATTTGGAATTTTCAGTCCAATTCAATTCCGAGCTAAAATTTTGACATCCAAACACAGTGTAAGTTAAAATTTGTGGTTGAACAAGGGTAAAGGTTCACCAATGTCTATTGGTGGTTCCTTGGGGTTTTTTTCAAATAAAAACTTAGTGTTTTCAACTAATAAGATAAAAGTATTTTGAGCAAAGCCAGCCTGAGCTACACTTAGCCAAATTCATATAGTTATTAGATGTTAATATTATACTATGGTATCACTTTCCAATACAATTCCAAATGTATTGACCATCTATGGCTGTAACTTATTATGTTGCGGGTTACTCTGATGGTGACTACGGTTATGAGTCTACACTCAACATGTTTGCCTATGACACATGAAGATGAAGACTTTATTTATTTACTTTGTGTTGAGAACTCTATGTATTAGCCTTGGGCTAATGAGTTGTAAGAACTATTGTATCTCTGGATATTACGATGTAATAATGACCTTTGTATCTGTGTACTTCGTCTTAAACTGTGGATGCTAGCATTTCGATCCAGGTACTAGCATTGCAATCACAGGGGCCTTTACCTTAAACGGTGAGGTCTTACAGATGGTATCAGAGCACTGTGTTGCCTATAGGATTATGACCCTAAGATGGATTAGACTAAGGAAACCACTAGGAAATGCAAACTCCTTTACAAATTTCCACACTTTTCTCTTTTTTCATCTCGTAAAATTTTTCTAATCTTCTTTCTCATCTCTATTTGTAGATGGCCGCCATCAACGAAACAGTCAAGAAGGGAGCACTCATGACCATGACCTTAGAATGTAAGATGGAGTTTCCCAAGGTACTTAAAAATCTCATGGTTATCTTGGGGATACATGGTGAAGCCGTGTACAAGGGATTTCCAGTGATGGATGAAGGAGAAGAATATTGGTGGGTACAACTCCACTTGTACAAAAACAAGGAGGACAACCACAAAGAGTTGGGATTTTGCATGGTCCCCAACTCTGAAATGCACATATCATTCTTTGCTCTGCAAGGAATGCAGCATGGAATGCCATCAAGGAGCTTGGTGAAAGACTCAAGTGTAGAATGCTCAACACTCAAAATGACCTTAGAGAGGAGAAGAAGCATACTCAAGACTTAGAGGCTACCATAAAACGTCTAAGGGAAGATATCATAGACTTAGCGTGGGAGTCTTGTGATCAAGACAAACAGATTGCCTCCAAGGATGCCCACATAGCTACCTTGACTAGTGAGTGAGAGTTGTAACGAACTCCAATAGTTGGACCACCACACTTGTCGTTTTATCACGTTAATAATTTTGATCATACCAACGTATGTGGTATGGCAAAAATTTGTCTAAGTCTTGATTGAACTTGGTGTTTGTGATTGAATATTGTATGCCATGACTTGTGTGTTTTATGGATGAATGTGTGCTTTTGTTTCACTACTTTATGTTTTTCTCTTTACTTGTGTTTTCTCTAATTTTCTCTATCCTATGCAATAGATGCCTAGCTTTGTTTTTAGCACCGCCGAGGAGTTCAAGGGAAATTGTTTTGGATCCCGTATCGCGGAGCTCGTCAATGTGCTCAATCTTCCCCTCCCCAATATCAAGGGACTCCAGCTCAGGAAGTTCGAGAGGAAGGACCTATGGGAGTTTCAAGTCTCTCAGCCAGGACGCCAGTTAGATCCTTCCACCGAGGAGATTTCCTTCAAGATACTCCATGACGACAAGGAGAAGGGACTCGACATCGCCATGCAGGAGATGCTTGCACGCCTTTGTGGACGTCATTCCGCCGAGCTCAGGGGCCTCTACTTCCATCCATTTGGAAGATGTGACGAGGAGGGAGAGGCTATAGTGTATGACGATGCCACTAGAGAGACCATTGATCCTGTACGTCTCTATCTTCAGGACCTAGAGAGCCTCGTTAGGCACCTTGACACCGATAGGACCAATGTCATGCTTAGCAATGAGGAGCTTCGCGTCCAGCTGAGGGAGAAGGACAAGGACTTCGAGGAGCAGGATGAGTGCATCAAAGAGATGGAGGCTAGGTTCAAGAATCAAGACAAGAGGTTCAAGAATCAAGAGAAGAGAGTGCAGGATAGGAACAATAAGATCAATGAGATGAAGGCCGAGATGGAGCTCAAGGATCTTTAGCTAGAGAGACAGCAGGAGGTGATTGAGAGGCTGCGTTTGCAGAAGAGAGAGTTCCAAGCGAATGTCAATGCCTTGACCACCAGCGTGGAGGAGTACAAGTCAGGAATAGACGCAGCAGGACTTGCTCTAGTGGAGGTGGAAGTCGATATGGAGGAGTAGTGTTGACTACTTGGCTATCTATCTATCATCATTTTATTTATCGAGTCACATTGATCATCCAACATGTGGATGACTATGCTGGTGTGTTTACTTTTCAAACTTGTTCGTTTTGAATCCTAAAGTTATCATGTGCTTGCTATTTGTGATTGTTGCTATGTATTGTGTTGTGCATGTTAGGATTTATGGGTTAATCTCATTACTTATCCTTATTGAAACCATAGATGCCTCCCCGTCATGACAATCCTAACAATAACAACAATGGCAATGAGATGCAACAGCTGATGACAACCCAGACTCAGTTGATGCAAATGATGACCCAATTCATGGCTAATCAGAACCAGAACCAAAAAAACAACAACAACAACAACAAAAATAACCAGAACAACCTGCCAGTTTTTGACATGCTTACAAGGTTTGTGAGATTGAGGCCTGCTAAGTTTTTGGGAACCACTGATCCTATGGTAGCCAATGATTGGCTACGTTCTGTGAACAAGGACTTAGTCACAGTGGGTTGCACTGATGAGGAGAAAGTCAGATTTGCAGCACATTTTCTAGAAGGACCAGCAACTACTTGGTGGGACAACTTCCAAATCACTACTCCTATTGAAGAAGTGACTTGGGCAATGTTTGAGGATGGATTCCGCACTGCTCATATCTCTTTAGGAGTGATGAGTTTGAAGAAGAAGGAATTTCACAACCTTAAGCAATGCCACCACAGTGTTGTAGAATATATTGAGGAGTTCAACAATCTGGCATGCTATGCACCGGATGAGGTTGACACTGATGCAAAAAGGAAGTAGAAGTTCCTTGAGGGACTGAATGATGAGATGTGCATGCAACTATATGTTGCATATGTTCCAATCTATCAATCTCTGTGTGATAAGGCTACCATCTTGAAAAGTAAGATGAAGTAGGTTGAGAATAGAAAGAGAAAGCATCACTTTGACAAGCATAGTTCTAGATTGTCTCACAAGCGTTCCCATGGTGAAGATAGTGGAGGTTCTAGATCCCACAAACACGGGAAATATAACAACCACCACAATAGTAACCGTCACCACAATAGCAATAAACATCATGGACACAACAATGGTGATTACCTCAACAACAAGAGTGGACACAAGAGTCACCGTGGTGGGAATGGAAATGGGAGTCAGCCAGCTAAGAGGGACATCAGTCAGGTTGAATGCTTCAATTGCAAGAAAACTGGGCACTATGCAAATGAATGCCCAGAAAAGAAGACTGATGGAGCCAACAAGCCAAACCCTTTTCAGATTGGTCATGTGAACCACATCAATGTGGAGGAAATCTGTGAGGATTCAGATGCTATGGCTGGTAAGTTCAAGATTAATTCTTTTCCAGCACTTATCCTTTTTGATATCGGCACATCGCATTCATTCATTTCAAGAGCATTTGTTGATAAAAATAGACTCCCAACTGAAACAATTGGATGTCCTATTAAAGTAAGCTCTCCAGGTGGAGAGATGATAGTAAATTCTGGATGTCATGATCTAGTGATAGAGTTTGGAAAGTATAAGTTTCTAGTTAGTCTGATAATCCTAGATTCCCAAGGATTGGATGTAATTTTGGTCATGGATTGGGTGACTATGTTTGAGGGAGTAATAGATTGTGCCAATCGTTCTATTACACTCACAACCTCGGATAAGAAACGGATTAGGTTCAAGTCTAACTTTGAACCCAAAGGGAGTAAGCTAAATTCTCTTAAGGGGGTTAGCATAGAAAGTGTACCAGTAGTGAAGGAGTACCCGGATGTGTTTCGGGAGGAATTACCAGGAATGCCACCAGATAGAGATGTAGAGTTTCTGATTGACTTACTACCAGGATCTGGACCAATAGCAAAGAGACCCTACAAGATGTCCGTTGATGAGTTGAAAGAACTCAAGAAACAGTTTGGGGAACAGTTGCAGAAAGGATTTATCCAACCAAGTTCTTCGTCTTGGGGTGCACCAGTTTTGTTCGTTGAGAAGAAGGAGAGAAGTCAAAGGCTATGCATAGATTATCAATCACTTAACAAAGTGACCATAAAGAACAAGTACCCTTTACCTAGAATCAACGATCTCTTCGATCAACTAGAAGGATCTCGTGTTTTCTCAAAAAATGATCTGCAATCAGGCTACTTTCAGGTAAAGATTAGAGAGCAAGACATACCTAAGACTGCTTTTACCACTAGGTATGGATTGTATGAGTACACTGTGATGCCATTTGGATTAACAAATGCACCAGCTTATTTCATGAACATGATGAACAAGGTTTTCATGGAGTTTCTTGACAAGTTTGTTTTGGTTTTCATCGATGAGATATTGATTTATTCCAAGAGCAATGAAGAGCATGAAGAACATTTGCGTTTAATTCTTGATAAACTCAGGGAGCACAAGTTGTATGCTAAGTTTAGTAAGTGCGAGTTCTGGTTGAATGAAGTTGGATTTCTTGGACATATTGTGTCCGAAGATGGTATAGTTGTCGATCCCGCAAAGGTGTCAGCTGTAAATGAATGGGAATCTCCCAAGTTAGTTAAATAAGTCCGTAGCTTCCTAGGCTTGGAAGGATACTATAGAAGGGTCATTGAGAATTTCTCGAAAGTAGCTAAGACAATGACGGAGTTACTTAAGAAAGAGAAGAAGTTTGATTGGACTGAAGGATGTGAAACCAGTTTTCAAGGGTTGAAGAAAAGACTTGTGTCAACACCAGTTTTATGTCTTCCAGATCTAGAGAAAGACTTCCAGGTCTATTGTGATGCATGTCACCAAGGATTGGGTGGAGTTTTGATGCAAGAAGGAAAATTTGTGGCTTATGCCTCGAGACAACTCAAGACTCATGAAGTAAATTATCCAACACATGACTTAGAGTTCGCCTCTGTTGTCCATGCACTCAAAACATGGAGACACTATCTTTTGGGAAAACGTTGTGAAGTGTTCACAGATCACAAGAGTTTGAAATATATTTCCCCCCAGAAAGATCTCAGCATGAGACAAAGAAGGTGGCTAGAACTTATCAAGGATTATGACTTGAGTTTGCAATACCATACCAGTAAAGCGAATGTCGTAGCGGATGCATTAAGCCGCAAATTTTATGTGAATGGCCTCACCAAAGGAGAATTACCAGCTGATTTGTGTGCCCAATTTAAAGAGCTAAGATTGGAGATAGTGCCTGAAGGATATCTCATGTCTTTGGAAGTTCAAGCAGCACTGTTGGATAAAACCAAAGAAGCCCAAATGTTGGACAAGGAAATAGAGGAGATTAAAGGTAAAATTAGCAAAGTAAAGGCAAAAGGATTCCATGAAGATGAATAAGGAACTTTATGGTATGGAAAGTGTATCTGCATTCCACAAGATTCCGAACTTCAGAAGTTGATATTGCAAGAAGCACACAATTCACCATATTATATTCATCCGGGAAACACCACGATGTACATGGATGTGAAAGAAAGATTTTGGTGGAATAATCTCAAGAAGGATATCGCGGAACATATTGCCTTATGTGATGTGTGTAGCTGTGTGAAGGCGGAACATCAGAAACCAGCAGGGTTATTGCAACCACTACCTATACCTGATTGGAAGTGGGACAAGATTGGTATGGATTTTATCACCGGGCTGCCAAGGAACAGATCTGGATATGATTCTATATGGGTTGTTGTGGATCGCCTAACTAAAGTATCTCATTTCATTCCTGTCAAGACTACCTATACTAGTGCTAAGTTAGCCAAAATCTATATGAACAGAATCATATGTTTACATGGAGTACCTAAGAGTACTATGTCTGATAGAGGAACTCAGTTCACTTCGCATTTTTGGCGACAACTGCATGAATCATTGGGAACAAGGCTAGAATTCAACACAGCTTTTCATCCCCAGACTGATGGTCAGACATAAAGAACCAATTAGATTTTAGAAGATATGTTGAGAGCTTGTGCGCTAGACTATGGAGCTAGTTGGGATGAAAGTCTACCATACGCAGAATTCTCTTACAATAACAGCTATCAATCAAGCATAGAGATGGCTCCGTTTGAATTCCTTTATGGAAGGAAGTGTACTACACCATTACTATGGAGTGGCTTAGGAGAAAGGAATTTATTCGTACCAGAACTGATCATGGAAGCTGGAGAGAAAGTTAGAATGGTAAAGGACAGATTGAAGATAGCCCAATCCCGACAGAAGAGCTATGCAGACCCAAAGCATAGGGAAGTCACCTATGATGTAGGTGATAGAGCCTATCTCAGAGTCTCACCACTATGTGGTGTGAAGAGATTTGGAGTAAAAGTAAAATTGGCACCTCGATATGTTGGACCTTTCAAAATTTTGAGCCGCAAAGGAGAAGTGGCTTATGAGATAGAACTACCTAAATCATTGTTCACAATGTCTTTCATGTAAGCCAGTTGAAAAAGTGTCATCCAGAGATGGAAGAAACTTCATTGAAGGACACTATACCATTGGAAGAGGTACAGTTGGAGAGTGATCTCACTTATGAAGAGAAACCTATCAAGATTCTCAAGATAGCAGAAAGAGTTACTCGCACTAAGACTATCAAATTCTGCAAAGTACAGTGGAATCATCATACCGAGGAAGAACCAACTTGAGAAAGAGAAGATGACCTTCGGAAAGATCACCCTCACCTATTTTCTAGCCAATCCGAATCTCGAGGGCAAGATTCATCTTAAGGGGGTTAGATTTATAACATCCCAAATTTCATCAAATTCAAAACCATGTTGTTGCATTCATATCATCATGGCATATTCATCTCGCACAAAAAGTTTCAAAACAAAAACCCTAATAGAACCATATTATACCCCTCCTTATATGTTATATATGGGGCATGGTTTTTATTTTATTTTGTGACCTCAAAATTATTTTGGAGTGACTAGTTGTGTTTGACACACTTTTGGACACTAGGATCACAACAGAAAAGTTTGGTGAAGATTTGATTTGATTTGGATTTGAAATAGCCATTCAAATCCTATTTAGAAAATCAAAACAGAAAAGAAAAGAGCAAAAGAAAAAATAAAACAGGCGGCACCCTTCTGGCCCATTTCCCCTGGCAGCCCACGGCCCACCCGGGATCCACCCCCTCTCTCCCTAAAGTTCTCACCCGCGCGTGCACCCTCCCCCTCACTGACCAGTGGCCCCATTGCCACGTCAACTTCGTCGTCCCTAGACACCACGCTGCGACCAGCTCCACGGCCGTTTCCTCCGCTGTCACTGCTGCAATTCATTTCGTTAATTGCCATTGATTCTATGCGTAATCCTCGCCCCTGCTCCGGCTACTTAATCCCCACCCCCTGGCGACCATTTACCCTTACTTAGCCAGCACCAAGTGCCACCAGGCTCCTCCAATTTCCACTTGCACCGCCGCAGTACTGAGCAGCTCTAGCGAGCTATTCCGGTAAGCATAGAGCGCCCCTCTGCCTCTCGTTCACGCGAACGTGTTCCTCTTGCTCGTTCACATCTGCTCATGCCTTTTGTTTGTCCAATCATGCCCCAAGTCGCCGTCCCTGTTGACATCTGCAAGCAACCGAGGCGTCGTTGAACTCCAGCGAGCAATTACGGTAAAATCCGCGCGCCCCTTGACCTTTGCTTCACACGATTGCGTTTGTCGTGACCTTGTGCACCGTCTAATGCCCACTGTTTGCCTTATTGCACCCTAGGTGGTCGTCTCCGTCTCTGTTCGTGAACACCACCTGCGGTGACCCAACATACCACTGCATGTGTAGTACACTATAGTCGTTGACATGACATCCACAGAATCACCGTTCCGTAAATATCACATCCCTCAGAGTGGTACAACAGAAACATTGTGGGTCCATACTACAAAAGTACACACATTATTATTATTACAATACCGTAAGTTCAAGACTTCCAAAAGATTCAACTTACAAACCAAAATATAAAGTGTTTTAGTGGAATTTAAAAGTAACAACTCCGACTAGGAGTTGAGCTCAACAACTTATTCTATAGAGTTCATGCTTCTCGGATCCGTTGGTTATTACTAACTAGGGATACTTAGTTGGACTCGTTATCATCGACACCATAGCGGATTTCGTAATCCACTCCTTCAACACCTCCGAACAGATCGGGTTCCTCGTAGAACACATCTTTTTGGCATTCGGCTGTATACATTGGCACGTCTTCGGGATCCTCAGAGTCTCGGTAAGGGATCAAAGGAAAGAATGATTAACAGTGTTACCCAACGAGTTCATTATACGCAAGGTCAGAAGTTTGATGCCCTAACTACCACCTCGTATTATAAATCCTTGGCACTATGCAATTTTTGTAAATCTTTCTTCAAAGATTGATTTTATTCTGAAAAACTATGACAATCAGCCTTCACAAGTTGACCAGAACTTTCATGGAGTTCCTTTCCTGCCGCGTTCGTAGCTCCTTCGCGGAACAGGGAGTAACAAGTTACAGTTCTTACACTCTGCAGAGGTGCGTTACTTTACCCATGAGAGATCAACTCCTTGTTGCACAACCGGGCATACTTTCCCGTCCATAATTCCATGATGTGGGGCCTAGCAGTTGGTCCAAGCCAATCACTGCCCCCTTCGCGACCTCGCATGCCACCTTGGTGTACACCATGCCCACATAATGAATTACGGCAATGGTTTGTACAAACCGTTAGATGCCAGAACTATCATGGGACGATGAGGGTTCCCACCCATATGCTGCATATCCTCTACGAATTACCAATTAATATGCACTCTACGAGGATAACAGCCACAACCTGCACATCCGGCTTCATGCGAGAGGAAGAAGATACAGCCGACTTCTCTATCCTATTCCAAATCTCATGGCTAACGCGTAATATACGGCGCTAGAATCATTGATGTCAGGGGTTATTAAGTCCCTACTTCATCATCATTGTTGCAATTAGAACTCTAAGTTCTATTGCTCCATTATATCATCACTTAGGATGATATCTATAATTTCTTTTTTTGTGAAAATATTATTTTCTTTCTTTCTTAGCATAAATGATAACACACCATTTGCAAATACTTTGATTAAGAATCTTCAAAGGACATGAGCAAGTGATGAACCTGCCTTGTGATGGCAAGGTAGTGAAATCTGATGCTTGCACTCGACCTTGAGCTTCTATGTCTACAATAACATCATTATTGCCTGGTAAGGACAATATTTAAAAAAGCAAAATGATTATGCATGTAATGCAATGCATTATTTAATTTGATATGCAGTTACCCTATTATTATATAAGGTTCTTTTTAATAATAATAAAGCATTTATAAATATTACTTTTCAATATTTATAACATATATTGATTTATTTAATTTTATTCCCCTTTTATTTGACTTTTATTGATTTAATAATTCTTTTAGGAATTATCAATTCTACATTAAAAGTTGTCATAAAATATTTATTTAGTATTTTTTTAAAATAGTATAATTTTAATATATAATGAAAGTGATTTTTATTTATTTTTATCAACTTTCAATAATTTTGTAAAATTCCATAAGGAATATATAAATTACAAAATTCTTATAAAAATTTAAATGTCTAAAATTTTATATCTTATTTTATTTAGATAGTGTGGATTATTGTGAATCCAAAAATATTTTATTTATAATTTTTTGGACTTTTTATTTTCTAGAATTTAATTAAGTCCAGGGGTATTTTGGTCTTTTCCTTTTTATTTAAACATGCCTGAAAGGAATTCTAGGCTGGTTTAAACTTATTGGGCCCTAGTGGCCCATTAGTCTTAGACAAAAGAACTACCCCGAAGGGTCTGGCCCAACTCGGCCCTTCCTTACTGCCTCTCTCTCCCTCGAGCTCATCATCTCCTCCTCTAAACCGACCCTGTGGCCGGCGATGCTGCCACCGGCGATTCTCGCCGCCGTAGGCTGTTCTGGTCGCCTCCGTGGTGTAACAGGGGGTTGTCGACGACGCTTGTCCTTTCTATCCAACTGGATTCGAGCCTAGGGCTCTCCTACGATGGATCGATGCCGTCCCGAACCCTAGGGTTTGGGGGTTGGCGTGGATCCAGGTGCTGCCGCCGTCATCGTGCATCGTGGTGATGCTCCTCGCCTCTATGTGTGTTCTTGGTCGCCGCCGTGGTGCCGTATGGGTTGCAGCGCCCCTCTAGGGTGATCCCCATGCCGCCAAGGACGTCGGCCCCTCTGCTTCCTCTTCTAATCTCCAGTGAGGACCTATGGTGAGTTCTGTTTCTCTCCCCTTGTGCTCTCTGTGCTTGCTCATCCCATGCTGGATGTTGGCAATGACCCCTCTAGTTACTGTCTGATTTTGATTAGGATGATTTATCCATTTAGGGTTCCTATCATGTGATTGATCGTGTACTTGATGAATTGGATCATGTTTGGATGATTTGTTAACATGCTAAGTGGTTATTGACCCGAGGCTTGTTGCTTGAGATGATCTATAATGTTTCTGGTGGCTTATTAGATGATTTTATGCTTGGATTGCATCTGATTCAGATGGTATAGTTGCTTGGGAACCATGCTTGATTAAGTCAGTGACTTGATAAGTTTTCACATTCATTTATAGGTTTATGATTATGGTTATGATATGATGAAATCACTGTCCTAGTGCTGTTGGCTTAGAACTAGTGTGTGGTTTGAGATCATCATGATCTCAAACAGTGAAGTTTAACATAGGAATATCCTAGTTACGATTCCTGTGTTAACAGGAAAATGATTAGTAAGTTGATTGTCTGAATTTGTGATGATCAAATTTCTATCCTGATTCATATAAAATTGTTCTTGTGACACCATCATGGTATGGCACACAAGTTTGATTCTAATCCATTGATTGGGTTGGGTTATGCGTTAGACAAACTTGGCTTTGAAAGATAAATGGAAATGTTCTTTTCTGAATTCCCTAAGACCAATGATGTTGGTCTTAGGCTTAGGGATTCAGAACTTATCTAGTTGATTCATATAGATAGTTCGGGTAGTGGTACTAGCTATTGTTCTTGAATCGAGGCTTGAGAAAAATGATAGTAGGCTTGATCATTCTATGGATTCCAAAGATTTGTTTCTAAGGTGCTACGCTTCCTTTAGGGATGTGCCTAGAAATTATATCATAGCTATATTTATGCTTGAACTATAATATATAGCTTAACAACCAGAGCAATGATGCTGCTCTGAGCTCTGGCTGGATCCTAGTACTTTGCTGTTTGCTTTTAGAGTTTAAAATCCCTATGATGGATTCACCCCACTTGGGTGCTTTCTGAGGGTTTGTTTTATAAAACAACACATGCTTCTCTCTAGATGATATGATTAGATCATGTGAATGTTTTATGAAACTCACCACATAATCTGATGTTTGTGGAGTAAGGTGGTGATGATGATCTTGTTTTGCTGAGCTTTTGTGCTTGATCTTGAGCTAGACTGCTCCTCCTATCTCCTGGACTTGGCCTTGCTGTTCACCTGATCCTTCCCCCTCCTTATGTCACCATCATGGTGATGTTTGGTTGATCCTTGGTGGTTTAGTTTGTCTATTGTGCTTGGTAAGCTGCTGTTTAGGCTGGTTGTTCTTGTGTGCAAGCAGTGGAGAGATGCACTAGTGCTTCTCCACGGCTGTGCTTGTGGTTTTGTGAGTTTGGGGCTGTGCTGTGAGGCTGACAGCACACCACATGCATGTTGGTGTGTGTCCTGCCTGCAACACCCCACTTTTAGTTAAGTTTATATTAGGGTTTGTTTTGCATCATAAGCATCATACCTTAAAAATGCATGCAAAGAGAAATACACAAAACCCTAAAACCCTAGTTTTTCCCCTCTCTTGAAATCCATTCAAAATGGTTTGAATTTGAAAAGTACAAAAATAACTAGAGCCCAAATGGATTAAAAGGGCCCTATACTATTTTATATATATTTACAAAGTTTCTGTTATTTTTGGAATATCCTAAAATAGATTTCCAATCATTTTACAAAAGAGAGAAATGAAAACAAAATTGGAAAAAAAGTTTTTAGAATAAAAAAGAGCAGCAGCATCCTTACCAGGCCGCAGCCCCGCTGACCCAACCTTTCCCTCCTCTCCCCGTCGCTCAGTACAACCACAGCCGGCCCAGCTTCGGCCCAGCTCTGGCCCATACCCCTTCGGCTGTTCTTTCCACGCCGTCTTCGTTGACGACGGGAAGCAGCTCAGTGGCCGCCGTGATGTCGTCCGCCGCCGCCGCTTGATCCTCCCTGCTCGCCGCTCTGGAGCGTGGATAAGACCCCGCTACCGTGTTCCTCTTCCCCCGTGTCTCACTCTCCCCCTAGCGCCTCCTCCTCACTCTCTTCTGCGAGCCAGACCCTAACCCTAGCCGACGGCCGTCGTTTCATGCCACCGCTAGAGGCCGTCCCGAGCCCAGCCGTAAGGCTCTAGAGCTCCGCCTTCTCGCCAGGAACCTCCTCACCGAAGCTCGCTTGCTGGGGTGCCCTCTCCCGCCGGAATCGAGCACGTCCTCTCCGTCACCGACGCTGGCCGCCGTCGTCATTCACGCCATTCAGGACCTCCCCGCGCTTCCCCGTCACTACCTTGAGCACCAGGGTGAGCACGCGGATCTCGCTGACCCTTTTTCCCTCTCTCCCTCGCTCTGTAGTCACCGGTCGCCGATGACCTACAAGCATCGCTGCTGCTGCTCGCCGTGCGCCATGCTTCGGTGAACATTAGACAGCCGCGCTACTCCTATTAGGTTCGCCCCGACGCCCTGATTCGAACGCGCACAAAACCGCTTCCCCTCGAGCCCTCCTCCGCTGTGGCCGTGGTCGTCTGAGTGCTGCAGCCGTCGAGCCTCCCTGGCGTCTGCATGGCGTGATGATTTGGCACCGGCCCCACCCGTCAGTGGCAGTGGGTAGCCCCTGCCTCGGTGAGAAACGCACCAACCGCCCCCCTTGTCCCACTTTTCTTGCGTGGCTGCTAAGGTGGCTCAGGGTCCATCAGTCAGTCAATGTGGGTAAACAATGTCTGGGTGTAAAAAGTATTTCCAGTTTTATTTGATGTAATAAAAGGTTTAATAATTTCAAGAATTGTTTTAAATATTGTAAATTCAATAACTTTTAATCTATAAGTCAGAAAAATATGAATAATATATCAAAATGTTCAGAAAAATGAAACCTACCTATCTAAGCTATAATATTTTATTGTTAATCAACTTTCATGAAAAGTTTAATTAGAAGAACAAATGCACCCCTCTCATATGTTCTAGAGTTTCCCGAATTAGGGTTTCTACCCCTCGGAACCCCGATTAAATTGTCAAGCATGTTATAGGGTTTCAATTCAATGCAAATTAACTTGTCATATCATCATTATTCTTTGAGCATTACATCGATGCCATGTGTTGATTGTTTCCCCTTTATTTTCGGTGTTTGGTTCTTCCCGGTAGAATACGATATCGAGAATGAGATCGAAGACCGAGGACCAGACCATCGAAGATCGAAGATCGACAAACAATACTTGAACAACTGTAACCAAGTCAAGTACAAGATTCCAGAAGGTCTGCTTATCGATTATCAACTAGGAAAGGCAAGCATAGCCCCACCATGGTACAATCCTATGATTTTGAAAGCATTTCAATTCCTGCCATGATGCATACGATTCTACTGTGGTCTTTTATCGATATATAGAGTATCCTATCTATTGCATTACTCCCTTTGAGCTTATATTACCTGATCCACTGCTCCTAGCATAACTAGGTTTGGCGTGTGTGCACTGCTAGAGATTATATATGTGTTTGCTTAGCCACGCATAGCTATCAGTTCTGGTCCATCCAGATGATGTATCAGATGCAGAGAATCTAGTATGACAGGAGAACATGATGAGATGATATCAGAGGTGACATGAGATTAAATATGCTAAGGCTTCTATGGGAGGCCATGGTGGGATGTGGTTTTTCTAGTCCCATTCTCACCACCACTAGGACCTGAGTTCTTGCCTTTGGAACCAAGATGAGCGTGTAACCACACGGGGCCTGGAAAACCTCACGAGCAACTAAATTGCCTAGTAGATTCCATGAGTCACATAGTTCGGGCGTTCCAGTCGACATATGCATAGAAAATCTTTTGAAAGATTTGCCGGGTGAAGTTGGTGCATTCATAACAGGTAGGTAAGCGTGGACCGGGTTGCTTGGGGTCGATGGAGCCCTTGTTAACCAACCTCGCCTCAAATCTTTAAGTATCGGCTTCGTGATTTGACCCGTTACGGTGGAACCATACTTATTGCGTGACTCATGGTCTCGGCAAAAGCAAGGTAAAGGTCGTGTCTAACCACCCTCTGCCGGCCTTCCAAGGAAGAGGGCTTAGCTAGGGGCATTAAGAGAAGGTTAGTACGTGTGGGTAAAGTTGTACACCCCTGCAGGGTAATAATCTTTTCGAAAATCCATGTTCACGGTTATGAACGCTTGGTGACCAGATTCTAAGATCATACAGAACTTGAACCTTATCATAAAACTTGGCAGATCAACGTGTGCTTAAGGATGCTTCCTCATGGGTACGAGGGGGTGATCCTAGTTCAGATGATGATGACTTGGTGGATATCAAAAGATGATGATCAATACTTCGGAGATGTCGCTCTCTTATCCCCTTTTAAAACATTCTGAATAGACGAGCTTCTTATCCCTCTTGTTTTATAAACAAAAGTGGCTTTATGCAAAACAACTCCACCAGCCATAAGTCTTGCGGAGTACACCCTGTACTCACCCTTGATTTGTTGATACTTTTGGCAGAGTAAGTGTTCCACTGAAGATGAGTTCTGTACTACATCGACATCGACAAGTAGCTTGGGGTTCCCGGCTGGCAGCCTGGAATCTATGGGCTGGGACGTCATCGTTATGCTTCAGGCCTCTTAGGCCATTTGTTAAGTATGCTATACTTAATAGCATAATTTGCCTTCCGTTGTTTGATGTTTGTGGTCAGTGACCTCTGCTTGTAATAATTTGGTTCTGTGCTCAATTATGAGATCACTGTAATAATTTTTGTGTCATAGGGTCACTACTGTGTTACTGATTCTTCACTGAACATTCTCGAGCTCAAGGTTAAGCTTATGTCAGACAGAGGTCTGGGATTTGTTTAGCCCTGATCCCGGGGGTGTCACAGTTCTTGGTATCAGAGCAGTACCGATTGTAGGAAAACCTTGCTATTGGTCGATATTGAGTCTAGTGCTTGTGAAAACTATCTTAAAAGATGAAAAGTATTTGCAAAAACTCTAGTATGCTTCTTTTCTCCTTATCCAGTTTTGCTCTTACTCTGGGTCATCTTATCTGGTGTTGATTTTGGAAAAATTTTGATATCTCTTCTTGTCTTTCAAAACCAAGGTGCCTTTTGGGCATGCCGTTTCTCAACCAGTTGACCTAGTGTTGAGTTCTCTAGAGTTGTGTGTGTTGTGAATTCCTTGTTTCTCTTTGCTCTTATTCATCTCAGAGGTTCCTTTCTATCATGATCTCTCTATCCTTTGGAACCACAATATTCTATTGTTGGATCTACAGTGTTCTGTTCCAGGCTTCGAGGTTTCCTTTCGCCTCGCGTGTCTCCTTTTTGTCATTTGGGTACTTCAGAAGTCTTATCTTCTTTTGGAAGCTACCTTGTGATCACTATCTTGCAGTGTACGCTAAGTCACTCAAGTAGTAGTTATTCTTTTCTCGGGTTTTAACCCTTGGACTTGAACTTAAGATCCCTGATTGTGCTGGATTCTGGTGTTGTGAATCTTGTACATGAAGATGATCTTTAACCCAAGATCCATCCTTTTGACCCATTTCGTTAATGTTCCCACATTACCTCAGGATGGCTGGTATTACAATCCTAGCCTTCAAGCTTGTGGTCTTTGTCGCTATTAAATTGTGACAACTAAGGACTTCCCCTACAACATGCTATGGTATATGTTCTTTAATGGAACCAAAAAGATCACGACAAGAGTACTCCTCGAGAGTCTCACACTTATATTTGTGACTCTGCTACACTCTACCCTTCTATGCATTGGTTTTCGGAAGGTTGTTGACTTATGCATCCACATCTCAGAATTCTATCCTGAGCATGTTCGTTTTTCTTGTTGTTTTATGACCTTTGTCTACCAGTTGGTATCCAAGTAGTAAATGTGCATCAGTGTCTTTCGATGTAAGATACTCTTGTGGTCCGTCATGACAAACCATTTCGGAATTTCTAGGAGAAACAAACTCCAGTACCTCGTCATATCTAGGACCAGGTCAAAGCGTTGTAATCCGCAGATCAAGAGGCATTGATTGTCTCCCGTCTGTTCTATCTTGAAGTATCACATTCTTTTATACTAAGAGGTTGTTCTAAGTTTCATGACCCTTAATGAAGTGATGCTCTTACACATCTTTCACCACCCTTTCTCGAGCTTTCGCGCTCGTGAGTGATGCGTGTGCGTAATAATGTGGCCATATGAGATTCTAACAATTCTTATTGTTTGAACTCTAAGGACATTTGAGTCATTCCTAGCTTGATTGGTTAACCCCGTCACTAAGCGAAGAAGGATTGTGCTACCAAGTCCGCTATTCTTGAGCACTCTTTTCGGTCAAAGAGTTAGGCTTGTGCCGAAGCCCTAAGACTATGTCTGCTTGCCTTACCAAGCAAGTTTCCTCTCGAACTAAGTGACATATCGGTGGTTCGTGATATTCTGGATGTCTTTCTAGAAGTATCGCCATGTTGCCACATGACTGTGATGTCAAGTTCTTGAGCAAGCAAGTTCTCTAAACTGCACCTTCCTCCAAGGATCTGTACTGGATACCCCTAAACTAGTTGGTTGAGCTTAAACAACAACTTGGAGAGTTGTAAGACAAAAGTTATATCCGACTTTGTTCCTTCTTAAAGGGATGTCTAGTTTTGCTCGTGTTGAAGAAAGATAGTATTTCCTTTATGGATATATTATTCTCCCCTATCTTTGATTTGATTTGGGTTATCGTCAAATCAAACTTAGTTCCAAGGATTATCTTGATGATGTTTCTTCTTGTGATGTTTCACTTGAGTACATCTTCATGTCTTTGGTCTGACCAATAATCTTGCCTTGTTCATATAACATATGAGTTTATCATCTCAGAGTGTTTTGATAAGTTTGTTGTTGAGCCCATCAATGACATCCTCATCTTCTCCATGCTAGATCAGATTCATATGGAACATTTGGCATTAACGTTGGAAATTTTCGAGAACCTTCTTCGGGTCATTTCGAAGTATGAGTTCTGGATGTTAGAAGTGACCTTCTCCGGTTCACGTGCAGTTGTTGAAATATGCCGCCGTGAATTCGAGAAGAGTTATCTCTCTTCCCTTCAGGACACATGTGTGTTTGATTGTTAGTACTTTATGTGTGTGCAGTTGTCCTTCGACAAGTTGCTAAACACATGGGTCTAACAATCTAGCTCAGCCTTTTGGAGCTTTACCCTGTAGTCCATATCTTGAGAATATAGTAACTTTACCTTTGTGGTAAATGTTGCAAACTTTCTATTTAGACATGCTAAGTCTAAAGTATCATACCACCTAACCAAATCTGAATTGCAAGCAGCAATGATGGTTGGTGCTCCTCAAGGTTTTGACATAGGTCTCTTTGTAAATCTGTCAAGAATAATGTAATGGTTGACACACTTAGCCGGAAAGACCATTTGTTATATTCCTATGATTCAGTAATATCAACTACTCTTCATGAGGCTTCTTCTATAATTTATTATAGGAGTTATTATTATGGGTTTCCTTGTATCCGAAGTTTGATCTTTACTTGACGATTGATTTCTCGAACATCAAGGAGAACATTTAAAGTAGTGTTGCTAAATGTCTCTCGGTCAATCCTCCAGACCGTTTTATGTTGGCAAGCATTTTGGCGTGACAAGTAATTGAAGTCTGAGAACGAAGTTTCTTTCTTCTCGTGTCATCAGGAATCATCTTACAAGTCATCTTGGTGGTGTAAAGTGATATCATATCTTTGGCAAAGATTCCGGTATACCTGGATGAGTAAATAGTTTCCTTCACTATCTTAACCAGGTCTTAAGAGTGACTATGATTTTAGTAATCAGAAGTTTCTCTTTTTACATATTCCGTGTGACTCTTATGAGTACTCGCCACAAAAGACCTTTCTGTTTTGGCCTTCTGTTGAATGAAAGAGTGATCCTTCCGTGTCGAAAGTAGTTCAACAGCTTGGTTTTGTTGATCCACATCTTTGCAACTTGAAATCCCTACTTAAGCCGTTTAGTAGAGGTTCCCTATCGAAGTATGTGGTCATGTTATTTCTGTTGGAAGCTTTC
Organism: Avena sativa; assembly: GCA_916181665.1. Taxonomy (NCBI): domain Eukaryota; kingdom Viridiplantae; phylum Streptophyta; class Magnoliopsida; order Poales; family Poaceae; genus Avena; species Avena sativa. The sequence goes on from OV702297.1 coordinate 152,352,659, forward strand.
TTCTTCAGAATCTTCAAAACCTCAAGTAAGTTCCATGGTCTCAATCCTTATGAAGACCAGCCGTCTAACAACTTGAAACCTTCTCCTCTTGTTTCCTTTGTTACCTTGATGTGTTTCATGTTGTCACCTCAGAGTTGTTTCTAAACACTCCATCCATGAGTTGACCATGAGATACTCCGTGTGTTGTTTAGTGTTCTTCCCTCTTACCTTTAGAGTGGCCCTGTTTCTTTCTCTCTCTGTCTCTTTTCCTACCTTTGGAATCTCGGGTCGAGATTCTCGTAAGGGGGATAGAGCTATAACACCCCACTTTTAGTTAAGTTTATATTAGGGTTTGTTTTGCATCATAAGCATCATACCTTAAAAATGCATGCAAAGAGAAATACACAAAACCCTAAAACCCTAGTTTTCCCCTCTCTTGAAATCCATACAAAAAGGTTTGAATTTTAAAAGTACAAAAATAACTAGAGCCCAAATGGATTAAAAGGGCCCCATACTATTATATATATATTACAAAGTTTCTGGTATTTTTGGAATATCCTAAAACAGATTTCCAATCATTTTACAAAAGAGAGAAATGAAAACAAAATTGGAAAAAAAGTTTTTAGAATAAAAAAGAGCAGCAGCATCCTTACCAGGCCGCAGCCCCGCCGGCCCAACCTTTCCCTCCTCTCCCCGTCGCTCAGTGCAACAACAGCCGACCCAACTTCGGCCCAGCTCTGGCCCATACCCCTTCGGCTGTTCTTTCCATGTTGTCTTCGTTGACGACGGGAAGCAGCTCGGTGGCCGCCGCGATGCCGTTGGCCGCCGCTGCTTGATCCTCACCGCTCGCTGCTCTGGAGCATGGATAAGACCCCGCTGTCGTGTTCCTCTTCCCCCATGTCTCACTCTCCCCCTAGAGCCTCCTCCTCGCTCTCTGCTGCGAGCCGGACCCTAACCCTAGCCGACGACCGTCGTTTCGTGCCGCTGCTACAGGCCGTCCCGAGCCCAGCCGTAAGGCTCTAGAGCTCCGCCTCCTTGCCAGGAACCTCCTCACCGAAGCTCGCTTGCTGGGGTGCCCTCTCCCACAAGAATCGAGCATGTCCTCTCCGTCACCGACGCTGGCCGCCGTCGCCATTCACGCCGTTCAGGACGTCCCCGCGCTTCCCCGTCACTACCTTAAGCACCAGGGTGAGCACGTGGATCTCGCTGACCCTTTTTGCCTCTCCCCTCTCTCTGTAGTCACCGCTCGCCAACGACCTGCAAGCGTTGCCGCCGCTGCTCGCCATGCGCCATGCTCCGGTGATCATTAGACAGCCGCTCTACTCCTATTAGGTTCGCCCCGACGTCCTGATTCGAACGCGCGCAAAACCGCTTCCCCTCGAGCCCTCCTTCGCCGTGGCCATGGTCGTCTGAGCGTTGCCGCCGTCGAGCCTCTGTGGCGTCTGCGTGGCATGATGATTTGGCACCGGCCCCACCCGTCAGTGGTAGTGGGTAGCCCCTGCCTCGGTGAGAAACGCACCAACCGCCCCCCTATCCCACTTTGCTTGCGTGGCTGCTGAGGTGGCTCAGGGCCCATCAGTCAGTCACTGTGGGTAAACAATGTCTGGGTGTAAAAAGTATTTCCAGTTTTATTTAAATTAAGAAAAGGTTTAATAATTTCAAGAATTGTTTTAAATATTGTAAATTCAATAACTTTTAATCTATCAGTCATAAAAATATGAATAATATATCAAAATTTTCAGAAAAATGAAACCTAGCTATATAAACTATAATCATGCATTGCTAAACAACTTTCATGACAAGTTTAATTAGAAGAACAAATGCACCCCTCTCATATGTTCCGGAGTTTCCCGAATTAGGGTTTGTACCCCTCGGAACCCCGATTAAATTGTCAAGCATGTTATAGGGTTTCAATTCAATGCAAATTAACTTGTCATATCATCATTCTTGTTTGAGCATTGCATCGATGCCATGTGTTGATTGTTTCCCTTTATTTCCGGTGTTTGATTCTTCTCGGTTGAATATGATATTGAGATCGAGATTGAAGACCGATGACCAGACCATCAAAGATCAAAGTTCGACGAACAATAATTGACCAACTGTAACCAAGTCAAGTACAAGATTCCCGAAGGTCTGCTTATCGGTTATCAACTGGCAAAGGCAAGCATAGCCCCACCATGATACAATCCTACGATTTTGAAAGCATTTCAATTCCTTCCATGATGCATACGATTCTACTGTGGTCTTTTATCGATATATAGAGTATCCTATCTATTGCATTACTCCCTTTGAGCTTATATTACCTGATCCACTTCTCCTAGCATAACTAGGTTTGGCGTGTGTGCACTGCTAGAGCTTATATATGTGTCTTCTTAGCCATGCATAGCTGTTAGTTCTGGTCCATCCAGATGATGTAGCAGATGCAGAGAATCTAGTATGACAGGAGAACGTGATGAGATGATATCAGAGGTGATATGAGATTAAATATGCTAAGGCTTCTATGGGAGGCCACGGTGGGATGTGGTTTTTCTAGTCCCATGCTCGCCACCACTAGGACCTGAGTTCTTGCCTTTGGAACCAAGACGAGCGTGTAACCACACGGGGCCTGGACAACCTCATGAGCAACTAACTTTCCTAGTAGATTCCATGAGTCACATAGTTCAGGCGTTCCATTCGACATATGCATAGAAAATATTTTGAAAGATTTGCCGGGTGAAGTTGGTGCATTCATAACAGGTAGGTAAGCGTGGACCGGGTTGCTTGGGGTCAATGGAACCCTTGTTAACCAACCTCGCCTCACATCTTTAAGTACCGGCTTCGGGATTTGACCCATTACGGCGGAACCATACTTATTGTGTGACTCATGGTCTTGGCGAAAGCAAGGTAAAGGTCGTGTCTAACCACCCTCTGCCGGCCTTCCAAGGAAGAGGTCTTATCTAGTGGCATTAAGAGAAGGTTAGTACGTGTGGATAAAGTTATACACCCCTGCAGGGTAATAATCTTTTCGAAAAGCCATGTTCACGGTTATGAAAGCTTGGTGACCAGATTCTAAGATCATAGAGAACTTGAACCTAATCATAAAACTTGGCAGATCAACGTGTGCTTAAGGATGCTTCCTCATGGGTACGAGGGGGTGATGCTAATTCAGATGATGATGACTTGGTGGATATCAAAAGATGATGATCAATACTTCGGAGATGTCGCTCTCTTATCCCCTTTTAAAACATTCTGAATAGACGAGCTTCTTATCCCTCTTGTTTTATAAACAAAAGTGGCTTTATACAAAACAACTCCACCATTCATAAGTCTTGCGGAGTACACCCTGTACTCACCCTTGCTTTGTTGATACTTTTGGCAGAGTAAGTGTTCCCCTGAAGACGAGTTCTGTACTACATCGACATCGACGAGTAGCTTGGGGTTCCTGGCCGGCAGCCTGGAATCTATGGGCTGGGACGTCATCGTTATGCTTCAGGCCTCTTAGGCCATTTGTTAAGTATGATATACTTAATAGCATAATTTTCCTTCCGTTGTTTGATGTTTGTGGTTAGTGACCTCTGCTTGTAATAATTTGGTTCTCTGCTCACTTATGAGATCGCTGTAATAATTTTTGTGTCGTAGGGTCACTGCCGTGTTACCGATTCTTCACTGAACATTCTCGAGCTCAAGGTTAAGCTTATGTCAGACATAGGTCTGGGATTTGTTTATCCCTGCTCCCGGGGGTGTCACACTGCCTGTGTGCTTGCTGTGCTCTTGTGGATATATTCAGAATTTTGAAACTTACTATTATCACCTGGCTGGTGAAATTTGCCCCTCTTGTCTGTTATTTAACTTCTGGCTTGAAATTTATGAAAGATAAATTCTTTCATATTGGGTGAAACTTGCCCCTTCAATAAATTTCTCAATGATGAATTTGTCTAGTGCACTTCACTGACATGTCTGAGAGAAAATAATACTAACTCTAACTTTTCTTTTTAGCTTCTGTTTTCTTTGCAGGTACAGATATAAAGATGAAGATTTTAGATTAGTTTTAGTTTTATATAATAATTCAATGTAATCTTCTTTATATTTTTGTAATTTTCATTATATTATTTTGTAATATTCATTTTATTCTTTTGTAATAAAGATTACATTATTATCAATAAAGAATATTCTTATTCTTATTTATTTACTTTGGTGGAGTGTGTGGATGATTTCAATAAGTTACAATTTTTGTAACTTATTTATATATTGATAAAATGAAATAAGTTTTCATATTCATAATTGTTTTCTTTAGATAATGTTTGAGTCAAAATAATTAACTCTTAATTAAATCAAGATTCAAATCTTATTCCTAATTCATTTGATTTATAATTTAAACACTCAAGTTTAAAACTCAAATTTACTTTTCAAACACAAAATTCCTCAAAGATCATATCAAAGTTTATAACAATCATCCTTTAAGACTAAACCTAATCTCAAAGTATGAAAGAAACATTGATCACTTAAGGTTTTTATTTGGTGAAAAATTTACCCACATTTTCACAAATGAATGCACGCAACATTCCAAATTCCTAAATCTACCCTTCGTTAGTTCCTAAATGCTGGGATGTTATAGACTTCCCCCCTTAAATTAAACTTCGTCCCAAAGTTTGCGGAGATGTACCTGAATAGTTCTGGATAGGCTTTCCTTAAATCCTCTTGTTTCTCCCACGTGGCTTCCCTTTCAAGGTGATGTTCCCAGTGTACCTTGCAATATTTGATTGCTCTGTTCCTGAATCTTTTCCAGTTTTCTTCTAGAATCTTACAAAGGGTTTTCAATATAGGTTAGGTCTGCTTGTAGTTCTATCTCTTGATGTGTGATTGCATCATCTGGGACTTTTAAACATTTACGAAGTTGTGACACATGGAAAACATTATGCACTTGAGCCAATCTTGATGGTAACTCTAAAGCATAAGCTATAGTTATGTTTTGACTTAGTATCTTGAATGGTACAATGTATCCTGGACTTAATTTTCCCTTAACTCCGAATTTTTTCAGCCCTTTCATTGGACTTACTTTCAAATAGACAATATCTCCCACTTCTGGATGCCATGATCTTCGACTTTGATCCGCATAACTTTTCTTCCTGCTTTGGGCTATTTTCAGTCTATCCCTGATCTTATCAATGCTATATTGTCTTTCTTTGATATAATCTGGCGCGAATTCTTTGCTACTTCCAGGCTCATACCAACATATTGGTGATCTACACTTCCTTCCATACAAAACTTGGTATGGAGCTACCTTCAGACTACTCTGATAGCTATTGTTATAAGAAAATTCTGCCAATGGTAGGTGATCTTCCCATGTTCCTCCAAAATGTAGTGCACAAGCCCTTAACATGTCTTCTAGTATTTGATTTGTTCTTTCAGTTTGACCTCCTGTCTTATGATGATATGCTGTGCTGAAATCTAACTTTGAACCAAGTGTTTCATGCAATTGCTTCCAAAATGCTGAAGTGAACACTGATCCCCTATCAGTTACGATCTTTTTGGGTACTCCATGCTTACTTACTATCTCTTTGACATATACTTCAACTAACTTCTCGACATTATATTTTTGATTCACCGGAATAAAATGTGCACTCTTAGTGAGTCTGTCCACAATTACCCATATCATATCCTTCCTTTTTGGTGTCATGGGTAATCCTGTGATGAAGTCCATACCTATTTCTTCCCACTTCCATTTAGGAATTTTCAAGGGTTGTAATGGTCCTGCTGGACTTTGATGTTCAGCCTTCACCCTTTGACAAGTATGGCATTCAGATACATATTTAGCAATATCTCTTTTCATGTTGTTCCACCAGAATAGTTCTTTCATGTGCTCCCTGGATGTATAGTCCATATACATCTTGGTACTCCCTGGATGTATAGAATATGGTGTTTCATGTGCTTCTCTGAGTATGACATTTCTAATCTCCATCACATCTGGAACACATTGACGGTCTTGAAACCATAAAGACTCATAATCCCCAAGGCGAAAAACTGATTTTTTCCCTTGAGATATCCTCCGAATTTCCTCAGCAATAAAAGGATCTTCTACTTGATGTCTAAAAATTTCTTGCTTAAGATCACTGTCCTGCTCTGCAACTACCTGCATAGTAGCTAATCCTCCAAGAACCTCTGTTCTGATGAATTGAAGCTCTAATATTTCCAAGTCCATTTGTAACTCTTTTGGTAGCTCCCTATTGCTAGGCTGAATATCAACACTCTTTTTGCTTAAAGCATCTGCTACAACATTTGCTTTCCCTGGGGTGTAGTTGATTGTTAAATCATAATCCTTGATTAGTTCCTACCAACGCTTCTGTCTCATATTCAATTCCTTTTGAGTGAAGAAGTATTTGAGACTTTTATGGTCAGTGTATAACTCACATCTGGCTCCATAAAGAAAGTGCCTCCATCCTTTCAGCGCAAAAATTACTGCTGCTAACTCTAAATCATGAGTTGGATAGTTGACTTCATGTGGTTTCAGTTGTGTTGAACCATAAGCAATCACTTTCTGATCTTGCATTAATACACAACCCAAACCTTCTTTAGACGGATCACAGTATACTGTGAAGTCCTTTCCTTTTTCAGGAACTGCTAAGATTGGAGCTGTGGTTAATCTAGTCTTTAATTCTTGAAAACTTGCCTCACATTTTTCATCCCATTTAAATGGTGTATTCTTCCTTAATAATTTGGTCATTGGTCTGGCTATTTTGGAGAAACCTTCAATGAATCTCCGATAATAACCAGCCATTCCTAAGAAATCTCGAATTTGCTTCACATTGCTCGGTGCAGTCCACTCTAGTACTGACTGAACTTTAGATGGATTCATAGCAATTCCATCCTTACTGATCACATGACCGAGGAATTCTACCTTATAAAGCCAAAATTCACACTTACTGAACTTAGCATAAAGCTTGTGTTCTCTTAAAGTCTGCAATGCTATCCTTAAATGATCAACATGTTCCTCCTTATCCTTGGAGTATATCAGAATATCATCAATAAAGACTATGACGAACTTGTCCAAATATGGCATGAAGATATTGTTCATTAAATTCATGAATATTTCCGGTGCATTGGTTAAACCAAATGGTACTACCAAATACTCATGGTGTCCATATCTTGAGACAAATGCTGTTTTTGGAACATCTTCCAGTTTGATTTTTATTTGATGGTATCTAGATCTTAAATTGATCTTTGAAAATACTCCAGCTCCTTTCACTTGATCAAACAAATCTTGAATTCTTGGTAAAGGATACTTATTCTTGATAGTAACATTGTTCAGATTTCTTTAATCACCACACATTCTTCTTCCACCATCTCTCTTATCCACAAAGATTACTGGTGTTCCCCATGGAGATACACTTTCCTAAATAAATCCTTTTCTAGCTAACTCATCAATTTTCTCTTTGAATTCTTTCAACTCTTTGGGTCCCATCTTATATGGTGCTTGAGCTATTGGTTCTGTACCAGGAATTAGGTCAATGGTGAACTCTATCTCCCGGTCTGGTGGCATTCCCGGTAGCTCTGCTGGAAAAACATCTTGGAATTCATTAACTATAGGAATCTCTTCCAATTTGACCTCTTTCATTGAGTTCAACTGCAGATCCACCATGATATGACTGTGCTTATCTTCTTGGTAAACTATCCTTGCTCCACTTGGAGTTTTGATTGAGACAGTTTTCTCCTCACAATTTATCTGAGCTTCGTGTTCCATCATCCAATCCATTCCCAGCACTACTGCAATTCCCTTCAAAGGAATCACTTAAAGCTCTGCGAAATATGTACAACCACAAATCGAGATAACCTGATCTTGTTTTATGTGGCGTACGATCACATTCCCACCTGCCTTAACTATGGTCATAGGATTTTCTAATGTTTCTCTTCTAATCCTGAACTTATCACAAAATTCTTTAGAAATGAATGAAGTAGTTGCACCAGTATCAAAAAGAACTTTGCCGGGATTGGTAAGGATATTGAGCGTACCTATCACTGCATGCTCCGAATTATCCACCTCCTCGAGGGTTGCACAGTTCAGTTTCCTGGTAGGTCGGTTCCTCTTGCCATTGTTGTTCTTGCCATTATTTCCTCCTTTATTGGGCTATCCGTTTCCTCCACTGGCTTGTCCTCCTCCCTTGGTAGGCCAACCTCCAGGTGGTTTGCTCGGACAATCGGGCTTGATATGCCCCTTCTGACCACAACCATAACAAATCACTATAGTCTTTTTGCATTCCCTCTGTAAAAGCCCTGGAATTCCATAATTGTTACAAATAACATTCCTTCTCGGATTGGATTGATTTCCACCACTGCCCTTGTTATTGTTATTGTTATTGTTACCATAATTCCTATTCCGAGGTTTGAACTCCAGGTTAGGTTTAGGTTTGCTTGCCTGAAGTTCCTTCTTGGATCTCTTCCTCCGGTCCTCTTGGACATTCTTGTAGTCATCTTCAAAAGTAATGGCTGCATCCAACAACTGCTGATAAGTTTGCTTATTGGCTAACCTTAGCTACATCTTCACAAATGGATTTAATCCACGCAGGAAATGCTTCTTCCGCTTCTCTTTAGTGTTGACATCCTCCTCAGCATAATGAGACAGTTGACTAAACTCACGGATGTACTTCATGACACTCGTATATCCTTGCTGAAGCTCCTCAAATTCTCTCCGCTTTAACTCCATAACACTTTTTGGAACATGATATTCATGAAATATCTACTTGAACTCTTCCTAGGTAAACTCCCTTCCTGGTTGTTGCATGGTTAACTGATTCTCCCACCATGATGTTGCAGGTCCATTCAAAAGATGAGTTGCATACCTCAATTTTTCCTCATCATTGCAACCTACAATTTTCAGCTTCCTTTCAGTATCTGCTAGCCAGTCCTCTGCATCCATTGGTTCAGGAGCTGATGCAAAAGGTAACGGTCTTGCATTCTAGAAATCAGATAGACTCACTCCTCCACCTTCAGGTGCCCTCTGATTTGCTCGTCCCAGCAACTCTTCCATGAACTTGTTCTGGGTCTCTTGCATCATTTGCATGCATTGCATAAAATTCTGCTCCATTAACGGCCTCATTGGTGGTGGTGGTAATGCTTCCTGGTTTGCTGCATCTGCATCGGCCTTTTCCTTGGCCTCTCGCTCCATCCGCTGCTGCTCAGTTTCCATTCCTACACCCATATCCATGACCATCTAGTCCTGCAACATAAAGCGAATACTCATAATTACATCATGCACATGTGTTATGAGCTCGACTTTACGCACAGAACTAGTCACACAATGAAGATCCAAAAAAATCCAAATATGCATTTCACATATTTTACATAATATCATAATGATACAAAGTCATTACAACATATACCATATAGGTATAATCACAAAACTACCTTATCACTTGGGGTACAAAACAAGGTACTTGATACTACTAACTAATTGTCTTCTTCTAGTAGTAACTACGCTCATCGTACATGCCTGATGTCCAACCGTGATGACGTGTTGTTCGTCGCACAGTTTGTGGAACATATGGCCTTCCAGAAGGAACATATTCTGTATCTGAAGTGTCAGGACTTGAGTCATTACTCAATCTGAGCGCATTGACTCCCTCCAGCTCAGCTGAAAAGTCTTCAGAAACATATTCAATATTATCTCCCGCTTGCATCTCCTGAGCTTCATTTCTTGAGTTGTCAACAGGATACGCAGATCCTGCTGCTTCCCAGGTGCTCTCATGGGCAAGATAATTAAACACTGGATAATGTATATTCCCTGGGTTTTGAGAAGATGTTGATGATTCAAACACTCTCTCCTCAGGATCTTCTTCTTCATCCTGATTATCTACTGACATGGTATTTCTACTACTATTATTAGGGTTCATTCTTGCACCCATCCAACTAGATTTTCCAACATTCTTGTCGGAACCATCTGTGGACATCTGTTGTTCATGAGATCCATTATATGATCCCATTCTCCAACCGTCCGAATTCTCAATAGGAAGTTCTGAGTCAGAACCATCCTCTAAGCCCTATGGTACTGCATACCTCATATCAATAGTAGAGGTTTCTATAAAACATATGAAATAAAGTGGGGCCCTTTTTTATTCCATTTGGGATCCATTCATTTTGTAGTTTTCAAAATACATAAACCATTTGAAGTGCTTTTCAAATATAGAGGAAGATTAGTGTTTAGGGTTTTATCTTTATTTATTCAGTGCAAGCAATTTAAAGAATGATGCTCATGCTATGCACAATCTACCCTAAATATTGATTTACTAAGACTGGGGTGTTACAGGCATCTTGTCAATAGGTTAGTTCTAGAAAGTGTATAAAATACCTCAAAGTGTAGACAAAACATAGCAAAGTTGATACAAAACAAGCATGGAGCATCAAAAACTATAGATACATTTACGACGTATAAAGCATCCCCAAGCTTAACTCCTACTCGTCCTCGAGTAGGTAAGTGATAAAAAGAATATTTTTTGAGGTGACATGCACCATCAAAATCAAGATCAAACCATTTGCAAGCATTGGAAGATAGGATCAAAGAACTCTAAACATGATCATGAAAGATGCAGTAAGACAAAGTAACTATGCATTCAACATGAAAGGTTACAAACAAAGATCATGAATAACATGCATTGAAAAACGTTTGTTTGTTTCACATACAGAAAACATGGCATAGTGGCATTCAGCTTGTCCCTCATGGAGTAGCAAATAGATGCATAGGACACCTTCAAAGATCGTAAGAGTGACTTGATACAAATAGGACAAGAACAAGCAATATCAACAATATGCATTAATCAATAAGTTTTGGGACACTACACATAGAACTAAGAATGACAACTATGCTATCTTAACTGGTGCCTAAAGGTAGAAGGTGGATACTCAATATAATAGTGGAAGAAAGGCCCTTCATAAAAGAGGGAAGAAGGGATTTCAAGTCTCAAAAATAGCTTCCAGAAATTATGGTACTTGTTAGCTTTCAGATCTCATTGCCTCTATCATAAGCATCTTGAAGTGATTAAGGTTAAAGTGAACAAACTATGGAGTATATGCTTGACACAGTATAAGTTGGCAATCTCATGTCCCTTGAATACGAGGGCCGCACCTCATGCTACTCAACTTTAGTCACCTATAAGTTCTTGTCATAGTAAGTACATGTGTATGATAGATAACCGCCAACAGGGTACCCCTTACACATGATACAGGAGCTATCCCATAATCAAAATGACAAGGCAAGCAGACAATGAGCATCTCAACAATCTTCTTATTTACCATGGGAAAATGGTGCTTTTTTTCTCTCTTTCCTCTTTTCAATATGTCTTTTTTTATAAGAAGAAAGCTTGATAGATTGCTCACTATAGGTTAGGTATGCTTGTAGTTCTATCTCTTGATGTGTGATTGCATCATCTGGGACTTTTAAACATTGACGAAGTTGTGACACATGGAAAACATTATGCACTTGAGCCAATCTTGATGGTAACTCTAAAGCATAAGCTATAGTTATGTTTTGACTTAGTATCTTGAATGGTACAATGTATCCTGGACTTAATTTTCCCTTAACTCCGAATTTTTTCAGCCCTTTCATTGGACTTACTTTCAAATAGACAATATCTCCCACTTCTGGATGCCATGATCTTCGACTTTGATCCGCATAACTTTTCTTCCTGCTTTGGGCTATTTTCAGTCTATCCCTGATCTTATCAATGCTATATTGTCTTTCTTTGATATAATCTGGCACGAATTCTTTGCTACTTCCAGGCTCATACCAACATATTGGTGATCTACACTTCCTTCCATACAAAACTTGGTATGGAGCTACCTTCAGACTACTCTGATAGCTATTGTTATAAGAAAATTCTGCCAATGGTAGGTGATCTTCCCATGTTCCTCCAAAATGTAGTGCACAAGCCCTTAACATGTCTTCTAGTATTTGATTTGTTCTTTCAGTTTGACCTCCTGTCTTATGATGATATGCTGTGCTGAAATCTAACTTTGAACCAAGTGTTTCATGCAATTGCTTCCAAAATGCTGAAGTGAACACTGATCCCCTATCAGTTACGATCTTTTTGGGTACTCCATGCTTACTTACTATCTCTTTGACATATACTTCAACTAACTTCTCGACATTATCTTTTTGATTCACCGGAATAAATTGTGCACTCTTAGTGAGTCTGTCCACAATTACCCATATCATATCCTTCCTTTTTGGTGTCATGGGTAATCCTGTGATGAAGTCCATACCTATTTCTTCCCACTTCCATTTAGGAATTTTCAAGGGTTGTAATGGTCCTACTGGACTTTGATGTTCAGCCTTCACCCTTTGACAAGTATGGCATTCAGATACATATTTAGCAATATCTCTTTTCATGTTGTTCCACCAGAATAGTTCTTTCATGTGCTCCCTGGATGTATAGTCCATATACATCTTGGTACTCCCTGGATGTATAGAATATGGTGTTTCATGTGCTTCTCTGAGTATGACATTTCTAATCTCCGTCACATCTGGAACACATAGACGGTCTTGAAACCATAAAGACTCATAATCCCCAAGGCGAAAAACTGATTTTTTCCCTTGAGATATCCTCCGAATTTCCTCAGCAATAAAAGGATCTTATGCTTGATGTCTAAAAATTTCTTGCTTAAGATCACTGTCCTGCTCTGCAACTACCTGCATAGTAGCTAATCCTCCAAGAACTTCTGTTCTGATGAATTGAAGCTCTAATATTTCCAAGTCCATTTGTAACTCTTTTGGTAGCTCCCTATTGCTAGGCTGAATATCAACACTCTTTCTGCTTAAAGCATCTACTACAACATTTGCTTTCCCTGGTGTGTAGTTGATTGTTAAATCATAATCCTTGATTAGTTCCAACCAACGCTTCTGTCTCATATTCAATTCCTTTTGAGTGAAGAAGTATTTGAGACTTTTATGGTCAGTGTATAACTCACATCTGGCTCCATAAAGAAAGTGCCTCCATCCTTTCAGCGCAAAAATTACTGCTGCTAACTCTAAATCATGAGTTGGATAGTTGACTTCATGTGGTTTCAGTTGTGTTGAACCATAAGCAATCACTTTCTGATCTTGCATTAATACACAACCCAAACCTTCTTTAGACGGATCACAGTATACTGTGAAGTCCTTTCCTTTTTCAGGAACTGCTAAGATTGGAGCTGTGGTTAATCTAGTCTTTAATTCTTGAAAACTTGCCTCACATTTTTCATCCCATTTAAATGGTGTATTCTTCCTTAATAATTTGGTCATTGGTCTGGCTATTTTGGAGAAACCTTCAATGAATCTCCGATAATAACCAGCCATTCCTAAGAAATCTCGAATTTGCTTCACATTGCTCGGTGCAGTCCACTCTAGTACTGACTGAACTTTAGATGGATTCATAGCAATTCCATCCTTACTGATCACATGACCAAGGAATTCTACCTTATAAAGCCAAAATTCACACTTACTGAACTTAGCATAAAGCTTGTGTTCCTCTTAAAGTCTGCAATGCTATCCTTAAATGATCAACATGTTCCTCCTTATCCTTGGAGTATATCAGAATATCATCAATAAAGACTATGACGAACTTGTCCAAATATGGCATGAAGATATTGTTCATTAAATTCATGAATATTTCCGGTGCATTGGTTAAACCAAATGGTACTACCAATACTCATGGTGTCCATATCTTGAGACAAATGCTGTTTTTGGAACATCTTCCAGTTTGATTTTTATTTGATGGTATCCAGATCTTAAATTGATCTTTGAAAATACTCCAGCTCCTTTCACTTGATCAAACAAATCTTGAATTCTTGGTAAAGGATACTTATTCTTGATAGTAACATTGTTCAGATTTCTATAATCACCACACATTCTTCTTCCACCATCTCTCTTATCCACAAAGATTACTGGTGTTCCCCATGGAGATACACTTTCCTAAATAAATCCTTTTCTAGCTAACTCATCAATTTTCTCTTTGAATTCTTTCAACTCTTTGGGTCCCATCTTATATGGTGCTTGAGCTATTGGTTCTGTACCAGGAATTAGGTCAATGGTGAACTCTATCTCCCGGTCTGGTGGCATTCCCGGTAGCTCTGCTGGAAAAACATCTTGGAATTCATTAACTATAGGAATCTCTTCCAATTTGACCTCTTTCATTGAGTTCAACTGCAGATCCACCATGATATGACTGTGCTTATCTTCTTGGTAAACTATCCTTGCTCCACTTGGAGTTTTGATTGAGACAGTTTTCTCCTCACAATTTATCTGAGCTTCGTGTTCCATCATCCAATCCATTCCCAGCACTACTGCAATTCCCTTCAAAGGAATCACTTAAAGGTCTGCGAAATATGTACAACCACAAATTGAGATAACCTGATCTTGTTTTATGTGGCGTACGATCACATTCCCACCTGCCTTAACTATGGTCATAGGATTTTCTAATGTTTCTCTTCTAATCCTGAACTTATCACAAAATTCTTTAGAAATGAATGAAGTAGTTGCACCAGTATCAAAAAGAACTTTGCCGGGATTGGTAAGGATATTGAGCGTACCTATCACTGCATGCTCCGAATTATCCACCTCCTCGAGGGTTGCACAGTTCAGTTTCCTGGTAGGTCGGTTCCTCTTGCCATTGTTGTTCTTGCCATTATTTCCTCCTTTATTGGGCTGTCCGTTTCCTCCACTGGCTTGTCCTCCTCCCTTGGTAGGCCAACCTCCAGGTGGTTTGCTCGGACAATCGGGCTTGATATGCCCCTTCTGACCACAACCATAACAAATCACTATAGTCTTTTTGCATTCCCTCTGTAAATGCCCTGGAATTCCATAATTGTTACAAATAACATTCCTTCTCGGATTGGATTGATTTCCACCACTGCCCTTGTTATTGTTATTGTTATTGTTACCATAATTCCTATTCTGAGGTTTGAACTCCAGGTTAGGTTTAGGTTTGCTTGCCTGAAGTTCCTTCTTGGATCTCTTCCTCCGGTCCTCTTGGACATTCTTGTAGTCATCTTCAAAAGTAATGGCTGCATCCAACAACTGCTGATAAGTTTGCTTATTGGCTAACCTTAGCTACATCTTCACAAATGGATTTAATCCACGCAGGAAATGCTTCTTCCGCTTCTCTTCAGTGTTGACATCCTCCTCAGCATAATGAGACAGTTGACTAAACTCACGGATGTACTTCATGACACTCGTATATCCTTGCTGAAGCTCCTCAAATTCTCTCCGCTTTAACTCCATAACACTTTTTGGAACATGATATTCATGAAATATCTACTTGAACTCTTCCTAGGTAAACTCCCTTCCTGGTTGTTGCATGGTTAACTGATTCTCCCACCATGATGTTGCAGGTCCATTCAAAAGATGAGTTGCATACCTCAATTTTTCCTCATCATTGCAACCTACAATTTTCAGCTTCCTTTCAGTATCTGCTAGCCAGTCCTCTGCATCCATTGGTTCAGGAGCTGATGCAAAAGGTAACGGTCTTGCATTCTAGAAATCAGATAGACTCACTCCTCCACCTTCAGGTGCCCTCTGATTTGCTCGTCCCAGCAACTCTTCCATGAACTTGTTCTGGGTCTCTTGCATCATTTGCATGCATTGCATAAAATTCTGCTCCATTAACAGCCTCATTGGTGGTGGTGGTAATGCTTCCTGGTTTGCTGCATCTGCATCGGCCTTTTCCTTGGCCTCTCGCTCCATCCGCTGCTGCTCAGTTTCCATTCCTACACCCGTATCCATGACCATCTAGTCCTGCAACATAAAGCGAATACTCATAATTACATCATGCACATGTGTTATGAGCTCGACTTTACGCACAGAACTAGTCACACAATGAAGATCCAAAAAAATCCAAATATGCATTTCACATATTTTACATAATATCATAATGATACAAAGTCATTACAACATATACCATATAGGTATAATCACAAAACTACCTTATTACTTGGGGTACAAAACAAGGTACTTGATACTACTAACTAATTGTCTTCTTCTAGTAGTAACTACGCTCATCGTACATGCCTGATGTCCAACCGTGATGACGTGTTGTTCGTCGCACAGTTTGTGGAACATATGGCCTTCCAGAAGGAACATATTCTGTATCTGAAGTGTCAGGACTTGAGTCATTACTCAATCTGAGCGCATTGACTCCCTCCAGCTCAGCTGAAAAGTCTTCAGAAACATATTCAATATTATCTCCCGCTTGCATCTCCTGAGCTTCATTTCTTGAGTTGTCAACAGGATACGCAGATCCTGCTGCTTCCCAGGTGCTCTCATGGGCAAGATAATTAAACACTGGATAATGTATATTCCCTGGGTTTTGAGAAGATGTTGATGATTCAAACACTCTCTCCTCAGGATCTTCTTCTTCATCCTGATTATCTACTGACATGGTATTTCTACTACTATTATTAGGGTTCATTCTTGCACCCATCCAACTAGATTTTCCAACATTCTTGTCGGAACCATCTGTGGACATCTGTTGTTCATGAGATCCATTATATGATCCCATTCTCCAACCGTCCGAATTCTCAATAGGAAGTTCTGAGTCAGAACCATCCTCTAAGCCCTATGGTACTGCATACCTCATATCAATAGTAGGATCATGTATAGGTTCAGGTCTTGGTGAATAAGGATATGGTATAAAAGATTCAGGATCTATTGGTATATCCTTAAAGATAGGTGTTGCACTACTACTTGCTTCCTTCTCTAACTGGAATGCTAACTGCTTCCTCCTTTCCGGATCAGTTAGATCTTCTAACATATCATTTTTGTCTTCAATAATCACTTGATGGGTCTTATAAAAAGACGCAACGAGTGTTCGATATCTATCCATAAACTTGGAAGCTAAATTAGGATGCTTCTTAACCAAAGTAAGATGATCCGGTATAGGCTCCGAGTCTATAGAATCATGAGGTATCACAGAGAATGTGCCACCTTCCAGCTCCTTGGTTTTCTGCTCCCGGATATTACCTATCGCCTCCACAACAGCAACATGATATGCTGCTAAATGACTTCTACCTTCTCCTATAGGTAGATCATGATATAATCCAAGATTCTTTGGAAGTTGGATACTCACACGATACTTGGATAACATCCGGCCATCAAGGTAAGTGATAGTGTTCACTGGAATTCTAGTTGGATAACTAAAGAGCTTTAAAAGTTGACGAAGTTAGTCTGTGAATGATCCTTGATAATCATCAAGAGTCTCCTCTTTCCTTACCAAAGTCTGTTTTGGAAACTTTGGTGCCATATCTTTGTATTTCAGAAAAATAATATTGATTAGTATCCAATAATATATTGCATCATAACAAAGAATTATCGCACTAAAATGTATAACAGAATATTCGAATTTGAATACCCATTATATTACTTTTAGATAATTCTTTATCGTTGCTAAACTTTTCGACAGGTAATACCCTTTACTAGGTTTCCAACCTAAGGTCAAAGCAATTTGCTCTGATACCAACTGCGGTGACCCAGCATACCACTGCATGTGTAATACACTATAGTCATTGACATGACATCCAAGAATCACCGTTCCGTAAATATCACATCCCTCATAGTGGTACAACAGAAACATTGCGGGTCCATATTACAAAAGTACACACATTATTATTACAATACCGGAAGTTCAAGACTTCCAAAAGATTCAACTTACAAACCAAAATATAAATTGTTTCAGCGGAATTTAAAAGTAACAACTCCGACTAGGAGTTGAGCTCAACATCTTATCCTATAGAGTTCATGTTACTCGGCTCCATTGGTTCTTACTAACTAGGGATACTTAGTTGGACTCGTTATCATCGACACCATAGCGGATTTCGTAATCCACTCATTCAACACCTCCGGAAAGATCGGGTTCCTCGTAGAACACATCTTTTTAGCATTCAGCTGCATACATTGGCACGTCTTTGGGATCCTCAAAGTCTCAGCAAGGGATCAAAGGAAAGAATGAGTAACAGTGTTACCCAACAAGTTCATTATATGCAAGGTGGGAAGTTTGATGCCCTAACTACCACCTCGGATTATAAATCCTGGCACTATGCAATTTTTGTAAATCTTTCTTCAAAGATTGATTTTATTATTAAAAACTATGACAATCAGCCTTCACAGGTTGACCAGAACTTTCATGGAGTTCCTTTCCTTCCGCGTTCGTAGCTCCTTCCTGAAACAGGGAGTAACAAGTTACAGTTCTTACACTCAGCAGAGCTGCGTTACTTTACCCATGAGATATCAACTCCTTGTTGCACAACCGGGTGTACTTTCCCGTCCACAATTCCATGATGTGGGGCCCAGTAGTTGGTCCAAGCCAATCACTGTCCCCTTCACGACCTCGCATGCCTCCTTGGTGTACACCATGCCCACATAATGAATTACGGCAATGGTTTGTACAAACTATTAGATGCCAGAACTATCGTGGGACGATGAGGGTTCCCACCCATATGCTGCATATCCTCTACGAATTACCAATTAATATGCACACTACAAGGATAACAACCACGACCTGCACATCTGGCTTCATGCGAGAGGAAGAAGATACAGCTGACTTCTCTGTCCCATTCCAAATCTCATGGCTAACGCGTAATATACGGCGCTAGAATCACTGATGTCAGGGGTTATTAAGTCCCTACTTGATCATCATTATTGCCATTAGAACTCTAAGTTCTATTGCTCATTCTATCATCACTTAGGATGATATCTATAATTTTTTTTTGTGAAAATATTATTTTCTTTCTTTCTTAGCATAAATGATAACACACCATTTGCAAATACTTTGATTAAGACTCTTCAAAGGACATGAGCAAATGATGAACTTGCCTTGTGATGGCAAGGTAGTGAAATCTGATGCTTGCACTGGACCTTGAGCTTCTATGTCTATAAAAACATCATTATTGCCCGGTAAGGACAATATTTAAAAAAGCAAAATGATTATGCATGTAATGTAATGCATTATTTAATTTGATATGCAGTTACCCTATTATTATATAAGGTTATTTTTAATAATAATAAAGCATTTATAAATATTACTTTTCAATATTTGTAACATATATTGATTTATTTTATTTTATTCCCCTTTTATTTGACTTTTATTGATTTAATAATTCTTTTAGGAATTATCAATTCTACATTAAAAGTTGTCATAAAATATTTATTTAGTATTTTTCAAAAATACTACAATTTTAATATATAATGTAAGTGATTTTTATTTATTTTTATCAACTTTCAATAATTTTGTAAAATTCCATAAGGAATATATAAATTACAAAATTCTTATAAAAATTTAAATGTCTAAAATTTTATATCTTATTTTATTTAGATAGTGTGGATTGTTATGAATCCAAAAATATTTTATTTATATTTTTTTGGACTTTTATTTTATTTTCTAGAATTTAATTAAGTCCAGAGGTATTTTGTCTTTTCCTTTTTATTTAAACAGGCCTGAAAGGAATTCTGGGCTGGTTTAAACTTATTGGGCCCTAGTGGCCCATTAGTCTTAGACAAAAGAACTACCCCGAAGGGTATGGCCCAACTAGGTCCATTCCTCACTGCCTCTCTCTCCCTAGAGCTCGTCCTCTCCTCCTCTAACCCCGACCCCGTGGCCGGTGATACCGCCACCGGCGATACCCGCCGCTGTAGGCCGTTCTGGTCGCCGCCGTGTTGTAACAGGGGGTTATCGATGATGCTTGTCCTTTCTATCCAACTAGATTCGAGCCTGGGGATCTCCTGCGATGGATCGATGCCGTCCCGAACCCTAGGGTTTGGGGGTTGGCATGGATCCAGGTGCTGTCGCCGCCGCCGCGCGTCATGGTGATGCTCCTCGCCTCTATGTGTGTTCTTGGTCACCGTTGTGGCACCGTATGGGTTGCAGCGGCCCTCTAGGGTGCTCCCCGTGCCGCCATGGACGTCGACCCCTCTGCTTCCTCTTCTAATCTCTAGTGAGGACCTATGGTGAGTTCTGTTTCTCTCCCCTTGTGCTCTCTGTTCTTGCTCATCCCATGCTGGATGTTGGCAATGACCCCTCTGGTTATTCTCTGATTCTGATTAGAATGATTTATCCATTTAGGGTTCCTATCATGTGACTGATCATGTACTGGATGAATTGGATCATGTTTGGATGATTTGTAAACATGCTAAGTGGTTATTGGCCTGAGGCTTGTTGCTTGAGATGATCTATAATTTTTCTGGTAGCTTATTAGATGATTTTATGCTTGGATTGCATCTGATTCAGATGGTATAGTTGCTTGGGAACCATGCTTGATTAAGTCAGTGACTTGATAAGTTTTCACTGTCATTTCTGGGTTTATGATTATGGTTATGATATGATGAAATCACTGTCCTAGTGCTGTTGGCTTAGAACTAGTGTGTGGTTTTAACATAGGAATATCCTAGTTATGATTCTGTGTTAACAGGAAAATGATTAGTAAATTGATTGTCTGCATTTGTGATGATCAAATGTCTATCCTGATTCATATAAAATTGTTCTTATGACACCATCATGGTATGGCACACAAGTTTGATTCTAATCCATTGATTGGGTTGGTTTATGCTTCAGACAAACTTGGCTTTGAAAGATAAATGGAAATGTTCTTTTCTGAATTCCCTAAGACCAATGATGTTGGTCTGAGGCTTAGGGATTCAGACCTTATCTAGTTGATTCATATAGATAGTCCTGGTAGTGGTACCAGCAAATTGTTCTCGAACCAAGGCTTGAGAAAAATGATAGTAGGCTTGATCATTCTATGGATTCCAAAGATTTGTTTCTAAGGTGATACCCTTCCTTTAGGGATGTGCCTAGAAATTAGATCATAGCTATATTTATGCTTGAACTGTAATATATAGCTTAACAACTAGAGCAATGATGTTGCTCTGAGCTCTGGCTGGATCCTGGTACTTTGCTGTTTGCTTTTAGAGTTTAAAATCCCTATGATGGATTCACCCCACTTGGGTGCTTTTTGAGGGTTTGTTTTATAAAACAACACATCCTTCTCTCTAGATCATATGATTAGATCATGTCAAGGTTTTATGAAACTCACCACAGAATCTGATGTTTGTGGAGTAAGGTGGTGATGATGATCTTGTTTTGCTGAGCTTCTATGCTTGATCTTGAGCTAGACTGCTCTTCCTAGCTCCTGGGTTTGTCCTTGAGCTAGCCTGCTCCTCCTAGCTCCTGGGCTTGGCCTTGCTATTCACCTGATCCTTCCCCCTCCTTATGTCACCATCATGCTGATGTTTGGTTGATCCTTGGTGGTTTAGTTTGGCTATTGTGCTTGGTAAGCTGCAGTTTAGGCTGGTTGTTCTTGTGTTCAAACAGTGGAGAGATGCACTAGTGCCTCTCCACATCTGTGCTTGTGGTTTTGTGAGTTTGGGGTTGTGTTGTGAGGCTGACAACACACCACATGCATGTTGGTGTGTGTCATGCCTGTGTGCTTGCTGTGCACTTGTGGATATGTTCATAATTTTGAAACTTACTATTATCACCTGGCTGGTGAAATTTGCCCCTCTTGTCTGTCATTTAACTTCTGACTTGAAATTTATGAAAGATAAATTCTTTCATATTTGGTGAAACTTGCCCCTTCAATAAATTTCTCAATGATGAATTTGTCTAGTGCACTTCACTGACATGTCTGAGAGAAAATAATACTAACTCTAACTTTTCTTTTTAGCTTCTGTTTGTTTTATAGGTACAGATATAAAGATGAAGATTTTAGATTAGTTTTAGTTTTATAGAATAATTCAATGTAATCTTCTTTATATTTTTGTAATTTTCATTATATTATTTTGTAATCTTCATTTTATTCTTTTGTAATAAAGATTACATTATTATCAATAAAGAATATTCTTATTCTTATTTATTTACTTTGGTGGTGTGTGTGGATGATTTCAATAAGTTACAATTTTTGTAACTTATTTATATATTGATAATATGAAATAAGTTTTCATATTCATAATTGTTTTCTTTAGATAATGTTTGAGTCAAAATAATTAACTCTTAATTAAATCAAGATTCAAATCTTATTCCTAATTCATTTGATTTATAATTTAAACACTCAAGTTTAAAATTCAAATTTACTTTTCAAACACAAAATTCCTCAAAGATCATAGCAAAGTTTATAACAATCATCCTTTAAGACTAAACCTAATCTCAAAGTATGAAAGAAACATTGATCACTTAAGGTTTTTATTTGGCGAAAATTTTACCCACATTTTCACAAATGAATGCATGCAACATTCCAAATTCCTAAATCTACCTTTCGTTAGTTCCTAAATGCTGGGATGTTACAACACCCGACGCCAGTACAAACTCCGACGAGGTTTTTCGGCTGTGTTCGTGCGCCCCTATCCAAGCTGAGTCCATGTTGAGCTTCCCCATATTCTCACGAACGTGGTAAGCGCTAGCATACCGCTCCTAACACCCTAGCCTCGCCGGCGTGTCACCGTCGGTGGCGTCGCCGCCGCCAGAGCCATTCACGCCGCTGGTTTTTGGTCGAGCGGATCTAAACCTTTGGATCTAGATCTAGTGGTCAGGATTAGAATTAGAATGAAGGGGTAAGTTTAGATCTGAGCCTCTGTATTCCCTTTAGATCTTACGGTGCGAAAGCGTGATCCAGCGCGAACCGCTACGCGCCAATCAGACGCTGCCACGTGGCGTGATTTTTGTTTTAAAATCTAGATTTTCATCTATTAGTTATTCGAACTTGTAAATTTAATAACTTTTGTTATGTTTATCCAAAAATTACAAATTTTATATCAATATATTAATAAAATTGAGATATTTGCATCCATGGCCTTAGTTTGGCCATTTTCTTCTGTAAAATTAGGATTTTATGCAGAAGAATTTGTAGGCTTATTTTGACTATATAAATTGTTTAGAAAATTATTTGAAAGTAAATTTTGGTTTATTTAGACCTTATAAAGTATGCTTTATGTTCAGTACTAAAAATTTTATTTGAAAAGTGTGGCAAATCATCATATTGTATTTTGCATGCATTCATACTATTTTTGTTTTGTATATTGATTGTGAATATTGTTGTATGAATTTTTGTGTAGATTTTGTGGATTGTGGAGAGTGTGATTGTGAGGATTGTACCTATTCCCCAAACTACCAAGGCAAGTGATGCTTCATCTTTTTGTCCTATTATTTTATCTATGCACTAGTGATATTTTGAGTAGGATTTGCATGGTGATTTTCTAAGTATATGCTATGCTATGGTAAATCCTATAGATATTGTCTTAGTAGTTTTTCCCTAAGTTAAGAGACATGTTATGCTAGTATGATTAGCCTAGCTAGTAGAACACAAGGGTGGAATATTCATATTATGATACTATGCAAAGTTATGCCTATGTTTTGATTAATAAAACAACATGTTAATGAATCACCTAGGTGGAATGGGAAGACTTGTTTGTGTTGAGTGGTTACACAAGGCCCATGTCTATGGTTTACCTTGTGTATCACACTTGTGGATGTCCACCCAGGAACAAAGAGATTTGATATGTTTAGTGTTGAGAAGCTTCTAGTGCAACCACATGGCATATGTGCTCTGCCTTGACCAACTAGGTTGCAAGAATTCATCCAGATGGACAGTTGGTGGTAGGGTTGGTAGGATGGAACGCGTCCATGGTGGTCTGAAGGAATGCTTCTGGAAAGTCTCGTCTTGATGCATGTCGAGTCTTGTGGGGGAAATTGCACCACCTCTCGAGAGGGTAAAGCCTAAGTACTTAGTCGTGTCCCTGGTAACGGACATTTTGAGCATCAAGGACATTGAAATGTTCAAGGATCTCCTCATCCCAATTTATCTAAGTTAAAACTTGTGGTTGAACAAGGGTAAAGGTTCACCAATGTCTATTGGTGGTTCCTTGGGGTTTTTGTCAAACAAAAACTTAGTGTTTTCAACTAATAAGATAAAACTATTTTGAGCAAAGCCAGCCTGAGCTACACTTAGCCAAATTCATATAGTTATTAGATGTTAATATTCTACTATGGTATCACTTGCCAATACAATTACAAATGTATTGACCCTCTCTGACTGTAACTTATTATGTTGCAGGTTACTCTGATGGTGACTAGGGTTATGAGTCTACACTCAACATGTTTGCCTGTGGCACATGAAGATGAAGACTTTATTTATTTACTTTGTGTTCAGAACTCTATGTATTAGCCTTGGGATATTGAGTTGTATCTCTGGATATTATGATGTAACAATGACCTTTGTATCTATGTACTTCATCGTAAACTGTGGATGCTAGCATTTCGATCTAGGGACTAGCATTGCAATCACAAGGGCCTTTACCTTAAAGGGTGAGGTCTTACACTAATGAAGCCGGGGAGTGACTCGGTTACAGATACCATGCCCATCACCCCGCTCTTGTGGTGAATGTGAGGGAACTCAAGCGGGTACAGTTTTCAAAGAATTCTTTTCGAAGGGAAAAAACCAAATGGCAAGACATGCATGAGGCACGAGATCCAAGAAACCATAGGGATTTCAAACTTCTTACAGCACCGCCATGGCTCGCACGGGGTATCACAAGAAATTAGGCTGCAAGGGATTGGAGTTTCTCGAGGATCACCTTCAAAAAGTCATGGAGTCAGGTACACCGTTTGGAGAGGTTTGTCCACCTTCCAGCAGCCTCGAGCTCCTACTCATCCGGTAGCTTAGTTTCCATTGGGGAGGCAGTCGCTTTTGTACGCGCACTGAGTGAAATCCATCGGGAAGTCAGGAGCCCCCTGGGCCAGGGTAGTTCTCAAGAGCCTCCTCAGCGCTTGCGAGGGTAGGAGGCAGCGGCTCATAGTCCTTATTGAAGGCGCGGGTGCCGACTATGGCCTACTCCACGCGAGGCGGGAAGAACACAGCGGCCACCCTCTTGGCCATGGCGCTCTCTTGAGCCGCCATTTGCTTCCTTATTGTGGAGCCGCCAACATAGCCCAACGCATCCAGGTCCTCAATGTAGGAGGTGGATGCTGCCTTGTAGGCATGCTCGAGAGAGCGCAAGGCCTCCACCTCGTCACAGCGGACCGTGATAAACCCATAGTTGCCTTTGGGCATCTTGAGAATGTTGTAGGCGTGGTGGGTGGCTGCCATGAACTTGGCCAATGCAGGGTAGCCAAGGATGACATTGTAGGGGAGCTCGATGTGGGCCACGTCAAAGTCGACGAGCTCGGTGTGGTAGTTGTCACGCGTCCCAAACGTGACGGAGAGGTGCACCTGCCTAATGGGAGTTGTGGTCCCACTAGTTACCCCGAAGAACGGCATGGTCGACATTAGCCTGTCATAGGGCACCTACAGGCTGGTGAACATCTCGCTGGTGATCATGTTCAGGCCTACGCCTCCATCGATGAGAGTCTTCGCGGTCGTGATGTTGTTGATGGTGGGGGTGTAGATCATGGGGGAGAGTGCCCATAATCCTGGTGGAGACAGGGTGGTCAAGGGCATCGAAGGTGATGGCGCACTAGGACCACTTGAGGTTCAGGGACGGGACACCGGCCTGGCAGCGGCGACCTCGCGAGTGAGCAGCTTGAAGTGCCGGTTGGACACCGATGCCTGGGAACCACCAAGGATGCAGGCGATGGCACCCTGCGGCACTTGGTATCCCCAGGGTCCTTGGTGCGCCCTTTCTCCGGCTGAGGAGGGTGCTGCTGCATGGCGTTGGCCTAGTGGCCCACCTACGGGGTGTCGCGGCCGCCGGCATTGTTGTTCCAGCGCTCGCCCCCGTGATTTCTGCCACACTCGCCTCCTGATCTTCCCCTTTTCTGGTTGTTGCGCATGTCACGGAGCTTCTTGAGTTTGTAGCAGTCATCGGTGGGATGTCCCTACCTCTTGTGGAAGTGGAAGTACAAGTTGTCATCTGATTCCCCTTCGTCGTGCTCCTCGCGAGGACTCTTATAGTCTGGTTCCACAGCCAATACGATGGCGGTCTTGCGCTTGGGGTCCTTATCCTTTCCCTTGGACGAGCTCGAGGCCTTAGGGGTGGTCTCTGCTTTGGCGAGGCCAAACATCCCCCCTGCCTCCACCTTGGTGCAATTTTTAGCCATGACAAAGAGCTTCATAGCCGTGGTGAGGCTCTCACCCTAGATGACGATCTTTTCCATCGCCTTAACGTCCTTGACACCCTCGATTAAGGTGGTGATGACATTGGAGTCCGAGATCTTGGGGATCTTGTTGCAGACTCAGCTGAACCTCTGCAGGAACTTGAAGAGGGTCTCTCCAGGTTGCTGGCGCACCTGGCGGAGGTCGTAGTACATGAGTGGGAGCTTGTAGGACCCCTTGAAGTTCGCGCTGAAGAGGGAACTAAGGTCAGCCCATGAGTCAATGGATTCCTCCTGAAGGTTCATCAGCCAGGTGCTGGTCATGTCCTTTAGGAATAGGGGAAGCCAATTCGCCATGATGCGGTCATCGCCTCCCACGGCCTCGATGCCCATGGTGTAGAGATGCAAGAACTCGCACGGGATGGTCGTTCTGTCATAGCGTGAAGGCGTCTCCTGGCAGAACTTGTGCGGCCAGGCCACACGGCAGATCCACTTGATGAGGGTGAGGCAGCTGTTGGTATCAACACCCAAATTTTTAATCCCAGATGCCTATTATACCATACATCGCAATCCCAGGATTACCATTTTTTCGAGACATAAAAGATTGGTACCATAGTTCATCATCCATTACAAACCATAAAGGTCTTACAAATAGTTGATCTCATGATCAAGTCTGATTAAAATCAAAGCAGCGGAATAATAATAGTATCATGGTCGGGGCTACATCTTCAGGGTCACATGCAATGCCGAAGATGGGAGATGATCCTAGTTATCATAAGCGTCTTGTTGTCCATCCTCCTCGTAGTCTCCTTCATAGTCCGGCCATGGGAATAGCCGAGGACAAAGCCATGAGTACTTTGAGGTACTCACAAACTTTCACTAAAGCAGTAATGCCATTCTATTAGGAATCTTAAGCTCTAGGTTTGTTTGCCACAAGACAATTTTATTTCAACTAGTATATAGTAGTAAAACCTAACTTTAGTGGTCTAAGTTAGTTAGGTGGGAACCAAGCTTCATCTCCACAACTTGTGGGGTCAAGTCAAAGTCATCATTCAAGTCAAGGGTCCTTTTGGAAAATATCTGACAACGGAACAGTATGGCCATCCAACTGTCCATAACCGCGAATGCGGCTATTCGAATAGTTTGACACTCTACAGAGGCGATACACTTTCACCACAACATTTGATACATCCGTTAGGAACAATCCTGAATCATCATACTTGGTATGCGGATAATCAATCCTAACCTTTCAATTACACACCCTAGTATAGGCACCTCCCCTATGTGTTTGGCCTCCCAACCATTATCATCTATCATCTTGGGCACTACATAGGTGGACAGTCACATTCACAGGGTAGCCTCAGCTCACCTCGTTCCGTGAGGGAACCCATACTAAGACACATAAACTTCCAGTCAATCCCTACCCAAATTCGTGTATTGTGGTTGTACGGTAAACTTTGGAATGGTATCGCATCCAAACACAACCATCAGTTTTTACCAAAGTCAAGTCACATACTTCCTTCACCATCATCTTCAGGTCATTTTGTTCATAACACATGTCAAAACATTTCAATAGAATGACTCATCATTCCAAGGTTTTCATAATCATTTGTTCCCATCTAGTGATCAAGTTTAATTTAACACTAGCATATATCAAAAGGGGGTGTGTGTCACTAGTTGTAGGGTACTAAGCTGGTGTATCTAACAACATCAAGTTCCAAGATCTTGAAGACACTTTCTAATCTTCCACTAATCATCAATTAATTAACTACTGAACAACTTTGCAAAAGTAAAGATTGCAAGTAAAACTGGGATAGGCCATAATTCAAAGTGGTATCACAAAGGCTGGAAAGTGAGGCTTTCATGGTTTATCTTAGCTTGCCTTGGTTGGTAAGGTGGTCGAAGTTCTCGTCCTCGTCTTTGTATAATTCCTCCTTGTCGTAGCCCGGATTGATACTAGCGTCTATAAACAAATACAAAGTACACAATCACCAACCAATACTTAACTAGTTCTATTTATCACACAAGGGTCACACTAGATGATCTAGCATTATCTCTATCATTACAATAAAGGGTGATAAGATTTTATTTATCTTATTATTATTATCTTTTTATAAAAGTAATTTCTACTCATTAAAAGGTTACTTAAGATTTAATATTCTGCAACTCCAAATATGGGATCATATTGACACATATCATCACCACATATTATAATACTTGAGGATGTGATTTAAAGTGGTTGGCCTTATTTATAAAGCTTAACACTATTATTTAATAATATTTAAGTGGGTAAAAATGACTAGAAAGTCATTTTTAATTTTGGTCCAGGACTACTGTATGTAAGTGTGTAGATTTTTACATATTCAGAAAGGTCTTCTCCAATGTGATTTTTGAGAGTTGGAATCAACTGAAAATCACTTGTGGTTGATTTTAGAAAAATGTTTGAAGTTGCAAAAGCTAATGGCTTGTTCTTTTTTAAAGGGTGACCCATAGTTTCAAACTGTTTGAATCCAACGGGAGTGATTAGAGATTTTCATCTTCTTTCAAACAAAATTGGATTCATTCAATTTGGTGCAGTGAATCTCTCTTAATTGATTTTTAAAGTTTACTACTGAATGAGATTTTCGAATAAAAGATAAAACTAAGTTTAAATCGACATCCTGTGCGTGGGAATGCGAATGGGCTGGCCCAACTACGCAACGCGTGCGTAGCGGGCTGCTCTGAGGCTGGTCCTACCTGTCAGTGGCTCATCTAACGAAGCGGTATCGGTGAATCTAGGCCTTACGATTAGAGAGCGGTCAACTGCTGAGCGTCGTCGTCTCCGTCATAGGGCACGTGCGAGTCTGAACCCTAGCGCTACGGAGGGGTCGTTGGGGGCTTATTAGGGCTCCAGCTAGGTGCGGTGATGCGGGCGAACGAACGAGTCGATGACAGCGGTTCGAACGGTGGTCGCGGTAGCTCCTGGGGTGGCTCCTAGCTTCGGCTCCTTCCTTCCTCTTCAACAGCAAACTCCGGTGAAATTCCGGCGCGGTGGTGATCGCCTTGCTCCAGGGTTGGGTCAGAGAGGTTCCTGGGTGAGAGAGGAGTGGAATGGTGTGTGTTTTGGGGTCGGGGGTGGTCTCTATTTATATCACGGCGAAGGAGGCATGACGGGATGGCTCGGGCTCGCCGGCGACGCAGTTACAGTGAGCTACAGGCATGGCCACAGACATAGGTCGACGCGGTGCTTCAGGGCAAACATCATACGCATAGTGGCACGACGAGGCGTGGTCTAAATTGTTGGGAACCTCCATGCTCCGTGACTGGACCGGCGACATTCATCATGGCATACGGTGGTCACGGCGATCGAGCGGTTAATCGATCATGTCTGGGACCTTGCTGGAGTCATGGAGGACGTAGTGGCGCAAGGTGAGGGCGAGGCGCGGCGTGTGCATGCGGGATTGCTTGGCGCTCTGGCGCGGCGACCGGCAAGATTCGATGTTAAATGGGCATGGCTTTGCTGGTGTAGTCTCGAGCTGTCTTTGGTCGGGGCATGCACAGGCAGAGGCGGTGAGGTTAGGGCTACCTCCTAGACATCGTGGGAGAGGGCATCGCGGTCTGTGGCATCGTGTCCATGTCGAGGTGGCAAGGTGAGCTCGAGTACCACTTTGCACAGGTCAAACGGCGAGTGAGATGAGCTCAATTGCGCAGGCCTGTACTAGGTGAGTTAAGGGCACGACGTGTGAGCTCGATGAGGTCACAATGGTGAGCAAAGGATTGATCAAAACAGTTGATAGTTGGTAGAGTTGTACTGTGATCACCAAGTGTTCGATCAAATGGCCGCATGAAATAAATCATCACCTTTTCTAGTGATATTTGGTGGGTGTTCTGGTACTAATCTTGGTAGTCTCTGGGTGCAATGGTTTGCTAAATGGTGAAGGTTTGAGTGATTTTCCAAAAATTCTATCTTGAAACATAAGATAGATTCAAATTTGAATTGCCTCTCAAAAGAGTTTTGAAATGTTTCTGCGAAGTTGGAAAGCTCCCTTGGGTTCAGTGCCAGTAGGTCTAGCAAGGGGAGAAAAGAAATGTAAAATTTTCTATTTGAGATTAGTTGCTAGAGATGCTCGAAGTGAGCTAATGGTTAACTTGGGAAGAAATGACCATTTGGTCTTAGGCTTCATATTTTAATTTCCTTTTGTTTTGATCTGGTTTGATAGGGACCTAGATGATATGGTTTTGATCTTTAAACCATTTCTCATCATTTACAACAATCAAACATGGCATTGCAAGCATTCATTCACACAAACAATAAGTTTTGAATTTAATTAATAAAAGCTTTTGTTAACCCTAATCTTAATTAATTAGGGAAAGATCCTCATTAATATTTTTGGGGTGTTACAGTTGGCCTGCACCGCCTTGCCGTTGGCAGGGGCCGTGCAATTGTGCAGACCCACAGCGGCGATTTCCTAGGAAAGACGGTCTTCGCGCCCGTGCAGCGGTGCCATGGCCATGGGGGCGAGACGATCTGGTAGCTGTTAGCCGCTGGAGGGGTGACCTGGTCGGGCTTGGGGGCCCTATCACGATGTTGGGCTGGGAGCGAGCACCTGGTCCCCGGTGGTCCTTGCCCTGAGCTCCCAGCCCCTAGCCCTTCCGGAGAAATGGTGGCGATGCCGAGGAGCTCAGCGATTCGGTCACACCACCTCTCCTTTCCTGGGTCGGCTGGCGGGTGGTCCAGGAGCTCCTGCACCATGCGCTTGGCGGCTTTAGGCATGAGGTGCTCAACATGGCTGTGCGAGGATGCAGTGCAGGGGAGCGAGGTGACGCCACGCGAGGAGGATGGGACTCCCACGACGGGCGGTAGGTAGATCCCTCGTCATCCTCTATCCACAGGTCCTGCTCGGAGGGGGTGCATCGTGGAGTTCGCTCGGTTTGGGCCTTGCTCGCGGCGCGACAGAGGGCACGCTCGGCACGGGTCTTAGTGCGAGCTGACATGTCATCGAGGTCGATGAAGGTCTTGAAAGCGCGCCTCATCCCCATCCCCAGTCTTTGGGAGGGAAGGGCATCCACATGCCGCTCCTCGAGATCCCGGTCTAGGAGACTACTTTCGGTGGACTAGGTCTAGCACATCGTGCTCCACTCTGTCCTCCTATAAAGTGGCCTTCTTTAGCATCGCTTGTCTTCATCCGATGCTCTCTACTTTTCCCTCTTTCACCGAAACGACAACAGGAGGATCCTTCCACCACGAGGTCATATGTCCTCTCCTTGCAGGAAAGTAGGATGGACCGAGTATTTATTTACCGAGGTAGGTCAGAAGCATAGGAGCTCTTCTCCCCTTGATGGTATCTGGCTTGTACCTTACTGGGCAGAGTTATCGAATAGCCTTGGGATGCGCACAAAAGCATCCAAGGCTTCAGGATGTAACTAGGCATAGCTGCAGTATCTCCTCGGGAGGCCCCTCCAGAGGTCTGTTTCCTTGTAGAGCGGGATCCTCGTGAGGTACACACGGCTTGGCCACCTCCCGAGGCATAGCCGCCTCACGAGGGGGCATCGCTCCTGTCACTGGACCCGTCAACCAAGGGGACGTGGTACACCGGTTTCCACGACCCCGACGTATATCAACTATTGAAAGAGAGACAGACACCCGCTAGCCACTTATATAGAGCAAGCCATATGTCGAGCATGGAACCAGTCTCGCGTCAGATTACGCATAAGGTCGGTCCGGGCCGCTTCATCAATCAATTCCGTGATATAAACAAGCAGATGTGGGATGGTAACAATTATAGAATCAACGCCCACACATTACACGTGTGTTTTACCCGTACTAGCAGTACTACGCATAGATCATCTCTGCTACCACTGTTGGGGGTTCGAGGGCAGATTTGAAACCCCTGGGATCAGGGCTAAACAAATTCTAGACCTATGTATGACATAAGCTTAACCTTGAGCTCGAGGATATCCAGTGAAGAATCGATAACATAGCAGTGACCCTATGACACAAAAATTATTACATCGAGCTCATAACTGAGCAAAGAACCAAAATATTACAAGCACAAGTCACTAACCACAAACATCAAACAATGGAAGGCAAATTATGCTATTAAGTATAACAAACTTAACAAATGGCCTAAGAGGCCTGAAGCATAACGATGACGTCCAAGCCCATAGATTCTAGGCTGCCGGTCGGGAATCCCAAGATACTCGTCGGTGTCGATGTTGTACAGAACTCGTCTTCAGGGGAACACTTACTCTGCTACAAAAATATCAACAAAGCAAGGGTGATTACCAGGTGTACTCCGCAAGACTTATGGCTGGTGGAGTTGTTTTTTCATAAAGCCATCTTTGTTTATAAATAAGAGAGAGAAGAAGCTCGTCTAATCAGATCATTTTAAAAGGTGATAAGAGAGCGACATCTCCAAAGTATTGATCATCATCTTTTGATGTCCACCAAGTCATCATCATCTGAACTAGGATCACCCCCTCGTACCCATGAGGAAGCATCCTTAATAAACATTAGATGCCAAGTTTTATGATTAGGTTCGTGTTCTCTATGATCATCACGTCCGTTCCCAAGTCGTCCATAACCATGGACACGGCTTTCCGAAAGATTATTACCCTACAGGGGTGTACAAGTTTACCCACACATACCAACCGACTCTTAGTTCCACTTGACACACTTCCTTGGTGTGCTGGCAGAGTGTGTGATTGGAGACGACCTATACCTTGCTTTCGCCGAGACCATGAGTCACGCCCTAAGGATGGTTCCGCTGTATCGGGTCAAGTCCCGAAGGCGGTCCCTAGAGATGTGAGGCGAGGTTGTTTTACCATGGGCTCCATCGACCCCAAGCAACCCGGTCCACGCTTCCCTACCTGTTATGAATGAAGCTCCTTCACCGCCTTCGAGAAGATCCAGAATGCATGTTGAATGGAATGCTCGAACTATGTGACTCATGGAATCTACTAGGAAATTTAGTCAATCAAGGGGTTCCCAAGCCCCGTGTGGTTGTACGCTCGTCTTGGTTCAAGAGGAAAGAACATCGGGTCCTAGTGGTGGCGAGAATGGGACTAGAAAAACCACATCCCACTATGGCCTCCCATACAAGCCTTAGCATGTTTAACTTATATCACATCTAATATCATCTCATCACATTCTCCTGTCATACTAGTTTCTCTATATCTGATACATCATCTGGATGAACCAGACTCAACAACTAAGCATGGCTAAGCAGGACACAGATAGAAGCTCTAGCAGTGCACACAAGCCAAACCTAGTTATGCTAGGGGCAGTGGATCAGTTAATATAAGCTTAGAGGGAGTAATGCAACAGATAGGATACTCTATCTATCGATAAAAGACCACGGTAGAATCATATGCATCATAGCAGAATTTGAAATACTTTCGAAATCATAGGATTATATCATGGTGGGGATATGCTTGCCTTTGCCTGTTGATAACCAGAAAGCATAGCTTCAGACATCTGGTACTTGATGTCTACGCACTTCTATTCTTGTAGACAGTTGTTGGGCCTCCAAGTGTAGAGGTTTGTAGAACAGCAGCAAGTTTCCCTTAAGTGGATTACCCAAGGTTTATCAAAGTCAGGGAGGAAGTGGTCAAAGGTATCCCTCTCAAGCAACCCTGCAATCAAGATACAAGAAGTATCTTGTGTCCCCAACACACCCAATACACTTGTCAGGTGTATAGGTGCACTAGTTTGGCAAAGAGGTAGTGAAATACAAGTGGTAACGGTGCTAGAAAATAGCTCGACGGTGAGGTAAAAACTAAAGTCAACAAGGAAGCAAGATAACATGCAACAGATCTAGTAGCAAACGGTGTTTCAATGCTTAGAAACAAGGCCTAGGGATCATACTTTCACTAGTGAACACTCTCTCATATAAATATCTTCTCTTGATGATAATACTCTTAAATACTCTCCGGTTGGACACTCTAATCCATGGTAGGGCTATAACAGCACTCCTCAAAGTCCGCCTTCCCCAATCTAGATAACCCCACACTGTCACCTTGAGCGCCAGATGGTTCCAAAAAACACCACAATTTCATAGAGAAAACCAACTCAAAATATACTCATGATAAATATATATAACCTAGCTTAAGTGCCACCCACGGTGTTCATGCTGTCACTTTCACACACGTGGGGAAAAGCATAGATCTATTAAAGCACGATGAGTATTTATGTAGACTCTAGCCTAAGTGCCACCATGGTGTGCACGCTGTCACTTTCACACATATGGGGAGAGCAGAGATCTATTGAAGCACTTGAGTAGCAAGGTAGATCTACTTGATTACAAAGCTCATGACCACAACGAGATCATGCATAGAGAGAGAGAGAGAGATGAACACATAGCTACCGGTACATCCCTTATCCTCGAGGAAGAACTACTCCCTCCTCATCATGGGAATCAACAACGGTGATGAAGATGGTGGTGGATATCGATGGAGATGGATCCAAGGGCACTTCCCTGTCCCGGCAGGGTGCCGAAACAAAGACTTTCTGTCCCCCGAATCTCCCCTTCGGTGGTGGCGGTGCTGCGGAACTTTTCGTGGTTTTTTGGTCGATGATTTAGGCATTCTGAGTCAGGGGCTTATTATAGGTGAAGGAGGCAAGGTCGGTGGAGGGCCAGGGGGACCACACCCCCTGTGGGCACGGCCAAGGTGGGCCCGCGCCCAACTAGGGTGTGGCCACCCCGGTGTCCTCCTCTGTCTCGTCTTCGATTTTCTGTATCGTTCAGGGAAAAATATGAACTTTGGCTTTTGTCCCGTCCAATTCCGATAATATTCATTTTTTAGCTTTCTGAAACCAAAAACAGCAGAAAACAGGTAACTGGCACTGTGGCATTGTGACACCCCCGGGATTAGGGCTAAACAAATCCCAGACCTCCGTCTGACATAAGCTTAACCTTGAGCTCGAGTATATCCAGTGAAGAATGGATAACACGACAGTGACCCTACAACACAAAATTTATTACAGCAAGCTCGTAACTGAGCAGAGAACCAAATTATTACAAGCAGAGGTCACTGACCACAAATATCAAACAACGGAAGGCAATTATGCTATTAAGTATAGCAAACTTAACAAATGGCCTAAGAGGCCTGAAGCATAACGATGACGTCCCAGCCCATAGATTCCAGGCTGCCGACCGGGAACCCCAAGCTACTCGTCGATGTCGATGTAGTTCGGAACTCGTCTTCAGGTAAACACTTACTCTACCAAAAGTATCAACAAAGCAAGGGTGAGTACAGGGTGTACTCCGCAAGACTTATGGCTGGTGGAGTTGTTTTGCATAAAGCCACTTTTGTTTAAAAAACAAGGGAGAGAAGAAGCTCGTCTAGTCAGAGTATTTTAAAAGGGGATAAGAGAGCGACATCTCCAAAATATTGATCATCATCTTTTGATATCCACCAAATCATCATCATCTACCAACTAGGATCACCCCCTCGTACCCATGAGGAAGCATCCTTAAGCACACGTTGATCTACCAAGTTTTAAGATTAGGTTCATGTTCTCTATGATCTTAGAATCTGGTCACCAAGCGTTCATAACCGTGAACACAGCTTTTCGAAAAGATTTAACCCTGCAGGGGTGTACAACTTTACCCACACATACTAACCTTCTCTTAATGCCACATGATTAGCCCTCTTCCTTGGAAGGCCGGCGGAGAGTATGGTTCCTTGGAATGCCACATGATTAGCCCTCTTCTATTATCTTGCTTTCGCCGAGACCATGAGTCACACAATAAGTATGGTTCCGCCGTAACAGGTCAAATCCCGAAGCCGGTACTTAAAGATGTGAGGCGAGGTTGGTTTACCAGGGGCGCCATCAACCCCAAGCAATCTGGTCCATGCTTCCCTACCTATATGAATGCACCTCCTTCACATCCTCTTTCAAAAACATTTTCAATGCGTATGTCGAATGGAACGCCCGAACTATGTGACTCATGGAATCTACTAGGCAAGTTAGTTGCGCATGAGGTTTTCCAGGCCCCGTGTGGTTGTACGCTCGTCTCGGTTCCAAAGGCAAGAACTCAGTTCCTAGTGGTGGCGAGCATGGGACTCAAAAAACCACATCCCACCATGGCCTCCCATACAAGCCTTAGCATGTTTAACTCATATCACCTCAGATATTATCTCATCACGTTCTCCTGTCATACTAGATTCTTTGCATCTGATACATCATCTGGATGGACCAGACTCAACAGCTAGGCATGGCTAAGAAGACACGAATAAAAGCTCTAGCAGTGCACACAAGCCAAACCTAGTTATGCTAGGAGCAGTGGATCAGGTAATATAAGCTCAAAGGGAGTATGAAATAGATAGGATACTCTATCTATCGATAAAAGACCACATTAGAATCGTATGCAACATGGCAGGAATTGAAATGCTTTCAAAATCATAGAATTATATCATGGTGGGGCTATGCTTGCCTTTGCCAGTTGATAACAGATAAGCAGATCTTCGGGAACCTTGTACTTGACTTGATTAAAGTTGGTCAAGTATTGTTCGTCAATCTTCGATCTTTGATGGTCTGGTCCTCGGTCTTCGATCTCGATCTCGATCTCGTATTCTATCGGGAAGAACCAAAACACCGGAAAGAGAGGGGAACAATCAACACATGGCATCGACGCAATGCTCAAGCAAGGATGGTGATATGACAAGTTGATTAGTACCAAAATATAACCCTAAAGAGATACCTCTCATTTTTCTGAACATTTTGATATATTATTTGTATTTTTCTGACTTGTAAATTAAAAGATATTGAATTTACATGTTTATATCAATTTCTGGAATTATTTAAGTCATATTAAATTGGTTTATCGCGTCAGCATGACAGAGGCTGATGTCACTAGAGGGGGTGGGGCTTTTCTCACTGGGATCTACCTAGCCCCAGTCACTGACTGCTGGGCCCTAGGTCGGGTCAACAGGCCACGCTGGACAAGCTGGACCAGCGCCCACGTCACTGCCACATGGGTGCCACGCGGGCGACACGCAAGCGACACGTGAGCACGCTGGAGAGCGGCCAGAGGGTGGCCGGTGACAGCGTAGAGAGCGCGAGCGAGCGAGCTAGATTGGGTGTTCGAACCAGTGCATCACGGGGAACCTAAACCTGGCGGCGCCGCCCTTTTTCGGTCACCGGAGCTACTACCACGGCGAGCGGCAGCGATGAAGCTTGCAGATGAACGACGCGACTGTGATACAGAGCGAGAGGGGGGAGTGGAGGGGTGCCTGAGATCCATATGCTCACCGTTAAGATGATGGAGGGGTCAGCGATGCGAACGGCGACCGGAATCGACGGCGACAGTGACGGCCGGAGTTGGGGAAGGAGGGTCTAATTAGGGCGATAGGGGGCTCTCCGGCTTGCGCGTGTGGGGGAAATCGAACATGTCGACGGCGGTGGTCACGGTAGTGGTCTCAGATGTAATAGGAAAGGCCGAAAATGACGGGAATGGCAAGTCCTGGCTGGATCTAGGGTTCAGCTTCTGTGGCTAGCGGAACAGAGCAAGAGAGAGGGGGAAATGGGGATGGGAGGAGAGAGCACGACACCAGCGTTCTTATCCTCGGCTCGGCGGTCGGAGGCGTGCATCGTGGCGCAGTGGAGATTGACGGCCGGCGAACAGACACGCAGGAGCTCGGCTTGGTCCTTCTGTCTGAGGAAGAAGAAAGGAAAAGGACGTCAAAGAGGTATAGGCCGGCTGGGCTGCAGCTGGGCCGAGGATGGGCTGCAGAGCTGCGCATGCGAGCGGCAGGAAGAGAGAAGAGAGGGATGGGCTGGCCTGGTTAGGATCTGGCTACTGTTTTTCTTTCTGAAATGTTTTTCCTTTTTCTGTTTTGCATTTTCTCTTTTGTAAATGAATTTCAAGCTATTTTTTAATCATTCAAAAATAGCAGAGGTTTCTATAAAACATATGAAATAAAGTGGGGCCCTTTTTTATTCCATTTGGGATCCATTCATTTTGTAGTTTTCAAAATACATAAACCATTTGAAGTGCTTTTCAAATAGAGAGGAAGATTAGTGTTTAGGGTTTTATCTTTATTTATTCAGTGCAAGCAATTTAAAGAATGATGCTCATGCTATGCACAATCTACCCTAAATATTGATTTACTAAGACTGGGGTGTTACAGGCATCTTGTCAATAGGTTAGTTCCAGAAAGTGTATAAAATACCTCAAAGTGTAGACAAAACATAGCAAAGTTGATACAAAACAAGCATGGAGCATCAAAAACTATAGATACATTTACGACGTATAAAGCATCCCCAAGCTTAACTCCTACTCGTCCTCGAGTAGGTAAGTGATAAAAAGAATATTTTTTGAGGTGACATGCACCATCAAAATCAAGATCAAACCATTTGCAAGCATTGGAAGATAGGATCAAAGAACTCTAAACATGATCATGAAAGATGCAGTAAGACAAAGTAACTATGCATTCAACATGAAAGGTTACAAACAAAGATCATGAATAACATGCATTGAAAAACGTTTGTTTGTTTCACATACAGAAAACATGGCATAGTGGCATTCAGCTTGTCCCTCATGGAGTAGCAAATAGATGCATAGGACACCTTCAAAGATCGTAAGAGTGACTTGATACAAATAGGACAAGAACAAGCAATATCAACAATATGCATCAATCAATAAGTTTTGGGACACTGCACATAGAACTAAGAATGACAACTATGCTATCTTAACTGGTGCCTAAAGGTAGAAGGTGGATACTCAATATAATAGTGGAAGAAAGGCCCTTCATAAAAGAGGGAAGAAGGGATTTCAAGTCTCAAAAATAGCTTCCAGAAATTATGGTACTTGTTAGCTTTCAGATCTCATTGCCTCTATCATAAGCATCTTGAAGTGATTAAGGTTAAAGTGAACAAACTATGGAGTATATGCTTGACACAGTATAAGTTGGCAATCTCATGTCCCTTGAATACGAGGGCCGCACCTCATGCTACTCAACTTTAGTCACCTATAAGTTCTTGTCATAGTAAGTACATGTGTATGATAGATAACCGCCAACAGGGTACCCCTTACACATGATACAGGAGCTATCCCATAATCAAAATGACAAGGCAAGCAGACAATGAGCATCTCAACAATCTTCTTATTTACCATGGGAAAATGGTGCTTTTTTTCTCTCTTTCCTCTTTCAATATGTCTTTTTTTATAAGAAGAAAGCTTGATAGATTGCTCACTATGGTGATGCTGCAAGTTTCCACCATGATTAGGCATGGCTTAGGCTAGCGACCCAGGCGTTTCTCTAACACACATATAGAACTCCATGGACTTACAAGCTCCCCTTTTATTTCACACCGACGACATCCATAGACAAAAGAGCATGATATCAACTATGTACAAAGTACAAGTGCAATGTTGAAAGCGTTCCCTGTTATAGCATGGTTCTGCTAATTCCAACGTATAAGTGCAAGCATATACAACATAGATGACACAATTGTTCAAGTTTATTAGGGGCAAGAAAAATAAAGTGTGCCATCAAGTTTGTGAGAGCTTTAATCACTAAGTTTTCACATAACAAAATACTTTTTAATTGGAAGATATATGAAAACAAGAATATACTTGGAATGGTGTAACACACCATGCATAGGAATTTATAGTGGACACTTTGGAATAACTTGGTTTCTTGGGAGTTGGATGCATGAGTAGATCTTCCTCATACAAGTGGAGGCTAGCAAAATACTGGGAGTGACCAACTAAGAGAGCAATAATGGCCATAATCATGCAAAGTGGCAAAACATTACTAATCAAAGCATAAAGTGGTACTACAAGTCAAGGACTAAATGATCATAGAGGCTATGGTGACTTGTTCATAGTCATAACATGGTGTGAGCATGTGCCAAGTCAACCCAAACAAAGCATCAAAGGAGAATACCACAATACTATGCTTTTGTATACTAAAACAACGCATGATTCCTTCAAGGCACATTAAGCAATCCTAATTGTTTGGAACAAGTCATGCTACAACAATAATCACTAAGAATAAGGTCAAAGCAACATCTAGCATGACATGATAAAGTCTAAGCCACAGTCAAAACAAACTCCCCTTTGTACCACTATAAGCATGAAGCTTCCTACTCTTTTCCAACACCAATCAATTTATTTGAAACACCTCAGAAAGATAATAATCAATAAAGATCAGTGAGCTTGGCTCACAAATCCACAAAGAAGAACTAAAAAGTTCTAAGCTGAAAGGACAAGAAAACTAAGGCTAAACATAGTACTAGCAAAATAGAATACTCACAAAACAATAAGAGTGAAAACTAGAGTTGTTACATCCCAAAATTTTCAAAATTTTGTAATGTGAAAAATAAATAAACAAAATAAATAATTGTTGAAATTTAGGGTGAAAAGAAACTTTTTGATTTGAAATGAATTCGTCAAAACCCATCTTGAACAAACTTTGAATAAAATTTGAATCCAACTAAATTAAAATCAAGTGAGATGCATTCTTCATAAATGCATCTTGAAATTTAAACACTTGGAAAATAAACCAAAACCCTAAAAACCCCAATGGGAGATTTCCAAGATATCTCTAAGACCATGGATTTGATCCATATAAAATTTGTCAACAAACATTTATAAATGATCAAGAATGACAAATTGAAAATATTGCAAAACCATTGAAATTGGTTTCACTTAATTTGGAGCCATTGATAAAATCTTATGAATTTAGTAAGATAAGGAAATTGAATTTCCAAAGCTAACAAAGGACCTATCTAAAAATCCATACCAAATGGTGAGCAAATAATCCTAAAGAGATTTAAAAGGGTAAACAAATATTAAATAAGATTTTAGCAATTTGAATCACCAAGTTTGGATCTTTAAATAAAAGATATGGATTTTATAAGATAAAGAAATAAATAATAAATAAGGATTATTTTAAAAGCCAAATTACTGTAGGGTTTCGTAGCATGGAAAAACAAAAAATTTCTACCGCATACAAACAAACAAGCCAAGATCTATCTACTAGATTGTAGCAACGAGTCGATGGAATAACTCACCCTCGAAGATTCCAAAGTGTTTAACGAGAGCGGATTCTCGTGGGTGATGTAGTCGTACTCTTCCCGATCTCAAGATCGCGTAGACGATCCTTCCGGCGCTGCGTTCCGGCAGCGCTCCCGCAGTCGGTCACACGTTCGATACTCGACGAAGACCTTCCTCTCCCTTGTTCCAGCAGGCAGCAGAGGTTGTAGCACTCTCCTCGCGATTCCGGTAGCACAACGGCGTGGTACCGGAAGTAGAGGGGAGATCTCGCAGGGCTTCGCCTTAAGCTGGAGCGAGTATGGTGGAGTATGAGAGAGTCCCTCGGTGTTCTAGGGTTTAGACACACCAAGGAGGGGGCAAGCCGGCGGCTAGGGATTAGCTTGACGGCGGCTAGGGTTTGCCCTAGGGCCGGCGGCGGCTACGGAGGCGGCGGCGGCTTGGGGCTAGGGTTTGGAGGAGAGGATCTTGTGTGTCAAGGAGGGGAGCCCTGCCCCTCCTTATATAGGTGGAGGGGGCCGGCCAGCCAAGGGGAGGGAGAGGAGTCCCTCCCCAACTCGGCTTGGGTGGGCGCCGCCGGTTGGAGGAGGGAACTCCTCCCCAACTCGGTTTCCCACTCCTCCTCTTTTCCTCTTTCCAAATTTAGCCGTTTGACTTTTCAAACTAGCTGTTTGACTTTTCAAACTAGCTGTTTGACTTTTCAAACTAGGATTTGAATTAATCCTTTATTTGGTTCAGCGATGACACTTAGTACATGATGCAATCATACCAAATTGATACAACACATTCATGTACCCTTCCCCTCCGGAGTGCCGGACATTTCGGAACATTCTAGAACATTCCCGATGAAAACACCGGAACCATTCCCCAACTCTGAAACGGGACTTTCCTTATATGAATCTTATTCTCCGGACCATTCCGGATCTCCTCGTGATATCCCGAATCCCATTCGAGACTCCGAACAACATTCGGTCTCTTTCTCATCATTCCATAACTACTCAAACAACGTCGAATCCTTAAGTGTGTCTCCCTACGGTTCGTGAATTATGCGGACATGATCGAGACACTTCTCCGAACAATAACCAATAGAGGAATCTGGAAATTCATATGGCTCCCACATATTTCAACGATTACTTTGTGATCGAATGAACCACTTACATACGATATCAATTTCCCTTTGTCTCACGATAGTTTACTTATCCGAGGTTATGATCATCGGTATCTCTGCATACCTAGTTCAACCTCGTTACCGATAAGTACTCTTTTCTCGTTCCCGTGATATGTGATCCCTTGTGAGCCAGTCACATGCTTGCAAGCTAATTGGATGACATTTCACCGAGAGGGCCCAGAGTATATCAATCCGTCATATGGATGGACAAATCCCACTCTTGATCCATGTGTTTCAACCAATACTTTCCGAACACTCAATGCCACCTTTATAGCCACCCAGTTACGGTGTGGTGTTTGATGTCATCAAAGCATCCATCCGGTAAAGGTGATATGCATGATCTCATGGTCGAAGGAATTAGATTACTATGTATCAGAAAGCATATAGCAATTGAACTATTAAAATGACTTGATCTTTATGCTACGCTTATCTATAGGAGTATGTCCATCATATCATTCTCCTAACAATATGATCTTGTTGTTAATAACATCTCAATGTTCATGATAGGCAAACCACAATCATCTATTAACCAACAAGCTAGTATTATATAGAGGCTTTACTAGGGACTTCAAATTAAGTTTACAAATCACACAAGTATTAATGTTTCCTTGTTAATACTATTATAGCATGAATGTAAACATTTATCATAAACACAAAGATATAATAATAACTACATTTATTATTGCCTCTAGGGCATATCTCCAACAATTACATCTTGGCCAAATCCAAAGAAAATGTAATGAATATAATCCAAATCCAAAATAAATAAAAGGATAAAGAATATTCAAATGAAATAATATGGCATTAACCAAAATTCTGTTTCTATTTTGAATAAAGACAAAATCCCTAATAGAAATGATTAATTAAATCATGGGAAATTAAATAATTAAAATTTAACCAAGTGGAATAAAAGTTATTTAATTAACTTAAATGGAATCAAATAAATCATTTAAATCAAATTTATGGAATTAGAACCATATTTGATTTCATAAAGACATTTGCCCAAATTAAAATGATTAATAATCATATTAAAATACTTTAAATAATTCAAAGTGAATTATTGAACACCCTATTAAATAAATTAAACCTACTAAAAAGGTTTAGTGGAAATTAGAATTCCAATAAAGAGTTTGAGAATATAAATAAATTTTGTTTGAATAAAAATAATTGTCTTTTTAAATAAATAACAAACCATGTGTAAATGAGTTATTTATTCTGAAAATGGACATTAAATGCATGTCTAAAAACAGGGAGGAAATTTATAGAAAGTTTGGCAAGGTTTTTAAATTCAAATGAATGTTAGAATGTTTAAAACAAATTCGAAACAGAAATTTAAAATGGAAAAAGAAAATTGAATCAGAACAATAAAAAGAAGGGAAAGACCCAGCCCAGCTAACCCCAACCCATCTAATCCCAGCGAGCCCAGTCCCTTTCTCCCCCAAAGCGTTTTCGTACTAAGCAGCGAACCCGCACAGCCGCTGACTGCCGGACCCCACCTCGCATCTCTCTCTCTCACCGAC
This sequence comes from Avena sativa, assembly GCA_916181665.1. Taxonomy (NCBI): domain Eukaryota; kingdom Viridiplantae; phylum Streptophyta; class Magnoliopsida; order Poales; family Poaceae; genus Avena; species Avena sativa. The sequence goes on from OV702297.1 coordinate 152,396,322, forward strand.
GAAACGACCCCACCAGTCAGACTATCTTCCTCACCCGCGGACCCCTTCTTCCTCCCTCTCTCTCCCGTTTCTGTCGACTGATTCGCAAGTTAAATTCGTGTCAATGCCGCAGTTAGTTCGCCCAGTAATCATGCCCTACTAATCGCCCCTCTCCCCTCTCCATTTCCCCCATTCATCCGCACACAACTGCCACCAGGCCGCAGCAATTGTTGCTCGAAAAGCCCACTGCTCCGGCGAGGTTATCTTCCAATTCCGGCCAGCCACCGTCGCCCCTCGCCCCCTCGACCACACGAGCGTGATCCCCATTGTCCTCTCCACCCCCAGTACCACCCACGCACCCGCGCCTTCTCTATAGTGTCGGCTTCTTCCTCGTCTGAGCGACTGCCGTCGTCTGCCACCTCTCCGGCAGAAGCCCCAGGTGAGTACAGACCGCCCCTGTCCCTCTCGCTGATACACCTGTGATCGCCGCACTCGCCCACGTCTAACGCAACTTTTCTCTTGCCTTCTGGTGATCTGTAGCTCTGCCCCTGTCGACAAACAGAAGCACCTAGCGCCGCCGCTAACTCTGGCGAGCAATCATCGATGCTCCAGTGCGCCCCTCGACAAACTGACCGCACGTTGAGCATCAACATTCCACGGCGAACACGGTGAGCATATCCTCCCTCTCCCTCTCTTCCTGGAATAGCCAGAATGCCGTAGCCCGAGCATCGCCGCCGCGCGCCACCGTCGAGCGCCGCCAGTCCTTGGTCAAGTTAGTTTGAGCCGTTAGATGCGAATCCTGCGGTTGTGTTAGATTCACTTAAGCAAAAGGGTATGCGATGATCTAAGCCGCACAGGTCCCTTTTAATCCTGCGGTCTATATCGCTCGGTCCAAACAAAACGGTACCAGCGAATGATATTCAACCACGTGGCCAGACATAGGTTTTAAAAACAGATTTTGATCTATTGGATGAATGATTTTGTAAAATTCATAACTTTTGATCCACACGTCCAAATTTTAAATTTTTTATATCAATGGAATCAGCAAAACAAGTACTTACCAACTATACACTTTGTTTAGTAAATTGCTTCTTTTAAATGGTTGTTTTTGTAGAAACTTGTGTAGGCACATTTTGGATATAAAAATTATTCTAGAAATATTTTTAAGGAAAAATCTTTGGAAATTGGATTGGTTTGAACCTACTGACCATATAAACCATCTTGTGGATTCCAAAACATATTTTGTGAAGTTAAAGAATAAATCTTTGAATGGAAACATTTCTAGTCAAATAAAAATGTTGTTTATATGTTAAAAATACTTTTTGGAGAAAAACCTTTGGAAATGATTTGGATTAAACTCTCTGACCCTAAACACAAAGTTTTAGGATTTAAAAATGTATTTGTTGAAACCTATAAATTATTAATTTGCTAAAAAGCAATTTTAACAACATAAAATATTGATTTGGTATAAAAATGGTTTATAGGTAAAACCTTTTGCAAATGGTTTTAATATTAAACAGTTGACCTTAAAACACTAACATTCGTGTTAAAAACATATTTGGTAAACACTAGAAATATTACTTTGATTTAAATCATTTCTAACAAAATAAAAATGATTTAAATGGCCTTTTCACTAACTTAATATCAAATGGTTTTATCACTTTTGTAAATGACCAATAGGTGTTTTCAAATGTTTATAACCTATTAGAAACCACTTTTCCAAATAAAACAATCTTTGGCATGTTTGCATGTATTGCCTTGTTTTTATTATTTTATGTGATGTTTGCTTGAATGGTAGATTGAATATTGCTTGCTTGATTGAATTGTAGTGGAATTTGAAGAGTGTGACTATTGCAAGATCAAGGAGTGAACTTATAATTCTCTACCAAAAAGGAAAGTGATGCTTCATACTTTTGTCCTATTATTTTCACTATGCATTAGTGATATTTCTAAGTAGGACTTGCTTGGAAATTTTCTAAGTATAAACTATGCCATGGGAAATCCTAGTAGATGAAAGCTTAATAGAATTTTCCTAAGTTAATATTCCTACTACCATCATGCTTAGCTGAGCTAGTAGAAAACAAGGTTGGATTGTATTCATGCCATGGAATATTTCTAAGTCAAGGACTTGTGTTTTGTTTAATAAAACAACTAAGTGAATGAAACACCTGGGTGGAATGGAAAGAATGGTTTGTGTTGAGTGGTTATGCAAGTCCAGTATGCTGGGGAAAACTTGGGCATCACCAAGTCCAGTATACTGGGGAAAACTTGGTATCTCACTTGTGGAAAGCCACCCAGGAACAAAGAGATTTGAGATGTCAAATGTTGAGAAGCTTCAAGTGCAGCCACTTGGCATTATGGGCTCTGCCTGGATCATATAGGTTGCAATAACTTAGCCAAATGGACAGTTGGTGGTAGGGGATGATAGGATGGAACGCGTCCATTCTGGTCTAAGGGAAGGCTTCTGAAAGATCTTGTCTTGGTGAAGCCAAGTCTTGTGGGGAAAGTGCACCACTTCTGCAGAGTGTAAAATCTAAGTAGTTAGCCATGTCCCTGGCAAAGGACAATTTGAGCATCAAGACATGGAAGCTATCAAGAATCTCCTCATCCCAATTTCTAAGTTAAAACTTGTGGTTGAACAAGGGTGAAGGTTCACCAATTTCTATTGGTGGTTCCTTGGGAAAGATTTGTCAAAGAAAAACTTATCGTTTTCAAATGATAAGGAAATCTATTTTTGAGCAAAGCAAGCCTAAGCTCCACTTAGCCAAATGCATATAGATGATAGTTACCACTATACTACCATAGTATCACTTGCCAATACAATTCAAATGTATTGACCCTTGTGGATGTAACTTATTATGTTGCAGGTTTGTTTGATGTTAGTGAAGTGTGTTGATTAGGATTACAAGTCTACAACCAACATGATTGCCTGTGGCACTTTGAAGATGAAGGACCCCATGCTATAGTAATTTCTGCTGCATTGTAATGTGATAGCCAAATGAGCTATGTAAGATGTAATGAACTATTTAATTCCTGGTTATAAAGTTGTATTATGACCTTTGTTTCTTGATATTACATCTTAACTGTGGATGCTAGCTATTGATCCAGGGACTAGCATTGTAAACACATGGATCTCTACCTTATTAAAGGTTACAACCTTTACAGATGGTATCAGAGCACTGTGTTTCCTGTAGGATTTGTTACCCTAGGATTGGACAAAACCCCTTAGAAAAATAGGAGTTGCTTTTGTTCGAAAATTTATTTACAAACAATCTTGTAAACTCTTTCCTCAAACATTTTGGTTTTGATTCTACATATCTTCCTTTTCAAACTTGATGGACAAGACTTCACCATAAGCAAATACTTCAACTTGAGCAAAGACTTCACCATCACCAATGACTTCAACTTTAGTTTTAACAAGGAGTTCAACTTGGATATCACTAAGGACTACAAGTGAGACAAGAAATATTACTCAAGACTTGAAGACTAAGGAAACACAACTTACATGGAACCATCATCACCTTTGAAGTTTTTTGACCAAGATGCAAGAAATTCTCCAAGTATACAAAGATCTTGTTCATGAAGAAACAACCAAGAAGGATGGAATGATCTCAAGTGAACCATATAGTTGGACCACCATATTAGTATTTAGTTTAGATTAAACACACCAACTATTGTGGTGTAGCAGAAATATATTTGTTGCCTAAAAATGTGCTTGAACTTTGTTGTTTGAGTGGAATGTTTGTTTGTGATTGCTTGCACATTGCTTGTGTGAATTGTGATGTGTATGATTAGAATTCTTCCTTAGAAATCTTTTGCCTATTCTAATCCCAATCCAACCCATACAGATGACTTCCCCAAGAGACTCCAACATCAAGGATGGTGACAACAACAACAACCAAGAGATCAACATGAGAGAACTCATAGTAACCAAAACCCAGTTTAACCAAGTGACAACTCAGTTTTTAGCCAACAACAATGAGTTAGACCCAACCATGAAAAGGTTTTTGGAAACCCAAACCCAATTGATGCAAAAGGTGACAAATCAAATGATCAACATGGGAGACAATCCTTCCCAAGGAGTTTGTGACAACACTGATGTCAAGGATGATATTATAGAAGGAACTCAAGCTTGCAATATTTGTGGAGACATGGATCACACTTCCAAAGAGCATGAATATCAATGCCCTAATTGTGAAGAGAAACATCCAACTAATCAATGCCCCACATCTCAAGCTACTTGTTTCCTATGTGAAGGAAATAATCATGTCCCTATCCAATGTCCCATCTATTCCATAGTTCAACAAAGGAAACAAGTTGGAGTGCATCAACAACTTGTAAACCCCCAGGAGTGAACAACCTCTACCAAGAATGATGAAGACAAAGGAAAATCTTAGCTTGCACCAACATGCACTATGACTCCCATTGATGGACAAAAGAGGAAACATATGTATTATCCAAGGAAAAGATTAAGGAGACCAGGAGACTTTCCCACCTTTGAGGTGAGATATGAAGAGCATGAACTAGAAGAACTCCTAGCTTTGGAGAAACCCAAGAAGAAGAAGAAGAAGGACAAAAGCCAAGTGCAATGTTGCCATTGCAAAGAGATAGGACACTATGCCAATGAATGTCCAGAGAAGAAGAAGAAGTATAAGGAAATTATCCAAGTGTGGTGCAACAACTGCAGAGAGCTAGGCCATTATGTATCAACTTGTCCACAAAAGATACGTGAAGAGCTCAATCTTTTCACATGTTACAATTGTGGTGATCAAGGACATTATGCAAGCAATTGTCCAGAAAACATGAAGTACAAGACCAACAAGCCTATGAAGGATCTCAGCCTTGTCACATGTTTCAAGTGTGGAAACAAAGGACACTATGCAGATGTTTGCCCAGAGAAGTTTCATCAAGACCCCAAGCAAGCCAAGATGTAATCTAGTTGGAAATTTTTAAGGGTGGTAGTACCCTAGTTTCCTTGAGCCAACTTGTTACCTCTAGCCTCCGCAAATCTCGGGACGAGATTTCTTTTAAGGGTGGTAGCCTCTCACATCCCAAATTTTTCCAAATTTTGTAATGTGAAAAATAAATAAACAAAATAAATAATTGTTGAAATTTAGGGTGAAAAGAAACTTTTTGTTTTGAAATGAATTATTCAAATCCCATCTTGAACAAACTTTGAATAAAATTTGAATCCAACTAAATTCAAATCAAGTGAGATGCATTCTTCATAAATGCATCTTGAAATTTAAACACTTGGAAAATAAACCAAAACCCTAAAAACCCCAATGGGAGATTTCCAAGATCTAAGACCATGGATTTGATCCATATAAAATTTGTCAACAAACATTTATAAATGATCAAGAATGACAAATTTAAAATATTACAAAACCATAGAAATTGGTTTCACTTAATTTGGAGCCATAGGTAAAATCTTATGAATTTAGTAAGATAAGGAAATTGAATTTCCAAAGCTAATAAAGCACCTATATAAAAATCCATACCAAATGGTGAGAAAATAATCCTAAAGAGATTTAAAAGGGTAAACAAATATTAAATATGATTTTACCAATTTGAATCACCAAGTTTGGATCTTTAAATAAAAGATATGGATTTTATAAGATAAAGAAAGAAATAATAAATAAGGAGTATTTTAAGAGCCAAATTAGATCTTGGCCAAATCCATAAGAAAATTTAATGAATATAATCCAAATCCAAATGAAATAAAAGGACAAAGAATATTCAAATGAAATAATATGGCATTAACCAAAATTCTGTTTCTATTTTGAATAAAGACAAAATCCCTAATAGAAATAATTAATTAAATCATGGGAAATTAAATAATTGAAATTTACCCAAGTGGAATAATAGTTATTTAATTAAATTAAATGGAATCAAAGAAATCATTTAAATAAAATTTATGGAATTAGAACCATATTTGATTTCATAAAGACATTTGCCCAAATTAAAATGATTAATAATCATATTAAAATACTTTAAATAATTCAAAGTGAATTATTGAACACCCTATTAAATAAATTAAACCTACTAAAAAGGTTTAGTGGAAATTAGAATTCCAATAAAGAGTTTGAGAATATAAATAAATTTTGTTTGAATAAAAACAATTGTCTTTTTAAATAAATAACAAACCATGTGTAAATGAGTTATTTATTCTGAAAGTGGACAGTAAATGCATGTCTAAAAACAGGGAGGAAATTTACAGAAAGTTTGGCAAGGTTTTGAAATTCAAATGAATGTTATAATGTTTAAAACAAATTCAAAACAGAAATGAAAAATGGAAAAAGAAAAGTGAATCAGAACAAAAAAAAGAAGGTAAAGACCTATAAGGTTCCCAACCTTTGATAAGGTAGAGATCCCTATGTTTACAATGCTAGTCCCTGGATCAATAGCTAGCATCCACAGTTAAGATGTAATATCAAGAAACAAAGGTCATAATACAACTTTATAACCAGGAATAACATAATTTATTACATCTTACATAGCTCATTTGGCTATCTCCTTACAATGCAGCAGAATATAACAATAGCATGGGGTCCTTCATCTTCAAAGTGCCACAGGCAGACATGTTGGTTGTAGACTTGTAATCCTAATCATTAAACTTCACTAATATCAAACAAACCTGCAACATAACAAGTTACAGCCACAAGGGTCAATACATTTGAATTGTATTGGCAAGTGATACTATGGTAGTATTGTGGAGTCTATCATCTCTATGCATTTGGCTAGGTGGAGCTTAGGCTTGCTTTGCTCAAAATAGTTTTTCCTTATCATTTGAAAACACTAAGTTTTTGCTTGACAAAATCATTCCCAAGGCATCTCCCAATAGAAATTGGTGATCCTTCAACCCTTGTTCAACCACAAATTTTTAACTTAGAAATTGGGATGAGGAGATTATTGATAGCTTCCATGTCTTGATGCTCAAATTGTCCTTTGCCAGGGACATGGCTAAGTACTTAGATTTTACACTCTGCAGAGGTGGTGCACTTTCCCCACAAGAGTTGGTTTCACCAAGACAAGATCTTTCAGAAGCCTTTCCTTAGACCAAAATGGACGCGCTCCAACCTATCAATCCCCTACCACCAACTGTCCATTTGGCTAAGTTATTGCAACCTATATGATCTAGACAGAGCCCATAATGCCAAGTGGCTGCACTTGAAGCTTCTCAACATTCGACGTCTCAAATCTCTTTGTTCCTGGGTGGCCATCCACAAGTGAGACACCAAGTTTTCCCCAGCATACTGGACTTGGTGATGCCCAAGTTTTCCCCAGCATACTGGACTTGCATTACCACTCAACACAAACCATTCCTTCCATTCCACCCAGGTGATTCATTCACTTAGTTGTTTTATTAACAAAACACAAGTCCACAGACTTAGAAATATTTCATAGCATGATTATATATTCCACCCTTGTTTTCTACTAGCTAAGATAAGCATGATAGTAGTAGGAATCTTAACTTAGGAAATTTCTACTAAGGTTTCATCTACTAGGATTTCCCATGGCATAGTTTATACTTAGCAAAAATTCCATGTAAGTCCTACTTAGAAATATCACTAATGCATAGTGAAAATAATGGGACAAAAGTATGAAGCATCATTTGCCTTTTTGGTAGAGAATATAAGTTCACTCCTTGATCTTTGCAATGTTCACACACTTCAATCACTACAATTCAATCAAGCAAATAATATTTCAATCTACCATTCAAGCAAAACAACACATAAAATAATAGAAACAAAACAATGCATGGAAGCATGCTAAAGATTGTTTTATTTAAAAAAGTGGTTTATAATAGGTTATAAACATTCTAAAATACTTATTAGTCATTTTATAAAGTGGCAAAATCATTTGCAAAAGATTTCACTTCATAAACCATTTTTAAACCAAGTCATTATTTTATGTGGTTGAAAATGCCTTTAGCAAAGCAATAATTTTATAGGGTTCACAAAATATGTTTTCAAAGCATAAAACTTGGTGTTTGGGGTCAGATATTTTAAATCAAAACATTTCCCCAAAGGTTTTCCTCCAAAATCATTTTTAATAATTAAACCATATTTTTATTTGACTAGTATTGCTTTAATTCAAGGTTTTATTCTTTTGCTTCACCAAATATATTTTTGAAATCACAAATTGATTTCTAGGGTCAGTAGGTTAAAAACAAACCATTTGCCAAAGATTTTATTCCCAAAATCATTTTAGAACAAATTTTATATTCTAAACATGCTTACATAAGTTTCTGTAAAAACAATCAATTTAACAGAATCATTTTACTAAACAAAGTGCATGGTCAGAAAGTACTTGTTTTTCTGAATCCATTGATATAAAATTTGCAAAATTTGGACGTTTGGTTTGAAAGTTATGAATTTTTCAAATTAGAACATCTAATAGATCAATTTTGTTTCTAATCAAACGAACAGGGCCACGTGGCACTTTCCCACTGGCTGGTACCGGTTCGTTCGGATAATGCATTGAACACCGTTGGATTTAAGTTTCATCGCACGACACAGATCGCATACCCCTTCGGCTTTAAGTGATTCTATCTAAGTCTCAGGATCAAGATCCAACGGTCCTAGTCTAATGACCTAGAACTAGTGGCGCTAGACTCTGACGCGCGGCGGCGGCGGCCTGGCAGTGGCGTCACCGGCGATGCAGCAAGCGATAAAGAGAGAGAGGGGGCTTACCTGATTCGCTGAACGATTTTGATGCTCAACAGGCTCTCGGGGAGGCAGGGGGCGCACGAGGACAAAGGTAATTTCTCGCTGGAGAGGTGTCTGGCAACGGGCACGCGCTGTCGTCGTCGGGGACATCGCTGTAGAGCACGGGAGTGGGGGAATATGGTGCTATTAGACGCGTGGGAGAGTAGGGAGTATGGGAGCATCAAAGAGAGAGGGCGGCGCGGTCAGAGACTACTTGTGGAGCTCGTTGGAGTTGGAGCAGACGGTGGCGTCGTTCAGACGAAGACGGAGTCGATGACACAGGGCTCGCGCGAGTGAGCTGAGGATGTAGAGAGGTGCGCCAGAGTCTGGGAGTCAAGCTCGGATGCTCGAAGAGGCGAGGGGCGGCAGGGTTCGGCCGGAATCGCCGCGGATGTTCGTCAGAGACAGGGAGGTCGTCGCGAGCAATACGGGCAGCCTGAGGGCGGAGAGTGTGTGGCATATGAGGAGCAAAGAGAGAGGGAACATGGGCGATTAGTACTGCATGGTTACAACGAGGAATTAACGCGGCATTAGGGCGGAATCAAGCAGAGAAGTTAATGCTGCAACGGCAGCGGCGTTGGGGGAAGAAGGGGTCGTCGCGGGGAAGACGCTGACATGGGCGTGGGGTCCGCTTGGCAGCGAGAGAGAGGAGGAGACGGTAGGGTCCGATCGTCAGTGAGGGCGCGGGTTAAATTCCTGGTGTGAAACGTTTTCTGCGGAGTGAGGGAAATGGGCTTGTTGGGCCAGTGGTTAGTTGGCCTGGGTCTTTCTCTTTTTTTTTGATTTGTTTCCTTTTTCTTTTTCCATTTCTAATTTCTGTTTTGGTTTTGTTTAATCAATTCAAACACTCATTTGAATTCCAACCTTTCCCAAATTTTATGTAGATTTAAATATTGATTAGTAATATAATCTGAAGTCAATCTTGGAATAAAAATTTATTCTTTTTAGGGTCTTTTTAATTATTCAAAAAGGCCTTTGTTTTAAATCAAATAAGATTTAATAATATTTTCAAACACTATTTAAATTTCTAAAAACTTTCCAAATCTTTTCAGTAGGTTTTTATTTGATTAATAGGGTGTCAAATAATTCATCTTGAATTATTTGGGAAGTATTTAATATGATTCATAAATCATTTGAATTGGGTATTTGTTTTAATTCCAATGGAATTTAATATATTCTTAATTCCCTAAATTTTGTTTGGGAGATTTCTTAATTTAATTTAAGTTAATTAAACAACTTATATTCCACTTGGGTAAATTCCAAATATCTTTTCCTATGATTTAAATAATCATTTCTAACAGGGGGTTTGTCTTTATTCAAATTGAATTTGGTTTAAGCCATTTTATTTTATTTTGGAAAATTCTTTATTCTTTTATTTTATTTGGATTTGGATTTGGATTAGATTCATTCCATTTGCTTAATGGATTAGGCCAAGATTTAATTTGGTCTTTAAATATTCCTCATTTAATATTTCTTTCTTTATCTTATAAAATCCATATATTTTTATTTATAGATCCAAACTTGGTGATTCCAATTTGTAAAATCTTATTTGTGATTTATTTATCCTTTTAAATATCTTTAGGATTATTTGCTCACCATTTGGTAAGGATTTTAGATAAGGGCTTTATTAGCTTTGGAAATTACTTTTCCTTATTTTATTAAATTTATAAAATTTTATTTATGGCTCCAAATTAACTGAAACCAATTTATATAGTCTTATAATATTTCTATTTGTCATTCTTGATCATTTGTAAATGTTTGTTGACAAGTTTTTATATGGATCAAATCCATAGGCTTGGAGATAACTTGGAATTGATTTTCTTCCATTAGGGTTTAGGGTTTGGATTTATTTTCCAAGTGTTTAAATTTCCAGATACATTCATTGAGGAATGCATTTCTCTTGATTTGGATTTTTTTGTTGGATTCAAACTTTAATTAAAATTTGTTCAAGATGGTATTTTAAGTTTGCATTTAGAAACAAAGTTTCTTTTCACCCTAAAATTCAACATTTTTTATTTTGTTTATTTATTTTTCACATTACAAGATTTGGAAAATCTTGGGATGTGACAGGCTACCACCCTTAAAATAAATCTCGTCCCGAGATTTGGGGAGGCTAGGGTTATAAGTTGGCTCAAAGCAACTAGGGTACTACCACCCTTAAAAAATTTCCAACAAAATTACATCTTGGTTTGCTTGGGATCTTGTTGAAACCTATCTTGACAAACATCTGCATAGTGTCCTTTGTTTCCACACTTGAAACATGTGACAAGGCTGAGATCCTTCATAGGCTTTATCTTGTGCTTCATCTTTTCTAGACAATTGCTTGCATAATGTCCTTGGTTACCACAATTGTAACATGTGATAAGATTGAGTTCTTCACGTATCTTCTGTGGAAAAGTTGCTACATAATGGCCTAGCTCTTTGAAGTTGTTGCACCACACTTGGCTAATCTCCTTATACTTCTTCTTCTCTGGACATTCATTGGCATAGTGTCCAATTTCTTTGCAACGACCACATTGCACATGGCTTTTGTCCTTCTTTTTCTTGGGTTTCTCCAAAGCTAGGAGTGCTTCTAGTTCATGTTCTTCATATGTTATCTCAAAGGTAGGAACAGTTCCTGGTCTCCTTGGCCTTTTCTTATTCCTTCGATAATACATATGTCTCTTCTTTGGTCCTTTAAATTGGGTCATATTGCTGGGAGGTACAAGCTGAGATTTTCCTTTGTCTTCATCCTTCTTGGTAGACTTGGCTCTCTCATTGTAGTGACCTCGGATCGGTAAGGATCCTAAGTCCCTGTGATTTACATGCTAGTCCCTGGATCAATAGCTAGCACTCACAGTCGATGAAATATCATGTAAAACACAAAGTCTTTATTACACGGAGAATCCAGAGTATGAATTTATTACAAAGATTGCTTAGCATTATGCTAGCTCAAATAACAGCGGAAACATAAAAGCAGCATGAGTCCATCAATGCCCAGGCTTGTCGAGTGTATACCCGCAATCCCTACGCACCTTTCAATCTTCGGATTCTGCACATAAGACGTGCAGCCAACAAGTTGGGTCAATACTTTGAATGTATTGGCAAATTACACCAAGGAGAGAAAAAGACTATCTCTACATGCAAGGCTGGTATAGGCTGTAGAGTTCATTTGCTCAAAGCTAGTTTTCTTAAGTAGAGAGAAGAAGAGAGGATTGTCCTACTTTGTAAACATTTGCTTAGATAAAATAAGGTCGAGTGGCACACGAGGATATTACGCACCAAGTGTCCAAACAACCAAACACTTGGATATTACGCACCAAGCGTCACTTGGATATTACACACCAAGTTCCCCAAATTCCCACCCATTAGCGATATTACGCACGCCATGGGGTTTCCAAAACTTTGTTTTAGAAAAGAGAGAGGAAGATTCCTTCAGAGGCTCCATCCTTCAGACGCTCATTGTTGTTCTGTTACCGTGAACACGGTTGATCGATCAGATTGCAATACTCTCGAGAGTTTGTGCACTTTACCCACAATCCACGATCAAGTCCTTTGACAGACAAGACCATGGCGAGGCTTTCCCTTAGTAGCCCCTCTACCTTCCGGATCCAACCGTGCCAAGAACCTCCAAATGTTGGTACCCAGGTGAGGTTTCCCACTAACTACTAGGCCAAGACAGAGCCCATAATGTATTGTGGTTGCACTGGAAGCTTCTGAATTCTGAAACATGGCAGACTTCTTTGATTCCTGGGCGGCCGTCCTCCACCAAAGTCACACTCGTTGACCCGACAACCATTCCGCCCAGAAGAAAACTTAGTTTTATTTTGAAGTGGATTTGAGAAGAAAATTTGCTCTAGAGAGCCTTTATACTTAGAAAAAATTCTTTGTCTTTCGAACCCCCCAACGGTACTTTGTATATATCTCATAGCAAGCAATGCTTAGCAAAAACAGGGGTAACCTATTAGGATGGAAAATCCTAAGTATAGAGATACTCATGGCATACTACAAAATCATCGCACTTGCAAAATAATACTAAGGAAAAATTCTACTAGAACATCCTACACATGCATACTACAGAATTTTGAAGATCACATGCATAGAATCAAAACTGGGACAAAATTATGAACAAGTGGTGTAACTTGCCTTGATCCGAGCAGCACTCTACACAATAGCACTCCTTAACGCACTCCGAGCAATCTAACGAATCACAAACAAAGATCTGATCACAACTTGCTCAAAGCATATCACAAAGAAAAATCATGCATGCATGCAACATGGTATTTTATGCAAGGTTGGTTCTTCTAAATTGACCAAGGTAGCAAGTTTGGGTTGTGATAGTGTAAGGGTGTCACTAGAATTGATTTCCCAAAGATTTAGATCTAATTGAATCACTAAAACAATTCCTAGGTTTAAAGGAGTTCAAACCATCTAATTAGCCCAAGTTAGATCTACTGATCCTAAGCAAAGCATAATGATTTGGATCAGTAGGTATTGTGGAAACAAGGTTATTGCAACAAGAATCAAATAAAATAGAATTTTAATTATTTTTCTATAGATTAAACTCTCTAATCTAATGATTAAAATCTACACCTAAAACATTACTGCAAACCTGCAATATTATTACAGATTTGGATTCTACATAAAATTAGGAATCCAACGTTATATTACAAGCTAAATTTGGACAAATATTTGATTTTATATGATTTTCGCAAGTTTGAATTCCAAATTTGCAACCAGATCTGAATTTTACTTAAAACCTAGCCAGGTGTCAGCGTCTGGTTGGCCCAGCTGGAGCGACGCGGCGCTGGCGCGTGCGTGCTGACGCGCGCGGCCACGTGGCACGCTGTTATTCGCTGATACCCCTTCGCTTGATCTTCTAATCCTCACAGTCGGCCTGGATCTAACGGCTTAGGAGCAAGGACGACTCACCTCTCCGGCTGGCGGCGGCGGCTAGTGGCGACGAGCGCGGCGGTGGTCGACGTCGGCGTCGGTGTTCCTAGGCGATGGCGAAGCAGCGTCGGGCGGTCGTCTCCTCCTCACGGTTCCGCCCATAGCCTCGGATTCGAGCTTCTCTTCCCCGAACGGTGGCGACGGCTGCTCCCCCTCCGTAGCTCCGGCGAGCAATCCGCGGTGGCACGCTGCAGTACACAGGGGGAAAACGCGATGAGTAGACGACGTTGATCGAGAGGTCAAGATAGGGGAGGAAATCAGGGGGTGGGGGTTCCCGTGTCGCCGACTTTGTTGGCTTACCGAGCGCGGCGGTGGTTCGACGTCGCGGAATCGGAGAGGCCAGGGTTCTAGGGTTTTGGGGGACGGAGGAGAGGCGTGCGGTTGGGTTTTTATAAGTAGCCTGGGGGGAAGGAGTCCTGGCCGGACACGGATGCGGGGGAGGTCGGGGTCGGTGCGGACTCTGTCCTCGTCGGAGGAGAAAGGGGAAGAGCGAGGTGGGGTCCGGGTGTCGGTGGTGGAGGGGAGAAGTGGGCCGACGTGCGCGGGCAGGCTTGCTGCTGCGCGGGCGCTGCGGCAGGGTGGGCTGGCGAGCCGGCCCAACTAGGTTAGCTGCTGGCCTGGCTGGCCCCTTTCCTTTTTTTTGTTTAACATATTTCTTTTTTTCTGTTTTAATAAAACCTAGATAACTTTTGCAAACTAAGTTCAAAATAGATGAAACTTGTTTCTAAATTTTCATAAAATTAAGGTGGTCAACATAGGGCCATAGTTTTAATGTTTTACAAGGTTTTTAATAGGGTCATTTCTTGACCTCCACAATAATGCTTACATAAGGCAACCACTATTAGGGTTTTCTAGGTTTAGATGTTTAGGACTTTTATTTCAATTTTCAATTGTAGGATGCAATGATGCAAGGATGATGCATGACACTAATAACATCCTAATACAAAATCTAGGATGTTACAAACCTACCCCCCTTAAGAAGAATCTCGTCCTTGAGATTCGGGTTGGCTAGCAAATAGGTCTGGGTGTTCTGCCTTCAGGTCTTCTTCACGCTCCCACGTAGCTTCTTCTTCGGAGTGGTGGTTCCATTGTACCTTGCAGAATCTTATAGTCTTGGTGCGAGTAATCCTTTCAGCTGTTTCCAGTATTTTGATGGGTTTTTCCTCATAGGTAAGGTCATTCTCCAATTGAACCTCATATAGGGAAATGGTGTCTCTTAGCGGTATTTCAGCCATCTCCAGGTGACACTTCTTTAGTTGTGACACATGAAACACATCATGAACAGTTAGTCCTTCTGGTAACTCCAGCTGATAAGCCACTTCCCCTCTATGGGCCAGAACCTTATATGGTCCTATGAATCGTGGGGCTAACTTGCCCTTGATCCCGAACCTCTTAACTCCTCGTAGGGGTGAAACTCGGAGATACACACGGTCCCCTATTTCATAGTCCACATCCCTGCGCTTGGAATCAGCGTAACTCTTCTGTCGGGATTGGGCTACCTTTAGCCTATCCTGAATCTGTCGTACCTTTTCTTCGGCATCCTTTATCGAGTCAGGACCAAAAAGACTGCGTTCACCAACTCCATTCCATAGCAATGGAGTCCTACACTTCCTGCCATATAGAACTTCAAACGGAGCCATCTTAATACTTGTCTGGTAGCTGTTATTGTATGAGAACTCATCATACGGCAGGTTATCCTCCCAGCTAGACCCATAGTCCAGCGCGTAAGCTCTCAACATATCCTCCAAAATTTGATTCACCCTTTCTGTTTGGCCATCTGTCTGAGGGTGGAAGGCAGTACTGAATTCTAGTCGGGTTCCAAGAGACTCATGTAGTTGACGCCAAAACTTTGAAGTAAACTGGGTGCCTCTATCTGACACAAATCCCTTGGGAACACCATGTAGGCTTACAATCCTTGACATGTATATCTTAGCGAGCTTAGCACTTGTATATGTGGTCTTTACGGGGATGAAGTGAGCCACCTTGGTAAAGTGGTCCACCACTACCCAGACAGAATCAAATCCGGAACGAGTCCGGGGCAATCCCGTGATGAAATCCATGCCTACCTTGTCCCACTTCCAGTGGGGTATAGGTAGTGGTTGAAGTAATCCTGCCGGTTTCTGATGCTCGGCTTTAACTCTATTGCACACATCACACAGAGAAATATACTCTGCAATATCTCTCTTTAGGTTATTCCACCAGAATCTATCCTTCACATCCATGTACATCTTTGTGTTACCTGGATGAATTGAGTATGGCGAATCATGAGCTTCTTGTAGAATCATCTTCCTGATATTGGGGTCATTGGGAACGCACAAACGCTTCCCATACCAGAGGGTTCCTTGTTCATCCAGACGAAATTCTTTAGTCTTTCCTTCACTTATCCTGACTCTTATTTCTTCCAACTCTTTATGACCCTTTTGTGTTTCTTGGATCCTTTCTTGGAAGGTGGACACTATTTCCATAGTTGCTACGTGTCCTTTCGGGACTATCTCTAGCCTGAGATCCCTGAATTGCTTGCATAAATCCTCTGGAGGTTCCCCTGCGGTAAGTCCATTCACATACACCTTATGACTTAAGGAATCAGCCACCACGTTTGCCTTTCCGGGGTGGTACTGTAAATCCAAATCATAATCCTTAATTAGCTCAATCCATCTTCTTTGTCTCATATTCAACTCCTTTTGGGTGAAGATGTACTTCAAACTTTTATGATCTGTGAACACATCACAGTGTTTGCCCATGAGGTAGTGTCTCCATACCTTGAGTGCATGAACCACAGACGCAAGTTCCAAATCATGTGTGGGATAATTGTGTTCGTGGTTCTTAAGTTTTCAGGAGGCATAGGATACCACCTTCCCATCCTGCATCAATACACTTCCATGTCCTTGTCGAGAAGCGTCACAATATACTTGAAAATCCTTCTGGATATCAGGCAGACACAGAACTGGTGCCGTTACAAGGCGTTCTTCAACTCTTGAAAACTTGCTTCACATGCCTCGGTCCATAGGAATTTCTTTTCCTTCTTTAATAGTTCTGTCATGGGTTTTGCTATCTTGGAGAAGTTTTCGATGAACCTCCGGTAATATCCTGCGAGGCCCAAGAAACTCCTAATATCTCCCACATTCTTGGGTGACTCCCATTCTGTCACGGAAGCTACCTTACTAGGATCTACGACAACTCCTTTAGCCGACACAACATGACCAAGGAATCCCACTTCCTTTAGCCAGAACTCGCACTTGCTGAATTTGGCATACAACTTGTGTTCTCTTAGTTTCTCCATAATAAGGCGCAGATGTTTCTCATGTTCCTTCTCATCCTTAGAGTATATGAGTATATCATCTATAAATACCACGATAAACTTGTCCAAATATTCCATGAACACCTTGGTCATCATGGTCATGAAGTATGCTGGGGCATTTGTTAGACCAAACGACATTACGGTGTACTCATACAATCCGTATCTTGTGGTGAATGTTGTTTTGGGCACATCCTGTTCTCGAATCTTCAGCTGAAAATAGCCTGATCGCAGATCGATCTTCGAGAACACACTAGCTCCTTTTAACTGGTCAAATAGGTCATTAATGTTGGGCAGAGGATACTTATTCTTAATCGTCACTTCGCTCAACGAGCGGTAGTCCACAACCAGCCTCTTGGTCCTATCCTTCTTTTCCACAAATAGGACGGGTGCTCCCCAAGATGACGCGCTAGGTTGAATGAACCCCATGTCCAATTGTTCCCTAAGCTATTTCTTGAGTTCCTTTAACTCGTCCACATCCATCTTGTATGGTCTCTTAGCTATCGGCCCCGTGCCTGGCATCAAGTCAATGAGGAACTCGATATCACGGTCGGGTGGCATTCCTGGTAGTTCCTCCGGGAAGACATCTGGGTATTCCTTTACAATAGGTACCTCCTCCAAGCTAACCCCCTTAAGAGAGTTCACCATGACTTATTTAAGTGCGAAATTCGACTTGATACGAATCCTCTTCCCTTCCGGTGTTGTGAGCACGACAGTTCTCTTGGCACAATCTATGACTCCTTCATATTCGGTCATCCAATTCATGCCCAAGATTATGTCTAATCCTTGTGATTCTAGAACTACTAGACTGGTGGGAAAAATGTGTGTCCCAATCCTTAGTTCTAATTCCCAGCAACCGGAGTTTGCCACTATTTCTCCCCCAGGAGAACTTACCCTTAGAGGAAAGTTTATAGTCTCCGTTGGTATCTTGCCTCTATCCACAAATACCCTTGACATGAATGAATGCGATGCACCGGTATCAAAAAGAACAACTGCGGGAATAGAATTGAGTTTGAACTTACCAATCACAGAGTCTGGCGCATCACAAGCATCCTCCATAGAAACATGATTCACCGTGACTTTGACAAACGGATTTGGCTTCTTCCCGTTTCCATTTCCATGGTTGTGTCCATTACCATTCCCATTGCCATTGCCATTTCCATTCTCCCTCTCGGGGCAGGAGGTTGCATAGTGCCATGTCTTGTTGCACTTAAAGCATGTCACCTCACTGAGATCCTTTCCATTGCTGCCATTCCCATTGCGGTTCTTATGCCCATTGTTTTTGTGGCCACCATGGTTATGACCATTATAGTTGTGGCCATTATTGTTATAAGGTGGTGGTGAGGAATTGCGCTGCTTCTGGTACGGAACAGAGTGTTTGTGAGGGTTAGATTTCCTCTTGTGGTTTTCTATGCTCTTCCTCTTTGATTCAACCACAATGGCTCTGTCCAGGAGTTCCTGAAAATTGTCAAATTTCTGAGCCACAAGCTGAATGGATATCTCATCGTTGAGCCGTCTTAAGAACTCCTCCTGTCTTTTGGCATCAGTGGAAACGTCATCGGGTGCATAACGGGATAGCTTATTGAAAAGCTTCCCATACTCGGTGACAGAACGGTGCAGCTGGTGTAGGTCGCGAAACTCGCGCCTTTTCAGAGTCATGACACCAGCAGCCACATGATGAGTGCGAAAAGCTAATTCAAACTGTTCCCAAGTGATAGCATCAATATCCGGGTGGGTGACTTGGTAATTATCCCACCATTCTGCAGCAGGTCCTTCAAGCTGGTGTGCGGCATAACGCACCCTGTCGGCTCCGACAGCTTGCACGGTGTCTAGCTTTTTGTTGATCATACGCAGCCAGTCATCAGCGATGATTGGTTCAGTGTTGCTAGTGAAGGTAGGTGGGTTCAGCCTTAAGAACCGAGTCAAGCGATCCTGTTAAGGAGGTGGCGGAGGTGGTGGTGGCGGCGGGTTGTTGTTGTTGTTTTGCATGTTCTGAGTGAGCAGTTGGATCAGCTGGTTCTGAGTGGCCAAAAGTTGTGCTATTTCTGGCGGGATTTCGGAGTTCGCACGTCTTGGCGGCATCTGTGGGGTTTAAGAGAATAGTTAAGGAATAGACAGAAAGACTAAGTAGTAAACTCCTACCCTTATGAAAACACACCAAGCACACAAGGCATACAAGACATAAAAACACAGCTTAACACAGAAAACAACCAAGTTTAACTAAACCAGACTTGTCTTGGTATTTATTACATTTGTGAATAACGTTCTACTATAGAATTAAAGGTGGTCCAACTATTACACATCTTCCACGCCTTCCTCTTCCTCGTCCTCGAACGAGTAGCCTTCCTGCTCTAGAGTTGTCTTGTATAACTCCATCTCCTTTGTGGTGGCTTCAAGCTTCTCCTGGAGGTCCTTTATCTCATCCTGTAGCTTCTTGGTAGTGGCTTCTAGCTGCTCCTGAAGTCCCTCCTTCTCGCTTTGTAGCTCCTCCACTAAAATTGACTTCATTGCGGCTTCAAGTTGCTTTGCCAAGTCCCTCTTGGAAGCACGCACATCATTGATTATCTTGCAAAGGCCTTCAGTTTGCACTTCATCTCCATCGATTTGCTGTTTAAGTTCCCTAATTCTCTTGTTTTTATTTATCACCCTCTTCTCTTGGTTAGCGAACTTCTTCTCTTGGTCCTGGAATTTTATCTCTTGGAGCTTCATTGCCTCCTCCTGCTGCTTGATCATTTCTTCCTTCTCCTTGATGAGGGCGCATAGCTCGTCGTTCTTCAACATCTCGAGGAAGGTACCCTTTTCAAGGTCATGGATGTGGCACTCCAAGTCTTGATATTGTGTTCTTCGGCGTTGGTAGAAGTTCTTTCCTCAAAGGTTAACTCCATGGGAATTCCTTCCTCATCTCGTCTTCCAAAGAGGCCGCCGCAGTGTCCTTGGAGAGCTTCATGATGACGTCCACATAGGCGAACAATGAGTTGCTGCAAGCTGATGCTAAGGGCCTTCTCCTTGGAATCGCTAACTATGTGGATTGCTATGTCTTCCTCCGGGTTCTTGCCTCGCTCTTTTCCTGGCTGGATGACCTTGATTCCCCAACAACCGTCCTTTGGGAGTTTCTTCATTGTGCTCCCCTGGATTATTGGGAGAGGAAGGTCCAAACGTGTGAGTAGATCCATGAGGCATCCACCAAAGCGAAGGGGCTCGATGTCCGCGACGGTGTCATAGAGGAAGCTTGTCATCTTTGAGTTAGAAGAATGAAAGTTAGATACTTAAACAAGTAGAGGAAAGCAGATACTAGAAGTGCGGAAAATAACTTAGTAGGAAAACAAGTAAGGCACTATAGTTAGAGGTGGTTCAAATCCTAGGGTCACGTCCTACAGGCAACGATGTGCTCTGATACCATCTGTAGTGACCTCGGATCGGTAAGGATCCTAAGTCCCTATGATTTACATGCTAGTCCCTGGATCAATAGCTAGCACTCACAGTCGATGACATATCATGTAAAACACAAAGTCTTTATTACACGGAGAATCCAGAGTATGAATTTATTACAAAGATTGCTTAGCATTATGCTAGCTCAAATAACAGCGGAAACATAAAAGCAGCATGAGTCCATCAACGCCCCAGGCTTGTCGAGTGTAGACCCGCGATCCCTACGCACCTTTCAATCTTCGGATTCTGCACATAAGACGTGCAGCCAACAAGTTGGGTCATGTCAACACCCGGATTTTTCAATCCTAGATGCCTGTTATGCCATACATCGCAATCTCAGGATTACCATTTTTGCGAGACATAACAGAATTGGATACCATATTACTTCATCCATTACAACGATACATAAGTTCTTACACAAATAGGGATCTCATGATCCAGTTCTTAATACAACATCAAGCAGTGGAATACGTAGTAATAACGGTAGCATAGGCGAAGCTCCATCTTTGGATTCACAGGCAATGCTGACGATGGGAGATGATCCTAGTTGTCGTAACCTTCCTGGGGTCCATCCTCCAGGTACTCCTCTTCATAGTCTGGCCATGGGAATAGCCAGGGACAAAGCCATGAGTACTCTTTAAGTACTCGCAAACTAATACTAACAGGTAAGGGGTTTTTGGATAATAGGACACTAGGCTCTAGGGTTGTTTTGCAAAAGCCAGGTTTATCTTTACTAAGTTCCAAAACTAGTCACAAATTTTATAACTCCTAAATGGGATCTTGTAATTCAGGTCACAACTCTGTTGTGGTCAAGTCAAAGTCTCAATTCATTTCACAAGTCATTTTAAAAAGGGTCTGACGGGGGAACAGTATGGCCACTCCAACTGTCCATAACCGCGGACGCGGCTATTCGAATAGTTTGACACTCTGTAGAGATTGTACACTTTCACCACAACATTCGATACATCCGTCAGGAACAAATCCTGAATTCACCATACTCAGTATGCGGATAATCAATCCTAACCTTTCAATTACACTCCCTAGTATCAGCACCTCTCCTGTGAGTTTGGCCTCCCAACCATGACCACTGTCATCTTGGGTACTGCACAGGTGGACAATCTTCACAAGGTAGCCTCAGCTCAGACCTTGGCCGTGAGGGAACTAATACTAAGGTATATAAGTTTCCAGTCAAGCCCTACCCAATATTCGGGTATTATGGTTGTACGATAAAATTGGAATGGTATCGCATCCAGACAACCATCAGTTTTATAAAAGGGCTAAGGCTCATGCCTCAACATTTTCATCACCAAAATCATCAAGTGTTTGGAAACACATGTCCAAAACATTTCAATAGAATTATCCATCATTCCAAGGTTTTCATAACCATTTTTCCACAAAGTATTCCCATCTAAAGTTGGTCAGGTTTTATGCTTAGCACTAGCATCTACAGTTGGGGGTGGTACTAATGAGGGGTGGTAACTAGTGGAGTTTCACTAAGTCCAACATTATATCTTAGACTGAGATCAAGGTTTCTAGCTTAGGCCAAATTCTATGCTCTTTAGGCAAACTTGAGCACAACTGTCTAATATCTACGAAACTCTTAGGTGGACTCTAAGTAAGCTTTGATAAAGAAATAAAGTAAGAAACTTGCCATAAAACTAGGATTGGTTTAGCAAGTAGGTATGATCACTTATGCTTAAGGTATATAGTATTCATATCACAAGTATGGGTTTGTGGCAACAATAGGGTATTTTGCAAGGGTTAGCTTGCACAATGTCAATATAAGCTTGCATAGGTATAGTATCTTGCAAGTGTTAGCTTGCAGGGTTACTAGCTTGCATAGGTCAACTTGATTAGTAAAGCTTGCATAGTTACTAGCTTGCCTTGTGCAGAGCAGTGGTTGAAGTTCTCCTCGGCTTCCTCTTCGTAGTATCCTCCTTCCTCCTCGTATCCTTGGTCGGTACTAGCGTCTATGAATAAATACGAGGTACACAATCACCAAACAATACTTAACTACTTGCAATCATCACACACAAGGGTCCTATAGATGATCTAGCATCATCTCTAACATTACAAGGTTAAGGCTTGGTTTAAAACTTCTTATTTGTAGAAAAGTAATTTCTACTCATTGAAAAACTACTTAAGATTTAATATTCTCCAAACTAAACATGGGATCATTTTGACACATGTCATCACCTCATATTGTAGTCCATGGGAATGTGATTTAAAGTAGTGTCACAATTTAATAAGGTTTTACTTTTTATTTCAATTAATTAAAGTGGCTAGAAATGCTTATGGGGCATTCTTTTATTCCTTGAACAATATTTCTGCAAGTAAACCTATATATTTTTATATATTCTGAAAGGTATGGTCAAATGTGATTTTTGAGAGTTGGAATCAACTCAAAAGCTTTTATGGTTTAAATTTGAAAAATGTTTGAATGCAGAAAAGCTTCTGCCTTGTTATTTTTACTAAGGGTGATCTACAGATCCAAATGACTTGAATCCAACGGGCTTGGATTAAGCATTCACAGACCTTTCCAACAAAATTGGTTTCATCCAATTTGGTGCACTGAATCGATCTGGGTTGATTTTTGAAGTTGGGTACAGAAGTGTGTTTGAATTTAAAAAGAAAAGGTTTAATTTGAATTGTTGGGCTGCGCGGGAAATTCTAACGGGCCAGCCTGCTAAGCGCAGTGCTCCCGCGGGCTGCGTAAGTGGGTGTCCCCACTCGTCACTGACACGGGGCTGGGCGAAGCAGTATGGGGCAATGTGGATCGTTCGATCTGGTTCTAATCCAACGGCGGTGGGTCATCGTCGACGCGAGACAGCTCCAGCGAGAATGAAACCTAGCGCGGCCAGTGAGGGGTGTTGGGGGCTCACCGGGGTACGGGCGTGGGTCGGCGAGGCGGGTGAACGACTAAGTCGACAACGGCGATCCTCCTGGTACCGGTGGCTTCTCCTGGGGCGGCTCCAATCGCTGGCTCCCTTCTTCTCTAGAGGCGGCGGGCTCCGGTGAAATTCCGGCGAGGTGGTGCTCACCTTGCTCTGAGAATGGTGTGGCACGGTCAGTGGGGAGAGGGGAGTGAGATGTTGTGAAGAAATCGTGCGGGGGTGGCCTCTATTTATAGTCGAGCGAGGGGACCGTCGGGGCGCAAGGTGAGCTCATCGGGGGCGACGTTACAGGCGGCTAATGGCATGGGCACGGGTAGGGGACGGTGCTGTGTCTCCTGGCGATGCTCAACGACATGATCGCGAGGCATGGGGCGGTGTGGTTTGGTCTGGAACGGCTAGTGCTCTGCGCGGCAGAGGTGGCGTCTTCGACGGCAGGCGGTGGTTGTATGGCACGGGGCGGCAAACGGGGGTGTCTGGCGGTGTCCTGGGTCGGTGGCGATCGTGTGTGCGCGCGGTGAGGGCGGCGCGCGGTCTGTGGGTGATGGTCGAGGGTGGCGCTCTGGCGCACGCTCGGCATGGTCTGGGCGTGTCTCGTGCGCGTGGTCCAGGGCTTGGCCATGCTCGAGGCTGGGACAGGCAGTGGCGGTGGACAGTGGGCTTCCTCCCAGACATGCTGGCTAGGCTTGCTGCTGCTCCTAGCTTGCTGTCCACAATGGGGTGACATGGGTGTGCTCGGCTGTTCACCATTAATGGCAATGGCAAGCTCACAGGGGTGCTAGTGTTGGGCTAATCTTTCTAGATGATCTACTGGGTTGTGTGTGAGCTCACTAGGGAACAAGTTAGGCAAGAATCACTGCACACTATAGTGTTTGTGGTTTTGTTTGATTTGTGTCTGCAACCTGTTTGATGAAATGGCCGCATGAACTCAAGTTTTGAATTTTGAATTGAATTTTGGTGGGTTTGCTAGATTGGTTCTGGTGAGTCTGCAGATGCTTGGGTTTTGAAAGTTGAGCTTGTTTGAGTGGGTTTTGAAAAAGTGGGATCTTCCCATATGAAGAAGATTCAATTTTGAATTGCCATTTAAACTATGCATTTGAAAGTTTCTGGATGATCACAAAGTGGGCCTTGATACTCTATTATGAGTACATTCAAGGGGTGCAAAGATCCATAAAAGTTTCTGTTAGGTTCTAAAAGTTTGAGACAGCCAAAGTAGGCATGTGAGTTAAATTGGTCAAAATGACCATTCACTTAATATATTTGTTTTGATTTACTTGTCTTTAGGAAAAGTGTGGGGAATGTTTTAGATTATGTTCTTTTCACCTAAGAAACATTTTACAAGCAATGGATCACACAAACAATTTGGTTTTTAAAGAAATTCAAAATTCATGCATACACATATACATGCATTCATGAATTCATTTAGAAAAGTTTTTGTTAACCCTAAACTTGATGATTAGTGTTTTGATGATCTAAGTTTGATATTTTTGGGATTTTACAAACCTTCCCCCCTTAAACAAAATCTCTTCCCGAGATTTGAAAAGGACGAAAAGATTACCTAGGATTTGAAGAGATCTGGAAACTCCGTTCTGATGTGATCCTCGCGTTCCCAGGTAGCCTCCTCTTCTGTGTGGTTGCTCCACTGAATCTTGAGAAACTTGATGCTTCGGGTTCTGGTAGTTCGAAAGGCTTCTTCCAATATACGGATGGGTACTTCGGGATAGGTTAGGTCATCATTGATCTCTATGATCCGGTGATCGATATTCTTGAACACTTCGGTCTTCTCGGGGACTTCGAGACATTTGCGAAGTAATGAGATATGGAACACATTGTGCACAGATGACATCTCTTCAGGTAGTTCCAGTTGATACGATACTTCTCCTCGACGGTTTAGAATTTTGAAAGGTCCGATATATCTGGGGGCTAACTTTCCTTTGAGTTGGAAACGTAGCATTCCCTTCAATGGCGACACTTTCAGATAAACAAAATCTTCGATGTTGAAGGCGAGGTCTCGACGTCTCTTGTCGGTGTAACTCTTTTGTCGGGATTGGGCTATCTTGAGGTGTTCACAAATCTTGTGAACCTTCTCTTCTGCTTATCGTAGGATGTCGGGTCCAAAAATCTGACTCTTTCCTACTTCCGACCAGTTCAAAGGAGTGCGGCACTTTCTTCCGTACATAAATTCAAATGGGGCCATTTGCAAACTGGCTTGGTAACTATTGTTGTATGAAAATTCTGCAAACGGCAGACAGTCTTCCCATTTGGATCCATATTCTAACACACATGCTCTCAGCATATCTTCGAGTATTTGGTTTACTCGCTCCGTTTTTCCATCGGTCTGAGGGTGATACGCAGTACTGAAATCTAGGCGGGTTCCTAAACCTTCTTGGACTTTCTTCCAGAATCTCGAGGTAAACTGAGTTCCTCGATCCGAGACTATGTTCTTGGGGACTCCGTGCAAACTAACTATTCTAGCGATGTATAACTCCGCTAGCTTCGAACTCTGATAGGTGGTTTTGACGGGCAAGAAATGGGCGACTTTGGACAATCTGTCCACTATGACCCAAATAGAGTCATTTCCCCTACTAGAAGTAGGTAGTCCAGTGATAAAGTCCATTCCTACAGAATCCCATTTCCATTCCAGAATCTGCAAAGGTTGCAACAATCCAGCGGGTCTTTGATGTCCTGCCTTGACTCGCTGACATATATCACACTTGGCGATATAGCTTCCGATTTCTCTCTTCATCTTATGCCACCAAAATTGCTCTTTCAAATCTTGATACATCTTAGTTCCTCCGGGATGGATAGAATAAAGAGTATCATGAGCCTCCTTCAAGATAACTTCTTTCAACTCCGAATCTGCTGGTACACAAAGGCGTCCTTTGTACCATAAAACTCCTTCTTCGTCCTCGGTGAATCCGGGTACTTTGCCTGTACCGATACGACGCTTGATTCCGTCGATACTAGCATTTCCTTTCTACGCCTCTTTAATCTGACTGATCAAAGTGGGCTGAAGTTCTATGCTAGCCAAAAATCCTTCACTTACTAATTCCACTCGAAAATCTTCCATCTCTTTGTGCAAACTTGGTTGCTCCTTTAAAATCATGGAGTTAAAGCGGCACGGCAATCTGCTAAGGGCATCAGCTACCACATTGGCTTTTCCAGGGTGATAGTGAATGTGCAGGTCGGAATCCTTGATTAGTTCAATCCATCTTCTCTGCCTCATATTCAGCTCCTTCTGAGTGAATATATACTTTAGGCTCTTGTGATCCGAATAAATCTCACAACGATTTCCCATTAGGTAATGTCTCCATGTCTTCAGGGCTAGAACTATGGCTGCGAGTTCGAGGTCATGGGTTGGGTAATTTTGTTCATGTTGCTTCAGTTGTCGCGATAGATAAGATATAACTTTGCCTTCTTGCATTAGCACACATCCGAGACCAATCTTGGATGCGTCACAATACACATCGAAGGGCTTCGTGATATCCGGCATGATCAAGATTGGGGATGAAATCAATCTCCTCTTGAGTTCTTGAAAACTCGCTTCACATTTGTCGGTCCATTCAAACTTCTTGTCCTTCTTCAGCAATTGGATCATGGGTCTGGCGATACTCGAGAATCCCTCTACGAATTTGCGGTAATATCCCGCCAATCCGAGAAAAGCACGAACTTGGGTTTGAGTGGTTGGGGCTTGCCAATCTTCTACATCTTTCACTTTGGCAGGGTCCACGGCAATTCCTCCGGCTGATACAATATGACCGAGGAATCCTACTTCCTGTAACCAAAATTCACATTTGCTAAATTTTGCATACAACTGATGCTCTCTAAGGGTTCCAAGAATGGTCCTTAGGTGTAGCTCATGTTCTTCTTCCGATTTGGAATAAATCAGAATGTCATCGATGAAAACAACGACAAACTTATCCAGGAAGTCCATAAAAATCTTATTCATGAGATTCATGAAATAAGCGGGGGCATTGGTTAATCCAAAAGACATGACTGTATACTCATATAATCCATATCGGGTGGTAAAAGCAGTCTTTGGGATATCCTCTGCATGAATTTTGAGTTGATGATAGCCAGTTCTAAGATCAATCTTAGAAAACACTTGGGCACCAGTCAACTGATCAAACAAATCTTCTATCTTAGGCAAGGGGTACTTGTTCTTGATGGTGACATCATTCAACTTTCGATAATCCGTACACAAACGGTTACCTCCATCCTTCTTGTCCACAAACAAGACAGGTGATCTCCATGGGGACGCACTTGGTTGAATCAATCCGATTTCCAACATGGAATCCAGTTGCTTCTTCAGTTCTTCTAGTTCTGACGGGTTCATACTACAGGGTCTCTGGGCTATGGGTCCTGTTCCGGGGATTAGTTCGATGATAAACTCGATATCCCGATTTGGGGGCATACCGGGCAAAACATCTGGAAATACATCGGGGTATTCGCAGACTATCCGAACTTGGTCAATTGTAGGTTGGGCTAGACTCATGTTACACTTGAATTGGCGAGGTAAGGTTTCAGATATATGCTCGACTGATATTCCGGTGGTACTGGTCATGGTGATGGCTTTCTTGGCACAGTCAATCAATCCTTTATGCTTGGACATCCAATCCATTCCTAGTACTACTTCCAAACCTTTAGTTCCGAGTACTATTAGGTTAGCATAAAAATCTATGCCATGGATTCGGATAGGGACGGCTTTGCAAATTTGCCTAGCTTTGGTGGTTGATCCGGGAATTTGCACAATCATCACATGCTTCAATTTGGTTGGTTGAATTTTACTAGTGTAGGCAAATTCTTCGGTGACAAATGAATGCGATGCACCAGAATCAAACAACACTCTTGCAAGTACTGAATTAACAGAAAACATACCCAGCACGACGTCTGGCGCTTCCTGAGCTTCTTCAGCATGCATGAGAAAAAGACGGCCAGTGCGGTTGAGTGAATTCCCTGGGGCAAATCTTCTCCCTGGCTGGAGACGACGCTGTTGCTGAGCTGGGACATTGGTATTAGGCGCTGTAGCATTCTTCTTGTTGGGGCACTCATTAGAATAGTGGCCTTTATTTCCACAGTCATAACAGGTCACTTGTGACTTGTCCTTGGCTGCGAT
The DNA here is from genome assembly GCA_916181665.1 of Avena sativa. Lineage (NCBI taxonomy): Eukaryota > Viridiplantae > Streptophyta > Magnoliopsida > Poales > Poaceae > Avena > Avena sativa. The sequence goes on from OV702297.1 coordinate 152,424,675, forward strand.
AGGCACAGCATTGCTTCCAGTCCTTGGGGCAGTGTTTGGGTTGGTGGTAGTATTATTGGTGTTGAACTTTGGTGGGGCACGGGTGAAATTGCTAGAGTTGCCGGGGTTGTTGTGATTTCCTCCGGGTCTAGGGTTTCCACGGTTGGGATAGGTGGGACGGGTCATAGGGGGTCTATTGGTTCTTGGGGCAAATCATGGAGATGGGTTGGGGCGATACTTTGGGGTCTGATGGGTTCCTGGTTGATGCATCATGCGACGCTTGCGGTTCTCATTGGCTTGGTTGGTCTTTCCTTCCATTTGGATAGCAGAGTCGACAAGGGCTTCAATATCAACAGAGGGGATATTGACTAACACCGTCTGCATCTCGTCATGCAGACCATTCAGGAATCTTTCTTTCTTCTTGGCTTCGGTGTCTATCTCGTCAAGGCATACCTAGCTAATGACAAAAATTTGTCACGGTATTCCACTACAGTCATCCTTCCTTGCTTCAACTCTCTGAACTCGTCTCTCATTCTCTTAATTAAACCTGGTGGCACATGGGTTCTGCTAAACTTGACCTTGAATTCCTCCCAGGTCATCATCTGGCCTCCGGTCATTGCACAAACACTGTTCCACCATGCCCTGGAATCTCCGGCTAGATAATGGGTGGCGAATAGAACTTTCTCATTGGCTTCCACTCCGGCTACTTCTAAGTTATTTTCCATGGTTTGCAGCCAATCATCGGCGTCTAGGGGTTCTTCCGACTTGGTGAAAACGGGTGGGTTGGTATTCTGGAAATTCTTGAGCTTAGATCCATGGTTGTCCTGATTTCCATGGCCTTTGTTGTTGTGGGATAGCTGGGCTATCTGTTGCAGAGTGGCTAGGTTGGCTTGACGTTCCGCTCTTTCAGCTTCGCGGTCAGAAGTCAACATTTGCAGGATCTGCAACATCGGGTCCGGGGCTGAACCACTTCCTCCACGTGGCATCTGAAGATTTGGATAGATCATGAGAAAAGAGGGAAATTGCTAAGGTTTTGGGTTTTTGAAAAGTTTTTGGAGTTTGACTCAAGTTTTCTAGCAACTTGCTTTTTTTTATTCATTCACTCATAGCACACAGTACAACACAGACCACAACAAGGAAAAACAGATGGTTTTAAGAACCAGTCTGGAATCTACGATACAGTGGGACCGACTACTACTCACTACGCTAGTGCTCAGTGCTACTACTCCTCGGAGTCTGTGGCTTCATCATCTTCAGGATCATCGATGAAGGCGAAATCATCCTCATCGGTGAAGAAGTCCATGGCCTCATCCTCCAAAAAATCATCGTCATCGCTGAGATAGGAGTAAGGGTCTCCACGAAGATCCTCTCCGGCATTCTCCCTTTCCTCCAACTGCATGTCCCTCTCGTGGATGGTCTCTTCCAGAGATGATATGCGATGGCGAAGACGGGCAATAATGCGCTCCTTCTTGTCGAGCTGACGGCGGCGAGACATGCGATCCTTTGTGAGCATGGCGATGGTCTGATCCTTCGTCTTGATGATGGCAGACTTGTGGTTGCAATAGTCACGGCAGTTGTCCAACTCTTGTTGACGATCATACATCATGAAGCTAAGGTGGTCCAATTGAGTCTTCAGCTTGGGGTGGTATGGGGATTCCAGTGGTTGTCCATTTGCATCACGTCTTGGGAAAAACTCAAAGCGAGTACCCTTGATCTGATTGATGCTCTGCCCACATAGACGGGAAAGAGCTTCCTGCATTGCTCTGGTAAGTCCATCGAGCCAGTTGTTTTCCCTCAAGGTAAACTGAATTCCCTCTGCTGTGGGAGGTTCAATCTTTCCTCGGAGACTTGCAACAATTATCCACTGCAGATCTTTTCCTCCTTGATCATTGAGCTGAGCTCCGAAGAACTCGGGGTGCGGACGCTCCAGAAGTTCCGAAAGCAGATCCAGATCCCTCTCAAAGATAAGGTCTCCTCCATTCCCCAACTGATAAAACTTGCTGTACTTCACGTCCATCTATAAAAATAGAGGATGAGTAGATTAGCAGAGTGATCAAGTGTGTCAAAATTTTATCTATTTTGCAAGAGTTTTTGAGGAACATGAGGTTTTATGAAAGAATTAAAGAGATAAGAATGAGAATAGGTTTTTATAAATATTTGTTTTCTTTGGTTTTTGAAACTAAGTTTTTGGTTCAACGTCCAACCTAACTAGGGTCTCCTATGGTCAGGATGGCTCTGATACCAACTTGTCAATACCCGGATTTTTCAATCCTAGATGCCTGTTATGCCATACATCGCAATCCCAGGATTACCATTTTTGCGAGCCATAATAGAATTGGATACCATAGTACTTCATCCATTACAACGATACATAAGTTCTTACACAAATAGGGATCTCATGATCCAGTTCTTAATACAACATCAAGCAGCAGAATACGTAGTAATAACGGTAGCGTAGGCGAAGCTCCATCTTCGGGGTCACAGGCAATGCTGACGATGGGAGATGATCCTAGTTGTCGTAACCTTCCCGGGGTCCATCCTCCAGGTACTCCTCTTCATACTCTGGCCATGGGAATAGCCAGGGACAAAGACATGAGTACTCTTTAAGTACTCGCAAACTAATACTAACAGGTAAGGGGTTTTTGGATAATAGGACACTAGGCTCTAGGGTTGTTTTGCAAAAGCCAGGTTTATCTTTACTAAGTTCCAAAACTAGTCACACATTTTATAACTCCTAAATGGGATCTTGTAATTCAGGTCACAACTCTGTTGTGGTCAAGTCAAAGTCTCAATTCATTTCACAAGTCATTTTAAAAAGGGTCTGACGGGGGAACAGTCTGGCCACTCCAACTGTCCATAACCGCGGACGCGGCTATTCGAATAGTTTGACACTCTGCAGAGATTGTACACTTTCACCACAACATTCGATACATCCATCGGAACAAATCCTGAATTCACCATACTCAGTATGCGGATAATCAATCCTAACCTTTCAATTACACTCCCTAGTATCAGCACCTCTCCTGTGAGTTTGGCCTCCCAACCATGACCACTGTCATCTTGGGTACTGCACAGGTGGACAATCTTCACAAGGTAGCCTCAGCTCAGACCTTGGCCGTGAGGGAACTAATACTAAGGTATATAAGTTTCCAGTCAAGCCCTACCCAATATTCGGGTATTATGGTTGTACGATAAAATTGGAATGGTATCGCATCCAGACAACCATCAGTTTTATAAAAGGGCTAAGGCTCATGCCTCAACATTTTCATCACCAAAATCATCAAGTGTTTGGAAACACATGTCCAAAACATTTCAATAGAATTATCCATCATTCCAAGGTTTTCATAACCATTTTTCCACCAAGTATTCCCATCTAAAGTTGGTCAGGTTTTATGCTTAGCACTAGCATCTACAGTTGGGGGTGGTACTAATGAGGTGTGGTAACTAGTGGAGTTTCACTAAGTCCAACATTATATCTTAGACTGAGATCAAGGTTTCTAGCTTAGGCCAAATTTTATGCTCTTTAGGCAAACTTGAGCACAACTATCTAATATCTACAAAACTCTTAGGTGGACTCTAAGTAAGCTTTGATAAAGAAATAAAGTAAGAAACTTGCCATAAAACTAGGATTGGTTTAGCAAGTAGGTATGATCACTTATGCTTAAGGCATATAGTATTCATATCACAAGTATGGGTTTGTGGCAACAATAGGGTATTTTGCAAGGGTTAGCTTGCACAATGTCAATATAAGCTTGCATAGGTATAGTATCTTGCAAGTGTTAGCTTGCAGGGTTACTAGCTTGCATAGGTCAACTTGATTAGTAAAGCTTGCATAGTTACTAGCTTGCCTTGTGCAGAGCAGTGGTTGAAGTTCTCCTCGGCTTCCTCTTCGTAGTATCCTCCTTCCTCCTCGTATCCTTGGTCGTTACTAGCGTCTATGAATAAATACGAGGTACACAATCACCAAACAATACTTAACTACTTGCAATCATCACACACAAGGGTCCTATAGATGATCTAGCATCATCTCTAACATTACAAGGTTAAGGCTTGGTTTAAAACTTCTTATTTGTAGAAAAGTAATTTCTACTCATTGAAAAACTACTTAAGATTTAATATTCTCCAAACTAAACATGGGATCATTTTGACACATGTCATCACCTCATATTGTAGTCCATGGGAATGTGATTTAAAGTAGTGTCACAATTTAATAAGGTTTTACTTTTTATTTCAATTAATTAAAGTGGCTAGAAATGCTTATGGGGCATTCTTTTATTCCTTGAACAATATTTCTGCAAGTAAACCTATATATTTTTATATATTCTGAAAGGTATGGTCAAATGTGATTTTTGAGAGTTGGAATCAACTCAAAAGCTTTTATGGTTTAAATTTGAAAAATGTTTGAATGCAGAAAAGCTTCTGCCTTGTTATTTTTACTAAGGGTGATCTACAGATCCAAATGACTTGAATCCAACGGGCATGGATTAAGCATTAACAGACCTTTCCAACAAAATTGGTTTCATCCAATTTGGTGCACTGAATCGATCGGGGTTGATTTTTGAAGTTGGGTACAGAAGTGTGTTTGAATTTAAAAAGAAAAGGTTTAATTTGAATTGTTGGGCTGCGCGGGAAATTCTAACGGGCCGGCCTGCTAAGCGCAGTGCTCCCGCAGGCTGCGTAAGTGGGTGTCCCCACTCGTCAGTGACACGGGGCTGGGCGAAGCGGTATGGGGCAATGTGGATCGTTCGATCTGTTTCTAATCCAACGACGGTGGGTCATCATCGACGCGAGACAGCTCCGGCGAGAATGAAACCTAGCGCGGCCAGTGAGGGGTACTGGGGGATCACCGGGGTACGGGCGAGGGTCGGCGAGGCGGGCGAACGACGAAGTCGACGACGGCGATTCTCCTGGTACCGGTGGCTTCTCCTGGGGCGGCTCCAATCGCTGGCTCCCTTCTTCTCCAGAGGCGGTGGGCTCCGGTGAAATTCCGCCTTGCTCTGAGAATGGTGTGGCACGGTTAGTGGGGAGAGGGGAGTGAGATGGTGTGAAGAAATCTTGCGGGGGTGGCCTCTATTTATAGTCGAGCGAGGGGACCGTCGGGGCCCAAGGTGAGCTCGTCGGGGGCGACGTTATAGGAGGCTAATGGCATGGGCACGGGTAGGGGACGATGCTGTGTCTCCTGGCGATGCTCAACGACATGATCGCGAGGCATGGGGCGGTGTGGTTTGGTCTAGAACGGCCGGTGCTCTGCACGGCAGAGGCGGCGTCTTCGAGGGCGGGCGGTGGTTGTATGGCACGGGGCGGCAAACGGGGGTGTCAGGCGGTGTCCTGGGTCGGTGGTGATCGTGTGTGCGCGCGGTGAGGGCGGCGCGCGGTCTGTGGGTGATGGTCGAGGGTGGCGCTCTGGCGCACGCTCGGCATGGTCTGGGCGTGTCTTGTGCGCGTGGTCCAGGGCTTGGCAACGCTCGAGGCTGGGACAGGCAGTGGCGATGGACGGTGGGCTGCCTCCCAGACATGCTGGCTAGGCTTGCTGCTGCTCCTAGCTTGCTGTCCACAATGGGGTGACATGGGTGTGCTCGGTTGTTCACCATAAATGGCAATGGCAAGCTCACAGGGGTGCTAGTGTTGGGCTAATCTTTCTAGATGATCTACTGGGTTGTGTGTGAGCTAACTAGGGAACAAGTTAGGCAAGAATCACTGCACACTATAGTGTTTGTGGTTTTGTTTGATTTGTGTCTGCAACTTGTTTGATGAAATGGCCGCATGAACTCAAGATTTGAATTTTGAATTGAATTTGGTGGGTTTGCTAGATTGGTTCTGGTGAGTCTGCAGATGCTTGGGTTTTGAAAGTTGAGCTTGTTTGAGTGGGTTTTGAAAAAGTGGGATCTTCCCATATGAAGAATATTCAATTTTGAATTGCCATTTAAACTATGCATTTGAAAGTTTCTGGATGATCACAAAGTGGGCCTTGATACTCTGTTATGAGTACATTCAAGGGGTGCAAAGATCCAGAAAAGTTTCTGTTAGGTTCTCAATGTTTGAGACAGCCAAAGTAGGCATGTGAGTTAAATTGGTCAAAATGACCATTCACTTAATATATTTGTTTTGATTTACTTGTCTTTAGGAAAAGTGTGGGGAATGTTTTAGATGATGTTCTTTTCACCTAAGAAACATTTTACAAGCAATGGATCACACAAACAAGGTGGTTTTTAAAGAAATTCAAAATTCATGCATACACATATACATGCATTCATGAATTCATTTAGAAAAGTTTTTGTTAACCCTAAACTTGATGATTAGTGTTTTGATGATCTAAGTTTGATATTTTTGGGATGTTACAGGTCAATACTTTGAATGTATTGGCAAATTACACCAATGAGAGAAAAAGACTATCTCTACATGCAAGGCTGGTATAGGCTATAGAGTTCATTTGCTCAAAGCTAGTTTTCTTAAGTAGAGAGAAGAAGAGAGGATTGTCCTACTTTGTAAACATTTGCTTAGATAAAATAAGTTCGAGTGGCACACGAGGATATTACGCACCAAGTGTCCAAACAACCAAACACTTGGATATTACGCACCAAGCGTCACTTGGATATTACACACCAAGTTCCCCAAATTCCCACCCATTAGCGATATTACGCACGCGATGGGGTTTTCAAAACTTTGTTTTAGAAAAGAGAGAGGAAGATTCCTTCAGAGGCTCCATCCTTCAGACGCTCATTGTTGTTCTGTTACCGTGAACACGGCTGATCGATCAGATTGCAATACTCTCGAGAGTTTGTGCACTTTACCCACAATCCATGATCAAGTCCTTTTACAGACAAGACCATGGCAAGGCTTTCCCTTAGTAGCCCCTCTACCTTCCGGATCCAACCGTGCCAAGAACCTCCAAATGTTGGTACCCAGGTGAGGTTTCCCACTAAGTACTAGGCCAAGACAGAGCCCATAATGTATTGTGGTTGCACTGGAAGCTTCTGAATTCTGAAACATGGCAGACTTCTTTGATTCCTGGGTGGCCGTCCTCCACCAAAATCACACTCATTGACCCGACAACCATTCCGCCCAGAAGAAAACTTAGTTTTATTTTGAAGTGGATTTGAGAAGAAAATTTGCTCTAGAGAGCCTTTATACTTAGAAAAAATTCTTTGTCTTTCGAACCCCCCAACGGTACTTTGTATATATAGCATAGCAAGCAATACTTAGCAAAAACAGGGTAACCTATTAGGATGGAAAATCCTAAGTATAGAGCTACTCATGGCATACTACAAAATCATCGCACTTGCAAAATAATACTAAGGAAAAATTCTACTAGAACATCCTACACATGCATACTACAGAATTTTGAAGATCACATGCATAGAATCAAAATTGGGACAAAGTTATGAACAAGTGGTGTAACTTGCCTTGATCCGAGCAGCACTCTACACAATAGCACTCCTTAACGCACTCCGAGCAATCTAACGAATCACAAACAAAGATCTGATCACAACTTGCTCAAAGCATATTACAAAGAAAAATCATGCATGCATGCAACATGGTATTTTATGCAAGGTTGGTTCTTCTAAATTGACCAAGGTATCAAGTTTGGGTTGTGATAGTGTAAGGGTGTCACTAGAATTGATTTCCCAAAGATTTAGATCTAATTGAATCACTAAAACAATTCCTAGGTTTAAAGGAGTTCAAACCATCTAATTAGCCCAAGTTAGATCTAATGATCCTAAGCAAAGCTTAATGATTTGGATCAGTAGGTATTGTGGAAACAAGGTTATTGCAACAAGAATCAAATAAAATAGAATTTTAATTATTTTTCTATAGATTAAACTCTCTAATCTAATGATTAAAATCTACACCTAAAATATTACTACAAACCTGCAATATTATTACAGATTTGGATTTTAAATAAAATTAGGAATCCAACGGTATATTACAAGCTAAATTTGGAACAATATTTGACTTTATATGATTTTCGCAAGTTTGAATTCCAAATCTGCAACCAGATCTGAATTTTACTTAAAACCTAGCCAGGTGTCAGCGTCTGGTTGGCCCAGCTGGAGCGACGCGGCGCTGGCGCGTGCGTGCTGACGCGCGCGGCCGCGTGGCACGCTGTTATTCGCTGATACCCCTTCGCTTGATCTTCTAATCCTCACCGTCGGCCTGGATCTAACGGCTTAGGAGCAAGGACGACTCACCTCTCCGGCTGGCGGCGGCGGCTGGTGGCGACGGGCGCTGCGGTGGTCGACGTCTGCGTCGGTGTTCCTAGGCGATGGCGAAGCAGCCTCGGGCGGTCGTCTCCTCCTTGCGGTTCCGCCCGTAGCCTCGGATTCGAGCTTCTCTTCCCCGAACAGTGGCGACGGCTGCTCCCCCTCCGCAGCTCCGGCGAGCAATCCGCGGTGGCACGCTGTAGTACACAGGGGAAAAACGCGATGAGTAGACGACGTTGATCGAGAGGTCAAGATAGGGGAGGAAATCAGGGGGTGGGGGTTCCCGTGTCGCCGACTTTTTTGGCTTACCGAGCGCGGCGGTGGTTCGACGTCGCGGAATCGGAGAGGCCAGGGTTCTAGGGTTTTGGGGGACGGAGGAGAGGCGTGCGGTTGGGTTTTTCTAAGTAGCCTGGGGGGAAGGAGTCCTGGCCGGACACGGATGCGGGGGAGGTCGGGGTCGGTGCGGACTCTGTCCTCGTCGGAGAAGAAAGGGGAAGAGCGAGGTGGGGTCCGGGTGTCGGTGGTGGAGGGGAGAAGTGGGCCGACGTGCGTGGGCAGGCTTGCTGCTGCGCGGGCGCTGCGGCGGGGTGGGCTGGCGAGCTGGCCCAGCTAGGTTAGCTGCTGGCCTGGCTGGCCCCTTTCCTTTTTTTTGTTTAACATATTTCTTTTTTTCTGTTTTAATAAAACCTAGATAACTTTTGCAAACTAAGTCCAAAATAGATGAAACTTGTTTCTAAATTTTCATAAAATTAAGGTGGTCAACTTAGGGCCATAGTTTTAATGTTTTACAAGGTTTTTAGTAGGGTCATTTCTTGACCTCCACAATAATGCTTACATAAGGCAACCACTATTAGGGTTTTCTAGGTTTAGATGTTTAGGACTTTTATTTCAATTTTCAATTGTAGGATGCAATGATGCAAGGATGATGCATGACACTAATAACATCCTAATACAAAATCTGGGATGTTACACTCATGGTAGTCTGCAATCAGTTGTAGCACTCCACCTTGTTTCCTTTGTTGAACTATGGAATAGATGGGGCATTGAATAGGGACATGATTATTTCCTTCACATAGGTAACTAGTAGCTTGAGATGTGGGGCATTGGTCAATTGGATGTTTCTCTTCACAATTGGGGCATTGATCTTCATGCTCCTTGGAAGTGTGATCCTTGTCTCCACAAATATTGCAAGCTTGGGTTCCTTCTAGAATATCATCTTTGTCATCCTTGTTGTCACAAGCTCCTTGGGAAAGGTTCTCTTCCATGTTGATCATTTGAGTGGCCATCCTTTGCAACAATTGGGATTGAGTTTCCAAAAACCTTTGCATGGTTGGGTCTAACTTATTGTTGTTGGCTAAAAACTGAGTTGTCACTTGATTCAACTGGGTTTGGTTTGCTAGAAGTTGTTCTCTCATGTTGACCTCTTGGTTGTTGTTGTCACCATCCTTGATGTTGGAGTCTCTTGGAGAAGTCATCTGTTTGGGTTGGATTGGGATTAGAATAGACAAAAGATTTTCTAAGGAATCAATTCTAATCACACACATCACAATTCACACATGCAATGTGCAAGCAATCACAAACAACCATTCCACTCAAACAACAAATTTCAAGCACACTTATATGCAACCAAAAATATTTTTTTTGTTACACCACATAAGTTGGTGGGTTTGACTTAAACTAAATATGGTAGTCCATCTATATGGTTCACTTGAAATCTTTTCTTCCTTCTTGGTTGATTCTTCTTGCATGTGATCATGGTTTCCTTGGGAAAATTCTTGGTCACAAAAACTTCAAAGGTGATGATGATTCCCAAGTTGTATTTCCTTAGTCTTCAAATCTTGAGTAATATTTCTTGTCTCACTTGTAGTCCTTAGTGATATCCAAGGTTGAAGTCCTTGTTGAGAATAAAGTTGGAATCATTTGAAGATGTTGTAGTCATTAGAGTTGATGAAGTCCTTTGCACATGGTGAAGTCTTTGGCCATGGAGAAGGCTTTATCCATCAAGTTTGAAATAGAAGAGGTGTAGAGTCAAAACCAAAATGGTTGAGGAAAGAGTTTACAAGATTGTTGGTAAATAAGTTTTGGAACAATACAACTCCTATTTTTCTAAGGGGTTTTGTCCAATCCTAGGGTTACAATCCTACAGGCAACACAATGCTCTGATACCATCTGTAAGGTTCCCAACCTTTAATAAGGTAGAGATACCTGTGTTTACAATGCTAGTCCCTGGATCAATAGCTAGCATCCACAGTTAAGATGTAATATCAAGAAACAAAGGTCATAATACAACTTTATAACCAGGAATAACATAATTTATTACATCTTACATAGCTCATTTGGCTATCTCATTACAATGCAGCAGAATATAACCATAGCATGGGGTCCTTCATCTTCAAAGTGCCACAAGAAGACATGCTGGTTGTAGACTTGTAATCCTAATCATTAAACTTCACTAATATCAAACAAACCTGCAACATAACAAGTTACAGCCACAAGGGTCAATACATTTGAATTGTATTGGCAAGTGATACTATGGTAGTATTGTGGAGTCTATCATCTATATGCATTTGGCTAGGTGGAGCTTAGGCTTGCTTTGCTCAAAATAGTTTTTCCTTATCATTTGAAAACACTAAGTTTTTGCTTGACAAAATCATTCCCAAGGCATCTCCCAATAGAAATTGGTGATCCTTCAACCCTTGTTCAACCACAAATTTTTAACTTAGAAATTGGGATGAGGAGATTCTTGATAGCTTCCATGTCTTGATGCTCAAATTGTCCTTTGCCAGGGACATGGCTAAGTACTTAGATTTTACACTCTGCAGAGGTGGTGCACTTTCCCCACAAGACTTGGTTTCACCAAGACAAGATCTTTCAGAAGCCTTCCCTTAGACCAAAATGGATGCGCTCCAACCTATCAATCCCCTACCACCAACTGTCCATTTGGCTAAGTTATTGCAACCTATATGATCCAGGCAGAGCCCATAATGCCAAGTGGCTGCACTTGAAGCTTCTCAACATTTGACGTCTCAAATCACTTTGTTCCTAGGTGGCCATCCACAAGTGAGACACCAAGTTTTCCCCAGCATACTGGACTTGGTGATGCCCAAGTTTTCCCCAGCATACTGGACTTGCATGACCACTCAACACAAACCATTCCTTCCATTCCACCCAGGTGATTCATTCACTTAGTTGTTTTATTAACAAAACACAAGTCCACAGACTTAGAAATATTCCATAGCATGATTATATATTCCACCCTTGTTTTCTACTAGCTAAGATAAGCATGATAGTAGTAGGAATCTTAACTTAGGAAATTTCTACTAAGGTTTCATCTACTAGGATTTCCCATGGCATAGTTTATACTTAGCAAAAATTCCATGCAAGTCTTACTTAGAAATATCACTAATGCATAGTGAAAATAATGGGACAAAAGTATGAAGCAACACTTGCCTTTTTGGTAGAGAATATAAGTTCACTCCTTGATCTTTGCAATGTTCACACACTTCAATCACTACAATTCAATCAAGCAAATAATATTTCAATCTACCATTCAAGCAAAACAACACATAAAATAATAGAAACAAAACAATGCATGCAAGCATGCTAAAGATTGTTTTATTTACAAAAGTGGTTTATAATAGGTTATAAACATTCTAAAACACTTATTAGTCATTTTATAAAGTGGCAAAATCATTTGCAAAAGATTTCACTTCATAAACCATTTTTAAACCAAGTCATTATTTTATGTGGTTGAAAATGCCTTTAGCAAAGCAATAATTTTACAGGGTTCACAAAATATGTTTTCAAAGCATAAAACTTGGTGTTTGGGGTCAGAGAGTTTAAATCAAAACATTTCCCCAAAGGTTTTCCTCCAAAATCATTTTTGACAATTAAACCATATTTTTATTTGTCTAGAATTTCTTTAATTCAAGGTCTTATTCTTTTGCTTCACGAAATATATTTTTGAATCCACAAATTGATTTCTAGGGTCAGTAGGTTCAAAACAAACCATTTTCCAAAGATTTTATTCCCAAAATCATTTTAGAACAAATTTTTATATTCTTAACATGCTTACATAAGTATCTATAAAAACAATCAATTTAAAAGAAGCATTTTACTAAACAAAGTGCATGGTCAGAAAGTACTTGTTTTTCTTAATCCATTGATATAAAATTTGCAAAATTTGGACGTGTGGTTGGAAAGTTATGAATTTTTCAAATTAGAACATCTAATAGATCAATTCTGTTTCTAATCAAACGAACAGGGCCACGTGGCGCTTTCCTACTGGCTGGTACCGGTTCGTTCGGATCACGCATTGAAAACCGTTGGATTTAAGTTTTATCGCACGGCACAGATCGCATACCCCTTCGGCTTTACGTGATTCTATCTAAGCCCCCGGATCAAGATCCAACGGTCCTAGTCTAATGACCTAGAACTGGCAGCGCTGGACTCTGACGCGCGGCGGCGGCCTGGCAGTGGCGTCACCGGCGATGCAGGAAGCGAGAAAGAGAGAGAGAGGGGGCTCACCTGATTCGATGAACGATGCTGATGCTCAACGGGCTCTCCGGGAGGCAGGGGGCGCACGAGGACGAAGGTAATTTCTCGCCGGAGAGGTGTCTGGCGACGGGCACTCGCTGTCGTCGTCGGGGATGTCGCTGTAGAGCATGGGAGAGGGGGCAGATGGTGCTATTAGACGTGTGGGAGAGTAGGGAGTATGGGAGCATCAAAGAGAGAGGGCGGCGCGGTCAGAGACTGCCTGTGGAGCTCGTCGGAGTTGGAGCAGACGGTGGCGTCGTTCAGACGAAGACGGAGTCGACGACACAGGGCTCGCACGATTGAGCTGAGGATGCAGAGAGGTGCGCCAGAGTCTGGGAGTCAAGCTCGGAGGCTTGAGGAGGCGAGGGGCGGCAGGGTTCGGCCGGAATCGCCGCGGATGTTCGTCGGAGACAGGGAGGTCGTCGCGAGCAATACCGGCAGCCTGAGGGCGGAGAGTGTGTGTCGTCTGAGGAGAAAAGAGAGAGGGAACATGGGCGATTAATACTACGTGGTTACAACGAGGAATTAACGCGGCATTAGGGCGGAATCAAGCAGAGAAGTTAGTGGTGCAACGGCAGCGGTGTTGGGGGAAGAAGGGGTCATCGCGGGGAAGACGCTGACGTGGGCGTGGGGTCCGCTTGGCAGCGAGAGAGAGGAGGAGGCGGTGGGGTCCGATCGACAGTGAGGGCGCGGGTTAAATTCCTGGTGTGAAACGTTTTCTGCGGAGTGAGGGAAATGGGCTTGTTGGGCCAGTGGTTAGTTGGGCTGGGTCTTTCTCTTTCTTTTTTTGATCTGTTTCCTTTTTCTTTTTCCATTTCTAATTTCTGTTTTGGTTTTGTTTAATTAATTCAAACACTCATTTGAATTCCAACCTTTGCAAAATTTTGTGCAGATTTAAATATTGATTAGTAATATAATCTGAAGTCAATTTTGGAATAAAAAATTATTCTTTTAGGGTCTTTTTATTTATTCAAAAAGGCCTTTGTTTTAAATCAAATAAGATTTAATAATATTTTCAAACACTATTTAAATTTCTAAAAACTTTCCAAATCTTTCCAGTAGGTTTTTATTTGATTAATAGGGTGTCAAATAATTCATCTTGAATTATTTGGGAAGTATTTAATATGATTCATAAATCATTTGAATTGGGTATTTGTTTTAATTCCAATGGAATTTAATATATTTTTAATTCCCTAAATTTTGTTTGGAAGATTTCTTAATTTTATTTAAGTTAATTAAACAACTTATATTCCACTTGGGTAAATTCCAAATATCTTTTCCTATGAGTTAATTAATCATTTCTAACAGGGGGTTTGTCTTTATTCAAATGGAATTTGGTATAAGCCATTTTATTTTATTTTGGAAAATTCTTTATTCTTTTATTTTATTTGGATTTGGATTTGGATTAGATTCATTCCATTTGCTTAATGGATTAGGACAAGATTTAATTTGGTCTTTAAATATTCCTTATTTAATATTTCTTTCTTTATCTTATAAAATCCATATATTTTTATTTATAGATCCAAACTTGGTGATTCCAATTTGTAAAATCTTATTTGTGATTATTTATCCTTTTAAATATCTTTAGGATTATTTGCTCACCATTTGGTAAGGATTTTAGATAAGGGCTTTATTAGCTTTGGAAATTACTTTTCCTTATTTTATTAAATTTATAAAATTTATGGCTCCAAATTAAGTGAAACCAATTTATATAGTCTTATAATATTTCTATTTGTCATTCTTGATCATTTGTAAATGTTTGTTGACAAGTTTTTATATGGATCAAATCCATAGGCTTGGAGATAACTTGGAATTGATTTTCTTCCATTAGGGTTTAGGGTTTGGATTTATTTTCCAAGTGTTTAAATTTCCAGATACATTCATTGAGGAATGCATTTCTCTTGATTTGGATTTTTTTGTTGGATTCAAGCTTTAATTAAAATTTGTTCAAGATGGGATTTTAAGTTTCCATTTAGAAACAAAGTTTCTTTTCACCCTAAAATTCAACATTTTTTTATTTTGTTTATTTATTTTTCACATTACAAGATTTGGAAAATCTTGGGATGTGACAAGACCCAGCCCAGCTAACCCCAGCCCATCTAAGCCCAGCGAGCCCAGTCCCTTTCTCCCCCGAAGCGTTTTCCTACTAAGCAGCGAACCCGCACAGTCGCTGAGTGCCAGACCCCACCTCGCATCTCTCTCTCTCTCACCGACAAAACAACCCCACCAGTCAGACTATCTTCCTCACCCGTGGACCCCTTCTTCCTCCCTCTCTCTCCCGTTTCTGCAGATTGATTCGCAAGTTAAATTCGTGTCAATGCCACAGTTAATCCACCCAGTAATCACGCCCTACTTATCGCCCCTCTCCCCTCTCCATTTTCCCCATTCATCCGTACACAACTGCCACCAGGCCGCAGCAATTGTTGCTCGAAAAGCCCACTGCTCCGGCAACTTTTATTCCAATTCCGGCAAGCCACCGTCGCTCCTCGCCCCCTCGACCACACGAGCGTGATCCCCATTGTCCTCTCCACCGCCCAGTACCACCCACTCGCCCGCGCCTATTCCACAGCGTCGGCTTCTTCCTCGTCTGAGCAACCGCCGTCGTCTTCCACCTCTCCGGCAGAAGCCCCCGGTGAGTACAGACCGCCCTTGTCCCTCTCGCTGGTACTCCTGTGATCGCCGCACTCGCCCGCGTCTAACGCAAATTTTCTCTTGCCTTCTGGTGATCTGTAGCTCCGTCCCCGTCGACAAACAGAAGCACCTGGCACCGCCGCTAACTCCGGCGAGCAATCATCGCTACTCCAGTGCGCCCCTCGTCGAACTGACCGCACGTTGAGCATCAGCATTCCACGGCGAACACGGTGAGCATGTCCTCCCTCTCCCTCTATTCCAGGAATAGCTAGAACACCGTAGCCCGAGCGTCGCTGCCGCGCGCCACCGTCGACCGCCGCCAGTCCTTGGTCAAGTTAGTTTGAGTCGTTAGATGGGAATCCTGCAGTTGTGTTAGATTCACTTAAGCGAAAGGGTATGCGATGATCTGAGCCGCACAGGTCCCTTTTAATCCTGCGGTCTGTATCGCTCGGTCCAAAACAAAACGGTACCAGCGAATGATATTCAGCCACGTGGCCAGACACAGGTTTTAAAAACAGATTTTGATCTATTGGATGAATGATTTTGTAAAATTCATAATTTTTGATCCACACGTCCAAATTTTACAAATTTTATATCAATGGAATCAGAAAAACAAGTATTTTCCAACTATGCACTTTGTATAGTAAATTGCTTATGTTAAATTGGTTGTTTTTGCAGAAACTTGTGTAGGCACATTTTGGATATAAAAATTATTCTAGAAATATTTTTAAGGAAAAATCTTTGGAAATTGGATTGTTTTGAACCTACTGACCATAGAAACCATCTTGTGGATTCAAAAACATATTTTGCGGAGTTAAAGAATAAATATTTGAATGGAAACATTTCTAGTCAAATAAAAATGTTGTTTATATGTTAAAAATACTTTTTGGAGAAAAACGTTTGGGAAATGATCTGGATTAAACTCTCTGACCCTAAACACAAAGTTTTAGGATTTAAAAATGTATTTGTTGAAACCTATAAATTATTACTTTGCTAAAAAGCAATTTCAACAACATAAAATATTGCTTTGGTATAAAAATGGTTTATAGGTAAAACCTTTTGCAAATGGTTTTAATATTAAACACTTGACCTTAAAACACTAACATTTGTGTTAAAAACATATTTGGTAAACACTATAAATATTACTTTGATTTAAATCACTTCTAACAAAATAAAAATGATTTAAATGGCCTTTTCACTAACTTAATATGAAATGGTTTTATCACTTTTGTAAATGACCAATAGGTGTTTTCAAATTTTTATAACCTATTAGAAACCACTTTTCCAAATAAAAAAATCTTTGGCATGTTTGCATGTATTGCCTTGTTTTTATTATTTTATGTGATGTTTGCTTGAATGGTAGATTGAATATTGCTTGCTTGATTGAATTGTAGTGGAATTTGAAGAGTGTGACTATTGCAAGATCAAGGATTGAACTTATAATTCTCTACCAAAAAGGAAAGTGATGCTTCATACTTTTGTCCTATTATTTTCACTATGCATTACTGATATTTCTAAGTAGGACTTGCATGGAATTTTTGCTAAGTATAAACTATGCCATGGGAAATCCTAGTAGATGAAAGTTTAATAGAATTTTCCTAAGTTAAGATTCCTACTACCATCATGCTTAGCTTAGCTAGTAGAAAACAAGGGTGGATTATATTCATGCTATGGAATATTTCTAAGTCAAGGACTTGTGTTTTGTTTAGTAAAACAACTAAGTGAATGAAACACCTGTGTGGAATGGAAAGAATGGTTTGCGTTGAGTGGTTATGCAAGTCCAGTATGCTGGGGAAAACTTCGGCATCACCAAGTCCAGTATACTGGGGAAAACTTGGTATCTCACTTGTGGAAAGCCAACCAGGAACAAAGGGATTTGAGATGTCAAATGTTGAGAAGCTTCAAGTGCAGCCACTTGGCATTATGGGCTCTTCCTGGATCATATAGGTTGCAATAACTTAGCCAAATGGACAGTTGGTGGTAGGGGATGATAGGATGGAACGCGTCCATTCTGGTCTAAGGGAAGGCTTTTGAAAGATCTTGTCTTGGTGAAACCAAGTCTTGTGGGGAAAGTGCACCACCTCTGCAGAGTGTAAAATCTAAGTACTTAGCCATGTCCTTGGCAAAGGACAATTTGAGCATCAAGGCATGGAAGCTATCAAGAATCTCCTCATCCCAATTTCTAAGTTAAAACTTGTGGTTGAACAAGGGTGAAGGTTCACCAATTTCTATTGGTGGTTCCTTGGGAAAGATTTGTCAAAGAAAAACTTATTGTTTTCAAATGATAAGGAAATCTATTTTTGAGCAAAGCAAGCCTAAGCTCCACTTAGCCAAATGCATATAGATGACAGTTACCACTATACTACCATAGTATCACTTGCCAATACAATTCAAATGTATTGACCCTTGTGGCTGTAACTTATTATGTTGCAGGTTTGTTTGATGTTAGTGAAGTGTGTTGATTAGGATTACAAGTCTACAACCAACATGATTTCCTGTGGCACTTTGAAGATGAAGGACCCCATGCTATAGTTATTTCTGCTGCATTGTAATGTGATAGCCAAATGAGCTATGTAAGATGTAATGAACTATTTAATTCCTAGTTATAAAGTTGTATTACGACCTTTGTTTCTTGATATTACATCTTAACTGTGGATGCTAGCTATTGATCTAGGGACTAGCATTGTATACACAGGGATCTCTACCTTATTAAAGGTTACAACCTCTACAGATGGGATCAGAGCACCGTGTTGCCTGTAGGATTTGTTACCCTAGGATTGGACAAAACCCCTTAGAAAAATAGGAGTTGCATTTGTTCGAAAATTTATGTAACATCCCTAAAAACATGTTTCAAACTCATGCATATCATCCATGCATCCATGATCATATGAATTTCATTTCAAACAAATCATTTCAAAACAGAAGCATATATGTTTATAATTTCATGTAAGTTTGCTCTAGTCTTAATGCTATCTTCCAATGGGAAGAGCACTTGTTTTGTTCAGTAAGGTTTGAATTCAAACTTAGACACTTTCCAAAGCTTGAGCAAAGTTTTCAAAACAAAAGGAGTAAATAAAACCAATATTATGCCTATTGTATATATCACTTAAAGGCTTGGTTTTATTTTTATTTTCATTTGATCAAAGTATTTTGAATAAACAGTAGTGTTTGACACACATTTGAGTGCAAGGTTTGCAGTATAAAAACCTAGAGAAGATTTGACTTCAAACTCATTTGAATTGGAGTTGAAATTCATTTCAGAAAAACCAAACAGAAAAAGAAAAAGGCTAAAAGGAAAAAAAAAAGCTTTAGTCGAATCTGGCCCAACTAGCCCAGCTAAGCCCAGCAAACCCCACCCCGCGAACCGTTTTCTTCACCCACACCCGCACCCGCCAAGTGACTGACAGACAGGACCCACTCCCCCTCTATTTCTCTCGCTGACAGCCGCGGCCCACACGGCGTCGTCGTCTCCACCTCCCCCGCGACGTGTTCTTCCCCAAATCGCGGCGTGCGTTTCCTGTTTGATTCACTCGTCAATTCGCGTTGATTGCAGGAGTAAATCACGCCCCCGCCTGGCCTACTTAAACCCCCTCTGCCCCCTCTCCATTTTCCCCTAGACTCCGAGCACAAAGCGCCCCCAGGCTGCCCGCAATCCTCCTCGCACCGCCGCAGACAGAGCTCACTCTGACGACCGATTCCGGTGAGCCCCGTGCGCCCCTCTCCCTCTGGTTCTTGCAAACAGCTTCGCCACTTACTTGCGCATCTACTGACACCGTTGGTCCCTTCTATACCGCCCCAGGTTGTCGTCTTCGACAAGCACAGCAAGCTCCCGATGACATCCTCAACTCCGGCGATCAAATTCGGTAAGCCCCTTGTTCCCCTTCGCCTCTGTTTCACACGAACACATTCGCCGTAGTCTTGCGCATCTCTTGATGCCGTTTGTTCGAGCTAGGGTGACCAGGAGCGTCGCCAACGTCGTCGTCCACCCGAGCCCGACGCTGACAGCAACTCCGACGAGCCCGTGCAGCCATGCCCATGCGCCCCTTGCCAAGACGTCTTGAGCATCAGTGCATCGCCACGATCTTGGTAAGAATCTCCGACGACCCCAGAGCCACCTGTAGCGCCGCGCCGCCGTAGGCAGAGCTCGCCGCCACCAGTAGCCACCGCCAGCACCGCCCAACTATGGTCGTTTGATCCCGGACCGTTGGATCTGGATCCAGCGCGTGAAATTAGATCACTTAACGAAACAGTATAGGTAGATCTGGGCCGTGCAGATTAAGTAGATCTAACGGCTCACAGACGTGATCCTGAGCGAACCGGTACGCGCCAATCAGAGCGTGACGCGTGGCCAGGAATTAGATTTAAAAACAGAATTTGAATCTATTAGATGTTTGAATTTGTTTTAGCTATAACTTTTGATTCCCACGTTAGAATTTGACAAATTTTATATCATTGGAATCAGGAGAACAAGCCCTTTCTAATTATGCAATGTGTTTAATGTTTTGCTTCTGTTAAAATGGTTTTATTTACAGAAACATGTGTAGGGCTAATTTGAGTATATGAATTGTTTGAGAAATGTTTTAGGGGTTAAATAATTGTTGTTTGGCAAGTTTTTAACTTGTTTATGAACCAGTACTGTACACTTGCTTTGTTGAGTTTTAAAAATCATCACATATCATATTGCATGCATTCATATATTTTTGTTTGTATATGTTTTGTATGTGATTTGTGGCTATAATTCTTTGTGTAGAATTTGGTGCCAATAGTGATTGTGATTGTGAGGAGTGTAGCTACTCTCCAAACTACCAAGGAAAGTGGTGCTTCATGAATACTTTTATCCCTATGTTTTCTACTAAGCATTAGAAATATTTTGCTAGTCTTGCATGCTATATTTTGCTTATATGCCATGTTGGGAAATCCTAGTAGTTGTAGAATTGCTAGAAATTTCTAAGTTAAGATGCTTATCTATGCCATGCTTAGCCTAGCTAGTAGCAACCAAGGGTTGGTGAAATATACATGCTATGATGAAAATATTTCTAAGTCTTTGGACTTGTGTTTTGCCTAATAAAACAACTAAGTAAATGAATCACCTGGGTGGAATGGAAGGATTGGTTTTATGTTGAGTGGTTACACAAGGCCCATTTCTATGGATTACCTTGTGTATCTCACTTGTGGAAAGCCACCCAGGAACAAAGGGATTTGAGAGGCCAAATGTTAAGAAGCTTCTAGTGCATCCACTTGGCAATATGGGCTCTGCCAGGATCACATAGGTTGCTAGAACTTAGCCATTTGGACAGTTGGTGGTAGTGGGAATGATAGGTTGGAGTGCGTCCATTTGGTCTAAGGGAAGGCTTCTGAAAGGTCCTGTCTTGGTGAAAATCAAGGCTTGTGGGGAAAGTGCACAACCTCTGCAGAAGGAAGAATCTAAGTACTTAGCCATGTCCCTGGAAAAGGACAACTTGAGCATCAAGACATGGAAGCTATCAAGAATCTCCTCATCCCAATTTATAAGTAAAAACTTGTGGGTGAATAAGGGTGAAGGACCTCAATGTCTATTGGTGGTTCCTTGGGAAAAGTTTTGACAAAGAAAAACTTAGTTATTTCAACTAATAGGCAAAATCTATTTTGAGCAAAGCAAGCCAAGCTACACTTAGCCAAATTGCATATAGTATCTAGTCCACCTAAATTATACTAAGGTATCACTTGCCAATACTATTCCAATGTATTGACCCACTGTGGCTGTAACTTGTGATGTTGCAGGTTACTCTGATGAGGATTAGGAGTCATGAGTCTACACTCAACATGTTTTCCTGTGGCACATGAAGATGAAGACTTTTATTTATTTACTTATTCAAACTCTTGTACTAGGCATGTGGCCTTGGAGTTGTAAAGACTATGTTTGTCTCTAGAATGACTGTAATAATGACCTTTGTTTCTGTGTACTTCATCTTAAACTGTGGATGCTAGCATTGATCCAGGGACTAGCATTGCAATCACAGGGATCCTTTTCCTTTATAAAGGAGGGATCTTACTATGGTATCAGAGCACTGTGTTGCCTGTAGGATTATGACCCTAGGATTGGAAACCACTAAGGAAAATTTTTCAACAACTTCTACACTTGTCTATTCTTCTCTCAAGGACTCCATCAACGAAGCCGTAAGGAAGGGACCACTCATGACAATGACTTTGGAGTGTGAGACAGAATTCCCCAAGGCTCTCAAGGACCTCATGGTTGCAATGGAAATACATGGTGCAGCTATGTACAAAGGTTTTCCTGTGATGGATGAAGGTGTTGAGTACTGGTGGGTGCAACTTCACTTGTATAAAAACAAGGAAGACAACCACAAAGAATCAGGATTCTGCATGTTCACCAATTCTGTGATGCACCCTACATTCTTTGACTCAACAAGGGATGCAACTTGGAAGACCATCAAAGAACTTGGTAAAAGAGTCAAGTGCAGAATGTTCAACATCCAAAATAGCCTAAAAGAAGAGAAGAAACATACCCAAGGGTTGGAGGCTACCAACCAAACCTTAAGAGGAGACATTATAGACTTAGTGATGGAGTCATGTGCTCAAGAGAGAGTGATTGCTTCTAGAAATATTGTGTTAGCCAACATATCTAGTGAGATAGGATTGTAAGCGTACTTCGTTAGTTGAACCACCACTTATCACCTTATTTTCCAAATGTTGCTTAAAATGAGTTGAACCTTGGTTGTTGTAATGGATCCATGTATGCCATGACTTGTGTGTTTTGATTTCCAAGGATATGTATGTGATGCTTTGCCTTGTGTTTTATCTTAAATTGTGTTGTTCTAACTTTTTCTATCTTATAAATAGATGCCTAATGTTACCATCAACGCTGTTGAGGAGTTCCAGGGAACTTGCTTTGGTCCTCGTATTGTTGAGCTCACTACTTTGCTCAATCTCCCTCTTACTACCATCATGGTGCTTCCCCTCACCAAGTTTGAGACGAAAGACCTTTGGGGTTTCAAGGTCAATCAGCCCGGATGCCAGACTGATCCTACCACGGAGGCCATCATCTTCAAGCTCATGCACGATGACAAGGAGAGAGGCCTAGAGGTAGTTATGCAGGACTTGATTGGACGTCTGCTAGGGAGACACTCTCGACAGGTTAGAGGTACTCAATTCCACATCTTTGGTAAACGTGATGAGGATGGAGAGGCCATCGACTTCGAGGACACTTCGAGGGATACAGCTGAGCCGATTCGTCTATACCTCCAGGACTTAGAGGCTCTCATTAGGCACGTGGAAACTGATAGGACCAACGTCATGCTCAACAATGACGAACTCCAGGTGCAGCTTCGCGAGAAGGACAAGCTC
Source organism: Avena sativa (assembly GCA_916181665.1). Taxonomy (NCBI): domain Eukaryota; kingdom Viridiplantae; phylum Streptophyta; class Magnoliopsida; order Poales; family Poaceae; genus Avena; species Avena sativa. The sequence goes on from OV702297.1 coordinate 152,447,366, forward strand.
TTCGCGGAGCAAGATGAGATAGTCAAGGAGATGGAGGCAAAGTTCGAGAGCCAGGATAGAAAGTTCAAGAGTCAAGAGAAGCGAGTCCAGGATAGGAACAAGAGGATTCGGGACATGACTGAAGAACTGCAGGCCAAGGACTTCGAGCTCGAGCATCAGCAGACGGTGATTGAGAGGCTTCGTTCTTAGAAGAGGGCTCTCAAAGCCAAAGTAGAGACCTTGACCGCCAATGTCGAGGAATACAAGACCGCAATGGAGAATGCAGGTCTTACCTTTGTTGAGGAGGAGGTTGATGCCGAGGAGTAGATTTGACTACTCATTTATCATTTATTTATCATACTTTATTTGTGTCACAATGACCATCCAACATGTGGATGGCTTGTTATTGGTGTGTTTACTTTGCAAACTTGTCGTTTTTGTTGTTGAACTATTATTATTGTGATGCATGTTTTGTGATTGTTTATGTGATGTATTGTGCATGAAAGCATCTATGGGTATCTCATTCTTATCTCTATTGAACAAACCACAGATGCCTCCCCGTCGTGCCAATCCCAACCCCAACAACAACAACATCACTCCAGAAATGCAGCAAATGATGACAGCTCAGACTCAGCTGATGCAAATGATGACGACGTTCATCCAGAACCAAAACAACAACAACAACAACAACAACAACAACAACAACAACAACAACAACAACAACAATAACAACAACAACAACAACCCACCGGGTTTTGACATGCTTACCAGGTTCTTGAGATTGAGGCCAGCAAAGTTCTTAGGAACAACTGATCCCATGGTGGCCAATGATTGGCTACGCTCTGTGAACAAGGACTTGGTAACTGTGGGCTGTACTGATGCAGAAAAGGTCAGATTTGTAGCACATTTGCTAGAAGGACCAGCCGCCACATGGTGGGATAACTTCCAGATCACCAATCCCATAGAAGATGTGACATGGGCTATCTTTGAGGATGGCTTACGCACTGCTCATATCTCATCTGGAGTGATGAGTCTGAAAAAGAAAGAGTTCCATAATCTAAAGCAGCGCCACCGCAGCGTGGCTGAATATATTGAGGAGTTCAACAATCTGGCGCGTTATGCACCGGATGAAGTTGACACTAATGCCAAGAGGAAGGAAAAGTTCCTTGAAGGGTTGAATGATGAACTGAACTTGCAGCTATCAGTGGCCTATGTTCCCACATACCAGTCTCTTTGTGATAAGGCTGCTATTTTGGAGAGCAAAATGAAGCAAGTTGAAAGCAGGAAGAGAAAGCACTCGGACAAGCACAACTCGGGATCGTCTCACAAACGTTCCCATTATGATGATAGTGGAAGCTCAGGATCCCACAAGCATGGGAAATTCAACAAGCACCACAACCACAACCGTCATCATCACAACAAGCATCACTGTAGTCATGACAATGACAAGTACAAGAACCACAAGGGTGGATATAAGAGCGACCACAGTGGTAGTGGAAGTGGCAGTGGAAGCCAGCCTGTCAAGAAGGACATTAGTCAGGTTGAGTGCTTCAAGTGCAAGAAGATGGGGAATTATGCAAATGAATGCCCAGAAAATAAAGTTGAGGGACCCAACAAGCCCAACCCTTTTCAAAAGGGACAAGTGAACCACCTCAATGTGGAGAAAATCTATGAGGATCCTGATGCTGTTGCTGGTAAGTTCATACTCAATTCTATTCTAGCATTTGTTCTTTTTGATACTGGAGCATCACATTCATTCATATCAAAAGCATTTGTTGATAGAAATGGGTTTCCAACTGGAAACATTGGGTGTCCAATAAAAGTTAGTTCTCTAGGTGGAGATATGATAGTAAGTCTTGGATGCCGGGATCTAGTAATAGAGTTTGGAAAGCATAAATTTCCAGTGAGTCTGATAATCCTAGATTCCCAAGGACTGGACGTAATATTGGGAATGGATTGGATGGCTAAGTATGAAGGAGAACTAGATTTTGCTAATCGTACTGTTGCACTCACAACCCCGGAAACAAAACGGATTAAATTCAAGTCTAACTTTGAATCAAAAGGGAGTAAGCTAAATTCTCTTAAGGGGGTTAGCATAGAAAGTGTGCCAATTGTGAGTGAATATCCGTATGTGTTTCCGGAAGAATTGTCGGGAATGCCACCAGATAGAGATGTGGAGATCCTTATTGATTTGCTACCAGGATCCGGACCAATAGCAAAGAGACCGTACAAGATGTTAGTTGATGAACTGAAAGAACTCAAGAAACAACTTGGAGAACAGTTGCAGAAAGGAATTATTCAACCAAGTTCTTCATCTTGGGGAGCACCAGTTTTGTTTGTGGAAAAGAAGGATAAAAGTCAAAGGTTATGCATAGATTACCGTTCACTCAATGAGGTGACTATCAAGAACAAATACCCTTTGTCTAGAATCAATGACTTTTTTGATCAGCTAGAAGGAGCTTGTGTGTTCTCAAAGATTGATCATCGGTCAGGTTATTTCCAACTCAAGATAAGGGAACAAGACATACCTAAGACAGCTTTCACCACAAGGTATGGATTGTATGAGTATACCGTGATGCCATTTTGGTTTGACCAATGCTCCCGCATACTTTATGAATATGATGAACAAGGTGTTCATGGAATTCCTTGATAAGTTTGTTGTCGTATTCATCGATGACATTTTAGTCTACTCCAAGAGCAAAGAAGAGCATGAAGGACATTTGCGTTTGATACTTGAGAATCTTAGAGAGCATAAACTGTATGCCAAATTCAGCAAGTGTGAATTTTGGCTAAATGAAGTTGGATTTCTTGGACACGTTGTGTCAGGAGATGGTGTAGCAGTTGATCCTGCTAACGTTTCAGCTGTAACTGAATGGGAATCTCCCAAGTCAGTGAAAGAAGTTCGTAGTTTCCTTGGCTTAGCAGGTTACTACAGAAGGTTCATTGAGAATTTCTCCAAGGTAGCTAAGCCTATGACAGAATTGCTAAAGAAATACAAGAAATTTGCTTGGTCTGAGGGATGTGAACTCAACTTCCAAGAATTGAAGAAGAGACTTGTGACAGCACCAATCTTGTGTTTGCCAGACTTGGAAAAAGATTTCCAAGTATATTGTGATGCATCTCATCATGGTTTGGGTGCAGTACTTATGCAAGACGGGAAAGTTGTGGCTTATTCCTCGAGACAACTCAAAACTCATGAAGTGAACTACCCTACTCATGATTTGGAGTTAGCCTCTGTTGTCCATGCACTCAAAACATGGAGACATTATCTTTTGGGAAAGCGTTGTGAAGTGTTCACAGATCACAAGAGTTTGAAGTATATCTTCACCCATAAAGAAATTAACATGAGACAAAGAAGATGGCTAGAACTCATCAAGGACTATGACTTAAGTTTGCAATACCACCCCGGTAAAGCAAATGTTGTAGCGGACGCCCTAAGCCGTAAGGTTTTTGTGAATGGCCTTACTAAAGGAGAATTGTCAGATGATTTGTGTGCCCAATTTAGAGATCTCAGATTGGAAATTGTGCCTGAAGGACATCTCATGTCTTTGGATGTTCAACCCACTTTGTTGGACAAGATCAAAGAAGCCCAGAAGATTGATAAGGAAATTGAAGAAATTAAGGAAAAGATTGGCAAAGGAAAAGCCAAAGGATTCCATGAAGATGAACAGGGTACGTTATGGCATGGGAAACGTATCTGTGTTCCACAAGATCCGGAGCTTCGGAAACTGATTTTGCAAGAAGCACACAACTCTCTGTATTCCATTCATCCGGGTAACACTAAAATGTACATGGATATGAAAGAAAGATTTTGGTGGAATAATCTCAAGAAGGACATCGCCGAGCATATTGCTTTATGTGATGTGTGTAGTAGAGTGAAAGCGGAACATCAGAAACCAGCAGGTTTGCTTCAACCACTACCTATTCCTGATTGGAAGTGGGACAAGATTGGTATGGATTTCATTACCGGATTACCAAGGACCCGGTCAGGATATGATTCTATTTGGGTAGTAGTGGATCGCCTAACTAAAGTGGCTCATTTCATACCCGTGAAGACAACTTATACAAGTGCTAAGTTGGCCAAAATCTATATGAGTAGAATTGTATGTCTACATGGAGTGCCCAAGAGTATTGTGTCTAATAGGGGAACTCAATTCACTTCCCATTTTGGAGACAAATACATGAGTCATTGGGAACGAGGTTGGAATTCAGTACTGCTTTTCATCCTCAAACTGATGGACAGACAGAAAGGACTAATCAGATTCTTGAAGACATGTTGAGGGCATGTGCCCTAGACTATGGAGCCAGTTGGGATGAAAGTCTGCCTTACGCAGAATTTTCTTATAACAACAGCTATCAAGCCAGCATTGAGATGGCACCATTTGAGTTTCGCTACGGGAGAAAATGTACCACCCCATTGTTATGGAATGGTGTGGGAGAAAGAAGTTTGTTTGGACCAGAACTTATCAAAGAAGCCGAAGAGAAGGTCAAGTTGGTTAAGGACAAATTAAAGATAGCACAGTCCCGACAGAAAAGCTACGCAGATCCTAAGAGTAGAGAAGTCACCTACGAAGTTGGTGATAGAGCTTATCTTAGAGTGTCACCCCTTCGTGGAGTGAAGAGGTTCGGAGTCAAAGGAAAGTTGGCCCCAAGATATGTTGGACCATTCAGGATCCTAAGTCGTAAAGGAGAAGTTGCTTATGAAATTGAATTGCCAGAGTCTTTGTCTGCTGTTCATAATGTGTTTCATGTGAGTCAGCTTAAGAAATGTCATCCGGAAATGGAAGAAACTTCTTTGATGGATATGATACCTTTGGAGGAGGTACAATTGGAAAGTGATCTCACTTATGAGGAGAAGCCTATCAAGATTCTTGATACTGCAGAAAGAGTCACACGGACTAAGACTATCAAGTTTTGCAAAGTGCAGTGGAACCATCTGTAGAGGGAGTGTCCCAACCTTTATTAACATAAGGTGGTGTCCCCTGTGTTTACAATGCTAGTCCCTGGATCAATAGCTAGCATCCACAGTTAAGATGTAATATCAAGAAACAAATGTCATAATATAACTTTATAACCAGGAATAACATAATTTTATTACATCTTTACATAGCTCATTTGGCTATTACATTACATTGCAGCGGAATAACTATAAGCATGGGGTCCTTCATCTTCAAAGTGCCACAGGCAGACATGTTGGTTGTAGACTTTGTAATCCTAATCAATCAATCTTCACTAAAATCAATCAAACCTGCAACATTACAAGTTACAGCCACAAGGGTCAATACTTTGGAATAGTATTGGCAAGTTTCACTTCTATGTTGAATATAAGTGGATCCTATCATTACATGCATTTTTGGCTAAGTAGGGTTTAAGGCTCATTTGCATAAAGCAATAATTTATCCTATCATTCAAAATGGTTTTAACTTTGATCAAATCTTTGAAAATCCCTTGGCAAAGCCCAAGTGTTTAAGTTGTTAACAAAATCTCCTTGCACACCTTGGTAACCCCAAGTGTATCAAGTTTTCAACAAAATCTCTTGAGCTCCTTGGTAACCCCAAGTGCATCAAGTTTTTGTTTTAGAAATTGGAATGTCGAGATTTCCCATAGCTTCAAACTTTAGTTGCTCAGTATTGTCCATAACCGGGGACACGGCTAAGTACTTAGATTTTATTATCTTCTGCAGAAGTTGCACACTTTACCCACATGTCACAATCCCATCTTTGTGCCACCAGTGGCCACTGGATTAGTGCTCACCAAGATGGAGTACTGGCAGATTGAGAATGTGACGAAGTCTTTCCAGAGGGTCCTCCCATACACCATTGCTAGCTTGTCTTCAGCACCCATGTAGGATTCCAGGTCCCCATGTCCAGTAAACTGAAGACAATGCATGGGTCTTCCCAATGTAGTTGACTAAGCCAGAGCCATAATAGCATGTGGTTGCACACGAAAGCCACAATTGGAGAAACATGTTCAATCTCTAAGTTTCCTGGGTGGTTCCCTTTGGAGCACAACACAAAGAGATTGCCATAGACATGGTTCCTTTTGTTGTCACCTTCTCCAAAACTCAAAGTATCCTTGGCCACCCAGGTGGTTCATTGAGTCCTTGTTTTATTATATAAAATCACAAGTCCTTTTCTCAACTTCATAAAATCTCAACATGTATCTCTTTTCAAAATATGGCATGGCTAAGCATGTAACAACTACATTGTTTTCACTAAGGAATGTACAGGGTATCCTATTAGGATTTAGCATAGCATAAGTATAAAATTATTTTCATGCATGTTTCAAAATCCACTAAGTATAATGAAAATAGTAGGACTTTAGATGATAGTGTAACTTGCCTTTTGGTAGGGAATGTTGGTTCACTCCTTGATCTTGCTAGTCTCACACTTTTCTAATTTCACTACAAGTCAATCAAGCAAACACAATATCAACAAGCATTCCAAACCAATAATCAATCAAACTATTCACACACATAAGACAATGGGATCTAAGTCATGCATGTAAGCATGCAAGGGATGGTTCTATTTGCAAAGATGGTCTCCACTAGGCTTCTAAACTTTGTAAGGTTCAAAGTGGTCATTTACCAAAATGGCAAAGTCATTTGCAAAAGGGTTTTATCTACAAACCATTTTATAAACTAATCATCATTTTATGTGGTGAAGAACATTTTTATCAAAGCAACAACTTTAAGTGGTTCCCAAATAAGTTGTTGTTTCCCAAAACTTGGTGTTTAGGGTCAGTAGGTTTGGTCCAAAACATTTTCCCAAAGTTTTTACTCCAAAATCATTTTCATAACAAATCCATATATTTTTTTTAAATGGCTAGAAATGACTAAATCAAGTTTTTATTCCTAAACTTTCACAAAAACCATTTTAAAATCCATGGGTTGGTTCCTAGGGTCAGTAAGTTGACAACAAACTAATTTGCCAAGGTTTCAACCTAAAAAACATTTTTGAATCATTTTTCTAATCTATACAAGCATACAAAAGTTTCTGCAAAAACAAACAATTAACAAATACTATTTGCTAAACAAAAGGCATGGTTGGCTAGGGTTTGTTCCACTGATTCCAATGATATCAAATTTGCGATTTTTGGACGTGTGGAACAAAAGTTACAAAGGTTTGAAATTCACATTCTATTCTGATTTCAATTCTGTTTTTAAACAGAACTGGTGACACGCGTCACTTTCTAATTGGACGGTACCGGTTCGGGTGGATCACGCGCTGCATACCGTAGGATCTAACATAGATCGAGCGGCGAAGAGGCATACGATACCTCTTCGCTTATATTCTATCACAGCCATACGATCTAGATCTAACGGTTCTAAACAACATGCCATTAACTGGCGGCGCTCGACGGATGTGCGCGGCGGCGACGGGCAGATGGTGGCGGCGCCGGCGATACAGGAAGCAAAGAGGGGAGGGAAAGTGCTCATCGAGATCGCAGAAGGCTGGGGAAGCTCAACGTGTGATTCGTTTGACGAGGGGCGCTCAGGGTTGTGGTGGATTGCTCGCCGGAGTTACGTCTGGCGGCGGGTGGTTCTGTTCGCGGTCGAAGGCGACGCTGTCAATCACATGAAGTCAAACAGAGGGCATGGTTAGGTGCAGGAGAGTGAGGTGAATGTGGGAGCGTGAACTAGAAAGCGCGGGGCGGTCTGGACTTACCAGGAGACGTCGTAGGAGAAGTTGCAGACGCGGCGACGCTCAGAGCTTTGTCGAAGACGGCATTCTGGGGCGCCCGCGGTTGAATGGAGGGTACTGGGAGATGCGCCTGGGAGTGATGAGTGTGTTCGTGTGATCGAGGAGGCAGGAGGTGGCGAGGCTCGGCCGGATTTGGAGAAGGAAGCTCGTCGGAGCAGCGGCGGTTTGGAGATGATTCCGAGCAGCCGGGTGGCGAGGAGGGGTTGGCATTTGAGGGGAAAGACAGAGGGAGGAGAGGCGCTTATGTACGCATGGTCAGGGGCGAGATTAACGCGGCCATTACTCGTGAATTTACGCGCGGAATCACTGGCAGAAACGTCCAGCGTGGTCGTCGCGAGGAAGAAGAGGAGTGAGCTGGCTGTGTGGGTCCCTGCTGTCAGCGAGGAATGAGAGGGAGAAGAGGGCCACCAGTCAGTGTCTTCGCGGGTCAGTTGCCAGGTGCGAAACATTTTCTTCCGGGGAGAGGGAGCTGGGCTGGTTCTGGGCTTGTGGGCTTGGCCGGCTGGGCTAGGTCCAAATCCATTTTTTTCTTCCTGAAACCTTTTTCCTTTTCTAATTCTTTTTCTGTTTTTGAAATTCAAACAATTAAACAACATTCAAAACCATTCAAACTTTCACCACACTTTTGTAACTTTGAAATTGGTTCTGTTCAGTAACATAAACCAAAATTTCAAAACCAAAATAATAATTTTATTTTAGGGTCCATTATTAATTAAACAAATAGACCATTGTTATTATAAATCAAAATAGAATTTGATTTTTATTTTAAACTCCATTTTGAAACCTAAAAACCAAATCAGTAGGTTTTGTTTGAGAATATAAAATACTTGGAAAACTTATTTTAAATAAGTAAATAAGTTTTGATGTTTTGGAAATAGTAAAACCTCTATTAATAAAACTTGGATATTAAATCCTTATTATTTTTTTTGAAAAGCCTTTACTATCAAAACAAAATGTTTTATTTCAAAAGCTTGGCCAAGGTTTAATTTGGCTTTTTAAGGTAATCTTTATTTATAAATCCACCTTTTCTTTTGGAAAACCAAATCCTTTTATTTTAAAAGATCCAAAATAGTAACTTTAAATATTTTTATTTTCCTTTAATAAATGTTTTATCTTTTTAAATCCCTTTAGGATTTTATTTGACCCAACCTGGTTTGAAGTTCCAATTGAATTCAAAAAGTTTCTTCTGGCCCTGAAAATCAAACAAAGTTTTATTTTATTCATTTATTTTTCACATTACAAGATTTGGAAAATCTTGGGATGTGACACCATCATTCCGAAGAGGAAACAACATGGGAAAGAGAAGATGATCTTCGGAAAGACCACCCTCACCTATTTGCTAACCAATCCGAATCTCGAGGGTGAGATTCACCTTAAGGGGGTTAGATTTGTAACATCCCTCAAAACATGTTTCAAACTCATGCATATCATCCATGCATCCATGATCATAAGAATTTCATTTCAAACAAATCATTTCAAAACAGAAGCATATATGCTTATAATTTCATGTAAGTTTGCTCTAGCCATAATGCTATCTTCCAATGGGAAGAGCACTTGTTTTGTTCAGTATGGTTTAAATTCAAACTTAGACACTTTCCAAAGCGTGAGCAAAGTTTTCAAAAACAAAAGGAGTAAATAAAACCAATATTATGCCTATTGTATATATCACTTAAAGGCTTGGTTTTATTTTTATTTTCATTTGATCAAAGTATTTTGAATAAACAGTAGTGTTTGACACACATTTGAGTGCAAGGTTTGCAGTATAAAAACCTAGAGAAGATTTGAATTCAAACTCATTTGAATTGGAGTTGAAATTCATTTCAGAAAAACCAAACAGAAAAAGAAAAAGGCTAAAAGGAAAAAAATAAGCTTCAGTCGAATCTGGCCCAACTAGCCCAGCTAAGCCCAGCAAACCCCACCCCGCGAACCGTTTTCTTCACCCACACCTGCACCCGCCGAGTGACTGACAGACAGGACCCACTTCCCCTCTGTTTCTCTCGCTGACAGCCGCGGCCCACACGGCGTCGTCGTCTAAACCTCCCCCGCGACGTGCTCTTCCCCAAATCGCGCCGTGCGTTTCCTGTTTGATTCGCTCGTCAATTCGCGTTGATTGCAGGAGTAAATCACGCCCCCGCCTAGCCTACTTAAACCCCCTCTGCCCCCTCTCCATTTCCCCCCAGACTCCAAGCACAAAGCGCCCCCAGGCTGCCCGCAATCCTCCTCGCACCGCCGTAGACAGAGATCACTCCGACGACCGATTCCGGTGAGCCCCGTGCGCCTCTCTCCCTCTGGTTCTTGCAAACAGCTTCGCCACTTCCTTGCGCATCTACTGACACTGTTGGTCCCTTCTATAACACCCCAGGTCGTCGTCTTCGACAAGCACAGCAAGCTCCCGACGACATCCTCAACTCCGGCGATCAAATTCGGTAAGCCCCTTGTTCCCCTTCGCCTCTGTTTCACACGAACACATTCGCCGTAGTCTTGCGCATCTCCTGATGCCGTTTGTTCATGCTAGGGTGACCAGGAGCGTCGCCAACGTCGTCGTCCACCCGAGCCCGACGCTGACAGCAACTCCGATGAGCCCGTGCAGCCGTGCCCGTGCGCCCCTTGCCAAGCCGTCGCCAGGTTGAGCATCAGTGCATCGCCACGATCTTGGTAAGCATCTCCGATGACCCCAGAGCCACCTGTAGCACCGCGCCGCCGTAGGCAGAGCTCGCCGCCACCAGTAGCCACCGCGAGCGCCGCCCAGCAATGGTCGTTTGATCCAGGACCGTTGGATCTGGATCCAACGCGTGAAATTAGATCACTTAACGAAACGGTATAGGTTGATCTGGGCCGTGCAGATTAAGTAGATCTAACGGCTCACAGACGCGATCCTGAGAGAACCGGTACGCGCCAATCAGAGCGTGATGCGTGGCCAGGAATTAGATTTAAAAACAGAATTTGAATCTATTAGATGTTTGAATTTGTTTTAGCTATAATTTTTGATTCCCACATTAGAATTTGACAAATTTTATATCATTGGAATCAGGAGAACAAGCCCTTTCTAATTATGCAATGTGTTTAATGTTTTGCTTCTGTTAAAATGGTTTTATTTACAGAAACATGTGTAGGGCTAATTTGAGTATATGAATTGTTTGAGAAATGTTTTAGGGATTAAATAATTGTTGTTTGGCAAGTTTTTAACTTGTTTATGAACCAGTACTGTACACTTGCTTTGTTGAGTTTTAAAAATCATCACATATGATATTGCATGCATTCATATATTTTTGTTTGTATATGTTTTGTATGTGATTTGTGGCTATAATTCTTTGTGTAGATTTTGGTGCCAATAGTGATTGTGATTGTGAGGAGTGTAGCTACTCTCCAAACTACCAAGGCAAGTGGTGCTTCATGAATATTTTTATCCCTATGTTTTCTACTAAGCATTAGAAATATTTTGCTAGTCTTGCATGCTATATTTTGCTTATATGCCATGTTGGGAAATCCTAGTAGTTGTAGAATTGCTAGAAATTTCTAAGTTAAGATGCTTATCTATGCCATGCTTAGCCTAGTTAGTAGCAACCAAGGGTTGGTGAAATATACATGCTATGATGAAAATATTTCTAAGTCTTTGGACTTGTGTTTTGCCTAATAAAACAACTAAGTAAATGAATCACCTAGGTGGAATGGAAGGATTGGTTTATGTTGAGTGGTTACACAAGGCCCATTTCTATGGATTACCTTGTGTATCTCACTTGTGGAAAGCCACCCAAGAACAAAGGGATTTGAGAGGCCAAATGTTAATAAGCTTCTAGTGCAGCCACTTGGCAATATGGGCTCTGCCAGGATCACATAGGTTGCTAGAACTTAGCCATTTGGACAGTTGGTGGTAGTGGGAATCATAGGTTGGAGCGCGTCCATTTGGTCTAAGGGAAGGCTTCTGAAAGGTCATGTCTTGGTGAAAATCAAGGCTTGTGGGGGAAAGTGCACAACCTCAGCAGAAGGAAGAATCTAAGTACTTAGCCATGTCCCTGGAAAAGGACAACTTGAGCATCAAGACATGGAAGCTATCAAGAATCTCCTCATCCCAATTTCTAAGTAAAAACTTGTGGGTGAACAAGGGTGAAGGACCTCAATGTCTATTGGTGGTTCCTTGGGAAAAGTTTTGACAAAGAAATACTTAGTGATTTCAACTAATAGGAAAAATCTATTTTGAGCAAAGCAAGCCAAGCTACACTTAGCCAAATTGCATATAGTATCTAGTCCACCTAAATTATACTAAGGTATCACTTGCCAATACTATTCCAATGTATTGACCCACTGTGGCTGTAACTTGTGATGTTGCAGGTTACTCTGATGAGGATTAGGAGTCATGAGTCTACACTCAACATGGTTGCCTGTGGCACATGAAGATGAAGACTTATATTTATTTACCTGTTCAAACTCTTGTACTAGGCCTGTGGCCTTGGAGTTGTAAAGACTATGTTTGTCTCTAGAATGACTGTAATAATGACGTTTGTTTCTGTGTACTTCATCTTAAACTGTGGATGCTAGCATTGATCCAGGGACTAGCATTGCAATCACACGGATCCTTTTCCTTTATAAAGGAGGGATCTTACAATTTATTTACAAAAAATCTTGTAAACTCTTTCCTCAAACATTTTGGTTTTGATTCTACATCTCTTCCTTTTCAAACTTGATGGACAAGACTTCACCATAAGCAAAGACTTCAACTTGAGCAAAGACTTCACCATCACCAATGACTTCAACTTTAGTTTCAACAAGGACTTCAACTTGGATATCACTAAGGACTACAAGTGAGACAAGAAATATTACTCAAGACTTGAAGACTAAGGAAACACAACTTACAGGGAACCATCATCACCTTTGAAGTTTTCTGACCAAGATGCAAGAAATTCTCCAAGTATACAAAGATCTTGTTCATGAAGAAGCAACCAAGAAGGATGGAATGATCTCAAGTGAACCATATAGTTGGACCACCATATTAGTATTTAGTTTAGATCAAACACACCAACTATTGTGGTGTAGTAGAAATATCTTTGTTGCCTAAAAATGTTCTTGAACTTTGTTGTTTGAGTGGAATGTTTGTTTGTGATTGCTTGCACATTGCTTGTGTGAATTGTGATGTGTATGATTAGTATTGTTTGATGTTAGTGAAGTGTGTTGATTAGGATTACAAGTCTACAACCAACATGATTGCATGTGGCACTTTGAAGATGAAGGACCCCATGCTATAGTTATTTCTGCTGCATTGTAATGTGATAGCCAAATGAGCTATGTAAGATGTAATGAACTATTTTATTCCTGGTTATAAAGTTGTATTATGACCTTTGTTTCTTGATATTACATCTTAACTGTGGATTCTAGCTATTGATCCAGGGACTAGCATTGTAAACACAGGGATCTCTACCTTATTAAAGGTTACAACCTCTACAAGAGTGTTCTAGGCAATGAAAACAGAGTGTGTCTCACTCCAAACGAAGTGTGCTGGCATCCAACCAACTTATTCAAGAAAACTAAGAAAATAAAAACCAAAAATGAAAACTAAGACGCTCCAAGAACAACACAACAGTGCATGAAACAATAAAAACAAAGTGTCTGGAAAGACCTGAGATATTTCTTGATGAAGAAGGGGATGCCTTGGGAATCCCCAAGCTTTGATGCTTGTACCTCTTGAATATTTCTTGGGGTGACACGGGGTGGCATCCCCAAGCTTGAGATTTTGTCCATTCTTCATCTCATTACATCATTCTTTCTCTACACCTGAAAATTTTCCTTCATACAAAACTTCACACAATCTTCATTAGCAACATTAGTGTATTCAAAAGATAATAGACCTTTAGGTTTAGCTTTGAAACAGCCAAACTTTCACAAAAAACACAAGATACTATAGAAATTTCCTCAAAAAGCTCAATTTCCCAAAAAGAACCAAAAAAGGAATCAATAAGAAGCAAATGCAAATAATGGCAGAAATCTGTCAAAACAGACTAGCATGTAGAAACTGATTTTTTCGAAGACCTGTTCTCAAATCAAAAAGTGTTGAACTAACGAAAGTTAGCTAACATACTAGGGGATTTATTCGTAAAATATCAGCTCAATCCGACTTACAGAGATTCCTCACGAATTTTTATGGTGGAGCACAAAAATATGTTTCGGGACAACAACTCCCCAAATCTTACTTCCCTCTCATTAGAGGTCATTCTTGGCACAAAAAGCAAATAAAAAGGATAAGTAGAGGTCACTACTGAAGTAATAACTTCCAAGACTCAAGAAAACGCTTGGGTTATCTCCCAACAAGTACTTTTCTTTAATGCCTTTATGTTAGGCTTGATAGTTTGAGAAAATGCTCACATAAGAAATATGAATTGAAGTAAAAGAGAGCATCAAGAAGCAAATTCAGAACACATTTAAGTCTAACCCACTTCCTATGCATAGGAATCTTATAAAGAAACAAGTCATGAAAGCACAAAGCAACAAGCATAGGAAAGCAAAAAAAGTGCAACTTCAAGACTTTCAATATAAAGAGGGGAAACTTAATATTGTTGAGATACATAAGACCATGTTTCCCTCTCCCATAATAACTTTCAGTAGCAACATGAATAAAATTAACAATATAACTATTACATAAAACATTCTTGTCATGAGCCACATGCATAAAATAATTATTACTCTCCACATAAGCATAGTCATTCTTATTAATTGTAGTGGGAGAAAATTCAACAAAATAGCTATCATTGTTATTCTTATCACCATAATTATCAAATATAGGAGGCCAATTGTAATCACAATTAATTTTCTCGTCAATAGTAGGTGGACTAGAAATATCATATTCATCATTGTAATCATCATATATTGGAGGTTTAGTATCATCATAAGCAATAGAATAGCTATCTTCCAAAATAGGGGACTAAAAAGATCATTTTCATAAAAACTACCTTCCCCAAGCTTAGAATTTTCCATAGCATTAGCAATAATGGTGTCCAAAGAATTTATACTAATAACATTGCTATTATCATTGAATAAAGTTCCATAGGTTTTTAAATTTTCTCTTCAAACACTTCATGTCCTAACTCAAGATAAATACTATAAAGCTCTCTAATTTTGTTGTTGTTTTCCATTAAGCCTAACTAGTGAAAAAAAGAAACAAAAAGACAAAATTGTAGAATCTAAAGGAAATAACTTCGAGCACTCACACCGGAGGATGTGAGTACCTTTTACCTTACCTCCCCGGCAACGGTGCCAGAAAATAGCTTTGATGGAGCTTGATGTGGAGGAAAGGTAAAAGGCCCAAAATCTCCCCGGCAACGGCGCCAAATAATAGCTTGATGTATCCGCACTTCTATTCTTGTAGACAGTTGTTGGGCCTCCAAGTGCAGAGGTTTGTAGAATAGCAGCAAGTTTCCCTTAAGTGGATTACCCAAGGTTTATCGAACTCAGGGAGGAAGTGGTCAAAGGTATCCATCTCAAGTAACCCTGCAATCAAGACACAAGAAGTCTCTTGTGTCCCCAACACACCCAATACACTTGTCAGGTTTATAGGTGCACTAGTTCGGTGAAGAGATAGTGAAATACAAGTAGTAACAGTGCCAGAAAATAGCTTGACGGTGGGTAAAGACTAAAGGCAACAAGAAGGAAGCAAGCAAACATGCAACAGATCTAGTAGCAAACGGTGTTTCAATGCTTAGAAACAAGGCCTAGGGATTATACTTTCACTAGTGAACACTCTCTCATATAAATATCTTCTCTTAATGATACTACTCTTAACTACTCTCCGGTTGGACACTCTAATCCATGGTAGGGCTATAACAGCACTCCTCAAAGTCTGCCTTCCCCAATCTAGATAACCCCACACTGTCACCTTGAGCGCTAGATGGTTCCAACAAACACCACAATTTCATAGAGAAAACAAACTCAAAATATACTCATGATAAATATATATATAACCTAGCTTAAGTGCCACACACGGTGTGCATGCTGTCACTTTTGCACACGTGGGGAAAAGCATAGATCTATTAAAGCACGATGAGTATTTATGTAGACTCTAGCCTAAGTTCCACCATGGCGTGCATGCTGTCGCTTTCACACACATGGGGAGAGCAGAGATCTATTGAAGCAGTTGAGTAGCAAGGTAGATCTACTTGATTACAAAGCTCATGACCACAACGACATCATTCATAGAGAGAGATGAACACATAGCTACCGGTACAGCCCTTAGCCTCAAGGAAGAACTACTCCCTCCTCATCATGGGAATCAGAAACGGTTATGAATATGGTGGTGGAGATCGATGGAGATGGCTCTGGGGGAACTTTCCCGTGTCGGCAGGGTGCTGGAACAGAGACTTTCTGTCCCCCGAATCTCCCCTTCGGTGGTGGCGGTGCTGTGGAACTTTTCATGGATTTTTGGTCGATGATTTAGGGTTTATGAGTCGGGGGATTCTTATAGGTGAAGGAGGCAAGGTCGGTGGAGGGCCAGGGGGCCCACACCCCCTGTGGGTGCAGCCAGGGTGGGTCCGCGCCCACCTAGGTTGTGGCCACCCTGGTGTCCTCCTCTGTCTCGTCTTCGATTTTCTATATCATTCAGGGAAAATATGAACTTTGGCTTTTGTCCCGTCCAATTCCGAGAATATTCATTTTTTAGCTTTCTGAAACAAAAAATAGCAGAAAACAGGCAACTGGCACTGTGACATCTTGCCAATAGGTTATTTCCAGAAAGTGTATAAAAATACCTCAAAGTGTAGACAAAACATAGCAAAGTTGATACAAAACAAGCATGGAGCATCAAAAATTATAGATGTGTTTATGACGTATCAGTACTTGACTTGATTAAATTTGGTGAAGTATTGTTCATCGATCTTCGATAGTGTTGACCTTGGTCTTCGATCTCGATCACGATATCATATTCTACCGAAGAAGAACAAAACATCGGAAAGAGAGGGAAACAATCAACACATGGCATCGATGCAATTCTCAAACAATAATGATGATATGACAAGTTTAATTATACTGAAATGTAACCCTAAGACATGCTCGACAGTTTAAGTGGGGTTCCGAGGGGTGCAAACCGTAAATCGGGGAAACTCCATAATTACCTATGAGGGGTTACTATGTTCTTCTAATTAAACTTGCTATGAAAGTTGTTGAACAATGCATGATTATAGCTTAGATAGTTAGTTCTCATTTTTCTAAACATTTTGATATATTATTCATATTTTTCTGACTTATAAATCATTAGTAATTGAATTTACAATAATGTTAACCCTATTTTTCTGACTTATAAATTCATATTATTCATATTTTATGACTTATAAATCATTAGTTATTCATATTTTTCTAAGTTTAAACTATTTTCTGAAAATATTAAACCTTTTATTGCCTCATGCTGACGTCAGCGTATGGCTTAATTGCTTTTTGCACCGGGCCTGGCCTTAGCCACAGTGACTAACGGGTGGGGCCTAGGCCATGGAGGCACCAAGTCACCATGATGGGCGGCGCGACAGATTGTGGCCAGAGACGGCACTGAAGGGAGCGAGCGAGCAAGTGAAGCAGCGCGTTCGAACCAGCGCTTTGTGCTGGACCAAATAGAGGCGGCGCCGCTACTCTAAGGTAAATGGAGCACAGCTGGCGGCGAGCTCAAGCAGCGATGATGGAACATAGCGAGAGAGGGAAAACAAAGGGTTCCAGGACGACCGGCGACTCACCCTCGACGCGTGTATGTCCTCGGCGAGGACAGAGGAGGACGATGGCAGCGTCAATGTTGATGACGAGCAGCGTCAGTGTCGGGGAAGAAGACTCAAATCCTGCGGTTAGGGAGCTCCCTGGATAGCGCGTTTTGGGTAGAACGACGAAGTTGATCATGGCGGTCATGGTGGTGGCTTCAGAATGGCAAGGGGAGGTCGGAATCATCGGGGCGACGCGTTGGCCAGATCTAGGGTTTTAGGAAACTTGGCAGAGAGAGGGAGCGAGCACGGGGGAGAGGGAGAAGATTAGGATGAGCAAGAGGGCGTCGTGGCGATCTTATCCCTCCCTAGGATGAGATGGACGACGGCAAGCGAGCGGCACGGATCAACAGCGTCGGCGACGATAGCCAGTTGCTTCCTCGCTGAGGAAGATGACGAACAGGGGGAACGAAGGGGTACTGGTCCTGGGTGGGCTGGCTTGGGCCTCAGCTGGGCCACGGTGTGGCGCGCGATAGCGACAGAAAGGGAGAGGAGAGGGATGGGCCGGCCTGCTTTGCTCTCTGACTCTTTTTTTATTTACAAAACCTTTTCCAAATCTGTTTCTCAATTCCCTTTTGTATTTTCATTTGAATTCTATTTTTGAATAATTCAAAAAATACTAGACTTTGTAAAGTATATAAAATATTGCAGGGGAACTTTTAATCTAGTTGGGCTCCAGATATTTTGGGTTTTCAAAATTCAAACCATTTTGAATGGATTTCAAGAGAGGGGAAAAACTAGGGTTTAGAGTTTTATTTTATTTTCTTCAATGCATGCATTTTAAAGTATGATGTTTATTATGCAATCAAACCCTAATTACAATTTAGCTAAAATTGGGGTGTTACAGCTCTATCCCCATTACGAGAATATCGACCCAAGATTCGAAAGGTAGGAAGATAGATAGAGAGTGAAAGAAATAGGGTCACTCTAAGGATAAGAGGGAGACACACTAAACAACACATATTATATCATGCTCAACTCTTGGATGGAGTGTTTAGAAAGGAATCTGAGGTCACGAACATGAAACACGTCAAGGTAAGGGAAGAAATAGAAGGAGATGGTTTCAAGTTGTTAGATAGATGGTGTTCATAAGGGTTGAGACCATGGAGCTCACAGAAGGGTTTAAGCTTCTGAAAAGGAAGGGTTCCAACAGAAAGAGCATGACCAGATACTTCGATAGGGAACCTCTACTAAAAAGCTTAAGTAGAGTTTTAAGTTTGCAGATATTTGGATCAACAAAACCAAGCTGTTGAACTACTTTTGACACAGAAGGGTCACTCTTTCATTCAATAGAAGGCTTAAGACATAAAGGGGTTTTGTGGAGAGGACTCATAAGAGTCGCAAGAAACATGTATCAAAATAAAATATTGATTACTAAAATCATAGTCACTCTTAAAACATGGCTAAGAAAACGAAGGAAACTCTTTATTCATCTAGATTTATCAAAATCTTTGCCAAAGATCATGATATCAATTTGTACCACTGAGATGAATAGTTAAGAAGATTCCTAATGACATGAGAAGAAAGAAAATTCATTCTCAGACTTCAATTACTTGGCACAGCAAAACATTTACCAACATAAAAGGGTCTGGAGGATCGACCGAGCGACATTTAGCAACATTACTTTAAATGTTCTCCTCAATGTTCGAGAAAACAAACATTAGGTAAAGGTTAGACTTCGGATACAAAGGAAACCATAAGCACAACTCCTATAATAATTCATAGAAGATACCTTATGAAGAGTGGTTGTTATTGCTGATTCAAGAGGATATGACAATAGGCCTTCCGTCTAATTGTGTCAACCATTACATCAATCTTGCCAGATTTACAAAGAAACCTATGTCAAAGCCTTGAAGAACACCAACCATCATTGTTTCTTGAGATTCATCTTTGGTTAGGCGGTATGATACTTCAAACTCAGCATGTCCGAATAGAAAGTTTCCAACATTTACCACAAAGGTAAAGCTACTAGATTCTCAAGATATGGACTACGATGTAAAGCTCCAAAGGATGAGATAGATTGCTAGACCTATGCATTTAGCAACTTGACAAAAGACAACTGCATACATATAAAGTTCTAACAATAGGACACACATGTATCCTTAAGGAACGGAGATAAGTCTTCTCGAATCCATGGTGACATCTTTCAACATTTGCTCGTGAATCAGAGAAGGTTACTTCTAACATCCAAAACTCATACTTCAAAATGACCTGAAGAAGGTTCTCGAAAGTTTCCAACATTAATGTCCAATTGTTCCATATGAATCTAATCTAAAATGGAGAAGATAAGGATATTGTTGATGGGCACAACAACAAACTTATCAAGACACTCCAAGAAGATGAACTCATATGTGGCATGAACAAAGCAAGAATTCTGGTCAGACCAAGGAACATGAAGATGTACTCAAGTGAAACATCACAAGTAGAAACACCATCAAGATAGTCCTTGGAACTGAGTTTGATTTGACGATAACCCAAATCAAATAAAAAGAGGGGAAGATATCATATCCACGAAGGATATAATATCTTTCTTCAGCACGAACAAAACTAGACATCCCTTTAAGGAGGAACTGGGTCGGATAGAACTTTTGTCTTACAACTCTCCAAGTTGTTGTTTAAGCTCAACCAACTATTTCAGGGGTATCCAATACAGATCCTTGGAGCAAAGTGCAGTTCAGAGAACTTGCTTGCTCAAGAACCTAACAACGCGGTCATGTGGCAACATGGAGATACTTCTGGAAAGATGTCCAGAATATTACAAACCACCGATATGTCACTTAGTTCAAGAGGAAACATGCTTGGTAAGGCAAGAAGACACAATCTCAGAGCTTCGGCATGAGCTAAACTCTTTGACCGAAGAGAGGTACCAGAATAACGGACTTGGTAGCACAATCATTATTTTATTAGTGATAGGGTTAACCAATCATGCTAAGAATGACACAAATATCCTTATAATTCAAACCAATAATAATTGCTAAGAATCTCAGATGGCCACATTATTATGCACACACATCACTCACATGCGTGAAAGCTCATGAAAGGCTGGGTAACGATGTGTAAAAGCATCACTTCATTAGGGGGTCATGCAACTTAACATGACCTCCTAGTATAAAAGAGTGTGATACTTTAAGATAGAACAGATAGAAGCTAATCAATGCCTCTTATTCTGCGGATTACAACGCTTTGACCTGGTCCTAGATATGACAAGGTACTGGAATTTGTTTCTCCTAGACACTCCGAAATGGTTTGTCATGATGGACCACAAGAGTATCTTACATCGGAAAACACCGATGCACATTTACTACTTGGATACCAACTGGTAGACAAAGGTCGGAAAACAACAAGGGGAAAATGAACATGCTTTGGATAGAATCCCGAGATGTGGATGCATAGATTAACAATCTTCCGAAAACCAATGCAGAGAAGGGGAAGGTGTGGCAGAGTCACGAGTATAGATGCGAGACTCATGAGGAGTACTCTTGTCGTGATCTATTTGGTTCCATTAAAGAACATCTGCCATGGCTAGTGGTAGGGGAATTCCTTGGTTGTCACAATTCAATCACGACAAAGACCACAAGCTTGAAGGATAAAATTGTAGTACCAGCCATCCTGAGGTAATGTGTGAACATTAGCAACAAGAGTCAAAGGAATGGATCTTGGGTTAAAGGTCAGCTTCATGTACAAGATTCACAACGCCGGAATCCAGCACAATAGGGGATCTTCAGTTCAAGTCCAAGGGTTAAAACCCGAGAAAGGAAGAACTAGTACTTGAGTGACATAGCGTATACTGCAAGGTAGTAATCACGAGTTAGCTTCCAAGAGAAGAAAAAACTTCTTAAGTACCCAAACAAACAAAGAGGAGGCACACGAGGCGAAAGGAAACCTCGAAGTCTATGAACAGAACAATGTGGATCCTACAATATAATATTGTGGGTCCAAAAGATAGAGAGATCATTATAGAAAGGAATCTCTCAGATGAGCAAGAGAAAAATGTAACAAGGAATTCACAACACACACGACTCTAGAGAACTCAACACTAGGTCAACTGCTTAGAAACGACATGCCCAAAAGGCACCTAAGCTTTGAAAAACAAGAAGAGATATCAAAACTTTTCCAAAGTCAACACAAGATAAGAAGACCCAAAGTTAGAGTGAAATTGGATAAGGAGTAAAAGAAGCATACTAGAGTTTTCACAAATACTTTTCATCTTTGAAATAGTTTTAACAAGCACTAGACTCAACATCGACCAATAGCAAGGTTTTCCTACGGTCGGTACTGCTCTGATACCAAAAACTATGACACCCCCGGGATCAGGTCTAAACAAATACCAGACCTCTATCTGACATAAGCTTAACCTTGATCTCGAGGATATCCAATGAAGAATCGATAACACAGCAGTGACCCTACGGCACAAAAATTATTACATCGAGCTCATAACTGAGCAAAGAACCAATATATTACAAGCATAATTCACTAACCACAAACATCAAACAAGGGAAGGAAAATTATGCTATTAAGTATAGCAAACTTAACAAATGGCCTAAGAGGCCTAAAGCATAACGATGATGTCCCAAACCATAGATTCCAGGCTGCTGGCCGGGAACCCCAAGCTACTCGTCGGTGTCGATGTCGTATGGAACTCGTCTTCAGGGGAACACTTACTCTGCTACACAAATATCAACAGAGCAAGGGTGAGTATAGGGTGTACTCCGCAAGACTTATGGATGGTGGAGTTGTTTTTGCATAAATACATCTTTGTTTATAAATAAGAGAGAGAGAGAAGAAGCTCATCTAATCATATCATTTTAGAAGGGGATAAGAGAGCTACATCTCCAAAGTATTGATCATCATCTTTTGATATCCACCAAGTCATCATCATCTGAACTAGGATCACCCCCTCGTACCCATGAGGAAGCATCCTTAACAAACATTAATTGACAAGTTTTATGATTAGGTTCATGTTCTCTATGATCATCACGTCCTTTTCCAAGTCGTCCATAACCGTGGACACGGCTTTCTGAAAGATTATTACTCTACGGGGGTGTACTACTTTACCCACATGTACGAACCAACTCTTAGTGCCACTTGACACACTTCCTTGGTGTGCTGGCAGAGGGTGTGGTTGGACATGACCTTTACCTTGCTTTCGCCGAGACCATGAGTTACGCCCTAAGGATGGTTCCGTCGTAACGGGTCAAGTCCCGAAGCCGGTCCCTAGAGATGTGAGGCGAGGTTGGTTTACCAGGGGATCCATCGACCCCAAGCTACCCGGTCCATGCTTCCCTACCTGTTATCAATGCACCTCCTTCACTTCCTTCGAGAAGATCCAGAATGCATGTTGAATGGAACGCCCGAAGCCTTAGCATGTTTAACTTATATCACCTCTGATATCATCTTATCACGTTCTCCTTTCATACTAGTTTCTCAGTATCTGATACATCATCTGGATGAGCCATACTCAATAGCTAAGCATGACTAAGCAGGACACAGATAAAAGCTCTAGCAGTGCACACACGCCAAACCTAATTATTGTAACACCCCAAAAATATTAATGAGGATCATTCCCTAATTAATCAAGATTAGGGTTAACAAAATCTTTTATTAATTAAATTCAAATCTTTATGCTTGTGTGTATGAATGATTGCAATGCCATGTTTGATTGTTGTAAATGATGAGAAATGGTTTATAGATCAAAACCATATCATCTAGGTCACTACCAAATCAAATCAAAACAAAACAAAATGAAAATATGAAGCATAAGACCTAATGGTCATTTCGCCCTTGGCCAGGCTGGTGGCGTCGGAGCTGATCGCCGAGTGCGGCAGGGAGGCCGGTCTCACCGTCTTCGTCTTCTTCTTCGGAGGGGCCTTCACCTCCTTCTCCTTCTTCTTCTTCTTCTTCTTCTTCGACGGAGTAGCCTGGCGGCGCGAGGATGTCTCCGGAAGTTCGTCATCATCATCATCATGACGCTCGAGGATTTTACTCGCCTCAAGCTCACGCTGACGCTGCCCGCGGGTCTTGCGAACCAGCGGGGCGACCTCCTCCTCGGATTCGTCATCGTCGTTGCTCTCGTCGCTCTCGGTGTCGCCCTTGGAGGGAGGTGATTCGCCCATGTCCTGGACGGACGAGCTCGAGTTCTCGTCATCTGAAGGCGGGAGCCATCCTTCCAACACTTGGAATAGCTGCAATGAGCACAAGATGAAATTAGAATGACCGCGACTGCATAAATGGCGACTGCGAATGATGCAAAGAGATTTACCGTTGGGGCTGGATGCTTCGCGGTGTAGGGGGCGACCCCGGCCTTTGCGTCCAGGTACACCGCCTGGGTGATCTTCTTCAGTGCTGGGATGTAGACCTTGAGCTTCCACTCGGCGAGGCAGGACTTCGTCGAGTCCTCCCGGCCCGTGTATTGGTACATATAGTGGTCGCGCTGAGCCAGAGGGACGAGCCGCCGCCCGAGCCAGCAGTTGTTTAAGTTAACTGTCTAGAGGCCCTTCTTCTTCAGACCGCGGATGGTTTGAAGCATTTCGTCCATGACCATCCGCTGGTCGGTGGGGAGCTTGCCGACTTGGAGTCGGCGCGGTTCGGGCCGGTCGGTGGAGTATCGTGGGATCGCCGCCTCGCCCTCCGGAGTCGCCTCAGTAACGTAGAACCAAGACTTCTTCCACTCGCTCGCCGCCTTGGCGGGCAGCATCAAGTCAAAAAACGAGGCCTTCGACTTCAGCTGGAATGTCAGGCCGCCCGCGGCGAGCATTGGGCCGCCCGTTTCCTCGCGACTGATCCGTCCGTGGAACAGATCTTGCCATAGAGGGAAGTAGGGCCGGCAGCCCAGGTAGCACTCGCAGCACGCCACGAAGATGGCGAGCTGCTCGATGCTGTGCGGACCCAGGTCCGATGGTTGGATCCCGTAGTAGGCGCAGAAGCGCCAGAAGAACAGGGACGTAGGGAATCCCAGCCCCCGTTCTAGGTGGCTGGTGAAGCAGATGAACTCTCCCTCGCGCGAATCCGGAGTCACCTCTCCGGCCGCGGGGATGCGCCACCTACCGGCGCGTAGGATCCCTGCTTCCTCGAAGGAAGCCAGGAGCGCCCTCGTACACTTGGACCTGCCCCATGGTTCGGTGGAGGGGGCCATTTGTGAGAAGGTTTGGGGAGGTCGGAGGATTTCGGTTCGAATGGATCGCGACACGGAGGAGAGCAAAGGAGCACGCAATCGGAGGAAATGACGAGGAGGTGGTTCTCCGATCGCCTACCATTCCCCTTATATAGCAGTTGTTACCCGCCAAATCAGGGAGCTGTTACTACATGGTGATTACGCCAAAAGTTACCGTTGGATTACCCCAACGGCTAGTTTGACCACGTTTAACGGTCCAACTTCAGCCACTCGGCTCGCCAAACCGATCACTACGATAGTGACTAAGTATTTCGCCAACTCGACTCGCCAAAGCTGCGATCAGAAAGACTAGTTTTTTCCTTTATTCAGGAGCCCGCCGACGATTCGACTGGATATCTGCTTTGAAGCCGTATACTCCGACTGCCAGCAACCACCTGCGCCCAATCAACAGCGGCCTTGGGGACTACTGATGGGGATATGCCTACCGGGGTATACCCAGCAGGACGTTTCCGACTGGCCCAGGAACTGGCGAGTTGGCCTGCAAGACAGCGACTGGATCAAGGCCCGGTGTGGATCCAAGCGACTGGAAGCTGAAGGCCCAGGCGAGTAGATAGGCCCAGTCGTGTTAGGTTAAACGATTACCAAAGCCTTAACTGATTCGGTTGAGATATGTAAACCCTAGGGGAGGTGAGTCTATATAAACCTCCCTACAGGGCATGTAGAGATACGTTCCATCATACACCCAAGCGACTCGCCGCCTAGCCGCCGAGCTCGCCCATTGTACCTCCACCATAATACAATCTAGCAGGAGTAGGTCTTTACCCTCCGGGGGGCCGAACCTGGGTAAAACCTTGTGTCTCCGCCCTCATCTCGCACCGCAGATGGCTGGCCGCCCTTGCCCCTCGTTCTACTACTCGCTGCCGATTGCAGCATCTGTCGTGACCATTCCCACGACAACGCCTGCATTTTGTTGCTCGACCGCTTTGGCGAGCAGAGCCTTGGCGTATTGGATCTGCAGGGCGCCTTCCCTAGTGGCTGCAATGTTGTCGACTGCTGCTCGTCCCACGACGAGGTTGTCCATTGGGGTGGAGAACAACGGGAGGCCGTTTGCGTCTCGCTCCCGTGAGGAGACCACGATCCTTGGCTGGTCCCTGGGGGGTGCGCGGTTGGGTGGTGGCGGGGCGCCATTGGCCGTTGCTCCTGGTGGGGGCCGAGTGCTTCCTCCTGGTGGCGCGTTCTCGCAGATCACGCGCTCGGCCGCGCGGGTCGGGTCGTTCTCATCGTCGAAATTCAGGGCGCGCCCCTGGACGGTGGGGTTCAGGCGTGACCTGATTCGGAGTTGGCGGTAGCGCGACAGCTCCTGCGCTGTCACCTGCTCGAGGCAAAAATTTCGTGCTCGGCTTGTTCCTTGCGGACTGCCTCCGCTAGCTTCAGGCGGAGTTCCTCGACCTCCGTCGCCGTCGCGTTTGGAGGGATCGGCATGGAGAATGGTTCTTCCGGTGGGTCGGCGCCAGTTGCCATGTAGGTCGCGACGTGGCGGCCGGTTCCATCGCGGAGGTCGGCGGAATTCTCCGACCCGGAATCGAAGTCGAAGATCCCGAGGATGGAGGGATCCTCGAAGTCTCCGACGTTGGAGACCTAGGTGATGCAGCCCGTGGGTGACGCGGCGACAATAGATCCGGCGAGTGACGCCAGGGTCGCCGAGTCGGCGTTGTCGTTGAGGGCCGCGTCGTCCGCGGCCGTGGTAGTTTCGGCCGCGTTGCTGTGGGCCGAGTCGTACTCGGAGGCGAGGCGGTGGATCGTGTGGACCTAGCTCTCAGAGAGCCGGTCGTGTGGCTGCGACTCACGGATGCGAGCTGAGTCCTCCGAGATGATGACATCGGTGAGGCCGACGAAGACTGGGTCGCACCGCCAGGACGTAGCTGCTCGGCAAGATCTGAAGCATCTCGCCGATCGCGATCATGCGGCCGGTGGCGATCGACTCGTTGATGGGCAGATTGGATCTCGCCGCAGAACACCGGCCTGACCGGCCAGGCCCCATGGTGGGTGCCATTGGCGTGGGAATGACCATGGCAGATGCTGCAATCGGCAGCGAGTAGTAGAACATGGGGCAAGGGCGGCCAGCCATCTACGATGCGAGATGAGGGCTGAGACACAAGGGTTTACCCAGGTTCGGCCCCCCGGAGGGTAAAGACCTACTCCTGCTAGATTGTATTATGGTGAGAATACAATGGGACGAGCTCGACGGCTAGGCGGCGAGTCGCTAGGGTGTATGATGGAACGTGTCCTCTATGCGTCCTCCAGGGAGGTTTATATAGACTCACCTCCCTAGGGTTTACAAATCTCAACCGAACTAGTTAAGGATTCGGAGATTCTATGACCTAGTCCGACTGGACCTAGCTACGCTTCTGGGCATTCAGCTTCCAATCGCTTGAGTCTACACCAAGTCTTGATCCAGTCGCCGTCTTGCAGGCCCACTCGCTGACGCTTGGTCCAGTAGGAAACGTCCTGCTGGGTATACCCCGGTAGGCATATCCCCATCTGCTTTCATGACCTGAGGGATTATATGAGTACAAGGTCATGTCTTTTGGATTAACCAATGCCCCCGCTTATTTCATGAATCTCATGAATAATATTTTCATGAACTTCTTAGATAAGTTTGTCGTTGTTTTCATCGACGACATTCTAATCTACTCCAAATCGGAGGAAGAGCATGAACAACACCTCAGAACCATCCTTGGAACCTTGAGAGAGCATCAGTTGTATGACAAGTTCAGCAAGTGTGAGTTTTGGTTAAAGGAAGTAGGATTCATAGGACATATCTTGTCAGCTGGAGGAGTTGCTGTCGACCCTGCCACGATTAAGGATGTTGAGGAATGGAGAGAACCAACCACTCAAACTGAAGTTCGTGCAATTCTTGGATTAGCGGCATATTACCACAAGTTTGTTGAAGGATTTTCAAGCATCGCTAGGTCAATGACTCAGTTACTCAAGAAAGAGAAGAAGTTTGAATGGACCGACAAATGTGAAGCAAGTTTTCAAGAACTCAAGAAGATATTGATTTCCGCCCCAATTTTGATCATGCCGGATATCACCAAGCCATTCAATGTGTATTATGATGCATCCAAGATTGGTCTCGGAAGTGTGTTGATGCAAGAAGGCAAAGTGATATCATATCTGTCCCGACAACTGAAGCAACATGAGCAGAATTACCCCACCCATGACCTAGAGTTAGCCGCCGTTGTTTTAGCCTTGAAGACATGGTGTCATTATCTTATGGGTAATCGCTGTGAGACTTACTCAGATCACAAGAGCCTGAAGTATATTTTTACTCAGAAGGAGTTGAATATGAGCCAACGGAGATGGATAGAGTTAATCAAGGATTACGACCTTGACATTCACTATCACCCCGACAAGGCCAATGTGGTAGCAGATGCTCTTAGTAGACTGCCGTGTAGATTAAACACCATGGTTATAAAGGAGCAACCAAGTTTGCCTAAGGAGCTGGAAGATTTCAGAATGGAGCTGGTTAGCGAAGGATTCCTAGCTATTATCGAACTTCAACCCACCTTGATAGATCAGATAAAGTAAGGTCAGCAAGGAAATGCCAGTATGGATGGAATTAAACATAGTATCGGTACAGGGAAGGTACCCGGATTTACGGAAGATGAAGGAGTTTTGTGGTATAAAGGACGAATCTGTGTGCCTGCAGATTCAGAGTTGAAACAAGCTATTTTGCAAGAAGCCCATGATACTCTTTACTCCATCCATCCCGGAGGAACCAAGATGTATCAGGATTTGAAGGAGCAATTTTGGTGGCATAAGATGAAGCGATAAGTCGGAAGTTACATAGCCAAATGTGATATCTATCACAGAGTCAAAGTCGAACATCAGAGACCCGCAGGACTTTTGCAACCTTTGCAGATACCAGAATGGAAATGAGATTCAGTTGGAATGGATTTCATCACCGGTTTGCCTATATCTAGTAGAGGAAATGATTCTATTTGGGTCATAGTGGATAGACTTTCTAAAGCATCTCATTTCTTACCTATCAAGACCCCTTATCAGAGCTCGAACCTAGTAGAGTTGTACATTGCTAGGATAGTCAGTTTGCATGGAATCCCCAAGAACACTGTGTCGGATCGAGGAACCCAGTTTACCTCAGGATTTTGGAAGAAAGTCCAAGAAGGATTAGGAACCAAAATGAATTTCTGCACAGCTTATCACCCGCAGACCGATGGACAAACGAAGCGAGTAAACCATATACTCGAAGATATGTTAAGATCTTGTGTGTTGGAATATGGATGTAAATGGGAGGACTGTCTGCCTTTTGTAGAATTCTCATACAACAACAGTTACCAAGCCAGTTTGCAAATGGCCCCATTTGAGTTTATGCATGGAAGGAAGTGTCGTACCCCAATGAATTGGTTGGAAGTAGGAGAGAGTCAGATTTTCGGACCCGACATCCTACGAGAAGCCAAAGAGAAAGTGCACAAGATCCGTGAGCACCTTAAGACTCCCCAATCTAGACAAAAAAGTTATGTCGCAAGAGACGTCGAGATCTAGCCTTCAATATCGGAGATTTTGTGTATCTGAAAGTATCACCCTTGAAAGGAATGCAGCGTTTCCAACTCAAAGGAAATCTTGCCCCCAGATACATTGGACCCTTCAAGATTCTAAGTCATTGAGGAGAGGTATCTTATTAGATAGAGCTGCCAGAAGAGTGTCAGCCGTGCTTGACGTGTTTCATGTCTCGTTACTTCGGAAGTGTTTAGAAGTTCCAGAAATGATGGAAGTTTTCAAGAACATTGATCACAGAGATATGGAGATCAACCCAGACCTGACCTATCGTGAAGAACCTGTCCGTATTTTGGAAGAAGCTTTCTGGACCACCCCGACCAGGAGTATCAAGTTTCTCAAGATCCAATGGAGAAATCATACGGAAGAAGAAGCCACTTGGGAGCGTGAGGATTACATCGGGACGGAGTTTCCCAATCTTTTTAGTTTCTAGTTTTTCCTGAATCTCAGGATGAGATTCTATTTAAGGGGGAAGGTTTGTAACATCCCAAAAATATTAATAAGGATCATTCCTGAATTAATCAAGATTAGGGTTAACAAAATCTTTTATTAATTAAATTCAAATCTTTATGCTTGTGTGTATGAATGATTGCAATGCCATGTTTGATTGTTGTAAATGATGAGAAATGGTTTATAGATCAAAACCATATCATCTAGGTCACTACCAAATCAAATCAAAACAAAATAAAATGAAAATATGAAGCATAAGACCTAATGGTCATTTATGCCAAAGTTAACCACTAGCTCACTTTGAGCATCTCTAGCAACTAATCTCAAACATAAACTTTCCCATTTCTTTTCTCCCCTTGCTAGACCTAGTGACACTGAACCCAATGGAACTTTCCAACCTTGCAGAAACATTTTCAAACTCTTTTGAGAGGCAATTCAAATTTGAATCTATCTCATATGTCAAGATAGCCATTTTTGGAAAACCACTCAAACCAACACCACTTGGCAAACCATTGCACCTAGAGACTACCAAGATTAGTATCAGATCACTCACCAAAAATCATTAAATTTGGTGATGATTTAGTTCATGCGGCCATTTGATCGAACACTTGGTGATCAAAGTACAACTACCAACTATCTACTATTTGTGATCAATCAATTGCTCATCCATTGTACCCCAAATCTTTTCCCTAGCTCGCCCACGATCACCCCCAGTATCCAGCCGTGCAATTGAGCCATTCTCCTTCACTACCTTGATCAATGCCAATGGTACCCGAGCTCACCATGTCACTAGAACATGCACATCACGCCACAGGCCGCGCCTCACTCGCTTGCGATGACTAGCTAGTAGCCGTGACCACACCGCCCCTCTCTGTCCACCCCTCGACCAACAGCGAGACGCGGAGACACTGGAACAGCCACACCCATCTAAGACACGGAGCGACGCAGTCGCCTCACGCAGACACGCTATGATTCGACCTCTTGGCCCGTACTCGCAACCCTGGCGTCACCAGCCACCGCCCAGACATGCCCATTGGTCACCATGCGCCCCCTTGACCACCGTACTCGCTGACGAACACCGCCGTACCCGCATAGAACGCCGACGTCGTCCGACCAACTGAGACTTCCCCTTGTCGAGTCACCACTCGCATGACGATTGCCACACCCAATAGCGTTGACCCATGCCCATCTCCATGCCTAGCTCGACCTATAGCAACATCGTCGACGAGCCCCTAACCATGCCGCACTGCCTCACCCTTGAGGGTATAAATAGACCCTCCCCCACCCTCAATCTTCACACCATTCCACTCCTCTCTCACTTAGAAACACCCCTGACCTGTTACCGGACCAAGGCGAGCACCCAATCGCCGGAATTTGATCGGAGTCTGGCGCCGTCGTGAGGGAAAGGCGTCGTCAATTGGAGCCACCCCAAGAGCTTCCGTGATTGCAATTCGACTCGCCATCATCGACAAGCTCGTTTGCCCGTATCACCGACCCTAGATGGACCCTTGGTAAGCCCCCAGCCACCCTCACTGCGCCGCTAGGTGAAAATCTCGTCGGGGCACCGCGACATAGACGATGAACCTAGACCATAGACCGTGTTGTAATCATAGGGCTAATATTGATCGATACCGCTTCACGTTAGATGACTCGCTGACGCGTGTGACCAGCTTGAGTGAGCCCGCTGCACGTGCGTTGTGCAGTTGGGCCAGCCCAGTAACGTTTTTCGCGTGAGCCTAGTAATTCAAATCTAGCATTTTTCTTTTTATTCAAAAACCTTTTCTGTAGCGAACTTTAAAAATCAATTCAGAGAGATTCACTGCACCAAATTGAATGAATCCAATTTTGTTTGAAAGTAGATGAAACTTTCTAATCATTCACATTGGATTCAAACAATTTGATACTATGGATCACCCTCAGTAAAAATAAGAAGCCAGTATCTTTTGCAACTTCAAACATTTTTCTAAAATCAACCATAGGTGATTTTGAGTTGATTCCAACTCTCAAAAATCACATTTGTCAAGACCTTTCTGAATATGTAAAAATCTACATACTTACATACAGTAGACCTGGACCAAAACTAAAAGAATGACTTTCTAGTCATTCTTAGCCACTTAAATATTATTAAATAATAGTGTTAAATTCTATAAATTAGGACAACCATTTTAAATCATATTCTCAAGTATTATAATATGTGGTGATGACATGTGTCAATATTATCCCACATTTGTAATTTGGAGAATATTAAATCCTAAGCAACTTTTCAATGAGTAGAAATTACTTTCCTAAAATAAGATAAATAAAATCTTATCACCCTTTATTGTAATGATAGAGATGATGCTAGATCATCTAGTGTGATCCTTGTGTGATAAATAGAAGTAGTTAAGTACTTGATTGGTGATTGTGTACCTCGTATTTATTTATAGACGCTAGTATCAATCCAGGCTACAACGAGGAGGAATTCTACGAAGACGAGGAAGAGAACTTCGACCACCTTACCAACCAAGGCAAGCTATACTGAGCATGCTAGACCATGCAAGCCTTACTATACATACCTTTGTGATACCCCTTTTTACTATACCAAATCCCAGTTTTATTTGCAAGCTTTACCTTTTGCAAAGTTGTTCAATAGTTAATAAATTGGATGATTAGTGGATGATGAGGAAAGTGTCATCAAGAGCTTGGATCTTGATGAAGATAGATACACCAGCCTAGTACCCTACAACTAGTGACACTCCCACCTTGATAGATGTTAGTGCTAAACTAAACTTGATCACTAGATGGGAACAAATGATTATGTAAACCTTGGAATGATGAGTCATTTTATTGAAATGTTTTGACATTTGTTATGGACACAATGACTTGAAGATGATGGTGAATAAAGTATGTGACTTGAATTTGATAAAAACTGATAGTTGGGTTCGGATGAGATACCACTACAATGTTTACCGTACAACCACAATACCCGAATTTGGGTAGGGCCTGACTGGAAGTTTATATGTCTTAGTATGGGTTCCCTCGTGGAACGAGGTGAGATGAGGCTACCTTGTGAATGTGACTCTCCACCAATGCAGTGCCCAAGATGACAGATGGTCATGGTTGGGAGGCCAAACTCATTGGGGAGGTTCCTATACTAGGTTGTGTAATTGAAAGGTTAGGATTGATTATCCGCATACTAAATATTATGATTCGGGATTGTTCCTGACGGATGTATCAAATATCGTGGTGAAAGTGTACCACCTCTGTAGAGTGTCAAACTATTCGAATAGCAGTGTCCATGGTTATGGACAGTTGGATGGACATACTATTCTGTTGTCAGATGTTTTTCAAAATGACCCGTGACTTGAAAGATGACTTTGACTTGACCCCACAAGTTGTGGAAATGAAGCTAGGTTACCACCTAAGTAACTTAGCCAACTAAAGTTAGGTTTTACTACTAGACACTAGTTTAAATAAAATTGGCTTATGGCAAACAAACCTAGAGCTTAAGAATCCTATTAGATGGCCTTACTGTTTTTGTGAAAGTTTGCGAGTACTTCAAAGTACTCATGGCTTGTCCCTGGATATTCCCATGGCCAGACTAGGAAGGATACTATGAGGAAGATGGATAGCAGGACGCTTATGATAACTAGGATCATCTCCCATCGTCAGCATTTCCTGTGACCCTGAAGATGGAGCCCCGACCACGCTACCTTTATTATTATTCCGCTGCTTTGATTGTAATCAGACTTGATCATGAGATCAACTATTTGTATGACCTTTATGGTTTGTAATGGATGATGAACTATGGTACCAATCTATTATATCTCGAAAAAATGGTAATCCTAGGATTGCGATGTATGGCATAACAGACATCTGTGATTAAAAATCCAGGTGTTGACAAGTTGGTATCAGAGCCATCCTGACCATAGGAGACCCTAGTTAGCATGGACGTCAGAAAATCTTAGTTTCCAAAACCAAGAAAGTGAGTATCTTTTAAAACCTATTCCCACTCTTACCCTTGAAATTATTTCCAAAAGAGAGTCATAAGTTCCTTAATTTTTTTTGCAACCTTACCTAAAAATTGGCACACTTGATCACTTCTCTAACTTACTCCTCTCGAATTGCTTATAGACGGACTACGCCTACAGCAAGTTCTACCAGCTAGGCAATGGAGGGAGTCTCATCTTTGAGAATGACCTGAGCGAGCTGACAGTATTTCTGGAGCGCCCACATCCGGAGTTCTATGGAGCTCCACTCAATGATCACCCCGGAGGGGAGATATAGTGGCCGATAATTGCCGATCTTTGCAGAAAGATGGAGCCACCTACCTAGGAGAAGATCCATTTCACCATCAGAGAGAACAATTGGATCAATGGACTAGCGAGAGCTATGCAGGAAGCACTTGCCTGATTATGTGGGCAGAATATCAACAAGATCATCGGTACCCACTTTGCTCACTATGCCAGAAGTGACTCCAATGGACAACCCCTGGATCTACCAGCCCACCCTGACTTGAGGCATCATGTGGACCATTTTTCCTTCATTCTTAGTGAGAGTCAGAAGGAACTGGACAACGCTCGTGCTGACACCAATGTGAAGCAACTTGCTGCTGCCAAGAAGGACTAGACCTTCTCCATCCTCGTGAAGGAGTGCAAGTCACTTCGCAAACTGCATGACAAGAAGGATCGCATCATTGCTCGCCTTCCTCACAAAGTGTCGGACTTTGAGGAGACCATCCATGATCGAGACATGCAGCTTGAGGAGAGGGAGAATGAAGGGGAAGATATTTGTGGAGATCCCTACTCGTATCTCAGTGATGATGATGACTACTTGGAGGACATGGACCAGGAGTACCACACTGATGATGAGGACCATGCATTCATTGATGATGAAGAAGCCACCAGTTCTGATGAGTAGTAGCACTTGAGCACTATCATAGGTGTGAGTTGTATCAGGTCCTACTGTATCGTAGCTTGCCAGAATGGTTTTTAAAAGCATCCGTTTATGGTGGTGTGTTGTTTGGAATGTGTTGCTTGTATGGTGTGACTTTGAAATGAATGAGAATGAGTTGTTGGCTTTCAAACCTTAGCGTTACTCAAAAGTTTAAAAGCTTTAAAAACGAAACCCAGAAACCTTACAAAAATTTCCCTCTTGTCCCATGATCTATCTCAATCTTCAGATGCCTCGCGGAGGGAGCAGCTCATCTCAATAACTGATGGTCCAAATCTTGCAAATATTAGTAGCAGATCAAGAAGCCGGTAGAACCGAGCATCAAGCCAATCTAGCCACTCTTTAACTGATCGCTCAACTACCCCATGATAACCATGGCCCTGGAAATCAGGATCATCATGGATCCAAACTTAAGAACTTCCAGAATACCAATCCCCCTATCTTTAGTAAATCGAAAGAGCCCTTAGACATCGATGACTGGCTGCAGACTATGGACAACAACTTGGAAGTAGCCGGAGTAGAGGAGGCTGAGAAAGTACTGTTTGCCACCCACTATCTGGCTGGTTCTGCAAGAGCATGGTGGAATAGCACCCGTATTATGAATAGAGGATAGATGATGACTTGGGACGAATTCAAACTTAAGTTCAGCCAAACCCATGTGCCACCGAGTTTGATTCTGCGGATGAGGGATGAATTCAAAGAGCTGAAGCAGTGAAGGATGACTGTGGTAGAGTACCGCGACAGATTTCTGTCTCTGTCTAGCTATGCCCCTCATGAGATTGGAACAAAAGCCAAGAAAAAGGAGAGATTTCTGAATGGTTTGCATGATGAGATGTAGACGGTGTTAGTCAATATCTCATTTGCTGATCTAGAAGATTTAGTGGATTCAACAATCTAGATGGAAGGAAAGATCAACCAAGCTACTGAAAATCGTAAGCGTCGTATGATGCATCAACCAGGACCCCACCATACCCCAAAGTATCGCCCCAATTCGTCTGCTGGATTTGCACCAAGGAACCCTAGGCCACCTATGTCTCGCCCAAACTTTCCCAACCGTAGTGGAGGAAACCCCAAGACCTGGAGGCAACAACCATTACAACCATGGAAACTCCAATAACTTCAACTGTGCACCGCCAAGTCCCACCAATCCCAATAGCAATACTGCCCCAAGGACTGGAAGTAATGCCATACCTATTGTCGGAAAGGACAAGTCAGCAGTCACCTGCTTTGAGTGTGGAGTGACAGGTCACTATTCCAATGAGTGCCCCAAGAATACTGCTGCAACACCCAATGTTACTGCACCTGCCCAGAAGCAGAGTCGTTTCCAACCTGGAAAGAGATTCACCCCAGGAAACCCGACGTGCTGGCCGTCTGTTTCACATGAATGCTGAAGAAGCCCAGGAAGCGCCAGATGCTGCAATCGGCAGCGAGTAGTAGAACATGGGGCAAGGGCGGCCAGCCATCTGCGGTGCGAGATGAGGGCTGAGACACAAGGGTTTACCCAGGTTCGCCCCCCCGGAGGGTAAAGACCTACTCCTGCTAGATTGTATTATGGTGAGAATACAATGGGATGAGCTCGGCGGCTA
The DNA here is from genome assembly GCA_916181665.1 of Avena sativa. Classification (NCBI taxonomy): domain Eukaryota; kingdom Viridiplantae; phylum Streptophyta; class Magnoliopsida; order Poales; family Poaceae; genus Avena; species Avena sativa. The sequence goes on from OV702297.1 coordinate 152,483,424, forward strand.
GGCGGCGAGTCGCTAGGGTGTATGATGGAAGGTGTCCTCTATGCATCCTCCAGGTAGTTTTATATAGACTCACCTCCCTAGGGTTTACAGATCTCAACCGAACTAGTTAAGGATTCGGAGATTCTATGACCTAGTCCGACTGGGCCTAGCTACGCTTCTGGGCCTTCAGCTTCCAGTCGCTTGAGTCCATGCCAAGTCTTGATCCAGTCGCCGTCCTGCAGGCCCACTCACTGATGCTTGGGCCAGTAGGAAACGTCCTGCTGGGTATACCCCTATAGGCATATCCCCATCAGTAGTCCCCGAGGCCATCGTTGATTTGTCGCAGGCGTTTGCTGGCAGTCGGAGTATGCGGGTCCAAAGCGGACGTCCAGTCGAATCGGTCGCGGACTCCTGAATAAAGGGAAGAACTAGTCATTTCAGTCGCAATAACGGCGACCAATCGTGTCGCAGCTCGGCGAGCGGGTCGGCGAATACTTAGTCACTGTCATAGTGATCGCGTCGGCGAGTCGTCGAGTCGCTAGGAGGGATGAGTCAAACGGATGAAGTTGGACCGTCAATTAGGGTCAAACTAGCCGTTGGGTAATTCAACGGTAACTTCGGCGTAATTACCGTGTATTAACGGCTCCCGAAACTGGCGGGTAGCAACCGCTATATAAGGAGAATGATAGGCGGGTAGGGAAACGGTTCTTCTTTCCTCCTCCGATCTCGCTCGTCTCTGTTTCCCCATTACGCACAGTGATCTAAACAATCTAGAGGGCTCCGACCCCCACGAATCTTCAACTGATGGCCCCCTCCACCGAGCCATGGGGCAGATCCAAATGCACCAAGGCGCTACTGGAATCCTTCGAGGAGGCCGGGATCCTCCACGCCGGCAGATGGCGCATCCCCGCGGCCGGAGAAGTGACTCTGGACCCGCGCGAGGGAGAGTTCATCTGCTTCACCAGCCACCTGGAGCGGGGGCTGGGCTTCCCAACTTCCCTCTTCTTCCGTCATTTCTGCGCCTACTACGGGATCCAGCCATCGGATCTAGGTCCACATAGTATCGAGCAGCTCGCCATCTTAGTGGCATTCTACGACTGCTACCTGCGCTGCAGGCCCTACTTCCCCCTGTGGCAGGATCTGTTCTATGGGAGAATCAGCCGCGAAGAGTCAGGCGGCCCGATTCTAGCTGCGGGCGGCCTGACATTCCAACTGAAGTCGAAGGCGTCGTTCTTCGACCTGATGCTGCCTGCCAAGGCGGCGAACGAATGGAAGAAGTCCTGGTTCTACGTCACCGAGTCGACTACAAACGGCGAAGTGGCGCTTCCAAGGTACTCTACCGATCGGCCCGAACCGCATCGGCTCCAGGTCGTCAAGATCCCGCTGGACCAACGGATGGTTGTCGACGAAATGCTGTAGACCATCCGCGGCCTGAAGAAGAAGGGCCTCCAGACCATCAACCTCTACAACTGCTGGTTCGGGCGGCGGATCGTGCCCTTGGCCCGCCGCGACCACTACATGTATGAGTATACAGGTAAGGTCGATCCAACGAAGTCCTCCCTCGCTGAGTGGAGGCTCGAAGACTACACCCTAGCCCTGAAGAAGATCACCCAGGCGGTGTATCTTGACGCGAAGGCCGGGGTCGCCCCCTATACTGCAAGGCGCCCGGCTCCGACGGTAAGCCGTCATTTCGTCACCACTCGCAGTCGCAGATGATGCATTCCAGGTTGTGTTGACGTTGTCTTGTTTTTATTGTTGTTGTTCCAATTGGTAGAAGGGTGGCTTCCACCCGTAGACGACGAGATCTAGAGCTCGTCTGTCCAAGACGGGAGCGAGTCGTCACCCGTCAAAGGAGACGCCGAGAGCGACGAGGGTGACGACGACGACGTCGACGAAGACGAACCCATCAAAGTCGCTGCCCCCACAGTTCGCAAGCTCGAGGCGAGTAAAAGACTCGAGCCTCACGATGATGACGACGACGAGCTTCCCGAGCACACCTCACATCGTGAGGCCACGCCGTTGAAGAAAAATAAGAAGAAGGCAGCTCCGCCGAAGAAGAAGGCGAAGCCGGCGAAGCGGATATCTCCGCCCCGATCTGCGACCAGTTTCGATGCCACCAGCTCGGCTAGGGACGCGGCGGTGCACGCGATCGTGGCGCCGGATGCTACCGCCCACAGGGACGAGGCGCCGCTAGCGTCGTCACCACCTCCATTCGCCCCAATCGCTGGTTTGGGTGATGCTCCAGCCGCAGGGGCCTCGCCTCCAAGGGAGGCTCCCGCGGCAATTATCGCGGAGGCTCCTGCCGTGGCTTCGTCTTTGAAGAAGCCGTCAGTGTCTTGGGCACACGATGTGTTTGAGACGGGCCTTATTCAGAGGTTGGGGCCCGAGTTGGAAAAGCCGGCTAGCATCCGCACCGGTCTGCGGTTCATACCAGTCACCAAGTGAGTGTTGTTCATCTACTTGTTTTTCGTTGTAGTCGGATAGTTTTATTCATATCGTTGTTTCACAGGACTGGTGTTAAAAAGATCGGCCATCCTTTCGTGGCCAAGGTTCTGCCAGTCGTCCCCGAGGTGGACTCCTCGCGGAAGAGGAAAACCGACTAAGTCGCTTCTCCCGTCGAAGGTGCCAAGAGGGCAAAAAGCGACGACGTTGTCACGGTTTTTGATGACCCGGCGGTTGCTCCGAGCGAACCTCCGACTGCGGCGGAAGTGGCCTCGAAGACCAAGGAGGCTGTTGCCTCACACAACGTGGCCGAGCCAGCTCCGAGTGGCGCCGCGGCATCTGCATCGACCTTCCCTTGGTTCATGGCGAAGGCGGCCGCAGCGAGTGGCTCAGCACCAACGAGCCGGATGCCTGGGTTTGCCGAGGTGGAGGTCGAACAGCTTCGCGGCCACACTCTGGTCGTGCTTGCACCTATGGACGCGCTGGAGCTTCACGGCATGCTAGGTGTTGCCATCCAGGTATGTCCAGTCCCCGAGGATCGGGCCACTGAATTTCAGTGGTCGGATTTATATCATCCAGTCCTCGAGTGTCTAGTCACTGAATTTCAGCGGGTGGGCACTTAGGATTTTCAATGTCCAGTCCCCGAGTGTCTAGTCGCTGAATTTCAGCGGGTGGGCACTTAGGAATTTCATTAACCAGTCCCTGAGTGCCTAGTCGCTGAATTTCAGCGAGTGGGCACTTAAGAATTTCGTTGTTGTTGACGTTGTAGTTTGTGTGCAGGGGCTGCAACGCGAATCGGCCGATCGGCTTGCTGCAAAGTGTCGCTTGGAGAAGGAACTCGTTGTCGTCCAGGAGATGAACAAGGGGCTTCAAGCAATTGCAGCCGAGGCAGAGGAGGTCCGCCGGGGCCTTGTCCCGGTGGGTGACTTGACAGCGGCTCAGTCTGCTTTGAGCGTGGCCGAAAAGCGGGTCGCTGACCTGGAGCGTGAGCTCAAGGAGGTGAGGGCAGAAGCGAGTTCAGCGGAGGGGCGTGCGAAAGCGGCTGTCACTTCTGCCACTGAAGAGCGGAAATTATCTGACGCGCTCGTTGCTGGGCTGTAGGATGACCTTTCTTCTCTTCAACGTTTCATCACGGACCTCTACCGCCCGCTGATTGGTAAATTCTCCTTCGCCCAATTCTCGGTGGCACTAATTTTATTGTGAAGTGGACGAGTCGCTTACTGTTTATTGATGTGCTGCAGGACAGATTATTGACAACGTGGAAGAAGCGCAGTCGTATGACGCGCGGCAGTGCGTGGCCACTCTGGTCGACTCGGCCATGTTGTCTGTGACTTGCCTTCGAGCATATCTTCAGGAGATATCGCCTACGGAGGTGATCCCCAATGACCTTGTCGAGGTATGGCGCTATCTAGGGAAGGCTCTGTCGGTGGTCGAGTTCATGACGCAGTCGGCCTTCCGGTGTGGGGCAGCGACGGCGCTCAGCCTTGGGCTTGCCCATTTCCCGGAGGACTTCGACCTCGACTATGTCACGAGCGGCTACCCCAAGTCAACGGGCTCGGTGGAGATTGCCGAGGTGCTGAAGCTGACGGACCAGGCCGCGGTGTACTCCGACCGTGTTTGGGCGATGGGCGATCTCCTCCCCTATCAGGAGACGGTTGTCGCCCCCAACGATCCTGAGCCGAAGCATCGGGACTTCAAGGTTGAGCAGCCATTCCGTGCGGCAATGGCGGGTGAGCTAACGACGTACCTGTCGAACCCGTACGTGCCCTTCATTCGTAATCGCAGGGGTGGCGGCGAGTCTGCGTCAAAACCTACGGAGTAGAAGCATTGTGCCCTTGGGCGTTAGTACAAGAGAACCATTGAACTTTCCTTTTATTTTGGAACAACTTGTGCCGCTATGAAGGAAATTCATGTTGTTTTGTCATTTGTTCTGCGATTTTGGATTTTGATTGAACGAGTCCCCGAGCGCGTCCGCCCTTTTTATGGGGTTTACCTCGTTTGTTATGTATTTGCGAATTTTTAATGGATTAAGGTCGACTCGCCAGAGCTCGGAGAGCTAGTCGCAGGGCGACTCCCATGGGTGCTCTTTACTTGACCGTTTTCCCGTGCGCGAACGAGGTCGGGTAGCCGAGTCCCCGAGCGTGGTACTGGGTGGTTCTAGTCGCAGCCCCAAGGTAGGTGAGGACTAAGCGCGGTAAAGTAAGCGCGTCGCTCCTGCCTGACCCGAAGGATCAGTCGCATGGCGAGTGCTGGGCACACTCTCATACTGGGCGTTTTTCCCTAGTCGCTCGTATTTGACTGGACGTCAGTCCCCGAGCGTGGTATTTGGCCGTTCGAGTCGCTGTGCCGAGGATGCGGAGGACCTTGGTCGCTGTGAGGAGCGAGAGAAGTTGTCTTGGCTTGGTAAGCCAGTCGGGCTAGGCGACTCCAATGGGGCTCCGGGATGGCGTTTTTTGTGGACGTTACGAGGCCTGGGGTTTCCTAGTGCCCTTGTACCGCACTACTTGGCCGCGCCGGTCACTTTACCAGAGGTTGACTTCTGCGAGTAGCATAACTCTGTTATTACAAGTGCGAGTGGCACAAGACACGGAGAGTAAACACAATTTTCGGTGACTGATCAGCTTTATTTCATAGCGGGTGGAGAGTACATGTATGGAGTTCTAGGAGTAGAACTTCAGTAGGAGGTTTACATTCCATGGCCGCTTGACGTCAAGGTTCCCGTCCCCTCGGACGTAGATGAGGTAGTAGGCGTCGTTGCCTAGGACTCGCCCAATGGCGAATGGTCCCTCCCAAGGGGGGAGAGCTTGTGCATGCCCTTCTTGTCCTGGATTAGGCGAAGTAGCAGGTCGCCTTCCTGGAAAGTGTGAGTCTTTACTCGCCGGCTATGGTAGTGGCGGAGCCCTTGCTGGTAGATGGCAGTGCGGGAGCGAGCTAGGTCACGTGCCTCGTCGAGCTGGTCGAATCCATCTTGGTGTGCAAGTTCATTTGCAACCTCCGTGTAGTTGACCACCCTTGGTGAATCGTGCTCGAGGTCGATGGGCATGACTGCCTCGGCACCGTACACCATGAAGAAGGGGGTGAATCCTGTCGACCTATTGATGGAGGTGCGGATGCCCCAGATGCCGGAGGGTAGCTCCTCGACCCAGCACCCGGCGGTGCGCTCCAGTGGGACTTGGAGCCGTGGCTTCAGGCCGTGGAGGATGCTCTGATTGGCGCGTTCCGCCTGTCCATTGGACTCCGGGTACGCGACTGAGGCGAGGTCGAGTCGGATGTGGTGTTCCTCGCAGAGCTCGGCCATAGCTACTTTGGCGAAGTTGGTGCCATTGTCCGTGATGATGATGTTGTTGGGGAAGCCGTAGCGGTAGATGAGCTCACGGAGGAACTTGGTGGTAGTCTTCCCATCGCATTTGCGGACTGGCTTGGCCTCCACCCATTTTGTGAATTTGTCGACTGCGACTAGGAGGTGGGTGAAGCCGGAGGGGGCCTTCTTGAAGGGGCCTACCATGTCCATGCCCCATACGGTGAATGGCTAGGTGATGGGGATTGTCTTGTGCGCCGAGCTCGGCACATGGGTCTGGTTGGCGTATTTCTGGCATCCAGCGCACCTCTGGACGATGTCAACCACGTCTGCATGTGCGGTGAGCCAGTAGAAGCCGTGTCGCATAGCCTTTGTGACCAGAGAGCGGGCGCCGGCGTGGTGGCCGCAGTCACCGGAGTGAATGTCTTGGAGGATTTTGCGTCCTTCGGCGGGTTGAACGCAGTGTTGGAACACACCGGTCACGCTGCGCTTGTTGAGCTCGCCGTTGATGATGACGAAGGACTTGCAGTGGCATGCTATCATCCGGGCGTCCGCTTCATTCGCGGGCAGGGTGCCTCCCTCTAGGTAGGCGACGTATGGCGCTGTCCAGTCGTTTGGCTCGGCGATTAGTGCGACCAGGGATGCTTCTGGTTGCAACGGGATCCCGATGTCATTCTCCCTTGGGGAAGAGACAGAGGGCTTGGTGATGGTGTCGAGGAAGACGCCGGCGGGTGGCACGAGGCGAGCCAAGCCAATGTGGGAGAGTGCGTCGGCCTCCTCGTTCTTCCGCCTGTCCATCCATTCGACGGAGTAGCCTGCGAAGTGGCCACCCAGCTGGTCCACTGCTTGGTGGTATGCTGCCATGGTGGGGGAGACGGCGTCGCAGGTGCCGGCGACTTGCCCAGCGACTAGGTTGGAGTCCCCGTAGCAGCGCAGTCGGTGGACGTTCATCTCCTTCGCAGCTCGCATGCCGTGGAGCAGCGCCTCGTACTCGGCCATGTTGTTGGTGTAGGGGGTGAAGTCGAGGTAGAGAACGTAGCGAAGCTTGTCGCCCTTCGGATACGTTAGCACGATCCCTGCACCTACGCCGTCCGCGTTCTTGGAGCCGTCGAAGTGTAGGTTCCAGTAATGGAGGTATGTCAGCTTCTCTGGCTGCTAGGCCTCCTCCCAGTCGGCGAGGAAGTCTGCGAGAGCCTACGACTTGATCGCCTTGCGCGGCTCGTACTTGATGTTGTGGACGCTGATCTCGACGTCCCACTTAGCGACTCGCCGGGTCGCCTCATAGTTGCGGATGATATCCTGCAATGGTGCCGAGGAGACGACCGTTATTGGGTGCTCCTGGAACTAGTGCGGTAGTCGCCGCTATGCTCTGAAGATCGCGTACACCAATTTTTGGTATTGCGGGTAGCCCTGGCGCGACTCGGTGAGGACTTCACTGATGTAGTACACTGGTCGCTGCACCGGGCGCTCCTTTCCTTCCTCTGGCCATTCGACGACCATGACGGCGCTGACGACGCGCTCGGAGGTCGCGACATAGACCAGCATGGATTTCTTGCTGACGGGGGCGGCGAGTAGCGGTGCTGCGAGTAGCACCTCCTTGAGATCGCGGAGCGCGTCGTCTGCCTCCTTGTCCCACTGGAAGGTGGGGTTCTTGCGCATTAGGCGCTAGAGGAGCACCGCCTTTTCGCCTAGCCGGGGGATGAAGCGAGTGATAGCGGCAACTCGCCCATCAGCTTCTGGACGTCGCGCAGGCACTCGGGTCTGCCGAGGCGAGCGATCGTGTTGATCTTGGCGGGGTTCGCTTCGATCCCGCACTTGGAGATGACGTACCCCAGTAGCTGTCCAGTTGGCACACCGAAGGTGCACTTCCCTGGGTTTAGCTTTATCTTGTATTTCCGCAGGTTGGCGAATGTTTCCGCCAGGTCAGCGAGTAGGTCGTTCTGGCGAGCGGAGTTTACCACCATGTCGTCGATGTAGACGTGGATATTGCAGCCAATTTGGCTCGCAAGTCACTCCTGCATGCACCGCTGGTAGGTCCCCCCGGCGTTCTTGAGGCCGAAGGTCATGGCAGTGTAGTAGAAGGCTCCGAATGGCGTGATGAACACCGTCTTCTCTTCATCCTCGACGGCCATTTTGATCTGGTTGTACCCAGAGTAGGCGTCGAGGAAGCACAGCAACTCCGAGCCCGCGGTGGAATCGATGATTTGGTCGATCCGTGGGAGGACGAATTGCTCCTTCAGGCAGGCGCTGTTTAAGTTTGTGTAATTGATACACATCCTCCAGGTCCAGTTTTTCTTCTCGACCAGGACTGGGTTTGCCAGCCACTTGGAGTACTTGATTGGCCGGATGAAGCCTGCAGCGAGTAGACGCTGCACCTCCTCGGCGATGGCTCGGCGGCGCTCTTCATTGAAGGGCCGCAGCGACTGCTTAACAGGTCACACTTTGGAGTCGGCATTGAGTTTGTGCTCAGTGAGTTCCCTCGGGACACCAGGCATGTCAGAGGGCTTCCACGCGAAGATGTCCATGTTCTCACGGAGGAACTCGATGAGCGCGCCTTCCTATGCTGGGACCATCTGGCTAGAGTCGCCTGGGACCAGCTCGACGGTGCGGGTATGCATCGTTGCCTCGAAGGCAGTGGAGTTGCCGCCCTCTGAGTTGGGCTTCTTGAGTATGGTGGGGTCATCGTTGCTGACCCCGCTCGCGTACTTCGCGAGCTCCTCGGTGTGGTTGGCCTCTGCCGCGGTGACGGCGTCGGCGAGTTCGGCTCCTTTGGCCTTTCACTCGGCGGCCATGTCGGGATCGCCGTGCTTGGTGATGACGCCGCACGGCCCGGGTAGCTTCATCGTGTTGTACGCGTAGTGGGGTGCTGCCATGAACTTGGCGAACGCCTAGTGCCCTAGGACGCAGTGGTAGGGGCTGTCGAAGGGCACCAGCTCGAAGACGATTCGCTCGGTGCGGAAGTTTGCCGGTGTGCCGAAGGTGACTGGCAGCGTCACCTCACCGATCGGGTACGCCTTCCGACCAGGGACGATGCCGTGGAACATGGTGTAGGTCGTCTCGATCATCCACTGCAGGAGCCGCAGTCGCCTGAAGGTGTCCATGTACAGGATGTTGATGGAGCTGCTGCCGTCCATCAATGTTTTGGGGTGCCAATAGTCTCCCACCTTGGGCTTAACCACCAGGGCGACTCGTCCCGGATACTCGATCCGTGGCGAGTGGTCCGCGTGGCTCCAAGTGATTTGTTGTTCAGACTAGTTGAGGAACTGGGGATGTCTATCTGAGCCACCGCGTTGACGGCGACAGCGCGGGCGATGACCTTCTTCTCGCGCTTTGTGTTGAAGCCTGTGAAGGTGTAGAGCGAGCCGGCGATGCTGCCGAATTTTCCGCCGTTTGGCGGGTTGTTGTCGGGGTCTTCCCGCGCGCCGTGCCTTCTCGATCTCCTTGAGAGAGTGGCAGTCGGCGGTCGTGTGCGTGGCGGGTTTTCCTTCCCTGCTGTGAAATACACAAGGTTGGTTAAGAAGGGTCGCGGGGTCGAACCTCGGCTTCTCCTTGTAGTTGCCACCGTCGCGGTGTTGTCTCCCGACGCGGTGGAAGCTCTTGGGCTCGCGCTGCGCGTATCTAGCGTTGGCGACGAAGTCGACTCGCCTGTCACTGCGGCGCTTGCCAGTGAGGCGAGTGTTGCTGTAGCGTAAGTCGGGTCGTCTCCCATTGTCGTGGCCACACGTGCGACGGTGTCCTCCCGACTCGTCGTCGGTTTCTTGGTTTGGGTCCTCCTTCGCGTACCTTTTTGCGATCTCTAGGAGATCCGGTATGTTGTCGAGTGTGCGGTACGCTCGTTTGAGCTTGGCGACCAGGGGCTCGTAGCGGCACGAGGTCTTGAAGCAGTGGATTGCGGTGTCTGGGTGGATGCCGACCGCGTTGTACCACAGATCTTGCCATCGTTGGACCTAGCTGCGGGTCGACTCGCGGGGTCCCTAGACGCACCATTCTAGGTCCTCAATGGTGGTAGCGCGGGTGTATGAACCCTCGAAGTGCCTGACGAAGGCTTCGCGCATCTCTTCCCAGGAGTCGATGCTATCCGCGGGAAGGGTGTTAATCCATTTCCTGCACGCCCCCTCCATCATCAGGGGGAGGTAGCGGGCGGCTAGTAGATCGGTGTGGCTGGCGATCCCCATCGCCATGAGGTAGGTATCCAACCACACGGAGGGGTCGTACGAAGGGTCGTACTTCTCTATTTCCTTCGGCGCTTTGAGGTTCGTCGGGTATCTTTCGCCTCGGATCATTGGTCCGAAGCACTGGGGCCCGATGCGGCTCAACGACCCCCTCGACTTACTATCACGGCGGTTGGTGAGGGTGTGCCGCAGGTGGTCAGGCTAGTGTGCGCGCCAGCTCTGGTTGTTGATGATGTGGGTGCGGGTGTCGACGGATTGTCCATTGGCAGCGACGAAGTTGGTCGCCGGTCTAGGGTCATTGGTGGAGAGTGCCGCATTCGCGGGTCGGTGTTGGAGCTATAGGGGTTTGGGTGGCAGGCAGTCGAGAGTGTTCGCCGCCATGGGGCGGCCGCTTGAGGCCGCTCTGCTGCCCGATGAACGCGAGTACATCCGACCCTGCGAGTCGACGCCTGATGGGGATATGCCTACCGGGGTATACCCAGCAGGACGTTTCCGACTGGCCCAGGAACTGGAAGCTGAAGGCCCAGGCGAGTAGATAGGCCCAGTCGAGTTAGATTAAACGATTACCGAAGCCTTAACTGATTCGGTTGAGATATGTAAACCCTAGGGGAGGTGAGTCTATATAAACCTCCCTACAGGGCGTGTAGAGATACGTTCCATCATACACCCAAGCGACTCGCCGCCTAACCGCCGAGCTCGCCCACTGTACCTCCACCATAATACAATCTAGCAGGAGTAGGTCTTTACCCTCCGGGGGGCCGAACCTGGGTAAAACCTTGTGTCTCCGCCCTCATCTTGCACCGCAGATGGCTGGCCGCCCTTGCCCCTCGTTCTACTACTCGCTGTCGATTGCAGCATCTGCCTTGACCATTCCCACGACAGTGGCGCCCACCTTGGGGCCTGGCCGGTCTGGCCGGTGTTCTGCGGCGAGATCCAATCTGCCCATCAACGATACGGTCGCCACCGGCCGCATGATAGCGATCGGCGAGATGCTCCAGATCTTGTCGAGCAGCTACGTCCCGGCGGCGCGACCCGTCACACGCAGCATGATCCTGCCGGTCGACACGATCAGCCTCTTCTTCGGCCTCACCGACGTCATCGTCTCGGAGGATTCGGCTCGCATCCGCGAGTCACCGCCACGCGATCGACTCTCCGAGAGCCAGGTCCCCACGATCCATCGCCTCGCCTCCGAGTACAACTCGGCCCACAGTAACGTGGCTGAAAACTCCGCGGCCCTCAACGACGACGCCGACTCGGCGACCCCGGCGTCACTCGCCGGATCCATCACCGCGGCTTCACCCGCGGGCTCCATCACCCAGGTCTGCAACATGGGAGACTTCGAGGATCCCTCCATCCTTGGGATCTTCGACTTCGACTCCGGGTCGGAAAATTCCGCCGACCTCCGCGATGGGACCGGTCGCCACGCCGCGACCTACATGGCCACCGGCACCGATCCGCCGGAGGATCCCTTCGCCACCCCGATCCCTCCTAACGCCACGGCAACGGAGGTCGAGGAACTCCGCCTGAAGCTGGCGGAGGCAGTCCATAAGGAACAAGCCGAGCGCCAAAAATTTCGCCTCGAGCAGGTGACGGCGCAGGAGCTGTCGCGCTACCACCAGCAGCGAATCAGGTCGCGCCTGAACCCCACCGTCCAAGGGCGCGCCCTGAACTTCGACGACGAAAACGACCTGGCCCGCGCGGCCGAGCGCGCGATCTGCGAGAACGCGCCACCAGGAGGAAGCGCCCGACCCCCGCCAGGGTCGACGGCGATGGGCGCCCCACCTCCACCCAACCGCAAACCCCCCAGGGATCAGCCGCGGATAGTAGTCTCCTCACGGGAGCGAGACACGAACGACCTCCCACTGTTCTCCACCCCGATGGACAACCTCGTGGCGGGCCGAGCAGCAGCCGACAACATCACGGCCACCGGCGGGCGCCCTATAGATCCAGTATGTCAGGGCCCTGCTCGCAAAGGCCGTCGAGCAGCAAAACGCAGACGCTGACTCGCAGGGTCGAGTGTACTCGCGTTCTTCGGGAAGCAGAGCGGCCTCAAGTGGCCGCCCCATGGAGGCAAACACCCTCAACTGCCCGCCACCAGATCCATTGCAGCTCCAACATCGACCCGCGAATGCGGCACTCTCCACCAACGACCTCAGGCCAGCGACCAACTTCGTCGCCGCCAACGGTCAACCCATCGACGCCCGCACCCACATCATCAACAACCAAAGCTGGCGCGAACGCCAGCCCGACGACCTGCGACACACCCTAAGTCGCGACGGCGAGCCGATGGGATCGCTAAGTCGACTCGGCCCCAAGTGCTTCGGACCAATGATCCGAGGCGAGAAGTACCCGCCGAACTTCAAGGCGCCGAAGGAGATAGAAAAGTACGACCCTTCGTACGACCCCTCCGTGTGGCTCGATACATACCTCATGGCAATGGGGATTGCAGGCCACGCCGACCTGCTAGCCGCCCGTTACCTCCCCCTGATGATGGAGGGGACGTGCAGGCAGTGGATCAACACCCTCCCCCAGGACAGCATCGACTCCTGGGAGGAGATGCGTGACGCCTTCGTCAGGCACTTCGAGTGCTCCTACACCCGCGCCACCACTATCGAGGACCTGGAGCGATGTGTCCAGGGACCCCGCGAGTCGACCCGCAACTGGGTCCAACGGTGGCAGGAACTATGGTACAACGCGGTCGGCATCCACCCGGACACCGTGATCCATTGCTTCAAGACCTCGTGCCGCTACGAGCCCTTGGTCGCCAAGCTCAAGCGACATTCTCGCACACTCGACAACATACCGGATCTCCTCGAGATTGCCAAACGGTACGCGGAAGAAGACGCAAATCAGGAAACCGACGACGAGTCGGGAGGTCAACGCCGCACGAGCGGCAACGACAACGGACGGCGGTCTGACCTACGCTACAGCAACACTCGCCTCACTGGCAAGCCCCACAGTGACGGGCGAGTCGACTTCGTCGCCAACGCCGGGCACGCGCAACGCGAGCCCAAGAGCTTCCGCCGCGACGGAGGACAACGCCGTGACGGCGGTAACTACAAGGCCAAGCCAAGGTTCGACCCCGCGGCCCTCCTTAACCAACCTTGTGCGTTTCACAACAGGGAAGGGAAACCCGCAACACACACGACCGCCGACTGCCACACCCTCAGGGAGATCGAGAAGGCACGGCGAGCACGGGAGGACCCCGACAACAACTCGCCAAACGGCGGAAAATTCGGCAACATGGCCGGCTCGCTCCATACCTTCACAGGCTTCAACACGAAGCGCGAGAAGAAGGTCATCACCTGCGTCGTCGCCGTCAACGCGGTGGCCCAGGTGGACGTTCCCCAGTTCCTCAACTGGTCGGAGCAGCCCATCACCTAGATCCACCAGGACCACTCGCCGCGCATCGAGTACCCATGCCGAGTCGCCCTGGTGGTCAAGCCAAAGGTAGGCGACTACTGGCTCCCCAAGACATTGATGGACAGCGGCAGCTCCATCAACATCCTGTACCTGGACACCTTCAGGCGGCTGTGGCTCCCGCAGTCGATGATCGAGACGACCCACACCACGTTCCATGACATCATCCCTGGTCGGAAGGCATACACGATCGGCAAGGTCACGCTGCCAGTCACCTTCGGCACGCCAGCAAACTTCCGCACCGAGCGGATCGTCTTCGAGCTGGTACCCTTCGACAGCCCCTACCACTGCGTCCTGGGGCGCCAGGCGTTCGCCAAATTCATGGCAGCGCCCCACTACGCGTACAACGCGATGAAGCTCCCCGGGCCGTGCGGCGTCATCACCATCAACGGCGACCCCGACATGGCCGCCGAGTGCGAGGCCAAAGGAGCCGAACTCGCCGACACCGTCATCACGGCAGAGGCCAACCACGCCGACGAGCTCGCCAAGTACGCGAGCGGGGTGAACAATGACGACCGCACCATACTCAAGAAGCCCAATTCGGAGGGCCCCAACACCTCAGCCTTCGAGGCAACGACGCACACCCGCACCGTCGAGCTGGTCCCAGGTGACTCCAGCCAGACGGTGACGATCGGAACAGGGATGAGCCCAGCCTAGGAAGGAGCGCTCATCGAGTTCCTCCGTGAGAACGGGGACATCTTCGCATGGAAGCCCTCTGACATGCCTGGTGTCCCTAGTGAGCTCGCTGAGCACAAACTAAATGCCGACCCCAAAGTGCGACCCGTCAAACAGTCGCCGCGGCCCTTCAATGAAGAGCGCCGCCGAGCCATCGCCAAGGAGGTGCATCGTCCCTGGTTCTTTCGCTGCAGGCTTCATCCGGCCAATCAAGTACTCCAAGTGGCTGGCAAACCCAGTCCTGGTCGAGAAGAAGAACGGGACCTGGAGGATGTGTATCGACTACACAAACTTGAACAGCGCCTGCCCGAAGGAGCAGTTCGTCCTCCCGCGGATCGACCAAATAATCGACTCCACCGCGGGCTTGGAGTCGCTATGTTTCCTCGACGCCTACTCCGGATACAACCAGATCAAAATGGCTGTCGAGGACGAGGATAAGACGGCGTTCATCACGCCATTCGGAGCCTTCTGCTACACCGCCATGACCTTCGGCCTCAAGAACGCCGGGGCGACCTACCAGCGGTGCATGCAAGAGTGCCTCGCGAGCCAAATTGGCCGCAACATCCACGTCTACATCGACGACGTGGTTGTAAAATACGCTCGCCAGGGTGATCTACTCGCTGACCTGGCGGAAACATTCGCCAACTTGTGAAAATACAAGATAAAGCTTAACCCAGGCAAATGCACCTTTGGTGTACCAGCAGGACAACTACTGGGGTACGTCGTCTCCAAGCGAGGGATCGAGGAAAACCCCACCAAGATCGACACGACCGCCCGACTCAGCAAACCCGAGTGCCTGCGCGACGTCCAGAAGCTGGCCGGGCGAGTAGCAGCTCTCAGTCGCTTCATCCCCCACCTAGGCGAAAAGGCGATGCCCCTATACCGTCTGATGCGCAAGAACCCTACCTTCCAGTGGGACAAGGAGGCGGACGATGCACTCCGCGACCTCAAGAAGGTGCTACTCGCCGCACCGCTACTCGCCGCCCCCGCCGACAAAGAACCCATGCTGGTCTACGTCGCGGCTTCTAAGCGTGTCGTCAGCGCCGTCATGGTCGTCGAACGACCGGAGGAAGGAAAGGAGTGCCCAGTACAGCGACCGGTGTACTACATCAGCGAGGTACTCACCGAGTCGCGCCAACGATACCCGCAGTACCAGAAACTGGTATACGCGGTCTTCAGAGCACAGCGGCGCCTGCCGCACTACTTCCAGGAGCACCCGATCACGGTCGTCTCCTCAGCACCGCTGCAGTACATCATCCACAACCGTGAGGCGACTGGGCGAGTCGCTAAGTGGGCCGTCGAAATCGGCGTCCATAATATCAAGTACGAGCCACGAAAAGCGATCAAGTCGCAGGCTCTAGCGGACTTCATCGCCGACTAGGAAGAGGCCCAGCAGCTAGAAAAGCTGCCATACCTCCATTATTAGAGCCTGCACTTCGACGGCTCCAAGAACGCGGACGGCGCAGGAGCAGGAATCGTGCTGACTTCACCAAAGGGCGACAAGCTCCGCTACATCCTCTGCCTCGACTTCACCCCTTGCACCAACAACATGGCCGAGTACAAGGCACTACTCCACGGCATGCGAGCTGCCAAGGAGATGAACGTCAACCGCCTACGCTGCTACGGAGACTCCGACCTCGTCGCTGGGCAAGTCGCTGGCACCTGCGACTCCGTCTCCCCCACCATGGCGGCATACCGCCAAGCAGTGGACAAGCTGGGCGGACACTTCGCAGGCTACTCCGTCGAGTGGATTGACAGGCGGAAGAACGAGGAGGCCGACGCACTCTCTCGCATTGGGTCGGCTCGACTCGCACCACCCGTCGGCGTATTCCTCGACACGATCACCAAGCCATCAGTCTCTCCCCCAAGGGAGATCGACATCGGAGTCCCGCTGCAGCCAGTGGCGGCCCTGGTCGCACTCGTCACCGAGCCAGATGATTGGACCAAGCCCTACGTCGCCTACCTAGAGGTCGGCACCTTGCCGGCAGATGAGTCGGTCGCCTGGATGATCGCACGCCAATGCAAATCCTTCACCATCATCGACGGCGAGCTCCACAAGCGCAGCGTCACCGGCGTGTTCCAACGCTGCGTCCAACCCGCCGAAGGACGCAAGATCCTCCATGACATCCACTCCGGCGACTGCGGCCACCACGCCGGCGCCCGCTCTCTGGTCGCCAAGGCCATGCGGCATGGCTTCTACTGGCCCACCGCACACGCCGATGCCGTCGACATTGTCCAGCGGTGCGCCGGCTGCCAGAAGTACGCCAACCAGACGCATGTGCCGAGATCCGCACTCAAGACAATCCCCATCACCTGGCCATTCGCCGTGTGGGGTATGGACATGGTAGGCCCCTTCAAAAAGGCTCCCTCTGGCTACACCCACCTCCTGGTCGCGGTCGACAAATTCACAAAGTGGGTAGAGGCCAAACCAGTCCGGAAATGCGACGGGAAGACCGCCACTAAATTCCTACGCGAGCTCATATATCGCTACGGGTTCCCAAACAGCATTATCACGGACAACGACACGAACTTCGCCAAAGGAGACATGGACGAGTTCTGCGAGGAACACCACATCCGGCTCGACCTCGCGTCAGTTGCCCACCCGGAATCCAACGGCCAGGCGGAACAGGCCAACCAGAGCATCCTCCACGGCCTGAAGCCGCGGCTCCAAGTACCACTCGAGCGCACCGCCGGGTGCTGGGTCGAGGAGCTACCCTCCGTCATCTGGGGCATCCGCACCTCGGTCAACAGGTCAACAGGGTTCACCCCCTTCTTCATGGTGTACGGCGCCGAGGCAGTCATGCCCACCGACCTCGAGCATGACTCGCCACGGGTCGTCCACTACACGGAGGCTGCAAACGAACTTGCCCTCCAGGATGGAGTCGATCAACTCGACGAGGCACGTGACCTCGCTCGATCACGCACCGCCATCTACCAACAAGGACTCCGCCGTTATCACAGCCGGCGGGTGAAAACTCGCACCTTCCAAGAAGGCGACCTGGTGCTGCGCCTCATCCAGGACAAGAAGGGCATGCACAAGCTTTCCCCTCTATGGGAGGGACCATTCGCCATCGGACGAGTACTCGGCAACGACGCCTACTACCTCATCGACGTCCGCGGGGATGGCAAACTCGACGTCAAGCGACCGTGGAATGTAACCCTCCTACGGAAGTTCTACTCCTAGAACCCCACATATGTACCCTCCAGTTGCTATGAAATAAAAAGAAATTGGTTACCGCAAATTGCGCCTACTCTCCGTGTCTTGTGCCACTCGCACTCGTAATAATAGCGTCAAGCTAAACTGCAGAAGTCAACCTGGTACAGCGATCGGCATGACCAAGTAGTGCGTTACAAGGGCACTGGGTCACCCCAGGTCTTGCAACGTCCACGAAAAACGCCTACCCGGAGCCCCATTGGAGTCGCCTAGCCCGACTGGCTCTACGAGCCAAGACAACTTCCCCGCGACTGGCTCTCTGAGCCCGGGCGAGCCGACCACAATAACAAAACATTCAAAAAATCGCAAACACATAACAAACGAGGTAAACCCCATAAAAAGGGCAGACGCGCTCGGGAACTCGTTCAACCCTCAATCGGAAAACACCTGTCAAATCACAAAACAAATACGATATCTCGTTAATAGTATTGTGCAACCGTTTCAAAATACAAAATATGCCCAAACGGCAGATCTGCTACTAACGCCCCTGGGCAAACTATTCTACTCCGCAGGCTTCGAAGATGACTCGCCAGCACCCTTGCGACTGCGAATGAAGGGCGTGTACGGGTTTGACGGGTAAGTCGTCAGCTCACCCGCCATCGCTGCACGGAAGGGTTGCTCGACCTTGAAGTCCCGGTGCTGCGGCTCGGGGTCGTTAGGTGCGACGACCGTCTCCTGGTAAGGAAGGAGGTCTCCCATCGCCCAGACGCGCTCGGAGTACACCGCAGCACGATCCGTCAACTTGAGCACCTCAGAGATCTCCACCGAGCCAGTCGACGACGGGTAGCCACTCGTCACGTCGTCCAGGTCGAAGTCCTCCGGGAAGTGGGCGAGCCCAAGGCTAAGAGCTGTCGCCGCTCCACGTCGGAATGCCGATCGCGTCATAAACTCGACGACCGACGGCGCCTTCTCCAAGTACCGCCACACCTCGACGAGGTCGCTGGGAATTACTTCCGTGGGTGACATCTCCTGGAGGTAGGCCCGGATGCATGTCGCCGACAACGTCGCCGAGTCGACGAGCGTGGCCACACATTGCCGCGCGTCAAACGAGCTCGCCTCTTCCACGCTATCAAGGATGCGACCTGCGGATAGAAGATAACAGTGAGTACATCGGGTATTACAAAAAGGCACATGCAATAGGCGGGGGAAGACACACTCACCAATCAAGGGACGGGAGAGATCCGTGATGAAGCTCTGAAGTGAAGTATAATCATCCTGAAGCCCAGCAACAAGGGCGTCAGAAACTTTATGTTCTTCCGCGGTGGCCGTAACGGCGGCCTTGGCTCGACCATCCGCCGAACTCGCTTCCTCTTTTGCCTCCCTCAGCTCGCGCTCGAGGTCGGCGATCCGCTTCTCCGCCGAGCTCAATGCTGATTGAGCTGCTGCCAACTCACTCGCTGGGACAAGTCCCTGGCGGGCCTCCTCCGCCTTCGCGGCAAATGCCTGAAGCCCCTTATTCGCCTCTTGGACGGCGGCCAGTTCCTTTTCCGCGCGGCGTGTCGCATCAAGCCGGTCAGCTGACTCACGTTGCAGACCCTGCACACAATTCAAACAATTAACCAAAGCGGAATCCAAAGTGCCCACCCGCTGAAATTCAACGAGTGCGCACTCGGGGACTGGCAATCAAAAAACCCTAAGTGCCCACCCGCTGAAATTCAGCGAGTGCGCACTCGGGGACTGGCAATCAAAAAACCCTAAGTGCCCACCCGCTGAAATTCAGCGAGTGCGCACTCGGGGACTGGCAATCAAAAAATCCTAAGTGCCCACCCGCTGAAATTCAGCGAGTGCGCACTCGGGGACTGGCAACCAAAAAATCCTAAGTGCCCACCCGCTGAAATTCAGCGAGTGCGCACTCGGGGACTGGCAATCAAAAAATCCTAAGTGCCCACCCGCTAAAATTCAGCGAGTGCGCACTCGGGGACTGGCAATCAAAAAATCCTAAGTGCCCACCCGCTGAAATCTAGCGAGCGCGCACTTGGGGACTGGACGCGAAAAATAAACAACAAGACACTAAAAGAATCAGACCGCTGCAACACACCGGCCTGATCCTCGGGGACTGGACATACCTGGATGGCTGCGCCAAGCATGCCATGAAGTTGTATCGCATCCACGGACGCGAGGAGACATAGCGTGTGCCCGCGACGCTGCTCGACCTCCGTATCAGCGACCCTAGGTGCATGGCTCGAGGGCGAGGTACCACTCGCTGTAGCCGCTTTGGCCATGAAGCGCGGGAACGTTGCGATGGAGGCACCGACACCAAAGGAGGCCGGCTCGGCTGCCCCAGGCGAGGGAGCACCCTCCTTGGCGGGTAAGGTTGCCTCCGCTACGGGTTCATTCGGCACGATCGTCGTGTCGTCGGATACTGTGACGACTTTGTCGCGCTTGGCCTTCTTGGCGCTATCCGCGGGGACGACGACCTCGTCCGCCTTCCTCTTCCAGGAGGGATCCTCTTCGCTGACGACGGGTGGCACCTTAGCCACGGTTGGATGGCCTATCTTCTTCGCTCCGGTCCTACAAATTGATCG
Organism: Avena sativa; assembly: GCA_916181665.1. NCBI lineage: Eukaryota > Viridiplantae > Streptophyta > Magnoliopsida > Poales > Poaceae > Avena > Avena sativa. Next base: position 152,503,149 of record OV702297.1, read on the forward strand.
CGTGAGCAAGATAATCCAAGTACAATGAAAGATGAAAGAAGGTGAGCAAACTCACTTGGCGACTGGAATGAAGCGTAGCCCCGTGCGGATGCCAGCCGGCTTCTCCAGTTCGGGGCCCAGTCGGCGACTGAGGCCCATTTCCAAGACATCGTGTGCCCAAGACACAGATGGTTTCTTCGTCGTCGAGGCTGCGACGGGAGCCTCTGAGACATCTTCAGCGGGAGCTTCCCTGCGAGGTGAAGCCGCCGTGACCGGAGCGGCCCCTAGCCCAGAGACTGGGGCGAACGGCGGAGGCATCGAGGCCAGTGGCACCTCGCTCAGGACAATGGCCGTGTCCAGCGCGTTTACCATCGGCGGCGCTCGCCCTTGGCCAGGCTGGTGGCGTCGGAGCTGATCGCCGAGTGCGGCAGGGAGGCCGGTCTCACCGTCTTCGTCTTCTTCTTCGGAGGGGCCTTCACCTCCTTCTCCTTCTTCTTCTTCTTCTTCTTCGACGGAGTAGCCTGGCGGCGCGGGGATGTCTCCGGAAGTTCGTCATCATCATCATCATGACGCTCGAGGATTTTACTCGCCTCAAGCTCACGCTAACGCTGCCCGCGGGTCTTGCGAACCAGCGGGGCGACCTCCTCCTCGGATTCGTCATCGTCGTTGCTCTCGTCGCTCTCGGTGTCGCCCTTGGAGGGAGGTGATTCGCCCATGTCCTGGACGGACGAGCTCGAGTTCTCGTCATCTGAAGGCGGGAGCCATCCTTCCAACACTTGGAATAGCTGCAATGAGCACAAGATGAAATTAGAATGACCGCGACTGCATAAATGGCGACTGCGAATGATGCAAAGAGATTTACCGTTGGGGCTGGATGCTTCGCGGTGTAGGGGGCGACCCCGGCCTTTGCGTCCAGGTACACCGCCTGGGTGATCTTCTTCAGTGCTGGGATGTAGACCTTGAGCTTCCACTCGGCGAGGCAGGACTTCGTCGAGTCCTCCCGGCCCGTGTATTGGTACATATAGTGGTCGCGCTGAGCCAGAGGGACGAGCCGCCGCCCGAGCCAGCAGTTGTTTAAGTTAACTGTCTAGAGGCCCTTCTTCTTCAGACCGCGGATGGTTTGAAGCATTTCGTCCATGACCATCCGCTGGTCGGTGGGGAGCTTGCCGACTTGGAGTCGGCGCGGTTCGGGCCGGTCGGTGGAGTATCGTGGGATCGCCGCCTCGCCCTCCGGAGTCGCCTTAACGTAGAACCAAGACTTCTTCCACTCGCTCGCCGCCTTGGCGGGCAGCATCAAGTCAAAAAACGAGGCCTTCGACTTCAGCTGGAATGTCAGGCCGCCCGCGGCGAGCATTGGGCCGCCCGTTTCCTCGCGACTGATCCGTCCGTGGAACAGATCTTGCCATAGAGGGAAGTAGGGCCGGCAGCCCAGGTAGCACTCGCAGCACGCCACGAAGATGGCGAGCTGCTCGATGCTGTGCGGACCCAGGTCCGATGGTTGGATCCCGTAGTAGGCGCAGAAGCGCCAGAAGAACAGGGACGTAGGGAATCCCAGCCCCCGTTCTAGGTGGCTGGTGAAGCAGATGAACTCTCCCTCGCGCGAATCCGGAGTCACCTCTCCGGCCGCGGGGATGCGCCACCTACCGGCGCGTAGGATCCCTGCTTCCTCGAAGGAAGCCAGGAGCGCCCTCGTACACTTGGACCTGCCCCATGGTTCGGTGGAGGGGGCCATTTGTGAGAAGGTTTGGGGAGGTCGGAGGATTTCGGTTCGAATGGATCGCGACACGGAGGAGAGCAAAGGAGCACGCAATCGGAGGAAATGACGAGGAGGTGGTTCTCCGATCGCCTACCATTCCCCTTATATAGCAGTTGTTACCCGCCAAATCAGGGAGCTGTTACTACATGGTGATTACGCCAAAAGTTACCGTTGGATTACCCCAACGGCTAGTTTGACCACGTTTAACGGTCCAACTTCAGCCACTCGGCTCGCCAAACCGATCACTACGATAGTGACTAAGTATTTCGCCAACTCGACTCGCCAAAGCTGCGATCAGAAAGACTAGTTTTTTCCTTTATTCAGGAGCCCGCCGACGATTCGACTGGATATCTGCTTTGAAGCCGTATACTCCGACTGCCAGCAACCACCTGCGCCCAATCAACAGCGGCCTTGGGGACTACTGATGGGGATATGCCTACCGGGGTATACCCAGCAGGACGTTTCCGACTGGCCCAGGAACTGGCGAGTTGGCCTGCAAGACGGCGACTGGATCAAGGCCCGGTGTGGATCCAAGCGACTGGAAGCTGAAGGCCCAGGCGAGTAGATAGGCCCAGTCGTGTTAGGTTAAACGATTACCAAAGCCTTAACTGATTCGGTTGAGATATGTAAACCCTAGGGGAGGTGAGTCTATATAAACCTCCCTACAGGGCATGTAGAGATACGTTCCATCATACACCCAAGCGACTCGCCGCCTAGCCGCCGAGCTCGCCCATTGTACCTCCACCATAATACAATCTAGCAGGAGTAGGTCTTTACCCTCCGGGGGGCCGAACCTGGGTAAAACCTTGTGTCTCCGCCCTCATCTCGCACCGCAGATGGCTGGCCGCCCTTGCCCCTCGTTCTACTACTCGCTGCCGATTGCAGCATCTGTCGTGACCATTCCCACGACAACGCCTGCATTTTGTTGCTCGACCGCTTTGGCGAGCAGAGCCTTGGCGTATTGGATCTGCAGGGCGCCTTCCCTAGTGGCTGCAATGTTGTCGACTGCTGCTCGTCCCACGACGAGGTTGTCCATTGGGGTGGAGAACAACGGGAGGCCGTTTGCGTCTCGCTCCCGTGAGGAGACCACGATCCTTGGCTGGTCCCTGGGGGGTGCGCGGTTGGGTGGTGGCGGGGCGCCATTGGCCGTTGCTCCTGGTGGGGGCCGAGTGCTTCCTCCTGGTGGCGCGTTCTCGCAGATCACGCGCTCGGCCGCGCGGGTCGGGTCGTTCTCATCGTCGAAATTCAGGGCGCGCCCCTGGACGGTGGGGTTCAGGCGTGACCTGATTCGGAGTTGGCGGTAGCGCGACAGCTCCTGCGCTGTCACCTGCTCGAGGCAAAAATTTCGTGCTCGGCTTGTTCCTTGCGGACTGCCTCCGCTAGCTTCAGGCGGAGTTCCTCGACCTCCGTCGCCGTCGCGTTTGGAGGGATCGGCATGGAGAATGGTTCTTCCGGTGGGTCGGCGCCAGTTGCCATGTAGGTCGCGACGTGGCGGCCGGTTCCATCGCGGAGGTCGGCGGAATTCTCCGACCCGGAATCGAAGTCGAAGATCCCGAGGATGGAGGGATCCTCGAAGTCTCCGACGTTGGAGACCTAGGTGATGCAGCCCGTGGGTGACGCGGCGACAATAGATCCGGCGAGTGACGCCAGGGTCGCCGAGTCGGCGTTGTCGTTGAGGGCCGCGTCGTCCGCGGCCGTGGTAGTTTCGGCCGCGTTGCTGTGGGCCGAGTCGTACTCGGAGGCGAGGCGGTGGATCGTGTGGACCTAGCTCTCAGAGAGCCGGTCGTGTGGCTGCGACTCACGGATGCGAGCTGAGTCCTCCGAGATGATGACATCGGTGAGGCCGACGAAGACTGGGTCGCACCGCCAGGACGTAGCTGCTCGGCAAGATCTGAAGCATCTCGCCGATCGCGATCATGCGGCCGGTGGCGATCGACTCGTTGATGGGCAGATTGGATCTCGCCGCAGAACACCGGCCTGACCGGCCAGGCCCCATGGTGGGTGCCATTGGCGTGGGAATGACCATGGCAGATGCTGCAATCGGCAGCGAGTAGTAGAACATGGGGCAAGGGCGGCCAGCCATCTACGATGCGAGATGAGGGCTGAGACACAAGGGTTTACCCAGGTTCGGCCCCCCGGAGGGTAAAGACCTACTCCTGCTAGATTGTATTATGGTGAGAATACAATGGGACGAGCTCGACGGCTAGGCGGCGAGTCGCTAGGGTGTATGATGGAACGTGTCCTCTATGCGTCCTCCAGGGAGGTTTATATAGACTCACCTCCCTAGGGTTTACAAATCTCAACCGAACTAGTTAAGGATTCGGAGATTCTATGACCTAGTCCGACTGGACCTAGCTACGCTTCTGGGCATTCAGCTTCCAATCGCTTGAGTCTACACCAAGTCTTGATCCAGTCGCCGTCTTGCAGGCCCACTCGCTGACGCTTGGTCCAGTAGGAAACGTCCTGCTGGGTATACCCCGGTAGGCATATCCCCATCTGCTTTCATGACCTGAGGGATTATATGAGTACAAGGTCATGTCTTTTGGATTAACCAATGCCCCCGCTTATTTCATGAATCTCATGAATAATATTTTCATGAACTTCTTAGATAAGTTTGTCGTTGTTTTCATCGACGACATTCTAATCTACTCCAAATCGGAGGAAGAGCATGAACAACACCTCAGAACCATCCTTGGAACCTTGAGAGAGCATCAGTTGTATGACAAGTTCAGCAAGTGTGAGTTTTGGTTAAAGGAAGTAGGATTCATAGGACATATCTTGTCAGCTGGAGGAGTTGCTGTCGACCCTGCCACGATTAAGGATGTTGAGGAATGGAGAGAACCAACCACTCAAACTGAAGTTCGTGCAATTCTTGGATTAGCGGCATATTACCACAAGTTTGTTGAAGGATTTTCAAGCATCGCTAGGTCAATGACTCAGTTACTCAAGAAAGAGAAGAAGTTTGAATGGACCGACAAATGTGAAGCAAGTTTTCAAGAACTCAAGAAGATATTGATTTCCGCCCCAATTTTGATCATGCCGGATATCACCAAGCCATTCAATGTGTATTATGATGCATCCAAGATTGGTCTCGGAAGTGTGTTGATGCAAGAAGGCAAAGTGATATCATATCTGTCCCGACAACTGAAGCAACATGAGCAGAATTACCCCACCCATGACCTAGAGTTAGCCGCCGTTGTTTTAGCCTTGAAGACATGGTGTCATTATCTTATGGGTAATCGCTGTGAGACTTACTCAGATCACAAGAGCCTGAAGTATATTTTTACTCAGAAGGAGTTGAATATGAGCCAACGGAGATGGATAGAGTTAATCAAGGATTACGACCTTGACATTCACTATCACCCCGACAAGGCCAATGTGGTAGCAGATGCTCTTAGTAGACTGCCGTGTAGATTAAACACCATGGTTATAAAGGAGCAACCAAGTTTGCCTAAGGAGCTGGAAGATTTCAGAATGGAGCTGGTTAGCGAAGGATTCCTAGCTATTATCGAACTTCAACCCACCTTGATAGATCAGATAAAGTAAGGTCAGCAAGGAAATGCCAGTATGGATGGAATTAAACATAGTATCGGTACAGGGAAGGTACCCGGATTTACGGAAGATGAAGGAGTTTTGTGGTATAAAGGACGAATCTGTGTGCCTGCAGATTCAGAGTTGAAACAAGCTATTTTGCAAGAAGCCCATGATACTCTTTACTCCATCCATCCCGGAGGAACCAAGATGTATCAGGATTTGAAGGAGCAATTTTGGTGGCATAAGATGAAGCGATAAGTCGGAAGTTACATAGCCAAATGTGATATCTATCACAGAGTCAAAGTCGAACATCAGAGACCCGCAGGACTTTTGCAACCTTTGCAGATACCAGAATGGAAATGAGATTCAGTTGGAATGGATTTCATCACCGGTTTGCCTATATCTAGTAGAGGAAATGATTCTATTTGGGTCATAGTGGATAGACTTTCTAAAGCATCTCATTTCTTACCTATCAAGACCCCTTATCAGAGCTCGAACCTAGTAGAGTTGTACATTGCTAGGATAGTCAGTTTGCATGGAATCCCCAAGAACACTGTGTCGGATCGAGGAACCCAGTTTACCTCAGGATTTTGGAAGAAAGTCCAAGAAGGATTAGGAACCAAAATGAATTTCTGCACAGCTTATCACCCGCAGACCGATGGACAAACGAAGCGAGTAAACCATATACTCGAAGATATGTTAAGATCTTGTGTGTTGGAATATGGATGTAAATGGGAGGACTGTCTGCCTTTTGTAGAATTCTCATACAACAACAGTTACCAAGCCAGTTTGCAAATGGCCCCATTTGAGTTTATGCATGGAAGGAAGTGTCGTACCCCAATGAATTGGTTGGAAGTAGGAGAGAGTCAGATTTTCGGACCCGACATCCTACGAGAAGCCAAAGAGAAAGTGCACAAGATCCGTGAGCACCTTAAGACTCCCCAATCTAGACCAAAAAGTTATGTCGCAAGAGACGTCGAGATCTAGCCTTCAATATCGGAGATTTTGTGTATCTGAAAGTATCACCCTTGAAAGGAATGCAGCGTTTCCAACTCAAAGGAAATCTTGCCCCCAGATACATTGGACCCTTCAAGATTCTAAGTCATTGAGGAGAGGTATCTTATTAGATAGAGCTGCCAGAAGAGTGTCAGCCGTGCTTGACGTGTTTCATGTCTCGTTACTTCGGAAGTGTTTAGAAGTTCCAGAAATGATGGAAGTTTTCAAGAACATTGATCACAGAGATATGGAGATCAACCCAGACCTGACCTATCGTGAAGAACCTGTCCGTATTTTGGAAGAAGCTTTCTGGACCACCCCGACCAGGAGTATCAAGTTTCTCAAGATCCAATGGAGAAATCATACGGAAGAAGAAGCCACTTGGGAGCGTGAGGATTACATCGGGACGGAGTTTCCCAATCTTTTTAGTTTCTAGTTTTTCCTGAATCTCAGGATGAGATTCTATTTAAGGGGGAAGGTTTGTAACATCCCAAAAATATTAATAAGGATCATTCCCGAATTAATCAAGATTAGGGTTAACAAAATCTTTTATTAATTAAATTCAAATCTTTATGCTTGTGTGTATGAATGATTGCAATGCCATGTTTGATTGTTGTAAATGATGAGAAATGGTTTATAGATCAAAACCATATCATCTAGGTCACTACCAAATCAAATCAAAACAAAATAAAATGAAAATATGAAGCATAAGACCTAATGGTCATTTATGCCAAAGTTAACCACTAGCTCACTTTGAGCATCTCTAGCAACTAATCTCAAACAGAAACTTTCCTATTTCTTTTATCCCCTTGCTAGACCTAGTGACACTGAACCCAATGGAACTTGCCGACCTTGCAGAAACATTTTAAAACTCTTTTGAGAGGCAATTCAAATTTCAATCTATCTCATATGTCAAGATAGCCATTTTTGGAAAACCACTCAAACCAACACCACTTGGCAAACCATTCCACCCAGAGACTACCAAGATTAGTATTAGATCACTCACCAAAAATCATTGAATTTGGTAATGATTTAGTTCATGCAGCCATTTGATTGAACACTTGGTGATCATAGTACAAATACGAACTATCTACTATTTGTGATGAATCAATTGCTCATTGTCACATCCCAAGATTTTTTTCAAAAATCTTGTAATGTGAAAAATAAATGAATAAAATAAAACTTTGTTGATTTTCAGGGTGAGAAGAAACTTTTGATTCCAATTGGAAACCTTCAAACCTATTTTGATCAAGATAAATCCTAAAGGGATTTAAAAAGATAAACAATTAATAAAGGAAATTTAAATATTTGGAATTACTATTTTTGGATCTTTTAATAAAAAGATTTGGTTTTCAAAAGAAAAGGATAGAATTATATATAAGGATTATTTTATGAGCCAAATTAAAACTTGGCCAAGCCTTTGAAATAAAATATTTCTATTTGATAAAAATACTAGGGGTTTATTTAAATAAAATAATAAGGATTTAATATCCAATTTTATTAGAAATAAAGGTTTTACTATTTTAATGAAACATCAAAACTTGTTAATTTATTTTAAACAAGTTTTCCAAGTATTTTATATTCTCAAATAAAACCTACTGAAGTGTTTTTGGTTTTATTTCAAAAATAAATATTTTAATAAAACAAATCCTTTTTGAATTAAATGATTAAGGTCTAGTCACTTAATTATTAATGGACCCTAAAATAAAAATATTACTTTTGGGACTTGGATTTGTGTTGTTAAACAGAACCAAACTCAAATGCAAAGTGTGGTGGGAGTTTGATCGTTTTGAATGTTTGAATTGTTTGATTGAAATTCAAAATAGAAAATCAAATGGAAAATAGGAAAAAGTTTCAGTATAAAAAAAATGCTAAAGGTTTCAGCCCAACTCATCTGGCCCAGCAAGCCCAGTTCCAGCCCAGCTACTTCCCCACGCGCGAAACGTTTTTCACCCATAGACAGACCCACTCAGCGACTGACTGGTGGACCCTCTCCCTATCTCACTCCCTCGCTGACGCCCAGACCCCACTGCCACCTCAGCGTCGTCTTCAACCCCCAGACCCCGTCCTGCTGTTGCAGACAAGAAACGTCGGTGTTGATTACGTGTTAATGGCCGTGTTACTCCACCCCGTGACCACGCCCATTTAATCGCCCGTGTCTTCCCTCTCTTTTCCCCCAGACCCCGCACCACCGGAGCCACCAGGCTGCCCTGAATTCCCTTGCCTTGCCACTGCTCCGGCAAGCCTTTCCAGCAAATTCTGGCCACACCTACCCGCCCCTTGCCTCCCCGAGCACACAGCCGTGACCCCCAGCCTCTGTCGCTTCTCCCTGTGCCTTCCATTCGCCCGCGCTCGCCCCAGAGCCTCGGCTTCGACAACCTCTGAGCGCCGCCGCATCTGCTTCTTTCTCTGACGACTTCCCCCTGGTAAGCCAGACTGCCCCGGCACCTCCTATTGATGCTCACTTCATCAGAAGATCAAACCGCGTCTAACCATGCCCTTATTCTTCCTCGGGGTGATCTGCAACGTTGCCTTCGACAACCTCCAGAGCCGCCTGACACTGCCAACGCTCCGGCGAGCAATCCCCGTCGAGTCTGAGTGCCCCTCGACAAAGCGACCACGCCTCGTGCTTCACCTCAACCTCGCGAGCACGGTGAGCATCTCCACTTCTCGCCTTGCTTCCTGTAACAGCCGCTAGCACATCGTCTGACCGCGCGCTGCCGCTCACCGCCGCGCAGCGCCGCCCGTTATTGACCAAGCAGTAGTGTCCGTAGGATCTAGATCGGACGAACGCGATAGAAGCTAGACGAAGGGGTAAGTAGCATCTCAGCGCCGTGCGGTGTAATTTAATCCAACGGCCTGCATCGCTCGATCCACGCGAAGCGGTACTAACCAGTAGAAACATGCCGCGTGGCACTAGTTGATTTAAAACAGATTTTAGAATCTGATTTAGATGCAAATTTGTAAACCTTATAACTTTTGATCCACACGTCCAAAATTTGCAAATTTTATATCAATGGAGTCAGTGGAACAAACCCTAGCCAACCATGCAATTTGTTTAGTAAAAAGCTTCTGTTAAATTGTTGGTTTTTGCAGAAACATTTGTATGCTTGTTTAGGTTATAAAAATTATTCCAAAATGATTTTCGAGTTGAAATCTTTGCAAAATGGTTTGTTGTGAGCCTACTGACCCTAGGAACCAACTTATGGATTTAAAAAAAATGTATTTTGTGAAGATTAGGATTGAATAATTGAATTAGCCCATTTCTAGTCAAATAAGAATATTGATTTTGATATGGAAATGATTTTTGAGTAAAACCTTTTGGAAAATGATTTGATTCAAACCTACTGACCCTAAATACCAAGTTTGGTGAATTAACAACTTGTTTGGTGAACAATATAAATTGTTGCATACTAAAAGCATTTTTCCATCACATGAAATAATGATTTGATTTAAAAATGATCTATAGATAAAACCCTTTTGCAAATGGTTTTGCCATTTTAGAAAATGACCACTTTGAGCCTTGCAATATTTAGAGCCTAGAAGAAACCATCTTTGCAAGTAAAACTATCTTTTGCATGCATGACTTAGTTTCTATTATTTTTATGTGTGCTAAATTGTTTGATTATTGTTTGGAATGCTAGTTGAATTTGTGTTTGCTTGATTGACTTGTAGTGAAGTTAGAAGAGTGTGAGATTAGCAAGATCAAGAAGTGAACCAACATTCCCTACCAAAAAGGCAAGTGACACTATCATCCAAGACCTACTATTTTCAGTATACTTAGTGGATTTTGAAACATGCATGAAAAGGATTTCTATACTTTATGCTATGCTAAATCCTATTAGGATACCCTTATATATTCCTTAGTGAAAACAATGTAGTTGTAAAATGCTTAGCCATGCAATATATTTTGAGAAGGGATACATGTTGAGATTTTATGAAGTTGAGAAAATACTTATGTTTTATATAATAAAACAAGTACTCAATGAACCACCTCGGTGGACAAGGATACTCAAGTTTTGGAAAAGGTGGCAACAAGAGGAACCATGTTTATATGGCAATCTCTTTTTGTTGTGCACTAAAAGTAAACCACCCAGGGACTTAGAGATGGAACATGTTTCTCGAACAGTGGCTTCAGTGTACAGCCACATGCTAAATGGGCACTGGCTTAGTCAACTACATTGGGAAGACCCATGCATTGGCCTCTTCAGGTTACTGGAATGAGGGAACTAGGAACCCTACATTGGTGCCTGAAGACAAGCTGGCATTATGTATGGGAGGACCCTATGGAAAGACTTCGTCACATTCTCAATCTGCCATACTCCATCTTGGTGAGTACTTATCCAGCGGCCACTGGTGGCAACAAGATGAGATTGTGTCATGTGGGTAAAGTGTACCACTTCTGCAGAAGATAAAAATCTAAGTACTTAGATGTGTCCCCGGTTATGGACAATACTGAGCAACTAAGGCCTGAAGCTATGGGAAATCTCGACATTCCAATTTCTAAAAGCAAAATTTTAAAGTGACAACAAAGACTTGAAGCACTTGGGGTGTACCAAGGAGCTCAAGAGATTTTGGCAAAGACTTGAAGCACTTGGGGTGTACCAAGGAGCTCAAGAGATTTTTACAAAGACTTGAAGCACTTGGGGTGTACCAAGGAGCTCAGAAAGATTTGACAAAAGATCAAAACCATTTTTGAAAAGATAGGATAAATTATTGCTTTCTGCAAATGAGCCTAAAACCCTACTTAGCCAAATATGCATGTAATGATAGGATCCACTTATTTCTACATAGTAGTGACACTTGCCAATGCAATTCAAATGTATTGACCCTCGTGGCTGTAACTTGTAATGTTGTAGGTTGGTTTGGTGTTAGTGAAGTTGATTGATTAGGATTACAAGTCTACAACCAACATGTTTGCCTGTGGCACTTCGAAGATGAAGCACCCCATGCTTATAGATATTCTGCTGCAATGTAATGTAATAGCCAAATGAGCTATGTAAGATGTAATAAAATTTTGTTATTCCTGGTTATAAAGTTGAATTATGACCTTTGTTTCTTGATATTACATCTTAACTGTGGATGCTAGATATTGATCCAGGGACTAGCATTGTAAACATAGGGATCTTACCTTATTAAAGGTTGGGACCACTACACTCATCCATTGTACCCCAAATATTTTCCCTAGCTCACCCACGATCACCCCCAGTATCCAACCGTGCAATTGAGCCATTCTCCTTCACTGCCTTCATCAATGCCAGTGGTACCCGAGCTCACCATGTCACTCGGACATGGACAGCATGCCACAGGTCGTGCCTCACTCTCTTGCAATGTCTAGGCGGTGGCTGGAGACACTGGAACGGCCATGCCCATTTAAGATACGGACATGCCGAGAGAACGATGGAGCGCCGTAGTCGCCTCGCGCAGACACGCCGCGACTCGACCTCTCCACCCGTACTCGAAACCATGGTGTCACCAGCCACCGCCTAGACATGCCCATTGGTCACCGCGCGCCCCTTGACCACCGTACTCACTGATAAACACTGCCGTACTCGCACAGAACACCGACGTAGCCCGACCAACTGAGAACGCCCCTTGTCGAGCCACCACTCGCATGACGATCTCCACACCCAACATCGTCGACCCATGCCCTTCTCCATGCCTAGCTCGACCTGTAGCAACGTCACCGACGAGCCCCTAAACATGCCGCACTACCTCACCCTTGCGGGTATAAATAGACCCCTCCCCCAGCCTCAATCTTCACACCATTCCACTTCTCTCTCACTCAGAAACACCCTTGACCTGTTCCCGGAGCAAGGAGAGCACCATGTCGTCGGAATTTGATCGGAGTCTACCGCTGCTGTGAGGGAAAGGCACCGTCGATTGGAGCCACCCCAGGAGCTGCCATGACCGCCACTCGCCGTCATTTACAAGATTGTTCGCCCACATCGCCAACCCTAGTTGGAGCCCTGGTAAGCCCTCAGCCATCCTCGCTACGCCTCTAGGTTAAAATCTCGCCGGAGCACCGCGACGTAGACGATGAACCTAGACCGTAGATCGTGTTATAACTGTAGGACTAATATTGATCGGTACCGCTTCGTTTTAGATGACTCGCTGATGCGTGGGACCAGCCTGAGTGAGCCTGTTGCGCGCGCACTGTGCAGTTGGGCCAGCCCAATAACGTTTCCCGCGCGAGCCGAGTAATTCAAATATATTCTTTTTCTTTTTATTCAAAAATCTTTTCTATAGTGAACTTTAAAAATCAATTCAGAGAGATTCACTGCACCAAATTGAATGAATCCAATTTTGTTTGAAAGTAGATGAAAATCTCTAATCACTCTCGTTGGATTAAAACAGTTTGAAACTATGGATCAACCTCAGTAAAAATAACAAGCCAGTAGCTTTTGCAACTTCAAGCATTTTTCTAAAATCAACCATCGGTTATTTTGAGTTGATTCCAACTCTCAAAAATCACATTTTTCAAGACCTTTCTGAATATATAAAAATCTACATACTTACATATAGTAGACCTAGACCAAAACTAAAAGAATGACTTTCTAGTCATTTTTAGCCCTAAATATTATTAAATAATAGTGTTAAACTTTATAAATTAGGCCAACCATTTTAAATCACATTCTCAAGTATTAGAATATGTGGTGATGACATGTGTCAGTATGATCCCATATTTTTAATTTGGAGATATTAAATCCTAAGCAACTTTTCAATGAGTAGAAATTACTTTCCTAAAAATAAGATAAATAAAATCTTATCACCCTTTCTTGTAATGATAGAGATGATGCTAGATCATATAGTGTGACCCTTGTGTGATAAATAGAAGTAGTTAAGTATTGATTGGTGATTGTGTACCTCGTATTTATTTATAGATGCTAGTATCAATCCGGGCTACGACGAGGAGGAATTCTACAAATACGAGGAAGAGAACTTCGACCACCTTAACAACCAAGGCAAGATATATTGAGCATGCTAGACCATGCACACCTTACTATACATAACTTTGTGATACCCATTTTTACTATACCAAATCCTAGTTTTATTTGCAAGCTTTACCTTTCGCAAAGTTGTTCAGTAGTTAATAAATTGGATGTCAACACCCGGATTTTTAATCCTAGATGCCTGTTATACCATACATCACAATCCCAGGATTACTATTTTTGCGAGACATAACAGATTGGTACCATAGTTCATCATCCATTACAAACCATAATAAAGGTCTTGCAAATAAAGGATCTCATGATCCAGTCTTAATACAATCAACGCAGCTGAATAATAATAAGGGTAGCATGGTTGAAGCTCCATCTTCAGGGTCACATGCAATGCTGACGATGGGAGACGATCCTAGTTGTCATAGACTTCCTGCTGTCCATCATCCTGGTAGTCCTCGACATAGTCTGGCCATAGGAATAGCCAGGGACAAAGCCATGAGTACTCTTTAAGTACTCGCAAACTAATACTAACAAGTAAGGTAGTTCGAGTAGGAACCTAAGCTCTAGGTTTATTTGCAAAAAGGCAGGTTTATCTCTAACTGAGTTTAGAAGTAAAGAAACCTAACTTCATGTTCTACAACACCTAATTGGGAACTTAGTTTTCATGTTCACAACCCTGTTGTGGTCAAGTCAAAGTCATAGTTCATTTCATAAGTCATTTTGAAAACATCTGACGATGGAACAATATGGCCACTTCAACTATCCATAACCACGGACGCGGCTATTCGAATAGTTTGACACTCCACATAGGTGGTACACTTTCACCACAACATTCGATACATCCGTCAGGAACAATACTGAATCACCATAATCAGTATGCGGATAATCAATCCTAACCTTTCAATTACACACCCTAGTATAAGCATCTCCCCTAGGAGTTTGGCTTCCCAAACATGACCATCTGTCATCTTGGGAATTGCATAGGTGGACATTGATCATGAGGTAGCCTCATCTCAAACCTCTTCTGCAAGGGAACCCATACTAAGATATATAAACTTCTAGTCAAGCCCTACCCAAATTTATGTATTGTGGTTGTACGGTAAAATTGGAATGGTATCGCATCCGAACCCAACCATCAGTTTTAAAAATGGCTAAGGCTCATGCCTCAACATTTTCATCATCAAATCATCTGGTGTTCATAACACATGTCAAAACATTTCATTAGAATGACTCATCATTCCAAGGTTTTTATTATCATGTTCACCAAGTATTCCCATCTAAAGTGATCAGCGTTTATGCTTAGCACTAGACACTAAAATTGAGTGTAAGCAGTAATGAGGGTTTCTAATCAAGTGTGGCTATCCCAATTCTAGTCTCATGCCTGAGTATGACATCTAGTTATAACTAGCTTAGGCCAAGTTTTATGCTCTTTATGCTACCTATAATATTTTTCCAAAATAATAAAGAACTTTGATAAAGAAATAAAATAATAAAGCTTGCAAGTAAAACTTGGGATTGGTATAATCAAAGTTGCATAACCAAATATGCCTAAGGTATCTAGTTTGCATAGTTATCATGCAAGTGTTAGCTTGCATAGTGTAGCTTGCCTTGAGTTGTGTAGTGATTGAAGTTCTCTTCTTCTTCGTAGTACTCCTCCTCCTTGTAGCCTTGGTCGGTACTAGTGTCTATAAATAAATACGAGGTACACAATCACCAAACAAAACTTAACTACTTCTATTTGGCACATAAAGGTTCACACTAGATGATCTACCATCATCATAATCATCACATGAATTAAAGACCTAGTCTTATTTATTTTATTTTAGAAATGTAATTTCTTCACATTGAAAACTACTTAAGATTTAACATTATCCAATTAAAATATGGGATCATGTTGACACATGTCATCACCACATATTTTAATACTGGGGAATGTGATTTAAAGTGCTGTCACAATATAATAAGTTTTAATATTATTATTTTAATTAATTAAAGTGACTAGAAATGCCTATGTAGCATTCTTTTAATACTTGTCCAAGATCACTGTAGGTAAACCTAAATATTTTTACATATTCAGAAATATCTTGTCAAATGTGATTTTTGAGAGTTGGAATCAACTCAAAAGCATTTATGGTTGATTTTTGAAAAAAGTTTGAATGTGAAAAGTCTCTTTCTTGTTATTTTTAATATTGGTGATATATAATTTCAAATGGTTCGAATCCAATGGGCTTGGATTAATAATTTCAATACCTTTCTAACAAAATTGGTTTCATACAATTTGGTTCAGTAAAACTCTTTGAATTGCTTTTTGAATCTACTGACTGAACTATAGTTTGAATAAATTGGAAAAAGGTTATTTGAATCTCTAGGCTGAGCGCGTGAATGTTACTGGGCCGGCCCAGCTGCACAGCGCGTGCACAGCAGGTTGCTGACAGGGGGGTCCTGGCGTTAGTGGCTTAGTCTAAACAAAGGGGTATGTTTTAATCTGGGTCGTGCGATTAGACTAGGATCCTACGGCTGGGGTGCGTCGACTCCGTCGAACAGCTCCGATGAGAACGAACCCTAACGGCGACGGTGGGGGTATGCGGCGGCTTACCAGGGCTCCAGATAGGGTCGGCGATGGGGGCGGACAACATTGTCGATGACGGCTATTTGAACGGAGGTCATGGCGGCTCCTGGGGTGGCTCCAATCAACGGCTCCGCTCCTCCTCTGCAACGGTAGACTCCAGCCAAATTCCAGTGATGCGGAGCTCTCCTTGCTCTGGGGATAGGTCATGGGTGGTATGTGAGGAGTGGTGAGTGAGATGGTGTGAAGAATGAGGCTAGGGGTGGCCTCTATTTATACACCGGCAAGAGGGGCAGTGCGGGATGGTCAGAGCTCGTCGGTGATGACGGTGCAGTGAGCTAACGGCATGGCGAAGGGTTTATGCCGGTGCGGTGTCTCCTGGCGATCATCGCTGGATCAATGGCATGGCATGGGCGGTCGAGAATGGTCGGAACAGGTCGACGCTCTGCACGGCATCGACATCGTTTTAGACGACGTATAGTGGATACTGGTCGCGCGGCGATGAACGGGCATGTATGGGGAGTAGATAGTGCCGCGATGAGTGCGGGCACGCGCGGTGAGGGCGAGGCGCGGCGTGTATGCGCGTGTTCTCAACATGATAGAGAGAAAATGGGCGCGGCTGTTCTTAGTGGTCCAGGGCCTAGCTGTGCTCGAGGGTTGGACTGGGGGTGGCGGTGGACGGTGGCCTGCCTCCTGGAGTGCTGGCCATGGTCAGCTAACAAGGGTGGCTTTGGGTGGCATGGCACGGGTGCAAGGGGTAGAGGGCTTCTTGCAAAATAGCTTGCGTCAACTCTAAATCCGCTGGTACATAGATACATCCTTTGTACCACAAAACTCCTTCTTCATCTTTGGTAAATCTGGGTACCTTCCCTGTATCGATACGACATTTGATTCCATCAATACTAGCATTTCCTTTTTGCGCCTCCTTGATCTGACTGATCAAAGTGGCTTGAAGTTCTATGCTATCCAAAAATCCTTCACTAACTAGCTCTCTAGAATCTTCCAACTCCTTATGCAAACTTGGTTGCTCCTTCCGAATCATGGTGTTCAATCGACACGGCAATCTGCTAAGAGCATCTGCTACCACATTGTCTTTGCCGGGTGATAGTGAATATCAAGTTCATAGTCCTTGATTATCTCTATCTATCTCCTTTGCCTCATATTTAGCTCCTTCTGGGTGAAAATATACTTCAAACTCTTGTGATCCGAATAAATCTCACAGCGGTTACCCATGAGGTAATGCCGCGATGTCTTCAAGGCTAAAACTACGGATGCTAGTTCAAGGTCATGGGTAGGGTAATTCTGCTCATGTTGCTTCAGTTTTTGGGATAGATAGGATATGACTTTGCCTTCTTGCATTAGCACACGTCCGAGAGCAATCTTGGATGCATCACAATACACGTCAAAAGGCTTCATGATATCCGGAATAATCAAGATTGGGGCTGAGATCAGTCTCTTCTTAAGCTCTTGAAAACTTGCTTCACATTTGTCCGTCCATTCAAACGTCTTATCTTTTTTTAACAATTGGGTCATGGGTCTTGTGATGCTCGAGAATCCTTCTACGAACTTGCAGTAATATCCTGCTAATCTGAGAAATGCACAAACTTGGGTTTGAGTGGTTGGGGCATGCCATTCTTCAACATCCTTAACCCTGGCAGGGTTGACAGCAATTCCTCCTGCCGACACGATATGTCCTAGGAATCCTACTTCCTCTAACCAAAACTCACATTTGCTAAACTTGGCATACAACTGATGCTCTCTAAGGGTTTCCAGGATGGTACTTAGGTGTAGCTCATGTTCTTCTTCTGATTTGGAATAGATTAGAATGTAATCGATGAAAACAACGACAAAGTTATCTAGGAAGTTCATAAAAATCTTATTCATGAGATTCATGAAATAAGCGGGGGCATTGGTTAATCCAAAATACAAGACAGTGTACTCATACAATCCATATCTAGTGGTAAAGGTAGTCTTTGGAATATCCTCTGCGCAAATCTTGAGTTGATGATAAACAGTTCTAAGATTAATCTTAGAAAACACTTTGGCACCGGTCAACTGGTCAAACAGATCTTCTATCTTTGGCAGTGGGTACTTGTTATTAATGGTGACATCATTCAGCTTCCGATAATCCATACACAAACAGTTACCTCCATCTTTCTTATCCACAAACAAAACAGGTGATCTCCATGGCGACGCACTTGGTTGAATCAGGCCTATCTTCAGCATAGCATCTAGTTTCTTCTTTAGCTCCACTAATTCAGACGGGTTCATACTATAAGGGGTCTCTGAGCTATGGGTCCAGTTCCAGGGATTAGTTCAATGATAAACTCGATATCCCGATCTGGGGGCATACCGGGCAATACATCCGGGAATACGTCGGGGTATTCACAGACTACTCTGACTTGGTCAATGGTTGGTGGGATAGACTCTTGTTGCATTTGAATTGACGGGGCAAAGTTTCAGATACATGCTCTACTGATACTCCAGCGGTACTAGTCATGGTTATGGCTTTTTTGGCATAGTCGATTAATCCTTTATGTTTCAACATCCAATCCATTCCTAGTACTACTTCCAAACCTTTGGTTCCAAGTACTATTAGATTATCATAAAAATATATTCCATGGATTCTGATAGCTACGGCCTTGCAAATTTGCCTAGATTTGGTGGTTGAACCAGGTATTTGAACTATCATAACATTCTTCAATTTTTTTTGGTTGAATCTAACTAGTGCATGCAAATTCTTCTATAACAAACGAGCGCGATGCTCCAAAATCACGCAAAACTCTTGCAAGTACTGAGTTAACAGAAAACATACCCAGCACGACATATGGTGCTTCCTGGGCTTCTTAAGCATTCATGTGAAACAAAGGGTCGTTGTGGTTGAGTGAGTTCCCTGGGGCAAATCTTATTCCAGGCTGAACACGGCGCTGCTAAGTTGGGGCATTCACATTGGTGGCTGCTACAGGCTTCTTGGGGCACTCGTTGGAATAGTGACCTTTGACTCCGCATTCAAAACAAGTAACTTGATACTTGTCCTTTTCTGCAACATGCACAACATTGCTTCCAGTCCTTGGGGCAGTATTGGTATAGTTGGTGTTATTGTTGTTGGGCTTGGGCGGTGCACAGTTGAAATTGTTGGAGTTGCCAGGGTTGTTGTTATGGTTTCCTTCGGGCCTTGGGTTTCCTCCTCCACGGTTGTGATAGTTCGTACGGGTCATAGGGGGTCTACTATTTCTTGGGGCATATCCTACAGACGGGTTGGGGCGATACTTCGGGGTATGGTGGGTTCCTGGTTGATTCATCATTCGACGCTTGCGATTCTCATTGGCTTGGTTGATCTTGCCTTCCATCTGGATTGCAGAATCCACTAAGGCTTTAAGGTCAGCGAAGGGAATGTTGACCAGCACTGTCTGCATCTCATCATGAAGACCATTCAAGAATCTCTCCTTCTTCTTGGCTTCAGTACTAATCTCATCAGGGGCATACCTAGACAGAGATAGAAACCTGTCATGGTACTCTACCACAGTCATTCTTCCCTGCTTCAGCTCCTTAAATTCATCCCTCATCCTCAGAATCAAACCCGGTGGCACATGGGTTCGACTGAACTTGAGTTTGAATTCATCCCAAGTCATCATTTGTCCTCCATTCATGGTACGGATGCTATTCCACCAAGCTCTTGCATCACCCGCCAGATAATGGGTGGCAAACAGTACTTTCTCATTGTCCTCTACTCCTGTGACTTCTAAGTTGTTCTCCATGGTTTACAGCCAGTCATCAGCATCTAATGGCTCTTTAGACTTACTAAAAATGGGTGGATTGGTGTTTTGAAAGTTCTTGAGCTTGGATCCATGGTTGTCCTGGTTTCCATGGCCTTGATTATTATTGGCCATCTGAGCTATCTGTTGAAGGGTGGCTAGGTTAGCTTGAAGTTCAGCTCTTCCAGCTTCACGGTCAGCAACTAACATATGCAAGATTTGCAGCATTGGGACTTGAAATGATCTGCTTCCTCCACGAGGCATCTGAATATTTAGATAGATCATGAGACAAGAGGGAAATTTCTAAGGTTCATGGATTTGTTTTTGAAAATCTTTTAAACTTTGAGTCTAACTCTGGTTTGCCAACTAGCAACTTGCTTTCCATTCATTCATTCATAGCACCCAATACAAACACACACCACAATAAAGTAACAGATGGTTTTAAGAACCATTCTATGAAGCTACGTTATAGTGGGACCGGATACAACTCACACCTATGATAGTGCTTGTAGCACCCCGGGTAAAACCACTACTAGAAAATCACTTGGTGTTTTTGTTCTGTGCATCATCATCAGCATGCATCTAATTGACTAAAACTATTTTGCTAAAAGACCTACTTGGTTTTCCATATTAATATTCTCCCCTCTTTGTTCAAACCAAAACCGTCGGTCCAGTCGGATCTTTTATTTGTCTAAAACTGTTTACAAAAGTTTATTTTAAAACAAAAGAAATAACAAAACTATTTTTTTTTGGGAGGCAGTCCCGCCGTCCGGCCCAAAAGCCCAACCGGCCAGACCACCTACTACCCAAACGAAACCCTAATCTACCAAAAACCTAACCCTAGCCCCTCACCCCACTCCCTCCACCCCGCAGTCGCCAGGGAGGCAGTAGTGCGCCCCGCTCCCTTGACCGCTTCTGCATCCTTCCTCTTAACCCTGGCCCCACCCACTCCACCACGTAATCCCTGCATGCCCTACCCACGCAACGCGCGTGAGCCTGACCCTGCCCGACCCTGCTCCTCGTCTTGCTCCTTCTCCCTCCCCAACTCGATGCTCCCTCTGGCCTCTGCTCGATCCCGCCTCCCTCTCCCCTCGATCCTCTCTGCCACGCGATGCCGTCGACGGCCTACCTCTGGAGCACCGCTAGTAGCCGCCGTTCTCTGTCAGGCCGCCGTCGCATCGCAGGGCACCCCCTCGACCCCGTCTGCGCCTCACCCGCCTGTTGTCCACGGCACCGCCCCGTGACCGTGCCGCCCTGCTCGCCTCCCTTCGTCTCGCGTCCCCGCCCACCGAGCCCTGCCTCACCCGCCTCCGGCTGGTCCCCCGTCGTCGCTCTCTGCGCCTCCCCTCATGCGTTCAAGCTCGCCAGGCCATGGCGTCTGCTGCCCTAGCACCGCCGTGGGTGCCCTCCTCCTGGCCGGACGCAGCTCTACAGCGGCGTGCTTGCCGAGCCTGTGAGGCCCGCCCTCGCCCGCGTCCGCCTCCCCACCAGGAGCTCCTCCTGTCGCCAGGGACGCGCGACCACCTGCCGCGGTTGACCATGCCCTGCGCCGTCTGGCCTTTCTCCTCCTGCTTCTGGCTGACGCCTCTTGCTGCCCTCTGCCGCTACGAGCTCGTCCTGCCCGACCTCCCCTGCAACCGCCGTCGCACGTGCTTCCTCCATGGTGGTTGGCCCCGTCCAAGGTCGTCGCCTCTGTTCTACTTTGATCCTACCAGAACCTCCTTCTATTCCAGCTGTGTATCAGAGTTTGACTGCACCAGGCTCGCCCATGTTTTCGCTGCAATATTCGCCCACCGGTGGATATTGTTTTCTGTTTGTGATCTATGGCTTTGCTACTCCTGCTATGTTGGCCCCTTCATTGTTGTGTAAGCCACCGGCAGTTCGGGTGTGCCCATGTTGGATCTCGTTGAGTGCATCTCCAAGTGCTTCGGCTCATTTGTGTAAGCCCGTGTTTGTTGCTGCTAGATAGCGGAGCGTTTGGTGTTCCGAGGGTTTGATTCCATGTGACCAAGGACGGCACCGACAAGATCTTCTCGAAGCTGGAACAACAAGAACTTCATGGATCCAAAGCCCAATCTCGAGGAACCGAAGACCAAACCCCTGCATCGGTGTCATGTTCTTCTTCATGGATGCCGTGACCCTGAACCCCCGGATCCGAAGACCGATCCCTCGAGACCGAATCGAACTCCCGGGCTCCAAGATCGCTGAAACCCACCATGTGTGAGCCCTTTTGCCAAGACCCTATTCTTATAAATAATATCTACTTGTGCATCTTAATTGTTTATGCTTGCACACATATCATGTGGTTTGGGGGCCTTATGCCGATTCACCTAAATTAAATATGGAGGCCATATGCGGGCGAATCTAGTCTAATATTGGCCCCATTTAAATTTGTGTAGCGAACCGGTGTTATCTTTTGCCTTGTTAATGCAACATTTAAATTGGGGTATCTAAACAACATGAACTTAATAATTAATTGTCGGGACCCCGGTTCCACTTAATATTGCCTGATTGCATCGCATCCTTGCCATGTCATACATCATACATGCATCATGCCCGATCTTCTGCTGTAGTATTAAATAGTGTGTCTGATGTTTGTGCTAGTGTTTTGCTTCTTCACGGATTAGGCCGATGAGTTGATGCTAGTGTTGCCCGTTCTTCGGATGAACCTTCGACAATGTTTTCAGGCGAGCATTCTCCCCCTTTCTACCTATTTTACATTTCTAGTCTTTATTTCCTCCTGTTGATCTATTGCTATCTGTGTTGCGATGCTCTAGTTTTCGTACCCGTGGTATTCCTTGCAGCCTTATATTGCCTTGGACACATCCTATTACCTGTTGTTTGGTAGATAGTTGGACTTGCGTGTCGAAGTCGCTTGCTCAAGTGCTGTTGCGTGTTGTCAAGTACCACAGTTGTTGGAGAATGCCTTATACTTTATGGTGGAGAGGATCATGACTTTAATTATTGTTTAATCACTAAAATTGAAAGTAGGTAAATGCAGAGGCACCGGTGGGTAATATACAATATTTGGTTTTTAACCGCTCACTGGTGTCCCGTAGGACCCTGAGTTCTTGACACCTGTTCCGAGATTGAGCGCGCTAACCACAGGTGGGGTGTGTGGGAGCCCCCATCAATTTAGTACCTGATTTCAAAGTACTGTACCGGGGGCCACAAAGTAGTTTGGGGCTTTATTACTATCCTGTACTTATGCCATGCTTTACTGCTTTAATTACGATTGCGCGTGGAGCGCCTGTACTGTTTAGGAACCCCGTGATACGTTTTCGCTGTATCGATAAGCCCAGTCACACTTTCGGGTTCCCAGTCGTTTACAGCCGTCGACACAAACCATGGGTCCGTCTCAGAGACCGGCCGACTTCGTTGCGGGTAGCTTAGTGGGGTGGCCCCCATGTGCTTGCTTTGGGTCTGGGAAATGTCGTGTCCGAAACCCCGTCGACATACCGTTGGGTGTATGTTTTGTGATCTTGTACCTACCTGATCTGACAACAAGGGTGTAGGTGCGTGTGGAAACTTTGGTGCACCCCTGCAGGGTTAAATCTTTTCAAGAAGCCGTGTACGCGGTTATGGACGACTTGGAGCAAAGTTCTTGATCATAGACAACTATAAATAAAGTTTACTGTTATAATTTGACTTGTATCCGATATGACTATTAATCAGCTTCACTACAACGGAATGGCTAAATAAAAGTACCAACAACTGCTGGGTTTGGGATATCTCATGCTAATTGTATCTGACTAGTAAGTGTTGCAACTACAACGGAATGGTTAACTAAAAGTGCCCACTGCTTATTATATCAGGACGACTATGTATACCTGACTAGTAATTGCTGCAACGATAACCGAATAAATAAAACTGCCAACTGTGTGAGTTCCTCAGTTGACTTCCTCGTTTGGTCTCGAGGGGGTTATACCAGGATGGGTATGTTTGGTGGTAGTATCAGGTTGGTTCCGAATAGGTCTTTCTTATCCCTCTCTGATAGCCGACAGTTATATTGAGTCTCTATAGGTTGTTTAGTGCATGCTGCGCTGCCGCTTCAGTCCACCATACCTATGTAGGCGAGGACCGCCGAATTCTAGTCTCGCCGTGTACTGGCCTCAGTACTGACCGCTCTCTTTTTCCTTTGCCCTTTGCCGGCACTCCTTTTGTTTTTAGCAGGTTTTGAGATCGACGTCGTTAGCAGGGTTACCCTTCCGGCTTGGCCTGGGCAGGGTTATGGACACCATTGGTTATTCTTCAGGGCTCTTAGCCCAATTTGCATCTTGTCCGTACTCGGACGTTGTATCGTTTTCAAGGTGATTTGGATCTTTGTACTGTATATTGTATCCTTGACTCGATGAGTCGTTGTTGTATATATCTGTTTTGTGGGTTCCATCGTGGACTAATGTGTAATGATATTACTTCGTTTTCCACCCGCACGAAAGTGCCTAGTGGGCACCTTTGAATCGTTTCTATGCGGGTTTGGCGGAAATCGCTGAAACTTGCATAGGGAAGATACCAAGGGTGTTACAGTGCTCAAGTGCTACTACTCTTCAGAATCAGTGGCTTCATCATCATCAATGAAAGCGGAATCATCATCATCAGTGTGGAAGTCCATGGCTTGGTCCTCCAGGTAGTCATCATCATCGCTGAGGTAGTAGGGATCTCCACGGATATCTTCCCCTGCATTCTCCCTCTCCTCAACCTGCAAGTCCCGCTCATGGATAGTTTCCTCCAAGTCTAACACTTTTTGACGAAGGTGAGCAATGATGTGATCCTTATTGTCACGCAGACGGAGAAATGACTTGCGCTCCTTCGCAAGGATGGCGAGGGTCTGGTTCTTATTGACTGCAATGGCATGGTTGTGGTTGGCGTATGCGCGTGCGTTGTCCAACTCTTTCTGCCAATCATGCAGCATGAAGCTGAGATGATCCACCTGATGCTTCAGCTCTGGGTGGTGTGGCACCTCCAATGCCTTGCGTAGTACTGAAAGCGATTGCCCTTGATTTGGTTGACTCTTTGACCACACAAACGGGCAAGAGCTTCCTTTATGGCCCTGGCGAGTCCTTCTAGCCACTTGTTTTCTCTTAAGATGAATTGGATCCCCTCTGAGATGGGTGCCTCCATCTTGCCTCAGAGGTTTGCAACCATCAGCCATTGTAATTCTCCTCCTTGCTGATCATTGAGATGTGCTCCGAAGAACTCGGAGTGCGGGTGCTCAAGGAGCCGAGACTTGGTATAGATCACGCTCGAAGATGAGTTGTCCTCCGTTTTCCAACTGGTAGAACATGCTATACTTGACCTTGATGACTCCTTGTTCACGTGGAGCACTTCGTCGGGAAACCCCAAGAGCAAGGTGTGAAGCAGCACAGCAGCAAGTCTTCCCTTAGTAAGAAACCGTGGTTATCGAACCAGTAGGGGGGAGGAAACGTCGCAAAGGTGTTGCAAGCAACGTGTAAACCTGCACAACACAAACTCAAGACTTTTCCCCAACGAACAGTGAGGTTGTCAATCTCACCGATTGCTGTAACAAAGGATTAACTATGTGGTGTGGAAGGTAATGATGGTTTGCAGCAAGTAAACAGGTAACGGTGGAAGATGTATCAATGGTAAAGATTGGACCAGGGTCCATAGGTCACTAGATGTGCTCTCCTTAGATAAAAAACATGGCATGCTGGGTAAACAAATTACAGTAGGGAAATTGACACGACTGAGCAAGGCATAGCAATACAATACTAGACAAAAAGATCCTATGAGATTCGATTGGGCAATACAACAACAATATACATAGACCACCATCCAACAACATCTATGACTAGAATTTCACCTTCAGGTTATCATCCGAACCACCTCCAGTATTAAGTTGCAAGCAACAGACAACTGCTTTAAGCAAAGTGTGTAAGGTAAACAATCCACTTGTTCCATGAACAAGAGACCGTTGTTTTCTCCCAAGTGGCAACAGCACATCTACCACCGTAGAGATTTCTGTCACTTCCCTTGGTAAATAGAGGCATGAACCAACTATCGAGCATAAATACCCCCTCTTGGAGTCACTAGCAACTACTTGGACAAGATAGCTACTAACAACAGACTGCATGCATGATCACAAAGAACACAAACATGATAGAATCAAATCGATAGAACCATTAATCAATCTGACATAGTAATCTCAATATCCATTGGATCCCTGCAAACACAACATGCATGATTACAAATAGATTAGATCTTGATCATGAACAAAGCTCAAAAGATCTATACATGAAAGCACAAGGAGGATATACAACCATCTAGCTACTACATGGACCCGTAGTCCAAGGTGGAACTACTCACGCTTCATACCGGAGGCTGGCATGATGAAGAAGAAGGCCTCCGGGATGATCTCCCCTCCGGCATGGTGTTGGGAAGAACTTCAGATTCCCCCCGATCTAGGGACGATGGTGGCGGCGGCTACAGACGTTTCGTGGAATATTGATCGGGTGCCTAGGGTTTCTGAATCGGGGGGACTTTATGGGCGAAGAGGCGAGGCAGGGGGTCCACCACGGCGGCTACACCCCCCAAGCGCGAGGTGGGCCCACCCATGCTGTCAGGGGGTGTGGCCCCCTGGTGAGCCTTCTCCGTCTTGTATTCTGGCTTCGTGTTGCCCATGGTAAAATATTGACATTGGATTTTGTCCCGTCCAATTCTGAGAATATTGATTTTCTTTCTTTCTGGAACCAAAAACAGAAGAAAATAGGAAACTTGCACTGTGGTAACTTGTTAATAGGTTAGTTCCAGAAAACATATAAAAACACCTCAAAGTGTAGACAAAGCAAAGCAAATTTGATACTAAACAAGCATGGAACATAAAAAATTATAGATACGTTTTCGACGTATCTATGGCCATTATCCTCTCTTAGTTGGTTGCTCCCAGACTTTTTCTAGCCTCCACTTGTATGAGTAAGCTCTACTCATGCTTCCAACTCCCAAGCAACCAAGTTATTCCAAAGTGTCCACTATAAATTCCTATGCATGGTGTGTTACACCATTCAAAGTATATTCTTGTTTTCAGCTATCTTCCAATTAAAAACTATTTTGTTATGTGAAAACTTAGTTATTAAAGCCCTCACGAACTTGATGGCACACTTTATATTCTTTGCCCCTAATAAACTTGAACCATTGTGTCATCTATGTTGTATATGCTTGCACTTATACGTTGAAATTAGCAGAACCGTGCTATCACGGGGAATGTTTTCAACATTGCACTTGTACTTTGTACACAGTTGATATCATGCTTGTAACACCCCAATTTTAGTTAATCATATTTAGGGCTTTGTTTATGCATCATGAGCATCATCCCTTTAAACTTTGCATTAAAGAAAATAATTCCAAACCCTAAACCCTATTCGTTCTCTCTATTTGAAATCCATTCAAAATGGTTTGAATTTGAAAAGTACAAAATAGTCGGAGCCCAAATTGTATAAAAGGGCCCCACAGTATCTTAAATGTTTTATAAACCCCTTTGGTATTTTTGAAATACTTAAAAGAGTTTTGAAATTCAAATGAAAAGAGAAAAGTCAAAACAGAAAAAGGAAAAACAGAAAAAGGAAAAACATTTAGAAAGAAAAACAGTCCTATAACACTAACTAGGCCGAGCCCAACTCCCTCTCTTTGATACATGTCGCCCGCGTGCAGCCCGCAATAGCCGCAGCCATCCCAACCGGCCCAATACCGCTTCGCCAACCTTCGTCGTCGTCGACCCTGACGCCAAGCAGCTGGGTATCGCCGCCGGCACCATCGATTCCGCCGCCTGTGCTCCACCCTCCGTCGTGTCCTAGGGAGGGATAAGATCATCACGCTGACGCCCTACCGACCTTATCCTCTCCTGCTCTCTCCCGCGACCTCCCTCTCTCGATCTTCCCTTCGGCTGAACCCTAGCCACACCTCCCCGTCGAATCGCCGCTGCTCTAAGGCACCTCGTGCCCAGCTGAAGGTCCCTTGAGCTCCGCCTCGGTCCCCTTCTTTGACCCATCAAAGGAATCGAGCCCGGGTGCTTGCAATCGTCGCCTGCGACTCCGTCTTCCCCGAGCCCGACGCTCACCGCCGTGGATATTGCCGACGTTCTGGACCACCTCTGGCCTCGCCGACACCTCCGTTAGCTTCACGGTGAGCCGCTGGTCCCCAAGGACCCTTCGTCTTCCTACCTCTCGCTTTGTATCTTGTTATCGTCGTGCTCCTGCCACCGTCGCTGTTGTTCGTTGTCGTTGCCGATGCTCCGGTGACCAAATCCGGGCGGCGCCGCCTCTTCCATTATCTCCTTGCTCCGCTTGTTTGAACGCCCCAATCAGCTCGCTCGCTTGCGGCCTCCTACGTCGTCACCAGCCACCGTCTGGCCGCTCTCCGGCGATCCTAGGTGGCGCCGCCGTGGCGTTGACGTGGCGCCTGCGTGTGCTTGACGTGGGCGCTGACCAAGTCGTGCCTCCGTGGCAGTGACGTGGTCCCTGGTCCCACATGTCTGTGACTGGGGCTAGACCCAGCCCCAGTAAGAAATGCCCCACCCCCTATGCTGTGTCATGCTGACACAATAAAAGTTTAATAAATTGATTTAAATAATTCCAAACTTTGATATAATCTTGTAAATTCAATATCTAATTATTTATAAGTCAGAAAAATATGTATAATATATCAAAATGTTCAGAAAAATGAGTTCTACCTATTTACACTATGTTCAGAAATGTTCAACAACTTTAAAGTCAAGTTTAATTATAAGAACTTAGTAACCCCTCTCATATACATCCGGAGTTTCCCCGAGTTAGGGTTTTCACCCCTCGGAACCCTGTTTAAACTGCCGAGCATGTTTTAGGGTTACATTTTGATACAAATTAACTTTTCATATCATCATACATGCTTGAGCATTGCATCGATTGTTTCCCTCTCTTTCCGGTGTTTGGTTCTTCCTCGGTAGAATACGAGATCGAGACTGAGATCGACGCCCGAGGTCAACACCATCGAAGTTCGAAGATCGATG
Source organism: Avena sativa (assembly GCA_916181665.1). Taxonomy (NCBI): domain Eukaryota; kingdom Viridiplantae; phylum Streptophyta; class Magnoliopsida; order Poales; family Poaceae; genus Avena; species Avena sativa. The sequence goes on from OV702297.1 coordinate 152,531,677, forward strand.
AATAATACTTGACCAACTATAATCAAGTCAAGTACAAGATTTCCGAAGACCTGCTTATTGGTTAACAAATGGGAAAGGCAAGAATAGCTCCACCATGATATAATCCTATGATTTTAGAAAGCATTTCAATTCCTTCCATGATGCATACGATTCTACTGTGGTCTTTTATCGATAGATAGACTATCCTATCTATTGCATTACTCCCTTTGAGCTTATATTACCTGATCCACTTGTCCTAGCATAACTAGGTTTGGCTTGTGTGCAATGCTAGAGCTTATATGTGTCTGCTTAGCCATGCATAGTTGTTGAGTCTGGTTCATCCAGATGATGTATCAGATGCAGAGAATCTAGTATGACAGGAGAATGTGATGAGATGTGATCAGTGATATGAGATTAAACATGCTAAGGCTTGTATGGGAGGCCACGGTGGGATGTGGTTTTTATAGTCCCATGCTCGCCACCACTAGGACCTGAGTTCTTGCCTTTGGAACCGAGACGAGCGTAAAACCACACGGGGCCTGGAAAACCTCATGAGAAACTAATTTGCCTAGTAGATTCCATGAGTCACATAGTTCGGGCATTCCATTCGACATATGCATAGAAAACCTTTTGAAAGATTTACCGGGTGCAGGTGCATTTATAACAGGTAGGTAAGCGTGGCCGAGGTTGCTTGGGGAAGATAGCTCCCCTGGTAAACCAACCTCGTCTCACATCTTTAAGTACTGGTTTCGGGATTTGACCCGTTACGGCGGAACCATACTTATTGCGTGATTCATGGTCTTGGCGAAAGCAAGGTAAAGGTCGTGTCTAACCACCCTCTGCCTGCCTTCCAAGGAAGAGGGCTAATCATTGTGGCATTAAGAGAAGGTTAGTACATGTGGGTAAAGTTGTACATCCCTGCAGGGTAAAAATATTTTCGAAAAGCCGTGTTCACGGTTATGAACGCTTGGTGACTAGATTCTAAGATCATAGAGAACTATAACCTAATCGTAAAACTTGGTAGATCAACGTGTGCTTAAGGATGCTTCCTCATGGGTATGAGGGGGTGATCCTAGATAGGGTTCATATGATGATGATTCAGTGGATATCAAAAGATGATGATCAATACTTCGGAGATGTCGCACTCTTACCCCCCCCTTTTAAAATACTCTGTTTAGACGAGTTTCTTCTCCCTCTTGTTTTATAAACAAAAGATGTCTTTATGCAAAACAACTCCACCAGCCATAAGTCTTGCAGAGTACACCCTGTACTCACCCTTGCTTTGTTGATACTTTTGGCAGAGTAAGTGTTCCCTGAAGATGAGTTCCGTACTACATCGACATCGACGAGTAGCTTGGGGTTCCCAGCCGGCAGCCTGGAATTTGTGGGCTGGGACGTCATCGTTATGCTTCTGGCCTCTTAGGCCATTTGTTAAGTTTGCTATACTTAATAGCATAATTTGCCTTCCATTGTTTGATATTTGTGGTCAGTGACCTCTGCTTGTAATAATTTGGTTCTCTGCTCAATTATGAGCTTGCTGTAATAAATTTTGTGTTGTAGGGTCACTGTTGTGTTACCGATTCCTCACTGGATATTCTCGAGCTCATGGTTAAGCTTATGTCAGATGGAGGTCTAGGATTTGTTTAGCCCTAATCCCGGGGGTGTCACAGTTCTTGATATCAGAGCAGTACCGACCATAGGAAAACCTTGCTATTGGTCGATGTTGAGTCTAGTGCCTGTGAAAACTATTTTAAAGATGAAAAGTATTTGCGAAAACTCTAGTATGCTTATTTTACTCCTTATCAAGTTTCGCTCTAACTCTGGGTTATCTTATTTGGTGTTGATTTTGGAAAATTTTGATATCTCTTCTAGTCTTTCAAAACTTAGGTGCCTTCTGGGCATGTCGTTTCTAAGCCAGTTGACCTAGTGTTAAGTTATTTAGAGTTGTGTGTGTTGTGAATTCCTTGTTCCCCTTGCTCTTGTTCACATGAGAGATTCCTTTCTATCATGATCTCTCTATCCTTTGGATCCACAATATTATATTGTTGGTTCCACAATATTCTGTTCTAGGCTTCGAGGTTTCCTTTCACCTCGTGTGCCTCCTTTTTCATTTGTTTGGGTACTACAGAAGTTGTGTCTTCATTTGGAAGCTACCTCGTGATTACTATATTCAAGTGTACGCTATGTCACTCAGGTACTAGTTACTTCTTGCTTTGGGTTTTAACCCTTGGAATTGAACCGAAGATCCCGGATTGTGCTGGATTCTAGTGTTGTGAATCTTGTACATGAAGCTGATCTTTAATCCAAGATCCTTCCTTTGACCCCTGTCGTTAATGTTCACACATTACCTCAGGATGGCTGGTACTACAATTCTAGCCTTCAAGCATGTGGTTCTTATCGCGATTCAATTGTGACAACTAAGGACTTCCCCTACCACATGCTATGGCAGATGTTCTTTAATGGAACCAAATAGATCACGACAAGAGTACTCTTCGTGAGTCTCGCGTCCATATTCGTGACTCTGCCACACCTTACCTCTTCTATGAATCGGTTTTCGGAAGATTGATCATTCATGCATCCACATCTCGGGATTCTATCCTGAGAATGTTCCTTTTCCCTTGTTGTTTTCCGACCTTTGTCTACCAGTTGGTAGCCAAGTAGTATACGTGCATTGGTTTCTTCTGATGCAAGATACTCTTGGGGTCCGTCAAGACAAACCATTTCAGGATGTCTAGGGGAAACAAACTCTAGTACCTTGACATATCCAGGACCAGGTCAAAGTGTTGTAATCCGCAGATCAAGAGGCATTGATTGTCTTACATCTGTTCTATCTTGAAGTATCACACTCTTTTATACTAAGAGGTTGTGCTGAGTTTCATGACCCCTTAATACAGTGATGCTCCTACCCATATTTACCCACCCTTCCTCGAGCTTTCGCGCTCGTGAATGATGCGTGTGAGTAATAATGTGGCTATCTGATATTATTAGAAATTATTATTGTTTTGAACTCTAAGGACATTTGTGTCATTGCTAGCCCGATAGATTAACCCTATCACAAAGCATAAGAATGATGGTGCTACCACGTCCGTTACTCTAGTACACTCTCTTCGGTCAAAGATTTATGCTTGTGCTGAAACTCTGAGGCTATGTTCTCCTACCTTACAAAGCAAGTTCCCTCCCGAACTAAGTGGCATATCGGAGGTTCATCATATTCTGGATGTCTTACTAGAAGTATCGCCATGTTGCCACATGACTGTGTTGTCAAGTTCTTGAGTAAGAAGGTTCTCTGAGCTGCACCTTTCTCCAAGGATCCGTACTTGATACCCCTAGAACTAGTTGGTTGAGCTTAAACAACAACTTGGAGAGTTGTAAGACAAAAGTTCTATCTGACCTAGTTCCTCCTTAAAGGGAAGTGTAGTTTTGTTCGTGTTAAAGAAAGATATTATCTCCTTCATGTATATGATATCTTCCCCTCTTTTGATTTGATTTGGGTTATCATCAAATCAAACTCAATCCAAGGACTATATTGATGGTGTTTCTACTTGTGATGTTTCACTTGAGGACATCTTCATGTTCTATGGTCTGACCAGTATTCTTTCTTTGTTCATGCCACATATGAGTTCATACTTTTGGAGTGTCTTGGTAAGTTTGTTGTTGAGCCCATCAATGACATCCTTATCTTCTCCATGCTAGATAAGATTCATATGGAACATTTGGTATTAATGTTGGAAATTTTCAAGAACTGTCTTTGAGTCATCTCGAAGTATGTTCTCTGGATGTTCGAAGTAACCTTCTTCGGTTCACGTGAAAATGTTGAAAGATGTCGCCGTGGATTCGAGAAGAGTTAACTCCGTTCCTTAAGGATAGATGTGTGTTTTTTTGTTAGTACTTTATATATATGCAGTTGTCTTTCGACAAGTTGCTAATGCATGGGTCTAGCAATCTAGCTCATTTTTTGGAGCTTTACATTGTAGTTCCTATCTTGAGACTCTAGTAACTTTATCTTTGTGGTAAATGTTGCGAACTTTCTATTCGGACATGCTGAGTCTGAAGTATCATTCCACCTAACCAAAGCTGAACCTCAAGGAGCAATGATGGTTGGTGTTCCTCAAGATTTTGACATAGGTCTCTTTGTGAATCTGACAAGATTGATGTAATGGTTGACACGCTTAGCCGGAAAGACCTTTTGTCATATTCTCTTAATTCAGCAATAACAACCACTCCTCATAAGGCTTCTTTTATAATTCATTATAGGAGTTGTGCTTATGGTCTCTCTTGTATCCGAAGTCTGACCTTTACTTGATGCCTCGTGTCTTGAACATCAATTAGAACATTTAAAGTAGTGTTGCTAAATGTCTCTGGGTTGATCCTCTAGACCCTTTATGTTGGCAACTGTTTTGTTGTGCCAAGTACTTAAAGTCTGAGAATGAAGTTTCTTTCTTCTTGTGTCATCAGGAATCTTCTTAACTATTCATCTTAGCGGTGTAAAGTGATATCATGATCTTTGGCATAGATTTTGGTATACCTAGATGAATAAAGAGTTTCCTTCGTTTTCTCTCCCATGTTTTAAGAGTGACTATGATTTTGGTAATTAGTAGTTTCTCTTGTTACATGCTCCTTGTGACTCTTATGAGTCATATCCACCAAAAAACCTTTCTATCTCGTCCTTCCGTTGAATGAAAAAATGACCCTTCTGTGTCAAAAGTAGTTCAACGGCTTGGTTTTGTTGATACAAATCTCTGCAACCCAAAATCTCTACTTAAGCCGTTTAGTAGAGGTTCATTTCTCGAAGTCGGTGGTTCTGATCTTTCTATTGGAAGCATTCTTTTTCAGAAGCTTCAAAACCTCTTGTGAGTTCCATGGTCTCAATCCTTATGATGACCATCTATCTAGCAATTTGACACCTTCTCCTCTTGTTTCCTCCGTTACCTTGACGTATTTCATGTTTGTCATCTCAGAGTTGTTTATGAACACTCCATCAATGAGTTGACCATGCGATACTCTGAGTATTGTTTAGTGTGTTTCCCTCTTATCTATAGATTGACCCTGTTTCTCTCTCTGTCTTTTTTCCTACCTTTGGAATCTCGGGTCGAGATTCTCGTAAGGGGGATAGAGGTGTAACATCCCAGTTTTAGTTAATCATATTTAGGACTTTGTTTGTGCATCATGAGCATCATCCCTTTAAACTTTGCATTAAAGAAAATAATGCCAAACCCTAAACCCTATTCTTTCTCTCTATTTGAAATCCATTCAAAATGGTTTGAATTTTAAAAGTACAAAATAGTCGGAGCCCAAATTGTATAAAAGGGCCCCACAGTATCTTAAATGTTTTATAAACCCCTTTGGTATTTTTGAAATACTTAAAACAGTTTTGAAATTCAAATGAAAAAGAGAAAAGTCAAAACAAAAAAGGAAAAACATTCAGAAAGAAAAACAGTCCTATAACCCTAACTGGGCTGAGCCCAACTCCCTCTCTTTGCTACATGTCGCCCGCGTGCAGCCCGCAACAGCCGCAGCCAGCCCAACCGGCCCAATACCGCTTCGCTAACCTTCGTCATCGTCGACCCTGACGCCAGGTAGCTAGGTGTCGCCGCCAGCACCGTCGATTCCGTCACCTGTGCTCCACCGTCCGTCGTGTCCTAGGGAGGGATAAGATCATCACGCTGACGCCCTACCGACCTTATCCTCTCCTGCTCTCTCCCGCGACCTCCCTCTCTCGATCTTCCCTCTGGCTGAACCCTAGCCACACCTCCCCGTCGAATCGCCGCTTCTCTAAGCCACCTCGTGCCCAGCTGAAGGTCCCTTGAGCTCCGCCTCGGTCCCCTGCTTCGACCCGTCAAAGGAATCGAGCCCGGGTGCTTGCAATCGTCGCTCGCGACTCCGTCTTCCCCGAGCCCGACGCTCACCACCGTGGACATTGCTGACGTTCTGGACCACCATCGGCCTCGCCGTCACCTCCGTTAGCTTCACGGTGAGCCGCTGGTCCCCAATGACCCTTCCTCTTCCTTCCTCTCGCTCTGTAGCTTGTTGTCGTCGTACTCCTGCCGCCGCCGCTGCTGTTCGTTGTCGTTGCCGATGCTCCGGTGACCAAATCCGGGCGGCGCCGCCTCTTCCATTCTCTCCTTGCTCCGCTTGTTTGAACGCCCCAATCAGCTCGCTCGCTCGCGCCCTCCTACGCCGTCACCAGCCACCGTCTGGCCGCTCTCCGGCGATCCTAGGTGGCGTCGCCGTGGCGTTGACGTGGCGCCTGCGTGTGCTTGACGTGGGCGCTGACCAAGTCGTGCCTCCATGGACGTGACGTGGTCCCTGGTCCCACATGTCTGTGACTGGGGCTAGACCCAGCCCTAGTAAGAAATGCCCCACCCCCTGTGCTGTGTCATGCTGATGCAATAAAAGTTTAATAAATTGATTTAAAGAATTCCAGAAGTTGATATAATCTTGTAAATTCAATATCTAATTATTTATAAGTCAGAAAAATATGTATAATATATCAAAATGTTCAGAAAAATGAGTTCTACCTATTTACACTATGTTCAGAAATGTTCAACAACTTTAAAGTCAAGTTTAATTATAAGAACTTAGTAACCCCTCTCATATACATCCGGAGTTTCCCCGAGTTAGGGTTTTCACCCCTCGGAACCCCGTTTAAACTGCCGAGCATGTTTTAGGGTCACATTTCAATACAAATTAACTTGTCATATCATCATACTTGCTTGAGCATTTCATCGATGCCATGTGTTGATTGTTTCCCTCTCTTTCCGGTGTTTGGTTCTTCCTCGGTATAATACGAGATTGAGATCGAGATCGAAGCCCGAGGTCAACACCATCAAAGATCGAAGATCAACGAATAATACTTGACCAAATATAATCAAGTCAAGTACAAGATTTCCGAAGACCTTCTTATTGGTTAACAACTGGCAAAGGCAAGCATAGCTCCACCATGATATAATCCTATAATTTCGAAAGCATTTCAATTCCTGCCATGATGCATACGATTCTACTGTGGTCTTTTATCGATAGATAGAGTATCCTATCTATTGCATTACTCCCTTTGAGCTTATATTACATGATCCACTACTTCTAGCATAACTAGGTTTGGCTTGTGTGCACCGCTAGAGCTTATACGTGTCTGCTTAGCCATGCATAGTTGTTGAGTATGGTTCATCCAAATGATGTATCAGATGAAGAGAATCTAGTATGACAGGAAAACGTGATGAGATGAGATTAAACATGCTAAGGCTTGTATGGGAGGCCATGGTGGGATGTGGTTTTTCTAGTCCCATGCTCGCCACCACTAGAACCTGAGTTCTTGCCTTTGGAACCGAGACGAGCGTACAACCACACGGGGCCTGAAAAACCTCATGAGCAACTAACTTGCCTAGTAGATTCCATGAGTCACATAGTTCGGGCGTTCCATTCGACATATGCATAGAAAACCTTTTGAAAGATTTTCCGGGTGCAGCTGCATTCGTAACAGGTAGGTAAGCGTGGCCGAGGTTGCTTGGGGTAGATGACGCCCCTGGTAAACCAACCTCACCTGACATATTTAAGTACCGTCTTTGGGATTTGACCCGTTACAGCGGAACCATACTTATTGCGTGACTCATGGTCTCGTCGAAAGCAAGGTAAAGGTCGTGTCTAACCACCCTCTGCCGGCCTTCCAAGGAAGAGGGCTAATCATTGTGGCATTAAGAGAAGGTTAGTACATGTGGGTAAAGTTGTACACCCCTGCAGGGTAATAATCTTTTCGAGAAGTCGTGTTCACGGTTATGAATGCTTGGTGACCAGATTCTAAGAACATAGAGAACTATAACCTAATCGTAAAACTTGGTAGATCAACGTGTGCTTAAGGATGCTTCCTCATGGGTATGAGGGGGTGATCCTAGATAGGGTTCAGATGATGATGATTCGGCGGATATCAAAAGATGATGATCAATACTTCGTAGATGTCGCACTCTTATCCCCCTTTTAAAATATTATGTTTAGACGAGCTTCTTCTCCCTCTTGTTTTACAAACAAAAGATGGCTTTATGCAAAACAACTCCACCAGCCATAAGTCTTGCGAAGTACTCCCTGTACTCACCCTTGCTTTGTTAATACTTTTGGCAGAGTAAGTGTTCCCTAAAGACGAGTTCCGTACTACATCAACATCGACGAGTAGCTTGGGGTTCCCGGACGGCAGCCTGGAATCTATGGGCTGGGACATCATCGTTATGCTTCAGGCCTCTTAGGCCATTTGTTAAGTTTTCTATACTTAATAGCATAATTTGGCTTCCGTTATTTGATGTTTATGGTCAGTGACCTCTTCTTGTAATAATTTGGTTCTCTGCTCAATTATGAGCTTGCTGTAATAAATTTTGTGTCGTAGGGTCACTGCTGTGTTACCTATTCCTCACTGGATATTCCCGAGCTCAAGGTTAAGCTTATGTTAGATGGAGGTCTGGGATTTCTTTAGCTCTGATCCCGGGGGTGTCACAATGCTCTTTTGTCTATGGAGATGTCACCGGTGTGAAATAAAGAGAGAACTTGTAAGTCCATGGAGTTTGTATTTTGTGTTAGAGAAACGCCTGGGCCACTAGCCTAATCCATGCCTAATCATGGTGGAAACTTGCATCACCATAGTAAGCTATCTGTGAAGCATCCTTAATAAAAAGCTATGCATATAGTAAATAAAAAGATCGCTAAGATTCTCATTGTCTGCTTGCCTTGTCATTTGGGTTATGGGATAGCTCCTATACCATGTGCAAGGGGTACCCCGTTGGCGGTTCTCTATGATATGCAAATACTTACAATGACAAGAACTTACAGGTGACTGAAGTTGAGTAGCATGAGGTGTGGACCTCGTATTCATGGGACTTGAGACTGCCAACTTATACTTTGTCAAGTATATACTCCATAGTTTGTTCACTTTAACCTTAATCACTTCAAGATGCTTATGATAAGGGCAATGAGGGATGAAAGCTAACAAGTACCATAATTTTTGGAAGATCTTTTTGAAACTTGAAATCCCTGCTCCCCTTTGTGAAGGGCCTTTCTTCCACCATTATTTGAGTCTCCACCTTCTACTTTTAGGTACCATTAAGAGAGCATAGTTTCCATTCTATGTGTAGTGTCCCAAAACTTATTGATTGATGCATATTGTGATATTACTTGTTCATGTGCTACTTGTTTCTAGTCACCCTTGTGAACTTTGAAGGTGTCCTATGCATCTATTTGCTACTCTATGAGGGACAAGCTGATTGCCACTATGCTATGTTTTCTGTATGTGAAACAAACAAACGTTTTTCAATGCATGTTATTCATGATCTTTGTTTGTAGACTTTCATGTTGCATGCATAGTTACTATGTCTTATTGTTAGAACTCCATCTTTCATGCACATGTTTAGAGTTCTTTGATCCCAGCTTTCAAGGCTTGCAAATGGTTTGATCTTGGTTTTGATAGTGTATGTCACCTCAAAAATTATTCTTTTTATCACTTACCTACTCGAGGACGAGCAGGAGTTAAGCTTGGGGATGCTTGATATGTCGAAAACGTATCTATAATTTTTAATGCTCCATGCTTGTTTAGTATCTACTTTGCTTTGCTTTGTCTACACTTTGAGGTGTTTTTATATCTTTTCTGGAACTAACCTATTAAGAAGTTGGCACAGTGCTAGTTGCATGTTTTCTTCTGTTTTTGTTTCCAGAAAGGCAGAAAATCAATATTCTCAGAATTGGACGGGACAAAAGCCAAAGTCAATATTTTACCGTGGCCAACACGAAGCCAGAATACGAGACGGAGAGGTGCCAGAGGGTCACCACACCCCCCAGGTGCGGCTAGGGGTGGGCCCGCGCCTGGGCAGGGTGTGGCCCCCCTGGTGGCCTCCCGGCCTCGCCTCTTCACCTATAAGAAGCCCCCGATGCAGAAACCCTTAGTCCCCTATCAATATTCCACGAAACCTTCTGTAGCCACCGCCATCATCGTCCCTAGATCAGAGGGATCTGAAGTTCTTCCCGGCACCCTGCCGGAGGGGAGATCATGCCGGAGGTAGTCTCTCCGGTATGATGCGTGAGTAGTTGCACCTTGGACTATGGGTCCATGTAGTATCTAGATGGTTGTATCTCCTCCTTGTGCTTTCATGTATAGATCTTGTGTGCTCCGTTCATGATCAAGATCTAATCTATTTGTAATCATGCATGTTGTGTTTGCGGGGATCCATGGATATTGAGATTATTATGTCAATTTGGTTAATGGTTTTGTCTTTATGATTCTATCATGTCTGTGTTGTTTGTGATCTTGCATGCTCTCTGTTGTTAGTAGCTATCTTGGCCAAGTAGTTGCTAGTGACTCCAAGAGGGGATATTTATGCTCGATAGTGGGTTCATGCCTCTAGTTTCCAAGGGAAGTGACAGAAATCTCTTTGGTTGTAGATGTGTTGTTGCTACTAGGGAGAAAACAACACTCTCTTGTTCATGGAACAAGTGGATTGCTTACCTTACACTCTTTGCTTAAAGCAGTTGTCTGTTGCTTGCAACTTAATACTGGAGGGGGTTCGGATGATAACCTGAAGGTGGAATTATAGTCATAGATGCAGTTGGATGGCGGTCTATGTATCTTGTTGTATTGCCCAATCGAATCGCATAGGATCTTTCTGACTAGTATTGCATTGTTATGCCTTGCTCAGTTCCTGTCAATTGCCCTGCTGTAATTTGTTTACCCTTCATGCCATGTTGTTTATCTAAGGAGAGCACCTCTAGTGAACTATGGACCCCGGTCAAATCTTTACCATTGATACATCTTCCACTATTACTTTTTTACTTGTTGCAAACCATTACCTTCCACACCATACATTTAATCCTTTGTTACAGCAAATCGGTGAGCTTAACAACCTCACTGATTCTTTTGGGCAAAGTCTTGAGTTTGTGTTGTGCAGGTCTCCACGTTGCTTGCAACACCTGTGTGACGTTTCCTTCCTCCTACTGGTTCGATAACCTCGGTTTCTTACTGAGGGAAAACTTGTTGTTGTGCTCATCACACCTTGCTCTTGGGGTTTCCAACGAAGCGTCCCATGACAGTGATGGGCATCATCAATAACATGCATTGAAAAATGTTTGTTTGTTTTACATACAGAAAACATGGCATAGTGGCATTCAGCTTGTCCCTCATGGAGTAGAAAATAGATGCATAGGACACCTTCAAAGTTCATAAGAGTGACTAGATACAAATAGCACAAGAACAAGCAATATCAACAATATGCATCAATCAATAAGTTTTGGGACACCGCACATAGAACTAAGAATGACAACTATGCTCTCTTAATGGTGCCTAAAGGAAGAAGGTGGAGACTCAATATAATAGTGGAAGAAAGGCCCTTCATAAAGGGAAGTAGGGATTTCAAGTTTCAAAAAGAGCTTCCAAAAATTATGGTACTTGTTAGCTTTAAGCCCTCATTGCCTCTATCATAAGCATCTTGAAGTGATTAAGGTTAAAGTGAACAAATTATGGAGTATATGCTTGACAAATTATAAGTTGGCAATCTCATGTCCCTTGAATACGAGGGCCACACCTCATGCTACTCAACTTCAGTCACTTGTAATTTCTTGTCCTAGTAAGTACATGTGTATCATAGAGAACCGCCAACGGGTACCCCTTGCACATGGTACAGGAGCTATCCCATAACCAAAATGACAAGGGAAGCAGACAATGAGCATCTCAGCGATCTTTTTATTTACTATGTGCATAGCTTTTTATTGAGGATGATTCACAAAATGCTCATTATGGTGATGCTGCAAGTTTCAATCGTGATTAGGCATGGCTTAGGCTAGCGGCCCAGGCATTTCTCTAACACAAAATACATAACTCCATGGACTTACAAGCTCCCTCTTTATTTCACACCGGCGACATCCATAGACAAAAGAGCATGATATCAAATGTGTACAAAGTACAAATGCAATTGTTGAAAACGTTCCACATGACAGCATGGTTATGCTAATTCCAACATATAAGTGCAAGCATATACAACATAGATGACACAATGGTTCAATTTTATTAGGGGCAAAAAATATAAAGTGTGCCATCAAGTTTGTGAGGGCTTTAATCACTAAGTTTTCACATAACAAAATACTTTTTAATTGGAAGATATCTAAAAACAAGAACATACTTGGAATGGTGTAACACACGATGCATAGGAGTTTATAGTGGACACTTCGGAATAGCTTGGTTTCTTGGGAGTTGGAAGCATGAGTAGAGCTTGCTCATACAAGTGGAGGCTAGCAAAAGACTGGGAGCAACCAACTAAGAGAGAATAATGGCCATAATCATGCAGAGCGACAAAACATTACTAATCAAAGCATAGAGTGGTACTGAAAGTCAAGGACTAAATGATCATAGATGCTATGGTGACTTGTTCATAGTCATAACATGGTGTGAGCATGTGCCAAGTCAACCCAAACAAAGCATCAAAGGAGAATACCACAATACTATGCTTTTGTATGCTAAAACAAGGCATGATTCTTTGAAGGCACACTAAGCAATCCCAATTGTTTGGAATAAGACATGATACATCAATAATCACTAATCATAAGGTCAAAACAACACCTAGCATGTCATGCTAAAGTCTAAGTCACAGTCAATGCAAACTCCTCCAGCACTTTCAAGCAAGAACTTTCTACTCCTTTCCAACACCAATTAACTTATTTGAAACAACACAGGGAGAACGGGGGTCCAAACTACTTTATTCAAGCAAACTAAACAACTAAGCAAAGCAAACTAAAACTAAGACACTCCAAGAACAACACAACAGTGCATGAAACAATAAAAACGAAGTGTCTAGAAAGACCTGAGCTTTTTATTGATGAAGAAGGGGATGTCTTGGGCATCCCCAAGCTTGGACACTTGTACCTATTGCATATTTCTTGGGGTGACACTGGGTTGGCATCCCCAGTCTTGAGCTTTTGTCCATTCTTCATCTTATTACATCATTCTCTCTCTACATCTGAAGTTTTTCCTTCATACAAAACTTCACACAATCTTCATAGCAACATTAGTGTATTCAAAAGATAATAGACCCTTGGGTTTAGCTTTGAAACAGCAAAACATTTCACTAAAAACACAAGCTACTGTATAAACTCCTTCAAAAAGCTCAATTCCCCAAAATAGAACTCAAAAAGGAATCAATCAGAAGCAAATACAAATAATGACAGAAATCTGTCAAAACAGACCAGCGGGTAGAAAACGATTTTTGCGAAGACCTTCTGTTGCTTAAATCAAAAAGTGTTGAGCTAACGAAAGTTATCTAGCATACTGGGGGATTTATTTGTAAATTTTCAGCTCAATCCGACTCACATAGATTCCTCACGAATTTTTATGGTGGAGCAAAAAAATCTGTTTTGGGACAGGAACTCCCCAAATCTTACTTCCCTCTCATTAGAGGTCATTCTTGGCACAAAAAGCAAACAAAAAAGATAATGAGAGGTCATTACTAAAGTAATAACTTCCAAGACTCAAGAAAACTCTTGGGTTATCTCCCAACAAGTACTTTTCTTTAACGCCGTTAAGTTAGGCTTGATAGTTTGAGAAGGTGCTCACATAAGAAATTTGAATTGAAGTAGAAGAGAGCATCAAAAAGCAAATTTAAAAGACATTTAAGTCTAACCCACTTCCTATGCATAGGAATCTTGCAAGAAAATAAATCAAAGAAGCACAAAGCAACAAGCATAGGAAAGCAGAACAAGTGCAACTTCAACATTTTCAACATAAAGAGGGGAAACTTAATATTGTTGAGATACATAAGACCATGTTTCCCTCTCTCATAATAACTTTCATTAGCATCATGAATAAAATTAACAATATAACTATCACATAAAACATTCTTTTCATGATCTACAAACACATAATTATTATCAAGCTCAAAAATAGTGGGATTAAAACCTTCACAGGTTTTATCCAAAGTAGATATTTCAAAAGGATCCACAGGAACATAAAATTCATCCTCCTTTGGTTCATCACTCTCATTATGGGGGACAATCAAATAATTTAAGGGATAAAGGGTTACTCTCATTAGAAGGTGGGCATGGGTAGATAATCCATTCTTCCTCCTTTTGTTCATCACTCTCCTCTTTTTCATCTAATGAGCTTCCAGTTTCAATAATTTCTTCTTTCATAGGCTCCTGCAAGGCATTAGACTCTTCCATTTGTGGAAAGCATCTATTAAAATATTCAAGAATATATCCATTGTCTTCCTTCTAATTATAAAAGAAAAATTTAAGTATCTCATAAACCTCATATTCATAAGGTGCATCATCAGTATTTTCAAGCAAACTGGCAAGTTCAAATGCACCCTTGAAGGCAATAAATTTTTCAATTTGTTCCACATCATAAAAGTCATAATTTCCTTTAACATAAGAGGATATGGTAACATTATCATTATACTCACATTGAAAAGGTAGGTGTTTATACCTCCTACAGCAACAAGATTTATCAACGCAATAAGTAAAATTATAAGTAGAGCACACCTCTATAGCAATAGTATTCAATTTATAAATTTGTTCCCATAAGTGTTTCCCTTTTTGTGACAACCGTTGTTCCTTATAATAATCCTTTTTTTCTTCCGTGAACCCACCTTGCCAATAAGAACTAGTTTCAAAGAAACCATCCATTGATAGAAAGCATGACCAAGCAAGGCAATAACAGACCAATAACTAGAGGAGGAACAAATTTTTTTTGTGTTTTTGATAAGAGAAAGAAAACCAAACTAAACTATTTTTTTGGATTTTTTGATAAAAAGAGGCAAACAAAACCAAGCAAACTAAAAACAAAGTAAAGGGAAAGGTTGAGGAGGACTCCCCTTGTGAAGATGTCCTTAGCCTCCCCGGCAACGACACCAGAAAACTTATTGATGACTCCTTGTTGACGTGGAGCACTTCGTTGGGAAACCCCAAGATCAAGGTGTGAAGCAGTACAACGGCAAGTCTTCCCTCAGTAAGAAACCAAGATCGAACCAGTAGGAGAAAGGAAACGTCTCAAAGGTGTTGCAAGTAACGTGGAAACCTGCACGACACAAACTCAAGACTTTGCCCCAACGAACAGTGAGGTTTTTAATCTCACCGGTTGCTGTAACAAAGGATTAATTGTATGGTGTGGAAGGTAATGATGGTTTGCAGCAAGTAAACAGGTAAGAGTGGAAGATGTATCAATGGTAAATATTGTACCGGGGTCCATAGTTCACTAGACGTGCTCTCCTTAGATAAACGAACATGGCATGCTGGGTAA
Organism: Avena sativa; assembly: GCA_916181665.1. Taxonomy (NCBI): domain Eukaryota; kingdom Viridiplantae; phylum Streptophyta; class Magnoliopsida; order Poales; family Poaceae; genus Avena; species Avena sativa. The sequence goes on from OV702297.1 coordinate 152,546,906, forward strand.
ACAAATGACAGCAGGGAACTTGACAAGACTAAGCAAGGCATAACAATGCAATACTAGACAAAAAGATCCTATGAGATTCGATTGGGCAATACAACAATATACATAGACCGCCATCCAACTGCATCTATGACTAGAAGTACACTTTCAAGTTATCATCCGAACCCCCTCCAGTATTAAGTTGCAAGCAACAGACAACTGCTTTAAGCAAAGTGTGTAAGGTAAATAATCCACTTGTTCCATGAACAAGAGACCGTTGTTTTCTCCCTAGTGGCAACAGCACATCTACCACTATAGAGATTTCTGTCACTTCCCTTGGTAAATAGAGGCATGAACCCACTATCGAGCATAAATATCCCCTCTTCGAGTCACTAGCAACTACTTGGCCAAGATAGCTACTAACAATGGACAACATGCAAGATCACAAACAACAAAGACATGATAGAATCAAATAGACAAAACCATTAATCAATCTAACATAGTAATTTCAATATCCATCGGATCCCCGCAAACACAACATGCATGATTACAAATAGATTATATCTTGATCATGAACGGAGCTCACAAGATCTATACATGAAAGAACAAGGAGGAGATACAACCATCTAGCTAGTACATGTAACCGTAGTCCAAGGTGGAACTACTCACGCTTCATACCGGAGGCTGGAATGATGAAGAAGAAGGCCTCCGGGATGATCTCCCCTCTAGCAGGTGCCAGGAAGAACTACAGATCCCCCCGATCTAAGGATGATGGTGGCGGCGGCTACAGACGGTTTCGTGGAATATTGATCGGGTGCCTAGGGTTTCTGCATCGGGGGGACTTTTATAGGCGAAGAGGCGAGGCAGGGGGCCACCAGGGAGGTTTCACCCCCCAGGTGTAGGGTGGGCCCACCCGCGCAGCCAGGGGTGTGCCCCCCCTGGTGAGCCTCATCCGTCTCGTATTCTGGCTTCGTGTTGGCCACGGTAAAATATTGACTTTGGCTTTTGTCCCGTCCAATTCCGAGAATATTGATTTTCTGCCTTTCTAGAACCAAAAAACAGAAGAAAACAGACAACTGGCACTGTGGCAACTTGTTAATAGGTTAGTTCCAGAAAACATATAAAAACACCTCAAAGTGTAGACAAAGCAAAGCAAAGTTCATACTAAAGAAGCATGGAACATCAAAAATTATAGATACGTTTCCAACATATCAGACCTCCATCTATAGGAATGTAAGATAAGTAAGTTAGTAGAGTGATCAAGTGTGTCAAATTTTATGTAAGATTTGCAAGAATTTTTGAGGAACATTAATTTTCTTGAAATTATCTCAGTGATAAGAATGAGCATAGGTTTTCATAAATACTCACTTCTTTTGTTTTGAAACTAAGTTTTTGATTCAAGCGTCCATTCTACTAGGGTCTCCTATGGTCAGGATGGCTCTGATACCAACTTTTCAACACCAGGATTTTTAATCCCAAATGCCTGTTATGCCATACATCGCAATCCCAGGATTACCATTTTTGCGGTACATAACAGATTGGTACCATAGTTCATCATCCATTACAAACCATAATAAAGGTCTTACAAATAAAGGATCTCATGATCTAGTCTTAATACAATCAACGCAGTGGAATAATAATAAGGGTAGCATGGTCGAAGCTCCATCTTTAGGGTCACAGGCAATGCAGACGATGGGAGATGATCCTAGTTGTCATAGACTTCCTGTTGTCCATCATCCTGGTAGTCCTCCTCATAGTCTGGGCATAGGAATAGCCAGGGACAAAGCCATGAGTACTCTTTAAGTACTCGCAAACTAATACTAACACGTAAGGTAGTTCGAGTAGGAACCTAAGCTCTAGGTTTATTTGCAAAAATCCAGGTTTAACTCTAACTGAGTTTAGAAGTAAAGAAAACTAACTTCATGTTTTACAACACCTGAGTGGGAACTTAGTTTTCATGTTCACAACCCTGTTGTGGTCAAGTCAAAGTCATAGTTCATTTCAGAAGTCATTTTGAAAACATCTGACGACGAAACAGTATGGCCACTCCAACTGTCCATAACTGCGGACGCGGCTATTTGAATAGTTTGACACTCTGCAGAGATGGTACACTTTCACCACAACATTCGGTACATCTGTCAAGAACAATCCTGAATCACGATACTCAGTGTGCAGATAATCAATCCTAACCTTTCAATTACACACCCTAGTATAGGAACCTCCCCTATGAGTTTGGCCTCCCAACCATGACCATCTGTCATCTTGGGAACTGCACAGGTGGACATTCATCATGAGGTAGCCTCAGCTCAAACCTCCATACTAAGATATATAAAATTCTAGGCAAGCCCTACCCAAATTCGGTTATTGTGGTTGTACGGTAAAATTGGAATGGGATCGCATCCGAACCCAACCATCCGTTTTAAAAAGGGCAAGGCTCATGCCTCAACATTTTCATCATCAAATCATCTGGTGTTCATAACACATGTCAAAACATTTCATTAGAATGACTCATCATTCCAAGGTTTTCATAATCATTTTCATCAAGTATTCCCATCTAAAGTGATCAGCTTTTATGCTTAGCACTAGCCACTAAAATTGAGTGTAATCACTAATGAGGGTTGCTAATCAAGTGTGACTATCCCAATTCTAGTCTCATGCCTCAGTATGACATCTAGTTCTAACTAGATTAGGCCAAGTTTTATGCTCTTTATGCTACCTATAATATCTTTCCAAAACTCACAAGTCACTAAGAAAAGCAATAAAGAACTTTGATAAAGAAATAAAATAATAAAGCTTGCAAGTAAAACTTGGGATTGGTATAATCAAAGTTGCATAACCAAATATGCCTAAGGTCTCTAGTTTGCATAGTTATCATGCAAGTGTTAGCTCGCATAGTGTGTCACATCCCAAGATTTTCCAAATCTTGTAATGTGAAAAATAAAATAACAAAATAAATTTTTGTTGAAAATCAGGGTGAAAAGAAACTTTTGTTTCTAAAAGGAGACTTGAAATCCCATCCTGAACAAACTTTGGTCAAAGTTTGAATTCAACAAAAATCCAAATCAAGGGAAATGCATTCCTCAATGAATGTATCTGGAAATTTGAACACTAGGAAAGTAAATCAAAATCCCTAAGCCCTAATGGAAGGAAATCATTTTCCAAAGTATCTCCAAATCTATGGATTGGATCCATACCAAATCTGATCAACAAATAATCACAAAGGATCAAGAAAGACCTTAGAGATGGTTTCACTTAGTTTGGAACCATAGACAAAATCTTATGAATATAATAAAGGAAATTGAATTTCCAAAGCCAATAAAACCCTTACCAAAGCCCATACCAATTGGTGAACAAGTAATCCTAAAGGGATTAAAAAGATAAACATTTGATAAAGGAAAATAAATTGTTTTGGAAATACTATTTGGATCTTTTAATAAAAGACTTTGTTTTCAAATGAAAAGGTGAGCCAAATTAATTTTGGCCAAACTTTTGAAATAAAATATTTTGTTTTGATAAAATGAGTAAAGGTTTATTTAAATAAAATAAAGGATTTAAATATCCAAATTTTATTTAAGTAAAGGCTTTTCCCATTTTAAATGAAACACCAAGTATTTTATTACTACTTTGAAATCTTTTATTAAAAGGTTTTGCTTTGATTAAAATGAGTAAAGGATTATTTAAATAAAATAATAAGGATTTAAATATCCAATTTTATTTAAGTAAAGGCTTTCCCATTTTAATTAAAACACCAAAACTTATTTATTTATTTAAATAAGTTTCCAAGTAATCTTTTATTTTTCAAATAAAACCATCTGGTTTGGTTTTGAAAATAATTGGATTTCAAATGGAAATTTTATTTAAATAAATCAAACACTATTAAATAACTAAAGATCCATTTATTTAATTAATAAATGGATCCTAAAATAAATAAAATATTATTTCATTTTGAGATTTGGATTATGTTGCCAAACAGAACCAAATTCAAATGAAAAAGTTTGCTGTTTGAATTGATTGAGTGTTGTTTGAAATTGCTTGAATAAATTGTTTGAATTGCAAAACACAAAAAGAATTAGAAAAAGGAAAAAGATTTAGACAGAAAAAAAAATAGTGCAACAGACTCAGCCCACTAAGGCCCAGTCCAGCCCAGATTCTTTTCCCCGAAGAAAACGTTTGGCACCAATTAGTTGACCCACAGAACCAATGACAGCCCGGACCCACTTCTCCCTCTCCCTCACTCGCTGACATCAGACCCCACCTCTCTCTCCCACATCCCGAACCGTTTTTCTTCACCGCAGAAAGAACCCGTTAAGCAGCTGACCCGTGGACCCCGTTCCCTCTCTATTTCCCACTGACCGGTGGACCCCGCACCACTGTGCATCCTCTTCACCCGCGCCAGCCGTTTCTTCCTCCCCTCAACGGCGTTCTGCCGATTTACTCCGGCGTTGAATTCGCCATAATACCGGCCTTCACTCCCCCTGCGATGACGCCCATTTAACCGCCTCCCTCTCCTCTGTCATTTCCCCCAGACCTCACACCTCGACTTGCCCCCAGGCTGAGCGAATTGCGCCGCACACCGCCTCTGTCCGACGATGTTCCGGTGACGATTCCGACGAAACCCCACCGCCCCTTGCATCCCTAAGCACCCCAGCAGCTTCTCCACCTCCAGGCGCACCTGCTAGTGCATTCAGTTCACTCGCGCGAGCCTCACAACGTCGGCAAGGACAAGCTCTACTCGCCACCACCGTCGGCCTCGACTCCGGCAAGCCTTCCCCGGTGAGCACAGACTTCCCCTCGCCCCCTTTTTGATGCTCCCTTACTCGCGACCCTCGTGCGCACCTAACCGCGCCTCTCCTTTGCCTTAGCACGGTCCCGAGCGACGCCAACGACGACAACCCGAGAGCACCGCCGCCTGCAGCAACTCCGGCAAGAGATTGCCAACCCGTCCGTGCGCCCCCTGCCTCCCCATCAGCACGTTGAGCTTCCCCAAGCGTCTGCGAACTCGGTGAGCCTCCCCTTTTCCTCTCCTGCTTCCTGTATCGCCGGCACCGTCGACGACCGACCGCTCCGCCGCTCGTCTGTGGTCGAGCACCCCATAGCCGTTCGATTCAGATCGAACGAATACGATAGATTCATTTAATCACGAAGGGGTACTAGCTCAGCGCCGCACGATTAGACTAGATCCAACGCTCCACGTTGCCGATCTGCGCGAAGCGGTACCGACGAATAGAATTGCGCCGTGTGTCCAGTATTCTGTTTAAAAATAGATTTGAAAACAGAAACTTTTGCAAACTTCAAACCCATGTATCTTTTGATCCACACGTCCAAATTTTACGAATTTGATGTCGTTGGAATCAGCAAGACAAGCCCTAACCAACCCTGCCCTTAGTTTAGCAAATAGTATTTGTTAGCTTGTTTGATTTTGTAGATTCTTTTGTGTGCTTACTAACATTAGAAAAATCATTTAAAAATGATTTTTAGGTTAAAACCTTTGAAAATTAGTTTGTTGTGACCTTACTGACCATAGGAACCAACCCATAGTTTGGAAAGTGATTTTGGAAAAGAATAGGATGGATTAATTAGTTTAGTCCATTTCTAGCTAACTAGAACTATTTGTTTTGTTTATGAAAATGCTTTCATAAAGAAAACTTTGGAGAAAATGTTTTGAACCAAACATACTGACCCAAAACACCAAGTTTTGCAATAGCAATTCATTGGGTGAACCCTATAGGTTAATACCCTAGTAGAAATATTTCTACACCACATAAAAGGACACTTTGTCATGGAAATGGTTTTGAGGTGAAACCTTTTGCTAACAACTTTGCCACTTTGGTAAATGACCAATTTGGTTCTTACAAAGTTTAGGAATCTAGTAGAGACCCTCTTTGCAAATGACTTTGCCATTTTACTAAATGTCCAAATTGGAACTTACAAAGTTAGAAGCCTAGTGAAGACCATCCCTACAATAGAACCAACCTTTGCGTTCTTATGTATGACTTAGATGTACCCAAATGTCTATGACCCACTAGGAACCACTTTTGCAAACAAAGCAAAGCTTGGCATGCTTGCATGCATTTCTTTGACTTTGTTATTTTATGTGTGTTGATTTGCTTGATTGGTAGATTGAGTTTGTTCCTTGCTTGATTGATTGTAGTGACTTGAAGAGTGTGAGTGTTGCAAGGACAAGGAGTGAACCTATACCCTCTACCAAAAAGGCAAGTGATACTTCATACTATCTGTCCCATTATTTTCACTATGCATTAGTGTTTTTGCTAAGTAAAACTTGCATGGTTTTTATTTTGCTAAGTATAGACCTTGCTATAGGAAAACTAGTAGAATGAATCCTTAGAAGGATTTACCTAAGTTAAGAATCCTATTACTATCAAGCTTAGCCTAGCTAATAGAAAACCTGGGTGGGATATATATTCATGCTATGAAAATTTCTAAGTCTATGGACTTGTGTTTTGTTAATAAAACAACTAAGTTAATGAATCTCCTGGGTGGAATGGGACTTGCTTGGTGGTTTTTGGTTGAGTGGTTCACAAGGCCCATGTCTATGGTTTACCTTAGTGTATCTCACTTGTGGATGGCCACCCAGGAAACAAAGAGATTTGAGATGTCAAATGTTGAGAAGCTTCAAGTGCAACCACTTGGCAATATGGGCTCTGCCATGATCATATAGGTTGCAAGAACTTAGCCACATGGACAGTGGGTGGTAGTGTTTGATAGGTTGGAGCGCGTCCATGTTGGTCTAAGGGAAGGCTTCTGAAAGATTTTGTCTTGGGAAACCAAGTCTTGTGGGGAAAGTGCACCACCTCTGCAGAGTGTAAAATCTAAGTACTTAGCCATGTCCCTGGTAAAGGACAATTTGAGCATCAAGACATGGAAGCAATCAAGAATCTCATCACTCCAATTTCTAAATTAAAACTTGTGGGTGAACAAGGGTTGTGTGAAATTTCTTCAATCTTTGATGGAGAGATGGCTTGGTACAAGGATCTCAAAATCTTAGATTGGGAAAATTGTTTTTGCCAAGCAAATCTTCAGTCTTTGATTGATAGATGCCCTGAGTGGATCTTCAGTCTTTGATTGATAGATGCCTTGGAAAGTTTTTGCCAAACAAAACTTAGTATTTTCAAAATGATAGGAAAAATCTATTTTGAGCAATGCAAGCCTCAACTCCACTTAGCCAAAATGCATATAGATGATAGACTCCACTATACTACCAAAGTATCACTTGCCAATACAATTCAAATGTATTGACCCTTGTGGCTGTAACTTGTAATGTTGCAGGTTTGATTGATTTTAGTGAAGATTGATTGATTAGGATTACAAAGTCTACAACCAACATGTCTGCCTGTGGCACTTTGAAGATGAAGGACCCATGACTATAGTTATTCCGCTGCAATGTAATGTAAATAGCCAATGAGCTATGTTTGATGTAATAAAATTATTTTATTCCTGGTTATAAAGTTGTATTATGACCTTTGTTTCTTGATATTACATCTGAACTGTGGATGCTAGCTATTGATCCAGGGACTAGCATTGTAAACACAGGGACTCAATCTTATTAAAGGTTGTGGACGCTACATAGTGTAGCTTTCCTTGACTAGTGTAGTGGTTGAAGTTTTCTTCTTCTTCTTCGTAGTACTCCTCCTCCTCGTAGCCTTGGTCGGTACTAGCTTCTATAAATAAATATGAGGTACACAATCACCAAACAATACTTAACTACTTCTATTTGGCACACAAAGGTTCACACTAGATGATCTAGCATCATCGCAATCATCACATGAATTAAAGGCCCAATCTTATTTATTTTATTCTAGAAAAGTAATTTGTACTCATTGAAAACTACTTAAGATTTAATATCCTCCAATTAAAATATGGGATCATGTTGAGACATGTCATCACCACATATTTTAATACTTGGGAATGTGATTTAAAGTGGTGTCACAACTTAATAAGGTTTAACATTATTATTTTAATTAATTAAAGTAACTAGAAATGCCTATGTTGCATTTTTTTAGTACTTGTCCAAGATCACTGCAGGTAAACCTAAATATTTTTACATATTCAGAAAGATCTTGTCAAATGTGATTTTTGAGAGTTGGAATCAACTCAAAAGCATTTATGGTTGATTTTCGAAAAATGATTGAATGTGAAAAAGTCTCTATCTTGTTATTTTACTATAGGTGATCTATAATTTCAAATGGTTTGAATCCAACGGTCTTGGATTAATAATTTCAATAAATTTTTAACAAAATTGGTTTCATGCAATTTGGTTCAGTAAAACTCTTTGAATTTCTTTTTGAATCTACTGACCGAACTAGAGTTTGAATAAATTGGAAAAGGTTATTTGAATCTCTGGGATGAGCGCGGGAATGTTACTGGTCTGGCCCATCTGCACAGCGCGCGCAGCGGGCTACTGATAGGGGGGTCCAGGCGTCAGCGGCTCAGTCTAAACGAAGGGGTATGTTTCAATCTGGGTCGTGCGATTAGACTAGGATCCTACGGCTGGGTGTGTCGTCTCCGTCGAACATCTCCGACGAGAACGAACCCTAACGGCGATGGTGGGAGGGCGGTGGCTTACCAGGGCTCTAACTAGGGTCAGCGATGGGGGCAAACGACGTTGTCGATGATGGCGGTTCAAACGGTGGTCGCGGCGGCTCTTGGGGTGGCTCCAATCAATGGCTCCGCTCCTCCTCTACAGCGGAAGACTCCGGCCAAATTCTAGCGATGCAGAGCTCGCCTTGCTCCGGGGAAGAGTCAGGGGTGGTCTGTGAGGAGTGGGAAGTGAGATGGTGTGAATAATGAGGCTGGGGTGGCCTCTATTTATACACCGGCGAGATGGGCAGCGCGGGATGGTCAGAGCTCATCGGTGACGACAGTGCAATGAGCTAGCGGCATGGAGAAGGGCGTAGCCTAGTGCGGTGTCTCCTGGCGATCGTCGCTGGCTTAATGGCGTGGCACGGGGTGGTCGAGAATGGTTAGAACGGGTTGACGCTATGCGCGGCACCGATGGCGTTTTAGACGACGTACAATGGCTACATGTGGCGCAGCAGTGAACGGGCATGTCTGGGGAGTAGCTGGTGTCGCTGTTAGTGCATGCACACGCGGTGAGGGCAGGGCACGCCGTGTACGCGTGTGTCGGCTGCGGCGCTCTAGCGCGCTCTCGGCATGGCAGAGAGAAAATGGGAGCGGCTGTTGTTAGTGGTCCAGGGTCTGGCTGTGCTCGAGTGTTGGACAGGGGGTGGCGGTGGACGGTGGCCTGCCTCATGGACATCGTGGACGGGCGCGGCTTGCCTCCTGCGTGGTGGCCATGGTCAGTTGGCAAGGGTAGCTTCGGGTGGCATGGCACTGGTGGAAGGGGTAGAGGGCTAGCTTGTTCAATGCAGTGTTGGGTGCTAGGGGTGACAAGGGGAGTAAGTTGAGGACAGTTGTTTGATCAAACACTGCTCAAAACAGTATAAGTTAGGCAGCGGTTTACTGTGCTCACCATCTGTTTGATGAAATGGCCACATGAACTATACATTTGAATTTTTGGATGAATTTTGTTGAGTGCTCTGGTCACATGCTTGGTAGTACATGGTTGCTTGGGTTTGTCAAGGTGAACTGGTTTGGTTGGGTGTTGAGAAATGGTGATCTTAGTACCTATTAAAGATTCAATTTTGAATTGTCCTTTGAAGAGATTTGGAATTTGTTTTTGTTGGTTTGCAAGGTGGGCTTGGGTTCACTTTTACTTGGTCTAGCAAGGGGTGAAAATAATTGTACTTGTTTCTATTAGAAAACTTGGGCTAGGAACACTCAAAGTAGTCTAGTGGTTAACTTTGGTCAAAATGACCATTTGCTTATATTGTTTATATTTGAATTTCTCTTTAATTTATTCTGCTTGGAAATGATCTAGATGATATTGTTTTCATCTGTAAAGCAATCCTTTCCATTCATAGAAATCAAACATGGCATTGCAAGCATTCATGCATTCATCACACACATACATGCATTCATATTGATTTTAATAATAAAAGTTTTTGTTAACCCTAAACTTGGGTGATTGGAACTTGATAATCTTGATTAATATTTTTGGGATGTTACATTGGATGATTAGTGGATGATGAGGAAAGTTTCATCAAGAGCTTAGAGCTTGATGAAGATAGATACACTAGCCTAGTACCCTACATCTAGTGACACCCCCACCTTGATAGATGCTTGTCCTAAACTAAACTTGATCACTAGATGGGAACAAATGATTATGAAAATCTTGGAATGATGAGTCATTCTATTGAAATGTTTTAACATGAGTTATGGACACAATGACTTGAAGATGATGGTGAAGAAAGTATGTGACTTTAATTTGATAAAAACTGATAGTTGGGTTCGGATGCGATACCACTCCAACGTTTACCGTACAACCACAATACCCGAATTTGGGTAGGTCCTGACTGGAAGTTTATATGTCTTAGTATGGGTTCCCTCGTGGAACGAGGTGCGCTGAGGCTACCTTGTGAATGTGACTGTCCACCTATGCAGTGCCCAAAATGACGAAAGGTCATGGTTGGTAGGCCAAACTCATATGGGAGGTTCCTATACTAGGTTGTGTAATTGAAAGGTTAGGATTGCTTATCCGCATACTAAGTATGATGATTCAGGATTGTTCCTGACGGATGTATCGAATATCGTGGTGAAAGTGTACCACCTCTGCAAAGTGTCAAACTATTCGAATAGCCGCGTTCGTGGTTATGGACAGTTGGATGGCCATACTATTTCGTTGTCAGATGTTTTCCAAAATGAACCCGTGACTTGAAAGATGACTTTGACTTGACCCCACAAGTTGTGGAAATGAAGCTAGGTTCCCACCTAAGTAGCTTAGCGAACTAAAGTTAGGTTTTACTACTAGACACTAGTTGAAATAAAATTGGCTTGTGGTAAACAAACCTATATCTTAAGAATCCTATTAGATGGCCTTACTGTTTTAGTGAAAGTTTGCAAGTACTTCAAAGTACTCATGGCTTTGTCCCTGGCTATTCCCATGGCCAGACTATGAAGGAGACTATGAGGAAGATGGACAGCAGGACGCTTATGATAACCAGGATCATCTCCCATCACCAGCATTGCCTGTGACCCTAAAGATGGAGCCCCGACCATCCTTCCTTCATTATTTCGCTGCTGTGATTGTAATTAGACTTGATCATGAGATCAACTATTTGTAAGACCTTTATGGTTTGTAATGGATGATGAATTATGTTACCAATCTGTTATGTCTCGCAAAAATGGTAATCCTGGGATTGCGATGTACGGCATAACAGGCATCTGGGATTAAAAATCCGGGTGTTGACAGTTATGCTCGGGGCAGTGGATCAGGTAATATAAGCTTAGAGGGAGTAATGCAACATATAGGATACTCTATCTATCGATAAAAGACCATAGTAGAATCGTATGAATCATGGAAGAAATTGAAATGCTTTCAAAATCATAGGATTATATCATGGTGGGGCTATGCTTGCCTTTGCCTATTGATAACCAGAAAAGAGATTTGGACATCTGGTACTTGACTTGATTAGAGTTGATCAAGTATTGTTCGACGATCTTCGATAGTGTTGACCTCGGTCTTCGATCTTGATCGCAATGTCGTATTCTACTGAAGAAGAACCAAACACCAAAAAGAGAGGGAAACAATCAACACATGGCATCGATGCAATGCTCAAACAATAATGATGATATGACAAGTTGAATTATACTGAAATGTAACCCTAAGACATGCTCGACAGTTTAATCGGGGATCCGAGGGGTGCAAACCCTAACTCAGGGAAACACCGGAATTACCTGTGAGGGGTTACTATGTTCTTCTAGTTAAACTTGCAATGAAAGTTGTTGAATAATGCATGATTATAGCTTATATAAGTAGTTCTCATTTTCTTAACATTTTGATATATTATTCATATTTTTCTCACTTATATATCATTAGTTATTGAATTTACAAGTTTAAACCATTTTTTGAAAATATTAAACCTTTTTATTGCCTCAGGCTGATGTCAGCGTATGGCTTAATTACTTTTTGCACCAGGGCTGGCCTTAGCCACAGTGACTGACGGGTGGGGCCTTGGCCACGGAGGCACCACGTCACCATGATGGGTGGCACGGCAGACAGTGGCCAGAGGCGACGCAGAAGGGTTCGAGCGAGCAGGCGAAGCAGCGCGTTCGAACTAGTGCTTCACGCTGGACAAAATAGAGGCGGCGCCGCTACTCTAAGGTAAACGGAGCACGGCCGGTGGCGAGCTCAAGCGGAAGGGCTTGCAGGGCAGCATGGTGACGATGACACAGAGCGAGAGAGGGAAAACAAAGGGGTCCAGGAGGATCAGAGACTCACCCTAGACGTGTGTATGGCCTCGGCGAGGACAGAGGAGGACGATGGAAGCGTCAATGGCGATGACAAGCGGCGTTGGTGTCGGGGAAGAAGACTCAAATCCGGTGGTTAGGGAGCTCCCTAGTTAGCGTGTTTTGGGGAGAACGACGAAGTAGAGCATGGCGGTCACGGTGGTGGCTTCAGAATGGCAAGGGGAGGTCGGAATCGGTGGGGCGACGCGTCGACTAGAGCTAGGGTTTCTAGAAGCTTGGAAGAGAGATGGAGCGAGCGCGGGGGAGAGGGAGAAGATATGGGCAAGCAAGAGGGTGTCATGGCGATCTTATCCCTCCCCAGGACGCGATGGACGGCGGCAGGCGAGCGGCACGGATCAACGGCGCCGACAACGACATCCAGCTACTTCCTCGCTAAGGAAGACGACGAACAGGGGGAACAAAGGGGTACTGGGCCCTGGTGGGCTGGCTTGGGCCTCAGCTGGGCCACGATGTGGCGCGCGCGAGCAACATAACGGGAGAGGAGAGGGATGGTCCGGCCTTCTTTGCTCTCTGGCTCTGCTTTTTTATTTACAAAACCTTTTCCAAATCCGTTTCTCAATTCCCTTTTGTATTTTCATTTGAATTCTGTTTTTCAATAATTCAAAAAATCCTAGACTTTGTAAAGTACATAAAATATTGCAGGGGCCCTTTTAATATAGTTGGGCTCCAAATATTTTGGGTTTTCAGAATTCAAACCATTTTGAATGGATTTCAAGAGAGGGGAAAACTAGGGTTTAGAGTTTTATTTTATTTTCTTCAATGCATGCATGTTAAAGTATGATGTTTATGATGCAATCAAACCCTAATTACTATTTAGCTAAAACTGGGGTGTTACAGCAGAAAAGAAAAAAATCGTACGAACGAAACCCTAATGCCTAGATCTATCTATTAGTAATGCAATAACAGGAGGGGATACAATATTCATACCTTTGAAGACCGAACATGGTTAACGTACTGCAGGGAAAAATGGGTTATATGTTCATACCAACGCTAACCTCAAGGTCGCTCGAAGTATAACGGCTCCAAAGGCTCTGGCAAGTCCTAGTGCTGAAAGTATCGCACCACCCGAGGGAGTCACACATGTATGGTGCTTGACGATGAATCCCGCTTCTCTCCGATGATTATGGAAGTAGATCTCCTGGATCCGAATCCCGCAGCATGGCGACACTCCGTGGTGAAGAAATCCTTGTTCGGGCAGTCCAAACAAGGTGCCACAATCACGAGAGATAGATAGAGAGAGGAGAGGCAACCAGAAGAAATTCCCAAAAGCTAAGAAGCCTTATTATTTTTCTGTATTTTATTTGCCTCCTATGACTCTTCTTATATAGGGGGAAAGTGGGCACAAGGCTTATTAGCGAAGACATGTGGGACTAAACAAGGAGCAAAGAGGGGGTGCCGCCGTCCAAGCCCCCATGGGCCCCGCCGGCGGGTTCATGGGGCCCATGTGGCCCCTCCTCCCTTTCCTCCTTCTGCCATTTTCCCTCATGGGCTTTTTCCCCTATGGAAATTGGCCCAATAGGGATTTTAATACTTTTATTTATTAAATAAATATAATTAAATGATTAAATCACTATTTAATATTTAATAACATATTATTCAATTCCCGTGGCTATGGAACACCTTCCATCCCACTCCGGACATCCTCTGGACCATCCTGGAACCCTTCCGGTTTCTCCTTCTAATTTTTCGGTGATACCCATGATCCTGGAAATGATATCCGAGCTTCATGAAACCCTTAAGCGTGCTACCCAAAGGTTTGGGGTACACAACAGACATGGTCGAGACCCTTCTTGGACCAATGATCATCAGCGGAACCTGGATGCCCATAATGACCACCTACACATTCACGAAACTTTTCGTTTGAACCATAAACATTATGACCTAATACTTTTGTATCTTTGATACTTGTATTGTCTGAGATTTGATCAATTACATCACCATGTCATGTTCAACCTCGATACCAACAATAGCTACTTTACTCGATCCGATAAGTGATATCCACGTGACGTAGTCAGACGCTACGCAGCTTATGGATATAACTTATCCGAGTGGGCCTAGAGTATCTTCCGTTACGCGAATGGACAAATCCCGCTCTTGACGCATACGCTTCAACCTGCCCCTTTGATTAATCAATCACACCCTTATGATCACCATTCCACCGACTGATGTTAGATGCTCTCAAAGTACTTTCCAGAGACAGTGGTTAGATATGGTCTCAAGGTCTGAGGAAACAAGTAACTACATTTCCTAATCATCATAATTTCAACTATGTAACTTGATTGTGTTACGATGCTTAGATAGGGTATGTTCATCATCTGATTCTCCAGTGAGGTGACTCCATTGCCAATTGGTGCCGAGGCACCAACATGATCAGGAAACCTTGATCATTCGTTGACCAATGAACCCGTCACTAGAGTTAGACTGGGAACTACTAGTTGTTTGTATATCACACGTTTATTGACGTTTCCAATCAATACAGTTATAGAATGATATAAATCCTAATTCCAAATCTTCGTGAAATATGATAATAATCCATATTATTATTTGTCTCTAGGGCATGTTTCCTTTAAGGATGTGTCCTAGCCACGTCGATATCCTAAGATTGAGGTTGCCCTCTCCTCCTCTGTTGGTGTTGCATGGAGATGACGGGTGACGTGGGGGTCTACTCGTCTGCTCAAAATAAGGCGGTGGTCCTAGGATTCCTCTCGCGCCAAGACGAGGATCTACTTGTTGCTTGACCTCCTTGATCTGGTCAGAGTGGTGAGTTCCGGAAGGCTCCGTCGGCAAACTCCCATGGGCGAATAATGCCTGGATATTACTGGATTGGAGGGATTCGGTCAGGTGCAACACTGTATTTCTAGCCGTTTGGTTTCAGAGGGAGCGAGGCAAAGCTCCGCAGCATGTTGCCATCGTGAACATGTATTTAGTTCCATGGTGAAGTTAGTATGCGTTGAATGCCATGGAAGTCGAGATCATAGGAATACCAGTGGTGGTTCGAGTTCTAGTGGCGATGTGCAATTGTCTTGGTGATTCGTGACTTGTAGAAGCGGCATTAGAAAGTGGGGGCAGCAACACATGAAAAGTTCACAGTCTTATCTTGCAGGGTGAAAACCCAAGGTCTTACCTTAATTGGTTGTGCCTGGCAATGACCTTATTGAAGGCATTGTTTTGTGAGTGATGACTTTCTCCAGGGTGAAAACCTTGTTGGAGATATGCCCAAGAGGCAATAATAAAGTGGTTATTATTATATCTTTGTGTTTATGATACATGTTTACATCCCATGCTATAATTGTATTAACATGAAACATTAATACTTGTGTGTTTTGTAAACATAAAAGAGTCCCTAGTAAGCCTCTTGTTAGACTAGCTTGTTGATTAATAGATGATCATGGTTTCCTGATCATGGACATTGTATGTTATTAATAACAAGGTCATATCATTAGGATGGACACACACCCAAAGTAAGCATAGCATAAGATCAAGTCATTAAGTTCGTTTTGCTACAAGCTTTCAGATACATAGTAACCTAATCCTTCGACCATGACATCATGTTAATCAACGTCACCGGATGAGTACTTTGATGACATCAAACTCCACTTTCGTAACTGGGTGATTATAAAGGTGGCATTGGGTATTCTAAAAGTATGTGTTGAAGCGCATGGATCAAGAGTGGGGTTTGTCCATCCATATGACGGATAGATATACTCTAGGCCCGCTCGATGGAATATCATACAATTGGCTTGCAAGCATGTGACTAGGTCACAAGGGGTGTCATATCACAGAATGAGTAAAGAATACTTATCGGTAACAAGGTTGAACTAGGTATGGATATACCGACGGTCGAACCTTAGATAAGTAAAGTATCACGCGACAAAAGGAATCAGTATCGTATGTGACTGGTTCATTCGATCATGAAGTCATCGTTGAATATGTGGGAGCCATTATGGATCTCTAGATTCCGCTATTGGTTATTGACCAGAGAGGTGTCTCGATCATGTTCGCATAGTTCGTGAACCGTAGGGTGACACACTTAAGGTTCGATGTTGTTTAAGTAGATATGGAATATGAGCTGAATGTTGTTCGGAGTCTCGGATTGGATCTAGGACATCACGAGGAGATCTAGAATGGTCCAGATAATAAGATCATATAAGGAAAGTCATTTTCCAGGGTTTGGAAATGTTTTCAACATTTTGACCAGAAACTTCTAGAATGTTCTAGAGGGAACACCAATGGGTCCACCACCCCGGGAGTGGGCCACTTGGGGCTGAGGCATGCCACAGGGGAGCACTAGGTCCTGCCGCACCAAAGCCCAAGGGGAAAATTCGGTGACCAAAGGATTTGGGGACAAACCCTAAATAAGGAAAGGGGAAGTTTCCCATCTCTTCCCTTGGCCGAGTTGGGGAAGGGAGTGGGTCATGTTCTGGGAACACTTGGTCGCACTCCCCCTCCATATAAGGAGGGGTGTGTGGCGCACCACCCTTTGTTCCTTTCCCTTGGCTCTAAACGCTAACCGCCGGCTCCCTCCCCCTCCTCCACCATACTGCTCGGGCTTAGGCGAAGCCCTATAAATTTATCTCCTCCTCCACCACCACCACGCCGTCGTGCTGCTGGGATTCCAAGGGGATCTACTACCTCCGCTGGCTGCTGGAACGAGGAGAGGAAGGTATTCATCGACTCCGTATGTGCGATCGACTGCGGAAGTGTTGCCGGAACACGGCGCCGGAAGGATCGTCTACACGATTTTGAGATCAACAAGTGATCGACTACATCAACCATGAGAATCTGATCTCGTTAAACACTTTGGATATACGAGGGTTAATTCACTTCAATCTTGTTGCACCAATATCGTGGATTATATCTTGGCTTTGCCATAGATTGGATCTTGGTTTTATGTGTTATTGTGATAGAATTTTTTTGTTTTCCATGCAACAAACCCTTCAGTGGTATCAGAGCCGAATCTATGCATAGATTTGTTGCACGAGTAGAACACAATGGTTTTGTGGGCGTTTATGCTCTTTGTGTTGCTTGCTTTTCGTGTACTTTGCATCTTGCGGGATGGTGGGATGAAGCGGCCCGGGCTAACCTTACATACTGTCGTAGATGAGACTTGCTCCACGCTCAATGTGCAACTTGCATTGCACAAGTGGCTTTGCGGGTGTCTGTCTCTCCCACCATAGTTAATATTCAATTTACAATGGGCACTTGACAACACTTGTATCAGCGTTGTGGTTCATGTTCATAGGTAAGAACGGTTCTTATTCGAAAGCCCCAAGACACGTAAAACATGCAAAGAAAATTAGAGGCGTCTAACTTGTTTTTGCAGGGGCATGTGATGTGATATGGCCATGATATGATTGTGATTATATTTGATGTATGCAATGATCATTATTGTAATTTGGCAACCGGCAGGAGCCTAATGGTTGTCTTTAAATTCTTTAACACCCGCGTGTATATTCATTATGTAATAGCTTTATTCCAAGTAGTTGTAATAGTTGTTGTTGGTGATGGACAACCATGAAGCGGCGCCATGGACCTTGACATAATGCTGGTGATGATCGAGATCATGTTTGTGCTTTGGAGATGGAGATCAAAGGCACAATAATAAAGTCCATATCATATCACATATTATGAATTTCATGTGATGTTAATCCTTTATGTATCTTGTATTGCTTAGATCACAACAGTAGCACTATAAGATGATCCCTCTCACTAAATATCAAGTAAAAAGTGTTTGTCCTTCGTAGGCACCGTTGCTAAGACTCGTGGTTTTGAAGCATCACGTAATGATCGGGTATGATAGATTCTACGTGTGCATACAACGGATGCAAGCCAGATTTGCACACGCAAATACTAAGGTTAACCTTGACGAGCCTAGCATGTACAAACATGGTCTCGGAACATGGAATACCAAAAGGTAAAGCATGAGTCATATGGATGATATGATGAGCATGTTGATTGTTCGCCTTTGAAGCTAAATCATCTCTCGTGATAATTGGACTTGGTGTAGTGGATTTGGTTCGTTTAATCACCAAAATGACTTTAGGGATGTTGTTTTGAGTGGGAGTTCAAATAGTAATATGATTAAAGTTGAACACAATTTATCATAAATTAGATCAAAGTGAATTTTCCTAATTATTGTAGTCATTGTCATCCGTTCACCACCTTACGCTTAGTTATAATTGAGATAATAGAACTATAGAATTCTAGATAGTTACTTTACAAACTGGTATCGTATTGTTTTGAGTGTCAATCTAAAGTTTAAAAGTCATATTTCAAACTTTTAGCAAACTCCATTTACTCCATTAAGTTTAATAATTAGTATTAAATCAAGAGTAACAATTCCAGTGTTAGTATCTAAATATCATGTTTGCCTCCATGATTCTTGATATTAAAAAAGATTGTTTTAATATCAAGGTTATCTAGGGGCTGAAAGAATTGTTTTGGTAACTATCATGTGTGGAAGATATTGCGATATCTGATACAATGTTTTGGTTGCAACATGATAGAGTATAATTTAGAAAAATGTTTTTTCTCATATTAGATGAGAATTTGCGAAGGTTGGAGATGCTAGACGTCCTAATACTCCAAGAGGTTTTGGAAAGCAACATTATACTCGTGATTATCCTTTATAAGCTATGGTAACTTGATCATGAAAGTTGTCATGATAAGGATGAATATAAGATGTAGGTAAAATTTTTACTACACTAAGAGATTACTAAAGAATGGATTTTGAAAGAATGCCAATCATTCGATGATGATGATCTACTTCAAAGTGCAAGTCCAAAGGTTTTAGTATTTGACGATACACGCTTTGGACTATGTGTCATGTGTATGGTGCGACTTTTGATGTTGATAGATTATTTTAAAAGGGATAGGAAATGCTAAAAAGGAATCTCAGAAATATTTGGTAGAAAAATATAAAAGATTGGAAATGTCCAACTTAGGTATATAAATGATATACATGTTATGGCTATATTATTTTCTTGTTAAACGACGTGGTTCTTGGGTATTGGATACCGAATTGGTTGGTGTGAATTGTCATACAGGACAACACAATTCATGAACTGCAATGGCCTGCTAAGTAACCAGCAATAGAATATGTGATGATGTTCATCGAAAACAAACAAAGTGTTGTTGTGTTTCTCGTTGATATCAAAGCTTGCCTTCAAGATTTGTTTTAATAACTTTTATTTTTATTAGGTATTATGAGAACAAAAGGTTGTTCAGATAATTACCGTATTCCATAAAAGATGGATGATTTACAAGTCTGGTTGGAGAAATCACGTCCATAAAACTAATGCTTAAAATATCGTAAGACAAATGATTGCAAGATCACTTAAGAAGTGACATCATTGTTTAAATTATATTGGGAAGAAAACATGTAGAAACTCCATGTTGATGGAATTTTGGAGTCTTTTGATTTTGATTAAATGACGCTTGTGAGACTTTCATGGAGATAATTAATACTTCGTTCAAAGGCCAAAGACGAACGAACAAATAACTTATTGGAATTTGTACATATTGATGTATGTAGTCCATTATGTGTAGTCATGAGCAATGGATTTCAACTTCATAAGCTTTCTCCGGAAATTTGAGTGAATATGTGTATATTTACTTAATGAGGAAGAAGTGTGAAATATTTGAAAATGTTTAAAGACTTTCAAGGTGAAGTGGAAAATCATTGTAACAAATAAAATAAAGAATTTATGATTGGATCATAAAGGAGGATATTTGAGTTACAAGTTTAGCATAACACCTAAGATTTGATGAATTTTTCCATGATTTGCATTTCCCGAAACACCACAGGAGTATGGAGTGTTTGAGATATCCAATGAAAACCTTGTTTGACATGGTGAGATCAAATGTATCAGTGATAAAACTTCCATTGTATTTTAAAGATTAAAGCTTTAGTGACTACCGCTTTTGCACTGAAATGAGCTCCATCCTGATCCGTTGAAATGACACCATATAAAGTTATGGTTTAGGATAAAACCCAAGTTGTCCTTTCTTAAATTTTGGTATGCTAGGCATAAATAAAAAATTTACAACCAAAGTTGGATGAGCATTTCTTTGTATGTTATTTCAAATAACCGTCAGGTGTTCCTCCATAGCACCGAAGACAAAAGTGTTTGTCTCTTGGAACATCAAGTTACTTTAGAAGGACTTTTTCGTGAAAAGTTAAGTGGGAAGACAATAGAACTTTGATAAGGTTATTGAACCATAGCTATATGTGCGGAGTTGTGCAACGCTGGAAAGTGTCCCGGAGGCAGCAATAATTCTCATGGCTCACGTGCCCCAAAGGTCGTGGTCAGGGAGGTCTAAGTTCCTATTGAATCGAGTAGGTCGGGTAAACATAAAATACTAATATTTGAGAGTAAAACATTATTTTTTGACAATGATGAGCCGAATATATGCAAAGAAGCTATCATGGGCCCTAACTCCGTCAAATGGCTTGAAGCCATAGAATCCGTGGTAGTTCCATACACGATAAATCAAGTTTTTGAACATGGAAGACCCTCTGAAAAGGTGTAAAACCTTACAGTCATATTTGGATCTATAAAGAAATAGACATGGATGTTTCACATCTTTGAAATAGTCGACATGTCGAGAAAGAGTTTACGACAATGCTCAAGGAGTTCACTATGACAAGATTTGATCTTTCATAGCGATATTTAGTATGGACAGATTAGTGTAGCAACCACTACATATAATTTTGGTATATGGTAGTTGAACAAACAAAACAAAGTTCTTCTAATAGAATGGTTACCTAGGACGTGTACATGACACGATCCAAAGGGTTTTGTTAATTCAAAGGATGCTAAAAGCATATGCAAACTTCAATGCTTGAAGTAAGCATTGCGGAGTTGGAATCTTCACAGTGATGAAACTGTTAAAAGATGATGAAGATGCTTGCATTTGCAAGAAATTAAGTTGGAGTGCTAAGACATATTTGTAATACATTATGTGAAAGACATATTGTTGATTAGAAATGATGTATCTTTTATTGAAACAGGTTAAGAATTTCATTTTCGATGAAAGACTTAGGCAAAACCCAACTATTAGGTATCAATGTCTATATGGATAGATTGAGACGCTAATATGTCTATGCCAAATGTACATAGATAAGATATTGAATATAGTTCAATGTGGAAACGATAAGAAAGGTAATTGTCGCACGGAAAGACTAAATCAAGATTCAAGTGTATTGACACTTGGTAAGTGAGATGAGATCCAAGTGTTTTTGACACTTGGTGAATGAAATCACAAAGAGTATTTTGATCAATCATACTATGATATGTACACATCCAGATATGTCCTGTGATCTAAATTTTATGAGCATATACTAGAATGACTCATAAGATGATCATTGGATGGTAGTAAGGATATTCTTATGATCTTTGGATGAACTAAAGATATGTTATTTATGAAGAGGTGACTAATAGTTTATCTCAATTTAAGTTTATCATTGATACTAGTTTTGTCACATGATACAAATTAAGTTTATCTCAATTTAAACTATGGGTGGCACAATGTAATGGAAAGGAAGTTCCATAAATAATTAGGATGAGTTCCAAAGTTAAGACATTGTGACAGATACTACAACAAAAAGCTAAGTATACGAATGCTATTGTAGCAGCAAAAGAGGGCATTTGTGTCAAGTAGTTTGTTATCAAACTAGGTGTGGTTCACAGTAGGCTAGTACTATGAAGATATATTGTACGACTATTGTACCTAAATGATTTAACCCCAAAGGAACTAAAGGTCTTACCAAAGGACCAAATTTATACAATGTCATCTCATTAGAAATGAGTGATGCATAGAGACGCAAAGACATGCAAATACACATGGACCTGGAAGTGTCAGATCCGAAGATTATGTTTATCACTAGCAATCGTGTATATACAACACCAGAAAGCCATAGGTGTGAATGCACAAAGTTTTTCAAACTAGATTATTGACTCTAGTGCAAGTGGGAGACTGTTGGAGATATACCCAAGAGGAAATAATAAAGTGGTTATTATTATATCTTTGTGTTGATGATAAACGTTTACATCCGATGCTATAATTGTATTAACATGAAACATTAATACTTTTGTGTTTTGTAAACATAAAAGATTCCCTAGTAAGCCTATTGTCAAACTAGATTTTTGATTAATAGATGATCATGGTTTCCTGATCATGCACATTGGATGTTATTAATAACAAGGTCATATCATTAGGATGATGATACGATGGACACACACCCAAAGTAAGCATATCATAAGATCAAGTCATTAAGTTTGTTTTGCTACAAGCTTTCACATACATAGTAACCTAATGCTTCGAACATGAGATCATGTTAATCACCGTTTAGTACTGTGATGAAATCAAACGCCACTTCCATAACTGGGTGGTTATAAAGGCGGCATTGGGTATTCTGAAAGTATGTGTTGAAGCGCATGGATCAAGAGTGGGATTTGTCCATCCATATGACGGATAGATATACTCTGAGCCCTCTCGATGGAATTTCATCCAATTGGCTTGCAAGCATGTGACTAGGTCACAAGGGATGTCATATCACGGAACGAGTAAAGAGTACTTATCGGTAACGATGTTGAACTAGGTATTGATATACCTACGATCGAACCTTGGATAAGTAAAGTATCGCGCGACAAAGGGAATCATTATCGTATGTAAATGGTTCATTCGATCATGAAGACATCATTGAATATGTGGGAGCCATTATGGATCTCTAGATCCCGCTATTGGTTATTGGCCAAAGAGGTGTCTCGATCATGTCTACATAGTTCGAGAACCGTAGGGTGACACACTTAAGGTTTGATGTTGTTTAAGTAGATATGGAATATGAGTTGGAGACCGAATGTTTTTCAGAGTGTCGGGTTGGATCCAGGACATCACGAGGAAATCCGGAATGGTCCGTAGAATAAGATTGATATAAGGAAAGTAATTTCCACGGTTCGGAAATGTTTTCGGTATTTTGACTAGAAGCTTCTAGAATGTTTTAGAGGGACCACCAGTGGGTCCACCACCCCAGGAGGGGGCCACTTGGGGCTGAGGCATGCCGCGGAGGAGCACTAGGTCCTTCCGCACCAAAGCCCAAGAGGAAAATTCGGCCACCAAAGGATTTGGGGAGAAAACCTAGTTTGGCAAACCCTAAATAAGGAATGGGGAAGTTTCCCACCTCTTCCCTTGGACGAGTTGGGGAAGGGAGTGGGTCAAGGGATGGGAACCCTTGGCCGCACTCCCCCTCCATATAAGGAGGGGTGGGTGGCGCACCACCCTTTGTTCCTTGCCCTTGGCTCTAAACCCTAGCCACCGACTCCCTCTCCCTCCTCCACCATACTTCTCCGGGTTAAGCGAAGCCCTGCAGATTTCTCTCCTCCACCACCACCATGCAGTCATGCTGCTAGGATCCCGAGGGGATCTACTACCTCCGCTGCCTGCTGGAACAGGGAGAGGAAGGTCTTCATTGACTCCGTACATGTGACCGAGTGCGATAGCACTACCGGAACACGACATCGGAAGGATCATCTATGCGATCTTGAGATTGGCAAGTGATCGACTACAACAACCATGAGAATCTGATATGTTAAACGCTTTGGATCTATGAGGGTTAGTTATCTTCAATCTCGTTGCACTGATCTCGTGGATTATATCTTGGCTTTGCCATAGATTGGATCTTGGTTTTATGTGTTCTTGCGATAATTTTTTTTTGTTTTCCATGCAACGAACCCTACAAACCTATGATCTTTGATCAGGCGACGACAACACTTGGGAACTGTTTCCGTCTTGAAGGCGTCTCTATTGGAGATGGTGGACTTCTGGTGTTGTTCTGGTGGTGTTAGTGTCGTTGCAGCAAAAAATGATTTCTATAGCGGGACTTTTTTGTGATTCTTCTTTTTATGGGCCGTGTGCATCCGTAAGGCTGCTAGTGCATAATTTATATGTCCACAACATTAATATATACTCCTTTCCAAAAAATATCTCTTTTTGTGCCTCATAGGGTGCGACATTCAGGCAAATAGTCTGATGGTAGTACCATGTGAGATTTCACCATACATACGACTGACTGGTTAAATCTACATAAGTATGACGTTAGAAAAAACACATACAAATAATACATAAACATAATGTCCAAATCTTTATAGTATAGCAGTACAAATATATCCAAACCATATTACTATTTGGACATAAATGAGGGAAACGCCACCAACAAATGGTTCCCGAAGATGCACTCGGTACAAATGTAGTAGTGGCGTTTCGAACAAATGAACTCCACCGCTAAACATTGAACTGGTGGTGTTGGACATAAATGAAATCCATGGCTACAGTGTCGATCCACGACTTCTCTCCACCCACTTGATTGATCCCCTCTATCCCACGTCTAATGGCTAGGACGTTAGAAAAAACACATACGAATAATACATATACATAATGTCCAAATCTTTATAATATATCAGCACAAAGAGATACATGACAGAGTGAGAGCACTTTAAAAAACACATTGCGACAGAGGCGGATCCAGGAAGGGGCAAGGGGTGGCCAAGCTCATTGTTTAGGCCCCCTCAAGGATGATGTAGTGACCGAGCATACCACTTCATGTGTAGTATACTATAGTCATTGACATGACACTCACAGAACACCGTTCCACAAATAGCACATCCCTCAGAGTGGTATAACAGAAACATTGCGGGTCCATATTACAAACATACACATATAATTATTATTACAATACCAAAAGATCAGTACCTCGTGTTATTCAAACTTACAAACCAAACTTAACTAGTTTCAGCGGAAGATTCAAGTTTCAAAGTCATAGCCAGAATTAAGCTCAACAACTTATATAAAGTTTATGCTGCTCAGCTAATCTGGTTTACTATTTAATTAAGGCAACCACTCGAACTCGTTGCCTTCCACTTCGTAGTGTATCTCATAGTCCACCCCTTCCACTCCTACGGACATGTCTGGTTCGTTGTAGTAGTCATCCTCTTGTCCTTTAGTGGCATACATTGGAGTGTCTTCTGGCTCCTCAGAGTCTAAGCAGGGGATCAAAGGAAAGAGTGAGTAACAACGTCACCCAGTAAGTTCATTATATGCAAGGTGGAAAGTTTGATGCTCTATCTACACGGACTATCAGTCCTTGGCACTATGCTGTTTTCGTAAACATTTCTACAAAGGTTGATTTTAATATCAAAAACTATGCCCATCAGCCTTCACAGGTTGACCCAAACTTCATGGAGTTTCTTTCCTGTCGTGTTCGTAGTTCCTTCCCAGAAAAGGGAGTAACAAGTTACAGTTCTTACACTCTGCAGAGGTGTGTTTCTTTACCCATGCAAGATCAAATCTTTGTTGCACAACCGGGCATACTTTCCAGTCCACAATTCAGTGATGTAGGGCCCAATAGATGATCCAGGCCAATTACTCCCCTTCTTCATGACCCCGCATATCTCCTTGGTGTACGCCATGCCAACATATTGAATTACTACAATGGTTAGTACAGACTGTTCAGATGCCAGAACTACCATGGGACGCTGAGGGCTCCCATCCATATGCTACATATCCTCTACGAATTACATAATCACGCCACAAGGATAACAGCCACATCGTGTGCATCCATCTACATGCGAAAGGAAGAAGATCCAGCTAACTTCTTTGTCCCATTCCAAATCTCATGGTTAACGCACATTTTACGGCGCTAGAATCACTGGTGTCATGGGTTATTAATTCCTAGGTGATGAATCTCACTGCAAATGGAAAACTAAATTCCATTGCCAATCTTATATTTACCATCACTTAGGATGATAATATCATTTTATTTATTTGAGAAAATAGTATTTTTGTTTGTTCTCTTTAGAACAAAGATGATAACACATAATTTCAAAATACTTTGTTAAAACTCATCGAAGCACATGAGCAAATGATGAACTTGCCTTGTGATGGCTGTGAAATATAGTCATCCACACTCACATTTAAACTAGATATTATTCATATATTTGATGAAATATCTCTCTAAACCCTGCCACTAATGCCTAATGATTAAAGGGGTATGCAATCCTTTCTTTCTATTTTTTCCTATGCAGATAATGACGTTTGATGATGGGAATCACAATATTAATGTCAAAGATACGATATTTCCAACACACCAAAGAAACCTGGATCCATGAAGAGGAGGCAGTGCCTTTAACGACCAACTATACAGCATGAATTTTATTCTGGCTATATAGTTCCGGTCGTATAGTTGACACCGACATCGCCATGTCAAACAGAACAACTTTAGTGAAGGGACCCCTATATAAAGACGCCTCAGGTGACGAGAAAAATCATTGTGGACCTCTGCCCTTGACTCTTTCTCACCAGAAGCTACCATGCCGGAGTAATCTAGATCTAATCTCCAAACCCTTCTCCACCACCATATCCATATTCCACCACTTGTAATAGTAGATCTATTCTCTAATTGGCGACATTGTAAGACTATTTGCTATCAATCTTATGATCTCTACTACAATGTTTATGATTGTTGATTTCATCTCTATGCGTGAGTAATCCTCCTTGGGCTAAGTGCTTCAGCCTAGCCATATAATTATCTTGCTCTAACAATTACATGCAAATTTTATTATTATCTTTTATTCACATTAGATGTTTTGCACAACTACTGGTGAAACCGAGAGCCCTAGGCCCTCTCTCTCTCCATCATGAACAACAAAAAGATCGAAAACTCTTGGTCTAGTGAGAACACAAAAGTAATTCTAAAACTCCCTAAGGTTCGTTTAAGTAACCTTACTACACTTTCTGCTTCCCGAGGATTTCATAAACCTAGGTCTACTAGGGAAAAAGAACTATACTACATTCGTAATCCGGATCGAAGGTATCACTTTGTGACTGCAAGGTGGTGAAGTCGGATGCTTGCACATGACCTTGAGCTCCTATTTCTACAAAAAATATCATTATTGCCTAGTAATGACAATATTTAAAGGAGAAATAATGATTATGCATAATAATCCAATGCATCATTTTATTATTTAGTTTCTTTGTGTGTTTTACCCACATTATCAAAGTTTTAAAGTATCTTATTCATAAAAGAAATCTAGTAGTTGATAATTTATAAAATATTGTAAATATTATATTTAATATTTTTGAGATATAATACTTTAATATAATAGATTAAAACTAATTTTTATTCAATGTTAGTTCTTATTATTTTTTAAAATTCTATTTAAGGATAAGTATTTTAATTTAGAGAATTTTCTTTTATTAATCTAAATAATAATTTGATATTTTACTAAAATACTATATCTATTTAACATTGTAAAAGTGAATTTTATTTATTTTTATAAAATTTCATAAGTATTATATATTATAAAAATAATTAACCTAAATTTATTTTATTGAAATAAATTTCATTAATTTTATAGCATAGTTTATATTTTTATGAACTCATGGATATATTATTTGTATTTTTAGGATTTTTATTCAATTTCTTTGAGCTTATTTAGTTATAGTGGTATTTTAGTATTTAGTCAAAAAGTTTTAAATCTAGACCTGGCCCACTTGGCTGGCCCAGCCCTGACCCGACCCATCTAGGTTGGGTCAAACCCCTGATGGTGGCTCAGATCAATGCAGAGCTTCGTTGGGAGACCCCAAGAGGAAGGTATGATGAGCACAGCAGCAAGTCTTCCATCAGTAAGAAACCAAGGTTATCGAACCAGTAGGAAGAAGGAAACGACTCAAAGGTGTTGCTAGCAACTTGGAAACCTGCACAACACAAACTCAAGACTTTGCCCCAACGAACAGTGAGGTTGTCAATCTCACCGGTTTTCTAAAAACAAAGGATTAACTGTATGGTGTGGAAGGTAAGAGTGGTTTGTAGAAAGTAAACAGTAACAGTGGAAGATGTATCAATGGTAAAGATTGGACCGGGGTCCATAGTTCACTAGAGGTGTACTCCTTAAGATAAACAAACATGGCATGCTGGGTAAACAAATTACAGCAGGGCAATTGACAGGACTGCGCAAGGCATAACAATGCAATACTAGACATTCATGATCCTATGAGATTTGATTGGGCAATACAACAAGATACATAGACCGCCATCCAACTGCATCTATGACTAGTAATCCACCTTCAGGTTATCATTCGAACCCCCTCCAGTATTAAGTTGCATGCAACGGATAACTGCTTTAAGCAAAGTGTGTAAGGTAAACAATCCACATGTTACATGAACAAGAGACCGTTGTTTTCTCCCTAGTAGCA
Source organism: Avena sativa (assembly GCA_916181665.1). Lineage (NCBI taxonomy): Eukaryota > Viridiplantae > Streptophyta > Magnoliopsida > Poales > Poaceae > Avena > Avena sativa. Next base: position 152,575,520 of record OV702297.1, read on the forward strand.
ATAGCACATCTACAACCTTAGAGATTTAACCCAGTATCGAGCATAAGTACTCCCTCTTGGAGTCACTGTCATCTACTTGGCCAAGATAGCTACTAGAAACAGAGAGCATGCAAGATCACAAACAACATAGAAGTGATATAATCATAAATACAAAACCATTAATCAATCTGACATAGTAATCTCAATATCCATCGGATCTCCGCAAACACAATATGCATGATTACAAATAGATTAGATTTTGATCATGAACGGAGCTCACAAGATCTATACATGAAAGCACATGGAGGAGATACATCCATCTAGCTACTACATGGACCCAAGGTCCAAGGTGGAACTACTCATACTTCGAACCGGAGGCTGGCATGATGATGACGAAGGCCTTAGGGATGATATCCCCTCCAGCAGGGTGCCGAGAAGATCTTTAGATCCTCCTGATCTAGGGACGATGGTGGCGGCGGCTATAGACTATTTCGTGGAAGATTGATCGGGTACTTAGGGTTTTGGTATCGGGGGCTTCTTATAGGCGAAGAGGCAATGTAGGGGGAACCTGGGGTGGCTACACCCCCCTAGGCGCGGCTGGGCCTAGCCCATGCGTCAAGGGGTGTGGCCCCCTGGTGGCTCTCCTACGTCTCGTATTCTGGCTCCATGTTCCCCACGGTAAAATATTGACTTTGTCTTTTGTCCCATCCAATTCCGAAAATATTGATTTTATGCCTTTTCTAGAACCAAAAACAGAAGAAAACAGGCAACTGGCACTGTAGCATCTTGTTAATAGGTTAGTACCAGAAAACATATAAAAATACCTCAAAGTGTAGACAAAACAAAGCAAAGTAGATACTAAACAAGCATGGAACATCAAAAATTATAGATACATTTTTGACGTATCAACCCCTAGCTCATGTGGTACTGGCCCAGACCGGCCCAGTACCCCTCTCTCTCCACTCTCACTCGTTTCTTCTCTCTTGCTCCCCTTCATGACACGATGGTGCTGCCGCCATCGCTATGCGTTTCCGGTCGCCGCCGTCCTTCTTGGCTGCCGCCCTGACACGAGATGACTCAGTAGAAGATGCTCCATTGACTGGTCCTGCGTGATTCGATGTTAGAGCTCTCCTCCGACCATGCCGCCTCCATCCCAAAACCTAGGGTTCGGTGTCGTCGGTTATTTGGTGCTCCACCGCTCTTGTGGTGTCGCCCTGGTGATCTGGTGGCTATGTGGTGCCGCCAGTGCCGCTCGTGTTCCTGTGGCCGCCATGTATGCAGCTTGGCGCGAGTCACAGCACCTTCGCGTGCTTCCCGTGCCGCCGTGCACACCCTCGTCGGTCATACTTATTCTTCTTCTGAATCTTGTGAGGACCACTGGTGAGTTCGCCTTCCTGTTTCCTCTATGTTCTCTATCTCACCCTCCTACCCTCTGTGTGCTTGCTTATTGTGTACCCTAATTAGGCTTGCTCACTGCATTAGGGTTCACCCCTCTATTCTAGGTTGATGAATCTGTTCTATATTATTACCTACTAAACCTAGGTTGTGTAGAATTCACTACTGTATTGTGGTTATTGATGTTGATAGTGGCATTTAATAGTGAAGTGTTAACTAAATTTTATTGTCTATCATGTACCGAGTTGATGATGCTATGGCTAGAATCTTGTTTGAGATTAATTCAATGGTGTTGATTGATATGCTTTGGTATGAAATCATCAAAGTTGTTTATCTAGTTTAAATGTTTTCTAATGAATTATGGTGATAACATTATAGATGAATACAAATGATTCCTAACTATGATTTTAGGAAAATGATTAATCATCTCTTTGAGAGGATTTTTTTATGAAGCCTATGTATATGGATTGTTTAACATACATGGTTATTGTGACACCATCTAATGAATGGTACACACTTACTGTTTATTGCTAAGCTTTTCATCTATACTTTGGATTGGCTTATCTTGTAAGCATTTTAGAACTTATATTAAATACAGTGATGTACTTATTAGAGATCTTGGCATATGATGCTGGTCTGAGGCACATTTAGGTAAAACAAATGTTTTCATTTCCTTCCTCACTTTCCATGTGTTCTATGATAAATAGTTCCAAACAATGATTCCTATGACTTTTAGGAAAAGGATTTGATAAACTTTGTAAAAAATGTTATGGTTGATTCTTACTTTATAAGAGAAATTTATGGAATGAAGCCACTACTGAGGTGCTACTATTCTTAGAATGTTTCCCAGTAGTGGTGAATCAATGATTCCCTTTGCATCTAGTTATATAAATAGAGAGTACCATCTAAGATCAATGATGCAAAGGCTAAGATCTTCGTTATGGATTTGATTGTATTTATACTTGGTTGTTTGGATTTCTTCAGGGGTGAATATACACCTCATTTGGGTGTATTCCTGAGAAAAACCTTTATAGAACAACTCATGTTCTTATGGAATGAATAAGATTAATATAAATGAAGATCTTGTTTAAAACTCACCACTCAGATGTTTTTGGTGATGTTGATGTGGTGATTGATCTTGTTGGCTTCCTTCTGGAACTATGACTTCTTCCTTGGCCTTGCTCTGCACTTCCTGGTACTGGACCTGCTCCTCCTAGCTCATGTGAGCTCCTTCTTAACCTTGCTGTCCTCCTAGACCACCCCCTCCATTAGGTCACCATCTTGTGGATGGTCTGATAGCATTTCTGTGTAGATGGGTTGGTTGATCTATTGAGTATTTAGCAGGAACTGGTGTGGCTTTGGATGTGTTCTTGAGGGATAGAACTAGTTGTGTTGATGAAGTGATGTGCAGTGTTGTTGTGCTATGTGCGAGTGTGATGTTGATACTTCCCTTCTCCCTCTGCTGGTCGACATCACATAGCATGCATTTAGATGAGTGAGATGCTTCACCATGCTCCACTTCTTTGGATCACATCAAGTGATTTTTCTTAACTGCCTATCCTTTTACTATTTTATGATCTGGTGAAACTTACCCCTTTTACTTTGGATAATGATATGGTTCTGAAACTTTTTTGATGTGAGAACAAATACTACATATTGGTGAAACTTTCCCCTCTTTTTACTCAATGAGGTAAAAGTGAATAGTGCACTTCACTGTTCCCAAATGAGAGTAAAACTAACAAATTAATTTCTTTGTTTCTCTTTTTCCTTTTTATTTGTAGGTACAAAAGCTTTGAAGATCAAGATGTATTTTAGGAGTAGAAAGATAGTTTATTTTTTCTTTAATTTCATTGTAATCTTTTATTTATTCTTTTGTAAAGAATCTTTGTAATTTTTCTCATTTATTCACTTTGTAAAGATCTGTGTAATATCATTCTTTTATTCAATGAAATTTCCTAATCATTGTGACCTGTTTCTGTAGTATACTTGTTTAATATATACATTTATATTTGTATTGTTGTAATGTAATAAAGAAAATAAATAAGAAATCCTCTCTTATTTAAATTATTCTATTTGTACTATTTTCAATTATAATTATTATTTAATACATATCATATATTCAAACAATACTACTAGATCATTTTGGAAAATAATTTAATACTAGTTACTTATATTTTTCAAATCATTTTCAAATAATTCAAATTTAAAATTGAATTCAAATTGTTTACCCAAAATTATTTAAATTTCTAAAGATCATGTCAAAATTATAGCATTCACTATAAAGAGCTAAACCTATCTCAAAGATAGTGAAAGAAACTCTAATCTCTTTAGGTTTTTGTTTGGTGAAAAATTTACCAAATTTTACAGATGAATGCATGCAAATGCACAAATTCCTAATCCTACCCTTCATTGGTTCCTAAATGCTGGGATGTTAAAGTCTTACCCCCTCAAATTAAACTTTGTCCCCAAGTTTGCTAATATGTACCTAAATAACTCTGGATAAGATTCTCGTAAATCATCTTCTTTCTCCCAAGTTGCTTCTCGTTCAGGATGATGTTCCCATTGTACTTTGTAGTATTTAATAGCTCTATTTCTTAACCTTCCCCAGTTCTCTTCCAAAATTTTGCATGGCTTCTCAATATAGGCCAAGTCTGATTGTAACTCAATCTCTTGATGTGTAACTGCATCATCTGGAACTTTAAGACATTTTGAAGTTGTGACACATGGAAAACATTGTGAACTTTAGCAAGCCTTTTTGGTCACTCTAGAGCATAAGCTACTATTCTGTTCTGACTCAGTATGTCCGATATATCTTGGACTCAATTTTCCTTTTACTCCGAGTATCTTGACTCCCTTCATTGGACTAACCTTGACATAGACCATATCTCCCACTTCTGGATGCCATGATCTTCGACTTTGATCAGCATAACTCTTTTGTCGACTTTGAGCTATCTTCAATCGATCTCTAAGAATGCTGTTGATATCCTGCTTCTATTTGATATAGTATGGTGCAAATTCTTTGCTACTACCAGGTTCATACCAACATATTGGTGATCTACACTTTCTTCGATAATGTACTTGACATGGTGCTACCTTCAGACTACTCTGATAGCTATTGTTGTAGGAAAACTCTGCCAAAGGTAGATGATCTTCCCACAAACCTCCAAAATCTAATTCATAAGCTCTGATCATATCTTCTAAGATTTGATTAGTTCCTTCGGTCTGACCTCCCGTCTCTGGATGATAAGCTATGCTAAAATCTAATTTCGAACCAAGTGTTTCATGTAGTTGTTTCCAGAATGCTGAAGTAAACACACATCCCCTATCTGATACAATCTTCTTGGGCACTCCATGCTTACTCACTATCTCTTCGACATATATTTCTACTAGTTTCTTAGCATCATCTTTTTGATTTACGGGATTAAGATGTGCACTTTTGGTAAGTCTGTCCACAATCACCCATATCATATCCTTCCGTTTTGGTGTCATAGGTAATCTTGTGATAAAATCCATACCAATTTCTTCCCACTTCCATTCTGGAATCTCCAAAGGTTGTAATGGTCCTACTGGACTTTGATGTTCTGCTTTTACCCTTTGATAAGTATGGCATTCAGACACATACTTTGCAATGTCCCTTTTCATGTTATTCCACCAAAATAGTTCCTTAAGATCCATGTACATCTTGGTACTCCCTGTATGTATAGAATATGGTGGTGTTTCATGTGCTTCTCGGAGTATCACCTCTCTGATCTCTGGTACATCTGGTACACAAAGACGATTTTGGAATCATAAAGATCCATAATCTCCTAGGTGAAAAAATGATGTTTGACCTTGAGAGATTCTTCTAAGTTCTTCAGCAATGAAAGGATCTTCTTCTTGGTGTCTAAAAATTTCATTCTGAAGATCACTGTTTCATTCTTCAACTACTCTCATGGTAGCTAATCCTCCAAGAACTTCTATACTTATGAATTGTATTTCTGAGCTATCCAAATCCATTTGTAATTCTTTTGGCAGTTCTCTATTGATGGGTTGAGTATATGTTTTTTCGACTTAAAGCATCTACTACAACATTAGCTTTTACAAGAGTATAATTGATCGTTAGATCATAATCCTTCATTAATTAAAGCCAACGCTTTTGCCTCATATTCAATTCCTTTTGAGTGAAGAAGTATTTGAGACTTTTATGATCAGTGTATAGTTCACACCTTGCTCCATAGATAAAATGTCTCCACCCTTTTAAAGCAAAGACTATCGCTGCTAATTCCAAATCATGAGTTGGATAATTAACTTCATGTGGTTGTAGTTGTCTAGATCCATAAGCGATTACCTTAAGATCTTGCATAAACTCACATCCTAATCCCTCCTTTGATGCATCACAATATACCATGTAATCCTTTCCTATTTCAGAAACTGCTAAGATTGGTGCGTTGGTTAATCTGGTTTTAAACTCTTGAAAACTATCTTCACACTTTTCATCCCATATGATGGAGTATTCTTTCTTAGCAATTTGGTCATTGGTCCAGCTATCTTGGAAAAACCTTCAATGAATCTCTGGTAATAACCTGCCATACCTAAGAAACCTCTGATTTTCTTCACATTTGTTGGTGAATTCCATTCCAACACTGATTGTACTTTGGACAGATTACTACAATTCCATCTCCACTGATCACATGAACAAGAAATTCTACCTTGTCCAACCAAAATTCACACTAACTGAACTTAGCATATAGCTTATGTTCTCTTAGGATTTGCAATGCTATCCTCAAATGATCTGCATGCTCCTATTTATTCTTGGAATAGATTAAAATATCATCAATGAACACTATGACAAACTTGTCCAAATAAGGTATGAAGATTTTGTTCATCAAATTCATGAATATTGCCGGTGCATTGGTCAATCCAAAAGGTACAATGAGATACTCATGATGACCATATCTTGACACAAATGTTTTCTCTAGAACCTCTTCAGGTTTAATTTTTATCTAATGGTATCCTAATCTTAGATCAATCTTGGAAAATACTCCAGCTCCTTTAACTTGATCAAATAGATCTTGAATGCTTGGCAATGGGTACTTGTTCATGATGGTGACGTTGTTTAGATTTCTGTAATCTCTACACATTCATCATCCTCCATCTCTCTTATCCACAAAAATCACTAGAGTTCCCCACAGGATACACTTTCCTAAATAAATCCTTTCCCGGCCAACTCATTAATTTTCTCTTTAAGATCTTTTAGCTCCTTAGGACCCATTTTATATGGTGCTTGGGCTATTGGTGTTGTACATGTATTAGGTCAATCGTGAATTATGTTTCCCAATCTAGTGGCATTCCTGGTAATTCTGCTTGAAAAACATCTTGGAACTCATTTACCACCGGAATATCCTTCAATTTAACCTCTTTCATTGAGTTCAATTGAATATATACCATGATATGAATGTGTTAATCTTCATGATATACTATTCTTCCTCCACTAGGAGATTTAATTGAAACTGTTTTATCCTCGCAATCTACCTGGGCTCCATGTTCCATCATCCAGTCCATACCCATCACAAATGCAACTCCCTTCAACGGAATCACATATAGGTCCACAAAATATGTACAACCACATATCGAGATAACTTGATCTTGCTTAATGTGGAGTACTACTACGGTTCCCCCAACCATTATTATGGTCATTGGGTTTGGTAACGGTGCCCTTCTAATCCCAAATCGATCACATAATTGCTCATATATGAAGGAAGTAGTTGCACTCATATCAAATAAAACTTTTCCAGGATTGGTAAGAATGTTCAGCGTACCTATCACTGCATGCTCGGAGTTATCCACCTCCTCCAAGGTTGCATAGTTCAGCTTCCCAGTAGGCCTACTCCTCTTGCCCTTATTGTTCTTGGCACCATTTCCTCCCCTGTTAGGCTGTCTGTTGCCTCCACTTGCTTGTCCTCCACCTGGTGATTTGTTTGGACAATCCTGCTTGATGTGTCCCTTTTTACCACATCTATAACAAATAACTATAGGTTTCTTACATTCCCTTACTGTATGCCCTGGAATTCCATAATTGTTGCATATGATGTTGCTTCAAGGGTTGAATTGACCTCCATTATTGTTGTTGCTCTTGTTGTTGTTATTATAATGTCTGATTATGGGTTTGAATTCCAAATTAGGTTTAGGTTTACTTGCTTGAATCCTCTTGGTTTCCTTCTTCGCCTTTTTTCCTTCGATCCTCTTGAACATTCTTGTAATCATCCTCAAAGGTGATGGATGCATCAAGTAACTATTGAAAACTCTGCTTATTGGCAAGCCTCAACTGCATCTTCACGAATGGATTTAAACCATGTAGGAAATGCTTCTTTATTTTCTCCTCAGTGTTCACCTCATCCTTAGCATAACGAGATAATTGACTGAACTCCCGGATGTACTTCATGACGCTGGTATATCCTTCCTGAAGTTCCTCAAACTCCCTACGCTTTAACTCCATTACACTTTCTGGAACATGATATTCATGGAATCTCTGCTTGAACTCTTCTCGGTTATACTCTCTTCCTGGAAGTTGCATAGCTAACTGATTCTACCACCATGATGCTACAGGTCCGGTCAAAATATGGGTTGCATACCTCAACTCTTCCTCATCATTGCAACCTACAGTCTTCAGCTTTCTCTCTGTATCTGCCAACCAATCCTCTACATCCATTGGTTCAGGAGCTGATGCAGAAGGTAATGGCCTTGCATTCTGAAAGTCGGACAGACTCACACCTCGAACTTAAGGATCTCTACGATCTCTAGCTCTTCCCAATAATTCCTCGATAAACTTGTTTTGATATTCTTGCATCATCTGCATATACTGCATGAAATTCTGCTCCATTAATGGCCTCATTGGTGGTGCTGGTGCTATTTTTACATGATCTTTGGTGTCTGCATCCGCCTTTTCCTTAGCCTCGCACTCCATGCGTTTCTGCTTAGATTAGGTTTGTACACCCGATTTCATGACCCCCTAGTCCTGCAACATAAAGTGAATACTCATAATTATATCATGCATATGTGTTCTAAGCTCAACTTCATGCATAGAACTAGTAACACAATGAAAAAAATCCAAGTAAGAACCAAATATGCATTATACAAATTATACATTCCAAACAATATAGTTGGTATAATATCATTACAAGCCCGTACCATATAGGTGCTACAAACTCATGTGGATGCTACCTCACTTATTTAAGTACAACAGCCTCTTAAACACTACAATACGAAATATTATCTACTACTCGACTGAATGATTTAAATCCTCTGTAGCCACGACACTCATTATGCATGCCTGGAATCCAATCGTGCTGACGTGAAGTCTGACGCATAGTCTGCGGAACAATTGGCCTTCTGGATGGGATGTACTCTGTATCTGAAGTATCAGGACTTGAGTTATCACTAAACCTGAGTGCATTGACTCCATCCAGCTCATCTAAAAAGTCTTCAGAAACCCGTTCATCACTATCACCCACCCGCATCTCCTGAGCCCCATCCCTAGAGTAATCAACAGAATACTCAGATTCCGTCGCTTCCCAGGTGCTCTGCTGGTGATGAAGTTATCATTAAACACTAGGTAATGTACATTCTCTGGGTTTTCGATAATATATTAATGACTCAAGCACCCTCTCTTCAGGATCTTCCTCCTCATCCTAACTTCCTCCAAACATGGTATTATTGCTGCTTTTATTAGCATTGGACCTTACACCCATCCAGCTAGATTGTCTGACATCTCTGTCAGAACCATCCGCTGACATTTGTTTTCCTCGATATCTAACAGGTGATCCCATTCTCCATCCATCAGAATTCTAAATAGGAAGTTCTGAATCAGTTACTTCCTCAGAATCCTATGGTACTGGATACCTCATATCTAAAGTAGGATCATAGGTAGTTTCTGTTCTAGGTGAATAAGGATATGGTGTGAAATATACTGGATCGATGGGAATATCCTTAAAAAATGGGCTAACCCTACCCACACCTTCATTCCCTAGTCGAGAAGCTAACTTCTCCCTCCATTGGGGATCAGTTAAATCCTCCAACATATCGTTCTTATCCTCCACGATGACTTGATGTGTCTTATACAAAGACCCAACCATCAGTCGATACCGATCCATAAACTTGGAAGCTAATTTAGGATGCTTCTTTACTAAAGTAAGATGATCCGGTACTGGCTCCGTGTCTATAGAATCATGGGGAATCATAGCAAATGTGCTTCCTGTTAACTCTTGGGCTTTGTGCTCCCGAATATTGGCTATCGCCTCTAGAATAGCAACATGGTATGCTGCTAAGTGACTTCTACCTTCACCCATGGGTAAATCGCGGTATAGACCAAGCTTTTCTGGTAGATGGATACTAACACAGTATTTGGCTAACATACTCCCATCATAGTAGGTCAAGGTACTAATTGAAATAGTAGTTTTACAACCAAAGACCCCTAAAAATTGTCGAAGTTGTTAAGTTAAAGTCCCCTGATAATCATCGAGAGTTACCAAAGTCTGTTTTGGAAAATTTGGTGCCATTTTCCACTATACAAAAAATACTTTTATTAGTAATCAATTATAACAATGCATCATAACAAAGAATTTTCGCACTAAAAATATACAAGAAAATATTATCGATTGAATATTCATTATACTTTTTAGAGAACTCTTTATCGTTGCTATTAGATTCCTATTGGTAATTCCCTTTACTAGGTTTCCAACCTAAGGTCAAAGCAATTGCCCTGATACCAGCTGCGTTGGCCCAGCATACCACTGCATGTGTACTATACTATAGTCGTTGACATGACACTCACAGAACACCGTTCCGCAAATATCACATCCCTCAGAGTGGTACAACAAAAACATTGTGGGTCCATATTACAAACATACACACATAATTATTATTACAATACCAAAATATCAGTACCTCGGGTTATTCGAACTTACAAACCAAACATAAATAGTTTTAGCAGAAGATTCAAGTTTCAAACTCATAACCAGAATTAAGCTCAACATCTTATTATATAAAGTGTGTGCTGCTCGGCTAATCTGGTTTACTATCTAGTTAAGGAAACTACTTGGACTCGTTGTGTATCTCATAGTCCACCCCTTCCACTCCTCCGACAGGTCTGGTTCCTTGTAGTAGACATCCTCATGTCCTTTAGTGGCATACATTGGACTGTTGAAAGGACATTTACTGTATAAATCAGTTTTGGTGTTTGTTAACAACTCGTGGATCATTTTACAATATGCTAAAGTCTACAAGTCTATATAATGAAAAGAGAAAAGGACCTTGGCTTGCGGAATTTCCCCCAAAAATATACATGTTTCTGGGAACTCCAGATTGGAGTCTCCGGTGTGACTAGACTGGAGTCTACGATGTGGTACAGAGTTTCCCAGGAATATCCAGAGGCGTCTCCAGAAACCATCCCAGGATGCACTAGATAGGGGTCCGGAGATCGACCGAAGATGGTCTGGAGTCTCTGGCCCCAGCTTCAGACCAGAGTTTCCGATGTGGATAGACCGGAGTTTTCGTGCTCATGGTCCGGAATCTTTGAAGTGTCTTCGGGGGAGATTTTCCTAGGGGCGCTAGGATAGTTAGAAGGGTGGTCGGAGGTCGGTCTGGAGATTGGCCAGAGTCTCCGATCTGCACACCGCAGTCTCCGGTTTGACAAGTTCTCCAACGGTCAGAAAACGGTTCAGTGAGTGGTGGCCTATAAATAGGGGACCTTATCCACTTCCTTCAGCTGCTCGACCCACTCAAGAACACCATCCCCGTTTGAGCCACCAAATCAACAAGATCTCTTCATCCAACCATCCAAAGTCATTGATCTTTGCAGAATCGAAGGAGGATGCCTTGATCTATAGCTTCACCAAGATAGATCTTCATTTCCCCCTCATTCACTTGAGGGCTCCCTTGCTGTAGTGTTTCTTTGGAAATCCTAGCTTTTGATTTGGTTCTTACAAGCTTGTCTTTGATTGTTTGACACCTTGCTTGTATTCGAGAGACTCCAATTAGGTTGTGGATGTGTGCCTAAAACTTGTTGTAAAGGTGTCGACTTCCACCTTGAAGGTTGCCGATATAGTGGAAGAGGTGAACTGAACCCTTTGGGGTGAGGTTCATCAGAGAACAAGGGAGGCCTCTCGTGGCATTGGTGGTTTGAAACCACCCCCTCTCCAAACGTAGACGTACTTCCCGTAAAAAGGAAGGAACTATGGGAAACAAATCCTTGTGTCTCTGTGTGCTCCAGTTTGGTTACTTCTATCCTTTACCGCACTTTACTTACTTAGTTATTGCTTAGTGTTGTGCTTGTTTTTCATATAGGTAAATTCACCATAGTTGCATAATCTAGATAATTTACCTTTGTGTCAAACCCTAATTTGAAAAAGAGTAAAATTTGAAGTAGCACCTATTCACCCCCCCCCCACTTGGTGCCCATACGATCCTTTCAATTGGTATCAGAGCCTGGGCTCTTTATTCGGGCTTTACCTCCTAAGAGTAAATGGGTAGCCATGAAGGAGAATATGATGGTGAGCCTAGTCACATGGTGACCATGGAGGATCTCCAGAACTGGGAAACAAGGTTGAGCTCCTCCCTGGGCAACAATATCAAACAATTGCACAACCTACTTGAGCAACTTGTTAAAGATAAACTTGCCTCAACATCTCCTCCTCCTCGAGAGGAAGCTCCATCATTACCAAAGGTGAATGCCTCGGCATCAGCCACGGTTGTGGTGGTGGGGGATAATCAAGACAACACTAATTCCTCCACAAAAAGGGATGGTGGGAAGGGAGAACACCATGAGGCTCAAGGATGGTACTCTCCCGACCCTCCAATTCCTCACCCTCATATAAACAATAGAGGAGACCCACCAAAGCTTGCTACATCTACTTTTTCTCAATGGAAATCACTAATGAAATCTCATGTGCGCAGATCTTGCATTGAGTTATGGAACATCATTGAAGAAGGACTCCTTATTGTGGATCCTACCAACTTGAAAAGAAGATAAGTTATCAATAGTCAACTGAATGCCACCGCTTTGCACATGATTCAACAAGGATTGGGTACAAAATATTACCCTCACATTGAACACCTCAACATCGCCAAGGAAGCTTGGGATGCTCTCATGGAGTTATATGTTGGAAATGAGAGCATGAGAAGGAACTGGTATGATGCACTAAGCAATGAAGCCGAAGGCTTCTATATGAAGGATGGTGAAGATCATGAAGACATGTATAGAAGGCTCGAGTCCACCGCCACCGCCTTTAGGAATGTGGGTGCCTCACATGTGGATGATGCTTGGATAAAAAGGAAATATGTGAGTGCACTCATGCCCTTTGAGCCCACTGTTGGGGATATACTTTCCGGGTATACCCACAGGACTCGCTGACCAAGGTGTCCCACCAACGGGTTAGAGCTTTTCTTCATGGGCGACCCAGTGAGAGAAAGAGGAGGAGCCAGTTCCGGCTACAGCAAGTCCCAGAAGACTTACCGACTTAGGCATGTAGTATTACTTGTAGTCCAAGTTGTACATAGTTACCGACTCTATAACGTAGCCGGATAGGTCTCTCCCTGTAACCCTAGGCCCGGGTGACTATATAAACCGTCCCTATGGGAGCCTTTAGGGCAACCAATCAATCGTACACCACAATAAACTCGCATAGACGAAACTCTCTTGTAATCCATTGTAACATCCGGCTTACGCCCATATATTACTGGGTTGCTAGCAGGAGTAGGTTCCGATCACCACAGTCGGATCTGAACCTGGGTAAACTTGTGCTCACTGCTCTTGGAAAATCCGACGTCTCACACCCCATCCTTCGAACGCCACTAGGACCCCTATGGCGTACTTGTCGATAATCCGATGACAGTTGGCACCCACCGTGGGGCAGGTGACCTTTGTAGCATCGTTCCAGGAGGAATCTGCGCGTGCAGGAATCGGCAAAACAATCGCCATGGGTCGCGCGGTCTACGCTAGTGGTGTCCCTCTCGTCCTCCTCGACGAGACTTGGATTCCGGCTTAAAAACCCGTGACGACCTACACGATCATCTCAATCGGCGAGATTGATATCTATCTCGGTTTCGCTGAACCCGCCCAACCCACCCTTGAGATGATGACCATGGCGGAAGAAAAATCCGGATCTACTTTATCCGAAGAGGCGGAAGAGTTCAGGGTCCCGGAGAAAATCAAACCCACCCTGCCCACTCCTGTAGTGGAAGAAGAGGCAGAACAAGAATCCAGATCCGATCTTTCTAGCGAGATCGGATACACAGACGAGGAATACATCCGCTACGGATCCAGCTTTGCTAACATTGAAGCGGAAACCAAGTTATACAAATAAATCAAGAACGTGAACAAGAAGAAGCACTTTTTCGTGTACCACACAAGCACTGGATCCGACTTTGTCGATGCTGGAGCTGGCCTCAAAGTCCGAGTTTTGACACACTAGCGCTAACCAAAGGCTGACGTAAGACTCCGCAGGAATACAACTCAATGCTATCATCCCCGTGGAGAAGAAGAGAATTCAAGAACCGTCTCAAATAACCACTCTCGCAGGCCGGCACGTGACTAGGCAAGAGTTATTCCGGTTGTGGCCGAAGACGCCATCAGGGCAATGTTTCCTCATTAGGACCATCGTCGGCAAAAGAACTGCTATAGAGAAGACCCAGAAACACGCCGCCAGCGAGAGGAACAAGATCGGATAAGGATGCCACCACCAAGTTGTCCGGCTGGCAACGCTGGATGAAGAGATGATCCAGATCGTCAAAAATCAAGTAGGGACGGTGCCCGAAGAAACAGGCATCGGAGTCAGCATAACGAGGCTCCACCGCCACCACCAAGAAATCCAGCCGGAAATAATCCACCAGCCATCTCCTCCCAGCAGCGACCATGAAGGATCACGTCATAGCCATGGGAGCCGCAGGGGCGGAGGTGGAAATGGTGAGAGGAGAAGTAGAAATCCTAATCCACCGCGTAGAAGCCATGAGCCTCCAAGGCGCAAATCTCTCACGCCAAACCATGCTCGCCATCGCATTGAATCAAACATAGAAGTGCGGCGGTACGAGGAGGAAGATGTGTATTGGGGACCTAAGTGCTTTGGTCCACGTATACGTCAGACCAAATTTCCGGTTGATTTTGGCATTGCTAAGCATATTCAACCCTATGACGGTGCAGCTCGGCCAGATACTTGGCTCCAAGATTTTTTCCAGGCTTGCTGCATCGCCAAAGGTGGAAACATCTTGTTCATAGTCCGATATCTTCCACTGATGCTGAGGAAGACGGCTCGATCATGGCTCAATGAACTGCCAGAAAATTGAATCCATAACTGGTATGATATGCAAAGTGCGTTCTTTTCAAACTTTGAGGGAACATACAAGAGGCCCTGCACAGTCGGAGACTTGCAGTGTTGCACCCAAAGACCCGGAGAAACCTGCCGGGAATACCTCGGACGCTGGATCTATATGAAGAACTCTTGCAAAGGAGTAAATGAGCAAACTACGATAGAAGATTCTATTGCAGGACATCCAGTCGGACTTTTACGTCACAGGCTGAAGCGTGACCACGTCACAGATTTGGCAGAAATGATATAGACGGCAAGAAAATATGCTGACGCTGATGATGATTTAGAAGGGCTGCTAAATATTCTAGCCAATCCCAATGCGGCCAAATAGCCAAAGCAAACTCAGAAGCGCAAGAACACCTCAGACGAAAAGCCGGCTCCAGACAACACAACTGTCAACGCAACATTCGGATCCGGAGGACGAGGAGGGCGCGGAGGCGGCCGTGGTAGAGGCCGAGGAACTTCCCGAATCCAGGGCAGAGGAGACCAGCAACCCGGAATAACCTATACTTGGGCCGACATTGCCAATAATCCCTGTGTCCACCACTTGGATAGTAACGAAGGATCTACCCACAAAAATGCTGATTGTCGTTTCAATAACGACATCAAATAAGACAAATCCACTGGCTACAGAGCCAAGCGACGAAAAGGAAAGAAAAATTCTGAGAAAGGAAAGGAGCCCAAGGAAGATTGTGACATGGAAGAAGCGGAAGCCATTGCAGAGCCCAAGTCAGACGGAAAGAAGACTTTTCTGACCAAGAAAGATGCATACGTCTGCTTCCTTGGATCCCAACCTGCTAAAGAAAAGAAGGCGGTTCTTTGTGAGCTCGATGCCCCGGTTCCGGCTGTTCTGCAGTTCCTGGACTGGTCAGAGGTAACCATCACCTTTCATTGTTAAGATCACCCGAGGAAAACACATTGTCGAGGAAAGTACCCTCTGGTCGTCAATCTTCTTATTGATTGCTATGAGTTCTCTAAAACACTCATGGACGGTGGGAGTAGCATCAACATCCTCTACATCAAGACGATCCACCGCATGAAGCTACACGAGAGCCAGTTGAGTTACAGCAGTGTAACTTTCCATGGCATTGTACCAGGGAGACAGGCGGATTCTCTGGGTGAGATTACTCTGGACGTGACATTCAGAACCCAAGATAATTATCGGACCGAGCCACTCTCTTTTGAGGTGGTACCGTTCAAAAGTGCTTACCACGCCATCTTCGGACGTCCGGCTTACTGGGCGTTTGGCCTGTCCCTGTTACATTTACAACATGATCAAACTTCCTGGTCCAAAAGGCGTAATCACCGTACTAGGAAATCCGAGGAAGGCGCGAGAGTGCGACGAAGGATCTGCTGCCTTCGCCGAAGCTGTGCTGCACGCCCAGGAGTACCAGGAGATCAAGAAGACCATCAATCCGTCCGAGATGCCTGCTACAAAGAACGAGGTGCTGAAGCCAAGTTTGCAGTTCAAGGCGTCGGAAGAGACGAAAAACACGTAGCTGAATAAGATGATCCCTCCAAGACTACGAACATAGGGGTAGGCTTAGGCCACGCATAGGAAAGTGCGCTCTTCGAGTTCCTCAAAGCTAATAGTGATATCTTTGCATGGCAACCATCTGGCATGACCGGAGTACCTAGGGAACTTGCCGAGCACTCTCTTAATGCGTAACCAGATGCTAAACCCGTCAAACAGTATTTGTGATGATTTGGTGATGAAAAGCGCAAAGCAATAGCCAAGGAATTAGCCCGCCTAGAGTTAGCGGATTTCATTATAGAGGTCATCCATACAGATTGGGTGGCAAATCCTGTACTCGTCCCTAAAAAGGACACCATTGATTTAAGGATGTGTGTTTATTATACCGCTTTGAACAAGGCATGCCCAAAAGATCCATTTCCTTTGCCAAGAATCGATCAAGTTATCGACTGAACGGCAAGGTCGGAATTACTCTGTTTTCTCGACGCATATTCTGGATATCACCAAATACCGATGAAAAAGTAGGATCAAATTAAGATGTCTTTCGTCACTCCTTTCGGAACCTTTTGCTATAAAATTATGCCTTCTAGCCTAAAGAACGTAGGAGCAACATATCAATGTACTATGCAACATTGTCTTAATGACCAAATCGGACGCAATGTCCATGTATACATAGACGACATAGCAGTTATGTCCAAGAAGAAGGAAACCTTAATTTCTGACATGGATGAAACGTTTGCTAGTCTACAAAAATTCAATATGATGCTAAATCCGAAGAAGTGCTTCTTTGGAATTTCAGCTGGAAAATTGTTAGGTTTCATTGTCTCTGAGCGAGGCATAGAGGTGAACCAGGACAAAATCAAGGCTATCTTAAACATTACCAGGCCGACTCGCCTAAAGGACATACATCGCCTCACTGGTTGCATTGCTGCGGTGAGTCGGGTCGTCAGCCGGCTTGGTGAAAGAGTCGCACCTTTGTACAAACTCTTGAAGAAAATCGACAAATTTTTCTGGACCACAGAAGCCGAAACTGTCCTGCAAAGTTTGAAAGATCTGCTTTCAAACCCACCAGTTCTCGCAGCGCCAGACCCTCAAGAACCTATGTTACTCTATATTGCAGCGACCAACAAGGTCATAAGCGTGGCAAAAGTAGTTGAGCGCGAGGAAGAAGGCCATGAACACAAGGTGCAGCGGCCAACTTATTATCTGAGCGAGGTCCTGACAAAATCAAAGCAACGGTATCCACATCACCAAAAGATAGCCTATGGAGTGTTCTTTGCATCTAGAAAGCTACGCCACTATTTTCAAGAGAACAAGATCACAGTGGTGAGCACCGCTCCCCTGCGAGATATACTCAATAACCGCGACGCCACAAGACGTGTCGCAAAGTGGGGAATAGAGATTGCAGCTTTTGACATTGAGTACAAACCACATACAAAAATCAAATCCCAAATTCTTGCCGACTTTTTTGTTGATTGGACAATAACGATAGAAAATTTAAGCCCTCCGGACTCAGAATTTTGGACCCTTCACTTTGACGGATCAAAAGCACGAGGAGGCTCGGGGGCTGGCGTGGTGCTCAAATCACCCCAAGGAGATAAGTTGTTCTATGTGTTGCAGATACACTTCACGGCAACCAATAATATTGCCGAGTATGAATCACTGCTACATGGAATACACATGGCCAAAAACATTTTCATATCAAGACTCATGTGTTATGGAGATTCAGATTTATTTGCTCAGCAAGTATCCGATATCTGTAATGCAAACAAACACATGGTAGCATACAAAGCTATCGTGGATAAATTATCTAAATCGTTCAAGGGTTTTGAGGTTCAACACATCCCTCGACCAGAAAATAAGGAAGCAGATGCACTATCAAGGATAGGCTCTGCGCGGAAACAAGTACCGTATGGAGCTATTCTAGAACATTTAAGGGTCCCCTCCATAGTCAGAGTTGATGAGGACTATCCGACAAAATCCGACTCACCTTTAATAGCAGTTCTGGCTGTAATTCCCAACTGGACAAAACGCTATCTGGATTTCCTAATAGATAGAAAACTACCCAAAGACAAAGTCTTGAGCCGGCAGATTGTCCGACGATCAAAAGCCTACACTATAATAAATGGTGAGCTCTATAAATGGAGTGTTTCTAGCATGTTTCAGAGATGTATTTCTTTGGAAGAAGGAGTGGAAATCTTAAGACAAATCCACGAAGGCGAGTGTGGTCACCACGCTGCAGCCAGATCCTTAGTGGCAAAAGCTTTTCCACACGGATTCTTTTGGCTTACAACAAAAGTGGATGCCGATAAACTGGTCAAAACGTGCAAAGTCTGCCAAAAGTACGCTCATCAGGCACATGTTCCGGCTGAACATCTACGAACAATCCCTATTACATGGTCATTCGCGGTCTGATTGCTTGATATGGTAGGGTCGTTTCGCACGACAAAATGTGGATTTACTCACCTACTACTGATGGTGGATAAATTAACAAAATGGATCGAGGCTAAACCCATAACAAGTTGCGATGGAGCCACAGCCAGAAGATTCGTCGAGGAAGTAATCATAAGATTCGGATATCCGCACAGTATAATTACTAACAATGGGAGAAATTTTTCCATGGGAGAACTTGCCGAATTCTGCGAAGAACAAGGGATCTGACTCAATATTGCATCAGTCGCACATCCACAAGCCAATGGACAAGTCGAAAGAACTAATGTCCTTATTCTACAAGGAATCAGACCATGTCTCGAGGCACCTCTTCGTCGGGCTGCGGGGGCTTGGGCGGAAGAATTACCATCTATGATATGAATCTTACATACAACTCCTAACAGGTCAACCGGCTATACTCCTTTCTTCTTGGTCTATGGTGTAGAAGCAGTTCTTCCAAGTGATGTGATTCATCAGGCTCCACGAGTCAAGGTGTATATAGAAGAAGATGCAGAAGTTTCTTGACAAGATGATCTCGATATAATCGAAGAAGTATGCGCCGTTGGTGAGCAGAGATCTACAGCCTATCAGCATAAGTTGTCCAAGTATCATAGTCAGAGAGTACAAAACCATTATTTCAGAAAAGGCGATTTGGTTCTCCGACTTGTGCAAAATAGAAAGCACAAACTTTTCGCAATTTGGGAAGGACCTTTTATGGTTAGCAGAGTTCTACATAATGGGTCATATTTAACCAACATGAGATCAGTCAAGGAAAGACCTGATACTCAGAAAAGGAAGAGAGCTAGTAGCAGCACAGACCCGGATCAAATAGACCGTCCATGGAATATTGCACAGCTACGTCCCTTCTATTCTTAGTTATATTTCCTTGTAATTGGACATGTACATGTTCAAAGTGAAATAAAGTGTTGGTTTCCTCATATTCCTATCTTTGAGACGTTTTTGCCATCTTATTTCCAAAAGAGCATGTAATTTTTCAAAAATCCTAGAATGCTTGAAAGTACTTAATGCTCATGTTTGTTCTGCTTACAATTTTTGAATATCTAAAAATGTTACCTTAGGGTACACAATTTAATTTATTTTCTATACTTAGGATTTTTTATCTGATTGCTTAGACACGGGCATTTTCCGAGTAATGAGTTGTTGGTACTGGAAGCCGACTTTGTTTTCTAGTTTAGCAATTGCGCTCCGTTGCTCAGCAAAGTTTCCATGCTAAAGTACTTAATGCATAAAAATATATAAACAAAAGTGCTAAGATAAGTAAAAGCATGACTTTTTATAGACCAGCACAAAATAAACATTGTATCCATCATTACATTTCCATAAGTTCAGAATAATGCATAAAAATTGTTTATGCTGCAGGTGGTGGTAATGAAGCAGGTGAAGCATTAGAGTCAACAGCAGTGTCGCCCTCTATCTCAGACTCGGAAGCATTTCTGATTTCTGGCTAGCCGACGGAGGCGCGGCGACGGATTCGAAGAATGGCGTCGTGTAGTTGGTCATCTCCGCCACCCGACAAGCGTAACCTGCACAAGACTCTTGGATGGCCTTGATGTCCTGCTTGTTACCCTCATCATCCTCCTCGCAATACCCTTGGTGACATGCCAGATTTCCATCTCGCTATGGTGGCTCATCACCATGGTCAGAGCTGTTTGCGCAGCAGTCCGAGCGTAGGAGATCTTCCAGTCCTCGATCAATTTCGGAATCTCCTTGACCTTGTCCCTCACTTCGTGCACTGACATTGTGTGCAAGTCGGAAAGCTTGACGTCTTCGCCAGCCTCTTATAGAGTTTAGGGGAAGTCATACAAGACATAGCCGACAAGCTTAATGGACTCGAGGCGAGGTTCGGAGGTGGGAGAGTCGGAAAGATTCATGGCGGCTGGGAAAGAACCAAAAAGTCAAATTTTTGCTGAAAAGATAGTCAAAGAAACAAGCAACAAAAGTAAAAGAAAAGATTCGGAAGTCTTACCTAGCACAGAGTGATTCCATTGAGCATGCTCCTTGCGGAGACTGTTCAGTTCACTAGCTGGGGCTTGGGCAAGATCCCTCTAAATATCAAAATCCTTCTTGAGATCAGATAATTCTTTATCTCGGAGGGCTATGATCTTATCGATCCTCATGATCTCGTGGTTGCTTGACTCCAGGACAGCGGCTACGGATTTGTCCGATTCCAAAGTTAGCTTCTCAAGCTTTTCCCGTATTCAGCATTCTCTGCCTGCAAGACCTTGATGTTTTTGGCTTGCTCCACCATCTTGCTAGACTGGCATAACAGTTCTGCAAGAACAAAATATCAGTCGGACAAAACAAGTTTGACTATGACACAAAAGATAAATGACAAAGAAGAAGTCGAAAAAGTTTACCTTCTGCTTCATCTTTCTCAACCTTCAACTTTGAATTATCAAAGTGCAAAGCATTGATTTCTTTTCGCTTATTGCTAATATTCTTGAGCAATTCCTGGTTGGAAGATGCAATTTTCTGTAAGTATAGATACGGAATACCGTCAGACAGCTACTAAGACTCGGGCTGCAAATTTAACTAGGTAAAATTATAGCACGAGCCTTGGGGGCTACACTACATCATTCTTTTACAACCTAAAAGCATCAACTCGGATCCAACGATGTTTATCCGACTTTATGCTTGGGGGCTAGAGGATATGATAATAAATGCAAATAAGAATTGGAAACTTACAATGTGTTCTAGGTGCATATTTTCAAATCCAAGTTTGGTGTTGTGAAACACCTTCTCAATAAGGGTGAGGGACGGAACATCCGTCGCTGGAAGTTCGCCGGATGCGACTTTAGCATCCCGGACCAAAATTTGGTCCAGGAGGCTAACCAGCTTGACGTCTTCCTCCTCTTGGCTCGCTGCCTCTGGAGTCAAGGTTTGCTTCTCAAGACTAGATTGAGCTAGTCTGAGGATCTCTTCCTTTTCTTTGCTCTTGAGGCCAGAGATAGTGGAGCCGGTAGCTTTATCCATTGTTCCTGTGGATACTACCATGGGATCATTACCCTTGACGGGTTCACCCTTGTCAGTTGCCTGGTCATCAAAGGTGACCAGGGCTTTCGAGGTTTTGCCAGCATCAGGGGATGCAGAAGCTCCCTGTGCTGATGGAGTACTGGATGGGGTCGATGGAAGCACATCAGGGGAAATGACAAGCTTTTGCTGACGCATTTGCTTGCCCGGCTAGCTGTCCGGCTTTATCTTGCTCCTCAACACAGATTTAACTCTAGAATACAAAAATCCTAAATACTAGGTGTGCTCTGGAAAGAAAACAAAGGTACAGGAGTATTGAAAATAAAAGATAGGGTCCTTACTTTTTAACTACTGGCAGCACTTGGCTACCAGCAGCAACAACTTCCTTTGCCTTACGCTTCTTGGAGGCAGGGCGGCAACTTCTTGCACCTCATCATCCTCCGTCGCTTCCGGGTCGTCTGAAGCATATCCCTCTAGTGGAGCTAGCTCGTACTCGGATAGTTTCTTGAGCTGACAAAGTCGAAAAGCATCGATGAAAATAGAGTCGGAGAAACAACAGAAAAGAACGACAAAATGCAAAAAGCAGAGTCGAAATATTTACTAGAGTCAGAGGACAGTTGGACGTATAGATCTTCATGGAAACTTCTGGAACTTTCTGTTCCATTCTTTCCTTGATAAAATATTGCATGAGGGTCTTGTAGTCCTTCACCGAAAGCCGGCTCAGGCTGATCTTCATGTTGTCCTTCTTGTCGCCGGTGACTTGGTGCACGAGGAGATCTCCATGGTGCTGGAGAGGCTGAATCCGGCGCTCCAGCTAGCAGTGGATCAAGTCGGATCCATGAAGCCCCATGTTCTCCATCAAAAATTCAATCCGCCTCTTAGCGAGGATAAAAATATCCGACAGCTCCGGTGCCTCCGCGTCCCATGAATCTTGGTGGGGAGAGGCGCCATTGACAAATGCCGAAAGACCTTCTGCCTTTCTAGGAGCCGGAATATCCTTATGATAGAAGAAAGTTTTGGCCCAGCGTTTGACGGACTCACAAGCATTAATCCTAGGATAAATATGATTCCTCCTAAGGACTAAGCTAAGAGTGCCGGTTACATAAGGCACACCGGCACTGATGGAATTCTTCCGAGTACCATAGTAGTACTGAAAAATAGTGAGACTCGGCCTAATTCTGAGAAACCTCTCGCACAAAGTTGTGTGAGTACTGAGCTCAAGCAGAGAGTTGGGAGGAAGGTTATGGAGTTGCACACCGTAGTGATCGAGGACCTCAACGAGGAAGTCCGACCGTGGCAAGCTGAGGCCGCGGTCGACGTGAGTGCCGAACAGCACCCTCTCGCCATCGAGCGACGCAAGGACGGCGTGTCCTGAGGTGCTCCGCCATGCACTAGCAATGATCAACCCTTCATCCTCCAGGACTTGGAGCTCCGTGTTGTCCATGGTGCTGGGGATCCAAAGACCCCGCATTTTCTTCTCTTCTGCCGCCGACGAACCCGTCGCCGCCACTCCTGAAGATGAGGCAGAAGCCATAGATCTTGGAGGAAAAAGGGCTGGTGGGGGAAGGAGAGATGTTTTCTCCATGGTGTGTAGATGGGAACTGGTGCGGAGCACTCAGGTGTACGAGGAATCAATGAATGAATCGATGGAGAGGTAAATCTGAGAGAAAAGGTTTTCTACCCTCTTTATTTACCTTTACATCAAGATTCGTGCGGTGACACGCGTGATTATTGCCACGCGTACAGGAGAGGGGGAGTTAGCTTCCTCGCGACTCTTCCGCCCCCTCGATTTTCGTGCAAGCATTGAAACGGCGCTCTATTCCGTAAGGAATGGACACACCAACGGTCGTGCTGATGGAAATCCTGTCAGAGACAGGACCTGGTCTGAAAAGTTGTTAGCCCGCACGCCGCTGAAAACTCCGGCTTATGTTTGAAACCAAGCAAGGAAAAGAGTAATGTCAGAGCAAGATATATCCGACATGATTGACTCGGAATCCTACACTAATAAAAGAAGTTTTCGGTAACCCTTCAAGATTCTCAAGACGAAGAAACCATCAAGCTAGACGATTTATCCGACTTCAGATCTTGGAGACTTCTGGGGGCTACTATTGGGGATATACTTTCCGGGTATACCCATAGGACTCGCTGACCAGGGTGGCTGTCGTGGTATTGCCAACGAGTACGCCATGGAGGGGTCCTCACAGTGCGTGTTTAGAGACGTGGTGTAAGGCGGACAGTTGACGGGTACGAGGTAACACAGCTTACCCAGGTTTAGATCCCACAATGGTGGCAGAATCCTAATCCTGGTATAAATCACTATAATGGTAATACGCCGAGTTATAGGGATCGGTTCGCTGTGCGAGGTATGAGTTGATTGGTTGCCCTAAAGGCTCCCATAGGCCCGACTTATATAGTCGCCAGGTCCTAGGGTTATAGGGAAAGTCCTAGACGGACAGGTTACAGAGTCCTACACTCCATACAACTAGTCTAGCATGTCTTGCACTTCAAGGCTCCGGGTACATTGGTGACTCCTCTGTAGCCTTTCTTTATCCGGCATGGGCCTCCCTTCCGGATCCATCTAACTGGGCCGCCCAGCAGGACATGGGCCATGCTACCAACTGTGGGCCACCCGGGTTACCAGATAGGAGACATGCTATGAGGATACCCATATAGCATATCCCCAACAGTAGCCCCAAGAGAACTCCGAGATCTTGCGCCGTCTTGCCTTTTCAAGTTGAATTCTCCGTCTAGATTGATGTCGGCAAATCATCAAGCAATATCGTGTAGTCCTCCCAAGAACCTTGCAATATTCTCCATCATCAACTTGTAAGTCAAAGAAACGCTGAATCTTCCATCGTACTCTTCTTGTAGCCGGACTGGATCCGTCCATGCCGTAATATTCTGATGTGATGGTTCATCTGCTAGTGACAGCTAGGACGACGTAGACATAATTCAGCAACGCCTCGTAACTCACACATGGAGAGAACGCAATCATGTCCGTTTTTCCCGCGCGAAGGATACGAACCATTGGCGGTGATGGTTGGGAACGTGGCGAAATTTTCGCGCACGCGCCCGCACACGTCATCCATACGCCGACCATTCGATCTCTTTGCACGAATCTTGACGCCAGAGGTTATAAATTACAACTACGGTGGATTTTTACTTTTCACCTCATTCTTCCCCTGCGCCTTCGTCTTCCTCCTGCAAGCACCTCCTCGAGCCCTCTGCGCACGTGAAAACCCTAGTCTCCCAATCTTCTCAGTCACCTCCCTTCCCAATTCAATGACGGAGATCAGCTCTATTCCCTCCATGGCGGCGTCGGGCGATGCCGCGGCGAAGCCGGCGAGCACCGTCCATGTACCCCCAGAAGGCCTGGTGCTGCCCAAGTCCATGGTGGTTGAATCCAGCGGCGGCGACCAAATTCCAGCGGCGGTAGATCTGCTGGAGGAAGAAGGCGACTCC
The DNA here is from genome assembly GCA_916181665.1 of Avena sativa. NCBI lineage: Eukaryota > Viridiplantae > Streptophyta > Magnoliopsida > Poales > Poaceae > Avena > Avena sativa. The sequence goes on from OV702297.1 coordinate 152,600,588, forward strand.
CACAAGGGGGACTGGTGCGGCTCGGATATCATAGACAGTGACATCAAGGAGCTGGTCGTCGAAGGCTACCTTCCCACGATGGAGGGGCTAGTCTGGCAGACGATGCTGGCCGGCGAGGTCACTCCTTCTCCCCAAGTCAGAGAGAAGGTGTACCTAAAAGCCCAATTGGTACACGGCGCTTCCCTGCCCATCTCCAATTTCTTCCTAGCTTTCCTCAACCATTACCGGGTTCAACCTCAAAACCTCTCCCCAATAGTATTCTTGCTCTTAGCAACTACGCGGATCTTTGCGAGGGATACCTAGGGATTAGGCCTAGGTTATACTTGTTCATCTATTTCTTCACCGTGAGCGGGAAGCTGGAGCCAGCAAGGATGATCTCAGGAACTGTGGCACAATTAGTTTTAAGATCCGGCCTGGCCGGCGGTTCCCCGACATCGCCGGCCATGAGTCATGTAAAAACTAGCAACGAACATACTTCTACGGCACAGATATGACTTTGTCTGGCTGAGAAGCGACGTATCCGGACTTTGTCGATGGAGCCGCTGCCGAAGCCTCAACGTGGAGATCCCAGGCCACCCTTCCCTTCGACAATGACGCCTCCCGTTCCATAAGGAGGATAGAGTGGTTCATGGAGACGGGTCTAACCGGATTGGACCTGGCCATGTGCTGGTTCGTCAGGCGGATCCAGCCTCTGTAGCACCGCTCGAAGTTGATGCATGAATACTCTAAGGAGAGGAAGGATAGCCTCCGCATCTCCGAGGACAACTTCTCCAGCGACTCCGTCAAGCTCCGCCTCAAGGACATCATCAAGGTGAAGGATAGGAAGCGTGGCTTCACCATCACCTACGACATGTTCGAGGAGGGCAAGTTCCCAGAGGTACCTGTTTATTTTCCATGTATGACGTTTGCTCCCATTCTTCCGTCTTGCCTTTATCATCTTATCTAACACCTTGTGATTTCACTTAACAGCTTAAGAGTGTAAAGGAGGACGACATGGCTGTCCAAATTTATGATCCAAAGATGAAGGAAGTCACTGTCGTGTCCGATGACGATGTCCTATTGGCACGAAAGCATAAGAGCTCCACCTATGACGCTGCCGACGGAGGTAAGAAGAAGAAAACGGAGGGTGGAGCCTCCAAGAAGTCCACTGCCATCCTAGAGGCGGAGAAAATAAAGATTACCGGGATCCCCTTTACCAAAGCACCCACTATCGTGTAAGCTTCTTTTCCTCCGACATTGTCCATTGTTCGTCCTTTTCCTGTACTTATACTTTTGCATGTTTCAGGAAGAAAGCTGGCTTGAGTTTGAAGAAGACCTCCAAAGCATCTGGGGCTTCTAAAAACATTAAAGATATGTTGCAGCGAGATGTGCTGCACCAAGCATCTCCCGCCATCGCCTCTGTTACTCCTAGCGTCCAGCCCACACCTGCTTCGACAAGCTCTCTGGCTAAGGATGCATCTGGCCCTTCCGCCATGGAAGTTGACTCAGCTGCTTCTGCGGATCTCGTCATTGCCGGCGAGCAGGCAACGCAAGATAGCACCGCAACCAAAATTTCTGAAGCTTTGACTAAGGATGCCATCGGTAGAGGTAAGGCGGTGATGGTGGGTCGAACGTCTATCGAAGGCGGCGCCTCTGCACCCAGGATAACCACAGAGCTCCCGAAGATAGTCTACCCGGCGCTTACACCAAGTAGCTCCACTCTGGCTCCTGGTGCATCACCGACATCTACAACCTGCGGTCTTGATGAGCTTCTCCGACAAGCAGATATCTTTCAAGGAAACAGCCTTTCTTTCAGCAAGTTGTTTGCCGAGAGCGCTACCAACCTCAAGATCATCGCACTTGTAAGTTTTATTTCTCTTTTACATTTCATACGAGTATCCTACTATAGCCCACGAGGATTTAGACGGAAAAACCATAGGTCTTTGCATCTGAATGCTCTGAGAGTGACTAAGCTAGAAAACTTCTCATTGTAGCCCCCAAGTATATAGTTTGAATGAATTATTCCGACTAGATACTTTTAGAGTAGCATAAGCAGTGTTTATAAAATTTCAATATTGTACCCCCCACGCCTCGAGTTGTAACTGAATTAGTTCCGACTAGATGCTTAAAGAAGGACTAAGCATAGTTGCTGAATTAAAAACTTGTACTGTAGCCCCCAAGCCTCTAGTTGAAAACGGAATGAGTTCCGACTAGATGCTTAAAGAAAAACTAAAGCATACTGCCAAGTTTAAAACTCTCTTACTGTAGCCCCCAAGCCTCTCGGCGGATAGTTATCCAGTTAGATGCTCCAAGTAGACTAAGTGATTTTGATCTTCTATCCACAGAATGAGAATGCTCGAAGAGGTGTCTGATTACTCCTTGATGGTGCCAGAAAACATGGTGGCTGATGTGGAGTCTTGTTGGGAACCCCAAGAGCAAGGTGTGAAGAGTACAACATCAAGTATTCCCTCAGTTGAGACCGAGGTTATCGAACCAGTAGGAGGAAGGAAACGTCACACAGGTGTTGCAAGCAACACGGAGACCTGCACAACACAAACTCAAGACTTTGCCCCAATGAATAAGTGAGGTTGTCAAGCTCACCGGTTTGCTTTAACAAAGGATTAAACGTATGGTGTGGAAGGTAATGGTTTGTAACAAGTAAACAAGTAACAGTTGAAGATGTATCAATGGTAAAGATTGGACCGGGGTCCATAGTTCAATAGAAGTGCTCTCCTTAGATAAACAACATGGCATGAAGGGTAAACAAATTACAGCGGGGCAATTGACAGGAACTGAGCAAGGCATAACAATGCAATTACTAGCTAGAAAGATCCCATGAAGTTGATTGGGCAATACAACAATATGCATAGACCGTAATCCAACTTCATCTATGACTAGAAGTCCACCATCAGGTTATCATTCGAACCCCCTCTAGTATTAAGTTGCAAGCAACAGACAACTGCTTTAAGCAAAGTGTGTAAGGTAAACAGTCCACATGTTCCATGAACAAGAGACCGTTGTTTTCTCCCTAGTAGCAATAGCACATCTACAACCGAAGAGATTTCTTTCACTTCCCTTGGAAACTAGAGGCATGAACCCACTATCGAGCATAAATACTCCCTCTTGGAGTAACTAGCAACTACTTGGCCAAGATAACCACTAGCAACGGAGAGCATGCAAGATCACAAACAACACAGACATGATAGAATCATAAAGATAGAACCATTAATCAAACCAACATAATAATCTCACTATCCATTGGATCCCTGCAAACACAACATGCATGATTACAATTAAATTAGATCTTGATCATGAACGGAGCTCACAAGATCTATACAAGAAAGCACAAAAGAGGAGATACAACCATCTAGCTATTACATGGACCCATAGTCCAAGGTGAAACTACTCACAAATCATACCGGAAAGAAGGCCTCTAGGATGATCTCCCCTCCAGTAGGGTGCCGGGAAGAACTTCAGACCCCCCCCCGATCTAGGGACGACTGTGGCGGCGGCTACAGACGGTTTCATGGATTTCTGATCGGGTATCGAGAGTTTCTGCATCAGGGTCTTCTTATAGGCGAAGGGGCGAGTCCGGGAGGCAACCAGGGTCGCCAAACCCTACCCAGGCACGGGTCCACCTGACCCCGCGCCTGGGGTGGGTCTGGCCCCCCTGGCCAGCCCCTCCGGCTCTCCTCTTAACTTCTTATGACCCACGGAAAGTTATTGACTTTGGCGTTTGTCCCGTCCAATTCCAAGAATATTTCTTTACAAACTTTTCTGAAACCAAAAATGCATAAAACAGGCATCTAGCACTGTTGCAACTTGTTAATAGGTTAGTACCAGAAAACATGTAAAAAGCACCTCAAAGTGTAGACAAGTAAAGCAAAGTAGATACTAAACAAGCATGGAGCATCAAAAATTATAGATAGTTTCCAATGTATCAGCATCCCCAAGCTTAACTCCTGCTCGTCCTCGAGTAGGTAAGTGATAAAAGAATAATTTTTGAGGTGACATGCACCCTCACAATAAAGATCCAACCATTTCCAAACATCGAAAGCTGGGATCAAAGAACTCTAAACATGTGCATGAAAGATGGAGTTCTAACAGTAGGACATAGTAATTATGCATGCAACATGGCAAGCTACAAACAAAGATCATGAATAATATGCATTGAAAAACGTATGTTTGTTTCACATGCAGAAAACATAGCATAGTGGAAATCAGCTTGTCCCTCATAGAGTAGCTATATAATGCATAGGGCACCTGCAAAGATCACAAGGGTGACTAGAAACAAGTAGAACAAGAGCAAGTAATAACACAATATGCATCAATTAATAAGCTTTGGAACATTGCACACAGAATGAAAACTATGCTCTCTTAATGGTGCCTAAAGGTAGAAGGTGGAGACTCAAATAATGGTGGAAGAAAGGCCTTTTTGTAAAGGAAGCAGGGATTACAAGTTTCAAAAAGAGCTTCCAAAAATTATGGTACTTATTAGCTTTCAGCCCTCATTGCCCCTATCATAAGCATCTTGAAGTGGTTAAGGTTAAAGTGGCAAAGCTGGAGTATATGCTTGACAAAGTATAAGTTGGCAATCTCAAGTCCCTTGACTATGAGGGCTACACCTCATGGATACTCAACTTAGGGCCCAGGCAAGTTCTTGTCACTGTAAGTATTTGCATACCATTGAGAACCGCCAACGGGGTACCCCTTGCACATGGTACATGAGCTTTCCCATAACCAAAATGACAAGGCAAGCAGACAATGAGCATCTCAGCAATTCTTGTTATGTACCATGGGAATATTGTGCTTTTTCTCTCTTTCCTCTTTTCTCAATGTGTCTCTTTTTTTATAAGAAGAATGCTTCATAGATGTCACTATGGTGATGCCGCAAGTTTCCACCATGATTAGGCATGGATTAGGCTAGTGGCCCAGGCGTTTCTCTAACACAGAATACAAAATCCATGGACTTACAAGTTCCCACTTCATTTCACACCGGTAACATCCATAGAAAAAAGAGCATGATATCAACGGAGTACAAAAAAGTACATGTGCAATGTTGAAAATGTTCCCTGTGACAGCACGGTTCTGCTAATCCCAACTTATAAGTGCAAGCATATACAACAAAGTTTCCTCAATGGTTCAAGTTTATTAGGGGCAAATAATAAAATGTGCCATCATGTTCGTGAGGCCTTTAATCACTAAGTTTTCACATAACAAAATAGTTTTTAATTGGAAGATATATGAAAACAAGAATATATTTGGAATGGTGTAACACACCACGCATAGGAGTTTATAGTGGACACTTTGGAATAGCTTGGTTTCTTGCGAGTTGGAAACATGAGTAGAACTTACTCATACAAGTGGAGGCTAGCAAAAGACTGGGAGAAACCAACTAAGAGAGCAATAATGGCCATAATTATGCAATGCAACAAAGCAAACTAATCAAAGCAAAGAGGGGTACTACAAGTCAAGGAATAAATGATCATAGTGGCTAATGGTGACTTGTCATAGTCATAACATGGTGTGAGCATGTGCCAAGTCAACCCAAGAAAAACATCAAAGGAGAATACCATAATACTATGATTTTGCATGCTAAAACAACGCATAATTTCTTCAAGGCACACTAAGAAATCCCAACTATTTGGAACAATACATGCTACAACAATAATCACTAAGCATAATGCAGAAACAACACCTAGCATGTCATGCTAAAGTCTTAGTCACGGTCAATGCAAGCTCCTCTTGCACTTCAAGCAAGAACTTACTACTCCTTTACAAACACCAAGAAAACTTATTTGCAAAACAACACAGTGAGAACGGGGGTCCAAAATACTAAATCAAACTAAGAAAATTAAACGAAAACTAAGACGCTACAAGAACAACACAACTGTGCATGAAACAATAAAAGTGAAGTGTCTAGACAGACCTGAGCTTTTTATTGATGAAGAATGGGATGCCTTGGGCTTCCCCAAGCTTTGACGCTTGTACCTCTTGGATATTTATTGGGGTGACACCATTGTGGCATCCCCAAGCTTGAGATTTTGTCCATTGTTCATCTCATTGCATCATTCTCTCTCTACACCTGAAATTTTTCCTTCATACAAAACTTCACACAATCTTCATTAGCAACATTAGCTTATTCAAAAGATATTAGACTACTGGCAAAGCTTTGGAACAGCAAGGCTTTTCACTAAAAACACAAGCTACTGAAGTAACTCCTTCAAAGAAACTCAATTTACCTGAAGAGAGCTCAAAAAGGAATCAATAAGAAGCAGATGCAAATAATGGCAGAAATTTATCAAAACATACCAGCAGGTAGAAACGAATTTTTTCGAACATCGTCTGTTGCTCAAATAAAAAAGTGTTGAACTAACGAAAGTTAGCCAACATACTTGGGGATTCATTCGTAAATTTTAAGCTCAATCTGAGTTACAGAGTCTCCTCACGAAGTTTTTTGGTGGAGGACAGAAATCTGTTTCGGGACAGCAACTTCCCAAATCTTAGTTCCCTCTCATTAGAGGTCATTCTTGGCACAAAAAGCAAACAAAAAGGATAAGGAGAGGTCATTATAGTAGTAATAACTTCCAATACTCAAGGAAACTCTTGGGTTATCTCCCAACAAGTACTTTTCTTTAACGCCTTTAAGTTAGGCACAAGAAGCAAGAACAATCAAGTATTTTCAAGAGAAGCATTGCCCCTCTTTTTCCTCCTTTTCTTACCTTTCTTTTTCTTCTTAGGGAAGATATGATTGCTTACCGTGGGAGTGAAGTGCATGATGCCTTCTCCCACGTCTATTACTGCCCCAAGGTGTTTCAGTAGAGATCTTCCAAGTGTGATCTGTCCTTTGTCTACACATTCAATAACAAGATAATCAGTAGACACCATTTTCCCTGAGATTTTTGTAAACACACCTTCAGATATTCCAATGGGCAATATAGTGGCATTGTTGGTAAGAGAGATTTCCTCTCCTCCTTCAATAATCCCCCAAAGACACAAGGAATCAAAAATATCTTTAGGCATGAGACAAAATACAGACATGATATCACAGCGAGCATCGAAAAGTGTAGTGTTTATTGAGACTTTAATTGTGGGAAACCAATTTGAAGGCTTAGAATTTATGGGGACATAATCATGGTAAGACCTAAGAGTGTGATAGAAACTATTCATGGCAGCAACACTGGTCTCAAGATGGTTCAACCTAGCAAAAATACTTGTAAAAGAGGAATCAGAGTTGCCAGGTGTATCATAGATCATGATTAATTTTCTTATAGCATCATAAGCTTCATCCTCAGTACAAAGCAAAAAATCTTTTTCAGCCACAGCATCCAAAGCATATCTATAACGAAGAGCAATACCGCAGTAGAAACTATCAATAACCAAGCTAAGACTCATCTTAGGCTCAGTTTCCCTTTGTAAAGCGGAGATTCTAGACCAAGCTTCTCTGAAACTCTCTTCACTTTTTTGTTTAAAAGTAAAGATCTTTTCCAAAGGTGTCACAGGGATTGGATCCAAACTAGACATGGTAGTAACTAAGGTAGGAACTATTTTTTTTGTGTTTTTGAATAAAACAAGCAAACCAAACTAGACTAATTTTTTTTTGGGTTTTTTTGAAAAGAGGCAAACAAAACCAAGCAAAAGAAACTAAGCAACTAAAAACAAAGTAAAGAAAAAGGAAGTGAAGGACTCCCCTAGTGAACACGTCCTTAGCCTCCCTGGCAACGGCGCCAGAAAACTTGTTGATGACTCCTTGATGGCACCAGAAAACTTGGTGGCTGATGTGGAGTCTTGTTGGGAACCACAAGAGCAAGGTGTGAAGAGTACAACATCAAGTCTTCCCTCAGTTGAGACCAAGGTTATCGAACCAATAGGATGAAGGAAATGTCACACAGGTGTTGCTAGCAACGCGGAGACTTGCACAACACAAACTCAAGACTTTGCCCCAACGAATCAGTGAGGTTGTCAAGCTCACCGGTTTGCTGTAACAAAGGATTAAACATGTGGTTTTGAAGGTAATGGTTTGCAGGAAGTAAACAAGTAACAGTGGAAGATGTATCAATGGTAAAGATTGGACCGGGGTCCATAGTTCACTAGAGGTGCTCTCCTTAGATAAACAACATGGCATGAAGGGTAAACAAATTACAGCGGGGCAATTGACAGGAACTGAGCAAGGCATAACAATGCAATTACTAGCTAGAAAGATCCTATGAAGTTGATTGGGCAATACAACAATATACATAGACCGTAATACAACTGCATCTATGACTAGAAGTCCACCTTCAGGTTATCATCCGAACCCCGTCCAGTATTAAGTTGCAAGAAACAGACAACTTCTTTAAGAAAAGTGTGTAAGGTAAACAGTCCACATGTTCCATGAACAAGAGACCGTTGTTTTCTCCCTAGTATCAACAGCACATCTAAAACCGAAGAGATTTCTGTCACTTCCCTTGGAAATTAGAGTCATGAATCCACTATCGAGCATAAATACTCCCTCTTGGAGTCACTAGCAACTACTTGGCCAAGATAACCACTAGCAACGGAGAGCATGCAAGATCACAAACAACACAGACATGATAGAATCATAAAGATAGAACCATTAATCAAACCAACATAATAATCTCACTATCCATCGGATCCCCGCAAACACAACATGCATGATTACAATTAGATTAGATCTTGATCATGAACGAAGCTCACAAGATCTATACATGAAAGCACAAAGGAGGAGATACAACCATCTAGCTACTACATGGACCCATAGTCCAAGGTGGAACTACTCACAAATCCTACCGGAGAGAAGGCCTCCGGTATGATCTCCCCTCCGGCAGGGTGCCGGGAAGAACATTAGATCCCCTCGATATAGGGAAGATGGTGGCGGCGGCTACAGACGGTTTCGTGGATTTCTGATCTAGTACGGAGAGTTTCTGCATCGGGGGCTTCTTATAGGCGAAGGGGCGAGTCCGGGAGGCGACCAGGGTCGCCAAACTCTACCCAGCCGCGGGTCTACCTGACCCCGTGCCTGGGGTGGGTCTAGCCCCCCTGGACAGCCCCTCTGGCTCTCCTCTGTACTTCTTGTTGCCCACGGAAAGTTATTGACTTTGGCGTTTGTCCCGTCCAATTCCGAGAATATTTCTTTACTAACTTTTCTGAAACCAAAAACAACAGAAAACAGGCATCTGGCACTATTGCAACTTGTTAATAGGTTAGTACCAGAAAACATGTAAAAAGCACCTCAAAGTGTAGACAATAAAGCAAAGTAGATACTAAATAAGCATGGAGCATCAAAAATTATAGATACGTTTCCAACGTATCAGTGCTGCCAATGAGAAGTTCCACAAGATGCGTTCCGAGTTGGAAGTTGAAAAGGGTAAAACTTCCTTCTTGAAGGAACAAATCACCAAGAGAAAGAGTTTGTTTTTTCTTTCATTTTCGTACTCCGGCTCGGTCTTGTGCCACCCTCCGACTACTGACTATTTATTATTCTTTTTCCGACTTGCAGTTACCATTGCCAAGGCCAAGGACATTGTTGAGCAGTCCAAGCACATTTAGTTGCTAGACAGTGAAAACAAGATCCTTAAGCAGGAGAGGACTGATACCCTCAAGATGCACGAGGATTCCATGAAGGCCCTACAGGAGTCTGCCAACACTGAGATCAATCGCTTGAAGGAGGAGATCGCGATGCTGAAAGAGCAGAAGAGAGCTGCCGATGAGCAGAATCAGCGCAATCTTGAATCATATAAGATCCTCCGACAAGAACGGGACTCCATGGCGGAGACGCTTCAGCAAGCCGAGGCGAGCATCTTTGGTAAGTAAATCTCCTTCTTGTACTACTGTAAGTCAGGTACTTTGAATTTTTGTGTTATTGAACTCATGTGCTCCCTTGTCGGAATTTCAGCTCCTATTGGTTTAACCCAATCGCCTCCTCCGCCTAAGGAATGCATGGTCCTCTCTGGCAACTTTATCAGCACTACCATCAGGCAGGCCAAGGAGATAGCCAAGCCCCTCCGATCAATATCAAAGCGGTGGATTCCGTGATGAAGTTCTCGGAGATCCTGCGCCAAGCCCCCGAGCGTATTTTAAGCTAGAAAGCTTCATGTAGATAGGCTGGTGAAAGGATGGCACTATCGATGGTCAAGGCGCACTATGAAGATGCCGACATCAACGTGGTAACCTCAGATCTTCCCGATGTAGACGATGATGGCCAGAAGATTGACCATAAGTCTATCTAGGCATCTCTCGCGGGCTATGATACAAGGGTTGCCGAGTTGGTCGATCACAACATCTTCGTGCCCTTAGAGACCATTGACAGCGACCAACAAAGCTCCTCCGAGTCCCTCAAGACCACCAACTTCGAGGACGATGACTCTCCTGCTGCCGATGATGCTGCATCCAAGTCTCATGCGCCAGAGGAATTAAAAACACTTTGTAATATTTGTTTCCTCTAGTTTGATGTATGCGGAAAAACTACTAAGTTATCTTAAGGCATAAAAACAATAGGTGTAATTTCCTGCTACTTAAAGTACTGGTTCCAGCATGTAATTATTTTTTAAGCAAGTGCTGGCTTATCCATCACTCTGGTTTTTATGCTTGACCTTTCATGAGTCAGAAGACTCATAGTCAGAACCATGCGCTCAGGTGATGATGCACAATGGCACCATAAAAAACCTAAGCACAAAATCGCCGACAACAATTGCCAAAAGTCACTACTCCAGAATCCACATAAAAACAACAAAGAACGTGTAGACTAGAAAACTTAAGCTAACGCCCGTAGGCGGAATTTTCACAAGTGCAAATGCAAACATGCGCATAAAAGTTTTATACGATCCAAATATGACTGAACCAGAGAGCTTTATTTCATTGATCATATAAGCGGTACACAATAGATAGAAAATATGCTAAGTGTAAAAATGACGTAGATGTGCTATGTTCCATGGCCTATCAAGCTCTGGGTAGTCATCATCCGGTTGATGTCGCTTAAGCTTATGATCTTTGCTGGGTCTATGCTTAAGTTCATGATTGTCAACAAGGTAGTAAGACCCACTGAGCAGCGCCTTGCTTATGATGAACGGTCCTTCCCATGGCGGGGATAATTTTTGTGACTTCTTCTGCTTAAGTCGGAGCACCAGATCCCCCTCTTTAAACGAGCGATGCCGAAGCAGAGACTATGGTAGCTACGTAGCTTCTGCTGGTAGATGGCGTATCTTTGGCATGCCAAAACGTGCTCTTCCTCAAGAAGGTCCACATCTAGGCGTCTGGATTCTTCAGCGTCATCTTCATCGTAGGTGGCAACTCTTGGTGCGTCATGAAGGATGTCGGAAGGCAGGATGGCTTCTTCTCCATATACCATGAAGTAAGGGGTGTCGCTGGTGGATCTATTAGGTGTAGTTCGTAAACTCCACAACACAGATGGTAATTCCTCCACCTAGGCTCCAGCTGCTCTATGTAGCGGTGCCTCAAGACGTGTCTTGATTTCCTGCAGAATTAATCCATTGGCTCGCTCAACTTATCCATTGGACTGTGGGTGTGCCACAGACACTAGGTCAAGTCGGATGCCCTTGTCCCAACAATAAGCTTTCGCTTCTCCGAGTGATAAGTTGCTACCGTTGTCGGTGATGATACTATGTGGGAGACCAAATCTCACCACTAGATCCCGAACACACCTAAGGGCAGTTGCCCCATCAAGATTTCTAATGGGTTTAGCTTCTATCCATTTGGTGAATTCATCAGCTGCCACTAGAAGATGCATAAACCCACATGGTGCCGTCTGTAATGGACCAATCATTTCTAGCCCCCAGACTGCAAACGTCCAAGTTATTGGTATTGTTCGCAATTCTTCAGCTGGAACATGGGGTTGTCGAGCATAATACTGGCATCCCATGCATGTCTCAACCAGCTTGTCGGTGTCCGGCTTCGCGGTCAGCCAGTAGAATCCTTGCCGAAAGGCTTTGGAGACCAAAGATCGAGGAGCGACGTGATGCCCGCAATATCCGAGATGGATATCACGTAGGATTTCAATACCTTCTTGCTGGGAAACACACTTAAGGTATACACCGGTGGTGCTTCTTTTGTAAAGCTGTCCATTGATTATGGTATAGCCCTTTGATCGACGTACTATTTGCCGTCTTTCGACTTCATCGTCGGGAAAAGTTCCGTGTACGAGATATTCCATGAACGGTTGTGTCCAAGCCGGAGGGACCTTTGTCACTGCGTGAACGAAAGAGTCAACTCTATCCGGGTTGTCGATGTCTGCTCCCTTCATGGATGGTGTCCGTAGATGCTCCAGGAAAACGCCAGGAGGAATTCGCTTGCGCCCTGATCCAAGCTTAGACAATGGATTAGCCGCCTCGTTTTGCTCCATAGGTACATACTTGACTTTGTAGCCTAAGAAGCTCTTGGCTATCTCATCCACTTCGTCGCGATATGCCGCCATCATAGGGTTCCACGGGTTCCAGGTGCCAGCCACCTGCTGGGCAACCAAGTCGGAATCTCCACACCAAACTATGCTCTTGATGCCAATATCCTTGGCTATGTGTAGTCCGTGAATGAGTGCTTCATACTCCGCCATGTTGTTCGTAGCCTCGAAGTGGATCTGCAGAACGTAGTGTAGCTTTTCCCCGGTTGGTGACTGTAACAGTACACCAGCCCCCGAGCCATTGAGTAGCTTTGATCCGTCAAAGTGCATCACCCAATATTCTGGCTCCAGCATTGGGGTAGCATCTGGCATCTCTGTCCAATCTGCGATAAAATCCGCCAAGGCTTGTGAATTGATAGCATCGCGTCGCTTGTAGGTGATCTCGAAGGTGGCAAGTTTAATGCCCCACTTCGCGACCCTTCCTGTAGCGTCGCTGTTTTTGATGATGTCGGACAGTGGAGCTTTGCTCACCACTGTGATAGGGTGCTCCTAGAAGTAGTGCCTTAGCTTCCGAGAAGCAAGGAACACTCCATAAGCTATCTTCTGATAGTGCAGGTAATGCTGCTTGGACTCCGTCAAGACCTTGATTACATAGTAAACAGGTCATTGAACAACATATTCATAGCCTGGTTCTTTCCACTCTAGTACGACGATGATGTTGATTACCCGGTTGGTGGCCACCATGTAGATTAACATAGGTTCGCCAGGCTCGGGTGCTGCAAGGATAGGCGCCAAGGATAATATCTCCTTTAGTTGCTTCAGTGTTGCATCTGCCTCGTCCGTCCATGTAAACTTGTCCGCCTTCTTTAGCAACTTGTATAGCGGTAGAGCCTTCTCTCCAAGTTGGCTAACGAACCGACTAACTGCTGCAACCCAACATGTTAGCCGTTGAATGTCCTTCAAGCATGTCGGACGATTTATGTTTAGGATGGCCATGATCTTCTCCGGGTTGGCCTCGATTCCACGCTAGGAAACAATGAAGCCCAACAATTTGCCGGCTGCAACCTCAAAGACGCACTTCTTAGGTTTAAGCATCATGTTGTATTTCTGGAGATTATCAAAGGTTTCTTTTAAGTCGGAGATGAGGTCGTTTGACTTTTTAGACATCACCGCTATATCATCCACATAGGTGTGGACGTTCCGACCAATTTGATCATGTAGGCAATGCTGCATTGTCCGCTGGTACGTAGCCCAAAGGGCATCGTGACATAGCAAAACGTGCCACAAGGTGTGGTGAACGAAGTGGACAATTGGTCCGACTTCGTCATCTTAATTTAGTGGTATCCTGAGTATGCATCGATAAAACACAAAAGCTCTAAGGCAGCCGTCAAGTAAATGACTTGGTCAATGCGAGGCAAAGCAAACGGATCTTTGGGACACGCTTTGTTCAAGCCGGTGTAATCAATGCACATTCTTAATTCTTTGGTTCCCTTTTTGGGAACAAGTACAGGATTGGCCACCCATCAGTTGTGAAGGACTTCTCGGATAATACTAGCCTTAAGTAACCTAGCTATCTCCTTGACTATGGCGCGTCTCTTCTTGCCTCCGAAGCGTTGTAGAGGTTGTTTCACCGGTTTGCATTTTGGATCAATGTTGAAGCTATGCTCGGCAAGTTCCTTAGGTACACCTGTCATGTCGGCAGGTTGCTAGGCAAAGATGTCCCTATTCTCAAGGAGGAACTCGACGAGCGTGCTTTCCTATTTGGGATCCAGGTTTATCCCAATGGCGGAGGTCTTGGAGGCATCGCCTACCACAAGTTCCACCGACTTGGTTTCGATGGCTGCCTTGAAAGCTGGGGCGGAGTCAGAAACCTGCTTCTTTGACACCGACATCTCCGAGGCATCGTCCTTGCTCTGGATCTCCTTGAATTCTTCACTGTAGAGGACAGCTTCCGCAAAGGCTGCTTCTCCAATCTCGCAGTCCCTTGCCTTGGTAAAGCTTCTAGATACGATGATGAAACCGTTTGGTCCGGGTATATTGACATTGTTGTAGACGAAGCATGGCTTGTCCATGAAGGCGTGGAAGATAGCGCGGCCAAATATGACGTGTTACACGCTCTTGAAGGGGACCACCTCAAAAGTCATGCGTTCTTGGCGGTAATTATTAACATCGCCAAAAGCGACCTGAAGCGTGATGCACCCAAGGGACCGAGCCTCCCGACCAGGAACTACGTCATGGAAGATGGTGCTGGTCCGCCTTAGGTTAGCCTCCGTCAACTTCATATTGTGCAGTGTATCTAGGTACATGATGTTGATGTTGCTTCCACTATCCACCATACATTTGGTGAATTCATTGCCGTCAATCAGGGGGTTGATGACCATGGCGTACTGGTTCTCCATAGGGATGAGGTCTGGGTGATCCTTCCTGTCCCAAGTAATTCGAATCTCCGACCAGCGCAGGTACTGGGAAACTGGGGGTAGAGAGGCCATTAGTATCGTCATAGAGGTCTTGTGTTGTCAGACAATGGGGGTGCCAAGGAAAGTGTGGAAAACTGCCGCCTTCTTCTCGAAGGGGTTCTTGCCCTTGCCATCGCTCTTGGCGGCATGCTTGGGGTCAACATCCTCATCCATGTCACTTGAATCCTTGGAATCCTCTTCCTTCTTCTTCCCCTTGCCCTTGCCTCGCGGTCTGTTCTTCCGACTTTGCTTGTAGCCGGACTCCGGATCCTCCTTGAGATCGTTGGTGAACTTGCAATGGTGATTGGTGTGAGTGGCATTGCCATTGGTGTCGAGGTGTACGAGGCACGGCATATCATGGTACTCTTCGTAGGTCTGGGGAACGCGGAGCGCTTCCGAGGTACTTTCACTGCCTCGCTGCTGCCCACGACCAGCTCCCCGTCCTCGCCCACGCTGTCCACCATCACCTCGTCCTGCAAAGGTCATAGAGACCATGTCGGAGGTTTGCTTTTCTTCTGGAGGGGTCTTCCGCTTGGTGCTGCAGTTCCTCCGAGCTTGAGTTGGAACCGCCGTTGCCGGCAGGGAGTCGCGAGCATCATCGTCGGCAGCCGTGAACTCACAGATCTAGCTGGTGATTATCCTGCAGGCACTTCAACTTATGTCGGAGCAACGTTCCCCTTCCAACCCATCAATGAAGGCGGCCATGGCGGTCTGAGCGTGCACTCCTGCGCAGGAATTCTTCATATCTAGCCAACAAGAGAGGTATGCGCGAGATGTCTCGTCTTTCTCCTGCTCGCACCGCTATAGATCGCCAACAGTTCATGGACGTTTGTATGTACCCTCAAAGTTCTTGGTGAATGCTTCTTGCATGTCCAACCAATTGCAGATGGATCTCTCTAGCAAGTCATCAATCCATTGTCGGGCTGTGCCTGCCAAGATCAATGGGAGGTACTGTCAACACCCGGATTTTTAATCCCAGATGCCTGTTATGCCATACATCGCAATCCTAGGATTACCATTTTTGTGAGACATAACAGATTTGGATACCACAGTACATCATCCATTACAAACCATACATAAGGTCTTACACAAATAAGGATCTCATGATCCAGTTCTTAATACAACTCAAGAAACGGAGGCGTAGGCGAAGCTCCATCTTCGGGGTCACAGGCAATGCTGACAACGGGAGATGATCCTAATTGTCGTAACCTTCCTAGGGTCCATCATCCTGGTACTCCTCTTCATAGTCTGGCCACGAGAATAGCCAGGGAAAAGCCATGAGTACTCTTTAAGTAGTCGCAAACAAATACTAACAAGTGAAGGGGGTTTTTGTAATAGGACACTAAACTCTATGGTTGTTTTGCAAAAAGCCAGATTTACCTCTACTAAGTTCAGAAGCAAGAGAAAACTAGTCAAATTTTATAACACCTAAGTGGGAACTTGTATCTCATGCCACAACTCCGTTGTGGTCAAGTCAAATTCTCCGATTCATTTCACAAGTCATTTTGAAAACATCTGACGGGGAAACAGTATGGCCACTCCAACTGTCCATAACCGCGGACGCGGCTATTTGAATAGTTTGACACTCTTCAGAGATTGTACACTTTCACCACAACATTCGATACATCCGTCAGGAACAAACCCTGAATTCACCATACTCAGTATGCGGATAATCAATCCTAACCTTTCAATTACACGCCCTAGTATAAGCACCTCTCCTATGAGTTTGGCGTCCCAACCATGACCAACTGTCATCTTGGGTTCTGCACAGGTGGACAATCTTCACAAGGTAGCCTTAGCTTAGACCTTGGACATGAGGGAACCAATACTAAGGTATATAAGTTTCCAGTCAAGCCCTACCCAATCTTTGGGTATTGTGGTTGTACGGTAAAATTGGAATGGTATCGCATCCAGACAACCATCAGTTTAAAAAAAGGCTAAGGCTCATGCCTTAACATTTTCATCACCAAAATCATCTAGTGTTCGGAAACACATGTCAAAACATCTCAGTAGAATGATCCATCATTCTAACGTTTTCATAACCATTTTCACCAAGTATTCCCATCTAAAGTTGATCAAGTTTTATGCTTAGCACTAGCATCTACAAATGGGGGTGAGTACTAATGAGGGGTGATAAACAAGTGGAGTTTCAACTAAGTACCACCTCATGCCTTCGGATGGTATCAAGGTTTTCTAGCTTAGGCCAAATTTTATGCTCTTTATGCAACCTTCAAGTATCTTACTAGAATCTACAAGTTCCTTCAGTAAACTCTAAGTAAAAGCTTTGATAAAGAAATAAAGTAGAAAGCTTGCAAGTAAAACTAGGATTGGGTATCAAGTGGGTATGATCACATATGCTTAAGGCATATAGTTGGCATGGTAACAAGTAAGTATTTGTTTGCATCAATAGAGTATCTTGCATGTGTTAGCTTGCCTTGTGCAGAGCAGTGGTTGAAGTTCTCCTCGGCTTCTTCCTCGTAGTATCCTCCTTCCTCCTCGTATCCTTGGTCGGTACTAGCGTCTATAAATAAATACGAGGTACACAATCACCAAACAATACTTAACTACTTTCAATCATCACACAAAGGGGTTCTATAGATGATCTAGCATCATCACTAACATTACAAGAATTTGCCTTAATGGTTTATTTTTAGAAAAGTAATTTCTACTCATTGAAAAACTACTTAAGATTTAATATTCTCTAAACCAAACATGGGATCATGTTGACACATGTCATCACCACATATTTCATTCAATTTGGTTTCATTCAATTTGGTTCACTGAATCGAGCTGGGTTGATTTTTGAAACTAGGTACAGAACTGTGTTTGAATGAAAAAGGAAAAATCCAAATTCAAACGAGTGGGCTGCGCGGGAAAGGTTAACGGGTCGGCCTGCTAGGCACAGCGCTTATGCGGGCTGGTTAAGTGGTTGTCCCCACGCGTCAGTGAGACAGGGGGGTGCAAAGCGGTATGGGGCAACGTGGTGCGTTGGATCTAGTTCTAATCCAACGGCTCTGGTTCATCGTCCACGTCGGGCAGTGCCGGCGACACAGTACCCTAACACGGAAGGTGGGGGTCATGGGAGGCTCACCGGGGCTCAGGCGAGGGTCGGCGATGCGAGCGAACGACGAAGTCGACGACGGCGAACCTCCTGGTACCGGCATCTTCTCCTAGGGTGGCTCCAATCGCTGGCTCCCTTCTTCTCCAGCAGCGGCGGGCTCCGGTGAAATTCCAGCGATGCGCTGCTCGCCTTGCTCCAGGAACGGGGTGGAACGATCAGTGAGGAGATAGGAGTGGAATAGTGTGAAGAGTTTGAGAAGGGGAGGCCTCCTTTTATAGTGGCGAGAGGGAATCGACGGGTGCAACCTGAGCTCGTCGTGGTCGATGGCACAGAAGGTTATCGGCGTGGGCGACGGTAGGGGGCGGTGCTGTGCTCCCTGGCGAAGCTCAACGGCGTGGTGGCGAGGCGTGGGGCGGTGCGGATTGGTCGGAACGCTGCGGTGCTCTGTGCTGGTCCGGCGGAAGATTTAGTGGCGCACAGCGCGCGTGGTCCGCGCGGCGGCGAACGGGCGTGTCTGCGGGGTTGCTGGGACGGTGGTGACCGCGTATGCACGCAGCGAGGGCGGCGCGCGGTCTATGGGCGTCTGTCGAGCGTGGCGCACGGGGCGTGCTCTCGGCATGGTTGCAGAGCGGCTTGGCATGGTCTGTGCGTGTGGTCCAGGGGTTGGCATCGCTCGCGGCTGGGACAGGGAGTGGCGGTGGGGTGCTAGCTTGCTCCTAGACAAGGTTGGCGAGGCTAGTGCTGCTTGTAGCTTGCTGTCCACACTGGGGTGATAATGGTGCGCTCGGGTTGTTCACCATTGATGACAAAGGCTAGCTTACAGTGGTGCTAGAGATTAGTTAAGGTTGTTAGATGATCTAGTAAGGCTAGTGGTGTAAAGAGAGGGAACAAGTTAGGCCCAAAACACTGCACACTATAGTTTTTTCATTTTGTTTGATTTGAATCAACAAGGTGTTTGATGAAATGGCCGCATGAATTCAAGTTTTTAATTTTAAAAATATTTTATGTGGGTGTGCTAGGCATGTGCTGGTGAGTCTGTGGATGCTTGGGTTTTGAAAGTTGATCTTGTTTGAGTGGTTTTTGCAAAAGTGGGATCTTCCCATATGATATAGATTCAATTTTTAACTGTCCTTTAAACTATGAATTCAAATGTTTTTGGATGATCACAAGTTGGGCCTCGGTACTTTGTTATGAGTACTATCAAGGGGTGCAAAGATCCAAACAAGTTTCTTTTAAGTTTTGAAAGTTAGAGACAGCCAAAGTAGGCATGGGAGTTAATTTGGCCAAAGTGACCATTCACTTATTTTGTTTGTTTTGATTTATTTGTCTTTGGGAAAAGTGTGGGGATTGTTTATATGATGTTTATTTCACCTAAGAATCCTTTTACAAGCAAATAATCACACAAGCAAGGCAATTCAAAAGAATCCAAATTGGAATGCATACACACATGCATGCTTCCATATTTTTAAATAGAAAAGTTTTTTGTTAACCCTAATTTTGATGATTAGAGTTTGATGATCCAAGTTTAGTATTTTTGGGATGTTACAGGTACTTGACGGCGACATTGGGGTTACCCTCGGCGATCTCCACCACATTACCGTAATCCTGCAACCATGTAGCTGGCTTGACGATGCCATCATAGGGCTTGATGGTCTTGTCAATCCTGAAACATTTGGGGTAAGTTGCGAACCGTATCACCAGTCCAAAGAAACGCGGTCCCAGGTATGGTCCTTCCCGGGCCTCATGGATCTTGTCTAGACACGAACGTGCATCGCTTGGCTCCGGGATTCTTTTCTTCTTCTTGCCATCAGGGCATGGGCTGCGTGAACGACGCGGGCCCCCTCCACCATGGTGGCTGCTAGGTGGCAACGGAGGTGGAGGTGACAGTGGGTTAGCCTTCTTGTTGTTGCCCTCCTGCGAAGCCTCATACTTATCGCGGTTGCTTGTCGGGCGCGGAGGGTCATGGAGCGACCTGATCTTGTGTCCTTGGTTGCGCTCCCCATCATGACGGGTCTGCTCCGTGTTGTCGTGGAAGATGATGCCGCTCTTCCTTGGCGGAGGCATATCCGTACGATGGTGAGCCTTGGTATCTTTGCAATGTCGGGGGAGCGGGGCGGTGGGGATGGGCGACGATGTTGAGCCTTGCCTCCATGATCGGAGGATATGGGGATGGCGTCCTTCCTATTGCGTGCATCCTTCCATCTTTGTTCTGACGAACCCGTCTGTGACCCGACATCATGAGGAAATTTGTCCCTTGGCGGCTTAGGCTGGCTAGACTGGCAGAACGCTGGGTCGGACTCGAGCCTTTGAGAGGTGGCCATTTCCTGCTGTTTCAGCGCCTTGGCCACAAGGTCGTAGACCTGATCCATAGCTGCGGGTGATCTATCCTACTCCAGAAGGATCTTGGCAACGTCGAGATTGAGAAGAGGAGTGGGCATCACCTGCCTGCCTTCACTGTCAATGTATGGCTTGGCTTGCGCCGGCTTCGAGGGGGGCCATTCTAGGTTTTGCCGTACACCAGGATCGTTGATGACGCGAGCCGGAGCTTTTTTAGCCTTCTGCTGCTGTAGCAGAGTCTTGTACTTGGCCTCCATTGCTCTATCTTTCTCTATTGACTTGTGCGTGTTGGCCAGATCTTGATCCATCTTAGCGCCTTGCTCCGCGATGGCCTGCGCTTCCTCCAGCAGCTGCTGGCGCTTCTTGTCAAGCTAGACTACATTGCGAATATGAGCCACGGTCATAAGCTCGACGAGAAGGTTGCTGTACATCACTCTATCAGCTGGAGTGACTTGGGCAGCAGCAGACGTTGATGCCGGAGGCGGCAGGTTTGCAGTGTTGTTATTGCTCGGACCGGTGCCGAGTTCCTGCGGCTGCTGTACTAGATTAGGCGAAGGGGGCATGACCTTTGCACGATCATTGTCGGCATCCCTGGTGGTCCCTTCCCCTTGTCCAGCGCTGTAGGCGGAGCTCGTCCTGGTTTATCTTCAACCATCGCTGTCCCAATGGCGACGAATACCTCTCGGTATGCGACGGCGTTGTTGGACTGCTCGTCGCGTTTGTAATCCTCCTCCATCTCTTGCATAACAGAGTCTAGCTCCTCCTGGATGAAGTCTATCTCCTCTGAGTCTGAGCTGATGTCGGCGTATAGCGCGCCAAGCATGGAGTCGGAGGGTGCCGAGGCTTCCTTGATGACGGGGGGTGGAGGTGAAACAACAACAACGATGACTGGTGGTGGTGGCACAGCTGTGGCGACGACGACCGGAGGCAAAAGTGGTGGTGGCTGAGGTGGAGGGGCTCCGCCAACGAGCGCAAGTTCTGTCTGAGCTTCCTCCTCAGCCTCCGCATAGCTGTTGATGGTGTTCACCATGCTTTCAAAAGTGAGGCGTCCTGAAGCCTGTTACCACCTTATCATATGCCGAAGAAGCGTACCCTAGTCCAGTCCTTCCACAAAGTGATACATAGCATCATCATTGGGGTAATGAGCCAGATCAGTCCGTATACGGAGCCACCTGACAAGGTAATCGCGGGGGTTTTCACCCTCTCTCGCACCTCGCCAGATCGAAGATGGTCACCACTCCGATGAACTTGGATCTCTGCTGTCCAGACGCATGGACGAAGCCGGCGGACTTGCAGCAATCTTCCACCATTATATCCTGCAAAGTGGCAGTTTGGGTGGGCCTTGAATCTTTCCTATCTTTGCCGGCAAACTCCGAAGAGATATCTGAGATTGATCCTTCCGCAAATGTATCATGCCCATAGGTGTTCCGTGCGGGTCTTGATGCTCCTCCGACCCCCAGGGAACTAGTGCCCAAGTCGGTTTTGCCGATGAAGAGGTGGATATCTCTGATGGGGACGATTGAGCACCGCGTATGGTTCGTCTTCGTCGGGATCCAAAAATCGTTAGGAGAGACGATCAGAACGTTGCCGGAGAAGAGAACGCGACCGATAGCTACTGTTTCACCGATTCCTGCGAAGATCTTCGACCTTGCCCGCTGTAGAGCCTGAAGCGCCTCTTGCCCCATGGTGGGCGCCAACTATCATGGTATTGCCGACGAGTACGCCATGGAGGGGTCCCCACAGTGCGTGTTTAGAGACGTGTGGTAAGGTGGACGGTTGACGGGTACGAGGTAACACAGCTTACCCAGGTTCAGATCCCACAGCGATCGTGGAATCCTACTCCTGCTATAAATCACTATAATGGGAATACGCCGAGTTACAGGGATCGGTTCGCTGTGCGAGGTATGAGTTGATTGGTTGCCCTAAAGGCTCCCATAGGCCCAACTTATATAGTCGCCAGGTCCTGGGGTTATAGGGAAAGTCCTAGCCGGACAGGATACAGAGTCCTACACTTCATACAACTAGTCTAGCGTGTCTTGCACTCCAAGGCTCCGGGTACATCGGTGACTCCTCTGTAGCCTTGCTTTATCTAGTATGGGCCTCCCTTCTGGATCCATCTAACTGGGCCACCCAGCAGGCCCTAGGCCATGCTACCAACTGTGGGCCACCCGGGTTATCGAGCTAGGAGACATGCTATGAGGATACCCATATAGCATATCCCCAACAGTGGCCCACCAACGGGTTAGAGCTTTGCTTCACGGGCGACCCAGTCAGAGAAAGAGGAGGAGCCAGTTCCAGCTACGACAAGGCCCAAAAGAGTTACCGACTTAGGCCTGTAGTATTACTTGAAGTCCAAGCTGTACATAATTACCGACTCTGTAATGTAGCCGGATAGGTATCTCCCTGTAACCCTAGGCCTGGGTGACTATATAAACCGGCCCTATGGGAGACTTTAGGGCAACCAATCAATCGTACACCACAATCAACTCGCATAGACGAGCCTCTCTTGTAATCCATTGTAACATCCGGCTTACGCCGATATATTACTGGGTTGCTAGCAGGAGTAGGATCTGATCAGCGTAGTCGGATCTGATCCTGGGTAAACCTGTGCTCACCGCTCCTAGAAAATCCGATGTCTCACACCCCATCCTTCCAACGCCACTAGGACCCCCTATGGTGTACTTGTTGACAATCCGACGACACCCGCTGACTTGAAGAGTCTACAAGGAAGACACAACTACCATCTCATGACCTCCAATGAAGTTATGCAAGAGATGGCCTATTTTAAGGTTGCCGCCAAGAATGCCAAAGATGCTCGTGCTCGAGCCCTTTTAATGAGCAATGGTGTCAACCTTGCCTTAAAATCCAAAGTTGGGGAATATGTGGATGAAGATGATAGTGATGAAGGCTTATCGACAAGTCTCCCCGATGATGTCAAAGTTGCTCATGGTGAATATATGATTTTCTATGCAAGAAAATTATGGAAAGACCCCGCCAAGGCCAAGATGGAGATGCAACGAAGAAGCAACCCCAATGGGAGAAGAGACAATGGCACCAAATTAAGAACTTGCTTCAATTGTGGTGACCGCTATCACTTTGTTGTCGGTTGTCCCTGTGATAAAAGGGAAGATCATGGGGGTAAACTTGTGTTTAAGAAAACCTCCAAAGCTCCTTTCAAGAAACCCTTCATCAAGAAGAATCCCACCAACAAGAAGTCAAGTGAAATTGTATTGATCACTCATGAAGAATTCTCCACCGACAATGAAGATGATGAAGAGGAAACATCAAGTGGTGTGGCTGCTATTGCCACTACTTCTATACCCACATTATCCCTCTTAGACTCTCCAAATGATAATATCTCCAACAAGAACGTCACTTGCCTTATGGAAAGAGGAACGGAGGTATTTATCATCGTCACACCCCTCCTCCTTGGTAGATGATGAATTTGATGATGAGATATCTCTTGAGGTCAAAAAGGAATTAATTGATTTTTATGAGTTCATGAATAACTTGCAAGGGGAACACAATAGACATTTTGTGGACCTCTTAGATCAACTTTCTCACACACAAGAGCTTCTTGATGAGAGATGTAAACTAGGGAGAGATCACATAATTGAGGTAGAAGCTCTAAATAATTCCCTAGAAGAAGAACAAGAGACTAGCATGTCTCTTGAACTAAAACTTGAAGGGCTTGATGGGGCTAATGACATAATTGTTAATAGACTCGTCAAGGAACAAGACCATGCTATTGCTAAATATAAAAAGGCTAAAAAGGATAAGATTGAGTTTGGTGTTGTTCATGAAAAACTTGCCGAGGACTTTAGGATGCTTGACAAGGCTCACAAGGCCTTGGAGAGTGAACTCTTGTTACTCACAAAGTCTCGTGAAAAGCTACAAACTCAATTTACCAATATTTCTTCACCTAGTACTTTCATTCCTTCTAGTTGTCCAAATATACTTGAAGAAAATGCTAGGTTGAAGGGGGTGCTAGCTAAGGCCACCTTTCCAAAAGGAAACAAGTCCATTGATGACCTCTTGAGTAAGAAGAGGCCAAATGGTGAGAAAGGGGGCATTGGATTTTTCTCCAAAGCCAATAAGAAGAACAACAACAAGAAGAAGGCCAATCCCGCATAAGAAAAAGACAAGGCCATTGTGGGTAGTAAGACCACAAGTGGCAAAACTATGTCTCATGATGACTTTGCGAGAAGTCCTAACCCTCACTATGTTTTAATGCGCGATTATTATGGTGATGTGTATGGACAATATGTTGGCCCAATTCATGGTTATATAGCTTGGTCTATTTGGGTCCCCAGGACCCTTGTTGCTAACAAAAGAGGACCGATTGCAAAATGGGTACCTAAAAACTAGTATGATCTTTTGTATACCTATGCTTCCGGAGGGTCAAAGTGGGTGCTTGATAGTGGATGCACAAGTCATATGACCGGAAGTACATCCATTGTCAAGGATTTGAGACCAAATGATGATCAAATATCTGTGACATATGCTAACAAGTCTAAGTCTAAGGTAATGGGTTTCGGCAAGGTTGTGGTTGCCCACGACATTACACTCGTGGATGTCATGCTTGTTGAGACCCTTGGCTATAATTTACTTTTAGTCTGTGCGCTTGGAAAGATGGGCTTTGCCCTCTTTATTGATAATGATATTGTGGTCCTCATGTGGATCAAGTCTCTAAAGGTTGCTTTCATTGGGTACGTCGAAAATGACTTGTATGTGGTGGACTTTTCGGGGAAAACCACTACAAGTGCGATGTGCTTATTCAGAAAGGCCGATGTGGGTTGGTTATGGCATCGCCTTCTAGCCCATGTAACATGAGAACTTTGCAAAGTCTCCACAAGGATGGCCAAAGTCTCAACATGAGAACTTAGTAATTGCTTAGTGTTGTGCTTGTTTGTCATATAGGTAAATTCACCATAGTTGCATATTCTAGAGATACCTTTGTGTCAAACCCTAATTTGAAAAAGTGTAAAATTTGTAGTAGCACCTATTCACCCCCCTCTAGGTGCCCATACGATCCTTTCAAGTGTCTTTTGGATCCTTAGAGTCTAAGCAAGGTATCAAAGTAAAGAATGAGTAATAGCGTTACCCAGCAAGTTCATTATATGCAAGGTGGGAAGTTTGATGCTCTACTACCACCTAGGACTATCACTCCTTGTCACTATGCAATTTTCATAAACATTTCTTCAAAGGTTGATTTTGATATAAAAAACTATGCCCATCAGCAGTCACAGGTTGAGCAGAAATTCATGGAGTTCCTTTCATGTTGCGTTCGCAGTTCCTTCCCGGAACAGGGAGTAACAAGTTACAGTTCTTACACTCTCCAGAGGTGCGTTTCTTTATGCATGAGAGATCAAATCCTTATTGCACAACCGGGTGTACTTTCCTGTCCACAATTCCGTGATGTGGGGCCTAGTAGATGATCCAAGCTAATGACTGCCCTTCTTCACAACCCCGCATGTGTCCTTGGTGTACGCCATGCCCACATATTTAATTACATCAATGGTTAGTACAGACCGTTCAGATACCAGAACTACCGTGGGATGTGGAGGGTTCCCACCCATATGTTGCATATCCTCTACAAATTACATAATCGTGCTACAAGGATAATAGCCACGGCAACTGCATCCGGCTACATGTGAAAGGAAGAAGATCCAGCCGACTTCTTTGCCCCATTCCAAATCTCATGGTTAACGCTTATTCTACGGCGCTAGTATCACTAATGTCATGGGTTATTAATTCATAGGTGATGAATCTTGTTACAAATGGAAAACTAAGTTCCATTGCCAATCTTATATTTACCATCACTTAGGATTATAATATCATTTTATTTATTTGAGAAAATAGCATTTTCTTTCTTCTCTTTAGAACATAGATGATAACACAGAATTTGCAAATACTTTGTTAAAACTCATCAAAGGGCATGAGCAAGTGATGAACTTGCCTTGTGACTACAAGTTAGTGAAGTCGAATGCATGCACTCAACCTTGAGCATCTATTTCTACAAAATCATCATTATTGTCGGTAAGGAAAATATTTAAAGAAGCAATAATGATTAGGCATAATAATGCAATGCATCATTTTATTATTTACTTTCTTTGTGTGTTTTTCCCACATTATCAAAGTTTTAAAGTTTATTACTAATAAAAGAAATCCAGTAGTTGATAATTTCTAAAATATTGTAAATATTATATTTAATATTTTTTAGATATAATACTTTAATATAATAGATTAAAACTAATTTTTATTCAATTTTACTTGTTATTATTATTTTCTTAAAATTCTATTTAAGAATAAGTATTTTCATTTAGAGAATTTTCTTTTATTACTCTAAATAACAATTTGATATTTAACTAAAATGCTATATCTATTTAAGATTGTAAAAGTGAATTTTATATATTTTAGGTATTTTATTTATTTTTATAAATTTCCATAAGGATTATATATTATCAAAATAATTAACCTAAATTTATTCTATTGAAATAAATTTCATTAATTTTATTGCATAGTTTTTATTTTATGAACTCATGGATATATTATTTGTATTTTTAGGATTTTTATTCAATTTCTTATAGCTTATTTAGTTCTAGGGGTATTTTACTATTTAGTCAAAATGTTTTAAAATCTGGACTTGACCCACTGGGCTGGCCCAGCCCTAACTCGACCCATCTGGGTTGGGTCAAACCCCTAGCTCGTGGGGTACAGGCCTAGACTGGCCCAGTACCCCTCTCTCTCCATGCGCACTCGTTTATTCTCTCGCTCCCCTTCGTGAAGCGATTGTGCCGCCGCCGTCGTCATGCGGTTCCGGCCGCCTCCGTCCTTCTCGGCCGCCGCCATGATGTGATATGACTCAGTCAACAACACTCCGTCGACTGGTCTAGCGCGATTCTAAGCTAGAGCTCTCCTCCGACCGCGCCGCCTCCATCCCGAAACCTAGGGTTTGTTGTCTTCGGTGATTTGGTGCTTCGCCGCTCTTGTGGTGAAGCCCTGGTGCTCTGGTGGCTATGTGGTGCCGCCAGCGTTGCTAGTGTTCCTATGGCTACCGTGTTTGTGGCTTTGCACGGATCGCAGCGCCTTCAGGTGCTCCCCGTGCCGCCATGTACACCCTCGTCGGCCATACTACTTCCTCTTCTAAATCCCCCAAGGACCACTGGTGAGTTCGCATTCTTCTTCCCTACCTGTTATCTATATCACCCTGCTACCCTCCATGTGCTTGCTTATTGTGAACCCTAATTAGAGTTGCTCACTGCTAGGTTTCATCCCTCTGTGCTAGGGTTCTTCCCTTGGTATAATGATTATTCAGGTTGATGAATCTATTCTATATGATTACCTACCGAACCTAGGTTGTGTAGAATTCACTATTTTACTGTGGTTATGGATGTTGACAGTGGCCTCTAACAATGAAGTGTTAACTGAATTTTATTATCTATCATTTACTAAGATGATGATGATATGGCTAGAATCTTGTTTGAGATTAATTCAATGGTGCTGATTGATATGCTTTGGTATTAAAGCATCAAATTTGTATATCTAGTTTAAATGTTTTCTGATGAATTCTGGTTATAACATTATAGATGAATAGAAATGATTCCTGATTGTGATTTTAGTAAAATGATTTATCATCTATTTGAGAGGATTTGTTTATGAAGCATGTGTCAATGGATTGTTTAATAGACATGGTTATTGTGACACCATCTATTGAATGGTACACACTTCCTGTTTATTGCTAAGATTTTCATACTATACTTTGGATTGTCTTATCTTGTAAGCATTTAAGAACTTATATTAAATAAAATGATGTACTTAGTAGAGATCTTGGCCTATGATGCTGGTCTGAGGCACATTTAGGTAAAAACAAATGTTTTTATCTGCTGCCTCACTTTTCATGTGTTCTATGATAAATAGTTCCAAACAATGATTCCTATGGCTTTTAGGAAAAGGATTTGATAAACTCTATAAAAAATGTTATGGTTGATTCTTACTTTATAAGAGAAATTTATGAGATGAAGCCACTACTGAGGTGCTACTATTCTTAGAATGTGCCCAGTAGTGGTGAATCAATGATTCCCTTTGCATCTAGTTATATAATTAGAGAGTACCATCCAAGATCAATGATGCAAAGGCTAAGATCTTGGTTATGGATTTGATTGTATTTATACTTGGCTGTTTGGATTCATTAAGGGATGAATATACACCTCATTTGGGTGTATTCCCCAGAAGAACCTTTATAGAATAACTCATGTTCTAATGGAATGAATAAGATCAATATAAATGAAGATCTTGTTTAAAACTCACCACTCGGTTGTTGTTGGTCATGTTGATTTGGTGATTGATCTTGTTGGCTTGCTTCTAGAACTATGACTTCTTCCTTGCCTTGCTCTGCACTTCCTGGTACTGGCCCTGCTCCTCCTAGCTCCTGCGAGCTCTTGCTTGATCTTGTTGTCCTCCTAGAGCACCCCTCCATTAGGTCACCATCTTGTCGATGGTATGATTCTGTTTCTATGTAGATGGGTCGGTTGATTTATTGAGTATTTAGCAGGAACTAATGTGGCTTTGGTTTTGTTCTTGAGAGATAGAACTGGATGTGTAGTGCTGATGTGCCGTGTGCGAGTGTGATGTTGATACTTCCTGTCACATCCCAAAACTCATGAATTGTTAAAGCATGCATTGCATTCATATAAGCATAGCATTTTTTTCTTGCACCAAAAATTTCAAACCAGAATTCCTAATAAAACCATTTATATGCCCATTTTATTAATCATATGAGGCATGGTTTTGTTTTTATTTTCAAAGGACCAATGTTTTTTTGAGTGGACAAGTGTGTTTGACACACTTTAGAGTGCAAGGTTCACTATATAAAAATCTAGAGAAAATTTGAATTCAAACAAGTTTGAAAAGGGTTTGAAAACCATACCTGAAAAATCAAACAGAAAAAAGAAAAGGCAAAAAGAAACAGGCGCCAGCCTTTCGGCCCGGCTCCAGATGCAGCCCAACAGCCCACCCGGCCGTTTCCCCCTCTCCCTCTCTCTCACATGCACTCTCCCTACCACGCGCTCACTGCCACTGGGCCCAAGCCAGCTCAGCATCGTCTCCCCCGAACCCCGCGCGCAGACCCCGTCGCCAACGCCGTTTCCTCCATCACCGCCGCATTGATTTCTGGCTTAATTGCCATTGATTCTATGTGTACTGCCCTCACCCCCACCGGCTACTTAATCCCCGCACCGCCGCGGTCATTTCCCCTTAAACACCCATGCTCAATCGCCGCCAGGCTGCTCGGAATTAGACTTGCACTGCCGCTGCCTGAGCATCTCCGATGAGGTATTCTGGTGAGTGTAGTGCTCGCGCCCATCCCTCGTTCATACACTGATGATCCTCTACTTCTTGTGCTTCTTCTCGTGCCCTTTGTTCATCTGCTCGTGACCCAGAACGTCGGCTTCGTCGAGCACCGTGAGCACTCGACGACGTCCCCATCTCCGATGAGAAATTCCCGTAAGGTGCGACCGCCCCTTGGCCTCAGAAACAAACGAACTTGTTCGCCTGAACCTTGCACACGTCCTGATGCCTCTGGTTTGTGCTAGGGTAACCCAGGTCGTCGCCTCCGTCGCCGTCTGTACGAGCCCGACGCTGTCCGTAACTCCGATGAGCTCCAGCGGCCGCAACAGCTCTCCCCCGTCTGAACCAAGGCCATGTTGAGCTTCCTCATGACCTTGCAACGCTGGTAGGCATCACCATCGCCCCTAGCCCCCTCTGGAATCGCCGGAGCACCATCGCCAGTAGCGCCGCCGCCAGTGGCCATTCGCGCCGCCCATCCATGGTTGCTTGATCGAGCACCGTTGGATCTTGATCCTAAGGCGTAGAACAGATCACTTAACGAATCGTTATCGATCAATCTGGCCCATGCGATTTCATTTAGATCCTGTGGCTCTCGTTGATCGATCCAACCGAATCGGTACGGGCCAATCAGACACAGCCATGTGTGTGTGATTTTGTTTTAAAATCTGTTTTTGAATCTATTAGGATTTTAAACTTGTAAAATTCATATGTTTTGTTCTGTTTATCCAAAAATGCAAATAACATATCATTGGATTCATAAAAATAAATCCAACATTAATGTGGGATTAAATTTGTATTTTGCTTCTGGAAAAATAGGATTTTATGCAGAATACTTGATAGGCTTATTTTGACTATATAAAATGTTTATAAAATTGTGTTGAGGAAAATTTAAGTTTTTTAGACTTTAAATAGATGGTTTTGTGTTCAGTACTGTTTAGTTGACTTGCTAGTATAGAAAAAATCATTTCATTGCACTTGCATGTATTCATATATATTTTTTTGTTTGATTATTTGAATGTGAATTTGGTGATATTATTCTATGTGTATATTTTGGAGCTAGTGGTGATTGTGAGTGCGAGGATCGTTGCTACTCCCCCAACTACTACCAAGGCAAGTGGTGCTTCATGTATTTTGTGCTATTATCTTGACTATGCACTATTGATATTTTGAATAGAGCTTGCATGGATTTTTTGCTAAGTATATATATGCTATGCCTTGGGAAACCCTAGTAGTTGTAGTCTTGGTAGAATTTTCTCTAAGTTAAGATACTTGTTATGTTATCATGCTTATCCTAGCTACTAGAAAACAAGGGTGGAATATATTCATGCTACGGAATTTTGCTAAGTCTTTGACTTGTTTGTTTAATAAAAACAATTAAGTGAATGAATCACCTGGGTGGAATGGTATGATGGTTTATGTTCAGTGGTTACACAAGGCCCATGTCTATGGTTTACCTTGTGTATCTCACTTGTGGAAAGCCACCCAGGAACAAAGGGATTTGAGATACTTAGTGTTTAGAAGCTTCTAGTGCAACCACATGGCATATGGGCTCTGCCTTGATCATATAGGTTGCAATAACTTAGCCAGATGGACCGTTGGTGATAGGGTGATAGGATGGAACGCGTCCATGGTGGTCTAAGGGAAGGCTTCTGAAAGATCTCGTCTCGATGCATGTCGAGTCTTATGGGGAAAGTGAACCACCTCTCGAGAGGGTAAAACCTAAGTGCTTAGCCGTGTCCCCGGCAATGGAAAATTTGGGCATCAAAGACATTGAAGCTATCAAGGATCTCCTCATCCCAATTTCAAAGTTAAAAACTTGTGGGTGAACAAGGGTTAAAGGTTCACCAATATCTATTGGTGGTTCCTTGGAAGTTTTGACAAACAAAAACTTAGTGTTTGTCAACTGATAGGAAAAACCTATTTTGAGCAAAGCAAGCTTAAGCTACACTTAGCCAAATTCATATAGATGTTAGATACTACTATTCTACTAAGGTATCACCTGCCAATGCAATTCCAAATGTATTGAACCACTGTGGCTGTAACTTATGATGTTGCAGGTTAATTTGATGGAGATTAGGGTTGTGAGTCTACACTCAACATGCTTGCCTGTGGCACATGAAGATGAAGACTTATAGTTATTTTCCTTATGTTATGAACTCTTGTACTAGCTTTTGGCTATTGAGTTGTAAAAGACTATGTTATCTCTGGAGTGACGTTGTAATAACGACCTTTGTATCTGTGTACTTCATCTTAAACTATGGATGCTAGCATTTAATCTAGGGACTAGCATTGCAATCACAGGGACCTTTACCTTATAAAGGTGGGGTCTTACAGATGGTATCAGAGCACTGTGTTGCCTGTAGGATTATGACCCTAAGTTGGATTAGACTAAGAAAACCACTAAGTAAAAATGCAAATCTTTACAAATTCCACACTTGTCTTTTTCTTCTCGTAAACCTCTTCTAATCTTCATTCTCATCTCAATTTGTAGAATGTGAGACAGAGTTTCCCAAAGCACTCAAAACCCTTATGGTTAGCTTGGGGATACATGGTGAGGCCGTGTACAAGGGATTTCCAGTTATGGGTGAAGGAGAATAATATTGGTAGGTGAAACTTCACTTGTACAAAAACAAGGGAGACAACCACAAAGAGTTTGGGTTCTACATGGGCACCAACTCAAAAATGTATACGACATTCTTTGAGTCTGCAAGAAATGCAGCTTGGAATGCTATCACGGAACTTGGTGAAAGACTAAAGTACAAAATTCTCAACACCCAAAATGACCTTAAGGAGGAGAAGAAGTATCCCAAGACTCAGAGACTGACATAAAACGTCTAAGGAAGGATATCATAGACTTAGAATATAAGTGAGAATTGTAACGTACTCCGCTAGTTGGACCACCACACTTGTCGTTTTATCGCGAAAATTTGTCTAAGTTATGTTGACCTTAGTGCTTGTGGTAGACTTTGTATGCCATGACTTGTTTTTTTATGGATAATTGTATGCTTTTTGCTATCTTTTTACTGTCTTGTTTTTCTCTGACTTGTGTTGTTCCAATATTTCTCTATCTTATTAGATACCAAGCTTTGTGTTCAGCACTGCCGAGGAGTTCAATGGAACTTGTTTTGGTTCACGTATCGTGCAGTTCACTAGTGTGCCCAACCTCCCACTTCCTAGTATTAAGGCAGTCCAGCTTACCAAGTTGAAAAGGAAGGATCTTTGGGGCTTTAGGGTCACACAGCCAGGACGCCAGATGGAGCCACATTTCCTTCAAGCTGATGCACGATGACAAAGAGAAGGGTCTAGATGTAGTCATGCAGGAGCTACTCGTACGCCTCTGCGGATGCCACGCCACCGAGCTCATGGGCCTCTAATTCCACCCTTTCGGGAGACGTGACAAGGAGGGAGAGGCATTGGTGTATGAGGGCACTGCTAGAGAGACAGTAGAGCCAGTTCGTCTATACCTCTAGGACCTAGAGGGTCTTATTATACACCTCGACACAGATAGGACCAATGTCATGCTTAGAAATGACGAGCTCCAGGTTCAATTGAGGGAGAAGGACAAGCTCTTCGCGGAGCAAGACGAGATCGTTAGGGAGATGGAGGCCAGATTCGAGAGCCAGGACAAGAAGTTCAAGAATCAGGAGAAGAGAGTTCAGGACAGAAACAAGAATATCAAGGACATGAGGGCCGAGATAGATCCCAAGGACTTTGAGTTAGAGACTCAGCAGGGAGCGATAGAGAGGCTTCGCTCATAGAAGAGAGCTCTTCGCGTGAATATTGAGGCCTTGACCACCAGCGTGCAGGAGTACAGGTTAGCTATGGAGACAGTCGAACTTACTCTTGTGGACGTGGAGGTCGACATGGAGTAGTGTTGACTACTCGACTATATATTTCCTATCATCCTTTGATTTATTGAGTCGCAATGATCATCCAACATGTGGATTACTTTCTATTATGTTTACTTTTCCAAAACTTGTTGCTTACATTGTTTAAACTCTATGTTATCTTGTGATTCTTTATTGTATTGTTGCTATGTGATGTATTGTGCATGGCATCTATGAGTTATTTCTCATTCCTTATCCTTATTGAAACCATAGATGCCTCCCCGTCGTGCCAATCCCAACCCAAACAAAAACAATAACGTCAATCCCGAGATGCAGCAGTTGATGACAGCTCAAACTCAACTGATGCGGATGATGACACAGTTCATGGCAAATCAAAATCAGATCAGAATAACAACAACAACAACAACAACAACAACAACAACAATCCCAACAACCCTCCAGCCTTTGATATGCTTACAAGGTTCTTAAGGTTGAGGCTAGCCAAGTTCTCGGGAACCACTAATACCATGGTAGCCAATGACTGGCTATGCTCTGTGAATAAGGAATTGGTCACTGTTGGCTGCACCGATGAGGAAAAAGTCAGGTTCGCAGCACACCTGCTTGAAGGACCAGCAACAACATGGTGGGACAACTTTCAGATCACCACTCCCCTTGAGGATGTGACTTGGGCTATTTTTGAGGATGGATTCCGTACAACTCACATCTCATCAGGAGTGATGAACTTGAAGAAGGAGTTCCATAATCTAAAACAGTGTCACCACAGTGTGGCTGAATACATTGAGGAGTTCAACAATCTGGCACGCTATGCGCCGGATTAGGTTGATACTGATGCCAAGTGGAAGGAGAAGTTCCTCGAGGGATTGAATGATGAAATGAACCCGCAACTATCTGTTGCCTATGTCCCAACATATCAATCATTGTGTGACAAGGCCACCATCTTGGAAAGCAAGATGAAGCAGGTTGAGAACAGGAAGAGCAAACATCACTTCGACAAGCACATCTCGGGATCGTCTCATAAATGTTTCCATGGTGATGATAGTGGAGGTTCTGGATCCCACAAGTATGGGAAGTATAGCATTCACCAGAACAGTAACCATCACCATGACAACAAGCACCACCGCATCCATGACAATGATAAGTATAAGAACCACAAGAGTGGACACAGGCGCCACCACAGTGGGAATGGCAATGGGAGTCAGCCTGCAAAAAGCGACATCAGTCAAGTTGAGTGCTTCAAATGCAAGAAAACTGGGCACTATGAAAATGAATGCCCAAAAAAGAAAGTTGAAGGAGCCAACATGCCCAACCCTTTCTAGAAGGGACAAGTGAACCACATCAATGTGGAAGAAATATATGAAGAGTCTGATGCTGTGGCTGGTAAGTTCAAGCTTAATTCTTTTCCAGCACTTGTTCTTTTTGATACCGGCGCATCGCATTCATTCATATCACGAGCATTTGTTGATAAAAATGGACTTCCAACTGAAACTATTGGGTGTCCTATAAAAGTAAGCTCTCCTGGTGGAGAGATGATAGTGAATTTTGGATGTCATAATCTAGTGATAGAGTTTGGAAAGTATAAGTTTCTAGTTAGTTTGATAATCCTAGATTCCCAAGGATTGGATGTTATTTTGGGCATGGATTGGATGGCTAAGTATGAAGGAGTACTAGATTGTGCCAATCGTACTGTTACACTCACAACCCCGGATAAGAAACAGATTAGATTCTAGTCTAACTTTGAATCTAAAGGGAGTAAGCTAAATTCTCTTAAGGGGGTTAGCATAGATGGTGTACCAGTTGTGAAGGAATATCCGGATGTGTTTCCGGAGGAATTACCAGGAATGCCACCAGATAGAGATGTGGAGTTTCTGATTGACTTGTTGCCAGGATCAGGACCAATAGCAAAGAGACCCTACAAGATGTCAGTTGATGAGTTGAAAGAACTCAAGAAACAACTTAGAGAACAGTTGCAGAAAGGATTTATTCAACCAAGTTCTTCATCTTGGGGTGCACCAGTTCTATTTGTTGAGAAGAAGGATAGAAGTCAAAGGTTATGTATAGATTACCGTTCACTCAATGAGGTGACTATAAAGAACAAGTACCCTTTTACTAGAATCAATGATCTATTTGACCAGCTAGAAGGAGCCTGTGTGTTCTGAAAGATTGATCTCCGATCAGGCTACTTTCAGCTAAAGATTAGAGAGCAAGACATACCTAAGACTTCTTTTACCACTAGGTATGGATTGTATGAGTACACTGTGATGCCATTTGGATTGACAAATGCACCAGCTTATTTCATGAACATGATGAACAAAGTGTTCATGGAGTTTCTTGACAAGTTTGTTTTCGTATTCATCGATGACATTCTGATCTATTCCAAGAGCAAAGAAGAGCATGAAGAACATTTGCGTTTGCTACTCGAGAAGCTCAGGGAACACAAATTGTATGCCAAGTTCAGCAAGTGTGAAATCTGGTTGAACGAAGTTGGATTTCTCAGACATATTCTGTTGGGATATGGTATAGTTGTCGATCCCGCAAAGATTTCAGCTATAACTGAGTGGGAATCTCCCAAGTCAGTTAAGGATGTTCTTAGTTTCCTAGGCTTGGAAGGATACTATACAAGGTTCATTGAGAATTTCTCAAAGGTAGCTAAGCCAATGACGGAGTTACTTAAGAAAAATAAGAAGTTTGACTAGACTGAAGGTTGTGAAGTCAGTTTCTAGGAATTGAAGAAGAGACTAGTGACACCACCAGTATTATGTCTGCTAGATTTTGAGAAAGATTTCCAAGTCTATTGTGATGCATTTCACCAAGGATTAGGTGGAGTTTTGATGCAAGAAGGGAAATTTGTGGCTTATGACTCGAGACAACTCAAAACTCATGAAGTGAATTATCCTACTCATGACTTAGAGTTAGCCTCTGTTGTCCATGCACTCAAAAGATGGAGACATTATCTTTTGGGAAAGCTTTGTGAAGTGTTCACAGATCACAAAAGTTTGAAATATATCTTCACTTAGAAGGAAATCAATATGAGACAAAGAAGATGGCTTGAGATCATCAAGGACTAGGACTTGAGTTTGCAATACCACCCCGGTAAAGCAAATGTTGTAGCGGATGCTTTAAGTCGTAAGGTTTATGTGAATGGCCTTACTAAGGGAGAATTGCCAGATGATCTGTGTGCCCAATTCAAAGATCTCAAATTGGATATAGTACCTGAAGGACATATCATGTCATTGGATGTTCAGCCCACATTGTTGGACAGGATCAAAGAATCCCAAAAGATGGACAAGGAAACTGAAGAGATTAAAGGAAAAATTAGCAAAGGGAAGGCTAAAGGATTCCATGAAGGCGAACAGGGTAATTTATGGTATGGAAAACGTATCTACATTCCGCAAGATCCGGAGCTTCAGAAACTGATTCTGCAGGAAGCACACAACTCACCATATTCTATTCATCTAGGTAATACCAAAATGTACATGGATGTGAAGGAAAGATTTTGGTGGAATAATCTCAAAAGGACATCACAGAACATATTGCTTTGTGTGATGTGTGTAGTCGAATGAAAGCGGAATATCAAAAACTAGCAGGGTTATTACAACCACTACGTATTCCTGATTGGAAGTGGGATAAGATTGGTATGGATTTTATCACCATACTGCCAAGGACTAGATCCGGATATGATTCTATTTGGGTTGTTGTAGATCGCCTCACTAAAGTGGCTCATTTCATACCTGTGAAGACCACCTATACAAGTGCTAAGTTAGCAAATCTATATGAACAGGATTGTATGTCTGCATGGAGTACCCAAGAGTATTGTGTTTAATAGCGGAACTCAGTTCACTTCGCATTTTTGGCGACAACTGCATGAATCATTGGGAACAAGATTAGAGTTCGGCACAGCTTTTCACCCTTAGACTGATGGACAGACAGAAAGGACCAATCAGATTTTGGAGGATATGTTGAGGGCATGTTCCCTAGACTATGGTGCTAGTTGTCATGAAAGTATGCCTTACGCAAAATTCTCATACAATAACATCTATCAAGATAGCATTGAGATGGCACCGTTCGAACTTCTATATGGAAGGAAGTGTACTACACCATTGATATGGAGTGGTGTTGGAGAAAGAAATTTGTTCGGACCAGAATTGATTAAGGAAGCTGAAGAGAAAGTTAAATTGGTAAAGGACAAATTAAAGATAGCACAGTCCCGACAAAAGAGCTACGTAGATCCAAAGCATAGAGAAGTCACCTATGAGTTAGGTGATAGAGCTTATCTTAGAGTTTCACCACTTCGTGGTGTGAAGAGATTTGGAGTCAAAGGAAAATTGGCACCAAGGTATGTTGGGCCATTCAAGATTTTGAGCCGCAAAGGAGAAGTGGCTTATGAGATTGAATTACCTGAATAACTGTCAGCAGTTCACAATGTGTTTCATGTAAGTCACTTGAAGAAATGCCATCTGGAGATGGAAGAAACTTCCTTGAAGGATATTATACCTTTGGAAGAGGTTCAGTTGGAGAGTGATCTCACCTTTGAGGAGAAACCTATCAAGATTCTTGAGACTGCAGAAAGAGTTACTCGGACTAAGACTATAAAATTCTGTAAAGTACAATGGAATCATCATACCGAAGAAGAAGCAACTTGGGACAGAGAAGATGATCTTCGGAAAGACCACCCACACCTATTTGCTAGCCAATCCAAATCTTGAGGGCAGGATTCATCTTAAGGGGGTTAGATTTGTAACATCCCAAAATTTATGAATTGTAAAAGCATGCATTGCATTCATATAAGCATATCATTTTGTCTTGCACCAAAATTTTCAAACCAAAATTCCAAATAAAACCATTTATATGTCGATTTTATTAATCATATGAGGCATCGTTTTGTTTTTATTTTCAAAGGACCAATGTTTTTTTTGAGTGAACAAGTGTGTTTGACACACTTTAGAGTGCAACGTTCACTATATAAAAATCTAGAGAAAATTTGAATTCAAACAAGTTTGAAATGGGTTTGAAAACCTTTCCTGAAAAATCAAACAGAAAAAGAAAAGGCAAAAAGAAAAAAAGAAATCAGGCGCTAGCCTTCCGGCCCAGCACCAGATCCAGCCCAACAGCCCACCTGGCCGTTTCCCCCTCCCCTCTCTCTCACACCCGCACTCTACCTACCCCAAGCCAGCTCAGCATCGTCTCCCCCGAAATCCGAGCACAGACCCCGTCGCCACCGCCGTTTCCTCCATCACCGCCGCGTTGATTTCAGGCTTAATTGCCATTGATTCTCTGCGTAATGCCCTCGCCCCCACTGGCTACTTAATCCCCACACCGCCGTGGTCATTTCCCCCCAAACACCCACACTCAATCGCCGCCAAGCTGCTCGCAACTAGACTTGCACTGCCCCTACCCGAGCATCTCCAACGAGGTATTCTAGTGAGGGTAGTGCTTGCGCCCAACCCTCGTTCATAAAATGATGATCCTCTGCTTCTTGCACTTCTTCTCATGCCCTTTGTTCATCTCCTCGTGACCCAGAACGTCGGCTTCGTTGAGCACCGTGCGCACCCGATGCCGTCACCATCTCCGACGAGAAATCCCGGTAAGGTGCGACCGCCCCTTGTCCTTTGAACCAAACTAAATTGTTCGCCTGAACCTTGCGCATGTCCTGATGCCTCTGGTTTGTGCTAGGGTGACCCAGGTCGCCTATGTTGGCGTCTGCACGAGCCCGACGCTTCCCGTAACTCCGATGAGCTCCAGCGACCGCAACAGCTCGCCCCCGTCCGAACAAAGGCCACGTTGAGCTTCCTCGCGACCTTGCGATGCCGGTAAGCATAACCACCGCCCCTATCCCCCTCTGGAATCACCAAAGCACCGTCTCCAGTAGCACCACCGCTAGTGGCCATTTGCGCCGCCCATCCATGGTCGCTTGATCAAGCACTATTGGATCTTGATCCGAAGGCGTCGAACATATCACTTAATGAATCGTTATCGATCAATCTGGCCCATGCGATTTCATTTAGATCCTGCGGCTCTCGTTGATCGATCCAACCGAACCGGTACGGGCCAATCAGACACAACCACGTGTCTATGATTTTGTTTTAAAATCTCTTTTTGAATCTATTAGGATTTTAAACTTGTAAAATTCATATCTTTTGTTCTGTTTATCCAAAAAATGCAAATAATATATCATTGGATTTAGAAAAATAAATCCTACATTATTCTGGGCATAAAGTTGTATTTTTCTTCTAGAAAAATAGGATTTTATGCATAACAATTTATAGGCTTATTTTGAATATATAAAATGTTTATAAAATTGTTTTGTGGCAAATTTAAGTTTTTTTAGACTTTAAATAGATGGTTTTGTGTTCAGTACTGTTTAGTTGACTTGATAGTATAGAAAAAATCATTTCATTGCACTTGCATGCATTCATATATATTTTTTTGTTTGATTATTTGAATGTGAATTTGGTGCTATTATTCTATGTGTAGATTTTGGTGCTAGTGGTGATTGTGAGTGTGAGGATTGTTGCTACTCCCCCAACTACTACCAAGGCAAGTGGTGCTTCATGTATTTTGTCATATTATTTTGACTATGCACTAGTGATATTTTGAATAGGGCTTCCATGGATTTTTTCCTAAGTATATATATGCTATGCCTTGGGAAATCCTAGTAGTTGCGGTCTTGGTAGAATTTTATCTAAGTTAAGATACTTGTTATGTTATCATGATTAGCCTAGCTAGTAGCAAACAAGGGTGGAATATATTCATGTTATGGAAATTTTGCTAAGTCTTTGACTTGTGGTTTGTTTAAATAAAAACAACCAAGTGAATGAATCACCTAGGTTGAATGGTATGATGGTTTATTTTGAGTGGTTACACAAGGCCCATGTCTATGGTTTGCCTTGTGTATCTCACTTGTGGAAAGCCACCCAGGAAGAAAGGGATTTGAGATACTTAGTGTTTAGAAGCTTCTAGTGCAACCACATGGCATATGGGCTCTGCCTTGATCATATAGGTTGCAATAACTTAGCCAGATGGACAGTTGGTGGTAGGGTGATAGGATGGAACGCGTCCATGGTGATCTAAGGGAAGGATTCTGAAAGATCTCGTCTCGATGCATGTAGAGTCTTGTGGGGAAAGTACACCACCTCTCGAGAGGGTAAAACCTAAGTAGTTAGCCGTGTCCCCGGTGACATGGTTATACCCCACGGGTACACAACATAAGCATACCTAGTCCAGCCCGAAGGAATGCCCACTGCAAGATATGCGGCCTGCGGAGACTCCGGGTGGCCCAGGCCCATGAAGCCTTCAGATGCTTGGAGAACAAGGCTAG
Source organism: Avena sativa (assembly GCA_916181665.1). Taxonomy (NCBI): domain Eukaryota; kingdom Viridiplantae; phylum Streptophyta; class Magnoliopsida; order Poales; family Poaceae; genus Avena; species Avena sativa. The sequence goes on from OV702297.1 coordinate 152,641,284, forward strand.
TGTAGATAGAATTTCAAAGGGCAAACCCTAATCTGTAACCGACTCAACATACGCCCGAGACCTGCCTATCTATATAAAGGCTAGGAGGGCACAACGAGGAAGGCATCTTTCACCACATACACACCTTCACGCCAGATTGCATCTGCGCACCACTGTAATTTTCGGTTCCGCCGTAATCAAGAGCAGACAAGCAGGAGTAGGGTTTTCCCTCCGGGGGCCTGAACCTGGGTAAACCTTGTGTCCCCGTGTTACTTTTTTGCTAACTGTTCCACGATCTCCAGCATCCCCACCTTCTCCAAAACCCAAGCGCAAAACAATGGGCATTGAAGAGATTAAACCTCGTCAATTGGCACCATTTGTGAGAATCGGGGGCGTTGATTGTGCGATCGTGATGGTCCCATCCAAAGCGATCTACAACTCCTCGGTGATGGAGAGCCACCTCCTCTTTGGAGCTTTCGACTTCACCGCCCACTCTCCAGCCACCATGAAGGATTTCGAGCCCGTAGGCGACAGGCTCGAGATTCTGTTCGGGAGCTTCTGTTTCTAGGTGAGGCAGACCGGCACTCTCCGCCTCCCAGAGCGGGTGCCACCACCATCCATCAGGCCCGCTTCATGGGTCCCACCCATCGGCGTGCTGCACACGTCGATGCTGACAGACGAGTCCTATGACAGCATCAGCTACAACACAGACCTGTGTGCCCCCCATCAGACGAAGGAACCTACGGTTCCGGATCCGAAAGCTGCGGCAGTAGTAATGCAATCTACGGGCGATACCAATGCGCCATAGTCATCTATGGCGAAACAGAAGGGCAGCGAAATTCGACTGATCCCAACCCACCACCAAATCTACCGCCCATCCTGCACGCTGGGAACCAAGGAAACGGAGGGCAGCCGCCCCTCCAGCCCAACGAGGGCGACAATGCCGCCTATCAATGGATCAACCCCAACGAGGACGGCTGGTGATAGGCACGCGAAGCTGTGGCGGGCAACAAGATCCTACCTGTGAATTCTACACGGGACCTGCTGATGGCATACCACCTCCTCCTCATTGGCGAGCACAATAGGCGGGTGAAGCTATAGGAGGATCTCGACAAACGCAAGCAAGCAGCTTCGGAGTCTTGCACGCGGCAATCTGCGCTCTCCGCCGCTGGCGGCTCCAGCTCGCATGGCAATCACGCCAACAAGCATCGCTCTTGCACGGATAACATGGACCCCGCCGCGCTACGTGAGGTCACCAAAACCCTCAACACGTCCTTCATGGAGATGGACGTCAATGGCAATGTCATATCAAAGAAACCTCAGGCTGCGATCATGGCAGCTACCACATACCTCGCGTCCCATCCACCTCCGGTGGGGGACCCGAAGAGTGCCATGCACAAGTATGCACTATCTGAACTCGGAACCATCGGAGCTTCGCTCCACGAAGAAGCTCCTATGGAGCCAAAGAAAAAGGCTACGGTTAGATTCAACCATAGCCCCACACCCTCATCCAACGACGAAGAGGACGAGAACGATCTACCTCGACAAAACAAGATCCCAAGACGTCGCAGCCGCGACTACAACGCTCGAAATGACCTTGCCCAACGCAAGGTTTACAAGGCACGCACCAAACACGCGTGCTCAACCAAATCCGAAGAGGATGATGACTGAGAACTATACGGAGCTCAATGCTTCAGCAGGTCTGTTCAGCGCACGCGGATGCCGAAAAAATTCAAGCTTCCTTCGGACACTCCGAAGTACGACAGCATGCAGGATCCAAAGGCGTGGCTCAGCAACCACCTCTTGTTCGTCAAGCTACATGGTGGCAACAAGAACACTGCCCTGCAATGCCTTCAGCTTCAGCTGACAGGCGCAGCCCAAATCTGGCTCAGCAGCATGTCTTCAAGCTCCATCCAAAGCTGGGAGGAACTAGCGTACAGTTTCATCTGAAACTTTAAAGGCGCCAGCAAGAGGACAACCTCGATCGAGGAGTTACGGGCCTGTACTCAACATACGGTCGAATCCATTCGCTCATACATATTGCGCTGGTCCAATGATACGTTGGAAACGTATCTATAATTTTTGATCCTACATGCATGTTTAGTATCTACTTTGCTTTACTTGTCCACACTTTGAGGTGCTTTTTATATGTTTTCTGCTATTTTTGGTTTCAGAATAGTTAGTAAAGAAATATTCTCGGAAATGGACGGGACAAACGCCAAAGTCAATTACTTTCCGTGTGGAATAAGAAGTCCAGAGGATAGCCGGAGGGCCCAGCCAGGGGGGCTAGACCAACCCCAGGCGCGGGTGGGCCCAGCCCTGTGCCTGGCTAGGGTTTGGTGACCCTGGCCTCCTCCTTGGTCTCCCCCTTTGCCTATAAGAAGCCCCTGATGCAGAAACCCTAAAGTACCCCAATCAAATATCCACGAAACCATCTGTAGCCACCGCCACCATCGTCCCTAGATCGAGGGAGATCTGAAGTTCTTCCCAGCACCCTGTCAGAGGGGAGATCATCCCGGAGGCCTTCTCTCCAGTATGATGCGTGAGTAGTTCCACCTTGGACTATGGGTCCATATAGTAGCTAGATAGTTGTATCTCCTCTTTTGTGCTTTCATGTATAGATCTTGTGAGATCCGTTCATGATCAAGATCTAATCTATTTGTAATCATGCATGTTGTGTTTGCGGGGATTCGATGGATATTGAGATTATTATGTTGGTTTGATTAATGGTTTTGTCTTTATGATTTTATCATGTCTGTGTTAGTTGTGATCTTGCATGCTCTCCGTTGTTAGTATCTATCTTGGCCAAGTAGTTGCTAGTAACTCCAAGAGGGCGTATTTATGCTCGATAGTGGGTTCATGCCTCTAGTTTCCAAGGGAAGTGACAGAAATCTCTTCGGTTGTAGATGTGATGTTGCTACTAGGGAGAAAACAATGGTCTCTTGTTCATGGAACATGTGGACTATTTAACTTACACACTTTGCTTAAAGAAAATGTCTATTGCTTGCAACTTAATAATGGAGGGGGGTCGGATGATAACCTGAAGGTGGACTTCTAGTCATAGATGTAGTTGGATGGCGGTCTATGTATATTGTTGTATTGCCCAATCGAATCTGATAGGATATTTCTAACTAGTAATTGCATTGTTATGCTTTGCTCAGTTCCTGTCAATTGCCCTGATGTAATTTGTTTACCTTTCATGCCATGTTGTTTATCTAAGGAGAGCACCTCTAGTGAACTATGGACCCCGGTCCAATCTTTACCATTGATACATCTTCCACTGTTACTTGTTTACTTGCTGCAAACCATTACCTTCCACACCATACGTTTAATCCTTTGTTACAACAAACCGGTGAGCCTGACAACATCACTGATTCGTTGGGGCAAAGTCTTGAGTTTGTGTTGTGCAGGTCTCCACGTGGCTAGCAACACCTGTGTGATGTTTCCTTCCTCCTGCTGGTTCGATAACCTCGATTTCATACTGAGGGAAACTTGCTTCTGTGCTGCTTCATCCCTTGTTCTTGGGGTTTCCAATGAAGCATCCCACGACAAGTGGTGGGCGCCATCATCCAACATCAAGATCTTCGAGGCACACATCTCCGAGGAAAGAACGATCGACGCCTTCAAGGATGGCGTCAAGCGCCCGGACTTCAAGGAAGAATTTGGGCGTGTCAAGCCCAAGAAACTCGACCACCTCATGGACATCGCCAACAGGTGGGCAGATGGCGAGGATTCCCTCCATCGAGCATATTCAGATGAGGAGGATGAATACGGCCGTAGACACGAGCGTTGTAGCAAATGAAGATCGCGCGTCTATGACGATCGCGACGGACCCGACATGGTTGCGGCTGGCAACGTCGAACGCCACAACGACAGCAACCGCATCAGCGGAGGATATCACGGAGGCAACTTCCGCGACGGAGGATGCCCAACACAAACATGGCAGCGTCGCGGCCGTGATGACGAACCCTCAACATACGAGAAGTTGTCGGTCCCTTGCACCATCCACTTCCACATCGACAAGCAGGATGGCAAAAAGAAGGTCAGCCACATGCTTAAGGACTGCCACAAGTTCCAGAAACTCAGCGAGAGCCTCACCCAAATACGATGCCAGATCGTGAACCCTGGGTTCGGACCCACACCTACACCAGGTGACATCGCCCATGGAGCTCCTCCACCACCACCCATGGGACCATTGAATCCCGCAACCGCACCTACGCCAAACAACAGCACAGGTGGATACCCACCGCCAAAAGGGTCTCTCATGACCCAGAAGGGATGCCCCACCAATAGGGTGCAGAACAAGATCACTCGACAGGTCAACCTCGCTATAACCGCTCCGCCAGCCATCCCTGAGTACCTCAGTAGCTCTGAGTCCTGCATCACGTTTGATCGTTCGGACCATCCCCGCTAGATCCCTTGCCTAGGTCATGCTGCCCTGGTGCTCGAGGCACAGATCAGAGGATTCAAGATGAGCCACGTCTTCATGGATGGCGGTAGCGGAATCAACCTGATGTTCGCCAGCACCCCCACAGCGATGCGGATCCCACTGTGCAACCTAGAACAGTCCAATACAATGTTCCACGGCATAGTCCCAGGGAAGGGCATATATCCCCAAGGAAAGATATGGCTCGATGTCATCTTCGGAAAGCCCTAAAACTTTCGGTGTGAGCGGCTCGAGTTTGAAGTGGTGGATTGGCCATCACAGTATCATGCCATCCTCGGGCGTGTAGCATTCGCAAGGTTTCTAGAAGTACCGCACTACGCGTACCTCCTGCTCAAGATGCCTGGGCCCAAAGGCGTCATCACAGTCCAGGGAAGCTTTACCCGATCGGACCACTACGATAGAGACTTCAACAGAATCTCCCAGTCGTCCGGCATGCAAGAGGAGCTCACAAGGCTCTGAGAGGTGACAGACTGTAACACCTCAGTTTTATCTAATGCTTAAATTAGGGTTTTGTTTGTGCATTCATGAGCATCATTCTTTTAAAAATGCATGCAAGAAAATAAGGACAAAACCCTAAAACCCTAATATCTCCCCTCCCTTTGAAATCCCTTCAAAGTGGTTTTGAAAATATTTGAAAAATCCAAAATGTTTGGAGCCCAATTGGACTAAAAGGGCCCTTGCAATAATTTCATATACTTTATAAATGTCCCCGGTATTTTTAAAAGTATTAAAAACAGTTTATTAATTGAATATTCAAAACAGATTTGGAAACAGAATTAGAAAAAGGTTTTTCTGGAAAAAATAGGACCAGAGAGCTTAATAGGCCACAGCCTAGCCGGCCCAGCTCCCCTCTCCTCCTCTCCCTTCCGCTCAGCGCGTGCAGCTAGCAGCCGCATCGGCCCAAGCCAGCCCACCTGGGCCCAATACCGCTTCAGCATCGCCCGATCGTCTTCCTCGCTGACGGCAGGGAGCTCGCTGTCGCCACCGCAGCCGCCCGATGCGCCCCGTCGCTGTGATGCGCGCCGCCGCCCTAGAGTTGGGTATAAGACCACCGTGCTGCCTCTACCTCTCCTTATCCTCTCATTTCCCTCTCCCTCTCGCTCTCTGGAGCTCTTTCCGCAGAGCCCCGAAACCCTAGCTCCAGCTCGCTGTCATTCTGAGCCTCCCCGTGCCCGTCTAAGCAAGCCACCAGCACCGCCATGGTCCCCTGATTCGACCTACAGAAGGAATCGAGCCACGACGCTCTGAATCGTCGCCCTTGATGCCATCTTCTTCGTCACCGACGACCACCGCCATCGACCTTGCCATCGTTCCAGTCCTCCTCAGCCCCCGCCATCACCACCAACACCCTCCCGATGAGCCTCTAGTGCTCACGGTGCCTTCTGATGCCTCGTTTTATTGCTAGATTCTCCGTGCGCCGTTGACCCGTGAGCCCCTCCGCCGCTCGCCGTCATAACCCGTGCTCTGGTGACCTAGATGGAGCGGCGCCGCCATTTTATTTCTCCTCGTGTCTGCGCAGTTCGACTCGTATACCTAGATCATGCGCGGGCAGCGTCAAAGGCTGGCGATGGTGGCCATCTGCAGGTGACTGGCGACGCGACGTCACACCTGCGTCATGCTGACGTAGTCGCGTGGGTCCGTCTGCCCTCTTTGACCGCTGACCGCCACGGTGGCAACTGACGTGGCCTCGGCCCACCTATCAGTCTCTGTGGCTAGCTTAGCCATGGTGAAAAATAAACCCCACCCCTCTGCTGACGTCATAATGATGCCGTAATCATTTAAAATTGCTTTAATAATTTCAGAAATTATTATAAACTTGTAAATTCAATATATTATTATTTATAAGTCAGAAAAATATGAATAATATATCAAAATGTTTAGAAAAATGAGCTCTATCTAACTAAGCTATAATCATGCATTGTTAATCAACTTTCATAACAAGTTTGTTTAGAAGAACATAGAAACCCCTCATAGGTAATTCCGGAGTTTCCTCGAGTTAGGGTTTTCACCCCTCGGAACCCTAATTAAACTGCCGAGCATGTTTAGGTGTTACATTTCAATGCAATTCAACTTGTCATATCATCGTCCTTGCTTGAGCATTGCATCGATGCCATGTGTTGATTGTTTCCCTTTCTTTCCGGTGATTTGGTTCTTCCCGGTAGAATATGATATCGAGATCGAGATCGTGATTGAAGACCAAGATCAAAACCATTGAATATCGAGGACAAATACTTGACCAACTGTAACCAAGTCAAGTACAAGGCTTTCGAAGATTTATTTATCTGCCATCAACGGGCAAAGGCAAGCATAGCCCCACCATGATACAATCCTATGTTTACGAAAGTATTTCAATTCCTGCCATGATGCATACGATTCTACTTTGTTCTTTTATCGATAGATAGAGTATCCTATCTATTGCATTACTCCCTTGAGCTTATATTACCTGATCCACTGCTCCTAGCATAATGTAACATACCACCCTTTTGTGTAATATTAATAAGGACATGTTTGAGCATTGCATGCATGCATAACACTTGCACTATGGTTTAATCAAGAAAGAACAAACAAAACCATAAACCCTAATAGCTTCCCCTCTCTCTTTGAATAAATTCAAATGGTTTCTATATTTTGAAAATTCTCAAAACAAATGGAGCCCAAATTGTGTTGAGGGCCCCTTAGTGTTTTCAGATATTATATAAAAGTTTCTATCATTTGAAATTATTCAAAACAGATTTGAAATTTTAAATATAAAAGGAAATCAGAAAAACAGAAATATAAAAGGTTTCTGAAATAAAAATCTAACTAACCTAACTACTGGGCCGAGCCCACCTCTCCCATCTCTCTCTCTGCCGCCCATCGCAGCATGCAGCAACCCCGCAGAGGCCCAACCGGGGCCCAGCCTAGCCCGTACCGTTTCGTCGACGCTATTGTCATCGTCCCACCTCTCACCGCACCCGAAGCAGCTCGCTGTCATCTCGCCGCCGTCCTCCACGCGCCAAGATCCGTGTCGCCTCCCCCGAGCGCCTACAAGACCCTGCCGGACAAGCCGACGAACCCTAGCGCCCTCACACTTCTCCTCTTCCTCTCCCTCCCTCGCTGCAGCGCCATGGCCGAAGAACCCTAGCTGCCAGTCGCCATTGGCCTCGTCGTATCCGGCCACCCCAGCCCTAGCCAGTGCCACCGTTGAGTTAGCCGTGCTCGACTCTCTCTCCCTAGCCTCTTTTCCACTTCGCGCGCGACCTCAATGGAGCGAATCGGAATCTCTGGCCATCGTCGGTCTCCGTTGATCCCCGCCTATCCGGAGCTCGCCCCGCCTCGCCGACAAGCCCGTCGTGTTCATGGTGAGCTCCTCGTCGTCACGGTGCCCTCCGCTCTCTCCCTCGTTCCCTGTGTCGCTCTCCCCGCATGTGCCCGACGCTGCTGCCGCTAGAGCTCATCGGAGGCGACGCTCCGGTGACCAAGAAGAAGCGGAGCTGCCACTATTTTGCTTCCCGCGACGCCCTCTTTCTAACCCCCACAACCACGCATCCAAGCAAGCACTAGATCAAGGGATCCTTGCTTGATCTGAGGGTGAGCTCCATTGCTGATGTCATGCTTACATTAGCATGAGGCAATAATCCTTTTCTTTTCTTTTAATTATTTCTATAATTAATTTCTGTAAATAAGAAATGTATGACATGTGGGCCCTACCTGTCAGGGTTTTATTATTTTCTGTAAATATTTTTTGAAATGATTAAAAATCTGACATGTGGGCCCAAGTTTGGAAATTATTTCAAATATTCCAAAAATGATTTAAAATGAACTAAAATTTTAAAAATTCATAACTAATTCATTTTATATCAGAAAAATACAAATAATATACCAAAATGATGAGAAAAATGAAATCTATCTAACTAAGCTATAATCATACATTGTTAATCAACTATGATGGCAAGTTTAATTAGAAGAACCAATTGAACCCCATAGGTGAATCCGAGGATCCCCTGTTCTAGGGTTTGGACCTCTCGGACACCCTTTAAATTGACCAAGCATGTTTTAGGGTTCATTTCAATGCAATTCAACTGGTAATATCATTCATATTGTATGAGCATTGCATATGCCATGTGTTGAATGTTGCTTTCTCTGTTCCGGTGATTGGTTCTTGCGAATAGGAACTGAACCCGAAGCTAAAGTCAACGCCACCGAAGAGTAGTACCAGTCCAACAACGGACAAGGCAAGAGAAGCACCACTCATACATATGAATCCTATGATTACAAAGTATTTCATTCTTGTCATATGCATTCGGTTCAACGGTCTTTTATCAATAGACAGAGTAATCCTATCTAATGCATGCTTTCCTGTATGAACTATATTACCTGATCCACCGCTCGGAGCATAACTAGGGTTTGGCTTATGAGCATTGCTAGTGCCACAGTTTAGTCTAGCTTAGCCATGTCTAGTATGGTAGGATGTTGTGATGTGATCAGATATGAATGATAAACATGCTAAGGCTTGTATGGGAGGCCACGTGGGTTGTGGTTTTTGTAGTCCATACTTGCCACTCTTAGGACCTGATGTTCTCGCCTCTTGAACCAAGACGAGCGTACAACCACACGGGGGCCTGGAAACCCCCTCGACCAACTAACTTTCCTAGTAGATTCCATGAGTCACATACTTCGAGCTTTCCATTCGACATACGCATCTTGGTTCTTCTTGAATGGAGGTGAAGGAGGTGCATTCATAACAGGTAGGTAAGCATGGCCCGGAACAAGAGATGCCCAGCATCCGTAATCTTGAAGCCTGTGCACATCATTAGGGACTGACTTCGGGACTTGACCCGTTATGGCGGCATCTCCCTAGTGCGTGACTCATGGTCTCGGCGAAAGCAAGGTAAAGGTCGTGGTCAACCACTCTCTGCTGGCCTTCCAAGGAAGAGGGCTAATAATTTGGCATTAAGAATTGGTTGGTACGTGTGGGTAAAGTTGTGCACCCCTGCAGGGTTATTAATCTTTTCGAAAAGCCATGTCCACGATTATGGACGACTTGGGAACGGATTTTGTGATCATAGAGAACTATAACCGAATGATAAAACTTTCCAACTAAAGCGAGATCCGGAATACTTCCTCGAGGTTGTTTGAGGGGGTACTCCGGGAAGAGAGATTCAGTTAATGATGTTTCTTGGTGGATATCGAAGATGACTCTGAAGAGCTAGAGTTGTAGTCTTCTTATCCCCTTTTGAAAATGATCTGACTAGACGAGTTTCTTCCCCCTCTTGTTTTGAAAACAAAAGATGGATTTATGCAAAATAACTCCACTAGCCATAAATCTTGCAGAGTACACCCTGTACTCAGCCTTGTTTCGTTGATTTTTTTCTAAAGATGATGCTACTCCAACTGAAGGTGGTTTCTACATCGAAGTCGACGAGTAGTCGGGGTTCCCGGGCAGCAGCCTAGGATATATGGAAGGGTCACTACTTACTCTTAGGCCCTTTGCTAAGTTTGTTGTTTAGAACAACTTGTTTGCTTCCGTTGTTTGATGTAATGATGGGTCTGAGAACCTGGTTTGTATGGTTGGTTTGTAACTCTTTTAAGAGTTTAACTTATAAATGTATGGTTTGTATGTTCTATAATGTTACCAATCTTTCCCTGCGCATTCCAGAATTTAGGTTAGGCTTATATCAGATGAGGATCTGGTATTTGTCTAGCCCTAATCCCGGGTCGTGACACATAACTAGGTTTGGCTTGAGTGCACTGCTAGAGCTATTATATGTGTTCTACTTAGCCATCCATAGCTGCCAGTACTGGTCCATCCAGATGATGTATCACATGTAGAGAATCTAGTATGACAGGAGAACATGATGAGATGAGATCATAGGTGATATGAGTTTAAACATGCTAAGGCTTGTATGGGAGGCCACGATGGGATGTGGTTTTTCTAGTCCCATGCTCGCCACCACTAGGACCCGATGTTCTTGCCTCTTGAACCAAGACGAGCGTACAACCACACGGGCCCTGGAAAACCCCACGAGTGACTAACTTGCCTAGTAGATTCCATGGGTCACATAGTTTGGGCATTCCATTCGACAAATGCATAGAAAACCTTTTGAAAGATTTGTCGGGTGAAGATGCATACATAACAGGTAGGGCAGCGTGGCCGGGGTTGCTTGGGGTCGATGGAGACCCTGGTGAACCAACCTCGCCTCACATCTTTAAGTACAAACTTCGGGATTTGACCCGTTATGGCAGAACCATACTTATTGTGTGACTCATGGTCTCGGAGAAAGCAAGGTAAAGGTCATGTCTAACCACCTTCTGCCGGCCTTCCAAGGAAGAGGGCTAATGTACTGGCATTAAGAGTCGGTTGCTACGTGTGGGTAAAGTTGTACATCCCTGCAGGGTTAAATCATTTCTAAAATCCGTGTTCATGGTTATGAATGCTTGGTGACCAGATTCTAAGATCATAGAGAAGTATAACCTAATCGTAAAACTTGGCAGATCAACGTGTCATTAAGGATGCTTCCTCATGGGTACGAGGGGGTGATCCTAGTTGGTAAATGATGATGATTCGGTGGATATCAAAATATGATGATCAATATTTCAGAGATGTCGCTCTCTTATCCCCTTTTAAAATATTCTAATTAGACGAGATTCTTCTCTCTCTCTCTCTCTCTCTTGTTTTATAAACAAAGATGGCTTTATGCAAAACAACTCCACCAGCCATAAGTCTTGCGGAGTACACCCTGTACTCACCCTTGTTTTGTTGATACTTTTGGGAGAGTAAGTATTCTCTGAAGATCAGTATCGTACTACATCGACACCGACGAGTAGCTTGGGTTTCCCGGCCGGCAGCCTGGAATCTATGGGCTGGGACATCATCGTTATGCTTCAGGCCTCTTAGGCCATTTGTTAAGTTTTCTATCCTTAATAGCATAATTTGCCTTCCGTTGTTTGATGTTTGTGGTTAGGGACCTCTTCTTGTAATAATTTGGTTCTCTGCTCAGTTATGAGCTTGCTGTAATAAATTTTGTGTCGTAGGGTCACTGCTGTGTTATCGATTCTTCACTGGATATCGTCGAGCTCAAGGTAATGCTTATGCCAGACGGAGGTCTGGGATTTGTTTAGCCCTCATCCCGGGGGTTTCACAGGTTTTGGTATCAGAGCAGTACCGACCGTAGGAAAACCTTGCTATTGGTCGATGTTGAGTCTAGTGTTGGTAAAAACTATTTTAAAAGCTGAAAAGTATTTGCGAAAACTCTAGTATGCTTCTTTTTCTCCTTATCTAGTTTTGTTCTAACTTTGGGTTATCTTATCTGGTGTTGACTTTGGAAAAGTTTTGATACCTCTTCTAATCTTTCAAAGCTTAGGTGCCTTTTGGGCATGTCGTTTCTTAGCCAGTTGACCTAGTGTTCAGTTCTTCAGAGTTGTGTGTGTTGTGAATTCCTTGTTTCCTTTGCTCTGCTTCATCTGAGAGATTCCTTTCCATCATGATCTCTCTGCCTTCTGGACCAACAATATTATATTGTTGATCCACAATATTCTGTTCTAGGCTTCAAGGTTTCCTTTTGCCTCGTATGCCTCCTTTTTGTTTGTTTGGGTACTTTAGAATGTGTTTCTTCTTTTGGAAGCTACCTTGTGATTATTACCTTGCAGTGTACGCTAAGTCACTAAAGTAGTAGTTACTCCTTTCTTTGGGTTTTAACCCTTGGACTTGAACCTGAGATCCCGGATTATGCTGGATTCTAGTGTTGTGAATCTTGTAAATGAAGCTGATCTTTAACCTGAGATCCGTTCCTTTGACCCTTGTTGGTAATGTTCACAAATTACCTCAACATAGCTGGTACTACAATTCTAGCCTTCAAGCTTGTGGTTATTGTCGCGATTGAACTGTGACAATTAAGGACTTACCCTACCACATGCTATGGTAGATGTTCTTTAATGGAACCAAATAGATCACGACAAGAGTACTCCTCGAGAGTCTCGCATCTATATTCGTGACTCTGCCACACCTTACCTTTTCTATGCATTAGTTTTTGGAAAATTGTTGACTTATGCATCCACATCTCGGGATTCCATCCCGAGCATGTTCTTTATACCTTGTTGTTTTCCGACCTTTGTCCACCAGTTGGTAGCCAAGTAGTAATTTGCATTGGTTTTTTCGGATGCAAGATACTCTTGTGGTCCATCATGACAAACCATTTCGGGATGTTAGGAGAAACAAACTCCAGTACCTCGTCATATCCAGGACCAGGTCAAAGTGTTGTAATCCGTAGATTAAGAGGCATTGTTTAGCTTTAGTTTATTCTACCTTAAAGTATCACACTCTTTTATGCTAAGAGTTCATGTCGAGTTTCATGACCCCTTAATTAATGAAGTGATGCTCTTACACATATTTACCCACCCTTCCTCGAGCTTTCGCGCTCGTGAGTGATGCATGTGCGTAATAATGTGGTCATTTGAGATTCTAGCAATTTTTATTGTTCTGAACTCTAAGGACATTTGAGTCATTATTAGCGTGATTGGTTAACCATGTCACTAAGCAAAGGATGATTGTGCTACCAAGTCCGTTATTTTGGTGCACTCTTCTCGATCAAAGAGTTAGGCTTGTGCCAAACCTCTAAGACTATGTCTTCATTCCTTACTAAGCAAGTTTCCTCTCGAACTAAGTGACATATCGGTGGTTCGTGATATTCTGGATGTCTACTAGAAGTATCGCCATGTTGCCACATGACCGTGTTGTCAAGTTCTTGAGCAAGTTAGTTCTCCGAACTGCTCCTTTTTCCAAGGATCTGTACTGGATACCCCTAAACTAGTTGGTTTATCTTAAACAACAACTTGGATAGTTATAAGACAAATGTTCTATCCTACTTAGTTCATCTTAAAGGGATGTCTAGTTTTGTACATGCTGAAGAAACATAGTATTTTCTTCGTGGATATGTTATCTTCCCCGTCTTTCATTTGTTTTGGGTTATCGTCAAATCAAACTCGGTTCCAAATACTATCTTGATGGTGTTCTACTTGTGATGTTTCACTTGAGTACATCTTCATGTCCTTTGGTCTGACCAATACTTTTGCCTTGTTCATGCAACATATAAGTCCATCTTGATGGAATGTCTCGATAAGTTTGTTGTTGAGCCCATTGACAATATCTTTATCTTCTCCATCTTAGGCTAGATTCATATGGAATATATGGAATCAATGTTGGAAACTTCCGAGAACCATCTTTGATTCATCTCGAAGTATGTGTTCTGGATGTTATAAGTAACCTTCTCCGATTCACGTGCAGCTATTGAAAGATGTCGCCGTGGATTCGAGTAGAGTTAACTCTGATCCTTAAGGACACATGTGTGTTTTCTTGTTAGTACTTCGTGTATGTGTAGTTGTCTATCGACAAGTTTCTATTGCATGGGTCTAGCAATCTAGCTCGGTCTTCTAGAGCTTTACACTATAGTCCCTATCTTGATAATCTAGTAACTTTACCTCTATGGTAAATGTGGCACACTTTCTGTTCGGACATGCTGAGTCTAAAGTATCATTCCACTTAACCAAAGTTGAATATCAAGTAGCAATGATGGTTGGTGTTCTTAAAGGTTTTGACATAGGTCTCTTTGTAAGTCTGGCAAGATTGATGTAATGGTTGACACACTTAGCCGGAAAGATCTTTTGTCATATTCTCTTAATTCAGCAATAACAACCAGTCTTCATGAGGCATCTTCTATGATTTATCACATGAGTTGTTCTTATGGTTTCCTTTGCATCCGAAGTCTGACCTTTACTTGATGTTTAATTTCTAGAACATCAAGGAGAACATTTAAAGTAGAGTTGCTAAATGTCTCTCGGTCGATCCTCTAGACCATTTTACGTTGGCAAGAATTTTGTTGCGCCAAGTAATTGAAGTCTGAGAATGAAGTTTCTTAATTCTCGTTTCATCAGGAATCTTCTTAACTATTCATCCAATGGTGTAAAGTGATATCATGATCTATGGCAAAGATCTTGATAGTCCTAGATGAATAAAGAACTTCCCCTCGTTTTTCTCAGCCATGTTTTAAGAGTGACTATGATTTTGGTAATCCGGAGTCCCTCTTGCTACATGTTCTATGTGACTCTTATGAGTCCTCTCCACCCAAAACACTTTTCTGTCTTGGCCTTCTATTGAATGAAAGAGTGACCCTTCTGTGTCAAAAGTAGTTCAACAGCTTGGTTTTGTTGATCCATATCTCTGCAACCTGAAATCTCTACTTAAGGCGTTTAGTAGATATACCTTATCGAAGTATGTGGTCAAGTTCATTCTTTTGGAAGCTTTCCTTTTAGAAGCTTAACTCTTCTGAGGCTCCATGGTCTCAATCCTTATGAAGACCATCTATCTAACAACTGGAAACCATCTCCTCGTGTTTCCTCCGTTACCTTGATGTGTTTCATGCTTGTCATCTCAGAGTTGTCTCTGAACACTCCATCCATGAGTTGACCATGAGATACTCGGTGTGTTGTTTAGTGTGTTTCCCTCTTATCTTTAGTGTGACCATGTTTCTTTCTCTCTCTGTCTCTTTTCCTACCTTTGCAATCTCGGGTCGAGATTCTCGTAAGGGGGATAGAGCTGTAACACCCTAGTTTTATATAATGCTTAAATTAGGTTTTGTTTGTGCATTCATGAGCATCATTATTTTCAAAATGCATGCAAGAAAATAAGGACAAAACCCTAAAACCCTAATATCTCCCCTCCCTTTGAAATCCCTTCAAAGTGGTTTTGAAAATATTTGAAAAATCTAAAATGTTTGGAGCCCAATTGGACTAAAAGGGCCCCTGCAATAATTTCATATACTTTATAAATGTCCCTGGTATTTTTAGAAGTATTAAAAATAGTTTATTAATTGAATATTCAAAACAGATTTGGAAACAGAATTAGAAAAAGGTTTTTCTGGAAAACAAATACGACTAGAGAGCTTAACAGGCCGCAGCCCAGCCGGCCCAGCTCCCCTCTCCTCCTCTCCCTTCCGCTCAGCGCCCGCAGCCATTAGCCGCAGCGGCCCAAGCCGGCCCACCCTAGGCCCAATACCGCTTCAGCGTCGCCCTGTCGTATTCCTCGCTGACGGCAGGCAGCTCGCTATCGCCGCCGTAGCCGACCGATGCACCCCGTCGCTGCGATGCGCGCCGCCGCCCTGGAGTTGGGGATAAGAACGCCGTGCTGCCTCTACCTCTCCTTATCCTCTCATTTCCTTCTCCCTCTCGCTCTCTAGAGCTCTTTCCGCAGAGCCCCGAAATCCTAGCTCCGGCTTGCCGTCATTCTAGGCCTCCCCGTTCCCGTCTGAGCAATCCACCAGCACCACCATGGTCCCCTGATTCGACCTGCCATGGTCCCCTTGTCATTGTTCCAGTCCTCCTCAGCCCTCACCGTCACCGTCAACACCCTCCCGGTGAGCCTCTGGTGCTCACAGCGCCTTCTGACGCCTCGTTTGCTTGCTAGATTCACCGCGCGCCGTTGACCCGTGAGCCCCACCGCCGCTCGCCGTCGTAACCCGTGCTCTGGTGACCCAGATTGAGCGGAACCACCATTTTGTTGCTCCCTGTGTCTGCGCGGTTTGACTCGTATACCCAGATCATGTGCGGGCAGCCTCAAACGCCGGCGATGGTGACCATCTGCAGGTGGCCGACCACTACTAGGAAAACGGCTATAGGTAATCAGCACATCCGTGGCTCACATGGTTGAAGTGCCCCACGGCTAAAACAGGCGTGGCTCACCTGTGGGCAGTGCCCTACTAGTAACTAGAACAACCGTGGCGCACATGACTATAGTGCGCCACAAATGTGTGTGGGCCAGGGGCCTGTTGGCCGCACGCCAAACATCTGTAGCGCACTACGGTCATGTGCGCCACGGTTGTTAGTCTCATCTGTGGCGCACATGTGTGGGGTGCGCTACGCCTAAGCGCACGCCCCCCTCTGCTGTGAAACGGTCACAAACTTCTGTGGCGCACTCGGCCTAGTGCGCCACTGGGAGTAGGAACATCTGTGGCGCACATGGCCTAGTGCACCTACCTCCATGGTTGTGCATGAAGAAGAAGTACATACAAATGAGTATGCTAATTCAAGGGCCGAAACAACCTGGTACCGACATCAATCTGTATCTCGGGCTGTTGAAAGAGGAGCTAGCCACGTTATGGGAATCTGGAGCCAATACTTACGACGCCGTCGCACAAGATTATTTCACTATGAGAGCCGCGTTGGTCACTACGGTGCAAGACTATCCAGGTTGCGGGTATATCTCGGGGCAGGTTATCCAAGGATTCTGCGCATGCGTTAGGTGCATGGATAACACAAGCTATCTCCAACTAGAGAAAGATCCAGGGTCATCGAAAACCGTGTTCATGGCGCACCGGAGGTGGATCGGCAAGAATGATCCATGGAGAAAACGTGGAGACCTGTTCGATGGCAAATCAGAGACCCGAGGAATCCCAAAGCGTAGGAGCAGCGAAGAAGTGGAAGAGTTGCTGAAAAACTGGAAAGATTGTCCTAAGCCAGGAAAGAAGCGAAAGAGGCAGCAACAAGACAAGCCGCTGATGAAGCTATGGAAAACAAGGTCTGTTTTCTGGGAGTTGCCATACTGGAAGTTTCTCCGCACGCCTCATAGCCTCGACATCATGCATATCACGAAAAACATGTGCGAGAGTCTGGTCGCCACCATAATCAACATGCCAGATAGGACGAAAGATGGTCCGAAAGAAAGGCACGACCTGATATGCTTGGGTATCCGGAAGGAGCTTCACGGAGGACGCACTACTCCTGATGATCAGGAAGATGACGATGATCATGAGTCGGAGACAACACAAGGTCGTCGGAAGGGTAAAAAGTTCAAGAAGAATGAATATTACTGCCCTCCTTCTTGCTTCACTCTAAGCCAGGATGAGATCAAACAGTTTTTCAAGTGCCTTCTAGGATTCAAATTTCCTTACGGCTACGCGGGCAAGATAAGCAGATACCTAGACGAGGCGAAGCAGAGGTTCAGTGGCATGAAGTCTCACGACTGTACTGTGCTAATGACGCAGGTACTTCCGGTCGCACTAAGAGGGATAATGGACGAGCACGTCCGTGAAACGTTATTTGGCCTATGCAAGTTTTTCGACGTCATCTCTAGGAAGTCGATTGGCTTGAATCAGCTCGGAAGGCTACAGGAGGTGATCGTGGTGATACTATGTGAGCTTGAGGTCTACTTCCCACCCGCATTCTTCGACATTATGGTGCATCTGCTGGTCCATGTCATGGAGGACATCATACAACTCGGGCCGATGTTCCTCCGCAGCATGATGGCGTTCAAAAGGATGAACGGACACATCAAAGGATACGTTCGCAACAGGTCCCGTCCAGATGGAAGCATAGCCAAGGGCTTTCTGGCTGAAGAGTGCATCTCTTTCTGCACGAATTATCTAGACATCGAGAACCCTGTCGGTCTTCCCGTCAATAGACACCTTGGCAAGCTCGACGGATCTGGTCACCGAGAGGGTCGTCGCATACTGCATGCAGACTTCGATTTTCGACGCGCAGACTTTGATCGAGCAAACCTCGTCGCGCTACAGCATTTAGAACTGGTCGATCCTTGGGTACAGAAGCACAAAAGGTCAATCGAGAAGAAGTACAGTGACCGGGGCATACAAAGGACACAGGGAGAAATAATCAAAGAGCACAACTCAGATTTCACTCATTGGTTTAGGAAAACGCTCCTTGATAATCCCCCGCGCTCGCATTCTTCTGACACGGAAAAGATCATATTCACCTTGTCGCAGGGACCGATGCAAAACCTGGTGACCTATCAGGCGTATGATATCAACGGCTACACATTCTACACGGAGCAAAAGGACAACAAGTGTGATTATCAGAACTCAGGCGTAACGTCGGAATTCTACACCAATGACAACATGAAGGAAAGATTCTACGGAAGAATCGAGGAGATCTAGGAGCTCGACTACTGTGGAGAAAAGGTGCCGATGTTTCGTGTCAGATGGGCAAAGAGCGTCGAAAGAGAAGACCGGTATTTCACAACCATGGTTGTACCTGAAGCAGCCAAATCCAAGGCCACTGGTGCAAACGTGGCCGCGAAAAATGAACCGTGGGTACTGGCTACCAAAGTGGACCAATGTTTTTTCATTACCAACCCGACAAATCCTAGCCGTGTTGTCGTGAGGAGAGGAAAAACAAACATCATCGGAATGGATGGAGTCGCCAACGAGCAAGACTTCGACCAGTACGGCGATCCAAAGATTGAAGATGACGACGACTACGATGCAGCAACATACATCACAAGAAGAAAAAGGACAACCCTACCCAAAAAAGGTAGCCCGTTCGAAAGAAGAAACATTAAAGTGCCGGGGCTAAATTATTCAACCGCGACAAAGAAGGGAAAAAAGATTGTAAAACGCTAGCTCAAAAAATATTGTAAAACGCGTGGTCGAAAAAGATTGTAATATTTATGGACAAATTATTATTACATATTTGAAGCATATTTAATTTGTACCACTTTTATGACATATATTATCACTTTTGGGCATTTTTGGAATATATAAAAGTATTTTAAAAACAAAACAAAACTTTTGTAGCATATATCACCACTTTTGGGCATTTTTTGAAACATTTAAAAGAATTTTTAAAATAAAAATAAAAAATGTGGGCACCAGGATTCGAACCTGGGTGCTAACATGTTTAGAATAGACCAGTGGGCGGAACCAGTGGGGTAAGGCAGTGCTAGTGTTAGCAAAGGGGGTGGCAGCCCTGTTATCTAAGTAGTCGTACCCACTTAGCAAAGGGGGTGGAACCTCCCATTCAACCCCCAGGAGCGGATGAAGAAGAGCCGTCTATCCTCAGAACTTGCTTCGGCTTATTCTTGCTATGGCCAAAGAGCATAATCCATTTGGGGACGGCGGGGGCCATCACGCCACAGACAACAGCACCGCCTGTCGTGCCAGCGACAAGCGGTGGCAAGGCCTTACCGCCCTCGCCATCACCTCCATGCGGTGGGTCGGATGATATGCACATGGCGCAGGATCCGGCCGAGGATGACGAAGACTGGAATGATCACTTCTTCAGCACTCAGTTTGGCAACGAAGAAGACCTAGCTGGTGGCCCCAGAGAGAAAGCCACTATCACCAAGCGTCTGTTTGGTTCTCAGGAGACGCCTCCAGCTTGCGCCTTTACAGAGCCAGCTGATACAACCAACCGGCCCTTTATTCTAAGCCCTGACACACTACATAGGGCGGCCGGTGCTCAGATTGCGGTGCCTGCCCGCTCTCCAAAAGGAAAAAAAGGGCAGGAAAAGAAAATCTAGCAGCTCGAGCCAGCTGGTGGCGTCAACAACTACGAATCCGATCAGGTTTCGGGACGGGCCACCAAGACCCGAGGGAATTATGTGGAGGATTCATGTGGCGGGTGAGCCCATGCTACCTAAGAATTTGCGGAAGCTCGCCAGTTCGGAACTGCAGAGTGTGCATGATGGCGTGCTGACGATAAAGAGACGCCTTCTATCAGAGAAAGATCCCTCGCACCCGGTATTCGTGGTTAAGGTGCCACCAGGCTTGGGCTTCGTCGACAATGCCCCTGCGGATCTGTTCTTCCTGCGGTTCGACGACATCTTCAATATGTTCCACCTATACCCGCTGCACTATACCATGGTCCGTCTGTTTTCTCTCAGCCTGGCCATGCAGATCATTAGAGAGAACACACCGGGCATCGCTATAGTGGACCCCTACTACATGCGTGATGGCTTCTTGGGTTCCCCCGCCGAACGACGTATCGTGGCCTCGTACCTAAAAAGAATCCTCGTGGCGAACAAGACAAAGGAATACATTCTCGTGCCTTACTTTCCCGAGTAAGTCGTTATTCACTCGCCACCGTCGATTGGCTTTATTAGATCATCATCATTCTTTTTCCAACACATTCCATTTGAATTTTTTGCGCAGAGATGAACACTGCACGCTCATCTCCTTATCGCCGAAGCATTCCCACGCCACGTATTTCAACTCGGGAAGTCTAGAAAAGAAGAAAAACTACGACAAGATCAAGGAAGTTCTAGATGATGCTCTCACTGGCTTTGCCTCGACGGAAGGCACCAGCTTCGTGTGTAAGAAGGTCAAGTTCGGCAGGCACGTCTTCAACCACGTAACAGAGTTCCCCTGCGTGAAGCAGCCGGAAAACAGTAAGAAGGAAGCCTACTACGCACTCCATCACATGAGGGCGTTCCTACTTGGCCAGCAGAATTCTACGCTGCCAGATCATCTCAAACAGTGGGCCGAAGCAAAGGCCAAGATCAATGATTCGGATATTAGACAAGAGATGTATCGTATCCAGCAGCAGTTTGGGGCAATCATCTTTCGTGATGTCATGACTTCGGGGAGGATCTTCTACGGAGGAAATATCCCGAATAACCGTGACATAGAAGATCGCCTAGAGATGCAGGGTGACTATAGGAAGTTCATGACGAGACAAGGCGTCCTCCCGTTCCCTAAGCCGAGCCAGAAGGCTTGATGTTGGCCTAGTTGTAGTTACAAACTATAGATGACCTTTGTGTGTGTGTGGACGACAAGTGAACTTATTTTGCTTATTATTATTATATATCAATCAATGCTTGGTTTTTTTGCTTACTCTTTGGTCCTTTGCTCAATTTGGTCCTTCTTTTTTTCCTTACTCTTTTTTCGAGAATAATGCCGATGATTGAAAGTCGTGGCACACTATATATGTGAATGTGCTACGATGGGACTGTGAGCCTTGTGATATGCACAAGTCCAGGTCTTGTGCATCCTACTTGGCTCACCGTTCCATCGTAGCATATTCCTGTGTCCAACGACCTATGTATATATATGAGGCATTCTTTTCGAGTTATTTTTGTCTTTTTCGAGAATATGCCGATGATTGAAATGTCGTGGCACAATATATATGTGAATGTGCTATGACGGGATAGTTAGCCTTGTGATATGCACAAGTCCAGGAATTGTGCATCCTACTTGGCTAACCGTTCCGTCATAGCATATTCCTGTGTCCAACGACCTAGCTAGTTATATATGAGGCATTCTTTTCGAGCTACTTTGGTCTTTTTCAAGAATAATGCCGATGATTGAAATGTCGTGGCACACTATATATGTGAATGTGCTACGATGGGATTGTACGCCTTGTGCTATGCACAAGTCTAGGTGTTGTGCATCCTACTTGGCGTACGGTTCCATCGTAGCATATTCCTGTGTCCAACGACCTATGTATATATATGAGGCATGCTTTTTGAGTTACTTTGGTCTTTTTCGAGAATAATGCCGATGATTGAAATGTCGTGGCACACTATATGTGAATGTGCTGCGATGGGATTGTTCGCCTTGTGCTATGCACAGGTCCAGGTGTTGTGCATCCTACTTGGCGAATAGTTCCATCGTAGCATATTCCTGTGTCGAACAACCTAGTTATATATGAGGCATGCTTTCTGAGTTACTTTGGTCTTTTTCGAGAATAATGCCGATGATTGAAATGCCGTGGCACACTATATGTGAATGTGCTGCGATGGGATTGTCCGCCTTGTGCTATGCATAGGTCCAGGTGTTGTGCATCCTACTTGGCGGATAGTTCCATCGTAGCATATTCCTGTGTCGAACAACCTAGTTATATATGAGGCATGCTTTTTGAGTTTGTCTTTTTGATTTAGGAGTACTTTCTATAAGTGTATCTTCATATGCGACTTTAATTATATATGTTTTTTTCAATAGTCGGTTAATTATTATTGTCAACTTATAGATGACGTGGTACGTCGTGTACAAGGGACGGGTTCCCGGAGTCTACGATGATTGGGAAGACTGCCGGAGACAGGTGCACCGTTTCAGCGGCAATAGCTACAAAGGGTACAACACTATGGCAGAGGCGGAAGCTAGATACACGCGCTATCTAGCGGGAGTTAGGACAAGGAACCGGATGAAGACCTACACCTTCGTCGCGGCGGTGATCATGCTTATCTTCTTTGGTTATTTATCCCGCGTTTGTGTCTAGCTAGCTAGTTTAGATGTCTATGCGAGCTTCCGAGCTCTAACTTGTTCGATCGACACATGTATTAGCATGTCATCAACTGCTACTTTGTAACATGATCGAAACAATGTAACTTAAACTATGTATTTATGTATGAGACTTATCTATATGTATTTGTTTCAATCTTGTTTTTTATATTGAGTATTTATATATATAATTGTATATCTTGTATCTGTGTGTGTATATCTGCTGTAATATTGTATATAATCTGGCTCGGAAATTAAAAAAATTAAAAAATACATCTGTGGCGCACATGGTCTACCTTCTGTGGTGCACTACACCTAAAGCGCACTATGGAAGTTTAGTGGCGCACTAGGTAGTGTGCCACAGAAGATCCCAGGGGTAGCGCACCATCCCAAACTTCTGTGGCGCACTAGGAGGTGCGCTACGCCTATCTCTACACAACCGTGGCGCACTAGGCAGTGCGCCACGGCTGAGAGATAGCCGTTGCGCAAGGCCCGTGGCGCACTGCTAGTGCGCCACGGATGGGCATTTCGGGTGCGCCACTAACAGCCTGTTTCCTAGTAGTGGACGACGTTATGTCACGCCTGCGTCATGCTGACATAGTCGCGTGGGTCCATCTGCCCTCTTTGACCACTGACCGCCACGGTGGCAACTGACGTGGCCTCGGCCCCACCTATCAATCTCTGTGGCTAGCTTAGCCGTGGTGAAAAATAAACCCCACCCCTCTGCTGACGTCATAATGATGCAGTAATCATTTAAAAAGGCTTTAATAATTTCAGAAATTATTATAAACTTGTAAATTCAAAATATTATTATGTATAAGTCAAAAAAATAGGAATAATATATCAAAATGTTCAGAAAAATGAGCTCTATCTAACTAAGCTATAATCATGCATTGTTGATCAAATTTCATAACATGTTTGTTTAGAAGAACATAGTAACCCCTCACAGGTGACTTCAGAGTTTCCTCGAGTTAGGGTTTTCACCCCTCGGAACCCCGATTAAACTGCCGAGCATGTTTAGGGGTTACATTTCAATGCAATTTAACTTGTCATATCATCATCATTTCTTGAGCATTGCATCGATGCCATGTGTTGATTGTTTCCCTTTCTTTCCGGTGATTTGGTTCTTCTCGGTTGAATACGATATCGAGATCGAGACGGAAGACCAAGATCAAGACCATTGAAGATCGAGGACAAATACTTGACCAACTGTAACCAAGTCAAGTACAAGGCTTCCAAAGATTTATTTATCTGCTATCAACTGGCAAAGGCAAGCATAGACCCACCATGATACAATCCTATGTTTACGAAAGTATTTCAATTCCTGCCATGATGCATACGATTCTACTATGGTATTTTATCAATAGATAGAGTATCCTATCTATTGCATTACTCCCTTGAGCTTATATTACCTGATCCACTTGTCCTAGCATAACTAGGTTTGGCTTGTGTGCACTGCTAGAGCTATTATATGTGTTCTTCTTAGCCATGCATAGCTGTCAGTACTGGTCCATCCAGATGATGTATCATATGCAGAGAATCTAGTATGACAGGAGAATGTGATGAGATGAGATCATAGGTGATATGAGTTTAAACATGCTAAGGCTTGTATGGGAGGCCATGGTGGGATGTGTTTTTTCTAGTCCCATGCTCGCCACCACTAGGACCCGATGTTCTTGCCTCTTGAACCAAGACGAGCGTACAACCACACGAGGCCTAGAAAACCCCACGAGTGACTAACTTGCCTAGTAGATTCCATGAGTCACATAGTTCGGGTGTTCCATTCGACATATGCATAGAAAACCTTTTGAAAGATTTGTTGGGTGAAGATGCATTCATAACAGGTAGGGAAGCTTGGCCGGGGTTGCTTGGGGTCGATGGAGCCCCTGGTGAACCAACCTCGCCTCACATCTTTAAGTACCACCTTCGGGATTTGACCCGTTATGGCGGAACCATACTTATTGCGTTACTCATGGTCTCGGCGAAAGCAAGGTAAATGTCGTGTCTAACCACCCTCTGCCGGCCTTCCAAGGAAGAGAGCTAATGTACTGGCATTAAGAGTCGGTTGGTATGTGTGGGTAAAGTTGTACACCCCTGCAGGGTTAAATCTTTTCGAAAATCCGTGTTCACGGTTATGAACGCTTGGTGACCAGATTCTAAGATCATAGAGAACTATAACCTAATCGTAAAACTTGGAAGATCAACGTGTGATTAAGGATGCTTCCTCATGGGTACGAGGGGGTGATCCTAGTTGGTAGATGATGATGATTCGGTGGATATGAAAATATGATGATCAATATTTCGGAGATATCGCTCTCTTATCCCCTTTTAAAATATTCTGATTAGACGAGATTCTTCTCTCTCTCTTGTATTATAAACAAAGATGGCTTTATGCAAAAAAACTCCACCAACCATAAGTCTTGCGGAGTACACCCTGTACTCTCCCTTGCTTTGTTGATACTTTTGGCAGAGTAAGTGTTCCCTGAAGATCAGTATCGTACTACATAGACACCGATGAGTAGCTTGGGGTTCCTGGACGGCAGCCTGGAATCTATTGGCTGGGACGTCATCGTTATGCTTCAGGCCTCTTAGGCCATTTGTTAAGTTTGCTATACTTAATAGCATACTTTGCCTTCTGTTGTTTGATGTTTGTGGTCAGTGACCTCTGCTTGTAATAATTTGGTTCTCTGCTCAGTTATGAGCTTGCTGTAATAAATTTTGTGTCGTAGGGTCACTGTTGTGTTATCGATTCTTCACTGGATATCCTCGAGCTCAAGGTTAAGCTTATGCTAGATGGAGGTCTAGGATTTCTTTAGACCTGATCCCGGGGGTGTCACCCAGACAACGGGGCATCCCCAGTCGCCAGGCAAAACTCACCTGATACGTCGTTCGACTCCACAGTCAACACGAAAAAGGTGCAGGTCCACCCAACGGACGCATCCAAGATGACGCTGATCGCCAACGACCTCAGCCCCGCATAGGAAAGCGCGCTCGTCAATTTCCTCCGTGAGCACTAGGAAATATTCCCCTGGTGTCCTGCGTAGGTGCCAGGAGTTCCCAGGGAATTCGCCGAGCACGCACTCAATGTGTTCCCGGACGCAAGTCCGGTCAAGCAGTCGATCCTACGACTGTCTGAACCACGAGAAGAAGTAGTTGGAATCAAAGTCAACAGACTCCTGGATCCCAACTTCATCCGAGAAATCACGGAGAGCGAGTGGCTAGCCAACACCGTGCTAATCCCAAAGAAAGACACAGACATCCTGCGGATGTGCGTGGACTTCACGTCGCTCAACAAGCACTGCCCCAAGGACCACTTCCCCCTTACTCAGATTGATTAGATCATCGATTCGAATACAAGATGCGAGAAACTGTCCTTCCTCGATGCCTACTCAGGCTACAATCAGATTTGGCTGAATGTTAAAGATCAGGAGAAAACGGTGTTCATCACATCGTTAGGGGTATTCTGCTACAACACCATGCCCTTCGGGCTAAAGAACGCAGGTTCCACATACTATAGGTGCATGCAGGCATGCTGAACAACCAGATCGGTTGCAACATCCAAGTCTATGTCGACGACATAGTCATCAAGACCAGGGAAGCCAAGACACTGATCGACGATCTCCGCGAGACGTTCGATAACCTTGATCACTACAAGATCAAGATGAATATAGAAAAATGCTCCTTCGGCGTCCCATCTGGCCAACTAATCGGCTACTTCATCTCCAGCGAGGAATCGAAGCGAATCCGAAGAAAATCTGGGCCATACTGACCATGGGGAAGCCGAAGAACATCCAAGGTGTCTAGCAACTAGCTCGGCACATCGCGGCGCTGAGCAGGTTCATCAGCCGCATGGGTGAGAAGGCCCTGCCTTTTTACCAACTGCTATGCAAAACTGACAAGTTCGAGTGGACACCCGAAGCAGACGATGCATTCGAAGCACTCAAGCGGCTGCTCTCCACCTCGCCTATCTTGGTCATGCCCAAGGAGCAAGAGCCACTACTGCTATACATCGCAGCCACGCACCAGGTGGTAAGTACTGTACTTGTGGTCAAACGACCCAAAGATGGCTAGACCCACGGGGTCCAACGCCCAATCTACTAGCTCAGCGAGGTACTGACGCTAACAAAATAGAGGTACCCTCACTACCAGACACTCGCCTATGGCATGTTCATGACGGCTCGTCGGCTGAGCCACTACTTCCAGGAACATCAGATAATGGTCGTCAACGAGGCGCCACTGTCCAACATCCTGAACAATCCCGAAGCCACATGACGCATAGCCCTGTGGGACATCGATTTATCTCCTCTAGACATAGTCTACGAGCGGCACCGTGCGATCAAATCTCAGGTCCTCCCTGACTTCTTCATCCACTGGATGGAGCTCCAGCTGCTGGACACCCCGTACATGACGCAGTCATGGACGATGCACTTCGATGGATCCAAGCGCGAGGCTGGAGCAGAAGCTGACGTCATACTGACGTCCCCGCAAGGCGATAAGATGAAATACGTCCTTCGGATGAAATTTCGCGCATCCAACAATGAGGCCAAATACGAGGCCCTCATCCACAGCATGAGGATGGCCAATATCTGCGGCGCAACGCACCTAGTCATCTACCGTGACTTGAACCTCGTCGTGCGACGCACACGCCGCCAACATGACCGCGTACCGTGCACTCTACAACTCACTCGAAGGAGACTTTGACGGCTGCGAGCTTCGCCACGTTGGAAGGGAAAGCAACGAGGAAGCCTATAGACTCGCCAACATCGGTTCCACCTACGCACGGGTGCCACCAGGTGTTTTCCTCGAACAAATTTGTGTACCCTCTATCAAAACAAAATTCCCCAAGGGATCACCCGAAGAAGCAGAACACTCGGGGCCACGCCAACCGAAGGGTCAGAAGGACCCGAAAAACTCGACACAGAGGCCGAGATCTTCAGCCTGATGCAGGTCATGGTGATTGAGGAGACATGGACGCAGTCGTACCTTCGATACCTACTCAACAAGGAACTGCCTGACGATCCGACAGATGCCCGACACATATCTCGCCGGTCCAAAGCATTCACTCTCCACAATGGCGAGCTATACAAACTCATCATTTCGGGTGTGCTACAAAGTTGTGTCACCATAGGTGATGGCAAAACCATCCTCCTAGACATCCACGAAGGCATCTGCGGTCACCATGTAGGCAGCCGTGCCCTCGTTGCCAAAGTCCTCACCAGGAGGTCACGTCTTCCTCCTGGTCGCAGTCGACAAATTCACCAAGTGGATCGAGGCTATGCCCATCACCAACCAAAGCGGCAAAACAACCGTAAAGTTCTTCGAGTCTATAGTCTACAGGTTCGGCGTGCCGCACAACATCATCATGGACAATGGCTCAAACTTCATCTCGAACGAATTCCAGGACTTCTGCGACAGCCTCGGAATCAATATATCATATGCCTCGGTGGCACACCCGCAGACCAACGGGCAGGTCGAAAAGGCCAACAACCTCATAGGAGGAGGCATCAAGAAACGCCTGCTCAGCCCACTCGAACGTCTTGCGGGATCCTGGGCAGAAGAGCTACCCTTCGTCCTCTGGAGCATACACACGACGCCAAACAGTGCAAATGGCTTCACACCTTTCTTCATGGTGCATGGAGCCGAAGCTGTACTGCCTGCCAGGGTATGCCACAAGGCCCCACGGGTATTCGCCTACAGCAAATCCGAATCGACGGCCGCACTCGAAGACGCCGTCGACACACTTGATGAGGCACGCGACATCGTCGCGGCTCGCTCAGCGGTCTACCAGCAGAGCCTTCACAACTACCACATCCAATGGCTGCAACCAAGGTCCTTCGTCGAAGGATACCTCGTCCTACGACTGAAGCAAGAGCGGCTGAAAAAGCTCGAGTCTCCCTCGGAAGGACCCTACATCATCACAGAAGTCATCTCAGGCGGCGCCTATCGCCTCAAGGACATTGTGTCAGGAGTCGAATACTCCAACCTCTGGAACGTCGCGCGTCTGCGATGCTTCTACCCCTAGTTATCCCTTTACTTCAAATCAGGCTACTCAGCCAAGGCTACTTAACCGAACAATGTACCTCCTCGATTACGATATGAATAAAAGCTAAGTGTCTCGCCAGAAATTTTTTCTTTTCCTTGCACTACTTTTCATTATAACACGGTCGGGGGCTCCGCCTCACCTCACAACTTTGTCGACTGAGAATAACGCATGTAACATGAGTAGCTGACCATGTCAGGCTAACGAAAGGGACATGCACACAACAAAGGCACCACGTGCTAGCACAAACAAGCTTTACAGAAAAGGGCATAACAAGCCCACTCGAACATATACAAATTTTACATCTATCTTTTTACAGGACCTACCTATTCTGAAGAATTACGTGCGCCCGATGCTCAAACAGTACCATGATCTCTTCGGCATACTACCTAGCAGCCGCATAATGAAGGCGCATGTCCCAGAGGCCACCATCTGGTCGAGGGGGCGGCCCAGCCGCCAACGCCACGAGATCAACATCAGGGCAATGTAGACGAACAAGCGAAAGGGCGGCTTTCACCCCTACTACCAGCTGTTGCCGCACCAACTCCCTCACGTGATTCATGTCCCAAAACTTCCACAACAAACCCCACAAGGTGGACGATACCTCATCCAGAGGAAACATGACGTACATAATCGACGCAAGGGAAGTCTTCACTTGAATTAGCACCCGTGACACCTGATGAACACGATCCTGCATAGTCGCAAGGACAGTGGCCCGGTCGCGGTCCATCCAGAAAAATCCTCCAGCTTCCATGTCCTGTTGGGTCAAGCAGTTGATGCGAACTGCAATGTGCTCCTTCTCCTCCCTCGGAACAAGGTTGGCACCTGCAGAACATTCAGGATAAGGTGGCGTGCAAACAAGGGGCACACAAAAACGAGTAGTAGCTCAAGACTACATACATTGCAGCTGTTCGCTCAACTGCCGCAGCTCGCCCATCAGATACTCCTCCCTGGTGGTAGCCCGCTCAGTTTTCAACTTCCACACGTCCGCATGGCCTCGAACGCCAAACATCTCTTTCTCCAGGCTACGGACGCGGTCACGAAGAAAAACAAGCTACAACGCATCATCCAACGATGGTCGTGGGTCTGACGTGGTCGAAGTACCAACGGGTGCACCACCCGAAGGACCCTAGAAGGCAAAACAGGAAAGGAGATAAACATCACAAACATCTCTGAAAATAGCTCGACAAATTAACTTATATACATTAATGACCACCGCATGGCACAAAGGAAGGATTGTTCATCAAGAAAAGCATACATTACAAAAGAGGATACACTATCCTAGAACTACAACAGAGAAGCCTAAGCATCCGCATCCGGAGTGGCCACGGAGTCAGAGTGCATGCTCTTGGCCTCCTCCTGCTGCTTCGCAGCATAGTCTGCCAGCAGATCGATAAGCTTCGGACCATAATGCTTACAGCAAGAGGCGAAGAGAGCAAATGCTACCTCTAACCCGTCTGGCGCTGCTGGCATCTGAGAGGTGACGTGGTGAAGATACAAATCCGCTCCGGACTCCATGGCCATGGCTATCCCCATGGAAGCATCGATGCCCTTCTGCTTGCGCTTGTAGGCCGCAGGGGCATCCTTTGATAGCGCATCTGCTAGAGAATCAACATCCTCAAGGGCAGCGCCCTTCGGCATGATCTCTTTGTACGTACGCTAGAGAACCTCCTTCGCCTTAGCAAAGGAACCAGCAGCAGTGCCTTAGTGATCTTCGACCACTGTGGCGGCATCATCCAGAGCGCTCCAGTGCTCCAAGATTTTGCGATCAAATGCAATGCCCGAGGCATCTGGCGCAAAGAAGAACAGGCAGGAGCTGAATAAGGACATGAAGAAAAGAGGAGTCGAAAATCGAAAAGAACAAGTCGCATGCAAGACACTTACCGGAAAACGGCTTGGCTGCATTCATCGGCCTATTGGCCATCTCCTTCTCGCGAGCAGAAGATGCAGCAGCAAGCTCCTTCTCGTGATCCGTAGACTTCTTCCGTAGGCGCTCTTGCGCCTCAGCAGCAGCGGCCACCTCCTTCTCCAGACGCTCCCTCACCTCAGCAGCATCCGCAGCCTTCTTCTCCGCTCGACCGAGGCTCTTGTCGAGAGCGTCCAGCCGACGAAGGGCATCGTTGTTCTCTTCTAAAAATAAACCAACAAACACATGAGTGACACAAGCATTGTTCGTGTGACAGACGAACATAAATAAGCAAAGTATAGCACCTTGCAGCTGCTTCATGCTGGCCTCCTACGCCAGATGTTGCTGGATGAGAAGATTTCCTCTATGCACAAAGGGCTGCGAAAGGAAGCAGAAGCAAATAATCAAGAAAGCATCAGGAAAAAGGGCTCGGAGGCTACGCCCCGAAAAGATCATAACATTCAACAGAACAACCCGAAAAGGGCTCGGGGGCTACCCCAGGACGAAAAAAGAAAAACAACTTACGTGCTCAGATGGAGACTCCGAAGGTCCACCAGGGGTCTTTTGAGTAACGACCACCCAAGCCTCTGGCGGAGAGGGATTCGAGGCGTCGTCCTCAGAGTCGGCCACCATCTGAGAGTAAGGAGCTCTCAGTTTCGACTCCCCTATGGCCTCCTGAGCGCCCTCACTAAGAGAACCCTCCGATGAGGGGTTGCAATAAATAGTACTGGTCAGGACAACATGAAAAATTACGCATGCAAAATTCAGAACAAAAGGCATCTGAAGGTACTTATGAGTCAATGTCGCTCAAGTTGAAGATGGGCGGCACCTTCTCCTTCTTCTTCTTCTTAGCTGGAGGCTGCAGCGCCACTGTCTGCAGAGGCACAGCCGGGAATGGTGCAGAAGAAGCGCCGTCCTCCTCGCTGTGGTGCATGAGGAAAGATGGGTCCCTAGGCGTCGGTGGAGTAGAGGCATACGAAGACTCGCTCGGGCTGCGTGCTTGCTTTTGGGTGCGCCCCTCGCTCGCCTCGGGGGCTTCGTGAGTGGGGGACTGCGCTGGCGGAAGCTCAGACTCGGAGTCTACCTCCTCATTGTTTTGCGCCTCCCTATATTTCTGAGGCAGAGGGGGCATGGACCCCGTAACTTGGATGCGTTGCAAGAAAAGATAACAAAGACATGAGAAACTATAAGAAGCAAAAACACACAGCAAAGCGCAACGCGCACGAACAATCTTCACCTTCGAGGCCCCTTTACTGGTGCTAAGAGGGCGGGTCAGCGACTCCCTCGGCAGGTCCTCACCATCCTTGTACTTCAGCAGAGGACGGAGGGCCCTATCAAGATCACCCTAAGATAATTCTTCGGATGACACTCTGGTGGGATCACTAGGGCCGGCGTAGAGAAACATTAGGTGCGCCTTGGCTTGGAGCGGCTGCACCCGACGCTTCAGGAAGGTGCGGATGATGTCGACTCCGTTGACCTCCTTGACTGGCACCAGTTGGAGAGCCTCCACCTGCTGGTAGAGCATCTCCACCTCCGCCACTTCGCCCTCCAAGATGTGGTTCTTCCATGATATATTTAGGACGATCTTCTGCTCAGATTCAAAGGGGGCAAGATCAAATTTCTGACCGCCCAGCTTGACATAGCAGATGTAAAACCACTTGCGACGCTAATACTAAACGGACTCGCAAATGGAGAGGGGAAAACTAGACAAAGGGACGAAGAGAAATGATGTAGCCGCCGAGCGGATAGACTCCATCGGAGCCGGACTGCCTCTTCACGGAATAGAGTTTCCGGAAGAGACCAAAGTGCGGCTCGATGCCGATCCAGCACTCGCAAAGTGTGATGAAACACGCAATGTTAAGAAGAGAATTGGGAGACAGATGATGAATCTGAATCCCATAGAGAAAAAGGAGCCCACGAAGAAACTCGTGGGCAGGAAGCGACAAACCACGAAGAATAAAGGCAACAAAGATCACCCGAAAACCCACCCGTGGGCGAGGGATTACCTTATCGCCGAGGATCTTGACGTCCTCCTTGTTTTTTGGGATTAACCCTGCATCGCACATCTTGCGCAGATCGGTGTCACGCACGTCGGAGCGCCTCCACTTGGCATTAGTGTTGCACGCAGGGCGGCAGCTTTCTTGCTGCCGGCAGCAGCACTTGAGCCCGCTCCGGCAGAGGCCTTCTTTGACTTCACCATTGTGGAGTGTCGACGGCGGCGGTGCATGCGCAAGAAAGAAGAGGGAAAAGATCGAAGAACTTCCAGTGCGCGCGAGGACGAGATCGTGAAAATGGAGGAAGTGAAAGCAAATGTCAAAAGGTGAAAACAAATCACTATTTTCCCCACGGTTATAAGGATGAAGACGACGAACAAGAACCGTTCATCCAGAAGCCCTAACGCTAGGGTCAGATCCAAACGTCTACGTGTCGACACAGCAGTGAACCGTCGCCCGCACGCGGTCCACTATGCACGGAAACTGAGGATATGACGTAATTCTCGCCACGTCGCGTATCACTAGTCAACTTCAAGTTAGAAAGTGGGACCCACAATTGTCCTGTTACATCATCTCTGGCGCTGCAGATGGTTGAGGTCATCGACCGTCAGCACTGACATCATTAAGCAGTCTAGCAACGGCTAGAATTCTTCAACTAAAAAAACAAGTACTTCCTTGAATCTACGATTCGAACAACTACTCGGGGGCTACTCCTATTAGGAGCGCTGGCCGCGCACCTGAGGCATGATTAAGGTGCTACACCACTGATGATTCTCCGAGTCCTACATCAAGTCTACGGATCTACTAGGGACTCGGGGGCTACTCCCATAGGGAGGGTTGATCCAAGCATCCGAAAAAATTGTGTCCTTCGGACCTGAATCCAAAAACAACTGAACTAAAGTATCTGCTAGAGTCTACAACTTGAACAGACACTCGGGGGCTACTCCCATAGTCGCGCATCCTATGAATTTTTTGACTGAGATCCCTCGGATCAAATACGACAAAATCTTATTCGGCAACTTTGCCCGAACCAACGCTAAGAGAGAAACGATCTCCGTGGTCACCCGAAACACCTTCGCGGTGATAACATTTTGGATGTTGTGTCTATGACACAAAGATAAGACCTACAGATACCATATGATGGCCTGGTAACGCACCCATTTGCGCTCTATCAGTAAAAACCCGTGTCAATAGACGCGATGAAAATCCTGACGGACATGTTTGGTACATCACTCGAAAATTAATGGGATTTGACTACTGTAAGACCTTAGCGGCCTGAGTGGAATTACACCGGCATCCATTCCAGGTTCGAGTGTAGGGACTCGAATCTGAAGAAGATCGTGTTGTTTTGTCCTATGACAGTTAACCGGTCCTGATCCGTTAGGAGAGTCAGGCACATGCATCAGGAATTCTTACAAACTAAAACACCATTCTCTTATAAATAGGCATAAAACTACACCCGAAAGATTGAAGAGTCCCCATCCGAATCCGCGATTCAACTGAGCACTCGGGGGCTACTGACATGGTTATACCCCACGGGTACACAACATCAGCATACCTAGTCTAGCCCGAAGGAAGGCCCACTGCAAGATATGCGGCCTACGGAGAGTCCGGGTGGCCCAGGCCCATGACGCCTTCGGATGCTTGGAGAACAAGGCTAGTGTAGATAGAATTTCAAAGGGCAAACCCTAATCTATAACCAACTCGACCTATGCCCGAGACCTGCCTATCTATATAAAGGCTAGGATGGCATGGCGAGGAAGGCATCTTTCACCGCATACACACCTTCACGCTAGATTGCATCTACGCACCCCTGTAATTTTCGGTTCCGCCGTAATCAAGAGCAGACAAGCAGGAGTAGGATTTTCCCTCCGGGGGCCCGAACCTGGGTAAACCTCGTGTCCCCGCGTTGCTTGTTTGCTAACTGTTCCATGATCTCCAGCATCCCCACCTTCTCCAAAACCCAAGCTCATAACAATGGGCATTGACGTGATTAAACCTCGTCACCCGGCAACGAACAATTTGAGTATCAAAGACATTGAAGCTATCAAAGATCTCCTCATCCCAATTTCTAAGTTAAAAACTTGTGGGTGAACAAGGGTTAAAGGTTCACCAATGTCTATTGGTGGTTCCTTGGGAGTTTTGACAAACAAAAACTTAGTGTTTGTCAACTGATAGGAAAAACCTATTTTGAGCAAAGCAAGCTTAAGCTACACTTAGCCAAATTCATATAGATGTTAGATACTACTATTCTACTAAGGTATCACTTGCCAATGCAATTCCAAATGTATTGACCCACTGTGGCTGTAACTTATGATGTTGCAGGTTACTCTGATGGAGATTAGGGTTGTGAGTCTACACTCAACATGCTTGCCTGTGGCACATGAAGATGAAGAGTTATAGTTATTTACCTTATGTTATGAACTCTTGTACTAGCATTTGGCTATTGAGTTGTAAAAGACTATGTTATCTTTGGAGTGACGATGTAATAACAACCTTTGTATCTATGTACTTCATCTTAAACTGTGGATGCTAGCATTTGATCCAGGGACCTTTACCTTATAAAGGTGGGGTCTTACACTTCCCTTCTCCCTCTGCCGGTAGATAGCACATAGTATGCATTTAGATGAGTGAGCTGCTTCACTGTGCTCCTCTTCTTTGGATCACATCAAGTTAGTTTTCTTAACTGCCTATCCTTTTACTATTTTCTGATCTGGTGAAACTTACACCTTTTACTTTGGCTAATGATATGGTTTTGAAACTTTTTGATGTGAAAGAACAAATACTACATATTGGTGAAACTTACCCCTCTTTTTACTCAATGAGGTAAAAGTGAACAGTGCACTTCATTGTTCCCAACTAAGAGTAAAACTAACAAAATAATTTCTTTCTTTCTCTTTTTCCTTTTTGTTTTGGAGGTACAAAAGCTTTGAATATCAAGATGTATTTTTGAAGTAGATAGATAGTTTAATTTTTATTTAATTTCATTGTAATCTTTTATTTATTCTTTTGTAAAAAATCTTTGTATTTTTTCTCATTTATTCACTTTGTAAAGATCTGCGTAATATCATTCTTTTATTCAATGAAATTTCCTAATCATTGTGACTTGTTTCTATAGAATATTTGTTTAATATATACATGTATACTTGTATTGTTGTAATGGAATAAATAAAAGAAATAAGAAATCCTTTCTTATTTAAATTATTCTATTTGTACTCTTTTCAATTCTCATTATTATTTAATACATATCATTAATTCAAACAATACTACTAGATCATTTTGGAAAACAATTTAATACCAGTTACTTCTAATTCAAAATTAATCTTGAATTCAAATTGTTTACCCAAAATTTTTTAAATTCCTAAAGATCATGTGAAAATTATAGCATTCACTATAAAGAGCTAAACCTATCTCAAAAATAGTGAAAGAAACTATGATCTCTTTTGGTTTTTGATTGGCGAAAAATGTACCCTAATTTTACAGATGAATGCATGGAAATGCACAAATTCCTAATCCTAC
This sequence comes from Avena sativa, assembly GCA_916181665.1. Classification (NCBI taxonomy): domain Eukaryota; kingdom Viridiplantae; phylum Streptophyta; class Magnoliopsida; order Poales; family Poaceae; genus Avena; species Avena sativa. The sequence continues at coordinate 152,677,150 of OV702297.1, forward strand.
CATTCATTAGTGGTGATTTCTGAAGCTTTATGGGCCAAGCCGAAAACATTAGCCATCAAGAAATAATGCATTCCTATAGAAGCACTAGCAAGATCACAGATCAATCATTTTATCCATGTTATGCATCTGAATGTATGCTTTACTTGGTTTTCCTTGACGATCTAGTCAAATTATTTCTCCATTTTTGCCTCCACCATGGTGGTGCCTAACTAGGGTCAGAGTCTCGTTGGTTGAGCATTGCCGCCAGGATCGTGATTTCGTATTCAAGTGTCGTCGTTTCCATGATTACTAGTTAGCGAAGATACAAATGACAACTCCCGTGCATCTGAAAACTATCAACTACGGCATGCCGCCCACACACGATCATGTCTAATTTGTTAATTGATTGCACTAACGTATGATCTCAGATATATTGTATAATAGAATTGCTAGTTTTATTACCCCATCTAATCGAAATTATTTTGTCAGATTAATCACAGATTATGTACATCGACATTTTTATGAACTATTTAGTGATTAACTAATTATTGGGTTACCGATTTATTTGATAGGTCTAGTCTTGCTTTTTTAGTTAACTCGATAATTATGGTGTACATAAAGCTCAAACTGTGAGATTAATTGCAAATTATCTTAAAATGGTGTACATAAAGCATTTTAATTTTTTTCTTAGATCAATTGTAGATTATGTACCCAACATTTTTATTGAGTTACTCAAACTTAGTATACACTAGAATACTTGATATATTTTCATGTTTATTATCTCTTTTATGGTGAATTTCTTTGCCCCACATGCTCATATGTTAATCAAATAAAATGAAGCTTTAATTATAGAACATGTCATCGGATAACAAAACTATATATATTTAAGATTGGATATAGTGTTGCTGTATATCTATTTTATCATCACTATCATCTTGCCTCCCCTATGGCGGAATGCTCTTGAAACATGACCCAAGGGTACTCTAACTAAGATGGAATTACAATCCCTACATGATAATTATTTCATTATCAAATTCATGGTAGCAACAATGTACATTGGCGCACTATGTGGGGAGTCCCATGAGTCATTGGAACATCGTGAGCGAGGCTCCCCTAGTGAGAAAGGAAGTATATATTGGAATTCGCATAGGAGAAAAAAAAATTCCTGGCCTATGGAACTCAATCAAGATCGATCTAAGGATAAACACGTAAAGATTAGATCTAGATTCTAGATGAACTCGCCAATGATTGTAGCAGAAGATATCTCGGTGGATTTTGTTGATGACGATCATATCGATCCCCACGGCTAGGCGTATCCCTCTCAATCATGAGGAGAAATTCCACTTGATACGGGAATTGAACATATTGATCCCTCCATATGTTTCATGCATCCAGCTTCCCAATCCATGAAGTGTCCCGACAACCAGAATTCGTGCCGAAGGTGATATTCTCACAACTGACATCCAAAGAGGGAGAGGGGAAGAGAGAGAGAGGTGCAACCACCACCTGGATAAAAAAATTGTGTGCTCCATTGAAAGAGCATTTCATGATATCTAGGGTTTTGTGTCTTAGATAACAATGTCAATGATCATTTAATATATTTTGAAGTGTTGCAAATCTAAGCATATTCAGAAGGAGCAAAAGTATGTTCTCGGGGAAGATTATCCGCCCCTTTCAAGGGCCGGATCCCCCAAGTCCAAGTGCAGCCAAGGCGTGTCACACTGCATGGGGGCGGATTTCCCCATGGATTGTCCAGCTAGGCTGGATAATCTGCCCCCCAGGTTTTCACCAACGAGAGCTAAGGCATGGCGTACTGCATGTGTCGTGGTATTGTCGACACGTACGCATAGGGGTATCCCAATGGAGAGTTTAGAGACATGGGATAAGACGGAGAGCGTCCGGGTCGGCCTGACACAGTTTACCCAGGTTCAGATCTCACGACGGTGGCGAGATCCTACTCCTTCTATAAATCACTATAATGGCAATACGCGGAGTTACAGGATTGGGGGTTCGCTGTGTGCGAGTAGTTATATGTACTTGTTGTTCTCTAAAGGCTCCCGTAGGACGGCTTATAAGGACGCCAGGACCTAGGGTTACATGAAGAGTCCCCGCCGGATACGGTTACAGAGTCCTAGACTAACACTAACTAGTATTCATGTCCTCCAAGGCTCCGGCTTCCATCATAGACGGTGGCACGTCGCTTTCCTTTATCCCTGCTGGACCCCCGTCTTGTCTATAAGGAACTGGGCCGTCTGGTTATGTCATAGGCCTAACCACCAACTATGGGCCACCCGGGCTTGCCGGTATGAGACTATGTCATAGGTATACCTATTTGGTATATCCACATAGTAGCCCCCAGGGTTCTTTAAGATCCTCGCGTTCCTACGTCTAGCTTTGATCGTAAGTATCACATCGTCTTCGACTTGTAGGCATGCTTCGCGAAGAATCTTGGAGAGCTCCCATATCATATTCTCATATGACTAAGCCTAGCCAGAGATTTGCGTGTATGCTTCTGCGAACGAATATAAGGTGGCGAACTCTCTAATGAATCGTTAGTGATACTTCCAAGCTCTAGGAACGTCTTCAATATCATCATCCCCTCGGGATGGTATGTAAGCCGGAAAAATCACGGCTACCGGACCACGGTCGTAAAGGCTGCCAAACTGCAGACTTAGAGCCAGCAAAGTTATAGACATAAGAGCTTGCCGAATTACTGTCTTAGAGCCTCTTATATAACGGGCGTTCATGCCATCTAGCCGTGTAACCCAGAAAACTTCCGGGAAGGCAAAGTTGATGTCGAGCCCCCGGGTTTCTCTAGCCGGTTTTCACCGTCTTGAAAGTTTCTTGACATAACCATATTTATCCCCCGAGCATTGAGTTGGCTTTCATGATGAAGGCGGCTTACGCTTAAAAGAACATGCATAATTGTATATCAAACGATTGTAGCCCCCAAGCGCCAAGTTGAAGTTTCAAAATAAAATTGTCTTGGTGCTCTTAGAGTAGCTTTAGCAAAAAATATAAATAGTGTAGCCCCCGAGATAGCGTCAAGTCGGAATTATTTTGTCTTGACATTCTAGAGAGAACTTCACAAAACTTCAGCATTGGTGGAGCCCCCAAGCGTCAAGATGAAATTCACTTGAATTTTCCGTCTTGATGCTCAAAGAGAACTGCACCATATCTTGGAGATCAACGTACTGTAGATCCCGAGGATTGTTCCGACATGATGCTCAAAGAGGGACAAAGCTCCTAAGTTAGAGATGTCAAGCCCCCGAGCATCGAGTCGACTTTCTCAAAGGCGGCTCAAGTCTTGGTCAATAACTGCGATCGCAGCCCCCGAGGTGTCAAGCCTAGTGAAAATCCGGCTCAAATCACCTTAATCCGAGGAACGCAGCAATGTCCAAGCATCATGTACCTGAAACATAAACATAAAAAATATAAATATATTAAATTGTTCTTTTAATCGTGTCCAACAAACAAATGTAAGGCGGAACAAACACGACCTTTGAACAAATGCTTTAAAGCCGAAACAATGCAACAGTTAAACAACATAAAACTGTTTAGGTGGCAAAAACCCAACTAATTTGAATATTTTATGTAAAATTTTGTTTAAACAAGTGTTGGCTTATCCATTATTCTGGTTTTTATGCTTGACCTTTCGTAAGACGGAAGACTCGCAGCACAGAACCATGTCTTTGGGTGATGATGCCTAATGGCACCGTCCAGAACCCAAGGCCAAAACGCCGGCTTTGAGTGCCGAAAAGTTACAACTCCGAAATCCACACAAAAACAATAGAGAACGTGTATCCAGAAAACTTAAGCTAAGCGCACGAAGGCAGGTTTTTTGCATGGTACTGGGGCCTTAAACGACAAGCCAGTAAAAAGTTTATACTCACAAGCGCAAGGCAAATCATGGAAAAAGGTATGATCAAAACGAAAGCGGTAAAAAATTCAGGATATGAATGAACCAATCTTAATCAAATGATTATAAACAATTAAAATAATAAATATAAATAAGTACTTAACTATTTAGTAAAGTCGGTATTACAACATGAAGACGTATCCGAGGCTCGCGTAGCTGTCCATTTTCTTAGATTAAATATTTAGACGAATCGAAACAGAATGAAACGCACGCACAAGGTCATGGCCTCAATTCCTTCCCGATCGGAAGCATAGCTTCCTAGCCGGAAATCCACGTTAAGAAAATCATGCACTCCCTCCGATCCATATTATTTGTCATTAAAATAGATGTATCTAGACATGTTTTAGTGCTAGATACATCCATTTCAACGACAAGTAATATGGATCAGAGGAAGTACTTAGCTAGCTTCGCTTCAGGTTGGATGTGATGCATGCTTCCTCGCATGCATGCATGCATGCATACATGGTGGCTACTGCAAGACGACGTCAGAAATGGAAGCCTCGCTTTTTATGAAGTAGTACTTCTGATGTTTGTCGGATTCCGCATGGTTCCTTGTTCCTCCGTCATTGGTTGACTGGTGAAACATAGCAGCCGGATAAGACGAGTCGGCAGATCGACTTTTAATTTTTGTCGGAATTGGCGAGCCAATCCAAAACAGCAACGATTTGGTAGTTACGAACTCGACTGCAACAACTGATAACACAACGCCACCGAAAAGGTTCCACACTTCCGATCTTGACGATGCACGCCGAATTCAATCCAGCCGGAGAAGATAATAAGATCGATCTACCCGGCGATTCCCAGCTGAACGTGCCAAAGTACACAAGGTCCAAGTTGTCCGCGGCAAAGCCTGCTATAATGAAATTGATCTTGTAGCGACGCCAAGCAGGATGCGCCGAGGCTGATGAGCCGATTGGACGCGATCTGGCTGAAAACGATGATGAAAGATCTCGCGACAGCACCGATTTGGCCACACGGTCGAGATCTTCATACTCTTAAGAGCGATGACGAAGCAGGAGCGTCGACGGATATGCGATTTGTCTGCCTTTGAAGATGGCGAGGGATCCCGCCCGGATCCATGTGGTAAGCGCCTCTTGCCCCACGGTGGGCGCCAACTGTCGTGGTATTGTCGACACGTATGCCATAGGGGTATCCCAACGGCGAGTTTAGAGACGTGGGGTAAGACGGAGAGCATCCGGGTCGGCCTGACACAGTTTACCCAGGTTCAGATCTCATGACAGTCGTGAGATCCTACTCCTGCTATAAATCACTATAATGGCAATACGCCGATTTACAGGATTGGGGGGATGTGATGTGTGCGAGTAGTGTTATGTACTTGTTGTTATCTAAAGGCTCCCGTAGGCCGGCTTATAAGGACGCCAGGACCTAGGGTTACATGGAGAGTCCCAGCCGGATACGATTACAGAGTCCTAGACTAAAACTAAGTAGTCTTCGTGTCCTCCAAGGCTCCAACTTCCATCATACGCGGTGGCACGTCGCCTTCCTTTATCCCTGCTGGACCTCCGTCTTGTCTATCAGCAACTAGGCCGCCCGGTTATGTCATAGGCCTAACCACCAACTATGGGCCACCTGGGCTTGCCGGTATGAGACTATGCCGTAGGTATACCTATTTGGTATATCCACAATAGCATGAGGGGCGGAGAATCCTCCGGATTGTCCGGTCAGGGCCGGAATTTTTGCCCTGGCCGGAGAAACCGCCCCCTCGAGGATTTTTGAGAAGGACAACATGGTGCGGCACACTGTATGGGGGCAGAAAATCCTAGGGATTTTTCGGCTCTGGGGCAGATTTTCTCCCTGGGGCGGACTAGTGGGGGCCGGATAATCCGCCCCAAAAGTCTCCAACGGCCAGTTCTTGCAGTGGGTATTTAATCCCCATCACCCTCTCCTGCCAGATCTCTTGATTCATTTCGAAAAAGTCCAGACCTGTTCTTCAAGCTACAACAAGAGATCTCCGTCTTCATCCACCCAAAGGCTTCGATCTTTGGGGAATCGAAGTAGGAGGCCTCGATTTTTGTCAACAGCGATCAAGTGCTTCATGTCCCCTCCATTCACTTGGAGGATTCTCGATCTCGTATTTCTTGCAAATATCTAGATCCTTGTTTCGATTATTTGATAATCCTTGTTCTTGTGTTAGCTTGTTGTCATCATGGGAGCCTCCAATTCAGTTGTGGATGTGTGCTCTTCTAGCATTGTAAAGTCACTGGTTCCCACCTCGAAGGGTACCAATAGTGTAAAGGTGTATCATGCCTTTGGTGGCAAGATCCATCGGAGAATATGTTGAGGTCTATTGTGGCGTGGTGGTCTTAAAACCGGCCACCCCTCCAACGCAAAAATACTTCCCTTAACAAGGAAGGAACTGCGGCAAACAAATCCCTATGTCTTCGCGTGCTCCACTACGGTTTCCTCGCTCCTCTTTACATGCTTAGTAGTTACGTTTGCATATAGGGAAATTCTTGTAATTGCATATCTAGAGAATTTACTTTGTGTCAAGCCTAAAATTGAAAAAGAAATAAAATTTGAAGTAGCACCTATTCACCCCCTCTAGGTGCCCATACGATCCATTTCAATTGGTATCAGAGACCCATCTCTTTATTCGGGCTTAACCGCCTAAGAGAAGTATGGGTACCAAGGGAGATGGGAGTGAGGCTGGGGACATTGTCACCATGAACGATCTCAAGACGTTGAAAATAACCTTGATTAGTTCAATGGAGACTAAGATGGAAGAGATGCGTCAAATGATTATGCGTCTCTCTTCACCCATACCCCCACCTCCATCTGCCTCTGAGGCCGCCACACCGCAATCTAAGGAAAAGGGTAACACTGAATCCAAAGAAGACGATGTGGTAGGTGATGGAACTAGTAAGAGCTCCTCCTCGAAAAAGGAAAGTGGTAAGGAGGAATATAGTGAGGTTCCTCATGTATATTCACCTGATCCACCTATCCCTCACCCTCATATAAACAATAGGGGTGATCCACCCAAGCTTTCTGCATCTTCTTTTAATCAATGGCAATTTTTGATGAAGTCTCATGTGTGCAGCTCGTCCATTGAGTTATCGAAAATCATCAAGAATGGCCTTCATATTGGAGATCCAAACAACCTAACAAGAATATAGGTTGTGGACAGCCAACTCAATGAAATGGCTCTAGACATAATCTAGCTTGGTGTGGGTCCCAAGGACATGCCCCACATAGAACATCTCAACATAGCAAAGGAAGCTTGGGATGCCCTCACCGAGCTCTTCATTGGAAATGAAAGCATGAGAAGGAATATGTATGATGCTTTGAGTAACCAAACTGAAGGGTTTTATATGATGGATGGCGAGGATCACGAGGATATGTATAGAAGGGTCAAGTGAATAGCCACCACATTCAGAAATCATGGTGCTTCCCACGTTGATGACGCGTGTATCAAGAGAAAGTATGTTAGTACTCTTATGCCATTTGAGCCTATAGATTTGAAGAGCCTCCAAGGTAGACACAATTACCACCAAATGACTTCCAAGGAGGTAATGCAAGAAATGTTAGCTTTCAAGGTGACCGCCAAGAATGTCGAAGACGCTCATGCTCGAGCCATTGGAATGCAGAAGGGGGTCAATGTGGCCTTGAAGGCAAGTGTCACTGAACAAGACGATGATGATAGTGAAGCTATGGACTGTCCCGGGGATGTTAAGAGGGCTCATGGTGAGTACATGACCTTCTATGCTAGAAACTTTTGGAAGGACCCCGCAAAAGCCAAATCTGAACTTGAATGCAAGAGTGGGTCAAATGGAAGAAGGGAAATGGTCCTAAGTTGAGAACATGCTTTAACTGTGTAGGCTGGCAGCACTTTGTGTTGGAGATATGCCCAAGAGGAAATAATAAAGTGGTTATTATCATATCTTCATGTTTATGATAAATGTTTACATACCATGCTATAATTGTATTAACAGGAAACATTAATACTTGTGTGATTTGTAAACATGTAAGAGTCCCTAGTAAAGCCTCTTGTTAAACTAGCTTGTTGGTTAATATATGATCATGGTTTCCTGATCATGAACATTGAGATGTTATTAACAACAAGGTCATATCATTAGGATGATGATGTGATGGACATACTCCTATAGTTAAGTGTAGCATAAGATCAATTCATTCAAATATTTCACTTGCTATAAGATTTCAAATACATGGTAACCTAAATCCTTCGACCATGAGGTCATGTTAATCACCATCACCGGATGGATGCTTTGATGACATCAAATAATACTTCATAACTAGGTGTCTATAAAGGTGGCATTGAGAGTTCGGAAAGTATGTGTTGAGGCACATGGATCAAGAGTGGGATTTGTCCATCCATATGAAAGATAGATATACTCTAGGCCCTCTCGGGGGAATGTCATCCAATTTTCTTGCAAGCATGTGACTGGCTCACAAGGGATCACATATCACAAGAACGAGTAAAGAGTACTTATCGTTAACGAGGTTAAACTAGGTATGCAGAGATACCGACGATCAAACCTCGGATAAGTAAAGTATCACGAGACAAAGGGAAATTGTTATCATATGTAAATGGTTCATTCGATCATGAAGTAATTATAGAAATATGTTTGAGCCATATGAATTTCCATATTCCTCTATTGGTTATTGATCGGAGAAAAGTCTCGATCATGTCTACATAATTCACGAACCGTAGGGAGACACTTAAGTCTTCGATGTTGTTTAGTAGATATGGAATATAAGTAAAGAGACTGAATGTAGTTCGGAGTCTCGGATGGGGTCCAGGATATCATGAGTATATCCGGAATAGACTGGAGAATAATATTCATATAAGGAAATTCCAATTCCGGAGTTCGGGAATGGTTCCGGTGTTTTCACCGAAATGTTCTAGAAGGGTATAGAAGGTTCACCGATCAGGAAGGGGAAGGGTACATGGATGTGTCATGACAAAGTGGAATGGTTGCATCATGTCCTAGGTCATTTGGCTGGACACTTGGAATAGAGAAATCAAACTCTAATTTGAAAGTCAAAAAGGCAGTTTGAAAAAGTAAAAATGGAACAATGGTTTCCAAGTGGAGGGATGTAAGGAATCCTACCTAAGGGAGGATTCCTCCCTCTCCCTTGCCGCCACCCATGAGGTGGAGTTGGGGAAGGACTCTCCTTCCCCAACCGCCCTCCCTCTCATAAATAGAGGGGAGGGGCGCCCCCTTAACCTCCACAAGAAACCCTAGGCCAGCGGTCGCCCCCTTCTAGATGCGGCTACCCTAGATCTCCTCTAAATTGCCGTCTAGCTAATCCCTAGCCACCGGCTACCGCTAAACCCCTCAGACCTCTAAACCCTAGATTTCTGAGGTACTCTCTCTATTCCACCATACTCGCTACGGCTTAGGCGAAGCCCTGCGAGATCTCCCCTTTACTTCCGACACCACTCCGATGTGCTGCTAGAATCGCGAGGACAGAGTTACAACCTCTGCTGCCTGCTGGAACAAGGGAGAGGAAGGTCTTCATCGAGTACCAAACATGTGACCAGCTGCGGGAGCGCTGCCGGAACGCGGCGCCGGAAGGATCCTCTACGCGATCTTGAGATCGACAAGTGAACGACTACATCACCCACGAGAATCCGATCTCGTTAACCGCTTTCGATCTTCAAGGGTTTGTACTCTATCAACTTGTTTCTACAATCTAGTAGATAGATCTTGGCTTGTGTGTGTTCATGCGATAGAATTTTTTTGTTTTCCATGCTATGAACCCCTACACTTTGTAGCTGAGTGTCCATATCAAAGTAGAGACGATAATAGAGGTAGGCTCATCCTCAAATAAAAGTCAAAGGCCCCACAGAAGAAGAAATTTGTGAAGAAGAATGCTCCCTACAAAAAGAAACCAAAGATTGTCTTGGTAGCTCAAGAGGAGTATTCATCCAGAAGTGAAGATGAAGAAGATGATGGTAGCTCACGAGAAGTGGTAGCCATAGGTACCAAATCCACACCGGTGTCTCTCTTCGACTCACCTAATGAAAACACCATCTAACATGGTTATACCCCATGGGTACACAACATCAGCATACCTTGTCCAGCCCGAACGAAGGCCCACTTCAAGATATGCAGCATGCGGATACTTCGGGTGGCCCAGGCCCATGATGCCTTCGGATGCTTGGAGAAAAAGGCTAGTGTAGATAGAATTTCAAAGGGCAAACCCTCATCTGTAACCGACTCGACCTACGCCCGGGACCTTCCTACCTATATAAAGGCTAGGAGGGCACATCGAGGAAGGCGTCTTTCACCGCATACACAACTTCATGCCAGATTGCATTTGCGCACCCCTGTAATTTTCGGGTCTACCGTAATTAAGAGCAGACAAGCAAGACTAGGGTTTTCCCTCCGGGGGACTGAAACCAGGTAAACCTCGTGTCCCCGTGTTGCTTGTTTGCTAACCGTTCCATGATCTCCATCATCCCCACCTTCTCCAAAACCCAAGCTCATAACAATGGGCATTGATGAGATTAAACCTTGTAAATTGGCGCCGTCTGTTGGGATCGGGGGCGCTGATTGTGCGATCATGATGATCCCATCCAAAGCGATCTACAACTCCTCGGTGACAGAGAGCCACCTCCTATTTGGAGCTTTCGACTTCACCGCCCACTGGCCAGCCACCATGAAGGATTTCGAGATTCTGTTCGGGAGCTTCTGCTTCCAGGTGGGGCAGACTGGCACTCTCCGCCTCCCAGAGCGGGTGCCACCACCATCCATCAGGCCCGCTTCATGGGTCCCACTCATCGGTGTGCTGCGCACGTCGACGCTGAAAGACGAGTCCTATGACAGCAGCAGTTGCAACTCAGACCTATGCAGCCCCCCATCAGACGAAGGAACCTACGGTTCCGGATTCGAAAGCTGCGGCAGTAGCAATCAAATCTGCAAGCGATACCAATACTCCATAGTCATCCATGGCAAAACGGAAGGGAAGCCAAATTCGACTGAGCCCAACCCACCACCAAATCCACCGCCCAACCCGTAGGCTAGGAATGGAGGAAACGGAGGGCAGTCACCCCTCCAGTCCAACGAGGGCGACGCTGCCGCCTATCAGCGGATCAACCTCAACGAGGACGGCTGGCACCAGGCACACGAAGCTATGGAGGGCAACAAGATCCTACCCGTGAATTCTTCACGGGACCTGCTGATGGCATACCACCTCCTCCTCATCGGCGAGCACAACAGGAAGGTGAAGCTATAGGAGGAGCTCGACAAACGCAAGCAAGCAGCTTTGGAGTCTAGCGCGCGGCGAGCTGCACTCTCTGCTGCTGGCGGATCCAGCTCGCACGGCAATCACGCCAACAAGCATCGCTCTCGCACGGATAACATGGACCCCGCCGCGCGACGTAAAGTCACCAAAACCCTCAACACGTCTTTCATGGAGATGGACATCAACGGAAACGTCATACCGAAGACACCTCAGGCTGCAATCATGGCAGCTACCACATACCTCGCGTCCCATCCACCTCCGGTGGGGGACCCGAAGTGTGCCATGCACAAGTCCGTACTAGCCGGACTCATACTCTTCGGAGCTGCGCTCCACAAAGAAGATCCTACGGAGCCAAAGAAAAAGGCTATGGTTAGATTCAACCGTAGCCCCACACCCTTATCCGACGAGGAAGAGGACGAGCATGATATACCTCGATGACACAAGAGCCCAAGAGTTCACAGCCGCGACTACGACACTCGAAACGACCTTGCCCAGCGCAAGGTCAACAAGGCACATGCCAAACGTGCATCCTCAACCGAATCCGAAGAGGATGATGACGGAGAACTCTGCGGAGCTCGATGCTTCAGCAGATCTGTTCGGCGCATGCGGATGCCGAAAAATTTCAATCTTCCTTCGTACACTCCGAAGTTCGACGGCACGCAGGATCCGAAGGCGTGGCTCAGCGACCACCTCTCGTCCGTCAAGCTGCATGGTGGCAACAAGAACACCGCCCTGCAATGCCTTCAGCTTCAGCTGACAGGTACAGCCCGAGTCTAGCTCAGCAACCTGTCTTCAAGCTCCATCCGAAGCTGGGAAGAACTGGCGTACAGTTTCATCCGAAACTTTAAAGGCACCAACAAGAGGCCAGCCTCGATCGAGGAGCTATGATCCTGCACTTAATGTATGGGCGAATCCATTCTCTCATACATCTTGTGCTGGTCCAACATCAAGAACTCCGTGGAACACATCTCTGAGGAAAGAACGATCAACGCCTTCAAGGATGGCGTCAAGCGCCCGGACTTCAAGGAAGCACTTGGGAGTGTCAAGCCCAAGACACTCGACCACCTCATGGACATCACCAACATGTGGGCAGATGGTGAGGATTCCCTCCACCGAGCACATTCGAATGAGGAGGATGAATACGGTCGCAGACACGAGCGCCGTAAAAAACAAAGGTCGCGCATCTACGACGATCGCGACATGGTTGCGGCTAGCTACGCCGAACGCCGCAACAACAGCAACCGCAGTAGCGGAGGATAGGTATGAGGCAACTTCCGCGACGGAGGACGCCCAACACAAATATGGCAGCGTCGCGGCCGTGACGACGAACTCTTAGCATACAACAAGTTGTCAGGCCCGTGCACCATCCACTTCTACATCGACAAGCAGGATGGAAAAAAGAAGGCCAGCCACATGCTTAAGGACCACTGCGATTTCTAGAAACTCAGCGAGGGCCTCACCCAAATGCGATGTCAGATCGTGAACCCTTGGTTCGGACCCGCACATGCACCAGGTGACATCGCCCTTGGAGCTCCTCCACCACCACTCGTGGGACCGTCAAATCCCGCAATCGCACCTACGCCAAACAACAACACAGGTGGATACCCACCGCCAAAAGGGTCTCTCATGATCCAAAAGGGACGCCCCACCAATAGGGTGCAGAAGAAGATCACTCGATGGGTCAGCCTCGCTGTAACCGCTCCGCCAGCCATCCCTGAGTACCTCAGTGGCTCGGAGTCCTGCATCACATTCGATCGTTCGGACCATCCCTGCCAGATCCCTCACCCAGGTCATGCTGCCCTGGTGCTCGAGGTGCAGATCGGAGGATTCGAGATGAGCCGCATCTTCATGGATGGTGGCAGCGGCATCAACCTGATGTTCGCCAGCACCCTCGCAGTGATGCGGATCCCGCTGTGCAGCCTGGAATAGTCCGATATAATGTTCCACGACATAGTCCTAGGGAAGGGCATATATCCCCTAGGAAAGATATGGCTCGACGTCATCTTCGGCAAGCCTGAAAACTTTCGGTGTGAGCAGCTCGAGTTCGAAGTGGTGGATTGGCGATCACAGTACCATGCCATCCTCGCGCGTGTAGCGTTCGCAAGGTTCCTAGCAGTACTGCACTACGTGTACCTGCTTCTCAAGATGCCTGGGCCCAAAGGCGTCATCACAGTCCAGGGAAGCTTTAGCCGATCAGACCACTACGATAGAGACTTCAACAGAATCTCCCAGTCGTTCGTCATCCGAGAGGAGCTCACAAGGCTCCGAGAGGTGACAGACAATGGGGCACCCTAGTCGCCAGGGAAAACTCATCTGATACGTTGTTTGACTCCACAGTAAACATGAAAAAGGTGCAGGTCCACCCAACCAACGCATCCAAGATGGCACTGATCGCCAACGACCTCAGCCCCACATAGGAAAGCATGCTCATTGAATTCCTCCGTGAGCGCTGGGAAATCTTCGCCTGGCGTCCTGCGGACATGCCAGGAGTTCCCAGGGAATTCGCCGAGCGTGCACTCAATGTGTTCCCAGACGCAAGGCCGGTCAAGAAGTCAATCCGACGACTGTCCGACCCACGAGCAGCAGTAGTTGGAATCAAAGTCAACAGACTCCTGAACGCCAACTTCATCCTAGAAATCAAGGAGAGCGAGTGGCTAGACAACATCGTGCTAGTCCCAAAGAAAGACACAGACATCCTGCGGATGTGCGTGGACTTCACGTCGCTCAACAAGCACTACCCCAAGGACCACTTCCCCTTCCTCGGATCGATCAGATCATCGATTTGAATACAGGATGCGAGAAACTCTCCTTCCTTGACGCCTACTCAGGATACAATCAGCTTCAGCTGAAGGTCGAAGATCAGGAGAAAACGGCGTTCATCACGCCGTTCGGGGTATTCTGCTACAACACCATGCCCTTCGGGTTGAAGAACGCACGTGCCACATACCAGAGGTGCATGCAGGCATGTCTGAAGAACCATATCGGTTGCAACATCCAAGTCTATGTCGACGACATAGTCATTAAGACCAGGGAAGGCAAGACACTGATCGACGATCTATGGGAGATGTTTGATAACCTTGATCACTACAAGATCAAGATGAATCTAGAAAAATGCTCCTCCGGCGTCCCATCTGGCCAACTACTCGGCTACTTAATCTCCGAGTGAGGAATCGAAGCGAATCTGAAGAAAATCCGGGCCGTACTGACCATGGGGAAGCCGAAGAACGTCAAAGGTGTCCAACAAGTAGCTGGGCGCATCGCAGCGCTGAGCAGGTTCATCAGCCGCATGGGTGAGAAGGCCCTGCCTTTTTACCAACTGCTACGCAAAATTTACAAGTTCGAGTGTACACCTGAAGCATACGATGCATTCGAAGCACTCAAGCGGCTGCTCTCCACCTCGCCTGTCTTGGTCACGCCTAAGGAGCAAGAGCCACTGCTGCTATACATCGCAGCCACGCACCAGGTGGTAAGTACCATACTCGTGGTCGAACGACCCGAATATGGCAAGACCCACGGGGTCCAACACCCAATCTACTACCTCAGCAAGGTACTGACGCCAACAAAACAGATGCCTCACTACCAGAAACGCGCCTACGACGTGTTCATGACAGCTCGTCAGCTAAGCCACTACTTCCAGGAACATCAGATAATGGTTGTCAACAAGGCGCCACTGTCCAACATCCTAAACAACTCTGAAGCTACAGGACGCGTAGCCTATGGGGCATCGAGTTATCTCCTCTAGACATAGTCTACGAGCGGCGCCATGCGATCAAATCTCAGGTCCTCCCTAACTTGTTCGTCCACTGGATGGAGCTCCAACTGCCAGACACCCCGGACATGACACAGTCATGGATGATGCACTTCGATGGCTCCAAACGCGAGGCTGGAGCATGAGATGGCGTCATACTGACATCCCCGCAAGGCGATAAGATGAAATTCGTCCTTCGGATGAAATTTCGCGCCTCCAACAACGAGGCCGAATACGAGGCCCTCATCCATGGCATGAGGATGGCCAAGATCTGCGGCGCAACGTGCCTAGTCATCTACGGTGACTCGAACCTCGTTGTCCAGCAGACGATGAACGAGTGCGACGCACACACCGCCAACATGATCGCGTACCGTGCACTCTACAACTCATTCGAAGGAGACTTTGATGGCTGCGAAATTCGGCATGTTGGAAGGGAAAGCAACAAGGAAGCCGATAGACTCGCCAACATCGGCTCCACCTGCACACGGGTGCCACCAGGTGTGTTCCTCGAAAACATCTGTGTACCCTCTATCAAAAGAAAATTCCACAAGGGATTACCCGAAGAAGCATAACACTCGGGGGCCGCGCCACCCGATGGGTCAGAAGGACTCGAAAAAATCGACACAGAGGCCGAGCTCGTCAGCATGATGCAGGTCATGGTGATTGAGGAGACCTGGATGCAGCCGTACCTTCGGTACCTACTCAACGAGGAACTGCCTGATGATCTGACAGATGCCCGACACATATCTCGCCGGTCCAAAGTATTCACTCTCCACAATGGCGAGCTATACAAACGCAACATTTCGGGTATGCTACAAAGATGCGTCACCATCGTTGATGGAAAAACCATCCTCCAAGACATCCACAAAGGCATCTGGGTCACCATGCAGGTAGCCGTGCCCTCGTCGCCAAAGCTCTGCGAGCTGGATTTTACTGGCCAATGGCCATGAATGATGCCAAGGACATAGTCCGAAGATGCAATGGCTGCCAAAGGTTCGCGGATAAACCACACGCACCAGGATCGGAGCTTAGGCCCATACCACTGGCCTAGCCTTTCGCCCAATGGGGCCTCGACATGATCGACAAACTGCCAGAGTCCTCACTAGGAGGTCACGTCTTCCTCCTGGTCGCAGTCGACAAATTCACCAAGTGGATCGAGGCTATGCGTGTCACCAAGCAAAGCGGCAAAATGGCCATAAAGTTCTTCGAGTCCATAGTCTACAGGTTCGGCATGCCGCACAGCATCATCACGGACAATGGCTCAAACTTCATCTCGAACGAATTCCAGGACTTCTGCGAGGGCCTCGGAATCAATATATCATATGCCTCGGTGGTGCACCCGCAGACCAACGGGCAGGTCGAAAAGGCCAACGGACTCATAGGTGGAGGCATCAAGAAACGCCCTCAGCCCACTCGAACGACTAGCGGGAGCCTGGGCAGAAGAGCTACCCTTCGTCCTCTGGAGCCTACGCACAACGCCAAACAGCGCAACAGGCTTCACACCTTTCTTCATGGTGCACAGAGCCGAAGCCGTACTACCTGCCAAGTTACGCCACAAGGCCCCACGGGTCGTCCCCTACAGCGAATCCGAATCGACGGCTGCACTCGAAGACACCGTCGACACACTCGACGAGGCATGCGACATCGCCGCGGCTGGCTCAGCGGTCTACCAGCAGAGCCTCCGCAACTACCACAGCCGACGGCTATGACCAAGGTCCTTCGTCGAAGAAGACCTCGTCCTACGACTCAAGCAAGAGTGTCCGAAAAAGCTCAAGTTACCCTGGGAAGGACCCTACATCATCACCGAAGTCATCCCAGGTGGCGCCTATAGCCTCAAGGACATCGTGTTAGGAGTCGAATACTCCAACCCTTAGAACATTGCACGTCTGCAATGCTTCTACCCCTAGTTAACCCTCTACTTTCAATAAGGCTACTCAGCCGAACAATGAACCTCCTCGATTATGATATGAATAAAAGCTAAGTGTCTCGCCCAAATTTTTTTCTTTTCCTTGCACTACTTTTTGCTATAACACACTCGGGGGCTCCGGCTCACCTCACGACTTCGACTGAGAATAATGCTTGTAACCTGAGTAGCTGACCACGTCAGGATAACGAAAGGGACATGCACACAACAAAGGCACCACGTGCTAGGACAAACAAGCTTTACAAAAAAGGGCATAACAATCTCACTCGAACATATACAAATTTTACATCTATCTTTTTACAGGACCTACCTATTCTGAAGAATTATGTGCGCCCGATGCTCAAAAAGATCCATGATCTCTTCGGCATACTGCCTAACAACCGCGTAATGCGGGCGCATGTCCTAGAGGCCACCATCTGGTCGAGGGGGCGGCCCAGCCGCCATCGTCGCGAGATCAACGTCAGGGCGATAAAGACGAACAACCGAAAGGGCGGCATTCACCCCCGCTACCAGCTGTTGCCGCACCAACTCCCTCACGTGATTCACGTCCCAAAACTTTGAAAACAAACCCCACAAGGTGGACGGTGCCTCATCCAGAGGAAACATGACGTACATAATCGACGCAAGGGAAGTCTTCACTTTTCTTAGCACCCGTGACACCTGATGAACACGATCCTGCACAGTCGCAAGGATGGTGGCCCGGTCACGGTCCATCCAAAAAAACCTCTAACTTCCATGTCCCGTTGGGTCAAGTAGTTGATCCTAACTGCAACGCGCTCCTTCTCCTCCCTCGGAACAAGGTTGGCACCTGCAGAACATTCAGGATAAGGTGGCATGCAAACAAGGCGCACCCAAAAACGAGCAGCAGCTCAAGAATACTTACATTCCAGCTGTTCGCTCAACTACCGCAGCTCCCCCATTAGGTACTCCTCCCTAGCGGTAGCCCGCTCAGTTTTCGACTTCCACACGTCTGCATGGCCTCGAATGCCAAGGATCTCTTTCTCCAGGCTACGGACGTGGTCATGATGAAAAACAAGCTGCGACGCATCATCCAACGATGGTCGTGGGTCTGACGCGGTCGAAGTACCAACGGGTGCACCACCCGAAGGACCCTAGAAGGCAAAATAGGCAAGGAGATAAACATCACAAACATCTCTGAAAATAGCTCAACAAAATAACTTATATACATTAATGACCACCGCGTGGCACAAAGGAAGGATTGTTCATCAACAAAAGCATACATTACAAAAGAGGATACAGTATCCTAGAACTACAACAAAGAAGCCTAAGCACCCGCATTCAGAGTGGCCTCGGAGCCAGAGTGCCTGCTATTGGCCTCCCCCTGCTGCTTCGCAGCATAGTCCGCCAGCAGATCGATAAGGTTCGGACCATAACGCTTACAGCAAGAGGCGAAGAGAGCAAAGGCTACCTCTGAGCCGTCTGGCGTTGTTGGCATCTGAGAGGTGACGTGGTGAAGATCCAACTCCGCTCCGGACGCCATGGCCATGGCCAGCCCCATGGAAGTGCCGATGCCCTTCTGCTTGCGCTTGTAGGCTGTAGGGGCATCCTCTGACAGCGCATCCGCAAGAGAATCAACATCCTAAAGGGCAGCACCCTTGGGCATGATCTCCTTGTAGAAACGATGGAGAACCTCCTTGGCCTAAGCAAGGGAACCAGCAAGAGTGTCGCAACGATCTTCGATCGCTGTGGTGGCATCATCCAGAGCGCTCTCGTGCTCCAAGACATTGCGATCAAACGCAATGCGCGAGGCATCTGGCGCAAAGAAGAACAGGAAGGAGCCGAATAAGGACATGAAGAAAAGAGCAGTCAAAAATCGAAAAGAACAAGTCGCATGCAAGACACTTACCGGAGAACGCCTTGGCCGCAGCCATCATCCTATCGGCCATCTCCTTCTCGTGAGCAGCAGCTGCAGCAGCAACCTCCTTCTCGCGATCCGCAGACTCCTTCTGCAGATGCTCTTGCGCCTCAACAACAGCGGCCACCTCCTTCTCCAGACGCTCCCTCACCTCAGTAGCATCCGCAGCCTTCTTCTCTGCTCGACCGAGGCTCTTGTCGAGAGCGGCCAGCCGACGAAGGGCATCGTTGTTCTCTTCTGAAAACAAACCAACAAACACATGAGTGACACAAGCATTGTTTGTGTGACAGATGAACAGAAATAAGCAAAGTATAGCACCTTGAAGCTTCTTCATGCTGGCCTCTAGCGCCAGATGCTGCTGGATGAGAAGATTTTCCTATGCACAAAGGGCTGCGAAAGGAAGCAGAAGCAAATAATCAAGAAAGCATCAGAAAAAAGGGCTTGGGGGCTACTCCCCCAAAAGAGCAGAACATTCAACAGAACAACCCGAAAAGGGCTCGGGGGCTCCCCCCAAGACGACAAAAGAAAAACAACTTACGTGCTCAGATGGAGACTCCGAAGGTCAACCAGGGGTCTTCTGAGTAACGACCACCAGAGCCTCTGGCGGAGAGGGATTCGAGGCGTCATCCTCAGAGTCGGCCACCATCTGAGAGTAAGGAGCTCTTAGTTTCGACTATCCTACGGCCTCCTGAGCGCCCTCACTAAGAGAACCCTCCGAGGAGTGGCTGCAAGAAATAGTACTAGTCAGGACAACATGAAAAATTGCGCATGCAAAATTTAGAACAAAAGGCATCCAAAGGTACTTACGAGTCAATGTCGCTCAAGTTTAAGATGGGCGGCGCCTTCTCCTTCTTCTTCTTCTTCTTAGCCGGCGGCTGCGGCGCAACTGTCTGCAGAGGCACAGCCAGGAATGGTGCGGAAGAAGCGCCGTCGTCCTCGCCGTGGCGCACGAGGAAAGTTGGTTCCCTAGGCGTCGGCGGAGTCGAGGCATCCGAAGACTCGCTCAGGCTCTGTGCTCGCTTTTGGGTGCGCCCCTTGCTCGCCTCGAGGGCGTCGTGAGTGGGCGACTGCGTCGGTGGCAGCTCAGACTCAGAGTCTAACTCCTCACTTTCTGGCGCCTCTCTATATTTCTGAGACAGAGGGGGCATGGACCCCGTAACCTGTAGGCGCTGTAAGCAAAGATAACAAAGACATGACAAACTACAAGAAGCAAAAACACACAGCAAAGCGCAACACGCACGAACAATCTTCACCTTCGAGGCCCCTTTACTGGGCTAAGAGGGGGGTCAGCGGCTCTCCCGGTAGGTCCTCACCAGCCTTGTACTTCAGCAGAGGATGGAGGGCCCTATCAAGATCACCGGAAGATAATTCTTCGGATGCCACTCTGGTGGGATCAGTAGGGCCGCGTAGAGAAACATCGGGTGCGCCCTGGCTTGGAGGGGCTGCACCGACGCTTCAAGAAGGTGCGGATGATGTCGACTCCATTGACCTCCTTGACTGACACCAGTTGGAGATCCTGCACCTGCTCGTAGAGCATCTCCACCTCCGCCACTTCGCCCTCCAAGATGTGGTTCTTCCACGATCTCTTTTGAACGATCTTCTTCTCGGAGTCAAAGGGGCAAGACCAAATTGCTGACCGCCCAGCCTGACATCGCGGATGTAAAACCACTTGCGACGCCAATACTGAACGGACTCGCAAATGGAGAGGGAGAAAAACTGGACAAAGGGACAAAGAGAAATGATGCAGCCGCCGAGCGGATAGACTCCGTCGGAGCCGGACTGCCTCTTCATCCGGAAGAGACCAAAGTGTGGCTCGATGCCGAGCCAGCACTCACAAAGCGTAATGAAACACGCAATGTTAAGAAGGGAATTGGGAGACAGATGATGAATCTGAATCCCATAGAGGAAAAGGAGCCCACGAAGAAACTCGTGGGAAGGAAGCAACAAACCACGAAGAATAAAGGCAACGAAGATCACCCAAAAACCCACTGGTGGGCAAGGGATTACCTCATCGCCGGGGATCTTGACGTCCTCCTTGTTTTGCGAGATTAACCCCACATCGTGCAGCTTGCGCAGATCGGTGTCACACATGTCGTGAGCGCCTCCACTTGCCATTAGTGTTGTGCACAGGGGCAGCGGCTTTCTTGCCGCCGTCAATAGCACTTGAGCCCGCTCCGATGGAGGCCTTATTTGACTTCACCATCACAGAGCATCGACGGTGGCGGTGCGCGTGCAAGAAAGAAGAGGGAAAAGATCGAAGAACGTCCAGTGCGCGCGAGGATGAGCTCGTGAAAATGGAGGAAGTGAAAGGAAATGGCAAAATGTGAAAACAAATCACTGTTTTACCCACGGTTATAAGGATGAAGACAACGAACAGGAACCGTTCATCTAGAATCCCTAAAGCTAGGGTCCGATCCAAACGTCCACGTGTCAACACAGCAGTGAACCGTCGCCCGCACGCCGTCCACTATGCACAAAAACCGAGGAGACGCCGTAATTCTCGCCACGCCGCGTATGACTAATCAACTTCAAGTCAGAAAGTGGGACCCATGATTGTCCTATTATGTCATCTCTGGCGTTGCAGACGGTTGAGGTCATTGACCGTCAGCATTGACGTCATCAAGTAGTCTAGCAACAATTGGAATTCTTCGACTGAAAAAACAAGTACTTCCTCGAATCTACGATTCGAACAACTACTCGGGGGCTACTCCTATTAGGAGCGCTGGCCGCGCACCTGAGGCATGATTAAGGTGCTACACCACTGACGATTCTTCGAGTCCTACGTCGAGTCTACGGCTCCACTAGGGACTTGGGGGCTACTCCCATAGGGAGGATTGATCCAAGTATCCGAAAAAATTGTGTCCTTCGGACCTGAATACAAAAACAATTGAACTAAAGTCTCTGCTCGAGTCTACGACTCGAACAGACACTGGGGGCTACTCCCATAGGGAGCGCTGACCGCGCACCCTATGAATTTTTTGACTGAGATCCCTCGGATCAAATACGACAAAATCTTATTCGGCAACTTTGCCCGAACCAACGCTAAGAGAGAAACGATCTTCGTGGTCACCCGAAACACCTTTGCGGTGATAACATTTTGGATGCTGTGTCTATGACACAAAGATAAGACCTACAGATACCATATGATGGCCTGGTAATGCACCCGATTGCGCTCTATCAGTAAAAACCCGTGTCAATAGACGTGATGAAAATCCTGACGGATACGTTTGGTACATCACTCGAAAATTAATGGGATTTGACTACTGTAAGACCTTAGCGGCCTGAGTGGAATTACACCGGCATCCGTTCCAGGTTCGAGTGTAGGGACTCGAATATGAAGTATGATGCAAATCAACATGGATTCTGAGAGGCTAAGACATTTTGCTAGCACACTCTCCTGCCTCACTGGTTCACTGCCATTCACTTATCTTGGATTGCCTTTAAGCATCAACAAGCCTGCAGTAGAACATTTTTTGCCTATTGTCCAAAGAGTGGAGAGAAGATTATGTGGGATTGCTGATTTCCTAAACTATGGGGGAAAATTACAGATGGTTAAATCTGTCTTATCCTCTCTTCCCATTTATTATATGAGTTGTTTTGAACTTCCTGTCTCTATTAAAGATCAGCTGATTAAGTATATGAGATAGTTCTTGTGGAAGAAGAAAACCACTGATGTCCAAGCTAGAGGACAAGCTCTAGTGGCCTGGAATAAAGTTTGTAGACCAAAGAATCAAGGAGGATTGGGAGTTCTTGATCTTAACATTCAAAACTCAGCTCTTCTTTTGAAAAATTTGGATAAGTTCTACAACCACAAAGATATTCCATGGGTTCATCTTGTCTGGAACACTTATTAATGCAATGGTAAATTGCCTGGTCGAAGTCTGGAGGGATCTTTTTGGTGGAAGGCTCATCTGAAATTAGTTGATATATTTAAAGGATTGGCAAAGTGCTCGGTGGGAGATGGAAAATCAACTCTCCTCTGGACTGATATGTGGAAAGATGAATGCTTACATCACAAGCTTCCTCATCTACTTTCTTATGCAAAAAATCCTCACATTTCTGTTTGTGAGTTCTTGCAGACATCCAACATACAAGATCACTTCTTTCTTCCTCTGTCCCAACAAGCTTACTTTGAATACCAATGCCTTGAGCAAATTATCAGTGGTGGAATGCAGGGAGAAACAGATAGCTGGAGCTATATTTGGGACAGTGATATTTTCTCAGTCAAAAAGGCCTATTCTTGGTTATCTGGATATCAGTCAGTACAACCACATTTTTCCTGGTTGTGAAAGTCTTCTTGCCAGCAAAAACACAAGTTCTTCTTCTGGCTTTTGCTCCTGGATAGACTAAACACCAGAAATATTTTGAAGAGGAAAAGATTCTCTCTGACTATATATGATTGTGTATTCCATGGTTGCACTAGTGAGGAAACATTACTTCACTTATTTTGGGACTGTTCTTTTGCAAAAGCTTGCTGGGATGAAATTTGTCCTGTCCGAGACAATGATCTAAATCTCTTCGAGGCATTGACTAGTATTAAAAGCAGGCTAAAAGTCCCCTTTTCAATGGAAATCATTATTCTTGGGGCTTGGGGCATATGGATGTGCAGAAAAAATGAAATCTTCAATAACAAACAGGCTTCCCTTGATGAATGGAGGGCTATTGTTTCCCAGGAATTACGATGGGTCCTGTATAGAATTAAAAAAAGTATTACCAGGACCTCAAAGAATGGATTAGCAATAACTTAGATAGGATATAGTTAGTCATGGTGTTTCTTATCCCTCACAGAGGTGGCCTGGAACTTGTAAATATGTACTACTTGTAACCCTTTATGATTTATAAAAATTGCAGTGGGGTTGTTTTACCCTACTATTTTACCCTAAAAAAAAGAAGATCGTGTTGTTTTGTCCTAAGACAGTTAACTGGCCCTGATCCCTAAGGAGAGTCAGGCACACGCATCAGCAATCCTTACAAACTAAAACACCATTCTGTTATAAACAGGCATAAAACTACACCCGAAAGATTGAAGAGTCCCCAGCCGAATCTGCGATTCAACTGAGCACTCGGGGGCTACTGACATGGTCATACCCCACGGGTACACAACATCAGCATACCTAGTCCAGCCCGAAGGAAGGCCCACTGCAAGATATGTGGCCTGCGGAGTGTCCGGGTGGCCCATGCCCATGACGCCTTCGGATGCTTGGAGAACAAGGCTAGTGTAGATAGAATTTCAAAGGGCAAACCCTGATTTGTAACCGAATCGACCTACACCCAGGACCTGCCTATCTATATAAAGGCTAGGAGGGCACGGGGAGGAAGGCATCTTTCACCGCATACACACCTTCACGCCAGATTGCATCTGCTCACCCATGTAATTTTCGGTTCCGCCATAATCAAGAGCAGACAAGCAAGAGTAGGGTTTTCCCTCCGGGGGCCTGAACCTGGGTAAACCTTGTGTCCCCGTGTTGCTTGTTTGCTAACCGTTCCACGATCTCTAGCATCCCCACCTTCTCCAAAACACAAGCTCATAACAATGGGCATTGACGAGATTAAACCTCATGGCAAGAGGTTCCGAGGTATCATCTTCAACCACTTCCTTTGCTAAGACTATGATTGACATGGATAACTCTACTAGTCTTAAGGTTAAGGAAGAAATTATTGCTTTGGAATATTTTATCACTAACTTGCAAGGTGAGCACAAAATACATTTTGAGGCTCTCATGGACCAGCTTGCTCAAAACGAAGTGCTCCTTGAAGAAAAGGGCAGAATTTAAAGGGAGGATGCAATGGAAATTGCAGGAAGAAGAAGAAGCTCGAGTCTCTTTGGAAGAGAGACTTGAGTTAATCGAGTAGTCACATGAAGAAGTTGTGATCAAGCTAGCAAAAGAATGTGAAAATGCAGTAGCTAAAGCAAAGAAATTGAAGAAAGAGAAAGTTGAATTTGAGGCTGCTCATGCTAGACTCTCCGAGGAATTGGAGAAACTTAACATTGCTCACAAGGCTTTAAAGTGAACACTCGATTATCAATGAGTCTCATGATCATCTTCTAACTTGAGTGAGAAAATATGATATCCCTAGCACTTCTACATAGACATGTGCACATGAAGAAGTTCAGGAAGAAAATGCTAGGCTGAAGGATGAGCTTGCCAAGGCATCTACTACCAAAGGTAAGGAAGTTCTTGATGAGATCCTTGGAAAGAAAAGGTCAAGCTATGGAAAAGAGGGACTTGGTTATGTCTCCATGTCTAAGACGAAGAAGAACAAGCAAAAGAAGACCAAGAAGACACAAGCCAAGACAAGCTCCACAGAATAGAACATCACAAAGGAAAAAACTAATTACATTGGTTTTGCAGGGACTAGCAATCCTAATTATGAGTTGTTTTGAGATTATTATGGTGATGTATATTCTAGTTTTGTAGGTCCTTATTATAGTCATATCTCTTGGTCTATTTGGGTCCTAAAGACCCTTGTTACTAACATGAGAGACCCATTAAAAAATGGGTACCTAAAAGCAAGAAGTAACTTTTTTGCAGGGCTATGCTTTAGGTGGATCTAAATGGGTGTTGGATAGTGGATACACTAGTAATATGTCCGGAAGCAAAGAGATCACCACGAATATGAGGCCTAATCACGATCATATAACCGTCTCCTATGGTGACAAGTCAAAATCTGAGGTACTGGGTGTTGGCAAGGTTGTAGTTGCCCACGATATCTCTCTCGTGGACATCATGCTTGTTGAGACCCTCGGTTACAATTTACTTTTTGTTCGTATCCTTGGTAAGATGGGCTTTGCTGTTTTTATTGACAGTGATTTTGTGGTACTCTTGTGGAGAAAGTCTCTAAAGGTCGCTTTCGTTGGGTATGTCGAAAATGACCTGTATTTGGTGGAATTTTTGGGGAAAACCACTGCAGGTCTGATGTGCCTATTCAAAAAGGCTGACGCAGGCTGGTTATGGCATCGCCGTCTAGCCCACGTCAACATGAGAACTTTGCAAAGTCTCCACAAGGGTGTCCACATCCTTGGACTAAAAGAAAATGTTTCCTGTGCCAAAGATCGTGTTTGCAGGGCTTGTGTTGAAGGAAAGATGCATGACTCGCCCCACAATAGGAAGACTATTATATCATCAAAGAGTATTTCAGAGTAACTTCATGTGGATCTCTTAGGTACTCCGTCTCATGCAAGCCTCGGTGGGAAGAAGTATTGTCTGGTCATAGTTGATGATTATTCAAGATACACGTGGGTCGATTTTTTCAAGCTGAAAAGTGATACCCAATAGACTGTCATTGACTTTGCCAATGAGGTTCAGCATCAACACAATGTCCCAATATTGGTAATAAGAAGTAACAATGGCTCTGAGTTCAATAACTACACCCTAAATGAATTTCTAAGTGAAGAGGGGATAAGACATCAATACTTCGCTATGTACACCCCTCAACAAAATGGTGTAGCCGAGAGGAAAAACTAGACTTTAATGGATATGGCAAGGTCTATTGTAATACTACAGCCTGAAAATACCATAGCTCTATGCAACACGCCAATCCCTGGATCGGTTCATTGGCTTACATAGATCTTAAAGATGAATAACAAAGCAATATCTGTATATCATAAATAACGAAATGATCTAGAGTATTCAATTATTACAATAATGCCTAGCACGCAGGCTAGCTCAAATAGTTCAATAGCGAACAGAAGCATAAATATATAGTAGACTCCATATTCAATTGCCCACAAGCGAACAAATGTAGAGTGGAGTACCGCAACCTAGCGATCACTCAGAATCAGAATAACAACCTGCAACGTAAAACTTAGCATCCCTGACGAGTCAATACTTGGAATGTATGGCAAGTAACGCTAAGTAGGGAGACAATATACCTAGCAACTACATGCTTATTTGGCTAGGTGGAAGCTTGGCTATTTTGCGAGCATAAACATTTTTTATCCTACTTTCATAATCACTTTTAGATTTTCTTTGAAAAGATCCCAATTAAGTTAACCCAACAATATTAAGTACTTTAGGAAATTGGAATGAGCGAGAAACATGTCATGAACTCAATATCAAGCAACTCAGATGTCCATAACCGGGGACACGGCTAATCGATTAGTTTATACACCCTGCAGGGTTTAGTACACTTTACCCATGTGACTTGGCCAGCCCAGCTCGTACCAACACTCTCATATTGGGTGATGATAGGGAGAAGTCCAAGAGAAGACCGTTCGAGAAGTAGCTCCCCAAACCCGACACGCACCGTACCAACCTACCAAAATTCTACATCTCTGGCTACGTGGGTTCGAGTTACCATGACCTACTGAGTCCAACCAACCTCCCATTTCATTATTGGCACATGGTTATACACGTAAGCTACAAAATAAAGAAACCAATCATTTTATCTTAATACCTGGGTGCCTTTCCGCAATGTTACCACCAAAAAATGTCGATCCCATCACACCCAGGAGGTTCATTGATTAAGTTGTTTTTAGTTTTCGCAAACCAATACTTTAGAAACAACTATCAAGTGATGTAACCCAGCCCTCGTCTATCATAGCACGGCTAAGCACATCTACCAACAATGGCTCAACTACAAGAGATCCCTACCATATAATAGGACATAGCATAGCGATAGTAGTTCCTATTCATGCATCTTCAAAATACACCACAATTCATTGAAAATAGTAGGACAATAATCATGAACAAATTAGCATCTACTTGCCTTGGTTGCAGCTGAATTCATTCAAGCACATGTTGCACTCCTCGCAATATATCGATCAAACAATTCCATACCACATAAACAACCATACAATCATAAACAAATGCACACATGCATGCATGAAAATTTAATATGCCATAAAGGTTGTTTTTAGTTCTCTAAACAATATTGAAGTATATGATGGATATAGGAGACCAATTAATGTAATGATGTATTTATTAATAATCATCGATTGCAACTATAGGGGTTTTAATAGTTATGTTATAATGCTTATTATTATTGTCAAACTAAAATTGGATCTGGTGTGTTCTGGATAGAGAGAATTAATATGAACCAGTAGGCGTTGGATTCACCCTAATTGGAGTTATAGATCTTTTCTTATGATTTAAATAGTGTTTAATGGATTTTAAATCATTTATATAGTTTCTATTGTCTAAAAATCAAACTAAAATCAGATATGTAATCTGCACGGGATTGTGATTCTAGGAACATATTATTTGCAATTTTCTAAACATTATTTATTTTCTTATGAATTTATTACTCCAAAAAGGGTATTAACTTGTTTAACTAATTATAGGAAAACCTTAGAGTAATTGCCTGAACCAACTACATATTAATGATCTACACGAAATTATATTTCCAATGGTATATTATTTTCATTTTTCTAAGGTGTAAATATTTTCTTATGAATTAATTACTCTTTAATAGAATTTATATTATTTAGAAAGTTTACTCTGTCCAAAATTGAATCTAAGACCAGATCTATAATATACACGAAATTGTGAATCAGGAGACATATTATTCATATTTTTCTGAGTTACAGATAATTTATTATGAATTTTATAACCTAAAAGACCATTAAAAATTTGTTGCCAGAAAACCATTAAAAATTGGGATCCGATGGATAGAAGAGGAGATTGGCTCGATTTTAGCTCATAATTGACGAGGTTTGATCTCGTCAATGCCCATTGTTATGAGCTTGGGTTTTCGAGAAGATGGGGGTGCTGGAGATTGCGGAACGGTTAACAGACAAGCAACCAGGGAACACGAGATTTACCCAGGTTCAGGCCCCCAGAGGGAAAACCCTACTCCTGCTTGTCTGCTCTTGATTATGGCGAAACTGAAAGTTACAGGGGTGCGCAGATGCAATCTGGCGTGGAGGTGTGTATGCGGTGGTATGAGAGGTGCCCTCCTCGTCGTGCCCTCCTAGCCTTTATATAGAGGTAGTAAGATCCCGGGCACAGATCGAGTTGGTTATAGGTTTTAGGGTTTGCCCCTTTGAATATTCTATCTAATCTAGTCTTGCTCTCTAAGGATCCGAAGATGTCATGGGCTTGGGCCACCTGAAAATCTTCATGGGCCGCGTATATTCTCGTGGGTCTTCCTTGGGCTGGACCAGGTATGTTGATGTCGTGTAACCGTGGGGTATAACCATGTCAGTAGCCCCCGAGTGTTCAGTCGAATCGTAGATTCGGCTGAGGACTCTTCAATCTTTTGGGTGCAGCTTTTTCTGTTCTTCAGAGAATGACTTTAGTATGTAGGGATTGTTGATGCGAGTGCCTGACTCTCTTGACGGATCAGGGTCAGTTAACTGTCTTAGGACAAAACAACACGATCTTTTTCAGATTCGAGTCCCTCAACTGGAACCCGGAACAGATGCTGGCGTAATTCGACTCAGGCCGTTGAGGACTTATAGAAGTGGAATCCCAGTAATTTTCGAATGATGTACCCAATGCATCCGTCGGGATTTTCATCGCGCCTGTTGGCACGGATTTTTACTAGCAGAGCGCAGTCATGTATGTTACCAGGCCATCAGATGGTATCTGTAGGTCTTATCTTTGCATCGTAGACACAACATCCGAAAATTTATCACCGCCGAGGTGTTTCGGGTGGCCAAGGAGGATGTTTCTCTCTCAGCGTTAATCGGGGCAAAGTTTCCGAATTTTTTTTGCATTCTGATCTGAAGGATCGCAGTCGAAGAATTCATAGGGTGCACGACCAACGCTCCCTATGGGAGTAGATCCCAAGTGTCTGTTCGAGTCGTATACTCGAGTAGAGACTTTAATTCAGCAATTGTTTGCTTCAGGTCCATAGGACACAATTTTTTCGGATGCTTGAATCGATCCTCCCTATGGGAGTAGCCCCCGAGTCTATAGTTAGGTCGCAGACTCAACGTAGGACTCGAAGAATAGTTCATTTGCGTAGTACGCTATTCATGCTTCGAGTGCGCGACCTGCGCTCCTGATAGGAGTAGCCCTCGAGTAGTCGCTCGAATCGTAGATTCGAGTGAGTACTTAAGCTATTTAGCCAAAAATTTGTAACCGTTGCTAGTATAGCTTTTATGATGTCAGTGCTGACGATCGGTGATCTCAAGCGTCTGCGGCGCCAGAGGTTACGTGACTGGATGAACGTGGGTCCCACTTTCTAACTTGGAGTTGACTAGTCATGTGTGACGTGGTGATAATTACGGCGTCTCCTCGGTTTCTGCGCATAGTGGACGGCGTGCGAGCGACGGTTCGCTGTTGTGCTAACACGTGGACGACTAGATTTAATGCTGGCTCTAGGGCTTCCCGATGAATGGTCCCTGTTCATCGTCTTCGTCCTTATAACTATGGGGAAAATTTTGTTTGTTTTCACCGCAGCCATTTGCTTTTCACTGCTTCCACTTTCTTGAGCTTTTCTCGCCGCGTGCTGGAAGTTCTTTTATCTTTCCGGTCCACTTTCATGCGCTCACACCTCCGCCGTCGCCGTACCGCAATGGGGAAGCCAAAGAAGGCCTCGACCATGGTGGGCACCATCCCTGCTGCCAGCGGCAAAAAGGGCACCACCGCCCCTCGCGTCACCGATGGTGGGTGGCGATGTGCGGAGACGTGCGAGGGCGACCTGCGCAAGCTTCGTGAGCGGGGTCTGATCCCACAGGACAAGGAGGCCGTCAAGATTCCCGGCGATGAGGTAATTCCTCGTCCACCCGCAGGGTTTCGGGTCATGTTTGTTGCTTTTGTCCTTCGGGGCCTCTCTCCCTCCCAGTCCACGATTTTCTCTGTGGACTGCTTTTTTTCTATGGCATCCAACTCCACCATCTCTCGCCAAATTCTCTTCTCCACATCTCTTGTTTCAGCACCTTCTGCGAGTGTTGGCTTGGTATTGAGCCACACTTTGGCCTCTTCTGGAAGCTCTATTCCGTGAAGAGGCAATCCGGCTCCAACGGAGTTTATCCGATTGGCGGTTGCATTATTTCTCTTCCATCCAATTTTCTCTTCTTTTCCTTTTTGATGTCTGAGTCCATCCAATACTGGCCGAAGAGGTGGTTTTATATCTGCGATTCCACAGTGTACGGGCAAGACTTTGGCCTTGCCCCTTTTGACTCCACCCAGACAATTCAGCCGAAGAGGTCCTAGAAGAACCACATCCTGGAGGGTGAGGTGGAGGAGATTGAGGGGCTCTATCGTCAGGTGGAGGACCTCCAGGTGATTCCGGAGAAGGAGGTGAACGGTGTGGATATTATCCGCACCTTCCTCAAACGTCGGGTGCAGCCGCTCTAGGCTAGGGTGCACCCGATGTTACTTTATTCTGGCCGCCACGACCCGACGAGAGTTGCGGCTGAGGAGCTCTCCAAGGGGGACCTCGACAGAGTCCTTCTGCCGCTGCTGAAGTTCAAAGCTGACGAGGACCTTCCGGGGAGGTCGCTGACCCCTCCGTTCAGCGCCTCTCGACCGGTTCCGCATGTGTAGATCTGGGTCGTGCGCATAGCGCTTTTTCCGAATGCATTTTCTTGTACTTCCTTGTTCTGAAAGTTTGTTTTCTTTGTGGAGGAGTTCAAGGTACCTGGCATGGTGCCTCCACTACCCGAACGTTTTCTGGATGCACCGGACAATGAGGTAGTGGACTCCATGTCTGAGCTTCCTTCGGCGCAGTCACCGGTTGAGGAAGCCTGTAACATCCCAAAAATATTAAACTAGAATCATTAAACTCTAATCATCAAATTTAGGGTTAACAAAAACTTTTCTAAAATAAAATGAGAAAGCATTCATGAGTGTATGCATCCCATTTTGAATTCTTTTGAATTGCCTTGTTTATGTGTTTCTTTGATTGTAAAATAATTCTTAGGTGAAATAAACATCATCTAAACATTTCCCAAACTTTTCCCAAAGACAAATAAATCAAAACAAATAAAATGAGTGAATGGTCATTTTGACCAATTTAACTCCCATGCCTACTTTGGCTGTCTCAAACTTTCAGAACTTAACAGAAACTTGTTTGGATCTTTGCACCCCTTGATTGTACTCATAACAAAGTATCAAGGCCCACTTGGTGATCATCCATAAACAATCAAATGCATAGTTTAAAGGACATTTTAAAATTGAATCTATATCATATGGGAAGATCCCACTTTTTCAAAAACCACTCAAACAAGCTCAACTTTCAAAGCCCAAGCATCTGCAGACTCACCAGCACCAACCTAGCACACTCACCAAAAATCTTTTCAAATTCAAAACTTGAATCCTTGCGGCCATTTCATCAAACACCTTGCAGATACAAATCAAACAAAATCCAAACACTATTGTGAGCAGTGATTCTTGCCTAACTTGTTCCCTCTCTGGATACAACTAGGCTTTAGTAGATCATCTAGCTCAATTGAAAACCTCTAGCATCACTGTAAGCTTGGCAATGTCATCAATGGAGAGCAGGCCGAGTGCACCCTTGTCACCCCCATGTCGACAGCAAGTTAGGAGAAGAAACAAGCCTAGCAAACATGTCTGGGAGCAAGCCAACACCCCACCGCCACTCCCTGTCCAGTGCTCGAACATTGCCAACCCCTGGACCACACGCACAAACCATGCCAAGCTCGCCAGCAATCATGCCGAGAGCGTGCCCCATGCGACACGCTCGACCGATGCCCACAGACCGCGCGCCGCCCTCGCCGCGTGCATACGTGATCACCACCGTCCCATCAACCCCGCAGACACGCTCGTTCGCCGCCGCGCGGACCACGCACGCTGTGCGCATTAAAAACCTCCGTCGGTCACGCGTAGAGCACCGACGCGTTCCGACCAAACCACACCGCCCCACGCCTCGCCACCACGTCATTGAGCATCGCCAGGGAGCACAACACCGCCCCCTACCGTCGCCCACGCCGATAGCCCTCTGTTCCGTCGACCACGACGAGCTCACCTTGCGCCCCGTCGGTCCCCTCTCGCCACTATAAATAGAGGCCACCCCAACCGAATTGAGCACACCATCTCACTCCCCTCTCCTCACTGATCATTCCACCCCGTTCCTAGAGCAAGGCGAGCAGCGCTTCACCGGAATTTCACCGGAGCCCGCCGCCTCTAGAGAAGAAGGGAGCCAGCGATTGGAGCCGCCCCAGGAGAAGCTGCCGGTACCAGGAGGTTCGCCGTCGTCGACTTCGTCATTCGCCCACCTCGCCGACCCTCGCCTGAACCCCGGTGATCCCCCGACGACCCCCACCTGCCGCGTTAGGTTTCTGTCTCGCCGGCGTTGTCCAACGTCGACGATGACCCTCAGCCGTTAGATTAGAACAAGATCCCACGGCTCACATCGCCCCATACCACTTCGCACCCCCTCGTCCCACTGATGCGTGGGGATAACAACTTAACCAGCTCGCGTATGTGCTGTTCTTAGCAGGCCGGCCCAGTATCGTTTCCCGCGCAGCCCAGTCATTTGAAATTATCCTTTTTCATTTTATTTCAAACACACTTCTGCACCTAGATTCAAAAATCAA
Organism: Avena sativa; assembly: GCA_916181665.1. NCBI lineage: Eukaryota > Viridiplantae > Streptophyta > Magnoliopsida > Poales > Poaceae > Avena > Avena sativa. The sequence continues at coordinate 152,710,275 of OV702297.1, forward strand.
CCCAGATCGATTTAGTGAACCAAATTGAATGAAACCAATTTTGCTAGAAAGGACTGGAAATGATGAATCCAAGCCCATTGGATTCAAGTCATTTGGATTTGTAGATCATCCTTGGTAAAAATAACAAGGCAGAAGCTTTTCTGCATTCAAATATTTTTCAAATTTAAACCATGATATCTTTTGAGTTGATTCCAACTCTCAAAAATCACATTTAACCATACCTTTCGAAATAAATAAAAATAAATAGGTTTACTTATAGAAATAATGACCAAGTAATAAAAGAATGCCACATAGGCATTTCTAGTCATTTTATTTAATTAAAATAAAAGGTTAAACCTTATTAAATTGTGATACCACTTTAAATCACATTCCCATGTACTGAAATATGTGGTGATGACATGTGTCAACATGATCCCATGTTTGGTTTGGAGAATATTAAATCCTAAGTTGTTTTTCAATGAGTAGAAATTACTTTTCTAAAAATAAAAGGAATTAAACCAAGACTTAATCTTGTAATGTTAGAGATGATGTTAGATCATCAATAGGACCCCTTTTGTGTGATGATTGCAAGTAGCTAATTATTGTTTGGTGATTGTGTACCTCGTATTTATTCATAGACGCTAGTACCGACCAAGGTGACGAGGAGGAAGGAGGATACTACGAAGAAGAAGCCGAGGAGAACTTCAACCACTGCTCTGCACAAGGCAAGCCAATACTTGCAAGCTATTAACCTTGCAAGCTAACACTTGCAATTTAGCAAGATTATATTGACACTGATGCAAGCCTAATACTACTATTTGAATGTGCAAGCTAACACTTGCAAGATACTATACCCATGCGAGCAAATACTTGCTTGTTACCATGCCAACTAGATGCTTAAGCATATGTGATCATACCCACTTGATACCCCTCCTAGTTTTATTCGCAAGCTTTCTATTTTATTTCTTTATCAAAGCTACTTACTTAGAGTTTACTTAAGTGAATTGTAGATTCTAGAAAGATAATTGAAGGTTGCATAAAGAGCATAAAATTTGGCCTAAGCTAGATAATCTTTATGTCATCCTAAGGCATGAGATTGGACTTAGTTAAAACTCCACTTGTTTACCACCCCTCATTATTACTTACCCCCACTTGTAGATGCTAGTGCTAAGCATAAAACTGGATCAACTTTAGATGGGAATACCTGGTGGAAAAATAGTTGTGGAAACCTTGGAATGATGGATTATTTTATTGAGATGTTTTGACATGTGTTTCCGAACACTAGATGATTTATGGTGATGAAAATGTTGAGCCGTGAGCCTTAGCCCTTTATAAAACTGATGGTTGTCTGGATGCGATACCATTCCAATTTTACTGTACAACCACAATACCCGAGAATTGGGTAGGGCTTGACTGGAAACTTATATACTTTAGTATTAGTTCCCTCACGGCCAAGGTCTGAGGTGAGGCTACCTTGTAAAGATTGTCCACCTGTGCAGTACCCAAGATGACAGTTGGTCATGGTTGGGAGGCCAAACTCACAGGAGAGGTGCTTCTACTAGGGCGTGTAATTGAAAGGTTAGGATTGATTATCCGCATACTCAGTATGGTGAATTCAGGATTTGTTCCTGACGGATGTATCGAATGTTGTGGTGAAAGTGTACAATCTCTGTAGAGTGTCAAACTATTCGAATAGCCGCGTCCGTGGTTATGGACAGTTAGAGTGGCCATATTGTTCCCCTGTCAGATGTTTTCAAAATGACTTGTGAAATGAATTGAGACTTCGACTTGACCACAACAGAGTTGTGATATGAAATACCAGTTCCTACTTAGGGTTATAAAACTTTAACTAGCATTCTTTACTTCTGAACTTAGTAGAGGTAAATCTGGCTTTTTGCAAAACAACCCTAGAGCCTAGTGTCCTATTACAAAAACCCCCTTCACTTGTTAGTATTAGCTTGCGAGTACTTAAAGAGTACTCATGGCTTTGTCCCTGGATATTCCCATGGCCAGACTATGAAGAGGAGTACCTGGAAGATGGACCCCAGGACGGTTACGACAACTAGGATCATCTCCCATCGTCAGCATTGCTTGTGACCCCGAAGATGGAGCTTCGCCTACACTACCGTTATTATTACGTATTCCGCTGCTTGTGTTGTATTAAGACTGGATCATGAGATCCTTATTTGGTGTAAAACCTTATGTATGGTTTGTAATGGATGATGTACTGTGGTATCCAATTCTGTTATGTCTCGCAAAAATGGTAATCCTGGGATTGCGATGTATGGCATAACAGGCATCTGGGATTAAAAATCTGGGTGTTGACAAAGCCCCCGAGTCGAGCGAGGAGCAGACCCGAAAATGGGCATGGAGCTCGAGCGAATCGTTGGATGCCTCGACTCCGACGATGCCTAGGGACCCGCCATGCCTTGTTCGTCACAGTGGAGGTGATGGTGGATCTTCCTCCCCTATTTCGACCGTGCCTGTGCGGGATATAGCGCCGCAACAATCGGCGAAGCGGAAGAAGGAAGAGAAGAAGGGAAAGAGGGCCTTGCCTGTCTTCAACTTGAGCGATATGGACTCGTAAGTTCCTTCGGGTGCTTTTTGCTACCTTTCCTTTTTTTGTTTTGCTTGTCTTTGACTGGTGTTTTCTTTTGCAGCTACTCTTCTGAGGGTTCATTTAGCAATGGCACTCAGGAGTTAGTAGGGGAGTCAAAGATGACGCCTCCCCTATCTCATACGGAAGCCACCTCTAGAGGCGCTGCCCCAAATCCTTCCTCGCAGGAGGCTCGGGTGATCGTCTCTCAGAAGACTACAGTCGGACCTTCGGAGTCTCCGTCTGATCATGTAAGTGTTTCCGTTCTTGTTGTGGGGTGATCCCCCGTGCATTTTTCGTATGATTTGATGATCATTGCTTCTGTTTTGTGCGTGTCTCGGGGGGAGCCCCCGAGCTCTTTTTGCGTGCTTGATTTTGTTTTGCTCATTTCTTGGGTGTAGCCCCCGAGCCCTTTTCCTGATAAGTTGCTTCTTCTCGTAGCCTTTTGTGCAAGGCGCCAACCAGCTTGTGAAGCAGCACCTGGCATTGGAGGCCAGCCTGCAGCGGCTTCAAGGTACATCCTTAACTAGGTCTTCTACTTCTTCGTCTGCTTGCCAGCCTACAAAGCTCACGCATGCTCTTGTTGCTTTTTGCAGATGAAAATAACACTGCCCTTCGTGAGCTTGATGCTCTCAAAAAGAGCCTCGGGCGAGCGGAGAAAAAGGCCGAGGACGACGTTGGTGCGAAGGAGCCCCTCGAGCGGGAGCTAGCTGACGCAGTTCTGGCCTAGGAGCGCCCGCGGCAGGAGGCTACGGACCACGAGGAGCAGCTCGCCACCGCCGCAGCTTCGCGCGAGAAGGAGGTAGCCGACAAGCTGATGGCTGCTACCAAGGCTATTTTGGGTGAGTAGTTTCGCCTGTATGTTCTTTTTCAGCTGCCTTATCTCTCTGGCTTTATTTGATTCTTACTGTAGTTTTTCCGTTCCCCTAGATGTCGTGGGCATTGAGTTCGACCGCAGTGCCCTGGAGCACGGTAGTGCTCTGGATGATGCTACTTCGGCGGTCAAAAAGACCGCTGCAGCACTGTGGTTGTCTCTCTTGCCAAAGCCAAAGAGCTTCTCGGGCTCTTCTACAAGGAGCTCGTCCCCAAGGGCGTTGCACTTGAGGATGTCGACTTGTTGGCGGATGCGCTGTCAGCCGATGCTCCCACGGCGTACAAGTGCAAGCATAAGGGCATCGGCGCGTCCATGGGGTTGGCGATGGCCATGGCGTCCGGGACGGAGTTGGATCTTCATTAGGTCACCTCCCAGATGCCGACGGCCCCTGACGGATCTGAGGTAGCCTTTGCCCTCTATGCTACCCACTGTAAATGCTATGGGCCGAAGCTGATTGACCTGCTGATGGAGTAAGCGGTGAGGCAGCAGGAAGAGGTCAAGAGCAGGCAATCTGGCTCCGAGGCCACTCAGGACGCAGCTGCTTAGGCCTTGTAGTTGTAGGATAGTTATCGTCTATTTTTGTTATAATATTGTCATAAACACTTTCTGTGCCACGCAGTGGCTTTTGTTGTATATAGTGAATCTTTGAGCTATTGCCCTTTCGTGTGTTGTTCATATCCTTGTTTGTTTTCCTCTAGGCACCTTCGGGTGATGACCCTGTGGATACTTCGTCTGCTCCGCAGACGCGACCATCCTTGGATGATGCTTCGCAGCTTGTTTTTGTTCGTGACTGCGTCCGTAGTCTTGATAAGGAGTTGCTTGGCATCCAAGGCCATGCGGACGTTTGGAAGTCGAAGGCGGAGCGGGGCGTCGGCAGAGAGGAATATCTGATGGGGGAGCTATGGCGTTTGGCCGAACAGCTGTAGTGTAAGTTTCTTCGAGCTGCTGCTTATTTTTGAATGCGCCTGTTGGCTGGTCGTCTTACTTTGTAGGTGTTGCAGGTGCTAACCTTGTTCCTAGGGAGGAGAAGGAGCGTGTTGCGCTTCGGATCAATTGCTTGACCCAGCAAGATATGGAAGCCGGTGGCTTTTTCTGGATGGATCGCGACCGTGCCATGGTCCTTGCGACTGTGCATGATCGTTCCCACCAAGTGTCACGGGTGCTGCGGCATGAGAAGACTTCCTTGGCGTCAATTCTTCACGTCATGTTTCCCCTGGATGAAGCGCCATCGACTCTCTGGGACTTGCTGGCGAAGTTTCGAGATGTGCATCATGTCAGGGAGCTGGTGCGGCACCAATTAGTTGCGGGTGTGAAGGCCTCTCTTTCCCTTGTGCGGCTGCATCACCCTGACGTAAATCTTGCGGCTGGGCTGCCCCCTCGACCAGATGGTGGATTATGGGACATGCGCCCGCACTATGTGGCTGTGAGGTAGTATGCTGAGGAAGTTGTAGATCTCTTTGAGCACCATGCGCGGGTGATCCTTCAGAATAGGTAGGACCTGTAAAAAGATAGATTTAAAATTTGTATATATTCGACTGGGCGTGTTATGCCCTTTGATGTAAAGGTTGATTGTTTTTAGCACGTTGTGCTTTGTTGTATGCAGCCCTTTTCGTTAGCCTGACGTGATCATCTACTCAGGTGTACATGCGTTATCCTCAGTCGACGAAGTCGCGAGGTGAGGGGGGAGCCCCCGAGTGTGTTGTAGCATAAAGAAATGCGAGTGAAAGATAAATTTTGGGGCGAGACACTTAGCTTTATTAATATCGTAATGAGGAGGTACATTGTTCGGTTGAGTAGCCTTGGCTGAATAGCCTTATTGAAAGTACAGGTGGGATAGCTAGGGGTAGAAGCGTCACTGTTGTGCGGCGTTACATGGGTTGGAGTATGCGACTCCAGACTACACATGCTTGAGGCGATAGGCACCACCTGTAGGGGTTCGTAGCATGGAAAACAAAAAAATTCTAACGCACGCAAACAAACAAGCCAAGATCTATCTTCTAGATTTTAGCAACGAGTCGATAGAGGAACTCACCCTCGAAGATTCCAAAGTGTTTAACGGTGATGTAGTTGTACTCTTGCCGATCTCAAGATCGTGTAGACGATCCTTCCGGCGATGTGTTCCGGCAGCGCTTCCGCAGTCGGTCACACGTTCGGTACTCGATGAAGACCTTCCTCTCCCTTGTTCCAGCAGGCAGTGGAGGTTGTAGCACTCTCCTCGCGATTCTGGCAACACGACGGCGTGGTACCGGAAGTAGAGGTGATATCTTGCAGGACTTCACCTTAAGCCGGAGCGAGTATGGTGCACTATGAGAAAGGCCTTGGCAATCTAGGGTTTAGAGGCACCAAGGGAGGATTCTAGCCGGCGGCTAGGGTTAGGGTTCACCCCAACTCGGTGAGTTGGTGGTACCCGAGGTGGCGGCGGCAGCAGGGGGTGGTGGCGCCGGCGGCTTAGGGCTAGGGTTTGGGTGGTGTTGGGTGTAGACTAGAGGGGCACCCCTGCCCCTCCTTATATAGGTGGGAGGGCACCGGTTGGGAGGAGGGAGTCATCCCCCAACTCGGCCTCCTTGGCCGGCGGTGGAGGGAGGAGGACTTCCTCCCCAAGTAGGTTTCCTACTCTCCCTCCACCAAGCAAACTTGCCGTTTGACTTTTCAAATTGGCGTTTGACTTTTCAAACTAGGATTTGTTTTTTCCCTTTATTTTGCTCAGCCATGATACCTAGTACATGATGCAACTATTCCACATTGTCATGACACATTCATGTACCCTTCCCCTCGGGAATGCCGGACCTTCCGGACCCTTCTAGAACATTCCTGATGAAAACACCGGAATCATTCCCCAACTCCGAAACAAGACTTTCCTTATATGAATCTTATTCTCCGGACCATTCCGGATCTCCTCGTGATATCCCGAATCCCATCCGAGACTCCGAACAAAATTCAGTCTCTTACTCATCATTCCATAACTACTCAACAACATCGAATCTTTAAGTGTGTCTCCCTACGGTTCGTGAATTATGCGGACATGATCGAGACATTTCTCCGAACAATAACCAATAGAGGAATCTGGAAATTCATATGGCTCCCACATATTTCTACGATTACTTTGCGATCGAATGAACCACTTACATACGATACCAATTTCCCTTAGTCTCACGATAGTTTACTTATCCAAGGTTTTGATCGTCGGTATCTCTGCATACCTAGTTCAACCTAGTTACTGATAAGTACTCTTTTCTCGTTCCCGTGATATGTGATCCCTTGTGAGCCAGTCACATGCTTGCAAGCTAATTGGATGACATTCCACTGAGAGGGCCCAGAGTATATCTATCCGTCATATGGATGGACAAATCCCACTCTTGATCCATGTGTCTCAACCCATACTTTCCGAACACTCAATGCCACCTTTATAGCCACCCAGTTACGGTGTGGTGTTTGATGTCATCAAAGCATCCTTCCGGTGATGGTGATAAGCATGATCTCATGGTCGAAGGAATTAGGTTACTATGTATCAGAAAGCTTATAACAATTGAACTATTAAAATGACTTGATCTTTATGCTACGCTTGTCTATAGGAGTATGTCCATCATACCATTCTCCTAATGATATGATCTTGTTATTAACAACATCTCAAATGTTCATGATCAAGAAACCATGATCATCTATTAATCAACAAGCTAGTATTATGAAGAGGCTTTACTAGGGACTCTAATTTAGTTTACAAATCACACAAGTATTAATGTTTCTTGTTAATACTATTATAGCACGAATGTAAACATTTATCATAAACACAAAGATATAATAATAACTACATTTATTATTGCCTCTAGGGCATATCTCCAACAGTCTCCCACTTGCACTAGAGTCAACTAATCTAGATTACATGGTAATATACCGAACACCCATGCCAGTTTGGTGTTGGTAATGTTTTTCCCTCGGGAGAGGTTTAGTCATCGGATCCGCCACATTCAGATCTATGTGTACTTTGCAAATCTTTATGTCACCATCTTGGACATGTTCTCGAATAGCGTGAAAACGTAGCTTGATGTGCTTCAGCTTCTCGTGTGACCTTGGTTCTTGCGCATTGGCTATGGCGCCCATGTTATCACAGTAGATAGACATTGGGTCCAGCGCACTTGGAACCACACCGAGCTCTGTAATGAACTCCTTCATCCATATCGCTTCTTGTGAAGCATTCGAAGAAGCTATGTATTCCGATTCAGTTGAAGATCTGGCCACAACGCTTTGCTTTGCACTCCTCCAGCTAACTGCTGCACCATTCAAAATAAATATGTATCCATATTGTGATTTAGAATCATCCGGATCGGTGTTCCAACTAGCATCGGTGTAACCATTAACAACGAGTTGTTCATCACCTCCATAAGAAAGAACCATATCCTTAGTTCTTCTCAAGTACTTAAGGATGTTTTTGACCATTGTCCAATGATCCACTCCTGGATCACTTTGATATCTTCTAGTCAAACTAACAACATATGCAATGTCGGGTCTAGTACATATCATGGCATACATTATAGATCCTATGGCTGAGGCATATGGAGTCTTACTCATTCTTTCTCTATCTGCTAGTCAAACTAACAACATATGCAATGTCGGGTCTAGTACATATCATGGCATACATTATAGATCCTATGGCTGAGGCATATGGAGTCTTACTCATTCTTTCTCTATCTTCTATCGTTGCAAGACTTTGAGTTTTACTCAAGGTCGTATTGGGCAACATGGGCAAGAACCCCTTCTTGCTATCTTCCATTCCAAACTTCTTTAGAACTTTGTCCAAATATGTACTTTGTGACAATGATATTAGGCGTCTCGATCTATCTCTATAAATATTTATGCCTTATATCTAAGCTGCTTCACCAAGATCTTTCATTGAAAAACTATTATTCAAATATTCTTTGACACTATTTAGAAGGTCTACATCATTCCCAATCAATAATATGTCATCTACATATAGTAATAAGAATGCTACAGAGCTCCCACTCACTTTCTTGTAAATACAAGCTTCTCCATAAGTTTGTATAAAACCAAAACTTTTGATCACCTTATCAAAACGTTGATTCCAACTTCGGGATGCTTGCTTCAACCCATATATGGACCGTTGAAGTTTTCATACCTTGTTAGCATCTTTAGGATCGACAAAACCTTAGGGTTGCATCATATTCAACTCTTCATCAATGTCTCCATTGAGGAACGCCGTTTTGACATCCATCTGCCATATCTCATGTTTGTAATTTGGACCTCTTAAGTCTTGTTGACCCCCTAGGTGGGTCAGTACTACGTTTTTGTGTTTTGTGGTTGTTGTTCCGTTGTCTGATGATAATGGAACCCGATCCCTCATTCTGGGGGATTGTATGGAAAAAAATCTGCCATATCTCATAATCGTAATATGCAGCGATTGCTAACATAATCCTCACAAACTTTAGCTTCGCTACTGGTGAGAAAGTCTCATCGTACTCAGCTCCTTGAATTTGTCGAAACCCTTTTGCAACAAGTCGAGCTTTATAGACAGTAACATTACCATCAGCATCTGTTTTCTTCTTGAAAATCCATTTGTTCTCGACAGCCTTCCGGCCATCCGGTAAGTCCACCAAAGTCCATACTTGGTTTTCGTACATGGATCCAATTTCGGATTTCATGGCATCTTGCCATTTATTGGAATCTGGGCTCATCATCGCTTCCTCATATGTTGCAGGGTCATCGGTGTTGTCCACCAACATGACACTCATAACGGGATCATACCAATCAGGAGTGGTACGAGTTCTCTTTGACCTGCGAGGTTCTGTAGTAACTTCAACCGAAGTTTCATGATCATCATCATTAGCTTCCTCTCTTATTGGTGTAGGCACCACAGGAACTTCTTCCGGTGCTGTGCTACTCGCAAGTTCGAGAGAAGGTTCAACAACCTCGTCGAGTTCTACTTTCCTTCCAGTCACTTCTTTCGAGAGAAATTCTTTCTCTAGAAAGGATCCATTCTTAGAAAAAAAGATTTTGCCTTCGGATCTATGATAGAAGGTATACCCAATAGTTTCCTTCGGGTATCCTATGAAGATGCATTTTTCCTCTTTGGGTTCAAGCTTGTCCGGTTGTAACTTCTTTACATAGGCTTCGCAACCCCAAACTTTAAGGAACGACAATTTAGGTTTCTTCCCAAACCATAATTCATACGGTGTCGTTTCAACGGATTTAGATGGTGCCCTACTTAAAGTGAATGCGGCTGTTTCAAATGCATAACCCCAAAATTATAGCGGTAAATCTGTAAGTGACATCATAGAATGAACCATATCTAAGAGAGTTCGATTACGACGTTTGGACACACCATCACGCTGTGGTGTTCTCGGCGGTGTCAATTGTGAAAGTATTCCGCATTTCTTCAGATGCTCGCCAAACTCGTAACTTAGATATTCACCTCCACAATCAGAACGTAGAAATTTAATCTTCTTGTTACGTTAATTCTCTACCTCAGTTTGAAATTCCTTAAACTTCTCAAAAGTTTCAGACTTATGTTTCATGAAATAGATATACCCATATCTACTCAAGTCATCCGTGAAGGTAAGAACATAACGATAACCACCGTGTGATGCTACACTCATTGGACCACACACATCGGTATGTATGATTTCCAATAAGTCCGTAGCTCGCTCCATCATACCAGAAAATGGAGTCTTAGTCATTTTACCCATCAGACATGCTTCACATCTTTCAAGTGATTCGAAATCAAGTGATTCAAGAAGTCCATCGGAATGGAGTTTCTTCATACGCTTCACTCCAATGTGACCAAGACGACAGTGCCACATATAGGTCGAGTTATCGCTCAATTTCAAACGTTTAGCTTCAATATTATTAATATGTGTATTTCCACTATCGATATTCAATAAGAATAGACCATCTATCAAAGGTGCATGTGCATAAAACATATTACTCATATAAATCGAACAACCATTATTCTCGGACTTAAACAAGTAACCGTCTCGCAATAAACAAGATCCCGATATAATGTTCATGCTTAACGCAGGCACCAAATAACAATTATTTAAGTATAAAACTAATCCCGATGGTAGATGAAGAGGTAGCGTGCCGACCGCGATCACATCAACCTTTGATCCATTTCCAACGCGCATCGTCACCTCGTTCTTCGCTAGCTTCCGTTTATTCTGCAGCACCTGTTTCGAGTTACAAATATGAGCAACCAAACCAGTATCAAATACCCAGGCACTACTATGAGTACTAGTGAGATACACATCAATAACATGTATATCGGATATACCTTTCTTCTTGATGTTGACGTTATTCAAATCCGCTAAGTACTTTGGGCAATTCCGCTTCCAGTGACCTTCTCCCTTGCAGTAAAAGCACTCAGTATCAGGCTTAGGTCCAGCCTTGGTCTTCTTCGCTGGTGCGGCAACTTTCTTACCGCCCTTCTTGAAGTTTCCCTTTTGCTTAGACTTGCCTTTCTTGAATTTTGTGGTCTTATTGACCATCAACACTTGGTGCTCTTTCTTGATCTCCACTTCTGTAGATTTCAACATGGAGAAGAGTTCTGGCAACTGTTTGTTCATGCTTTGCATATTATAGTTCATCACAAAGTTCTTGTAACTTGGTGGCAGTGATTGGAGGACACTGTAAATCCCCAAAGCATTAGGAATCACTATACCCAAACTTTGGAGTTTGTTTGCGTGCCCAGACATCTTAAGCACATGCTCACTGATGGAGCTGCCCTCTTCCATCTTGCAGTTAAAGAATGTTTCAGAAGCCTCATAACTCTCAACTGCCGCATGAGTCTCAAATATCAATTTGAGTTCACGGACAATATCATGTGGGTCATGGTTCTCAAACCTTTTCTGAAGCTCCGATTCCAAACCATACAAGATAGCACACTGAACTGTGGAGTATTGATTCTTCCGAGCGAGGTAAACGTTCTTTACTTCATCGGTAGCATCAGCTGCAAGCAGGTCACCCAGCGGTGCATCCAGCACATAGGTCAAATTACCAGCATTGAGGACAATCCTCAAATTGCGGAACCAATCCGCGATGTTGCTTCCATTGTTTTTCAACTTTTCTTTCTCTAGGAACGCATTAAAATTGATGGTAGGGGCTGCCATTGATCCTACAACATATTTGCAATAGTTTAGACTAAGTTTATGACAAATTGAGTTCTAATTAATAGTTAAATTAATCTAGGTGAACTCCCACTCAAAACAATATCCCTCACATTGTTTTAGTGATCACACGAACCAAATCCACCACATCAAAACCGATCATCACGAGAGTTGATGTAGCTTTAATGGCAAACAATCGACATGTTCATCATATCTACTATATGATTCATGCATTACCTTTCGATGATCCGTGTTCAGAGACCATGTCTGTACATGCTAGGCTCGTCAAGATCAAACCATGCGGGTCTTAACATAATTTAAAGACAACCATATGGCTCCTGCCGGTTGCCAACTTACAATAAGTATCATTGCATACATCAAATATAATCACAATCATGGCCATATCACATAACAGCACACCCCTGCAAAACAAAGTTAGACGCCTCTAATTTTCTTTGCATGTTTTACGTGGTTTGGGGCTTTCAATAAGTGTCGATCTAACTTACGAACAAGAATCACAACATTGATGTTTGAACTATCAAGTGCCCGTTCTAAATTGGATCTATACTATAATGGGAGAGACAGACACCCACAAAGCCACTTATGCAATACAAGTTGCATGTTGAACGTGGAGCAAGTCTCATGAACGATGTCATGTAAGGTTAGCCCGGGCCGCTTCATCCCATCATACTACAAGATGCAAAGTACATAAGAAGCAATTGATAATAAAAGCACCACCGTCCACAATGACCATTGTGTTCTACTCGTGCAATAGATCTACATATAGACACGGCTCTGATACCACTGTAGGGGTTCGTAGCATGGAAAACAAAAAAATTCTACCGCATGCAAACAAAAAAGCCAAGATCTATCTACTAGATTTTAGCAACGAGTCGATAGAGGAAATCACCCTCGAAGATTCCAAAGTGTTTAACAAGAGCAGATTCTCGTGGGTGATGTAGTCGTACTCTTGCCGATCTCAAGATCGTGTAGACGATCCTTCCGGCTGCGTTCCGGCAGCGCTTCCGCAGTCGGTCACACGTTCGGTACTCGATGAAGACCTTCCTCTCCCTTGTTCCAGCAGGTAGCGGAGGTTGTAGCACTCTCCTCGCGATTTCGGCAGCACGACGGCGTGTTACCGGAAGTAGAGGGGAGATCTCGCAGGGCTTCGCCTTAAGCCGGAGCAAGTATGGTGGACTATGAGAGAGGCCATGGCGATCTAGGGTTTAGAGGCACCAAGGGAGGAGTCTAGCCGGCGGCTAGGGTTAGGGTTCACCCCAACTCAGCGAGTTGGTGGTGCCCTAGGCGGCGGCAGCAGGGGGTGGTGGCGCCGGCGGCTTAGGGCTAGGGTTTAGGTGGTGTTGGGTGTAGACTAGAGGGGCACCCCTGCCCCTCCTTCTATAGGTGGGAGGGCGCCGGTTGGGAGGAGGGAGTCCTCCCCCAACTCGGCCTCCTTGGCCGGCGGTGGAGGGAGGAGGACTTCCTCCCCAAGTAAGTTTCCTACTCTCCCTCCACCAAGCAAACTTGCCGTTTGACTTTTCAAATTGGCGTTTGACTTTTCAAACTAGGATTTGATTTTTCCCTTTATTTTGCTCAGACATGATACCTAGTACATGATGCAACCATTCCACATTGTCATGACACATTCATGTACCCTTCCCCTCCGGAATTCCGGACCTTCCGGACCCTTCTAGAACATTCTTGATGAAAACACCAAAATCATTCCCCAACTCCGAAACAAGACTTTCCTTATATGAATCTTATTCTCCGGACCATTCCGGATCTCCTCGTGATATCCCGGATCCTATCCGAGACTCCGAACAACATTCAGTATCTTACTCATCATTCCATAACTACTCAACAACATCGAATCCTTAAGTGTGTCTCCCTACGGTTCGTGAATTATGCGGACATGATCGAGACACTTCTCCGAACAATAACCAATAGAGGAATCTGGAAATTCATATGGCTCCCACATATTTCTACGATTATTTTGCGATCGAATGAACCACTTACATACGATACCAATTTCCCTTTGTCTCACGATAGTTTACTTATCCGAGGTTTTGATCGTCGGTATCTCTGCATACCCAGTTCAACCTCATTACTGATAAGTACTCTTTTCTCGTTCCCGTGATATGTGATCCCTTGTGAGCCAGTCACATGCTTGCAAGCTAATTGGATGACATTCCACCGAGAGGGACCAGAGTATATCTATCTGTCATATGGATGGACAAATCCCACTCTTGATCCATGTGTCTCAACCCATACTTTCCGAACACTCAATGCCACCTTTATAGCCACCCAGTTATGGTGTGGTGTTTGATGTCATCAAAGCATCCTTCCGGTGATGGTGATAAGCATGATCTCATGGTCGAAGGAATTAGGTTACTATGTATCAGAAAGCTTATAGCAATTGAACTATTAAAATGACTTGATCTTTATGCTACGCTTATCTATAGGATTATGTCCATCATACCATTCTCCTAATGATATGATCTTGTTATTAACAACATCTCAAATGTTCATGATCAAGAAACCATGATCATCTATTAATCAACAAGCTAGTATTATGAAGAGGCTTTACTAGGGACTCTAATTTAGTTTACAAATCACACAAGTATTAATGTTTCTTGTTAATACTATTATAGCATGAATGTAAACATTTATCATAAACATAAAGATATAATAATAACTACATTTATTATTGCCTCTAGGGCATATCTCCAACACCACCTGGGATGACTCCGGTGATGACGTAGGGTCCTTCCCAGGGTGCCTCGAGCTTCTTCGGCCGCTCTTGCTTGAGTCGTAAGACGAGGTCTCTTTCGATGAATGACCTTGGGCGCAGCCGACGGCTGTGATAGTTGTGGAGGCTCTACTGGTAGACCGTTGATCGAGCCGCGGCGATGTCACGTGCCTCGTCGTGTGTCGACGGCGTCTTCGAGTGCGGCCGTTGATTCGGCTTCGCTATAGGCGACGACCCGTGGGGCCTTGTGGCGTACCTCTGCAGGCAACATGGCTTCGGCTCCGTGCACCATGAAGAAGGGCGTGTAGCGAGTTGAGTTGTTTGGCGTTGTGCGCAGGCTCCAGAGATGAATGGAGGGTAGCTCTTCTGCCCATGCTCCCGTGTGCCGCTCCAGTGGGCTCATTAGGCGCTTCTTGATGCCACCACCGATGAGGCCGTAGTTCTTTTCGACCTGCCCGTTTGTTTGCGGGTGTGCCATGGAGGCGTATGATATGTTGATCCCGAGGCCTTCGCAGAAGTCCTGGAATTCTTTGGAGATGAAGTTTGACCCGTTGTCGGTGATGATGCTGTGTGGCATGCCGAACCCGTGGATTGGAAGAACTTCACGGCCGTTTTACCCTTTTGTTTGGTAACTGGCATGGCATCGATCCATTTGGTGAATTTGTCGACTACGACCAGGAGGTAGACGTGGCCTCCTTTCGAGGACTTGGGTAGTTTGCCGATCATGTCAAGGCCCCATTGGGCGAAGGGCCAGGACAGGGGTATGGTCCTGAGCTCTGATCCAGGTGCGTGCAGTTTGTCTACGAACCTCTGGCACCCGTTACGCCTTTGGACGATGTCCTTGGCGTCGTTCATGGCTGTTGGCCAGTACAACCCAGCTCGTAGAGCATTGGGGACGAGGGCACGGCTGCCCGCGTGATGGCCGCAAATGCCCTCATGGATGTCTTGGAGGATAGTTTTGCCATCACCGATGGTGACGCACCTTTGGAGCACACCCGAAATGCTGCGCTTGTACAACTCGCCATTGATTATGGTGAAGGCTTTTGACCGGCGAGATATGCGCCGGCATCTGTCGGGTCATCAGGCAGTTCCCTGTTTATCAGGTACCACAGGTACGGCTGCATCCATGTTTCTTCGACTGCCATGACCTGCATCAGGTTGACCACTGCAACCTCTATGTCGAGCTTTTCGGGTCCTTCCTGTCCTTCGGGTAGCGCAGCCCCTGACTGCTCTACTTCTTTGGGTGATCCCTTGATGAATTTCCTTTTGATAGATGGCACGCAGATCTGTTCGAGGAACACACCTGGTGGCAACCGTGCGCAGGTGGAGCCGATGTTGGCGAGTCTGTCGGCCTCTTTGTTGCTTTCTCTTCCAACGTGTCAAAGCTCACAACCGTCAAATTCTCCTTCGACTGAATTGTAGAGCGTGCGGTACGCGATCATGTTGGCGGCATGCGCGTCGCACTCGTTCATCGTCTGCTGGACGACGATTTTCGAGTCACCGTAGATGACCAGGCGCGTTGCGCCGCAGATCTTGGCCATCCTCACGCCATGGATGAGGGCCTAATATTCGACTTCGTTGTGGGAAGCTCGAAATTACATCTGTAGGACATACTTCATCTTGTCACCCTGCAGGGATGTCAGTATGACTCCGGCTCCGGCTCCTGCTCCTGCCTCGCGCTTGGAGCCATCGAAGTGCATCGTCCATGACTGTGTCATGTCCGGGGTGTCCGGTAGCTGCAACTCCATCCAGTGGACGAAGAAGTCCGGAAGGACCTAGGACTTGATCGCGTGGCGCTTCTCGTAGACTATGTCTAGAGGAGACAACTCGATGCCCCATAGGGCCACGCGTCCTGTGGCCTCCGGGTTGTTCAGGATGCTGTTCAGGGGTGCCTCATCAAAGACCATCACCTGATGCTCCTGGAAGTAGTGTCTTAGACGACGAGCCATCATGAACACGTCGTAGGTGAGTTTCTGGTAGTGAGGGTACCTCTATTTTGTCGGCGTCAATACCTCGCTGAGGTAGTAGATTGGGCGTTGGACCCCATGGGTCTTGCCATCTTCGTGTTGTTCGACCACGAGCACGGTGCTTTCCACCTAGTGTGTGGCTGCTATGTATAGCATTAGAGGCTCGCGTTCCTTTGGCGTGACCAGTACGGGCGAGGTGGAGAGCAGCCGTTTCAGATCTTTGAATGCGTCTTCCACTTCGGGTGTCCACTCGAATTTGTCTGCTTTGCGTAGCAGCTGATACAAAGGCAGGGCCTTTTCTCCCATGCGGCTGATGAACCTGCTCAGCGCAGCATGTGTCCAGCTAGATGTTGGACGCCTTTGAGGTTCTTCGGTTTCTCCATGGCCATTATGTCCCAGATTTTCTTCGGGTTTTCCTCGATCCCTCGCTGGGAGATGAAGTAACCAAGAAGTTGACCAGATGGGACACCGAAGGCGCACTTTTCTAGGTTTAGCTTGATCTTGTATCGATCAAGGTTGTCGAACGTCTCGGCAGATCGTCGATTAGTGTCTTGTCCTCCCTTGTTTTGATTACTATGTCGTCGACATAGACCTGTATGTTGCGGCCGATCTGGCTCTTCAAGCATGCATGCATGCATCACTGGTACGTGGCACCTACGTTCTTCAGCCCAAAAGACATTTTGTTGTACCAGAATACTCCGAACGGCGTGATGTATGCCGTTTTCTCTTGATCTTCGACCTTCAGCCGAATCTTCTTGTAGCCTGAATAGGCGTCGAGGAAGGAGAGTTTCTTGCATCTTGTAGTCGAATCGATGATCTGATCGATCCGAGGAAGAGGGAAGTGATCCTTCGGGCAGTGCTTGTTCAGCGAGGTGAAGTCCACGCACATCCGTAGGATGTCCGTGTCCTTTTTAGGGACCATCATGGTGTTGGTAAGCCACTCGCTTTCCTTGATCTCGCTGATGAAATCGGCGTCGAGTAGTCTATTGACTTCGACTTTGATGGCTTCGGACAGTCGTCGGATGGACTGTTTCACGGGCTTGGCATCTGGGAACATGTTGAGTGCGTGCTTAGCGAACTCCCTAGGAACTCCTGGCATGTCCGCGGGACACCGGGCGAAGATTTCTCGGCACTCACGGAGGAATTCGATGAGCACGCTTTCCTATGCAGGGATGAGGTCGTTGGCGATCAGCACCGTCTTGGACGCGTCCGTTGGGTGGACCTGCACCTTCTTCGTGTTGACTCTGGAGTCGAACGACATGTCAGGTGCGTTCTGCCTTGAGACTGGGGGTGCCCTGTTGTCTGTCACCTCTCGGAGCCTTATGAGCTCCTCCTTCATGCCGAATGACTGGGAGATTCTGTTGAAGTCCCTGTCACAGTGATCCGATTGGGTGAAGCTCCCATGGAGCGTGATGATGCCCTAGGTCCTGGCATCTTGAGTAGCAGGTACGCATAGTGTGGTACTGCCAGGAACCGTGTGAATGCCACGCGCCCGAGGATGGCGTGGTATTGTGATGGCCAATCCACCACATCGAACTCGAGTCGCTCGCACCGAAAGTTATCAGGCTTGCCGAAGATGACGTCGAGCCATATCTTTCCCAGGGGGAATATGCCCTTCCCTAGGACGATTCCGTGGAACTTTGTGTCGGATTGTTCCAGGCTGCACAGAGGGATCCGCATTGCTGCTAAGGTGCTAGCGAACATCAGATTGATGCTGCTGCCACCTTCCATGCAGACGTGGCTCATCTCAAACCCTCCGATATGTGCCTCGAGCACTAGGGCAGCATGACCTGGGCGAGGGATCTGGCGGGGGTGATCCGAACGGCTGAACGTGATGCTTGACTCCGAACCGCTGAGGTACTTAGGGATGGCGGGTGGAGCGGTCATAGCCAAACTGACTTGGCGGGTGATTTTATTTTGCACCCTGTTTGTTGGGCGCCCCTTTTGGATCATCAATGACCCTTTCGGCGCGGGGTACCCATTTCCACCGTTGTTCTGCGCGGGTGCGATTGGGTGATTCGAAGGTCCCACGGGAGGTAGTGGAGGAGCTCCGTGGGCGATGTCACCTGGTGTGGGTGCGTGCCCGTACCAAGGGTTCGGGGCTTGCTGCCTCATCTGGGACATGCTCTCACTGAGTTTCTGGAACTCGTGGCAGTATTTGAGCATGTGGCTTGCCTTATTTTTGCCATCCTGCTTGTCGATGTAGAAGTGGATGGTGCATAGTCCCGACAACTTGTCCTATGCCAAGGGCTCGTCGTCGCGGCCGCAGCGTTGCCACGATTGCGCTAGGCGTCCTCCATCGCGGAAGTTGTTTCCACGGTATCCGCTGCTGCCGTGGTTGCCTTCATTGCGGCGATCGGCGTAGCCAGCCGCGACCATGTCGGGTCCGTCGCGATCGTCGTAGACGCGCGATCTTTGTTTGCTACGGTGCCAGCATCGGCGGCCGTAGTCATCTTCCTCCGCCGAATGTGCTCGGTGGACGGAGTCCTCACCGTCTGCCCACCTATTGGCGATGTCCATGAGGTGGTCAAGTGTCTTGGGCTTGACGCGCCCGAGTTCTTCCTTTAAGTCCTGGCGTTTGACGCCATCCTTGAAGGCGTCGATTGTTCTCTCCTCAGAGATGTGCACTATGGAGTTCTTGATGTTGGACCAGCGCTGTATATACGAGCGAATGGATTTGCCCATTCGTTGGGTGCAGGCCCTCAGCTCTTCGATCGAGGCTAGCCTCTTGCTGGTGCCCTTGAAGTTTCGGATGAAACTATACGCTAGTTCCTCCCAGCTTCTGATGGATACCGAGGATAGGCTGCTGAGCCAGATCCGGGTTGCGCCTGTCAGCTGCAGCTGAAGGCATTCTAGGGCGGTGTTTTTTTTTGCCGCCGTGCAGTTTGACGGACGACAGGTGGTCGCTGAGCCACGCCTTAGGGTCCTGCATACCGTCAAACTTTGGAGTGTCTGAAGGAAGCTTGATGTTCCTCGGCATTCGCGTCCGCCGAACAGATCTGCTGAAGCATCGAGCCCCACAGAGTTCTCCTTCATCATCATCCTCTTCGGATTCGGATGAGCACACGCGTTTGGCGTGTGCCTTGTCGATCTTGTGTTGTGTGAGTTTGCTTCGAGCGTCGTAGTCACGGCTGCGATGTCGCGAGCTCTTGTGTCGTCGAGGTAGGTCATGTTCTTCCTCGTCGGATGAAGGTGTGGGACTGTGGTTGAACCTAACTGCAGCCTTCTTCTTCGGCTCCTCGGGAGCTTCCCTGTGGAGCGCAGCTCCAACAACTCCGAGTCCGGATAATGAGGAATTGTGCATGGCCCTCTTTGGGTCCCCCACCGGAGGTGGAATGGACACGAGGTATGTGGTGGCTGCCATGATCGCAGCTTGCGGCATCTTCAGGATGATGTTGCCGTTGGCATCCATCTCCATGAAGGATGTGTTGAGGGTTCGGGTCACCTCACAACGTGCGGATGGGTCCATGTTCTCTATGAGAGAACAATGCTTGTTGGCGTGGTTGCCGTGCGAGCTAGAGCCGCCAACGGCAGAGAGCGCAGCTCGCCACGCGCTGGACTCCGAGGCCTCTTGCTTGCGTTTGTCAAGCACCTCTTGCATCTTCACCTACTTTTTGTGCTCTTCGATGAGGAGAACGTGGTATGCCATCAGTAGGTCATGTGACGCACCCACAGGCAGGATCTTGTTGCCCGCCACGGCTTCGCATGCTTGGTTCCATCCCTCCTCGCTGAGGTGGATTACCCGATTGGCATCGGTGTCGTCCTCATTGGGCGGGGGGGATTGGTTCCTCCTGTTTTTGCCGTTTCTACCCTGCGGGCTAGGTGGCGGGTTGGGTTGTTACTGATCCACATTGCTTTGGATGACCACGGCGCATTGGTAGCATCCGTAGGTTGGATCGCTGCTGCCGCAGCTTTCGGATCCGGAACCGTAGGTTCCTTCATCCGACGGAGGATCGCACAGATCTGAGTTGTAGCTGTTGCTGTCGTATGACTCATTTGTCGATGTTGACGTGCGTAGAACGGGATGCGGAGCCAACAAGGCAGGCCTGATCGATGGTAGTGGCACCCGCTCTAGGAGGCGAAGAGTGTCGGTCTGTCCCACCTGGAAGCAGAAGCTCCCAAACAGAATCTCGAGCCCGTCGCCTATGGACTCGAAGTCCTTCATGGTGGCTAGAGAGTGGGCGGTGAATTCGAAGCGCCGAAGAGGAGATGGCTCTCCGTCGCTGAAGAATTGTAGATCGCTTTGGTTGGGACCGTCACGATCACACAATCAGCGCCCCCAGTTCCCATAGACGGCGCCAATTGACGAGGTTTAATCTCGTCAATGCCCATTGTTATGAGCTTGGGTTTTGGAAAAGATGGGGGTGCTAGAGATCGCGGAACGGTTAATAGACAAGCAACCAGGGAACACGAGATTTACCCAGGTTCAGGCCCCCAAAGGGAAAACCCTACTCCTGCTTGTCTGCTCTTGATTACGACGGAACCAAAAGTTACAGGGGTGCATTGATGCAATCTGGCATGGAGGTGTGTATGCGGTGGTATGAGAGCTGCCCTCCTCGTTGTTCCCTCCTATCCTTTATATAGAGGTAGGCAGGTCCCGGGCATAGATCTAGTCGGTTATAGGTTTTAGGGTTTGCCTCTTTGAATATTCTATCTAATCTAGTCTTGCTCTCCAAGGATCCGAAGATGTCATGGGCTTGGGCCACCCGAAAATCTTCATGGGCCACGTATATTCTCATGGGCCTTCCTTGGGCTAGACCAGTATGCTAATGTCGTGTACCCGTGGGGTATAACCATGTCAATAATAGATAAGAAAGAGATATGTGTTAGAGAGACAAATCTATAGATCAAATCGAAAATATTACAATATGGAAGTTAGAGAGAATCATTAGAGCTACCTTTTCACCAAAGGAATTTGGATTTGAAGAAACGAGCGAGTACATCTTGGATTTACACCGTCATATCTGAAATATTGCGATGCGAAAATATCCATATGTGGTGGATGAAAGGAGGTGATATTTGTCAGGACTTAAATATTTCGACGAGATCTAAAACTTTTGTGTTTTATCCGAAGGCAAACAATGAAGTCTAGATGGGTGAATAAACGAAAAAAGTTTCGGGCATGTGTAGATTCGGGATTTCGAGAAAGGAAACGTATATAGCTGTGGCTCCGGGGGATTATATAGGAGTTTAGGACGGTGGAGAGATAGATCTTGGAGTAGGGAATAAGTATAAACAAACAAAAGTCGATTCGGAGTTGTAAATTAAAAGATATAAGTGTTTGAATAGAGATAGGTTTGAAAAAGACCAACTTTGCACGCAAATTAAAGCAACCGCGGGATCGATGGCTTCTCTTGTGCGCGTGCTGGGCCGTCGGCTGTAGTGGGCCGGCCTTTTATTCTTTTTTTATTTTTCCATTTTCTATTTATTTGTTTCACTCATAACTTTCACATATAAACTCCAAATGAGTTCAAACTTGTTTCTAAAAGTTTCTAAATTTGGGTAGATTATTCTAGGATAATATTTAGCAATAATTGATGCCTTAGAAATAGTGGTTTTTTATAAATACAATTTAATTCCCTTTAGGAACAAAGTGGCATATACTATTTAGGGTTTTAGTCCTTTATTTATGTTTAAGAATTTTATTATGATGCAAATATGCAATGCAATGCTCATGAATGACATGCAAATGCAAAATTCTTTTCTAATCCTAATTTCTAAAATCTTGGGATGTGACATCTATGTTGGCTAAATTCAAGTCACCATAAAACTTTTGGGCTGAAGCTATATCTATTGCATGTCATTCGTCAAATCGGCTTTACCTTCCTAAAATCTTGGACACGACTCTATATGAGATACTTACCGGTAACAAGCCCAACATATCATATTTTCGGGTGTTTGGTTGTAAGTGTTTCTTTCTCATTAAAAGGAGTTCGTTTGTCTAAATTTGAGTCTAAGTCTTTAGAAGGTATTTTTGTTGGTTATGGTGCCGAATCCCACACTTATAGAGTCTATAATACGCTCTCAGGAACTGTTGTAGAATCGTGTAGCGTGGTGTTCGAGGAAAATGATGACTCCCATGTGGGGCAAGTTGATGTTTGTGATACAGATGCTGAAATACCCCAGGATTCCATAAGAAGAATGGGCGTGGGATTTTTCTTCCCCATTGAGGAACCCCTTGTGCCGGATTGGGAAGGACAATGCTCTACTCAAGTAGATCCCTCATCTACACAAGATCAACAAGATCCACATGCTGAGAAAACCACCGCACCAACACCACAACCCTCTAAATATTAACCATATTTTGAAGCTCCTAAAAGCCCCATGCCAAATTTTCTAGGTGAGGCCGGATTATCCGGCCCTACCTCATCTGATGCCAGAAACAAAGAAGAAAACCAGAATTCTACATTACTCCTAGGCCGGATTATCCGGCCCTGAAGCTCCAGAATAGCAGGAGTCTCATGGTCAAGCAAATGTTCAAGACGAGGATGCAAATGATGAAGCAATCCCTCGAGGAAACAATAAGGAGATTGAAACTCATCGCAAATGTCGTGCTGAAGGAACCTTAAATTAAGATGTCATACTCTTGACAAAGTTGTAGGTGATCTAAGAAGAAGGGTGTCCACAAGAAGGGAGCTAGCAAGATTCAGTGATCATCAAGCTCATATCTCTATGGTGAAACCCAAGAAAGTTTTCGAAGCTCTTGAAGTTCTAGATTGGGTTGTTGCAATGCATGAAGAACTGAATAATTTTGAGCGCAACAAAGTCTAGAAGCTAGTAGATAAACCCAAAGAGTGTCGCAATGTTATCGGCACAAAGTGGATTTTCAAGAAAAAGCAAGATGAGAATGGAATTGTTGTAAGGAACAAGGCAAGATTAGGGGTCAAGGTTACTCTCAAGTGGAAGGCATCAACTTTGGCGAAACTTATGCTCCAGTGGCTCGCCTTGAGTCCATTCGTATCCTCCTTTCTTATGCTATAATTTCAAATTACAACAAATGGACGTTAAAAGTGCTTTCCTTAATGGTCCTCTACATGAATTGTTATATGTCAAGCAACCGCCAGGGTTTGAGGATACCAATTTTCCGAATCACGTCTAAAAGCTAGATAAGGCGCTCTATGGCCTTAAACAAGCCCGACGTGCATGTTATGAGCACCTCAAAGAGCTCTTGGTATACCGTGGCTTCGAAGTTGGGCAAGTCGATCCCACTCTTTTTACTAAGAAGGTTAAGGGGGAGCTTTTTGTAAGCCAAATATATGTAGATGAAATTATATTTGGCTCTACTAATCAAGCTTTTAATGATGAATTTTAAAAACTTATGACTGACAGGTTTGAGATGTCTATGATTGGGGAATTAAGGTTCTTTCATGGATTAGAAATTAAGCAACTAACATAGCGAACCTTCATTAATCAAGCAAAATACATCCAAGACATGCTCAAGAGGTTCAAGATGACGGATCTTAATGGCATGGCAACACCAATGCAAACTAAATGTCATCTTGAGCTTAATCCAAAGGGTAAAGTGTTGGAGATATGCCATAGAGGAAATAATAAAAGTGGTTATTATTATATGTGGACCAAAAGGTATATTGATCCATGATCGACTCTCTCCTTTACATCTGCACATCTAGACCCGATATTGTGTTGAGTGTAGGAGTGTGTGCAAGGTATCAAGTTGCTCCTAAAGAAAGCCACCTAGTGGCGGTCAAGAGAATCTTACGATATTTGGTTCATTCCCCAAACTTTGGTCTATGGTATCCAGAGGGCTCTAATTTATCTCAATGTGGATATACGGACTCATATTGGGCTGGTGACAAGGATGATAGAAAATCAACTTTTGGTGCATGTCAATTCTTGGGCAGATCTCTAGTATGTTGGTCTTCGAAGAAACATAATTGTATATCTCTCTCCATCGACGAAGCTAAATATGTGGCTGTTGCAAGTGCGTGTACGCAATTATTATGGATGACGCAAACTTTAAAGGAATATGGCGTCAACTGTGACAAAGTGCCTCTTTTATGCGATAATGAAAGTGCTATTAAAATTGCATACGATTCAGTGTAGCACACAAGGACAAAGCATATTGAGATTCGCAATCATTTTATTCGGGATCATGTTGCTCGTGGTGGTATTGCCATATCTTTTGTGAGCACGAAGAATCAACTTGCTAATATTTTCACGAAGCCACTTGATAAAGCAAGGTTTTGTTACTTGAGGAATGGCTAAATATCGTGGATTTAAGGAGCTTAGCTTGACTACTACTGCATAATCACTTACATCTCTTCCTTTATTTGGTTTAGATGCGGGCATAGACATAGGGGTAGTGTGGTCCTAATTGATTAGGCTAACCCTCCCCCATAATGCCAAAAGCAAGAAAAATCATTTCCCTTAATATCATTATGTGATATGTGGGTTATTGATGAGAATTGGTTTTGAACTCAAGATACATCTTCGTGGTGTCATGCCATGCGCTCCAACATGGTGGCTTCGGCCACCGCCCTCTTCCTTGAGAAGAGTTGGTTTCTAGTGGATTTTTTTGGATTTTATTTAATATCTTGTGTTATGGAAAACGCACCCAATATTGGCTTTTATTCAATTTGTTTTTGCAATTTTGGGTGTGTAGTACCATCTTAGTTTGTTGGTCTAAACCCAAGCCTTTTCTCATCCCCAAGTCCTCTATTATTGCACATAAGTCCATTGTTATGTTGCGAGGGTTTTGTTTGGAATGCACTGGCCTGAACCAGTTTATAACAGGAAGTTCAGAGAGGGCCGGATAATCCGCCCCTAGTGAGGGCCGGATAATCCGCCCCTGGCTATTTTGTCCTTTAAGACTAGGGATCGGGGGATGATCGGGGGATGGCTCAAGCAGAGCAACACTTCCTCTCTAACCCTGTGTTTTGTTCCCAGCCGCTGCCGAATGTTCCACCCCTCCCCGTAGTCGATTCGACCACTAGATTCTTTGGGCCCTCCCTGGATCATCTTCCCAGTGCCTCCGGGTATACTCTCCTCTGAGCTCTTCCTCCAATGAGTGAGGGTAACTCCCCCATTCATCTCTTTTGTATGGAAGTTGTTGTTCTTAGTGGAAACTCGTTTTCGAGGATACTTTTTGATTCCATTGCATGTTAGCTCGATCAACACTAGTGCCCGATCTACGT
Organism: Avena sativa; assembly: GCA_916181665.1. Taxonomy (NCBI): domain Eukaryota; kingdom Viridiplantae; phylum Streptophyta; class Magnoliopsida; order Poales; family Poaceae; genus Avena; species Avena sativa. The sequence goes on from OV702297.1 coordinate 152,735,709, forward strand.
CGGTACATTGAATCTGTGGAAGATCTAACAAAAATCGCCAGGGCCAGATTATCCGGCCTAGGAGGCTCACCCCTTTTTCATACTTTTTACAGCTTCCAGTATCATGTGTTTTTGGACTATGGATTGCTTTACTACTATTTTAACGGTTCCTCCTGGACTTGTGTGTGCACTTATCCACGTGCTACCTATATTTTCACTTCACATGTGGTTTGAGTTCTCCCAAGACCTACAAGCGCCGTCCCCGTGCCCGTTACTTCAGGCCCAACAAAGAAGGTGTGCTCGTGGACGAGGTTGAACGAAGGAGACAGCAAAGAGAGTCTGATAATATGGCAGAATGGGCTAGGACTTTGAAGAGGACCACTCAGAGGAAGGGAAAGGGAAAGTAGGCACGTGTCAATTACAATACTATGGATACCATTTAGTTTTCTTCCATTCTCTATCGTGACTTATATGATGAGGCTGACAGTGATGAGCTACAGGAGGACAATCTGTTTTGGTGTTCGCACTTCAGGTATATTCATGATGATATTTATGCATCTCTCAAGATTCGCCCCATGCACCCTCTTGATTTGACTGAGGCACAATCCAAGCCAAGACTTGGTGAGGCTTTGGCTATGGCTGGGATAATGGGGCTGCACCATCTCATGACTTTGCAGTGCAGCTATGAATCATCAGTGGTGAAGCAATTCTTTTCTACACTTGTGATCTACGGAGATGAGCTCCGCACTATGAAGTGGATGACCGAGAGCACTATGATTTAGTCTGATTTCTGCACCTTTGGTCAGGGCCTTGGTTACTCCTTTCATGGTTGTGACACTCCTTCTGGCCATCGCATTATCACTCCGATCAAGCCTAGCAAGGATAATGCTCTCTCTAGATTCCTAGCTCCCAATGGGGTGGTTGGTACTTTTTCTGGACTCTCACCGTTGTATGTAGCTCTTGTTGGACTTTTCCGGGACAGCATTGCTCCAAGTGGGGGAAACAATGACAAGATTGATGGTCACCTTGTGCAGCTGCTTGCTTTTTCTCATGAATGTGCTACCAATGCCAATGCAGCTATAGGGTACAAGCTGGTCGTCATGCATTTCATTTACCATGAGATGACATATGCAATGTTCAATAGGATCTCTATCCCTTATGCTCTGTATATCATGATGCTCATCAAGTATATGCTTCCCCATGAAGAGTTTGATGGTAATTTTGATGGTTTTCATAGGGCAAGAAGCTTTACAACAAGTCTCAGAAGATCTCCCATCCTTCTTCAGCCCTAGAATCCTTCATGTGTGATGCTAGGGCTAGTGGGCATAGGCCCCCAGTGCCTTCTATGGCTCATGAGGTCAAACAGATGAACTGGTTCCAATAGAACGTCTTGTGCATGGGGGTTGATACTCATAAGGGTGTTGGGGATATACTTTTCGGGTATACCCATAGGACTCGCTAACCATGGTGGCCCACCAATAGTTTAGAGCTTTGCTTCACGGGCGTCCCAGTCAAAGAAAGAGGAGGAGTCACTTCTGGCTATGACAAGGCCCATAAGAGTTACTGATGAGTACATCTTTCAATCATGTTTTACATTGTTATTTTGCATTGTAGATGTAGGATCTTGGTATTTTATGGCGTTCGCACGCACTTTATATATTTATTTTCACAGGACCAGATCAGATGATGGATCCAAAGGACACAATTATTAGAGTAGTTGTACTAGAGAGAAAAGGAGTCAAAAACTACTTAAATCGCTTATTTGGGGAATATTAATAATACCAGAAGAAAACCTTAAGCGAGAAGTGGAGACAAAAGAGTTTGCGACAATCTATACGGCGGACCGCCGTATAGTTGGTGCCGCCTACGCCTCCTCAAATAGTTTCACCCCATGTTGGGGATATACTTTCCTGGTATACCCATAGGACTCGCTGACCAGGGTGGCCCACCAACGGGTTAGAGCTTTGCTTCACGGGCGGCCCAATCAGAGAAAGAGGAGGAGCATGTTCCGGCTACGACAAGGCCCAGAAGAGTTACCGACTTAGGACTGTAGTATTACTTGTAGTCCAAGATGTATCTAGCTACCGACTCTATAACATAGCCGGATAGGTCTCTCCTATAACCCTAGGCCCCGGTGACTATATAAACCGGCCCTATGGGAGCGTTTAGGGCACACACAACCACAACCAACTCGCACATCCGGACCTCTCTTTTAATCCGCTGTAACATCCGGCTTACGCCGATAAATTACTGGGTTGCTAGCACGAGTAGGATCCGATCACCGCAGTCGGATCTGAACCTTGGTAAACTTGTGCTCACCGCTCATAGAACATCCGACGTCTCACACCCCATCCTTCCAATGGCACTAGGAACCCCTATGGCATACCTGTTGACCATCCAACGATAGTTGGCGCCCACCGTGGGGCAGGTGACCTTTGGAGCATCGTTCCAGGCGGAATCTGCGCGTGCAGGAATTAGCAAAACAATCGCCATGGGTCGTGTGGTCTACGACAGTGATGTCCCTCTCGTCCTTCTCGATGAGACCTGGATTCCGGCTTCGAAACCCATGACGACCTACACGATCATTTCCATCGGCGATATCGATATCTACCTCGGTTTCGCTGAACCCGCCCAACCCACCCTTGAGGTGATGACCATGGCGGAAGAAAAATACGGATCTACTTTGTCCATGGAGGCGGAAGAGTTCAAGGTCTCGGAGAAAACCCAAAAATCGCTGAAACCTCACCTTCGGAAGGCATCTGGAGGGGGAACTTGCCCTAGGGATCCATCTTCGCCCTACGCAGATCTGGGTGACATGGATATACCCTACGGGTGCATAACGTTGGTATACCCGGTCCAGCCCAAGGAAGGCCCACATGAATACTTGCTGCCCATGGATATTTCGGGTGGCCCAAGCCCACTGATGTAGGGTTCGCAGCATAGAAAAAAAATCCTATGATGGTAACAACTATGTACCAAGATCTTTCTACTAGATACAAGCAACAGGAGGATATACATCCGTAGAGAACATACCCTTGAATACCAAGAAATCTTAACGAGGTTGAACTCATGGTTGATGTAGACGAACTCTTGCCGATCTCAAGATCGAGAGGAATTCCTAGCGCCGCAACTCAGCGGCGCATCCATGATCGCACACACGTCCGAGGCACCGAGCAACCTCCGCCTCCTCGCTCCAGCGATGCAGCGGAAGCACAACTCTTTCTTGCCGAAAAGCCACTGGGAACATGTATCTCGCTAGTCCGAGACCATGGGGGATAAACTAGAGGGGGAGAGAGATCCTTCACGAGGAGGTGTGAGCGAGAGAGAGAGGGAGAGGGGCTCCTTTTATAGGAGGAGGGAGCACCCAAGGGGATGGCCTCCGGCCATGGGGGTTGCCCCCTCCCCTCCTTCATTCATGTGGGTGGAAGCTCCACTCACAAAATGCCCCTTCAATTCTCCCTCAAATCCCCATTAAATTTCCACCAAATTTAATGCAAACTCTCTTTAAATAAAACTCATTTTATTTATTCAGAATTTTGTCAATTACCTTAATGACAAATATTCACATATAACCCCTTGCTATTATTTCATTTCAGATGCAGAAACACTTTCTGCAATTTCACCAGAAAATAGTTTCGGTCTCTAGTGAAATAAATTGTAACATCCCAAAATTTTTGATCATGATTATCAAACTCTAATCACTAAAATTAGGGTTAACAAAAACTTGGATTAAATAAAAAACAAATGAATGCATGTGTGTATGTGATGATTGAATGAATGCATGAATAGACTTGTGTGATTAACCTAAATAGCAAGGAATGGTTTAAAGATGAAAATAACATCATCTAAAACATTTCCAAGCAGAAACAAATCAAGAGAAAATCAAAAACAAAACAAATAAAGCAAATGGTCATTCTTGCCAATCTTACTCACTAGGTCACTTTGAGTGTTTCTAGTCCAAGATTTCAAACAGAAACTTTTCCATTTCTTTTCACCCCTTGCAAGACCAAGTAAAATTGAATCAAAGCCCACCTTTCAAACTGATAGAAACATTTAGCAACCCCATTCAAATGACAATTTAAAATCGAATCTTTATCATATGTGAAGATCACACATTTTCAAAACCCAACCAAACTAGTGCCCCTTGAAAAATACAACTAACCAGATACTCCCTAGTATGTACCTAGCAAACCCACCAAGTTTGAATCCAAAATTCAAATTTGAATTTCTTTCGGCCATTTCATCAAACTCCTTGTGATCAACAAACAAAAAAACATCAAACACTATTAGTAGCAGTAATTTTGGCCAGCCTTGTCCCCTCTTTAGCTCACTCTACACTCTCAGTAGATGATCAAACTAATCTAACTAGCCTTAGCACCACTGTGAGCAAGCATAGCCATCAATGGTGACCATGCCGAGAGCACCATTGCCACCCCATGTCGCCAGTGAGCTAGAGGAAGCCCTAGCCTCGCCAACCTTGTCTGGGACACGCAGCACCGTCCACCGCCACCCCTTGTCCAAGCCCCGAGCCTTGCCAGCCCTGGACCACAAGGCAAGCTCATGCCCAGTCTCTCTGCGTGCGTGCCGAGAGAGCGCCAGTGCACCGCACGCGACACCAGCCCACAGACCGCGTGTCGTCCTCTCCGCTTGCATAAGTTATCGCCAGCACCCCAACACCCCGCCAGACAACCTCGTTCGCCGCCGCGCGGGCCACGCATGTTGTGCGCCATTAAACTTGTCGTCGGACCTGCCCAGAGCGTCGTGATGTTCCGACCATTCCTCACCAACCCACGCCTCGCCATTAAGCCGTTGAGCTTCACCAGGAGGCAACACACCGCCCCCTATCGTCGCCCATGCCATTAGCACTCTGTGCCGACGACCACAACGAGCTCCACCCGCGCCCGTCGATCCCCTTCAGGCACTATAAATAGAGGCCTTCCCAGCTCAAACCCTTCACACCATATCGCTCCCCACCTCTCACTGATTACACGCACTCACCCCCGGAGCAAGGCGAGCACCAGGTGGCCGGAATTTCAACGGAGTTTGCCGCTGCAGAGGAGGAGAGGCACCGTCGATTGAACCCGCCCCAAGAGGAGCTGTCGGTACTAGGAGAATCACCGTCATCGACTTCTTCATTCGCCCCCATCACCGACCATCGCTGGAGCCCTGGTGAGCCCCCACTTACCCCTACTGGACGCGCTAGGGTTCAACCGCGCCGCGTCCTGTTCAGGCGTGGACGATGAACCACAGCCGTAGGATTAGAACTAGATCGCACGGCCTAGATCGCCCCGTACCGCTTCGCCACTCGTTGTCTCACTGACGAGTAGGGTCGCTCACTTAACCAGCCCCCGCGCGCGCTGTGCGTAGTGGGCCGGCCCAGTTAAAACTCCCGCGCGACCCAACAATTCAAACTTAGGTTTATTCATTTAATTTGAAACTCAGTTCTGTACCTAGATTCAAAATTCAACCCAGCTGGATTCACCGAACCAAAATGCATGAAACCAATTTTGTTAGAAAGGTACTGGAGTTCTTAATCCAGGCCCATTGGATTCAAACCATTTGGGGTTGTAGATCACCCATGGTAAAAATAACAAGGCAGAAACTTTTCTGTATTCAAACATTTTTAAAAATTCAATCATGAAAGCTTTTGAGTTGATTCCAACTCTCAAAAATCACATTTAGCCATCCCTTTCAGAATATATAAAAATATATAGGTTTACTTACAGAAATAATGATCAAGTAATAAAATAATGCCTCATAGGCCATTCTAGTCATTTAATTTAATTAAAATAAAAGGCTAAACCTTATTAAATTGTGACACCACTTTAAATCACATTCCCATGTACTGAAATATGTGGTGATGACATGTGTCAACATGATCCCATGTTTGAGTTGGAGAATATTAAATCTTAAGTAGTTTTTCAATGAGTAGAAATTACTTTTCTAAAATAAAATAAATAACACAGGTGCTTTAATCTTTGTAATAATAGTGATGATGCTAGATCATCTAGTGTGAACCTTTGTGTTCTAAATAGAGTACTTAAAAATTGTGTGGTGATTATGTACCTCGTATTTATTTATAGATGCTAGTGCCGACCAAGGATACGAGGAGAAAGGAGGATACTACAAGGAAGAAGCCGAGGAGAACTTCAACCACTGCTCTACACAAGGCAAGCCTAATACTACTGGTTGAATTAGCAAGCTAATATTTTCAAGCCTATACTTGCAATCTTGCAAGCCTTACTATATAAGTTGACCTAGCAAGCTTACACTTTGATGACACCCCATCCTAGTTTTACTTGCAATCTTAGTATTTTATTTTCTTTATCAAAGCTTTCTATCAAAAGTTTACTTAGTGGCTTGTAGATTCTAGAAAGATAATTGAAGGTAGCATAAAGAGCATAAAACTTGGCCTAAGTTAGATAATCTTGATGTCATCCTGAGGCATGATATTTAACTTAGATAAGATACACTTGTTTACCACCCCTCATTAGTATTTACCCCCACCTGTAGATGCTAGTGCTAAGCATAAAACTTGATCAACTTTCGATGGGAATACTTGGTGAAAATGGTTATGAAAACCTTAGAATGATGAGTCATTCTACTGAAATGTTTTGACATGTGTTCTTGAACACCAGATGTTTTTTATGATGAAAATGTTAAGGCATAAGCCTTAGCCCTTTACAAAAGTGATGGTTGTCTGGATGCGATACCATTCCAATTTTACCGTACAACCACAATACCCGAAATTTGGGTAGGGCTTGACTGGAAATTTATATACCTTAGTATGGGTTCCCTTGCGGCCAAGGTCTGAGATGAGGCTACCTTGTGAAGATTTTCCACCTGTGTAGTTCCCAAGATGACAGTTGGTCATGGTTGGGATGCCAAACTCACGGGAGAGGTGCCTATACTAGGGCATATAATTGAAAGGTTAGGATTGATTATCCGCATACTGAGTATGGTGAATTCAGGATTGTTCCTGACGGATGTATCGAATGTTGTGGTGAAAGTGTACAATCTCTATAGAGTGTCAAACTATTCGAATATCCGCGTCTGCGGTTATGGACAGTTTGAGTGGCCATACTGCTCCGTCGTCAGATGTTTTCAAAATGACTTGTGAAATGATTCATGACTTTGACTTGACCACAACAGAGTTGTGGTATGAAATTCAAGTTCCCACTTAGGTGTTATAAAACTTTCAACTAGATTTCTTTGTTTCTGAACTTAGTTAAGGTAAACCTGGCTTTTGCAAAACAACTCTAGAGCTTAGTATATCCTATTCAAAACCACTTCACTTGATAGTACTAGTTTGCGAGTACTTAAAGAGTACTCATGGCTTTGTCCCTGGCTATTCCCGTGGCCAGGCTATGAAGAGGAGTATTAGGAAGACGGACAGCAGTAGGTTTACGACAACTAGGATCATCTTCCATTATCAACATTGCCTGTGACCATGAAGATGGAGCTTCGCCTACGCTGTCGTTATTATTACGTTATTCCGCTGCTTGATTTGTATTAAGACTGGATCATGAGATCCTTATTTGTGTAATATCTTATGTATGGTTTGTAATGGATGATGTATTGTGATATCCAATCTGTTATGTCTCGCAAAAATGGTAATCCTGGAATTGGGATGTATGGCATAACCGGCATCTGTGATTAAAAATCCGGGTGTTTATAAGTTGGTATCAGAGCCATCATGACCATAGGAGACCCTAGATTAAAATGTATGTATGAATGAAAAACTTAGTTTCAAAACCAAAGAAGTGAGTATTTATGAAAACTTATTCTCCTTCTTACCAATTAGACTCTTTCATGAAAATTCATGTTCCTCAAAAATTCTTGCAAACTTACATAAAATTTGACACACTTGATCACTCTACTAACTTACTCATCCTATATTCTTATAGATGGACGTAAAGTACATCATTCTTATAGATGGACGTAAAGTACAACAAGTTTTATCAGTTGGGGAATGGAGGAGACCTCTTCTTTGAGCGTGACTTGGACCAGCTGGCCAAGATGCTGGAGCGTCCACACCCTGAGTTCTTCGGAGCTCAGCTCAACGATCAGGAAGGAGAGGATTTGCAGTGGTTAGTTGTTGCAAGTCTCTGGGGAAAGATTGAAGCCCCCACCATAGAGGGAATTCAGTTCACCTTGAGAGAGAACAACTGGCTCGATGGACTTTCCAGGGCCATGCAGGAAGCTCTTGCCCGTCTGTGTAGGCAGAGTATCAATCAGATAAAGGCTACTCGTTTTGAGTTCTACCCAAGGCGTGATGTTATGGGACAGCCACTGGAGGCCCCATATCACCACGAGCTAAAGAGTCAACTGGACCACCTCAGCTTCATGATGTATGACCGTCAGAAGGAGTTGGACAATGCCCGCTCCTACGCCAACCATAAGTATTCCATCGCTACCAAGAAGGATCAGACCATTGCCATGCTAGTGAAGGATCGCCAGTCTCGTCGCCGTCACCTCGACAAGAAGGAGCGCATCATTGCTCATATTCTCCACCGGATCATAGAGTTGGAGGAGACCATCCATGAGAGATACATGCAGTTGGAGGAGAGGGAGAATGCAGGGGAAGACCTTCGTGGAGACCCCTACTCCTATCTCAGTGACGATGATAACTTTCTGGAGGATCATTCCATGGACTTCTTCACCGATGAGGATGACTTCGCCTTCATCGATGATGATGATGAGGATGATGAAGACACCGACTCCGAGGATTAGTAGCACTTGAGCACTAGTGTTAGTGAGTTGTATTCGGTCCCACTGTATCGTAGTTTCCGAGAATGGTTCTTAAAACCATCTGTTTTTCCTTTGTTGTGGTGTGTGTTTGTATCATGTTCTATGAATGAATGAATGAAAAGAAAATGTGAAAAAAATCTGAGTCCAACTTTGAAAACTTTCCAAAAACAAACCCCTGAACCTTTGCAAATTTCCCTCTTTTCTCATGATCTATCTCAATCTTCAGATGCCTCGCGGAGGAAGCACTTCAGCCCCGGACCCAATGTTGCAACTCTTGTAAATGTTGGTTTCTGACCGCGAAGCTGAAAGAGCCGAACGTCAAGCCAACTTAGCCACCCTTCAACAGATAGCTCAGATGGCCAACAACTATCAAGGCCATGGACATCAGGACAACCATGGATCTAAGCTCAAGAATTTCCAGAACACCAATCCACCCATTTTCACTAAGTCAGAAGAGCCCCTGGATGCAGATGATTGGCTCCAAACCATGGAAAACAACCTAGAAGTTGCAGGAGTGGAAGATAAATAGAAAGTTCTGTTCGCCACCCACTATCTGGCTAGAGATGCAAGAGCATGGTGGAATAGCGTTCGCGCGATGACAGGAGGTCAGATGATGACTTGGGAAGAGTTCAAAGTAAAGTTCAGCATAACCCATGTGCCACCGTGTTTGATCAAGAGGATGAGAGATGAATTCAGGGAACTGAAGCAAGGAAGGATGACCGTAGTGGAATACCGTGACAAATTTTTGTCATTGGCTAGGTATGCACCAGATGAGATAGAGACTGAAGCCAAGAAGAAAGAGAGATTCCTGAATGGTCTGCACGATGAGATGCAGACAATGTTAGTCAATATCCCCTTTGCTGATATTGAAGCCTTAGTTGACTTTGTCGTTCCGAAGGAAGGCAAGATCAACCAAGCCAATGAGAACCGCAAGCGTCGCATGATGCATCAACCAGGAACCCACCATACACCAAAGTATCGCCCCAACCCATGTCCAGGATTTACCCCGAGAACCAACAGACCCCCGATGAACCGTCCGACCAATCCCAACCATGGAAACCCAAGGCCCGGAGGAAACCACAACAACCCCGACAACCCCAGCATTTTCAAGCGTCCACCACTTAAGTTCAACAACAACAATGCCGCCACCAACACCAACACTGTCCCAAGGACTGGAAGTAGTATTGTGCTTGTTGCAACAAAGGACAAGTCCCAAGTGACTTGTTATGAATGTGGAACCAAGGGTCACTATTCCAATGAGGGCCCCAAGAAGATTGCCGCAGTCCCCAATGCAAATGCCCCAGCTCAGCAGCAGCGTCGTGTTCAGCCTGGAAGAAGGTTTGCCCCAGGGAATTCACTCAACCGCAATGGCCGTCTCTTTCTCATGCATGCTGAAGAAGCCCAAGAAGTGCCAGATGTCGTGCTGGGTATGTTTTCTGTTAACTCAGTACTTGCACGAGTGTTGTTTGATTCTGGAGCATCGCACTCATTTGTTACTGAAGAATGTGCATGCACCAGTAAGATTCAACCAACCAAATTGAAGCATGTTATGATAGTTCAAATACCTGGATCAACCACCAAAGCTAGTCAAATTTGCAAAGCCGTACCTATCCGAATCCATGGCATAGATTTTCATGCTAATCTAATAGTACTCGGAACTAAAGGTTTGGAAGTAGTACTAGGAATGGATTGGATGTCCAAACATAAAGGATTAATCGACTGTGCCAAGAAAGCCATAACAATGACCAGTACAGTCGGAATATCTGTCGAGCATGTATCTGAAACCTTGCCTCGTCAATTCAAATGCAACAAGAGTATAGCCCAGCCAACCATTGACCAAGTCCGGATAGTCTGTGAATACCTCGATGTATTTCCAGATGTTTTGCCCGGTATGCCCCCAGATCGGGATATCGAGTTTATCATTAAACTAATCCCTGGAACCGGACCCATAGCCCAGAGACGATATAGTATGAACCCGTCTGAACTAGTGGAACTGAAGAAGCAACTGGATGCCATGCTAGAAATAGGATTGATCCAACCAAGTGTGTCACCATGGATATCACCTGGTTTGATTGTGGACAAGAAATATGGAGGTAACCGTTTGTGTATGGATTATCGAAAGTTGAATGACGTCACCATCAAGAACAAGTACCCATTGCCAAAGATAGAAGACCTGTTTGACCAGTTGACTGGTGCCAAAGTGTTTTCTAAGATTGATCTTAGAACTGGCTATCATCAACTCAAGATTCGCGCAGAGGATATTCCAAAGACTGCCCCACTAGATATAGATTATACGATTATACTGTCATGTCTTTTGGATTAACCAATGCCCCCACTTATTTCATGAACCTCATGAATAAGATTTTTATGGACTTCCTGGATAAGTTTGTCATTGTTTTCATCGATGACATTTTGATTTATTCCAAATCAGAAGAAGAACATGAGCTACACCTACGGACCATTCTTGGAACCCTTAGAGAGCATCAGCTGTATGCCAAGTTTAGCAAATGTGAATTCTGGTTACAGGAGGTAGGATTCCTCGGACATATCATATCAGCCGGAGGAATTTCCACTTACCCTGCGAAGGTGAAGGATGTTGAAGATTGGCAAGCCCCGACCACTTAAACCCAAGTTTGTGCATTTCTCGGATTAGCGGGATACTACCGCAAGTTCGTAGAAGGATTCTCGAGTATCACTAGACCCATGACCCAATTGCTGAACAAGGACAAGAAGTTTGAATGGACAGATACATGTGAAGCGAGTTTACAAGAACTCAAGAGGAGATTGATTTCAGCCCCAATCTTGATCATGCCGGATATAACGAAGCCCTTTGATGTGTATTGTGACGCATCCAAGATCGGTCTAGGATGTGTGTTGATGCAAGAAGGAAAAGTTATATCTTAACTATACCGACAACTGAAGCAGCATGAACAGAATTATCCTACCCATGACCTTGAACTAGGAGCCGTAGTTCTAGCCCTAAAGACATTTAGGCTTTATCTAATGGGTAACCGTTGTGAGATTTATTCAGATCACAAGAGCCTAAAGTATATATTGACTTAGAAGGAGCTGAATATGAGGCAGAGAAGATGGATTGAACTAATCAAGGACTATGATCTATACATTCACTATCACCCCGGTAAATCCAATGTGGTAGCACATGCCCTTAGCAGATTGCTGTGTCGCTTGAACTCCATGATTTTGAAAGAGCAGCCAAGTTTGCACAAAGATATGGAAGATTTTAGAATGGAATTAGTAAGTGAACGATTTTTGGCTAGCATAGAACTTCAACCCACTTTGATCAGTCAGATCAAGGAGGCACAGAAAGGAAATGCTAGTATCGACGGAATCAAATGTCGTACCGGTACAGGCAAAGTACCTGGATTCACCGAGGATGAAGAAGGAGTTCTGTGGTACAAAGGACGTCTTTGTGTACTGGAAGATTCAGAGTTGAAAGAAGTTATTTTAAAAGAGGCCCATGATACCCTTTATTCTATCCACCCCAGAGGAACAAAGATATATCAGGACTTGAAGGAGCAATTTTGGTGGCATAAGATGAAGAGAGAAATCAGAAGCTACATAGCCAAGTGTGATATATGTCATTGTTGGGAATATGCCCTAGAGGCAATCATGTATGATGATATTTCCCATTGTATTCATAAAGTTATTAAGTTGTCCTTGTATTAACATCTGATGTATATCATTGAATATGTGATTCGGTTGTGGAACTATACATTCATGTTGTTTGTACTAAATATCCCTGGTCACTGAGGTTGTGCTGGACACACAACTTAGACCAATGTGAAAGTCGGCTTGATGGCTCGGTTTCACTTGTCATGGGCATGGTGATGCTATTCTGACTTACACAGATTCGGCTAAAGAGTTTAGCGAGTCAGATTGACCCATATTTAGGTACAACGAACAAGTTGTCATCTGTATATCTCAATCAATGTAATCCTTAGACCTGAGGTTGTTGCATAGTCCGAGTTGAGGATCACCGACTTAGGTTCTGTCAAACACTGATCTGTAACTGGGCAGTGATAAAGGCAGAGTTCGGGCCGACTGAGAATCAAGCTGCGTGATGTGAATAACCAAGATGGGATTTTGCCCCTCCACTCGAAGAGATATTCTCTGGGCCCTCTCGGGAGATATGATTCGGAAATCATGGCCATGCATGACTCAGTTAAGTGTTAACCGAGGCGATCGACTAAGAGTTAGTCGGGTGAATCACTTATCTCAGATCGAGAAGAGAGTCGGACTATTTAAGGTATGACAAATATTCGCCTATAGTCTAACAAGGTATATCGTGAGGCAAAAGGGACTCGGATGTAAGTCGCATTGGAAAGGCAAGTCGCCATGACTCTTTGGTACTTGGGAGTCGGCATGTTCTTCTAGGAGCCGCAACCGATTGATCGATTGAGAGTCGGACTATAATTGTGTCTAAGTTGCCATGAGCCTGCGGGGTCACACACTTAAGAGCGGGAGCAAGTTCGGATTGGATCTGAATCGGAAATCTGGTGGGTTGGACCCAAGCCAGATTAGGACTGAGTCACTGAGTCGCACTCACAATGACTAGTATTATATGGGCTTTAGTGAATGGGCCACGTGAGGATCCCATGTTCACTCCCTATATATAGTGGAGCACAGTAACTCAGAAGGGTTAATCGTTGATCGGTTAGGTCATTCCATGAGTTGGAAACCCTAGCTCCACAGCAGTCCTGCCGTCATAACGAACCTAGCAGTTCGCCACCGGTGCTCCTCCTTGTACGTGTGGATACCAGCAGAGGTGTTGTACGATCAGCACCAGGACGATCAGATCGGATCGCTCAGGACTGCACTGCATCAACTGACGCGCTTCATCAGTAATCCGCAACTGCACGTCTAGTGGTAAACCTCGTGTCCTTCTACCTTAGCTGGATCTTGGGATCACCACGTTAGAGGGAAAAAGTTTTGTTTTATCTCTACATTGCCCAATAGTGGTATCAGAGCGATAGATTCTTGTTTTAGGCTCGAGATCTCGCATATGTGATATGCGGTTGGTTGTAGATGAGATCCATGTGCTATTTTGGTGGTCGATCTATGAGATAGATCGTTTTTTTACGAGGTTGATTGGATCAACTGTACTGGGGGAATGGTAGATCTGATTTCCGTGATCATACTGCTGAGGTCATGGAACGACATACCCGTACCGGTTTGCTTCCGCCATCGGGGTAGACTGTGACACGTAAATCCAGAAGCAGTGATCGAAGATCAAAGAGTTTGATCGAATCGGAATAATGGTCGGAATCCATGTCCGTATCGTAGATGAGATCTACATTTTCGAAAACAATCTGGACCGCTGGCTTCGCCCCATCGTAGAGCCTTAGATGTCGTTGCGAGTTTCACAATGTCGGTAGATATTGTATCTATGCATAACTTGTTTTTGCAGGAAGTGGTGAATGGTATGGTTCATGTGCATGTGATGTATGTGTGTAATCCATACGTGATCTGCAAATCACGGTTTTGTCAGCCGGCTGGAGCCTAGGTGCTGTCATATTATTGTATAACGACCTGTGTGTCAGATCTCCTTGTAATTTACATTACTAAGCTAGTGTAGCTGTTTGGAGAACCCAGATGGCATGCAAGGCGTTGTACATGTCGGCGACATGGAGTAAGACGACAAGTGACAAGAGTAGGCACGAGTCAGATTACAGACTTTGTGGAGATGGAGATCGCCATGAAGGGAGCCATACCATTTCACATTATAATTGCTTTATTTTTTGTTATTGTTATGTCTCCGTTTTACCTCTATTATATAGTCGGTAAAATTTAATCCCTCAAAGAATGTCTACTCGGTTTTCCCGCCAGTGTTTGCACCATCACAAGTCAGACATTTTTGGTAGTGGGCTCATAAAATTGAGGTGCTGCCAATTCTTTCCGACTAGGTGGGTTCGAGTCGGACTCTTACTGCGGAAACACTCGGTAAGCTAGACGGGTCTATCACAACGGTTGTGGGGCTCGGGGAAAAGTCGGACGGGAGCCGGGGCATGTGATGCCACCCTTCCAACAGGAGATACGATTGACAAGGAGTTGTCTACCTAGATCACTTGGCGGCTAGCGGTGATGCTAAAGCTCACTAGCCGACTTGCTTATTTAGGATCCTAAATCACTAAGTAACCATCGGAGGGGTGTTGGTTCTAGTGGGAGCATACAATATTAAAGTGTTTAATATGCTTGCTATTTTATGAATACATGTCTTAAGTGTTTTGCATATTTCTTTTGTAGATCATGGCACCAAGTAGCAGTCACTCTCAGATATCCGGTTTTGCGTTGAGAACTATCCTTGAGAAAGATAAACTAAACGACACTAATTTTACCAACTGGTATCAAAATCTGAGAATTGTTCTCAAACAAGAAAAGAAGGACCATGTCCTAGACAACCCACTTCCATATGAGCCAAATGAGAATGTGATTGTCGCTGCCACCAATGCCTTCCGTCGGGAGAAGGAAGAGTCCACGGATATTAGTTGTCTTATGCTTTCTCACATGGAACCAGACTTGCAAAAGCAGTTCGAGAATATTGAGGCCTACGATATGATCGAAAGCCTCAAAAGTATGTTCCAGGCTCAGGCGAAGACTGAGAGGTATCAAGTCTCTCAGGCTTTGCTGAGTTGCAAGATTAAGGATGGTGATCCACTGAGTCCGCATGTGATCAAAATGGTTGGTTACGTGCAGTCTCTGGAGAGGCTTGGCTACCCCATTAGCGAAGAGTTCGCTACAGATATAATTCTGAACTCTCTTCCCAGTGCATATGGGCAGTACATTTCGAACTACCACATGCATGGTATGGATAAGAAGCTCACTGAATTACATGGGATGCTCAAGTAGGCAGAGGCGGATCTGAAGAAGGACGCCAATCAAGTGTTGATGGTACAAAATAAGGCTAAGTTCAAGAAGAGTTCTTGGACTGTAACTACCTCGGTGAATTACGCTCCTAGTACAAGCCTGGATGATCAGAAATGGTTGAAATAGTACGGTGGGGCCCAAATGCCACTCACAGGTAGACCTTTCGGCCGTCCCAACCATTTCCAAACATCGGGACAAGAACGGGCGGCGTAATCGGCAGGCGAAGGGATCAACTACATACACAAATGAGTATGTATGCAAGCCACCATACAATAGTACATCAGAGCCATTCCATCTAAAAAGAAAGGAAATATAGCAACGCCATACGGCAAGATCCAAATATCCTAGATAGATATAATAGTTTAGGATATCTCCTCATACATCAATCAACAGAGTATCAAGCGGAAGCGGAAGACAAAATCCGAGTACGGATAAGAAGCAAATCGGCATAAGATGCCCCATAAATAAGCACATCCCGCCCACAGATCTCACGGATCCCCGTTCCCGGAATCTCTACACCGAATGATCGTTGCCCACATCGTCCGTCTCTTCCACCCAGTATCCATCTTGCGAGTGTACCTGTTCATCTGAACCAATAATTTATCGTGTGAGACCCTAGGGGTACTCAGCAAGTCTTTATGCCTCTAAAGGGGACACAACCTGGGGTGACGCAATTGCAGCAAAAGATAAACCCTAGCAATTCTATAGATACTCGCTAACCATCCGCCTAACCAGCGATAGACGGATGTCCGGGAATTAATAACAACAGTTATAACAGTTATAAAGGTAATCTTAACAGATCCATCCTCCTCCTCGCTTACCGACGAGGAAGCGGACGAACAACCCCCCCCAACCGTTGGCAGTTTTATTATCCATTCCATGAGTGTTGCACTATTTACTAGTCAGGTACCTAGTCTAGTCAATTTAAAAGCGGTACTTTAGTTATGCTTGTCTATGATCGAGAAACTGTGCTCCAAGTCGTCCATAACCGCGGACACGGCTTTCAGAAAGTTTTACCCTGCAGGGGTGCACAAATAGCAACACACACTCGATATGCCTCGGAAAAACCAAATCAAAACCCAACGAGACAGTCACGACAAAGCAATTACAGGATTCAGAAATATTTCAGGGGGCCACCCCATTAAGCTACCCGCAACGGAGTTAGCTGACTCCGAGACGGACTCAAGGTTTGCGCCAATGGCTGTAAACGACAGCAGATCCCAAAACTGGGACTGTCGATACCGCGAAAACACTCCGCTTCCTAAACAGTACAGCGTGCTCCTCACACAATCGTAAATAAAGCAGTAAAGCATGGCATAGGTACAGGATAGTAAATAAAACCTCAAACTAGTTGTGGCCCCAAGAAATAAGAATGAATCAAGCTCTGGCTCAGGGGGGTCCATAAGCCTCCCGGATGTGGATAGCGCGAATATTCTTGGAACAGGAATCAAGTTCTCGGGGTCTTACGGGACACAAGTGAGCCTGAAAAACCAAATAGCGAATATGGCTCACCGATGCCACTTTCATTAGTTATCCCATTACTACTCAGGTTAAGTTGTTTAGGTACCTCGTTATCCATCAGACACTCACATACCCTACTCATGCTGTTCTACGACTCGCATGGCTCAAACAACTCCTGTAGTAATGGCTCATGGGATGGAGGAACAAGCTTCGGTGGGGTTTAAAAGTAAAGGCTATGCAATACTTGGGATTCAATTTAATGCAATCGCGACTCAATGATGCAAGAATAAGATAGAGGCAATAGGTACTGTATGTATGCAAGCATGTGGTAGTGCTTGCCTGGCAGCTCAGTTGAAGCAAAGGATGGATCTGGGTAGTGCTCCTGGTTCTCTTGATATATCCCCTGCTCAGCGTCTATTCGAAGAAGAACCAAACAAACAAGGGCCAACATAAATAAAGTGCACAAGCATATGAATAAATGCGACAAGCAAACAATCATGCCATGATGAATGATGCACAATTTGCATGGCAATAAGGTAGCATGGCATGGGTGAGGGGTGAAGTACAAGATTAAATCATTTTATTAAGTTTTGGCCCCATTTTATTCACAATTAAGTTGCTGTCCACAATATATTTATATGATGCATGCTTCAAATCAAACCATGGAATGCATAAACAGAAAGGTCTCGTCGAGCTACTCATTTTAGACATATTATTTATTAAATTTGGAGTTATAAATCAAAAGTTATTAATTAATTAAAGAAAAGGGGCATTTTATTGTAATTTAAATAAACTTGGAATTTTGAATGTTCAAAATATATTTTGGGTTGCATATTTGAAATCCTCACATTTTTATGATTTGAAAACATATATTATTTGTATTATTTGGGTTAATATTTGAAAAGATATTTTAAAACAGAAATATATTTGAATTTGAAATAATTAGAAAAAGATTTGAATTTAAAACAGAAACAGGTAAAACTTTTTATACCCAGACAGACTCAGACCCAGACACTGACGAGTGGGGCCGTTGCTGACTGGGCCGACGCCAGCACAGAAACGTTTTACACCGCAGCTGCTGCTAGCCCATGAGACAGACAGGTGGGACCTGCTGGCTCACAGGCCCACCTGACAGAGCGAGGTGGAGGCTGACCACGTGGCTCTGCGGGGGACTGCGGGTTGAGTGCCAGGTTTGTCGGGAGCCTTTTTGTAAAACGGCAGCGACACAGACAGGTGGGGCTTGGGATCGCGGGAAGAGCGGCAAAAAGACCAGGGGGTTAAGCGCAAAGTGGCCACGGCCCACTGTTGATCTTCCTCTCCGCCCGCGCGGCAGCGTGGCGAGGGTGGGGATCGAACTCGCGAACGCGAGGGGCGCTCGGCAGCGGCGACCGCTACGGTGGGGTTGGGTAGTTGACAGGAGGGGGGGCAGGCGGCTAGATAGGGTTTGTGCGCGCGGGAGCGAGACGACGTCGACGTTCACGCCGTGCACCGAGGGCGCTCGTCGCCGTGACCCGCTCATCCAGGAAACGAACAAGAAAAGGGAGGTGTCTGGGAGGTAGCGTGGCTCACCGCGGGGTCGTTGGAGGGCCTGGATCGGGTCGGCGAGCAGCAGGGCGACGAGGATGCAGAGGCCCCGCGAGCTAGGGTTTCGGCTCGGTGGTGCTGGTACTGGCGGCTCCGGAGCTCCTCCTCCTCGACGGCGGGTAGAGGCGGCCTCCTAGGCGTCTCCTCGTTCTCCCTGGCTTCTTCTCGGACGTGCTGCGCTGATGGATCGTCTGGGCGTGGTGGAGGCCGACGGTGGCGGCGAGAGGGAGGTTGGCGTCGGTGGGGAGGAACGGCAGGGAGAGGGGCGTCCTGGGGTGGATCTGGGATGGCAGAGAGGCGAGGGGTGGTAGATAGGGACGGGGGAGGGAGGTGGTGCCGTGGGGGAGTGGTTGGGGGTAAAGGTGGCTCGGCCACCTTTATCTTCCCTCTCCTTCACGTGCTTGGCAGGGGCAGGGCAAGGGGCGTACAGGTGGGGTAGGGTGCGGCCAGAGAGGTGGGAGGCTCGGGCTAGGGGCCACAAGGCAGGGAGGGAAGGAGCAAGAGAGGGAGAGGCTCGGGTTAGGGGTGGAGCTAGGCTCGGGTAGAGCTAGGTTAGGGTTTGGGGTGGTAGCTAGGGCAGGGAGAGGTAGCCAGGGAGAGAGGGTGGCCGGTGGGGCCAGCTAGGGTAGGCCATGGTGGGGTGGCTCGGCTTAGAAGGAGGAGAGAAAGAGGGGGGTGCTTAGGGTTTGGGTTTAGCTTAGAGCTAGGTTTAGAGGGGATGGTAGAGAGGAGAGGTTTAGGGTTGGAAGAGAGGGGGAAAAGGTTAGTTGCTAGGGTGTCCCTTTGTCAAGATCAAGACAAGCACTAACCAAACCCCAACAAGCTCAAGATTAGGAAAGAGAGGACAAGGTGATGTGGTTTTATAAAAGATCTACTCAAAATGCAAATAAAAACCAAAGCTAGCAAAAGATGGTTCTTGCATGGCCCATGCAAAACATTTAATGCCATGTTGATTCTTGTGAAAACAATATTATTTCATGGCATTTTTATTATGCATGCCCAAAAAATTGGAGTAAGGTCCAAGCAAAGGAATTTGGAAGAATTCCAAGTGGAGTATAGGGAGGTGATCCCATTGGATTATATTTGGGACTTGCTAGTGTGTATATGCCACTAGGTATTTATTAAGCCCTCAAAAATACCCCAACATGATGATAACCCCAAAACCACAACTATGGAAGCTAGAAAAAGGTTCCGCTCACAAGGCATGCAAAGGTGGCCATGTGGCTCTCATATATCAATATTGTGAAAAACAACATGATGCCAAGATGAGAGCATGTGGCAAAGAATTGGATCCATCCCAACCCACATGAGCTAGAGGTAAACTCAATAAATGCCAAGCTCATTTTTAGTTGGATGGTGGAATTATAAGGTGGTGAAAGAAGAAAGGTGGTGGAGTTAATAAGAGATATGCCCCCCAACTCAACTTGGGCATTAAACAATATACCAAGAACCAAATACAATATCAAGAGGCAAATACAATTAATAATGCATATGAGATAAGAACCAAATCAAAAAGGGTTTTATATGATGCTCAAATGCAAGGAGGCATGATGACATGAGCATGATATAATTATGATGCAACAATTCTATATTTGAAGTAGCCATTATATTACTAGACCAAGTAGCATTACAATTGTTAGACAATTGGGATGCTACATGGACTAATAAGAAGGCTAAGTCGGGAGGAAAGTAGGCTCAGGACCAGGTCCCAAGCGCTTCCTCAGGGACTAAGCCATCTCCTTCAGCCAGATCCACTTGCTTCTACTGCAAGGTGGATGGCCACTGGAAGAGGAACTGCAGCAAGTACTTGGCTGACAAAGCCAAGAGTGGAGGTATGACTTCCGACTCAGGTACACTTTTTTGCAATGTTATAGACATATATCTTGCTGATGCACCTAATAGTTCTTGGGTATATGATACCGGATCAGTTATTCACATCTGCAACTCGTTGCAGGGACTGGTAAGAACTAGGAGCATAGCAAGAGGCGAGGTTGATATTCGAGTCGGCAACAAAGCAAGAGTTGCTGCGTTGGAAGTCAGCACGATGCAAATTCATTTACCTTCCGGATTCATTATGGAAATGAATAATTGTTATTATGTTCCAGTGCTCAGTCGAAACATTATTCTGCTTCATGTTTGAGGAGGCAAGGCTATGAGTCGAATATCAAGAATAATGGTTGTTCTTTGTATTTGAATGATATGTTTAACGGCTTTGCACCTGTCTAGGACGGGTTATTTATTTTGAATCTTGATGGTGAGTCGGTTTATAACATAAGTGTTAAAAGGTTGAAACCAAATGATCTGAATATGACTTACTTTTGACATTGTCGGCTTGGTCATATAAGTTCGAAACGCATGAAGAATCTCCATGATTATGGACTCCTAACTTCATTCGACTTGGAGTCGCTTGAGACATGTGAATCTTGCCTACTCGGCAAAATGACCAAGACACCTTTTGCAAAGAGTTGCGAAAGGGCGTCCAACTTGTTGGAACTAGTACATAGTGATGTATGTGGACCAATGACCACGACAGCCAGAGGTGGTTATGAGTACTTCATTACCTTCAGTGATGATTTGAGTAGGTATGGATATATCTATTTGATGAAACATATGTCGGAAGCCTTTGAAAACTTCAAAGAATTCTAGAATGAAGCATAGAATCAACTCGACAAAAAATAAAGTTTCTTCGGTCGGACCGAGGAGGCGAGTACATGAGCCATGAGTTTGATGACCATCTGAAAAGTTGTGGAATAGTTCCCCAACTTACTCCCCAGGAACACCGCAAAGGAACGGTGTTTCGGAAAGGCAGAATCAGACCTTGTTGGACATGGTATGGTCAATGATGAGTCAGACAGATCTGCCTTTATCATTTTAGGGTTATTGTCTAGAAACAGCGGCGTTCACACTAAACAAAGTACCATCAAAATCAGTAGAAAAGACACCGCATGAGATGTGGACAGGCAAAAAGCCGAGTTTTTCTTTTCTTAAGATGTGGGGTCGTGAAGCATTTGTCAAGCGACTTCAGTCGGACAAGCTTACGTCCAAGTCGGATAAGTGTTTTGTGGGGTATCCGAGGGAAACCTTGGGTTACTACTTCTACAACCGATAAGAGGGCAAAGTGTTTGTCGCTCGGAATGGTGTCTTCCTTGAGAAAGATTTTCTCAATCGAGGATTCAGTGGGAGCACGTTGCAGCTCGAAGAAATTCGAGAGGAACTGGCTAGTAGCAAGTCGTCAAAACCCTTGGAGGTCGAGCCGGTCGTGGTACCTGAACCAGCAACGGCACCTGTACTACGAATATTGGCGAGATTGCAAAGTGTTCGTGATGTATTACTGTTAGACAGTGATGAGCCGGAAAATCATTCGGAAGTGATGGTGGGATCTGATTCCAAGTCATGGCTTGGAGCCATGAGATCCGAGTTAAAGTCCATGGATGAAAACCAAGTTTGGAATTTGGTTGATCTGCCAGACGGTGCAAGACCCGTCGAGTGCAAATGGGTATTTAAGAAAAAAACTGATATGGATGGAAATGTTCCTGTCTATAAAGCACGTCTTGTCGCGAAGGGGTTCCGACAAGTTGAAGGAGTTGATTACGATGAGACTTGCTCGCCCGTAGCGATGCTTAAATCAGTTCGGATCATGTTAGCTATAGCAGCCTATTTCGACTATGAGATATGGCAGATGGATGTAAAAACGGCTTTCCTTAATGGAAATTTAACCGAGGACGTGTATATGATACAGCCCGAGGGTTTTGTCGGTCCGGATAATGCTGACAAAGTGTGCAAACTTCAAAAATCCATTTATGGGTTGAAGCAAGCATCTCGGAGTTGGAATATTCGCTTTGATGAGGTAGTCAAATCGTTTGGCTTCATCAAGAGTGATCATGATTCTTGTTTATACAAGAAGTTTAGAGGGAGCAAAGTAAATTTTATAATCTTATATGTAGATGACATATTATTGATTGCAAATGATGTCCAGATGTTGCAAGAAACCAAGGACTCATTAGAAAGGAGTTTCTCAATGAAAGACTTGGGTGAGGAAACATACATCCTCGGAATCCGGATCTATAGAGATAGATCAAGGAGTCTCATTGGATTGAGTCAAAGTACTTATTTGGACAAAGTGTTGAAAAAGTTCAACATGGAATCGTCTAAGAAGGGGTTCTTACCAATGTCCCATGGCGTAAAACTTAGCAAGACTCGGTGTCCTTCGACAACTGATGAGAGAAGTCGGATGAGTGCGATTCCGTATACTTCTACAGTCGGATCCATAATTTATGCCATGATTTGTACTAGGCCGGATGTTTCATATGCTCTAAGTGTTGTGAGAAGATACCAGGCTGATCCTGGAGAAATCCATTGGACAGCGGCTAAAAATATCCTAAAGTACTTGAGAAGGACTAAGGATATGTTTTTGGTTTATGGTGGTGAAGATGAACTCAGTGTAAAGGGTTACACGGATGCGAGTTATCTTACCGACTCTGATGATTCTCGTTCACAATCCGGTTACATGTTTATTTTAAACAGAGGTGCTGTGAGCTGGAAGAGTTCCACGCAAGAGACTGCGTCTGCATCTACAACAGAGGCTGAGTATATTGCCGCCTCGGAGGCAGCAAATGAAGTTGTTTGCATGAGGAATTTCCTCATGGATCTTGGTGTGGTTCAGGGCTCGAACAATCCATTGGACGTGTATTGTGACAACAATGGTGCTATTGCACAAGCCAAGGAACCTAGACATCACCAGAAGAACAAACACATACTCATGCGGTACCACCTGATTCGCCAGTTCGTGGATCAGGGTGATATCAAGTTATGCAAGGTACACACGGATGCAAATATTAGATGCTTAGACATGTGATGTCAGAAGATTAACTCTAGTGCAAGTGGAGAATGTTGGCAATATGCCCTAGAGGCAATCATGTATGATGATATTTCCCATTGTATTCATAAAGTTATTAAGTTGTCCTTGTGTAAACATCTGATGTGTATCATTGAATATGTGATTCGGTTGTGGAACTATACATTCATGTTGTTTGTACTAAATATCCTTGGTCATTGAGGTTGTGCTGGACACACAACTTAGACTAATGTGAAAGTCGGCTTGATGGCTCGGTTCCACTTGTCATGGGCTTGGTGATGCTATTCCGACTTACACAGATTCGGCTAAAGAGTTTAGCAACTTGGATTGACCCATATTGAGGTACAACGAACAAGTTGTCATTTGTATATCTCAATCAATGTAATCCTTAGACCTGAGTTTGTTGCATAGTCCGAGTTGAGGATCACCGACTTAGGTTATGTCAAACACTGATCTGTAACTGGGCAGTCATAAAGGCAGAGTTCGGGTCGACTGAGAATCAAGCTGCATGATGTGAATAACCAAGATGGGATTTTGCCCCGCCACTCGGAGAGATATTCTCTGGGCCCTCTCAGAAGATATGATTCAGAAAGCATGGCCATGCACGACTCGGTTAAGTCTTAACCGAGGCGATTGACGAAGAGTTAGTCGGGTGAATCACTTATCTCGGATCGAGAAGAGAGTCGGACTATTTAAGGGATGACCAATATTTGCCTATAGTCTGACAAGGTATATCGTGAGGCAAAATGGACTCGGACGTAAGTCGCATTGGAAAGGCAAGTCGTCATGACTCTTTGGTACTTGGGAGTCGGCATGTTCTGCTAGGAGCCGCTACCGACTGATCGATTGAGAGTCAGACTTAAGAGAGGGAGCAAGATCGGATTGGATCTGAAACAGAAATCTGGTTCGCTTGGATCCAAGCCGGATTAGGACTGAGTCAGTGAGTCGGACTCACGGTGACTAGTATTATATGGGATTTAGTGAATGGGCCACATGAGGAGCGCACGTTCTCTCCCTATATATAGTGGAGCACAGTAACTCAGAAGGGTTAATCGTTGATCGGTTAGGTCATTCCATGAGTTGGAAATCCTAGCTCCACAGTAGTCCTGCCATCGTAACGAACCTAGCAGTTCGCCGCCGGTGCTCCTCATTGTACGTGTGGATACCAGCAGAGGTGTTGTACGATCAGCACCAAGACGATCAGATCGGATCGCTAAGGACTGCACTGCATCAACTGACGTGCTTCATCAGTAATCTGCAATTGCGCGTCTAGTGGTAAACCTCGTGGCCTTCTACCTCAGCTGGATCTTGGGATCACCACGTTAGAGGGAATTTTTTTGTTTTATCTCTACGTGGCCCAATAGTCAGAGAGTCAAGGCGGGACATCAAAGACCCGTAGGACTGCTGCAACCATTACAGATTCCGGAATGGAAATGGGATTCCGTTGGAATGGACTTTATCATCTGATTGCCTACTTATAGTAGAGGAACTGACTCTATTTGGGTCATAGTTGACAGATTGTCCAAGGTAGCCCATTTCTTACCAGTCAAGAACACATATCAGAGTTCGAAGCTAGCAGAGTTATACATCGCTAGAATCGTCAGTTTGCACGGAGTCCCCAAGAACATCGTATCAGATCGAGGAACTCAGTTTACCTTGAGATTGGAAGAAAGTCCAAGAAGGTTTAGGAACCCGACTAGATTTCAGCACAACTTATCACCCTCAGACTGATGGACAAACAGAGCGAGTAAATCAAATACTCTAAGATATGTTGAGAGCATGTGTGCTAGAATATGGATCTAAATGGGAATACTATCTACCTTTCGCAGAATTTTCATACAACAACAGTTATCAAGCTAGTTTGCAAATGGCCCCATTTGAGTTCATGTATGGAAGGAAGTGTCGTACCCCTTTGAATTGGTCGGAAGTAGGAGAGAGTCTGATTTTCGGACCCGACATCCTACGAGAAGCATAAGAGAAAGTTCACAAGATTCGTGAGCACCTCAAGACTGCCCAGTCAATACAGAAGAGTTACGCCGATAAGAGATGTCGAGACCTCGCTTTCAATATCGGAGATTTTGTGTATCTCAAAGTATCGCCTTTGAAGGGCATGCAGCATTTCCAACTCAAAGGAAAGTTAGCCCCCAGATATATCAGACCCTTCAAGATTCTGAATCATCAAGGAGAAGTATCATATCAATTGGAACTGCCATAGGAAATGTCAGCCGTGCACAATGTGTTCCATATATCGTTACTTCGGAAATGCCTTGAAGTTCGAGAGAAGACTGAAGTTTTCAAGAACATTGATCACCACACCATAGAGATCAACGATGACCTGACATATCCCGAAGTACCCATCCGTATTTTGGAGGAAGCTTTCAGAACCACCAGAACCCGAAGCATCAAGTTTCTCAAGATTCAGTGCAGCAACCACACTGAAGAAGAAGCTACCTGGGAGCGGGAAGATCACTTCAAGACGGAGTTTCCCGATCTCTTTAAATCCTAAGTAATCTTTTTTCTTCTTTTTCAAATCTCGGGACGAGATTTTTTTTAAGGAGGGAAGGTTTGTAACATCCCAAAATTTTTGATCATGATTATCAAACTCTAATCACTAAAATAAGGGTTAACAAAAACTTGGATTAAATAAAAATGAAATGAATGCATGTGTGTATGTGATGATTGAATGAATGCATGAATGAACTTGTGTGATTAACCTAAATAGCAAGGAATGGTTTAAAGATGAAAATAGCATCATCTAAAACATTTCCAAGCAGAAAAAAATTAAGAGAAAATAAAAAACAAAACAAATAAAGCAAATGGTCATTTTTGCCAATCTTGCCCACTAGGTTACTTTGAGTGTTTCTAGTCCAAGATTTCAAATAGAAACTTTTCCATTTCCTTTCACCCCTTGCAAGACCAAGTAAAAGTGGATGAAATCCCACCTTTCAAACTTACAGAAATATTTAGCAACCCCATTCAAATGACAATTTAAAATTTAATCTATATCATATGTGAAGATCACACATTTTCAAAACCAAACCAAACCAGTGCCCCTTGAACAATCCAACTAACCAGATACTCCCTAGTATGTACCTAGCAAACCCACCAAGTTTGAATCCAAAATTCAAATTTGAATTTCTTTCGGCCATTTCATCAAACACCTTGTGATCACCAAACAACAAAACATCAAACACTATTAGTAGCAGTAATTTTGGCCAACCTTGTCCCCACTCTAGCTCACTCTACACTCACACTATATGATCAAACTAATCTAACTAGCCTTAGCACCACTGTGAGCAAGCATAGCCATCAATGGTGACCATGCCGAGAGCACCATTGCCACCCCCATGTTGCCAACGATCTAGAGGAAGCACTAGCCTCGCCAACCTTGTCTGGGAAACGCAAAACCGTCGATCGCCACCCCCTGTCCAAGCCCTGAGCCTTGCCAGCCCCTGGACCACACGAAAATCTCATGCCCAGTCTCTCTGCGTGCATGCCGAGAGAGCGCCAGTGCGTCGCACGTGACACCAGCCCACAGACCACGCGCCATCCTCGCCGCTTGCATAAGTGATCGCCAGCACCCAGCACCCAACCAGACAACCTCGTTCGCCGCCGCACGGACCACGCACGCTGTGAGCCATTAAACTTGTCGTCGGACCCGCCCAGAGCGCCATGACGTTCTGACCGTTCCTCACCGCCCCACGCCTCGCCATCAAGCCGTTGAGCTTCGCCAGGAGGCAATGCACCGCACCCTATCATCGCCCATGCCATTAACACTCTGTGCCGATGACCACGACGAGCTCCACCCGCGCCCGTCGGTCCCCTTCAGGCACTATAAATAGAGCCCTTCCCAGCTCAAACCCTTCACACCATCTCACTCCTCACCTCTCACTAATTACACACACTCACCCCCGGAGCAAGGCGAGCACCAGGTGGCCGGAATTTCACCGGAGTTTGCCGCTGCAGAGGAGGAGAGGCGCCGTCGATTGAAGATGCCCTAGGAGGAGCTGCCGGTACCAGGAGAATTACCGTCGTCGACTTCGTCATTCGCTCCCATCGCCGACCATCACCGGAGCCTCGGTGAGCCCCCACTGACCCACACTGGCCGCGCTAGGGTTCAACCTCGCCGCGTCTTGTTCAAGCGTGGAGTATGAACCACAGCCTTAGGATTAGAACTAGATCGCATGGCCTAGATTGCCCCGTACCGCTTCGCCACTAGCTGTCTCACTGACTAGTGGGGTCGCTCACTTAACTAGCCCACGCGCGCTGTGCATAGTGGGCCAGCCCAGTTAAACCTCCCGCGCGACCCAACAATTCAAACTTAGATTTATTCATTTAATTTCAAACTCGATTATGTACCTAGATTCAAAATTCAACCCAGCTCGATTCACTAAACCAAAATGCATGAAACCATTTTTTTAGAAAGGTCCTAGAGTTCTAAATCCAAGCCCGTTGGATTCAAACCATTTGGATTTGTAGATCACCCATGGTAAAAATAACAAGGTAGAAGCTTTTCTGCATTGAAACATTTTCAAAATTCAACCATGAAAGATTTTTAGTTGATTACAACTCTCAAAAATCACATTTAACCATACCTTTCAGAATATATAAAAATATATAGGTTTACTTACAAAAATAATGATCAAGTAATAAAAGAATGCCTCATAGGCCATTCTAGTCATTTTATTTAATTAAAATAAAAAGGTTAAACCTTATTAAATTGTGACACCACTTTAAATCACATTCCCATGTACTGAAATATGTGGTGATGACATGTGTCAACATGATCCCATGTTTGAGTTGGAGAATATTAAATCTTAAGTAGTTTTACAATTAGTAGAAATTACTTTTCTAAAATAAAATAAATAAGACAAGTGCTTTAATCTTTGTGATAATAGTGATGATGCTAGATCATCTAGTGTGAACCTTTGTGTGCTAAATAGAGTAGTTCAGAATTGTGTGGTGATTGTGTACCTCGTATTTATTTATAGATGCTAGTGCCGACCAAGGATATGAGGAGGAAGGAGGATACTACGAGGAAGAATCCGAGGAGAACTTCAACCACTGCTCTGCACAAGGCAAGCCTAATACCATTGGTTGAATTAGCAAGCTAATATTGGCAAGCCTATACTTGCAATCTTGCAAGCCTTACTATATAAGTTGACCTAGAAAGCTTACACCTTGATGACACCCCATCCTAGTTTTACTTGCAATCTTAGTATTTTATTTTCTTTATCAAAAGTTTACTTAGTGGCTTGTAGATTCTAGAAACATAATTGAAGGTAGCATAAAGAGCATAAAACTTGGCCTAAGTTAGATAATATTGATGTCATCCTGAGGCATGAGATTTAACTTAGATAAGATACACTTGTTTACCACCCCTCATTAGTATTTACCCCCACCTGTAGATGCTAGTGCTAATCATAAAACTTGATCAACTTTAGATGGGAATACTTGGTGAAAATGGTTATGAAAACCTTAGAATGATGAGTCATTCTACTGAAATGTTTTGACATGTGTTCTTGAACACCAGATGATTTTCATGATGAAAATATTAAGGCATGAGCCTTAGCCCTTTACAAAACTGATGGTTGTCTGGATGCGAGACCATTCCAATTTTACCGTACAACCACAATACCCGAAATTTGGGTAGGGCTTGACTAGAAATTTATATACCTTAGTATGGGTTCCCTCGCGGCCAAGGTCTAAGCTGAGGCTACATTGTGAAGATTGTCCACCTGTGCAGTTCCCAAGATGACAGTTGGTCATGGTTGGGAGGCCAAACTCACAGGAGAGGTGCCTATACTAGGGAGTGTAATTGAAAAGTTAGGACTGATTATCCGCATACTAAGTATGGTGAATTCAAGATTGTTCCTGGCGGATGTATCGAATGTTGTGGTGAAAGTGTACAATCTCTGCAGAGTGTCAAACTATTCGAATAGTCATGTCCGCGATTATGGACAGTTGGAGTTGCCATACTGTTCCGTCATCAGATGATTTCAAAATGACTTGTGAAATGATTCATGACTTTGACTTGACCACAACAGAGTTGTGGTATGAAATTCAAGTTCCCACTTAGGTGTTATAAAACTTTCAACTAGCTTTTTTTGCTTCTGAACTTAGTTAAGGTGAACCTGGCTTTTGCAAAACAACTCTATAGCTTCGTATATCCTATTCAAAACCACTTCACTTGATAGTACTAGTTTGTGAGTACTTAAAGAGTACTCATGGCTTTGTCCTTGGCTATTCCCGTGGCCAGACTATGAAGAGGAGTATCGGGAAGACGGACATCAGGAGGGTTATGACAACTAGGATCATCTCCCATCGTCAGCATTGCCTGTGACCATGAAGATGGAGCTTCGCCTACGCTATCGTTATTATTACGTTATTCCGCTGCTTGATTTGTATTAATACTGGATCATGAGATCCTTATTTGTGTAAGACCTTATGTATGGTTTGTAATGGATGATGTACTGTGATATCCAATCTGTTTTGTCTCGAAAAAATGGTGATCCTGGGATTGCGATGTATGGCCTAACAGGCATCTGTGATTAAAAATCTGGGTGTTGACATAAATTCTAGTGATTTTTTATTCTTTTCAGCATGAAACTATTGGCTACAAATGGTGTCGGTGTCTCTTAAGTGTGTCACCCTACGGTTCGCGAATAATGCGGACATGATCGAGACCCCTCTTAGATCAATAATCAGAAGCGGGACCTGGAGATCCATACTGACTCCCATACATTCAACGATGACTTTCTTGTGATCGTGAGAACCTTTTATGCTACAATCTTAATCCCTTTGTATCGCGATATATTACATGTCCAAGATTCGATCATCGGTATCTCCATACCTAGTTTGATCTTGTTACTGACATGTACTCTTTTCTCATTCCCGTGATATAACATTCTAGTGATCAAATCACTTGCTTGCAAGCTAATCAATGTGATATCACCGAGAGGGCCCAGAGTATATCTATTCGTCATTGGGATAAACAAATTCCACTCTTGATCCATTAGCCTCAACATAACAATTTAGTAGTACTGAACCCATCTTTATAATCACCCTGTTACGGTGTGACGTTTGATGTTATCGATACTCTTCCAGTGTTAGTGATTGACATGATCTCTTGGTCTAAGGATTAGGATTTCTTCATATGATGTTATAGAAATATAAACTCAATGACTTTGATCCTAATGCTATACTTTGGACGAATGTTGATCACACCATTACAATAATGGTGTGACCTCATTATTAACAACATCCAATTTCCATGATCAGGAAACATTGAACATCTTGTTAATCAACGAGCTAGTTAATAAGAGAGGCATAACTAAAAACTTTCTGTTTGTTTATTAAACACACATGTATTAACGTTTCCGTATTAATACAATTATAGCATGCAAAATAAATATCTATCATATACTTGGAATATACATAATAACCACTTTATTATTGCCTCTCAGGGCATATTCTCTTCAGTCTCCCACTGGCACTAGAGACAATAATCTAGTTACATAGTGATAGATCTAACACCCATGGAGTTCTGGTGTTGATCATGTTTTGATCTAGGGAGAGTTTTAGTCAACAGATCTGCTACATTGAGATCCGTGTGTACTTTACAAATCTTTATATCTCCATCCTTGACATGCTCGCGGATGGAGTGAAACCAGCGCTTAATATGCTTGGAATTCTTGTGACACCTTGGTTCTTTGGCATTGGATATGGCACCATTGTTGTCACAATAGATCACCATTGGGTCCAACGCCCTCGCAACCACACCTAGTTCGGTTATGAACTCCTTCATCCAAACTTCTTCCTGAGCTTCCTCCAAAGCAGCAACATATTCGGCCTCCGTTGTTGATCCCGCCACCACGGGTTGTTTGGAACTCCTCCAACTAACTGCTCCACCATTCATGAGAAATACGTATCCGGACTGAGACTTAGAGTCATCCGGATCGGTGTCAAAGCTAGCGTCGACATAACACTTAGCGACGAGATCTTCTTCACCTCAGTATATGAGAAACATATCCTTAGTTATTTGCAAGTACTTAAGGATATTCTTGACCGCTATCTAGTGTTCAGATCCTAGATCAGATTGGTATCTACTAGTTAAACTAATACCATGTGCCACATCCGGTCTTGTACATAGCATGGCGTACATTATAGAGCCTATGGCTGAAGCATAGGGGACTTTGTCCATTATCTCTCTTTCTTCCGCCGTAGCCGGACTTTGAGTCTTACTCAATGTCTTGCCTTGCAACATAGGTAAGAACCATTTCTTAATTCCGTCCATTTTAAATTTCTTTAAATCTTATCAAGGTATGTACTTTGCGATAGCCCTATTAGGCGCCTAGATCTATCCCTATAGATATTTAGGCCTAATATATATGACGCTTCACCTAGGTCCTTCATTGAAAATTTGCTGTTTAGATAACTTTTAACTATATCATTTCCAATCAATAATATGTCATCCACATATAATATCAGAAATGCCAAATCGCTCCCACTCACTTTCTTGTAAATACAAGCCCCTCCATAAGTTTGGATAAATCCAAACTCTTTGATCACCTCATCAAAGCGGAGATTCCAACTCCGGGATGCTTGCTTCAGTCCATAGATGGATCGCTAAAGCTTGCATACCTTGTCAGCATCATTAGGATCGACAAAACCCTTTGGTTGTAGCATATACAACTCTTCTTCAATGTTTCCATTGAGGAACACAGTTTTGACATCCATCTGCCATATCTCATAGTCGAAATATGCAGCAAATCCGAACATAATACTAACTGACTTTAGCATCGCTATGGGAGAGAATGTCTCATCGTAGTAAACTCCTTGAATTTGTCTAAACCCCTTTGCGACAAGTCGAGCTTTATAGACGGTTATATTACCATTAGCATCAGTTTTCCTTTTGAAAATCCATTTATTCTCCACGGCCTTTCGGTTGTGAGGTAAGTCCACCAAGGTCCAAACCTGGTTTCCGTACATGGATTCCATCTCAGATTTCATGGCTTCTATCCATTTGTTGGAATCCGGGCTCATCATCACTTCTTCATACGTCGCAGGGTCATCAATTTCATCGACCATGAAATTCATAACAGGATTTCCGTACAGCTCGGGAGCTACACATGTCCTGCTAGACCTGCAAGGTTCAGTAGTATTCTCTTTCGGAGCTTCATGATCATTATAATTAGTTCCCTCTTCATTTGGTGAAGTCAACTCCGGAACGACTTCTGGCGCTGCGCTACTCGCCATACTATGAAGAGAAGGTTCTAAAACCTCTTCGAGTTCTACCTTCCGACTACACACACCTTTCGCGAGAAACTCTTTCTCTGGAAAGGATCCATTCTTGGCAACAAAAACCTTGCCCTCAGATCTGTGATTGAAGGAATACCCAATAGTTTCCTTACGGTATCCTATGAAGCCGCATTTTTACGCTTTGGGTTCGAGTTTAGCCATTTGAAGTTTCTTCACATAAACATCGCATCCCCAAACTTTAAGAAATGACAGCTTAGGTTTGTTTCCAAACCACAATTCATACGGCGTCTTTTCAACGGATTTAGATGGTGCCCGATTTAAAGTGAATGCAGTAGTTTCTAGTGCATAACCCCAAAATGATAGTGGCAAGTCCGTCATAGACATCATAGATCGAACCATATTTAGTAAAGTACGATTACGACGTTCTGACACACCATTTCGCTGGTGTGAGTTGTGAAACTATTCCACACTCTTTCATATGTGTGCTAAACTCGTAACTTAGATACTCACCACCACGGTCGGACCGTAGAAATTTGATATTCTATTACGATGATTTTCCACTTCACTCTGAAATTCCTTAAATTTCTCAAAGGTTTCAGACTTGTGTTTCATCAAGTATATATAACCGTATCTACTCAAATCATTCGTGAAAGTAACAAAATAAAGATATCCACCTCGCGCTGACACACTCATTGGACCACACACATCAGAGTGTATGATTTCCAATAAATCTTTCTCCCGTTCCATTGAACCGGAAAATGGTTGTAACATCCCAAATTTCATCAAATTCAAAACCATGTTGTTGCATTCATATCATCATGGCATATTCATCTTGCCCAAAAAATTTCAAAACAAAAACCATAATAGAAACATATTAAACCTCTCCTTATATGTTATATGGGGCATGGTTTTTATTTTATTTTGTGACCTCAAAATTATTTTGGAGTGACTAGTTGTGTCTTACACACTTTTGGACACTAGGATCACAGCACAAAAGTTTGGTGGATATTTGATTTTGAGTTGGATTTGAAATAGCCATTCAAATCCTATTTAGAAAATCAAAACAGAAAAAGAAAAGAGCAAAAGAAAAAATAAAACATGTGGCACCCTTCTGCCGCATTTCCCCTGGCAGCCCACGGCCCACCCGGGAACCACCCCTCTCTCCCTGCAGTTCTCACCCCGCGCGCACCCTCCCCCTCACTGACCAGTGGCCCCATTGCCACGTCAACTTCGTCGTCCCCAGACACCGCGCCACGACCATCTCCACGGCCGTTTTCTCCGCTGTCACTGCTGCAATTCATTTCGTTAATTTCCATTGATTCCATGGGTAATCCTTGCCCCTTCTCCGGCTACTTAATCCCCACACCCTCGCGACCATTTTCCCTCACTTATCCAGCACCAAGCGCCGCCAGGATCCTCCAATTTCCACTTGCACCGCCACAGTACTGAGCAGCTTCGGCGAGCTATTTCGGTAAGCACAGAGCGTCCCTCTGCCTATCGTTCATGCGAATGTGTTCCTCTTGCACGTGCGCATCTTCTCATGCCTTTTGTTTGTCCAATCATGCCCTAGGTCGCCGTCCCTGTCGACATCTACAAGCAACCGAGGCGTCGTTCAACTCCGGCGAGCAATCACGGTAAAATCGGCACGCCCCTTGACCTTTGCTTCACACAATTGCGTTTACCGTGACCTTGAGAACATTCTAATGCCCACCGTTTGCCCTATCAAACCCTAGGTGGTCGTCTCCGTCTCTGTTCGTGAACACCCGACGACAGTACAAACTCCAACGAGGTTTTTCGGTCGTGTCTATGCGCCCCTGTCCAAGCTGAGTCCATGTTGAGCTTCCCCGTCTTATCGCGAACATGGTAAGCGCCATCACACCCGTCCTAACCCCCTAGCCTCGCCGGCGTGTCACCTACGGAGGCGTCGCCGCCGCTAGAGCCATTCGTGCCGCAGGTTTTTGGTCGAGCAGATCTGAACCTTTGGATCTGGATCTAGTGGTCAGGATTAGAATTGGGACGAAGGAGTAAGTTTTGATCTGAGCCACTGGATTCCCTTTAGATCTAGTGGTGCGGATGCGTGATCCAGCGCGAACCGGTACGCGCGAATCAGACGTTGCCACGTGGCCTGATTTTTGTATTAAAATCTAGATTTTCATCTATTAGTTATTCAAACTTGTAAATTTAATAACTTTTGTTCTGTTTATCCAGAAATTGCAAATTTTATATCAATGCATTCAAAAAATTGAGCTCTTTGCATCTATGACATTAGTTTAGCCATTTTCTTCAGTAAAATTAGGATTTAATGCAGAAGCATTTGTAGGCTTATTTTGACTATATAAATTGTTTAGAAAATTATTTTAAAGTAAATTTTGGTTTATTTAGACCTTAGAAAGTATGCTTTATGTTCAGTACTAAAAATTTTGATTTGAAAAGTGTGGAAACTCATCATATTGCATTTTGCATGCATTCATACTATTTTTGTTTTGTATATTGATTGTGAATATTGTTGTATGAATTTGTGTGTATATTTTGTGGATTGTGGAGTGTGATTGTGAGGATTGTACCTATTCCCCAAACTACCAAGGCAAGTGATGCTTCATATTTTTGTCCTATTATTTTATCTATGCACTAGTGATATTTTGAGTAGGATTTGCGTGGTGATTTTCTAAGTATATGCTATGCTATGGTAAATCCTATAGATATTGTCTTAGTAGTTTTTCCCTAATTTAAGAGACATGTTATGCTAGTATGCTTAGCCTAGCTAGTAGAACACAAGGGTGGAATATTAATTTTATGATACTATGCAAAGTTATGCCTATGTTTTGATTAATAAAACAACATGTTAATGAATCACCTGGGTGAAATGGGAAGATTGGTTTGTGTCGAGTGGTTACACAAGGCCCATGTCTATGGTTTACCTTGTGTATCACACTTGTGGATGGCCACCCAGGAACAAAGAGATTTGAGATGTTTAGTGTTGAGAAGCTTCTAGTGCAACCACATGGTATATGGGCTCTGCCTTGACCAACTAGGTTGCAAGAATTCAGCCATATGGACAATTGGTGGTAGGGTTGATAGGATGGAAAGCGTCCATGGTGGTCTAAAGGAATGCTTCTGAAAAGTCTCGTCTCGATGCATTTCGAGTCTTGTTGGGAAAGTGCACCGCCTCTCAAGAGGGTAAAACCTATGTACTTAGCCGTGTCCCCGGTATCGGACATTTTGAGCATCAAAGACATTGAAATGATCAAGGATCTCCTCATCCCAATTTCTCTAAGTTAAAACTTGTGGTTGAACAAGGGTAAAGGTTCACCAATGTATATTGGTGGTTCCTTGGGGGTTTTGTCAAACAAAAACTTAGTGTTTTCAACTAATAAGATAAAACTATTTTGAGCAAAGCCAGCCTGAGCTACACTTAGCCAAATTCATATAGTTAGTAGATGTTGATATTCTACTATGGTATCACTTGCCAATACAATTCCAAATGTATTGACCCTCTGTGCCTGTAACTTATTATGTTGCGGGTTACTCTGATGGTGACTAGGGTTATGAGTCTACACTCAACATGTTTGCCTGTGGCACATGAAGATGAAGACTTTATTTATTTACTTTGTGTTGAGAACTCTATGTATTAGCCTTGGGCTAATGAGTTGTAAGAACTATTGTATCTCTGGATATTACGATGTGATAATGACCTTTGTATCTGTGTACTTCATCTTAAACTGTGGATGCTAGCATTTCGATCCAGGGACTAGCATTACAATCACAAGGGCCTTTACCTTAAAGGGTGAGGTCTTACAACGGCGTTCTAGTCATCTTGCCCATAAGGCATGGCTCACATGTATCAAATGATTCGAAATCAAGTGATTCCAAAAGTTTAACACCAATATGACCTAGACGACAGTGCCACATATATTCGGATATATCATCATTAAGTTTAATCATTTTAGCATCAACACTATGAATATGTGTAACACTATTATAGAGATCCAATAGAAATAAACCATTCATCATCGGTGCACGACCATAAAAGATATCATTCATATAAATCGAACAACCATTGTTTTCGGATTTAAAATAACCGCTGCACATCAAACATGATCCGGATACAATGTTCATGCTTAGTGCTGGCACCAGATAACAATTATTCAAGTTTATAACTAATCCCGATGGTAAGTGGAGAGATAGCGTTTCGACGGCGATCACATCAACTCTTGATCCATTGCTGACACGCATCTTGACCTCACCCCTTGCTAGCGGTTGCTTGTTCCGCAGCCCCTGATTCGACTTACAAATATTAGCAACTGAATCGATATCGAATACCCAGGTGCTACTTCGAGTACTAGTCCGGTACACATCAATAACATGTATATCGTATATACCGTTATTTGCCTTGCCGGCCTTCTTGTCTGCCAAATACTTGGGGCAGTTGCGCTTCTAGTGGCCAGTCCCCTTGCAATAATAGCACTTGGTATCAGACTTAGGGCCAACTCGGGATTTCTTTTCAGGTACGGCAACCGGCTTGCCGCCCTTCTTTCCCTTTTGTTTACTCTTTCTGTCTTTCTTGAAACCGGTGGCCTTATTAATCATCAACACTTGATGTTCCTTCTTGATCTCCACTTCTACAGTTTTAAGCATTGACAAAAGATCGGGAAGAGACTTCTTCATGCCTTGCATGTTATAGTTCATCACGAAGATCTTATAGCTAGGTGGAAGAGATTGGAGAACTGTCACATCCCAAAATTCTCTAAATTTTGAAATGTGAAAAATAAATAAATAAAAGAAACGAATGTTGAAATTTGGGGTGAAAAAAAACTTTTTTCTTCTAAATGGAAACATCAAAACCCTACTTGAACAAAATTTGAATAAGAAAACAATAAACAAGTATTCCAAAGATCAAATCCATTCTTGCATGGAAGGAGTCTTGAATTTTAAAGCACTTGGAAAAGTTAAACCAAAACCCTAAACCCAAATGAAGGAAATCATTTCAGGATCATCCCAAGACTATGGATTTGTTCCATATAATTTTTTTTCAGAAACAAACATTTATAAATGATCAAAATGGTAAACAAAAATTATATAAAACCATGGAAATTGGTTTCAATCAATTTGGAGCCATGGATAAAAACTTGTGAATTTAATAAGATAAAAGGAAATAATTCCCAAAGCTAATAAAGCTCCTAACTAAATTAATACCAAATTGTGAGAAAAATAATCCTAAGAGGATTTAAAAAGATAAATAAATATTAAGTAAAATTATACCAATTGGAATCACCAATTTTGGAACTATAAAAAAAAGATATGGATTTTTTAAGATAAGGAAAGAAATAATTAAATAAGAAATAACTTCAAAGGCAATAAAAATCTTGGCCAAAACCATAAGAAAATGGAATAAATATAATCCAAATAAAAATAAAGGAATAAAGATTATTTAAATAAAATTATATGGGCTTTTAACCATATTCAATTTTATCTGAATGAAGACAAAATTCTATATATAAATGATTAATTAAATCATGAGAAAAATATTTGAAATTGCCAAAAATGGATTAAAAGTTATCTAATTAACTTAAAAAGAATAAAAGATTATTTGAATAAAATTTATATGGGTTTATACCATATTCAATTTTATTTAAATAAAGACACAAGCCTCATTTAAATAAATATTAAAGAATAATAAAATATTAGAAATAATTCAAAGTGGACTAATTAAACCCACTATTAAATAACATAAACCCGCTGAAAAGGTTTGGTCAAAGTTTGAATTCAAACTGAAACTTAAATCAAAAGGTTTGAATTGAAAATAGAAATGGAAAAAAGAAAAGAAATAAGAAAGAGAAAAATCTGAAAACAGATCGATCCAGCTAACCTAACCCAGCCCAGTAGACCCATCAAGCCCACCCGGCTCCACTCTCTCTTCCCCACAATATTAATTTCTCACCGCGCACCGTACCCCCTCACCAACTGACTCCGCGACCCCACCGCTGCCATGTCATCGTCTTCAACCCCACGGTGACCACGCCCATTCTCCTCTGCCGTTTTCTGCCGTTGAATGAATCGCTTCAATTCGCGTTAACACCGCCATAATTCCTCCTCGTGACCTTGCCCTCTTAACCTCCCCCTTCTCCTCTCTCTTTCCCCTCGACCCCCATGCCACCGGAGCCCTTAGGCTATCTCAATTCTTGACCGAACCATCTCTGACTCCGACGAGCTCCAGCACGAATTCCGGCGACACACGACCACCCCTTGCCCTGGCTCCCGCGAGCTTGCTCGCCAGCACCATGCGCACCTTCTAGTAGCCTTAGCTTGCCCGTGCGTGCCCCAGAACCTTGCCTCGGACAAACATCTGAGCGCCACCGTAGACTGCTTCGACTCCGGTGACCTCTCCTGGTAATCTCTGACTGCGCCTCTCCCTCTCATTAATGCTCTCACACTCGCCTCTCTCACGCGCATCTAACACACCTCCCCTTTTGTCTTCCCGTGCCTCATAGCCTCGCCTCGATGATGACAGAGCGTGCCCGATGGTGACAGCGACTCCGGCGAGCAATCGACAGCAACCTCGTGTGCCCCTGGCATTCCCACGACCACCTCGAGCATCCCCACGCCACGGCGAACCCGGTGAGCCTATCCTCTTCCTTCCTTTCTTCATGTATCTGCCGGACCACCACTGACAGAGCGCCGCTGCCGCGCGCCATCGCCAGCGCCACCAGTTCGTGGTCAGTGCGATGTTGTCCGTTAGATCTTGATCGCATGGCATAGATTAGAACTTAAGCGAACCATTATTGGATGATCTAAGCTGCACAGATCTAATTAAATCCTACAGTCCGCGTGGAGCGATCCTGCCAAAGCGGTATCAGCCAATGAGAACAAAACGTGTGGTTGTTCTGTCTGTTTAAAATTCCAGAAATGAATTTGAATGTTTAAACTTGTAAAATCTATAACTTTTGTTCTGCTTGGCCAAAAATTACAAATTTTATATCAATGGATTCAGAAAAATGTGAAATTTGCAACTATGGCCTTAGTTTAGTATTTTGTTTCTGAAAAATTAGGTGTTTTTGCAGAAAAATTATTAGGACTAATTTGGATATAAAAATTGTTTAAAAAATGATTTTTGAGTGAAACCTGTTGCAAATGGATTTTATTTGAACTCTCTGACCATAAACACTAACATTTGGATTTAAAAATATATTTTCCTAACACTAGAAAATATTCCTTTGAACAAAAGCATTTATAGCATAACAAAAATGATTTGAAAAGGCTATTTTCACTAAAGTTGTTTTCAAATGATTTTTCCACTTTTATAAAAGACCAGTAGGTGTTTTGAAATGTTAGAACCTTATTAGAAACCACTTTTTCAATAAAAAAATCTTTTGCATGATTGCATGCATTGCTTTGTTTTCATTATTTTATGTGGTGAATTGTTTGAATGCTAGTTTTGAATATGTGCTTGCTTGATTGAATTATAGTGAACTTGGAAGAGTGTGACAATTGCAAGATCAAGGAGTGAACCTACTTTATCTACTAAATAGGAAATTGGTGCTTCATATATTTTGTCCTATTATTTTGACTATGCATTAGTGATATTTTGAGTAGGACTTGCATGGAAATTTTTCTAAGTATAAGCTATGCCATGGGAAATCCTATATGTTGTCTTAGTAGAATTATCCTAACATAGGAAACTTGCCATGTTACCATGCTTAGCTTAGCTAATAGAAAACAAGGGTGGATTACACATGTTATGATATTATGCAAAGTCTATGACTTGTGTTTTGTTTAATAAAACAACTATGTGAATGAATCACCTGGGTGGAATGGTAAGAATGGTTTGTGTTGAGTGGTTACACAAGGCCCATTTCAATGGTTCACCTTGTGTATCACACTTGTGGAAAGCCACCTAGGAACAAAGATATTTGAGATGTTAAAGTGTTGAGAAGCTTCTAGTGCAGCCACATGGCAATATGGGCTCTGCCTTGATCATATAGGTTGCAATAACTTAGCTATATGGACAGAAGGTGGTAGGGTGATAGGATGGAACGCGTCCATTTGGTCTAAGGGAATGCTTATGAAAGATCTTGTCTCAATGCATTTCGAGTCTTGTGGGGAAAGTGCACCACCTCTCGAGAGGGTAAAACCTAAGTACTTAGCCGTGTCCCCGGCAATGGACAATTTGAGCATCAAGACATTGAAGCTATCAAGGATCTCCTCATCCCAATTTCTAAGTTAAAAACTTGTGGTTGAACAAGTGTAAAGGTTCACCAATTTCTATTGGTAGTTCCTTGGGTGATTTTGACAAACAAAAACTTAGTGTTTTCAACTAATAAGGAAAACCTTATTTTGAGCAAAGCAAGCCAAAGCTACACTTATCCAAATGCATATAGATGTTAGATACCACTATTCTACCATAGTATCACTTGCCAATACAATTCAAATGTATTGACCCTTGTGGCTGTTACTTATTATGTTGCAGTTTTGTTTGATGTTAGTGAAGTTTGTTGAGTATGGATTACAAGTCAACAACCAACATGATTGCTTGTGGCATATGAAGATGAAGGACTCCATGCTATATAGTTATATCTGCTACATTGTAATGAGATAGCCATATGAGCTATGTAAGATGTAATGAATTATTTTATTCCTGGTTATAAGTTTTAATATGACCTTTGTTTCTTGATATTACATCTTAAAGTATGGATGCTAGCTATTGATCCAGGTACTAGAATTGTAAACACAGGGATCTCTACCTTATCAGGTTGGGACCTCTACAGATGGTATCAGAGCACTGTGTTACCTGTAGGATTGTAAACCCTAGGATTGGACAAAACCCCTTAGAAAAATACGAGTTGTATTTGTTCAAAACTTATTTACAAACAATATTGTAAACACTTTCCTCAACATTTTTTTATTCTACATCTCTCCCTTTTCTACTTGATGGACAAAGCCTCCAACATGACCAAAGACTTCAACATCACCAATGACTTCAACTTTAGTTTCACCAAGGACTTCAACTTGGACATCACTAAGGACTACAAGTGAGATAAAAAATAATACTAAAGACTTAGAGACTAAGGAAACACAACTTAGAAGGAACCATCATCACCTTTGATCTTGTGACCAAGATGCAATAAAAAAATTCCAAGGATACCATGATCTTGTTCAAGAAGAAACAACTAAGAAGATTGAGGTTCACATGAGATCATACCATAGTTGGACCACCATACTAGTGTTTAGTTTAAGATCAGTTTATTGATCACACCAACTTATGTGGTGTAGCAAAAATATTTTTGTTGCCTAAAAATATGCTTGAACCTTGTTGTTTGAGTGGAATGTTTGATTGTGATTGCTTGCACATTGCCTGTATGAATTGTTGTGTGTGAGTAGAATTCTTCCTCTAGAAATCTTTTTCTAATCTAATCCCAATCCAACCCAAACAGATGACTTCTCCAAGGGACCACAAAATCAAGGATGGTGACAACAAAAACCAAGAGATGCACATGAGAGAACAACTACTAGCAACCCAAGCCCAGTGGAATCAAGTGACAACTAGGTTTTTAGCCAACAACATTGAGTTAGACCCAGCCATGCCAAAATTCTTGGAAACCCAATCCCAATTGTTGCAAAGGATGACCAATCAGATGATCAACATGATAAGCAACCTTTCCCAAGGAGATTGTGATAACAATGATATCAAGGATGATATTATAGAAGGAACTCAAGATTGCACAATCTATGGAGACATCAGACACACTTATAAAGAGCATAAGGACCAATGCCCTAATTGGGAAGAGAAACATCCAGCTAGACAATGCCCCACATCTCAAGTTACTTGTTTCCTATGTGAAGGGAATGATCATGTCCCTATTCAATGCCCCATATATCCTATAGTTCAACAGATGAAACAAGACGGAATGCATCAAATGTTTCGAAACCTCCATGAAGGAACAACTTCTACCAAGAAAGATGAAGACAAAGTCAAGCCTCAGTTTGCACCTCCATACATTGTGACTCACCATGGTGGACAAAAGAGGAAACATGGACGTTATCCTAGGAACCGTTCTAAGAACCGAGGAACTTTTCCCACATTTGTGGTGAAGTATGAAGAACATGAACTAAGAGCCCTCCTAGATTTGGACAGACCCAAGAAGAAGAAGGATGTTAGCCAAGTGATGTGCCACAAATGCAAAGAGCTAGGTCATTATGCATCACATTGTCCAGAAAAGGAGAAAGACAAGACAAGAAAACCAATGAGAGACATCAACCTTGTCACATGTTTCAAATGTGGAAACAAAGGAAACTATGCAAACAACTGTCCAGAGAGGATACATCAAGATCCCAAGTAAGCCAAGATGTAATCTACTTGAAAAACTTTTAAGGGTGGTAGTACCCTAGTTGCCTTGAAGCCAACTTGTAACCTCTGGCCTCCCTGAATCTCGGGATGA
Organism: Avena sativa; assembly: GCA_916181665.1. Classification (NCBI taxonomy): domain Eukaryota; kingdom Viridiplantae; phylum Streptophyta; class Magnoliopsida; order Poales; family Poaceae; genus Avena; species Avena sativa. The sequence goes on from OV702297.1 coordinate 152,778,918, forward strand.
GATTCCTTTTAAGGGTGGTAGTCTGTCACATCCCAAAGTTCTCCAAATTTTGAAATATGAAAAATAAATAAACAAAAGAAACAAAAGTTGAAATTTGGGGTGAAAAGAAACTTTTTGCTTCTAAATGGAAACATCAAAACCCTACTTGAACAAATTTTGAATAAGAAAAAAATAAACAAGTATTCCAAATATCAAATGCATTCTTGAATGGAAGGAATCTTGAATTTTAAAGCACTTGGAAAATGTAACCAAAACCCTAAACCCTAATGAAGGAAATCATTTCAGGATCATCCCAAGACTATGGATTTGTTCCATATAAAAAATTCAGAAACAAACATTTATAAATGATCAAAATGGTAAACAAAAATTATATAAAACCATGGAAATTGGTTTCAATCAATTTGGAGCCATGGATAAAAACTTGTGAATTTAATAAGATAAAAGGAAATAATTCCCAAAGATAATAAAGCTCCTAACTAAATTCAATACCAAATTGTGAGCAAAATAATCCTAAAAGGATTTAAAAAGATAAATAAATATTAAATAAAATTAGACCAATTGGAATCACCAATTTTGGAACTATAAATAAAAAGATATGGATTTTTTAAGATAAGGAAAGAAATAATTAAATAAGAAATAATTGCAAAGGCAATAAAAATCATGGCCAAAACCATAAGAAAATGGAATAAAGATAATCCAAGCAAAAATAAAGTAATAAAGATTATTTAAATAAAATTATATGGGCTTTTAACCATATTCAATTTTATTTGAATGAAGACAAAATTCCTAATATAAATGATTAATTAAATCATGAGAAAAATATTTGAAATTGCCAAAATGGATTAAAAGTTATCTAATTAACTTAAAAGAATAAAAGATTATTTGAATAAAATTTATATGGGTTTGAACCATATTAAATTTTATTCTGCTTGGCTAAATGTTATACTTGAATAAAAGATGTTCTGTCTGTTTAAAATTCTAGAAATGAATTTGAAAGTTTAAACTTGTAAAATCTATAACTTTTGTTATGCTTGGCCACAAATTACAAATTTTATATCAATGGATTCATAAAAATGTGAACTTTGGAACTATGCCCTTAGTTTATTATTTTTCTTCCAAAAAATTAGGTGTTTTTGCAGAAACATTATTAGGACTAATTTGGATATAAAAATTGTTTAAAAAAATGATTTTTGAGTGAAAACTTTTGCAAATGTATTTGATTTGAACTCTCTGACCATAAAAACTAACATTTGGATTTAAAAATATATTTGGATAACACTAAAAATATTCCTTTGAACAAAAGCATTTCTAGCAAAATGAAAATGATTTAAAAAGGCTATTTTCACTAAACTTGTTTTCAAATGATTTTTCCACTTTTATAAAAGACCAGTAGGTGTTTTGAAATGTTAGAACCTTATTAGAAACCACTTTTTCAATAAAACAATCTTTTGCATGCTTGCATGCATTGCTTTGTTTCCATTATTTTATGTGATGAATTGTTTGAATGCTAGTTTTGAATATGTGCTTGCTTGATTGAATTGTAGTGAAACTGGAAGAGTGTGACAATTGCAAGATCAAGGAGTGAACCTAGTTTCTCTACTAAAAAGGCAAGTGGTGCTTCATATATTTTTTCCTATTATTTTGACTATGCATTAGTGATATTTTGAGTAGGACTTGCATGGAAATTTTTCTAAGTATAAGCTATGCCATGGGAAATCCTATATGTTGTCTTAGTAGAATTATCCTAAGATAGTAAACTTGCCATGTTACCATGCTTAGCTTAGATAATAGAAAACAAGGGTGGATTACATATGCTATGATATTATGCAAAGTCTATGACTTGTGTTTTGTTTAATAAAACAACTATGTGAAAGAATCACCTAGGTGGAATGGTTGTGAATGGGTTATGTTGAGTAGTTATAGAAGGCCCATTTCAATGGTTCACCTTGTGTATCACACTTGTGTAAAGCCACCCAGGAACAAATATATTTGAGATGTTAAAGTGTTGAGAAGCTTCTAGTGCAGCCACATGGAAAAATGGGCTCTGCCTTGATCATATATGTTGCAATAAATTAGCCAGATGGACACAAGGTGGTAGGGTGATAGGATGGAACACGTCTATTTAGTCTAAGGGAAGGCTTCTGAAAGATCTTGTCTCGATGCATGTCGAGTCTTGTGGGGAAAGTGCACCACCTCTCGAGAGGGTAAAACCTAATTACTTAGCCGTGTCCCCGGCAATGGACAATTTGAGCATCAAGACATTGAAGCTATCAAGGATCTCCTCATCCCAATTTCTAAGTTAAAAACTTGTGGTTGAACAAGGGTAAAGGTTCACCAATTTCTATTGGTAGTTCCTTGGGTGATTTTGACAAGCAAAAACTTAGTGTTTTCAACTAATAAGGAAAACCTTATTTTGAGCAAAGCAAGCCAAAGCTACACTTAGCCAAATGCATATAGATGTTAGATACCACTATTCTACCATAGTATCACTTGCCAATACAATTCAAATGTATTGACCCTTGTGGCTGTAACTTATTATGTTGCAGGTTTGTTTGATGTTAGTGAAGTTTGTTGAGTAGGGATTACAAGTATACAACCAACATGATTTCCTGTGGCATATAAAGATGAAGGACTACATGCTATATAGTTATATCTGCTGCATTGTAATGAGATAGCCATATGAGCTATGTAAGATGTAATGAATTATTTTATTCATGGTTATAAGTTGTAATATGACCTTTGTTTCTTGATATTATATCTTAAACTGTGGATGCTAGCTATTGACCCAGGGACTTGAATTGTAAACACAGGGATCTCTACCTTATCAGGTTGGGACCTCTACAAGAACACGATGGATGCCTAAGTCAATGGGAATCGTTATTCCCAAGGACACAAGCTTATCGGCATAACCCGACATCTTGAGTATATGCTCACTTACGAAGTTGTTCTCTTCCATCATGCAGCTAAAGAACTTTTCTGAAGCATTATAACTCTCTACAGGAGCTTGGGTGTCGAAAATCATTTTCAACTCACCCATTGTATCAAAGGCATTGCCGTTTTCGAAACGCTTTCGATGTTCTGGCTCTAGCCCATACAATATGCCAAAATGAACTAAGTTGTGGTCCTCCTGACGAGTCTGATAGACGTTCTTTTGCTCGTCAGGGTCATCATCATGTGGTGGGGGCCTAGTGGAGCTTCTAGCACATATTGCTTTTGTGCAGCAAAGAGGATAATCCTCAAATTCATGGCCCAGTCGGTAAGGTTGCTACCGTTTGTTGCAAGTTTCTCTTTCTCCATGAACACATTGAAATTAAAAGCAAGTGGTGCCATCTACAATAGAATTTGTAAAGTTTAGACTAAGTTTATGATAGATTGAGTTCAACTAATCCAAATTAAGAAGGAACTCCCACTCAAAAACGACATCCCTCGTGCCTTTTTGGTGATTACATGAACCAAATCCACTACACCAAGTCCAATCATCACGTGAGTCAGTGTAGCTTCAAAGGAGAGCATCCATATGGGCATCATATCTTTCATATAACTCATGCTTAACCTTTCGGTCCGTGTTCCGAGGCCATGTCTGTACATGCTAGGCTCGCCAAGTAAGAACCTTAGTATTCGCGTGTGTAAACTGTCTTACACCTGAAATATGATCATGGATCCAAGAACACCCGATCATCACATGATGTCTTGGAGCAACAAAACATAATCGGTGCATACTTAAGGGAGAAAACATTTTTATCTTGATATCTAAATGAGGGATCATCTTATTATGCTAATAAAACGCCAAACAAGCAATATAAGATGCAACTAACATCACATGTGAATAAGTGAAATGATATGGTTATTGCACTTGATCTCCATCATGTGCATCGTGGTATGATCCTCATCATTCCTTTATTTGTAAGGCCAAGGTCTATGGAACTTACACGTTATGTGTGTTGTAAGAGTATCGACTTCTACTTTTACTCACAACATCACCATATCATGACACTAGCCCAACACCAATCTAAACTAGACGCTTGTAATTTATCCATTGCAAGTTTTATGTGGCTTAGGGCTTTCGAAGATAGAGCCGTTCTTACCTACGAACATGAACCACAACGAGGATAACCAAATTTTTGACAACTTGTTGCAAATTAGATATTGACTATAGTAGGAGAGACAGACACCCGCTAGCCACTTATGCAAAACTAGTTGCATGTCAAGCGTGAAACAGGTCTCATGTGCGAGGACATGTAAAGTTTGTCCGGGCCGCTTCATCCCACTATGCCACCAATATCCAAAGTACAACTAAGAAGCAATAACATGATCATCATTATCCACATATACATATGTGTACTACCCGTGTAAAGCATCTACGCATAGATCCGGCTCTGATACCACTGTAGGGTTCGGAGCATAGAAAACAAAATTTCCTACGATGGGAACAACTATGTACCAAGATCTATCTACTAGATACAAGCAACGGGCGGATATACATCCGTAGAGAACATACCCTTGAAGACCGACAAAGCTTAACGAGGTTGAACTCGTGGTTGATGTAGACGAATTCTTGCCGATCTCAAGATCGAGAGGAAGTCCTAGCGCCACAAATCAGCGGCGCATCCGTGCTCGCGCACACGTCTGAGGCATCGAGCAACCTCCGCTTCCTCGATCCAGCGATGCAGCGGAAGCACAACTCTTTCTTTCCGAAAAGCCACCGGGAACATGTATCTCGCTAGTCCGAGACCATGGGGGATAAACTAGAGGGGGAGAGAGATCCTTCACGAGGAGGTGTGAGCGAGAGAGAGAGGGAGAGGGGCTCCTTTTATAGGAGGAGGGGGCACCCAAGGGGGTGTCCACCGGCCATGGGGGATGCCCCCTCTCCTCCTTCATTCATGTGGGTGGAAGCTCCACTCACAAAATGCCCCTTCAATTCTCCACTCAAAAATCCCACTCAAATTCCCACTAAATTTCCACCAAATTTAATGCAAATTCTCTTTAAATAAAACTTCTTTTATTTATTCAGAATTTTGTCAATTACCTTAATAACAAACATTCACATATAACCCCTTCCTAGTATTTCATTTCACATGCAGAAATACTTTCTGCAATTTCACCCGAAAACAGTTTTGGTGTCTAGTGAAATAAATTCCTACGCTTTGTTATTCTTTTCAGCATGAAACTATTTGCTCCAAATGGTGTCGGTGTCTCTTAAGTGTGTCACCCTATGGTTCACAAATAATGCAGATATGATCGAGACCCCTCTCAGATCAATAATCAGAAGTGGGACCCAGAGATCCATGCTGACTCCCACACATTCAACGATGACATTCTTGTGATTGTGAGACCCTTTTATGCTAGAATCTTAATCCCTTTGTCTCACGATATATTACATGTCCGAGATTCAATCATCAGTATCTCCATACCTAGTTTGATCTCATTAATGACATCTACTCTTTTCTTGTTCCCATGATATAACATTCTAGTGATCAAATCACTTGCTTGCAAGCTAATCAATGTGATATCACCGAGAGGTCCCAGAGTATATCTATCTGTCATCGGGATGAACAAATTCCACTCTTGATCCATGGTCCTCAACATAACACTTTAGTTGTATTGAAACCATCTTTATAATCACCCTGTTGTGGTGTGATGTTTAATGTTATCAAGATACTCTTCGGGTGTTAGTGATTAACATGATCTCATGGTCTAAGGATTAGGATTTCTTTGTATGATGTTATAGCAATATAAACTCAATGAATTTGATCGTAATGCTATACTTCAGATAAATGTTCATCACACCATTCATGTAATGTTGTGACCTCATTATTAACAACATCCAATGTTCATGATCAGGAAACCTTGATCATCTTGTTAATCAACGAGCTAGTTTATAAGAGAGGCATAACTAGAAAATTTCTGTTTGTTTATTAAACACACATGTATTAACGTTTCCGTATTAATAAAATTATAGCATGCAAAATAAACATCTATCATATACTTGGAATATACATAATAACCACTTTATTATTGCCTCTCAGGGCATATTCCCTTCAACTACAAGTTCGGCTCCTTGGAGGACAAGTCTAGATGTAGATAGAATTTCAAAGGGTTCAACCCTAATCTGTAACCGACTCGACCTATCCCCGGGACCTGGCCTGTCTATATAAAGGCCAAGAGGGAATGGCGAGGAGGACCAACTCACCTCATACACACACCTTCACGCCAGATTGCATCTACGCACCCATGCAACCTTCGGCTCCGTTGTAATCAAGAACAGATAAGAAGGAGTAGAGTTTTCCCTCCGGGGGCCTGAACCTAGGTAAACCTCGTGTCCCCATGTTGGTTGCCTGTTAACCGTATCGCTACTTCTAGCATCCCCTTCTCCAAAACCCAAGTCCATAACAATGGGCATGGACGAGTCGAACCCTCGTCAATTGGCGTCGTCTGTGGGAAGCAGGGACGCTAATCGTGCGATCGTGACGGTCCCATCCGGAGAAATCTACAATTCCTCGGTGATGGAGAATCACCTCCTCTTCGGCGCTTTCGACTTCACCGCCCACTGGCCGTCTACCCACAAAGATTTCGAGTCCGTAGGCGACGGAATCGAGATGTTGTTCAACAGCTTCTGCTTCTAGGTGGGGCAGACCGGCACCCTCCGCCTCATTGAGAGGGTGCCACTTCCATCAATCAGGTCCGCTTCGTGGGTCCCACCCATCGATGACATGCGCACGACAACGCTGACGGCCGATTTGGATGATAGCAACAGCTGTAACTCCGATCTATGCGATCCCCCTTCGGATGAGGGAACCTATGGCTCCGGATCTAAGAGCTATGGGAGCAGCGACCCTCTCCAAGAGCTCTACCTCTGTGCCGTCATCCACTATGGCGACGTCAGCAATGGAGCTGATCCACCACAGGACCCCCTCCCAATCCCCCTCCCAAACCCCAGGTTGAGAACGCTGGAAACAAGGTGACACGGGTATACCCTACGGGTACCTACCTTCAGCCTACCTGGTGCGGTTCAACGGAAGGCCCACTCGACGACCTACCAGGGTCCATGATGCCTACGACATTTTGGATGCTATGAAGCTCATATGTACACGGACTCCCAAGTGCACAAGACAAGGAAAGCTCAAGGCTAGAGTTTGAATACAACTTGTAACCAACTCGTATTGGTGCCTGAGACCTAGCCTCCCCATATATAAAGGCTAGCGATCTTAGGCTCTGACGGCGTCGGGGAAGGTCATGCTCCTCCTCGTCAGATGAGGGTGTGCGGCTTCGAGTGAACTTGACCGTGGCCTTCTTCTTAGGCTCTGCAGGAGTTTTGTCGTGGAGCGCAGCTCCGACGAGTCCGAGGCCTGATAGTGCAGACTTGTGCATTGCATGCTTCGGGTCACTCGCTGGAGGAGGATTGGACACGAGATAGGTGGTGGCTATCATGATCGCATCCTGCGGTGTTTTCGGCATGACGTTGCCTTGTGAGTCCATTGTCATGAAGGACGTGTTGAGAGCCCTGGTGACCTCGTGCCGTGCAGCAGGGTCCATGCGCTCCATGCGGGAGCGGTACTTGTTGGCGTTGTTTCCATGTGAGGTGGAGCCGCCAGCGGCAGAGAGCGCAGCACACCACGCGCTTGACTCTGCGGCCACCTGCTTACGCTTTTCAATCTCCTCCTGCAGCTTCACCCGCCGATTGTGCTTATCGATCAGGAGCCAGTGGTAGGCCATCAGTAGGTCACAGGATGCATCCACGGGTAGGATTTTATTGCCTTGCACGGCTCCGCGTGCTTGGTGCTAGCCTTCCTCGTTGAGGTTGATCTGGTCATAGGCGTGATTGCTGCCCTCCGTGGCTCTGTTAGCCGGGTTTCCCCTATTTCCCTTGTTCTCAACCTGAGGGTTGGGAGGGGGATTAGAAGGTGGTAGGGTACCCGAACCTAGCGGTGGATCCGCTCTGTTTTTGACGTTGCCATCATGGATGACGGTGCACAGGTAGCGCTCATCGAGTGGGTCACTGCTGCCGTAGCTCTCAGATCTAGAACTGTAAGTTCTTTCATCCGAAGGGGGGTCGTATAGATCGGAGTTGCAGCTGCTGCTGTCATCTGAATCGCTCGTCAGCATTGACGTACGCAGGGCGTCGATGGGTGGGACCCACAAAGCGGGCATGATGGATGGTAGTGGCACCCTCTCTGGGAGACGGAGGGTGCTGGTCTACCCCACCTGAAAGCAGAAGCTCCCAAACAGCATCTCGAGCCCGTCGCCTACAGACTCAAATTCTTTCAGGGTGGCCAGCGAGTGGGCGGTGAAGTCGAAGGCGCCGAAGAGGAGGTGGCTCTCCGTCGTCGAGGAATCATAGATCGCTCCGGATGGAACCGTCATGATCGGACGATCAGCGTCCCCGCTTCCCACAGACGGCGCCAATTGACGAGGGTTCAACTCGTCAATGCCTATTGTTATGGACTTGGGTTTTGGAGAAGATGGGGATGGTGGAAGTCACGATACGGTTAACAGGAAAGAAACACGGGGACACGAGATTTACCCAGGTTCAGGCCCCTAGAGGGAAAACCCTACTCCTGCTTTTATGTTCTTGATTATGACGGAACCGAAGGTTACAAGGTGCGCAAATGCGATCTGGCATGGAGGTGTGTATGAGGTGAGTTGAGATCTAGATATGTAGATCTATTATGGTGTCTATTGTATCGTGCCCTCCTCGTTGGACCGTCCTAGGTTTTATATATGGGGAGGCTAGGTCTCAGGTACCGATACGAGTTGGTTACAAGTTGTATTCAAACTCTAGTCTTGAGCTTTCCTTGTCTTGTGCACTTGGGAGTCTGTGTCCATATGAGCTTCATAGCAGCCGAAATGTCATAGGCGTCATGGACCCTGGCAGGTCGTCGAGTGGGCCTTCCGTTGAACCGCACTAGGTAGGATGAAGGTCGGTACCCGTAGGGCATACCCATTTCACAGGGTGAACCCGGAAAATAGGGAAGCTCGAGGCACTGAGGGCGTAAACCGTCCCCACAATCAAATCCAGCTCAACAAAGAGGGATGCGAAATTGCGTGCAAGGCTGTACGGGGCAACCACATCCTACATGTGGATGCCTCCCATGACTTGCTGATGGCCTATCACTGGCTCCTAATCGATGAGCACAATCGGCAAGTCAAGCTACAAGGCGAGCTTGAAAAGCGTAAGCAATCAGCTGACGAGTCCAGCATGCGGTGAGCTATGCTCTCCGTCGTCGGCGGCTCCTCTTCACACGGCAACAATGCCAACAAGTACCGCTCTCGCCTGGAGCGCATGGACCCCGCTGCATGGTGTGAGGTCACCAAGGCACTCGACACGTCCTTCATGATTATGGACTTGCAAGGCAACATGATGCCAAAAATGTCGCAGGCTGCCACATATGAGACCCAAAGAACGGGAGACCCAAAGAACGTGATACATAAGTATGCACAAGCAGGCCTCGCACTTGTCGGAGCTGCGCTCCACGATGAAACTCCCGCGGAGCCGAAGAAAAAGGACACGGTCAAATTCAATCAAAGCTACACGCCCTCATCCAAGGAAGAAGAGCATGACCTGCCTCGATGTTGGCGGAGCCCACGGCGCCGTAGCAGCAACTGTGACGCTCGTAGCGAGCTCACATAGCACAAGATCGACAAATCATGCGCTAAGCGTGCGTGGTCAACTAAGTCCTAGGAGGACGATGGAGAACTGTGCGGAGCCATATGCTTTAGCATATCCATTCGGCAATCGCAGATGCCGAGGAACTTCAAGCTCCCTTCGGACAACCCGAAGTTCGATGGAGCCGAAAACCTAGCTCGATGATCATCTATCGTCAGTCAAGCTCCACGGTGGGAACAAGAACACCACCCTACAATGCCTTTAGCTGCAGCTGACAGGCGGAGCCAGGTCCTAGCTCAGCAGCCTTCCCTCCGACTCCATCCGAAGCTGGGAAGAACTAGGGTACAACTTCATCCGTAACTTCAAGGGCACTAGCAAGAGGCCAGTCTCAATCGAAGAGTTGTGGACCTGCACCCAACAGACTAAAGAGTCCATCCGCTCGTACATACTACGTTGGTCTATCATAAAGAACTCTACCGCAAACATCTCTGAGGAGAGGGAAATCGACACCTTCAAGGATGGCGTCAAGCGTCGCGAATTTAAGGAGGAGCTCGGGCGCGTCAAGCCCAAAACCCTTGATCACTAGATGGACATCGCCAACTGCTAGGCAGATGGCGAAGATTCCGTCAACCTAACACATTCGGATGAAGAAGATGACTTCGGCCGTAGGCGCAATCGCCGCAGCAAGAGGATATCGCGTGTCTACGACGATCGTGAGGAAGTCGACATGGTTGCGGCTGGCTACGCCGATCGCCACGATGATGGAAACCACAACATCGGATACCACAGCGGAAACTACTATGATGGTGGAAATCCAACACAAACGTGGCAACGTCACAACCGCAACGACGAGCCTTCGACATATGACAAACTATCAGGTTCCTGTACCATCCACTTCTACATCGACAAACAATATGGTAAGAAGAAGGCCAACCACATGCTCAAGGACTTCCGGGAATTCCAGAAACTCGGCGAGGGCCTCACCTAGATGCAACGCCAAGCAGTGAACCCAGGATTCGCACCAGCTCCAGGAGCCGTAGCGCACGGGGCTACGCCACCACCACCTGGAGTACCTTCACAACATGCGGCTGCACCAGCACATAACAATGGTGCGGACGGATACCCGCCACTGATAGGGTCAATGATGACTCAGAAGGGGCGCCCAACCAACAGGGTGCAGAAGAAGATCACCCACCAAATCAACCTGGTCGTGACCTCCCCACCAGCCATACCTGAGTACCTCAGCGGCTCGAAGTCCTGCAGCATGTTCGACCGTTCGGATCAACTGCGCCAAATACCTCGCCTAGGTCACTCTGCCTTGGTGCTCGAGGCCTATATCGGATGGTTCGACATGAGACGCGTCTTCATGGATGGTGGCAGCGGCATCAACCTGATGTTTGCCCGCACACTGATATGTCGGAAAGTTATATATAATTTTTGATGCTCCATGCTTGTTTAGTATCTACTTTACTTTGATTTGTCTACACTTTGAGGTGTTTTTATATCTTTTCTGGAACTAACCTATTAACAAGTTTCCATAGTGCCAGTTGCCTGTTTTCTTCTGTTTTTGGTTCCAGAAAGGCAGAAAATCAATATTCTCGGAATTGGACGGGACAAAAGCCAAAGTCAATATTTTACCGTGGGTGACACGAAGTCCAGAGGGAAGACGGAGAGGCAAGCCAGGTCCACCACACCTCCTAGGAGCGGGTGGGCCCTACCCAACGCCTGGGCACGGTGTGGGCCCTCCGGCCGCCTCCCAGCCTCGCCTCTTCGCCTATAAGAAGCCCCCAGGGAGAAAACCCTAAATAGTCAAACATACTTCTAGAAAAACATCCGTAGCACCGCCGCCACCGAAAGGGAGATTCGTGGGACAGAAAGTCTCTTTTCCGGCACCCTGCCGGGATGGGGAAGTGCCCCCGGAGCCATCTCCATCGATCTCCACCACCATCTCCATCGCTGTTTCTGATTCCCATGATGAGGAGGGAGTAGTTCTTCCTCAAGGCTGAGGGCTCTACCGGTAGCTATGTGTTCATCTCTCTCTCTCTATGCATGATCTTGTTGTGGTCATGAGCTTTGTAATCAAGTAGATCTACTCTTTTACTCAATTTCTTCATTAGATCTCTCCTCTCCCCATGTGTGTGAAAGTGACAGCGTGCACGCCATGGTGGCCCTTAGGTTTGGGTCTACATAAATACTCTTGTGCTTTAATATATCTATGCTTTTCCCCACGTGTGTGAAAGTGACAGCGTGCATACCGTGTGTGGCACTTTGACTAGATTGAATATTTTTTATGAGTTATATTTGGAGTTGGATGTCTCTATGAAATTGTGGTGTTCGTTGGAACCATCTAGCGCTCAAGGTGACAATGTGGGGTTATCTAGATTGGGGAAAGCAGACTTTGAGGAGTGTTGTTATAGCCCTACCGATGATTAGAGTGTCCAACCGGAGAGTAGTTAAGAGTAGTATCATGAAGAGAGGATATTTATATGAGAGAGTGCTCACTAGTGAAAGTATGATCCCTAGGCCTTGTTTCTAAACATTGAAACATCAATTACATCTAGATCTGTTGCATGTTTGCTTGCTTTAGTCTTTACCTCACCGTCAAGCTCCATCAAAGCTATTTTCTGGCACCGTTATCACTTGTATTTCACTATCTCTTCACCGAACTAGTGCATCTATATACCTGACAAGTGTATTGGGTGTGTTGGGGACACAAGAGACTTCTTGTATCTTGATTGCAGGATTGCTTGATAGGGAATACCTTCGACCACTTCCTCTCTGAGTTCAATAAACCTTGGGTAATCCACTTAAGGGAAACTTGCTGCTGTTCTACAAACCTCTACACTTGGAGGCCCAACAATTGTCTACAAGAATAGAAGTGCGTAGACATCAAGCTCTTTTCTGGTGCCGTTGCCGGGGAGGTTTTGGGCTTTTACCTTCCCTCCACGCCATAAGCTCTTTTTTGGCGCCGTTGATGGGGAGGAAAGGTAAAAGGCACTCACACACGTTACCCCATGGCAACAACAAGCCAAAAAGCAATTTTCTGGCGCCGTTGCCGGGGAGGTAACATAAAAGGTACTCACATCCTCCGGTGTGAGTTCTCGAAGTTATTTCCTTTAGATTCTGCAATTTTGTCTTTTTGTTTCTTGTTTTCACTAGTTAGGCTTAGTGGAAAACAACAGAAAAATTAGAGAACTTTATAGTATTTATCTTGAGTTAGGGCATGAAGTGTTTGAAGAGAAAATTCAAAAACCTATGGAACTTTATTTGCATGCTAATAGCAATGTTATTAGTATGAATTCTTTGGACACCATTATTGCTAATACTATGGAAACGTCTAATCTTGGGGAAGGTAGTTTTTATGAAAATGATCTTTTTAGTCCCCCGGCTTTGGAAGATAGCTATTCTATTGCTTATGATGATACCAAACGTCCAATATATGAAAATTACAATTATGAATATGATATTTTCAGTCCACCTACTATTGAGGAGTAAATTAATTGTGATTATAATATGCCTCCTATATTTGATGATTATGGTGATGAGAATAGTAATGATAGCTATTTTGTTGAATTTGCTCCCACTACAATTAATAAGAATGACTATTCTTATGTGGAGAGTAGAAATCATTATATGCATGTGGCTCATGATAAGAATGTTTTAGGTGATAGTTATATTGTTAGTTTTATTCATGATGCTACTGAAAGTTAATATGAGAGAGGGAAACATAGTTTTATGCATCTCAAGAATATTAAGTTTCCCCTCTTTATGTTGAAAGTCTTGAAGTTGCACTTGTTTTGCTTTCCTATGCTTGGTGATTTGTGCTTTCATGACTTGTTTCTTTACAAGATTCCTATTCATAGGAAGTGGGTTATACTTAATTGTGTTTTGAATTTGCTTCTTGATGCTCTCTTTGACTTCAATTCATATTTCTTATGTGAGCGTCTTCTCAAACTATCATGCCTAACTTAAAGGCGTTAAAGAAAAGTACTTGTTGGAAGATAACCCAAGAGTTTTCTTGAGTATTGGAAGTTATTACTTCTGTAATGACCTCTCCTTATCCTTTTTGTTTGCCTTTTGTGCCAAGAATGACCTCTAATGAGAGGGAAGTAAAATTTGGGGAGTTGCTGTCCTGAAACAGATTTCTGTCCTCCACCATAAAATTCGTGAGGAGTCTTTGTAATTCGGATTGAGCTGAAATTTACGAATAAATCCCCCAATATGTTAGATAACTTTCATTAGTTGAACACTTTTTTATTTGAGCAACAGAAGGTTTCCGAAAAAATTGGTTTCTACCTACTGGCCTGTTTTGACAGATTTGTGCCATTATTTGCATTTGCTTCTTATTGATTCCTTTTTGGGTTCTTTTTGGGAAATTGATCTTTTTTAAGGAGTTGCTACAGTATATTGTGTCTTTAGTGAAAGTTTTGATGTTTTGAAACTAACCCTAAAGGTCTATTATCTTTTGAATACACTAATGTTGCTAATGAAGATTGTTTGAAGTTTTGTATGAAGGAAAATTTGCAGGTGTAGAGAAAGAATGATGTAATGAGATGAAGAATGGAAAAAAGCTCAATCTTGGGGATGACACCCCATGTCACCCCAAGAAATATTCAAGAGCTACAAGCGTCAAAGCTTAGGGATGCCCAAGGTATCCCCTTCTTCGTCAATAAAAAGCTCAGGTCTTTCTAGACACTTAATTTTTATTGTTTCATGCATTGTTGTGTTGTTCTTGGAGCGTCTTAGTTTTTCTTTTTGGTTTTCGTTTGCTTAGTTTGCTTGAGTAAGTTGGTTGGTTACACCACACTTCTTTTGTAGAGAGACACACTCTGTTTCTATTGCCTAGAACACTCTAGTTTTCACTCTTATTGTCCTGTGAGTGTTCTCCTTTGCTAGCACTGTGTTTAGCCTTAGTTTTCTTATGCTTTTTTCATAGAAATTTTTAGTTCTTCTTTGTGGATTTGTGAGACATTCTCACTGATCTTTATTGATTATTATCTTTGTGAGTTGTTTCAAATAAGTTGATTGGTGTTGGAAAGGAGTAGAAAGTTCTTGCTTGAATAGAGAGGAGCTTGCTTTGACTGTGACTTAGACTTTAGCATGTCATGCTAGGTGTTTTTATGACCTTATGCTTAGTGATTATTGTTGTAGCATGACTTGTTCCAAACAATTAGGATTTCTTAATGTGCCTTGAAGGAATCATGTGTTGTTTTAGCATACAAAAGCATAGTATTGTGGTATTCTCCTTTGATGCTTTGTTTGGGTTGACTTGGCACCTGCTCACACCATGTTATGACTATGAACAAGTCACCATAGCCTCTATGATGATTTATTCCTTGACTTGTAGTACCACTCTATGCTTTGATTAGTAATGTTTTGTCGCTCTGCATGATTATGGCCATTATTGCTCTCTTAGTTGGTTGCTCCCAGTCGTTTGCTAGCCTCCACTTGTATGAGTAAGCTCTACTCATGCTTACAACTCCCAAGAAACAAAGTTATTCCAAAGTGTCCACTATATACTCCTATGCATGGTGTTTTACACCATTTCAAGTATATTCTTGTTTTCAGCTATCTTCTAATTAAAAAGTATTTTGTTATGTGAAAACTTAGTGATTAAATCCCTCACGAACTTGATGGCACACTTTATATTCTTTGCCCCTAATAAACTTGAACCATTGTGTCATCTATGTTGTATATGCATGCACTTATACGTTAGAATTAGAAGAAATGTGCTGTCATGGGGAACATTTTCAACATTGCACTTGTACTTTGTACACAGTTGATATCATGCTCTTTTGTCTATGGATGTCGCTGGTGTGAAATAAAGAGGGATCTTGTAAGTCCATGGAGTTATGTATTTTGTGTTAGAGAAACGCCTAGGCCGCTAGCCTAAGCCATGCCTAATCATAGTGGAAACTTGCAACATCACCATAATGAGCATTCTGTGAAGCATCCTCAATAAAAATCTATGCACATAGTAAATAAAAATATCGCTGAGATGCTCATTGTCTGCTTGCCATGTCATTTTGGTCATGGGATAGCTCCTGTACCATGTGCAAGGGGTACCCCGTTGGCGGTTCTCTATGATACACATGTACTTACTATGACAAGAACTTACAGGTGACTGAAGTTGAGTAGCATGAGGTGTGGCCCTCGTATTCAAGGGACATGAGATTGCCAACTTATACTTTGTGAAGCATATACTCCATAGTTTTTTCACTTTAACCTTAATCACTTCAAGATGCTTATGATACGGGCATTGAGGGCTGAAAGCTAACAAGTGCCATCATTTTTTGAAGCTCTTTTTGAAACTTGAAATCCCTGCTTCCCTTTATGAAGGGCCTTTCCTCCACTATTATTTGAGTCTCCACCTTCTACCTGTAGGCACCATTAAGAGAGCATAGTTGTCATTCTGTGTGCAGTGTCCCAAAACTTATTGATTGATGCATATTGTGATATTACTTGTTCATGTGCTATTTGTATCTAGTCACTCTTCTGAACTTTGAAGGTGTCCTATGCATATATTTGCTACTCTATGAGGGACAAGCTGAATGCCAGTATGCCATGTTTTCTGTATGTGAAACAAACAAACGTTTTTCAATGCATGTTATTCATGATCTTTGTTTGTAGCCTTTCATGTTGCATGCATAGTTACTTTGTCCTATTGTTAGAACTCCATCTTTCATGCACATGTTTAGAGTTCTTTGATCCCAGCTTTCAATGCTTGCAAATGGTTTGATCTTGGTTTTGACGGTGCATGTCACCTAAAAAATTATTCTTTTTATCACTTACCTACTCGAGGATGAGGAGGAGTTAAGCTTGGGGATGCTTGATACGTCGGAAACGTACCTATAATTTTTTATGCTCCATGCTTGTTTAGTATCTACTTTGCTTTGCTTTGTCTACACTTTGAGGTGTTTTTATATCTTTTTTGGAACTAACCTATTAACAAGTTGCCACAGTGCCAGTTGCCTGTTTTCTTTTGTTTTTGGTTCTAGAAAGGCAGAAAATCAATATTCTCAGAATTGGACGGGACAAAAGCCAAAGTCAATATTTTACCATGGGCGACACGAAGTCCAGAGGGGAGACGGAGAGGCGAGCCAGGGCCACCACACCCCCTAGGCACGGATGGGCCCTACCCTACGCCTAGGTAGGGTGTGGGCCCTCCGGCCGCCTCCCAGCCTCGCCTCTTCGCCTATAAGAAGTCCCCGGGGAGAAAACCCTAAATAGTCAATCATACTTCTAGTAAAACCTCTCTAGCACCGCCACCACCGAAAGGGAGACTCGGGGGATAGAAAGTCTCTGTTCTGGCACCCTGCCGGGACTGGGAAGTTCCCCCGGAGCCATCTCCATCGATCTCCACCACCATCTCCATTGCTGTTGCTGATTCGCATGCTGAGGAGGGAGTACTTCTTCCTCGAGGTTAAGGTCTCTACTTGTAGCTATGTGTTCATCTCTCTCTCTATGCATGATCTTGTTGTGGTCATGAGCTTTGTAATCAAGTAGATCTACTATGTTACTCAAGTGCTTCATTAGATCTCTCCTCTACCCATGTGTGTGAAAGGGACAGCGTGCACGCCATGGTGGCACTTAGGTTTGAGTCTACATAAATACTCTTTATGCTTTAATAGATCTATGCTTTTCCCCACGTGTGTGAAAGTGATAGCTTGCATACCGTGTGTGGCACTTTGGCTAGATTGAATACTTGTTATGAGTTATATTTGGAGTTGGATGTCTCTATGAAATTGTGGTGTTTGTTGGAACCTTCTAGCGCTCAAGCTGACAGTGTGGGGTTATCTAGATTGGGGAAAGCGGACTTTGAGGAGTGTTCTTATAGCCCTACCGATATTTAGAGTGTCCAACCGGAGATTAGTTGAGAGTAGTATCATGAAGAGAGGATATTTATATGAGAGAATGTTCACTAGTGAAAGTATGATCCCTAGGCCTTGTTTCTAAACATTGAAACATTGTTTGCATCTAGAACTGTTGCATGTTTGCTTGCTTTAGTCTTTACCTCACTGTCAAGCTCCATCAAAGCTATTTTTTGGCACTCTTCGCCAAACTAGTGCATCTATACACCTAACAAGTGTATTGGGTGTGTTGGGGGCACAAGATACTTCTTGTATCTTGATTGCAGGATTGCTTGAGAGGGAATACCTTTGACCACTTCCTCCCTGAGTTCGATAAACCTTGGGTAATCCACTTAAGGGAAACTTGCTGCTGTTCTACAAACCTCTGCACTTGGAGGCCCAACAACTGTCTACAAGAATAGAAGTGTGTAGATATCACACACTCGCAGCTATGCGGATCCCGCTCTACAGCCTAGAGCCGTCGGACACAATGTTCCACGACATCGTCCTAGGGAAGGGCATCTACCCCTGGACAAGATATGGATCTGCGTCATCTTCAGCAAGCCTGAAAACTTTAGGCGTGAGAGGCTCAAGTTTGAAGTAGTGTACTAGCCCTCACAGTACCACGCCATCCTCGGGCATGTGGCATTCGCAAGATTCCTGGCAGTACCGCACTACACGTACCTTCTATTGAAGATGCCGGGACCCAGGGGCGTCATCACCATCCCAGAAAGCTTCACTAGGCCGGACAGCTGCGACAGAGACTTCAACAGAATCTCCCAGTCGTTCGGCATGCAGGAGGAGCTCACAAGGCTCAAGGAGGTGACAGACAATGGGGCACCCCCAATCACCAGACAAAACGCACCTGATATGTTGTTTGACTTCATAGTCAACACAAAGAAGATGCAGGTTCACCCGATGGATACCTCCAAGATGGTGTTGATCACCAATGACCTAAGTCCCGCATAGGAAATCGCGCTCGTCGTATTCCTCCATGAGCGCTGGGAAATTTTTGCCTGGTGTCCTGTGGACATGCCAGGAGTTCCCAGGGAATTTGCCGAGCATGCACTCAATGTGTTTTCAGATGTGAAGCCAGTCAAACAATCGGTGTGTCGACTATCCGAGCCAAGAGCCGAAGCCGTTGGTATCAAAGTCAATAGACTCCTCGACGCCAACTTCATCAGGGAAATCAAGGAAAGTGAATGGCTGGCCAACTCGTGTTGGTCCCCAAGAAGGACACGGACATCCTGCGGATGTGCGTGGACTTCATCTTGTTTAACAAGCACTGTCCCAAGGACCACTTTCCTCTCCCACGGATCGATCAAATCAACGAATCCACTGCAGGATGTGAGAAACTCTCCTTCCTCGACGCCTACTCGGGCTACAACCAAATTCGGCTCAAGGCCGAAGATAGAAAACAATGTTCATCACATTGTTGGGGGTGTTCTGCTACAACACAATGCCCTTCGGGCTGAAGAACACATGCACCACTTACCAGAGATGCATGCAGGCATGTCTGAAGGACCAAATCAGTCGCAGCGTCCAGGTCTATGTCGACGACATAGTGATCAAGACCAAGGAGGCCAAGACGCTCATCGACGATCTCCGTGAGACGTTCGACAACCTTGATCGCTACAAGGTCAAGCTGAACCCAGACAAGTGAACTTTTGGCGTCCCGTTTGGCCAATTACTCAGGGACTTCCTCTCATAGCGTGGCATCGAGGCAAACCCGGAGAAAATCAGGGCTATACTAGCCATGGAGAAGCCCAAGAACCTCAAAGGGGTCCAGCAGCTCGTTGGGCGAATCATGGCGCTCAACAGGTTCATCAGTTGCATGGGAGAGAAGGCTCTCCCTTTCTATCAGCTGTTGCGCAAAGCTGGAAAAATCGAGTGGATGGCCGAGGCAGACGACGCATTCGAAGACCTCAAATGTCTGCTCTCCACATCACCTATCCTGGTAACGCCGAAGGAAAGGGAGCCTTTTTTGTTATACATAGCAGCCACACACCAGGTGGTAAGCACCGCACTCGTGGTCGAACGACCCGAAGATGGTAAGACCCACGGGGTCTAACGCCCAATCTACTACCTCAGCAAGGTACTGACCCCGACAAAGCAGAGGTACCCACACTACTAGAAGTTTTCCTATTGCGTATTCATGACGAGCGCGTCGGCTGAGCCACTTCTTCCAGGAGCACCAAATCATGGTCATCAATGAAGCCCCACTGTCAAATATCCTGAAGAACTCTGAAGCCACCGGACGCGTAGCCCTATGGGGCATCGAGTTGTCTCCCCGAGACATCGTATACGAGTGGCGCACCGCCATCAAGTCTCAGGTCCTCCATGACTTCCTCGTCCACTGGACGGAGCTCCAGCTACCGGATACTACGGACATGTCGCAATCCTGGATGATGCACTTCGACGGCACCAAGCGCGAGGATGGAGTAAGAGCCTGTTGGGGATATGATACATGGGTATCCTCATAGCATGTCCTCTATCCGGATAACCCGGGTGGCCCACAGTTGGTAGCATGGCCCATGGCCTGCTGGGCGGCCCAGTTAGATGGATCCAGAAGGGACGTCCATGCTGGATAAAGGAAGGCTACGGAGGAGTCACCGACGTACCAGGAGCCTTGGAGTGCAAGACACGCTAGACTAGTTTTAAGCAGTGTAGGACTTTGTAACCTGTCCGCCTAGGACTTTTCCCTGTAACCCTAGGAACTAACGACTATATAAGTCGGGCCTATGGGAGCCTTTAGGGCACAATCTTAGACAACCTAATGTCGACTACGACGCACCTCGCACAACGAACCAATCCCTATAACTCGGCGTATTTTCCCTTATAGTAATTTATAGCAGGAGTAGAATTCCGCCACCGTCGTGGGATCTGAACCTAGGTAAGCTGTGTTACCTCCTACCCATCAACCGTCCTCCTTCCCCCATGTCTCTAAACACGCACTGTGAGGACCCCTCCATGGCTTACTCGTCGGCAATACCACGACAGTTGGCACCCACCATGGGGCAAGAGGCGCTTCAGGCTCTTCAGCGGGCGAGGGCCAAGATCTTCGCGGGAGTCAACGAAACCGTAGCCATCGGTCGTGTTCTCTTTTCCGGCAATGTTCCGATCATCCCCCCTGACGAATTCTGGATCTCGGCGAAGACGAACCCTACGCGATGCTCGATCATCCCCATCGGAGATATCCACCTCTTCATTGGCGAAACCGACTCGGAAGGACCGCCTACGGGCATGATACGTTCGCGGAAGGATCGATGTCGAATCTCTCCTCGGAGTTTGCCGACAAAGATCTGAAAAATTCAAGGCCCACACAAACCGCCCCTGTGTAGGATATAACACGGGAAGATCGCTGAGAGTCCACCGGCTTCGTCCGCGCGTCTAGACAGCAGAGATCCAAGTTCGTCGGCATGGTTACCATCTTCGATCTAGCGCGCTACATTCAGAGAGAGGGCAAAAACCCCCGCGATTACCTTTCCAGGTGGCACCGTATACGGGCCGATCTGGCGCACTACCCCAATGATGATGCCATGCATCACTTTGTGGAAGGACTGGACCAAGGTACGCTTCTCCGGCATTCTCTAAGGCAGCAGGAGGCTTCGGGACTTCTCACCTTTGAAAGCATGGTGAACACCGTCAACTATGCGGAGGCCGAGGAGACAACTCAGATAGCACTTGCGCTCATTGACGGAGCCCCTCCGATTCAGCCACCTCCACCACTACCTCTTGCCGCCATCGCCGCAGCTGCACCACCTCCTCCAGTCATCGTCGCTGCCGCTGCACCTCCACCCCCGTCATCGAGGAAGCCCCGGCACCCTCCGACTCTGTGATTGACGCGCTTTACGCCAACTTCAGTGCAAATTCGGAGGAGATAGATTTCAGCCCGGAGGAGTTAGACTCTGCCATGCAGGAGATGGAGGAGGAGTACATGCGTGACGAATAGGCCAACAACGTTGTCACATCACGAGAGGTGTTCGTCACCATTGGGGCGGCGATGGATGAAGATCAACCCGGACAAGCTCCACCTACAGCGCTGGACAAGGGGAAGGAACCACCTATTGCTGCCAACAATTATCGCGCAAAGGATATGCCCCCTCCGCCTAACCCAGTGCAACAGCCACAGGAACTCGGCACCGGAACAAGCAACAACAACACCGCAAACCCGCCACCTCCAGCATCTACGTCTGCTGCTGCCCAAGTTACTCCAGCTGATAGAGTAATGTACGACAATATCCTCGTCGAGCCTATGACCGTGGCTCATATCCGCAATGTAGTCCAGCTTGACGAGAAACGCCAGCAGCTGTTGGAGGAGGCGTAGAGCATCGCGGAGCAAGGCGCAAAGATAGATCGAGATCTGGCCAACACGCAGAAGTCCATAGAGAAAACTAGAGCAATGGAGGCCGAGTACAAGACTCTGCTGTAGCAGCAGATGGCCAAGAAAGCTCCAGCTCGCGTCATCAATGATCCTGGTGTGCAGCGAAATCTAGGATGGGCTCCCCCGAAGCCGGCACAAGCCAAGCCATACATTGATAGTGAAGGGAGCCAGGTGATGCCCACTCCTCTCCTCAACCTCGCCGTCGCCAAGACCCTTCTGGAGCAGGATAGATCACCTGAAGCAGTGGACCAGGTCTATGACCTAGTGGCCAAGGCGGTGAAACAACAGGAAAAGGCCACCTCTCAGAGGCTCGAGTCTGACCCAGCGTTTTTCTAGTCTAGCCAGCACAAGCCTCCAAGGGACATATCTCCTCTTGATATCGGGTCTCAGACGGGTTCATCAGAACGAAGACGGAGGGATGCGCGCAACAGGAAGGATGCTATCCCCATAACCTCCGACCATGGAGGTAAGGCCCAACCTTGTCGCCCATCGCCACCGCCCCGCTCCCCCCAACATCGCGAAGAAATGAAGGCTCACCGTCGTACGGATATGCCTCTGCCAAGGCAGAGCGGCATCGTCATCCGCGACAACGCGGAGCAGACCCATCATGATAGAGAGCGCAACCAAGGACACAAGAGCAGGTCGCGCCATGACCCTCCGCGTCCGACAAGCAACCGCGACAAGCGTGAGGCGTCGCAGGAGGGTAACATTAAGAAAGCTAACCCACCACCACCTCCGCCTCCATCGCCACCTAGCAACCACCATGGCGGAGGAGGCCCGCGTTTTTCACGCAGCCCATCCCCTGATGGCAAGAAGAAGAAAAGAAGCCCGGAGCCATACGATGCACGTTCGCATCTGGACAAGATCCACGAGGCCCGGGAAGGACCATACACGGGACCACGTTGCTTTGGACCTGTAATACGGTCCGCAACTTACCCCAAGGGCTTCCGGATTGACAAGACCATCAAGCCCTATGACGGCACCGCTAAGCCAGCTACATGGTTGCAGGACTACGGCAACACGGTGGAGATCGCCGGGGGTAACCCCAACGTCGCTGTCAAGTACCTCCCATTGATGTTGGCGGGCACGGCCCATCAATGGATTGATGACTTTCCGGAAAGATCCATCTGCAATTGGTTGGACATGCAAGAAGCGTTCACCAAGAACTTCGAGGGTATGTACAAGTGTCCCTGCACTGTTGGCGATCTACAGCGGTGCGTGCAAGAGAAAGACGAGACATATCGTGTATACTTCACTCGCTGGATGGATATGAAGACTTTGTGCATCGAAGTGCACGCCCAGACCGCCATGGCCGCCTTCATCGATGGGTTGTAAAGGGGCACGTTGCTCCGACATAAGCTCAAGCGCCTGCAGGACAACCACCAGCTAGACTTGAACCAGATGATTCAGTTGGCCAGTGAGTTCGCGGATGCCAACGATGATGCTCGTGGCTCTTTGCCGGCAATGGCCGTTCCAACTCAAGCTCGAGGAACAGCATCACAAAGCAGAAATCCGCACCAGAAGAAAAGCAAACCCCCGACATGGTCGCTATGACTTTTGCAGGACAAGGTGATGGCGGATAGCATGGTCGAGGGCGGGGAGCTGGCCATGGGCAGCAGTGAGGAAGTGAAACTACCTCGGCAGCGCTCCGTGTTCCCCAAACCTACGAGGAGTACCGCGATATGCCGTGCCTCGTACACCTCGACGCCAACAGCAAAGCCACCCACACCAATCGCCATTGCAAGTTCGTCAACGACCTCAAGGAGGACCCGGAGTCGGGCTACAAGCAAAGTCGGAAGAACAGACCGCGAGGAAAGGGCAAGGGGAAGAAGAAGTAGGAGTCCAACGATTCAAGTGACATGGACGAGGATGTTGACCCCAAGCACGCCACCAAGAGCAACGGCAAGGGAAAGAACCCCTTCGAGAAGAAGGCAGCAGTTTTCCACACTTTCCTTGGCACCCCCACCGTCCGACAACAGAAGACCTCCATGAGGATACTGATGGCCACTCTACCCCTAGTTCCCCAGTTCCTGCGCTGGTCGAAGATTCCAATTACTTGGGACAGGAAGGATCACCCATACCTCATCCCTACGGAGAACCAATACGCCATGGTCATCAACCCGCTGATTGATGGCAACGAGTTCACCAAATGCATGGTGGATAGTATAAGCAACATCAACATCATGTACCTGGATACACTTCAGAAGATGAACTTAACGGAGGCAAACCTAAGACGGACCAACACCATCTTCCACGGCATAGTTCCTGGTCGGGAGGCTCGGTCCCTTGGGTGCATCACACTTCAGGTGGATTTTGGTGATGTTAATAATTACTGCCAAGAACGCATGACCTTTGAGGTGGTCCCCTTCAAGAGCGTGTACCACGTCATATTTGGCCGCGACATATTCCACACCTTCATGGCCAAGCCATGCTTCGTCTACAACAAACTCAAGATACCCGGACCAAACGGTGTCATCACTGTATCCGGAAGCTTTACCAAAGCAAGGGACTGCGAGATTGGAGAAGCAGCCTATGCAGAATCTATCCTCTACAGCGAAGAATTCAAGGAGATCCAGAAAAAGGTCGATGCCTAAGAGATGCCCGCGTCGAAGAAAAAGATTTCTGACTATCCACCTACTTGTTGGCCACGCCCCTCCGAGCATTCTCATTCTGTGTAAAGGAAAAGTTTAACGCTGATTAGTCTACTTGGAGCATCTAGCCGAATAAATATCCACCTAGAGGCTTGGGGCTGTAGTGAGAGTTTTTAACTTAGCACTATGCTTGGTCTTTCTTTAAGAATCTAGTCGGAACTAATTCAGTTTTCAACTAGAAGGTTGGGGGCTACAGTGTAAAGTTTTAACTCAGTCATACGCTTAGTCTTTCTTTAAGCATCTAGTCAGAACTAATTCAGTTACAACTAGAATCTTGGGGGCTACAATATTGAAATTTATAAACACTGTGTATGCTACTCTAAAAGCATCTAGTCGGAATAATTCATTCAAACTATATGCTTGGGGGCTGTAGTGAGAAGTTTTCTAGCTTAGTCACTCTTAGAGCATTCAGATACAAAGACCTATGGTTTTCCGTCTACATCCTTGGGGGCTACAGTGGGATACTCATATGAAATGCAAAAGGCATATAAAACTTACAAGTGCGATGATCTTGAGGTTTGTATCACTCTCAGCAAGCAACTTGCCGAAGGATAAACTGTTTCCCTGCAAGATTTCTTCTTGTCGGAGAAGCTCCTCAAGACCGCATGTTAGAGATGTCGGTGTCGCACCAGGAACCATAGTGGAGCTACCCGGCGTAAGCACCGGGTAGACTATCTTTGGAAACTCTATGGTTTTCTTGGGTGCGGAGGCGCCGCCTTCGCCAGACGTACCACTCTCCATCACCGCCTTACCGCTACCGATGGCATCCTTAGCCGGAACTTCAGCCGTCTGGGTTGCGGCACTTTCTTGCGTCGCATGTTCGCCGACAACGGCAAGCTCCGCGGAGGCACCTGAGTCCACTTCCATGGCGGAAGGGCCAGATGCATCTTTGGCCTGTGAGCTTGTCGGAGCGGGCGTAGGATGGACGTTGGGAGTGACAGGGGCGATGGCGGGAGATGCGTGGGGAGAAACGTCACGATGCAACATATCCTTAATGTTTCTAGAAGCCCCCAAAGTTTTGGAGGTCTTCTTCAACCTGGTAGTGGCCTTCTTCTTGAAACATGCGAAGAGTATAAGTACAGGAATAAGACAAGCAATGGAAAATGTCGGAGAGAAAGAAGCTTACACAAGAGGGGGTGCTTTGGCAAAGGGGATCCTGGTAACCTTTCTTTTCTCCGCCTCCAGGGCGGCGGTAGTCTTCTTGGAGGCTCCACCCTCCGTCTTCTTCTTCTTGCCTCCGTCGGCAGCGTCAGAGGTGGAGCTCTTCCGCTTTCACACCAACAGGACATCATCGTCAGACACGACAGTGACTTCCTTCATCTTTGGGTCATGTATTTGGATAGCCATGCTACCCTCCTCTAGACTGCTAAGTTGTTAAGTGAAATCCCACCAGTGTTAGACGAGATGGATATGGCTAGACGGAAGAACTGGAGTATATGTCATACACGGAAAATAAACATCATACCTCTGGGCACGTGATGTCAACGAACATGTTGTAGGTGATGGTGAAGCCTCGCTTCCTATCCTTCACCTTGACGATGTCCTTAAGGCGAAGCTTGATGGAGTCACTCGAGAAATTGTCCTCGGAGATGCGGAGGATATCCTTCCTATCCTTGGTGTACTCATGCATCAGCTTCGAGCGGTGCTGCAGAGGCTGGATCCGCCTGACGAACCAGCACATGGCCAGGTCCAATCCGGTCAGACCCACCTCTATGAACCACTCTATCCTCCTTATAGCGCGGGAAGCATCGATGTCGGAGGGAAGGGAGGCCTGGGATCTCCATGTTGAATCTTCGGCAGCGGCTCCATCGACGAAGTCCGGGTACGTCGCTTGTCGGCCAACCAGAGGGATATCTGGGCCGTAGAAGTACGTCCGTTGCCAGTTCTTAGAGGACTCATGGCCGACAATGTCGGGGAACCGCCGGCCAGGCCGGATCTTAAAATTAATAGTGCCACAGTTCCTGAGCTCGTCCTTGCCGGCTCCGGCTTCCCGCTTGACGGTGAAGAAGTAAATAAAGAGATCTAGCCTAGGCCTAATCCTTAAGTAACCGCAAAGCGCCGCGTAGTTGCTAAGCGCAAGGATGCTATTGGGGGAGAGGTTCTAAGGCTGTACTCGGTAATGGTTTAGGACAGCTAGGAAGAAATTGGAGATGGGCAGGGAGACGCCGCGTACCAGTTGGGCTTTGAGGTACACCTTCTCTCCAGCTTGGGGAGAAGGAGTGACCTCGCCGGTCGGTGCCGCCCGCCAGGCGAGCCCCTCTGTCGTAGGGAGGTAGCCCTCGATGATTAGCTCCTTGATGTCGCGGTCCGTGATATCCGAACCGCGCCAGTCGCCCTTATGGGAGTCATATTCCTCCTCTAGAAGCTCCAGCGCCACTGGGTTATGGTCGCCACCGGTGGTTTCAACCACCGCGGATTTGGGGATCACCAGGCCCTCTAGGGGCACAATGACGGTGCTCGCCGGCTTCGCCGTGGCATCGCCTGATGCCACCATGGAAGGGACGGAACTGCTGCTAGCCATTGGAGAGTTTGAGGTGGTGACTGGGAAAGATTGAAGGGCTAGGGTTTTTCGCTATGGCGCGGAGAGCTCGAGGAGGCGCTCGCTGGAGGAAGAAGACGATGTAGAGGAGAATGAGGTGAAAAGTGAAATTTCCACCGCTATTATAATTATAACCTCCAGCGTTAAGATTCGTGCAGGACGATCGAATGGTTGACGCGTGGATGACATGTGTGGAAGAATGCGCGGAAATTTCACCACGTTGCCAACCGTCGCCATCAACGATTCGTATCGCTCGCACGGGGAAAACGGACATGATTGCGTTCTCTGCATGTGTGAGTTACGAGGTGTTGCTGACCTACGTCTACGTCGCCGTAGCTGTCACTGGCAGATGAACCATCACATCAGAATATTCTGGCATGGACGGATCTAGTCCGACTACGGAAGAGTACGATAGAAGATTCAGCAATTCTCCGACTTACAAGTTGAAGACGGAGAAAACCTTGTAGCGTTCTTTGGGAGGACTACAAGATGTTGCTTGACGATTTGCCGACATCCATCTAGATGGAGCATTCAACGTGAAGAGGCAAGACGGTGCAAGGTCTCGGAGTTCTCCGGGGCTACTGTTGGGGATATGCTATATGGGTATCCGCATAGCATGTCCTCTATCCGGATAACCCGGGTGGCCCACGGTTGGTAGCATGGCCCATGGCCTGCTGGGCGGCCCAGTTAGATGGATCCAGAAGGGAGGCCCATGCCGGATAAAGGAAGGCTACGGAGGAGTCACCGACATACCCGGAGCCTTGGAGTGCAAGACACGCTAGACTAGTTGTAAGCAGTGTAGGACTCTGTAACCTGTCCGGCTAGGACTTTTCCCTGTAACCCTAGGACTTGACGACTATATAAGTCGGGCCTATGGGAGCCTTTAGGGCACAATCTCAGACAAGCTAGTGTCGACTATGATGCACCTCGCACAACGAACCAATCCCTGTAACTCGGCGTATTTGCCCTTATAGTGATTTATAGCAGGAGTAGGATTCCGCCATCGTCGTGGGGATCTGAACCTGGGTAAGCTGTGTTACCTCGTACTCATCAACCGTCCGCCTTCCCCCACGTCTCTAAACACGCACTATGAGGACCCCTCCATGGCGTACTCGTCGGCAATACCACGGCATATCCGGCGTCATATTGACGTCCCCTCAAGCCGATAAGATAAGGTATGTCCTTTGGTTGAAATTCCGTGTAACAACGAGGCCAAATATGAGGCACTCATACACGGCATGAGGATGTCCAAGGTGTGCGGTGCCTTACGCCTCGTCATCTACGGCGACTCCAACCTCGTCGTCCAGAGGACGATGAACAAGTGCGACGCCCATAGTGCCAACATGATCGCATACCGTGCGCTCTACAACTCACTCGAAGGGGACTTTGATGACTCTGAACTTCGGCATGTTGGCAGAGAAAGCAATGAAGAAGACGACAAGCTCGCCAACATCGGCTCCA
The DNA here is from genome assembly GCA_916181665.1 of Avena sativa. Taxonomy (NCBI): domain Eukaryota; kingdom Viridiplantae; phylum Streptophyta; class Magnoliopsida; order Poales; family Poaceae; genus Avena; species Avena sativa. Next base: position 152,807,407 of record OV702297.1, read on the forward strand.
CCTGCGCCCGAGTACCGCCACGTGTGTTCCTCGAACAAATCTGTGTACCCTCCATCAAGCGTAAATTTCCAAAGGGTACATCCAAAGTCACAGAACACTCGGGGTTTGCGCCACCCGAAGGACAAGAAGGACCCGAAAAGCTCAACATGGAGGTCGATTTGGTAAGACTTATGCAGGTCATGGCGGTTGAGGAAACATGGACCCAACCGTACCTCCGCTACCTGGTGAGCAAGAAGCTGCCTGAGGACCCGACAGACGCCCGGCGCATATCTCGCTGATCAAAGGCCTTCCCCATCATCAATGGCGAGATGTACAAGCACAACATTTCGGGTATGCTCCAACGATGTGTCACCATTAGCGATAGCAAAATCATCCTCCTAGACATCCATGAGGTATATGCGGCCACCACGCAGGCAGCCGCGCTCTGGTCGCCAAAGCTCTGTGAGCTGGCTTCTACTGGCCAACCGCAATGAACAACACCAAGAAGATAGTCCAGAGGTGCAACGCCTGTCAGCGGTACGCAGACAAGCCACATGCGCCTGGATTGGAGTTGCGGCCCATACCGCTGGCATGGCCTTTCACCTAGTGGGGGCTCGACATGATAGGAAAACTGCCAAAGTCCTCACCAGGAGGACACGTCTTCCTCCTAGTAGTAGTCGACAAATTTTCGACGTGGTTCGAGGCCATGCCTGTTACTAACCAAAGCGGCGCCACCGCCGTCAAGTTTTTCGAGTCCATTGTCTACAGTTCGGAGTACCCCATAGCATCATAATGAACAACGGCTCGAACTTCATCTCGAAGGAGTTCCGAGGCTTTTGCGAAAACTTTGGAATCAACCTGTCATACGCCTCTGTGGTGCATCCCCAGACCAATTGACAGGTCGAAAAGGCCAACGGAATCATCGGCAACAACATCAAGAAGCATCTACTACGCCCACTCGAAAGGCTTGCGGGAGCTTGGGCAGATGAGCTATCCTTTGTTCTCTGTAGCCTGCGCACAACGCCGAACAACTCAATTGGTTGCACGCCCTTCTTCATGGTGCACGGAGCCGAAGCTATGCTACCTGCCGAGGTACGCTATAAGGCCCCACGGGTCGTCGCCTGCAGCGAAGCCAAATCATCAGCCGCACTCGAGGACCCCGTCGACATGATGGATGAGGCACACGACATCGCCACGGCTCGCTCAATGGTGTATCAGCAGAGCCTTCGCAACTACCACAACCACCGACTGCGTCCAAGGTCCTTCGTCGAAGGAGACCTCGTCTTGCGACTCAAGCAGGAAGAGCACAAGAAACTCGAGTCACCCTAGGAAGGACTGTACATCATCACCGAAGTCATCCCAGGTGGTGCCTACCACCTCAAGGACGTCGAGTCAAGAGTCGAATACTCCAACGCCTAGAACGTCGCAAGACTACGACGCTTCTACCCTAGTTACATTTTACTTTCAATAAGACTATTTAGCTAGGCTATTCAGCCGAACAATGTACCTCCTCGCTTACGATGAATAAAATATAATTTCCTTGTCCCAAAATCTTTTTCCCTTATATTATTTATCGCTAAAACACGCTCGGGGGCTACCCCTCACCTTATGACTTCGTTGATTGACAATAAATCATATAACCTGAGTAGCTGACCATGTCAGGATAACGAAAAGGACATGCATACTCTATAATCATACAATGCACTACGTGCCAACACATACAACTTTACAAGGGCATTACAAGTCCACCTGAAAATATACAAGCTTTACATTATCTCGTTGTTCGTTTACATGACTCAACCATGCTGGAGCAGAACATTTGTCCGCTCCTTGAATACATCTACAATCTCCTCATCATATTGCACAACGGCCTCGTAGTGTGGACACATATCCCACACCATGCCTCTCGCGTGAGGAGGAGGTCCAACCGCTATCTCCGCAAGATCGACATCGCGATGACGCAGTCGAACAAGCGATAGGGCCGCCTTCACGCCCTCTACCAGTTGATGATGCACCAACTCCTTGACATGGCTTGTGTCGCGAAACTTTCCAAGAAGACCCAAGAAGCTGGAGGGAGCCGAATCCAAGGGGAACATCGTCGCCCAAATCGCTGCGACCGACGACCTTTCCCGCCTTAGCACTCGAAGGAATTGATGGACGCGATCTTGCACCATCGCAAGGACGATCGCTCGATCACGGTCCATCCAAAAGAAGCTACCGGCCTCCAAATCTTGTTGCCCCAGGCAATTCATTCAAATTGCAACACACTCCTTCTCTTCCTTCGGAAGAAGATTCACAACTTCACAATACAAGGGGTTAGATGATATAAAAACAACCTACACACTCGAAGAGATAAAGGGTCAATATGGCTTACATTGGAGTTGTTCACCCAGTTGCTGCAATTTCTCCAGCAGAAACTCTTCTCTGACAATGGCTCGCTCAGCCTTAGACTTCCACACGTCTGCGTGACCGATGCTAAGGACGTCCTTCTCCAAACTCCGCACGTGATCACGCAAAAAAGGCAACTACGACGACTCTCTCAATGACGGGCGAGAACCAGGTGTGGGAGAAGGTGTAACCATGGGAGCTGCACCCGAAGGACCCTAAGGGTGCACAAGCAAACATCAATACCACAATATTTGACAACAGTCAACAAATGCATTCATATATACATAAATAAATCCACTACGTGGCAGAGTAAGACTTGTTCATTCAAAAGACCTTACACATGCAAAAGAAAAAGAAACTAGACTAGCTACAAGGAAGAAGGGCCTAAGCACCAGCACCCAGAGCAGCTTTGGATCTAGATTGTCTACTCTTGGCCACTCGCTGCTGCTCCAGCGAGTAGTCAGCTAGAAGATCAATCAGCTTAGGCCCAAAATGCTTGCAGTGGGAGGCGAAGGTGGCAAATGCTACCTCGGTGCCATTCACCGTCATCGGCATCTTTGACGTGACCTGCGCCAGATCCAGCTAGGCTCTTGACGCCATAGCCATCGCCAGCCCCATAGCATCGCCGACCCCCTTCTGCACATGCTTGTACTTCGCAGGAGCATCATCCGCCAGATCCTCCGCGAGGGAGTCGACGTCCTCGAGGGTGACGCCCTTGGGGTTGATCTCCTTATAGAAGCGAGTGAGCACCTTCTTGGCATTATTGAGTGACTCCACATACGAGGTGCAGCGATCTTCGATCGCTGCAATGGCATCCGCTAGAGGATCACCATGCTCTAAGGCGTCATGATCGAATGTAACACCTGGAGCATCTGCAAAAATAAAAGGGCAAACCCATCGGATGAGAAAGAAGTAACTGCAATTGAAGCATTTAACACTCAAAGGAATTGCAAGGTGGCCTACCGGATACAGCCTTGGCAGCATCCATGGCTTTCTCCCGAGTCGCTGCGACGGCCGCGAGCTTCTGCTCATGGTCTTCAGCCTCCTTCTGCTGACGTTGGAGGTCCTCTGCATCATCCTTCACCTTCTTCTCCACTTTGCCTATACTCTCTTCGAGTGCGTTCAGCTTGCGGAGGGCATCGTTGTTCTCATCTATAGCATTGGGAAAAAAGGATGAATTCAAGAAAAAACTCTAGAGCACTCGAAAAAGCGTTATGCGCAACTATAGGTTTCACTTGGGGGACTGCTTTCTTGGCACTGAAAGGGGCAGTCAAGGACTTCCCTAGGAGGTCCTCGTCGGCCTTGTACTTCAGAAGCGGCCAAAGCGCCCTACAAAGGTCAGTCGAAGACATCTCCTCCGACAATACCCTTGTTGGGTCATTGGGGCCAGCATACAGGAACATCGGGTGCACCCTCGCTTGGAGCGGCTGCACCCGACGCTTGAGGAAGGTGTAGATGATGTCAACACCGTTGACCTCTTTGCCAGCCACCACCTGAAGATCCTCCACCCGCTTGTAGAGCTTCTCCACCTCTTCGGATTCACCCTCCAAGATGTCGTTCCACCACGACCTCTTTCAGATGATATTCTGGGTGGAGTCAAAAGGGGCGATCCCGTAATGCTGACCATCCAGCTTGACATTGCAGATGTAGAACCACTACCTCTGCCACTACTAGACGGACTCGCAAAGGTAGAAAGAAAAGAAATAGACAGTGGAGCGGATAGAGATTCCGCAGCCACCCAGTGGATAAACACCATGGTGCCAGATTGCCTCTTCACGGAGTAGAGTCTCCGGAAGAGGCCAAAGTGAGGCTCGATACCGAGCCAGCACTCACAGAGGGTAATGAAACAAGCAACATGGAGGATATAATTGGGAGAGAGATGGTGAAGTTGAATCCCATAGAAGAAAAGGAGCCCACGAAGAAATTCGTGGGCGGAAAGTGAAATACCGTGGACGATAAAGGCATAAAACATCACCCGAAACCCTTCAGGTGGGTGAGGGATTACCTTTTGATCAGTGAGGATGGCATCGTCCTTCTCCTTGAAGATCAAGCCGGCCTCACGCAATTTGCGTAAGTCCGACTCGCGCATCTCCATGCGCCATCACCCACCATCGATGGTGCGGCTCGGAGCGGCGACCTTCTTCCTGGCATTGACGGCGCTCGAACCAGCTACAGCGGATGAAGCTTTCTTGGACTTGCCCATCACGGAGCGGTGAGTGCGGCGATGCGAACAAAGAAAGTCCAAGGGAAATACACGGAGGACTTCTAGTGCGTGATGTGAGAACGAGCTCAAGAAATGGTGGCAATGGCAAAAAAACCAGAGGCAAATGGTGAAGGGGTAAACTTCCATGTTTTCCCCATGGTATAAAAGGAGCGATAATGATGAAGCAGAACCATCGGTTCGGAAGTCCTAACACGCACCCCAGATCTCACCGTCCATGTGTCAGCACCAAACTGAACCATCTCCAGCACGCTATCCACTACCAACGGAAATCGAGGAGACACCATAACTTTCACCACGATTACATGTGACTAGTCAAATTCAAGTCAAGCGGTGGGACCCACGGTCATCCCGTCGCATCGTCTCTGTTGCCGCAGACGATTGAGCTCACCGATCATCAGCAATGACATCATAAAAACAAAGCCAGCAATGGCTCGAAGATTTTGACTGAGCATAAAGTACTTACTCGAGTCTATGACTCAACCAACTACTCGGGGGGCTACTCCTATCGGGAGCGCTGGCTACGCACCTGAGAAATTACAATAGTAACATCACCTCGAAAGATCTTCGGGTCCTATGTCGAGTCTGCGACTCCACTATGGACTCAGGGGATACTCCCTTAGGGAGCGCGGTTCGCGCATTCGAAAAAATGCGTCCTTCAGACAGGTAATCAAAGCAAAAATGAAAGACTAAACTAAAGTCTCTGCTGGACTAAACACTCGAACATACACTCGGGGGATACTCCCATAGGGAGCGCTGGTCGCGCACCCTATGAACTATTCTAGTGATATCCTTCAGATCAAGTATGACAAAAATCTTTTTGGCAACTTTTCCCAAATTAACGCTAAGTGAGAAATAGTGTCATTGGTCACCTAAAACACCTCTGCGGTGATAAAACTTTGGATGATGTGTCTACGACGCAAAGATAAGCCCTGCAAATATCGTCTGATGGCCTGGTAATGCACCAGACTACGCTCTGCTAGTAAACTCTAGTGTCAACAAGCACGATGAAAATCCTGATGGGCGTGTTAGGTACATCACTAGGATTTGACTTGTAGTGACCTCGGATCGATAAGGATCCTAAGTCCCTGTGATTAACATGCTAGTCCCTGGATCAATAGCTAGCACTCACAGTCGATGAAATATCATGTAAAACACAAAGTCTTTATTACATGGAGAATCCAGAGTATGAATTTATTACAAAATTGCTTAGCATTATGCTAGCTCAAATAACAGCGGAAACATAAAGGCAGCTTGAGTCCATCAACGCCCCAGGCTTGTCGAGTGTAGACTCGCGATCCCTACGCACCTTTCAATCTTCGGATTCTACACATAAAACGTGCAGCCAACAAGTTGGGTCAATATTTTGAATGTATTGGCAAATTACACCAAGGAGAGAAAAGGCTATCTCTACATGCAAGGCTAGTTTAGGCTGTAGAGTTCTTTTGCTCAAAGCTAGTTTTCTTAAGTAGAGAGAAGGAGAGAAGATTTTCCCTACTTTGTAAACATTTGCTTAGATAAATTAAGGTCGAATGGCACACGAGGATATTACTCACCAAGTGTCCAAACAACCAAACACTTGGATATTACGCACCAAGTGTCACTTGGATATTACACACCAAGTTCCCAAAATCCCACCCATTGGCGATATTACTCACGCCATGGGGTTTTAAAGCTTGGTTTAGAAAAGAGAGAGGAAGATCCTTCAGAGGCTCCATCCTTCAGACGCTCATTGTTGTTCTGTTACCGTGAACACGGCTGATCGATCAGATTGCAATACTCTCGAGAGTTTGTGCACTTTACCCACAATCCACGATCAAGTCCTTTTACAGACAAGACCATGGCGAGGCTTTCCCTTAGTAGCCCCTCTACCTTATGGATCCAACCGTGCCAAGAACCTCCCAATGTTGGTACCCAGGTGAGGTTTCCCACTAAGTACTAGGCCAAGACAGAGCCCATAATGTATTGTGGTTGCACTGGAAGCTTCTGAATTCTGAAACATGGCAGACTTCTTTGATTCCTGGGCGGCCGTCCTCCACCAAAATCTCACTCGTTGTCCCGACAACCATTCCGCCCAGAAGAAAACTTAGTTTTATTTTGAAGTGGATTTGAGAAGAAAATTTTGCTCTAGAGAGCCTTTATACTTAGAAAATTCTTTGTCTTTCGAACCCCCCAACGGTACTTTGTATATATAGCATAGCAAGCAATACTTAGCAAAAACAGGGGTAGCCTATTAGGAGGGAAAATCCTAAGTATAGAGCTACTCATGTTACGAAGGAAAAATTCTACTAGAATATCCTACACATGCATACTACAGAATTTTGAAGATCACATGCATAGAATTAAAACTGGGACAAATTTATGAACAAGTGGTGTAACTTGCCTTGATCCGAGCAGCACTCTACACAATAGCACTCCTTAGCGCACTCCGAACAATCTAACGAATCACAAACATAGATCTGATCACCACTTGCTCAAAACATATCACAGAGGTAATCATGCATTCATGCACATGGTAATTTATGCAAGGTTGGTTCTTCTAAATTTACCAAGGTAGCAAGATTGTGTTGCAATAGTGTAAGGGTGTCACTAGGATTGATTTCCCAAAGGTTTAGATCTAATTGAGTCACTAAAACAATTCCTAGGGTTAAAAGGAGATCAAACCATCTAATTAGCCCCAAACTAGATCTAATGATCTTAAGCAAGGTTTTATAATTTTTTCCAGTAGGCATTGTGGAAACAAAGTTATTGCAACAAGAATCAATTAAAACAGAATTTTAATTATTTTTCTATAGAATAAACACTCTAATCTAATGATTAAAATCTACACCTAAAACATTACTGTAAACTTGTAATATTATTGCAGATCTGGATTCTACATAAAATTAGGAATCCAATGGTATATTATAAGCTAAAATTGGCCAAATATTCAATTTTATATGAATTTCGCAAGTTTTTAACCTAAATCTGCAAACAGATCTAACCCTGACTTAAGAACTCGCCAAGTGTCAGCTTCTGATTGGCCCAGCTGGCAACGGGGGGTTGACGCGGCGCAGCGCGGTGCGCTGATGCAGCGAGCTGACATGGCGGCCACGCGGCGGCGTGTGATAGGCGCGTACCCCTTCGGGTCTACTTCTAATCCGAGCCACAGATTGAAGATCGAACAGAGGAGGTGGGCGCGGCGACTTACTGTTGCGATGACGGCGGCGGTGAGCGGCGGCGGTGTCGGTGGCGACGGCAACGATGCTCTGGTGCTCTTCGAGGAAGGTGAAGCTGCCACGGGTGATGGCCTCCTCCTCGCGGTCCCGTCTGTTGCCTCGATTTAGGCCTTCTCTTCCTCTAACGGTGGCGGTGGTAGCGCCTCTCCCGTAGCTCCGGTGAGCAATTGGCGACGGCACGCTGCGGTAAACATCAGGCAAGGAGGGTGAGATGAAACGGTCGAGCGTCGGGGTCATCCCAGGGAGAAGGACAGGGAGAGGGGAGGCTCCTGACATCGACTCCAACGCACCTGGTCGGCGGCATCTTGAACCAGCGGAACCGGGGGAGGGCTAGGGTTTCACGAGCTTGGGGATGGAGGGGAGGGTCGCGTGGCTGAGTATTTATACACGGCCTGGGGGAGAGTCCTGGCCGGACACGGAGGGCGGGGGAAACGTGGCCGACGGGGTCTCTATCCCGTTCTCGTTGGGGGAGAGGAGAGGGATGACAGGTGGGGTCCGGTTGTCGGTGGCGGAGGGGAGAAGTGGGCCGACGCGGCGCGGGCAACTAGCTGACGCGTGGGGTGGGCTGGCGAGCCGGCCCAGCTAGGTTAGTTGCTGCCCCTTTTTTTCTTTTATCATTTATCAATTTCTGTTTTAGTCAAACCCAAATAACTTTTGCATACTAAGTCCAAACTTGATGAAATTTGTTTCTAAATTTTTATAAAATTAAGGTGGTCAACATAGGACCATGGTTTAATGTTTTTACATAGTTTTAGAAGGGTGTCAAACTATTACAACAATAGTGCTCACATATGGAAATATTTAATAGGGTTTTGATAGGTTTAGGTGTTTAGGATTTTGTTGCAAATTTTTATTTGTAGGGTGCAATGATGCAAAGATGATGCATGCCACTAATAACATCCTAATATAAAATCTGGGATGTTACATGACTCCTATAAGAACTCAACGGCGTGAGTCGAATTACACCAGCATTTGTTCTGGATTCGAGTCTTGGGACTCGAGTCTGATGAAGATCGTGTTGTTTTGTCCTATGACAGTTAACTAGCACTGATCCGTCGGGTGAGTCAGGCACAGCATCAGCAATCCCTATGAACTAACATGTTTATTCCTAAAGACAGGTTTGTGTGAGTAGCACCCGAAATATTATTTAGTCTCTAGTTGAATCTACGATTCGACTAAACACTCGAGGGCTACTAACATGGATATACCCTACGAGTGCATAAAGTTGGTATACCCGGTCTAGCCAAAGGAAGGCCCACGTGAAGACTTGCTGCCCACGGATATTTTGGGTGGCCCAAGCCCACTACAAGTTCGGCTCCTTGGAGGACAAGTCTAGATGTAGATAGAATTTCAAAGGGTACAACCCTAATCTGTAACTGACTCGACCTATCCCCGGGACCTGGCCTGTCTATATAAAGGCCAGGAGGGAACGGTGAGGAGGACCAACTCACCTCATACACACACCGTCACACCAGATTGCATCTGCGCAACCATGTAACCTTGGGTTCTGCCATAATCAAGAACAGACAAACATGAGTAGAGTTTTCCCTCTGGGGGCCTGAACCTGGGTAAACCTCATGTCCCCACGTTGATTGCCTGTTAACCGTCTCGTGACTTCCAGCATCCCCATATTCTCCAAAACCCAAGTCCATAACAATGGGAATTGACGAGTCGAACCCTCGTCACTGGGAGGCCAAGGCATCGATCTCCATCTTCATCAACCGTTGCATCTTCATCACCACCATCACCTACTTCCATCCCATCTAGATCTTGTTGTAATTCTTGCACTAGTTGTGGATTTATACAAGTAATATTCATCAATGATCGCTTACATTACCATTACTATGATGTTGTCTACCTCCATGTCTAATTAGATCATTAGTTCATAGGGAGATGGAGAAACCCTAGTATGATATTGGAATAAGATAAAGTTTATTATGATATTTATCACTATGGCCATGTGTTAGATTGTCTGCATCTTGATGTTGGGAGAAGTCGACCTCTCCAATATTTGCCTCTTGCAGGGACTTGATGTAGGGAACTACTTGTTGGTAGACGGAGGGATGTTAGCACTTACAAGTGACTATAAAGCTGTTGGCACCCCTTACGTATCAACTTGGGAATCGAGGAAATTCATAAAACACTATCCATGCCATGGGATACATCCTACAGGATTATGTCCCTTAATAGCGCGGTAATTCAATTAATGTTGATTGCTGTCTGCTGTAGTTATGAGGATGATCTGAGCAGTGGTTGCTACCTCTTTGTCCAAATATGGAGTTCCTCTCACACATGCATAGTTGAGAATGTTCATGATGATAATCTTTACCTTAGCCTTTTATAATACTAGTGGTGTATCTGCCAATCCCTGAGAACGCTTTCTCCAACTGAAGTTTCAAATCTCTTTTACATACATGATACTTACTTTCTGTATTTATTTTTATTTACTTTACTCGTTATTCTCTTATACCAAAAACCCCAAAACACCTTTTTACACATTACTCGCATTTTATCTTGTCACTCAGAACTTTTCTTAGCATTTCTATTTTCAGTATTTACTTCAAGAATTCTTAGACTTCAGACTCCTACTCCCTGTGGGGTCGATATCTTTATTTCGAAACTAGCTACATCCGATCTGTGCACTTGCAGTCATCGAGCTATTTTCTGGCGCCATTGCAACGGAGCTGAGCGTTGTAGGTCTTTTAGTTTTTGCTTATTTACTTTAGTTTCGTTAAGTTTGTTTTGAGTTATAGGTTTCGAACATGATGGAATTTGAGCATATGACTAGTGCTAACTCACTCAACCGTTTTGGGAAACCTTATGGTATTTATAAAAGAGACGACTCCAATGAGAAGACAAGGGGGTTTGGAATAAATCCTCTACTACTTTGTATTCTACACAAGAAGCAATTTATGTTGGGCCACGTAGAGATAAAACAAAACTTTTTCCCTCTAACATGGTGATCCCAAGATCTAGCTGAGGTAGAAGACCACGAGGTTTACCACTAGACGCGCAGTTGCGGATTACTGATGAAGCGCGTCAGTTGATGCAGTGCAGTCCTTTGCAACCCGATCGTCCTGGTGTTGATCGTACAACACCTCTGCTGGTATCCACACATACAAGGAGGAGCACCGGCGGCGAACTGCTAGGTTCGTTACGACGACAGGACTGCTGTGGAGCTAGGGTTTCTAGCACATGGAATGACCTACCGATCAACGATTAACCCTTCTGGGTTACTGTGCTCCACTATATATAGGGAGTGAACGTGGGATCCTCACGTGGCCCATTCACCAAAGCCCATATAACACTAGTCACCGTGAGTCCGACTCACTGACTCAGTTCTAATCCGGTTTGGGTCCAACCCAACCAGATTTCCGGTTTAGGTCCAATCCGAATTTGCTCTCGCTCTTAAGTGTGTGACCCCGCAGGCTCATGGATACTTGGACACAATTGGAGTCTGACTCTCAATCGATCAGTTAGTAGCGGCTCCTAGCAGAACATGCCGACTCCCAAGTACCAAAGAGTCATGACGACTTGCCTTTCTAATGCGACTTACGTATGAGTCCCTTTTGCCTCATGATATACCTTGTTAGACTATAGGTGAATATTTGTCATCCCTTAAATAGTCTGACTCTCTTCTCGATCAGAGATAAGTGATTCATCCGACTAACTCTTAGTCGATCACCTCGGTTAACACTTAACCGAGTCATGCATGCTCATGCTTTCTGAATCATATCATCTGAGATGGCCCAGAGAATATCTCTCCAAGTGGAGGGGCAAAATCCCATCTTGGTTATTCACATCACACAGCTTGATTCTCAGTCGACCCGAACTCTGCCTTTATAACTGCCCAGTTACGGATCAGCATTTGAGAGAACCTAAGTCGGTGATCCTCAACTCGGACTATGCAACAACCTCAGGAATAAGGATTACATTGATTGAGATATACAAATTACAACTTGTTTGTTGTACCTCAATATGGGTCAATCCGACTCGCTAAAATCTTTAGCCGAATCTGTGTAAGTCGGAATAGCATCTCCATACTCATGACAAGTGGAACCGAGTCATCAAGCCGACTTTCACATTGGTCTAAGTTGTATGTCCAGCACAACCTCGATGACCAAGGATATTTAGTACAAACAACATGAACGTATAGTTCCACAACCGAATCACATATTCAATGATATACATCAGATGTTTATACAAGGACAACTTAATAACTTTATGAATACAATGGGAAAAAATCATCATACATGATTGCATCTAGGGAATATTCCCAACAATTTATTGGAGATGAAGAAGATCCTGATCCATATGAGCATATTGCATGTTTTAAAGATATATTTGGCATGTTCCAAATAACAGGGTATACCACCGATGAGCTAAGGGTTAAACTTTTTAGTCAAACTTTGACAAGTATAACTCTCTTATGGTATAGATATCTACCCTCACAAGCCATTACTACTTGGGATGATTTAACTTGTGAATTTTTATCTAAATATTACCCATTATCAAAATCTTTTGGAATCAGGCAACTTATAATGACTTGGAAGAACCGTCCCAATGAAGGACTAGTAAGAGCTTATATAATATTTAAAGATTTGCTTAGATAATGTCCTCATCATGATTTACTTGAATGGTATTTATTGCATATCTTTTATGGCCATTTGATTGAACCTAATAGAATTGAACTAGACTCTCGCGCGAGAGGAGCTTTTATGGATTTACCTATAACTAAAGCTGGGGCTTTACTTAATAGAATTCGTGATCATAGAGTTTCATGGAATTTTGGTCTAGGAAGTGAAGGAGGCACGGAAATAGATCATGAATGTATTCACGAATATAATAAAAAGGCCATGTTAATGTATTATCTAAAGAGATTTATTTAGATTCAGATATTGTATTGCAAGTTGTTAAAGCTTTTACATAACACATCAAAGCTCCAAAGGTAGGTCCGGTCAAATTTGAACTACCACCTGAACCTGAAAAGAAAAAGAAGTTAAAGCAATTATAGCCTCCCTAGAACCGATGAATGAGATACATTTTCCTAACACTTCACAAAAGCATATTTTGGAGTATGAATAGGTCAAAGCAGTATAGGAGGAGAAAGAAGAGGAAAGTGTGCCAATAATTGAAAAACATCTAGATGAAACCAAAGATGAAGAGGTAACCAAGGAAGCAATCATGGCCATGAATGCACATTGTAACATAGTTGAACTTGATGAAGAGACTTCCATATTGGTTGAAGGTAGAATTAAGGTAAAAGATGTGGGTAATCCTATTCTTCCCTGCATATTTCAAGAAACCTCGCATTATGGTTTATGTGATCTTGGCACTGAAGTTAATGTTATATCTTATGATTTTTATCTAGAAATAAAAGAAAAGATAGCACCGGCTACAATAGAAAATACTGATATGACAATTATGTTAGGCAATAAACATCTTAGAATTCCAACGGGAGTAGTTGAAGATGCAGTTATCACAATTAACAATAAAAAATTTATTATTGATTTTGTAGTTGTTGATATGCCAATTGACACTCTTTGCCCAATTATATTTGGAAGAAACTTTTTGAGTGATATAGGTACCATAGTTGACTTCAGAAAGGAGGTTGTATCCCTTAAGCTTGGGGAAGCGGAAAAAGAATTCCATTTTTCCAAATTTAAAGACAAACCTCTAATCATAAAAGAAGAAGAGAAGGATAAAACTATTGAAGAAATGGCAGCTCTATTCTTAAATAATCAAGATGAAGAAATAAATGAATATCCACAATGTGAAGAAATAATTATGGAGGATAAAACTCTATAAGAATTAGAAAATGAATTTGATTCATTTCCCAATGAAGAACCTCCAACTGATGAAGCTTTTGAAGAACCAGAAAAGAGAGGGGATGAAGAACTACCACCCCTAGAATTAAAAAATTTACCAGATAATCTTAAGTATAGATTCTTAGATGATACTAATAAATTCCCTGTTATTATTAGTGCTAAACTTTTAGGGTAAGAAGAAGAACTTATGAAGGTACTAAAGGAGCACCTGATGGTGGCTCAGATCAATGTAGAGATTCGTTGGGAGACCCCAAGAGTAAGGTATGATGAGCACAGCAACAAGTCTTCCCTCTGTAAGAAACCAAGGTTATCGAACCAAGAGGAAGAAGGAAATGAATCAAAGGTGTTGCTAGCAACTTGGAAACCTGCACAACACAAACTCAAGACTTTGGCCCAACGAACAGTGAGGTTGTCAATCTCACCGGTTTGTTGAAAACAAAGGATTAACTGTATGGTATGGAAGGTAATAGTGGTTTGCAGAAAGTAAACAATAACAGTGGAAGATGTATCAATGGTAAAGATTGGACCGGGGTCCATAGTTCACTAGAGGTGTTCTCCTTAAGATAAACAAACATGGCATGCTATGTAAATAAATTACAACAGGGCAATTGACACGACTGAGCAAGGCATAACAATGCAATACTAGACATTCAAGATCCTATGAGATTTGATTGGGCAATACAACAAGATACATAGACCGCCATCCAACTACATCTATGACTAGTAATCCACCTTCAGGTTATCATCCAAAACCCCTCCAGTATTAAGTTGCAAGCAACGACTAACTGCTTTAAGCAAAATGTGTAAGGTAAACAATCCACTTTTTCCATGAACAAGAGACCATTGTTTTATCCCTAGTAGCAACAGCACATCTACAACCTTAGAGATTTATATCACTTCCCTTAGATTAAATTGTAGAGGTCCCAACCTTTAATAAGGTAGAGATCCTTGTGTTTACAATGCTAGTCCCTGGATCAATACCTAGCATCCACAGTTAAGATGTAATATCAAGAAACAAAGGTCATAATACAACTTTATCACCAGGAATAAAATAATTCATTACATCTTACATAGCTCATTTGGCTATCTCATTACAATGTAGAAGAAATAACTATAGCATGGAGTCCTTCATCTTCAAATTGCCACATGCAATCATGTTGGTTGTAGACTTGTAATCCTATTCAACACACTTCCCTAACATCAAACAAACCTGGAACATAATAAGTTACAGCCACAAGGGTCAATACATTTGAATTGTATTGGCAAGTGATACTATCGTAGAATAGTGGTATCTATCATCTATATGCATTTGGCTAAGTGGAGATTAGGCTTGATTTGCTCAAAATAGATTTTCCTTATCATTTGAAAACACTAAGTTTTTGTTTGACAAAATCACCCAAGGAATCTACCAATAGACATTGGTAATCCTTTAACCTTGTTCAACCACAAGTTTTTAACTTAGAAATTGGGATGAGGAGATCCTTGATAGCTTCCATGTCTTGATCCTCAAATTGTCCATTGCCGGGGACATGGCTAAGTACTTAGATTTTACTCTCTCGAGAGGTGGTGCACTTTCCCCACAAGACTCGACATGCATCGAGACAAGATCTTTCAGAAGCCTTCCCTAGGCCAAAATGGACGCGCTCCAAACCTATCATCCCCTACTACCAACTGTCCATTTGGCTAAGTTATTGCAACATATATGTTCCAGGCAGAGCCCATAATGCCATGTGGCTGCACTAGAAGCTTCTTAACATATGGCATCTCAAATCTCTTTGTTCCTGGGTGGCTTTCCACAAGTGAGATACACTAGGGTAGTCCATAAATATGGGCCCTGTGTAACCACTCAACATAACCCATTCACAACCATTCCACCCAGGTGGTTCATTCACATAGTTGTTCTATTAAACAAAACACAAGTTCTTGACTTAGAAATATTTCATAGCATGAATATAATCCACCCTTGTTTTCTTCAAGCTAAGATAAGCATGATAGTAGTAGGAATCTTAACTTAGGGAAAATTCTACTAAGGTATCATCTACTAGGATTTCCCAAGGCATAGCATACTTAGTAAAAATTCCATGCAAGTCCTACTTAGAAAATATCACTAATGCATAGTGAAAATAATGGGACAAAAGTATGAAGCACCACTTGCCTTTTTGGTAGAGAATATAAGTTCACTCCTTGATATGGTAATGGTCACACTCTTCAAATTCCACTACAATTCAATCAAGCAAGGCACAAATTCAAAACTAGCATTCAAACAATTCATCACATAATAATAAAAACAAAGCAATGCATGCAAGAATGCCAAAGATTGTTTTATTTGGAAAATTGGTTTCTAATAGGTTATAAACATTTTAAAACACCTATTTGTCATTCATAAAAGTGGCAAAACCATTTGATATCAAGTTAGTGAAAATGGCCATTTAAATCATTTTTGTTTCGCTAGAAATGATTTAAATCAAAGTAATAATTTCTAGTGTTTGAAAAATATATTTTTAAACACAAATGTTAGTGTTTTAAGGTCAAGTGTTTAATATTAAACCATTTTCAAAAGGTTTCATCTAAAAACCATTTTTAAATCAAAGCAATATTTTATTTTGTTGGGAAGGCCTTTAAACAAAGTAATAATTTTCTAGGGTTCACCAAATATATTTTTAAATCCAAAAACTTGGTGTTTAGGGTCAGAGAGTTTAATTCCAACCATTTTCAAAAAGGTTTTACTCAAAAAGCATTTTTAAAACATATTCAACATTTTTATTTAACTAGAAATGCTTTAATTCAAAGGAATAATTCCTAAGTGTCACAAAATATCATTTTAAATCCAAAAGTTGGTTTCTATGGTCAGTAGGTTCAAAACAATCCATTTACAAAATATTTTACGCTCAAAACATTTCTAGAATAATATTTATGTTCAAAATATGCTTAAATAAGTTTCTACAAAAACAACTAATTTTACAGAGGCAATTTACTAAACAAAGGGCATGGTTGGATAGAATTCTTTTTTCTGATTACATTGATATAAAGTTTGCAAAATTTGGACGTGTAGATTTGAAGTTATGAATTTTTCAAATCTAACCATCTAGTAGAAATGTTTCTCTCTATTTAATCAAAATTGTGCCACGCGTCTTGTTATGATTCGCTGGTACCAATTTGTGTGGATTGTGTAGCCATAGCCGTCAGATCTAACTTAAATCGCACGGTGCGGATGTCATCTTACCCCTTCGATTAACTAACCTATCCTAGCCACGCGATCAGGATCTAACGGTTCCTAGCCACTTGACCATGGATGGGCGACGCGGCGACGGTGGCTGGCAGCGGCGCACTCAGACGGTGATGGTGCCGGTGATACAGGAAGCGAGAGAGTGAGAGGGAGGCTCATAGTGTTCGCGTGATCTCGCTGATGCTTAACGTGCTCACGGGAAGGCAGGGGCGCTCGGACGTGTCGTCGATTGCTCACCGTAGTTGCTGTTGGCGTCGGGCGCTCCCCGTTGAAGACGGTGGCGACGGTACAGGTCACGCTAAGGCATGAAAAAGGGTGCATTATCTGCTCACAGAAGAGGCGAGTGTGTGAGTGTCAACGAGAGGGGGAGTCGCGGTCAGAGGTTACCGGGAAAGCTCAACGGAGTAATGGAAGACGGCGGCGGTGTTCAGTTGAAGTCGTTGCCGACGCTGCAGGGCACGCGCGGCCAAGAGGACGGCACTAGGAGGTGCAGGAGATGTTGGCGAGCAATCTCGGGTGGTCGAGGGGGCAAAGCGGTGGCTGGGCTCGCCGAAATTGGCCGGGGAAGGTTGTCGGAGTAGTGGTCGTGCAAATAAAATCAGGGGCAGCCTGGGGGCAGAGGGAGGATGGCGAGCGAGGGGAAATGTTGAGGGGACGCGGGCAATTAAATGAGCGAGGTTACTGGGCTGATTCATCGTGGCAGTAACACGAATTTACTCTGCGGAGTTAGAGGCAGAAACGGCGATGAGGAGGAAGAACTGGTCGCGATGGGTGAGGAAGACGACTGGCAGGTGGGGTCGGCTGGTCAGCGAGTGAGGGGGTTTCACAGTGGGGTCTACACATTAGTGACTGAGTGGGTGCGTTGCTGAGTGCGAAACGTTTTCCTGCGGGGAGAGAAGAAATGGGCTAGTTGGGCATGGTGGGCTTTTCTGGGCTGGGTTGGTTTCTTCCCTTTTTTTATTCTATTTCTTTTTCTGTTTTCTTTTTCTGTTTTGAATTCATTCAAATGATTTCAAACCCTTTTTCAGTTCAAATTTTGTCAAACCTTTCAGTAAGTTTCTATTCTGTTTAAACATGTATTTTAAAGACCATTTTAGAATAATCATTTTATTCATTTATGGTTTATTATTTATTTCAAAATAGGCACTTGTCTTTATTCAAATAAGATTTTAATTATATTTTAAAACCCTTATTTGAATTCTAATTTTCAGCAAACCTTTTTCAGTAGGTTTTATTTATTCAATAGGGTGTTAAATAATTCACTTGGAATTATTTAAAGTATTTCAATATGATTTATTAATCATTCAAATTGGGAAATTGTTTTTATTTCAAACAAAATCAATTATGGTTTTAATTCCATATAAATTTTATTCAAATAACTCTTTTTTTATTTAAGTTAAGAGTGTGGATTTGCTACCTAGGGGGATAGCTGCCCCCCTTTCATCCACCCTCCCCTTGTGCCTAGAGGTATGTGCTAGCATGTAACCACAATGGGATATCAAACTAATAAGTGACTGGTAATGAGTGATTAGAGCTCATGTGTTGCAAGTAATGTGTCAATATGGCTGCTTGCAGGCAACATGACAAATCGCTAGAGAACATAAATGGTAACAGTGTCTGCTCGGGTGTGTTAGCATAGCCTCGTGTCTTGTAATTTACCAGAACTTTGAACATGCTTATCTACACTTACTTTAGCATTAGGCAAAGTGGTTTAGCCAACATGGCAGCAAGGCAACAACATAAATAAAAATATCAATTCCCAACATGCATGTATATGGTATGTATAGTATACTAACATGAAGACAAAGGAGCATATTTCAATGAAAAGTGGAAGCAATGCATGTGCACTGTGTGTCCCGTGCTACTAGGATGTACCTAGAAAAAAGAATCTTATAAAGAACATAACCTATGTAGAATAAACCACTAAGTAGATAGGAACAAATCTTGAAATAGCTTATCGTATGATGGACAAGAGGAGCAGCTATCCCCCTTGGCAGCACAATATTTCCCTTTAAGTTAATTAAATAACTTTTATTTCACTTGGGCAAATTCCAATTATTATTTTCCCATGATTTAATTAATCATTTTCATTAGGGATTTTGTCTTTATTAAATATAATAGAATAGGGTTTAATCCCATATACTTTCATTTGAATATTCTTTATCCCTTTATTTTATTTGGATTTGGATTATCTTTATTCCATTTGCTTATGGATTTGGACAAGATTTAATTTGGCTTTTAAATATTCCTTATTTATTATTTCTTTCTTTGTCTTATAAAATCCATATCTTTTTTATTTAAAGGTCCAAAATTGGTGGTTCCAATTTGTATGATTTTATTTAATATTTGTTTATCCTTTTAAATCCTTTTAGGATTATTTTACTCACAATTTGGTATGGATTTTAGATAGGAGCTTTATTAGCTTTGAAAATTAATTCCTTTTAATTTATTAAATTCATAAGTTTTTATCTATGGTTCCAAATTGAATGAAATCAATTTCTGTGATCTCATAATATTTTTGTTTGTCATTTTGATCACTTATAAATGTTTGTTGAAAAATTTTATATGGAACAAATCCATAGTATTAGAGTAATCTTAGAATGATTTTCTTCCATTAGGGTTTTAGGGTTTTGATTTATTTTCCAAGATTAAATTTATTGATGAATGCATTTCACTTAATTTGAATTTTGTTGGATTCCCTTTTTATTCAAAGTTTGTTCAAGATGGGTTTTGATGTTTCCATTTTAAATCAAAAAGTTTCTTTTCACCCTAAATTTCAAAAATTATTTATTTTGTTTATTTATTTTTCACATTACAAAATTTGGAAAATTTTGGGATGTGACATAAATAGAGGAATGAACCCACTATCGAGCATAATTACTCCCTCTTGGAGTCACTAGCATCTACTTGGCCAAGATAGCTACTAGAAACAGAGAGCATGAAAGATCACAAACAACACAGACATGATAGAATCAATAAGACAAAACCATTAATCAATATGGCATAGTAATCTCAATATCCATTGGATCCTCGCAAGCACAACATGCATGATTATAGATGATCTTGATCATGAATGGAGCTCACAAGATCTAAACATGGTAGCACAAAGGAGGAGAGACAACCATCTAGCTACTACATGGACCCGTAGTCCTAGGTGGAACTACTCACGCTTCATACCGGAGGCTGGCATGATGATGAAGAAGGCCTCCGGGATGATCTTCCCTCTGGCAGGGTGCTAGGAAGAGCTTCAGATCCCCCCATCTAGGGACGATGGTGGCAGCGGCTACAGACTGTTTCGTGGAAGATTGATCGGGTACTTAGGGTTTTGGTATCGAGGTCTTCTTATAGGCGAAGAGGTGAGGCAGGGGGCACCCAGGGCGGCAGCACCCCCCAGGTGCGGGCCAGGTTTGGCCGCGCGACCAGGGGGTGTGGCCCCTGGTGGCTCTTCTTCGTCTCGTCTTCTAGCTCCGTGTTCCCCACGGTTAAATATTAACTTTTTCTTTTGTCCCGTCCAATTCCGAGAATATTGATTTTCTGCCTTTTCTGGAACCAAAAACATAAGAAAACAGGCAACTGTCACTGTGGCATCTTTTTAATAGGTTAGTCCAAAAAACATATAAAAATACCTCAAAGTGTAGACAAAGCAAAGCAAGGTAGATACTAAACAAGCATGGAACATCAAAAGTTATAGATACATTTACGACATATCAAGCATCCCCAAGCTTAACTCCTGCTCGTCCTCGAGTAGGTAAGTGATAAAAATAATAATTTTTTAGGTGACATGCACCATCAAAATCAAGATCAAACCATTTGCAAGCATTGAAAGCTGGGATCAAAGAACTCTAAACATGAGCATGAAAGACGGAGTTCTAACAGTAAGAAAAGTAACTATGCATGCAACATGAAAGGTTACAAACAAAGATTCATGAATAACAATGTAGAAAACATAGCATAGTGGCATTCATCTTGTCCCTCATGGAGTAGAAAATAGATGCATAGGACACCTTCAAAGTTCATCAGAGTGGACTAGATACAAATAGTTCAAGAACAAGAAATATCAACAATATGAATCAATCAATAAGTTTTGGGACAATGCACATAGAACTAAGAATGGCAACTATGCTCTCTTAATTGGTGCCTAAGGATAGAAGTTGGAGACTCAATATAATGGTGGAAGAAATGCCCTTCATAAAAAGGGAAGCAGGGATTTCAAGTCTCATAAAGAGCTTCCAAAAATTATGGTACTTGTTAGCATTTAGCTCTCATTTCCCTTATCATAAGCATCTTGAAGTGATTAAGGTTAAAGTGAACAAACTATGGAGTATATGCTTGACAAAGTATAAGTTGGCAATCTCATGTCCCTTGAATACGAGGGCCGCTCCTCATGCTACTCAAGTTTAGTTACCGGTAAGTTCTTGTCATAGTAAGTAGATGTGTATCATAGAGAACCGCCAACGGGGTACCCCTTGCACATGATATAGGAGCTATCCCATAATCAAAATGACAAGGCAAGCAGATAATGAGCATCTCAGCAATCTTCTTATTTACCATGGGAAAATGGTGTTTTTTTCTCTCTTTCCTCTTTTATCATCTTTTTTTCTTTTTATCAATCTCTTTTTTCTATCTCCTTTTTTTATAAGAAGAATGCTTCATAGATTGCTCATTATGGTGATGCTGCAAGTTACCACCATGATTAGGCATGGGTTAGGCTAGTGGCCCAGACGTTTCTCTAACACACATACATAACTCCATGGACTTACAAGCTTCCCTTTCATTTCACACCGACGACATCCATAAACAAAAGATCATGATATCAACTGGGTACAATGTACAAGTGCAATGTTGAAAGCGTTCCCCATGACATCATGGTTCTGCTAATTCCAACGTATAAGTGCAAGAATATACAACATAGTTGACACAATGGTTCAAGTTTATTAGGGGCAATAAAAATAAAGTGTGACATCAAGTTTGTGAGAGCTTTAATCACTAAGTTTTCACATAACAAAGAGACTTTTTAATTGGAAGGTGATGAAAACAAGAATATACTTGGAATGGTGTAACACACCATGCATAGGAATTTATAGTGGACACTTTGGAATAACTTGGTTTCTTGGGGGTTTTATGCATGAGAAGAGCTTACTCATACAAGTGGAGGCTAGCAAAAGACTGGTAGCGACCAACTAAGAGAGCAATAATGGTCATAATTGTGAGACCAGGCACATGGCTTAATAGGATTGATAGAATACTCATACCAACAAGTTGCAACTTCTTTTCCGGAAGCTCATTCGAAAAGAACTCTAAGGTTAAGCGTGCTTGGCCTAGAGCAATTCTAGGATGGGTGACCGACCGGGAAGTGGGTAACCGGGTGCGCACGAGTGAGGACAAAGTGCGCAGAAAAGACTAGTGTTGGTCTGTGGGGCCAGTCTAGATATCCTATTAAGATGCCAGGAGTGACACCCCCCGGGCCCAGGAGTGGACGGGGTGTTACAAAGTGGTATCAGAGCCGACCCTTGCGATTACACGGGTGTGTGCGGGTCAGTGGCGGGACATGTGGAGCATGGCGCGTGTGGCCCGAAGTGGACACGGCATGGCACATGTGCCGGCACTGGACGCACAGACGCGTGCCAAGAGGGAACGTTCCTGGGGTGTGCTTGATCGATGAGGGCATCGATCTTCTAAAGGGTGGGTGTATGTGAGACCAGGCACATGGCTTAATAGGATTGATAGAATACTCATACCAACAAGTTGCAACTTCTTTTCCGGAAGCTCATTCGAAAAGAACTCTAAGGTTAAGCGTGCTTGGCCTAGAGCAATTCTAGGATGGGTGACCGACCGGGAAGTGGGTAACCGGGTGCGCACGAGTGAGGACAAAGTGCGCAGAAAAGACTAGTGTTGGTCTGTGGGGCCAGTCTAGATATCCTATTAAGATGCCAGGAGTGACACCCCCCGGGCCCAGGAGTGGACGGGGTGTTACAATAATCATGCAGAGCGACAAAACAGTACTAATCAAAGCATAAAGTGGTACTACATGTCAAGTACTAAATGATCATAGAGGATATGGTGACTTGTTCATAGTCATAACATGGTGTGAGCATGTTCCAAGTCAACCCAAACAAAGCATCAAAGGTGAATACCACAATACTATGCTTTTGTATACTAAAACAACGCATGATTCTTTCAAGGAAAATTAAGGAATCCCAATTGTTTATAAAAATTCATGCTATATCAATAATCACTAAGAATAAGTTCAAAACAACATCTAGCATGACATGATAAAGTCTAAGTCACAGTCAAAGCAAGCTCCTCTTGTACTATTCAAGCAAGAACTTTCTACTCCTCTCCAACACCAATCAACTTATTTGAAACAACACAGCGAGAACGGGGGTCCAAACTACTTTATTCAAGCAAACTAAGGAAACAAAAACCAAAAATGAAAACTAAGACGCTCCAAGAACAACACAACTTTTGCATGGAACAATAAAAACGAAGTGTCTAGAAAGACCTGAGATTTTTATTGATGAAGAAGGGGATGCCTTGGGCATCCCCAAGCTTTAACGCTTGTACTTCTTGAATATTTCTTAGGGTGACATGGGGTGGCATCCCCAAGCTTGAGCTTTTGTCCATTCTTCATCTCATTACATCATTCTTTCTCTACACCTAAAATTTTTCCTTCATACAAAACTTCACACAATCTTCATTAGCAACATTAGTGTATTCAAAAGATAATAGACCCTTGGGGTTTAGTTTTAAAACAGCAAAACTTTCACTAAAAACACAAGCTACTGTAGAAATTCCCTCAAAAATCTCAGTTTCATAAAAACAACTCAAAAAGGAATCAATAAGAAGCAAATGCAAATAATGGCAGAAATCTGTCAAAACAGACCAGCAGGTAGAAACTATTTTTTTTCGAAGAGCTTCTGTTGCTCAATTCAAAAAGTGTTGAACTAAAGAAAGTTATCTAACAACCTGGGGGATTTATTCAGACAATTATAGCTCAACCCGACTTACAGAGATTTCACACGAATTTTTACAGTGGAGCAAAAAAAATCTGTTTTGGGATAGCAACTCCCCGAATCTTACTTCCCTCTCATTAGAGGTTATTCTGTGCACAAAAAGAAAATAAAAAGGATAAGGAGCGGTTATTACAAAAGTAATAACTTCCAAGACTCAAGAAAACTTTTGGGTTATCTCCCAAGAAGTACTTTTCTTTAACGCCTTTAAGTTAGGCACAAGAAGCAAGAATCAAGTATTTTCAAATGAAGAAGCATTAACATCAAACCTTGCTTTCAAAGGAGGAGAAAAAACAACTTCTCTCTCCTCATAGGGAAGTGTTCAATACCTTTCTTGAATGAAAATTGATATTTAATGGTGCCTTCTTTCATATCAATGATGGCACCAACAGTTCTAAGAAAAGGTCTTCCCAAAGTAATAGGACAAGAAGCATTGTATTCAACATCCAAAACATAGAAATCAACAGGGACATAAGCATTGTTAACCATAACAAGAACATCATTAACACTCCCCATGAGTTTCTTTTTTGCATTATCATTAAGTGGGACATCCAAATAACAATCTTCCAAAGGTGGCAAATCAAGAATTTCATAAATCTTTCTAGGCATAATAGAGACACTAGAACCAAGGTCACATGAAGCTTTGAGATCAAAGTCATTCACTTGCATATTAATGATGGGTTCCCAACTATCTTCTACTTTCCTAGGAATAGAGGCTTTATGTTTCAACTTTTCTTCCTTAATTTTAATGAGAGCATCTATAATGTGTTTGGTGGAATCTACATACATATCAATGGCATCAGGACTTCTAGCAAGCTTTTGTAGGAACATAATCACTTCAGAAATATTGCAACCATCAATATCAAAATCAAACTTAGCATCACTAGTAGTAGACTCATTGGGTTTAGGCATTGTGGTAGGAGGAATAGGGACCTCTTGTGGTTTAGTGGAATCCATATTGGTAGTGGTGATAGTGCACACACTATTGTTTCTAGCAATTTCAACTTCTCTTTCCCACTTAGCATGTAGTTGGGCTAACAGTCTAACATTTTCATCAATAGTAACTTGTATGGCATGAGTAGCAGCAAAGGTACTTTCCAAAGTTTCAGGTTTAGAAGCCATTTTATTAATCAAAGAGGACTATGCTTCAGACAAAGAGGAAATATTTTTCTCAACATTCAAAAGCTTTTCCTCCACGGTCTTGTTGAAAGTGGTTTGTTTACTAATAAAGTCTTTGAGCATGACTTCAAGTTCAGAGGGAGCACTTCTAGTATTGATATAGGAGTTTCCATAGGTATTGCCATTATTAGGAGGATAAGGCCTATAATTATTGCTACTACCAAAATTATTCCTATAGGCATTGTTGTTGAAATTGTTGTTTCTAAAGAAGTTCACATCAACTTTCTCTTCTTGAGCAACCAAAGAGGATAAGGGAACATTATTTGGATCAATAGGAGCTTTTCCATTAACAAGCATAGCCATGATAACATCAATCTTATCACTCAAAGAGGAGGTTTCTTCAACAGAATTTACCTTCTTACCATGTGGAGCTCTCTCAGTGTGCCATTTAGAATAATTAACCATCATATTATCAAGGAGATTTGTTGCAGCACCCAAGGTAATGGTCATAAAGGTATCTCCAGCAGCTGAATCCAACAGGTTTCTTGAGGAGCAGTTTAAACCTGCATAAAAAGTCTGTATAATCATCCAAGCAGTAAGTCCATGAGTGGGGCAATTCTTAACCAAAGATTTCATTCTTTCCCAAGATTGGGCAACATGTTCATTATCAAGTTCTTTAAATTTCATTATTTTACTTCTCATAGATATAATCTTAATAGGAGGAAAGTATTTTCCAATAAAAGCATATTTGCACTTAATCCAAGAATCAATACTATTTCTAGGCAAGGATAGCAACCATTCTTTAGATTTTCCTCTCAAGGAGAAAGGAAACAATTTGAGCTTAATAATATCTCCATCCACATCCTTATATTTTTGCATCTCACAAAGTTCAACAAAGTTATTGAGGTGGCCAGCAGCATCAGAACTAGCACCAGGAAATTGCTCTCTCATCACAAGATTCAACAAAGCAGGCTTAATTTCATAAAAGGTAGCATCAGGAGTAGGTGGAGAAATAGGTGTACTCAGGAAATCATTGTTGTTTGTGCTAGTGAAGTCACACAACTTCGTGTTCTCAACAGAGTTCATTTTGGCAAAAGTGGAGCAAGCCAACAGCAGCAGCAACTAGAAGAGGAAATAATTTTTTTGTGTTTTTGATAGGAGAAAGCAAACCAAACTAAACTAATTTTTTTGGAGTTTTTGATAAAAAGAGGCAAACAAAACCAAGCAAAAGAAACTAAGCAAAACAAAAACAAAGTAAAGAGAAAGGTTATGAAGGACTCCCCTTGTGAAGCCGTCCTTAGCTTCCCCGGCAACAGCGCCAGAGATACCTTGATGGTGGCTCAGATCAATGTAGAGCTTCGTTGGGAGATGATGGCTCAGTTGATGTGGAGCCTGTTGGGAACCCCAAGAGCAAGGTGTGAAGCAGCACAATAGCAAGTCTTCCCTCAGTAAGAAACCGAGGTTATCAAACCAGTAGGAGGATGGAAATGTCACACAGGTGTTGCAAGCAACACGGAGACCTGCACAACACAAACTCAAGACTTTGCCCCAACTAATAGTGAGGTTGTCAATCTCACGGGTTGTTGTAACAAAGGATTAAACATATGGTGTGGAAGGTAATGGTTTGCAGCAAGTAAACAGGTAGGTGGAAGATGTATCAATGATAAAGATTGGACCGGGGTCCATAGTTCACTAGAGGTGTTGTCCTTAAATAAACAACATGGCATGAAGGGTAAACAAATTACAGCAGGGCAATTGACACGAACTGAGCAAGGCATAACAATGCAATACTAGACAAAAAGATCCTATGAGATTCGATTGGGCAATACGACAATATACATAGACCGCCATCCAACTGCATCTATGACTAGAAGTCCACCTTCATGTTATCATCTGAACCCCCTCCAGTATTAAGTTGCAAGCAATTGACAACTCCTTTAAGCAAAGTGTGTAAGGTAAACAATCCACTTGTTCTATGAACAAGAGACCGTTGTTTTCTCCCTAGTAGCAACATCACATCTACAATCGAAGAGATTTCTATCACTTCCCTTGGAAACTAGAGGCATGAACCCACTATAGAGCATAAATACCCCCTCTTGGAGTCACTAGCAACTACTCGGCCAAGATAGCTACTAATAATAGAGAGCATGCAAGATCACAAACAACTCAGACATGATAGAATCATAAAGACAAAACCATTAATCAATCTGACATAGTAATCTCAATATCCATCGGATCCCTGCAAATACAACATGCATGATTACAAATAGATTAGATCTTGATCATGAACGGAGCTCACAAGGTCTATACATGAAAGCACAAGGAGGAGATACAACCATCTAGCTACTACATGGACCCATAGTCCAAGGTGGAACTACTCACGCTTCATACCGGAGAGAAGGCCTCCGTGATGATTTCCCCTCCGGCAGGGTGCCGGGAAGAACTTCAGATCCCCTCGATCTAGCGACGACGGTGGCAGCGGCTATAGAAGGTTTTGTGGAGTTTTTATCGGGTGCCTAGGATTTTTGATCAGGTGCTTCTTATAGGCAAAGAGGAGAGGCTGGGAGGCGGCCAGGGGCCCCACTCCCTACCCAGGCGCGGGGTGGTCCCACCTGCGCCTAGGGGGGTCTGGCCGCCCTGGTTTGCTTCTCCGTATCGTCTTGTGGCTTCGTGTCCCCCACGGTAAAATATTGACTTTGGCTTTTGTCCTGTCCAATTCCGAGAATATTTATTTTCTGCCTTTCTGGAACGAAAAATAGAAGAAATCAGGAAACTGGCACTATGGCAACTTGTTAATAGGTTAGTTCCAGAAAAGATATAAAAACACCTCAAAGTTTAGAAAAATTAAAGCAAAGTAGATACTAAAAAAGCATGGAGCATCAAAAATTATAGATACGTTCCGACGTATCAGGAGACCCCAAGAGGAAGGTATGATGAGCACAGCAGCAAGTCTTCCCTCAGTTAGAATGTAACACCCTCGCCTGATGAGTCTGAGTTCATGTGTATAGTGCCAATCCCTGGATCGGTTCACTGGCACACACAGTACAAAATGATACAAAATATAACTGTGCATCATAAATACAACGAATATGATCCAGAATTTACATTATTTATTCAAGTACACAGCGGAAAACGAATATAAGGTAGATCTCCATCCTTCAAATGTGCCACAGGCGAACAAATGTGGAGTGGAGTCTCGCGACCTATGAACGATCACTCAGATACGATATAACCTGCAACATGAAACGTTGTAGCCACGAATGGTCAATACATTGAATGTATGGCAAGTAGGCTAAAGTGGTTAACAACAGATCTATCAACTACATGCTTATTTGGCCAAGTAGAGTTCAGGCTCATTTGCATAAAGCAACAGTTTTATCCTAACATTTGTAACAAAGTACGATAAATAGGACACTCTGGTTCACTCCCATGTGCTCGTACCCAATTATGTTTACCCAACAATTTTTAAGTAATTAAGAAATAAGGATGAGTGAGAATATCATAGCATCAGTATCAGGTCGCTCAAATTGTCCATAACCGGGGACACGGCTAATCGATTAGTTTATACACCCTGCAGGGGTTAGTACACTTTACCCATGTGACTTGGCCAGCCCAGCTTGTACCACCACTCTCATATTGGGGGATGATAGGGACAAGTCCAAGAAGGAACCGTTCGGGAAGTAGCTCCCCAATCTCGACGCGCACCGGTCCAACCTACACTATCTACATCTCTGGATACGCGGGTTCGAGTTACCACAACCTACTGAGTCCAACCAACCGCCCATTCCATTATTGGCACATGGTTGCACATGAAAGCTACCCAACAAAGAAGCTAATCCTTTCTCAGTGTCCTGGGCGGCATTCCCCACCATAAATACACTCGATGACCCAATCAATGCCATTCCGCCCAGTTGGTTCATTAAAACATATTGGTTTGTCATTTAGCAAAACATAAGCCTTTCAAAACATATAACTTTTCATGATGTGATTCCCTTCCTCGTCTAAATAGCATAGCTAAGCAATCTACCAATACGATGGCTCATAAACAAGGAAGGCTAGGGAATAATATGGGATATAGCATAGCATATACACATCAATTCCTACAGATGCAATTCTACAAAAACATCTGCAATGCATAGGAAAACAATAGGACATTTATGACCAAGATAGCACCACTTGCCTTTGTTGTAGACGTAGTCAATTAGATAATCCTCACAATTCTCATAGATATAATGGTTGCTCTCGTCATAACCACAATACTTGCAATCATAGTAGTTGCAATCACACACGTTGCACCCCTCGCAATCTATCGATCAAACAATTGCATACAACATAAATAATAGCACATAGAGATCAAACAAATGCAACAAATGCATGCATGACAATTTAATAAGTCACAATGGTTGTTACTTTAGTTCTCTACACAATACTGGAGTATATGATGCATGCAAGAGACCAATTAATGCAATGGAGTACTTGTTATTAATAATTACTTGCCAATATAGGATTTTTAATAGTTCTATTGTAACGACAGTTCTAACTGTAGAATTAAATTTTTTCTCTTAGGTTTACTGGATAGAGGACGTTAATACGAACCAGTAGGCGTTGGATTCACCCTAATCGGAGTTATAGATCTTTTTGTATGATTTAAATAGTGTTTAATGGTTTTAAATGATTCATATAGTTTCTGTTGTCTAAAAATCAAACTAAAATTATATCTGTAATTTTCACGGAATTGTGATTTCAGGGACATATTATTTGTAACTTTCTGTATAATATTTATTTTCTTATGAATTTATTACTCTAAATAAGCCATTAAACCATTTAAATCTTCACGGAAAAACCTTATAGTAAAAGGCTTAACTAATTGCATATTGATGATCTACATGGAACCAGCTTTCCAACGGTATATCATTTATATTTTTGTGACAAGCAATTAATTTACTATGAATTTAATGATTTATAAAGCCATTAAAACTAATTAAATTGCTACGGTTTAAATATTCTGCAAAGGCTAGATCCAACCAGATATTATTAATGTACATTACAGTAGCTTCAATTTGATATATTGTTCATATTTTTCGGAGTTACAGATAATTTCTTATGAATTTATTAACCTAAAAGACCATTAAAACTAATTAAATTACTGCAGTAACCACGTACAGTAAAAGTTGGATCTATTCTGATAAGATGATTCTAGGTGAAATTATCTTCAATTTAATATATTATACGCAATTTTTTGACGTGGTATGAATTTCTAATGAATTTTACAAGTTAGATCTATAATATGCAATTTTAAATTCAAACGGAATATTCCGCTGACTAGACAGGTTGACTTTGCATGCTGACTGGGATTAGATGTTGACCTGACGTTGACGTGGCGTTGATGAAGAAGCTGACCGGAATAACGACATGGCACGCACCGGTTTGATTGGATCTCGACCGTCTGGATAGGATTCGGTGGCTAGAAGAAGAGATTGACCCGATTTTGGCTCAGAATAGATAAGAAACAGATCTGCGTTAGAGAGACAAATCCGTAGGTCAAATTGAAAAACTCGGAACATGAAAGTTGTGGGGAATCATTATTCCTACCTTCTCACCAAAGGAATTTGGTTTTGAAGAAACGAGCGCGAGTAGATCTTAGATTTACACCGTAAGATCTGAAATATTATGATACGAAATTCTCCGGCTGTGGTGGATGAAAAGAGGTGAGGTTTGTCGGAATTGAAAGATTTCGACGATTCCTACAACTTTCGTATTTTGACCGAAGGCAAACGACGAAGTCTAGATGGGTTACAAAGCGAAATAAGATTCGGGCATATGTAGATTCGGGATTTCGAGAAGAAAAACTCTTACAGCTGTGGCTCCACGAGTTTATATGGAGGTTTAGGATGGTTTAGAGATAGGCCTTGGAGTAGGGAACAAGTAGAAACAAACGGAAGTCGATTCAGAGTTATAGATAAAAAGTTATAGCAGTTTGAGTAGAGATAGGTCTAACAAAACAGATTTTGCACGCTTTTTGGAGCAACCCGATCGATCCCTGTACGCGCGCGTGGCCTGGTCCGGTCGGTCCCTTTGCTGGGCCGCCGGCTGGCTCGGCCGGCCTGTTTTTTTTTATACTTGTTTACCTCATATCTTTTGCATACGAACTCCAAATGACATGATTCTTGTTTCTAAATTTTTCTAAAATTGAATAGGTCATTATAGAATCAAATTTGTAATCTTTTTACTAGTTTGGAAGTAGTGGGTTTATAAATCCTTGTATATCTCATTTTATTTATATCTTTATGTGTTTGTATTTGATACATAACTTTTTCATACTAGCTCCAAATGAGCTCAATTTTGTTTCTAAAATTTTGTAATATTAATTGGATTCTTTTAGGCTATAATTTAGCAATAATCAATGTCTTAGCAATAGTGGGTTTTATAAAGTCAATTTAATTTTCCTTTAGGAACATTTGGGTGAATCAACTATAGGATTTAGATACCAGGATTTGGTTTCAGTTTGTGAGAACCTTGCTTGGATGTATTAAATGCTTATGAATGCTTCATGATTTTCATTTTGAAATCTTGCACACCAATTCTACAATCCATAATCAATCCATGCCCTTTTGCCTATATGGCTACTTAGGTCTTAACAAAAGAATATAAGATTTTGAATTCATGGTTGAGAGGATTTTCTATTCAAAAAGTTTCTTCTCTTTGAGAATTTTCAACATAGTCAAACAATCAATCAAACTTATTTATTTATTTCACATTCCAAAATTCTCCTAATTTTGGGATGTGACATAGAAACCAAGGTTATCGAACTAGTAGGAAGAAGGAAACGTCACACAAGTGTTGCAAGAAACATGGAGACCTGCACAACACAAACTCAAGACTTTGCCCCAACTAACATTAAGGTTGTCAATCTTACCGGTTGCTGTAACAAAGGATTAAACATATGGTATGCCCCAACTAACATTGAGGTTTTCAATCTTACTGGTTGCTGTAACAAACTCAAGACTTTATACAAGTACTATTCATCAATGATCGCTTCCATTACCATTACTATGATGTTGTCTGCCTCCATGTCTGAGTAGATCATTAGTTCTTAGGAAGATGAAGAAACCCTAGAATAAGATAAAGTTTATTATGATATTCACTGTGACCATGTGTTAGATTGTCTGCATCTTGATGTTGGGAGAAGTCGACCTCTTCAATATTTTCCTCTTGCGGGGACTTGATGTAGGGAACTACTTGTTGGTAGACGGAGGCATGTTAGCACTTACAAGTGACTATAAAGTTGTTGGCACCCCTTACGTATCAACTTGGTAATCGAGGAAATTTACAAAACACTATCCATGCCATAGGATACGTCTTGCGGAATTATGTCCCTTAATAGAGTGGTAATTCCATTGATGTTGATTATTGTCTGTTGTGGTTATGAGGATGATCTGAGTAGTGGTTGCTACCTCTTTGTCCAAATATGGAGTTCCTCTCACACATACATAGTTGAGACTGTTCATGATGATAATCTTTACCTTAGCCCTTTATAATACTAGTGGTGTATCTGCCAATCCCTGAGAACGCTTTCCCCCACTGAAGTTTCAAATATCTACGTGATACCTAATTTCTATATTTAGTTTTATTTACTTTACTCGTTATTCTCTTATACCAAAAACCCAAAAACACCTTTTTACACATTACTTGCATTTTATCTTGTCACTTAGAACTTTGCTTAGCATTTCTATTTTCAGTATTTACTTCAAGAATTCTTAGACTTCAGACTCCTGCTTCCTGTGGGATCGATATCTTTATTTTGAAACTAGCTACATCTGATCTGTGCACTTGCAGTCATCGATTACCGACTTAGGCATGTAGAATTACTTGTAGTCCAAGTTGTATCTAGTTATTGGCTTTTGTAACATAGCCGGAGGTCTCTCCTAGAACCCTAGGCCCTGGTGACTATATAAACTGGACCTTAGGGAGACTTTAGGGCACACATAATACAACCTACTCGCACAGGCGAACGTCTCTTGTAATCCGCTGTAACATCCGGCTCTTGTCGATATATTACTGGGTTGCTAGCAGGAGTAGGATCTGATCACCGCAATCGGATTTGGACCTGTATAAACTTGGGCTCACCACTCCCGGAACACCCATACGTCTCACACCCCATCTTCTCAACGCCTTCAGGACCCCCTATGGCGTACTTGTCGACAATCTGACGACAGTTGGCACCCACCATGGGGCAGGTGACTTTCTGAGCTTTGTTCCGGGCGAAATCTGAACATGCAAGAATCGGCAAAACAATCGCCATGGGTCGCGTGGTCTATGACAGTGATGTCCCTCTCGTTCTTCTCAATGGGACCTGGATTCCAGCTAGAGAGCTCGTGACAATCTGACGACAGTTGGCACCCACCATGGGGCAGGTGACTTTCTGAGCTTTGTTCCGGGCGAAATCTGAACATGCAAGAATCGGCAAAACAATCGCCATGGGTCGCGTGGTCTATGACAGTGATGTCCCTCTCGTTCTTCTCAATGGGACCTGGATTCCAGCTAGAGAGCTCGTGACAACCTACACCATCATGTCCATTAGCGAGATCGACATCTACCTCGGCTTCGCTGATCCCGCCCAACCCACCCTTGAGGTGATGACCATGGCGGAAGAAAAGTCTGGATCTGCTCTGTGTAGGGTTCGCAGCATAGAAAACAAAAAATTTCCTATGATGGGAACATCTATGTACCAAGATCTATCTACTAGATACAAGCAACGGGTGGATATACATCCATAGAATACATACCCTCGAAGACCGAATAGCGTTAACGAGGTTGTACTCGTGGATGATGTAGACGAACGCTTGCCGATCTCAAGATCGTGATGAAGTCCATCTGGTCCAGCCGGTCCAGCACGATAAAGTCCAGCACCTCAAAGCAGTGGTGCATCCGTGATCGCACACACGTACGGGTACCCCGACAACCTCTGCGCCCTCGCTCCAGAGAAGCAGCGGAAGTAACAAATCCTTCCCCGAAAAAGCCACCGGGAACATGTATCTCGCTGATCCGAGACCATGGGGAAATTCTAAAGGGGGAGAGAGATCCTTCGCGAGGATGTGTACTTTGAGAGGAGGAGAGGGGGGACTTTTATAGGGAGAGGGGGCACCCAAGGGGCATGGCGCCCAGCCATGGGGGCTGCCCCCACCTCTTCCACATTCATGTGGGTGGAGCTCCCACTCAAAATGAAAAGCCTCCACTCCCATTAAAAAGCCTCCACTCAAAAATCCACTCACATGCATTAAATTTCCACCAAATTTAATGCAAGCTCCCATTTAAATAAAACTCTTTTATTTATTTATTCAGAATTTTGTTAATTACTTTAATTAACAAACATTCACATAAAACCCCTTACAACATTTCAATTTCACATGCAGAACCAGTTTCAGCAATTTCAACTGAAACAGTTTCGGTGTCTAGTGAAATAAATTCCTCCGCTTTCCTTTTTCTTTCTCTGGCATATCATTTGCTCCGAATGGTGTCGGTATCCCTTAAGTGTGTCACCCTACGGTTCGCTAATAATGTAGACATGATCGAGACCCCTCTCCGATCAATAATCAGTAGCAGGACCTAGAGATCCGTACAGACTCCCACAAATTCAACGATGACTTCTATGATCGTGTGAACCTTTTACGCTAGTATTTTAATCCCTTTGTTTCACGATATATTACATGTCCGAGATTCGATCATCGGTATCTCCATACCTAGTTTGATCTCGTTACCGACATGCACTCTTTTCTCGTTCCCGTGATATAACATTCTAGTGATCAAATCACTTGCTTGCAAGCTAATCAATATGATATCACCGAGAGGGCCCAGAGCATATCTATCCGTCATCGGGATGAAAAAATTCCACTCTTGATCCATGGGTCTCAACATAACACTTTAGTAGTTCTGAAGCCATCTTTATAATCACCCAGTTACGGTGTGACGTTTGATGTCATCGAGAAACTCTTCTGGTGTTAGTGATTGACATGATCTCAGGTCTAAGGATTAGGATCACTTCGTAAGTTGTTATAGCAGTATAAAATCAGTGACTTTGATCGTAATGCTATACTTCGGATGAATGTTCATCACATCATTACACTAATGTTGTGACCTTGTTATTAACAACATCCAATGTCCATGATCAGGAAACCTTTGATCATCTTGTTAATCAACGAGCTAGTTTATAAGAGAGGCATAACTAGGAACTTCCTTTTTGTTTATTAAACACACATGTATTAACGTTTCCGTATTAATACAATTATAGCATGTAAAATAAACATTTATCATAAACAAGGTATACGATAATAACCACTTTATTATTGCCTCACGGGCATATTCCCTTCAGTCTCCCACTTGCACTAGAGACAATAATCTAGTTTGAAAACTTTGTGTATTGAACACCTATGGCTTTCTGGTGTTCCAAAAATACACAACTGCAAGTGGTTAACATAATCTACGGATCTGACACTTTCAGGTCCGTGTGTATTTGCATGTCTTTGCGTGTTCACGCATCACTCATTCTCCAATGAGATGGCATTGTATAAATTTGGTCTTTCGGTGAGACCTTTAGTTCCTTGGGGTTTAAAACACGTCGATACTTATTGTCATACAATATATCTTTAGTGTTAGCCCGTTGCGAACCACACCTTAGTTTGATAACAAACTACTTGACACAAATTCCCTCCTTTGCTGCTACTATAGCAGTCATATACTTAGCCCTTTTGTTGTAGTATTCGTCACAATGTCTTAACTATGGATTTCATCCAAATCCATCATGGAAACTTTCTTTCCATTTCATTATGCCACTCATAGTTTAAATTGAGTTAAACTTAATTTGTATCTTGTGACAAAACTAGTATCAATGTAACGCTTTACAATGAACTATTTGTAATTGTTTGTCACCTTTACACAAATATATTCTTAGTTCTTCCAAAAGATCATAAGAGTATCCTCACTATCGTCCAATGATCATTTTATGATTCATTCTGGTATATGCTCATAACACTTAGATCATAGGACATATCTGGATGTGTACATATCATGGTATGATTGATCAAAACATTCTCGTGATTTCACTCATCAAGTGTCAAAGCACTTGAATCTTGTTTCACTTATCAAGTGTCGATACACTTGAATCTTGATTCAATTCCTTTCCATGCGACAAGAACCATTTCTTGTCGTTTCTATATTGAACTCCTTCAATATCTCATATATGTATGTTTGGCACAACCATATTAGCGTCACAGTCTATCCACTATAGATATTCATGCTAAATATTCGGGTTTTGCCCAAGTCTTTCATCGAAATGAAACTTTTAACCTTTGTCAATAAAAGATACATCATTTCTAATCAACAAGATGTCCTCCACAAAATGTATTAGAAATATGTCTCACGCTCCCACTTAATTTCTTGCAAATGCAAGCATCTTCATCGTCTCCTGATGAAAAACTCCTTTTCATCACGGTGAAGATTCCAACTCAGCGATGCTTACTTCAACCATTGAAGTTTGCATGCCCTTTTAACATCCTTTGAATTAACAAAACCCTTTGAACCGTGTCATGTACACGTCCTAGGAAACTATTCTATTAGAAGAACTTTGTTTTGTTTATTCATCTACCATATACCAAATTATATGTAGTGGTTGCTACTTTAATCCGTCCAGACTAAATATCGCTATGAAAGATCAAATCTTGTCATAGTCAACTCCTTGAACATTGTCATAAAATACTTTACCGACATGTTGACTATTTCATAGATGTGAAACATCCATGTCTGTTTCTTTATAGATCCAAATACGACCGATAGGTTTTTACACCTTTCCGGGGGGTCTTCCAAGTTCAAAACTTGATTTCTCATGTATGGAACTATCACGGATTTTATGGCTTCAAGACATTTGACGGAGTCAGGGCCCATCATCACTTCTTTGCATGTAGTCGGTTCATCATTGTCAAACAATAATGATTTACTCTCAAATCTCAGCATTTGATTGTTTATCCGACCGACTTGGTTCAATAAGAACTTAGATCTCCATGACCACAACCTTTGAGGCACATAAGCTATGAGCATTATGGCAGCCTTCAGAACGATTTCCGGCGCTGCGCAACTCAGCACATATAGCTAAGGTTCGTTAACCTTATCAAAGTTCTATTGTCCTCCCACTTAACATTTATGAAAAATTCCTTCTTCAAGAAACTTCACATTTCAAGCGACAAACCCTTTTGTCCTCGGTGTTATGGAGGAATAACCAATTGCTATTCGAAATAACCTACAAATACATGCTCATCCGACTTCGGTTGTAAACAACTTACTTATGTTTAGCATACCAAAATTTAAGAAATGACAACTTGGGTTTTACCCCAAACCATAACTTCCATGGTGTCATTTCAACGGATCTAGATGGACCTCTTTTTAGTGAAAAAGCGGTAGTCTCTAAAGCTTTAATCTTTTTAAAACATAATGGCAGTTTTATCAATAACACCTTTGACCCAACCATGTCAAACAAGGTTTCATTACAAATCTCAAACAATCCATATTCCTATGGTGTTTCGGGAGATGTAAATCTAGGTGTTTTGCTAAACATGCAACTGAAATAAATCCCTTTATGATAAAATCATAATTCATTTATGTTCTTGTTACACTTGTAACTCAAACAAATCCCTTATGATAAAATCATAAACCATTTATTTTCTTGTTACAATGATTTTCCACTTCATCTTGAAAGTCTTTGAAACATTTTCAAATATTTCATACTTAATTCTCATTAAGTGAACATTCACTCAAATTTCCGGAGAAAGTATATGAAGTTGAAACCCATCGCTTACGACTATAAATAATGGACTACATACATCGATATGTATAAATTCCAATAATTTAGTCGTTCGTTCTTCTTTGGCCTTTGAACGAAGTTTTTAATTATCCCGAGGAAAGTCTCACAAGCGTCACTTGATCAAATCAAAGACTCCAAAAATCCAAGAATATGGAGATTCTTCATGTTTTCTTTCCATTATAATTTAAACGGCGATGTCACTTCGTAAGTCATCTTTCAATCATTTGTCTTGCGACATTTTAGCATTAGGTTTTATGGATGTGATCTCTCCAACTAGATTTGTAAATCATCCATCTTATATGGAATACGGTAATTATTTGAACAACCTTTGTTCTCATAATACCTGATTCAAATAACAATTACTAAAAAAAATCTTGAAGTCAAGCTTTGATGTCAACGAGAAATACAAACAACGGTTTGTTTGTTTTCGATGAACATCATCACATATTCTCTTGCTGGTTATTTAGGCCATTGTGGTTTATGAATTGTGTCGTTCCGTATGAAATTTCATACCAACCAATTCGGTATCCAATACCCAAGAACCACATTGTTTAACAAGCAAAGAATACAACCATAACATGTATATCATCCATATACCTAAATTGGATATTTCCAATCTTTTCTTTTCTGCCAAATATATTTTATAGATTCTCTTTCAGCATTTCCTTTTCCTTTTTAAAAGAATCTATCAACATCAAAAGTGGCGCCATATACATGACACATAGTCCAAAGTGTGTATATTCAAATAATAATACCTTTGGACTTGCACTTTGAAGTAGATCACCATCATCAAAATGATCGGTATTCTTTCAAAGTCCATTCTTTAGTAATCTTATAATGTAGTAAACACTTTACATACATCTTCTATTCATCCTTATCATGACGACTTTCATGATCAAGCTACTGTAGCTTATAAAGGTGAATCGTGAGTATAACATTACTTTCCAAAACCCTTTTGGATGATTAGGATGTCTAGCATCTCCAACCTTTGTAAATTCTCATCCAATATGAGAACATATATTATACTCTATCATATTGCAACCAAAACATTGTTTCAGATATCGTTATATCTGTCACACATGATGGTTTCTGAAACAATTCTTTTAGCTCCTAGATAAACTTGATATTAAAACAATCAAGAATCATAGAGGCAAACATGATACTTAAGATACTAACACTGGAATTGTTACTCTCAATTTAATACCAATTATTAAATTTCACGGAGTAAATAGAATTTTGCTGAAAGTTTGCAATAGGACTTTAAACTTTAGATTGACACTCAACACAATACGATACCAGTTCGTAAAGTATATATCCAGAATTCTATAGTTCTATTATCTCAATTACAACTATGCATAAGGTGGTGAACGAATGCCAATGACTACAACAAATTATGCAAATTTACTTTGATTTAATTTATGATAAATTGAGTTATACTAATCCAAATTAGAAATGAACTCCCACTCAAAAACGACATCCCTCGTGTCTTTTTGGTGATTACATGAACCAAATCCACTACACCAAGTCCGATCATCACGTGAGTCGGCGTAGCTTCAAAGGCGAGCATCAAATGGGCATCATATCAAAACATATGACTCATGCTTAAACTTTCGGTCCGTGTTCCGAGGCCATGTCTGTACATGCTAGGCTCGCCAAGTTAGAACCTTAGTATTCGCGTGTGTAACTGTCTTACACCCGAGATATGCTCGTGGATTCAAGTACACCCGATCATCACGTGATGCCTTGAAGCGACGAAACATTGTCGGTGCATACTTAAGGAAGAACACATTTTTATCTTGATATCTAAATGAGGGATCATCTTATTATGCTAATAAAACACCAAACAAGCAATATAAGATGCAATCAAACATCACATGTTAATAAGTGAAATGATATGGTTTCCGCATATGATCTCTATCATGTGCACCATGGTATGATCACTATCATACCTTTATGTGTAAGGCCAAGGTCTATAGAACTTACACGCTATGTGTGTTGTAAGAGTATCATCTCATACTTCTACTCACAACATCACCATATCATAACACTAGCCCAGCAACAATCTAAACTAGACGCCTCTAATTTATCCATTGCAAGTTTTACGTGGCTTAGGGCTTTCGAAGATAGAACCGTTCTTACCTACGAACATGAACCACAACAAGGATAACCAAATTGTTGACAACTCGTTGCAAATTAGATATTGACTATAGTAGGAGAGACAAACATCTGCTAGCCACTTATGCAAAACTAGTTGCATGTCAAGCGTGGAACAGGTCTCATGTGCGAGGACATGTAAAGTTTTTCCGGGCCGCTTCATCCCACTATGGCACCAATATCCAAAGTACAACTAAGAAGCAATAAAATGATCATCATCGCCCACATACTCATATGTGTACTACCCGTGCAAAGCATCTACGCATAGATCCGGCTCTGATACCACTGTAGGGTTCGCAGCATAGAAAACAAAAAATTTCCTACGATGGGAACATCTATGTACCAAGATCTATCTAGACCCCTCTCCGATCAATAATCAGCAGCGGGACCTAGAGATCCGTACTTACTCCCACAAATTCAACGATGACTTCTATG
The DNA here is from genome assembly GCA_916181665.1 of Avena sativa. Taxonomy (NCBI): domain Eukaryota; kingdom Viridiplantae; phylum Streptophyta; class Magnoliopsida; order Poales; family Poaceae; genus Avena; species Avena sativa. The sequence continues at coordinate 152,847,835 of OV702297.1, forward strand.
ATCATGTGAACCTTTTACGCTAGTATTTTAATCCCTTTGTTTCACGATATATTACATGTCCGAGATTCGATCATCGGTATCTCCATACCTAGTTCGATCTCGTTACCGACATGCACTCTTTTCTCGTTCTCGTGATATAATATTCTAGTGATCAAATCACTTGCTTGCAAGCTAATCAATGTGTTATCACCGAGAGGGCCCAGAGCATATCTATCCGTCATCGGGATGAACAAATTCCACTCTTGATCCATGGGTCTCAAAATAACACTTTAGTAGTTCTGAAGCCATCTTTATAATCACCCAGTTACGGTGTGACGTTTGATGTCATCGAGAAACTCTTCCGGTGTTAGTGATTGACATGATCTCATGGTCTAAGGATTAGGACCACTTCGTAAGTTGTTATAGCAATATAAACTCAATGACTTTGATCGTAATGCTATACTTCGGATGAATGTTCATCACATCATTACACTAATGTTGTGACCTCGTTATTAACAACATCCAATGCCCATGATCAGGAAACCTTTGATCATCTTGTTAATCAATGAGCTAGTTTATAAGAGAGGCATAACTAGGAACTTCCTTTTTGTTTATTAAACACACATGTATTAACGTTTCCGTATTAATACAATTATAGCATGTAAAATAAACATTTATCATAAACAAGGAATATGATAATAACCACTTTATTATTGCCTCTCGGGCATATTCCCTTCACTCTGTCCACAAAGGCAGAAGAGTTCAAGATCCTGGAAAAACCTGAACCCACCCAGCTCGCTCCTATAGTGGAAGAAGTGGTGGAAGAAAAATCCGGATCTGATCTCCCCATTGAGATCGGATACATGGATGAGGAGTATATTCGCTTCGGATTCGGTTCTATCGATGTTGAAGCATAAAAACACTATTGAGGCACATGATAAAGCAGATGATGAAGTGTCCCTACTGAAGGGAATATGCCCGAGAGGCAATAATAAAGTGGTTATTATCGTATTCCTTATTTATGATAAATGTTTATTTTGCATCCTATCATTCTGGATAAATCTGGATAAATTCTATAACCACAAATACATTCCCTAGATAAATTCTTATTTATGATAAATCTGGATAAATTCTATAACCACAAAGACATTCCCTGGGTGCACCTAGTCTGGAACACTTACTATAACAATGGAAAACTTCCAGGAAGAGGTTTGGAGGGATCCTTTTGGTGGAAAGCACACCTGAAGTTAGTTGACATTTTCAAAGGAATTGCAAAATGCTCGATGGGAGATAGAAAGTCCACTCTCTTTTGGTCTGATATGTGGAAGGAAGAATGCCTGCAGCATAAGTTTCCTCACTTACTATCCTTTGCAAAAAATCCACATATGTCAATGAGTTTATCTAGATACCCAACATGCAAGACCACTTCTTTCTTCCTCTGTCTCAGCAAGCTTACTCTGATTATCTGTGCCTGGAACAAATTGTCAGTGAGGGGATTTAGGGAGAATCAGATAATTGGAGTTACATTTGGGGAAGTGACTCTTTATTTGTCAAAAAGGCCTATTCCTCCTTGTCTGGACATATTGCAGCTCAGCCTCATTTTTCTTGGTTATGGAAGTCCTCTTGCCACCAAAAACACAAGTTTTTTTTATGGTTATTACTCATTGACAAACTGAATACCAGAAACCTATTGAAGAGAAAAAAGTTTTCACTGCCCTCCTATAATTGTGTGACTTCTGGTTGCATTGCTGAGGAAACCTTAACTCATTTATTCTGGGACTGTCCTTTTGCAAAAGCATGATGGGCTGAAATCTGACCTGTCAGAAATATTGATTTAACCTTCAATGAGGCCTTCGCAGATTTAAGGTTCAGATTAAAGGTCCCCTTTGCAATGGAAATTATTATCTTGGGGGCTTGGGGCGTATGGATTTGCAGAAACAATGAAATTTGCAACAACAAGCGTGCTTCCCTTGAAGAATGGAAGGCTATTGTTTCTCAAGAATTAAGATGGGTTCTGTTTAGAATTAAGAAAAAATACTTCCAGGATTTCAAAGCCTGGATCAACACCCATTTAGATAGGAGATAGTTAGACTTGTAATGATTTCCCTCTTAGAGGTGGCCTTGGACTTGTAAATATTTACTTATGTTACTCCTTATGATTTTATAAAAATTGCAGTAGGGGTTTTTCCCCTACTGTTTCAGCCTCAAAAAAATTGTATTAATACGGAAACGTTAATACATGTGTGTTTAATAAACAAAAGGAAGTTCCTAGTTATGCCTCTCTTATAAACTAGCTCGTTGATTAACAAGATGATCAAAGGTTTCCTGGTCATGGACATTGGATGTTGTTAATAACAAGGTCACAACATTGCTGGAATGATGTGATGAACATTCGTCCGAAGTATAGCATTACGATCAAGGTCATTGTGTTTATATTGCTATAACATCATACAAAGTAATCTTAGTCCTTAGACCATGAGATCATGTCAATCACTAACACCGGAAGAGTATCTTGATACATCAAACGTCACACTGTAACAGGGTGCTATAAAGATGGGTTCAGTGCTACGAAGGTGTTATATTGAGGCTCATGGATCAAGTAGTGGAATTTGTCCATCCCGATGACGGAGAGATATACTCTAGGCCCTCTAGGTGATATCACATTAGTTAGCCTGCAAGCAAGTGATTTGATCACTAGAATGTTATATCACGGGAACAAGAAAAGAGTACATATCGGTAACGAGATCAGACTAGGTATGGAGATATCGATGATTTAATCTCGTACATGTATATATCGCGATACAAAGGGATTGAGTTACATGCGTATAAGGTTCACACGACCATAGAAGTCATCGTTGAATATGTGGGAGAAAGTACGGATCTCCAGGTCCCGCTGCTGATTTTTGATTGGAGAGGGGTCTCGATCATGTCTACATTATTCGCAAACCATAGGGTGACACACTTAAGGGATACCGACACCATTTGGAGCAAATAATATGCTAGAGAAAGAAAAAGGAAAGCGCAGGAATTTATTTCACTAGACACCGAAACTGTTTCGGTTAAATTGCTGAAACTGGTTCTGCATGTGAAATTGAATACTAGCAAGGGGTTTTATTTGAATGTTTGTTAATTAAAGTAATTAAAAAAATTCAGAATAAATAAATAAAAGATTTTTATTTAAATGAGAGCTTGCATTAAATTTGGTGGAAATTTAATGCATGTGAGTGGATTTTTGAGTGGAGGCTCTTTTATGGGAGTGGAGGCTTTTCATTTTGAGTGGGAGCTCCACCCACATGAATGTGGAAGAGGTGGGGGCAGCCCACCATGGATGGGCGCATATCCCCTTGGGTGCCCCCCCTCTCCCTATAAAAGACCCACTCTCCTCCTCTCAAAGTACACCTCCTCGTGAAGGATCTCTCTCCCCCCTTTAGAATTTCCCCATGGTCTCGGATCAGCGAGATACATGTTCCGGGTGGATTTTTTGGAAGGATTTTTTGCTTCCGCTGCTTCGCTGGAGCGAGGGCGCGGAGGTTGTCGGGGTATTGTGTGCGATCATGGATGCACCGCTGCTTTGCGGTGCTGGACGTGATGGTGCTAGACCAGATGGACTTCATCACGATCTTGAGATCGGCAAGCATTCGACTACATCATCCACGAGTATAACCTCGTTAACGCTATACTGTCTTAGAGGGTATGTATTCTATGGATGTATATCCACAAGTTGCTTGTATCTAGTAGATAGATCTTGGTGCTTTGTTCCCATTGTAGGAAATTTTTGTTTTCTATGCTGCAAACCCTTCAGTGGTATCAGATACGGATCTATGCGTAGATTCTTTGCACGGGTAGTATACATATGAGTATGTGGGCGATGATGATCATTTTATTTCTTCTTAGTTGTACTTTGGATATTGGTGGCATAGTAGGATGAAGCGGCCTGGACAAACTTTACATGTCCTCGCACATGAGACCTGTTCCACACTTGACATGCAACTAGTTTTGCATAAGTGGCTAGCGGTGTCTGTCTCTCCTACTATAGTCAATATATATTTTGCAACGGGTTTTCAAAAATTTGGTTATCCTCGTTGTGGTTCATGTTCGTAGGTAAGAACAGTTCTATCTTCGAAAGCCCTACGCCACGTAAAACTTGCAATGGATAAATTAGAGGCGTCTAGTTTAGATTGTTGTGGTGATGTTGTAAGTAGAAGTATAAGTCGATACTCTTACAACACAAATAACGTGTAAGTTCCATAGACCTTGGCCTTACACATAGAGGTATGATGGCGATCATACCATGATGGACATGATGGAGATCAAGTGTAAGAACCATATCATTTCACTTATTAACATGTGATGTTTGTTGCATCTTATATCGCTAGTTTAGCATTTTATTAGCATAAAAATATGATCCCTCATTTAGATATCAAGATAAAAATGTGTTATCCCTTAAGTATGCACCGATTATATTTCGTCTCTCCAAGACATCACGTGATGATCTGGTGTTCTTGGATCCACGATCATATTTCAGGTGTAAGACAGTTACACACACGAATACTAAACCTAGCATGTACAGACATGGCCTCGGAACACGGACCGAAAGGTTAAGCATGAGTCATATGGAATATATGATGCCCATTTAATGCTTGACTTTTGCGGTGACCCAGCATACCACTACATGATGTAGTACACTATAGTCGTTGACATAACACCAATGAAACACCGTTCACTAGTATTACATCCCTCAGAGTGGTACAACAGAAACACAACCGGTCCAAGACATGACTATAGGTTAAAACTCAACTCTTTACACAAGATCCAGAGAACACTCTAGGTTAAAGAGAGAGAAAGAAACTTCTTACAAAGAAGAATCAGGAATAAACAACTCAAAAACTATCATACTAATAAGACTAGTATCTGAACTATTGGTCTGGCATTGCTGCTATTGCAATACACTAAAGAAATAGGTTCTATGGCTAGAAATTATATTCCTATATAATCCGTAACTTCGTCTTCACTTGAGTTAATGTATATGTTGACTTTTTTGACTTCATTGAAGAACTTTAGCTTCTGCTAATTGATTCCTAGAGCATAAATTGATGTAGACGTTGCCTTAATGGCTTCAGAATCTAGCAAGGGTTAAGAAGATATGTTGAGTATGAGCGTACTTAGAAAGTTCACTAGAAAAGGAGTGTTTGATGCACTATATCTACAGCCACAGACCGTAGGTTATAGGCAATGCAGGTTTTTGTAAACATTTCTTCAAAGGTTTGTTTTATTTTGAAAAAATATGTCTGTCGGCCTTCACGGGTTTACCAGAACTTTCATGGAGTTCCTTTCCCGCCGCGTTCACATCTCCTTCCCGGAACAGGGAGTAACAAGTTATAGTTCTTACACTCTGCAGAGGTGCGTTACTTTACCCATGAGAGATCTTAAGCTTTGTTGCACGGCCGTGAGTATGTTCCCGTTCAAACTTCCATGGTTTGAGGTCCAACCTAAGATCCAAGCCAATCACTGCCCTCTCCGCGACCCCATATGTCTACACGATCCTTCAGGGCCATCTCACCTCCGTTAAGCCCCCTTTCGGGCAGGCTAAAACCCTGATGAGTTCCCGAAGACACTATGACCTGGTGATGCCCTGGCAAGTGCCATATTAAATGGACTATACCACTAAACACCATTCATAGATAATCTAGACACCAAAAGTGTGGGGCATAAGGGTGCCCACCAATATGTTGGATCCGCACAAGGAATCACAACGTCATGTTAAGGTCGTCTTGCCTCCAAACGGAAGGAAAAGGATACAGCTTACTTCTCCGTCCCATTCCAAATCTTATGGTAAACGTGTAATATACGGTGCAAGAATCACTGGTGACAGTGGTTATTAAGTCCTAGATGATATATTCCTGAGCAGTGGTATTCCAACTGCCAGATTTAATAGATTAGCTGATCACCCTGGATCAGTAACCAATAGTTCACATTATTATCAAAATAGAGTTTTCTGACCTTTTTGGAATGCAGGTGATGACAACACTTGCTTTGCAAAATACTTTACAGAAAATAATCAAAGGACATGAGCAAGTGTGAACTTTCCTTTTGTGATTGCAAGATTATGCACTCACGGTCTTCGAGACAATATAAGATCCAATATCTGAAATCATCATCATTGGTCCAGTAAGGACTAATGTTTAAAGAAGCAAGATGCTTTTATGCATAAGTAATGTAATGCAAGTTGATAAACTCGAATCCCGGGGATAACGTTGATCTAGGTTTTGGAAACTGGAAATGGTTTCTTTAGAATGTGTTGTCCTTTTAGATAAGTTTCATACTTGTGCTTCTTATTAAGGCTTGTGAGTGTGTGTGAAACAACACGTAATTATAATGGTATACAACAATAAGATACACGAATGTGGAATGCTACTCAAAGACTACTTATATAAGAATTGCCTTATCTCCAAATCTTACTTTACAAGTATTAACATTTATAAGTAACTTAAGTGTTAACAATTCTAAGTATACAAGTAAAGTATAAAGTAATGTGATTACGATTAATTGTCATCTGTTGACTGAAGTGGCAAAACGAATAACTTTTGAAGAAAAGATTTCTTTATTAAGGTTTAAACAATCCTGATAGTTTTTAGAATATGGTTGATAGAATGTGATTGATGTTTTTTATGCTTGCTTGAATAGTCTGGACTTGAGATGCTTTACGACTTAATTATAATAGATCAAAGTTAACTATAAAACACATAATAATGTATTTAGCATTATACTTAAAGTCTTGTAGACTAAAGTTAACCTTAAGAACATGGATGGATTTAAGGTGTAATGCTTATGATATTGTACTTGCTCATCTTATAATATTTCCTTAAAGTTATTTAAGAATGGCATTACTTCTATTTGAGTAGTGGTTTCCTAACATTATAATGGAATAGAATCATTTACCTTTTTATAGATGAGTGGTTATAGTTTGTAAACAAGGAAGTAATATTACTTAACTACTTATGGATTCACTATAGTGTTTTTATATGTTTGAAAACTTGTGGTTTAAGTAATGGACAAGATTTAATTGACTCACAAATTATTTTTGCAGATTTTAGATTAGATAAGGATCCTTTTAGAAAGAAATCTACACTTATGGTTGAAGGATAATTCAATAAAATTCTATTTAAAACGTTTTGAACCATTTTGACTTCATATTATCAATATTTAAGACTAATACTATTTATTGGACTCAATTTACTAATTTTAGAAATATTAGCAATTTTTATTTACCCTTATATGAATTATTAACTAAGGAAATAGGTTTAACTTCAATTTGTTAAAGTGTTTTAAATTTTTATTTACCTCAAAAGTGGAATATTATATTTTTAACATGTAGGTATTATTTTTGTGATCATTTTGGTATATTACATTTATTTTTGTGATTTGTAAATAATAAGATATGATTTTTATAAGATTTATTACTTTATAAATACTTAATAAATAATAAATGTTTAATTAAGTGAAATAATAATGCATGATTATAGTTTTAAATTATATTTCTTATTTTTCTAATATTTTTGGTATTTTATTTATATTTTTAACATTTATCAATATTAAAATATAAATTTTCAAAGTATTAAAACCTATAAAATCTTCATTAAATAATAATTATTTAAATTGTTGGCATAATAAAGTTTAATAATAGTTTTAAGTTGTATATTTTATTTTTATAAACAATTTCATATATTACATATATTTTTCTGAAATATAAAACAAAAGTTATTAAATGTTTAAGTTTTAATCATTTTTAATTAAATTTTTAAATAATATTACAAACAAGGAATACTTTTCTTACCCAGACTGGATCTACCCAAGCCACTGACTAGTGGGACAGTGGCCACGTTGATTGCCATACATGCAGTGGACTAAGTCCAACATGTTGACGTGGCTAGGGATGATGCGGTCATGATGTCCACAGATCGATGATCGATCTGCCGATTCAGGGCACGCGCGGGGCTGTGATTAGGCTTGTTGGACAGAGGATGACGCGAGGATCCTAGGAGTGGTGGCTCCGCTAGCAAATGGTTATCGGAAAAAGGTCAACGACGGTGGACAACGACAGCGGTGTCGGGTGCTTGTGGTGGGAGTGAACTAGAGCGAAATACAGAGAACCAAAGGTACTGGAAGAATCAGTGGCTCACCAGGAATGTGGCAATGCACTCAATGAAGCAAGCTGCAGCCAAAATGGATGGCGAAAGAGGTGGTCGGACTTCGGGAATGAGGTCTCAATCCGAGCGTTTGGGACCTCACCGGCTTGTGCTGACAGGGGCAAATGGCTGAGAAGAACACGAGGTACAGGGTGGTGATCTCAGACAAGCAAGGGGAGCTACGGAGCAACGGCAACGAGCGTCTCCGGTGAGCTAGGTTTTCTGTGAAGAAGAAATGGGGAAATAGAAGTTGCTGGAACGAGTGAGAGGGAATGAAGAGATAAGGACGAGGGAGACGTGCTCGACTGGTCTTATCCTTGCTCCTAGTGACGGCGGGCATCATGACATGGTGGTGATCGACGGCGGTCGAGGCGCCATGCAGCTTCTTCGCCAGCGTTGCCTTCTAGCAAGAGGAAGAAGAAATAAAACAAATGAAAAGGTACGTGGGCCGGCATTGGGGTGAAGTGGGCTACAACCAAGAGAGCGGAAGAGGAAGGGAGGTGCTGCTGGGCGGTGGATAGGTGAGAGGGAAATGGGCTGCGGCCTGGTTGCGGGTTTTTTTACTGTTTTCCTTTTCACTTTTCTGTTTTGTTTTCAGATTTGTGTATTACACATTTGTTTCAAATTTCCTTTATAGAATTTATTTGTTAAATAGTTGCAGCAATAATGGATGGTATTTAAATTCATTTTGGGAGCTTTTATTATATAGTGTTATATTTCTTTATTTTCTTTATATAGATCCTTTAAATATTTTGTAATAAGCTTTGTGATGAATTTTCTCTCCATAATAAACCATGGATTTATATTAGTATATTTCCTTCTCTGTTTATAATACTTAATTCTAGTTAACTTATAATTTGGAAGAGATTTTTATATAATGATCATATATCATTATTTGATGTATGATATACAAAGGAATTAATATGGTTAATATTAATCCCATGAATCTAGGGAATAACAAGGTATATATATTTTATTATAACTAATATAGGAGTTAGGGTTTGAATTGTAAATACTTATCCTACGATTTAGGGTTCTTAATATACTTATATTCTTTTGTTGATGTAAGTAAAGATTAATGGCTAAACATATTGTCTTTATGTTTGTGTTCTTTAATGATATCACCCTTTAAAATAGAAATTTATTTTCTGGAATGTCTCATGGAGAAGAATTGATAAAGATAACTCCTAAGCACATATGGTTATGATAATTGGAAATGACAAAGTATGCTTGAGTGATTTGCTATAGGAATATATTACTATAAGACATTGTGGAAATAGGATGATAAATCAATAAGAGGAAATGGCTATTATGTTAATTACAGAATAAAGGTTTAGTGTTTATCAAGAATTCCTATCTTCCATAATTCACAATCATGGACTCTAATTAAGGAATTCCTTTCCTAGATATACTACTTCTTCCTATCCATCATCATGTGTTAACATGATGAGATTTGCTTCACAGGAATATTCTTATCCACCTTTTATTCTTCTAAATACATTTGTAAATCCAATGGGCTTGTCACTAAAGCTCAAAACACTTACCTCATAGAAATTCCTCCCACTTCTAGAATGACTCCAAATCTATTTGAAGGATCATTCTCTTTCTTCATAATTACTTTGTAATCTTACTTATAAATCTTAGGAAATTGTCACTAAAGCTTTTCATAATCTTTTCATATCTATATTTGGTTATATCCACTACTCCAATAATGATAACCTCTAATCCATTAAGTGGTTACTTTTAACTCCATTCATACACTTTGTTTATCCTCCATTACTAATATTACTCTAATTGATTTATATATCTATTTATGCTTCCCTCAAAAGCTTACTATCTTTTACGATGAATAGCACTACTTCAACAACTCCATGCTACTCTAGATTTAGCTTAGTCATACTGTAGCACCCCGGGTAAATCCACTACTAGAAAATCGTCGTGTTTTTGTTTTGTGCATCATCATGACATCATCATGCATGCCTTTTCATAAAAGTATAATACAAAATCCCATTTTGTTTTTTATAATACTCCCAGATCTATCTGGATATTTTATTTGTCTAAAAACTAATTACAAACATCTTTTAAATATTAAATAAAAAGTTTATATTATTTTTGGAAGGCAGCCAGCCAGGCCCAAAAGCCCAGCCGGCCACCTCCAACCAAACCCTAGAACTACCCTACCTAATCCCTCCCCACTCCCTCACCCCGCCACCACACTCCCTCTCTCCACCCGCCAGTCACCCCACCTCCCGTGAGCCCGCTCCACCCCACCTGCTGTACCCGGCGCACATCGAACCCCACCGACACCCTGGCCCCAACCACAAACACACGCACGCACCCCTGCGTCGGTCTCACGCGAGGACGCCAACCCCCGCGTAGCCCACCGCGACCCCTCCTCTCCCGCTCGCGATGCCCCAACCCCGCTCGATCGCTCGCCCACAACCCCGCTCCTCTTGCTCCCCTCTGCAAACCCTGCCCCTCACGATGCGGCCGCCAGGAGCGCTCGCCATCGGACGCCGCTGGTCCTCCTCCCTTGCAACACCGACGCCCAGCACCGTCCCCTCCTTCCCTAGGGGCACCGTCCCCTCGTCGGCCATCTCTGCAAGCACTGCTCCCCGTCCGGCGTCCTCCCCTCATCGGCGCCCCTCTACATCACCACCTCCCCGGCAGCCCCGTACGGCACCTCCCTCGCGCGTGCGCTTTTGGCCCTCCTCTGGCCCGTAACCGCCTGCCGTGGCCTCCACCGTCTCTCCTATGCCGCACTCACGGCCACTTTTTTTGTCCCTGTCATGTCTGTGCTTGTTGATCTGGTGAGTCCCTGCAGTGCGTGTTGAAGCCTTCCCTTTTGATCTGGCGACACAGTAACTTATTTTGACCCAGATCCCTGTTGTTTCTTTATCGATAATAAAGGCGCTATGCGTGGTGAAGTATATGCGGCAACGACGAACCCCGAGACCTTCGACACGATGATGCCTACTTCTAAGATATCCGGCATGGATCGAAAAGTTCCGCGAAGACCGAACCCTTGGCACGTCAAGATCGCCTTCCCGGACGCCATGACATTCGTCATGGATTCGAAGCCCTATTCGGATACCCGAACCCCTCCAAGCCCCTCGGAACCCAAGATCGCCGAGTTCCCTATGTGTGACCCCTTTCTAAGACCCTATTTTTATAATATGATATTTATCACCTGTTGCATATTAGATTATTCATACTCGCATGCATGTTTGGTGGTTTGGGGGCACTATGCCGATTCACCTCATAATTAATATGGAGACCATATGTGGGCGAATCTAGCCTTATTTTGGCCCCATTTAAATTTGTGTAGCGAACCAGTGATATATTTTGCCATGTTAAGACAACATTTAAATTGCGGGGTATCTAAACAATATGAACTGTCTAATTAATTGTAGGGACCCCGGTTTCGCTTAATATGGTCTAATTGTGTCGCATCCTTGCAATGCCATACCTCATACATGCATCATGCCCGATATTTTGCCGAAGCATTAAATAGTATACTCGGTGTTTCTGCTAGCGTTTTGCTTCTTCGCTGTCACATCCCAAAATTTTCAAAATTTTGAAATGTGAAAAATAAATAAACAAAACAAACAATTGTTGAAATTTATGGGGAAAAGAAACTTTTTGCTTCTAATTGGAAACATTAAAACCTTTTAAACTATTACAAAAGTTTTCCCCCAAATAAAGGTACTCCTTAAAATAAAAATAGCATTTAACAAAAACCCTAAGATCAAGCATCAAGATTATCCATATATCTCCTCTACTTCAAAATTTTAATTTGCAAGGTTCCCCTTCAAAAATCTTTTTCACAAACTTCTTGTATTTGAAAATCTATTTTTAATCTTGAAGAATGTTCTCAACCAAAAACCATATATACAAATCAACTACTTCATTTACATTTTTCAAACAACCGTTGTTTTGTTTTGAACCAAAAATAAAAGCAAAGAGTCTCGTTTTAAAATAAGCACCATAGCTTATGTGAGCTATTTTAAGATTTTATAAAATTATCCTGTCATATTTTGAAACTTTAATTCATGGGTTATCCATGTAAGGTGGAACTAAATCGAATCAAATTCAAATAAGGAAAGAATCCAAGTCATTCCAAATATATTGCCCTGCAACTAGGCCAATATCGCACACACGCAATCGTACAATAATTGACTAATTAATAATTGAGAAAAATAAATATTTCCAAATATATAAAATTTATGTCCTAAAATATTGCCCATGAATTTACAAACCCGCAGAAATTTGAATCGGTAAATTCGGAGCTCTAAATCAAAAGTTACGAAAGAATTAAGAAATAGAAAAAAATATAAAACAAAAAAGTGCCGGCCAGGCCAGCCAAAATGGGCCGGCCCAACCAGGCCGATCGGCACAGGCGACCAGGCATGCACGCGACCAGGCACGTACACCAGCATTTGGTCTTCATTTTCTTTGAATCTAATGCTCCTAAATGACTCTCAATTGCCCTCCTAAATTGCACTAAATGTCTCCTAATTTCTCTCCCTCTTTAATCTCCTTTAATCCAGCCCCCACCCCCTCCTATATAAACCCCACTTCACGAAATTTCTTAAGTTTTCAACTCATTTTAGCCCCATTTTTGTCCACAATTCTTTCCAATCTTCTCCACCCAAATCGACCTTCAAAACGACCTCGGATCGTAGTGGCTTGAAGACGGAAGTTGGTCCCCTCGTCAAGGCGGTTCCATTCCCGCTGGTTTCACCTCGTTTCGTTCATCGAGCAGAGAGAAAAACACAGTCAAAGATTCAGATCTTAGAAGGTATAATCCATTTTACGCCCACCTCGTTACTCCAAACACAATTTCCTTAAAAAGTAGATAAATCTAGTTGTTATCTACAACTTTCATGTTGAAAGTTTTTCCATCCGAGCAACTTTTCATGTAGTCAAATCTGACATCATCATGACATCAGTGTAGTCAACAGTCAACTTAGTCAGATTAGTCAAAGTCAATTTCAGTCAATTCCCGAGTTTGACTTTTCCAGATTTTAGTCTGAACTTGTATAATTCATAGAAAAAGATTTAGAAGTCCAAAAGTTAAAAATTTGGTATTCCTGAAAAGCTGAGATTCTGTAGAATCCATTTCTGCAATAATATTACTTATTCTCTATACAAAAAATTTGATTTATAAATTAAATGGTTTAATTGGTCATTTTCACTATAAAAATTATATCTTTAGTTCTGTATCTCCAAATTTAGCAAATAATATGTCTATGGATTCACAAAAACGAGTAGAACACAGTGGACCCATAATTCGGTATTTTTGAGTCTGTTAAAATCACGTTTTATACAGAACCATTTGTGGACTATTTTGAGTATAAAAATTGTTGTGTAAATTATTTTTAAGTGAATCCTTTTGTAGATGGTTGTATATTGAACCCTCTGTACAGTAAGACTAAAATATAATTTTATTCTAGTATAAATAAGATCGTGAAAATTATTTAGTAAGAACGTACTTTCCAAGTGTTAGAAATTATTGCTAATTGCTACAATTGCATAAATGGTTGCATTTGTAATCTTGAAAATATAAAATGTTCAGAAATCACTTAGTAAATGTTCAGAACCTTGTTATAAAAATTTGTACAATAAAAATTTCCATCTTGCATGTTTGCATACTTTGCATGATTTTTGTGTTGCCATTAGTGTTGATCTTGTGTATGTTTTGTCTTGGTTGTTTTGCTTGATAGATTGTGTTGATTGTCAAGTGTGTTATTGCGAAGAGTGTACCAACACCACCAACTACTAAGGCAAGTGACACTATCATCCAAGTCCTACTATTTTCATTACACTTAGTGGATTTTGTAACATGCATGGAAAGGTTTACTATATTTTATGTTATGCTAAATCCTAATAGGATACCCTTATATATTCCTTAGTGGAAACATTGTAGTTGTAGTATGCTTAGCCCTGCTATATATATTGGGGTGGGATACATGTTATAAATATATGAAGTGTTGAAAAGATATATGTTTTATATAGTAAAACAAGTACTCAATGAACCACCTGGGTGGACAAGGATACTCAAGGTTGGACAAGGTGGCAACAAAAGGAACCATGTTTATATGGCTATCTCCTTTTGTATGTGCACTAGAAGAAAACCACCCAGGGACTTAGAGATTGAACATGTTTCTCGTACAGTGGCTTCAGTGTATAGCCACATGCTAAATGGGCTCTGGCTTAGTCAACTAAATAGTGGAAGACCCATGCATTGGCATCTTCAGGTTAACTAGAATTGTGTAAGGGAACTTGAAACCCTACATTGGTGCCTGGATGACAAGCTAGCATTGTGTATTGGGACGAATCCTATGGAAAGACTTTGTCACATTCTCAATCTGCCAGTACTCTATCTTGGTGAGTACTTATCCAGCAGCCACTGGTGGCATCAAGATGAGATTGTGTCATGTGGGTAAAGTGTACAACTTCTGCAGAAGATCAAATTCTAAGTACTTAGCCGTGTCCCCGGTTACGGACAACTCTGAGCAACTAAGGCCTGAATCTATGGAAGATCTCGACATTCCAATTTCTCAAAGTAAAACTTGATGGTGACAACAAGGGGTTTGAAGCACTTGGAGTTTTCCAAGGAGTTCAGAAAGATTTTCAAAAGATCAAAACTATTTTGAAAAGATAGGACAAAACTATATTGCTTTCTGCAAATGATCCTAAACCCTACTTAGCCAAATATGCATGTAATGATAGGATCCACTTATTTCTACATAGTAGTGAAATTTGCCAATACAATTCAAATGTATTGACCCTTGTGGCTGTAACTTATAATGTTGCAGGTTTGTTTGATGTTAGTGAAGTGTGTTGATTAGGATTACAAGTCTACAACCAACATGATTGCATGTGGCACTTTGAAGATGAAGGACTCCATGCTATAGTTATTTCTGCTGCATTGTAATGAGATAGCCAAATGAGCTATGTAAGATGTAATGAATTATTTTATTCCTGGTTATAAAGTTGTATTATGACCTTTGTTTCTTGATATTACATCTTAACTGTGGATGCTAGCTATTGATCCAGGGACTAGCATTGTAAACACAGGGATCTCTACCTTATTAAAGGTTGGGACCTCTACAGATGGTATCAGAGCACTGTGTTGCCTGTAGGATTGTAACCCTAGGATTGGACAAAACCCCTTAGAAAAAATAGGAGTTGAATTTGTTCCAAAACTTATTTACAAACAATCTTGTAAACTCTTTCCTCAACCAATTTGGTTTTGATTCTAAATCTCTTCCTTTTCAAACTTGATGGACAAAGCTGTTGGAGATATGACCTAGAGGCAATAATAAATGTAGTTATTATTATATGTTTGTGTTTATGATAAATGTTTACATTCATGCTATAATAGTATTAACAAGGAAACATTAATACTTGTGTGATTTGTAAACTAAAATAGAGTCCCTAGTAAAGCCTCTTTATAATACTAGCTTGTTGGTTAATAAATGATTGTGGTTTCCCTATCAGGAACATTGAGATGTTATTAACAACAAGATCATATCGTTAGGAGAATGATATGGTGGACATACTCCTATAGATAAGCGTACCATAAAGATCAAGTCATTTTAATAGTTCAATTGCTATATGCTTTCTGATACATAGTAACCTAATTCCTTCGACCATGAGATCATGCATATCACCTTTGCCGGATGGATGCTTTGATGACATCAAACACCACACCGTAACTGGGTGGCTATAAAGGTGGCATTGAGTGTTCGGAAAGTATTGGTTGAGACACATGGATCAAGAGTGGGATTTGTCCATCCATATGACGGATAGATATACTCTGGGCCCTCTCGGTGAAATTTCATCCAATTAGCTTGCAAGCATGTGACTGGCTCACAAGGGATCACATATCACGGGAACGAGAAAAGAGTACTTATCAGTAACGAGGTTGAACTATGTATGCAGAGATACCGACGATCATAACCTCGGATAAGTAAACTATCATGAGACAAAGGGAAATTGGTATCGTATGTAAGTGGTTCATTCGATCACAAAGTAATCGTAGAAATATGTGGGAGCCATATGAATTTCCAGATTCCTCTATTGGTTATTGTTCGGAGAAGTGTCTCGATCATGTCCGCATAATTCACGAACTGTAGGGAGACACGCTTAAGGATTCGACGTTGTTTGAATAGTTATGGAATGATGAATAAGAGACCAAATGTTGTTCGGAGTCTCGGATGGGATCCGGGATATCACGAGGAGATCCGGAATGGTCCGGAGAATATGATTCATGTAAGGAAAGTCCTATTTCGGGGTTGGAGAAAGGTTCCGGTGTTTTCATCGGGAATGTTCTAGAAGGTTCTGGAATGTCCGGCACTCCGAAGGGGAAGGGTACATGAATGTGTCATACCAAGTTAGAATGATTGCATCATGTACTAGGTGTCATCTCTGAACAAAATAAAGGGTTTAATCAAATCCTAGTTTGAAAATTCAAACGCCAATTTGAAAAGTCAAACGGCTATTTTGGGAAGTGGAGGGGAAGGTGGAAACCGAGTTGGGGAGGAGTTCCTCCCCTCCAACGTCGGCCCCCTTGGGAAACCGAGTTGGGGAGGGACTCCCCTCCCCTGGCGCGGCCCCTCCACCTATATAAGGAGGGGCAGGGCTGCCCCTCCTAGCACCTAACACCTCCACCCGCAAACCCTATCCCTAAGCCGTCGGCCATCCTGCAGCCGCCGCCGCCCTAGGGCAAGCCGTCGCCACCGCCTAGCTAACCCTAGCCGCCGGCCAAGCCTCCTCCTTGGTGTGTCTAAACCCTAGATCGCCGAGGAGCTCTCTCATAGTCCACCATACTCGCTCTGGCTTAAGGCGAAGCCCTGCGAGATCTCCCCTCTACTTCCGGTACCACGTCGTTGTGCTGCCGGAATCGCGAGGAGAGTGCTACAACCTCCGCTGCCTGCTGGAACAAGGGAGAGGAAGGTCTTCGTTGAGTACCGAACGTGTGACGGACTGCGGGAGCGCTGCCGGAACGCAGCGCCGGAAGGATCGTCTACGCGATCTTGAGATCGGGAAGAGTACGACTACATCACCCACGAGAATCCGCTCTCGCTAAACACTTTGGAATCTTCGAGGGTGAGTTATTCCATCGACTCGTTGCTACAATCTAGTAGATAGATCTTGGCTTGTTTGTTTGTGTGCGGTAGAAATTTTTTGTTTTCCATGCTACGAAACCCTACAGTGGTATCAGAGCCATGTCTATATGTAGATCTGTTGCACGAGTAGAACACAATGGTCATTGTGGGCGTTGATGCTTTTATTATCGGTTGCTTCTTGTGTACTTTGCATCTTGCGGGATGTTGGAATGAAGCGGCCCGGGCTAACCTTACATGACATCGTTCATGAGACTTGCTCCACGCTTGACATGCAACTTGCGTTGCATAAGTGGCTTTGCGGGTGCCTGTTTCTCCCAGCATAGTTAAGATTCAATCTACAACGGGTGATTGACAATACTAGTATCAATGTTGTGGTTCTTGTTCGTAACTTAGAACGACACTTATTGAAAGCCCCAAACCACGTAAAACATGCAAAGAAAGTAGAGGCGTCTAACTTTGTTTTGCAGGGGTGTGCTGTGATGTGATATGGCCATGATTGTGATTATATTTGATGTATGCAATGTTCCTTATTGTAAGTTGGCAACCGGCAGGAGCCATATGGTTGTCTTTAATTTATGTTAAGACCCGCGTGTCTATTCAAAGTAGTTGTAATAGTTGAAGCCGGTGGACGACAACCATGGAGAAGCATCATTGACCTTGATGCAATGCCGGTGATGATGGAGATCATGTTCGTGCTTGAAGATGGAGATCGGAAGCACAAAGAAGAAAGGCCATATCATATCACATATGAATTGCATGTGATGTTAATCCTTTATGCATCTTGTATTGCTTAGTTAACAACGATAGCATTATAAGATGATCCCTCATGCACATGAATTTCAAGTTCTAAAGTGTTCATCCTTAGTAAGCACCATTGCTAAAGCTTGTTGTTTCGAAGCACCACGTGATGATCGGGTGTGTTAGATTCCACAAGTGTATAAAACGTGAGCAAGCTAGATTTGCTCATGCGGAAGCTAAGGTTTGATCTTGACGAGCCTAGCATGTATAGACATGGTCTCGGAACACGGATCATGGAAAGGTAAAGCATGAATCATATAGTAGATATGATGAACATGTCGATTGTTCACCACTGAAACTATATCAACTCTCGTGATGATCGGTGTTGATGTGGTGGATTTGGTTCGTGTGATCACTAAAACAATGTGAGGGATATTGTTTTGAGTGGAGTTCACCTAGATTAATTTAACTATTAATTAGAACTCAATTTGTCATAAACTTAGTCTAAACTATTGCAAATATGTTGTAGATCAATGGCGGCCCCTACCATCAATTTTAATGCGTTCCTAGAGAAAGAAAAGTTGAAAAACAATGGAAGCAACTTCGCGGATTGGTTCCGCAATTTGAGGATTGTCCTCACAGCTGGTAATTTGACCTATGTGATGGATGCACCGCTGGGTGACCCACCTGCAGCTACTGCTACCGATGAAGTAAAGAATGTTTACCTCACTCGGAAGACTCAGTACTCCACAGTTCAGTGTGCTATCTTGTATGGTTTAGAATCGGAGCTTCAGAAAAGGTTTGAGAATTCAGACCCACATGATATTGTCCGTGATCTCAAATTGATCTTTGAGACTCACGCAGCAATTGAGAGCTATGAGGCTTCTGAAAAGTTCTTTAACTGCAAGATGGAAGAGGGCAGCTCCATTAGTGAGCATATGCTTAAGATGTCTGCGCACGCAAACAAACTTCAAATCTTGGGTATAGAGATTCCTAATGCTTTGGGGATTTATCATGTCCTCCAATCACTACCACAAAGTTACAAGAACTTTGTGATGAACTACAATATGCAAAACATGAACAAACAGTTGCCAGAACTCTTTGCCATGCTAAAATCTGCAGAAGTGGAGATCAAGAAAGAGCACCAAGTGTTGATGGTCAATAAGGCCACCAAATTCAAGAAAGGCAAGTATAAGCAAAAGGGACACTTCAGGAAGGGTGGTAAGAAAGTTACCGCGCCGACGAAGAAGACCAAGGCTGGACCTAAGCCTGATACTGAGTGCTTTTACTGCAAGGGAGAAGGTCACTAGAAGCAGAATTGCCCAAAGTACTTGGTGGATTTGAAGAACGGCAACATCAAGAAGAAAGGTATATCCGATATACATGTTATTGATGTGTATCTCACTAGTACTCGTAGTAGTGCCTAGGTATTTGATACTGGTTCGGTTGCTCATATTTGTAACTCGAAACAGGTGTTGCAGAATAAACGGAAGCTAGCGAAGAACGAGGTGACGATGCGCGTGGGAAACGGATCAAAGGTTGATGTGATCGCGGTCAGCACGCTACTCCTTCATCTACCATCGGGATTAGTTTTATACTTAAATAATTGTTATTTGGTGCCTGCGTTAAGCATGAACATTATATCGGGATCTTGTTTATTGCGAGACGGTTACTTGTTTAAATCCGAGAATAATGGTTGTTCGATTTATATGAGTAATATGTTTTATGCACATGCACCTTTGATAGATGGTCTATTCTTATTGAATCTCGATAGTGGAAATACACATATTAATAACATTGAGGGAAATCGAGCGATAACTCGACCTATATGTGGCACTGTCGTCTTGGTCACATTGGAGTGAAGCGTATGAAGAAACTCAATTCTGATGGACTTCTCGAATCACTTGATTTCGAATCACTTGATAGATGCGAAGCATGATGGGTAAAATGACTAAGACTCCAATTTCTGGTATGATGGAGCGAGCTACAGACTTATTGGAAATCATACATACCGATGTGTGTGGTCCCATGAGTGTAGCATCGCGCGGTGGTTATCGTTATGTTCTTACCTTCACGGATGACTTGAGTAGATATGGGTATATCTATTTCATGAAACATAAGTCCGAAACTTTTGAGAAGTTTAAGGAATTTCAAAGTGAGGTAGAGAATCAACGTAACAAGAAGATTAAATTTCTACGTTCTGATCGTGGAGGTGAATATCTAAGTTACGAGTTTGGCGAGCATTTGAAGAAATGCGGAATACTTTCACAATTGACACTGCTGGGAACACCACAGCGTAATGGTGTGTCCGAACGTCGTAATCAAACTCTCTTAGATATGGTTCGTTCTATGATGTCACTTACAGATTTACCGCTATCATTTTGGGGTTATGCATTAGAAATAGCCGCATTCACTTTAAATAGGGCACCATCTAAATCCATTGAAACGACACCGTATGAATTATGGTTTGGGAAGAAACCTAAATTGTCGTTCCTTAAAGTTTGGGGTTGCGAAGCCTATGTAAAGAAGTTACAACCGGACAAGCTTGAACCCAAAGCGGAAAAATGCGTCTTCATAGGATACCCGAAGGAAACTATTGGGTATACCTTCTATCATAGATCCGAAGGCAAAATCTTCGTTGCCAAGAATGGATCCTTTCTAGAGAAGGAATTTCTCTCGAAAGAAGTGACTGGAAGGAAAGTAGAACTCGACGAGGTTGTCGAACCTTCTCTCGAACTTGCGAGTAGCGCAGCACCGAAAGAAGTTCCTGTGGTGCCTGCACCAATAAGAGAGGAAGCTAATGATGATGATCATGAAACTTCGGTTGTAGTTGCTACAGAGCCTCGCAGGTCAACGAGAACTCGTCCACTCCTGATTGGTATGATCCCGTTATGAGTGTCATGTTGGTGGATAACACCGATGACCCTGCGACATATGAGGAAGCGATGATGAGCCCAGATTCCAATAAATGGCAAGAATCCATGAAATCCGAGATTGGATCCATGTACGAAAACCAAGTATGGACTTTGGTGGACTTACCGGATGGCCGGAAGGCTGTCGAGAACAAATGGATTTTCAAGAAGAAAACATATGCTGATGGTAATGTTACTGTCTATAAAGCTCGACTTGTCGCAAAAGGATTTCGACAAATTCAAGGAGTTGACTACGATGAGACTTTCTCACCGGTAGCGAAGCTTAAGTCTGTGAGGATTATGTTAGCAATCGCTGCATATTATGATTATGAGATATGGCAGATGGATGTCAAAATAGCATTCCTCAATGGAGACATTGATGAAGAGTTGTATATGATGCAACCCAAAGGTTTTGTCGATCCTAAAGATGCTGACAAGGTATGAAAACTTCAACGGTCCATCTATGGATTGAAGCAAGCATCCCGAAGTTGGAATCAACATTTTGATAAGGTAATCAAAAGTTTTGGTTTTATACAAACTTATGGAGAAGCTTGTATTTACAAGAAAGTGAGTGGGAGCTCTGTAGCATTCTTAATACTATATGTAGATGACATATTGTTGATTGGGAATGATGTAGACCTTCTTAATAGTGTCAAGGAATATTTGAATAATAGTTTTCAATGAAGGATCTTGGCGAAGCAGCTTACATATTAGGCATAAAGATTTATAGAGATAGATCGAGACGCGTAATATCATTGTCACAAAGTACATATTTGGACAAAGTTCTAAAGAGGTTTGCAATGGAAGATAGCAAGAAAGGGTTCTTGCCCATGTGGCCCAATACGACCTTGAGTAAAACTCAAAGTCCGACAACGGCAGAAGATAGAGAAAGGATGAGTAAGACTCCCTATGCCTCAGCCATAGGATCTCTAATGTATGCCATGCTATGTACAAGACCCGACATTTCATATGCTGTTAGTTTAACTAGCAGATATCAAAGTGATCCAGGAGTGGATCATTGGACAGCGGTCAAAAACATCCTTAAGTACTTGATAAGAACTAAGGATATGGTTCTTTCTTATGGAGGTGATGAACAGCTCGTTGTTAATGGTTACACCGATGCTAGTTGGAACACCGATCCGGATGATTCTAAATCACAATCTGGATACTTGTTTACTTTGAATGGTGTAGGAGTTAGCTGGAGGAGTGCAAAGCAAAGCGTTGTGGCGAGATCTTCAACTGAATCGGAATACATGGCTGCTTCAGAGGCTTCACAAGAAGCGATATGGATGAAAGAGTTCATTATAGAGCTGGGTGTGGTTCCTAGTGCGCTGGACCCAATGTCTATCTACTGTGATAACATGGGCGCCATAGCCAATGCGTAAGAACCAAGGTCACACAAGAAGTTGAAGCACATCAAGCTAAATTTTCACGCTATTCGAGAACATGTCCAAGATGGGGACATAAAGATTTGCAAAGTACACACAGATCTGAATGTGGCGGATCCGTTGACTAAACCTCTCCCGAGGGCAAAACATGACCAGCACCAAACTGCCATGGGTGTTCGGTATATTACCATGTAATCTAGATTAGATGACTCTAGTGCAAGTGGGAGACTATTGGAGATATGCCCTAGAGGCAATAATAAATGTAGTTATTATTATATGTTTGTGTTTATGATAAATGTTTACATTCATGCTATAATAGTATTAACAAGGAAACATTAATACTTGTGTGATTTGTAAACTAAAATAGAGTCCCTAGTAAAGCCTCTTTATAATACTAGCTTGTTGGTTAATAAATGATTGTGGTTTCCCTATCATGAACATTGAGATGTTATTAACAACAAGATCATATCGTTAGGAGAATGATATGGTGGACATACTCCTATAGATAAGCGTAGCATAAAGATCAAGTCATTTTAATAGTTCAATTGCTATATGCTTTCTGATACATAGTAACCTAATTCCTTCGACCATGAGATCATGCATATCACCTTTGCCGGATGGATGCTTTGATGACATCAAACACCACACCGTAACTGGGTGGCTATAACGTTGAGTGTTCGGAAAGTATTGGTTGAGACACATGGATCAAGAGTGAGATTTGTCCATCCATATGATGGATAGATATACTCTGGGCCCTCTCGGTGAAATTTCATCCAATTAGCTTGCAAGCATGTGACTGGCTCACAAGGGATCACATATCACGGGAACGAGAAAAGAGTTCTTATCAGTAAAGAGGTTGAACTAGGTATGCAGAGATACCGACAATCATAACCTCAGATAAGTAAACTATCGTGAGACAAAGGGAAATTGGTATCGTATGTAAGTGGTTCATTCGATCGCAAAGTAATCGTAGAAATATGTGGGAGCCATATGAATTTCCAGATTCCTCTATTGGTTATTGTTTGGAGAAGTGTCTCGATCATGTCCGCAAAATTCACGAACCGTAGGGAGACACACTTAAGGATTCGACGTTGTTTGAGTAGTTATGGAATGATGAGTAAGAGACCGAATGTTGTTCGGAGTGTCGGATGGGATCCGGGATATCACGAGGAGATCCGGAATGGTCCAGAGAATAAGATTCATATAAGGAAAGTCCTATTTCGGGGTTGGAGAAAGGTTCCGGTGTTTTCATCGGGAATGTTCTAGAAGGTTCTGGAATGTCCGGCACTCCGAAGGGGAAGGGTACATGAATGTGTCATACCAAGTTAGAATGATTGCATCATGTACTAGGTGTCATCGCTGAACAAAATAAAGGGTTTAATCAAATCCTAGTTTGAAAAGTCAAACGCCAATTTGAAAAGTCAAACGGCTATTTTGGGAAGTGGAGGGGAAGGTGGAAACCGAGTTGGGCAGGAGTTCCTCCCCTCTACCGCCGGCCCCCTTGGGAAACCGAGTTGGGGAGGGACTCCCCTCCCCTGGCGCGACCCCTCCACCTATATAAGGAGGGGCAGGGCTGCCCCTCCTAGCACCTAACACCTCCACCCGCAAACCCTAGCCCTAAGCCGTCGGACCTCCTGCAGCCGCCGCCGCCCTAGGGCAAGCCGCCGCCGCCTAGCTAACCCTAGCCGCCGGCCCAGCCTCCTCCTTGGTGTGTCTAAACCCTATATCACCGAGGAGCTCTCTCATAGTCCACCATACTCGCTCCGGCTTAAGGCGAAGCCCTGCGAGATCTCCCCTCTACTTCCGATACCACGCCGTTGTGCTGCCGGAATCGCGAGGAGAGTGCTACAACCTCCGCTGCCTGCTGGAACAAGGGAGAGGAAGGTGTTCGTCGAGTACCGAACGTGTGACTGACTGCGGGAGCGCTGCCGGAACGCAGCGCCGGAAGGATCGTCTACGCGATCTTGAGATCGGGAAGAGTATGACTACATCACCCATGAGAATCCGCTCTCGTTAAACACTTTGCAATCTTCGAGGGTGAGTTATTCCATTGACTCGTTGCTACAATCTAGTAGATAGATCTTGGCTTGTTTGTTTGTATGCGGTAGAAATTTTTTGTTTTCCATGCTACGAAACCCTACAAAAGCCTCAACCATGAGCAAAGGACTTCACCAACTCAAATGACTTCAACTTCAACATCATCAAAGACTTCAACTTTATTTGCACCAAGGACTTCAACTTGGATATCACTAAGGACTACAAGTGAGACAAGAAATAGTACTCAAGACATGAAGACTAAGGAAACACAACTTAGAAGAATCATCATCATCTTTGGAGTTTGTAGCCAATACACAAGAATTTTTCCCAAGGAAACCATGATCTCATTCCAAAAGAAACAACAAAGAAGGATGGAATAATCTCAAGTGAACAATATAGTTGGACCACCATATTTAGTTTAGATTAAACCCGCCAACTTATGTGGTGTAGCAAAAATATTTTGTTGCCTAAAAATATGCTAGAATCTTTCTGTTTGAGTGGAATGTTGATTGTGATTGCTTGTGTGAATTGCTTGTGTGTGAGTAGACTTCTTCCCTAGAAATATTTTGCCTATTATAATCCCAATCCAACCCAAACAGATGACTACTCCAAGAGACTCCATCAAGGATGGTAACAACAACCAAGAGATACACATGATGTAATCTAGTTGAAAATCTTTTAAGGGTGGTAGTACCCTAGTTGTCTTGAAGCCAACTTGTAACCTCTAGCCTTCCTAAATCTCGGGACGAGATTTCTTTTAAGGGTGGTAGCCTGTCACATCCCAAAATTTTCCAAATTTTGAAATGTGAAAAATAAATAAACAAAAGAAACAATTGTTGAAATTTGTGGGGAAAAGAAACTTTTTGCTTCTAATTGGAAACATTAAAACCTTTTAAACTATTACAAAAGTTTTCCCCCAAATAAAGGTACTCCTTAAAATAAAAATAGCATTTAACAAAAACCCTAAGATCAAGCATCAAGATTATCCATATATCTCCTCTACTTCAAAATTTTAATTTGCAAGGTTCCCCTTCAAAAATCTTTTTCACAAACTTCTTGTATTTGAAAATCTATTTTTAATCTTGAAGAATGTTCTCAACCAAAAACCATCTATACATATCAACTACTTCATTTACATTTTTCAAACAACCGTTGTTTTGTTTTGAACCAAAAATAAAAGCAAAGAGTCTCGTTTTAAAATAAGCACCATAGCTTATGTGAGCTATTTTAAGATTTTATAAAATTATCCTCTCATATTTTGAAACTTTAATTCATGGGTTATCCATGTAAGGTGGAACTAAATCGAATCAAATTCAAATAAGGAAAGAATCCAAGTCATTCCAAATATATTGCCCTGCAACTAGGCCAATATCGCACACACGCAATCGTACAATAATTGACTAATTAATAATTGAGAAAAATAAATATTTCCAAATATATAAAATTTATGTCCTAAAATATTGCCCATGAATTTACAAACCCGCAGAAATTTGAATCGGTATATTCGGAACTCTAAATCAAAAGTTACAAAAGAATTAAGAAATAGAAAAAAAATATAAAACAAAAAAAGGGCTGGCCAGGCCAGCCAAAATGGGCCGGCCCAACCAGGCCGATCGGCACAGGCAACCAGGCATGCACCCGACCAGGCACGTACATGAGCATTTGGTCTTCATTTTCTTTGAATCTAATGCTCCTAAATGACTCTCAATTGTCCTCCTTAATTGCACTAAATGTCCCTTAATTTCTCTTCCTCTTTAATCTCCTTTAATCCAGCTCCCACACCCTCCTATATAAACCCCACTTTAGGAAATTTCATAAGTTTTCAACTCATCTTAGCCCCATTTTCGTCCAAAATTCTTCCCAATCTTCTCCATCCAAATCGACCTTCAAAACGACCTTCAAAACGACCTTGGATCACGGTGGCTTGAAGACGGAAGTTGTTCCCCTCGTCAAGACGGTTCCATTCCCTCTAGTTTCACCTCGTTTCATTCAGCGAGCAGAGAGAAAAACGCAGTCAAAGATTGAGATCTTAGAAGGTATAATCCATTTTATGCCCACCTCGTTGGTCCAAACACAATTTCCTTTAAACAGTAGATAAATCTAGTTGTTATCTACAACTTTCATGTAGAAAGTTTTTCCATCCGAGCAACTTTTTCTATAGTCAAATCTGACATCATCATGACATCACCGTAGTCAACAGTCAACTTAGTCACATTAGTCAAAGTCAATTTCAGTCAATTTCCGAGTTTGACTTTTCCAGATTTTAGTATGAACTTGTATAATTCATAGAAAAAGATTTAGAAGTCCAACAATTATAAATTTGGTATCCCTGAAAAGCTGAGATTCTGTAGAATCCATTTATGCAATAATATTACTTATTCTCTGTACAAAAAATTGATTTATAAATTAAATGGTTTAATTGGTCATTTTCACCATAAAAATTATATCTTTAGTTCTGTATATCCAAATTTAGCAAATAATATGTCTATAGATTCACAAAAACGAGTAGAACACAGTGGACCCATAATTCAGTATTTTTGAGTCTGTTAAAATCACGTTTTATACAGAACCATTTGTGGACTATTTTGAGTATAAAAATTGTTGTGTAAATTATTTTGAAGTGAATCCTTTTGTAGATGGTTGTATATTGAACCCTCTATACAGTAAGACCAAAATATAATTTTATTCTAGTATAAATAAGATCGTGGAAGTTATTTAGTAAGAACGTACTTTCCAAGTGTTAGAAAATATTGCTAATTGCTACAATTGCACAAATGGTTGCATTTGTAATCTTGAAAATATAAAATGTTCAGAAATCACTTAGTAAATGTTCTGAACCTTGTTATAAAAATTTGTACAATAATAATTTCCATCTTGCATGTTTGCATACTTTGCATGATTTTTGTGTTGCCATTAGTGTTGATCTTGTGTATGTTTTGTCTTGGTTGTTTTGATTGATAGATTGTGTTGATTGTCAAGTGTGTTATTGCGAAGAGTGTACCAACACCACCAACACCTAAGGCAAGTGACACTATCATCCAAGTCCTACTATTTTCATTACACTTAGTGGATTTTGTAACATGCATGGAAAGGTTTACTATATTTTATGATATGCTAAATCCTAATAGGATACCCTTATATATTCCTTAGTGGAAACATTGTAGTTGTAGTATGCTTAGCCCTGCTATATATATTGGGATGGGATACATGTTATGAATATATGAAGTATTGAAAAGATATATGTTTTATATAATAAAACAAGTACTCAATGAACCACCTGGGTGGACAAGGATACTCAAGGTTGGACAAGGTGGCAACAAAAGGAACCATGTTTATATGGCTATCTCCTTTTGTAAGTGCACTAGAAGAAAACCACCCAGGGACTTAGAGATTGAACATGTTTCTCGTACAGTGGCTTCCGTGTACAGCCACATGCTAAATGGGCTCTGGCTTAGTCAACTACATAGTGGAAGACCCATGCATTGGCATCTTCAGGTTAACTAGAATTGTGTAAGGGAACTTGAAACCCTACATTGGTGCCTGGATGACAAGCTAGCATTGTGTATTGGGAGGACTCCTATGGAAAGACTTCGTCACATTCTCAATCTGCCAGTACTCCATCTTGGTGAGTACTTATCCAGCGGCCACTGGTGGCATCAAGATGAGATTGTGTCATGTGGGTAAAGTGTACAACTTCTGCAGAAGATCAAATTCTAAGTACTTAGCCGTGTCCTCGGTTACGGACAACTCTGAGCAACTAAGGCCTGAAGCTATGGAAGATCTCGACATTCCAATTTCTCAAAGTAAAACTTGATGGTGACAAGGGGTTTGAAGCACTTGGAGTTTTCCAAGGAGTTCAGAAAGATTTTCAAAAGATCAAAACTATTTTGAAAAGATAGGACAAAACTATATTGCTTTCTGCAAATGAGCCTAAACCCTACTTAGCCAAATATGCATGTAATGATAGGATCCACTTATTTCTACATAGTAGTGAAACTTGCCAATACAATTGAAATGTATTGACCCTTGTGGCTGTAACTTATAATGTTGCAGGTTTGTTTGATGTTAGTGAAGTGTGTTGATTAGGATTACAAGTCTACAACCAACATGATTGCCTGTGGCACTTTGATGATGAAGGACTCCATGCTATAGTTATTTCTGCTGCATTGTAATGAGATAGCCAAATGAGCTATGTAAGATGTAATGAATTATTTTATTCCTGGTTATAAAGTTGTATTATGATCTTTGTTTCTTGATATTACATCTTAACTGTGGATGCTAGCTATTGATCCAGGGACTAGCATTGTAAACACAGGGATCTCTACCTTATTAAAGGTTGGAAGCTCTACAGATGGTATCAGAGCACTGTGTTGCCTGTAGGATTGTAACCCTAGGATTGGACAAAACCCCTTAGAAAAAATAGGAGTTGAATTTGTTCCAAAACTTATTTACAAACAATCTTGTAAACTCTTTCCTCAACCATTTTGGTTTTGATTCTACATCTCTTCCTTTTCAAACTTGATGGACAAAGCCTCAACCATGAGCAAAGGACTTCACCAACTCAAATGACTTCAACTTCAACATCATCAAAGACTTCAACTTTATTGGCACCAAGGACTTCAACTTGGATATCACTAAGGACTACAAGTGAGACAAGAAATAGTACTCAAGACTTGAAGACTAAGGAAACACAACTTAGAAGAATCATCATCATCTTTGGAGTTTGTAGCCAAGACACAAGAATTTTTCCCAAGGAAACCATGATCTCATTCAAGAAGAAACAACAAAGAAGGATGGAATAATCTCAAGTGAACCATATAGTTGGACCACCACATTTAGTTTAGATCAAACCCGCCAACTTATGTGGTGTAGAAAAAATATTTTGTTGCCTAAAAATATGCTAGAATCTTGCTGTTTGAGTGGAATGTTGATTGTGATTGCTTGTGTGAATTGTTGTGTGTGAGTAGACTTCTTCCCTAGAAATATTTTGCCTATTCTAATCCCAATCCAACCCAAACAGATGACTACTCCAAGAGACTCCAACATCAAGGATGGTAACAACAACCAAGAGATACACATGATGTAATCTAGCTGAAAATCTTTTAAGGGTGGTAGTACCCTAGTTATCTTGAATCCACCTTGTAACCTCTAGCCTTCCTAAATCTCGGGACGAGATTTCTTTTAAGGGTGGTAGCTTGTCACATCCCAAAATTTTCCAAATTTTGAAATGTGAAAAATAAATAAACAAAAGAAACAATTTTTGAAATTTATGGGGAAAAGAAACTTTTTGCTTCTAATTGGAAACATTAAAACCTTTTAAACTATTACAAAAGTTTTCCCCCAAATAAAGGTACTCCTTAAAATAAAAATAGCATTTAACAAAAACCCTTAGATCAAGCATCAAGATTATCCATATATCTCCTCTACTTCAAAATTTTAATTTGCAAGGTTCCCCTTCAAAAATCTTTTTCACAAACTTCTTGTATTTGAAAATCTATTTTTAATCTTGAAGAATGTTCTCAACCAAAAACCATCTATACATATCAACTACTTCATTTACATTTTTCAAACAACCGTTGTTTTGTTTTGAACCAAAAATAAAAGCAAAGAGTCTCGTTTTAAAATAAGCACCATAGCTTATGTGAGATATTTTAAGATTTTATAAAATTATCCTCTCATATTTTGAAACTTTAATTCATGGGTTATCCATGTAAGGTGGAACTAAATCGAATCAAATTCAAATAAGGAAAGAATCCAAGTCATTCCAAATATATTGCCCTGCAACTAGGCCAATATCGCACACACGCAATCGTACAATAATTGACTAATTAATAATTGAGAAAAATAAATATTTCCAAATATATAAAATTTATGTCCTAAAATATTTCCCATGAATTTACATACCCGCAGAAATTTGAAACGGTATATTCGCAGCTCTAAATCAAAAGTTACGAAAGAATTAAGAAATAGAAAAAAAATATAAAACAAAAAAGGGCCGGCCAGGCCAGCCAAAATGGACCGGCCCAACCAGGCCAATCGGCACAGGCGACCAGGCATGCACGCGACCAGGCACGTACAAGAGCATTTGGTCTTCATTTTCTTTGAATCTAATGCTCCTAAATGACTCTCAATTGTCCTCCTAAATTGCACTAAATGTCCCCTAATTTCTCTCTCTCTTTAATCTCCTTTAATCCAGCCCCCACCCCCTCCTATATAAACCCCACTTCAGGAAATTTCATAAGTTTTCAACTCATCTTAGCCCCATTTTCGTCCAAAATTCTTCCCAATCTTCTCCACCCAAATTGACCTTCAAAACGACCTCGGATCGCGGTGGCTTGAAGACGGAAGTTGTTCCCCTTGTAAAGACGGTTCCATTCCTACTGGTTTCACCTTGTTTCACTCATCGAGCAGAGAGAAAAACACAGTCAAAGATTCAAATCTTAGAAGGTATAATCCATTTTACGCCCACCTCGTTGCTCCAAACACAATTTACTTTAAACAGTAGATAAATCTAGTTGTTATCTACAACTTTCATGTAGAAAGTTTTTCCATCCGAGCAACTTTTTCTGTAGTCAAATCTGACATTATCATGACATCAGCGTAGTCAACAGTCAACTTAGTCAGATTAGTCAAAGTCAATTTCAGTCAATTCCCGAGTTTGACTTTTCCAGATTTTAGTATGAACTTGTATAATTCATAGAAAACGATTTAGATGTCCAAAAATTATAAATTTGGTATCCCTGAAAAGCTGAGATTCTGTAGAATCCATTTCTGCAATAATATTACTTATTCTCTGTACAAAAATTTGATTTATAAATTAAATGGTTTAATTGGTCATTTTCACCATAAAAATTATATCTTTAGTTCTGTATATCCAAATTTAGCAAATAATACGTCTATGGATTCACAAAAACGAGTAGAACAAAGTGGACCCATAATTTGGTATTTTTGAGTCTGTTAAAATCACGTTTTATACAGAACCATTTGTGGACTATTTTGAGTATAAAAATTGTTTTGTAAATTATTTTTAAGTGAATCCTTTTGTAGATGGTTGTATATTGAGCCCTGTATACAATAAGACCAAAATATAATTTTATTCTAGTATAAATAAGATCGTGTAAATTATTTAGTAAGAACGTACTTTCCAAGTGTTAGAAAATATTGCTAATTGCTACAATTGCACAAATGGTTGCATTTGTAATCTTGAAAATATAAAATGTTCAGAAATTACTTAGTAAATGTTCAGAACCTTGTTATAAAAATTTGTACAACAAAAATTTCCATCTTGCATGTTTGCATAATTTGCATGATTTTTGTGTTGCCATTAGTGTTGATCTTGTGTATGTTTTGTCTTGGTTGTTTTGATTGATAGATTGTGTTGATTGTCAAGTGTGTTATTGCAAAGAGTGTACCAACACCACCAACTACTAAGGCAAGTGACACTATCATCCAAGTCCTACTATTTTCATTACATTTAGTGGATTTTGTAACATGCATGGAAAGGTTTACTATATTTTATGCTATGCTAAATCCTAATAGGATACCCTTCTATATTCCTTAGTGGAAACATTGTAGTTGTAGTATGCTTAGCCCTGCTATATATATTGGGATGGGATACATGTTATGAATATATGAAGTGTTGAAAAGATATATGTTTTATATAATAAAACAAGTACTCAATGAACCACCTGGGTGGACAAGGATACTCGAGGTTGGACAAGGTGGCAACAAAAGGACCCATGTTTATATGGCTATCTCCTTTTGTATGTGCACTAGAAGAAAACCACCTAGGGACTTAGAGATTGAACATGTTTCTCGTACAGTGGCTTTCGTGTACAGCCACATGCTAAATGGGCTTTGGCTTAGTCAACTACATAGTGGAAGACCCATGCATTGGCATCTTCAGGTTAACTAGAATTGTGTAAGGGAACTTGAAACCCTACATTGGTGCCTGGATGACAAGCTAGCATTGTGTATTGGGAGGACTCCTATGGAAAGACTTTGTCACATTCTCAATCTGCCAGTACTCCATCTTGGTGAGTACTTATCCAGCGGCCACTGGTGGCATCAAGATGAGATTGTGTCATGTGGGTAAAGTGTACAACTTCTGCAGAAGATCAAATTCTAAGTACTTAGCCGTGGCCCCGGTTACGGACAACTCTGAGCAACTAAGGCCTGAAGCTATGGAAGATCTCGACATTCCAATTTCTCAAAGTAAAACTTGATGGTGACAAGAAGGGGTTTAAAACACTTGGAGTTTTCCAAGGAGTTCAGAAAGATTTTCAAAAGATCAAAACTATTTTGAAAAGATAGGACAAAACTATATTGCTTTCTGCAAATGAGCCTAAACCCTACTTAGCCAAATATGCATGTAATGATAGGATCCACTTATTTCTACATAGTAGTGAAACTTGCCAATACAATTGAAATGTATTGACCCTTGTGGCTGTAACTTATAATGTTGAAGGTTTGTTTGATGTTAGTGAAGTGTGTTGATTAGGATTACAAGTCTACAACCAACATGATTGCCTGTGGCACTTTGATGATGAAGGACTCCATGCTATAGTTATTTCTGCTGCATTGTAATGAGATAGCCAAATGAGCTATGTAAGATGTAATGAATTATTTTATTCCTGGTTATAAAGTTGTATTATGACCTTTGTTTCTTGATATTACATCTTAACTGTGGATGCTAGCTATTGATCCAGGGACTAGCATTGTAAACACAGGGATCTGTACCTTATTAAAGGTTGGGACCTCTACAGATGGTATCAGAGCACTGTGTTGCTTGTAGGATTGTAACCCTAGGATTGGACAAAACCCCTTAGAAAAAAATAGGAGTTGAATTTGTTCTAAAACTTATTTACAAACAATCTTGTAAACTCTTTCCTCAACCATTTTGGTTTTGATTCTACATCTCTTCCTTTTCAAACTTGATGGACAAAGCCTCAACCATGAGCAAAGGACTTCACCAACTCAAATGACTTCAACTTCAACATCATCAAAGACTTCAACTTTATTTGCACCAAGGACTTCAACTTGGATATCACTAAGGACTACAAGTGAGACAAGAAATAGTACTCAAGACTTGAAGACTAAGGAAACACAACTTAGAAGAATCATCATCATCTTTGGTGTTTGTAGCCAAGACACAAGAATTTTTCCCAAGGAAACCATGATCTCATTCAAGAAGAAACAACAAAGAAGGATGGAATAATCTCAAGTGAACCATATAGTTGGACCACCATATTTAGTTTAGATCAAACCCGCCAACTTATGTGGTGTAGAAAAAATATTTTGTTGCCTAAAAATATGCTAGAATCTTGCTGTTTGAGTGGAATGTTGATTGTGATTGCTTGTGTGAATTGTTGTGTGTGAGTAGACTTCTTCCCTAGAAATCTTTTGCCTATTCTAATCCCAATCCAACCCAAACAGATGACTACTCCAAGAGACTCCAACATCAAGGATGGTAACAACAACCAAGAGATACACATGATGTAATCTAGTTGAAAATCTTTTAAGGGTGGTAGTACCCTAGTTATCTTGAATCCAACTTGTAACCTCTAGCCTTCCTAAATCTCGGGACGAGATTTCTTTTAAGGGTGGTAGCCTGTCACATCCCAAAAATTTTCCAAATTTTGAAATGTGAAAAATAAATAAACAAAAGAAACAATTGTTGAAATTTATGGGGAAAAGAAACTTTTTGCTTCTAATTGGAAACATTAAAACCTTTTAAACTATTACAAAAGTTTTCCCCCAAATAAAGGTACTCCTTAAAATAAAAATAGCATTTAACAAAAACCCTAAGATCAAGCATCAAGATTATCCATATATCTCCTCTACTTCAAAATTTTAATTTGCAAGGTTCCCCTTCAAAAATCTTTTTCACAAACTTCTTGTATTTGAAAATCTATTTTTAATCTTGAAGAATGTTCTAAACCAAAAACCATCTATACATATCAACTACTTCATTTACATTTTTCAAACAACCGTTGTTTTGTTTTGAACCAAAAATAAAAGCAAAGAGTCTCGTTTTAAAATAAGCACCATAGCTTATGTGAGCTATTTTAAGATTTTATAAAATTATCCTCTCATATTTTGAAACTTTAATTCATGGGTTATCCATGTAAGGTGGAACTAAATCGAATCAAATTCAAATAAGGAAAGAATCCAAGTCATTCCAAATATATTGCCCTGCAACTAGGCCAATATCGCACACACGCAATCGTACAATAATTGACTAATTAATAATTGAGAAAAATAAATATTTCCAAATATATAAAATTTATGTCCTAAAATATTTCCCATGAATTTACAAACCCGCAGAAATTTGAATCGGTATATTCGGAGCTCTAAATCAAAAGTTACGAAAGAATTAAGAAATAGAAAAAAAATATAAAACAAAAAAGGGTCGGTAAGGCCAGCCAAAATGGGCCGGCCCAACCAGGCCGATCGGCACAGGCGACCAGGCACGTACAGGAGCATTTGGTCTTCATTTTCTTTTAATCTAATGCTCCTAAATGACTCTCAATTCCCTCCTAAATTGCACTAAATGTCCCCTAATTTCTCTCCCTCTTTAATCTCCTTTAATCCAGCCCCCACCCCCTCCTATATAAACCCCACTTCAGGAAATTTCATAAGTTTTCAACTCATCTTAGCCCCATTTTCGTCCAAAATTCTTCCCAATCTTCTCCACCAAAATCGACCTTCAAAACGACCTCGGATCGCGGTGGCTTGAAGATGGAAGTTATTCCCCTCGTCAAGAAGGTTCCATTCCTGCTGGTTTCTGGAAGAGGACATCAAACAACGACTACTACCTGCTACAGTAACCCTCCCAGATCCGCGAGACCGGGCCGATCCCGAACCCCTCCGGCGGCCATGGTGGCCGGAGGTGGCGGAGGGGAGGCGCCGGAGTAGTTCTAGGGTTGCGGCCGTTGTGCCTGTAGTTGTGGAGTAGGGTGCTGATGCTGGGGGTCGAGCTTGGCACATCCGGTGGTGGAGATTGGGCGCGGCATGCTCCGGTGGCCGGAGTTGGTGTGCCTCGTCTCTGGATCCGGGATCTCCGTAATAAGACCCGCCGCCCCGCGTCAAGCTTGTGGTGGCTCTGCTCTCCCGCTCCCGGTCGGCCGTGGTGGTGAGGGGGATTGGAAGAGAGTGCCCTCCTCAGCTTGATCTGGTAGTGGCAGGGGCTCCTCTTGGTGCGTTGGCGCGGCGCCAAGGATTCGCCCCAGTCGACCTCCACTTAGATCGATAGTGGATCCAAGCCGGAGACCTACTGGTGGCAAGCCCTTCATAAAGCGCCTAGGAGCTGGAGCTTGGCGTGTGATCAGTGGCCTCTTAGCTCTCCTTGGTCGGCCTTGGTGGCGAGGGAGGTGGGCGTGGAGGTGGCTACGTGGTTTTACCTGATTCCCGGCCGGCCGTGGTGGCGAGGGGGGTCGAGTGGCTGCGTCGCCCTTTTCTTTTCGTCCAGGCGCTGGTGCTGTCCATGTCGCGGTGGGCTTCTCTCCTGTCTGCTTCAGTGCCCAGGGTGGTCGCTTCGAGTGTGCAGTCGGGGAGTCTACGGCGGCGGTTTCTTTGGAGCTCCTCTCTGGTGTATCGTGGCAGCATCTTCCCGTCTTTGCGCCGGACCGAATGGCAGGAGGGCTGCCGCTCCGCCGCTGCTCTGCTCCGTCCGTCGGAATTCTTCTGCTCCCGTCTCCAAGTGGCATTGGAGCCGCCATTTGCAGCCGACGCCGGAGCTCATGGTTCTGGAGGAGGAAGAGGACCGGGGACTTGATTGCTTTTCAAGTTTTTCCCCAAGGTTCTTTGTGCTTATTTTTGGACCCCTGTGTAATTTTTCTGTTCTTTTGGGTTCCCTTGTACTCCAGATTTTTAATAGCAGCTTCCTGTCGAGTGGGTTCCACCCG
This sequence comes from Avena sativa, assembly GCA_916181665.1. NCBI lineage: Eukaryota > Viridiplantae > Streptophyta > Magnoliopsida > Poales > Poaceae > Avena > Avena sativa. The sequence continues at coordinate 152,884,118 of OV702297.1, forward strand.
TTGACTGTTCAAAAAAAAATTCCTGCTGGTTTCACCTCGTTTCACTCATCGAGCAGAGAGAAAGACGCAGTCAAAGATTCAGATCTTAGAAGGTATAATCCATTTTACGCCCACCTCGTTGCTCCAAACACAATTTCCTTTAAACAGTAGATAAATCTAGTTGTTATCTACAACTTTCATGTAGAAAGTTTTTCCATCCGAGCAACTTTTTCTGTAGTCAAATCTGACATCATCATGACATCAGCATAGTCAACAGTCAACTTAGTCAGATTAGTCAAAGTCAATTTCAGTCAATTCCCGAGTTTGACTTTTCCAGATTCTAGTATGAACTTGTATAATTCATAGAAAACGATTTAGAAGTCCAAAAATTATAAATTTGGTATCCCTGAAAAGCTGAGATTCTGTAGAATCCATTTCTGCAATAATATTACTTATTCTCTGTACAAAAATTTGATTTATAAATTAAATGGTTTAATTGGTCATTTTCACCATAAAAATTATATCTTTAGTTCTGTATATCCAAATTTAGCAAATAATATGTCTATGGATTCACAAAAACGAGTAGAACAAAGTGGACCCATAATTCGGTATTTTTGAGTCTGTTAAAATCACGTTTTATACAGAACCATTTGTGGACTATTTTGAGTATAAAAATTGTTGTGTAAATTATTTTTAAGTGAATCCTTTTGTAGATGGTTGTATATTGAACCCTCTATACAGTAAGACCAAAATATAATTTTATTCTAGTATAAATAAGATCGTGGAAATTATTTAGTAAGAACGTACTTTCCAAGTGTTAGAAAATATTGCTAATTGCTACAATTGCACAAATGGTTGCATTTGTAATCTTGAAAATATAAAATGTTCAGAAATCACTTAGTAAATGTTCAGAACCTTGTTATAAAAATTTGTACAATAAAAATTTCCATCTTGCATGTTTGCATACTTTGCATGATTTTTGTGTTGCCATTAGTGTTGATCTTGTGTATGTTTTGTCTTGGTTGTTTTGATTGATAGATTGTGTTGAATGTCAAGTGTGTTATTGCGAAGAGTGTACCAACACCACCAACTACTAAGACAAGTGACACTATCATCCAAGTCCTACTATTTTCATTACACTTAGTGGATTTTGTAACATGCATGGAAAGGTTTACTATATTTTATGCTATGCTAAATCCTAATAGGATACCCTTATATATTCCTTAGTGGAAACATTGTAGTTGTAGTATGCTTAGCCCTGCTATATATATTGGGATGGGATACATGTTATGAATATATGAAGTGTTGAAAAGATATATGTTTTATATAATAAAACAAGTACTCAATGAACCACCTGGGTGGACAAGGATACTCAAGGTTGGACAAGGTGGCAACAAAAGGAACCATGTTTATATGGCTATCTCCTTTTGTATGTGCACTAGAAGAAAACCATCCAGGGACTTAGAGATTGAACATGTTTCTCGTACAGTGGCTTCCGTGTACAGCCACATGCTAAATGGGCTCTGGCTTAGTCAACTACATAGTGGAAGACCCATGCATTGGCATCTTCGGGTTAACTAGAATTGTGTAAGGGAACTTGAAACCCTACATTGGTGCCTGGATGACAAGCTAGCATTGTGTATTGGGAGGACTCCTATGGAAAGACTTTGTCACATTCTCAACTGCCAGTACTCCATCTTGGTGAGTACTTATCCAGCGGCCACTAGTGGCATCAAGATGAGATTGTGTCATGTGGGTAAAGTGTACAACTTCTGCAGAAGATCAAATTCTAAGTACTTAGCCGTGTCCCCGGTTACGGACAACTCTGAACAACTAAGGCTTGAAGCTATGGAAGATCTCGACATTCCAATTTCTCAAAGTAAAACTTGATGGTGACAACAAGGGGTTTGAAGCACTTGGAGTTTTCCAAGGAGTTCAGAAAGATTTTCAAAAGATCAAAACTATTTTGAAAAGATAGGACAAAACTATATTGCTTTCTGCAAATGAGCCTAAACCCTATTTAGCCAAATATGCATGTAATGATAGGATCCACTTATTTCTACATAGTAGTGAAACTTGCCAATACAATTCAAATGTATTGACCCTTGTGGCTGTAACTTATAATGTTGCAGGTTTGTTTGATGTTAGTGAAGTGTGTTGATTAGGATTACAAGTCTACAACCAACATGATTGCATGTGGCACTTTGAAGATGAAGGACTCCATGCTATAGTTATTTCTGCTTCATTGTAATGAGATAGCCAAATGAGCTATGTAAGATGTAATGAATTATTTTATTCCTGGTTATAAAGTTGTATTATGACCTTTGTTTCTTGATATTACATCTTAACTGTGGATGCTAGCTATTGATCCAGGGGCTAGCATTGTAAACACAGGGATATCTACCTAATTAAAGGTTGGGACCTCTACATTCGCGGATAAGGCCGTTGAGTTGATTGAGCTTCGCCCCGATCTTCGGATGAAACTTTGGCAATGTTTTCCAGGCGAGAATTCTCCCCCTTTCTACCTATCTTACTTTTATAGTCTTTATTTCCTCCTGTTGATCTATTGCTATCTGTGATGCGATGCTCTAGTTTTTCATACCCGTGATATCCCTTGCAGCCATTAAATTGCCTTGGACACATCCTATTACCTGTTGTTTGGTAGATAGTCAGCCTTGCGAGTCGTAGTTGCTTCCGCAGGTGTTGCGTCGCGTCGTCGATGTTCCACAGTTGTTGGAGTAATGCTGCATGTTTATTGTTGGAGATGATTATAACTTCAATTACCATTTAATAACTAAAATTGAAGTAGGTAAATAATGCAGAGGCACAGGTGGGCAATAGATGTTATTTGGTTTTTAACCGTCCACTTGTGTCCCGTAGGACCCCAAGTACTTGATACCTATTCTTTGAATATTCGCACTATCTGCATGTGGGACCATGAATTCCCCTAGCCAGAGCTTGAGTCATATATTATTTCTTGGGGCCACAAACTAGTTTGGGGTTTTATTACTATCCTGTACTTATGCCATGCTTTACTGCTTTATTTATGTTTGCGCGTGGAGCGCCTGTACTGTTTAGGAATTGTGATACGTTTATGCGGTATCGACAAGTCCAGTCACACTTTCGGGTTCCCAGTTGTTTACAGCCATCGACACAAACCTCTGGGTCCGTCTCGGAGCCGGCCAACTTCGTCGCGGGTATCTTGGTGGGGTGGCCCCCTAAAATTTATATGAATCTTGCAATTGCTCTGTCGTGATGCCTCGTTGGGTTTTATTTGGTTTTTCCCAAGGTTGATCGTGCGTGTGTTGCTATTTGTGCCCCCTGCAGGGTAAAACTTTCTGAAAGCCGTGTCCGCGGTTATGGACGACTTGGAGCACAATATCTCGATCATAGACAACTATAACTATAGTAGTGTTATAAATTTGACTTTATAATGACTAGTAATCAGCTTCAGTATAATGGAATGGCTAAATAAAAGTGCCCACAATTGCTGGTTTGGGTTGTCACCTGTTACCATTGTATCTGACTAGTAAGTATTGCAACTACAACGGAATGGCTAAATAAAAGTACCAACAACTGCTGGGTTTTGGGATGCCTCATGCTATGTGTATCTGACTAGTAAGTACTACAACTACAACGGAATGGTTAACTAAAACTACCCACTGCTTATTATATCAGGATGACTCATGCTATCTATATCTGGCTAGTAATTGCCGCAACCATAACGGAATGGATAAAACTGCCAACTGTGTGAGTCCCTCGGTTGACTTCCTCGTTTGGTCTCGAGGGGGAAATACCAGGATGGGTATGCTTGGTGATAGTTTCAGGTTGGATCCTAATAGGTCTTTCTTATCCCTATCTGATAGCCGCCAGTTGTATTGAGTCTCTATAGGTTGTTTAGTGCATGTTGCGCTGCCGCTTCAGTCCACCATACCTATGTAGGCGAGGACCGCCGGATTCTTGTCTCGCAGTGTACCGGCCTCAGTACTGACCGCTCTCTTTTTCCTTTGCCCTTTGTCAGCACCTCTTTTGCTTAAGCAGGTTTTGAGATCGACGTCGTTAGCAGGGTTACCCTACCGGCTTGGCCTAGGCAGGGTTGTGGACGCCATTGGTTATTCTTCAGGGCTCTTAGCCCCATTTGCATCTTGTCCGTAGTCAGACGTTGTATCATTTTCAAGTTGATTTGGATCTTTGTATTGTGTACCTGTATTCTTGACTCATGGAGTCGTTGTTGTATATATCTGTTCTGTGGGTTCCATCGTGGACTATTGTGTAATGGTATTACTTCGTTTTCCACCCGCACGCAAGTGCCTGGTGGGAACCTTTGAATCGTTTCTATGCGGGTTTGGCGGGAATCGCTGAAACTTGCATAGGGCCGATTCTGAGGGTGTTACACATACTATCTTATATCTACTTTACTCCAGTATCTTATATTCTAGCTTCACATTATATCATGGTGACTTATCATGGCTAACCTAGGATATCATATCTATACTAGGGTTCAATCATGTTCTATCCACCAATGTCACTTATACATGATATAAGCATTCAATCTTGGTGACTAAAGCATGATCATTATAATCCTTTGATCCCTTATGGTTTAGGTTTCCAGTTGGCTAGTCAAGGCTTTCATCCATACAACATTACAGTTGTATTATAATTATCTTCTGTTTATCTCTATTGGACTAAGAGATATTATTCATTGACTATACCTACTTGATCCAATAGGATTACTCCTGGTAACTACCTTCAATACTCATCCTTGTAACCTTTTGTCACATCCCAAAAATTTCCAAATTTTGTAATGTGAAAAAAATAAACAAAAAAAATAATTATTGAAATTTAGGGTGAAAAGAAACTTTTTGATTCTAAATGGAAACTTAAAATCCCATCTTGAACAAAACTTTGGTTAAGGTTTGAATCCAACTAAATTCAAATCAAGTGGAATGCATTCTTCATAAATGCATCTAGAAATTTAAACACTTGGAAAATAAACCAAAACTCTAAAACCCTAATGGAAGAAAAACAATTCCAAGTTATCCCCAAGATCATGGATTGGATCCATATAAAATTTTTCAACAAACATTTGCAAATGATCAAGAATGACAAATAGAAATATCATAAAACCATAGAAATTGGCTTTACTTAATTTGGAGCCATAGATAAAATCTTATGAATTTAATAAGATAAGGAAAAGTAATTTCCAAAGATAATAAAGCACTTATCTAAAATCCATACCAAATGGTGAGCAAATAATCCTAAAGAGATTTAAAAGGATAAACAAATATTAAATAAGATTTTACCAATTGGAATTACCAAGTTTGGATCTTTAAATGAAAAGATATGGATTTTATAAGATAAAGAAAGAAATATTAAATGAGGAATATTTAAAGACCAAATTAAATCTTGGCCTAATCCATAAACAAATGGAATGAATATAATCCAAATAAAATAAAATAAAAGGATAAAGAATTTTCCAAATAAAATAAAGTGGCATTAACCAAATTCTATTTCTATTTGAATAAAGACAAATCCCTAATAAGAATGATTAAATAAATCATGGGAAAATAATATTGGAATATACCCAAGTGGTATAAAAGTTATTTAATTAACTTAAATGGGATCAAAGAAATATTCCAAATAAAATTTATGGAATTAAAACTATATTTAATTTCATTGGAATAAAGACAAATACCCAATTTAAAATGATTAATAAATCATATTAAAAAATATTCCAAATAATTCAAAGTGAATTATTTGACACCCTAATAAATGAATAAAACTTACTGAAAAGGTTTTGTGAAAAATTGAAATTAAATAAGGGTAAAAAGTATTTTTGATATTAATTGAATTTAAAGCAAAGGCTATGTTTTAAATAATTATTATACCCTAAAAACAATAAAAGAAATATTCTAAATTTGACTTTAAAATGTATTAATAAACAGTATTTCAATATACTCAAAGTTTGGTTGAAGTTTGAATTCAAATAGTGCTTAGTTTGTTTGAATAAAAATCAAAACAGATAAATTGAAAAAGAGAAAGAAAAACAATCAGTACAAAAAAAAATGAAAGAATCCAGCCTAGCCAGCAAGCCCAGCCCACTGGCCCAACTAGCCCATTTTCCCCTCCCGCAGGAAAACGATCCGAACCAGAAACTTAACCCGCGCAGTCTCCGACAGATGGACCCAACTCTCCCTCCCTCTCTCTCTCTCTCTCTCTCAAGCAGGCCCCACCTCCCAGCTTTCTTCCTCACCCGCGCGATGACCTCGCCTCCAATTCCTCCTTCGCCGTTTCTGGCCAATGAAGGCATCATCAATCCGCGTTAATCGCTCCATTAAACCTCGCCGCGACCACGCGTACTAAACCGCTTGCTCCTCCTCCACCTTTCCCCCCAGAAACCGTCCACCCCTGCCACCAGGCTGCTCAGAATTAGCTCGAGAGCGCCTACTGCTCCGGCGAGCACTTTCGTCAATTCCGGCCAGTTGCCGTCGCCCCTCGCCTCCTCGAGCACACGAGCGGGATCCCCAGCCTTTGGAGCATCTCCCTGTGCTTTCCGTTCATCCGCGCGAGCACCGTATCGTCGACAACGTCTTCAACAGAACTCCGCCACCGTATGCCTCGTCTCCAGCGACCTCTCCCCGGTAAACCCGACTGCCCCTCTCCCCCTCATTGACACTCCCATACTCGTCTTCCTCTTGCGAACCTAACTGTGCATTCTACTTGTCCTAGCTCTTCCTCTAGCCTCGCCTCCAACGTTGAACAGACAAACCCGACGTAGACGTGAACTCCGGCGAGCAATTACGTTCGTCCTCGTGCGCCCCTTGCCTCCTCGCGAACACGTTGAGCATCATCAGCATGCGGCGAACTCGGTGAGCCCCCTCTCTCTCTTCCTTGCTTCCTGCATCGCCGGCGACGCCACTGCCAGGCCGCCGCCGCCGCGCGTCAGACTCCAGCGCCGCCAATCTATGGTTAGGCTTGCTGAGAACCGTTGGATGATGATCCAGTGGATGCGATAGATTCATAATCGAAGGGGTAAGTTTTGTTCTGTACCATGCGATGCGCATTAGATCTAATGGCTGTCCTCTATTGATCCAACCGAACTATTATCGTCCAATGAAAAACAGCCATGTGGCCTGCCTGATCCTTTAAAACAGAAATTGTATCTATTAGAAGTTTGAACTTGTAAATTGCATAACTTTCAAACCACACGTCCAAATTTTGCAAATTTTATATCAATCGAATCAGCAAGACAAGTACTTTGCAACCATGCACTTTATTTAATGAATTGATTCTGGTAAAATGGTTGTTTTTGTGCTTGCTGCCTTCGAGATCACCTACAAGAGACGCGACGCTATCAAGTCACAGGCCTTGGAGGATTTCATCGCAGATTGGACGAAGATACCAAATGCTACCCCTATACCAGAGCCAGAATATTGGGTGATGCACTTTGACGGATCAAAGCTACTCAATGGCTCGGGGGCTGGTGTACTGTTACAGTCACCAACTGGGGAAAAGCTACACTACATCCTTCAGATCCACTTCGAGGCTACAAACAACATGGCGGAGTATGAAGCACTCATTCACGGACTACGCGTAGCCAAGGAATATTGGCATCAAGCGCATAGTTTGCTGTGAAGATTCTGACTTGGTTGCCCAGCAGGTGGCTGGCACGTGGAACGCGTGGAACCCTATGATGGTGACATATCGAGATGAAGTGGACGAGATAGCCAAGAGCTTCTTGGGCTACGAAGTCAAGTATGTCCCGAGGGACGAAAATGAGATGGTTGATCTATTGTCAAAGCTTGGGTCAGGACGCAAACAAATTCCGCCTAACGTTTTTCTGGAGCATCTACGGACACCATCCGTGAAGGGAGCGGACCCCGTGAACCCGGATAGAGTTGACTCTTTTGTTCACACGGTGCCAAAGGTCCCTCTTGCTTGGAAAAAACCGTTGATGGAATATCTCGTACACGGAACTTTTCCCGATGACAAAGTCGAAAGACGGAAAATAGTACGTCGAGCAAAGGGCTATACCCATAATCAATGGATAGCTCTATAAAAGAAGCACCACTGGTGTATACCTCAAGTGTGCTTCCCAACAAGAAGGTATTGAAATCCTTCGTGAGATACATCTCGGAGATTGTGGGCATCACGCTGCTCCTTGATCGTTGGTCTCCAAATCCTTCTGGCAAGGATTCTACTGGCTGACCGCGAAGGCGAACACCGACAAGCTGGTTGAGATGTGCATAGGATGCCAGTTTTATGCCCGACAACCACATGTTCGAGCTGAAGAATTGCGAACAATACCAATAACTTGGCTGTTTGCAGTCTAGGGGCTGGACATGGTTGGTTCATTACAGACGACACCATGTGGGTTTACGCATCTGCTAGTAGCAGTTGATAAATTCACCAAATGGATAGAAGCTAAACCCATTAGAAAGCTTGACGGGGCAATAGCCCTTAGGTTTGTCTGGGATCTAGTGGTGAGATTTGGTCTCCCACATAGCATTTTCATCGACAACGACAACAACTTGTCACTCGGAGAAGTGGAAGCTTATTGTTGGGAGAAGGGCATCCGACTTGACCTAGCATCTGTGGCACATCCATAATCCAATGGTCAGGTTGAGCGAGCCAATGGATTAATTCTGCAGGGAATCAAGCCATGTCTAGAAGCACTGCTGCATAGAGCAGCTGGAGCCTGGGCGGAAGAGTTACCATCTATTCTGTGGAGTTTACGAACTACACCCAACAGATCTACCGGCTACACCCCTTATTTCATGGTATATGGAGCAGAAGCCATCCTACCTTCCGACATCCTCCACGATTCACCAAGAGTTGCCGCCTACGACAAAGATGACACTGAAAAATCCAGGTGCCTAGATGTGGACCTTCTTGAGGAAGAGCGTGTATTGGCATGCCAAAGATCCGCCATCTACCAGCAGAAGCTATGCAGCTACCATAGTCGCCGCGTTCAACATCGCTCATTTAAAGAGGGGGATCTGGTGCTCCGACTTAAGCAGAAGAAGTCATACAAATTATCCCCGCCATGGGAAGGACCGTTCATCATAAGCAAGGCGCTGCTCAATGGGTCTTACTACCTTGTTGACAATCGTGAACTTGAGGATAGACCAAACGAGGATCATAAGCATAAGCGACATGACCCAGATGATGACTACCCGGAGCTTGATCGGCCATGGAACATACCACAACTATGTCCTTTTTACACTTAGAATTTTTATCTATTGTGTACCTCTTATATGATCAATGAAATAAAGCTCTCTGGTTCACTCATATTCTTGAGTCTTTTACCTCCTTTAGTGTCCATTTTTGGATCGTATAAAACCTTTATGCGCAAGCTTTGCATTTCACTTGTGAAAATTCCGCCTACAAGTGTTAGCTTAAGTTTTCTGGTCTACACGTCCTTTGTTGTTTTTATGTGGATTATGGAGTAGTAACTTTTGGCACTTGAAGTCGGCGATTTTGTACTTAGGTTTTGACGGTGCCATTGGGCATCATCACCTGAGCACATGGTTCCGACTACGAGTCTTGCGACTCACGAAAGTTCAAGCATAAAAACCAAAGTAATGGATAAGCTAGCACTTGCTTAAAAAATATTTACATGCTAGAACTAGTACTTGAGTAGCAGGAAATTACAACTATTGTTTTTCTGCCTTAAGTTAACACTTTAGTTTTTTCCGCATACACAAATCCAGAGGAAACAAATATTACAAAGTGTTTTTCATTCCTCTGGCGTAGGAGACTTTGAGGCAGCATCATCGGCATCAGCAGAGCCATCCTGGTCATCTTGGAAGTCGGTGGTTTTGTTGGACTCGGAGGAGCTCTGGTGGTCGCCATCAATGATCTCAAGGGGCACGAAGACATTGTGATAAACCAACACAGCAACCCTGGTGTCAAAACCCGCGAGCGATGCCCAGATAGCTTTGTGATCTTTCTTCTAGCCTTCATCGTCTACGTCGGGCAAACCTGAGGTCACCGTGTCAATGTAGGCATCCTCGTAGTGCGCCTTGACCATCGCCAGCGACATTCTTGCACCAGCCCGGATACATGAAGCTTTCTAGCTTACGATACGCTCAGGGGCTTGGCGCAGAATCTACGAGTACTTCATCACGAAGTCCACCACCTTAATGTTGATGTTCAGGGCCTTGGCAATATCTTTGGCTTGCTTGATGGCGGTGCTGATGAAGTTGCCGGCGAGAACGATGCATTCCTTTGGCAGAGGAGGTGAATTGGTCAAACCAATAGGAGCTGCATTTCCGACAAACAAAGGAGCACATGAGTTCAATAACACAAAACTTCAGAGGATCTGGCTTACAGAAGTACAAGACGGATATCTCTTACCAAAGATGCTTGCCTCGGCTTGCTGGAGTGTCTCCGCCATGGAATCCCGTTCTTGTCGGAGGACCTTGTATGCGTCAAGGTTGCGTTGATTCTGCTCATCGTCAGCTTTCTTTTGCTCTCTGAGCATCGCAATTTCCTCCTTCAAGCGGTTGATTTCCATGTTGGCAGACTCCTGCAAGGCCGCCATGGATTCTTCATGCATTATCAAAGGGTCAGCCCTCTCCTGCTTAAGGATCTTGTTCTCGCTATCCAGCAGCTCAATGTCCTTGGATTGCTCGACAATGTCCTTGGCCTTGGCGATAGCTTCTGCAAGTCCGAGAAATAACAACACACAATGAGTAGTCGTAGAGTGATGGCACAAGACCAAGCTTGAGTACAAAACTGAAAGGAAAAACAGACTCTTGCTTTTGGTGATTTGTTCCTTCAAGAAGGTAGTTTTACCCTTTTCAGCTTCCAGCTCCGTGTGCATCTTGTGGAACTTCTCATTAGCGACGCCTCTTCAAGGATCCTCATTATGTGGAAAGAAATTTAAAGCTTATTAGTATACTTGGAGCATCTAGCCGGATAATTATCCACCTAGAGGCATGGGGGCTACAGTGAGAGTTTTTAACTCGACAATATGCTTAGTCTTTCTTTAAACATCTAGTCGGAACTAATTCTGTTTCAACTAGAGGCTTGGGGGATACAATATTGAAATTTACAAACACTACATATGCTACTCTAAAAGTATCTAGTCGGAATAATTCATTCAAACTAAATACTTGGGGGCTACAGTGTGATGTTTTCTAGCTTAGTCACTCTTAGATCATTCAGATGCAAAGACCTATGGTTTTCCATCTAAATCCTCGGGGACTATAGTGGGATACTACTTATGAAATGCAATAGGCAAACAAAACTCACAAGTGCAATGATCTTGAGGTTGGTGGCGCTCTCTGCAAATATCTTGCTGAAGGAAAGGCTATTTCCTTGTAGGATATCTGCCTGCTTGAGAAGATCCTCAAGGCCGCATGTGGGAGAAGTTGGCGCTGCACCAGGAGCCAGAGATGAGATACTCGGCGTAAGCGCCGGGTACACAATCTTCGAGAGCTCTGCTGGCTTCTTAGATGAAGTGGCACCGCCTTCGGCAGATGCTTCGCCTTACACTATCGCCTTACCGCTACTGATGGCATCCTTAGCTGGAGCTTCAGCCATCTTGGACACGGTGCTTTCTTGTGTCGCCTGCTCGCTGATAATGACAAGATCTACGGTGACACCTGGGTCCACCTCCATGGCGGAGGGGCCAAATGCTGCCTTAGCTGGAGAGCTTGTCAGCGCGGTAGCATGCTGGACGCTGGGAGTGGTAGGGGTGATGGAGGGAGACGCTTGGTGCAACATATCCTTGATGTTTTTAGAAGCCCCCGATGTTTTGGAGGTCTTCTTCAAACTGGCCTTCTTCCTAAAACATGCAAAAGTATAAGTACAGGAATAATATGAGCAATGGACAATGTCATATGATAAGAAGCTTACACAATGGTGGAGGCCTTGGTGAAAGGGATGCCGGTAATTCTTCTTTTCTCCGCCTTCAGGGAGGTGGTGGACTTCTTGGAGGCTCCACCCTCCGTCTTCTTTTTCTTGCCTCCGTCGGCAGCTTCAGAGGTGGATCTCTTCCGCTTACGTGCCAACAGAACATCGTCATCAGACACGACGGTGACTTCCTTCATCTTGGGGCCATAGATTTGGATAGCCATGCTATCCTCCTCTAGGCTTTTGAGCAGTTAAGTGAAATCCCAAAGTGTTATATGCAATGGTAACGACTAGACGGAAGAACTGGAGTACATGTCATACACGGAAAATAGATAAATACCTTTGGGAACATGCCGTCAACGAACATGTCGTAGGTGATGGTGAAGCCACGCCTCCTATCCTTCACCTTGACGATGTCCTTGAGGCGGGGCTTGATGGAGTCAATCAAAAAGTTGTCCTCAGAGATGCGAAGGCTATCCTTCCTATACTTGGTGTACTGGTGCATCAGCTTTGTGCGGTGTTGTAGAGGCTGGATCCGCCTGACGAACCAGCACATGGCTAGGTCCAATCCGGTCAAACCAGTATCTACGAACCACTCTATCCGTCTTATGGCGCGGGAAGCGTCGTTGTCGGAGAGAAGGGTGGCCTGGGATCTCCATGTAAGGGCTTCAGCGGCGGCCTCGTCGACAAAGTCCGGGTACATTGCTTCTCGGCCGGCCAGAGGGATATCTGGGCCGTAGAAGTATGTTCGCTGCCACTTCTTGCAGGACTCGTGGCCTACGATGTCGGGGAACCGCCGGCCAGGCCTGATCTTGAAGCTAATTGTTCCACAGTTCCTAAGCTCGTCCTTGCTCGCTCTGGCTTCCCTCTTAACGGTGAATAAATAGATGAATATATCTAACCTAGGCCTAATTCGTAGGTAGCCCTCGCAAAGCGTTACATAGTTGCTAAGCGCTAGGATGCTATTAGGAGAAAGGTTCTGAGATTGAACTCGGTAATGGCTGAGGACAACAAGGAAGAAGTCGGAGATTGGGAGGGAGACGCCACGTACCATCTGCGTTTTGAGGTACACCTTCTCTCCGGCTTGGGTAGAAGGGGTGACCTTGCTGGCTGGCGCTGCCCGCCAGACAAGCCCCTCCGTCGCGGGGAGGTATCCTTCGGCGAGCAGCTCCTTGAGATTGCCTTCGGTGATATCGGAGCCACGCCACTCTCCTTTATGAGAGTCTCCTTCCTCCTCCAGCGGCTCCAGTGCCGCTGGAATATGGTCGCCGCCGATGGATTCTACCACCGCGGTATGAGGCAGCACCAGGCCCTCTGGAGGCACTTGAACGGAGCTCGCCGGATTCGCTGCGGCGTCGCTCATTGCCGCCATGGATGGGTTAGTGCTTCTGCTTGCCATTGGAGTGAGGAGAGGTTACTGGGAGATTGGGGAGAAGCTAGGGTTTTTTGCGTGCGCGCGGAGAGCTTGTGGAGGTGCTCGCAGGAGGAAGACGATGACACGGGGGAGAATGAGGTGACAAGATAAAATCTGTCACGGTTGTAATTTATAACCCCCAACGTCATGATTCGTGCAAGTCGATCGAATGGTTGATGCATGGACGACGTGTGCGTGCACATGCGTGGAAATTTCACCATGTTCCCACCGCCGTCGCCAACGGTTTGTATCCTTCGTGCGGAAAAAACATACATGATTGCGCTTTCTGCATGTGTGAGTTACGAGGCGTCGATTATGTATGGTCTACGTCGCTCTAGCTGACATAGGTAGGTGAACCATCCCATCAAAAGATTACGGCATGGACGGATCCAGTCCGACTACTAGAAGAGTACGATGGAAGATTCAACTGTTTTCTAACTTACAAGTTGAACACGGAGAACATTGCAGGGTTCTTGGGAGTACTACAAGATGTTGCTTGATGATTTGCCGACATTCATCTAGACGGAGCATTCAACCTGAAGAGGCAAGACGGCGTAAGATCTCGGAGTTCTCCAGGGGCTACTGTTGGGGATATGCTAAATTGGTATCACCATAGAATGTCTCTAATCCGGATAACCCAGGTGGCCACAGTTGGTAGCAAGGCCCATGGCCTGCTGGGCAACCCAGTTAGATGGATCCAGAAGGGAGGCCCATGCCGGAAAAAGGAAGGCTACGGAGGAGTCACCGACGTACCCGGAGCCTTGGAGTGCAAGACACGTTAGACTAGTTGTATACCGTGTAGGACTCTGTAACCTGTCCGGCTAGGACTTTGCCTATAACCCTAGGATCTGGCGACTATATAAGTCAGACCTATGGGAGACTTAAGGGAACGACAAGTTAGACCAAATAACTCATATCACGCACAGCGAACCGATCCCTGTAACTCGGCGTATTGCCATTATAGTGATTTATAGCAGGAGTAGGATTCCGCCACCATCATGGGATCTGAACCTAGGTAAGCTGCATTACGTCGTACCCGCCAACCTTCCGCCTTACCCCACGTCTCTAAACACGCTCTGTGAGGACCCCTCCATGGCATACTCGTCGGCAATATGACGACAGGTACCGTAGTATTACCGGAAAAGGGTGAGACTTGGCCTAATGCCAAGAAACCCCTCGCACAAAGTTGCATGAGTGCTAAGCTCAGCCAGAGAGTTGGGAGGGAGGTTATGGAGCTGCATACCACAATATTTGAGGACCTCGATGATGAAGTCTGACGGTGGCAAGATGAGGCCACGGTCGATGTGCGTGCCGAACAGCACCCGCTCACTATCGCGCGGGGCGGGAACATCGTTTCCCAAGGCGCTCAGCCACGCGTTGGCAATGATGAATCCTTCGTCCTCCATGACCTAGAGTTCGGTGTCGTCCATGACGTTGGGCACCCAGAGGCCCCGCATCTTCTTCTCATCCGCCGCCGACGTACCCGCCGCCGGTACTGAGCCAGATGCAGACGCCATCGCTCTTGGAGAAGAAGGATTGGTGGGGGAGAGAGATTTTTTCTTGAGGTGTGTAGATGGGAATGACTGCGAAGTGCTCGAGGAGTACGAGGAGACAATGAATGAAGTGGTGGAGAGATAAATCTAAGAGAAGGGTTTTCTCCTCTCTTTTTATTTGCCTCTACGCAAAGATTCGTGCGTTCGTCGCGTGATTTATGCCACACGTATAGGAGAGAGGTGGGTAACTTCCTCGCAACTCCTCCGCCCCCTTGATTCTCGCGTGAGCATTAAAACAGTGCTATGTTCCGTAAGGAGAGGACCTACGAATGGTCGTGTCGATGGGACTCTTGTCAGTGACAAGACCTGGTCTGAAAAGTTGGCAGCCCGCACGCCGCTGAAAAAACCGGCTCATGTTTCAAACTGAGCAAGGAAAAGATTAAAGTCAGAACAAAATATATCCTACTCAACTGACTCGGAATTCTACACTACTAAATGAAGTTTCCTAGAAGCCTTCAAGATTCTCAAGATGAAGAAACCATCAAGCTAGATTATTTATCCGACTTTGGATCTTGGAGACTTCCGGGGGCTACTGTTGGGGATATACTTTCCGGATATACCCACAGGACTTGCTGACCAGGGTGGCCCACCAACTGGTTAGAGATTTGCTTCACGGGCGGCCCAGTCAGAGAAAGAGGAGGAGCCAGTTTTGGCTATGACAAGGCCCAGAAGAGTTACCGACTTAGGCTTGTAATCCAAGCTGTATCTAGTTACCGACTCTGTAACATAGCCGGATAGGTCTCTCCTGTAACCCTAGGTCCTGGTATCTATATAAACCAGCACTATGGGATCCTTTAGGGCACATCCAATCTTACTACCACAATCACAACTCGCACAGCCGAACCTCTCTTGTAATCCATTGTAACCTCCGGTTTACGCCGATATATTACTGGGTTGCTAGTAGTAGTAGGATCCGATCACCGCAGTCGGATCTGAACCTAGGTAAACTTGTGTTCACCGCTCCCGGAACACCCGACGTCTCACACCCATCCTTCCAACGCCACTAGGACCCCCTATGGCGTACTTGTCGATAATCTGACGGCATCTACTGTCATTATTCTTACTTGGTCATTGCCTCATGGTCCAGGGTGGTTGGTGGAATCTATTTGATCACATGAAAGGTGCTAGTCGTGGTAACAAAACTCCTAGGTTGTTAGGCCCGATGGACGACCGAGCTATCTGATGGCTGAAACTTGTCAAACCAGAAGGTGCCTCAACAGGCGGGCACGGAACCAGGCTTAAGCCTTTAAAGAAGGAACACATTGAGCGTCCTCCGGAGGATGTGAAGCCTCGATAGTCCACATCCCGAGCCATACGATTGCGTAGCTATCGTCAGTTCGATTCGTTTTAGCAACCCGTGCACATGTCGCTTTCCCTTACCATGTAGGTGGACCACATGAACCCTTTTAGCACCATATATACAACAACTAAAAAAGCAAAACTCAGGGACAAGACCGACAACAAGTAGCAGCATCGTTGCCGGTTGGTAGAGTCGTCATGTTTCCTTCGTAGAACCACCTGCCACCCCCTCGTAGCACTGCCACTAACCCATGCAGGTAGCTCCACCGGTCGCGCCCACTTCATGTTGCTCTGCCAAACACTGGTCGCAAGCTCGGAACACCACCGACCTCTGCATGCAGCTTCTGTAACATCCCATGATGGGGATATGCCTACCGGGGTATACCCAGCAGGACGTTTCCGACTGGCCCAGGAACTGGCGAGTGGGCCTGCAGGACGGCGACTGGATCAAGACCTGGCGTGGATCCAAGCGACTGGAAGCTGAAGGCCCAAGAGAGTAGATAGGCCCAGTCAGATTAGGTTAAACGAGTGCCGAAACCTTAACTGATTCGGTTGAGATATGTAAAACCTAGGGGGTGACTCTATATAAACCTCCCTACAGGGCGTGTAGAGGATACGTTCCATCATCCACCCAAGCGACTCGCCACCTAGCCGTCGAGCTCGCTCCATTATACTTCCATCATAATACAATCTAACAGGAGTAGGTCTATACCCTCCGGGGGGGCGAACCTGGATAAAACCCTGTGTCTCCGCCCTCATCTCGCACCGCAGATGGCTGGCCGCCCTTGCCCTATGTTCTACTACTCGCTGCCGATTGCAGCATCTGCTGTGGTCATTCCCACGACAGTGGCGCCCACCATGGGGACTGGCCGGTCTGGCCGGTGTTCTGCGGCGAGATCCAATCTGCCCATCAACGAGTCGATCTCCACAGGCCGCATGATAGCGATCGGCGAGATGCTCCAAATCTTTCCGAGCAGCTACGTCCTGGCGGCACGACCCGTCACGCACATCATGATCTTGCCAGTTGGCACGATCAGTCTCTTCGTCGGCCTCACCAACGTCATCATCTCGGAGGACTCGGCTCGCATCCGCGAGTCGCCGCCACGCGATCGGCTCTCCGAGTGTCAGGTCCGCACGATCCACCGCCTCGCCTCCGAGTACGACTCAGCCCACAGTGACGTGGATGAAACCACCGCGGCCGCGGAAGATGCGGCCCTCAACGACGACGCTGATTCGGCGACCCCGGCGTCACTCGCCGGATCCATCATCGCGGCTTCGCCCGCGGGCTCCATCACCCAGGTCTCCAACGTTGGAGACTTCGAGGATCCCTCCATCCTTGGGATCTTCGACTTCGACTCCGGGTCGGAAAACTCCGCCGATCTCCGCGACGGGACCGGTCGCCACGCCGCGACCTACATGGCGACCGGCACCGACCCACCGGAGGATCCTTTCTCCACCTTGATCCCTCCCAACGCAACGGCAACGGAGGTCGAGGAACTCCGCCTGAAGCTGGCAGAAGCAATCCGCAAGGAGTAAGCCGAGCGCGAAAAATTTCGCCTCAAGCAGGTGACGGCATAGGAGCTGTCGCGCTACCACCAGCAACGAATCAGGTCGCGCTTGAACCCCACTGTACAGGGGCGCGCCCTGAACTTCGACGACGAGAACGACCCGGCCTGCGCGGCCGAGCGTGCGATCTATGAGAACGTGCCACCAGGAGGAAGCTCCCGGCCCCCACCAGGGTCGACGGTGATCGGCGCCCCACCTCCACCCAACCGCGCACCCCCCAGGGACCAGCCGCGAATCGTGGTCTCCTCATGGGAGAGAGACGCGAAGGGCCTACCACTGTTCTCCACCCCGATGGACAACCTCGTGGCGGGCCGAGCAGCGGCCGACAACATCACGGCCACCGGCGACGGTGCCCTACAGATCCAGTACGTCAAGGCCTTGCTCGCAAAGGCGGTCGAGCAACAAAACGCAGGCGTCGACTCACAGGGTCGGATGTACTCGCGTTCATCGGGTAGCAAAGCAGCCTCGAGCGGCCGCCCATTGGCGGCAAACACCCTCAACTGCCCGCCACCCGAACCGCTGCAGCTCCAACACCGACCTGCGAACGCGGCACTCTCCACCAACGACCCCAGGCCAGCGACCAATTTCGTTGCCACCAACGGTCAGCCCGTCGACGCCCGCACCCACATCATCAACAACTAGAGCTGGCGCGCACGCCAGCCCGACGACTTGCGACACACCCTAACCAACCGCCACGATGGCGAGCAGATGGGATTGCTAAGTCGACTCGGGCCCCGATGCTTTAGACCAATGATCCGAGGCGAAAGGTACCCGGCGAACTTCAAAGCGCCGAAGGAAATAGAGAAGTACGACCCTTTGTACGACCCCTCCGTGTGGCTGGACACCTACCTCATGGCGATAGGGATCGCTGGCCACACCGACTTGCTGGCAGCCCGCTACCTCCGCCTGATGATGGAGGGGACGTGCAGGCAGTGGATCAACACTCTCCCCGCGGACAGCATCGACTCCTGGGAAGAGATGCATGACGCCTTCGTCAGGAACTTCGAGGGTTCCTACACCCGCGCCACCACCATCGAGGACCTGGAACGATGCGTCCAGGGACCCCGCGAGTCGACCCGCAGCTGGGTCCAACGGTGGCAAGAACTATGGTACAACGCGGTCGGCATCCACCCGGACACCGGGATCCATTGCTTCAAGACCTCGTGCCGCTACGAGCCCTTGGTCGCCAAGCTCAAACGAGCATACCTCACACTCGACAACATACCGGACCTCCTCGAAATCGCCAAAAGATACGTGGAGGAAGATCCAAACCAGGAAACCGACGACGAGTTGGGAGGTCAACGCCGCACGAACGGCAACGACAACAGACGACGGTTCGACCTACGCTACAGCAACACTCGCCTCATCGGCAAGCGCCGTAGTGACGGGCGAGTCGACTTCGTCGCCAACGCTGGGCACGCGCAGCACGAGCCCAAGAGCTTCCGCCACGATGGAGGGCAACGCCGCGATGGCGGCAACTACAAGGCAAAACCAAGGTTCGACCCCGCGGCCCTCCTTAACCAACCTTGTGCGTTTCACAGCAGGGAAGGGAAGCCCGCCACGCACACGACCGCCGAATGCCACTCTCTTAAGGAGATCGAGAAGGCACGGCGAGCGCGGGAGGACCCCGACAACAACCCGCCAAACGGCGAAAATTTCGGCAACGTGTCCGGCTCGCTCCACACCTTCACAGGATTCAACACGAAGCGCGAGAAGAAGGTCATCGCCCGCGCCGTCAACGTCAACACGGTGGCCCAGGTGGACGTTCCCCAGTTCCTCAACTGGTTGGAGCAACCAATCACTTGGAGCCGCCAGGACCACTCGCCGTGCATCGAGTACCCAGGCCGAGTCGCCCTGGTAGTCAAGCCCAAGCTGGGAGACTACTGGCTCCCCAAGACATTGATGGACGGTGGCAGCTCCATCAACATCCTGTACTTGGACACCTTCAGGCGACTGCGGCTCCTGCAGTCGATGGTCGAGACGACCTACACCACATTCCATGGCATCGTCCCCGGTTGGAAGGCGTACCCGATCGGCAAGGTCACGCTGCCATTCACCTTCGGCACACAGGCAAACTTTCACACCGAGCGGATCGTCTTCGAGCTGGTGCCCTTCGACAGCCCCTACCACTGCGTCCTGGGGCGCCAGGCGTTCTCCAAGTTCATGGCGACGCCCCACTACGCGTACAACGCGATGAAGCTCCCCGGACCACGCGGCGTCATCACCATCCACGGCGACCCCGACATGGCCGCCGAGTGCGAGGCCAAAGGAGCCGAGCTCGCCGACGCCGTCATCGCGGCAGATGCCAACCACGCCGACGAGCTGGCCAAGTACGCGAGCGGGGTCAACAACGACGACCCCACCATACTCAAGAAGCCCAACTCGGAGGGCGGCAACACCTCAGCCTTCGAGGCAACGACGCACACCCGCACCGTCGAGCTGGTCCCAGGCGACTCCAGCCAGACGGTGACGATCGGGACGGGCATGAGCCCAGCATAGGAAGGAGCGCTCATCGAGTTCCTCCGTGAGAACAGGGACATCTTTGCATGGAAGCCCTCTGACATGCCTGGTGTCCCTAGGGAACTCGCTGAGCACAAACTCAACTCTAACCCCAAAGTGCGACCCGTCAAGCAGTGGCTGCGACCCTTCAATGAAGAGCGCCGCCGAGACATCGCCGAGGAGGTGCAGCGTCTACTCGCTGCAGGCTTCATCCGGCCAATAAAATACTCCAAGTGGCTGGCAAACCCAGTCCTGGTCGAAAAGAAAAATGGGACCTGGAGGATGTGTATCGATTACACAAATTTAAACAGCGCCTGCCCGAAGGAGCAATTCGTCCTCCCGCGGATCGACCAAATAATCGATTCCACCGCGGGCTCGGAGTCGCTGTGTTTCCTCGACGCCTACTCTGGGTACAACCAGATCAAAATGGCTGTCGAGGGCGAAGAAAAGACGGCGTTCATCACGCCATTCGGAGCCTTCTGCTACACCGCCATGACCTTCGGCCTCAAGAACATCGGGGCAACCTACCAGCGGTGCATGCAGGAGTGCCTTGCGAGCCAAATTGGCCGCAATATCCACGTCTACATCGACGACGTGGTAGTAAAGTCCGCTCGCCAGAGCGACCTACTCGCCGACCTGGCGGAAACATTCGCCAACCTGCGGAAATACAAGATAAAGCTAAACCCAGGAAAATGCACCTTCGGTGTACCAGCTGGGCAACTACTGGGATACGTCGTCTCCAAACGCGGGATCGAGGCGAACCCCACCAAGATCGACACGATCGCTCGACTCGGCAAACCCGAGTGCCTGCGCGACGTCCAGAAGCTGGCCGGGCGAGTCACGGCTCTCAGCCGCTTCATCCCCCGACTGGGCGAGAAGGCGATGCCCCTATACCGCCTGATGTGCAAGAATCCCACCTTCCAGTGGGATAAGGAGGCGGACGACGCGCTCCGCAACCTCAAGAAGGTGCTACTCGCAGCACAGCTACTCGCCGCCCCCGTCGACAAGGAACCCATGCTGGTCTATGTCGCGGCTTCCGAGCGCGTCGTCAGCGCCGTCATGGTCTCGAGCGACTAGAGGAAGGAAAGGAGCGCCCAGTGCAGCGACCGGTGTACTACATCAGCGAGGTCCTCACTCGAGTCGCGCCAGCGCTACCCGCAATACCAAAAACTGGTATACGCGGTCTTCAGAGCACAGCAGCGACTACCGCACTACTTCCAGGAGCACCCGATCACGGTCGTCTCTTCAGCACCGTTGCAGGACATAATCGCAACCGTGAGGCGACCGGGCGAGTCGCCAAGTGGGCCGTCGAAATCGGCGTCCACAACATCAAGTATGAGTCGCGCAAAGCGATCAAGTCGCAAGCTCTCGCGGACTTCATCGCTGACTGGGAAGAGGCCCAGCAGCCGGAAAAGTTGCCATACCTCCACTACTGGAGTCTACACTTCGACGGCTCCAAAAACGCAGACGACACATGAGCATGGATCGTGCTGACTTCCCCGAAGGGCAATAAGCTACGCTACGTCATCTGCCTCGACTTCACCCCCTGCACTAACGACATGGCTGAGTACAAGGCACTACGCCACGGCATGCGAGCCGCCAAGGAGATGAATGTCAACCACCTACGCTGCTACGGGGACTCCGACCTCGTCGCTGGGCAAGTCGCTGGCACCTGCGACGCCATTTCCCCCACCATGGTGGCATACCGCCAAGCAGTGGACAAGCTGGGTGGACACTTCACAGGCTATTCCGTCGAGTGGATCGACAGGCGGAAGAACGAGGAGGCCGACGCACTCTCTCGTATCGGCTCGGCTCGACTCACACCACCCGTCGGCATCTTCCTCGACACAATCACTAAGCCATCCATCTCTCCCCCAAGGGAGATCGACATCGGAGTCCCGCTGCAACCAGAGGCAGCCCTGGTCGCACTCATCGCCGAGCCAGACGACTGGACCAAGCCATACATCGCCTACCTGGAGGGTGGCACCTTGCCGGCAGACGAGACAGACGCCCGGATGGTAGCACGCCGCTGCAAATCCTTCGTCATCATCGACGGAGAGCTCCACAAGCGCAGCGTGACCGGCGTGTTCCAACGCTGCGTCCAACCTGCTGAAGGACGCAAGATCCTCCACGACATCCACTCCGGCGACTGCGGCCACCACGCCGGCGCCCGCTCTCTGGTCGCAAAGGCTATGCGACACGGCTTCTACTGGCCCACCGCACACGCCGACACCGTCAACATTGTCCAGCGGTGCGCCGGGTGCCAGATGTACACCAACCAGACCCACGTGCCGAGCTCGGTGTCAAGACAATCCCCATCACCTGGCCGTTCGCCATGTGGGGTATGGACATGATAGGCCCTTTCAAAAAGGCCCCCTCCGGCTTCACTCACCTCCTGGTCGCGGTCCACAAATTCACAAAGTGGGTGGAGGCCACGCCAGTCTGGAAATGCGACAGGAAGACCGCCACCAAGTTCCTACGCGAGCTCATATTTCGCTACAGGTTCCCCAACAGCATCATCACGGACAACGGCACCAACTTCGCCAAAGGAGCCATGGCCGAGTTCTGTGAGGAACATCACATCCGACTTGACCTCGCCTCAGTCGCCCACCCGGAGTCCAACGGCCATGCGGAACGGGCCAACCAGAGCATCCTCCATGGCCTGAAGCCACGGCTCCAAGTACCACTCGAGCGCACCGTCGGGTGTTGGGTCGAGGAGCTCCCCTCCGTCATCTGGGGCATCCGCACCTCGGTCAACAGGTCGACAGGGTTCACCCCCTTCTTCATGGTGTATGGCGCCGAGGCAGTCATGCCTACCGACCTAGAGCACGACTCGCCAAGGGTCATCCATTACACGGAGGCTGCGAACGAACTCGCACGCCAGGATGGAGTCGATCAACTAGACGAAGCACGCGACCTAGCTCGCTCTCGCACTGCCATCTACCAGCAAGGACTCCGCCGCTACCATAGCCGGCGGGTGAGGACTCGCACTTTCCAGGAAGGCGACCTGGTGCTACGCCTCATCCAGGACAAGAACGGCATGCACAAGCTCTCCCCCCGTGGGAGGGACCATTCGCCATCGGGCGAGTACTCGGCAACGATGCCTACTACCTCACTGACGTCTGCGGAGACGGGAAACTCGACGTCAAGCGACCGTGGAATGTAAACCTCCTACGGAAGTTCTACTCCTAGAACTCCACATATGTATCCTCCATTTGCTATGAAATAAAACATATTGGTTACCGCAAATTACGTCTACTCTCCGTGTCTTGTGCCATTCGCACTCGTAATAACAGCGTTAAGCTAACTGCAGAATTCAACCTCTGGTACAGCGACAGGCATGGCCAAGTAGTGCGTTACGAGGGCACTGGGTTACCCCAGGACTCGTAACGTCCACGAAAAACGCCTACCCGGAGCCCCATTGGAGTCGCCTAGCTCGACTGGCTTAACGAGCCAAGACAACTGCCTTCACTCCTCACAGCGACCATGATCCTCTGCATCCTCGACACAGCGACTCGAACGGCCAAGTACCACGCTCGAGGACTGACGACCAGTTAAGCACGAGCGACTAGGGAAAAACGCCAAGTACGAGAGCGTGCCTAGGACTCGCCATGCGACTGACCCGACGGGTCAGGCAGGAGTGATGCGCTAACTCTGACGCGACCAGTCCTCACCCACCCTAGAGCCGCGACTAGAACCACCAAGTACCACGCTCGGGGACTCGGCTACCCGACCTCGTTCACGCAAGGGAAAATGGTGAAGTAAAGAGCACTCATGGGAGTCGCCCTGCGACTGGCTTTCCAAGCTCGGGCGAGTCGACCTCAATAACGAAACAACTGACACAACGTTCAAACCACAAACACATAACAAACGAGGTAAACCCCATAAAAGGGCGGACGCGCTCAGGGACTCGTCCAATTATCAATCAAAATCGCAAGACAACTCACAAAATAATGTGAAATCCCATTACAGCATAACCAAGTTGTTACAAAATACAAGTTGCGCCCAATGGCCGAACTGCTACTAACGCCCCAGGGCACAATGTTTTATTCCGTAGGCTTCGATGTCGACTCGCTGCCACCCTTTTGGTTGCGAATGAAGGGAGTGTACGGGTTCGACGGGTACGTCGTCAGCTCACCCACCATTGCCGCACGGAAGGGCTGCTCGACCTTGAAGTCCTGGTGCGGCGGCTCGGGATCGTTGGGGGCGACGGTCGTCTCTTGATAAGGAAGGAGGTCGCCCATCGCCCAGACACGATCAGAGTATACAACAGCACGATCCGTCAGCTTCAGCACCTCGGCAATCTCCACCGAGCCCGTCGACAAGGGATAGCCACTCGTCACGTCGTCCAGATCGAAATCCTCCGGGAAGTGGGCGAGCCCAAGGCTAAGCGCCGTCGCCGCCCCGCGCCGGAACGCTGACCGCGTCATGAACTCGACGACTGACGGCGCCTTCTCCAGATACCGCCACACTTCGACGAGATCGCTGGGAATCACTTCCGTAGGAAACATATCCTGAAGATACGCCCGAATGCAAGACGCATACAACGTGGCCGAGTCGACCAGAGTGGCCACACACTGCCGCACGTCATACGACTGCGCTTCCTCCGAGCTATCGATAATCCGACCTGTGGACAGAGGGTGGCAGTAAGTACAACAAAGATTACACAATGCAGCTACTACAGGCAGAGGCAGGCAAACTTACCAATCAAAGGACGGCAGAGATCCGTGATGAAGCTTTGAAGAGAGGAGAAGTCATCTTGTATCCCAGCAACGAGGGCGTCATAGACCTTCCGCTCTTCAGCGGCGGCCGTAACAGCAGCCTTGGCTCGTCCATCCGCTGAACTCGCCTCCTCCTTCGCTTCCTTAAGCTCGCGCTCAAGGTCGGCGATCCGCTCCTCAACCGAACTCAACGTAGATGGAGTCGCCGTTAGTTCACTCGCCGGGACAAGGCCCTGGCGGACCTCCTATGCCTTTGCAGCAATCGCCTGGAGTCCCTTGTTCGCCTCTCGGACGGCAACAAGTTCCTTCTCCGCGCAACACTTCGCAGCAAGCCGGCCGGCTGATTCACGCTGCAAGCCCTGTGCGCAAATCAAACAGTTAACAACAACGAAATCCTAAGTGCCCACCCGATGAAATTCAGCGACTGGACACTCGGGGACTGGAGATAAAAAATCATAAGTGCCCACCCACTGAAATTCAGCGATTGGACACTCGGGGACTGGAGATCAAAAATCCTAAGTGCCCACCCGCTGAAATTCAGCGATTGTACACTCGGCGACTAGGTGCTAGAAATAAAAACAAAATACCAAAATAATCTGACCACTGAAATTCAGTGGCCCGATCCTCGGGGACTGGACATACCTGGATGGCTGCGCCAAGCATGCCATGGAGCTGTAGCGCGTCCACATGCGAGAAGAGCCGGAGTGTGCCCGCGACACTGCTCGATCTCTGTTTCGGCGACCCCAGGTACGCGGCTCGATGGCGTGGTACCACTCGCAGTAGCCGCTCTGTCCATGA
The DNA here is from genome assembly GCA_916181665.1 of Avena sativa. Taxonomy (NCBI): domain Eukaryota; kingdom Viridiplantae; phylum Streptophyta; class Magnoliopsida; order Poales; family Poaceae; genus Avena; species Avena sativa. Next base: position 152,909,809 of record OV702297.1, read on the forward strand.
AGCGGGGGAAGGTCGCGGTGGATGCGCCAGCACCAAGAGAAGCCGGCTCGGCCACCCCAGGCGAGGAAGCATCCTCCTTGGTCTTCAAGGCCGCCTCTGTCGCAGGACCACTCGGAGCAACCGTCGTGTCGTCAGACACCGTGACGACATCGTCGCCCTTGGACTTCTTGGCACTGTCTATGGGGGCAGCGACCTCATCAGCCTTCCTCTTCCGAGAGGGGTCCTCCTCGGCGATGACTAGTGGCACTTTGGCCACGGACGGGTGGCCTATCTTTTTAACTCCAGTCCTGCGAGTTGATTACATGAGCTAAATGGTACGAGTACAACGAAAGACAAGGCAGGTGAACAAAACTCACTTGGCGACTGGTATGAACCGCAGCCCCGTGCGGATACTGGCTGGCTTCTCCAGTTCGGGGCCCAGTTTCCGACTGAGGCCCATCTCCAAACATCATGCGCCCAAGACACGGAAGGCCTCTTCGACGATGAGGCCGCGACAGGTGCCTCCGAAATGACTTCGGCAGGAGCCCTCCTAGGAGGCGAAGCCGCCACGGCTGGAGCAGCCCCCAACCCAGAGACTAGGGCGAATGGGGAGGGGGGAAGCGAGGCCAGAGGTACCTCACTCAGGGCGGCGGTGGCATCCGGTGCTGCTGTCGTCTGTGACGCTTCATCCCTGGCCAGGCTGGTGGCGTCGGAACTACTCGCCGAACAAGGCGGAGATGCCTGTTTTGCCCGCTTCGTCTTCCTCTTCGGTGGAGCCTTCACTTCCTTCTTCTTCTTATTATTATTTTTCGCCGGTGTAGCCTCACGACGCGAGGTGTGCTCGGGAAGCTCGTCGTCATCATCATCGTCGTGATGTTCGAGGCTTCTACTCGCCTCGAGCTCGCGCTGATGTTGCCAGCGAGTTTTGCGAACAATCATGGCGGCCTCTTCCATGGGCTCATCATCATCGTCGTCGTCATCACTCGTGTCGCTCCCGACGCCGCCCTTGGCAGGAGGCGACTCGCCCCCATCCTGGACGGACGAGCTCGAGTTCTCGTCATCCGCGGGGGGGAGCCACCCTTCCACCACCTGAAATAACTACAGTAGGCGCGAGACAATATTAATATAACCGCGACAACATCGACTGCGACTGCGAATGGTAGACAGCGACTTACCGTTGGGGCTGGATGCTTCGCGGAGTAAGGGGCAACCCCAGCCTTCGCGTCCAGGTATGCTGCCTGGGTGATCTTCTTCAACGCAAGGACGTAGTCTTCGAGTTTCCACTCGGCGAGGCAGGATTTCGTAGAGTCCTCCCTGCCCATGTACTCGTACATGTAGTGCTCACGGCGGGCCAGGGGAACGAGTCGCCGCCCGAGCCAACAGTTGTACAGGTTGATGGTTTGAAGGCCCTTTTTCTTCAGGCCGCGGATGGTTTGAAGCATCTCATCCACGACCATCCTCTGGTCCACTAGGAGCTTGCCGACCTGGAGTCGGCGTGGTTCGGGCCGGTCGGCGGAGTACCTTGGGATCGCTACCTCGCCGTCGGGAGTCGCCTCAGTGACGTAAAACCAGGACTTCTTCCACTCGCTCGCCGCCTTGGCAGGCAGCATTAGGTCGAAGAAGGAGGCCTTCGACTTCGGCTGAAACGTTAGGCCGCCCGCAGCAAGCATTGGGCCGCCTGATTCTTCGCGACTGATCCTCCCGTGGAACAGATCTTGCCATAGGGGGAAGTAGGGCCTGCAGCCCAGATAGCACTCACAGAACGCCACGAAAATGGCGAGCTGCTCGATGCTGTGCGGGCCTAGGTCCGATGGCTGAATCCCGTAGAAGGCGCAGAGGCGCAGGAAGAAGAGAGATGTGGGAAACCCCAGCCCCCGCTCCAGGTGGCTGGTGAAGCAGACGAATTCTCCCTCGCGTGGCTCCGGAGTCACCTCTCCGGCCGCGGGGATGCGCCACCTGCCGGCGCGCAGGATCCCGGCCTCCTCGAAGGACGCCAGTAGCGCTCTCGTGCACTTGGACCTGCCCCATGGTTCGGTGGAGGGGGCCATTGGCGGAAAGGTTCGTGGAGGTCGGAGGATTTTGGATCGATTGGATCGTGATGCGGAGGAAAACGGAGATGCGTGAAATTGGAGGAAATGACGAGAGGGTGGTTCTCCGATAGCCTACCATTTCCTTTATATAGCGGTTGTTACCCGCCAATTTCGGGAGCCGTTGCTACGCGGTGATTACGCCAAAAGTTACCGTTGGATTACCCCAACGGCTAGTGTTGACTGCGTCTGACGGTCCAACTTCATCCATTCGACTCGCCGACCCAACCACTACAACAGTGACTAAATGTTTCGCCGACCCGTTCGCCGAGCTGTGACCCGATTAACTACTGTCATCATAACCAGAATAATTAGCCTTTTCGTTTATTTAGGAGCCCGCCACCGATTCGACTGGGCGTCCGCATTAGACCCATATACTCCGACTGCCAATGAACACCTCCGACTAATCGACGACGGCCTCGGGCACTACTGATGGGGATATGCCTACCGGGGTATACCCAGGAGGACGTTTCTGACTGGCCCAGGAACTGGCGAGTGGGCCTGTAGGATGGCGACTGGATCAAGACCTGGCGTGGATCCAAGCGACTGGAAGCTGAAGGCCCAGGAGAGTAGATAGGCCCAGTCGGATTAGGTTAAACGAGTGTCGAAACCTTAACTGATTCGGTTGAGATATGTAAACCCTAGGGGGGTGAGTCTATATAAACCTCCCTACAGGGCGTGTAGAGGATACGTTCCATCATCCACCCAAGCGACTCGCCGCCTAGCCGTCGATCTCGCCCCATTGTACTTCCATCATAATACAATCTTGCAGGAGTAGGTCTTTACCCTTCGGGGGGACGAACCTGGGTAAAACCCTGTGTCTCCGCCCTCATCTCGCACCGCAGATGGCTGGCCGCCCTTGCCCTATGTTCTACTACTCGCTGCCGATTGCAGCATCTGCCGTGGTCATTCCCACGACATCCCAAAAATATTGAACAATGATTATCAAATTCCAATCACTCAAATTTAGGGTTAACAAAAACTTTTGTTAATCAACATCATATGAATGCATGTGTGTATGTGATGATTGTATGAATGCATGAATGGACTTGTGTGATTGTTCTAAATAGCAAGGAATGGTTTAAAGATGAAAACAACATCATCTAAAACATTTCCAAGCAGAAACAAATCAAGAGGAAAACAAAAACAAACAAAACAAGCAAATGGTCATTTTTGCCAATCTTGCTCACTAGGCCACTTTGAGTGTTTCTAGTCAAAGATTTTAAACAGAAACAAGTCCATTTATTTTAACCCCTTGCTCGACCAAGTAAAAGTGAACCCAAGCCCACCTTTCAAACTTATAGAAACATTTGGCAACTTGATTCAAATGGCAATTCAACATTGAATCTTAAGCATATGGGAAGATCACCAATTCTCAAAAACCAACCAAACCAGTTCACCTTGACCTTTCCAACTAACCAGATACTATCTAGTATGTAACTAGTGCACCCACCAAGTTTGAACCAATAATTTAAATTCAAATATCTTTCGGCCATTTCATCAAACACCTTGCAAACACAAATCAAACAAACAACAAACACTATAGTGAGCAGTGATTTGGCCAACCTTGTTCCCTCTCTAGCTCACAGCAGGCTATTAGTAGATCATCTAGCTTAGTTATCAAGCTCTAGCACCACTGTGAGCTTGCCATTGCCATCAGTGGTGACCATGTTGAGCCTCACCTTGCCATCCCTTGGTCGACACCAATCTAGGAGCAGCACTAAGCCTAGCCACCTTGTCTGGGACATTCACCATCGTCCACTGCCACCACCTGTCCAACGCCAATGCCATGCCAGCCATTGGACCACTCTAGAAACGCCACGCCCTATGCCTATGCACCATGCCGAGAGCGCGCTAGAGCACCGCACGCGACACGCGCCCACAGACTGCGCGTCGCCCTCGCCACGTGCAAGTGTGATCACTACCGTCCCAGGAGATCGCCAGACAACCCCGTTCACCGCCGCACGACCCATAGCCGCGGTGCACCATTAAAATGCCTATCAGACCCGCCCAGATCACCGCAACCATCTCACACCGCCCCACGTCTCGAGACCATGCCGTTGAGCTTCGCCAGGGAGCACAGCACCGCCCCCTACCGTCGCCCATGCCATTAGCCCATAGTGCCGACGACCATGACGAGCTCCACCCGTGCTCTTCGGTCCCCTCTTGGCACTATAAATAGAGGCCACCCCCATTCGATTTCTTCACACCAACACACTCCCCTCTCTCTCAGAACCACCCCCACTCATTCCGAGAGCAAGGCAAGCAGCAGGTCGCCAGAATTTGGCCGGAGTCTGTCGTGGAGGAGGAAGAAATGAGCCAGCGATTGGAGCCGCCCTAGGAGAAGCCGCCGGTATCAGGAGGTTCGCCGTCGTCGACTTCGTCGTTTGACCCTGTCGCCCACCCTCACCTGAGCCCCGGTGAGCCCCCGTAGACCCCCACTGGCCACGCTAGGATTCTGTCTCGCCGGCGTTGCCTGATGGAGACGACAAGCCACAGCCGTTCGATTAGACATTGATCGTGTGGTCTAGATTGCCCCGTACCCCTTCGCACACCCATGTCTCACTGACTGGTGGGGACAATCACTTAAACCCACCCGCGCGCGCCGTTCACCGTGGGCCGGCCCAGTTACACTCCCGCGTGACCCAGTAGTTTGAATTGAGGTTTATTAATTTAGTTTCAAACTTTGTTATGTACATAGATTCAAAAATTAACCCAGATAGATTCACTGAACCAAATTGCATGAAACTAATTTTTCTAGAAAGGTATAGGAATACTTAATCCAAGCCCATTGGATTCAAACCATTTAGATTTGTAGATCACCTATAGTAAAAATAACAAGGCGGGAGATTTTCTGCATTCAAAATTTTTTCAAAATTCAACCCCAAAAGCTTTTGAGTTGATTCTAACTCTCAAAAATCACATTTGAGAAGACCTTTTGGAATATGTAAAAATATCTAGGTTTACTTGCAGAAATATTGTTTAGGCAATAAAAGAATGCCCCATAGATATTTCTAGTCACTTTACTTAATTAAAATAAAAGGGTTAAACCTTATTAAATTGTGACACCACTTTAAATCACATTCTCATGTGCTGAAATATGTGGTGATGACATGTGTCAACATGATCCCATGTTTTAGTTGGAGAATATTAAATCTTAAGTAGTTTTTCAATGAGTAGAAATTACTTTGCTAAAATAAAATAAATAAGACAAGTGCTTTAATCTTTGTGATAATAGTGATGATGCTAGATCATCTAGTGTGAACCTTTGTGTGCTAAGTAGAGTAGTTAAGAATTGTTTGGTGATTGTGTACCTCGTATTTATTTATAGATGCTAGTACCGAACAAGGATACGAGGAGGAAGGAGAATACTATGAGGAAGAAGCCAAGGAGAACTTCAACCAATGCTCTGCACAAGGAAAGCTAATATTTGCAAGCTACTAACTGAGCAAGCTAAAACTTGCAAGTTATCTTACTTAGCAAGTTATCTAAGCAAGCTTATACTTGCAATTATGCAAGAATCACTATACAAGTTAACTTAGCAAGCTACTAGCTGAGCAAGCTAACACTTGTAACCGTGAAAACTATATGATCTATGCAATGCATTAGGCATGCCTTGATTATACAAATTGATGATGCCCAATCCTAGTTTTACTTGCAAGCTTACATCACTTGATACCCAATCCTAGTTTTATTTGCAAGTTAGTTATTTTATTTCTTTATCAAAGATTTCTATTGGATTTTACTTAGTGACATGTAGATTTTAGAAAGATAATTAAAGGTAGCATAAAGAGCATAAAACTTGACCTAGGTTAGATAATCTTGATGTCATCCTAAGGCATGAGATTGAACTTAGATCATTCACACTTGTTTACCACCCCTCATTAGTGTTTACCCCCACTTGTAGATGCTAGTGCTAAGCATAAAACTTAATCACCTTAGATGGGAATACTTGGTGAAAAAGGTTATGAAAACCTTAGAATGATGATTCATTCTACTGAAAGGTTTTAACATGTGTTCTTGAACACCAGATGATTTTGATGATGAAAATGTTGAGGCATGAGCCTTAGCCCTTTACGAAATTGATGGTTGTCTGGATGCGATACCATTCCAATTTTACCGTACAACCACAATACCCGAAATTTGAGTAGGGCTTGACTGGAAATTTATATCCCTTAGTATGGGTTCCCTTGCGGCCAAGGTTTGAGCTGAGGCTACCTTTTGAAGATTGTCCACCTGTGCAGTTTCCAAGATGACAGTTGGTCATGGTTGGGAGGCCAAACTCACAGGAGAGCTCCCTATACTAGGGCGTGTAATTGAAAGGTTAGGATTGATTATCCGCATACTGAGTATGGTGAATTCAGGATTGTTCCTGATGTAAGTAACAAATATTGTGGTGAAAGTGTAACACCTCTGCAGAGTGTCAAACTATTCGAATAGCCGCATCCGCGGTTATGGACAGTTGGAGTGGCCAGACTGTTCCATCGTCAGATGTTTTCAAAATGACTTGTGAATTGAATAAAGACTTTGACTTGACCACAACAGGGTTGTGTTATGAAACTCAAGTTCCCACTTAGGTGCTATAAAACTTTCAACTAGCTTTCTTTGCTTATGAACTCAGTTAAGGTAAATCTGGCTTTTTGCAAAACAACCTAGAGCCTAGTACTTCCTACTCAAAACCCCTTCACTTGTTAGTATTAGTTTGCGAGTACTTATAGAGTACTCATGGCTTTGTCCCTGGCTATTCCCGTGGCCAGACTATGAAGAGGACTATCAGGAGGACGAACCACAAAAAGGTTATGACAACTAGGATCATCTCCCATCGTCAGCATTGCCTGTGACCATGAAGATTGAGCTTCACCCATGCTACCGTTGTTATTACACTATTCCGCTGCTATGATTGTATTAAGACTGGATCATGAGATCCTTTATTTGTTGTAATACCTTATGTATGGTTTGTAGTGGATGATGTACTGTGATATCCAATATGTTATGTCTCGCAAAAATGGTAATCCTGGGAATTGCGATGTATGGCATAACAGGCATCTGGGATTAAAAATCCGGGTGTTGACAAGTTGGTATGAGAGCCATCCTAACCATAGGAGACCCTAGTTAGAATGGACGCTTGAATCAAAAACTTAGTTTCAAAACAAAAGAAGTGAGTATTTATGAAAACCTACTCTCATTCTTACCACTTAGATTCTTTCATGAAAATTCATGTGCATCAAATTTTTTGCAAACTTGCATAAAATTTGACACACTTGATCACTCTACTAACTTACTCATCATATATTCTTATAGATGGACGTGAAGTATAGCAAGTTTTATCAGTTGGGGAATGGAGGAGACCTCATCTTTGAGAATGACTTGGACCAGCTGTCGGAAATGCTAGAGCGTCTGCACCTCGTGTTCTTCGGAGCTCAGCTCAACGATCAGGAAGGAGAGAAGTTGCAATGGCTGATTGTTGCAAGTTTCCAAGGAAAGATCACAGCCCCCACCTCCGAGGGAATTTAGTTCACCATCAGAGAGAACAATTGGCTTGATGGACTTGCCAGGGCCATGCAGGAAGCTCTTGCCCGTCTGTGTGGGTAGAGTATTAATCAGATCAATGGTACCCGCTTTGAGTTCTATCCAAGGCGTGATGTTATGGGACAGCCATTGGAGGCCCCATATCACCATGAGCTGAAGACTTAATTGGACCACCTTATCTTCATGATGTATGACCGGCAGAAGGAGTTAGACAATGCCTGCTCCTACGCCAACCACAAGTACGCCATCGCAGCCCAGAAGGATCAGACCATTTCCATGCTAGTGAAGGATCGCCAGTCTCGTCGCTGTCAGCTCTACAAGAAGGAGCGCACCATTGCCCGTCTCCGCCACAGGATCACAGAGCTGGAGGAGACTGTCCACGAGAGGGATATGCAGCTCGAGGCGAGGTAGAATGCAGGGGAGGACATCCGTGGAGACCCCTACTCCTATCTCAGTGATGATGATGACTTTCTGGAGGATCAGGCCATGGACTTCTTCATCAATGAGGATGACTTCAACTTTATTGATGATGATGAGGATGATGAGGATACCGACTCTGAGGCGTAGTAGCACTTGAGCACTAGCGTTAGTGAGTTGTATCTGGTCCCACTGTATCGTAGTTTCACAGAATGGTTCTTAAAACCATCTGTTTTTCCTTTTTGTGGTGTGTGTTTGTATCATGTGCTATGAATGAATGAAAAGCAAGTTGCTAGAAAAATCTGAGTCAAACTTCAAAAACTTTTCCAAATCAAAACCCCCGAACCTTAGAAATTTCCCTCTTTTCTCATGATCTATCTCAATCTTGAGATGCCTCGCGGAGGAAGAACTTCATCCCCAGACCCGATGCTACAAATCTTGCAAATGTTGGTTTCTGACCGCGAAGCTGAAAGAGCCGAACGTCAAGCCAACTTAGCCACGCTTTAGCACATAGCTCAGATGGCCAACAACAACCAAGGCCATGGAAATCAGGACAACCATGGATCCAAGCTCAAGAACTTCCAGAACACCAACCCACCCATTTTCACTAAGTCTGAAGAGCCCGTCGATGCCGATGATTGGCTGCAAACCATGGAGAACAACCTAGAAGTTGCCGGAGTGGAAGCTAACGAGAAGGTACTATTTGCCACCCACTACCTAGCCGGAGATGCAAGAGCATGGTGGAACAGCGTTCGTGCCATGAATGGAGGTCAAATGATGACTTGGGATGAATTCAAAATCAAGTTCAGCAGAACCCATGTGCCACCGGGTTTGATCAAGATGATGAGAGATGAATTCAGGGAACTGAAGCAAGGAAGGATGACAGTAGTTGAGTACCGTGACAAATTTTTGTCATTGGCTAGGTATGCACCGGACGAGATAGATACCAAAGCAAGGAAGAAGGAGAGATTCTTGAGTGGTCTACATGATGAGATGTAGACAGTGTTAGTCAATATCCCATTTGCTGATATTGAAGCCTTAGTGGATTCCGCCATTCAGATGGAAGGCAAGATCAACCAAGATAATGAGAACCGCAAGTGTCGCATGATGCATGAACCAGGAACCCATCATACCCCAAAGTATCGCCCCAACCCATCTCCAGGATTTTCCCCAAGAAACAACAGACCCCCGATGAGCTGTACGACCTATCCCAACAGTGGAGGAGGAAACCCAAGGCCCGGGGGAAATCACAACAACCACAAAAACCCCAGAAATTTCAATTGTGCACCACCGAAGTTCAACAACAACAATGATTTGCCCCAGGGAATTCGCTCAACCGCAACGGCCGTCTCTTTCTCATGCATGCTGAAGAAGCCCAACAAGCGCCAGATGTCGTGTTGGGTATGTTTTCTGTTAACTTAGTACTTGCAAGAGTGTTGTTTGATTCTGGAGCATCGCACTCGTTTGTTACCGAAGAATTTGCATGCACTAGTAAGATTCAACCAACCAAATTGAAGCATGTTATGATAGTTCAAATACCTGGTTCAACCACCAAAGTTAGACAAATTTGCAAGGCCGTACCTATCTGAATCCATGGCATAGATTTCTAATAGTACTTGGAACTAAAGGTTTGGAAGTAGTACTAGGAATGGATTGGATGTCAAAACATAAAGGATTAATCGACTATGCCAACAAAGAAATAACCATGACCAGTACAACTAGAATATCGGTCGAGCATGTATCTGAAACCTTGCCCCGTCAATTCAAGTGCAACAAGAGTCTATCCCAGCCATCCATTGACCAAGTCAGAGTAGTATGTGAATACCCCAATGTATTTCCAGATGTTTTGCCCGGTATGCCCCTAGATTGGGATATCGAGTCTATCATTGAACTAATCCCTGGAACTGGACACATAGCCCAGAGACCATATAGTATGAACCCGTCTGAATTAGTGGAGCTGAAGAAGCAGCTGGATGTTACACTGGAGATAGGATTGATCCAACCAAGTACGTCGCCATGGAGATCACCTGTTTTATTTATGGATAAGAAAGATGGGGGTAACCGTTTGTGTATGGATTATCGGAAGTTGAATGATGTCACCATCAAGAATAAGTACCCACTGCCAAAGATAGAATACCTGTTTGACCAGTTGACTGGTGCCAAAGTGTTTTCTAAGATTGATCTTAGAACTGGTTATCATCAACTCAAGATTCGCACAGAGGATATTCCAAAGACTGCCTTTACAACTAGATATGGAATATACGAGTATACTGTCATGTATTTTGGATTAACCAATGCCCCCGCTTATTTCATGAACCTCATGAATAAGATTTTTTATGGACTTCCTGGATAAGTTTACGACGTATCCAACATCCCCAAGCTTAACTCCCGATCGTCCTCGTGTAAGTAAGTGATAAAAATAATAATCTTTGATGTGACATGCACCATCACAATCTTGATCAAGGTATTGTAAGGTATTGTAAAGCATGAAAGATATAGTTATAAAAATAAAACAAAGCAACTATGTTGCAACATGAAAAGTACACAAACAAAGGATCATGAATAACATAACAAGAATGGTATTCAGCTTGTCCTTCATGGAATAGCAAAACATAAATGCATAGAACACCTTCAAAGTTCATAAGGGTGACTAGATACAAATAATTTAAGAACAAGCAGTACCAAAATTATGAATCAATCAACAAGTTTTGGGACAATGCACATTGAACTAAGAATGACAAATAAGCTCTCTTAATTGGTGCATACAGATAGAAAGTGGAGACTCAACAAAAATTAAAAAGAAAGGCCCTTCACAGAGGGAAGCAGGGATTTCAAGTTTCATAAAGAGCTTCCAAAAATTATGGTACTTACTAGATTTGAGCTCTCATTGCCCCTATCATTGGCATCCTAAAGTGATTAAGGTTAAAGTGACACAAATATGAGTATATGCTTGACAGATCATAAGTTGAAAACTTCATGCCCCTTGGGTACGAGTACCGAACCTCATGGTCCTTAACTTTGGTCACACGCAAGTTCTTGTCATTGTAAGTATATGTGTATCATAGAGAAGCCCCAACTGGGTACCCCTTGCCCCATGACACATGAGCTATCCCATATCAAAATGACAAGGCAACAAACAATAAGCATCTCAGCAATCTTTTAATTTGATATTTGCATAGGTTTTTATTGAGGATGCTTCACAGAATGATCATTATGGTTATGCTGCAAGTCACCATGATTAGGCATGGCTTAGGCTAGACGCCCAGGCGTTTCTCTAACACATATACAAACTCCATAAGCTTACAAGATCCCCTTTTATTTCACACCGCCGGGATCCATAAACAAAAGAACATGATATCAACTGAATAGAATAAGTGCAATGTTGAAAGCGTTCCCCATGACAACATGGCTCTGCTAACTCCCAACTTATAATTTGCAAGCATATAAGAAACATAGATGGGCATAATGGTTCAAGTTAATTAAGTGCAAGAAAATAAAGTGTTCCATCAAGTTTGTGAGAGATTTAATCACTAATTTTCACATAACCAAAGTTTAATTTGGAAGATAGATAAAAACATGAATATTCTTGGAATGGTGTAACACACCATGCATAGGAATTTATAGTGGAATCTTTGGAATAACTTGGTTTCTTGGGAGTTGGATGCATGAGTAGAGCTTACTCAGTACAGGTGGAGGCTAGCAAAATACTAGGAGCGAACAACTAAGAGAGCAATAATGGCCATAATCATGAAAAGAGACAAAACATTATTAATTAAAGCATAAAGTGATATCACAAGTCAAAAATTAAATGATCATAGAGGCTAGGGTGACTGGTTCATAGTCATAACATGGTGTAAGCATGTGCCAACTTAACCCAAATAAAGCATCAAAGGAGAATACCACAATATTATGCTTTTGTATGTTAAAACAATGCATGATTCTTTTAAGGCACATTAAGCAATCTCAATTGTTTGAAACAAGTCATGCTATAGCAATAATTACTAAGCATCTGGTCAAAGCAACATCTAACATGACATGATAAAGTCTAAGCCATAGTCAAAACAAGCTTCCTTTTATACCACTATAAGCATGAAACTTTCTACTCTTTTCTAACACCAATCGACTTATTTGAAACAACTCACAAAGATAATAGTCAATAAAGATCAGAGAGCTTGAATAAGAAAATTAAAGCTAAATGTAGTACTACCAAAAGAGAACACTTATAGAACAATAAGAGTGAAAAATAGAGTGTTCTAGACAATGAGGAACTAGGTGTGAATCCTCCAAAAATAGGTATGTTGGGTCCTACCAACTTATTACAGAAAACAAAACAAAATAAAACTAAAAACAAAACCAAATAGCTCCAAGAACAACACAATAGTGCATGAAGCAATAAAAATAAAGTGTCTTGAAAGAAGACCTGAGATTTTTATTGATGAAGAAAAGGATGCCTTGGGCATCCCCAAGCTTTGTCGCCTATACCTCTTGAATATTTCTTGGGTTCACATGGGTGGCATCCCCAAGCTTGAGTTTTTGTCCATTCTTCATCTCTATCACATCCCAAGATTTTCCAAATCTTGTTATGTGAAAAATAAATGAATAAAATAAAACTTTGTTGATTTTCAGGGTGAGAAGAAACTTTTTGATTCCAATTGGAAACCTTCAAACCTATTTGATCAAACAAATCCTAAAGGGATTTGAAAAGATAAACATTTAATAAAGAAAATTTTAGAATTACTAGTTTTGGATCTTATAATAAAAAGATTTGGTTTCAAAAGAAAAGGATAAAACTATAAATAAAGATTATTTTATAGAGCCAAATTAAATCTTGGCCAAGCTTTTGAAATAAAAATATTTCTATTTAACAAAAAGAGTAAAAGTTTATTTAAATAAAATAATGAGGATTTATTAATATCCAAATTTATTAAAGAAAGGGCTTTGCCATTTTAATTAAACATCAAAACTTGTTAAATTATTTTAAACAAGTTTTCCAAGTATTTTATATTTTCAAATAAAACCTACTGATTTGGTTTTGATAATATTTAGATTTCAAATGGAGTTTTAATAATCAAATCCTATTTGAATTAATAGCTAAAGACTATTTTATTTAATTATTAAATAGATCCTAAAAAGAATAAAAATATTATTTTATTTTTGGACTTGGAATATTGTTGCTAAACAGAACTAAACTCAATACAAAGTGTGGTGGAAGTTTGATTGATTTGAATGTTTGAATTGTTTGATTGAATTTCAAAACAGAAAATCAAAAAGAAAAAGAAAAGCTTTCAGTACAAAAAAAATGAACCAAACAGCAACCCAACCCATCTGGCCCAAACAGCCCAGTCGCAGCCCAGTTTCCCCTCCCCCTCCGCAAATCGTTTTCCATCGAAAAACCCACCCGCGCAGACACCGACGAGTGGACCCCTCTCCCTCTCTCCCTTTCTCGCTGACAAGCATGTCCCACAGAGCCACCTCAACGTCGTCTTCCCCCTGATCACGTCGCCCTGCCGTTGCTGCCATTACTCCGGCGATCAATTCGCGTTAACAGCGGCCATTAGTCCACCCCACGACCACGCTGTCTTAAATGCCCTCGCCTCCTCTCTGATTTCCCTCAGACCCCGCTTCCCCGGAGCGACCAGGCTGCGACATTTTCGCCTCGCATTGCCACTGTCTCCGGCGAGTTCCGCAAGCAATTCCGGCCAGTGGACACCGCCCCTTGCCTCCTCGACCAAGCTCACACACTCCACAGACCTAGGCGCACCTCCCCGTAGCATTAGCTCGCTCGCGCGCGTTCCCTAGCGTCGGCAAGGACGACCTCAACTCGCCGCCGCCGTCTGTCTCGCCTCCGACGAGCTTTCCTGGTAAGAGCCGACCACCCTGAGCCTTCCTATTGATACTCCTATGATCCCTAGTGTCGTACGCATCTGACCGTGCCTTTGTTTTGCTTTGGGGTGAACCGCAACGTCGCCCCCGTCATCAAACAGAACCCCCTGCCGCTTGCAGCTACTCCGACGAGCGATTAACAGCATCCTCGTGCGCCCCTCGAGTAGCCGACCCCACCTCGAGCTTCAGCAAGTCTCTGCGAGCAAGGTAAGCCTCGCCAACCTCTTCCTCGCTTCCTCTAGCACCAGCTCCGCCGTAGCCAGACACGCCGCCGCCAGTCGCCGCCGCGCAGCGCCGCTAGTTACTGGTCAAGCTGCTATGCGCCGTTGGATCGTCATCCAGTGGCTACGATTAGATTAGGTCGTAGGGGTAAGTTTGAATCAGAGCCGCAGGATTTCATTTAGATCTAACGCACCAGAGAGGTTGATCCAACCGAACCAGTATCAGCTAATAGCAAGCAGCCACATGGTCCAGCCTTTGATTTAAAACAGAATTAGAATCTGATTTGTATGCAAATTTGAAAAATCCATAACTTTAGTTATACACGTCCAAATTTTGCAAATTTTATATCAATGGATTCAGAAAAACAAGCCCTAGACAACCACGCCTTTTGTTTAGCAAAAAGTTTATGTTCAATTGTTTGTTTTTGCAGAAACTTGTGTATGCTTGTTTAGGATATAAAATTTATTCCAAAATGATTTTGGGATTGAAATCTTTGCAAAATGGTTTGTTGTGAACCTACTGACCCTAGGAACCAACACATGGATTTAAAAATGTATTTTGTGAAGATTAGGATTGAATAATTGAATTAGCTCATTTCTAGTCAAATAAAAATATTGATTTTGATATGGAAATGATTTTTGAGAAAAACCTTTGGAAAATGTGTTGATTCAAACCCACTGACCCTAAACACCAAGTTTTGTAAATTAACAACTTATTTGGTGAACAATATAAAATTGTTGCTTTGCTAAAAGCATTTTCAACCACATAAAATAATGAATTGATTTAAAAATGGTTTATAGATAAAACCCTTTTGCAAATGACTTTGCTACTTTCGAAAATGACCACTTTGAACCTTACAATGTTTAGACCCTAGTAGAAACCACTTTTGCAAATAAAATTATCTTTTGCATGCTTGCATGCATAACTTTGTTTCCATTATTTTATGTGTGTTAAATTGTTTGAATATTGGTTGGAATGCTAGTTGAATCTATGTTTGCTTGATTGATTTGTAGTGAAGTAGGAAGATTGTGATATTAGCAAGATCAAGAAGTGATCCCACCTTCTCTACCAAAAAGGCAAGTGACACTATCATCTAAGTCCTACTATTTTCATTACACTTAGTGGATTTTGAAACATGCATGATAAGGACTACTATATTTTGCTATGCTAAATCCTAATAGGATACCCTTATATATTCCTTAGTGAAAACAATGTAGTTGTAAAATGCTTAGCCATGCTATATATATTTTGAGATGAGATACATGTTGAGATTTATGAAGTTGGGAAAAGACTTATGTTTTATATAATAAAACAAGTACTCAATGAACCACCTGGGTGGACAAGGATACTCAAGTTTTGGAAAAGGTGGCAACAAAAGGAACCATGTTTATGTGGCAATGTCTTTTTGTATGTGCACTAAAAGAAATCCACCCAGGGACTTAGAGATTGAACATGTTTCTCGTGCAGTGGCTTCCGTGTACATCCACATGCTAAATGGGCACTGGCTTAGTCAATTACATTGTGGAAGACCCATGCATTGGCCTCTTCAGGCTAACTAGATGAGGGAACTCGGAACCCTACATTGGTGCCTGGTAGACAAGCTAGCATTGTGTATTGGGAGGACCCTATGGAAAGACTTTGTCACATTCTCAATCTGCTAGTACTCCATCTTGGTGAGTACTTATCCAGCGGCCACTAGTGGCAACAAGATGAGAGTGTGTCATGTGGGTAAAGTGTACAACTTCTGCAGAAGATAAAAATCTAAGTACTTAGCCGTGTCCCCGGTTGTGGACAATACTGAGCAACTAAGGCCTGAAGCTATGGGAAATCTCAACATTCCAATTTCTAAAAGCAAAACTTGAAAATGACAACAAGAGACTAGAAGCACTTGGGGATTTACCAAGGAGACTCGAAGCACTTGGGGATTTACCAAGGAGACTTGAAGCACTTGGGGATTTACCAAGGAGTTCAGAAAGATTTGACAAAAGATCAAAACTATTTTGAAAAGATAGGATAAATTATTGCTTTCTACAAATGAGCCTAAAACCCTACTTAGCCAAATATGCATGTAATGATAGGATCCACTTAATTTTACATAGTAGTGAAACTTGCCAATACAATTCAAATGTATTGACCCTTGTGGCTGTAACTTGTAATGTTGCAGGTTTGTTTGGTGTTAGTGAAGTTTATTGATTAGGATTACAAGTCTACAACCAACATGTTTGCCTGTGGCACTTTGAAGATGAACGACCCCATGCGTATAGATATTCTTCTACAATGTATTGTAATAGCCAAGTGAGCTATGTAAGATGTAATGAATTATTTTATTCCTAGTTATAAAGTTGTATTATGACCTTTGTTTCTTGATATTACATCTTAACTGTGGATGCTAACTATTGATCCAGGGACTAGCATTGTAAACACAGTGATCTCTACCTTATTAAAGGTTGGGACCTCTACAGATGGTATCAGAGCATTGTGTTGCCTGTAGGATTGTAACCCTAGGATTGGACAAAACCCCTTAGAAAAATAGGAGTTGTTTTTGTTCCAAAACTTATTTACAAACAAACTTGTAAAACTCTTTCCTCAAACCATTTTTGGTTTTGATTCCACATCTCTTCTATTTCAAACTTGATGGAAAAACCTACCCCATGGCCAAAGACTTCACCATGTGCAAAGGACTTCATCAACTCTAATGACTTCAATATCTTCAACTCTAATGACTTCAACATCTTCAGCATATTCACCAAGGACTTCAACCTTGGATATCACTAAGGACAAGTGAGACAAGAAATCTTACTCAAAGACTTGAAGACTAAGGAAACACAACTTAGAAGGAAACACCATCACCTTTGAAGTTTTGTGACCAAGAGTTTTCCCAAGGAAACCATGATCTCATGCAAGAAGAATCAACCAAGAAAGATGGAAAGATCTCAAGTGAACCATATAGATGGACCACCATATTAAGTATAGATCAAACACACCAACTTATGTGGTGTAATAAAATATTTTTGGTTGCCTAAAAATGTGCTTGAACTTTGTTGTTTGAGTGAAATGTTTGGCTTGTGATTGCTTGCACATTGCTTGAGTGAAATTATTTCCTTAGAAATATCTTGCCTATTCTAATCTCAATTCAACCCAAACAGATGACTACTCCAAGAGACTCCAACATCAAGGTTGATGATAACAACAACCAAGAGGACAACATGGGAGAACTCATTGCAACCCAAAACCAGTTGAACCAAATGACAGCTCAATTCATAGACAACACCAGTGGGGAAGATCCAACCCTGCAAAAGTTTTTGGAAAACCAAGCCCAAATGTTGCATAAGGTGACAGATCGAATGATCAACATGGAAAGCAACTTTTCCAAAGGAGTATGTGACAACAAAGATGACAAAGATGTTATTCTAGAAGGAACCAAAGCTTGCAATATTTGTGGAGACAAGGATCACACTTCCAAGGAGCATGGAGATCAATGCCCCAACTGTGAAGAGAAACATCCAGTTGGCCAATGCCCCACATCTCAAGCTACTTGTTACCTATGTGAAGGAAATAATCATGTCCCTATCTAATGCCCCATCTATTCCATAGTTGAACAAAGGAAACAAGGTGGAGTGCAACAACTGATTGCAAACTATCAAGAGGGATCCAGGTCTACCAACAAGGATGAGGACAAAGGAAAATCTCCACTTATACCTCCATGCAATACAACCCAATTTAAAGGACCAAAGAAGAGGCATATGAATTATCCAAGGAGCAATAGAAGGTCAAAGAAAACAGTAGACATTCCTACCTATAAGATAACATATGAATAACATGAACTAGAAGCACTCCTAGCTTTGGAGAAACCCAAGAAAAAGAAGGACAAAAGCCATGTGCAATGTCATCATTGTAAAGAAATGGGACACTATTCCAGTGAATGTCCAGAGAAACAGAAGTATAAGGAGATTGGCCAAGTATGGTGCAACAACTGCAAAGAGCTAGGCCATTATGTAGCAACCTGTCCACAAGAGATACGTGAAGAACTCAAACTTATCACATGTTACAACTGTGGTAACCAAGGACATTATGCAAGCAACTGCCCAGAAAAGATGAAGCACAAGATAAACAAGCCTATGAAGGATCTCAGCCTTGTCACATGTTTCAAGTGTGGAAACAAAGGACACTATGCAGATGTTTGCCCAGAGAAGTTTCCCCAAGATCCCAAGCAAGCCAAGATGTAATTTAGTTGGAAAATTTTAAGGGTGGTAGTACCCTAGATGCTTTGAGCGTACTTGTAACCCTAGCCTTCCCAAATCTCGGGACGAGATTTATTTTAAGGGTGGTAGCCTATCACATCCCAAGATTTTCCAAATCTTGTTATGTGAAAAATAAATGAATAAAATAAAACTTTGTTGATTTTCAGGGTGAGAAGAAACTTTTTGATTCCAATTGGTAACCTTCAAACCTATTTGATCAAACAAATCCTAAAGGGATTTGAAAAGATAAACATTTAATAAAGAAAATTTTAGAATTACTATTTTCGGATCTTATAATAAAAAGATTTGGTTTCAAAAGAAAAGGATAAAACTATAAATAAAGATTATTTTATAGAGCCAAATTAAATCTTGGCCAAGCTTTTGAAATAAAAATATTTCTATTTAATAAAAAGAGTAAAAGTTTATTTAAATAAAATAATGAGGATTTATTAATATCCAAATTTATTAAAGAAAGGGATTTGCCATTTTAATTAAACATCAAAACTTGTTAAATTATTTTAAACAAGTTTTCCAAGTATTTTATATTTTCAAATAAAACCTACTGATTTGGTTTTGATAATATTTAGATTTCAAATGGAGTTTTAATAATCAAATCCTATTTGAATTAATAACTAAAGACTATTTTATTTAATTATTAAATAGATCCTAAAAAGAATAAAAATATTATTTTATTTTTGGACTTGGAATATTGTTGTTAAACAGAACTAAACTCAATACAAAGTGTGGTGGAAGTTTGATTGATTTGAATGTTTGAATTGTTTGATTGAATTTCAAAACAGAAAATCAAAAAGAAAAAGAAAAGCTTTCAGTACAAAAAAAATGAACTAAACAGCAACCCAACCCATCTGGCCCAAACAGCCCAGTCGCAGCCCAGTTTCCCCTCCCCCTCCGCAAATCATTTTCCACCGAAAAACCCACCCGCGCAGACACCGACGAGTGGACCCCTCTCCCTCTCTCCCTTTCTCGCTAACAAGCATGTCCCACAGAGCCACCTCAGCGTCGTCTTCCCCCTGATCACGTCGCCCTGCCGTTGCTGCCATTACTCCGGCGATCAATTCGTGTTAACAGCGGCCATTACTCCACCCCGCGACCACGCTGTCTTAAACACCCTCGCCTCCTCTCTTTTCCCTCAGACCCCGCTTCCTCGGAGCCACCAGGCTGCGACATTTTCGCCTCGCATTGCCACTGTCTCCGCCGAGTTCCGCAAGCAATTCCGGCCAGTGGACACCGTCCCTTGCCTCATCGACCAAGCTCACACACTCCCTAGACCTAGGCGCACCTCCCCGTAGCATTAGCTCGCCCGCGCGCGTTCCCTAGCGTCGGCAAGGATGACCTCAACTCGCTGCCGCCGTCTGTCTCGCCTCCGACGAGCTTTCCTGGTAAGAGCCGACCACCCTGAGCCTTCCTATTGATACTCCTATGATCCCTAGTGCGGTACGCATCTGACCGTGCCTTTGTTTTGCTTTGGGGTGAACCGCAACGTTGCCCCCGTCATCAAACAGAACCCCCTGCCGCTCGCAGCTACTCCGACGAGCGATTAACAGCAACCCCGTGGGCCCCTCGAGTAGCCGACCCCACCGCGAGCTTCAGCAAGTCTCTGCAAGCCTGGTAAGCCTCGCCAACCTCTTCCTCGCTTCCTCTAGCACCAGCTCCGCCGTAGCCAGACACGTCGCCGCCAGTCGCCGCCACAGCGCCGCGAGTTACTGGTCAAGCTGCTATGCGTCGTTGGATCGTCATCCAGTGGCTATGATTAGATTAGGTCGAAGGGGTAAGTTTGAATCAGAGCCACAGGATTTCATTTAGATCTAACGCACCAGAGAGGTTGATCCAACCGAACCGATATCAGCCAATAGCAAGTAGCCACGTGGCCCAGCCTTTGATTTAAAACAGAATTAGAATCTGATTTGTATGCAAATTTGAAAAATCCATAACTTTAGTTCTACACGTCCAAATTTTGCAAATTTTATATCAATGGATTCAGAAAAACAAGCCCTAGCCAACCATGCCTTTTGTTTAGCAAAAAGTTTCTGTTAAATTGTTTGTTTTTGAAGAAACTTGTGTATGCTTGTTTAGGATATAAAATTTATTCCAAAATAATTTTGGGGTTGAAATCTTTGCAAAATGGTTTGTTGTGAACCTACTGACCCTAGGAACCAACTCATGGATTTAAAAATGTATTTTGTGAAGATTAGGATTGAATAATTGAATTAGCTCATTTCTAGTCAAATAAAAATATTGATTTTGATATGGAAATGATTTTTGAGAAAAACCTTTGGAAAATGTGTTGATTCAAACCCACTGACCCTAAACACCAAGTTTTGTAAATTAACAACTTATTTGGTGAACAATATAAAATTGTTGCTTTGCTAAAAGCATTTTCAACCACATAAAATAATGAATTGATTTAAAAATGGTTTATAGATAAAACCCTTTTGCAAATGACTTTGCCACTTTAGAAAATGACCACTTTGAACCTTACATTGTTTAGAGCCTAGTGGAAACCACTTCTGCAAATAAAATTATCTTTTGCATGCTTGCATGCATAACTTTGTTTCCATTATTTTATGTGTGTTCAATTGTTTGAATATTGGTTGGAATGCTAGTTGAATCTATGTTTGCTTGATTGATTTGTAGTGAATTAACAAGAGTGTGATATTAGCAAGATCAAGAAGTGATCCCACCTTCTCTACCAAAAAGGCAAGTGACACTATCATCTAAGTCCTACTATTTTCATTACACTTAGTGGATTTTGAAACATGCATGATAAGGACTACTATATTTTGCTATGATAAATCCTAATAGGATACCCTTATATATTCCTTAGTGAAAACAATGTAGTTGTAAAATGCTTAGCCATGCTATATATATTTTGAGATGAGATACATGTTGAGATTTATGAAGTTGGGAAAAGACTTACGTTTTATATAATAAAACAAGTACTCAATGAACCACCTGGGTGGACAAGGATACTCAAGTTTTGGAAAAGGTGGCAACAAAAGGAACCATGTTTATATGGCAATCTCTTTTTGTATGTGCACTAAAAGAAATCCACCCAGGGACTTAGAGATTGAACATGTTTCTCGTGAAGTGGCTTCCGTGTACAGCCACATGCTAAATGGGCACTGGCTTAGTCAATTACATTGTGGAAGACCCATGCATTGGCCTCTTCAGGTTAACTAAATGAGGGAACTCGGAACCCTATATTGGTGCCTGGTAGACAAGCTAGCATTGTGTATTGGGAGGACCCTATGGAAAGACTTTGTCACATTCTCAATCTGCCAGTACTCCATCTTGGTGAGTACTTATCCAGCGGCCACTGGTGGCAACAAGATGAGAGTGTGTCATGTGGGTAAAGTGTACAACTTCTGCAGAAGACAAAAATCTAAGTACTTAGCCATGTCCCCGGTTGTGGACAATACTGAGCAACTAAGGCCTGAAGCTATGGGAAATCTCAACATTCCAATTTCTAAAAGCAAAACTTGAAAATGACAACAAGAGACTGGAAGCACTTGGGGATTTACCAAGGAGACTCGAAGCACTTCGGGATTTACCAAGGAGACTTGAAGCACTTGGGGATTTACCAAGGAGTTCAGAAAGATTTGACAAAAGATCAAAACTATTTTGAAAAGATAGGATAAATTATTGCTTTCTGCAAATGAGCCTAAAACCCTACTTAGCCAAATATGCATGTAATGATAGGATCCACTTAATTCTACATAGTAGTGAAACTTGCCAATACAATTCAAATGTATTGACCCTTGTAGCTGTAACTTGTAATGTTGCAGGTTTGTTTGGTGTTAGTGAAGTTTATTGATTAGGATTACAAGTCTACAACCAACATGTTTGCCTGTGGCACTTTGAAGATGAAGGACCCCATGCTTATAGATATTCTGCTGCAATGTATTGTAATAGCCAAGTGAGCTATGTAAGATGTAATGAATTATTTTATTCCTGGTTATAAAGTTGTATTATGACCTTTGTTTCTTGATATTACATCTTAATTGTGGATGCTAGCTATTGATCCAGGGACTAGCATTGTAAACACAGGGATCTCTACCTTATTAAAGGTTGGGACCTCTACAATCTCGTCATATCATTCTTCCCCTACAATTGAAACTTTCCTTCATACAAAACTTCACACAATCGTCATTAGCAACATTAGTGTATTCTAGATCATAAACATTTGGGTTTAGTTTCAACTCAAGTTAAACTTCCATTAAAACATAAGATACTGTACCAAATCATTTTAAAAGCTCAAGTGATAAAAGATAACTCAAAAAGAAACCAATTAAGAGGCAAATGCACATAATGGCAGAAATCTGTCAAAATAGACCAGCAGGTAAAGACCAATTTTTTCAAAAGCCTTTTGTTGATCAAATTGAAAAGTGCAAAACTAACGACAGTTAGATAATAACCTGGGCATAAGCATAAACAATTACATATCAATTCGACGTACTGGGATTTTTCACAATTGTTTACAGTGAAGCACAAAAATTTGTTTCGGGACAACAACTTCCCCGAATCTTACTTCTCTCTCATTAGAGGATATTCTTGGCACAAAAACCAAACAAAAAGTATAAGGAGAGGTTATTACAGAGGAAATAACTTCCAAGACTCAACAAAATAAAAACTGAAATAAAACATTTGGGTTATCTTCCAACAGTGCTTTTCTTTAACGTCTTTCAGCTAAGCATAGAAAGCAATAATCAAGTATTTTTGAATGAAGAAGCATTAAGATCATTACCAGAAATATCTTCAACAAGGCAAGGTATCTAATCCAAATAAATTCTAGATGATCCTCTCTCAATACTCTTGGGTTCACTATTTTCATCAAATGGGTTTTCCGGAACAGGTGGAGCAATAGGTGTGCAAATAAAATCATTGTTGTTTGTGCTAGTGAAGTCACACAACTTAGTGTTTTCAGGAGTAGTCATTTTTGCAAGATTAAAGCAAGCCAACAAAAATAGAAACTAATTTTTTGGTGTGTTTTTGATAAAAATAAGTAAACAACTACAACTATTTTTTTATGTTTTTGATAAAAAGAAATGGGCAAAACAAAGAAAAATAAACTAAGCAAAAACAAAAACAAAGTAAAGAGATTGGTTGTGAGAGACTCCCCATGTAGAAGATGCTTCTTTCTCCCCGGCAATGGCGCCAGGAAATTGCTTGATGGCTCAAATGATGTAGAGCTAGTTGGGGAACCCCAAGTGGAAGGTATGATGAGCACAGTAACAAGTTTCCCTCAGTTATGAAACCAAGGTTATCGAACCAGCAGGAAAAAGAACCAACTCCAAGGTGTTGCTAGCAACTTGGAACCTGCACAACACAACCACAATGCTTTGCCCCAACTTACATTGAGGTTGTCAATCTCACCGGTTTGCTGAAAACAAAGGATTAAACGTATAGTGTGGAAAAAAGTAGTTGCTTTGTAGGAATTGTAGAAAGTAAACAGTAGGCAGTAGATTGAATATCAGTGGGAAGGAATGGACCGGGGTCCATAGTTCACTAGAGGTGTTTCTCCATAAGATAAATAGCATGTTGGGTGAAAAATTACAGTTGGGCAATTGACATGATAGGGAAAGCATAACAATGCATATACATGTCATGATGATCGCTATGAGATTTTTTTGGGCATTACAACATAATACAGAGACCGTAATCCAACTACATCTATGACTAATAATCCACCTTCAGGTTATCATCCGAACCCCCTCCAGTATTAAGTTGCAAGCAACAGATAATTGCATTAAGCAAAGTGTGTAAAGTAAAGAATACAATTGCTCCATGGACAAATGATTGTTGTTTTCTCCCTAGTAGCAACAACACATCTACAACCTTAGAAGTTTATATCGCTCTCCCACATTACTAGAGTCATGAACCTACTATCGAGCATAATACTCCCTCTTGGAGTTACAAGCATCTACTTGGCCAAAGTATCTACTAGCAACGGAGAGTATGGAAGATCACAAACAACATAGACATGATAGAATCAAGAATCAATCTTGATGTAGTACTCAATATCCATCGGATCCCAACAAACACAACATATAGGATTACAAATAGATGATCTTAATCATGAATAGAGCTCACAAGATCTAAACATGATAGCACAAAGGAGGAGAAACTACCATCTAGCTACTGCTATGGACCCATAGTCCAAGGATGAACTACTCACGCATCACACCGGAGGCTGGCATGGTGATGAAGAAGGCCTCCAGGGTGATGTCCCCTCTCCGGTAGGGTGCCGGGAAGAGCTTCGTATCCCTCCTGATCTAGGGACGATGGTGGCGGAGGCTAAGAACTTTTTTGTGGATTTCTGATCGGGTGCTTAGGGTTTCTTCCTCGAGGGGCTTATATAGGCGAAGGGGAAAGGTCGGTGGCCGCCCGAGGGGCCCACACCATGCCTAGGCGTGTCCAGAGGTGGGCTCGCGCCTAGGGGTGGTGCGGCCGCCTCGTGGCTCTCCTCCGTCTCTGCTATAAGATCCCTCCTTTATAAAGAAAAAAGGATCCCTGTGATTGCAATGCTAGTCCCTGGATCAATAGCTAGCATCCACAGTTAAGATGTAATATCAAGAGACAAAGGTCATAATACAACTTTATAACTAGGAATTAAATATTTCATTACATCTTACATAGCTCATTTGGCTATTACATTACATTGCAGCAGAAAATCTATAAGCATGGGGTCCTTCATCTTCAAAGTGCCACAGGCAAACATGTTGGTTGTAGACTTGTAATCCTAATCAATAAACTTCACTAACACCAAACCAACCTGCAACATTACAAGTTACAGCCACAAGGGTCAATACATTTGAATTGTATTGGCAAGTTTCACTACTATGTAGAAAGAAGTGGATCCTAACATTACATGCATATTTGGCTAAGTAGGGTTTTAGGCTCATTTGCAGAAAGCAGTATAGTTTATCCTATCTTTTCAAAATAGTTTTGATCTTTTGTCAAATCTTTCTGAACTCCTTGGAAACCTCCAAGTGCTTCAAGTCTCTTGTTGTAACTTTCAAGTTTTACTTTTAGAAATTGGAATGTCGAGATCTCCCATAGCTTCAGGCCTTAGTTGCTCAGTATTGTCCATAACCGGGGACACGGCTAAGTACTTAGATTTTTGTCTTCTGCAGAAGTTGTACACTTTACCCACATGACACAATCTCATCTTGTTGCCACCAGTGGCCGCTGGATAAGTACACACCAAGATGGAGTACTGGCAGATTGAGAATGTGACGAAGTCTTTCCATAGGAGTCCTCCCAATACACAATGCTAGCTTGTCTACCAGGCACCAATGTAGGGTTTCAGGTTCCCTCATTCTAGTAACCTGAAGAGGCCAATGCATGGGTCTTCCACTATGTAGTTGACTAAGCCAGTGCCCATTTAGCATGTGGCTGTACACGGAAGCCACTGTACGAAAAACATGTTCAATCTCTAAGTCCCTGGGTGGTTTTCTTCTAGTGCACAACAAAAAGAGATTGCCATATAAACATGGTTCCTCTTGTTGCTACCTTGTCCAAAACTTGAGTATCCTTGTCCACCCAGGTGGTTCATTGAGTACTTGTTTTATTATATAAAACATAAGTATTTTCAATACTTCATATAATCTCAACATGTATCCCTTCTCAATATATATATAGCAGGGCTAAGCATATTACAACTACATTGTTTTCACTAAGGAATATATAAGGGTATCCTATTAGGATTTAGCATAGCAAATATAGTAGACCTCCTCATGCATGTTTCAAAATCCACTAAGTGTAATGAAAATAGTAGGACTTGGATGATAGTGTCACTTGCCTTTTTAGTAGAGAATGATGGTTCACTTCTTGATCTTGCCAATATCACACTCTTCTAATTCCACTACAATTCAATCAAGCAAACACAATTTCAACTAGCATTCCAACCAACAATCAAACAATTTATCAAAAATAATAGAAACAAGGTCATGCATGCAAGCATGCAAAAGATAATTTTATTTGCAAAAGAGGTTTCTACTAGGCTCTAAACATTGTAAGGTTCAAAGTGGTCATTTTCTAAAGTGGCAAAGTCATGTGCAAAAGGGTTTTATCTATAAACCATTTTTAAATCAATCATTATTTTATGTGGTTGAAAATTCTTTTAGCAAAGCAATATTCTTTTAAAGGGTTCACCAAATACATTTTAATTCTCAAAACTTGGTGTTTAGGGTAAGTAGGTTTGAATCTAATCATTTCCCAAAGGTTTTACTCAAAAATCATTTCCATATCAAAATCAATGTTTTTATTTGACTAGAAATGAGCTAATTCAAGTATTTATTCCTAAACTTCACAAAATTAATTTTTAAATCCATGAGTTGGTTCCTATGGTCAGTAGGTTCACAACAAATCATTTCGCAAGGATTTCACACTAAAAGTTTATCTAGAACAATTTTTATATCCATAATAAGCTTCCACAAGTTTCTGCAAATTCAACCAATTTACCAGAAGCAAAACATTAAACAAAGTGCATGGTTGCAAAGTACATGTTCTACTGATTCCATTTATATAAAATTTGCAAATTTTGGACGTGTGGATCAAAAGTAATGCAATTTACAAGTTTGCATATCAATCTGATTCCAAATTCTGTTTTAAATCGAGCTAGTGCCACGCGGCGTGATACTATTGGTCGGTACCGCTTCGTGTGGATCAGCCTCTACGAACCGTAGGATTTAAGTTAGATCGCGTGGCTCAGATGCGCTCATACCCTTTCGCTTATGTTCTAATCTTAGCCACAGGATCAAGATCCAACGGGCTCAGCTGCTTTGACCAAGGACTGGCGGCGCTGCGCAGCGGCGAGCGGCGGTGCACGCTCAGAAGATGGTGTCGCGGCGATTCCAGGAAGCAAAAGATGAAAGGAAACAGCTCACCATGTTCGCGTGGTCGAGGTGAAGCTCGAGGTGGTCGCAACTGTCCAAGGGGCGCACGGGGGCGGGAGTAATCGCTCCTCGGAGTTGGGTTCACCGTCAGGTCCGTCTGGTCCTTGTCAGAGGCGAGGCTATAGGCCATTCCAAAGCAAAAGAAAGACATGATTAGGTGTGCGTGAAGACACTGAACATGCGGCTTGCAAGCAGAGAGGAAGGGGTGATCTGTTCTTACGGGGAGGGGTCGCCGGAGAGGTGGCAGACGCGGCGGCGAGTTGTGGTCGACGAAGTCGAGCTTATAGAGCGTGCGGGAGCGAATGGAGCACACGGGGAGATGAGCCAGGAGGTGGGGAGAAAGCTCACGTGTAGAGGGAGGAGAGGGGTGGCTGGACGGCGCCGGAATCGGCCAGGAACCTTGTCAGAGCAGTGTTGGTGTGGGGGCGAATTGGGGTAGCCTAGGGGCAGAGAGGGAGAGGCGAGCGAGGGGAAATGGCGAGTAGACACAGGCGGTTAAATGGGCGTAGTCACTGGAGGAATCAAGGCCGTCATCAATGCGTAATCAACACCGGAGTTACTCGGCTGCAACGGCAGGGCGAGTTCATCGCGGGGAGGAAGATGGTGACGTGGGTGTGGGGTCGTCTGGCAGTGAGAGAGAGAGAAGGGTGCGGTGGGGTCCTGTTGTCTGTGGCTCTGCGGGTCGGTTTTTCAGTGGAAAACGATTCACAGAGAGGGGAAAGAAGTTGGGCTGCGACTGGGCCTCGCTGGGTTGTTGGGTTGGGTTTGGTCTGATCCATTTTTTTATACTTATTGCCTTTTTCTTTTTCTATTTGATTTTCTGTTTTGAAATTCAATCAAACAATTCAAACAACAAATGGAATCAAACTTTTGCTAAACTTTGTATCCTTTTTAGTTCTGTTTAACAACATAGATCAGAGTCCAAAATAAATAATACTTTTACTCACAAAGGATCTATTTAATAATTAAATAAAATAGTCCTTAGTTATTAATTTAAATAGGATTTGATTTATTTAAAACTCCATTTTGAAGTCTAAATAATATCCAAACCAATTCAGTAGGTTTTATTTGAAAATACAAAACACTTGGAACATTTATTTAAAATAAAATAACAAGTTTTAGTGTTTAATTAAA
Organism: Avena sativa; assembly: GCA_916181665.1. Lineage (NCBI taxonomy): Eukaryota > Viridiplantae > Streptophyta > Magnoliopsida > Poales > Poaceae > Avena > Avena sativa. The sequence continues at coordinate 152,938,219 of OV702297.1, forward strand.
ATGGGAAAAGTCTTTACTTTAATAAAATTGGATATTAATAAATCCTCATTATTTTATTTAAACAAACCTTTACTCTTTTCATCAAATAGAAATATTTTATTTCAAAAGCTTGGCCAAGGTTTAATTTGGCTCTATAAAATAATCCTTTTATATTTCTACCTTTTCTTTTGAAAACCAAATCTTTTTATTAAAAGATCCAAAAATAGTGATTCCAATTATAAAAACTTTCTTTAATAATTGTTTATCCTTTTAAATCTCTTTAGGATTTATTTGATCTAAATAGGTTTGAAGGATTCAAATTGGAATCAAAAAGTTTCTTCTCACCCTGAAAATCAACAAAGTTTTATTTTATTTATTTATTTTTCACATAACAAGATTTGGAAAATCTTGGGATGTGACAGGCTACCACCCTTAAAATAAATCTCTTCCCGAGATTTGTAAAGGCTAGGGTTACAAGTTGGCTTAAAACATCTAGGGTACTACCACCCTTCAAAATTTTCCAACTAGATTACATCTTGGCTTGCTTGGGATCTTGGGGAAACTTCTCTGGGCAAACATCTGCATAGTGTCCCTTGTTTCCACACTTGAAACATGTGACAAGGCTGAGATCCTTCATAGGCTTGTTTATCTTGTGCTTCATCTTTTCTGGACAGTTGCTTCCATAATTCCCTTGGTTACCACAATTGTAACATGTGATAAGATTGAGTTCTTCACGTATCTCTTGTGTACAGGTTGCTACATAATGGCCTAGCTCTTTGCAGTTGTTGCACCATACTTGGCCAATCTCCTTATACTTATTCTTCTCTGGACATTCACTGGCATAGTGTCCCATTTCTTTACAATGATTACATTGCACATGGCTTTTGTCCTTCTTTTTCTTGGGTTTCTCCAAAGCTAGGAGTGCTTCTAGTTCATGTTCTTCATATGTTATCTCATAGGTAGGAATGTCTACTGGTTTCTTTGACCTTCTATTGCTCCTTGGATAATTCATATGCCTCTTCTTTGGTCCTTTAAATTGGGTCATATTGCATGGAGGTACAAGTGGAGATTTTCCTTTGTCCTCATCCTTCTTGGTAGACTTGGCTCTCTCTTGATAATCTGCAGTCAGTTGTTGCACTCCACCTTGTTTCCTTTGTTCAACTATGGAATAGATGGGGCATTGGATAGGGACATGATTATTTCCTTCACATAGGTAATAAGTAGCTTGAGATGTGGGGCATTGGTCAGCTGGATGTTTCTCTTGACAGTTGGGGCATTGATCTCCAAGTTCCTTGGAAGTGTGATCCTTGTCTCCACAAATATTGCAAGCTTGGGTTCCTTCTAGAATAACATCTTTGTCATCCTTGTTGTCACAAACTCCTTTGGGAGAGTTGCTTTCCATGTTGAGCATTTGATCTATCACCTTATGCAAAATTTGGGCTTGGGTTTCCAAAAACCTTTGCATGGTTGGATCTTCTCCACTAGTGTTGGCTATGAATTGAGCTGTCACTTGGTTCAACTAGTTTTGGGTTGCTATAAGTTCTCTCATGTTGTCTTCTTGGTTGTTGTTGGTGTCATCAACCTTGATGTTGGAGTCTCTTGGAGTAGTCATCTGTTTGGGTTGAATTGAGATTAGAATATCAAGATATTTCTAAGGAATCAATTCTAATCACACACATCACAATTCACACAAGCAAGGTGCAAGCAATCACAAACAAATACTCAAACAACAAGTTTCAAGCATATTTTTAGGCAACCAAAAATATTTTTGTTACACCACATAAGTTGGTGGGTTTGACTTAAACAAAATATGGTGGTCCATCTATATGATTCACTTATGTTCTTTCCATCCTTCTTGGTTGATTCTTCTTGCTTGAGATCATGGTTTCCTTGGGAAAACTCTTGGTCACAAAACTTCAAAGGTGATGATGGCTCCTTCTAATTTGTGTTTCCTTAGTCTCCAAATCTTGAGTAAGATTTCTTGTCTCACTTGTCCTTAGTGATATCCAAGGTTGAAGTCCTTGGTGAAAATGCTGAAGATGTTGAAGTCATCAGAGTTGAAGAAGTCCTTTGCACATGGTGAAGTCTTTGGCCAGGGAAAGGCTTTATCCATCAAGTTGAAATAGAAGAGATTTAGAATCAAAAACCAAAATGGTTGAGGAAAGAGTTTACAAGATTGCTTGTAAATAAGTTTTGGAACAAATACAACTCCTATTTTTCTAAGGGTGTTTTGTCCAATCCTAAGGTTACAATCCTACAGGCAACACAATGCTCTGATACCATCTATAAGATCCCTCCTTTATAAAGGAAAAACGATCCCTGTGATTGCAATGCTAGTCCCTGGATCAATAGCTAGCATCCACAGTTAAGATGTAATATCAAGAGACAAAGGTCATAATACAACTTTATAACCAGGAATTAAATATTTCATTACATCTTACATAGCTCATTTGGCTATTACATTACATTGCAGCAGAAAATCTATAAGCATGGGGTCCTTCATCTTCAAAGTGCCACAGGCAAACGTGTTGGTTGTAGACTTGTAATCCTAATCAATAAACTTCACTAACACCAAACCAACCTGCAACATTACAAGTTACAGCCACAGGGGTCAATACATTTGAATTGTATTGGCAAGTTTCACTACTATGTAGAAATAAGTGGATCCTAACATTACATGCATATTTGGCTAAGTAGGGTTTTAGGCTCATTTGCAGAAAGTAGTATAGTTTATCCTATCTTTTCAAAATAGTTTTGATCTTTTGTCAAATCTTTCTTAACTCCTTGGAAACCTCCAAGTGCTTCAAGTCTCTTGTTGTCACTTTCAAGTTTTACTTTTAGAAATTGGAATTTCGAGATCTCCCATAGCTTCAGGCCTTATTTGCTCAGTATTATCCATAACCGGGGACACGGCTAAGTACTTAGATTTTTGTCTTCTGCAGAAGTTGTACTCTTTACCCACATGACACAATCTCATCTTGTTGCCACAAGTGGCCGCTGGATAAGTACTCACCAGGATGGAGTACTGGCAGATTGAGAATGTGACGAAGTCTTTCCATAGGAGTCCTCCCAATACACAATGCTAGCTTGTCTACCGGGCACCAATGTAGGGTTTCAAGTTCCCTCATTCTAGTAACCTGAAGAGGCCAATGCATGGGTCTTCCACTATGTAGTTGACTAAGCCAGTGCCCATTTAGCATGTGGCTGTACACGGAAGCCACTGTACGAGAAACATGTTCAATCTCTAAGTCCCTCGGTTGTTTTCTTCTAGTGCACAACAAAAAGAGATTGCCATATAAACATGGTTCCTCTTGTTGCCACCTTGTCCAAAACTTGAGTATCCTTGTCCACCCAGGTGGTTCATTGAGTACTTGTTTTATTATATAAAACATAAGTCTTTTCAATACTTCATATAATCTCAACATGTATCCCTTCTCAATATATATAGCAGGGCTAAGCATATTACAACTACATTGTTTTCACTAAGGAATATATAAGGGTATCCTATTAGGATTTAGCATAGCAAATATAGTAGACCTCCTCATGCATGTTTCAAAATCCACTAAGTGTAATGAAAATAGTAGGACTTGGATGATAGTGTCACTTGCCTTTTTAGTAGAGAATGATGGTTCACTTCTTGATCTTGCCAATATCACACTCTTCTAATTCCACTACAATTCAATCAAGCAAACACAATTTCAACTAGCATTCCAACCAACAATCAAACAATTTATCAAAAATAATAGAAACAAGGTCATGCATGCAAGCATGCAAAAGATAATTTTATTTGCAAAAGAGGTTTCTACTAGGCTCTAAACATTGTAAGGTTCAAAGTGGTCATTTTCTAAAGTGGCAAAGTCATTTGCAAAAGGGTTTTATCTATAAACCATTTTTAAATCAATCATTATTTTATGTGGTTGAAAATGCTTTTAGCAAAGCAATATTCTTTTAAAGGGTTCACCAAATACATTTTAATTCTCAAAACTTGGTGTTTAGGGTCAGTAGGTTTGAATCTAATCATTTCCCAAAGGTTTTACTCAAAAATCATTTCCATATCAAAATCAATGTTTTTATTTGACTAGAAATGAGCTAATTCAAGTATTTATTCCTACACTTCACAAAATTCATTTTTAAATCCATGAGTTGGTTCCTATGGTCAGTAGGTTCACAACAAATCATTTTGCAAGGATTTCACACTAACATTTTATCTAGAACAATTTTTATATCCATAATAAGCTTCCACAAGTTTCTGCAAATTCAACCAATTTACCAGAAGCAAAACATTAAACAAAGTGTATGGTTGCAAAGTACATGTTCTACTGATTCCATTGATATAAAATTTGCAAATTTTGGACGTGTGGATCAAAAGTTATGCAATTTACAAGTTTGCATATCAATCTGATTCCAAATTCTGTTTTAAATCGAACTAGTGCCACGCGGCGTGATACTATTGGTCGGTACCGCTTAGTGTGGATCGGCCTCTGCGAACCGTAGGATTTAAGTTAGATCGTCCGGCTCAGATGCGCTCATACCCTTTCGCTTATGTTCTGATCTTAGCCAAAGGATCAAGATCCAACGGGCTCAGCTGCTTTGACCAAGGACTGGCGGCGCTGCGCGGCGGCAAGCAGCGGTGCACGCTCAGACGGTGGTGTCGCGGCGATTCCAGGAAGTAAAAGAGGAAAGGAAACAGGTCACCATGTTCGCATGGTCGAGGTGAAGCTCGAGGTGGTCGCAGCTGTCCAAGGGGCGCACGGGGGCAGGAGTAATCGCTCGTCGTAGTTGGGTTCACCGTCGGGTCCGTCTGGTCCTTGTCGGAGGCGAGGCTATAGGCCATGCCAAAGCAAAAGAAAGACACGGTTAGGTGCACGTGAAGAACTAAACACGCGGCTTGCAAGCAGAGAGGAAGGGGTGATCTGTTCTTACGGGGAGGGGTCGCCGGAGAGGTGGTAGACGCGGCGGCGAGTTGTGGTCGACGAAGTCGATCTTACAGAGCGTGCGGGAGCGAATGGAACACACGGGGAGATGCGCCAGGAGGTGGGGAGCAAGCTCACGTGCAGAGGGAGGAGAGGGGTGGCTGGACGGCGCCGGAATCGGCCAGGAACCTTGTCGGGGCAGTGTTGGTGTGGGGGCGAATTGGGGTAGCCTAGGGGCAGAGAGGGAGAGGCGAGCGAGGGGAAATGGCGAGTAGACACGGGCGGTTAAATGGGCGTAGTCACTGGAGGAATCAAGGCCATCATCAACGCGTAATCAATGCCGGAGTTACTCGGCTGCAACGGCAGGGCGAGTTCATCGCGGGGAGGAAGATGGTGACGTGGGCGTGGGGTCGTCTGGCAGTGAGAGAGTGAAGGGTGCGGTGGGGTCCTGTTGTCTGTGACTCTGCGGGTCGGTTTTTCAGTGGAAAACGATTCACAGAGAGGGGAAAGAAGTTGGGCTGCGACTGGGCCTCGCTGGGTTGTTGGGTTGGGTTTGGTCTGATCCATTTTTTATACTGATTGCCTTTTTCTTTTTCTATTTGATTTTCTGTTTTGAAATTCAATCAAACAATTCAAACAACAAATGGAATCAAACTTTTGCTAAACTTTGTATCCATTTTAGTTCTGTTTAACAACACAGATCAGAGTCCAAAATAAATAATACTTTTACTCACTTAGGATCTATTTAATAATTAAATAAAATAGTCCTTAGTTATTAATTCAAATAGGATTTGATTTATTTAAAACTCCATTTTGAAATCTAAATAATATCCAAACCAATTCAGTAGGTTTTATTTGAAAATACAAAACACTTGGAACATTTATTTAAAATAAAATAACAAGTTTTAGTGTTTAATTAAAATGGGAAAAGTCTTTACTTTAATAAAATTGGATATTAATAAATCCTCATTATTTTATTTAAACAAACCTTTACTCTTTTCATCAAATAGAAATATTTTATTTCAAAAGCTTGGCCAAGGTTTAATTTGGCTCCATAAAATAATCCTTTTATATTTCTACCTTTGCTTTTGAAAACCAAATCTTTTTATTAAAAGATCCAAAAATAGTGATTCCAATTATAAAAACTTTCTTTAATAATTGTTTATCCTTTTAAATATCTTTAGGATTTATTTGATCTAAATAGGTTTGAAGGTTTCAAATTGGAATCAAAAAGTTTCTTCTCACCCTGAAAATCAACAAAGTTTTATTTTATTTATTTATTTTTCACATAACAAGATTTGGAAAATCTTGGGATGTGACATCCTCTTTGGACTCCGTCTTTTGTCAGAAAAAATAGGAACTTCTGCTTTTGTTTCGTCCAATTCCGAGAATATTTCTTTACTAGATTTTCTGAAACCAAAAACATCAAAAAATAGGCAACTGGCACTGTGGCATCTTGTTAATAGGTTAGTTCCAGAAAATGTATAAAAATGACTCAAAGTGTAGACAAAACATAAGATAGTTGATACAAAACAAGCATGGAGCATCAAAAATTATAGATACGTTTATGACATATCACAACGCTGCCCCCGTTCTGTGATTTTGTGTCATAAGAGTTTCATTGGAGGACCTCACTGGAATTTTTCTTGCTAGGATGCTACATTTGTAAAAAAATTTGCCACGTCCATTATGTGGTTTTGCTATAATATTACAAAGATTTTGCTACAAGTTCTCTGGCAAAATCATTTTTGCTATAGTAGGACAACTTTTTTCTTCAACGTCTCTGGCGAGACCAGTCTTATCTCCACGGCATCGTGACGTTTCTTCTCATATCTTTCCCATAACGCATATCTCCTCTCACAAGGGATGCGAGCGTGAAGAGCCTGTGAGCTTGCAGTACCGTGACAACCATCGCCACCCAGACTACGAACGGCTAGCGACCATGCTACTAACAATGATACTCCCTGCTACAATCGGCGAGAGGCACTGCTACCAACAACGAGCGGCCATGCTACGCGTGGCGAGAGGCCCTTCTATGAACGGCGAGCGCCGTGCTACCATGGTGAGAGGTCATGTTACCAAAATCGAGAGGCCATGCTACCAGCGGTGAGAGGCCCTGCTACTAAGGGGGAGTGATGTCTACGCACTTCTATTCTTGTAGACAGTTGTTGGGCCTCCAAGTGCAAAGGTTTGTAGAACAGTAGCAAGTTTACCTTAAGTGGATCACCCAAGGTTTATCGAACTCATGGAGGAAGTGATCAAAGGTATTCCCTCTCAAGCAACCCTGCAATCAAGATACAAGAAGTCTCTTGTGTCCCCAATACACTTGTCAGGTGTATAGGTGCACTATTTCGGCAAAGAGATAGTGAAATACAAGAGTAGCAGTGCCAGAAAAGAGCTTCTGACTTGTTGTTGATGTTGGATAACGTGTGTGAGTGCCAGAAAATAGCTTAACGGTGAGGTAAAGACTAAAGGCAACAAGAAGGAAGCAAGAAAACATGCAACAGATCTAGTAGCAAACAGTGTTTCAATGATTAGAAACAAGGCCTAGGGATCATACTTTCACTAGTGAACACTCTCTCATATAAATATCCTCTCTTCATGATACTACTCTTAACTACTCTCCGATTGGACACTCTAATCCATGGTAGGGCTATAACAGCACACCTCAAAGTTTGCCTTCCCCAATCTAGATAACCCCACACTGTCACCTTGAGCACTAGATGCTTCCAACAAACACCATAATTTCACAGAGACATCCAACTCCAAATATAACTCATTAACAAATATTCAATCTAGACAAAGTGCCACACACGGTATGCACGCTGTCACTTTCACACACGTGGGGAAAATCATAGATCTATTAACGCACAAAGAGTATTTATGTACACTCAAACCTAAGTGCCACCATGGCATGCACACTGTCACTTTCACACACATGGGGAGAGCAGAGATCTATTAAAGCACTTGAGTAGCAAGGTAGATCTACTTGATTACAAAGCTCATGATCACAATATGACCATGCATAGAGAGATAGATGAACACATAGCTACCAGTAGAGCCCTTAGCCTCGAGGAAGAACTACTCAATCCTCATCATGGGAATAAGAAATGGTGATGAAGATGGCGATGGAGATCGATGGAGATGGCTCCGGGGCACTTCCCCGTCCCGACAGGGTGCCGGAACAGAAACTTTTTGTCCCCCGAATCTCCCTTTCGGTGGCGACGGCGCTACGTAGGTTTTCGTGGATTTCTTCTGGATTATCTAGGGTTTTCTCATCGGGGGGCTCTTATAGACGCAGGAATTAAGGTCGGTGGGGGTCCAGGGGGCCCACACCCCCTCTAGGCGCCTCCAGGGCTTGCCCGCGCCTAGGGGGGTTTGGCCACCCTGTGGCCCCCCTCCGGCTCTTCTTCGTGGTTCCGTGTTGCCCCGGTAAAATAATAACTTTGGCTTTTGTCCCGTCCAATTCTGAGAATATTGATTTTCTGACTTTCTGGAACCAAAAACAGAAGAAAACAGGCAACTGGCACTGTGGCAACTTGTTAATAGGTTAGTTCTAGAAAGTGTATAAAAATACCTCAAAGTGTAGACAAAACAAAGCAAAGTAGATACAAAACAAGCATGGAGCATGAAAATTATAGATACGTTTCTGACGTATCAAGCATCCCCAAGCTTAACTCCTGCTCGTCCTTGAGTAGGTAAGTGATAAAAGAATAATTTTCGAGGTGACATGCACCATCAAAACAAAGATCAAACCATTTGCAAGCATTGAAAGTTGGGATCAAAGAACTCTAAACATGAGCATGAAAGATGGAGTTCCAATAATAGGACATAGTAACTATGCATGCAACATGAAAGGCTACAAACAAAGATCATGAATAACATGCATTGAAAAACGTTTGTTTGTTTCACATACAAAAAACTAGCATAGTGGCAATCAGCTTGTCCCTCATAGAGTAGCAAATAGATGCATAGGACACCTTCAGAGTTCACAAGGGTGACTAGAAACAAATAGCACAAGAACAAGTAATATCACAATATGCATCAATCAATAAGTTTTGGGACACTGCACACAGAATGAAAACTATGATCTCTTAATGCTTCCTAAAAGTAGAAGGTGGAGACTCAAATAGTAGTGGAAGAGAGGCCCTTCACAAAGGGAAGAAGGGATTTCAAGTTTCAAAAAGAGCTTCCAAAAATCATGGTACTTGTTAGCTTTCAGCCCTCAATGCCCCTATCATAAGCATCTTGAAGTGATTAAGGTTAAAGTGAGCAAGGATGGAGTATATGCTTGACAAATTATAAGCTGGCTGTAACATCCCAAAAATATGAAACTTAGTTCATCAAACTCTAATCATCAAAATTTAGGATTAACAAAAACTTTTCTAAATAAAAATATGAATACATGCATGTGTGTATGCATTCCAAGTTGGATTCTTTTAAATTACCTTGCTTGTGTGTTTCTTTGCTTGCAAAAGGATTCTTAGGTGAAATAAACATCATCTAAACAATCCCCACACTTTTCCCAAAGACAAATAAATCAAAACAAACAAAATAAGGGAATGGTCATTTTGGCCAATTTAACTCCCATGGCTGTCTCTAACTTTCAAAACTTAACAGAAACTTGTTTGGATCTTTGCACCCCTTGACAGTACTCATAACAGAGTACCAAGGCCCACCTTGTGATCATCCAAAAACATTTGAATGCATAGTTTAAATGACAGTTCAAAATTGAATCTATATCATATGGGAAGATCCCACTTTTGCAAAAACCACTCAAACAAGCTCAACTTTCAAAACCCAAGCATCCATAGTATCACCAGCACATGCCTAGCTCACCCACCAAAAATCTTTTCAAAATTCAAAACTTGAATTCATGCGGCCATTTCATCAAACACCTTGCTGATTCAAATCAAACAAAATCAAAACACTACAGTGTGCAGTGTTTTGGACCTAACTTGTTCCCTCTCTGGACACCACTAGCCTTAGTAGATCATCTAACGACCCTAACTAATCCCTAGCACCACTGTAAGCTTGACAATGTCATCAATGGTGAACAGCCGAGCCTCACCATGTCACCCCAGTGTGGACAGCAGGCTAGAGGAAGAACTAGTCGTGCCAAACTTGTCTGGGAGGTAGCCCATGCGTCACCGCCCCCTCTCGACCAGCCCTGCCTCGCAGAACGCAGCCAGAACCACCAGGAACACCACGCCCGTGCCGCTGTCGACCGTGCCGACCCGCGCCACAGAGCACACGCCGTTCCCAGTTAACCAGACCACCTTGAGCCCTCGCCGCCCGCCAACATGCTCCCCACCGTCCCAGGAGACCGCCAGACATGTCCATTTCACCGCCCGTACCCCGTAGCCACCGCTCGCCGTCGAAGACGCCGCCTCTGCCACGCAGAACGTCGAGTGTTCTAGACTGTTTGCCACTGCCCCTACACGCGCATTAAAGCCATAGAGCATCGCCAGGAGACCACCGATCGATCGCCACCCTCGGCCATGCCTCTAGCAGCCCGTAGCCATGTCGCCACCGTCGCCTGCCCATCCCGTTCGGTCTCGTCATCGAGACTATAAATAGAGGCCTCCCCCGCTCAAACTCTTCACACCATTCCACTCCCCTCTCCTCACTGATCGTTTCACCCTGTTCCCGGAGCAAGGCGAGCAGCGCATCGCCGGAATTTCACCGGAGCCCACCGTTGCTGGAGAAGAAGGGAGCCAGCGATTGGAGCCGCCCCAGGAGAAGCTGCCGGACCAGGAGGTTCGCCATTGTCGAATTCATCGTTCGCCTGCCTCGCCGACCGTCGCCTGAGCCCCGGTGAGCCTCCCACGACCCCCACCTGCCGCGTTAGGGTTCTGTCTCGCCGGCGCTGCCCGACATGGACGATGAACCAGAGCCGTTGGATTAGAACTAGATCCAACGCACCACGTTGCCCCGTGCCACTTCGCACCCCCCTGTCTCACTGACGCATGGGGACAGCTACTTAACCAGCCCGTGTAAGCGCTATGCTTAGCAGGCCGGCCCGTTAACCTTTCCCCCGCAGCCCACTCGTTTGAATTTGGATTTTTACATTTTCATTCAAACACAGTTCTGTACCTAGTTTCAAAAATCAACCCAGCTCGATTCAGTGAACCAAATTGAATGAAACCAATTTTGCTAGAAAGGTCTTGAAATGCTGAATCCAAGCCCGTTGGATTCAAATCATTTGGATCTGTAGATCACCCTTGGAAAAATAACAAGGAAGAAGCTTTTCTGCATTCAAGCATTTTTTAAATTTAAACCATAATATCTTTTGAGTTGATTCCAACTCTCAAAAATCACATTTAACCATACCTTTCAGAATATATAAAAATATATGGGTTTACTTACAGAAATAATGTTCAAGTAATAAAAGAATGCCACATAGGCATTTCTAATCACTTATTTTAATTAAAATAAAAAGGTTAAACCTTATTAAATTGTGGCACCACTTTAAATCACATTCCCATGGACTAAAATATGTGGTGATGACATGTGTCAACATGATCCCATGTTTGGTTTGGAGAATATTAAATCTTAAGTAGTTTTTCAATGAGTAGAAATTACTTTTCTAAAACTAAAAGCATTAAGACAAATGCTTTAGTCTTGTAATGTTAGTGATGATGCTAGATCATCTATAGAACCCCCTTTGTGTGAGGATTGAAAGTAGTTAAGTATTGTTTGGTGATTGTGTACCTCGTATTTATTCATAGACGCTAGTACCGACCAAGGATACGAGGAGGAAGGAGGATACTACGAGGAAGAAGCCGAGGAGAACTTCAAACACTGCTCTGCACAAGGCAAGCCAATACTTGCAAGCTATTAACTTAGCAAGCCTAATACTACTAGTTGAATGTGCAAGCTAACGCTTGCAAGATAATCTACTGATGCAAACAAATACTTACTTGTTACCATGCCAACTATATGCCTTAAGCATATGTGATCATACCCACTTGATACCCAATCGTAGTTTTACTTGCAAGCTTTCTACCTTTTTCTTTATCAAAGATTTTACTTAGAGTTTACTGAAGTAACTTGTAGATTCTAGGAAGATACTTGAAGGTTGCATAAAGAGCATAAAATTTGGCCTAAGCTAGAAAACCTTGATATCATCCTAAGGAATGAGGTGGTACTTAGTGGAAACTCCACTTGTTTATCACCCCTCATTAGTACTCACCCCCACTTGTAGATGCTAGTGCTAAGCATGAAACTTGATCAACTTTAGATGGGATTACTTGGTGAAAATGGTTATGAAAACCTTAGAATGATGGATCATTCTACTAAGATGTTTTGACATGAGTTTCCACACACCAGATGATTTTGGTGATGAAAATATTGAGGCATGAGCCTTAGCCCTTTATAAAACTGATGGTTGTCTGGATGCGATACCATTCCAATTTTACCGTACAACCACAATACCCGAAGATTGGGTAGGGCTTGACTGGAAACTTATATACCTTAGTATTGGTTCCCTCACGGCCAAAGGTCTGAGTTGAGGCTACCTTGTGAAGATTTTCCACCTGTGCAGTACTCAAGATGACAGTTGGTCATGGTTGGGAGGCCAAACTCACAGGAGAGGTGCTTATACTAGGGCGTGTAATTGAAAGGTTAGGATTGATTATCCGCATACCGAATATGGTGAATTCAGGATTTGTTCCTAACGGATGTATCGAATGTTGTGGTGAAAGTGTGCAATCTCTGCAGAGTGTCAAATATTCAAATAGCCGCGTCTACGGTTATGGACAGTTGGAGTGGCCATACTGTTCCCCCGTCAGATGTTTTCAAAATGACTTGTGAAATGAATTGAGACTTTGACTTGACCACAACAGAGTTGTGACCTGAGATACAATTTCCCACTTAGAGTTATACACTTTGACTAGTTTTCTCTTGCTTCTGAACTTAGTAGAGGTAAATCTGGTTTTTTGCAAAACAACCCTAGAGCTTAGTGTCCTATTACAAAAAAACCCTTCACTTGTTAGTATTAGTTTGCGAGTACTTAAAGAGTACTCGTGGCTTTGTCCCTGGCTATTCCTGTGGCCAGACTATGAAGAGGAGTATCAGGATGATGGACCCCAGGAAGGTTACGACAACTAGGATCATCTCCCATCGTCAGCATTGCATGTTACCCCGAAGATGGAGCTTCGCCTACGCTACCTTTATTATTACGCATTTCCGCTGCTTGAGTTGTATTAAGAACTGGATCATGAGATCCTTATTTGTGTAAGACCTTATGTATGGTTTGTAATGGATGATGTACTGTGGTATCCAATTCTGTTATGTCTCGCAAAAATGGTAATCCTGGGATTGCGATGTATGGCATAACAAGCATCTGGGATTAAAAATCCGGGTGTTGACAAGTTGGTATCAAAGCCATCCTGACCATAGGAGACCCTAGTTAGCCTGGACGTATGAATCAAAAACTTAGTTCCAAAACCAAAAGAAGCAAATATTTACAAAAACTTATTCCCATTCTTATCACTTGCTTCTTTCATGAAAAATCATGTTCCTCAAAAACTCTTGCAAAATACATAAAATTTGACACACTTGATAGCTCTACTAACTTACTCATCCTATATTCTTAATAGATGGACGTGAAGTACAGCAAGTTTTATCAGTTGGGGAATGGAGGAGACCTTATCTTTGAGAGGGATTTGGACCAGCTTTCGGAACTTCTGGAGCGTCCGCACCCCGAGTTCTTCGGAGATCAGCTCAATGATCAAGGAGGAGAAGATCTACAGTGGCTAATTGTTGCAAGTCTCCGAGGAAAGATTGAACCTCCCACTACTGAGGGAATTTAGTTTACATTAAGAGAGAACAACTGGCTCGATGGACTTGCCAGGGCCATGCAGGAAGCTCTTTCCCGTCTGTGTGGGCAGAGTATCAACCAGATCAAGGGAACCTGCTTTGAGTTTTGCCCAAGGCGTGATGCTAATGGACAACCACTAGAAGCCCCATACCACCCCGAGCTGAAGAATCAGTTGGACCACCTTAGCTTCATGATGTACGATCTTCAGCAGGAATTGGACAATTGCCGTGACTAATCCAACCAAAAGTCCGCCATCATCAAGACGAAGGATCAAACCATCGCCATGCTAGCGAAGGATCGCAAGTCTCGCTGCCGTCAGCTCGACAAGAAGGAGCGCATCATTGCCCGTCTTCGCCACCGTATCTCGGCTTTGGAGGAGACCATCCACGAGAGAGACATGCAGTTGGAGGAAAGGGAGAACGCCAGAGAGGATCTTCGTGGAGACCCCTACTCCTATCTCAGCGATGATGATGATTTTCTGGAGGATCAGGCTATGGACTTCTTCACCGATGAGGATGATTTCGCCTTCATCAATGACGACGATGATGATGAGGATGACGACTACACCGACTTCGAGGAGTAGTAGCACTTGAGCACTAGCGTAGTGAGTAGTATTCGGTCCCACTGTATTGTAGTTTCCAGAATGGTTCTTAAAACCATCTGTTTTTCTTGTTTTGTGGTGCGTTTTTGTATCGTGTGAATGAATGAACAAAAAGAAAGTTGCTAGAAAAATATGAGTCAAACTTTAAAAACTTTTCCAAGTCCCAGAACCCTAGAAATTTCCCTCTTTTCTCATGATCTATCTCAATCTTCAGATGCCACGCGGAGGAAGTGGTTCATCCCCGGACCCGATGTTGCAGATCCTGCAAATGTTGGTTTCTGACCGCGAAGCTGAAAGAGCCGAACGTCAAGCCAACCTAGCCACCCTTCAGCAAATAGCTCAGCTAGCCCACAACAATCAAGGCCAAGGAAATCAGGACAACCATGGATCTAAGCTCAAGAATTTCTAGAATACCAACCCGCCTGTTTTCACTAAGTCAGAAGAGCCCCTAGATGCCGATGATTGGCTGCAAACCATGGAAAATAACCTAGAAGTCGCCGGAGTGGAAGCCAACGAGAAAGTTCTGTTCGCCACCCATTATCTAGCCGGAGATGCCAGGGCATGGTGGAACAGTGTTCGTGCAATGACCGGAGGACAGATGATGACCTGGGAGGAATTCAAGGTCAAGTTCAGCAGAACCCATGTGCCACCAGGTTTGATCAAGAGAATGAGAGATGAGTTCAGAGAACTGAAACAAGGAAGGATGACCGTAGTAGAATACCGTGACAAATTTTTGTCATTAGCTAGTTATGCCCGGATGAGATCGACACGGAAGCCAAGAAGAAAGAGAGATTCCTGAATGGTCTGCACGATGAGATTCAGACTGTGTTAGTCAATATTCCCTTTGCAGATATTGAAGCCCTTGTCGACTATGCCATCCACATGGAAGGAAAGATCAATCAAGCCAATGAGAACCGCAAGCGTCGTATGATGCATCAGCCAGGAACCCATCAGACCCCAAAGTATCGCCCTAAGACATCCCCAGGATTTGCCCCGAGAACCAACAGACCCCCGATGAACCATCCGACTTATTCCAACCGTGCAAACCCTAGGCCCGGAGGAAATCACAACAACCCCGACAACTCTAGCAATTTCAACCGTGCCCCACCCAAGTTCAACAACAACAATGCTACCGCCAACACCAACACTGCCCCGAGGACTGGAAGCAATGTTGTGCCTGTTGCAGCAAAGGACAAGTCGCAAGTGGCTTGTTATGACTGTGGAAATAAGGGTCACTACTCTAACGAGTGCCCAAACAAGAAGAATGCCGCAGCCCCCAATGCGAATGTCCCAGCTCAGCAGCAGCGTCGTGTTCATCCAGGAAGAAGATTTGCCCCAGGGAATTCGCTCAACCGCAACGGCCTTCTTTTTCTCATGCATGCTGAAGAAGCTCAGGAAGCGCCAGACGTTGTGCTGGGTATGTTTTCTGTTAATTCAGTACTTGCTAGGGTGTTGTTTGATTCTGGTGCATGGCACTCATTTGTCACCGAAGAATTTGCATGCAATAGTAAAATTCAACCAACCAAACTGAAGCATGTTATGATCGTTCAAATCCCCGGATCAACCACCAAGGCTAGGCAAATTTGCAAAGCCGTCCCTATCTGAATCCATGGCATAGATTTTTATGCTAATCTGATAGTACTCAGAACTAAAGGCTTGGAAGTAGTACAAGGAATGGATTGGATGTCCAAACATAAAGGATTGATTGACTGTGCCAAGAAAGCCATAACCATGACCAGTACAGCCGGAATATCAGTCGAGCATATATCTGAAACTTTACCTCGTCAATTCAAGTGCAACAAGAGTATAGCCCAACCTACCATTGACCAAGTCTGGATAGTCTATGAATACCCCGATGTATTTCCAGATATTTTTCCCGGTATGCCCCCAGATCGGGATATCGAGTTTATCATCGAACTAATCCCCGGAACAGGACCCATAGCCCAGAGACCATATATTATGAACCCGTATGAACTAGAAGAACTGAAGAAGCAACTGGATGCCATGTTGGAAATTGGATTGATTCAACCAAGTGCGTCACCATGGAGATCACCTGTTTTGTTCGTGGACAAGAAAGATGGAGGTAACCGTTTGTGTATGGATTATCGGAAGTTGAATGATGTCAATATCAAGAAAAAATACCCGTTGCCCAAGATAGAAGATTTGTTTGATCAGTTAACCGATGCCAAAGTGTTCCCTAAGATTGATCTTAGAACTGATTATCATCAACTCAAAATTCATGCAGAGGATATTCCAAAGACTGCCTTTACCACCAGATATGGATTATACGAGTATACTGTCATGTCTTTTGGATTAACCAATGCCCCCGCTTATTTCATGAATCTCATGAATAAGATTTTTATGGACTTCCTGGATAAGTTTGTCATTGTTTTCATCGATGACATTCTGATTTATTCCAAATCGGAAGAAGAACATGAGCTACACCTAAGGACCATTCTTGGAACCCTTAGAGAGCATCAGTTGTATGCCAAGTTTAGGAAATGTGAATTCTGGTTACAGGAGGTAGGATTCCTTGGTCACATTGTATCAGCCGGAGGAATTGCCTTTGACCCTGTAAAAGTGAAAGATGTCGAAGATTGGCAAGCCCCAACCACTCAAACCCAAGTTCATGCATTTCTCGGATTGGCGGGATACTACCGCAAGTTCGTAGAAGGATTCTCGAGTATCGCCAGACCCATGACCCAATTGCTGAAGAAGGACAAGAAGTTTGAATGGACCGACAAATGTGAAGCGAGTTTTCAAGAACTCAAAAGGAGATTGATTTCAGCCCTAATCTTAATCATGTCGGATATCACGAAGCCCTTCAACGTGTATTGCGATGCATCCAAGATCGGTCTAGGATGTGTGCTAATGCAAGAAGGCAAGGCTATATCTTATCTATCCCGACAACTGAAACAACATGAGCAAAATTACCCAACCCATGACCTCGAACTCGCAGCCGTAGTTCTAGCCCTGAAGACATGGAGGCATTACCTGATGGGAAACCGTTGTGAGATTTATTCGGATCACAAGATCCTGAAGTATATATTCACTCAGAAGGAGCTGAATATGAGACAGAGAAGATGGATTGAGCTAATCAAGGATTACGATCTGGACATTCACTATCACCCTGGTAAAGCCAATGTGGTAGCCAATGCCATTAGCAGATTGCCGTGCCGCTTGAACTCCATGATTTTGAAGGAGAAACCAAGCTTGCACAAAGAGATGGAAGATTTTTGAATGGAATTAGTGAGTGAAGGATTTTTGGCTAGCATAGAACTTCAGCCCACTTTGATTAGCCAGGTCAAAGAGGCACAGAAAGGAAATGCTAGTATCGAGGGAATCAAGCGTCGTATCGGTACAGGCAAAGTACCCGGATTCACCGAAGATGAAGGAGTTCTGTGGTACAAAGGACGCCTTTGTGTACTAGCAGATTCTGAGTTGAAAGAAGTTATTCTGAAGGAAGCTCATGATACTCTTTATTCTATCCACCCCGGAGGAACTAAGATGTATCAAGATTTGAAGGAGCAATTTTGGTGGCATAAGATGAAGAGAGAAATCGGAATCTATATCGCCCAGTGTGATATATGTCAGCGAGTCAAGGCTGGACACCAAAGACCCGCTGGATTGTTGCAACCATTGCAGATTCCGGAATGGAAATGGGATTCTCTTGGAATGGACTTTATCACCGGATTGCCTACTTCTAGTAGGGGAAACGACTCTATCTGGGTCATAGTGGACAGATTGTCCAAAGTCGCCCCTTTCTTACCCGTCAAGACCACATATCAGAGTTCGAAGCTAGCGGAGTTATACATCGCTAGAATCATTAGTTTGCATTGAGTCTCCAAGAACATTGTATCGGATCGAGGAACTCAGTTTACCTCGAGATTCTGGAAGAAAGTCCAAGAAGATTTTAGCACCGCTTATCACCCTCAGACCGATGGAAAAACAGAGCGAGTAAATCAAATACTCGAAGATATGCTGAGAGCATGTGTGTTGGAATATGGATCTAAGTGGGAAGACTGTCTGCCGTTTATAGAATTTTCATACAACAACAGTTATCAAGCTAGTTTGCAAATGGCCCCATTTGAATTCATGTACGGAAGGAAGTGTCGCACCCCTTTGAACTGGTCGAAAGTAGGAGAGAGTCATATTTTTGGACCTGACATCCTACGAGAAGAAGAAGAGAAGGTTCACAAGATTCATGAGCACCATCTCAAGACAGCCCAGTCGAGACAGAAGAGTTACGCTGACAAGAGACATCGAGACCTCGCCTTCAACATAGGAGATTTTGTGTATCTGAAAGTGTCACCATTGAAGGGAATGCAGCATTTCCAACTCAAAGGAAAGTTAGCCCCTAGATATATCAGACCCTTCAAGATTCTGAACCATCGAGGAGAAGTGTCGTACCAATTGGAACTACCCGAAGAGATGTCAGTCATGCACAATGTGTTCCATATCTCATTACTTTGATAGTGCCTCGAAGTTCCAGATAAGACCGAAGTGTTCAAGAATATCGATCACCAGACCATAGAGATCAACGATGATATGACCTATCCCGAAGTACCCATCCGTATTTTGGAAGAAGCTTTCAGAACTACCCAAACCCGAAGCATCAGGTTTCTCAAGATTCAGTGGAGCAACCACACAGAAGAGGAAGCTACCTGGGAGCATGAAGATCACATTAGGACGGAGTTTCCCGATCTCTTCAAATCCTAGGTAATCTTTTTCGTCCTTTTTCAAATCTCGGGACGAGATTTTGTTTAAGGGGGGGAAGGTTTGTAACATCCCAAAAATATGAAACTTAGTTCATCAAACTCTAATCATCAAAATTTAGGATTAACAAAAACTTTTCTAAATAAAAATATGAATGCATGCATGTGTGTATGCATTCCAAGTTGGATTCTTTTAAATTACCTTGCTTGTGTGTTTATTTGCTTGCAAAAGGATTCTTAGGTGAAATAAACATCATCTAAACAATACCCACACTTTTCCCAAAGACAAATAAATCAAAACAAACAAAATAAGGGAATGGTCATTTTGGCCAATTTAACTCCCATGCCTACTTTGGCTGTCTCTAACTTTCAAAACTTAACAGAAACTTGTTTGGATCTTTGCACCCCTTGATAGTACTCATAACAGAGTACCAAGGCCCACCTTGTGATCATCCAAAAACATTTGAATGCATAGTTTAAATGACAGTTCAAAATTGAATCTATATCATATGGGAAGATCCCACTTTTGCAAAAACCACTCAAACAAGCTCAACTTTCAAAACCCAAGCATCCACAGACTCACCAGCACATGTCTTGCACACCCCACCAAAAATCTTTTCAAAATTCCAAACTTGAATTCATGCGGCCATTTCATCAAAAACCTTGCTGATTCAAATCAAACAAAATCAAAAAACTATAGTGTGCAGTGTTTTGGACCTAACTTGTTCCCTCTCTGGACACCACTAGCCTTAGTAGATCATCTAACGACCCTAACTAATCCCTAGCACCACTGTAAGCTTGACAATGTCATCAATGGTGAACAGCCGAGCCTCACCATGTCACCCTAGTGTGGACAACAGGCTAGAGGAAGAACTAGCCGTGTCAACCTTGTCTGGGAGGTAGCCCATGCGTCACCGCCCCCTCTCGACCAGCCCTGCCTCGCAGACAGCAGCTAGAACCGCCAGGAACGCCGCGCCCATGCCGCTGTCGACCGTGCCAACCCGCGCCGCAGAGCACACGCTGTTCCTAGTCAACCAGACCACCTCGAGCCCTCGCCGCCCGCCAACATGCTCCCCACCGTCTCAGGAGACCGCCAGACATGCCCATTTCACCGCCCGTACACCGTAGCCACCGCTCACCGTCGAAGACGCCGCCTCTGCCGTGCAGAATGTCGAGCATTCCAGAGTGTTTACCACCGCCCCTACACGTGCATTAAAGCCATAGAGCATCGCCAGGAGACCACCGATCGATCGCCACCCTCGGCCATGCCTCTAGCAGCCCGTAGACATTTCGCCACCGTTGCCTGCCCATCCCGTTCGGTCTCGTCGTCGAGACTATAAATAGAAGCCTCCCTCGCTCAAACTCTTCACACCATTCCACTCCCCTCTCCTCACTGATCGTTCCACACCGTTCCTGGAGAAAGGCGAGCAGTGCATCGCCGGAATTTCACCGCAGCCCGCCGCTGCTGGAGAAGAAGGCAGCCAGCGATTGGAGCCGCCCCAGGAGAAGCTGCCAATACCAGGAGGTTCACCGTTGTCGAATTAGTCATTCGCCCGCCTCGCCGACCCTCGCCTGAGCCCCCGTGAGCCTCCCATGACCCCACTTGCTGCGTTAGGGTTCTGTCTCGCCGGCGCTGCCCGACGTGGACGATGAACCAGAGCCGTTGGATTGGAACTAGATCCAACACACCACGTTGCCCCGTACCGCTTCGCACCCCTGTCTCACTGACTCGTGCGGATAGCTACTTAACCAGCCCGCGTAAGCGTTGTGCTTAGCAGGCCGGCCCGCTAACCTTTCCCGCGCAGCCCACTCGTTTGAATTTGGATTTTTACATTTTCATTCAAACATAGTTTTGTACCTAGTTTCAAAAATCAACCTAGCTCGATTCAGTGAACCAAATTGAATGAAACCAATTTTGCTAGAAAGCTCTTGAAATGCTGAATCCAAGCCCGTTGGATTCAAATCATTTGGATCTGTAGATCACCCTTGGTAAAAATAACAAGGAAGAAGCTTTTCTGCATTCAAGCATTTTCAAATTTAAACCATAATAGCTTTTGAGTTGATTCCAACTCTCAAAAATCACATTTAACCATACCTTTCAGAATATATAAAAATATATGGGTTTACTTACAGAAATAATGTTCAAGTAATAAAAGAATGCCACATAGGCATTTCTAATCACTTATTTTAATTAAAATAAAAAGGTTAAACCTTATTAAATTGTGGAACCACTTTAAATCACATTCCCATGGATTAAAATATGTGTTGATGACATGTGTCAACATGATCCCATGTTTGGTTTGGAGAATATTAAATCTTAAGTAGTTTTTCAATGAGTAGAAATTACTTTTCTAAAACTAAAAGCATTAAGACAAATGCTTTAGTCTTGTAATGTTAGTGATGATGCTAGATCATCTATAGAACCCCCTTTGTGTGAGGATTGAAAGTAGTTAAGTATTGTTTGGTGATTGTGTACCTCGTATTTATTCATAGACGCTAGTACCGACCAAGGATATGAGGAGGAAGGAGGATACTACGAGGAAGAAGCCGAGGAGAACTTCAACCACTGCTCTGCACAAGGCAAGCCAATACTTGCAAGCTATTAACTTAGCAAGCCTAATACTACTAGTTGAATGTGCAAGCTAACACTTGCAAGATACTCTACTGATGCAAACAAATACTTACTTGTTACCATGCCAACTATATGCCTTAAGCATATGTGATCATACCCACTTGATACCCAATCCTAGTTTTACTTGCAAGCTTTCTACCTTTTTCTTTATCAAAGCTTTTACTTAGAGTTTACTGAAGTAACTTGTATATTCTAGGAAGATACTTGAAGGTTGCATAAAGAGCATAAATTTGGCCTAAGATAGAAAACCTTGATATCGTCCTAAGGCATGAGGTGGTACTTAGTGGAAACTCCACTTGTTTATCACCCCTCATTAGTACTCACCCCCACTTGTAGATGCTAGTGCTAAGCATGAAACTTGATCAACTTTAGATGGGATTACTTGGTGAAAATGGTTATGAAAACCTTAGAATGATGGATCATTCTACTGAGATGTTTTGACATGAGTTTCCACACACCAAATGATTTTGGTGATGAAAATGTTGAGGCATGAGCCTTAGCCCTTTATAAAACTGATGGTTGTCTGGATGCGATATCATTCCAATTTTACCGTACAACCACAATACCCGAAGATTGGGTAGGGCTTGACTGGAAACTTATATACCTTAGTATTGGTTCCCTCACGGCCAAGGTCTGAGTTGAGGCTACCTTGTGAAGATTGTCCACCTGTGCAGTACTCAAGATGACAGTTGGTCATGGTTGGTAGGCCAAACTCAGAGGAGAGGTGCTTATACTAGGGCGTGTAATTGAAAGGTTAGGATTGATTATCCGCATACTGAGTATGGTGAATTCAGGATTTGTTCCTGACGGATGTATCGAATGTTGTGGTGAAAGTGTACAATCTTTGCAGAGTGTCAAACTATTCGAATAGTCGCGTCCGCGGTTATGGACAGTTGGAGTGGCCATACTGTTCCCCCGTCAGATGTTTTCAAAATGACTTGTGAAATGAATTGAGACTTTGACTTGACCACAAAAGAGTTGTGACCTGAGATACAAGTTCCCACTTAGAGTTATACACTTTGACTAGTTTTCTCTTGCTTCTGAACTTAGTAGAGGTAAATCTGTTTTTTTGCAAAACAACCCTAGAGCTTAGTGTCCTATTACAAAAAAACCCTTCACTTGTTAGTATTAGTTTGTGAGTACTTAAAGAGTACTCATGGCTTTGTCCCTGGCTATTCCCGTGGCCACACTATGAAGAGGAGTATCAGGATGATGGACCCCAGGAAGGTTACGACAACTAGGATCATCTCCCATCATCAACATTGCCTGTGACCCCGAAGATGGAGCTTCGCCTACGCTACCTTTATTATTATGTATTTCCGCTGCTTGAGTTGTATTAAGAACTGGATCATGAGATCCTTATTTGTGTAAGACCTTATGTATGGTTTGTAATGGATGATGTACTGTGGTATCCGATTCTATTATGTCTCGCAAAAATGGTAATCCTGGGATTGCGATGTATGGCATCACAGGCATCTGGGATTCAAAATCCGGGTGTTGACATTGGCAATCTCAAGTCCCTTGAATATGAGGGCCACACATCATGCTACTCAACTTTGGTCACCTATAAGTTCTTGTCATTGTAAGTATTTGCATATCATAGAGAACCGCCAACGGGGTACCCCTTGCACATGGTACAAGAGCTTTCCCATAACCAAAATGACAAGGCAAGCAGACAATGAGCATCTCAACAATCTTTTTATTTACCATATGCATAGATTTGTATTGAGGATGCTTCATAGATAGCTCATTATGGTGATGCTGAAAGTTTCCACCATGATTAGGCATGGCTTAGGCTAGCGGCCCAGGCGTTTCTCTAACATAGAATACAAACTCCATTGACTTACAAGTTCCGTCTTTATTTCACACCGGTGACATCCATAGACAAAAGAGCATGATATCAACTGAGTACAAAGTACAAGTGCAATGTTGAAAACGTTCCCCGTGACATCACGGTTCTTCTAATTCCAACTTATAAGTGCAAGCATGTGACACCCCCGTGATCAGGGCTAAACAAATCCCAGACCTCCGTCTGACATTAGCTTAACCTTGAGCTCGAGGATATCCAGTGAAGAATCGATAACACAGCAGTGACCCTACGACCCTATTACAGCAAGCTCATAACTGAGCGAAGAGCCAAATTATTACAAGTAGAGGTCACTGACCAGAAACATCAAACAAGGAAGGAAAATTATGCTATTAAGTATAGGAAACTTAACCAAGGGCCTAAGAGGCCTGAAGCATAATGATGACGTCCCAGCCCATAGATTCCAGGCTGCCGGCCGGGAACCCCAAGCTACTCGTCGGTGTCGATGTAGTACCAAACTGATCTTCAGGGAACACTTACTCTGCCAAAAGTATCAACAAAGCAAGGGTGAGTACAGGGTGTACTCCGCAAGACTTATGGATGGTGGAGTTGTTTTGCATAAAGCCATCTTTGTTTATAAAACAAGAGAGAGGAGAAGCTCGTCTAATCAGAGTATTTTAAAAGGGGATAAGAGAGCGACATCCCAAAATATTGATCATCATCTTTTGATATCCACCAAGTCATCACCATCTACCAACTAGGATCACGTTGATCTGCCAAGTTTTACGATTAGGTTCAAGTTCTCTATGATCTTAGAATCT
The DNA here is from genome assembly GCA_916181665.1 of Avena sativa. NCBI lineage: Eukaryota > Viridiplantae > Streptophyta > Magnoliopsida > Poales > Poaceae > Avena > Avena sativa. The sequence continues at coordinate 152,962,511 of OV702297.1, forward strand.
GGTCACCAAGCGTTCATAACCGTGAACACGGCTTTTCGAAAAGATTATTACCCTGCAGGGTGTACAACTTTACCCACGTGTACTAACCTTCTCTTAATGCCACAATGATTAGCCCTCTTCCTTGGAAGGCCGGCAGAGGGTGGTTAGACACGACCTTTACCTTGCTTTCGCCGAGACCATGAGTCACGCAATAAGTATGGTTCCACCATAACGGGTCAAATCCCGAAGCCGGTACTTAAAGATGTGAGGAGAGGTTGGTTTACCAGGGGCGCTATCTACCCCAAGCAACCCGGTCCACGCTTCCCTACCTATTATGAATGCACCTCCTTCACCGCCTTCGAGAAGATCCAGAATGCATGTCGAATGGAACGCCCGAACTATGTGACTCATGGAATCTACTAGGCAAGTTAGTTGCTCGTGAGGTTTTCCAGGCCCCGTGTGGTTGTACGCTCGTCTCGGTTCCAAAGGCAAGAACTCAGTTCCCAGTGGTGGCGAGCATGGGACTAGAAAAAACACATCCCACCGTGGTCTTCCATACAAGCCTTAGCACGTTTAATCTCATATCACTTCCGATATCATCTCATCAGGTTCTCCTGCCATACTAGATTGTCTGCATCTGATACATTATCTGGATGAACCAGTACTGACAGCTATGCATGGCTAAGCAGAACATAGATATAAGCTTTAGCAATGCACACAAGTCAAACCTAGTTATGCTAGGAGTAGTGGATCAGGTAATATAAGCTCGAAGGGAGTAATGCAATAGATAAGATACTCTATCTATCGATAAAAGACCACAGTAGAATCGTATGCAACATGGAAGAATTGAAATACTTTCGAAATCATAGGGTTATATCATGGTGGGGCTATGCTTTCCTTTGCCTGTTGATAACGGATAATCAGATCTTCGGGAGCCTTGTACTTGACTTGATTACGGTTGGTCAAGTATTGTTCGTCGATCTTTGATGGTCTTGATCTCGGTCTTTGATCTTGATCTCGATATCATATTCTACCGGGGAAGAACCAAACACCGTAAAGAGAGGGAAACAATCAACACATGGCATCGATGCAATGCTCAAGCAAGTATGATGATATGGCAAGTTGAATTGTATCAAATTGAAACCCTAAAACATGCTTGACAATTTAATCAGGGTTCCGAGGGGTGAAAACCCTAACTCGGGGAAACACCGGATGTATATGAGAGGGGTTGGTTTGTTCTTCTAATTAAACTTGTCATTGTAGTTGCTGATCAATGCATGATTATAGCTCTAATAGATAGTTCTCATTTTTCACATTTTGATATATTATTTGTATTTTTCTGACTTATAAATAATTAGATATTGAATTTACAAGATTTAAATCATTTCCTAGAATTATTAAATCATTTTAAAAAGGTTTACTGCGTCAGCACAGGAGCAAGCTGACGTCACCAGAGGGGTTGGGGTGTTTGTCAGTGGGGCAGAGCTTACCCACAGTGGCTGACAGAGGGGCCTGAGGCCACCTCAGCTGCCACGCGGGCAGTCAACGGTTAGCAGGCCCATAAGCCACGTCACCCTGACGCGGGCATGACATCAGCACGACGTCCACCCTCAGGCGGTGGTCGCCGGCGACGACAGAGGCCATGCCTACACGCGCGGCTGGGCGGGTTCGACGCAGGTGGTCACGACGAGCCTAAAACTGGCAGCGCTACTGGCTTAATGTCATCGGAACAACAACTACGGCGAGCGGCGGTGACACTTGCAGGTCAGTGAGGCGACGGCGGCACAGAGCGAGAGGGAGCGAGCGGAGGGGCTTGCGAGAACCAGTAGCTCACCCTGATGCTCATGGTCGTGTCGGGGAGGCGCAGGGATGTCCGGAGCGACGGCAAGGGTGACGAATACGCTCGTCGGGCTCGGGGAAGATGGAGTCACAGGCGACGATTGCGAGCACCCGGGCTTGATTCGTTTGACGGGTCGAAGCAGGGGAGCATGGTAGTGTTGGTGGCATGCTCGGACAAGCACGGGGATGACCAGAACGACGATGAGCTGGAGCTCCCGTGAGCTAGGGTTCGGCCAGAGATAGAAATTGGGGATAGAGAGAGCCAAGGGGAGAGTGATAGGTCGAGGGGAATAGGGCTACGGCACGGGCGATCTTATCCTCGTGAACGTCGGAGGCGCGCATCACGACGGCGGTGAGCAGCAGAGGCTGCGCCAGACAGCTGCTTGGCTCGGCGGGGAAGTCGACGAGGCAGATGGGCGAAGGGGTATGGGCCTCTACTGGGCCACGGCTGGGCCAAGATGGGCTGCGGCAAGGCTACTTGCGGGCGCGCTGGGCAGCAGGGAAGAGAGAGAGAGAGGCAGCTCAGCCGGCCTGTTTAGCTTAGGATCCATTTTTTCAGCAGAAATTCTTTTCTCTTTTTCTGTTTTTTATTTCCCTTTGTAGTTTTCATTTGAAATCTGTTTTGTATATTTCAAAAATACAAGAAGGTTTTTATAAAACTAGTAAAATATTGTGGGGCCCTCTTAGTCCATTTGGGCTCCAATAATTTTGGTGGTTTTCAAAATTCAAACCATTTGAATGTGTTGCAAAGAGAGGGAAGATAACTATGTTTTAGGGTTTGGCATTATTTTCTTTAATGCAAAGTTTAAAGGGATGATGCTCATGATGCACAAACAAAACCCTAATTAAAGATTAACTAGAACTGGGGTGTTACAAAGCATATACAACAAAGTTGACACAATGGTTCCAGTTTATTAGGAGCAAAGAATATAAAGTGTGCCATCAAGTTTGTGAGGTCTTTAATCACTAAGTTTTCACATAAAAAATAGTTTTTAATTGGAAGATAGTTGAAAACAAGAATATACTTGGAATGGTGTAACACACCATGCATAGGAGTTTATAGTGGAAACTTTGTAATAACTTGGTTTCTTGGGAGTTGGAAGCATGAGTAGAGCTTACTCATACAAGTGGAGGCTAGCAAAAGACTGGGAGCAACCAACTAAGAGAGCAATAATGGCCATAATCATGCAGAGCAACAAAACATTACTAATCAAAGCATAGAGTGGTACTACAAGTCAAGGACTAAATGATTATAGAGGATATGGTGACTTTTTCATAGTCATAACATGGTGTGAGCATGTGCCAAGTCAACCTAAACAAAGCATCAAAGGAGAATACTGCAATATTATGCTTTTGTATGCTAAAACAACACATGATTCCTTCAAGGCACATTAAGAAATCCTAGTTGTTTGGAACAAGTCATGCTACAGCGATAATCACTAAGCATAAGGTCAAAACAAGATCTAGCATGACATGATAAAGTCTAAGACACAGTCAAAACTAGCTCCCTTTTGTGCCACTATAAGCATGAAACTTTCTACTCTTTTCCAATACCAAACAACTTATTTGAAACAACTCAAAAAGATAATAATCAATAAAGATCAATGATATTATCTCACAAATCCACAAACAAGAACTAAAAAGTTCTAAGCTAAAAGCACAAGAAAACTAAGGCTAAACACAGTGCTTGCAAAAGTGAACACTCACAAAACAATAAGAGTGAAAACTAGAGTGTTCTAGGCAATGGAAACAGAGTGTGTCTCTCTTCAAAAGAAGTGTGGTGTAACCAACCAAGTTACTCAAGAAAACTAAGAAAACAAAAACTAAGACGCTCCAAGAACAACACAACAATGCATGATACAATAAAATGAAGTATGCCATGTATTTTTGTGCCATTATTTTATGTGTAGATTTTGGTGCAAATAGTGATTGTGATTGTGAGGATTGTTGGTACACTCCAAACTACCAAGGCAAGTGGTGCTACATGATTTTATCCCTATGCTTTTCAACTATGCATTAGAAATATTTTGCTAAGTCTTGCATGGATATTTTGATCTATATGTGCTATGCTTGGGAAATCCTAGTAGTTGTAGAATTGCTAGAAAATTTCTAAGTTAAGATTCTTATCAATGCCATGCTTAGCCTAGCTAGTAGCAACCAAGGGTGGTTACATATTCATGTTATGAGAAAATATTTCTAAGTCTTTGGACTTATGTTTTTGCTTAATAAAACAACTAAGTGAATGAAACACTTGGGTGGAATGGAAAGAATGGGTTATGTTGAGTGGTTATACAAGGCACATTTCTATGGCTTACCTTGTGTATCTCACTTGTGGAAAGCCACCCACGAACAAAGGGATTTGAGAGGCCAAATGTTAAGAAGCTTCTAGTGCAGCCACATGGCATTATGGGCTCTGCCTGGATCATATAGGTTGCAATAACTTAGCCATTTGGACAGTTGGTGGTAGTGGGATGATAGGTTGGAGCGCGTCCATTTGGTCTAAGGGAAGGCTTCTGAAAGGTCCTGTCTTGGTGAAAATTAAGTCTTGTGGGGAAAGTGCATAACCTCTGCATATGGAAATCTGAGTACTTAGCCATGTCCCTGGTATTGGACAACTTGAGCATCAAGTCATGGAAGCTATCAAGAATCTCCTCATCCCAATTTCTAAGTAAAAGCTTGTGGTTGAACAAGGGTGAAGGTTCACCAATTTATATTGGTGTTTCCTTGGGAAAGATTTTGTCAAAGAAAAACTTAGTGTTTTCAACTAATAGGTAAACCTATTTTGAGCAAAGCAAGCCTAAGCTACACTTAGCCAAAATGCATATAGTATCTAGTCTACCAATAATCTACTAAGGTATCACTTGCCAATACTATTCCAATGTATTGACCCACTGTGGCTATAACTTGTGATGTTGCAGGTTATTCTGATGGTGATTAGGGGTTATGAGTCTACACTCAGCATGCTTGCCTGTGGCACATGAAGATGAAGACTTATTTATCTTATTACATATTTGAGCTCTTGTACTAGGCCTGTGGCCATGGAGTTTGTAAAAGACTATGTTTGTCTCTGGAATGACTTGTAATAATGACCTTTGTTTCTATGTACTTCATCTTAAACTGTGGATGCTAGCATTGATCCAGGGACTAGCATTGCAATCACAGGGATCTTTTCCTTTATAAAGGAGGGATCTTACAGCTATTATAGCCCTACCATTGATTAGAGTGTCCAACCGGAGAGTAGTTCAGGGTAGTATCATGAAGAGAATATATTTATTGAGAATGTTCACTAGTGAAAGTATGATCCCTAGGCCTTGTTTCTAAACATTGAAACACCGTTTGCATCTAGATCTGTTACATGTTTGTCTGCTTCCATCTTTATTTAGTCTCAACACACCACAAAGCTCTTTTCTGGGGCCGTTGCCAGGGATCTATAGGATAGCAGTCCCTTCCTCCCCATCAAAAGCTCTTTTCTAGCACCATTACCACTTTTGTTTCACTATCTCTTCGCCGAACTAGTGCACCTATACACCTCACAAGTATATTGGGGACACAAGAGACTTCTTGTATCTTGATTGCAGGGTTGCTTGACAGGGATACCTTTGACCACTTCCTCCCTGAGTTCGATAAAACTTGGGTAACCCACTTAAGGGAAACTTGTTGCTGTTCTACAAACCTCTGCACTTGGAGGCCCAACAACTGTCTACAAGAATAGAAGTGAGTAGACATCAAGCTCTTTTCTGGCGCCGTTGCCAGGGAGGTAAGGTAAAAGGTACTCACATCCTTCGGTATGAGTGCTCGAAGTTATTTCCTTTAGATTATACAATTTTGTCTTTTTGTTTCTTGTTTTCACTAGTTAGGATTAATGGAAAACAACAACAAAATTAGAGAGCTTTATAGTATTTATCTTGAGCTAGGACATGAAGTATTTGGAGAGAAAATTAAAAAACCTATGGAACTTTATTTTCATGCTAATAGAAATGTTATTAGTATGAATTATTTGAACAACATTATTGATAATGCTATGGAAACGTCTAATCTTGGGGAAGCTATTTTTTTATGAAAATGATCTTTTTAGTTCCCCAGCTTTGGAAGACAGCTATTCTATTGCTTATGATGATATCAAACCTCCAATATATGATGACTACAATGATGAATATGATATTTTCAGTCCACCTACTATTGAGGAGAAAATTAATTGTGATTACAATATGCCTCCTATATTTGATGATTATGGTGATGAGAATAATAGTGATAGCTATTTTGTTGAATTTGCTCCCACCACAATTAATAAGAATGACTATTCTTATGTGGAGAGTAATAATTATTTTATGCATGTGGCTCATGATAAGAATGGTTTATGTAATAGTTATGTTGTTAATTTTATTCATGTTGCTACTTAAAGTTATTATGAGAGAGGGAAACATGGTCTGATGTATCTCAACAATATTAAGTTTCCCCTCTTTATGTTGAAAGTCTTGAAGTTGCACTTGTTTTGCTTTCCTATGCTTGTTTCTTTGTGCTTTCATGAGTTGTTTCTTTACAAGATTCCTATTCATAGGAAGTGGGTTAGACTTAAATGTGTTTTAAATTTGCTTCTTGATGCTCTCTTTTACTTGAATTCATATTTCTTATGTGAGCATCTTCTCAAACTTTCATGCCTAAATTAAAGGTGTTAAAGAAAAGTACTTCTTGGGAGATAACCCAATAGTTTTATTGAGACTTGGAAGTTATTACTTCTGTAATAACCTCTCCTTATCCTTTTTGCATGATTTTTGTGCCAAGAATAACCTCTAATGAGAGAGAAGTAAGATTTGAGAAGTTGCTATCCCGAAATAGATTTTTGTTCTTCACTGTAAACATTCGTGAAAAATCTCTGTAAGTCAGATTGAGCTGTAATTTTCTGAATAAATCCCCCAGGTTGTCCGCTAACATTCATTAGTTTAACACTTTTTGCTTTCAGCAACAGAAGGTCTTCTAAAAAATCGGTTTTCACCTTCTGGTCTGTTTTGACAGATTTCTGCCATTATTTGCATTTGCATCTTTATTGATTTCCTTTTGAGTTCTCTTTGTTAAATTGAGGTTTTTAAGGGAATTGCTACAGTAGCTTGTTTCTTCAATGAAAATTTTGCTATTTTAAAACTAAACCCGAAAGTTTTATTATCTTTTGGATGCACTAGTGTTGCTAATGAAGATTGTGTGAAGTTTTGTATGAAGGAAAATTTTCAGGTGTAGAGGGAGAATGATGTAATGAGATGAAGAATGGACAAAAGCTCAAGCCTGGGGATGCCACCCCATGTCACCCCAAGACATATTCAAGAGGTACAAGCGTCAAAGCTTGGGGATGCCCAAAGCATCCCCTTCTTCATCAATAAAAATCTCTATTCTCTTTCTAGACACTTCGTTTTTATTGCTTCATGCACTATTGTGTTGTTCTTGGAGCGTCTTTGTTTTTTGTTTTTTGTTTTCTTTTACTTGGTTTGCTGCAATAAGTTGGTTGGATCCCAGCACACTAATTTTGGAGATAGACACACTCTGTTTTCATTGCCTAGAACACTCTAGTTTTCATTCTTATTGTTCTGTGAGTGTTCTCTTTTGCTAGCACAATGTTTAGCCTTAGTTTTCTTGTGCTTTCAGCTTAGAATTTTTTAGTTCTTCTTTGTGGATTTGTGAGACAAGCTCACTGATCTTTGTTGATTATTATCTTTGTGAGTTATTTCAAATAAGTTGATTGGTGTTGGAAAAGAGTAGGAAGTTTCATGCTTAAGTGGTACAAAAAGGAGCTTGTTTTGACTGTGGCTTAGACTTTATCATGTCATGATAGATGTTGTTTTGACCTTATGCTTAGTGGTTGTTGCTGTAGCATGACTTGTTTCAAACAATTGAGATTGCTTAATGTGCCTTGAAAGAATCATGCGTTGTTTTAGCATACAAAAGCATAATATTGTGGTATTCTCTTTTGATGCTTTATTTGGGTTGACTTGGCACATGCTTACACCATGTTAAGACTATGAACCAGTCAGCTTAGCCTCTATGATCATTTAGTTTTTGAATTGTGGTACCACTTTATGCTTTAGTTAATAATGTTTTGTCGCTTTCCATGATTATGGCCATTATTGCTCTCTTAGTTGGTTGCTCTTAGTCTTTTGCTAGCCTCCACCTATATTGAGTAAGCTCTACTCATGCATCCAACTCCCAGAAAACCAAGTTATTCCAAAGATTCCACTATAAATTCCTATGCATGGTGTGTTACACCATTCCAAGTATATTCTTGTTTTAGCTATCTTCCAAATTAAACTTGTTATGTGAAAATTAGTGATTAAAGCTCTCAAAAACTTGATGGCACACTTTATTTTTCTTTCCCCTAATAAACTTGAATCATTGTGTCATCTATGTTGTATATGCTTGCACTTATAAGTTGGGAATTAGCAGAACCGTGCTGTCACGGGGAACGCTTTCAACACCTCTAAATATCTATCCAGTTGATATCATGCTCTTTTGTTTATGGATGTCGTCGGTGTGAAATGAAAGGGGAGCTTGTAAGTCCATGGAGTTATGTATGTGTGTTAGAGAAATGCCTGGGCCGCTAGCCTAAGCCATGCCTAATCATGGTGGAAACTTGCAGCATCACCATAGTGAGCAATCTATGAAGCATTCTTCTTATAAAAAAAGAGAGATAGAAAAAAGAGATTGGGAAAAATAAAAAAAAGAGATGAGAAAAGAGGAAAGGGAGAAAAAAGCACCATTTTCACATGGTAAATAAGAAGATTGCTGAGATGCTCATTGTCTGCTTTCCTTATCATTTTGATATGGGATAGCTCTTGTATCATTGGGCAAAGGGTACCCCGTTAGTGGTTCTCTATGATACACATGTACTTACTATGACAAGAACTTACCAGTAACTAAAGTTGAGTAGCTTGAGGAGCGGCCCTCATACTCAAGGGACATGAGATTGCCAACTTATACTTTGTCAAGCATATACTCCATATTTTGTTCACTTTAACCTTAATCACTTCAAGATTCTTATGATAGAGGCAATGCAAGCTGAAAGCTAATAAGTACCATAATTTTTGGAAGATCTTTATGAAACATGAAATCCCTGCTTCCCTTTGAAAGGCCTTTCTTCCACTTTTATATTGAGTCTCCACCTTCTATCCTTAGGCACCAATTAAGAGAGCATAGTTTCCATTCTTAGTACTATGTGCATTGTCCCAAAACTTATTGATTGATTCATATTGTTGATATTGCTTGTTCTTGAACTATTTGTATCTAGTCACCCTTATGAACTTTGAAGGTGTCCTATGCATTTATGTTTTGCTACTCCATGAGGGACAAGCTGAACCGCTATGCTATGTTTTCTATATGTGAAACAAACAAACGTCTTTTAATGCATTGTTATTCATCGATCTTTGTTTCTATCCTTTCATGTTGAAGCATACTTCATCTTTCATGCTCATGTTTAGAGTACTTTGATCCCAACTTTTAATGCTTGCAAATGGTTTGATCTTGATTGTGATGGTGCATGTCACCTCAAAAATTATTCTTTTTATCACTTACCTACTTGATGATGAGCAGGAGTTAAGCTTAGGGATGCTTGATACGTCGTAAACGTATCTATAATTGTTGATGTTCCATGCTTGTTTAGTATCCACTTTGTTATGCTTTGTCTACACTTTGAGGTGTTTTTATACATTTTCTCGGACTAACCTATTAACAAAATGCCATAGTGACAGTTGCATGTTTTCTACTGTTTTTGGTTTCAAAAAAGCTAGTAAGGAAATATTCTTGGAATTAGGCGGGACAAAAGCCAAAGTCAATATTTCACCGAGACGAACACAGAGCCGAAGGGCGACCGGAGGGGAGCCACAGGGTGGCCACACAACCCATGCACAGGCCCACCCTGGGCCATGCCTGGGTAGGGTGTGGGCCCCCTGGCCTCCCTCCTGCGTCGCCTCTTCGCCTATATAATCCCCCCCGATGCCAAAACCCTAAGTACCCGATCAAATCTCTACGAAACAGTCCGTAGCCGCTGCCACCATCGTCCCTAAATCGGGGGGATCGGAAGCTCTTCCCGGCACCCTGCTGGAGGGGAGAGATCATCCCGGAGGCCTTCTTCATCACCATGCCAGCCTCCGGTATGATGCGTGAGTAGTTCCACCTTGGACTATGGGTTCATACAGTAGCTAGATGGTTGTTTCTCCTCCTTTGTGCTACCATGTTTAGATCTTGTGAGCTCCGTTCATGATCAAGATCATCTATTTGTAATCATGCATGTTGTGTTTGCGGGGATCTAATGGATATTGAGATTACTATGTCAGATTGATTAATAATTCCATCTTATTGATTTTATCATGTCTATGTTGTTTGAGATCTTGCATTCTCTACGTTTCTAGTAGCTATCTTGGCCAAGTAGATGCTAGTGACTCCAAGAGGGATTATTTATGCTCGATAATGGGTTCATGCCTCTATTGAATCTGGGGAAGTGACAGAAATCTCTAAGGTTGTAGATGTGTTGTTGTTACTAGGGAGAAAACAACAATCTCTTGTTCATGGACCAATTGTATTGTTTACTTTACACACATTGCTTAAAGCAGTTATCTGTTGCTTGCAACTTACTACTGGAGGGGGTTCGGATGATAACCTGAAGGTGGATTACTAGTCATAGATGCAGTTGGATGGAGGTCTATGTATATTGTTGTAATGCCCAATCAAATCTCATAGGATCATGAATGTCTAGTATTGCATTGTTATTCCTTGCTTTGTCCTGTCAATTGCCCCGTTGTAATTTGTTTACCCAGCATGTTATGTTATTTATCTTAAGGAGAGCACCTCTAGTGAACTGTGGACCCCGGTCCAATCTTTACCATTGATACATCCTCCACTACTGTTTACTTTCTGCAAGCTACCATTACCTTCCACACCATACGTTTAATCCTTTCTTCTCAGTAAACTGGTGAGATTGACAACCTCACTGTTCGTTGGGGCAAAGTCTTGAGTTTGTGTTTTGTAGGTTCCAAGTTGTTAACAACACCTTGGGGTCGTTTCTTTCCTCCTGCTAGTTTGATAACCTTGGTTTCTTACTGAGGGAAAACTTACTGTTGTGCTCATCATACCTTCCTCTTGGGGTTTCCCAACGAAGCTCTACCGTGATCTGAGCCGCATCGGTCACTATAAGTGCTAACATCCCTCGGTCTACCAACATGTAGTTCCCTACATCAAGTCCCCACATGTAGCGAACCCGAACCCATCTTGGTTCGAAATCCCTGTGATTATAGTGCTAGTCACTGGATCGAATAGCTAGCACCCACAGTTTACATCGCATGATCCAGAATATAAATACTTATTACAATCTCATAGCCATAGGCTATCTTATTACAAAGCAGAGGAATAAAATTAAAGCATGGAGTCCTTCATATTCATGTGCCACAGGCAAACATGTTTGGTGTAGACACGTAACCCCTACTCATCAAACATCACTATCATCAAGTAATCCTGCAACATGATAAGTTACAGCCACAAGGGTCAATACATTTGAATTGTAATGGCAAGTGTCACTACTATGTGGAAATAAGTTGGAGTCTATCAATACATGCATATTTGGCTAAGTAGAGTTTAGGCTCATTTGTAGAAAGCAATATGGTTTTATCCTATCTTTTCAAAATAGTTTTGATCTTTCAATAACTCTCTGAAATCCTTGGCAAACTCCAAGTGCTTCTAATACCTTGTTGACACCATCAAGTTTTACTTTGAGAAATTTGAATGTCGACATCTTCCATAGCTTCAGGCCTTAGTTGCTCATAGTTGTCCATAACTGGGGACACGGCTAAGTACTTAGAATTTGATCTTCTGCAAAAGTTGTACACTTTACCCACAAGACACAATCTCGTCTTGACGCCACCAGTGGCCGCTGGATAAGTACACACCAAATGGGGTACCGGCAGATCGAGAATGTGACCAAGTCTTTCCATAGAAGTCCTCCCAATACATTATGCTAGCACATCTACCAGGCACCAATGTAAGGATATACTTCAAATACATAATTCTATTTAACCTGAATAGGTACCAATGCAAGGGTCTTCCACTATGTAATTGACTAGGCCAAAGCCCATTTAGCATATGGCTGTACACGGAAGCCACTATACGAGAAACATGTTCAATCTCTAAGTCCCTGGGTGGTTTTCTTCTACTTCACGCACGAAAAAGATAGCCATATATATATATATATATGGTTCCCTTCGTTGCCACCTTATCCACAACTGAGTATCCACATTCCACCCAGGTGATTCATTGAGTACTTGTTTTATTATATAAAACATATATTATTCCAACACTTCATATAATCATAACATGGTATTCCACCCCAAATCTATAGCAGGGCTAAGCATACTACAACTACGATGTTTCCACTAAGGAATATATAAAGGATATCCTAATAGGACAAAGCATAGCATAGTAACATAGTAACCCTATCATGCATACTACAAAAATTCCACTAAGTGTATTGAAAATAGTAGGACATGGATGATAGTGCCACTTTCCTTAGTAGTTGGTGGTGTTGGTACACTCTTCGCAATAACACACTTGACAATCAACACAATCTATCAAGCAAAACAACCAAGACAAAACAATCACAAGATCAATACTAATGACAACACAAAAATCATGCAAAGTATGCAAACATGCAAGATGGCAATTTTTATTGTACAAATTTTTATAACAAGGTTCTGAACATTACTAAGTGATTTATGAACATTTTATATTTTCATGATTACAAATGCAACCATTTGTTCAATTGTAGCAATTAGCAATATTTTCTAACACTTGGAAAGGACGTTCTCACTAAATAATTGTCACGATCTTATTTATATTAGAATAAAATTATATTTTGGTCTTACTGGACAGAAGGTTAAATTTACAACCATTTTCAAAAGGATTCACGTAAAAATAATTTACACAACAATTTTTAGACTCAAAATACTCCACAAATGGTCATGTATAAAACATGATTTTAAAAGACTAAAAAATACAAAATTATAGCCCCACTGTGTTCTGCTCGTTTTTATGAATCCATAGACATATTATTTGCTAAATTTGGATGTACAGAACTAAAGATATGATTTTTGCAAGTTTCTATGTTCTTATGTCTAAAAATCCAAAAATAGGAATAGATATGACACTTGGCAGATTCTGATTGGAGGATACCCCTTTGTTTAAGTGATCTATGATGGCCTTTAGATGAAGATCTAATGGTCCAAGATGGCTCACGGAAAAGCTCGCCGGAGAAGTTCGCCGGATTTGCGGGCACGGACTTGGCATTGTCGTTCCCATCGCTAGGGACGTATCCGGAGTAGAAGAAGATGCAGACGGCATAGAGGATGTCGAGGCGGTACTACTGAACGTGATTGTGAGGTTGTTCATTCCCAAAGGTGACAACAATCCACAGATGGAGCAACGTGCGACGTCGACGGCACGGCCAACTATAACAATATGATGAACAATCATGTCCTGGAGGTAGACAATATTAAGAGTAGTCTTATGGTAGAAGGAATTGACAAGGGAATCACCGAGGATGAAGCAATCTAGCGATGAACTCCGGTTTTAGGCTGATCTTGGCATGGTTGGTGTGTGTTCTATGGATCTTCTCTCGAGAAAGTTTAGGAACGAAAGTGAAGGAGGGAGACTAGAGGTACGCGCTGGATCTTTCAGTTCGTCTTGATATGCTCTAGAGAGGGAGATCGGGATACGTATGCCGCCATATGATATTAGGTTCACAATATTGATTTGAGAGATTAAGACAATAAAGTGAGAAACTAATGGCCTGAATGGATTTGCCATTGAATTTCTAATAACTTTCGTGTTTAACTCGACAAGAAAAGGCCAATATAATTGATGGGGGAGGAGAGGAAGAGGTGGGAGGTTTCATGGATGTAATGTACGTGTGTTGTGTCCAGGGAGAGGAGGAAGATGATAGATCGGTGTAAACGGGCCAGATTGGGTTGTCCCAAAAAGAAAATTAGCGGGAGAGGGAAAAAATAGGAAGGGAGGGCTGGTTGGGTTGATCTCAGGTGGGCTGGGTTGGTCTGGCTCTTTTTTTCCTTCAACGTTTCTTCTTTTCTTTTTCTGTTTCATGTTCTAGTTTCCAATTTATCTCTTTAAATTAATTTAAATTTATACCAAACCTTTTTAGAAAATTTTATATAAAATATAAGTTGATAGTTTACTTCGATTAGAGTATTTAAAATATTTCTTTTAATAAAGTATAATTCATTTAAAAAATTGAGCATGGCACGTAGTCCTACGCAGTATATTTTCTCAAATTTTCTTTATTTCATATCTTTTAATTTAAAGCTCCAAAAGGTTCAAACCAATTTCCTTAGCTTTATAATTTTATTCTTTATCATAATCACTCATTTAAGAATACTTTTATTTCGTTTTTAGTCATTGCCTTAACTTGACTTCATTTTTCTTTCTATATTTTATAAATTTTTATATTATTTTATCTGGAGCTTCAAATAGAGTCAAACTATTTTCTATGGTTTTATAATTTTGCCCTTTATCTTTTTAGCTCACTTAGGAATTATTTTGTATATTTTAAATATGGAATATATCCAGAGTCTCATGTTGTTAAGTGGTCATTTCAACTTTGAGAAGAAAGTTATTTCTCTTAGTTTTAAAATGCAAACATGCATGCTTCATGATTTTGAGGTTTTGAAAACATGCATACAACTTCACAAACAAAATTGTTTTATTTGATTTTTGTCTTGAAGGATTTATATTAAATAGTAAAATAGTTTTTATTCCCTTTGAATTTCTTTTAATTTTTTACATTTCAAAATTTGGAAAATTTTGGGATGTGACACCACAAGAGGCAAATATTGGAGAGGTCTACTTCTCCCAACATCAAGATGCAGACAATCTAACACATGGTCACATCGATGAATATCATAATAAATTTTATCCTATTCCAATCTCATACTAGAGTTTCTCCATCTCCCCAAGTACTAATGATCTACTCCTACATGGAGGCAGACATCATCATAGTAATGGTAATGGAAGCGATCATTGATGAATAGTACTTGTATAAATCCACAACTAGTGCAAGAATTACAACAAGATATAGATGGGATGGATCGAGATGATCGTGGTGATGAAGATGCAGCGGTTGATGAAGATGTAGATCGATGCCTTGGCCTCCTAGGTCTGCGTAGGACGAAGATGGGTCCCTAGGGCAATTTCCCCCTCTAGATTCCTTCTAGAGGTTAGGTTTCGGTGATTTCTGGGTGTTCTGTATGTCGTTTCTCTTAACCAGTTGCACGGGGTGAAACTATTTTAGGAGGCGGAGGCGGCGCCAACTATATGGCGGCCCGCCGTATATTTGGTCGTCAACTCTTCTGTCTCCACTTCTTGCTTCGGGTTTTCTTCTGGTATTATTAATATTCCCCAAATAAGCGATTAACGTAGTTTTTGGCTCCTTTTCTCTCTAGTACAACTGCTCCAAGAATTATGTCCTTTGGATCCATCATCTGATCTAATCCTGGTGAAAATAAACATAAAAAGTGGGTGTGAACGTCGTAAAATACCAAAATCCTACATCTATAATGCAAAATAACAATGTAAAACATGACGCAAATATGCACTCATCAACTTCCCCAAGCTTAGACTCTTGCTCGTCCCGAGCAAGTTTAGCTTAATGGATGTGATCCTCATATTCATGAAGCTGAGTCGATAAAATAAATGAGGCAGTTGCAACATGTATTTATCATAAAGGATACATATAAATAAGTTCATGAATAGTACCTTACTCGAACCATCTGAATAATATTATCAGGCTTCCACACCTTAGCAATTAATAGTTCACAAAAGATTATTATCAACATGATGTAAAAGTTTTCAGTTCAACTAAATGAGTTAGTGAGGTAGTCCCAAGTGTTTTTAGGATTGATATATTCACTTGGGATTCAAAATCTCAAATGTCTCTTTGTCTTACTACAATATGGTCGTATATGCCTACTTGCTCTTTGCACATTCGCTCCTTTTTTCATCTATCTTTTTCTTCTTTTCATATATATATTTGTGCTCACACTTTTGTTTAAGTGATTTGCAAAGGAGCTAGCCATATAATCCACTTCATGTAGGAATTTCAAAGTTTAATGATCTCAATTATCAAATTCCAAATATATATGAGGCATCTTTATAACTTGAGTATTCTACCTCAAACTTGTTCTCAATCTATTTGATAGCACTTATAATTTCTCCTTTTCTCATGGTTTTTCTTTTTCATTTAATTAATTAGATAGTTTCTCCTTTTTGTAAATCAAACCAATTACCTACAACATATTAATCAAACTATCTTTATATGTTCCATTAATACCAATGGTTTGGAAGACTCCCATTGCTATCATCAAGTGCAAGTAAAATCATACTCAAGTCATTCATATATCCAATAAGACAAACTCAAACTCAATAATACTCCATATATTATAATAAACTCAGAATTTCATAAGAGGGTTCGACTATTCCTGAAGGGAATCTAATGATGCACACTTTATTTATGAGCTCGAACTAATGCAGAAGCTAGAATAGAAATAAAAACTTGTAAGATATATTACAAGGTCTTAAAGATCTCCCCAAGCTTGGAATCAAGTCATGCGGGATCAAATAATCCCTTGCGAAATTTGATATTGTGCTTTATTGAAGGTCACTATGGCAACATGGTACATGGTATCTTCTACTCATGGGCCGGCCTGAGACAGAGGGATTGATTGATGGCCTCTAGCTCTTTAATGCATAGCTTGTAGAGAAGGTTATTCTTCTCCATCACTTTCACTTGTTCTTTAATGATCTTATTGTTGATTTGGAGGGTTTGTATCGCCTTGAGACTCATAGTAAAACCTTCTTCAGTGGTCTGCTTGATATCTTCATCGAGTTTATCAAGATAAACACGTGGCCACTAAAGATGCCTAGGTGTCCGCGGTGCCTCCTTGTCTATTTCTTCAATCTTCAACTTGAGGGCCTTCAGCTCCTTCTTCCGGCGATCCTTATCATCGTCGAAGAACTCAAAGGGGGTGATATTGATTTCCTTGCCTTGCTCACTATTGCTTCCGATCTCCATAGGAACTCCTCCCCTTGGCCTCTTGGATCTTGATGGCTCCATGTTGTGTATCCTCTTGTATGAACAAGAAGTAGATTTGTTCCTGGTGATTTGTGATTAGAGAGAGGCACAAGGGCAGTATATAAGAGCGGTCAGGGGTCAGTAAAACTCGTGAGAAACACCAAATTATCGTCCAAGAAAATAATCCAAACCGACTAGAAAAAGAAATCGCGGATTTGAAGGAGTCCTGCGCCGTAACGACCAACTATACGATCGTGGCCCGTATAGTTGTGGCCGTATAGTTGGTTCCGGGCAGGTATTTCCAAATATTTCCAGCCCAAGTCGGTTAGATTACTGACTAAAAACCGACAAAAATGTTTTTTTGATGAATAATAAATAACGAAAACGGGTCGAGGGTACTGAATCTTTGACAACTATACGGCAGGAGAATTTTATCCGACCGTATAGTTGTGGCCGTATAGATACGGTACCCAGAAATTTCTTTCGTACAAAGGATACAGAATATTTAACAACCAACTATACGACGGGAGATTTTTCTCCGGACGTATAGTTGTGCCCGTATAGTTACAACATCCAAAAATTATTTTGCAAAGGGAATACAGAACGTTTGACGACCAACTATACGGTGGGAGAATTTTCTCCGGCCATATAGTTGTAGAAACCCCTAGAAAACTTCATAAAAACAAGAGAAATTCGAAGGCAAAAAATTTAATGGTAGGAACTATGAAAACAAAGTACTTATTAGAGTTAGAAAACTTACCTTCCACTTACCGTTTATTTAGTCGGGAGTGACAAGATCCTTCAACAACAAGGACTTATCCTTTTTGTGAGGATTTGGCTTTAGCTCATATAATAATTCTTGAAATCAAAAATCATCAAGACTAAAACTCCTCTTAATAATATCGATGTCTTGTTGGGTAAATATAGATGATGCATCTGCAACCTTTTCTCCTTGTCTCTGCATAATCTACAACTCAAATTTTTGAAGTAGAAGGATCCAACGGATTAGTCTTGGATTATGAAACTTCCTCTCGAGGAGTTCTTTTAAACCATCACGATCCGTATGAACTCTTACTTTTGCATCAACAATGTAAGAACAAAACTTATCACAAGAGAAAAATACAGCAAAGAGTTCCTTTTCTTCCTTAGGATAATTCTTTTGAGCACTGTTGAGAGTTCTACTAGCATGATGTATAATATTAAATCTGTGACATATGTCATGTATTAGAGTTACTCATATAGCATCATCACTAGCCTCACATATTAAATCCAAAATCATATCCCATATATGTGGTTTAATGATGGGAGCACGAGATAAAGCATTTTTAAGTTTATCAAAGGTAATAAGACACTTATCATCAAATTTGAATCTTACTCCTTTTTGCAACAGATTAGTCAAAGGTTTAGAAATTTCGGAAAAATTCTTAATGAACCTTCTATAAAAGCCTACATGACCAAGAAAGCTTCTTATACCTTTTACATCCCTTGATTGTGGCATTCTTTCTATTTCTTCAACTTTAGGCATATCTACTTCAATACCCTTACCTTATACTTTGTGTCCAAGGACTATGCCTTCTTTGACCATAAAATGGCACTTCTCCTAGTTTAAGAAAAGATTGGTTGCTTCGCAATGCTGCAAGATTATTTTGAGATTATCCAAGCAACTAGTAAATGAAGTTCCATAGACAGAAAAATCATCCATAAATACTTCCATTCTAAGTTCTATAAAATCTGCAAATATAGCAGTCCTGCATCTTTGAAAAGTAGTTGAAGCATTACATAGACCAAAAGGCATACGTCGGTAAGCATGTAAACCATAAGGACTAATGAAAGTTATTTTAACTTGGTCTTCATGATGAACAGCTATTTGGAAGAAACCAGAATATCCATCCAAGTAACAAAAAATGAGTGTGGTTTGCTAACCTCTCTAAAGTTTGATCTATGAATGGTAAAGGATAGTGATCTTTCCTAGTCTCCTTATTCAATTTTCTGAAATCTATGCACATCCTATGTCCAACAACAGTTCTAGTAGGTATCATTTCATTGTTTTCATTAGGAACAACTGTAAATCCGCCTTTCTTAGGAACACAATGAATATGACTTACCCATTCACTTTCTTTTACATGATATATTATACCTGCATAAAGTAGGCATACTATTTCTTTTCTTACCACTTCCTTCATTTCGGGCTTTAGTCTTCTATTAAATTCTGCAACTGGTTTAGCACCTTCCTCCATCAATATTCGATGATAGGCTATCATGGGACTAATACCCTTCAAGTCATCCATTGAGTACCCAAAGGCCTTGCAGTGCTCCTTTAGTACCTTCATAAGTTATTCTTCTTCTTCCCCTAAAAGTTTGGCAATAATAATTATAGGGAATTTATTAGTATCATCTAAGAATCTAAGCTTAAGATTATCTGGTAAAAATTTTAATTCTAGGGGTGGTAGTTCCTCAGCCCCTCTCTTTTCTGGTTCTTCAAAAGCTTAATCAGTTGGAGGTTCTTCGTTGGGAAATGAATCAAATTCATTTTCTAATTCTTCTATAGTTTTATCCTCCATAATTATTTCTTCACAATTTGGGTCTTAATTTATTTCTTCATCTTGATTATTTAAGAAGAGAGCTGCCATTTCTTCAATAGTTTTCTCCTTCTCTTCTTCTTTTATGAATAGAGGTTTGTCTTTAAATTTGGAAAAATGGAATTCTTTTTCCACTTCCCCAAGCTTAAGGGATACAACCTCCTTTCTGAAGTCAACTGTGGCACCTATATCACTCAAAAAGTTTCTTCCAAATATAATTGGGCAAAGAGTGTCAATTGGCATATTAATAACTACAAAATCAATAAGAAATTTTTTATTGTTAATTGTGATAACTGCATCTTCAACTACTCCCATTGGATTTCTAAGATTTTATTGGCTAACATGATCATCATATTAGTATTTTCTATTGTATCCGGTGCTATTTCTTACTCCCTCCGGCCCATATTAATTGACTTGGATTTTTCAAATTTTGGATGAACCTATATACTAAATAGTGTCTAGATTCATCCAAATTTTGACAAATCCAAGTCAATTAATATGGGTCGGAGGGAGTATTTTATTTCTAGATAAAAATCATAAGATATAACATTAACTTCAGTGCCAAGATCACATAAACCCTAATGCGAGGTTTCTTTAAATATGCAGGGAAGAATAGGCTTACCCACATCTTTTACCTTAATTGTACCTTCAACCAATATGGAAGTCTCTTCATCAAGTTCAACTATGTTACAATGTGCATACATAGCCATGAATTCTTCCTTGGTTACCTCTTCGTCTTTGGTTTCATCTAGATGTTTTTCAATTATTGCCACACTTTCCTCTTCTTTCTCCTCCTGTACTGCTTTGACCTCATCGGCAGTATACCCTGTTAATTGAAATGTACCACATATATCTTTGAAACATGCAATATGATCATATGGATCAGGATCTTCTTCATCTCCAGTAAATTGCTTCTTGTGTAGAATACCAAGTAGTAGAGGATTTATTTCAAACCCCCTTATCTTCTCACTAGAGTTGTCTCTTTTATAAATATCATAGGGCTTCCCAAAACGGTTGAGTGGGTTAGCACTAGTCATATGCTCAAACTCCATCATGTTGGTGGAAACCTGTAACTCAAAACAAAACTTAACAAAACTAAAGTAAAGTAAATAAGAAAAAACTAAAAGACCTACAGTGCTTAGCTCCCTAACAATGGCGCCACAAAATAGCTTGATGACTGCAAGTGCACAGGTCGGATGTAGCTAGTTTCTAAATAAAGATATTGATCCCACACGGAGCAGGAGTCTGAAGTCTAAGAATTCTTGAAGTAAATACTAAAAATAGAAATGCTAAAAAAAGTTCTAAGTGACAAGATAAAATGCGAGTAATGCGTAAAAAGGTGTTTTTGAGCTTTTGGTATAAGAGAACAACAAGTAAAGTAAATAAAACCGAATACAGAAAATAAGTATCCGCGTATGTAAAAGAGATTTGAAACTTCAGTGGAAGAAAGTGTTCTCAGGGATTGGCGGATACACCACTAGCGTTATAAAGGGATAAGGTAAACATTATTATCATGAGCATTCTTAACTATGTATGTGTGGGAGGAACTCCGTATTTGGACAAAGAGGCAGCAACCACTTCTCAAATCATCCTCATAACCACAGCAGACAGCAATCAACATCAATTGAATTACCGTGCTATTAAGGGACATAATACCGCATGACGTATCCCATGGCATGGACAGTGTTTTGTGAGTTTCCTCGATTCCCGAGTTGATACGCGAGGGGTGCCAACAACTTTATAGTCACTGTAAGTGCTAACATCCCTTCGTCTACCAACAATTAGTTCCCTACATTAAGTCCCCATAAGAGGCAAATATTGGAGAGGTCGACTTCTCCCAAGATCACGATGCATTCAATCTAACACATGGTCACAACGATGAATATCATGATAAACTTTATCTTATTCCAATATCATACTAGGGTTTCTCCATCTCCCCAAGAACTAATGATCTACTCAGACAGAGAGGCACACAACATCATAGTAATGGTAATGGAAGCGATCATTGATGATTAGTCCTTGTATAAATCCACAACTAGTGCAAGAATTACAACATGATCTAGATGGGATGGATGGAGATGATGGTGGTGATGCATATGCAGCGGTTGATGAAGATGTAGATCAATGCCTTGGCCTCCCAGATCTGCGTAGGGCGAAGATGGATCCCTAGGGCAAGTTCCCCCTCCAGATGCCTTCTAGAGGTTAGGTTTCGGTGATTTTTGGGTGTTCTGTATGTCGTCTCTCTCAACCAGTTGCACGGGGTGAAACTATTTGAGGAGGCGGAGGCAGTGCCAACTATATGGCGGCCCGCTGTATAGTTGGTTGTCAACTCTTCTTTCTCCACTTCTCGCTTCGTGTTTTCTTCTGGTATTATTAATATTCTCCAAATAAGCTATTTACGTAGTTTTTGGCTCCTTGTATCTCCAGTACAACTGCTCCAAGAATTGTGTCCTTTGGATCCATCATCTGATCTGATCCTGGTGAAAATAAACATAAAAAGTGCATGTGAACGCCATAAAATGCTAAAATCCTACATCTATAATGCATAATAACAATGTAAAACATGATGCAAATATGCACTCATCAGTTACCAATCCACCGATGCGAATATCACCTTTTTGTTTGTTGCTCTGGTGGAGGAGGTGCTGGAGGAATAGAGGTGCAGGAGTTGGACTCTGCGGCGCATTAGGGAAGAGCGCCTTGGTGATCATGGCCATGTCTGCATTGGCCATCGATCCGATATCTCCTCTTCCTAACAAAGTGTTAGCAAGAAACATAGCAAAGTAACAAATAGCTGGGTTCTGAATGGTGGACATCTTATTCTGATAGAAGTCCCTGCCACCATTAACAGAAATAACCTCCCAATTATCTGCACTCGAGACGCTATACAAGTTTTTAACAGTTGATTCCCCTTCTTGAGGGAATCCATAAGCCCCACAAAATTGTTGATAGGTAATTTGATATGGCAGTTGGTTAATAGTGAAATTTATCATGCATACGTTACCTTTCTCCCTATAGGCATCATAGAAGGAGGCAAGGAACTCATGGGTGAGCCCTTCATAGGTGTAGTGGCTTGCATTGGCGAGGCCGAAGAGCCCTGCATTCGCACACAGGTATTCGAAGTCTTCGCTCAACCCTGCTGAGTTGATAAAGCCGTCATCGGCCCATCGTGTGTGCAGTACCTTCCTCGCCAAAACCGTGGCATACTTGTTGTTGAGCTAAGCCCGGAGCCCTGATCCTTTGCCACGTTGGCGCTTGCTCTTGTGAAAAATAATATCGAGCTTGTTCATCTTAATGCACTAAGAAATTTCAATATAAAACCTTAGGAAAATAATTTATACATGATATATGAACGATTCTACGTGGAGGAATTCAATCCTAATGTGAGAAATCAAAAGGTAAAATCAATCAAGCTTGAGTTCATCCACTAATTCAATGAGAAGATTTCAACCATGGAATTCTGAAAATAAAGCATGGATAGGGAGAGAAACATACCGATCTATTGATTCCCCCACTCAAACGAACGAAATCCACGAAGAATTGAGAGTTCTAAAGAGGTTTTGAGAGTTTTGGAGAGATATTTTGAAAAAAAATAATGAGGGGAGGAAGAACCCTAGCCTTCCCCGACCCGTTTAAGTGGTCGGGTCAAACTATACGGCGGGAGCTATACGGCCGGGTGAAGTAGCTCCCGTCATATAGTTGTGGCAGCGGCGAGGATTAGGTTTTCCCATCGCCGGATCACAATTATACGGCCGTAACTATATGGTCGGACCAAATGGTCCTGCCGTATAGTTGGTCATCAACCTTTCTGTATTCGAACCCCAAGTTTTGAGAATTTTGTTGATAACTATACGGCCGCAATAAACATTCCCGCCATATAGTTGGTCGTTACAACTCCTGGAACATGCTTTTTCACCCAAATTTTCAGATATGCACTTTTTTATCTGAACAATGCTATTAAGATAGTTTCTTCATATAAAACTCAAACTTTATTTTCTACACTAAATCTATATTCATTCAGTCGATATTTCTACTACTTTCTGACAGCTGCATTTTTACGGGTGCGCTTCCGCAAGAATGTCTGTGAAAAAGTTGTAGGAATGCGATGAACTTTTTATTATTTAACTCTACTTTATTGATATGATGGGTTGACTCCCATTAAGCATTTTATTAAGAATGGTTGAATATTTCAACCCCTTCTCTGTTCTCGAATTCTTACCTTTGGTTGCCCTTCATCAAAAGCACTTACCACATGAACACGTTTTTGCCGGTGGAACATACCTTTCTCCTGCTTCTAATTTCTTTGGAAAAGACCGGATTATTTCAGCATCATAAATATTGAAGATTATTTTCCCTTCAGCGCAGTCAACTGACGCTCCTGCAGTGCTAAGAAAAGGTCTTCCAAGTATTACAGATAATTTTTCATCCTCTAGCATCTCAAGAATAATAAAGTCAGTGGGAATAACATGCTCATATATTCTAAGTAGAACATCCTCGATCATACCAACATGTTGTTTAGTGGATTTGGCAGCCATCTGTAAAGTGATAGAAGTGGGGGAGTATTCCCCTAATCCTAGCCTTTTATAGAGGGAGTACAGCATTACACTAACTCATGCACCTAAATCACATAAGGCATTATGAATATCAGTTTTTCCTATTGAACATGAAATGGTTGGTATCCTGGGATCTCCTGATTTAGACAATAGCCTCCCATTAGCAGGGTAACTAGTCACCATGGCAACAGTTTAAATTATATCTTTCTTTTTATTAATAATATCATGGAGAAATTTGGAATAGGCAGGCACTTTTATTGCATCCGCAAATGAAATTTCTAGACAAAGATCATTAAGTTCCTTTGTGAAAGAATCATAGTGACGAGGTTTAATATCGTCAATGCCCATTGTTATGGACTTGGGTTTTGGAAAAGATGGGGATGCTGGAGATCGTGGAACGATTAGCAAAAAAGCAACACGGGGACACGGGTTTACCCAGGTTCAGGCCCCCGGAGGGAAAACCCTACTCCTACTTGTCTGCTCTTGATTACGGCGGAACCGAAAAGTACAAGGGTGCGCAGATGCAACATGGCGTGGAGGTGTGTAAGTGGTGGTATGCGAGAGATTGTAAGAGAGCTCCTTGTCATGCCCTCCTGCCCTTTATATAGATATAGGCAGGTCCCAGGCATAGACCTAGTCGGTTACAGGTTTTAGGGTTTACCCCTTTGAATTTTCTATCTACTCTAGTCTTGCTCTCCAAGGATCCGAAGGCGTCATGGGCCCTGGCCACCCGAAAGTCTTCATGGGCCGGCGTATATTTGTCGTGGGCCTTCCTTGGGCTGGACCAGGTATGCTAAGGTCGCGTACCCGCAGGGTATGACCATGTCAGTAGCCCCCGAGTGTTCAGTCGAATCATAGATTCGGCTGATGACTCTTCAATCCTTAGGGTGCAGCTATCTATGTTTGTCTAGAGAATGATTTGAGTGTGTAGGGATTGTTGATGCGTGTGCCCGACTCTCCCGACAGATCAGGGTCAGTTAACTGTCTTAGGACAAAACAACACGATCTTTTTCAGACTCGAGTCCCTCGACTCGAACCCGGAACATATGCTAGCGTAATTCGACTCAGGCCTCGGAGGACTTACAGGAGTGGAATTCCAGTGGATTTAAATGATGTACCTAACGCGTCCGTCGGGATTTTTCATCGCGCCTGCTGGCACGGATTTTTACTAGCAGAGTGTAGTCGTGTGCATTGCCAGGCCATAAGATGGTATATGCAGGTCTTATCTTTGCGTCGCAGACGCAGCATCCGAATGTTTATCACCGCGGAGGTGTTTCGGGTGGCCAAGGAGGACGTTGCTCACTTAGCGTAAATGGGGCAGAGATGCCTAAAAAATTTTAAGTGCTGACCCGAAGGATCGCAGTCGAAGAATTCATAGGGTGCGCTACCAGCGCTCTCTATGGGAGTACCCCCGAGTGTCTGTTCAAGTCGTAGACTCGAGCAGAGACTTTTAATTCGATCTTTGTTGACTTTTAGGTCCGTAAGACACAAATTTTTCGGATGCTTGAATCCATCCTCCCTATGGGAGTAGCCCTCGAGTCCGTAGTGGAGTCGCAGACTCGACGTAGAACTCGAAGAATAGTTTAGCAGTGTTATGCTTTGTTTATTTGTCGGGTGCGCGGCCAGCACTCCTGATAGAAGTAGCCCCCGAGTAGTTAGTCGAATCGTAGATTCGAGTGCGTACTCTTAGTTGTGTAACCGAAGAATTGTAACCTTTGCTAGTATAGCTTTTGATGACGTCAGTGCTGACGATCGGTGACCTCAAGTGTCTGCGGCGCCAGAGATGACATGACTGGACGAACATGGGTCCCACCTTCTGACCTTGAGTTGATCGGTCATGCGCGGCATGGAGATAATTATGGTGTCGCCTCGATTTCCGCGCGTAGTGGACGGCGTGTGAGCGACGGTTCGCTGCTGTGCTGACATGTGGACGGCCAGATCTTGATGTTGTCTCTAGGTCTTCCCGATGGACTGTCGTCATGCATCGTCCTCGTCCTTATAATCATTGGGGAAAAGTTAGTTTGTTTTCACCACAGCCATTATTGTTTCACTGCTCCCATCTTCTCTATGCTTTCTCACTGTGCGCTGGAATTTCCCCGAGCTTTTCCTTCCTTGATTCTGCGTGCTCACCGCCGGCACCGCCGCACTGCGATGGGGAAACCCAAGAAGTCCTCCACTGCAGTTGGTACTAGTGCTGCCACCGGTGGCAAGAAGGGTTCCGCCGCGACCCGCATCACCGACGGTGGCTGGCGGCGATCGGAGACGCGTGAGGGTGACCTCCGCAAGCTCCTTGAGCGCGGCCTGATCCCGCAGGATAGGGACGCCGTCAAACTCCCCGGCGACGAGGTAATTCCCTGTCCTCCTGCTGGGTTTCGACTTATGTTCATCGCCTTTGTCCTTCGGGGCCTTTCCTTCCCAATCCACAATTTTCTCCATGGATGGCTTTTTCTCTATGGCATCCAGCTGCATCATCTTTCGCCAAACTCTCTTCTTCATGTCTCCTGTTCCATCACATTCTGCGAGTCCTGGCTCGGTATCGAGCCGCACTTTGGCCTCTTCCGGAAACTCTATTCCGTGAAGAGGCAATCTGGTTCCGATGGTGTTTATCCCATTGGGGGTTGCATCATTTTCCTCAAATCCAATCTTCTTTTCTTCTCCTTTTCTATGTCAGAATCTGTCCAGTACTGGCGGAGACGATGGTTTTACATCTGCGACTCCACGATGGTTGGACACGAATTTGGTCTTGCTCCTTTCGACCCCTCCTAGAAAATCGAGCTGAAGAGGTCCTGGAAGAACCAGATCTTGGATGGAGAGGTGGCGGAGATACAGGTGCTCTATCATCGAGTGGAGGACCTTCTGCTGATTACGGATAAGGAGGTGAACGGTGTGGATATCATCCGTACCTTTCTCAAACGTCGAGTGCAGCCGCTCCAGGCTAGGGTGCACCCAATGTTCCTTTATTCTGGTCGCCGCGATCCGACTAGGGTTTTGGCTGAGGAATTCTCCATGGGGGATCTCGACGGGATCCTTCGCCCACTGCTGAAATACAAGGCTGGAGAGGATATCCCGGGGAAGTCGTTGACTTCTCCGTTCACCGCTTCTCGTCCGGTTCCGCAGGTGTAGATCTGGTACGTGTGCATAGCGCTATTTTCGACTGCGTTTTCCTTGCACCTTTTTGTGCTAAAAATTTGTTTCCTTCTTGCGCAGGAGTTCAAGGTGCCAGGCATGTCGCCTCCATTGCCCGAATTGTTCCCGGATGCACCGGACAATGAGGTAGTGGACCTCATGTATGAACTTCCGTCGGCGCGATCGGCGGCCGAAGAGGCCATTGATTCGAGCGAGGATCGCAGTCGCAAGCGGACACGGAGATCCAGCGAATCGTCGGATGCTTCGACTCCGCCGACGCCTAGGAACCCGATTTGCCTTGAGCGTCACAGTGGGGGTCATGGGGGCTCTTCCTCTCCTATTCCGGCCGTGCCCGTGCAGGCTGTGGCACCGCGCCCGTCGGCGAAGCAGAAGAAGGAAGAGAAGAAGGAAGAGAAGAAGGAAGAGAAGAAAGAGGAGAAGAAGGGAGGGAGGACCCCGCCTGTCTTCGACTTGAGAGATCTCGACTCGTAAGATTTCTCAGTTGCTTTTTTCTTTCTCTTGTCTGTTTGCTTTGTACTTGGCTGATTTTTTCTTTTGTAGCCACTCCACTGATGGCTCCTTCAGCGATGGCGCTCGGGAGATGGTGGGGGAGTCGAAGGTTGTTCCTCCTCCTCCTCAGACGGTGGCCACCTCTGAGGGCACTGCTCCGAACCCTTCTTCGCAGGAGGCTCGGGTGGTTGTCCCCCAGAAGACTTCGGCTGGACCTTCGGAGTCGCCGTCTGATCACGTAAGTTTCTTTGTTCTTGCCGCGGGGGGAGCCCCCGGGCATTTTTCGGGTGATCTGCAGATCACTTTTTGTTTTTGCTTGTTGTCTTGGGGGAGCCCCCGAGTGCCTATAGGATGATCTGCTGATCTTTTTTGTTTGAGTCTCCGCAGGATCCCCTGAGCATTTTTTGTATGTGTAACTTGTTTTGCTCGTTCTTTGGGCCTAGCCCCCGAGCCTTTGTTTTGATGGGTAGTATCTTTTGCAACCTTTTGTGTAAGGCGCCAACCAGCTGGTGCAGCAGCACCTGGCATTGGAATCCAGCTTCAAACAGCTTCAACGTGCGTACATGAGTTGATCTTTTTGCTTCCTCTTATATTTCTTGTCCTGCGATCTGATAAGTGTTCTGCTGATTACAGAGGACAACAATGCCACCCTCTGTGAGCTTGATGCTCTCAAAAAGAGCCTTGGGCGAGCGGAGAAGAAGGCCGAGGATGCTGTTGCTGCGAAAGGGCGCCTCGAGCAGGAGCTAACCAACGCAGTTACGGCCAAGGAGCGCCTGCAGCAGGAGGCGACGGACCGCGAGGAGGAACTCGCCACCACCACGGCTTCACGCGAGAAGGAGGTAGCCGGCAAGCTGATGGTGGCTGCCAAGGCTATTTCGGGTGAGTTGCTTCGTCTTCCCTTTTTTCTTCCTTGTCTTTCCTTGTTGTGCTTTTATTTATGTTGCTTCTTTTGTTTCTTTAGATGCTGCGGGCATCGAGTTTGATCGCGGTGCTCTGGAGCACGGAAGTGCTCTGGATGATGCCGCTGTGGCAGTCGAAGACCGCTGCAGTACCGTGGTCGGCTCGCTTGCCAAGGCCAAGGAGGTTCTCGGGTGCTTCTACAAGGAGCTCGTCCCAAGGGGGTCGCCCTCGAGGATGTCGATGCCTTGGCAGATGCGCTG
Source organism: Avena sativa (assembly GCA_916181665.1). Taxonomy (NCBI): domain Eukaryota; kingdom Viridiplantae; phylum Streptophyta; class Magnoliopsida; order Poales; family Poaceae; genus Avena; species Avena sativa. Next base: position 152,991,366 of record OV702297.1, read on the forward strand.
TCAGCCAAAACGCCTGCAGCGTACAAGCGCAAGCAGAAAGGCATTGGCGCGTCCGTCGGGTTGGCGATGGCCTTAGCGTCTGGAGCAGAGCTGGATCTTCATCAGGTCACCTCCCGGATGCCGATGGCTGCTGATGGATCCGAGGTAGCCTTCGCCCTCTATGCTGCCCGCTGTAAACGTTATGGTCCCAAGTTAATTGACTTGCTGGCTGAGTACGCGTTGAGGCAGCAGGGAGAGGCCAAGGGGAGGCAGTCCGGCTCTGAGGCTACTCAGGATGCAACTTCTTAGGCCTTGTAGTTATAGGATAGCTTTTGTTTCCTTTGTTGTAATTATATCTATGAACGGTCTTTGTGCCATGCACTGGATTTTTGCTGCACATAACGAATTTCCGAGTTATGTGTTCCTTCGTCTGCTTGTTCATATCCTTGTCTTCTTTTACACTAAGGGCCTTCGGGTGATGATCCCGTTGACACTTCGTCTGCACCGCAGCTGTGGCCATCCCTGGATGGCGCGTCGCAGCTTGTGTTTCTTCGAGACCGCATCCATGGACTTGAGAAAGAATTGCTTGGAGTGCGTGGCCACGCTGATGTTTGGAAATCGAAAGCAGAGCGAGGCGCTGCCAGAGAGGAGTATTTGATGGGGGAGTTATGTCGTTTGTCCGAACAGCTTCAATGTGAGTTTCTCGAGCTGCTTCTCATTGTTTCGGGTGCGCCTGTTGGCCTTTCATCTTACTATTTGCGAGTATTGCAGGTGCTAACCTTGCTCCGAGGGAGGAAAAAGAGCGTGTTGTTGTTTGGATCAACTGCCTGACCCAGCAGAACATGGAGGCCGGCGGGTTCTTCTGGATGGACCGTGATCGTGCCATGGTCCTTGTGACGGTGCAGGATCTTGTCCACCAGGTATCGCGGGTGCTACGTCAGGTGAAGTCTTCGTTGGCGTCAGTTCTGCATGTGATATTTCCACTGTATGAGGCGCCGTCGACTCTTTGTGGCCTGCTGGTGAAGTTTCGAAATGTGCATCGTGTCAGGGAACTGGTATGACATCTGCTTGTCGCGGGGGTGAAGGTCGTGCTCTCCCTTGTGCGGTTACATTGTCCTGATGTAGATCTGTCTGTTGTAGCAGCTGGGCCGCCTCTTCAGCCGGATGGTAGCGAGTAGGATATGCATCCACATTATGCGGCTGTAAGGCAGTATGTCGAACAAATTGTAGATCTGTTTGAGCAGCGTGCGCAGGTTATTCTTCAAATAGGTAGGACCTGTAAAAAAGATAGATGTAAAATTTGTATATATTCGACTGGGCGTGTTGTGCCCTTTATTGTAAAGGTTTTGTTGTTGTTTAGCACGTAGTGCTTTGTTTGTATACGTGTCCTTTTCATTAGCCTGACATGGGGTCAGCTACTCAGGTGTACACGCATTATCCACAATCGACAAAGTCATGAGGTGGGGGGAGCCCCCGAGTGTGTTGTAACATGGAGTAAAATGCGGACAATAAACAAAATTTTGGGGTGAGACACTTAGCTTTATTCATATCGTAATGGAGGAGGTACATTGTTCGGCTGAGTAGCCTTGGCTGAATAGCCTTACTGAAAATAAAAGGAGGGGGTAGCTAGGGGTAGAAGCGTCGTAGTTGTGCGACGTTCCACGGGTTGGAGTATGCGACTCCAGACTCCACGTGCTTGAGGCGATAGGCGCCACCTGGGATTACTTCAGTGACGATGTAGGGTCCTTCCCATGGTGACTCGAATTTCTTCGGTCGCTCTTGCTTGAGTCGCAAGACTAGGTCTCCTTCGACGAAGGATCTTGGGCGCAGCCGTCGGCTGTGGTAGTTGCGGAGGCTCTGTTGGTACATCGCTAATCGTGCTGCTGCTATATCACGTGCCTCATCGAGTGTGTCGACGGCGTCTTCGAGTGCGGCCATCGATCCGGCTTCACTATAAGTGACGACCCGTGGGGCCTTGTGGTGTACCTCTGCTGGTAGCACGGCTTCGGCTCCGTGCACCATGAAGAAGGGCGTGTAGCCAGTTGAGCTATTTGGCGTTGTGCGTAGGCTCCACAGGACCGATGGTAGCTCTTGTGTCCAGGCTCCTGCGAGTCGCTCGAGTGGGCTCATTAGGCGCTTCTTGATGCCAGCACCGACGAGGCCGTTTGCCTTTTCGACCTGCCCGTTCATTTGCGGGTCTGCCACGGAGGCGTATGTGATGTTGATTCCGAGGTCTTTGCAGAAGTCCTGGAATTCTTTGGAGATGAAGTTTGATCCATTGTCGGTGATGATGCTGTGCGGCACGCCAAACCTGTAAACAATGGATTCGAAGAACTTGACGGCCATTTTGCCTTTTTGGTTAGTAACGGCATGGCCTCAATCCATTTGGTGAATTTGTCGACTACGACCAGGAGGTAGACGTGACCTCCTTTCGAGGACCTTGGCAGTTTTCCGATCATGTCGAGTCCCTATTGGGCGAAGGGCTAGGCCAGAGGTATGGGCCTAAGCTCTGATCCGGGTGCGTGCGGTTTATCGGCGAACCTTTGGCACCCGTTTCATCTTCGGACGATGTCCTTGGCATCGTTCATGACCGTTGGCCAGTAGAATCCAGCTCGTAGAGCTTTGGCGACGAGGGAGCGATTGCCTGCATGATGGCCGCAGATGCCCTCGTGGATGTCTTGGAGGATAGTTTTGCCGTCACCGATGGTGACGCACCTTTGCAGTACACCTGAAATGTTGCGCTTGTACAGCTCGCCATTGATGATAGTGAACGCCTTTGACCGGTGAGATATGCACCGGGCATCTATCGGGCTATCAGGCAGTTCTCCGTCTATCAGGTATCTGAGGTATGGCCGTGTCCATGTTTCTTCGACTGCCATGACTTGCATTAGGTTAACCACTGCGACCTCTGTGTCGAGCTTTTCGGGTCCTTCCTGTCCTTCGGGTAGCGCAGCCCCCAAGTGTTCTGCTTCTTCGGGTGATCCTTTGGGGAATTTCCTGTTGATGGACGATACGCAGATCTATTCGAGGAACACACCTGGTGGCACCCGTGCACAGTTGGAGACGATGTTGCTGAGTCTGTCGGCCTCTTCGTTGCTTTCTCTGATTCAGACGAGCATGCGCTCTTGGCGCGTGCTTTGTCGATTTTGCGCTGGGTGAGCTTGCTTCGGGCGTCGTAATCGTGGCTGAGATGGCGCGAGCTCTTGTGCCTTCGAGGAAGGTCGTGCTCTTCATCTTCGGATGAAGGTGTGGGGCTATGGTTGAACTTGACCGTAGCCTTCTTCTTTGGCTCCGCAGGAGCTTCTCCGTGGAGCGCAGCTCCAACGAGTCTGAGTCCGGTAAGTGCGGACTTGTGCATGGCCCGTTTTGGGTCCCCCTCCGGAGGTGGGTGGGACGCGAGGTACGCGGTGGCAGCCATGATCGCAGCTTGCGGCATCTTCGGGATGACGTTGCCGTTGGCATCCATCTCCTTGAAGGACGCGTTGAGGGCCCGGGTCACCTCGCGACGCTCCTTGGGGTCCATGTTCTCCATCCGAGAACGATGCTTGTTGCCATGGTTGCTATGCGAGCTGGAGCCAATGCCCATGGCGGAGAGCGCAGCTCGTCGCACACTGGAGTCCGAGGCTGCTTGCTTGCGTTTGTCAAGCACCTCGTGCATCTTGACGTGCTTCTTATGCTCCTCGATTAGGAGCATGTGGTATGCCATGAGCAGGTCCCGTGAGGCACCCACGGGCAGGATCTTGTTGCCTGCTACGGCTTCGCGTGCTTGAGCCCGTCCCTCCTCGCTGAGGTGGATGACCCGATCGGTGTCGTCCCCGTTGGGTGGGGGGACTGGCTTCTTCTGTTTTCGCCGTTCCTATCCTGCGGGTTAGGTGGCATATTGGGCGCGTGATGTTCCGCGTCGCTCTAGATGACTAAGGCGCTTGGTAGCGCTCGTAGATTGGATCGCTGTTGTCGCAGCTTTCAGATCTGGAACCGTAGGTCCCTTCCTCTGATGGTGGCTTGCACAGATCTGAGTTGCAGCTGCTGCTGTCATAGGACTCATCTGTCGATGGCGATGTGCATAGCACGGGGTGTGGGGCCCATGAATCGGGCCTGATCGATGGCAGGGGAACCCGCTCTGGGAGGCGGAGGGTTCCGGTTTGCCCCACCTAGAAGCAGAAGCTCCCGAATAGGATCTCGATTCCATCGCCAACGGGCTCGAAGTCCTTCATGGTGGCCGGCGAGTGGGTGGTGAAGTCGAAGGCACCGAAGAGGAGATGACTCTCCGTCGCCGCAGAGTTGTAGATCGCTCTAGTTGGAACCGTCACGATCGCACAATCAGCGCCCCTAGTTCCCACAGACGGCGCCAATTGACGAGGTTTAATCTCGTCAATGCCCATTGTTATGGACTTGGGTTTTGGAGAAGATGTGGATGCTGGATATCGCGGAACGGTTAGCAAACAAACAATACGGGGACACGGGTTTACCCAGGTTCTGTAGTGACCTTGGATCAGTAAGGATCCTAAGTCTGTGTGATTTACATGCTAGTCCCTGGATCAATAGCTAGCACTCACAGTCGATGAATATCATGAAAAACACAAAGTCATTATTACACGGAGAATCCAGAGTATGAATTTATTACAAATTTGCTTAGCATTAAGCTAGCTCAAATAACAGCGGAAACATAAAAGCAGCTTGAGTCCATCAACGCCCCAGGCTTGTCGAGTGTAGACTCGCGATCCCTACGAACCTTTCAATCTTCGGATTCTGCACATAATACGTGCAGCTAACAAGTTGGTTCAACACTTTGAATGTATTGGCAAATTACACCAAGGAAGAAAGGACAATCTCTACATGCAAGGCTAGTTTAGGCTATAGAGTTTATTTGCTAAAAGCTAGTTTTCTTAAGTATAAAGAAGAAGAGAAGTTTTCCCTACTTTGTAAACTTTTTGTTTAAGTAATATATGGTCGAATGGCAAACGAGGATATTACTTACCAAGTGTCCAATCAACCTAACACTTGGATATTACTCACCAAGTTCCCCAAACTCTCCCAATAGCGATATGACTCACGCCTTGGGTTTTTAGAAAACTTTAAGTTTTAAAAGGGAGAGAGGAAGATCCTTCATAGGCTCCATCCTTAAGACGCTCAATATTGTTCTATTTCCGTGAACACGGCTGATCGATCAGATTGCAATACTCTCGAGAGTTTGTGCACTTTACCCACAATCCACGATCAAGTCCTTTTACAGACAAGACCATGGCGAGGATTTCCCTTAGTAGCCCCTCTACCTTCTAGATCCAACCGTGCCAAGAACCTCCAAATGTTGGTACCAAGGTGAGGTTTCCCACTAAGTACTAGGCCAAGACAGAGCCCATATGTATTGTGGTTGCACTGGAAGCTTCTAAATTTTGAAACATGGCAGACTTCTTTGATTCCTGGGCGACCGTCCTCCACCAAAATCTGACTCGTTGACCCGACAACCGTTACGCCCAGAAGAAAACTTAGTTTTATTTTGAAGTGGATTTGAGAAGAAAAGTTTGCTCAAGAGAGCCTTTATACTTAGAAAAATTCATTGTCTTTCGACCCCCCCCCAACGGTACTTTACACATATATAGCATAGCAAGCAATACATAGCAAAACAGGGGAACCTATTAGGAGGGTAAATCCTAAGTATAGAGCTACTCATGGCATACTACAAAATCATCGCACTTGCAAAATAATACTAAGGAAAAATTCTACTAGAACATCCTACACATGCATACTACCGAATTTTGAAGATCACATGCATAGAATCAAAACTGGGACGAAAGTTATGAACAAGTGGTGTAACTTTCCTTGATCCGAGCAGCACTCTATACAATAGCACTCCTCAGCGCGCTCCGAGCAATCTAACAAAACACAAACATAGATCTAATCACAACTTGCACAAAATATGCCACAGGGATAATATGCATGCATGCAATATGGTACTTATGCAAGATTTGTTTTCTAAATTGACCAAGGTAGTCTAATTGGATTGCAATTGTTTTAGGGATGTTATTAGTATTGATTTCCCACGGGTTTAAACAAATTTTGTTCTTATTCTAATTCTTAGGCTCACTAGAAAAATCCAACCATCTAATTAGCCCCAAATTAGATCTAATGCTCTCAAGCAAGGTGCTATGATTTTATTCAGTAGGTTTTGTGAAAATAAAGTCATCACAACAAGAATCAACTAATTCAGAGTTTTGATTTTTTTATTGATTAAACACTCTAATCTAGAGATTAAATTCTACACCGAAAATCCTACTGTAAACTTGAAATTTTATTGCAGATCTGTGTTCTACATACTTTTGTGAATCCAACGGTATATTATATGCTAAATTTGGCCAAGTAATTAATTTTCTATGAATTTCGCAAGTTTTATAAGCAATCTGCCACAATAAAATTTGAACCGAACTTATTCTAACCCTAAGCCACGTGTCGTGATGTCACTGGGCGCTGCGGCCGTGGCTGAGTCAGCGCTGACACGCGCGCGCATGCCATGCGGCGGAACGCCGTTGGTCTGTACCGCTTCGGCGGTCTTCTAATCTGGGCCGCATCTTGCTGATCCGACGGATGAGAGGGGATGGCGACTTACTGCGGTGGCGACGGCGGCGATGAGAGGCGGCGGTGTCGGTGGCGACAGGCTGCGGCGCTCCGGTGGCTCCCCGGGGCGGCGGTGGGGTCGGTGGGGCTCGTCTGGTCCTTGCAGTCACGATCGCCTCCCCGACCAAGCTCCTTGCTTCCTCCTCCGACTGTAGTGCTCCGTCGTTCCTCCTCGCCTCTGGTAGTGCTCCGGCGAGCAATTGGCGGCGTCTCGGCGGGATTCGCGCTAGGGTTTTTGAGGGAAAACGATGGCGGGGGGGTCGGCTTTATATAGCCCCAGATACTTGGGGAAGGGGCGGCCGAGTTCGCTACGATCTGGGCTTATCCCGACACGGCAGACGCCGTGCTCGCCGCGATCTCTGGGAAGGAGACAACAGGGCGGGTCCCATGTGTCGGTGGCGGAGGGGGGGTAGCGGGCTGGCGCTGCTAGCTGGGCCTTTAGCGGCCTCGGCCCCGGTGCGTGCTGTGCAGGGAGACAGGGAAGGGGGTTGGGGTGTTGGGCTGGGCCCGAAGCAGCGCTGCGCTGCGGCTAGCGCTGGGTTGGCGTAGCTGGCCCGTTTAGGTTAGTTTAGGTTTTTTTGTACTATTCTTTTGTTAAATTTCTGTTACTAAAAACTTGATAACTTTTGCATAACAAGGCCAAAAGCAATGAAACCAATTTCTAATTTTTTGTAAAAATGGGGTGGTCAACATAGAACCATAGTTTAATATTTTTACATAGCTTTTAGAAGGGTCAAGCATGACTACAACAATATAGCTCACATAGGGAAACTTTATTAGGGTTTTGGTAGGTTTAGATGTTAGGGTTTTGTTGCAAAAACATTTGTAGGATGCAATGATGCAAGGATGATGCATGCTACTAATAACATCCTATTATAAAACCTGGGATGTTACAAATCTACCCCCCTTAAGAAGAATCTCGTCCCCGAGATTCGGGCTGGCTAGCAAATAGGTGTGGGTGTTCTGCCTTCAAATCTCCTTCACGCTCCCACGTGGCTTATTCCTCGGAGTGGTCGTTCCATTGTACTTTGCAGAATCTTATAGTCTTGGTACGGGTAATCCTTTCGGCTGTTTCCAGTATTTTGATGGGGTTTTCCTCATAGGTGAGGTCATTCTCCAATTGAACCTCCTCCAGGGGAACTGTATCTCTTAGCGGTGTTTCAGCCATCTCCGGGTGACATTTTTTTAGTTGTGACACATGAAACACATCATGCATAGTCAGTCCTTCCGGTAACTCCAACTGATAAGCAACTTCTCCTCTACGGGCTAGAACCTTATATGGCCCTATGAATCGTGGGGCTAACTTACCCTTGATTCCGAACCTCTTAACTCCTCGCAGTGGTGAAACTCGGAGATACGCACGGTCCCCTATTTTATAAGCCACGTCTCTGCGTTTGGAATCGGCATAACTTTTTTGCCGGGATTGGGCTATCTTTAGCTTATCCTGAATCTATCGTACCTTTTCTTCGGCATCCTTTATCAATTCAGGTCCAAAAAGACTATGTTCACCAACTCCACTCCATAACAGCGGGGTTCTACACTTCCTGCCATATAGAACTTCAAACGGAGCCATCTTGATACTTGTCTGGTAGTTGTTGTTGTAGGAGAACTCAGCATACGGCAGGTTATCATCCCAACTAGACCCATAGTCTAGTGCGCAGGCTCTCAACATATTTTCCAGAATCTGGTTCACCCTTTCTGTTTGGCCATCTGTCTGAGGGTGGAAAGCAGTACTGAATTCTAGTCGGGTTCCAAGAGACTCATGTAGCCGTCGCCAAAACTTTGAAGTAAACTGGGTGAATCTATCTGACACAATTCCCTTGGGAACACCATGCAGACTTACAATCCTTGATATGTATATCTTAGCAAGCTTAGCACTTGTATACGTGGTCTTTACGGGAATGAAGTGAGCCACCTTGGTAAAGTGGTCCACCACTACCCAGATAGAATCAAATCCAGAACGAGTCCGGGGCAATTCCGTGATAAAATCCATGCCTACCTTATCCCACTTCCAGTCGGGTATAGGTAGCGGTTGAAGTAATCCGGCCGGTTCGTGGTGCTCGGCCTTAACTCTATTGCATACGTCACATAGAGAAATGTACTCGGCAATTTCCGTTTTTAGGTTATTCCACCAAAATCTATCCTTCACATCCATGTACATTTTCGTGTTACCTGTATGAATCGAGTAAGGTGAATCGTGAGCTACTTGTAAAATCAACTTCCTGATATCGGGGTCATTGGGAACGCACAAACGCTTCCCATACCAAAGAGTTCCTTGTTCGTCCAGACGAAATTCTTTTGTCTTTCCTTCACTTATTTTGACTCTTATTTCCTCCAATTCTTTATCTCCCTTTTGTGCTTCCTTGATTCTCTCTTGGAAAGTAGACACTATTTCCATAGTTGCTATGTGTCCTTTTGGAACTATTTCTAGCCTCAGATCCTTGAATTGCTTGCATAAATCCTCTGGAAGTTCCCCCGCAGTAAGTCCATTCACATAAACCTTACGACTTAAGGCATCGGCCACCATGTTTGCGTTTCCGGGGTGGTACTGTAAATCCAAGTCATAATCCTTAATCAGTTCAAGCCATCTCCTTTGCCTCATATTCAACTCCTTTTGGGTGAAGATGTACTTCAAACTCTTATTATCTGTGAACACATCACAGTGTTTACCCATGAGGTAGTGTCTCCATACCTTGAGTGCATGTACCACAGACGCAAGTTCCAAATCATGGGTGGGGTAGTTGTGTTCGTGGTTCTTAAGTTGTCGGGAGGCATAGGATACCACTTTCCCATCTTGCATCAACACACTTCCAAGTCCTTGTCGAGAAGCGTCACAATAGACTTGAAAGTCCTTTTGGATATCAGGCAGACACAGTACTGGTGCCGTTACAAGGCGTTTCTTCAACTCCTGAAAGCTTGCTTCACAGGCTTCGGCCCATAGGAATTTCTTTTCCTTCTTCAACAGTTCCATCATGGGTTTCGCTATTTTGGAAAAGTTCTCAATGAACCTCCGGTAATATCCTGCGAGGCCCAAGAAACTCCTAATATCTCCCACATTCTTGGGTGACTCCCATTCCGTTACGGAAGCTACTTTACTAGGATCTACGACAACTCCTTTTGTCGACACAACATGACCAAGGAATCCCACTTCTTTAACCAGAATTCGCATTTGCTGAATTTGGCATACAACTTGTGTTCTCTTAGTTTCTCCATAATTAGGCGCAGATGTTTCTCATGTTCCTTCTCATCTTTGGAGTATATGAGTATATCATCTATGAATACCATGATAAACTTGTCCAAATATTCCATGAACACCTTGTTCATCATGGTCATGAAGTATGTCGGGGCATTGGTTAGACCAAACGACATCACGGTGTACTCATACAATCTGTATCTTGTGGTGAAGGCTGTTTTGGGCACATCCTGTTCTCGAATTTTTAGCTAAAAGTAGCATGATCGCAGATCGATCTTTGAGAACACACTGGCTCCCTTTAGCTGGTCAAACAAGTCATTGATGTTGGGCAGAGGGTACTTGTTCTTGATTGTCACTTCGTTCAACGAGTGGTAGTCCACAACCAGCCTCTTGGTTTTATCCTTCTTTTCCACGAATAGGACAGGTGCTCCCCAATATGACGCGCTGGGTTGAATGAATCCCTTGTCCAATTGTTCCCTAAGTTGTTTCTTGAGTTCCTTCAACTCGTCCACATCCATCTTGTACGGTCTCTTGGCTATCGGCCCTGTGCCCGGCATAAAGTCAATGAGGAACTCGATATCACGGTCGGGAGGCATCCCGGGTAGCTCCTCCGGAAAGACATCTGGGTATTCCTTTATAATAGGTACATCCTCCAAGCTAACCTCCTTAAGAGAGTTCACCATGAATTCCTTAAGTGCGAAATTTGACTTGATACGAATCCTCTTCCATTCCGGTGTTGTGAGCGTGACAGTCCTTTTGGCACAATCTATGACTCCTTCATATTCGGTCATCCAATTCATGCCCAAGATTATGTCTAATCCTTGTGATTCTACAACTACTAGACTTGTGGGAAAGATCTGTGTCCCAATCCTTAGTTCTAATCCCCGGCAACCAGAGTTTGCCACTATTTCTCCTCCAGGAGAACTTACCCTTAGAGGAGAGTTTATAGTCTCCGTAGGTATCTTGCCTCTATCCACAAATACCCTTGATATGAATGAATGCGATGCACCAGTATCAAAAAGAACAACTGCGGGAATAGAATTGAGCTTGAGCTTACCAATCACGGAGTCCGGTGCGTCACAAGCATCCTCCACAGAGACATGATTCACCGTGGCTTTGAAAAACGGATTGGGCTTCTTCCTGTTTCCATTGCCATGGTTGTGTCCACTTCCATTTCCATTGACATTGCCATTCTTCTTCTCGGGGCAAGTGGTTGCATAGTGCCCTGTCTTGTTGCACTTAAAGCATGTCACCTCACTGAGATCCTTTCCATTGCTGCCATTCCCATTGCGGTTTTTATGTCCATTGTGTTTGTGGCCGCCATGGTGATGACCGTTATGGTTGTGGCCATTATTGTTATAAGGTGGTGGTGAGGAAGTGCGCTGCTTCTGGTATGGAACAGAGTTCTTGTGAGGGTTAGACTTCCTCTTGCGGTTTTCTATGCTCTTTCTTTTGGATTCAACCACAATAGCTCTGTCCAAGAGTTCCTGAAAGTTGTCAAATTTCTATGCCACAAGCTCAATGGATATCTCATTATTGAGTCCTCTTAAGAATTCCTCCTGCCTTTTGGCATCAGTGGAAACATCATCGGGTGCATAACAGGCTAGCTTGTTGAAAAGCTCACCATACTCAGTGACAGAATGGTGCAGCTGGTGTAGGTCGCGAAACTCGCGCCTTTTCAGAGTGATGACACCAGCAGCCACATGATGAGTACGAAAAGCTAACTCGAACTGATCCCAAGTGATAGCATCAATATCCAGGTGGGTGACTTGGTAGTTATCCCACCATTCTGCAGCAGTTCCTTCAAGCTGGTGTGTGACATATCGTACCCTGTCAGCTCCGATAGCTTGTACGGTGTCTAGCTTCTTGTTAATTGTACGAAGCCAGTCATCTACGATGATTGGTTCAGCGCTACTAGTGAAGGTAGGTGGGTTCAACCTCAAAAACCGAGTCAAGCAATCCTGTTGAGGTGGTGGTGGCGGTGGTGGCGGAGGTGGTGCGTTGTTGTTGTTGTTGTTTTGCATGTTCTGAGTGAGCAGTTGGATCAGCTGGTTCTGAGTGGCCAGAAGTTGTGCAATTTCTGGGGGAATTTCGGTTGTTCGCACGTCTTGGCGGCATCTGTGGGTTTGAGAGACAAGTTAAGAAATAGACAGAAAGACTAAGTAGTAAACTCCTACCCTTATGAAAACACACATGGCACACAAGACACACAAGGCACACAAGACACAAAAGCACAACTTAACACAGAAATCCAAGTTTAACTAAACCAGATATGTCTTGGTATTTATTACAATTGCGAATAACATTCTACTATAGGATTTAAAGGTGGTCCAACTACTACACATCTTCCACGCCTTCTTCTTCCTCATCCTCGAACGAGTAGCCTTCCTGCTCTAGGGTTGTCTTGTATAGCTCCATCTCCTTTGTGGTGGCTTGAAGCTTCTCTTGGAGGTTCTTTATCTCATCCTACAGCTTCTTGGTAGTGGCTTCTAGCTTCTCCTGAAGTCCCTCCTTCTCGCTTTGTAGCTCCTCCACTAGACTTGACTTCTTCGCGGCTTCAAGTTGCTTTGCCAAGTCCCTCTTGGAGGCACGCACATCATTGATTATCTTGCAAAGGACTTCGGTTTGTACTTCAATTCCATCGATCTCCTGCTTGAGTTCCGTAATCCTCTTGTTTTTATTTATCACCCTCTTCTCTTGGTTAGAGAACTTCTTCTCTTGGTCCTAGAATTTTATCTCTTGGAGCTTCATTGCCTCCTCCTGCTGCTTGATCATTTCCTCCTTCTCCTTGATGAGGGCGCATAGCTCATCGTTCTTTAGCATCTCGAGGAAACTACCTTTTTCAAGGTCATGGATGTGGCACTCCAAGTCTTGATATTGGGTCCTTCGGTGCTTGGTAGAAGTCCTTTCCTCAAGGGTCAATTCCATGGGAATCCCTTCCTCATCTCGTCTTCCAAAAAGGCCGCTGTAGTGTCCTTGGAGAGCCTCATGATGGCGTCCGCATAGGCGACCAATAAGCTGCTGCAAGATGATGCTAAGGGCCTTCTCCTTGGAGTCGCTAACAATGTGGATTGCTATGTATTCCTCCGGGTTCTTGCCTCGCTCTTGTCCTGGCTGGATGACTTTGACTCCCCAGCAGCCGTCCTTATGGAGTTTCTTCATTGTGCTTCCCTGTATTGTTGGCAGGGGAAGGTCCAAACGCGTGAGGATATCCATGAGACATCCACCAAAGCGAAGGAGCTCGATGTCCGCGACGGTGTCGTAGAGGAAACTTGTCATCTTTAAGTTAGAAGAATGAAAATTAGATACTTAATCAAGTAGAGGAAAGCAGATACTAGAAGTGCGGAAAATAACTTAGTAGAAAAGTAAGTAAGGTACATAAGTTATGGTTCCAATCCTAGGGTCACGTCCTACAGGCAACGATGTGCTCTGATACCATCTGTAGTGACCTTGGATCAGTAAGGATCCTAAGTTCCTGTGATTTACATGCTAGTCCCTGGATCTATATCTAGCACTCACAGTCGATGAATATCATGAAAAACACAAAGTCATTATTACACGGAGAATCCGGAGTATGAATTTATTACAAATTTGCTTAGCATTAAGCTAGCTCTAATAACAGCGGAAACATAAAAGCAGCTTGAGTCCATCAACGCTCCAGGCTTGTCGAGTGTAGACTCGCGATCCCTACGCACCTTTCAATCTTCGGATTCTGCACATAAGACGTGCAGCCAACAAGTTGGGTCAACACTTTGAATGTATTGGCAAATTATACCAAGGAAGAAAGGACAATCTCTACATGCAAGGCTACTTTAGGCTGTAGAGTTTATTTGCTCAAAGCTAGTTTTCTTAAGTATAGAGAAGAAGAGAAGTTTTCCCTACTTTGTAAACTTTTTGTTTAAGTAATATATGATCGAATGGCACACGAGGATATTACTTACCAAGTGTCCAATCAACCTAACACTTGGACATTACTCACCAAGTTCCCCAAACTCTCCCAATAGCGATATGACTCACGCCTTGGGTTTTTAGAAAACTTTAAGTTTTAAAAGGGAGAGAGGAAGATCCTTCAGAGGCTCCATCCTTCAGACGCTCAATGTTGTTCTATTTCCGTGAACACGGTTGATCGATCAGATTGCAATACTCTCGAGAGTTTGTGCACTTTACCCACAATCCACGATCAAGTCCTTTTACAGACAAGACCATGGCGAGGATTTCCCTTAGTATCCCCTCTACCTTCTGGATCCAACCGTGCCAAGAACCTCCAAATGTTGGTACCCAGGTGAGGTTTCCCACTAAGTACTAGGCCAAGACAGAGCCCATATGTATTGTGGTTGCACTGGAAGCTTCTGAATTTTGAAACATGGCAGACTTCTTTGATTCCTGGGCGGCCGTCCTCCAGCAAAATCTGACTCGTTGACCCGACAACCGTTCCGCCTAGAAGAAAACTTAGTTTTATTTTGAAGTGGATTCGAGAAGAAAAGTTTTCTCAAGAGAGCCTTTATACTTAGAAAAATTCATTGTCTTTCGACCCCCCCCCCCAACGGTACTTTACACATATATAGCATAGCAAGCAATACTTAGCAAAACAGGGTAACCTATTAGGAGGGTAAATCCTAAGTATAGAGCTACTCATGGCATACTACAAAATCATCGCACTTGCAAAATAATACTAAGGAAAAATTCTACTAGAACATCCTACACATGCATACTGCCGAATTTTGAAGATCACATGCATAGAATCAAAACTGGGACGAAAGTTATGAACAAGTGGTGTAACTTGCCTTGATCCGAGCAGCACTCTACACAATAGCACTCCTCAGTGCGCTCCGAGCAATCTAACGAAACACAAACATAGATCTAATCACAACTTGCACAAAATATGCCACATGGATAATATGCATGCATGCAATATGGTACTTATGCAAGATTTGTTTTCTAAATTGACCAAGGTAGTCTAATTGGATTGCAATTGTTTTAGGGATATTATTAGTATTGATTTCCCACGGGTTTAAACAAATTTGGTTCTTATTCTAATTCTTGGGCTCACTAGAAAAATCCAACCATCTAATTAGCCCCAAATTAGATCTAATGCTCTCAAGCAAGGTGCTATAATTTTGTTCAGTAAGTGTTGTGAAAATAAAGTCATCACAATAAGAATAAACTAAATCAGAGTTTTAATTATTTTTTATAGATTAAACACTCTAATCTAGAGATTAAATTCTACACCGAAAATCCTACTATAAACTTGAAATTTTATTGCAGATCCGTGTTCTACATAATTTTGTGAATCCAATGGTATATTATATGCTAAATTTGGCCAAGTAATTAATTTTCTATGAATTTCGCAAGTTTTATAAGCAATCTGCCGCAATAAAATTTGAACCGAACTTATTCTAACCCTAAGCCACATGTCGCGATGTCACTGGGCGCCGCGGCCGTGGCTGAGTCAGAGCTGACATGTGCGCGTGCCAGGCGGCGCAATGCCGTTGGCCGGTACTGCTTCGGCGGTCTTCTAATCTGGGCCGCATCTTGCTGATCTGACGGATGAGAGGGGACGGCGACTTACTGCGGTGGCGACGGCGGCGATGAGAGGCGGCGGTGTTGGTGGCGACAGGCGGCGGCGCTCCGGTGGCTTCCCGGGGCGGCAGTGGGGTCGGCGCGGCTCGTCTGGTCCTTGCGGTCACGATCGCCTCCCCGACCAAGCTCCTTGCTTCCTCCTCCGACTGCAATGCTCCGCCGTTCCTCCTCGCCTCTGGCAGTGCTCCGGCGAGCAATTGGCGGCGTCTCGGTGGGATTCGCGCTAGGGTTTTTGAGGGAAAACGATGGCGGTGGGGTCGGCTTTATATAGCCCCAGAGACTTGGGGAAGGGGCGGCCGAGTTCGTTACGATCTGGGCTTATCCCGACGCGGCAGACGCCATGCTCGCCGCGGTCTCTGGGAAGGAGACGACGGGGCAGGTCCCACGTGTCGGTGGCGGAGGGGGGTAGCGCGCTGGCGCTGCTAGCTGGGCCTTTGGCGGCCTCGGCCCCGGTGCGTGCTGCGCAGGGAGACAGGGAAGGGGGTTGGGGTGTTGGGCTGGGCCCGAAGTGGCGCTGCGCTGCGGCTAGCGCTGGGCTGTCGTAGCTAGCCCGTTTAGCTTAGTTTAGGTTTTTTTTGTACTATTCTTTTGTTAAATTTATGTTACTAAAAACTTGATAACTTTTGCATAACAAGGCCAAAAGCAATGAAACCAATTTATAAATTTTTGTAAAAAGGGGGTGGTCAACATAGAACCATAGTTTAATATTTTTACATAGTTTTTAGAAGGGTCAAGCATGACTACAAGAATATAGCTCACATAGGGAAACTTTATTAGGGTTTTGGTAGGTTTAGATGTTAGGATTTTGTTGCAAAATCATTTTTGGGATGCAATTATGCAAGGATGATGCATGCTACTAATAACATCCTATTATAAAACCTAGGATGTTACAGGTTCAGGCCTCTGGAGGGAAAACCCTAATCCTCCTTGTCTGCTCTTGATTACGGCGGAACCGTAAAGTACAAGGGTGCGCAGATGCAATCTGGCGTGGAGGTGTGTATTTGGTGGTATGCGAGAGATTGTAAGAGAGCCTCCTCATCGTGCCCTCCTGCCCTTTATATAGAGATAGGAAGGTCCCAGGCATAGACCGAGTCGGTTACAGGTTTTAGGGTTTACCCCTTTAAATTTTCTTTCTACTCTAGTCTTGCTCTCCAAGGATCCGAAGGCGTCATTGGGCCTGGCCACCCGAAAGTCTTCATGGGTCGGCGTATATTTATCGTGGGCTTTCCTTGGGCTGGACCAGGTATGCTAAGGTCGCGTACCCACAGGGTATGACCATGTCACATAGATTACCTGATCCAGTGCTTTCTTTTTGCGATCTGGATATGGAAGTTTCTTACCTTTATCTTTTACCTTTTGTGGAGGATCAGGCTCTTTAGTCTCTTTATTTTTTTGTTTCTTGTCTCTTTTATTCTTTTCTATTGCAACAAATTCATCTTCTTTGCTTGTGCCTTTTTCTTCTCTTGGATCAACAATCTCGGTATCAGAGTCATAATCATCTTCCTGTGTATCATTCTGCTCCCCCAAGGTTTGATCTTGTGTGCCTTGAGAAGTCTCATCTTGAGGATCCACCAATGTATCATCTTCTTGGTTTGCTTTGAGCAAGGATTTTTCCCTTCGATCTTTTTCAGCTTCATATTCCGGGTCGTCCTAATGGTCCTTTAACAACTGCACCTCTCCTTGTAACAACATTAATATAAACAGGAATATTTATATCATCACGAAGAAAAATTTGACAACCAGATGCTATTTGTTCACATTGAGTTTCAATCATACTAAGGTACTTATGAAATAATTTTATTTCTTGGCCAATCTCCTCATAATTTTCTGTGAGTCCAGCCAAAATCTTTTTGTGTTTTTGAAATTTCTTATGCAAGATATTGTAAGATTTGGCTTGTCGATGTTTAAATTTTTGAAAAACTTTTGTAGTTTCATCCTCTTCAGTAAAAACTTGTAACAAATCTATTTTATTTTCCTTAACAAGTTTTAGAAGGTATACGTTTTTCTTTCATGGTTTTACGTACTTCAGGCATAAGATCAGGATTAATACGAAGTATTCCCTTTTCCGACTTAGTACCAAAATCAGGAATATAAAAAATTATTCTTAGCCCTAGTAAACATCAATTCCAAACATGCTTTAACAGTTAAAGTATTTATCGATCCTCACCGTGGTAATATAAGTGGAAAACAGTAGACTCAGATTATCCATGATTAGAAATATTATTAATCATTCCAAAGAATCTTTCTCAGGCTTGTGGATAATTTTCTCCCACGTTCTGACTAAAGTTGCATATATTCTTTCTAAGTTATGTTACCTTTGTAAAAGGATTAAACCTATTTATAAATTTAACAATGCAGTTTTCTCAGCATTTAATATAATGGCGAGGGAGGGAATATAACCAGTCTAGAGCTTTAACTTTGAGAGACCAACGAAATAATTTTATACGAGAGAATTCGCTAGGCAAACCTTTTGGTCCAAGTGATGTTATCACATCATCGAACTCTCTAAGATGTTTTCCTGGGTCTTCATCTTCCCTTCCGCTGAAAGCTTTTTCCTGGAAAATTTTAATAATCTCACCATCAAATCGATATTTCCTAACTCCAGGATTAGAAAACTCTATTGGTTGTTTAAAAAAAGAAGAATTTGGAGCACTGTATTCTCTGAGAGTCTTCTCAGGTTTCTTGGGAGTTGTCCTATGAATGGACATAATTTTCATGAAGTCACTCAGATTTTCAACTTAAACTTTATTTGACCTTAATTTTTTTTCAATAATTTCCTCGCGCCTTTGAGTAGGCACGCGTTCAAGATAATCTGGTAGATAAGCCCTACTAGAGTGTATAGACCTTTGTCTCCTAGATAGACCATCTTGTAATAGTAACACCTGAAATGTCACGAGACAAAACACTTAGCGCTTAGCTCCCTGGCAACAACAGCAAAAAATAGCATGATGGCTGCAAGTGCACAGATTGTTTGTAGCTAGTTTCGAAGTTACGATGTCGATCCCACAGGGAGTAAGTGTTTATTGGTGAAGTCTCTGTCACACCTGAAGTTATCACAGGTCTTCGAGTGAATTGAATGCAGGTGTTGAAATAAGAATAGATTTTGGGTTAAAGAAAGTATCTATTATATATTAAAAGTACATGACGGGCTATCAGAAAAAAAGAGAAATAAGCTATAAAATCCTATAAAAATCAGAAACATCTAGCCATCAATTTAACTAACTAGTTAATGGCAGCCGATGGATATTGAAAATAATCTATTAACATGTAAGTTCAAAATAATTACCCACCAATGCCGTACATAAGTTTTCATACCCCTTCGATATTGCACCTGTCTATAACAAGCTAATGAGGTCAAAACAACACGGTTCGTCGCCTTCAGATGAGATTGGTCTTCTCGTTGAAAAAGAAAAACCTGAGATTCAGCTTCGTCAATCTCGTCATGCACCCTTGATCGATCCTTTCTCCGTCCTCGCAAGCCATGCATTCCTGTCGTCCAGACTAAGATAGCTCATTTTCCGGCATTTTTTGCAGGCCTCACATGCATGAGATCCAATCGGATTGGAAAAAGCAGGAGACGGATCTACGGGAAGTCTCCAGCAAGTAAGCTATGCACGCACGACATGCAATATGATCGGAAAACAGACGGAAAGTCTCCGATAAATAAGCCATGAACGCACGACCACATCCAATCTAATTGGAAAATAGGCAAACAAAACAATCATCTACGGAGTCTCGACTAAAAGACAGGTACGTGGTTGATAGTAGATTAGATCGGCAAGTGTAATCACAAAGATTTTTTATCCGTTTCAGCTAGATAGGCAGTTACATATACGCCTACTAAATCATCTATATTTTTGCATGTGTACAAGACGGAGAATGCGTTCCTTTGCTAAACTATATATATGTTTTTCAGTCATGTTCTGTCTGCAGATCAGTTTAAAAAAAAATTATACTACTTCTTCGGTCTAGAAATAAATAATTGATTTTGTCTAGATTCGCATATACCTAGATATATTTTAGTGTATATAGATACATTTAAATTTAGATAAAGTCAAATTACTTATTTTTAGACGGTTAAGAGTATAATGTGTTGGGACTTGGAGTCTAACCCTTCCGTCCAATTCAAAAAAAAAATCTACATCCTTGAGCATGCTGTGGACCGCCGCTATCTTGGTGTCCTCAGCTAGCTGACCTACTCCAGGTGATGTGACCAACATCGGTTTAGATTTAAAGTTGGATGCATCTGGACCTCAGGGTGCAGGTGAGACTCAAGCCCACATAAAAGGCTATACGACTTCGATCTAAATTAATATTTTTATATTTGTCTAGATTCAAATATATCTAGTCATATTTTAGTGCTAGATACATCCGAATCTAACCAAATATGAGAACATTAATTTAGATCGGAAGGAGTAGGAATTTTTCAATCAAGCAAATATTATGTCTAATATAAAGAATGGTGAGTCACTCATAAAGTAAAAAAACAATTAATACATTGAAGTGCTAAATGTTGATCTATTATATTCTAACATAAAATATTTTTATGAACATTATACAAGCAACGATTACATTAACATATTTGCAGGTATACGTGGACATACGTAGGATAGTGGACATCCACGTAGATTTCACGGATTGGACACCCACTTAAATTGTGTGGGACTGTGCAAACTTATGCGGGCCTCCCATAGCCAGTCCCACCGGCACCCTGAACCTGGACAAGCGTTGATGATTGATCGGATAAAAAGACCTGCGACATCGAGACACCACACAACTAGGTACGTACTGTCACATGATATATGTCTACAGTACAACATACAACAAGTAGAAATTTTTCACCATTAGAATCAACATCAACAATTCAAAACAATAGATGTGCTTCTATCATGGCTATGATTATGCGCCTATGCAAGAAATAAGTCGCATGCAATTTTAGGATCAAAATTTGATGTTGCCCTCTTCCATAGATAATTACTTAACCACGGTGCCAGAGATTATCTTCTCAAGTACCCCTGCAAGGATATGATATCCTTTCTCATGCGGTTATATATGGTACTTTTTGCAATAACAAACAATACATAAATTGTCAATTAGCTGGTCACCAATATTGGTATGTATGCCTTTGTTCATGCCGATACAACAGCATTAGCTGTAACCACGGATCAATACCACTATTTTGTTTCACTGTACTTACTAACTATATCTCATCAGTTTAGCCTAATTAAAATTAAGTTCGCCTTACACCATTAATCGTAACAATTAATATTGATCCAACCCAACTATAATTAATCAATCGTGAACACGTCAAATTGTTTAGACATAGAAACTTAAATAGACTATTCAAAACACATGGAAGCAGTCACTGTTTTAAGAGCCAATGCAATGGAGTTATATTTCTGTTTTGTGTCTTCTTTCATATACTTATCTTTAATTTTCTATCCAATCATAATTCACACACTTATGGATCTTAGCGCATAAAACAAAGCAAAGGAAGGCATGGCTACTCTAGAAAATCCAACAAAAAAGCAAACATCTGGTCGTTAATTTCATGTTGAACGTATTGTTATTGAATCAAGATTATGAAAATAATACCCATCAATGCCACACAAATGCATTTGACCTTAAGCCAGTCTCACTTGCATCCCTGAAAAAATTCAACCCCTTTCTCCACTACACGGCTATCAGGTCGGGTGCCGCCAAACTCTCCGATATGACTCTCGATTGTTGGATATAATTTCTAGGCATTGTGCATCATGATGATTAGTCTTGCTTGGTATTTATATTTAGTTATTTTCCAGTTGATTTTGTTATAGCAGAGGCCAGATGAAGCAAACCTTTGACACCTCTAATGTCCATGCCTTATCGCCTATGGTGCTAGCATGATCCATCATTCTCCAACATAAATGTCTTCGGGGAACCCTATGTATCCTCGACCGGCAACAATTAGTGTTTTTTCTGCTCATAGGTGATTTTCATGAGGATTTATTCTTATACATTTATTTTATTCTTTCGTGCATTGGTTATTCCAAACTAATCATTCTATTTATGACTGGGCGTGAAGTGAAAACAATGTAATATCAATTGATACTCAGTTACTGACTTGAGATTCTTAAGAAGAGGCCATGCATATACTATTGCGTGCATTTTCATTGATTAATAAATAAATATAAATAAGCTCTCCTGAATAGTGTGAAACAAGAAAGACAAATATAGAACTCCTTTTTTCTATGATTTATAGTGCTACAATAGAAAATTTAGTTGTTGTGCATATCGATAATATCTAAACTGATTATATGATTTATCGATTTGGGCAGGTAAGTTATTCAGATAGATATATTTTACCTCAGGGACAAGCAAAGGAACAACCCACTAGTCAAAAGGAAAGCAGTTTAGAAGTTCTAATGTAATCAAAGCATTGCATAACAATGAGATTATTATTATTTATTCCAAGTGTAGAATGGTCTGAATGAATATATTCACCTCCATGTAAAACAATAGTTTTTATATTTTTCTAAAATTAGGAAAAGTACATGTCCTGATTGTTCCTTTGGCCAAGCATGGCTCCTGATCTCGGCTCCATTGCCCTGCTTTGTTAAATTTAGAGTTGGTTGGTTCGTGAATCTAACATATATGGTTTGTATAGTTGTGGGTAAAAGGTATTTATTCCGAGAGGAATAATTTCACCATGGCCATTCCTTCTAAATGAATACAATATACTATTTTTGTATGTTTTTCTACGAGAATCAACAAAATCCATGGAGAATATCTACATAAGGTAGGACTATGTCTACCTATACAAGTTTATTACGCGGACAACTAAAGATAGCATTTTCAAGAGTCACGGGAAGGGACATCTGCGGATAATGGTCAATGCAGAGGATCACAAAGATGAAAATGGTGTAAAAAACATAGTATACAAAGAAATTTTCTGAAGGTATGACAAATGAACAAATTTTATTATATTGCTCCTTCCACTTGATAATGCTACTAGCCGTCCAAAAAAATATGTACACCAATTTTTTTTCCAGTTTGCTACAATATTTTTCAACTCAAATAAATAACCCTATTTTGTTATTCACCACATACCAGGATGAATATGGTCTAGAAGTTCACAAATTCACCAGAAACATGCATTACAAGTTCATATAATTAATTTACAATATTTAGCTAAACTATTTAAAAACCATTACTTACTTTGATGTTGGTGGGATTCAATAAGCTTGTGGTTTCTTACGATGATATATAAATAGAATCTTGGTTTGAGAAATTATTATTATTCTGATACTTTGATAGTCTATGTTATCAAACAATTTGAATAATAAAAAATGTTTATCACATCAAATGTTTAAAGCTTCAAGGTTCTATAATATTATGTAGTACTACTGCATGGGTCTATATTTATGAGAACATCTACACATTAAAAACTATATATATAACTGGATTGACAACATTTCTTCTATTCATTTATGTAATTAGCCAGTCATTCAAAAGAAATAAAAACTACAAGGATGGCGGCATTTGTAGTGGAAGAAAGGGAAAAATATATAATACATGTAGAAATGCGATTGAACATTCATCTCATTTTGCGGGTACATAGATAAATATTCATGTAGAAGTTAAAGTCAATAAAATAAAGGTAACAACAAATCAACTTAACACTCCTAATTTTTAGATATGCATGGGGGTAGGGGGCCAATGCTGCCAATTCTGGTCCCATGCCAGCTCGAAGAAAAGTGGAGGGGGATGAATAAAATTGTGATACGATCAATTGAGTAGTACTTTGATGCATATAGATTGAGATAGATAAATTCAAATGTAAACCACTAGCAAAACATTCTCGGGTCATTAATGATCATCATAAAATATTAAACATCACAAATGTGATAATGGAACCCTAAAAATTTTGTGTCAGTGTTTTATTAGGTCATCTTTTTTTTGTTTTCATATATTGCATAAAACATTTAACATACCACTAAGAAATTTTCATGCGCAAATGCGCAGGCCACTGTACTAGTTTAATTTAAAACTAAAATGTAAACTTTAGAAATAAAAAGAATAAAAGTAAAGAACGATTTGTTTGTTATTTTCTGTACATGAAAAAGTAGGCACGGGGAGGTTCGGTTCATGGTGATAGTGAATGTGCCAGGTGGATGAGTGATAAGTGTAACAATTATAATCTTATAAGTATGTGTGTAGGCGAGCAACCCATAATTATCTGGAACTCCTCCTAACATATTTCATTCCAACTTCAATAATCCTACTAGCATGTTTACCACAACCATGGTCAGTCACTTGACGATTAAGATTCTTCATGTTCATTAGCAATTGAGCTCCTTGGAACGGACTAATGCAATAAGATCGGTGGTTCCTCGTTATTCTCGAGTCAAACTAGTTTGTCATTAATATCCCCGTGTCACTCGAGGGTCGCTGGTCTGCTAGCAAATAAGATTCTATCTTTGTAGAACAAAGCATCATGTTGTCTGGGCCCTTAATTGGACAACAGCATTAAGCATCCCACAGATAGTCAAGCACACATAATATAGTAATTAAAATCAACCACAAACTTAATGGAAATTATATAGGCACATCACATCTCACCAATGCCTTAGATCTCCCACGCCCAAAGGAACTTACTCACACATGAGAGAAGAAAGCATCATCGATATAATTAAATAAAGGGAGTTTCTTCTTGATATTACCGTGGAGATCCACAATAAGAAATAGAATAAATCCAACACAATTCAAGATGGGAAGAACAATCTCAAACCCTAGTATTGCAAGGTGGACATCTCTCTCAAGTACAAGTAATGGCTATGGAGGTGTGGTGGCTGGGAGATCGAAGATCGTGGAGCGAAATGAAGAACATCTTCCCCTTCTTCTTCGGATCTCTTCTTTCTCTCTTCTGGATGGGATAGCGGCTCGTGTGTTATGTTTTCGTTCTCGGCCTCTTCATGAAAGTTGTCCACATCTCACCAATGCCTTAGATCTCCCACGCCCAAAGGAACTTACTCACACATGAGAGAAGAAAGCATCATCGATATAATTAAATAAAGGGAGTTTCTTCTTGATATTACCGTGGAGATCCACAATAAGAAATAGAAATAAATCCAACACAATTCAAGATGGGAAGAACAATCTCAAACCCTAGTCTTGCAAGGTGGACATCTCTCTCAAGTACATGTAATGGCTATGGAGGTGTGGTGGCTGGGAGATCGAAGATCATGGAGCAAAATGAAGAACATCTTCCCCTTCTTCTTCGGATCTCTTCTTTCTCTCTTCTGGATGGGATGGCGGCTCGTGTGTTATGTTTTCGTTCTCGGCCTCTTCATGAAAGTTGTCCACATCTCACCAATACCTTAGATCTCCCACGCCCAAAGGAACTTACTCACACATGAGAGAAGAAAGCATCATCGATATAATTAAATAAAGGGAGTTTCTTCTTCATATTACCGTGGAGATCCACAATAAGAAATAGAAATAAATCCAACACAATTCAAGATGGGAAGAATAATCTCAAACCCTAGTCTTGCAAGGTGGACATCTCTCTCAAGTACAAGTAATGGCTATGGAGGTGTGGTGGTTGGGAGATCGAAGA
Source organism: Avena sativa (assembly GCA_916181665.1). Taxonomy (NCBI): domain Eukaryota; kingdom Viridiplantae; phylum Streptophyta; class Magnoliopsida; order Poales; family Poaceae; genus Avena; species Avena sativa. The sequence goes on from OV702297.1 coordinate 153,016,328, forward strand.
TCGTGGAGCAAAATAAAGAACATCTTCCCCTTCTTCTTCAGATCTCTTCTTTCTCTCTTCTGGATGGGATGGCGGCTCGTGTGTTATGTTTTCGTTCTCGGCCTCTTCATGAAAGTTGTCCCTTTTGATAAGACGAAGGAGATGGCAGATATATGGCGGGAACTATATGGCCGGAGAAATATTCCCGCCATATAGTTGCTCGTTAAAGCTTAAGTAAACTCCTCTTGATTGCTTCCAAAATGATACTTGCTTGTTTTCTTTTGAATATTGTGTTTCTACTGTTAAAACCTTCTGTTGATATTCAAAACCTAAAACACACATTAAAAACCATATTTTCTTTGCTACCGAAGTATTACCGTTAGGTAAAGCTAGAAAACCATCAAATCCAAATGAAAACCATCAATAGAAACCATAAAAAAATGTGTTGAATCTCACAGCTATCAGTATGCACCATCAAGAAATTGTGTCGTTTCGAGACACCACGTAATGATCGGGTATGATAGACTCAACGTTCGCATACAATGGATGTAAGACAGTTTTACACATGCGAATAGTAATGTTCTTACTTCGCGAGTCTAGAATGTACAGACATGGACTCGAAACATGAACCAAAAGGTAAAGCATGAGTCAGATGGTTGATATGATGACCATCTAGATGCTCGCCTTTGAAGCTACACAAATTCACATGATGATTGGTCCTGTTGTAGTGGATCTGGTTCATGTAATCACCAAAAAGACACGAGGGATGTTGTTTTTGAGTGGGAGTTCATTTGTAATTTGGATTAGTTGAACTCAATCTATCATAAACTTAGTCTAAATAAACTTTGCAAATTCTGTTGTAAATGGAACCACCTGCTTTTAATTTCAATGTGTTCATGGAGAAAGATAAACTTGCAACAAATGGTAGCAACTTTACCAACTGGTCCCAGAACTTGAGGATTCTCCTCACTGTTGCACAACAGAAATATATGCTAGAAGCGCCGCTAGGCCCCCCACCACCTGATGATGCCCCCAACAAAGTAAAGAATGTTTACTTAAGTCGATAGGAGGACCACAACATGGTTCATTGCGGCATACTGTATGGGCTAGAGCCAGAACTTCGAAAACATTTCGAGAATGGCAATGCCTTTGATACCATGGGTAAATTGAAAATGATTTTCAATACCCGTGCTACTGTGGAGAGTTACGAGGCTTCAGAAAAGTTCTTTATCTACATGATGAAGGAGAACAACTTTGTTAGTGAGCACGTACTCAAAATGTCTAGGTACACCGATAAGCTTGTGTCCTTAGGAATAACGATTCCCATTAACTTAGGCATACATCATGTTATCCAATCTCTGCCACCAAGCTACAAGAGCTTCATGATGAACTATATCATGTAGGGCATGAAGAAGACTCTCCCCAAGCTTTTGTCTATGCTTAACACTCCTTAAGTAGAGATTAGGAAAGAACATCAAGTGTTGATGATCAATAAGACCAATGTTTTAAGAAGGACAAGAAGGGTAAACAGAAGGGTAACTTCAAGAAGGGCGGAAAAGCGTTTGTTGTGCCTGAGAAGAAGACCTAGGCTGGCTCTAAGCTTGATAGCGAGTGCTACTATTGTAAGAGGATTTGCCACTAGAAGCGCAACTTCACCAAGTATTTGGCAGGAAAGAAGGCCGGTGATGACCCACAAGTATAGGGGGTGTATCGTAGTACTTTTGATAAATAAGAGTGTCGAACTCAACGAGGAGCAGAAGATGTTGACAAGTGGTTTGGATCAGGAATTCACTGTAAATACTAGCAAACTGATTTTTAGGTTTTTTTTATAATGCAGATAAATAAAGTGTGAGTAAATTAAAGACAAGAATAATAATTGCAGCGAGTGGCCCAATCCTTTCTTCGGCAAAGGACAAGCCGGTTGTATTACTAAAGACGACCAAACGTTCTCGAGGATACATGGGAATACTGTCAAGTTCTTTTGCTTCATATAGTTGATTAATCTTCTTTGGTTGGATAAGTGTTGTGTGGGTGAACCTATGCTAATGTACCGACCTTACTTGAACTAATACATACATGTGATTATACCCCTTGCAAGCTTCCGCAACTACAAGAAATTAATTAAGATAAAAACCTAACCACAGCATTAAAATCTGAGATCCCACACTCCCTTGTGCAAAGGTTTCCTAAAGGGGTTTTAGGTTTCTGTCACTCCGGCAATCCATCAATTAGTAGTCAAATACACAACGCATTCCCCTAGGCCCATAAAGGTTAAGTATCATGTAGTCGACGTTAACATGACACCACTAGAAGAATATCACCACAACTTAAATATCAAACCATTGAATATTTCTCAACACAATTCCACTACTAACAACATGACTTCTCCCATGTTCTCAACAACTAAACGAACTACTCACGAGACATCATATGGATCAAGATCAGAGATGATATAATGATAAGTAATAATCTGAACATGAACAATAATTTGATGGTTTAGCATCAACTACAACAAGTAATCAACACCGGGAAATTTTCCCCTAAGAACTATGCAAGATTCAACCCAATTGTTATAGCGGTACAGAGTGGTGGAGATGGTGTTGGTGGAGATGATGGTGATGTAGGGGTTCGTAGCATGGAAAAACAAAATTTTCTACCGCATGCACACAAACAAGCCAAGATCTATCTACTAGATTGTAGCAACGAGTCGATAGAGGAACTCACCCTCGAAGATTCCAAAGCGGTTAACAAGAGCATATTCTCGTGGGTGATGTAGTCGTACACTTGCCGATCTCAAGATCGCGTAGACGATCCTTCTGGCGCTGCGTTCTGACAGCGCTTCCGTAGTTGGTCACACGTTCGGTACTCGATGAAGACCTTCCTCTCCCTTGTTCCAGCAGGTAGCGGAGGTTGTAGCACTCTCCTCGTGATTCCGGCAACATGACAGTATGGTGTCGGAAGTAGAGGGGGGATCTCGCAGGGCTTCGCCTTAAGCCGGAGCGAGTATGGTGGAGTATGAGAGAGGCCTTGGCGATCTAGGGTTTAGAGGAACCAAGGGGGGTGGTGTGGCCAGCGACTAGGGCTTGGGGAAGCCCCAAGTCGGCGACTTGGGAGGAACCCTAGGCGGCGGCAGCACTTGGAGGTGGTGGCGCGCAGGAGCTAGGGTTTGAGGTGTGAGGGTAGGGGGCAGCCCTACCCCTCCTTATATAGGTGGGATGGGGACGATTGGGAGGAGGGAGTCCTCCTCCAACTCCTCCTCCTTGGCCGGCGGGTGGAGGGAGGGGACTTCCTCCCCAAGTAGGTTTCCTACTCTCCCTCCACCAAGCAAACTTCAGATTTGACTTTTCAAATTGGCGTTTGACTTCCAAACTTGGATTTGATTTCTCTCTTCATATTGCCCATCCAAGTGACCTAGTACATGATGCAACCATTCCACATTGCCATGACACATCCATGTACCCTTCCCATCCGGAGTGCCGGACCTTCCAGACCCTTCTAGAACATTCCTGGTGAAAACACCGGAATCATTCCCGAACTCTGAAACAGGACTTTCCTTATATGAATCTTATTCTCTGGATCTCCTCGTGATATCCCGGATCCCATCCGAGACTCCGAATAACATCCGGTCTCTTACTCATCATTCCATAACTACACAACAACATCGAATTCTTAAGTGTGTCTCCCTACGGTTCGTGAATTATGCGGACATGACAGAGACGCTTCTCCGATCAATAACCAATAGAGGAATCTGGAAATTCATATGGCTCCCACATATTTCTACGATTACTTTGCGATCGAATGAACCACTTACATACGATACCAATTTCCCTTTGTCTCATGATAGTTTACTTATCCGAGGTTTTGATCATCGGTATCTCTGCATACCTAGTTCAACCTCGTTACTGATAAGTACTCTTTTCTCATTCCCGTAGTATGTGATCCCTTGTGAGCTAGTCACATGCTTGAAAGATAATTGGATGACATTCCACCGAGAGGGCCCAGAGTATATCTATTTGTCATATGGATGGACAAATCCCACTCTTGATCCATGTGCCTCAACCCATACTTTCCGAACACTCAATGCCACCTTTATAGCCGCCCAGTTACGGTGTGGTGTTTGATGTCATCAAAGCATCCTTCCGGTGATGGTGATTAGCATGATCTCATGGTCGAAGGAATTAGGTTACTATGTATCAGAAAGCTTATAGAAATTGAACTATTAAAATGACTTGATCTTTATGCTACGCTTATCTATAGGAGTATCTCCATCATACCATTCTCCTAATTATATGATATCATTGTTAATAACATCTCAATGTTCATGATCAAGAAACCACGATCATCTATTAACCAACAAGCTAGTATTATTAAAGAGGCTTCACTAGGGACTCTAATTTAGTTTACAAATCACACAAGTATTAATGTTTCTGGTTAATACTGTTATAGCATGAATGTAAACATTTATCATAAACACAAAGATATAATAATAACTATATTTTTTATTGCCTCTAGGGCATATCTCCAACAGTCTCCCACTTTCACTAGAGTCAACTAATCTAGATTACATGGTAATATAGCGAACACCCATGGCGGTTTGGTGCTGGTCATGTTTTGCCCTCGGGAGAGGTTTAGTCAACGGATCCGCCACATTCAGATCTGTGTGTACTTTGGAAATCTTTATGTCACCATCTTGGACATGTTCTTGAATAGCGTGAAAATGTAGCTTGATATGCTTCAGCTTCTTGTGTGACCTTGGTTCTTGCGCATTGGCTATGGCGCCCATGTTAGCACAGTAGATAGACATTGGGTCCAGCGCACTTGGAACCACAACGAGCTCTGTAATGAACTCCTTCATCCATATCGCTTCTTGTGAAGCCTCCAAAGCAGCTATGTATTCCGATTCAGTTGAAGATCTCGCCACAACGCTTTGCTTTGCACTCCTCTAGCTAACTGCTGCACCATTCAAAGTAAATATGTATCCAGATTGAGATTTAGAATCATCTGGATCGGTGTTCCAACTAGCATCGGTGGAACCATTAACTACGAGTTGTTCATCACCTCCATAAGAAAGAACCATATCCTTAGTTCTTCTCAAGTACTTAAGGATGTTTTTGACCTCTGTCCAATGATCCACTCCTGGATCACTTTGATATCTGCTAGTCAAACTAACAACATATGCAATGTCGGGTCTAGTACATAGCATGGCATACATTAGAGACCCTATGGCTGAGGCATAGGGAGTCTTACTCATCCTTTCTCTATCTTCTGTCGTTGCAGGACTTTGAGTTTTACTCAAGGTCGTATTGTGCAACATGGGCAAGAACCCTTTCTTGCTATCTTCCATTCCAGATCTCTTTAGAACTTTGTCCAAATATGTACTTTGTGACAATGATATCAGGCGTCTCGATCTATCTCTATAAATCTTTATGCCTAATATGTAAGCTGCTTCGCCAAGATCTTTCATTGAAAAACTATTATTCAAATAATCCTTGACACTATTAAGAAGGTCTACATCATTCCCAATCAACAATATGTCATCTACATATAGTATTAAGAATGCTACAGAGCTCCCACTCACTTTCTTGTAAATACAAGCTTCTCCATAAGTTTGTATAAAACCAAAGCTTTTGATTACCTTATAAAAACGTTGATTCCAACTTCGGGATTCTTGCTTCAATCCATATATGGACCGTTGAAGTTTGCATACCGTGTTAGCATCTTTAGGATCGACAAAACATTTGGGTTGCATCATATACAACTCTTCATCAATGTCTCCATTGAGGAACGCCGTTTTGACATCCATCTGTCATATCTCATAATCATAATATGCATCTATTGCTAACATAATCCTCACAGACTTAAGCTTCGCTACTGGTGAGAAAGTCTCATCGTAGTCAAATCCTTGAATTTGTCGAAACCCTTTTGCGACAAGTCGAGCTTTATAGACAGTAACATTACCATCAGCATCTGTTTTCTTCTTGAAAATCCATTTGTTCTCGACAGCCTTTCGGCCATCCGGTAAGTCAACCAAAGTCCATACTTGGTTTTCGTACATGGATCCAATCTCGGATTTCATGGCTTCTTGCCATTTATTGGAATCTGGGCTCATCATCGCTTATTCATATGTCGCAGTGTCATCGGTGTTGTCCACCAACATGACACTCATAACGGGATCATACCAATCAGGAGTAGTACGAGTTCTCGTTGACCTGCGAGGTTCCGTAGTAACTTCAACTGAAGTTTCATGATCAACATTATTAGCTTCCTCTCTTATTGGTGCAGGCGCCACAGGAACTACTTCCGGTGCTGCGCTACTCGCAAGTTCGAGAGAAGGTTCAACAACCTCGTCGAGTTCTACTTTCCTTCTAGTCACTTCTTTTGAGAGAAATTCTTTCTCTAGAAAGGATCCATTCTTGGCAACGAAGATTTTGACTTCGGATCTATGATAGAAGGTATACCCAATAGTTTCCTTCGGGTATCCTATGAAGACGCATTTTTCCGCTTTGGGTTCAAGCTTGTCCGGCTGTAACTTCTTTACATAAGCTTTGCAACCCCAAACTTTAAGGAACGACAATTTAGGTTTCTTCCCAAACCATAATTCATACGGTGTCCTTTCAACGGATTTAGATGGTGCCCTATTTAAAGTGAATGCGGTTGTTTCTAATGCATAACCCCAAAACGATAGCTGTATATCTGTAAGTGACATCATAGAACTAACCATATCTAAGAGAGTTCGATTACGACGTTCGGACACACCATTACGTTGTGGTGTTCCCGGTGGTGTCAATTGTGAAAGTATTCTGCATTTCTTCAAATGCTCGCCAAAATCGTAACTTAGATATTCACCTCCACGATTAGATCGTAGAAATTTAATCTTCTTGTTACGTTGATTCTCTACCTCACTTTGAAATTCCTTAAACTTCTCGAAAGTTTTGGACTTATGTTTCATGAAATAGATATACCCATATCTACTCAAGTCATCCGTGAAGGTAAGAACATAACATAACCACCGCGCGATGCTACACTCATTGGACCACACACATCGGTATGTATGATTTCCAATAAGCCTGTAGCTCGCTCCATAATACCAGAAAATGGAGTCTTAGTCATTTTACCCATCAGACATGCTTCGCATCTTTCAAGTGATTCAAGAAGTCCATCGGAATGGAGTTTCTTCATACGCTTCACTCCAGTGTGACCAAGACGACAGTGCCACATATATGTCGTGTTATCGCTCAATTTCAACGTTTAGCTTCAATGTTATTAATGTGTGTATTTCCACAATCGAGATTCAATAAGAATAGACCATCTATCAAAGGTGCATGTGCATAAAACATATTACTCATATAAATCGAACAACCATTATTCTCGGACTTAAACAAGTAACCGTCTCGCAATAAACATGATCTAGATATAATATTCATGCTCAACGCAGGCACCAAGTAACAATTATTTAAGTATAACACTAATCCCGATGGTAGATGAAGAGGTAGCGTGCCGACCGCGATCACATCAACCTTTGATCCATTTCTAACGGGCATCGTCACCTTGTTCTTCGCTAGCTTCCGTTTATTCTGCAGCACATGTTTCGAGTTACAAATATGAGCAACCGAACCAGTATCAAATACCCAGGCACTACTACGAGTACTAGTGAGATACACATCAATAACATGTATATCGGATATAACTTTCTTCTTGATGTTGCCGTTCTTCAAATCCGCCAAGTACTTTGGGCAATTCCGCTTCCAGTGACCTTCTCCCTTGCAGTAAAAGCACTCAGTATCAGGCTTAGGCCCAGCCTTGGTCTTCTTCGCCGGCGCGGCAACTTTTTTACCGCCCTTCTTGAAGTTTCCCTTTTGCTTGGACTTACCTTGTTTCTTGAATTTGGTGGTCTTATTGACCAACAACACTTGGTGCTCTTTCTTGATCTCCACTTCTGCAGATTTCAACATGGAGAAGAGTTCTGGCAACGTCTTGTCCATGTTTTGCATATTGTAGTTCATCAGAAAGTTCTTGTAACTTGGTGGTAGAGATTGGAGGACACGGTGAATCCCCAAAGAATTAGGAATCACTATACCCAAGCTTTGGAGTTTATTTGTGTGCCCAGACATCTTAAGAACATGCTCACTAACGGAGTTGCCCTCTTCCATCTTGCAGTTAAAGAACTTTTCAGAAGCCTCATAACTCTCAACTGGTGCGTGAGCCTCAAATATCATTTTGAGTTCACGGACAATATCATGTGGGTCATGGTTCTCAAACCTTTTCTGAAGCTCCGATTCCAAACCATACAAGATAGCACACTGAACTGTGGAGTACTGATTCTTCCGAGTGAGGTAAACATTCTTTACTTCATCGGTAGCAGTAGCTGCAGGCGGGTCACCCAGCGGTGCATCCAGCACATAGGTCAAATTACCAGCATTGAGGACAATCCTCAAATTGCGGAACTAATCCGCGAAGTTGCTTCTATTGTTTTTCAACTTTTCTTTCTCTAGGAACGCATTAAAATTGATGGTAGGGGCCGCCATTGATCTACAACATATTTGCAATAGTTTAGACTAAGTTTATGACAAATTGAGTTCTAATTAATAGTTAAATTAATCTAGGTGAACTCCCACTCAAAACAATATCCCTCACATTGCTTTAGTGATCACACGAACCAAATACACCACACCAAAATCGATCATCACGAGAGTTGATGTAGCTTCAATGGCGAACAATCAACATGTTCATCATATCTACCATATGACTCATGCTTTACCTTTCGGTGATCCGTGTTCCGAGACCATGTCTGTACATGCTAGGCTCGTCAAGATTAAACCTTAGCTTCCGCATGAGCAAATATGGCTTGCTCACGTTGTATACACTCGTAGAATCTAACACACCAGATCATCACGTGGTGCTTCGAAACAACGAGCTTTAGCAACGGTGCTTATTAAGGATGAACACTTTAAAACTTGAAATTGTGTGCATGAGGGATCATCTTATAATGCTACCGTCGAGAACTAAGGAATACAAGATGCATAAAAGGATTAACATCACATGCAATTCATAATATGTGATATGATATGGCCTTTCTTCTTGTGCTTCCGATCTCCATCTTCAAACACAAACATGATCTCCATCATCACCGGTATGGCGTCAAGGTCAATGGCGTCGTTTCATGGTTGTCGTCCACCAGCTTCAACTATTACAACTACTTTGAATAGACACGCGGGTCTTAACGGAATTTAAAGACAACCATATGTCTCCTGCCAGTTGCCAACTTACAATAAGGGACATTGCATACATCATATATAATCACAATCATGGCCATATAACATCATAGCACACCCCTGCAAAACAAAGTTAGATGCCTCTAATTTTGTTTGCATATTTTACATGGTTTGGGGTTTTCAATAAGTGTTGTTCTAACTTACGAACAAGAACCACAACGTTGATGCTTGAACTATCAAGTGCCCGTTGTAAATTGAATCTATACTATGATGGGAGAGATAGACATCCGCAAAGCCACTTATGCAATACAAGTTGCATGTTGAGCGTGGAGCAAGTCTCATGAACGATGTCATGTAAGGTTAGCCCGGGCCGCTTCATCCCATCATACCACAAGATGCAAAGTACACAAGAAGCAATTGATAATAAAAGCACCACCGCCCACAACGACCATTGTGTTCTACTCGTGCAACAGATCTACATATAGAAACGGCTCTGATACCACTGTAGGGGTTCGTAGCATGGAAAAACAAAATTTTCTACTGCATGCACACAAACAAGCCTAGATCTATCTACTATATTGTAGCAACGAGTCGATAGAGGAACTCACCCTCGAAGATTCCAAAGCGGTTAATGAGAGCAGATTCTCGTGGGTGATGTAGTCGTACACTTGTCGATCTCAAGATCGCGTAGACGATCCTTCCGGCACTGCGTTCCAGTAGCGCTTCCACAGTCGGTCACACGTTCGGTACTCGATGAAGACCTTCCTCTCCCTTGTTCCAGCAGGCAGCGGAGGTTGTAGCACTCTCCTCGCGATTCCGGCAGCACGGCGGCGTGGTGTTGGAAGTAGAGGAGAGATCTCGCAGGGCTTCGCCTTAAGCCGGAGTGAGTATGGTGGAGTATGAGAGAGGCCTTGGCGATCTAGGGTTTAGAGGCACCAAGGGGGTGGTGTGGCTGGAGAATAGGTCTTGGGGAAGCCCCAAATCAGCGACTTGGGAGGAACCCTAGGCGGCGGCAGCACTTGGAGGTGGTGGCGCGCAGGAGCTAGGGTTTGAGGTGGGAGGGGGCCGGTTGGGAGGAGGGAGTCCTCCTCCAACTCCTCCTCCTTGGCCGGCGGGTGGAGGGAGGGGACTTCCTCCCCAAGTAGGTTTCCTACTCTCCCTCCACCAAGCAAACTTCAGATTTAACTTTTCAAATTGGCGTTTGACTTTCAAACTTGGATTTGATTTCTCTCTCCATATTGCTCAGCCAAGTGACCTAGTACATGATGCAACCATTCCACATTGTCATGACACATCCATGTACCCTTCCCCTCTAGAGTGCCGGACCTTCTAGACCCTTCTAGAACATTCCTGGTGAAAACACCGGAATCATTCCCGAACTCCGAAACAAGACTTTCCTTATATGAATATTATTCTCCGGACCATTCCGGATCTCCTCATGATATCCCGGATCCCATCCGAGACTCCGAACAACATTCGGTCTCTTACTCATCATTCCATAACTACACAACAACATCGAATCCTTAAGTGTGTCTCCCTACGGTTCGTGAATTATGCGGACATGACCGAGACGCTTCTCTGATCAATAACCAATAGAGGACTCTGGAAATTCATATGGATACCACATATTTCTACGATTACTTTGCGATCGAATGAACCACTTACATACGATACCAATTTCCCTTTGTCTCACGATAGTTTACTTATCCGAGGTTTTGATCGTCGGTATCTCTGCATACCTAGTTCAACCTCGTTACTGATAAGTACTCTTTTCTCGTTCCCGTAGTATGTGATCCCTTGTGAGCCAGTCACATGCTTGCAAGATAATTGGATGACATTCCACCGAGAGGGCCCAGAGTATATCTATCTGTCATATGGATGGACAAATCCCACTCTTGATCCATGTGCCTCAACCCATACTTTCTGAACACTCAATGCCACCTTTATTGCCACCCAGTTACGGTGTGGTGTTTTATGTCATCAAAGCATCCTTCTGGTGATGGTGATTAGCATGATCTCATGGTCGAAGGAATTAGGTTACTATGTATCAGAAAACTTATAGCAATTGAACTATTAAAATGACTTGATCTTTATGCTACGCTTATCTATAGGAGTATGTCCATCATACCATTCTCCTAATGATATGATCTCGTTGTTAATAACATCTCAATGTTCATGATCAAGAAACCACGATCATATATTAACAAACAAGCTAGTATTATTAAAGAGGCTTTACTAGGGACTCTAATTTAGTTTGCAAATCACACAAGTATTAATGTTTCTGGTTAATACTGTTATAGCATGAATGTAAACATTTATCATAAACACAAAGATATAATAATAACTATATTTATTATTGCCTCTAGGGCATATCTCCAACAGGTGAAGATGATGATGATCCCAATGAAGTCTAGATTGATGACAGTGTCGATGGCGACAATCTCCCCTCTCCGGGAAGGAATTTCCCCGGCAGATTTCAGCCTGCCGAAGATCTCTTTCTCTCTGTGTAGTTTCTGCCCCGCAGAGGCGGCGGAATCTTTCTGTGGTCGCTCCTTGAGTCTTAGGGTTTCAGGGGGATGATATAGGCAAAAGGGAGATGCCAGAGGTGGGCCAGGGTGGCCACACCTCCTGGTGGCGTGGCCCAGGGGGGCGCGCCAGGGTGGTGTGGGCCACCTGTGGCCCATGTCCACTTCTCCTTCTGGCTTCCTTCGTCTTCTGGGAAAATAGGAACTTCTATATATTTTCTGGAATTTTCCGATCTTCGCGAATATTGCATATGGACAGCGCTTTTTTCTATCAGAATCCTGACTCCGGCAGTTCATCCTCCAAAAGTCATGAAACATGCAAAATAGATGGAATAACATAAGTATCATCTCTTAATATGAAATATATCAATGAATAACAGTAAATTATGATATAAAATAGTGATGCAAAATGGATGTACCAACTCCCCCCAAGCTTAGACCTCGCTTGTCCCCAAGCGAAAGCTGAACTCAGTAAACATGACCACATGTTTATGGAGTGAAGTGTCGATAAACAGAATACGGACAAGAAGCATCACATTTATTAATACACAAATCATAGTAGAAAGCAACTCACTATTATATAACATAACTTGCAACGAGTATGGGAGTCACAATAAATATGCACAAAGAAAATCATAATTGGTAATGGCAAACTTTGTTCTTGGTCAGAGAACAGTTGATAAATCATACTTAGTTTTAAGCAAAGCTTTTATATTGAAGTTCATAAAGCAGGAATCTCTTGCTCAAACATAATGGGCTTTTTACAATGATAGCTTTCAAAGTAGTATTCATTCAAATAAGAGCATTGTGAAAAACAAGGAACATAAGAAACAATATTGAATAAATCAACATATGGGTGATTGAATCACAACAACTCAAATGCTTGATGGAGATAGAAAGGAAAAGGTTTACTGACTCAACTTAAAAGTAAAACATAGACCCTTCGCAGAGGGAAGCAGGGATTTCAAATTTCATAAAGAGCTTCCAAAAAATTATGGTCCTTAATAGCTTTGAGCTCTCATTCCCCCTATCATACGCATTTTGAAGTGATTAAGGTTTAAGTGAGACAAATATGAAGTATATGCTTGAAAAATTATAAGTTGTAAATCTCATGTCCCTTGAGTATGAGGGTCGTTCCTCATGCTACTCAACTTTAGTCACAAGCAAGTTCTTGTCATTGTAAGTATATGTGTATCATAGAGAATCGCCAACGGGGTACCCCTTGCCCCATGACACAAGAGCTATACCATATCAAAATGACAAGGCAACAGACAATGAGTATCTCAGCAATCTTTTTATTTACCATGAGAATGGTCCTTTTTATCTTTTTTTCTATATTTTTCTTTCTTTCTGAAGATGCTTCATAGATTGCTCACTATGGTTATGCTGCAAGTGTCCACCATGATTATGCATGGCTTAGGCTAGCCACCTAGGCGTTTCTCTAACACATATATAATACTCCATGGACTTACAAGATCCCCTTTTATTTCACACCGCCGACATCCATAAACAAAAGATCATGATATCAACTGGATAATATGTACAGGTGTTGAAATCATTCCCCATGACAGCATGGTTCTGCTAACTCCCAACCTATAAATTGCAAGCATATAAGCAACATAGATGACACAATGGTTCAAGTTTATTAAGTGCAAGAAAATAAAGTGTGCCATCAAGTTCATGAGAGCTTTATTGACTAGTTTTCACATAACAAGATTTTTTAATTTGGAAGATAGATAAAACTCGATAATTTACTTGGAATAGCAACAATGCTAATAGGTAGATATGGTGGACACAAATGGAATATGTTTTAGTTCAAGGATTGGATGCACGAGAAGCATTTCCTCTCAGTACAGGTTTTTGGCTAGCAAGGCTGGGTAGCAAGCATAAGAGTTTAAGGAAACAAACAAACATACACGTGGTAGAAACAATCATGCAATCTTCCTTGAAAACACAAAAGATCTTAACTTGGGAATACTAAGCCTATGAGTTAATCAAGAAAGAAATAAAATTAAATAATATATATAAGTACTTTTCTCTTTTCCATTCAATTCTCAAGTAGTGTTGCTACTGACCAAAGCTAGGTTTGCCAAAACCAACTAAATTTACTTGATGTTCCCAAAGTGATACCAATACTAATAACAATATCAATCATATAACAGAAATTGCAAACTAAAATAAGATATGCAAAAAGTAAATGATGAAACTTCTCATTAATATTCCATAACGGCACTCACACCAAGGAATACATAGACAACCAACTAGAGGAGAGATACTTCCACAATGCAAACCATCCTATATGATAACTTCTCTATTCATGATATGACTCTACTAAAAATGTAAAAAGATGAAAGATAATGATTTGATACCGCGGCACTCCCCCAAGCTTGGAACAAACCAAGGGGATGCCAAAACCTGATGAAGAATTACTCCTTTGGTGGTGGTGGTGTTTTCTCGATAAGCTTTTCAATTAATTTCTTCAAATCCTCAATCTCGAAGGCGAGAGTACGAATCATCTCTGATCTATGCTCAATGCGGTTCATAATCATGTCGGACTGTCAATCCCAGCCCTTGTGATTCTTTCCCCACTCTTCCTCCTTAAAGTATTCTTTCCCTGCATGGTTAGAACGAGGCATATCCCAATTGGAGGGCAACTTTTATTTAGGAATCTTTTGGAATTGCTGCTCATGTATAAGAGTATGGAAGGAGTTCTTGATACGTGCAGGAAGTGACCTTGGAGATAAGCAAAGACGCGGAACTTTCCCTCTTGTGGACATCCGTGCAGTCCTCTTGAGCTTGACAGGATTTGCCACCACTCCAATGCTTGCAATGGTGGTACGGGTGCGCGGAAGCTTGTCTTCCTCCACTTCTTCTTCAACTTCAACCTCGATCTCCTCCTCCTTCTTGGGGTCTTGGAGATCATCTTCCACAAGCTTCTTGCCCTTGTCGTTGGCGGAGAACATTGTGCTTCTAAACTTGAGAATAGTTCCTGACAGAAACAGATCGAAACAAAAACATGATGAGAACATGATATATAGACCTCTGGGGTCCAGGGGATTATATATCAAGAAGTTTAACAATAAAAAGAAGGTACTAGGAGAAAAAGGGATAGAGACGGGCTCTGTGGTGGTCACACCTCCTGGTGGCGCGGCCAGGTGGGCCCGTGCCACGGGGTGGTGTGATCCACCCGGGCTCCATTTCCTTCCCTCTTTCGACTCGTTGTCTTCCATATTAAATAAAAAATGCAAAAAAAAATAAATTGGAAAGTTTTTCTCAAACCTTTTCTTACTAGAATTGTTACCTATTCGAAAACGGACTGTGCAGATTCCTGAATTTGGTCTTTAATAAATTCTTCGGGAGTCAATACTTGAATAATATCAATATCTTCATTATAAGAATCTCCAAAAATATAATGTTTTGGACTTTGACCATTCTTCATCTCCTTACATCATTCTCTCCCAGCACTTGAAAATTTCTTTCATACAAAACTTCACACAATCTTCATTGGCAACATTAGTGTATGCAAGATCATAAACCTTTGGGTTCAATTTCAATTGTAGTCCATCAAAATATAAGCTACTGTAGAAACTCCTTTCAAAATCCCAAAATAATTTAAAAATAAATCGATTTAAGAGGCAAATGCAAAAATAGCAGAAATTTGTCAAAACAGACATGCAGGTAAAGATCGATTTTTTCGAAAATCTTATGTTTCTCAAATAAAAAAGTGCAAAGCTAACGAAAGTTAAATAATAACTTGGGGCACATGCACAGAAAAATTACATCTCAATCCGACATACTGGGATTTTTCACAATTTTTTACATTGAAGCACAAAAATCTGTTCCGGGACAGCAACTTCCCCACATCTCACCTTCCTCTCGTTAGAGGATAATCTTGACACAAAAACCAAAAAAAATGATAAGGATAGGTTATTACAAAGTTAATGACTTTCAAGACTCAAATAAACAAAAATAAACTAAAATCAAAAATAAAATGGGTTGTCTCCCAAAAGCTCTTTTTTATAGCCATTAAGATAGGCATGATAATTTCAATGATGCTCATAGAGGAAATATGGATTTAAATTAAAAGAGAGCATCAAGAAGAAAATATTCAACACATTTTAAGTCTAACCCACTTCCTATGCAAAGGAACTTTGTAAGAAAACAAATTGTTGAAACAAGAGACTATTAGCATAGGAAGGCAAAACAAGTTAAACACTAAAACTTTCAACATAAAGTGGGGAAACTTATTATTATTAAGATGCATAAAACCATGTTTCTCTCTCTCATAATAAATTTCAGTATCATTATGAATAAAATCAACAACATAACTATCACATGAAACATTCTTATCATCAAAATGAGCATATTTAAAATCAGCAAATAGAGGTTTAAGATTGAAAACTGGATCAATAGTGGCAAGTTGTACAACTCTAAAATCCTCATTAGGCAATTCAATTTCATAAGGAGCTTTAGAAAATTTGGAAAAATTAAACTCATAAGATTCTCCATAAAATTTAGTTAAAATCTTCTCCTTCTTACAATTTATAATAGCTACACAAGTGTTCAAGAAAGGTCTACCAAAAATGATAATACAAGTTTTACTAGCAGCTGAACCAAGTACTAGAAAATCAGCAGGATATTTAGTCTTATCACAAAGAACTTCCACATCTCTTACAATACCAATTGGACAGATGGTTTCTCTATTAGCAAGATGAATAACCACATCAATTTCTTCAAGTTCACAAAGACCAATTCCATGCATAATTTCTTTGTAAATCTCATAAGGAATAGCACTTGAACTTGCACCAATATCACATAAATCATAATAGCAATGATCACCAATTCTAACAGAAAGCACAGGGACACTAGCTTGCCTAGTTCTACTAGGATGTGAAACAATATTAGAAGCATCTTCACAAAACATAATGTGCCCATCTTCTACACTTTTAGTGACAAGGTCTTTAATAATTGCTACTGCAGGTTCAACATTTATTTGTTCATCACGTTCTATAGCTTTCTTTGTACTTTTGTTAACCACACTAGCTATCATAGAATGTTCCTTTACCTTAGCAGGGAAAGGTATTTTCTGAATATAAGGTTCAGGCAAAAATAGTCAACAGTACAAACTTCGGTATTTCTAGCTGGAACACAATTAACAATATCTTTATATGGTGCATGATACTTGTTCCATTCCCTTTTTGGAATTTCAATATAGGAGGCAAAGGCCTTAAAACAATTTGTAATACTTTGAGAATCAAGACCATACTCAGTACTAATATTATGAAAGTCATCAGTTCCCATAAAAGATTTAATGCATTTATAATCATAATTTATACCCGACTTTCTTCCTTTATCATTCTCCCATGCTTTAGTATTTTCTTGAATACAGTCTAGAAGATCCCATTTATCTTCTTCTTCCATACATGTAAATGATCCAGCACAAGAAGCATCCAATAAATCCTTATCATTAAGAGAAAGCCTTGCATAAAAGTTATTAATAATATTATTCTTAGGGAGCTCATGAATAGCACATTTGAGCATTAGTAACTTCAATCTCCCCCAAGCTTGGGAAGTACCCTACCATCACGAGGCCAAAAGTTATATATTTGATTCCGGTTTGTATGAATCTCACTAGGATGATAGAATTTAGAATAAAAGAGAGGTACAGTTTCCTCCCATTCTATAGATTGGCCATTCTTTAGCAGCTTATACCATTCCTTAGCTCTGCCTTTCAATGATATATAGAGTAACTTTTTCTTAACTTGATCCATTGTAATACCTGCACACTTGAACAATCCACATAATTCATGTATAAAAAGCAAATGATCACCAGGATGGATAGTTCCATCTCCAAAATAGTAGTTATCCATAACACGATCAACATTTTTTGTAGGTATTTTAAAAGGATCTAATTCAGCAGGTGGTAGTTCATCTACTACCCTAGAAGTGGTAGTAGCTTTTCAAAACAGGAAACTAAGTGAATTATCCATATTGAAAACAAAGTAACAAACAGAAATAAAAATAATACTCCTAGTAGAAATTTCCTTTACCAGTTCCACTCTTCAATAGCACTTCACTCCTCGGCAACGGCGCCGGAAAATAGTCTTGATGACCCACAAGTATAGGTGGTGTATCATAGTACTTTTGATAAATAAGAGTGTCGAACCCAACAAGGAGCAGAAGGTGTTGACAAGTGGTTTGGATCAGGAATCACTGTTATGCTAGCAAATGGATTTTTAGGGTTTTTTGATAATGCAGATAAATAAAGTTCGAGTAAATAAAAGACAAGAATAATAATTGCAGCGAGTGGCCCAATCCTTTCTTCAGCATAGGACAATCCGGTTGTATTACTTAAGATGATCAAACGTTCTCGAGGACACATGGGAGTACGGTCAAGTGCTTTCGCTTCATATAGTTGATTAATCTTCTTTGGTTGGATAAGTGTTGTGTGAGCGAACATATGCTAATGTACCGACCTTACTTGGACTAATACATACTTGTGATTATACCCCTTGCAAGCATCCGCAACTACAAGAAAGTAATTAAGCTAAAAACCTAACCACAACATTAAACTCTGAGATCCTACACTCCCTTGTGCAAAGGTTTCCTAAAGGGGGTTTAGGTTTCTGTCACTCCGGCAACCCCTCAATTAGTAGCCAAATACACAATTCATTCCCCTAGGCCAATAAAGGTGAAGTATCATGTAGTCGACATTCACATGACACCACTAGAAGAATAACACCACAACTTAAATATCAAACCATTGAATATTTCTCAACACGATTCCACTACTAACAACATGACTTCTCCCATATCCTCAAGAACTAAACAAACTACTCACGAGACATCATATGGATGAAGATCAGAGATGATATAATGATAAGTAACAATCTGAACATGAACAATAATTCAATGATTCCACTCAATAGCATCAACTACAACAAATATTCAACATCGGGAAAGTTTCCCCTAAGAACTATGCAAGATTTAACCCAATTGTTATAGCGGTACGGAGTGGTGGTGATGGTGCTGGTGGAGATGATGGTGAAGATGATGATGATCCCGATGAAATCCAGCTTAATGACGGTGTCGATGGCGACGATCTCCGCTCTCCGGGAAGGAATTTCCCCGGCAGATT
This sequence comes from Avena sativa, assembly GCA_916181665.1. Lineage (NCBI taxonomy): Eukaryota > Viridiplantae > Streptophyta > Magnoliopsida > Poales > Poaceae > Avena > Avena sativa. The sequence continues at coordinate 153,035,182 of OV702297.1, forward strand.
TCTGCCTGCCGGAGAGCTTGTTCTCTCTCTATAGTTCCCGCCCAGCAGAGGCGGCGAATTATTTCTATGGTGAAAGGGCAATGCCAGAGGTGGTCCAGGGTGGCCATACCACCTGGTGGCGCGACCTAGGGGGGCGCCAGGGGGTGGTGTGGGCCCTTTGTGGCCCATCTCCACTTCCCCTTCTGGATTCCTTCGTATTATGGGAAAATAGGAACTTCTATATATTTTCTGGAATTTTTTGATCTTTGTGAATATTGCATCTGGGCAGCGCTTTTTCCATCAGAATCCTGACTCCGGCAGTTCATCCTCCAAAAGTCATCAAACATGCAAAATAGATGGAATAACATAAGTATCATCTCTTAATATGAAATATATCAATGAATAAATAAATTATGATATAAAATAGTGATACAAAATGGACGTATCAGTTGGCAAGATGAACAAAGGTATATTTGATATACATGTTACTGATGTGTACTTGACTAGTACTCGCAGTAGCACCTGGGTATTTGATACTGGATCGGTTGCTAATATATGTAACTCAAATCGGGGGCTATGGAACAAGCGACCGCTAGCAAGGGATGAGGTCATGGTGTGTGTCAGCAATGGATCAAGAGTTGATGTGATCGTTGTTGGAACGTTGCCTCTCCATCTACCATCTAGACTAGTTGTAAACCTAAATAATTGTTATTTGGTGCCTCGTTGAGCATGAACATTGTATCCGAATCATTTTTATTGCAAGAAAGTATTCCCTTAAATCCGAAAACAATGGTTGTTCGATTTATATAAATAATATCTTTATGGTCATGCACCTATGATGAATGGTTTAGTTATTTTGAATCTCGATAGTAGTACACATATTCATAATGTAGATGCCAAAAGGATTAAACTTAATGATGATATATATGCATATATGTGGCACTTCCGTCTAGGTCATATTGGCGTAAAATGCATGAAGAAACTCCATTATGATGGACTTTTGGAATCACTTGATTTTGAATCACTTGATACATGTGAGCAATGCCTTATGGGCAAGATAACTAGAACCTCATTTTCTGGTACAATGGAGAGGGCGATAGATTTATTGAAACCATACATACCGATGTATGTGGTCCAATGAGTGTGTCGACACGAGGTGGATATCATTATTATTTTTTACTTTTACAGATGATCTGAGTAGATATGGGTATATCTATTTGATGAAATACAAGTCTGAAACCTTTGAAAAGTTCAAGGAATTTTATAGTGAAGTGGAAAATCATCATAATAGAAATATTAAATTTCTGTGATCTGATTGTGTTGGTGAGTATCTGAGTTACGAGTTTGGAACAGACATGCGAGAGTGTGGAATAGTTTTACAACTCACACCTGCCAGAACACCAAATTGTAATGGTGTATTGGAGCATCGTAATCATACCTTATTAGATATGGTCCGATCCATGATGTCTCTAACTGACTTTCCACTTTCGTTTTGGGGTTATGCACTGGACACCGCTGCATTAACTTTAAATAGGGCACCATCTAAATCCATTGAAACGACATGATATGAATTGTGATTTGGAAACAAACCTAAGCTGTCATTTCTTAAAATTTGGGGATGCGATGTTTATGTAAAAAAACTTTAGCCTAATAAACTTGAACCCAAAGCAGAAAAATGCGTTTTCATAGGATACCCTAAATAAACAATTGGATATTCCTTCTATCACGGATCCGAGGGCAAGGTTTTTGTTGCCAAGAATGGATCCTTTCTAGAGAAGGATTTTCTCGCAAAAGGTGTGAGTAGTCAGAAGGTAGAACTCGACGAGGTTATTAAACCTTCTGTTCATGAAATGGCGAGTGGCACAGTGCCGGAAAGTTTTCTAGAGTTTACTTCATCGAATGAAGAGGGAACTAATGATAAATATCATGAAACTCCAATAGAGGACACTACCGAACCTCGCAGGTCAAGAATGACACGTGAAACTCCTGAACTATATGGAAATCCTGTCATAAATTTCATGGTTAATGGAAATGATGACTCTGCAACATATGATGAGGCGATGATGATCCTGGATTCCATTAAATGGCTAGAAGCCATGCAATCCGAAATGGAATCCATGTACGAAAACCAGGTTTGGACCTTGGTGGACTTATCTCACGACCGAAAGGCCGTTGAGAAGAAATGGATTTTCAAAAATAAAGTGACGTTGATGGTAATTGACCATCTATAAAGCATGACTTGTCGTAAAGGGGTTTCGAAAAATTTAAGAAGTCGACTATGATGAGACTTTCTCTCCCATAGAGATGCTAAAGTCAGTTAGGATTATGTTAACAACTGCTGCATTTTTCGATTATGAAATTTGGCAGATGGATGTAAAAACCGCGTTCCTCGATGGTAATATTGAAAAAGAGTTTTATATGGTATAACCAAATGGTTTTGTCGATCCTAAGGATGATGTCAAGGTATGCAAGCTTCAGCGATCCATTTATGGACTGAAGCAAGCATCCCGGAGTTGGAATATCCGCTTTGATTAGGTGATCAAAGGGTTTGGATTTGTCCAAACTTATGGAGAAACTTGTATTTACAAGAAAGTGAGTGGGAGCTCTATGGCATTTCTAATATTATATGTGGATGACATATTATTGATTGGAAATGATATAGATAGTTTAAATGATGTTAAAAGTTATCTAAATAGCAAAGTTTTGATGAATGACTTTCATGAAGCCTCATATATATTAGGTATCAAGATCTACTGTACACGATGTTGTTAAATCTGGGCAAAGCACTATTGCATAGACATTTAAATTTAGAGCCCGTGGCAAAAGGATTCATGTCAAAAGGACTTACATATGATTTTATAGAATTAAAATACTTTTAAATGCATTTTAATACACTTATCTGTAATATAAACCTGCAACTTTAATACATAATTAGGTTCTACTACTTTTTGTGATTCCAGGGGTATATCATTTGTATTTTCAGAATAGTAGGTTATTTACTATGAATTTATACTCCAATAGGAGCATTAAACCAATTAAATAACTACGACAAATACTTACAATAAATGTCTGAACCAATTACAAATTAATAATATATATAAAATTATTTTCCAATGGTATATTATATGCTATTTTTAGAGCTGTATATAATTTCCTATGATATTTCCAAGTTAAATTCATTTTCTGCTATTTTAAATTCTTTTTCTATTTTGCACCATAGTCAAAGTTGATTGGTGGGGTTAGCGCTAAAGTGGCTGACTGCTAAAGCGGCAGCCATGTGGTGTTCTTCCATTGGATGGTACCGATTCGGCCGGACCGTCTAATCCGGGTCGTTGCAGGACGATTTGACGGTCGGGAACGGAATGTTCCTGGCTCACCTTCGTCGATGACGACCAGCGGCGACGGTTTGGTTGGCAGCGCTCCGACGGTTTTTGTTGGGGGCTAGGTGGTCGACGATATGCGGGCAAAGTCGGCGAGCTCCCTGGTGGCGTCAGTGTCGCCTTTTGCTTCCTTAGGGGCGGTGAAGGGCGGCTGAGGGTGGCGGGAGGTTGAGTAGATCCGGTGGCCTCGGGTGGTTGTTGTGGCACTCTAAACGGAGGGGTATGGGTCAGGTTGAGGCGGCAAAGTACGTCAAAGATCATAGAGAGAACAAGAGGGTGCAAGGAGGACAACCGGGTAGTCCCCACCTGTCAGTAGAAAAAAACGAGGGGGCGGGGGTTGCTGCGGCGGTTCGTGTGGCTCCGCTTGCTAGGCCGTTGGCGGGCTGATGGTGGGCTGGCTACTACGCTGTGCGTGCGACGCTCACTTCACTGGCGTGCGGTAGGTAGGAACGGGTTAGTTGGGATGCGCAGGTTGTGCTGCGGGTAGGTAGGCTTAGCTTTTCTTCTTTTTTCTATTTCCTATTTAGTATTTGTATTGTATCTTTTTCATATAAACTTCAAATGAATTGATTTTAGTCTTCAATTGTTTCTAAAAACCCGAGGATCAACATAGGATCCTATTTGTAATATATTCACAAGTGTGAAATTAGTGGATTTATAAATACTTATATATATTCCTTTTTAGATGCATTACTACTAATTCAAATTAGGTGTTTAAACTAGTGTTTGCAATCCAAAGTTTTCATGAAAAATGCAATGCTGATGAATGACATGCAAAAATGCATTTTTTCCAGTCCCAATTTCTAAAGTCTTGAGATGTGACAGACTTACCCCCTTAAGATGAATCTCGTCCTGAGATTCCAAATTGCTAGCAAGGTGTTTGTGGTGTTGTCGAGGCTAACCCCATTAAGAAAAGTAAATTTGGCATCTCGAAAGGTAAATGTTGATCTATATCTGATTTCTTCATCCCTCAGAGATTGTGAATCCAATGTAGTTAAGCTAGTGGGAAACTTGTGTGCTACCAATCCCCTGGATATAATGGTAGCATGTTGTACTAGCTATCATTTGTTATCTAGTGGGTTCTCTTTAACAGATCCTCTAAGTAACTCCATATGTAACTATTATTATCCATGAATGCCTCAATATGAATGAATGTGATGCACTAGTATCAAAATATTACGAGTGTGATAAATGAATTAGCCAGCAACTTACCAGTCACATGGCCTGGCTTATTGTGTGCTTTCCCCATGTTCACATGGTTCACAGTTGCCTTTGGGGGTGAATCTAGTTTGGCTCCAGCTTCAATCTTCCTCTCTGGGAAGTTATTAGCATAGTGTCCCTTCTGGTTGCACTTGAAACATGTCACTTGGATGATATCCTTCTTCTGATAGTGGTGATTGTGACCATTGTTGCCTCCAGAATTGTGGCCACTGCCTCCATTGTGGTTGTGTCCATTGCCACCATGCTTGTGATGTACAGAGTCTCTAGGATAAGAAGTGTGAGCATGATGGTGCGATCCTGAGTGGTGATTGCTATGCTTCCTCATGCGTTTTCCCACTTGCTGTTGCTTCCCTTCCAGAATTTTGGCCTTGTCCATCAGCTCCTGGAAAGTTGGGCAATAAACCACAGATAACTATAGCGAGAGCTCATCACTTAGACCATCCAGGAACCTCTCTCTCTCCTCTTGGCATCAGCGTCAACATCTTTAGGTGCATAGCGTGGTAGATTGTTGAACTCCTCTGTGTAATCTACCACCATGCAATTGGTTTGATGCAGGTTGTGAGGCTTCTTCCTTTTTAAGATCAGGACCCCTCAAGAAACATGGTTGGTCTTGAAACCTTCCTCGAACTTGGCCCAAGTAACAGTGTCCAGCAGGTGGGTGATCTGGAATGTATCCCACCACGAGGCAGCTGGTCCCTCCAGTAGGTGAGCAGCAAATCTCGCCTTCTTAGTATCAGTACATCCAATAGTCACCAAATCTTTTTTCACCGAGCGCAGCCAGACAAGAGCAATCATAGGTTCAGGTGTAGTGGAAAACTTAGTTGGCATCAGTTTTAGAAACCTGGTGAGACCATCCTCATGGGGACTGGTTGTTCCCCTTGTTGTTGTTATTGTTGTTCTGGGAAGCCATGAATTGGGTCATCAACTGTGATAGATGTGTTTGTGATGCTATCAGCTGCTCCATTTCTATGGGTTGGCGACAGGGAGGCATGTCTTGGGACAACATAGACGAGTTATAGATAGAAATACTAGAGAATTAATACTACCCATAACTATATGAATCATGCAATTAGCACACAAGCAAACAATCATTACAAACAACACTTAAGCCAAAATAATTTTGTTTATCTTACAGAAGTTTTGTTTTAGTGGCATGCCAACCAGAAAATAGTTTTCCTTTGACTAATATTCATTTGGGGGTGAACCTACAATCTTGAAAGTAATGGACAGAATCTGTCCTAAGACTACATCAGTGTTCACGAATATTTCTAGGCACCTTAAACTCATCAGGAATTTAGCCAATTTGTGTGCATATAGAACAGGTAATTATGCTCCAGATCCTAATGTTTTAGATTTTTCAGAGTTACCAATAAAATATCTAAAATCATGCAGTACAGCAGATACAGCAGAAAACTACAGAGGTATTATCATGATTTTTTAATCAAAACCTTCATTAACATATTATGAATTCTCTCAAAAATGTTCTGGAACTTTAAGGTATGAAATAGCACAACCTAAGCATAATAAATCAACTAACACTCAAGTTTTTGCAATGATCGATTACTATATCTAAACGAAATCATATCAAAACTATATGGTAGACATCATCTAAGTATTCTTTAATCTCGCAATTTCTCGCACGAGTGTTCATCTACAAATTTTGAACAAGAGGAGATTTGAAAATAAAGATCAAGGATTATAAGAATCTAATAAGTATAAAATAGAAGAGTATAGATACAATGAAATAGGGTTTATAGTTTCATATGGCTCTCCTATTCCATTCCTAGGTTACGATCCTATAGTCAACACACTGCTCAGACACCATCCTATAACACCCTTTCCTGATAAGACTAAGTTCATGTGTATAGTGTCAATCCATGGATTAGTTCACTGGCACACACAATACAGATGAATACCAAAAAATTTAACAGTGCATTATTATTACATCGAATGATCTAGAATTTGAAATTATTACATAACGCTTAGCTCAAGGCTAGCTCAAATATCAAGTAGCATACGGAAGCATAAATAAATAATAGGCTCCATCTTCAATTATGCCATAGGTGAACAACTATTGAGTAGAGTATCGCAACCTAGTCGATCACTCATAATCGGAACAATAACCTGCAACATAAAAACATAGAAGTCCCAAAGGGTCAATACTTGAAATGTATGGCATGTAGAGCTAAGTAAGAAGACAAGTATACCTAGCATCTACATGCTTATTTGTCTAAGTGAAGATTTGGCTATCTTGCATTTTAAATACCTTTGTCCTACTTTCATAAACAATTTTAGGTTTTTTATGAAAGGTTCCCAATTAAGTTAACCCATCAACATTAAGACAATTAGAAAATTGGAATGTACGAGAAACATGTCATAACCTCAATATCAAGAAACTCAATTATCTATAACCGGAGACACGGCTAAGTACTTAGATTAGATACTCTTTACGGGTTTGTATATTTTACTTATGTGACCTAGCCAACCCAGCTCGTACGATCACACTCATATTGTGTGATGATAGGGAGAAGTCCAATATGAAACTGTTTGGGAAGTATCTTCCCAAACCCGACACGCATCGTACCAACCTACCAAAATTCTACATCTCTGGCTACGTGGATTCGAGTCACCATAACCTCTTAAGTACAACCAGCCACCTATTTCTTACTAGAACAAGGTTGCACATGTAAGCTATGAAATAAAGAAGCCAATCATTTTCTCTAGATACATGGGTACCTTTCCACAAAGATACCATAAAAATGTTAATCCCATCACACCCAGAAGATTTATTGATTAAGTTTTTTAGTTTTGGCAAACCAATACTTTATAAACAACTGCCAAGTGATGTAACCCAGCCCTCGTCTATCATAGCACGGCTAAGCACATCTACCTACGGTGGCTCAACTACAAGAGATCCCTACCACATAGCTTAGTACATAGCATAGCGAAAATAGTTCATATTCATGCATCTACAAAATACACCACATATGCATTGAAAATAGTAGGACAATTCATGAATAAAATAGCATCTACTTGCCTTGGTAGTTGTTGAAGTCGTTCAAACAATTATTGCAATCACACATTGCACTCCTTGCAATCTATCGATCAAACAATTGCATACAACATAAAAAACCATACAATCATAAACAAATGCACAAATACATGCATGACATACTGATAAAAGTTTCATTAGTACATTTATGTTTTATGATTATTATACCTATTGATGACATGCATAGAAAACTTTTAATGCATCAAAACCAATTATTTCATTAGTTGGATCCATTTAATAGGCTCTTAACCAAAACATTAAGCCTCTGTTGTATATAGTGTTGTTAAATCTGGGCAAAAACACTACTGCATAAACATTTAAATTTAGATCCTGGGAAAAACGATTCACGTGAAAAGGACTTACAAATGATTTTATAGAATTAAAATACTACTGAATGCATTTTAATACACTTTAATTTATCTGTACTGTAAACCTCCAATTTTAATACATAGTCTGATTCTACTACTTTTTAGGATTCCAGGGGTATATCATTTGTATTTTTCTGAGAAATAGATTATTTTTTGTGAATTTATTACTCCAAAAGGAGCATTAAACCAACTAAATAACTACGAAAAATACTTACAGTAAATGTCTGAACCAATTACATATTAATAATATACACAAAATTATTTTTGAAATGGTATATTATATGCTATTTTTGGAGCCGTAGATAATTCCCTATGATTTTTACAAGTTAAATTTATTTTCTGCTATTTAAAATTATTATTTTTTCTATTTTGCAGCATAGTCAACGTTGACTAGCGGGGTCAGCGCTGACGAGGCAGACACGTGACAAGCTCCCATTGGATGGTACCGGTTCGTCCGGACCGTCTAATCCGGGTCGTCCTAGGATGATCCGACGACCGGAAACGGAATGTTCCTGGCTCACCTTCGTTGACGACGACTGGCGACAGTGAAGGTTCGGTTCGCGGTGGTTGGCGGCGCTCCAGCGATTTTCATCGGGGGCGAGGTGGTCAACGATATGCGAGCGAATCGACGAGCTCCCTTGTGGCGTCGGTGTCGCCTTTTGCTTCCACGGGCGGCGGTGAAGGGCGGCTGAGGGTGGAGGGACATTGAGTAGCTCCAGCGGCCTCGGGTGGTTGCTGTGGCACTCTGAAAAGTGGGGGGTCAGGGTGAGGCGACACAGTACGGCGAAGATCTTAGAGAGAAAAAGAGGGCACGGGGTGGTCGGACGACGGCATTTTCATGCTCCTTCTGAGCTCGAATGGCAGCGGGAAAATCCGATCTCCGGCGAGGAATTCCGAGGTAGCCTGGCGGCGTGATTTAGGTTTTTCAGAGGAGAAACAGAGAGGCCTTTGTGGATATTAAATAGAGATCGAGGATTGGGCAAGGGGGCAACAGATTTAACCGAATTTGAGAAATTATGTGGGGCGGTCGGTAGAACTCGTAGGCTTTGATCTCTAGGTCAAGGAGGAGGACAACCGGGTGGTCCCCACCTGCCAGCAGAAAAAAAACGAGGGGGCGAGGTTTGCTGCGGCGGTTCTGTGGCTGCGCTTGTTGGGCCCTAGCGGGCTGGCTGCTGTGATGCACGTGTGGCGCTCGCTTTGTTGGCGCGCGAGAGGTAGGAATGGGTTAGGTGGGCTGCACAGGCTGTGCTGCGGATATGTAGGCTTAGCTTTTATTTTTTTTCCTATTTCTTATTTAGTATTTCTATTGTATCTTTTTCATATAAACTCCAAATAAATTAATTTTACTCTTTAATTTTTTCTAAAAACTAGATGATCAATATAGGATCCTATTTCTAATATATTCACTAGTGTGAAATTAGTGGATTTATAAATCCTTATATATATATATATATTCCTTTTGTAGATGTATTTTAATAATTCAAATCAGGTGTTTAAACTAGTGTTTGCAATCCAAAATTTTCATGAAAAAATGCAATGCTTATGAATGAAGTGCAAATGCATTTTTTTCCAGTCTCAATTTCTAAAATCTTGGAATGTGACATGTTTGGACAATGTTTTTATATTAATAATGACCTTTGAAAAAAGTTACACTATATTTTATAGTTATTATTATGTTTGGACAATGTTTTTATATTAATAATAGCCTTTCAAAAAAGTTTCCAAAAATAAGTGGCCATCAGGATTCAAACCTATGTGGCTAAGGATGAGCTTAACACTGGGTGTCTAGCAACTGGGCTAGCATTCGTTTTGTGGTAAACATAGCCGATGTATAATATTCGATTAGGGGCTCGATTATGCGAGACACATCCAGCCCAAAGGCGCCTCGCATAATTTAGGCTAGGACTTGACTAACACGGCGGTTCCAGGGTTCTAGACTTCTAGTGCTTTGACACACCACTCCCCTCCCGCCGCTTCTCGAAGGTGATGCCTAACGATGTTGCCTGCCATTGCCACCACGAGCACCATCGAGGTGAGTGCCGCTCCCTCTCCCCGTCCTCCTTCCCCCTTCCCTCCTCTCCCCTGCTCCCAAATCTCATGAACGAGCCGCCGTTCATCGCCGTCCTTCAGTGCCCCTCGTCGTCATCCGCTTTGCAAAGGAGGAGCGCCCGCGAAGGAGGAGGAGCCGCCCGTGTGGACGATCCGCCTGTTAGCCACGGCCTCCGCCTCCTCAACCGCGTGCATGACCACCTCCTCTCTGCCCTCGCCTGTCGAGGTGAGCCTCTCCCCCCTCTCCTCTCCGTCCTCTCCCCTAAATTTAATTTAGCTGGTGCTACCCCTGCTGATACATGTCAGTCAAATTTTTATGGATGTTCTCAGTTCTCACTAAATCCGATATAGTTTTGTCATTTTAGTTTCTTGGTCCTCCAAATTAGTAGGTGATGTTTAGTATGCAATCTGTAGCTATTGTACTTGTATTTCACTGATGGATAACTTATGCCGCTTTCAACATTAAGCTGAATTCACACTCAGACTGGCTCACGTCTTTGAAATTCAACCCCAGCCTCTAAATCGACCAAGCCTTTATATGAGTACAAGACCGCAGGTATTCAGCTACTTTTAACCGCTGCCTCAACAGTTTGTAGAGTTTTATATATTTCCTCTAGGTTGTACCAGTACATTGTGTTTCTTAAAAGCAGTACACTACATGTTCTGTTCACTAACCAAGTGTGAATTGCACGCCCTTTATGTTTTTCATTGTACATACAAAAATGTATTATGGGTGTTTGTGTCACAAAGCTTATTGTAGTTGTATGAATTTATCCACCCTAAATTTAATGTTCTGGTCACAAATGTTACTGTACATTGTACAAGCATACTAAACAATAGTAGTTTTGAGCTTCTGAAAGAGCTTCATCACCATCCAACAAAGACCATGTTGATCAATATCCTACAAAAATAGGTATATTGTTTTAGTGTTTATTAAAACTAACAAGAATTTCTAGTGAGCTAACAAGAAAAGGATAGAATAAAAACACATGCTGCTGCATAACAAAAAGAAACAGTAAGCCAGGAGAAACAGTGATACTCCAATATCCGCAACTCACCATTGCAGTCCAGGCTGATAGCTGCCACTTGAGTTAAGAGTAGAGTACACAACCCTTATACTTGGTTATATGTTTAAATGAGATCCTGGAGTGAGTTCCATGTTGAGACAAAAAGCTTTTCATAGATGGTTTGACGCCGGTGAGGAGATAGCGGTGGCAAATGACGCCGTAAAGGGCAAGAAGGGTCACAAAAGTAAGCCTAAGGGTGTGAGCAAGGATCCAAAGCCTTTCCAGGCTCAGGGTGGCCCTGCAAAAATTCCCAAGAAGCGGCTGCATGATGCAGGTACACCGATGCTCAGTGTCTCGATGCTCGTGGTCACGGTCTTGCATATGCATAGTATTCATCATGGCTGTCTATTTATTGAGGAACGCCGCATTCGAGACGACGATCAATCGTACCTGGTTTACAAGGCTAAGGTGACAAATATGTCGGGCTTCGTCGCAGTACCCCCAGGGATATTTTCTGTGTGCGGCATACCAACATCTTCGACATGTTGCAAGGATTCCGGCTGCACGATACCATGGTCCGACTATTCTCGCTCAATATAGTCATGCAGATCATTGGAGACAAGACCCCGAGCATCACGATAGTGGATCTCTACTTCATGCGTGACGCCGTCTTGAGAACACATGAGGGCGTCCTAATGGTGACCGACTACCTCTCAAGCTTCCTGGAAACAAACTCGAGCAAGGATGTGATTCTCATTCCCTACCATCCCGAGTTGAAGAGTGGTCACCAAGGCTGCATGCTCATATACTTGAATGTGCAAGGCTCATCAGCCTTGTATCTCAACTCGGGTAGTGCGACGACGAGGAAAAACTACTCCACCATCAAGCGAGTTCTTGATGATGCTCTCAACAGCTACATCATAGCGGGAGGTGCCATCCCTAGTAGGTCAGTTAAGAGGTACGACATGCACGTGTTCATCCACACAATGCAGTTCCCCTGTGTCAAGCAGCAGTATGGCAGGGAAGGATGCCTTCTACGCCCTACACCACATGAAGGCGTTCGTAAGGGACCAGTAGTACACCACGCTACCATATGACCTTAAAAGGTGGGCTTAAGATCTTGGATGTTACAGGATCACAACATGAGGATGTCATTCTTCGATATCCTCCTCCTCTCGTCAATCTTGCAACAAGTCATGAAAACTGGAAGCCTCTTCTACGGCAGCAATCCACCATGCAACAAGGAGATAGATGAACTCTTAGCAAAGCAGGGTGATGGCAGGACGTTCATGATGTTATCGAAAGGAGCTAAACGGGGCTTCATCAATATTCCCAAGCCGACTCATCAGCCGAAGAAGTCTTCATGTTTTCCTAGCTAGCTGTTAGTTCCAAACTTGTGTTGTAAACTTTATCCCTATGTTAACTTGCCTAGCAACCTCTAGAGTATGTTCCATAAACCGTTGAACTTGATTGTGATCGACGCTAGTTATTTGTGTTATGAACTATTTTAGTGCTTGGTCATATGTTTCTTTTCATCATTATTGCCGCCCTACTTCCTGGTTTGCTTTCTGTCTTTCTTCAAAATGTCAATGATTAAAACGTGTTGTGGCACTATGTGTGTGACTATACCGCTGCTAGATCTGGTGTGCCAAGTAGACTTGTAATTTGTGCATCCTCAACTTGCCACACCAGATCCATCAACGACATTGTTTTATCCGTGCCCAACCTATGTATGAGGCACTAATCTAAGTCATTCTTGGTTTGCTTTTTTGTCTTTCTTCGAAATGCCGATGATAAAATGTGTTGTGTCACTATGTATGTGACTATACAGGAGATGGCGAAGAAGTACTATGTCATGTACATCGGTAAGGTTCTAGGTGTGTACGAGGAGTGGGAAGACTGTCAGAAGCAAGTGAACAACTTCTTGGGCAACAACTACAAAGGCTACAAGAGTAGAGAGGTAAGTGGAGGAAGCACGGGAGGAAGAATTGGAGGAACTTCGTCATGATCACCACCTTGCTCTTCATGGTAGGTTGTGTGCTCTACTTCACCTAGAACTCCATCGTAGTTGTAATGTGATTGTAAACTTGTACTCGGTCCTCAAAAGATGTGAACCTGGCACACACTTGGTGTTGTGTGATGTACTAGTTGGTTATATTTGATGTGTGAACTCGTATGTCGCAGATTAATTCAAGTTGATGTGTGATGTACTTGTATTCATATTGGTTCTACTATGTTTTGGCCAATTGCAAAATTCTAGAAATTCTATATTGTTTATACTATATTCTGGACTATATAATATATATGTATTGTGTATTCTGGACTATACTGTGGTTTTCTAAAATTTTAAATTCAAAAATGCTATTCGAGGCACATATGTAAAGCTATTGGAGGCACATCTGTCAAATATATGTGAAGCGCATATCTAAGATACTCGGGGCGCATATGATATGTGCCGTGTATACCCTATTTTATACCCTATTTATACGAGTACCATATGATATGCACCTCATATAAATATGGTATACACGGCGCATATCATATGCGCCTCAAGTAAAAAATACTAGCGGTGCGGCGCTCGAGACACATCCCATATGCACCTCGAATAGGCTTTCTGGTGTGCCTCAAGTAGGTTTTTACCTAGTAGTGAAGAGTGGTATTTATCCATCTTGATGACAGAGAGATATACTCTAGGCCCTCTCGGTGATATCACATTGACATAGCTTGCAAGCAAGTGATAGGATCACTAGAATGTTATATCACGGGAACAAGAAAAGTGTACATGTCGGAAACAAGATCAAACTAGGTATGGAGATACTGATGATCAAACCTCGGACATGCAATATATCGCGAGAAAAAAGGATTTAGTTACGACGTTAAAAGGTCCACACGGTCACAAGATTCATCGTTGAATGTGTGGGAGTCAGTATGTATCTCCAGGTCCCGCTTCTGATTATTGATGAAGATGGGTCTCGATCATGCCTACATTATTCATGAACTGTAGCGTGACACACTTAAGGGATATCGACACCATTTGGAGCAAATAAGATGCCAGAGAAAGAATATAAAAGCGCTGGAATTATTTCAATGGACACTAGAATTGTTTCGGGTGAAATTGCTAAAATTGGTTCTGCATGTGATATTGAAATGTTGCAAGGGGTTTTATGTGAATGTTTGTTCATTAAAGTAATTAACAAAATTCTGAATAAAATAAATAAAATGGTTTTATTAATTGAGAGATGCATTAATTTTTCTGGAAAATTAATACATATGTGAGTGGAATTTTGAGTGGAGGGTTTTTATTTGAGTGGGTGATCCACCCACATGAATGAGGGAGAGGTGGGAAACCCACCTTGGCCACCAGCCATGGCAAGGGGCTCCCCCCTCCCTCCCATCTCACTCACACCTCCTCGCGAAGGATCTCTCTCCCCTATAGAATATTCCCCATGGTCTTGGCATAGCGAGATACATGTTCTCGGTGGCTTTTTCTGGATCAACGATTTGTTGCTTCCGCTGCTTCACTGGATCAAGGACTCGGAGGTGGACGGGTACCGGACGTGTGTGTGATCACGGATGCACCACTGCTTTGCGGTCCTACGACTTCATCATGATCTTGAGATTGGAAGTGAACGACTACATCATCAACGAGATCAAATCTCGTAACGCTTTGTCGCTCTTCGAGGGTAAGTTCTTTGTGGATGTATATCCACCTGTTGATTGTATCTAGGTAAATAGATCTTGGTACTTAGTTGTTCACATTGCAGGATTTTTTTCTATGCTACGAACCCAACATTCCCTCCATTGAAGCTTTCCGTTTCCCGTGCGCGTCTTGCCTCCCGTGGCTAGAAAACTTCCCGTGCCTCCCCGGCCGTTTCCCGCCTTCACCGCGGTCTATAAAACACGGTCATTGGCGCGGAGGAGACAACAAACCCAAGCAAGAGAAAAATAGCAGCCACAAAAGCGCCAACCACCAGCAGCCATGCCTCACCGCAAGATTGCCAACTAGACCATGATCCGGGGGATGTGCTGCACCCTCTTCTTGCAGGTGGATATTGACGCCATCAAACTCCAGGCCACGTTGTTTTCCTAGCGCATGACCGAGGCGCAGGTGGGGAACTTCGAGGAGGAAGGCTGTGTGGCCGAGGTGGCTCTAGATAAAGTGGTGGAGGCCGCAAAGGTGGCCACCCAATGGGCGATGCGCGAGGTTCACCACGTCGCCGCAAAGGAAGCGGTGGAGGTGGTGGCCAAGGAGGCCGCATCAGCGGCCCTCCGTGAGATCCACCACGAGCGGCCATGACCATGCTATAGAAGGTGGCCAAAGAGGCCGCCAAGGTAGTCGTCCACAATGTACACCATGCCGCCACCATGCGTTGGGAGGTAGGGCAACGGTTGCGTCGTCCCGGACACGTCTCGCACTGCGCGGGTGTCTGCCAGTCGGCCACTCTGGGCTCATATGTAAGTGAAATATTAGTACTTAACCGATAGCTTTTCATTTGATTAGCCCCACGAACTACAAAAAGGCACATTTTAACAAAATAAAAGGGGACTACTACTGCTACTGGAAGAGGCCGTCGCCCGTCTACTCGCCACCGTTGTCATGGCCACCGTTGTCACGGCCACCGTTGGCGCTGCCGCTGGCCCGTCGATTGCGACCCTACCGGACCAGATGACCCGTTGTTGGAGGTGTTCGTGATGACGGCCGCGCTCCTGGCCACGAACCACCTCCTTTCCCGCCGCCTTCCTGCGGTCCTGTTGGCGTGTTGTTGATGCCTCGTTGGAAGACCCTAAGAGCAAGGTGTGATGAGCACAATAGCAAGTTTTCGCTCAGTAAGAAACCGAGGTTATCGAACCAGTAGGAGGAAGGAAATGACTCAAAGGTGTTGCTAGCAACTTGGAGACCTGCACAACAAAAACTCAAGACTTTGCCCCAACGAATAGTGAGGTTGTCAATCTCACTGGTTTGCTAAAAACAAAGGATTAAGTATATGGTGTGGAAGGTAATAGTGGCTTGCAGGAAGTAAAGAGTAACAGTAGAAGATGTATCAATGGTAAAGATTGGACCAGGGTCCATAGTTCGCTAGAGGTGTTCTTCTTAGGTAAACAAACATGGCATGTTGGGTAAACAAATTATAGCAGGGCAACTGACAGGACTGAGCAAGGCATAACAATGCAATACTAGACATTCATGATCCTATGAGATTCATTTGGGCAATACAACAAGATGCATACACTGGCATCCAACTGCATCTATGACTAGAAATCCACCTTCGAGTTATCATCCAAACCCCCTCTAGTATTAAGTTGCAAGCAACAGATAAATGCATTAAGCAAAGTGTGTAAGGTAAGCAATCCACTTGTTCCATGAACAAGAGACCGTTGTTTTCTCCCTAGTGGCAACAACACATCTACAACCTTAGAGATTTCTGTCACTTCCCTTAGATTAAATAGAGGCATGAACCCACTATCGAGCATAAGTAACCCCTCTTGGAGTCACTAGCATCTACTTGGCCAAGATAGCTACTAGAAACAGATAGCATGCAAGATCACAAATAACATAGACATGATAGAATCAATAAGACAAAACCATTAATCAATCTGACATAGTAATCTCAATATCCATCGGATCCACGCAAACACAACATGCATGATTACAAATAGAGATGATCTTGATCATGAACAGAGCTCACAAGATCTAAACATGATAGCAGAAAGGAGGAGATACAACCATCTAGCTACTACATGGACTCATAGTCCAAGGTGGAACTACTCACGCTTCATACCGGAGGCTGGAATAATGAAGAAGAAAGCCTCCGGGATTATCTCCCCTCTGGAAGGGTGCCGGGAAGAGCTTCAGACCCCCCCCCCCCGATCTAGGGACGATGGTGGAGGCGGCTACAGACAGTTTCGTGGAATATTGATCGGGTACTTAGGGTTTTGGCATTGGGGGGTCTTTATAGGCAAAGAGGCAAGGCAGGGGGAGGCCAGGTTGGTCACACCCCCCTAGGTTCGGCTAGGGTTAGCCCGCGCCGCCAGGGGTGTGGCCCCCTGGTGCCTCCCCTCCGTCTCGTACTCTGGATTTGTGTTCCCCACGGTAAAATATTGACTTCGGCTTTTGTCCCGTCCAATTTCGAGGATATTGATTTTCTGCCTTTCTGGAACCAAAAACAGAAGAAAACACACAAATGGCATTGTGGCATCTTATTAATAGGTTAGTACCATAAAACATATATAAATACCTCAAAGTGAGACAAAGCAAAGCAAGTTAGATACTAAACAAGCATGGAACATCAAAAATTATAGATACGTTTCTGACGTATCAAGCATCCCCAAGCTTAACTCCTGCTCGTCCTTGAGTAGGTAAGTGATAAAAAGAATAATTTTTTAGGTGACATGCACCATCAAAATCAAGATCAAACCATTTGCAAGCATTGAAATCTAGGATCAAAGAACTCTAAACATGAGCATGAAAGATGGAGTTCTAACGGTAAGACAAAGTAACTATGCATGCAACATTAAAGGCTACAAACAAATATCATGAATAACATGCATTGAAAAAAGTTTGTTTGCTTCACATATAGAAAACATGGCATAGTGGCATTCCGCTTGTCCCTCATGGAGTAGCAAATAGATGCATAGGACACCCTCAAAGTTCATAAGAGTGACTAGATACAAATAGCACAAGAACAATTAATATCAACAATATGCATCAATCAATAAGTTTTGGCACAATGCACATAGAACTAAGAATGGCAACTATGCTCTCTTAACTGGTGCCTAAAGGTAGAAGGTGGAGACTCAATATAATGGTGGAAGAAAGGCCCTTCATAAAGGGAAGTAGGGATTTCAAGTTTCAAAAAGAGCTTCCAAAAATTATGGTACTTGTTAGCTTTCAACTCTCATTGCCCCTATCATAAGCATCTTGAAGTGATTAAGGTTAACGTGAAAAAACTATGGAGTATATGCTTGACAAAGTATAAGTTGGCGGTCTCATGTCCCTTGAATACGAGGGCCGCTCCTCATGCTACTAAAGTTTAGTTACTTGCAAGTTCTTGTCATAGTAAGTACATGTGTATCATAGATAATTGCCAACGGGGTACCCCTTGCACATGATACAAGAGTTATCGCATAATCAAAATGACAAGGCAAGCAGACAATGAGCATCTCAGCATTCTTCTTATTTACCATGGGAATATGGTGCTTTTTTCTCTCTTTCCTCTTTTCTCATATTTTTTCTTTTTCTCAATCTATTTTTTCTATATCATTTTTTTCATAAGAAGAATGCTTCATAGATGTAACTATGGTGATGCTGCAAGTTTCCACCATGATTAGGCATGTCTTAGGCTAGCGGCCCAGGCGTTTCTCTAACACACATACATAACTCCATGGACTTACAAGCTCTCCTTTCATTTCACACCGACGACATCCATAGACAAAAGAGCATGATATCAACTGTGTACAATGTACAAGTGCAATGTTGAAAGCGTTCCCCATGACAGCATGGTTCTGCTAATTCCAACGTATAAGTGCAAGCATATACAACATAGATGACACAATGGTTCAAGTTTATTAGGGGCAAGAAAAATAAAGTGTGCCATCAAGTTCGTGAGAGCTTTAATCACTAAGTTTTCACATAACAAAATACTTTTTAATTGGAAGATAGATGAAAACAAGAATATACTTGAAATGGTGTAACACACCATGCATAGAAATTTATAGTGGACACTTTGGAATAACTTGGTTTCTTGGGAGTTGGATGCATGAGTAGAGATTACTCATACAAGTGGAGGCTAGCAAAAGACTGGGAGCGACCAACTAAGAGAGCAATAATGGCCATAATCATGCAGAGCGACAAAACATTACTAATCAAAGCATAAAGTGGTACTACAAGTCAATGACTAAATGATCATAGAGGCTATGGTGACTTGTTCATAGTCATAACATGGTGTGAGCATGTGCCAAGTCAACCCAAACAAAGCATCAAAGGAGAATACCAGAATACTATGCTTTTGCATGCTAAAACAACGCATGATTCCTTCAAGGCACACTAAGCAATCCCAATTGTTTGGAACAAGTCATGCTACAGCAATAATCACTAAGCATAAGGTCAAAACAACACCTATAATGACATGCTAAAGTCTAAGTCACAGTCAAAGCAAGCCCCTCTTGTACTACTCAAGCAAGAACTTTCTACTCCTCTCCAACACCAATCAACTTATTTGAAACAACCCAGCGAGAATGGGGGTACAAACTACTTTATTCAAGAAAACCAAACTAAAACTAAGTAGCTCCAAAAACAACACAACACTGCATGAAACAATAAAAACGAAGTGTCTAGAAAGACGTGAGCTTTTTATTGATGAAGAAGGGGATGCCTTCGGCATCCCCAAGCTTTGACGCTTGTACCTCTTAAATATTTCTTGGGGTGACACGGGGTGGCATCCCAAAGCTTGAGCTTTTGTCCATTATTCATCTCATTACATCATTCTCTCTCTCTACAACTGAAAATTTCCCTTCATACAAAACTTCACACAATCTTCATTAGCAACATTAGTATATTCAAAAGATAATAGACCTTTGGGTTTAGCTTTAGAACAGAAAAATTTTCACTAAAAACACAAGATACTGTAGCAATTCCCTCAAAAATCTCAATTTCCCAAAAAGAACCTAAAAAGGAATCAATAAGAAGCAAATGCAAATAATGGCAGAAATCTGACGAAACAGACCAGCAGGTAGAAACCGATTTTTTCGAAGACCTTCTGTTGCTCAAATCAAAAAGTGTTGAACTAACGAAAGTTAGCTAACATAGTGGGGGATTTATTTACAAAATATCAGCTAAATCCTAAGTACAGATATTCCTCATGAATTTTTACGGTGGAGCACAAAAATCTGTTTGGGGACAACAACTCCCCAAATCTTACTCCCCTCTCATTAGAGGTCATTCCTGGCACAAAAAGCAAATAAAAAGGATAAGGAGAGGTCATTAATGAAGTAATAACTTCCAAGACTCAATAAAACTCTTGGGTTATCTCCCAACAAGTACTTTTCTTTAACGCCTTTAAGTTAGGCACAAGAAGCAAGAATCAAGTATTTTCAAATGAAGAAGCATTAACACCAACTCTCTTGCTCCTAACTTTCTTACTTTTCTTTTTATCTTTAGGGAATATGTGATTTCTTATTGGAGAAGCAAAATGCATAATGCCTTTTCCCACATCTATTATATCTCCAAGGTGTTTCAGCAGGGATCTTCCAAGTGTAATTTGTCCTTTTCCTACACATTCAATAACAAGATAATCAGTAGACACCATTTTCCCTCAGATTTTTGTAAACACACCTTCAGCTATTCCAATGGGTAATAAATTTGCATTATTGGTAAGAGATATTTCTTCTCCTCCTTTAGAAAGTCCCCAAAGACTCAAAGACTCATAGATATCTTTAGGCATAAGGCAAAATTCAGACATGATATCACAGTGAGCATCAAAAGTTTCACTATTTATAGAAACTTTTATTGTAGGAAACCATTTTGAAGGCTTAGAGTTTATTGGAACATAACCATAGTTCTCTCTAAGTGTGTGATAGAAATTGTTCAAAGCATCTGTACTGGACTCAAGAGTGTTCAACCTAGCATAAATGTCTATAAAACAAGAATCAGACTTGCTAGGCATATTATAAATTATAATCAACTTCTTTATGGCATCCAAAGCTTCATCCTCAGTACATCGAAAAATATCTTTCTCAGCTACAGCATCCAAAGCATATCTATACCAAAGAGCAATACCGTTGTAGAAACTATCAACAACCAAGCTAAGACTCATCTTAGGCTCAGTTTCCCTTTGTGAAGCAGAGATTCTAGACCAAGATTCTTTGAAACTCTCTTCACTTCCTTGCTTGAAAGTAAAGATCCTTTCCATAGGTGACACAGGGATTGGACCAAAACCAGACATGGTAGCAACTAGAGTAGGAACTAATTTTTTTGTGTTTTTGATAAGAGAAAGCAAACCAAACTAAACTAATATTTTGGAGTTTTTGATAACAAGAGGCAAATAAAACCAAGAAAACGAAACTAAGAAAAACAAAAAAAAAGTAAAGTGAAAGGTTGTGAAGGACTCCCCTTGTGAAGACATCCTTAGCCTCCCCGACAACGGCGCTAGAAAAAGCTTGTTGGCATGTTGTTGACGCCTCGGTGGGAGACCCCAAGAGCAAGGTGTGATGAGCACAGCAGCAAATTTTCCCTCAGTAAGAAACCGAGTTTATCAAACTAGTAGGAGGAAGGAAACGACTCAAAGGTGATGCTAGCAACTTGGAGACCTGGACAACACAAACTCAAGACTTTGCCCCAATGAACAATGAGGTTGTAAATCTCACTGGTTAGCAGAAAACAAAGGATTAACTGTATGGTGTGGAAGGTAATAGTGGCTTGCAGGAAGTAAACAGTAACAATGGAAGATGTATCAATGGTAAAGATTGGACAAGGGTCCATAGTTCACTAGAGGTGTTCTCCTTAGATAAACAAACATGGCATGCTGGGTAAACAAATTATAGCAGGGAAATTTACAGGACTGAGCAAGGCATAACAATGGAATATCTAGACATTCATGATCTTATGAGATTCGATTGGGCAATACAATAAGATACATAGACCGCCATCCAACTGCATCTATGACTAGAAATCCACCTTCGGGTTATCATCCGAACCCCCTCCAGTATTAAGTTGCAAGCAACAGATAACTTCTTTAAGCAAAGTGTTTAAGGTAAACAATCCACTTGTTCCATGAACAAGAGACCGTTGTTTTCTCCCTAGTGGCAACAACACATCTACAACCTTAGATATTTCTGTCACTTCCCTTAGATTAAATAGAGGCATGAACCCACTATCGAGCATAAATATCCCCTCTTGGAGTCACTAGCATCTACTTGGCCAAGATAGCTACTAGAAACGCAGAGCATGCAAGATCACAAACAACACAGACATGATAGAATCAATAATACAAAACCATTGATCAATCTGACATAGTAATCTCAATATCCATCGGATTCCCGCAAACACAACATGAATGATTACAAATAGATATGATCTTGATCATGAACGGAGCTCACAAGATCTAAACATGATAGCACAAAGAAGGAGATAAAACCATCTAGCTACTACATGGACCCATAGTCCAAGGTGGAACTACTCACGCTTCATACCGGAGGCTGGCATGATGAAGAAGAAGGCATTCGGGATGATCTACCCTCCGGCAGGGTGCTGGGTATACCTTCAGATCCCCCCGATCTAGGGACGATGGTAGCGGCGGCTACAGACGATTTCGTGGAATATTTATAGGGTACTTAGGGTTTTGGCGTCGGGGGGTCTTTATAGGCAAAGAGGCGAGGCAGGGGGGCGGCCAGGGTGGTCACACCCCCCAGGCGCGGCTAGGGTTAGCCCGTGCCGCCAGGGGGTGTGGCCCCCTGGTGCCTCCCCTCTGTCTCGTACTCTGGCTCCGTGTTCCCCACGGTAAAATATTGACTTTGGCTTTTGTCCCGTCCAATTCCGAGAATATTGATTTTCTACCTTTCTGGAACCAAAAACAGAAGAAAACAGGCAAATGGCACTGTGGCATCTTGTTAATAGGTTAGTAACATAAAACATATAAAACACCTCAAAGTGTAGACAAAGCAAAGCAAAGTAGATATTAAAGAAGCATGGAACATCAAAAATTATAGATACGTTTCTGACGTATTAGGTCCTCTGCTGCCCGGTTCACCAGGGCCTTCTCCATCTCGGTGGCCCAGTGGTCCCTCCCCTCCTGGTCGGCGATCTCCTTCGCCGCCGTCCCTGCCAAGGCCTCCGCCCGGCGCATGGCTTCTGCCTCGGCCGGGGTCACCCTCGCCGGAGCCGGAGCCCCGTTGGATCTGAAGCCCAGTTCCTGCACGATCTGTAGGGGGAGGCGATTGCCTGATCGCCTCCTTCCCCTCCTTGTCATCCTCCTCCACCTCCGTCTCATCGTTGTCGACAAGAACCCATGCGGCCACCATCTTGGTGGACATAGCCCTGGGCTACTCCTCCGCCACTATGTCGACGGCGTGCTCACGCTGCGCCACTTCCACATCACTACGCGTGGTGATGGCGTGGCGAACCTCACAGACGGCAACCTTGGCGGCCTCCTTAACCACCTCCTCTAACGTGGTCATGGTCGCGTCATAGCGCATCTCTCGGAGGGCCGCTGATGCCGCCTCCAGCGCCTCCTTGGCGGCGACGTGGTGTATCTCGCGCCCCGCCCATTGGGCGGCCACCCTAGAGGCCGCCTCTACCACCCACTCCAGCGTGCCTCGGCCACCCGACCTTCCTCCTCGAAGGCCAACACATGCGCCTCACTAATGCGCTTGGCCAACAACATGTCCTCGAGGTGGACGGTGTTGATCTCCACCTCTGGGTAGCAGGTGCGGCACATCTCCCAGATCTTGGTCCAGTTGGCAATCTTGCGGCAAGGCATGGCTGCTGGTGGTTGGCGCTTTTTCGGCTGCTGGTTTTCTCTTGCATGGGCTTGATGTCTTAGCCACACTGATGATAGTGTTTTATAGATCGCGCCGAAGGCGGAAAACAGCCAGGGAGATGTGGGAATTTTGTTGGCCGCAGGAGGTGAGGCGCGTATGGAAAATCAAAATTTTAGATGGCGGGAAACGCCGGCCGCACCGGAAGCCGCCGGCACTGATAGCCGACGTCATGTCGTCATTAAAGTCCCATCGCTGAGGGTGTCAAGCGGTAACACCGGGGGATATGGACAGATGGGTCGGCCCGCTAGACGCGGTTTGGCCGGACAGGCCAGACCACGACCCAAAAATGACTGCGTGATACATCGGAAACGTATCTATAATTTTTGATGTTCCACGCTTGTTTAGTATCTACTTTGCTTTACTTTGTCTACACTTTGAGGTGTTTTTATATGTTTTCTGGTACTAACCTATTAACAAGATGCCATAGTGCCAGTTGACTGTTTTCTTCTGTTTTTGGTTCCAGAAAGGCAGAAAATCAATATTCTCGGAATTGGACGGGATGAAAGCCAAAGTCAATATTTTACCGTGGGGAACACGGAGCCAGATTACGAGACGGAGGGGAGGCGCCAGGAGGCCACACCCCTTGGAGGCGCGGGCTAGGGCTAGTCGCGCCTGGGGGGTGTGACCACCCTGGCCGCCCCTTCCCCGCCTCTTCGCCTATAAAGACCCCCTGATGCCAAAACCCTAAGTACCCGATCAATATTCCATGAAACCGTCTATAGCCGCCGCCACCATCTTCCCTAGATCGGGAGGATCTGAAGCTCTTCTCGGCACCCTGCCGGAGGGGAGATCATCCTAGAGGCCTTCTTATTCATCATGCCAGCCTCCGGTATGAAGTGTGAGTATTTCCACCTTGGACTACGGGTCCATGTAGTAGCTAGATGGTTGTATCTCCTCCTTTGTGCTACCATGTTTAGATCTTGTGAGCTCTGTTCATGATCAAGATCCTCTATTTATAATCATGCATGTTGTGTTTGCGGGGATCCGATGGATATTGAGATCACTATGTCAGATTGATTAATGGTTTTGTCTTATTGATTCTATCATGTCTATATATGTTGTTTGTGATCTTGCATGCTCTCCGTTTCTAGTAGCTATCTTGGCCAAGTAGATGCTAGTGACTCCAAGAGGGGGTATTTATGCTCGATAGTGGGTTCATGCCTCTATTTAATCTAAGGGAAGTGACATAAATCTCTAAGGTTGTAGATGTGTTGTTGCCACTAGGGAGAAAACATCGGTCTCTTGTTCGTGTAGCAACTGGATTGTTTCCCTTACACACTTTGCTTAAAGCATTTATCTGTTGCTTGCAACTTAATACTGGAGGGGGTTCGGATGATAACCTGAAGGTGGATTTCTAGTCATAGATGCAGTTGGCTGGAGGTCTATATATCTTGTTATATTGCCCAATCGAATCTCATAGGATCATGAATGTCTAGTATTGCATTGCTATGTCTTTCTCAGTCCTATCAATTTCCCTGCTATAATTTGTTTACCAAGCATGCCATGTTTGTTTATCTAAGGAGAACACCTATAGTGAACTATGGACCCCAGTCCAATCTTTACCTTTGATACATCTTCCACTGTTACTGTTTACTTTCTGCAAACCACTATTACCTTCCACACCATACAGTTAATCCTTTGTTACAGCAACCGGTGAGATTGACAACCTCACTGTTCCTTGGGTCAAAGTCTTGAGTTTGTGTTCTGCAGGTTTCCAAGTTGCTAGCAACACCTTTGAAACGATTCCTTCCTCCTACTGGTTATATACCCTCGGTTTCTTACTGAGGGAAGACATGCTGCTGTGCTCATCACACCTTGCTCTTGGGGTCTCCCAACGAAGCGCTATCATGCGTCATCAACAAGTTTTATTGCGCCGTTGCCGGGGAATTAAACAAGAAGCTCCCACGTCAACAACACACCATCAAAGAAGTTTTCTGGCGCCGTTGCTGGGGAGGCTATGGACGTCTTCACAAGGGGAGTCCTTCACAACCATTCTATTTACTTTGTTTTTGTTTTGCTTGGTTTTGTTTTCCTCTTTTTATCAAAAATTCCAAAAAATTAGTCTAGTTTGGTTTGCTTTCTCTTATCAAAAACACACAAAAAAATAGTTCCTGATCTAGTTGCTGCTGTTGTTGGCTTGCTCCACTTTTGCCAAAATGAACTCTGCTGAGAACATCAAGTTGTGTGACTTTACTAGCACAAACAACAATGATTTCCTAATTACTCCTATTGCTCCACCTGCTCCTGATGCTACCTTTTATGAAATTAAGCCTGCTTTGTTGAATCTTGTGATGAGAGAGCAATTTTCTGGTGATAGTTCTGATGATGTTGCTTCCCACCTCAATAACTTTGTTGAACTTTATGAGATGCAAAAATATAAGGATGTAGATGGATATATTATTAAACTCAAGTTGTTTACTTTCTCCCTAAGAGGAAAAGCTAAAGAATGGTTGCTATCCTTGCCTAGAAATAGTATTGATTCTTGGATTAAGTGCAAAGATGCTTTTATTGGAAAGTACTACCCTCCTGCTAAGATTATATCTATGAGAAGTGATATTATGAAATTTAAACAACTTGATAATGAACATGTTGCTCAAGCTTGGGAAAGAATGAAATCTTTGGTTAAGAATTGTCCTACTCATGGACTTACTGCTTGGATGATTATCTAGACTTTTTATGCAGGGTTGAACTTCTCTTCAAGAAACCTATTGGATTCAGCTGCTAGAGGTACCTTTATGACCATCACCTTGGGTGTTGCAACAAAAATCCTTGATAATATGATGTTAAATTATTCTGAATGGCACACTGAGAGAGCTCAACATGGTAAGAAGGTAAATTCTGTTGAAGAAACCTCCTCTTTGAGTGATAAGATTGATGTTATCATGGCTATGCTTGTTAATGGAAAAGCTCCTTTAGATCCTAATAATGTTCCCTTAGCCTCTTTGGTTGCTCAAGAAGAGCAAGTTGATGTGAACTTCATTAGAAACAACAATTTCAACAACAATGCCTATAGGAATAATTTTGGTAGTAACAACAATTATAGGCCTTATCCTCCTAATAATGGCAATACCTATGGAAACTCCTACAACAATACTAGAAGTGCCCCCTATGAACTTTAAGTCATGCTCAAAGACTTTATTAGTAAACAAACCACTTTCAACAAGACTGTGGAGGAAAAGCTTTTGAATGTTGAGAAAAATATTTCCTCTTTGTTTGAAGCACAGTCCTCTTTGATTAATAAAATGGCTGCTAAACCTGAAACCTTGGAAAGTCCTTTTGCTGCTACTCATGCCATACAAGTTACTATTGATGAAAATGTTAGACTGTTAGCCCAACTACATGCTAAGTGGGAAAAGAGAAGCTGAAATTGCTAGAAACAATAGTGTGTGCACTATCACCACCACCAATATGGATGCCACTAAACCACAAGAAGTCCCTATTCCTCCTACCACAATGCCTAAACACAATTAGTCTAATACTAGTGATGCTAATTTTTATTTTAATCTTGATGGTTGCAATATTTCTAAAATGATTATGTTCCTACAAAAGCTTGCTAGAAGTCCTAATGCTAGTGATATGAATTTGGCTTTCACCAAACACATTACAGATGCTCTTATTAGAATTAAGGAAGAGAAGTTGAAACTCAAAGACTCTATTCCTAGGAAAGTAGAAGATCGTTGGGTACCCATTATTAATATGCAAGTGAATGACTTTGATCTCAAAGCTTCATGTGACCTTGGTTCTAGTGTCTCTATTATTCCTATAAAGATTTATGAAATTCTTGATTTGCCACCTTTGGAAGATTGTTATTTGGATGTCCCACTTAATGATAATGCTAAGAAGAAACTCATGTGGAGTGTTAATGATGTTCTTATTATGGTTAACAATGCTTATGTCCCTGTTGATTTCTATGTTTTGGATATTGAATACAATGCTTCTTGTCCTATTACTTTGGGAAGGCCTTTTCTTAGAACTGTTGGTGCCATCATTGATATGAAAGAAGGCACCATTAAATATCAATTTCCATTCAAGAAAGGTATTGAACACTTCCGTATGAGGAGAGAGAAGTTGCTTTTTGCTCCTCCTTTGAAAGCAAGGTTTGATGTTAATGCTTCTTCAATTGAAAATACTTGATTCTTGTTTATTGTGCCTAACTTAAAGGCGTTAAAGAAAAGTACTTATTGGGAGATAACCCAAAAGTTTTCTTGAGTCTTGGAAGTTATTATTTCAGTAATGACCTTTCCTTATCCTTTTTATTTGCTTTTTGTGCCAAGAATGACCTCTAATAAGAGGGAAGTAAGATTTGGGGAGTTGCTGTCCCGAAACAGATTTTTATGCTCCACCGTAAACATTCGTGAGGAATCTCTGTACGTCGGATTGAGCTGATATTTTCTGCATAAATCCCCAAGGTTGTTAGATAACTTTCGTTAGTTCAACACTTTTTGATTTGATCAACATAAGTTCTTCTAAAAAATCGGTTTCTACCTGCTGGTCTGTTTTGATAGATTTCTGCCATTATTTGCATTTGCTTCTTATTTATTCCTTTTTGGGTTCTTTTTGGGAAATTGAGATTTTTGAGGGAATTGTTACAGTAGCTTGTGTTTTTAGTGAAATTTTTGCTCCAATAAAGCTAAACCCAAGGTTCTATTATCTTTTGAATACACTAATGTTGCTAATGAAGATTGTGTGAAGTTTTGTATAAAGGAAAATTTATAAGTGTAGAGAGAGAATGATGTAATGAGATGAAGAATGTACAAAAGCTCAACCTTGGGGATGCCACCTCGTGTCACCCCAAGAAATATTTAAGAGGTACAAGCGTCAAAGCTTGGGGATGCCCAAGGCATCCCCTTCTTCATCAACAAAAAGCTCAGGTCTTTTTAGACAGTTCGTTTTTTTTGTTTCATGAACTGTTGTGTTGTTCTTGGAGCGTCTTAGTTTTGTTTGGTTTGCTTAGTTTGCTTGAATAAAGTAGTTTGTACCACCATTCTCGCTGTGTTGTTTCAAATAAGTTGATTGGTGTTGGAAAGGACTAGAAAATTCTTGCTTTAATAGTACAAGAGGAGCTTGCTTTGACTGTGACTTAGACTTTAGCATGTCATGCTAGATGTTGTTTTGACCTTATGCTTAGTGATTATTGATGTAGCATGACTTGTTCCAAACAATTGGGATTGCTTAGTGTGCCTTGAAGGACTCATGCGTTGTTTTAGCATACAAAAGCATAGTATTGTGGTATTCTCTTTTGATGCTTTTTTTGGGTTGACTTGGCACATGCTCACACCATGTTATGACTGAACAAGTCATCATATCCTCTATGATCATTTAGTCCTTAACTTGTAGTACCACTTTATGCTTTTATTAGTAATGTTTTGTCGCTCTGCATGATTATCGCCATTATTGCTCTCTTAGCTGGTCGCTCCCAGTCTTTTGCTAGCCTCCACTTGTATGAGTAAGCTCTACTCATGCATCCAACTTCCAAGAAACCAAGTTATTCTAAAGTTTCCACTATAAAGTCCTATGCATGGTGTGTTACATCATTCTAAGTATATTCTTGTTTTCATCTATCTTCCAATTAAAAAGTATTTTGTTATATGAAAACTTAGTGATAAAAGCTCTCACAAACTTGATGGCACACTTTATTTTTCTTGCCCCTAATAAACTTGAACCATTGTGTAAACTATGTTGTATATGCTTGCACTTATATGTTGGAATTAGCAGAACCATGCTGTCATGGGGAACGCTTTCAACATTACACTTGTACTTTGTACACAGTTGATATCATGCTTTTTGTCTATGGATGTCGTCGGTGTGAAATGAAAGGGGAGCTTGTAAGTCCATGGAGTTATGTATGTATGTTAGAGAAACGTCTGGGCCACTAGCCTAAGCCATGCCTAATCATGGTGGAAACTTCCAGCTGATACGTCCAAAACGTATCTACTTTCCCGAACACTTTTGCTATTGTTTCTCCTCTAAACTTGTGTGATTTGGATACAACTAAAACGGACTGACGCTATTTTCAGCAGAATTACCTTGGTGTCTTGTTTTTGTGCAGAAAATCGAGTATAAGGAAAAATCCCATAAAATATGCCAAAAATTATATTTCACCAGAAGATCCACGGAGCCAGAAGACGAAATGGAGTGGAGGCCTGGGGAGCCACACCCCTGCCAGGCGCGGGTAGGCCTGCCCCGCGCCTAGCGGGGTGCGGCCACCCCAGGCACCCCCTCGGGCTCGCTCTGCGCCTATAAGATGCCTCTTGACCTTAAAACCAAGGGGGGTTGACGTTTTTCCATAAAGAGTTCCGCTCCACCGCCACCATCAGAAACCAAGATTCAGATCCAGAAACTCTGTTATGGCACCCTGCCGGGACGAAGAATTTGGAGAGGATCATCGTCATCGTCATCACCAATGCCTCTCCATCAACCATCGACGTTTCCCTCATCCATGAGTGAGTAATCCCCCACTATAGGCTATGGGGATGGTAGGGATTGGATGAGTTATATCATGTAGTCGAATAAGATTGTTAGGGCATAGTGCCTAGTATCTCTATTAGTGCTATTTGACTTTGTTGCAACTTGTTGTGCTTAATTCTTGTCACTAGGGCCCGAGTGCCATGACCTTAGATCTGAACTTATTATTGAATTGTTATGATAGTATTGTTTGTGATCTTATCTGCAAGTTGTGTACACATATCATTGTCCGGATCCAAAGGCCCCAAAGTGACAGAAATTGGGACAACCGGAGGGGGTGGCTGTGGTGTGAGGATCACATGTATTCACGGAGTGTTAATGCTTTGCTCCGATGCTCTATTAAAAGGAGCACCTTAATTGCCAGTAGTTCCCTAGAGGCCCCGCTGCCATGGGCTGGCTGGACAGAAGATGTTGTACAAGTTCTCATTGTGAGCACGTATGACTATATATGGAGCACATGCCTAGGATTGTTTAGTACTTGGATGCTTATTCTTATTTATCTGCAATGCCCTAGATCTTGAAGTTACATGTTTAGACTCGTCCATGCAACGCCCGTCCATCCATCCCTATGCCTACCGCACTCGAATCCCACTGTTTACTATTACTGTTACTATTGCTCTTGTTCTACTACTACTATTGCTTTGCTATTGCTACTACAAACTATTGCTACTGATAAACTTCTGTGAGGAAGAACTATTTCCAGGTGCAGCTGAATTGACAACTCAGTTGTTAAGGCTTGCAAGTATTCTTTGGCTCCCCTTGTGTCGAATCAATAAATTGGGTAATACTACCCATGAAGACTGTTGCGATCCCCTATACTTGTGGGTCATCAAGGCTATTTTCTGGCGCCGTTGCCGGGGAGCATAGCTTTATTTGTAAGTTCACTTGGATTTACTATTGTTCACTGCTACTCCTTTCATCATGGGGAAGTCTCGTGATGGAATGTTTCCTATTTTACCATCCACTACAAGAAGAGGTAGAGTCCTAAACACCTCTGCTGCTCTTGATTCACCGTCTGTTATAAGCAAGCTTGTTACACCACCACCACATACTCATGCTACACACACTGCTACTACTGCTGAATCTGAAACTGCTTTTGATACTCATGATGCTACTTCTAATATGCTTGATGTGAGTGGTTCATTAGGTCCTTTCTTAGATGCTACTATGGCTGGTCTAGGAAATACTGAAACTCCTAGTGAAAACACTGTTACACTTGTTAGCTCACCTAAGTGTCACATCCCAAATTTTAGATTTGGTTCTGCATATCATTCATAGCATTGCATCATACTCTTCCATGCAAAACCATCGTTTGAAAAGATTCGGCAAAACGCTATTTTCTAAACCCTACTCTATTTTAATACGAGGCTCCTCCGGGAGGCTTTAGTAGGACTTGTGTTGTCCATCCTTGTAGCCTAGTGGTTTCACCCAACCCTTGACCCTAGGTTGTTTCCCTCGATTTTACAAAACCGTAGGAGCAAGAATCGCCCGATTCGGAGCTCGTACGGAAAAGTTACGGAAGTTTTAGTATTTGCGAAAGGGAAAACGAAACGAACCAAAAAAACTGCGCGCCGCCGTGTCCGCGTAGGACCCCACGAGGGGGCCCCACTTAAGAGGCCGCCGCCCCTGCCTCGAAGACCGCACCTGCGCGCGCCTCGAACACCGCGCCCGACCCCGCCTCCTAGAACCGCCCGCCGCCGCCTCGAATCTCGTGCCGAGCCGCCGCCGCCCTCGGGACTCCGCCGCCGCCGCAGGTACCGCCGCCGCCGCGCCTCTCTCTCTCCTCTCATCTCTTCCCCGCACCGCTGCAGCACCCCGCCGCCGGCCTGCCCCGCGCGACCGCCCCCGCCTGCAGCAGCCGCTGCAGCACCCCGCCGCCGCGCCACCGCCCGCCTCCCGCCACGCGCTGCACCCGCGCGAGCGCCGCCCCCGCACCCGCCTGCAACCGCGCGCCGCTGCTGCTGCTGCACCGCCACCCGAGCTGCCCGCGCGCCTTCGCCCGCCTGCGCCGCTGCAGCGCCCCGCCGCCAGTGCCTCCGCGCGCGCCGCGCGCTGCACGCCAGCGCTGCTCGCCCGCCTGCGTGCGCTCGCTCGCCGCGCGCAGCCCCGCGCGCTCGCAGCGCAGCCGCCGCGCGCCGCCTTGCGCCGCCGTCGCCCGCGCCGCACGCGCCGCCTCGCGCTGCGTGCTACTCGCCGCCGCGCCATCGTGTTGACTACCTTGATCCGAGCGCTAACCGCTTTTCTTCCGCGCAGGAAAAACGCCGTCGCCGGAACCGATCGCGGTTCAGATCTGCCGTTGACCGGTCAGCCCCAGGCGTTGACTAGTCAGATGCCCAGTCAGCAGCCGCGTTGACCAGTCAACAGACACAGTTGACTGGGTAATTACTTTAACCGATTTAGTTGGCAGATTTCGGTAGAAACTTGTAAATTGCATAGAAATTAAACTGCTAGGCCAAAAATTGCAAATAAAATATGTGTAGGTTCAGTAAGTCGTATAGAATCTTGCTGTACCTTAGTTTCACACTTTTGCAGCAAGGTTTAGTACAGTTTAATCATTTGAGTTAATGGCCTTTTTGGAGTAATTAATTCGTAGAAAAAGATCTATAACTCCAAAAATTGCGTATGATATGTCCCTGGATTCAGTGGAACGAGGGGAATTTCATCGTGAATTAAAAAGATAGGCTTACAGTAAAAACTTCTGCAGAAACTGTCTAGTGGCTTTCTGCAGTGTTTTAATTACTCGGGGAGTTTTATAATTCCTTTTTGAGTAATTCCAGTTGGTACTGTTTCTAATTAGCTATGCCTATGCGGTAGAATTTTCCCAAGATTTTACAAACAGTATACTACCGGTAGCGAATTATTTGAGTTCTAGCTCTAGTTTTGAGCATTATATTTTTGCATACTAGTTTTCCTTGCGCTAAAACTATTTTCCATGCATGCAATCAGTAGTATTATTAAATAGGATTATATGGTGCAGCTGTAGCACCAATTTACTTGTCTTGCATACCTTCATGCATCATCTTTGTTGCATATGCTTGTGGATTGTTTGTTTATGATTGCAATTGTATCGTGTAGATTATGACAAGTGCAACGCTTGCTCGTGTGTGGATTGTTCTTCCGACCGCTACAACCAAGGAAAGTAGATGCTACTTTGTTCATGATATCGTCCTACTATTTTTAATGCATTGTCGTGTATTTTGTAGATGCATGTGTAGGATGATACTATCGCTATGCTATGTCCTATTATGTGGTAGGGCTTTCCTTGTAGATGAACCACCGTTGGTAGATGTGCTTAGCCATGCTATGTTGAACGAGGGCTGGGTTACATCATTGAGACTTGTTTCTAAAAGTATTGGTTTGCGAAAAACTAAAACAACTTAATCAATGAATCTCCTGGGTGTGATGGTATTGATAATTTTTGGTGGTTTCATTGCGGAAAGGCACCCAGGTATCGAGAGAAATTGATTGGCTTCTTTATTGTGTAGCTTACGTGTACAACCATGTGCCAATAATGAAATGGGCGGTTGGTTGGACTTAGTAGGTTGTGGTAACTCGAACCCGCGTATCCAGAGATGTAGAATTTTGGTAGGTTGGACCGGTGCGCGTGGGGATTGGGGTGCTACTTCCCGAACAGTCTCTTCTTGGACTTCTCCCTATCATCACCCAAAATGAGAGTGATGGTACGAGCTGGGCTGGCCAAGTCACATGGGTAAAGTGTACTAACCCCTGCAGGGTGTATAATCTAATCGATTAGCCGTGTCCCCGGTTATGGACAACTGAGTTGCTTGATATTGACTCCATGACATGTTTCTCGCTCATTCCAATTTCATAATTGTTTTAATGTTGTTGGGTTAACTTAATTGGGATCTTTCCAAAGAGAATCAAAAACCGTTTATGAAAGTAGGACAAAGTTATTTGCAAATGCAAGCCAGACACAGCTCCACTTGCCAAATATGCATGTAGATGTTAGTGCTA
Source organism: Avena sativa (assembly GCA_916181665.1). Lineage (NCBI taxonomy): Eukaryota > Viridiplantae > Streptophyta > Magnoliopsida > Poales > Poaceae > Avena > Avena sativa. Next base: position 153,069,212 of record OV702297.1, read on the forward strand.
TTGTCTCCATTTACTAGCTCTACTTGCCATACATTCCATGTATTGACCCTTCGGGGCTGCTACGTTTCATGTTGCAGGTTATTCCGATTCTGAGTAATCGATATAGTCCACGGTACTCCACTCGGCACTTGTTCACTTGTGGGTAATTTGAAGAATGGAGGATTTGTTTTATTTATGTTGCTACCTGAATAATTTGAGCTAGCTTTGAGCTAAGCTTTTATTGTAATAATGGTACTCTGGATCTTTGTATTCATGATACACGGATATTTTGCTATGTTATTCATCTTATTCTATTGTGGGCCAATGAACCGATCCAAGGATTGGCATGTCACATAGAAGCCACGGTATTTTCAGAACCGCGGTGTTACAAGATGGTATCAGAGCCCGTGTGTCGACTGTAGGATCGTGACCTAGGATTGGATTAGGAAGCCATAGATTTATTAATGCCTATATTAACTCTGTCTTTCATCTTATGCCTTTCACCCTCGTAAATTCTTACCATATGCTATTCTCACACTTTCCTCTTTTACTTGATAGATGGGAGAAGTCAGGACTGAGTATGCCACCATGGAGTCGCCAAGGCCCTTTGCAAGGCAGTTAGCACAGCTCTCGCAGTCATTGGGATTGCCACTGCCCATGTTCAAGGGAAGAAGGTTGTACACCTATGGATATGGTGAGGATGCATGGGAGATCACTACCTTCATATTCAGGGATGCCGCCTTGCCAAATCCAGTGCATTTGATCTACACCAAGACATACTGCAACCGGGGACTTGGAATTAACTTGGCCATACATGAAGCCCTGTCTCGCCAGTGCCATAATGTCCGACACCTATTGCCAGCAGATTCACCCTACCGTGACTATGGGAGGCGTGATGAAGATGGGCACATTGTGGTTACCCCGGGCGACAGGAACAACATGCCGCCCCGTCGGAGGCACATAGAGGACATGGAAAGGGAGAATGGAGCTCTAGCTGAGAAAGTGATGATGATAAAGGAGATTGCAGACTTTGCTAGCAATGGTATGGTGGTCCAAGGACAGGAGATTGACACCCTGCATGAAGCTGTGGGAGTTCTGGAGAATGCCCTGATAGCCAGAGATGCAACCATATCTCATCTTCATGGTACTATACAGGAGAACACCCAGAACATACAACAGTTGCAAGGGACCGTCTAGGAAAGGGATCAAACTATTGAAGCTATGACAGCCCAGATTGCCGCTCTCCAAGCACAGCTGAATCCACCCTCTGATGATGACAATGGAGATGATGGCAACAATGGGGATGATGATGACAGTGGGAACGATGATGATGATGAGGACGAGGATAATGATGATGGAGACGATGATGGTGGAGGAGATGAAGCTGTTGCAGTTGCAGCTGAAAGTGAAGAAGAAGAGGAGGATCCAGAAGAGGTGGAGTTTGAGATCTCAAGTGATGGTTCGGGAGAAGTGTACACTCCGCCGCCATGGTTGAACCGTGGGCCGAAGCGCCAACGCATGACCGCAAGGACCTACCGCAACCTCTTCAAGGAGTAGATAGAAGTCCACCAAATTAGTCCTTGTTAGGTAAATTCGTTAGGATTAGTCTCGATCGATGTGAATCTTAGTTTCTATTAGTTCAAGAGTGTTTATTTTCTTATTTGTGTACTCCAATATCCCAGAAATTATCTGTGTGAATTTTATGAAAGAGTTATGGCAATTTTAGTTACTATCTGTGTTATTTTCGCTGCAGTTTTCTGCTGATACAGCAGTACTGTACGATTTTTCATATTTTTCTGGTAACTGGGAAAAATCTTACAAAAATAGGGCTGGTGCGAAACTCTCTGTACTGTATGTGCAAAAATCAGCTAATTTTTCTGACGAGTTTAAGTCAGGCGGAAAAATTCGCGAACGCTGCTGGACTGTTCTGGCAGATTGCTGTTTTTGTTGTTTAGTTGATCAACTGTTTAGTTAACCATTGCCAACTCTTGTAAAACTATTTCAGTAGGTATATACTGCTAGGATAACCCCTGGGATATTGCTGGATCACTTGTTTGTTGATGTGTTGATTGCTTGTGATTGTCTGCTATTGTTTGTTGTTGTTTGATCATATGCATGGGTAGAATCCTATTATCGTAGTTGATTCTTTCTAAACTTATCTGTGCTGAACCGCAGATGCCTCCCCGCCGTCAACCCACTGAGTTGGAGCAGCTCATGGCAGCTCAGGCACAGCTGACCCAAGTGATGACTCAGTTCATGGCAGCTCAGAACAACAACAATGGAAACAATCAGCCTCAGGGAGATGCTCTCACCAGATTTCTGAGGCTAAGGCCAGCTAAGTTCTCTACTGCAACGGAACCAATGGTTGCTCTCGACTGGTTGCATTCAGTCAACAAGGATCTGGTAACTGTCGGGTGCACTGATGCCGAGAAGGTGAGGTTTGCCGCTCACCTACTGGAGGGACCAGCCGCTTCTTGGTGGGACACTTTTCAGATCACCCACCCGCTGAACACTGTGACTTGGGCAATGTTTGAGGAAGGTTTCAGGACCAACCACATGTCTTCAGGAGTTCTGAGCCTGAAGAGGAAGGAGTTCCGCAACTTGCGCCAAACCAATCGCACCGTGGCCGAGTACATTGAGGAGTTCAACAACCTGTCCCGTTATGCACCTAAGGATGTTGATACTGATGCAAAAAGGAGGGAGAGATTCCTGGATGGCCTCAGTGATGAGCTTTCAGTACAGCTACTGGTGGTTTATTGCCCCACTTTCCAGGAGCTTATGGACAAGGCCAGGATCTTGGAAGGGAAGCACAAACAGGTGGAGAACCGCAAGAGAAAGAGCAATAATCACCACTCTGGTTCACACCACAAGTCTCGCACTTCCTATGATGGATACTCCAAGCATAGAGGGAGTGACCATGGGAACCATGACCGCCACCACCATGGAGGCGATGGGCATCGTCATGACAACCATAGGAGCAGCCACCACAGCCACAAGGGAGGACACTCTCACCACTCTGGAGGACACGGTGGACATGACCGCAACCGTGATCGCAGCTTTGTGAAGAAGGATCTGAGTGAGGTGACATGCTTCAAGTGTAAACAGAAGGGACACTATGCTGACAACTGTCCGGAGAGGAAGGGACTGAAGCCAACCAACAACGAGAAGGACACCGTGAACCACATGAATGTGGAGGAGATTTCAGATGAGCTTGACCTTGTGATTGGTAAGTTTCCAATCAACACTCACCCTACAATTATACTTTTCTATACTGGTGCATCGCATTCATTCATATCAAGGGCTTTTGTGGATAAGTATAAGTTACCTACTGAGTCTATGAAAAGGTCTATTAGAGTGAGTTCACCTGGAGGAAATATGATAGCTAGCGCAGGATGCCGCGACTTAACTGTGAGGATTGGAACACACAACTTCATTGCACATCTAGTAGTGTTGGAATCACAGGGGTTAGACGTTATTCTGGGTATGGATTGGATGTCTATGCATGAGGGACACATAGATTGTGCACAGCGAGCTGTTTCACTCAAAACCCCGGATGGTAAGAGGATTAGATTCAAGTCGGTCGTACGACCAGGGAGGTGTAAGTTGAATCATCTTAAGGGAGTTAGCATGGATACTGTGCCAGTGATTAGGGATTACCCCGATGTGTTTCCGGAAGAGCTGCCAGGAATGCCACCTGACAGGGAAGTAGAGTTTCTTATCGACCTGATGCCGGGAATAGGACCAATAGCAAAGAAACCATATAAGATGGATGTGGATGAGCTGAAGGAGTTGAAGAAGCAGTTGAAAGAGCAGCTGGAAAAGGGATTCATTCAGCCTAGTTCGTCGTCGTGGGGTGCACCTGTCCTGTTTGTGGAGAAGAAAGACAGCAGCAAGAGATTGGTGGTGGACTATCGCTCGCTGAATGAAGTAACCATCAAAAACAAGTACCCTCTGCCGAACATAAATGATTTGTTTGATCAACTGGAAGGAGCAAAGGTGTTCAGCAAGATTGATCTGCGATCAGGCTACTTCCAATTGAAGATCCGGGAGGAGGACGTACCAAAAACCGCCTTCACCACTAGGTATGGTTTATATGAGTATACAGTTATGTCTTTTGGACTAACGAATGCCCCGGCGTATTTTATGACCATGATGAACAAGGTATTTATGGAGTACTTGGACAAGTTCGTGGTGGTGTTTATTGATGACATACTGATATATTCCAAGGATGATACTGAGCATGAGAAACATCTGCGACTGATTATGGAGAAACTGAGGGAACACCAGCTGTATGCCAAATTCAGCAAGTGTGAATTCTGGCTTAACACCGTTGGGTTTCTTGGACACGTAGTGTCAGGAGAAGGAGTCGCTGTTGATCCAAGCAAAGTGACTGCAGTGACAGAGTGGGAAGCGCCCAAGAATGCAGGAGAGATACGAAGCTTTTTGGGACTTGCTGGATATTACCGGAGGTTCATTGAAAACTTTTCCAAGATTGCTAAGCCGATGACTAAACTTCTGAAGAAGGAGAGGAAGTTTGAATGGTCAGACGTATGTGAAGCCAGCTTTCAGGAACTGAAGCGTTGACTAGTGACCGCACCCGTTCTGTGTTTACCAGATCTTCAGAAGGATTTCCAAGTGTACTACGATGCTTCTCGACAGGGACTTGGGAGTGTGCTGATGCAAGATGGGAGAGTAGTGTCCTATGCCTCGCGGCAGCTCAAGCACCATGAGCGTAATTACCCCACACACGACTTGGAGTTAGCGTCAGTGGTTCATGCGCTCAAGGTATGGAGGCATTACTTAATGGGAAAACACTGTGATGTATACACTGACCACAAGATCCTGAAGTACATATTTACACAGAAGGAACTGAACATGAGGCAAAGGAGATGGTTGGAACTTATCAAGGACTATGATATGAATCTGCAATACCACCCAGGAAAGGCCAATGTAGTAGCAGATGCTCTGAGCCGGAAGGTCTATGCCAACGGATTAACGATTGGGGAATTACCTGAGGATTTGTGCAAGCAGTTCAAGGACCTTAGACTGGAGGTAGTATCTGAAGGGTACTTGGCAACAATGGAAGTCCAACCAACGCTACAGGACAGAATCAGGAAAGCTCAACTGGGAGACAAAGAGATAGATGAAGTAAAGGAAAAGATGAAGGAGGGTCGAGCAAGGGAATTCCGCGAGGATGAGCAAGGAACCTTGTGGTATGGAGATCGTTTGTGCGTTCCCAACGATCCGGAGATAAGGAAGTTGATTCTGCAGGAAGCTCATGACTCGTCGTATTCCATACATCCGGGCAATACGAAGATGTATATGGACCTAAAGGACAGATTCTGGTGGAACAACATGAAGGGAGACATCGCAGAGCATATTGCCCTATGTGATGTATGTAGCCGAGTGAAGGCGGAACACCAGAAGCCAGCAGGACTGCTACAGCCGTTGCCCGTGCCGGATTGGAAGTGGGACAGAGTGGGGATGGATTTTATCACAGGATTGCCCAGGACCAGGTCAGGATATGACTCCATTTGGGTAGTGGTCGACCATTTGACCAAGGTAGCCCACTTTATACCGGTAAAGACGACCTATACGAGTGCAAAGTTGGCCAAGATTTATATGGACAAAATTGTGTGCCTACACGGAGTTCCCAAGAGTATTGTATCTGATAGAGGTACCCAATTTACCTCGCATTTCTGGCGCCAGCTGCACGAGTCAATAGGTACTAGATTGGAGTTTAGCACAGCGTTTCACCCGCAGACTGATGGACAGACCGAGAGGGTGAATCAGATTTTGGAAGACATGCTGAGAGCTTGCGCCTTGGCTCATGGCTCTAGTTGGGATGAGAATTTGCCGTATGCGGAGTTTTCCTACAACAACAGCTATCAAACCAGCATCAAGACGTCACCGTTCGACGTGTTGTATGGGAAACGGTGCTGAACACCATTGCTATGGGATGGAGTAGGAGAACGTTAGTTCTTTGGACCCGATTTGATCAAGGACGCTAAGGAGAAGGTCGCCTTGATTAGGGACAGGCTGAAGGTAGCACAATCAAGGCAGAAGAGCTACGCTGACGCCAAGCGCAAGGAAGTGGTGTATGAGATAGGTGACAGAGCATACCTCAGAGTGTCTCCACTTCGTGGAATCAAGAGATTTGGAATTAAGGGTAAGCTGGCACCACGATTTATTGGACCGTATCGGGTCTTAGCACGCAAAGGAGAAGTTGCTTATCAGTTGGAATTGCCAGAGGCTCTGTCCGCTGTTCACAACGTGTTCCACGTATCCCAGCTGAAGAAGTGCCATCCGGAGATGGTGGATATGCCATTGAGAGACACTTTACCGCTAGAGGAGGTTCAGCTTGAGAATGATTTGACCTATGAGGAGAAGCCGGTCAAGATTCTGGAAACAGCGGAGAGGACTACCCGTACCAAGACGATCCGGTTTTGCAAGGTGCAGTGGAGCGACCACACGGAAGAGGAAGCCACTTGGGAGCGCGAGGATGACATCCGAGAGGACTACCCACACCTATTTGCTAGCTGCGCCGAATCTCGAGGACGAGATTCATCTTAAGGGGGTTAGTCTTGTCACATCCCAAATTTTAGATTTGGTTCTGCATATCATTCATAGCATTGCATCATACTCTTCCATGCAAAACCATCGTTTGAAAAGATTCGGCAAAACGCTATTTTCTAAACCCTACTCTATTTTAATACGAGGCTCCTACGGGAGGCTTTAGTAGGACTTGTGTTGTCCACCCTTGTAGCCTAGTGGTTTCACCCAACCCTTGACCCTAGGTTGTTCCCCTCGATTTTACAAAACCGTAGGAGCAAGAATCACCCAATTCGGAGCTCGTACGGAAAAGTTACGGAAGTTTTAGTATTTGCGAAAGGGAAAACGAAACGGACCAAAAAAAACTGCGCGCCGCCGTGTCCGCGTAGGACCCCACGAGGGGGCCCCACATAAGAGGTCGCCGCCCCTGCCTCGAAGACCGCACCCGCGCGCGCTCGACCACCGCGCCCGACCCCGCATCCTAGAACCGCCCGCCGCCGCCTCGAATCTCGTGTCGAGCCGCCGCCGCCCTCGGGACTCCGCCGCCGCCGCAGGTACCGCCGCCGCCGCGCCTCTCTCTCTCCTCTCTTCCCCGCACCGCTGCAGCACCCCGCCGCCCGCCTGCCCCGCGCGACCGCCCCCGCCTGCAGCAGCCGCTGCAGCACCCCGCCGCCGCGCCACCGCCCGCCTCCCGCCGCGCGCTGCACCCGCGCGAGTGTCGCCCCCGCACCCGCCTGCAGCCGCGCGCCGCTGCTGCTGCACCGCCAGCCGAGCCGCCCACGCGCCTTCGCCCGCCTACGCCGCTGCAGCGCCCCGCCGCCAGCGCCTCCGCGTGCGCAGCGCGCTGCACGCCAGCGCTGCTCGCCCGCCTGCCTGCGCCCGCTCGCCGCGCGCAGCCCCGCGCGCTCGCAGCGCAGCCGCCGCGCGCAGCCCCGCACGCGCCCCGCGCCGCCTTGCGCCGCCGTCGCCCGCGCCGCCTCGCGCTGCGTGCTACTCGCCGTCGCGCCGTCGCGTTGACTACCTTGATCCGAGCGCTGACCGCTTTTCTTCCGCGTAGGAAAAACGCCGTCGCCGGAACCGATCACCGCCATCGTCCCGAGTTCGCCGCCGTTTGTCTCCGGTGAGTCCGCAGCCGCCATTAGATCTCAGATCAGCGGTCCAGATCAGCCGTTGACCGGTTAGCCCCAGGCGTTGACTAGTTAGACGCCCAGTCAGCAGCCGTGTTGACCAGTCAACAGACACAGTTGACTGGGTAATTACTTTAACCGATTTAGTTGGCAGATTTCGGTAGAAACTTGTAAATTGCGTAGAAATTAAACCGCTGGGCCAAAAATTGCAAATAAAATATGTGTAGGTTCAGTAAGTCGTGTAGAATCTTGCTGTACCTTAGTTTCACACTTTTGCAGCAAGGTTTAGTACAGTTTAATCATTTGAGTTAATGGCCTTTTTGGAGTAATTAATTCGTAGAAAAAGATCTATAACTCCAAAAATTGCGTATGATATGTCCCTGGATTCAGTGGAATGAGGGGAATCTCACCGTGAATTAAAAAGATAGTACAGTAAAAACTTCTGCAGAAACTGTCTAGTGGCTTTCTTAAGTGTTTTAATTACTCGGGGAGTTTTATAATTCCTTTTTGAGTAATTCCAGTTGGTACTGTTTCTAATTAGCTATGCCTATGCGGTAGAATTTTCCCAAGATTTTACAAATAGTATATTACCGATAGCGAATTATTTGAGTTCTAGCTCTAGTTTTGAGCATTATATTTTTGCATATTAGTTTTCCTTGCGCTAAAACTATTTTCCATGCATGCAATCAGTAGTATTATTGAATAGGATTATGTGGTGCAGCTGTAGCACCAATTTACTTGTCTTGCATACCTTCATGCATCATCATTGTTGCATATGCTTGTGGATTGTTTGTTTATGATTGCAATTGTATCGTGTAGATTGTGACGAGTGCAACGCTTGCTCGTGTGTGGATTGTTCTTCTGACCGCTACAACCAAGGAAAGTAGATGCTACTTTATTCATGATATCGTCCTACTATTTTTAATGCATTGTCGTGTATTTTGTAGATGCATGTGTAGGATGATACTATCGCTATGCTATGTCCTATTATGTGGTAGGGCTTTCCTTGTAGATGAACCACCGTTGGTAGATGTGCTTAGCCATGCTATGTTGAACGAGGGCTGGGTTACATCATTGAGACTTGTTTCTAAAAGTATTGGTTTGCGAAAAACTAAAACAACTTAATCAATGAATCTCCTGGGTGTGATGGTATTGATAATTTTTGGTGGTTTCATTGCGGAAAGGCACCCAGGTATCGAGAGAAATTGATTGGCTTCTTTATTGTGTAGCTTACGTGTACAACCATGTGCAAATAATGAAATTGGCGGTTGGTTGGACTTAGTAGGTTGTGGTAACTCGAACCCGCGTATCCAGAGATGTAGAATTTTGGTAGGTTGGACCGGTGCGCGTGGGGATTGGGGTGCTACTTCCCGAACAGTCTCTTCTTGGACTTCTCCCTATCATCACCCAAAATGAGAGTGATGGTACGAGCTGGGCTGGCCAAGTCACATGGGTAAAGTGTACTAACCCCTGTAGGGTGTATAATCTAATCGATTAGCCGTGTCCCCGGTTATGGACAACTGAGTTGCTTGATATTGACTCCATGACATGTTTCTCGCTCATTCCAATTTCATAATTGTTTTAATGTTGTTGGGTTAACTTAATTGGGATCTTTCCAAAGAGAATCAAAAACCGTTTATGAAAGTAGGACAAAGTTATTTGCAAATGCAAGCCAGACACAGCTCCACTTGCCAAATATGCATGTAGATGTTAGTGCTATTGTCTCCATTTACTAGCTCTACTTGCCATACATTCCATGTATTGACCCTTCGGGGATGCTACGTTTCATGTTGCAGGTTATTCCGATTCTGAGTAATCGATATAGTCCACGGTACTCCACTCGGCACTTGTTCACTTGTGGGTAATTTGAAGAATGGAGGATTTGTTTTATTTATGTTGCTACCTGAATAATTTGAGCTAGCTTTGAGCTAAGCTTTTATTGTAATAATGGTACTCTGGATCTTTGTATTCATGATACACGGATATTTTGCTATGTTATTCATCTTATTCTATTGTGGGCCAATGAACCGATCCAAGGATTGGCATGTCACATAGAAGCCACGGTATTTTCAGAACCGCGGTGTTACACTAAGTCTAGAGAGGGTTATGATATTAATGATGGTTACATTGAGTTCACTGATGAATTTGTTGAAGAGTGCCGAAACACACATGGTACTAGTGCTATTAAGAGTGTCATTGCTAGACGCACCATTATTCCTAAGTTGTCCTCTGATCCTAAGTTTGCCACCTCTCCCATAGATATTAAAGATAAAGACTATGATTTCTCTCTTGATTTGTCTTATTTAGATATTGTTGAGAAAGAACCTTTCTATGGGACTGAAAATGAGAGTGTTGTGGCTCATATGAATGAGCTTTCCACTATGATTGCTTTATTCTTTGATGATTTTAAGATGCACAAGTACTTTATTACTAAGATCTTCCCTTTTTCACTAAAAGGAGAAGCTAGCACTTGGTTTAATAGATTACCTCCTAGTTCCACTGATAGTCATGATTGCTTGATTGCTTCTCTCTTCCAAAAATATTTTCCTCCCACTGCTAGACATGCTGCTTTGCAGAGACTTTTTGAATTTAAACAGGGAGAAGAAGAGAAATTTCCTGAGTCCTGTACAAGGTTCTGTACCTTGATTCATGCACATCCTGGATGTCCATTGCCTAAAAATGAGCTTCTTGATATTTATTATAATGGACTAAATGATGATTCTAGGACATACCTAGATAGCTTTGCTGATTGTGTTTTCAGGAAAAGGACTACTACAGATGCTGAAGAATTAATGGCTAAGATAAGCAAGAATTATGATGATTGGACTTCAATTGAGCTAAATACACCTGAGCCTATTACTCCTGAACCAATTGTGCCTGAACCAGTTCCAACACTAACACTAAAGAAGAGGGGAGTTATTGCATTAAATGATGAAGTGATGATGGAAGCTGAAGTGTCTAACGGAGAAAGGTATTAGAGCTGAAGATGTGAAGAATCTACCTCCTATAGAAGAATTATGTAAGCCAATTACCCACTCATATACTATTGAGGTACACTCTCTCCATTTTAATGAAGGTGATATTCCCTATGGTAAGCCTCCTGATCAATGCTTAGAGGAACTTGACACATTTATCGTTAAACAAGGTAATTTTAATAAACAAGTTCAGAATCATTTATTGGAAAACTCTAGAGCTATTATTGAGTTGAAAGATATTGTGGAAAGAACTTCTAATGATATTAAAATGCTTTGTAAACACTTTCAAATGGTTGAAACCCAATTTGATCAACTTGCTAAGGTACAAAAGGATATGCTAGTTAATGCCTCAGGAGATAAACATGCTTATGGAATTAGAACTAGGAGTGGTATAGCTACTCAAGATCCTTTATATCCTGAAGGACACCCTAAAAGAATTGAGTAGGATTCTCAACAAGGTGAAGATAGTGTTAGTCCTCGTAAGAGGAAGAAAAAGAAACATAGAATAGTTGAGGAACCCCTCGACCCTGCTGTAGATCCTAATAGTATATCTATCTCTGATGCTGAAACTGAGAGTGGTAATGATAAAAATGATGCTCCTGATAAGGAGGAAGGTGAGAAAGAACCTGAGAAGCACACTAAGAACACTAGGTACACAAAGGAAGCTTTTATTGCTAAGAAACATGGCAGTGAGAGAGAACCTTGGATGCAGAAACCTATGCCTTTTCCAGGTAAGAAACACAAGTCAAAGGAGCAAGAACACTACAACAAGTTTTGTGAGTGGATGAAACCTTTATTTTTGAAAATTCCTTTGACTGATGCTATTAAGTTGCCTCCTTATTCAAAGTATATGAAGGATACTGTCTCTAATAAAAGGAAGATTCCTAATGAGGAGATTTCTTTCTCTATTAAGAATAATTACTCCTTAAATGGTAAGGTTCCAAAGAAACTTGGTGATCCAGGTATACCAACTATTCCTTGATCTATTAAGAATAATTATGTTAGAACTGCTTTATGTGATTTGGGAGCTGGAGTTAGTGTTATGCCTTTTTCTCTCTATAAAAGACTCCAGCTAGAAAAGTTGATACCAACTGATATATCTTTGCAAATGGCTGATAATTCAACTACTATTCCTATTGGTATATGTGAGGATGTTCCTGTTCAAGTGGCTCATAATTGCTTGGTTTTAACTGATTTTGTTGTGCTTGAGATGCCTGAAGATGATAATATGTCTATTATTCTTGGGAGACCTTTTCTTAATACTGCAGGTGCTGTCATCAATTGTAATCAAGGGAAAGTAACATTCAATATTAATGACAAAGAGCATACTGTCTATTTCCCCAAGAAGGTTGCTAAAAGCTATTGCCTGAATTCCATTGAAAATATTGAGAGCATCAAGGTTGGAGAAATTTATTGTCCCATTCCACAAGAAAATTTTGAAACTATTATGATTGGGACCATTGCTATCAAGTATGAGGTAACATAATCACCTTGTGGAATGCAAAGTTTTGTTTCATATAAGATTGTTTTGGTAACAAGACTTGATCAACCTTGTTAACAAAAGGAGTTTAATGAACAAAATAATGTTTCCACTGTGGTTATACTTTCTTTCTTTTTCCTTTTTCCTTCCTAGTCTTTGCTTTAGCTTTAGTTTTGCTAGTTGTTTGATTGTTTGAGTTCCTTAGAGCTCCTGTAGTTTGGATTTTGGTTTTATTTTGTTTCTTCTGAAAAAACTGTTTCTGCGAGAAAATCAATTTTCATACCCTGAAAATTGGCCAAAAATAAAGTTTCCCGAAAAATCCTAGAAAATTCAAAATAAATTTTTCCTCGAAAAAGGGGCAGAGGGACACCTGGAGTGACCTAGGGGGCCACCCTAAACGCCCACACCCCAGGTAGGCGCGGCCTGCCTATGGGTGGCGCCTAGGGGAGGTGTGGCCCACCTGGGTCCCTTCAAGGTGCCCCCTCATAGCCATCTTCTTTCTCTCTCCCGAAAAACACCGGAAAACTTGCTCAAGCTCGAGTTCCTTCTATTCTTGCTCACGATTTTCGATCTCCTTGCTCAGCCCATCTTTGCTGCTGATTTTTAGAGGGATTGCTCCTTGGTATGTGCCTCCTCCACTTGTCCAATTATATTTGTGATTGGTAGATTGTATCTTGAGTATTTTGCTGCTATAGGTGACAGGTTGTGTGAGCTTGCATGCTTGTTATATGCTTAGAAATTTCATTTTGATGCATGTGTAGTCCTCTAGCAAGTTCCTATAGTAGTTGCTCATCATTTATCAACTTGGAAATCACTTGGTTTGATGTTTGTCTAAAAAATTCAGAAAAGAGTGGTCATGGACAACCACACATTTGGACAGATATTAGAGAGTGATGCACCTAGAAGGGCAAGACCTTCAAGATCATCCTCCCATGCTAGGCCCTCATACAATGAGGATCTCATCACTCCGTGATTCGGCGACGAGGGAGATGAGGGGGATGCGCACCCCTCCGCCTTTCCTTGCCAAACCTTCTTTCGGGATGCTGGGATTCTTGACGATTTTATGACCTTGGTTCGGAGGGCTGGACTAACAAGCCTTATGTAGGATGAGAGCGTGCAATATGCTACGCTCACTAAAACATTTGTGGAGAGCTTTTCCTTTACTAACAGCATGTTCAATCCAGATGTTTCTTTCAAAATTTATGGCAGGTCTTACCATATGACATTGAAGAAATTTTGTGAGGATCTGGGACTTGGTACAGCTGGGTTAGCAAAGAAGATTCTAGCTTAACCCGCTGATTTGTTGGAGCTCTACCGCGGAATAACCAATGATGATAACTGTAGAGCTCAACAAGGAAAGATAAGAAACATTCAGCTTCAAGCCATCAGGTACTTCACTTACTATCTTTCCACTAGTGTTCTTGGTAGGGAGAACACTAGTAATATTTCCAGCTATCATTTAGCTTTCTTAGCTGCTGCGCTCAACAATGATATTAAGTACAATCTTGGTTCTCTCATTGCTCATCGCTTAACTGCTAAGGGACCCATTTATGGGGGAATTATTCCTATGCGTGGGTTGCTACTGCCTTGGACATTGCTGTTGATCCAAATGATATAGTTTTGGCTCCTCAGAGGCTTGATCTTGCTGCCATGAAGGCGCATCAATTTGTCACCACTAGCTCTACCCTTGAGAACTTGGTTTATAAAATGCTGTTTACTGACGGGGAAGAGAGAGACATCCCTCTACCCCAAACCACTTTGTTCAGTATTTTTATGGGACCTTTGTCACGCTCCAAGGAGGAGATGGATGACAAGCTGCGCTCCCTTAGCTTCCATGGGCACTATCAGGAGGAAGCGCCCTCATATGACCCCGTTGTACACTACACAGGGGAGTCCTCGAGCTCGTACCAGGACGAGGGAGCCTCCTCGTCATACTACGGAGGTGCACCTACTTGGGCACCATGGGATTGAGCCCCACTTAGGCAAAAGCCTAAGCTTGGAGGGAGGTACCGACATCACACTCATATATATATCATGTTCGGTCGGTTCTTTGTATATCCATTGTTTCGCTTTCTTTTCGGTTTTTGTTGCTCCTTTCTCAAAAACACAAAAATACCAAAAATATTTTCGTTTTTTATCTTGGTTTGTTTCTTTGCTTTGGTTGGCCTTAAAAGAAAAAAATCCAAAATGATTTTGTTTTGTTTGGTTTGTTTTTTGCTTTGTTGGCTTGTTTGAAAAATCGAAAACACCGAAAATATTTGTTGTTCTTCTTTGGTTTTGTGAGTTCTTTGCAGGGTTCAGCCATCCTCAGTGTGTTTTGGTTTCATGTTATTATTCAAGTCACACAAGTGAAGGGCAATAATGAAGATTAAGACAACTCGAGGTGTGGTAAGAGGCTGGTAACGAACTCTATTTGTTTTCATTTTTGTACATATACTCATCATTGTGAGCATGCTTAGTATGTTCATTGTAAGGTGTATGTTACTGATGGATGTTAGTAGTTATTTCTTGCTTGTGATTAGCTCCAGCTTGCTAATAGTTTGTAGCATGTCATATGAATGTTTGCTTGCATTGTTTTATTCATATTTTGTTATGATATTGTGGTATCCTCCTCTGAATGTTTCATGTGAATCAACTTGGCACATGCTCACGCTTGCAGATGACTAAACAATAGTCAGTAATCCTCGATGATTTATTTTGCCTCAGAGTTCTTGCATCACTTTCATGCCATAATTAGTCCTATTTTGTTGCAAGCATGATTATGACAATTATTGCTCTCTCATTTGTCGCCCCCTCTCTATTGCTAGCCTTCACTTGCACTGGGTAGGAGTTCTACCTGTGTTTCCAACTCCCCAAAACCAATATTGCCAACTGTGTCCACCATACCTACCTATTAGTATCACTTGCTATTTCAGTGCATATTCTATATGCCTTGTTTTCTTCCAAATAAAATGTTTGTCTGTTTTGAGAAAGTTAGTTAGTAAAGCTCTCACGAACTTGACGGCACACTTTATTCCTTGCACTTAATAATCCTGAATCATTGTGACCTATCCATGAAAGTTATATGCTTGCAAATTATATGCTGGGAGTCAGCAGAACCGTGCTGTCACGGGGAACGCTTTCAACACTTTTTGGATATCCTATCCAGTTGATACTTTGCTCTTTTGTTTGCGGATGTCGATGGTGTGAAATAAAAGGGGAGCTTGTGAGTTCATGGAGTCTATATATGTGTTAGAGAAACGCCTGGGCCGCTAGCCTAAGCCATGCCTAATCATGGTGGAAACTTGCAGCATCACCATAATGAGCATTCTGTGAAGCATCCTCAATAAAAATCTATGCACATAGTAAATAAAAAGATCGCTGAGATGCTCATTGTCTACTTGCCTTGTCATTTTGATCACGGGATAGCTCCTGTATCATGTGCAAGGGGTACCCCGTTGGCGGTTCTCTATGATATGCATGTATGCACAATGACAAGAACTTGCAGGTAACCAAAGTTGAGTAGCATGCGGAGCGGCCCTCGTACTCAAGGGACTTGGGATTTCCAGTTTATGGTCTGTCAAGCATATAACTCATACTGGACCTCACTTTCACCTTAACCATATGAAGATGCCTACGATAGGGGCAATGAGAGCTCAAATCTAATGATTACCTTCCTTTCAGCATTACGAAGCCTTTCAAACTTTTCAAAACCGTTTTCACTTCCTTGTTGAGTCACCACTTATTCTATGAGCACCTTCTTGAGAGCATAGTTGTCATTATTGTGTTTGTCTCAAAACTTGGTTAATTATGTCATTACTTTGATGCTTGTATCTCTGATATTTTTACCTCTAGTCTTCACTTGAACTTCAGAGGTGCCTTGGCATTTATAATGTGCTCTTCAAACAAAGGCAGGCGAGATACCACTCTATCATACCTTACTATGAGCATTGCAATGTTGCTTATGTTTATGTTCCATGCTACTTATTATTATTGAGTTGGTTTCTCTTCATAGCTTGCAATGACTATTGAGTAGACTTAGTTGCATACTTCTTATTATGAATGGTTTAAGCATCACTCCTGTGCTGAGAATATATACATCATATGAAGCAAATGTGTTCGTGAAAGTTCTTTTACTGCACTCAGTTTTCAACTGAATTGCTTGAGGACAAGCAATAAGCTAAGCTTGGGGGGAGTTGATACGTCCAAAACGTATCTACTTTCCCGAAGACTTTTGCTATTGTTTCTCCTCTAAACTTGTGTGATTTGGATACAACTAACACGGACTGACCCTGTTTTCAGCAGAATTACCTTGGTGTCTTGTTTTTGTGCAGAAAATCGACTATCAGGAAAAATCTCGGATGCCAAAAATTATATTTCACCAGAAGATCCACGGAGTCAGAAGACGAAACGGAGTGGAGGCCTGGGGGCCCACACCCCTGCCAGGCGCGGGTGGGCCCTGCCCTGCACCTAGGGGTGCGGCCACCCCAGGAACCCCCATGGGCTCCCTCTGCGCCTATAAGATGCCTCTTGACCTAAAAACCGAGGGGGGTTTGACGTTTTTCCAGAAAGAGTTCCGCTCCGCCACCACCATCAGAAACCAAGAATCGGATCTAGAAACTCCGTTCTGGCACCCTGCCGGGAAAGGGAATTTGGAGAGGATCATCGCCATCGTCATCACCAACGCCTCTCCATCAACCATCGATGTTTCCCTCATCCATGAGTGAGTAATCCCCCGCTGTAGGATATGGGGATGGTAGGGATTGGATGAGTTCTATCTTGTAATCGAATAAGATTGTTAGGGCATAGTGCCTAGTGCATAGTATCTCTATTAGTGCTATTTGACTTTGTTGCAACTTGTTGTGCTTAATGCTTATCACTAGGGCCCGAGTGCCATGATCTAATATCTGAACTTATTATTGAATCATTATGATAGTATTATTTGTGATCTTATCTGCAAGTTGTGTACACATATCATTGTCCGGATCCAAAGGCCCCGAAGTGACATAAATTGGGAATATTGGTGGGGATGGATATGGTATGAGGATCACATGTGTTCACGGAGTGTTAATGCTTTTATCCGGAGCTCTATTAAAAGGAGCACCTTGATTGCCAGTATTTCCCTAGAGGCCCCACTGCCACGGGCTGGCTGGACAGAAGATGTTGTGCAAGTTCTCATTGCGAGCACGTATGACTATATATGGAGCACATGCCTAGGATTGTTTAGTACTTGGATGCTTATTCTTATTTATATGCAATGCCCTAGATCTTGAAGTTACATGTTTAGACTCGTCCATGCAACGCCCGCCCATCCATCCCTATGCCTACTGCACTCGAATCCCACTGTTTACTATTAGTGTTACTATTGCTCTTGTTCTACTGCTACTGTTGCTTTGCTGTTGCTACTACAAATTGTTGCTACTGATAAACTTCTATGAGCAAGAAATATTTCTAGGTGTAGCTGAATTGACAACTCAGTTGTTAAGGCTTGCAAGTATTCTTTGGATCCCCTTGTGTCGAATCAATAAATTGGGTAATACTACCCGTGAAGACTGTTGCGATCCCCTATACTTGTGGGTCATCAGCAGCATCACCATAGTGACATCAATGAAGCATTCTTCTTATAAAAAAAGAGATGGAAAAATGATATTGAGAAAAATAAAAAATATTAGAAAAGAGGAAAGAGAGAAAAAAGCACCATATTCCCATGATAAATAAGAAGATTGCCGAGATGCTCATTGTCTACTTGCCTTATCATTTTGATTATGGGATAGCTCATGTATCATGTGCAAGGGGTACCCCGTTCGCGGTTCTCTATGATACACATGTACTTACTATGACAAGAACTTGCAAGTAACTAAATTTGAGTAGCATGAGGAGCGGCCCTCGAATTTAAGGGACATGAGATTGCCAACTTATACTTTGTCAAGCATATACTCCATAGTTTGTTAACTTTAACCTTAATCACTTCAAGATGCTTATGATAGGGGCAATGAGAGATGAAAGCTAACAAGTACAATAATTTTTGGAAGCTCTTTTTGGGACTTGAAATCCCTGCTTCCCTTATGAAGGGCCTTTCTTCCACTATTATATATTGAGTCTCCACCTTATATCCTTAGGTACCAGTTAAGAGAACATAGTTGCCATTCTTAGTTCTATGTGCATTGTCCCAAAACTTATTGATTGATGCATATTGTTGATATTACTTTTTCTTGTGCTATTTGTATCTAGTCACTCTTATAAACTTTGAAGGTGTCTTATGCATCTATTTGCTACTCCATGAGGGACAAGCTGAATGCCACTATGCCATGTTATCTGTATGTGAAACAAACAAATGTTTTTCGATGCATGTTATTCATGATCTTTGTTTGTAACCTTTCATGTTGCATGCACAGTTACTTTATCTAACTGTCTGAACTCCATCTTTCATGCTCATGTTTAGAGTTATTTGATCCCAGCATACAATGCTTGCAAATGGTTTGATCTTGATTTTGATGGTGCATGTCACCTCAAAAATTATTATTTTTATCACTTACCAACTCGAGGACGATAAAGAGTTAAGCTTGGGGATGCTTGATACGTCGGAAACGTATCTATAATTTTTGATGTTCCATGCTTGTTTAGTATCTACTTTACTTTGCTTTGTCTACACTTTGAGGTGTTTTTATATGTTTTCTGGTACTAACCTATTAACAAGATGCCACAGTGACAGTTGCATGTTTTCTTCTGTTTTTGGTTCCAGAAAGGCAGAAAATCAATATTCTCTGAATTGGACGGGACGAAAGCCAAAGTCAATATTTTACCGTGGGGAACACGGATCTAGAGTACGAGACGGAGGGGACGCACCAGGGGGCCACACCCCCTGGTGGCGCGGGCTAGGGCTAGCCACGCCTAGAGGGTGTGACCACCCTGGCCGCCCCTGACTCGCCTCTTCACATATAAAGACTCCCCAATACCAAAACCCTAAGTACCCGATCAATATTCCACGAAACCGTATGTAGCCGCTGCCACCATCGTCCCTAGATCGGGGGGATCTGAATCTCTTTCCGGCACCCTGCCGGAGGGGAGATCTTCTCCTAGGCCTTCTTCTTCATCATGCCAGCCTCCGGTATGAAGTGTGAGTAGTTCCACCATTGACTACGGATCCATGTAGTAGCTAGATGGTTGTATCTCCTCCTTTGTGCTACCATGTTTAGATCTTGTGAGCTTCGTTCATGATCAAGATCATCTATTTGTAATCATGCATGTTGTGTTTACGGGGATGCGATGGATATTGAGATTACTATGTCAGATTGATTAATGGTTTTGTCTTATTGATTCTATCATGTCTGTGTTGTTTGTGATATTGCATGCTCTCCGTTTCTAGTAGCTATCTTGGCGAAGTAGGTGCTAATGACTTCAAGAGGGGGTATTTCTGCTCGATAGTGGGTTCATGCCTCTATTTAATCTAAGGGAAGTGATAGAAATCTCTAAGGTTGTAGATGTGTTGTTGCCACTAGGGAGAAAACAACAATCTCTTGCTCATGGAACAAGTGGATTGTTTATCTTACACACTTTCCTTAAAGCAGTTATCTGTTGGTTGCAACTTAATACTGGAGGGGGTTCAGATGATAACCTGAAGGTGGATTTCTAGTCATAGATGCAGTTGGATAACGGCTATGTATCTTGTTGTATTGTCAATTCAAATCTCATAGGATCATAAATGTCTAGTATTGCATTGTTCTTGCTCAGTCCTGTCAATTGTCCTGCTGTAATTTGTTTACCCAGCATGCCATGTTTGTTTATCTAAGGAGAACATCTCTGGTGAACTATGGACCCCGGTCCAATCTTTACCATTGATACATCTTCCACTATTATTGTTTACTTTCTGCAAACAACTATTACCTTCCACACCATACAGTTAATCTTTTATTATAGCAACCGGTGAGATTGACAACGTCACTGTTTGTTGGGGCAAAGTCTTGAGTTTGTGTTCTGTAGGTTTCCAAGTTGCTAGCAACACTTTTGAGACATTTCCTTCCTCCTACTGGTTCAATAATCTTGGTTTCTTACTGAGGAAAGACTTGCTGTTGTGCTCATCACACCTTGCTCTTGGAGTCTCCCAACGAAGCGCTATCACGCGCCATCACCGCGACCCGACCCAAACAGACCGTTTGGGTTGGCCCGATGGAGATGCGGGTCGACCCATCCCATCCGAACGCGTCGGTGCATACGCACGGGACGTGTTTGGCGTCCCAGCGGAACGACCCATCCGGACGGACGCGTCCGTCTCGACCCATCCGTGCACCAAATATGGGAAACGGTTGCGTCGGGCCGTACGAGCGGACGGAGGGCATGTCCTGCCGCGCGTGCACTGACCCATGCGTCAGTCACAACTTAGAGCGACATTGATTCAGACGTGCGCAGCGGCACCGATTCATACGCAACCGCGACAACGATTAATAGACGCGGCCAAGAAGGCTAACCGGTGGCAGCTTGCGCCATTAATGGCGACACGACGGCACATTGACTGATTGGAAGCCGCCTGCATTTCTGCGGGGCTACGACAAGGACGCCTTCACCTAGCAGGCCATTGCGTCTAGTGCACGGGACGAGGATGCCCTGTGGGGCGGCTACCGAGAAGCCGTCCATCTCACCGACATGGTGGTGTAGGCAAACGCCATGTTGCCTCCACCGCCTCCGTTTTCGGGTGGGCGCCGTGTGTCGCTCCGGAGGTGGGGATGCAGCTGGCGCACATTCACCACCGTGTGGAGCCGCCGCCGGCGTGGCCTGGCCAGGTGATCGACCCGCCCACGCCCGCTCCCACCCTGCCACCACCCAACCTATGGACGCCGCCGGAGTACATCGACTTCGATCCGTAGATGGACGCGGCGGCCCCGGTGCGCAAAGATCGGTAGCTAGGGTTAGTGATAGTTTAATTTTATTTTAAATTATAAATATAAATTACATATGAAATATATAAACTTTGTCAGTTTTTAGCGCGAACGATTTAAGTTTGAATTTTTTTTTAAAAGTCCTTGCCCTGGCCGGACAAATAGATTGACCCAAACAGACGAAAAACAGACCAGACAGACCAGTCCAAGAGAAGAAGGCCCATGTGCGTCTGCATCTGCGCCAGCCTATGTTCGTGTCTGTCCGAACAGATCCATTCGTCACTCAGATCTGGATCACGAATAAATCAGACGGACCAAATAATCCGAATGAATCGTACCACTGGGATGCTGCGCAGTCCGCGCGTATTTATACGGACACTTGCGGACGGTTTGGATCGCCCCAATAGAGATGCGCTAAGTTGCCTCCGCATCGTACGCAAAGCAGTTCCGTTTAAACTTTTTAAGGTTTTTTTTGCATCGCCGTCAATAGAAAATAAGTAGATTGATTTACCTTTTGGCAAAGAAACATATAACAGTTATATGCCATAAGTGAAAATCATCAATTTGTACTCTAGCTAGTACGGCATCTAGGTTAATTGTCCTTGAGTTTCCTTTTTTAGTATTCTAGTAGCTAGTTATGACTAGAGAGAGCGTTTGTATGTGTGCGTGTGTTGTAAGTTAAGGGACAGGGTGGATCAAAAAGAAGGATGGTCGAGAAGTACAAGGGATGATGAAATGGTGAGGTGTTGGTCTAGTATTTTGGGCCGTGTGAGAGAGATTGATGACATGATGAAACGAAGGATGACAGTACAAGCTGGAGAGATGGATGTCACCGTCGCGTTATCACCGTCACTGTCATGAGAGAGGTGTTGTACTTGTACAGTCACAGACAGCCTAGTTGAAGGACGTGATTGAGAGAAACTATAGACAAAGTGGCAGCCATCCTCCTTCCTTTGCCTTGAAACTCAAGGAGTACATCCACAGCCACGGCACCGGCGGCAACTGGATCGCGCTCCCCAACAAAGCCGGTAAGCTAGAATGCCATCGTCGACGTCGTCGCCGGCCGTATCCGTCATGCATCTCTCTGTACAAACTGAAACTGAGATGCGCATGCATGCAGGGCTGAGGAGGTGCGGGAAGAGCTGCCGCCTGCGCTGGCTCAACTACCTGCGGCCCAACATCAAGCACGGCGGCTTCTCCGACGAGGAGGACCGGCTCATCTGCGGCCTGTTCGCCGCCATCGGGAGCCGGTGGTCCGTCATCGCCATGCAGCTCCCCGGGAGGACCGACAACGACATCAAGAACCACTGGAACACAAAGCTCAAGAAGAAGCTCATCGCCGCAGCCGGACTAGCAGCTCCGTCGTCTGCTTCCCTCCCTGCCCACACCCCTCCACCTTTACCAGCAGCAGTTCATCATCCCTGCTTCTCCCTTGAGCAGCCCAACCACCACGGTACATCTTCATCAGGCCTTCTCGTGTCTGGCTCGACGTCTTTATGCTCCGTCGACAATGGCGAACTCTACTTGGATCTCTCCAGCAACGACAACAATAACAACATCATCAGAAACAACGGTACTGCAGTTAGCACGGAGAACTTTGTTATATGTTGATCCAAATTCTACAAAATATAGGCCAACTTCTGACGAGTGGAGTGAGGCCCGTCGCCGGAGGCTTGGGGCGAGTGTAACGAGTCTGAAGTTGGTCCACACCATGCCCAACGGGGACGCCTGTGGGGGTGCGGGGGCGACAGCCCCCCGCAGTACGGTACGGATCGTCGAAAACCTAGGTTTCCACCGATATATAAACCCCTTGTAAGCCGCCGGTTGGGGAGAGTTGCATTTGTGAAATCCCGGTGTTTGTAAACACTCCTCGATATAGTGAAGTTTCGCTGGCTGGCGCCCGTGTTTTTTCCTCTTTTTGTTGGAGAGGTTTTTCCACGTTAAATCTATGTCCCCTTGCTGTGTTTTTCGTTTTCGTTCTTCGTTATCTTCTTGTTGCAATTGTAACAAACTTCATATTTGGTGGCTTGCAGTTGCAGCAGCAGCGCGAGGATGATACCACGCACGGTGACTACCACCACCTGTTTCCAGCTGAGGCAGCTGATACCGGCTACAACTACAACGTGCTGACCAGCGACGAGGGCCTGCTGCTGAATCATCATCTGCGACAGTACTACGGGGAAAGCAATAATCATGAGCCATTGATGATTTCGCGGAGTGGTGGTGGTACTGGTACGGGCAGCAGCTTCTTCTACGGTGGGGTGCCGGTCGGTGCGACGGCAACCCAGGGGACTAGGTTGCTCTAGTTACATCCATCAGCCACGCATGCAAAGCATGTGCGTAGACATTTATCAATTTGCTTGCTTGCTTCTGTGCATGGCCCCAGATGATGGATGTTGATTAGTATTATTTTTTCGGGGTCTCTAATGCTGAGCTAGCTGAGAAATAAGCTAAGTCTTAGCTTGATGACATCAGCATAGTTGGTTTGGTCCTTCTTGATCCTGTTTTGTCTTGTCAGGCTGTTTCAGCGTCGTTGGTTAATCACCTTCAACCCGTTTGGTCTCATGTCCCCTGGTTTCTTTTGTTGGGCTGTTTTGTTTGGCTTGCATTGTCTTGTACGGTTTTGCTAAGAATTTCCTTTTGAGTTTCTATTTCACCTTTCCAGCGTCAAACGACGATGCGCGTACCCGGCTAGCTATTTGGGCTTGGCCGTTTACTTGCTCAACGATTTTGGTCGTGCTTTTCTTTGCTACACAATATTTTTTAGTTTCTTGTCGATTTGCAAAAATGGAGGCACGAAGACAAGGTAGATTCGCATGTCGAGTTGCAACTTCTATTTTCTCCTGTTGTAAATCTTTTTTTTCCTTGGTTATGCCCCTAGTTGCAACTCCCTCTGTGTATCTTCAGGATGAAGATCAGTTGCATGTCAAGTTGTAATTCCTACTTTCTCCTTGTTGTAAACCTTTTTTTACCTCAGTTACATTCTTGGTTGCAACTCCTTCCCTATATCTTCAGGGACAAGGTCATTTACAAGTTGAGTTGCAACTCCCTTTCTATAAAAAGGACAAGTGAAAAAGTCTAGTTGCATGTGGGTAAGAGCATGATGTATCACAGTCACAGAGATTGGCGCAACGGGAATGCGAGGACCATAGATCATCTTCATTTGAGCATAATTCTCAATGGGCTTGTTGATCAACTTGGTGTCTAATGGCTGAGCCTACATGAGAATCATAGTTAGTTCATGGCATGTAGTTCATATGTGAGCATTACAAAAATTGATGCAAGTGCAAATATATCATACCTTGATGTGTTGATAGTAAGCTTCATCGTCCATCATGATAGCAGAGGTATCCTCAACCCAGCGCACGTTCTCAAGCCTATTGATCCTCAGCACCCGAATCCATCTCACTCTTCAGTGCCTCATGTGGTTGTACACCTGGGTCGGAGTGACTGTCCAGCTATAGAACTTGAAGACATCATCTGCAACCAAGCGCATGTCTGTCTGTCTGAATCCCTGCACTACTAAACCCCCTTTCTCGATCAACGGGACGACTTGATTCAAGACGAAGGTGGACAGAGATGCTAGCCATGACATGGCCAACTTCCTCCTGGCCACCGCATCAGACATCAGCACATAACGCAGAGGTAGCACAGAGGTTGCGGACGGATAAGGGGATGCAACCTTCTCCTATTGATGACATCAGCATGATGTCATGCTGGTGTCATATTTCTTTTTCTTTTTCTTTTAATAATTTCTATAAATATTTTCTGTAATTAATAAATCCCTGATAGATGGGCCATACCGGTAAGACTTTTAATCTTTTTCATAAATGTTTTTTGAAATTATTAAATCTATGACATGTGGGCCCAACTTGGAAAATATTTTAAATATTCCAAAAATGATTTTAAATGAATTAAAATTGGAGAAATTAATAACTAATTTATTTTAAATTAGAAAAATACAAATAATATACCAAAATGATCATAAAAATGAAACCTACATAAATAAGCTATAATCATACATTGTTAACCAACTTTGATGGCAAGTTTAATTAGAAGAACCAATTGAACCCCACAGGTGATTCTGAGGATCCCCTGTTCTAGGGTTTGGACCTCTTGGACCCCGTTTAAAATGACCAAGCATGTTTTAGGGTTCATTTCAACATTATTTAACTTGTCATATAATCCATATTGTATGATCATTGCGCATGCCATGTGTTGAATGTTGCTTTCTCTTTTCCGGTGATTGGTTCTTCGTGAATAGGAACCGAACCCGAGGCTGAAGTCAACGCTACTGAAGAGCAGTACCAGCCCAACAACGGACAAGGCAAGCGAAGCCCCACTCATACATATGAAATCCTATGTTTACAAAGTATTTCATTCTCGCCATGTGCATTTGGTTCAACAGTCTTTTATCAGTAGGTAGAGTAATCCTATATGATGCATGTTTACCTTTGTGAACTACATTACCTCATCCACCTCTCCTAGCATAACTAGGGTTTGGCTTATGAGCATCGCTAGTGCCACAGTTCAGTCAAGCTTAGCCATGCTTAGTGGTCCGATGCTGATCATTCAGATGATGCACTGGAGCTGCGAATGAATCTAGTATGGTAGGATGTGTGATGTGATCAGAGATGGATAATAAACATGCTAAGGATTGTATGGGAGGCCACATGGGTTGTGGTTTTTGTAGTCCCATACTTGCCACCCTTAGGACCTGATGTTCTCGCCTCTTGAACCAAGAAAAGCATACAACCACACGGGGGCCTGGAAACCCCCTCGACTCACTAACTTGCCTAGTAGATTCCATGAGTCACATAGTTTGGGCTTTCCATTCGACATACGCATCTTGTTGTTCTTGAATGGAGGTCAAGGAGGTGTATGCATAACAGGTAGGTAAGCGTGGCCGGGAATAAGAGATGCCCGGCATCCGTAATCTTGAATCCTGCGCACATCATTAGGGACCGTCTTCAGGATTTGACCCATTACGGCGGCATCTCCCTAGTGCGTGACTCATGGTCTTGGCTAAAGCAAGGTAGAGGTCATGGTCAACCACTCTCTGCCGGCCTTCCAAGGAAGAGGGCTAATAATTTGTCATTAAGAATCGGTTGGTATGTGTGGGTAAAGTTGTGCACCCCTGCAGGGTTATAATCTTTTTGAAAAGCCGTGTCCACAGTTATGGACGACTTGGGAACAGATTCTGTGATCATAGAAAACTATAACCAAATGGTAAAACTTGCTAACTAATGTGAGATCCGAAATACTTCCTCGGGGTTGTTTGAGGGGGTAGTCCGGGAAGAGAGGTTCAGTTGATGATGATACTTGGTGGATATCAAAGATGATTCGAAGAGCTAGAGTTGTAGTCTTCTTATACCCTTTTGAAAATGATCTGACTAGACGAGTTTCTTCTCCCTCTTGTTTTGAAAACAAAAGATGGTTTTATGCAAAACAACTCCACTAGCCATAAGCCTTGCGGAGTACACCCTGTACTTAGCCTTTCCTCGTTGATGTTTTCTATAGATGAAGCTACTCCAACTGAAGGTGGTTTCTACGTTGAAGTCGACGAGTAAACGGGGTTCCCGGGAAGCAGCCTAGGATCTATGGAAGGGTCGTTGCTTCTGTTTAAGGCCTCTTAGGCCCTTTGCTAAGTTTGTTGTTTAGAACAACTTGTTAGCTTCCGTTCTTTGTTGTAATGATGGATCTATGACCCTTGTCTTGTATGACTGGTTTGTAACTCTGTTAAGAGTTTACCTTATTAATGTATGGTTTGTATGTTCTGTAATGTTACCGATCTCTCCCTGTGCACTTCAGAATTTAGGTTAGGCTTATGTCAGATGAGGATCTGGTATTTGTCTAGCCCTGATCCCGGGTCGTGACAAGAAAAATTATGCACCATGCTTATGGTAAATAAAAGGATCGCTGAGATGCTCACTGTTGGTTGCCTTGTCATTTTGATATGGGATAGCTCATGTGTCATGGGGCAAGGGGTACCCCCGTTGGAGGTTCTCTATGATATGCATGTACTTACAATGACAAGAACTTACTGGTAACTATAGTTGAGTAGCATGAGGAACGGCCCTCGCAGTCAAGTGATATGAGATTTCCAATTTATGATCTGTCAAGCATATAACTCATACTGGACCTCACTTTAAACTTAACCACTTAAATATGCCTATGATAGGGGCAATGAGAGCTCAAAGCTATGAGTACCATACTTTCAGCATTTGGAAGCCATTCAAACTTTTCAAAACCTTTTCACTTCCTTGTTGAGTCAACACTTGTTCTATGAGCACTCTCTTGAGAACATAGTTGTCATTCTTAGTGTAATGTGCTTGTTTTCAAAACTTGGTTAATTATGACATAACTTTGATGCTTGTATCTTTGATATCTTTACTTCTAGTCTTCACTTGAACTTCAGAGGTGCCTTGGAATTTATGTTTTGCTCCACAATCAAAGGCAAGCGAGATATCATCATACCTTCTTATGAGAATTGCAATGTTGCTTATGTTTATGTTTCATGCTGCCTATTATTATTGTGTTAGAATCTCTTCATAGCTTGCATGACTATTGAGTAGACTTAGTTGCATACTCCTTATTATGAATTGCCTAAGTATCTACTCTTATGCTGAGAATATATACATCATATGAAGCAAATGTGTTTGTAAAAGTTTCTTTTATCACACTCAGTTTTCAACTGAATTGCTTGAGGACAAGCAATAAGCTAAGCTTGGGGGAGTTGATACATCCAAAACGTATCTACTTTCCCGAACACTTTTGCTATTGTTGCTCCTCTAATTTGTGTGATTTGGATACAACTAACATGAACTGGCGCTATTTTCAGCAGAATTGCTTTGGTGTCTCGTTTTTGTGCAGGAAATCAACTTTCAGGAAAAATCCTTGAAAATATCGCAAAACTCCTATTTTACCAGAAGACTCACAGAGCCAAAAGACGAGACGGAGAAGGGCCACGAGGGCCCCACACCCCCTGGCCGCGCGTGCCAGGCCAGACAGCGCCTGGGGGTGGTGTGGCCACCTCGGGCACACCCTTCGTATACCCCTTCGCCTACATAAGCCCTTTTACCTAAAAATAGAGGGGGGTCAATGTTTTTCCAGATAGAGTTCTGCTGCACCGCCACCACCAGAAACCGCGATTCAAAACCAGAAACTCCGTTCTGGCACCCTGCCGAGATGGGGAATTGGAGGAGACATCGCCATCATCATCACCGACGCCTCTCCATCAACCATTCATGTTTCCCCCATCGGTGAGTGAGTAATCCCCCGCAGTAGGCTATGGGAATGGTAGGGATTGGATGAGATATATCATGTAATCGAATAAGATTGTTAGGGCATGGTGCCTAGTATCTTTGTTAGTGCTCTCTGAGATTGTCGCAACTTGTTATGCTTAATGCTTGTCACTAGGGCCCGAGTGTCATGATCTCAGATCTGAACATGTTATTGCTTTATTATGATAGTATTGTTTGTGATCTTATCTGCAAGTTGTTTACATATATTATTGTCTGGAACCAAAGGCCCCAAAGTGATAGAAATTGGGATAACCGGAGGGGATGGCTGTGATATGAGGATCATGTGTGTTCGCCGAGTGTTAATGCTTTCCTCCGGTACTCTATTAAAAGGAGTACCTTAATTGCCAGTAGATTCCCTTGAGGCCCCGCTACAATGTGCTGGCAGGACAAAAGATGTTGTGCAAGTTCTCATTACGAGCATGTATGACTATATATGGAACACATGCCTATGATTACTTAGTACTTGGATGCTTTATCTTATTTATCTGCAAATGCCCTATATCTTGATATTACATGAATAGTATCATCCATGCAACGCCCATCCATCCATCCTTATGCCTACCGCACTCAAATACTGTTGTTTGCTACTATTGTTACTTCTGCCTTTGTTTTACTGCTGATGTTACTTTGCTATTGCTACTACAAAACTATTGCTACTGATAAACTGTTGTGATCAAGACTATTTCCAGGTGCAGCTGAATTGACAACTCAGTTGTTAAGGCTTATAAATATTCTTTGGCTCCCGTTGTGTCGAATCAATAAATTGGATTATACTACCCTCAAAGACTATTGCGATCCCCTATACCTGTAGGTCATCAAGGAGATGAGGATCAGAGGTACAAGAAGACGAGAGGAGGGTCAGAACCTCTGTCTCTGAGCTCGTCTTGGGAGCTCTGGCAGCGGCGAGATCGGGAGCTTCCAGATGGGGCTCTAGTATTTCGGAGAGGGGCAAAAAGGAGGACGGGCGAGAGGCGGAGAGTTTATATGGGCGTGTAGGCATGCAGGGGGGAAAGGATCGAACAAATCGACCGGATTCGGCGGGGATACCGTTCGGTATCGGAGGCGACATGCGGGGAGCGGTCTCTCGACCAGAGGAGGAAGACGACGGCGGCGCCAGGCATCAGTGGCCGCGGGAGAGAAGCGGGCTGCGCTGGCTGGCGGCTGCAAGCTGCTGCGTTGTGCGCGCGGGAGGAATGTGTCGGCCCACTGCGGCTGTGTGCACGGTGGTTAGGTAGGTGGGCTGGGTAGGATAGTTTTCTTGTTCTTTCTTTTATTCTTTTCTCATTTTCCTAATTGTTTAGTATCTTTTTGAATATAGCTCCAAATGTGCCCATTAGTTTGTAAAAAAAATTAAAAAAATCCAAACAACATTTTTGGACTACTAGGGATATATTCATGTCCAAGTAAAATTTTCCAACACTGAAGTTCAAATAAACCCTAATAGATGCAATTAGGAGAAATCAAATATGAATTTGATAAAAGGTTTTTTTGGAAAAGGATTTATGTAAGATGCTTATGATGCAATGCATATGAATGCAACGTAAACCTCATACATAAAAATTTGGGATGTTACAGGACTAACCCCCTTAGGATGAATCTCGTCCCCGAGATTCGGATTGGCTAGCAAATAGGTGTGGATGGTCTTCCCGAAGATCATCTTCTCGCTCCCATGTAGCTTCTTCCTCAGAATGATGATTCCACTAAACTTTGTAGAACTTGATAGTCTTGTTGCGAGTGATTCTCTCTGTTGTTTCTAATATCTTGATAGGCTTCTCTTCATAGGTAAGATCCTTCTCCAACTAAACTTCCTCCAGTGGAACTGTATCTCTTAGTGGTGTATCTGCCATTTCTGGGTGACACTTTTTCAACTGTGAAACGTGGAATACATTATGGATGGCAGATAAAACTTCTTGCAATTCTAGCTGATATGCAACTTCTCCCTTGAGTGACAGAATCTTGTATGGTCCAATAAAACATGGTGGTAACTTTCCCTTAATTCCATACCTTTTCACTCCACGTAATGGTGAAACTCTGAGGTAGACCCTATGTCCTACCTCATAGTAAATTTCTCTATGCTTGGAATTTGCATAGCTTTTTGTCTCGATTGTGCTACCTTCAGCCTATCACGAATAAGTTTAACCTTATCTTCAGCTTCTATGATCATGTCAGGTCCAAATAAACTGCGTTCTCCAACGCCATCCCATATTAATGGTGTTTTGCATCTCTTTCCATACAATACTTCAAACGGGGCCATATTAATACTGGATTGATAACTATTGTTGTACGAGAATTCTGCATAGGATAAATTATCATCCCAACTAGATCCATAGTCTAGAGCACATGTTCTCAACATATTCTCCAATATCCAATTTACTCTTTCTATCTGCCCATCAGTCTTTGGGTCAAACGTTGTACTAAACTCCAATCTGGTTCCCAAGCTTTCATGCAATTGCCGCAAAAAATGTGAAGTGAATTGTGTACCTCTATCTGAGACAATTTCCTTTGGAACTCCATGAGAACACACAATCTTACTCATATAGATCTTACCTAATTTGGCGCTTGTATAGGTGGTCTTCACAGGTATGAAGTGTGCTAGTTTGGTCAAACGATCAACTATCACCCAAATAGAATCATACCCAGATTTATTCCTTGGAAATCCTGTAATGAAATCCATACCAATCTTCTTCCACTTCCAGTCAGGTATAGGCAATGGCTGCAACAATCCTGCTGGTTTCTGATGCTCGGCCTTTACTCTACTACATACATCACACAAAGCAATGTATTCAGCAATTTCCCTTTTCATATTGGTCCACCAAAATCTTTCCTTCAAATCCATGTATGTTTTGGTGTTTCCCGGGTGTATTGAGTATGGCGAATCATGAGCCTCTTGGAAAATTAACTTCCTGATCTCTGGATCATTAGGTATGCACAAACTCTCCTTGAACCATAGTGTTCCTTGTTCATCCTCATGAAATCCTTCTGCTTTACCCTTGCTCATGTTCTCTCGTATTTCATCCATCTCTTTATCTTTCTTCTATGCTTCACTAATCATGTCTAGCAACATAGGATTCACTTCCATCGATGCTAAGAATCCCTCAGGCACTATTTCTAACCTGAGATCCTTGAATTGCTTGCACAAGTCTGATGGTAATTCTCCCGCGGTCAAACCATTCACATAAACTTTACTGCTTAATGCATCAGCTACTACATTAGCCTTTCCTCGATGGTATTGCAGATTCATATCATAATCCTTTATGAGTTCTAACCATATCCTTTGCCTCATATTTAGTTCCTTCTGAGTGAATTTATACTTCAGACTTTTGTGATCAGTAAACACATCACAATGCTTTCCCATGAGATAGTGTCTCCATACCTTGAGCGCATGCACAACTGATGCTAACTCCAAGTCATGTGTAGGATTATCCCTCTCATGGTGTTTGAGTTGACGCGAAGCGTAGGATACTACTCTCCCATCTTGCATTAGCACACTACCAAGTCCTTGACGGGAAGCGTCACAATAAACTTGGAAACCCTTCAGAATATCTGGCAGACATAAAACAGGTGCAGTCACCAGGCGTTGCTTCAACTCCTGAAAACTAGCTTCACAATCATCTGTCCAAACAAACTTCTTATCTTTCTTCAATAATTCAGTCATAGGCTTTGCAATCTTGGAAAAGTTCTCTATGAACCTCCGATAATATCCAGCAAGCCCTAAGAAACTTTAGATCTCTCCTACATTCTTAGGTGATTCCCATTCAGTCCACTGCAACACCTTCTGCTGAAACTATGTGTCCAAGGAAACCCACTTTATCTAACCAGAACTCACACTTGTTGCATTTAGCATACAACTTGTGTTCTCTAAGATTCTCCATGATTAAGCGCAAATGCTTCTCATGTTCAGTATCATCCTTTGAATATATCAATATATCATCGATGAACACTACCACAAATTTATCTAGGTACTCCGTGAATACCTTATTCATCATGGTCATGAAATATGTTGGTGCATTGGTCAAACCAAAATACATCACTGTATACTCGTATAAACCATACCTAGTGGTAAAGGCGATCTTTGGTATATCTTGTTCTCTATTCTTTAATTGGAAATAACCCGATCGAAGATCAATTTTAGAGAACACCTTTGCTCCCTTCAATTGGTCAAACAAGTCATTGATATTGGGTAGAGGGTACTTGTTCTTGATTGTCACTTTATTAAGAGAACAGTAATCCACCACTAATATCTTGCTATAATCCTTCTTCTCCATAAACAAAATAGAGGCTCCCCATGATGAAGAACTTGGCTGAATAAACCCTTTATCCAATTGCTCCCTAAGTTGTTTGTTAAGCTCTTTCAATTCGTCTACATCCATCTTGTATGTTATTTTAGCTATAGGTCCAGTACCAGGCATCAAGTCAATGAGAAACTCGACGTCTCAGTCCATGGCATTCCTGGTAACTCCTCTAGAAACACATCTGGGTACTCACTTACTATAGGTACATTCTCTAGGCTAACCCCCTTAATGGAATTGACCTTACTTCCTTTTAGCTCAAAGGTTGACTCGAAACAAATGTGTTTCTTTTTAGGGGTTGTGAGTGTAATGACTCTCTTAGCATAGTCTATAACACCTTCATAAACAGTCATCCAATCCATACCTAGAATTATATCTAAGCCTTGTGATTCCAAAACAATTAGGCTAGTGGGAAAACTGTATGGCTCAATCTCTAGAGTTAATTGACGACACCCATAAGCTGCTACTATTTATCCTCCAAGAGAATTTACTTTAAGGGGTGTTCTAATGCTTTCAGTAGGTATCTTATTTATATCCACAAATACCCTTGATATAAATGAATGTGATACACTAGGATCAAATAGTACGAGTGCTGAAAAATTATTGAGCAAGAATGTACCAATCACTGCATCAGGTTCCTCCAGAACTTCCTCCACATTGACATGGTTAACATGTCCCTTCTGAAATGTATTTGGCTTGTTTCCTTCTTCCTTCTTCTTAGGGCAATCATTAGAGTAGTGTCCCATCTTGTGGCACTTGAAACACTCTAGCAGACTGATGTCCTTCTTCACATAGTTGTTGTTATTGCGGTGGCCATTGTTGCTACCATTTACCTTCCCAGAGTTATGGTTGTGGTTCCTATGGACATTATGATTGTGACCATTTACTCCATTATGCCGATGTCCATTCCCACCATTGCTGTGGTGGTTGTTGCCTCCATTCTTCTGATAACCAGAGTTCCCATTGCCTTCGTAAGAGTTGCGGTTCTTCTGATATGATCCTGAGTTTGAACTCCCATGGTTATGCTTCCTCTTGTGATTCTCTATTCCTTTAACCTTAGATTCCACAACTACAACTCTGTCAAGTAGTTCCTGAAAACTGTTGAACCTCATGGCCACTAGCTGCACTGATATTTCATCATTCAGTCCTCTAATGAATTCATCCTGCCTCTTGGCATCAGTGGACACATCATCATGAGCGTAGCATGCCGGCTTATTGAAGAGATAACCATATTCAGTCATAGAGCGTGTACCTTGGTGAAGGTCATGAAACACACGCCTCTTCAAGTTCATAACTCCAGCAGCAACATGACAAGTCTGGAAGGCTCCTTGGAATTCATCCCAAGTAATGGCAATCACATTAGGATAGCTAACCTGCTAGTTGTCCCACCATTCAGCAGCACTACCCTCAAGCTGATGTGCGTCAAATTGCACCCTTTCTGCTTCTTGAGCCTAAATAGTGTCTAGCTTCTTGTTGATGGTGTGAATCCAATCATCTGCTGCAATAGGCTCAGAAGTGCTTGAGAAAGTTGGAGGATTCAATCTCAGAACCGAGTCAAGCGATCATGCTGAGGCGGCGGCATGTTGTTGTTATTGTTGTTGTTGTTGTTGTTGGCCATGAACTGCATCATGGTCTAGAAAAATTGCGTCTGAGCATTCATCATTTGTTGCACATATGGGGGCACATCATTGTTGTTGCCCGTGTTGTTGTTGTTTGTTCGACGGGGAGGCATATGCGGGTTAGCATAGACGAGTTTAGATAGATAGGACTAGGGGAAGTACACTACCCATATCAAACATGATCACACAACAATCAGTTTACACACAAACAACAAGCAAAGATCCAACAAGCAACTTATATTTTGTAAATAAGTTTTATTTGTGGTTGTCATGAAAACTATAGAAAAATGACAACTCACGATCACACAATTCTATACATCTAACGATAAGCGTAATAGAATTTTTGGTTTCTAATGGATCATCTTGAAATCTTGATAGTGTTCCAAATATGTTGCATCCCTCCCAAATAAGTAGACCCAAGGAGGTTTGATACTTCTAGCTATAATTGGTTTACAATCTACTAGCTTTGGATAGGGAAGAGTACAAGAAAATGATGAAGATAAGATTTACAAGAAATAGAGTGAGATAAGTAAAAGATTAGTTAAAGAACTATTTCAGTTCCTAAGGTCTTCCTAATATCTAATCCATTTTCTAATGTCACAAACCTAAGGTCAACCCATTGCTCTGATACCATCTGAAGCGACGTCACCTGATAAGGTTGAGTCTCTATGTTTACAGTGCTAGTCCCTGGCTCGAATACGCTAGCACCCACAGTTTGATGAATAAACAGAATATCAATGCGTCAATTATTACATCGTAATGATCCAAAGTATATATTTATTACACGCTTGCATAGCTCATTTCTAGCTCAAATAAAAGAGTTCAAATGCGGAAGATCCAAATAAACCAGAATAAAGAGATCCATTCACGCCACAGGCAACTAGTTGAGTGGAGAGTCACGACCTAGGTACCTCACTCGTCGTCGGAATAACCTTCAACATGAAAGGTTGCAGCCAAGAATGGTCAATACATTTGAATTGTATTGGCAATATGTCACTAGTTTGGTGTACACTGAAAGAACCTAACATACATGCTTATTTGGCTAGTGGATCTTAGGCTCATTTGCAGAAAAGCAAAAATAGTTTCATCCTACTTTCCAAAATAGTTTTATTCTTGAAAACACTTTTTAAGGACATAATATCATAACCCTGATGTACTGATTGCATGGAACTCCCGGCTCTGGATACATGGTGGTCTAGATCCATATGCTCCTAAACCATTGTACACTTTGCTAAGGACACGCTAGCATAACCCCAATGCACTGACCGCACGGAACCCACGGCTCCAGATACATGGTGGTCTAGCTTTGCATGATCCTAACTCCTTTCTAAGGACACACTAGCATAACCCCAATGCACTGACTGCATGGAAGCCCCGGCTCCAGATGCATGGTGGTCTAGCTCCGTATGTACCTTAGCCCATTGTTCACCCAACAAGTTTTGTTTATAAAATTGGAATGATGAGATCTTCCAAACAGTTCCAGGGGTAGTTGCTCTTAAGTTTCCATAACCGGGGACACGGCTAAGTACTTAGTTCGACACTCTCGAGAGGTTTGTACACTTTACCCACATGGCTCAATCAAATATCAATCCGGGACCTTTGGGAAACGGAACCCCAAGCCACACCACGGACCATACCATCCTACACAAGCTACCTGCTGATCATGACGGGTCAAGGTTCCATAACTTACTTAGTCAAGATAGAGCCCATATGACATGTGGCTGTACTGGAAGATACTAAACAAGAAACCTATCCAATCTCTTTAAGACCGGGGTGCTTGCCACCCCACTGGTGTCCCAATACCTTACCCGGGTGTTTGATTAAGTTAAGTTGTTTTATTAATAAAAACAATATATTTCAACACAACTCAACTCATCATAGATCATGTAACTTCCCAACCACGAATTCTAGTATATCATAGCTAAGCAACTACACTACATTGGCAAAAGGAAATCTTATGGTAAATAGTATAGCTAATAGGACTTCATAGGATAGAATAGTATATCATAATACCAACTAGAAACTCATAATCCTACACATGCATCACTACTGAAAAGATAACTACATGCATAGGAAAACATAGGACATTTATGATAGTGACATGACACGTCGGAAACGTATCTATAATTTTTGATGCTCCATGCTTGTTTTGTATCTACTTTGCTTTACTTGTTTACACTTTGAGGTGCTTTTTACATGTTTTCTAGTACTAACCTATTAACAAGTTGCAACAGTGCCAGATGCATGTTTTCTGCTATTTTTGGTTTCAGAAAAGTTAGTAACGAAATATTCTCGGAATTGGACAGGACAAACGTCAAAGTCAATTACTTTCCGTGGGGAACAAGAAGTCCAGAGGAGAGCCGAATGGGCCAGCCAGGGGGGCCAGACCTACCCCAGGCGCGGGGGTAGGCAGGCCCGCGCTTGGATAGGGTTTGGTGGCCCTGGCCGCCTCCCGGTCTCGCCCCTTCGCCTATAAGAAGCCCCCGATGCAGAAACCCTGAGTACCCGATCAAATCTTCACGAAACTGTCTGTAGCCACCACCACCATCGTCCCTAGATCGGGGGGTCTAAAGTTCTTCTCGGCACCCTGCCGAAGGGGAGATCATCCCAGAGGCCTTCTCTCCTGTATGATGCGTAAGTAGTTCCACCTTAGACTATGGGTCCATGTGGTAGCTAGATGGTTGTATCTCCTTTGTGATTTCATGTATAGATCTTGTGAGCTCCATTCATGATCAAGATCTAATCTAATTGTAATCATGCATGTTGTGTTTGCAGGGATCCGATGGATATTGAGATTATTATGTTGGTTTGATTAATGGTTTTGTCTTTATGATTCTATCATGTCTGTGTTGTTTGTGATCTTGCATGCTCTCCGTTGATAGTGTTTATCTTGGACAAGTAGTTGCTAGTGAATCCAAGAGAGGGTATTTATGCTCAATAGTGGGTTCATGCCTCTAGTTTCCAAGGGAAGTGACATAAATCTCTTTGGTTGTAGATGTGCTGTTGCCACTAGGAAGAAAACAACGGTCTCTTGTTCATGGAACATGTGGACTGTTTACCTTACACACTTTGCTTAAAGCAGTTGTCTATTGCTTGCAACTTAATACTAGAGGGGGTTTGGATGATAACCTGAAGGTGGACTTCTAGTCATAGATGCAGCTGGATGGCGGTCTATGTATATTGTTGTATTGCCCAATCAACCTCATAGGATCTTTCTGGCTAGTAATTGCATTGTTATGCCTTGCTCAGTTCCCGTCAATTGCCTCGCTGTAATTTGTTTACCCTTCATGCCATGTTGTTTATCTAAGGAGAGCACCTCTAGTGAACTATGGACCTCGGTCCAATCTTTACCATTGATACATCCTCCACTGTTACTTGTTTACTTGCTGCAAACCATTACCTTCCACACCATACGTTTAATCCTTTGTTACAGCAAACCAGTGAGCTTGACAACCTCACTGATTCGTTGGGGCGAAGTCTTGAGTTTGTGTTGTGCAGGTCTCCGCGTTGCTTGCAACACCTGTGTGACGTTTCCTTCCTCCTTCTGGTTAGATAACTTCGGTCTCAACTGAGGGAAGACTTGCTGCTGTGCTCTTCACCCCTTGCTTTTGGGGTTCCCAAAAAGACTCCACATCAAGCACCAAGTTCTCTGGCGCCATCAAGGAGTCATCAACAAGTTTTCTGGCGCTGTTGCCGGGGAGGCTAAGGACGTCTTCACTAGGGGAGTCCTTCACTTCCTTTCTCTTTACTTTGTTTTTAGTTTGCTTTGTTTCTTTTGCTTGGTTTTGTTTGCCTACTTTCAAAAAACCCAAAAAAATTAGTCTAGTTTGGTTTGCTTTCTTTATTCAAAGACACAAAAAAATTAGTTCCTGCTCTAGCTCAACATGTTGCTCCCCCAGTTTGACCTGAAAGATCTTGCAATAGGTAGTGGCTCCATAATTGGGAAATATAATATTGAAGAATTCTTTAATTATGTTAGCAAGCATGAGGATATTGAGGATAAATCTATAGCTGAACTTGCTCCTAATTATGAGATTGTTGCAGCTTCTTTAGTTCATATGTTGGAGGCTAGGTTTGTTAGCGTTAACCCCTTCATACAATTATTGTTCCTAAAACTAAAAGAAGAGAAGAATGTTGAAAAAAGGGAATTCATCCTTGAAATTTTATCAAAAGAATTCCATGATGTTGCTAGGGAGGCCAAAAAGGTTTTTGAACGTTTCAATATGCTAGGTTCAAGTGTAGATGTTGTGGGTATTTCTGATAAAACTAAGCCTAGAGAGAAATTCAATATACCCATACCCTTTAAGCTTGTTGGAATGCATGAAGCCTTTGAAAAGAACTTTAATTGGATTGCCCCTGAAAATCTTTTTGACGAAGGTAGTAGACCAAAGAGATGGGAAAGGATCCTCCAAAACCCATTTGGATGAGATATCTTTCATAGTTGAAGATTTTGCAAGTATGAATGTTAATGCTTCCTCATTTGAAAATACTTGATTCTTCTTGCTTCTTGTGCCTAACTTAAAGGCGTTAAATAAAAGTACTTGTTGGGAGATAACCCAAGAGTTTCCTTGAGTCTTGGAAGTTATTACTTCTGTAATAACCTC
Organism: Avena sativa; assembly: GCA_916181665.1. NCBI lineage: Eukaryota > Viridiplantae > Streptophyta > Magnoliopsida > Poales > Poaceae > Avena > Avena sativa. The sequence continues at coordinate 153,107,993 of OV702297.1, forward strand.
TCCTTATCTTTTTTGTTTGCTTTTTGTTCCAATAATGACCTCTAATGAGAGGGAAGTAAGATTTGGGGAGTTGCTGTCCCGAAACAGATTTCTGTCCTCCACCAAAAATATTCGTGAGGAGGATCTGTAACTCGGATTGAGCTAAAAAATTATGAATAAATCCCCCAGTATGTTAGCTAACTTTCGTTAGTTCAATACCTTCTAATTTGAGTAACATAAGATGTTCTAAAAAATTCGTTTCTATCTGCTGGTCTGTTTTGACAGATTTTTGCCATTATTTGCATTTGCTTCTTATTGATTTCTTTTTGAGTTCTCTTCAGGTAAATTGAGCTTTTTGAAGGAGTTACTATAGTAGCTTGTTAATCCTTGCCGTTCCAAAGCTTTGCAGAGGTCTAATATCTTTTGAATAAGCTAATGTTGCTAATGAAGATTGTGTGAAGTTTTGTATGAAGGAAAAATTTCAGGTGTAAAGAGAGAATGATGCAATGAGATGAAGAATGGACAAAATATCAAGCTTGGGGATGCCACCATAGTGTCACCCCAATAAATATCCAAGAGGTACAAGCGTCAAATCTTGGGGATGCCCAAGGCATCCCCTTCTTCATCAATAAAAAAACTCAGGTCTGTCTAGACACTTCGTTTTTATTGTTTCATACACAGTTGTGTTGTTCTTGGAGCGTCTTAGTTTTCGTTTGCTTTTCTTAGTTTGATTAGTTTTATTAAGTAGTTTGGAACCCCGTTCTCGCTGTTTTGTTTTGCAAATAAGTTTGCTTGGTGTTTGGAAAGGAGTAGTAAGTTCTTGCTTGTAAGTGCAAGAGGATCCTGCATTGACTGTGACTTAGACTTTAGCATGACATGCTAGGTGTTGTTTTATCATTATGCTTAGTGATTATTGCTGTAGCATGTCTTGTTCCAAACAATTGGGATTGCTTAGTGTGCCTTGAAGAAATTATGCGTTGTTTTAGCATGCAAAAGCATAGTATTGTGGTATTCTCCTTTGATGTTTTGCTTGGGTTGACTTGGCACATGCTCACACCATGTTATGACTATGACAAGTCACCATTAGCCTCTATGATCATTTAGTTGTTGACTTGTAGTAACACTTTATGCTTTGATTAGTATGCTTTGTTGCACTGCATGATTTTGGCCATTATTGCTCTCTTAGTTGTTTGCTCCCAGTGTTTTGCTAGCCTCCACTCGTATGAGTAAGTTCTACTCATGCCTCCAACTCCCAAGAAACCAAGTTATTCCAAAGTGTCCACTATAAACTCCTATGCATGGTGTGTTACACCATTCCAAGTATATTCTTGTTTTCATCTATCTTCCAATTAAAATCTATTTTGTTATGTGAAAACTTAGTGATTAAAGCCCTCACGAACTTGATGGCACACTTTATTCTTTGCCCCTAATAAACTTGAACCATTGTGACAACTTTGTTATATATGCTTGCACTTATAAGTTGGAATCAGTAGAACCGTGCTGTCATAGGGAACGTTTTCAAAATTGCACTTGTACCTTGTTGTACTCAGTTGATATCATGTTCTTTTGTCTATGGATGTCACCGGTGTGAAATAAAGAGGGAACTTGTAAGTCCATGGAGTTTGTATCCTGTGTTAGAGAAATGCCTGGGCCGCTAGCCTAAGCCATGCCTAAACATGGTGGAAACTTGCAGCATCACCATAGTGACATCTATGAAGCATCCTTCTTAAAAAAAGAGACACATTGAGAAAAGAGGAAAGAGATAAAAAGCACCATATTCCCATGGTACATAAGAAGAATTGATGAGATGCTCATTGTCTGCTTGCCTTGTCATTTTGGTTATGGGAAAGCTCCTGTACCATGTGCAAGGGGTACCCCGTTGGCGGTTCTCAATGATATGCAAATACTTATAGTGACAAGAACTTACCTGGACCCAAAGTTGAGTATGCATGAGGTGTGGCCCTCGTATTCAAGGGGCATGAGATTGCCAACTTATACTTCGTCAAGCATATACTCCAACTTTGCCACTTTAACCTTAACCACTTCAAGATGCTTATGATAGGGGCAATGAGGGCTAAAAGCTAACAAGTACCATAATTTTTGGAAGCTCCTTTTGAAACTTGTAATCCCTTCTTCCTTTACAAAAAGGCCTTTCTTCACCCATTATTTGAGTCTCCACCTTCTACCTTTAGGCACCATTAAGAGAGCATAGTTGTCATTCTGTGTGCAGTGTTCCAAAGCTTATTGATTGATGCATATTGTGTTATTACTTGCTCCTGTGCTACTTGTTTCTAGTCAGCCTTGTGAGCTTTGCAGGTGTCCTATGCATTATATTGCTACTCTATGAGGGACAAGCTGATTACCACTATGCTATGTTTTCTTCATGTGAAACAAACAAACATTTTTCAATGCATGTTATTCATGATCTTTGTTTGTAGCTTGTCATGTTGCATGCATAGTTACTATGTCCTATTGTTAGAACTCCATCTTTCATGCACATGGTTAGATTTTTTTGATCCCAGCTTTCAATGCTTGCAAATAGTTGGATCTTTGTGAGGGTGCATGTCACCTCAAAAATTATTCTGTTTATCACTTACCTACTTGAGATGAGCAGGAGTTAAGCTTGGAGATGCTGATACGTTGGAAACGTATCTATAATTTTTTATGCTCCATGCTTGTTTTGTATCTACTTTTCTTTACTTGTCTACACTTTGAGGTGCTTTTTACATGTTTTCTGGTACTAACCTATTAACAACTTGCAACAGTGCTAGATGCCTGTTTTCTGCTGTTTTTGGTTTCATCAAAGTTAGTAAAGAAATATTCTCGGAATTGGACGGGACAAACGTCAAAGTCAATTACTTCCTGTGGTGAACAAGAAGTCCAGAGGAGAGCCAGAGGGGCCAGCCAGGGGGGCCAGACCCACCCCAGGTGCGGGGGCAGGTTGGCCCGCGCTTGGCTAGGATTTGGTGGCCCTGGCCGCCTCCCAGTCTCGCCCCTTCGCCTATAAGAAGCCCCCGATGCAAAAACCCTGAGTACCCGATCAAATCTCCACGAAACCGTCTGTAGCCACCGCCACCATCGTCCCTAGATCGGGGGATCTGAAGTTCTTCCCGGCACCCTGCCGGAGGGGAGATCATCCTGGAGGCCTTCTCTCCGGTATGATGCGTGAGTAGTTCCACCTTGTACTATGGGTCCATGTAGTAGCTAGATGGTTGTATCTCCTTCTTTGTGCTTTCATGTATAGAACTTGTGAGCTCCGTTCATGATCAAGATCTAATCTCTAATTGTAATCATGAATGTTGTGTTTGCGGGGATCCGATAGATATTGAGATTATTATGTTGGTTTGATTAATGATTTTGTCTTTATGATTCTATCATGTATGTGTTGTTTGTGATCTTGCATGCTCTCCGTTTCTAGTGGTTATCTTGGCCAAGTAGTTGCTAGTGACTCCAAGAGGGGGTATTTATGCTCGATAGTGGGTTCATGCCTCTAGTTTCCAAGGGAAGTGACAAAAATCTCTTCGGTTGTAGATGTTTTGTTGCTACTAGGGAGAAAACAACGGTCTCTTGTTCATGGAACATGTGGACTGTTTACCTTACACACTTTGCTTAAAGCGGTTGTCTGTTGCTTGCAACTTAATACTGGAGGGGGTTCAGATGATAACCTGAAGGTGGACTTCTAGTCATAGATGCAGCTGGATGGCGGTCTATGTATATTGTTGTATTGTCCAATCAACCTCATAGGATCTTTCTGGCTGGTAATTGCATTGTTATGCCTTGCTCAGTTCCTGTCAATTGCCCCGCTGTAATTTGTTTACCCTTCATGCCATATTGTTTATCTAAGGAGAGCACCTCTAGTGAACTATGGACCCCGGTCCAATCTTTACCATTGATATATCCTCCACTATTACTTGTTTACTTGCTGCAAACCATTACCTTCCACACCATACGTTTAATCCTTTGTTACAGCAAACCAGTGAGCTTGACAATCTCGCTGATTCGTTGGGGCAAAGTCTTGAGTTTGTGTTGTGCAGGTCTCCACGTTGCTTGCAACACCTGTGTGACGTTTCCTTCCTCCTTCTGGTTCGATAACCTCGGTGTCAACTGAGGGAAGACTTGCTGATGCGCTCTTCACACCTTGCTCTTGGGGTTCCCAACAAGACTCCACATCAAGCACCAAGTTCTTTAGCGCCATCAAGGAGTCATCATGACACTTGCCTCGATTATAGTTCGGGTTCACACACTCTTCACAATCACACGTGTTACACTCCAAGCAATCTAAACTTTTCAAAAAAAGAATCACAATCAATAACCAGTAGATACAAACATATCAAGCACGTATACACAATATGCATGCATGGTTGAAAACAAAACAGGGAGAGGCCATTTTCTAAACAATTTATTTTGCCCAAAAAGGATTTAAAAAGGAGGTACAAGAAATATATGATCAATCTGTATGAAATAGTTTTGGAAATTTTCGACCAGATGCTACTGGCTAGAAAAATTAATTTTTAACCCAAAGCAACTGGATTCACCTCAATTGAAGTTATAGAATTAAAACTATAATTAAAATGCTCTAACATAGAGTTTTAATTATATAGGACATTTGTTTCGTCAAGAGTCAAATATTATTACAGAAACGTGTTCTACTCATTTTTTATGAATCCATGGATATCTCATTTATATTTTTCTGATGTATATTGTATTTTCTACAAATTTTACAGTGTTGCAGCAATTACTGGCTATTTTTAAATAGGATATACACAGTCAGCAGACAACGGTGCCATGCGGCGCAATCTGACTGGTTGCGCGTGCTGAGCAGGCGATGACGTGGGCGCGCTGACGCGACTGCTAGGTGGCGCTGCGAAGGTCTTCCGGCCTAGGAGAACGGCGGACAACAATCAGGAGGGGACGAAGAGCTCGATGGCGGGCACGGCGACAATCTTTGCCTCCCGGTGCGGCGTCTGCGAGTGGTTAGAGGTGGCGGCGATGCGGCAAACTCCGGCGAGCAATTGAGGCGGCGACGGCAACCTGTGGAGAAGGGGACAAGGTCAGGGAGGCTCGGCTCATTGAGGGGATGAGGATCAGAGGTACAAGAAGACGAGGGAAGGGCCGGAACCTCTGTCTCCAAGCTCGACCTAGGAGCTCTGGCGGCAGCGAGATCGGGAGCTTCCAGATGGGGCTCTAGGGTTTCAGAGAGGGGCAAAAAGGAGGATGGGCGAGATGCGGAGGGTTTATATGGGCGTGTAGGCGTGCGGGAGGGGCAAGGATCAAACAAATCAGCCGGATTCGGCAGGGATACCATTCGGTATCGGAGGCGACGTGCAGGGCGCGGTCTCTTGACCGGAGGAGGATAACAACGGCGGGCCCCAAGCTTTAGTGGCCGCGTGAGAGAAGCGGGCTGCGCTGGGCTAGCGGATGCAAGCTGCTGCACTGTGCATGCGGGGGGAATGGGTCGGCCCACTGCGGCTGCGGCACTACGCGCTGCGAGCGTGCGGGGGCGCGGGGTGGTTAGGTAGGCGGGCTGGGTAGCTGGTGGGCTGGGTAGGATAGTTTTTTGTTCTTTCTTTTATTCTTTTCTCATTTTTCTAATTGTTTAGTATCTTTTTTACTATAGCTCCAAATGATCTCAAACTAGTTTGTAATTTTTTTAAAAAAATCCAAATAACATTTTTGGACTACTAGGGATATATTCTTGTCCAAGTAAAATTTTCCAACATTGAAGTTCAAATAAACCCTAATAGATGCAATTAGGAGAAATCAAATATGAATTTGATAAAATGGTTTTTGGAAAAGGATTTCTGTAAGATGCTTATCATGCAATGCATATGAATGCAATGTAAATCCCATACATAAAAAATTCGGGATGTTACACGTTTACAACCATTGGCACAAAACCTGGGTCCGTCTCGGAGCGGGTAGCTTAGTGGGGTGGCCTCCTGAAATATTTTATAAATTTTAGAATTGCTTTGTCGTGATTCTTCGTTGGGTTTTCATTTGTTTTTTCTGAGGTTGATCATGCGTGTGTTGCTATTTGTGCACCTCGCGGGGTAAATCTTTCTAAAAGCCATGTCCGCGTTTATAGATGACTTGGAGCATAGTATCTCGATCATAGACAACTATAACTAAAGTAGTGCTATAAATTTTATTTTGACTTGTCTAGTAATCAGATTCACTACATCGGAATGGCTAAATAAAAGTGCAAACAACTGTTGGAATTGGGATACCTCATGCTATATGTATCTGACTAGTAAGTAATGCAACTACAATGGAATGGTTAACTAAAACTGCCCACTTCTCATGATATCAGGATGACTCATGCTATCTATATCTGACTAGTAAGTGTTGTAACTATAATGGAATAATTAGAATTTGCCAACTATGTGAGTTTCCTCGATATGACTTCTTCGTTTGGTCTCGAATGGGAATACCAGGATGGGTAAGTTTGGTGTTAGTATCAGGTTGGATTCGAATAGGTATTTTTTATCTCTCTCTTATAGACGCAGTTGTATCGAGTATCTATAGGTTGTTTAGTGCATGCTGCGTTGCCGCTTCAGTCCACCATACCTATGTAGGCAAGAGCCACCAAATTCTAAGTCTCATCGTGTACTGGCCTCAGTACTGACCACTCTCTTTTTCTTTTGCCTTTGGTCAGCACCCCTTTTGTTTTAGCAAGTTTGAGATTAACGTCGTTAGCAAGGTTACCCTTCCGGCTTGGCCTAGGCAGGGTTATGGACGCCATTGGTTATTCTTCAGGACTCTTAGCCCAATTTGCATCTTATCCGTGCTCGGATGTTGTACCGTTTTCAAGGTGATTTGGATCTTTGTGCTATATATATGTATTCTTGATTCTTTGAGTCATTGATGTATATATTTGTTCCGTGGGTTCCATCATGGACTATTGTGTAATAATATTACTTTGTTTTCCACACGCACGCAAGTGTCTGGTGGGCACCTTTGAATCGTTTCTATGCGGGTTTGGCGGGAATCGCTAAAACATGCACATGGCCGATCCAAGATTGTTACAAAGTTGTATCATAGCTCAGCAGTTGTGATACCCCACTGGTCTAGCCTGTAGGATAACCTAGCTAACGGTCGATGTAGCATGTCAAACTATTTTGGAAAATCAGTTGGATAGATTTGATTAGGTCCGCTTTTACTCCTTACCTATATGCTATTCTCCTCTTACCTTTGTGTGTTTTAAATATGCTCTCTTATCGTTTCTTCAAGTCCAGGAATTTGTGTGGTTGGGTTTCTATCATACCTTCAAGGTTTCGCTTCCTTCCTCTTTTAACTATGCTTCGACATCCGGGCTTCATGCTATCTAAGGAATTTTCCTCTATTTTTCCTTTTAGTGGACCAAAATTCCAAATCTGATGAATAGCCTGCATCACTCCTTTGTTTTTCAAATGCTGGTTGTCGAAATCTTTAGTCTAAATTCTAAGAGTTGGTTGCATAATTTGCCTATTCATGTGCAGGGTAATGCTTTGCGTGCGCGATGGACTGCTCACCATGTGATAACTCTTATCATTCGCTCTTGTACATTGAATCAGGGAATCAAACAATTTTACTCCTTCTACCGAAGTTCGAGATGGCCTTATCTTTTGATACCTTTACCTTCGTCCTTTGTTCTCCGGAGTGTTCTCTAGTCAAATGTGAGCAATGACCCTTGTTGGTGTTGTCACCGATTTCAACATGAAGAAGTAATCATTGTTAGTGGTATTGTGAGGATTTGTACAAAGTGAGAACATTTCGATCGTCGGCCTTCTTCCTTGTACCATGAGGCAGATCTTGAGGGCGAGATCCATTATTAGTGGTGTCGAATTGTAGCACCCCGGGTAAATTTAGTACTAGAAAATCACTCGTTGTTACTACTTTGTGCATCATCATGACATATGCATATCATATTTGCCTAAAACTATTGGTTAATCCCTATCTTCATTTTGACATTACTCTCCTTCTTTATTTCAAAATAAAAACCCAGATCTTCTGGATATTTTATGTCTAAAACTAATTACTAAAAAGTTTTTTGTTTTAAGATGAAAATAAAACATTTCCTAAAACCCAATGGAGGCTGCCAGCGGCCAGTCCTAAAGGCCCAGCTAGCAGCATCCTACCAACCCTCACTCTAAACATAATCCTATTCTAAAACCAAACCATAACATCCCCACCTACCCAAACCGTATTTACACCACCCAGCAGCCACACCACCAGCCGCCGCCACCCGACCAAGCCCCCCGTAGCCCGCACTTACGTAGTCAATCCCGCATCGGGAACCCCCGCCTACCTTTCCAACTCACGAGCGGACCCCACCCCCACTCGCGATGCGCCCTAGCGCTCGCTATGCCCGCACTACCCTAACATCCCCTAGCCCACCACACGCCCACCCCACTCGATCCACCCCATCTTGCCAGTGCCTCCGCTCCCCATGAGTCGTTCCTCCCTCGCGTCTTCCCCCACCTTCCCACAACCCCGCATGCGCCTTCCTTCGCTTGCGCGGTGTCGCCAAGCCCCACTGGCACATATGTTGTCTCTCTGGTCGATGTTGCCGCCTTGCCTCGTCCTCCCTTCCCCGATTCCATCTTCCTCGGCACGCCCTGATCCCTCCTCCGGCCATTGCCGACTGATGACTGCAAGTGCACAGATCGTTTGTAGCTAGTTTTGAAGTTAAGATATCGACCCCACACGGAGCCCAAAGGTAAGTGTTTATGATGAAGTCTCTGTCACACTCAAAGTTTTCACAGGTCTTCAAGTGAACTGACTGCAAGTGTTGAAATAAGAATAAAATTTGGATCAAACTAATTGTATTTAAATAAAACTAAAATGTAAACTTTAGAAATAAAAAGCATAAAAGTAAAGAACGATTCGATTGTTTGTTGTTTTCTACAGATGACAAAGTAGGCGCGGGGAGATACAGTTCATGGTGATAGTAACTGTGCCAGGTGGATGAGTGATTTTATAAGTATATGTGTAGACGAGCAACCCATCATTAGCCGGAACTCTTCTTGGTAGATTTCATCCCAACTTCAATAATCCTACTAGTCTGTTACCAAAACCATGGTCAGTCACTAGGCGATTAAGATCCTTCAGGTAGTTTAGCAATTAAGCTCTTTGGATCAGACTAATGCAATAGTCTATAGTGGTCCTCGTTCTCCTCGAGTTCAACTAGTTTTCCATTGATATCCCTGTGTCACTCGGGGGTCGCCGGTCTGCTAGCAAACAAGATCTTATCTATGTAGAACAAAGTATCATGTTGTCTGGGCCCTTAATTGGACAACGGGCATTAGGCATCCCACAGATAGTCAAGCACACATAATATAGTAATTAAAATCAATCACAAACTAATGGAAAATATATAGGCATATCACATCTTACCAATCCCTTACATATCCCACGCCCAATGGAACTTACTCACACATGAGAGAAGAAAGCATCATTGATATAATTAAATAAAGAGAGTCCTTCTCGATGTTACCGTGGAGATCCAAAATAAGAATAGAAAATCAATCCAACACCATTCAAGATAGGAAGAAACAATCTCAACCCCTAATCTTGCAACGTGAAGATCTCTCTCTCAAGTACAAGAAATGGCTATGGGGTGTGGTGGCTAGTAGGTCGAAGATCATGGAGGGAGATGAAGAACGTCTTCCCCTTCTTCTCGGATCTCTTCTTTCTCCCTTCTGGATGGAACGGCGGCTGCTACGTTATGTTTTTGTCCCTGGCCTCTTCAGGAAAGTTGTCCCTTTTGACAACTATACGGTCGGAGAAAATATTCCCGCTGTATAGTTGGTCGTTAAAGCTATTGGTTGCCTTCCTCGATTGCTTCCAAAAAGAGACTTGCTTGTTTTCGCCTGAATATTATATTTCTGTTGTTAAAACCTTCTGTTGATGTTTAGAACCTAAAACACACATTGAATGCCAAGTTTTCTTTGCTACCGAAGTATTAGCGTTAGGTAAAGCTAGAAAACCATCAAATCTAGACGAAAACCATCAATAAAAACCATCAAAAATGTGTCGAACCTCACAGCTATCAACTCCCCCAAGCTTAGATGTTGCTCGCCCTCGAGTGACAAGAAAATAAGGAAGAATAGCGGAGATTCGAGACTAAAATAAAAGAACTTACAAGATCGAACTATTGTCAAATTCCTTTCTTCACAAGTCCTGCAATCTTAAACATGATCATACAAGTATTTACAAGATTGCACTGAGTCCATTCCTAACCACGTATACCTTGCTAGATAATAAATTATATGCCTGAGCAAGTGTCAATAGTTTAGCTAGGAAAGTGAATCAAATTCTTTTGGTTTCTCTCTTTGTTGAGAGATAAAAGACTTTTTGCTCTTGTTTCTTTAACTAATTAAGAGTACTCATGTTGGCAACACAAACATTCAATTGAATAACAACTCATCTACTCCCACGTCAAAATTTCAAGACTCTGAAAGCATCTTTTTCCTTTCCTTGCTTTTCAAAAACTTCAGCTCTTCCAAAGAGAAATCATGCCACTATTTTAACATATTAATTGGGACTGCGTTGCGCACTCGTGACCATACCAATAGATAACTATTGAGCAATAGTGGGCTAGAGTAGTACTACAACTTCACTTAGAATGTGAGACCACGAGGAGAATAAAAAGTTTACCCATCATAGCATTGCAGCTATAGACGCTTACATAACTCAATAGGCGGAATCAAGTGGTTTCCCACACTTAGATCGTTCATTGGCCAGCAGATTTAATAGTTCCCCATGGAGCACGAAAGTGTTGTAATGACACACGTAAAGAAATATCTTACTTTAATTACTAGAAAAGTAGTGGCATAATCTCTACTACTTTAAAGTGTTCGAGATATGCCCAAGAGGCAATAATAAAGTGGATATTATCATATCTTCATCTTTATGATAAATGTTTACATTCATGCTATAATTGTATTAACCAGAAACATTAATACTTGTATGATTTGTAAACATAACAGAGTCCCTAGGAAAGCCTCTTGTTAAACTAGCTTGTTGGTTAATATATGATCACGGTTTTCTGATCACGAACTTTGAGATGTTATTAAAAACAAGGTCATCTCATTAGAAGAATGATGTGATGGACATACTCATATAGTTAAGCGTAGCATAAGATCAAGTCATTCAAATAGTTCACTTGCTATAAGCTTTCAAATACATAGAAACCTAAATCCTTCGACCATGAGATCATGTTAATCACCATCATTGGATGGGAGTTTGAAAAGTCAAACTAGAACAATGGTTTCCAAGTGGAGGGAGGGAAGGAAACCTTGGGAGAGAAGGTTTCCCTTCCCTCCACCAAACCGCCGGCCAGCAAGGGATTTGGGGGAGGAAACGACTAGCCTTAGCCTCCACTCCCACCTATAAACAAAGGGAGGGGCGCCCCCTCTCCCTACACCTTATCCCTAGCCGGCACCCCCTCTAAACCCTAGGATGCCGCCCCTACTGCTACTGGCGCCCTAGTTCTCCTCTAAATTGCTTCCGCTGTCTACTCTAAACCCTAGCCGTCGGTTTCTCTAATCCCTCGGCATCTAAACTCTTGCCCCGAGGCTCCCACTACTACATCGTACCTGCTCCGGTTTAGGCAAAGACCTGCGGGATCTTTCCTCTACTTCTGACACCACACCATCGTTATGCTGGAATCGCGAGGAGAGAGCTACAACCTCCGCTGCCTGCTGGAACAAGGGAGAGGAAGGTCTTCATCGAGTACCGTACATGTGACCGACTGCGGGAGCGCTGCCGGAACGCGGCACCGGAAGGATCGTCTACGCGATCTTGAGATCGGCAAGTGAACAACTACATCACCCACGAGAATCTGCTCTTGTTAACCTCTTTGGATCTTTGAGGGTTAGTACTCTATCGACTTGTTGCTACAATCTAGTAGATAGATCTTGGCTTGTGTGTGTTCATGCGATAGAATTTTTTGGTTTCCATGCTACGAACCCCTATAGTGGCATCAGAGTCATGTCTATATGTAAATCTGTTGCACGAGTAGAACAAAATGGTTATTGTGGGCGGTGGTGCTTTTATTATCAATTGCTTGTTGTGTGCGTTGCATCTTGCGGGATGGTGGGATTTAGTGGCCCGGGCTAACCTTACATGACATCATTCATGAGACTTGCTTCACGCTCGCCATGCAACTTATATTGCATAAGTGGCTTTGCAGGTATATGTCTCTCCCATCGTATTGAAGATTCAATTTACAACGGGCACTTGATAGTTCTTGCATCAACGTTGTGGTTCTTGTTCGTAAGTTAGAATGGTACTTATTGGAAAGCCCCAAACCACGTAAAACATGCAAAGAAAATTAGAGGTGTCTAACTTTGTTTTGCAGGGGTGTGTTGTGATGTGATATGGCCATGGTTGTGATTATATATGATGTATGCAATGATCCTTATTGTAAGTTGGCAACCGGTAGGAGCCTTATGGTTGTCTTTTAATTTAGTTAAGACATGTGTGTTTATTATTCAAAGTAGTTATAATAGTTGATGCTGGTGGACGACAACCATGGAGAGGTGCTATTGACCGTGATGACATGTCGGTGATGATGGAGATCATGTTCGTGCTTGAAGATGGGGATCGGAAGCACAAGAAGAAAGGTCATATCATATCACATATTATGAATTCATGTGATGTTAATCCTTTTTATGCATCTTGTATTGCTTAGATCATGACGGTAGCATTATAAGATGATCCCTCTCACAAAATAGCAAGTAACAAAGTGTTCTTCCTTAGTTAGCACTGTTGCCAAGACTCATTGTTTTGAAGCACCATGTGATGATCGGGTGGATTTGATTCTATGTGTGCATACAACGGGAGCAAGCTAGATTTTCTCATGCAGAAACTAAGGTTAATATTGATGAGCCTAGCATGTACAGACATGGTCTCGGAACACGGAATACCGAAAGGTAAAGCATGAGTCATATAGTAGATATGATGAACATGTTGATTGTTCTCCTTTGAAATTACGTCATCTCTCATGATGATCGGACTTGATGTAGTGGATTTAGTTCATGTGATCACTAAAACAATGTGAGGGATATTTTTTGAGTGGGAGTTCAATAGTAATATGATGAAAGGTTGAACACTATTTATCATAAATTAAATCAAAGTGAATTTGCATAGTTGTTGTAGTTATTGGCATCCGTTTACCACCTTACTCTTAGTTATAATTGAGATAATAGAACTATAAAATTCGGGTTAGTTACTTTACGAACTAGTGTCGTATTGTTTTGAAGTGTTAATCTATAGTTTAAAAGTCCTATTGCAAACTTTTAGTAAGTTCGATTACTCCGTGAAGTTTAATAATCAATATTAAATCAAGAATAACAATTCCAGTGTTGGTATATTAGTATCATGTTTGTCTCCATGATTCTGGATATTTAAAAGACCGTTTTAATATCAAGTTAATCTAGGAGCTGAAAGAGATTTTCATAAACCATCATGTGTGGAAGATATTTCGATATCTAAAACAAAGTTTTGGTTGCAACATGATGAAGTATAATATGGAAATATTTTTGTTCTCATATTTGATGATAATTTACAAAAGGTTGGAGACACTAGTCGTCCTAATCCTCCAAAAGGTTTTGGAGAACAACATTATACGCGCGATTCACCATTATAAGCTAAAGTAGCTTGATCATGAATAGTTCCATGATAAGGATGAATATTTGATGTAGGTAAAATGTTTACTACACTAAAAGATTACTAAAGAATGGAATTTGAAAGAACACCAAGCATATTGATGATGGTGATCTACTTCAAAGTGCAAGTCCAAAGACATTGGTATTTAACTACACGCTTTGGACTATGTGTCATGAGTATGGCACCACTGTTGATGTTGATAGATTCTTTTGAAAGGATAAAGAAATGTTGAAAGAGAAATCTAAGAAATATATGGAAGAAAAGAAAAGACTAGAATTGTTCATCTTAGGTATATAGATGATATACACGTTATGGCTATATTCTTTGCTTGTTAAACAATGTGGTTCTTAAGTATTGGATACTAAATTTGTTGGTGTGAATCGTCATACGAAACAACACAATTTATGAACTGCAATGGCCTAAGTAACTAGCAAGAGAATATGTGATGATGTTCATCGAGAACAAATAAAGTGTTGATGTGTTTCTCGTTGACATCAAAGCTTAACTTCAAGATTTGTTTTTATCAGGTATTATGAGAAAAAAAGGTTGTTCAAATAATTTCCGTGTTCCATAAGAGATGGATGATATACAAATCTAGTTGGAAAAATCACATCCATAAAACTAATGCTAAAAATTTCGAAATACAATTGATTGAAAGATTACTTAGGAAGTGACATCGCTGTATAAATTATAGTGGAAAGAAAACATGAAGAAACTCCATGTGGATGGAATTTTGGAGTCTTTTGATTTTTGATCAAATGATGCTTGTGAAACTTTCCTAGAGATAATTAAGAAGGGAACGAATGACTAGCTCATTGGAATTTGTACATATTTGATGTATGAAGTCCATTATGTGTAGTCGAGAGCGATGGATTTGAACTTCATATGCTTTCTCCAAAAATTTGAGTGAATATATGAAAATTTAATTAATAAGGATGAAGTGTGAAACATTTTAAAAGTTTGAAGACTTTTAAGATGAAGTGCAAAATCAATGTAATAAGAAAATAAAGAATTTATGATAGGATCATAAAGGAAGATTTTTGAGTTACAAGTTTAGCATAACACCTAAGATTTGAGGAATCGTTCCATGGATTTGTGTTTCCCGAAACACCATATGAGTATGGAGTGATTGAGATATATAATAAAACCTTGTTTAACATGGTAAAATCAAAGGTGTAATTTATAAAACTTCCATTATATTTAAAAGATTAAAACTTTAGAGACTACCACTTTTACACTAAAAAGAGCTCCATCATGATCGTTGAAATGACACCATATAAAGTTATGGTTTGGGATAAAACCCAAGTTGTATTTTCTTAAACATTGGTATGCTTACAACCAAAGTCGGATGAGCGTATCTTTGTAGGTTATTTCGAATAATCGTTGAATATTCCTCCATAACACTAGAGAAAAAAGTGTTTGTCGCTTAGAACGTCAAGTTTCTTTAAGAAGAAATTTTTCGTGAAAAGGTTATGTGGGAGGACGGTAGAACTTTGATAAGGTTAAGAGAACCTTAGCTATATGTGAAAAGTTGCACAGCACCGAAAAGTGTTCCGGAGGCAGCAACAATGCACGTGGATCACGTGCCTCAAAGGTTGTGGTCACGGAGGTCTAAGTTCCTGTTGAACCAAGTAGGTCGGGTAAACAATCAAATACCAAAATTTGAGAGTTAGATCATTATTTGAAAATGATGAACCGACTACATGCAAAGAAGAGATGATGGGCCCTGACTCCATCAAATGGCTTAAATCCATAGAATCCGTGATAGTTTCATACACGAGAAATAAATCTTTGAACTTGGAAAACCCTCTGGAAATGTGTAAGACCTCGCTGTCGTATTTGGATCTATAAAGAAATAGACATGTATATTTTCACATCTATGAAATAGTCGACATGCCGGGAAAGAGTTCACGACGATGTTCAAGCAGTTGACTATGACAATATTTGATCTTTCATAGCGATATTTAGTCTAGACGTATTAATGTAGCAATCACTACATATAATTTTGTTATGTGGTAATTGAATAAACAAAACAAGTTCTTCTAATAGAATGGTTACCTAGGACGTGTACATGACACGGTCCAAAGGGTTTTGTTAATTCAAAGGATGCTAAAAGCGAATGACTTCAATGGTTGAAGTAAGCATTGCGGAGTTGGAATCTTCATCATGATGAAATTGTTAAAAGAGTTTAAATTCATCGGAGACGATGAATATGCTTGCATGTGTAAGAAATTAAGTGGGACCGCTAAGACATATTTCTAATACATTATGTGGAAGACATATTTTTGATTGGAAATGATGTATCTTTTATGGACATGGGTTAAGAATTTCATCTTGATGAAAGACTTAGGCAAAACCCGAATATTTGGCATCAATGTCTATATGGATAGATTGAGACGCTAATATGGTTGTGCCAAAAGTACATAGATGAGATATTGAATGAGTTCAATATAGAAACTACAAATAAAGGTTCTTGTCTCAAAGAAAGGATTGAATCGAAATTCAAGTGTATCGAAACTTGTTAAGTGAAACAAAGATTCAAGTATAGATTGATACTTGATGTATGAAATCACAAAGAATATTTTTATCAATCATACTATGATATGTACAAATCCAGATATGTCCTATGCTCTAAATGTTATGAGTATATACGAGAATGATTCATAAGATGATCATTATATGATAGTAAGGATATTCTTATGATCTTTTGGAAGAACTAAGAATATATTATTTTTGTAGAGGTGACAAATAGATGGTTAGTTCATTGTAAAAGTACTACATTGGTACTAGTTTTGTCACAAAGTAAAAATTAAGTTTATCTCAATCTAAACTAAGGGTGGGACAATATAATGGAAAGTAAGTTCCATAATGGATTTGGATGAGTTCCAAAGTTATGACATTGTGATAGATACTATAACAAAAGGCTAAGTATATGACTGTTATTATAGAAGGAAAAGAGGGTATTTGTGTCAAGCAGTTTGTTATCAAACTAGGTGTAGTTCACAGCAGGATAGTACTATGAAGATATATTGTACGACAATATTTTCAACATGTTTTAACCCCAAGGAACTAAAGGTCTCACCAAAGGACCAAATTTATACAAAGCCATCTCATTAGAGAATGAGTGATGCGTAGAGACGCAAAGACATGCAATTACACACGGACCTGAAAGTGTCGGATCCGGAGATCAGTTGACCACTAGCAATCATGTAAATACAACACCAGAAAGCCATAGGTGTTGAATACACAAAGGTTTGAAACTATATTATTGACTCTAGTGCAAGTGGGAGACTGTTGGAGATATGTCCAAGAGGAAATAATAAAGTGGTTATTATCATATCTTCATCTTTATGATAAATGTTAACATTCATGCTATAATTGTATTAACCGGAAACATTAATACTTGTGTGATTTGTAAACATAAAAGAGTCCCTAGTAAAGCCTCTTGTTAAACTAGCTTGTTGGTTAATATATGACCATGGTTTCCTTATCATGAACATTGAGATGTTATTAAAAACAAGGTCATATCATTAGCAGAATGATGTGATGGACATACTCCTATAGTTAAGCGTATCATAATATCAAGTCATTCAAATAGTTCACTTGCTATAAGCTTTCACATACATAGCAACCTAAATCCTTTGACCATGAGATCATGTTAATCACCATCATCGGATGGATGCTTTGATGACATCAAACACCACATCATAACGGGGTGGTTATAAAGGTGGCATTGAGTGTTCGAAAAGTATGTGTTGAGGCACATGGATCAAGAGTGGGATTTGTTCATCCATATGACAGATAGATATACTCTAGGCCCTTTCGGTGGAATGTCATCCAATTAGCTTGCAAGCATGTGACTGGCTCACAAGGGACCACATATCACAGGAACGAGTAAAGAGTACTTATCGGTAACGAGGTTGAACTAGGTATGCAGAGATACCAACGATCAAATATCGGATAAGTAAAGTATCGCGAGACAAAGGGAAATTGGTATCGTATGTAAATGGTTCATTCTATCATGAAGTAATCGTAGAAATATGAGGGAGCCATATGGATTTCTAGATTCCTCTATTGGTTATTGATCGGAGAAGAGTCTCGATCATGTCTGCATAATTCGCAAACCATAGGGAGACACACTTAAGGATTCGATGTTGTTAAGTAAATATGGAAAGTGAGTAAAGAGACTGAATGTGGTTCAGAGTCTCAGATGGGATCTGGGATAGCACGAGGAGATCCGGAATGGTCCCGAGAATAAGATTCATATAAGGAAATTCCAATTCTAGAGTTCAGGAATGGTTCTGGTGTTTTCACCGAAATATTTTATAAGGGTCTAGAAGGTCCACCGATCTGGAAGGGGAAGCGTACATGGATGTGTCATGACAAAGTGGAATGGTTGCATCATGTACTAGGTCACTTGGCTGGACACTTGGAAGAGAGAAATCAAACTCTAATTTGAAAGTCAAAAAGGCAGTTTGAAAAGTCAAACTGGAACAATGATTTCCAAGTGGAGGGAGGGAAGGAAACCTTGGGAGAGAAGGTTTCCCTTCCCTCCACCAAACCGCCGTCTAGAAAGGGAATTGGGGGAGGACACGGATAGCCCTAGCCGCCCCTCCCACCTATAAAATAAAGGGAGGGGCGCCCCTCTCCCTACACCTTAGCCCTAGTCGCGCCCCCTCTAAACTATAGGCTGCCGCCCCTCCTGCTGCTAGCGCCCTAGCTCTCCTCTAAATTGCTTCTGTTGTCTAGTCTAAAACCTAGACGTCGGTTGCTCTAATCCCTTGGCGTCTAAAATCTTTCCCTGAGGCTCCCTCTACTCCACCATACCAGCTCCAGCTTAGGTGAAGCCCTGCGGGATCTCCCCTCTACTGCCGGAATTGCGAGGAGAGAGATACAACCTCCGCTGCCTGCTGGAACAAAGGAGAGGAAGGTCTTCATCGAGTACCGTACGTGTGACCGACTGTGGTAGAGCTGCCAGAACGCGGCGCCGGAAGGATCGTCTACTCGATCTTGAGATCAACAAGTGAACAACTACATCACCCACGAGAATCTGCTCTCATTAACCGCTTTGGATATTTGAGGGTTAGTACTCTATCGACTCGTTGCTACAATCTAGTAGATAGATCTTGTCTTGTGTGTGTTCATGCGATAGAAATTTTTTGTTTTCCATGCTACGAACCCCTACATAAAGCATCCATTTTATCAAACAATTTTAGTCAAAAGTACTATCAAGTCTATTACATTAAGCTCAATAGGGTTGAGTAGTTTCTAAAATCAAATCCTTTGGGCTAAACATGGACTCAAGTCATCTTTTGGATGCTTTTTCTTATTGTAAAAATGTCGGAAATATTTTAACCAAGTCCATTGCTCATTATTTCAAAGCTAAAAAGGAGACACTAGCAAGGCAATAGAATTTATGGGATAACAAGCTAAGTGGGGAGTGACTCAAGTGCAAGCGAGCAAATAGTTGTAGGGTCAATTTAAAATTGCAGAAGAGGTGATGAAAGGAATGTGATACCTCCTCTTGCTTGCTTCGTTCTCGTACTTGAGTTGAACCCCACTATATTTCCCTATTGCCAAGTCGCCTCGTTGGGAGACCCCAAGAGCAAGGTGTGATGAGCACAGCATCAAGTTTTCCCTCAGTAAGAAACCGAGGTTATCGAACCAGTAGGAGGAAGGAAACGTCTCAAAGGTGTTGCTAGCAACTTAGAGACATGCACAACACAAACTCAAGACTTTGCCCCAACGAACAGTGAGGTTGTCAATCTCACTGGTTTGCTAAAAACAAAGGATTAACAGTATGGTGTGGAAGGTAATAGTGGTTTGCAGAAAGTAAACAGTAATAGTGGAAGATGTATCAATGGTAAAGATTGGACCGGGCTCCATACTTCACTAGAGGTGTTCTCCTTAGATAAACAAACATGGCATGCTGGGTAAACAAATTACAGCGGGGCAATTGACAGGACTGAGCAAGGCATAACAATGCAATAATAGACATTCATGATCCTATGAGATTCGATTGGGAAATACAACAAGATACATATACCGCCATCCAACTACATCTATGACTATAAATCCACCTTCGGGTTATCATTCGAACCCCCTCCAGTATTAAGTTGCAAGCAACAAATAACTGCTTTAAGCAAAGTGTGTAAGGTAAACAATCCACTTGTTCCATGAACAAGAGACCGTTGTTTTCTCCCTAGTGGCAACAGCACATCTACAACCTTAGAGATTTTTGTCACTTCCCTTAGATTAAATAGAGTCATGAACCCACTATCTAGCATAAATACCCCCTCTTGGAGGCACTAGCATCTACTTGGCCAAGATAGCTACTAGAAACGGAGAGCATGCAAGATCACAAACAACACAGACATGATAGAATCAATAAGACAAAACCATTAATCAATGTTACATAGTAATCTCAATATCCATCGGATCCCCGCAAATACAACATGCATGATTACAAATAGATATGATATTGATCATGAACGGAGCTCACAAGATCTAAACATGGTAGCACAAAGGAGGAGATACAACCATCTAGCTACTACATGGACCCGTAGTCCAAGGTGGAACTACTCACACTTCATACCGGAGGCTGGCATGATGAAGAATAAGGCCTCCGGGATGATCTCCCCTCCAGCAGGGTGCCGGGAAGAGCTTCAGATCCCCCCCGATCTAGGGACGATGGTGGCGGCGGCTATAGACGGTTTCTTGGAATATTGATCAGGTACTTAGGGTTTATGCATCGGGGTTATTTATAGGCGAAGAGACGAGGCAGGGTGGCCAGGGTGGTCACACCCCCCCCTCCCAGGCGCGGTTAACCCTAGCCCGCGTCGCTAGGGGGTGTGGCCCCCTGGTGCCTCCCCTCCGTCTCGTCCTCTGGCTCCGTGTTCCTCGCGGTAAAATATTGACTTCGGCTTTTGTCCCGTCCAATTCCGAGAATATTGATTTTCTGCCTTTCTGGAACCAAAAACAGAAGAAAACAGACAACTGAAACTGTGGCATCTTTTTAATAGGTTAGTACCATAAAACATATAAAAACACCTCGAAGTGTAGACAAATCAAAGAAAAGTATATACTAAAGAAACATGGAACATCAAAAAGTATAGATACGTTTCCGATGTATCAGCAATCTCCAAGAGAAACAAAGAAACAAATCTACAATAAAAGTTACATCTAATTTTATTGTGTTTTTGATTTAGGTATGCAAAATTGAAAGTAAACATGCAATTTTTTAAGAAGTAAAATAAATCAAAATAAGAAATGAAAATATGAATGCAAAGTTTGGAGGTTTTCAAACCTCCCCCAAGCTTAGGTTGTTGCCATGCTTAGTTGTTGTCGTCATTCGGCGGCGGGTACGAATACTACTAGTAGTAGTCAGGGAAGTGGACCATGAAGTGACTGAAGCTATTAGTTAGGGAACTAACATACTTATTCACTCCCAAAAGTGTGTGGTCGATCTCCCCAACGCACTGGTTGAGCTATAGAAATTCTTGATAGGGGACATTGTTGAACCCCTACTGTTGTGTAAGGTTCCCAACCTTTAATAAGGTAGAGATCCCTGTGTTTACAATACTAGTCCCTGGATCAATAGCTAGCATCCAGAGTTAAGATGTAATATCAAGAAACAAAGGTCATAATACAACTTTATAACCAGGAATAACATAATTTATTACATCTTACATAGCTCATTTGGCTATCTCATTACAATGCAGCAGAATATAACAATAGCATGGGGTCCTTCATCTTCAAAGTGCCACAGGCAGACATGTTGGTTGTAGACTTGTAATCCTAATCATTAAACTTCACTAATATCAATCAAACCTGCAACATAACAAGTTACAGCCACAAGGGTCAATACATTTGAATTGTATTGGCAAGTGATACTATGGGCGTATAGTGGAGTCTATCATCTATATGCATTTGGCTAAGTGGAGCTTAGGCTTGCTTTGCTCAAAATAGATTTTCCTTATCATTTGAAAACTCTAAGTTTTTGCTTTGACAAAAATCTGTCCCAAGGAATCTCCCAATAGAAATTGGTGATCCTTTCAACCCTTGTTCAACCGCAAGTTTTTAACTTAGAAATTTGGATGATGAGATTCTTGATAGCTTCCATGTCTTGATGCTCAAATTGTCCTTTACCAGGGACATGGCTAAGTACTCAGATTTTTCACTCTGTAGAGGTGGTGCACTTTCCCCACAAGACTTGGTTTCACCAAGACAAGATCTTTCAGAAGCCTTCCCTTAGAGCAGAATGGACGCGTTCCAACCTATCAAACCCCTACCACCAACTGTCCATTTGGCTAAGTTCTTGCAACCTATATGATCCAGGCAGAGCCCATAATGCCATGTGGCTGCACTTGAAGCTTCTCAACATTTGACATCTCAAATCTCTTTGTTCCTGGGTGGCCATCCACAAGTGAGATACACAAGGTAAACCATAGAAATGGGCCTTGTGAACCACTCAACACAAACCATTCCTTCCAATCCACCCAGGTGATTCATTCACTTAGTTGTTTTATTAAACAAAACTCAAGTCCTCAGACTTAGAAATTTTTCCATAGCATTAATATATATTCCACCCTTGTTTTCTATTAGCTAAGCTAAGCATGATAGTACTAGGAACCTTAACTTAGGAAATTTCAACTAAGGTTTCATCTACTAGGATTTCCCATGGCATAGTTTATACTTAGCAAAATTCCATACAAGTTCTACTTAGAAAATATCACTAATGCATAGTGAAAATAATGGGACAAAGTATGAAGCATCACTTGCCTTGTTGGTAGAGAGTATAATTTTACTCCTTGATCTTTGCAATGTTTACTCACTTCAAATCACTACAATTAAATCAAGCAAACAATATTTCAATCCACCATTCAAGCAATTCATCACATAAAATGATAGCAACAAAACAATGCATGCAAGCATGCAAAAGGTTGTTTTATTTGTAAAAGTGGTTTCTAATGGTTCATAAACATTTGAAATCACCTAATGGTCATTCTATAAAGTGGCAAAGTCATTTGCAAAAGGTTTCACTCCATAAACCATTTTTCAACCAAGTCATTATTTTATGTGGTGAAGAAATGTTTTTAATAAGGCAACATTCTATAGGTTTCATAAAATATGTTTTCAAACCACAAAATCTTGTGTTTAGGGTCAGAGAGTTTATTTCCAAAACATTTCTCAAAGGTTTTCTTCCAAAACCATTTTTAATAATTAAACCATATTTTTATTTGACTAGAATTGGTTTAAATCCAAGATTCATTCTTTTGTTTCACCAAATACATTTTTGAAACCACAATTTGTTTCCTAGGGTCAGTAGGTTCAAAACAAACAATTTGCCAAAGATTTTATCCCCAAAATCATTTTAGAATAATTTTTATAACCTAAACAAGCATACATAAGTTTCTGCAAAAACAAACATTTTACCAGAAGCTTTTTACTAAACAAAGTGCATGGTTGGCTAGGGCTTGTTTTTCTGAATCCATTGATATAAAGTTTGCAAAATTTGGACGTGTAGATCAAAAGTTATGCAATTTACAAAATCACATATCTAATAGATTCAAATCTGTTTTTAAAACCAGAGTCTGGCCACGTGTCTTGTTATTACTCGTCCATACCGTTTCGTCTGGATCACGCTCTCTGGTGTGTTGGATTTAAGTTAGATCGAGCGATGCAGATCAAGCGTAACGGTTCAGGTTTATGTGATCTATCGCGTCCCTACGATCTTCATCTAACGGCTATCAACATAGCGACCAAGAACTGGCGGTGCCGAGCGACGGTGAGCGGCGGCGATGCTCGGCTAGCGGCGGAGCTGGCGCTAGAGGAAGCAAGGAAGAGTAGGGAGATTCTCACCAGGCTCAGGAGAACACGGCGAAGATCAAGGTACTCGCGGTTGGTCAAGGGGCGCACTGGGTTTCAGGAATTCCTCGTCGGAGTTGCGTCTGACAACGGTCACGCTCTGTCGTCGTCCAGGGCGGTGCTACTAGTCACAAGGAAACAAACGGAGGACACGGTTAGCTTCGTACGCAAGTCGCGGACACGCGTGTATCAAAAGGAGGGCAAGGGGGGTCTGGTCTCACCGGTAGGGTTCGTCGGAACGGAGGCAGACGGTGGCGCTGCACTGGCGGTGATGTTGCCGAGCTTGCAGAGCACGTGCGGGTGAGCTGGCGATACGGAAAAGTTCGCCAGGATGTGGGGAACAGGTGAGGGTGGTCGAGGAGGCAAGGGGTGGTGTCTACTGGCCGGAATCGTTTGCGGAACTCGCCGGAGACAGTGGCAATGCGAGGCGGAATTGTCGCAGCCTGGTGGCTCCTGTGGGGTGTGGTCTGGGGGAGAAGGAAGAGGGAAGCCTGGCGCTTATCACTGCGTGGTCACGGCGAGAGATTAACACAGCATTAAGGCGAATTCATGCGAAGAATTAAACGACAGGAACGGCAGCGGCGTCTGGGGGAAGAAGGGGTCGTCGCGGGTAGGGGAGAAAGAGCTGGCGGTGGGGTCCGCTTGGCAGCGTGAGAGAAAGAGAGGGAACGGGGTCCACCGGTCAGTGTCACTGCGGGTGTGTGATTGAGTGAGAAAGAAAAAGGTTCGGGAAAAAGAGATGGGCTGCCAATGGGCTTAGTGGGCTAGGCTAGTTGGGTTGCCTTGTTTCATTTTTTTTCTGTTCTGTTTGTTTTTCCTTTTTCCTTTTCTTTTATTCTGTTTTGATTTTGTTTATTTAATTCAAACACCCAATTGAATTCAAAACTTTGCCAGATTTTGTGTAGGGTTAAATTTTGGTTAGTAGCACATTCTGAAGTCAATTTTGAATAAAAACTTTATTCTTTTTAGAGTCTTTTATTTACTTCAAAATAGGTTCTAGTTTTAAATCAAATAGATTTAATAATATTTCTAAACACCATTTGATTTTCCAAAACCTTCCAAAATCTTTTCAGTAGGTTTTGATTACTTAAAGAGGTGTCAAATAATTCATCTTGAATTATTTGGAAAGGTTTTTAATAAGATTTATTAATCATTTAAAATTGGGTATTTGTTTTAATTTCAATGGAATTTTTTATATGGTTTTAATTCCCTAAATTTTTACTTGGAAGATTTATTTTATTTAAGTTGATTAAACAACTTTTATTTCACTTGGGTAAATTCCAAATATCATTTTCTCATGATTTAAATAATTGTTCTTATTAGAGATTTGTCTTCATTAAGATAGGGATAAAATGGTTATTGCCATTTTATTTTATTTGGAAAATTCTTTATCCTTTTATTTTATTTGGATTGGGATTATAATCATTCCATTTGCTTAATGGATTAGGCCAAGATTTAGTTTGGATCTTTGAATATTCTTTATTTAATAATTCTTTCTTTTCTTATAAAATCCATATCTTTTTATTTAGAGAACCAAACTTGGTGATTCCAATTTGTGAAATCTTATTTTATATTTTTTTATCCTTTTAAATCTCTTTTGGATTATTTGCTCACCAATTGGTATGGGTTTCTAGATAGGTCCTTTATTAGTTTTGGGAATTCAATTTCTTATCTTATTAAATTCATAAGATTTTATTTATGGTTCCAATTAAGTGAATCCAATTTATATGGTTTTATAATATTTCTGTTTGTCTTTCTTGATCATTTGTGAATGTTTGTTGACAAGATTTTATATGGATCAAATCCATAGGTTTGGAGATAACTTGGAAATGATTTTTATTCCATTAGGGTTTAGGGTTTGGATTTAATTTCCAAGTGTTTAAATTTCCAGATACATTCATTGAGGAATGCAATTCCCTTGATTTGAATTTTTGTTGGATTCAAACTTTTACCAAAGTTTGTTCAAGATGGGATTTTAAGTTTCCTTTTAGAAACAAAAGTTTCTTTTCACCCTGATTTTCAACAAAAATTTTATTTTGTTTATTTATTTTTCACATAACAAGATTTGGAAAATCTTGGGATGTGACAGGCTACCACCCTTAAAATAAATCTCGTCCCGAGATTTGGGAAGGCTAGGGGTTACAAGTTGGCTCAAAGCATCTAGGGTACTACCACCCTTAAAAATTTTCCAACTAGATTACATCTTGGCATGCTTGGGATCTTGTTGAAACTTCTCTGGACACTTGTCTGCATAATGGCCTATCTCTTTGCATTTGAAACACATCACTTGGCTGATATCTTTCTTTTCCTTTGGTATCATTGCCTTTTATTTGTTTCCTTGGTTCTTCTTATTTTCTGGGCATTCATTGGCATAGTGTCCCATCTCTTTGCAAGTGTAACATTGCTCTTGGGTAATGTCCTTCTTGTTTGGGTTGGGGCATTTCTTCTTCTTCTTCTTGGGTCTCTCCAAAGCTAGGAGTTCTTCTAATTCATGCTCTTTATACTTCACCACAAAGGTGGGAAATCTTTCTCTTTTCTTGGGGAATTTACTAGAGATATGACCTTCTTCTTCACAAGAGTAGCAACACTTTGTGATCACTTTGGATTTGGCCTTATGATGCATAGTTTTGACTTTGCCTTCATCCTTCTTGGTAGAAGTTGTTCCTTCATGAGGGTTTACAAGCTGTTGATGCACTCTACCTTGTTTCCTTTGTTGAACTATGGAATAGATGGGGCATTGGATAGGAACATGATTATTTCCTTCACATAGGAAGCAAGTAGCTTGAGATGTGGGGCATTGATTAGTTGGATGTTTCTTTTCACAATTGGGGCATTGATCTTCATGCTCCTTGGAAGTGTGATCCTTGTCTCCACAAATATTGCAAGCTTGAGTTCCTTCTAAAATAACATCTTTGTCATCCTTGTTGTCATAAACTCCTTTGGAAGAGTTGTCTCCAATGATGATCATTTGAGTGGCCATCCCTTGCAACAATTGGGATTGAATTTTCAAAATCCTTTGTATGGCTGGGTCTAGTCCATTGTTGTTGGCTAAAAGCTGAGTTGTCACTTGGCTCAACTGGGTTTGGTTTGCTAGTAGTTGTTCTCTCATGTGCATCTCTTGGTTGTTGTTGTTGTCACCATCCTTGATGTTGGAGTTTCTTAGAGAAGTCATCTGTTTGGGTTGGATTGGGATTAGAATAGGCGGAATATTTCTAAGGAAATAATTCTAATCACACACATCACAATTCACACAAGCAATGTGCAAGCAAACACAAACAACATTCCACTCAACAACAAAGTTCAAGCACATTTTTAAGCAACTAAAAATATGTTTTTTTTGTTACACCACATAAATTGGTGGGTTTGACTTAAACTAAATATGGTGGTCCATCTATATGGTTCACTTGTGATCTGTCCATCCTTCTTGGTTGATTCTTCTTGAACAAGATCTTTGTATCCTTAGAGAATTTCTTGAATCTTGGTCACAAAACTCCAAAGGATGATGGTTCCTTCTAAGTTGTGTTTCATTAGTCTTCAAGTTTTGAGCAACATTTCTTGTCACACTTGTAGTCCTTAGTGATATCTAATATTGAAGTCCTTGGTGAAAATGATGAAGATGTTGAAGTCATTAGAGTTGAAGATGTTGAAGTCATTAGAGTTGATATCCAAGGTTGAAGATGTTGAAGTCATTAGAGTTGATGAAGTCCTTTGCACATGGTGAAGTCTTTGGCCATGGGGTAGGCTTTGTCCATCAAGTTTGAAATAGAAGAGATGTAGAGTCAAAACCAAAATGGTTGAGGAAAGAGTTTATAAGATTGTTTGTAAATAAGTTTTGGAACAAATACAACTCCTATTTTTCTAAGGGGTTTTGTCCAATCCTAGGGATACAAATCCTACAGGCAACACAGTGCTCTGATACCATCTGTAAGGTTCCCAACCTTTAATAAGGTAGAGATCCATGTGTTTACAATGCTAGTCCCTGGATCAATAGCTAGCATCCAGAGTTAAGATGTAATATCAAGAAACAAAGGTCATAATACAACTTTATAACCAGGAATAACATAATTTATTACATCTTACATAGCTCATTTGGCTATCTCATTAGAATGCAGCAGAATATAACAATAGCATGGGGTCCTTCATCTTCAAAGTGCCACAGGCAGACATGTTGGTTGTAGACTTGTAATCCTAATCATTAAACTTCACTAATATCAATCAAACCTGCAACATAACAAGTTACAGCCACAAGGGTCAATACATTTGAATTGTATTGGCAAGTGATACTATGGTAGTATAGTGGAGTCTATCATCTATATGCATTTGTCTAAGTGGAGCTTAGGCTTGCTTTGCTCAAAATAGATTTTCCTTATCATTTGAAAACTCTAAGTTTTTGCTTTGACAAAAATCTGTCCCAAGGAATCTCCCAATAGAAATTGGTGATCCTTTCAACCCTTGTTCAACCGCAAGTTTTTAACTTAGAAATTTGGATGATGAGATTCTTGATAGCTTCCATGTCTTGATGCTCAAATTGTCCTTTACCAGGGACATGGCTAAGTACTCAGATTTTTCACTCTGTAGAGGTGGTGCACTTTCCCCACAAGACTTGGTTTCACCAAGACAAGATCTTTCAGAAGCCTTCCCTTAGAGCAGAATGGACGCGTTCCAACCTATCAAACCCCTACCACCAACTGTCCATTTGGCTAAGTTCTTGCAACCTATATGATCCAGGCAGAGCCCATAATGCCATGTGGCTGCACTTGAAGCTTCTCAACATTTGACATCTCAAATCTCTTTGTTCCTGGGTGGCCATCCACAAGTGAGATACACAAGGTAAACCATAGAAATGGGCCTTGTGAACCACTCAACACAAACCATTCCTTCCAATCCACCCAGGTGATTCATTCACTTAGTTGTTTTATTAAACAAAACTCAAGTCCTCAGACTTAGAAATTTTTCCATAGCATTAATATATATTCCACCCTTGTTTTCTATTAGCTAAGCTAAGCATGATAGTAGTAGGAACCTTAACTTAGGAAATTTCAACTAAGGTTTCATCTACTAGGATTTCCCATGGCATAGTTTATACTTAGCAAAATTCCATGCAAGTCCTACTTAGAAAATATCACTAATTCATAGTGAAAATAATGGGACAAAGTATGAAGCTTCACTTGCCTTGTTGGTAGAGAGTATAATTTTACTCCTTGATCTTTGCAATGTTTACTCACTTCAAATCACTACAATTCAATCAAGCAAACAATATTTCAATCCACCATTCAAGCAATTCATCACATAAAATGATAGCAACAAAACAATGCATGCAAGCATGCAAAAGGTTGTTTTATTTGTAAAAGTGGTTTCTAATGGTTCATAAACATTTGAAATCACCTAATGGTCATTCTATAAAGTGGCAAAGTCATTTGCAAAAGGTTTCACTCCATAAACCATTTTTCAACCAAGTCATTATTTTATGTGGTGAAGAAATGTTTTTAATAAGGCAACATTCTATAGGTTTCATAAAATATGTTTTCAAACCACAAAATCTTGTGTTTAGGGTCAGAGAGTTTATTTCCAAAACATTTCTCAAAGGTTTTCTTCCAAAACCATTTTTAATAATTAAACCATATTTTTATTTGACTAGAATTGGTTTAAATCCAAGATTCATTCTTTTGTTTCACCAAATACATTTTTGAAACCACAATTTGTTTCCTAGGGTTAGTAGGTTCAAAACAAACCATTTGCCAAAGATTTTATCCCCAAAATCATTTTAGAATAATTTTTATAACCTAAACAAGCATACATAAGTTTCTGCAAAAACAAACATTTTACCAGAAGCTTTTTACTAAACAAAGTGCATGGTTGGCTAGGGCTTGTTTTTCTGAATCCATTGATATAAAGTTTGCAAAATTTGGACGTGTAGATCAAAAGTTATGCAATTTACAAAACCACATATCTAATAGATTCAAATCTGTTTTTAAAACCAGAGTCTGGCCACGTGCCTTGTTATTACTCGTCCATACCGTTTCGTCTGGATCACGCTCTCTGGTGCGTTGGATTTAAGTTAGATCGAGCGGTGCAGATCAAGCGTAACGGTTCAGGTTTAAGTGATCTATCGCGTCCCTACGATCTTCATCTAACGTCTATCAACACAGCGACCAAGAACTGGCGGTGCCGAGCGACGGTGGGCGGCGGCGATGCTCGGCTAGCGGCGGAGCTGGCGCTAGAGGAAGCAAGGAAGAGTAGGGAGATGCTCACCAGGCTCAGGAGAACACGGCGAAGCTCAAGGTACTCGCGGTTGGTCAAGGGGCGCACTGGGGTTTCAGGAATTCCTCGTCGGAGTTGCGTCTGACGACGGTCACGCTCTGTCGTCATCGAGGGCGGCGCTACTGGTCACGAAGAAACAAACAGAGGACACGGTTAGCTTCTTACGCAAGTCGCGGACACGCGTGTATCAAAAGGAGGGCAAGGGGGGTCTGGTCCCACCGGTAGGGTTCGTCGGAACGGAGGCAGACGGTGGCGCTGCACTGGCGGTGACGTTGCCGAGCTTGCAGAGCACGTGCGGGTGAGCTGGCAATACGGAAAAGTTCTCCAGGATGTGGGGAACAAGTTAGGGTGGTCGAGGAGGCAAGGGGCGGTGTCTACTGGCCGGAATCGTTTGCGGAACTCGCCGGAGACAGTGGCAATGCGAGGCAGAATTGTCGCAGCCTGGTGGCTCCTGTGGGGTGTGGTCTGGGGGAGAAGGAAGAGGGAAGCCTGGCTCTTATCACTGCGTGGTCACAGCGAGAGATTAACGCAGCATTAAGGCGAATTCATGCGAAGAATTAAACGGCAGGAACGGCAGCGGCGTCTGGGGGAAGAAGGGGTTGTCGCGGGTAGGGGAGAAAGAGCTGGCGGTGGGGTCCGCTTGGCAGCGTGAGAGAAAGATAGGGAACGGGGTCCACCGGTCAGTGTCACTGCGGGTGTGTGATTGAGTGAGAAAGAAAACGGTTCGGGAAAAAGATATGGGATGCCGATGGGCTTAGTGGGCTAGGCTAGTTGGGTTGCCTTGTTTCATATATTTTTTTCTGTTCTGTTTGTTTTTCCTTTTTTCCTTTTCTTTTATTCTGTTTTGATTTTGTTTATTTAATTCAAACACCCAATTGAATTCAAAACTTTGCCAGATTTTGTGTAGGGTTAAATTTTGGTTAGTAGCACATTCTGAAGTCAATTTTGAATAAAAACTTTATTCTTTTTAGAGTCTTTTATTTACTTCAAAATAGGTTCTAGTTTTAAATCAAATAGATTTAATAATATTTCTAAACACCATTTGATTTTCCAAAACCTTCCAAAATCTTTTCAGTAGGTTTTGATTACTTAAAGAGGTGTCAAATAATTCATCTTGAATTATTTGGAAAGGTTTTTAATAAGATTTATTAATCATTTAAAATTGGGTATTTGTTTTAATTTCAATGGAATTTTTTATATGGTTTTAATTCCCTAAATTTTTACTTGGAAGATTTATTTTATTTAAGTTGATTAAACAACTTTTATTTCACTTGGGTAAATTCCAAATATCATTTTCTCATGATTTAAATAATTGTTCTTATTAGAGATTTGTCTTCATTAAGATAGGGATAGAATGGTTATTTCCATTTTATTTTATTTGGAAAAATTCTTTATCCTTTTATTTTATTTGGATTGGGATTATAATCATTCCATTTGCTTAATGGATTAGGCCAAGATTTAGTTTGGATCTTTGAATATTCTTTATTTAATAATTCTTTCTTTTCTTATAAAATCCATATCTATTTATTTAGAGAACCAAACTTGGTGATTCCAATTTGTGAAATCTTATTTTATATTTCTTTATCCTTTTAAATCTCTTTTGGATTATTTGCTCACCAATTGGTATGGGTTTCTAGATAGGTCCTTTATTAGTTTTGGGAATTCAATTTCTTATCTTATTAAATTCATAAGATTTTATTTATGGTTCCAATTAAGTGAATCCAATTTATATGGTTTTATAATATTTCTATTTGTCTTTCTTGATCATTTGTGAATGTTTGTTGACAAGATTTTATATGGATCAAATCCATAGGTTTGGAGATAACTTGGAAATGATTTTTATTCCATTAGGGTTTAGGGTTTGGATTTAATTTCCAAGTGTTTAAATTTCCAGATACATTCATTGAGGAATGCAATTCCCTTGATTTGGATTTTTGTTGGATTCAAACTTTTACCAAAGTTTGTTCAAGATGGGATTTTAAGTTTCCTTTTAGAAACAGAAGTTTCTTTTCACCCTGATTTTCAACAAAAAATTTATTTTGTTTATTTTTTTTCACATAACAAGATTTGGAAAATCTTGGGATGTGACATGTTGTTGCTACTAATTGGGCCATGGGTCCCAAGGTCCCTCCTATTGCTGCCGCTGTCCTTCCCAAGCAGGATTGTCCTGCTCCTCCTCCTGCTCATCCTGTTGCTCCTCTTGGTCATCCACCTCGGGGTCAGGATGGAGCCCATCCATAATCTCCATCACTTGGTCCTTGGTGAGGATCGAGTTGTCCTTCTCCAAAATCGAGAAATCTTGTGGACAAGGCAATGGCACCTGCTCATCCTATGCAACATCAAGATAACCAAACCGATATGCTCGGAGCCTCCTGTTAGCTCGGTAAACACCAAGGAAGCTACAAGTAGTTATATATTTCACATGCATAACCATGGAGCCATCAACAGGTTGCATAATAGGTATCAGAATATCGAGTCCTTCCGGCTAAACATCGCGCGACTCCGCTATGTTGAATCCTGGCTCCTTATGCGTGAGACACTAACTCGATGCACTTCCGGGTCAGTGGTTTCTCCTTGCATTAGTCTCCACTCGAGTCTGCAACTCGACTAGACACACGGGGGCTACTCCTATCAGGAGGGATAGTCGCGCACCCGATATACTTTCGGGTCAGCGGTACACCCATGATATTGTCGACTACAACTCCATGATACAATACTTGAGTCTCTGCTCGAGTCTATGACTCCACCAGACACTCGGGGGATACTCCAAACTGGAGCGCTGGTCGTGCACACAGAAGATCTTCGAGTGGAATGCTTCGATTCCTCACTCGAATCAATGATTCGACTAAGGACTTGGTGGTTACTCCCATAGGGAGCGCTGGTCGCGCACCCTATAGTTCATTGTATTGACTACGTCCATAATGTTGACTCCTTTACAAAAACCGAACAAATTCAGCTGACCCGACAAACTTTCGGGTGAAGTGTTTCACACTCGACACAACTTTCGACTCCGACATCCAAATGCAAGGTTCAAGACAACTAAAGTCTCCAACCGAATCTACGTTTCGGATGGACACTCGGGGGCTACTGACATGGATATGCCCTACGGGTACTCGATGTTATCCTACCTGGTCCAGGCCGATGAAAGGCCCACTCGATGACCTACCAGGGTCCGTGACGCCTATGACGTTTCGGCTGCTATGAAGCCCATATGGACACGGACTCCCAAGCGCACAATACAAGGAAACTTCAAGACTAGAGTATGAATACAACTTGTAACCTACGCGTATTGGCACCCGAGACCTAGCATCCCTATATATAAAGGCTAGGAGGGTCCAACAAGGAGGGCACGACACACGATACAATAGGCTACGCCACAATATATCTCAACTCATCGCATACACACCTCCAGGCCAGATTGCATCTGCATACCCCTGTAATCTTCGGTTCCACCGTAATCAAGAGCAAACAAGAAGGAGTAGGGTTTTCCCTCTAGGGACCTGAACCTGGGTAAATCTCGTGTCCCTGTGTTGCTTGTCTGTTAACCGTTCCGTGACTTCCAGTATCCCCATCTTCTCCAAAACCCAAGTCCATAACAATGGGTATTGACGAGATCGAACCTCGTCATCCCCAAATTAAATAGAGGCATGAACCCACTACCGAGCATAAATACTCCCTCTTAGAGTCACTAGCATCTACTTGGCCAAGATAGCTACTAGAAACGAAGAGCATGTAAGATCACAAACAACACAGACATGGTAGAATCAGTAAGATAGAACCATTAATCAATCTGACATAGTAATCTCAATATCCATCGGATCCCCGCAAACACAACATGCATGATTACAAATAGATGATCTTTGATCGTGAACGGAGCTCACAAGATCTAAACATGGTAGCACAAAGGAGGAGAAACAACCATCTAGCTACGACATGGACCCGTAGTCCAAGGTGGAACTACTCACGCATCATACCGGAGGCTGGCATGGTGATGAAGAAGGCCTTTGGGATGATCTCTCCCCTCCGGCAGGGTGCTGGGAAGAGTTTCAGATCCCCCCTGATCTAGGGACTATGGTGGCAGCGGCTACAGACTGTTTCATGGAAGATTGATCGGGTACTTAGGGTTTTGGTATCGGGGGCTTCTTATAGGCGAAGAGGCGAGGCAGGGGGGCACCCAGGGTGGTCACACCACCCTAGGCATGGGCTAGGCTTGGCCGCATGGCCAGGGGGTGTGGCTCCCTGGTGGCTCCCCTCCGTCTCGTACTCTGGCTCCGTGTTCCCCACGGTAAAATATTGACTTTGGATTTCGTCCCGTCCAATTCCGAGAATATTGATTTTCTGCCTTTTTTGGAACCAAAAACAGAATAAAACAGGCAAATGGCACTGTGGCATCTTGTTAATAGGTTAGTCCCAGAAAACATATAAAAATACCTCAAAGTGTAGATAAAGCAAAGCAAAGTAGATACTAAACAAGCATGGAACATCAAAAATTATAGATACGTTTTCGACGTATCAAGCATCCCCAAGCTTAATTCCTGCTCGTCCTCGAGTAGGTAAGTTATAAAAATAATAATTTTTTAGGTGACATGCACCATAAATATCAAGATCAAAACATTTGCAAGCATTGAAAGCTGGGATCAAAGAACTCTAAACATGAGCATGAAAGAAGAAGTTCTAACAATAAGACAAAGTAACTATGCATGTGATATGAAAGGTTACAAACAAAGATCATGAATAACAATGCATTGAAAGACGTTTGTTTGTTTCACATATGAAAACATAGCATAGTGGCATTCATCTTGTCCCTCATGGAGTAGCAAATAAATGCATAGGACACCTTCAAAGTTCATAAGAGTGACTAGATATATATAGTTCATGAGCAAGCAATATCAACAATATGCATCAATCAATAAGTTTTGGGACAATGCACATAGAACTAAGAATGGCAACTATGCTCTCTTAATTGGTCCTATGGATAGAAGGTGAATACTCAATATAATGGTGGAAGAAAGGCCCTTCATAAAAAGGGAAGCAGGGATTTCAAGTCTCATAAAGAGCTTCCAAAAATTATGGTACTTGTTAGCTTTCAGCTCTCATTGCCCCTATCATAAGCATCTTGAAGTGATTAAGGTTAAAGTGAACAAACTATGGAGTATATGCTTGACAAAGTATAAGTTGGCAATCTCATGTCCCTTGAATACGAGGGCCGCTCCTCATGCTACTCAAGTTTAGTTAACGGTAAATTCTTGTCATAGTAAGTACATGTGTATCATAGAGAACCACCAACAAGGTACCCCTTTCACATGATACAGGAGCTATCCCATAATCAAAATGACAAGGCAAGCAGACAACGAGCATCTCAGCAATCTTCTTATTTACCATGGGAAAATGGTGCTTTTTCTCTCTTTCCTCTTTTCTCATCTCTTTTTTTCTCAATCTCAATCTCTTTTTTATAAGAAGAATGCTTCATATACTGCTCACTATGGTGATGCTGCAAGTTTCCACCATGATTAGGCATGGATTAGGCTAGAGGCACAGGCGTTTCTCTAACACACATACATAACTCCATGGACTTACAAGATCCCCTTTCATTTCACACCGACGACGTCCATAAACAAAAGAGCATGATGTCAATTGGGTACAATGTACAAGTGCAATGTTGAAAGCATTCCCCGTGACAGCATGGTTCTGCTAATTCCAATGTAT
Source organism: Avena sativa (assembly GCA_916181665.1). Lineage (NCBI taxonomy): Eukaryota > Viridiplantae > Streptophyta > Magnoliopsida > Poales > Poaceae > Avena > Avena sativa. The sequence continues at coordinate 153,143,459 of OV702297.1, forward strand.
AAGTGTAAGCATATACAACATAGATGACACAATGGTTCAAGTTTATTAGGGGCAAGGAAAATAAAGTGTGCCATCAAGTTTGTGAGAGCTTTAATCACTAAGTTTTCACATAACAAGGTGACTTTTTAATTGGAAGGCAGATGAAAACAAGAATATACTTGGAATGGTGTAACACACCATGCATAGGAATTTATAGTGGACACTTTGGAATAACTTAGTTTCTTGGGAGTTGGATGCATGAGTAGAGCTTACTCATACAAGTGGAGGCTAGCAAAAGACTGGGAGCGACCAACTAAGAGAGCAATATTGGCTAATCATGCAGAGCGACAAAACATTACTAATAAAAGCATAAAGTGGTACTACAAGTAAAAAACTAAATTATCATAGAGGCTATGGTGACTGGTTCATAGTCATAACACGTTGTGAGCATGTGCCAAGTCAACCCAAACAAAACATCAAAGAAGAATACCATAATACTATGCTTTTGTATGCTAAAACAACGCATGATTCTCAATCCTAATTGTTTGGAACAAGTCATGCTACAAGAATAATCACTATTCATAAGGTCAAAACAACATCTAGGATGACATGATAGAGCCTAAGTCACAGTCAAAGCAAGCTCCTCTTGTACTACTAAAGGAAGAACGTCCTACTCCTTTCCAACACCAATCAATTTATTTGAAACAACACAGCGAGAACGGGGGTCCAACTACTTTATTCAAGCAAACTAAGCAAACAAAAACCAAAAACAAAAACTAAGATGCTCTAAGAACAACACAACAGTGCATGAAACAATAAAAACAAAGTGTCTAGAAAGACCTGAGATTTTTATTGATGAAGAAGGGGATGCCTTGGTCATCCCCAAGCTTTGACGCTTGTACCTCTTGAATATTTCTTGGGGTGACACGGGGTAGCATCCACAAACTTGAGCTTTTGTCCATTCTTCATCTCATTACATCATTCTTTCCCTACACCTAAATTTTTTCCTTCATACAAAACTTCACACAATCTTCATTAGCAACATTAGTGTATTCAAAAGATAATAGACCTTTGGATTGAGCTTTAGAATAGAAAAACTTTCACCAAAAACACAAGCTACTGTAGCAATTCCCTCAAAAAGCTCAATTTCCCAAAGAGAACCCAAAAAGGAATCAATAAGAAGCAAATGCAAATAATGGCAGAAATCTGTCAAAACAGACAAGAAGGTAGAAACCGAGTTTTCGAAGACCTTCTGTTGCTCAAATCAAAAAGTGTTGAACTAACTAAAGTTAGCTAACATACTGGGGGATTTATTCACAAAATATCAGCTAAATCCGACTTATAGAGATTCCTCACGAATTTTTACGGTGGAGCACAAAAATCTGTTTCGGGACAGCAACTCCCCAAATCTTACTTCCCTCTCATTAGAGGTCATTATTGGTACAAAAAGCAAATAAAAAGGATAAGGAGAGGTCATTACTGAAGTAATAACTTCCAAAACTCAAGAAAACTCTTGGTTTATCTCCCAACAAGTACTTTTCTTTAACGCCTTTAAGTTAGGCACAAGAAGCAAGAACCAAGTATTTACAAATGAAGAAGCATTAACATCAAACCTTGCTTTCAAAGGAGGAGAAAAAAGCAACTTCTCTCTCCTCATAGGGAAGTGTTCAATACCTTTTTTGAATGGAAATTGATATTTAATGGTGCCTTCTTTCATATCAATGATGACACCAATAGCAAAACTTTCACTAAAGACATAAGCTACTGTAGCAATTCCCTAAAAATTCTCAATTTCCCAAAAAGAACCCGAAAAGGAATCAATAAGAAGCAAATACAAATAATGGCAGAAATCTGTCAAAACAGACCAGTAGGTAGAAACCGATTTTTCAAAGACCTTTTGTTGCTCAAATTAGAAAGTCTTGAACTAACGAACGTTAGCTAACAACCTGGGGTATTTATTCAAAAAATTACATCTCAATCGGACTTACAGAGATTTTACACGAATTTTTACAGTGGAGCACTGTAACTACCTCGGTGAATTACGCTCCTAGTACAAGCCTGGATGTTCAGAAATGGTTGAAATAGTACGGTGGGGCCCAAATGCCACTCACAGGTAGACCTTTCGGCCGTCCCAACCATTTCCAAACATCAGGACAAGAACGGGCGGCGTAATCGGCAGGCGAAGGGATCAACTACATACACAAATGAGTATGTATGCAAGCCACCATACAACAGTACATCAGAGCCATTCCATCTAAAAAGAAAGGAAATATAGCAACGCCATACGGCAAGATCCAAATATCCTAGATAGATATAATAGTTTAGGATATCTCCTCATACATCAATCAACAGAGTATCAAGCGGAAGCGGAAGACAAAATCCGAGTACGGATAAGAAGCAAATCGGCATAAGATGCCCCATAAATAAGCAGATCCCGCCCACAGATCTCATGGATCCCCGTTCCCGGAATCTCTACACCGAATGATCATTGCCCACATCGTCCGTCTCTTCCACCCAGTATCCATCTTGCGAGTGTACCTATTCATCTGAACCAATAATTTATCGTGTGAGACCCTAGGGGTACTCAGCAAGTCTTTATGCCTCTAAAGGGGACACAACCTGGGGTGACGCAATTGCAGCAAAAGATAAACCCTAGCAATTCTATAGATACTCGCTAACCATCCGCCTAACCAGAGATAGACGGATGTCCGTGAATAAATAACAACAGTTATAACAGTGATAACGGTAATCTCCACAGATCCATCCTCCTCCTCGCTTACCGACGAGGAAGCAGACGAACACCCCCCCCCATCCGTTGGCAGTTTTATTATCCATTCCGTGAGTATTGCACTATTTACTAGTCAGGTACCTAGTCTAGTCAAATTAAAAGCGGTACTTTAGTTATTCTTGTCTATGATCGAGAAACTGTGCTCCAAGTCGTCCATAACCGCGGACACGGCTTTCAGAAAGTTTTTACCCTACAGGGGTGCACAAATAGCAACACACACTCGATATGTCTCGGAAAAACCAAATCAAAACCAACGAGGCAGTCACGACAAAGCGATCACAGGATTCAGAAATATTTCAGGGGGCCACCCCATTGAGCTACCCGCAGCGAAGTTAGCTGACTCCGAGACGGTCTCAAGGTTTGTGGAGCCGACTGTAAACGACTGGGAACCCGAAAGTGTGACTGGGCTTGTCGATACAGCGAAAACGGGTCATGGACCTAAATAGTACAGTGTGCAGTACCTCGCACAATTTAAATTAAAGCAGTAAAGCATGGCATAAGTACAGGATAGTAAATAAAACCTCAAACTAGTTTGTGGCCCTCAAGAAATAAGAATGAATCAAGCTCTGGCTCAGGGGGGGTCCATAAGGCCTCCCGGATGTGGATAGCGCGAATAATCTTGGAACAGAAATCAAGTACTCGGGGTCTTACGGGACACAAGTGAGCCTGAAAAACCAAATAGCGAATATGGCTCACCGATGCCACTTTCATTAGTTATCCCATTACTACTCAGGTTCAGTTGTATAGGTACCTCGTTATCCATCAGACACTCACATACCCTACACATGCTGTTCTACGACTCGCATGGCTCAAACAACTCCTGTAGTAAGGGCTCATGGGATGGAGGAACAAGCTTCGGTGGGGTTTAAAAGTAAAGGCTATGCGAAACTTGGGATTCAATTTAATGCAATCGCGACTCAATGATGCAAGAATAAGATAGAGGCAATAGGTACTATATGTATGCAAGCATGTGGTAGTGCTTGCCTGGCAGCTCAGTTGAAGCGAGAGAAGGATCTGGGTGGTACTCCTGGGTGTCTTGATAAATCCCCTGCTCAGCGTCTATTCGAAGAAAAACCAAACAAACAAGGGCCAACATAAATAAAGTGCACAAGCATATGAATAAAATGCGACAAGCAAACAATCATGCCATGATGAATGATGCACAATTTGCATGGCAAGGAAGTAGCATGGCATAGGTGAAGTGTGGAACACAAGAATAAACATTTTTATTTAGTTTTGGCCCCATTTTATGCCCATAATAGTTGCTGTACACTTTATATTTATATGATGCATGCTTCAAAACAACCCAAGGAATGCATAAACAGAAAGGTCTCGTCGAGCTAATCATTTTAGATATATCATTTGTTAAATTTGGATTTATAAATCAAAAGTTATTAATTATTTAAGAAAAAGGGGCATTTATTGTAATTTAAATAAACTTGGAAATTTAAGTGTTCAAAATATATTTTGGATTGCATATTTGAAATCCTCACATTTTTCTGATTTGAAAACATATATTATTTGTATTATTTGGATTAATATTTGAAAAGTTATTTGAAAACAGAATTTAAATTGGATTTGAATTAAATTGAAAAGATTTGAATTTGAAACAGATTTGCCGAAATACTTTTGTCACCCAGTCCATGTCTAGTCGCAGACACAGACGAGTGGGGCCTCCCTGCTGACTGGACCAGACGCGCACAGAGGAGGTTTCCTCACCGCGAGCTGACCCAGCCTAAGCGAATGACAGGTGGGCCAGAGACTTCGCGGCCCAGCTGCCAGCGGGTGAGTGCGCAGGGACCGACAGGTGGGGCCGCGGCTGGAGCGTGGGTTGCGAACGAGAAAAGCCAGGGGGTTTCCTGTAAAAGCGCTAGCGCGGCTGACTAGTGGGCCTAGCTGGACCGCGGGTTGAGCAGAAAAGAAACGGAGGGGGGTATGCGCGAAAAGGGGGCCCGTACTGTTTCTCTTCCCGGCGTCGCTGGCGACCGATCGGTGCACGGCGCAGGGTGGGGGGGATCGAACCCTGGACCTGGGGCTCGCGCGCAGAGGCTCGGACCGCTGCGGTGGCTGCGGGGGCGCTGGCATGAGAGGGCTACGCAGCTAGAAAAGGCTGGCGTGGTGCGGGGAGGCTGCAGACAGAAGCGAGCAGCGGCGCGCGGAGGGCGTTCGACGGCCGGTCCGGCGAGGCTAGGGCGAGATCGGCGAGCGGGGGTTGTCTGGGAGGTGGGTCTGCTCACCGAGAGTTGCTTGACGTGGACGGATCGGCCTGGGGCGCAGGGAGACGGCGATGACGCAGACGGACGGCCGGCTAGGGTTTCGTGTCGGCCTCGCGGAGTACAGCGGCGTACAGGTCTCCTCCTCCTCGACGGCGGGTACGGGCGGCCTCCTAGGCGTCTCCTCGTTCTTCCTCGACACCTAGAGCTCCTCGCCACCGGCTGCAGGTAAGGGGAACGGAGGGGACCGACGGTGGCCGGCGTTGGGGGGGTAGACAGTGGTGGAGAGGAAGGGGAGGAGAGGCAGGCCACGGGGTAGATCTGGGGGACAGAGGAGAGCCAGGGGAGGTGGTAGACAGCAGAAAGGGAGGGGGTGCCGTGGGGGGAGCGGGCAGATGGAAAAGGTGGCTTGGGTGCCACCTTTCCCTCCTCCACCACGTGCTCGGGCTGGCTCAGGTAGGGCAGGGGCAGGGCGAGGTGGTGAAGGGGAGGCTGCCAGGTGGGGTAGGGCAGGCCAGGGTCGGGGTGGTTCGGGCTGGGGCCCCTAGGGCATAGAGATCAAGAGAGGGAGAGGGGGTAGCCTCGGGTAGGGTTTAGGTTTGGAGCTAGGATCGGGTAGAGAGGGGGGTATGGCTCGGGGTAGCTAGGGTTTTGGTTGGGGCTGGGGTAGCTAGGTGGCCAGCTAGGTAAGAGAGAGGGGGAGGACCGAGAGAGAGAGAGGTGGTGGACTTAGGGTACTTAGGGTTTGGTCTAGGTTTTAGCTTAGAGCTAGGTTTAGAGGGAATGGTAGACTAGATGAGATGGAGGGGTAGATTTAGGGTTTTGAAGAGAGGGGGAGGTTGGATGCTAGGGTGTTCTTTTGTCAAGATCAAGCCAAGCACAAACCCAACCCCAACAAGATCGAGACTAGAGAAGAGAGGACAAGGGTGATGTGGTTTAAGCATGATCAAATAAGATCAAGCCAAAAGAAAAGATAGAGGTAGAGATGATCCACCCCAAGAACAAATAAAATCCAAATGACAAGCAAAAGGTGGTGCTTGCATGGGCCATGCAAAACATTTAATGCCATGTTGATACTTGTGAAAACAATATTATTTCATGGCATTATTATTATGCATCCCAAATTATGGAGTAAGGCCCAGGCAAAGGAATTTAGAAGAATTCCAAGTGGAGTATATGGAGATGATCACATTGGATTATATTTGGGGCTTGCTAGTGTGTATATGCCACTAGGTATTTAATAAGCCCCCAAAAATACCCCAACATGATGATAACCCCAAAACCACACATATGGAAGCTAGGAAAAGGTTCCACTCACAAGGCATGCAAAGGTGGCCATGTGGCTCTCATGTTTCAATATTGTGAAACAACATGATGCCAAGATGAGAGCATGTGGCAAAGAATTGGATCCATCCCAACCCACATGAGCTAGAAGTAAAACCAGTAAATGCCAAGCTCATATTTAGTTGGATGGTGGAATTATAAGGTGGTGAAAGAAAAGGTGGTGGAGTTAATAAAAGATATGCCCCCAACTCAACTTGGGCATTTAAACAATATATCAAGAACCAAATACAATATCAAGAGGCAAATACAATTAATAATGCATATGAGATAAGAACCAAATCAAAAAGGGTTTGATATGATGCTCAAATGCAAGGAGGCATGATAACATGAGCATGATATAATGATGATGCAACAATTATATATTTGAAGTAGCCAATATATTACTAGACCAAGTAGCATTACAATTGTTAGACAATTGGGATGCTACAACTCTCCCCCACTAAACAGGAATCTCGCCCCGAGATTCTAGGATGAAGAAGAAGACACAAAGAGGGTAGGATACTTGGCACGGAGATCATCTTCACGTTCCCAAGTGGCTTCATCAACGGAATGGTGCGACCACTGCACCTTGCAGAACTTGATGGACTTGTTGCGAGTCCTTCTTTCTGCGACTTCAAGGATTTTTGTGGGGTGTTCTTGATAAGACAGGTCTTCTTGGAGATTGATAAGCTCATGGTCCACGGTCCTGTCGGGATCCTTGAAGCACTTCTTGAGCTGAGAGATGTGGAAAACATCATGGACTTTGAGTTTTTCCGGGAGCTCAAGAGCATAAGCAACTTCTCCTCTTCTCCCACGAATTTTGAAAGGACCGATGTATCTAGGAGCCAGCTTCCCTTTGATACCAAAGCGGTGCGTGCCTCTCATGGGAGTGACACGAAGGTAAACGAGATCACCAGGGACATACTCCATGTCCGTGTGCTTCCTGTCATAATTGCTCTTCTGGCGACTTTGAGCAATCCTCAGATTTTCCAGAATGATGTGAACCTTCTCCTCCGCTTGAGTCACAATGTCAGGGCCAAACAAGATCCTTTCACCTGCACCCGACCAACCAATCGGAGTTCTGCATTTGCGACCATAGAGAGCCTCAAATGGTGCCATCTTTAGACTTTTCTGGAAGCTGTTGTTGTACGAGAATTCAGCATAAGGAAGACATTCTTCCCACTTCATGCCAAAAGAGATGACGCAAGCACGAAGCATATCCTCCAGAATCTGATTGACCCTTTCAACTTGTCCTTGCGACTAAGGGTGGTAAGATGTGCTGAAGTTCAACTTTGTTCCCAAAGCATTTTGGAAACTCTCCCAGAACTTGGAAGTGAAGATGCTTCCACGGTCTGAACTGATCTCAAGCGGAACCCCATACAGAGAGACAATTCTGTTGATATAGAGCTCCGCTAACTGAATTGCAGAAATGGTTTCCTTGACGGGGAAGAAGTGAGCCACTTTAGAAAGCCTGTCAATGACAACAAAGATTGCATTGTTGCCCTTCTGCGACCTCGGGAAACCAGTGATGAAGTCCATCTCTACTTTCTCCCATTTCCATTCCGGGGGTTTCAATGGCTGTAGAAGACCGGAAGGTTTTTGATGAACAGCTCTCACTCTGCGGCAGACATCACACTCCGAGACATACTTGGCACAATACCTTTTCAAACTAGGCCACCAATATTGTGTTTTCAAGTCCATGTACATCTTTGTGCTGCCAGGGTGGATAGAAAGAACAGAATCATGCGCCTCCTTGAGAACTTGCTCTCTCAAACCCGGGTAGTTCGGAACAAACATCCGGTGTTCAAAGAAGAGCGTGCCTTGATCATCGACGTGGAAGGACTCATACTTTGGAAGCTGAATCCTGGAGATGATCTTTCTTGTGTACGGAACACCAAGCTGAGAAGAGCGAACCTTTTCTTCCAAGAGAGGTGTTGCTAGAAGGTTCTGGAGATACCCTTGTTCCACAATTTCCAGGTTGAGCTGACGGAATTCCTCGCACAAGAGAGGCTGTTGTTCTTCCATCATGAGGTTGTTGACATAAGCTTTGCGGCTGAGCGCATCTGCCATGACATTAGCTTTTCCCGGAGTGTAGTTGATGGTCAAATCGAAGTCATTGATTGCTTCAATCCATCTCCTTTGCCTAAGGTTGAGATCAGGCTGAGTAAAGATATACTTCAGACTCTTGTGATCAGAAAAGATCTCACAACGGTTGCCAAGCAAGTAGTGCCTCCATACTTTCAAAGCAAAGACAACTGCTGCGAGCTCGAGGTCATGTGTAGGATAGTTGATCTCATGCGTCTTCAACTGACGAGAGGCATAAGCAACAACTTGTTTTTCTTGCATAAGGACCGCACCCAATCCATGCAAAGAGGCGTCACAGAATATCTGAAACGGCTTGGATGTATCCGGAGGAACCAAGACTGGTGTGGAAGTGAGCTTCTCTTTGAGTGTCTCAAAGCTAGTTTGACATGCAGGAGTCCAAAGGTATTTCTTGCCTTTCTTAAGGAGATCGGTAAGAGGCTTCGCTATCTTCGAGAAGTTCTGAACGAAGCGACGACAATAACTAGCCAAACCAAGGAAACTCCGCACTTCTTTGACATTGACAGGAGGAAGCCATTCAACAATTGTCTTCACAGTTTCCGGATTGACTGCAATGCCCTTGGTAGAGATGACGTGACCAAGATAGGTTACTTGAGGCAGCCAAAACTCACACTTGGAGAACTTTGCATACAAGCGGTTCTCACGAAGCTTGCTTAGGACACACCGAAGGTGTTCTTCATGCTCTTCTTGTGACTTAGAATAGACTAGGATGTCATCCAGATAGACCACAACGAACTTATCAAGATACTCCATGAAAACCGAGTTCATGAGCCTCGAGAAGGTGGCAGGTGCGTTGGTGAGACCGAAAGACATGACCGTGTACTCATACAGGCCATAGCGGGTGGTGAAAGCTGTCTTCGGAACATCTTCCTTGCGAATCTTGATTTGGTGATAACCACTTCTCAAGTCAAGCTTAGAGAATACCACAGCTCCAGCTAGCTGATCGAAGAGATCATTAATCCGCGGAAGGGGATATTTATTCTTGATGGTTTTAGCATTGAGAGCCCGATAGTCAACACAAAGTCTATCAGTCTGGTCTCGCTTCTTCACAAAGAGAGTAGGGCTACCCCAAGAAGAAGTACTGTGCTGAATGAAACCCAACTTCTCTTGTTCATCAAGCTGACGTTTGAGTTCAGCCAACTCAGCAGGACCCATCTTATAAGGCCGCTTGGAGATAGGAGCGGTACCAGGTTCAAGCTCAATAACAAACTCAACCTGACGTTCCGGAGGCATACCTGGCAACTCTTCAGGAAAGACATCTGGGAACTCACAGACCACCGGAACACTCTGAATAGCTTCCATAGCATCAACATTCAGAGCCGCCAGAGAGAAAAGCTGGATAGCAGGAGTCAGACTTGGAGAATAGAATATATGGCCTTCAGGAATCTTCAGAGAAACCGAGCGTTCAGCACAATCAATCACAGCTGCATTCGCTGTCAACCAATCCATGCCCAAGATGACATCAATGTCAGAATTGCCCAGAAGGATTAAGGACGCCGAGAACGAAGAGCCACCAATCTCAATTTGATTGCCATGGCTGATATGAGCAGCCCTCATGTTTGAACCAGGAGATTGTACCACCAGACGATGTGATAAAGGAACCTTATCCAGATCCTGCTCTTGTGCAAACTTATGCGAAACAAAAGAATGCGAAGCACCAGAATCAAACAAAACTCTTGCAGGAACTGAGTTTACGGGAAGCATACCCATCACAACTCCAGGTGCATGCTCAGCTTGAGCGGCGTTGATGCAGTTGGCACGAGCAACAGTAGACCGGGCTTGGTGTTGATGTTGAGAGCCCGAGGTGGTGGTGCACGAACCAAAGGAGAGCTTGCCGCAGATCTTGGAGGTGGTGGAGGGAGAGCCTTGTTCTTCATCGGACAGTTCCATTGTTGATGCCCCGAGTCTCCACAAGTGTAACAAGCACCAGGTGGACGTGGAGCAATGTAGCCAGGGACTCCGCCAGGCGCTCCAGGGTAGTGGTGGTTGTAGCCCCTGGGAGCAGCAGTGAGGAAGTTTGGTGGCCTTGCCGCGTAGCTTGAAGGTCTTGGTGGAGCCGGGAGCGACGGTGGGGTGTTAGGAACCCAGACACGACGCTTAGAAGGAGCTGACATAGCTGAAGAGCTTGCTGCATCACGGCTGTGCTTCTTTGACTCGTCAAACACTTGCCTACTTGCCTCTTCCTGCATAGCTGTATGCTGAAGTTCCAGGAAAGACGCCGGCCTTGCATGTGTGATTGCATACTTAATCGATGCATTGAGCCCTTGCCTGAACCTCTTTTGCTTCTTCTTGTCATCAGAGATCTTCGCCACCATAACGAGAAAGGTTCATGAAGTTTCTGATGTAGGTGTTTACATTATCATTGCCCTGCTTGAGGTTGAGAAACACTTCCTTCATACTCTCCATGACAATTTCTGACAGATACTGCTCCTTGAAAGCTCCAGTGAACTGTCCCCAAGTAGGCTGAAAACCAGTGCAGTTTGCCTTCAGGTAATTCTCCCACCACAGCGCTGCATCTCCCTTCAGAAGGTGAGTAGCACACTTTACCCAATCTTGCTCAGGAACATCAGCAGTTGCCAGTAACCTTGACATCTCACGCAACCAATCATCAGCATCAAGTGGTTGATCAGAAACATCAAACTGGCGTGGGTTGAACTTCAGGAAGCTCTTGATGTCTCCTCGCTTGGGAGGTGGAGGTAGCGGCACAAACTCGTTCCTCCTGACACTTTCCTCAAAGCGCTGCTGGTTCTGCTGCATTGCTGCCAAGGCATTGGCGATGCTTGACAACGCTGCCCCCAGTTCAGGTTGTATGTCCTCCTCAGAACGGCGTGGTGGTGCCATCCTGTTATTGATATAACACACAAGTCAGTACTATGATGGAGACTAATAATAATCCAAAATAGTACCAAGATGGAATTACTCAAGATTAAAGGATACAATTTACTAAGATGATATTAAAATATCAACGAAGTTCAAAGCACCTAGAAGATATTAAGCATATCGCACACGACGGAAAAGGAGTGTGGTACACAAATATATCAAAGAAAAATTTTCCACAAATTTCGGCATTAAAATACCAATAGATGCGCAAAATCACTTAACGAATCAAGATTAGTGACTCTACCAATCCAATATACAAGAGCGAATGATAAAAGTAGTGGTATGGTCGCGACTCCATCCCGCACTCAAACCATTACTCCGCACATGAGTAAGTAAAACACATATCTCAACACCTTCTTCACACGACGAACCTAAAGATTAGCGACTACGGAAACGAACAACCCAAAGAAGATAACGTCGGATAACAAAGAGTAAGACAGATCGCGTCGGTATACAACGAAACAGATATATTGCGTCGGTTTGCAAAAGCCTGTCGGTATGGAATGTACCCACAGTTGATAACCAAAAGGCCGATAAAGATAACAACTTGGATGCAACAGATAGACAAAGATTTCACACACACACACACAACCTATGGTACTACGGAAACCCAGAACACGTGAATCCTAGTTTGAATTTAAGAAGAGGATTGAAAACGTTACACTTCCTTACCAGAAAAGGGTGGGTGGGTGGGTAAGAAGAAAAGTGGAAGCAGTCCTACTCTCGCGTTTTGTTTTTCCCTAGTATACATAACTACCAAAAATATTTGCTAGACAGACAACGACCATTTGGCTGAGACCCTGAAGGGCGGGATGGCTCTGATACCAATTGTAACTACCTCGGTGAATTACGCTCCTAGTACAAGCCTGGATGTTCAGAAATGGTTGAAATAGTACGGTGGGGCCCAAATGCCACTCACAGGTAGACCTTTCGGCCGTCCCAACCATTTCCAAACATCGGGACAAGAACGGGCGGCGTAATCGGCAGGCGAAGGGATCAACTACATACACAAATGAGTATGTATGCAAGCCACCATACAACAGTACATCAGAGCCATTCCATCTAAAAAGAAAGGAAATATAGCAACGCCATACGGCAAGATCCAAATATCCTAGATAGATATAATAGTTTAGGATATCTCCTCATACATCAATCAACAGAGTATCAAGCGGAAGCGGAAGACAAAATCCGAGTACGGATAAGAAGCAAATCGGCATAAGATGCCCCATAAATAAGCAGATCCCGCCCACAGATCTCATGGATCCCCGTTCCCGGAATCTCTACACCGAATGATCGTTGCCCACATCGTCCGTCTCTTCCACCCAGTATCCATCTTGCGAGTGTACCTGTTCATCTGAACCAATAATTTATCGTGTGAGACCCTAGGGGTACTCAGCAAGTATTTATGCCTCTAAAGGGGACACAACCTGGGGTGACGCAATTGCAGCAAAAGATAAACCCTAGCAATTCTATAGATACTCGCTAACCATCCTCCTAACCAGAGATAGACGGATGTCCGTGAATAAATAACAACAGTTATAACAGTAATAACGGTAATATCCACAGATCCATCCTCCTCCTCACTTACCGACGAGGAAGCGGACGAACACCCCCCCCCATCCGTTGGCAGTTTTATCAAACATTCCATGAGTGTTGTACTATTTACTAGTCAGGTACCTAGTCTAGTCAGATTAAAAGCGGTACTTTAGTTATGCTTGTCTATGATCGAGAAACTGTGCTCCAAGTCGTCCATAACCGCGGACACGGCTTTCAGAAAGTTTTTACCCTGCAGGGGTGCACAAATAGCAACACACACTCGATATGCCTCGGAAAAACCAAATCAAAACCCAACGAGGCAGTCACGACAAAGCGATCACAGGATTCAGAAATATTTCAGGGGGCCACCCCATTAAGCTACCCGCAACGGAGTTAGCTGACTCCGAGACGGACTCAAGGTTTGCGCCAATGGCTGTGAACGACTGGGAACCCGAAAATGTGACTGGGCTTGTCGACACCGCGAAAACACTCCGCTTCCCTAAACAGTACAGTGTGCAGTACCTCGCACAATTTAAATAAAACAGTAAAGCATGGCATAAGTACAGGATAGTAAATAAAACCTCAAACTAGTTTGTGGCCCCAAGAAATAAGAATGAATCAAGCTCTAGCTCAGGGGGGTTCATAAGCCTCCTGGATGTGGATAGCGCGAATATTCAAGGAACAGGAATCAAGTACTCGGGGTCCTACGGGACACAAGTGAGCCTGAAAAACCAAATAGCGAATATGGCTCACCGATGCCACTTTCATTAGTTATCCCATTACTACTCAGGTTAAGTTGTTTAGGTACCTCGTTATCCATCAGACACTCACATACCCTACACATGCTGTTCTACGACTCGCATGGCTCAAACAACTCCTGTAGTAAGGGCTCATGGGATGGAGGAACAAGCTTCGGTGGGGTTTAAAAGTAATGGCTATGCAATACTTGGGATTCAATTTAATGCAATCGCGACTCAATGATGCAAGAATAAGATAGAGGCAATAGGTACTATGTGTATGCAAGCATGTGGTAGTGCTTGCCTGGCAGCTCAGTTGAAGCGAGAGAAGGATCTGGGTAGTGCTCCTGGTTATCTTGATAAATCCCCTGCTCAGCGTCTATTCGAAGAAGAACCAAACAAACAAGGGCCAACATAAATAAAATGCACAAGCATATGAATAAAATGCGACAAGCAAACAATCATGCCATGATGAATGATGCACAATTTGCATGGCAAGGAAGTAGCATGGCATGGGTGAGGTGTGGAACACAAGAATAAACATTTTTATTTAGTTTTGGCCCCATTTTATGCCCATAATAGTTGCTGTACACTTTATATTTATATGATGCATGCTTCAAAACAACCCAAGGAATGCATAAACAGAAAGGTCTCGTCGAGCTAATCATTTTAGACATATCATTTGTTAAATTTGGATTTATAAATCAAAAGTTATTAATTATTTAAGAAAAAGGGGCATTTATTGTAATTTAAATAAACTTGGAAATTTAAGTGTTCAAAATATATTTTGGATTGCATATTTGAAATCCTCACATTTTTCTGATTTGAAAACATATATTATTTGTATTATTTAGATTAATATTTGAAAAGTTATTTGAAAACAGAATTTAAATTGGATTTGAATTAAATTGAAAAGATTTGAATTTGAAACAGATTTGCTGAAATACTTTTGTCACCCAGTCCATGTCTAGCCGCAGACACAGACGAGTGGGGCCTCCCTGCTGACTGGACCAGACGCGCACAGAGGAGGTTTCCTCACCGCGAGCTGACCCAGCCTAAGCGAATGACAGGTGGGCCAGAGACTTCGCGGCCCAGCTGCCAGCGGGTGAGTGCGCAGGGACCGACAGGTGGGGCCGCGGCTGGAGCGCGGGTTGCGAACGAGAAAAGCCAGGGGGTTTCCTGTAAAAGCGCTAGCGCGGCTGACTAGTGGGCCTAGCTGGACCGCGGGTTGAGCAGAAAAGAAACGGAGGGGGGTATGCGCAAAAAGGGGGCCCGTACTGTTTCTCTTCCCGGCGTCGCTGGCGACCGATCGGTGCGCGGCGCAGGGTGGGGGGGATAGAACCCTGGACCTGGGGCTCGCGCGCAGAGGCTCGGACCGCTGCGGTGGCTGCGGGGGCGCTGGCAAGAGAGGGCTACGCAGCTAGAAAAGGCTGGCGTGGTGCGGGGAGGCTGCAGACAGAAGCGAGCAGCGGCGCGCGGAGGGCGTTCGACGGCCGGTCCGGCGAGGCTAGGGCGAGATCGGCGAGCGGGGGTTGTCTGGGAGGTGGGTCTGCTCACCGAGAGTTGCTTGACGTGGACGGATCGGCCTGGGGCGCAGGGAGACGGCGATGACGCAGACGGACGGCCGGCTAGGGTTTCGTGTCGGCCTCGCGGAGTACAGCGGCGTACAGGTCTCCTCCTCCTCGACGGCGGGTACGGGCGGCCTCCTAGGCGTCTCCTCGTTCTTCCTCGACACCTAGAGCTCCTCGCCACCGGCTGCAGGTAAGGGGAACGGAGGGGACCGACGGTGGCCGGCGTTGGGGGGGTAGACAGTGGTGGAGAGGAAGGGGAGGAGAGGCAGGCCACGGGGTAGATCTGGGGGACAGAGGAGAGCCAGGGGAGGTGGTAGACAGCAGAAAGGGAGGGGGTGCCGTGGGGGGAGCGGGCAGATGGAAAAGGTGGCTTGGGTGCCACCTTTCCCTCCTCCACCACGTGCTCGGGCTGGCTCAGGTAGGGCAGGGGCAGGGCGAGGTGGTGAAGGGGAGGCTGCCAGGTGGGGTAGGGCAGGCCAGGGTCGGGGTGGTTCGGGCTGGGGCCCCTAGGGCATAGAGATCAAGAGAGGGAGAGGGGGTAGCCTCGGGTAGGGTTTAGGTTTGGAGCTAGGATCGGGTAGAGAGGGGGGTATGGCTCGGGGTAGCTAGGGTTTTGGTTGGGGCTGGGGTAGCTAGGTGGCCAGCTAGGTAAGAGAGAGGGGGAGGACCGAGAGAGAGAGAGGTGGTGGACTTAGGGTACTTAGGGTTTGGTCTAGGTTTTAGCTTAGAGCTAGGTTTAGAGGGAATGGTAGACTAGATGAGATGGAGGGGTAGATTTAGGGTTTTGAAGAGAGGGGGAGGTTGGATGCTAGGGTGTTCTTTTGTCAAGATCAAGCCAAGCACAAACCCAACCCCAACAAGATCGAGACTAGAGAAGAGAGGACAAGGGTGATGTGGTTTAAGCATGATCAAATAAGATCAAGCCAAAAGAAAAGATAGAGGTAGAGATGATCCACCCCAAGAACAAATAAAATCCAAATGACAAGCAAAAGGTGGTGCTTGCATGGGCCATGCAAAACATTTAATGCCATGTTGATACTTGTGAAAACAATATTATTTCATGGCATTATTATTATGCATCCCAAATTATGGAGTAAGGCCCAGGCAAAGGAATTTAGAAGAATTCCAAGTGGAGTATATGGAGATGATCACATTGGATTATATTTGGGGCTTGCTAGTGTGTATATGCCACTAGGTATTTAATAAGCCCCCAAAAATACCCCAACATGATGATAACCCCAAAACCACACATATGGAAGCTAGGAAAAGGTTCCACTCACAAGGCATGCAAAGGTGGCCATGTGGCTCTCATGTTTCAATATTGTGAAACAACATGATGCCAAGATGAGAGCATGTGGCAAAGAATTGGATCCATCCCAACCCACATGAGCTAGAAGTAAAACCAGTAAATGCCAAGCTCATATTTAGTTGGATGGTGGAATTATAAGGTGGTGAAAGAAAAGGTGGTGGAGTTAATAAAAGATATGCCCCCAACTCAACTTGGGCATTTAAACAATATATCAAGAACCAAATACAATATCAAGAGGCAAATACAATTAATAATGCATATGAGATAAGAACCAAATCAAAAAGGGTTTGATATGATGCTCAAATGCAAGGAGGCATGATGACATGAGCATGATATAATGATGATGCAACAATTATATATTTGAAGTAGCCAATATATTACTAGACCAAGTAGCATTACAATTGTTAGACAATTGGGATGCTACAAGCACAAAAATCTGTTTTGGGACAGCAACTCCCCAAATCTTACTTCCCTCTCATTAGAGGTTATTCTTGGCATAAAAAGAAAATAAAAAGGATAAGGAGAGGTTATTACAGAAATAATAACTTCCAAGACTCAAGAAAAAATTTGGGTTATCTCCCAAGAAGTACTTTTCTTTAATGCCTTTAAGTTAAGCATAAGAAGCAAGAATCAAGTATTTTCATATGAAGAAGCATTAAGATCAATACTCAAAATCTCTTCAACTAGGAAAGGTATCTCATCCAAATGAGTTTTAGAGGATCCTTTCTTATCTTGCTTAGGTTCACTACTTTCACCAAATGGGTTTTCAGGAACAATCCAATCAAAAAAATTCTAGGGATTCATGCATTCCTACAAGTTTAAAAGGTATGGGTATCTTAATTTCCTCCCCATTAGGTTTGGTTTTATCCAACTTTTCTAAAGTACCCATAACATCTACATATGAGCTTAGCATATTAAAACGCTCAAAGACCTTTTTTGGCTTCCTTAGCAATATCATTGAACTCTTTTAGCCAAGTTTCTAGGATAAAATCTCTGTTTTCAGCATCCTCTTCTTCTTTTAGTTTAAGAATTTTTTTTGCATCATGGGGTTAAGGTTGACAAACCTAGCCTCCAACATGTGAACTAAAGAAGATGCAACAATTTTATAATTAGGAGCAAGTTCTGCTAAAGATCTATCCTCAATATCCTCATGTTTGCTAAGATGATTAAAGATTTTTTTTCAATATTTCTTTCCCAATTATAGAGCCACTACCTATTGAAAGGTCTTTCAGGGTGAACTTGGTGACCAACATGGTGAGCTAGACCAAGGTAACAACTAGGGTAGGAACTAATTTTTTTTGTGTGTTTTTGATAGGAGAAAGCACCAAACTAAACTATTTTTTTGGAGTTTTTGATAAAAAAAGGCAAACAAAACAAGGCAAAATAAACTAAGCAAAACAAAAACAAAGTAAAGAGAAAGGTTGTGAAGGACTCCCCTTGTGAAGCGGTCCTTAGCCTCCCCGGCAATGGCGCCAGAAAAAGGCTTGATGCAGCTCAGATCACTATAGAGCTTCGTTGGAAGACCCCAAGAGTATGATGAGTACAGCAGCAAGTTTTTCCCTCGGTAAGAAACCAAGGTTATCGAACCGGTAGGAGGAAGGAAACGATTCAAAGGTGTTGCTAGCAACTGGAAACCTGCACAACACAAACTCAAGACTTTGCCCCAACAAACAGTGAGGTTGTCAATCTCACTGGTTTGCTGAAAACAAAGGATTAACTATATGGTGTGGAAGGTAATGGTGGTTTGTAGAAAGTAAACATGAACAGCGGAAGATGGATAAATGGTAACGATTAGACCGGGGTCCATAGTTCACTAGAGGTGTTCTCCTTAAGATAAACAACATGGCATGCATGGTAAACAAATCACAGTAGGGCAATTGACAGGACAGAGCAAGGCATAACAATGCAATACTAGACATTCATGATCCTATGAGATTTGATTGGGCAATACAACAAGATACATAGACCGCCATCCAACTGCATCTATGACTAGTAATCTACCTTCAGGTTATCATCCGAACCCCCTCCAGTATTAAATTGCAAGCAACAAATAACTGCTTTAAGCAAAGTGTGTAAGGTAAACAATCCACTTATTCTATGAACAAGAGAACGTTGTTTTCTCCCTAGTAGAACACATCTACAACTTTAGAGATTTCTGTCACTTCCCCAGATTAAATAGAGGCATGAACCCACTATCGAGCACAAATACTCTCTCTTGGAGTCACTAGCATCTACTTGGCCAAGATAGCTACTAGAAACGACGAGCATGCAAGATCAGAAACAACACAGACATGATAGAATCAATAAGATAGAACCATTAATCAATCTGACATAGTAATCTTAATATCCATCTGATCCCCGCAAACACAACATGCATGATTACAAATAGGTGATCTTGATCATGAACGGGGCTCACAAGATCTAAACATGGTAGCACAAAGGAGGAGAAACAACCATCTAGCTACTACATGGACCTGTAATCCAAGGTGGAACTACTCACACATCATACCGGAGGCTGGCATGGTGATGAAGAAGGCCTTCGGGATGATCTCTCCCCGCCGGCAGGGTGCCGGGAAGAGCTTCAGATCCCCCGATCAAGGGACGATGGTGGCGGCGGCTACAGACTATTTCATGGAAGATTGATCGGGTACTTAGGATTTTGGTATCATGGGCTTCTTATAGGCGAAGAGGCGAGGCAGGAGGGCACCCGGGGTGTCCGCACCCCCTAGGCGCGTGCCAAGATTGGCCGCGCGGCCAGGGGTGTGGCCCCCTGGTGGCTCCCCTCCGTTTCGTACTCTGGCTCCGTGTTCCCCACGGTAAAAATTTGAATTTGGCTTTTGTCCCGTTCAATTTCGAGAATATTAATTTTCTGCCTTTTCTAGAACCAAAAACAGAAGAAAACATGCAACTGGCACTATGGCATCTTGTTAATAGGTTAGTCCCAAAAAACATATAAAAATACCTCAAACTGTAGACAAAGCAAAACAAAGTAGATACTAAACAAGCATGGAACATCAAAAATTATAGATACTTTTTCGACGTATCAGCAGTCGCCGCCAGTCCGTCCTATCAAGCGAGAGGTGGGCTCGCCGGTCCGCTCGCCATCGCGGACAATATCGCGGAGCATCGTCATCAACGAGCTCCGCGCGTCGTCGTCGCCAACTGGCCGTCTTCGCTAGCCAAAGCCGAAGCCGACAAACTGGGTGGTGCCCGTCGATGAGGACGCCTTCGCCATGAAGATGGCGATGGAGCGGTCCCTCCAGGACGCGGTTCCGCCGCCGCTGATGCCGGAGCCGGACATCCTCGCCTGGTCCAGGGCGGACTGGGAGCAGGCTGAGCTGCGCCGAGTTTAGCGCCTGCAAGAGGAGGCCGAGCGCCAGACCAGCGCTCGTCGGGGGCGCGCCTACTAGGGCACGCCGCTCGTCATCCTCGACGGCGACAATGACGAAGCCGGCCCCTCGTACCAGCTGTGGATGTGCGGCGACGCCGGCCAGGGCAGCTCCGGCCCACCGCAGTCGCTGAGCGACAAAGACGGTGACGATGACGGCAAGGCCGACCCCGACTACACCTGTTTCTATGGCAACTTCGACATGTGAAGCAGCGTCCGGCGCATCGGCATCGGCGGCAACAACGACCTTTTTAATTTCTTTTAGTTATTATCAGGCTAAATGCAGTTAGAATTTTGCCGAGTTTGTTGTTGGCCAAACGCACGAACTCGTCATGAGAACGCAACTGAGAAATTCGGCGTTCCTATGCCGAAAACTAGTTTCGTTCGGCGATAGTTATGTCCGGATTTTGGCCTGGGAATAACCAACGAGTGGAGATGCTCTAAGAGGGTGCATATTTTGGAACTCCTAAAAATTATAAGGATTTATCATTTTTGTGTAGAATACGAAGTATTTCACATTTACACGCGTATAGTACACACCCCCAATTAATTCTAGAATAGTTGTAGTTTTTTTCAGTTTTTTTTTGAAGCTTTGAAACACCGCTTTCAATTTTTACAAGAAATGAATGGGTGTAGCCCAAGCACCAAAACGAATTTCCTCACTCGCCTAGTACTTGTCACCGCTGGCGGAGGGCGAACGGAGGGGATAATGATAATTTAGGAGGGAGAGATAGATGGCCATGGCAGCAGCAGCAGCAGCCGCCGCCGCCGCCTGTTGCTCGCCTCCTCGCCCTTCTTCCTCCTCCACACGCAGCAGCAGCTGCTGCTTCCTTCTCCACACAAACTCCAACATCACTCGGCGTCATCCTGCAAACGTGCGCTGTCGTCGTCTCCCAGTCCTCCCCGGTGCGCTGCCGGACACCGCGGTGCTGGTGGCCGGAGTAGCGGCGGTGGGGGTCGCGGCCACCGTCCTCCTGCGGGGCGACCCGAAGCAGCAGCAGACAGCAGGTACGGAGAAAGAGCAAGGACAGCAGGTAAAAGAAGCTTGTGGTGCCTGCGGTGGCACGGGCCTGTGCCCCCGGTGCAAAGGAGAGGGGTTCGTGTTCAAGGAGATGGCGGAGGAGACGGCGAGCAAGGCGAGGAGGGCGGCCAAGAACATGGCCACCAGGTACACCGCGGGGCTCCCCACCAAGTGGACCTACTGCAACCGCTGCTCCTCCACCCGCTCCTGCACCGCCTGCGACGGCACCGGCACCACCGTCGCCACCACGAAATAGTACAGTACACCGACTCTGTAGCCAGCCACCATGACTTCGCTTGTTATGTGCGTGTTGGAATTTTGTATCTAATGCATTGCACACTGGAATTTTCTATCTAACGCATTCTTGTTATTATTATGCCATAGATACCAGTAGGAGAATCCATTGACTTTATTCATTGCTAACTGCTGTCTGTCACTCTACATTCCTCTCTCCAGGCCAGTACACGGAGGGTCTCCTCCCCTCTGTCTACACAGACACAACAACATGACATCTTACAACAACACTTCTAGCTAAGCTACCCAACTCAGCCACTTCAGAACAACCACCTGTTTGTTACTGACACGGCCGGGGCTGCTACAGCCAGTCTCCCCACCTTGTCGCCGCTGTTACGACTCACTGCCGTTCATCATGAGAGGGTAGTCGCACGGCATCATTACCATGCCGCCGCCTTCATTTCTCATCTCCAGCATCAGGCCAATGTTGCCATCATCCTCGCCGTGTCCTGCAACCACTGCTGGGGGCTTCTTCGTCAGGGTCTGCTGCTCGTCGTCAGACCAGTATCCACTTTCTCTCATGGCTAGGTCCTCGTACTCCTCATCCGACTTTGTCGACTGCTCGTCCACAGACCCTGCTTCATCCATCTGCTTTTTTTTCATATACAGCCATGGGAGCAAAGAATGGATGATCAGTTAAGTACAATGACTTTCCTGTTCGACTAAATGGTGTGTCTCTGGTTATTCATTCTACAGTATGGACAACTGAATTGACTTCACTTTTTTACACTACAAGCACTCAGGCACATGGGAAAACAACAAGAAACTCATTCCACATTCTCTTGTCATGGAAATACACTGTATATAATGGAAGATAAGATGAAGAAAAAGATGTTTTTACACCACCTCTTGGATGTCCTTTTCTTCGTCAGTTAGATCCTCATTCGTCTCTGCATCACCAGCATCACCACCTTCTTCCCCCTCTTCATCTTCACTGTCAAACACTGAGTACTCCTCCACAAGCTGTATAAGATGAGATTAAACCGTGTCAGCCTAAACACAACACCAATTAATTTAACTTGCATACGATGATACGAGGCTACATATGCATGCCGTATAATCACATGAAGGTTTAAGAGCCAAACCTCTTTGGAATTGTCGTCTGACATCTTTGGCGAGCTGCAACATGAGGATAAATATCTACTCCCTGTATCTGTGCCATCAGCTTTGGAGTCATCAGCACTTCCAGTATGACTGGTGCATCCGGTATCACTTGGCCATGCACTAATCCCAAAAGAGCCAAACTGAAGATTAACAGGCTCTGCCTTCCCAATTTGCAACGGGCCGTACATAGGATTTCCGACCGATTTCTCACTGCATGTGCCATCATTTATGTTACCATTGCTGTCACCGGCAACCACAGGCCATGCCTTAGCAACTGAACCATCGGTATTCAGTAGAGCCATCAGATTCCTAGAAGACCCTTTCCTTTGAATCAACTGAAACATGCCCTTGGAACTCAATGAGTTTGCAGAGCACTGGTTCCTGTACTCTTCATCTATTATAGCTGCAGTATTTGTATGGGGGTCATAGAACTGTTCCCCGGCCTCTCGCCGACGAAGGCAGCTAAAAACTGTGGCGTGTATGGCTGCCACACTCCGATCTACATTGGTATTATTAATTTTCGGCACTAGATGTTTGTCAGCTCGGTTACACAGGTACTCCTGGATAGCTCTAATATTCTGGATGTATTTAATATATCTGTTCTTTGCTGGATCAAGCGTCATGTACTTTGCACGGACTGCAAACCGTTCCATGTGCTTCTCCTCATTCGTGATATATACCATAAATGGTATTATGGAGGGATGTTTCTTCATTAGCCCCATCTGTTAGACAAGAGAAATAGGAAGAATTTCACTGCATACTCTAGAAGGAAGAAGAGAATGTAATTGTGGAAACATAAGCAATACAAATAAACAACGTGGTTCTTTCTTTGTGTGAGGAAAACACCATGGTTCTCGACCATACGTACCACAAAATTCAGGCTCAAATGAACTCCTTCTACAATTAAAGATTCTCTGCGCTCCTCCCAGGTTGTAATTAATCTATCAAGGCTGCCAATGATCATCTCACTCTGCGCTTTGTATCCTTCTATAGCCATTTGCTTTTTGCTGGTGATTTCAGTTCTAGGAGGCAAGTCTGGAGATTTCTCATTACATTTCTCATCTGAAGTGCCACCATCTTCATCTCCATTAGCATTTGAATGAGAAATAATGGAGAGTTTCTTTGACTTGCGTTTCTCCTTAGCTTGGGCAACTGCAACAGGGTCTAGATAATCTCCTGCGTGGTAGGTTGACGCATAGAGAAGAGGGTTTTGTTTTTCGTCCACAAAACTCCTCATCATGTGCCGTATAGAGTCAGTAGAAACTACGGTGGTGATGCCCAACCTGTTACCCTGGGGAAAATATAGTCAGGGTAGGGAATTAAAGAAGTATCAAGGTTATTAACTTCTACAAAGCAATCCCAGTTTTGCATGGATATATGGAATATTACTGTATACTAATACGAGCAGATGTGTTCATCAAATTGTATCTACCGATGAAGGGTTTTCATCACAAAAGAATAAAGATAAACACTTACCAACAGAGATGATAGAGTAGATTTGCCACAGCCACTTGTGCCACACAACAGCACTGTCACTGATTCTTTCCTCTCCTTAATCCTGATGTAGAACATGGGGAAACACACAGAAAAAGCGTTGTTGATAAAAAAAATCCTCTTAAAATATTAACACATGTCTATTATGATAAGCAGTATATTTGTTCTGTTTGCCATAACACTTTCACTTGAAGCCATTCAATTTTTCGAAGACTGGTGAAAGATTTTAGTTGCATATATCTACGATGTGAACTCAGGAAACAGTAAGATCGTGTTGTGGTATTACCTGCAGGCAAGAAGCAAGTCAGCCCTCTGATTGGGCCCGACATACTTGTACAAAGTGAGGGCATCACATACAACATTTAGGAACTCCTCTCTCGAAACAGCAGCAGTTGTCTGGGTCTTGTACAACTCGAACGGTATGTTCGAAGTGTTTTCTACGTTCAAGAGCTCGGCAGTTTCCTTGTCATCGTCAGCAGTGGATCCATCCAGTTTTGATGCGTCTAAGAATTCTTTTCTCGTCACATCGAATACTCTCTTGCTGATCTGTTGGCGCAAACAAGCGGTGAATGAGACATCGTTGGCATTTGTTTGCTTTACCTAGTTTAGAAAAATCTAAGGATGACAACAGAAACTGTGAGACAAGTAAGAAAGCAGAGTAAGAATATTGGAATTTAGACAAGGCAGATTATACAAGGGAACACAAAACAACTTGATGTATAGCTTTTCTTTCAATTTCTCTTGGGTTTTCTGAACTTCGTTTTTTACCTCTTTTTGGGCACTTGCCCGACGCACCTGTAATACGATTAAAGAAACAATAATGTAGAGGACTCATCTACCTTTTCCCCTAAAAAAAACACAACTTGATGCAGACTTAAAGAATTAATGTAGTTGCAGCTAGCCATTCATCATTTTCAATGTCAATGCAAAATGGGCACATACAAGCAATCTAACTGATTCTTCCATAGTTCCATTATCCTAAAAGCAATATAACTAGTAAAATGGACTCAAGATTGCAGAGTATGGCTTGGGCATGCTGCTGGTTGGATATTCCATAACTGAACCATGATGACAACGATGCCCGATACTATGAGTTTTTAGTCTAAAGCATCCTGTATTTGGTACCATTCGTTCGGGGATTAGTTGAACTCAGGGAAGCAAATTACAAAAGGAGAGCAAGTGAGATCAGGCAGATTGGAAGCCATCAAGGATTGAAGGGGTACACAGAAGAGGGGACCTTGAAGGCGTGGCGTGGCTTGCATCCCATGAGCTGGAGCGCGCTCTGCAGGACGGGGCGGGTGTAGCGGAAGGTGCTCCTCCGGCCGTGGCCATGGTCATCGGCGACGGCAATGTAGAGCAGCCTGGAGGCCGCCATGTCCCCCTGGCCCTGCAACCAGGCAGCAAACAAGAGAAGGAATCAAGAGACCGGCGAATCGAGGAGGCGGGTGGGGAGGAAGAGCGAGGGAGGAGCAGTCGTGGACCTCGAGGGGAGTGGGTCTTGAGTCTGGGCGTTGTCGCCGCATGGGGAGGAGAGGTGGCGGCGGGCGGTGCGGCGGGCGATGTCACGGCGGACACGCAGCAGCCGCCCATGCCCTCCACATGGCGGCGCGACCGCGAGCCACCACGCGCTCTCTCCTCCTTTCCTCCCTGCCATACTCGGGGTGACCCAAACGGACATTTTTGGTTCCATTTGCGTCTTGGCGGACATCCTTCCTGGACAGAGCGAGCCAAACGGATCAAAGAGCTCCGACGGATATATTCCCGATCCGAGGACATCTCCTCGACCCAAAATGCCGATTCAATGTAAGGATGGCAATCTGCAGGATATGAGTAATATATACCCTATATAGTTAACTAATATAAAACTTATCTATATTTATATTTATGGATATAAAACTTTACCATATCCATACCCGGCGGGTAATCGTATCCATTTGATACTCACTATATCCAATAGTATACAATTTAAAATTTTACTTTCATCAATAGCATATTTAAAAAATACAATAATATCTACTTACTAATAATAGTAGACGAGTACATGAAAGTATCAAATTAAAGTCTAGAATACGCAATCTCATACTCGTCCCTAGTCTTCTGGGCCGTATAGGTTGAAACTCTATAGTTAAGTTTGATATATCAGTTTAAACGGATAGGATATGGATATACCCATGGGTACAAGTCTATCTCTGTATCCGTGATTTAACAGGTAGGGTATCGATATTACCAATAGGTATAAAAGTATGCCTATACCCTAACCATGCGGGTACAGTACCTGTAGATACCCCTACCCATGATAAAATTGCCATCCTTAATTCAAACCATCCATTTCAATTCGGACCACGGATCGAATTTGGATTGCTGTTCTAGTCTGGCTGGCCAGTGCGTCCAGCTGTGTGACTCATCGTTTCCGCACTCGCCGGTCGATCATTTTAGCCAACGCTCGCTGTTTGATCAATCCTTTTCACATTTCAGCAAAAAAAATACACAAATATATAAAATGGAAACCGGACCAAAAAAATCCCAAACGACATAGTTTCAAAGTGTCAGAAAACCACACGAGGCAATACTACCTAGCTCGACTAGGTCTAGAGCATCGCCGAATGACGCTAGCACAACGGCAACAACAAGCATTACGAAAAACATGGTCCACATCCCCAGAGAGGAAGTCAGAGCCGAAGGAACGGCTAGGCCTCACAGGCTTCATGGCGAATGGTAGGCCGCGGAGAACTCGCCAATGGCACTCGCATGCTGACAAGGCCCAAAGAAGTCGACTCTCCCTATAGCACCAGCAACCCTAGCCAAAGACTCACATTACTCCGAAAAATGACGCCTTTAGGAAGGTCATGACATCGGAGAGGAGGCCGCCGTCATCCAATCTGGTGAAGCCAGATTTGGGTTTTCACCTCGAAGTGATGGACGGAGGGGGTGCCCGGGCTCCACGACAACGCCCCAAGAGGGAAGCGGCACCCTGTCGGCACTGACCAAAGTCGGGCAGGACTTTTGTCCGAAGACCCCTGCACCACCTCCAAAGGACCGCCACGAAGGCGACCTGTGCTGCCTAGCGAGCATGACCAGCGGAAGGAGAGACTACGCCCCCACCCACACCCCTTGCCCCGTTGCCCGCACGGCCAGGACAAAACAGCAACACCATCCTTATCCGGAGCCACCTCACCGGCCTTCACGCGTAGCAGAGCGAACATCCTCACTCCAACTCACCACCGACCAAGGGGCACACGAAAGCGCCCAAACCATCGAAAGCGGCGCCGCCGTGCCGCCGCATGCACCATGACGCACCTCTGCCATGGGAATGCCAACGAGGGCCACCACGCCCCCGCCAACCACATGTTGTAGCCCACCAAAGTCACCAAGGCACCAACAGAAATGGGCGAGCTCCACGAGACCACCGCGCCGAGTCCTCCTAGACCAGCCATCCTTCATGCAACCATCACGATGAGGCAAAGCCCATGTTGCCGACCACCCCACAGTCGCCACATCCCCGGGGGCGCCGCCCAAGATTCCTCATCTCCGGCGAAAGGCGACGGAGAACGAAAAAATGACAATCCTTGCCAGATTCCTCATCTCCGGCGAAAGGCGACGGAAAACGAGGAAAAGACCCCACTAGAGCCCGCCGGCTCGTCTTCCCGCACTCCTGCAGCACCCCTCGCCCTGCCTGAAGCCATAGCAGCCCCGCCGAGCCACGGCCCTCGAAGGCCATCTGGGCCTAGGACGGGCCTTGGCTACGACCTCCACCATGGGCGCCACCGAAGACCGCCGGTGCCACCAGCCGCCACAGCAGCATGTTCCCCATAATCGCCAAGCAGACACCCGTGCCGGGGGAACGATTCCAGGGCGCCCGACCACCTCGCGTCCATCGCGGGATCTTCCCAGCCAACCTTCGGCGGTGGGGGAGGGGAAGGGTTGGGGGCCGGCAGCGACACGCGAGTTCCCCCTGAGTCACCTACGAGGACGACGCGAGGGTTTCTAGATTTGCGGTTTTCCTATACAAACATATAAATTGGCAAGCAAATAAAGTGAAAAACATGTGCCATTGCCCTCTAGATATCACCAACAAGTGGCCTATCCATTTTAAATGTGCGAAAGGATACAATATCATACAATGTGTCCAAAAAATGGCACGAGTGGCAATCATCTATGCCATTCCCCTTTATGTGTCATGAGTCTGGATGATCTTTTGTTTCCTCTCTATCCAAGCCCTTCGTTCGCGGTAGGTGATGCTCTCCAAGTCGGTGAGTATGATGACATTCTCCTCAACCATGATCTTGGTTTCGGCCTCCAACAACCTATACTTTGCATCGGCCTCCATGGCCTTTGTCTTTGCCTCGACCTCCATGAGTCTAGCCTTGGCGTTCGCCTCGTCCACCATAATAGATCTCATTATGAGATCAATAAAGTTCTTGGCGGTGACCTCTTTCTCTTTGCGTCGCCTCTCTTCCCTCACGGTAGTGGCCTCTTACTTCTTCACCATAAACTCCTTCAACGTCTCTTGGAACGCCAAGGAACCAGCTTGACGGGCAATGTTGGCCTTGGTAGCCATGTGGAATGTAGGCCAGCGGGCACGGCCGACGGACGCCATGCCATCTTCTACAGGGTTATCAAGGCATTCACCATTGTCAACAAGGTTGACGACACTATCCGTTGATGATTTTCCCTTGCCATTACCCTTCTTTTTCGCCTCAAGTTCTTTCCAAAGGGCAAAGCTAACCTCCCACTTTTTGGTGTCCTTGATAAACATCCAACAATGGCTCAATGTGAATACCTTGTTTTCATTGGCCATCTTGAAGTGCTCCAAAGGTTTGATAACCTACACATATGGATAACATCAATGGCTCAATGCATATGCAAGGTACATCGACAAGAGAGGAACATGTTTTACCATGTCAACCATTGAGAGGCCTCTTATTGCCATTTTCTTCAACGTCTCGAACGACCTTGGAACCTGCTACACTCAACATGGATGGTACCCCATCTCTTGGAAAGGGAGATGTCGGGGGTGTACCCCCGGGTTCCCCAGAGTTGATATATAAAAGGATATCTGTAGATGAATGGAGGATTTAATGAGAGAAATATGCATACGTAAGAAGAGAAATATAGCACGAAGGAAGAAAACTAAAAGGCAAAAGATAAAGGACAGACTGGGCCGAATTATACTTAATTCGGCCTAATCTTGGTCATAATGGACCAAATATTCACTCTGGAGATCGAATTGGGCCTACAGAGGCCGAATCACCAGCCTTTGGGCCGAATCAGGCCACAGCTGGCCGAATTACCCAGCCAAGCCATCGCACCCCAGCCTCGGGCCGAATGAGCCTTGCCCCGCGTCCCCACTGCGATCCCGGGTGGGCCGGATAAGGGGAATCTCGGCCCACCGCGAGAGCACACCCCCACGCCATCCTCCTTGCTCGCCATTCCCGGGTGGGACGACATCCACCTTACCCCGGCCGGCCCACCGCGGGCCTCCGTCTACGCCGAGCCGGCTAGCACTCCCCCGCGCCAATCCAGCGTCACCCGGGTGGGCTGACACGGCCCACCGCGAGCTCTCCTGCAAATAGGATGACCCGGCTGGGCTGCCAGCATCCTGGGGCGAGTAAGTAGTCACTCGGCTGGGCTGTCTTGCTTCGCCCAGGACTGGGCCGAGTCGGTTTCCCCTGGGCCGAATCAGAGGTAAGACAGGCCGAGTTTTACCTAAGGAAGAGGCATCTGGGCCGAATCAGATCATATAATACGCCCTAACATCTACCCCCGGGTCGAATCAGAGAGCTTCTACCTCCAGCACAACGCACCATCAAGATAAAACAAGATGAACAAGTCTCGTGCCAGTCTTGGGACGTCCATGGCTCAGACTGGCATGTGGGCGTATGGAATATGCCCTTGGCATCAGGAAGATGCTAGAGAATATGCCTGGGCATCAAGAATATGCTAAGGAATATGCCATGGCATCTCCAAAGATGCCAAGGCATATGCTGAGCATCAAAGAAGATGCTAGGAATATGCCACACAGATGCCAAGCGTGGAGAACAAGTCTTGTCCCCTGGGCTCCCCTTTATAAGGAGCACCAGGGGGATCGTTCTGAGGGAGGCCCCGAAGGGCTCCTCCCTTCTCTGCTCACTAGGAGCTCTCCTTCTTCCTCTTCCTCCACTCTCACAGAGAGATTAGATAGAAGCATAAGGGATACAACTCAAGGAGCATGATTATAGCCACTAGTATGGCAAGATTATAAGAGATTAGATGTATAGAATGAGGTGTTACCTCCACTTGAGAGCTTCAATCCAATATACATTGTATCCCTCTTTGTTCATACGAGTGCGGTCTTCACTGCATCATCCCTCCCCGGATTCCTCCACGTCCATCGGCCCTAACTTTAGCCTACCCATGGCATATGCCGTGACACCACCACGACATTTGGCGCCCACCGTGGGGCCTTCTAGTGGCGTTGGTTGGGTTTACATCCGGACGGGAACATCTTCATCAACTTCTTCCTCATAGGGCTCATTCAGCTTCACCAAGCCAACAGAGAACAAAGAGGTAAGCGCAGAGGCTCTCCAAGTCTAACTCATCAAAGCAGGTAAGACTCAGCAAGAAGGACTCAAGCACTACTCCAAGCTTACTGTAAGTACCAAGTAACTCAGCAGGGCAAGTATGACCTAGCAAGACTCACCCAAACACTTCTCCAAGTATACTGTAAGTGCCAGATAACTCAGCCACCTACACTCAATCCTTCATCCCGGGGAGAAAATAACTTAACCCGGGGACTAGTCAACTTATCCGTGGAGTCACCTTTAGATTAAGAGAACATTATGTTGATTTAGATCTGTACTCCAGCCAGCTTGTTTATAACTCGGCCATAAGTTGAATCAACTTATTTGTGATTCATATAGATTTTGAGTCAGTTAGTTTATGCTTTGGATTATCCTATGACTCAGCTCACCAGCCAGCTTATTTATAACTCGGCCATAAGTTGAATCTGCTTATTTGTGATTCAGATAGATTTTGAGTCAGTTTACTTATGCTTTGGATTATCCTGTAACTCAGCTCCCCAGCCAGCTTATTTATAACTTGGACAAAAGTTGAATCAGCTTATTTATGATCCAAATAGAATTTGAGTCAGCTTACTTATGAGTCGGATAGAATTTGAGTCAGTTTATTTATGCTTTGGATTGTCCTTTAACTCAGCTTACCGGCCAGCTTATTGATGATTCGGATATAACTTTAGTCAATTTGTTTATGCTTCGAATTAACCTTTAACTCAGCTCAGTAGATTGTCTCTGATTCAGACTAACATTTGATTCAGCTTGCCAGGGTATATTATAATTCGGATTGGTATTCGGACTCGGCGTACTAATCATATCTCTGATTCGGGCCGAAGCTTTATTCAGTTCGCCAGATTGCCAGGTTATGTTATGACTCGGATTGATATTTCACCATCTTGCCAGGTTATCCCATATCTCGGATGACTATTGGCCAGCTTATCATATCTCGAATCTATATCTCATATCTACATCTCGAATCAGATCTCTCAGCGGTTAGCCCTATTATCATATCCCAAAGCTTAATCTCGGATCTATATCTCAGATCCATATCAAAGGCAAATTATCATCATCACGCCAAATCAAGTTATATCGTGGCAAACAGATGATTCGGATTTGGGTCATATACCTCGGATTTGAGTCAGATGACTCAGATTTGAGATGTAAGTCAATATCGAGTAAAGTAACTCGGATTTGGGATGGGTTAACTCGGATTTGAGCCATATACCTCGGATTTGAGTCAGATGACTCAGATTTGAGATGTAAGTCAATATCGAGTAAAATAACTCAGATTTGGGATGGGTTAACTCGGATTTGAGTCATATACCTCGGATTTGAATCAGATGACTCAGATTTGAGATGTAAGTCAATATCGAGTAAAATAACTCGGATTTGTGATGAGTTAACTCGGATTTGAGTCATATACCTCGAATTTGAGTCAGATGACTCAGATTTGAGATGTAAGTCAAAATTGAGTAAAGTAACTCGGATTTGGGATGAGATAACTCGGATTTGAGTCATATACCTCGGATTTGAGTCAGATGACTCAGATTTGAGATGTAAGTCAAAATTGAGTAAAGTAACTCGGATTTGGGATGAGATAACTCGGATTTGAGTCATATACCTCGGATTTGAGTCAGATGACCCGGATTTGAGATGTAAGTCAAAATTGAGTAAAGTAACTCGGATTTGGAATGAGGTAACTCGGGTTTGGGTCATAAACCTCGGATTTGAGTCAGATGACTCAGATTTGAGATGTAAGTCGAAATTGAGTAAAGTAACTCGGATTTGGAATGAGATAACTTGGATTTGAGTCAGAGGACTCAGACTTAAGACATAAGTCAATTTTGAGTAAAATAACTCGAATTTGGAAACAGATGACTCGGATCACGACTTGCCCAAAGAGAGAGCAGTGCCCAATAAGGCCAGAACTCATAACTTACCCAAAGAGGTTAAAAGAGTAGTGCCCTAGAAGGCCAGAACTCATAACTTACCCAAAGAGGTTAAAAGAGCAGTGCCCAAAAAGGCCAGAACTCGTAACTTACCCAAAGAGGTTAAAAGAGCAGTGCCCAATAAGGCCAGAACTCATAACTTACCCAAAGAGGTTAAAAGAGCAGTGCCCAAGAAGGCCAGAACTCATAACTTACCCAAAGAGGTTAAAAGAGCAGTGCCCAAGAAGGCCAGAACTCATAACTTACCCAAAGAGGTTAAAAGAGGAGTGCCCGAAAAGGCCAGAACTCGGAACTTACCCAAAGAGGTTAAAAGAGCAGTGCCCAATAAGGCCAGAACTCATAACTTACCCAAAGAGGTTAAAAGAGCAGTGCCCTAGAAGGCCAGAACTCATAACTTACCCAAAGAGGTTAAAAGAGCAATGCCCAAGAAGGCCAGGACTCATGACTTGCCCAAAGGGGTTAAAAGTCCAATGCCAAAGAAGGCCAAAACTCATGACTTGCCCAAAGAGGTTAAAAGACCCATGAAGGCCAGAAGTCTAGAAACTTACCCAAAGGGGTTATGACCAGTGCCCATGAAGGCCAGAAGTCCAGAAACTAACCCAAAGGGATTATGACCAGTGCCCAGGAAGGCCAGAAGTCCAGAAACTTACCCAAAGGGATTATGACCAGTGCCCATGAAGGCCAGAAGTCCAGAAACTTACCCAAAGGGATTTTGACCAGTGCCTAGGAAGGCCAGATGTCAAGAAACTTACCCAAAGGGATTATGACCAATGCCCATGAAGGCCAGAAGTCCAGAAACTTACCCAAAGGGATTTTGACCAGTGCCCAAGAAGGCCATAAGTCAAGAACTTACCCAAAAAGGTTATGACCCAGAGGGCCAAGAGTCGATAATATATGACAAAGACTTAAGGCCGAATAAACAACTCTGGAGATATCTTATAAAGCCTATGCACGACTCTACGAGTCCCACATAGCCTCGGGGACTAATGTCGGGGGTGTACCCCCGGGTACCCCAAAGTTGATATATAAAAGGATATCTGTAGATGAATGGAGGATTTAATGAGAGAAATATGCATACGTAAGAAGAGAAATATAGCGCGAAGGAAGAAAACTAAAAGGCAAAAGATAAAGGATAGACTGGGCCGAATTATACTTAATTCGGCCTAATCTTGGTCATAATGGACCAAATATTCACTCTGGAGATCGAATTGGGCCTACAGAGGCCGAATCACCAGCCTTTGGGCCGAATCAGGCCACAGCTGGCCGAATTACCCAGCCAAGCCATCGCACCCCAGCCTCGGGCCGAATGAGCCTTGCCCCGCGTCCCCACTGCGATCCCAGGTGGGCCGGATAAGGGGAATCTTGGCCCACCGCGAGAGCACACCCCCGCGCCATCCTCCTTGCTCGCCATTCCTGGGTGGGCCGGCATCCACCTCACCCCGGCCGGCCCACCGCGGGCCTCCGTCTGCGCCGAGCCGGCCAGCACTCCCCCGCGCCAATCCAGCGTCACTCGGGTGGGCCGACGCGGCCCACCGCGAGCTCTCCTGCAAATAGGATGACCCGGCTGGGCTGCCAGCATCCTGGGGCGAGTAAGCAGTCACTCGGCTGGGCTGTCTTGCTTCGCCTAGGACTGGGCCGAGTCGGTTTCCCCTGGGCCGAATCAGAGGTAAGACAAGCCGAGTTTTACCTAAGGAAGAGGCATCTGGGCCGAATCAGATCATAGAATACGCCCTAACATCTACCCCTGGGTCTAATCAGAGAGCTTCTACCTCCAGCACAACGCACCATCAAGATAAAACAAGATGAACAAGTCTCGTGCCAGTCTTGGGACGTCCATGGCTCAGACTGGCACGTGGGCGTATGGAATATGCCCTTGGCATCAGGAAGATGCTAGAGAATATGCCTGGGCATCAAGAATATGCTAAGGAATATGCCATGGCATCTCCAAAGATGCCAAGGCATATGCTGAGCATCAAAGAAGATGCTAGGAATATGCCACACAGATGCCAAGCGTGGAGAACAAGTCTTGTCCCCTGGGCTCCCCTTTATAAGGAGCACCGGGGGGATCGTTCTGAGGGAGGCCCCGAAGGGCTCCTCCCTTCTCTGCTCACTAGGAGCTCTCCTTCTTCCTCTTCCTCCACTCTCACAGAGAGATTAGATAGAAGCATAAGGGATACAACTCAAGGAGCATGATTGTAGCCATAAGTATGGCAAGATTATAAGAGATTAGATATATAGAATGAGGTGTTACCTCCACTTGAGAGCTTCAATCCAATATACATTGTATCCCTCTTTGTTCATACGAGTGCGGTCTTCACTGCATCATCCCTCCCCGGATTCCTCCACGTCCATCGGCCCTAACTTTAGCCTATCCATGGCATATGCCGTGACACCACCACGACAGGAGAGATAATTTTGGTTGCTAAAGAAGGCGTTTGGCAGGAATTTCCTATGCTCATGGAAGAATTTGCCAACTTTTTTCCAATATGCATATCCCTTCATCTCGGCACCGCATAGATGATCTTATGAAATCTACATCCAAGCATGGCATAGGACCTTGTCCTATTTATTTGTGTAGATTGAGGTCATTTGGCTTATCTTTTTTCCCTTGGCAATTGGTGATGCAAGTGTTGTGGCCAATGTTGCGGCCGTGATCCCCTCGCCCATGGATGTCCATGGTTTCCAAACAATGGCTCATCACCAATGTTGTAGTCATCTTGTTGGGTGTCCTCTTGGGTGTATCCATCGTCACCATCTTCCTCGCTCCCGTAGATCAAGTCATGCATGATGGCCTCGCCATCGTTGTTCATAAATTCCTACACACATATTGGCCATGACAAGCTATGGGTATAGGAAACTATCAATGGTAAAGAAATTATGGACCTTACCGCCTCTGTGGGCAATGTCTAATGGTTAGCCATTTCGTTGAACATGTTCAGTGGCACTAACATGGCTGCGGCAGTGATGTGCCGTTGCTTCTTGGATGCCTCCGGGCTTGTGTCTACGGCCGTGGGAGTGTGGTTGAGGTTGATGGCATGCCCTTCCTTCTCTGATGAGGTGGACCAAGGATCGAAGAAATGGGAGAGCGTGCCACCGTTCCTCGCGTGGCCACCCAATGACGATGTCTGTGGGGTTGGCATCCTTGGTTGAATATGAGGCTGGCCGCTCGGCGTGGATGTGACCGAGCTGGTCGACGACACGCTGACCATGGCCTAGCCAGGTAGGACAATGGTAGCACCAAAAGCGACGATTAGCGCCTCCTGCTTCATTAGGATGACGACATGCTAGGCGCCTTTTTGTGCCAGATCCTCGGCGTTGGCCACGGCCTACGCGGCGAGGATATGGTTGTTCTCCTTCTGTCGCTCCTCGTCGAGCCGGGCAGTGAGCACACGATTTTGGTGGCTTTTCTCTGTCCTGCACGCTTCTTCGACTCGACCCGCCGCTCCTCCGATGTCATATCCTTGGCCAGCTTCTTCGGCTTGGCATGCTTCTTGGTGGTGTGAGCGGCGGCATGTGTAGTAGCGGTGGTGGCGTCGGGATCCATCTCTTCTATTTCCGGTCTCGCCAGTCGAATTTTGAGAGAGGGGTTTTGGAGGGAGAGGGGAGTGGTTTGTGTGCCACTGACGAGAGGGACCTCCAAGGTGAAGGGGAGGATGTGGGAGGACGCACGCGGCTATCTGTGCCGATGCAACCGTGGACCAAATTTGGTGCATGAATGGGTCGTTCCACGCAAGTTGGTCTATTTAGTTCGCCTCGCTGGGCCGTGTTGTAGCTGTCCGCCCGTCCGGTTCGGATGACGCAGGACCATTTGGGTCATGCCACTAGAGATTCCCTGACCCATTCGACCATTCGTTGTTCGAACGTGTTCGCACGGATAGGGGGTCATGAAGGGGTTTCGTGGCAGAAAACACAAATTTTCCTACATTGGAGCGCCCCGAAAGCCCAAGATCTATCTAGGAGTAAAGCTGTAACGGAGGAGGTTTCGGTGACATACCCTTGTAGACCGAAAGCATTACATCTCGAGAGGGACATTTTTTATGTAGTCGATACCGTAGCCGACCTCAAGGTCGCGAATCTCCTCGCAAGTCACCCCATGTCGTGGTTTTGTCGACATGTACGCCATAGGGGTATCCCAACGGCGAGTTTAGAGACGTGGGGGGAGACGGAGAGCGTCCGGGTCGGCTTGACATAGTTTACCCAGGTTCAGATCTCAAGACGGTGGCGAGATCCTACTCCTACTATAAATCACTATAATGGCAATATGCCGAGTTACAGGATTATGGGGTTCGCTGTGTGCGAGTTGTGCTATGCACTTGTTGTTATGCCCTAAAGGCTCTCGTAGGCCGGCTTATATGAGCGCCAGGACCTAGGGTTACATGGAGAGTCCCAGCCGGATACGGTTACAGAGTCCTAGACTAACACTAACTAGTCTTCGTGTCCTCCAAGGCTCCGGCTTCCATCTAAGGCGGTGGCACGTCGCCTTCCTTTATATCTGCTGGACCTCCGGCTTCCTATCAGCAACTGGGCCGCCCGGTTATGCCATAGGCCTAACTACCAACTGTGGGCCACCCGAGCTTGCCAATATGATACTATGCCGTAGGTATACCAATTTGGTATATCCACAACAGTAGCCCCCGGAGTTCTTCAAGATCCTCGTGTTCCTTCGTCTAGCTTTGAGCGTAAGTATCACGTCGTCTTCAATTTATAGGCGTGCTTCGTGAAGAATCTTGGAGAGCTCCCATATCATATTCTCATCCGACTAAGCTAGCCAGAGAGT
Organism: Avena sativa; assembly: GCA_916181665.1. Classification (NCBI taxonomy): domain Eukaryota; kingdom Viridiplantae; phylum Streptophyta; class Magnoliopsida; order Poales; family Poaceae; genus Avena; species Avena sativa. The sequence goes on from OV702297.1 coordinate 153,180,476, forward strand.
TGGTTGTATGCTTCAGTGAACGAGTCCAAGGAGGAGAATTCTCTAACGAATCGTTAGTGATTCTTCCAAGATCTAGGAACGTCTTCAATATTATCATCCATGTAGGACGATAGGTAAGCCGGAAAAAATCACGGCTACCAGGCCACGATCGTAAAGGTTGTCAAACTGGCGACTTAGAGCCAGCAAATTCACAGACATAAGATCTTGTCGAATTAAGGTCTTAGAGCCTCTTATATCATGGACGTTTAGGCCATCGAGCCGTGTAACCCAGTGAAACTTCCGTGAAGGCAAAGTTGATGTTGAGCCCCTGGGTTTCGCTAGCCGGATTTTTCACCGTCTTGAAAGTTTTGTTGACATAACCATATGTAGCCCCCGAGCATTGAGTCGGCTTTGTCGAAGGCGGCTTGATGCTCAAAATAACATGCATAATTGTACATCAAACGATTGTATCCCCCGAGCGCCAAGTCGGAGTTTCGAAAGAAATTCGTCTTGGTGCTCTCAGAGTAGCTTTAGAGAAAATGTGAATAGTGTATCCCCCGAGCGCCAAGTCGGAAATAATTTTGGCTTGTTACTCCAGAGAGAACTTCACAAAAAATTCAGCATCGGTGTAGCCCCTGAGCATCAAGGTGGAATTCACATGAATTTTTCGGCTTGATGTTCAAAGAGAACTAAACCATGTCTTGGAGATCATCGTAGTGTAGCCCCCGAGGTTTGTTCCGTCTTGGACGCAAGGCGGGACAAAGCTCTTAAATTAGAGATGTCAAACCCCCAAGCATTGATCCGACATCCTCAAAGGCGGCTCAAGTCTTGGTCAACAATTGCAATTGCAGCCCCCGAGATATCAAGCCTACTAAAAATCCGGCTTAAAACACCTTAATCCAAGGAACGCGGCAATGTCCTTGCATTACGTACCTGAAACATAAACATAAAAATACAAATGTATTAAATTGTTTCTTTAATTGTGTCCAACATACAAATGCAAGGAGGAACAAATATGGCCTTTAAACAAATCTGAAACAATCCAGCAGTTGAACACATAAAACTGTTTAGGAGGAAAAAACTCAACTGATCTAAACAGTTTATATAAAATTTTGTTTAAGCAAGTGCTAGCTTATCTATTATTCTGGTTTTTATGCTTAAACTTTCGTGAAACGGAAGACTCGCATCACAGAACCATGTCCTTGGGCAATGATGCCTAATGGCACCGTCCAGAACCCAAGGCCAAAATGCCGGCTTTGAGTGCCAAGAAGTCACTACTCCAGAATCCACATAAAAACAACAGAAAACGTGTATCCAGAAAACTTAAGCTAACGCTTGAAGGTGGATTTTTTGCATGGTACCGGGGCCTTAAAACGGCAAGCCAATAAAAAGTTTATACTCACGATCGCAAGGCAAATCGTGGAAAAGATATGACCAAAACGAAAGCGGTAAAAGACTCGAGATATAAGTAAACCAATCTCAATCTCATGATCATAAATAATTAAAATAATAAATAAATAAGGACTTAGCTGTATGTGCGTAGTCGGTGTTGTTCACAGCGAAGATGAATCTGTCCGAGATGCAGCTGGTCGAAAGGTCACGTTTCCATCCGAGGCGGTTTCCGGGATGAGCACAACACGAAAGAAGAAAGACAAATCGATCATGGCAATAATCATGTGCGGACGAAGCTTGACGGAAAATAACACCATGATTTAAATAGTGCATAGTCCGTGGCCTCAAATCCATTGTTTGATGTCGTGAGAATGGTCACGGCAGATGCTGCAATTGGCAGCGAGTAGTAGAACGAGGGGCAAGGGCGGCCAGCCATCTGCGGTGCGAGATGAGGGCGGGGACACAAGGTTTTACCCAGGTTCGGCCCCCCGGAGGGTAAAGACCTACTCCTGCTAGATTGTATTATGGTGGAGGTACAATGGGCGAGCTCGGCGGCTAGGCGGCGTGTAACTACCTCGGTGAATTACGCTCCTAGTACAAGCCTGGATGTTCAGAAATGGTTGAAATAGTACGGTGGGGCCCAAATGCCACTCACAGGTAGACCTTTCGGCCGTCCCAACCATTTCCAAACATCGGGACAAGAACGGGCGGCGTAATCGGCAGGCGAAGGGATCAACTACATACACAAATGAGTATGTATGCAAGCCACCATACAACAGTACATCAGAGCCATTCCATCTAAAAAGAAAGGAAATATAGCAACGCCATACGGCAAGATCCAAATATCCTAGATAGATATAATAGTTTAGGATATCTCCTCATACATCAATCAACAGAGTATCAAGCGAAAGCGGAAGACAAAATCCGACTACGGATAAGAAGCAAATCGGCATAAGATGCCCCATAAATAAGCAGATCCCGCCCACAGATCTCACGGTTCTCCGTTCCCGGAATCTCTACACCGAATGATCGTTGCCCACATCGTCCGTCTCTTCCACCCAGTATCCATCTTGTGAGGGTACCTGTTCATCTGAATCAAACAATTTATCGTGTGAGACCCTAGGGGTACTCAGCAAGTCTTTATGCCTCTAAAGGGGACACAACCTGGGGCGACGCAATTGCAGCAAAAGATAAACCCTAGCAATTCTATAGATACTCGCTAACCATCCGCCTAACCAGAGATAGACGGATGTCCGTGAATTAATAACAATAGTTATAACAGTAATAACGGTAATATCCACAGATCCATCCTCCTCCTCGCTTACCGACGAGGAAGCGGACGAACAACCCCCCATCCGTTGGCAGTTTTATCAAACATTCCATGAGTGTTGTACTATTTACTAGTCAGGTACCTAGTCTAGTCAGATTAAAAGCGGTACTTTAGTTATGCTTGTCTATGATCGAGAAACTGTGCTCCAAGTCGTCCATAACCGCGGACACGGCTTTCAGAAAGTTTTACCCTGCAGGGGTGCACAAATAGCAACACACACTCGATATGCCTCGGAAAAACCAAATCAAAACCCAACGAGGCAGTCACGACAAAGCGATCACAGGATTCAGAAATATTTCAGGGGGCCACCCCATTAAGCTACCCGCAACGGAGTTCGCTGACTCCGAGACGGACTCAAGGTTTGCGCCAATGGCTGTGAACGACTGGGAACCCGAAAATGTGACTGGGCTTGTCGACCCCGCGAAAACACTCCGCTTCCCTAAACAGTACAGTGTGCAGTACCTCGCACAATTTATATAAAGCAGTAAAGCATGGCATAAGTACAGGATAGTAAATAAAACCTCAAACTAGTTTGTGGCCCCAAGAAATAAGAATGAATCAAGCTCTGGCTCAGGGGGGGTCATAAGCCTCCCGGATGTGGATAGCGCGAATATTCAAGGAACAGGAATCAAGTACTCGGGGTCCTACAGGACACAAGTGAGCCTGAAAAACCAAATAGCGAATATGGCTCACCGATGCCACTTTCATTAGTTATCCCATTACTACTCAGGTTAAGTTGTTTAGGTACCTCGTTATCCATCAGACACTCACATACCCTACACATGCTGTTCTACGACTCGCATGGCTCAAACAACTCCTGTAGTAAGGGCTCATGGGATGGAGGAACAAGCTTCGGTGGGGTTTAAAAGTAATGGCTATGCAATACTTGGGATTCAATTTAATGCAATCGTGACTCAATGATGCAAGAATAAGATAGAGGCAATAGGTACTATGTGTATGCAAGCATGTGGTAGTGCTTGTCTGGCAGCTCAGTTGAAGCGTGAGAAGGATCTGGGTAGTGCTCCTGGTTATCTTGATATATCCCCTGCTCAGCGTCTATTCGAAGAAGAACCAAACAAACAAGGGCCAACATAAATAAAGTGCACAAGCATATGAATTAAATGCGACAAGCAAACAATCATGCCATGATGAATGATGCACAATTTGCATGGCAATAAAGTAGCATGGCATGGGTGAGGTGTGGAATACAAGATTAAATCATTTTATTGAGTTTTAACCACATTTTAACTTCATATTAGTTGCTGTATACTTTATATTTATATGATGCATGCTTCAAATCAAACCATGGAATGCATAAACAGAAAGGTCTCGTCGAGCTAATCATTTTAGACATATTATTTGTTAAATTTGGAGTTATAAAACAAAAGTTATTAATTATTTAAAGTGGAAGGGCATTTTATTGAAATTTAAATTAACTTGGAAAATTAAGTGTTCAAAATATATTTTGGATGATATATTTGAATTCCTCATATTTTTCTGATTTGGAAACATATATTATTTGTATTAATTGGGTTTGTATTTTAAAAGTTATTTAAAAACAGAAATAAATTTGAATTTGAATTAATTTTGAATAAGTTTGATTTTAAACAGATATGCAGAAATACTTTTTATACCCAAGCTAAGCTAGCCACAGACACTGTCCAGTGGGCCACTGCTGACTCAGCAGCACCGCGCGCAGAGAAAAGTTCTGTCACCGCGAGCTCGCCTAGCCGCAGCGAATGACATGTGGGGCCGGAGCGTCCTCAGGGCCACAAGCGGGCGCGCCAGCGAGGTCGTGCCACGTGGGGGGAGCCCGGGAGCGCGGGTTGAGGATCCGAAACTTGCGGTCTCTTTTTGCAAAGTGGCAACAGCCGATGACAGATGGGTCCGAAGGGTCGCGGGTTGAGCAGAAAAACAAAGAAGGGGCTAAAAGCAAAACGGCCACAGGCCTGGCGTCGCTGGCGACCGATCGGTGCGCGGCGCGGGGTGGGGGATCGATCCCTGGACGTGCTGGTGCGCGCTGGGGGGGCGTAACCGGTGCGGTGGCTTCTAGGGTGGTGACAGAGAAGCGGACGCAGGCTAGCTAAGCCTCTGCGAGGCGCAGCGGCAAGGAGACTATAGCGCCGCTGGTGCACGCACCGTGCTCGACGAAACGAGAAGCGACTCTAGACGACGACAGTGCGGCGGAGCATGTCCAGGAGGTCAGGTAGCTCGCCAAGAGTGTGTCGGTGCGGTTGGATCGGCTCGAGGCGCAGAGGATCGACGTCGAGGCAGACGGCCAGAGGATCTAGGGTTTGCGTCGGTGCAGCGTCGGCCTGGTGGCTCCGGTCCGTCTCCTCCTCAACGGCGTGTACAGGCGGCCTCCTAGGCGTCTCCTCGTTCTCCCAGGCCTCTTCTCGGACGTGCTGCACGGCTGAAACGACTGGGCGTGGTGGAGGCCGACGGTGGGCGGCGATGGGGGGTAGACGGTGGTGGAGAGGAAGGAGAGAAGAGGGCGAGTCCCAGGGCACCTCGGCCAGATCTGGAGAGGCAGAGAGGAGATCCGAGAGGGGGATAAAGCAGAGAGAGGGGAGGGAGGAGCCGTGGGGAGCAGGTAGATGGAAAAAGGTGGCTCGGCCACTTTTCCTCTCCTCCTTCACGTGCTCGGCAGGGCAGGGGCAGGGCGAGGTGGTGAAGGAGGGCTGCCAGGTGGGGACGGTAGGGCCAGAGGGGGGAGGCTCGGCTGATGGGGCCTGCAGGCAGAGAGAGAGCTAGAGGAAGAGAGGCTCGGGTTTAGGGTGTGGTAGAGGAATGGGTGGCTCGGGTGTAGCTAGGGTTTTGGTTGGGATGGAGGGTAGCTAGGGCAGGGGGTAGGTGGCCAGTGGGACCTGCAAGGTGGGGCTCGGCATGGAGACTAAGGGAGGGTTAGGTTTAGAAGGAGAAGAGAGAGAGAGGGGGGATAAGATAATTAGGGTGGTAGGGTTTAGCTTAGATGGGGGGGTATGGTGATGATGGAGTAGGTTTAGATGAGAGAGAGATGAGGGGTGAGGTTTATTGTTTTGTCAAGCTCAAGCAAGATCAAGCAAAGAGCAAGCAAGAACTAGACAAGGAAAAGAGAGGGTGAGGATTAAGCAAGATCACACTAGATCCCACCAAGAGAAGGGGAAGATAGAGATGCTCCCCTCAAACAAATAAAAACCAAAAGGCAAGCAAAAAGGTGGTACTTGCATGGGCCATGCAAAAATATTCAATGCCATGTGTATTTTGTGAGAACAATAATATTAACATGGCATTATATATTATGCATTCCAAAAATTGGAATAAAGGCCAAGCAAAAAGAATTAACAAGGATGTCCCATGTGGAGTAGATGGAGATGACCATTTTGATATACAATGGGACTTGCTAGTGTGTATATGCCACTAGGTAGTTAATAAGCCCACAAAATATTCCAACATGATGATCACCCCCAAAACAACACATATGAGAGCTAGAAATAGGGTTCCACCCACAAGGCATGCAAAGGTGGCCATGTGGCTCTAATATATCAATGAGGTGAAAACAACATGATGCCAAGATGAGAGCATGTGGAAAAGAATTGGATCCATCCTAACCCACATGAGCTAGAAGTAAAACCAGTAATGCCAAGCTCATATTTAGTTGGATGGTGGAATTATAAGGTGGTGAAAGAAAGGTGGTGGAGTTAATAAAAGATATGCCCCCAACCCAACTTGGGCATTGAAACAATATATCAAGAACCAAATACAATATCAAGAGGCAAAAACAATTAACAATGCATATGAGATAAGAACCAAATGAAGAGGGTTTTATATGATGCTCAAATGCAAGGTGGCATGATGACATGAGCATGATATAATGATGATGCCACAATTATGTATTTGAAGTAGCCATTATATTACTAGACCAAGTAGCATTACAATTGTTAGACAATTGGGATGCTACAACTCTCCCCCACTAAACAGGAATCTCGCCCCGAGATTCTAGGATGAAGAAGAAGACACAAAGAGGGTAGGATACTTGACACGGAGCTCATCTTCACGTTCCCAAGTGGCTTCATCAACGGAATGGTGCGACCACTGCACCTTGCAGAACTTGATGGACTTGTTGCGAGTCCTTCTTTCTGCGACTTCAAGGATTTTTGTGGGGTGTTCTTGATAAGACAGGTCTTCTTGGAGATTGATAAGCTCATGGTCCACGGTCCTGCCGGGATCCTTGAAGCACTTCTTGAGCTGAGAGATGTGGAAAACATCATGGACTTTGAGTTTTTCCGGGAGCTCAAGAGCATAAGCAACTTCTCCTCTTCTTCCACGAACTTTGAAGGGACCGATGTATCTAGGAGCCAGCTTTCCTTTGATACCAAAGCGGTGCGTTCCTCTCATGGGAGTGACACGAAGGTAAACGAGATCACCAGGGACATACTCCATGTCCGTGTGCTTCCTATCATAATTGCTCTTCTGGCGACTTTGAGAAATCCTTAGATTTTCAAGGATGATATGAACCTTCTCCTCCGCTTGAGTCACAATGTCAGGGCCAAACAGAATTCTTTCTCCTGCACCTGACCAACCAATCGGAGTTCTGCATTTGCGACCATAGAGAGCCTCAAATGGTGCCATCTTTAGACTTTTCTGGAAGCTGTTGTTGTAAGAGAATTCAGCATAAGGAAGACATTCTTCCCACTTCATGCCAAAAGAGATGACGCAAGCACGAAGCATATCCTCCATAATCTGATTGATCCTTTCAACTTGTCCTTGCGACTGAGGGTGGTAAGCTGTGCTGAAGTTCCACTTTGTTCCCAATGCATTTTGGAAACTTTCCCAGAACTTGGAAGTGAAGATGCTTCCACGGTCTGAACTGATCTCAAGCGGAACCCCATATAGAGAGACAATTCTGTTGATATAGAGCTCCGCCAACTGAATTGCAGAAATGGTTTCCTTGACGGGGAAGAAGTGAGCCACTTTAGAAAGCCTGTCAATGACAACAAAGATTGCATTGTTGCCCTTCTGCGACCTAGGAAAACCAGTGATGAAGTCCATCTCTACTTTCTCCCATTTCCATTCCGGGGGTTTCAATGGCTGTAGAAGACCGGAAGGTTTCTGATGAACAGCTTTCACTCTGCGGCAGACATCACACTCTGAGACATACTTGGCACAATACCTTTTCAAACCAGGCCACCAATATTGTGTTTTCAAGTCCATGTACATCTTTGTGCTGCCAGGGTGGATAGAAAGAACAGAATCATGCGCCTCCTTGAGAACTTGCTCTCTCAAACCCGGGTAGTTCGGAACAAACATCCGGTGTTCAAAGAAAAGCGTGCCTTGATCATCGACGTGGAAGGACTCATACTTCGGAAGCTGAATCCTGGAGATGATCTTTCTTGTGTACGGATCACCAAGCTGAGAAGAGCGAACCTTTTCTTCCAAGAGAGGTGTTGCTAGAAGGTTCTGGAGATACCCTTGTTCCACAATTTCAAGGTTGAGCTGACGGAATTCCTCGCACAAGAGAGGCTGTTGTTCTTCCATCATGAGGTTGTTGACATAAGCTTTGCGGCTAAGAGCATCTGCCATGACATTAGCTTTGCCCGGAGTGTAGTTGATGGTCAAATCAAAATCATTGATTGCTTCAATCCATCTCCTCTACCGAAGGTTGAGATCAGGCTGAGTGAAGATATACTTCAAACTCTTGTGATCAGAAAAGATCTCACAACGATTGCCAAGCAAGTAGTGCCTCCATACTTTCAAAGCAAAGACAACTGCTGCGAGCTCGAGGTCATGTGTAGGATAGTTGATCTCATGCGTCTTCAACTGACGAGAGGCATAAGCAACAACTTGTTTTTCTTGCATAAGGACCGCACCCAATCCATGCAAAGAGGCGTCACAGAATATCTGGAATGGCCTGGATGTATCCGGAGGAACCAAGACTGGTGTGGAAGTGAGCTTCTCTTTGAGTGTCTCAAAGCTTGCTTGACATGCAGGAGTCCAAAGGTATTTCTTGCCTTTCTTGAGGAGATCGGTAAGAGGCTTCGCTATCTTCGAAAAGTTCTGAACGAAGCGACGACAATAACTAGCCAAACCAAGGAAACTCCGCACTTCCTTGACATTGACAGGAGGAAGCCATTCAACAATTGTCTTCACAGTTTCCGGATTGACTGCAATGCCCTTGGCAGAGATGACGTGACCAAGATAGGTTACTTGAGGCAGCCAAAACTCACACTTGGAGAACTTTGCATACAAGCGGTGCTCACGAAGCTTGTTTAGGACACGCCGAAGGTGTTCTTCATGCTCTTCTTGTGACTTAGAATAGACTAGGATGTCATCCAGATAGACCACAACGAACTTATCAAGATACTCCATGAAAACCGAGTTCATGAGCCTCGAGAAGGTGGCAGGTGCGTTGGTGAGACCGAAAGACATGACCGTGTACTCATACAGGCCATAGCGGGTGGTGAAAGCTGTTTTAGGAACATCTTCCTTGCGAATCTTGATTTGGTGATAACCACTTCTCAAGTCAAGCTTAGAGAATACCACGGCTCCAGCTAGCTGATCAAAGAGATCATTAATCCGCGGAAGGGGATATTTATTCTTGATGGTTTTAGCATTGAGAGCCCGATAGTCAACACAAAGTCTATCAGTCTGGTCTCGCTTCTTCACAAAGAGAGTAGGGCTACCCCAAGAAGAAGTACTGTGCTGAATGAAACCCAACTTCTCTTGTTCATCAAGCTGACGTTTGAGTTTAGCCAACTCAGCAGGACCCATCTTATAAGGCCGCTTGGAGATAGGAGCGGTACCAGGTTCAAGCTCAATAACAAACTCAACCTCACGATTCGGAGGCATACCTGGCAACTCTTCAGGAAAGACATCTGGGAACTCACAGACCACCGGAACACTCTGAATAGCTTCCATAGCATCAACATTCAGAGCCGCCAAAGAGAAAAGATGGATAGCAGGAGTCAGACTTGGAGAATAGACTATATGGCCTTCAGGAATCTTCCGAGAAACCGAGCGTTCAGCACAATCAATCACAGCTGCATTTGCTATCAACCAATCCATGCCCAAGATGACATCAATGTCAGAATTGCCCAGAATGATTAAGGACGCCGAGAACGAAGAGCCACCAATCTCAATTTGATTGCCATGGCTGATTTTAGAAGCTGCCATTGTTGCTCCAGGAGAAAGGACCATTAACCGCTTAAGGAGAGGATCCATAGCTAACCCATTCTCATCTGAAAACTTGGTTGACACAAAAGAATGCGATGCACCAGAATCAAACAAAACTCGTGCAGGGACTGAGTTAACGGAAAGCATACCCATTACAACTCCAGGTGCATGCTCAGCTTGAGCGGCGTTGACACAGTTGGCACGAGCAATAGTAGACCCGGGCTTGGTGTTGATGTTGAGAGCCCGAGGTGGTGGTGCACGAACCAAAGGAGAGCTTGCCGCAGATCTTGGAGGTGGTGGAGGAAGAGCCTTGTTCTTGATCGGACAGTTCCAGTATTGATGCCCAGTGTTTCCACACGTGTAACAAGCACCAGCTGGACGTGGAGCAACGTAGCCGGGGACTCCGCCAGGCGCTCCAGGGTAGTGGTGGTTGTAGCCCCTGGGAGCAGCAGTGAGGAAGTTTGGTGGCCTTGCCGCGTAGCTTGAAGGTCTTGGTGTAGCCGGGAGCGACGGTGGGGTGTTAGGAACCCAGACACGACGCTTAGAAGGAGCTGACATAGTTGAAGAGCTTGCTACATCACGGCTGTGTTTCTTTGACTCCTCAAACACTTGCCTACTTGCCTCTTCCTGCAGAGCTGTATGCTGAAGTTCCAGAAAAGACGCCGGCCTTGCATGTGTGATTGCATACTTAATCGATGCATTGAGCCCTTGCCTGAACCTCTTTTGCTTCTTCTTGTCGTCAGAGATCTCATCGCCACCATAACGAGAAAGGTTCATGAAGTTCCTGATGTAGGTATTGACATTATCATTGCCCTGCTTGAGGTTGAGAAACACTTCCTTCATCCTCTCCATGACAATTTCTGACAGATACTGCTCTTTGAAAGCTCCAGTGAACTGTCCCCAAGTAGGCTGAAAACCAGTGCAGTTTGCCTTCAGGTAATTCTCCCACCACAGCGCTGCATCTCCCTTCAGAAGGTGAGTAGCACACTTTACCCAATCTTGCTCAGGAACATCAGCAGTTGCCAGTAACCTTGACATCTCACACAACCAATCATCAGCATCAAGTGGTTGATCAGAAACATCAAACTGGCATGGGTTGAACTTCACGAAGCTCTTGATGTCTCCTCGCTTGGGAGGTGGAGGTAGCGGCACAAACTCGTTCCTCCTGACACTTTCCTCAAAGCGTTGCTGGTTCTGCTGCATTGCTGCCAAGGCATTGGCGATGCTTGACAAAGCTGACCCCAGTTCAGGATGTATGTCCTCTTCAGAACGGCGTGGTGGTGCCATCCTGTGATTGATATAAAACACAAGTCAGTACTATGATGGAGACTAATAATAATCCAAAATAGTACCAAGATGGAATTAATCAAGATTAAGGATACAATTTACTAAGATGATATTAAAATATCAACGAAGTTCAAAGCACCTAGAAGATATTAAGCATATCGCACACGGCGGAAAAGGAGTGTGGTACACAAATATATCAAAGAAAAATTTTCCACAAATTTCGGCATTAAAATACCAATAGATGCGCAAAATCACTTAACGAATCAAGATTAGTGACTCTACCAATTCAATATACAAGAGCGAATGATAAGAGTAGTGGTATGGTCGCGACTCCATCCCGCACTCAAATCATTACTCCGCACATGAATAAGTAAAACACATATCTCAACACCTTCTTCACACGATGAACCTAAAGATTAGCGACTACGGAAACGAACAACCCAAAGAAGATAACGTCGGATAACAAAGAGTAAGACAGATCGCGTCGGTATACAACAAAACAGATATATTGCGTCGGTTTGCAAAAGCCTGTCGGTATGGAATGTACCAACAGTTGATAACCAAAAGGCCGATAAGATAACAACTTGGATGCAACAGATAGACAAGGAATTACACACACACACTCACACACACAGATACACAACCTATGGTACTACGGAAACCCAGAACACGTGAATCCTAGTTTGAATTTAAGAAGAGGATTGAAAACGTTACACTTCCTTACCAGAAAAGGGTGGGTGGGTGGGTAAGAAGAAAAGTGGAAGCAGTCCTACTCTCGCGTTTTGTTTTTCCCTAGTATACATAACTACCAAAAATATTTGCTAGACAGACAACGACCATTTGGCTGAGACCCTGAAGGGCGGGATGGCTCTGATACCAATTGTAACTACCTCGGTGAATTACGCTCCTAGTACAAGCCTGGATGTTCAGAAATGGTTGAAATAGTACGGTGGGGCCCAAATGCCACTCACAGGTAGACCTTTCGGCCGTCCCAACCATTTCCAAACATCGGGACAAGAACGGGCGGCGTAATCGGCAGGCGAAGGGATCAACCACATACACAAATGAGTATGTATGCAAGCCACCATACAACAGTACATCAGAGCCATTCCATCTAAAAAGAAAGGAAATATAGCAACGCCATACGGCAAGATCCAAATATCCTAGATAGATATAATAGTTTAGGATATCTCCTCATACATCAATCAACAGAGTATCAAGCGGAAGCGGAAGACAAAATCCGAGTACGGATAAGAAGCAAATCGGCATAAGATGCCCCATAAATAAGCAGATCCCGCCCACAGATCTCACGGATCCCCGTTCCCGGAATCTCTACACCGAATGATCGTTGCCCACATCGTCTGTCTCTTCCACCCAGTATCCATCTTGTGAGGGTACCTGTTCATCTGAATCAAACAATTTATCGTGTGAGACCCTAGGGGTATTCAGCAAGTCTTTATGCCTCTAAAGGGGACACAACCTGGGGCGACGCAATTGCAGCAAAAGATAAACCCTAGCAATTCTATAGATACTCGCTAACCATCCTCCTAACCAGAGATAGACGGATGTCCGTGAATTAATAACAACAGTTATAACAGTAATAACGGTAATATCCACAGATCCATCCTCCTCCTCGCTTACCGACGAGGAAGCGGACGAACAACCCCCCATCCGTTGGCAGTTTTATCAAACATTCCATGAGTGTTGTACTATTTACTAGTCAGGTACCTAGTCTAGTCAGATTAAAAGCGGTACTTTAGTTATGCTTGTCTATGATCGAGAAACTGTGCTCCAAGTCGTCCATAACCGCGGACACGGCTTTCAGAAAGTTTTACCCTGCAGGGGTGCACAAATAGCAACACACACTCGATATGCCTCGGAAAAACCAAATCAAAACCCAACGAGGCAGTCACGACAAAGCGATCACAGGATTCAGAAATATTTCAGGGGGCCACCCCATTAAGCTACCCGCAACGGAGTTAGCTGACTCTGAGATGGACTCAAGGTTTGCGCCAATGGCTGTGAACGACTGGGAACCCGAAAATGTGACTGGGCTTGTCGACACCGTGAAAACACTCCGCTTCCCTAAACAGTACAGTGTGCAGTACCTCGCACAATTTAAATAAAGCAGTAAAGCATGGCATAAGTACAGGATAGTAAATAAAACCTCAAACTAGTTTGTGGCCCCAAGAAATAAGAATGAATCAAGCTCTAGCTCAGGGGGGTTCATAAGCCTCCTGGATGTGGATAGCGCGAATATTCAAGGAACAGGAATCAAGTACTCGGGGTCCTACGGGACACAAGTGAGCCTGAAAAACCAAATAGCGAATATGGCTCACCGATGCCACTTTCATTAGTTATCCCATTACTACTCAGGTTAAGTTGTTTAGGTACCTCGTTATCCATCAGACACTCACATACCCTACACATGCTGTTCTACGACTCGCATGGCTCAAACAACTCCTGTAGTAAGGGCTCATGGGATGGAGGAACAAGCTTCGGTGGGGTTTAAAAGTAATGGCTATGCAATACTTGGGATTCAATTTAATGCAATCGTGACTCAATGATGCAAGAATAAGATAGAGGCAATAGGTACTATGTGTATGCAAGCATGTGGTAGTGCTTGCCTGGCAGCTCAGTTGAAGCGAGAGAAAGATCTGGGTAGTGCTCCTGGTTATCTTGATATATCCCCTGCTCAGCGTCTATTCGAAGAAGAACCAAACAAACAAGGGCCAACATAAATAAAGTGCACAAGCATATGAATTAAATGCGACAAGCAAACAATCATGCCATGATGAATGATGCACAATTTGCATGGCAATGAAGTAGCATGGCATGGGTGAGGTGTGGAATACAAGATTAAATCATTTTATTGAGTTTTAGCCACATTTTAACTTCATATTAGTTGCTGTATACTTTATATTTATATGATGCATGCTTCAAATCAAACCGTGGAATGCATAAACAGAAAGGTCTCGTCGAGCTAATCATTTTAGACATATTATTTGTTAAATTTGGAGTTATAAAACAAAAGTTATTAATTATTTAAAGTGGAAGGGCGTTTTATTGAAATTTAAATTAACTTGGAAAATTAAGTGTTCAAAATATATTTTGGATGACATATTTGAATTCCTCATATTTTTCTGATTTGGAAACATATATTATTTATATTAATTGGGTTTGTATTTTAAAAGTTATTTAAAAACAGAAATAAATTTGAATTTGAATTAATTTTGAATAAGTTTGATTTTAAACAGATATGCAGAAATACTTTTTATACCCAAGCTAAGCTAGCCACAGACACTGTCCAGTGGGCCACTGCTGACTCAGCAGCACCGCGCGCAGAGAAAAGTTCTATCACCGCGAGCTCGCCTAGCCGCAGCGAATGACATGTGGGGCCGGAGCGTCCTCAGGGCCACACGCGGGCGCGCCAGCGAGGTCGTGCCACGTGGGGGGAGCCCGGGAGCGCGGGTTGAGGATCCGAAACTTGCGGTCTCTTTTTGCAAAGTGGCAACAGCCGATGACAGATGGGTCCGAAGGGTCGCGGGTTGAGCAGAAAAACAAAGAAGGGGCTAAAAGCAAAACGGCCACAGGCCCGCACTGTGGATCTTCCTGGCGTCGCTGGCGACCGATCGGTGCGCGGCGCGGGGTGGGGGATCGATCCCTGGACGTGCTGGTGCACGCTGGGGGGGCGTAACCGGTGCGGTGGCTTCTAGGGTGGTGACAGAGAAGCGGACGCAGGCTAGCTAAGCCTCTGCGAGGCGCAGCGGCAAGGAGACTATAGCGCCGCCGGTGCACGCAGCGTGCTCGACGAAACGAGAAGCGACTCTAGACGACGACAGTGCGGCGGAGCATGTCCAGGAGGTCAGGTAGCTCGCCGAGAGTGTGTCGGTGCGGTTGGATCGGCTCGAGGCGCAGAGGATCGGCGTCGAGGCAGACGGCCAGAGGATCTAGGGTTTGCGTCGGTGCAGCGTCGGCCTGGTGGCTCCGGTCCGTCTCCTCCTCGACGGCGTGTACAGGCGGCCTCCTAGGCGTCTCCTCGTTCTCCCAGGCCTCTTCTCGGACGTGCTGCACGGCTGAAACGACTGGGCGTGGTGGAGGCCGACGGTGGGCGGCGATGGGGGGTAGACGGTGGTGGAGAGGAAGGAGAGAAGAGGGCGAGTCCCAGGGCACCTCGGCCAGATCTGGAGAGGCAGAGAGGAGATCCGAGAGGGGGATAAAGCAGAGAGAGGGGAGGGAGGAGCCGTGGGGAGCAGGTAGATGGAAAAAGGTTGCTCGGCCACTTTTCCTCTCCTCCTTCACGTGCTCGGCAGGGCAGGGGCAGGGCGAGGTGGTGAAGGAGGGCTGCCAGGTGGGGACGGTAGGGCCAGAGGGGGGAGGCTCGGCTGATGGGGCCTGCAGGCAGAGAGAGAGCTAGAGGAAGAGAGGCTCGGGTTTAGGGTGTGGTAGAGGAATGGGTGGCTCGGGTGTAGCTAGGGTTTTGGTTGGGATGGAGGGTAGCTAGGGCAGGGGGTAGGTGGCCAGTGGGACCTGCAAGGTGGGGCTCGGCATGGAGACTAAGGGAGGGTTAGGTTTAGAAGGAGAAGAGAGAGAGAGGGGGGATAAGATAATTAGGGTGGTAGGGTTTAGCTTAGATGGGGGGGTATGGTGATGATGGAGTAGGTTTAGATGAGAGAGAGATGAGGGGTGAGGTTTATTGTTTTGTCAAGCTCAAGCAAGATCAAGCAAAGAGCAAGCAAGAACTAGACAAGGAAAAGAGAGGGTGAGGATTAAGCAAGATCACACTAGATCCCACCAAGAGAAGGGGAAGATAGAGATGCTCCCCTCAAACAAATAAAAACCAAAAGGCAAGCAAAAAGGTGGTACTTGCATGGGCCATGCAAAAATATTCAATGCCATGTGTATTTTGTGAGAACAATAATATTAACATGGCATTATATATTATGCATTCCAAAAATTGGAATAAAGGCCAAGCAAAAAGAATTAACAAGGATGTCCCATGTGGAGTAGATGGAGATGACCATTTTGATATACAATGGGACTTGCTAGTGTGTATATGCCACTAGGTAGTTAATAAGCCCACAAAATATTCCAACATGATGATCACCCCCAAAACAACACATATGAGAGCTAGAAATAGGGTTCCACCCACAAGGCATGCAAAGGTGGCCATGTGGCTCTCATATATCAATGAGGTGAAAACAACATGATGCCAAGATGAGAGCATGTGGAAAAGAATTGGATCCATCCCAACCCACATGAGCTAGAAGTAAAACCAGTAATGCCAAGCTCATATTTAGTTGGATGGTGGAATTATAAGGTGGTGAAAGAAAGGTGGTGGAGTTAATAAAAGATATGCCCCCAACCCAACTTGGGCATTGAAACAATATATCAAGACCCAAATACAATATCAAGAGGCAAAAACAATTAACAATGCATATGAGATAAGAACCAAATGAAGAGGGTTTTATATGATGCTCAAATGCAAGGTGGCATGATGACATGAGCATGATATAATGATGATGCCACAATTATGTATTTGAAGTAGCCATTATATTACTAGACCAAGTAGCATTACAATTGTTAGACAATTGGGATGCTACACGGCGAGTCGCTTGGGTGTATGATGGAACGTATCTCTACACGCCCTGTAGGGTGGTTTATATAGACTCACCTCCCCTAGGGTTTACATATCTCAACCGAATCAGTTAAGGCTTCGGTAATCGTTTAACCTAACTCGACTGGGCCTATCTACTCGCCTGGGCCTTCAGCTTCCAGTCGCTTGGATCCACACCGGGCCTTGATCCAGTCGCCGTCTTGCAGGCCCACTCGCCAGTTCCTGGGCCAGTCGGAAACGTCCTGCTGGGTAATACCCCGGTAGGCATATCCCCATCAGTAGTCCCCGAGGCCGCCGTTGATTGGGCGCAGGTGGTTGCTGGCAGTCGGAGTATACGACTTCAAAGCAGACATCCAGTCGAATCGTCGGCGGGCTCCTGAATAAAGGAAAAAACTAGTCATTCTGATCGCAGCTTTGGCGAGTCGAGTCGGCGAAATACTTAGTCACTGTCGTAGTGATCGGGTCGGCGAGCCAAGTGGCTGAAGTTGGACCGTTAAACATGGTCAAACTAGCCGTTGGGGTAATCCAACGGTAACTTTTGGCGTAATCACCGCGTAGTAACGGCTCCCTGATTTGGCGGGTAACAACCTCTATATAAGGGGAATGGTAGGCGATCGGAGAACCACCTCCTCGTCATTTCCTCCAATTGCGCGCTCCTTCGCTCTCCTCCGCGTCGCGATCCAGTCGAACCGAAATCCTCCGACCTCCCCAAACCTTCTCACGAATGGCCCCCTCCACCGAACCATGGGGCAGGTCCAAGTGTACAAGGGCGCTCCTGGCTTCCTTCGAGGAAGCAGGGATCCTACGCGCCGATAGGTGGCGCATCCCCGCGGCCGGAGAGGTGACTCCGGATCCGCGCGAGGGAGAGTTCATCTGCTTCACCAGCCACCTAGAACGGAGGTTGGGATTTCCTACGTCCCTGTTCTTCCGGCGCTTCTGCGCCTACTACGGGATCCAACCGTCGGACCTGGGTCCGCACATCATCGAGCAGCTCGCCATCTTCGTGGCGTTCTACGAGTGCTACCTGGGCTGCCGGCCCTACTTTCCTCTATGGCAAGATCTGTTCCACGGACGGATCAGTCGCGAGGAAGCGGGCGGCCCAATGCTCGCCGCGGGCGGCCTGACATTCCAGCTGAAGTCGAAGGCCTCGTTTTTTGACTTGATGCTACCCGCCAAGGCGGCGAGCGAGTGGAAGAAGTCTTGGTTCTACGTTACCGAGGCGACTCCGGAGGGCGAGGCGACGATCCCACGATACTCCGCCGACCGGCCCGAACCGCGCCGACTCCAAGTCGGCAAGCTCCCCACCGACCAGCGGATGGTCGTGGACGAAATGCTTCAAACCATCCGTGGTCTAAAGAAGAAGGGCCTCCAGACAATTAACTTATACAACTCCTGGCTCGGGCGGCGGCTCGTCCCTCTGTATCAGCGCGACCACTATATGTACCAATACACGAGCTGGGAGGACTCGACGAAGTCCTGCCTCGCCGAGTGGAAGCTCGAGGACTACATCCCAACACTGAAGAAGATCACCCAGGCGGTGTACCTGGACGCAAAGGCCGGGGTCGCCCCTACACCCCTTAGCATCCAGCCCCAACGGTAAGTCTCTTTGCATCATTCGCAGTCGTAGTTTATGCAGTCGCGGTCATTCTAATTTCATCTTGTGCTCATTGCAGCTATTCCAAGTGGTGGAAGGATGGCTCCCGCCTTCAGACGACGAGAACTCGAGCTCGTACGTCCAGGACATGGGCGAGTCGCCTCCCGCCAAGGGCGACACCGAGAGCGACGAGAGCAACGACGACGACGAATCCGAGGAGGAGGTCGCCCCGCTGGTTCGCAAGACCCGCGGGCAGCGTCAGCGTGAGCTTGAGGCGAGTAAAAGCCTCGAGCGTCATGATGATGATGATGACGAACTTCCGGAGACCACCTCGCGCCGCCAGGCTACTCCGTCGAAGAAGAAGAAGAAGAAGGAGAAGGAGGTGAAGGCCCCTACGAAGAAGAAGACGAAGCCGATGAGACCGGCCTCCCCGCCGCACTCGGCGAGCAGCTCCGACGCCACCAGCCTGGCCAAGGGCGAGGCGCCGCTGACGGTAACCGCGCTGGACACGACCACTGTCCTGAGCGAGGTGCCACTGGCCTCGATGCCTCCGCCATTCACCCCAGTCTCTGGGCTAGGGGCCGCTCCGGTCGCGGCGGCTTCACCTCGCAGGGAAGCTCCCGCTGAAGATGTCTCAGAGGCTCCCGTCGTAGCCTCGACGACGAAGAAACCATCCGTGTCTTGGGCACACGATGTCTTGGAAATAGGCCTCAGTCACCGACTGGGCCCCGAACTGGAGAAGCCGGCCGGCATCCGCACGGGGCTACGCTTCATTCCAGTCGCCAAGTGAGTTTGCTCACCTTCTTTCGTCTTTCATTGTACTTGGATTATCTTGCTCACGCGATCAATTTGTAGGACCGGAGCAAAGAAGATAGGCCAGCCAACCGTGGCTAAGGTGCCACCCGTCGTCAGCGAAGAGGATCCCTCCCGTAAGAGGAAGGCGGACGAGGTCGTCGTCCCCGCGGATAGCGCCAAGAAGGCCAAGGGCGACGAAGTCGTCACAGTATCCGACGACATGGTGATCGCGCCGAATGAACCCGTAGCGGAGGCAACCTTACCCGCCAAGGAGGGTGCTCCCTCGCCTGGGGCAGCCGAGCCGGCCTCCTTTGGTGCCGGTGCCTCCATCGCAACGTTCCCACGCTTCATGGCCAAAGCGGCTACAGCGAGTGGTACCTCGCCCTCGAGCCATGCACCTGGGGTCACCGATACGGAGGTCGAGCAGCGTCGCGGGCACACGCCAGCTCTCCTCGCGTCCGTGGATGCGATACAACTTCATGGCATGCTTGGCGCAGCCATCCAGGTATGTCCAGTCCCCAAGGATCAGGCCGGTGTGTTGCAGTGGTCTGATTCTTTTAGTGTCTTATTGTTTATTTTTCACGTCTAGTCCCCGAGTGCGCGCTCGCTAAATTTCAGCGGGTGGGCACTTAGGATTTTTTGATTGCCAGTCCCCGAGTGCGCACTCGCTGAATTTCAGCGGGTGGGCACTTAGGATTTTTTGATTGCCAGTCCCCGAGTGCGCACTCGCTGAATTTCAGCGGGTGGGCACTTAGGATTTTTTGGTTGCCAGTCCCCGATTGCGCACTCGCTGAATTTCAACTGGTGTGCACTTAGGATTTTTTGATTGCCAGTCCCCGAGTGGGCACTCGCTGAATTTCAGCGGGTGGGCACTTAAGATTTTTTGGTTGCCAGTCCCCGAGTGCGTACTCGCTGAATTTCAGCGGGTGGGCACTTAGAATTTTTTGATTGCCAGTCCTCGAGTGCGCACTCGCTGAATTTCAGCGGGTGGGCACTTTGGATTCCGCTTTGGTTAACTATTTGAATTGTGTGCAGGGTCTGCAACGTGAGTCAGCTGACCGGCTTGCTGCGACACGCCGCGCGAAAAAGGAACTGGCCACCGTCCAAGAGGCGAATAAGGGGCTTCAGGCAATTTCCGCGAAGGCAGAGGAGGCCCGCCAGGGACTTGTCCCAGCGAGTGAGTTGGCAGCAGCTCAATCGGCGTTGAGCTCGGCGGAGAAGCGGATCGCCGACCTCGAGCGCGAGCTGAGGGAGGCGAAAGAGGAAGCGAGTTCGGCGGATGGTCGAGCCAAGGCCGCCGTTACGGCCGCCACGGAAGAACGTAAAGTTTCTGATGCCCTTGTTGCTAGGCTTCAGGATGATTATACTTCTCTTCAAAGCTTCATCACGGATCTCTCCCGTCCCTTGATTGGTGAGTGTGTCTGCCCCCGCCTATTGCATGTGCCTTTTTGTAATATCCGATGTACTCACTGTTATCTTCTATCCACAGGTCGCATCCTTGATAGCGTGGAAGAGGCGATCTCGTTCGACACGCGGCAATGTGTGGCCACGCTCGTCGACTCGGCGACGTTGTCGGCGACATGCATCCGGGCCTACCTCCAGGAGATGTCGCCCACGGAAGTAATTCCCAGCGACCTCGTCGAGGTGTGGCGGTACTTGGAGAAGGCGCCGTCGGTCATCGAGTTTATGACGCGATCGGCATTCCGACGTGGAGCGGCGACGACACTTAGCCTTGGGCTCGCCCACTTCCCGGAGGACTTCGACCTGGACGACGTGACGAGTGTCTACCCGTCGTCGACTGGCTCGGTGGAGATCTCTGAGGTGCTCAAGTTGACAGATCGTGCTGCAGTGTATTCCAAGCGCGTCTGGGCGATGGGTGACCTCCTTCCTTACCAGGAGACGGTCGTCGCACCTAACGACCCCGAGCCGCAGCACCAGGACTTCAAGGTCGAGCAACCCTTCCGTGCGGCGATGGCGGATGAGCTGACGACTTACCCGTCAAACCCGTACACGCCCTTCATTCGCAGTTGCAAGGGTGCTGGCGAGTCGTCTTCGAAGCCTGGGGAGTAGAATAGTTTGCCCTGGGGCGTTAGTAGCAGATCTGCCGTTTGGGCATATTTTGTATTTTGAGACGATTGCACAATACTATTAACGAGATATCGTATTTGTTTTGTGATTTGACATGTGTTTTCCGATTGAGGGTTGAATGAGTCCCCGAGCGCGTCCGCCCTTTTTATGGGGTTTACCTTGTTTGTTATGTGTTTGCGGTTTTTTGAATGTTTTGTTATTGTGGTCGACTCGCCCGGGCTCGGAGAGCCAGTCGCGAGGCGACTCCCTTGAGTGCTCTGTACTTCACCGTTTTCCCTTGCGCGAACGAGGTCGGGTGGCCGAGTCCCCGAGCGTGGTACTTGGTTGTTCTAGGCGCAACTCGAGGGTGGGTGAGGACTTGGCGCGTTAGTTTGAGCGCGTCACTCCTGCCTGGCCCGTTGGGTCAGTCGCATGGCGAGTCCTGGGCATGCTCTCATACTTGGCGTTTTCCCTAGCCGCTCGCGCTGAACTGGTCGCCAGTCCCCGGGCGTGGTACTTGGCCATTCGAGTCGCTATGTAGAGGAAGCGGAGGATCATGGTCGCTGTGAGAAGCGAAGGCAGTTGTCTTGGCTCGTAGAGCCAGTCGGGCTAGGCGACTCCAATGGGGCTCCGGGTAGGCGTTTTTCGTGGACGTTGCAAGACCTGGGGTGACCCAGTGCCCTTGTAACGCACTACTTGTCCGTGCCGATCGCTGTACCAAAGGTTGACTTCTGCAGTTTAGCTTAACGCTGTTTTTACAAGTGCGAGTGGCACAAGACACGGAGGGTAGGCGCAATTTGTGGTAACCAATTCTTTTTATTTCATAGCGACTAGAGGGTACATATGTGGGGTTCTAAGAGTAGAACTTCCATAGGAGGGTTACATTCCACGGTCGCTTGACGTCGAGTTTGCCGTCCCCGCGGACGTCGATGAGGTAGTAGGCGTCGTTGTCGAGTACTCGTCCGATGGTGAATGGTCCCTCCCACGGAGGGGAGAGCTTGTGCATGCCCTTCTTGTCCTGGATGAGGCACAGCACCAGGTCGCCTTCTTGGAAGGTGCGAGTTTTCACCCGCCGGCTGTGATAGCGGCGGAGTACTTGTTGGTAGATGGCAGTGCGTGATCAAGCGAGGTCACGTGCCTCGTCGAGTTGATCGACTCCATCCTGGCGGGCGAGTTCGTTCGCAGCCTCCGTGTAGTGGACGACCCATGGCGAGTCGTGCTCGAGGTCGGTGGGCATGACTGCCTCGGCGCCGTACACCATGAAGAAGGGGTTGAACCCTGTTGACCTGTTGACCGAGCTGCGGATGCCCCAGATGACGGAGGGTAGCTCCTCGACCCAGCACCCGGCGGTGCGCTCGAGTGGTACTTGGAGCCGCGGCTTCAGGTCGTGGAGGATGCTCTGGTTGGCCCGTTCCGCCTGGCCGTTGGATTCCGGGTGGGCGACTGACGCGAGGTCGAGCCGGATGTGGTGTTCCTCGCAGAACTCGGCCATGGCTCCTTTGGCGAAGTTGGTGCCGTTGTCCGTGATAATGCTGTTTGGGAACCTGTAGCGATATATGAGCTCGCGTAGGAATTTAGTGGCGGTCTTCCCGTCGCATTTCTGGACTGGTTTGGCCTCTACTCACTTTGTGAATTTGTCAACCGCGACCAGGAGGTGGGTGTAGCCAGAGGGAGCCTTTTTGAAGGGGCCTACCATGTCCATACCCCACACGGAGAATGGCCAGGTGATGGGGATTGTCTTGAGCGCGGAGCTCGGCACATGCGTCTGGTTGGCGTACTTCTGGCAGCCGGCACACCGCTGGACAATGTCAACGGCATCGGCGTGTGCGGTGGCCAGTAGAAGCCATGCCGCATGGCCTTGGCGACCAGAGAGCGGGCGCCGGCGTGGTGGCCGCAGTCGCCGGAGTGGATGTCGTCGAGGATCTTCCGTCCTTCGGCGGGTTGGACGCGGCGTTGGAACACGCCGGTGACGCTGCGCTTGTGGAGCTCGCCATCGATGATGGTGAAGGATTTGCATGGGAGTGCGATCATCCGGGCGACCGTCTCGTCTGCCGGCAAGGTGCCGACCTCCAGGTAGGCGACGTAGGGCTTGGTCCAATCATCTGGCTCGGTGACGAGTGCGACCAGGGCCGCCTCTGGCTGCAGCGGGACTCCGATGTCGATCTCCCTTGGGGGAGAGACTGATGGCTTGGTGATCGTGTCGAGGAAGACGCCTGCGGGTGGTGCGAGTCGAGCCGACCCAATGCGAGAGAGTGCGTCGGCCTCCTCATTCTTCTGCCTGTCAATCCATTCGACGGAGTAGCCTGCGAAGTGTCCGCCCAGCTTGTCCACTGCTTGGCGGTATGGCGCCATGGTGGGGGAGACGGCGTCGCAGGTGCCAGCGACTTGCCCAGCGACAAGGTCGGAGTCTCTGTAGCAGCGTAGGCGGTTGACATTCATCTCCTTGGCAGCTCGCATGCCATGGAGTAGTGCCTCGTACTCGGCCATGTTGTTGGTGCAGGGGGTGAAGTCGAGGCAGAGGACGTAGCGGAGCTTGTCGCCCTTTGGTGAAGTCAGCACGATTCCTGCTCCTGCGCTGTCCGCGTTCTTGGAGCCATCGGAGTGCAGGCTCCAATAATGGAGGTATGGCAGCTTTTCTGGCTGCTGGGCCTCTTCCCAGTCGGCGATAAAGTCCGCTAGAGCCTGCGACTTGATCGCTTTTCGTGGCTCGTACTTGATATTATGGACGTCGATTTCGACGGCCCACTTAGCGACTCGCCTAGTCGCCTCACGGTTGCGGATGATGTCCTACAGCAGTGCTGAGGAGACGACCGTGATCGGGTGCTACTGGAAGTAGTGCGGCAGGCACCGCTGTGCTCTGAAGACCGCGTATACCAGTTTCTAGTACTGCGGGTATCGTTGGCGTGACTCGGTGAGTACCTCGCTGATGTAGTACACCGGTCGCTGTACTGGGCGCTCCTTTCCTTCCTCCGGTCGTTCGACGACCATGACAGCGCTGACGACGCGCTCGGAAGCCGCGACGTAGACCAGCATGGGTTCTTTGTCGGTGGGGGCGGCGAGTAGCGGTGCGGCGAGTAGCACCTTCTTGAGGTCGCGGAGCGCGTCGTCTGCCTCCTTGTCCCACTGGAAGGTTGGGTTCTTGCGCATCAGACGGTATAGGGGCATCGCCTTTTCGCCCAGGCGGGGGATGAAGCGACTAAGAGCCGCTACTCGCCCGGCCAGCTTCTGGACGTCGCGCGGGCACTCGGGTTTGCTGAGTCGGGCGATCATGTCGATCTTGGTGGGGTTTGCCTCGACCCCTCGCTTGGAGACGACGTACCCCAGTAGTTGTCCTGCTGGTACACCGAAGGTGCATTTGCCTGGGTTAAGCTTTATCTTTTATTTTCGCAAGTTGGCGAATGTTTCCGCCAGGTCGGCGAGTAGATCACCCTGGCGAGCGGATTTTACGACCACGTTGTCGATGTAGACGTGGATGTTGCGGCCAATTTGGCTCGCGAGACACTCTTGCATGCACCGCTGGTAGGTCGCCCCGGCGTTCTTGAGGCCTAAGGTCATGGCGGTGTAGCAGAAGGCTCCGAATGGCGTGATGAACGCCGTCTTCTCCTCGTCCTCGACAGCCATTTTGATCTGGTTGTATCCGGAGTAGGCGTCGAGGAAACATAGCGACTCCGAGCCCGCGGTGGAGTCGATTATTTGGTCGATCCACGAGAGGACGAATTACTCCTTCGGGCAGGCGCTGTTCAAGTTTGTGTAGTCGATACACATCCTCCAGGTCCCGTTCTTCTTCTCGACCAGGACTGGGTTTGCCAGCCACTTGGAGTACTTGATTGGCCGGATGAAGCCTGCAGCGAGTAGACGCTGCACCTCCTCGGCGATGGCTCGGCGGTGCTCTTCATTGAAAGGCCGCAGCGACTGTTTGACGGGTCGCACTTTGGGGTCGGCGTTTAGTTTGTGCTCAGCGAGCTCCCTAGGGACACCAGGCATGTCAGAGGGCTTCCATGCGAAGATGTCCATGTTCTCACGGAGGAACTCGATGAGCGCGCCTTCCTAGGCTGGGCTCATCCCTGTTCCGATCGTCACCGTCTGGTTGGAGTCGCCTGGGACCAGCTCGACGGTGCGGGTGTGCGTCGTTGCCTCGAAGGCTGAGGTGCTTGCGCCCTCCGAATTGGGCTTCTTGAGTATGGTGGGGTTGTCATTGTTCACCCCGCTCGCGTACTTGGCGAGCTCATCGGCGTGGTTGGCCTCTGCCGCGATGACGGCGTCGGCGAGTTCGGCTCCTTTGGCCTCGCACTCGGCAGCCATGTCGGGGTCGCCGTTGATGGTGATGAGGCCGCACGGCCCGGGGAGCTTCATCGTGTTGTACGCGTAATGGGGCGCTGCCATGAACTTGGCGAACGCCTGGCGCCCCAGGACGCAGTGGTAGGGGCTGTCGAAGGGTACCAGCTCGAAGACGATCCGCTCGGTGCGGAAGTTTGCTGGCGTGCCGAAGGTGACTGGCAGCGTGACCTTGCCGATCGGGTACGCCTTCCGACTGGGGACGATGCCGTGGACGTGGTGTGGGTCGTCTCGATCATCGACTGCGGGAGCCGCAGCCGCCTGAAGGTGTCCAGGTACAGGATGTTGATGGAGCTACCGCCATCCATCAATGTCTTGGGGAGCCAGTAGTCGCCCACCTTTGGCTTGACCACCAGGGCGACTCGGCCTGGGTACTCGATGCGCGACGCGCGGCTCCAGGTGATGGGCTGCTCCGACCAGTTGAGGAACTGGGGAACGTCCACCTGGGCCACCGTGTTGACGGCGATGGCGCGGGTGATGAACTTCTTCTCGCGCTTCGTGTTGAAGCCTGTGAAGGTATGGAGCGAGCCGGCCATGTTGCCGAATTTTCCGCCGTTTGGCGGGTTATTGTCGGGGTCCTCCCGTGCTCGCCGTGCCTTCTCGATCTCCCTGAGGGTGTGGTAGTCGGCGGTCGTGTGCGTTGCGGGTTTCCCTTCCCTGTTGTGAAACGCACAAGGTTGGTTAAGGAGGGCCGCGGGGTCGAACCTTGGCTTGGCCTTGTAGTTGCCGCCATCGCGGCGTTGTCCTCCGTCGTGGCGGAAGCTCTTGGGCTCGCGTTGCCCGTGCCCGGTGTTGGCGACGAAGTCGACTCGCCCGTCACTGCGGCGCTTGCCAGTGATGCGAGTGTTGCTGTAGAGTAGGTCGGACCGCCGTCCGTTGTCGTTGCCGCTCGTGCGGCGTTGACCTCCCGACTCGTCGTCGGTTTCCTGATTTTGGTCTTCTTCCGCGTACCGTTTGGCGATCTCGAGGAGATCCGGTATGTTGTCGAGTGTGCAAGAATGTCGCTTGAGCTTGGCGACCAAGGGCTCATAGCGGCACGAGGTATTGAAGCAATGGATAGCGGTGTCTGGGTGGATGCCGACCGCGTTGTACCATAGTTCCTGCCACCGCTGGACCCAGTTGCGGGTCGACTCGCGGGGTCCCTGGACACATCGGTCCAGGTCCTCGATAGTGGTGGCGCGGGTGTAGGAGCACTCGAAGTGCCTGACGAAGGCGTCGCGCATCTCCTCCCAGGAGTCGATGCTGTCCTGGGGGAGGGTGTTGATCCACTGCCTGCACGTCCCCTCCATCGTCAGGGGGAGGTAACGGGCGGCTAGCAGGTCGGTGTGGCCTGCGATCCCCATTGCCATGAGGTATGTATCGAGCCACACGGAGGGGTCGTACGAAGGGTCGTACTTTTCTATCTCCTTCGGCGCCTTGAAGTTCGGCGGGTACTTCTCACCTCGCATCATTGGTCCGAAGCACTTGGGGCCGAGTCGACTTAGCGATCCCATCGGCTCGCCGTCGCGACGATTGGTTAGGGTGTGTCGCAGGTTGTCGGGCTGGCATGCACGCCAGCTTTGGTTGTTGATGATGTGGGTGCGGGCGTCGATGGGTTGACCGTTGGCGGCGACGAAGTTGGTCGCTGGACTAGGGTCGTTGGTGGAGAGTGCCGCGTTCGCGGGTCGATGTTGGAGCTGCAATGGCTCTGGTGGCGGGCAGTTGAGGGTGTTTGCCGCCATGGGGCGGCCACTTGAGACCGCTCTGCTTCCCGAAGAACGCGAGTACACTCGACCCTGCGAGTCAGCGCCTGCGTTTTGCTGCTCGACGGCCTTTGCGAGCAGGGCCCTGACATACTGGATCTGTAGGGCGCCGTCGCCGGTGGCCGTGATGTTGTCGGCTGCTGCTCGGCCCGCCACGAGGTTGTCCATCGGGGTGGAGAATAGTGGGAGGCCGTTCGCGTCTCGCTCCCGTGAGGAGACTACTATCCGCGGCTGATCCCTGGGGGGTGTGCGGTTGGGCGGAGGTGGGGCGCCCATCGCCGTCGACCCTGGCGGGGGCCGGGCGCTTCCTCCTGGTGGCGTGTTCTCGCAGATCGCGCGCTCGGCCGCGCGGGCCGGGTCGTTTTCATCGTCGAAGTTCAGGGCGCGCCCTTGGACGGTGGGGTTCAGGCGCGACCTGATTCGCTGCTGGTGGTAGCGCGACAGCTCCTGCGCCGTCACCTGCTCGAGGCAAAAAAATTCGCGCTCGGCTTGTTCCTTGCGGACTGCCTCCGCCAGCTTCAGGCGGAGTTCCTCGACCTCCGTTGCCGTGGCGTTAGGAGGGATCGGGGTGGAGAAGGGATCCTCCGGCGGATCGGTGCCGGTCGCCATGTAGGTCGCGGCGTGGCGACCGGTCCCGTCGCGGAGGTCGGCGGAATTTTCCGACCCGGAGTCGAAGTCGAAGATCCCAAGGATGGAGGGATCCTCGAAGTCTCCCATGTTGGAGACCTGGGTGATGGAGCCCGCGGGTGAAGCCGCGGTGATGGATCTGGCGAGTGACGCCGGGGTCGCCGAGTCGGCGTCGTCGTTGAGGGCCGCGTCTTCCGCGGCCGCGGAGTTTTCAGCCACGTTACTGTGGGCCGAGTTGTACTCGGAGGCGAGGCGATGGATCGTGCGGACCTGGCTCTCGGAGAGTCGATCGCGTGGCGGCGACTCGCGGATGCGAGCCGAATCCTCCGAGACGATGACGTCAGTAAGGCCGACGAAGAGGCTGATCGTGCCGACCGGCAGGATCATGCTGTGCGTGACTGGTCGCGCCGCCGGGACATAGCTGCTCGGCAAGATCTGGAGCATCTCGCCGATTGCTATCATGCGTCCGGTGGCGACCGTCTCGTTGATGGGCAGATTGGATCTCGCCGTAGAACACCGGCCAGACCAGCCAGGCCCCACGGTGGGCGCCACTGTCGTGGGAATGGTCACGGCAGATGCTGCAATCGACAGCGAGTAGTAGAACAAGGGGCAAGGGCGGCCAGCCATCTGCGGTGCGAGATGAGGGCGGAGACACAAGGTTTTACCCAGGTTCAGCCCCCAGAGGGTAAAGACCTACTCCTGCTAGATTGTATTATGGTGGAGGTACAATGGGCGAGCTCGGCGGTTAGGCAGCGAGTCGCTTGGGTGTATGATAGAACGTATCTCTACACGCCCTGTAGGGAGTTTTATATAGACTCACCTCCCCTAGGGTTTACATATCTCAACCGAATCAGTTAAGGCTTCGGTAATCGTTTAACCTAACTCGACTGGGCCTATCTACTCGCCTGGGCCTTCAGCTTCCAGTCGCTTGGATCCACACCGGGCCTTGATCCAGTCGCCGTCTTGCAGGCCCAATCGCCAGTTCCTGGGCCAGTCGGAAACGTCCTGCTGGGTATACCCCTGTAGGCATATCCCCATCAAGTATTACTAAGCATGGCTTGTTTTTTCCTTGTAGCGCTGGGACAAAACCACGTGGGCCAATCCATGTGCCGCAAAGGCTGTGGCCGCACGTACGATTCCATTTTGGAACGAAATTTTCAATATGGGAAAGATTGAATCTCAATCACGTAAAAGTATGAGCGTTCCGCCAGTTTAGTTTGTAGATGTAGAATCCGCCGGCTCCTCATCCTTTCGGCGAGGAAAAAACCAAGGAGGATTCTCGCCCTTTTTCTTGACGAAAATTTTGCGATGCCGCTGACTTGGTCATACACGCGAGAGGAGAGAAAATAAATCCTCTTCAGACTCTCAAGAACGAGGACGAAGTCGGAGCTCCGACGAGATGTGATTTGCGATTTGGCCGTCGTCGAAAACGGCGAAAGATCCCGCCCGGATCCGTGCTGTAAGGGCCTCTTGCCCCACGGTAGGCGCCCAACTGTCGTGGTTTTGTCGACACGTACGACATAGGGGTATCCCAACGGCGAGTTTAGAGACGTGGGGGGAGACAGAGAGCGTCCGGGTCGGCTTGACACAGTTTATCCAGGTTCAGATCTCACGATGGTGGCGAGATCCTACTCCTGCTATAAATCACTATAATGGATTTACGCCGAGTTACAGGATTATGGGATTCGCTGTGTGCGAGTTTTGCTATGCACTTGTTGTTATGCCCTAAAGGCTCCCGTAGGCCGGCTTATATGAGCGCCAGGACCTAGGGTTACATGGAGAGTCCCATCCGGATACGGTTA
The DNA here is from genome assembly GCA_916181665.1 of Avena sativa. Taxonomy (NCBI): domain Eukaryota; kingdom Viridiplantae; phylum Streptophyta; class Magnoliopsida; order Poales; family Poaceae; genus Avena; species Avena sativa. The sequence goes on from OV702297.1 coordinate 153,210,195, forward strand.
CAGAGTCCTAGACTAACACTAAATAGTCTTCGTGTCCTCCAAGGATCCGGCTTCCATCTAAGGCGGTGGCACGTCGCCTTCTTTATCCCTGCTGGACCTCCGGCTTCCTATCAGCAACTGGGCCGCCCGGTTATGCCATAGGGCTAACCACCAACTGTGGGCCACCCGGGCTTGCCGGTATGATACTATGCCGTAGGTATACCCATTTGGTATATCCACAACACCCCGGGCCCTTGCACAACAACCTTGGTGCCACTAAGGGTAACCCCTCCGATGTTTCGCACACATGCGGTGTATGATGACAACTTTTGATTCCCTAATCCCTGTCGGGAGTGCGTAAGTAGATCTCCAGCTTGAAATCCCCTCAGTGTTTTGTCATGCTGCAGTGAAGTCTCCCTTGCACGCAAAACCCTTACTTTGGGGCCATAGTTGCAAGAGAGAAATAGAGAGAGAGAGATTCTCCAAAGAAAATTCCTTGAAGAAAATCCTGATTTATTGGTGTGTTTATTCCCACCCATGGGCACCCCTTTATATAGACGAAGGGAGGTGTACCCTTTCCAAAAGGTTTCCCATGTGGGACTAAAGGGTGCAAAGGAAAAAGGGGAGGAGGAGCACCACCGGGTGGGCCCTCTACAGCGACCAGGTGGGCCACCCGAGCCAGCCCAACGCTCACAGCCTACAACGCGTGAGGTAGCTATGGCCAGGCCGGGTGGGCCTCGCCCCGCAGCCTGCCAAGCCATGCCACCGCTGCCCGCTAGCGTGTACCCGCCCAGATGGGCTGACCCGCTTGGCTGATGCACCCGCTCGCCTGCCCAGGTGGGCCTAGATACTGTGGCCCTCTAGGAGGCGGCTAGCTGCCACTCGCTCGTGCGCTGCCTGATGATGGCTGTGAAAATAGTCATATTTCTCCGTATTTAAATTTTGTTTTTAGTCAAGCAATTGATCAAGAATCTCTCTACCTTGCTAATGACTAATTATTACATAGATGTGCAATACATTGCTTTGAATTGTGTTGTCCAGGAAATCATGCTTTTAAGGAGAAATCAGGAGCCATTAATAAAGATTTTGAGAAAGTCTACACGGCCAAGCAATCCTAAAGCCAAGACCAGTCGACATAGGCCATAACGACCACTATAACGGGAAAGGTCCACCCGTACAAGGCGGTGTTGGCTTCGTCTCGTCAAACCCTATGACTTTTGTAAAAGCGCATATACATTGTTTTGAATCTAAGTATTTTGCACAGTGTTTTCTATCCTTGATCTTATTGTTATGAGTGAGTAGTCCCCACGGGTTGCTGGGTGGGCCAGCTAGGGCCCACCAGCAGCTCCGGTCGATTCTCTAGGGTGGCTTCTCTCTAGGTTGTTTCCCTTCGGGGATTCGACCCTGTAGTGGAAGTTGCCCCATAATAAAATATTTAATATATTTATTTAATATTAATTCATAATTAATATATAAACGCATATTATAAATCCTTTTTAACATCTTGCCGTATTTTCCTTTCTTCCAAACCATTTTGGATCCTTTTCAGAACTTTTCTGGCATTCTCTTTTCCAAACAATTCCAAAGTTCTCTCCTTCATACTTCGTTGATTCCATTCCACCGAAGGATCTACAAACATCATCGTACCCTTAAGTGTGTTACCCCTATGGTTCGGGAACATCACAAACATGATTGAGATCTCTCTCAAATCAATGATCATTAGCGGGACCGAGATGCCCATAGTGACCCTTGTGCATTCCACGAGACGGTTGTCATTTGCACCTGAACATTGAGTCCAATTCCCTTTGTTTATTTGATACATGATTTGTCTGAGATGTGATCATCGACATCTAATACTTCGTTCAATCTTGTTATCGATAAATGTTTTTTACTCATTCCATGGTATTCCATCCTCGTGACCTAGTCTCACGTTGCCCAACATTTCTAGATGTAATCTCACTAAGTGGTCCCAATGTATCTTCCTATCGCACAGGCGAACAAATCCCGATCTCGATGCATAGGCCTCAAATATTCCTCTAGAATACTTAACATACATCTTTATGGTCACCCAGTTATGGTCAGTCAAAGCAGCCTCGGGAGATAGTGATTAATATGCTCTCATGGTCTAAGGAGAAGGATACTACGCTTCTAATATTGCAATGATGAACATGTGACTTGATCGTGCTACAATACATGTATTTATGGTAATGTATGTCACATCATTCTCCAATGATGTGACTCCACTGCCAGTCGGCATAAATGCACCATAATTAAGAAACCTTGATCATCAGTTGTCTAGTGGACTAGTATAATTAGATGCTACTAGGGACTCTGGTTGTTTTATATCACACGTGTAACAATGTTTTCGCTTGATAAAGTTATAGCATGATACAAAATGATAATAAACACCCTTAATTTTTTGCATCTAGGGCATATCTCCTTCAGGTCGGCCCAGCAGGTCGACTCATTCGACCAACGCGGCGTGGACCGGTCTGCGACGATCCATTCACATCCCAAATTTGTGTTGCTTTTGCGTCGACCAGGATAACGCGCTCATCCACATGCAGCATCTCTTTGTCCTACCCTGGCTCGCCATTAAATGGTGAAAACCCCCTTTCTCCCTGAAATCGGCCTCCACCCAGCTTACCCCGCCACTCTACCGCAGCCGGCCCCGCCGCTGTCTTTCCATCCACCTAAAACTTGTTGAGTGTGTCATAGTTATCCACTTCCATAGGGATCCTCTTGTTCGACGTTGGTACGCATCGACATCATCGGAGTAGCTTGTCATCCCCGACCTCCAGACGAGTCTCTGGCGTTCCAGAGACCAGGGCATCGCCGGTTTATTGTGCTGCACTGGCTTCCTACCGGGAAGACGTCCACGCTAGCCCCATTTCGCCTGCCCTTGGCTCCAAATCGTACCTTGCCCGCAGCGCCCATGACCGTTCAACCATTTGCATGGACGAAGCGATGCCAATTAGATCCAACTCAATCAAGTTCTTCTATGACAATTTCCTGGACACATCGTCCGACAAGGACTCTAGCAACGATATCGACTTCATGATGGTGGTGACGACCCTCATTGCCGACCACGCCGAGAGCATGCATCTCAGTTTTCAACACCCGGATTTTTAATCCCAGATGCATGTTATGCCATATATCACAATCCCAGGATTACCATTTTTGCGAGACATAACAGATTGGATATCATAGTATATCATCCATTACAAACCATACGTAAGGTCTTACAACAAATAAAGTATCACATGATCTAGTCTTAGTACAATCAAAGCAGCGGAATAATATAATAACGATAGCGTAGGCGAGACTCCATCTTCATGGTCACAGGCAATGCTGACGCTGAGAAATGATCCTAGTTGTCGTAACCTTATGGCGGTCCATCCTCCTAATAGTCCTCTTCATAGTCTGGCCATGGGAATAGCCAGGGACAAAGCCATGAGTACTTTTTAAGTACTCGCAAACTAAGACTAACAAGTGAAGTGGTTTTGGGTAGGAAAAACTAAGCTCTAGGTTGGTTTGCAAAAAGCCAGATTTACCCTAACCGAGTTCAGAAGCAAAGAAAGCTAGTTTAAAGTTTTATAACACCTAAGTGGTCAAGTCAAAGTCATGAATCATTTCACAACCTTATTGTGGTCAAGTCAAAGTCATGAATCATTTCACAGGTCATTTTGAAAATATCTGACGGCGGAACAGTATGGCCACTCCAACTATCCATAACCGTGGACACGGCTATTCAAATAGTTTGACACTCTACAGAGGTGGTACACTTTCACCATAATATTCGATACATCCGTCAGGAACAATTCTGAATTCACCATACTTAGTATGCGTGAAAGGATACAGATGTCGCCTAGAGGGGGGTGAATAGGCGATTAAATTTTTTCCTAGAGTGGCTCAACAAAGGCGGAATAAAACTAGTGTTTACTTTGTAATGCACAACCTAGAAACAACTAAGGTTTACCTATGTGCACCAACACCTTATGCTAAGCAATACAAGCAACAAAGTGATAGCAAGATATATATTACTTCAAGCACGAAGGCTATCACAATGTAAAGTGCATAAGTAAAGAGCTCAGGTATAGAGATAACCGAGTCACGCGAGGACACCGATATTTTACCGAGTTCCTCCCAACATGGAGTACGTCTCGTTTGGAGAGGGGGTGGTACCAAACCACCAACGCCACAAAAGGCCTCCCTTATTCTCCGGTGAATCTCACCCCAATGGGATCGATCCACGCTTCCACTATCGGTGCACTTGTCGGTGGCAACCGGAACCTCTCACAAGGTTAGGGCACAACTCCACGACTTAATTGGAGTCTCCCAACAAATGCCACAAAAGGCCACAATGCCACCAAGGCCACAAAACCGTCTAGGGTTCCAAGAACCCAAGAGGGACAAGCTCCAATGAGCAATTCAAACCAAATCCTCCAAAGAGAACTCAAACCGATGCACCAAATGCAAATGGCAAGAACACCATAAAGATGCTCAAATCCCTCACTCTCAAGTTCCAACAAAGCTACTAAAGCTATTGGGGGAACAAGAGAGGAGGAATTAAAGAGAGACACAAAATTCCCCAAAATCTAGATCCCCAAAGATACACTCACAAAGAGATGTTTTGGTTTGGTCAAAACGTAGATCTAGATCTCCTCCAACAACCCCTCAAATATTTGCAAGAATCAATGGAGGGGTGTGTAGAAATCAAGCTTAAAGAGTAGAGCAAATGGGGGCAAAGCTTGGGCAAAAAAAGGAGGAAGAAGTTACCCTAAATGAAAAAGGGCAAAAGACTTATATAGGGCTAGCCAAAATATGGCCGTTTGGGTATTTTTCTGGACAGTCCGGTAGTACCGGAATTAACCGGTAGTACCGGACCCAACCCAGAAAAACAGCAGCAACAGCGCAAGTTGGGTCAACTCAGCAGAGAAGCAGCAGCGTAGCGAGCGGTCGACATCGGGGGGCCACCGTGGGGCAGTGCAGCGGCAGCAGCAGCATGCAGCAGCGGCTCGGCAGGCGCGCGCGCATGCGAGCAGCCAGCGGCCAGCAGCTGCAGTGCAGCGCAACGGCTGTAGTGCGCAGCAGCAGGCCACGCGCGCAGCAGCAACGCTCGCGCAGCGCAAGGGCAGGCGGGCAAGCAGCATGCAGCGCGGCAGCATGCGGGAAATGCGGGCGCGCGCGGCAAGGCTGCAGCGCGCGTGGAGCCAGGCGCGGGGTAGCACGCGACGCGGGCGAGCGGGATTGGCGAGGCTGCAGGCGCGGGGCAGTGCGGGAATCGGGGCCAGCAGAGCGGCAGCGGTGAGGTGGGGCCAGGCGCACGGGATTCGGCGAGCGGGTGGCCTGCGAGGCAGGCGCGGGTTAAAGCAGGCGCGGCGCGAGCGGTCGCACGATCTAGATCTAACAAAATATCTGGGAAGAAAACTGGGCCGATCGGTACTACTGGCCTACCCGGGCGGTACTATCGGGCCGGCCGATAGTACCGGATCTGGGTACCTAGCGAGACAGAACCAAAACGGACCGTTTTCAGGCCTGGGCGGTAGTACCGGCCCGTCCGGGCGGTACTACCGCTTGGCCCAAAAAACAGACCGACAGGAAAATATTCAAACAGCAATAACTTTTGACTGGAAGCTCCGATTGACCCGATTCAAATTGCGTTGGATAGAGGGCGACAAGGGCTTTCCAATAAAAAGTGGAAATATTGATTATCACCAAGTGAAAAAGTATCAAGTAGAATAATGTGATATACCTCACTTAGTGAGAAACCGAAAAGCCGCATAAATCAAAATCGCAAGAAGATATATATGGGAGATCCGATTTTGATGAACAAAAGTTTGTTATGGAGATTACGACAAGCTCTATATCCTCACATGGACAAGACCAAATAACAACCAAATATGATGATGCAAGTATGCAAAGGTTTGAGCTCTCTCCGAACGATGTGACCGAATTACTCATACGAGTGCCCCTCTTGATAGTACGGTTATCTATCCTAAACCCGGTCTCACACACACAATGTGAGACCGGCAAAAGGGAAAACCTATCAATATTATACCTTTTCCTTGAGCATTCCACTTGAGCTCGATGTAGACGATCTTGCCTTTCTCAAGATGGAACGCCATCCTTAATTCCTCATCATCAACCTCGCATATTGAGCTTGCCCAAAAATCTTCTTTGCATTTCATTGACCTTGAAGCCAACACATGCTCCAAGCGATGCCAATGGACAAATCTTACAAGTATAACTTAATACACACATTAGTCCATAAAGATTGTCATTAATTACCAAAACCACACATGGGGCCCCAACATGTTCTTTCAATGCGGATAATCAATCCTAACCTTTCAATTACACGCCCTAGTATAGGCACCTCTCCTATGAGTTTGGCCTCCCAACCATGACCAACTGTCATCTTGGGAAATGCATATGTGGACAATCTTCATGAGGTAGCCTCAGCTCAAACCTCGGCCGCAAGGGAACCCATAATAAGGTATATAAACTTTCAGTCAAGCCCTACCCAAATTTCGGGTATTGTGGTTATACGGTAAAATTGGAATGGTATCGCATCTAGACAACCATCAGTTTTATAAAGGGCTAAGGCTCATGCCTCAATATATTCATCATCAAAATCATCGGGTGTTCAAGAATACATGTCAAAACATTTCCATTAGAATGACTCATCATTCTAAGGTTTTCATAATCATTTTCACCAAGTATTCCCATCTAAAGTGATCAAGTTTTATGCTTAGCACTAGCCACTACAAGTGGGGGTAAAACTAATGAGGGGTGATAATCAAGTGTGAATTATCTAAGTTCAATCTCATGCCTCAGGATGACATCAAGATTTATCTAACTTAGGCCAAGTTTTATGCTCTTTATGCTACCTTTAAATATATTTCTAAAATCTAAATTCACTAATTAAACACAAATAACAAGCTTTGATAAAGAAATAAAATAACTAAGCTTGCAAGTAAAACTGGGATTGGGTAACATAAGGTGGTATAACCAAGGCATGCCTAATGCATTGCATAGGTTATCTTGTAGGTTTAAGCTTGCAAGTACGACTTGCATGGTTTAGCTTAGCTTGCCTTGTCTAGTGCAGTGGTTGAAGTTCTCCTCTGCTTCTTCCTCATAGTAGTCTCCTTCCTCTTCGTATCCTTGGTCGGTACTAGCGTCTATAAATAAATACGAAGTACATAAGCACCAAACAATACTTAACTACTTCTATTTAGCACACAAGGGCTCACACTAGATGATCTAGCATCATCACTATTATCACAAGGATTAAGGCAAAGGTTCTATTTATTTTATTTTATAAAAGTAATTTCTACTCATTGAAAAACTACTTAAGGTTTAAAATTCTCCAACTAAAATATGGGATCATGTTGACACATGTTATCACCACATATTTTAGTACTTGAGAATTTGATTTAAAGTGGTGTCATAATTTAATAAGGTTTAACCTTTTTATTTTAATTAATTAAAGTGACTAGAAATGCCTATGGGGCATTCTTTTATTACTTGTCCATTATTTCTGCAAGTAAACCTAGATACTTTTATATATTCAGAAAGGTCTTATCAAATGTGTTTTTTGAGAGTTAGAATCAACTCAAAAGTTGTTATGGTTGAATTTTGAAAAATGTTTGAATGCAGAAAAGTCTCTGCCTTGATATTTTTACTATAGGTGATCTATAATTCCAAATGATTAAAATCCAACGGGCTTGGATTAAGAATTTCAATACCCTTCTAGCAAAATTGGTTTCATGCCATTTGGTTCAGTGAAACTCTCTAGATTGAATTTTGAATCAACATGCAGTACTAGGTTTGAAACTAAATTGATAAACCTAAATTTAAATTACTGGGTCACGTGGGAACTCTAACTGGGCCGGCCCACTTCTCACAGCGCGCACGGGCTGGTTAAGTGACTGTCCCCACTCGTCAGTGAGACAGAGAGTGGCGAAGGGGTACGAGGCGATTAGGTACGTAGGATTACAAGCTTGATCTACGGCTGAGGTTCATCGTCCACGCCTGAACAGGACGCGACGAGGTCGAACCCTAGGGCGGCCAGTGGGGGTCAGTGGGGGCTCACCGGGGCTCCGGTGATGGTCGGCGATGGGGGCGAACAACAAAGTAGACGATGGCGATCCTCCTGGTACTAGTGGCTCCTCCTGGGACGGCTCTAATCAACGACACCCTTCTCCTCCAGCAGCAGCAAGCTTCAGCAAAATTCCGGCCACCTAGTGCTCGCCTTGCTCCGGGGATGAGTGGGTACGATCAGTGAGAGCTGGGGAGTGAGATGGTGTGCTGAATTCGAACGGGGGAGGCCTCTATTTATAGTGCAAAGAGGGGACCGAAGGGTGCGGGTGGATCTCGTCGTGGTCGTCTGCACAGCAAGCTAACGACATGGCTGGGGGTAGGGGACGGTGCACTGCCTCCTGGTGAAGCTCAATGGCATGGTGGCGAGGCGTGGGGCGGTGCGATGCTGTCGGAACACTGCGATGCTCTAGGCGGCTCCGACAAAAGTTTTAATGGCGCACAACGGCTATGGTCCGCGCAGCAGCGAACGGGCATGTCTGGGCGGTTCCCTAGGCAGTGGTGATCACGTACGCGAGCGGCGAAGGCGGGGCGCGGTCTGTGCGAGCGTGTCGAGCGCGGCGCTCTGGCGTTCTCTCTGCATGGTCGTAGAGAAAATGGTCGCGTGCGTTCTGGGTGGTCTAGTGGCTAGCAGGGCTCGAGGGCCGGACAGGGGGTGGCGATGGACGGTGGAGTGCTTGCTAGACAAGGTTGGCGAGGCTAGAGGGGCGCCTAGTGTGGCACTCCGGATTTACGGTCCGAGAATACCTGTTATGCATACAATTCACGTTCCCATGATCAGTGAGCCGTGAGCATAACTGCCTAGTATCATTACAACATCCATACAGTAACGAGTACAAAAACTTACAAAGTGGCCATTATGGCAAATACAACACATATAGCGGAAGTCTTCAGCGCAGAGCCCGTGCCTTAACCTACAGGCAAGTGACTGGGAAGACGGCCTAGCTCGCATAGACGTCAGCACCTTCATTCCTTCTTAACAACTGCAATCGGGCCAAGTAAATAGCCAGGGACAATGTTGGTGAGTACTTTGAATGTACTCGCAAACCACCGAGACAAGGAAATAAGAAAATGCATATCTGGTTGTGGCGAGATAGCTCTATACTATATTTTTTTTGAAAGCCCTAACAATGGCATCTCTATATCTTTGTTGAAAAAGAGTTTTTGGAAAATATGTCTCCTTTTTGAAAATCTGGACATCTCCACATCCTTGTTAAAAAGTTTTAGAAAATATTTTTGTTGTAAAACCCTTTTTAAAACCTTATCGACCATCTCTGGTCAAAACGAACTCATTCCTTATCTTTCCTCGTGACCAAGTCACATCCTTTATTTCATCTCAACTTAACCGAAGGGTACTCCTAGCTCTTGCCATTCCAACCATCCTTGTCTGTGGACACAACTATTCGAATAGATTAGACTCTGTAGAGTTTGTGCACTTTACCCACAAGAATCAATACATCCGTCGGGATAAAACCACGGCCTGCTACACACGGTAGACAGGGGCTCGGATAATCAAACTTACGCTTTTAATTTGTCCATCCCTAGCAACGGCGACTTTTCCTTTTGGGTTTATCTCTCCGATATGAGCATGGGGTACCTCGACCCTGGTCCTTCCTTCCGTATTGACCCCTATCTCCAGACCGAAGTCTGGAAGATAGCAATAGTGACAATCTTCCATCCGTACTACCTAAAAGCATACCGTCCACGAGAGACCCAATTGTTGCACCAGTGCCTTACCCTACAGGTAGCCCGGATTTCAGGGGATTTCTCCCCTTTAGCGAGTAAGAGCAGCCCCGGCTAAAGATCACAAACTACGAGCTAAGCCCCAGCGTCTAGGGTAATGTGGTTGCACAGATAAAATTGTTCTGGACATTGGCTTAGAACATCCCTTCCTTTCTCTTACTTGACTTTCTCTTCATCCACCTCATATCTTATTTTAGTAAAACTTCAACCTGGAAAGGATGCCTCTTTCCAAGGGTTTTATTTTGAAAACCTTGCAGTAGGGTATAACCCAAGATAGTTTTAGCGTTGAAAATCCGTGGGTTCCAAGAGGGAAGATGCTAATCATCTTAGCCTCGTTCTAAGGGGTAAAAGTGGGTGTAAAGAGGGTAGGTGTCCAAGGGACACTCATTCATAACTTGGAGGAGCCAAGTTACTCATGTCTGTTTATTTGAATAAACCATGTTTGTGATCATGCAATTTATAAACGAGATATAAAACAGTTGATAAACAGAAATGGGTTAATACAGGAGTTCAGGAATGGTGGCTTGCCTATGACCAGCGAGAAGTCCCTTGATGGCGTTAGATAACCAGATAACCAATAATAAAAAGGGATAACCCCGATGCTTCCTTCTTCTCGGCGTCACACAATCGCAACTATCGCCGTTATCGAGCGTACATGCAAACAGACAATACACCAATCAATACAATCATACAAGCAACATGCCATGTAGTAATTAAAGGATAACTACAAGATAGGAGGCAGTAGGATGTGGGATGATGGTTTGATGAGATTAGCAAAGGATTTGGAGAAATTAGGGAAAGGATCCCTTTGGATTTATGGTTTAGGAAATACCTAAGAGAGGGGTTTTTGACCAAGGGCTTGATATGTATGATACCATTGTGTAAAACTGATACCATCAGATAGGTATTGATAAAATGAAGCCAACAAAAGTGGTTTCACTATTTTATCAATTTTCCTTGATTTATAATGGATTTTATAGTGGTTAAAGTTCTAGTTTAAGGAAATAATTCACCAGAACTTCTCTAGAGTTCCAAAAATTATTTCCTTGGGTGATTAGGTAGTGGTTGGTGGACTGAATCAATAGGAGTTGGAATCTCCTCAAAAATATTACCAGAATGCCCTTGAGAAATTCCCAAAGGTAGTACTGGATAGGATTTGTCTTTTTTCATCAGATTTATTCTACATAAGCTTTTTAGTTTATTCCAAATATACATGTTAGATGATGACAATATCTTTCTGTAGAAATTGTAATCAACCTTTTTGGTGTTACAAAGCTACTGTAATGTTTTTATTAGTGATTAAACCATGCACATAAGGGTTTAATTCACCAAATTTAAACATAGACTCATAAAATTATGAGCTGCTAGATTTATTAGGATATGGGTAGTTGTGTCCATTGAGAGTTGTAATTAGGTCAGAACCTATTTTGGTTTTACCTAGAGAATTTATTATAGGCAGAAAGGCTCGGTTTTTGTTATTTTTCCAGGGCAAACCAGGAAGCAAACTAAGGTGGGTCCAGTGAGGTATGAGAGGTATGGATTATACCTTTCATCACCAATTGTATTTACCCCATTTGGGTATACCAAAATTTCTAGAGAAATTATTTAGTGTTCTGGATAGATCTGGGTACAAGATTTATCATGTTAATTCTATTTACTATTTTGGTGTAAATCCTGGTCTCCATGTTGGGGAAAACATTAGTGCATCTCACAAAATTCAGATCTGGGCAATTGGAAGGGTTTTCCATTTTTATTTGGAATTAATCTCAACAGCTACTAACAGATCTGGAAATAAAAATAGGAAAAAGGGGCATGAGACAACGGGCTGGGGTCGGCTGGCTGTTGGGCTGTCACATCCCAAGATTTTCCAAATCTTGTAATGTGAAAAATAAAATAACAAAATAATTTTTTGTTGAAAATCAGGGTGAAAAGCAAACTTTTGTTTCTAAAAGGAGACTTAAAATCTCATCTTGAACAAACTTTGGCAGAAGTTTGAATTCAACAAAAATCCAAATCAAGGGAAATGCATTCCTCAATGAATGTATCTGGAAATTTGAACATTTGGAAAGTAATCCAAAACCCTAAGCCCTAATGGAAGGAAATCATTTTCCAAAGTATCTCCAAATCCATGGATTTGATCCATACCAAATTTGATCAACCAATAATCACAAAAGATCAAGAAAGACCTTGGAGATTGGTTTCACTTAGTTTGGAACCATAGACAAAAATCTTGTGAATATATTAAGACAAGGAAATTGAATTTCCAAAGCCAATAAAGCCCTTACCAAAAACCCATACCAATTGGTGAACAAGAATCCTAAAGGGATTAAAAAGATAAACCTTTGTTAAAGGAAAAATAAATTGTTTTGGAAACACTGTTTTAGATCTTTTAATAAAAGACTTTGTTTTCAAATAAAAAGGTAAGCCAAATTAATTTTGGCCAAACTTTTGAAATAAAATATTTTGTTTTGATAAAGTGAGTAAAGGTTTATTTAAATAAAACAAAGGATTTAAATATCCAATTTTATTTAAGTAAAAGCTTTTCCCATTTTAAATGAACACCAAGTATTTTATTTACTACTTTGAAATCTTTTATTAAAAGGTTTTGCTTTGATTAAAATGAGTAAAGGATTATTTAAATAAAATAATAAGGATTTAAATATCCAATTTTATTTAAGTAAAGGCTTTCCCATTTTAATTAAACACCAAAACTTATTTATTTATTTAAATAAGTTTCCAAGTATTCTTTTATCTTTCAAATTAAACCTTCTGGTTTGGTTTTGAAAATAATTGGATTTCAAATGGAAAATTTTATTTAAATAAATCAAACACCATTAATAAATCAAAGATCCATTTTATTTAATTATTAAATGGATCCTAAAATAAATAGAAATATTATTTCATTTTGAGATTTGGATTATGTTACCAAACAGAACCAAATTCAAATGAAAAAGTTTGCTGTTTGAATTGATTGAGTGTTGTTTGAAATTGTTTGAATTAATTGATTGAAAATTCAAAACAGAAAAGAAATAGAAAAAGGAAAAAGAGTTTGGACAGAAAAAAATAGGAAAACAGGCCCAGCCCACTAAGGCCCAGTCCAGCCCAGTCTTCTTCCTCTCCCCCGAAGAAATCCCTTCTCACTAAGAAATCTACCCACACAGAGACAGACAACCAGGACCCACTTCTCTCTCTCCCTCACTCGCTGACGAGACGGTCCCACCTTTCTCACCCACTCTCCCCGAACCATTTTTCTGTACCGCGAAAGAAACCCTCACCGAGGCTGACTGGTGGACCCTTCCCCTTCTATCTTTTTCCACTGACCAGTGGACCCCATTCCTACTGTTCATCGTCGTTCCCACCGCGACCGATTCTTCCTCCTCTCGCCGGCCGTTTTCTGCTTTGATTCCGCCGAATAAATTCGCCTTAACGCCGCGTTAATTCCTCGTCGCGACCACGCCCTTTTAATCGCCTCGCTCTCTCCTCCGTTTTCCCTCAGACCCCTTCCCCAAGCTCGCCCCCAGGCCGCTCCATTTCCTCCTCGAACGCCCACTGCTCCGACGAGCTGTCACAGCAATTCCGGCCAACTCCGACCACCCCTCTGCCTCTACTTCACGCGAGTGGACTCCTCTCGACCTCACGCATCCCCGTAGCACCAGCTCACCCGCGGGAGCACCAGAACCCCGACTTCGACAGGCCCCGAGCCAGTGCCGCCGTCTGTTCCAACTACGGCGACATTCCCCGGTGAGCACAGACCTCCCTAGCACCTCTCAATGATGCTCCCTCATTCGCGACCCTCGTGCGCACCTAATCCTGCCTCTCCTTTGCCTTAGGGCGATCTCCAGCGAAGACTCCGACAAGCTCGACTCGCCGCCACCGTCTGCCTCGTCTCCGTCAAGTTTCTCCGGTAGGTACAGACCACCCCGAGCCCTCTCGTTTACGCTCACAGCTCCGCCATGATCTCCTGCGTCTAACCCAGTCCTCCGTTTGTCTTCGCGTGATCCACAGCGACGTCCACGACGACCACCCGACGCACCCGACGCCGTCCTCCACTCCGGTGAGAAATTGCCGCAGACCCCGAGCGCCCCTCGCCCGACCAACACCTTCCCGAGCATCGCCGTAACCCCCTGAGACCGGTGAGCTACTCCTCCTTCTCCCTCACCCCCTGTAGCGTCGCCTCCGTCGTCGACCGACCGCTCCGCCGCCGGTAGCCACCGCAGCGCCGCCCACTTTAGGTCGAGCCTGCCGCAACCGTTCGATCTAGATCCATCGGCTACGATAGTTTCACTTAGTCGCGAAGAGGTATGCTTCTGTACCGTGCGATCTAACTTAATCCAACGCTCCACAGCCACGATCCGCAGCGAATCGGTACCGACGAATAGAATTACGCCGCGTGGCCAGTATTAGATCTGAATTAGAATTTGAAAACAAAAACTTTTGCCAATTTCAAACCCTTGTATCTTTTGATCCACACGTCCAAATTTTACAAATTTGATGTCGTTGGATTCAGCAAGACAAGCTCTAGCCAACCCTGCCCTTAGTTTAGCAAATAGTATTTGTTAGCTTGTTTGATTTTGCAGATTCTTTTGTGTGCTTGCTAACATTAGAAAAATCATTTAAAAATGATTTTTAGGTTAAAACCTTTGCAAAATAGTTTGTTGTGACCTTACTGACCCTAGGAACCAACCCATAGTTTGGAAAGTGATTTTGGAAATGAATAGGATGGATTAATTAGTTTAGTCCATTTCTAGCTAATTAAAAACCATTGTTTTGTTTATGAAAATGCTTTCATAAAGAAAACTTTGAGAAAATGTTTTGGACCAAACCTACTGACCCAAAACACCAAGTTTTGCAATAGCAACTCATTTGGTGAAACCTATAGGTTAATACCCTAGTAGAAATGTTTCTACACCACATAGAATGACACTTTGTTTTGCAAATGGTTTTATAGTGAAACCTTTTGCAAATGACTTAGCCACCTAACAAAATGACCATTAGATGTACCCAAAAGTCTATGACCCACTAGGAACCACTTTTACAAACAAAGCAAAGCTTGGCATGCTTGCATGCATTACTTGAACTTTGCCACTTTGGTAAATGACCATTTTGGATCTTACAAAGTTTAGGAATTTAATAGAGACCCTCTTTGCAAATGACTTTGCCATTTTGGTAAATGACCAATTTGGAACCTACAAAGTTTAGAAGCCTATTGAAGACCATCCCTACATTAGAACCAACCTTTGCATGCTTATGCATGACTTAGATCCCATTACTTTGTGTGAGAGAAATTGTTTGTTTGACTTTGGTTTGGAATGTTAGATGATTTTGTGTTTTGCTTGATTGGTAGATTGAGTTGTACCTTGCTTGATTGAATTGTAGTGACTTGAAGAGTGAGACTAGCAAGATCAAGGAGTAAACCTATACCCTCTACCAAAAAGGCAAGTGATACTTCATACTATCTATCCCATTATTTTCACTATGCATTAGTGTTTTTGCCAAGTAAAACTTGCATGGTTTTTATTTAGCTAAGTATAGACCTTGCTATAAGAAACCTAGTAGTTAAATCCATAGTAGGATTTTCCTAAGTTAAGAATCCTATTACTACCAAGCTTAGCCTAGCTAATAGAAAACCTGGGTGGAATATATTCACACTATGAAAAATATTCTAAGTCTTTGGACTTGTGTTTTATTTAACAAAACAACTAAGTTAATGAATCACCTGGGTGGAATGGAAGGAATGGTTTATGTTGAGTGGTTCACAAGGCCCATGTTTATGGTTTACCTTAGTGTATCTCACTTGTGGATGGCCACCCAGGAAACAAAGAGAATTGAGATGTCAAATGTTGAGAAGCTTCAAGTGCAACCACTTGGCATTATGGGCTCTGCCATGATCTTAGGATGCTAGAACTTAGTCTTTTGGACAGTGGGTGGTAGTGTATGATAGGTTGGAGCGCGTCCATTTGACTAAGGAAAGGCTACTGAAGGATCATGTCTTGGGAAACCAAGGCTTGTGGGGAAAGTGCACCACCTCTGCAGAGTGTAAAACCTAAGTACTTAGCCATGTCCCTGGCAAAGGACAATTTGAGCATCAAGACATGGAAGCAATCAAGAATCTCATCACTCCAATTTCTAAATTAAAACTTGTGGGTGAACAAGGGTTGTGTGAAATTCTTCAATCTTTGATGGAGAGATGGCTTGGTACAAGGATCTCAAAATCTTAGATTGGGAAATTGTTTTTGCCAAGTAAGTCTTCAGTCTTTGATTGATAGATGCCCTGAGTGGATCTTCAGTCTTTGATTGATAGATGCCTTGGAATTTGTTTTTGCCAAACAAAACTTATTTTCAAAATGATAGGAAAAATCTATTTTGAGCAATGCAAGCCTCAGCTCCACTTAGCCAAATGCATATAGATGATAGACTCCACTATACTACCAAAGTATCACTTGCCAATACAATCCAAATGTATTGACCCTTGTGGCTGTAACTTTTAATGTTGCAGGTTTGATTGATTTTAGTGAGGAATGATTGATTAGGATTACAAAGTCTACAACCAACATCTGCCTGTGGCACTTTGAAGATGAAGGACCCATGACTATAGATATTCCGCTGCAATGTAATGTAAATAGCCAATGAGCTATGTTTGATGTAATAAAATTATTTTATTCCTGGTTATAAAGTTGTATATGACCTTTGTTTCCTGATATTACATCTAAACTGTGGATGCTAGCTATTGATCCAGGGACTAGCATTGTAAACACAGGGATTCTTTTCCTTTAATAAGGAGGGATCTTACAGATGGTATCAGAGCATTGTGTTGCCTGTAGGATTTGTAACCCTAGGATTGGACAAAAACCCTTAGAAAAATAGGAATTGTATTTGTTCCAAAACTTATTTACAAAAACAATCTTGTAAACTCTTTCCTCAATCATTTTTGGTTTCAACTCTACTTCTCTTCTACTTCAAAACTTAATGGAAAGCCTACCCCATGGCCAAAGACTTCATCATGTGCAAGGGAGTCAACTCTAATGACTTCAACATCTTCAAGTGATTTCAACCTTATTCTCAACAAGGACTCCCAACTTAGATGTTACTAAGGACTACAAGTGAGACAAAGAAATCTTGCTCAAAGACTTGAAGACTAAGGAAGAACAACTTAGAAGAAGCCATCACCACCTTTGAAGATTTGTGACCAAGACACAAGAATTCTCCAAGGATACAAAGAAGAATCAACCATTCAAGAAGGATCAACCAAAGAAGGATGGAAAGATCACAAGTGAACCATGTAGATGGACCACCATATTTTAGTTAAGTCAAACACACCAACTTATGTGGTGTAACAAAAATTATTTTTGTTGCCTAAATATGTGCTTGACCTTTGTTTGAGTGAAATGTTTGGTTTGAGATTGCTTGCACATTGCTTGTGTGAATTGTGATGTGTGTGATTAGGATTGATTCCCTTAGAAAATCTCTTGCCTATTCTAATCCCCCTTCAACCCCAAACAGATGACTTCTCCAAGAAACTCCAACATCAAGGATGATGACAACAACAACAACCAAGAGGACAACATGAGAGAACTCCTAGCAACCCAACACCAGTTGAACCAACTAACAACTCAGTTCATAGCCAACAATAGTGATAAAGACCCTACCTTGCAAATGTTTTTGGAAGAACAATCCCAACTGATGCTTAAGGTGACTAATCAAATGATCAGCATGGAAGAAAACTATCCCAAAAAAGTGTATGACAACAAGGATGACAAGAATGTTATTCTAGATGGAGCCCCAGCTTGTATTATTTGTGGAGACAAGGATCACACTTCCAAGGAGCATGAAGATCAATGCCCCAATTGTGAAGAGGAACATCCAGTTGGCCACTGCCCCACATCTCAAGTTACTTGTTACCTTTGTGAAGGAAATGACCATGTTCCTATCCAATGCCCCATCTATGCTATTGTTGAACAAAGGAAACAAGAAGGATCCAAGTATGCCAAGAATGTTGATGACAAAGGAAAAGGACCACTCATACCTCCAAACAAGACAACCCAATTTGCAGGACCAAAGAAGCGACATATGAATTATCCAAGGAGAAATAGAAGGTCAAAGAAACCAGTAGACATTCCTACCTTTGAGATAACCTATGAAGAACATGAACTAGAAGCACTCCTAGCTTTAGAGAAACCCAAGAAGAAGAAGAACCAAGGAAACAAACAAGAGGCGATGATACTAAAGGAAAAGAAAGATATCAGCCAACTGATATGTTTCAATTGCAAGGAACCAGGACACTATGCAAGCAACTGTCCAGAAAAGATGAAGAACAAGATAAACAAGTCTATGGAGAAACCCAACCTTAGCCCATGAGTCAAGAATGGAAACAAAGGACACTATGCAGAAGTTTTCTAAGAAGAAGTTTTCCAAGATTCCAAGCAAGCCAAGATATAGTTTAGTTGGAAAATTATTAAGGGTGGTAGTACCCTAGCTGTTTGAGCCAACTTATAACCCTAGCCTTCCCAAATCTCGGGACGAGATTTATTTTAAGGGTGGTAGCCTGTCACATCCCAAGATTTTCCAAATCTTGTAATGTGAAAAATAAAATAACAAAATAAATTTTTGTTGAAAATTAGGGTGAAAAGCAAACTTTTGTTTCTAAAAGGAGACTTAAAATCTCATCTTGAACAAACTTTGGCAGAAGTTTGAATTCAACAAAAATCCAAATCAAGGGAAATGCATTCCTCAATGAATGTATCTGGAAATTTGAACATTTGGAAAGTAATCCAAAACCCTAAGCCCTAATGGAAGGAAATCATTTTCCAAAGTATCTCCAAATCCATGGATTTGATCCATACCAAGTTTGATCAACCAATAATCACAAAAGATCAAGAAAGACCTTGGAGATTGGTTTCACTTAGTTTGGAACCATAGACAAAAATCTTGTGAATATATTAAGACAAGGAAATTGAATTTCCAAAGCCAATAAAGCCCTTACCAAAAACCCATACCAATTGGTGAACAAAAATCCTAAAGGGATTAAAAAGATAAACCTTTGTTAAAGGAAAAATAAATTGTTTTGGAAACACTGTTTTAGATCTTTTAATAAAAGACTTTGTTTTCAAATAAAAAGGTAAGCCAAATTAATTTTGGCCAAACTTTTGAAATAAAATATTTTGTTTTGATAAAGTGAGTAAAGGTTTATTTAAATAAAACAAAGGATTTAAATATCCAATTTTATTTAAGTAAAAGCTTTTCCCATTTTAAATGAACACCAAGTATTTTATTTACTACTTTGAAATCTTTTATTAAAAGGTTTTGCTTTGATTAAAATGAGTAAAGGATTATTTAAATAAAATAATAAGGATTTAAATATCCAATTTTATTTAAGTAAAGGCTTTCCCATTTTAATTAAACACCAAAACTTATTTATTTATTTAAATAAGTTTCCAAGTATTCTTTTATCTTTCAAATTAAACCTTCTGGTTTGGTTTTGAAAATAATTGGATTTCAAATGGAAAATTTTATTTAAATAAATCAAACACCATTAATAAATCAAAGATCCATTTTATTTAATTATTAAATGGATCCTAAAATAAATAGAAATATTATTTCATTTTGAGATTTGGATTATGTTACCAAACAGAACCAAATTCAAATGAAAAAGTTTGCTGTTTGAATTGATTGAGTGTTGTTTGAAATTGTTTGAATTAATTGATTGAAAATTCAAAACAGAAAAGAAATAGAAAAAGGAAAAAGAGTTTGGACAGAAAAAAAATAGGAAAACAGGCCCAGCCCACTAAGGCCCAGTCCAGCCCAGTCTTCTCCCTCTCCCCCGAAGAAATCCCTTCTCACTAAGAAATCTACCCACACAGAGACAGACAACCAGGACCCACTTCTCTCTCTCCCTCACTCGCTGACGAGACGGTCCCACCTTTCTCACCCACTCTCCCCGAACCGTTTTTCTGTACCGCGAAAGAAACCCTCACCGAGGCTGACTGGTGGACCCTTCCCCTTCTATCTTTTTCCACTGACCAGTGGACCCCATTCCTACTGTTCATCGTCGTTCCCACCGCGACCGATTCTTCCTCCTCTCGCCGGCCGTTTTCTGCTTTGATTCCGCCGAATAAATTCGCCTTAACGCCGCGTTAATTCCTCGTCGCGACCACGCCCTTTTAATCGCCTCGCTCTCTCCTCCGTTTTCCCTCAGACCCCTTCCCCAAGCTCGCCCCTAGGCCGCTCCATTTCCTCCTCGAACGCCCACTGCTCCGACGAGCTGTCACAGCAATTCCGGCCAACTCCGACCACCCCTCTGCCTCTACTTCACGCGAGTGGACTCCTCTCGACCTCACGCATCCCCGTAGCACCAGCTCACCCGCGGGAGCACCAGAACCCCGACTTCGACAGGCCCCGAGCCAGCGCTGCCGTCTGTTCCAACTACGGCGACATTCCCCGGTGAGCACAGACCTCCCTAGCACCTCTCAATGATGCTCCCTCATTCGCGACCCTCGTGCGCACCTAATCCTGCCTCTCCTTTGCCTTAGGGCGATCTCCAGCAAAGACTCCGACAAGCTCGACTCGCCGCCACCGTCTGCCTCGTCTCCGTCAAGTTTCTCCGGTAGGTACAGACCACCCCGAGCCCTCTCGTTTACGCTCACAGCTCCGCCATGATCTCCTGCGTCTAACCCAGTCCTCCGTTTGTCTTCGCGTGATCCACAGCGACGTCCACGACGACCACCCGACGCACCCGACGCCGTCCTCCACTCCGGTGAGAAATTGCCGCAGACCCCGAGCGCCCCTCGCCCGACCAACACCTTCCCGAGCATCGCCGTAACCCCCTGAGACCGGTGAGCTACTCCTCCTTCTCCCTCACCCCCTGTAGCGTCGCCTCCGTCGTCGACCGACCGCTCCGCCGCCGGTAGCCACCGCAGCGCCGCCCACTTTAGGTCGAGCCTGCCGCAACCGTTCGATCTAGATCCATCGGCTACGATAGTTTCACTTAGTCGCGAAGAGGTATGCTTCTGTACCGTGCGATCTAACTTAATCCAACGCTCCACAGCCACGATCCGCAGCGAATCGGTACCGACGAATAGAATTACGCCGCGTGGCCAGTATTAGATCTGAATTAGAATTTGAAAACAAAAACTTTTGCCAATTTCAAACCCTTGTATCTTTTGATCCACACGTCCAAATTTTACAAATTTGATGTCGTTGGATTCAGCAAGACAAGCTCTAGCCAACCCTGCCCTTAGTTTAGCAAATAGTATTTGTTAGCTTGTTTGATTTTGCAGATTCTTTTGTGTGCTTGCTAACATTAGAAAAATCATTTAAAAATGATTTTTAGGTTAAAACCTTTGCAAAATAGTTTGTTGTGACCTTACTGACCCTAGGAACCAACCCATAGTTTGGAAAGTGATTTTGGAAATGAATAGGATGGATTAATTAGTTTAGTCCATTTCTAGCTAATTAAAAACCATTGTTTTGTTTATGAAAATGCTTTCATAAAGAAAACTTTGAGAAAATGTTTTGGACCAAACCTACTGACCCAAAACACCAAGTTTTGCAATAGCAACTCATTTGGTGAAACCTATAGGTTAATACCCTAGTAGAAATGTTTCTACACCACATAGAATGACACTTTGTTTTGCAAATGGTTTTATAGTGAAACCTTTTGCAAATGACTTAGCCACCTAACAAAATGACCATTAGATGTACCCAAAAGTCTATGACCCACTAGGAACCACTTTTACAAACAAAGCAAAGCTTGGCATGCTTGCATGCATTACTTGAACTTTGCCACTTTGGTAAATGACCATTTTGGATCTTACAAAGTTTAGGAATTTAATAGAGACCCTCTTTGCAAATGACTTTGCCATTTTGGTAAATGACCAATTTGGAACCTACAAAGTTTAGAAGCCTATTGAAGACCATCCCTACATTAGAACCAACCTTTGCATGCTTATGCATGACTTAGATCCCATTACTTTGTGTGAGAGAAATTGTTTGTTTGACTTTGGTTTGGAATGTTAGATGATTTTGTGTTTTGCTTGATTGGTAGATTGAGTTGTACCTTGCTTGATTGAATTGTAGTGACTTGAAGAGTGAGACTAGCAAGATCAAGGAGTAAACCTATACCCTCTACCAAAAAGGCAAGTGATACTTCATACTATCTATCCCATTATTTTCACTATGCATTAGTGTTTTTGCCAAGTAAAACTTGCATGGTTTTTATTTAGCTAAGTATAGACCTTGCTATAAGAAACCTAGTAGTTAAATCCATAGTAGGATTTTCCTAAGTTAAGAATCCTATTACTACCAAGCTTAGCCTAGCTAATAGAAAACCTGGGTGGAATATATTCACACTATGAAAAATATTCTAAGTCTTTGGACTTGTGTTTTATTTAACAAAACAACTAAGTTAATGAATCACCTGGGTGGAATGGAAGGAATGGTTTATGTTGAGTGGTTCACAAGGCCCATGTTTATGGTTTACCTTAGTGTATCTCACTTGTGGATGGCCACCCAGGAAACAAAGAGAATTGAGATGTCAAATGTTGAGAAGCTTCAAGTGCAACCACTTGGCATTATGGGCTCTGCCATGATCTTAGGATGCTAGAACTTAGTCTTTTGGACAGTGGGTGGTAGTGTATGATAGGTTGGAGCGCGTCCATTTGACTAAGGAAAGGCTACTGAAGGATCATGTCTTGGGAAACCAAGGCTTGTGGGGAAAGTGCACCACCTCTGTAGAGTGTAAAACCTAAGTACTTAGCCATGTCCCTGGCAAAGGACAATTTGAGCATCAAGACATGGAAGCAATCAAGAATCTCATCACTCCAATTTCTAAATTAAAACTTGTGGGTGAACAAGGGTTGTGTGAAATTCTTCAATCTTTGATGGAGAGATGGCTTGGTACAAGGATCTCAAAATCTTAGATTGGGAAATTGTTTTTGCCAAGCAAGTCTTCAGTCTTTGATTGATAGATGCCCTGAGTGGATCTTCAGTCTTTGATTGATAGATGCCTTGGAATTTGTTTTTGCCAAACAAAACTTATTTTCAAAATGATAGGAAAAATCTATTTTGAGCAATGCAAGCCTCAGCTCCACTTAGCCAAATGCATATAGATGATAGACTCCACTATACTACCAAAGTATCACTTGCCAATACAATCCAAATGTATTGACCCTTGTGGCTGTAACTTTTAATGTTGCAGGTTTGATTGATTTTAGTGAGGAATGATTGATTAGGATTACAAAGTCTACAACCAACATCTGCCTGTGGCACTTTGAAGATGAAGGACCCATGACTATAGATATTCCGCTGCAATGTAATGTAAATAGCCAATGAGCTATGTTTGATGTAATAAAATTATTTTATTCCTGGTTATAAAGTTGTATATGACCTTTGTTTCTTGATATTACATCTAAACTGTGGATGCTAGCTATTGATCCAGGGACTAGCATTGTAAACACAGGGATTCTTTTCCTTTAATAAGGAGGGATCTTACATGGGCCGCGCCAGAGACTTCCATCCCAAGTGGGCAGCGGCCCGCGCGGGGTGGCAGTTTGGGAGTGCTGAAAGGCGGGGTCGGCCTATCAGCAGCTGCGGGAGGGCGAAGGTGTATGGGTGAAGGAGGGCCGCCGGATCTGAGGGAGATCGACGGCCCGCGGTTATCCCCTTCCTCCAGAAGCGCGGGTAGAGAGGGAAAACCCTAGGGCAAGGGGGGAGCCCGGGGCATCACCTGAGGGCGCGGAGAGGCGACGGGGAGAGGCGGAGGGGGTGCGACGTGCCAGGGGGAGTCCAGCGAGGGGCGGGACACTAGGGTTTGCCGCCGAGAGTTGTCTCGCGCGAAGATGGCCGGGGCGGCTTGTCGGGTGCTCGCCGGAGGAGCTTCCTGGGCGTTCCTGCGCACGGGAAAAATCACAGGGGAGGGTCAGAGAGAGTCTACAGAGGTAGGAGGGTAACATGCAGAAGGAGTTGAGCTTGGGGGAGGGGATTAGAGCTTGCAAGAGGGAGGAGGCCAAAACTCCTTTGCTATTCTTCTCCAGGGAATGGCAGAGCAGGGGAGAGGGGAGGGTGCTCTGGGGAGGAGAGTGAGGTGTGCTGTGGGCAAATGCGAGCGAGGGGGAGCGGGGTGCTGCCCCCAAGCTTTATAAACCATGCTAGATGGTTCCATGGTGAACCATGTGCATGGGGGAGCTTGGGATAGGTTAGGGCTCAGCCATTGGGCAATAGCGGCGGTGGAGGGGTGAGAGAGAGGGTCCTGGTCGGGCTAGGGGATAGAGAAGGGGTGGGGTGTTGTCTACCCTTTTATTACAAAGATATTGGCAAGGTTTCCTCTCTCTCTCTCTCAAGTTTCAAGGGCTAAAGGACAAGAGGTGCTATAGTTCTAGTCGACCAGAGGGGTTTGTGCTGCTAGGGAGTAGTGCTGGGGAAGATTGGGGCTGGTTTGGTCCTTGTTTGAATCAAGATGGCTTTGTTTTGGCAAAATTGATCAATTGGTAGCTTGTGAAGGGAGTTGAAAATTTTGCATTGGACAAAGTGTGGAAATGGTACTGGTAGGTGGAGTATGTCAAATAATCTCTCCAAGAATTAAATGGGATATTTCTGATGATTATAATCCCATTTAAATGCACTTATTTAAAAAGTTCAGAACTAGATTATGGAAGCTAAGACGATATTTTTACATTGGACAAGCTTGGTTTTTGATGTGATATAGTCCTAAATACCATAACACACATTGTATAATTTTATTGGGATTTATTGAGGTGGAAAAGTATATTTGGGGAATTATTTCTTGTTTCTGCCATTTAAGAAAAATGGCAAAAAGAAATAATGAAGAATCTCAAAAATATTTATTTTTGAGTTTGAGAGATGTGATATGATATGGAGAACTCAAATATACATTGAGTTGGCAAAGTGATTTGGAGAAAAACAAACTTGCCTTAATAGACAAGGATTTTGATAAATTGGTAAATAGAGGGAATAAAATAGTTTAATAATCCAAATAATTGTGGGAATTATTTGGGGATGCTTATATCCAAGGTGGATGATGTAAAATTTATGTAGGCATCAAGGTCAAACTCGGTTTTGAAGAAAAGTGGGGTAAAGGATGTAAACTGGGTAAGGGAGGATCTAGGGTTTAGTTATTTTGATGCCACCTAAACATGATTGGATTAGGGAGCTCAGAGCTCTCCTTGGTACATTGGATATATGGATGGATAGAACAAGTCATATAGATGATCATGGAATCATGAGTTGGTATTGGTTGGATTTGAGGAGGTTTTGGAGTGATGGCAAACTTGGTTGAAAATAAGGCTGCCATAACAGATGCATCAGGTAGCCTCCTAAACCATGTGGGTTTAAGAAGCACAAGGCTCCAATGGAAACAAGTGAAGTGGGAGTTGATAGGCTAGGATAAGTAGATAACAATCATGTAAAAAGTTGGTCAAGGGGAAGTGGAATATAGATGTGAGCTTCTTCCAAAGTAGGCAAGATGATAAGATTTGCAGAAAAGATTATTATCTTGACTACAAAACCATCATGGAGGAGTGGGACATGGAATGGCTTAGCCAAGGGCAAGAGTAGTCCTTGGTAGTACTAAATATGTAATACAAGGTGGTTCAAGTACAATCTCAAGAATTCACATAGGTTGGAAGAGGTAGAGCTCTAAAGGTTGAATCTAGATAAGAAATCCAGACTTAGCCATTTTGGCAGATTTGAGGTTTTAGACTAGGGTGCAAGTGTAGAAGCTTTTGAGAGGATGCTAGGTTCCAAACTCATGGTCAAGGAGATGAGGTTGAGGTACTAACTGAGTAGATATGGTTCATGCTTAGACTGGGTCTCCACTGAGTTGGAGGACCATCCAAAGGAATTATCCTTGGATTGATCTGAGCATGAGGGTAGTTGATCACTTGAGTGGTTTAAGATAGATCTAGACTTGGATGCTTGAGATTGATGATCACAAGCAAGGATTGGGTCCTAAGGGATGATCTACTAGATTATCCCATTCTAGATCCTAAGCAAACAAGGCAATCAGTAGATCAAGGCAATCATCAGACAGCAGATCAAAGCAATTCATCAACCAACAGATCAAGGCAATTCATCTTACTACTTATCTAACTACTAATAGGGTTACATTCAAGTATAGCTTGAGGTCATGATGGGTATGTTGAAAGGGGTTTAGTTTTGAAGTAAGATGAGTACCGTCTTGGTATCTTTACCAAGATTGAGATGAAAAGGTTGTAATAAAGGTTTTGGGGAAAACCTAGAGATATGGGTAGTTGAAGTTCTGTCTTGAAAACATAAGGAGATAATATATAGGTATCCATAGTTTGTCAAAATAAACTAGTAAAGTATTTTGTTGGGTCAAAGTCATCTTGGCTCAAGTTTTGAAATGCCAGAACATTTGAGAATATGAAAGATGAGCCAAGACATCTCTTTTGTAAAAATAGTTTTAGTAAACTAGGGTTGAGATGAGGAGCACGCAACTAATACTCAAACAGTTGCTTGAGAACAAGCAAACAAGTAGGCACACAATACAAGAAAAAGTTTTTGTTCCCCCTGATTTTTGCCTTTTAGACATTAAATCAGGGTTGCTGAAATTGAGATGTTACACCTAGCTTGCTGTCGACATTAGGGTGGCAAGTTGGGCTCGGCCATGGTCACCATTGATGGCATTGCCAAGTTTACAGGAGCTAGGGCTGGTTAATTTAGTTAGATGATCTACTGAGTGTGTAGTGTGAGCTAGAGAGGGAACAAGTTAGGCAGAAACACTGCTCACTATAGTGTTGGATGTTTTATTTTATTTGTGTTTAGAAGGTGTTTGATGAAATGGTCGCAAGAGATTTGAATTTGAATTTTTGGATGAAACTTGGTGGGTGTACTAGTCACATACTAGGTAGTCTCTGGTTTCTTGGATTTTTCAAGGTTAACTGGTTTGGTTGGGTTTTGAGAAATGGTGATCTTCCCATATGATATAGATTCAATTTTGAATTGTCATTTGAATTAGGTTGCCAAATGTTTCTGTGAGTTTGCAAAGTGGGCTTGGGTTCACTTTCACTTGGTCTAGCAAGGGGTGAAAAGAAATGGATTTGTTTCTGTTTGAAATCTTGGACTAGAAACACTCAAAGGGGTCTAGTGGGCAAGATTGGCAAAAATGACCATTTGCTTGTTTTGTTTGTTTTGAATTTCTCTTGATTTGTTTCTTCTTGGAAATGATTTAGATGATGTTGTTTTCATCTTTAAACCATTCCTTGCCATTCATAACAATCACACAAGTCCATTCATGCATTCATACAATCATCACATACACACATGCATTCATATGATTTTAATTAGCAAAAGTTTTTGTTAACCCTAATTTTGGTGATTGGAATTTGATAACCTTGATCAATATTTTTGGGATGTTACATCAGTAAAGAGGCGTGTGGCAGAATTTCTGCGTGATCGAGTAGGTGAGTATAAGCACCTATTCAAGGACTAATTCCATCAAACAAACCCACTCTTCCCGAAGCACATACTTCGGTGCTGGTTTCACATGTCAAGGAAATTGTTTGAGACAATTGTTGATGGAGTCATGGACTATGTAATAATCCCCAAGGGCAGGGAACCACTATAGTACAATTCGATAAGTAATTGGGTGTCGAACGCATGAGGACAGGAGCTGAATGTAAACTATCTATTCTCTAAACCCCTATAACCCACTTATATGGCCTTCTATGCAAAGCAATGAATGAGAGGTGTAAGGTAATTTTTTCTAACTAGAAAACGGTGAGGTGCTGGAAGTAATAACAGGAAGTAAACTATTGCAAGTAACGTAAAAGCAAGTAAGAGTAGCAATAAGTAAAATTAAAAGTTATTAACTCAAGGGAGTAAGTGTTTAGGAAAATTATTACTTTATTCGTTTGGTTGTCACAATTAGTGAAGCACACATGTATAGTATTTTTTATTGTTTCTTCTAGAGAGGAGTCATAAATAGGTGCAACCAAGTTTACTCAGTAACTACACCACTAGTGGTTGACCCCAAGGCCGGTTATGAGCAAGCAAGGGAGTTATTAAGACATAGCGTCCAATCATCACTATAAGTTTCAAGATCCCCATAACTTATCCTCTCGTTAGTTAACCATGAGTTAAAATAGCATGCATATTTAAGACTTGGGACACGATTTATGTCAATCTTTGTCCGTCCCTCCTCCTATCAACATGCAATGGTGACAACCTTATGCATCCCCCAACATATGTGTGCACTCATATATCAGTAAATAAGATCATCATAGAAGATAACATATACTTGTATGCAACCAACAACGAACTATTTCACAATTTCCACAAATATATCACTACTCAAACATGAAGATACTATATATCATGGGAAATCAATATATTGGATCACTCATCATGTTTTCTAAGATATTACAGTAGATGGATGGAGAGGATCTTGCTATAGATGTTGATGATGACCACGTCAGAGGGGGTGGAGGCAACCAGAGGCAATTCTAGCAGCATATCCCCCCTCCGATCTCCGCCGATGGCGGCCTGTCGACTCTTTGTTTTTTGTTTTCGATCTTTGCCTACGTATGTTTCAAGATCATGTCGAGGATGTTGGAGATATGCCCAAGAGGCAATAATAAAGTGGTTATTATCATATCTTCATACTTATGATAAATGTTTACATACCATGCTATAATTGTATTAACCGGAAACATTAATACTTGTGTGATTTGTAAACATAAAAGAGTCCCTAGTAAAGCCTCTTGTTAAACTAGCTTGTTGGTTAATATATGGTCATGGTTTCCTAATCATGAACATAGAGATGTTATTAACAACAGGGTCATATCATTAGGAGAATGATGTGATGGACATACTCCTATAGTTAAGCGTAGCATAAAGATCAAGTCCTTTAATATAGTTCATTTGCTATAAGCTTTCTGATACATAGTAACCTAATTCCTTCGACCATGAGATCATGTTAATTACCATCACTGGAAGGATGCTTTGATGACATCAAACACCACACTGTAACTGGGTGGCTATAAAGGTGGCATTGAGTGTTTGGAAAGTATGGGTTGAGGCACATGGATCAAGAGTGGGATTTGTCCATCCATATGACGGATAGATATACTCTGGGCCCTATCGGTGGAATGTCATCCAATTAGCTTGCAAGTATGTGACTGGCTCACAAGGGATCACATATCACGGGAATGAGAAAAGAGTACTTATCGGTAACGAGGTTGAACTAGGTATGCAGAGATACCGACGATCAAAACCTCGGATAAGTAAACTATCGTGAGACAAAGGGAAATTAGTATCGTATGTAAGTGGTTCATTCGATCGCAATGTAATCGTAGAAATATGTGGGAGCCATATGAATTTCCAGATTCCTCTATTGGTTATTGATCGGAGAAGTGTCTCGGTCATGTCCGCATAATTCACGAACCGTAGGGAGACACACTTAAGGATTCGATGTTGTTGAGTAGTAAAGGAATGATTATAAGAGACCGAATGTTGTTCGGAGTCTCGCATGGGATCCGGAATATCACGAGAAGATCCGAAATGGTCCGGAGAATAAGATTCATATAAGGAAAGTCCTATTTCGGAGTTCAGGAAAGTTTCCGATGATTTCATCGGAGAGGTTCTAGAAGGGTCTAGAAGGTTCACCGGTCCGAAAGGAGAATGGTCCATGAATGTGTCATGGGTAAGTGGAATGATTGGATCATGTCCAAGGTCACTTGGTGTTGGCATATGCAAGAGAGAAATAAAACTCTAAATTGAAAGTCAAACGGGAAGTTTGAAAAGTCAAACTGGAACAATGGTTTCCTAGTGGGAGAAGAAACAAGTCCTTCTCTCAATCCAACTTGGGTTTGGGTTTGGATTCAAACCCACCCCTCCCAAGGCTGCCCCTCCCTCTCATAAATAGAGGGGGAGGGCTTCCCCAAACAACACAAGTTCCAAGCTCTCTCCACGAGCCGCCGCCGCTCGCCGTCGCCGTGCCGCCTCTCCGCGCCGTTGCGCCGCCGCCGGTCCATCGCCGCCGCCTTAGACACCGCCGACACTTCCTCCTCCTCCCGGATCTCTAAACCCTAGTTTTCCGGGAAACCCTAATCCAACATACTCGCTTCGGCTTAAGGCGAAGCCCTGCGAGATCTCCCCTCTACTTTCGGTACCACGCCGTCGTGCTGCCGGAATCGCGAGGAGAGTGCTACAACCTCCACTGCCTGCTGGAACAAGGGAGAGGAAGGTCTTCATCAAGTACCGAACGTGTGACCGACTGCGGAAGCGCTGCCAGAATGCAGCGCCGGAAGGATCGTCTACGCGATCTTGAGATTGGCAAGTGTACGACTACATCACCCACGAGAATCTGCTCTCGTTAACCGCTTTGGAATCTTCGAGGGTGAGTTCCTCTATCGACTCGTTGCTACAATCTAGTAGATAGATCTTGGCTTGTTTGTGTGCATGCGGTAGAAATTTTTTGTTTTCCATGCTACGAACCCCTACAGAGGACCCTTTTTATAGAAGTTTTTAGGTCAAGACAAAGATATTGGCAGTGGAATCGACGACATCCGAGCAACACCGCCTGAACGAGGTATGGTGGTGTGGTCCTTATGCAGGCCCGCACACACTGGGCCTTTTTCCTGGCCCATGAGGCTCATCATGACCTCCTGGTGCTCCACCTGCTTCTCTTCACTAAAAATAGCCCTTGAAAAATCTGCAGTTCATTTGACTTTATTAGATCCTTGAAAGATAAAAATACAGAAAACAGGGTTTTCCTGTCTTGCTGAGATAGAACCAAAGGAGAGGTGATTGTTTATAAAATCTCGAAAATCAATGTAAACATGGAGATAACATTCTATAATATGTAAATACATGGGCATATGTGTCAAGAAACTTTGGAGTTTGTTTATATTATAAAGCATAAGTCATCTTTGCTACATAAGATAACATGATTCATTCTTTTTAAAGAATATCAATAAGAAAATGGGCTATGAAGTAATACTTTTTAAGTACTTACATCTATGCTTAATAATATGTCACTTATAATATAAAATTAAAGTACTATAGATCATTAAGCACATAAAAACAAAATGGTAAATCCTATGTTTGGTCTTTCTGGATCATTTTTCCTTTTCTTTCTATTTCTTTCTTTTCACTTCTTACCTTTCTTATTCTTCCTCCGAATAACAGATAGTAAGCAGGGAATACATGTGCTAGATCTTTGATAAAATATTATAAGAGAAAGTAAAATAAAGTTTTGGGATATGTAGCTCATGTCAACAGTAATCATAAGAGTGGGGTTCTAGGAATATTTTATGGTTATGGTTAAAGTGAATACAACTATGGTTCATATGCTTGACCCATTACAAGTTGAATGTCTCATGCCCGTTGGCCACCGGCACCAAGTCCACATGTTTACTCAACTTGGGACCTAAAGAATTTTGTCATTGTTATGCATGCAGTTCCAAATGAGGGTGATAACCAAGGTACCTCTTGCCCCATTGTACAAGGAGTACCTTTATGATGGGCTACCCATACTTAGATGACAAGACAAACAGACAAATGAATCCCTTGGAATTTTTTTATTTTCCATTTGCATAACTTTTTATTTAAAACACTTCATTGGTGCCCATGCTATAAATTTCCACCATGATGCATGGCTTAGGTTGGAGGATCATGCATCCCTCTAACACATATGCAAACTCTAGAAATATTTAGGGTGGTTCCCCCCTTATTTCGCATTGGAGGCATCCGCAGCCAAAAGAATGCATGATATCATAAAAAATAGTGCAATGATGAAAGTGTGCCCCATTTCAGCATGGTTTTGCTAACTCTCAACTCATAAGTTATCAATACATAATTATGTCCACAATGGTTTAAGTTTAATTATGATGCTTTATTACAAGCAGTTGTGCACTATTGGTTTCACCCCACATATTACTTTACCATGGGATTTAAACTACACAAAGAGTTGATTTTGAAATAATCAAACATATAGAACTTATAATATACTTGGAATATAAAGTGCTATATAGGTAGGTATGGTGTACACGTAATAAGGTTTTAAGGGATTTGGACATAAGGCTTAGCTTGTTTGGAATTTTTGGGTTGGCTGATAGGAAGGTTGAAATGTACAAGGATGCAAAGTGTCCATAGTACTAACCATTGTCTATTAGAGAAAGTAACTTAAAGATAATCATCCATGTATGTAAAATAAAAGGTAGTACTACATAATTTGCAAATTATCATTCATTAAAGCGTATGAAACATACAACATCATGTATGGCTTGTATCTTAACTTTTACTTCCCCTTTTCCCTTTCTTTTCATACATCCATTTTATTTTATTTGTATAGAAACTCTATTGATATTAGTATTGGAAACATGCATATAATACAAACTTTACATAAAAGTAAGATATGAACGCTCCAAGTTTATGCAAAAATCTTATGTTGCTAAAAAAAAGTTTAGAGGTGTGCAAACCAAACCGTGAGTGTAATAGGTATAGTGGGGTACCTTGGGAATCCACAATCTTATGATTTTCACCATCCTTGGCTAGATCATTGTGTGGTGTTCCTCCATTCCCTATGAAAAAACTTCAACACAAAGCTTTCTCCCATTTCTTTTCTAATAGGGTGACGTTAGTGGCATAAAAGATACAATGCAAGCTGCTATAAAAGTTCCAAATACAATTTGGTTTTAAATCCAGAGATTTTATTAAGTATCTAAAATCCACAAAACATCAAAATACTAAAAAAGAATCAACCAAAATCTCAAAGAAGCCACTCTTGCAACAACAGGAAGAATCTATCAAGAAAAACAGCAGCTAGAAAACATGCATATATGAACAACTTAGGAACATAAAGAATTGGGATTTCTATTTTCGTGCCCTTGGTTTGTTAGTTGTACTCACTTTTCTCCAGCTGCTTAACTTTTCCTCACTTTTGTCTAGCTCCTATTATGGAACTCTCGCACGGTCTGAAACTCGCTGTCCGTCAGCCTTGCGTTAGATGCTGACAAGTGGGGCCGCATTTAGTCGGGTCTCGTAGTGGACCATTGCTGTTACATGCTGACAAGTGGGGCTGCGGTCTGTCAGGTCCCATAGTGGACCCTTGCCGTTACATGCTAACAAGTGGGGCCGCGTTTAGTTGGTTCCCGTAGTGGACACCTCTCTCCACTTATCCAGATCAGCATGGGACCCATAGCTTATCCTCATGAGCGTTGGACCAACAGCATATCCACGTGAGCCATCCCCGTGCCTGCGCCCATGCCGTTGCCTTCCCTTTCTTCTTCTTCTCCGGTGACGGCGGCCCTTCTCCGACGATAGCGGCCCTTTGTCAAGCTTCACTTTGGCCTCTCGTTCGTCCTGGCCGCAGTATGGTGTCGTCTCGTTGACGTGTACGAAGGATAAAAATGGCAACCGTGCGCATAGAAGGTTAGATCTTGCACCAAAATGCACTAAAATCTCGCACCAAAATGGAAATCGAGGCGCTTGTTGTGGAGAATGCGGCCGACGAGCCGTTCCAATGATTTAATTGGTTTATCGAGTTAATGTCTTGGCTGCAATCAAGTGAAAGAGTGTTTATAATTACAAATTAGGGACATGGATGTATAATAAATAAGAAAATGACACAACTCTTGAACACTTTCAAATTAAAAAAATTATACAACTCTTAATGTACAAGAGTGTTTATAAATGACACAACTCTTGAACACTTCCAAATTAAAAAAAGTATACAACTCTTAATGTAAAAGAGATGTAAAAGAGTGTTTATAATTGACACAACTCTTGAACACTTTCAAATTAAAAAAATTATATAGCTCTTAAAGTAAAGGGTGAACACTTTCAAATTTTAAAAAAATATACAACTCTTAATGTAAAAGAGTGTTTATAATTGACACACCTCTTGAACACTTTCAAATTGAAAAAATTATACAACTCTTAATGTAAAAGAGTGTTTATGACACTACTCTTGAACACTTTCAAATTAAAAAATTATACAACTCTTAATGTAAAGGAGTGTTTATAATTGACACAACTCTTGAACACTTTCAAATTGAAAAAATTATACAACTCTTAACGTAAAAGAGAGTTCGTAATTGACACTACTCCTGAACACTTTCAAATTAAAAAAATATACAACTCTTAATGTAAAAGAGTGTTTATAATTGACACTACTCTTGAACACTTTCAAATTTTAAAAAATCATACAACTCTTAATGTAAAAGAGTGTTTATAATTGACACAACTCTTGAACACTTTCAAATTGAAAACATTATACAACTATTAATGTAAAAGAGTGTTTATAATTGACATAACTCTTAAACACTTTCAAATTTAAAAAAATTATACAACTCTTAATGTGAAAGAATGTTTATAATTGACACAACCCTTGAACACTTTCAGATTTAAAAAAATTATACAACTCTTAATGTAAAGAGTGTTTACCATTTTTATAGTGTGAAAAGTGATCCCTAAACTTGCGTATACGAAAATTATAAACCTTTGAACACTGTGAAATCGCACTTAATACGTGATAATGATGTGCTAAGAAAATCTTGAGAGATTATCATTTTCATAGAATGTAATGCATAAACTTGCATATGGCAAAAATTATACACCTTTGAACTCTATGAAATCGCACTTAGGACATGATAATGTTATGCTAATCAAATCCTGATCATTTATCATTTTCATGGAGTGAAATATAATGCAAACAATTATACACCTTTGAACACTTTCCCTTCAAATTATATTCAAAATCATTTGTTTATGGAGTTAAAGCATCGGTGGCCCCCGACAGATACATGGGTTATCCTGTCCGCTTGATCATAGAGGATCAATCAGAGGATCAACGGTTGGTGGGTACGATCCGCGTGACAACTGTCTCGACCAATCAGAGCGTAGCAGCCAAGATGAGCACAGGTGTGAGAGTTTGTGACTAAGAGGGAGGGGAAAACTGAGTAGAACTTAAAAATCAAGGGCAAAACTAACAACGGGGTTAATAGAAACAGAAAGAGATTTAAAAAATGGAAAATGCTTCTTTTATACAATAAAATACATATTGGCATACATCAAACTATTTGCAATTCAAATATATATCAGTTTGACAATTATTGCCTCATTCATACAAATTATGTTTTGGGGGGGGGATGTTTTGGGAAGAGGCTTGAGTAGAAATCCATGAACCTTCATAGATAGGAGGTGATTTGAGAAGTGGTGATTTAGGTTAAAACTTGATTTATATACATTTATTATAGTGGCATGTCACATAATAAGACTCCCTGGGTAGATGCCACTATGTTTTGATCTTTTTGAATTTGTTGTGCATAAAATGACTCAATTAGCTAGCTAAAACCTATTCATTGACTCTCTATTGACCAACCACAGGAGGATAAAAGTGAGTATATTGCACACGGTTGTGTTAGTACTCGAGGGCAAAACTGAGTACAACAAACTTCCAGTGCTACACTCAAGGGTATAACTGAGCACAACTAAGTGGCCAAGGTTACACACGAGGGGGAAAACATGACGCAGGGTAAGCGTGTCACGGTGCACGGGGCGGTAGAGGACGCCTGTGGCCGTGCACAGGTCAGTAGCGTACGCGGTTACGGGGTGCACGGTGGTGCAACGAAACGTCTCCTCCCTTCACCTTTATAGAGGCCTCCTCACTCTTACTCATCACTCACTCGCTCACTCACTCACGCAACCATCTCCACTGTCCCATCACCTTATGCAAACCCCCAAGAAAACCCCAACCATGCCGGCGATGGAGAAGAACAGCGCGGTGGCCATCGTTGCCTCCAAGGCAGCCGACGAGGAGGCCCCCGTCCCCGGACAGGCCCCTGTCGAGGCATTTAAGGCAGCCGCCATCCCCCTCCATACTCCCGTCCCCGCTTCCACCATAGCTGCCGGCGAGGAGGCCCCTGTCCCCATCAGGCCCCCGACGTTCTCCTGCAGATCCCGCACAGCTGGGATCCCTACGGGGACAACGATTACATCAGGCCGGAGAACCCCTTCGACACCAGCTTACCCGACCTATGGTCGGAGGTAACTAGGGTTTTCTCCCCTTCCTTTGTTCTTCCCCATTCCCATCGTTGGATGCTAGATCGTGTGTTATTAGGGCTAGGCTATTCGTATTTTCAATCGTTGGATGCTAGGTATTTTCACAGTAGCTAATCCTCTTGTGTTAGATCTCTTCTTTAGATGAATGCCCCTAGTTGGTATATGTACTAGCACTGATCTGTAGTTGGGACCAGTACTAGCACCGATCTATAGTTGGGATCAGTATTCGATTTGGTTTGAGATTTGGGGATTGGGGAATAATCAGGGGTATATGGTTCACAGCATAGAAAACAAAAAATTTCCTACGATGGGAACAACTATGTACCAATATCTATCTACTAGATACAAACAACAGGCAGATGTATATCCGTAGAGAACATACCCTTGAAGACCGACAAAGCTTAACGAGTCAAACTCGTGGTTGATGTAGACGATCTCTTTCCAATATCAAGATCGAGAGGAACTCTTTAGCACCGCAATTTAGCAGTGCATCCGTGATCGCACACACGTTCGAGGCACCGATCAACCTCCGCCTCCTCGCTCTAGCGATGCAGTGGAAGCACAACTCTTTCTTGCCGAAAATCCACCGGGAACATGCATCTCGCTAGTCCGAGACCATGGGGGATAAATACTAGAGGGGGAGAGAGATCCTTTACGAGGAGGTGTGAGTGAGAGAGAGGGAGGGGGCTCCTTTTATAGGGAGAGGGGGGCACCCAAGGGGCCATGCGCCCAGCCATGGGGCTGCCCCTCCCCTCTTTTCATTCATGTGTGTGGACACTCCACTCACACAAATGCCTTTCAGTTTCCTCCAATCAAAATCCCACTCAAATTCCCATTAAATTTCCACCAAACTTAATGCAAACTCTCATTAAATAAAACTCCTTTTATTTATTCAGAATTTTGTCAATTACTTGAATGACAAACATTCTCATATAACCCCTGCTAGTATTTCATTTCACATGCAAAAACACTTTCTGCAATTTCACACGAAAACCCGTTTCGGTATCTAGTGAAATAAATTCATGCGCTTGTTATTCTTTCTGGCATGAAACTTTTGCTCCAAATGGATGTCGGTGTATCTTAAGTGTGTCACCCTACGGTTCGCGAATAATGCGGACATGATCGAGACCCCTCTCGGATCAATAATCAGAAGCGGGATCTACAGACCCATACTGACTCCCATACATTCAGCGATGAATTTCTTGTGATCGCGAGAACCTTTTACGCTAGTATCTTAATCCCTTTGTTTAGCGATATATTACATGTCCGAGATTAGATCATCGGTATCTCCATACCTAGTTTGATCTCGTTACTTACATGCAATCTTTTCTTGTTCCCGTGATATAACATTCTAGTGATCAAATCACTTGCTTGCAAGCTAATCAATGTGATATCACCGAGAGGGCCCAGAGCATATCTATCTGTCATCAGGATGAACAAATTCCACTCTTGATCCATGGGCCTCAACATAACACTTTAGTAGTTCTGAACCCGTCTTTATAATCACTCTCTTACGGTGTGACGTTTGATGTTATCAAGAAACTCTTCCGGTGTTAGTGATTGACATGATCTCATGGTCTAAGGATTAGGATCACTTCGTAAGTTGTTATAGCAATATAAACTCAATGACTTTGATCGTAATGCTATACTTTGGATGAATGTTCATCACACCGTTACACTAATGTTGTGACCTCATTATTAATAACATCCAATGTCCATGATCAGGAAACCTTGATTATCTTGTTAATCAACGAGCTAGTTTATAAGAGAGGCATAACTAGGAACTTCCTTTTGTTTATTAAACACACATGTATTAACGTTTCCGTATTAATACAATTATAGCATGTAAAATAAACATTTATCATAAACAAGTAATACGATAATAACCACTTTATTATTGCCTCTCGGGCATATTCCCATCAGTCTCCCACTTGCACTAGAGACAATAATCTAGTTTGAAAACTTTGCATATTGAACACCTATGACTTTCTGGTGTTCCATATACGTGATTGCAAGTGGTTAACATAATCTACGGATCTGACACTTTCAGGTCCGTGTGTATTTGCATGTCTTTGCCTCTCCACGCATCACTCATTCTCTAATGAGATGGCATTGTATAAATTTGGTCTTTTGGTGAGACCTTTAGTTACTTGGGGTTAAATCATGTCGATACTATTGTCATACAGTATATATTTAGTGTTAGCCCATTGCGAACCA
This sequence comes from Avena sativa, assembly GCA_916181665.1. Taxonomy (NCBI): domain Eukaryota; kingdom Viridiplantae; phylum Streptophyta; class Magnoliopsida; order Poales; family Poaceae; genus Avena; species Avena sativa. Next base: position 153,248,271 of record OV702297.1, read on the forward strand.
CATCTTAGTTTGATAACAAACTACTTGACACAAATGCCCTCCTTTGCTGCTACTATAGAAGTCACATACTTAGCCTTTTGTTGTAGTATCCGTCACAATGTCTTAACTTTGGAATTCATCCAAATCCATCATGGAAAATTTCTTCCCATTTCATTGTGCCACCCATAGTTTAAATTGAGATAAATTTAATTTGTATCTTGTGACAAAACTAGTATCAATGTAACGCTTTACAATGAACTATTTGTAATTGTTTGTCACCTATACATAAATATATTCTTAGTTCTTCCAGAAGATCATAAGAATATCCTTAGTATCGTCCAATGATCATTTTATGATTCATTTTGGTATATGCTTATAACACTAAGAGCATAGGACATATCTGGATGTGTACATATCATGGTATGATTGATCAAAATATTCTTGTGATTTCACTCATCAAGTGTCAAAGCACTTGAATCTTGTTTCACTTATCAAGTGTCAATACACTTGAATCTTGATTCAATTCTTTTCCATGCGACAAGAACCTTTTCTTGTCGTTTCTATATTGAACTCCTTCAATATCTCATATATGTGCGTTTGGCATAACTATATTAGCGCCACAGTTTAACCATGTAGACATTCATGCTAAATATTCGGGTTTTGCCTAAGTATTTCATCGAAATGAAATTCTTAACCTTTGTCAATAAAAAATACACCATTTATAATCAACAAGATGTCCTTCACATAATGTACTAGAAATATGTCTCAGCGCTCCCACTTAATTTCTTGCAAATGCAAGCATCTTCATCGTCTCCTGATGAAAACTCCTTTTTCATCATGGTGAAGATTCCAACTCCGCGATGCTTACTTCAACCATTGAAGTTTGCATGCCCTTTTAGCATCCTTTGAATTATCAAAACCCTTTGGATCGTGTCATGCACACGTCCTAGGTAACCATTCTTTTAGAAGAATTTTGTTTTGTTTATTCATCTACCATATACCAAATTATATTTAGTGGTTGCTACTTTAATCCGTCCAGACTAAATATCGCTATGAAAGATCAAATCTTGTCATAGTCAACACCTTGAACATTGTCATAAAATACTTTACCGACTTGTCGATTATTTCATAGATGTTAAACATCCATGTCTGTTTCTTTATAGATCCAAAAATGACCGATAGGTTTTTACACCTTTCCGGAGGGTCTTCCAAGTTCAAAACTTGATTTCTCGTATATGGAACTATCACGAATTTTATGGCTTCAAGCCATTTGATGGATTTAGGGCCCATCATCGCTTCTTTGCATGTAGTTGGTTCATCATTGTCAAATAATAATGATTTACTCTCAAATCTTAGCATTTGATTGTTTATCCGACCTACTTGGTTCAATAAGAACTTTAGATCTCCGTGACCACAACCTTTGAGGTAAATAAGCTATGAGCATTATGGCTGCCTCCGGAACAATTTCTGGTGCTGCGCAACTCGTCACATTTAGATAAGGTTCGTTAACCTTATCAAAGTTCTATTGTGCTCCCACTTAACTTTTATGAAAAATTCCTTATTCAAGAAACTTCACGTTTCAAGCGACAAACCCTTTTATCCTTGGTGTTATGGAGGAATAACCAATTGTTATTCGAAATAACCTACAAAGACATGCTCATCCGACTTTGGTTGTAAACATCTTACTTATGCTTAGCATACCAAAATTTAAGAAATGACAACTTCGGTGTTACCCCAAACCATAACTTCCATGGTGTCATTTCAACGGATCAAGATGGAGCTATTTTCAGTGTAAAAGCGGTAGTCTCTAAAGCTTTAATCTTTTAAAACACAATGGCAGTTTTATAAATAACACCTTTGATCCAACCATGTCATACAAGGTTTCATTACGAATCTCAAACACTCCATATTCCTATGGTGTTTCGGGAGATGTAAATCTAGGTGTTTTGCTAAACTTGCAACTCAAATAAATCCCTTTATGATAAAATCATAAATCATTTATTTTCTTGTTACACTTGCAACTCAAATAAATCCCTTATGATAAAATCATAAACCATTTATTTTCTTGTTATAATGATTTTCCACTTCATCTTGAAAGTCTTTGAACGTTTTCAAATATTTCATATTTCTTTCTCATTAAGTGAATATTCACTCAAATTTCCGGAGAAAGCATATGAAGTTGAAATCCATCGCTTACGACTATACATAATGGACTACATACATTGATATGTATAAATTCCAATATTTTAGTCGTTCATTCTTCTTTGGACTTTGAACGAAGTTTTAATTATCCCAAGGAAAGTCTCACAAGCGTCACTTGATCAAATCAAAGACTCCAAAAATCCATGAATATGGAGATTCTTCATGCTTTCTTTCCAATATAATTTAAACAGCGATGTCACTTCGTAAGTGAATTTCCAATCATTTGTCTTGTGACATTTTAGCATCAGTTTTTATGGATGTGATTTCTCCAACTAGATTTGTAAATCATCCATCTTATATGGAATACGATAATTATTTGAACAATCTTTGTTCTCATAATACCTGATTTAAATAACTATTATTAAAACAAATCTTGAAGGAAAGCTTTAATGTCAACGAGAAATACAAACAACGGTTTATTTGTTTTTGATGAACATCATCACATATTCTCTTCCTAGTTAGTTAGGCCATTGTGGTTCATGAATTGCGTCGTTCTGTATGAAATTTCATACCAACAAATTCGGTATTCAATACCCAAGAACCACACTGTTTAACAAGCAAAGAATATAACCATAACATGTATATCATCCATATACCTAAACTGGATATTTCCAATCTTCTCTTTTCTGCCAAATACATTTTATAGATTCTCTTTCAACATTTCCTTTTTCTTTTTAAAAGAATCTATCAACATCAACAATGGCGCCATATACATGACACATAGTCCAAAGCGTGTATATTCAAATAATAATACCTTTGGACTTGCACTTTGAAGTAGATCACCATCATCAAATGATTGGTATTCTTTCAAAATCCATACTTTAGTAATCTTTTAGTGTAGTTAACACTTTACATACATCTTCTATTCATCCTTATCATGACGACTTTCATGATCAAGCTACTATAGCTTATAAAGGCGAATCGTGAGTATAACATTACTTTCTAAAACCCTTTTTGATGATTACGATGTCTAGCATCTCCAACCTTCGCAAATTCTCATCCAATATGAGAACATATATTATACTCTATCATATTGCAACCAAAACATTGTTTCAGATATCGTTATATCTGCCACACATGATGGTTTTTGAAACAATTCTTTCAACTCCTAGATAAACTTGATATTAAAACAATCAAAAATCATGGAGGCAAACATGATACTTAAGATACTAACACTGGAATTGTTACTCTCGATTTAATACCAATTATTAAATTTCATGGAGTAAACAGAGTTTGCTGAAAGTTTGCAATAGGAATTTAAACTTTAGATTGACACTCAACACAATACGATACCAGTTCGTAAAGTAAATATCTAGAATTATATAGTTCTATTATCTCAATTACAACTATTCATAAGGTGGTGAACGAATGCCAATGACTACAACAAATTATGCAAATTCACTTTGATTTAATTTATGATAAATTGAGTTCTACTAATCCAAATTAGAAATGAACTCCCACTCAAAAACGACATCCCTCGTGTCTTTTTGGTGATTACATGAACCAAATCCACTACACCAAGTCTGATCATCATGTGAGTCGGTGTAGCTTCAAAGGCGAGCATCAAATGGGCATCATATCTTCCATATGACTCATGCTTAACCTTTCGGTCCGTGTTCCGAGGCCATGTCTGTACATGCTAGGCTCGCCAAGTAAGAACCTTAGTATTCGCGTGTGTAACTGTCTTACACCCAAAATATGATCATGGATCCAAGGAAACCCGATCATCACGTGATGTCTTGGAGCAACGAAATATAATCGGTGCATACTTAAGGAAGAATACATTTTTATCTTGATATTTAAATAAGGGGTCATCTTATTATGCTAATAAAATGCCAAATTAGCAATATAAGATGCAACAAACATCACATGTTAATAAGTGAAATGATATGGTTCTTGCACTTGATCTCCATCATGTGCATCATGGTATGATCGCCATCATACCTCTATGTGTAAGGCCAGGGTCTATGGAACTTACACGTTATGTGTGTTGTAAGAGTATCGACTTATACTTCTACTTACAACATCACCATATCATGACACTAGCCCAGCAACAATCTAAACTAGACGCCTCTAATTTATTCATTGCAAGTTTTACGTGGCTTAGGGCTTTCGAAGATAGAACCGTTCTTACCTACAAACATGAACCACAACGAGGATAACCAAATTGTTGAAAACTCGTTGCAAATTAGATATTGACTATAGTAGGAGAGACAAACACCCGCTGGACACTTATGCAAACTAGTTCCATGTCAAGCGTGAAACAGGTCTCATGTGCGAGGACATGTAAAGTTTGTCCAGACCGCTTCATCCCACTATGCCACCAATATCCAAAGTACAACCAAGAAGCAATAAAATGATCATCATCGCCCACATACTCATATGTGTACTACCCATATAAAGCATCTACGCATAGATCCGGCTCTGATACCACTATAGGGTTCGCAGCATAGAAAACAAAAAAAATTCCTACGATGGGAACAACTATGTACCAAGATCTATCTACTAGATACAAACAACGGGTGGCTGTATATCCGTAGAGAACATACCCTTGAAGACCGACAAAGCTTAACGAGTCAAACTCGTGGTTGATGTAGACGATCTTTTTCCAATCTCAAGATCGAGAGGAAGTCCTTAGCATCGCAACTTAGCAGTTCATCCGTGCTCGCACACACGTTCGAGGCACCGAGCAACCTCCACCTCCTCGCTCCAGCAATGCAGCGGAATCACAACTCTTTCTTGTTGAAAAGTCACCGAGGAACATGTAACTCGCTAGTCCGAGACCATGGGGGATAATTACTAGAGGGGGAGAGAGATCCTTCACGAGGAGGTGTGAGTGAGAGAGAGGGAGGGGGGCTCCTTTTATAGGGAGAGGGGGGCACCCAAGGGGCCATGCGCCCAGCCATGGGGCTTCCCCTCCCCTCCTTTCATTCATGTGGGTGGACACTCCACTCACACAAATGCCTTTCAATTTCCTCCACTCAAAACCCCACTCAAATTCCCATTAAATTTCCACAAACTCTCATTAAATAAAACTCCTTTTATTTATTCAGAATTTTGTCAATTACTTGAATAACAAACATTCTCATATAACCCCTGCTAGTATTTCATTTCACATGCAAAAACACTTTCTGCAATTTCACACGAAAACCCGTTTCGGTATCTAGTGAAATAAATTCCTGCGCTTGTTATTCTTTCCGGCATGAAACTTTTGCTCCAAATGGATGTCGGTGTCTCTTAAGTGTGTCACCCTATGGTTCGTGAATAATGTGGACATGATCGAGACCCCTCTCGGATGAATAATCAGAAGCGGGATCTACAGACCCATACTGACTCCCATACATTCAGCGATGAATTTCTTGTGATCGCGAGAACCTTTTATGCTAGTATCTTAATCCCTTTGTTTCGCGATATATTACATGTCCGTGATTAGATCATCAGTATCTTCATACCTAGTTTGATCTTGTTACTTACATGCACTCTTTTCTCGTTCCCGTGATATAACATTCTAGTAATCAAATCACTTGCTTGCAAGCTAATCAATGTAATATCACCGAGAGGGCCTAGAGCATATCTATCCGTCATCGAGATAAACAAATTCCACTCTCGATCCATGGGCCTCAACATAACACTTTAGTAGTTCTGAACCCATCTTTATAATCACCCTGTTACGGTGTGACGTTTGATGTTATCAAGAAACTCTTTCGGTGTTAGTGATTGACATGATCTCATGGTATAAGGATTAGGATCACTTCGTAAGTTGTTATAGCAATATAAAATTAATTACTTTGATCATAATGCTATACTTCGGATGAATGTGCATCATACAATTACACTAATGTTGTGACCTCGTTATTAATAACATCCAATGTCCATGATCAGGAAACCTTGATCATATTGTTAATCAACGAGCTAGTTTATAAGAGAGGCATAACTAGGAATTTCCTTTTGTTTATTAAACACACATGTATTAATGTTTCTGTATTAATACAATTATAGCATGTAAAATCAACATTTATCATAAACAAGGAATACGATAATAACCACTTTATTATTGCCTCTCGGGCATATTCCCTTCAAGGGGATCTCAATCGGTTAATTTATGCAAGTAATCAATCTCGATAATCATGGTATCTCAATCATGTCCTTATTGCACGCTACTATTTTTGTAATAGGTGGATAGCAGCGACGTCTGCAGCGACGACGAGTCCACGGACACCAAGACTCGTCAGGTGCTTAGGAAGCTGAAGTCCGACCAGTTCAACGCCTTCTTCGTCGGCGACGTGTACATGTGCCCCTTCTACACCAGCAGCCTCGCCACCGACTTCAACTCCCTCGTGAGGCATGCCGAGGACGTGAAGACCTGTGGCCTGTCAAAGGACGTCAACACCATCAGAGCCCAGCACCGGGCGCTCGGTTTTCACCTCCACAACCTCTAGAAGGTGTCCATCAAGGACGGTCGCATGCCCCCGATCAAGCCCAAGGCGCCGAAGGTCAAGGGACTGGGCAACAGGAAGTGGAGGAAGCGCAGAGGGAGGAGGCGGAGGCCCTCCTAGCAGAGGCCATGAGGGGCCATTGATCTTGTGCTGATGCTGCTGCTGTAAAGCAACTTCTTTTGTTTTGTTGTCTGTGTTGAACTTGTAAGATGCTGCTGCTGAGCAGCCTAATTTTCGAACCTGGTTTAAGTATCATACTATATAATCATTTATTAGTTGCTTTTTTGAGGGTAAAACAGTAGGGTAAAGAACCCCACTGCAATTTTTATAAATCATATAAGGTTACAAATAAGTATTTACAAGTTTCAGGCCACCTCAAAAGAGGGATAACATTTTGAGCAGCTATCTCCTGACTAAATTATTGCTAATCCAATATTTGAGGCCCTGATAATTCTTTTTCTTAATTCTACACAGGACCCATCTCAATTCCTGAGCGACAATAGCCCTCCATTCCTCAAGGAAAGCATGCTTGTTATTGAAAATTTCATTGTTTCTGCACATCCATATGCCCCAAGCTCCTAGGATAATAATTTCCATTGCAAAAGGGAATTTAAGACCTTTTTTAATACTGGCCAAAGCTTCAAAAAGATTGTGATTAGCCACTTGAACATGGGACATTTTAGCCCAGCAAGCTTTTGCAAAAGGACAGCCCCAAAATAAATGTAGAATAGTTTCCTCACTAGTGCAGCCATGAAACACACATTCATTTGAAGCCAGAGTAAATCGTTTCTGTTTCAGAAGGTTCCGTGTGTTTAACCTATCAAGGAGCAATATCCAGAAGAAGAACTTATGCTTTTGTTGACAGGAGGATTTCCACAACCAGGAAAAATGTGGCTGTACAGGCTGATAACCAGATAATGAATAGTAAGCCTTTTGAACTGAGAAAATATTACTGCCCCAAATATAACTCCAGTTGTCTGTTTCTCCCTGCATGCCATCACTGAGTATTTGCTCAAGGCTTTGATATACATGGTAAGCTTGCTATGACAGAGGGAGAAAAAAGTGATCTTGCATGCTAGCTGTCTGTAAAAACTCATGGACAGAGATGTGAGGGTTTTTTGCATAAGAAAGAAGATGAGGAAGCTTATGCTGTAGACATCCATCATTCCACATATCAGACCAGAGAAGGGTGGATTTTCCATCTGTCACATCCCAAGATTTTTCAAATCTTGTAATGTGAAAAAAAAAATAAACAAAATAAATAATTGTTGAAATTTAGAGTGAGAAGAAACTTTTTGATTCCAATTGGAAACATCAAAACCTATTTTGGTCAAATAAAATCCTAAAGGTATTTAAAAAGATAAACAATTAATAAAGAAAGTTTTAATAGTTGGAATCACTATATTTGGATCTTTTAATAAAAAGATTTGGTTTTCAAAAGCAGAGTAGAATTAATGAATAAGGATTATTTTATAGAGCCAAATTAAATCTTGGCCAAGATTTTGAAATAAAATATTTCTATTTGATAAAAAGAGTAAAGGTTTATTTAATTAAAATAATAAGGATTTATTAATATCCAAATTTATTTAGGTAAAGGGTTTTCCATTTTAAAATAAACACTAAAACTTGTTAAAGTATTTTAAATAAAAATTCCAAGTGTTTTATATTTTCAAATGTAACCTACTGAAAAGGTTTTGGTATTATTTAGATTTCAAATAGAGTTTTTAAATAAATTAAATCCTATTTGAATTAAAGACTAAGGTATATTTATTTAATTATTAATAGATCCTAAAAGAATAAAAGAGTTATTTTATTTTGGACTTTGGATTATGCTGTTAAACAGAATTAAAATCAACACAAAGTTTGGTGGTGGTTTGATTTGATTTGGAATTTGAATTGTTTGAATGAAAATCAAATCAGAATATTCAAAACAGAAAAGAAAAAGGTTTAGTATAAAAAAAATATAGAAAGAGACCCAACCCATCTGGCCAGCCCACTAAGCCCAACACCAGCCCACTCCTTCTCTCCGGCGGAAAACGCTTCGCACCAGAGTCTTCACATGCGCAGTCACAGACAAGTGGACCCCATCTCCCCTCTCTCTCCCACTCGCAGACAGCACGGTTCCACATCGCCAGTCATCGTCTTCACCGCGACCACGTCCCCCCCTCGTCGTTTCTGCCTTGATTGCGGTGATCAATTCGCGTTGATGGCGGGCTTAATTCCTCCAGTGACCACGCACACTTAATCGCCCACGCTCCCTCCTTCTTTCCCCCCAAGCAGCATCTCCTCCCTGCCACCGGGCTGCTCCAATTTAGAGCTCGAGCATCACTGTCTCCGACGAGCCTTTGCACCGATTCCGGCGTCGTCCAGCCGCGCCTCGCCTCCCACTGCACGCAGACTTGCTCCCCACCTCCTGGCGCATCTTCCAGTGCAGCTAGTTAGCCCGCGCGAGCACCGTAGCCTCGACTTTGTCATCACCCGAGCGCCACCGCCGTCTGCCATTTCCTCTGGCGAGTTTTCCCAGTAAGTACCGACCGCCCCGAGCCCTCTCGTTGATCCTCCCATGATCCCTGATACTATATGTGTCTAACCATGCCTTTGTTTTGCATTGGCACGAACTGCAGCCTCACCTCCGACGACAAACAGAGCCGTCCGACGCTGCTTCACACTCCGGCGAGCAATCCCCTCTGTTCCAGAGCGCCCCTCGTCAAGCAGACATCACCTTGAGCTTCGCCACACCTCTGCGAGCATGGTGAGAACCTCCGTTACCCCTCTTGCTTCCTGTAGTCGCCGCGACGCCGTAGCTAGAGCGCACCATCGCCAGTCGCCGCCGCTAGCACCACCAACGAATGGTCAAACGCCTGAGAGACGTTAGATCGTCATCCAGTGGCTACGATATAACAACTTAACGAAGGGGTAAGATTGAACCAGAGCCGCACGATTTCATTTAGATCCAACGACTCGCAGAGGCTGATACGCACGAAACGGTACCAGCCTATCAGAGCAAGCCACATGACCCTGTCTGTTTTAATAAAAACAGAATTGATCTATTAGTTGTTCAATTTTGTAAAATTCATAACTTTTAAACCACCCGTCTAAATTTTGCAAATTTTATATCAATGGAATCATCAAGACAAATCCTACCCAACCATGCACTTTTTTTAATATTTTTCTTCTAGAAAATTGGTTGAATTTGCAGAAACATGTGTAGGCTTATTTTGAATATAAAAATTGTTCTAGATATATTTTTGAGGTGAAATATTTGCAAAATGGTTTGTTTTGAACCTACTGACCATAGGAACCAACTTATGGATTTAAAAATGTATTTTGTGAAGTTAAGGAATAAATATTGGAGTTAGAGCATTTCTAGTCAAATAAAAATATTGTTTTTGGTTTAGAAATGAATTTTGAGTAAAATATTTGGGAAATGATTTTAATTAAACTCTCTGACCCTAAACACCAAGTTTTGAGAATTAAAATATATTTGAAGATGCCTATGAGAATATTACTTTGCTAAAAGATATTTTCAACAACATATAATATCACCTTAACATAATATTTGGTTTATGAGATAAAACCTTTTGCAAATGGTTTTACCACATTAGCAAATGACCACTTTGAACTTTATAATGTTTAGAGCCTAGTAGAAACCACTTTTGCAAATAAAACTATCTTGTGCATGCTTGCATGCATGACCTTGTTTTTGTTATTTTATGTGTGATAAATTGTTTGAATGTTAGTTGAATTTGTGTTTTCTTGATTGAATTGTAGTGAAGTTAGAAGAGTGTGATATTTGCAAGATCAAGAAGTGAACCAACATTCTCTACTAAAAAGGCAAGTGACACTATCATCCATGTCCTACTATTTTCATTACACTTAGTGGATTTTTGTAGCATGCATGATAGGACTACTATATTTCTATGCTATGCTATATCCTATTAGGATATCCTTATATCTTCCTTAGTGAAAACATTGTAGTTGTAGTATGATTAGCCCTGCTATATATTTGGGATGGGATACATGATATGATTATATAAAGTGTTGGAAAAATATATGTTTTATATAATAAAACAAGTACTCAATGAACCACCTGGGTGGAAAGAGGATACTCAATTTTGGACAAGGTGGCAACAAAGGGAACCATGTTTATATGGCTATCTTTTTGTATATGCACTAGAAGAAAACCACCCAGGGACTTGGAGATTGAACATGGTTCTCGTACAGTGGCTTCCGTGTATAGCCACATGCTAAATGGGCTCTGGCTTAGTCAACTACATAGTGGAAGACCCTTGCATTGCATCTTTAGGTTAACTAGAATTGTGTATTGGAAATATATCCTTACATTGGTGCCTGGTAGACAAGCTAGCATTGTGTATCGGGAGGACTTCTATGGAAAGACTTTGTCACATTCTCGATCTGCCGGTACTCCATTTGGTGAGTACTTACCCAGCGGCCACTGGTGGCGTCAAGACGAGATTGTGTCATGTGGGTAAAGTGTACAACTTCTGCAGAAGATCAAATTCTAAGTACTTAGCCGTGTCCCCGGTTACGGACAACTCGGAGCAACTAAGGCCTGAAGCTATGGAAGATCTCGACATTCCAATTTCTCAAAGTAAAACTTGATGGTGACAACAAGGGATTTCAAGCACTTGGAGTTTTCCAAGAAGTTCAGAAAGATTTGAGAAAAGATCAAAAACTATTTTGAAAAGATAGGATAAAACTATATTGCTTTCTGCAAAAGAGCCTAAACCCTACTTAGCCAAATATGCATGTAAATGATAGGATCCACTTATTTCTACATAGTAGTGAAACTTGCCAATACAATTCAAATCTATTGACCCTTGTGGCTGCAACTTATTATGTTGCAGGTTTGTTTGATGTTAGTGAAGTGTGTTGAATAGGATTACAAGTCTACAACCAACATGATTGTCTGTGGCACTTTGTAGATGAAGGACCCCATGCTATTGTTATATTCTGCTGCATTGTAATGTGATAGCCAGATGAGCTATGTAAGATGTAATGAATTAGTTTATTCCTAGTTATAAAGTTGTATTATGACCTTTATTTCATGATATTACATCTTAAATGCGGATGCTAGCTATTGATCCAGGGACTAGCATTGTAAACACAGGGATCTCTACCTTATTAAAGGTTGGGAACCTTACAAATGGTATCAGAGCACTGTGTTGCCTGTAGGATTGTAACCCTTGGATTGGACAAAACCCCTTAGAAAAATAGGAGTTGTATTTGTTCCAAAACTTATTTACAAACAATCTTGTAAACTCTTTCCTCAACCTTTTGGTTTTGAATTTTATACCTCTTCCTTTTCAACTTGATGGACAAAGCCTTCACCATGACCAATGACTTCAACTTTAGTCTCACCAAGGACTCCAACTTAGACATCACTAAGGACTACAAGTGAGAACCAAGATACATTAGATTGCCTACCAAAAACATTGATGTCAAGTTAGAGTATGGATCATATTGACCTATGAGGTATGACTATACTAGGTTGATTATTTCAAGAAAACTAGTTGTTTCTTTCAACTCATGAGTTAAGCTCATAAGTTGTTAAGTGAATAGTTGCTTGTTGATTGTTTGATTGCTTGATTGAACTTGATTGTTTTTGGGTTGTGTGTTAGAACTTATTTAGACCTATCCATCATTACTCATCCCTATCAAACCAACAGATGCCTCCCCGTCGTGCCAACCCCAACCAAAACAACAACAACATCACTCCTGAGATGCAACAGTTGATGACAGGCCAAACTCAACTGATGCAGATGATGACCACGCTCATACAGAATCAGAACAACAACAACAACAACAATCAGAATAATCCTCCAGCTCATGACATGCTCACTAGGTTTCTGAAACTTAGGCCTGCAAGGTTCTCTGGAACAACTGATCCAATGGAAGCCAATGATTGGTTACGTTCGGTGAATAAAGACTTAGTGACTGTTGGCTGCATCGACGAAGAAAAAGTTAGGTTTGCAGCATTTCTGCTTGAAGGACCAGCAGCAACATGGTGGGACAACTTTCAGATCACCACTCCCCTTGAGGATGTGACTTGGGCTATTTTTGAGGATGGTTTCCGTACAGCTCACATCTCATCTGGAGTGATGCACTTGAAGAAAAAGGAATTCCACAATCTGAAACAGCGTCACCTCAGTGTGGCTAAGTATATTGAAGAATTCAACAATCTGGCACGCTATGCGCCGGATGAAGTTGACACAGATGCTAAGAGAAAGGAGTAATTTCTTGAAGGACTTAATGATGAGTTGAACCTGCAGCTATCTATTGCCTATGTCCCAATTTATCAATCACTCTGTGACAAAGCCACCATTTTGGAAAACAAGCTGAATCAAGTTCAGAATAGAAAGAGGAAGCATAAAATCAAGTATCACTCAGGATCAACACAAAAGAAGCATTCATTCAAAAAGAGCAATGAAGATTCTGAACCACATCAGTATCACCACAACAATAATGGAAGTGATAATAATGGAAATGATACTGACAATGGAGATGACCTTGGTCAGAACCAACATGACACTTTCAGGAAGAAAGACATTAGCCAGTTGCAGTGCTATAATTGTAAGGAACTTGGACACTATGCATCAGACTGTCCTGAGAAGAAAAAGAAAAAGGATGCTAGAAGAGCCAATGGAAATGACTCCAATGTGACCCAGAAAGGACATGTGAACCACATTGACATGGATTGAAACTTTGAAGAGATAGAAAAAGTGGATGTCAGGAACTAGTTAACTCAGAAGAGTCAAATAAGGATTCCTTGTCTGGATATTAAGTATTGAACCCATAGTCAAGTGAACCATCAATGTAACCCTTTGAGACTTTCTTTTAAGGGTGGTAGTACCCTAGTTGTCTTCAAGCCAACTTGTAACCCTAGCCATCCCAAATCTCGGGACGAGATTTATTTTAAGGGTGGTAGCCTGTCACATCCCAAGATTTTCCAAATCTTGTAATGTGAAAAAAATAAATAAACAAAATAAATAATTGTTGAAATTTAGGGTGAGAAGAAACTTTTTGATTCCAATTGGAAACATCAAAACCTATTTTGGTCAAATAAAATCCTAAAGGGATTTAAAAAGATAAACAATTAATAAAGAAAGTTTTAATAGTTGGAATCACTATTTTTGGATCTTTTAATAAAAAGATTTGGTTTTCAAAAGCAGAGTAGAATTAATGAATAAGGATTATTTTATAGAGCCAAATTAAATCTTGGCCAAGCTTTTGAAATAAAATATTTCTATTTGATAAAAAGAGTAAAGGTTTATTTAAATAAAATAATAAGGATTTATTAATATCCAAATTTATTTAGGTAAACGGTTTTCCATTTTAAAATAAACACTAAAACTTGTTAAAGTATTTTAAATAAAAATTCCAAGTGTTTTATATTTTCAAATGTAACCTACTGAAAAGGTTTTGGTAGTATTTAGATTTCAAATAGAGTTTTTAAATAAATTAAATCCTATTTGAATTAAAGACTAAGGTCTATTTATTTAATTATTAATAGATCCTAAAAGAATAAAAGAGTTATTTTATTTTGGATTTTGGATTATGTTGTTAAACAGAATTAAAATCAACACAAAGTTTGGTGGTGGTTTGATTTGATTTGGAATTTGAATTGTTTGAATGAAAATCAAATCAGAATATTCAAAACAGAAAAGAAAAAGGTTTAGTATAAAAAAATATAGAAAAAGACCCAACCCATCTGGCCAGCCCACTAAGCCCAACACCAGCCCACTCCTTCTCTCCCGCGGAAAACGCTTCGCACCAGAGTCTTCACCCGCGCAGTCATAGACAAGTGGACCCCATCCCCCCTCTCTCTCACTCGCAGACAGCACGGTCCCACATCACCAGTCATCGTCTTCCCCGCGACCATGTCCCCCCCTCGCCGTTTCTGCCTTGATTGCGGCGATCAATTCATGTTGATGGCGGGCTTAATTCCTCCAGTGACCACGCACACTTAATCGCCCACGCTCCCTCCTTCTTTCCCCCCAAGCAGCATCTCCTCCCTGCCACTGGGTTGCTCCAATTTAGAGCTCGAGCATCACTGTCTCTGATGAGCCTCTGCACCGATTCCGGCGCCGTCCAGCCGCGCCTCGCCTCCCACTGCATGCAGACTTGCTACCCACCTCCTGGCACATCTTCCAGTGCAGCTAGTTAGCCCGCGCGAGCACCGTAGCCTCGGCTTCTTCATCACCCGAGTGCCACCGCCGTCTGCCATTTCCTTCGGCGAGTTTTCCCAGTAAGTACCGACCGCCCCGAGCCCTCTCGTTGATGCTCCCATGATCCTTGATGCCATACGCGTCTAACCATGCCTTTTTTTTGCCTCGGCATGAACTGCAGCCTCACCTACGACGACAAACAGAGTCGTCCGACGCCGCTGCACACTATGGCGAGCAATCCCCTCCGTTCCTGAGCGCCCCTCGTCAAGCAGACCTCACCTTGAGCTTCGCCACACCTCTGCGAGCACGGTGAGCACCTCCGTTACCCCTCTTGCTTCATGTAGTCGCCGCAACGCCGTAGCTAGAGCGCACCGCCGCCAGTCGCCGCCGCCAGCACCGCCAACTAATGGTCAAACGCCTGAGAGCCGTTAGATCGTCATCCAGTGGCTACGATATAACAACCTAACGAAGGGGTAAGATTGAACCAGAGCCGCACGATTTCATTTAGATCCAACGACTCGCAGAGGCTGATCCGCACGAAATGGTACCAGCCTATCAGAGCAAGCCACGTGACCCTGTCTGATTTAATAAAAACAGAATTGATCTATTAGTTGTTCAATTTTGTAAAATTCATAACTTTCAAACCACGCATCCAAATTTTGCAAATTTTATATCAATGGAATCAGCAAGACAAATCCTACCCAACCATGCACTTTGTTTAATCTTTTGCTTCTGGAAAATTGGTTGAATTTGCAGAAACATGTGTAGGCTTATTTTGAATATAAAAATTATTCTAGATATATTTTTGAGGTGAAATCTTTGAAAATGGTTTGTTTTGAACCTAGTGACCATAGGAACCAACTTATGGATTTAAAAATGTATTTTGTGAAGTTAAGAAATAAATATTGGAGTTAGAGCATTTCTAGTCAAATAAAATATTTTTTTGGTTTAGAAATGAATTTTGAGTAAAATCTTTGGGAAATGATTTTAATTAAACTCTCTGACCCTAAACACTAAGTTTTGAGAACTAATATATTTGAAGATCCCTATGAGAATATTACTTTGCTAAAAGATATTTTCAACAACATAAAATATCACCTTAACATAATATTTGGTTTATGAGATAAAACCGTTTGCAAATGGTTTTACCACATTAGCAAATGACCACTTTGAACTTTATAATGTTTAGAGCCTAGTAGAAAACACTTTTGCAAATAAAACTATCTTGTGCATGCTTGCATGCATGACCTTGTTTTTGTTATTTTATGTGTGATAAATTGTTTGAATGTTAGTTGAATTTGTGTTTGCTTGATTGAATTGTAGTGAAGTTAGAAGAGTGTGATATTTGCAAGATCAAGAAGTGAACCAAAATTCTCTACTAAAAAGGCAAGTGACACTATCATCCATGTCCTACTATTTTCATTACACTTAGTGGATTTTTGTAGCATGCATGATAGGACTACTATATTTCTATGCTATGCTATATCCTATTAGGATATCCTTATATCTTCCTTAGTGAAAACATTGTAGTTGTAGTATGCTTAGCCCTGCTATATATTTGGGATGGGATACATGATATGATTATATAAAGTGTTGGAAAAATATGTGTTTTATATAATAAAACAAGTACTCAATGAACCACCTGGGTGGAAAGAGGATACTCAATTTTGGACAAGGTGGCAACAAAGGGAACCATGTTTATATGGCTATCTTTTTGTATATGCACTAGAAGAAAACCACCCAGGGACTTAGAGATTGAACATGTTTCTCATACAGTGGCTTCTGTGTACAGCCACATGCTAAATGGGCTCTGGCTTAGTCAACTACATAGTGGAAGACCCTTGCATTGGCATCTTCAGGTTAACTAGAATTGTGTATTGGAAATATATCCTTACATTGGTGCCTGGTAGACAAGCTAGCATTGTGTATTGGGAGGACTTCTATGGAAAGACTTTGTCACATTCTCGATCTGCCGGTATTCCATTTGGTGAGTACTTACCCAGCGTCCACTGGTGGCATCAAGACGAGATTGTGTCATGTGGGTAAAGTGTACAACTTCTGCAGAAGATCAAATTCTAAGTACTTAGCCGTGTCCCCGGTTATGGACAACTCTGAGAAACTAAGGCCTGAAGCTATGGAAGATCTCGACATTACAATTTCTCAAAGTAAAACTTGATGGTGACAAGGAATTTTAAGCACTTGGAGTTTTCCAAGAAGTTCAGAAAGATTTGACAAAAGATCAAAAACTATTTTGAAAAGATAGGATAAAACTATATTGCTTTCTGCAAAAGAGCCTAAACCGTACTTAGCCAAATATGCATGTAAATGATAGGATCCACTTATTTCTACATAGTAGTGAAACTTGCCAATACAATTCAAATATATTGACCCTTGTGGATGCAACTTATTATGTTGCAGGTTTGTTTGATGTTAGTGAAGTGTGTTGAATTGGATTACAAGTCTACAACCAACATGATTGCCTGTGGTACTTTGAAGATGAAGGACCCCATGCTATTGTTATATTCTGCTGCATTGTAATGTGATAGCCAGATGAGCTATGTAAGATGTAATGAATTAGTTTATTCCTAGTTATAAAGTTGTATTATGACCTTTATTTCATGATATTACATCTTAAATGCGGATGCTAGCTATTGATCCAGGGACTAGCATTGTAAACACAGGGATCTCTACCTTATTAAAGGTTGGGAACCTTACACCATCACCCACCGAGCACTTTGCAATTCCTTTAAATATGTCAACCAATTTTAGATGAGCTTTCCACCAAAAAGATCCCTCCAGACTTCATCCAGGTAGTTTACCATTACCATAATAAGTATTCCAGACAAGGTGAACCCATGGGATATCCTTATGATTGTAAAATTTATCCAAATTCTTCAAAAGAAGTGCTGAGTTTTGAACATTAAGTTCAAGCACCCCCAATCCCCCATGGTTCTTTGGTCTACAAACTTTATTCCAGGCAACAAGAGCTTGACCCCTAGCTTGAACATCAGATGTTTTCTTCCTCCACAAGCATTGTCTCATATACTTAATCAGCTGATCTTTAATAGTGACAGGAAGATCAAAACAGCTCATATAATATATATGGGAAGGGAAGATAAAACAGATTTAACTAACTGCAATTTTCCCCCATAATTTAGAAAATCAGCAATCCCACACAATCTTCTCTCAGCTCTCTGAACAATAGGCAGAAAATGTTCCACTGCAGGCTTATTAATGCTTAAAGGCAGTCCAAGGTAGGTGAATGGCAATGAGCCAGGGAGGCATGAGAGTGTATTGGCAAAGTGCTCAAGCCTCTCAGTGTCCATGTTAATTGGCATCATACTAGATTTAGAATAATTGACTTTGAGTCCAGTGGAGAGAGCAAAAGTATGAAGGAGAGCCTTGAGGCACAATAATTGCTCTGAGTTAGCCTTAAGGATTAATAAAGTGTCATCTTCATACTGCACAATAGGGAAACCAGGACAGAACACACCCTCAAGGGGAAGGGAGAGAAGACCGATACTCATTGCTTTATTGAGGATGCTTTGAAGAAGATCAGCAGCCAAGACAAACAGGAGAGGAGATAGAGGATCTCCTTGTCTTACACCTCTTCTGCAATAAAATTTCTTTCCAGGCACTCCATTTAACAGAACAGAGGAGGAAGCCAAACCAAAGATTAACTGAATCCAAGAAATCCATTTTTCACCAAAACCTTTGGCTTTGAGAATATTGATAATTGTTGAATGCTCAATTCTATCAAAAGTTTTTTCAAAGTCAAGCTTAAGAATTAAAATTTCTTCTTTGGACTTATGGCATTGATCAAGGAATTCAAATGCCCAACCTAAACAGTCTTGTATAGACCTTTGTTTGAGAAAACCATACTGGTTCTTGTGGACAAGTTTAAGGATAATCTTTTGTAGTCTGTTAGCCAGAATTTTGGTTATAATCTTGAGGACACTGTTTAGCAGAGAAATAGGCCTAAAATCAGCAGGTGTCAATCGATCTTCAATTTTTGGAATGAGGGTGATAAAAGAGGCATTAATGCTTTCCAAGGAAGTCTGACCCTCATAGAAATCCACAAGGAGTTGTTTCATATCCTCCTTAATAATAGGCCAACATTGTTTCATGAATTCATTGTTAAAACCATCTGGGCCAGGGGATTTATCATTAGGAAGTTCTTTAATTAAATCTTCAATCTCCTCATCAGAGAAAGGTTCTTCCAAATCATCCTTTTCCTCTTGCCTTAAGCATTCCCCTGCCAATTCTCTAAGATTGAAGTGCATTTCAGGCTTATCAGATGTACCCAATCTATATTTAAAGGCTTTCCATAGAAGATTTGCTTTACCATCATGATCTTGAATCTCTTCATTAGAATCATCTTTGAGCATGGAAATGTAGTTATGTCTGAAACTTATGGTAGCTTTTGAATGAAAGAATTTTGTGTTCTCATCACCCAGCTTGACCCATTTAATTTTTCCCCTTTGCTTCCAATAAGCATTTTGATCTTGTAAAAGAGAAATTATGAGATTCTTCAGGAGATCTCTGAGGTTCCATTCTATGATAGTAAGAGTTCTCATTTCCTCCATAGCATCTAGTAGATCAATGGTGGCATTAACATTGCAGATTTGTGATTTCAGGCAGGGCAGATTTTTTGCCCAGAGCTTCAGCCCCCTTCTTACATTTTTGAATTTAGCATTAAATTTTTTTGGCAGAATCATGAAAGCCAACAGGAATGCTCCAGGCATTTTGAACAATTTCTTTAAAATCCTTATGATGCATCCAATAATTTTCAAATCTGAAAACCTGAGCTTTGGGTATCATTGTGCCAATGGAGATGACACAGGGAAAATGATCAGAGGTAGGCTTGGTAAGAGGAGCAACAAAAGTTGAAGGAAAGCTCTGAGTCCAGGAAGCAGAAGTAAAGAACCAATCCAGCCTTTCCAAAAGGGGTTATTTTTGCATGTTACTCCAAGTGAACTTTCTACCTTTAAGGGGTAATTCTATGAGACCCAAATTATTAATGGCTTCATTGAAAAGAAGCATACCATTCACATCCCCACCCTGTCTATTTCTATCAGAAGGCTTTCTACAAAAATTGAAGTCACCCACAATGGGCCAATCCATATCATCAGGCATATCAATATTTCCAAACCAATCTAAAAAATCTGCCTTTTTTTTAGGTAAGCATGGCCCATAAATATTGGTGAGGATCCAAATTTCATTGGACAGGAGAGACGTCAGGGTGATGGAGATGGAGAACTCATTGTGAAAGGAAAGGTGCCCAGAAAACAGAGAACTATTCTAAATGGTGATCAAACCCCCAGAGGCTCCCCTGAGGGAAGAAATTCAAAATTGGTAAATTTGGGGGGCAGAATTTTCTTATATAAGAGATGTCAAAATCTCCCCTCTTAGTTTCTTGGAGGCAAATAATCTCACAGCCAGGCTCATCTATTTTATTTCTGAGGGCAACCCATTTTTTTCAGAGTTAATTCCCCTGATGTTCCAGTTCAAAATCTTCCAAATTCTTTTGTTATCCATTAAGAAACCAGATGTATGTTGAATGATGAGGTGATACAAGTAATGTAACCACCCAATTGATAAGACTACATCCAAATAGACAAAAGGCAATCCATATCATAACCCCACTGACAGATTCAACATTAAGTAACAAACCTATCAAAAGACCACTAAAGCATGCTTCAGAACAGGGAGCCAACAAGGCTCCAGCAAAAGACATAGTTTGATACATTAAACACTTAAGTGGGGGGTTTCTTCTTGGCTTGCTGACCACAGGTACCAGCAGCCCTAGATTTCTTTTTGCCTCCAATGCTCAAGCTTGATGAGCCAGTTCCTTTGATGATGCCTTTTGGAGGAGCCTTTACTGCCACTTCAGTGGCCTTCCCTTTCTTGAGCAACCTCTTCTCCAGGTCACCATCCTTTACCTTGCAGAAAGAGGCAGCAAGATTTTTAACCACTTTAGGATTCAAGCAAGGTGGAACAACATTGCAAACCAGGCAATCAGCAATTAAGCAGTTTAAGTGGCTTTTAAAACCCCCATTCAGTTCAACAATTCTAGGGCTTCTTCTCACCTCAGTGTCAACTAGAGGCTCCTTGCCCTTTCTCTTTCTGGAAGGGGTGGAGGGAGAGCGGGAAGATTGCTTAGCTTCAATGCCCAGACAAGGAGGAGCCATCTGAGAAATGCTTTCATTAGGGATGATGAAAGAAATGGAGTTCTCTTCAGCAATAGGTTCTTTAATAATTTCCCATAAAGGAGAAGTAAGAAAGCTCTTGACCCAACTAAACTTCTCAGGAGTAGCAAGCATGAGAGTAATAAAATTAAACCAACTTACAGGAATATCACACATGAGAGAGCCTTTTGAAGAAGAGTTCTTCTGAATATGAGGAGCAAAATAACTTTCCCAGAGCTCCAGGCCTTGTTGGGAAAAACCCTGTTTTGCAGCATGCACATCAGGTATTGACACAAAAGTTCTCACCATTCCCACCTGGAGATGTGCTTCATTAGGGGAAAGGAGGTGCTGATCCTCCAACATCCAATCCTCATTTTCAGCAGCCACGGCACCTGTATCCATGGGGCTCTCCACCCTCCCCTCATCATCAGAGTTTACATCATCATTAACCAAATAGTTCTGCAAAATGTTCTGAAGGCCCTCACCAATACCAACACCTTGAGGTCCAGCAACCACTTCCTGACCCTCAGCATCCACAGGATCAACATTTATAGACTCATCATCATCAGACTCCCAGCCATTAACAAGGATGGCACCTGTAACTCCACTGTTAACATCCTGTGGGGGAAGATTATGGTTATCCACTAGCATGTCTTCACCAGGAGAAAAAACAGGGCCTTTAACAGGAGCAGCAGCAGCTTCCCAGGGGCCCCAATCTTCATTATTGTCACCTTCAGGAGCAGGATCCTGCATAGGGGCCAACCACTGACCCCAACCACCCCCAGGAGCAGGGGGAGGGGGAGGAGGGGGATATGGGGCCCAAAGACAGGTGTAGGATGTGGGTCCTCATTGTCAGCTGGAAGTGGGTCCTCATCAAGTGCCCCCCCAAGCAGGTCACTTTGCAACACTTCAATAGAAAAAGTCCAGGATTCAGACTCCACCAAGTCGCCAATAGTAAACCTTACACTCTTGGGGATATCAACCAGATTAGTAACACGTATCTTCGCAAGAATCCTTCCTTTTTGATCCGGGTCCCTCTCCCATAAAAGGACCTTCCCAATATCAGCAAAAACCGCATTCAGATCCTCAGGATGCCAGTGGTCCAAGGGAGGACCAACTAGCATCACCCAACATTCATTGTTGAATTGCGCCCTCCTCCAATTTCCCCCTCATTATGCTTAATAAAAGAAACATGCACATCTTGAAACGGAATGGGGCTAGTCGCAATGAGCCTATCCCTGTCACTAACATGGTGAAATTGCACATATGCAGCCCCAAAAGGACATGCCTGGACATCCCGAAAGTGAACACGAGCCTCATTGTTGAGGAAATCAACCAGAACATCACGAATATTCAAGAAAGGGACTGGACCAGTGGGGAGGGGATGAATGGTAGCGATAGCATACTGTTCATGAGTCCTCGACCTCCACGGAACCACCACCCTTTTGACACGATTTCGTCCAGCCACTTGCAAAACTTGGAAGCCATTCGGCAAGAAAGGAGCAGGATCAATCGGAATATTCGCCATTTCGACAGTCTTTACCGGCGATGAGCAAGGGAGGGATGGTTTTTTTGCAGACGGAGGAGTTGAGGAGACAGGGAAAACAGCAGTTGTTTTTTGCAAAGAAATGGTGAACTCGTGAAAACTGTTGTGGACGATGGGCCGAGAATGAGGATTCTTCTGGGCCCTGAACCACCCCTTGTAAGAATTGTCGGGCCACAAGCATTTTGGGAAGGAAGGGAATTTCAAAAAAGGAATGAGACCAGGTAGTTTAAATGATGCGCGATTGGTGCCTCCTGATGACCCGACCGGCGTTACAACTGATTTAATACCGCCATCAGCGAGAACCTGCGCATAGGATCTATCTTGAATGCTTGGTTTGAAATTGCACTTATTATGTTCAGCAGGAGTAGGCGATGAAACCGCAACAGGATTCCGAAATTTGAGCCGATAGAAAACAAAAACACCTTTATTGCTAGGCTTCAACGAAGGAGATTTTTTGGAACTTTTCTTTTTGTACGTGACAACTTTCCAAACTCCTGCAAATTCTTTGTAGAATTCCTTTTCTTCAAAAATCCAATTTGGGCCCCCATTACCCCAAAGGTTGACGTGAATCACAAACGACTTGCATGAAAATTTTGAAATATTGAAGATTTCAAAACCCACTGCTCTTGAAGCAACCAAGAAACGAAAAGTTCTATCTTGCAGAAATTTCACTTGGAATTTAGAAGCCTGACCACCAAAACAAGCTTGGAGTTCAAGACTAACCGTATGGAAATCCAACTTAAAATTTGCTCTTCCAAAAGAACAAACCAGGTAGAAAGGTCTCTTTCTGAAGCCACCAAGGAAATTAACTTGATGTCTGAATTTATCAAAAATCTTCTTCTCAAAATCCTGCCCTAATGAAAAATCCAGGGCAGGTCGACTCAAAGATTCATCCTTGATATTGCACTCCATAGGAAGGTCCTCGGTGAAATCTAGGGTTTTTGGTACAATCTTCTCAATATTGAGGGAAAATTTCTTAACCAAAGGGCTGGGCAAAATCTGTGTGCCAACTACAACCCTCTTTACTTGAAGATCAATAGAAATACCCGAGGCCACAACCTCACCTTGAATCAAGTATCTAGCATCAATAACCACCTCATTGTGGTTGAGGAGAACCAGCCTTTTTGAACTAGGAAAAAGAATCAAAAAACCTTTAGAAGGCTCAAGATCATCAGCCGGCAAAGAGGAGCAACGAGCATGCCATTTAAAACCAGTGTCCTCATCTGTTCCAGAGATGGTAGGAGATCTACCAAGAAAACCAGATGAAGAATCCAGAGAATCATTAACACGAGAGAGATGAGAGGGGAACCTCAAAACAGATCCAATAGAGATCTTCTCCCCATTTTCCAGGCATCTGCCCTCAAGAGGAGAGCCTTTGGCGTTGAGAACAACCAACCAAGAATCGGCCGAGAGAGCGAGAGAACCTTCAAGAAACTTACCCCCCGTGGTCACACCTGAGTAGGTGATCTTCCAACAACCTCCTGAGGAATCCATGCAGAGCTTTTGCCGGTGAGACGCCGGCGAAGGCCGGAGGCCGACCAACGGTCACCTCAGAGGAGCCTCATGCCTCGGAAATAGTGCGGGTATCGGCCCAACAAAAGTTTTTGTTAACCCTCTTTTTTTATTAGTTGTTTTATCTACATCTGCTCTGTTTATCTACATATTTATGGTGCTCGTTAGATTTGCTGTCAGATTGGGAAAATACGAGGGCCAAAAGGAACCATGAATGAAGATAGAAGCTGCTCTAGATTTGCTGCCTTTTGGCAAAAATAACAACTGTTAGCGACATAAAGGGGAAAATGCGTTCTTAAAAAGGCCATCATAAAAATAATAAAAAAGAAATCCTCCAATTTAGGAGATAGGGCGCACGTAACTACCAAACGCGCCCCACATGGTCCCACACCACATCCCCTAAAACGCGTTTCCAACAAGCCGGCCCCACGCAGTCCAATATTGGGGGTCCTACTACGGGACCCAACTGAACATGGCCCCACCTATCAGCACGTAACAGGGGGTACTACTTGTTAGCACGTAACAGCGAGGATCCACTACGGGATCCACCTGAATTCGGCCCACTTGTCATCATGTAACAGGACCTAACGGAGAGCGAGTTTCAGACCGATATGAGAGTTTCGGACAAGGAGCTGGACAAAAGTGAGGAAATACTAAGCGACTGGGGAAAATGAGTACAACTAATGAACCAGGGGCACGAAAATAGAAATCCCTAAAAAATTTAGTTAGTTTTTTTTGCATACAAAGAATGGAGTTTTTTAACTATGATAGAAAAATTATCTCAATTGGAGTTATATAAAAAATTAGAAGAATCATACAGTAAACAGCAGCGTGCAGGAATTTTTTCCTCCAAATATGTTTAACCACCTTAACACCAAATAGGTAAACCTTGGTACTTTATTTTTGAGAAAATGTAAACTCAAACTAAAGAGATGATTTTAATAGAGAATAAAAGTACAAAACCAAAATCAAGAATAAGCTAAAAGAATCAAGAGAAACAAACAAGAAAGAAAATATTCTTGTTGTTTCTGTTTTATCAAAAAAGGCAAACAAGAACTAATAAAAACAAAGAAGAAGAAAATATTTTTGTTGTTTTTTTATCAAAAGGCAAAAATAGAAAGCAAACAAGAACTAAGAAACGGTGGCCTCTTCCTCAACGTCGTCATCATACTCCTCTTTCTTGGTATCATCGTCCATCTTATCAGAATCCCTCGACATTGGTCGCAGCGTCCCTTCGAAAAAGCGCTTCCAATGGCTATCTTCTTCATCTGAGAAGTCGGACAATGGTGGGAGCCATGTCCCGTCGACTTAGTCTGGGATTCTAGGCGGACTTTCGGGGTCGTTCCCGTTTGTCAGGTCGATCGACGTGTTCTAGAGAGAGTTGTCATACGACATTTTAGAAGAAAACAAAGAGAGATCAAGTTCTAAGCAATGGCAGGTTGGGAGTTTTGGGTGAAAGGAGGGGTGCGTACTGTTGAAATTTATAATGTCTATTTACAATCGTGCTTATATTAATTTCCTAAAAAGTATTCTAAAATATAATAAATAGATTGTACCATACTTGTCCCGTCAACAAAAAAGGATTATACCAGACTCATTGATTCTTGATTTTTCTCGGCCCCAGTAATTCAAGAGGCGCCCGTTTTATCCAAAAATAAAGAGAATCATGCAGATCATGCTGAATTACTCGGTGTCCCGTACCTCCTCCGATCAAAATTAGTGTCTCTACATGCTAATCTATAGCAGTGGTAGTGTACTCTACACAAAGTTGCATGGTGATATAGTGTGGGCTCCATTATTTTGTACTCCGTTGTATCTTAAATTATAAGTATAATCATTGCACGGAAACTTACATGGGAAGGAAGGAGAAATGGGGGATGGATGGTGAGAGGGGGCGAAGGAGAGAGAAAATCGAGAGGTAGAGTAGGTGTACTAGTATCGCGTGACATCACACCGTCTTCAACTCCTTTCTCGCTGCCTACGTTATTCTATGAGCTCACAGTCTCTTCTCGCTCTTCGATTTTCCCCTCCATTTCGATCCATATTCTTTGTTGTACTGGTACTACTTGATTTATAGAAAAAACGTTCCTCTCACTAGGAAAATTGAGATTGTCTCTTTTCCTAATACTTGTTGGAAACTCCCCTTATCAACATTGTTTACCATGCCAAGATGCACAAATCTACTAAATATGGGAAAATTATCATAAACATCAAGTTGTATATGGCCATGACCTTGGTCTTTCCTCTTTCGTCTTGAAACCTGTTCACATACATGCTAGAACAATTTTGTGAGGTATGTTTTTCCAAAGTTATCAAAACTCAGGTTTACCATTTTTCATGGAAGGTAATACACGCAAAAGGATGCCATGCATAAGTCTTTGTTTTTAGGATTTTTCTTTATTTTCTTCTATTGATTTCAAAATAGGGTCAACATTATCGACACACAAATTATTTACAAGAAGTTGAATCTTTTAAAACTCTTGGACATTCTCGTATATTGATTGCCTGGTGGGTATAATACCTTCAAAGGCCCTATGTAAAATGTAAGAGTAATCAACCATTTACTTGTACTTCAAATTAATTTTACCTAGTTTCGTTAAATCCATATAAAGCCATTTAAGTGCCAAAGTTATATAGGAAGCATGATCCACTATGTCTAAAACAATTGGCTTGTGGCATTCTGAACCATATTATTCAGACTTTTTGCAAACAAAAACATCACCGCCTGTTGATAGGAAAAATTGAATGTATTTTTTCCTAATTGTTGGAAACTCCCACAAGCAACATTGCTTACTATGCCAAGATGCACCCATCTACCAAAATAATGTGAGAACTCTATCAGATCGTAAACTATGATGTCGATATGGCCTTGATGACCTTGGTCATTCGGGTTGAAACCCAATAATGTCCATACACATGGTAGGCCAATATTAGGAAACAAATTTTCCAAAACTTGTCTAATCCCATGGTTACCAATTTCATGGCACGTAGTGCTCGCGACATGATAGAACATCATGCGTAAATCTTTCGTTTTTACTTTATTTCATGTCATTGTTTTCAAAACATGTTCAAATTTGTAAAGATGAAAATCATAGTAAGAAGTCGGACAAGTCGTCAAAACTCTCGGTGGTATCTGATATAAAAATTGAGCGCCCCATGGGTACCTACAAAAACTTTTTTCATTAAACTTTCAATGCAGCCAACAATTTACTTGTAGTTCAAATTTGACCTAATTTCGATACATCGACATAAGTCATTCAAGTGGGCAGAGTTAGCTAGGACGAGGTTTCAAAACTCATAAAACATGGGAATAATAAGTATAACATGGCGGTCACTATATAAGTCTGAAAACTTGTATTGTGGCATTTAGATTCAATATTCTTCGGACTTTCTTTATGAAACACTCAGAAAATTGAGATAGTTACTTTTTGATAGTTGGAAACTCACACCTACATCATTGTTTACTAAAAGAAGATATACCCATCTACCTCTAAAATGACATTTAATTCGAGAGCAATGTATCGCGGTTACTGGTAGCTCAAGTTTGACCTAATTTCGTTAAATTGTCAAGATGCAAAATCTTAGCAAGAAGTTGAACCAATTTTCAAAACTCTCGGTGGTGGTTCGTGATATATTAAATGCCCCTCCCTCGATAGTTACCTCAAAAAAATCGCAAAACTTTCAAACCAAACCTATAATTTTCTTCAAATTTGACCTATTTCGATAAGTCGGCATAAAGCATTCAAGTGGGAAGAGTTAGCTAGGAAGAAGTTAGAAAACTCATAAAATTAAACATAGGAATCATAATTGAAACATGTTGGTCCACTTAATATTTCTAGAAGCTTGGCTTGTGGCATTCAGATCCATATTCTTCGTACTTCCTTTACAAAAAAAAACAATCTCGTCATTACTCAGGATATTGAGAATGTTCTTTCCTAATAGTTGGAAACTCACACCGACGACATTGTTTACTATAAGATGATGTACCCATCTACCTCCGAAAAGACATTTAATTTAAGAGCAATCTACCTCGCTTACTTGTAGCTCAAGTTTTACCTAATTTCGTTAAATCGGCAAGAAGTCAGTAAAGTGTGCGAAGTTAGCTAGAAAGCTTGAAAAATGGAATTATATAAGAAACTGTGGTCCACTTTGTGTCATAATTGGGAGGGTTGTATTTTCTTCTAACTGTGGTAGGTCGTGTAGGAGAGAGGTGCTTTAGTTAACACGGTCAGTGGAAGTACAAGTTATATCGAGGATCTCATAAAAAATGAAATTACATCCAAGTCCATGCATTTAGCACATGGTCCCTGGAACTAAGCAAGGAAGTGTGTTTTTAGGTTTGCGCATACTAGCATTCATTGTGCTAAAGTCTATCAATAGAATCTTCTAGATGCTAAGAATGGAAAAGAAGGTCCAACAGTTAGCAATGTTTGTATTTGCCAGCCTTGATCCAACGGTCAAAGTTATCCGTACACTATATAGTGGTATGGTATTGTAAGAGACAAGACAAGATAAAGATAAGATAAGAAGTACTACTGCGAATTTCCGAACTTTTGAATAACCTTACCTCTCGATGTTTGGGAAACAAGTGAAAATTACGAAACCAGAAAATTTTAATTTTTTTTGCCGCCAAGTACCAAAGTGGTTTCCTTCCTATGTACTACTCCTACTCCACACCAACGCGGTTGCCGACCACTCCAGAGAAACAGAGCCACCCTCTCAAAAAAGAAATAAAGAAACAGAGCCGCCGTACCAAGGCACACGTGCACATCGCCACACTATGGATGAGGGAGAGATCAGCCGGGCCGGTGCATGAGGGAGAGGGGTGGAGAGATGAGAGGCAGCAAAGGAGAGAGAAAACACACTCTTTTTTTCGTGCATAGGTCCTGAAATTTACTACTAGTAGAGTGTACAATGTAACTGTAAGGCGGCAAGAGTACCTCGTGTGAGGAACCCATCATAACTTTGCTCTTCGCTTCTTCCCTCTTCCCCTGCCCACAAGCTAAAAATCTTAAGGAGATCATGGGTATTCCATAAGCATTAAAATATTGATATCTAGTATACATAGCAATAGAAAACAAATTTTAATAACAAGACTATGAGAGGGTAGCTCTTACATGTGGGTCCTATCTTATGGACAAGTTTGACTATTGTGGTGCAATCAACTAGCTTGGTATTAGCAAGTGGGTCTCATCTTAAAGATAGGTTTGGCCATATACATAGGTGATGCCCTAAGCTCTACCGTTTAGACAGCGTCTATACGAGATGATTCGTGGGACCTACTAAACTGAAGATGCTAATTTTTGCATAGTAGTTTTACATCTTGGTCATACACTGCCAAGTGGGCCCATTATTTGCTTTTTCCTTTAGACACATGTGCCTTGTACTCCCCTTGTCACCGTGCTAGACTCGATTTTTTGTGTGAAATTCCACCAATCTATTAATAATGTCAACAACCATATATAGAGACTCAAAAGTAAGTTGCTCTTACACACTGTATTTCCTCAACAATTTGCATTTATAATATATTCCTGTTCTTCGATTCC
This sequence comes from Avena sativa, assembly GCA_916181665.1. NCBI lineage: Eukaryota > Viridiplantae > Streptophyta > Magnoliopsida > Poales > Poaceae > Avena > Avena sativa. Next base: position 153,277,869 of record OV702297.1, read on the forward strand.
CCCCTATATTTTGAGCTATATTCTTTACGTAGAAGAACAATTTGACCTAATTTCTTTTAATTTGTATAAAGTCATTTAAGTGTACCAAGTTAGCTAGTTATCTTGAAAAGTCCGTCTAAAAACTTGGGAACTTTAAGAAAGCAAGATCCACTTTGTATGAAAATTTGGGCGGTGGCATTTTCTTTTAACTGACGCAGGTCCCGTGGGAGCAGTGAGCTTCAGTTAACATGGCCGGTGAAAGTACAGGTTGCGTCAAGGACCTTATAGAAAATGAAAATGACATCCAAGTCCAACACTTGGAAAATTGAGAATGTTCTTTTCTGATAGTTGGAAACTCACACTGATGGTATTGTTTACTAAAATAAGATGTACTCATCTACCTCTGAAATGATATTTAATTTGAGAGTAATCTATCATGCTTAGTGGTAGCTCAAGTTTGACCTAATTTTGTTAAATTGTCAAGATGCAAAATCTTAGCAAGAAGTTGAACCTATTTTCAAAACTCTCAGTGGTGGTTTGTGATATATTAAATGAGCCCCCTATGGTTACCTCCCAAAAAATCACAAAACTTTTAAAGCAACCTATAATTTTCCTGTAGTTCAAATTTGACCTAACGATAAATCGGCATAAAGTCATTCAAGTGGTCAGAGTTAGCAAGGACGAAGTTTGAAAACTCATGAAACATGGAAATCGTAATTAGTACAACATGTCAGTCCAGTATATATGTATGAAAGCTTGGCTTGTGGTATATTCAGATCCAATATTCTTTGGACTTTCTTTACAGAAAAGAATAATCTCGTCATCACTCGAAAAATTGAGAATGTTCTTTCTTGATAGTTGGAACTCACACTGAGATAGTGTTTACTAAAAAATATGCACCCATCTACCTTCGAAAAGAAAGTTAATTCAAGAGAAATCTATCGTGCTTACTCGTACACGAAGTTTCACCTAATTTCATTAAGTTGTCAAGATGAAAAATCTTAGCAAGAAGTTGACCTGTTTTCAAAACTCTCGGTCGTGGTTCGTGATATATTAAATGACCCCCCCGATGGTTACCTCAAAAAATTGCAAAACTTTCAAAGCAACCTACAATTTTCCTGTAGTTCAAGATTGACCTAATTTCGATAAATCGGTATAAAGTCATTCAAGTGGGCAGAGTTAGCTAGGACGAAGTTTGAAAAATCATAAAACATGGAAATCGTAAGTACAACATGTTGGTCCACTATAAAATTTGAAAGGACTGCTTATGGCATTCAGATCTATATTCTTCATACTTTCTTTATGAAAAGGAACAATCTCTTCATCACTCTGAAAATTAAGAATATTCTTTCCTGATAGCTGGACTTCACACTGACGACACTATTTACTAAAAGAATATGCACCCATCTACCTTCGAAAATACAATTAGTAATTCAAGAGCAATCTATCATGCTTACTATTAGCTCGAGTTTGACCTAATTTCGTTAAATTGTCAAGATGCAAAATTGTAGCGAGAAGTTGAACCTGCTGTCAAATCTCTCGATGGTGGTTTGTAATATATTAAATGCCTCCTGATGGTTACCTCAAAAAAATCGCAAAAAATTCAAACCAAACCTATAATTTTCTTGTAGTTCAAATTTGACATAATGTCGATAAGTCGGCATAAAGTCATTCAAGTGGGCAGAGTTAGCTAGGAACGAATTTTGAAACTCATAAAATTAAACATAGGAATCATAAGTAAAACATGTTGGTCCACTTAATATGTCTAGAAGTTTGGCTTGTGGCATTCAGATCCATATTCTTTGGACTTTCTTTTCTAAAAAGAACAATCTCGTCATTATTCGGGAAATTGAGAATGATCTTTCCTCATAGTTGGAAACTCACATGAACGACATTGTTTACTACAAGAAGATGTACCCATCTACCTCCGAAACTAAATTTAATTCAAGAGCAATCTACCTCGCATACTTGTAGCTCAAGTTTGAACTAATTTTATTAAATTGGCAAGTCAGTGAAGTGTGCGAAGTTAGATATGAAGCTTCAAAAATCAATTATATAATTAGGAGGGTTGCATTTTCTTCTAACTTTGGTAGGTCAAGTGAGCCTAGCTCAACTGGTTGGAGGAGTGGATATACAAACCCAACACTTGGGTTCAAATCCGACGAATGCGAATTTAGGTTATTATTTATACTTGAGGACCAGGTTATCCTAAAACTCACGCAATTTTTCTCGAGGACCAAGCTTGGTGTTTTAACCAAGTTTAAAAATCCCGGTACTCATGTTTAATGGATGTGTGTATCCCTAGGTGCAGAGGCCGGGGAAGTGAAATCCTCCCTCCATTTTGTGATGTATAAAACTTTTATATCTAGACTATATAACAACCTCTCGCGTCTCTCCCCAGGTAGACGTCGAGGGCTAACCTGGCCACCACCAAACAGCCTCCGTCGGAGTCTCGCTCGCCGCCGCTGCCGCTGGCCCTCGCCGTGGTGGCGGCGGGCCCAGCCGCCAAAGGTGGTTTGGGGGCGGACGCCGGAGATCGTCACAGTGGTCTTCTGGGACAGAGATGGGTGACACGTCGACGTGCAGCAGCCAGGGCGGCGCCCCTGGCGGGTGGTGGAGGAGGTCCTCCCGGTGGCGCTGGATCGGCGGTGGTGGTTGGGGCTGGGCCGGGTCGGGTTGGGCAGGGACGATCTCAGATCTTTGGATCGGGGTGGTTTTCTGCCGCCTCCCGTGGACGAACCCAAATATTTTGATTGGTGTGGTCCTTCCGCCATCCCATATCCCCGCTGTGTCTCGGCCGATTCCGGTGGTGATCCTCCTTGCGCTGCCGTCTCAGTTCGCACTGTTGGCCATGGTCGTCGGTTGGGATTGGGAAGGGAGATCCCGCAGGTTGCCAGCGGGTGGCATGGGGCTGCTTGCTCGGTTTGAATAAAGGAGGTGGTCCTAGGGTTCCTTCTTGGCGCCGAGATGAAGATTTGCCGGATGCTTGTTCTCATTGATTTGGACGAAGTGGCGTGTTCCGGAAGGCTCCGTCAGCGAGCTCCCATGGGCGTATCATGCCTGGAGATTGCTGGTTCGGTAGGGATTCGATCGTGCGCACCCATGTTCTTGTCTGGCCGTTTGGTTTCAGCGGGAGCGGTTCGAAGCTATACTGGTTGTTAATATCATGGACATGTTCCCGTTCGTGCTGGAGGAGAAGGTTATGAAAGCCAAGATCTGAGGACTAGCAATGGTGATTCGAGTATGGGCTGCAATGGGGAATTGGCTTGGTTGATTTGTGACTTGCAGCAATGACATGCTAGTGGGGACGACTACACAGGAGAAGTTTGTTGTCTTGCCTTTCAGGGTGAAAACCCAAGGCCTGACCTTAATTGGTTGTGCCTGATAATGTTCTTGCTGAAGGCATTATTTTGAGAGTGATGACTTTCTTTAGGGTGAAAACCTAAGATCTTTAATTGGGCGACGACGGCGCTTGTGCACTGTTCCTGTCCTGTAGGCGTCGCTTTTGGAGAAGTTCGACTTCTAGTGATGTCTTGGTGACGTTAGTGCTGCTATTTTAAGGAATAGATCACTATAGCGGGACTTTTATTTTTTGTAATTCTTTTTTTGAGGCTGGATGTAGTTGGTATCTCTGCCATATTAATACATGCTCCTTTCTAAAAAAAAAAATCCCTGTGTAATATGAATCTATGATACGTGCGGGAAACAATAAAGCATTCAAATTCAGGAATTCTCATTCTTGATGGACCTCGATCATTATGCAACTCATGTCCTGCTCTGTATGCACAAATCATATGGCTTTATTGTAGCCTTCAGATGACAGAAAAACTCAACTCTTCCATTGTTACCAGATAAAAGAACAGCAGTACCTAGGTTCAGGCACAGGCAATAGCTGGTACTCCGTGCGTTGTGGCTAAGTTTTTGAGTTAGTACTCCGTGGGCTAATCGTGGACTACAGGGCCACATGAGCCATTGGATCAATGAAAACGGACGGTTCATATTAGTTTCGGGGTACTGTAAAAGTCCTCATCGAAAAAACACTATCCGGATAACACAACTTCTCACGGCTTGATGCCTCTACATTCCATCAGAAAATAATGAATGAGAAACCATTTGAAAAAAAAAATGGGAATCTGCATCTAGTAATGACATCCAGAACTCAGGGATCAAAACAATACAATTTGTGTGATAGAATTCCACAAAAAGAATAACTGGCGGGATAAAGGAAGCAACAATAATTCAGGCCAAACTTGGTGAATCTCATTCAGCATTCTCAGTCATATCCAAAATCAAATAGTACAATTTTATACAACTAGCAGTGCCAGTAGCTACTATTGTTTTCGCGAGAGTACCCTCCACTTTGTAAAGGACTGTACAGGCTAAATCTCCTAGAGCATCAAGGTTTTCCCAAGTAAGATCCAAGCGCGATTGTGATGATTAACAGACTAATCAGATAGGAACTCCCGAAATCATCCATCGCCGCTCTTCGGGGAGTCAGAGCTCCAAGGTCCTGTGGACGGCACCGGCGAACATATAGAGACCAATAAGGTCACTCACGCACTTGGAGAAATTATACGGATTTCCCTGCAACCACCCAGACATGAATCAGGACTCACAAGCATAGCAAAGATAGTAAGAGTCCCATATTGCACAGAGTATTGAAGAATAAATAAATGATCAGAATGAAAAGAACCTATAGCAGATAACCCCGACAGGTGGTTGGAAGATGCCAGTGAAACGTTAGTGTACGGTTCCCTTAATCATTTGTGCCCACGCCCCTGTCACTGGTGGAATGGACTAGTGAAACATGTCCATACTTAATTCTCGCTATCGCTTGGATTGCTTAGTCTGTGCCGCCCACCTGGGCCAAGACACTTCCTCCCAGGCAAAATAAGAAAAGCACCCACATTCAACCCTCCCCTTTTTCCATTAGTAAAAACTTGTTTCAATTGCATATCATAAGGAATTCGAAGCACAGCTTGGGGAACTGCAATATCCACGGGCTTGCTAGCTCAATGGCAGAGTTGCTCTATGGTTTATGATTTCTACTAAAGCTGCGGCAAGTGTTTCTGATGTAAAAGACAAGAAGCTAGATGTGTCTATTTTCGTTCTTAGTAGTAAAATCTACTATTTTAGACGTTAAACATAGAAGGATACTTATGCATTACTTTAACAATGGACAGGGAAAATATATTCTTCAGCCAAGCGCTGCATCAGTCTAATAAGTATAAATTTTTTTTTAATTCTAATGCTCTAAAAGTACAACAGAGCTCTTATGATACAGAAAATAAAGAGAAATTGTTCCAACAGAAGATAAACATCCAGTTTAAGCATATAACTTGCTACTGCACCACACCAAACAAATTCCACTATAAGTTCATCTCAAGATTAATGCATGTTCTTTTGTTTATTTGTCTTTCGGCTAGTCCTGCAAACATTAGACTAATACCCAACCCAGTGGTAAATAGTTGCATGCCATGCCCCTATTCTTCTTGGAATTTTCTCCATTCTTAGTCATAAAGAGAAATGTGGCAACCAGCAGACATCCAGAAGAATCTGCTTGCAGAAAAAAAATAGCAGCTGAGCATTACCGTGTCACTGTCGAAGTATCTGTCCAAATCCTGTGACTGAGAATTCGGCAGAACCTTCTCGATCTCCCTGCAGAACTTCTTCAGGTCAAGGAACACCGGATGACAGGTTATCAGTGGTCCTAACACCAAAAATTACAAATGCAGAAAAAGATCAAATGATATTAGACGAGCATTGTGAACTCCAGTTACATACTATATCACAACATTTCAGGGAAGTACCTAGAACCGGCTGCGGTGGGCGTTTCATGAAGTTCACCACACACAATGGGACAATGCAGACGTTCATGTGTTCGGCCCATACAACGTACCAGCTTGGATTGGGCAGGTAGTCAACAGCACCAGAAGATACCGGTTCATGCCTTGCGTTGGTGCCCTGGTTTGATCCAGCAGGGATGGCCACTGGCAAGCCGTGCACGATGCGGCACAGTAACACACACGCTTCACCAGTGTGATCTGCCTCAGCTATGCCCATGCTAATTGAAATGAAAATTTCAAGTTAGCTTATTGGGTTTCTCTGCTAAAAATTTTCATGGTACAAATTTGCAAAACTATCTGCCATTCGTTTCAGATCAAGAACTCAACTTGCTTGGCCAATTCTCTGTATTATCTGACATGTCCAATATTGGTAATCATGAACCGACTCAAATTTGGACATATACAAGTTCATCCAAACAGGAACTAGCAACAATTCCTCCATTGTCTTGGACAAACAAACTCATCAGATCAATTCGTGAGACGACACAAAAGAAACTGCAGTTCTCGTGCATACTATTACCATTTGATTTTCTCAAACCAAGGACTCATTTGCTCTGTCATTACTGCAAATTTGCAACGAAACCCTTTTGCTACAAATCAAAACTGAAGATGTTGCACCGAAACTTCAGAAAAACAACTCTAGTTTCCCATACTAGCACAGAAAAGGAAACACACTCGATTGGTATTAACCAACTTTACCAGATTTCCAATTCTTGCTAGAATCTTCTTGCAAATTCGAAGTTCTGTTACTGCTTGGCATTTCGTCAGATGAAGCAATTGTATCGATTTATCACCATGCCGTCCGTACTCAGGGCAAATCATAAATCACAACCAATCTTGGAACCAACCTATCAATTCGATTCTTAGATGATTCCAACATTTTGCGGTTCTTGAACATATCACGACTAACTGCATTTTCCCAAACCAAGAACAGTTGCGCAACCCCCAACTCTTGCTAGGATCTCGTGTTGCAGAATAAGAAACGCCCCCAATTCTTGCGCTGACGAAGGAAAATCCAAGAACAGAACGGCTCACCTAAGATGAGGGAACCTGAGCGCCGAGAGGTGCAAGCCGCGGCCGTGCGCGCGATGCCTCCCGATCAGACTCCAGTTGGCTCTCCGGAACAAGCCATTGCCAGCCATATTCACGTCCCCCGGCGAGGCGCCGTACCAGCCGAGCTTGACGTTCCCCCCGAACTCCCGCTCCTTGTCCCGGAAGATCCGCATCGCTGTGTTCCCCGGCACGCAGCTCCCCGCTCCAGTAATCACCGCCGTGTCCATGGTCCACCTGCGGACGATGGCGATGGCCTCATCCTCGTTGACCGTGAAGGCCTCGCCGGGCTGAACCGGGAGGTGGGCCTTGCCGGGCGGGAAGAAGGCGGCGCCGGTCTCGTCGTACCAGGCGAGCCCAGCAGCGGTGGGCACCCCGGGCCCGGCCTCTTCGTAGCGGATCAGGCGGACGAAGTCGAAGACGTTCCAGGGGCCGTCACCGAAGGACACCCGGACGAGGGGCCTCCCGCGGGCGAAGGCGTGCTGGAGGTGGGCGAGCACGGCGGCTGGGACGTCGGCCCACCGGTCGGCGCCGGGCTCCAAGCAGAGCACGCGCGCCGGCACGCAGCTGCCGTAGAAGTTGAACGCGGCCATCTCGTTGCGCGGAGGAAGGTGGAGGTGGGCTGTTGCTCTCGTCGGAGGAGAGAGGTTTTGGCAATGGGGCGGTTGGTTTTCGACCCACACCTGGCATGTTTCCCCGATATATAAAGGCCCGCATCTTGGGGAAACAGGAATACCGAATGTTTGCTACACATGTTCACCCTAAAAAATGTTTTCCTAGAATAGTTTTTTTTTTTTATGAACCCTAGAATAGTTTTTTAATCAAATAAAATATGGATTATATACATACATTAGACAAAGTATAAATATCCGGCATGACTAGATAATTGGTAACCGAACCACGAAATGTAAACTTGACTACTACTCTCCGTTTAGAAATATATGATGTTTTAGGTTTGTGAAGTATACACTAAAAGATGTCTAGATACATCTCTTTCACAAACCTAAACATCTTATATTTCTAAATAAAGTGAGTACTACTAAAGACGGCGTTGAAACAACACAATAAAAACATGTTCATCGGTGCCTCCAAAAGATGACCGGCTGTGACTTCGGGTAGCATCCAAAGTGCCGCAAGTTTAGTGAGACTGTGACACCATCCCACACCGACGTCCCCCAACAATTAATATATAACATTATTTTTCAATTAGAAACATGTTTTGATACATAAAATTCTTGAAACTAAATATACAATAGGAGAAATCTACATCTCGGCATCGAAGTCGGCTCGATCTTAGTATCCTACTCCTACACCTGTAGCTCTCTCTGCCTCCTCGCCACCGGTGTCTCTCCGCGCAAAGGTGTTCCCTATGCTCGCATGTCCTCGTGTTGTGGCGGTTCCTCTCCATCCTCGCTACCCGTGACACCGCCATTGCCTTCGAGGAGTACATGCCCCGGCCCAAGGTCCCCCAGCGAGCGCCAACCACCACCTAATGGCAGACGGGCTCTTCGGCGAAGCCTTATTCTTCGTGCGCGCGGATCTCATCACCCATTGTTCGCGAGCTGCGCGGCTCGCCAACTCCTCGAGCGCCCGGTGGTCGATGGGTGCCTCCACCTCTGCATAGTAGTCACTGAAGTCGAAATCTTCCTCGGCGGCGGCCTGTTGCGGCTTGAAGGTGTGGGTGGACTGGAGATCCACGTGCTCTTCTAGCCTACCGTCGTCGTCTTCCTCTAGCTCCGCCTGAGGCTGGTGCTCTAGCTCCTCTAGCGCAAGGTAGCGGGCGCGAGCTTCCGCAGGATCACCCCTTTTATAGCAGGGCAGTCGCTCCGGCAGATATGTCGGGTTGGAGAAAATAAGTCGGGAAATGGTGGCGGAACCGGCGGGAAGGACAAAATTGCAACAAAAAAGGGTGGCAGCGGAACCCTTTCCTGCCGTCAGGCAGCGAGCCATTGCGGACGAGTGGTTTGTGTGGCTGGCAAGGAGGCCCCGCGTTGGCTTTCCAACATGGCCCGCGTTGTTGGCAGCCCCAGCCTAGGCCATGGTTAACGGAGGCGGTAAGGGGGTGTCAAACAGATTGAAGGGCGGCCCAATCTATCGGCACCGGTTGGAAGCCTCTGGTGTGGACCATTTTTTGCCCTCCACCCCCCAACTAGGTTGGGGGCGCCGGTGGAGATGCCGTAAGCCTCAAAGGCTCAGGCCTGTTTGGTAGCTTGGGTTTTTTCTCATTATTTTAGAGAAACCTGTTTTCATAAAACACTACTGTTTCAAATACTTTTAGGTGTTTTTCACAAAACTACAGTTTAATAAACTATGGTATCTATAATACCATGATATTGAGTATTAAAGAAATAGGCCAGACCCTCTTTTTTTACAAATTTAGAAAAGAAACTACACTTTCTATAAACTATGCTATTTGTTGCCCAGGCATAAGAATACTACAGTATTGCTATATTGTAGCTTTTTAAAAACTTTGCTTCTAAACGGAGCCTCAAACTTCCCAAGACAGTTGTGCAGCAAGGCCTTCGCAACAAGATTTCGCTGCAACACATCCCACCGTGACATGATCTTGATGATGATTACTAGTGGAACCCCATGCTTACCTTGTCTCTATGTTGGCAAGACGCAATGTTCAAATAAGGCATGGACAACGCTATGAATCCCAAGCTCGGCTCAGATGCCATGAAGCAGGCTTGGTTGTTGTTCCATAGATGTTAGAGGATCTGCAGAGTAGACAACCTCTTCAAAAAAAAAAGGTGTAGAGAGAGAGGAGAAAACAAAGACATAGAGGAGAAAGGGAGGCATGCAAACGCGTGAATAGGTTAGTTCTCATTAGCAAATTTCATGTTTAGAGGTTGGCTAAGACACCATATGCATCAAAACTACAAAGATAATTAAATTTATGAAGATGTTATATTGCAATAAAGTAATGGTGTAGGATAAAGAATAACAAACACAAACAATTATCCCGAGATTTAGATAGTCGGCACTATCCTATGTACTTGATTGATGAGATTTTTTTTTTGAACTTTTGATTGATGAGATCTGGATAAGAAGCACTAAGGACACTCCCTATTCACAAAGACACACTTATGTCCCATGTAGCACATATGTAATTGGTTTAAGAGAAAATACTAACATGGTGAAAAAACACCTAGGTAGCACATATGTTATTGGTTTAAGAGAAAATACTAACATGGTGAAAAAACACCTAGGTCAAAATCTTCTATTAAATTGGTGAAATAGGTAATTCCGCAGCCCTTATAGTTCATAAGGCTGAAAGTTGAACCAATGATAGTTGAGGGTTGGAAGGTGAACTTTGGGAGGTGGTGTTTTGATTTATATTTGTAAATTCATCCATTATGATAAATGCGTAGCAAATGCATTTCAAAATGTCAAAATAATTTTGGAAGAAATTTTTGCATGTACATCCAGACAATGTATGTTTGCACACACAATTCCAGATTTTTTTATTTTTATAGTTTGTATCAAAAAGACAAAAATATCCGGTGAATAGCAATATTGGACCATCAAAAATCGTATCTTTTACAAAGCCACAAAAAAAATCCTAAACTTTATGCTCGAACATAGAATGTCCGAATGTTCACTTTTAAAAAAAATTCTAACATTTAAAATATATATTTTTAGCAATGGGTATATTTGCACCTACAAGCTAAAGTGCATTTCCATGAACTTTGGGTCAAGTTTTTGTGTGTGTATGTGGGGGTACTATAGTAAGTCTAATAGATCCCGTAAAAACCAGTGCCTCTCTTACTCCACCATACTCGCTCCGGCTTAAGGCGAAGCCCTGCGAGATCTTCCCTCTACTTCCGACACCACACCGTCGTGATGCCGGAATCACGAGGAGAGTGCTACAACCTCCACTGCCTGCTGGAACAAGGGAGAGGAAGGTCTGCATTGAGTACCGAATGTGTGATCGACTGCGGAAGCGCTGCCGGAATGCAGCACCGGAAGGATCGTCTATGCGATCTTGAGATCGGCAAGTGTACGACTACATCACCCACGAGAATATGCTCTCGTTAACCGCTTTGGAATCTTCGAGGGTGAGTTCCTCTATCGACTCGTTGCTACAATCTAGTAGATAGATTTTGGCTTGTTTGTGTGCATGCGGTAGAAATTTTTTGTTTTCCATGCTACGAACCCCTACAAAGAGTACTTATCGGTAATGAGGTTTAACTAGGTATAGAGATACCGACGATCAAACCTCGTATGAGTAAAGTATTGTGCAGCAAAGGGAATCGATATCGTATATAAATGGTTCATTCGATTATGAAGTCATCGTAGAAATATGTGGGAGCCATTATGGATTTCCAGATCCCACTATTGGTTATTGATCGGAGAGGTGTATCGATCATGTCTGCATAGTTCACGAACCGTAGGGAGACACACTTAAGGATTCGACATTGTTCGAGTAGATATGGAATGTGAGTTGGAGACTGAATGTTGTTAACAGTCTCGGATTGGATCTAGGACATCATGAGGAGATCCAGAATGGTCCGAAGAATAAGATTCATATAAGAAAAGTCGATTTCCGGGGTTCGGAAATGTTTTCGGTGTTTTGACCGGAAGCTTATAGACTATTTTGGAAGGTCCACCAACCCGGGAGCGGGGGTACTTGGAATTCACCATACCCTAATGGGTTGGGAACATCATATCCTAGGCCAACTTAGCTAAGGACTAGGAAGAGAGAAACAAACTCTAGTTTGAAAAGTCAAATCCTAGTTTGAAAAGTCAAATTCTAGTTAGGGAAGGAAAGGGAAACCTTGAGGGACAAGTTCTCCCTCTCCCCTTCCTTGCCGCCGGCCTAGAGGAGTTGAGGAAGGACTCGGCTAGTGGTGGGAACCCTGGCTGCAGCCCCCCACCCATATAAGGAGGGGTGAGGGCGCCCCATAAACCCTCACCCCAAACCCTAGCGCCGGCTCCTCCCCTCTCTCCTCCATACACTGCTCTGGATTAGGCGAAGCCCTGTAGTAATCTCTTCTCCTCCAAAACCACCACCACACTGTTGTGCTATTGGGATTCCAAGGAGATCTACAACCTCCGCTGCCCTGCTGGAACAAGGGAGAGGACAGTCTTTATTGACTACCATGCGTGTGACCGACCGTGGAAAAGCTGCCGGAACATGGTGCCGGAAGGATCGTCTATGCGACCTTGAGATCGGCAAGTGATCGACTATAACAACCACGAGATCCGAATATCGTTAAATGCTTTGGATCTTCGAGGGTTAGTTCTATACAATCTCATTGCACCGATCTCGTAGAATAGATCTTGGTTTTGTGTGTTCCCGCGATAATTTTTTTGTTTTCCATGCTACGAACCCTATAGTGGTATCAGAGCTGACTCTATGCGTAGATCTATTGCATGAGTAGAACACAATGGTTTTGTGGGTGTTGATGCTTTTGTTGTCGCTTGATTTTGTGTACTCTGCATGTTGCGGGATGGTGGGATGAAGCGGCCCAGACTAACCTTGCATGCCATCGTACATGAGACTTGCTCCACGCTCAACGTCCAACTTGCATTACACAAGTGTCTTTGCGGGTGTATGTCTCTCCCACCATAGTGAAGATTCAATTTACAATGGGCACTTGACAAAACTTGTATCAACGTTGTGGTTCATGTTCGTAAGTTAGAACGGTTTTATTCAAAAGCCCTAACCATGTAAAACATGCAAATAAAATTAGAGGCATCTAACTTGTTTTTGTAGGTCTTGTGTTGTTATATGATATGGCCATGATGTGATTGTGATTATATATGATGGATGCAATGATCCTTATTGTAAGTTGGCAACCGACAGGAGCCTTATGGTTGTCTTTAAATTTTGTTTAAGACCTGCGTGTATATTCATCAAAGTAGTTGTAATAGTTGCTGTTGGTGGAGGACAACCATGAAGCAGCGCCATTGACCTTGACGCCACACCAGTGATGATGGAGATCATGTTCGTTCTTTGGATATGGAGATCAAAGTCACAAGAATAAAGGCCATATCATATCACATATTATAAATTGCATGTGATGTTAATCCTTTTTATGCATCTTGTATTGCTTAGATTGCGACGGTAGCATTATAAGATGATCCCTATCACTAAATATCAAGGAATAAAGTGTTCTTACTTAGTAGGCACCGTTGCTAAGACTCGTTGTTTTGAAGAACCATATGATGATCGAGTGTGATAGATTCTATGTGTGCATACAACGGGTGCAAGACATATTTGCACATGCAGATACTAAGGTTAACATTGACGAGCCTAGCATGTACAGACATGGTCTCGGAACACGGAGTACTGAAAGGTAAAGCATGAGTCATATGATTGATATGATGAACATGTTGATTGTTCGCCTTTGAAGCTACATCATCTCTCGTGATAATCGGACTTGGTGTAGTGAATTTGGTTCGTGTGATCACTAAAACAATGTGTGGGATGTTGTTTTGAGTGGCAGCTCACCTAGTTAATTTAAGAATTAAATATGAACTCAATTTATCATAAACTTAGTCTAAACTGTTTGTAAATATGTTGTAGATCATGGCGGCCCCTACCATCAATTTTAATGCATTCCTAGAGAAAGAAAAGTTGAAAAACAATGGAAGCAACTTCGCAGACTGGTTCCGAAACTTGAGGATTGTCCTCAATGCTGGTTAGTTGACCTATGTGCTAGATGCACCCCTAGGTGACCGCCTGCAGATGATGCTACCGATGAGATAAAAATTATTTTCTTCACTCGGAAGAATCAATACTCCACAGTTTAGTGTGACATCTTGTACGGTTTGGAATCAGAGCTTCAGAAGAGCTTTGAGAACCGTGACCCTCATGATATCGTCAACGGGCTCAAAATGATATTTGAGACTCACATGACCGTGGAAAGCTATGAAGCTTCCGAGAAGTTCTTTAACTTCAAGATGGAAGAGGGAAGCTCCGTTAGCGAGCATGTGCTTAAGATGTCTGGGCACGTGAATAAACTCACAGATTTTGGAATAACGATTCCTAATGCGTTAGGTATTCATCGTGTCCTCCAATAACTGCCACCTAGTTACAAGAACTTCGTGATGAACTACAACATGTAGCGCATGGATAAGTCGTTACCTGAACTCTTCTCCATGTTCAAGTCTACGGAAGTGGAGATCAAGAAAGAGAACCAAGTGTTAATGGTTAATAAGACCACCAATTTCAAGAATAAAGGCAAGCCTAAGAAGAAGGGTAACTTCAAGAACGGCGGCAAGAAAGCTGTTGCACCTACCAAGAAGCCCAAGGCTGGTACTAAGCCTAATACTGGGTGCTTTTACTGCAAGGGCGAAGGTCACTAGAAGCGGAATTGCCCCAAGTACCTAGCAGATCTGAAGAACGACAACATCAAGAAGAAAGGTATATTTGATATACATGTTATTTATGTGTATCTTACTAGTAGTCGTAGTAGTGCCTGGGTATTTTATACTGGTTCGGTTGCTCATATTTGTAACTCGAAACAGGTGCTACAGAATAAGCGAAGACTAGCGAGAGATGAGGTGATGATGCGTGTTGAAAATGGCTCCAAGGTTGACGTGATCGCTGTCGGCATGCTCCCTCTTCATCTACCGTCGGGATTAGTTTTAAGTCTAAACAATTGTTATTTGGTGCCTACGTTAAGCATGGACATTATATATGGATCTTGTTTATTGTGAGATGGTTACTCATTTAAGTCCGAGAATAATGGTTGTTTGATTTATATGAGTAATATCTTTTATGGTCATGCGACTTTGATAGATGGTATATTCTTATTTAATCTCGATAGTAGTGATACACATCTTCATAATATAGATGCTAATTCCACATATATGTGGCACTGCCATCTTGGTCACATGGGAGTGAAGCGCATGAAGAAACTCCATTCTGATGGACTTCTTGAATCACTTGATTTTGAATCACTTGAAAGATGCGAAGCATTTCTAATGGAAAAAATGACTAAGACACCATTCTCTAGAATAATGGAGCGAGCTATGGACTTATTGGAGATCATACATACCGATGTGTGCGGTCCAATGAGTGTGGCATCGCGTGGTGGATATCGTTATGTTTTTTACTTTCACGGATGACTTTAGTAGATATGGGTATATCTACTTTATGAAACATAAGTCCGAAACTTTCGAGAAGTTTAAGGAATTCCAAAGTGAAGTAGAAAATCAATGTAACAAGAAGATCAAGTTTCTGCGATCTGATCGTGGAGGTGAGTATCTAAGTTACGAGTTTGTCATGCATTTAATGAAATGCAGAATACTTTCACAATTGACACCACCGGGAACACCACAGTGTAATGGTGTGTCCGAACGTCATAATCAAACTCTCTTAGATATGGTTCGTTCTATGATGTCTCTTACATATTTACCATTATCATTTTGGGGTTATGCATTAGAAACAGCCGCATTCACTTTAAATAGGGAACCATCAAGATCCATTGAAAAGACACCGTATGAATTGTGGTTTGGGAAGAAACCTAAGTTGTTGTTCCTTAAAGTTTGGGGTTGCGAAGCTCATGTAAAGAAGTTACAGCCCAAAAAGCTTGAACCCAAAGCGGAAAAATGTGTCTTCATAGGATACCCTAAAGAAACAATTGGGTATACCTTCTATCATAGATCTGGAGGCAAAGTTCTCGTTGCCAAGAATGGATCCTTTCTTGAGAAGGAGTTTCTCTCGAAAGAAGTGACCGGAAGGAAAGTAGAACTTGACGAGGTTGTTGAACCTTCTCTCGGATTTGAGAGTAGCACAACACCGAAAGATGTTCATGTACAGCCTGCACCAATAAGAGAGGAAGCTAATGATAATGATCATGAAACTTCAAACAAAATTACTACTGAACCTCGCAGGTCAATGAGGGTTCGTACCACTCCAGATTGGTATGACCCTGTTATGAATGTCATGTTGGTGGACAACACCAACGACCCTGTGACATATGAGGAAGCAATGATGAGCCTAGAGTCCAACAAATGGCAAGAGGCCATGAAATCCGAGATTTGGATCCATGTACGAAAACCAAGTGTGGACTTTGGTGGACTTACCTGATGGCCTCAAGGATGTCGACAACAAATGGATCTTTAAAAATAAAACAGACACTGATGGTAATGTAACCGTCTATAAAGCTCGACTTGTCGTGAAAGGGTTCCGACAAATTCAAGGAGTTAACTACGATGAGACTTCCTCACCGGTAGTGAAGCTAAAGTCTATGAGGATTTTGTTAGCAATCACTGCATATTAAGATTATGAGATATGGCAGATGGATGTCAAAACAGCATTCATCAATGGTGACATTGAAGAAGAGTTGTATATGGTACAACCCAAAGGTTTTGTCGATCCTAAAGATGGTAACACGGTATGCAAACTTCAACGGTCCATTTATGGATTAAAGCAAGCATCCCGGAGCTAGAATCAATGTTTTGATAAGGTGATCAAAAGCTTTGGATTTATACAAACTTATGGAGAAGCTTATTTACAATAAAGTGAGTGGGAGGTCTGTAGCATTCCTGGTACTATATGTAGATGACATATTGTTGATTGGGAATGATATAGAACTTCTTAAAAGTGTCAAAGACTATTTGAATAATAGTTTTTCAATGAAGGATCTTGGCGAAGCTACATACATATTAGGCATCAAGATTTATAGAGATAGATCAAGACGCTTAATAGTGCTTTCACAAAGTACATATTTGTACAAGGTTCTAAAGAAGTTTGGAATGGAAGAAAGCAAGAAAGGGTTCTTGCCCATGTTGCCCACTATGACCTTGAGTAAAACTCAAAGTCCAGCTATGGCAGAAGATAGAGAGAGGATGAGAAAAACTCCCTATGCCTCAGCCATAGGTTCTATCATGTATGTCATGCTATGTACAAGACTAGATATTGCATATGCTGTTAGTTTTACTAGCAGATATCAAAGTGATCTAGGAGTAGATCACTAGATAGCGGTCAAAAATATCCTAATGTACTTGAGAAGGACTAAGGATATGGTTCTTTCTTATGGAGGTGACGAAGAGCTTGTTATAAATGGTTACACCGATGCTAGTTGGAACACCGATCTAGATGACTCTAAGTTGCAATATGGATACGTATTTACTTTGAATGGTGCAGCAGTGAGCTGGAGGAGTGCTAAGCAAAGCGTTATGGCGAGATCTTCAACTGAATCAGAATACATAGCTGCTTCGGAGGCTTCACAAGAAGCGATATGGATGAAGTAGTTCATTACGGAGCTTGGTGTGGTTCCCAGTGCGTTGGACCCAATGGCCATCTACTGTGACAACATGGGTGCCATAGCCAATGCACAGGATCCAAGGTCACACAAGAAGCTGAAGCTTATCAAGCTAAGTTTTTGTGCTATTCGCGAGCATGTCCAAGATGGTGAGATAAAGATTTGCAAAGTACACATAGATCTAAATGTGGCAGATCCATTGAATAAACCTATCCCTAGGCCAAAACATGACCAACACCAGAACGCCATGGGTGTTAGGTACATCACAATGTAATCTAGATTATTGACTCTAGTGCAAGTGGGAGACTGTTCGAGATATGCCCAAGAGGCAATAATAAAATGGTTATTATTATATATTTGTGTTTATAATAATTGTTTGCATCGCATGCTATAATTGTATTAATCAGAAACATTAATACTTGTGTGATTTGTAAACATAAATGAGTACCTAGTAAGCCTCTTGTTAAACTATCTTGTTGGTTAATAAGATGGTCATGGTTTCTTGATCATGAACATTAGGTGTTATTAATAACAAGATCATGTCATTAGGAGAATGATGTGATGGACACACTCCTATAGTTAGCGTAGCATAAGATCAAGTCATTTAGAGTTCGTTTGCTAGAAGATTTCAAATACATAGTAACCTAATCATTCGACCATGAGATCATGTTAATCACCATCACCAGATAGATACTTTGATGACATCAAACACCACTTCATAACTAAAATGACTATACTTTCCCTTGCTATTTTGGTGATGATGACAATCCCACTTGTGATCTAACCTTGTGCTTGAGTTTCAGGTTAATTGTTTATTGATGGAGCGTATGGAGTGTGTGGATGCCATTCTTGGAGTCTCGTGAAGACGGTAGTCTTTCGTTTTTATATTTCTCTCATTTTATTGTTTTAGATCGCCATACTATCAAGAGGGGGTCCACCTCGGAAGGATGTGGGGAATCATTTGTTCTTGTACAAACCATATTTGCACCGCCACAGCCATCCCATCCATCAATGAGAGAGCGAGTTTCTGAGCCGCTGGTGTTGTTTTTATCTGATCGGAACTTCCGGCCAGGAGCCGAAAGTTAAGGGTTCTCTATGGAATGGAATTGGCCTTATTCCGGTCCAACTTCCGGCATAAGTTCTGGCCCCAGTTCAAAACCTTCTGTATTGAAGTGTTCTAATTTGCGGAACTTCCACCAGAAGTTCTGGTCGCGGGATTTTCCTTTGCTAGTTCCACCGAGACTCTGAGCGGAACTTCCACCCAGGCATCGGAACTTGGTCAGGAAGTTCATGGCCCAGTTTTTTTCTCCAACTTCTGCTGCAAGGTCCGGTCAAGTACTGTATGCTTCTGTTTGGAAGTTGTATAATTGACGAAACTTGGCCCGGAAGTTGTTCCGGAAGTTTCACCGGAACTTCCGGTCGTGTTTGACCAGAACTTCTGGTCGAACTTTGGAGCGTGCGTCAATGGTCTTAGAGACGTTGAAGCCATGCTAAGTGGAACTTCCACCCTCCCACCGTACCTTCTGGTGGTGTCGCGAACAGTCCAATGGTTTAGTTTGGAGGGGACCTATTTAAGGCGCCCTCCTTCTTCCTCCTATCTATATCTTCAATTTTCTCTCTCCTCCATTAATACTAGAGCTTCAGCTCACTATATCTCTCTCCCTAGCCACTCAAATCACTTGATCTTTTGAAAGGTGGGAGAGGTGACCTAGATCTACACTTCCACCAAAGAAGATTTGTTTCCCCCCACCTATCCTTTGTGGATCTTGTTGCTCTTGGGTTTCTAGGAACCCTAGACGGTGTAGGGCATCCTCGGAGCTAAGGGCATGTGTTTTAAAGATCCGTGGTGTCATTGAGGGACTCCAATTGAGTTGTGGAGCTTCCCCCTCAACCTTGTTGTAAAGGTTTCGGTTGGCGCCTTCAAGGTCACTAGTTAGTGGATTGCGAGGCCTCCTTTGTGGGGGAGCTCACCGGAGAAGAAGGTGAGGCCTTTGTGGCGCTCGGGTGACCTTGTGTGGCCCTGACACCTCTCCAATATAGACGTAGCTTCCTTGTAAGTGAACTATGGGAATTACATCTCCGTGTCCCCGCTCTGGTTATCTCGTTCCTTACCTTTACTACTTGCTCTTTACCGCTCTTGTGCTTGTTATTAGTTCTCTAGCATATAGGTTGTTCAGCTAGTTGCATATCTAGAGAACTTATCTTATTGCCAAGCCTAAAATTGAGTAACAAATTAAAAATTGGTAGTCTCCTATTCACCCCCTCTAGTCGATTCAAAGTCGGTACTTTTAATTGGTATCAGAGCCAAGGCTCTTATTTCAGGCTTTACCGCCTAAGAGATGATGACCGACAAAGGGGGTAGTGAGCATGAAAACTCCAAGAACTTGGCCACCATGGATGACCTCAAGATATTGGAGTCATCCATGATGTCCAAGTTTGAGGAAATTGTGACTATTTTGCAGTCTCTCAAGACAAACCCCATGGTTCCTCTTGACACACCCCAAACCACCAAGCTTCCTCCCACCGTTCCTGTGACCGCCCCCGGGGTGAATCCCATGGCCGTCACCACTCACTTGGGACTTGGTTTTGTTTCTCAAACATCTACCAAGGGCCCAAGAGAGAACACCGAGGGGCTCGAAGACTCAACTTCCAAAGATGAAAGTGGAGGGAAGGACTACTCGACGGTGCCCCCACCACCGAAATATACTCCGGATCCACCCATTCCCATGCCACACATCATTCCTCAAGGAGCACCACCTATGTTAGATACTTCAAATTTCTCCAATTGGCAATATCTAATGCGCTCACATATTTCCAGCTCTTCCATTGAGTTAATGAGGATTGTGGAGGATGGGTTCTCTCCATGTGACCCAAAGAAGTTGACTCGAGGTGAAGTGGTGGACAAGCAACTCAATGCCACAGCTTTGGGCATGATTCAAAATGCATTGACTCCCAAGGACTTTGCTCACATTCGCCAATTCGACACCGCCAAGGAAGCATGGGATCATCTCACCGAACTGTTTGTTGGGAATGCAAGCATTCAAAGCTCCAAGTTTTATGAACTCAACAATGAGTGCGATGGTTTTTCTATGCAAGATGATGAGACTCCCGAAGACATGTATAGGCGGCTCAAGGTCCTTTGTTGCACTATGAGGGATCTTGGTGCCACCTATGTTGATGATAAGTTCATGAAGAGGAAGTTCATTCAAGCACTCCTTCCATTTGAAGAACAAAAGCTCAACTCCATTAAGGGAAGAACCAACTTTCACTTAATGACCTCCCAAGAAGTCTTGGGTGAAGTGATTTCCATGACCATTGCCAAGAAGAATGCGCAGTCTTCTCATGCTAGGGTGATAGGATGAACAAAAGTGAATCTTGCATTGAAGGCCAAGGCTATTGAAGTTGATGATGATGATACATCAAGTGAGTGGTCTCAAGAGGACCTCAAGTGTGCCTTCAATGAACATCTTGCCCTCGCTTCAAGAGATTTTTGGAATAAGCCCGGCATCAAGTCAAGATCAAGGGACAACACAAGATTCAACTCATCCAACAAGGCTCCCAAGGGGAGATCATGCTACAATTGCAATGACAAGAGTCACTTTGTGGCCAAGTGTCCCTTTGAGAACCGTGAAGACAATGGTGGTCGTCTCATCCGCAAGATCAAGTCAAGGCCTCCTCATCCTTTGAACAAGAACTAGTCAGTCAAGAATGTCGTGAACAAGGAAAGAGCTATTGTGGTCCATGAAGACTACCTTTCTGGCACGGATGAAGAAGAAGATGATGATGAAGTCCAAGGCGGAGAGATTGTGGGAGTTGCTGCTATTGCTACTACCTCTACTCCATGATTGTCCCTCTTCGACTCACCAAACGAGAATTTCATCTCCTCCAACCAAAAGTGTCTCATGGCCAAGGCCACCGAGGTAACATCTAAACCCACTCCTCAACCCATCTCTAGTGAGCCTTCCTCTCTTGATCTTGAAGGTCTAGAGATAAAGAAAGAGATGATAGACATGTGTGAGTTTATTGCTACCTTGGATGAAGAAACAAAAACTTTCTTTGATTCCTTGCTTGCCCAACTTTATAATGCTAGGGATGCTTTAGATGAAAAGGAAGAAGTTCTTGACTTACTAAGTAAAAATGAAAGGGATGCCACCGATGAAATTGCTTCTCTCACTCAAAGTCTTGAGGATGAACAAAATATGAGAATTAATCTTGAGGAAAATGTGTCTAAGCTTGTATATGACCATAACAACTCAATGTGTTCTCTCACTAAAGAATGTGATCATGCTCTAGCTTTGGTTAAGGTGCTTAAGAAGGAGAAAGTTGAGTTTGGTGTTGGTCATGTTAGAAATCGAGAAGACTCTGAGAAACTCAAAGAGGAACACAAAGCCTCGGAGAAAAAAATTCTCAAGTCTTTTTGAAGCCCATGAACAACTTCAAACTCAACTAACTTGTGAACATGCTAATTCTTCCGCTGTGCAAATTATAGACTTGTCTAGCCCTTCTAACCCTTGTTGCAAGCATGAGAATCTCATTGAGGAGAACAAGGTGTTGAAGGATCAACTTGCCAATGCTAAGAAGAATAATAAGAACAAGAAGAGGAGAAAGAACAAGGGCAAAGCTCAAGGACCTTATAATGGTCCCTCCATCTTGCAAAGTGACAACTTTGCCGGAAAGAACAATCCCTCTTATATTCTTTGGAAATCCTATGATGGTCATGTCTATGCTAAATATGTTGGAACTTCTTATACGCATGATTATCGTTGGGCCATTTGGGTGCCAAAGATTCTTGTTACTAACAAAAGGGGACCCATTGCAAAATGGGTACCTAAAACCAAAGCTTGATTTTCTTGTAGGACTATGCTTCCAGTGGAGAAAAATGGGTGCTTAATAGCGGCGCCACAAGTCATATGACCGGAAGAAAGTCTATCATGTCGGAGATAATGCCAAATATTGCCAACACTATGGTCTCCTACAGTGATAAAACAAGTTCGCAGGTATTGGGTTTTGGCAAAGTGGTGGTAACCACGGATGTATCCTTGTTTGACGTCATGCTTGTCAAAACCCTCGGTTACAATTTACTTTCCGCACGTGCTCTTGCCATTATGGGTCTTTCTTATTTCTTTAATGAGCACTCCGTGGTCCTCATGTGGAGCAAGTCTCTCAAGGTGCCTTTCGCAGGGTATATAGAGCATGACTTGTATGTGGTGGACTTTTCGGGGACCACCACTCCTCATGATCTATGTATCTATGCTAAAGCCGACAAGGGATGGTTATGGCATCGCAACCTAGCCCATGTTAACATGAGAACTTTGCAAATAATTCACTCCGAGGGCCACATCCTTGGTCTTAACGATGTTTATTTTGCCAAAGATCATGTGTGCAGGGCTTGTATTGAAGGAAAGATGCATGAAACTCCCCACAAAGCTCTCAATCAAATCACCATGGAAAGATGCTTGGAACTCTTGCACATGGACCTCTTTGGCCCTTCCTCTCGTGATAGTCATAGAGGCAAGAAGTATTGTTAGGTCATTGTGGATGATTTCTCACGATACACTTGGGTGTTCTTCTTCAAGTACAAGAGTGAGACTCAACAAACCGTCATCGACTTTTCAAATGAAGTTCAACGAAAACACAATGCAAACCATTCTCTCCATCCGAAGTGACAATGGCACCGAGTTCAAGAACTATACCCTTGATGAGTTTCTTAGTGATGAAGGCATCAAGCATCAATACTCCACTCCTTATACCCCACAACAAAATGGTGTTGACGAAAGGAAGAATCATACCTTGATGGATGCGGCTCGGTATATGCTAGCTGAGTTCAAGTCTCCATACAAATTTTGGGCCGAGGCCATCTCCACTGCTTGTCATGCAACCAACCGGCTTTACCTTCGCCAGAAAAAGAACAAGATCCCTTATGAGCTGCTCATCGGGAAAAAAGCCCAACGTTAGCTACTTTCGTGTGTTTGGTTGCAAGTGCAACATTCTCAAGAAAGGAGTTCATTTGTCCAAGTTTGAATCCAAGGCACAAGAAGGATTTTTTGTTGGATACTCAAATCAGTCCCATGCTTATAGAGTCTACAACAAAGCCAATGGAAGGGTTGAAGAGACGAGCAATGTGAAGTTTGATGAAGACCATGAGTCCCTTGTTAGGCAAGATGGTGTTCGTGATCCAAGTGGTGAAATTCCTCCCAAGGCCATAAGAAGAATGGGTGTGGTTTTCCACCTCCCCATTGAGGATCCCCTTGTGTAACACTACGGTTCTAAAAAGACAGTAGCTTCTATGTGACATGCCAATCCCTGGATCGGTTCATTGGCCCACAATAGAATAAGATGAATAACATAGCAAAATATCCGTGTATCATAAATAACGAAGATCCAGAGTGTCATTATTACAATAAAAGCTTAGCTCAAGGCTAGCTCAATGTTATTCAAGTAGCAACATAAACATAGTAAATCCTCCATTCTTCAAATTGCCCACAAGTGAACAAGTGCCGAGTGGAGTACCCCTAAATCGATTACTCAGAATCGGAATATCCTGCAACATGAAACGTAGCAGCCCCGAAGGGTCAATACATGGAATGTATGGCAAGTAGAGCTATTAAAGGAGACAATAGTGCTAACATCTACATGCATATTTGGCAAGTGGAGCTGTGGCTAGCTTGCATTTGCAAATACCTTTGTCCTACTTTCATAAACAGTTTTTGATTTTCTTTGAAAAGATCCCAATTAAGTTAACCCAACAACATTAAAGCAATAATGAAATTGGAATGAACGAGAAACATGTCATGGAATCAATATCAAGCAACTTAGTCGTCCATAACCGGGGACACGGCTAATCGATTAGATTATACACCCTGCAGGGGTTAGTACACTTTACCCATGTGACTTGGCCAGCCCAGCTCGTACCATCACTCTCATTTTGGGTGATGATACGGAGAAGTCCAAGAAGAGACCGTTCGGGAAGTAGCTCCCAAATCCCGACGCGCACCGGTACAACCTACCAAAATTCTACATCTTTGGATACGCGGGTTCGAGTTACCACAACCTACTAAGTCCAACCAACCGCCCATTTCATTATTGGCACATGGTTGTACATGTAAGCTACAAAATAAAGAAGCCAATCATTTTCTCTTGATACCTGGGTGCCTTTCCGCAATGATACCACCAAAAATTATCAATCCCATCACACCCAGGAGATTCATTGATTAAGTTGTTTTAGTTTTCACAAACCAACACATTTAGAAACAACTTTCAGTGATGTAACCCAGCCCTCGTTCATCATAGCATGTCTAAGCACATCTACCAACGGTGGTTCATCTACAAAGAAAACCCTACCACATAATAGGACATAGCATAGCGATAGTATTACCCTACACATGCATCTACAAAATACACGACAATGCATAGAAAATAGTAGGATAACATCATGAACAAAGTAGCATCTACTTGCCTTGGTTGTAGCGATCGGAATAACAATCCACACACGAGCAAGCGTTGCACTCGTCATAATCTACACGACACAATTGCAATCATAAACAAACCATCCACAATCATATGCAAACAAAGGTGATGCAAGATGCATGCATGACAAGTGGATTGATGCTACAGCAGCCTCACATGATCTTATTCAGTATAGCTACTGTATGCATGCAAGGAAATTATTTTTAGCACAAGGAAAACAAGTATGCAATTTATAATGCTCAATACTAGAGCTAGAACCTAAATAATTCACCACTGCTGACATACTGTTTGTAAAATCTTGGAAAAATTCTACTATGTAGGCAACTCTAAGTAGAAACAGTACCAATTGGAATTTCTTAAAAAGGATTTATATAACTCCCTGAGTAATTAAAATACTGCAGTAAGACTTTAAATAGATTCTGCAAAAATTATTACTGTAAGCCTAACTTTTTAATTCACTTTGAGATTCCCCTTATTCTACTGGTTCCAGGGACATATTATTTACAATTTTTGGAGTTACAGAACTAATTCTACGAATTAATTACTCTAAAAAGGCCATTAACTCATTTAATTATTCTGGACAAAATCTTGCTGTAAAAGTGTAAAACAATGGTACAGAAAGATTCTACATGAGTTACTGAATCTACACATATTTTATTTGTAATTTTTGGCCTAGTAGATCTATAGATATGAATTTTACAAGTTTATACAATTTTTTGTATATTTTAAATAGAAAAAAATCTTATTAATAGATTTGACTGCGCTGACTGCGCAGTTGACTGCTGACGCAGCAGGACATGTGGCATGACGTGATTCACCCGTACCGGTTCGGTATGGGATCTAATCTGGCGCGTTCATCCATCATCTAACGGCGTGGAAGCATCGCTTCTGCTCACCTGGCCGACGACGAGGTGACGACGGCGGGCGGCTCGGTCGGTGACGGTGGCGGCAGTTCCAGTGGTAGCAGGCGAAGGGTAGGTGGTCTACGAGAAGCGGAGGATGACGTAGGTAACGATGGTGGCAGTGGTGTTGATCTTCTCTTCCCTAGGCGTCGACAAGGGGCGGCTGGCCTCGTCAGTGTATGTTCGTGCTCCGGCGAGAGATTATGCGTGCTCCGGTGATCTACGGAAGGGGAAAAGGAGGTGAGCCGACGCGGCTAAGTGAGAGGAATGATCTATAGGGAGTACAGAGAGAGGGGGCGATGGAATTGGCGGTAGTGTGGACCTCTGAAGCTTGGCAATGGTGGCGACGGTGGTGCAGATCGGAACCTTCCGATTCGGCGGCTAGGGTTTGTTAGAAGCGAAAACAAAAACGGAGCAAGATGTGGAAGGGAGTTAATTTAAAGGGGCGATGGGATTCGAAGGCAGGGACGGAGGAATCGGCCAGAACCGACGGAAATCGCGGCAGCCGTTCGTGTTGAGGACGAACTCGTCGGGGGAGGGGGTGACATGCGGGCCCGGTGTGTCAGCGGCTGGTGCTTGCTCTAGGCCGGCCCAGTGGCGGTGGATGCTGCGCTCTGCGCAGTGCAGGTGGTGGGCGGTAGGCAGGGAGGAGAGGAGAGGTGGGTTGGGCCAGCTCGGGTGGGCTGGTCTGGTCCGAGTAGGTTAGGTTTTTTTTGTTTGTTTTTCCTATTTTCTGTTTTCCATTTCTTTTATAACTTTTTATTAGATAATCCAATTGAATTGATTTTTGTTTTCAAATTTTTCTAAAATTCAGTGGATCGACATAGGATCATTTTTGTATCTTTTGCACTAGTTTGCAAATAGTGTATTTTTAAATCCTTGCATATTTCTTTGTAGGTGCATATTAGTGATTCAAAATAGGGATTCAATATAGTGTTTTGCAATTCAAATTTTCATGAATGCAATGCAATGCTTGAATGACATGCAGATGCATTTTTTTTCTAGTCCCAATTTTATAAAATCTTGGGATGTGACAGACTACCCCCCTTAAGATGAATCTCGTCCCGAGATTCGGAATGGCTAGCAAGGTTATGGTGTTGTTGTCGAGGCTAACCCCCTTAAGAAAACTAAACTTGGCATCCCAACATCTAATACTCAATTGTGGAATCTTGTGCTAGCTATCAATCCTTTCCAGTGGGTTCTCTTCATCAGATCTTCTAAGTAACTTCATATGTAACTATTCTTATCCATGAATGCCTCAATATGAATGAACATGATGCACCAGTATTGAAAACATTACGAGCGTGATGCATAAATTAGAGAGAACTTACTAGTCACACGACATGGCTTATTGAGTGCTTTCCCCATGCTCACATGGTTCACAGTTGCCTTCGGAGGTGAATCCGGCTTGGTTCCAGCTTCACTCTTCTTCTCCGGGTAGTTATCAGCATAGTGTCCCTTCTGGTTGCACTTGAAGCATATCACTTGGCTAATATCCTTTTTTTGGTGGTGGTGGTTATGTCCATTGTTGCCTCCAGAATTGTGTCCATTGCCTCCATGCTTGTGATGTCCAGATTTCCCATTACCATCATGGTTGGTACGCTTATGGTGTGATCCCGAGTTGTGATCGTTGTTCTTCCTCTTGCGTCTTTCCACTTGCTTGTGTTTTCCCTCCAGAATTCTGGCCTTGTCCATCAGTTCTTGGAAAGTAGGGCAATAGACCACTAATAGCTGTACCGAGATCTCATCACTGAGGCCATCCAGGAACCTCTCTCTCCTCTTGGCATCAGTGTCAACATCCTCAGGGGCATAACAAGACAGGTTGTTGAACTCCTCGATATACTCAGCCACGGTGCGGTTGGTTTGGCGCAAGTTGCAAAACTCCTTCCTCTTCAGGCTCAGAACTCCTGAAGACACGTGGTTGGTCCTGAAACCTTCCTCAAACATTGCCCAAGTCACAGTGTCCAGTGGGTGGGTGATCTGGAAAGTATCCCACCATGAAACGGCTAGTCCCTCCAGTAGGTGAGCGGCAAACCTCACCTTCTCAGCATCAGTGCATCCAACAGTCACTAAATCTTTGTTGACCGAGCACAACCAGTCAAGAGCAATCATAGGTTCAAGTGCAGTGGAGAACTTGGCTGGCCTCAGTTTCAGAAACCTGGTGAGAGCATCCTCCTGGGGCTGGTTGTTCCCATTGTTGTTGTTGTTGTCGTTGTTGTTGTTGTTCTGAGCTTCCATGAACTGGGTCATCACTTGGGTTAGCTGTGCCTGAGCTGCCATCAGCTGCTCCATCTCAGTGGGTTGGCGGCGGGGCGGCATCTGTTGGGATAGCATAGATAAGTTATAGATAGAAAGACTAGAAAAGTAATATTACCCATAACTATATGAAGCAAACATTTGGCACACAAGCAAACAATCATCAAAAACAACACTCAATCCAAAATAGTTTCATTTATGTTCCAGAAGTTTTGTTTTAGTGTCATAAAAACCACAAAATAGTTTCCATTGACTAATATTCATTTGGGGGGTGAACCTACAATCATAAAAGCAACGGACAGATTCTGTCCTGAAACTTCAGCAACGTTCACAAATTTTTCTGGGCACCTTAAACTCATCAGGAATTTTAGCCAACTTTTGTGTATATAGTACAGAGTGTTTCCAACCATCCCTATTTTTTCAAATGTTTCCCAGATACCAATAAAATATGAAAATTCGTGCAGTACAGCTGTGTCAGCAGAAAACTGCATCAAAACTATCACGAATTTCTAATCAAAACCTTCATTAATATATTATGGAATCTCACAAAAATATTCTGGAACTTTAAGGTATCAAATAGCACAACCTAAACATAATAAATCAACTATCAAACAAGTTCTTACAACAATCGATTGCTATATCGAAACGAGATCATATGAAACTATATGGTGGTCATCATCTAACTATTTTAATACTAGCACTTTCTTGCACAAGTGTTCATCTACAAGTTTGAACAATATGAAATTAGAAAAGATAGATGAATGATTACAAGAATCTAATAAGTACAAAATTATGAGTTCATTGCTAGGGAGAGCCTTCCTTCTATTTCATAAAAGAGAAGAGTATGAGAATTGAAATGATAAGAGATACTAGAAAGAAGTGTAAGAACAGAATAGATAGAATCAAATAGGGTTTATAATTTCATATGGCTTTCCTATTCCAAACCTAGGTCACGATCCTACAGTCGACACACGGGCTCTGATACCATCCTGTAACACTACGGTTCTGAAAAGACCGTAGCTTCTATGTGACATGCCAATCCCTGGATCGGTTCATTGGCCCACAATAGAATAAGATAAATAACATAGCAAAATATCCGTGTATCATAAATAACGAAGATCCAGAGTGTCATTATTACAATAAAAGCTTAGCTCAAGGCTAGCTCAATGTTATTCAAGTAGCAACATGAACATAGTAAATCCTCCATTCTTCAAATTGCCCACAAGTGAACAAGTGCTGAGTGGAGTATCGTAGCCTATATCGATTACTCAGAATCGGAATATCCTGCAACATGAAACGTAGCAGCCCCGAAGGGTCAATACATAGAATGTATGGCAAGTAGAGCTATTAAAGGAGACAATAGTGCTAACATCTATATGCATATTTGGCAAGTGGAGCTGTGGCTAGCTTGCATTTGCAAATACCTTTGTCCTACTTTCATAAACAGTTTTTGATTTTCTTTGAAAAGATCCCAATTAAGTTAACCCAACAACATTAAAGTAATTATGAAATTGGAATGAACGAGAAACATGTCATGGAATCAATATCAAGCAACTCAGTCGTCCATAACCGGGGACACGACTAATCGATTAGATTATACACCCTGCAGGGGTTAGTACACTTTACCCATGTGACTTGGCCAGCCCAGCTCGTACCATCACTCTCATTTTGGGTGATGATAGGGAGAAGTCCAAGAAGAGACCGTTCGGGAAGTAGCTCCCCAATCCCGACGCGCACCGGTCCAACCTACCAAAATTCTACATCTCTAAATACGCGGGTTCGAGTTACCACAACCTACTAAGTCCAACCAACCGCCCATTTCATTATTGGCACATGGTTGTACACGTAAGCTACAAAATAAAGAAGCCAATCATTTTCTCTTGATACCTGGGTGCCTTTCCGCAATGATACAACCAAAAATTATCAATCCCATCACACCCAGGAGATTCATTGATTAAGTTGTTTTAGTTTTCACAAACCAACACATTTAGAAACAACTTTCAGTGATGTAAACCAGCCCTCGTTCATTATAGCATGGCTAAGCACATCTACCAACGGTGGTTCATCTACAAGGAAAACCCTACCACATAATAGGACATAGCATAGCGATAGTATTACCCTACACATGCATCTACAAAATACACGACAATGCATAGAAAATAGTAGGATAACATCATGAACAAAGTAGCATCTACTTGCCTTGGTTGTAGCGGTTGGAAGAACAATCCACACACGAGCAAGCGTTGCACTCGTCACAATCTACACGACACAATTGCAATCATAAACAAACCATCCACAATCATATGCAAACAAAGGTGATGCAAGATGCATGCATGACAAGTGGATTGATGCTACAGCAGCCTCACATGATCTTATTCAGTAGCATGCAAGGAAATTATTTTTAGCGCAAGGAAAACAAGTATGCAATTTATAATGCTCAATACTAGAGCTAGAACCTAAATAATTCACCACTGCTGACATACTGTTTTTAAAATCTTGGAAAAATTCTACTGTGCAGGCAACTCTAAGTAGAAACAGTACCAATTGGAATTTCTTAAAAAGGATTTATATAACTCCCTGAGTAATTAAAATACTGCAGTAAGCCTTTAAATAGATTCTGCAAAAATTATTACTCTAAGCCTAACTTTTTAATTCACTTTGAGATTCCCCTTGTTCTACTGATTCCAGGGACATATTATTTGCAATTTTTGGAGTTAGAGAACTTATTCTACGAATTAATTACTCTAAAAAGTCCATTAACTAATTTAATTATTCTGGACAAAATCTTGCTGTAAAAGTGTAAAACAATGGTACAGCAAGATTCTACACGAGTTACTAAATCTACACATATTTTATTTGTAATTTTTGGCCTAGTAGATCTATAGATATGAATTTTACAAGTTTATACAATTTTCTGTATATTTTAAATAGAAAAAATCTTATTAATAGATTTGACTGCGCTGACTGCGCAGTTGACTGCTGACGCAGCAGGACATGTGGCATGACGTGATTCACCCGTACCGGTTCGGTATGGGATCTAATCTGGCGCGTTCATCCATCATCTAACGGCGTGGAAGCATCGCTTCTGCTCACCTGGCCGACAACGAGGTGACGACGGCGGGCGGCTCGGTCGGTGACGGTGGCGGCAGTTCCAGTGGTAGCAGGCGAAGGGTAGGTGGTCTACGAGAAGCGGAGGATGACGTACGTAACGATGGTGGCAGTGGTGTTGATCTTCTCTTCCCTAGGCGTCGACAAGGGGCGGCTGGCCTCGTCGGTGTACGTTCGTGCTCCGGCGAGAGATTATGCGTGCTTCGGTGATCTGCGGAAGGGGAAAAGGAGGTGAGCCGACGCGGCTAAGTGAGAGGGAATGATCTAGAGGGAGTATAGAGAGAGGGGGCGATGGAATTGGCGGTAGTGTGGACCTCTGAAGCTTGGCAATGGTGGCGACGGTGGTGCAGATCGGAACCTTCCGATTCGGCGGCTAGGGTTTGTTAGAAGCGAAAACAAAACAGAGCAAGATGTGGAAGGGAGTTAATTTAAAGGGGCGATGGGATTCGAAGGCGGGGACGGAGGAATCGGCCAGAACCGACGGAAATCGCGGCAGCCGTTCGTGTTGAGGACGAACTCGTCGGGGGAGGAGGATGACATGCGGGCCCGGCATGTCAGCGGCTGGTGCTTGCTCTAGGCCGGCCCAACGGCGGTGGCTGCTGTGCTCTGCGCAGTGCAGGTGGTGGGTGGTAGGCAGGGAGGAGAGGAGAGGTGGGTTGGGCCAGCTCGGGTGGGCTGGTCTGGTCCGAGTAGGTTAGGTTTTCTTTTGTTTATTTGTTTTTCCTATTTTCTGTTTTCCATTTCTTTTATAACTTTTTATTAGATAATCCAATTGAATTGATTTTTGTTTTCAAATTTTTCTAAAATTCAGTGGATCAACATAGGATCATTTTTGTATCTTTTCCACTAGTTTGCAAATAGTGTATTTTTAAATCCTTACATATTTCTTTGTAGGTGCATATTAGTGATTCAAAATAGGGATTCAATATAGTGTTTTGCAATTCAAATTTTCATGAATGCAATGCAATGCTTGAATGACATGCAGATCCATTTTTTTTCTAGTCCCAATTTTATAAATTCTTGGGATGTGACACCTTGTGGTCGAAGGAGAAGGACCAAACTCTACTCAAGTGGAGCCCTCACTCTCACAAGATCATCTTGACCCCCAAGGACCCACTATTTTGGCACAAGCTCCCTCAAGATCTTCCGAAGCTCCTCATGCTCATGACTCCTCAAGCCCCAATACTCAACCTCTTCATCAACAACATCGACCTCCCCAAGATGGGGCTCCTCCTCATGACATCTCCCAAGGTCAAGCTAGTCAAGAACAAGGGCAAGAAATTGTTGATCAAGGCTCTACTCCTTCCTCTCCAAATGATGACTCTCCCGAGGTGGAGATTGATGAAGATGGTCCTCATTTTCGTGCTTATAGTCAAGGCGGGGACTCAAATGGTGGCAATGACCAAGTGGTTGCTCAAGAATCTCGTGTTGATGCTCAAGCCCGCCGTCAAGCCTATCGTCTCGCCAAGCTCATCTGATATGGCCATATCCTTGATAATGTTTATGGAGATTTCAATAGAGGTTCCACTACTAGGAAGAAATTAGCCTCTTTTAGTTCTCACCATGCTTTTATCTCTCATGTGGAACCATAGAAAGTCTTCAAGGCTCTTGAATATGATGATTGGCTTGACGGTATGAATGAAGAACTTCACAACTTCAAGAGGAACAAAGTATGGACTTTGGTTGAAAGGACTAAAGATTGTCAAAACATCATCAGAACCAAGTGGATCTTCAAGAACAAGTGTGATGCAAATGAGATAGTCGTGTGCAACAAGGCAAGGTTAGTTTCCCAAGGATACTCACAAGTTGAGGGCATCGACTACGCTCATGACCGACCGCTTCGAGATGTCTATGATGGGAGAGTTGGAGTTCTTCCTTGGATTTGAAGTCAAGCAATTGAGGAATAGGACCTTCATCGACCAAGCCAAATACATTCAAGAAATGCTCAAGAAGTCCAAGTTTGATCAAGTCAAAGGTGCCAAGATTCCCATGCCAACTAAGGTTAATCTTGATCTCGATCCTAAGGGTAAGGATGTGGATCAAAAACTTTATCGTTCTATGATTGGTTCTTTGCTCTATCTTTGTGCATCCGGACTAGATATTATGTTGAGTGTGGGTATGTGTGCAAGATTCCAAGCCGCACCAAAAGAAATCCACATGGTAGCAGTCAAGAGAATCTTTCGATATTTGGTTCATACCCCAAACTTTGGGTTGTGGTACCCCAAGGGAGCCATCTTTGACCTCATTGGATACACGGACTCGGATTGGGCTGGAGACAAAGTGGGAAGGAAGTCAACCTCTGGAGCTTGTCAATTTCTTGGGATATCCTTGGTATGTTGGTCCTCGAAGAAACAAAATTGTGTGTCTATGTCCACTAACGAAGCTGAGTACATCTCCGCCGCTAGTTGTTGTGCTCAATTGCTATGGATGAAGCAAACCTTGAAGGATCTTGGACTTTCTTTTGACAAGGTGCCTCTTCTTTGTGACAATGAGAGTGCCATTTCTATTGCTCACAACCCCGTGCAACACAACCGTACCAAGCAAATTGAGATTTGTCATCATTTCATTCGGGACCATGTTGCAAGAGAAGACATTTCTTTGGAGTATGTTCCCACCAAGGCAAATCTTACGGATCTTTTCACGAAGCCTATAGATGAAGCAAGGTTCCGAGAGTTAAGGCATGAGCTAAATATCATAGATTCGAGCAATGTTTCTTGAGTACCTTGCACACCTACCCGTGTCTCAATGTGTATCTTTCTTTGGATGTATGCATGGACTTAGGGGGAGTGTAGTTCCTCTTATGAACAAACACTATCCCTATTATGCGCACATTAAAGTTTTCATATTCTATAGTCTCTTAAGGAGACCATTTGAGCTTCATGATGAGTGTTGGTAATGAACCCAAGATATATCTTCGCGGTGTCAAGCCATTTACTCTTATATAAGGTGGCCTCGTCCACCGACCCTTTTGTGTTTCTTGCTTGGTTTTCCTTGTTTTTTTGTGCTTGGTTATTCTTTTGTTTTCTTGGTGTCTTTTGTTGTCTTTTTTCTTCACAGTTTGAGCTCTCTATCCCAAGAACTTTCTTTACCCAAGCCCCTTCTATTCCCTGCACAAGTTCTTCCTTGTTTACTTCCAATCCTGGGAAACTGTTTCTGGCGTCACCGGAACTTCCGGCCAGCTGCCAGAAGTACCGGTCAGTGTGAAGTTCTCCGGAACTTCTCTCTGACTTGGCTACTTCCGCCTATGATTGGAACTTCCGGTCATTCACCGAAACTTCCGGTGAGGCTCATCGACCTATATAATGTGGGACTTGGGAAAAACGGGGTATTCTCCATGTTTTCCCCAAGACCCACTTTCTATTTGCAGCAGCCGCCAGCGACAACTACTCCGCGGAGGTGCTCTGGCCCCTCTATCTCCGGCCAACCTTTTCTAGATCTACTCCGTGGGAACCTTCCCCGCCTCGATCTCCTGCCATGGACTCCGGTATTTGCCCTCAACTCCCTCCATTAATGGAGATCTTGCTCACTCCATTGCTTGAGTTAGGGCTCACCATGTCTAGGCTAGTTCTTTGGCTAGAACTTGTTGGGAGGTCTTGGTAGGCCTAGGGAACCTTTCTAGAGTAGATTGAACCTATACATTTGTGTGAATCTTTACATGTGCACCCTCGATCTAGTATCCCTGCAGTTTTCTTGTTGAACTGTTGTGTTCATGGCCTCACTGGAACTTCCGGTGAGTCACGAACGAAACTTCCGGTGGTGACTTTTTCACTGGAAGTTCCGATGGTTCACCGGAATTTTCGGTGCACTATATTTGATTCACTACATGTATTTTTCAATCTCTCTTTGTTTCTTCTTTCGAACTTTTGCACTTATCCCGCCATCCCTTCCTATTCTTTGCTTTCTTCTCAAGGAAAGGTGGTTCCCGTAGAGGCAAGCGCAACTGTATTCCTTCCTGCCCTCCTCCCGAGATTGATGAAGAAGACCATGAGGTTCTGCGACGTCCCACTCAGACTTCCTGTCAGAGGTCTGCTGCTGCTCGCCGTGCTGCTACTGCTGAAGGGAAGCGGCCTGCCCTTGATTCTCAAAAGGCCACCGCTGCTGGTCCTGATTCCTCCAAAGTCAAGATCTCCAAATGGCCTCAGAAGGCCTATGTAGTGTTTCGCTAGGTGGATCCCTATCTTGTTCCACGTGATCCTCTTTGCTTGGATCCCCTCTTCCACAATCGTCGCCAAGAGCAAATTTTTGCCGAGATTTATGCCACCAAGTCCTAGTTTGTTGTTGCCCCACAGAAATATATCAATGTGGCTCATATGGAAGGCAAGCTGGAGTACTTTCGGGAAGCTCTCGAGATATGCAAAAAGTTTGGGCTAATTACCATCATGGAGCATCGTCAGAACTTTGATGAGACCTCTATTACTCAGTTATTCTCCACTCTTCACATGGAGGTGGATCCTATCAATGGCACCTTGAAGTGGATGGCTAAGAATCAGCTATTATCCGCCACATGGTCTGAGTTTGGTGCTCTTCTTGGCTATCCCTCTTGCCTGGAAAGGGTGCTAATGGTTGGCGCGTTCATGGCTCCAAGGCTTCTGCACCTGAAGTTCTGGAGCCTCTCTATATTGAGGGTTGGGGTGTCTCTGGTTAGGTGAGTCATCTCCAGCCAGTCTATGACATCATGCATAGGGTCTTCTTGAACACCATCTCTCCAAAGGCAGGCAACTTTGATCAGTTTCATGCATTTCAGATTGACCTTATGCTTCAGACTCACCTTCACCACGATTCTGACCAGAAGATGGATGTTATGCACTTTCTGTTCCATGAGATCTGGCTTTCTATGATTGACAAGCGCTCGTGCCCCTATGCTCCATACATTCAGACTCTTATCAACGCCAAGTGGTTGGAAGCAACTGGTACCCGCTACCCTCAGGACTGCATCACTATTCATGAGGAGAAGAAGCTACGTGTGAGTAAGCATAAGAAGCCTATGACCCAAGATGAGAAGGAAGAAGCAATCTGGAAGTCTGGGGTTGCTACTGGTACCATGATACGTCCAAAATGTATCTACTTTCTCGAACACTTTTCTATTGTTTCTTCTCTAAACTTGTGTGATTTGGATACAACTAACACGGACTGACGCTGTTTTCAGCAGAATTACCTTGGTGTCTTGTTTTTGTGTAGAAAATGAACTATCAGGAAAAATCCCGAAAAATATGCCAAAAATTATATTTCACCAGAAGATCCACGGAGCCAGAAGAAGAGACGGAGGGGAGGCCTGGGGGCCCCGGACCCACCCTAGGTGTGGGCCCACCTGACCCGCGCCTAGAGGGGGTGCTGCCTCCCCAGGCAACTCCTCGGCCTCCCTCTCGCCTATAAGTTGCCTTTTGACCTAAAAATCGAGGGGGTTCGATAGTTTTCCAGAAAGAGTTCCGCTCCGCCTCCGCCACCAGAAACCAAGATTCGGATCCAGAAACTCCGTTCTGGCACCCTGTCGGGATGGGGAATTTGGAGAGGATCATCGCCATCGTCATCACCAACACATCTCCATCAACCACTGATGTTTCCCTCATCAATGAGTGAGTAATACCCCGATGTAGGCTTGGGGATGGTAGGGATTATTGGATGAGTTCTATCATGTAATCGAATAAGATCTGTTAGGGCATAGTGCCTAGTTTCTCTTATGCTATTTGACTTTGTTGCAACTTGTTGCGCTTAATCCTTGTCACTAGGGCCCGAGTGCCATGATCTCAGATCTAAACTTATTATTAAATCATTATGATAGTATTTTTTGTGATCTTATCTGCAAGTTGTGTACACATATCATTGTCCGGATCCAAAGGCCCCAAAGTGATAATAATTGGGACAACCGGAGAGGATGGCTATGGTGTGAGGATCGCATGTGTTCACGAAGTGTTAATGCTTTGCTCCGGTGCTCTATTAAAAGGAGCACCTTAATTGCGAGTAGTTCCCTAGAGGCCCCGCTGCCACGGGCTAGCTGGACAGAAGATGTTGTGCAAGTTCTCATTGCGAGCACGTATGACTATATTTGGAGCACATGCCTAGGATTGTTTAGTACTTGGATGCTTGTTATTATTTATCTGCAATGCACTAGATCTTGAAATTACATGTTTAGACTCGTCCATGCAACGCCCGTCCATCCATCCCTATGCCTACCGCACTCGAATCCTACTGTTACCATTACTGTTACTATTGCTCATGTTTCACTATTGCTGTTGTTGCTACTGATAAACTTATGTGAGCAAGAACTATATCCAGGTGCAGCTGAACTGACAACTCAGTTGTTAAGGCTTGCAAGTATTCTTTGGCTTCCCTTGTGTCGAATCAATAAATTGGGTAATACTACCCGCGAATACTGTTGCGACCCCCTATACTTGTGGGTCATCAAGACTATTTTCTAGTACCGTTGCCGGGGAGCATAGCTTTATTTGTAAGTTCACTTGGATCTACTATTGTTCACTACTACTCCTTTCATCATGGGGAAGTCTCGTGATGGAAAGTTCCCTATTTTACCATCCACTACAAGAAGAGGTACAGTCCTAAACACCTTTGTTGATCTTTATTCGCCGTTTGTTATAAGTAAGCTTGTTACACCACCACCACATACACATGCTACACACACTGCTACTACTGCTGAGTCTGAAACTGCTTTTGATGCTCATGATGTTACTTCTTCTGTGCTTGATGCGAGTGGTTCATTAGGTCCTTTTCTAGATGCTACTATGGCTGGTCTAGGAAATACCAAAACTCCTAGTGAATACACTGTCACACCTGTTAGCTCACCTGAGGCTAGTGAGAGTTATGATATTAATGATGGTTACATTGAGTTCACTCATGATTTTGTTGAAGAGTGCCGAAACACACATGGTACTAGTGCTATTAAGAGTCTCCTTGCTAGACGTACCATTATGCCTAAGATGTCCTCTGATCCTAAATTTTCCACTTCTCCCATAGATATTAAAGATGAAGATTATGATTTCTCTCTTGATTTATCTTATTTAGATATTTTTGAGAAAGAACCTTTTTGTGGGACTGAAAATGAGAGTTTTGTGGCTCATATGAATGAGCTTTCTACTATGAGTGCTTTGTTCTCTGATGATTTTAAGATGCGCAAATACTTTGTTACTAATATCTTCCCTTTTTCACTAAAAGGAGAAGCTAGGGCTTGGTTTAAAAGATTGCCTCCTGGTTCCATTGATAGTCCTGATTGCTTGATTGCTTCTTTCTTCTAGAAATATTTTCCTCCCAGTGCTAGACATGCTGCTTTGCAGAGACTTTTTGATTTTAAACAAGGAGAAGAAGAGAAATTGCCTGAGTCATGGACAAGGTTCTGTGCCTTGATTCACGCACATCCTGGATGTCCATTACCTAAGAATGAGCTTCTCGATATTTATTATAATGGACTAACTGATGATTCTAGGACCTACCTAGATAGCTTTGCTGATTGTGTTTTCAGGAAAAGGACTCCTACAGATGTTGAAGAACTAATGACTAAGATAAGCAAGAATTATGATGATTGGACTTCAACTGAGCTGAATGCACCTGAGTCTATTACTCCTGAACTAGTTGTTCCTAAACCAGTCCCAACACCAACAACAAAGAAGAGGGGAGTTATTGCATTAAATGATGAAGTGATGAAGGAAGCTAAAAAGTGTCTAAAGGAGAAAGGTATTAGAGCTGAAGATGTGAAGAATCTACCTCCTATAGAAGAGTTATGTAAGCCAATTCCCCACTCATCTACTATTGAGGTACACTCTCTCCACTTTAATGAAGGTGATATTCCTTATGGTAAGCCTCCCGATCAATGCTTAGAGGAACTTGACACATTTATTGTTAAACAAGGTAATTTTAATAAAAAGTTTAGAATCATTTATTGGAAAACTCTAGAGCTATCCATGAGTTGAAAGATATTGTGGAAAGAACTTCTAATGATATTAAAATGCTTTGTAAACACTTTCAAATGGTTCAAACCCAACTTGATCAACTTGCTAAGGTGCAAAAGGATATGCTAGTTAATGCTTCAGGAAATAAACATGCTTATGGAATTAGAACTAGGAGTGGTATAGCTACTCAGGATCCTTTATATCCTGAAGGACACCCTAAAAGAATAGAGCAGGATTCCCAACAAGGTGAGGATAGTGGTATCCCTCGTAAGAGAAATAAAAAGAAACGTAAGATAGTTGAGGAACCACTTGAACCTGTTGTAGATCCTAATAGTATATCTGTCTCTGATGCTGAAACTAAGAGTGGTAATGATAAAAATGAGTCTCCTGATAAGGAGGAAGGTGAGGAAGAACCTGATAAGCACACTAATAACACTAGGTACACAAAGGAAGATTTTATTGCTAATAAACATGGTAAAGAGAGAGAACCTTGGGTGCAGAAACCTATGCCTTTTCCAGGTAAGAAACACAAGTCAAAGGAGCAAGAACACTACAACAAGTTTTGTGAGTGGATGAAACCTTTATTTTTGAAAATTCCTTTGACTGATGCTATTAAGTTGCCTCCTTATTCAAAGTATATGAAGGATACTGTCTCTAATAAAAGGAAGATTCCTAATGAGGAGATTTCTTTCTCTATTAAGAATAATTACTCCTTCAATGGTAAGGTTCCAAAGAAACTTGGTGATCCAGGTATACCAACTATTCCTTGCTCCATTAAGAATAATTATGTTAGAACTGCTTTATGTGATTTGGGAGCTGGAGTTAGTGTCATGCCTTTTTCTCTCTACAAGAGACTCCAGCTAGAAAAGTTGATACCAACTGATATTTCTTTGCAAATGGCTGATAGGTCAACTACTATTCCTGTTGGTATATGTGAGGATGTTCATGTTCAAGTTGCTCATAATTGCATGGTCTTCACTGATTTTGTTGTGCTTGAAATGCCTAAAGATGATAATATGTCTATTATTCTTGGGAGACCTTTTCTTAATACTACAGGTGCTATTATCAATTGCAATCAAGGAAAAGTAACATTCAATATTAATGACAAAGAGCACACTGTCTATTTCCCCAAGAAGGTTGTTAAGAGCTATTGCCTAAATTCCATTGAAAATATTGAAGGCATAAAGGTTGGAGAAATATATTGTCCCATTCCACAAGAAAATTTTGAAACTATTATGATTGGGACCATTGCTATCAAGTATGAGGTAACATAATCACCTTGTGGAATGCAAAGTTTTGTTTCATATAAGATTGTTTTGGTAACAAGACTTGATCAACCTTGTTAACAAAAGGATTTTAATGAACAAAATAATGTTTCCACTATGGTTATACTTTCTTTCTTTTCCCTTTCTGCTTCCTAGTCTTTGCTTTAGCTTTAGTTTTGCTAGTTGTTTGCTTGTTTGAGTTCCTTAGAGCTCCTGTAGTTTGGATTTTGGTTTGTTTTTGCTTCTTCTGGAAAAACTGTTTCTGCGAGAAAATCAATTTTCATACCCTGAAAATTGGCCAAAAATAAAGTTTCCCAAAAAATCCCAGAAAATTCAAAATAAATGTTTCCTCGAAAAAAGGGGAAGAGTGGCTACTGAGGTGACCTAGGGGGCCACCCCAGGCCACCAGACCCCAGGTAGGCGTGGCCTACCAGGTGGCGGCGCCTGGGGGGTCTAGCCCACCTAGGCCCCTCTAGGCTGCCTCCTCAAAGCCACCTTCTTTATCTCTCTCGAAAAACACCGGAAAACTTGCTCAAGCTCGATTTCTTGCTGTTCTTGCTCGCGATTTTCGATCTCCTTGTTCATCCCACCTCAAGTGTTGATTTTTGGAGGGATTGCTCCTTGGTATGTGCCTCCTCCACTTGTCCAATTAGATTTGTGATTGGTAGATTGTATCTTGAGTATTTTGCTTTTATGGGTGACAGGTTGTTTGAGCTTGCATGTTTGTTCTTTGCTTAGAAACTTTGTTTTGATGCATGTGTAGTCCTCTAGCAAGTTCCTATAGTAGTTTCTCATCATTTATCAACTTAGAAATCACTTGGTTTGATGGTTGTTTAAAAATTTCAGAATAGGGAAGTCATGGACCACCACACTGTTGGTGACATATTTGAGAGTGATGCACCTAGAAGGGCAAGGATTCCAAGGTCATCTACTAGTACTAGACCCTCATACAATGAGGATCTCATCACTCCGCGATTTGGTGACGAGGGAGATGAAGGGGATGCGCACCCCTCCGCCTTTCCTTGCCAAGCCTTCTTGCAAGCTGCTGGGATTTTTAATGATTTTATGGCTTTGGTACAAGGAGCTGGTCTAACAAGTTAAATGCAGGATGAGAGTGCATAATATGCTTTGCTTACTAAAACATTTGTGGAGAGTTTCTCCTTTACTAATAGTATGTTCAAGCCTTTTGTGTCTTTCAAAATTTATGACAGCACTCATTCTATGACATTGAAGAAATTTTGCAAGGCCCTGGGACTTGGTACAACCGGGTCATCAAAGAAGATTCAAGCTCTACCAGTTGATTTGTTGGAGCTTTACCAAG
This sequence comes from Avena sativa, assembly GCA_916181665.1. Taxonomy (NCBI): domain Eukaryota; kingdom Viridiplantae; phylum Streptophyta; class Magnoliopsida; order Poales; family Poaceae; genus Avena; species Avena sativa. The sequence continues at coordinate 153,319,184 of OV702297.1, forward strand.
GAATAACCAATGATGATGACCACAGATCTCAGCGAGGGAAGATAAAGAATATTCAACTTCCAGCCATCAGGTACTTTGCATACTATCTTTACACCAGTGTTCTTGGTAGGGAGAACACTAGTAATATTTCCAACTATCAATTGGCCTTCTTAGCTGTTGCGCTCAACAATGAGGATAAGTATAATCTTGGTTCTCTCATTGCTCGTCGTTTAGCTGCTAAGGGACCCATTTATTGGGGAATTATTGCTACTCGTATTGCTGCTACCTTGGACATTGCTGTTGATCCACATGATACAGTTTTGGCTCCTCAGAGGCTTGATCTTGCTGCCATGAAGGCGCACCACTTTGTCACCACTAGCTCTACTCTTGATAACTTGGTTTATAGAATGATGTTTATTGGCGGGGAAGAGAGAGATCCCTCTACCCCAAACCACTTTTCTCAGTATTTCTCAGGGACCTTGGTCACGCATGAAGGGGGATATGGATGAAGAGTTGCGCTCTCTAAACTTCCATGTGCGCTATCAGGAGGAAGCATCCTCATATGACCCTGCGGTACATTACACAGGGGAGTCCTCGAGCTCGTACCAGGACGAGGGAGCTTCCTCGACATACTATGGAGGTGCATATACTTGGGCACCATGGGATTGAGCCCCACTTAGGCCAAAAGCCTAAGCTTGGGGGGTACACCGACATCACACACTCATCTCTATATCATGTTCGGTCGGTTCTTTGTATATCCATTGTTTTGCTTTATTTTTGGTTTTTGTTGCTTCTTTCTAAAAACCCAAAAATACCAAAAATATTTTCGTTGTTTCTCTTGGTTTGTTTCTTTGTCTATTTGCTTTGGTTCGCCTTAAAAGAAAAACCCAAAAATATTTTGCTTTGTTTGGTTTGCTTTGTTTTTGTTTGGTTTTTCTTTGTTTGCTTGTTTCTAAAAAAATCAAAAACACCAAAAATATTTGTTGTTCTTCTTTGGTTTTGTGAGTTCTTTGTAGGGTTCAGCCGTCCTCAATGGATTTTGGTTTCATGTTAATTATTCAAGTAACACAAGTGAAGGGCAATAATGAAGATTAAGACAACTCGAGGTGTGGTAAGAGGCTGGTAGCGAACTCTATTTGTTTCATTTTTGTACATATACTCATCATTGTGAGCATGCTTAGCCTGTTTCTGTAAGGTGTATGTCATTATGGATGCTTAGTAGTTATTGCTTGTCTATGATTAGCTCCAGCTTGCTAATAGTTTGTGCATGTCATATGAATGTTTGCTTGCATTGTTCTATTCATACTTTGGTATGATATTATGGTATCCTCCTCTGACTGTTCATGTGAATCGACTTGGCACATGCTCACGCATGCATATGACTAATCAATAGTCAGTAAGCCTCGATGATTTATTTTGCCTCAGAGTTCTTGTATCACTTTCATGTCATAGTTAGTCCTATTTTGTTGCAAGCATGATTATGACAGTTGTTGCTCTCTCATTTGTCGCTCCCTCTCTATTGCTAGCCTTCACTTGCACTGAGTATGTGCTATACCTGTGCTTCCAACTCCCCAAAACCAATATTGCTAGCTGCGTCCACCATACCTACCTATTAGCATCATTTGCTATTTCAGTGCATATTCCATATGTCGTGATTTATTCCAAAATAAAATGTTTGTCTCTTTTGAGAAAGTTAGTTAGTAAAGCTCTCACGAACTTGATGGCACGCTTTATTCCTTGCGCTTAATAATCCTGAACCATTGTGACTAGTCCATGAAAGTTATATGCTTGCTAATTATATATTGGAGTCAGCAGAACCTTGCTGTCATGGGGAATGCTTTCAAAACCTGTTGGATATCTCATCCAGTTGATTCTTTGCTCTTTTGTTTATGGATGTCGACGATGTGAAATAAAAGGGGAGGTTGTGAGTTCATGGAGTTTATACATTGTGTTAGAGAAACTCCTGGGCCGCTAGCCTAAGCCATGCTTAATCATGGTGGAAACTTGCAACATCACCATAATGAGCATCTATGAAGCGTCCTCAATAAAAATCTATGCATATGATAAAAAGATTGCTGACATGCTCATTGTCTGCTTTCCTTATCACTTTGGTTATGGGAAAGCTCCTGTACCATGTGCAAGGGGTACCCCGTTGGCGGTTCTCGATGATATGCATGTATTTACAATGACAAGAACTTTCAGGTGACCAAAGTTGAGTAGCATGCGGAGCGACCCTTATACTCAAGGGACTTGGGATTTCCAGTCTATGGTTCAGAGTGGACCTCACTTTTACCTTGACCACATGAAGATGCCTATGATAGGGGCAATGAGAGCTCAAAGCTAATGAGTACCTTCCTTTCAGCATTGGGAAACCTTTCAAACCTTCACAAAACCGTTTTCACAACCTTGTTGAGTCACCACTTATTCTATGAGCACCTTCTTGAGAGCATAGTTGTCATTCTTGTGTTTGTTCCAAAACTTGGATACAACTAACACTGACTGATGCTGTTTTTAGCAGAATTACCTTGGTGTCTTGTTTTTGTGCAGAAAATGAACTATCAGGAAAAATCCCGTAAAATATGCCAAAAATTATATTTCACCAGAAGTCCACAGAGCCAGAAGAAGAGACGGAGGGGAGGCCTGGGGGGCCCAGACCCACCCCAGGCGCGGGCCCACCTGACCCCGCGCCTGGAGGGGGTGCTGCCTCCCCAGGCACTTCCTCAGCCTCCCTCTACGCCTATAAGTTGCATTTCGACCTAAAAACCGAGGGGGGTTCGATAGTTTTCCAAAAATATTTCTTCTCTGCCGCCGCCACCAGAAACCAAGATTCGGATCCAGAAACTTCGTCTTGGCACCCTGCCGGGACGGGGAATTTGGAGAGGATCATCGCCATCGTCATCACCAACGCATCTCCATCAACCACCGATGTTTCCCTCATCCATGAGTGAGTAATCCCCCGTTGTAGGCTTGGGGATGGTAGGGATTATTGGATGAGTTCTATCATGTAATCAAATAAGATCTGTTAGGGCATAGTGTCTAGTTTCTCATGTGCTATTTGACTTTGTTGCAACTTGTTGTGCTTAATGCTTGTCACTAGGGCCCGAGTGCCATGATCTCAGATCTGAACTTATTATTGAATCATTATGATAGTATTATTTGTGATCTTATCTGCAAGTTGTGTACACATATCATTGTCCGGATCCAAAGGCCCCAAAGTGACAATAATTGGGACAACCGGAGGGGATGGATGTGGTGTGAGGATAACATGTGTTCACGGAGTGTTAATGCTTTTCTATGGTTCTCTATTAAAAGGAGCACCTTAATTGCCAGTAGTTCCCTAGAGGCCCCGCTACCACGGGCTGGCTGGACAGAAGATGTTGTGCAAGTTCTCATTGTGAGCACGTATGACTATATTTGGAGCACATGCCTAGGATTGTTTATTACTTGGATGCTTGTTATTATTTATCTTCAATGCCCTAGATCTTGAAGTTACATGTTTAGACTCGTCCATGCAACGCCCGTCCATCCATCCCTATGCCTACCGCACTCGAATCCTACTGTTATCGTTACTGTTACTATTGCTCCTGTTTCACTGTTGTTATTGTTGTTGTTGTTGTTGCTTTGCTGTTGCTACTGATAAACTTCTGTGAGCAAGAACTATTTCTAGGTGCAGCTGAACTGACAACTCAGTTGTTAAGGCTTGCAAGTATTCTTTGGCTCCCATTGTGTCGAATCAATAAATTGGGTAATACTACCCGCGAAGACTATTGCGATCCCCTATACTTGTGGGTCATCATACCACTTATGCACATGCTGGTTCTAGTGTTGGTGGTCCCAGTCTTGAGAGGCAGCCATCTTGGGCCAAGAAACCGCTGAAAAAGGTGAAGAAGACGTTTTGTTTCTTGCAGGACCATGAGTACCAGGCTTATGTTGAGTAGTGGCAAAATGCTCAGTGGCAGAAGGCTATCTTGACCGCGTTCAGCGATCCTTGCTCTCTCGAGACCATCTCCGTCACCACGCCCAAAGATTAGTGGATCCGTGACAACTGAAAGTGGTCTGATTCTGAAGATGAAGTCACCGGTCACCCGCCTGCATGGAACAATGCCTCTTTGGACCCCGAGCCTTCTCGTCCTCCTTTCCATGGTTGGAGAGATTAGAGTAGTCTTCTTTCCCTTTTTGGTGTTTTTGCAATGGAAAGGGGGAGCCCGTTATATGTGTGCTAGTTTTGTCCTTAGATCTTTCTCTCTACCTTGCACACACATATGGGGAGCTTGTTCTATTCATTGCAAAATCTTCTCTTTCTTATGCAAATCTTATGGGATTGTCATCAAACACCAAGAAGGGGGAGATTGAAAGGACTATGTTTTCCCTTGCTATTTTGGTGATGATGACAATCCCACTTATGATCTAACCATGTAAATGGTTACACTGATGCTAGTTGGAACACCGATCCTGTTGACTCTAAATCGCAATCTGGATACGTATTTACTTTGAATGGTGCAGCAGTGAGCTGGAGGAGTGCTAAGCAAAGCGTTATGGCGAGATCTTCAATTAAATCGAAATACATAGCTGCTTCTGAGGCTTCACAAGAGGCGATATGGATGAAGTATTTCATTATGGAGCTTGGTGTGGTTCCTAGTGCATTGGACCCAATGGCCATGTACTGTGACAACATGGGTGCCATAGCCAATGCATAGGAGCCAAGGTCACACAAGAAGCTGAAGCATATCAAGCTATGTTTTCATGCTATTCGCGAGCATGTCCAAGATGGTGAGATAAAGATTTGCAAAGTACACACATATCTAAATGTGGTAGATCCGTTGACTAAACCTCTCCCTAGGGAAAAACATGACCAACACCAGAACACCATGGGTGTTAGGTACATCACAATGCAATCTAGATTATTGACTCTAGTGCAAGTGGGAGACTGTTCGAGATATGCCCAAGAGGCAATAATAAAATTGTTATTATTATATATTTTTGTTTATGATAAATATTTACATCACATGCTATAATTTTATTAATCGGAAACATTAATACTTGTGTGTTTTGTAAACATAAAAGAGTCCCTAGTAAGCCTCTTGTTAAACTAGCTTGTTGATTAATAAGATGATCATGGTTTCCTGATCATGAACATTAGATGTTATTAATAACAAGATCATGTCATTAGGAGAATGATGTGATGGACACACTCCTATAGTTAGCATAGCGTAAGATCAAGTCATTTAGAGTTCGTTTGCTACAAGATTTCAAATACATAGTAACCTAATCCTTCGGCCATGAGATCATGTTAATCACCATCACCGTATGGATACTTTGATGACACCAAACACCACTTCGTAACTGAAAGGACTATGTTTTCCCTTGCTATTTTGGTGATGATGACAATCCCACTTGTGATTTAACCTTGTGCTTGAGTTTCAGGTTAATTGTTTATTGATGGAGCGTATGGAGTGTGTGGATGCCATTCTTGGAGTCTCTGAAGACGGCGGTATTTCGTTTTATCTTTCTCTCATTTTATTGTTTTAGATCGCCATAATATCAAGAGGGGTCCACCTCGGAAGGCTGTGGGGAATCATTTGTTCTTGCACAAACCATATTTGCACCGCCACAACCATCCTATCCATCAGCAAGACAGCAAGTTTCTGAGCCGCTGGTGTTGTTTTTGTCTGATCGGAACTTCCGGCCACTCAGGGTTCTCTGTGGAATGGAACTGGCCTTATTTCTGGTCCAACTTCCGGCAGAAGTTTCAGGACCAGTTTAGAACCTTCTGTATTGAAGTGTTCTAATTGGCGGAACTTCCACCGGAAGTTCCGACCGCAGGATTTTCCTTTGCTAGTTCCACCGAGACTCTGAGCGGAACTTTGGCCTAGGCATCGGAACTTCCGGTCAGGCAGTTCGCGACCCCGTTGTTCCGCTCCAACTTCCGCTCCAAGGTCCGATCAAGTACTGTATGCTTCTGTTTGGAAGTTGTCTAATTGACGGAACTTGGCCCGGAAGTTGTTCTAGAAGTTTCACCGGAACTTCCGGTCGTGTCTGACCGGAACTTCGAGTCAAACTTTGGAGCATGCGTCAATGGTCTTCGAGCCATTGAAACCACGCTGATTGGAACTTCCTCCCCCCCACCGGAACTTCCGGTGGTGTAGCGAACAGTCCAACGGTTCAGTTTGGAGGGGGCCTATTTAAGCGCCATCCTTCTCCCTCCTATCTATCTCTTCAATTTTCTCTCTCCTCCATTAATACTAGAGCTTCACCTCACTAGATCTCTCTCCCTAGCCACTCAAATCACTTGATATTTTGAGAGATGGGAGAGGTGACCTACATCTACACTTCCACCAAAGAATATTTGTTCCCCCCACCTGCCCTTTATGGATCTTGTTGCTCTTGGATTTATTGGAACCCTAGACGGTGTAGGGCATCCTCGGAGCTAAAGGCATGTGTTGTAAAGCTCTGTGGTGTCGTTGAGGGCCTCCAATTGAGTTATGGAGCTTCCCCCACAACCTTTTTGTAATGGTTTCGTTTGGCGCCTTCAAGGTCACCAGTTAGTGGATTGTGAAGCCTCCTTTGTGGGGGAGCTCACCGGAGAAGAAGGTAAGGACTTTGTGGCGCTCGGGTGACCTTGTGTGGCCCCGACACCTCTCCAACGTAGACGTAGCTTCCTTGGAAGTGAACTACGGGAATTACATCTCCATGTCCCCGCTCTGGTTATCTCGTTCCTTACCTTTACTACTTGCTCTTTACCGCTCTTGTGCTTGTTATTAGTTCTCTAGCATATAGTTGTTCACCTAGTTGCATATCTAGAGAACTTATCTTCTTGCCAAGCCTAAAATTGTGTAACAAATTAAAAATTGGTAGTCGCTTATTCACCCCTCCCTCTAGTCGATTCAAAGTTGGTACTTACAGTAACTGGGTGGTTATAAAGGTGGCATTAGGTATTATGAAAGTATGTGTTGAAGCACATGGATCAAGAGTGGGATTTGTCCATCCATATGACAGATAGATATACTCTGGGCCCTCTCGGTGGAATGTCATCTAATTGGCTTGCAATCATGTTACTAGGTCACAAGGGATGTCATATCACAGAATGATTAAAAATTACTTATCGGTAACGAGGTTGAGCTAGGTATAGAGATACCGACGATCAAACCTCAAATAAGTAAAGTATCGCACGACAAAGGGAATCAATATCGTATGTAAATGTTTCATTTGATCACGAAGTCATTATAGAAATATGTGGGAGCCATTATGGATTTCTAGATCCCACTATTGGTTATTGATCGGAGAGGTGTCTCGATCATGTCTGCATAGTTCACGAACCGTAGGGAGACACACTTAAGGATTCGATGTTGTCTAAGTAGATATGGAATGTGTGTTGGAGACGGAATGTTGTTCGGAGTCTCGGATTGGATCCAGGACATCATGAGGAGATCTGGAATGGTCTAGAGAATAAGATTCATATAAGGAAAGTCAATTTCCCGGGTTCAGAAATGTTTTCGGTGTTTTGATCGTAAGATTCTAGAATGTTCTGGAAGGTCCAACACCCCGAGAGGTGGTACTTGGGTAGCACCATACCTTGATGGGCTAGGAGCTTCATACCCTAGGCTACTTGGCCAAGGACTAGGCAGAGAGAAACAAACTCTAGATTGAAAAGTCAAATCCTAGTTAGGGAAGGAAAGAGAAACCTTGAGGGACAAGTTCTCCCTCTCCTCTTCCTTGCCGCTGGCCTAGAGGAGTTAGGGAAGGACCTGGCCAGGGGTGAGAACCCTGGCCGCAGCCCCCCACACATATAAGGAGGGGTGAGGGCGCCCCATAGACCCTCACCCAAACCCTAGCCGCCATTGCCTCCCATCTCTCCTACATACACTGCTCCGGCTTAGGCGAAGCCCTACAGTAATCTCTTCTCCTCCACCACCAGCACCACAGCGTTGTGTTGTTGGGATTCCGAGGAGATCTACAACCTACGCTGCCCTGCTGGAACAAGGGAGAGGAAGGTCTTCATCGACTACCGTACGTGTGACAAACTGCGGAAGCGCTGCCAGAACGTGGCGTCGGAAGGATCGTCTACGCGATCTTGAGATTGGCAAGTGATCGACTACATCAACCACAAGATCTGAATCTTGTTAAACGCTTTGGATCTTCGAGGGTTAGTTGTAAGATCCCACCTTTATAAAGGTAAAGATCCCTGTGTTTACAATGCTAGTCCCTGGATCAATAGCTAGCATCCACAGTTAAGATGTAATATCAAGAAACAAAGGTCATAATACAACTCTATAACCAGGAAAAAAATAATTCATTACATCTTACATAGCTCATTTGGCTATCTCATTACAATGCAGCAGAAATTACTATATAGCATGGAGTCCTTCATCTTCAAAGTGCCACAGGCAATCATGTTGGTTGTAGACTTGTAATCCTAATCAACACACTTCACTAACATTAAACAAATCTGCAACATAATAAGTTACAGCCACAAGGGTCAATACATTTGAATTGTATTGGCAAGTGATACTATGGTAGTATAGTGGAGTCTATCATCTATATGCATTTGGCTAGGTGGAGCTTAGGCTTTCTTTGTTCAAAATGGATTTTCCTTATCGTTTGAAAACACTAAGTTTTTGTTTGTCAAAAACACCCAAGGCATCTCCCAATAGAAATTGGTGATCCTTTAACCCTTGTTCAACCACAAGTTTTTAACTTAGAAATTGGGATGAGGAGATTCTTGATAGCTTCCATGTCTTGATGCTCAAATTGTCCATTGTCAGGGACATGGCTAAGTACTTAGATTTTACACTCTGCAGAGGTGGTGCACTTTCCCCACAAGACTTGATTTTCACCAAGACAAGATCTTTCATAAGCCTTCCCTTAGACCAGAATGGACGTGTTCCAACCTATCATCCCCTACCACCAACTGTCCATTTGGCTAAGTTATTGCAACCTATATGATCCAGGCAGATCCCATAATGCCATGTGGCTGCACTAGAAGCTTCTTAACATTTGGCATCTCAAATCCCTTTGTTCCTGGGTGGCAATCCACAAGTGAGATACACAAGGTAAACCATAGAAATGGGCCTTGTGTAACCACTCAACCAAAAACCACCAAGCAATTACCATTCCACCCAGATGTTTCATTTACTTAGTTGTTTTATTAAGTAAAAATGATAAGTCAAAGACTTAGCAATATTATTCCATAGCATGTATATATTCCACCCTTGGTTGCTACTAGCTAAGCTAAGCATGATAGTAGTAGGAATCTTAACTTAGGAAAATTCTACTAAGGTTTCATCTACTAGGATTTCCCATGGCATAGTTTATACTTAGCAAAAATTCCATGCAAGTCTTACACAAAACATCACTAATGCATAGTGAAAATAATAGGACAAAAGTATGAAGCACCACTTGCCTTTTTGGTAGAGAATATAAGTTCACTCCTTGATCTTGCAATAGTCACACTCTTGAAATTCCACTACAATTCAATCAAGCAAGCAAATATTCAATCTACCATTCAAGCAGTCATCACATAGAATAATAAAAACAAAGCAATGCATGCAAGCATGCCAAAGATTGTTTTATTTGGAGAAGTGGTTTCTATTAGGTTATATTCATTTGAAAACACCCATTGGTCATTATAAAAGTGGTAAAACCATTTGATATCAAGTTAGTGAAAAAGGCCATTTAAATCATTTTTGTTTTGCTAGAAATGATTTAAATCAAAGGAAGATTTTCTAGTGTTTGCCAAATATAATTTTAACCCAAATGTTAGTGTTTTAAGGTCAAGTGTTTAATATTGAAACCATTTGCAAAATGGTTTTACCTATAAACCATTTTTATATCAAAGCCATATTTTATGTTGTTGAAAATGCTTTTTAGAAAAACACTAATTTATAGGGTTTATAAAATATATATTTTAAATCTAAAAACTTGGTGTTTAGGGTCAGAGAGTTTAAATCAAATCATTTCCCAAAGGTTTTACTCAAAAAGCATTTTTAAAACATATTCAATAATTTTATTTAGCTAGAAATGCTTTATTTCAAAGATTTATTCTTTAGCTTCACAAAATACACTTTTAAATCCATAAATTGGTTTCTATAGTCAGTAGGTTCAAAACAATCCATTTTTCCAGAGATTTTACCATAAAAATATTTCTAGAATAATTTTTATATTCAAATTATGCCTACACAAGTTTCTGCAAAAACAACTACGTTTTCAGACGCAATTCATTAAACAAAGTGCATGGTTGGATAGAGTTTGTTTTGGTGATTCCATTGATATACAATTTGCAAAATTTGGACATGTGGATCAAAAGTTATGCAATTTACAAGTTTGAACATCTATTAGAATAGTTCCTGTTTTTAAAACAAAAGGCTGGCCACGTGGTGTGTTCTGATTGGGCAAAAACGGTTCACGCGACTCAGCTGCTGTGGGGCGTTGGATCTAATTAGATCTGAGCAGCTCAGATCACTGCGTACCTCTTCGTTAAGTGGATCTATCGTGTGCATAGGATCATGATCTAACGGCTCGCATCAGCCAAGAACTGGCGGCGCTAGGCGACAGCGAGCGGCGGCACGCTCAGCCTGCGGTAGTCCGGTGGCTACAGGAAGAGAGGAAGGGGATGGGGAGGCTCACCAGGTTCACAGAATGTTTCTGATGCTCAACTTGCTTGCGGGAAGGCAGGGGGCGCACGGGGTGGACGGCAATTGCTCGCCGGAGTCGTTGTCACCGTCGGTTGCGCTCAGATGTCGTTGAAGGTGAGGCTACAGAGCATGCCAGAGAAAAAAGGGGAGCATTGTTAGATGCGCCGAGTTGTGGTGATTACGCGTGTGTGAAGGAGGAAGAGAGGGGCGGTCAGACGCTACCTGGGGAACTCGCCGGAGTGAAAACAGATGACGGCGGTGCTCAGTGATGACGCTATCGACGATGTAGAGCACGCACTGGCGAGCTGGCGCTACGGAGAGGTTCGCCAGGAGATGGGGAGTGTCCCCGTGGAGTCTGGGAGGCAAGTAGGTGGCTGGGTTCACCGGGATCGGCCAGAAATGTCGTCGGAGACAGAGGTGTTGTCGCAAGCAATACGGGCAGCCTAGGGGCTCCGGTGGTTAGAGGACTAGGGAAAAAGTTAGAGGGGGAACGGGCGCTTAAGTGTGCAAGGTCACAGGGAGGATTAATGGAGGCAGTAACGTGAATTGATGCCGTCTTCAACGTCCAGAAACGGCGAGGAGGGGTTGGGGGCGTGGTCACCGCGGGTGAGGACGAAGCTGACGGGGCAGTGGGACCTGGCGGTAGCGAGAGAGAGAGAGGAGAGGTGGGGTCCAACGGTCAGTGGCAGAGTGGGTTCGATCGTGAGTAGAAAAATGCTTCGGGGGAGAAGGAGGAACTGGGCTGCGTTGCTGGGCCAGATAGGTTAGTTGGGCTAGGCTGAGTTCTTTTATTTTTTCCTTCTCTGTTCTCGTTTTCTTTTTCCATTTTGATTTTCTGTTTTCAAATTCAAACTCTTATTTGAACCAAATTTATTTATCAAATCTTTTCAAAACTTTTCAGTAATTTCCATACTGTTTAAACATGAATTTCAAAGATAATTTTGGGATATTTCTTTTATTATTTTATGATTTATATATTATTTAAAGAAAGTACTTTCCTTTATTAAATAAGATTTAATTAAATTTTCAAACCCTTATTTAAAATCAAAAATTCACCAAACCTTTTCAGTAGTTTTTATTTATTTAATAGGGTATTAAGTAATTTACTTTGAATTATTGAAAGTATTTTAATATGATTATTAATCATTAATTTGGGGCAATTGTATTTATTCCAATGAAATCAAATATGGTTTTAATTCCATATAACTTTGTTTAAATGATTCTTTTATTTCATTTAAGTTAATTAAATAACTTTTGTTTCACTTGGGTAAATTCCAATTATTATTTTCCCATGGTTTAATTTATCATTTCTATTAGGGATTTTGTCTTTATTCAAATGGAGTAGAATTTGGTTAATGCCATATAATTTTATTTGAATATTCTATATCCATTTATTTCATTTGGATTTGGATTATATTTATTTCATTTGCTTATGGATTGGGCCAAGTTTTAATTTGGCTTTTAAATACTCCTTATTTCTTATTTCTTTCTTTATCTTATAAAATCCATATATTTTTATTTATAGATCCAAAGTTGGTGATTCCAATTTGTATAATTTTATTTAATATTTGTTTATCATTTTAAATCTCTTTAGGATTATTTTCTCACCATTTGGTATGGATTTTTAGATAGGTGCTTTATTAGCTTTGGAAATTCAATTTCCTTATCTTACTAAATTCATAAGATTTTATCTATGGTTCCAAATTAAGTGAAACCAATTTCCATGGTTTCATAATATTTTTATTTACCATTATTGATCATTTATAAATATTTGTTGACCAATTTCTATATGGTTCAAATCCATAGTCTCAGAGATATCTTGGAAATGATTTTCTCCCAATTAGGGTTTTAGGGTTTTGGTTTATTTTCCAAGTGTTGGAATTTCAAGATGCATTTATGAAGAACGCATTTCACTTGATTTGAATTTAGTTGGATTTAAACTTTGTTCAAGATGGGTTTTTGAGTTTCCATTTAGAAACAAAAGTTTCTTTTCAACCTAAATTTCAACAATTATTTTTTTTGTTTATTTTTTTTCACATTACAAAATTTGGAAAATTTTGGGATGTGACATTAGTTCTCTACAATCTCGTTGCACCGATCACGTAGAATAGATCTTGGTTTTATGTGTTCCTGCGATAGAATTTGTTTTGTTTCCATGCTGTGAACCCTACAAAAGATTTGATATCATCAAGATCCAATACTTTTACTTCAAGGCGTTAGTATTCTTGCAAGACAAGGCGTCCGCAACTACATTTTCTTTGCCCTTCTTATATTTGACAATGTAAGGAAAAGACTCCATGAATTCAACCCACTTAGCGTGCCTTTTACTCAAGTTTTCTTGACCCTTAAGATATTTCAATGACTCATTGTCAGAATGTATGATAAATTCTTTGGGACAAAGGTAGTGTTGCCACACTTGAAGGACACAAAACTAAGGCAAAAAGCTCTTTGTTGTAAATCATATAGTTAAGGCGTGCTCCATCAAGTTTCTCGCTATGATATGCAATAGGATGCCTATTTTGCATAAGGACGCCTCCAACGCCAATACCCCTAGCATCACACTCTATCTCAAAAGTTTTTGTGAAATCCGGTAAATCAAGGAGTGGTGCTTCGGTGAGCCTCTTTTTGAGCTCATCAATGGCCTTTTATTGTGCTTTGCCCCAAACAAATGTGACATTCTTCTTGGTCAACTCGTTGAGATGGGAAGCAATTGTAGAGAAGTCTTTAACAAAGCGACCGTAAAAACCAGCCAAACCGTGAAAACTACAAAGTTCAATTACATTGGTAGGAATAGGCCAATCTTGTATGTCTTTATCTTTTTGAAACATCAACTTCAATACCATTCGAAGAAATAACAAATCCAAGGAAAATCAATTTGTCTTTGGCAAAAGTGCACTTTGGGAGCTTAGCATATAACTTCTCATGATGAAGGATTTGTAAAACCTCCTTAACATGTGTGACATGCTCCTCTAGTAACTTGCTATAGACAAGAATATCATCAAAGTAGACAACGACACTCTTTCCAATGAGTGATCTCAAAATATGGTTCATGAGGCGCATGAAGGTGGATGGGGCATTACATAAGCCAAAAGGCATAACCTACCATTCATAGATACCAAGTTTGGTCTTGAAGGAGGTTTTCCACTCATCACCTTCGACCATGCGTATTTGATGGTAACCACTACGAAGATCAATTTTTGAGAAAGTAGTGTCTCCACACAACTCATCAAGCATGTCATCAAGACGCGGTATAGGATGTCGATAACGCACGGGCATAGCATTGATTGGACGACAGTCCATGCATAACCGCAACGTATCATCCTTCTTTGGGACAAGAATCACGGGTACCGCGCTTGGTCTAGTGCTTACTTGGATGAAACATTTGGAGATGAGCTGGTTAATTTGTCATTCAATCTCCTTTTTCTCTTCCGGGTTCATGCGGTATGAGACGCGGTTTGGGAGAGGTGCGCCGGGTATGGGGTCGATGCGGTGCTCGATTCCGTGAAGAGGAGGTAGACCATGAGGGAGCTCTTCGGGAAACACATCCTTGTATTCCTGCAAAATATCCTCAAAGAGGGAGGAACATTTGTCAAGTCATTAGTTCCTTGATCTACTCTTTTGCAAAAGAGGACATAGTGCAAGATGGATGGGTTGTTCCGCACTTCTCTCATGTCACTTTTGGTGGCAAGAAGAACACTCTTAGTTTTTCCACTCGAGTTTGGCTTGTGGCTCTCGCTCTCTATATGGTGGTTCTCTCGCTCACCACTCTTCTCATAAGATGGTTTTTTTTGCGCCCTCGCTAAAGCCTATGCATTATCCACAATTATTTGACTAGGAGTCATCGGTTGCAACACACATTTCTTGTCAAGCCATTTGAAGGTATAAGAATTTGTGTGACCATCGTGTAAAGAACCCTTGTCATATTTCCACGGCCTACCAAGCAACATATGGCAAACCGTCATTGGGACCACATCACACTCTACCGTATCCTTATATGGTCCAATCGAGAATGTTACCGAAACGGTGTGCATGATCTTCACGGACCCTTGGTCACTAGACATTGTATATGGTAGGGGTGCTTGTGTGGGTGGAGGGTGAGGTTTAACTACTCACAAAATTCGGTGCTTGCCATATTGTGTTAACTCTCTCCATCGATGACAACTTTAATGGATTTCCCATTGATACCGACACATGTTTCAAAGATGTTGGATCTTTTATCTTCATGCTCGTGGGCTTGAGTGGTCAAGACCCTTGTGATAACAAGCAATGGACTTACGTCATGCTCACACATGAGTAGTTCTTGGTCATCTTCCACATGTTGCCTTGCCAATGCTTCCTTGACTCTTGCATCAAACTCATCCTCACTCAAGTACTCTTCATTGTCATTGTCATGGATGAACAAAACTCTCTTGTTTCCACATGTGGCCGACTTGTGTCCTTTGCCTCCACATTTGTATCATTCACCATTGAATGGTGTGTCATCCTTTGTATATTTGCTACTTGGGGTGGTTTTCCTTGAGGAAGTGTTGGCTTGAAGGGAAGCTTGGAGGTACTTGAAGAGCTTCCATTGAGGTTATTTGGTGTAGTGGTTGGTTCTTGATTGTAGGTGAAGTACGTCTTTGGCTTGTTGTACTTGATGTGCCCTTGCACTTGATGCTCGGATTTTGTTGCGATATGCACAAGCTCAACCATGTTGTTGTACTTTTGGGACTCGATGATGCGCTTGATTGGATGGTTCAAGCCATTGAGGAAACATGCCATTGTTTGCTCGTCGCGCTCTTCAATATTGGCATGGATCATGTTGAGCTCCATTTGCTTGAAGTACTCTTCCATAGTCTGTGTTCCTTGACTAAGTGTTTGAAGCTTGTTGAAGATGTCGCACGTGTAGTGCGAACGAACAAAGCGTGATCTCATATGAGCCTTCATATCTTGCCACATGATGATTGGAGGCTCTTATCTTGCTTCAAAAGCGAGTTGGATTTGTTCCCACCAAAGGTTGGTGTAGTCGTCAAACTCGAGAGATGCCGTCAAACTTGAGATATGCCATGGCTACCATCTTCTCGTTGATATATTTGTGCATGCGGAAGATCTTGTCAACCTTGAGTGCCCACGAGAGATAGTCTTCGGGATCATTCGAACCGGTGAACTTGGGCATAGTGAATTTGAGCTTGACAAAATTTTATCCATCATTGTGGTTCCATATCGACGGTTTCCATGATGTTGATGGCCATCTTCGTCATCCAAGCTATCACGTCTTTCTTGGTGATGGTGCTGCTGCCCTTGCGGTTGTTGTCGAGCCTCATTTGGTGGTGGTGGAACTTGGTCCTCGAGAAGAGCTTGGGGAGCTTTCTCTTGGTGTGGTTGTTGACGAGGTTGAGGCGCTTGGGTCTCACGAGGCTGGTTAGGAGCTTGACCGTCATGGTGACGAGCATTGGCTTGATCCACGTGATGAGGAGGATGTCGGGTCACATGTACAATTGGCTGCTCCATGTCGTGATGTTGTGGAGGAGTATCATCATGGTGTCCATGTTGTTAGTGTTGACGATCATGACGATCCTGGCGTCTTGGTGGGTCCTCAAGTGCTTCACATCGATGGCGCGCTTGTTCTTCCAAGTCGGAGGCATCACTTGTTGTTGATGGAATGTTTTGTGGCCATTGACGAGGTACTTGGGGTTCCACCTGAGGTTGCTCACATGGTTGCTCTTTTTGTATCACTAGTGCCCTTGCTTGGTGACTTTGTGCTTCCCGTCTTGGAGGTCTTGCTTGTGGAGTGAAGTATGGATCCTTTGTTGCACCTTGGAGCACGACGGTGCGAAGATCTTGACGCACTCAAGGAGTGCCTTGAAGATCTTGATGTGTGCGAACTTGGCCTTTCCAAAACATTAATGAGACATTGAAGCTTGTCATCATTTGCAGCGACAACGCATTGAAGAGCTTCATTTTAATGGCCGATGTTGTATTGCATCGCATGCATTTGTCCTCGGATCTCCTCGAAGCGGTTTTCGATGCTCTTGAACTCCATTTGATTTTTGCTAAATTTTTCATCTTGGTGCTTCTCAAGGGCATCACAATGGTAGTTGAATTCTCCTCGAATCTTCCAATGATTTGCTGTAAGACCTCACCCTTTAAGGTAAAGGTACCTATGATTGCAGTGCTAGTCCCTGGATCGAATTGCTAGCACCCACAGTTTAAGATGAAGTACACAGATACAAAGGTCATTATTACATCGTAATTCCAGGAGTACAATAGTTCTTACAACTCATTAGCCCAAGGCTAACACATAGAGTTCTCATTACATAGTATATAAATAAAGTCTTCATCTTCATGTGCCATAGGAAAAAATGTTGAGTGTAGACTCATAACCCTACTCACCATCAAAGTAACCTGCAACATAATAAGTTACATCCATAAGGGGTCAATACATTTGGAATTGTATTGGCAAGTGATATCATAGTTATATAGTAGAGACTATCAACTACATGAATTTGGCTAAGTGTGGTCCAGGTTGGCTTTGCTCAAATAAGGTTTATCCTACTAGATTGAAAATACTAAGTTTTTCTTTACAAAACACTAAGGACCCACCAATAGACATTGGTGTACCTCTACCCTTGTTCACCCACCATTTTTAACTTAGATAAATTGGGATGAGGAGATTCTTGATCATTTCAATGTCTTTGATGCTCAAAATTGTCCATTATCGGGGACACGGCTAAGTACTTAGGCTTTACCCTCTCGAGAGGTGGTGCACTTTCCCCACAAGACTCGACATGCATTGAGATGAGACTTTTTAGAAGCAATCCCTCAGACCACCATGGACGCGTTACATCCTATAAACTCTACCACCATCTGTCCATCCGGATGAGTTCTTGCAACCTAGTTGGTCAAGGCAGAGCCCATATGCCATTTGGTTGCACTGGAAGCTTCTCAACACTAAACATCTCAAATCTCTTTGTTCCTGGGTGTCCATCCACAAGTGTGATACACAGGGTAAACCACAGACATGGGCCATGTGTAACCACTCAACACAAACCATACAGGTCCCATTCCACCCAGGTGTTTCATTAACAAGTTGTTTCTTAGTCAAAATCACATAGGCATAATATGTACATAATATCATAACATGAATTTTCCACCCACTAATTCTAATAGCAAGTCTAATCATTATAGTATACCATGGCTCCTAACTTAGGAAATATCCTACCAAAATATAAACTATAGGATCTACCATAGCATAGCATTATACTTTGAAAAATATCATGCAAGTCCTACCAAAAATATCACTAATGAAATAAGTAAAATAATAGGACAAAAGCTGAAGTATCACTTGCCTTGGTAGCTAGGGGAATAGGTACAATACTCACAATCACACTCTCCACAATCCAAAAAATCTACACAACAATTCAAACAACAATATATCACAAATCAATATACACACCAAAAATAATATGAATGCATGCCAAATGCAATGATATAATTTTCCACACTTTTTAAATCAAACTCTACAGTACTGAAGACAAAGCATACATTTAAAGTGTAAATAAAAAAACCACTTTAAAATAATATTCCAAATAATTTTTATAGTCAAAATAGGCCTACAATTGTCTCTGCATAAAATCCTAATTTTTCAGAAGCAAAATGGCCAAATCAAGGCCATACATGCAAATATATCTTTTTTCTGAATCCATATACACCTAATTTGTAATTTTTGGATCTATAGAACAAAAGTTATGAATTTTGCAAGTTTATACATCTAATAGATCAAATCTTAATTTTAATTCTAAAATCCAGACACGCGGAAGGCTCTGAATGGCCTGTACCGCTTCGTGCGGATCACACTCGCAAGCCGCTGGATCTAAGTGGCATCATGCGGTCCATATGTGACCATACCGCTTCGCGCTGCGATCTAATATAAGCCACTGGATCTAGATCCAGCGGATTTAAACGCACTGGCCATAGATGGGCGGTGCAAATGGTGACTGCAGCGGCGGTGCATCTGTCGACGGCGTGCCGGAGAGGCTAGGCGGTAAGGGAGGGGGCACTGGGTCTTACCAGAATCGCGGTGACGAGATGATACTCAAGGTGGTCGTGGACAGGGGTGGGGCTCACGGACACGGCAACAATTCCTCGTCGGAGTTGAGCTGGCCTTCTGGCGCTTGCAGACGTCGATGGAGGCGAGGCTCTGATGCGAAATAAAACAAACGGTGAGTGTTAGGATAAGATCAAGGCAATGGCGAACAAGATCGTGTGAACCAGAGAGCAAGGCGCGAAACATGCTTACCGCAATCGGTCGTCAGAGCTTGTCGGTACAGCGGCGGTGCGACGCAAAATTTAGGGAGCCTGGTGGCGCTCAGGGGTGGATAAGTGGGGGGTAATGGAGCGGAGGGGAAGGGGTTTAGTAGCCGGGGCGAGGGACGAGAATCACGCATGCATTCAATCGGAATCAACGCGATTTGGTTCGGGTTTTAATGGGAGGAAACGACAGCGAGCGCGTGATTGAAGACGATGAGCTAACGTGGCGGCGGGGCCTAGCTGTCAGTGAGCGGGTGCGGCGCGCGCGGTGAGAAACAGAAGGGAGAGGGGAGACGCCCGGGTGGGCTAGATGGGCCACAGGTGGTGCTGGGCCAGATGGTTGGCTGTGTTTCTATTTTTTTCTTCTTATCCTTTTCTTTTTCTGTTTTGATTTTTCAAATTTGATTTGAATAACCAAAACAACTCCAAATCCACTCAAACTTTCACCACAATTTTGTGATGTGATCCTAGTGTTAAAAAGTGTGTAAAACACAACAAATCACTCCAAAACATTTTGGGGTAGTGAAATAAAAATAAAAACATGCCCCATACATGTAATATAAAAGGGGTATAAAAATAGGGTTTTGCTAGGGTTTAAACTTTGGAAATTTTTGTGAAATGTAAACATGCCATGATAATATGAATGCAATCATGATGTTTTGGATTTGATGAAATTTGGGATGTTACAAATCTAACCCCCTTAAGATGAATCTCGCCCTCGAGATTTAGATTGGCTAGCAAATAGGTGAGGGTGATCTTTCCGAAGTTCATCTTCTCTTTCCGAAGTTGCTTCTTCCTCGGTGTGATGATTCCACTGTACTTTGCAGAATTTGATTGTCTTAGTACGAGTAACTCTTTCTGTTGTCTCAAGAATCTTGATAGGTTTCTCTTCATAAGTGAGATTATTCTCTAGCTGGACTTCTTCTAGTGGTATAGTGTCTTTTAACGAGCTTTCTTCCATCTCTGGATGACACTTTTTCAACGGGCGTACATGAAACACATTGTGAACTGCTGACAAAGATTCTGGTAGTTCTAGCTCATAGGCCACTTCTCCTTTACGGCTCAAAATCTTGAATGGTCCTACATAATGGGGTGCCAATTTCCCTTGACTCCAAATCTCTTCACACCATGAAGTGGTGAGACTCTAAGATAAGCTCTATCACCTACCTCATAGGTGACCTCTCTATGTTTTGGATCTGCATAACTCTTTTGTCGGTATTGGGCTATCTTCAACCTGTTCTTTACCATTCTGACCTTATCTTCGGCTTCCCTGATCAGATCTAGTCCAAACAAGTTTCTTTCTCCTACTCCATTCCATAAGAATGGTGTAGTGCACTTCCTTCCATAAAGGAATTCAAACGGATCCATCTCTATGCTCATAAGCTCATGCAATTGTAAGAGAATTCTGCGTATGGCAGACTTTCATCCCAACTAGATCCATAGTCTAGCGCATAAGCTCTCAACATATCTTATAAAATCTGATTGGTCCTTTCTGTCTGTCCATCTGTCTAAGGATGAAATGATGTGTTGAATTCTAGTCTAGTTCCCAATGACGCATGCAATTGTTTCCAAAAATGCGAAGTGAACTGAGTTCCTCTATCTGACACAATACTCTTAGGTACTCCATGCAGACACACAATCCTGTTCATATAGATCTTGGCTAATTTAGCACTTGTATAGGTGGTCTTCATGGGTATGAAATGAGCCACTTTAGTTAGGCGATCCACAACAACCCATATAGAATCGTATCCAAATCTGGTCCTTGGCAGTCCAGTGATAAAATCCATACCAATTTTATCCCACTTCCAATCAGGTATTGGCAGTGGTTCTAATAATCCTGCCGGTTTCTGATGTTCCGCCTTTACCCGACTACACACGTCGCACAAAGCAATGTGCTCCACGATATCTTTCTTTAGATTGTTCCACAAAAATCTTTCCTTCACATCCATGTACACCTTGGTGTTACCAGGATGAATAGAATATGGTGAATTGAGTGCTTCTTACAGAATCAATTCCCGAAGTTTCGGATCTTGTGGAATGCAGATACGCTTTCCATACCATAAGGTTCCTTATTCTACTTCATGGAATCCCTTTGCCCTTCCTTTACCTATTTTACTCTTGATCTCTTCTATTTCCTTGTCCAACTTTTGGGCTTCTTTGATTTTATCCAATAGTGTTGGTTGAACTTCCAATGACATGAGATATCCCTCAGGCACTATCTCCAATCTTAGCTCTTTAAATTGGGCACACAAATCTTCGGGCAATTCTCCTTTGGTGAGGCCAGTCACATAAACTTTGCGGCTTAATGCATCAGCTACGACATTCGCTTTACTAAAATGCCACCAAATATATTTCAATCTCTTGTGATCTATGAACACTTCACAATGCTTTCCCAAAAGATAGTGTCTCCATGTTTTGAGTGCATGGACAACAGAGGCCAACTCTAAGTCATGTGTAGGATAGTTTACTTCATGAGTCTTGACTTGTCTTGAGGCATAAGCCACAACATTTCCTTCCTGCATCAATACTCCACCCAATCCTTGGTGAGATGCATCACAATAGACTTGGAAGTCTTTCTATAGATCTGGCAAGCATAACACTCGTGCTGACACTAATCTTTTCTTTAACTATTAGAAACTGGTCTCACATCCTTCAGTCCATTCAAACTTATTTTCCTTCTTTAGTAACCCTGTCATTGGCTTAGCAACTTTCGAGAAATTCTCGATGAACCTTCTATAGTACCCAGCCAAGCCTAGGAAGCTACGGACTTCTTTAACTATTTTGGGAGATTCCCACTCAGTTACAGCTGACACCTTTCCGGGATTAACAGCTATACCATTCCCAGACACAATATGTCCAAGAAATCCAACTTCATTCAACCAAAACTCACATTTGCTAAACTTGGCATACAACTTGTGCTCCCTGAGTTTCTCAAGAATTAAACGCAAATGTTCTTCATGCTCTTCATTGCTCTTGGAATAAATCGATATGTCATCGATGAATACCACAACAAACTTGTCAAGAAACTCCATGAACACCTTGTTCATCATGTTCATGAAATAAGCTGGTGAATTGGTTAATCCAAACGACATCACTGTATACTCATACAATCCATATCTAGTGGTAAAAGCAGTCTTTGGTATATCTTGTTCTCTAATCTTTAGCTGAAAGTAACCTGATCGAAGATCAATTTTGGGAACACACGAGCTCCTTCTAACTGATCAAAGAGATCATTGATTCTGGGTAAGGGATACTTGTTCTTTATGGTCACTTCGTTGAGTGATCGATAATCTATGCATAGCCTCTGACTTCTGTCTTTTTTCTCAACAAATAGAACTGGTGCACCCCAAGACGAAGAACTTGGTTGGATAAATCCTTTCTTCAACTGTTCTCCAAGATGTTTCTTGAGTTCCTTTAACTCATCCACTGACATCTTGTAAGGTCTCTTTGCTATGGGTCCAGATCCTGGCAATAAGTCAATCAGAAACTCTACATCCCTATCAAGTGGCATTCCCGGTAATTCCTCCGGAAACATATCGGGGTATTCCTTCACTACTGGTACACTGTCTAGGCTAATCCCCTGTGGTGACCCAGCATACCACTATATGTGTAGTACACTATAGTCGTTGACATGGCATCCACAGAACACCGTTCCGTAAATATCACATCCCTCAGAGTGGTACAACAGAAACATTGCGGGTCCATATTACGAACATACACACATTATTATTATTACAATACCAGAAGTTCAAGACTTCCAAAAGATTCAACTTACAAACCAAAATATAAGTGTGTCAGTGGAAGTTTCAAATTTAAAACTTAAACTCCAAATCGAACTCAACAACTTATTGTTATATATTGTTCATATTGCTCGGCTCAAGTGGCTACTAGAACTATAGTAATTATTCAGACTCTTGGAACTCTCCTCCGTAGACGATATCGTAGTCCTCCCCTTCTACGACTCCATACAGGTTGGGCTCTTCATAGAAGACCTCCTCTTGTCTCTTAGCTGCATACATTGGAGTATCTTCGGGATTCTTAGAGTCTAAGCAAGGGATCAAAGGAAAGGATGAGTAACAGCGTTACCCAGCAAGTTCATTATATGCAAGGTAGGAAGTTTGATGCTCTATCTACCACCTCGGACTATCTGTCCTTGGCACTATGCAATTTTCGTAAATCTTTCTTCAAAGATTGATTTTATTATGAAAATTTATGACCATCAGCCTTCACAGGTTGACCAGAACTTTCATGGAGTTCATTTCCTGCCATGTTCGTAGCTCCTTCCCAGAACAGGGAGTAACAAGTTACAATTCTTACACTCTACAGAGGTGCGTCACTTTATCCATGAGAGATCAACTTCCTTGTTGCATAACCGAGCATACTTTCCCGTCCACAATTCCATGATGTAGGGCCTAGTAGTTGGTCCAAGCCAATCACTTTTGTCTCCGCGACCTCATATATCTGCACGATCCTTCGGGGCTGGCTCACCTCCGTTAAGCCCCCTTTCGGGCAGGCTAAAACCCTGATGAGTTCCCGAAGACTCTATGACCTGGTGATGCCCGGAATAGTACCATTTACATGGACTATATCCCTAAACACCATTCATGGATAATCTAGACACCAAAAGTGTGGGGCGTAAGGGTGCCTACCCATATGTTGGATCCGCACAAGGAATCACAACATCATGTTAAGGTCGTCTTGCCTCCATACAAGAGGAAAAGGATACAACTGACTTCTCCGTCCCATTCCAAATCTCATGGTTAACGCGTAATATACGGCGCTAGAATCACTGATGTCATGGGTTATTAATCCCTAATTGTTCATCATTAATGCAATTAGAAACCTAAGTTCTATTGCTCCATCATATTATCACTTAGGATGATATCTAAGGTTTATTATCTTGAGAAAATAACATTTTCTTTTTCTAGAATATAGATGATAACACACAATTTGCAAATACTTTGATAAAGACTCTTCAAAGGACATGAGCAAGTGATGAACTTGCCTTGTGATTGCAAGGTAGTGAAGTCAGATGCTTGCACTAGACCTTGAGCTTCTATGTCTACAAAACATCATTATGGCCCTGTAAGGACAATATTTAAAGAAGCAAAATGATTATGCAAAGTAATGTAATGCATTATTTAGCTTTGTGTGTATTCTCCCCCATTATTTAATTCTAAAACTTATTTCAATAATAAAGAATTTATAAATATTGATTTTTAATATTTATTGAATATTGTATTCTTTTATTTTGTTTCATTTTATTTGCATTTTATTTATTTAATAATTCCTTTAAGAATTATCATTTAAATACCAAAAATTAATATTAAATATTTGTTTAGTATTTTACTAAAATACTACAATATTAATATATAATGAAAGAGATTTTTATTTATTTTTATCATCTTTCAATAATTTTATAAAATTCCATAAGGAATATATATATTACAAAATTCTTAATAAAATTTATATGTCTAAAATTATATTTCTTAATTTATTTGGATAGTTTGGATTATTTTGAATCCAAAAATATTTTACTTATAATTATTGGATTTTTATTTTATTTTCTAGAATTTATTTAATTTCAGGGGCATTTTGGTCTTTTCTTAATTATTAAAAATTGCCTTTAGGTAAATGGGCTACCTATGTTGGTTTATTGGGCCCTTGTGGCCCAATAGGGCAGAGTCAAAATGACACCCCAAAGGTCCTGGCCCAATCTAGCCAACCCCCTCTCTCTATGACTTTCTCGTCCTCGTCTCTCTTCTCCTCTTCGACCCCGTGGTCGATGGCGCCGCCGCTGTGCGCTGCTCGCCGTCGTGGTCCTCCCTGGCCACTGCAGTGGTGCAGGGCGAGTTTGTCTACCATGCTCTACCTTCCTGTCCAATTCGATTTGGATCTGGAGCTTCCCTGTGGCCAGACTAGCTCCATCCCGAACCCTAGGGTTTGGGGTGATGCTGGTGATGTCATCGCCGCTGCTGCCGTGTGCTATGGTGGTGTTCCTCGCCTTCAGGAGGGTCTATGGTCGCCGCCTCGGTGTGGTGTGGGTCGCAACGCCCCCTTGGGGGTGATCCCCATGCTGTCGTGCTCGTCGTTGACCTCTGCTTCCTCTTCTTGCCTACAGCAACATCCTTTAGTAAGTTGTTCTTATTCCCCTTGTGTCCTCTATGCTAGGCCATCCTATGCTATGTGTTAGTAGTGGCCTCCCCTAGCTAGTGTCATGTCCTGATTAGGATAGTTTGTTCTGCTTAGGGTTCATATCCCTCTGTGGATTAGATATCTGATGATTTGGATCATGTATTGATGATTCCTAAGCATGATGAGTGGTTGATTGCTGTGGATTACAGTTTATGATTAGCTTTGGTGATGCTAGTGGCTTACCAGATTGATTCCATTGGTTAACTTGATATGGTTCAGATGATAAGGTTGCTCTAGAATTCATTACTTGGGGATTCTAGTGGTTTGAGAGCTCACCACTGTCATTACTTAGTTACTGACAGTGATTTTTGAGTGATGAAGTCACTGTATATATGTAGTTATTGGCTTATAGATTCATATACAGTTTGAGATCAAATGGTCTCTTACAGTGATTATATATATATATATATATGAATATTCCTGGTTATGATTCCTGTGATTAATCTCAGGAAAATGATTTATAGTTGGCTGGGGTTGTATCTGTGAAGATTGGATGCTTAACCTGCTTAGTTTAGAAACTGTTCTTGTGACACCATTCTAATATGGCACACAAGACTAGATTATATTACTTGGCTTGGTTTTGTTCAATCTTAAGATTAGATTGGCATCAGAAATAAATGGAAACTTCTTTCTTTGAATCCCTAGAACCTATGATGTTGGTCTCAGGTTTAGGGACTAGACCCTTCTCTTATTGTTACTCATGGATTGGTTCTGGTAGTGATATCAGCTACTGATTCTTGAGTCAAAGTTGGAAATATGATTGTAGGCTTGATAAATTATATGGGTCCATAAGATGAAATTCTAAGGTGCTACTCCTATTTAAGAGGTGTGCCAAGAATTTCATATCTTGGCTATATTCATTCTTGAAATTTAAGTTATAGCCTGGTAGCTAGGATCAATGATGTTGTCCTGAGATCCTAGTTGGATCTATATAGTTTTCTGGTTGCTTTTAGTGTTTAAAACTTCAATGATGGATTCACCCCACTTGGGTGTTTTTCTGAGAAGTTGAGTATGAGACAACTCATGAATGCCTGTCTAGCTTAGACAGATAGATCATGTGATGGTCTTTTATTACTCACCACACTTGGTTGTTGTTGTTGTTTGGGTTGCAAGTTGTTGATATTGTGGCTAGCTTGACCTGGTGCTCCTCCTGGTACTTCTAGTTTCTGGGCTTGTCCTTGATCTAGCTTTCCACCTCCTGGTCCTGGTAGCTTGACCTTGTGCTTGCTATCCACCTGATCTACCCCCTCCTTATGTCACCATCTTGGTGAGATGATCAAGGGTTTGGTTGGTGTGATCCTGTTTGGCTTGGTTTGGCTGCTGTGTTTGATGTGTATGAAGAAGGGAATGGTGTTGGGTTTGCTTTCCACGGCTGTGCTGAGCAGTTTTGTGTGTTGGAGCTATTGATGCTGTGTTGACAGCACATACCATGCAGTTTGGTGTGTGTGCTTCTTGTGTGTCTGCTGCACCCTGTGGATATGCTCTGGATATGAAAGTTACTTTTATCTAGTTACACTTACTTGTCTGGTGAAACTTGCCCCTCCTTGTTGTTTGGAGTTATTTGACTTCTGGCTTAAATTATGAAAGATTCAGTTCTTTCCTATTGGTGAAACTTGCCCCTTTAAAGATTTCTCAATGATGAAAAAGTGAACAGTGCAACTCACTGTCAATTCCGAGAGTACATATTTTATTCCTTAATTTTCTTTCTTTAGTTTGTGTTTTGTTTTGCAGGTACCAGACTTGAAGATTCAAGACTTTAGTTTAGGTTTTCTTTTTCTTTATAGAATAGTCACTTGTAATCTTTTTTTATTTCTTTTGTAATTTTTATTTTATTCTTTTGTAATAAAGATTGTAATATTACTCAATATATATAAAGGTTCTTTTATTTCATTATCTATTGTAGAGTTTCTTGATCATGTTTATAAGTTACATTTTGTAACTTATTTATTGAATAAAATTATGGAATGAATATTCTTTTTCTTAATTGTGTTCTTTATTTAAAGTTTGAACTACTAATTATTAACTCTTGACTAAATCATAATACTCAAACATAATTCTAAATCCTTTGAATTATAAATCCAACACTCAAGTTTAAATTCAAATTTCATTTCCCAAAACACACTAATCCACAAAGATCATATCAAAGTTTATAACAATCATCCTCCAAGACTATACCTGATCTCAAAGCATGAAAGAAACTTTGATCACTTTAGGTTTTTATTTGGCAAAAAAATTACCCACATTTTTATAGATGAATGCATGCAATTTCACAGATTCTTAAATCTACCCTTCGTTGGTTCCTAAATGTTGGGATGTTACAGACTTCCCCCCTTAAATTAAACTTCGTCCCGAAGTTTGTTGATGTGTACCTAAATAGTTCTGGATAGGCTTTTCTTAAATCCTCTTCTTTCTCCCAAGTGGCTTCCCTTTCGGGATGATGTTCCCACTGTACCTTGCAGTATTTGATTGCCCTGTTCCTCAACCTTTTCCAGTTTTCTTCCAAAAATTTGCAGGGTTTTTCAACATAGGTCAAGTCTGCTTGTAATTCTATCTCTTGGGGTGTGATTGCATCATCCGGAACTTTCAAACATTTAGGAAGTTGTGACACATGGAAAACATTATGAACCTGAGCCAATCTCGAGGGTAACTCTAAAGCATAATCTATAGTTCTGTTCTGACTCAGTATCTTGAATGGTCTGATATATCTTGGACTCAATTTCCCTTTAACTCTGAAACTTTTAACCCCTTTCATTGGACTTACTTTCAAATATACCATGTCTCCTATTTCAGGATGCCATGATCTTCGACTTTGATCAGCATAACTTTTCTGCCTACTTTGGGCTATTTTCAGTCTATCCTTGATCTTATCAATGATATCTTGTTTTTCCTTGATATAGTCTGGCGCAAATTCCTTGCTGCTTCCAGGCTCATACCAACATATTGGTGATCTACATTTTCTTCCATATAAAACCTGATATAGAGCTGCCTTCAGACTACTCTGATAGCTATTATTATAGGAAAATTCTGCCAATGGTAGATGATCTTCCCATGTACCTCCAAAATCTAATGCACAAGCTCTTAACATGTCTTCTAGTATCTGATTTGTTCTTTTGGTTTGACCTCCTGTGTCTGGATGATAAGCTGTGCTAAAATCTAACCTTGAACCAAGTGCTTCCAAAATGCTGAAGTAAACACTGATCCCCTATCAGTTACGATCTTTTTGGGCACTCCATTCTTACTTACTATCTCTTTGATATAAACCCTCTACTAACTTCTCGGCATTATCCTTCTGATTTACCGGAATAAAATGTGCACTTTTAGTGAGTCTATCCACAATTACCCATATCATATCCTTCCGTTTAGGTGTCATGGGCAATCCTGTGATGAAGTCCATACCTATTTCCTCCCACTTCCATTTGGGAATTTCCAAAGGTTGTAATGGTCCTGCTGGACTTTGATGTTCAGCCTTCACCCTTTGGAAAGTATGGCATTCTGATACATATTTAGCAATGTCCATTTTCATGTTATTCCACCAGAATAGTTCTTTCAAATACATATACATCTTAGTACTTCCTGGATGTATAGAATATGGGGTTTCATGTGCTTCTCTGAGTATGACATCTCGAATCTCAATCACATCTGGAACACAAAGACGATCTTGGACCACAAAGACTCATAATCTCCAAGGCGAAAAACTGAATTTTGCCCTTGAGATATCCTTCGAATTTCCTCAGCAATGAAAGGATCTTCTGCTTGATGTCTAAAAATTTCGTGCTTAAGATCACTGTCTTGCTCTGCAACTACCTGCATAGTAGCTAATCCTCCAAGAACCTCTGTTCTGACGAATTGAAGCTCTAATCTTTCCAAGTCCATTTGTAACTCTTTTGGTAGCTCCCGATTGCTAGGCTGAATATCTGCACTCTTTCTGCTTAAATAATCTACTACAACATTTGCTTTCCCTTGAGTATAATTGATTGTTAAATCATAATCTTTGATTAGTTCCAACCAATGTTTTGTCTCATATTCAACTCCTTTTGAGTGAAGAAATATTTAAGACTTTTATGGTTAGTGTATAACTCACATCTGGCTCCATAAAGAAAATGCCTTCATCCTTTCAGCGCAAAGACTACTGCTGCTAACTCTAAATCATGAGTTGGATAGTTGACTTCATGTGGTTTCAGTTGTCTTGAACCATAAGCAATCACTTTCCGATCTTGCATTAACACACAACCCAAACCTTCTTTAGATGCATCACAGTATACTGTAAAGTCTTTCCCTATTTCAGGAACTGCTAAGATTGGAGCTGTGGTTAACCTAGTCTTCAACTCCTGAAAATTGGCTTCACACTTCTCATCCCACTTGAATGGTGCATTCTTTCTTAACAGTTTGGTCATTGGTCCATCTATTTTGGAGAAACCTTCAACGAATCTTCGATAATAACCAGCCATCCCTAAGAAACCTCGAATTTGTTTCGCATTGGTTGGTGCAGTACATTCTAGTACTGATTGAACTTTGGATGGATTTACAGCAATTCCATCTTTACTAATCACATGGCCGAGGAATTCTACCTCATCTAGCCAAAATTCACACTTACTGAACTTAGCATAAAGTTTATGTTCCCTTAGAGTCTGTAATGCTATTCTTAAATGATCAGCATGCTCTTCCTTATCCTTGGAATATATCATAATATCATCAATAAAGACTATGACGAACTTATCCAAATATGGCATGAAGATTTTGTTCATCAAATTCATGAATATTGCTGGTGCATTGGTCAAACCAAATGGTACTACCAGATACTCAGGGTGTCCATATCTTGAGACAAATGTTGTCTTAGGAACATCCTCAGGTTTAATTTTTATCTGATGGTATCCAGATCTTAGTTAAATCTTAGAAAACACTCCGGCTCCTTTCACTTGATCAAACAAATCTTGAATCCTTGGTAAAGGATACTTATTCTTTATGGTAACATTGTTCAGATTTCTATAGTCTCCACACATCCTCCTTCCACCATCCCTTTTATCCACAAAGATTATGGGTGTTCCCCATGGGGATAAACTTTCCTGAATAAATCCTTTTCTACCTAACTCATCAATTTTCTCTTTGAGTTCTTTTAACTCTTTTGGTGCCATCTTATAGGGTGCTTGAGATATTGGTGTGGTACCTGGAATTAGGTCAATAGTGAACTCTATTTCCCGGTCTGGTGGCATTCCACGTAGCTCTGCTAGAAAAACATCTTGAAATTCATTTACTACAGGAATATCTTCCAATTTTACCTCTTTCATTGAGTTCAACTGCAGGTCCACCATGATATGACTGTGCTTATCTGCTTGGTAAACTATCCTTGCTCCACTTGAAGTTTTGATTGAGACAGTTTTCTCCTCACAATTTATCTGAGCCCCATGTTCCATCATCCAGTCCATCCCCAGCACTACTGCAATTCCCTTCACAGGAATCACGTAAAGGTCTACAAAGTATGTACAACCACAGATCGAGATAACCTAATCTTGTTTAATGTGGCGTACAATCACATTTCCCCCTGCTGTAACTACGGTCATGGGGTTTTCTAACGTTGTCCTTCTAATCCCGAACTTATCACAGAATTCTTTAGAAATGAACGAAGTAGTTGCACCAGTATCAAAGAGAACTTTTCCGAGATTGGTAAGGATATTGAGCGTACCTATCACTGCATGCTCCGAGTTATCCACCTCCTCTAGGGTTGCACAGTTCAGCTTCCCGATAGATCTGTTCCTCTTGCCATTGTTGTTCTTGCCATTATTTCCTCCTTTATTGGGCTGTCCATTTCCTCCATTGGCTTTCCTTCCATCTTGAACCAGCCAACATCCTTGTGGTTTGCTTGGACAATTGGGCCTTATGTGACCTCTATGACCACAAGCATGGCATACAATTACTGGTTTTGGGCAATCCCTGCTCATATGCCCTGGGATTTTGCAATTGTGGCATATAATATTCTTTATGTTTGGATTTGCACTCCGATTGGAATTGTTGTTGTTATAGGGCCTATTCCTTGGTTTGAATTCCAAATTGGGCTTGGGATTTCTTGCTTGTATCCTCTTGGTTTCCATCTTAGCTCTCTTCCTTCTATCCTCTTGGACATTCTTGTAGTCATCTTCGAAGGTAATTGCTGCATGCAGCAACTGTTAATAAGTTTGCTTATTAGCCAACCTCAACTGCATCCTCACAAATGGATTTAATCCACGCAGGAAATGCTTCTTCCTCTTTTCCTCCATATTAACTTCTTCCTCGGCATATCGAGACAGTTGACTAAACTCCCCGGATATACTTCATAACACTAGTATATCCCTGCTGCAGCTCCTCAAATTCTCTCTGCTTCAACTCCATAACACTCTCCGGAACATGATATTCATGGAATTTCTGTTTAAACTCTTCCCAAGTGTACTCCCTTCCTGGTTGTTGCATGGCTAACTGATTCTCCCACCATGATGCTGCAGGTACAGTCAGAAGATGAGTTGCATACCTCAATTTCTCCTCATTATTGCAACCTACAGTCTTCAGCTTTCGTTCTGTATCTTCTAGCCAATCTTCTGCATACCTTGGTTCAGAAGCTGATGCAAAAGGTAACGGCCTTGCATTCTGGAAGTCAGAAAAACTCACTCCTCCACCTTCAGGTGCCCTCTGATTTGCTCGTCCCAGCAACTCCTCCATGAACTTGTTCTGGGTATCTTGCATTATTTGCATACACTTCATAAAGTTCTTCTCCATTAACGGCCTCATTGGTGGTGGTGGTAACGTTCCCTGATTTGCTGCATTTGCATCGGCCTTCTCCTTGGCCTCATGTTCCATCCACTGCTGTTCAGATTCGGTCTCTACACCCGTATCCATGATCCCCTAGTCCTGCACATAAAGCGAATACTCATAATTACATCATGCACATGTGTTCTGAGCTCGACTTTACGCACAGAACTAGTCACACAATGAAAATCCAAATGAAATCCAAATATGCATTTCACATATTATACATTACAATATCATAGTAATACAAAGTCATTACAACATATACCATATGGGTATAATCACAACACTACCCTATTATCTAGCGACCTTATTTCTCGGATTACAATACACGATACTCGATATCTCTAAATAGTTGCCTACTTCTAGTAGTAACTACGCTCATCATACATGTCTGGTGTCCAACCGTGATGACATGACGTTTGTCACACAGTTTGAGGAACAAATGGCCTTCCAGAAGGAACATACTCAGTATCTGAAGTGTCAGGACTTGAGTCATTACTCAACCTGAGCGCATTGACTCCCTCTAGCTCAGCTGAAAAGTCTTCAGAAACATATTCAACATTATCTCCTGTTTGCATCTCCTGAGCTTCATTACTTGAGTCATCGACAGAATACGCAGATCCTGCTGGTCCCCAGGTGCTCCTTTGGGCAAGATAGTTAAACACCGGATAATGTATATTCCCTGGGTTTGGAGAAGGTGTTGATGATTCGAACACTCTCTCCTCAGGATCTTCTTCTTCATCCGGATTATTTATGAACATGGCATTTCTACTACTATTACTAGGGTTAATTCTGGCACCCATCCAACTAGATTGTCCAACATTTCTGTCAGAACTATCTATGGACATCTGGTGTTCCTGAGATCCTTCAGATGATCCCATCCTCCAACCATCAGAATTCTCAATACGAAGTTCTGAATCAGAACCATCCTCTAAACCCTGTGGTACTGCATATCTCATAACCACAGTAGGATCATGTATAGGTTCAGGCCTTGGTGAATAAGGATATGGTGTAAAAGAATCAGGATCTATAGGTATATCCTTAAAGATAGGTTTTACACTACTACTTGCTTTCTTCTCCAACTGGAATGCTAACTGCTTCCTCCTTTCCGGATCAGTTAGATCCTCTAACATGTCATTTTTATCTTCAACAATCACTTGATGTGTCTTATAAAAGGACACAACGAGTGTTCGGTATCTATCCATAAACTTGGAAGCTAACTTAGAATGCTTCTTAACCAAAGTAATATGATCCGGTATAGGCTCCGAGTCTATAGAATCATGAGGTATCACAGAAAATGTGCTACCCTCTAACTCCTTGGCTTTATGCTCCCGGATATTAGCTATCGCCTCCACAACAGCAACATGATAGGCTGCTAAGTGACTCCTACCTTCACCTTTAGGTAGATTGTGATACAATCCAATCTCCTATGGAAGTTGGATACTCACACGATACTTGGATAACATCTGGCCATCATAATAGGTTATAGTGTTCACTGGAATTCTAGTTGGACAACTAAAAATCTTTAAAAGTTGATGAAGTTGGTCTATGAATGATCCTTGATAATCATCTAGAGTCTCCTCTTTCCTTACCAAAGTCTATTTTGGAAACTTTGGTGCCATAGTTCTGTATATATGAAAAATATTTTTATTAGTAACAAATAATATATTGCATCATAACAAGAATTATCGCACTAAAACATATAACAGAATATTCCCATTTGAATGCCCATTATATTTCTTTTTAGAGAATTCTTTATCGTTGCAAAACACTCTTGCAGGTAATACGCTTTACTAGGTTTCCAACCTAAGGTCAAAGCAATTTTCTCTGATACCAACTGCGGTGACTCAGCATACCCACTGCATGTGTAGTACACTATAGTCATTGACATGACATCCACAGAACACCCTTCCGTAAATATCACATCCCTTAGAGTGGTACAACAGAAACATTGCGGGTCCATATTACAAACATACACACATTATTATTATTACAATACTGGAAGTTCAAGACTTCCAAAAGATTCAACTTACAAACCAAAATATAAATGTTTCAGCGGAAGTTTCAAATTTAAAACTTAAACTCCAAATTGAGCTCAACAACTTATTGCTATATATTGTTCATATTGCTCGCATCAAGTGGCTACTAGAACTATAGTAATTATTCAGACTCTTGGAACTCTCCTCCATAGATGATATCGTAATCCTCCCCTTCTACGCCTCCATATAGGTTGGGCTCTTCATAGAAGACCTCCTCTTGTCTCTTAGCTGCATACATTGGAGTATCTTCGGGATTCTGAGAGTCTAAGCAAGGGATCAAAGGAAAGGATGAGTAACAGCGTTACCCAGCAAGTTCATTATATGCAAGGTAGGAATTTTGATGCTCTATCTACCACCTCGGACTATCAGTCCTTGGCACTATGCAATTTTCGTAAATCTTTCTTCAAAGATTGATTTTATTATGAAAATCTATGACCATCAGCCTTCACAGGTTGACCAGAACTTTCATGGAGTTCCTTTCCTGCCGCGTTCGTAGCTCCTTCCCGGAACAGGGAGTAACAAGTTACAATTCTTACACTCTGCAGAGGTGCGTCACTTTAGCCATGAGAGATCAACTTCCTTGTTGCACAACCGACCATACTTTCCCGTCCACAATTCCATGATGTGGGGCCTAGTAGTTGGTTCAAGCCAATCACTTCTGTCTCCGCGAACTCATATGTCTGCACGATCCTTCGGGGCTGGCTCACCTCCGTTAAGCCCCCTTTCGGGCAGGCTAAAACCCTGATGAGTTCCCGAAGACTCTATGACCTAGTGATGTCTGGAATAGTACCATTTACATGGACTATATCCCTAAACACCATTCATGGATAATCTAGACACCAAAAGTGTGGGGCATAAGGGTGCCCACCCATATGTTGGATCCGCACAAGGAATCACAACGTCATGTTAAGGTCGTCTTGCCTCCATACAAGAGTAAAAGGATACAACTTACTTCTCCGTCCCATTCCAAATATCATGGTTAACGCGTAATATACGGCGCTAGAATCACTGATGTCATGGGTTATTATTCCCTAATTGTTCATCATTAATGCAATTAGAAACCTAAGTTCTACTGCTCCATCATATCATCACTTAGGATGATATCTAAGGTTTATTATCTTGAGAAAATAACATTTTCTTTTTTTATAATATAGATGATAACACACAATTTGCAAACACTTTGATAAAGACTCTTTAAAGGACATGAGCAAGTGATGAACTTGCCTTGTGATTGCAAGGTAGTGAAGTCGGATGCTTGCACAGTACCTTGAGCTTCTATGTCTACAAAACATCATTATTGTTCGGTAAGGACAATATTTAAAGAAGCAAAATGATTATGCAAAGTAATGTAATGCATTATTTATCTTCGTGTGTATTATCCCCCATTATTTAATTATAAAAATTCTTTTAATAATAAAGAATTTATAAATATTAATTTTTAATATTTATTGAATATTGTATTCTTTTATTTTGTTTCATTTTATTTGCATTTTATTTATTTACTAATTCCTTTAAGAATTATCATTTAAATACCAAAAATTAATTTTAGATATTTGTTGAGTATTTTTCTGAAATACTACAATATTAATATATAATGAAAGTGATTTTTATTTATTTTTATCATCTTTCAATAATTTTATAAAATTCCATAAGGAATATATATTACAAAATTCTTAATAAAATTTATATGTCTAAATTTTATTTCTTAATTTATTTGAATAGTTTGGATTATTGTGAATCCAAAAATATTTTATTTATAATTTTAGGATTTTTATTTTATTTTCTAGAATTTATTTAATTTTAGGGGCATTTTGGTATTTTCTTAATTATTAAAAATTGCCTTTAGGTAAATGGGCTGCCTGTGTTGGCTTATTGGGCCCTTGTGGCCCTTGTGGCCCAATAGGGCAGAGTCAAAATGACACCCCGAAGGTCCTGGCCCAATCCAGCCCACACTCCCTCTGTCTGTCACTTTCTCGTCCTCGTCTCTCTTCCCCTCTTCGACCCCGTGGTCGATGGCGCCGCCGCCATGCGCTAATCGCTGACGTGGTCCTCCCTGGCCGCTGCCGTGGTGCAGGGCAAGGTTGTCGACCACGCTCTACCTTCTTGTCCAATTCGATTTGGATCTGGAGCTTCCCTATGGCAAGACTAGCTCCATCCCGAACCCTAGGGTTTGGGGTGATGCTGGTGTTGTCGCCACCACTACTGCCGTGTGCTGTGGTGGTGTTCCTCGCCTTCAGGCGGGGCTATGGTCGCCGCCTTGGTGTGGTGTGGGTTGCAGCGCCCCCTTGGGGGTGCTCCCCATGCCGTTGTGCTCGTCGTCGAGCTCTTCTTCCTCTTCTTGCCCACAGCAACATCCTTCAGTAAGTTGTTCTTCTTCCCCTCGTGTCCTCTGTGCTAGGCCATCCTATGCTATGTGTTGGTAGTGGCCTCCCTTGGCTAGTGGCATGTCCTGATTAGGATTGTTTGTTCTGCTTAGGGTTCATATCCTTCTATGGATTAGATATCTGATGATTTGGATCATGTATTGATGATTCCTAAGCATGATGAGTGGTTGATTGCTGTGGATTACAGTTTATGATTAGCTTTGGTGATTCTAGTGGCTTACCATATTGATTCCATTGGTTAACTTGATATGGTTCAGATGATAAGGTTGCTCTAGAATTCATTACTTAGGGATTCTAGTGGTTTGAGAGCTCACCACTGTCATTACTTAGTTGCTGACAGTGATTTTTGAGTGATGAAGTCACTATATATGTAGTTGTTGGCTTATAGATTCATATACAGTTTGAGATCAAATGGTCTCTTACAGTGATGATATATATGAATATTCCTGGTTATGATTCCTATGATTAATATCAGGAAAATGATTTATAGTTGGCTGGGGTTGTACCTGTGAAGATTGGATGCTTAACCTACTTAGTTTAGAAACTGTTCTTGTGACACCATTCTAATATGGCACAGAATACTAGATTCTATTACTTGGCTTGGTTTTGCTCAAGCTTAATGTGGCACCCCAGATTTATGGTCCGGGATGCCAATTATGCTTTACCACCACGATCCCATGATCAGTGACTCGTGGAGCATAACCGACAGAATATCAAAGTACACATCCATTACATTATGGGAACACCAAGTCTTACATAGTTTGTCTTACAAAGGGGCCACTTGGGCACAAATAGATCGTAGCAGCGGAAACACTTAAAAAGCAGAAGGCTCGAGTCACGCCACAGCCCAGAGGGTGCCTGACTCGGAGCAACGCCCTAGTTCGTAAAGTCGCTGTCGTAACCTTCGGTATTCCCATCATCCTGCTCATAATCTGGCCAAGTAGATAGCAAGGGACAATGTTGGTGAGTACTTTGAATGTACTCGCAAACCACCTTAAGATAACAATAATAATGGATATGCAATATGGCTGTGGTAGGATGGCTCCAAGAGAGGTTCTTTTATAAACTAGTTTCTCTTGTAGATATAGCATGTCTCTATATCTTTATTGAAAAGCTTTTGTAAAACATTTTGGAAACCCTTTTTAAAAGTTTTGAGAAAAACACTAGGAATTGGGTCACCCATTTGTTTTCCTTTCGGTCATCCCATGACCAAACTCCTTCCTCCTTTTTCGGACCATCCCATGGTCAAAACATTTTTGATCCATTTCTTTTCCGAAGTCCTTTTTGAAAACAAAACCATCACCCCCGTACAGCAGCCATCACACCCGTCCATGACCGAGGACTCGGCTATTCGAATATATTTACACTCTGCAGAGGTTGTACACTATACCCACACCATCCGATTACCCGTCCCTGATCCACACAAATCGTGGGTTGAGTAACCAGTCAAGACCTTCTGAATGTCCTCTCCGATACGAGTGCCTACCCTATGAGGTTAATCCCCTCAAAACTGGGATGCCCTATATAGTTCACTAGCCAACCGGAGCGTGTTTCGCACCCCACAGGGTGGGCGCTTTCAATGAGGGGCTCATAGTATCGTATGGCCGCCATTTAGACGGTATTTACCAACCCCAGACCGATGTTTCACATGGGCCTTTACAGGGGAAGGACCAGCCTCCGGGAATTTTTTCTTCCCCGTAGTAGTTTGAGACACTTATACGGGATTAGACAACTTCCAGCCCAGCCCCGTCCCATTCCAGAGTAATGTGGTTGCACGGGTTAATTGCTCAAGCATTACAAACTGTACAGCCGGGCGTGTTTTCGTAAATATTTTTCCTCCATCTTTTGTCCACCTTTTGTAAAACAAAACACGTCTCATTTTCCAAACCACTTGATAGGCTAAGCCTCACCATATAAAACATTTTTGTCAAACTTTTCCCGGGGTCTTCACATCCTACACTTTTGTTTAGGCTAAAACCGGGTTTCCGAGAGGTTATGGTGTTAAACACCATCTACCATACTAAGGGAAGGTAGGTATTATACAAATGGGTTGTACCTATTGGTACTAAGGGGAAATTATTTGGAGGAGCCAAACATTTCCTCCTATGAAACATAGTATAATAAAACAATTAAATTTGCATAAATGAATAGATAAAATATGCATAGATAAAATAGTAGGACAAGGCATATGAGCAAGAAGGTGGCTTGCCTTCGTTGGCAACTTGTCCCTGATCTCCTTCTTCAAGATACTCCCAATCACCTTCCTCGTACCCTTACTCGTCGTATCTAACGTCGTAAAGAAAGATAAACAAATCAAACAGTACACCATACATCAATCAAGGATAAAATAAATCAAACTGTACAGAACCAGTACTCAACTAAGCCAGCCAAAACACATACTTGTAGCTACTGAAATGATCAAGCCAAAATCCTTGGAATCAACTAATTTGGATACTCCTAGAAATAATGGTGAATTTAAAAGTGAGCCTTAACCTAGTGAGCCAAAGAGTGCATCACCATTGTTCTGCAAGGGAACAAGGATCCAAAATAACATTGCTGGGTAGGTAACAGAAAAACTAAGCTAACCCAGTTGGATTTATAATTTTAGCTTATAAGGTGGATTTATGGCATTTTTAAGACTACAGCAAAGGCTAGAATCACTAAATAAATTCTAAGTTCAGAAGTAATCATCCTAAAAAATATAACCTTCTGGGGTTAGGTGGGTATATATAGTGCTCAACTCCAGGAGTTGGAATTACTCAAAAAGGAGTTTCACAGAAGCCTCTATAATTTATGCAAACAGCTTCTGTTCCAAACTTGTACAAATTACTACACGTGCTAATCTACTGAAATGGGTTGATTCTAATTTTCCTGGATAGGTTGTTCACAAAGGAAGGCCTAGGAGTTGGTTTCATATTTTTATGATTTGCAGAAAAATTACTAAAAGTAAAACAGTGAAAACTGCCTAGTCTTTTGCCAAAAATTACTGGGGAAACTACAAGCATTATTTTGGGCAGCTTCTGGTGGGAGGTGATGGGGATTTACAGAGGCTACCTTTCAGAGCTTGAATCAAGTCAAAACAGGGTCGTAGTGATTTTTGGTGGATTTAAACTACAGCAACACTTTCTAGGATTTAAATAAAAAGGAAAAAGAGAAAATTTGCTGGGCAGATCTGAGCCTGGCTAAGGCCTGCGCAGCAGCTGGGCGGCCCAACAGCACGGCAACGCGCGCGGGATCTGGGGATTCAAATCCCCGGTGGGGGCCCCGCGCGTCAACATCTGCGGCTGGGAAAGGGGTACCCAGCGCCGTGGGTCGTCAGATCTAAACAGATCCGACGGCCCCAAGCCTTTCTTCCTCGCGAGGGGTGACGTCACCGTTGATAAACCCTAGCGGCTACGGGAGAGGCTCGGGGAGGCTCACCTAGGGGTGTAGCGGCGCCGGGAAGGGTGTGGCTCGACGCGGACGATGGTGGTGGATCTAACGAGGGGCGACAGGAGCAGCCATGGGCTCTAGGGACGTCACGAACGAGCTCGCGGCGTCGGCGTCCTCGACTCTTCTCCGGCAAAGCTCCCAGGGTGCCTGTGAGATAGGGAGACATGGGGCGGGAGAGTTCGGTTAGGCTTGTGCATGCATGCAGAGACAATGGGGAAGAAAGGGGGGAGCCATGGCTTCCTCAACCTTCACCTTCCCACGTCGGTGCCACGGCGGTGTGATGGATGGAGAGGGAGAGAGGAGCCGAGCAAGCTCAGGTCCTCCTAGAGGTGGAGTGGGAGGGGTTTGGGGTGGAAATGAACGGGGAGCAAGGGCGGTAGGTGACGACTATGCTTTTAAGCCGAGAGGGCTCGGCTAATCGTGCACCGCGTGTAGGGGCCGTCTAAGGCGAGCTCGGGGAGTGTGGGTGGACTAGGGGAGAGGGGGAGTGTGTCACTGGGGTCGGGGTATGGACAGTGGAGGCGTGAGAGCGGTGCACGGCCTCGGGACAGCGCGGCTAGGTCCAACGGCGCCTCTGCCCGGCAGGTGTTCGACGCCAGGTCTTGTCCTGGTCGGGCTAGGAGCGGGCTAGGGGTGGTTAGGTTTAGACGTGGGGTGGGGGAGGTGGCAGTGGGCGGTGCCCTCTTCGCGAGCGCGCCGTATTTCTGCACTGAGGAACGGATGGTTGCGGGGGCGCGCGACATGGCCACGGTGACGTGGCCGGAGAGGGTTGGGGTAGAGGGGGCGTTCGGTGAGTGAGGGAGGAAGGGTGGGCGGTGCCTAGGGAAGACATGGGTGGCACGGGCCCAGGGACAAGACGTTGCAGGGGTTAGTGGGGTTGGGGTGATCATGGCAAGATCTTGCCGATCTGCCGCCCGGTCACTCCCTCTCTCTCGCGTGGGTGATCAGGGTCGGGCAGGGTGAGGGAGAGGGGTGCGTTGCAGTGCTAGATACGTGATAGGGGCCAGCGTGTGTGACGATCGGGTTTGGAGAGTAGGAGAGGGTTTAGGTTGATCTAGGGCGGCACACGCTCGGGGTCGATTTTGATCGATGCCCTAGTCGAGCTCAAACCACTAATGGCAGGAGTAGGGGCATGGGGGTGTAGGGAGCGGAGGGGTGAGTGAAACCAAACTTGGGTTGCCTCCTGGATCCTCTTCAATAGTTTGGAATGATCAATCAAAGTGGGCAAGAATTAAGGTGACCATTTGATGAAGTGGTCACATGTGATCATAGCATCAACATGGTAGTTATGCAATGTTGGAGGTTTAACTCCTTGTAACTTGTGTGCTGTTTTGGGGTCATGGCAAACATAAAAGAGTCCTACGGTTTTTAGGGCCTAGGGGTTTTTGAGCTCTCCTTAAAGTGGTGCTAGGGTTTTGGGCATAGTCAATCTTAGGGCAGGATCTACTAGGTCACACACCACAAAGCAAGAAAAAGATTTTTAAACTAGACAAGGCTAAAGATCAGACAAGTAAGTGAATAACAGATAGGGGTTGTGTTACTTAAAAGTTTTGTTTCCCCCTAAACTTTAGATTTCGTATTTAAACAATTCAGGGAGGAAAAGTTGGGATGTTACAGACCTTCCCCCCTTAAATAAATCTCGTCCCGAGATTTGCAAGTTGAGGAGTGAAGACGTTAGGATATTCCTTCCGAAGGTAGTCTTCGCGTTCCTAGGTGGCTTCGTCTTCGGAGTGGTTGCTCCATTGAACCTTGTAGAGGGGTATGCTATGACGTCGGGTCAAACGGTTTGCCTTCTCTAGAATCTTGATGGGGACTTCTCTGTAAGTCAGGTCTTGGTTGAGATCAATCGCCTTGAAATCGATCTTCTTGAAGACTTCCGGCTTGTCTGGCACTTGGAGGCACTTCCGGAGTTGGGACACGTGAAAGACGTCGTGGAAGTCAGACAGCTCAGCAGGCAGCTCTAGTTGATATGAGACTCGGCCTCGTTGGGCCAGGATTTTGAAGGGCCCAATATAACGAGGAGCAAGTTTTCCCTTCTCATGGAAACACTGCATTCCTTTGAGGGGAGAGACGTGAAGGTACGCGAATTCTCCTTTGTTGAAGGTCACTTCCCGGCGCTTGGTGTCGGCGTAGCTCTTCTAGCGAGATTGTGCGGCCTTCAGACGGTCACGGGCTAGATGGACTTGTTCCTTGGCAGCCTTGGTTACATCCGGACCAAAGATTTGGGTTTCTCCGGTTTCGGCCCAATTGAGGGGTGTTCGGCACTTTCTCCCGTAGAGGAACTGAAATGGGGCCATCTTGAGGATTTCTTGGTAGCTGTTGTTATACGATAATTCAGCGAAGGGCAAACAATCCTCCCACTTGGCTCCGTAGGCCAGAACACACGATCGGAGCATATCCTCCAGAACCTGGTTTACTCTTTCGGTCTACCCTCCGGTAGAGGGGTGATAGGCAGTACTGAAGGACAGTTTAGTTCCCAAGGCTCTGTGCAGGCTTTTCCAGAAGTGTGAGGTGAATTGGGGTCCTCTATCCGAAATGATTTCTTTGGGTACCCCATGAAGGCTAACAATCCTTGAGATGTACAATTCGGCGAGTTGTTGTCCATTGAAGGTGGTCCGTACCGGTATGAAATGAGCTACTTTAGATAGGTAGTCAACGATGACCCAGATGGAGTCGTGACCTCTACTGGTTCTGGGTAAACCTGTGATGAAATACATTCCTACCTTCACCCATTTCCATTCCAGGATCTTCATAGGTTGGAGCAATCCTACGGGGCGCTGGTGTTCTGCCTTGACTCTTTGGCATACATCACACTTGGCTACAAATAGGGCGATCTCCCTTTTCATTCCATGCCACCAGAATCGATCCTTCAGATCTTGATACATTCTGGTACTCCCTGGGTGGATGGAATAGAGAGTCTCATGAGCTTCTTTCATAATAGTTTGCTTCAGATCATGCTGACTTGGCACGCAGATGCATCCCTTGTACCACAGGATGTTCTTATCATCCACCTTGAATCCGGGAACATTCTCTCTCTCCATTCGCCGCTTGATTCTTTCTATGCTGGGGTGACCCTTCTGGGCTTCTTTTATCTGGTCCAATAAGGTCGGCTTTAACTCAAGTTGCGCTAGGAATCCTGAGCTTACTAGCTCTAACCCGAACTTTTCAAATTCTTGGGCTAGACTAGGTTGTTCTTGTGCAATCATGGTGTTTAGGGAGAATGGTTCTCGACTGAGGGCGTCGGCTACTACATTCGCCTTTCCGGGGTGGTAGTGGATACCTAGATCATAATCCTTGATCAGTTCTATCCATCTTCTCTGCCTCATGTTTAGCTCCCTTTGGGTGAAGATGTACTTCAGACTCTTATGGTCGGTATAGATCTCACAGCGGTTTCCCATTAGGTAGTGGCGCCAAGTTTTTAGGGCGTGCACCACGACGGCCAATTCTAGGTCATGGGTAGGATAATTCATTTCATGCGGCTTCAGCTGTCGGGATAGATAAGCAATGACTTCTCCTTCCTGCATTAACACGCTCCCCAATCCTAGTTTGGAGGCGTCGCAGTAGAGTCAAAGCTTTTGGATATGTCAGGCATTGTCAGGATAGGAGCCGAGACTAATCTCCTTTTTAGTTCTTGGAAACTCTCTTCACACTTTTCTGTCCACTCGAATTTCTTATCCTTTTTAAGCAGTTGGGTCATTAGTTTGGCAATACTGGAGAATCCTCAACAAATTTGCGGTAATATCCCGCTAGACCCAGGGAACTTCGGATTTCCGAAGGATTGGTGGGTGCCTTCCATTCCAGTAC
Source organism: Avena sativa (assembly GCA_916181665.1). Taxonomy (NCBI): domain Eukaryota; kingdom Viridiplantae; phylum Streptophyta; class Magnoliopsida; order Poales; family Poaceae; genus Avena; species Avena sativa. The sequence goes on from OV702297.1 coordinate 153,362,714, forward strand.
TGATTGAATCTTGGAGGGGTCTACTGATACTCCTCCAGCAGACAGTACGTGGCCAAGGAATCCCACTTCCTTTAGCCAGAACTCACACTTACTGAACTTGGCGTAGAGCTGATGTTCCCTGAGGGTGTCTAGTACTAGCCTCAGATGGTTCTCATGATCCTCTTCTGTTTTGGAATAGATCAAGATATCATCTATAAATACCACCACAAACTTATCCAGATATGGCATGAATACCTTGTTCATAAGATTCATGAAGTAGGCAGGTGCGTTGGTTAGTCCAAAGGACATGACTGTATACTCATACAGTCCATACCGGGTGGTGAAGGCGGTCTTGGGGATGTAGGATTCTCGGATCTTTAGCTGGTGGTATCCGGTGCGGAGGTCTATCTTGGATAACACCTAAGCTCCATTTAACTGATCGAACAAGTCGTCGATCTTTGGTAAGGGATATTTGTTCTTAATGGTGACCTCATTGAGCTTGCGGTAGTCGGTGACTAGGCGGGTGGTCCCATCCCGCTTATCCACAAACAGAACTGGTGATCCCCAGGGGAGGCACTGGGTTGGATATGGCCCTTGTGTTCCATGGCATCTAGTTGCTTCTTTAGTTCTACCAACTCCTCAGGGTTCATACAGTAAGGTCTCTAGGCTATGGGGGCTGTTCCGGGGATTAACTCGATGATGAACTCGATATCCCTGTCAGGGGGCATACCGGGAAACTCATCGGGGAAAACGTCCGGATACTCACAGACCACGGGTACTTGATCTAGGGTGGGTCCTGTAACACCTTTTTGGCAATAGAACCGGGATGAGGGGTTTGTCGCTTGGTACTGGACAGGCTCTCCCTCAGTACTCTTTAGGGAGATGGACTTTCGAGCGCAATCTATTATGCCCTGGTAGCGGTACATCCAATCCATCCCTAGAATCACATCTAGACCTTGGGCTCCTAGAACAATCAGATCAGCCTTGAAAGTTTTACCATGTATTACTATTGGGATGTCTCGGAAGACGACTTGTGTTTTGGCCGTCGAGCCAGGAATCTGTACTAGCATAGGCCTATCCATCCAACTAGATATCATGCCGCTTTTCTCAGTGAAAGGTTGCGTAACAAAGGAATGTGATGCTCCTGAGTCAAAGAGTACTGTAGTGGGAACTGAGTTGACGAGGAATGTACCCAGAAGGATGTCAGGAGAGGCCTGGGCTTCTTCTGCGCTGATGTGGTTTAAATGTCCCCTAGTTGGTCCCTTAGGAGCAACACCCTTTGTTGGTGCTCCTCTAGCGTTCACGGGGGCCGCATTAGCTCGCGGAGCATCTTTCTTCTTGGGCCAATCGCGCGAGTAGTGCCCTGCTTCTCCACAGGTGAAGCATCCAGATGTGTTGGGGCAATAATTGGGGTTGACAGAGCCTCGGGGAGCAGGCTTTGGGTAACCACCTCCAGGGCAAGGGTTATTGTAGTTGCGATTGGGGTTGTTGGGGCGTGGAGCATAAGTTGGGGATCTCTGTGGTGGAGGTGCAGGGTTAGATGGGGGCATGCTTCGCGACCTTATTCCACTGTATCCTCCTTGCTGCATCATTCAGCGCTTGCGGTTTTCGATCATTCCCTTACGCTTGCTCTCAACCATGATTGCAGCATCAACCAGAGCATCGAGCTCCTGGAATCTCTGGGCTACTAGGTGACATTGCAGCTCATCATGTAGTCCATTTAGAAAGGTATCCACCTTCTTTTCTTCCATGTTGGTGTCTTTGGGGGCATACCTAGCCAGATCGGTGTACTTCTCTAGGTACTGGACAACTGACATTCCTCCTTGCTTCAATGCTCGGAACTGATCTCTCGTCATCTTGATCAAACCAGGGGGAATGTGGCGCTTGCGAAACCTCTCCTTGAAGTTCTCCCAAGTAATCTCTTGCCCGGCCGGTAGGATCTCCTTAACGCTGATCCACCATTCCCTGGCCTGGCCTGCGAGGAAATGGGTGGCCAGGAGTACCTTCTCTTCATTGCCCACCCGGGCTACCTCTAGATTGTTCTCTATGGTGCGGAGCCAATCATCTGCATCCAATGGGTTGGTGCACTTGGTAAACACGGGTGGGTTGGTACTCTGGAAGTCCTTGAGACGAGACCGGGGTTCTCCGTTCCCTCCTTCACCCTCGTTATCATGTGCATTTCCTGTTGTGGCTTGGACAAGCTGCTGAAGTGCTGCTAGGTTGGCTTGACGCTCGGTGTTGGCAGCTTGACGATCTTCCATGAACATGCGCAGAAGTTGCGCCATGGTTGGCTCGGGTGGAGGGGGTGGCAGACCACGGGGATGCACCATCCTGAAGGTTGTTTAGGGGTTAGGTACGGTTGGAACGGGATGGTTCCCTAATAATAGTTAAATCAAAGAAGGAGCATCAAGACATCACTCATGCATAGAGACAAGTAATACATAACAGAGAGAATATCAAGCACAAGTTTTAACATACCCAAGCGTCACATATCGTCACTAGGTGGGGGTACTAGAGATGCAATATTACAAAACAAAGACAATCAACTCGCCACTCAAAAGGGGGACACGGTGGTAGTTTCTAGTACTCTCATCGCAGGGCCTACTCCTCGGTCTGACGTGCGGTGGTATCCCCCTCGATGATCACCTCATCGCCCTCCTCGGGCTCAAAGACAAGCTCCTCCGGATCCTCCTCCTCCATGTGGTCATAATCCTCGGGTTCACTCTAGGGGTCCATGTCGAAATCCTCCTTGTGGGCAGCGTCATTGTCAGTCTCATCTAGCAGATCGTTTTTGTCCTTGCGGAGATCGGCGCACTCCTCCTCTAGCTCCTCAATCTTGGCTTCCATAGTCACTAGCAGCTGCTTCTGATCTTTCATTTTCTTCATGAGGTGCTTATTCCTAGCGACCGTAGCTTTCTTCTCTAGTAGAGCTAGAGCACGACCTGCCTTTGCCTCCTCTAAGCTCTCCTCGGTGGCAAGCAACTGGGTAGCCTTGAGATCCAGATTCATTCGGACTCGGTCCAGGTGTGTCTAGGTCTTCTTTGTAGGGGTTCGTAGCATGGAAAACAAAAAATTTCTACCGCATACAAACAAACAAGCCAAGATCTATCTACTAGATTGTAGCAACGAGTCGATAGAATAACTCACCCTCGAAGATTCCAAAGTGTTTAACAAGAGCGGATTCTCGTGGTTGATGTAGTCGTACTCTTGCCGATCTCAAGATCGTGTAGACGATCCTTCCGGCGCTGCGTTCCGGTAGAGCTCCCGCAATCGGTCACACGTTTGGTACTTGATGAAGACCTTCCTCTCCCTTGTTCCAGCAGGCAGCGGAGGTTGTAGCACTCTCCTCGCGATTCCGGCAGCACGACGGCGTGGTACCGGAAGTAGAGGGGAGATATCGCAGGGCTTCGCCTTAAGCCGGAGCGAGTATGGTGGACTATGAGAGAGGCCTTGGAGATCTAGGGTTTAGAGGCACCAAGGAGAGAGAGCTAGGTCGGCGGCTAGGGCAAGGGGAAGCCCCAACTCGGCGGCTAGGGCAAACCCTAGGGGCGGCGGCGACTTGGTGGAGGCCGGCGGCTAGGGCTAGGGTTTAGAGGAGAGAGGTGTGTGTCTAGAGGGGCACCCCTGCCCCTCATTATATAGGTGGGAGGGCGCCGGCCAGGGGAGGAGAGTCCTCCCCCAACTCGGCCTCCAAGGCCGGCGGTGGAGGAAGAGGAACTCCTTCCCAAGTAGGTTTCCTACTCTCCCTCCACCAAGCAAACTTGTCGTTTGACTTTTCAAATTGGCGTTTGAATTTTCAAACTAGGATTTGATTTATCCCTCTATTTTGCTCAGCGATGACACCTAGTACATGATGCAACCATTCCAACTTGTTATGGCACATTCATGTACCCTTCCCCTCCGGAGTGCCGGACCTTCCGGACCCTTCTAGAACATTCCCGATGAACACACCAGAATCATTCTCCAACTCCGAAATAGAACTTTCCTTATATGAATCTTATTCTCCGGACCATTCCGGATCTCCTCGTGATATCTCGGATCCCATCCGAGACTCCGAACAACATTCGGTCTCTTACTCATCATTCCATAACTACTCAACAACATCGAATCCTTAAGTGTGTCTCCCTACGGTTCGTGAATTATGCGGACATGATCGAGACACTTCTCAGAACAATAACCAATAGAGGAATCTGGAAATTCATATGGCTCCCACATATTTCTAAGATTACTTTGCGATCGAATGAACCACTTACATACGATACCAATTTCCCTTTGTCTCACGATAGTTTACTTATCCGAGGTTTTGATCGTCGGTATCTCTGCATACCTAGTTCAACCTCATTACTGATAAGTACTCTTTTCTCGTTCCCGTGATATGTGATCCCTTGTGAGCCAGTCACATGCTTGCAAGCCAATTGGATGACATTCCACCGAGAGGGCCCAGAGTATATCTATCCGTCATATGGATGGACAAATCCCATTCTTGATCCATGTGTCTCAACCCATACTTTCCGAACACTTAATGCCACCTTTATAACCACCAGTTACGGTGTGGTGTTTGATGTCATCAAAGCATCCTTCCGGTGATGGTGATATGCATGATCTCATGGTCAAAGGAATTAGGTTACTATGTATCAGAAAGCATATAGCAATTGAACTATTAAAATGACTTGATCTTTATGCTACGCTTATCTATAGGAGTATGTCCATCATATCATTCTCCTAACAATATGATCTTGTTGTCAATAACATCTCAATGTTCATGATAGGGAAACCACAATCATTTATTAACCAATAAGCTAGTATTATAAAGAGGCTTTACTAGGGACTCTAATTTAGTTTACAAATCACACAAGTATTAATGTTTCCTTGTTAATACTATTATAGCATGAATGTAAACATTTATCATAAACACAAAGATATAATAATAACTACATTTATTATTGCCTCTAGGGCATATCTCCAACATTCTTCAGGGTGTACTCCATGTTTTGGATATACGCCCCAAAGTCAGGATGTGGGGGTGCCTGAAGCACATACCCCTCCTCATGCCGCTTCCCGAAGAAACGAAAATGGGAACCCTCCAGCTGCTGGCGATGGTGATATGCTAGTCGTGCCAGGGCTTCCTGGGCTACCCTGAGTATGCCGTCTCCCCACTCCTTTTCGATCATGCTGACCTCAAATTCCTCGGAGAGTGGGGGCACTATTCCGCCTTGAAGGGTGCACACCACGAGCCAGGAAAGCTCCCCCTCAACAAGAGTGGGGATGGGGCGCCCTTGATATCTGGAGTAGGGCGTCCCACCACATAGGCCAACTCTCCCAGCTCGGCCTCAAATAGCTGAAGTGGCAGCTCTAGTCTCACTTGGCGGAACTTGGTGAACACCACAGTCATCTACAAAATTTTAGAGTGATTGGGGTTAGTGCAAAGTGTGCAACATTTTAGATAATTTATTCTGAACTTTATAAGTAAGTAGTTTTTGAAAAATAGAGGAGGGAAGGACATAAGCATTATTTTTGCAAGTCCTTATTATCTTCTCTTTAGTGATGAAAATAGTTTTTGGTTCTCGACTAACATCCAAGCTAAATAGGGGCTCCTACAGTCAGGATGGCTCTGATACAAGTCTGTGGCACCCCAGATTTATGGTCCGGGATGCCAATTATGCTTTACCACCACGATCCCATGATCAATGACTCGTGGAGCATAACCGATAGAATATCAAAGTACACATCCATTACATTACGAGAACACCAAGTCTTACATAGTTTGTCTTACAAAGGGGCCACTTGGGCACAAATAGATCGTAGCAGCGGAAACACTTAAAAATCAGAAGGCTCGAGTCACGCCATAGCCCATAGGGTGTCTGGCTCGGAGCAATGCCCTAGTTCGCAAACTCGTCGTTGTAACCTTCATTATTCCCATCATCCTGCTCATAATCTAGCCAAGTACATAGCCAGGGACAATGCCGGTGAGTACTTTGAATGTACTCGCAAACCACCTTAAGATAACAATAATAATGGATATGCAATATGGCTGTGGTAGGATGGCTCCAAGAGAGGTTCTTTTATAAACTAGTTTCTCTTGTATATATAGCATGTCTCTATATCTTTGATGAAAAGCTTTTGTAAAACATTTTGGAAACCCTTTTTAAAAGTTTTGAGAAAAACACTAGGAATTGGGTCACCCATTTGTTTTCCTTCCGGTCATCCCATGACCAAACTCCTTCCTCCTATTTCTGACCATCCCATGGTCAAAACATTTTCGAGCCATTTCTTTTCCGAAGTCCTTTTTGAAAACAAAACCATCACCCCCATACAGCAGCCATCACAACCGTCCATGACCGAGGACTCGACTATTCGAATACATTTACACTCTGCAGAGGTTGTACACTATACACACACCATCCGATTACTCGTCCCTGATCCACACCGATCGTGGGTCGAGTAACCGGTCAAGACCTTCTGAATGTCCTCTCCGATACGAGTGCATACCCTATGAGGTTAATCCCCTCAAAACCGGGACGCCCTATATAGTTCACTAGCCAACCGGAGCGCGTTTTGCACCCCGCAGGGTGGGCGCTTTCAATTAGGGGCTCATAGTATCGTCTGGCCACCATTTAGACGGTATTTACCAACCCTAGACCGATGTGTCACATGGGCCTTTACAGGGGAAGGCCCAGCCTCCGGGAATTTGTTCTTCCTCGTAGTAGTTTGAGACACTTATACCGGATTAGACAACTTCAAGCCCAGCCCCGTCCCATTCCAGAGTAATGTGGTTGCACGAGTTAATTGCTCAAGCATTAGGAACTGTACAGCCGGACGTGTTTTCGTAAACATTTTTCCTCCATCTTTTGTCCACCTTTTGTAAAACAAAACATGTCTCATTTTCCAAACCACTTGAGAGGCCAAGCCTCACCAAGGTTTTCACATAAAACATTTTTTGTAAATCTTTTCCCAGGGTCTTCCCATCCTACACTTTTGTTTAGGCTAAAACCGGGTCTACGAGAGGTTATGGTGTTAAACACCATCTACCATACTAAGGGAAGGTATGTATTATACAAATGCGTTGTACCTATTGGTACTAAGGGGTAATTATTTGGAGGAGCCAAACATTTCCCCCTATGAAACATAGTATAGTAAAACAATGAAATTTGCATAAATGAATAGATAAAACATGCATAGATAAAATAGTAGGACAAGGCATATGAGCAAGAAGGTGGCTTGCCTTCGTTGGCAACTTGTACCTGATCTCCTTCTTCAAGATACTCCCAATCACCTTCCTCGTACCCTTACTCGTTCGTATCTAACATCGTAAAGAAAGATAAACAAATCAAACAATACACCATACATCAAGCAAGGAGCAAACAAATCAAATAGTATAGAACCAATACTCAACTAAGCCAGCCAAAACACATACTTGTAGCTACTGAAATAGTCAAGCCAAAATCCTTGGAACCAACTAATTTGGATACTCCTAGAAATAATGGTGAATTTAAAAGTGAGTCTTAACCTAGTGAGCCAAAGAGTGCCTCACCATTGTTCTGCATGGGAACAAGGATCCAAAATAATATTGCTGGGTAGGTAACAGAAAAACTAAGCTAACCCAGCTAGATTTATAATTTTAGCTTATAAGGTTGATTTATGGTATTTTTAAGACTGCAGCAAAGGATAGAATCACTAAATAAATTCTCATTTCAGAAGTAATCATCCTAAAAAATATAACCTTCTGGGGTTAGGTGGGTATAGATAGTGCTCAACTCCAGGAGTTGGAATTACTCAAAAAGGAGTTTCACAAAAGCCTCTATAATTTATGCAAACAGCTTTTGTTCCAAATTTGTACAAATTACTACAGGTGCTAATCTACTGAAAAAGGGTTGATTCTAATTTTCCTGGATAGGTTGTTCACAAAGGAAGGCCTGGGAGTTGGTTTCATATTTTTCTGATTTGCAAAAAAATTACTAAAATTAAAACAGTGAAAACTGCCTAGTCTTTTGCCAAAAATTACTGGGAAACTACAAGCATTATTTTGGGCAGCTTCTGGTGGGAGGTGATGGGGATTTACAGAGGCTACCTTTCAGAGTTTGAATCAGGTCAAAACAGGGTCCTAGTGATTTTTGGTGGATTTAAACTACAACAACACTTTCTGGGATTTAAATAAAAAGGAAAAAGAGAAAATTTGCTGGTCAGATCTGAGCCTGGCTAAGGCCTGCGCAGCAGATGGGCCGGCCCAACAGCACGGCAGCATGCGCGGGAGCTGGGGATTCAAATCCCCGGCGGGGGCCCCACGTGTTAGCGTCTTCGGCTCGCGAAGGGGTACCTAGCGCCGTGGGTTGTCAGATCTAAACAGATCCGATGGCCCTAGGCCTTTCTTCCTCGCGAGGGGTGACGTCGCCGGCGTTAAACCCTAGTGGCTACGGGAGAGGATCGGGGAGGCTCGCCTAGGGGTGTAGCAGCATTGGGAAGGGCGTGGCTCGACACGGACGACGGTGCTGGATCTAACGAGGGGCGACAGGAGCAGCCGTGGGCTCTGGGGACGTCACGGACGAGCTCGCGGCATCGATGTCCTCGGCTCTTCTCCGGCGAAGCTCCCAGGGTACCTGTGAGAGAGGGGGACATGGGGCGGGAGAGTGCGGTTATGCTTGTTCATGCATGCAGAGATGATGGGGAAGAAAGGGGAGAGCCATGGCTTCCTCAACCTTCACCTTCCCATGTCGGTGCCGCGGTGGTGCGGTGGATGGAGAGGGAGAAAGGAGCCGAGCGAGCTCGGGTCCTCCCAGAGGTGGAGTGGGAGGGGTTCGGGGTGGAAATGAATGGGCAGCGAGGCAGTAGGTGGCGACTATGCTTTTAAGCCGAGAGGGCTCGGCTCATCGTGCACCACGTGTAGGGGCCATCCAAGGTGAGCTCGGGGAGTGTGGGTGGACTAGGGGAGAGGGGAGTGTGTTACTGGGGTCAGGGTATGGACAGTGGAGGCGTGAGAGCGGTGCACGGCCTCAGGACAGCACGGCTAGGTCCAACGGCGCCTCTGCCCGGCAGGTGTTCGACGCCAGGTCTTGTCCTGGTCGGGCTAGGAGCGGACTAGGGGTGGTTAGGTTTAGACGTGGGGTGGGGGAGGTGGCATTGGGTGGTGCCCTCTTCACGAGCGCGCCGTGTTTCTACACCGAGGAACAGAGGGTTGTGGGGGCGCACGACGTGGCCATAGTGACGTGGCCGGCGAGGGTTGGGGGTAGAGGGGGCGTTCGGTGAGTGAGGGAAGAAGGGGTGGGCGGTGCCTGGGGAAGACGCGGGTGGCGCGGGCCTAGGGACAAGACGTTGCATGGGTTAGTGGGGCTGGGGTGATCATGGCAAGATCTTGCCGATCTGCCGCCGATCACTCCTTCTATCTCTCGCGTGGGTGATCAGGGTCGGGCAGGGTGAGGGAGAGGGGTGCGTTGCAGTGCTAGATACGTTACAGGGGCCAACGTGTGTGATGATCGGGTTTGGAGAGTAGGGGAGGGTTTAGGTTGATCTAGGGCGGCACACGCTCGGGATCGATTTTGATCGATGCCCTAATCGAGCTCAAACCACTAATGGCAGGAGTAGAGGCATGGGGGTGTAGGGAGAGGAGGGGTGAGTGAAACCAAACTCTGGTTGCCTCCTGGATCCTCTTCAATAGTTTGGAATGATCAATCAAAGTGGAAAAGAATTAAGGTGACCATTTGATGAAGTGGTCACATGTGATCATAGCATCATAATGGTAGTTAGGCAATGTTGGAGGTTTAACTCCTTGTAACTTGTGTGTTGTTTTGGGGTCATGGCAAACATAAAAGAGTCCTAGGGTTTTTAGGGCATAGGGGTTTTTGAGCTCTCCTTAAAGTGGTGCTAGGGTTTTGGGCATAGTCAATCTCAGGGCAGGATCTACTAGGTGACACACCACAAAGGAAGCAAAAGATTTTTAAACTAGACAAGGCTAAAGATCAGACAGGTAAGTGAATAACAGATAGGGGTTGTGTTACTTAAAAGTTTTGTTTCCCCCTAAACTTTGGATTTCATATTTAAACAATTCAGGGAGGAAAAGTTGGGATGTTACACTTACGATTAGATTGGCATCAGAAATAAATAGAAACTTTTTTCTTTGAATCCCTAGAACTTATAATGTTGGTCTGAGGTTTAGGGACTAGACCCTTCTCTTATTGTTACTCATGGATTGGTTCTGGTAGTGATACCAGCTACTGATTCTTGAGTCAAAGTTGGAAAGATGATTGTAGGCTTGATAAATTATATGGGTCCATAAGATGAAATTCTAAGGTGCTACTCCTATTTAAGAGGTGTGCCTAGAAGTTCATATCTTGGCTATATTCATTCTTGAAATTTAAGTTATAGCCTGGTAGCTAGGATCAATGATGTTTTCCTGAGATCCTAGTTGGATCTATATAGTTTTATGGTTGCTTTTAGTGTTCAAAACTTCTATGATGGATTCACCCCACTTGGGTGTTTTTCTGAGAAGTTGAATATGAGACAACTCATGAATGCTTGTCTAGCTTAGACAGATAGATCATGTGATGGCCTTTTATTACTCACCACACTTGGTTTTTGTTGTTGGGGTTGCAAGTTGTTGATCTTGTGGCTAGCTTGATCTGGTGCTTCTCCTAGTACTTCCAGTTTCTGGGCTTGTCCTTGATCTAGCTCTCCACCTCCTGGTCCTGGTAGCTTGACCTTGTGTTTGCTATCCACCTGATCTACCCCCTCCTTATGTCACCATCTTGGTGAGATGATCAAGGGTTTGGTTGGTGCGATCTTGTTTGGCTTGGTTTGGCTGATGTGTTTGATGTTTATGAAGCAGGGAATGGTGTTGGGTTTGCTTCCCATGGCTGTGCTGAGCATTTTTGTGTGTTGGAGTTGTTGATGCTGTGCTGACAGCACATACCATGCAGTTTGGTGTGTGTGCTTCTTGTGTGTCTTCTGCACCCTGTGGATATGCTCTGGATATGAAAGTTACTTTTATCTGGTTACACTTACTTGTCTGGTGAAACTTGCCCCTCCTTGATGTTTGGAGTTATTTGACTTCTGGCTTAAATTATGAAAGATTCAGTTCTTTCCAATTGGTGAAACTTGCCCCTTTAAATATTTCTCAATGATGAAAAAGTGAACAGTGCAACTCACTGTCAATTCTGAGAGTACATATTTTAATCCTTAATTTTCTTTCTTTAGTTTGTGTTTTGTTTTGCAGGTACCAGACTTGAAGATTCAAGACTTTAGTTTAGGTTTTCTTTTTCTTTATAGAATAGTCACTTGTAATCTTTCTTTTATTCTTTTGTAATTTTTATTTCATTTTTTTGTAATAAATATTGTAATATTACTCAATATATAATGGTTCTTTTATTTCATTATCTATTGTAGAGTTTCTTGATCATGTTTATAAGTTAAATTTTGTAACTTATTTATTGAATGAAATTATGGAATGAATATTCTTTTTCTTAATTGTGTTCTTTATTTAAAGTTTGAACTACTAATTATTAACTCTTGACTAAATCATAATACTCAAACATAATTCTAAATCCTTTGAATTATAAATCCAACACTCAAGTTTAAATTCAAATTTCATTTCCCAAAACACACTAATCTACAAAGATCATATCAAAGTTTATAACAATCATCCTCCAAGACTATACCTGATCTCAAAGCATGAAAGAAACTTTGATCACTTTAGGTTTTTATTTGGTGAAAAATTTACCCACATTTTTACAGATGAATGCATGCAATTTCACAGATTACTAAATCTACCCTTCGTTGGTTCCTAAATGCTGGGATGTTACATCCCCTTAAGAAAATTTAGCTTACTCCCTTTGGGTTCAAAGTTAGACTTGAACCTAATCCGTTTCTTTTCTGGGGTTGTGAGTGTAACAGTACGATTGGCACAATCTATTACTCCCTCATATCGGGTCATCCAATCCATACCCAAAATTACATCCAATCCTTGGGATTATAGGATTATTAGACTAACTAGAAACTTGTATTTTCCAAACTCTATTACTAGATCATGACATCCAAAATTTACTATCATCTCTCCACCTGGGGAGCTTACTTTAATAGGACATCCAATTGTTTCAGTTGGGAGTCTATTTTTGTCTAGTAATGCTCTTGAAATGAATGCGATGCGCCGGTATCAAAAAGGATAAGTGTTGGAAACGAATTAATCTTGAACTTACCAATCACAGCATCAGCCTCATCATGGATTTCCTCCACATTGATGTGGTTCACATGGCCCTTCTGAAAAAGATTTGGCTTGTTGGCTCCATCAGTCTTCTTTTCTGGGCATTCATTTGTGTAGTGCCCAGTTTTCTTGCACTTCAAAGATTCAACCTGACTGATGTCTCTCTTAGCTGGTTGATTCCCATTGCCATTTCCACTATGGTGACTCTTATGTCCACTCTTGTTGTTGCGGTAATCACCATTGTTGTGTCCACGATGTTTATTGTTATCGTGTTCATGGTTACTGTTGTGGTGGTTGTTATGATTCCCGTGTTAGTGGGATCCAGAACCTCCACTTACTTCACCAAAAGAACGCTTATGAGACGATCCAGATCCATGCTTATCAATAAGGTGCTTCTGATACGTCGGAAACGTATCTATAATTTTTTATGTTCCATGCTTGTTTAGTATCCACTTTGCAATATTTTGTCTACACTTTGAGGTATTTTTATACACTTTCTGGAACTAACCTATTGACAAGATGCCATAGTGCCAGTTGCCTGTTTTCTGCTGTTTTTGGTCTCAGAAAACTAAAAAATGAATATTCTCGGAATTAGAAGGGACAAAATCTAAAGTTCATATTTTTCCCTGAACGATACGGAAAATCGAAGATGAGACGGAGGAGGACACCAGGGTGGCCACACCCTAGGTGGGCGCGGGTCCCACCCTGGCCGCGCCCACAGGGGGTGTGGGCCCCTGGCCCTCCATCGACCTTGCCTCCTTCGCCTATAAGAAGACCCCGACTCAGAAACCCTAAATAATAGACCAAAAAGGCACGAAAAGTTCCGCAGTGCCGCCGCCACCGAAGGGGAGATTTGGGGGATAGAAAGTCTCTGTTCTGGCACACTGTCGGGACAGGCCCGGAGCCATCTCCATCGATCTCCATCGCCATCTCCATCACCGTTGTTGATTCCCATGATAAGGAGGGAGTAGTTCTTCCTCGAGGCTAAGGGCTCTACCGGTAGCTATGTGTTCATCTTTCTATGCATGATCTTATTGTGGTCATGAGCTTTGTAATCTAGTAGATGTACCTTGCTACTCAAGTGCTTCAATAGATCTCTGCTCTCCCCATGTGTGTGAAAGTGACAGCGTGCACGCCATGGTGGCACTTAGGCTAGAGTCTACATAAATACTCTTCGTTCTTTAATAGATCTATGCTTTTCTCCACGTGTGTGAAAGTGACAGTGTGCACGCCGTGTGTGGCACTTAAGCTAGGTTACATATATTTATTATGAGTTATATTTTGAGTTGGTTGTCTCTATGAAATTGTGGTGTTTGTTGGAACCATCTAGCGCTCAATATGACAGTGTGGGGTTATCTAGATGGGGAAGGCGGACTTTGAGGTGTGCTTTTGTAGGCCTAACATGGATTAGAGTGTCCAATCGGAGAGTAGTTAAGAGTAGTATCATGAATAGAATATATTTATTGAGATTGTTCACTAGTGAAAGTATGATCCCTAAGCCTTGTTTCTAAACATTGAAACACCATTTGCATCTAGATTTGTTGCATGTTTGCTTGCTTCCATCTTTATTTCAGTTTGTTGTTGGGGATATACTTTCTCGGTATACCCATAGGACTTGCTGACCAAGGTGGCCCACAAACGGGTTAGAGCTTTGCTTCACGGGCGACCTAGTCAGAGAAAGAGGAGGAACCAGTTCCGGCTACGACAAGGCCCAGAAGAGTTACCGACATAGGCCTGTAGTATTACTTTTAGTCCAAGCTGTACATAGTTACCGACTATGTAACATAGCCGGTAGGTCTCTCCCTGTAACCCTGGCCCCGGTGACTATATAAACCAGCCCTATGGGAACCTTTAGGGCAACCAATCAATCATACATCACAATCAACTCGCACAGGCGAACCTCTCTTATAATCCATTGTAACATCCGGCTTACGCTGATATATTACTGGGTTGCTAGCAGGAGTAGGATCCGATCACCGCAGTCGGATCTGAACTTGGGTAAACTTGTGCTCACCGCTCCTAGAACATCCGACATCTTACACCCCATCCTTCCAACGCCACTAGGACCCCCTATGGCGTACTTGTCGACAATCCGACGACAGTTGGCGCCCACCGTGGGGCAGGTGACCTTTGGAGCATCATTCCAGGCGGAATCTACGCGTGCATTGCCATGGGTCGCGTGGTCTACGCTAGTGATGTCCCTCTCATCCTTCTCGATGAGACTTGGATTCCGGCTTCGAAACCCGTGGCGACCTACACAATCATGTCAATCGGCGAGATCGATATCTATCTCGGTTTCGCTGAACCCGCCCAACCCACCCTTGAGGTGATGACCATGGCGAAAGAAAAATCCGGATCTACTTTATCCGTAGAGGCGGAAGAGTTAAGGGTCCCGGAGAAAATCAAACCCACCCAGCCCACTCATGTAGTGGAAGAAGAGGTGGAAGAAGAATCCAGATCCGATCTCTCTAGCGAGATCGGATATACAGACGAGGAATACATCCGCTACGGATCCAGCTTTGCTGATGTCGAATCGGAAACCAAGTTATACAAGTACCTCAAGAACATGAACAAGAAGAAGCACTGTTTCGTGCACCACATAAGCACTAGATCCTACTTTGTTGATGTTGGAGCTGGTAACGACTCGGTCCAAGACGCAATCGAAGAAAATGCCGACTTACCTGGCTCCCCAGCAGAGTCAATCACGTCGCAGGAACTTCGAGACTTCGACAAAGAGATGGAGGAGTATGAACAAGAGCATGTCTCCAAACAAATGCAAGGTGAGACAGAAACTCCTCCTAGTCCATATGATAGCATGGATGAAAGCTACACCTCGCAGGATGACATGGACACCGGAGATTCCTCTGAGGTCCACAAACCAACCATGACGGGAAGTACCGACGGAAGTTTATCCCTCGGTACCTGACCAAAAGCCGTCTTTGCCACTGGTACGCACGTTAAGGTTACTAGGAGTTCAAAGAATAAGAAGAAGAACAACAAGAATCCGACAAGCCTATGTCAACAACCTCATGATGGAAGAACAACAGCCTCTCTTGTGCGAGGAATTCCGTCAGCTCAACCTGGAAATTGTGGAACAAGGGTATCTCCAGAACCTTCTAGCAACACCTCTCTTAGAAGAAAAGGTTCGCTCTTCTCAGCTTGGTGATCCGTACACAAGAAAGATCATCTCTAGGCTTCAGCTTCCGAAGTATGAGTCCTTCCACGTCGATGATCAAGGCACGCTTTTCTTTGAACACCGGATGGTTGTTCCGAACTACCCGGGTTTGAGAGAGCAAGTTCTCAAGGAGGCGCATGATTCTGTTCTTTCTATCCACCCTGGCAGCACAAAGATGTACATGGACTTGAAAACACAATATTGGTGGCCTGGTTTGAAAAGATATTGTGCCAAGTATGTCTCGGAGTGTGATGTCTGCCGCAGAGTGAAAGCTGTCCATCAGAAACCTTCCGGTCTTCTACAGCCATTGAAACCCCCGGAATGGAAATGGGAGAAAGTAGAGATGGACTTCATCACTGGTTTTCCGAGGTCGCAGAAGGGCAACAATGCAATCTTTGTTGTCATTGACAGGCTTTCTAAAGTGGCTCACTTCTTCCCCGTCAAGGAAACCATTTCTGCAATTCAGTTGGCGCAGCTCTATATCAACAGAATTGTCTCTCTGTATGGGGTTCCGCTCGAGATCAGTTCAAACCGTGGAAGTATCTTCACTTCCAAGTTCTGGGAGAGTTTCCAAAATGCTTTGGGAACAAAGTTGAACTTCAGCACAGCCTACCACCCTCAGTCGCAAGGACAAGTTGAAAGGATCAATCAGATTCTGGAGGATATGCTTCGTGCTTGCGTCATCTCTTTTGGCATGAAGTGGGAAGAATGTCTTCCTTATGCTGAATTCTCGTACAACAACAGCTTCCAGAAAAGTCTAAAGATGGCACCATTTGAGGCTCTCTATGGTCGCAAATGCAGAACTCCGATTGGTTGGTCGGGTGCAGGTGAAAGGATCTTGTTTGGCCCTGACATTGTGACTCAAGCGGAGGAGAAGGTTCACATCATTCTTGAAAATCTGAGGATTGCTCAAAGTCGCCAGAAGAGCAATTACGACAGGAAGCACACGGACATGGAGTATGTCCCTGGTGATCTCGTTTACCTTCGTGCCACTCCCATGAGAGGCACGCACCGCTTTGGTATCAAAGGGAAGCTGGCTCCTAGATACATCGGTCCCTTCAAAGTTCGTGGAAGAAGGGGAGAAGTTGCTTATGCTCTTGAGCTCCCGGAAAAACTCAAAGTCCATGATGTTTTCCACATCTCTCAGCTCAAGAAGTGCTTCAAGGATCCCGGCAGGACCGTGGACCATGAGCTTATCAATCTTCAAGAAGACCTGTCTTATCAAGAACACCCCACAAAAATCCTTGAAGTCGCAGAAAGAAGGACTCGCAACAAGTCCATCAAGTTCTGCAAGGTGCAGTGGTCGCACCATTCCGTTGATGAAGCCACTTGGGAACGTGAAGATGATCTCCGTGCCAAGTATCCTACCCTCTTTGTGTCTTCTTCTTCATCCTAGAATCTCGGGGCGAGATTCCTGTTTAGTGGGGGAGAGTTGTAGCATCCCAATTGTCTAACAATTGTAATGCTACTTGGTCTAGTAATATAATGGCTACTTCAAATATATAATTGTTGCATCATCATTATATCATGCTCATGTCATCATGCCTCCTTGCATTTGAGCATCATATAAAACCCTTTTTGATTTGGTTCTCATATCATATGCATTATTAATTGTATTTGCCTCTTGATATTGTATTTGGATCTTGATATATTGTTTAATGCCCAAGTTGAGTTGGGGGCATATCTCTTATTAACTCCACCACCTTTCTTCTTTCACCACCTTATAATTCCACCATCCAACTGAATATGAGCTTGGCACTTATTGGTTTTACCTCTAGCTCATGTGGGTTGGGATGGATCCAATTCTTTTTCCACATGCTCTCATATATCAATAATGTTGTTTTCACAATATGGATATGTGGAGAGCCACTTGGCCACCTTTGCATGCCTTGTGAGTGGAACCCTTTTCCTCGCTCCATATGGATTATCATGGATTTATGCTAATGTTGGAATATTTTGGGATTATTGATCATCTAGTGGAACATACACACTAGCATGTCCCATTCTATTTCAAACATGGCTATCTCCATCTATTCCACTTGGAAATTCTTTCTAGATTCCTTGCTTGGGCCTTACCCCAATTTTGGAATGCATAATAAGAATGCCATGAAACAATATTGTCTTCACAAGTATCAACATGGCATTAAATATTATGCATGGCCCATGCAAGTACCACATTTTTGCTTGTCATTTGGATTTTATTGGATTTTTGAGTGAATTTAAACCACATCTCTCTCTCCCCTTAGCTTGATCTTGTTTGAGCTTGCTTAAGACCATCATCACCACACCCCTCCCTTGTGTTGCTTGATCTAGTTGGAGCATGCAATCTCCTATAAACCCCAAGCCACCACCCCATCACCCTAATCACCTAGCTATCACCACCCTACCTCTCCTCTCTTTACCATCCCCTCTAACCTAGCTCTAACCTAAACCCTAAGTACCCCCTCATCTCTCCTCTCTCTAGCCGAGCCACACCACCATGTCCTACCCTAGCTGCCACCCCTCTCTCCCTGCCCTAGCTACCAACCCCAAGCCTACCCGAGCCTAGCTCTAGCCCTACCCGAGGCTACCCCCTCTCCCTCTCTTGCTCTCTCTATGCCACAAGGGCCCTCCAACCCGAGCCTGTCCCTGCCTCCTTGGCCTCGCCCTGGTCCACCTGCCAGCCCCCCCTACCTGCCCCTGCCCTGCCCTGGCCGAACCGAGCACGTGAAGGAGGGAGAGGAAAGGTGGCCGAGCCACCTTTTCCATCTACCCCACCCCCACGGCACCCCTCTCCCTCTCCGCTTTATCCACCCCCGCACGGCTCTCCTCTGCCCCAGATCTACCCCCAGGACCGAGCCGGCCATCCTTTCTCCTCCCCACCGACGCCTACCTCCCTCTCGCCGCCACCGTCGGCCTCCACCGCTTCTCGACGATCCGGACGCGCAGCCAGACCGTGGAGTGGTCTGGTGGACCGAGGAGACCCCCTGCTGCAGCCCCGTACACGGAACCACGAAGAGGAAGCCCCAGACCGCCAGAACCATCAACGCCCACGCCGGAACCCTAGATCATCTGTCCGCCTGCATCGCCGTTGATCGCCAGCGCCCCTGCCCGATCCAGCGCCACCGACAACCTCTCGGTGAGCCCCTGTACCCCCTAGACACGGTCCGCCTCGCTGCCGTCGCCGGACGTTTCGTCGTGCACGCTCTGTGCGCCGGCGTCGCGCTCGGTCCGCCTCGCTGTAGCGTCGCAGAAGCCTAGCTAGGCCGCGCCCACCTCTCTGTCACCTAGCCCAAGCCACCGCAGCGGCAGCCGCCCTGCGTGCAAGCCCCAGGTCACGAGATCGAAGCCCCGAGCCGCGCGCACCGCCTCTGCCTTTTCCTTCAGAGAGAGGAGAAGAAAAACAGTGTCGCGGCAACGTTTTGCAGAAAACCCCCTCCCATTTTGTTTACCGTAACCCGCGCTCCTGCCGACCCCACCTGTCTGCCTCTGGCGTTTTTGCAAAAAGGATCCCGCAGTGTTAAGCCCTCAACCCGCAGTCCTCGCTATGCCGCGTGGCACACCCCTTGGTCGCCCGCTGACGCGTGGGCCTGCGAAGACCCCCGGCCCCACCTGTCATCCGCTAGGGCTAGAAGAGCTCGCGGTGACAGAAGTGTTTCCGCGCGCTTTTGGTCCAGTCAGCCGTGGCCCCACATGTCGGCGTCTGCGGCTAGGTTCACTGGAGTATAAAAAGTATTTTCGGCTTATCTGTTTTATTTCAAATTTATTTCAAATTATTTCAAATTCAAATATATTTCTGTTTTTAAATATCTTTTCAAATATTAATCCAAATAATACATATAATATATGTTTTCAAATCAGAAAAATGTGAGGAATTCAAATATGCAATCCAAAATATATTTTGGACACTTAAATTTCCAAGTTTATTTAAATTACAACAAATGCCCCTTTTCCGTAAATAATTAATAACTTTTGATTTATAACTCCAAATTTAATAAATAATATGTCTAAAATGATTAGCTCGACGAGACCTTTCTGTTTATGCATTCCATGTGTTGTTTTGAAGCATGCATCATATAAATATATTCTATACAGCAACTATAATGGGGTTAAAATGTGACCAAAACTCAATAAAATGATTTATTCTTGTATTCCACACCTCACCCATGCCATGCTACTTTATTGCCATGCAAATTGTGCATCATTCATCATGGCATGATTGTTTGCTTGATGCATTTTATTCATATGCTTGCGCACTTTATTTATGTTGGCCTTGTTTGTTTGGTTCTTCTTCGAATAGACGTTGAGCAGGGGATATATCAAGAGAACCAGGAGCACTACCCAGATCCATTCCTTGCTTCAACTGAGCTGCCAGGCAAGCACTACCACATGCTTGCATACATATAGTG
The DNA here is from genome assembly GCA_916181665.1 of Avena sativa. Lineage (NCBI taxonomy): Eukaryota > Viridiplantae > Streptophyta > Magnoliopsida > Poales > Poaceae > Avena > Avena sativa. The sequence continues at coordinate 153,382,443 of OV702297.1, forward strand.
CCTATTGCCTCTGTCTTATTCTTGCATCATTGAGTCGCGCTTGCATTAAATTGAATCCCAAGTATTGCATAGCCTTTACTTTTTAAACCCCACCGAAGCTTGTTCCTCCATCCCATGAGCCATTACTACAGGAGTTGTTTGAGCCATGCGAGTCGTAGAACAGCATGTGTAGGGTATGTGAGTGTCTGATGGTTAACGAGGTACCTAAACAACTTAACCTGAGTAGTAATGGGATAACTAATGAAAGTGGCACCGGTGAGCAATATCTGTTATTTGGTTTTTATGCTCACTTGTGTCCCGTAAGACCCCGAGTACTTGATTCATGTTCCAAGATTATTCGCGCTATCCACATCCGGGAGGCCTTATGGACCCCCCTGAGCCAGAGCTTGATTCATTCTTATTTCTTGAGGGCCACAAACTAGTTTGAGGTTTTATTTACGATCCTGTACTTATGCCATGCTTTACTGCTTTGATTTAAGATTGTGCGAGGTAATGCACACTGTACTGTTTAGGTCCGTGACCCGTTTACGCTGTATCGACAAGCCCAGTCACACTTTCGGGTTCCTAGTCGTTTACAGCCGGCTCCACAAACCTTGAGACCGTCTCGGAGTCAGCTAGCTTCGTTGCGGGTAGCTCAATGGGGTGGCCCCCTGAAATATTTCTGAATCCTGTGATCGCTTTGTCGTGACTGCCTCGTTGGGTTTTGATTTGGTTTTTCCGAGGCATATCGAGTGTGTGTTGCTATTTGTGCACCCCTGCAGGGTAAAACTTTCTGAAAGCCGTGTCCGCGGTTATGGACGACTTGGAGCACAGTTTCTCGATCATAGACAAGCATAACTAAAGTACCGCTTTTAAATTGACTAGACTAGGTACCTGACTAGTAAATAGTGCAACACTCATGGAATGGATAATAAAACTGCCAACGGTTGGGGGGTTGTTCGTCCGCTTCCTCGTCGGTAAGCGAGGAGGAGGATGGATCTGTTAAGATTACCTTTATTACTGTTATAACTGTTGTTATTAATTCACGGACATCCGTCTATCTCTGGTTAGGCGGATGGTTAGCGAGTATCTGTAGAATTGTTAGGGTTTATCTTTTGCTGCAATTGCGTCACCCCAGGTTGTGTCCCCTTTAGAGGCATAAAGACTTGCTGAGTACCCCTAGGGTCTCACACGATAAATTATTGGTTCAGATGAACAGGTACCCTCGCAAGATGGATACTGGGTGGAAGAGACGGACGATGTGGGCAACGATCATTCGGTGTAGAGATTCCGGGAACGGGGATCCGTGAGATCTGTGGGCGGGATGTGCTTATTTATGGGGCATCTTATGCCGATTTGCTTCTTATCCGTACTCGGATTTTGTCTTCCGCTTCCGCTTGATACTCTGTTGATTGATGTATGAGGAGATATCCTACACTATTATATCTATCTAGGATATTTGGATCTTGCCGTATGGCGTTGCTATATTTCCTTTCTTTTTAGATGGAATGGCTCTGATGTACTATTGTATGGTGGCTTGCATACATACTCATTTGTGTATGTAGTTGATCCCTTCGCCTGCCGATTACGCCGCCCGTTCTTGTCCCGATGTTTGGAAATGGTTGGGACGGCCGAAAGGTCTACCTGTGAGTGGCATTTAGGCCCCACCGTACTATTTCAACCATTTCTGATCATCCAGGCTTGTACTAGGAGCGTAATTCACCGAGGTAGTTACAATTGGTATCAGAGCCATCCCGACCTTCAGGGTCTCAGCCAAATGGTCGTTGTCTGTCTAGCAAATATTTTTGGTAGTTATGTATACTAGGAAAAAACAAAACGTGAGAGTAGGACTGCTTCCACTTTTCTTCTTACCCAACCACCACCTTTTCTGGTAAGGAAGTGTAACGTTTTCAATCCTCTTCTACAAATTCAAACTAGGATTCACGTGTTCTGGGTTTCCGTAGTACCATAGGTTGTGTATCTGTGTGTGTGAGTGTGTGTGTGTAATCTTTGTCTATCTGTTGCATCCAAGTTGTTATCTTATCGGCCTTTTGGTTATCAACTGTTGGTACATTCCATACCGATAGGCTTTTGCAAACCGACGCGATCTATCTGATTCGTTGTATACCGACGCGATCTATCTTACTCTTTGTTATCCGACGTTATCTTCTTTGTGGTGTTCGTTTCCGTAGTTGCTAATCTTTAGGTTCGTCGTGAGAAGAAGGTGTTGAGATATGTGTTTTACTTATTCATGTGCGGAGTAATGGTTTGAGTGCGGGATGGAGTCGCGACCATACCACTACTTTTATCATTCGCTCTTGTATATTGGATTGGTAGGGTCACTAATCTTGATTCGTAAAGTAATTTTGCGCATATATTGGTATTTTAATGCCGAAATTTGTGGAAAAATTTTCTTTGATATATTTGTGTACCACACTCCTTTTCAGTCGTGTGCGATATGCTTAATATCTTCTAGGTGCTTTGAACTTCGTTGATATTTTAATATCATCCTAGTAAATTGTATCCTTTAATCTTGATTAATTCCATCTTGGTACTATTTTGGATTATTATTATTCTCCATCATAGTACTGACTTGTGTGTTATATCAATCACAGGATGGCACCACCACGCCGTTCTGAGGAGGACATACAACCTGAACTGGGGGCAGCTTTGTCAAGCATCGCCAATGCCTTGGCAGCAATGCAGCAGAACCAGCAGCGCTTTGAGGAAAGTGTCAGGAGGAACGAGTTTGTGCCGCTACCTCCACCTCCCAAGCGAGGAGACATCAAAAGCTTCCTGAAGTTCAACCCTCGCCAGTTTGATGTTTCTGATCAACCACTTGATGCTGATGATTGGTTGCGTGAGATGTCAAGGTTACTGGCAACTGCTGATGTTCCCGAGCAAGAATGGGTAAAGTGTGCTACTCACCTTCTGAAGGGAGATGCAGCTCTGTGGTGGGAGAATTACCTGAAGGCAAACTGCACTGGTTTTCCGCCTACTTGGGAACAGTTCACTGGAGCTTTCAAGGAGCAGTATCTGTCAGAAATTGTCATGGAGAGAATGAAGGAAGTGTTTCTTAACCTGAAGCAGGGCAATGATAATGTCAACACCTACATCAGGAACTTCATGAACCTTTCTCGTTATGGTGGCGATGAGATCTCTGATGACAAGAAGAAGCAAAAGAGGTTCAGGCAAGGGCTCAATGCATCGATCAAGTATGCCATCACGCATGCAAGGCCGGCATCTTTTCTGGAACTTCAGCATACAGCTCTGCAAGAAGAGGCAAGTAGGCAAGTGTTTGAGGAGTCAAAGAAACACAGCCGTGATGCAGCAAGCTCTTCAGCTATGTCAGCTCCTTCTAAGCGTCGTGTCTGGGTTCCTAACACCCCACCGTCGCTCCCGGCTCCACTAAGACCTTCAAGCTACGCGGCAAGGCCACCAAACTTCCTCACTGCGGCTCCCAGGGGTTACAACCACCACTACCCTGGAGCGCCTGGCGGAGTCCCTGGCTACGTTGCTCCACGCCCACCTGGTGCTTGTTACACTTGTGGAGACTCTGGGCATCAACAATGGAACTGTCCGATGAAGAACAAGGCTCTTCCTCCACCACCTCCAAGATCTGCGGCAAGCTCTCCTTTGGTTCGTGCACCACCACCTCGGGCTCTCAACATCAACACCAAGCCCGGGTCTACTGTTGCTCGTGCCAACTGCATCAACGCCGCTCAAGCTGAGCATGCACCTGGAGTTGTGATGGGTATGCTTCCCGTGAACTCAGTTTCTGCAAGAGTTTTGTTTGATTCTGGTGCTTCGCATTCTTTTGTTTCGCATAAGTTTGCACAAGAGCAGGATCTGGATAAGGTTCCTTTATCACATCGTCTGGTGGTACAATCTCCTGGGTCAAACATGAGGGCTGCTCATATCAGCCATGGCAATCAAATTGAGATTGGTGGCTCTTCGTTCTCGGCTTCCTTGATTGTTCTGGGCAATTCTGACATTGATGTCATCTTGGGCATGGATTGGTTGACAGCAAATGCAGCTGTGATTGATTGTGCTGAACGCTCGGTTTCTCTGAAGATTCCTAAAGGCCATATAGTCTATTCTCCAAGTCTGACTCCTGCTATCCAGCTTTTCTCTTTGGCGGCTCTGAATGTTGATGCTATGGAAGCTATTCAGAGTGTTCCGGTGGTCTGTGAGTTCCCAGATGTCTTTCCTGAAGAGTTGCCAGGTATGCCTCCGAATCGTGAGGTTGAGTTTGTTATTGAGCTTGAACCTGGTACCGCTCCTATCTCCAAGCGGCCTTATAAGATGGGTCCTGCTGAGTTGGCTGAACTCAAACGTCAGCTTGATGAACAAGAGAAGTTGGGTTTCATTCAGCATAGCACTTCTTCTTGGGGTAGCCCTACTCTCTTTGTGAAGAAGCGAGATCAGACTGATAGACTTTGTGTTGACTATCGGGCTCTCAATGCTAAAACCATCAAGAATAAATATCCCCTTCCGCGGATTAATGATCTCTTTGATCAGCTAGCTGGAGCTGTGGTTTTCTCTAAGCTTGACTTGAGGAGTGGTTATCACCAAATCAGGATTCGCAAGGAAGATGTTCCGAAGACAGCTTTCACCACCCGCTATGGCCTCTATGAGTACACGGTTATGTCTTTCGGTCTCACCAACGCACCTGCCACCTTCTCGAGGCTCATGAACTCGGTTTTCATGGAGTTTCTTGATAAGTTCGTTGTGGTCTATATGGATGACATCCTAGTCTATTCTAAGTCACAGGAAGAGCATGAAGAACACCTTCGGTGTGTCCTAAGCAAGCTTCGTGAGAACCGCTTGTATGCAAAGTTCTCCAAGTGTGAGTTTTGGCTGCCTCAAGTAACCTATCTTGGTCACGTCATCTCTGCCAAGGGCATTGCAGTCAACCCGGAAACTGTGAAGACAATTGTTGAATGGCTTCCTCCTGTTAATGTCAAAGAAGTGCGGAGTTTCCTTGGTTTGGCAAGTTATTGCCGTCGCTTCGTTCAGAACTTCTCGAAGATAGCGAAGCCTCTTACCGATCTTCTCAAGAAAGGCAAGAAATACCTTTGGACTCCTGCATGTCAAGCAAGCTTTGAGACACTCAAAGAGAAGCTCACTTCCACACCAGTCTTGGTTCCTCCGGATACCTCCAAGCCGTTTCAGATCTTCTGTGACGCTTCTTTGCATGGATTGGGTGCGGTCCTCATGCAAGAAAAACAAGTTGTTGCTTATGCCTCTCGTCAGTTGAAGACGCATGAGATCAACTATCCTACACATGACCTCGAGCTCGCAGCAGTTGTCTTTGCTTTGAAAGTATGGAGGCACTACTTGCTTGGCAACCGTTGTGAGATCTTTTCTGATCACAAGAGTCTGAAGTATATCTTTACTCAGCCTGATCTCAACCTTCGGCAAAGGAGATGGATTGAAGCAATCAATGACTTCGATTTGACCATCAACTACACTCCGGGAAAAGCTAATGTCATGGCAGATGCTCTCAGCCGCAAAGCCTATGTCGGTAAGCGAGGAGGAGGATGGATCTGTTAAGATTACCTTTATTACTGTTATAACTGTTGTTATTAATTCACGGACATCCGTCTATCTCTGGTTAGGCGGATGGTTAGCGAGTATCTGTAGAATTGTTAGGGTTTATCTTTTGCTGCAATTGCGTCACCCCAGGTTGTGTCCCCTTTAGAGGCATAAAGACTTGCTGAGTACCCCTAGGGTCTCACACGATAAATTATTGGTTCAGATGAACAGGTACCCTCGCAAGATGGATACTGGGTGGAAGAGACGGACGATGTGGGCAACGATCATTCGGTGTAGAGATTCCGGGAACGGGGATCCGTGAGATCTGTGGGCGGGATGTGCTTATTTATGGGGCATCTTATGCCGATTTGCTTCTTATCCGTACTCGGATTTTGTCTTCCGCTTCCGCTTGATACTCTGTTGATTGATGTATGAGGAGATATCCTACACTATTATATCTATCTAGGATATTTGGATCTTGCCGTATGGCGTTGCTATATTTCCTTTCTTTTTAGATGGAATGGCTCTGATGTACTATTGTATGGTGGCTTGCATACATACTCATTTGTGTATGTAGTTGATCCCTTCGCCTGCCGATTACGCCGCCCGTTCTTGTCCCGATGTTTGGAAATGGTTGGGACGGCCGAAAGGTCTACCTGTGAGTGGCATTTAGGCCCCACCGTACTATTTCAACCATTTCTGATCATCCAGGCTTGTACTAGGAGCGTAATTCACCGAGGTAGTTACAGAGAAGCAGAAATCTGACTCCACCGTGCAGAAGTCGTGAGCCTCCAAGGCGCAGATCTCTCTCGCCAAACGACGCTCACCATCGCATCGAATCAAACATAGAAGCGTGGTGGTACGAGGAGGAAGATGTGTAGGTGGGACCTAAGTGCTTTGGTCCAGGTATACGTCAAACCAAATTTCTGGTTGACTTTGGCATTGCCAAGCATATTCAGCCCTATGACGGTGCAGCTCGACCAGATACTTGGCTCCAGGATTTTTTCCAGGCTTGCTGCATCGCCAAAGGAGGAAACAGCCTGGTTGTAGTCCGATATCTCCCACTGATGCTGAGGAAGAAGGCTCGATCATGGCTCAGTGAACTGCCAGAGAATTCAATCCATAACTGGTATGATATGCAAAGTGCGTTCTTTTCGAACTTCGGGGGAACATACAGGAGGCCCTGCACAGTCAGAGACTTGCAGCGTTGCACCCAAAGACCCGGAGAAACCTGCCAGGATTACCTCGGATGATGGATTGATACGAAGAACTCATGTGAAGGAGTAAACGAGCAAACTGCGATAGAAGCTTTTATTGCAGGACTTCCAGTCGGACTTTTACGTCACAGGATGAAGCGTGACCACATCACAGATTTGGGAGAAATGATAGAGACGGCAAGCAAATATGCTGACACTGATGATGATTCAGAAGGGCTGCTAAATATTCTGGCCAATCTCAATGCGGCCAAACAGCCAAAGCAAACTCAGAAGCGCAAGAACACCTCGGACAAAAAGTCGGCTCTAGACAACGCAGTTGTTAATGCAACATTCAGATCCGGAGGAAGAGGAGGGCGCGGAGGCGGCCGTGGTAGAGGCCGAGGAACTTCCCGAATCCAGGGCAGAGGAGACCAGCAACCCGGAAGAACCTATACCTGGGCTAATATTGCCAATAATCCCTGTGTCCACCACTTGGATAGTAACGGAGGATCTACCCACACAAATGCCGAGTGTTGTTTCAATGAAGACATCAAGAAAGACGAATCCGCTGGCTACAGAGCCAAGCAACGAAAAGGAAAGAAAAACTCCGAGAAAGGAAAGGAGCCCAAGGAAGATTCCGACACGGAAGAAGCGGAAGCCGCTGCAGATCCCAAGTCGGATGGAAAGAAGACTTTATCGACTAAGAAAGACGCATACATCTGCTTCCTTGGATCCTAACCTGCTAAAGAAAAAAGGCGGTTCTTCGTGAGCTCAATGCCACGGTCCCGGCTGTTCCACAGTTCCTGGACTGGTCAGAGGTAACCGTCAACTTTGATCGTTCAAATCACCCGAGGAAAACACATCGTCGGGGAAAATATCCTCTGGTCGTCAATCCTCTTATTGATGGCTATGAGTTCTCAAAAACACTCATGGACGGTGGGAGCAGCATCAACATCCTCTACATTGAGATGCTCCACCGCATGAAGCTACACGAGAGCCAGTTGAGTTACAGCAGTGTAACTTTCCATGGCATTGTACCAGGGAGACAGGCGGATTCTCTGGGTGAGATTACTCTGGACGTGACATTCGGAACCCGAGATAATTATCGTTCCGAGCCACTCTCTTTGAGGTGGTACCGTTCAAAAGTGCTTACCACGCCATCTTCAGGCATCCGGCTTATTGGGCGTTCATGGCCCATCCCTGTTACATTTACAACATGATCAAACTTCCAGGTCGAAAGGGCGTAATCACCGTACGAGGAAATCCAAGGAAGGCGCGAGAGTGTGATGAAGGATCTACCGCCTTCGCCGAAACCGTGCTGCATGGCGAGGAGTACCAGGAGATCAAGAAGACCATCAATCCGTCCAAGATGCCCGCTACGAAGAACGAGGTGCTGAAGCCAAGTTTGCAGTTCAAGGCGTCAGAAGAGACGAAGAAGACGTCGTTGAAGGAAGATGATCCCTCCAAGACGACGAACATAGGGGTAGGCTTAGGCCACGCATAGGAAAGCACGCTCCTCGAGTTCTTCAAAGCTAATAGTGATATATTCGCATGGCAGCCATCTGACATGACCGAAGTACCTAGGGAACTTGCCGAGAACTCTCTTAATGCGTACCCAGACGCTAAACCCGCCAAACAGTCCTTATGACGGTTTGGTGATGAAAAGCGCAAAGCAATAGCCAAGGAATTAGCCTGCCTAGAGTTAGCGGATTTCATAACAAAGGTCATCCATACAGATTGGGTGGCAAATCATGTACTCGTCCCTAAAAAGGACAACATTGATTTAAGGATGTGTGTTGATTACACCGGTTTGAACAAGGCATTCCCAAAAGAACCATTCCCTTTGCCAAGAATCGATCAAGTTATCGACTCAATGGCAGGGTCGGAACTACTCTGTTTTCTCGACGCATATTCCGAATATCACCAAATACCGATGAAAAAGTCGGATCAAATTAAGACGTCTTTCGTCACTCCTTTCAGAACCTTCTGCTACAAAACTATGCCTTTTGGCTTAAAGAATGTAGGAGCAACATATCAACGTACCATGCAACGTTGTCTCAATGACCAAATCGGACGCAACGTCCATGTATACACAGATGACATAGCAGTTATGTCCAAAAAGAAGGAAAATTTAATTTCCGACTTGGATGAAATGTTTTCTAGTCTACGAAAATTCAATATGATGCTAAATCCAAAGAAGTGCTTCTTTGAAATTCCAGCCGGAAAATTTTTAGGTTTCATCGTCCCCGAGCGAGCCATAGAGGTGAACCGGAACAAAATCAAGGCTATCTTAAACATTACCAGGCCGACTCACCTGAAGGATGTACAACGCCTCACTGGTTGCATTGCAGCGGTGAGTCGGTTCGTCAGCCGGCTCGGTGAAAGAGCCGCATCTTTGTACAAACACTTGAAAAAAACCGACAAATTTATCTAGACCCCAGAACCCGAAACTGCCCGGCAAAATTTGAAAGATTTACTTTCAAACCCACCAGTTCTCGCAGCGCCAGAACCTCAGGAACCTATGTTACTCTACATTGCAGCGACCAACAAGGTCATAAGCGTGGTAATAGTAGTTGAGCGTGAGGAAGAAGGCCACGAACATAAGGTGCAGCGGCCAACTTATTATCTAAGTGAGGTCCTGACAGAATCAAAGCAACGATATCCACATCATCAAAAGCTAGCCTATGGAGTGTTTTTTGCATCTAGAAAGCTACGCCACTATTTTCAAGAGCACAAGATCACAGTGGTGAGCACCGCTCCCCTGCGAGATATAATCAATAACCGCGACGCCATAGGACGTGTCGCAAAGTGGGGAATAGAGCTTGCAGCTTTTGACATTGAGTACAAACTACGTATAGGAATCAAATCCCAAATTCTTGCCGACTTTGTTGTTGATTAGACAGAAACGGCAGAAAATTTAGGCCCTCCGGACTCGGAATTTTGGACCCTTCACTTCGACGGATCAAAAGCATGAGGAGGCTCGGGGGATGGCGTGGTGCTCAAATCACCCCAAGGATATAAGTTGTTCTATGTGTTGCAAATACACATCACGGCAACCAATAATATTGCCGAGTACGAAGCACTGCTACATGGAATACGCATGGCCAAAAACATTGGCATATCAAGACTCATGTGTTACGGAGACTCAGATTTAGTTGCTCAGCAAGTATCCGATATCTGCAACACAAACAAGCACATGGAAGCTTACAAGGCAGTCGTGGAGGAACTATCCAAATTGTTCGAGGGTTTTGAGGTTCAACACATCCCTCGAGCAGAAAATGAGGAAGCAGATGCACTATCAAGAATAGGCTCTGCGCGGAAACAAGTACCGGATGGAGCTTTCCTAGAGCATTTAAGGGTCCCCTCCATAATCGGAGTTGATGAGGACTATCCAACGAAATCCGACTCACCTCTAATAGCAGTTATGGATGTAATTCCCAGCTGGACAAAACCCTATCTGGATTTCCTGATAGACGGAAAAATACCTAAAGACGAAGTCTTAAGCCGGCAGATTGTCCAACGAGCAAAATCCTACACTATAATAAATGGTGAGCTCTATAAACGGAGTGTTTCTGGCATGTTTCAGAGATGTATTTCCTCGGAAGAAGGGGTGGAAATCCTAAGATAAATCCACAAAGGCGAGTGTGGTCATCATGTTGCAGCCAGATTCTTAGTGGCAAAAGCTTTTCGACACGGATTCTTTTGGCTTACAGCTAATGCGGATGCCGATAAACTGGTCAAAACGTGCAAAGGCTGCCAAAAGTACGCTCATCAGGCACATGTTACGGCTGAACGGCTGCGAACAACCCCTATTACATGGCCGTTCGCGATCTGGGAGCATGATATGGTAGGGTCGTTTCGCACGGCAAAATATGGATTTACTCGCATACTAGTGATGGTGGATAAATTTACAAAATGCATTGAGGCTAAACCCGTAACAAGTTGCGATGGAGACACAGCCAGAAGATTCGTCGAGGACGTAATCATCAGATTCAGATATCCGCACAGTATAATTACTGACAACGGGAGCAACTTTTCCATGGTTGAGCTTGCCGAATTCTGCGAAGAGCAAGGGATCTGACTCGATATTGCATCAGTCGCACATCCACAAGCCAATGGACAAGTTGAAAGAACTAATGGCCTTATTCTAAAAGGAATCCGACCTCGCCTCGAGGCACTGCTTCGTCGGGCCACGGGGGCTTGGGCGGAAGAATTACCGTCTGTGATTTGGAGCTTACGTACAACTCCCAACAGGTCAACCGGCTATACTCTTTTCTTCTTGGTCTATGGTGCAGAAGCAGTTCTTCCAAGTGATCTGATTCATCAAGCTCCACGAGTCAAGGCGTATATCGAAGAAGATACAGAAGTTTCTCGACAAGATGATCTCGATATAATCGAAGAAGTACGCGTCGTTGCTGAGCAGAGATCTACAGCCTATCAGCAGAAGTTGCGCAAGTATCATAGTCAGAGAGTACAAAACCATTCTTTCAGAAAAGGCGATTTGGTTCTCAGACTTGTGCAAAATAGAAAGCACAAACTTCCCCAATTTGGGAAGGACCTTTTATGGTTAGCGGAGTTCTGCATAATGGGTCATATTATTTAACCGACATGAGACCAGTCAAGGAAAGACCTGATACTCAGAAAAGGAAGAGAGCTGCTGGCAGCACAAACCCGAATGAAATAGACCGTCCATGGAATATTGCACAGCTACATCCCTTCTATTCTTAGTTATATTTCCTTGTAATCATATATGTACATGTTCAAAGTGAAATAAAGTATTGGTTTCCTCATATTGTTATCTTTGAGACGTTTTTGCCATCTTATTTCGAAAAGAGCATGTAACTTTTTAAAAAATCCAAGAATGCTTGAAAGTACTTTATGCTCATATTCGTTCTGGTTACGATTTTTGAATATCTAAAAATGTTACCTTAGGGTACAAAGTTTAAATTATTGTCTATACTTTGATTCTTTATCTGATTGCTTAGACATGGACATTTTCCGAGTAATGAGTTGTTGGTACTGGAAGCCGGCTTTGTTTCCGAGTTTAAACTGGTTTAGCAATTGCACTCCGTTGCTCGGCAAAGTTTCCGTGCTAAAGGTTGGCCGGCCCATGAAAGGGACGAGACAGAGAGCTAGATAAACCGATAAGTATAGGCATAAAAAACACAAAGTGCTTGAGAAATTTTCAAGCACATGCATAAAAATATATAAACAAAAAAATGCTAAGATAGTAAAGGCATCATTTTTTATAGGCCAGCACAAAATAAAATATTGTATCCATCATTACATTGCCATAAGTTCAAGATAATGCATAGCAAATGTTTATGCTGCAGGTGGTGGTGCTGAAGCAGGTGGAGCATTAGAGTCAACAGCAGTGTCACCCTCGATCTCAGACTCGGAAGCATTGCTGATTTCTGGCTCTTGAGGCGAAGGAGCCACGGCGACGGATTCGAAGAATGGCGTCGTGTAGTTGGTCATCTCCGCCACCTGACAAGCGTAACCTGCACAAGATTCTTGGATGGCCTTGATGTCCTGCGGGTTACCCTCATCATCCTTCTTGGCAATGCCCTTGGTGATGTGCTAGATTTCCATCTCGCGATGGTGGCTCATCACCATGGTCAGAGTTGTTTGCGCAGCAGTCCGAGCGTAGGAAATCTTATAGTCTTCGATCAATTTCGGAATCTCCTTGACCTTGTCCCTCACCTCGTGCACTGACAGTGTGTGCCAGTCGGAAAGCTTGACGGCTTCGCCAGCCTCTTCTAGAGTTTGGCGGAAGTCAAACAAGACATCTCCAACGAGCTTGATGCGCTCGAGGCGAGGTTCGGAGGTGGGAGAATCGTAAAGATTCATGGGGGCTGGGAAAGAACCAAAAAGTCAAAATTCGGCTAAAAATAAAGTCGAAAAATCAAGCAACAAAAGTAAAAGAAAGATTCGGAAATCTTACCTAGCACAGAGTGATTCCATTGTGCATGCTCCTTGCAGAGACTGTTCAGTTCACTAGCTGAGGCTTGGACAAGATCCCTCTGAATATCAAAATCCTTATTGAGATCAGATATTTCTTTATCTCGGAGGGCTATGAGCTTCTCGACCCTCACGGTCTCGTGGTTGCTTGACTCCAGACAGCGGCTACAGATTTCTCCGATTCCAAAGTTAGCTTCTCAAGCTTTTCCCGTAGTTCAGCATTTTCTGCCTATAAGACTTTGAAGTTTTCGGCTTGCTCCACCATCTTGCTAGAATGACATAACAGTTCTGCAAAGATAAAAATATCAGTCAGACAAAACAAGTTTGACTATGAAGATAATTGGCAAAGAAGAAGTCAGAAAAGTTCACCTGCTTCATCTTTTTCAACTTTCAACTTTGAATTCTCAAAGCGCAAAGCCTTGATTTCTTTACGCTTATTGCTAATATTCTTGAGCAATTCCTGGTTGGAAGATGCACTTTGTAAGTTTAGAGACGGAATACCGTCAGATGGCTACTAAGACTCGGGCTGCAAATTTAACTTGGTAAAATTATAGCACGAGCCTTGGGGGCTACACTACATCGTTCTTTTGCAACCTAAAAGCATCAATTTGGAATCCAGCGATGTTTATCCTACTTTATTCTTGGGGACTAGAGGATATGATAATAAATGCAAATAACAATCAAAAACTTACAATGTGTTCCAGGTGCATCTTTTCAAATATGAGTTTGGTGTTGTGAAACACCTTCTCGGTAAGGGTGAGGGACGGAACATCCATCGCTGGGAGTTCGCCAGATGCGACTTTAGCATCCCGGACCAAAATTTGGTCCAGGAGGCTAACCAGCTTGATGTCTTCCTCCTCTTGGCTCGCTGCCTCTAGGGTCAAGATTTGCTTCTCAAGACTGGATTGAGCCAGTCTCAGGATCTCTTCTTTTCTTTCCTCTTGAGGCCAGGGACAGCAGAGTCAACCACCTTATGCATCATTCATGTAGGCATTACCATGGGATCATTACCCTTGACAGGCTCACCCTTGTCAGTTGCCTGGTCATCAAAGGTGACCAGGGCTTTCGAGGTTTTTCCAGTATCAGGGGATGCAGAAGCTCCCTGTGCTAATGGAGTAATGGATAGGGTTGATGGCGGCACAGCAGGGGAAATGACAAGCTTTTGCTGACGCATCTGCTTGCCCGACTTGCTGTTCGGCTTTATCTTGCTCTTCAACGCTGATTTAACTCTAAGAACACGAAAATCCAAAATATTAGGTGTGCTCTGGAAAGAAAACAAAGGTACAGGAGTACTGAAAATAAAGGATAGGGTGCTTACTTTTTAACTACTAGTAGCACTTGGCTACCAGCAGCAACAACTTCCTTCGCCTTACGCTTCTTGGAGGCGGGGACGGCAACTTCTTGCACCTCATCATCCTCCGTCGCCTCCGGGTCGTCTGAAGCATAGCCCTCTAGTGGATCTAGCTCGGACTCGGAGAGTTTCTCTAGCTGACAAAGTCGAAAAGCATCAATGAAAATAGAGTCAGAGAAAGAACAGAAAAGAACGACAAAATGCAAAAGGCAGTCGAAATATTTACCGGAGTCAGAGGAGGGTTGGATGTACACATCTTCATGGAAACTTCCAAAACTTTTTGTTCCACTCTTTCCTTGATCAAATATTGCATGAGGGTCTTGTAGTCCTTCGCCGAAAGCCGGCTTGGGCTGATCTTCATGCTGTCCTTCTTGTCGTCGGTGAATTGGTGCATGAGGCGATCTCCATGGTGCTGGAGAAGTTGAATCCGGCGCTCCAGCCAGCAGTGGATCAAGTCGGATCCACGGAGCCACATGTTCTTCATCAAAAATTCGATCCGCCTCTTGGCGAGGATCAAAATATCCGACAGCTCCAGTGCCTCTGCGTCCCGTGAGTCTTGGTGGGGGGCGGCGCCATTTATAAATGCCGGAAGACCTTCCGCCTTTCCAGGAGCCGGAATATCCTTATGATAGAAGAAAGTTCCGGCCAAGCGTTTGACGGAATCACTAGCGTTAATCCTAGGATAGATCTGATTCCTCCTAAGGACTAAGCTAAGAGTGTCGGTGACATAAGGCACACCGGCACTGATGGAATTCTTCCGAGTACCATAGTAGTACCGGAAAAGAGTGAGACTCGGCCTAATGCTAAGAAACCCCTCGCACAAAGCTGCGTGAGTGCTGAGCTCAAGCAGGGAGTTGGGAGGAAGGTTATGGAGTTGCACACCATAGTGATTGAGGATCTCGACGAGGAAGTTCGATGGTGGCAGGCTGAGGCCGCGGTCGACGTGAGTGCCGAACAGCACCCTCTCGCCGTCGAGTGGCGTGGGGACGGCGTGTCCTGAGGCGCTCCGCCACGCACCGGCAACGATGAACCCTTCGTCCTCCATGAATTGGAGCTCCGTGTTATCCATGGCGCTGGGGATCCAAAGACCCCGCATTTTCTTATCTTCCGCTGCCGATGAACCCGCCGTTGCCGCTCCTGAGGACGAGGCAGAGGCCATAGATCTTGGAGGAAATGGCTGGTGGGGTAAGGAGAGATTTTTTCTCAACGGTGTGTAGGTGGGAACTGGTGCGGTGCGCTCGAGGAGTACGAGGAAGCAATGAATGAATCGATGGAGAGGTGAATCTGAGAGAAAGGGTTTTCTCCCCCTCTTTATTTACCTTTACATCAATATTCATGCGGTGACACGCGCGATTATCGCCATGCGTATAGGAGAGGGGGAGTTAGCTTCCTCGCGACTCTTCCGCCCCCTCGATTTTCGTGCAGGCATTGAAACGGTGTTCTGTTCCTTAAAGAATGGACCCACCAACGGTCATGCTGATGGAAATCCTGTCAAAGACAGACCAGGTCACAAAAGTTGTCATTTCGCACGCCGCTGAAAAAACCGTCTTATGTTTCAAATCAAGCGGAGGAAAGAATAAGGTCAGAACAATATATATCCGACTCAGTTGACTCGGAATCCTACATTAATGAATGAAGTTTTCGGGAACCCATCAAGATTCTCAAGTCGAAGAAACCATCAAGCTAGACGATTTATCCGACTTCAGATCTTGGAGACTTTCGGGCGCTACTGTTGGGGATATACTTTCCAGGTATACCCACAGGACTCGTTGACCAGGGTGGCCCACCAACCGGTTAGAGCTTTGCTTCACGGGCGGCCCAGTCAGAGAAAGAGGAGGAAACAGTTCCGGCTACGACTAGGCCCATAAGAGTTACCGACTTAGGCCTATAGTATTACTCGTAGTCCAAGATGTACATAGTTACCGACTCTGTAACGTAGCCGGATAGGTCTCTCCCTGTAATCCTAGGCCCCGGTGACTATATAAACCAGCCATATGGGATCCTTTAGGGCAACCAATCAATCGTACACCACAATCAACTCTCACAGACGAACCTCTCTTGTAATCCATTTTAACATCCGGCTTACGCTAATATATTACTGGGTTGCTAGCAGGAGTAGGATCTGATCAGCGCAGTCGGATCTGAACCTGGGTAACTTGTGCTCACCCCTCCTGGAACATCCAACGTCTCACACCCCATCCTTCCAACGCCACTAGGACCCCCTATGGCGTACTTGTCGACAATCCGACGACATTTTCCTTTAGTTTCTCCCATGTCAACAAGTCAGAATCTCTTTTCTGGCACCATTACCACTTCTATTTCACTATCTCTTCGTCGAACTAGTGCACCTATACACTTGACAAGTGTATTGGGTGTGTTGGGGACACAAAAGACTTCTTGTATCTTGATTGCAGGGTTGCTTGAGAGGGAATACCTTTGACCACTTCCTCCCTGAGTTCGATAAACCTTGGGTAATCCACTTAAGGGAAACTTGCTGATGTTCTACAAACCTTTTCACTTGGAGGCCTAACAACTGTATACAAGAATAGAAGTGCGTAGACATCAAGCTATTTTCTGGCGCTGTTGCTGGGGAGGAAAGGTAAAAGGCACTCACACACGTTACCCCACGGCAACAGCAAGACAGAAAGCTATTTTCTGGCGCCATCGCCGGGGAGATAAGGTAAAATGTACTCACATCCTCTTAGTGTGTGAGTGCTCGAAGTTATTTCCTTTAGATTCTGCAATTTTGTTTTTTTATTTCTAGTTAGGCTTAATGGAAAACAACAACAAAATTATAGAGCTTTATAGTATTTATCTTGAGTTAGGATATGAGGTGTTTGAAGAGAAAATTAAAAACCTATGGAACTTTATTTACATGCTAATAGCAATGTTATTATTATGAATTTTTTGGACACCATTATTGCTAATGCTATGGAAAAATCTAATCTTGGGAAACCTAGTTTTGATGAAAATGATATTTTTAGTCCCCCAAACACGGAGAAGAAAATTTACTTTGATGATACTTTGTCTTCAATATATGATGGTTACAATGATAAATATGATATTTTCAGTCCACCTAACATTGAGGAGAAAATTAATTATGATTACAACCTAGCCAATTGGTGTGCACTTCATTCAAAAAACAACCAACATGCCTAAAGGTTATAGAGGCAAAACTAGCAACCATTAATTTAACTAGACTGACACGCACGCTTCGCCGCGCCGCATGCCTGGCGTCGTGTGGTTGGCACCGTGCATATGTGATCCTTTGTTCGCTTGTTGTACTTCTTTCATTGATTGTAATGATGAAAAGATTTGTTGAGCCACTTCTATTTACAGATCGCTGGCAGTGATCAGGAAGAGTGTCTTACTTTTGTGTAATTTCTTTATATGTTTAGATCTTTTGCTTATATTCTTATCGAGATTAGTTACGCTGATTAGATCACTTTGATTTTATGGTGAGCGATGGTGAGCACTAGGGGTAATTAACTGAGGCTCTATGTGTGCTAATCCCAACATAACTGAAAATTCAAAAAAAAGGAGTATTCACGATGTCCACAGAAGAGGCACTTGGGAATGCATGGCGCTTTTTTCGCGAAAACGCAAAAATCTTTGCGTTTCGATTCATTGATAGGGAAAAGAGAGTTCTGTATAATATTTACACTGGCTCAGAGGAGCCAACACCCCGTACAACTCAACCCGCTAGGACTACTAGGCCGTTGGCAGCAAGGCGCGAAGGCCAACCGCGCCGGCGCGGGCCCAGTCTCGAGCCTCAGACCGTATCGTACGGAGAAGGGGACCCACGTCCGGTGACGCATTGTCGAAGACGACCGCGTTGCGCTGCTTCCAAATCCACCAGGCCGTCAACATGATGAGCGAAGACGTCCCCTTGCGCAAAGCGCGAGGGGTGGAAGTCGAAGCCTGCAGCCACCAGTCCACAAAGTCCCCCTCACCACCCCCCCGGAGGCGCGGCCGTGGATCGAATCCAAGATAGCACCTCATGCCAGATTACCTTAGAGAAGGGGCAACCTATCAGGAGGTGGGTCATGGTCTCATCCGACTGGTCGCAAAGTGGGCAGCGCGGGGGGTGGGCAAGTCCCCTCCTCGCAAGCCGCTCAGCCGTCCAGCATCAATCCTGGCACGCCAACCAGACGAAGAACTTGACTCTCGGTGGGGCCCAGGTTTGCCAGTTCAGCTGCCAAGACCTCGAAATGATGGACCCCTGGAAGAGGAACTCATAGCAGGACTTAGCCGAGTACTGGGCATCTAGTCCATCGCCAGAGCAAGGAGTCGGGTGCAGCGGTCAGCCCAAAGTCACGAATCTGGATCCACAACTGTACGTACTGCCAAAGGGCCAGCGGTTCCAACGCGCCCTGGATGTCGGTGATCCAACTGCGCTCCAGAATAGCCTGCCGGACCGTCCTGCGCTTCCTAGCGCGTTTGGGAATGCATGGCGCTCATAGGTACAGAAAGCGAAGTATGTACATGGGGGGTTAAATTTAGAGTTTGACTAATTCATAACAGACCAAGATCCTTCGGACAAACACTGCTACATTATTACTACTCCGAGGGAGTATAATATATACATGACATATTGACATATTTAACCTGCAAATCAAAACATGTTATTAGTACTCCCTCCGTTTCAAAATATAAGATGTTTTAGGTTTGTGAAGAGAATGTATCCAGACTTATTTTAGTGTCTAGATTCACTTCACAGAGTGAATCTATATACTAAAAAAAGTATAGATACATTTGCTTCACAAAGGTAAAACATCTTATATTTTAAAACCGAGGGAGTATAAGTTAGACCTCCATCTTCTTTATTTGACCACATTTTGGTAAGGAGGTAGTAACATGCAACATCTACGAATAAAGGATGTCTGTGAGGGCATGTAGATATTTTCTTCCAAGTTATGCACATATTTCTATATTAGAACCAAATAGAACAAAGCACATCACTCTTCAAAGAAACTGAAAAGTTAAAATCATACCCTTGATGGTGGAGTTCTTCTTCTAATGCCATATAACATACATGACTGTCTTAGAGGACATTAGTGTTAGTAAGCAGCTCTACAAATACAAAATGATCATCTGTTTCAGTTTCATGAGTAACTTGATATTGTGATTGAGGAAAAAATATTGCTTAAGAGACAATTTGAGTGTTATACAATTCATACTTTTTGTAACGTTTATTGTCTTCTTTTTGTGCCCACTACCGTGCACCTAATAAACCATGTCTCAGAATTAATATCAAACTCTAAGCACAAAAATTATTTTGAAAAAATGGTAGTGCAAGAGGTTGAACTACTCAAAGAGAAGAACATAAAAACTGAACGCTTTGTATTTTTCCTCCTAGCATCGTCTGACCAGTCTTTCTGTCAGCATCCTGTACACACAATCCCAATCCCGCCACCAGACTGGGTTCCTTTGCTCACCCGTGTATGCATCTTGGTATACATAGGAACGATCAGCTTCACCCTGAGTCGGATCAAAGGTGAGCACCAGGGAGCAAGCAAATAGACCAGCTTCACCAATGCAAGGAACTTTAAATACCCCCACAATTACCTGCAGCTCACCCCACTCAACTCACCCCTCAAGAGTGCGTCAAGAAACTAAAATAATTTTGCATATAACTACTGATAAAGCCTAATAAAAATGGTCTATTACATGTCCTCACCATGGTAGAACCATAAACAGGTTGCACGAAAGTGTGAAGCTACACACCAATCAATTTCAATTTTGTATTTGGGATTTTAATCCTTTGTAAACCAATGATTTGTATACCATGCATAAGCTATTGACAACCAGCACTATGGTTCGGAACATAAAGGTGCATCATTTACCTACCTGGATATCAAGATTTTGGACCAATCTTCCACTTTGATGCTAAACTAATTTAGAAGTGAAATAGTGAATATTTAGCATAATCAACAGATGTAGAGTCTGAATGCCGAATAAAAGTATTGCAGATCTATAGCTACACAACTTCCAAATAAATTCAATGCTAGAGATATGAGTTACCTTCTTGGTGATGAAGTCGGGTAGTTCTTCCTAGAGCATTACTGCAACCATCAGCCTGCAACCCCCACCGTACTTCCTGGCCAGGAATCATCAGGTAATATTTGAGGTATGTGCATGGAGGAAAAACATACAAATTGAAGATGTTTACTGGCCTAGATTAGTGGAGAACTGGTGACAAGGAAATCAAGAGAATAGAAATTTCAAATCGACTTTGGATGACGACAGGCCTGGAGAAGAGACCTAGCAGGTAGAGAAACGGCTCAATGGTGGTTCTTCTCTTGTCGTCTGCACTTGGTGTCGCCACCGGTGCCTTGCACCACCTTTGCCCACAGGCGTGGAAGAAGGAGGCTGTGTTGGAGTGTCCGCACGCATGTTTAGCATATACTCCCGCTAAACACTACACACACAAAACCAAGAGAAATTCTATTTTTAGCGCACACACGGTTAGAGGTTTGTATTATTACTATGGACCAATAAAATATATGCTTTCCTTGACTGAATACAAAAGAGTAAAAATCAACTTATCAATTTACCAATCCTAATGCACACAAAAAATTCAAGGCAGGCAGCGGACATGAACATGTAGCTCTCACAACAATACAAGTCGGAACGCAAAAATTCATTGATAGCAGTTTTAATACATGAGGACATCAAGTCTATATACAGCATACAATTTTTTTGGAGACCTGAGAAGACAAAATATTTGATCAAGTGTGAATATAGTGATCCCCTAATCTTTTTCCATCCAACCAAACAAATAAAAGGCAGAAAAAATAGCAATCAGTGACGAATGATAAAATAGGATATGGCGGCACTACATTACCAAGAGTTGGTGTTACAGGTACCATACAACTCAGAACACCAAAAGGAGTGGACATACATGATCAGGTACATGAGGCAGTCGGTTTATCAGCAAAAAATCCTGGACCAACTGGCATAGTAATCCATAGAAAGGAACTTGACTGTCTCCCATAACAAAATCATTAGGGAGAGCATAAACCTTTTCTTTGTTATTTTGCTCCATAGTCTTTCCTACCTGAATAGAGCAGAAAGGATTCGCTACACCCTGATAATTAGTTTCATCACTATTGGTTGTAAATTAATAGGAACCATAGATGCACCGTATCAATCAAAGATGGGCTTGTTTAAACATTCAAAAGGAGATAACAAATGATCATTAGGCGCAAAATTTGAATTAACCATCAAATCATATTTTAGGCAAATGACAATTGGTATCAAGCCTTAAAGTAATAAATAAGGCTCCACATATCTTATTACGCTGCATGAAAGCAAATCCATACACTTTATGTATATGTAAGAGTGTGTGTTAAAGAAAAAGACAATGAGTAATTATGCATTTAGTCCTGCTGTTCTATTTAGTCCATTTCCCCAAGAGCAACAGAAAGGTTGGCCTAATAAGCAAAAAATCAGTGACCTCTGTATCTTTCATGAATAAAGAGCATTCTAGATCCCAACATGTCTAGCCTGGTCCAACACATTGTATAGAAGCATGTGACTACATCGAGTAGCATTGCAGTAAGTTGATTAAGAAGCATATTTTTTTCATGGCAGTGATATCTGGCAGTGAATCATGGTGAGACATCGTCAGTCATCACCAGTCCTGGTGCATAGGATAACTTATTCACTAATCCGATAACCTCACTGCTTAGAAAAACTTTTGCATGACACAATTAGGAAAAAAAGAAAAACTAAAACCACACAATACTAAAATGTCTGTTAGACGCGGTGATCAGGTGTTATCCAAGTAAGATATTCATGTCGCCACAACAGTGACATGAGTTGTGAAAATCTAAGATACACATCGTCCTATGGCAGCATAACAAAAATTATAATATTACAAAGCCTCGCTATCAAAGAATACTTCATGGTAATCTATACCAAAATAAGAACCTCTTTTTACTACCTTGTGAATAAATTAGAGAAAATAGAGAATCAAACCTACAACAGAGGTCAATGCAAGGAAACTATAGACATTTGATTGTTCTATGATATCGCAGAACACCTTGTAGCTGAATATGAACTCTTTTTTAATCTTGTGATAACCGAAGTATTTATGAACACATTAGGGGGAGGCACGAATCCGAAGGAAGAATCACGACAACAAAACCACATGCATTTGCATGGAGAATAAATTTATAGTAAAAGGAGATAAAAAATAAAAAGGACAAGCTAACCAAATACCATAGGCGTATGTACTATTCCAGTCTGAAGATGGACAACATTAGAATGTCAATCTTAGCTAAAATGAAGGGAAGACTTTAATTAGTACACACTATGGGATTGGTAAGAAATATCAACTAAAATATCTAAGCATATAGCTAACTACAATAACAATAAAACACAATAAGTTGTGGGAGATCCATTTATAAGTATGCATACATGCAATTTGACAAATCAAGGGCGTATAGATGGATGTCGGATTAGGATCAGCATGTCAATTTATAAGTATAGTACTGAGTAGAAATACCCAGACACACACATGAAAAGGGAAAACTCAAACATATATTGCATCGGCATCAAATCTATTTGAAACTAACATTGTCATTTACACATATGAGCTGAATCAAAAACAAGGAATCTTTAATTTCAATCCCCTTTAGAAATGCATATAGAAACTGAAGTAATTAGCTCACCTGTGAGATGGGCAGCGGTGTAGAGAGAGATTGTTCGTCACCCGTTGCAATGAAATGGAAGCAAAAAAAACATGAAACCTGTAAGTTAGAGATGATTAGAAACATATGGGGCTTGGGACCTTGCGCATGTGAAGCCAACATGTAGGAAAGTTGGCCACGACCGAGCTGCCAAGGGTAGCATCATAGATCTCTGTTTGATGCGCCCTTGATGCTAATCGGCGAACACGGATCAAGCAATGGTGTTGCCTCCACGGATTTATTCACTGTCTCATGGCTGGCTATCGTTCGCATTCGCGTTCGCTTCAGTGGACTGCTCCTCTTTTCAGTGTTGCGTGTGTTTGGTGTACCTGAATCAACGCACTTGTGCTCGTCAAATTAGGCACAAGGATGGCGGCCGGTGGCATGGCATGCAGCACACGACAGCGTGCGGCGGCCGCCAACCGCCAAGCCCGGTGCTGTGGAACGCCCTGATGGGCAGCGGCGATCGCGGAGGCCGGCCAGCAATGGGGACGACGGCGAAGGCGGAGAACGCCCTGGCGCAAAGCCATAACTGCAACAGCCAAGCTCGGTGCCGTGGTTGCCAACCGCGGAGTCCAGTGCTTCGGAGAACGCCCTGGTGGGCAAACGCGGTCATGGAGGCGGGGCAGCCACGGGGACGACGGCGAAGGCGGATAACGCCCTGACGCGAAGCCGCACGCCCATGGAGGCGGCGCGGCGACGGTGCCGATTGCGGAGGCGGAGGAAGGGGCAATGCCGGTGTGGAGGCGGGCAATCCATAGCGGAGGTACGCAGGCTGCTCCAATTCCTCTTCCTCTTCTTTTCCCTCCTCATCCATCTCCATCTACGTCTCATACCTTCGCGTATGCATTCATCCCTCCCCCAGGGAGAATCAATTGCCATTTCTCCCTCTCCCCCAGATTGAAGAGTAAGGGGGAGGAAGGCGACGGCCATGGAGTGGATAGGGAGAGCGCGGCTAGGGTGGAACCGTGAAGGAGCCCACACGCCAGACACACAAATCGGCACGGTGCACGGCAGAGGGCCTCAGCGCGCGCGGCAACGACCACGCTTAAGCCTAGCGGGGTCGCGGTCGTGGGGGGCTGAGTCGGGAGAAGGCGCAGCACCCGGAGCGGCGGGAGAGGTGGCAGTGGCACAGCGGCCAGGGGTTGGAGCGACGGCGGCGTGGGGATGCAGAGCGGTAGGCCTAGGGTTGAGAGTGGGGGTTTCTTTTCTATCGGAAGTTTGGGACGTTTCCTCGCTAGTGGCCAGTTCACTGTTTTTTTAACTATTTACTGTAGCGGAGGGCGTGAGCCGATGCTTATTGGGCTGATATTCCCTCACGTAAGCTATAGAATAATGTCCTTCACCACCACCCCCGCCTAAGAATAGTCGCTGAATTAAGGACAGACAACCAGTGACAAAGATCACTAAATGGTGAGTTAATTAAACCAGTTGTGTCATCCAGGGGCATCCGACAAGGGGATCCCATCAGCTCCTACTTTTTCCTTCTTTGCACGGAAGGTCTGTCAAGTTTACTGTAGCAAAGCGAGAACCGAGGTGAGCTCTACGTATTAAAAATGGTAGACTCGATCCTCCTATATACCATTTATTGTTTGCAGACAACAACATCTTATTTTCGAGAAGTGATAGTAGCAGGGTGAATTCCTTAAAATTACATTGAAGACATATTGTGAGGGTTCTGGGTAGAAAATTAATTTGGACAAGTCCTCGGTTTTCTTTGGGAATCATTGCGTTGATCAAATCAAGAGGGAGGTGAAGGATAGTTTAGGAGTACAGAGTAAAATCCTAAATGGCTTTTATTTAGGGATGCCTACATCAGTGGGGATATCACCTACTGCTACTTTCAACTTCCTCTTTGATATAATCTGGAAGCGCATCAATGGAGTTGTGGACCAACCTATGTCAAGAGCAGGCAAGGAAACATTCTTGAAGACGGTAATTCAAGCTATTCCAATCTATGTGATGAGTTGTTTTCAGATACCCATAGCAACATGTGATAAGATGACATCCTCTATTTCCAATCAATGGTGGGGTATGGAAGATGTGAAGAAGAAACTACACTGGCGATCTTGGGAATGGATTTCATCTCCGAAGTCACTAGGGGGAATGGGGTTTCGCGACCTATCTTTGTTTAATCAAGCGATGCTTGGGCGGCAGGGGTGGCGTCTCCTCAGAGAGCCCGACTCATTGTGTGCTAGAGTTCTTAAAGGGAGGTATTTTCATTATTATGACTTTTGGCATGCATCGAAACCAAGGTCTGCATCTTATACCTGGAGAAGTATCCTCTTTGGAAGAGATCTCCTTCTCCGTGGTGTTCGTTGGGGAATTGGAGATGGTAAATCGGTGAAATCACATCCGATCACTGGATTCTAGAGAGGCCGTCGTATATGCTTAAACCTTAAAACCTATACCATAGGTATCTACGGTTAACTGCTTGATTAACGAAGCTACCAACACTTGGATTCCAGAGACAATAAATGCTTTCTTTGACACTAAGACGGCAGAGCAGATTTTGCGAATTCAGATCAGCCGCGATGACATCGATTTTGTTCATTGGCCTCATACGAGGCATGGCCTTTATTCTATTCGGTTAGCCTACAATCTAGCTCGATCAGAAAGGTTTTTTATTGATCCCTGCCAACGAGGAAGAGGTACGTCGTCCAGCTCGGTCAATGAGAAAAAGCATTGGAAGGCTATATGGAAGATAAAGGCCTCATGTAAAATGAAAATCCACTTATGGAGGTTCGCACATGATTGCCTTTCGAGTGGAGCGCAGTCGCAGCATCGCAATATTCCAGCATACGATGCATGAATTTTATGTGGCAAGGTTGAGGACATTGAACACTCTCTGCTAATTTGTCCTTTTGCTAAGGATGTGTGGCGTTCCATCAAGGAGACTTTTAGCATTCAATTGCAGCGACCTATCTTCATGACACCGAAACAATGGTTATTTGATTTCCTTGCTACGGCAACAAATGTGGAGGCCACGGTCCTTGTTGTTGGATGTTGGCACATCTAGGAAGACCAAAATGATGCAAGGAATAATAGAGGTCGTCTGGATCCCAACAGAACTAGTGCGAGGATGCTCGCATATGTTGCGATGATTATTCAGCACTGCTACAGTTTAAAACCAGGTACTAGGCGAGATACCAAACCAGTTCCTAGATGGTCGCCGCCGCCTCCAGGTGAAGTCCTTGTTAATGCAGATGCTGCCCTATTTGTTGACTCTCGACGTATGGCGATGGGGATGGTGATCCGAGCCCATGATGGAAGGTGTCTTGGTGTAGCAAGGTTACCTCTCCAGGGCTACATGGCTCCGGATGTCGCCGAGGCTCTAGCGTTGCGTGAAGCTGTGTTTATCACTACCACAAAGGAATTTTGGCAAGTTGTTTGGTTGGCAACGAAACAGATTTTGTCTCGTTTGATGCAAAAAAAACTGCATGTTTGGTTGCTCATGACATAGTTATATGCTCACCACTTTTTAGAGTTGGTGATGTTATCACATAATACCAAATAGACAACAAACTGAAATAGCAGTTACAAACAAGCGGCAAATTAAACTTGTAGTACCAAATTACCACCCTATCTACTAGCAAATATGAGTTCACGATAATGTTACCTGGCTACTAGCACATGACAGTTCACCATAATATTACCTAGCTACTATGAATGAATGTTCTACACCCACATCAGGGGTTGTTCATGAAACACAAGGGCATCACTTCATCAACAAACCATCTTCATATTCTTCAGATACTGTAGTTTCCTCTCGTCGCCCACATGTCGAGCGTCCACTTTTGTCTCCTCCTCTTTTAAGCAGCACAATCGTTATGTGCAACACCATGGCCACTGTCAGTGGTGTTGTCGTCAGGAACTACATATTTCTCAGCCAGAAAGTACTCATCGGCGCCAAATTGTAAGATCCAGTTGTGCAAAATGCAACATGCAAGAACAAGCTTAATTTGGGTGGGGAAAGAGTAGAAAGGCTTCTGATCAAGGATCTTAAACCCGTTCTTCGGAGTAGCGAAAACCCTCTCAACCGTGAATCTAAGGCTAGAGTGCCTAAAATTGAAAAGTGCTTCTGAAGTCTTTGGGTAGTTCCTAGCAGAGAACTCATTGAGATGGTACCTTGTTAACCTGAAGTGTGGCAGAAATCTAGGCCGAGAGGCATACCCGACATCTGCAAGGTAGAATTTACCGTCAGGGAGCTTGAGGCCATCAAGTCTGTTAAGGTTGTCAGCCAGAATCATCGCATCATGGGAAGATCCTTGCCACCTAGCAAGCACATATGTGAACTTCATGTCGAAATCAACGGCGGCAAGCACATTCTGACCGGGGTAGTGCCTCCTCCCCCTATATGCAGCCAGCTCATCTTTCAGCATTCTAGCCATCACATGAGTACCATCAATTGCTCCAATACAATCCTGGCATTACAAGAATGTTAGCCGGCTGTCTAGTACAATCATCCAACAAAGAACATGCTAGAGTTTCTCACCTCTAAAAAGGGAAACCATCGACCATTGTCATGTATCTTTGCAGGGATTTGGCCAGATGGTGGCTTGATCGTCTCTTCTCTGAGTTCTCCAACAACATACAACACCTGATGGAAATACCAGGAAATTGTCTCGGTTGATCTCCTCCATGTGTTGTGAATCATTCAGAATCTTTGGTTATGGCCTAGAACATGAAGAAACAGAGCCACATGTTCTTTGATACAGCAGTTGATGTTGTCCTTGAGCAACCCCCTAGACCTAAATGTCTGCACAAGATGGTTAAATGGGGCTCTTCTCATCCTGAGCATGGCGATAGCCTCCACATCATTGTTGTTGTAGATGTAGTTTAGATTTGCTATCCTCTCTCTATCGCGCTGCATCAGGGGACCATATTTCACTGCCGGCCTGTTATTCCTACCAGTCGCTCTTCTATAGATCAGACACATCCATGTCTGAATCACAACGACTAGAGCAACTGCCTGAATGATAACCTTCAACTGTTGGCCCTGAACGGAGTGGCATTGCATAAGAACCATGTATGTACTACCCCAATGTTGAGCTAACTACGTTGGTAAAAAAGTTGGAGAGGAGGCAAGGTTGCGGTTCTTACCTTCATGGTGGCGGACATGGAGGACCTGCCGCAGGTGGAGAAGAAGATGGGGGAGAAGTTGGCGCCACACATCTGCGAGCCAGAAGATGCCAGAGTCGGACAGAAGACGCCAACCGGTGCCGGAGTGTGCTTAGCAGTTGCTGTCGAAGATCTAAATCGCCGTCGGCGCCAAAGCCATCGCACAAGAGGAAAATCAGGAGGGATTTGTCTTCCAGCGGGACATGGTAGCATAAGAGGGAAGTGAGCTACTTTTCACGCCATACGGCGCTGCGATTCTTTTGGCTCCCGCCATCTCCCCGCTGCCTCCCTGCGCACACCTTTTCTCCCCTTGCGCTCGTCAGGGCCTGTTCCAGTTGAAACGCTCGATTTTGGTGTTCCTCCAAAGCGAGGATAAGAACCTCTTTAAGACACATGCATGATCCCTGGAACGCCATGAGACACGGCAATTTGGACGAAAATAACCTATAAAAAAATAAATTCATGAAATGAACTCCGGCGAAAAGAAATTTACTACACTAACCCTTTTTACAACACCATACAGCTTGGCGCCGCACCCTGAAAAGCGACGCCATGAGGCATGGCGCCACGCGCCTGCCTGCGTGGCTCGCCCGTTGACGAGGTTTGATCTCGTCAATGCCCATTGTTATGGATTTGGGTTTTGGAGAAGATGGGGATGCTAGAGATCGAGTAACGGTTAACACACAAGCAACATGGGTACATGAAGTTTACCCAGGTTCAGGCCCCCGGAGGGAAAACCCTACTCCTGCTTGTCTGCTCGTGATTACTGTGGAACCGAAAGTTACAGGGGTGCGCAGATGCAATCTGACGTGAGGTGCGTAAGAGGTGAGTTGAGTCATCCTCCTCGTCATGCCCTCCTAGAGTTTATATAGATAGGCAGGTCCCGGGCATAGGTCGAGTCGGTTACAGATTAGGGTTTCTCCCCTTCAAAATTCTATCTATTCTTAGTCTTGCTCTCCAAGGATCCGAAGATGTCATGGGCTTGGGCCACCCAAAAATCTCCGCGGACCGCGTATCTTGTCGTGGGCCTTCTTTGGGCTGGACCAGGTATGCCAATGTTGCGTACCCGTGGGGTATAACCATGTCACCCATGGCCTCGTGGACCCCGGTCCCATTAGTGCGGTGCCACACAGCCTGGCGCCGCACTGTGTAGTGCAACGCCAGAGCTCGTGGCGCCGCACTTTAGGTCTTGTACCAATGCACGGCCAGCCCTCTTCGACCCAGCCTCATTCTTCTCACCCCAGCACGCACACAGAACCTCCAATGGCGGCGGTGGCTCGGCTCCTCCTCACTCAAATCGCCCAGATCTGAAGGAAAAACTCTTGGATTCTTGTTCCCAATCCCTTCCCCAGGTATTCTCTCTCAATCCTATCAATTTCATCTGCAAATTTCTTCCAATTTTCCCTCTATTTGTAAAATCGGGTGAAACCCTAGATTCTATTGGATATTGAAATTTATATGAATCATTGCAATGCTTAATTGGTATTTAGGTTTAGATATGGCATAGTACTCATTGGTAGAACTCTAGTTGGTTGATTTAGCTTACAAGTATATGTTAGGTGTTTTGTTCATATTTGCAATTCCATTTTAGGACATACGGTTGAAACTCTAGTTGGTGTTTTGATTTAGCTTACATCTAGGTGTTTTGATTTAGCATACAAGTATATGGTAGAACTCTAGTTGGTTGATTTAGCCTACAACTCTAGATGCTAGAACTATAGGTAGAGTAGGATGAAATTTTTGTTCATGTTACAATTATAGGTAGAGTAGGGTAGGATTTTTTTCATGTTACAATTATAGCTAGAGTAAGATGGATTATATGTGACAACTATAGTTGGAATAAGATGGACATTTTGTAATTATTCTTATTCTCTCTATTGTTTTGAATATGTAGGATGTCTCTAAACCCCCTTCTAAACAATGCTCACTATGATGTTCAACACCATGCCTACAAGATGTCGGAGAAGAGGCAGGTACTAAAAACTTCCATGCAAGTCGAACAAGATGCCATGTTTGTTTAGATGGAAATCTAACCTTTGACATTGTATGTTTGCAGGAGATTCAACCCCTTCGACTTAGGTACCACGAGGTCTCGTCCAGCAAGATGCGTTATGATGAGCGGTACACTCCGTACATCCAGCAGCTAGGACTCTTCCCCTTTATCCACATGGTCACTCGGTCCACACCGGCCTTCAACCCTGCTGCGATCACCGCGCTTGTGGACCGGTGGAGGCCGGAGACGCACACTTTTCACCTTAGGACCGGTGAGAATACGGTCACTTTGCAGGACATGGGCATGATCCTGGCACTCCCAATCGAGGGAAACCCTGTGTGCATAAGCTCAGATTTAGACGGGTGGCGTGAGAAGATGGTCGACCTTATAGGGAAGGATCCACCCGAGGCTATAAACTCGAAGGGGGGAAGATTGAGGGTCGTTGCCGAGGCTACTTTTAGTTGGATGATCCAGAATTTCAAGATCTGCCCCGAGGATGCGGATGAGGAGACGATCATGACGTACACTCGTGTGTATGTGTGGTACATCATCACGAGGACTCTCTTTCCTAACAGCAGTGGGGATCGTGCTCAGTGGCATTGGCTCAAGTTGCTCGTTACTTTTGACTCTACCCTTGGGGTTCGGCGGTATTGGCCTGGTTGTACCGTCAGATAATCAATTATTTACAAACTTTGTTGTATATTTCTGCATTACCTTGAAAAATAGTGTTCTTACCAAATGGTTGTTCACTTCATCTGTAGCTGGATGATGCTTGTCTTAGGAGCGCCAACGATGCAGGCATTGGTGGTTGTTTGCTCCTTCTTTTGGTGTGGAGCTGGGAACGCTTCCCCATTGGACGATCGAGATTGTTGAAATTAAATCCTTATATTGATGACGGCAAGGACGACCTTCTCCCCACGTGGGCTTACAAGTGGGATGTGGTCTCCGAACTGCCAGGCGACCCAGTGGAGGCGTACAAGAGGTACACCAACGAGTTTGACACAATCACCATGGATTAGGTAATTTCCTCGGGTGCGGTCAATTATATGTCTTGAACTTGTAATCTTTGAACTTGACATGAGTGTGGTATGCTGCAGGTGACGTGGGAGCCATACGGTCGAGGGGAGCGCTTTGGTGTTCCGGAGGACTATCGCCTTAACCCTATTTGCTTCAGAGAATCTCGTCTATGGCTAATGCGTTGCCCCATGGTGTGCATGTGGGCTGTTGAGTATCACCAGCCACAGCAAGTCATGACCCAGTTTGGGTTATTTCAGATTGTCCCGCCTGAGTGGAAGGACACGGACATAGGGCTCCATGGGTAAGCTATTAACTGCCTTACCATGTGATGTACTTATCCTTCGCCAAATAACACTCTAGGACTTGTTGTTGTGTGCAGATTGGGACAAGATTCATAGGAAGCACCTTGAGAAATTCAGGAGGTGTGTGATCGAGGCTAATAAAGCAAAAGGAACACAGGATAGGCCCTTCAGTCAGGATGCTTTCAACAACTACATCACATGGTTCATTGACAACGCGCGGGTGGAGATATACCCACGGGAATTTCGGGATTCGATCTTGGAGCAGCCATTGGTGTTCGATGAGCTTTCAACCGAAAAATACAACATCATGGTCAGAGAAGGGCGACAAGCCGATTTTTCTCCCTTGGTCAACTTTGTGGTAAAGTGTGTCGAATGTTTTTTCCGTCTTGGCGCTTCTCACACCTTGCATGGATAACTTACTAGTTTCTTGTCTATGACAGCGCACGGAGGTAAGTGTAACATCCCAGATTTTGTTTTAAGATGTTACTAGAAGCATGCATCATACCTTTGCATTCTTGCATCATGGCATCTCACCTTCTTTTAATTGCATCAAAACCCCTCTCCCTAAACCTAAACCTTTTCTTTTCTCTTATGGGCCTATAAGACATGAGAAGGTTATTTTAACCAAATCCTCAAAAGGCTATGAAAAGGGTTTACTCTATAACCCCATGTTGTTCTTCTCCTTTTTACAAAAATTTAGAAACTGGTTTCATTATTTTTGGACTTGTCTTGCAAAAGTTATTAAAGAAAAGACAAAGCAGAAATTGCTAAAAGAAAAAAAAAAACTTAAAGCCTAATCTACTGGGCTGGCCGCGCAAACCCTGCCCACGCGCACGCGTCACCTACCCTAGCTGGGCCGCAGCATGCAGCCCTCCAGCGCCACGTGCAGCCCGCCAGCCCCGCACCCACTGATGCCCGGCCCCACCTGTCATCTTCTTCTCCCCGACAAAATCGGAACGAACTCCTCGCCGGCCATGGAACGACATCGCCCCCCCCCCTCGACTCCGTATCTATCTGGACTCCCAACTAGCTCTTAAATACCACCGCCGCGACCTCCCCTCCTCTAAGCTTGCAAAAACCCTATCCCCTCGTCTCCGATCTCGATAGTTCGAGCCGCTGCCGACCTTCGGTAGGTTGAGTATCAACGATGGGAGCTCCCCCTTTCCTTATTTTCTTCCCCTAACATGATCCTCTCACTCGACAGCGTCAACTCATCTACTCCTTTCATTGTTTACCGCAGCGTGCCGCCACCGATTGCTCGCCGGAGCTGCGGGAGAGAAGCCGTCGCCGTCACCGCTCGAGGAGGATAAGGTCCTATCCAAGACAACAGTCGATACCGCGAGGAGGAGGCGATCGTCCGTGTCTACTTCATCTTCTCCGAGGATCACCAAAACACCATCACCGTCCACCGCTATGCCACCCGCCGCCAGTCGCCGCTATCGGGAGGAAGGTAAGCTCGTTCTCCTCCCTCAGCCTTTAGATCTAGGATAAATGGTCTAGATTAGATCGGCGATTTCTGTTTTAACAAACCGGTACCGGTGAATAGCGCTGCGCCGCGTGGCATGTCCACGTCAGCGCGCCGCATCAGCACCGCGTCGCCTAGCTGGACCAATCAGGAGCCGCCACCTGTCTCAGATCTATTAAGGTTAGGTTTAAAATAGGCAGATTGGATTTAAAACTTGCGAAATTCTCAATAATTTGATCGCTTGTACAAAAATTAAAAATAATATACTGTTGGATTCAAAAATTGTGTAGAACACATATCTACTTTAAGTTTGTGAGTTTGCTGCAGTTTTATCTGTGTAGAATTTAATCTCTAGATTGGAGTATTTAATCCATAGAAAAATAATTAAAATTCCATTTTAGACGATTATTGTTGCGTTGGCTTTGTTTTCACCATGCCTACTATCTAAAATTATAAAACCTTTCTTAGGACCCTTAGATCTGTTTCGTGTCAGATTTGAAGTTTGGTTCTTCTTTTGAGCTTATAAATTTAAGTAACAATCCAAATTGATTAAAATCTGTGGGAAATTAATACTAACAACGTCCCCAACACATTAGCAACCCAGAAAGAATACCTTGGTCAAATTAGAACAGAATCTTGCATATTACCATGTTGCATGCATGCATATTATTTCTGTGGCATTATTTTGTGCAAGTTGTGATGAGATCTATGTTTGTGTTTCGTTAGATTGTTCAGAGTGCACTGAGGAGTACTATCTTGTAGAATGCTGCTCGGATCAAGGAAAGTCACACCATTGTTCATATTTTTGTCCCATTTTTTATTCTATGCATGTGATCCTCAAAATTCTGTAGTATGCATGTGTAGGAGGTTCTAGTAGAATTTTCTTAGTATTATTTTGCAACTGCGGTGATTTTATAGTATGCCATGAGTAGCTCTATACTTAGGATTTTCCCTCCTAATAGGTTCCCCTATTTTTTTGCTAAGTCCTTGCTATGCTATATATATAAAGTACCGTTGGGGATACGAAAGACAAGGAATTTTCTAAGTATAAAGGCTCTCTTGAGCGACCTTTTCTTCTCAAATCCACTTCAAAATAAAACTAAGTTTTCTTCTGGGCAGAATGGTTGTCGGGTCAACGAGTGAGATTTTGGTGGAGGACGGCCACCCAGGAATCAAAAAAGTCTGTCATGTTTTAGAATTCAGAAGCTTCCAAGTGCAACCACAATACATATGAGCTCTGTCTTGGCCTAGTACTTAGTGGGAAACCTCACCGGGGTACCAACATTTGGAGGTTCTTGGCACGGTTGGATCCAGCTGGTAGAGGGGCTACTAAGGGAAAGTCTCTCCATGATCTTGTCTATAAAAGGACTTGGTCGTGGATTGTGGGTAAAGTGCACAAACTCTCGAGA
Organism: Avena sativa; assembly: GCA_916181665.1. Lineage (NCBI taxonomy): Eukaryota > Viridiplantae > Streptophyta > Magnoliopsida > Poales > Poaceae > Avena > Avena sativa. The sequence continues at coordinate 153,416,471 of OV702297.1, forward strand.
GTATTGCAATCTGATCGATCATTCGAGTTCACGGAAAAGAATAATTGCATCTGAAGGATGGAGCCTCTGAAGGATCTTCCTCTCTCTCTTTAAAACTTAAAGTTTTTCTAAAACCCAAGGCATGAGTCATATCGCTATTGGGTGGGTTTTGGGAACTTGGTGAGTAATATCCAAGTGTTAGGTTGTTTGGACACTTGGTGTGTAATATCCTCGTGTGCCATTCGACCCTATATTACTTAAGCAAATGTTTACAAAGTAGGAAAACTCTCTTTCTCCCTCTTCTCCATACTTAGAGAAAATTTGCTTTGAGCAAATGAACTCCACAGCCTAAACCAGCCTTGCATGTAAAGTTAGTCTTTTCTTCCTTGGTGTAATTTGCCAATACATTCAAATTATTGACCCACTTGTTGGCTGCACGTCTTATGTGCAGAATCTGAAGATTGAAAGGTGTGTAGGGATCGCGAGTCTACACTCAACAAGCCTGGGGAGTTGATGGACTCAAGCTATTTTATGTTTCCACTATTATTTGAGCTAGCTTTATGCTAAACAAATTTGTAATAATTTCATACTTTGGATTCCTCGTGTAATAATGACTTTGTGTTTTACATGATATTCATCGACTATGAGTGCTAGCTATTGATCTTGGGACTAGCATGTAAATCACAGAGACTTTGGATCTTTATTGATCTGAGGTCACTACATTAAGAAAGTCCGTCGATGCATGCGAGGATGCTTTGGACACATACCCTCGCGGAGAGAAGGGAGAGGGTATGTTTCGTGAGTTTGTTAAGAAGCAGGGGCAATGGTTAAGGCGGCTGTCGAACTTGCTAGGTTGTCATGACCCCGAGGTGGCAACACTGTCCGCGTCACGGTCCAACACGCCCCAAGGTCACAATTTTGGCGATCATCACTCCACATCCGAGGACGAGTCAAACACACTTGAGGTAGTACAACCATTGCATCCCCCACTAACCCTTGCATTTCTCCTGAATTTGTCCTTACCAATCTTTTTTTTGATAGCCCCAAGGTGAGGAAAGCGTCTCCGACGACATGACATTGGTAAACTACACTCGCTACAAGGTCCACGAGCGGTCCAACTACATGTTCAAGCCAAGGCAACCCAAGAAGCCTTACACACCCGACCCTTCCGTGGCCAAGGCAAAGAAGTCCAAGCATCCATACCGTTTAGAGGTGGATGATGAAGAGGAACCGAGGAGGAGGAGGAAGATGCCCGCGAGAAGGGGCCAAGGAGCAAAGACCACCTATGGGAAGTAGAGTAGATGTGGTCGCGGGAACATGGTAGATGTGAACTTGGTACTTTGGTGTTGTTTGAGGTTGGTACTTGTAATGGTGTCGTTTGAACATGGTAGATGTGATGTTGTCGAACCATGTCGTGAATTTGTCGAACCATGTTGTGATGTTGTCGTTTGAACCATGTTGTGACTTTGGAGCCCATGGATGTGGGGGTGAAATATTGTTTGTGGAAGATAAGACTAATCCCCTATACCTTTGTGTGTCATCATTGGAGTAACCTACAAGACTCAAGCACACCATTACAACAACCCTTGTGTGGTCATCAACACCAAAATCACTTAGAGAGAAAAATGCACTTTCAATATGTTTTGACTTGATGAACTCCGTCCTCAAAGTTAATACTATCAGATTGTCATCACCATGCCATCACATGTGAAACATAGTCATTCAGGAAAGTGCGGCGCCACAGAGCACGACACCGCACACGAGCTATGTGCTGGGCAAGGAGGCACAGGAAAGGGCGGAGTCAATGTACGGTGCCACCAAGAACGGCGTCGCACAGTGCAACGCATGGAACAGTGGCGCCGCACTGTGCAACACCACCAATCCTGGCGCCGCACATGGGCTCAAAAATAGACAGAACCTTCTGTCTATTTTAGAGCCCATGTGTGGTGCCAGGCTGCATGGCGCCGCACTGTGCAATGTACGGCTTGGTGGCACCCACCGTGCGACTCCATGCAGCCTGGCGCCGCACATAGGCTCCAAAATAGACAAAACCTTCTGTCTATTTTGGAGCCTATGTGCGGCGCCAGTACGGTGCAACGTATGGCTTGGTGGCGCCACACCGTGCAGCGCCATGTAGCCTGGTGCCACACATGGGCTCCAAAGTCGACAGAACCTTTTGTATGTGTTGGAGCCCATGTGCGGCGCTAGGCCCCACGTCGCCGTACCGTGCAACTCCACAACGCCTAGCGCCGCACTGTCAAGATGTTGCTACAGACAGCTCTAAGGGGTTGTTTCGAGGGTAAATCTTGACACATACAAAATCTTTCGGGGGGTGGGGGGAAATATTTCTTGAGAAAATCTTGACACATACAAGTCTTGAGCAAATCTTGACACATACAAAATAACACGAGGTTCATGACATGTTTCGAACGCAAGAACCTAATACATGGGACATGTTTTGCACTTAAGGGGCTTAAATACTCAAAGTCTAGAGCATGAGCCCCCTCCATGACTCCCGGTTACATACTCAAAGTCTAGAATCCTGGGACTGCGATGTATGGCATAACAGGCATCAGGGATTAAAAATCCGGGTGTTGACAAAAGCCACCCAGGAATAAAGAGATTTGAGATGTCAAATGTAGAGAAGCTTCAAATGCAGCCACATGGCAATATGGGCTCTGCTTGGATCATATAGGTTGCCAAAAACTTAGCCAGATGGACAGTTGGTGGTAGGGGTGATAGGTTTGTAACGCGTCCATTTTGGTCTAAGGGAAGGCTTCTGAAAGATCTTGTCTCGATGCATGTCGAGTCTTGTGGGGAAAGTGCATCACCTCTCGAGAGAGTAAAATCTAAGTACTTACTCGTGTCCCTGGCAATGGACAATTTGAGCATCAAGACATGGAAGCTATCAAGAATCTCCTCATCCCAATTTCTAAGTTAAAAGCTTGTGGTTGAACAAGGGTTAACGGTTAACCAATTTTATTGGTTGTTCCTTGGGTGATTTTGACAAACAAAAACTTAGTGTTTTCAACTTATAAGGAAAACCTTATTTTGAGCAAAGCAAGCCTAAACTCCACTTAGCCAAATGCATATAGATGATAAATACCACTATTCTACCATAGTATCACTTGCCAATACAATTCAAATGTATTGACCCTTGTGGCTGTAACTTATTATGTTGCAGGTTTGTTTGATGTTAGTGAAGTGTGTTGAATAGGATTACAAGTCTACAACCAACATGATTGCATGTGGCACTTTGAAGATGAAGGACTCCATGCTATATAGTTATTTCTGCTGCATTGTAATGAGATAGCCAAATGATCTATGTAAGATGTAATGAATTATTTTATTTCTGGTTATAAAGTTGTATTATGACCCTTGTTTCTTGATAGTACATCTTAAACTATGGATACTAGCTATTGATCCAGGGACTAGCATTGTAAACACAGGGATCCCTACCTTATAAAGGTTGGGACCTCTACATGGAAACATGAGAAGTATGCCTTCTCAAAACAGGTTTTTGGCTAGCAAGGCTGGGTAGCAAGCAAGAGAGTTGAAAGAAACAAGCAAACATACAAGTAATAAAGCCAAACATGCAATATTTCTTGAAGACACAAAAGAATCTTAAATAAAGAATATTAAGCTTATGAGCCAACAAGAAAGAAAACAAATGATACCAAATACCTATAAGCTTTTTCTTTCTTTATTTTTCTTTCAAGCTAATGCCACTGACCAGAACTCGGTTCGCCAAAACCAATTTAGATTCATTTGATGATCCCAAGTGGTGCCAATACTGAACAACAATATCCATCATATAATAGAGATTGGAAACTAAAATAAGAAGTGCAAAAAGTAAAAGATGAGACTTCTCATTAATATTCCAATAAAGGCACTCACACCAAGGGATACATAGATAATAAACTAAAGGAAAGATACTTCCACATGAAAACCAAACTATAAGATAACCTCTCTACCACAAATATGAATCCACTAAAAAGGTAAAAGATAATGGTGGTGATACCGCGGCACTCCCCCAAGCTTGGAAGAAGCCAAGGGGATGTCAAACCTGATGATGAATTACTCCTTCGGTGGTAGTGGTGTTCTCTTGATAAGGGTCAGAAAATCTTCCAGCATCTTACGAAGCCTCTTATTCTCCTCTTGAAGCAAATCCACCTTTATCCTCAAAGCACGATACTTATCACAAAACTCGTTGGTGGTTCGAAGGGCTTCCACTGCCTCAGGGAAGTATATGAGTTTTGGACCGAAGGCTAGGATTCCCTGCATGTGACGAGAAAAAGCATCCGCAGTGTTAATTGCTCCTACAAAAGTAGGTTTCCTTCCCCTTGTTCCTACGGAGGTTTGTTCTTCCAACTCTATCTCCACGGGCTTCTTGCCTTTGTCGTTGGCGGAGGCCATGGTGCTCTAAACTTGAGAAGATTTCCAGACAGAAATAGATCGAAACGAAAACACGACGAGAACACGATGCATGAACCTCGGGGGATCCGGGGGTTATATGTTATGAAGTTTCAATGCATAAGGAAGGTTTTGACATGGAAACGAGGCGGAGACGGAGTTCGAGGGGGAGACACCCCCCTCAGGCGCGGCCAGGCTAGGCCCGCGCCTGGGGTGGGTTTGTCCACCCCGGGCTCCATTTCCTATTCAGTTTCGTCTCGTAACTTCCCTTATGGATTAAAAACATAAAAAATATAAAAAGATTGGGGTTTCACGAACCTTCTGTTTTCAGCACTTTTACCTATTCAAAGACGAACTCTGTAGATTCCTTCTCTCTTTCTCCTGAGAATTTCCTTCTTACAAAACCCTTGCACAAGCTCAATGACAACATTAGTGTAAGCAAAAACAATAAACCTTTGGTACACACTTCAACTGAAAACCCATCAAAACAAAAGCTTCTGTAAGAGGCAAATGCAAATGATGGCAGAAATCTGTCAAAACTGACCAGCAGGTAAAGATTGATTTTTTCGAAGACCTTCTGTTGCTCAAATCAAAAAGTGCAGAACTAATGAAAGTTGGGTAACAACTTGGAGAACAATCTCAGAAAAATGCATCTCCATTCGAAGTACTGAGCTTCCTCACAAATTTTCACAATGCAGCAGAAAAATCTGTCCTAGGACAGCCACTTTTCACAACTCCTCTTCTTCACAAAAGTAGTTGAACTTGACACAAAAAGGATAATGAGCGGTTATTCAGAGGTAATAACTTCCAAGACTCAATCAAACTTTTGGGTTATCTCCCAACAAGTACTTTTCTTTAATGCCTTTAAGTTAGGCTTGAAACTTCCAAAGATGCTCACATAGGATATATATATTTGAGGTGAAAGAGAGCATCAAGAAGCAAATAACTAACGCACTGAAGTCTAACCCACTTCCTACGCATGGTAGTATGATGAGAAAATGAATTGTTGAAACAAAAATCCACTAGCATAGGAAGACAAAACAGATGCAACTTTAAAGCTTTCAACATAAAACGAGGAAACATAACATCATTGAGATGCATAAAACCATGTTTCCCTCTCTCAAAATAACTTTCAGTAGCACTTTGAATAAAGTTGACAATATAACCGTCACTAGGAACAAATTTATCATCAGAATAAGCATACTTACAGTCACCAAAAAGAGGTCCAAGGTCATAGACTGGATCAATAGAAGCAAGTTGTTCCGTCCTGAAATCTTTATTAGGCAAGCTATTTTCACAAGGAGCTTTAGCAAATTTGTAAAAGTTAAACTCATAAGATTCTCTATCAAACTTAGTTAAAACTTTTTCCTTCTTACAATCAATAATATCTCCACAAGTGTTCAAGAAAGGTTTACCAAAAATGATAGGACAAGTTTAGCTAGCTGCTGAATTAAGCACTAGAAAATCAGCAGGATATTTAATCTTACCACAGAGAACCTCCACATCTCTTACAATGCCAATGGGGCAAATGGTTTCCTTGTTAGCAAGGTGAATAACCAAATCAATGTCCTCAAGCTCACAGGGACCAATCTCATGCATAAATTCCCTGTAAAGCTCATAAGGAATAGCACTAGAACTAGCACCAATATCACATAAACCATAGTAGCAATGATCACTAATTTTAACAGAGAGCACAGGAACACTAGCTTTTCTAGCCTTACTAGGATGAGAGATAATATTAGAAGCGTCTTCACAGAAGACAATGTGCTCATCCTATATATTTCTAGTGACGGTGTCTTTCACAATAGCTACCATAGGTTCATCACTCAAATGCTTACCAGGCTCCACAATTTTCATTGTACCTTTGTTATTTGCACTAATAATCATAGAATACTCCTTTACCTTAGCTGGTAAAGGCATTTTCTCAACATGAGGGTTAGGAACAATATGATTAGTAGTACAAACTTGAGTACTTATAACTGGAACATGGCTAACAACATCTTTATAAGGAGCATGGTACTTATTCCACTTCTTCTTGGGAATTTCTATGTAAGAGGCAAAGGCCTTCAAACAGTTGGCAATACTTTGGGAATCAAGACCAAACTCATTGCTAATATCACGGAAGTCATTAGTTCCCATGAAAGATTTAATGCATTCATAATCATAGTTTATACCTGACTTTCTTCCTTTGTCATTCTCCCAAGCTTCAGTGTTCTCTTGAATACGGTCTAGAAGGTCCCATTTAGATTCTTCCTTCATACGTGTGAATGATCCAGCACAAGAAGCATCTAGTAAATCTTTATCATGAAGAGAAAGCCTAGCATAAAAGTTATTAAGAATAATATTGTTAGGAAGTTCATGAATAGGACACTTAAGCATTAGTAACTTCAATATCCCCCAAGCTTGAGATGTACTCTCTCCATCAAAAGGGCAAAAGTTATATATAAGATTTATATCCTTATGAATCTCACTGGGAGGATAAAATTTAGAGTAAAATAGAGATGCCATCTCCTCCCATTCCATGGATTGTCCATTCTTCAGCAGCTTATACCATTCTTCAGCTTTCCCTTTCAAGGATATGGAGAGTAACTTCTTATTCACCTATTAAGTTGTGATGCCTACACACTTAAACAACCCACATAATTCACGGATAAAAAACAAGTGATCACCAGGATGGACAGTTCCATCCCCAAAATAATAATTATCCATAACATGATTAACAAGACTTGTAGGTATCTTAAAAGGATCTATCTCAACAGGAGGTGGTTCATCTACTACCCTAGCAGTGGTAGTAGTTTTTCCAAACAGAAAACCAAGTGGGTTATCCATATTAGAAACAAGGTAACAAGCAGTAACAAAAGCAATACTCACAGTAAAAGTTTCCCTTACTAGTTCCACTCTTCAATAGCGCTTCACTCCCTGGCAACGGCGCCAGAAAATAGTCTTGATGACCCACAAGTATAGGGGGTGTATCATAGTACTTTCGATAAATAGGGGTCTTGATCCCAACGAGGAGCAGAAGGTGCTGAATAGTGGTATGGAGCAGGAAATTCCTGTGAATACTTAGAAAACGGATTTTTACTGGTTTTCTGACATAGCAATAAAACAAAGAGCAAGTAAAAGAAGTAACGAACAAACGGAGAAAGTGGCCCAATCCTTCCTTAGCAAAGGACAAGCCGATGGAAATACTTATAAGGACCAAACGTTCTCGAGGACACATGGGAATTCTGTCAAGTGCTTTCGCTTCAAATAGCTGAGTACTCTTCTCTGGTGTTGTAAGTGTTGTGTGGGTGAACTTGTGCTAACATACCGCCCTTCCTAGGACTAATACATACTTATGATTAAACCCCCTGCAAACATCTGTAACTACAGGAAAGTAATTAAGATATAAATCTAACCACAGCCTTAAACTCTGAGATCCTACGCTCCCTTGTGCAAAGGTGTCCTAGCGGGGGTTCAGGTTTCTGTCACTCCGACAACCCCGCGATTAGTAGCCAAATACACAATGCATTCCCCTAGTCCCATAAATGGTGAAGTATCATGTAGTCGACGTTCACATGACACCACTAGAAGAATAGCACCACAACTTAAATACTAAACTATTGAATAATAACTCATCATAGATTCACTACTAACAACATAACTTCTCCCATGTCCTCAAGAACTAAACGAACTACTCACAAGACATCATATGGATCAAGATTAAAGATGATATGATAATGGATAACAATCTGAACATAAACAATAATACAATGGTTCCACTCACAAGCATCAACTACAATAGTAATCAACACTGGGAAAGTTTCCCCTAAGAACTAAAGCAATATCCAACACAATTGTTACGGCGGGACAGAGTGGTGATGATGGTGCTGGTGGAGATGATGGTGTGGGTGATGATGATGATGATCCCGATGAAGCCTAGCTTGATGACGGTGTTGATGGCGATGGTCTCCCCTCTCCGAGAAGGAATTCCCTTGGCAGAAATCTGTCTGCCGGAGAGTTCTTTCTCTCTCGGTGTTTTCCGTCCCCTAGAGGCGGCGGAAATCTATTTGTGGTCTCCCTCCTAGCCTTAGGGTTTCGAAGGGAAGATATAGGTGAAGGGGCGGAGTCGGAGGCCGGGCAGGTGGGCCACACCTGCCCTAGGCGCGGGGTCAGGTGGGCCCGCGCCTAGGGGTGTGGGCCCCCTGAGGCCCATCTCCGTCCCTCATTTTGGCTTCCTTCGTCTTCTGGTAAAATAATACGTTTCCATATTTTTCTGATATTTTTCTGATCTTCGCGAAATTGCACCGAAACGCCTTCTTTTCCATCAGAATCCAAACTCCGGCAGTCCATCCTCCAGGAATCATCCAACATGCATAAACAGATGAAAAGCCATAAGTAATACCTAATAATAAGACAAATATCAATACATAGAGGTAAATTATGATATAGAAAGGTGATGCAAATTGGACGTATCACCCATCTTGTGTTCACTTCCCTCGTCGGCGTACGGTCCGCTCTGCCTCCAATTGTCCTTGGGGACATGGAGGGGTGGCGGCCCACGACACCTCGCCGGTGGGAGGCTTCTCGTTTAGTTTTTAGGTATTTTCAGTGTCTTCTTAGAGAAGGTGAAGCGATGACTACATCTTGAAATTAGAATAATGTTCTCCCACCCTATCTTTGCTTTGGTGGTGCGTCTAGTGCCGAGGAACGACACACGGAGTAGTGTGTCCGACGAATCTCTTGGGATCATGTCGTTTTTCATATTTGTTGGTGTGGTTTGAGGTTAGTATCTTTAGATCTATGATTGTCATCTTTGATGATGGTTGATCCTCTTCTGTGCTGGTCCTTTTGGATCTTAGCACGATGACTTCCTATCTGTCTACTATAATAAGCTATATTTCTTTAAAGCTTCGTCCGACTCTAGTGATAGAGGGGCGGGATGGAGGCGCGCCTTCTGGCTCATTCTATTTTTAGTAGTCGTCGCTAGGAGGTCCATTCACCTATTTCTATTTTTTATTACTATTGTTCCTCTTTGTACTATTGTAACCTGTTTCCAAGATTTGAGGTAGGGGATACAACTTACAAAATAGGATCCTGATTTTTGTTCAAACTCAATAACTTGTAAGTTGAAATCATAGGTTTACTAATCATATAACTTCTGATTTTAATATTATGTACAATTTTCAGAACTATATCAAATATTTATTCAGAAAGTGTAAATATAACACTAAAGTAGTAAATGAGACTCATGTTCTACCCAAAAGCGGTGTGAAAATCATTATTATTAGTGTCATTACTTTCAATAACATCATTAGCACCTATACCTTCATCATCAGTATAAGAAATTTAGCATCATCACGCTCACCGTTCTGCTTTACAGATGAATAAATAAACAAAATAATTTAATTTCAACTTTGAGACTCTAAGAGAGAGGTAGCGAGATCAAGTCTGGAACAGTCTAGGAACATATTAGCTGACGTGCCATCAATTGTCAATTGAAACTGGATCAATGGGATTGATCTACTGCAGTGCTCCGTGCTCCAATCGAATGTTCTAAGTCCAAAGTCCAACTAACTACCAATCTAGATTCTGATTTATGAAATATGTTATAATCGCAACAAGCAAATAACAAAGCACTAATAAGAAATCGCAGCAAGGAGACAAATATTTAACGTGGAAAAACCTCTCCAACAAAGAGAGGGAAAAACCACGAGCATCAGCCAGCAAAATTTCACTATAACACGGAGTGTTTACACAACGTTGGGGATTTCACAAATACAACTTATCCCAGCCGACGGTTTACAGAGGTATTTTGGCCCAAGCCTCCGGCGATGGGCCTCGGTCCGCTCGTCAGAAGTTATCCTCCTTAATGAATTTGGATCATACTTCAAGAAATTCCATCTTAAGATAAATTCCTTCTTGTAGTATCAACAACAACCATCTCCCTAAAAAAACAAAAAAACACTTTCGGCGCCAACAACCACTTGGGCTAAATAGTTATACCAACTAAGCTTGAGCATAGCTCAAATTTAGCAACATGAACAGACTTTGTCATCGTATTAGCATGATTATCATGAATTCTTATCTTGCATACCTTTAGTTTATCTTGTGCAACAACATCACGAACATAATGGTATTTAACATCAGTGTGTTTAGTTCTCTCATGAAATATTTGATCCTTAGTAAGTTACATGGCACTTTGACTATCATAGAACAAATTAATGCAAAAATCATCCTGATAAAGTTCAAGATACAAACCTTTCAACCAAACAGACTCCGCTATAATTCGGCCCAAACCTCTGGCAACGAGCCTCGCTCAACTCGTCATAAGTTAGCCTCCTTAGTGAATTTGGATCCTACTTCAAGAAAATAGGACAACATGAAGGAAAGGAAGGCACGTTGTGCCGTCCACTGATACGTCCAAAATGTATCTACTTTCTCGAACACTTTTTCTATTGTTTCTTCTCTAAACTTGTGTGATTTGGATACGACTAACACGGACTAACGCTGTTTTCAGCAGAATAACCTTGGTGTCTAGTTTTTGTGCAGAAAATCAACTATCGGCAAAATCCCGAAAAATATGCCAAAAATCCTATTTCACCAGAAGACCCACGGAGCCAGAAGACGAGACGGAGAAGGGGCATGGGGGGCCCACACCACTGGGGGCGCGGGCCCACCTGTGGTCGCGCCTAGGGGTGCAGCCACCCCAGGCACCCCCTTGGCCTCCCTATGCGCCTATAAGTTGCCTCTCGACCTAAAAACCGAGAGGGTCGATAGTTTTTCAGAAAGAGTTCCGCTCCGCCGCCGCCACCAAAAACCAAGATTCGAATTCAGAAACTCCGTTCTGGCACCCTGCTGGGACAGGGAATTTGGAGAGGATCATCGCCATCGTCATCACAAACGCCTCTCCATCAACCATCGATGTTTCCCTCATCCATGAGTGAGTAATCCCCCGCTGTAGGCTTGGGGATGGTAGGGATTGGATGAGTTCTATCATGTAATCAAATAAGATCTGTTAGGGCATAGTGCCTAGTATCTCTATTAGTGCTATTTGACTCTGTTGCAACTTGTTGTGCTTAATACTTGTCACTAGGGCCCGAGTGCCATGATCTCAGATCTGAACTTATTATTGAATCATTATGATAGTATTGTTTGTGATCTTATCTGCAAGTTGTGTACACATATTATTGTTCGGATCCAAAGGCCCCAAAGTGACAATAATTGGGACAACCGAAGGGGATGGTTGTGGTGTGAGGATCACATGTGTTCACGGGGTGTTAATGCTTTGCTCCGGTGCTCTATTAAAAGGAGCACCTTAATTGCCAGTAGTTCCCTAGAGGCCCCGCTGCCACGGGATGTCTGGACAGAAGATGTTGTGCAAGTTCTCATTGCGAGCACGTATGACTATATATGGAGCACATGCCTAGAATTGTTTAGTATTTGGATGCTTATTATTATTTATCTTTAATGCCCCAGATCTTGAAGTTACATGTTTAGACTCGTCCATGCAATGCACGCCCATCCATCCCTATGCCTACCGCACTCGAATCCCACTGTTACCGTTATGGTTACTATTGCTCCTGTTTTACTGTTGCTGTTGCTACTATCAAACTATTGCTACTGATAAACTTGTGTGAGAAAGAACTATTTCCAGGTGCAGCTGAATTGACAACTCAGTTGTTAAGGCTTGCAAGTATTCTTTGGCTCCCCTTGTGTCGAATTAATAAATTGGGTAATACTATCCGCGAAGATTGTTGCGATCCCCTACACTTGTGGGTCATCAAGACTATTTTCTGGCGCCGTTGCTGGGGAGCATAGCTTTATTTGTAAGTTCACTTGGATCTACTATTGTTCACTGCTACTCCTTTCATCATGGGTAAGTCTCGTGATGGAAAGTTCCCTATTTTACCATCCACTACAAGAAGAGGTACAGTCCTAAACACCTCTGTTGCTCTTGATTCACCGTCTGTTATAAGTAAGCTTGTCACACCACCACCACATACTCATGCTACACACACTGCTACTACTGTTGAATCTGAAACTGCTTTTGATGCTCATGGTGTTACTTCTACTGTGCTCGATGTGAGTGGTTCATTAGGTCCTTTCCTAGATGCTACTATGGCTAGTCTAGGAAATACCGAAACTCCTAGTGAAGACACTGTTACACCTATTAGCTCACCTGAGTCTAGTGAGAGTTATGATATTAATGATGGTTACATTGAGTTCACTGATGAATTTGTTAAAGAGTGCCGAAACACACATGGTATTAGTGCTATTAAGAGTCTCCTTGCTAGACGCACCATTATGCCTAAACTGTCCTCTGATCCTAAGTTTGCCACCTCTCCCGTAGATATTAAAGATAAATATTATGATTTCTCTCTTGATTTATCCTATTTAGATATTGTTGAGAAAGAACCTTTTTGTGGGACTAAAAATGAGAGTGTTGTGGCTCATATGAATGAGCTTTCTACTATGAGTGCTTTATTCTCTGATGATTTTAAGATGCGCAAGTACTTTGTTACTAAGATCTTCCCGTTTTCACTAAAAGGAGAAGCTAGGGCATGGTTTAATAGATTACCTCCTAGTTCCATTGATAGACCTGATTACTTGATTGCTTCTTTCTTCCAGAAATATTTTCCTCCCAGTGCTAGACATGCTGCTTTGCAGAGACTTTTTGATTTTAAACAGGGAGAAGAAGAGAAATTGCCTGAGTCATGGACAAGGTTCTGTGCCTTGATTCATGCACATCCTGGATGTCCATTACCTAAGAATGAGCTTCTTGATATTTATTACAATAGACTAACTGATGATTCTAGGACCTACCTAGATAACTTTGCTGATTGTGTTTTCAGGAAAAGAACTCCTGCAGATGCTGAAGAATTAATGGCTAAGATAAGCAAGAATTATGATGATTGGACTTCAACTGAGCTAAATACACCTGGGCCTATTACTCCTGAACCAGTTCCAACACCAACACCAAAGAAGAGGGGAGTTATTGCATTAAATGATGAAGTGATGAAGGAAGCTAAGAAATGTCTAAAGGAGAAAGGTATTAGAGCTGAAGATGTGAAGAATCTACCTCCTATAGAATAATTATCTAAGCCAATTTCCCACTCATCTACTACTGAGGTACACTCTCTCCAACACTTTGATGAAGGTGATATTCCTTATGGTAAGCCTCCTGATCAATGCTTAGAGGAACTTGACATTTTTATTGTTAAACAAGGTAATTTTAATAAACAAGTTCAGAATCATTTATTGGAAAACTCTAGAGCTATCAGTGAGTTGAAAGATATTGTGCAAAGAACTTTTAATGATATTAAAATGCTTTGTAAACACTTTCAAATGGTTCAAACCCAACTTGATCAACTTGTTAAGGTACAAAAGGATATGCTAGTTAATGCCTCAGGAGATAAACATGCTTATAGAATTAGAACTAGGAGTGGTATAGCTACTCACGATCCTTTATATCTTGAAGGACACCCTAAAAGAATTGAGCAGGATTCTCAGCAAGGTGAAAGTAGTGGTAGTCCTCATAAGAGAAAGAAAAAGAAACATAAGATAGTTGAGGAACCCCTTGAACCTGCTGTAGATCCTAATAGTATATCTGTCACTGATGCTGAAACTAACAGTGGTAATGATAAAAATGAGTCTCTTGATAAGGAGGAATTTGAGGAAGAACCTGAGAAGCACACTAAGAGCACTAGGTACACAAAGGAAGATTTTATTGCTAATAAACATGGTAAAGAGAGAGAACCTTGGGTGTAGAAACCTATGCCTTTTCCAGGTAAGAAACACAAGTCAAAGGAGGAAGAACACTACAAGAAGTTTTGTGAGTGGATGAAACCTTTATTTTTGCAAATTCCTTTGACTGATGCTATTAAGTTGCCTCCTTATTCAAAGTATATGAATGATATTGTCTCTAATAAAAGGAAGATTCCTAATGAGAAGATTTCTACTTTGCTTGCTAATTATTCCTTCAATGGTAAGGTTCCAAAGAAACTCGGTAATCCAAGTATACCAACTATTCCTTACTCTATTAAGAATAATTATGTTAGAGCTGCTTTATGTGATTTGGGAGCTCGAGTTAGTGTTATGTCTTTTTCTGTCTACAAGAGACTCCAGCTAGAAAATTTGATACCAACTGATATATCATTGCAAATGGCGGATAAGTCAACTACTATTCTTGTTGGTATATGTGAGGATGTTCCTATTCAAGTGGCTCATAATTTCTTGGTTTTAACTGATTTTGTTGTGCTTGAAATGCCTGAAGATGATAATATGTCTATTATTCTTGGGAGACATTTTCTTAATATTGCAGGTGCTGTCATCAATTGCAATCAAGGAAAAGTAACATTCAATATTAATGACAAAGAGCATACTGTCTATTTCCTCAAGAAGGTTTCTAAAAGTTATTGCCTGAATTCTATTGAAAATGTTGAGAGCATCAAGGTTGGAAAAATATATTGTCCCATTCCACAAGAAAATTTTGAAACTATTATGATTGGAACCATTGCTATCAAGTACTAGCTGAATGCCCGTGCGTTGCTACGGTATAATTAATTTTTTTTCTTGTCATGGCTGTTGTATTTATTCTTTTATGATTCAAGTGAAAAATTGTGCATAATAATGTGTATATCTTCTACATCAGCCCATACATCAACAATCTAGTGGTGGATGTACATCTGCAAGTTCCTCTCCTTCCCGGATGGCAGACTCAGGCCTCCAAAAGAGGTAGGACATGGATGAAGACGTCGTCTTACTATAGAGGCCCTTTGTGGTGTTCCACAGGCAAGCCCAAGAAATGGCTCCTTTCTGTTGGGACCTTCGGTGCAAATTGTAGATTTCCCTCTTGATAAATCGTTAGTACAGACTCTTCAGCAGAGGTAGCAAAAAATTTCCATTTGGTAAACAACCCTATTAACAAAGAATCCACCGAGATCGTCACTACGACAAACCAGGAGCATTTAGTTTCTTTCTAAAAGGCTAGTGTTGTTGGAGCATACTGAAGTGGTAATCTATACTATTAAAAGGCTCAAATCCATTAACATGAAACTATGTCCTATACTGCTGTTTCAAAAACCAAAACTAAAGAATGAACATATGCTCCAACCCACCACACAGGTCGGGTCATCAACTGTTCAGTGAAACCATCCAATCCGACCAATGATCAACCTGAAGTAACGAGCATGCAATTTTCAGTCAGCTGTCTGCTTGAGCTCTACTAATATAATTTAGTTCCTAACAAAACCATCTATACATATCATGTAACACAGCCGAAACCTTTGGATACAATTGCATAGAAACCAATCCCACATCTATGGAGTACACGACAACGGTTGGGGAATTACAACAGAAGGTACCAGGAGCGAGATAGCTCCAGGGCTTAACGTGGCGCAACATTCAGCCGGCGATTCAATTAGACAAAGGAGAGAGCTCCTGGAAAGCACACTTATATCTTCGTAAATGGACATGCTTTACTTACAAATTCTAATTGTTTTGAGAAACACACACGAGATGCATACATAGTAGCACGTACTAAACCGGAGAAACGATCCTAGCATCATCATGCGCATGAGTAAATCAGGCTGTGTAACTAAAATGTTAACAAATGTAGAGGTTAGTTAAAAAGACAGATTGAAAATACTTGTAGTAGTAAAACTCTCCTCGAGGCAATTTTGTAGCATCAGCTTGACCAAGTCTGGAAAAGAACTATAATAGCTCACATTCGGGTGATTAACATTCAGAATATCATGGTTAAATCTTGAAAAGAATATTAGTTAGTCAGGGATCAGATATGAGCATCCCACAATGAGAAGATGTCAGAATAGCTTACCATTGGAACAAGCAGGCTCTCTTACAGATACAAACAGAAAATCATATGATTTTCTTTAATATATGTGCAATGGTCAGTCAATTAACATGCACCGCAGCAAATCAATTCCATCCCTAAACCCATTCATGCTCACACCAGCGTGTTGATCCGGTGAACGCGTTCATATTTTTTTGGATGCGTCGAGCCGGGCAGGCAAAACCAATCAAAACCTGGATCTGCAAGCAAAACTCAAGATAAACTCTGTAAAAAATCAGACAAAAGAATAAAGAAATTTTATTTAGAATTGAATATGAACTCAACCATGCTCTGAACCATGGATCCACAAATTAAAAATTCAGCGAAGAGATTGAACGAAAAAGAGAAGAAAACCAATGTTAGATCTAGAAGCACAACTCAAAACAGGAATTGAAAAAGGATAAAGTGGAGATTCTCTTTCAGGTTGTACATTAGTTTTATTCAGGTCGTACTTTAGTAACACGAGCATCCAGTAGAGACTCGTCAGCAAGCTTCAAAGAACGGCAGCAATTAAGATTTAGCAGACAAACAAATTCTCAGCTAAGTTCAGAACTCGAAGCTTATCTTTGTTGGTAATTTTAACAAAATGAATAATTGATGAATGCAGTAGGCCAGCAGCACTTGACAATTGTAAATGATTTCAGAACAGCTAGCAGCAACTACATATTCAGTTAACACACACATCAACACAACACCAATGTATAAATTCAGTTTTCTCTTTGTTACCTCCATCTTCTCGACATGCACGAGCAGTCTACACACACGAGCAGGCTCAGCACCGCAACGACAGCCTCCTCCCTCTGATCACCTGCCTCAACACCAACACGAGCTTCATCACCGGCCCACTTCCAATTCTTGAACCCAATTTGCCTGCAAACTCCATTGTTTGCAACCCCACATATTGATTTCAAACAATTCAATCTAAGAGGATCACACGAGCCATCATCCACGAGCACGAAGAACTGGTAATTCGGAGATGGATTAAAGACGTCGAAAGAAAAATGACCTTTACGGCCGTGTAGCACCTCGGCGGGGTAGAGAAGAAGGGCTTCGTACCTGCTCTTGGTCAAGACTTAGGAGGACGCGGAGTGTCTCTGAGGCTTATAGCTCCCCAGGGCACCTGAAGAGGACGGGGCCCAGCAGATCCGAGGTGACCTCTGCATGGACGAGACGTGACTGTGGCCGGCAGTGTAGACGCACGGGGCAGCAAGCCGGGGCATCGCGCGGGAACTGGCGGATGAGGATTGGATCTCGCCAGCAGGGGAGGCGGGGTGGCCTCTCCGAGCGGCGCAAGGGGGCAGTTCTCGTCGATCTACTCCCAAATCCGGGAGGAAACGCGGGCGAGCCCGATTGCAGCCATTGTGGCGTCTCTCGCCATTCCGCCCTCGGGACAAGCTGCGGCGCGGCCGGTCTGGCTCCGGCGATTTGGGTTGCCGATGGTGCGCGTGTATGTGGCCAAGGGGGTTACACTGCGTAGGATCTCGATCTAGCACCTACCAGGCAGCTGCCAAGGATGGAGGAGTCTGAGGGTCACGTGGCGGACGCGCAGCTCGCCTCGCCCGACGTGGACTATCGCACGAAGGAGGATGCGAAGACCTCGGCGCTGGGGAGCCTTCGCAGCACCGGTGGTATAGGAGCAGGGCGGAGGGATGGGCTCTCACCGGCATGAGTCAGGGGCAGGCTCTCACCGGCGTGAGTCGGGGAGAGGAGGTGAGACGCCGGCCGACGGGAAGGCAGGCGGAGGAAGAGGAAAGATGGGGAAGAGGGATTGAGACCAATAGTAGGCCCCTGTTTTTTACTTAGGGGTGGCAAGCCTTGTAAATTCTCTGGAGAGTCAGGGGCATAATCGCCAAGAAAATGTCGGACGGAAATCCAGGCCGACGAACCTACCTCTAGAGAAATTAGTAGATATAATAAGATGAGATAACATAATCATCTTGTGGATTGCAAAGTTTTATTTTATATAGGATTGTTTTGGTAACAAGACTTGATCAACCTTGTTAACAAAAGGATTTTAATGAACAAAATAATGTTTCCACTGTGGTTATACTTGCTTTCTTTTACTTTTCTCCTTCCTAGTATTTGTCTTTCTTTTGCTAGCTTTGGTTTCGTTAGTTGTTTGCTTGTTAGAGTGTCTTAGAGCTTCTGTAGTTTGACTTTTTGTTTGCTTTTGCTTCTTCTGAAAAAACTGTTTCTGCGAGAAAATCAATTTTCATACCCTAAAATTGGCCAAAAATAAAGTTTTCCAAAAAATCCCAGAAATTTCAAAATACTTTTTTCCTCGAAAAAAGGGGCAGAGGAACAACTGAAGTGACCCAGGGGGGCACCCCAGGACACCACACCCATGATAGGCGCGACCTACCTGTGGGTGGCGCCTAGGGGGGTCTGGCCTACCTGGGCCCCTTCAAGGTGCCCCCTCACAGCCATCTTCTTTCTCTCTCCAAAAAAATACCGAAAAACTTGCTCAATCTCGAGTTCTTGTTGTTCTTGCTCGCGATTTTCGATCTCCTTGCTCAGCCCATCTTTGCTGCTGATTTTTTGAGAGATTTCTCCTTGGTATGTGCCTCCTCCACTTGTCCAATTAGATTTGTGATTGGTAGATTGTATCTTGAGTATTTTGCTGCTATAGGTGACAGGTTGTGTGAGCTTGCATGCTTGTTCTATGCTTAGAGATTTCATTTTAATGCTTATGTAGCCCTCTAGCAAGTTCCTATAGTAGTTTCTCATCATTTATCAACTTGGAAATCACTTGGTTTGATGCTTGTCTATAAATTTCAGAATAGAGTGGTCATGGATAACCACACATTTGGAGAGATATTTGAGAGTGATGCGCCTAGAAGGACAAGGCCTTCAAGATCATCCTCCCATGCTAGGCCCTCATACAATGAGGATCTCATCACTCCGTGATTCGGCGACGAGGGAGATGAGGGGGATACGCACCCCTCCGCTTTTCCTTGCCAAACCTTCTTGCGGGCTGCTGGGATTCTTGATGATTTTATGACCTTGGTTCGGAGGGCTGGTCTAACAAGTCTTATGCAGGATGAGAGCGTTCAATATGCTACGCTCACTAAAACATTTGTGGAGAGCTTCTCCTTTACTAACAGCATGTTCAATCCCGATGTTTCTTTCAAAATATGGCAGGTCTTACCATATGACATTGAAGAAATTTTGTGAAGCTCTGGGACTTGGTACAGCTGGGTCAACAAAGAAGATTTCAGCTCAACCCGCTGATTTGTTGGAGCTCTACCACGGAATAACCAATGATGATAACCGTAGAGCTCAACGGGGAAAGATAAGAAACATTCAGCTTCCAGCCATCAGGTACTTCACTTATTATCTTGCCACTAGTGTTCTTGGTAGGGAGAACACTAGTAATATTTCTAGCTATCATTTGGCCTTCTTAGCTGCTGCGCTCAACAATGATACCAAGTACAATCTTGGTTCTCTCATTGATCGTCGTTTAACTGCTAAGGGACCAATTTATGGGGGAATTATTGTTGTACGTGTTGCTGCTACTTTGGACATTGTTGTTGATCCAAATGATACAGTTTTGGCTCCTCAGAGGCTTGATCTTGCTTCCATGAAGGCGCACCACTTTGTCACTAATGGCTCTACCCTTGAGAACTTGGTCTATAAAATGTTGTTTATTGACGGGGAAGAGAGAGAGATCCCTCTACCCCAAACCACTTCGTTCAGTATTTCACAGGGACCTTTATCATGCTCCAAGGAGGAGATGGATGACAAGCTGCACTCTCTTAGCTTCTATGGACACTATCAGGAGGAAGCGCCCTCTTACGACCCCACTGTACACTACACAGGGGAGTCCTCGAGCTCGTACCAGGACGAGGGAGCCTCGTCATCGTACTACGGAGGTGCACCTACTTGGGCACCATGGGATTGAGCCCCACTTAGGCCAAAAGCCTAAGCTTGGGGGGAGGTATACCGACATCACACTCATTTATATATCATGTTTGGTCGGTTCTTTGTATATCCATTGTTTCTCTTTCTTTTTGGTTCTTGTTGCTTCTTTCTCAAAAACACAAAAATACCAAAAATATTTCCGTTGTTTCTCTTGGTTTGTTTCTTTGTTTCTTTGTTTTGGTTTGCCTTAAAAGAAAAATCCAAAAAGATGTTGCTTTGTTTGGTTTGTTTTTGCTTTGCTTTGTTGGCTTGTTCGAAAAAATTCGAAAACACCAAAAATATTTGTTGTTCTTCTTTGGTTTTGTGAGTTCTTTTCAGGGTCCAGCCGTCCTTAATGGAGTTTTGGTTTCATGTTATTATTCAAGTCACACAAGTGAAGGGCAATAATGAAGATTAAGACAACTTGAGGTGTGGTAAGAGGTTGGTAACGAACTCTATTTGTTTTCATTTTTATACATATACTCATCATGGTGAGCATGCTTAGTCTGTTCATGTAAGGTGTATGTTATTTATAGATGCTTAGTAGTTCTTGCTTTCTTGTGATTAGCTCCAGCTTGCTAATAGTTTGTAGCATGTCATATGAATGCTTGCTTGCATTGTTTCATTCATATTTTGGTATGATATTGTGGTATCCTCCTCTGGAAGTTTCATGTGAATCAACTTGGTACATGCTCACGCATGCATATGACTAATCAATAGTCAGTAATCCTCGATGATTTATTTTGCCTCGGAGTTCTGGTATCACTTTCATGCCATAATTAGTCTTGTTTTATTGCAAGCATGATTATTATGACAATTATTGTTCTCTTGTTTGTCGCTCCCTCTCTTTTGCTAGCCTTCACTTGCATTGAGTATGAGCTCTACCCGTGTTTCCAACTCCTCAAAACCAATATTGCCAGCTGTGTCCACCTTACCTACCTATTAGCATCATTTGCTATTTTAGTGCATATTCTATATGCCTTGTTTTCTTCCAAATAAAATGTTTGTCTGTTTTGAGAAAGTTAGTTAGTAAAGCTCTCCCGAACTTGATGGCACACTTTATTCCATGCACTTAATAATCTTGAACCATTGTGACCTGTCCATGAAAGTTATATGCTTACAAATTATATGCTGAGAGTCAGCAAAACCGTGCTGTCATGGGGAACGCTTTCAACACTCTTTGGATATCCTATCCAGTTGATACTTTGCTCTTTTGTTTACAGATGTCGATGATGTGAAATAAAAGGGGAGCTTGTGAGTTCATGAAGTATATAAATTGTGTTAGAGAAACGCCTGGGCCACTAGCCTAAGCCATGCCTAATCATGGTGGAAACTTGCAGCATCACCATAATGAGAATTTATGAAGCATCCTCAATAAAAAGATATGCATATAGTAAATAAAAAGATCGCTGAGATGCTCATTGTCTGCTTGCCTTGTCATTTTGATCACGGGATAGCTCCTGTATCATGTGCAAGGGATACCCCGTTGGTGGTTCTCTATGATATGCATGTATTTACAATGACAAGAACTTACAGGTAACCAAAGTTGAGTAGCATGCAGAGTGGCCCTCATACTCAAGGGACTTGGGATTTCCAGTTTATGGTCTGTCAAGCATATAACTTAGATTGGACCTCACTTTCACCTTAACCACATGAAGATGCCTATGATAGGGGCAATGAGAGCTTAAAGCTAATGAGTACCTTCCTTTCAGCATTTGGAAGCCTTTCAAACTTTTCAAAACCTTTTCACAACCTTGTCGAGTCACCGCGTATTCTATGAGCACCTTCTTGAGAGCATAGTTCTCATATCTTTACTTCTAGTCTTCACTTGAACTTCAGAGGTGCCTCGGCATTTATATTGTGCTCTACAAAAAAAGGTGAAAGTACAAAGGAAGTCGCCTAGAGGGGGTGAATAGGCGTTTTTAAAAAATTACGGTTTAGGCTCAAGTAAATGCGGAATAAAACTAACGTTTAATTTATTGAGCACAAAACCTAGCCACTAAGTTCACCTAAGTGCACCAACAACCTATGTTAAGCAATACAAGCAACAAGGTGATAGCAAGATATAAATACTTCAAGCACGATGGCTATCACAATGTAAAGTGCATAAGTAAAGGGCCCGGTTGAGAGATAACCGATGGACGCGGAGACGAAGATTTGTTTCCCGAAGTTCACTTCCAAATAAGCTATGTCTCTGTTGGATAGGTGCGATGGCGCAATGCTCTCCGAACGCCACAGATGGCTCACCTCGAGGTGTGGTGGCTCTATGCTCACCCAACGCCACACAAGGCCTCACCCCAGATGCGGAAGCACGCAACTCACCGACGCCACAAAAGGCTCACCCTATTCTCCCGAGTGCGCACCACAAAAGGCGGGCACTCGCTCCACTATGGGACGCTTGAGGGCGGTCACCGAACCCATACAAGATTGGGGCTAACTCCACAACTCAATTGGAGGCTCCCAACAACAAAGCCACAAAAGGCTACAATGCCACAAAAGGGCCAACAAAGCCACAAAAGGCTACAAGACCACAAAAGGTCAACAAGAACACAAAAGGTCAACAACCCAACCACACAACCGTCTAGGGTTCCAAGGAACCCAAGAGAAACAAGCCCACAAGCTTGAACTCGCCGAATCTTCGAGGAGAACTCAAATCTATGCACCAAATGCAAGGGCAAGTCCTTCTCTCCCAAATTCCAACAAAGCTACAAAAGCTATTGGGAGAATAAGAGAGGAAGAACAAAAGAGAACACAAAACTCTCCAAGATCTAGATCCCAATGATTCCTTCACAAAGAAGGGCTTTAGCTTGGGGGGATTGTAGATCTAGATCTCCTCTCTCAAATCCCTCAAAAAGATGCAAGAATCATAGGAAGGGAAGGGGGAGAGGGGAAGCTTCTTCAAGGACACCAATGGAGGAGAGAGAGAAAGCCAAGACCAAGAAAAGAGCTAGTACCCACGAAGGGGAAGAGGAGCCCCTTTTAAAGGGCTCCCAGATCTGCCCGTTATGGGCATTCGCGACTCCTGGCCGGAACTTCCGGTGGGAGGCCGGAAGTTCCGGTGGCACACAGCCAATAGTCAAAAACTACGGAGCGATAAACTGAAAAAGCGAATCCTGGTCGGAACTTTCGCCGGTTCACCGGAACTTCCGGTGGGAGCGAAACTTCCGGTAGAAGTTCCGACAGAAGTTCCGTCAAATATACATATTCAAAACAGAAGGTTATTGAACGTGAGCGGAACAAGACCCGGAACTTTCACCAGAACTTTCAGCGGCAAAGATGCCCTAGCGGAACTTCCGGTGGGAAGCCGGAACTTCCGGTCAGGGAAATTCAAGAAACCAGAAAACCAGAAACGCAATAACTTTTGCATCCGAACTCCAAACGGGATGAAACCAATTTTGTTGGAAATATAATGACGAATAGAATCCAACAAAATATTGGGTACACCTTGGGAGAAAATACCATGAATATATATGTGAAGTATCCCCCAAGGTGTGGAGCCAGAAAACTCGCAAGATCAAAAACCGCAATAAGATATGCAAGTGAAATCCTTATTTGATGAACTAGAGCTTGTTATGATGATGACCACAAGCTCTAGATCCTCTCATGGACAAGAAACAAATAACAACCAAGAAAGATGATGCTATGAATGCAAAGGTTTGAGCTCTCTCCGAACGATGCAAACGAGACACCCGCTTGAGAGCCCCTCTTGATAGTACGGCTATCTATCCTAAACCCGGTCTCCCAACTAACAACACGAGATCGGCAAAAGATAAGCCCTATCAACATACCTTTGCCTTGAGCATCCCACTTGAACTTGATATAGACCGTCTTGTTCTTCTATAGTGGGAACACCTTTCTTGTTTGCTCTTGCTCGCTCTTGCTTGATGAAGACTTGCAAATTTCTCCCCATACTCCATGGGGAACCTCTTCTTGAACTTTTTGTCTTCATCACTCCATGAACACGAGGATGGCAAGCTTCAAGCATGAGATCTTCTAGAGATGGCGCATCTTGAGCTCGCCCTTCTTCATCCCTTCTTGAGGTTGATCCATCTTGATGCAACTCGTTGCACATGTCTTGATCAACCTTCAAGCTCCTTCTTACTTCATGATTCCAAAGGGCACAAAGCCCTTGGAAATTTCTTCATCTTCCAACCTTGAGACCAACACATGGCCCAAGCGATGCCAATGGACAAACCTACAAGTGAAACTCAATTTACACATTAGTCCATAGAGATTGTCATTAATTACCAAAACCACACATGGGGGCATACATGCCCTTTCAAAAGGCAAGCGCGATACCACTCTATCATACCTTATTATGAGCATTGCAATATTGCTTATGTTTATGTTTCATGCTACTTATTATTATTGAGTTGGTTTCTCTTTATAGCTTGCAATGACTATCGAGTAGACTTAGTTGCATACTCTTTATTATGAATAGTTTAAGCATCTACTCCTGTGTTGAGAATATATACATCATATGAAGCAAATGTGTTCGTGAAAGTTCTTTTATCGCACTTAGTTTTCAACTAAATTGCTTGAGGAAAAGCAATAAGCTAAGCTTTGGGGAGTTGATACGTCCAAAACGTATCTACTTTCCTGAACATTTTTGTTATTGTTTCTTCTCTAAACTTGTGTGATTTGGATACAAATAACACGGACTGGCGTTGTTTTCAGCAGAATTACCTTGGTGTCTAGTTTTTGTGCAGAAAATCAACTATCAGGAAAAATCCCAGAAAATATGCCAAAAATCCTATTTCACCAGAAGACCCACGGAGCCAGAAGACGAGACGGAGAAGGGGCATGGGGGGCCCACACCACTGGGGGCGCGGGCCCACCTCTGGCCGCGCCTAGGGGGGTGCAGCCACCCCAGACACCCCCTCGGCCTCCCTCTGCGCCTATAAGTTGCCTCTCGACCTAAAAACCAAGGGGGTTCGATAGTTTTCCAGAAAGAGTTCCGCTCCGCCGCCGCCACCAGAAACCAAGATTCGGATCTAGAAACTCCATTCTGGCACCCTGCTGGGACGAGGAATTTGGAGAGGATCATCGCCATCGTCATCACGAACGCCTCTCCATCAACCATCGATGTTTCCCTCATCCATGAGTGAGTAATCCCCCGCTGTAGGCTTGGGGATGGTAGGGATTGTATGAGTTCTATCATGTAGTCGAATAAGATCTGTTAGGGCATAGTGCCTAGTATCTCTATTAGTGCTATTTGACTTTATTGCAACTTGTTGTGCTTAATGCTTGTCACTAGGGTCCAAGTGCCATGATCTCAGATCTGAACTTATTATTAAATTATTATGATAGTATTGTTTGTGATCTTATCTGCAAGTTGTGTACACATATCATTATTCGGATCCAAAGGCCCCAAAGTGACAATAATTGGGACAACCGGAGGGGATGGCTGTGGTGTGAAGATCGCATGTGTTCACGGAGTGTTAATTTTTTGCTCCGGTGCTCTATTAAAAGGAGCACCTTAATTGCCAGTAGTTCCCTAGAGGCCCCGCTGCCACGGGCTGGCTGGACAGAAGATGTTGTGCAAGTTCTCATTGCGAGCACGTATGACTATATATGGAGCACATGCCTAGGATTGTTTAGTACTTGGATGCTTATTATTATTTATCTGCAATGTCCCGGATCTTAAAGTTACATGTTTAGACTTGTTCATGCAACGCCTGTCCATCCATCTCTATGCCTACCACACTCGAATGCCACTGTTACCGTTATTGTTACTATTGCTCATGTTTTACTGTTGTTGTTGCTTTGCTGTTGCTACTATCAAACTGTTACTACTGATAAACTTGTGTGAGCAAAAACTATTTTCAGGTGCAGCTGAATTGACAACTCAGTTGTTAAGGCTTGCAAGTATTCTTTGATTCCCTTTGTGTCGAATCAATAAATTGGGTAATACTACCCGCGAAGACTGGCGATCCCCTACACTTGTGGGTCATCATCCACGACGCTAGGGAGAAGCCGAGATTGGATTGGGCGCAGGCGGAACAAGAACCGAAGGGCTAAAGGCGGGCATTGGTCGTGTGACTCGCGTCGATCACGATCATGAACGGATGGGACGGGAGCATCGCACATCGATCATGATCACGAACGAATGGCACGCGTCGGACAAGACGTATTGATCCATCAATCGATAGACTGCCCAATGACCAACAATGGAAATTCAGTACCTGGGCTAGGCCTCACGAACTAGAAAATAGCTAACGGACTATTTTCTACTAGGCTGCAGGTATTTGGGGCCCCTAGAAAATGGGGATACTGTTCCATCGATTTTTCCGAACTCCCTTATCGATGGGACTGTACTGTTGCTATATTGATAAATCTGTAGAATTTCACCAAAAATAAAAAATAACTCGTTGCACTAGTTGGCCATGCAATGTGAGACTAAACTCTTTGCATACATTATTAAGGCCAAATGGGACTTGATTCATAGTTTAATTAATGTTTGACTCATCATTTCTAGCAAATTATTTCATATCAAGCTGAGTAAGTCTGAGCTTTGCCAGTAAGAGATCCAACAACCCAAATTTGATACCAAGAGGGCCGATGCAACGATGTTAGTAAGCAATTGTTGATGGCGAGGGGTTAGAGAATTTTGTTTGTTTCAGTGCTATAATATTTAACACGTGGCAAAAGATGTACGAGTAGTACAAATTTTAGACTATACACATGCTGACATGACAAAGTGGTTTAGAGTTGCAAAGGGTTGCGCTAGGTTGTCAAGTTTTTTTCGAATCAGCAAGTTAAATTGTAAGCCAAAATTCAAACTAAATGAATTCTTTTACAGGGCTTAACAAAACCAACAACCTAACAAAGGTATGTTCATGTTACATTTGTGTTCTTCATTTATTCTGTTACTAACTCTTTTATTCTGTATACGCTAGCTTTCTTTCCCGCAGATGTAATAACTCTTGTGTGTTACTAGTAGAGGTGCACGTGCAATGCATGTCTCCATTTTAAACACAAGAATTAAATTTAAAATGAATTGTATGGTAATCTATGTGCCAATCTTTACTATTCGATATAAAAAAGAGAAAATTAGAAAGGAATTTTGTTGGTTTGATTGACCATGTTGCCAAAATCGCAAACTTAAGGGGATATTATGTTCAAAATCGGACTTAGTGTGGTAGAATAAAAGTCTCTTAACACTTAGCAGAACTAGAGGCATCAAAAGTATAATAATGAATAGCAAGAAATATGGTGTACTTGTTTTTTTACTTCTGTCTGAATAGAATAGACCAATCAGAATAAATACATAGAAAAGAAGTATAGTTTTGAAGCAAATAAAAATTACCCGAGCTGAGTTAAAATAGACATCAATAAAATGCATAGTAGATACAGTGGATATTCATCTTGAGTCGCTAGAAGATGCAAATCCTTCAAGCTTAGATAAACCGACAATTCTGTTAAAATTTCAACGCCATTCCAAACATAGGAAAAGAACAAAGAGCTAATAGCTCATAATCACAATACTGTGCCATGCGTAGATGTTAAGATTCATGCCTCCTATGCATAAGCTTACACGTCCAACCTACTACCAGAGCAAAGAGATAGAAATACAGACTCTCCAAAACGCAAATTTTGAAGAGGAAATCAAATTAAAAAATAGCATGGTCTCATAAGCTTATGGTGCTAAAGACAAATGTCGCTGAGGATCTGGGTCATTGGATTCACGTTATTGAAGTGTTCAGACCAATGGATAACGCGGTGGCATGTTGGTCGTCGTGACCACGAACACTTTTCGTTTATGTTGACATCGCTAGTGGCCTGATCATTGCTGGGTTACCATGAACCTGCATGGATGCCTATGATTCGAGATCCTGGATGTGCTTCGTCAGCTGCTTCACATACTTGATCGTGTCACCGAGGATCGATGCCTTGTCTATCGGTATTCTTAGAACATAATTGAATTTTGGTTCATGATCCATGCAAACATTATTGTTACTAAAAAGTCTGAAGCAAAGATAACTGAATACTCTTGTTAAAGGTCCATGCAAAGTTCTAGCCTGTTACTAAATTTTGTTTTTCTCAAAGGCAAAAGACAAAGATAGCTGAACATTTTTTAAGCAAAGATATCTGAATTATGACTTCACATTCTGAAGGTTATACCTTGGTCATGAAGGGTACCAGAGATTGGAGGATAATGAAACTCTCGTTCATCTTCTCTCTTCTTTTCCGCTCCAACAGGACATGGTTGGCACTGTAAGATTGTCAATTAATTGAGCGGATTATATAACTGTATCAAAAACAAACAGACATAACCAAATGAAGAGTTTTACAAGCTGTAAGCTAGTTTTACATGCCAAAATATACATACCATGATTGGAAGGTCATGTGCATACTTCAGAAGAATACTAATCCCTCCGCTTCAAAATAGATGTCGCAAATTTGTTTAAATTTAGATGTATCTAGACATTATTTAGTATATAGATATATTCAAATTTAGATAAATTACAGACATCTGTTTTGAGACATAGGGAGTACCATAGATTAGCAGGAATAAAACTACATGGCATAAGACAGACGGTAGTGTGTTCGATACATTAATCACTAAAAATTTCTTTTTAAATTGCATGCTTCTTGTATGCATGGGGCTTGGTAAAATAGTGTCAGATGACAATATGCGGTGCTAAAGCAAGATAACTGACATGCTTCGAGTTTCACTGAATAACTTGTCGACAGATGTGAGAATGTGATCTGCACACTAGACATGTAAAGCAATAAAAAAGTGTAGATCAAAGCTTCTCTCAACAAAATCAGTAACGCGTATCTGTATGAACTAAAGCAATGCAGATATATAATTCAATCAAATCTGTGATGGTTCCCTGGTTCAAGATCAAGTAGAAAACCATAAATAATCGAAGTGACCTTGAATGATGATTAAGAGGAACTTCGGCCTACATGATTTCATATTATAAGTCTATGTTAGAAAGTTATGGTGCTCAGCAAGTGTACTTCTGAATTCTGCATCTAGCATATTTCCATCTGTGCCAGAGAAAATTCTCTATAACTAAATGAACGTAATCAATAGAGACAGAGAAACTAATCAACATGCAACTCCAAAATATTATGGTGAAGAGAGGAGTATTGGGTTGGAGATTAAATCTTGGCTAACCAGGTATGGCGAGGGCTCCAAATTTGTCGTGGCCAACACACTATCTTTCTGTGAGCTAAACATACTGAATATAAACCAAGGTCATGCTGGAGAGAGAAGGTAGAGAAAGGAAGGGGATGGAGCATGGACTCGTTTGAAGGCGCTTGTGCAGGAGTATTGGCAGAGAGGTCGCGACCTCCTCGTGGCGCACATGTAGGGAGGAGCAGCGTCGGATCGACGGATCCCGACGACCTTGGTCTTCCTAGTCAGCCACCAGGTCCAGGTGAGTCCCTTGGCCATTGCTGAAGACCGGCCCGAGACAGGGAGAGGTGCAATGCCGGCCTCCCTCGTCGGTCAGCAGGAGGGGCACCGGGGCGGCGCAGCTGGCGACAGTCAGTAGGCTGAGCAGGGAGGAGCAGGAGAGACCGCGTGATGTGGCAGTCAGCAGGCTGAGTAGTGTGGGGAGGCCGGAGGCGGCAACCCGTGGACTACTGTATCACATAGAGAGGATGCAGCGACGCAGGAAAAAACAGAGCGATCTGATATGAGACGAAGTGAACGTAAAACGGTTTTTTCTTTCCACTCCGTGGGCAGACTGCGCGTGCGTAGGTTTACGGTGTGGGGTGAGTACATTCCGTCAAGATTATTTGCTAAGTACACCAAATAAAAAACTAAATTAATGTGAACTGTTAGATTGTGTTTAGTTGGTCTGATCGTGTGGTTTCAATATGTCTTTGAATATTTTATGGGGTGTGTTTAGCAAAGTTTTTATTTGCTCCTTTAAAAGTAGAGAAGAGATAGACCTATAGTAACGGAGAGAAAATCCTTGCTAAGAAAAAAAAAAGATAAAATCTCATGTTTTTTTTACTACGACGAAGAAAACCTAGGACAGAGGATTGTGGACCGCGACCGTCCCGTCCCCTCCTAAAACCCCAATCTTGTCGGGTTACGCGCCCTCATTTCCATTCCCCTCCGTCTCCGCCGGCGCCTCCTCCCTTCCTTTCCCCTCTCCCTCTCTCTCTCTCCTCCCACCCGACGCCGCGCTAGGGCTTATCAACCCCGTCGCCCCCTACCCCAACACTCTCAAAGCAGAAACCCTCGACACCCCGCCATTTCGGCCTGCCAGGAGGATGCATGCCACCGGGAGCGTGACCTGGGCCGTCGGCGCGCAGGCGTCCGTCCTGGGGAGATGCAACGGCGGCGGGGTGCCGTACCCTTCCTCCTCGTCGTCCTCCTCTGCTCCGACAGGTGGTAGGGTCCAGGGGCTCGGCGCCGTGCGGTGCTGCGTGCAGACGCAGGCGCAGGAGAAGAAGCCGCGGGTGAGGAAGACCAAGGAGGAGCGGAGGGAGATGGTCGAGTCCTTCGTTAACACGTACGTGCCCCATCTCTTCCCCTGTCACTTCAGTTACTTGTTACGAATTTCTTGTGTGTAGGTCTGTACCGTCTATTTATCATGACCATTCTGGCTGTCGGTGCTAAAACAAAATTGCTATTTTGTCATTTACAGTTATAGGGCAACCCTGCCCTGGAGACTAGATTTGTCATATTCCTTTCTTGGTGTCCTTTGTTTGTCACTAGGATTTAGGTCAAGCGTTTTGCGATCGATGATAGTCGTACCTTTTTGCAATCCTTTATACAAATTTTGTATTCCCTCCGTCCGGAATTCGCATGTATCTAGACGCGTTTTAATGTATAGATACATGCGAATCTAGTCAAATTCTAGTCACTTATCTCTGGACGGAGGGAGTATTACAACCCTATTTTCTAGGGCTCTGTTTCTTAGAAACATGATGCAACCTTTGTAGTTTTTTGCCATGTGATTAGCACTGCATGGTTTATACACTACTCCTATTTTGCATTATGGTTCATTCGATTATGGTTCATTCAATGGGGAACCCGACAATAGGGAGTATTTCATTTTCTGTACTTTGTGCCTGGACTATTTGTTCTTCCCTGGAGTAATCCAATTGCAATTGCTGTGGCCCCATTTCAGGTACCGGGTTTCAAACAATGGGAAGTTTCCTTCAGTCAATCTCACGCACAAGGAAGTTGGAGGATCATATTATATAGTCCGTGAAATTGTGAGAGATATCATCCAAGAGAACAGAGTTCTTGGCCCTGGTGGCTTGAATGCTAAGACACTGAGTTTTGAGGATTGCCCTGATTCTGCAGAATTATCTACAATGCATGAATTAGGCCAAGACAACATAGAGATATTAGACATGTCTGACAAGGAGGAAGCATTTCCATTGCAAAAGAACTTCATCAGCACTCAGCAACTACTTGGTTCATCTAATATCTTGGAATCTGGTATTCTGAACAGTGTAGTCCAAAATGGGGATGTTGGAGATGCAACATGCTTGGAAGAAAACCTTGAGAAACAAAATGAAGCCTTGTGGATAGAATCAAGGGAGTCTGAGACTAGTAGTTCTGAAATACAAGCTCCTTCACCTGCTCATGTTTCTCATTTCCATAAAGAAATTGAGCTCGACACTGTTGGGAATGCTCATGAGGGGACATCCAGTAGCATCACTGATGAAGTTACTCTTTTCTCAGACCCTAGTGCCTTCTCTCAAACAAATGGTGCACTTGAGCATGTGACATTACCCAGCGATTGTGATGACGTAACTAATAGTGCTGTCGATGAAGCTAATATTTTCCCAGAAAATAATGGCCTTCTCCAAACAAGTCGGATCCTTATGGAGGAGCATGAGATATTGTCTGAAACCGCAAGTATCATGATTCGTGATGTTCAGATTATGGATGGCCAGTTTACATCTGCAACATCTGCAAATCAAATGGATGTTTATACTTCAGATATAAGTGCTGAAACTGTGAGCTCAGCTGAATCCATTGACCGCCAGGATGTGGTTGAGCAACCGTTGCTTGATGCCAGTCCTAACGCACAAGCTAAGTCAGAAGATCTTGCTTCTCAACCAGCATTGGATGCAAAGGTCAGTCAATAAGTTAATTCAGGTTTCTGCAAGAATTGGGCCATGTTTACGAAATTATATGGAATCGTGTTACCTGTAGTGTTGTACAAGTGTTTCATATCCTCTATGGAACTTATAATATAAAAAAGAACTGGATCTATCCTTCTCCTTTGATCCTACCGTGTTTACTGATTTGTGCTATGGCGTCGAAGGGACCATTATGTTTACTTTTTTTCGGACGTCTTTGCTTGTAATTTATTTACTTATTTTTGGTATGTCAAATTCACATTATTGTGCTTTTTAGGGGTTGTTGCAAACGGAAGACCAGCACAACAGAGTGGAGAAAGATGAAAGTGGATTCAAGAAATCAATATCTGGCATCACAAGCGAAGAGCGTGAGGGAAGCAACGCCAAGCATGAACATGCGATAAGCACCACAACTACGATAAGCAGGCATGCACTTTGCATTTACTTTGTGTTGCATGCTTACTGTTTATCATACATAATAAAGGTTCAATATTAATTAAGTTTAAAAATCAAAATTCATCATGTTTCCACGTACCTGTTAAAGCTACATTATACATATCCTTACGTGATTTACACTCTGTGGAGGTAGCATTTGAGTCGGTCAATCAGCCCGCACAATCTTAAACTCATGTGAGGTTGGTTCGCAGCTGGGATCGAGCCATGAATTATATACAAGGAGGTCCAAATGAGGGGGGGGGGGGGGACATTGGAGATAAACTACACGTAAATTAGGGAGGGGAGTCGCAATTTTTTTCAGCACATTGTCATCATTCCTATCTTCGAGTACTTTACATTTTAGAACATGTTGAACAAACTTTATTTGCCAATGTATTATTTGAAGTTTGCATGCTAATTAGTTTTACCTTTGGTCTACCAATTCGAACACTTCTATAGAATTCGGGAGTGTGGATTCCGATGATCAACCCTAGTAGAATTAACTCATAGTTTGTCTTTTTAGGCAATTCATACTCATTTTTGTGACGCTATGTATGATAATTCCATTTGTATGACTAGATTTATTAGTGCATACACTCCACATGTTTAATGTGAATCGACTAACGACGGGAACATTTTAGTCATCAATTTGGTCCAGAATTGAAATTTATTCTTTCATCCTGAGGTGATTTTTCTTCCATCGGTTATCACAATTTTTTTCAAATCTCAAAGAACAAGGCGTTTCTGTAATTCACAAAAAGAATGTAATTAGCTTTGAACCGGAAGATTGTATTAGGTATTAATCATGGACGTATCCCCTGTTTGCTAACGAGTTCCAACGTGTCCTGTTGCCAAGAATAGCATTGCTTGCCTAGCTCAACATCCCTTGGCTTCGACCAAGTTTCCCCATATCAGCAAGAAAGATGTTCCTTTAGTCAAATCAGCGACAAAGCCAGCTACCTAGCTGCATGTGGGATTCAATCCTCTACGCGTGAATGATTCTATGTACTTATGAACTATCAAGTATCAACAACCATTTCGAGAGTGTTGATTCGCGTGACGAATATAAGTACTACATGCATGTGTGCCCCAATGTCCTTAATCCTTTTTTATCTGGTTTCCTTGTGAGTATACGATGTCTCGCTTGCCTTAACGAGGTCATCGCTAAATCGTACTAGTATTATAGAAAGAAAAGTAGTAAAAGAGACTCAATTGTTTAAGGATTAGTCATGCATGTCTACATGACGTAAGTGAGGCACTCGATCGGTTTAATTAACAGTGGTCTTAGTTTGCGTTTTCCCTTCAACGTGCGGAGACAAGAATCTAGTACAACCTTTTTGACATGAAAAATATAAAGCTGATATAGCTCTTGATCATGAAGGAACGACCTGCATTAGCAATACTAACTAGTATTACAAGTAGAAACAATTAGCATCATACTTCCCCCGTCCCAATTTATGTTGCATATAAGATTTTATTAAATTTAAACTTTACAATGTTTGACCAAGTAGTTTGATACAAATTTGAACCTAACAATGCCAAATTAATATTACTCCCTCCGTCCTAGAATAACTAACTTGCATTTGTATACATTTATATGTATCTAGACATGTTTTAATGTATAGATACATGCGAATCTAGACAAACTCAAGTCACTTATTTCTAGACAGAGTGAGTATTAGAATTAGATTTAAATATATTTTTATATTATATGCATTTTGTATCATATATATTTATATTATTTTATATATTCTTGGTCAAACTTTGTGAAGTTTGACTTGCACGCATAATTATGCGCAATATATTATGGGATGGAGGGAGTATAGTTGTAATTAGGGTGTCAAGTGGGATCTCACCAAAGTTCCACTTCTAAATCATATGAATCTAATTCAAACTTAGAGTGTCAAGTGAGATCCCACCAAAATTCCATTTCTAGTTTATTTTATAAAATTTAGTTCAGTTCTAAAATAATCATGGCTACGGGATGCTATTCCTGACAAATTAGCCTCAAATAACCTTGGGTCAATATATGTAGAGCCAGTTCAAAATCTCGAACAAAATTCAACTTCATTTGCCTGCAGGGAGCATGCCAAGCTTGTTGGTGTGTGCTCGCAAAGCTAACTATGTACTCTGCTGCGTACTCCTGCTACTATACCTTTTGGTTGATGACCTCCTATCATTTTTTTTAATAAAAAAATATATTAATATCGTAAAGATACTAATTATGCTCATCCTCACAAAGATAAACAGAATGCACATGGATGGAAAAAGAAAATTAAAAAGAAAAAAGAAAAAAAAGGCATATTATGATGATCAACTCCTCTTGGTAGCAGCACACAAACTACCACCAAAGATAACACGGAATACAAAAATGTATCCAAAAGAGATGCCAACAGTGCACATGCATCGTCGTCGCCTGATCGAAGATCTTGGGATTTCACCTTAGAGAAGTCTGAGGTCTTAAAACAATACCATCCGCAAGGCCATTATCAGACACAACGAATGAATTGGCAGACCTTAGGTTTTCACCCTGAAAGCCACGACTCGACACTTGAGGAGCACCATAAAAATGAAATCCTCTAGTATTACCGCCCCTACTTGCTGCCTCTGCTGCTGCTGAAACTTATCAAACACCAGACCCGCACGATACCATGTCTAGAGTGGACGGGAAAATCATGCAAGCCAAATCTGAGAACAAGCCTTTGAAGCAATGCCTCAATCATCTCCAAGGCCCCCTTCGCCATTACTGGACCTCCAATATCAGCCACCATGCCCTTCTCCATCATTATCTACACCATATAAATGGGAGATACCGCCATGTCCCATAGTCTCAACAAACTTCAGAGCTTCTCGTCACTCCCTCATGAAGCCGTGTAGGCTGATATCGCCATGCACGACCAGCTTCTATCTGATACGGATATCCAGGGGGTTGCGCCAATCCGTGAGGACCTTCGACAGTAGTTTTGGAACACGTCGGTGGCCATATCAAGGAGAACCGATCATGCAGATCGTTGTCGTGATCAAATAAAAAGAACTAGGACCACCTCCTTTGTTAGGAAGATCGACAGGCCCCCACATTGTAGCCCGTCGGCTCTCAACGGTAGGCCGGAGATCTCATCGTGCACCGCCATCACCATCCACACCACGCAGATATGACAAGCTAAGCTGCACTGAGCCCCCGAACTAGCAGACGTGCCGCCCTCGCGACCACAGACGATCGCCGAAGAAGTCCAGGGACGCCTCCCTGGTGTCCATCTCTACGGGACGAGCAGTGACTGTTGGAGTTCTGGTGTAGAAAACAAAAAAATTCCTACGTTGGAACTCCCTAACGCCCAAGATCTATCTATTAGTAGTGCAGTAATGACCGAAAGTTTCGGATAGCGGTTAACGTTACAAGGGGAACGTGGTTGATGTAGTCATGCTTGTAGCCGACCGCGAAGCTCCTCACAAGTCACCCCTTGCTCCATCATCGTGCAGTCATCCGACTCACGCATCCAAGGTGCCCCAAGTGTGTTCCCTCATGGTTTCGTACACATACAACGGCTCTTTGATCCCTGCCATAAGTGCGGAAGTAGATCTCTGGCTTGGAATCTCCGCGGCGCAACGGTGCTCTGCGGTGAAGAACTCCTTGTTCGCATGACCCAAACAAGGGGGCACGGTCATGAGAGAGAGAGATAGAGAACCAAAGACCTTTTCTTGGTGTGTTTAATCCCACTCATGGGCACCTCTTTATATAGATGGAGTCATGGGCACCTCTTTATATAGATGGAGGGAGGTGTGCCCTCCCCTTTGGGTCAGCCATATGGGACTAAAGGCTAAAGAAAATAATCAGGAATTAGGGTTAACAGCCGGATGGACCAAAAGCACCAAGCCCAACAAGCAGTAGCCTGCGCCGGCCCGTAGCAGCAGCACAACTGCCTGGGAACCATGTCGGCTTGGCGGGCCTTGGCCGCAGCCCAACCGTACCCCCGCCAGGCTCCCGCGCCTTGGCTGGCCCGTCAGCGGCGGCTGGCCAGTAGCCCGACCACGTGAGAACCAACCCGTGGTTGGATGGTTAGGAGGGCAGTGGTACCCTAGGCCCACCAGAGTTCAAACCCTAGGTTTGACGCTTTGGTGTCTCATAAAGGCGGAATATTCTTTCAGTGGGAGGCGACGTTCCCGTCGATAGCGAGGCGCCTACGGTGACTTCGTCAATATCAAGACCCGCGGGCTCAGCCTCTCGGAGGTGCTCATATGGGGTAGGGTGTGTGTGTGTGTTCATAGGGGTGAGTGTATGTACGCTTTGTGAGCGTCTGCGTTTGTACTGTGTTTCTAAAAAAAAAAGTAGCCCGACCACGTCTGGCGCTCCCCCGCGTGGGTCGTGGGGTGGTGGCCCGCTAGCGACGCCCGGCCGTGTGTCGCCCCCACGCGGCGCCTTGCACCTGCCGCTCGCCTACGTGGGCCGCTAGGCCCACACATGGCAGAACAACTTTTTGTTGTTTTTCCCTTATCCTTCTAGAGGGCCAATTCCCTCTTGGGTTTTGGCCTAATGAGGAAGTTACCCTATAAATCTTAATTTAAATATTTATTTAGAATATATTAATTCATAACTAACATATAATAAATATATATTATGAATTTTCATTTATCCGAAACATCTTTCGGTCCTTTCCTTTCTTTCTTCGAACAACTTTGGATCTATCCTCTTCGGAACAATTCTGGCTTTCACTTTCTCTACTATGATTTCAACTTACGGATGATCTCTAGCTCATCGTACCCTTAAGTGTATCTCCTCACGGCTCGAGAATGGCACATACATGATCTCTATCAATGATCAACAGCGGGATCGGGATACCCATATTAACCCTTCTAAATTCCACGATGACAATGTCATTCGAACCGTAAACATTGATTCCAACTCCCTTTATTTCTTTTATACTTGTCCGAGATTCGATCATTTGGTATCATATACATTGTTCAATCTCGTTACCGACAAGTATTATTTACTTTTTTCCGCGATATTACATTCCCATGACCTAGTCACATATTGCAACATTATGAATGTAATCTCACCAAGTTGGCCTTATGTATCCTACCGATCACGCGGGTGAACAAATATGGTCTTGATTCATAGGCCTCTACCTGTTCCTCCGGAATACCCAACATACACCTCTATAATCACCGTATTACAGAGTGACATTTAATGCAGTTAAAGCATCCTCGGGAGACAATGATTAATATGATCTCGCGGTCTAAGGATAAGGTGACGATGTTTTTAACTATTGAAACAATGAACTTCGTGACTTGATCATGTTGCAATCTTTGGTAATGTCCATCACATCATTCACCAATGATATGACCTCGTTTTCAATTGGCACTATCACCCATGATCAGGAAACCTTGATCATCGGTTGCCCAACGAACTAGTATGAATAGAGGCTACTAGGGACTTCTGTTTCATATTACACTTGTAGCAATGTTTATACTTGATATGAAGGGTTCGCAGCATAGTAAATCAAAAAAATTTCTACGGATGCGAACAAGAAAGCCAAGATCTAATCTAGGAGATGTAATCAACGAGAGAGATTGATGAGATCTTCATACCCTTGAAGAAATTGTACAGCGGAAACGTTCAACAGAACATGGTTGACGTAGTCGTACTCGCCGTCTCCTCCTCGTGATCCGATCCGATCCTACGCCGCAAGTGGCGGCGCCTTTGAGAAATGCACACGTACGGTGCAGCGACGTCTCCTCCTTTCCTTGGTCCAGCAAGTATGGTGGAGAGATAGATTGGATCTGCAACACGATGGTGTGGTGCTTATGGTGGAGAGTTTCTGCGGCAGGGCTTCGCCTACACGCAGTCGGGAGGGAGAGAGAGGTGGAGGGGCAGCAGTTGGCGGCTAGGGTTGGAGTGGGGGGAGGATGCGCCCCTGCCCTCCTTATATAGGGGGCTGCCGACCCCCTTGACCCCTCCTCCAAGCCCTAGGGCGGTGGCCCAAGGGGTGGAGTGGGGGGCAAGTCATCCCCCCTCTTCTAGAAGGTTTCCTTAGGGTTTCCCCTAAGGGCTGGCCGGCTGGGCCTTAGGGGCCTTGTGCCCCTGGCCAAAAGTGGCTAGGGCACTCCCCCTTAGGCCCACGCAGGCCTCCGGCAAGTGGGCCCACGTTAGTCCCACTTCGGAATCTTCTAGAACCTTCCGGTACAATACCGATAAACTCCGAAACGATTCCGAAATCCAAAAACTGCTTTCCTTTATATGAATCTTATTCTCCGGACCATTCCGGAACCTCTCGTGATGTCCTGGGTCTCATCCGAGACTTCGAACAAAACTCATAAACCAATTATCCATTCTATCCTAGTGTCGATGCACGTTAAGTGTGTGACCCTACGGGTTCGAGAATATACAGACATGATCTTCTATCAATAATCAACAGCGGGATCTGGAAACCCATATTGACTCCCACATATTCATCGATGATCATATCGGATGAACCACGATGCCAGGATTCAATTAATCCTATATATGTATTCCCTTCGTCACGCGATATTTTACTTGCCCGAGATTCGATCGTTGGTATCGGCATACCTAGTTCAATCTCGTTCATAGCAAGTACTTTACTCGTTCCGTAATCCGATATCACTTTGTGATTAACTCCTTAACCACGTGCTTGCAAGCGGTGTTGATATCGATTACCGAGTGGGCCCGAAGAATATCTCTCCGACTCGGGAGGGACAAATTCCATCTCGATACATACAACCCAACAAGTACTTTCCGATCACCTGAGAGACACCTTTATGATCACCCTCACATAGGATGACGTTTGATGACCTCAAAGCTTTCTTCCGATACCAGGGAGTTGTATTATCTCATGGTCTAAGGAATACAATACTTGACATAGGAAAAAGCTTCGCAAAGATGAACACGATGACACGATCTAATTGCTCTACTTAATTTGGGTTTGTCCATCATATCATTGACATGATCTTATTATTAATCGACAACTCATGTCTATGGTTAGGAAACCTTAACCATCATTAATCAATGAGCTAGTCCATAGAGGCGTACTAGGGACACGGTGTTGTTCATAAACCACACAAGTATCAAAGTTTCCGCTTAATACAATTCTAGCATGGAATATAAACTTTATCATGAACAAGAATTATAATAATAACATCTTTATTATTGTCTCTAGGGCATAATTCCAACAGTCTCCCACTTGCACTAGAGTCAATAATCTAGTTTACATCTGGCAACAATCTAACACCCATGGCATTAAGGTGCTGATCATGTTTTGCTCGTGGAAGAGGTTTAGTCAATGGATCTGCGACATTCAAATCCGTATGTAGTTTGCTAATCTTCAGATCTCCATCTGCTATATAATCTCGAATTATATGAAAACGGTGGTTGATGTGCTTAGTCTTTGGATGATATCTTGGTTCCTTACCCAGTGCTATGGCGCTAGTGTTGTCGCACAATATCTCCAGTGGGTCCAAGGCACTTGGAACCACACCAAGCTCAGTGATGAAGTTCCTGATCCAAACTCCTTCACTTGACACTTCTGAAGCAGCCATGTATTCCGCTTCTGTTGTAGATCCCGCGATCATGCTTTGCTTGCAGCTTCTCCAGCTCACAGCTCCACCATTCAAAATATAAACGTATCCTGTCTGAGATTTAGAATCATCCGGGTCGGTGTCGAAACTAGCGTCGACGTAACCTTTTACGACGAGCTGCTCATCACTTCCATAGACCAAGAACATTTCTTTAGTCCTATTTAAATACTTTAGGATGTTCTTTACGGCTGTCCAGTGTTCCACTCCTGGATCACTTTGGTATCTGCTCGTCAAACTAAGAGCACTGGACACATCCGGTCTAGTACATAGCATGGCATACATGATAGAACCTATGGCCGAGGCATATGACACTTTGCTCATAGTATCTCTATCATTTACCGTAGCTGGACACTAAGCCTTGCTCAATATCTTACCTGACAACATGGGCAATAAACCTTTCTTTGCTTTATCCATTCTGAACCTTTTCAGAACTTTGTCTAGATATGTACTTTGGCTTAAAGCTATTAGGTGTCTTTGTCTATCTCTATAGATTTTGATGCCTAATATATAAGCAGCTTCTCCTAGGTCTTTTATTGAAAAACATTTATTCAAATAACTCTTCACATCGTTAAGCATACCAATGTCATTTCCAATAATCAATATGTCATCCACATATAGTACTAAAAATGTCACCGAGCTCCCACTCACTTTCTTGTAGATGCAAGCTTCGTAGCAATTTGGAACAAATCCAAAACTCTTGATCACTTGATCAAAACGAAGGTTCCAACTCCGAGATGCTTGCTTTAGTCCATAAATGGAACGCTGAAGTTTGCACACCTTATTAGCATCCTTAGGATCGACAAAACCTTCGGGCTGCATCATATACAACTCTTCATCAATGTTGCCATTGAGGAACGCAGTCTTGACATCCATCTGCCATATTTCATATCATGAAATGCAGCAATCGCTAATAAAATCCGAATGGACTTAAACATCGCTACGGGAGAGAAAGTATCATCGTAGTCAACACCTTGAACTTGCTGAAACCCTTTTGCGACAAGCCGAGCTTTATAGACAGTAACATTACCATCCGCGTCTGTTTTCTTCTTGAAAATCCATTTACACTCAACGGCCTTACGGTCGCTAGGAGGGTCCACCAAAGTTCATACTTGGTTTTCGCTCATGGATCCCAATTCGGATTTCATGGCCTCTAGCCATTTTTCAAAGTCTGGGCTCATCATTGCTTCCTCATAGTTCGCAGGTTCACTGTTGTCTAACAACAAGACGGTTAAGACAGGGTTGCCGTATCATTCAGGAGTGGCACATGACCTTGTCGACCTGCGAAGTTCAGTAGTAGCATCGTTCGAAGTTTCATGATCCTCGTCATTAGCTTTCTCTCTTGTTGGTGCAGACGGCACTGGAAAAATTTCAGGTGCTGCGCTACTCTCCAACTCGAGAGAAGGTTCAATAACCTCGTCTAGCTCTACCTTCCTCCCACTCACTTCTTTCGAGAGAAACTCCTTCTCAAGAAAGGATCCGTTCTTTACAATAAACACTTTTCCTTCGGATCTGTGGTAGAAGGTATACCCAATCGTTTCCTTAGGGTATCCTATGAAGACGCATTTCTTCGCTTTGGGTTCGAGCTTTTCCGGCATCAACTTCTTGACGTAAGCTTCGCATCCCCAAACTTTAAGAAACGACAACTTAGGTTTAGCACCAAACCATAGTTCATACGGTGTCGTCTCAACGGATTTAGATGGTGCCCTATTTAAAGTGAATGCAGCGGTTTCTAATGCATAACCCCAAAATGATAACG
Organism: Avena sativa; assembly: GCA_916181665.1. Classification (NCBI taxonomy): domain Eukaryota; kingdom Viridiplantae; phylum Streptophyta; class Magnoliopsida; order Poales; family Poaceae; genus Avena; species Avena sativa. The sequence goes on from OV702297.1 coordinate 153,458,443, forward strand.
GCAAATCTGTAAGAGACATCATTGATCGCACCATATCTAATAGAGTTCGATTCCGGCGTTCAGACACACCATTGCGCTGTGGTGTTCCGGGTGGCGTGAGTTGCGAAACGATTCTGCTTGCTTTAAGATGTGTGAGAAAACCATAACTCAAATATTCACCTCCACGATCGGATCGTAGAAATTTTATTTTTCTGTTACGATGATTTTCCACTTCGTTCTGAAATTCTTTGAACTTTTCAAACGTTTCAGATTTATGTTTCATTAAATAGATATACCCATATCTACTTAAGTCATCAGTAAAAGTGAGAAAATAGCGATATCCACCGCGCGTCGAAACACTCATTGGTCTGCATACATCGGTATGTATGATTTCCAATAAGTCCGTTGCTCGCTCCATTATTCCGGAGAACGGAGTTTTGATCATCTTGCCCATGAGGCACGGCTCGCACGTGTCAAATGATTCAAAATCAAGAGACTCCAAAAGTCCATCAGAATGGAGTTTCTTCATGCGTTTTACACCAATATGACCTAGACGGCAATGCCACAAATAAGTTGAATTATCACTATCTACTTTGCATCTCTTAGCCTCAATGTTATGGATGTGTGTTTCATTGCTTTCGAGATTCAGAAGAAATAAACCATTCATAGCAGGTGCATGACCATAAAAGATGTTATTCATATAAATAGAACAACCATTATTCTCCGATTTAAATGAATAACCGTCTTGCAATAAACACGATCCAGATATAATGTTCATGCTCAACGCAGACACATAATAACATTTATTAAGGTTTAAAACTAATCCCGAAGGTAAAACTAAGGAGAGCGTGCCAACGGCCATCACATCAACTCTTGATCCGTTGCCAACGCGCATCGTCACCTCATCCCTTGCTAGCTGCCGTCTATTCCGTAGCTCCTGTTTCGAGTTACAAATATTAGCAACTGAACCAGTATCATATACCCAGGCACTACAACGAGCGCTAGTAAGGTAAACATCAATAACATGTATATCAAATATACCTTTAATGGTGCCAGCCTTCTTGTCCGCCAAGTACTTCGGACAGTTGCGCTTCTAGTGACCCTTGTCCTTGCAATAGAAGCACTCAGTGTCCGGCTTAGATCCAGACTTGAGCTTCTTCTCAGCAGGGGCAACGCGCTTGCCGCTGCCTTTCTTGAAGGATTTCTTTGCACCCTTAGCTTTCTTAAAGCTAGCGCTCTTGTTGACCATCAACACATGATTATCTTTCTTGATATCTACCTCCGCAGCTTTCAGCTTAGCGAAGAGCTCAGTGATCGTATCAGTGGAACCAATTTGATTGTGAGTAACTACAAAACCTTTGTAGCTAGGAGGGAGTGATTGCAGAACTCTGTCAATCTTGAGCTCTTCTGGAATCTTGCAGTCCAGTTGCTCAAGACGTTGAGTGTAGACCGACATCTTAATGCGTGCTCACTAACGGAACTCCTTTCCTCCATCTTGCAGTTAAAGAACTTCTCAGAGATCTCACATCTCTCAGAACGGGCCTGAGTCTGAAACATGGTTTTCAGTTCCTCAAGTATCTCAAAGGGCCCGTCGAACTCCTCAAAACGATTTTGAAGTTCCGGTTCCATAGCAAACAACATGGTACTCTTAATCGCTCCATAATCATCCTTGCGTGACTGATAAACAGCTTTTTCATCAGCCGGCGCATTAGTAGCAGGGGCGTCACCTAGCGCTTTCTCAAGTACATAGGCTTTTTGTCCGCCAGCGAGAATGGCCCCAGCATCCCCTTGCTCCGTCTCTGGTCTGCTGCATCTTAAGCTCAAATTGAGTCAAAAGTGGAGCTTTGGAACAGCTATACATGATCAAGCTATAAATTTGGCCAGAGGTGACTACCAAATAACCTGCTAGTAGATACTCTTTTGGTATGAATAGGGTAATAGGTAGTTCACATTGTTCAGTAAGATAACCACTCAAGTCAAGCATGATTGGAGTTACTGCTGAGTTTTGGACCACTCAACTCAAGCATGATTGGAGTTACTGCTGAGTTTTGGACCACATTGTTGTTTCTTATATCGTCATAGGTGGTTGACTTTGAACCCTTATATACTATGTGATATTAACGGCTTAGAACTATTTTTGTCTTATTATGATCACCATGGATATCTATCTCTTATGCTTAAGGTGCTAACATGGGGGTATGCCAGTCTAGAAACAATCAAACAAGGGCTGTGGGCAAAGGAACCAAACTGACCCTACATTGTATTGTTCAGCAGCCAGCTCACAATACTACACTTTTGTCTTAAAAATATAGTTCTCTGGAAGCTTTGCTGCAGTATTGTGAAGACATTATATAGTATAGAGTTTGGTTTTGCTTAAAGATACTCCCTCCGTCTATAAATATAAGACTTTTTAGCTTTGTGAAACGAATGTATGTAGATGACTTTTATGTATAGATTCGGAGCGAATCTATACACTAAAAGACATCTAGATACATCCGTTTCACAAAGCTAAAATGTCTTATATTTTTGAACGGAGGGAGTACATGCTACAATTGGAGTTCAATGAAATATCACACGCTAAAAGTGTAGTTCTGTGAATATTTTCGTAGAAATGCAGTTTTGACAAAAAAAAGATGTTTTCTGTTAATTGCTCAAGTACCAAGTCTGAACCCAAAGTTTTAGTCGAGTCTGAGATCAAGCAAACACCATTTTAATTTAAATAATATCTTATATAAAGCAATCATTTTACCCTTTCAATTTACTTTTCTGGTTTTTGCTCAAATCTTGGTTTCATTCATTAGAATGTGATTTTCATGGGGCAGAAGTTAGAAGAATGCAGTATTGTGTATTTTCTATTGGAGGAAAAAGATATGGTTACTGGCAGCACAAAGAAAGGAAGAAGAAAACCACAATTTAATTTACACAATAGAAAGCAACTAGTGTATGTACATAATATCCAGGTCTCCCAAGTCTTGTTTACTTGCCTGGTAATGGGCTTAACCGTACGAAATGTTTGATAACTCATATTTTAGTTACTACCGTGTCTTTGTGTGTCTTTGTCTGATTATTCTTAAACATACACTGTCAAAGCTTATAACTTAGTTACTACCGTGTCTTTTTTCATGTCATGTTTTATGGCCCGCAGGAGAACTGGGAAGGGACTGCATAAGAAAGAGGACAACCTATTTTGGCTTATCATCAGGGCATTTGTTGTTTCTATGTCCAAGTTGTGGGCAAAATGAGTGATTGGCAGAATGCATCGTCTTCTGGTACCCCTACCTAGGGTGTCTTCCGCCTACTAGGAAACGAGAAGTGCTTTGTGAAGCTCCATTTTCCTGATGCTTATAGATTCTTCCTGCATCGCACTTTAGGGTTTGTTATTGTTCGTTTAGTTTATAGTATCCCATTATTGTAGTTCAAGTGTATCGGTTGGTCAACTTGCTCTGATGTTTCAAGTTGACACGGCCAACTCTAAATCTACCACGAGTAATTTCTCGTTTTTATACGAGTAAGGTCTGTCTGAGCTCTGAAAGTAGGCACTTCATTCATTTGCCGACCGAATCATCAACAGTTACCTTTAAAAATTCTGAAGTATGGAAGCTTGTGCCTGCATGCAGCTTGGAGCAGCATTTGTTAACTTCTCAAATTGATGCTTTATTATGCTGATGCACACACGATTTTTCTGTCCATATGTGAGATTGAGAGTTTAAGCACGTAAATAAACAGATTTATTTGTTTACACTTAATCTCATGTTTACACAAAAGGATTCCTAGATTCATATTTTGCCGTGTTCAATTGTTAAAAAAGTGAACTGCCAAAGTACTGAGTCAATTCCCTGAGCTCGGTATTACGCTTGCCACCGAATATCAACAAACATGGCATCCTGGAACGTTCAATTGACACACTTTTCTGCCCCGACTTCCCAATAGAACACAACTTGACCACATTTCGACAAACATTGCCGCCTGGAACACCCAATCAAACACACTTGTTGAAACTTCCCAATAAAACACAGCTTATAACACACCTCAAGGCATTATTGTTGAAACTTCACCAATTGGGTATTTGCTTGTCAATTTCAACAATCTTCTTGTTTGCTCATCCATCGCAATCTTATCCTCGTCCATTCGTTCATCTATTATCAGAGGCATCATCTCAGCTTTGGCATAAGTGCGAAGGACCGAGTTATATATCTCGGTCGTGACGTACCCCGCTCCTCGAAGCACAACGAGGAGCTCCTCTGCAGCTTCAATGTCACCTTTCTTCTCAATATGTGAAAAGAGAGCCGCGACGAGTTCAGGGTTTGCCTCCCATTTCTCCAAGGTTGACAGGGCTCTCTTCATGCACTCGAGAACTTTGTCCACCCTCTCATCATTTCCAAGATAACCCCAAACAAATAACTCCCAAGTGCTATAGCTAGGCTTGACCCCTTTTTGGACAATGTATTGAAGAAAACTCTCAGCCTTCTCCATGTCGCCATTCTTGATGTAAAACGAAAGGATCGTGTTGGGGATCCTCGAATCTTTTGTACCTGACTCAGACTCCCATTCGCTGTAAATACTCTCTGCTGCTGCAATATCGCCAAACCGTGTAAGCGAAGTAAGCATGCACTTGTACTCGGCGTCGCTGAACTTTCTGAAGGTTTCCCTCATCTTGCCCCACACCCTGTCCAAGTTACCTCTATCCGACAGGCTTGCGTACATGGTGAGAAGCGACGAGTAGGCTGCTCGCTCCTTCCTGGAGGCCCTCTTCTCCATCTCCACGAGTGCATCCCGCCCTTTAACATGAAGCCCGGCATTGATGTAAATGCTAGCCAGCAGGCTGAATGTCATCCAGTCAGGAAGCACCCTGTCGTCTTTCATCAGATCATAGACCTTCTCCGCGCTCTTCATGCTGCCCTTCCTCGAGCAGTAGGTGAGCCATATGTTGTACGTTACCAGGTCAGGGACGGTGTACCTCCTGAGCTCCTTGATCATCTCGGGCACCTTCTCCAGCTCGCCGCTGGACATGTAGAGTGACATCATGTGGTTGAACGGGAGCGCGCACTTGAGGTACCCCGCTTCGGCCATCTCCCGCAGCATGGCCTCCGCCTTGTCCCGGACGCCGTGCTGCACGTAGGCGTGCAGGAGGGCGTTGCAGGTGGCCGGCCCCTTGGCCTGCTCCGGCATGTCCTCGAAGAACTTCTCCGCGCTGGCCAGGCCCCGCAGCTTGGCGACGAGGTCGAGGTGCACGGCATGGTCCCCCGGGAGCAGCTTCATCTCTGGCTGCGTCTTCATCCATTCGCATATCTGCATTTGGTGTGGAGGACGGGGTCAGGCGGACAGGCAATACAGCAAACAGGTGGTGGGCATCGTTTGTGCTCGGATGTGGCAATGGCGCGCGGAATACCTCGAGGGCATGCTTGAAGCGGCGGTACTTGCGGAGCTCGCGGACGACGCGGTTGAGCTGGTACTTCTGGACCGTGCGGCCTTCCTCCGCCCACTGGCGCAGCACCACCACCGCACTCCGCTTCGGGTAGATGAGCTTCAGCAGACGCTTCCCCAGCGTGTCGCCACCCCCCGCCGAGATCGATCCTCCTCCCCCACTAGACGCCGCCGGGGCAGACGTGGACAGCAGCCTCGCGCAACCGGCGGCGGGAGCGAGCCGGCGTGAGAGCATAGCTTCTTTCTTGGGGAGAAAATGTGGAGAAGGTTCCGCACTCTCTCGCTTGGATTGGACCCAGAGCTCACGGGCCTCATATGCTCAGATGCCTAGGGCCCAGTATAAAACGGTCCATCTGCGACCCCAAGAAGCCCACATAGATGAAGCCCCTGGGTACAAAACCCTCATCTTGCAGGGTCCTAGCCGCAAGACCTTGCCATCTCCGCCGTGCTCCCCCTTCCTGCCGTCGCCCCTCCCCCAAAGTCCAAAACTTAATCCCACCCCGAATCTGCCCCAAAACTTTGGAAAATCTAAACGAAACGGAGGCGAATCCCAACCCACCCACCTCCAAAAGTCCAAATTCGTTTGAAAGAAACGCCCCACCCAGCCCACCAAACCCATCTGGTTCTCTGGCGCGGTGGCCGTGGCGAGAGCGAGAGCATCGTCCCATCTCGCCCCGCCCCGCCCCGCCTCCCATGGCGTTTCATGTCGCGTGCCCCATCACTTGGTATGTTTCCCGTTACACTCCTCTCCCTCCCTCCCTCTGTCTCTGTCTCTCTCTCTCTCTTCCCCGGCCCCTTCTCTTTCTCTCTCGTGCTGACGGGCGGCTGGGCCTCTCTCTCTTCCTCTATGCAGCCGGAGGGTGTGCGACTGCGAGCTAGGGTTTGGGGGCGCGAGGGGGAAGACGAAGGCCGGGACGTGGGCGGACGCGGCGGCCGCGCTCCAGGGCTTCCTCGCGGATCCGTGGCTTCTGAGGCCGGCGGATGGCCCGGAGGCGGGCACCGTGCAGGTCGAGGTGCCGCCGCTCGACCTGCAGGAGGAGGGGGAGGACGAGGCGCACAGGGCGGCCATGCAGCGCCAGGCCGCCGCCGCAGAAGACTTCGCCAGGAGGCTTGAGGGCGCCTACGGATCTCCGGTGAGGCCAATCTCGGGCGCGCTTGTCTATCTAAAACTATTCCTGTTGGGTTTCCGGGTGGTTGCTTGCTTGATGAGTCATGGGAAGGGCAGGGGAGATGGTGCTAGGTTTGCGCTGCTGTGCTCATGTTGATGATCTATAGCTCGTCTTCGTCTAGCTGCATTTCGGGTTCTGACTGTTTAGCTGCCCTGTTGTTTGTGGGAATTTCAGCAAGTCCTGCTGAGATTCCCATACGCTGGCTCAGCCTAGGGTTCTTGTGATTTTATGGGAGTTCTTGTGATTTTAGTGCCAGCCTAGGGTTCGGGTTGATGAGTTCGGCTGGAGTATCGGGCTGCACTCTCTGAGGTTTTGTCATGGTACAAGAATTTTTAGATGATGGGTTTACGGTCAAGCTTGTAGGTTTTGGTGCTCAATAAGTGCTGTCATAACTGGTCTTAGTTTTTGTGACCATGGAGCTTCTGATAACAGGTGGGTTCACTTATTGTTGCTTGTGATTGTTTTCTGCCGCTCTAAACTTTCGGCGTGTGCATGAGAAGAGGTGTAGATGATTGTTGAGGGATCCCTGGTCCTAGGAATAATATAGCCGTATCGGAGTATATCTGTTTCTGATACCGACACGTGTACTGTAGTGGGAGCAAGCTTTAGAAAAAGCTCGTGTTATCCTCCACACTCCCAAAAGAGAAACACACGTCTCACAGGGCTTCTCTTCTATGTTTGCCATGCAGGCCTTTGCCGTATGTTGAACTTACCTTTTTCAGCAACTTGATAAGTGCTCCAGTAATAGTAAGATATATAAGTTATCTAGGTTTCGTTGTGTATCAAGTGTTAACTGGTTATACAGTTGTGGTGTCTTTTGTTTACTTCCAAATTTAGTTAACCAGACTTTACTTCGTCTTGGTTTTTGGCAATTAGAAAGGATGCAGAATTCAACCAGTAAATAAGATTGGCCGTTGGCGGTTATTTATCAGTTAACCGTTATGACAAATAGTTTTATACTCAAGCAGTGGAGAATTCCTTAAAACAAGGCGCAAATATTTCTTTGAAAGACCAAGGCAGCGCCTTCGTGTACCAAATTTGCCACAGCTTGGACCCTTTTGCCCCTAGAAATTGACGTGTAAGCAGTTACTCCTCGTCACAGCACTCACATAATCTTCTCGCTACCCGCGCTCACAATTACTGAGCCTGCATGCAATCCAGCCACACGCCATCCTGCTCATGCTGTCCAGTCCTTGCACAACTACTCACCCCGCCCAGTAAGCAATTTACCCTAAGCGCCAATCATGGGAAAGAGAAAATGGTAGACGAGGAGATTGATAGGAGAGTGTGGGAGAGATAAAAGGGGAGCCAATCGTGGCATATGAGGTAACGAGGAAATTTAATCGCCGTAATTGGAGAGGTATGCACCGCTTTAGGAGATGGGTATTATTGGAAGCATGGTATGCACCGTTTGAGGAGAGGGGCGTTGCCGTAAACAATTGATCAGATTTGCTCCTGTGCTTTGATTTTTGGAATTAACACGAGAAACACACACATGTTGTTTTAAGGAATGGAGGGAGTATTATTTTTCACGCCAACAATAACAGTGGGTTTCTATATTTGATGATATTTGTAATAGCATTAGAGATGCAAGTTTGGAACCTTTAGGGTACCCTCTATTTTAGTCTAGTTCAAACTAATGAACTAGTTCTCTCAAAAAGTTATGACATGTGAAAATTTAGTTCATTTTATATTGTACTAAAGAGGGTAGAGGGTACCCTAAAAGTTACCCACTTGCATCCTTAACTAGCATGCAATCTTGCATATCTGGAATACGATGAATAGTCCTGGTCGGTCGGAGTTATTCCCAGAGCAGACCTAAGGCTTAGCTGTGCTACAGTTCTAAGCTCGTTATTACTCTTGAAGTGCCACATCATGGATTCATAATGCCCATGAAAGTTGTCTTGTAATTTGCAAGTGCTAAAATTTGTTTGGTCCCACAATGACTGCACCTTTATGTGACGTGGGTAAAATGGTTCATTTTGGCTTAGTGTTTCATGTTCAAGTAGCGACACCAAATGAGGCATATATTCTTATCTACTAACACAAGAAAGTTCTTGCTCTTTTTCCAGGAGGCTGAAGGAGATGAAAATGACTCGGAACGAGAAGATCAAGGGAATGCTTCTGTCAAGGTTATGTGCCGCTTATGCTTGTCAGGAGAAAATGAAGGTAGCTCCAAAGCTGCCAAAATGCTTCCATGCAAACTCTGCAATAAGAAGTATCATATGAAGTGTTTGAAAAGCTGGGGTGATCACAGAGGTGATTTTAAAAAAAATCTCCTCTGGTTGTCTTTAAACATGTAGCGTCTTCTATATCTTTTGACAATTTCAGTTCTATCTAGATCTCTTCCACTGGAGCTCATGGATCTGCCCTTCTTGCCGCAGCTGTGAGGTTCGTATCTATCTGTTAACATTATTATTGTCGTGTCTCGTATTAGAGTTTTTATGATGTGACATTACAGCTATTGTAAGAATTCACTAGCACTGTTAAACTTTAGCTGAACTTGTGGAACAGAGAGAGTATGAATTATGTTTTTGTGACCATGTACTCCCACACTAGCAGTATATATGTTTTGATCATGTTTATTTTGACGTTCTCTTCTTGTTTGTTTTTATGGATGTTTTGCTTTTTTCATGTGACTGTTCTAAAGTAGCATCTTGGCACCATGTAGAACGTTTGCCATACTGTAGCTACTACCAGTTTCTTGTTTAACAATGAAGAAATAAAATCATATTCTTTGCCCGATTCTGTGTAAAATGAATTCTTGTCATATATAGGTGTGTCGACGGCCTGGTGATCCCAATAAGTTAATGTTCTGTAAAAGGTGTGATGGTGCTTATCACTGTTACTGTCAGCAACCCTCACACAAGGTAGACAGATTGTGATCTTTTTTTGTTCTGTTCCAAAAATTGGATCTTTGGTTCTTTATATCTCACAATGAATTATATAACACTGCAGAACGTTACCCAAGGACCATACTTGTGTCCAAAACATACAAGGTGTCACAGCTGTGGATCTGGTGTACCTGGGAGTGGTCATAGCACAAGGTACTAATCTGAAAGAATGAGATCAATCAAATTTACTTTAGATCTTTTAAGCATGTCTTTACCACCTGATGTGTTATGCTTTTGTATAACGTTAAGAATTTGTGTGCCCAGGTGGTTTCTGGGGTACACATGCTGTGATGCTTGTGGCCGGTTGTTTGTGAAAGGAAACTACTGTCCAATTTGCTTGAAGGTAGCCCCTTTGCTATTACTTTTTCTAGGTGTAATGGCCTTCTACATTCGGATTTATCATGCTTTGTTCAGTTCCAGGATATATTAGAAAATGTCTTGTTTCTGTCCACTGTTTCTCTTCTAATATAGTGGCACCATGTTAAGCATGAGGTCTAAAAGTGTGGATGCTATTTTTCAATAGTTGAAAGTCTCCTAGTTGAGATTACATTATGTTTAGGAATGTGTGAAACAATCTTTGATCACGTACTGACATACACCATAACATGCTGCAAAGCTTTTTCCGTGTTAACTTCTGCTGATATACTTTCTCTGCTGTGTGGGTTCAATCCTTTTCAGGTTTATAGAGATTCTGAAGTGATACCTATGGTTTGCTGCGACGTTTGTGAAAAGTGGGTACATATTGAATGTGATGGCATCAGGTCTGTACAACCGTCTAATCCTCATTCTGTTTCAATGATCACATTCATACTTTTTGGTTTTTGCCCATGCTGTTTCTACTGCTGCATGCCTTGATACTTCAATTCTCTTTTAAGTTTTTCTCTCTTGTGTGGTCTATTTATGCAGTGAGGAAAAGTACCAGCAGTTCCAAGCTGACCAAAATCTCCAGTATACATGCGCATCATGCCGTGGTGAATGCTCCCAGGTAATATGTACTGTCATGGTTTCTCATTGCTATGTATATATGTTATCTTACGTCCTTGTTGGTCTCTTCAGATCAGGGATGCAGACGATGCAGTTCGAGAGCTTTGGAAGAAGAGAAACATTGTTGATCGTGATCTTATGGTTAGCTTAAGGGCTGCTGCTGCACTGCCTTCTTTAGAAGTGTCACCATCGTGTCCAAACTCGGATGATGAAAGAGTCAGCGCCGTTGTATTGAAAAATGATGGTAGAAACACACTGAAGTTCTCTTTCAAAAGTAACAGCAGTAAGCCTCCATTAGATCAATCTGAGCAAGAGAAGAATGTCCCCAAGAACTCAGGATCAAACAAAAAGCATTCCAAGAAAAAACGCAATCAAGGTAATAAGTCAGTTGACCCGGATGAGGTTTTTTTGGAGAGGAGACATGAAGCCAAATCATTAAGTAGTCTCTTGGGAGATCATACTGAGGGTAATCAGGAGAGGAATTCTTTTAAGAATGATGATAGTGTGCCTGTTTTATCTTCAACTCGAAATTCAGAGAAGGATTTGAAATCCTCATTTGCTAAAGCTGCAGCAAACAATTCCGAAATGATACCAAAAGTTAAAATTAAAGGCAGCAAGGCCCCAAGTTTGCATTTCAAAGATATAGGCGAGGAAAATACCACCAAGAGTGACGCAGGGAAAGGTACCAAGTTGGTTATTCATCTTGGAACACGTCACAAAAGTAGAAGTGGCTCTCCTAAATCTGAAATGTCCAATTCTCATAAAGAGCGAGAGCTTGGTTCAATTCATGGTATGTGCCTTATTTTGTGTTGCGTCATTTACATATATTTAGTTTGCCTGCTGTAACGTATCTGGTATGCATGCATGGTAGTAACTAGTACTAGCTTAAGATTTAACGTATGGAACTACAGTTGTTTTATGGCATTTCCATACTTGCTGATGCCCTTTGTCTTGATGTGTGGGGTGTTACCATATGCCTCGTTTGGTAACATTTAGTCGCTAGTTCTCAATTCTGGCTCCCAAAAAGGCTTTATGGTGGGTCACATATTATCAGCAAATTACTAGCTGTTTGATCATTTTAACCTTAGTCTCTGATTGTGTTCTAACGTGGAGTTTGTCGATTGCTTCGGAGTTCAAAGTTCAAACCATCCCCTTAGGCCATCACCAATGCAAGGTGTGGGCTTTGCTTAAGCACCAGTTCTAATTTGTACAAGGCAGGTGCTTAATTAGGCACCTCTACTATAGAAATAGCACCGGTGCTTAAGAAAAAACTGTTTTGTTTTCTAAGCACCTTCCATTTTAGATGGCCTTACGAGCACTCCAATCCCAGATCATCCACCCTTGAGAATGGCAGTCCCAAGAAACCATTGTCCAACCTATCTTTCCTATAGTGCAATTTAATATGCTTTTCTGTCTTTCTTGTAATCCACTGAAAAGTTTTTCATTTTAATGTCCATGCAGCTGGATTCATCGTTTGTAAGCTGATATGTCATACCTCTATTCCAACATAGATGACATCCTAGAAAGCATGCAAGTCAACCTTCTTTAACTTTGACTATTGTTATTTTATTGACATCGGTTAAATGAAAATAATAGCATTGGATGTGCCATGAAAATACATGATTCTGCAATTTTAACTATGCCGTCCTGAAGATGTCACATATTTGTCTAGATTTGTATGTATCTAGACACGTTTTAGTGTATAGATACATGTGAATCTAGACCAATCTGCGACATCCTTTTCAAGACGGAGGGAGTAGCATATATTCTTACAAAACATAATGGTCAAATTTGCATGTTGGGAGACTGCATAAATGCTCGGTACTTTGGAATGGAGGAATGAATTAAATATTAATTCTCTTGTTTGTACCATTAAATATTTATCAAGTCATTGCTTGGTTGTTACCGATGAGAGATTTCTCTTAGTTCAATTCAGATTTCTTCCATTGATCCTGTGTACAAGGTTGGAGTAGCTTAGTCTCCTTTTGCTGTTTCAGAAGGGAAAATTGATGTAACAAGCCAGTTCAAAAGCTTGAAGAGTGAGAAAAAAGAAAAAAGTGTAATGAAGCTGGTTAGAGAGACTGCAGTGCATCAAAGAAGTAGCCTTTTGGGAGAATTGGGTACTTCAAAGAAGCATGTAACTGGAAAAAGGAGCAATTCTGCAGTTTCTGTGATGGAAAATGCAAGTGAAAGCGGTACAAGAAGCAGATCATTTGGACACAAACAATCTATTTCAAATCAGCTGATGGAGAACCAGGGCACTGCTTCTCCTGACAGCTTAAAGCCCTCATTGCTCAAACTCAAATTTAAGCGTCCTCATTTTGAGCAGCCAAGTGCCCAGGTTTCTCAGCCAGAGGAGCTAGCCACCTGGGCTTCTCAGCAAGAGGAGTTAAATGTTGCTAAAGGCCAGAGATCAAAGAGGAAAAGACCTTCAATGGACAAGATGGATGGTTCAGAAGGTAAGACTCCATCCACGAAGCATGCGCCGGGCACAGGCGACGAAGCAATGGATGCGACGTGGATACTGCGCAAGTTGGGCAAGGATGCAATTGGGAAAAGGATTGAAATCCAACTAGCTTCTGATGGCAAATGGTGAGCCCCCTCTTACCTAATTCTTGTTATATGTTCTGTTTATTGTCTTTGTAGTGGTTAAATATTCTGTCATTTTTACGTAATTATTGTTGAAGTTATTATTTTTGCATATCAACTGAAACCCTTGCGATCCAAAATGGATTTGGTCTGAGGAGCGGTTTAACCCAAATAATTCAAGTACGCTTACAATCTTGCAATGTTTTTTATCTGCTCAGTAATGGAACTTGCATCACAGAGTAGTACTGTCCAACAAGCTTTGTAATCATAATGTATTTTTGCTGGGTGGCAAAAGAAAGGAGAATCAGTGTTGTAGATCTTAGTATTGTCTGGCACGCTTTGTTAATAGTATTATTTTTCTTTGCTGAGTGGCGAAAAGTACTGTAGTAATATCTTTCTTTTTGGCAGGCATCAAGGGGTGGTATCCAATGTTGTCAGCGGCATGCTCTGTGTTCAGTTAGATAATGGTAGCTCCGAGAACTTAGAGCTGGGAAAGCAGGCAGTTCGCTTGATAGCTCAAAGATCAAAGGGCGGAAAGAGATGAATGAAGCCTTCTCCATCTACCGCTCTTCGCATCAGTGCCGGCAAGCAGGGCTCAGCATGTTGTAACATCTGAAATGCAGCATTGCAGGCTGCTGACCATGATGTGGTTCCTCCCTGTGCTGCCACCGCTGACTGCACGAGACATGGAGCGCAACCTTTGCTTGTTGCGCCCGTCCGGTCACCAGTCTAGCATGTAACAGACTTTTGCTTCCTGTGCTGTTTGAAGCTCATTGGCTTCTGTTGAATTCTGTTAGTGTAGGGAAAACTGGGATGGTCTTAGGGTAGTACTATGTATGTAAAAGAAGTGGTTAGCCCAATAGCAGGATGTTCTTGTATGTGTACTTTTTGAATGAGATTTTACCTCTTTCCATTTTTTTTTTGCTATAATTCCTTGTTTTCTGGTAGGTTTTCAACGAGTTTGACCTGTATTGGGACTTTGAGTGAAATCATCCTGCCAGTATCTGGCTAAAAGCATCTCTAGCGGATGCCCTAAAAGGGCCAAATTTATAAAATATTGCTTTAAATATTGGGGGTGGCTTTAAATGTGTGTTTTGAGCCATATAAATTTAGGTCTCCAACCGCCTTTTATGATGCAACTGTATCCCGTTATAATTCATTATCTGATTTTTGACAAAACGAGACAACGAATTCTTTTACACTTGTTACACAAGTCAAGTCAAGAAGTCCACTCCGAACAACACCACGTTCTTGGTACGGAAACAATGAGAATTTGTCTGCTGAAGTATGATTATGACATCATAAAGTGACCTAATCTACGTTCAACTTATCTGGAAATTGTTTTTTCCACTCAAAAGTCAAAACCAATGAAGTATGTCCGTCAGAGTATTTGGCACAACCGAATGTACGCCTTTTAGGGAGCAGTGTGATGGACTCAGAAGGTGTTTCCTACAGTTTGCTGCACCTGGAGATCTGTACACACAAAAGAAAGATGTTTTTATATCGCACAAATTCAGGAATGCACAAAAGAAAGATGTTTTTAAACCCCCGTTTCGCGTTGTGAATGTTTGTTTGGTTATAGACGTGTTCGGTTCATCTACTGTACTAAACAGGCATTGACAGCGGGTGTGGGGTGGGGTGGGGGGGGGGGGGGGGGGGGTTGGGGTGGGGTGGGGTTTAGCAAACGTGAATCAATAATGGGACCCATTGTGGCAAGCTGCTCTTCCTCTGAAATCTGCTGCAGTCGTTGCACGCATCCTTCAAGGATGCCATCGTCAACAAGTCTCAACCTCATACCTCATTCCTCCCGCTATGCACGGTTGTACGGTACCCTCTGATACTGACCTCCTCATCTCCTTCATGGACTTCCATGGTCTGTACTTCTTCCACGGAAGCAGCTCCACTTGCTCCTGACCATGCTCGGAGGTCGACACGACCCCCCTGGGCAAGCAGAACCGAAATTCACTCGGCTTCGTCATATTCTCTTCTCTCAAATATGGAGAACTCATGTTTACATTAGCACAAAAAATAACAGCAAAATGATGATTGTGTTGTACCTTTTTCTTCTCTAACAAACTCTTTTGTTGGATTCTTCCTCTTCTTTCTCAGATCCGCCCAAATCGTGTTGAGAGAAGTCCACCAAACTCTTGTGTCAGATTCCTCCGCTTCTTATTTCTCAGATCTGCCCACATCATGTTCAGAGAAGTCATATATTAGGAAATCAAATGACAGTGCTTGAGGATGCAAGAGGTGGGAGAGGAACACCTAACAAAGATTCGTGGACTATCACGCCACGCCATGTCCACCTCCCTGGCACTTGACCTTGCTACCATCGCCGGCTCATTTGGCCCCATCACCATCTCAGTATGCCTTCCTCCTCCCTGCACCCCTCCATGCCTACGTTGCTACCCAAAGCCCTCAAGCTCAAACGTTGATGAGGTTTGCCAACTGGCGCACTTTATTATGGTACTTTTGTGTTTATAGAATATATTCTGATAATTTGATGTAACCCTCCTAAAAAAATCATTTCTAGGCTTTCTCAAGTTACAAGGGAGGGACTACATACATTCAGATATTTCAAAGCAACTGCTTAATGGGACAATGGTTTATGTTTGTCAAACAATTTGTTGGATGCTTCTATGTCTTTGTCCCATATGGTTTGCCTTGTAAGGTATAGTGTATCCAAAAGCAGTTTGGTTCCCAAGTTGGAGGTATCAGGACTCAGGCACTACAATTAGTGTCTGCAATTGTCATTTTTTTTTTCAGTGACATGACACATGTTCTCTTGTGTTTTACAAGATATTTAAATAATCTGTTACACCGTTGACACTCCAACTTAAAGTGAAATATGTCGTGTGTAGAGAATTTTAATAGTAAATGACAACACGACTTCTCATTACCAACAAGTGGCTAATGGACTTGAACTGCTTACAGGTCTTCTGCTACTATTGTTTTAACATCACAGATTACGAATGCGATGCTGGTCAGTACACTATGCCATCACTTAAAATAAAACTCACATGGGTGTAATACCCAGCATATTCCCTGGACCGCATGTGGGCGACGGGCCGCTGACTCTGGACCGGCCCAACACATCAGGCCTTGGAAATGGAAGAATAAAGAGATGGGAGGTCAACTCGATCAGATCGAACAGAAAAGAATCGGAACCGAGTCCTCTCTTCTAGTCTGCTTCTTCCTCTGGATTCTCCTCGATCTGAATCTTCATCTTCTTTAGGTCCGGTTGCTACCACAAGCAACCATTGTATCCCTCCTTTTATCAACCTCACGTCTCGGCCATCGTCGGTGGCAACGGGGTGTGACAATGGGAAATTTGGGGCACTAAGTTTGTCTTTACATCCTTACCCATGTTACCAACTTTCATACAAAAGCTAGAATTGTGACGGCATATATAACAAGACAGATTTATGAACATGCTTTGCCACACTCAGTAGCCGAGCTGTGTGTAAGCTATGAGCTCAGCTGACCCCACAGCATTTACGCAAAGCCCCTTCTGCTTGTAAATTTTTACGTATTGGTCGATGATATCTAAGAAGGCATTATCACAGGTATTTGTCGCTGGCTTCGCCCCTGGCACACTAACACCTGATGTTTATTTAAAGACTGATTTATGAACATGCATTGGACAGAAATGACTTTTGGAGATTGCATAACTCAGCATGCTGAATAACCAAGGAGAAAGTTGACACTCTAGCATGAACATAAATCAAGCAGGATCCCTTATACTTAAATTTCCTCGTGTGTTCTATACTGTCAGAGTCTGCTGATGTATAGTACTCCCTCTGTTTCAAATTACTCCGCCGGCGCGTTTATGTAGGTGGGCTAGTACTCCCTCATTTTTCATTAAAAAAAATTCTGTGATTTTTGAAATAGATAGTATGAAATATGTACTACGTATACCAAAAATCCTAGAAATTTTTCGATGAAAAATGAGAGAGTACTAGTCCACCTAGGTAAGCGTGCGCGCGGAGTATTTTGAAACAGAGGGAGTAGTGGCTATCGCTATAAAATTACACTATTACATCTTAACAGTCAATCACTTTTCCTAATTCAGAGGAACTTATGGCCCGGAATCTAGACTGCAACTAAATTAGGCATAAGTAATTTGTTTTGGCTCCTTAGCTCGAGTGATCTTTTATTTTTGGACACTTAAAGAAGCTCGTTTTTTTCAAAAAAAAAAGCGCTTGTGTATTGTTTCATATTTTAGATCACCACATTTGTCCTTTTTGTGTAGCCTACGAATGAAAATATTTGACAGAACAGTTTACAGATTGGGTGTAGGCCGTGGTCGACCCTCCCACAACAGGGTAAAAGCGGTAAAATCATTATATACAGTACCCTGAAGATGGCGGGTGATGTAAAAATGGGAAGGGTAGATGGACTTATTTCATTCTACTATACAAAAAAGTGAATTGTGCTATTTTAGAATTAAGTGCATTTCTTTGGTTCCAAGAGACTAGCTGAAACAACAGCATGTATGGGTGAACATTTCTAAGGTAGTACTATGCCGATCACCATAAAATAAGATGACTGGCATAATGGAAATGCTGACAGCTACTAACTTCTTAACAAACTCGGTGTTAACTACATTTTAGAATACATTGTGTGGCATGCAATATAACTATATCGAGTGCATTGTGCATCATGCAAATTCATGATGGATGTAGACATTGTATCTGTATTCTTCATGCATCATAATATTTCTAGAGGTAATTGTTAATTCATCAAATATCTCTTACAAAATACATATTCAAATAAATTTGTGTGGAGAGGCACGCAAAAGAGGAAACCCCCCACATCTAATCAGCTACATTAAAAACTGAAGAAAAATGGTAAAAGTCACTAGTAACTGCTTGCTCACACCAAATTTCCTCACAACATAAACTGATTTTGAACTTAGAATTTTTGAGCATATGGTTTCGAGATGATTGAAGTAAGAACTACTCCCTCCCTCCCTCCCAAATATAAGAGGTTTTGGTAAGCTAAAATAGTTTGTCAAAACGTCTTATATTGGGGGCAGAGGAAGTACCTTATATGGTGGAACCAGCAAAATGCAATTCAACTTTTTGACAGATGAATTTCATCTGATACTTTGTCAATATAAGAACAAAAGTTATTGCAGAAAGGTACAAGCCTTATAAGCCTTTGATTATGAAGAATTCTTGGTTGACATCTCTGTGTAGACACGCCGTATGCAGTAAAACACTTTCTCACTGAAGCCATCATCTACCACAGTTGCCTTCTCACAGAACAATCAATTCAGCTACCTACATGCAATAATCATTTTCAGGATATCTTACTTAATCCAACACAGAGCTGACTAGAGGCCATATCATGTGTCAAAGCAAATTCCATACTGGTACACGCCGAAGGAATGAAGTTCTACTGTTCTCCAAATAAACCAACTGTACATTATGACGAGGCTACATTCTGTTCCCTGTGTCTTAACATGTGTTTTTCTCTTCGACCTTGTTCCTGTAATCACCAGTATAGTAGACAGCAGGAATCAACCTTCCACCTTTATCAGCTAACTGCAAATCTTGTGCCAGGTGGAGTTTTTTCGCCATTGAGAGATGATCAAAGAATTCATGCAAGAAGAGCTTGTCAGGAGCCATGCACCTATCAAGCAAGTCCTTCATCACATCCACTGCTCCTTCAAAATCCTTATTCTTGCAGAAAGTAGATATAACCGTCTTATAAGTGTCATAATTCGGATGGAAGCCAGATTTTTTCATCACATTCAACAGCTGAAGTGCTCGCTCTGAATTCTGCACCTTGCACTGCCCAATAATCAATCCTGAGAAAGTGGAAGCATTAGGTTCAAGCTTGTGTCTGTCAAGCTGCTGAACCAAATGCTCGGCCTTTTGTATCTTCCCATCCTGGCAAAGACCAAGAATGAGTGCGTTGTATGTCACGACATCAGGCTCCACTCTGTTCTTGACCATCTCCTCACGAACCCTTGACGCGGCTCCATTATCACCAAGCATGACATACCCATAAATCAGCGTATTGTATGTTACTGTGTTCGGCGTGACCCTCATGACCCTCATCTCGCTCAACATCCGATTTGCATGCTGCATCCTCCCCTCCTTGCACAGTCCATTGATGAGCGTGTTATAAGTTACCTCGTCGGGTGGTAGCCCCTCCCGCTCCATCTTCTTCTTCAGCTCCAGTGCATGCTCAAGACCCCCATGGTCCCTGCAATAAGCAGCGATCAACGTGTTGAAGCTGACTACAGTCCTATCAATCCCCCGATCCGGCATTTCATCAAGCACCTTGGCCGCGTCAGCAACCCGCCCCAAGGCACAAAAGGCCCGCAACACCATGTTGGCCGTGTACTCATTGGGTGAGATACGGCACCGGCGCATCTCCCGGAAGAAGGACACAGCGATCTCGGGGCGCTTGAGGCGGAGCGCGGCGGAGATGAAGACGTTGCAGGACTCGACCCGCGGGAGCAGGCCGTGCGCACGCATGGCGCGGAAGGTGAGCGTGGCCTGAGAAAGCTTATTTTGGCGCGCGCAAGTGGAGAAGAGCACGTCGATGGTCGGTACTGCGGCGCCGTGGCCGGCGAGGCGAGCGGTGAGAATGAGGTGGTGGAGGAGGTCAGGAAATGCGTGGTGCAACACGGAGGGGAGCAGGGAGGAGAGGAGCTCGGAAGAGCGGCACGGGGTGAGGGAGTTGAGGAGGAGAGCGAAGGGGAGCGGGGGCGGCGGTGAGGGGAGGAGAGAGGCGAGGAGGTCGTGGGGCACCCGAGGCGGGGAGAGGAGGAGATGGTTGAGGCGGAGGGGGTTGAGCTGGGGTACAAAGAGGGAGAGGGAGGACGGCGCGGGGGGCGGCGAGGAGGAGAGGTGGGAACGGAGGGCGGTAACGAAGGCGAGGTCCTCGCCGGCGAGCGGCGGGAGGGTGAAGTGCGGCAGCGGAAGCGGGCGTGGCGCCGGCATTGGTGGTGGGGTCTCAGCGTTCGGTTGCTGGAGAGGCGCAAATCAAGTGGAAACTATCTAATTTCGGAAATTCGAACCAGCACTTTCCATGGACATGGGCGCGTTAGGTCTTCGTTTCTCGCATGAGCCAACAAAAAAAAACCTATTTGGTGTCTCGCGGCAATTTAGACGAAAATAACGTATAAAAAAATAAATTCATGAAATGAACTCCGGCGAAACGAAATTTACTCCACTAACCCTTTTTTCAACGCCATACAGTCTGGCGCCGCACCCTCAAGAGCGGCGCCATAAGGCGTGGCGCCGCACGCCTGCCAGCGTGGCTCGCCCGTGGCCTCGTGGGCCCCGGTACCGTTAGTGCGGCGCCATACAGCCTGGTGCCGCACTTTAGGTTTTCTATCAGCGCGCGGCCAGCCCTCTCCAGACCCATCCTCATTCTTCTCACCCACAGGAAGCTGCAGCGGCGACGACTCTGCTTCCCCCTCAACATCCTCCCTCCTAGTGCCTAAATCGGAAGCCTCTCTCCGTGGATTTCGATCCCCCAAGTGCCTTGAGGTATTCTTTCCGTTCTTCTTTGATTTCACCCATTAATTTCTTGTTTTGGTCCATATCTTGCAAACCTTAGGTTGTTTTGTAAGATGCATGGTAGAATGGCATATTGGTTGGGCATTTTGTTGATGGTAGCATTTGTATGTATTGAGTATGTTGACCATGGTATTGTTGTTGTGATTATCTTAGGCATGACAAGAATTGTTCATGTTCACCATGTAGACAAGGATGCTTTTTTGAGAGGTAACATAGAACCGGACCCGGACGAGCTTGATTTGGTGTTTGAGCGTACTCCAACCTATGCCGAGGTCTTGGAGCAATTGATGATTGAATTGAAATGGATGGACCCAAATGATGTTGTTGAGTTGGAGGGAAGACATAATGTTGGCTTGGAAATGCATGTCCGTTGGAAGACCATGCGTATCTTCTCCGAGGCCCGTTGGCTTGCATACAAGGAGGTGGTGGCCGAATCACTAGACAAAGCCCTTGAGCTATTTGCCACCAAGAAAGTTGGTAGTTCATTGTCTTTGGACTTGAACCGCATGGCATCCCCATTGCGTACTATGAGTCCTCCACCCGTAGATCAAGAGCTAAGCCGTGAACCTCCCTTGACCCAAACATTGAGCCTGATTTCAAGACACCAAGACGAAGTGTTGGAAGAGGACAATGATGATTGTGGGGGTGAAGATGATGATGTTGAACTCCACGACAACAATGTTGGAGATTTGGAAAAATATATCACGCAAGATGACATGGATCGTGACCTCCCATATTCTCGAGTCTATGCATCGGGGACTCGGATGATGATGGTCCCGAAGAAGAAGTTGACGAGGAGGGGTTCACGGCTAGAGAGGCCGAAATCCACGATACCGTATTGGGCCGGGACCATCGGTTGCCTTTGTTTCGTGATCTTAGTCTCGCGGATGAAGCCACGGTTGATGGTGGCAAGGGCATAGTGCTTGGACCAAGGACAAGTTCTTACCGGGATGGCAATGAAGTGAATATTGGCTTTTGCAAAGGATCAAGGTTCAAGACCTTGTTGGAATTTAAGCAATGGATAAAGGACTTCTCGCTGAAGCATCATCGTCCTTACACGGTCATGCACTCGGACATCAAGAAGCGTTACACGGGCGAGGAGGAAGGATTTCATTGGATTGTGCGTGCAAGACCATTGAAGGGAGGTCCCGAATGGCACATTCTAGTTGTGTATCAACTCACATGTGCCGAGGTACGATGGTGGATGGCAATGATGCGAAGCATGAGCACCAGCAACTCACCTACGATTTCCGCGCTTATAGGCTATCCAATGACATCGCGTCATTTCCAATAATGAGCATCAAGATGGTCATGGAGCTTGTGAAAGCCCTCTTTCACTACGAGGTGAAGTACGGGAAGGCATGGAAGGCTAAGCAAGCCGCATTCAAGATGTTGTATGGTGATTGGGAGGAATCTTATAACCGAATCCCAAGATTGTTGGGAACGATGGCCAATGCTAACCCGGGCATGGTTCATGTGGTTGAACCTTATGGAACAAGACAAGGATTGTAAACGGAAAAACCGTGCGAGTTTTTGGCCGTGCATTTTGGGGTTTCGAGCAATGTGTCCGGGCTTTTGAACATTGTAGGCCGGTCATCTCCGTTGATGGCACCTTTATGACCGGACAATTCAAAGGCACTATCTTGATTGCAATAGCCAATGATGCCAACAACCGGTTGATTCCTTTGGCATTTGCTTTGGTGGAGGCAGAAAGCAATGATAATTGGGAGTGGTTCTTCTATCTTTTGAGAACCAAGATATTAACCCCTCAAAGGGAAATGTGTGTCATATATGACCGTCATCAAGGAATTCTCAATGTGGTGATGATTGATATTCCCAGCCATGCTCCATTGCACAATCGTTGGTGCATGAGACACTTTTGTGCAAACTTCTATAGGGCATGCAAGAGCAAGGATTTGTCCGATGATCTACAAGATTGTTGCCTCGCTTTCACGGAACATCGTTTCTCTAACTTGTACAACAAATTACTAGCCAACAAAGAACTCAATGCGAGTGGTCGAGAGTTTCTCAATAGGAACATTGAACATATGGGAAAGTGGGCACAAGCTTTTGATGACGGTGGCCGGAGGTACGGCCAAATGACAAGCAACATGGTAGAGGCATTTAACAAGTTGCTCAAAGGTGTCCGTGCATTGCCCGTCACGATAATAGTCCGATATACATTCGACATGATGAATGAGTATTTTCTGAAATACTCACATGAAATGGACCGTCATATTGCGGGGGGACAACAAGAACAAGTACAAATACAAGTACCCACCTAAGGTTGACGATTGGATGCAATTTCAGTCAAGGAAAGCGGGTTCCCAAGTTGTCACGGAATATGACAATGACGAGCTAATTTACCAAGTTACGGAGCCCGGAGTTACAACAGCTGATGGTGTCCAACACGGAGGCCGAGCTTTCAAGGTCTCACTTAAGACCTATGAGTGCACATGCGGAAGGCCATCATTGCTTCATCTTGCATGCTCGCACTTGCTCGTGGCGTCTCGTATACGACATTTGGATTACAATAATCCGCTCACGGTGAGAGAGGCTGAGTTATCTATTGAGACTACTAAGAAGACATGGGCTCCTAGATTTCATCCATACTTGGACCAATCACAATGGCCGGAGTACCATGGAATTCAACTATGGCCCGGTCCGAAATGGAAGGTTTTTGGACGTGGAAGACGCAAGACAAAGCGCTTTAGGAGCGACATGGACGGATGGGGACGTGGTGGTGGTCGGGAAATGGGCAACGACCAATCCCAAGAGCCTCGTGAGAGAGCCCGGTGTGGAACGTGCAATGGTGAAGGGCACAATGCAAGAAAGTGTTCTCAAAGGAAAAGAGCAAAAGGAAATCAAGAAAGTAGTATCCAACCAAGTAGTAGCCAACCAAGGACTAGTCAACAAGCTCCAAGCCAACCAAGTGGTAGCCAACCAAGGACTAACCAACCAAGTGGTAGCTAACCAAGGACTAGCCAACAAGTCCCAAGCCACAATGTTCTTAGACAACAAGCTCCTAGACAACAAAGACGTCGACAACTTGGGCTAAGAAGAGGAAGAGGGCGTGGCAGTTTTAATCCCGCTAGTATGATAGGTTACTTAGCAGGACCAAATCCGTATGCTCGTAGGTATGTTCACATTTATGCATATTTTACTATCTTTCATGCTTATTGGGTTCAATGCACTATTGTTCACATTCATGCATCCTTTACTAACTTATACCTTTTATTCTTATAATAGGTATGGCGAATCAACCCAACAAGGGAAATGATGGGGAAGGTGTGAACTAATCGAAGGTCTGGGCGGACGCTATGGAGGTGGTGGAGAAGAGGAAGGAAGCCGAGGAAGAGAGGAAGAGGAAGGAAGCTGAGGAAGAGAGGAAGATGAAGGAAGCTGGGGAAGAGAAGAAGAGAAAGGCATTCGAAGAGGTAGTTCAACTTGATCGTGACTTGGCAAAAAAGAAGGACGAAGAGGACGAGGTGAAGAAGAAAAAGGAAGAGGAAAAAGGAGAAGGAAGAGGAAGAGAGGAAGAGGCAAAAGGAGAAGGAAGAGGAAGAGAAGAAGAGGAGGGCCAATGCTAGGCCACCTTGCGCCGACCAAGTGGAAAGGGATGGAAGGCGTTTCGTACTTCTGAGGCCCATGGAAAGGAGGTTCATATTTGTTGGTGTGGAACCGATTGCATTGTTAAGCAGTCCCAAGACTACCATTCTGATAGTTAGGGAAAGAAGTTCTTCATGTGTGCCAAATAAAATCACTCTCCCGTGCATAGCCGCAACCCATACGACACTCCACCGGTATGCACAAAGCTTTTTAGTTCTTCATGTGTCCCAACTATTCCATATAATAGTACTAACATGCACTATTTTCTTATAGTCTCCACCTCCGGTATGAAGGTACTACACTTGGATAGATCTCGGGCAACCTGAATCCAACAAGACTATCCAAGAGATCGATCGTGCCATAATAAGAAGGCGCTACCACGGAGGGCTGTGTAATGAGGAGATGGCGAAGAAGCACAAGCAACTTGATGACGAGCTCCACAAGAAAGAGGAGGAAGAGAAGTGCCTCACTAAGGAGGCTCGTGATATGGAGAGGGAAAGGCCGTACTGAACAGCGTGGCGTTCCATGATGGAAGAGGAATTTTGCGAGACATAACAGATTTGGCTATCACAATACATCATCCATTACAAACCATACATAAGGTCTTACACAAATAAACATCTCATGATCCAGTTCTTAATACAACTCAAGCAACGGAATAACGTAATAATGAAGGTAGCATAGGAGAAGCTCCGTCTTCGGGGTCACAGGCAATGCTGACGATGGGAGATGATCCCAGTTGTTGTAACCTTCCTATGGTCCATCATCCTGGTACTCCTTGTAACACCCTCAGAATCGACCATATGCAAGTTTTAGCGAATCCCGCCAAACCCGCATAGAAACGATTCAAATGTGCCCACCAGGCACTTTCGTGCGGGTGGAAAACGAAGTAATAACATTACACAACAGTCCTCGATGGGACCCACAGAACAGATATATATACAACACGACTCCATGAGTCAAGAATACAGATATACGGTACAAAGATCCAAATCACCTTGAAAACAATAGAACGTCCAGCTACGGACAAGATGCAAATGGGGCTAAGAGCCCTGAAGAATAACCAATGGCGTCCATAACCCTGCCCAGGCCAAGCCGGAAGGGTAACCCTGCTAACGACGTCGATCTCAAAACCTGCTTAAACAAAAGGGGTGCCGACAAAGGGCAAAGGAAAAAGAGGAGCGTCAGTACTGAGGCCAGTACACGGCGAGGCTAGAATTCGGCGGTCCTCGCCTACATAGGTATGGTGGACTGAAGCGGCAGCGACAACATGCTCTAAACAACCTATAGAGACTCGATACAACTGGCGACTATCAGAGAGGGGTAAGAAAGACCTATTCGGAACCAACCTGATTCTAACACCAAACAATCCCATCCTGGTATTCCCCCTCGAGACCAAACGAGGAAGTCAACCGAGGAACTCACACAGTTGGTAGTTTTATTTATTCAGTTATCGTTGCAGCAATTACTAGTCAAGTTTAGATAATCATCCTGATAAAATAAGCAGTGGGCACTTTTAGTTGACCATTCCGTTGTAGTTGCAGCACTTACTAATCTGATACAATTAGCATGAGATAACCCTAAAACCCAGCAGTTGTTGGTACTTTTACTTAGCCATTCCGTTGTAGTGAAGCTGATTACTAGTCATATCGGATACAAGTCAATTTATAACAAATAAACTTTAGTTATAGTTGTCTATGATCAAGCACTGTGCTCCAAGTCGTCCATAACCGCGGACATGGCTTCTCGAAAAGATTTAACCCTGCAGGGGTGCACCAAAGTATCCACAAGCACTTCGACCCTTTTTGCCAGATCAGTTAACATACACCCATCGGTATGTCAGCGGGGCCTAAGTCATGACGTTCCCAGACCCAAAGCAAGCACGGGGGGCCACCCCACTAAGTCTACCCGCAACGAAGTCGGCCGGTCTCCGAGACGGACTTAGGGTTTGCGTCAGTGGCTGTAAACGACAGCAAATCCCAAAACTGGGACTGTCGATACCGCGAAAACACTCCGCTTCCTAAACAGTACAGTGTGCTATCCATCGCACAATTTAAATAAAGCAGTAAAGCATGGCATAAGTACAGGATAGTAAATAAAACCTCAAACTAGTTTGTGGCCCCCAGTACAATACTTTGAAATCAGGTAATGATCAATGGGGGGCCCATATCTCCCCACCTGTGGTTAGCGCGCTCGATCTCGGAACAGGTGTCAAGAACTCGGGGTCCTACGGGACACAAGTGGGCGGTCGGAAACCAAATGTTATCTATCACCCACCGATGCCTCTGCTTACTTACTTCAATTTTAGTTGTTAAACAGTAATTAAGTGAACGAAAATTAAAGCCATGATCATCTCCAACATTGTACATGCGACACTTCTCCAACAGCTGTGGTTCTTGGAGACACGCAACAGCGCTTGAGCAAGCGACTACGACGCGCAAGTCCAACTATCTACCAAACAACAGGTAATAGGATGTGTCCAAGGCAAATGAGGCTGCAAGGGATATGACGGGTACGAAAACTAGAGCAACGCAACACAGATAGCAATAGATCAACAGGAGGGAATACATACTATAAAAGTAAGATAGGTAGAAAGGGGGAGATGCTCGCCTGAAAACATTGTCGAAGGTTCAACCGAAGATCGGATCGACACTCGCATCAACTCATCGGCCTAGTCCGCGAAGAAGCAAAACACTAGAAGAAACACCGGATGCACTATTTATTACTATGGCAAAAGATCGGGCATGATGCATGTATGATGTATGACATGGCAAAGGTGCGATGCATTAGATTATATTAAGTGGAACCGGGGGTCCCGACAATTAAATATATGGTTCTATTTGTTTATCTACCCCGCAAATTAAATGTTGAATTAACAGGGCGAGATAAGTTACCGGTTCGCTACACAAATTTAAATGAGGCC
Source organism: Avena sativa (assembly GCA_916181665.1). NCBI lineage: Eukaryota > Viridiplantae > Streptophyta > Magnoliopsida > Poales > Poaceae > Avena > Avena sativa. The sequence goes on from OV702297.1 coordinate 153,485,555, forward strand.
AATATGAGAATAGATTTGCCCGCATATGGGCCCATATTTAATTATGAGGTGAATCGGCATAAGGCCCCCAAACCACACGACAATATGCATGCATGAACATTTAATATGCGACAAGTTGTATTATATTATAAAATAGGGTTTTCGGGAAGGGGTTCACATTAGGGTTCGGCGAGCTTGGGGTTCCGGGGTTCGGGGTCGGTCTCAGGGTCCGGATCTGGGGTTCGGCCTCGGCGGGATCGTTCTCGGATAACGGAGGTAGATCTTGGCGTTCCGGGAGGAGGTCTTGGTTCGGTGTCGGGGCGCATCGGACTCGCCCTGGTCGGTGCCGATCTTGTCGTCGCGAAGGTCTTGTCGGTCCGCGTACCGGGTCGGTCTTGGCGTCCGGGGCGAAGAACTTGGCGTCCTCGAGGAAGTACTTGGCGTATCCGTGTCGACGACCTGGGCGCGCCGGGATCGGTCTTCGGAGTCCAACTCCGGGAAGGAGAACTTGGTGTTCCGAGGGGGAATCTCCGGGTCATTGGCTCCAAATGTTGACGATGTTCTTGGTGTGGTGTCGGTGTGTCTTTAGGTACCGCAGATCATGTACATCCTTGGTAGCGACACGATGTCCTTGTGGGGGTTACGGCTCGATGCATCTTCAACAGATCGATCTCGGGCAGAACACATCAACACATAGGAATATGGAGGCGGTCTTGTGCATCAGCGCTTGCGATCAAACACTGCATCCCCACAGGCGGTCCACGCAACAGGGAACGGCCCCAGGGGCGAGCACACGGAGGACAGGGTGAGGCGGTTGCTGGCCGAGGCCGACGGCGGCAGAGGCGCGGCCGGGCGCCGCAGGGAGGCGGAGGGCGGACGGGACCGGCGGCGGCGGCCTGGGCTTGGGGCGATGCCGACTAGCTCGGGGTCGGAGCGGGGGAAGGCGCAGCGAGGACGGGCAAGGCGGCGGCCCTGGCAGCGACCGGTCGCGGGAGGCAGAGGAGCGGCCGACGCGGTCCCGTTGGCGGGGCCGGCGCCGGGGCGAGCGGAGCGGAGCTTGAGGGAGAGGCCGGAGGCGAGCGAGAGTAGGACGCAGCGGCGGCGGGGAGGCGCAGGGGGGGCACCGGCAAGCGGCGACGAGGAGGACGCGCCGGCGGGCCTGACGGTGGCGGTGACGGAGGGAGGCAGGGCCCCTGACGGCGGCGCTCTGCGGAGGAAAGGAGGGCGGTGAGGCGGGGTGGAGGCGAGCAGGGCGGCGCTGCTCGGGGAGAGGGAGGAAGAGAGAGGAGCGAGGCGCGGGTGGGGGTCGGGCTCGCGTGCGAGCGACGCGAGGGGGGTGGGTCCAGGCGGGGTCGGGGAGCGGGGTGTGGCCAGGGAGGTGGGGTCGTGGGCCAGGGGGTGGGCCAGGTGGGGGGTGAGGGAGAGCTGAGGCCAGGGAGTGGGGACGGGTGCGCCGGTGGGGCCGAGCCGTCGGTGAGGAAGAGAGAGAGAGGGGGTAGGAGGGACTGGGGTGAGAGAGGGAGAGAGGAGTGGGGGGGCTGGCATGTGGGAGGTGAGGTGGCAGCAGATGATTGGTGGGGTTTGGGCCAGGGGTGAGGTGGCGGGAGCGGATTGGGTGGGGTGAGGTGGAGGGGGTCTGGTTAGATTAGGACAGGGTAAGAAAAGATTTAGGGTGGGGTCTAAGGTGGACCGATTTTATTCCGGGGGGGTGGTCGTTCGGGTCGAATCGGCCCGTTCGACTGCCCCACTAAAAATAATTAAATATTTTATATATTTCAAACAGGGCTTTTGCAAACCGATAGCAGACAAAACAAAATAATCCGGAGACCCGGGTTTTGCGTTTGAACAAAGACGGGGCGTTTAGAAAACAAATTAGGTTTTTCCGAAAATAATTTTATGCAAGCAAATGCAAGATGATGACGATGCTCAAATGCAATGTGGCATGATGACATGAGCATGCGGTCATGATGATGCAATGCACAAAATCAACGCGATTTTCTAGTAGTGGTTTTGCGGGATGCCACACTCCTCTTCATAGTCTGGCCACGGGAATAGCCAGGGACAAAGCCATGAGTACTCTTTAAGTACTCGCAAACTAATACTAACAAGTTAAGGGGGTTTTTGTAGTAGGACACTATGCTCTAGGGTTGTTTTGCAAAAAGCCAGATTTACCTCTACTAAGTTCAGAAGCAAAGAAAGCTAGTTGAAATTTTATAACACCTAAGTGGGAACTTGAATTTCATATTACCACTCTGTTGTGGTCAAGTCAAAGTCTCAATTCATTTCACAAGTCATTTTTAAAATATCTGACGGGGGAACGGTATGGCCACTCCAACTATCCATAACCACGGACGCGGCTATTCGAATAGTTTGACACTCTGCAGAGATTGTACACATTCACCACAACATTTGATACATCCGTTAGGACAAATCCTGAATTCACCATACTCAGTATGCGGATAATCAATCCTAACCTTTCAATTACACGCCCTAGTATAGGCACCTCTCCTGTGAGTTTGGTCTCCCAACCATGACCAACTGTCATCTTGGGTACTGCACAGGTGGACAATCTTCACAAGGTAGCCTCAGCTCAGACCTTGGCCGTGAGGGAATCCATACTAAGGTATATAAATTTCCAGTCAAGCCCTAACCAATTTTCGGGTATTGTGGTTGCACGGTAAAATTGGAATGGTATCGCATCTAGACAACCATCAGTTTTATAAAGGGCTAAGGCTCATGCCTCAACATTTTCATCATCAAAATCATCTGGTGTTCGGAAACACATGTCAAAACATTTCAGTAGAATGACTCGTCATTCCAAGGTTTTCATAACCATTTTCACCAAGTATTCCCATCTAACGTTGATCAAGTTTTATGCTTAGCACTAGCATCTACAAGTGGGGTTAAGTACTAATGAGGGGTGGTAAACAAGTGGGGATTAATGTAGTTCAATCTCATGCCTTAGGATGACATCAATATTATCTAGCTTCGGCCAAATTTAATGCTCTTTATGCAACCTTCAATTATCTTCCTAGAATCTACAAGTCACTTAAGTAAATTCTAAGAGAAAGCTTTGATAAAGAAATAAAGTATACAACTTTTAAGTAAAACTAGGATTGGGTATCATCAAATGTGTCTAACCAAGCATGCTTAATGCATTGCATAGGTTATCTAACTTTCATAGTTGCAAGTGTTAGCTTGCCTTGTGCAGAGCAGTGGTTGAAGTTCTCCTCGGCTTCCTCCTCGTAGTATCCTCCTTCCTCCTCGAATCCTTGGTCAGTACTAGCGTCTGTAAATAAATACGAGGTACACAATCACCAAATAATACTTAACTATTTTCAATCATCACACAAAGATGTACTATAGATGATCTAGCATCATCACCTATATTTACAAGCTTAAAGCATTTGTCTTATTTATTTTAATTTGAGAAAAGTAATTTCTACTCATTGAAAAACTACTTAAGATTTAATATTCTCCAACTCAAACATGGGATCATGTTGACACATGTCATCACCACATATTTCAGTACATGGGAATGTGATTTAAAGTGGTGTCACAATTTAATAAGGTTTAACCTTTTTATTTTAAATAAAAAAAGTGACTAGAAATGCCTATGTGGCATTCTTTTATTACTTGAACATTATTTCTGTAAGTAAACCCTTATGTTTTTATATATTCTGAAAGGTATGATCAAATGTGATTTTTGAGAGTTGGAATCAACTCAAAAGCTATTATGGTTGAATTTTGAAAAATGTTTGAATGTAGAAAAGCTTCTGACTTGTTATTTTTACCAAGGTTGATCTACATATCCAAATGACTTGAATCCAATGGGCTTGTATTGATCATTTCAGTACCTTTCTAACAAAATTAGTTTCATGCATTTTGGTTCACTAAATCGATCTGAGTTGATTTTTGAATATAGGTACAAAACTGAGTTTGAATTAAAATAGAAAAATGTAAATTGAAACGATTGGGTCCCGCGGGAGAGGCTAATGGGCCAGCCCAGTGTCACTCCACAGCGCGGGGCTCAGCTGACAGGGGGTTCCACCAGTCACTGGCTCATAACACACGTAGCGGTACGGGGTTGTGTGGTTCTTTGGATTAGAAGGGAGATCGACGACTAGGGATCATCGTCGACGATGAACATGTCACCGGCGAGCTCGAACCCTAGCGGCTCAGTGGGGGTGCATAGGGGGCATACCAGGGCTCCAGTGATGACGGCGAGGCGGGCAAACGAACAAGTGGTCGACGGCGAGCTCAGGGACGGTCAAGGCAGCTCCGGGGGTGGTCGAAATCAATAGCCCCCTTCTTCTCCAGAGGCGGCCTGCTCCGGCGCAATTCCGGTGAGCTGCTACTCCTCGTGCTCCGGATAGAGGGTGGAATGATCAGTGGGTTGAGGGGAGTGGAATTGTGTGCTTCAAACGGTTGGGGGTGGCCTCCTTTTATAGGCTCGACGGCGAGACCGAGAGGGATGGGCAGGCGACGGTGGCGACATGGCTACGGGCGGCTAGCGGCATGGCTGAGGTTGGCAGTCGATGGGCGGTCTCCTAGCGATGCTCTAGAGCTTAAATGCATGCTTAGGGGCGGTGGCAATAGGTCGGGAACGTGCGGTGCTCTACGCGGCAGAGGCGGAGTCTTCGACGGCGAGTGGTGGCTGTGAGGCACGGGGCGGCGAACAGGGGTGTCTGGCGTGTTCCTAGGATCATGGTGAAGCGGTGGGCATGGGCTGCGATCGAGGGGTGGCGTGTGCACGCATGCCGGGTGCGGCGCTCTGGGGCGGGCTCGGCATGTCGCAGTAGCACTGGGCGCGTGGTGTTCCTGGTGGTCCACGACTTGCATTGGCTTGGGGTGGGGACAGTGGGCGGCGGTGAGGTGCTGGCTACCTCCCAGACAAGGTGGGCACGACTAGTTCTTCCTCTAGCTTGCTGTCCACCTTGGGGTGGCATGGTGAGGCTTGACCTGCTCACCATTGATGGCAACACAAGCTTACAGTGGTGCTAGTGGTTAGTTAAAAGAGTTAGATGATCTACTAAGGCTAGTTGCAACTAGAGGGGGAACAAGTTAGGCCAAGTTTACTGCACACTATAGTGTTTGTGATTTGTTTGATTTGAATCTACAAGATGTTTGATGAAATGGCCGCAAGAAACTTACTTTTGAATTTTGAAAAGATTTTTGGTGGGTGTGCTAGGCATGTGTTGAGGATTCTGTGGGTTCTTGGGTTTTGAAAATTGAGCTTGTTTGAGTGGTTTTTGAAATAGTGGGATCTTCCCATATGAGATAGATTCAATTTTAAACTATCATTTAAACTTAGCATTTGAATGTTTTTGGATGATCACAAAGTGGGCCTTGGTACTTTATTATGAGTACTAACAAGGGGTGCAAAGATCCACAAATGTTTCTGTTAAGTTTTGAAAACTAGAGATAGCCAAAGTAGGCATGAGAGTTAATTTGGCAAAAATGACCATTCACTTCATTTATTTATTTATTTTGAGTTGTTTGTCTTTGGGAAAAGTTTGGGGATTGTTTAGATGATGTTTATTTCACCTAAGAATCATTTTACAAGAAAAGAAACACAGAACCATGGCAATTCAAATGAATCCAAATTTTGAATACACACACATATGAATGCTTTCATATTTTTAGTTGGGAAAGTTTTTGTTAACCCTAATTTTGATGATTAGAGTTTGATGATCCAAGTTTAATATTTTTGGGATGTTACAAACCTTCCCCCCTTAAACAAAATCTTGTCCCGAGATTTGAAAAAGGACGAAAATATTACCTAGGATTTGAAGAGATCAGGAAACTCCGTCCTGATGTGATCTTCGCGCTCCCAGGTAGCTTCTTATTCCGTGTGGTTGCTCCACTGAATCTTGAGAAACTTGATGCTTCGGGTTCTGGTAGTTCTGAAAGCTTCTTCCAGAATACGGATGGGTACTTCGGGATAGGTCAGGTCATCGTTGATCTGTATGGTCCGGTGATCAATGTTCTTGAACACTTCAGTCTTCTCCGGAACTTCGAGGCACTTGCGAAGTAATGAGATGTGGAACACATTGTGCACGGCTGACATCTCTTCTGACAGTTCCAATTGATACGACACTTCTCCTCGATGGTTCAGAATCTTGAAGGGGCCGATATATTTGGGGGCTAACTTTCCTTTCAGTTGGAAACGCTGCATTCTTTTCAATGGCGACACTTTCAGATACACGAACTCTTCGATGTTGAAGGCGAGGTCTCGACGTCTCTTGTCGGTGTAACTCTTCTGCCTTGACTGGGCTGTCTTGAGGTGCTCACGAATCTTGTGAACTTTCTCTTCTGCTTCTCATAGGATGTCGGGTCCGAAAATCTGACTCTCTCCTACTTCCGACCAATTCAAAGGGGTGCGACACTTCCTTCCATACATGAATTCAAATGGGGCCATTTGCAAACTAGCTTGACAACTGTTGTTTTTTGAGGGTAAAACAGTAGGGTAAAACAACCCCACTGCAATTTTTATAAATCATAAAGGGTTACAAGCAGTACATATTTACAAGTTCCAGGCCACCTCTATGAGGGATAAGAAACATCATGGCTAACTATCTCCTATCTAAGTTATTGCTAATCCATTCTTTGAGGTCCTAGTAATACTTTTTTTAATTCTATATAGGACCCATCTTAATTCCTGGGAAACAATAGCCCTCCATTCTTTGATAACTGCTGTTGTATGAAAATTCTGCGAACGGCAGACAGTCTTCCTATTTAGATCCATACTCTAACACACAGGCTCTCAACATATCTTCGAGTATTTGATTTACTCGCTCCATTTGTCCGTCGGTCTGAGGGTGATAAGCTGTGCTGAAATCTAGTCGGGTTCCTAAACCTTCTTGGACTTTCTGCCAGAATCTCGAGGTAAACTGAGTTCCTCGATCCGATATGATGTTCTTGGGGACTCTGTGCAAACTGACGATTCTAGCGATGTATGACTCTGCTAACTTCGAACTCTGATATGTGGTCTTGACTGGTAAGAAATGGGCGACTTTGGACAATCTGTCCACTATGACCCAGATAGAGTCATTTCCCCTACTAGAAGTAGGCAATCCGGTGATAAAGTCCATTCCAACGTAATCCCATTTCCATTCCGGAATCTGCAATGGTTGCAACAATCCAGTGGGTCTTTGATGTCTCGCCTTGACTCGCTGACATATATCACACTTGGCGATATAGCTTCCGATTTCTCTCTTCATCTTATGCCACCAAAATTGCTCTTTCAAATCTTGATACATCTTTGTTCCTCCGGGGTGGATAGAATAAAGAGTATCATGAGCTTCTTTTAGAATAACTTCCTTCATCTCAGAATCTGCTGGTACACAAAGACGTCCTTTGTACCACAGAACTCCTTCTTCGTCTCGGTAAATCTGGGTACTTTGCCTATACCGATACAACGCTTGATTCCTTCGATACTAGCATTTCCTTTCTGCGCCTCCTTGATCTGGCTGATCAAAGTGGGTTGAAGTTCTATGCTAGACAAAATCCTTCACTCACTAATTCCATTCGAAAATCTTCCATCTCTTTGTGCAAACTTGGTTGCTCCTTCAAAATCATGGAGTTCAAGCGGAACGAAAATCTGCTAAGGGCATCTGCTACCACATTGGCTTTACCGGGGTGATAGTGAATGTCCAGATCGTAATCCTTGATTATCTCAATCCATCTTCTCTGTCTCATATTCAGCTCCTTCTGAGTGAATATATACTTCAGGCTCCTGTGATTCGAATAAATCTCACAACAATTTCCCATCAGGTAATGCCTCCATGTCTTCAGGGCTAGAACTACGGCTGCGAGCTCGAGGTCATGGGTTGGGTAGTTTTGTTCATGTTGCTTCAGTTGTCGAGATAGATAGGATATAAGTTTGCCTTCTTTCATTAGCACACATCCGAGACCGATCTTGGATGCATCACAGTACACATCAAAGGGCTTCGTGATATCCGGCATGATTAATATTGGGGTCGAAATCAATCTTCTTTTGAGTTCTTGAAAACTCGCTTCACATTCGTCCGTCCATTCAAAATTCTTGTCCTTCTTCAGCAATTGGGTCATGGGTCTGGCGATACTCGAGAATCCTTCGACGAACTTGCTGTAGTATCCCGCCAATCCGTGAAATGCACGGACTTGGGTTTGAGTGGTTGGGGCTTGCCAATCTTCGACATCTTTCACCTTTGCAGGGTCAACGGCAATTCCTCCGGCTGATACAATGTGACCGAGGAATCCTACCTCCTGTAACTAGAATTCACATTTGATAAACTTGGCATACAACTGATGCTCTCTAAGGGTTCCAAGAATGGTCCTTAGGTGTAGCTCATGTTCTTCTTCTAATTTGGAATAAATCAGAATGTCATCAATGAAAACAACGACAAACTTATCTAGGAAGTCCATAAAAATCTTATTCATGAGATTCATGAAATAAGCGGGGGCATTGGTTAATCCAAAAGACATGACAGTATACTCGTATAATCCATATCTGGTGGTAAAGGCAGTCTTGGGGATATCCTCTGCGCGAATCTTGAGTCGATGATAGCCACTTCTAAGATCAATCTTAGAAAACACTTTGGCACCGGTCAACTGATCAAACAAATCTTCTATCTTGGGCAATGGGTATTTGTTCTTGATATTGACATCATTCAACTTCTGATAATCCGTACACAAACGGTTACCTCCATCCTTCTTGTCCACGAACAGAACAGGTGATCTCCATGGTGACGCACTTGGTTGAATCAATCCAATTTCCAACATGGCATCCAGTTGCTTCTTCAGTTCTGCTAGTTCATACGGGTTCATACTATATGGTCTCTAGGCTATGGGTCCTATCCCGGGGATTAGTTCAATGATAAACTCGATATCCCGATCTGGGGGCATACCGGGCAAAACATCTGGAAATACATCAGGGTATTCACAGACTATCCGGACTTGGTCAATGGTAGGTTGGGCTATACTCTTGTTGCACTTGAATTGACGAGGTAAGGTTTCAGATACATGCTCGACTGATACTCTAGCTGTACTGGTCATGGTTATGGATTTCTTGGCACAGTCAATTAATCCTTTATGTTTGGACATCCAATCCATTCCTAGTACTACTTCCAAACCTTTAGTTTCGAGTACTATCAGATTAGCATAAAAATCTATGCCATGGATTCGGATAGGGACGGCTTTGCAAATTTGCCTAGCTTTGGTGGTTGAACCGGGGATTTGAACAATCATAACATGCTTTAGTTTGGTTGGTTGAATCTTACTAGTGCATGCAAATTCTTCGGTGACAAATGAGTGCGATGCACCAGAATCAAACAACACTCTAGCAAGTACTGAATTGACAGAAAACATACCCAGCACGACGTCTGGTGCTTCCTGGGCTTCTTCAGCATGCATGAGAAAAAGACGGCCGTTGCGGTTGAGCGAATTCCCTGGGGCAAACCTTCTTCCGGGCTGAACACGACGCTGCTGCTGAGCTGGGGCATTTGCATTGGGGGCTGCAGCATTCTTCTTGGGGCACTCATTGGAGTAGTGACCCTTATTTCCACAGTCATAACAAGTCAGTTGCGACTTGTTCTTTGCTGCAATAGGCACAACATTGCTTCCAGTCCTCGGGGCAGTGTTGGTGTTGGCGGCAACATTGTTGTTGTTGAACTTGGGTGGTGCATGGTTGAAATTGCCTGAGTTGCTAGGGTTGTTGTGGTTTCCTCCGGGCCTTGGGTTTCCACGGTTGGGATAGGTCGGACGGTTCATCGGGGGTCTGTTCGTTCTCGAGGCAAATCCTGGAGATGGGTTGGGGCGATACTTTGGGGTATGATGGGTTCCTGGCTGATGCATCATGCGACGCTTGCGGTTCTCGTTGGCTTGGTTGATCTTTCCTTCCATCTGAATGGCAGAGTCGACGAGGGCTTAAATATCAGCAAAGGGGATATTGACCAACACCATCTGCATCTCATCGTGCAAACCATTCAAGAATCTTTCTTTCTTCTTGGCTTTAGTGTCGATCTCATCCGGGGCATACCTTGCTAATGACAAGAATTTGTCACGGTATTCCACCACGGTCATCCTTCCTTGCTTCAGTTCTCTGAATTCATCTCTTATTCTCTTGATCAAACCTGGTGGCACATGGGTTCTGCTGAACTTGACCTTGAATTCCTCCCAGGTCATCATCTGTCCTCCGGTCATTGCACGAACGCTGTTCCACCATGCTCTTGCATCTCCGGCTAGATAGTGGGTGGCGAACAAAACTTTCTCGTTAGCTTCTACTCCGGTGACTTCCATGTTTTTTTCCATGGTTTGCAGCCAATCATCTGCATCTAGGGGCTCTTCCGACTTAGTAAAAACAAGTGGGTTGGTGTTCTGGAAATTCTTGAGCTTAGATCCATGGTTGTCCTGATTTCCTTGGCCTTGATTGTTGTGGGCAAGATGAGCTATCTGCTGAAGGGTGGCTAAGTTAGCTTGACGTTCGGCTCTTTCAGCTTCACGGTCAGAAACCAACATTTGCAGGATCTGCAACATCGGGTCCGGGGATGAACCACTTCCTCCGCGAGGCATCTGAAGATTGAGATAGATCATGAGAAAAGAGGGAAATTTCTAAGGTTCAGGGACTTTGAAAAGTTTTTAAAGTTTGACTCAGATTTTCTAGCAACTTGATTTTCATTCATTCATTCATAGCACACGATACAACACACACTACAACAAAGGAAAAACAGATGGTTTTAAGAACCATTCTGGAAACTACGATACAGTGGGACCGAATACAACTCACTACACTAGTGCTCAAGTGCTACTACTCCTCGGAGTCGGTGTAATCGTCATCCTCATCATCCTCATCGTCATCGATGAAGGTGAAATCCTCCTCATCGGTGAAGAAGTCCATGACCTGATCCTCCAGAAAGTCATCGTCATCGCTGAGATAGGAGTAGGGGTCTCCACGAAGGTCTTCTCCGGCATTCTCCCTTTCCTCCAACTGCATGTCTCTCTCGTGGATGGTCTCCTCCAAATCCGAGATATGGTGATGAAGACGGGCAATGATTCGCTCCTTCTTGTCAAGCTGATGGCAGCGAGACTTGCGATCCTTCACTAGCATGGCGATGGTCTGATCCTTCGTCCTAATGATGGCGGACTTGTGGTTGGAGTAGTCACGAGCATTGTCCAGTTCCTGCTGACGATCATACATCATGAAGCTAAGGTGGTCCAACTGAGTCTTCAGCTCATGGTGGTATGGGGCTTCCAGTGGCTATCCCATAGCATCACGCCTTGGACAAAACTCAAAGCGGGTACCCTTGATCTGGTTGATACTCTGCCCACACAGATGGACAAGAGCTTCCTGCATGGCTCTGGCAAGTCCATTGAGCCAGTTGTTCTCTCTTAAGGTGAACTGAATTCCCTCTGCAGTGGGAGGTTCAATCTTTTCTCTGAGACTTGCAACAACTATCCACTGCCGATCTTCTCCTTCCTGATCATTGAGCTGAGCTCCGAAGAACTCAGGGTGTGGACGCTCCAGAAGTTCCAAAAGCTGGTCCAAATCCCGCTCAAAGATGAGGTCTCCTCCATTCCCCAACTGATAAAACTTGCTGTACTTCACGTCCATCTATAAGAATATAGGATGAGTAAGTTAGTAGAGTGATCAAGTGTGTCAAATTTTTAGTATTTTACAAAAGTTTTTGAGGAACATGAATTTTCCTGAAAGAATCGAAGTGATAAGAATGGGAATAAGTTTTTGTAAATACTCACTTCCTTGGGTTTTGAAACTAAGTTTTTGATTCAAACGTCCAATCTAACTAGGGTATCCTATGGTCAGGATGGCTCTGATACCAACTTGTCTACACCCGGATTTTTAATCCCAGACGCCTGTTATGCCATACATCGCAATCCCAGGATTACCATTTTTGCGAGACATAACAGATTTGGCTATCACAGTACATCATCCATTACAAACCATACATAAGGTCTTACACAAATAAGGATCTCATGATCCAGTTCTTAATACAACTCAAGAAGCGGAATAACGTACTAATGAAGGTAGCGTAGGCGAAGCTCCATCTTCGGGGTCACAGGCTATGCTGACGATGGGAGATGATCCTAGTTGTCGTAACCTTCCTATGGTCCATCATCCTGGTACTCTTCTTCATAGTCTGGCCACAGGAATAGCCAGGGAAAAAGCCATGAGTACTCTTTAAGTACTCGCAAATTAATACTAACAAGTTAAGGGGGTTTTTGTAGTAGGACACTAAGCTCTAGGGTTGTTTTGCAAAAAGCCAGATTTACCTCTACTAAGTTTAGAAGCAAAGAAAGCTAGTTGAAATTTTACAACACCTAAGTGGAAACTTGAATTTCATATTACCACTCTATTGTGGTCAAGTCAAAGTCTCAATTCATTTCACAAGTCATTTTGAAAACATCTGACGGGGGAACAGTATGGCCACTCCAACTGTCCATAACCGCGGACGCGGCTATTCGAATAGTTTGACACTCTACAGAGATTGTACACATTCACCACAACATTCAATACATCCGCTAGGAAAAAATTCTGAATTCACCATACTCAGTATGCGGATAATCAATCCTAACCTTTCAATTACATGCCCTAGTATATGCACTTCTCCTGTGAGTTTGGCCTCCCAACCATGACCAACTGTCATCTTGGGTACTGCACGGGTGGACAATCTTCACAAGGTAGCCTCATCTCAGACCTTGGCCGTGAGGGAATCCATACTAAGGCATATAAATTTCTAGTCAAGCCCTACCCAATTTTCGGGTATTGTGGTTACACTGTAAAATTGGAATGGTATCGCATCCAGACAACCATTAGTTTTATAAAGGGCTAAGGCTCATGCCTCAAAATTTTCATCATCAAAATCATCTGGTGTTCGGAAACACATGTCAAAACATTTCAGTAGAATGACTCATCATTCCAAGGTTTTCATAACCATTTTCACCAAGTATTCCCATCTAACGTTGATCAAGTTTTATGCTTAGCACTAGCATCTACAAGTGGGGTTAAGTACTAATGAGGGGTGGTAAACAAGTGGGGATTAATGCAGTTCAATCTCATGCCTTAGGATGACATCAATATTATCTAGCTTAGGCCAAATTTAATGTTCTTTATGCAACCTTCAATTATCCTCCTAGAATCTACAAGTCACTTAAGTAAATTCTAAGAGAAAGCTTTGATAAAGAAATAAAGTATACAACTTGTAAGTAAAACTAGGATTGGGTATCATCAAATGTGTCAAACCAAGCATGCTTAATGCATTGCATAGGTTATCTAACTTTCATAGTTGCAAGTGTTAGCTTTCCTTGTGCAGAGCAGTGGTTGAAGTTCTTCTCGGCTTCCTCCTTGTAGTATCCTCCTTCCTCCTCGTATCCTTGGTCGGTACTAGCGTCTATAAATAAATATGAGGTACACAATCACCAAACAATACTTAACTATTTTGAATCATCACACAAAGATGTACTATAGATGATCTAGCATCATCACCTATCTTTACAAGCTTAAAGCATTTGTCTTATTTATTTTAATTTGAGAAAAGTAATTTCTACTCATTGAAAAACTACTTAAGATTTAATATTCTCCAACTCAAACATGGGATCATGTTGACACATGTCATCACCACATATTTCAGTATATGGGAATGTGATTTAAAGTGGTGTCACAATTTAATAAGGGTTAACCTTTTTATTTTAAATAAATAAAGTGACTAGAAATGCCTATGTGGCATTCTTTTATTACTTGAACATTATTTCTGTAAGTAAACCCATATGTTTTTATATATTCTGAAAGGTATGATCAAATGTGATTTTTGAGAGTTGGAATCAACTCAAAAGCTATTATGGTTGAATTTTGAAAAATGTTTGAATGTAGAAAAGCTTCTAACTTGTTATTTTTACCAACGTTGATCTACAGATCCAAATGATTTGAATCCAACGGGCTTGGATTAATCATTTCAGTACCTTTCTAACAAAATTAGTTTCATGCATTTTTGTTCACTAAATCGAGCTGGGTTGATTTTTGAATATAGGTACAGAACTGAGTTTGAATTAAAATAGAAAAATCTAAATTCAAATGATTGGGTCGCGCGGGAGAGGTTAATGGGACGACCCAGTGTCACTCCGCAGTGCGGGGCTCAACTGACAGGGGGTTACACCAGTTAGTGGCTCATAACACGCGAAGCGGTACGGGGCTGTGTGGTTCGTTGGATTAGAAGGGAGATCGACGGCTGGGGATCGTCGTCGACGATGAACATGTCACCGGCGAGCTCGAACCCTAGCGGCTCAGTGGGAGTGCATAAGGGGCATACCAGGGCTCCAGTGAAGACGACGAGGCGGGCAAACGAACGAGTGGTCGACGACGAGCTCAGGGACGGTCTAGGTAGCTCCGAGGGTGGTCGAAATCAACGCCCCCCTTATTCTCCAGAGGCGGCCTGCTCCGGCGCAATTCCGGCAAGCTGCTGCTCCTCGTGCTCCGGCTAGAGGGTGGAATGATCAGTGAGGTGAGGGGAGTGGAATGGTGTGCTTCAAACGGTTGGGGGTGGCCTCCTTTTATAGGCTCGACGGCGAGACCGACAGGGATGGGCAGGCGACGGTGGCGACATGGCTACGGGCGACTAGCGGCATGGCTGAGGTCGGTGGTTGATGGGCGGTCTCCTGGCGATGCTCTAGAGCTTAAATGCGCGCTTAGGGGCGGTGGCAATCGGTCGGGAACGTGCGGTGCTCTACGCGGCAGAGGCAGAGTCTTCGATGGCGAGTGGTGGCTGTGAGGCACAGGGCGGCGAACGGGGCTGTCTGGCGTGTTCCTGGGATCATGGCGAAGCGGTGGGAACGGGCTTCGGTCGAGGGGCGGCGTGTGCACGCATGTTGGGTGCGGCGCTCCGGGACGGGCTCGACATGTCGCAGTGGCACTAGGCGCGCGGCGTTCCTGGTGGCCCACGACTTGCACTGGCTTTAGGTGGGGACAGTGGGCGGTGGTGAGGTGCTGGCTACCTCCCAAACAAGGTGGGCACGTCTAGTTATTCCTCTAGCTTGCGGTCCACCTTGGGGTGGCATGGTGAGGCTCGACCTGCTCACCATTGATGGCAACGCAAGCTTATAGTGGTGCTAGTGGTTAGTTAAAAGAGCTATATGATCTACTAAGGCTAGTTGCAACTAGAGGGGGAACAAGTTAGGCCAAATTTACTGCACACTATAGTATTTGTGATTTGTTTGATTTGAATTTGCAAGATGTTTGATGAAATGGCCGCAAGAAACTTACTTTTGAATTTTGAAAAGATTTTTGGTGGGTGTGCTAGGCATGTGTTGAGGATTCTGTGGGTGCTTGGGTTTTGAAAATTGAGCTTGTTTGAGTGGTTTTTGAAATAGTGGGATCTTCCCATATGAGATAGATTCAATTTTAAACTATCATTTAAACTTAGTATTTGAATGTTTTTGGATGATCACAAAGTGGTCCTTGGTACTTTATTATGAGTACTAACAAGGGGTACAAAGATCCACAAATGTTTCTGTTAAGTTTTGAAAACTAGAGATAGCCAAAGTAGTCATGAGAGTTAATTTGGCAAAAATGACCATTCATTTCATTTATTTATTTTGAGTTGTTTGTCTTTGGGAAAAGTTTGGGGATTGTTTATATTATGTTTATTTCACCTAAGAATCATTTTACAAGCAAAGAAACACAGAACCATGGCAATTCAAAAGAATCCAAATTTTGAATACACACACATATGAATGCTTTCATATTTTTAGTTGGGAAAGTTTTTGATAACCCTAATTTTGATGATTAGAGTTTGATGATCCAAGTTTAATATTTTTGGGATGTTACTGCTTTCCACAAGTGTGATACACAAGTTTTCGCCAGTTTACTGGCCCTGTGTAACCACTCAACTTAAATCCATTCTCACCATTCCACCCAGGTGTTTCATTCACATAGTTGTTTTATTAAACAAAACACAAGTCATTGACTTAGAAATATTTCATAGCATGAATATAATCCACCCTTGTTTTCTACTAGCTAAGCTAAGCATGATAGTAGTAGGGAATCTTAACTTAGGAAAATTCTACTCAGGCATCATCTACTAGGATTTCCCAAGGCATAGCATACTTAGTAAAAATTCCATGCAAGTCCTACTCAAAATATCACTAATGACATAGTGAAAATAATAGGACAAAATGTATGAAGAACCACTTGCCTTTTTGGTAGAGAATATAGGTTCACTCCTTGATCTTGCAATAGTCACACTCTTCAAATTTCTCTACAATTCAATCAAGGCACAAATTCAAACTAGCATTCAAACAATTCATCACATAAAATGATAAAAACAAAACTATGCATGCAAGCATGCAAAAGATTGTTTTATTTGGAAAAGTAGTTTCTAATAGGCTATAAACATTTTTAAAACACCTATTGGTCATTTATAAAAGTGGCAAAATCATTTAAAATCAAGTTAGTGAAAATGCCTTTTAAATCATTTTTAATTTGCCAGAGATGATTTAAATCAAAGTGATAATTTCTAGTGTTTTCCAAATATATTTTTAAACACAAAATGTTAGTGTTTATGGTCAAAGTGTTTAAATCAAATCCATTTTCAAAAGGTTTCACTCAAAACCATTTTTAAATCAAAGTAACATTTTTATTTTGCTAGAAATGCCTTTAAACAAAGTAATAATTTTTCTAGGGTTCATCAAATATATTTTTAAATCCAAAACTTAGTGTTTAGGGTCAGAGAGTTTAAATCAAACCATATGCAAAAAGTTTTACTCAAAAAGCATTTTGAAACCATAACAAATATTTTTTGTTTTACTAGAAATGTATTTATTCAAGGAATAATTCCTTGTGTTTAACAAAATATAATTCTAAACCCAAAAGTCGGTTTTTATGGTTAGTAGGTTCAAAACAAACATTTTGCAAAAGATTTTACCCTAAAAACATTTTTAGAATAAATTTTATAACCAAAATAGACCTAATAATGTTTCTGCAACAACATGTACTTTTACAGAAGCAAAACACTAAACAAAGGTCATGGTTGCAGAGGTTTCATTTTTCTGAATCCAGTTATATAAAATATGTAAATTTTAGACGTGTAGATTAATAGTTATGAATTTTACAAAAATCAAACTACTAATAGACAAGTTTCTATTTTTAAAACAAAAGGCTGGCCACGCGTCACGTTTCTATTGGATGAAAACGGTTCATGTGGATCGATTGATATATACCATAGGATTTAAGTGGGATCATGCGGTGTTGATCCAGCATACCCCTTTGTTTAAGTGAATCTATCGTGTCCATCGGATCTTCATCCAACGGCTCCTAGCATGCCAACCATAGATGGGAGACGCTGGCGACTGTGTCGGGGCGGAGGCGCTCTGCTCGTAGTGGTTCCGGCAAAACAAGAAGCTAGGGAAAGGGGGAAGGTTCTCACTAGATTCGTCGTGAAGTGCTGGTACTCGACGTGGTCTCCGCAGGGACAGGGGCACACGGAGTCACTGGAGATTCCTCGCCAGAGTTCACGACGGCGTCGGGCACGTATGTTCATCGACGGAGGCGAGGATTTAAGGAACGCTAGGACAAACGAAGGGCGTCGTTAGATGCCTAAGAGAGTCGCGAGCACATGAGCATCAAAGAGACCGGAAAACTCGGTCGGGGTTTACTAGTAGGGGTCGCCGGAGCGGACGCAGACGATGGCGATGCTTGGATGTGTTCGTTGTCGAGCCTATGGACATGCGTGGGCAAGCCAGGACTATCGGCAGATGCGCACGGTGTTGGCGAGCTCGCTGGTGGAATCTAGGGGCAGTGGGGAGGGTCGTTCTCACCGGAATCGATCGGGAAGCTCTTCGGAGCAGTGGGTGCTTGGGCGAGTAATTTGCTCAGCCTGGGGACAGAGAGGGATCAGTGAGTGAGGGGAAAGAGAGAGGAGAGAAGGGCGCTCAAGTAGGCAGAGGCACCGCATGATTAACTTGCGGTTCAATGCCAATTATGACTCGCAATCAACGATAGCAACGGCCGAAGGAAAGAAGGGGCAGGGTCAGCACGAGGTTGAGGATGATGACCTGGCTATGGGGCCTCGCGGTCAGCGAATGAGAGGAGGGTTCAGTGGGGTCGGGTCGTCAGTGGGTGAGGGGATAGGCGAGTGGGTAAGAAAAAGTTTCGTGAGGGCTGCCGGGTGGCTGTGCTTGTTGGGCCTAAGGCCTTGCTGGGCTGGGCTAGTTTTTCTTATTTATTTTTCTTTCCTGATTCTTTTCTTTTTATTTTCTCCTAAACTTTCAGTAGGGTTTTCATTCTGTTTATATATTGTGGTTTAACAATCCATTAGAATATTTCTTATATTTTCCTAAGGTTTAAATATTTATTTAAAATAGACCTTTGTCTTTATTTAAATAGGGTTTCAAATATGGTTCCAATTCATATTAATCTTTTAATTATTCTTTTATTCTTTTTAAGTTATTTGGATAACTTTTAATCCACTTTGGTAAATTCCAATTTATTATTTTCTTATGATCTAATTAATCATTTACCTTATGGATTTTGTCCTCATTTAAACATAATTTAGAATATGGTTTAATCCCATATACTTTTATTTAAATATTATTTATCCCTTTATTTTAATTGGATTATCTTTATTCCATTTGCTTATGGATTTAACTCAAGGTTTAAATTGTCTTCTAAATAATTTCCTTGGAATTTATTATTTAGTTTAAGCAACTTGTCTTTATTTAAATAAATTTGGATATTGTTCAATCCTTATGATTTTATTTAAATAATCTTTTACTCCTTTTTATTATTCAATAAACTTTCATTAGTTTATGTATTTGGCCAAGATTGAATTTGGCTTTTTAAATATTCCTTATTTCTTTCTTTCTTTCTTTGCCTTATAAAATCCATATCTTTTTATTTATAGATCCAAAATTGGTGATTCCAATTTGTATGATTTTATTTAATATTTGTTTATCTTCTTAAATCCTTTTAGGATTAATTTGCTCATAATTTGGTATGGATTTTAGATAGGATCTTTATTAGCTTTATAAATTATATCCTTTAACCTTATTAAATTCATAAATTTTTATCAATGGCTCCAAATTGAATGAAACCAATTTCTATGGTTTTATAATATTTTTGTTTATCATATTTGATCATTTATAAATGTTTGTTGCTAAATTTTTATACGGATCAAATTCATAGTCTTAGAGAGAGATCTTGGAAACAATTTCTTTTATTAGAGTTTAAGGTTTTGGTTTAACTTTTCCAAGTGTTTAAATTTCAAGATACATTCATTGATGAATGCATTTCACTTGATTGAAATTTGTTGGATTCCATTTTTATTCAAATTTTGTTCAAGAAGGGTTTTGATGTTTCCATTTAGAATCAAAAAGTTTCTTTTCACCCTAAATTTCAAAAATTATTTCTTTTGTTTATTTATTTTTCACATTTCAAAATTTGGAAAATTTTGGGATGTGACAGGTTACCACCCTTAAAAGAGATCTCGCCCCGAGATTTGGGAAGGCTAGAGGTTACAAGTTGGCTTCAAGACAACTAGGGTACTACCACCCTTAAAAGGTTTTCAACTAGATTACATCTTGGCTTACTTGGGATCTTGATGTATCTTATCTGGACAGTTGTTTGCATAATGTCCTTTGTTTCCACACTTGAAACATGTGATAAGGTTGAGATCTTGAGGTGTCTTCTCTAGACAATATGATGCATAATGGCCTAGCTCTTTGCAGTGTTTGCACATCACTTGGCTAATATCCTTCCTCATCTTGGGTTTCACTATCTTTTGTTTGCCTTCTTGGCTCTTATTCTCCTTTGGTATCATTGCCTCTTGTTTGTTTCCTTGGTTCTTCTTCTTTTCTGGACATTCACTGGCATAGTGTCCCATCTCTTTGCAATTGTAACATTGCACCTAGCTTTTGTCCTTCTTCTTGTTTTTGGGTCTCTCTAAAGCTAGGAGTTCTTCTAGTTCATGTTCTTCATATCTCACCTCAAAGGTGATAAATATTTCTCTCTTCTTAGGGAAGTCACTAGAGATGTGACCTTCTTATCCACAAGAGTAGCAACACTTTGGGTGTGGCCTTATGAGGTATGGTTCTGACTTTGCCTTCATCCTTCTTGGTAGAGGTTGTTCCTTCATGGAGTGTTCCAAACATTTGATGCATTCCATCTTGCTTCATTTTTTGAACTATGAGATAGATGGGGCATTGGATAGGGACATGATCATTTCCTTCACATAGGAAACAAGTAACTTGAGATGTGGGGCATTGTTTAGTTGGATGTTTCTCTTCACAATTAGGGAATTGATCCACATGCTCTTTATAAGTGTGTTCTATGTCTCCAGAAATATTGCAAGCTTGAGTTCCTTCCATAATATCATCCTTGACATCATTGTTGTCACAATCTCCTTGGGAAAGGTTGTCTCTCATGTTGATCATTTGATTGGTCATACTTTGCAACAATTGGGATTGGATTTCCAATTTTTTTGCATGGTTGGGTCTAACTCATTGTTGTTGGCTAAAAACCGAGTTGTCACTTGATTCAACTGGGTTTGGGTTGCTAGAAGTTGTTCTCTCATGTGCATCTCTTGGTTGTTGTTGTCACTGTTCTTGATGTTGGAGTTTCTTGGAGAAGTCATCTATTTTGGGTTGGATTGGGATTAGATTAGGCAAAAGATTCTAGAGGAAGAATTCTACTCACACACAACAATTCACACAAAGCAATGTGAAAGCAATCACAATCAAACATTCCACTTAAACAACAAGATTCAAGCACATTTTTAGGCAACAAAATATTTTTCCTACACCACATAAGTTGGTGTGATCAACATGTGATCTAAGCTAAACACTAATATGGTGGTCCAAATATATGGTTCACTTGAGATCATTTCATTCTTCTTAGTTGTTTCTTCATGAACAAGATCATGGTTTCCTCGGAAAAATTCTTGCATCTTGGTCCCAAAGCTTCAAAGGTGATGATGGTTTCTTCTAGGTTGTGTTTTCCTTAGTCTTCAAGTCTTGAGTAATATTCTTGTCTCACTTGTAGTCCTTAGTGATGTCCAAGTTGAAGTCCTTGGTGAAACTAAAGTTGAAGTCATTGGTAATGTTGAAGTCCTTCTTCATGGTGAAGTCTTTGTCCATCAAGTTTTAAAAGGAAGAGATGTAGAATCAAAACCAAAAAGGTTGAAGAAAGAGTTTGCAAGATTGTTTGTAAATAAGTTTTGGAAAAAATACAACTCCTATTTTTCTAAGGGTTTTGTCCAATCCTAGGGTTACAAACCTACAGGCTACACAGTGCTCTGATACCATCTGTAGAGGTCCCAACCTTTATAAGGTAGAGATCCCTGTGTTTACAATGCTAGTCCCTGGATCAATAGCTAGCATCCACAGTTTAAGATGTAATATCAAGAAACAAGGGTCATAATACAACTTTATAACCAGGAATAAAATAATTCATTACATCTTACATAGCTCATTTGGCTATCTCATTACAATGCAGCAGAAATAAATATATAGCATGGAGTCCTTCATCTTCAAAGTGCCACAGACAATCATGTTGGTTGTAGACTTGTAATCCTATTCAACACACTTCACTAACATCAAACAAACCTGCAACATAATAAGTTACAACCACAAGGGTCAATACATTTGAATTGTATTGGCAAGTGATACTATGGTAGAATAGTGGTATCTATCATCTATATGCATTTGGCTAAGTGGAGCTTAGGCTTGCTTTGATCAAAATAAGGTTTTCCTTATAAGTTGAAAACACTAAGTTTTTGTTTGTCAAAATCACCCAAGGAACAACCAATAAAATTGGTTAACCTTTAACCCTTGATCAACCACAAGCTTTTAACTTAGAAATTGGGATGAGGAGATTCTTGATAGCTTCCATGTCTTGATGCTCAAATTGTCCATTGCCGGGTACACGACTAAGTACTTAGATTTTACTCTCTCGAGAGGTGGTGCACTTTCCCCACAAGACACGACATGCATCGAGGCAAGATCTTTCAGAAGCATTCCCTTAGACCAAAATGGACGCGTTACAAACCTATCACCCCTACCACCAACTGTCCATCTAGCTAAGTTTTTTGCAACCTATTTGATCCATGCAGAGCCCATATTGCCATGTGGCTGCATTTGAAGCTTCTCTACATTTGACATCTCAAATATCTTTGTTCCTGGATGGTTTTCCACAAGTGTGATACACAAGTTTTTGCCAGTTTACTGGCCTTGTCTAACCACTCAACATAAATCCATTCTCACCATTCCACCCAGGTGTTTCATTCACATAGTTGTTTTATTAAACAAAACACAAGTCATTGACTTAGAAATATTCCATAGCATGAATATAATCCACCCTTGTTTTCTACTAGCTAAGCTAAGCATGATAGTAGTAGGGAATCTTAACTTAGGAAAATTCTACTCAGGCATCATCTACTAGGATTTCCCAAGGCATAGCATACTTAGTAAAAATTCCATGCAAGTCCTACTCAAAATATCACTAATGCATAGTGAAAATAATAGGACAAAATGTATGAAGCACCAATTGCCTTTTTGGTAGAGAATATAGGTTCACTCCTTGATCTTGCAATAGTCACACTCTTCAAATTTCACTACAATTCAATCAAGGCAAAAATCCAAACTAGCATTCAAACAATTCATCACATAAAATGATAAAAACAAAACTATGCATGCACGCATGCAAAAGATTGTTTTATTTGGAAAAGTGGTTTCTAATAGGCTATAAACATTTTTAAAACACCTATTGGTCATTTATAAAAGTGGCAAAATCATTTAAAATCAAGTTAGTGAAAATGGCCATTTAAATCATTTTTATTTTGCTAGAGATGATTTAAATCAAAGTGATAATTTCTAGTGTTTGCCAAATATATTTTTAAACACAAAATGTTAGTGTTTATGGTCAAAGTGTTTAAATCAAATCCATTTTCAAAAGGTTTCACTCAAAACCATTTTTAAATCAAAGCAACATTTTTATTTTGCTAGAAATGCCTTTAAACAAAGTAATAATTTTTCTAGGGTTCATCAAATATATTTTTAAATCCAAAACTTAGTGTTTAGGGTCAAAGAGTTTAAATCAAACCATTTGCAAAAGGTTTTACTCAAAAAGAATTTTTAAACCATAGCAAATATTTTTTTACTAGAAATGTCTTTATTCAAGGAATAATTCCTTGTGTTTAACAAAATATAATTCTAAACCCAAAAGTTGGTTTTTATGGTTAGTAGGTTCAAAACAAACCATTTGCAAAATATTTTACCCTAAAAACATTTTTAGAATAAATTTTATAACCAAAATAGACCTAATAATGTTTATTCAAAAACATCTACTTTTATAGTAGCAAAACACTAAACAAAGGGCATGGTTGCAAAGGTTTCATTTTTCAGAATCCAGTGATATAAAATTTGTAAATTTTGGACATGTAGATTAATAGTTATGAATTTTACAAAATCAAACTACTAATAGACAAGTTTCTGTTTTTAAAACAAAAGGCTGGCCACGCGTCACGTTTATATTGGCTGAAAACGGTTCGTGTGCATCGATTGATATATACCATAGGATTTAAGTGGGATCGTGCGGTGTTGATCCAGCATACCCCTTCGTTTAAGTGAATCTATCGTGTCGGCGGAGGCGGTCTGCTCGCTCGTGGTGGTTCCAGCAAAACAAGAAGCAAGCGGAAGGGGGAAGGTGCTCACCAGATTTGCCGTGAAGCGCTGATACTCGACGTGGTCTCCGCTGGGACAGGGGCGCACAGAGTCACTGGCGATTCCTCGCCGGAGTTCACGATGGCGTCGGGCACGTCTGTTCATCGACGGAGGCGAGGATTTAAGGCACTCTAAGACAAACGAAGGCCGCAGTTAGATGCGTAAGAGAGTCGCAAGCACATGAGCATTAAAGAGAGGGGAAAACTCGGTCGGGGTTTACCAGTAGGGGTTGCCGGAGTAGACACAGTCGATGGAGGTGCTCGGGTGTGGTCGTTGTCGAGCCTATGGGACGCGCACGGGCAAGCTAGGACTATCGGAAGATGCACACTGTGTTGGCAAGATCGTTGATGGAATCCAGGGGCAGTGGGGAGGGTCGTGCTCGCCGGAATCGATCGGGAAGCTCGTCGGAGCAGTGGGTGCTTGGGAGAGTAATTTGCTCAGCCTGGGGGTAGAGAGGGATCGGCGAGTGAGGGGAAAGAGAGAGGAGAGAAGGGCGCTCAAGTAGGCAGAGGCACGACATGATTAACTCGTGGATTAAATGCCAATTACAACTCGCAATCAACGGCAGCAATGGGCGGAGGAAAGAGGGGGCGGGGTCAGCGCGAGGTTGAGGATGATGACCTGGCTATGAGGCCTCGCGGTCAGTGAATGAGAGCAGGGTTCGGTGGGGTCGGGTCGTCAGTGGGTGAGGGGGTAGGCAAGTGGGTAAGAAAACTTGTCGCGAGGGCTGCCGGATGGCTGTGCTTGTTAGGCCTGAGGCCTTGCTGGGCTGGGCTGTTTTTTCTTATTTATTTTTCTTTCCTGATTCTTTTCTTTTTCATTTTCTGATTATTCTGTTTTGAATTCAAACCTCATTTAAATTCATATTTCTTTTCAAATCTTTTTCCTAAACTTTCAGTAGGGTTTTCATTCTGTTTCTATATTGTGGTTTAACAATCCATTAGAATATTTCTTATATTTTCATAAGGTTTAAATATTTATTTAAAATAGACCGTTGTCTTTATTTAAATAGTGTTTTAAATATGGTTCCAATCCATATTAATCTTTTTAATTATTCTTTTATTCTTTTTAAGTTATTTGGATAACTTTTAATCCACTTTGGTAAATTCCAATTTATTATTTTCTTATGATCTAATTAATCATTTACCTTAGGGATTTTGTCCTCATTTAAACATAATTTAGAATATGGTTTAATCTCATATACTTTTATTTAAATATTATTTATCCCTTTATTTTAATTGGATTATCTTTATTCCATTTGCTTATGGATTTAACTCAAGATTTAAATTTTCTTCTAAATAATTTCCTTGGAATTTATTATTTAGTTTAGGCAATTTGTCTTTATTTAAATAAATTTGGATATTGTTCAATCCTTATGATTTTATTTAAATAATCTTTTACTCCTTTTTATTATTCAATAAACTTTCATTTGTTTATGGATTTGGCCAAGATTTAATTTGGCTTTTTAAATATTCTTTATTTATTTCTTTCTTTGCCTTATAAAATCCATATCTTTTTATTTATAGATCCAAAATTGGTGATTCCAATTTGTATGATTTTATTTAATATTTGTTTATCTTCTTAAATCCTTTTAGGATTAATTTTCTCACAATTTGGTATGGATTTTAGATAGGAGCTTTATTAGCTTTAGAAATTATTTCCTTTAACCTTATTAAATTCATAAGTTTTTATCCATGGCTCCAAATTGAATGAAACCAATTTCTATGGTTTTATAATATTTTTGTTTATCATTTTTGATCATTTATAAATGTTTGTTGCTAAATTTTTATCTAGATCAAATTCATAGTCTTAGAGAGAGATCTTGGAAATGATTTCTTTTATTAGAGTTTAAGGTTTTGGTTTAACTTTTTGAAGTGTTTAAATTTCAAGATACATTCATTGGTGAATGCATTTCACTTGATTGAAATTTGTTGGATTCCATTTTTATTCAAATTTTGTTCAAGAAGGGTTTTGATGTTTCCATTTAGAATCAAAAAGTTTCTTTTCACCCTAAATTTCAACAATTATTTCTTTTGTCTATTTATTTTTCACATTTCAAAAATTTGGAAATTTTTGGGATTTGACATTCCAAAATCCTTTGAACCAAAACTTTTGCCACTTGTGTCCACCATATCTACCTAGTAGCATTGTTGCTATTCCTAGCAAATTCTCAAGCTTCATCTACCTTTCGAATAAAAAGTATTTTGTTATGAGAAAACTAGTTAGTAAAGCTCTCACGAACCTGATGTCACACTTTATTACTTGAACCTAATAGACTTGAACCATTGTGAACATTGAACATGTATATGCTTGCATCTATACGTTGGAATTAGCAGAACCGTGCTGTCACGGGGAACGCTTTCAACATTGCACTTGTACTCTGTACACAGTTGATATTGTTCTCTTTTGTCTATGGATGTCAATGGTGTGAAATAAAGAGGGAACTTGTAAGTCCATGGAGTTTGTATTCTGTGTTATAGAAACGTCTGGGACGCTAGCCTAAGCCATGCTTAATCATGGTGGAAACTTGCAGCACACCATAGTGAGTCATCTATGAAGCATCCTCAAAAAAAGCTATACACATGGTAAATAAAAAGATCGCTGAGATGCTCATTGTATGCTTGCCTTGTAATTTTGGTTATGGGGAAGCTCATATACCATGTGAAAGGGGTACCCCGTTGGCGGTTCTCAATGATATGCAAATACTTACACTGACAAGAACTTACCTGGGCCCAAAGTTGAGAATGCATGAGGAGTGGCCCTCATATTCAAGGGACATGAGATTGCCAGCTTATATTTCATGAAACATATACTCCATCTTTGTGCACTTTAACCTTAATCATCTCAAGATGCTTATGATAGGGGCAATGAGGGCTCAAAGCTAGTAAGTACCATAATCATTTGGAACCTCTTTATGACTTGTAATCTCTGCTACCCTCTAAGAAGGGACCTTTCTCCTAGTTACCAGTTGAGTCAGTAAACCTACTTCCTCTCTATCTCCAGCAAGCATTTTGAGTTGTTGTGTTTCAAGCATTCATATGGTGATTTATTCAATCATGTCCTTTATCTTCCTTGTTTGCACAAAACTCTTATCTATTGAGTATTACTTTGAAAGCCTTCACTTGTGAAAAACCTTTTTGAGCAAAGAGTGTTCCTATTTTGAAACTTCTACAAAAAAGCTTTTGTGAAACTGTTTGCTAGGTGTTCTTTGACCAAGAACAAGTTTGCCAATTCCAATTATGATTTATCTTTATGCATCTCTATTATGACTGCTGTACTTGGATACAAGCTAAGTTATATAATGGTGAGTTGCTTTCTTCTATGAGTTGTGCAATGGTAAGTGTGATGCTTCTTGTTCATATTCTTTTATCAACACTTCACTCCATAAACCTGTGGACATGTTTAATGAGCTCAGTATTTGCTTGGGGACAAGCGAAGTCTAAGCTTAGGGGAGTTGATACGCCCAATTTGCATCACCTTTCTATATCATAATTTACCTCTATCCATTGATATTTGTCTTATTATGAGGTATTACTTATGGCTTTTCATCTGTTTATGCATGTTGGATGATTCCTGGAGGATGGACTGCCGGAGTCTGGATTCTGATGGAAAAGAAGGCGTTTCGGTGCAATTTCGTGAAGATCAGAAAAATACCAGAAAAATATGGAAACATATTATTTTACCAAAAGACGAAGGAAGCCAAAATGAGGGACGAAGATGGGCCTCAGGGGGCCCACACCCCCTAGGTGCAGGCCCACCTAACCCCGCGCCTAGGGCAGGTGTGGCCCACCTGCCCAGCCTCCGACTCTGCCCCTTCGCCTATATCTTACCTTCGAAACCCTAAGGCTGGGAGGGCGACCACAAATAGATTTCCGCCGCCTCTAGGGGGCGGAAAACACCAAGAGAGAAAGATCTCTCTGACAGACAGATTTCTGCCGGGGGAATTCCTTCCCGGAGAGGGGAGACCGTCGCCATCAACACCATCATTAAGCTAGGCTTCATCACGATCATCATCATCCACACCATCATATCCACCAACACCATCATCACCACTCTGTCCCACTATAACAATTGTGTTGGATATTGCTTTAGTTCTTAGGGGAAACTTTCCCAGTGTTGATTACTATTTTAGTTGATGCTTGTGAGTGGAACCATTGGATTATTGTTTATGTTCAGATTGTTATCCATTATCATATCATCTTTGATCTTGATCCATATGATGTCTTGTCAGTAGTTCGTTTAGTTCTTGAGTACATGGGAGAAGTCATGTTATTAGTAGTGAATCTGTGATGAGTTATTATTCAATGATTTAGTATTTAAGTTGTGGTGCTATTCTTCTAGTGGTGTGATGTGAACGTCGACTACATGATACTTCACCATTTATGGGCCTAGGGGAATGCATTGTGTATTTGGCTACTAATCGCAGGGTTGCCGGAGTGACAGAAACCTAAACCCCCGTTAGGACACCTTTGCACAAGGGAGCGTAGGATCTCAGAGTTTAAGGCTGTGGTTAGATTTATATCTTAATTACTTTCCTATAGTTACGGATGTTTGGATGGGGTTTAATCACAAGTATTTATTAGTCCTAGGAAGGGCGGTATGTTAGCATAGGTTCACCCACACAACACTTACAACACCAGAGAAGAGTACTCAGCTATTTGGAGCGAAAGCACTTGACAGAATTCCCATGTGTCCTCGAGACCGTTTGGTCCTTATAAGTATTTCCACGGGCTTGTCCTTTGCTAAGGAAGGATTGGGCCACTTGATCCGTTTGTTCGTTACTTGCTCTTTGTTTTGTTGCTTTGTTAGAAAACTACTAAAAATCCGTTTGCTAAGTATTCATAGGGATTTCCTGCTCCATACCATTGTTCAGCACCTTCTGCTCTCGTTGGGATCGACACTCCTATTTATCAAAAGTACTACGATACACCCCCTATACTTGCGGGTCATCAATGGGTTCGGAGTTTAGATCCTCCAGCTATGCTTGCGTTTGGAACCCATTGGGAAAACATGTGTTCTTTTTTAACAAGTTGTCTTCGATTGAATAAATATACTCCATCCCGTCCCAAAATATAAGTGACGTGGGTTTATCTATATATGTATGTATCTATATGCGTTTTAGTGCGTAGATACATGAATATTTAGATAAAGTTGTTTCACTTATTTTTGACAAAGAAAATGAAGTAATTGAAAAAAAACCTATTTAACCCCCAGGCTAAGAGCATCTCCACTCGGGGGCGCTAAAGCCCCCCTAAGAGCATCTCTAGCAGAAACCAGAAAACTCCCGGACCCATATAATTCTAGCGGGTTTCTGGGCCGAGCTGTGACAACCCCGAGATCAGGGCTAAACAAATCCTAGACCTCCATCCGATATAATCTTAATGTTAATCTCAAGGATATCCGTTGAAGAATCGGTAACAGATCAGTGACCCTACGACACAAAAATTATTACGGCAAGCTCATAACTGAGCAAAGAACCAAATTATTACAAGCAGAGGTCACTGACCACAACCATCAAACAACAGAAGGCAAATTATGCTATTAATTATAGCAAACTTAACAAATGGTCTAAGAGGCCTGAAACATAACGATGACGTCCTAGCCCATAGATTCCAGGCTTCCGGCCTGGAACCCCAAGCTACTCGTCGGTGTCGATGTCGTATGGAACTCGTCTTCAGGGCAACACTTCCTCTGCTACAAAATTATCAACAAAGCAAGGGTGAGCACAGGGTGTACTCCGCAAGACTTATGGCTGATGGAGTTATTTTTGTATAAAGCCATCTTTGTTTGTAAAACAAGATAGAGAAGGAGCTCGTCTAATCAGAGTGTTTAAAAGGGGATAAGAGAGCGAAAACTCCAAAATATTGATCATCATCTTTTATATCCACTGAGTCATCATCATCTGAACCCTATCTAGGATCACCCCCTCGTACCCATGTGGAAGCATCCTTAAGCACACATTGATCTGCCAAGTTTTATGATTAGGTTGTAGTTCTCTATGATCTTATAATTCGGTCACCAAGCGTTCATAACCATGAACACGGGTTTTCAAAAAGATTTAACCCTGCAGGGGTGTACAACTTAACCCACACATACTAACCTTCTCTTAATGCCACTAGTAATAGCCATCTTCCTTGGAAGGCCGACTGAGGGTGGTTAGACACGACCTTTACCTTGCTTTCGCCGAGACCATGAGTCACGCCCTAAGTATGGTTCCTCCATAATTGGTCAAATCTCGAAGTCGGTTCCTAGAGATGTGCAGCGAGGTTGGTTTACCAGGGGCGCCATCAACCCCAAGCAACCCGTTCCATGCTTCCCTACCTGCTATGAATGCACCTCCTTCACCGCCTTCAAGAAGATCCAAAATGCATGTCGAATGGAACGCCCGAACAATGCCATTCATAGAATCTACTAGGCAAGTTAGTTGCTCGTGAGGTTTTCCAGGCCCCGTGTGGTTGTACGCTCGTCTCGGTTCCAAAGGCAAGAACTCGGGTCCTAATGGTGGCGAGCATGGGACTACAAAGACCACATCCCACCATGGCCTCCCATACAAGCCTTAGCATGTTTAACCTTTACCACTGATCTCATCTCATCATGTTGTCATGTCATACTAGATTCTCTTCAACTGATACATCATCTGGATGAACTAGCACTAATAGCTATGCATGGCTAAGCAGGACACAGATATAAGCTCTAGCGGTGCACACAAGCCAAACCTAGTTATGATAGGAGCAGTGGATCAGGTAATATAATCTCAAAGGGAGTAACGCAATAGATACAATACTGTATCCATCGATAAAATACCACACTAGAATCGTATGCATCATGGCAGGAATTGAAATACTTTCGAAATCATAGGATTATATCATGGTGGGGATATGCTTGCTTTTGCCCGTTGATAACCAATAAGAAGATCTTCAGAAGCCTTGGGCTTATAATTGGTCAAGTGTTGATCTTCGAGCTTCGACGGTGTTGATCTTGGTCTTCATTCTCGATCTCGATATCGTATTCTACCGGGAAGAGCCAAACACTGGAAATAAAGGGTAAACAATCAACACATGGCATCGATGCAATGCTCAAGCAAGGATGATGATATGAAAAGTTAATTTTCTATCAAAGTGAAACTCTAAGACATGCTCGACAATTTAAAAAGGGTTCCGAGGGGTATAAACCCTAATTCGGAAGAACTCCGAAATAACCTATGAGGGGTTACGATGTTGTTGTAATTAAACTTGTCATTCAAGTTGCTTATAAATGCATGATTATATCTTAAAGAGGTAGATCTCATTTTTCTAAACATTTTCATATATTATTTATATTTTTCTGACTTATAAATAATTAGATATTGAATTTACAAGTTTTATTCATTTTTTGAAATTACTAAACCATTTTAAAAGCTTTTATTTTGTCATGCTGATGTCATAATACGACCCGGGACTTTTGTTACCACGCCTAATCCTACCCACACCCACCGACAAAGGGGCCCAATCCACGCTGGCGTGCCACCGTGGCGGTCAACAGTCAACAGGCCCATGGGCCACGCCAGCGTGACGTCATCACGACGGTCACCGTCGGATGGTCACCAGCGATGGCGGAGGAGGGCACATGGGGCTGCGGGTTCTAGCCTACTCGAATCAGCGCATCGAGGCGAACACGAAGGTGGCGACACCGCTACAAATTGGTCATCAAAGACGAAGCGGCGAGCGGCTGCGATGATGGAGTCTGCAGATCAGCGTGGTGGTGACGACACAGAGCGAGAGGGAGTGATCGGAGGGGATTGGGAGAACCAGCAGCTCATCCTGGTGCTGATGGAGGGCTCGTGGAGGATAGACGAGGTCGAGAGCGACGGCGATGTCAACGGCGGTGGTCGTTAGGCTCGGAGAAGATGAGGTCGATGCCGACAACTGGAGGCGCCCGCGCTTGACTCCTATGGCGAGGATAAAGAAGATTACGAGGCGGATCCGACGATGCTCTCAGATGGACCTAGGGCAGCCAGAGACAGCGGCGCTATGCGGCGGCCGGAGCTAGGGTTTGGAGCTTCTATGCACGAGCGACACATAACAGGGGAGATGGAGATATGGGGATAAGGAGAGATTTCAGAGCACAACGGTCTTCGTGGCATTTTTATCCTCGCGAGATGACCACAGCGGCAGCGGGAATCACGGCGGCGAGGATCGGGCGGCCGCGCGCAGGACACGGAGCTACTTGCCATAAGGAGGAAGACGACGACAAACGGTTATGGGTCGGGTGGGCTAGCTGGGCCGGCTGTGGGCTCTGGATGCTGCACACGAGCGGTAGGGAGAGAAGGGGAGAGATGGGCCACGACCCAGTTAGGTTTAGGAAACAACTTTTTTCTTTCTGAACTCCTTTTCTTTTTCTGTTTTTCAATTTCTGTTTTGTATTTTCATTTCAAATTTTGTTTTGAATAATTCAAAAATACTAGACTTTTATACAGTGTGTAAAATATTCAGGGTCCCTTGTAAACCATTTGGGATCCATTTGGTTTTGGTAGTTTTCAAAATACAAAACCTTTTTAAGTTGTTTTCCAATAGAGGGAGAGGGTAGGGTATAGGGTTTTTCATTATTTTCTTTAATGCACATTTTAAGACATGATGCACAAACAAACCCTAGTTTAAATTTAACTAAAACTGGGGTGTTACACGAGCCGTGTTTTTGGCCCGAGCAGACACCACAAACGGAGCCCGCCCCAGAAATTTTTTATGGGGGCCAACAAATCCACCCCCTCGAACTATATAATTCTAGTTCCGAGGGAGTTTTGTGGATCTCAACCTCTTTGTCCACCACCACCCCTCCATACCTCCACCGCACATTTGCTCACACCGCCGCTCAAATCACCGAGCTCCGGCAAGAAATTCCTCGTCCCCCACACTAGATCCGCCACCGGTAGTCGCCGATGGACCGTTGTGGACTCTGCCACGGCCGTATGCCGCCTTACTCCTCACGCTACCATGGCCTCACCCCTGCCTAGGAGGAGGAGCACCATCGGTGCGTCCACGTGAATGGGGCACGCAAGCATGCCGCCCTCCACTACAAGAAGCACTGTGCGTTGGTGCTGGTCATGCTTCTCCGCCACGAGACGGAGAAGTTCGACCATTGCATGTGGGGTGGGGGGGGGAGCTCCTCGTGCGCACCGCAAACTCCTTTGTTGCCGGTGAAGAAGGAGGAAGAAGAGGAGTAGCTCCCAGAGGGCCACGTCGTCACCAGCGTCGACTACGCCACCGACGAGGCCTCCTTCGAGTGTTTGATGGAGGTCATCCAGCGGCGGAGCATCGTCGAGGCCGAGGTCGATGCCGCTCGATCTCGTCATGACGAGGATATCAAAAACATATTGCTCGAGCAGGGGCTCTCCCGCGACTACGAAGACAACACGAAGAAGCTCTAGGGCGACCTCCTGCGGGCGGCACAGGACGACAAGTACGTCGACCTTGGCTCCGACACCACCTCCGGCCTCTCCGACCTTGGCCTCTCCGATGACGAGCTCTGAATCTACCGATGGAAGCGTCGCCGCTGCTCCATGAGGCTCTGGTGATCCAATTTTGCGTGCGGGTTAGGGTTTAGCGGCAACAACAATAGATCCCCCTTTAATTTAGTTGAATTTGTGCCTTTTGTACCTACGATCATGGATATGCACGTATGAACATCTGAAATCTCCTGAGAATGTTCAAACTTCAAGTTTTTATGGTTTAGATTTATGGTTTATGTTCTAGCCACGATCAAACCCGAGTAAAACTGAGCAAAAACACGACCCTTAAATGCCTTTTTATGGTTAGGTGAATACGATGTCTGCTAGAGTTGCTCTAAAGGGCTATGGGGGCTGTCAGCGCCCAAAATCATGCCCAACCCGCCCCCAAATATTTTTTCGCGTTGGCGTGGCCTATTGAGTTATCCGGTGCCCCTAGGACAAACCCTAGACACAGGGGGAAAGCAGGGGCGCTGGATGAAGATGAAACCGACGCGGGATAGCCTTGGCAGTGGGCGAGAGCTTCCTTCCCGCCCTTTTCGCCGCTCCGTCTTGCCACCCTTTTCTTGGCTATATGTAGGCGGCCGTCCCTCCACATTCCACCACATTCCACCGTAGCCTCTATGGAGATACCCAAACTCAATTTCTACGAGGTCGTGATGTTTGCCCAGTATGGTATCCCCGGCTTCCATCAAGCTTTGAGCTTAGCTACGCCGGCATGCCTGTGGCATCGCCCTTGCATGGTGCTGAGTTGGCGATGTAGATAGAGGAGCGACGCCTCAAGCTGCCGGAGCAGAAAAGGGCGATAGCTCGGTACGTGCCCACGAGCGCGTACTAGCCCAAAAAATTCAAGAAGGAGCGGGCAAAGGATCTCGCACTGTGCCGAGCTCACCGGAGGTAGCTCCACCCGGACTACGCAACCCCAAAGGGAGGGAGCGCTTCTAGGAAGTGCTCGGGCGTACGGTCTATACCGCTATCAACGAGGTGCACTGTGAGGAATTCATGCGGAGGGTGGAGGCCACCAGGATCGTCGACCTTGATTCCGACATGGAGGAGGAGGACGACGACGCTGCATATAGCACCGACGGTGAAGATAGCGGTGAAAGCGGCATAGTAGATTAACGTAGAATCGTCACTTATGCGGAGTTGGCGATGCAGAATCACCCTTTGTTTATGTATGTGATGTAAATTGAATATATGAACTATTGGGAGGAGGCATGACTGGGAACACTCCCCCCTCAAATTTAGAAAACAGTCGACGCCTCCCTATATGGGCTAAAAATTGCTCGCGCGGAGGCCATTTAGGGGGGCCGAGGGGAGATGCTCTAAATGCTATAAAGGTAAGACTCGGTAAAAAGGAACTTGCACCATCACACACACCTCTGATCTCTCTCACACCCAAATAGTTGTTTCCTGGTATGCTTAAAGTCTATTTTGTTGTGTTGTCTTGTTGTTCTTGGCTTATAAGCCATAAAAGCGTTTTTTCTTTTGGTTGGCTTACACAATTATGAAAAATTGTACAATAAGAATCTAAATCCAAAAGCACCTATTTAGGGGCTCTTGTGGCTTATAAGACAAAATCCAAAATCAAAAATAAGACTGACCAAATAGCCCTAAGTATTGTAATCTTATGGTTCCTTTAGCAACGTTTATACATGCATTTTGTATCATATTGTATTAGTTTTTATTGTTATTTGTATTTTTTGTATTTTCCCTCATATAGATGATTTACGGGGGTTTTATTAAAAAACTCGCGTGTTATTTAATTTCGGGAGATAGAAAAACCTTCCGTTAGTATTTTAAATTTCCAGAAACTCTGGGACTCAAAAATCAAGGTTAAAGAGCACATTTCGAAAATTTGATATGCGTCAAACGAGCTAAACTAGGACCTCAAGGGCCCAACAGGCCGTCTAGGAGGCCCATGGTGCGGAGGCATAACTTGATCGTGTCGTGCCTCTATGTATCCACCTCGACCATCAGATGTTGCTGATTCCAACGTCAACACGGATTTGTTTTGCGGAAAAACTTACTATATATTCCTTCAGGAATTTTTCTTGCAAGATGGTGGTGGAGTTCCAAGATAGAGAGGGATTTTGAATCGTTTCTATGCGGTCCCGTGGAAAAAGGGGTGGCCACATGACCGTCTAAGCGAGCGGAAAATGCTAAGAACTACATAATCCCGATATGAGGTCGTTACACAAATAAATGGAATTAATCGAGGAAATATAGGAGAAATTTAAGGAAGGAAATGGGCCACTTGAAAGATTGTCCGCATGGGCTTAGAGGCCTTGCACCTTGGACTCCTAGGCCAGACTCTGGTCGGCGGCACCCAACCCTAATGGTTGGGGAGGCAACTGCCCCTACCCTATGCGCCTCTCCTAGGGAGGTCCCTAGATGGCACTTCCCCTGGGTGGAGTCTCTCCCTCCTCCAAGTTTGCTGCCTTCCTTCCTCCTGTATAAACGGGACAACCCCTCCTCATGGATGGAATGGATCGTATGGGCACCTAGAGGGGGTGTGAATAGGTGCTACTTCAAATTTTAGTTCTTTTTCAATTTTAGGCTTGACACCAAGTAAACTCTCTAGATATACGATTATGAGAATTTTCCTATATGCAAACCTAACTACTAAGCGTGTAAAGAGGAGTGAGGAAATCATAGTGGAGCACGCGGATACATAGGGATTTGTTTGACCGCAGTTCTTTCCTTGTTAAGGGCAGTACGTCTGCGTTGGAGGGATGAGCGGTTCTAAGACCATCACGCCACAATAGGCCTCACCCTGTTCTCCGATTGATCTCACCACTAAAGGCCTGATCCATCTTTCCACTACTGGTATCCTTCGAGGAGGGAACCGGTGCCTTTACAATGCTAGCAGGGCACACATCCACAACTGAATTGGAGGCTCCCGTGATGATAACAAGCTGCCACAAGAACAAGGATTATCAAATAATCAAAACAAGGATCTAGATATTTGCAAAAAATACTAGATCAAGAATCCTCCAAGTTAATGGAGGGGAAATGAAGCGCTTGATTGCTGCTGATGAAGATCGAGGCCTCCTCCTTCAATTCCCCAAAGATCGAAGCCTTTGGGTGGATGAAGATGGAGATCTCTTGTTGGATCTTGAAGAACAGGTCTGGAATTTTTCAAAATGAATCAAGAGATCTGATAGGAGGGGGTGATGGGGATTAAATACCCCCTAGCAGAACTGGCCGTTGGAGACTTTGGGGGCGGATTATCCGCCCGGGGAAGAAAATCCACCCTAGAGCTAGAAAATCCGGGATATTTTCCGCCCCCATACAGTGCGCTGCGCCATGTTCTCCTTCTAAAAAATCCTTGAGGGGGTGGATATCCGGCCCAAGCAAAAACTCCAGCCCTGGACGGACAATCCGGGGTATTCTCCGCCCACCATGCAGTATGCCGCACCTTAGCTCTCCTTGGTGAAAACCTGGGGGCGGATTATCCGGCCTAGCCGGACAATCCGGGGGAAAATCTGCCCCCATGCAGTGTGACGTGACTTGGCTGCACTTGGACTTGGGGGAGGGCCGGATTATCCGGCCCTTGGAAGGGGAGGATAATACGCCCCAAAGAACATATTTTTTCTCCTTTTGAATATGCTAAGACCTCTAGAACTTTAAAACACACTAAATAATCCTTGGCATTGTTATCTAACACACAAAACCCTAGAGATCATAAAATTCTCTTTCAATCTCCCCCTTTTTGGTGTTAGATGACAATACTAGTATTTGCAATAAAGCCCTACCAACACATCATTGCAAAAGTGAAATAGTATCCCCCTAAGTGTGTGCATATAGATAATTTGCATTTGAATTCAAATGCTCACACGAAGGTACAATGAACATGATGAGTTAGAGCAGAATCTCTACATGAACTTGATGAGTTAGAGCAAAATATCATACCACCGTGAGATGAACTAACCAGTATGATAAGAAATAACATTAGGCCGTGAAACATCCCACCACTTCACCAATATCATGCATCCATAGATATAATTCCAGAAATCCATAAGTCCATAGATAGCATCCACACAGATAAAAATCCACACAAACACCATAGTACCACATCACATAGTCTCATACAAAAAAACAAACACAAATAGAGTTCAACACTAAATGGGCACAAGCAACGCGATAAGAAAATGATAGAATGCAAGTGCTTGCGCCCGACCCATGCAAATCCACGGAGACCTAAATATAACTACTTCTCCCCCTTTGGCATCAAAACACAAAGAAACAAGAAGATCTATGCTAACGCCCCCAAGAGATCACTCCTTGCAGTACTCCTCGTCATCGTCCTTGTCCCCGTCCCTTTCCTCGTCCTCATCATCATAATTGTCATCATCATCATCTGCTAGAGGAGTAGGCTCCCTTGCCGGTGCAGGAAACAAGTGACACTCAAGCTCTCCATAGTTGATACCGGAAGTGTTCCACTGAGCATAAGGAGCTGGATCAGTAGAAGCTAGAGGGTGGCCGACGCCCTAACACATGATGAAGGACTAGCTGCTGGGTGTGGGCCATCTCATCGCGCTGCCTGTAAGCCTCATACTGGACCTTTGTCGTCGGATTGTCGACAAGTACGCCATAGGGGGTCCTGAAGGCATTGAGAAGATGGGCTGTGAGACGTACAGTGTTCTGGGAGCGGTGAGCACAAGTTTACCTAGGTTCAGATCCGAATGTGGTGATCATATCCTACTCCTGCTAGCAACCCAATAATATGTCGGCGAGAGCCGGATGTTACAGAAAATTACAATTGAGGTTCGCCTATGTGAGTAGGTTGTATTGTGTGTGCACTAAAGGCTTCCTAAGGTCCGGTTTATATAGTCACCAGGGCCTAGGTTTACAGGAGAGACCTATGCGTCTACGTTATAGAGTCAATAACTAGATATAGCTTGGACTACAAGTAATTCTACAGGCCTCAGTCGGTAAATCTTCTGGGCCTTGTCGTAGCCGGAAGTGAATCCTCCTCTTTCTCTGACTGGGCCACCAGTGAAGCAAAGCTCTAAGCCATTGGTGGGCCACCGTAGTCAGCGAGTCCTGTGGGTATACCTAGAAAGTATATCCCCAACAATATCCCCGGAAGTCTCCAAGATCCAAAGTCAGATAAATCGTCTTGTTTGATGGTTTCTTCGTCTTGAGAATCTTGAAGGGTTACCGAAAACTTCATCCAGTAGTGTAGGATTCCAAGTATTATCTGAGTCGGATATGTCTTCTTGACTTTAGTCATTTTCCTGCTCGTTTCAAAACATGAGCCGGATTTAAACAATGTCGTGCTATCTGACAAATTTTTCAGACCATGTCTTGTCACTGAAAAACATCCCTTCAGCACGACCATTGGTGGGTCCGCTCTTTATGGAATAGAACACTGCTTCAATGCCCATGCGAGAATCGAGGGGGCATAGGCATCGCGAGGAAGCCTCCTCTCTATCTCCTATATGCGTGGCGCAAATCGCGTGGATCAGCGCGAATATTGGCGCGAAGGTTAATAAAATAAGAAATTCTTCTAGCCCAGATTCATTCCTCACCGCTCTTCATTGCCTCCTCGTACTCCTCGAGCGCTCTGCATCTACCCCCATTTGCACACTAAAAAAACTTAGCGCCTCCAGTTCTTGAACTTCTTAGGCGAGATGGAAACGACATCAAGCTCCGGAGTGGTAGCGGTGCACGGTGGCGATGGATGATAGGAAACTACGGGGCCTCTAGGTCCCAAGAAGCATGGATAATGCCGATCTTCAAGTTATGGAGGACAATGAATACCTCGTCGCCGGCGCATGGCAGAGCGGCGCTGGATATGCCGTTCCCGCACCACATGATAGCGAGCGAGTTCTCTTCAATATGCAGGCCGACTGCGGCCTTAGCCTCCCACCGTCGGAGTTCTTCACCCAATTTCTCCAACATTACAGGGTGCAACTTCACAATCTCCCCCCTAATTCCTTGCTCGAGCTTAGCACTCATGCAGCTCTTTGTGAGGGATTTCTTGGCATTAGGCCGAGTCTTACCCTTTACCGGTACTACTACGGTACCCGGAAGAACTCCATTAGTGTCGGTGTTCCTTACACCACCGACACTCTTAGCATAGTCCTTAGGAGAAACCGGATTTATCCTAGGATTAATGCTAGTGAATCAGTAAAAAGATGGGCCAAAACCTTCTTTTATCATAAGGATATTTTGGCTCCGAACAAGTCGGAAGGTCTTCCGGCCTTCATCGCTGGTGCCGCTCCCCACCAAGAATCGTGGGATGTAGACGCGCCGGAACTATCCGAAGACTTGGTCCTCACCAAAAGGCGGATCGAGTTTTTGATGAAGAACAAGGGCTTCATGGATCCAACTTGATCCACTGCTGGCTGGATCGTCGGATTCAACCATTACAGTATCATGGAGACCGCTTGATGCATACGGTCACCGGAGACCAAAAAGACAACCTGAGGGTCAGTCTGACTCACATATCTACGAAGGACTACAAGACTCGGATGTAGTTTTTGATTAAGGAGAGGGTGGATAAAAAGATCCCTGAAGTCTCCATGAAAACGTTCACTGCCGACCGTCCTGTGACTTTGGTAAATATTTTGACTTTGTTTTAATCTTTTTGCCCTTTTCTGCCTCGTCATCTGACTTTACTTTTACTAACGTAATCAATACTTATCAGCTTGAGAAACTCCCCAAATCTGAGCTTGCCCCTCTTAAGGGCTATCTTTCAGATGACTCGGAGGCAAGAGAGGACGATGAGGTGAGGGAAGTTCCTACCCCTGCCTCCATGAAGTGTAAGGCCAAGGAGACTATTGTTACCACTGGCACACAAGTGTTGCCAGTGGTTAAAAGGTAATTATCTTGCGATCTTTAGTACTTTATACATCATTTCTTTCCAAAGCACACCTGAAATTCATTCCCTGCGTGTTTTAGAGCTAATTCAGTTTTGAAGAGTAAGCTTAAGTCGGAAAGCAAGCCAGCCAAGCAACTACACCAGTAGAAGCTTGCACTATCTCCAGCAATGCCTCCTCCAACTCCCAGCAGTACTCAAACCTCAACACCGGAGGTTTCTGTATCTCGTAGTGCCAGTTCTTTCATCCCTAATGCTACCATAACCTCACAAGCCCTGGTTACCATTGGTAGCCATGCAACTAACAAGGGTGAACCCGTCAAGGGTAATGATCCCATGGTAATGTCGCCAGGGAGGATTGATAAGATGGCCGGCTCTGATGCCTCCAGCCTGAAGAGGAAGAAGGAGAAGATTCTCAGGCTGGCGCAATCGAGTCTAGAGAAGCAAGTTCTTACTCCAGAGGCAGCGAGCCAGGAGACGAAGGATGTCAAGCTGGTGAACCTCCTAGACAAAATTTTGGTCCAGGATAAAAAGATCGAGTCTGGCGAGCTTCTAGCGACAAGAGTTTCTCCCCTATCCCTTGCCAAGAAAGTGTTCCACAACACGAAACTCGGATTTGAAAAGCTGCACCTGGAGCACATTGTAAGTTTTCTCATTCTCGTTTGTAGTATTTTATTATCATATCCTCCAGCCCCAAAGCATAAAGTCGGATAAAATTTTGTAGCATAAGATCCGGGTTGATTCTGATAGGGTGGAAAAGAATGATATAGTGTATCTTCCAAGGCTCGTGCTGGATTTTGACTTTGTTAAAGTTGTAGCTCGAGTCTTAGTAGCCATCTGATGGTATTCCGTCTTTAACTTACAGAAAGTTACATCTTGCAACCAGGACTTGCTCAAGAACATTTGCAATAAGTGCAAGGAGATTAAGGCCTTGCATCTTGATAATTCCAAGCTGCAGGTTGACAAGGATGAGGCGGAAGGTAATATTTTCCGACATTGACCTTAGTGATCGTCATAGTCGAACTGTTTAGCTAACTGATAGTTTTTTCTTACAGAATTGCCGAGCCAATCTAGCAAGATGGTGGAGGAGGCCAAAAACTTCAAGTTCTTACAATTGGAAAATGTTGAACTTCGGGATGATCTTAAGAAGATTAAGAACGAATCAGAGAAATCCGTGAATGCCATCCTGGAGTCAAGAAATATGGTGACCGAGAGGCTCGAGAAGCTGCTGGCCCACCATGATAAATAACTTGATGATTTGAGGAAGGATTTCAATAGACAGAGGGATCTAGCCAGGCCACAGAAGCAGAACTGAAGAGTTTCCGAGAGGAGCATTCTCAGTGGAACCACTGTGTGCTAGGTAACATTTTCGACTTTACTCTTCCTTTGATTTCTGACCTTTTCTTTTAGTCAGACTCGATTTTTTGGTTCTTTCCTAGATCCTCTGCATCTTTTCGACTCCTCTTCCTATGAACCTCGTCTCGAGCGCATCAAGCTTGTCGAAGATGTTCTTTTCGACTTCCGCTAGACTCTTGAGGAGGCTGGCGAGTTGGTTAGACTTTCGAGTTTAAACAATTTGCCAGTGCTCGAGGTGAGGGACATAGTGAAGGAGATTCTGGAGCTCATCGAGGATTGGAAGATTTCCTATGCCCGGACAGCTGCACAGACTACCCTCACTATGGTGATGAGTCACCATAGTGATATGGAAATCTGGCATGTCACAAAGGGCATCGCCGACGAGGACAATGAGGGTAACCCGCAAGACATCAAGGCCATCCAAGAACCTTGCGCATGTTATGCTTGTCACATGGCGGAGATGACGAACTATTCGACGCCATTCTTCTAGTCCGTCGCTGTGCCTCCTTCTCCCGAAGAGCCGGAAGATAGCCTCGTCGAAGATGAAGAAGCTTTCGAGTCTCAAGAGCAAGGTGGCGACGATGTCGACTCCAGCGCTCCAAGGTCTCCACCACCACCGCCTGAATCCGCAACATAAAATATTTGATGCATTATCCTAAACTCTCACTTGGTCTGTAATGATGGGAACACTATTTTGTTTTAAATGCACTGGTATGTAAGAACTGATGCTTTACTACTTAGCACTTATTGTTTATTTTGATATGTGTGCTCGAAATTTTCTTAAGCACTGCGCGTTTACACTTTTCGTTTTATCTGGCTCTCTGCCTCGTCCCTTTCATGAGCCGGCCAACCTTTAGCATGGAAATTCTGCCGAGTCAACAAAGCGCAATTGCTAAACCAGTTTAAACTCGAAAACAGAGCCGGCCTCCAGTACCAACACTTCATTACTCAGAATATGCCCATGTCTGAGCAATCAGATAAAAAACTTAGTATAAACACAAAATTAGATTTATACACTAAGGTAACATTTTTTACAAATATTCAAAAATCATAACCAGAACGAACATGAGCATAAAGTACTTTCAAGCATCCTGAGATTTTTGAAAACGACGTGCTCTTTTGGAAATAAGATGGCAAAAAAGTTCTCAAAAATAATATATGAGAAAATCAATACTTTATTTCTCTTTGAACATGTACGTATATGATTACAAGGAAATATAACTAAGAATAGAAGGGATATAGCTATGAATTTTTTCATGGATGGTCTAATTCATCTGGGTTTGTACTACCTCCATCTCTCTTTCTCTTCCGAGTATCATGTATTTTCTTGACTGGTCTCATATCAGTTAAATAATATGACCCGTTATGTAGAACTCTGCTGATCATAAAATGTCCTTCCTAAATTAGGGAACGTTTGTGATTTCTCTTTTGTACGAGTCGGAGAACCAAATCGCCCTTCCTAAAAGAACGATTTGGCATTCTGTGACTATGATACTTGCGTAACTTCTGCTGATAGACTGTAGATCTCTGCTCAGCAACAACGCAAACTTCTTCGACTATCTTGAGATCATCTTGTCGAGAAAATTCAGCATTCTCTTCGATATACGCTTTGACTCAAGGAGACTGATGAATTAAATCACTCAAAAGAACTGCTTCTGCAACATAGACCAAGAAGAAAGGAGTGTATCCGATTGATATGTTAGGAGTTGTACGCAAGCTCCATATCATAGATAGTAATTCTTCCGCCCAAGCCCCTGTGGCACGATGAAGTGGTGCCTCGATATGAGGTCGGTGTCCTTGTAAAACGAGACCATTTGCTCTTTCGACTTGTCCATTAGCTTGTGGATGTGCGACTGATGCAATATCAAGTAGGATCCCTTGTTATTTCTAGAGTTTGACTAATTCTCCCTTGGAAAAGTTGCTCCCGTTGTTAATAATAATAGTATGCAGATATCCGAATCTGATGATTACGTCCTTGATGAACTTTTTGGCTGTGGCTCCATCACAATTTGTTACGGGTTTAGCCTCAATATATTTGGTAAATTTATCCACCATCACTAGTAGGTGAGTAAATACACACTTTGCTATTCAAAGCGGTCCTACCATATCAAGCCCCCAGAACGCAAATGGCCATGTAATAGGGATTGTTCGCAGCTGATCAACCGGAACGTGTGCTTGACTGGCATACTTTTGGCAGCCTCTACACGTTTTGACCAGTTTCTCGGAATCTGCCTTAGCTGTGAGCCAAAAGAATCCATGTCTAAAAGCTTTTGCCACTAAAGATTTAGCTGTAGCGTGGTGACCACACTCGCCTTCGTGGATTTCTCGTAAGATTTCCACTCCTTCTGGATAAATACAACGCTGGAAAACCCAGAAACACTCTTCTTATAGAGATCGCCATTGATTATCGTATAGGATTTTGCTCGTCGAACAATCTATCATCCCAGAACTTCGTCTTCAGGTAATTTTCCGTCTATCAGGAAATCCAGATAGGGTTTTGTCTAGCTAGGAATTACATCTAGAACTGCTACTAAAGGTGAGTCGGATTTCGTCGGATAGTCCTCATCAACTCCTGTGATGGAGTGGACTTTTAGGTTCTCTAGGAAAGCGCCATCCGGGTCTTGTTTCCACGTAGAGCCTATTCTGGATAAAGCATCTGCTTCCTCATTTTTTTCTCGAGGGATGTGTTAAACCTTAAAACCCTCGAACGATTTAGATAATTCATCCACAATAGCTTTGTAAGCTACCACGTGTTTGTTTGTATTGCAGATATCGGATACTTGCTGAGCAACTAAATCTGAGTCTCCATAACACATGAGTCTAGGTACTCCAATATTTTTGGCCATGCGTATTCCATGTAACAGTGCTTCATAATCGACAATATTATTGGTCGCCGTGAAGTGTATCTGCAACACATAGAACATCTTATCTCCTTGGGGTGACTTGAGCACCACGCCAGACCTCGATCCCCCTCGTGCTTTTGACCCATCAAAATGTAGGGTCCAAAATTCCGAGTTTGGAGGACTTGTATTTTCTACTGTCTCTATCCAATCAGCGACAAAATTGTCAAGTATCTAGGATTTGATTGCTGTTCATGGCTTATACTCAATGTCGAAAGCTGCATGCTCTATTCCCACTTTGTGACACGTCTTGTGGCATCATGTTTGTTGATTATATCTCGTAGGGGATAAATACTCACCATTGTGATCTTATGCTCTTGAAAGTAATGTCGTAGCTTTCTGGCAGCAAATAATACTCCATAGGCTAGCTTTTATTAGTGTGGATACCGTTGCTTTGACTCTGTCAGAACCTCACTCCGATAGTATGTTGGATGTTGCACTTTGTTTTCATAGCCTTATTTCTTGCGCTCCACATATGCTACCACACTTATGACTTTATTAGTCGCTGTGATGTAGAGTAACATAGGTTCCTATGGCTTTGGTGCTACGAGGATTGGTGGATTCGAAAGTAGATCTTTCAAACTTTGTAGGG
Organism: Avena sativa; assembly: GCA_916181665.1. Lineage (NCBI taxonomy): Eukaryota > Viridiplantae > Streptophyta > Magnoliopsida > Poales > Poaceae > Avena > Avena sativa. The sequence goes on from OV702297.1 coordinate 153,530,395, forward strand.
AAGCGTCGACTTCCTGGGTCTAGACAAATTTGTCAGTTTTCTTCAAGAGTTTATACAAAGGCGCGACTCTTTCTCCGAGTCAACTGACGAACCGACTCACTGCTAGGATGCAACCAGTGAGACGTTGCACGTCCTTCAGGCAAGTTAGCCTGGTAATGTTGAGTATAGCCTTGATTTTGTACCGGTTCACCTCCATGCCTCTTTCAGAGACAATAAAACCTAACAATTTTCCGGCTGGGATTCCAAAGAAACACTTCTTCAAATTTAGCATTATGTTGAATTTTTGTAGGCTAGCAAATGTTTCATCTAAGTAGGAAATAAGAAATTCATTCTTTTTGGACATCATTTCTATATCATCTATGTATACATGAAAGTTGCGTCTGATTTGATCATTAAGACAATGCTGCATGGTGCATTGATATGTAGCTCATGCGTTCTTTAAGACAAAAGGCATAGTTTTGTAGCAGAAGGTTCCAAAACGTGTGACAAAAGACGTCTTGAGTTGATCCGATTCTTTCATCGGTATTTGGTGATATCCGGAATATGCGTCGAGAAAACAGAGTAATTCCGACCCTGCCGTAGAGTCGATAACTTGATCGATTCTTGGCAAAGGGAACAGATCTTTATTGCAAGCCTTTTTCAAGGCGGTGTAATCAATGCACATCCTTAAATCAATAGTGTCCTTTTTAGGGACGAGTACATGATTTGCCACCCAATCAGTGTGGATGACCTCTGCGATAAATCCGGATAATTCTAGTCAGGCTAATTCCTTAGCTATAGCTCTACGCTTTTTGTCACCAAACAGTCGTAGGGACTGTTTGATGGGTTTAGCATCAGGGTACACATTAAGAGAGTGCTCGACAAGTTCCCTAGGTACTCCGGTCATGTCAGAAGGCTGTCATGCAAAGATATGTTTATTAGCTTTGAGGAACTCGACGAACGCGCTTTCCTATGAATGGTCTAATCCTACCCCTATGTTCGTCGTCTTGGAGGGATCATCTTCCTTCAGCGACGTCTTCTTCGTCTCTTCTGATGCCTTGAACTGCAGATTTGGCTTCAGCACCTCGTTCTTCATAGCGGGCATCTCGGATGGGTCGATGGTCTTCTTGATCTCCTGGGGGTGCATTACAACTTCAGTAAAGGCGGCAGATCTTTCCTCACAATCTCGTGCTTTCTTCGGTTTTCCTCAGATGGTGATAACGCCCTTTGGACCCAGAAGATTTATCATGTTGTAGATGTAGCAAGGGTGAGCCATGAACGCCTAGTAAGCCGGATGCCTGAAGATGGCATGGTAAGCACTTTTGAATGGTACCACCTCGAAGGAGAGTGGCTCGGTCTGGTAGTTGTCTCGGGTTCCAAATGTTACGTCCAGTGTGATCTCACCTAGAGAATCCGCATGTCTCCCTGGTACAATACCATGAAAAGTCACGTTACTATGATTTAACTGGATTTCGTGGATCTATTGGGCCACGCAGAGATAAAACAAAACTTTTCCTCTAACGTGGTGATCCCAAGATCTAGCTGAGGTAGAAGGCCACGAGGTTTACCACTAGACGCGCAGTTGTGGATTACTGATGAAGCGCGTCAGTTGATGCAGTGCAGTCCTCACGATCCAATCGTCCTGGTGCTGATCGCACATCACCTCTGCTGGTATCCACACGTACAAGGAGGAGCGCCGGCGGCGAACTGCTAGGTTCGTAATGACGGCTGGACTGCTGTGGAGCTAGGGTTTCCAACACATGGAATGACCTAACCAAACAACGATTAACCTTTCTGGGTTAAGGTGATCCACTATATATAGGGAGTGAACGTGGGCTCTGCTCGCGCGACCCATTCACTAAAGCCCATATAACACTAGTCACCGTGAGTCCAACTCACTAACTCAGTCCTAATCCGGTTTAGGTCCAACCCAACCAGATTACAGGTTCAGATTCAATTCGAACTTGCTCCCGCTCTTAAGTGTGTGACCCTGCAGGCTCATGGCTACTTGGACACGATTGGAGTCCGACTCTCAATCGATCAGTCGGTAGCGGCTCGTAGTAGAACGTGTCGACTCTCAAGTACCAAAGAGTCATGACGACTTGACTTTCCAATGCGACTTACGTCCGAGTCCCTTTTGCCTCATGATATACCTTGTCAGACTATAGGCGAATATATGTCATCCCTTAAATAGTCTGACTCTCTTCTCGATCCGAGATAAGTGATTCACCCGACTAACTCTTAGTCGATCGTCTCGGTTAACACTTAACCGAGTCGTGCATGGCCATGCTTTCCGAATCATATCTCACGAGAGGGCCCAGAGAATATCTCTCCAAGTGGAGGGGAAAAATCCCATCTTAGTTATTCACATCACGCAGCTTGATTCTCAGTCGACCCGAACTCTGCCTTTATAACTGCCCAGTTACGGATCAGCGTTTGACAGAACCTAAGTCTGTGATCCTCAACTCGGACTATGCAATAACCTCAGGTCTAAGGATTACATTGATTGAGATATAAAAATGACAACTTGTTCGTTGTACCTCAATATGGGTCAATCCGACTCGCTAAACTCTTTGGCCGAATCTATGTAAGTTGGAATAGCATCTCCATGCTCATGACAAGTGGAACCGAGTCATCAAGACAACTTTCACATTGGTCTAAGTTGTGTGTCCAGCACAACTTCAATGACCAAGGATATTTAGTACAAACAACACGAATGCATAGTTCCACAACCGAATCACATATTCAATGATACACATAAGATGTTTATACAAGGACTACTTAATATCTTTATGAATACAATGGGAAATCTCATCATACATGATTGCCTCTAGGGCATATTCCCAACAGTCTCCCACTTGCACTAGAGTCAATCTTCTAACATCATATGTCTAAGCATCTAATGCCCATGGCTCTCAAGTGCGCCTCATGCTTCGGCTGTGGTAACGGCTTTGTCAACGGATCCGCAATATTTGCATCCATGTGTACCTTGCATAACTTGATATCACCCTGATCCACGAACTGGCGAATCAGGTGGTACCGCATGAGTATGTGCTTGTTCTTCTGGTGTTGTCTAGGTTCCTTGGCTTGTGCAATAGCACCATTGTTGTCACAATACACGTCTAACGGATTGGACGAGCCCTGAACCACACCAAGATCCATGAGGAAATTCCTCATCCAAACAGCTTCCTTTGCTGCCTCCGAGGCGGCAATATACTCAGCCTCTGTTGTAGACGCAGACACAGTCTCTTGCTTGGAACTCTTTCCAGCTCACAGCACCTCCGTTTATAATAAACACGTATCCGGATTACGAGCGAGAATCATCAGAGTCGATAAGATAACTCGCATCCGTGTAACCCTTTACACTGAGTTCATTTTCACCACCATAACCAAGAACATATCCTTAGTCCTTCTCAAGTACTTTAGGATATTTTTAGCCGCTGTCTAGTGGATCTCTCCAGGATCAGCCTGGTATCTGCTCACAACACTTAGAGCATAGGAAACATCCGGCCTAGTACAAATCATGGCATACATGATGGATCCGACTGCAGAAGAATATGGAATCGCACTCATCCGACTTCGCTCATCAGTTGTCGAAGGACACTGAGTCTTGCTAAGTTTTACACCATGGGACATCAGTAAGAACCCCTTCTTAGATGATTCCATGTTGAACTTCTTCAACACTTTGTCCAAATAATTACTCTGACTCAATCCAATGAGCCTCCTTGATCTATCTCTATAGATCCGGATTCCGAGGATGTATGTTGCCTCACCCAAGTCTTTCATTGAGAAACTCCTTTCCAATGATTCCTTGGTTTCTTGCAACATCTGGACATCATTTCCAATCAGTAATATGTCATCCACATATAAGATTAGAAAATTTACTTTGTTCCCACTAAACTTCTTGTATAAACAAGAATCATGATCACTCTTGATGAAGCCAAACGATTTGACTACCTCATCAAAGCGAATATTCCAACTCCGAGATGCTTGCTTCAACCCATAAATGGATTTCTGAAGTTTACATACTTTGTCAGCATTAGACGGATCGACAAAACCCTCGGGCTGTATCATATACACGTCCTCGGTTAAATTTCCGTTAAGGAAAGCCGTTTTGACATCCATTTGCCATATCTCATAGTCGAAATAGGCCGTTATAGCTAACATGATCCGAACTGATTTAAGCATCGCTACGGGCGAGAAAGTCTCATCGTAATCAACTCCTTGAATTTGTTGGAACCCCTTCGCGACAAGGCGTGCTTTATAGACGGAAACATTTCCATCCATATCAGTTTTCTTCTTAAAGACCCATTTGCACTCGACGGGTCTTGCACCGTCTGGCAGATCAACCAAGTTCCAAACTTGATTTTCATCCATGGATTTTAACTCGGATCTCATGGCTCCAAGCCATGACTCAGAATCAGATCCCACCATTGCTTTCGAATAATTTGCCGGCTCGTCACTGTCTAACAGTAACACATCACGAATACTTCGTAATCTTGCCGATCTTCGTAGTACAGGTGCTGCTGCCGGCTCAGTTGCCACGACCGGCTCAACCTCCAAGGTTTTTGCCGACTCGCTACTAGCCGGTTCCTCTCAAATTTCTTTGAGCTGCACCATGCTCCCACTTACTCCCCGACTGAGAAACTCTTTCTCAAGGAAGACACCATTCCGAGCGACAAACACTTTGCCCTCTTCTCGGTTGTAGAAGTAGTAACCCAAGGTTTCCCTCGGATACCCCACGAAAATACACTTATCCGACTTGGCTGTAAGCTTGTCGGACTAAAGTCGCTTGACAAATGCTTCACAACCCCAAATCTTAAGAAAAGACAAACTCGGCTTTTTGCCTGTCCACATCTCATGCGGTGTCTTCTCTACCGATTTTGATGGTACTCTGTTTAGCGAGAATGCCGCTGTTTCTAGACAATAACCCCAAAATGATAAAGGCAGATCTGTCCGACTCATCATTGATCGTACCATGTCCAACAAGGTTCGATTCCGCCTTTCCGAAACACCATTCCTTTGTGGCGTTCCTGGCGGAGTAAGTTGAGGAACTATTCCACAACTTTTCAGATGGTCATCAAACTCATGGCTCATGTACTCGCCTCCTCGGTCTGACCGAAGAAACTTTATTTTCTTGCCGAGTTGATTCTGTGCTTCATTCTGGAATTCTTTGAACTTTTCAAAGGCTTCCGACTTATGTTTCATCAAGTAGATATATCCATACCTACTCAAATCATCAGTGAAGGTAATGAAGTACTCATAACCACCCCTGGCTGTCGTGCTCATTGGTCCACATACATCACTATGTACTAGACCCAACAAGTCGGACGCCCTTTCGCAACTCTTTGCAAAAGGTGTCTTTGGTCATTTTGCCAAGTAGGCAAGATTCGCATGTCTCGAATGACTCCAAGTCGAACAAAGTTAGGAGTCCATCATCATGGAGCTTCTTCATGCGTTTCCAACTTATATGACCAAGCCGACAGTGCCAAAAGTAAGTCATATTCAGATCATTTGGTTTCAACCTTTTAACATTTATGTTATAAACCGACTCACCATCAAGATTCAAAATAAATAACCCGTCCTGGATGGGTGCAAAGCCGTGAAACATATCATTCAAATACAAAGAACAACCATTATTCTTGATATTCGACTCATAGCCTTGCCTCATCAAACATGAAGCAGAAATAATGTTTCGACTGAGCATTGGAACATAATAACAATTATTCAGTTCCATAATGAATCCGGAAGGTAAATGAAGTTGCATCGTGCCGACTTCCAACGCAACAACTCTTGCTTTGTTGCCGACTCGAATATCAACTTCGCCTCTTGCTACGCTCCTAGTTCTTACCAGTCCCTGCAACGAGTTGCAGATGTGAATAACTGATCCGGTATCATATACCCAAGAACTATTAGGTGCATCAGCAAGATATATGTCTATAACATTGCAAACAAGTGGACCTGAGTCAGAAGTCATACCTCCACTCTTGGCTTTGTCGGCCAAGTACTTACTGCAGTTCCTCTTCCAGTGGCCATACGCCTTGCAGTAGAAGCAAGTGGATCCGGCTGAAGGAGATGGCTTAGTCCCTGAGGAAGCGCTTGGGACCGGGTCCTGAGCCTGCTTTCCTCCTGACTTAGCCTTCTTCTTAGTCCAAGAACTCTTCTTGAACTTAGCCTTATTCTGCACCATCAACACTTGACTGGCGCCCTTCTTGAGATCCGCCTCTGCCTGCTTGAGAATCCCATGTAATTCAGTGAGTTTCTTATCCATACCATGCATGTGGTAGTTCGAAATGAACTGCCCATATGCACTAGGAACAGAGTTCAGAATTATGTATGTAGCGAACTCTTCGCTTATGGGGTAGCCAAGCCTCTCCAGATACTGCACGTAACCAACCATTTTAATTACATGCGGACTCAGTGGATCACCATCCTTAAGCTTGCAACTCAGCAAAGCCTAAGAGACTTGATACCTCTCAGCCTTCGCCTGAGCCTGGAACATACTTTTGAGGCTTTCGATCATATCGTAGGCCTCAACATGCTCGAACTGCTTCTGCAAGTCCGGTTCCATGTGAGCAAGCATAAGACAGCTAATATCCGTGGACTCATCCTTAGCCCGACGGTAGGCATTGGTGGCAGTGACAGTTGCATTCTCATTTGGCTCATCTGGAAGTGGGTTGTCTAGGACATGGTCCTTCTTTTCTTGTTTGAGAACAATTCTCAGATTTCGATACCAGTTGGTAAAATTAGTGTCGTTCAGTTTATCTTTCTCAAGGATAGTTCTCAACGCAAAACCGGATATCTGAGAGTGACTGCTACTTGGTGCCATGATCTACAACAGAAAATATGCAAAACACTTAAGACATGTATTCATAAAAGAGCAAGCATATTAAACATTTTAATATTTTATGCTCCCACTAGAACCAACACCCCTCCGATGGTTGCTTAGTGATTCAGGATCCTAAATAAGCAAGTCGGCTAGTGAGCTTTAGCATCACCACTAGCCGCAAAGTGATCTAGGTAGACAACTCCTTGTCGATCGTATCTCATACGACTCCTGTTGGACGGGTGGCATCACATGCCCCGTCTCCCATCCGACTTTTCCCCGAGCCCCACAACCGTTGTGATAGACCCGTCTAGCTTACCGAGTGTTTCCGCAGTAAGAGTACGACTCGAACCCACCTAGTTGGAAAGAATTGGCAGCACCTCAATTTTATGAGACCACTACCAAAAATGTCCGACTTATGATGGTGCAAACACTGGCGGGAAAACCGACTAGACCTTCTTTGAGGGATTAAATTTTACCGACTATCTAATAGAGGTAAAACTAAGACATAACAATAACACAAAATAAAGCATTTATAATGTGAAATGGTATGGCTCTCTTCATGGCGATCTCCATCTCCATAAAGCCTGTAATCCGACTCGTGCCAACTCTTGTCACTTGCTGTCTTACTCCATGTCGCCGACATGTACATCGCCTTGCATGCCTTCCGGGTTCTCCAAACAACTACACTAGCTTAGTAAAGTAAATTACATAGAGAATCCGACACGCAGGTCGTTATACAATAAAATGACAGCACCTAGGCTCCAGTCGGCTGACAAAAACCGTGATTCGCAGATCACGTATGGATTACACACATACATCACATGCACATGAACCATACCATTCACAACTTCCTGCAAAAACAAGTTATGCATAGATACAATATATATCGGCATTGTGAAACTCGCAACGACATATAAGGCGCTACGACAGGGCGAAGCCGGCGGTCCATTGTTCTGATTCGATCAAACTTTTTGATCTTCGATCACCGCCTCTGGATTTACGTGTCACAGTCTACCCCGATGGCGGAAGCCGACCGGTAGGGGTATGTTGTTCCACGACCTCAGCAGTATGATCACGGAAATCAGATCTACCATTCCCCGAGCACAGTTGATCCAATCAACTTCGTACAAAACCGATCTATCTCATAGATCGACCACCAAACAGCACATAGATCTCATCTACAGCCAACCGCATATCACATATGCGAGATCTCGAGCCTAAAACCAGAAGCTATCGCTCTGATACCACTGTTGGGCCACGCAGAGATAAAACAAAACTTTTCCTCTAACATGGTGATCCCAAGATCTAGCTGAGGTAGAAGGCCACGAGGTTTACCACTAGACGCGTAGTTGCGGATTACTGATGAAGCGCGTCAGTTGATGCAGTGCAATCCTCATGATCCGATCATCCTGGTGCTGATCGCACAACACCTCTGCTGGTATCCCCACGTACAAGGAGGAGCGCTGGCGGCGAACTGCTAGGTTCGTAACGACGGCTGGACTGCTGTGGAGCTAGGGTTTCCAACACATGGAATGACCTAACCGAACAACGATTAACCTTTCTGGGTTAAGGTGGTCCACTATATATAGGGAGTGAACGTGGGCTCTGCTCGCGCGACCCATTCACTAAAGCCCATATAACACTAGTCACCGTGAGTCCAACTCACTAACTCAGTCCTAATCCGGTTTAGGTCCAACCCAACCAGATTACAGGTTCAGATCCAATCCGAACTTGCTCCCGCTCTTAAGTGTGTGACCCTGCAGGCTCATGGCTACTTGGACACGATTGGAGTCCGACTCTCAATCGATCAGTCGGTAGCGGCTCGTAGTAGAACGTGCCGACTCTCAAGTACCAAAGAGTCATGACGACTTGACTTTCCAATGCGACTTACGTCCGAGTCCCTTTTGCCTCATGATATACCTTGTTAGACTATAGGCGAATATATGTCATCCCTTAAATAGTCCGACTCTCTTCTCGATCCGAGATAAGTGATTCACCCTACTAACTCTTAGTCGATCGCCTCGGTTAACACTTAATCGAGTTGTGCATGGCCATGCTTTCCGAATCATATCTCACGAGAGGGCCCAGAGAATATCTCTCCAAGTGGAGGGGAAAAATCCCATCTTAGTTATTCACATCACGCAGCTTGATTCTCAGTCGACCCGAACTCTGCCTTTATAACTGCCCAGTTACGGATCAACGTTTGACAGAACCTAAGTCTGTGATCCTCAACTCGGACTATGCAATAACCTCAGGTCTAAGGATTACATTGATTGAGATATAAAAATGACAACTTGTTCGTTGTACCTCAATATGGGTCAATCCGACTCGCTAAACTCTTTGGCCGAATCTATGTAAGTTGGAATAGCATCTCCATGCTCATGACAAGTGGAACCGAGTCATCAAGACAACTTTCACATTGGTCTAAGTTGTGTGTCCAGCACAACTTCAATGACCAAGGATATTTAGTACAAACAACACGAATGCATAGTTCCACAACCGAATCACATAATCAATGATACACATCAGATGTGTATACAAGGACTACTTAATATCTTTATGAATACAATGGGAAATCTCATCATACATGATTGCCTCTAGGGCATATTCCCAACAGGATCTTCATGCGGTGAAGCGTCTTGATGTAGAGGATGTTGATGCTGCTACCACCGTCCATGAGAGTTTTAGAGAACTCATAGCCATCAATAATAGGATTGATGACCAGAGGGTACTTTCCCCGATGATGTATTTTTGTCAGGTGATCTTTGCGGTCAAAGGTGATGGTTATATCCGACCATTCAAAAAATTGAGGGACAGCCAGAACCATGGCGTTGAGCTCTCGGAGAACCGCCTTTTTGACCTTAGCCGACTGAGTCCCAAGGAAGCAGACATATGTGTCTTCCTTTGTGGGATAATCTTTATTTCCATCCGACTTGGGCTGTGCGGCATCCGCTTCTTCCATGTTGGAATCTTCCTTGGCCTCCTTGCCTTTCTTGGAGTTTTGTTTCCTTTTGTCGCTTGGCTCTGTAGCCAACGGATTCGTCATTCTTGATGTCGTCATTCAAACGACACTCAACATTGGTATGGGTAGAACCTCCATTCGCGTCCAGGTGATGTACACAAGGGTTGTTGGCGATGTCGGCCCAAGAATATGATTTTCCGGGCTGTTGATCTCCTATACCTTGGACCCAAGATGTTTCGTGATACGTCCAATTTGCATCACCATTCTATATCATAATTTGCCTCTATTCATTGATATATGTCTTATTATGAGGCAATACTTATGTCTTTTCCACTATTTTTGCATGTTGGATGATTCTTGGAGGATGGACTGCCAGAGTCTGGATTCTGATGGAAAAAGAGGTGTTTTGATGCAATTTCGCGAAGATCAAAAAAATACAAGAAAAATATGGGAAAAATATATTCCCCCGGAAGACAGAGGAAGCCATAAGGGGAGGCGAAGAAGGGCCACAGGGGGCGCACACCCCCTAGGCGTAGGCCCACCTTGCCCCGCGCCTACGGAAGGTGTGGCCCACCTGCCTGGCCTCCGACTCCTCTCTCTTGCCTATATCTTCTTCACGGAACTCTAGCACTAGGGGAGCGACCGCAGATAGATTTCTGCCGCCTCTGCAGGGCGGAAAACACCGAGAGAGAAAGATCTCTCCGGCAGACAGATTTCTACCGAGGAAATTCCTTCCCGGAGAGGGGAGATCGTCACCATCAACACCTTCATCAATCTAGGCTTCATCAGGATCATCATCATCATCATCCACACCATCATCTCCACCAGCACCATCCTCACCACTCCGTCCCACTGTAACATTTTTGTTGGATATTGCTTTAGTTGTTAGGGGAAACTTTCCCGGTGTTAATTACTATTGTAGTTGATGCTTGTGAGTGGAACCATTGGATTATTTTTTATGTTCATATTGTTATTCATCATCATATCATATTTGATATTGATCCATATGATGTCTTGTGAGTAGTTCATTTAGTTCTTGAGGACATGGGAGATGTCATGTTGTTAGTAGTGGATTTATGTTGAGTTATTAGTCAATGGTTTAGTATTTAAGTTGTGGTGCTATTCTTCTAGTGGTGTCATGTGAACATCGACTACATGATACTTCACAATTTATGGGCCTAGGGGAATGCATTGTGTATTTGGCTACTAATTGTGGGGTTGCCGGAGTGACAGAAACCCGAACCCCCGTTAGGACACCATTGCATAACGGAGCGTAGGATCTCAGAGTTTAAGGCTGTGGTTAGGTTTATATCTTAATTACTTTCCTGTAGTTGCGGATGCTTGCAGGGGGTTTAATCACAAGTATGTATTAGTCCAAGTAAGGTCGGTACATTAGCACAGATCCACCCACATAACACTTACAACACCAAAGAAGAGTACTCAGCTATTTGAAGCGAAAGCACTTGACAGAATTCCCATTTGTTCTCGAGAACATTTGGTCCTTATCAGTATTTCCATCGGCTTGTCCTTTGCTAAGAAAGGATTGGGCCACTTGCTGTGTTTGTTCTTTGTCTTTATTACTTGCACTTTGTTTTGTTGCTTTATTAGAAACCCCTAAAAATCTGTTTGCTAAGTATTTACAGAGATTTCCTGCTCCATACCACTAGTCAACACCTTCTGCTCCTCGTTGGGATAGACACTCCTATTTATCGAAAGTACTGCGATACACCCCTTATACTTGTGGGTCATCAAGACTATTTTCTGGCGCTGTTGCCGGGGATTGAAGTGTTATTGAAGAATGGAACTGGTAAAGGAAACTTCTACTATGAGTATTGCTTTTTGTTACTGTTTATTGCTTTGTTTCCAATATGGATAACCCACTTCGTTTTATGTTTGGGAAAACTACTACCACTTCTAGGGTATTAGATGAACCACCACCTGTTGAGATGGATCCTTTTAAGATACCTACAAGTATTGTTTATCGTGTTATGGATAATTATTATTTTTGGGATGGAACTGTTCATCCTGGTGATCATTTGCTTTTTATCCATGAATTATGCGGGTTGTTTAAGTGTGCAGGTATCACAATTGAACAGGTGAAGAAGAAGTTACTATCCATATCCTTGAAAGGGAGAGCTGAAGAATGGTATAAGCTGCTTAAGAATGGACAATCCATGGAATGGGAGGAAATGTCATCTCTCTTTTATTCTAAATTTTATCCTCCCAATGAGATTCATAAGGATAGAAACCTGATATATAACTTTTGGCCTCGTGATGGAGAGAGTACAGCTCAAGCTTGGGGTAGATTGAAGTTACTAATGCTTAAATGTCCTATTCATGAACTCCCTAACAATATTATTATAATTAACTTTTATGCTAGGCTTTCTCTTCATGATACAGATTTACTAGATGCTTCTTGTGCTGGATCATTCACACGTATGAAGGAAGAAGCTGAATGGGATCTACTAGACCGTATTCAAGAGAACACTGAAGCTTGGGAGAATGACGAAGGAAGAAAGTCAGGTATAAACTATGATTATGAATGCATTAAATCTTTTATGGGAACTGATGACTTCCGTGATATTAGTAATGAGTTTGGTCTTGATTCCCAAAGTATTGCCAACTGTTTTAAGGCCTTTGCCTCTTACATAGAAATTCCCAAGAAGAAGTGGAATAAGTACCATGCACCTTATAAAGATGTTGTTAGTCATGTTCCGGTTAGAAGTGCTGAAGTTTGTACTACTAATCATATTGTGCCTGAACCTTATGTTGAGAAAATGCCTTTCCTAGCTAAGGTAAAGGAGTATTCTATGATGATTAGTGCAAATAATAAAGGTACTAAGAAAACTATGGAGCCTGTTGAGCAATTGAATATTGAACCTGTGGTAACTATTGTGAAAGACCCTGTCACTAGAAATATAGAGGATGAGCACATTGTCTTCTGTGAAGATGCTTCTAATATTATCTCTCATCCTAGTAAAGCTAGAAAAGCTAGCGTTCCTGTGCTTTCTGTTAAAATTGGTGATCATTGCTACTATGGTTTATGTGATATTGGTGCTAGTTCTAGTGCTATTCCTTATGAGCTTTACAGGGAAATTATGCATGAAATTGGTCCTTGTGAGCTTGAGGACATTGATGTGGTTATTCACCTTGAAAATAAGGAAACCTTTTGCCCCATTGGTATTGTAAGAGATGTGGAGGTTCTCTGTGGTAAGATTAAGTATCCTGCTGATTTTCTAGTGCTTAATTCTGTAGCTAGCAAAACTTGTCCTATCATTTTTGGTAGACCTTTCTTGAACACTTGTGGAGCTATTATAGATTGTAAGAAGGAGAAAGTTTTAACTGAGTTTGATGGAGATTCTTATGAGTTTAACTTTTCCAAATTTTCTAAATATCCTTGCGAAAATAGTTTGCCTAATAAAGATTTCAGGATGGAACAACTTGCTTCTATTGATCCTGTTTATGACCTTGGACCTCTTTTTGGTGACTGTAAGTATGCTCATTCTGATGATAAAGTTGTTACCAGTGATATATATTGTTAACTTTATTCAAAGTGCTACTGAAAGTTATTTTGAGAGAGGGAAACGTGGTTTGATGCCTCTCAATAATGTTAAGTTTCCCCGTTTTATGTTGAAAGTTTTGAAGTTGTGTCTGTTTAGTCTTCCTATGCTAGTGGGTTTTTGTTTCAAAATTTTGTTTTCTCATGATACCCCCATGCATAGGAAGTGGGTTAGACTCAAATGTGTTGGTTATTTGCTTCTTGATGTTCTCTTTCACTTCAGATTTATATCTCCTATGTGAGCATCTTTGAAATTTTCAAGCCTAACTTAAAAGCATTAAAGAAAAGTACTTGTTGGGAGATAACCCAAGAGGTTAGTTGAGGCTTGGAAGTTATTACTTCAGTAATAACCGCTACTTATCCATTTAGTTTTGGTTTTTGTGTCAAGTTCAACTACTTTTGTGAAGTCGAGGAATTGTGAAAAGTGGCTATCCTGGGACAGATTTTTGTGCTGCATTGTAAAAAATCATGAGGGAGCTCCGTACGTCGGAAGGAGCTGCATTTTTATGAGCTTGTTCTCCAGGTTGTTACCCAACTTTCATTAGTTTTTAACTTTTTGATTTGAGCAACATAAGGTTTTCGAAAAAATCAATCTTTACCTGCTAGTCTGTTTTGACAGATTTCTGCCATCATTTGCATTTGCCTCTTACAGAAGCCTTTGTTTTGATGGATTTCAGTTGAAGTGTGTACCTAAAGGTTTATTGTTTTTGCTTACACTAATATTTCCATTGAATTTTGTGTATTTCCTTGTGAGGAAAGGAATTTCCAGGAGAAGGAGAAAAGGAGTCTGCAGAGTTCGTCTTTGAATAGGTAAAAGTGGTGAAAACAGAAGGTTTGTGAAACCCCAATATTTTTATATTTTTGATGTTTTTATTACATAAGGAAAGTTATGAGACGGAACAAAGGAGGAACTGGAGGCCGGGGTGGCCAAACCCACCCCAGGCGTGGGCCCACCTTGCCCCGCGCCTGGAGGGGGCGTGCCTCCCCCAAGCTCCGTCTCCGCCTCGTTTTCATATCATAACCTTCCTTATGCTTTGGAACTTCGTAATATATAACCCCCAGATCCCTCGAGGTTCGTGCATCATGTTCTCGTCGTGTTTTCATTTCGATCTGTTTCTGTCAGGAAAACTTCTCAAGTTTAGAGCACCATGGTCTCCACCAACGACAAAGGCAAGAAGCCCAAGGAAGACGATCCTAGCAAAACCAAGGATGAGGATATTTTGGTAGGTTATGAAGGAGACATGGAGGAGGACAAGCAAAAGGACACCCGCACTACTGTCGCAAGCATTGTAGTGCTGGCAAAACCTACCAAGCTTAAGAGGACAGCACAAATGTCTACATGAGGGAAACCTCCGCATCATATCCTCGCTCCACGGACACTTCCTCCTCGTACCACTCGTTCTAACCATGCATGGAAGGAACACTCTAAGAAGGAAGAGTGGAGGAAGAATAACAAGGACTGGGATCCTCGGTCCGAATTGATCATGAGCTGCATTGAGCATAATTCGGAGTTGATTCATACTCTGAACTTCGATATGGAGGATTTGAAGAAACTTATTGAAGATCTTATCAAGAGAACACCACCACCACCGAAGGATTAATTCGTCATCAGGTTTGGCATCCCCTTGGTTTGTTCCAAGCTTGGGGGGAGTGCCGCGGTATCACCACCATTATCTTTTACCTTTTACCTTTTTAGTGGATTCATATCTTTGGTAGAGAGGTTATCTTATAGTTTGGTTTGCATGTGGAAGTATGTCTCCTTAGTTGATTATCTATGTATCCCTTGGTGTGAGTGCCTTTATGGAATATTAATGAGAAGCTTCATCTTTTACTTTTTGCACTTCTTATTTTAGTTTGCAATCTCTATTATATGATGGATCTTGTTGATTAGTATTGGCATCACTTTGGGAGCATCAATTGGATCTAAATTGGTTTTGGCAAACCGAGTTCTGGTCAGTAGCAATACTTTTTGAGGTTTGAAAGAAAAAGAGAAAAATCTTACAGGTATTTTGTACCATTTATTTTCTTTCTTGTTGGCTCATAAGCTTAGTATTATTTATTTAAGATCTTTTGTGTCTTCAAGGAAGATTGCATGTTTTGCTTTATTACTTGTATGTTTGCTTGTTTCTTTCAACTCTCTTGCTTGCTACCCAGCCTTGCTAGCCAAAAACCTGTTTTGAGAAGGCATACTTCTCATGTTTCCAATCCCTTTGAACCAAAACCTTTGCCACTTGTGTCCACCATATCTACCTAGTATCTTTTGCTATTCCAAGCAAATGCTCAAGCTTCATCTATCTTTCGAATTAAAAAGTATTTTTTTATGTGAAAACTAGTTAGTAAAGCTCTCACAAACTTGATGGCACACCTTATTTTCTTGCCCTAATAGAATTTAACCATTGTGTCATCGAAGTTGTATATGCTTGCATCTAAGCAGAACCGTGCTGTCATGGGGAACGCTTTCAACATTACACTTGTACCTTGTACATAGTTGATATCGTGCTCTTTTGTCTGTGGATGTCAACGGTGTGAAATAAAGAGGGAACTTGTAAGTCCATGGAGTCTGTATTTTGTGTTAGAGAAACACCAGTGCTGCTAGCCTAAGCCATGCCTAATCATCGTGGAAACTTGCAGCATCACCATAGTGAGCTATCTATGAAGCATCCTCAATAAAAATCTATGCACATAGTAAATAAAAAGATCGCTGAGATGCTCATTATCTGCTTGCCTTGTCATTTTGGTTATGGGATAGCTCCTGTACCATGTGCAAGGGGTACCCCGTTGGCGGTTCTCTATGATACGCATGTACTTACAATTACAAGGACTTACCGGTAACTGAAGTTAAGTAGCATGAGGAGTGGCCCTCATATTCAAGGGACATGAGATTGCCAACTTATATTTCTTCAAGCATATACTCCATCTTTCTGCATTTTAACCTTAATCATCTCAAGATGCCTATGATAGGGGCAATGAGGGCTCAAAGATAGTAAGTACCATAATATTTTGGAAGCTCTTTATGACTTGAAATCCCTGCTACCCTCTATGAAGGGACCTTTCTCCTATTTTCTAAGTTGAGTCAGTAATCCTACTTCCTCTCTATATCCAGCAAGCATTTGCGTTGTTGTGTTTCAAGCATTCATAGGGTGATTTATTCAATCATGTTCTTTATCTTCCTTGTTTGCACAAGACTCTTATCTATTGAGTATTACTTTGAAAGCCTTCATTGAAAACCTTTTTGAGCAAAGAGTGCTCCTTTTTTTATAACAGGAGCAAAGAGTGCTCCTGTTATAAAACTTCTACAAAAAGTTTTTTGTGAAACTGTTTGGCAGCTGTTCTCTGACCAAGAACAAGAGTTTGTCAATTCCAATTGTAATTTTCTTTATGCCTCTCTATTGTGACTCCTGTACTTGTTGCAAGCTAAGTTATATAATGGTGAGTTGATTTTTTCTATGAGTTGTGTAATGGTAAGTGTGATGCTTCTTGTCCGTATTCTTTTATCGACACTTCACTCCATAAACCCGTGTACATGTTTACTAAGCTCAGTTTTCGCTTGGGGACAAGATAAGGTCTAAGCTTGGGGGGAGTTGATACGTCCAATTTTCATCACCATTCTATATCATAATTTGCCTCTATTCATTGATATATGTCTTATTATGAGGTAATACTTATGTCTTTTCCACTGTTTTTGCATGTTGGATGATTCTTGGAGGATGGACTGCCAGAGTCTAGATTCTGATTGAAAAAGAGGTGTTTTCATGCAATTTTGCAAAGATCAGAAAAATACCCGAAAAATATGGGAAAATTATATTTTCCCGGAAGACAGAGGAAGCTAGAAGGGGAGGCGAAGAAGGGCCATAGGGGGCCCACACACCCTAGGCACGGGCCCACCTTGCCCCGTGCCTAGGGAAGGTGTGGCCCACCTGCCTGGCCTCCGACTCCGCCCTCTCTCCTATATCTTCCTCATGGAACCCTAACACCAGGGGAGCGACCACAGATAGATTTCCGCTGCCTCTGCAGGGCGGAAAACAGCGAGAGAGAAAGATCTCTTCGGCAGACAGATTTCTGCCGGGGAAATTCCTTCCCGAAGAGGGGATATCGTCGCCATCAACACCGTCATCAAGCTAGGCTTCATCGAGATCATCATCATCATCCACACCATCATCTCCACCAACACCATCATCACCACTCCGGCCTGCTGTAACAATTGTGTTGGATATTGCTTTAGTTCTTAGGGGAAACTTTCCCGGTGTTAATTACTATTGTAGTTGATGCTTGTGAGTGGAACCATTGGATTATTGTTTATGTTCATATTGTTATTCATCACCATATCATCTTTGATCTCGATCCATATGATGTCTTGTGAGTAGTTCGTTTAGTTCTTGAGGACATGGGAGAAGTCATGTTGTTAGTAGTGCATTTGTGTTGAGTTATTATTCAATGGTTTAGTATTTAAGTTGTGGTGCTATTCTTCTAGTGGTGTCATGTGAACATCGAATACATGATACTTCACCATTTATGGGACTAGGGTAATGCATTGTGTATTTGGCTACTAATTGTGGGGTTGCCGGAGTGACAGAAACCTAAACCCCCATTAGGACACCATTGCATAAGGGAGCGTAGGATCTCAGAGTTTAAGGCTGTGGTTAGGTTTATATCTTAATTACTTTCCTATAGTTGCTGATGCTTGTAGGGGTTTAATCACAAATATATATTAGTCCAAGTAAGGTCGGTACATTAGCACAGGTTCACCCACACAAAACTTACAAAACCAAAGAAGAGTACTCAGCTATTTGAAGTGAAAACACTTGACAGAATTCCCATGTGTCCTCGAGATTGTTTGGTCCTTATAAGTATTTCCACCGGCTTGTCCTTTGCTAAGAAAGGATTGGGCCACTTGCTGTGTTTGTTATTTGTCTTTATTACTTGCACTTTGTCTTGTTGCTTTATCAGAAAACCCCTAAAAATCCGTTTGCTAAGTATTTACAGAGATTTCCTGCTCCATACCACTAGTCAACACCTTCTGCTCCTCGTTGGGATCGACACTCCTATTTATCGAAAGTACTGCGATACACCCCCTATACTTGTGGGTCATCATTTCGTGACCTCGTCCGAGGTCGCCTCCGTGCCCTCCTCGTCCTCCGGATCCAAACGTTGCATTAATAGCTACATTGTCCGGAGCCGGTTTATCTTCCGAGGTGTTCTTGCGCTTTTGAGTTTGTTGCTTCTGCTGCTTGGCCGCATTCAGATTGGCCAGAATATTTAGCAGTCCATATAAATCTTCATCGGCATTAACATATTTGCTCGTTGTTTCTATCATCTCTCCCAGATCTATGACATGGTCACGCTTTAGTCTATGACGCAAAAGTCCGACTGGGAGTCCTGCAATGAAACCTTCGATCGTAGTTTGCTCGTTTACTCCTTCGCATGAGTTCTTTGTGTCAATCCAGCGTCCAAGGTAATCCCGGTAGGTTTCTTCGGGTCTTTGAGTGCAACGCTTCAAGTCTCCGACTATGTAGATCCTCCTGTATGTTCCCTTGAAGTTTGAAAAGAACGCACCGTGCATATCATACCAGTTGTGAATTGAATTCTCTCGTAGTTTGTTGAGCCATGATCGAGCCATCTTCCGCAACACGAGTGTGAGATATCGGACTGCGACCAGGCTGTTTCCTCCTTTGGCGATGCAGCAAGACTGGAAAAAAATCTTGAAGCCAAGTATCTGGTCGACACCATCGTGGGGTTGAATATGTTTGGCAATGTCGAAGTCAACCGGAAACTTGGTTTGACGGATACGTGGGCCAAAGCATTTGGGTCCCACATACACATCCTCTTCCTCATACCGTCATGCTGCAATGTTGGACTTGATGCTATGGCGAGCGTCGTTTGGAGAGAGAGACCTACGCCTTGGAGGCTCACGACGTCTGCGTGGTGGAGTCAGATTCTTGCTTCTCCTTCAACCATCGCCGCCTCCGCCCCTGTGACTTCCATGGCTATGATGAGATCCTTCATGGTCGCTGCCGGACGGTAATGGTGGGTCTGGGGGTTATTTCCGGCTGAGCGACGCGGTCCTGGAGCCTCATTATGCTAACTCCGAGGTTGATTTTTTTAGGCCCTGTCCCTGCTTGATTCAGGACGATCCGGGCCATTTCTTCGTCCGGCGCTGCTAGCCGAACGACTGGGGGTGGCATCCTTAGCCGATCTTGTTCTTGCTGGCGGTGTACCTCTTGGTCTTCCCTGTGGTGATTATTCTGCCGACGATGGCCTTGGTGAGGCACAAATGCCCTGATGGCATCTTCAGACGCAACCGGAATAACTCCCGACCAGTGTTGTGCGGCCCTGCGAGGATGACCGTTTGATCCGGTCCTTGAATTTTCTTCTTCTTGAGGACGATGACGTTGATCAATATCCCTTTGGGGTCTTTCATCAACACTTTGGCCTGCGCTAGTGTGGCAAAATTCCGACCTTGAGGCCAGCTTGCCACTGAATGACGTGACTATCTTTTGTTGTTTTAATCCTTTGTTGAGCAATGCTATGCATTGTCGGACCTGTTCTGGAGACAGATTATTGGCGAGGATGGCTCTAGCAGCCGCATCATTCTCCAATGGCGTGCTATATACTCGGATCTTCTCTCTGGTTTTACCATCGAATAAATCTATGTGGACATCCGGGTTCCTATTAGCAAGAACCGGACCTCCCCTTGTCTTGTTCGGCAGTCACTTGAATTCTGACTGGTACTAGGCATGATGGCTGTCTATCTGCTATCTTAGCTCGACGATGTGGGCAGCCTCTTCAAGCAAAAACAAGCAATGCTTTTCCAGGTCCTCAGCCCTTTTCTCCAGCTCCTTCGGAGTGAGATCCGAAGTAGTTGGGATTGGTATCGTGAGAGCGTCTCCGTATATTTCATGTGAACCCTTGGTGACAACGTTCCCATCCACAGGAGGGTCAATTAGTGTGGGATTAATCAGATCTCTGTCCTGATTCTCCATCTCGATCTCTTCGTCAACCTCTTCTTCATTGGCTTCCTCTACCGGCTCTGCATTGTTGTTTTTCTTCTTCTTCTTTTACCGCCAAGTAGCCTTAACATGGGTACAAGTGGGAAAGATAGATTTCGTTCCGGTACCAGGAGATAGACTTCCGTCGGTACTTTCCGTCGTGGTTGGGTTCTGGACCTCGAATGAATCTTCGGTATCCATGTCATCTTGCATGATGTAGTCTTCGTCCATGCTATCATATGGACTCAGAGGGTTCTCCGGCTCACCTTGCGCTGGCTTGGAGGAATATTATTCTTCATACACTTCCATCTCCTTCTCGAAGTCATGGAGTTCCTGTGACATTAGTGATTCCTGAGGGGAGGCAGGTGAGTCAGTATTTTCTCCGATGGCGTCAAGAAATGAATCATTACCGGCTCTAGCATCGACAGAGTCGGACCAGAGCCCACGTAGCGCATGAAACAATGCTTATTTTTCTTCATGGTCTCGAGGCAGAGGCACAACTGGGTTTCCGCCTATGCCATCTCAAAGCTCTACTTAATCTCGGCAATTGCTTTGTAATCGATGTAGGTGAAGGGTTCGCAGCATAGAAAACAAAAAATTTCCTACAATGGGAACAAAGCACCAAGATCTATCTACTAGATACAATCAATGGGTGGATATACATCCATAGAATACATACCCTCTAAGACCGTATAGCGTTAACGAGGTTGTACTCGTGGATGATGTAGTCGAACGCTTGCCGATCTCAAGATCATGATGAAGTCCATCTAGTCCAGCCGGTCCAGCACCATCACGTCCAGCACCGCAAATCAGTGGTGCATCCGTGATTGCACACACATCCGGGTACCCCGACAACCTCCGCGCCCTCGCTCCAGCGAAGCAGCGGAAGCAACAAATCCTTCCAGAAAAAGCCACCGGGAGCCACCGGGAACATGTATCTCTCTGATCCGAGACCATGGGGAAATTCTAAAGGGGGGAGAGATCCTTCACGAGGAGGTGTACTTTGAGAGCAGGAGAGGGGGCCTTTTATAGGGAGGGGGGCACCCAAGGGGCTATGCGCCTAGCCATGGTGGGCTGCCCCCATATTTCCACTCCCATAAAAGAGCCTCCACTCAAAAATCCACTCACATGCATTAAATTTCCACCAAATTTAATGCAAGCTCTAATTTAAATAAAACTCTTTTATTTATTTATTCAGAATTTTGTTAATTACTTTAATTATCAAACATTCAAATAAAACCCCTTGCTAGTATTCAATTTCACATGCAGAACCAGTTTCAGCAATTTAACCGAAACAATTTCGGTGTCTAGTGAAATAAATTCCTGCGCTTTCCTTTTTCTTTCTCTATCATATTATTTGCTCCAAATGGTGTCGGTATCCCTTAAGTGTGTCACCCTATGGTTTGCGAATAATGTAGACATGATTGAGACCCCTCTCCGATCAAAAATCAGCAGCGGGACCTGGAGATCCGTACTTTCTCCCACATATTCAACGATGACTTCTATGATCGTGTGAACGTTATACGCATGTAACTCAATCCCTTTGTCTCGCGATATATTACATGTACGAGATTCAATCATCGATATCTCCATACCTAGTTTGATCTCGTTACCGATATGTACTCTTTTCTTGTTCCCGTGATATAACATTCTAGTGATCAAATCACTTGATTGCAAGCTAACTAATGTGATATCACCTAGAGGGCCTAGAGTATATCTCTCCGTCATCGGAATGGAAAAATTCCACTGCTTGATCCATGAGCCTCAATATAACACCTTCGTAGCAATGAACCCATCTTTATAGCACCCTGTTACGGTGTGACGTTTGATGTATCAAGATACTCTTCCGGTGTTAGTGATTGACATGATCTCATGGTCTAAGGACTAAGATTACTTTGTATGATGTTATAGCAATATAAACACAATGACCTTGATTGTAATGCTATACTTCGGATGAATGTTCATCACATCATTACAACAATGTTGTGACCTCGTTATTAACAACATCCAATGTCCATGATCAAGAAACCTTTGATCATCTTGTTAATCAACGAGCTAGTTTATAAGAGAGGCATAACTAGGAACTTCCTTTTGTTTATTAAACACACATGTATTAATGTTTCCGTATTAATACAATTATAACATGCAAAATAAACATTTATCATAAATAAGGAATACGATAATAACCACTTTATTATTGCCTCTCGAGCATATTCCCTTCAGTCTCCCACTTGCACTAGAGACAATAATCTAGTTTAGAAACTTTGCGTATTGAACACCTATGGCTTTCTGGTGTTCGATATACGCAATTGCAAGTGGTTAACATAATCTATGGATCTGACGCTTGAGGTCTGTGTGTATGTGCATGTCGTTGCGTCTTCACGCATCACTCATTCTCTAATGAGATGGCATTGTATAAATTTGGTCTTTTGGTGAGACCTTTAGTTCCTTGGGGTTAAATCATATCGATACTATTGTTGTACAATATATATTTAGTGTTAGCCTGTTGTAAACCACACCTTAGTTTGATAACAAACTACTTGACACAAATGCCTTCCTTTGCTGCTACTATAGCAGTCATATACTTAGCCTTTTGTTGTAGTATCCGTCACAATGTCTTAACTTTGGAATTCATCCAAATCCATCATGGAAACTTTCTTTCCATTTCATTGTGCCACCCATAGTTTAAATTGAGATAAATTTAATTTGTATCTTGTGACAAAACTAGTATCAATGTAACGCTTTACAATGAGCTATTTGTAATTGTTTGTCACCTCTACACAAATATATTCTTAGTTCTTCCAAAAGATCATAAGAATTTCCTTACTATCGTCCAATGATCATCTTGTGATTCATTCTGGTATATGCTCATAACACTTAGAGCATATGACATATCTGGATGTGTACATATCATGGTATGATTGATCAAAACATTCTTGTGATTTCACTCATCAAGTGTCAAAGCACTTGAATCTTGTTTCACTTATCAAGTGTCGATACACTTGAATCTTGATTCAATTCTTTTCCATGCGACAAGATCCTTTTCTTGTTGTTTCTATATCGAACCCCTTCAATATCTCATATATGTATGTTTGGCATAACCATATTAGCGTCACAATCTATCCATGTACACATTCATGCTAAATAATCGGATTTTTCCTAAGTCTTTCATCGAAATGAAATTGTTAACCTTTGTCAATAAAAGATACATCATTTCCAATCAACAAGATGTCCTCCACATAATGTATTAGAAATATGTCTCAGTGCTCCCACTTAATTTCTTGCAAATTCAAGCATCTTCATCGTCTCCTGATGAAAACTCCTTTTCATCACGGTGAAGATTCCAACTCCATGATGCTTACTTCAACCATTGAAGTTTGCATGCCTTTTTAGCATCCTCTGAATTTAACAAACCCCTTTGGACCGTGTTTTGTACACGTCCTAGGTAACTATTCTATTAGAAGAACTTTTTTTGTTTATTCATCTACCATATACCAAATTACATGTAGTGGTTGCTACTTTAATCCGTCCAGACTAAATATTGCTATGAAATATCAAATATTGTCATAGTTAACTCCTTGAACATTGTCGTAAAATAATTTATGACATGTTAACTATTTCATAGATGTGAAACATAAATGTCTGTTTCTTTATAGATCCAAATACGACCGATAGGTTTCTACACCTTTCCGGAGGGTCTTCCAAGTTCAAAACTTGATTTCTCGTGTATGGAACTGTCATGGATTTTATGGCTGCAAGCCATTTGATGGAGTCAGGGCCCATCATCGCTTCTTTGTATATAGTCGGTTCATCATTGTCAAAGAACAATGATTTACTCTCAATCTTAGAATTTGATTGTTTATCCGACCTACTTGGTTCAATAGGAACTTAGACCTCCGTGACCACAACCTTTGAGGCACGTGAGACATGAGTATTATGGCTGCCTCCAGAACATTTTCCGGTGTTGCCCAACTCAGCACATATAGATAAGGTTCGCTAACCTTATCAAAGTTCTATTGTCCTCCCACTTAACTTTTGCGAAAAATTCCTTTTTGAAGAAACCTAACATTTCAAGAGACAAACCCTTTTGTCCTCGGTGTTATGGAGGAATAACCAATTGTTATTCGAAATAACCTACAAATACATGCTCATCCGACTTCGGTTGTAAACATCTTACTTATGTTTAGCATACCAAAATTTAAGAAATGACAACTGGGTTTTATCCCAAACCATAACTTCCATGGTGTCATTTCAACAGATCTAGATGGAGCTCTTTTTAGTGAAAAAGCGGTAGTCTCTAAAGCTTTAATCTTTTTATAACATAATGGCAGTTTTATCAATAACACCTTTGACCCAACCATGTCAAACAAGGTTTCATTACAAATCTCAAACACTCCATATTCCTATGGTGTTTCGGGAGATGTAAATCTAGGTGATTTGCTAATCTTGCAACTCAAATAAATCCCTTTATGATAAAATCATAAATTATTTATTTTCTTGTTACACTTACAACTCAAATAAATCCCTTATGATACAATCATAAATCATTTATTTTCTTGTTACAATGATTTTCCACTTCATCTTGAAAATATTTGAACGTTTTCAAATATTTCATACTTCTTTATCATTAAGTGAATATTCACTCAAATTTCCGGAGAAAGCATATGAAGTTAAAATCCATCGCTTACTACTATACATAATGGACTACATACATCGATATGTATAAATTCCAAATTTAGTCGTTCGTTCTTCTTTCGCCTTTGAACGAAGTTTTAATTATCCCGAGGAAAGTCTCACAAGGGTCACTTGATCAAATCGAAGACTCCAAAAATCCATGAAAATGGAGTTTCTTCATGTTTTTTTCCAATATAATTTAAATGGTGATGTCACTTCGTAAGTGATCTTCCAATCATTTGTCTTGTGATATTTTAGCATTAGTTTTATGGATGTGATTTCTCCAACTAGATTTGTAAATCATCCATCTTATATGGAATACGGTAATTATTTGAACAATCTTTGTTTGCATAATACCTGATCTAAATAACTATTATTAAAACAAATCTTGAAGGCAAGCTTTGATGTCAACGAGAAATACAAGCAACAGTTTGTTTGTTTTCATGAACATCATCACATATTCTCTTGCTAGTTACTTGGGACATTGTGGTTCATGAATTGCGTCGTTCTGTATGAAATTTCATACCAACCAATCCAAGAACCACATTGTTTAACAAGCAAAGAATACAACCATAACATGTATATCATCTATATACCTAAACTGGATATTTCCAGTCTTTTCTTTTCTGCCAAATATATTTTATAGATTCTCTTTCAGCATTTCCTTTTCCTTTTTGAAAGAATCTATCAACATCAACAGTGGCACCATATACATGACACATAGTCCAAAGCGTGTATATTCAAATAATAATACCTTTGGACTTGCACTTTGAAGTAGATCACCATCATCAAATGATCGACATTCTTTCAAAATTCATCCTTTAGTAAGCTTTTAGTGTAGTAAACACTTTACATACATCTTCTATTCATACTTATCATGACCACTTTCATGATTAAGCTAATGTAGCTTATAAAGGCGAATCGTGAGTATAACATTACTTTCCAAAACCCTTTTGGCTGATTAGGATGTCTAGCATCTCCAACCTTTGCAAATTCTCATCCAATATGAGAAAATATATTATACTCTATCATATTGCAACCAAAACATTGTTTCAGATATCATTATATCTGCCACACATGATGGTTTCTGAAACAATTCTTTCAGCTCCTATATAAACTTGATATTGAAACAATCAATAATTATGGAGGCAAACATGATACTTAAGTGGAATTGTTACTCTCGATTTAATACCAATTATTAAATTTCACGAAGTAAACAGAGCTTGCTAAAAGTTGGCAATAGGACTTTAAACTTTAGATTGACACTCAACACAATACGATACCAGTTCGTAAAGTAAATATCCAGAATTCTATAGTTCTATTATCTCAATTACAACTATGCATAAGGTGGTGAACGAATGCCAATGACTACAACAAATTATGAAAATTCACTTTGATTTAATTTAAGATAAATTGAGTTCTTCTAATCCAAATTAGAAATGAACTCCCACTCAAAAATGACATCCCTCGTGTCCTTTTGGTGATTACATGAACCAAATCCACTACACCAAGTCCGATCATCACGTGAGTCGGTGTAGCTTCAAAGGTGTAACATCCCAACATTAGAGCTAAGAATTAAACTGAACCCAGATGTGTGCATTGCATTCATGCATAGAAAATCCGAATAATTTTCGTACTTTTGAACAAAACTTGTCAAAGTGATTGAAGCTTCTCTTAACTTGATGGAATTGAAGTAGATCATCAAGTTGACTGCGATAATTTCAATATGACCTTTGCTAAAACCTTATTTTTGGGTAAACATGATTTGATCTTGTCACATCCCAAAATTCTCCTAATTTTGGAATGTGAAATAAACAAATAAGTTTGATTGATTGTTTGACTATGTTGAAAATTCTCAAAGAGAAGAAATTTTTTGAGTAGAAAATCCTCTCGACCTTGAATTCAAAATCTTATATTCTTTTGTTATGACCTAAGTAGCCATATAGGCAAAAGGGCATGGATTGATTCTAGATTATAGAATTGGTGTGCAAGATTTCAAAAATTCAAAATCATGTTGCATGCATGAGCATCATTACATATAAACCCTAAGAAGAAAATAGTGATGTCGAAAATAAATTCAAAACCCTAAATGGGATTTCCCAATTCTAAGTACAAACCTTGAGTTATGGCTTTGTCCATAGTAACAATTAAGAAATGGAATTCATGAAGGGTGTATATTTACAGATATCACTTTTAGAAAATCATAGAAATTGGTTTGGTGGCTTTTGGAGCTCAAAATCAAAAGATATGAATTATATATTAAAAAAAGAATAAGAGAAATAAAGTAAAAGCCCTATACACCAAACTCAACTTTTAATAGATGAAGTATTTGAAATATATGAAAAATAGGTTAATTATTGTCCTAAAATAAACCTTGTCAAATTACAAAATTTTAGAAATTTGTTTGACCTAAATTGGATGCCTAAAACAAAGCCTAGAAAATAAAACAGAAAAGGAATAAAATAAAAAGGACTACAGAAAAAAAGGGGGAAACAAACTAACTGCCCTATCTACCCGAGCCGGCCCACTCCTCTCCTACCGCCCACCCACTCGCTGTGCGCAGCGCGCAGCAGCCGTGGAGGCCCAGAGCGAGCCCAGCAAGCAACTGGAGCAGCACAGCGGCCCGCTTCCATCTCCCTCTCGCTGACACGGGGACCCCACCCCGGTCATCTTCCTCGCCGTGATAGATAAGAACTCCGAACTGCCCAAGAAAATCGCGGTTGAATCCTCATCGATCTGTGTTCCCTCCCGCATCCAATCTTCCCTCCTGTTTAACCCTCGATGCCCTCCGCTTTCCCCTCCCCCATACCCTAATTCTACGCTGCCAGGCCATTGGGATTGTTCGCCGGGGATCCCCTTCACGGTCGCCACCATTGGAGCCAGATCGAGGTCGACCTCGACCTTCCTGAGCACCCTAGCTCACCCCTTACCCTCCATTCGCTTCCCCTTCTTGAACCGTTTCGCCCTGACCCACTTTCCCCTCCGCAGGTTGCCGCTGCCTCGTGGAATTGCTCGCCGGAGCTCCACCGTCGCCGCACGCCTCCATCCGCACGCCAACGCTGCCTCGGGAAGCAATCCACGACGCCGTTCTCGCCACTGATACCTCCGTCCTCTTCCGGTCACAGTCCGCCATCTTACCGACCTCGCCGACCCCAGTTGTGCTGTCCACCGTCACCACCTGAGTCAGCACCGCCGGCCGCTGACGTCATCACCGGTGAGCTCCTGGACGCTTTTGTTCGGAGTCATCGGATCAGTTGTCGACGGCCCAGATTAGAAGATCTTGCAAAGAGGTATCGACGAATCACCGCCCGCCATGTGGCCGTCCTCGTCACTCTGCCCCGCCAGCGCCATGTCCACAGCCAGGTCAGCGCCGCGTCAGCAACCATGCCCAGTCAGCGTCGGTTAATTGATTTAATATTTAAAGAAAAGTCATAAAATAATGGAAACTCATGAAATTCATAGAAAATTATCTGTAAGTCCAAAATTAGTAAATAATATACCTATGGATTCACAAAAATATGTAGATTATTAATGTGCTATTATATCTGGCTGATACATAATATATTTATTGTAATAATTTAAATGATTTAATGGACACTTTGGACTAAATAAAGTATAGTAAATTATCTGTAGATCATAAAAATACAAGTAAAGTGTCTATGGATTGCTAGTTTCATATACAACATTAATAAACTGTTGGATCCAACTTTTACAGTGCAGAAATTACTGTAGTAATTTAATTAGTTTTAATGTCTTTATAAATCATTAAATTCATAGTAAATTAATTGCTTGTCACAAAAATATAAATGATATACCGATGGAAAGCTGGTTCCATGTAGATCATCAATATGCAATTAGTTCAGCATTTTACTGTAAGGTTTTGCCGTGAAGATTTAAATGGTTTAATGGCCTATTTAGAGTAATAAATTCATAAGAAAATAAATACTATTCATAAAATTACAAATATTATGTCCCTGAAATCACAATTCCGTGGAGATTACAGATATAATTTTAGTTTGATTTTTAGACAACAGAAACTATATGAATCATTTAAAAACATTAAACACTATTTAAATCATACAAAAAGATCAATAACTCCGATTAGGGTGAATCCAAGTGCTAAGGTTTTGTATTGACAATATCTATACAGAGAAATTGCATGACAAATTATTTGGTACTGGTAAAACAGAAATCCATACAGAAATATTTAAACCCATTGAAATAGTGTTTTAATCATAGGAAAATATCTATAACTCCTTTTTAGGTGATTCAGATTGCCACTGTCTCTAAATTGCATTATCTATCCAGTAGCATCTAGTTCATAATTTAATACGACATAAACATCTTTAGTTCAATTAAAGTGGTATACGCCATATTAAATCGATACAACTTTAGTAATAAAAGTTTTAGTGCATTAAATGACTTTCCACATGCATCATGTAATCTAATTATGTTCAGAACACTAAATGAAACCTTTGTGACTCATTAAATCGTCATGCAT
The DNA here is from genome assembly GCA_916181665.1 of Avena sativa. NCBI lineage: Eukaryota > Viridiplantae > Streptophyta > Magnoliopsida > Poales > Poaceae > Avena > Avena sativa. The sequence continues at coordinate 153,559,885 of OV702297.1, forward strand.
GCATCTGTTCGTCATTGTTTTCTTGTAATGATGCACTGTTGTATGTTTGCAATGTTTTGAATGGTGTTTGTTGTGTTTGCTTCAAACGTTAGATTGCGAGGAGTGCAACCACTGTGATTGCAACTACTATGATTGCAAGTATTGTGGTTATTGCGAAAGATGCCATTATAATTATGAGGATTATCTAATCGACTACATCTACAACAAAGGCAAGTGGTGCTATCTTGGTCATAAATGTCCTACTATTTTCCTATGCATTGTAGATGTTTTTGTAGAATTGCATATGTAGGAATTGATGTGTATATGCTATTCTATGTCCCATATTATTCCCTAGCATTCCTTGTTTACGAGCCACCGTTGGTAGATGTGCTTAGCCATGCTATGATGAACGAGGGCTGGGTTACATCACCGGTGTTGATTCTAAATGTGTTGGTTTGCGAAAACTAAAACAACTTAATCAATGAATCTCCTGGGTGTGATGGAATTGATAATTTTTGGTGGTATCATTGCGGAAAGGCACCCAGGACACTGAGAAATGATTGGTTTCTTTGTTTGGAAGCTTTCGTGTGCAACCATGTGCCAATAATGAAATGGGCGGTTGGTTGAACTCAGTAGGTTGTGGTAACTCGAACCCGTGTATCCAGAGATGTAGATAGTGTAGGTTGGACCGGTGCGCGTCGGGATTGGGGAGCTACTTCCCGAACGGTTCCTTCTTGGACTTCTCCCTATCATCACCCAATATGAGAGTGGTGGTACGAGCTGGGCTGGCCAAGTCACATGGGTAAAGTGTACTAACCCCTGCAGGGTGTATAAACTAAGTACTTAGCCGTGTCCCCGGTTATGGACAATTTGAGCGACCTGATACTGATGCTATGATATTTCTCACTCATCCTTATTTCTTAATTGCTTAAAACTTGTTGGGTGAACATAATTGGGTAGGAGCACCTGGGAGTGAACCAGAGTGTCCTATTTATCGTATTGGAAAACTACTTTGTTACAAATGTTAGGATAAAACTGTTGCTTTATGCAAATGAGCCTGAACTCCACTTGGCCAAATAAGCATGCAGTTGATAGATCTGTTGTTAACCACTTTAGCCTACTTGCCATACATTCAATGTATTGACCATTCGTGGCTGCAACGTTTCATGTTGCAGGTTATATCGTATCTGAGTGATCGTTCATAGGTCGCGAGACTCCACTCAACAATTGTTCGCATGTGGCACATTTGGAGGATGGAGATCTACCTTGTATTCGTTTTCTGTTGTGTACTTGAATAAATAATGTAAATTCTGGATTATATTCGTTGTATTTATGATGCACAGTTATATTTGGTATCATTTTGTACTGTGTGTGCCAGTGAACCGATCCAGGGATTGGCACTATACACATGAACTCAACCTTATCAGGCGAGGGTGTTACAGATCTAAGGGTAGATCAAATGCAATAAAACTAAATCACAACATATTATTTAATGGTTTATATTTGATCCTTAAGTAATCGTATCCTAGTATTCATTACACAAATCATGAATACCAAGTTATAAACGTAACTTAAGTAATAGAAATGTAACAACTAAATCTTGGTCTATCTTAATCTCATCTACTTATACCATGAGTATCATGGTAATACCTAACCTTAACTCTTTAGTGAGATTGAGTAGGAAAGAAACCAAGTCAATATCATTCACCATATATCTTTCTTTCCATATCAATCCTGATAGAATCCTATTTCAACATTTGTTGTTCATCAATGTTGAGTAATCAACTATTGATTCACCAATTCTTAATCTATAAATTCTTGATCTATCAACTCTTGACCATATCATAGCATTCACTTAAGGCCTATAAATAAATAAGTAAGAAGGGGTAAATAGTAATGCTAGATTTAAATATCATCTATAGAATGGGGGTGTTGGAAGAGAATAGGATCAATGTGATAATTGAGGGAGTTAATTCACTCCTGAATGAATAGAAGAGTATCTGAGATAAAGGTGTAGAGGTACCAACCTTTAATAAGGTAGAGATCCCTGTGTTTACAATGCTAGTCCCTGGATCAATAGCTAGCATCCACAGTTAATATGTAATATCAAGAAACAAAGGTCATTATACAACTTTATAACCAGAAATAAAATAATTTATTACATCTTACATAGCTCATTTGGCTATCTCATTACAATGCAGCAGAATATAATAATAGCATGGGGTGCTTCATCTTCAAAGTGCCACAGGCAGTCATGTTGGTTGTAGACTTGTAATCCTAATCAATAAACTTCACTAACATCAAACAAACCTGCAATATGATAAGTTACAGCCACAAGGGTCAATACATTTGAATTGCATTGGCAAGTGATACTATGGTAGTATAGTGGAGTCTATCATCTATATGCATTTGGCTAAGTAGAGCTTAGGCTTGCTTTGCTCAAAATAGATTTTCCTTATCATTTGAAAACACTAAGTTTTTGCTTGACAGAAAATCACCCAAGGAACCACCAATAGAAATTGGTGAACCTTCACCCTTGTTCAACCACAAGTTTTTAACTTAGAAATTGGGATGAGGAGATTCTTGATAGCTTTCATGTCTTGATGCTCAAATTGTCCTTTACCAGGGACATGGCTAAGTACTTAGATTTTACACTCTGCAGAGGTGGTGCACTTTCCCCACAAGACTTGGTTTCACCAAGACAAGATCTTTCAGAAGCCTTCCCTTAGACCAGAATGGACGCGTTCCAACCTAACAAACCCCTACCACCAATTTTCCATTTGGCTAAGTTATTGCAACCTATATGATCCAGGCAGAGCCCATAATGCCAAGTGGCTGCACTTGAAGCTTCTCAACATTTGACATCTCAAATCTCTTTGTTCCTGGGTGGCCATCCACAAGTGAGATACACAAGGTAAACCATAGAAATGGGCCTTGTGTAACCACTCAACACAAACCATTCCTTCCATTCCACCCAGGTGATTCATTCACTTAGTTGTTTTATTAAACAAAACACAAGTCCTTGACTTAGAAATATTGCATAGTATGAATATAATCCACCCTTGTTTTCTACTAGCTAAGCTAAGCATGATAGTAGTAGGAATCTTCACTTAGAAAATTTCTACTAAGGTTTCATCTACTAGGATTTCCCATGGCATAGTTTATACTTAGCAAAAATTCCATGCAAGTCCTACTTAGAAATATCACTAATGCATAGTGAAAATAATGGGACAAAAGTATGAAGCATCACTTGCCTTTTTGGTAGAGAATATAAGTTCACTCCTTGATCTTGCAATACTCACACTCTTCAAATCACTACAATTCAATCAAGCAAGCAATATTTCAACTACCATTCAAGCAAAACATCACATAAAATAATAGAATCAAAGTAATGCATGCAAGCATGCAAAAGATTGTTTTATTTGGAAAAGTGGTTTCTAACATGTTATAAACATTCTAAAACATCCATTGGTCATTTTATAAAAGTGGAAAAACTATTTGCAAAAGATTTTACCTATAAATCATTTTTAAACCAAATCAATATTTTATGTGGTTGAAAATGCTTTTAGCAAAGAAATAATATTTATAGGGTTCACCAAATACATTTTTAAATCATAAAACCTTGTGTTTAGGGTCATAGAGTTTAAATCAAAACATTTCCCAAATATTTCCTCCAAAAAGTATTTTTAACATAAAAACAATATTTTTATTTGACTAGAAATGTTCTAAAGCAAAGATTTATTATTTTGCTTCACAAAATATTTTTTTGAAACCACAAGTTGTTTCTATGGTCAGTAGGTTCAAAATAATCCATTTGCAAAAGATTTTATCACAAAAATAATTTTAGGATGAATTTTATATTCTAAATATGCCTACACAAGTCACAACTGTGATAGGGTGCTCCTGAAGAAGTGTCTTAGCTTCCAAGAAGCAAGGAACACTCCATAAGATAGCTTCTAGTAGTTTGGGTAATGCTGCTTGGACTTCATCAAGACCTCGCTTACATAGTAAACTGGTCGTTGAACTCCGTACTCATGCCCTGGTTCTTTCTGCTCTACCACGACGATGATGCTGATTACCTGGTTGGTGGCCGCCATGTAAATTATCATAGGCTCCGTAGGCTCGGGTGCTGCAAGTATAGGTGCCGAGGAGAGTATCTCCTTTAGCTGCTTCAGTGCTGCATCTGCTTCGTCCGTCCATGTAAATTTTTCCACCTTCTTCAGCAACTTGTATAGTGGCAGAGCCTTCTCTCCAAGTTGGCTAACGAACCGGCTAACTGCTGCAATGCAGCCTGTTAGTATGTCCTTCAGGCATGTCAGACGGTTTATGTTTAGGATGGCCTTGATCTTCTCCGGGTTGACCTTGATTCCAATCTAGGAAATGATGAATCCCAACAATTTTCCAGCTGAAACCCCAAAGACGCACTTCTTAGGGTTAAGCATCATGTTGTATTTCCGGAATTATCAAAGGTTTCTTTTAAGTCGGAGATTAAGTCGTTTGACTTTTTAGATATCACCGCTATATCATACACATAGGCGTGAACGTTCCGACCAATTTGATGAGGCAACGCTGCATAGTCCGCTAGTACGTAGCACCTGCGTTTTTCAGCCCAAAGGGCATTGTGACATAGCAAAACATGCCGTAAGGTGTGGTGAACGAAGTGGCCAATTGGTCCGACTTCCTCATCTTTATCTGGTGGTATCCTGAGTATGCATCAAGAAAACACAAAAGTTCCGAGCCAGCCGTCGAGTCAATGACTTGGCCAATGCGAGGCAAAGCAAACGGATCTTTAGGACACGCTTTGTTCAATCCAATGTAATCAACGCACATTCTTAATTCTTTGGTTCCTTTTTGGGGAAAAGTACAAGATTGGCCACCCATCGGGTGTGAAGGACTTCTCGGATAAAACTATCCTTAAGTAACCTAGCTATCTCTTTGCCTATGGCGCGTCTCTTATCATCTCCGAAGCATCATAGAGGTTGTTTCACCGGTTTGCATTTTGGATCAATATTCAAGCTGTGCTCGGCAAGTTCCCTAGGTACACCTTTCATGTCGGCAGGTTGCCAAGCAAAGATGTCCCTATTTTCACGGAGGAACTCGACAAGCGCGCTTTCCTATTTAGGGTCCAGGTTCGTCCCAATGGCGGTGGTCTTAGAGGCATCGCCTACCACAAGTTCCACCGGCTTGGTTTCGGTGGCGGCCTTGAAGGCTGGGGTGGAGTCAGAAATCTGCTTCTTCGACACTGGCATCTCCGTGGCATCGACCTTGCTCTGGATCTCCTTGAATTCTTTGTTGTAGAGGACAACTTCTACAAAGGCTGCTTCTCCAATCTCGCAGTCCCTTGCCTTGGTAAAGCTTCCGGATTCGGTGATGATGTCGTTTGGTACGGGTATCTTGAGCTTGTTGTAGACGAAGCATGGCTTGGCCATTAAGGTGTGGAAGATGTCGCGTCCGAATATGACGTGGTACACGCTCTTTTAAGGGACCACCTCGAAGGTCATGCATTCTTGGCGGTAACTGTTGACATCGCCAAAAGCGACCTGGAGCGTGATGCACCCAAGGGACCGAGCTTCCCGACCAGGAACTACGCCATGGAACACGGTGCTGGTCCTCCCTAGGTTGGCCTCCATCAAGTTCACCTTGTGCAGCGTATCCAGGTACATAATGTTGATGCTGCTTCCACTATCCACCATACATTTGGTGAACTCGTTGCCATCAATCAGGGGGTTGATGGCCATGGCATACTAGTTCTCCGTAGGGATGAGGTCTAGGTGATCCTTCCTATCCCAAGTGATTGGAATCTCCGACCAGCGCAGGTACTGGGAACTGGGGGTAGAGTAGCCATCAATATCCTCATAGAGGTTTTCTGTTGTCGGACAGTAGGGCTGCCAAGGAAAGTGTGTTAGACGACAGCCTTCTTCTCAAAGGGGTTCTTGCCCTTGCCATCGCCCTTGTCGGCGTGCTTGGGGTCAACATCCTTTTCCATGTCACTCGAATCCTTGGACTCCTCCTCCTTCTTCTTCCCCTTGCCCTTGCCTCGCGGTCTGTTCTTTCGACTTTTCTTGTAGCCGGACTCCGGGTCCTCCTTTAGATCGTTGCCAAACTTTCAATGGTGATTGGTGTGAGTGGATTTGCTGTTGGCGCCGAGTTGTACAAGGCATGGCATATCACGGTACTCCTCGTACGTTTGGGGAACACGGAGCGCTGCCGGGGTAGTTTCACTACCACGCTGCTGCCCATGACCAGCCCCCATCCTCGGCCACGCTGTCCGCCATCACCTCGCCCTGCAAATGTCATGGCAACCATGTAGGAGGTATGCTTTTCTTCTGGCAGGATCTTCCGCTTGGTGCTGTTGTTACTCCTAGCTTGAGTTGGTATGGCCGTTGCCGACAGGGAGCCATGAGCATCGTCGTCAGCATCCGTGAACTCACTAGCCAGCTGGATCATCTGATTGAGATCCAGCCGGTGATTGTCCTGCAGGCGCTTCAAATTATGTCGTAGCAACGTACCTTTCTCCAACCCATCGATGAAGGTGGACGTGGAAGTCTGGGCGTGCACTCTTTCGCAGGAATTAATCATATCCAGCCAGCGAGAGAGGTAGGCGCGAGATGACTCGTCTTTCTCCTACACGCACCGCTATAGATCACCAACAGTGCAGGGACGCTTATACGTACCCTCAAAGTTCTTGGTGAACGCTTCTTGCATGTCCAACCATTTGCAGATGGACTTCTCCGGCAAGTCATCAATCCATTGTTGGCCAATGCCCTCCAGCATCAGTGGGAGGTACTTGACGGCAACGTTGGGGTTACCCCCAGCGATCTCCACCGCGTTGTTGTAATCCTGCAACCACATAGCTGGTTTGGCGGTGCCATCATAGATCTTGATGGTCTTATCAATCTAGAAACCCTTGGGGTAAGTTGCGGTCTGTCTTACAGGTCCAAAGCAATGTGGTCCCAGGTATTGTCCTTCTTGGGCCTCGTGAATCTTGTCCAGGCGTGAACGTGCATCGTATGGCTCCGGGCTTGTTCTTCTCTTCTTGCCGTCAGGGGATGGGCTGTGTAAACGACACGGGCCTCCTCCACCATGGTGGCTGCTAGGGGGAGACAGAGGCGGAGGTGGCGGTGGGTTAGCCTTGCTATTACCCTCCTGCGATAGCTCATGCTTGTCGCGGTTGCTTGTCGAATGCGGAGGGTCATGGCGTGACCTGCTCTTGTGTCCTTGGTTGCGCTCTCCATCATGACGGGTCTGCTCCGTGTTGTCGCGGATGACAATGTCGCTCTGCCTTGGTGGAGGCATGTCCATGCGATGGTGAGCCTTGGGGTCTTCGCAATGTCGAGGAGACTGGGGCGGTGGAGATGGGCGACGAGGATGAGCCTTGCCTCCATGGTTGGAGGATATGGGGATAGTGTCCTTCATATTGCGTGCAACCCTCCGTCTTTGTTCTGATGAACCCGTCTGAGACCCGACATCATGAGGAGATCTGTCCCTTGGCGGCTTAGGATTGCTAGACTAGCAATACGCTAGATCAGACTCAAGCCTCTGAGAGGTGGCCTTTTCCTGCTGTTTCACCGCCTTGGCCACGAGGTCATAAACCTGTTCCACATCTGTGGGTGATCTATCCTGATCCAGAAGGGTCTTGGAGACGGCTAGGTTGAGGAGAGGAGTGGGCATGACCTGCCTGCCTTCGCTGTCAATGTATGGCTTTGCTTGTGGCAGCTTCAAGGGTGCGCATCCTAGGTTTCGACACACACCAGGATCATTGATGATGCGAGTCGGAGCTTTCTTAGCCTTCTGCTGCTTGAGCAGAGTCTTGTACTCGGCCTCCATGGCTCTAGCTTTCTCTATTGACTTCTACGCGTTGGCCATATCTCGATCCATCTTTGCGCCTTGCTCCACGATGGCCTGCGCCTCCTCCATCAGCTGCTAACGCCTCTTGTCAAGCTGGATTACGTTCCGAATATGAGCCACAGTCATGGGCTCGACGAGCAAGTTGCCGTACATCACTCTATCCGCTAGAGTAATCTTGGTAGCTGTAGACGTAGATGCTGGAGGCGGCGGGTTTACGGTGTTGTTGTTACTCGGACCGACGTTGAGTTCCTGCGGCTGCTGCACTGGGTTAGGCGGAGGGGGCATGACCTTTGCACGATCATTGTCGGCAGCAACAGGTGGTCCCATCCTCTTGTCCAGCGCTTTAGGCGGATCTTGTCCGGGTTGGTCTTCTTCCATCACGGTCCCAATGGCGACGAACACCTCACGAGATGTGACAGCCTTGCCGGCCTGCTCGTCGTGTTTGAAATCCTCCTCCATCTCCTGCATAGCAGAGTCTAGCTCCTCTAGGCTGAAGTCCTTCTCCTCCGAGTCAGCGCTAAAGTCGACATAGAGCGCATCCAGGATGGAGTCGAAGGGTGTCGGGGCTTCCTCAATGACGGGTTGTGGCGGTGGTGCGACAGCAGCGACGATGACTGGAGGTGGTGGTGCGGCCGCAACGACGACGACCGGAGGCGGCGGTGGCGGTGGCTGAGGCGGAGGGGCTCCGGGTAGGAGCACGAGTGTTGTCTCAGCTGCCTCCTCAGCTGTCGCGTAGTTGTTTCCGGTGTTAAGCATGCTCTCGAAAGTGAGGAGACCCGCGGCCTGTTGCCATCTTAGCGTATGCCGGAGAAGCGTACCGCATTCCAGTCCTTCCACAAAGTGATAAATGGCATCATCATTGGGGTAGTGCTAGAGGGCATCCCATATACGGAGCCATCTTTCTAGGTAATTGTGGGGTTTTTCACCCTCTCTCTGAATGCAACCCGCCAGATCGAAGATAGTCACCACGCCGATGAACTTGGATCTCTGCTGCCCAGACGCATGGGCAAAGCCGGCGGACTTGCAGCGATCTTCCACCATTATATCCTGCACAGGGGCGGTTTGGGTGGGCCTTGAATTTTTCCGGTCGTTGTCGGCAAGCTCCGAAAAGATATTCGACTTCAATCCTTCCGTGAACATATCCTGCCCGTAGGCGGTCCTTGCGGGTCTTGACGCTCCTCCGACTTCCAGGGAACTAGTGCCCAAGTCGGTTTCGCCGATGAAGAGGTGGATGTCTCCGATGGGGACGATCGAGCAACGGGTGGGGTTCGTCTTTGCCAGGATCCAGAACTCGTCGGGAGGACGACTAGAACATTGCCAGAGAAGAGAACAAAGCCGATGGCTATGGTTTCACCGATCCTGCGAAGAGCTTGGTCCTCGCCCGTTGTAGAGCCTGAAGCACCTCTTGCCCCACGGTGGGCACCAACTGTCGTGGTATTGCCGATGAGTACGCCATGGAGGGGTCCTGACAGAGCATGTTTAGAGACGTGGGGTAAGGCGGATGGTTGGAGGATACGAGGTAACACAGCTTACCTAGGTTCAGATCCCGCGACGGTGGCGGAATCCTACTCCTACTATAAATCACTATAATGGCAATACGCCGAGTTATAGGGATCGGTTCGTTGTGCGCGATATGAGTTGTTTGGTCTAACTTGTCATGCCCTAAAGGCTCCCATAGGTCTGACTTATATAGTCGCCAAATCCTAGGGTTATAGGCAAAGTCCTAGCCGGACAGGTTATAGAGTCCTACACGGTATACAACTAGTCTAACGTGTCTTCCACTCCAAGGCTCCGGGTACGTCGGTGACTCCTCCATAGCCTTCCTTTATCCTACATGGGCCTCCCTTCTGGATCCATCTAACTGGGCCGCCCAGCAGGCCATGGGCCTTGCTACCAACTGTGGGCCACCTGGGTTATCTGGATTAGAGACATGCTATGGTGATACCCATTTAGCATATCCCCAACAGTACCTGGAAGAACTCCATCAGTGCTGTTGTGCCTTACACCACTGGCACTCTTAGCTTAGTCCTTAGGAGAAACCGAGTTTATCCTAGGATTAATGCTAGCGAATCTGTTAAACGCCGGGCCAAAACCTTCTTTTATCATAAGGATATTTCGGCTCCTGGAAACACGGAAGGTCTTCCGGCTTTTGTCGACGGTGCCGCTCCCCACCAAAAGTCATGGGACATGGAAGCGCTAGAACTATCAGATATCTTGATCCTCACCAAGTGGCGGATTGAGATTCTGATGAAGCACAAGGGAATCCGTGGATCCGACTTGATCCACTGTTGGCTGGATCGCCGGATCCAGCCTCTGCAGCATCATGGAGATCGCCTCATGCACACCTTCACCAGCGACAAGAAGTACAAGATGCGGGTTAGCCCAAACCGGATTCCGGCGAAGGATTACAAGACCCTTATGCAATATTTGATTACGGAAAGAGTGGAACGAAAAGTTCCAGATGTTTCCATGAAGATGTTCACGTCCAACCATCCTCTGACTCCGGTAAATATTTTGACTCTTGTTTCGCGTTTTTTCATTCTTTTCTGTTCTTCCACAGACTCTATTTTTATCGACACTTTTTGACTTTGTCAGCTCAAAAAACTCCCCGAGTCTAAGCTAGCTCCACTAGAGGGCTATCTCTCAGACGATCCGGAGGCGACGGAGGATGATGAGGTGCAAGAAGTTCCCGCCTCCGCCTCCAAGAAGCGCAAGGCGAAGGAAGTTATTATCACTGCTGGTAGACAAGTGCTGCCAGTAGTTAAAAAGTAAGAATCATGTCTCTTTATTTTCAGTACCTTGTACCTTTATTTCTTTCCAAAGCACACCTAATATTCGGATTTTCATGCTTCAGAGCTAAAGCAGTTTTGAAGAGTAAGACGAAGCCAGACAGCAAGCCAGGCAAGCTTCCGCTGCGTCAGCAAAAGCTTGTTATCTCCCCTGCCATGCTGCCGCCGACTCCCTCTAGTACTCCATAAGCACCAGAGGCTTCCACCTCTCATGGTGCTAGTAATATCTCGAAAGCCTTGGTCACCTTTGGTGGCCAAGCAACTAACAAGGGTGAACCCATTAAGGGTAATGATCCCATGGTAATGTCTACATGAGCATTGAATGAAGTGGCTGGCTCTGCTGTCTCTAGCCTGAAGAGGAAGAAGAAGGAAGAGATCCTCAGGCTGGCTCAGTCCAGCCTTGAGAAGCAAACCCTTACCATAGAGGCAGCAAGCCAGGAGCAGGAGGACGTCAACCTGGTTAGCCTCCTGGAACAAATTTTGTTTCGGGACGCTAAGATAGAGTCTGGCAAACTCCCAGCGATGGATGTTCCCTCCCTCTCCCTTGCCGAGAAAGTGTTTCACAACACTAAACTCGGATTTGAGAAGTTGCACTTGGAACACATTGTAAGTTTCCGATTCTTATTTGCATTTATTTTATTATGATATCCTCTAGCCCCCAAGCATAAAGTCAGATAAACATCGTTGAATCCGAGTTGATGCTTCTAGGTTGCAAAAGAACGATGTAGTGTACCCCCAAGGCTCGTGATGTACTTTTACTTAGTTAAATTTGCAGCCCGAGTCTTAGTAGCCGTCTGACGGAATTCCGTCTTTAAACTTTCAGAAAATTGCATCTTCCAACCAGGAATTACTCAAGAACATGTAACACCCCAGTTTTAGCTAAATATTATTTAGGGTTTAATTTTGCATTCATTAGCATCATCTCTTAAAAATGCATGCAAAGAAAATAAAATGCAAACCCTAAAACCCTAGTTTCCCCTCTCTCTTTAAAACCTTTTAAAATGGTTTTGTATTTTGAAATCACAAAATTAAAGGAGCCCAAATTGATTAAAGGGGTCCCTCAGTATTTTGTATATTTTATAAAGGCCTCTGGTATTTTTGAAATATACCAGAACAGAATTCAAAATGATTTGCAGAAGAGAAAACCAGATTTAGAAAATGGAAAATCGTTTTGGAAATAAAAATAGAAGAAGGTAGTAGCCTAGGTCGGCCCACTCCCTCTTCTCTCTCTACCTTCTGCCCTAGTGTGCTGCAAACAGCCTTGTCGCAGCCCAACTTGGCCCAAGCGCAGCCCATCACGTCCCGGTACCCCTTCTAATATTCTTTCCTCATCGTCTTCGTCAACGACAACAAGTAGTTGTTTGTTGCCGCCGCTGCCGCCCGATGGCTGCCACCGCAACACCGAGCGCCAGGATGAAATCCGCCGCCCCTGTACGTCTACAAGGCTCGCCGCCTCGACAACAACGAACCCTAGCACGCCACTTCCTCTCTCCCTCTCTCTCTAGCTCTCACGCGCTCAAGCCCGAAACCCTAGCCTCGCAGCTCGCCGGCGCCTCGCCGTTTCCGGCCGTCCCAAGCCTCACCGTGATGCCAGGAAGCTGTGCCTCGTCCGTCTTTGTCGATTGCCCCAGCCAGCGCAGGCAGGCGAGGTCCAAGTCACCGCAATCGGACCCTCGTCCCCGATGCTGGCCACCGCTGCTCGCCGTTGATTCTGGCCACCCCGCTCCTTGCCATCGCTATCATGCGCTCCAGGGTGAGCACACGGTCCTCCTGGACCCCACCTTTCTCTCCCTCCCTCTTTGCTTCGATCCGCGACATGCTCCGTCATGGTCTTCCGCCAGTCACCGCCGCAATCACTGCTCCGGCGACCTCTACCTAGTGGCACCGCTCTTTTATGGTTCATCACGAAGTGCCGATTTGAACGGAGCCAGCCGCGTGCCCCTACTCGCCCTCTAGCATCGCCGCCGGCCGTCGTCTGCCGTGCTGCCGCCGTGGTGACGTGGTGCCCGCGTGGCAACTGAGGTGGCCCTGGGCCCCTCTGTCATCCACGATGGGTAGGCACTGCCCCGGTGACAAATGACCCCCACCCGTGTGACGTCATCATGTGTCATGCTGATGGAGTAATCCAATTTAAAATCTTTAAATAATTCCAGAAAATGGTTTAATATTGGAGATTCGATAACTAATTATTTATAAGTCAGAAAAATATGTATAATATATCAAAATGTTCAGAAAAATGAGAACTACCTATTTAAGCTAGAATAATGCATTGTTCAACAACTTTCAAGACAGGTTTAATTAGAAGAACAAACCAACCCCTCTCATATACATCCGGAGTTTCTCCGAGTTAGGGTTTTCCCCCTCGGAACCCCGATTAAACTGCCGAGCATGCCTTAGGGTTACATTTCAATGCAATTTAACTTGTCATATCATCATCCTTGCTTGATGTGAGACCCTGGCGCATGGCTCAATAGGATTGATATGAAACACATACCAACAAGTTGCAACTTCTTTTCCAGAAGCTCATTCGAAAAGAACTCTAAGGTTAAGCTTGCTTGGCCTAGAGAAATTCTAGGATGGGTGACCGACCGGGAAGTGGGTACTGGGTGCGCACGAGTGAGGACAAAGTGCGTAGAAAAGACTAGTGTTGGTCTATGGGGTTAGTCTAGAGATCCTATTGAGCTGCCAGAAGTGACACCCATCGGTCCGGAGTGAACGGGGGTGTTACAAGTGGTATCAGAGCCGACCCTCGCGGTTACATGGGCGTGTGCGGGTCAATGGTGGACATGTGTAGCATGGCGCGTGTGGCCCAGAGTGGACACGGCATGGCAATGTGCCGGCACTGGACGCACAGACGTGTGCCAAGAGGGGATGTTCCCGCCTTATGGTTGATCGACGAGGACGTCGATCTTCTAAGGGTGGGTGTATGTGAGACCCTGGAGCATGGCTCAATAGGATTGATATGAAACCCTGTCGTGGTGGTGGAATGACAGATGCCATGGGTAGGCTAAAGTATGGGGCCAATGGATGCTAGAGGGATCTGGGGAGGGAAGATGTAGTTGAATCTACACACGGAAAACTAACGTAAAGATCTTTATTTCTCCTTTTCCTGGCTACAAGTGCTCCTTGAGCTGTATACAAATGGAGAAGAACTTTACCAGCCTAACGGTATCAAATGGGTCCATCCCCTTCTCAGAGTCCAAGCCTCTCCTTATAAAGGGGAGCCTTGGCTCCTCTAGGGCTGACGTGGCAAGCATATTCGAGGAATATGCTTGTCCCAATATAGTAATTCAGTGGCCTCCTTTCCGTGTCGCCCTTCTAATGACGGCAAGGTTCCAGAGAACCCCACCTGCACGCCTCGGGCTCCAGGACTGTCATCTCCGTGACCTCCTTCTGCCCTTCTGTCGCTCTGCGCCTTGTTCTTTGTGTTTGGCTCTGCTCAGATTCTTCCTAGCTCGTGACTAGAGTTTGACTATAGGCTCCTCCTTCTCCCGCAAGCTTCATGTTACTCGGCTCTGTCTCGCTTAACTCGTCTTGGTCATTACCTGCAATTATATTATTCGGGCTGACCCGGCCGACTTACACAGTACAACGGCCGGGTTACGTACTGTCCCTCTCTTAAATGTCCTGCTCTTGCTTACCTCGGCCGACCTTTACAAGATTCGGCCAATTTAGCCATTAGCTCGGAATTGGACGGGGATCTTCCTTTTGTCTTCCCCCGTCCTGACCCTATCCGAGGTCACCTCCCCAACATTAGTCCCCGAAGCTGGTATGGTCCTGCCTATAACCTCGGCCGGGCCATATCAGTTTCCCAATATTCGATTCTCCTAGTTTCCGAGTTACTTTTCCCTCGTCCGAGGTATCTGCGCATCTTCTCGCATACGCCTCGTCCTACGTGTTACACTCAGAATTGTTTCCCTAGTTTTTTGTTCCTCTACAGTGCCCACTGACAGGCTACAGTAATTACTGCGCCTGTCGCGTCGGCGCTGCAACGCCTCGCGCACCGTTTCCGTCAGGGATCGTAATCCTCTCTTGCATCGTGTGGTCGTTGGTGTGGTTCCACTCAGCGGCGCGCGGTTATGCTGCACACACGATCTACACAGTTAACGCCCGCACGCACGATCCCACTACCACTCAGGCCGCGTGGTTATAAAGAGGGGCGCGGGGCTGGGAGATTTACTTTCCTCCTCTGCTTCCTGTTGCCCTTCTTCCTCCTCTCTCTTCCGCGCCTGTTCGTGCTTCCGCCGCCGTGCGCCCATCGGAATCTTCGACGGCGAGGCTCCCATCGCTTTGCTCCTTCGACCCCGTCCCCGTATACTTGCTCCGGCGCCATTGCCGGTGAGTTTATCCAGTCTCGTTGCCTAGTTTATTCTCTAGACGCATCTGCTTCTTCTTAGATTTCCCGCGGCGGTTCCTTCTCCGCTCTGCCGCCGTTTTCGTGTAGGATCACGACGGGGCCTTGCAGTTCTAGGCTTCGCTTCGCCGCTAGTTCATCTTCCGTAGATTCCTCCGGCGACCCTATGTCGAGCTCCGTTAGCGGTGCGCTTATTGAGGATGACGATCCAGCGTCTGGGCCCGAGCGGGGCTCCTGGCAGGGCTCTTCCGTCACCCGCCGTGAGATTGAGTAGTTAATCCGAACTCGCCGGATTCCTACCGAGGTGGCCTGTCGCTTACCCGGCAGTGAATCTTCTCCAGTTCTCAAGGAGGGCGAGTACGTCGTCTTTATGTCACACTTTGCTCGCGGGTTTGGTCTCCCCCTTAGCAATTTCGCTAGGGAGTTCCTTGATTACTTTGGCCTGCAGCCGCATCATCTTCTGGCTAATGCCATCGCTTCTCTTTCCGCCTTTATTTCTGCTTCAGAAGGATACTTCGGCCTATGGACGTCTGTGCACGTTTGGTCGAAGTTCTTTCTGATCCGTTCCAATGTTGTCCCAGACAAATCCCTTCAACCTTCCGAGAAACTGCTCACCCAGCGCGGAGCTGCATCAATCACACCTCGGAGGAAATCTGAGTTTCCTCACGTTGCAGGTCTAGAGTCGTGCAAGAAATGGCATAAATCGTTCTTTTATGTCAAGAATTCTGGGAAGGAGGACAGAATTCGGCTCCCTGCTTTTTCCATTGGCCCCCCTTCCAAGAAGAACTAGACTTATAATCTGAGGAAGAGTCATGCTCTGGCCGAGGCCTTTGAGATTCGGCTGAAGGAACTGATCCGCTCCGGGCTACGCGGCGAGGATCTGATGACTACCTTCGTCAGCAGCCGGATCTGCCCATTCCAGAAACGCACGCATAAGCTCTGCTATATGAGCGGTCCCCTTGATCCCAACCGAGTCTCAATGGTGGAGCTGGATAATTACCTTATCTTCAAGCGCGTCCGGGCTATCTTTAAGACAGAGATGCCGGAGGACTGGGCCTGGGGACTGAAGCCGTTCACCCGCGAGCATCCCCCTCCCAGAGTAAGTTCTCGCAGTTGTGTTTTTCCTTTTAATCGCATATGTGATTTCCCTTGTTAATTTCTCTCTTTCTTTTCCTGTAGAGGTTCGAGGAGCAGAAGATTGAGGATGCTGAGGTTTTGTCTCTCCCGTGGCCCGTGGATCGGAACACTCCGGACAGCGGGGAGCCGGACTCGGAGGAGTTCGTTCCCAGTCGAACCTTGCTCCGGCTCGTGCCCATGGCAAGACCCCGTCCCACGAGGAGGAAGGTGATTCGGACGAGGTCCAAGTTCTTGAGGTAGTTGCTGTAATGCCAATTTCTTATGCATTTCCAGCCTCTAATTTCTCAGCTAATCCGGCCGGTCAGGTTCACAACGCCGAGCCTCTCGCCTCCCGACCTCCTGTTACCTCGGGGAAACGTAGCGCTCCAGGTGGTGCCTCGGAAACAGCTCCCAAGAAACGAATGAAGAAGTCAGCCCAGCACCCTCCGAAGCGTAAAACTATGCCCGGGGTTACTGGGTGAGTAGCTTTTTATTTGTATTTCTTGTTTCTCTCTTTCTGCCTTTTGACCTGATCTTTTTTGCCTTTGTAGGGCTCCTCTTTCTGTTGAGCCTAGTGGTCCTAGCATGACGAGTCACACGACTCGGCCGCCTTCTCCTCCGCCTCCTAAAGATACTAGAGTTCCTAGTCCTGCTCGCATCAACTCTCCTCCCGCTCCGAATCAAACGTCATCTTGCCAGGATGCGCCTGAGGTCTTTCCTGCTGATGCCGATATAACTCAGCCAGTAGATATTTCTACCGAGCCTGCTGCCTCCTCCGTGAATCCTGAAGTTTCCCCCGAGATCCCTTCGACCCCCACAGCCTTTAATGCGACTCCGAGTCCAGCCGAGGATATCAATATCTCGGCGCCCTTAGAAACCGTAATCCCTCCGGCCCCCAAAAATGTCGTTCCGAGTGCCGAGGTAACGTCTCCTGCCGACGCCTCTTCTAAGGCAAAAAAGTTTGTCGTCACCAAACCTCCCTCATCCCAGAAAGGGCTTGCCAGCTCTTCTCAGCCTACAATTGCTGATGCGCTGCGCAAGGGGGTTTCTTCTGCCAAGACAATTGTTACCCCGGCTGCTGATACACAGCTCGCTCTTCACAAGAGTCCCGCGGCGGCGGTGGCTACACAACACGTCCGAGGTAAAGTCCTGACTCATACAGAGAGTGGGAACAGCCTCGGCTCGTTGGTTGAGTATGTCAACAATTGGAAAGCTGCTGATCAGCTCGAGGGCAATCCAAGCAGCTAGCCCTTTCAACTCTCTGACATCAGCAGTCGCTTACATCTGGCTGCCAAGATCGTTCTTGACAGCGACAAGATGAATGAGGTAATTGTTTTTATCTACATTTGATTAATCATTTGAATGATATTATATATACTCTAGTCCCCGAAGCTTGCAACCGAATAATTTGTTATTCGTTTGGAAGTCTTATTAGGCTTTGCCTGGTTCAGTTTTATCTTAGTGTTCGACTATCCATCTACCGAGATCCGAATCAAACTTTTCTTGATTTGGATTTGTCTGAGTTTCGAATATCCAGCCACCTAGATCCGAGTTCAGTTTTGCTTGACTCGGATCTGTTTTAGTTTTGAATATCCAGCCACCTAGATCCGAGTTAAGTTTTGCTTGACTCGGATCTGTTTTAGTTTTGAATATCTAGCCACCTAGATCCGAGTTAAGTTTTGCTTGACTCGGATCTGTTTTAGTTTCAAATATCTTATTGCTATATATTTTGTTGCTTAGGTTGCGCATGACCGGCGGACCGCCGAATTCCAAAGGCTGCTTTTCGCACATAAAAAATTGCAAGATAAGTATGAGAAGGTCATTCCTGTGGTGAAGAAAGCTGGTAAGTTAACAACCTTTTGCATTATCCCTAAAGCTTTTATTGTTTTGGACGTGAGGTGTTAGCTCACTTTGCTGGTAAATAGGTAACATCAACAATCTTAACATCCGTCTTGAGAAGAAAGTCAAGGCCCTAGAAGGTTAGTTACTCTTTTACTTTACATACTTCCATTTGAAATGTGCGCTGGGTTTCTTTTAACCGTTTTGGCTTTGGTAAAGCCGAGTTACAAACTTTTGCAGCGTCACATCAAGACTGCACACCTATGCCTGATATGATGCTGCATTTTTTAGAACAAGCCGCTACTCACTCGACGCAGCTGAAAGATAAAGACGATGAGATACTTCGCTTGCGCGGCGAGGTGGAGTCCCTCAAGCTCTCTCAGAAGTCTGAGTTAGAGAAAATTGACCAGGAGTTCTCCGAGGAGAAGAATCGGCTAGCTCTGCAATTGCAAAATATAAAGAACTCCTCGAGGCTGCCAAACTCAAGACACGGGCGATGAGTGAGGAGATCACTCGCTTTGAGAAAACCAAGGGTGACTAGGCTCAAGATCTTCAGAAAATGCTGACCTATATTCACCATAAGCCTCTGACCGTGGCCGAGTTATCTTATTCCCTTTCTTACTATTGACCGTCGTACTTTTGTTTCGCGTAGACCATTTTCCAGAAGCTAAGCCTGTGAGCTCTAGATCGGTGGTTAATGCTCGTGTGCGCCTTAAGGTGTTCCTGCTGATGCAAGCCCAGAATACTCGATGGAAGATTACTTGGTTGCCGTTGGCGCTGCCGTTGGTCCGATGAAGATTATGGGCAGGGACTTGGTGCAAGCAGCCATTCGGGCCTACCATGTTCTCTAGCCGAATACTTTTGGGACTCCTGATATTGATGAGATCAAAATCCTGGTGGAAAGATTGATGGCATCCCAGAACCAGTTAAATCTCTGGAGGGAATTTGCTGGACGAGCTGGTGCTGATATGGCGCTCACAGTTGTTATGTCATGGTATGAGGATATTTCCCTTGATACCTTGATAAATTTGCGCACTGGCTCCCGTCGGGTTGAAGATCCGGAATTCGTCGCTCACCGATAAGCTCATGCCTTTCAGCTTGTTGAGTATGCGGACGTGCATAACTAGATTGAAGGGCCGAGTTTCCTTTCTAACCCGGCGGATGAGGTCGAAGTTGAAGATGCCTCTGATGATAACTCAGCCGACCAGGGCGAGGATGAGGGCGACTCGGATACTTCTGGTGATTCCAGCGTGAGCCCGGATGGTAATGGCGACGCGCGATCCTCCTCCAAAGGGACTGGACATTCTCAAGCTCAAGCTGATGTTTCTCACCAGCCCCGGGCTTCCTCCGAAGTCGCTCCTGGTTCTGTGGAGGCCGAAGCAACTTCAGCCGAGGCGCCGTCTGCCTCGGAGCGCCCAGTACCTGACCAAGTCGCTGCCCCTTAGGTTTAAAAAACTCTAAGTCGTTTCTTATCCTCGGTATGCCGGGCGTATGATGTGTATGAAACAATTGTCCGACTTTCTGTGCGGTATGAACCTCTTTTTCCTTTTGCCGCTGAGGCACACATGGTTGTGATCATTATTATTTTGTTTAAACTGATCCTGTTTGTTCGAATCTTTGCTTTGGTAGCCTTCAATTTCTTAAGTTCGGAGTGTATGTTTGCCTTTGTTCTACCGTAGTTCGTCGTTTAATATTGCCTAACTTTGATAAAATTCATAACTCAACCACTGTGTTCTGGACTTTTAACCAAGTTGTAAATCTCGAAAGCCGTATATGGGGAGAGCAAAATAATATCACTCCGAGTACCGAAGTTTGATACGCATTTTTCTAACAAGGGACAATTGTGGGGCAGTTCTCTAATCATTGCTCTAGAAATCGAGACTTAACACATCACTACAAATGCGAAATAATATTGTGCAGTCCTCGATTCATTGCTCGAGGTGCCGAGGTTTAATGCATAACCCAAACTCAAAATCGAAATATGGCAGTCTCTGAGTCATTGCTCGAGGTGCCGAGGTTTAATGCATAACCCATACTTAGAAACAATATAGGACAGTCCCCGAGTCACTGCTCAAGGTGTCGAGGTTTAATACATAACCCAAACTTAGAAACAATACTGGACAGTCCCTGAGTCACTGCTCAAGGTGCCGAGGTTTAATACATAACACAAACTTAGAAACAATATAGGACAGTCCCTGAGTCACTGCTCAAGGTGTCGAGGTTTAATACATAACCCAAACTAAAAAACAAAATATGGCAGTCCCCGGGTCACTGCTCAAGGCGCCGAGGTTTAATACATAGTTGATACTTCGCCCTAAAGCGTCACAGTACAACATGTCATAGATGACTCCTATGAGTAAAATGGACGAAGTAAAGCTATGTTCCATGGTCTTTTCGATTCTTCGCCGGCTTTGTCTGCCTTGTTCTTTTTTGGTGACTGAGCATCAATTAGGTAATACGCATCATTGTGCAATGCTTTGCTCACGATGAACGGTCCTTCCCACGGGGGTGAGAGTTTGTGCATGCCGGCTGTGCGCTGCACTAACCGGAGAACCAAATCTTCTTCTTTAAACACTCTTGGATTTACTTTCTTGCTGTGATATCATCGCAAGTCCTGCTGATAGATAGCTGATCTTGATAGTGCCAACTCCCTGGCTTCTTCTAGCAGATCGACATCATCTTGCCGAGCTATCTCATTTACCTCAGCGGTCGTATACTGGGTAACCCTTGGCGAGTCATGTATTATGTCGGCCGGAAGCACGGCTTCTGCCCCATATACCAGAAAAAATGGTGTATACCCTGTTGACCTGTTTGGGGTAGTTCTGAGGCTCCATAGTACTGCTGGTATCTCCTCAATCCAATAGCCTGCTGACCTTTGCAGTGGTTCGACGAGTCGTGGTTTTATTTCGGACAATATTAGTCCATTAGATCTTTCTACTTGCCCATTAGATGCTGGGTGAGCCACCGAGGTGACATCTAGTCTTATGTGTTTTTCTTGACAGAATCTGGCGAAGGCTCCTTCAGCGAAGTTTGTACCATTGTCTGTAATAACGCTGTGTGGGTAACCATATCTCAAGATAATATCTTTGAGAAACTTTACTGCCGTGGGCCCATCACACTTCTTTATTGGTTTTACCTCAATCCATTTTGTGAATTTGTCGACCATGACTAGGATGTGGGTCATCCCGCCCCGGGCCGGCTTGAATGGTCCCACCATATCTAAGCACCATACCGAAAATGGCCAAGTAATTGGTATTGTTTTCAACTCGGACGATGGCATATGTATCTTGCTGGCATATCTCTGGCAACCATTATATTTTTCCACCAGTTCTTTGGCCTCTTTCAACGTTGTTGGCCAATAAAATCCATGCCTGAATGCTTTGACCACTAAAGCTCTGGACGAGGCGTGATGCCCGCATTCTCCTTGATGTATATCTAGGAGGATCTCCTGGCCTTCCGCCGAATCCACACATCTTTGCAACACGCTTGTGACGCTCCTTTTATACATCTCATTGTTTATGAGTGTATAAGCTTTAGCTCTTCTCACTGTCTGTCTAGCCAATACCTCATTATTCGGCAAAATCGCATCTTTAAGGAAAGAGAATATGGGTTGCGCCCATGTTGGTATGATTTTTTCTAGGGTAATCTCACTATTTATTTCCATATTTTCTGCCGACATAACTACCTCGGATTTTTCTAGATCCATCCGTGTATCGACCAGGTTCATTTTTGGAAATTCCGAGTTACATTCCTTGTCAATTTTCATCGGCATACTATTCTCTCTTGATTTTGCCGGAATAAAGATGGATTCGGACTTTGGTGATGGTGTTATTGACGGTTTTCTCAGGTGCTCTAGGGCGATACCTGGGGGAATTGATTGCCTGGTTGATCCGAGTTTTGACAATGTGTCTGCGGTGTCGTTTTCTGCCCGAGGTATATGATGAAATTCACATCCATCGAAGTATCCGCTCAGTTTTTGCACATGAAACCTATATAAGGCCATATTGGCATCTAGCACATCCCAATTGCCCGAGACTTGTTGTACTACCAGATCCGAATCTCCGTAACATAAGATTCGGCGTATCCCAATCTCTTTTGCCACCTTTAATCCATGGAAGAGTGCTTCATATTCGGCTACATTGTTCGATGCGGCAAAATTTATTTGCAGCACATATTTCAGCTGATCTCTTTTTGGCGAGGTTAACACTATTCCTGCCCCAAAACTGTTTCTCAGTTTGGAACCGTCGAAGTGCATCGTCCAATAGCTCGGATCTGGTAATGGTGGCTCATATTGCACCTCGGCCCAATCCACGAAGAAGTCGGCCACAGCCTGAGATTTGATTGCATCTCGCCTATCGAACTGTGGAGCATAAGGTGACAATTCAATTGCCCATTTAGCTATTCGGCCACTTGCATCTTTGTTGCTTAATATGTTGGCTATGGGTGCTTCATAGATCACTTTGATGGGGTGCTCTTCGAAGTAATGTTTGAGTTTCTTTGCTGACATGTATACCCCATATGCCATCTTCTGATAGTGTGGATAATTTTGCTTTGAGGCTGATAATACCTCGCTTAGGTAATATACCGTCCTTTGTACTGATTTATCATTTTCAATTCGTTCCACCATGATCACAACACTTACTACTATGTTCGTGGCGGCTATGTAAAGTAACATAGGCTCTTTTGACAATGGAGAAGCCAGGATTGGTGTTGTGACCAACATCTTCTTCAATTCATGGAACGCATTGTCTGCTTGTGGTGTCCAAATGAATTTATCAGATTTTTTCATCAGTTGATAAAGTGGTAATGCTTTCTCTCCCAGCCGACATACAAATCGGCTAAGCGAGGCCAGGCAACCTGTGAACTTATGTACGTCATTTAGGCATCTCGGCAATTCCATCATTTCTACTGCTCTTATCTTTGTTGGGTTAGCCTTTATACCTCGGCTAGATACGAGAAAACCGAGTAGTTTTCCCGCCGGTACACCGAAAGTGCATTTTTCCGGGTTAAGCTTCATTCAGAACCTTCTCAAGTTCACGAAAGTCTGCCGAATATCATCTAGTAGCGTTTTGCTTTCTTTGGTTTTGATAACCACATCATCTACATATACTTGTACATTTTTTCCTATCTGGTCATGCAGACATTTTTGCATACATCTCTGGTACGTTGCCCCTGCGTTACGCAGGCCGAATGGCATGGTGCGATAGCAATAAGCCCCGTACGGGGTAATAAACGCAGTCTTTATTTGATCGGCCGGATTTAACAACCAGCAGTCGAATCAATGACCTGGTCTATTCTAGGTAAAGAAAAGGATCTTTTGGACACGCATTGTTCAGGTTCGTGTAATCAATACACATTCGCCATACAATGGCTACATTTGGGTCATCCTTCTTCTTTTCTACTAGCACCGGGTTTGATAGCCAATCCGGATAAAGCACCTCCATGATGAACCCGGCCGCAAGGAGCCGAGCTATCTCATCCCCTATTATTTTTCTCCTATCTTCGGCGAAGCGGCGGAGAGGTTGCTTCACCGGCCTTGCTCCTGGCCTTACATTCAGAGAGTGCTCAGCCAACTCCCTCGGCACACCTTGCAAATCCTGAGTTGACCATGCAAAGATATCCCAATTCTCACGGAGGAAGTTGGTGAGCTCGCTTTCCTATTTAGCATCTAGGCCGGCACCAATGGTGACGGTGCGCTCTGGGAACTGCTCATCTATCTGGAACTTTTTTGTTTCTTTAGTCGGCTGGAAAGAGACACTTCCATGTGGATTGGCCAATGCCGGCATATTCAGTTGCGCCGACTGAGCAAGGGCCGCTACCTCCTGAATCCTTCTTTTTATTCTTGCTATCACCAATGACTCGGCCAGATTTGATCCGGCTGAAGCACATTCCATTGACTTCCTGTAATCTCCCGCTACTGTTATCACCCCTTGTGGTCCGGGTAGTTTCATTTTCAGGTAAGTTATGTGGCAGCTACTCATGAACTTTGCCAATGTCGGTCGTCCGAGTAGAGCATGATAACAGCTCTCTAGATCCACCACCTCAAACTCCAGATTTTCTGCTCTGCAATTATCCCTTGTGCCGAATAATACATCTACTCGTACCTTCCCAATGGGTTCGCATGAAAGCCCTGGCACTATTCCATGGAATGTGGTTCTCGTGGGTTGCAGCATATTCTGCGATATTCCGAGTTTATGCAATGTATCCTTGTACATGATATTGATACTGCTCCCATTGTCAATGAGTACTTTTGAAAATTTCACATTAATGCTCGGTCCAACAAATGTCGGATCTAGCACAAGTGAGTACGACCCCGGATTCGGCATTATTTTGGGTGATCTTTTATGCTCCAAGTTACTTCCTGATCTGACCAAGGCACATATCTTGGTACTGCCGGCATAACTGCATTTACTTCCATATGCCGGCGATGTATGCTTTGCCTTACTTGCTGTTCTGTTGTGAACACACAATATGATTGATGATGTTCCCTGTAATCATTGCATCCATTATTTCCTGGGTTCGTCCTTCCATCCGGACCCTGATGTATCACTTGATGCACTGCATCTCTCCGGTCCGAGTTATCATACCTCGGGGGGAGGAGGTGGCAACATTAGTTGCTGTGCATTTGCTCCAGTCAACTACAGCTGATGCTGCTGATGCGCCTGGTGAGAGGTTGCTTGCATGCCTGTCGGGTTACCCATTGCATTTTTCATCCAGGCGCATTGCCGAGTTGTATGATTGGCTGGCTTGGTCGGGTTTGAAGTATGAAACTTACACGGTTGATCTAACATAGACTCAAACGTGTACTTCGGCCTTTCCTGCCATTGCTTCTTCTGTTCTGGTGTCCACTGTCTTTTCCCTTCATTCCTTGTTGTCCATTGCTGAGGGCCATTCTTCTGCCGCTGACTGCTTCCGTGACTCGGCTGATCTTGTACTACCGCTGCCACCTGATTAGAGGCATACCTATAATCCGGTCTTTCTTCTCTTCTTCTTCCTCTGAACTCATTGCGCCTTGATGACCCGGCCGCATATCTTGCATATTGATCTTGATGCTCCCGATGATCTGCCGACATTAATTCTGGTTGTGTCGGATCTCCCAATGCATACGAATCCGCTATCCTGATGGTTTCTGCCAAAGTGGTTGGCATATCCCTTTGCAATCGCTGCCACAATACACTGCCATAACAGCATCCTTGAGCAAACCAAGCTATTGCTTGCGATTCTATAACTCCCTCGCATGAGTTCCTGAGGTTGCACCATCGAGTCAAAAACTCTCGGTCTGTCTCATTCGGCCTTTGCTTGCACATTGCTAGCTGTTGTGGCCTGTTTGGCCTCTTGTAAGTATTGGTGAAGTTGCTGACGAACATCTCTTCAAAATCTAGCCAACAATTGATACTGCCTGCTGGCAGGTTATTCAGCCATACTCTAGCTGGACCCTCCAACATTTGCGGGACATATCGTACTGCCCATCGCAAGTTTCCGCCAGCTATTTTTACAGCAGTGGCATAATCAATCAACCAATCGTGTGGTTTGGTGCTCCCATTATATGTTTGTGTGCCTCTTGCCAGCTGAAAGTTCGGCACTGGCGGCTCTCCCATGATCCGTGGTCCGAAGCATGCCGGGCCTGGTGGACCTTGTTCTTCTAACAACTCGGACCGGTATAGCTGGTCCAGTTTTAGTCTTACATCACTTGACGGCAAATCCCTGTATACAATTCTCTCTTGCATTCCATAGTGGTTATTCCCACCATGACCCGCATATTCCATATTTTAGTAACCATCATTGTATCTCTCATTTGCCTAATTTTGGCGAGTTGGTCTTACTTCTCTTTCATGCCGAGGTTCATACCTCGGCTGAGGATTGGGCGGCAGATCTCTCCTTCCTTCTGTCGGGATATTGTTTTCATGATTTCCTCTTCCGAGGTCTTCATTACCTCGGCTTCTGTTGCCTTTGTCAGCACGGTGGGGGTTTCTTTCGCCATTGTTATCTCGGCTTCCCATGCCTCTATTCTCATTCACCTTTTCAGCCATTGCCGGATCATACAGTACAATCTGCTTGTTTCTTTTTCCTGAGGTTACCGCTCTATCTTTTCGCGTATTGTTTCCGGGCGAAGATGCAGCTGCCACTGAAAGTGCAGGTGCTGCTCCAGCCGAATGAACCATACGTGATGCACCAGGTCTTGCTGGGTTTGCCTTAAGCATTTCCTCATTCTGCTGGTTTGCAATGCGTACTAGCTCATTCACTCTTTCTTGCTGTTTTTGTCGGGCTTCACCAGTCAGCCCCTCCAATTCTAGAGCTGCGGCATTTGCCGCCCTTAGGTTTTTTGCCGGGGTGTTATACCTCAGCAAACCTAGATCGACTGAATCTGCTTTATGAGCTTCATGCTCTTTGTTGATATCATTCATGAGGTTCTTTCCTCTTATCCTTAACTCATCAACCCGCTCAGGGTCAACATCTAGCTTATTTGCCTTAGCATATTCTCGCAGGGTCCTGTTTAGGGACTCCCGCAACGCCGACACCTTTTTTGCTTCTACAAGTACTTTCTGCCTAGTTTCCTCCAACTCTGTCTAAGCATTAGCCGGATCAACTGTTGGTGCCACGGGCGTAGTCAAGTTATCTATAGTTGCCTGGAGAATATTCTCTGGTCTTTCCAGAGGTGGCCATCTTACCCTTGGTGCCCTTGGGGTTGTCTCCTGCACCTCGGCTGGCTTTGCTGCCGAAGGATCTACCTCAGTGGGCAGTGGAGCTACCTGTCTTGCGGTCACCTGTCCTCCTGTCACCGGCTCCTTGCTCGATCTGGCGCCTCCTGCTGCTACCTGTACTCCTGCTGTGACCATCACCTCGACGCTGCTGGTGGAGTACTCCCCACGCGAACCGTTCGCAGCACTGAGGGGAGGCTCTCCTGCAAAAATGACTCGGTGAGGGTAGACGCAGGAGGTGTCAACGCCGACGTAGATCTGGTGCATGCCCAGGTTGATGAAGATGCCGTTGCGTGGGGGATTTTTTCCCCTGAAGCTTCCTGCGTTGTCACTGACGTAGTCGCAGAGATCAAATCTCCGAACTAGGCCAGAGACCACGCGCTCTCCAGTGTGGATGAAGTTTCCCGTCCGGATCTTGACTCCAGCTAGCACCGCTACTGGCCCCACGGTGGGCGCCAACTGTCGTGGTGGTGGAACGGTAGATGCCATGGGTAGGCTAAAGTATGGGGCCAATGGATGCTAGAGGGATCTGGGGAGGGAAGATGTAGTTGAATCTACACATGGAAAACTAACGTAAAGATCTTTATTTCTCCTTTTCCTAGCTACAAGTGCTCCTTGAGCTGTATACAAATGGAGAAGAAGAACTTTACCAGACTAACGGTATCAAATGGGTCCATCCCCTTCTCAGAGCCCAAGCCTCTCCTTATAAAGGGGAGCCTTGGCTCCTCTAGGGCTGACGTGGCAAGCATATTCGAGGAATATGCTTGTCCCAATATAGTAATTTGGCGACCTCCTTTCCGTGTCGCCCTTCTAATGATGGCAAGGTTCCAGAGAACCCCACCTGCACGCCTCGGGCTCCAGGACTATCATCTCCGTGACCTCCTTCTGCCCTTCTGTCGCTCTGCGCCTTGTCCTTTGTGTTTGGCTCTGCTCAGATTCGTCCTAGCTCGTGACTAGAGTTTGACTATAGGCTCCTCCTTCTCCCGCAAGCTTCATGTTACTCGGCTCGCTCTCGCTTAACTCGGCTTGGTCGTTACCTGCAATTATATTATTCGGGCTGACCCGGCCGACTTACACAGTACATCGGCCGGGTCACGTACTGCCCCTCTCTTAAATGTCCTGCTCGTGCTTACCTCGGCCGACCTTTACAGGATTCAGCCGATTTAGCCATTAACTCGGAATTGGACAGGGATCTTCCTTTTGTCTTCCCCCGTCCTGACCCTATCCGGGGTCACCTCCCCAACAAACCCATACCAACAAGTTGCAACTTCTTTTCCGGAAGCTCATTCGAAAATAACTCTAAGGTTAAGCGTGCTTGGCCTAGAGCAATTCTAGGATGGGTGACCAACCGGGAAGTGGGTACCGGGTGCGCACGAGTGAGGACAAAGTGCGCAGAAAAGACTAGTGTTGGTCTGTGGGGTTAGTCTAGAGATCCTATTGAGCTGCCAGAAGTGACAGCCGTCGGTCCGGAGTGACCGGGGTGTTACACTTGAGCATTGCATCGATGCCATGAGTTGATTGTTTCCCTTTCTTTCCGGTGATTTGGTTCTTCCCGATAGAATACGATATCGAGATCGAGATCAAGATTGAATCCAGAGATCAGCATCGTCGAAGCTCGAAGACCAATACTTGACCAACTATAACCAAGTCAAGTACAAGATGTCCAAAGATTTGCTTATCGGTTATCAACTGGCAAAGGCAACCATAGCCCCACCATGATATAATCCTATGATTTCGAAAGCATTTCAATTCCTGCCATGATGCATATGATTCTACTGTGGTCTTTTATCGATAGATCGAGTATCCCATTGTAATAGCCCACATTTATAATATATGTAATTAGTACCTAAGCATTGCATGCATCTGTTTAAATCAATAAAATGCTTGCATGTGATCAAGTGTGTGGTTTAATAATACAATTACAAAACCCTAAACCCTAATTTTCCCCCTCTCTTTAAAACATTCAAAAAGGTATTATATTTTTTAAAGTGCCAAAATTATGGAGCCCAAATTGAATACAAGGGATCTACAATATTTTAGATGTTTTATACACTCTCTGGTAATTTTGAAATATTCAGAACAGATTTGAAAATGGAATTACAAAAAAACAAAAGTGAAATCAGAAAAAGGGAAAATTTTATTCAAATAAAAACCAACCAGACCATCTTAGGCCGCAGCCTAGGCCGGCCCAACCTCCTCTCCTCTCTCCCTGCTGCTCAGCGTGCATCCCGTAGTGGCCCAGCTAGGCCCAGGAGCAGCCCAACCGGGCCTGTAACCCTTCGACCACCTAACATTGTCGTCCTCCTTGCCGATGGATCCTGGAAGCAGCTCGCGGTTGCCAGCGCCGCCGTCGCCGCGCCGAGATGCTCGCTGCGCCCCTGAGCGCCTATAAGGCCCCGCCGACGCCGCCGAGAACCCTAGGCATGCCATATTTTCCCTCTTCCTCCCCCAGGTTCCCCAAATCAAAACCCTAGCCGCTCGAGATCCGTCAAGCCTCGCCATCTCCGGCCACCCCGAGCCTAGCTAACACCACCATGAGCTCCGCCTTGCTCCACTCCATCTTCCTGCAGAAGGAATCGATGAAGGGCGCCATGAATCGTCGCCCTCGACTCTGTCTTATTTGTCACCGACGACCACCGCCGTCGTTGATTCTCTCGCCTCCGTCCTCCCCATCCCTCGCCGTCACCGTCAACACCCTCCTGGTGAGCCTCTGGTGTTCCCAGCGCCTTCTGACGCCTCGTTTGCTTGCTAGATACGCCGCACACCGTTGAACCGTGAGCTCCGCCGCCGCACGTCGTCATTTCCTGTGCTCCAGTGACCATTAGCAAGCGGCACCACCGCTATTAGGTTCGTCTCACAGCGCTGGTTCGAGCAGGCCTAGCCGCAAGCCGTAGTCCTCCCTCCTCTGCCGTCTGCCACCTTCATCTGGCCCGTTGGCCGACGAGCCAACGTGGCTCCTGAGTGGCGTCCACGTGGTGCCTGTGTGGCCCAGGCCCCACCCGTCAGCCTCTCCGGCTAGAGCCAGCCCCAGTGAGAAAAGCCCCTGACCCCACTTCGCGTGTGTGGCTGCTGATGTGGCTTTGGCCCCACACGTCAGCCATTGTGGCTTGGTTCTGCAACGGTGTAAAAAGTATCTGGTGCATGTGCTGATGTCATCCTGACACAATAATTCAATTTAAATGATTTAATAAATCTAGAAAATGGTTTAAATCTTATAAATTCAATAACTTATTATTTATAAGTCAGAAAATTATGTATAATATATCAAAATGTTCAGAAAAATGAGAACTATATAATTACACTATAATCATACATTGTTAACCAACTTTCATGACAAGTTTAATTAGAAGAACCAATTGAACCCCACAGGTAATTCCGAGGATCCCCCTGTTCTAGGGTTTGGACCTCTCGGACCCCGTTTAAAATGACCAAGCATGTTCTAGGGTTCATTTCAACAATATTTAACTTGTCATATCATCCATGTTGATTGCGCATTGCATTATTCCATGTCTTGATTGTCACTTTCCTTTCCGGTATTGGTTCTTTGCGATAGGATCCGAGCCCGAGGTTGAAGTCAACGACACCGAAGATCCATACTTGTCTACTGACCGACAAGGCAAGCGTAGCCTCTCATTCTGAACCTACTTTTACAAAGTATATTACTTTATTGCTATGGTGCACACGATTCCAATGTGGTCTTTTGTTAGTAGCTAGTGTTACCTATCCGCTACATAGTTTCCCTCTTGTAGCCTTATACTCCTAACCCACTGCTCCTAGCATACCTAGGTTTGGCATTTGAGCGTTGCTAGAGCTTCTGTGATCGATAGCTTAGCCATGCATAGTAACAATGTCTGATCTGTCCGAATGATGAATCAGAGATGCCAGAGAATCTAGAAAGGTAGGAGATGGTGACATCATCAAAGGAGTTAACTAAACATGCTAAGGCTTGTATGGGAGGCCACGTTGGGTGTGGTTTTTGTAGTCCCATGCTCACCACCACTAGGAACTGAGTTCTTGCCTTTGGAACCGAGATGAGCGTACAACCACATGGGGCTTGGGAACCCCTCGACTGACTAACTTGCCTAGTAGATTCCATGAGTCACATAGTTCGGGCCTTCCATTTGGCATACACATTGAAAATGTTTTTCAAAAGAGGAGATGAAGGAGGTGCATCATAACAGGTAGGGAAGCGTGGCCGTGGTTGCTTGGGGTCGATGGAGCCCCTGGTGAACCAACCTCGCCTCACATCTTTAAGTACCGGCTTCGGGATTTGACCCGTTATGGCGGAACCATACTTATTGCGTGACTCATGGTCTCGGCGAAAGAAAGGTAAAGGTCGTGGTCAACCACCCTCTGCTGGCCTTCCAAGGAAGAGGGCTAATAATATTTGGCATTAAGAGTCGGTTGGTACGTGTGGGTAAAGTTGTACACCCCTGCAGGGTATTAATCTTTTCGAAAAGTCGTGTTCACGGTTATGAGCGCTTGGTGACCAGATTCTAAGATAATAGATAACATTAACCACTATAAAACTTGTTGACCCACGTGTGCTTAAGGATGCTTCCTCTGGGTCGAGGGGGTAATCCTAGATAGGAGGTTCGGATGAAGCTGGAGGTTATCAAGATGTGATGAACAAGATGAAGAAGTGGTTATCTTATCCCTTTTAAAAGATTCCGAGTAGACGAGTCTCTTCTCTCTCTTGTTTAAAAATAAAGATTGCTTTACGCAAAAGAAAATCTAGAGTAAGCCTTTCTAGACAGAGCATGTAGATAATAGGTTATCTAAGTCTTGTAGAGTACATTATCGTACTTAGCCTTGCGCCATTTTTGTTTTTTCTATAGATAATCTAGTTGCAACTGAAGGTGGCTTATACGTTGACATCGACGAGTAGTTGGGGGTCCCAGGTAGCACCCTGAGGACTCTGGGATGGACGTCGCTTCTGTTTATGGCCTCTTAGACCTTTCGCTAAGTTGTTGTGTAGAACAACATATTTGCTTTCGCTGTGTGATGTAATGTTGGGTTTATGACCTCTGGTTTGTAATAACTCTAATATCTTACTTTGTTAAGAGTTTAAACTTATGTTGTTGAATCCATGTGTTCTGTAATGTTACCGAATCATACTGTAGTCTTCCGTGTTTGGAGTTGAACTTATCTTAGATGGTGATCTGAGGTTAGTTTAACCCTAACCCCGGGGGGTGCTACACCTATTTGTTGCATACTCTCTTTAAGCTTATATTACCTGATCCACTGCTCCTAACATAACTAGGATTGGCTTGTGTGCACTGCTAGAGCTAATATATGTGTCCTGCTTAGCCATGCATAGCTATCAGTGCTGGTTCATCCAGATGATGTATCAGATGTAGAGAATCTAGTATGACAGGAGAACATGATGAGATGAGATCAGTGGTAAAGGTTAAACATGCTAAGTCTTGTATGGAAGGCCACGGTGGGATGTGGTTTTTCTAGTCCCATGCTCGCCACCACTAGGACCTGAGTTCTTGCCTCTTGAACCAAGACGAGGGTACAACCACACGGGGTTTATGGGGACCCCTTGATTGACTAACTTGCCTAGTAGATTCCATGAGTCACATAGTTTGGGCGTTCCATTCGACATACGCATTGAAAACATTTTCGAAAGAAGGGGTGAAGGAGGTGCATTCATAACAGGTAGGTATGGGTGGCTGGGGTTGCTTGAGGTCGATGGAGCCCCTGGTGAACCAACCTCGCCTCACATCTTTAAGGACCGGCTTCGGGACATGACCCATTACGGCGGAACCATCCTTATTGCGTGACTCATGGTCTCGGCGAAAGAAAGGTAAAGGTCGTGTCTAACCACCCTCTGCCGGCCTTCCAAGGAAGAGGGCTAATCTTAAGTGGCATTAAGAGAAGGTTAGTATGTGTGGGTAAAGTTGTACACCCCTGCAGGGTAATAATCTTTCGGAAAGCCGTGTCCACGGTTATGGACGACTTGGGAACGGATGTGAGATCATAGAGAACATGAACCTAATCGTAAAACTTGGCATATCAATGTGTGCTTAAGGATGCTTCCTCATGGGTACGAGGGGGTGATCCTAGATAGGGTTCAGATGATGATGATTGGTGGATATCAAAAGATGATGATCAATACTTTGGAGATGTCGCTCTCTTATCCCCTTTTAAAATACTCTGAATAGATGAGCTTCTTCTCTCTCTTGTTTTATAACAAAAGTGGCTTTATGCAAAACAACTCCACCAGCCACAAGTCTTGCAGAGTACACCCTGTACTCACCCTTGCTTTGTTGATACTTTTGGCAGAGTAAGTGTTCCCCTGAAGACGAGTTTCGTATGACATCGAGATCGATGAGTAGCTTGGGGTTCCCGGCCGGCAGCCTGGAATCTTGTAACATCCCTAAAATCATGTTTTCAAAGATTGCATATCATTCATGCATGCATATCATTTAGGGATCAATTTCAAACTCATTTCAAGAAAACAGAAGCACTGGGTGCTACCATTTTATGTGAACAAACATTATTTTCAATGCCACTCTCTAGTGAGGGAACATTTGTTTTAAAACCATTGTTGTAAGTTCATAGGATTGGTTTGGTTGTGAGTAAAGCTTGGACAAAATTTACAAATAAATTTGGTTTTAAACCATTTTCAAAACCTATTCAAATCATGTGCTAAGGCACTGTTTATTTTGATTTTTCAAAAAGACCAAGATAGTCTAAGGAGACAGCAATGTTTTATGTCCAATATTATGATGTTTACACTTTACAAAAATCCAGAAAAAGTTTGGAATTAAAATGCACTTGATTTCATTTGAAAAAGATTCCTGAAATTCAATATAGAAAAAGAAAAGGTAATTAAAAATCGAACTGGGCCTGGCGCCACCATTCCAGCCCAGCAAACAAAACAGCCCACCCGGGTCCTCCCTTTCCCTCTGTTTTCTCACCGCGCTCGCACACACCCTCCCTCGCTGTCAAGTGGACCCATTGCCAGGTCAGCTCGTCGTCCCCAAAATCCCGCCCACGACCAGGCCCTCGTCGTTTCTTCCTCCCTTCACTGCCGCGTTTAAACTCTGGTTAATTGTCGTTGATGCCGCGCGTAACTCTCGCCCCCGCTCCGGCTACTTAAACCCCTCCCCCTTGCAGCCATTTCCCCCAACATTGCAAGCCAGAAGCGCCGCCAGGATCCGCAAATTCTTGCTCGCACCATCGCTGCTCCGACGAGCTCCGACGACTAAATTCGGTAAGCGCCGAGCGCCTTTCGCCTTCTGCTTGCCTCTATCAGATTCGCCATGCCTCTGTGATTCATCTGATGCCCTTGGTTTGCCCGCGCTTGACCCAGGTCGCCGTCCCCGACCACCTCAACGAACGACTGAACCACCGTCTCAACTCCGACGAGCAATCGCGGTATAAATCGAACGTCCCTTGACCCCGCATGCATACTGTCAGGTTCGCCTTGCCCTTGCGCAGCTATTGACACCACTGACTCGTGCTAGGGCGACACAGAGCCTCTACAACGTCGACGTCTGCAAGCATCCGACGCCGCGCACAACTCCGACGAGCCCCAGCGACCTCCACCGCGTGCCCCTTCGCCAACGAAGACCACCTCGAGCACCAACGTCATCACGCGAACTCGGTGAGCTATCCCACTGCCTTTCTCGCTTCATGTATCGCCGGCAACACCACTGCCCGAGCGCGCCGCCGCCAACCACCGTCGCGCGCCGCCCATCCTTGGTCACTTGCTTAGCAGCTGTAGGATCTAGATCCGGCGGTCTAGATTAGATCTGCATCGAAGCGGTAAGTGACGATCTGAGCCGTACGAGTTAAGTTAGATCTGACGGTCCATGCTATTCGATCCGCGCGAAACGGTACCGACAAATCAGAGAGCGCCGCGTGGCTATTTCTTTGTTTTAAAAAACAGAATTTAGATCTATTAGTGCTTCAAACTTGTAAAATTAATATCTTTTGATTCCCACGTTCAAATTTTGCAAATTTAATATCATTGGAATCAGGAGAGAAAATCCTATCTGTTTATGCAATGTGTTTAATATTTTGCCTCTGTAAAAATGGTTGTTTATGTAGAAACTTGTGTAGGCTTATTTTTATTATACAAATTATTTGAAAAATGATTTAAGGATCAAATAAGGTTTATTTTGAATATCTTGGACTTGTTTATGTTTCAGTACTGTTCACTTGTCTTGTTTGGTGTAGAAAAATCATCACATGGCATTTGCATGCATTCATATATTTTTGTTTGTATATATTTTGTATGTGATTTTGGTGCCATTATTTTATGTGTAGATTTTGGTGCAAATAGTGATTGTGATTGTGAAGATTGTTGCTACTCCCCAAACTACCAAGGCAAGTGGTGCTTCATGATTTTATTCCTATGTTTTCAACTATGCACTAGAAATATTTTGTATAGAACTTGCATGAATATTTTGATCTATATGCTATGCTTGGGAAATCCTAGTAGTTGTAGAATTGCTAGAAATTTCTAAGTTAAGATGTTTACCATTGCCATGCTTAGCCTATCTAGTAGCAACCAAGGGTGGTTATATATTCATGTTATGTGAAAATATTTCTAAGTTCTTAGACTTGTGTTTTGTTTAATAAAACAACTAAGTGAATGAAACACCTGGGTGGAATGGAAAGAATGGTTTGTGTTGAGTGGTT
Source organism: Avena sativa (assembly GCA_916181665.1). Classification (NCBI taxonomy): domain Eukaryota; kingdom Viridiplantae; phylum Streptophyta; class Magnoliopsida; order Poales; family Poaceae; genus Avena; species Avena sativa. Next base: position 153,595,167 of record OV702297.1, read on the forward strand.
ACACAAGGCCCATTTCTATGGTTTACCTTGTGTACCTCACTTGTGGAAAGCCACCCAGGAACAAAGGGATTTGAGATTCCACATGTTAAGAAGCTTCTAGTGCAGCCACATGGCATTATGGGCTCTGCCTGGATCATATAGGTTGCAATAACTTAGCCATTTTCACAGTTGGTGGTAGTGGGATGATAGGTTGGAGCGCGTCCATTTGGTCTAAGGGAAGGCTTCTGAAAGGTCCTGTCTTGGTGAAAATCAAGTCTTGTGGGGAAAGTGCACAACCTCTTCAGATGGAAGAATCTAAGTACTTAGCCATGTCCCTGGTATTGGACAACTTGAGCATCAAGACATGGAAGCTATCAAGAATCTCCTCATCCCAATTTCTAAGTTAAAACTTGTGGTTGAACAAGGGTAAAGGTTCACCAATGTCTATTGGTGGTTCTTTGGGAAAGTTTTGTCAAAGAAAAACTTAGTGTTTTCAACTGATAGGTAAAACCTATTTTGAGCAAAGCAATCCTAAGCTACACTTAGCCAAAATGCATATAGTACCTAGACTGCTAATATTCTACTAAGGTATCACTTGCCAATACTATTCCAATGTATTGACCCACTGTGGCTGTAACTTGTGATGTTGTAGGTTATTCTGTTGATGATTAGGGGTTATGAGTCTACACTCAACATGCTTGCATGTGGCACATGAAGATGAAGAGTTATTTGTCTTATTATATGTTTGAACTCTTGTATTAGGCCTGTGGCCATGGAGTTTGTAAAAGACTATGTTTGTCTCTGGAATGATATGTAATAATGACCTTTGTTTCTGTGTACTTCATCTTAAACTATGGATGCTAGCATTGATCCAGGGACTAGAATTGCAATCACAGGGATCCTTACCTTTATAAAGGGAGGGATCTTACAGATGGTATCAGAGCACTGTGTTGCCAGTAGGATTATGACCCTAGGATTGGATTAGAAACCACTAAGGAAAAAAAATTCCAACAACTTCCACACTTGTCTTATTCTTCTCGTAAACTTTTCTAATCTTCTTTCTCATCTCTACTGATAGAAGGATGCATTGTTAGCCTTTAGACTAGAGAGTGAAAGATGTTTTGTGCCTTGTTAGTTGGACCACCACACTTATCATTATATTTCCAAAAAATTTAACCAAGTGTTATGTAACCTTAGATGTTTTATACTATGAATTATGTGTTTGTTTGCCAATGATATGCTTGAGTCACTTTGTCTTGTGTGTTTCTATTGATGTTGTTTCTAACATTTGCCTATCTTATAAAATAGATGCCTAATGTTACTATCAGCACGGCTGAAGAGTTCAAGGCAACTCGTTTTGGCACTCGTCTTATTGAGCTCACTAGTGTGCTCAATCTCCCACTTCCTACCATCATGATGCTTCCCCTCACCAAGTTCGAGAGGAAGGACCTTTGGGGCTTCAAGGTTACTCAGCCAGGACGCCAGACTGAGCCAGCCACGGAGGCCATCACCTTCAAGATCATGCTTGATGACAAGGAGAGAGGCCTAGAGGTAGTCATGCAGGATTTGCTTGGATGTTTGTTAGGGAGACACTCTCGTGAGATTAGAGATACTCACTTCCATGCCTTCGGAAGACGCGACGAGGATGGTGAGGCCATTGACTTCGAGGATGCTTCTAGAGAGGCGGCAGAGCCGATTCGTCTATACCTCCAGGACTTAGAGGTTCTTCTTAGGCACCTAGATACTGATAGGACCAACGTCATGCTTAGCAATGACAAACTCCAGGTGCAGCTTCGTGAGAAGGACAAGCTCTTCACGAAGCAAGATGAGATAGTCAAGGAAATGGAGGCCAAGTTTGAGAGTCAGGATAGAAAGTTCAAGAGTCGAGAGAAAAGAGTCCAAGATAGGAACAAGAGGATTCGAGACATGACTGCAGAACTAGAGGCCAAGGACTTTGAGCTCGAGCATCAGCAGGTGGTGATTGAGAGACTTCGTTCACAGAAGAGGGCTCTCAAGGCCAAAGTAGAGGCCTTGACTACCAATGTCGAGGAATACAAGACCGCTATGGAGAATGTAGGTCTTACACTTGTTGATGAGTAGGTTGATGCAGAGGAGTAGTGATGACTACTCATTTATCTATCATTTACCATACCCTTGATTATTGAGTCGCAATGACCATCCAACATGTGGATGGCTTGCTATTGGTGTGTTTACTTTTCAAAACTTGTAGTCTATGTTGTTGAACTTTTACTGTTATGATGCATGTTTGGTGATTGTTTATGTGATGTATTGTCCATGTTAGCATATATGGGTATCTCATTCTTATCCTTATTGAAAACTACAGATGCCTCCTAGACGTGCCAATCCCAACCCTAACAACAACAATATCACCCCTGAGATGCAGCAGATGATGACAGCTCAGACGCAACTGATGCAGATGATGACCACGTTCATACATAATTACAACAACAACAATAATAACAACAACAACAACAACAATCAGAACAACCCACCGGGTTTTGACATGCTTACCGGATTCTTAAGACTGATGCCAGCAAAGTTCTCAGGAACTACTGATCCCATGGTGGCCAATGATTGGCTACACTCAGTGAACAAGGATTTGGTAACTATTGGCTGTACTGATGAGGAGAAAGTCAGGTTTGCAGCACACTTGTTGGAAGGACCAGCAGCTACTTGGTGGGATAACTTCCAGATGACCACTCCCATTGAGGATGTGACATGGGCTATCTTTGAAAATGGCTTCCGTACTGCTCACATCTCATCCGGAGTGATGAGTTTGAAGAAAAAGGAATTTCACAACCTGAAGCAGCGCCACCGCAGCGTGGCTGAATATATTGAGGAGTTCAACAATCTGGCGCGTTATGCACCGGATGAAGTTGACACTGATGCTAAGAGGAAAGAGAAGTTCCTTGAAGGATTGAACTATGAATTGAACCTGCAGTTAGCTGTGGCCTATCTCCCCACATATCAGTCTCTTTGTGACAAGGCTGCCATCTTGGAGAGCAAGATTAAACAGGTTGAAAGCAGGAAGAGGAAACACTCTGACAAGCACAGCTCGGGATCGTCTCACAAGCGTTCCCATTATGATGATAGTGGGAATTCTGGATCCCACAAGCATGGAAAGTACAACAACCACAACCACAACCGTCATCATGACAACAAGCATCACCGTAGTCATGATAATGATAAGTACAAGAATCACAAGAGTGGGTACAAGAACCACCACAATGGAAGTGGAAGTGGTAGTGGAAGCCGGCCTGTCAAGAAGGACCTTAGTCAGGTTGAATGTTTCAAGTGCAAGAAGATGGGGCATTATGCAAATGAATGCCCAGAAAAGAAAGTTGAAGGACCCAACAAGCCCAACCCTTTCCAGAAGGGGCAAGTGAACCACATCAATGTGGAGGAAATCTATGAAGAGTCAGATGCTGTGGCTGGTAAGTTCAAACTCAATTCTATTTCAGCACTTGTTCTTTTTGATACTGGTGCATCACATTCATTCATATCAAAAGCATTTGTTGACACAAATGGGTTTCCAACTGAAAACATTGGGTGTCCAATAAAAGTAAGTTCTCCAGGTGGAGATATGATAGTGAGTCTTGGATGTCGGGATCTAGTAATAGAGTTTGGAAAGCAAAAGTTTCCAGTGAGTCTGACACTACTAGGAAAATGGCTATAGGTAATCAGCACATCTGTGGCTCACATGGTTGAAGTGCCCCACGGCTAAAACAGGCATGGCTCACCTATGGGCAGTGCCCTACTAGTAACTAGAACAACCGTGACGCAGATGGCCATAGTGCGCCACAGATATGTGTGGGCCAGGGCCCTTTTGGCCGCACGCCAAACATCTGTAGCGCACATAGGGTAGGTGTGCTACGGTTGTTTGTGTCAACCGTGGCGCACATGGAGGGGGTGCGCTACGCCTAAGCGCATGCCCCCCTCTGCTATGAAACGGCCAGACACATCTGTGGCGCACTATGGCATGTGCGCCACGAATGTTACTCCTCCCAGTGGTGCACTAGGGCAGAGTGCGCCACGGATGTGTCGATTTTTTTGGCAGCACTTTATGTGCACATGTGTGACCACATCCACCACCCCACACTTCACTTTCCCGTTCTTCTTCCTCCTTAGATCAAGTCGGGATTTTCTCCTTCCCACCTTAATTTCTCCACCCATTCACCATTTTTAGCATGTAGAACTTGCCTTGGATGTTACATAAGTAATAGAGGAAGGTCTCCGGTCTCTCATCTCCTTCTCCGGTCTCGCGCGCGCACCTCTCCTTTCCATCTTTCTCGCGATCGGTCTCTCATCTCGGTAAGTTGTCCATGTAAGGATGTGTTCATGTGTATATGGATGATATGCTCATATGTATGTAGATGATCGATGCTCATGATGTGTGTATGGAGAGGATCGATGGTAATATGTGTGTGTATATGGAGAGTATCGATGATGCTCATGCATGTGTGTATGGAGAGGATAATGATATGTTCATGTGTGTATGGATCGGTCTCTCTCTCTCTTGTGTTTGTATGTGAACAAGTTGCCATTTGTTTTGCCAAAATGTTGATTCATTTCCATTTTGGCAAGACTTTGGCATTTCGCAAAGGTCCTAATTTTAGGATAGGTCATGCCGAAATTTTCTATCGACCATTGCATGCATGCATTCATTATGTGGTTCTAATAGACTTCTAATTGTACCGTGTACACCGTGCAGGCAAAAATGGTCCGCATAATGAGCGAAGGCATTATGGATAGATTTTTGAAATGTGCGACGGCCGACATGATACGAAATAACAAGACGGATATAAGATGTCCGTGCAGAAGATGCAAACTCAACTGGGTGATCGACCCAGATTCCGGGAATCTGCAGGCGCACCTGCTCCGCCATGGTTTCATGGATGGATACACTCGTTGGATAAGCGATGACGAAGACGATGGAGACGATGAAGGTGGCCAACATGACGATGATCATCATCACGGCAAGAATGGGCGAGATGATGAAGAGTCTCCTGGAGATGGTGAAGGTGCGGAAGCAGACCGGGATGATGATGATCTAGATGCCAGAGGAGCAGACGACGATGGAACAACGTCAGGCTGGGTGCGGGACCCTTATGTGCAAGAGCTGCTTCTCAAGCAGACGAGTAATGCCAGGGCTGCCGCTAGAGAGAAAGCCAAGCTTGCGCAACTTGAGAAAGACGCGGTTACTCCATTGTATGAAGGATGCAGGCCCGATAATACCCGGTTGAATGTAACGCTCAAGGCTATGGAGATGAAGGCAAAACACAAATTGAGCGACGCAAGCTTCGACGATATGATGGCATTCTGGCACGATCGTCTCCCGGAGGGGAACACATGTCCAACTAGTATCGAGGACGCCAAGAAAATCGTCTGTCCTCTCGATCTACCGCATGTTAGATATCACGTATGCATCAACGGTTGCATCATTTATCGGGGCAAGGACACGGAGAAAACCACATGTTCGGTGTGCGGCGTGAGTCGATACAAGAAAGGGAAGAAAGCACCTCGAAAAGTGGTATGGTACTTTCCTATCACTCCTCGTCTGCAGCGCTATTTCGCAGACCCTAAGGAAGCGAAGCTCATGCGATGGCATGCGGAAAGGAAGAAGCCAGGAGATGATGATGATGACCCCGAAAAGGATGAGCTGCTGACCCACCCTTCAGATGCTAGCCAGTGGAAAGCATTGGATCTCGAATTCCCAGAATTCGGTGGAGATTCGAGGAACATCGGGCTTGGTGCGAGCACCAATGGACTCAATCCGTTCGGTAGCCAGAGCAGCACGCACAGCACTTGGCCCGTGTTTGTATGGATGTACAACCTCCCTCCATGGTTGTGCATGAAGAAGAAGTACATACAAATGAGTATGCTAATTCAAGGGCCGAAACAACCTGGTACCGACATCAATCTGTATCTCGGGCTGTTGAAAGAGGAGCTAGCCACGTTATGGGAATCTAGAGCCAATACTTACGACGCCGTCGCACAAGATTATTTCACTATGAGAGCCGTGTTGGTCACTACGGTGCAAGACTATCCAGGTTGCGGGTATATCTCGGGGCAGGTTATCCAAGGATTCTGCGCATGTGTTAGGTGCATGGATAACACAAGCTATCTCCAACTAGAGAAAGATCCAGGGTCATCGAAAACCGTGTTCATGGCGCACCGGAGGTGGCTCGGCAAGAATGATCCATGGAGAAAACGTGGAGACCTGTTCGATGGCAATTCAGAGACCCGAGGAATCCCAGAGCGTAGGAGCAGCGAAGAAGTGGAAGAGTTGCTGAAAAACTGGAAAGATTGTCCTAAGCCTGGAAAGAAGCGAAAGAGGCAGCAACAAGACAAGCCGCTGATGAAGGTATGGAAAACAAGGTCTGTTTTCTGGGAGTTGCCATACTGGAAGTTTCTCCGCACGCCTCATAGACTCGACATCATGCATATCACGAAAAACGTGTGCGAGAGCCTGGTCGCCACCATAATCAACATGCCAGATAGGACGAAAGATGGTCCGAAAGCAAGGCATGACCTGATATGCTTGGGTATCCGGAAGGAGCTTCACGGAGGATGCACTACTCCTGGTGATTAGGAAGATGACGATGATCATGAGTCGGAGATGACACAAGGTCGTCGAAAGGGTAAAAAGTTCAAGAAGAACGAATATTACTGCCCTCCTTCTTGCTTCACTCTAAGCCAAGATGAGATCAAACAGTTTTTCAAGTGCCTTCTAGGAGTCAAATTTCCTTACGGCTACGCGGGCAAGATAAGCAGATACCTAGACGAGGCGAAGCAGAGGTTCAGTGGCATGAAGTCTCACGACTGTGCCGTGCTAATGACGCAGGTACTTCCGGTCGCACTAAGAGGGATAATGGACGAGCACGTCCGTTAAACGTTATTTGGCCTATGCAAGTTTTTCGACGTCATCTCTAGGAAGTCGATTGGCGTGAATCAGCTCGGGAGGATACAGGAGGAGATCGTGGTGATACTATGTGAGCTTGAGGTCTACTTCCCACCCGCATTCTTCGACATTATGGTGCATCTGCTGGTCCATGTCGTGGAGGACATCGTACAACTCGGGACGATGTTCCTCCGCAGCATGATGGCGTTGGAAAGGATGAACGGACACATCAAAGGATACGTTCGCAACAGGTCCCGTCCAGATGGAAGCATAGCCAAGGGCTTTCTGGCCGAAGAGTGCATCTCTTTCTGCATGAATTATCTAGACATCGAGAACCCTGTCGGTCTTCCCGTCAACAGGCACCTTGGCAAGCTCGACGGATCTGGTCACCGAGAGGGTCGTCGCATACTGCATGCAGACTTCGATTTTCGACGCGCAGACTTTGATCGAGCAAACCTCGTCGCGCTACAGCATTTAGAACTGGTCGATCCTTGGGTACAGAAGCACAAAAGGTTAATCGAGAAGAAGTACAGTGACCGGGGCATACAGAGGACGCAGGGAGAAATAATCAAAGAGCACAACTCCGATTTCACGCGTTGGTTTAGGCAGACGCTCCTTGATAATCCCCCGCGATCGCATTCTTCTGACACAGAAAAGATCATATTCACCTTGTCGCAGGGACCGATGCAAAACTTGGTGACCTATCAGGCGTATGATATCAATGGCTACACATTCTACACGGAGGAAAAGGACAACAAGTGTGATTATCAGAACTCAGGCGTGTCGGAATTCTACACCGATGACAACGTGAAGGAAAGATTCTACGGAAGAATCAAGGAGATCTGGGAGCTCGACTACTATGGAGAAAAGGTGCCGATGTTCCGTGTTAGATGGGCAAAGAGCGTCAAAAGAGAAGACCGGTATTTCACAACCATGGTTATACCCAAAGCAGCCAAATCCAAGGCCGCCGGTGCAAACGTGGCCACGAAAAATGAACCGTGGGTACTGGCTACCAAAGTGGACCAATATTTTTTCATTACCGACCCGACAAAGCCTAGACGTGTTGTCGTGAGGAGAGGAAAAAGAAACATCATCGGAATGGATGGAGTCGCCAACGAGCAAGACTTCGACCAGTACGGCGATCCAAAGATTGAAGATAACGACGACTACGATGCAGCAATATACATCACAAGAAGAAAAAGGACAACCCTACCCAAAAAAGGTAGCCCGTTCGAAAGAAGAAACATTAAAGTGCCGGGGCTAAATTATTCAACCGTGACAAAGAAGGGAAAAAAGATTGTAAAACGCTAGCTCAAAAAATATTGTAAAACGTGTGGTCGAAAGAGATTGTAATATTCATGGACAAATTATTATGACATATTTGAATCATATTTAATTTGTACCACTTTTATGACATATATTATCACTTTCGGGCATTTTTGGAATATTTAAAAGTATTTTAAAAACAAAACAAAACTTTTATAGAATATACCACCACTTTTGGGCATTTTTTGGAACATTTAAAAATATTTTTAAAATAAAAATAAAAAAGGTGGGCACCAGGATTCAAACCTGGGTGCTCACAGGTTTAAATTAGAGCAGTGGGTGGAACCAGTGGGATAGGGCAGTGTTAGTTGTCTATAGGGGTGGCCACGCCTTCTTATCTGACTACTAGCACCGAGTTAGGCATAGCGCACTCTGGCCAAGTGCGCTACGGTTACCCGTAGCGCACTTGGCCAGAGTGCGCTACGCCTAACTCGGTGCTAGTAGTCAACCCCACGCCCTGCGCGCCTCTTCTCCCCACCTCACATCAGACACCACCGCCGATCTCAACCGTGCCCCACCGCCGCGCTCTGGATCCGCCACTGCCCTGCCAGCTGCGCGTGGAGGAGGAGGAGCCCTGCCAGCTGCGTGTAGAGGAGGAGGAGGAGCCCGAGCCGTGCGCGTGGAGGAGGAGGAGGAGGAGGAGCCCGAGCCGTGCGCGTCCGAGGAGGAGGAGGAACCTCCGTCGTCCGCCCACCCGCCCGCCGTCGTCCGCCCGCCCGCCCGCCGTTGTCCACCGCTGCTCCCTCCTGGTGTGTCCCCTTCCCACCTCCCCTCTCTCCCTCTCTCTCCCTCTCTTCCTCTCTCCCTCTCTCTCAACTATAGTTGAATGCATGAATGAATGCAAGCTATTAATCTGAAATGAATGAATGAATGCAAGCTATCAAAAACAAGACAGTAGCTTGATTTAGGTTGATTTAGCAGATTAGATTAATCTTAAATGAATGAATGCAAGCTATTAGAACAAAGATATGCAGATTAGATTTAGGTTTAGGTTGACAGTGAGGTTTAGGTTGATTTAGGATTAGATTAGGTTTAGGTTTAGGTAGTAGCAGTAGCTTGATTTAGGAGGTGAGCCTCCCCTCTCTCCCTGCCCACACGGTTCCTTCTCCATTGGGGCAGACCGAGCTCATGGCGCCTTCGCAGTGGCTTGCAGTGGCTTGAGCTTAGTTAGGGTTCCTAGTTCTGCAGTAGTAGCTTCAGAGATACAAGGCAGGGAAAAATGACAGGGACATATACAGGGCCAACACTTAGAAATCTGGAGCTAGCTTCAGCTTTCCTCTACTGACAGGGACATATACAGGGCCAACACTTAGACAGGGACATATATCAAGTTTGCATTATTGGTTGATTACATGGTATCACTAGCTTCAGCTTTCCTCTACTGACTTTGATGCTTCTGGAATTGTTATATCTCTGCTAGATAGATTCATTCTAGGCTTGCATTCCTAATAAAAAAATTCCCATTGTTTTGTTAGGAATTCCTACCCCTAAAACTGAAAGAGAAGTTCTTTCATTCTATACATCTTCTCTGTATAAAGAAGTTTATCCATTGAAGATGATGGCCATTTTACTTATGCGAGCTCTAGATACGTCACTCTTCTGGCTCAATTTGCTTGCTGTCAAGTTTGTAGGCTTTGGTTTTTGTTTAGGCTAGAATAGGTTATCTTGTACATTTTATAGGTTTTATTTGTTGAGGTAATTATTTGTTTGTTGCTGTCAATTGTTTGCTGTCAGTTCCTGTTTATAGCTTGTTGAGGTAATTATTTGTTTGTTTGTTGCTGTCAGTTGCTGTCAATTGCTTGCTGTCAATTTTATAGGCTTTGGCTCAATTTGCTGTCAGTTGGTGACAGTTGCTGTCAGTTGCTGTAAATTGCTTGCTATCAGTTTTATAGGCTTTGGCTCAATTTGCTTGCTGTCAATTGCTTGCTGTCAAGTTTGTAGGCTTGGGTTTTATTTGCTGCTGTCAACTGCTTGGGTTTTATTTGCTGCTGTCAATTGCTTGGGTTTTATCTACTGAGTCACTCAATTGTGGATTGAAGTATTTGTGCTTTAGGGTGCAAAATGAAATATTTAGGTAGATCTTCAGTTTAAATTTGTGCTTGTGCTTGTGCTGGGAATCTTCAATTTTAAATGTCATATGGCTATGCTTAAATTGATAACAAAAGTATATATGGTTGTGGCACTGTGCTGGGACTGGATGGATGTGGTTGTGAAATGGTTTGGAAGGAAAAATAGAGTAGTGTTGGTTTTGCTACTATCTGTGCTAGGACAACAGCACCTTCAAATTGTGCTTGTGCTTGTATATGAAGCACTTTATTATGTGTGTGCAGGTTCTTGTATGAAATGAGTCCCGATTTTTGCCGGAATGTTGATTAACTTCCGTTTCGGCAGAAATCGGGCACTCCTAGTTTAAGAAAATTACCAAAGGTCATGCCAGATTTTTCCGTCCATTTAACCAATTATTTGTTTTTTATTAGTGCGAAGATGTGTGACAACGACGAGGCCGGATGTTCTAAGCGCATCAGCGCTGAAGGATAACTCAGACCTCCGAATAAACAATTGACATTCTGGGAGGCGGCCCAGCGGCTAGAAGATGATGAAGAATACCATCCTTCGGAGAGCGAGGATGATGAGATGGAAGACACGGAGGAAGAAGCCGAAGGAACGGCGGACGATGAAACCACTGATGGCGGTGAGGGCACAGGGAGTGGTAGCAATCCTCCTAAGAAGAAGAAGAAGAAGAAGCCGAAGGACCGGCGCCCGAACACGGTCGGCACGATCAGGGAGGAAATTACCGAAGTGAGCCCATCAGGGGTTCCTTTGGAGCCCGCCCTTGTTCAAAGGGTACGGTGGGCAAGTGGCGGTGATCACCCGTACAACCATCTCGATCAACACCGAGAATCTACAGCATAAAGATAATGGCCACTTGCGCACACTCCTCTTCGAGAAACTGCACGCAAGATACAAGTTCCCCGCTAAGTATCAGAACACAAATTATCATGGGAACGAAGTAAACAAATCCGCCCTCGCAAAGATGAGCACCGCCCTGGCCAGCTGGAGAACCCGGATAAATAAGAAGATCTATAAAGAAGGCAAAAGTCTCGAGGAGATCCAGAAGATTGACCCGCAGATCACCGAAGATCAGTTCCGGGAGTTCAAGGAGAGGTGTGAATCCGAAAGAGCCCTGGCTAATAGTAATCGGGGAAAGGTGCTGTAGGCGATGAATATAGGTCATCACCATCTTGGATCTGGTGGATACAGAACCGTGGAGGCCAAATGGAATAAGGAGGACGAAGAGTATAGATCCAAAGGGATAGAAAACCCCTTTGCTAAATTCGAACCCGGGCAGGTTCGAAACTTCATCAGGGCCCATTACCATGTGGACCCAAAAACCAAACAACTCACCGCGGATCCTACGGTGAAGGAATTCGAGGAAATTGTGGTAAGTATAATCTAATTACCGCGGATCAACTCGATTGCAATCTAATCGATGATCTAAACGATTCACTGTTACTTCTTCTGCAGGAGGAGGAAATTGTTGCTAGTCATGGATCCCAGGGTTCCTCATCCCAGGGGTCGACGGCGGCCACCCGGTGGGATAACCCTTTTAACAGAGCGATGAACCGGGCCAAGAAAATAGAGCCGGTTACGAAGAAGCCGTTGTCGGCTGGCCGTCTGGCCGGCCTCGGGGGTAAGAATTGGGTGGATCATTTTGGTCCACCGCCGAGGACGCATGTGGCGCCGTCGGGAAGGAGCGAGGAGGAAAACCGCGAGGTTCAAGAACTTAAGGCACAAGTGGCGCGGATCCCGCAGATCGTCCAAGACAACCTGGCAATCACCCTCACGTCCTTCCTGCCTACCTTGGTGGAGTCAATAGCGAACTGGAGTGCGGGTGGTCGAGTAGGGCCGTGCCCGATTCCAAGCATGGTCAGCAGCCACTCGAACAACGCGGCGCCGACGAATCAGGCGAACTACGTGTTCGTGACTCCGCCCGCTAGCACCGCGGCGCCGCAAGTGTTGGTGACTCCCCCTGCCATCACCACGGCGCCGGAGTACATGTTGGTGCCCCCCTGCCATCGTCGCGGCGGCACCAGAGCTCCAAGCACCCGTCGGTAGGGAGAATACACCGGCGGCCAGCACCGCGCCATCAAGCAGCCCTTCCGTCTCTTGCACGCCCGTCGCCGTATGCGGTGCGTCGACATTAGCCGATCTCGACGCCATCACGGTAAACAAATTTCTTTAATTACCGCCTTTCATGCCATCTATTACTCTTATGGCATCTCTGACGACGCCGTACATGTTTTTCGCATACGGATGTTCCTTGCACTCTCTTATGCTACGTGAACAACGAGCTGAGGAATGTTGCCAAGGGTACCATCGTTCAACCCTTGCAGCGCATGTTCCACTCAAGGCCGATGTCAGATAGCATGCACAGGGTTAAAATTAGTCGGGTGCTAAGGGGCTGCGACGACCTGGAACCTCCCATTCAACCCCCAGGAGCGGATGAAGAAGAGCCGTCTGTCCTCAGAACTTGCTTCGGCTTATTCTTGCTATGGCCAAAGAGCATGATCCGTTTGGGGACAGCGGGGGCCATCACGCCACAGACAACAGCACCGCCTGTCGTGCCAGCGACAAGCGGTGGCAAGGCCCCCTTACCGCCCTCGTCGTCACCTCCACGCGGTGGGTCGGATGATCATGTTGATGATATGCACATGGCACAGGATCCGGCCGAGGACGGCGAAGACTGGAATGATCACTTCTTCAGCATTCAGTTTAGCAACGAAGACCTAGCTGGTGGCCCCACAGAGAAAGCCACTATCACCAAACGTCTGTTTGGTTCTCAGGAGATGCCTCCAGCTTGCGCCTTTACAGAGCCAGCTGATATAACCAACCGGCCCTTTATTCTAAGCCCTGACACACTACATAGGGTGGCCGATGCTCAGATTGCGGTGCCTGCCCGCTCTCCAAAAGGAAAAAAGGGCAGGAAAAGAAAATCTAGCAGCTCGAGCCAGCCGGTGGCGTCAACAACTGCGAATCCGATCAGGTTTCGGGACGGGCCACCAAGACCCGAGGTTATTATGTGGAGGATTCATGTGGCAGGTGAGCCCATGCTACCTAAGAATTTGCGGAAGCTCGCCAGTTCGGAACTGCAGAGTGTGCATGACGGCGTGCTGACGATAGAGAGACGCCTTCTATTGGAGAAAGATCCCTCGCACCCGGTATTCGTGGTTAAGGTGCCACCAGGCTTGGGCTTCATCGACAATGCCCCTGTGGATCTGTTCTTCCTGCGGTTCGACGACATCTTCAATATGTTCCACCTATACCCGCTGCACTATACCATGGTCCGTCTGTTTTCTCTCAGCCTGGCCATGCAGATCATTAGAGAGAACACACTGGGCATCGCTATAGTGGACCCCTACTACATGTGTGACGACTTCTTGGGTTCCCCCACCGAACGACGTATCGTGGCCTCGTACCTAAAAAGAATCCTCGTGGCGAACAAGACAAAGGAATACATTCTCGTGCCTTACTTTCCCGAGTAAGTCGTTATTCACTCGCCACCGTCGATTGGCTTTATTAGATCATCATCATTCTTTTTCCAACACATTCCATTTGAATTTTTTGCGCAGAGATGAACACTACACGCTCATCTCCTTATCGCTGAAGCATTCCCACGCCACGTATTTCGACTCGGGGAGTCTAGAAAAGAAGAAAAACTATGACAAGATCAAGGAAGTTCTGGATGTGCTCTCACTGGCTTTGCCTCGACGGAAGGCACCACCTTCGTGCGGACAAAGGTCAAGTTCGACAGGCACGTCTTCAACCATGTAACGGAGTTCCCCCGCGTGAAGCAGCCAGAAAACAGTAAGAAGGAAGCCTACTACGCACTCCATCACATGAGGGCGTTCCTACTTGACCAGCAGAATTCTACGCTGCCAGATCATCTCAAACAGTGGGCCGAAGCAAAGGCCGAGATCAATGATTCAGATATTAGACAAGAGATGTATCGCATCCAGCAGCAGTTTGGGGCAATCATCTTTCGTGATGTCATGACTTCGGGGGGGGATCTTCTACGGAGGAAATATCCCGAATAACCGTGACATAGAAGATCGCCTAGAGATGCAGGATGACTATAGGAAGTTCATGACGAGACAAGGCGTCCTCCCGTTCCCTAAGCCGAGCCAGAAGGCTTGATGTTGGCCTAGTTGTAGTTACAAACTATAGATGACCTTTGTGTGTGTGTGGACAAGTGTACATGCTACTATACTTATCTTATTAGGTTTATGAATCATCGCTTACTTATTTTGCTTATTATTATTATATATCAATAAATGCTTGGTTTTTTGCTTACTCTTTGGTCCTTTGCTCACTTTGGTCCTTCTTTTTTTCCTTACTCTTTTTTTGAGAATAATGCCGATGATTGAAATGTCGTGGCACACTATATATGTGAATGTGCTACAATGGGATTGTGAGCCTTGTGATATGCACAAGTCCAGATCTTGTGCATCCTACTTGGCTCACCGTTCCATCGTAGCATATTCCTGTGTCCAACGACCTATGTATATATATGAGGCATTCTTTTCGAGTTATTTTTGTCTTTTTCGAGAATAATGCCGATGATTCAAATGTCGTGGCACAATATATATGTGAATGTGCTACGACGGGATAGTTAGCCTTGTGATATGCACAAGTCCAGGAATTGTGCATCCTACTTGGCTGACTATTCCGTCGTAGCATATTCCTGTGTCCAACGACCTATGTATATATATGAGGCATTCTCTTCGAGTTATTTTTGTGTTTTTCGAGAATAATGACGATGATTGAAATGTCGTGGCACACTATATATGTGAATGTGCTATGATGGGATTGTGAGCCTTGTGATATGCACAAGTCCAGGTCTTATGCATCCTACTTGGCTCACGGTTCCATCATAGCATATTCCTGTGTCCAACGACCTATGTATATATATGAGGCATTCTTTTCGAGTTATTTTTGTATTTTTGAGAATATGCCGATGATTGAAATGTCGTGGCACAATATATATGTGAATGTGCTATGACGGGATAGTTAGCCTTGTGATATGCACAAGTCCAAGAATTGTGCATCCTACTTGGCTAACTGTTCCGCCATAGCATATTCATGTGTCCAACGACCAAGCTAGTTATATATGAGGCATTCTTTTCGAGCTACTTTGGTCTTTTTCGAGAATAATGGTGATGATTGAAATGTCGTGGCACACTATATATGTGAATGTGCTACGATGGGATTGTTCGCCTTGTGCTATGCACAAGTCCAGGTGTTGTGCATCCTACTTGGCGTACAGTTCCATCGTAGCATATTCCTGTGTCCAACAACCTAGTTATATATGAGGCATGCTTTTGGAGTTTGCTCTTTTTGATTTAGGAGTACTTTCTATAAGTGTATCTTCATATGCGAATTTAATCATACATGTTTTTTCAATCACCGGTTAATTATTATTGTCAACTTGTAGATGACGAGGTACATCGTGCACAAGGGACGGGTTCCTGGAGTCTACAATGATTGGGAAGACTACCGGAGACAGGTGCACCGTTTCAGCGGCAATAGCTACAAAGACTACAACACTATGGCGGAGGCGGAAGCTAGATACACGCGCTATCTAGCGGGAGTTAGGACAAGGAACCGGATGAAGACCTACACCTTCGTCGCGGCGGTGATCATGCTTATCTTCTTTGGTTGTTTATCCCGCGTTTGTGTCTAGCTAGTTTAGATGTCTAGGCGAGCTTCCGAGCTCTAACTTGTTCGATCGACACATGTATTCGCATGTCAGCAACTACTACTTTGTAACTTGATCGAAACAATTTAACTTATACTATGTATTCATGTATGAGAATTATCTATATGTATTTGTTTCAATCTTGTTTTTCATATTGTGTATTTATATATATAATTGTATATCTTGTATCTATGTGTGTATATCTGCTGTAATATTGTATATAATCTGTATTGCATATAATCTGGCTCGGAAATTAAAAAAAAACAAAAAACACACCTGTGGCGCACATGATCTACCTTCTGTGGCGCACTACACCTAAATCGCACTATAGAAGCTTAGTGGCGCACTGGGAGTGCGCCACAGAAGATCCTACGCGTAGCGCACCTGCCCACATAGCCGTGGCGCACTAGCAGGTGCGCTACGCCTATCTCGACACAACCGTGGCGCACTAGGCAGTGCGCCACGGCTGGGAGATAGCCGTAGCGCAAGGCACGTGGCGCACTGCTAGTGCGCCACAAATGATCTTTTCAGGTGCGCCACTAACTGCTGTTTTCCTAGTAGTGTGATAATCCTAGATTCCCAAGGACTGGATGTAATTTTTGGAATGGATTGGATGACCAAGTATGAAGGAGTACTAGATTGTGCTAATCGAACTCTTGCACTCACAACCCCGGAAAAGAAACGGATAAGATTCAAGTCTAACTTTGAATCGAAAGGGAGTAAGCTAAATTCTCTTAAGGGGGTTAGCATAGACAGTGTGCCAATTGTGAGTGAATATCCGGATGTGTTTTCGGAAGAATTTCCGGGAATGCCACTAGATAGAGATGTGGAGTTTCTTATTGACTTGCTACCAGGATCCGGACCAATAGCAAAGAGACCGTACAAGATGTCAGTTGATGAGTTGAAAGAACTCAAGAAACAACTAAGAGAACAGTTGCAGAAAGGATTTATTCAACCAAGTTCTTCATCCTGGGGAGCACTAGTTTTGTTTGTGGAAAAGAAAGATAGAAGTCAAAGGTTATGCATAGATTACTGTTCACTCAATGAGGTGACCATCAAGAACAAATACCCTTTGCCTAGAATCAATGACTTGTTTGATCAGTTAGAAGGAGCCTATGTGTTCTCAAAGATTGATCTTCGATCAGGTTATTTCCAGCTCAAAATAAGGGAACAAGACATATCTAAGACAGCTTTCACCACTAGGTATGGATTGTATGAGTATACCGTGATGCCATTTGGTTTGACCAATGCACCAGCTTACTTCATGAATATGATGAACAAGGTGTTCATGGAGTTCCTTGACAAGTTTGTTGTCGTATTCATCGATGACATTTTGATCTACTCCAAGAGCAAAGAAGAGCATGAAGGAAATTTGCGTTTGATACTTGAGAAGCTTAGAGAGCATAAGATGTATGCCAAATTCAGCAAGTGTGAGTTTTGGTTCAATGAAGTTGGATTTCTTGGACACGTTGTGTCAGGAGATGGTGTGGCAGTTGATCCTGCTAAAGTTTCAGTTGTAACTGAATGGGAATCTCCTAAGTCAGTGAAAGAGGTTCGTAGTTTCCTTGGCTTGGCAGGATACTACAGAAGGTTCATTGAGAATTTCTCCAAGATAGCTAAGCTAATGACAGAGTTACTAAAGAAAGACAAGAAATTTGCTTGGTCTGAAGGCTGTGAACTCAGTTTCCAAGAGTTGAAGAAGAGACTAGTGACAGCACCAGTCTTATGTCCGCCAGATTTGGAGAAGGATTTCCAAGTGTATTGTGATGCATCTCATCATGGATTAGGTGCAGTGCTAATGCAAGAAGGAAAAGTCATGGCTTATGCCTCGAGACAACTCAAAACTCATGAGGTAAATTACCCTACTCATGATTTAGAGTTAGCCTCTGTTGTCCATGCACTCAAAACATGGAGACATTATCTATTGGGAAAGCGATGTGAAGTGTTCACAGATCACAAAAGTTTGAAGTATATCTTCACCTACAAAGAAATCAACATGAGACAAAGAAGATGGCTAGAACTCATCAAGGACTATGACTTGAGTTTGCAATACCACCCAGGTAAAGAAAATGTTGTAGCAGATGCTCTAAGCTATAAGGTTTTTGTAAATGCCCTTACTAAGGGAGAGTTGCCAGATGATCTGTGTGCCAATTTAGAGAACTCAGATTGGAGAATGTGCCTGAAGGACATCTCATGTCTTTGGATGTTCATCCCACTTTGTTGGACAAAATCAAACAAGTCCAAAAGACAGATAAGGAAATTGAGGAGACTAAGGAAAAGATTGGTAAAGGAAAAGCCAAAGGATTCCATGAAGACGAGCAGGGTACTTTATGGTATGGAAAACGTATCTATGTTTCGCAAGATCCAGAGCTTCGGAAACTGATTTTACATGAAGCACATAACTCAGCGTATTCTATTCATCCGGGTAACACCAAAATGTACATGGATATGAAAGAAAGTTTTTGGTGGAATAATCTCAAGAAGGACATCGCCGAACATATTGCTTTGTGTGATGTATGTAGTAGAGTGAAAGCGAAACATTAGAAAATAGCAGGATTGTTACAACCACTACCTATTCCTGATTGGAAGTGGGACAAGATTGGCATGGATTTCATCACCGGATTGCCAAGGACCAGGTCAGGATATGACTCTATTTGGGTAGTAGTGGATCGCCTAACTAAAGTGGCTCATTTCATACCCGTGAAGACAACCTATACAAGTGCTAAGTTAGCCAAGATCTATATGAGTAGAATTGTATGTCTACATGGAGTACCCAAGAGTATTGTGTCTGATAGGGGAACTCAATTCACTTCTCTTTTTTGGAGGCAACTACATGAGTCATTGGGAACAAGGTTGGAATTCAGAACTGCTTTTCATCCTCAGACTGATGGACAAACAGAAAGGACCAACCAAATTCTTGAAGATATGTTGAGAGCATGTGCTCTAGACTATGGAGCTAGTTGGGATGAAAGTCTGCCTTACGCAGAATTCTCTTACAATAACAGCTATCAAGCCAGTATTGAGATGGCACCATTTTAGTTTCTCTATGGGAGAAAGTGTACCACCCCATTACTATGGAATGGTGTGGGAGAAAGAAGTTTGTTCGGACCAGATCTAATCAAAGAGGCTGAAGAAAAAGTCAAACTAGTTAAGGACATATTGAAGATAGCACAGTCCCGACAAAAGAGCTACGCAGATCCTAAGCGTAGAGAAGTCACCTATGAAGTAGGTGATAGAGCCTATTTTAGAGTATCACCACTTCGTGGAGTGAAGAGATTTGGAGTCAAAGGAAAATTGGCCCCAAGATATGTTGGACCATTCAAGATTCTGAGTCATAAAGGAGAAGTAGCTTATGAGATTGAATTGCCAGAATCATTGTCTGCTGTTCACAATGTGTTTCATGTGAGTCAGCTAAAGAAATGCCATCCAGAAATGGAAGAGACTTCTTTGAAGGATACTATACCTTTGGAAGAGGTCCAATTGGAAAGTGATCTCACTTACGAAGAGAAACCCTGCGGACTACACCCTGTACTCACCATTGCTTTGTTGATACTTTTGGCAGCGTAAGTGTTCCCCTGAAGACGAGTTTCGTATGACATCGAGATCGATGAGTAGCTTGGGGTTCCCGGCCGGCAGCCTGGAATCTTGTAACATCCCTAAAATCATGTTTTCAAAGATTGCATATCATTCATGCATGCATATCATTTAGGGATCAATTTCAAACTCATTTCAAGAAAATAGAAGCACTGGGTGCTATCATTTTATGTGAACAAACATTATTTTCAATGCCACTCTCTAGTGAGGTAACATTTGTTTTAAAACCATTGTTGTAAGTTCATAGGATTGGTTTGGTTGTGAGTAAAGCTTGGACAAAATTTACAAAACAAATATGGTTTTAAACCATTTTCAAAACCTATTCAAATCATGTGCTAAGGCACTGTTTATTTTGATTTTTCCAAAAGACCAAGCTAGTCTAAGGAGACAGCAATGTTTTATGTCCAATATTATGAGGTTTACACTTTACAAAAATCCAGAAAAAGTTTGGAATTCAAATGCACTTGATTTCATTTGAAAAAGATTCCTGAAATTTAATATAGAAAAAGAAAAGGTAATTAAAAATCAAACTGGGCCTGGCGCCACCATTCCAGCCCAGCAAACAAAACAGTCCACCCGGGTCCTCTCTTTCCCTCTGTTTTCTCACCGCGCTCGCACACACCCTCCCTCGTTGTCAAGTGGACCCATTGCCAGGTCAGCTCGTCGTCCCCAAAATCCCGCCCACGACCAGGACCTCGCTGTTTCTTCCTCCCTTCACTGCCGCGTTTAAACTCCGGTTAATTGCCGTTGATGCCGCGCGTAACTCTCTCCCCCGCTCCGGCTACTTAAACCCCTCCCCCTTGCGGCCATTTCCCCCAACATTGCTAGCCAGAAGCGCCGCCAAGCTCCGCAAATTCTGGTATTTTTGAATGGCCTCTGGTATTTTTGAAAGGCTTCTGGTATTTATAAAGGTCTCTGGTATTTTTGAAATATACCAAAACAGAATTCAAAATGATTTGCAAAAGAGAAAAAACAGATACAGAAAATGGAAAATCCTTTTGGAAACAAAAATAGAAGTAGGCAGTAGCCCAGGTCGGCCCACTCCCTCTTCTCTCTCTACCTGCTGCCCTCGCGCGCCGCAAACAGCCTTGCCGCAGCCCAACTTGGCCCAAGCGCAGCCTAGCACGGCCTGGTACCCCTTCGGCTTTTCTTTCCTCGTCGTCTTCGTCAACGACAGCAAGTAGCTGTCTGTCGCTTCCGCTTCCACCCGATGGCCGCCGCTGCAACACCGAGCACCAGGATCAAATCTACCGCCCCTGGATGTCTACAAGACTCGCTGCCTCGACAACGACGAACCCTAGCACGCCAGTTCCTCTATCCCTCTCTCTCTGGCTCTCACACGCTCAAGCCCGAAACCCTAGCCTCGCAGCTCGCCGGCGCCTCGTTGTTTCCATCCGTCCCAAGCCTCGCCGTGATTCCAGGAAGCTCTGCCTCGTTCGTCTCTATCGATTGCCCCAGCCAGCGCAAGAAGGCGAGGTCCAAGTCGCCGCAATCGAACCCTCGTCCCTGACACCGGCCACCGCTGCTCGCCGTTGATTCTGGCCACCCCGCGCCTCGCCGTCGCCATCATGCGCTCTAGGGTGAGCACACGGTCCACTTGGACCCCTCCTTTCTCTCCATCCCTCTGCTTCGATCCCGCGACGTGCTACGCCGTGCTCTGCCATCAGTCACCGCCGCAATCACTGCTCCGGCGACCTCTACCTAGCGGCGCTGCTCTTTTATGCTTCATCGCAAAGTGCTGATTCGAACGGAGCCAGTCGCGTGCCCCCGCTCGCCCTCTAGCGTCGCCGCCGGCCGTCGTCTGCCGTGCTGCCGCCGTGGTCAGGGTGGTGCCCGTGTGGCAACTGAGGTGGCCTTGGGCCCCTCCGTCAGCCACAAATGGTAGGCACTTCCCCGGTGACAAATGACCCCCACCCGCGTGACGTCAGCCTCTGTCATGCCGATGCAGTAATCCAATTTCAAATGATTTAAATAATTCCAGAAAATGGTTTAATATTGGAAATTCGATAACTAATTATTTATAAGTCAGAAAAATATGTAGAATATATCAAAATGTTCAGAAAAATGAGAACTACCTATTTAAGCTATAATCATGCATTGTTCAACAACTTTCAGGACAAGTTTAATTAGAAGAACAAACCAACCCCTCTCATATACATCCAGAGTTTCTCTGAGTTAGGGTTTTTACCCCTTGGAACCCAGATTAAACTGCCGAGCATGCCTTAGGGTTATATTTGAATGCAATTTAACTTGTCATATCATCATCCTTGCTTGAGCATTGCATCGATGCCATGAGTTGATTGTTTCCCTTTCTTTCCAGTGATTTGGTTCTTCCCGATAGAATAAGATATCGAGATTGAGATAAGATTGAATGTAGAGATCAGCATCGTCGAAGCTCGAAGACCAATACTTGACCAACTGTAACCAAGTCAAGTACAAGATGTTCGAAGATCTGCTTATCGGTTATCAACTGGCAAAGGCAAGCATAGCCCCACCATGATATAATCTTATGATTTCGAAAGCATTTCAATTCCTGCCATGATGCATACGATTCTACTATGGTATTTTATCGATAGATAGAGTATCCTATCTATGGGTGGGCATAAAAAACCGAAACCGAACACCGAAACCAAATTAACCGGAACCGAAACCGAATACATCGAACCCGAATTAGCCGAAACTAATTTCGGTTAGTAAATATGATTAACCGAATTTATAAATATTAATTCGGTTTTAACTCTCTGTTAACCGAAATAATCATATAAACCAAAAAATATACGTGACAGAGCTAAATATATTTGTGATTCTGTCTCAGGCGTCCATTATTGTACGTAGACACTAGCTCATGCGACAAAAAGACATGCATGCAAAAGCTGTCAGGCTGCCCATGCATGTACGTATGTCTCCAGCCACATGCACGTACATGTTCGTGGTTTAACAGCTCTTGCATGTACGTATATCTCCAGCCACATGCATGTATATGTTCGTCGTTTAACTGTCAATTGTGTCTATGAATTTTATTGGAAGTATTTCAATTGTTTTCCTGTTTAGGATATAATCATGTATTTTAGCTGAACTCTCAACACATACAATTTGTTGAATGTATACGGCTTGGAAGATAGACATCATTTTTTGAACGAGCAAGATAGACATCATGCTTATTATGTTCTTTTTCCACACATGCGTTTAAGACATCAGCTAGCCATGTATTGCTTCAGGTACTCGCCGACCTGGAGGTTGCTTCCGGTGCGCCGATGAGTGGTTTAGCCCGTATGGATCTACATAAATTATGGCACAGTGTTGTTATTTCTAGAAGTTCGATTAAAAACCGAACACCAAACCGAATTGTCCACTAACCGAAAAAACAGAAATAATTTCGGTGCCTATTTTGTAGAAACCGAATTATAGAAAAACCCGAAAAACCGAACCGAATTAACCAAAAAAACCGAATGCCCACCCCTAATCCTATCTGCTCCATACTCTCTTTAAGCATATATTACCTGATCCACTGCTCCTAGCATAACTAGGTTTGGCTTGTGTGCACTGCTAGAGCTAATATCTGTGTCCTGCTTAGCCATGCATAGCTATCAGTGCTGGTTCATCCAGATGATGTATCAGATGCAGAGAATCTAGTATGACAGGAGAACATGATGAGATGAGATCAGTGGTAAAGGTTAAACATGCTAAGGCTTGTATGGGAGGCCATGGTGGGATGTGGTTTTTCTAGTCCCATGCTCGCCACCACTAGGACCCGAGTTCTTGCCTCTTGAACCATGACGAGCGTACAACCACACGGGGTTTATGGGGACCCCTCGATTGACTAACTTGCCTAGTAGATTCCATGAGTCACATAGTTCGGGCGTTCCATTCGACATATGCATTGAAAACGTTTTTTAAAAAAGGAGGTGCATTCATAACAGGTAGGTAAGCGTGGCCGGGGTTGCTTGGGGTCGATGGAGCCCCTGGTGAACCAACCTCGCCTCACATCTTTAAGGACCGGCTTCGGGACTTAACCCATTACGGCGGAACCATCCTTATTGTGTGATGCCAGGAAGCTCTGCCTCATTCGTCTTTGTCGATTGCCCCAGCAAGCGCAAGCAGGGGAGGTCCGAGTCGCCGCAATCGGACCCTCATCCCTGACGCCAGCCACCACTGCTCGCCATTGATTGTGGCCACCCCGTGCCTCGTCGTCTCCATCATGCGCTCCAGGGTGAGCACACAGTCCTCCTGGACCCCTCCTTTCTCTCCCTCCCTTTTTGCTTCGATCTTGCCATGTGCTCCGCCGTGCTCTGCCGCCAGTCACCACCACAATCACTGCTCGGCGACCTATACCTAGCGCCACCGCTCTTTTATGTATCATCGCGAAGTGCTGATTCGAATGGAGCCAGCCGCGTGCCCCCGCTCGCCCTCTAGCATCGCCGCCAGCCGTCGTCTGCCATGTTGCCGCCGCGGTGACGTGGTGCCCGCGTGGAAACTGAGGTGGCCCTGGGCCCCTCTGTCAGCCATGATGGGTAGGCACTACCCTGGTGACAAATGACCACCACCCGTGTGACGTTAGCCTCTGTCATGTTGACACAGTAATCCAATTTAAAATGATTTAAATAATTCCATAAAATGGTTTAATATTGAAAATTCGATAACTAATTATTTATAAGTCAGAAAAATATGTATAATATATCAAAATGTTCAGAAAAATGAGAACTACCTATTTATGCTATAGTCATGCATTGTTCAACAACTTTCAAGACAATTTTAATTAGAAGAACAAACCAACCCCTCTCATATACATCCGGAGTTTCTCCGAGTTAAGGTTTTTAACCCTCGAAACCGCGATTAAACTATCGAGCATGCCTTAGGGTTACATTTGAATGCAATTTAACTTGTCATATCATCATCCTTGCTTGAGCATTGCATCGATGCCATGAGTTGATTGTTTCCCTTTCTTTCCGGTGATTTGGTTCTTCCCGATAGAATATGATATCGAGATCGAGATCAATATTGAATCCAGAGATCAGCATCGTCGAAGCTCAAAGACCATTACTTGACCAACTGTAACCAAGTCAAGTACAAGATGTCCGAAGATCTGCTTATCGGTTATCAACTGGCAAAGGCAAGCATAGCCCCACCATGATATAATCCTATGATTTCGAAAGCATTTCAATTCTTGCCATGATGCATATGATTTTACTGTGGTCTTTTATTGATAGATAAAGTATGCTATCTGTTGCATACTCTCTTTAAGCTTAGATTACCTAATCAACTTCTCCTAGCATAACTAGGTTTGGCTTGTGTGCACTGCTAGAGCTAATATCTGTGTCCTGCTTAGCCATGCATAACTAGTAGTGTTGGTTCATCTAGATGATGTATCAGATGCAGAGAATCTAGTATGACAGGAGAACGTGATGAGATGAGATCAGTGGTAAAGGTTAAACATGCTAAGGCTTGTATGGGAGGCCATGGTGGGATGTGGTTTTTCTAGTCCCATGCTCGTCACCACTAGGACCCGAGTTCTTGCCTCTTGAACCAAGACGAGCGTACAACCACACGGGGTTTATGGGGACCCCTCGATTGACTAACTTTCCTAGTAGATTCCATGAGTCACATAGTTCGGGCGTTCCATTCGACATACACATTGAAAACATTTTTTAAAGGAGGTGAAGGAGGTGCATTCATAACAGGTAGGTAAGCGTGGCCGGGGTTGCTTGGGGTCGATGGAGCCCCTGGTGAACCAACCTCGCCTCACATCTTTAAGGACCGGCTTCGGGACTTAACCCATTACGGTGGAACCATCCTTATTGTGTGATGCCCGGAAGCTCTGCCTCATTCGTCTTTGTCGATTGCCCCAGCAAGCGCAAGTAGGGGAGGTCCGAGTCGCCGCAATCGGACCCTCGTCCCCGACGCCGGCCACCGCTGCTCGCCGTTGATTCTGGCCACCCCGTGCCTCATTGTCTCCATCATGCGCTCCAGGGTGAGCACACGGTCCTCCTAGACCCCTCCTTTCTCTCCCTCCCTTTTTGCTTCGATCTCGCGATGTGCTCCGTCGTGCTCTGCCGCCAGTCAGTGCTGCAATCACTGCTCCGGTGACCTCTACCTAGCGGCACCGCTCTTTTATGGTTCATCGCGAAGTGCTGATTCGAACAGAGCCAGCTGCGTGCCCCTGCTCGCCCTCTAGCATCGCCGCCGGCCGTCGTCTGCCATGCTGCCGCCGCGGTGACGTGGTGCCCACGTGAAAGCCCTGGGCCCCTCTGTCAGCCATGATGGTTAGGCACTGCCCTGGTGACAAATGACCACCACCCGTGTGACGTTAGCCTCTTTCATGTTGACACAGTAATCCAATTTAAAATGATTTAAATAATTCTATAAAATGGTTTAATATTGGAAATTCGATAACTAATTATTTATAAGTCAGAAAAATATGTATAATATATCAAAATGTTCAGAAAAATGAGAACTACCTATTTATGCTATAATCATGCATTGTTCAACAACTTTCAAGACAAGTTTAATTAGAAGAACAAACCAACCCCTCTCATATACATCCGGAGTTTCTCCGAGTTAAGGTTTTTAACCCTCGAAACCGCGATTAAACTATCGAGCATGCCTTAGGGTTACATTTGAATGCAATTTAACTTGTCATATCATCATCCTTGCTTGAGCATTGCATCGATGCCATGAGTTGATTGTTTCCCTTTCTTTCCGGTGATTTGGTTCTTCCCGATAGAATACGATATCGAGATCGGGATCAATATTGAATCTAGAGATCAACATCGTCGAAGATCGAAGACCAATACTTCACCAAATGTAACCAAGTCAAGTACAAGATGTCCGAAGATCTGCTTATCGGTTATCAACTGGCAAAGGCAAGCATAGCCCCACCATGATATAATCCTATGATTTCGAAAGCATTTCAATTCCTTCCATGATGCATATGATTTTACTATGGTCTTTTATCGATAGATAGAGTATCCTATCTGTTGCATACTCTCTTTAAGCTTATATTACCTAATCCACTGCTCCTAGCATAACTAGGTTTGGCTTGTGTGCACTGCTAGAGCTAATATATGTGTCCTGCTTAGCCATGCATAGCTAGTAGTGTTGGTTCATCCAGATGATGTATCAGATGCAGAGAATCTAGTATGACAGGAGAACGTGATGAGATGATATCAGTGGTAAAGGTTAAACATGCTAAGGCTTGTATGGGAGGCCATGGTGGGATGTGGTTTTTCTAGTCCCATGCTCGCCACCACTAGGACCCGAGTTCTTGCCTCTTGAACCAAGACGAGCGTACAACCACACGGGGTTTATGGGGACCCCTTGATTGACTAACTTGCCTAGTAGATTCCATGAGTCACATAGTTTGTGCGTTCCATTCTACATACGCATTGAAAACGTTTTTGAAAGAAGGAGGTGAAGGAGGTGAATTCATAACAGGTAGGTAAGCGTGGCCGGGGTTGCTTGGGGTCGATGGAGCCCCTGGTGAACCAACCTCGCCTCACATATTTAAGGACCGGCTTTGGGACTTGACCCGTTAGGGCGGAACCATCCTTATTGCGTGACTCATGGTCTTAGCGAAAGCAAGGTAAAGGTCGTGGCTAACCACCCTCTATCGGCCTTCCAAGGAAGAGGGCTAATCTTAAGTGGCATTAAGAGAAGGTTAGTACATGTGGGTAAAGTTGTACACCCCTGCAGGGTAATAATCTTTCGAAAATCCGTGTCCACGGTTATGGACGACTTGGGAACGGATGTGAGATCATAGAGAACATGAACCTAATCATAAAACTTGGCATATCAACGTGTGCTTAAGGATGCTTCCTCATGGGTATAAGGGGGTGATCATAGATAGGGTTCCGATGATGATGATTGGTGGATATCAAAAGATGATGATCAATGCTTTGGAGATGTCTCTCTCTTATCCCCTTTTAAAATACTCTGAATAGACGAGCTTCTTCTCTCTCTTGTTTTATAAACAAAAGTGGCTTTATGAAAAACAACTCCACAAGCCATAAGTCTTGCAGAGTACACCCTGTACTCACCCTTGCTTTGTTGATACTTTTGGAAGATTAAGTGTTCCCCTGAAGACGAGTTCCGTACGACATCGACATCGACGAGTAGCTTGGGGTTCCCGGCCGGCAGCCTGGAATCTATGGGCTGGGACGTCATCGTTATGCTTCAGGCCTCTTAGGCCATTTGTTAAGTTTGGTATACTTAATAGCTTAATTTGCCTTTTGTTGTTTGATGTTTGTGGTAAGTGACCTCTTCTTGTAATAATTTGGTTCTCTGCTCTATTATGAGCTCGCTGTAATAATTTTTGTGTCATAGGGTCACTGTGATCAATTCTTCACTGGATATTCTCGAGCTCAAGGTTAAGCTTATGTCAGACGGAGGTCTGGGATTTGTTTAGCCCTGATCTCGGGGGTGTCACAGAACATATGTAATAAACGCAAGGAAATCAAAGCCCTGTGCCTTGAGAATTCAAGTTAAAAGTTGAAAAAGATGAAGCAGAAGGTAAACTTTTCCGGCTTCCTCTTTGTCAATTAGCTATTTGTCATAGTCAAACTTGTTCTGTCTGACTGATATGTTTCCTTTGCAGAACTATTGTGCGAGTCTAGCAAGATGGTGGAGCAATCCGAGAACTTCAAGGTCTTGGAAGTAGAGAATGCTGAGCTCCGGGACAAGCTTGAGAAGCTGACTATTGAATCAGAGAAATCCGTAGCTACTATCCTAGACTCAAGCAACCATGAGACCGTGAGGCTCGAGAAGCTGTTGGCCCTCTGAGACAAAAAATTGGATGATCTTCGGAAGGACTTTGGTAGTCAGAGGGATCTAGCCCAGGCCATAGAAAGTGAGCTCAACAGCCTCCGCAACGAGCATGCCTAGTGGGATTATTCTGTGCTAGGCAAGATTTACGACTTACTATATTCGATTGATTTTTCGACTTTATTTTGAGTCATTTTTGATTTTTAGTTCTTTCCCAGCCCCCCTGAATCTTTCCAACTCTCCTACCTTCGAACCTCATCTCGAGCGCATCAAGATCGTTGGAGATATTTTGTTTGACTTCCGCCAGACTCTTGAAGAGGCTGGCGAGTTGGTCAAACTTTCTGACTTGCACACAATGTCAGTGCAAGAGGTGAGGGACAAGGCCAAGGAGATTCTGAAGCTTATTGAGGACCGGAAGATCTCCTATGATCGGACTGCTACGCAGACTGCTCTTACCATGGTGATGAGCCACCATAGCGAGATGGAGATCTGGCATATCACCAAGGGTATTGCCGAGGAGGATGATGAGGGTAACCCGCAGGACATCAAGGCAATCCAAGATTCATGTGCAGGTTACGCTTGCCGTGTGGAGGAGATAACCAACTACACGACGCCGTTCTTTGGATCCGTTGTTGTGCCTCCTTCGCCTCAAGAGCCAGAAGACAGCTTTGCTAAAGCAGCTTCCGAGTCTGAGATCCAGGGCGACAACGTTGTCGACTCTAGCGCTCCACCTTCTTCATCACCACCACCTGAATCTGCAGCATAAATAGTTTTTATGCATTATTCTGAAATTTGGGCAATGTAATGATGGAAACAATATTTTGATTTGTGCTACTCTGTAAAAACTGATGCTTTTACTATCGTAGCACTCTTGCTTGTATATATTTTATGTGTGTGCTTGAAAAAAATTCTGAAGCACTAGTTTTTAATGCTTATACTTGTCGTTTTATCTGGCTCTCTGCCTCGTCCCTTTCATGAGTAGGTCAACCTTTAGCACGGAAACTTTGCCGACCAATGGAGCTCAATATCTAAACCAGTTTAAACTCGAAAACAAAGATGGCTTCCAGTTCCAACAATTCATTACTCAGAAAGTACCCGCGTCTAAGCAATCAGATAAAAAACCAAAGTATAAACAATAAATTGAATTTTTTACCCTAAGGTAACATTTTTTAGATATTCAAAAAGCATAACCAGAACGAACATGATCATAAAGTACTTTCAAGCATTCTGGGATTTTTGAAAATAAGATGGCGAAAAACTTCTCAAAGCTAACATATGAAGAAACCAAAACATTATTTCACTTTGAACATGTACATATATGATTACAAGGAAATATAACTAAGAATAGAACGGATGTAGCATGGACAGTCTATTTCATCCGGGTCTGTCTACCACCATCTCTCTTTCTTTTCCGAGTATGTGGTATTTTCTTGACTAGTCTCATATCGGTTAAATAATACGACCCATTATGCAGAACTCTGCTAATCATAAAAGGTCCTTCCCAAATTGGGGAAATATTGTGCTTTCTTTTTTGCACAAGTCGGAGAACCAAATCGCCTTTCTTGAAAGAATGGTTTTGCACTCTTTGATTATGATACTTGCATAACTTTTGTCGATAGGCTGTAGATCTCTGCTCAGCAACAACGCGTACTTCTTCAATTATATCGAGATCATCTTGTCGAGAAACTTCTCCATCTTCTTCGATATATGCTTTGACTCATGGAGACTGATGAATTAGATCACTTAGAAGAACTGCTTATGCACCATAGACCAAGAAGAAAGGACTATATACGGTTGATCTGTTAGGAGTTGTATGCAAGCTCCATATCATAGACGGTAATTCTTCCGCCGAAGCCCCTGTGGCCCGGCAAAGCGGTGCCTCGAGACAAGGTCGGATTCCTTATAAAATAAGACTGTTAGTTCTTTCGACTTGTCCATTAGCTTGTGGATGCGCGACTGATGCAATATCGAGTCGGATCCCTTGTTCTTCGCAGTATTCGGCAAGTTCTCCCATGGAAAAATTGCTCCTGTTGTCAGTAATTATACTGTGCGGATATCCAAATCGGATGATCACGTCCTCAACGAACTTTATGGTTGTGGGTCCATCGCAACTGGTTATAGGTTTATCCTTAATCCACTTTGTAAATTTATCCACCATCACTAGTAGGTGAGTAAACCCACATTTTGCTGTATGAAACGGCCCTACCATATCAAGCCTCCAGATCGCAAATGGCCATGTAGTAGGGATTGTTCGCAGTTGATTAGCCGAAACGTGTGCCTGATGGGCGTACTTTTGGCAGCCTTTGCACGTTTTGACCAGTTTGTCGGCATACTCTTAGCTGTAAGCCAAAATAATCCGTGTCTAAAAGCTTTTGCCACTAAGGATCTGGCTGCAGCATGGTGACCACACTCTCCTTCGTGGATTTCTCGTAATATTTCCACTCCTTCTTCCGAAGAAATGCATCGCTAAAAAATGCCAGAAACACTTCGCTTATAGAGCTCACCATTTATTATAGTGTAGGATTTTTATCGTCGGCCGATCTGCCGGCTCAAGTCTTCGTCTTCGGGTAATTTTCCGTCTATTAGGAAATTCAGATAGGGTTTTGTCCACCTAGGAATTACAGCCAGAACTGCTATTAAAGGTTAGTCAGATTTCGTCAGACAGTCCCCGTCAACTCCGACTATGGAGGGGACCCTTAAATGCTCTAAAAAAGTGCCATCTGGTACTTGTTTCCGCGCAGAGCCTATCCTTAACAGAGCATATGCTTCCTCATTTTCTGCTCGAGAGATGTGTTGTATTTAAAAACCCTCGAACGATTTAGATAATTCATCCACAATAGCTTGGTATGCTGCCATGTGCTTGTTTGTGTTGCAGATATCGGATACTTGTTGAGGAACTAAATCTGAGTCTCCGTAACACATGAGTCTTGTTATGCCGATATTTTTGGCCATGCGTATTCCATGTAGCAATGCTTCATACTCGGCAATACTGTTTGTTGTCATAAAGTGTATTTGCAACACATAGAATATATTATTTCCTTGGGGTGATTTGAGCACCACGCTAGCCCCCGAGCCTCCTTGTGCTTTTGATCCCTCAAAGTGAAGGGTCCAAAATTCCGAGTCTAGAGGACTTGTGTTTTCTGCCGTCTCTGTCCAATCAACAACAAAGTCGGCAAGTATTTGGGACTTAATTGCTGTACGCGGATTGTACTCAATGTCGAAAGCTACAAGCTCTATTCCCCACTTTACGACACGTCTTGTGGCGTCGCGGTTATAGATTATATCTCTCAGGGGAGTGGTGCTCACCACTGTGATCTTATGCTCTTGAAAATAGTGGCGTAGCTTTCTAGATGCAAAGAACACTCCATAGGCTAGATTTTTATGGTGTGGATACCATTGTTCTGACTATGTAAGGACCTCACTTAGGTAATAAGTTGGATGCTGCACCTTATGCTCGTGGCCTTCTTCCTCGTGCTCCACTACTATTACCACACTTTTGACCTTGTTGGTCGCTGCAATATAGAGTAACATAGGCTCCTGAGGTTCTGGCGTTGTGAGAACTGGTGGGTTTGAAAGTTGGTCTTTCAAACTTTAGAGGTCAGTTTTGGCTTCCTGGGTCCAGACAAACTTGTCGGTTTTCTTCAAGAGTTTATATAAAGGTGCGGCTCTTTCACCAAGCTGGCTGATGAACCGACTCACTATTGCAATGCAACCAGTGAGACGTTGCACATCCTTCAGGCGAGTCGGCCTGGTAATGTTGAGTATAGCCTTGATTTTGTCCTGGTTCACCTCTATGCCTTGCTCAGAGACGATGAAACCTAACAATTTTCTGGATGGAATTCCAAAGAAACACATCTTCGGATTTAGCATCATGTTGAATTTTCGTAGACTAGCAAATGTTTCCTCCAAGTCAGAAATTAAAGTTCCCTTCTTTTTGGACATAACTGCTATGTCGTCTATGTATACATGGACGTTGTGTCCAATTTAATTGTTGAGAAAATATTGCATAATACGTTGATATGTTGCTCATGTGTTCTTTAAGCCAAAAAGCATAGTTTTGTAGCAGAAGGTTCCGAAAGAAGTGACGAAAGACGTCTTAACTTGATCTGACTCTTTCATCGGTATTTGGTGATATCCGGAATATGCATCGAGAAAACAGAGTAATTCCAACCCTTCCATTGAGTCGATAACTTGATCGATTATAGGTAAAGGGAACGGGTCTTTTGGGCATGCCTTGTTCAAAGTGGTATAATCAACACACATCCTTAAATCAGTAGTGTCCTTTTTAGGGACGAGTACAGGGTTTGCCACCCAATATGTGTGGATGACCTCTATTATTAATCCGGATAACTCTAGTCGGGCTAATTCCTTGGCTATTGCTTTGCGCTTTTCATCACCAAACCGTCATAAAGACTGTTTGACGGGTTTAGCATCATGGTACCCATTAAGAGAGTGCTCGGCAAGTTTCCTAGGTACTCCGGTCATGTCAGAAGGCTACCATGCGAAGATGTCACTATTAGCTTTGGGGAACTCGACGAGCGCACTTTCCTATGCAAGGTCTAAGCCTACCCATATGTTTGTCATCTTGAAGGGATCATCTTCCTTCAGGGACGTTTTCTTTGTCTCTTTCGACGCCTTGAACTGCAAACTTGGCTTCAGCACCTCGTTCTTTGTAGTGGGCATCTCCGACAGGTTGATGGTATTCTTGATCTCCTGGTACTCCTAGGCGTGTAGCACGGCTTCGGTGAATGCAACAGATCCTTCGTCACACTCTCGTGCCTTCCTCAGATTTCCCTGGATGGTGATTACACCCTTTGGACCTGGAAGTTTAATCATATTGTAGATGTAACAGGGACGAGCCATGAACGCCCAGTAAGCTGGATGACCGAAGATGGCGTGGTAAGAACTTTTGAACGGTACCACCTCAAAAGAGAGTGGCTCGGTGCGGTAATTATCTCGGGTTCCAAATGTCACGTACAGATTAATCTCACCCAAAGAATCCGCCCGTCTCCCTGGTACGATGCCATGGAAAGTTACACTGATGTAACTCAACTGGCTCTCGTGTAGCTTCATGCGGTGGAGCGTCTCGATGTAGAGGATATTAATGTTGCTTCCATCGTCCATGAGAGTTTTAGAAAACTCATAGCCATCAATAAGAAAATTGACGACCAGAGGATACTTTCCCTGACGATGTGTTTGATGACTCCTTGGTGGTGCCAAAGAACTTGGTGCTTGATGTGGAGTCTGTTGGGAACCCCAAGAGCAAGGTGTGAAGCAGCACAACAGCAAGTTTTCCCTCAGTAAGAAACCGAGGTTATCGAACCAGTAGGAGGAAGGAAATGTCACACAGGTGTTGCAACAATATGGAGACGTGCACAGCACAAACTCAAGAATTTGCCCCAATGAACAGTGAGGTTGTCAAGCTCACCGGTTTGCTGTAACAAAGGATTAAACATATGGTGTGGAAGGTAATGGTTTGTAGCAAGTAAAAAAGTAACATTGGAAGATGTATCAATGGTAAAGATTGGACCGGGGTCCATAGTTCACTAGAGGTGCTCTCCTTAGATAAACAACATGGCATGAAGGGTAAACAAATTACAGTAGGGCAATTGACAGGAACTGAGCAAGGCATAACAATGCAATACCAGACAAAAAGATCCTATGCGATTCGATTGGGCAATACAACAATATACATACACAGCCATCCAACTGCATATATGACTAGAAGTCCACCTTCAGGTTATCATCCGAACCCCCTCTAGTATTAAGTTGCAAGCAACAGACAACTGCTTTAAGCAAAGTGTGTAAGCTAAACAGTCCAGATGTTCTATGAACAAGAGACCATTGTTTTCTCCCTAGTAGCAACAGCACATCTACAATCGAAGAGATTTCGGTCACTTCCCTTGGAAACTAGAGGCATGAACCCACTATCGAGCATAAATACCCCCTCTTGGAGTCACTAGCAACTACTCGGCCAAGATAGCGACTAACAACAGAAAGCATGCAAGATCACAAACAACACAGACATGATAGAATCAAATAGACAAAACCATTAATCAATCTGACATAGTAATATCAATATCCATCGGATCCCCACAAACACAACATGCATGATTACAAATAGATTAGATCTTGATCATGAACGAAGCTCACAAGATCTATACATAAAATAACAAGGAGGAGATACAACCATCTAGCTACTACATGGACCCATAGTCCAAGGTGGAACTACTCACACATCATGCCGGAGAGAAGGCCTCCGGGATGATCTCCCCTCCGGCAGGGTGCCGGGAAGAACTTCAGATCCCCCCCCCCGATCTAGGGACGACGGTGGCGGCGGCTACAGAAGGTTTCGTGGAATATTGATCGAGGTACTTAGGGTTTCTACATCGGGAGATTCTAATAGGCGAAGGGGCGAGGCTGGGAGGCGGCCAGGGGCCCCACACCCTACCCAGGCGTGTGGCAGGGCCCACCCGTGCCTAGCGGGGTCTGGCTGCCCCGACTCATGTTTCCGTCTCTTCTTCTGGATTCTTTTCCCCTACGGAAAGTTATTGACTTTGGCTTTTATCCCGTCCAATTCCGAGAATATTGATTTTCTGCCTTTCTGGAACCAAAAGCAGAAGAAAACATGCAACTAGCACTGTGGCAACTTGTTAATAGGTTAGTTCTAGAAAAGATATAAAAACACCTCAAAGTGTAGACAAAGCAAAGCAAAGTAGATATTAAACAAGCATGGAACATCAAAAATTATTGATACGTTTTCGACGTATGAAGCATCCCCAAGCTTAACTCCTGCTCGTCCCCGAGTAGGTAAGTGATAAAAAGAATAATTTTTGAGGTGACATGCACCATCAAAACCAAGATCAAACCATTTGTAAGCATTGAAAGCTGGGATCAAAGAACTCTAAACATGAACATGAAAGATGGAGTTCTAACAATAGGACATAGTAACTATGCATGCAACATGAAAAGCTATAAACAAAAATCATGAATAACATGCATTGAAAAACGTTTGTTTGTTTCACATACAGAAAACATAGCATAGTGGTAATCATCTTGTCCCACATAGAGTAGCAAATAGATGCATAGGAAACCTTCAAAGTTCACAAGGGTGACTAGAAACAAATAGCACAAGAACAAGTAATATCACAATATGCATCAATCAATAAGCTTTGGAACACTACACACAAAATGACAACTATGCTCTCTTAATGGTGCCTAAAGGTAAAAGGTGGAGACTCAAATAATGGTGGAAGAAAGGCCTTTCATAAAGGAAGAAGGGATTTCAAGTTTCAAAAAGAGCTTCCAAAAATTATGGTACTTGTTAGCTTTCAGCCCTCATTGCCCCTATCATAAGCATCTTGAAGTGATTAAGGTTAAAGTGAACAAAGATGGAGTATATGCTTGACGAAGTATAAGTTGGAAATCTCAAGTCCCTTGAATATGAGGGCCACACCTCATTCTACTCAACTTTAGTCACCTATAAGTTCTTGTCATTATAAGTATTTGCATATCATAGAGAACCGCCAACGGGGTACCCCTTGCACATGGTACAGGAGCTATCCCATAACCAAAATGACAAGGCAAGCAGACAATGAGCATCTCAGCGATCTTTTTATTTACTATGTGCATAGCTTTCATTGAGGATGCTTCATAGATAGCTCACTATGGTGATGCTGCAAGTTTCCACATGAATAGGCATGGCTTAGGCTAGCGGCCCAGGCGTTTCTCTAACACAAAATACAAACTCCATGGACTTACAAGTTCCCTCTTTATTTCACACCCGTGACATCCATAGACAAAAGAGCATGATATCAAATGAGTACAAAGTACAAGTGCAATGTTGAAAACGTTCCCCGTGACAGCACGGTTCTGCTAATTCCAACGTATAAGTGTGTAACATCCCAGCATTAGATCTTAGAAATAGCTAAACCCAGATGTGTGCATTGCATTCATGCATAGAAAATCCGAATAATTTTCGCTCTTTTAAAATAAGAACTTGTCAAAGTGATTAAATCTTCTCTTAACTTGATGGGATTGAAGTAGATCATCAAGTTAACTGCGATAAATATCAATATGACCTTTGCTAAAACCCTTACTTAGTTAAATATGATTTGGTCTAAGGGTAGACCAGATATAATAAATGTCAGTCATAATACATTGTTTAAATAATTCATATATGATTCTTAGGGGATCATATCATACTATTCACCATATCAAACTATGAATACTAAGTTAAGATTACCACTAAGATTTATAAAAAGAAAATGCAATGATTAATCTTGACCTATCTTATTCTTATCCATTCTTACTATGAGTATCATAGTAATTCTTAACTGTAAACTCTTTAATGAGTTGAAGATGGAAAGAGACTAAGTCAAGATCATCTACTATATATATTCTTCCTATAACAATCTTTATGGAACTTATTTCAATATCTGTTGTTCATCAATGTTGGATAATTCCCCATTGATTCACAAAGTCTTTAACTATCAATCTTTGATCTACTACTTGATCTTATCCAAACATCTACTTAAATCTTCTAATGAGGGCATAGTCCATTAATAACCTTAATCCAATATAAGATACTAAGAAGATAATTTCCAGACAATGAAAGGTAGGATTGATAAAGCCCTGCTT
Organism: Avena sativa; assembly: GCA_916181665.1. Lineage (NCBI taxonomy): Eukaryota > Viridiplantae > Streptophyta > Magnoliopsida > Poales > Poaceae > Avena > Avena sativa. The sequence continues at coordinate 153,632,141 of OV702297.1, forward strand.
AGCCAACTAAGAACTTAAGTAATAAATGATTAAAGTATTATAATGGTAATGCTTTGGCCACCAATATTGAATGCTTATATTTAGTATAAGTAATACTGGTGGGTAGAACATGATTGGAACCTTAGTAGAGATAAGTGATCCTAGAGTAGTCATTGCAAACCACATAAATATAATTTAGGGATTGAAGTGTAAGTCATGAGATTTCAGTAAATATAGGCTGATATTATTCAATTAAAGCTAGTATAGCATAGAGTTATAGAAGTAGTGTTATTTATCTTAAAGGATAGTCAACTTTAGAGAAAGGTACTTGGATGCATACAACTAATAAAGATACATTAGTAATGAATGATTAAGAAAAGTATGAGTAGAGTGGAAGGAACTATTTGTTGGATGGAAGGCTATCAACAGTAGAATAGTAAATATAATCAAGCAAGGATATGAGAAAAATTAAGAAAATGCCTTTGTATCAAACTCATTGGATTTATCCATGAGTTTAGAAGAATGATATATGAATAAGTAGATTTTAATAAGTAATCCATCATACTAACCCTGATGATGGATAGGAAGAAGTATTATATCTAGGAAAGGAATTCCTTAATTAGAGATCCAAGATAATGAAATATAATGATATGTTATAAACCATTTTCCTATTTAATCTTGGTAAGCAATCAACTCTAAATCTCAAATCAAACATCATATCCATCTCATACTATTGATCCATCATCTGATGTCTATAACACTTTATAGAAATATTTCCCTATAGCAAATTACATAAGCACATCTCTGTTAATTCCAACCATCATAACAATATGTGCTTAAATATATTTTTATCAATTCACTTCTATAAAACATTCTAATTATTACTTTCTATTATAAAGGGAGATTTCATCAAATATCCCAAACAGAAAACAATATGCTTAGTTATTGAATCTTTAACCACATCCACAAAGGAGTCTAAGTATATTAAAAACCCTAAACCCTAGGGTAAATAATCATAATTCAAAACCTTAAACTTCTTTGTTTATCACAATAGAATATATACATTGCCATTTTCCAAATTAATGGGAGTAGTAATAACCATATCTATGTCTTTTATATTTCATGCATCAAATAATGGTATATGATCATTATACATTTAAAAGTTTCTATTCAAATTATGAACCAACTAGAGTTAAGTTTATAAACAAATAAAAATATATCATTCAAGAAATACCTAACTAAAATAGGAGAGAAAAATAATAAGAAAAGTGTATATAAAATATTAACAAGGTGTTCATATTAAGTAAATAAAAGAAATACAAAAAGATTACATAATAAAAATTCACAAATGAGACTAAGTATATTTTAGTATTGTTGTAAATATCCAGCAACCAAATCATACAAAGAAAGGTTCAAAATATAAATAAAATTCAAATCTAAATAAGAAAACAGAAAATAGAAAAAGGATAAAACAAATAAAAATACTACCTAGCCGTGGCGCAACAACCCTACACCTATCTGACGTCCCTGAGCAGCCCACAACAGCCCAGTAACCAGCCCAGATTCTTTTCTGTCTGAGACAGACAAGTGGGGTCAGGAGAGGACCGTGGGTTGAGCTGAAGAAATTGCTAGGGGGTTATCAGCAAAAGTTGCATCGTCGTCATCGTCACGCACACATGCATCTCGTTTGCGGAGCTCGCCGTCGCTCGATGCCGTCGTCGTTAGCCTTGCGCCATGATACTCGCCGTCGTTCCAGGAAGGGATAAGAAGGTCACCGTGACGCCCTTCCTCAAACCTTATCCCCAATTCCTCCTTATCCTCGCAGATGCAAACGGAACCGAAACCCTAGCTCACCGGAGCCACTCCTCGCCGTTGAACCACGTCTCCCCATTCCATTCTGAGCAGCCATGGAGAAGCGTTGTCCTCCGTAGATCCTCTGGGTAGAATCTTGCATCAAGGGGAGCACTAGAGCGGGTGAATTTGGACGTTCCCCTTCGTAGCAGTTCGTCAGAATCCTCGTAGGGGAGCTCGTTTCCGACCGCGCCTGTCCTCGCCGACCACTCCATCATCATTAGGGTGAGTTCCTGAACCTCCCAGTAACACTCAATCGCCGGATCTCATTGTAAATCGCCGTTCCGCCACATGCCACCGTCAGCCACCATCGGAACTCGTCGGAGCTGAAGCTCCGATGACTATTTCCGAGCGGTGTTGCCACTATTAGGTTCAGTAGATTGCGCTTATTCGAACTAGGCTTATCTCACTTGCTAGGGCACAGTAGATCATCGATGGCGACCAACCTCTGGCGGCGATGGTGGTTCTGACGCCATCATTACGTCATGATCACACCACGTCAGCTAGTTTGACTGGTCGTTGTCCTGCGTGGACAGTGACGTGGCCAGGGCCCATGTGTCATCGACTGAGAGTAAAAAAAGTTCAGTAACAAATTTATTTCTTTAGCTAGTAGGCTGAGGTGGACAATGGCCCACTAGTCAGTGACTGGGGCTAACTCTTAGTACAGTGTAAAAAGTATTTTCTGTTAAGAAATAAATAAAATGTTATAATTCAATTAATAATATTCCAGAAATCAAATAAATGATTAAATCTTGTTTAATTAATAACTTTTGATTTATAATTCAGAAAAATATGTATAATATTTGAAAATTTGTAGAAAAATAAAATCTATAACTTAAACTTATTATCAAATATTATTATGATGATTATTTAAATAAATGTTATTTAATAAAGGTTTTATAAGTAATAAAACCTTGATAATTCATATTCCTAAAATGATAAATGTTAATAATATATAAAAATACCAAAATTCTTAGAAAAATAAGAATTCTAATTTAAAACTATAATCATGTATTATTAGTTCACTTAATTAAATATTTATTATTTATTAAATAATTATGAAGTAATAAGAATTACAAAAATCATATCTTATTAATTATCAATCACAAAAATAAATGTGATATACCAAGATGATCACAAAAATAATATCTACATGTTAAAAATCTAATATTCTACTTTTGAGTTAAATAAAAATTTAAATATTTTAACAACTCAACTTTAAACTTATTTACTTCCTTAATAATTAATATAAGGATAAATAAAATTTATTAATATTCTTAAGATGTGTAAATTAAGTTTAATAAATAGTTTTAATCTTAAATATTCATAAAATGAAGCTTTAATGGTTAAAAACATTATAAATATATTTTTATTAAATTATTTTCAACATTAAATAAAGGTTTTATTCTAAAATAATTTCCATTTATAATAAAAACCTAAAAGAGCAATCTATGAATGCACCAAACCTTTTCTAAACCATGTTAATCACCAAATTACAAAAACTACCACAACATTATATAAATCCATAAATAGTTAAATAATAGTGTGTTGTGAATTATAAACTATACTCGCTCCTTTATAAAAGCCAAATGATATTACTCTATTATAGAATTAAGAAACCATTATCCCCAGTAAAAGAATAACCATTCTTAAATAACTTAAAGAAAACATTTCAGATACACAAAGTACAAATGTATAAGTATTATACTTTCAAAACTATCTATATTTTTTAAGTTAACTTTATTCTCCAAGATTCTAAATATAATACAATAAACATTACTTTATGTTTTATAGTTAACTTTGGTCTGAAGTAGTTAAGTATAAAGCAACTCAAGCCAAATCATTTGAGCAAACCAATAACATCAACCACGATTAATTAACCACAAAACTTGTTTTGACCTTAGAAGGGAAACCTTTTCTTTGAAGGTTATTCTTTTTGCCACTTCAAACAAGATCTTTTATACAAGCAATCTGGACAAGTATGTCATAAGTTTATATATTTTACTACTACATATGTGTTGCTCACACACTCCTAATCTCTATTAAGAATACAAATATAAAACTTATCTAACAGGACCACACATTCCAAAGCATCCAGTTCCGGAATCCAAACCCTAGGACAACGTTATCCCCAGAAATTGCGTTTACAACGTGCATCACATTACTTATGCATAAAAGCATACTGCTTCTTTAAACATTAGTCCTTACCGGACCAATGATGCTGATTTCAGATTTTGGATCTTATACTGACTCGAAGACCGTGAGTGCATAATCTTGCAATCAAAAAAGGCAAGTTCATCACTTGCTCATGTCCTTTGAAGAGTCTTTATCAAAGTATTTGCAAATTGTGTGTTATCATATATGTAAGTTGGTTTAACTTCATTACTCTCATGCTTGCTACTCCTGAGAAGTTTAATTGGGTCAAGGGATTTCTTAGTTCTCCTTTATGGGAAATTATTAAAGAACCTATTGCTGAGGAAAGTTCAATTTCTTCCATCATTCCTAATGAGAGCTTTTCCCAGATGACCCCTTCTTGCCTAGGTATTGAAGCCAATAAATCTTCATGCTCTCCCTCTACCCATGCTAGAAAGAGAAAGGGCAAGGAACCTATTGTGGAATCTGAGGTGAGAAGAAGCCCTAGAATTGTTGAACTAAATGGGGGTTTTAAAAGTCACTTAAATTTTCAAATTGTTGATTGCCTGGTTTGTAATGCTGCTCCTCCTTGCCTGAATTCCAATGTGGTTAAAAATCTTGCTGCTACATTCTGCAAGGTAAAAGATGGGGACCTGGAGAAGAGGTTGCTCAAGAAAGGGAAGGCCAATGATGTGGCAGTTAAGGCTCCTACAAAAGGCAGCATTAAAGGAGGACCCTCTTCCAGCTTGGGCATTGGTGGCAAGAAGAAGCCTGGGGCTGCTGGTACCTGTGGACAGCAAGCCAAGAAGAAGCCCTCTTCTTAAGTGTGTTAATGTATCAAACTCAATCTTTTGCTGGAGTCTTGTTGACTCGCTGTTATGTGTTCTGTGATTGTGATATTGCAATGTGGATGGTACTTGTTGTGGATCATCTTTGTGGTACCCTGAATTGGTTTGACTTTTGTCCCTATATTTGTTGTTTCCTCTCCTGGGTGATTACACTATTTATATCACCCCATATCTATACTTGCTCCTGGTTTCTTAATGAATAACAAAAGAACTTGGAAGATCTTAAATTGGAATATCAGGGGAATCAATTCTGAAAAAAAAATGGATTGCTCTCAGAAGCAAAATTGAGGAGTCTGGTTGTGACATTATCTGTCTCCAAGAAACTAAGCGTGAGGATTTTGATAGCTCCTACATTAAAAAATTCTGCCCCTCCAAATTTACCAATTTTGAATTTCTTCCCTCCAGAGGTGCATCTGGAGGTTTGATCACCATTTGGAATGGCTCCCTGTTTTCTGGACAGCTTTCTTTTCTCAATGAGTTTTCTATCTCCATAACCTTGACATCTCTCTTGTCCAATAAATCCTGGATCCTCTCCAACATTTATGGGCCATGTTTACCTGAAAAAAAGTCTAAATTTTTAGACTGGTTTGGCAGCATTGATATGCCTGATGATGTGGATTGGCTTATTGTGGGAGATTTTAACTTCTGTAGATAGCCTTCAGATAGAAATAAATTGGGTGGAGATGTGAATGGTATGCTTCTCTTTAATGAAGCCATTAATAATTTGGGTCTCATTGTATTACCACTTAAGGGTAGAAAGTTCACTTGGAGTAACATGCAGAAGGATCCCCTCTTGGAAAGATTGGATTGGTTTTTTACTTCTGCTGCCTGGACTCAGAGTTTTCCCTCAACTTTTGTTGCTCCTCTTTCAAAGCCCACTTCTGATCACCTTCCTTGTGTCATTTCCATTGGCACAATGATTCCCAAAGCTCAGGTGTTCAGATTTGAATATCATTGGTTGCATCATAAGGAGTTTAAAGCTATTGTTCAAAATGCCTAGAACATTCCTGTGGGTTTTATGGATTCTGCAAAAAAAATCAATGCTAAATTCAAAAATGTGAGAAGAGGGCAGAAGCTTTGGGCCAAACAGCTACCTTGCCTAAAGGCACAAATCTGCAATGTTAATGCCACCATTGACTTTCTTGATATCATGGAGGAAATGAGAACTCTTACTGTTCAAGAGTGGAATCTTAGGGATATCCTGAAAAATCTTATTATTTCTCTTTTACAAGACCAGAATACTTATTGGAAACAGAGAGGAAAAATTAAATGGGTTAAGCTGGGGGATGAGAACACCAAGTTCTTTCACTCCAGAGCTACCATAAGTTTTAGACATAATTACATTTCCATGCTCAAGGATGATTCTGATCTTGAGGTCTATGATCATGATGGCAAAGCAAATCTTCTTTGGAATTACTTTAAAAATAGAATGGGCTCTTCTGATAAGCCTGAAATGCATTTCAATCTTAATGACTTGGCTGGTGACTGTTTAAGCCAGGAAGAAAGGGATGCTTTGGAAAAGCCTTTCTCTGATGAGGAGATTGATGAAGTCATCACAAATCTTCCTAATGATAAGTCCCCAGGCCCTGATGGCTTTAATAATGAATTCATAAAGCTTTGCTGGCCTATTATTAAGGATGATGTGAAGCATCTACTTGTGGAGTTCTACGAAGGGCATGCCTCTTTGGAAAGCATTAATTCTTCTTTTATCACCCTCATTCCAAAAATTGCTGCTCCTTTGACTCCTGCTGATTTTAGGCCTATTTCTTTGCTAAATAGTGTCCTTAAGATTATCACCAAGATTCTGGCTAACAGACTGCAAAAAGTCATTCTTAAACTTGTTCACAAGAATCAATATGGTTTCCTCAAGCAAAGATCTATCCAAGACTGTTTAGGTTGGGCATTTGAATTTCTTGATCAATGCCACAAGTCAAAGGAGGAAATTTTAATTCTTAAGTTGGATTTTGAGAAGGCTTTTGACAGAATTGAGCATTCTGCAATCATCAATATCCTTAAAGCCAAAGGTTTTGGAGTTAAATGGATTTCTTGGATTCAGATGATCTTTGGGTCTGCTTCTTCCTCTGTGCTTTTAAATGGTGTGCCTGGGAAAAAAAATTACTGTAGAAGGGGTGTCGGGCAAGGAGATCCTTTGTCTCCTTTATTGTTTGTTCTGGCTGCTGATCTACTTCAAAGTATCCTTAATAAGGCAATGAACCTGGGTCTTCTTTCTTTGCCCACTGAGAATGTATTCTGTCCTGACTTCCCTGTGGTTCAGTATGCAGATGACACTTTAGTAATCCTTAAGGCTGATTCTGAGCAACTCTTGTGTCTTAAGGCAATCCTACATACTTTTGCTCTCTCCACTGGACTCAAAGTCAATTATTCCAAGTCCAGCATGATGCCAATTAACATGGACTCTGAGAGGCTTGAGCATTTTGCTAATACCCTTACTTGTCTCACTGGTTCCTTGCCTTTTACCTATCTTGGTTTGCCTCTGAGCTTGAATAAACCTGCTGTGGAACATTTCCTGCCTATTGTTCAGAGAATTGAAAGAAGGTTGTGTGGAATAGCTGACTTTCTTAGTTATGGGGGGAAACTGCAGTTAGTCAAATCTGTGTTATCTTCCCTTCCCATATATTACATGAGCTGTTTTGATCTTCCTGTCACTATCAAGGAGCAGTTGATTAAATATATGAGGCAATGCTTGTGGAGAAAGAAAACTTCTGATGTTCAAGCTAGAGGTACTGCTCTTGTAGCATGGAAGAAAGTTTGTAGACCCAAGAACCAGGGAGGATTGGGTGTTGTAGATCTTAATGTTCAAAATTCTGCTCTTCTTTTGAAGAATTTGGATAAGTTTTATAATCATAAGGATATTCCTTGGGTTCACCTGGTATGGAATACTTACTATTGTAATGACAAGCTCCCTGGAAGAAGTCTTGAGGGATCCTTTTGGTGGAAAGCTCATCTAAAACTGATTGACATTTTTAAAGGACTTGCAAAGTGCTTGGTTGGAAATGGGAAATCCACACTATTCTGGTCTGATATGTGGAATGATAGCTGCCTCCAACATGAGCTTCCTCACCTCCTCTCATATGCAAAAAACCCTCACATCTCTGTCAGTGAGTTCCTGCATACTGCAAATACTCAGGACCTTTTTTACCTTCCTTTGTCCCAACAAGCTTATCAGGAATATCAAAGTCTTGAACAAATTCTCAATACTGGCAGGGAAGGGGAATCTGATTGTTGGTCTTACATTTGGGGCAGTAATTTTTCAGTCAAAAAGGCTTACTTCTCCTTAGCTGGTTACCAACCGGTTCAGCCACATTTCTCTTGGTTATGGAAATCTTCTTGTCAGCAAAAGCACAAATTCTTCTTCTCGCTCTTACTGCTTGATAGACTCAACACAAGAAACCTTCTGAAAAGGAAATGTTTTTCTCTGGCATCTTATGACTGTGTCTTTTAGGGCTGCAATAGTGAAGAAACCAGCCTACATTTGTTTTGGGAATGCCCCTTGCAAGAGCCTGCTGGGCTGAAATTTCACAGGTCAATATGGCTGATCAAAATATCTTTGAAGTTTTAGCCAGTATTAAAAAAGACCTCAATGTCCCTTTTGCAATGGAAATTCTGATACTTGGAACTTGGGGCATTTGGATTTGCAGAAATAATGAAATCTTCAATAATCAGCATGCATCGATAGAGACCTGGACGGCTATTGTAGCCCAGGAATTAAGATGGGTCCTTTATAGAATTAAGAAGAAGTATTATCAGGGCCTTAAGGTTTGGATTGAAACCAATTTAGACAGGAGATAGCTGTTTAGAATGTTATCCCTCTTCTTTGAGGTAGAATGAGTTTGTAAATATTCTTTTGTAATTCTCTATAATATATAAAAATTGCAGTGGGGTTTTTTGCCCTACTGTTTTACCCTCAAAAAAAATATATGCTATAAGAGAAAGAAAATATTATTTTCACAAATAAAGAAATCATAGATATCATCCTAAGTGGTGATATAATGGTGCAATAGAACTTAGAGTTCTAATTGCAACAATGATGGTCAAATAGGAACTTAATAAACCTGACATTAGTGATTCTAGCACCGTATATTACGCATTAGCCATGAGATTTGGAATGGGACAGAGAAGTCAGCTGTATCTTCTTCCTCTCGCATGAAGCCGGATGTGCAGGTCGTGGCTGTTATCCTCGTAGCGTGCATATTAATTGGTAATTCATAGAGGATATGCAGCATATGGGTGGGAACCCTCACCGTCCCATGATAGTTCTAGCATCTAACGGTTTGTACAAACCATTGTCGTAATTCATTATGTGGGCATGGTGTACACCAAGGAGGCATGTGAGGTCGCGAAGGGGCAGTGATTGGCTTGGACCAACTATTGGGCCCCACATCATGGAATTGTGGATGGGAAAGTATGCCCGGTTGTGCAACAAGGAGTTGATCTCTCATGGGTAAAGTAACGCACCTCTGCAGAGTGTAAGAACTGTAACTTGTTACTCCCTGTTCCGGGAAGGAGCTGCGAACGTGGCGGGAAAGGAACTCCATAAAAGTTTTGGTAAACCCATGAAGGCTGACGGACATAGCTTTTTAGATTAAAAGAAACCTTTAAAGAAATGTTTATGAAAACTTGCATTGTCTACGACCTATGGTCTATGGCTGTAGTTATAGTGCATCAAACACTCCTTTTCTACTGAATTTGCTGAGTACACTCGTACTCAAAGTATCTTCTTAACCTTTGCTAGATTCTAAAGCCATGAAGACGATGTCTACCCCAAGTTATGCTCCAGGAATCATCAACATCTAAAACTCTTCAATGAAGACAAGGAAGTTAGCATATACATCAATTCAAGTGAAGACGAAGTTACTGATTAGATAGGAATATAATCTCTAGCCAAAGAACCTAATTCTATAGTGCATTGCAATAGCAGCAATGTCAATTTCTTAGTTAAAATCCTAGTTTAATAGTATAATAATTCTTGTGTTGTTTATCTTTGATTCTTCTCAGTAAGAAGTTCTTTCTCTCTCTTTAACCTAGAGTGTTCTCTGGATCTTATGTAAATAAGTGAGTTGTAACCTTTAGCCATGTATTGGACCTGTTGTGTTTCTGTTGTGCCATTCTGAGGGATGTAATACTAGTGAGCGGTGTTTCACTGGTGTTATGTCAACGACTATAGTATACTACATCATGTAGTGGTATGCTGGGTCACCGCAGTTCGTATCATAGCATATGCTTTGACCTTAGGTTGGAAACCTAGCAAATGGGTAGAACCTGTAGGACACACCTACAATAATAAAGAGTTCCTTAGTGATATGAGGGACATTCACTTGAGAATAATCCTGTTATGTTACTAGTGCGATAACTCTTTTATATGATTGCAATTTCCAATCATTACCCAAGAGTTTTAACTCTATGTGACTGATGATAATTTCTTATCTACAGTTCCACATGGCACCTCGATATCCACCCCGGAATGTTCAAGTGATGAACAGGACGTTGGATGACTACGGAGGGGATTGGACAGATAATCTCCGACAACTTCTATGGAGTTTGGAATGTGAATCGAGACTTTTGGTCAAGATTTACAGTTACTATGAGGGGCAGGTATTAGCTAAATATCGTGCCATGATCATGTTACCCAAGAAGTTAGGACTTAAGGGAGAAATGCCATCAGGAGAGGCAAGGTGCATGGCATCTGCATATCAGATTGCCTTAGCAGTAGCCATAACCATGATCCGAGAACAAAAATCCCAAGCTCTAGAAGGTAGTACTCACACCATTATACCACATGAAACCTCAAACCCAGAGCATGAGTTAGATCACTCTACCTTAGTCCAAGCTGAACCTACTCTAGCTGTAGAGTATATGGATCGTTATCGGTCTTTGCTAAACACTTATCATAACACTCACCAAGTCTTAGTTCAAGACCTGGATACGGTCATTGAGGATTTTACTGATCCTAGTAAAGCAATGGCACGTAGGAAGAAGTTAGACAAAGAAGCTAGGCATCCCAAATACATACCTTCAGGAGAAGTGTTTGAGGAAACTGAGTTTGATGATCCAAACTCGGAAAATTATGCCTATTACCAAAATGACTTTAAGCCACCTGAAGACCTATGGACCAAATATAACTCTGAACAATAGGAATGGAATAAAGTTATTCCAAATAAACCTGAGCCTAACAAGTATGGATGGGAAATAGAATCTCAAGGTAGAACCATAGGAAATCCTATACCTTGTGATACAGGTATTGAAGAAGAGACCAACTATAACCATAGAGAGCCTTATGGACCATATGGGGGTAATACTAATCCAATCAACTTAGAAGAGTATTCTGACAGCTACTACACCAATATATATGACTGGATCCAAGAAAAAGCCAAGGAACTAACTTATTATGAGGAAGCATTGCTAGAAAATCCGGACTACTCGGTGGAAGATTACGCCAACTCTAGTCATTTTCAATGACTAATCTCAGTCTCGGTACTTCTAATCAAGAATACGCACCTCCTGGATGCTCTTATGCTCCAGATGGCAGTCGTGGGACTTCACGTCATCATGGACAGAACTCCAGGAAGCACTAGAGGAAGATGAAAGTGAGAGAGAAACAACATCCCAAGGGATGAGGGCTTGAATAATGTATATAGAGGGTAATGCGTATTGTAGTTTGAAGAGTTTACCGAAATAAGTGAGGATATATCCACAAGAACAAGAGGTTCTTGTAAGATAGTTGTGTAAATAGGTTTGGAGCAAACCGTTGGAACATCTAGTACATTTGTAAATTATCTAAAACCTATGTATAATATAGGGTATATGTTTTGTTGTTTATTGACTTTTGGATCTTTTTTATTCTTTTTGACTGACTAGATCTATACATGAAGTTTAATTTGGTGTGCAAATGCATGATGTAACACCCAGTTATTACTTGATGTTATAGACCTAGATAGAAATGGGAATTCGTGTAAGGGAGTGACGAGTTTTGAAGATCATAAAGAAGACTGACTTGAAGGGTGAAGCATGATATAAGGAATATAAACACCATTTGGAGGATAGATCAAGTATAGATTAATTTTAGCCAGATTCAAGAAAGAAGTTTGGTGTAGAAAGTGTAAGGAGCAACAAGATATGATAAACTCAAAGTTCATTCAAAGTAGGTAAGATGCTAAGAAGTTAATGAAAGAGTTGTACCAATTTCATGGAAGTATCATGAAAAAGTATCAAGAAGATGCCTTAGAACCAAAAGGGTATTCAAGCTCTGATAATTCAGAGAGAATGCCAGTTGTAGGTCGGAAACTATACGATAATACCTACCACCCAGAATGTTCCTCCTTGGGTACCTAATCCCTTCGCGGCATTCTGATCCGCAGTCGGTATTCTGTCCGCAGCTGGTATTTGGTTGACATAGTTAATCAAATTATCTTAAAAGTTCCATAAAGAGCATTAAATTTGGCCTAAGTTAAGTAAGACCTAAGTAAGTATAACAATTTAAAGGCGATCGTATTTCGAGGGGCTTCGCAAAGTAGACCTACCCAGCGAAAATATCCAATAGTAAGAACCACATATAGTGCTGAAATATTTGCTTCGGAGATCCATAACTATGTGGATACACCGTATAATCTTTCATCAGACCCTAAACTAGTAAAATATAAGCTGAACAGGGACCAATATTCTAGTTATAAAGCCAATAAATATTATATACACAAATTAAAGACTATTAGTAAACCCTAAGGGGGAGAGCAAACCTTATAAATGGAAGTTGAAGAAGTACTATAGGTAATAATGAAAGATTACCTAAAACTTACTAAAGTAAAAGCCTGAAGGTGATAAAGGATACATTTAACCGACCAATCCAAAAAGAAACAACTCTTAAGTAAATCTAAGTAATAAAGAACTTCCAATTGGACATAGGAAGAGAATAAGAATTCCAATGGGTATGGACTAAATGAGTTCAAATCCAATCCTGAAAGGAATACCAGTAGCAACTATACTATGACAGGAATGGAAGGGTAGTCTTTTGACTACTAACACGGGCATATAGAAACTTAAAACTTGAATTAAGGGGACCTCCAAACTGTACTTAAAATAGTAATAAAATTTGATGAGTAAATAACAGAAATTGGATTAGGATATCTAATCAGGTTATGGAATATTTCAATTAATTCCATTTAAGGGCATCCTGAAGGGGAGGATGTAGCAACCACTACAAAACAATTTATCACTCCGAAACGTGAAAGTTTGCGAACTTCGAGGACGAAGTTTATTTTAAGGGGGAGAGTCTATAACATCCCAGCATTAGATCTTAGAAATAGCTGAACCCAGATGTGTGCATTGCATTCATTCATAGAAAATCCGAATAATTTTCGCGCTTTAAAATAAAAACTTTTCAAAGTGATTGAAGCTTCTCTTAACTTGATGGGACTGAAGTAGATCATCAAGTTAACCGCGATAAATATCAATATGACCTTTGCTAAAACCCTTACTTAGTTAAATATGATTTGGTCTAAGGGTAGACCAGATATAATAAATGTCACTCATAATATATTGTTTAAATAATTCATATATGATTCTTAGGGGATCATATCATAATATTCACCATATCAAACTATGAATACTAAGTTAAGATTACCACTAAAATATATAAAAATAAAATGCAATGATTAATCTTGACCTATCTTATTCTTATCCATTCTTACTATGAGTATCATAGTAATTCTTAATTGTAAACTCTTTAATGAGTTGAAGATGGAAAGAGACTAAGTCAAGATCATCTACTATATATCTTCTTCCTATAGCAATCTTTCTGGAACTTATTTCAATATCTGTTGTTCATCAATGTTGGATAATTCCCCATTGATTCACAAATTCTTTAACTATCAACCTTTGATCTACTACTTGATATTATCAGAACATCTACTTAAATCTTCTAATTAGGGCATAGTCCATTAATAACCTTAATCCAATATAAGATACTAAGAAGATAATTTCCAGACAATGAAAGGTAGGATTGATAAAGCCCTGCTTAGCCAACTAAGAACTTAAGTAATAAATGATTAAAGTATTATAATGGTAATGATTTGGCAACCAATATTGAATGCTTATATTTAGTATAAGTAATACTGGTGGGTAGAACATGATTGGAACCATAGTAGAGATAAGTGATCCTAGAGTAGTCATTGCAAACCACATAAATATAATTCAGGGATTGAAGTGTAAGTCATGAGAGTTAAGTAAATATAGGCTGATATTATTCAATTAAAGCTAGTATAGCATAGAGTTATAGAAGTAGTGTTATTTATCTTAAAGGATAGTCAACTTTAGAGAAAGGTACTTGGATGCATACAACTAATAAAGATACATTAGTAATGAATGATTAAGAAAAGTATGAGTAGAGTGGAAGGAACTATTTGTTGGATGGAAGGCTATCAACAGTAGAATAGTAAATATAATCAAGCAAGGATATGAGAAAAATTAAGAAAATGCCTTTGTATCAAACTCATTGGATTTATCCATGAGTTTAGAAGAATGATATATGAATAAGTAGATTTTAATAAGTAATCCATCATATTAACCCTGATGATGGATAGGAAGAAGTATTATATCTAGGAAAGGAATTCCTTAATTAGAGATCCAAGATAATGAAATATAATGATATGTTATAAACCATTTTCCTATTTAATCTTGGTAAGCAATCAACTCTAAATCTCAAATCAAACATCATATCCATCTCATACTATTGATCCATCATCTGATGTCTATAACACTTTATAGAAATATTTCCCTATAGCAAATTACATAAGCACATCTCTGTTAATTCCAACCATCATAACAATATGTGCTTAAATATATTTTTATCAATTCACTTCTATAAAACATTCTAATTATTACTTTCTATTATAAAGGTAGATTTCATCAAATATCCCAAACAGAAAACAATATGCTTAGTTATTGAATCTTTAACCACATCCACAAAGGAGTCTAAGTATATTAAAAACCCTAAACCCTAGGGTAAATAATCATAATTCAAAACCTTAAACTTCTTTGTTTATCACAATAGAATATATACATTGCCATTTTCCAAATTAATGGGAGTAGTAATAACCATATCTATATCTTTTAATTTCATGCATCAAATAATGGTATATGATCATTATACATTTAAAAGTTTCTATTCAAATTATGAACCAACTAGAGTTAAGTTTATAAACAAATAAAAATATATCATTCAAGAAATACCTAACTAAAATAGGAGAGAAAAATAATAAGAAAAGTGTATATAAAATATTAACAAGGCGTTCATATTAAGTAAATAAAAGAAATACAAAAAGATTATATAATAAAAATTCACAAATGAGACTAAGTATATTTTAGTATTGTTGTAAATATCCAGCAACCAAATCATACAAAGAAAGGTTCAAAATATAAATCAAATTCAAATCTAAATAAGAAAACAGAAAATAGAAAAAGGATAAAACAAATAAAAATACTACCTAGCCGTGGCGCAACAACCCTACACCTATCTGACGTCCCTGAGCAGCCCACAACAGCCCAGTAACCAGCCCAGATTCTTTTCTGTCTGAGACAGACAAGTGGGGCCAGGAGAGGACCGTGGGTTGAGCTGAAGAAATTGCTAGGGGGTTATCAGCAAAAGTTGCATCGTCGTCATCGTCACGCACACAGGCATCTCGCTTGCGGAGCTCGTCGCCGCTCGATGCCGTCGTCGTCGTTAGCCTTGCGCCATGATACTCGCCGTCGTTCCAGGAAGGGATAAGAAGGTCACCGCGACGCCCTGCCTCAAACCTTATCCCCAATTCCTCCTTATCCTCGCAGATGCAAAAGGAACCGAAACCCTAGCTCACCGGAGCCACTCCTCGCCGTTGAACCACGTCTCCTCATTCCATTCTGAGCAGCCATGGAGAAGCGCTGTCCTCCGTAGATCCTCTGGGTAGAATCTTGCATCAAGGGGAGCACTAGAGCGGGTGAATTTGGCCAATCCCCTTCGCAGCAGTTCGTCAGAATCCTCGTAGGGGAGCTCTATTCCGACCGCGCCTGTCCTCGCCGACCACTCAATCATCATCAGGGTGAGTTCCTGAACCTCCCAGTAACACTCAATCGCCGGATCTCATTGTAAATCGCAGTTCCGCCACATGCCACCGTCAACCACCGTCGGAACTCGTCGGACCTGAAGCTCCGATGACTATTTCCGAGCGGTGTTGCCACTATTAGGTTCAGTAGATTGCGCTTATTCGAACTAGGCTTATCTCGCTTGCTAGGGCACAGTAGATCATCGATGGCGACCAACCTCTAGCGGCGGTGGTGGTTCTGACGCCATCGTTACGTCATGATCACACCACGTCAGCTAGTTTGACTGGTCGTTGTCCTGCGTGGACAGTGACGTGGCCAGGGCCCATGTGTCATCGACTGAGAGTAAAAAAAGTTCAGTAACAAATTTATTTCTTTAGCTAGTAGGCTGAGGTGGACAATGGCCCACTAGTCAGTGACTGGGGCTAACTCTTAGTACGGTGTAAAAAGTATTTTCTATTAAAAAATAAATAAAATGTTATAATTCAATTAATAATATTCCAGACATCAAATAAATGATTAAATCTTGTTTAATTAATAACTTTTGATTTATAATTCAGAAAATATCTATAATATATGAAAATTTGTAGAAAAATAAAATCTACAACTTAAACTGATTATCAAATATTATTATGATGATTATTTAAATAAATGTTATTTAATAAAGGTTTTATAAGTAATAAAACCTTGATAATTCATATTCCTAAAATGATAAATGTTAATAATATAGCAAAATACCAAAAATCTTAGAAAAATAAGAATTATAACTTAAAACTATAATCATGTATTATTAGTTCACTTAATTAAATATCTATTATTTATTAAATAATTATGAAGTAATGAGAATTATAAAAATCATATCTTATTAATTATAAATCACAAAAATAAATGTGATATACCAAGATGATCAAAAAAAATGATATCTACATGTTAAAAATCTAATATTCTACTTTTGAGTTAAATAAAAATTTAAATATTTTAACAACTCAAATTTAAACTTATTTACTTCATTAATAATTCATATAAGGATAAATAAAATTTATTAATATTCTTAAGATGAGTAAATTAAGTTTAATAAATAGTATTAATCTTAAATATTAATAAAATTAATCTTTAGTGGTTAAAAACATTATAAATATCTTTTTATTAAATTATTTTCAACATTAAATAAAGGTTTTATTCTAAAATAATTTCCATTTATAATAAAAACCTAAAAGAGCAATCTATGAATGCACCAAGGCTTTTCTAAACCATGTTAATCACCAAATTACAAAAACTACCACAACATTATATAAATCCATAAATAGTTAAATAATAGTGTGTTGTGAATTATAAACTATACTCACTCCTTTATAAAAGCCAAATGACATTACTCTATTATAGAATTAAGAAACCATTATCCCTAGTAAAGAATAACCATTCTTAAATAACTTAAAGAAAACATTTCAGATACACAAAGTACAAATGTATAAGTATTATACTTTCAAAACTATCTATATTTTTTTAAAAGTTAACTATAGTCACCAAGATTCTAAATATAATACAATAAACATTACTTTATGTTTTATAGTTAACTTTGGTCTGAAGTAGTTAAGTATAAAGCAACTCAAGCCAAATCATTTGAGCAAACCAATAACATGAACCACCATTAATTAACGACAAAACTTGTTTAGACCTTAGAAGGGAAACCTTTTCTTCGAAGGTTAGTCTTTTTTCCACTTCAAACAAGAACTTTTATACAAGCAATCTAGACTAGTATGTCATAAGTTTATATATTTTACTACTACATATGTGTTGCTCACACACACTCCTAATCTCTATTAAGAATACAAATATAAAACTTATCTAACAAGACCACACATTCCAAAGCAACCAGTTCCGGAATCCAAACCCTAGGACAACATTATCCCCAGAAATTGCGTTCAGAAGGTGCATCATATTACTTATGCATAAAAGCATACTGCTTCTATAAACATTAGTCCTTACCGGACCAATGATGCTGATTTCAGATTTTGGATCTTATATTGACTCGAAGACCGTGAGTGCATAATCTTGCAATCACAAAAGGCAAGTTCATCACTTGCTCATGTCCTTTGAAGAGTCTTTATCAAAGTATTTGCAAATTGTGTGTTATCATATATGTTATAAGAGAAAGAAAATATTATTTTCACAAATAAAGAAATCATAGATATCATCCTACGTGGTGATATAATGGAGCAATAGAACTTAGTGTTCTAATTGCAACAATGATGGTCAAATAGGGACTTAATAACCCTGACATCAGTGATTCTAGCGTCGTATATTACGCGTTAGCCATGAGATTTGGAATGGGACAGAGAAGTCAGCTATATCTTCTTCCTCTCGCATGAAGCTGGATGTTTAGTTCGTGGCTATTATCCTCATAGCGTGCATATTAATTTGTAATTCGTAGAGGATATGCGGCATATGGGTGGGAACCCTCATCGTCCCACGATAGTTCTAGCATCTAACGGTTTGTACAAACCATTGTCGTAATTCATTATGTGGGCATGGTGTACACCAAGGAGGCATGCGGGGTCACGAAGGGGGCAGTGATTGGCTTGGGCCAACTACTGGGCCCCACATCATGGAATTGTGGATGGGAAAGTACGTCCGGTTGTGCAACAAGGAGTTGATCTCTCATGGGTAAAGTAACGCACCTATGTAGAGTGTAAGAACTGTAACTTGTTACTCCCTGTTCCGGGAAGGAGTTGCAAACGCGGCGGGAAAGGAACTCCATGAAAGTTCGAGTAAACCCGTGAAGGCTGACGGACATAGCTTTTTAGATTAAAAGCAATCTATAAAGAAATGTTTATGAAAACTTGCATTGCCTACGACCTACGGTCTGTGGCTGTAGTTATAGTGCATCAAACACTCCTTTTCTTGTGAATTTTCTGAGTACGCTCGTACTCAAAGTATCTACTTAACCCTTGCTACATTCTAACGCCATGAAGACGATGTCTACCCCAAGTTATGCTCCAGGAATCATCAACATCTAAAACTCTTCAATGAAGACAAGGAAGTCAGCATATACATCAATTCAAGTGAAGACGAAGTTACTGATTAGATAGGAATATAATCTCTAGACAAAGAACCTAATTCTGTATTGCATTGCAATAGCAGCAATGTCAATTTCTTAGTTAATATCCTAGTTTAATAGTATAATAATTCTTGCGTTGTTTATCTTTGATTCTTCTCAGTAAGAAGTTCTTTCTCTCTCTTTAACCTAGAGTGTTCTCTGGATCTTATGTAAATAACTGAGTTGTAACATTTAGCCATGTATTAGACCCGCTGTGTTTCTGTTGTGCCATTCTGAGGGATGTAATACTAGTGAGTGGTGTTTCACTGGTGTTATGTCAACGACTATAGTATACTACATCATGCAGTGATATGCTAGGTCACCGCAAAGTGCAAGCATATACAACATAGATGACACAATGGTTCAAGTTTATTAGGGGCAAAGAGTGTAAAGTGTGCCATCAAGTTCGTGAGGGCTTTAATCACTAAGTTTTCACATAACAAAATAGTTTTTAATTGGAAGATAGCTGAAAACAAGAATATACTTGGAATGGTTTAACACACCATGCATAGGAATTTATAGTGGACACTTTGGAATAACTTGGTTTCTTGGGAGTTGGAAGCATGAGTACAACTTACTCATACAAGTGGAGGCTAGCAAAATACTGGGAGCAACCAACTAAGAGAACCTAATGGCCATAATCATGCAGAGCAACAAAGCATTACTAATCAAATCATAGAGTGGTACTACAAGTCAAGGACTATATGATCATAGAGTCTATGATGACTTGTCATAGTCATAACATGGTGTGAGTATGTGCCAAGTCAACCCAAACAAAGCATCAAAGGATAAAACCACAATACTATGCTTTTGCATGCTAAAACAACGTACAATTTCTTCAAGGCACACTAAGCAATCCCAATTGTTTGTAACAAGACATGCTAGAGCAATAATCACTAAGCATAAGTTCAAAACAACACCTAGCATGTCATGCTAAAGTCTAAGTTACAGTCAATGTAAGATCCTCTTGCAGTTACAAGCAAGAGCTTACTACCCCTTTCCAACACCAAGCAACTTATTTGCAAAACAACACAGCGAGAACAGGGGTCCAAACTACTTTATTCAAGCAAACTAAACAACCTAAGCAAAGAAAACGAAAACTAAGACACTCCAAGAACAACACAACTATGCATGAAACAATAGAAACGAAGTTTCTAGACAGACCTGAGCTTTTTATTGATGAAGAAGGGGATACCTTGGGCATCCCCAAGCTTTGACGCTTGTACCTCTTGGATATTTCTTGGGGTGACACCGTGGTGGCATCCCCAAGCTTGAACTTTTGTCCATTCTTCATCTCATTGCATCATTCTTTCTCTACACCTGAAATTTTTTCCTTCATACAAAACTTCACACAATCTTTATTAGCAACATTAGTGTATTCAAAAGATATTAGACCTATGGAAAATCTTTGGAACAGCAAGTCTTTTCACTAAAAACACAAGCTACTGTAGCAACTCCTTCAAAAAGCTCAATTCACCTAAAGAGAACTCAAAAAGGAATCAATAAGAAGCAAATGCAAATAATGGCAGAAATCTGTCAAAACATACTAGCAGGTAGAAACCAATTTTTTAGAAAATCTTCTGTTGCTCAAATCAAAAAATGTTAAACTAACGAAAGTTAGCTAACATACTGGCGGATTTATTCGTATATTTTGAGATCAATCCGAGTTACAGAGACCCCTCACGAATATTTATGGTGGAGGACAGAAATCTGTTTCGGGACAACAACTCCCCAAATCTTACTTCCCTCTCATTAGAGATCATTCTTGGCACAAAAAGCAAAAAAAAGGATAAGGAGAGGTCATTAATGAAGTAATAACTTCCAAGACTCAAGGAAACTCTTGGGTTATCTCCCGACATGTACTTTTCTTTAACGCCTTTAAGTTGGGCTTGATAGCTTGAGAAGATGCTCACATAAGAATTATGAATTGAAGTCAAAGAGAGCATCAAGAAGCAAATTCAAAGCACATTTAAGTCTAACTCACTTCCTATGCATAGGAATCATGTACACAAATAAGTTCACAAAGAACAAAGTGACATGCATAGGAAGAGAAAACAAGAGTAACTTCAAAACTTTCAGCACAAAGAGAGGTGTTTTAGTACCATGAAATCTTCTACAACCATATTTTCCTCTCTCATAATAATTTTTAGTAGCCTCATGAATAAACTCAACAATATATCTATCACATAAAGCATGCTTTTAATTATCTACAAACACATAATTTCTATCAAGCTAAAAAATAGTGGGATTAAAACCTTCACAGGTTTTTCCCAAAGTAGATATTTCAAAAGGATCCACAGGAACATAACATTCATCCTCCTTTGGTAAGCATGGGGGACAATCAAATAATGTAAGAGGTAAAGAGTTACTCTTATTAGAAGGTAGACATTGGTAGATCCATTCTTCCTCCTCTTGACCATCACTCTCCTCCTCCTTTTCTTCTAATGAGCTTTCAGTTTCAACAATTTCTTCTTCCATAGGCTCCTGCAAGGCATTAGTATCTTCCAAATGTGGAAAGCACCTATTAAAATATTCAAGAATATAGCAATTTTATTCCTTGTAATTATCAAAGCAAAATTTAAGTATCTCAAAAACCTCATGTTTATAAGGTGCATCATCAGTATTTTCAAGCAAACTGGCAAGTTCAAATGCACCCTTGAAGGCAATAAATTATTCAATTTGTTCCACATCATCAAAATCGTAATTTCCTTTAACATAAGAAGATATGGTAACATTATCATTATACTCACATTGAAAGGGTAGATTTTTATACCTCCTGCAGCAACAAGCTTTATCAAAGCAATAAGTAACATTATAAGTAGAGCACACGTCTCTAGCAATAGTATTCAACCTATCAATTTGTTCCCATAAGTGTTTCCATTTTTGTGACAAACAGTGTTCCTTATAATAATACTTTTGTTCTTCTGTGAACCCACATTGCCAATAAGAACTATTTTTAAAGAAACCATCCACTGATAGAAAGCATGACCAAGCAGGGCAATAACATACCAGCAACTAGAGTAGGAACTATTTTTTTGTGTGTTTTTAAATAAAGACAGCAAACCAAACTAGAATAATTTTTTGGGTTTTTTGGAAAGAGGCAAACAAAACCAAGCAAACTAAAAACAAAGTAAAGAGAAAGGAAGTGGAGGACTCCCCTAGCGAAGACGTCCTTAGCCTCCCAGGTAACAACGCCAAAAAACTTGTTGATGACTCCTTCGTGGCGCCAGAGAACTTGGTGCTTGATGTGGAGTCTGTTGGGAACCCCAAGAGCAAGGTGTGAAGCAGCATAGCAGCAAGTTTTCCCTCAGTAAGAAACCGAGGTTATCGAACCGGTAGGAGGAAGGAAACATCACACAGGTGTTGCAAGCAACGCGGAGACCTGCACAACACAAACTCAAGACTTTGCCCCAACTAACAGTGAGGTTGTCAAGCTCACCGGTTTGCTATAACAAACGATTGAACATATGGTTTGGAAGGTAATGGTTTGGAGCAAGTAAACAAGTAATAGTGGAAGATGTATCAATGGTAAAGATTGGACCGGGGTCCATAGTTCACTAGAGGTGCTCTCCTTAGATAAACAACATGGCATGAAGGGTAAACAAATTATAGCAGGGCAATTGACAGGAACTAAGCAAGGCATAACAATGCAATACCAGACAAAAAGATCCTATGAGATTCGATTGGGCAATACAACAATATACATAGACCGCCATCCAACTACATCTATGACTAGAAGTCCACCTTCAGGTTATCATCCGAACCCCCTCTAGTATTAAGTTGCAAGCAACAGACAACTGATTTAAGCAAAGTGTGTAAGGTAAACAGTCCACATGTTCTATGAACAAGAGACCGTTGTTTTCTCCCTAGTAGAAACAGCACATCTACAACCAAAGATATGTCTATCACTTCCCTTGGAAACTAGAGGCATGCACCCACTATCGAGCATAAATACCCCCTCTTGGAGTCACTAGCAACTACTCGGCCAAGATAGCTACTAACAACGGAGAGCATGCAAGATCACAAACAACACAAACATGATAGAATCAAATAGACAAAACCATTAATCAATCTGACATAGTAATCTCAATATCCATCGGATCCCCGCAAACACAACATGCATGATTACCAATAGATTAGATCTTGATCATGAACAGAGCTCACAAGATCTATACATGAAAGCACAAGGAGGAGATACAACCATCTAGATACTACTTGGACCCATAGTCCAAGGTGGAACTACTCACGCATCATACCGGAGAGAAGGCCTCCGGGATGATCTCCCCTCCGGCAGGGTGCCGGGAAGAACTTCAGACCCCCCCTGATCTAGGGACGACGGTGGCAGCGGCTACAGAATGTTTTGTGGAATATTGATCGGGGTACTTAGGGTTTCTGCATCGAGGGATTTTATAGGCGAAGGGGCGAGGCTGGGAGGCGGCCAGGGGCCCCACACCCTACCCAGGAGCGGGGCAGGGCCCACCCGCGCCTAGGAGGGGTCTGGCTGCCCTGGCTCGCGTCTCCGTCTCGTCTTCTGGATTCTTGTCCCCTATGGAAAGTTATTGACTTTGGCTTTTGTCCCGTCCAATTCCGAGATTATTGATTTTCTACCTTTCTAGAACCAAAAATAGAAGAAAATAGGCAACTGGCACTGTGGCAACTTGTTAATAGGTTAGTTCTAGAAAAGATATAAAAACACCTCAAAGTGTAGACAAAGAAAAGCAAAGTAGATACTAAACAAGCATGGAACATCAAAAATTATAAATACGTTTCCGACGTATCAGTGTTTTCCTCGGGTGATCTGAGGGATCAAAGGTGATGTTACGTCCGACCAATATAGAAATTGTGGAACAACCGGAACCGTGACATTGAGCTCACGGAGAATCGCCCTCTTGTCTTTAGCTGCCGAGATCCAAGGAAGCAGACATATGCGTCTTTTTTAGTCGGAAATTCCTCCTTTCCATCCGACTTGGGTTGTGCGGCATCCGCTTCTTCCATGTCAGAGTATTCCTTGGGCTCCTTTCTTGGAATTTTTCTTTCCTTTTCGTTGCTTGGATCTGTAGCCAGCGGATTCGTCTTTCTTGATGTCATCATTGAAACGACACTCAGCATTTGTGTGGGTAGATCCTTCGTTACTATCCAAGGGGTGGACACAGGGATTGTTGGAAATGTCGGCCCAGGTATAGGTTCTTCTGGGTTGCTGATCTCCTCTGCCCTGGATTCGGGAAGTTCCACGGCCTCTACCCCGGCCGCCTTCGCGCCCTCCTCGTCCGCCAGATCCAAAAGTTGCGTTGACAGCTGCGTTGTCCAAAACCGGTTTTTCATCCGAGGTGTTCTTGCGCTTCTGAGCGTGTTGTTTTCGCTGTTTGGCCGCATTGGGATTGGCCATAATATTTAGTAGCCCTTCTAAATCATCATCGGCATCAGCATATTTGCTTGCCGTCTCTATCATCTCTCGCAAATCTGTGACGTGGTCACGCTTCAGTCTATGATGCAAAAGTTCGACTGGGAGTCCTGCAATGAAAGCTTCTATCGCAGTTTACTCATTTACTCCTTCGCATGACTTTTTCGTGTCAATCCAGCGCCTGAGGTAATCCCGACAAGTTTCTACGGGCCTTTGCGTGCAACGCTGCAAGTCTCCGACTGTGCAGGGCCTCCTGTATGTTCAGTTGAAGTTTGAAAAGAACGCACTTTGCATATCATAACAGTTGTGAATCGAGTTCTCTGGCAGTTCATTGATCCATGATTGAGCCATCTTCCTCAGCATAAGCTGGAGATATCGGACTGCGACCAGGCTGTTTCCTCCTTTGGCGATGCAGCAGGACTGGAAAAAATCCTGGAGCCAGGTATCTGGACGAGCCATGACGTCGTAGGGCTGGATGTGTTTGGCAATACCAAAGTCAACCAGAAATTTGGTCTGACGTATGCGCGGGCTAAAGCATTTGGGTCCCATGTACACATCTTCTTCCTCGTACCTCCACACCTCTATGTTTGACTCAATGCGATGGCGAGCATCGTTTGGCGAGAGAGATCTGCGCCTTGGAGGCTCACGGCTTCTGCGTGGCAGAGTCGGATTTATGCTTCTCCTCTCACCATTGCCGCCTCCGCCCCTGCGGCTTCCATGGCTACGTCGGGATCCTTCATGGTCGTGACCTGGGGTCGAGGGTGGCCCTGGTGGATTGTTTCCGGCTGGGTTACGCGGTGGTGGAGGTGGAGCCTCATTATGCTGAATTTGATGTTGATTTCTTCGGGCTCCGTCCCTACTTGATTCGGGATAATCAGGATCATCTCTTCGTCCGACGTTACCAGCCGGACAGCTCCGTGGTGGCATCCTTAGCTGATCTTGCTCTTCTCGCTGGCGGTGTGCTTTCGGGTCTTCTCTATAGCGGTTGTTTTTCCGACGATGGTCCTAATGAGGAACAATTGCCCTGATGGCATCTTCGTACACAGCCAGAATAAATCTTGCCTAGTCACGTGCCGACCTGCGAGAGTGGCCGTTTGAGCTGGTCCTTGAGTTCTCTTCTTCTCCGCGAGGACGATAGCACTGATCCGTATCCCTGCAGAGTCTTTCGTCAGGTTTTTGGTCGGCGCTAGTGTGGCAAAATTCCGACTTGGAGGCCAGCTTGCCACTGAATGATGCAGCCATTTTCTACTGCTTTAATCCTTTGTCCAACAACACAACGCACTGCTGGACCTGCTGTGGAGACGGATTATTGGCTAGGATGGCCCGAGTTGCGGCTACCGTTTTCTAACGGCATGCTGTAGACTCAGATCTTCTCTCCGGTTTTTCTGTCGAATAGGTCTTTGTGGATATCCGGGTTCTTGTTGGCAAGAAATGGACCTCCCCTTATTTTGTTTGGGTGTCGCTTGAAATCTGAATGATATTTGGCGGGATCACTGTCTAACTGTTGCTTAAGCTCGACGATGCGCGTGGCCTCTTCGAGGAGAAACAGATGGTGTTTTTCCAGGTCCTTGGCCCTTTTCTCCAACGCCTCCGGAGTAAGATCTGAAGCCATTGGGATTGGAATCATGAGAGAATCTCTGTAAATTTCACGTGCACCCTTGGTGACAATGTGTCCATCTACAGGAGGGTCGATCGGCGTGGTATTAATCAGATCTCCATCCTGATTCTCCATCTCGATCTCTTTATCAACTTTTTCTTCGTTGGTTTCCTCGACGTCCGGCTCTGCCGATGTCGGATTCTTGTTCTTTTTCTTCTTATTTGACCTCCCAGTAGCCTTAACGTGCGTACCGGTGGAAAAGACGGATTTTGGTCCGGTACCGGGCGATAAACTTCTGTCGGTACTTTCCGTAGTGGTTGGCTTTTGGACCTCGAAGGAATCTCCGGTATCCATGTCATCCTACAAGGTGTAGCTTTCATCCATTCTATCATATGGACTAGGAGAATTTTCCGGCTCACCTTGCGTTGGCTTGGAGGCGTGTTCTTGTTTGTACTCCTCCATCTCCTTGTCGAAATCTCGAAGTTCCCACGATGTTATTGACTCCTAAGGTGAGCCAGGTAAGTCGGTGTTTTCTTCGATCGCATCAAGGACTGAATCGCTGCCGGCTCCAGCATCGACAGAGTCGGATCCACAGCTTATGTGGTACATAAAACAATGTTTCTTCTTGTATATGTTCTTGAGGTAGTGGTACAACTTTGTTTCCACCTCTGCCATCTCAAAGTTTTCCTTGATATCGGCCATTGCTTCATAATCAATGTAGGGGCGTGATGTCTACACACTTATATTCTTGTAGACAGTTCTTGGGCCTCTAAGTGCAGAGGTTTGTAGAACAGCAGCAAGTTTCCCTTAAGTGGATTACCCAAGGTTTATTGAACTTAGGGAGGAAGTGGTCAAAGGTATCCCTCTCAAGCAACCCTACAATCAAGATACAAGAAGTCTCTTTTGTCCCCAACACACCCAATACACTTGTCAGGTGTATAGGTGCACTATTTCAGCGAAGAGATAGTGAAATACAAGTGGTAACGGTGCCAGAAAAGAGCTTCTGACTTGTTGTTGACGTGGGAGAGACTAAAGGCAAACTGAAATAAAGATGGAAGCAAGAAAACATGCAATAGATCTAGATGAAAACGGTGTTTCAATGTTTAGAAACAAGGCCTAGGGATCATACTTTCACTAGTGAACACTCTCAATAAATATATTCTCTTCATGATACTACCCTGAACTACTCTCCGGTTGGACACTCTAATCCATGGTAGGGCTGTAACAGCACACCTCAAAGTCCGCCTTCCCCATCTAGATAACCCCACACTATCACCTTGAGCGCTAGATGGTTCCAACAAACACCACAATTTCATAAAGACATCCAACGCCAAATATAACTCATGACAAATATATATGTAACCTAGCTTAAGTGCCACACACGGCGCGCACGCTGTCACTTTCACACATGTGGGGAGAGCAGAGATTGGTTTAAGCACTTGAGTAACAGAGTAGATCTAATTGATTACAAAGCTCATGATCACAATAAGATCATGCATAGAGAGAGAGATGAACACATAGCTATCGGTAGATCCCTTAGCCTCGAGGAAGAACTACTCCCTCCTTATCATGGGAATCAGCAAAGGCGATGGAGATGGTGGTGGAGATCAATGGAGATAGCTCCAGGGGCACTTCCCTGTCCTGGCATGGTGCCAGAACAGAGACTTTCTGTCTCCCAAATCTCCCCTTCGGTGGCGGCGGCGCTGTGGAACTTTTTGTGGCTTTTTCCCAGATTATTTTGGGTTTTTGGGTCGGGGGCTTCTTATAGGCGAAGGAGGCAATGTCGGTGGAGGCCCAGGGGGCCCACACCCCCTGGTGGCGCCCAGGGTGGGCTCACTCCACCCTAGGTTGTGGGCACCCTAGTGCCCTACTCCGTCTCTTGTTCGATTTTCCATATCGTTCAGGAAAAATAGTAACTTTGGCTTTTGTCCCATCCAATTCCGAGAATATTCATTTTTTAGCTTTTCTGAAACCAAAAACAGCAGAAAACAGACAACTGGTACTGTGGCATATTGTCAATAGGTTAGTTCCAGAAATTGTATAAAAATAACTCAAAGTGTAGACAAAGCAAAGCAAACTGGATACTAAACTAGCATGGAACATCAAAAATTATAGATACATTTACGACGTATCAAGGTGCCTTGTCATCTCCGTTATCTTTTAGCTCTCATTGCCCCTATCATAAGCATCTTAATTGGTGCCTAAGGATAGAAGGTGGAGACTCAATATAAAAGTGGTAGAAAGGTCCTTCCAAGGGAAGCAGGGATTTCAAGTTTCATAAAGAGCTTCCAAAAATTATGGTACTTGTTAGATTTCAGCTCTCATTGCCCCTATCATAAGCATCTTGAAGTGATTAAGGTTAAAGTGAACAAACTATGGAGTATATGCTTGACATAGTATAAGTTGGCAATCTCATGTCCCTTGAATACGAGGGCCGCTCCTCATGCTACTCAACTTTAGTTAGTTGCAAGTTCTTGTCATAGTAAGTACATGTGTATCATAGAGAACCTCCAACGGGGTACCCCTTGCACATGATACAGGAGTTATCCCATCATCAAAATGACAAGGCAAGCAGATGATAAGCATCTTAACAATCTTCTTATTTACCATGGGAAAATGGTGCTTTTTTCTATCTTTCCTATTTTCTCATCTTTTTTTCTTTTTCTCAATCTCTATCTCTTTTTTATAAGAAGAATGCTTCACAGATTTCTCACTATGGTGATGCTGCAAGCTTCCACCATGATAAGGCATGGCTTAGGCTAGCGGCCCGGGCATTTATCTAACACACATACATAACTCCATGGACTTACAAGCTCCCCTTTCATTTCACACCGACGACATCCATAAACAAAAGAGCATGATATCAACTAGGTACAATGTACAGGTGCAATGTTGAAAGCGTTACCCATGACACCATGGTTCTGATAATTCCAACGTATAAGTGCAAGAATATACAACATAGATGACACAATGGTTCAAGTTTATTAGGGGCAAGAAAAATAAAGTGTGCCATCAAGTTTGTGAGAGCTTTAATCACTAAGTTTTCACATAACAAAGTGACTTTTTAATTGGAAGGTAGTGAAAACAAGAATATACTTGGAATGGTGTAACACACCATGCTTAGGAATTTATAGTGGACACTTTGGAATAACTTGGTTTCTTGGGAGTTGGATGCATGAGTAGAACTTACTCATACAAGTGGAGGCTAGCAAAAGACTGGGAGCGACCAACTAAGAGATCAATAATGGCCCTAATCATGTAGAGCGACAAAACATTACTAATCAAAGCATAAAGTGGTACTACAAGTCAAGGACTAAATGATTGTAGAGGCTAAGGTGACTAGTTCATAGTCATAACATGGTGTGAGCATGTTCCAAGTCAACCCAAACAAAGCACCAAAGGAGAATACCACAATACTATGCTTTTGTATGCTAAAACAACGCATGATTCCTTCAAGGCAGATTAAGCAATCCTAATTGTTTGGAACAATTCATGCTACAGCAATAATAACTAAGCATAAGGTCAAAACAACATCTACCATGACAATATAAAGTCTAAGCCACAGTCAAAGCAAGCTCCCTTTTGTACCACTTTAAGCATGAAACTTTCTACTCTTGGATGACTCCAACTTATTTGAAAAAACACACACAGATAATTATGAATAAAGATCAGTGAGCTTGTCTCACAAATCCACAAAGAAAAACTAAAAAGTTCTAAGCTGAAAGCACAAGAAAACTAACACTAAACACAGTGGTAGCAAAACAGAACACTCACAAGACAATAAGAATGAAAACTAGAGTGTTCTAGGCAATGAAAATAGAGTGTGTCTCTCTCCAAAAGAAGTATGCTGTAATCCAACCAACTTTATTCAAGCAAACTAAAAGTAAAACTAAGATGCTCCAAGAACAACACAACAATGCATGAAACAATAAAAACGAAGTGTCTAGAAAGACCCGAGATTTTTATTGATGAAGAAGAGGATGCCTTGGGCATCCCCAAGCTTTGATGCTTGTACCTCTTGAATATTTCTTGGGGTGACACGGGGTGGCATCCCCAAGCTTGAGCTTTTGTCCATTCTTCATCTCATTACATCATTCTCTCTCTACACCTGAAAATTTTCCTTTATACAAAACTTCACACAATCTTCATTAGCAACATTAGTGTATTTAAAAGATAATAGACCTTTGGGTTTATCTTTAGAACAGCAAAACTTTCACTAAAAACACAAGCTACTGTAGAAATTCCCTCAAAATGCTCAATTTCCCAAAAAGAACCCAAAAAGGAATCAATAAGAAGCAAATGCAAATAATGGCAGAAATCTGTCAAAACAGACCAGCAGGTAGAATCCGATTTTTTCGAAGACCTTCTGTTGCTCAAATCAAAACATGTTGAACTAACTAAAGTTGTCTAACATACCAAGGGATTTATTCATAAAATATCAACTAAATCATACTTACAGAGATTCCTCACAAATTTTTATGGTGGAGCACAAAAATCAGTTTCGGGACAGCAAATCCCCAAATCTTACTTCCCTCTCATTAGAGGTTATTCTTGGCAAAAAAATCAAACAAAAAAGGATAAGAAGAGGTCATTACAGACGTATTAACTTCAAAGACACAAGAAAACTTTTGGGTTATCTCCCAATAAGTACTTTTCTTTAACGCATTTAAGTTAGGCTTGATAGTTTGAGAAGATGCTCACATAAGAAATATGAATTGAAGTAAAAGAGAGCATCAAGAAGCAAATTCAAAACACACTTAAGTCTAACCCACTTCCTATGCATAGGAATCTTGTAAAGAAACAAGTCATGAAAGCACAAAGCAACAAGCATAGGAAAGCAAAACAAGTGAAACTTCAAGACTTTCAGCATAAAGAGGGGAAACTTAATATTGTTGAGATACATAAGACCATGTTTCCCTCTCTCATAATAACTTTAAGTAGTAACATGAATAAAATTTAAAATATAACTATCACATAAAACATTCTTATCATGATCCACATGCATAAAATGATTATTACTCTCCACATAAGCATAGTCATTCTTATTAATTGTAGTGGGAGAAAATTCAACAAAATAGCTATCATTAATGTTCTCATCACCATAATCATCAAATATAGGAGGCATATTGTAATCATAATTAATTTTCTCCTCAATAGTAGGTGGACTGAAAATATCATACTCATCATTGTACTAATCATATATTGGAGGTTTAGTATCATCATAAGCAATAGAATAGCTATCTTCCAAAGCTGGGGAACTAAAAAGATCATTTTCATCAAAACTAGCTTACCCAAGCTTAGAATTTTCCATAGCATTAGTAATAATGGTGTCCAAAGAATTCATACTAATAACATTGCTATTAGCATGCAAATAAAGTTCCATAGGTTTTTTAATTTTCCCTCCAAACACTTCATGTCCTAACTCAAGATAAATACTATAAAGCTCTCTAATTTTGTTGTTGTTTTCCATTAAGCCTAACTAGTGAAAACAAGAAAGAAAAAAACAAAATTGCAGAATCTAAAGGAAATACCTTCGAGCACTCACACCGGAGGATGTGAGTACCTTTTACCTTACCTCCCCGGCAACAACGCCAGAAAATAGCTTTGATGGAGCTTGACGTGGAGGAAACGTAAAAGGCCCAAAACCTCCCCGGCAACAGCGCCAGAAAATAGCTTGATGTCTACGCACATCTATTCTTGTAGACAGTTGTTGGGCCTCCAAGTGCGGAGGTTTGTAGAACAGCAGCAAGTTTCCCTTAAGTGGATTACCCAAGGTTTATCGAACTCAGGGAGGAAGTGGTCAAAGGTATCCGTCTCAAGAAACTGTACAATCAAGATACAAGAAGTCTCTTATGTACCCAACACAATAAATACACTTGTCAGGTGTATAGGTGCACTAGTTCGGCGAAGAGATAGTGCAATACAAGTGGTAACAGTGCCAGAAAAGAGCTTCTGACTTGTTGTTGATGTGGGAGAGACTAAAGGCAAACTGAAATAAAGATGAAAGCAAGCAAACATGCAACAGATCTAGATGAAAAAATTATTTCAATGTTTAGAAACAAGGCCTAGGGATCATATACTTTCACTAGTGAACACTATCAATAAATATATTCTCTTCATGATACTACCCTGAACTACTATCCGGTTTGACACTCTAATCCATGGTAGGGCTGTAGCAGCACACCTCAAAGTCCGCCTTCCCCATCTAGATAACCCCACACTGTCACCTTGAGCACTAGATGGTTCCAACAAACACCACAATTTCATAAAGACATCCAACTCCAAATATAACTCATGACAAATATATATGTAACCTAGCTTAAGTGCCACACATGGTGCGCACGCTGTCACTTTCACACACGTGGGGAAAAGCATAGATCTATTAAAGCAATTAAGTATTTATGTAACCTCTATCCTAAGTGCCACCATGGCGTGCACGCTGTCACTTTCACACACGTGGGGAGAGCAGAGATTGGTTTAAGCACTTGAGTAACAGAGTAGATATACTTGATTACAAAGCTCATGATCATAATAAGATAATGCATAGAGAGAGAGATGAACACATAGCTATCGGTAGATCCCTTAGCCTCGAGGAAGAACTACTCCCTCCTCATCATGGGAATCAGCAAAGGCGATGGAGATGGTGGTGGAGATCGATGGAGATGGCTCCGGGGGCACTTCCCTGTCCCGGCATGGTGCCAGAACAGAGACTTTCTGTCTCCCGAATCTCCCCTTCGGTGGCGGCGGCGCTGTGGAACTTTTTGTGGCTTTTTCCCAGATTATTTTGGGTTTTTGGGTCGGGGACTTCTTATAGGCGAAGGAGGCAATGTCGGTGGAGGCCCAAAGGGCCCACACCCCCTGGTGGCGTGCCCAGGGTGGGTCCGCGCCACCCTAGGGTGTGGCCACCTTGGTGCCCTATTCCGTCTCAGCTTCGATTTTCCGTATCGTTGAGGAAAAAATAGTAACTTTGGCTTTTGTCCCGTCCAATTCCGAGAATATTTATTTTTTAGCTTTTCTAAAACCAAAAACAGCAGAAAACAGGCAAGTGGCACTGTGGCATCATGTTAATAGGTTATTTTCAGAAAGTATATAAAAATACCTCAAAGTGTAGACAAATAAAAGCAAAATGGATACTAAACAAGCATGGAACATCAAAAATTATAGATATGTTTACGACGTATCAGGGCGTCTTGTCATCTCCATTATCTTGCTTCTCAAGAGTTCTTTTTCTGCTACAACATCGGCAGGGCCGAATCCGTAGCGGATGTATTCTTTGTCCGTGTATCCGATCTCGTCAGGGAGATGAGATCTGGATTTTTCTTCCACCTCTTCTTCCACTATGGGAGTAGGCTGGGTGGGTTCGATTTTCTCCGGGATCTTGAACTCTTCCGCCTCTGCGGACAAAGTAGATCCGAGTTTTTCTTCCGCCATGGTCATCACCTCAAGGGTGGGTTGGGCGGGTTCAGCAAAACCGAGATAAATATCGATCTCGCCGATAGACATGATCGTGTTGGTCGTCACGGGTTTTGAAGCCGGAATCCAGGTCTCGTCAAGAAGAACGAGAAGGACATCACTGGCATAGACCACACGACCCATGGCGGTAGTTTTGCCGATTCCTGCACGTGCAGATTCTGCCTGGAATGAAGCTCCAAAGGTCACCTTCCCCATGGTAGGTGCCAACTGTCGTCAGATTGTCGACAAGTACGCCATAGGGGGTCCTAGTGGCGTTGGAAGGATGGGGTGTGAGACGTCGGATGTTCCGGGAGCGGTGAACACAAGTTTACCCAGGTTTAAATCCGACTACGGTGATCGGATCCTACTCCTGCTAGCAACCCAGTAATAAATCGACGTAAGCCGATTGTTACAAAGGATTACAAGAGAGGTTCGCCTGTGCGAGTTGTGGTTGTGGTAGGCCCTAAAGGCTCCCGTAGGGCTGGTTTATATAGATACCAGGACCTAGGGTTACAGGAGAGACCTATCCGGCTACGTTACAGAGTCGGTAACTAGATACAGCTTGGATTACAAGTAATACTATAGACCTAAGTCAGTAACTCTTCTGGGCCTTGTCGTAGCCGAAACTGGCTCCTCCTCTTTCTCTGACTGGGCTGCCCGTGAAGCAAAGGTCTAACCCGTTGGTGGGCCACCATGTTCAGCGAGTCCTGTGGGTATATTCGGAAAGTATATCCCCAATAGTAAAAAAAACTACCGCTGTATCCTGCACGATCCATCCTCCCATGTCAAACCCTCGCCTCCACGCTGTCGTATCCAAAAAAAATTATCGCCACCCTCGGCTAGCACCATTCTAAACTCCTCCATCCTTTCCCCACCTTGAACTGATGACGGCCAGGCTCCTTGCCCCATGCGGGTGTGCACCCCCGCGCACTTTTTCCTTCCAGCAGCGTCCACCCCTGTAATCAGCGCTGCCGGTGGACTCGCCCCACCCATTGCCGCCCGAATGGGAAATATATGAGGGCCTCCCGCCCATGGAGAGCACGGCCAGGAAGACACAGATGGGAACGTTGGTGAGAGTTGTTGGCCGCGTTTGCCGCGTGGTTTTTCACGCATCAAGTGAGTTATCTTAAGTGGTGAATGAATTTGGTTTCCTTGTTGGATTTGAGGCGTAGCTGCTTCTTCAGTCTTCTACATTTAGTACACATTTTTTTAGTATGATTGGAAGTAGGATTTAGGAGTTTTGATGCTCTTGCTCACAGCAATAACTTTACCGCTTTCTACAATTCTTGCTAGGAGGTGTACCTAGTAATTTTCTAGAAAGAGATGTAAGATTGTAATCTGCTCAGAGGTGTACGTAGGTACTAGCAATATTTCTCTCCATTTTTCTCTATTTCAGAATTGACACCTAAATCCTAGCTTTCGTGGTCTCCAATATACAAATAGACCAATTATAGAAGCTTTGATGGTTGTGGTGGGTGTGAGATGGCTCTGGACATGCAAGTCATCCGAGAGAAGCCTTGGGAAATGACCGACCCATTCCGGTGTTCTCGCGCTATGAGTGTTAATCCGATTATTAGTTTTTGTTCCATATGTTAAATTTTTTGTTTGTAGAGGATTGCATGTCTTTATTCCCGTCTGTTAGAGATTTTTCGATTTCAATACAATAACTCGTTTTCACTAAATATTTTTAGTTTCGTGTGTCTTAATTATAAAATACAGTTCATGTTACATAAACCAATACAATCTTTGGCAGCCGCAGCCTCCATCTCATATGGAGCTGGCCCCAGAAGCGCGCACACACACCCTGGAGTATGGCCTATTTTTACTAGATTATGAGCTACGTTATTGCCAGACCTACACACCTTGCTGATTCTCAAATTTTGTAGACAATGTGCTAACTGTTTTGTTTTAGAGATAGTGTGCCACCAATAACTAATTTACTTCCCACTTTAGAAGACTCCAGATACACCGAGAGAGTTGTTGATGTGATGATCACTTTGATCCCCTCCAAAACTACCAAGGCTTATGCATATTCATCCGAAGCACAACTATGAATGGGTCTCCATGATGACATTATTATTTTGCCATCCATGTATCTGTGTACAGCCCCCTCCCCCCCGCATTTGCATCCTTCTAGTGGTGGGCTATCGATCCATGTGTGTGTACTTTCCCGTACTTTTTCTTCATCAGAGAAGCCCCCATTTGGTTTAGTAACATTGAACACTCCAATTTCTTTTTTTCTTCGTCATCCATTGCTTGGGCTTTTTTTTGGAGAGACATTCCTCGGGCTTTTTTTGGAGAGATATTGCTTAGGCTTAGGAGATCAAGTTCATGCAATGTAGAGCAGTAGGATTGGATATAATTTGCCGATTGATCTACTCTGCATTTTCCATATCCAAAATATTGATTGTTTCGCAAATGTCATGTCCTCCACCAGGGAAACAATAGCTTTTATCTCACGTCTTTAGTACACTAATTCAGGTGTACAAAATCCCAATTTGTTCCAGAGTAGAATAGATTTCTTTGAGGAGGCAGGCCCTCTTTTTATTAGCATAGCTTCTTAATAAAAAAGTATATAAGGTGTATATGTGGTTAATATGGGCGGACTACCAAAAGAACAAAGATTATAATATTTATTTCATTCATGTGATTTTTAAACTAAATGATTTCATGCCACTATGTATGTAGCAACCTAGCAGCATTCTGTATTGAAAGATTTGTGAGTTTTTTTAGTGTTTACCGGGATATAAGTTGTGAATGTTGGTGTTCGCAAAAATGAAATGCAATAAAATTTGCATTGTTTTATCTTGGATGTTTTGAGTTAGCTTTTCCTACCAACATTTGTATCTCATTTTCTCTTTCAAGTGTTATCTATACTTACCTATTGTTTTTTCTGATCGGTGGATGCATGTTATGTAGTCTGCACTACATCATTGTCTTGGTATCTTTTATGTGTTTGTTTGTTTCAGTACATATGATGTTCGAAAATATAATGATGGATGCATTTGTGTGTTCTGATATCATTAGGCTACTGTTAATCACCTAGGTTCAAGTGAAAATTATTGGTTGTCCCTTTAAACATAACTAAAATTAGTTTCTTTGTCTCACATTTGATGGAGGTGCTACCTAACATGGTTGTCTGAAGGAAAAGATAGAGACAACATGAAAACCATCAAGAGCCAATTTGAGGGATTTTATGATTTATCTTTCACTATATTGCAATACCATGAAGATTGAAGGATATCATGCACATATTCAAACAAAACCTTTTTTGGGGAAAATGAAATGTATGGTTAGTCCCCTAGGTGTACTGCCGTATCTTATATATGCATGTAAAAATTTGTAGCATCTGATGGAAATTTTATTGTACATACTTTTGTCTGGCTTTGGTTCGTAATATTGAACTTTAAGATCATCCACACTATCATCATGAAAACTAAATGATTAAATAATCTAAACATCTCCCATACTATCATCAAACTAGATGTTCTGCTTAAAATTTTCTTTATCCATAACCAGGTAGATATTCTGTTATTTGTGATGTGGTCTCCAAATTAAAGGTAATCAGTTGTGTTTTTCTAGAGGTTAAGAACGATTAAACATTTCTGTTATTTGTTATGTGGGTTTCAAATTAATTGTCATTGGTTGTGCTCTGCTAAAGGGCAAGGATGATGAAATATTTTTGTTATTCGTGATGTGATTTTCAAACTAAATATCATTGTTTGTGTTTTTCTAGAGGTTAAGAATGATGGTTTTATAATTCATACCCATAAGATTTGTTTCTATCACTAGACATTTTTCATTGTGCTTAGATTTCTTTTCCAAACCGATCACCCGATTTAGTTTAGTCGATACTATTATGCGTCGGATCCCTCTTTGGATGAATGTCCTAAATTTCATTGTGGGCCACTCTGGCTAGAGAGGTTGTTTCAGTGTGAAGTCAGACTACAAACTCTGTTGTGTCGATAAGTCTCTATAGATACAAGGAAGCTCGCATATTTGGGATAACATCCAGCAGTGCCACATATTATCCCAGTTAAGATGTAATATTTCATGGGGCTAATATTCTGTTTTTGTATTCTGGGGCTTATCTAGAATGAGGATGGGGCTCATATGTTTCTCTATTACAAGGAATTAAGGTATGTTTGGAGGAAATGGTTTTGGCAAGAAATTTGTGTAGCTGATTTCTTGTGCAAACAAATTTGAGTTTTGTAACACATAGGGATTATTGTGATGGAAATATGCCCTAGAGGCAGTAATATATTGTATTATTCTCTATTTCATGTTCATGATTAAATTTATTATCCCGTGCTATAATCGTATTAGTTCCCGATAATGAGTATTTGGATCATAAACACCATTTAGATATCCCTAGTCTCGCCTCTAAGACTAATCCATGTATCATTGATAGTTTCGATTTTCTGACTATGGGAAAAATGACAATGTGTTGTGAAGTTGCCGGTGATATATGAGATCAGATTTGTTGGGAGAACAACGACGATGGATAGAACCAACATGATATACCGTGGAGCACATCGTCAATATTGTTATCAGTAGTTTCTCATAAATAATATATTACCTTTACTAAAGATTGTTTGACCGCGAGACATATATGAACTTGGGTATAATATGGACGTTGCAAGATTCTTCAAACGTTTCTCTTAACAGAGTAATCATAAAGTTGATACTTTCTCTTATCGAAAGATATGTCAATTATTCACACGGGGTGCTTGCAGGAATTGCTACTCCTGATGATGGAGAAATATACTTTGGGCCCACTCATGTACTATGATGTTTGTCATCGTCTGGTCGAACACGTTATCAAGTTATTGAACACATGAACATCGATAGGGCGGTATTAGTAAAGAGTACATGTCGGGTAATGAGAATAACCTAGTTTTCCATCTTGAGCAATATAAAGTATCGATGAAGCAATACGATATGTATCGGACATAATACAACGGTTCACGCGATAAAGATCTTCCTATCATTTGTGGAGGTTACTACATGTATCAAGACGTCAATAGTAATCATTATAGTGGAATGAGTTCCGGACATGTCCGCAAATATCTGAACCCATAGGGTCACACACTTAAGAGATCAAGGTTATTTAGTATATGAGTGTTATGAAGATTTAGTAGAGAAGTAATTCCGAAGATGTTCAGAGTGTCTCGAAATATATTAGAGGTGTCTGGAATATTATCGAGATTGTTCGAAATAAGTTTTGAGCATTAATTATCATAGAGTACTCCTTTACCTTAGCTGAAAAAGGTATTTTCTCATCATAAGATTTAGGAACAAATTGATTAGTAGTATAAACTTCGGTGCTTCTAACAGGAACATGACTAACAACATCTTTATAAGGAGTATGGTACTTATTCCACTTCTTCTTGGGAATTTCTATGTAGGAGGCAAAGGCCTTAAAACAGTTGGCAGTGCTTTGAGAATCAAGACCAAACTCATTACTAATATCACGGAAGTCATTAGTTCCCATAAAGGATTTAATGCATTCATAATCATAGTTTATACCTGACTTTCTTTCTTTGTCATTCTCCCAAGCTTCAGTGTTCTCTTAAATACGGTCTAGGAGATCCCATTTAGCTTCTTCCTTCATACGTGTGAATGATCCAGCACAAGAAGCATCTAGTAAATCTTTATCATGAAGAGAAAGCCTAGCATAAAAGTTATTGATAATAATATTGTTAGGGAGTTCATGAATAGGACATTTAAGAATTAGTGACTTCAATCTCCCCCAAGCTTGAGCTGTACTCTCTCCATCATGAGGCCAAAAGTTATATATCAGATTCCTATCCTTATGAATTTCACTGGGAGGATAAAATTTAGAATAAAAGAGAGATGCAATTTCCTCCCATTCCATGGATTGCCCATTCTTCAGCAGCTTTATACCATTCTTCAGCTCTCCCTTTCCAGGATATAGAGAGTAAATTCTTCACATGTTCAGTTGTGATAACTACACACTTAAACAACCTACATAATTCATGGATAAAAAGAAAATGATCACCAGGATGGACAGTTCCATCCCCTAAATAATAATTATCCATAACACGATCAATAATACTTGTAGGTATCTTAAAAGGATCTATCTCAACAGGTGGTGGTTCATCTACTACCCTAAAAGTGGTACTAGTTTTCCCAAACAGAAAACCAAGTGGGTTATCCATATTGGAAACAAATTAACAAACAGAAAAAAAATCAATACTCATATTAGAAGTTTCCTTTACCAGTTCCACTCTTCAATAGCGCTTCACTCCCCGACAACGACGCCAGAAAATAGTCTTGATGACCCACAAGTATAGAGGGTGTATCGCAGTACTTTCGATAAATAGGAGTGTAGATCCCAACAAGGAGCAGAAGGTGTTGACTAGTGGTATGGAGCAGGAAAACTCTATAAATACTTAGCAAACGGTTTTTTAGGGGTTTTCTGATAAAGCAACAAAAAAAGTGCAAGTAATAAAGACAATGAGCAAACACAGCAAGTGGCCCAATCCTTTCTTAGCAAAGGACAAGCCAGTGGAAATAATTATCAGGACCAAACGTTCTCGAGGACACATGGGAATTCTGTCAAGTGCTTTCGCTTCAAATAGCTGAGTACTCTTCTTTGGTGTTGTAAGTGTTGTGTGGGTGAACCTGTGCTAATGTACCGACCTTACTTAGACAAATACATACTTGTGATTAAACCCCCTACAAGGATCCACAACTACAGGAAAGTAATTAAGATATAAACCTCACCACAGCCTTAAACTCTTAGATTTAAGTTGTCCTAACGGGGGTCCTAACGGGGGTTCAGGTTTAGATCCTAAACTCCCTTGAGCAAAGGTGTCCTAACGGGGGTT
The DNA here is from genome assembly GCA_916181665.1 of Avena sativa. Classification (NCBI taxonomy): domain Eukaryota; kingdom Viridiplantae; phylum Streptophyta; class Magnoliopsida; order Poales; family Poaceae; genus Avena; species Avena sativa. Next base: position 153,672,441 of record OV702297.1, read on the forward strand.
CAGGTTTCTGTCACTCCGGAAACCCCACAATTAGTAGCCAAATACACAATGCATTCCCCTAGGCCCATAAATGGTGAAGTATCATGTAGTCGACGTTCACATGACACCACTAGAAGAATAGCACCACAACTTAAATACTAAACCATTGAATAATAACTCAACACAAATCCACTACTAACAACATGACTTCTCCCATGTCCTCAAGAACTAAACGAACTACTCACGAGACACCATATGGATCAAGATCGAAGATGATATGGTAATGGATAACAATATGAACATAAACAATAATCCAATGGTTCCACTCACAAGCATCAACTACAATAGTAATCAACACTGGGAAATTTCCCCTAAGAACTAAGCAAGTATTCAACATGATTGTTACAACGGGATGGAGTGGTGATGATGGTGCTGGTGGAGATGATGGTGTGGATGATGATAATGATCCCAATGAAGTCTAGCTTGATGATGGTGTTGATGGCGATGATCTCCCCTCTTCGGGAAGGAATTTCCCCGGCAGAAATCTGTCTGCCGGAGAGCTCTTTCTCTCTTGATGTTTTCCGCCGCGTAGAGGCGGCGAAAATCTTTCTGTGGTCGCTCCCCTGGTATTAGGGTTCCAAGGGGAAGTTATAGGTGGGAGGGCGGAGTCGGAGGCCGGCCAGGTGGGACACATCTTCCCTAGGCACGACCTAGGGAGACCCGCGCCTAGGGGGTGTGGGCCTCATGTGGCCCAGCTACGCCTCCCCTTCTGGCTTCCTTCATCTTCTGTGAAAATATAATTTTCCAATATTTTTCTGGTATTTTCCTGATCTTTATGAAATTGCATGAAAACACCTCTTTTTCCATCAGAATCCTGACTCTGGAAGTTCATCCTCCAAGAATCATCCAACATGAAAAAACAGAGGAAAAGACATAAGTAACACCTCATAATATGAAATATATCAATGAATAGAGGCAAATTATGATATAGAATAGTGGTACAAATTGGACGTATCAGGTTACTACATGTATCAAGATGCCAATAGTAATCATTGTCATGGAATCAGTTCCGAACGAGTCTAAAAATATACGAACCCATAGGATCACACACTTAAGAGATCAATGGCATTTAGAATATGAGTGCTATGAAGATTTAGTAGATAAGTAATTCCAAAGGTGTTCAGAGTGTCTCGGAATATATCGTAGGTGTACGGAATATTTTCGAGAGTATTTGAAATAAGTTTTGAGAATTAATGAGATTAGAAAGGGTTGTGAGAGTTTCTCGGATGGTATCAAAATGGTTCGGAGAGATCTCGGATGATCCCCGAAGTGTCCGGAATGGTTCTAGACATATATGAAGGTTTTGGAAAGAGCGAAAGGTTCTGAAAGATTATGGAAGGTTCCGAAAGGTAACAGGGTTACCGGGATAATCGTAGTATGTCCAAAAGGTTCTATAATAGGTTCAGCCACATTGCCATAATAGGCAAGGAAAAATATACTAGTCAAATTCGGACTTGCAAAAGGAAGCTGTTTTTGACTAGGTTTGGATTGACCTACACCTACCGGAACTCGTCCAAACTTTGGGGTTGGGTCAAGGACGACCCAAGGGTCCTTTCCACCCATAAAAGGACACCAAGGGCACCCCAAGAGGCACACAAATCATGGCCTTAGGCTCCCCAAGCCGTTGTACCTCCACCGCCCCAAAACCCTAGCCATCGCCCTACGCTCGCCGCCGCCACGCACCCAAGCCGCGCTACCGCCTCCCTCCTATCTTCTCCACCTCCACGGTGTGGTGCTAAACTCTAGGGATGGTGTGATGTAGGTACTTCTTCTTCTTCTACAAAGTCGGAGCGCTGCCGAGTTCTACCTATGTTTAGATCTAATCTAGACGGGACCGTGGAAGCGTTGCCGGATCTTTATCGACATGTTCCCACTTCATCCGTGTGTTCTTAATCACACCTCGATGTGGTGCTACTGATATTGTATGTGTGGATACCGGTGGAGGTGCGACACTTAGAATACTTGATCATGGAGATCTTCACAAGGATAAATCTTCTCGCGGCTAATCAACTAGCTGTTGGAATCGATGCACCAACTACTTCGATAACAACATCTTCATCGATGCATGATTATGGGAGTCATCCATGGGATAATATATCTTCTCGTGACTCACTAAGGCTTGTTGCAGGGATGGACGCACGACAAACCTCATCATCGACAAACTTTCGCTAGTTCGATCTTCGAGGGTAATGATATGTTGCCTCTCCCCTTGCATATGATCCTGGTTATGTGCTAGAAATTTTTGTTTTGTGTAGTTTGTTATGTCGTGGTATTACCGACGAGTACGCCTTGGAGGGGTCCTCATAGAGCGTGTTTAGAGACGTGGGGTAAGGCGGAAGGTTGGCGGGTACGAGGTAACACAGCTTACCGAGGTTCAGATTCCACGACGGTGACGGAAGCCTAATCCTGCTATAAATCACTATAAGGATAATACGTCAAGTTACAAGGATTGGTTCACTGTGCGTGATATGAGTTGTTATCGTGTCAGGCTCCTAGAGGTCCGGCTTGTATAGACGCCAGGTCCTAGGGTTACAGGTAAGAGTCCTACACGGACAGGTTATAGAGTCCTACACGGGTACTAACTAGTCTACATGTCTTGCACTCCAGGGCTCTGGGTACGTCGGTGACTCCACCGTAGACTTCCTTTATCCGGCATGGGCCTTCCTTCTAGATCCATCTAACTAGTCCGTTCAGCAGGCCATGGGCCGTGCTACCAACTATGGGTCACCCGGGTTATCCGGATTAAAGATATGCAATAATGGTACCCATTTAGCATATCCCTAATAGTAGCCCCTGGAGAACTCCGATACCTTGCGCCGTCTTGCCTCTTTAGGTTGAATGCTCCATCTAGGTGATGTCGGAAAATCGACAAGAAATATCTTATAGTCCTCCAAAGAACCCTGCAATATCCTCCATCTTTGATACATAAATCGGAGAATTACTGAGTTTTCCATCGTATTCTTCTCGTAGCCGGGCAGTATCCGTCCATGCCAGAATCTTTAGATGGGACTGTTCATCTACACATGTTAGTGAGCTGACGTAGACCATAGGTTAGCGACGCCTCGTAACTCAGACATGCAAAAAACGCAATTGTGGCAGTTTTCCCGCATGAAGTATCCGAAATGTTGGCGGCGGCGGTAGGAACGTGATGAAATTTCCGCGCACGTTCTAACACACGTTGTCCACGCATCAACCATTGAATAATCCTGCACGAATCTTGACACCAGAGCTATATATTATAACTGCGGTGATAATTTATCTTTTTCACCTCATTCGCTCATGTGTCATCGTCTTCCTCTAGCTCCAAGCCCCTCCTCGAACACATTGCGTGTAGAGGAAAAAACCCTATCCTCCCCCATTCTCCAGTGCACCTTCTCAACTCCAATGGCGAGCAGCAGCAGCACTCCAGGCTTTGGCGCAGCCATCCAGCACAATCAGGGGTGTTTGTTTGGGCTTTTGGTGGCTTTCCACTAGAAAAAGCCAAAAAATTGAACCAAACGGACCAGCTGTGCGGTAGGCTTCGGCTGAAGTGGTTGCGAGAATAGGCTATACCGGGAAGCACGTCCCGAGGTGCTTCCTGCGAGGTAGCAAACCGTTTTCGCCAAAATTACTAGCCAAATGCCACAGAGATCACGTGACCCACGCGACTCCAGAAGTAGGCATCGATCTTAAAAAACAAACAATCTCTATACCGCACGTGACCCACTCATACACGCGACCCGTTCCTGGCGATTGGAGCCGCCGCCAGCTCCTCCCGCTACCACCCTACCTGCCCCCTTGGCTGAGCTCCTCCCGCCGCCTCCCTACCCCCCACCGCCACCGAGCTCCTCCTATTCCTCCCCGCCTCCATACCCCTCACCACCGAGATCCTCCTATTCGTCCCCGCCTCCATACCCCAGCCGCTAGATCTATGGGAGAGGGACAAGTTCGTCGGAGAACCCAGCTCGTCATGCGGCCGAGCTCCTCCCTGGACGATGTCATCACCAGCACAGGTGAGGCCGTAGACCTCCTCTCTGTCGACTTTTGTATGGTACTGCTTGTTATGGTATTGCTTGTGGCTAGAAATTATGTGGCTACAAATTTTGATACCTGCTTGTACTGCTTGTTATGGTACTGCTTGTGGCTATAAATTATGTGCTTGCTATGGTACTGCTTGTATTGACATGGTGCTGATAGAAAATTTGTGGCTAGAAATTTTGCATGACATGGTGTTGCTAGAAAATTTCGTTAGTGCTAGAAATTTTGATTCACAAGATACTCCTAGAAATTATGTGGCTTGGTATGGTACTGCTTGTATTCTATGTTGTTTGGTGGAAATAAAAAGCTATCTTTCATAAATTTTTCTGTTATAGCTTGAGATTCATTTGCAATGTCGAAGGCGGTCTGGAATCCATAATACACTAGAGTTTTCTGCGACATTTGTATGGAGGAAGTGAACGGCAAAAATAGGGAGGGGGGTTGCTTGAGTAGAAAGGGTTACAAGAATCTTGGGGACAAATTTGCTGAGAAAATAGGGGATAGAAGAACGCAGAAGCAATTCAAGAACAAATGGGATGCTATGAAGAAGGATTACACGGGGTGGATGGAATTCCAAAATTCGACCGGGATAGGTTGGGATCCTATAGCAAAAACTATGGATACAGATGATGATTGGTATAAAAATCACCTAGCTGTAAGTTATCATGTCTTTACTTGTCTTTTCTTTTGTATTGTTATTATGATCATTGGACTGATATCTTTGTAATGTTTTTATTTTCAGATTTGTCCTAACCATGCAATGTTTAGGAATGGTCCACCTGCCAACTTGGAACAACAGGATGTTATGTTTAGGAAAGCTCATGTCACTGGAGAATCAGCTTCCATTGCAGGCGAGGAAGAAGAAACTGGCAATAAAGCTCCAATAATGCTTGATGATGATACCTGTGGGCAAGCTAGCTCAAAGAAAACAGGGAAGCGCAAGCATGTAGAGAAGGATTTTTCTCGGCTTACAGCAATGCATTGAACACAATTGTTTCAAGGAACACTGAGGGCAGTTATTGTAGCAAAGGTGATGAGGTCCCAACTATGAAGGAATTTTTAGGTATGGTTCGAGATTGTGGAGTGCTTGAAGGAACCGCTATCTTGTACACTGCGGGCAAGCTAGCTATGAACAAGGATCAAAGAGAGGTTTTTGCAGCATTTGCAACAATTGAGGGCAGGCTCGATTGGCTAAAGTGGACACACGATGAGATGAACAAGCAGTGTGTGCACCATTTATTTATTATCATTGAAGAACTTGTGTGTACCATGTATTATTCCTTTCCTTTTTATTTGGTCCGGACTATTTGTGATGATTGTAAAACTTCTACTTATTATTCGATTCATGTTCCAATATTGATATTATTTGGTGATAATATTTGTTGATTGATGTGTGTCTAGTAAATTGTTGTGTGAAGCATTCGTTGATTTATGCGTGTCTAGTAAATTGTTTTATGAAGCATTTGTTGATTGTTACCTATCTAGTAAATTGTTGTGCGAAGCATTTGTTGATTGTTGCCTGTCTAGTAAATTAGTGTGTGAAGCATTTTGACATGTTATAATTTTATCTTTGCAGATGCATGATTGTGACGATGATCGCGAGTACAAACTAGAAAGGACACGGCAGTGGCTCGAAATGGTTCATGATCTTGCCGTGTTGGGGTACTATGGTAATCTCTATAGCCAGAAGTATTTAAATAAAGAACCTAGGAGGATTCCGGAGCAAACTGGGCTTGAATGGGTGAATGAACAACTTCGAAATAGGAAAAGATGCTACAAAATGTTTAGAATGTATCCTGATGTGTTTCATGAATTGCATAACCTTCTAGTTTCTAGATATGGGTTGGTGTCAACTAGAGACATGTCATCTATTGAATGCCTAGCTATGTTTCTATGGATGGTTGGAGGACCACAGTCATTTAGCCAAGTTGAGAACCATTTTAGTCATTCAACCGAAACAATTCATAGAAAGTTTCACATGGTTTTGAATTGCTTGAACAAATTGGGTAGGGATAACATAAAGCCAGTAGATCGAACTTTCAAGGATGTGCATCCAAGACTTCAAGATGCATGCTTTTGGCCTCATTTCAAAGATGCCATTGGCGCCATAGATGGGTCACACATTCCAGTTGAAGTACCAGCAGAAGAGACGGTTAACCATACAGGAAGGCATGGTTACACATCACAGAATATTATGGCGATATGTGACTTCAATTTGAGATGCACCTTTGTTGTTGCTGGATGGCCTGGTTCGGCGCATGATACATGCACTCTACAACACGCCATTGAGAAGTATCCAATACAGTTTCTGACCCCTCCTGGTGGTAATTTTCTATATCTTTGTCTACATGGTACACATATTTACAAACGCATTGTCGTAGTTGTTTAATTTTTTTGTTCATATGCAGATACATATTACCTTGTTGATTCTGGTTATCCCAATAGAAAAGGGTTCTTGGCTCCTTTCAAGGAGAACACATACCACATACCAGATTTTCATCGAGAAGGGAGACCAACAAATAGGGAAGAGATTTTCAACTATCTATACTTATCGCTACGGAATGCTATCGAGCATGTCTTTGGTATCTTGAAAAACAAGTGGCGCATATTGAAGTATATTCCTTCTTATGGTCTGGTTGCACATAAAAGAATTATTCTTGCTTGCATAGCGCTTCACAATTTGATTAGAGACTCCAACCTACGAGACAAGCAATTTGATCGGTGTGATCCAGATGAGAACTACCTTCCTAAGGTCCAAAGGCAATCAGTAACATCAGCCAGTGATACCGCTCCGAGTGGACTATCACGGTAGACATGAACTCAACACGATTGTATCGCTACTGCATTGTACAATGCTAGAAGAAGATGATCGGTTTGATCGGTGTGGATGTATCTATGTTCATTATGATGAAATCTTATTTTGTGTAATGGTCGGATATGTATTTTGGACAAACTACTATATGAAATATGGTATTTTAATAATGACAAATGCGTTTATGCACTTCAGTAGTCAAATATACATGTTATATGAATTACAGGGACATTACAGACAATTACTTAGCATACAGCCAGGCAGCTAGCCAAATTTCCAAACAGTCAAACTCAGAGAAGTAGCTATCCCTGCACAGTAGCTTTCCCTGCATAGTTGCACAGCCAGCCACATCCCAAACAAATAGGCCCTCAATGTCCCACCGGACGGCGTGGTGGTGTCGCGCTCTGCGGTGGTTGGAATCCACCAGCGGCGACCAAATATCAGTGGCGCTAGAGCCATTAGAGGAGGAGGCCGATTCCCACAAAGGATAATGGTGGGGCTCGGACATCTCCGAGAGTGACATCAAAGAGATGATCTCCAAGGGATACCTCCCTGCGTCGGAGGGCCTGGTCTAGCGGGCGGCGTTGGCTGGCGAGGTCGTCCATTCTCCCCTTCCCAGAGAAAAGGTATACCTCAAGTCCCAATTTGTGTGCGGCGTCTCCCTTCCCTTGTCTGACTTCTACATCCAAGTCCTCAAGAACTTCTGGGTTCAACCTTAGAATATGTCTCCTAATAGCATCCTCGCACTTAGCAATTATGCGGCTCTGTGCGACGGATACCTAGGGATTGGGCCTAGGTTAGATCTATTTATTTATTTCTTCACCGTGAAGAGGGAAGCTGGAGTGAGCAAAGAAGAGCTCAGAAACTGCGGAACGATTAGCTTCAAGATCCAGCCTGGCCGGTAGTTCCCCGACATCGTAGGGCACGAGTCCTGCAAGAATTGGAAGAGTACGTACTTCTATGGCCCAGATATCCCTCTGGTTGGCCAAGAACCATCGTACCCGGACTTTGTCGACGGGGCCGCCGTTGAAGCCCTGACTTGGAGATCACAAGCCCTCCTCCCCTCCAACGACGAAGCCTCCCGTGCTGTAAGGCAGATTGACTAGCTCGTAGAGACGGGTCTGACTGGCTTGGACCTAGCCATGTGCTGGTTCATCAGGCAGATCCAACCTCTGCAACACCACGGGAAGCTCATGCACCGGTATACCAAAGATAGAAAAGATAGCCTCCGGATTTCCGAGGACAATTTCTCTAGTGACTCCGTCAAGCTTCGCCTTAAGGACATATCACCTATTCTGCTGCTTCGGCAAAATGAACTAGCATCATATCCGCTTCACTTCATCTGATGGGTGGAGTTTGTGCGTTTGGGATGGCTTCGGCTGCTCCACCTATGAATCGGTGGAGTGGAGTTGTCCCATACACACCCGGTACAAAGATCCAAAACACCTTGAAAACAATACAACATCTGAGTATGGATAAGATGCAATTTGGGCTAAGAGCCCTAAAGAATAACAAATGGGGTCCATATTTATGCCTAGGCCAAGACGGAAGGGTAACTCTGCTAACGACGTCGATCTCAATCCTGCTAAAACAAAGGGATGCCAACAAAGGGAAAAGGAAAAAGAGAGCGGTCAGTACTATGGCCAGTACACGGCGAGTCTTAGAATTCGGCAGCTCTTGCCTACAATGGTATGGTGGACTGAAGTGGCAGCACAACATACACTAAACAACCTATATAGACTTGATACAACTGTCGGCTATCATAGAGGGATAAGAAAGACCTATTTGAAACCATCCTGATAATAACACCAATCATACCCATCCTGGTATTTCCCCCTTGATACCAAACAAGGAGGTCATGTCGAGGAAACTCACACAGTTGGCAGTTTTATTTATTCTCTCCATGGTGGTTATCCAACTTACTAGTCATATCAGAACCAAGTCAAATTATAACAGTAAAATTTAGTTGTAGTTGTCTCTGATCGAGAAACTATGCTCCAAGTCATCCATAACCGCGGACACAACTTTAGAAAAGATTTAACTCTATAGGGGTGTACCAAAGTTTCCGCCTGCACTTCTGACTTTTTTCTAGATCAATTAACATACACACATCGGTATGTCGGCGGGGCTTCATACACGACACTTTCCCAGACCTAAATCAAGTATATGGGGGCTACCCATACGAGGTATAGCTAATCCTCATACAAACCCTAAGGTTGCATGCACTTGTCACTCAAGCAGAGGCCATAGCCATTATATTCCAGTGACAGAGTGCCGCACCTACGCAATAGTAATAAACGCTATTCGAGCAACATGTAATAAACATCTCATACATGGCATACATGGTATAAATATAGTAGGTAACGTATAAAGCCCGAACTAGTTTGTGGCCCCAGAACAGTACTTTGAAATCAGGTAGTAAGCCGATAGGGGTGCCCATGCACCCCCACATTTGGTTAGCACGCTCAGTCTCAGAATAGGTGTTGAGAACTCGGGTCCTAGGTGGACACAGGTGGGAGCAATAATACCCATATCTCATCTATTACCCACCTGTGCCTCTACATTAATTTTATCTACTTTCATCATTTAATTACCAAACTGTAATTAATACCATGATCATCTCCACCATTAGGCATGTGCCAACCCCCAACAATGGTGGAACATCGACGATGCAAAGCAACATATAAGCAAGCAACTACGACTCGCAAGAACGGCTATATACCAAACAATAGGTAATAGGAGATGGCCAAGGAAATATAGGGGTTGGAAGTAATATAACAGGTGTATGGAAACTAAAGCATCGCAACATGGATAGTAATAGTTCAACATGAGGAAGTAAATAGCGTGAATGCAAAATAGGTAGAATTCTCTCCTAGCAAACATTGCCGAAGATACACTAGAGAATGGGTAGACACTCGCATCAACCCATTGGCCTAATCCGTGAAAAAGCAAAGCACTAGAAGAAACACCAGATGCACTATTTAATACTATGGCAGAAGATCAGGCATGATGCAGGTATGGTGCATGACATGGCAAATATACAATGCGACTAGGCAATATTAGGAAGAACCGGGTCCTGAAAATTAATTAGAATGTTCAAGTTGTTTTAGATACCTTGCAATTTAAATGTTGGATTAACAAGCAAAACATGGCACCGATTCGCTACACAAATATAAATGGAGGCAATATAAGACTAGAATAGCCTGCATATAGTCTCCATATTTAGTTTAGGTGAATCGTATAAATATCCCCAAACAACCACAATATGTATGCGTGTATAAACAATTTATATGCAACAAGTTTACATGGCATTTATATAACAGGTGTCTCGGAAAAGGGGGTCACACATCTTGGATTGAAGATCTTGGTGTTTGGGTTCGGTCTTCAGGATCGGGGCTTCGGCGTGGACGATTTTTGGATTCGGTCCCAATCTTCTGGCTCTGGGCTCGGGGTCTTAAACATCGATTCCATGAAGGGGAACTAGTTGTTCCATGATGAAGGTCTTCGGGTTCCATGTATAAGACCTTGAGATGTGGAATCTTTGGGTTCATGCGACAGTTGTAGCCAATCTTGTCAATGCATGGTTTGAAGGAACTTGGCAGCACACATGAACCACGAAGCACCAGAGATAGCAGTGCAGAGGCAAACTTGGGTTGTCATCGTGCTTCTCTCGAACACCACCAGGGAAGTGGACGGGCTTGCGTCAACATGCTTGTCGACGGGATTGGGGTGGCAGAGGCGTGCAAACATGGGTAGTGGTATTAGCGTCGAGTGGGGAGGATGAGGGCAAGGCCACACAGGGACGATGCTCGTGTCCTGTGTGGCAGCAGCGATGAAGGGCGATGTGGAGGAGGGGATGCGGCTCGGGTCTGGAGGTTGACGGGGTGCGCTGGCCTCAGGGCGAGCTCATCACTGACGGCGGCCAGAACAGAGAACCTTGGGGGACAGATCCATGGCACGGTGATGGCAGAGAGGGCACGATGGGGCGGAGATCGGTCCGAGCGGTGGTAGGCCGGGTGGAGGAAGGGAAGCTGGAGGCTCTAGGCGAGGCCTCGGGCTCCTAGTGGTGGACGGAGGAGCTCCATAGGGCAGGAAGAGATGGGGGTCACGGAGGCGGGGTCACCGGGTCGCGGCGGCGGACGGCGAGGTCGAGCCGGGGTGGAGATGCGGAGACGTTGCGGAAGGTCGGGCGAGAGAGGATCTTGAGGGACACGGCAATGTCGGGCAGTGGGCGGATGCGACACTGGTGTGGAGCTAGGGTGAGGCCCGAGCGGCAGCAACTAGAGGAAGGAGAAGAGGATGGGACGCGAGGTGGACGGGAGCGGGAGATGCATGTGGTGTCGAGATGCTTGCAAGAGGAGAAGAAGGAAGCGGCGGATGTGGGTCTAGTGGGGTAGGTGGCTCGAGCGGGACACACCAGGAGAGAGAGGGATGTCGAGCGAGTGTAGGGTCAGGTGGGGCCAGATGCTGTTTGTCGCGGGTTGGCAGTACACGTCGAGTGTGCAGGCGCGGGCAAGTGGAAGCGTGTGTACCGTGATGTGGTCGTAGGTGGGTTGCGGGACGCGAGGTACGCGCGGCAACGTGCAGCATGGCGGTGTGCCGCGCGAGTGGTGCAGGTTGGCGTGCCGTGCGGTTGGGACTAGGGAGTGTCTAGGGTTTGAGAGGGTGGCAGTGGTAGGGATATTTCTAATTAGGGTTAGGGTTTTTAGGTAGATTGGATTAGGAATAGAGGGTGGTAGGTGGCTACGGCTGGGCTTTTGGGCCTGGCCTGCGGCTGCCTCCCTAGAACAAAATGTTTTAAACATTTGTTTTATTTTGAAAACGCTTTGGAAAATACTTGTTGACAAATAAAAGATCCTGACTAATCGGGTTTTATATTTAAAATAGAGAGGGGGTTGTTTAGGAAACAAAGATAGGCTTTTAGAAAATAGTTTTAGGTAACATATGCATGACAATATGATGATGCTCAAATGCAATGTGGCATGATGACATAGACATGCGACCATGGAGATGCACAAAATAAAAACAACACTCAATTTTCTAGTAGTGATTTTACCCGGGTGCTACACAGAAGAACTCCGTTCAACTATGTACTCATTTTTCAGAGTCTCACACATGTGATGGCGTCGGAAATGTAGTGCTTTGGCATTGTCCGCCGGGTTGGTGGTGATGGGGCCATTAGGGTCCCTGCACTCAGTGCACCTTTTATGCTCTGGCCCTCGAGGACGATCTCCACGTCCGAGGCGCAAGTCAGGTAGTTCAGCCCATCCTGGGTCAAGTCCAGAAACTCACGGCTCACAATTCCAGGATTCCAGTCATCTGCAATTTATGAAAAGTGTGTAAGATTAAAAGAGCTAATCAATTACATAAATGCGATAATCGATACAATAATTCAATACGATGGCCTTCCAAAATTTAAATTCAAAAAATACATACTAACTATGAAATACTAAGTACTAAAAGCATACAACATTTAATTACTACAGTAAGATATAGTAATATAGTATGAAAACATGTACAAAGAGATGTCATCTTAAGCACGTTCCAACGAGAGGCCCTTGAGAGTCCACCCTTCCCTCCCGGGCCCCTCACATGCCTCCCTCGTCGGACTAGCCGGTGAGTGGCGGCGGGAGGTTGGCGCCGGCGTAGTTTTAGGTTTTAGTAGTAGTGGTAGATGTAGTGTTTGGCCTAGTGCCCTGTGTGGGCATCTTGCCTGGAAGAAGAAGCTTCTAGGTACTCGCGGCTAGATCTGGATTTGCTTTCTCCCATGGCTCCTTGCGGTGGTTGATATGTCCAAAACGTATCTACTTTCCCGAACACTTTTGCTATTGTTTCTCCTCTAAACTTGTGTGATTTGGATACAATCAACATGGACTGACGCTATTTTCAGCAGAATTACCTTGGTGTCTAGTTTTTATGCAGAAAATCAACTATCAGGAAAAATACCAGAAAATATGCCAAAAATCCTATTTTACCAGAAGACTCACAGAGCCAGAATACGAGACGGAGTGGAGGCCTGAGGGGCCCACACCCCCCTACCGCACGGGCCAGGCCTGGCCACGCCTGGAGGGGGTGTGGCCGCCTCAGGCACCCCCTCGGCCTCCCTCTTCACCTATAAGTTGCCTTCTGACCTAAAAACTTAGGGGGGTTCGATGTTTTTCCAGAAATAGTTCCGCTACGCCGCCACCACCAGAAACCGCGATTCGGAACCAGAAACTTCGTTCTGGCACCCTGCCGGGACGGGGAATTTAGAGAGGATCATCGCCATCATAATCACCAACGCCTCTCCATCAACCATCCATGTTTCCCTCATCCATGAGAGTAATCCCTCGCTGTAGGCTATGGGGATGGTAGGGATTGGACGAGTTCTATCATTTAATCGAATAATATTGTTAGGGCATGGTGCCTAGTATCTCTATTAGTGCTATTTGACTTTTTTGCACCTTGTTGTGCTTAATGCTTGTCACTAGGGCCCGAGTGTCATGATCTCAGATCTGAACTTATATTGATTCATTATGATAGTGTTGTTTGTGATCTTATCTGCAAGTTGTGTACACATATCATTGTCTGGATCCAAAGGCCCCGAAATGACAGAATTTGGGACAGCCGGAGGGGATGGCTGTGATGTGAGGATCACATGTGTTCACGGAGTGTTAATGCTTTGCTCCTTTGCTCTATTAAAAGGAGTGCCTTAATTGCCAGTAGTTTCCTTGAGGCCCTGCTACAACGGGCTGGCAGGACAAGAGATGTTGTGCAAGTTCTCATTGCGAGCACGTATGACTATATATGGAGCACATGCCTATGACTGTTTACTACTTGGATGCTTTATCTTAGTTATCTGCAATTGCCCTAGATCTTGAAGTTACATGTTTAGACTTGTCCATGCAATGCCCGTCCATTCATCCCTATGCCTACCGCACTCATATCCTACTGTTTGCTACTAGTGTTACTATTGCTCTTGTTTTACTACTGCTGTTGCTTTGCTATTGCTACTACAAAATTGTTGCTACTGATAAACTTCTATGAGCAAGACTATTTCCAGGTGCAGCTGAATTGACAACTCAGTTGTTAAGGCTTGCAAGTATTCTTTGGCTCCCCTTGTCGAATCAATAGATTGAGTAATACTACCATCGAAGGCTGTTGCGATCCCCTATACTTGTGGGTCATCAAGACTACTTTCTAGCGCCGTTGCCGGGGAGATAGCTTTATTTGTAAGTTCACTTGGATCTATTACTGTTCATTGCTATTCCTTTCATCATGGGGAAGTCTCGTGATGGAAAGTTTCCTATTTCACCATCCACTACAAGAAGAGGTACAGTTCTAAACACCTCTGCTGCTCTTGATTCACTGTCTGTTATAAGTAGGCTTGTTACACCACCACCACATACATATGCTACACACACTGCTACTACTGCTGAATCTGAAATTGCTTCTGATACTCATGATGTTACTTCTACTATACTTGATGCAAGTGGTTCATTAGGTCCATTCCTAGATGCTACTATTGCTAGAACTATTTTGGGAAACATTGAAACTCCTAGTGAAGACACTGTGACACCTGTTAGCTCACCTGGGTCTAGAGAGAGATATGATATTAGTGATGGTTACATTGAAATGACTGGTGAATTTATTGAAGAGTACCAAAACACACATGGTGCTAGTGCTATTAGAAGTCTCCTTGAGAGACGTACCATTATTCCTAAATTGTCTTCTGATGCTAAGTTTCTACTTCTCCCATAGATATTAAAGATAAAGATTATGATTTCTCTCTTGATTTATCCTATTTAGACATTGTTGAGAAAGAACCTTTTTGTGGGACTGAGAATGAAAGTGATGTGGCACATATGAATGAGATTTCCACTATGAGTGCCTTATTCTCTGATGATTTTAAGATGCGCAAGTACTTTGTTACTAAGATCTTCCCTTTTTCACTAAAAGGAGAAGCTAAAGCTTGGTTGAATAGATTACCTCCTAGATCCATTGATAGCCCTGATTGTTTGATTGGTTCTTTCTTCCAGAAATATTTTCCTCCTAGTGCTAGACATGCTGCTTTGCAGAAACTTTTTGATTTTAAACAGGGAGAAGAAGAGAAATTGCCTGAGTCATGGACAAGGTTCTGTGCCTTTATTCATGCACATCCTAGATGTCCATCGCCTAAAAATGATCTTCTTGATATTTATTATAATGGACCAACTGATGATTCTAGGACATACCTAGATAGTTTTGCTGATTGTGTTTTTAGGAAAAGAACTCCTACAGATACTGAAGAATTAATGGCTAAAATAAGCAAGAATTATGATGATTGGACTTCAACTAATCTAAATACACCTGAGCCTACTACTCCTGAACCAGTTGTGCCTTAACCAGCTCCAACACCAACACCAAAGAAGAGGGGAGTGATTGCATTAAATGATGAAGTGATGAAAGAAGCTAAGAAATGTCTTAAGGAGAAAGGTATTAGAGCTGAAGATGTGAAGAACCTACCTCCTATAGAAGAGTTATGTAAGCCAATTCCCCACTCATCCACTATTGAGGTACACTCTCTCCACTTTGATGAAGGTGATATTCCCTATGGTAAGCCTCCTAATCAATGCTTAGAGGAACTTGACACTTTTATTGTTAAACAAGGTAATTTTAATAAAAAAGTTCAGAATCATTTATTAGAAAACCCTAGAGCTATTAATGAGTTGAAATATATTGTGGAAAGAACTGCTAATGATGTTAAAATGCTTTGTAAACACTTTCAAATGGTTCAAACTCACATTGATCAACTTGCTAAGGTACAAAAAGATATGCTAGTTAATGCTTCAGGAGATAAACATGCTTATGGAATTAGAACTAGGAGTGGTATAGCCACTCAAGATCCTTTATATCCTGAAGGAAACCCTACAACAATTGAGCAGGATTCTCAACAAGATGAAAGTAGTGGTAGTCCTCATAACATAAAGAAAAATAAACACAAAATAGTTGAGGAACCACCTGAACCTGCTATAGATCCTAATAGTATATTTGTCTCTGATGCTGAAACTGAGAGTGGTAATGATAAAAATGTTGCTCCTGATAAGGAGGAAGTTGAGGAAGAACCTCATAAGAACACTAAGAACACTAGGTACACTAAGGAAGATTTTATAGCTAAAAACATGGTAATGAAAGAGAACCTTGGGTGTAGAAACCTATGCCTTTTCCCAATAAGAAACACAAGTCAAAGGAGGAAGAACACTACAACAAGTTTTGTGAGTAGATGAAACCTTTATTTTTGAAAATTCCTTTGACTCATGCTATTAAGTTGCCTCCTTATTCAAAGTATATGAAGGATATTTTCTCTAATAAAAGGAAGATTCCTAATGAGGAAATTTCTACTTTGCTTGCTAATTATTCCTTAAATGGTAAGGTTCCAAAGAAACTTGGTGATCTAGGTATACCAACTATTCCTTGCTCTATTAAAAATAATTATGTTAGAACTGCTTTATGTGATTTGGGAGCTGGAGTTAGTGTTAAGCCTTTTTCTCTCTACAAGAGACTCCAGCTAGAAAAGTTGATACCAACTGATATATCTTTGCAAATGGTTGATAAGTCTACTACTATTACTGTTGGTATATGTGAGGATGTTCCTGTTCAAGTGTCTCATAATTTCTTGGTTTTAACTGATTTTGTTGTGCTTGAGATGCCTTAAGATGATAATATGTCCATTATTCTTGGGAGACCTTTTCTTAATACTGCAGGTGCTGTCATCAATTGTAATCAAGGAAAAGTAACTTTTAATATTAATGACAAAGAGCATACAGTCTATTTCCCCAAGAAGATTGATAAGAGTTATTGCCTGAATTCCATTGAAAATATTGAGAGCATCAAAGTTGGAGAAATATATTGTCCCATTCCACAAGAAAGTTTTGAAACTATTATGATTGGGACTATTGCTACCAAGTTTGAGGTAACATAATCATTTTGTGAAATGCAAAGTTTTGTTTCATATAAGATTGTTTTGGTAACAAGACTTGATCAACCTTGTTAACAAAGGGAATTTTATGAACAAAATAATGCGTTCACAGTGGTTATACTTGTTCACTTTTATTTTTTCTCCTTCCTAGTCTTTGATCTTCCTCTTTTTAGCTTTAGTTTTGCTAGTTGTTTGCTTGTTAGAGTGTCTTAGAACTTCTGTAGTTTTGGGTTTTGTTTGCTTTTGCTTCTTCTAAAAAATCTTTTTCTGTGAGAAAATCAATTTTCATAACCTGAAAATTGGCAAAATTAAAGTTTCTCGAAAAATCCCAGAAAATTCATATTAAATTTTTCCTCGAAAAAAGGGGCAGAGGGACACCTGGAGTGGTCCAGGGGGACCCACCAGGCCAGCACACCCCCTGGTGGCATGGCCAGCCCCAGGGCGCGCCTGGCCTAGGTGGGGCCCACCTGAAAGGATACGGATGTCGCCTAGATAGGGGGTTAATAGGCGATTAAATTTTTTCCTAGAGTGGGTCAACAAAGGCGGACTAAAACTAGTGTTTACTTTGTAAAGCGTAACCTAGAACAACTAAGGTTCACCTATGTGCACCAACAACTTATGGTAAGCAATACAAGAAACAAAGTGATAGCAAGATATATATTACTTCAAGGACGAAGGCTATCACAATGTAAAGTGCATAAGTAAAGAGCTCGGGTATAGAGATAACCGAGGCATGCGGGGACAACGATATTTTACCGAGTTCCTCCCAACATGGAGTACGTCTCGTTTGGGGAGGGGTGGTATCAAACCACCAACGCCACAAAAGGCCTCCCTTATTCTCCAGTGAATCTCACCCCAATGGGATCGATCCACACTTCCACTATCGGTGCACTTGTCAGTGGCAAACCGGAACCTCTCACAAGGTTGGGGCACTTCTCCACAACTTAATTGGATGCTCCCAACAAACGCCACCAAGGCCATAACCTGCAACACCAACAAACCGTCTAGGGTTCCAAGAACCCAAGAGTAAAAAGCTTCTCAACTTTCACTCACCAAATCCTCCGGGGAGAACTCAAACCGATGCACCAAATGCAATGGCAAGAACACAAGTAGTGCTCAAATCCTTCTCTCCCAAATACCACCAAAGCTACAAAAGCTTGTGCGGGAATAAGAGAGGAAGAACAAAGGAGAAAATCTACAAAAGACTCCAAGATCTAGATCCCAAGATGTTCCCCTCACTTAGAGGAGAGATGGATTGGTAGGATTGTAGATCTAGATCTCCTCTTTCAAATCCCTAAAGTATATGCAAGAATCAAGGGAGGGATTTAAGGGGGGTAGCAAGCTTCAAAAGGTCAACAATGGTGGGGGAAAACTTGCAAGAGAGCTGGAGAACCATTGGGGAAGAAGGGCCCCTTAAATAGGTCCCTAGAAATCCAACCGTTAGGCCCAGGAATCGCCCGGTCCGGAGTCTCCGAACTGGGACCGGAGTCTCTGGTGTACCCAGGCCAAACGGGGACAATCTAGAGGACGTACTGGACGCGGTCTGGAGATTAGACCAGAGATTAGTCCGGAGTCTCCGGTCTTACAAAAACTGGCAGAAAGACCAATACGAAAACATCCATAACTTTTGCAACCGGACTCCGATTTTGATGATCTTGGGCTCGTTTTAAAGAGGACAATAAGCTCTACAAGATCATACAGAAAAACATAATAGTACATCAAGGGAGTATAGAACCAAATGACGAAAGGTTTAACCTCTCTCAAAAAGACAAACCAGTAAAACCTCCAACATCGAAAACATAGTAGAGAATGCATATGAAATCCGTTTTCGACGAAATAGAGCTTGTCATGGAGATTAAAACAAGCTCTAAATCCTCACATGAGTAATAACCAAATAATGGAAGGTTTTACCTATCTCTAAAAGACAAACCGGTAAAACCTCCAAGATCAAAAACGCAATAAGATATAAAGGGGAAATCCGTTTTGATGAACTAGGGCTTGTTATGAATATTACCACAAGCTCTAGAACCTCACATGGATAAGATCCAAATAACAACCAATAAAGGATGATGCTAAGTATGCAAAGGTTTTAGCTCTCTCTAAACAATATGATCGAGTTACTCACTTGGGAGCCCCTCTTGATAGTACGGTTGTCTATCCTATAAACCAGTCTCCCCAACTAACACCACGAGACCGGTAAGAACGAAACCCTATCAAGATCATACCTTTTCCTTGTGAATATTCCACTTGATCTTGATATATACGATCTTGTCCTTCTCAAGATGGAACACCTTTCTTGATTGCTCTTGCACGCACTCACTTGATGAAGACTTGCAATTTGCTCCCTCATACGACATGGGGAAACCTTTACTTTTACCTTGTCTTCATCGATCCATGATCACCGAGGATGGAAAACTTCAAGAATGAGATCTTCTAGATATTGCACATCTTTAGCTTGCACATCATTTCTTCTTTTCTTCATTATGTTGATGCCTTGAAGGTGTATCAGAGATATTACTCCATCTTATTCTTCAAGACATACTTGCCATAGGTTTAACTCTCACATGACCAATCTGTGGATCACTCTTTGAACACCTTGGTCACCACTTGATCCTCTTCACTTTCTTCTTCTCCAAACCTTGAAGACAACATATGGTTCAAGCATTGCCTATGGACAATTCCTACAAGTACAACTTGATACAAGCATTAGTCCATAGAGATTGTCATTAATTACCAAAACCACACACGGGGGCCCACATGTTCTTTCAATCTCCCCCATTTTGGTAATTGATGACAATCCATTTGAGAGGGTTTATATAAGGAATTTAACATATAAAATGGTAGCACCAATATCAAATACTACATAAGTATGTGATATTGGTACCACCACCATATATAGAGCAAACTCCCCCACAATCTATGCATGTGTGATGAACTTGAATTTCATTGCATATATTGCCAATCATTATCATTGGTGGAGTTTCCTCTATATATATACCACATGCTAAGCAACAACAACGATGCAAGAGCATGAAGGTCAAATGCTTAGAAACAGACTCAAGGCATAAACCATTTCCCTTAAACCCTCTAAAACTTCTCCCCCATTGCCATCGATTGCCGAAATGGGTGACAAGTTCTAGAAGGCCAATATAGTGATAAATCCCCAAAAGGTGTGCATTCGCACATATCCAATGATGAATACTTGGGAGGAAGTAGAACTATATCGAGTACCCAAAGATTGCCAACAGAAATAAAATAAAAGAAGCATCAACAAATTATGTAAGCAATCACAAGATCCGACAAACCAATTGAAAACAACAAATGAGTCCAAATGGAAACAACAAGATATTATGATAAGAGCAAAATAATATTTTTTTAATAATAAATGGAGAAGCTGCCCAAGATTTGTGCACAATTTAAAAATGAATGCATTAGAATACATAATACACAAATATGGAATTCTTACTCCCCCATAAACATTTAAGGCACAACGAATGAGAAAGAAGACAAATGAGCATTATTAAATGAATTAGATGAGCTCCCCAAAGATAATGCACCAATTATGATAATTGCATTTGGGAACAAAGTGCATAATCATGAAATCCTCACTCATCCAACTCCATTTTAACAATACAAGGCATGAGAGAACAAATATGATAAGCACAAAGTGATGCTATAAATAAAATTAGGAAGCTCCCCAAGGTATGCGCAACATTAGGTTTTTGTATGTGAATACAATGTGCACAACATGGAATCCTCACTTCCTCTATTTTACTTATAAAACAACTTTGTGCAAATGAGCAAATACCAAGGCATAAAATTTGCAAAAAAAACAAATGGTTGAGCAATAAGTAAGAGACAACATATTAGCGGCCTCAACCACAAGGATGTGTGAGATGCATGACAAAGCATATTATAAGACTAGTATAAGGATGATCATTGCGTATCCACATAGTCTTCAATGAATTATATTGCTTAGTATGACCATACAACACACACGAAACAAGGAAGATATCAAGAAAAAATTGAGTAACCTCTTTCATGTGTATAAGTTTCTAAGTAGACAATCTTGCAAAGATATTGATCCACAAAGAAACATGTACACACAAAGTAGATACTTAAAATCAATAGAGAAAGATATCCAAAATGAAGTCATGACAATACCAATAAGATTTTTCTTGAAAGCATGGCCAAAAGGCTCAAATATCTTATTGTACATCGATGAGCTTCAACAACCAACACACCCAATACATTACAACTATCACCAAGGGAAAAGGAGAAAGTTGGAATATATGGAGAAAGGTAACAAGTATCACAAGGAGAAATCAACTAGAAAAATTTCACTACTACACATGAGAGAAGTTGAGGAAAAGATAGGCAATAAAATTGCTAGATTGACATATTTGGGATTGGTGGATCATATGCATGATTTTGTATAGTCCCAATTATATGCACTCATATCAACTTATGCACATTTACAATAGAGAGTTCTTTTAATAACATGGCTAGAAATACAACAATAAATACAATAACAAGAATTCATGCCAAGATGCAACCTACAAAAGGTTGGAAGTAAGATAAATATGCATGAGCAAGAGATACTTGTTACCGAGATATAATTGGTAGGATGTAGAGGATAGGAATTCGTTGATCATCCTACAGCTTGCCTCAAATTTTCTTGTAATCACTACTTCTTCAAAATTGAGAGACAAGCATCCAATATATCTCCAATGTACCTAAAACACAATTAAGTACAAAATGGTCCCCAAACTTATTGGGTCCAATGTAGTTAGTGGAACTACAATACATAGGAGAGACTCCACATAAATATGTGCATATTGATATGAAATTGAATTTCATGCACAACTTAGCCGATGGGATTTGGTGGAGTTTTCCCTATATATTGGATCAAAGAAAGCAAACATGCCATAATATAAACATGCAGTAAATATTCCTGCACGAGGCTTTGAAGAACCAAAAAGGAGATACAATTTGAACAAAAGAACCAAGTAAACCGAGATGCCACACACAAGAGTGAGACATGACAAATGGTGTCCAAATTGTATCAAAGAACCAATTCAACACATGAAATATTCACAAGTTCAACAAATAAACTAGGCAAAATCCAAAGAGAAAAAGATATATAAGAACACAAATGCTCAAGGATTTATCTCATTCTAAAAATAGACAAAACATGAAACAAGGAATGAGACAAAACCAACTCCCAAAAAGAGCAAGGTTCCAACAAGAAACCAAACTCCCCAAACTTTTCATGATGGCACAAAATACCAAAACAAAAAGATTCAGCTTCCAAGCATATAAAACATGATATGGAACAAAACAAGAAGCATAAAAGGATTGTTCTAGATAATATAGGAGAGCCCACCCATAATTAGTACATTATATATAATTTTCTTTTGAGTGCAAAATGTACACAAATGAGATCATCACTACTACCTATATTAAATAAAACACAAGATGATATCAATAAAATAAGAAGATTCATAAGAGGCAAGTAAGGCATGGGAACACACGAAACATTTACTTGGCCATAGATAGGACAAGATTAAGCAAGGGCCAACGTGAATATGATCAATAAATTCTACCATAAATTGAGTATTCATTGTCCAAGGACAAGGAATATTGGGTATACTTTTCCTAAGGTAGCTTGCATGGATATCCAAGATCATAGTCACAATAAGAAGCATATAACAAAATATAAGAATTACAATTGATGCTTCAAAAAAGATTCTTGGTAGCTTCCAATAGTCACACAATCACTAGTGATTAGAGTAGCTTGAAGCAAATGGTTTCCATGAGGATATATATATCTAAATATGAGGAAACACATACCAAGAAACATTCTCACATACAAGATCCAAAATATGAGCAATAAAGGCATTCAGGCAAATTGAAACTTGTATGAGCAAAATGTGTCACATAGGAGCTAGATAATTATCAATATCAATTCTAAGTGACACAACCTCGAATGTTAACATTTTCTAGGATTGTAATATGCACTAAGCATATGACTCCCCCATAATGTGATACTACCATGAAACCAACATGAGGCAAAAGGATACAAATAGAGATAATTAATGGACCTTATAAAACTTAAATTTCTCATGAGAATTATACCACATAGAGACTAGACAATAATCCAATATAAATACTAGGTGGTATTACTCATGTACACACAATTTTAGGATTGTGGAATGCCCAAGCATAACACTCCCCCAAAATGGTATAATCCATTAATCTCTCACAAGAGCCAAATAAGATACCAAATGTAACCAAGTAAGGCTCAAACACAAGAAACACACATACATGGTGTGCCACCTAATCATACACAAATATGCTTGATACCTCAAGATAATTAGGTGGAAAGAACAACATGTACAAAAGCATGGAAGATACAAAACCAACACATGCACAAGGGGGCGAGTAACTTTCAAAGTAATGAGTTAAGCATATGTTACCGCAAGGAGGAACATTGGATATATAACATAATCATGATAATCCAAATGGCTTGGATTGACACAAATAATTGATGAAGATACCTCAATTCTTCATAATGTAACCAAGTCTCCAATGCCCTCCATCAATACCTATTGATCAAGTTTTGGCTTGTTGGTCCCCAACCAAGTTGGGTCCTAAGAGGTTAGTCACAATAGGCTTGGCAACCCAAATGGTTCTTTTCTTGAACCCACATTGAGCACCAACAAATTTGGCAAACACATTGCCAACCTCATCCTTACAAAGAGAATAAGCATCATCAATAATGATAGGGTTGGATGAGGAGATACCAATAGTGCATGAGGAATAAATATGCCCCTTTGCAAGACATATGTAGCAAGTTCTTCTCTTGCCATCTTTATTCTTAGGTGAAGCCACAACTCGAGGAAGAGCTCGAGTAGTCCTCTTAGGAAGAGGCCCATTAATGACTTGAGGTGGAGCTTGAGTCCGCTTCCCTTGTTGCTTCACACTAAGAGGCTTTTTCTTCAATGGGCAAGATCTAACATGGTGCCCTTCTTCCTTGCACTTGAAGCAAACAATGTTGGCCGGATTCTTGACTTGATCTTGGCCATTCTTCTTTTTGTCCTTGTGCTTCAACTTGATAGTGGACTTGTTCTTGACATTGGAGTTGAATCCAAGCCCACTCTTGTCATTTGGGAATTTTTGCACACTCAATATTTTGTTGAGTGTGACCTTCCCTTGATGACCTTTTTTCAAGTCATTCTTCAAAGAAGTGACTTGAGCCTTGAGCCTTTTGATTTCCTCTACATGGTTAGTTTCAATAAAAGTACTAGAGGAAGTAGATGCTACATTGTTAGAGCAACAAGGCACGGAATGTAATTCATCACGAGATATAGCATGGTTGTGAGAGGATGAATTACAAGGACTAGCACATGGCAATATAATATTTGGAGTAGATATAGTGCTAATGTCCACATGAGGCCCACTAGATGTTACCTTTGACATGATGGCCTCATGAGCCAACTTTAGCCTACCATGGGAGACTAGGAGATCCTCATGCAAGCTTGAGAGCTTAACATGACTTTCTTCTAATTTCCCATAGTTGCTAGTTAGCAAAGCAAGTTGAGCCTTTAGCTCAACATTCTCCTTCGAAATAGATGCTTCACAATAAATGGAGTTAGTAGCACAAGCATCATCATTATTAGCAAGAGGTGAGGGCAACTTGGCAAGCTCTTTTGAATATGAAGCTTTAAGTTGCTCATGTGACTCAGTGAGTTTGATGAGCTCACCCTTTATGACCCTAGAGCCATTTTTGAGGTGCTCAAAATCCTCAAGGAGTTTAGCATAAGCAACTTGAGTCTCATCATTTTTTCTTTTGAGATCACTTGCCACCTCAAGATCTCTATCATGAGATTCCTTTACTCTAGATAGCTCTAAAGCAAAGGTATCCTCAAGAGATTCCTTAGTGGTTTGTTCCTCTTCAAGAGCTTTATTTAGGTTTGCAATTATATTAGCATACTCACGCTCAAGACTACACATTTTATCAATGTTGTTATCATGCACCTTAATTGTGTTTCTAACTTATCAATATGTTCTTTGCTCTTAATAGAAAAGTCCAAGACTTCAACAAAGTTAGAGCAAGCAATATCCTGTTTAACAAGGGAACGATAAACAATCTCACCCTTTTCAATATCAAGCTCTTCTTCCACATTATCCACATCCTCCTCATCACAAGAGGTAATGGGTTCCAAAGTAGGAGTTACCTTAGAATCCCTAGACATAAATCATAGGTGGGTACCGGAAGAAGGTGAAGATGAGATTTCATTTGTGGATCCATTCAAAACCATATCTTGGCCCATAGAATCTTCGGTTTCCTCTACATGGTTAGCAACACAAGCACTAGAGGAAATGGAATCATTTTTATCATGGCAACAAGACAACACAAGCATATCATTATGAGATTTATTCAAGTCATTTCTACATGATATGCAAGGACTATTAATACAAGCATGTAAGAAGTTGCTAGTGCTAGAAGTGTTAAAGTCCAAAGATAGATTATTGCAACTAGAAAGAGATGAGGGATTACAAATAGTAAGCACACTATCTAAATTGCAATTTCTATCACCACTCACCATATCATTACCTTGTGAAAAGTCACATGTTGGTGAAGTGGTAGAGGATGAGAACTCATCTCTACCGGAAGTGGAAGCAACACAATCATCCTCAATAATGTTGGACACAACATATTTATCTTGAAGTTTTGTCCATAACTCGTGAGCGCTCCAAAAAGGAATGATTGAGGAGGTAACTACATAGCTCAAAGCATTAACAAGCACATTAGAAGCTTGAGCATCGAGATATAAGTTTTTCTCATCCTCACAAGATAGATTTTTGAAATCCATAGGAGGAGAAAAACCTATATCTACAATACGCTCCAAATTTAGGTCCATGTCCCAAAAATGAATAAGCATACGAGTTTTCCATATATCATAATTTGTGCCATGGAATATGAACATGTCATTGTGCACTAATCCTCTAGCTGACATCTTTACTCTCAAGGCGGTGAAGCCTAAAATGAGAGACCGGGCTCTGATACCAATTGAAAGGGTACGGATGTAGCCTAGAGGGGTGTGAATAGGCGATTAAAACTTTTCCTAGAGTGGCTCAACAAATGCGGAATAAAACTAGTGTTTACTTTGTAAAGCACAACCTAGAACAATTAAGGTTCACCTATGTGTACCAACAACTTATGCTAAGAAATACAAGCAACAAAGTGATAGCAACAAAGTGATAGTAAAGAGCTCGGGTATACAGATAACCGAGGCACATGGGGACAACGATATTTTACCGAGTTCCTCCCAACATGGAGTACGTCTCATTTGGGGAGGGGGTGGTATCAAACCACCAACGCCACAAAAGGCCTCCCTTATTCTCCGGTGAATCTCACCCCAATGGGATCGATCCACACTTCCACTATCGTTGCACTTGTCGGTGGCAAACCGGAACCTCTCACATGGTTGGGGCACTTCTCCACAACTTAATTGGAGGCTCCCAACAAACGCCACCAAGGACACAACCTGCAACACCAACAAACCGTCTAGGGTTCCAAGAACCCAAGAGTAAAAAGCTTCTCAACTTTCACTCACCAAATCCTCCGGGGAGAACTCAAACCGATACACCAAATGCAATGGCAAGAACACAAGTAGTGCTCAAATCCTTCTCTCCCAAATTCCACCAAAGCTACAAAAGCTTGTGGGGGAATAAGAGAGGAAGAACAAAGGAGGAAATCCGCAAAAGACTCCAAGATCTAGATCCCAAGATGTTCCCCTCACTTAGAGGAGAGATGGATTGGTAGGATTGTAGATCTAGATCTCCTCTTTCAAATCCCTAAAGTATATGCAAGAATCAAGGGAGGTATTCAAGGGGGGTAGCAAGCTTCAAAAGGTCAACAATGGTGGGGGAAAACTTGCAAGAGAGTTGGAGAACCATTGGGGAAGAAGGGCCCTAGAAATCCAACCGTTAGGCCCAGGAATCGCCCGGTCCGGAGTCTCCGAACTAGGACCGGAGTCTCCGGTGTACCCAGGCCAAACGGGGACAATCTGGAGGACGTACTGGACGCGGTTTGTAGATTAGACCGGAGATTAGTCCGGAGTCTCCGGTCTTACAAAAACTGGCAGAAAGACCAATATGAAAACATCCATAACTTTTGCAACCGGACTCCAATTTTGATGATCTTGGGCTCGTTTTAAAGAGGACAATAAGCTCTACAAGATCATACAGAAAAACATAATAGTACATCAAGGGAGTATAGAACCAAATGATGAAAGGTTTAACCTCTCTCAAAAATACAAACCAGTAAAACCTCCAACATCGAAAACGTAGTAGAGAATGCATATGAAATCCATTTTCGATGAACTAGAGCTTGTCATGGAGATTAAAACAAGCTCTAAATCCTCACATGAGTAAGAACCAAATAATGGAAGGTTTTACCTATCTCTAAAAGACAAACCAATAAAACCTCCAAGATCAAAAACACAATAAGATATAAAGGGGAAATCCGTTTTTGAGGAACTAGGGCTTGTTATGAATATTACCACAAGCTCTAGAACCTCACATGGGTAAGATCCAAATAACAACCAAGAAAGGATGATGCTAAGTATGCAAAGGTTTTCGCTCTCTCTGAACGATATGATCGAGTTACTCACTTGGGATCCCCTCTTGATAGTACGGTTGTCTATCCTATAAACCGGTCTCCCCAACTAACACCACGAGACCGGTAAGAAAGAAACCCTATCAAGATAATACCTTTTCCTTGTGAATATTCCACTTGATCTTGATATATACGATCTTGTCCTTCTCAAGATGGAACACCTTTCTTGATTGCTCTTGCACGCACTCACTTGATGAAGACTTGCAAGTTGCTCCCTCACACGACATGGGGAAACCTTTACTTTTACCTTGTCTTCATCGATCCATGATCACCGAGGATGTAAAGCTTCAAGAATGAGATCTTCTAGATATTGCACATCTTTAGCTTGCACATCATTTCTTCTTTTCTTCATTATGTTGATGCCTTGAAGGTGCATCAGAGATATTACTCCATCTTATTCTTTAAAACATACTTGCCATAGGTTTAACTCTCACATGACCAATATGTGGATCACTCTTTGAACACCTTGGTCACCACTTGATCCTCTTCACTTTCTTCTTCTCCAAACCTTGAAGACAACATATGGTTCAAGCATTGCCTATGGACAACTCCTACAAGTACAACTTGATACAAGCATTAGTCCATAGAGATTGTAATTAATTACCAAAACCACACATGGGGGCCCACATGTTCTTTCAATCTCCTCCGCTTGTCCAAAACCACACATGAGATTGTCATTAATTACAAGCATTAGTCCTTGGTATGTGCCTCCTTCGCTTGTCCAATTAGATTTTTGATTGGTAGATTGTATCTTGAGTATTTTGATACTATAGGTGTCAGGTTGTGTGAGCTTGCATGCTTGTTCTATGCTTAGAGATTTCATTTTGATGCATGTTTAGCCCTCTAGCAAGTTCCTATAGTAGTTTCTCATCATCTACCAACTTGGAAATTACTTGGTTTGATGTTTGTCTAAAAATTTCAGAAAAGAAGATGAGTGCATACCCATTGCATCAACGTGATTTGATGTCACCCGAGCCAATGGAAGTCTATAGTGAGGAAGAAGTCTTCCCTTCCATATATCCATGCCCTGAATTCATGAGAGCCACGGGAATCTTCCAGGATTTCCAAACTATGATTACTAATGCAGGGTTGGAACACTTTGTTGAAGAGGAACCATATCAATATGTTAAGCTAACCACGGCTGTGGTGTAGGACTTCCGGTTTAATTGGTCCTCGTCTAACCCCATGGTCCATTATAAAATCTACAATATAGTTGTCGCCCTACCTTTTGCTAATTTTTGTGCAACTATTAGAGTGCCACATTGGGGATCTAGTGAGAAGATCAGGGAGAGGCCTAAGCCACTTATGGATTTATATGCTAAAATTTGCCAAGGTTGCGACTTATCAAAGGAAAGTGGTAAAATTCGGAACATTCAGTTCCCATCCATTAGATATTTTGCCTATTTCATTACCAAGTGTGTTCTTGCTAGAAAGACTGCTAGAAATTTATCTTCATTCGATCTAGATTTTATCTCGGATGCTTTGAATAGGGATAGATCTTATAACCTGGGTGCTTTGATGCTTACTGTCTTACCACTAACCGCGAGAAGGGTGGAATTTGTGGAGGTCCCATTGCCTCTAGGTTGCTAGCTTTCCATGGTTTAGAGCCTCACCATTCAGACTATCGGTTCCCCATAGAGAGACTTGATCTCAATTCCTGGTTCAGCGTAATTTTGTTTCTTCTTGGGCTACTGTGAGAGATTTACCCTATGATAAATCCTTTGTCAAGCATGGTTAGAGAGGGGGTAGGACTGAGAAAGTAGTCTATTTTCCTGCACCTGCTTTGTTTAATTTTGATAACAGGCAAGGATGGTCGCTCATGGAGGAAGAGTTTGACACATATGTGGCGATAGCTCTCCCAGCAAGAGGAGAATGTTGGAGAGGATGCCGAAGATGATTTGGTTCAGCCCTCCAACATGGGGGAGTCTTCATACCAGCAGCCCTCCTATGATTGGAGCGCGTCTTCTTCTTTATCGCGAGGGCCTAATTATGATCATTCCTATGATGACCCACCAGCTTGGGGTTACTACCCGCGCTGTTGATCCCCACTTAGGCTAAAAAGCCTAAGCTTGGGGGGAGGTACACCGATATCACACTCATCTATATATCATGTTCCGTCGGTTCTTTGTATATCCATGTTTTGCTTTATTTTTGGTTTTTGTTTCTTCTTTCTCAAAACACAAAAATACCAAAAATATTTTCGTTGTTTCTCTTGGTTTGTTTCTTTTCTTTTTAGCTTTGGTTTGCCTTAAAGAAAAATCCAAAAAGATTTTGCTTTGTTTGTTTTTGCTTTGTGTGCTTGCTTTAAAAATCGAAAACACCAAAAATATTTGTTGTTCTTCTTTGGTTTTGTGAAGTTCTTTGCAGGGTTCAGCAGTCCTCAGTGGAGTTTGGTTTCATGTTATTATTCAAGCCACACAAATGAAGGGCAATAATTAAGATTAAGACAACTTGAGGTGTGGTAAGAGGCTGGTAACAAACTCTATTTGTTTTCATTTTTGTACATATACTCATCATTGTGGGCATGCTTAGTATGTTCATGTAAGGTGTATGTTATTTATGGATGCTTAGTAGTTCTTGATTTCTTATGATTAGCTCCAGCTTGCTAATAGTTTGTAACGTGTCATATGAATGTTTGCTTGCATTGTTCTATTCATAACTTGGTATGATATTATGGTATCCTCCTCTAAATGTTTCATGTGAATTGACTTGGAACATGATCACGCATGCATATGACTGAACAATAGACAATAAGCCTCAATGATTTATTTTGCCTCAGAGTTCTTGTATCACTTTCATGCCATAATTAGTCAAGTTTTGTTGCAAGCATGATTATGACAGTTATTGCTCTCTCGTTTGTCGCTCCCTCTCTATTGCTAGCCTTCACTTGCACTGAGTATGAGCTCTACTCGTGTTTCCAACTCCCCAAAACCAATATTGTCAAAATTGTCCACCATACCTACCTACTAGCATTATTTTCTATTTCCATGCATATTCATCATGCCTTGTTTTCTTCCAAATAAAATGTTTGCTTGTTTTGAGAAAGTTAGTTAGTAAAGCTCTCACGAACTTGATGGCGCACTTTATTTCTTGCACTTAATAAACCTGAACCATTGTGATTGTCCATGAAAGTTATATGCTTGCAAATTATAGGTTGGGAGTTAGCAGAACCGTGATGTCACGGGGAACGCTTTCAACACCTGTAAATATATACCCAGTTGATATCATGCTCTTTTGTTTACGGATGTCATCAGTGTGAAATAAAAGGGGAGCTTATAAGTCCATGGAGTTATGTATATGTGTTAGAGAAACGCCTGGGCCGCTAGCCTAAGCCATGCCTAATCATGGAGAAAACTTGCAGCATAACCATACTGAGCAATCTATGAAGCTTTCTTCTTATAAAAAAGAGACATATGAAAAGAGGAAAGAGAGAAAAAGCGCCATTTTCCCATGGCGAATAAGAAGATTGCTGAGATGCTCACTGTTTGCTTACCTTGTGATTTTGATTATGGGATAGCTCCTGTATCATGTTGTAACACCCTAGTTTTAGTTAAATAGTAATTAGGGTTGTTTGTGCATTCATGAGCATCATATAAAAAATTGCATGCATTAAGAAATAATGCAAAACCTTAAAACCCTATATTCCCTCTCTCTTTTAAATACATTCAAAAAGGTTTTCAATATTTGAAAATCCCAAAAATAATGGAGCCAAATTGAATACAAGGGCTCATAAGTATTTTATATATTCGATAAAAGCCTCTAGTATTTTAAAAGTATTCAAAACAGTTTACAAATTGAATTATACAAAGAGGAATACAAAACAGGAAAAGAAAAAGGATTTTCCAAAGAAAAATTTGTTGCTAAACCTAATCAGTCTGCAGCCCAGCCGGCCCACCTTCTTCCTCTCTCTTCCTGACGCCCACGCATGCCCGTATCCGGCCCAGCAGCGGCCCGTACTGGTTTGTCCCGTCTGTCCTTCATTGTCTTCGTAGGCGACACGAAGCAGCACCGTGTCGGCAGCGCCGCCGTCGATCCGCGTCGCCTTCATCCCGCCGTCCGTCGAGCTCCATGAGGTGGATAAGACTGCCACGACGCCCCCTCTCACCCTATTCTCTCACTCTCCCCCGGGCTCTCTCCGTCTCTCTTTCTCCTCTTTGGCCAAACCCTAGTCCTCAGGTGCTCCAAAAGGTGCTCCGGTGCTCCGCTGCTAGAGGCCTCCCCTCGCTCAGACGATCAAGTTTCAGCGACTGCCTCGTCTCACTCGTCATCTTCGCGAAGCCACGCTTGCTGGGAAGCCCCCAATCGGCCCAATCAAACCTTTTGTTTATGATGCCGGCCACCATCAAATCGTCACCGTCAGGGTTCCCCCGAGCTCGCCAACCACACCGTCCCGCTCCTAGTGAGCTCACGATCCTCCTGGAGCCCTCTGCTTCCTTCCCCGCTTCATGTTTTGCTCTGCCGATGATCGCTACAAGCGTCGTCGCTATGAAGCTACCTTCGGTGGACACCCCGCAGCGGCGCCACCCCTTTTAGGTCTGCCTTGACGTGTTGAATTGAACGAGCAAAGTCGCGCAGCCCCGCTCGCCTTCTTGCATCATCGCCGGCCACCGTCTGCCATTCCCCCGCCATGGTGACGTGATGCCCTCGTCAGCAGCACGCAAGGTTGGCCACGGTGGTAGCCCATGTGGCCCTTGGCCCACATGTCAGCCTCTATGGCTAGGCTCAGTCCCGGTAGAAAATATCCCTGACCCCGTGTGACGACAGCCCTGGGCCATGCTGACGCAATAAAAGTTTAATAAAAGGTTTTAAAAATTTCTAGAAATTGATATAACATTGTAAATTCAATATCTAATTAATTATAAGTCTGAAAAATACAAATAATATATAAAAATGTTCAGAAAAACGAGATCTACCTCTTAGAGCTATAATCATGCATTGTTCAACAACTTTCAAGACAATTTTAATATGAGAACATAGTAACCCCTCATAGGTGATTCCGGAGTTCTCCCGAATTAGGGTTTGCACCCCTCGGAACCTCGATTAAATTGTCGAGCATGTTTTAGGGTTTCATTTCAGTATAATTCAACTTGTCATATCATCATCCTTGCTTGAGCATTGCATCGATTCCATTGTTGATTGTTTCCCTCTCTTTCCGGTATTTGGTTCTTCCTGGTAGAATATGAGATCGAGATCGAGATCGAAGCCAGAGATCAACACTGTCGAAGATCGAAGACAAATACTTGACCAATTGTAACCAAGTCAAGTACAAGGCCTCTGAAGATCTACTTATCTGCTATCAACTGTCAAAGGCAAGCATAGCCCCACCATGATATAATCCTATGATTTCGAAAGCATTTCAATTCCTGCAATGATGCATACGATTCTATTGTGGTATTTTATTGATATATTAGAGTATCATATCTATTGCATTAATCCCTTTGAGCTTATATTACCTGATCCACTGCTCCTAGCATAACCAAGTTTGGCTTGTGTGCACTGCTAAAGCTTATTTGTGTCTTGCTTAGCCATGCATAGCTGTTGAGTCTGGTCCATACAGATGATGTATCAGATGCGGAGAATCTTGTATGATAGGAGATCGAGATATATTGATGAGGTGATATGAGTTTAAACATGCTATGGATTGTATGGGAGGTCACGGTGGGATGTGGTTTTTATAGTCCCATGCTCGCCACCACTAGGACCTGAGTTCTTGCCTTTGGAACCGAGATAAGCGTACAACCACACGGGGCCTGGAAAACCTCACGAGTGACTATCTTGCCTAGTAGATTCCATGAGTCACATAGTTCGGGCGTTCCATTCGACATATGCATTGAAAACGTTTTGAAAGATTTGGCGGGTGAAGGTGCATCATAACAAGTAGGTAAGCGTGGTCGGGGTTGCTTGGGGTCGATGGAGCCCCTGGTGAACCAACCTCTCCTCACATCTTTAAGGATCGGCTTCGGGATTTGACCCATTACGGTGGAACCATCCTTAGGGCGTGACTCATGGTCTTGGCGAAAGCAAGGTAAAGGTCGTTTCTAACCACCCTCTGTCGGCCTTCCAAGGAAGAGGGCTAATCATGTGGCATTAAGAGAAGGTTAGTATGTGTGGGTAAAGTTGTACACCCCTGCAGGGTAATAATCTTTTTGAAAAGTCGTGTTCACGGTTATGAACGCTTGGTGACCAGATTCTAAGATCATAGAGAACTATAATCTAATCATAAAACTTGGCAGATCAACGTGTGCTTAAGGATGCTTCCTCATGGGTATGAGGGGGTGATACTAGATAGGGTTCAGATGATGATGACTTGGTGGATATCAAGAGATGATGATCAATATTTCGGAGATGTCGCTCTCTTATCCCCTTTTAAAATATTCTGAATAGACGAGCTTCTTCTCTCTCTTGTTTTACAAACAAAAGTGGCTTTATGCAAAACAACTCCACCAGCCATAAGTCTTGCGGAGTACACCCTGTACTCACCCTTACTTTGTTCATACTTTTGGCAGAGTAAGTGCTCCCTTGAAGATGAGTTTGGTACTACATCGACATCGACGAGTAGCTTGGGGTTCCCGATCGGCAACCTGGAATCTATGGGTTGGGACGTCATTGTTATGCTTTAGGCCTCTTAGGCCATTTGTTAAGTTTGCTATAATTAATAGCATAATTTAACTTTTGTTGTTTGATGTTTGTGGTCAGTGACCTCTTCTTGTAATAATTTGGTTCTCTGCTCAGTTATGAGCTTTCTGTAATAATTTTGTGTCGTAGGGTCACTATTGTGTTGGCAATTCTTCACTGGATATTCTCGAGCTCAAGGTTAAGCTGATGTCAGACGAAGGTGTGGGATTTGTTTAGCCCTGATCCCGGGGGTATCATAGGTTTTTGGTATCAGAGCAGTACCGACTATAGGAAAACCTTGCTATTGGTCGATGTTGAGTCTAGTGTTTGTGAAAACTATTTCAAAAATGAAAAGTATTTGCGAAAACTCTAGTATGCTTCTTTTTCTTCTTATCCAGTTTCACTCTAACTTTGGGTTATCTTATCTCGTGTTGATTTTGGAAAAGTTCTAATATGTCTTCTTGTCTTTCAAAAGCTTAGGTGCCTTCTAGCATGTTGTTCTCAACCAGTTGACCTAGTGTTGAGTTATCTAGAGTTGTGTCCGTTGTGAATTCCTTGTTCCCATTGTTCCTAGCCATCTAAGAGATTCCTTTCCATCATGATCTCTCTGTTTTATGGATCCTACAATATAATGATCCACAGTGTTCTATTCTAGGCTTCGAGGTTTCTTTTTGCCTCGTGTGCCTCCTTTTTGTTTGTTTAGGGTACTTCAGAAGGTGTTCCTTCTTTTGGATGCTACCTCGTGATATCTATCTTGTAGTGTACGCCATGTCACTCAAGTAGTAGTTACTCCTTCTTTGGGTTTTAACCCTTGGACTTGAACCTAAGATTCCTGATTGTGCTGGATTCTGGTGTTCTAAATCTTGTACACGAAGCTGATCTTTAACCCAAGATCCAATCCTTTGACCCCGATCGATAATGTTCACACATAACCTTAGGAGGGCTAGTAATACAATTCTATCCTTCAAGCTTGTGGTATTTTTTGCGATTGAATTGTGACAACCAAGGAATTTCCCTACCACTAGATAGGGCAGATGTTCTTTAATGGAACCAAACAGATCACGACAAGAGTACTCCTCGAGAGTCTCATATCTATGCTCGTGACTCTGCCACATTTTTTCCTTCTCTGCATTGGTTTTCGGAAGGTTGTTGACTTATGCATTCACATCTCGGGATTCTATCCTGAGCATGTTCTTCCTCATTTGTTGCTTTCCGACATTTGTCTACCAGTTGGTATCCAAGTAGTAAATGTGCATCGGTGTCTTTCGATGCAAGATACTCTTGTGGTCCATCATGACAAACCATTTTGGGATGTCAGGAGAAACAAACTCCAGTACCTCGTCATATCTAGGACCAGTTCAAAGTGTTGTAATCCGTAGATTAAGAGTCAATGAGTGTCTTCCATCTGTTCTATCTTAAGTATCACACCCTTTTATACTAAGAGGTCGTGCTGAGTTTCATGACCCCTTAATGAAGTGATGCTCTTACACATAATTACCCACCCTTCCTCGAGATTTTGCGCTCGTGAGTGATGTGTGTGCGTAATAATGTGGACATCTGAGATTCTAGCAATTTTTATTGTTTAGAACTCAAAGGACATTTGAGTCATTCTTAGCGTGATTGGTTAACCCTGTCACTAAGCGAAGTTTGATTATGCTACCAAGTCCGTTATTTTGGTACGCTCTCTTCAGTCAAAGAGTTAGGCGCGTGCTGAAGCTTTGAGACTATGTCCTCTTGCCTTACCAAGCAAGTTACCTCTCGAACTAAGTGACATATCGGTGGTTCGTGATATTCTAGATGTCTTCCTAGAAGTATCGCCTTGTTGCCACATGACCATGTTGTCAAGTTCTTGAGCAAGCAAATTCTCTGAACTGCACCTTTCTCCAAGGATTCGTACTGGATACCCCAAACAACAACTTGGAGAGTTGTAAGACAAAAGTTCTATTACTTTGTTACTTCTTAAAGGGATGTCTAGTTTCGTTCGTGCTGAAGAAAGATAGTATCTCCTTCATGGATATGCTATCTCCCCCACCTTTGATTTGATTTGGGTTATCGTCAAATAAAACTCAGTTCCAAGAACTATCTTGACGGTTTTCCTTCTCATGATGTTTCACTTGAGTGCATCTTCATGTCCTTTGTTCTGACCAATACTACTGCCTCGTTCAAGCAACATATGAGACCATCTTCTTGGAGCGTCTTGATAAGTTTGTTGTTGAGCCCATCGACAATATTCTTATCTTCTCCATGTTAGATTGGATTTATATGGGACATTGGGCATTAATGTTGAAAATTTTCGAGAACCATCTTTGTGTTTTCTCGAAGTATCCGTTCTGGATGTTAGAAGTAACCTTCTCTGGTTCACGTGCAGTTGTTGAAAGATGTCGCCCTAGATTCGAGAAGAGTTCTCTTTTTCTTTAAGGATACGTGTGTGTTCTATTGTTAGTACTTTATGTGTGTGTAATTTTCTTTAGACAATTTGCTAAACACATGGGTCTAACAATCTAGCTCATCTTTTGGAGTTTTACACTATAGTCCATATCTTGAGAATCTAGTGACTTTACCTTCGTGGTAATTGTTGCGTACTTTCTATTCGGACTAGTTGAGTCGGAAGTAACATCCCACCTAACCAAAGATGAATCTCAAGCAGCAATGATGGTTGGTGTTTCCCAAGGTTTTGACATAGGTTTCTTCGTACTTATGTCAAGGTTGATGTAATGGTTGACACACTTAGCCGGAAAGACCTTTTGTCATATTCCTTAATTCAGAAATAACAACCACTCTTCATGAGGCCTCTTCTGTAATTTATTATGGGAGTTGTGCTTATGGTTTCCTTTTGTATTCGAAGTCCGACCTTTACTTGATGATTGATTCCTCGAACATTAAGGAGAACATTTAAAGTAGTGTTGCTAAATGTCTCTCGGTTAATTCTCTAGACCTTTTATGTTGGCAAGTGCCTATGTGCCAAGTAGTGGAAGTCTGAGAATGAAGTTTCTTTTTCTCGTGTCATTAGGAATATTCTTGCATATTCATCTTGGTGGTGCAAAGTGATATCCTGATCTATGGCAAAGATCTTGATAGTCTTGGATGAATAAAGAACTTTCCCTCTTTTTCTCAGCCATGTTTTAAGAGTGACTATGATTTTGGTAATCAGTAGTTTCTCTTGTTACATGTTCCTTGTGACTCTTATGATTCCTCTCCACAAAACACCTTTCTGTCTTGGCCTTCTGTTGGATGAAAGAGTAATCTTTCTATTTCAAAAGTAGTTCAACAGCTTGGTTTTGTTGATCCATATCTCTGCAACCTGAAATATCTACTTAAGTCTTTTAGTAGAGATCATTTATCGAAGTCTGCGGTCATGTTCTTTCTGTTGGAACCTTCCTCTTTAGAAGCTTAAACCCTTCCGAAGCTCCATGGTCTCAATCCTTATGAAGACCATCTATCTAACAAATTGAAACCTTCTCCTCTTGTTCCTTTGTTACCTTGTCGTGTTTCATGATTGTCATCTCAGAGTTGTTTTTAAACACTCCATCCATGAGTTGACCATGAGATACTCGGTGTGTTGTTTAGTGCATTTCCCTCTTATCTTTAGAGTGACCTTGTTCCTTTCTCTCTCTGTCTCTCTTCCTACCTTAGGAATCTCGGGTCAAGATTCTAGTAAGGGGGATAGAGTTGTAACACCCTAGTTTTAGTTAAATAGTAATTAGGTTTGTTTGTGCATTCATGAGCATCATATCAAAAATTGCATGCATTAAGAAATAATGCAAAACCCTAAAACCCTATATTCCCTCTCTCTTTGAAATACATTCAAAAAAGTTTTCAATATTTTGAAAATCCCAAAATTAATAGAGCCAAATTGAATACAAGGGCTCATAGTATTTTATATATTCGATAAAAGCCTCTAGTATTTTAAAAGTATTCAAAACAGTTTACAAATTGAATTATACAAAGAGGAATACAAAACAGGAAAAGAAAAAGGATTTTCCAAAGAAAAATCTGTTGCTAAACCTAATCAGTCCGCAGCCCAGCCAGCCCACCTTCTTTCTCTCTCTTCCTGATGCCCACGCACGCCCGTATCCGGCCCAGCAACGGCCTGTACCAGTTCGTCCCGTCTATCCTTCATCGTCTTCGCAGGCGACGCGAAGCAGCACCGTGTTGGCAGTGCCGCCGTCAATCCGTGTCACCTTCATCCCGCCGTCTGTCGAGCTCCAGGAGGTGGATAAGACTGCCACGACGCCCCCCTCTCATCCTATTCTCTCACTCTCCCCCCGAGATCGCTCTCTCTCTCGTTCTCCGCTTTGGCCAAACCCTAGTCCTCAGGTGCTCCGATGTGCCGCCGCTAGACGCCTCCCGTCACTCAGATGATCAAGTTCCAGCGACTGACTCGTCTCGCTCGTCGTCTCCATGAAGCCACGCTTGCTGGGAAGCCCCCAATCGGCCCAATCGAACCGTTCGTTCCCGACGCCGGCCACCATCAAATCGTCACCATCAGGCTTCCCCCGAGCTCGCCAACCACACCGTCGCGCTCTTGGTGAGCTCACGATCCTCCCGGTGCCTTCTGCTTCCTTCCCCACTTCCTATTTAGCTCCGCCGATGATCGCCTGCAAGCGCCGCCGCTCGCCGTTGCTATGAAGCTAGCTCCGGTGGCCACCCCGCAGTGGCGCCGCCCCTTTTAGGTCCGCCTTGACGCGCTGAATCGAACGAGAAAAGTCGCGCAGCCCCGCTCGCCTTCTTGCATCATCGCCGGCCACCGTCTACCATTCCCCCGCCATTGTGACGTGATGCCCTCGTCAGCAGCACGCAAGGTTGGCCACGGTGGTATCCCATGTGGCCCTTGGCCCACATGTCAGCCTCTATGGCTAGTCTCAGTCCCGGTAGAAAATATCCCTGACCTCGAGTGACGACAACCCTGTGTCATGCTGACGCAATAAAAGTTTAATAAAAGGTTTTAAATAATTCCAAAAAATTATATAACATTGTGAATTCAATATCTAATTAATTATAAGTCAGAAAAATACAAATAACTAGGTGATACCCCGCGCGTTGCTGCGGCAATTTGTTGTAAATATCCATTGTGAATAGAATCAATATACATGAGAAATATAAACATTAATGGAATAAAAATATATTATTCTAACTTAATTGGTACAATACTAAGGAAAACTCCACACGTGAAATTGGGACACACAGCAATTCGGTTGACTACAAAAATAACTTGTATGCAGAGAAATGCCATATATGAACGGTTTCTTGATCTGCATAGATCAACCTATAAGAGAATATGGCTGCACGAACCTGCCTGCATGAAATTTTGTAAATTCGTTCGATGTCATATGAATATGAACAATGAATACGGACCAATACAAACACAATAGTAGGAAAAGCAAAACTGAAAATAGGTAGGTGTGCAAGGATGGAAGACCATTTCAGCCTATCTTCAAAGTATTACAGCCTATCTTCACAGAGATCTTATTTAATAATATAGATACTATTTATTGGAAACTGAAGTGCTGCTAGAAGCACAGATGAAAGAATGTATGAAATGAGAGAAGCTTCGTCACAGCGTGCAATTTTGCAAAGAAATCCCTAGTTTGAACCGGATAGAATACACCTGCAGTCTGCAGAATAAGCATATGGATCCAAACAACCATAGCCAAAGGAGACAATTATGCATACCAACCGATCAGATACACAAATCAGGAGCTGATAACTGCAGAATGCAACCGGGAGCACGTAGACAGATCAACAGGTTCTGTACGGAATAGCCATTGATTTACTGGAGAAGTCGTGGGAAGAGAAGGGAAGCTAGGGATTAAAGCAAGGATATCTATCAATCTGTCCTCACAAAGCAGCTCAAACAAATCGTCTTCAACGACTGTGTAGTCCGATGCTGGGATGTATTGAGGCGAGCAAATGCCAGTTTACACCTTGAATGCTATAGCGGTGATGAGAGCAAGCCTACAAAAGACAGAAGAATATCAGCACAATTCTTTTTTAGCCGGCTTTCTTTTCCCCATCCAAATATCAGCACAATTCGACAGGAAATCTTATTGAGAAAATGGAGCTGATTAATTTCAGAAAATCTTATCCTGAACATGAAAAGCAGCGTATCCTACAGCTTGTAGTTGTAGAAAAAATTCAGAGTTCATTGGTGTTGCAGTCAAATAGCTAATTAGGTACAGAGAAATTTTTCATACCTTCCTCGGATTAAATCCAAACACCTTGAATCCATACATGAAAAACTGGACGGTGAGAGCAAGAATCAATGGTAACATCAAGGATTAATAAAATCATCAAGGTAGGGGAGTGAGAGTAGCCTTCTACGGGTGGCGCGAATACGCCCAGCAGGCGGTGACGGCAGCGCATCGGCGACCGAGACGGCGAGGGTTCCAGATTCGTCTCATCCAACAGGAACGGTACTGAGATGTGCATGATGGGGCTTCAAATCACGTTGAGTTTCCAAAGACGAAAACAGATGAATGTGGAGTACTCAGACACAAAGTATTGGTCGAGACGGCATGAATGGAGGCGTGGGGATTCTGCACTACAAAGGCGAGGGAAACTCCATCGTTTCTAATGCTTTTATTGATAGAGAAGATGAGGAGGATAACAGAAGGTATCGATTTTTCCCGCATAAGTGAGGAAGATGAAGAGGAACGGGAAGGAAAACAGATACCCTTTGTGGAGAATACGATAAGACGGCAGCGCTTGAGCTCCAAAAGAGAAAAATAATAACATGAGTAGATGACGCAGTTTCACCCTATGGCAGGAACATTCACTAGCGGAAAGATATGATGACCATAGATTTAGAATCAAATGGACAGGAATAATTGAGGTGATGTGGCTACATGAGATTTCAGCTTGCAAACAATAAATGCATCTTAGTGGGGATGAACTTTATAGATATTATAGATATATCAAAATGTTCAGAAAAATGAGCTCTA
Source organism: Avena sativa (assembly GCA_916181665.1). Lineage (NCBI taxonomy): Eukaryota > Viridiplantae > Streptophyta > Magnoliopsida > Poales > Poaceae > Avena > Avena sativa. Next base: position 153,713,489 of record OV702297.1, read on the forward strand.
CCTCTTAGAGCTATAATCACGCATTGTTCAACAACTTTCAAGACAAGTTTAATTAGAGAACATAGTAACCCCTCATAGGTGATTCCGGAGTTTTCCCGAATTAGGGTTTGCACCCTCGGAACCCCGATTAAATTGTCAAGCATGTTTTAGGGTTTCATTTCAGTACAATTCAACTTGTCATATCATCATCCTTGCTTGAGCATTATATCGATGTCATTGTTGATTGTTTCCCTCTCTTTCCGGTATTTGGTTCTTCCCAGTAGAATACGAGATCGAGATCAAGATCGAAGCCAGAGATCAACACCGCCCAAGCTCGAAGACAAATACTAGACCAATTGTAACCAAGTCAAGTACAAGGCCTCTGAAGATCTGCTTATCTGTTATCAACTAGCAAAGGCAAGCATAGCCCCACCATGATATAATCCTATGATTTCGAAAGCATTTCAATTCCTGCAATGATGCGTACGATTCTGTTGTGGTCTTTTATCGATAGATTAGAGTATCCTATCTATTGCATTACTCCCTTTGAGCTTATATTACCTGATCCACTTCTCCTAGCATAACCAAGTTTGGCTTGTGTGCACTGCTAAAGCTTATTTGTGTCTTGCTTAGCCATGCATAGTTGTTGAGTCTGGTCCATCCAGATGATGTATCAGATACAGAGAATCTAGTATGATAGGAGATCGAGATATATTGATGAGGTGATATGAGTTTAAACATGCTAAGGATTGTATGGGAGGCCACGGTGGGATGTGGTTTTTCTAGTCCCATTCTCGCCACCACTAGGACCTGAGTTCTTGCCTTTGGAACCGAGACAAGCATACAACCACACGGGGCCTGGAAAACCTCACGAGTGACTATCTTGCCTAGTATATTCCATGAGTCATATAGTTTGGGCGTTCCATTCGACATATGCATTGAAGACATTTTGAAAGATTTGGCGGGTGAAGGTGCATCATAACAAGTAGGTAAGCATGGCCGGGGTTTCTTGGGGTCGATGGAGCCCCTGGTGAACCAACCTCGCCTCACATCTTTAAGGACCGGCTTCAGATTTGACCCGTTACGGCGGAACCATCCTTAGGGCGTGACTCATGGTCTCGGCGAAAGCAAGGTAAAAGTCGTGTCTAACCACCCTCTGCTGGCCTTCCAAGGAAAAGGACTAATCATGTGGCATTAAGAGATGGTTAGTACGTGTGGGTAAAGTTGTACACCCCTGCAGGGTAATAATATTTTCAAAAATCCTTGCTCATGGTTATGAACGATTGGTGACCAGATTCTAAGATCATAGAGAACTATAACCTAATCATAAAACTTGGCAGATCAACGTGTGCTTAAGGATGCTTCCTCATGAGTACGAGGGGTGATCCTAGATAGGGTTCAGATGATGATGACTTGATGGATATCAAGAGATGATGATCAATATTTTGGAGATGTCGCTCTCTTATCCCCTTTTAAAATATTCTCAATAGACGAGCTTCTTCTCTCTCTTGTTTTACAAACAAGAGTGGCTTTATGCAAAACAACTCCACCAGCCATAAGTCTTGCGGAGTACACCCTGTACTCACCCTTACTTTGTTCATACTTTTGGCAGAGTAAATGCTCCCTTGAAGATGAGTTTGGTACTACATCGACATCGACGAGTAGCTTGGGGTTCCCTGCCGGCAGCCTGGAATCTATGGGCTGGGACGTCATCGTTATGCTTCAGGCCTCTTAGGCCATTTGTTAAGTTTGCTATACTTAATAGCATAATTTACCTTCCGTTGTTTGATGTTTGTGGTCAGTGACCTCTGCTTGTAATAATTTGGTTCTCTTCTCCGTTATGAGCTTGCTGTAATAATTTTGTGTCATAGGGTCACTGTTGTGTTACCGATTCTTCAATTTATATTCTCGAGCTCAAGGTTAATATGATGTCAGACGGAGGTGGGATTTGTTTAGCCCTGATCCCGGGGGTGTCACACATGTGCAAGCGGTACCCCGTTGGCGGTTCTCTATGATACGCATGTATTTACTATGACAATAACTTGCAAGTAACTAAAGTTGAGTAGCATGAGGAGCGGTCCTCGTACTCAAGGGACATGAGATTTCCATTTTATGGTCTGTCAAGCATATAACTCATATTGGACCTCATTTTTACCTTAACCATCTAAAGATGCCTATGATAGGGGCAATGAGAGCTCAAAGATAATGAGTACCATACTTTCAGCATTTGGAAGCCTTTCAAACTTTTCAAAACCTTTTCACTTCCTTGTTTAGTCACCACTTATTCTATGAGCACATTCTTGAGAGCATAGTTGTCATTCTTAGTTTAATGTGCTTGTCTCAAAACTTTGTTAATTATGACATGACCTTGATGCTTATATCTCTGATATCTTTACTTCTAGTATTCACTTGAACTTCAGAGGTGTCTTGGCATTTATTTTGTGCTCTGCAAACAAAGGAAAGCAAGATACCACTCTATCATACCTTCTTATGAGCATTGCAATGTTGCTTATGTTTATGTTTCATGCTACTTATTATTATTGAGTTGGAATCTCTTCATAGCTTGCAATGACTATTAAGTAGACTTAGTTGCATACTCCTTATTATGAATTGTCTAAGTATCTACTCATGTGCTGAGAATATATACATCATATGAAGCAAATGTATTCGTGGAAGTTCTTTTATCGCACTCAGTTTTCAACTGAATTGCTTCAGGACAAGCAATAAGCTAAGCTTGGGGAGAGTTTATACGTCCGAAATGTATCTACTTTCCCGAACACTTTTATTATTGTTTCTCCTCTAAACTTGTGTGATTTGGATACAACTAAAACGGACTGACGCTGTTTTCAGCAGAATTACCTTGGTGTCTAGTTTTTGTGCAGAAAATCAACTATCAGGAAAAATCCTAGAAAATATGCCAAAAATCCTATTTCATCAGAAGATCACAGAGCCAGAATACGAGACAGAGTGGAGGCCTGAGGGGCCCACACCCCTTCCGTGCGGGCCAGGCCTGGCCACGGCTGGAGAGGGTGTGGACGCCTCAGGCAACTCCTCGGCCTCCCTCTTCGCCTATAAGTTGCCTTCTGACCTAAAAACTCAGGGGGTTCAAAGTTTTTCCAGAAAGAATTCCGTTACGCCGCCACCACCAAAAACCACGATTCGGAACCAGAAACTCTGTTCTGGCACCCTGCCGGGACGGGGAATTTAGAGAGGATCATCGCCATCATTATCACCAACACCTCTCCATCAACCATCCATGTTTCCCTCATCCATGAGTGAGTAATCCCCCATTGTAGGCAATGGGGATAGTAGGGATTGGATGAGTTCTATCATGTAATCGAATAAGATTGTTAGGGCATGGTGCCTAGTATCTCTATTAGTGCTATTTGACTTTGTTGTAGCTTGTTGTGCTTAATGCTTGTCACTAGGGCCCGAGTGTCATGATCTTAGATTTGAACTTATTATTGATTCATTATGATAGTATTGTTTGTGATCTTATCTGCAAGTTGTGTACACATATCATTGTCCGGATCCAAAGGCCCCGAAGTGATAGAAATTGGGACAGCCGGATGGGATGGCTGTGATGTGAGGATCGCATGTGTTCACGGAGTGGTAATGCTTTGCTCTGGTGCTCTATTAAAAGGAGTGCCTTAATTGCCAGTAGTTTCCTTGAGGCCCCGCTGCAACGGGTTGGCAGGACAAAAGATGTTGTGCAAGTTCTCATTGTGAGCACGTATGACTATATATGAAGCATATGCCTATGACTGTTTAGTACTTGGATGCTTTATCTTATTTATCTGCAATTTCCGTAGATCTTGAAGTTACATGTTTAGACTTGTCCATGCAACGCCCGTCCATCCATCCCTATGCCTACCGCACTCATATCCTACGGTTTGCTACTACTGTTACTATTGCTGTTATTTTACTGCTGCTATTGCTACTACAAAACACTGTTGCTACTGATAAACTTCTGTGAGCAAGACTATTTCCAGGTGCAGCTGAATTGACAACTCAGTTGTTAAGGCTTGCAAGTATTCTTTGGATCCCCTTGTGTCGAATCAATAAATTGGGTAATACTACCCTCGAAGACTATTGTGATCCCCTATACTTGTGGGTCATCAGTGGTACTCCGGTGGGCAGAGTCGGTGGCTGCGGGGGGTGATGTGGAGAGATTCTTCGCCAATAAAGCCGTGGGGTGTAGGTGCTATCTCCAGATGCGGGAGCCCCGCCTTGTTCTTCCTGTCCTGGCCGGCCGTGGCGACGAGGGGGAGAGGATACGAGGCAGTATTGACTCTGCGCTAGCCTTCCTGGCCAGTCGTGGTGGCGAGGAGGAGGGTCGTTGTACGAAGTCGCGTCTCGAGGATTGGAGTTGGTGCTGGACTAGTCGTTGGATTCGATGCGTCTGCATCTTCTTCGGTTTCCCTTCCTCGTCTCGGGCAGGAGCTCTGAGGAAGGAGCTCGGTTTCCTCGAGCAGATTCAGCGGATCCTGGTGGTGAGTTGTCGCTGTTCTTCCATTTCTTTTGTCTTCTCGAGCATAGAGGTGGTGACTAGAAGGGGAGGAGATCTAAGGAGCGGTGGTGATGATCGACAAAGGAGTATTGGAGCCACTTTTTGCTGCAGTTCCAAGTCGGAAGTAAGATGCCACCCGATTATCCTGGCCAAATCGAGGCCTTCAAGCTCACCGGTGAAGAATCCCGGAGCTTCTTCAACCTCCATCATGAGGCCCATCAGATGCAGAGGCGGATTGGAAGAAGGACCCGATGGCTTTCTCCTAGATAATTTTAGGGTCCTTTTTGTAAAGCGTGTGGATCTAGTTGCAATTTCAGCTTTTCTAGGGTCCAACGTGAAAATTTATAACTCCTCCGTCTTATTATAATGAATGGCTTCCAGCCCCTTCAGAGGCTCTCCCTTGTTCAAAAAAATGTAAAAATTGGCCCAAAAAAGGAATTGATGAGGCTGTTTTAATACGTCTGCATGTTGTCCCTACCTTTTTTTCTTGTCCGGATCGGTAGCAGGCCAAAACCAGACTGAAATAGGCCAGAGGCCCAAGAAAATGGCGGTCCACAACTCCACCTGGCCCCTCCCCTTCCTCCTATTTCGTTTTAACACTGTCTGGGCCAGAGGCCAGCCTGGCTGCTAGGCTTCCGCGTGGACCGGCCTGCTCCACCACGTCCTAGCCCGCGAGCAAGGGGACAGAGTTAGGGAAAACCCTAACTCCCCTAGTGGCCAGCGGCAGCGCCAGCTGACCGCACCGGCGAGCAGGGGGGCGGCGGGGTCGGTAGGCACCATTGGCCAACAGGGCAGCGACCCATTGAGGGGGTAGGCCGGCGGGCTTGCTGCATGTCCAGGCGGCGGCATGCGCGAGGTGGCCGTGAACGCTGGTGGCATGCCGTTGCGTGTTGCAGTGCGTGTGCGGGCGCGGTATTTGGCCAGCAGGGTCGGTGCGCAGATGGCATCGAGCGGCGTGGCTTGGCGCGGGTGGCCAGCACGGCATGGCAGCGGCGCGTGGGCGCGGGTGGCCAACGGCAACGCAGGCGCTACATTCGGCCAATAGGGCTAGGGAGATGGCCAGGGCGTGGGTGGAATCGCGCAGCGCAGCTTGGCACGAGTGGCCAGCACGGCACGACAGCGGCGCGTGGGCGCGGGTAGCTAACGGTAGCGCGACCACGCATCCAACAGCAACGGCGTGCGGCAGAATGCGGCCGACATGTGCACGGGCGGGCGCGCACGAGGCAGGGCCATGCGCAACGACCAGCGGTATGCAGCGGCCAGCAGGGGACGCGAGCAGCCAAGCGGTCAGCAGGACCAGTGGTGGAAGCGCAGCTAGCAGTACGGCCATGCACGCTCACTGACCATGCAACGATCAGAAATATGGAAAAGAAGAATCAAAGGAATTATCGTTGTTGTTCTTCCGGACAAAAACGACACGCTTTACACATCCGGTGCTCGTGGCGGTACTATGATCAGCATGATCACGTGTATACCGTCTTGCTAGAGTGTAGTCAACAAGTCGACATTGGTTGGAGAAAGCGTATCTGCTTGACACTCGGGGGAGAAATCCACATCATAAATGAGATCTAAATTAGGCGCTAAATGCAAAAAATAAAAGAAAATCAAACAACGAATCAATTTTTGTGATCAATGTCGGATTACCTTTAATGAAAGACTGCTTGATGCAGGTTCGATGCTGACTCGACGAAGAGACACGTGATAATAACGTGTTATGCAACCCCTGCCGACTGGCCGGTCCCGAGGGTGCACCGTATAGACGAAAAAGACAAACGCCGAAGGCATACACCAATTACACAAAGTAATTGACATGGGAGAAATAGGGGGAGCTCTTTATTGATGCATCTCTGGACAGTATGTACAATGGTGGAGCTCACATATATAAAGGCTAAGAGCATCTTCACTCATTCGACGTTCCTAGGATGAAATCCAGCGCTAAATAGTGTCGGATGGATGTAACTTTCGGCCTGGAAACGGCTATTTTCCCACTCGTGTTGCCAGGAGAGGCAAAATCGGCGACTTTTTGCTCAAATTCGGCTCAAATTCAAACAATTCGGCATAAATATGAATATAGAGAAATGTTCATCATAGTTCCATGAAATTAAACATAGCAAAGTTTGGCATAGACTGAAATACAACATAGTTCGGCCTAGTTCAGCCAGATCATGCTCAACCAGATCATCCCGCAGCCGTTGATGCTAAATCCAAAAATCATGTGTAGCAACTGCCTCGAGTATCATAGTGCAACCTCATTTGTGGCCTTTGTACATTTCCTGCCAAGCAAATGGACAGTTCTTCTAATGCCAATGCATGCAGTCTATGCTTCCAAACATCTCAAGAAATCCTCTACTTTCATTAACTGCAAGGATCCGAGTAGTGTCTTCAGCATTGGGTGTTCTTAAATATTGTGGCCCAAACACTGCAATCACTGTCCTGTAGAACATAGCAATCAATGGCGATGGACTCGGCCATGCAGAGATAGTCATCGATACTGTCACCTGGAGCTCCGTATGCAAGCTACCTCATCGCTACCGTGCACTTCTGTAGTGAGAAAAACTCTACCATGCCAATGCAGTCTTTATTACATATGAAATAGGGGTCGAACTCTCGGATGGCATGCACGATCTCGACGAAGAGTTTTCTGCTCATCCTAAAACGGTGTCGAAACATGGCCTCTTCGTGCAACGGCTCGTTGGCAAAGTAGTCAACGTACATCATGCAGTATCCCTCCATCCGCTGCCTTGCTTTGTACTTTCAGTGACCCTTAACCGAGCCTCCACACTTCGGCGCTACAGTCTGCGTGTAAAGCCTGGCCAGGGAGCCGACGGTCTGCATGTGCTATTCATCTTTGGTGGCTACGGTGGTCTCTTCCTCCTGCAACAGGGCGAACATCTTCTCGTCGTCGGAGTCCATGGACGAATGAGAAAAACACCGAACACTTCGCGGACGAGGTGGGCGGGAGCTCGGAATGAAGTTGAACTGCAGTGAAGGCTGGAGATGGCGAAACGAGTCCTACGCTGAGGGGAAAGGATGCGGAAGTGGTGGACCTTTCTATAGGTGTGGATTCAGCTGGGCGTGGCGAGGCTTCGCCGGTGATGACATGGTAGCGAAGGGGCAGTTGAGGGAAAGCTCTATGCCGCGGGAGAGCCGAATCATGGTGGGAAATGGGTTGTGTCGCCGACAGGGTTGGCCCACCCGTTTTTTGCTTCATATGACGTTCCCAGGCGGTTCCAGGGCCCCGGGTTCGGCCTAGGAACCCGGATGTAAAATGTGCCAAATCCTACGAAAATTGGGCGCCCATGACTAAGTGATTTTTCGTCGTCCGAATAAAAAAGGGCCCCGAGAAGACCCTCCCAAAAATGCTAGTGGAGATACTCTAAAGAGATATAAGAGGATAAAAATTCACTTAACATTAAACATGGAGATTGACTTAGCCTAAATGTCGTACGGGCCTAAGTTTCCCGACAGGTATAAGTCTCCAATTTTTTCTTAGGCTTGTGGCTAGCGCCCGCTGCTAGTCGTGCATTAGAAAAGATATATCTGCATCAGCAGTCATAATTATTTTCATATGTCTTCACATTGGTCCCTTTTCTGTAAAATTGCACATGTAGGTCCTAATTGTTTTAGCAATGTATCACGTAGGGTCCTAAACTGGTCTGACCCTCATTGACCGCTGCCACGTCGGCTGGTGAGCAGTTGGCAAGAGATTTCCCACGGCTGGTTGTTGAGAAATATGCAACTGGACCCCTATATATATTTCAGCTTCTAAATCCCTAGCCCTTAACCTTTCTCCCTCACCTTTGTGATCTCTCTCGTCCACATTACATCGCCATGAGTGCCTCCGCAAGATCGAGTGTTGGGAATCTTGCGAGGAGGAAGCCAGCTTGTCGATCCTCGTCGCAGGCGCTCCTCTCCCACCGCCTCTACCGCCGGGGACACTGCCGTTTGTGGCATGTCCATGCGTTGATTTCGCAAGACCATTCACCTCGTCTCTCAATCGAGTGCCAATCTAGGACATGTCTTCTACATATGCCCTAACTATCGTGTAAGTTGTAGTTTGTTGTATGTTATGTGGACTCAATTTTCTACTTTTTTTCTTATTTGGCTCCGATTTGTGCCACAGGTTTCACCCAATCCTTGCAACCACTACTACTAGGAAAATGGAAAAGATAACTTTGTGGATTTTCTTGTTAGTAATGGTTACAGCTCTACAATTGGCAAGGTTGATTTAGTGGGTGCCATAGGAACTGAAGAAACAAAGGACGAAGTAGCTCTGCAAGATGGACTACAGAAGATGGAAGATGTGGTGAACAAGGTTGATCTTATAGTTAAGAAAATAGATGAGCTATCTGAGATCTGTAGGAATGTATTTGGTGCATTAATGTTTCTCATTGTTGTAATGATGTATGTTGTTGTAGCTAAGTAGTGTTTGTTTGATGTACTACTACTAGGAAGATGGATGTTTGTGATATGTGAAAAGCTATGTAATTTAAGAAGATCACTACATGGATTATCACATTACTCATCATTAGGTTTGAAATGAACAGAGATTAGCTTGACCATTAGGTTTCAGTACAAACCTAGCCAAAAGTAACTAGTAGCAGATTTAAAGTGCACTCCAAACAAGTTTGCACTTAGATGGTTTGTGTGAAACCTTAGCTACATCAGAGCTTCAGGATTCAGTACAAACCTAGCCAAAATATGAACCTATTCTTCTAGTTCTATCCAAAATATGCAAACTATTCCATTTCTGTCATCTAAACTTTGGGGAATTGGTTCTCCTTCTTCTGTCCCACCTTCTTCCTTCTCTTCAAAACCAGGGTTGTTGTAGTTGTCCTTGGGGTCAGTTCACCTCTACATCTAGCAATGAACTGGCTTTAAGGTAGAGCACCTGGTGGTGGAGTTTGAGACCGTTGGGTGGCTATAGCTTGTAAAGAAGAGAGTGAGCACATTATAAATAGATTGTTGCATGCAAAGAAGAAAATGGACAAGAGAATCACTTGATCTTGAAGAATATGAATCACACTAGATGAGGTGATATCATAGTTCATAGAAGATTCAATAACACTTGTTGTTGCACTTGTAGTCATTTGTGACAATGTTATTTTCTGAAATGCATAAATTTGAACATGAGTCATAGTACAAGAGATAACTTAACAGGAATGCATAAATTCAAATAAATTGTAGCTGTGTACCTTGGATGGATTCCTTTTCACTAGAATTTTCTTTGTAGGTTGTGCATGATCATCAGGTACTACAATCTGGATTGAAATAGGCTCTTCTTCTATAATCCAGGGTGATCATCAGGAACGTTGACTTGGCTGGGCTGCAACTGGACCTCTACCAAGTTCCGGACATTTTCTTTTCTTGTGGCCAGCAACATTACGCGCACTACAATGGCCAATTATACCATGCCTACTGATTCTAGTGCCACCATCCTCTTCAAGTGGGATTTTCCTTCTCTTTTGTTGGAGATATGCCCAAGAGGCAATAATAAAAGTAGTTATTATTATATCTTTGTGTTTATGATAAATGTTTATGTTCATGCTATAATTGTATTAAACCGGAAACATTAATACATGTGTGATTTGTAAACTTGTAAGAGTCCCTAGTAAAGCGTCTTTGTAATACTAGCTTGTTGATTAATAGATGATTATGGTTTCCTAATCATGAACATTGGATGTTGTTAATAACAAGATTATATCATTAGGAGAATGATGTGATGGACATAGTCCTATAGTTAAGCATAGCATAAAGATCAAGTCATTTCAATAATTAGTTTGCTATAAGCTTTCAGATGCATAGTAACCTAAATCCTTCGACCATGAGATCGTGTTAATCACCAACACCGGATGGATGCTTTGTTGACATCAAACACCACTTCATAACTGGATGGTTATAAAGGTGGCATTGAATATTCGAAACGTATGTGTTGAGGCACATGGATCAAGAGTGGAATTTTTCCATCCATATGACAGATAGATATACTCTGGGCCCTCTCGGTGGAATGTCATCCAATTGGCTTGCAAGCATGTGATTGGCTCACAAGGGATCACACATCACAGGAACGAGTAAAGAGTACTTATCGGTAACGAGGCTGAACTAGGTATGCAGAGATACCGACGATCAAACCTTGGATAAGTAAAGTATCGCGAGACAAAGGGAAATTGGTGTCGTATGTAAATGGTTCATTCGATCACGAAGTAATTGTATAAATATGTGGGATCCATATGAATTTCTAGATTCCTCTATTGGTTATTGATCGGAGAAGATTCTCGATCATGTCTGCATAATTCACGAACCATAGGGAGACACACTTAAGGATTCAATGTTGTTTAGTAGATATGGAAAGTGAGTAAAGAGACCGAATGTTGTTCGGAGTCTCAGATTGGATCCGGGATATCACAAGGAGATCCGTAATAGTCCGGAGAATAAGATTCATATAAGGAAAGTCCAATTCCGGAGTTCGGGAATGGTTTTGGTTTTTTCACCGGAATGTTCTAGTAGGGTCTAGAAGGCCATCACTCCGGAGTGGGAAGGGTACATGGATGTGTCATGACAAAGTGGAATGGTTGCATCATGTACTAGGCCACTTGGCTGGGCAATGGGAAGAGGGAAATCAAACTCTAGTTTGAAAGTCAAACGCCAATTTGAAAAAGTCAAATCCCAACATGGTTGCCTAGTGGAGGGAGGGAACGAATCCTACCTAAGGGAGGATTCCTCCCTATCCTTGCTGCCGGCCCAAGTGGAGGAGTTGGGGGAGGACTCCCCTCCCCCCAACCGCCTCTCCCACCTATATAAGGAGGGGTAGGGCGCCCCTACCCCTCACCTTAAACCCTAGCTTGGCCGCCCTAGGGATCTCCCCAAGTCGTTGCCGCCTAGGCCCTCTCTAGCCACCGGCCACCTCTAAACCTCGGCCCTCTAAACCCTAGATCGCTGAGGCCCTCTTCTACTCCACCATACCCGCTCTGGCTTAGGCGAAGCCCTGCGGGATTTCCCCTCTACTACGACACCACGCCGTCGTGCTGCCGGAATCGCGAGGAGAGATCTACAACCTTCGCTGCCTGCTGGAACAAGGGAGGGGAAGGTCTTCATAGAGTACCAAACATGTGACCTATTGTGAGAGCGTGTCCGAAACGTGGCGCCAGAAGGACCGTCTATGCAATCTTGAGATCGACAAGTGAACAGCTACATCACCCACAAGAACCCGATCTCGTTAACCACTTTGGAATCTTTGAGGGTGAGTACTCTATCGATTTGTTGCTACAATCTAATAGATAGATGTTGGCTTGTGTGTGTTCATGCGATAGAATCTTTTTCCATCCTACGAACCCCTATAGTGGTATCAGAGTCGTGTCTATGAGTAGATCTGTTGCACGAGTAGAACACAATGGTCATTATGGGCGTTGATGCTTTTGTTGTCGATTGTTTCTTGTGTACTTTGCATCTTGCGAGATGGTGGGATGAAGTGGTCGGGATAACCTTACATGACATCATTCATGAGACTTGATCCACAATCAACATGCAACTTGTATTGCATAAGTGGCTTTGCGGGTGCATGTCTCTCCCACCATAGTGAAGATTCAATTTACAACAGGCACTTGACAATACTTGTATCAACGTTGTAGGCAATCTTGATAGCACTTTCATTGTCACGTAGAAGAGGCACTTTGTCACAACGGACACCGTATTCCTTTAAAGTTTGCCTCATCCATAGCAATTGAGTACAACCACTAGCAACTGCCACATACTCGGCTTCGGTGATGGATAGAGATATACAATTTTGCTTCTTAGAAGACCAACACACCAAGGACCTACCAAGGAATTGGCAAGCCCCGGAGGTTGATTTTCTATCATCCTTATCCCCCGCCCAATCCGAGTCCGAGTATCCACAAAGAGCGAATGTTGAGCCTCGAGGATACCAAATACCATAGTGTGGGGTATGAACCAAATATCAAAAGATTCTCTTGACCGCCATTAAATGGCTTTCTTTAGAAGCCGCTTGATATCTTGCGCGCACTCCTACACTCAACACAATATCGGCCTAGATGCACAAAGGTAAAGCAAAGAACCAATCATAGACCGGTATACCTTTTGATCCACATCTTTACCATTTGGATTTAGTTCAAGATGAGTCTTTGTTGCCATGGGGTAGGAGCTCCATTTAAATCTTTCATGTTGAATATTTTGAGCATGTCTTGAGTATACTTGGCTTGGTTGAAGAATGTTCCTCCTCTTAGTTGCTTGATCTCAAAACCAAGAAATACCCTTAATTCCCCCATCATAGACATCCGGAACCTATTAGTCATAAGCTTTGAGAATTCATCATTAAAAGCTTTGTTAGATGAGCCAATGATAATATCAACAACATATATTTGGCATATAAAAAGCTCCCATTGACCTTCTTAGTAAAAAGAGTGGGATCGATTTTCCCAACCTCAAACCCACGGTCTAACAACAACTCTCTAAGGTGCTCATACCACGTGCGTGGGGCTTGTTTGAGCCCATAGAGCGCCTTATCAAGTTTGTAGACATGGTTTGGGAAGGTGGGATCCTCGAACCCTGGGGGTTTCTTTACATATACCAACTCATTCAATGGACCATTAAGAAATGCACTTTCTACATCCATTTTTTGTAACTTAAAGTTATGATGTGCCGCATAAGCAAGAAGGATACAGATGGACTCAAGGCGAGCCACGGGTGCATATGTCTCTCCATAATCAATGCCTTCAATTTGAGAGAACCCTTGTGCAACCAATCTTGCCTTGTTCCTTACAAAAAAATTCATGCTCATCTTGCTTGTTCTTTAATATCCACTTGGTTCCTATAACATTGTGGCAATCATTTGGATTTTCAACTAACTTCCAAACTTTATTTCTCTCAAAGTTGTTGATCTCTTTGTGCATTGCTTCCAACCAATCCGAATCTTCAAGAGCTTCCCATACTTTCTTTGGTTCAATCATAGAGATGTGTGCTTGGTGTTCAATAAACCTCTTCAATTGTGCTCTAGTGGACATTCTTCTCCTTAGATCTCCAACCACATTCTCTAGAGAGTGGTCTCTTAATTCCAACATTCTATCCATCCTAGATTTGCGACGAGTTTCGATCTCCTTGTTGTTTCTTAGGGGGGTCTCTTCATCATTTTGGTCCTCGTCTTGACCATCAACTTGACCTTGATCATCATCGGAATCATTCTCTTCATTAAGAGGCAAAGATTGACCTTGGTCCTGATCAGGCACACTACTAGACTGGAGAGACCGAGCAGTACTTGACATTCTCGAGATTGATGACTCAAGCTCCTCCTCACTAGAGGTATCTTCCTGATCAACATGTTGAGGGTCCATAGCTTGTATTTGGCTTGGGTCATTGTCCTCCTCAATAGATGGAGCTTGTTGAAGTTGTGAAGATGAGGGATCCACTTGAGTAGAGCATAGTTCTTCTCGATCTGCCATAAGGGGTTCCTCAACAGGGAGGATAAATCCAACACCCATTCTTCCTATGGCATCCTGAGGCATTTCATCATCTGCATCACAAACATCAACATGCCCCCCTTGGGGACCATCATATTCTTTGAAAACCACAGTAAAAGATTCTATGACAGCTCCTGAGAGCTTATCATAGATTCTATAAGTGTGAGATTCGAGACCATAGCCAACAAAAATACCCTCTAATGCTTTGGAATCAAATTTTTACAAACGAGCACCCCTTTTGAGATAGAAACACTTACAACCGAACACCCGGAAGTAAGATACGTTGGGCTTGTTACTGGTAAGTATTTCATATGGAGTCTTGATCAATTACTTGCGGAGGTAGAGCTGGTTTGATGCATGGCATGCGGTGGAGATTGCTTCGGCCCAAAAATTATATGGAGATTTAAACTCCGCCAACATGGTCCTTGCCATATCAATAAGAGTCTAGTTCTTCCTCTCAGCAACACCATTTTGTTGAGGGGTATATGCATAGGAATATTGGTGTTTTATCCCCTCATCACTAAGAAATCCATTCAAGGTGTAGTTCTTGAATTTGGTGACGTTGACACTCCTTATAATCAACAAAGGGACATTGTATTGACGTTGAACCATGTTGATGAATTCGATGAAGTTCTCTTGAGTCTCACTTTTCAGCTTGAAGAAATATACCCATGTGTATCTTGAATAGTCATCAACAATCACCAAACAATATTTCTTCCACCAAGACTTGCATGAGATGGAGGACCAAAGCGATCCACATGAAGGAGCTCTAGGATCCTCTTGGACTTTACATAGTTGGTTAGTTTGTGGGGAGAGTCATGCATCTTTACTTCAACACATGCCCTGCAAACACGATCTTTGGCAAAGCAAACATTTTCTTTTAGTACAACAATATGGCCATCCTTGTGAAGACTTTGCAAAGTTCTCATGTTGACATGGGATAGTCGGCGATGCCATAACCAACCCATATCGGCCTTTCCGAATAAGCACATCGCACTTGTAGTGGTTTGCCCCGAAAAGTCCACCACATATAAGTCATTTTCGACGTACCAAACGAAAGCGACCTTTAGAGACTCGCTCCACATGAGGACCACAATATAATTATCTATAAAGACGGCAAATCCCATCTTTCCAAGAGAATAGACTGAAAGTAAATTATAGCCAAGGGTCTCAACAAGCATGACGTCCACGAGAGTAATGTCGTGGGCAACCACAACCTTGCCGAAACCCATTACCTTAGACTTAGACTTGTCGGCATATGTCACGGATATTTGATCATAATTTGGTCTCAACTCTGATGACCCACAAGTATAGGGGATCACAATAGTCTTCGTGGGTAGTATTACCCAATTTATTGATTCGACACAAGGGGAGCCAAAGAATACTTGCAAGCCTTAACAACTGAGTTGTCAGTTCAGCTGCACCTGAAATAGTTCTTGCTCACAGAAGTTTATCAATAGCAACAGTTTGGTAGTAGCAACAGCAGCAGCAAAATAGGAGCAATAGTAACAGTAATGGTAACAGGAGGATTCGAGTGCGGTAGGCATAGGGATGGATGAATGGGCGTTGCATGGACGAGTCTAAACATGTAACTTCAAGATCTAGGGCATTGCAGATAAATAATAACAAGCATCCAAGTACTAAATAGTCCTAGGCATGTGCTCCATATATAGTCATACGTGCTTGCAATGAGAACTTGCACAACATCTTTTGTCCAGCCAGCCCGTGGCAGCGGGGCCTCTAGGGAACTACTAGCAATTAAGGTGCTTCTTTTAATAGAGCACCGGAGCAAAGCATTAACACTCCATGAACACATGTGATCCTCACACCACAGCCATCCCCTCCGGTTGGCCCAATTATTGTCACTTCGGGGCCTTTGGATCCAGACAATGATATGTGTACACAACTTGCAGATAAGATCACAAACAATACTATCATAATGATTCAATAATAAGTTTAGATCTGAGATCATGGCACTCGGGCCCTAGTGACAAGCATTAAGCACAACAAGTTGCAACAAAGTCAAATAGCAATAATAGAGATACTAGGCACTATTCCCTAACAATCTTATTCGATTACAAAATAGAACTCATCCAATCCCTACCATCCCCATAGCCTACAACGGGTGATTACTCACTCATGGATGAGGGAAACATCGATGGTTGATGGAGAGGCATTGGTAATGATGATGGCGATGATCCTCTCCAAATTCCCCGTCTCGGCAGGGTGCCAGAACGGAGTTTCTGGATCCGAATCTTGGTTTCTGATGGTGGCAGCGGAGCGGAACTCTTTCTGGAAAAACGTCGAACCCCCCTCGATTTTTAGGTCAAGCGGCAACTTATAGGCAAAGAGGGAGCCCGAGGGGGTGCCTGGGGTGGCCGCACCCCCCTAGGCGCGGGCAGGGGCCACCCGCACCTGGCAGGGGTGTGGGGCCCCCAGGCCTCCACTCCGTTTCGTCTTATGGCTCCGTGGATCTTCTGGTGAAACATAATTTTTGGCATATTTTCCGGGATTTTTCCTGATAGTTGATTTTCTGCACAAAAACTAGACACCAAGGTAATTCTGCTAAAAACAGCGTGAGTCCGTGTTAGTTGTATCCAAATCACATAAGTTTAGAGGAGAAACAATAGCAAAAGAGTTCGGGAAAGTAGATACGTTTTGGACGTATCAACTCCCCCAAGCTTAGCTTATTACTTGTCCTCAAGCAATTCAGTTGAAAACTGAGTGTGATAAAAGAACTTTCACGAACACTCTTGCTTCATATTATGTATATATTCTTAGCACAGGAGTAGATGCTTAAACCATTCATAATAAGAAGTCTGCAACTAAGTCTACTCAATAGTCATTGCAAGCTATGAAGAGAAACCAATTCAATAATAATAAGTAGCATGAAACATAAACATAAGCAACATTGCCATGCTAATAATAAGGTATGATAGAGTGGTTTCTCGCTTTCCTTTGTTTGTAGAGCACAATATAAATGCCAAGGCACCTCTGAAATTCAAGTGAATACTAAAAGTAAAGATATCAGAGATACAAGCATCAAAGTCATGACATAATTAACCAAGTTTTGGAACAAACACAGGAATGACAACTATGCTCTCAAGAAGGTGCTCATAGAATAAGTGGTGACTCAACAAGGAAGTGAAAACGGTTCTGAAAAGTTTGAAAGGCTTCCTAATACTGAAAGGAAGGTACTCATTAGCTTTGAGCTCTCATTGCCCCTATCATAGGCATCTTCATATGGTTAAGGTGAAAGTGAGGTCCAATCCGAGTTATATGCTTCATAGACCATAAACTGGAAATCCCAAGTCCCTTGAGTACGAGGGACACACCGCATGCTACTCAACTTTGGTTACCTGTAAGTTCTTGTCATTGTAAATACATGAATATCATAGAGAACCGTACCCCTTGCATATGATACAGGAGATATCCCGTGATCAAAATGACATGGCAAGCAAACAATGAGCATTTCAGTGATCTTTTTATTTACTATGTGCATATTTTTTTATTGAGGGTCCTTCATAAATGCTCATTATGGTGATGCTGCAAGTTCCCACCATGATTAGGCATGGCTTAGGCTAGCGGTCCAGGCGTTTCTCTAACACAATCTATAGACTCCATGAACTCACAAGCTCCCCTTTTATTTCACACCGTTGACATCCGCAAACAAAAGAGCAAAGTATCAACTGGATAGGATATCCAAAAAGTGTTGAAAGCGTTCCCCGTGACAGCACGGTTCTGCTAACTCTCAGCATATAATTTGCAAGCATATAACTTTCATGGACAGGTCACAATGGTTCAGGATTATTAAGTGCAAGGAATAAAGTGTGCCATCAAGTTCGTGAGGGCTTTACTAACTAACTTTCTCAAAACAGACAAACATTTTATTTGGAAGAAAACAAGGCATATAGAATATGCACTGAAATAGCAAGTGATGCTAATAGGTAGGTATGGTGGACACAGTTGGCAATATTGGTTTTGGGGAGTTGGAAGCACAAGTAGAGCTCATACTCAGTGCAGGTGAAGGCTATCAATAGAGAGGGAGCGACAAACGAGAGAGCAATAATTGTCATAATCATGCTTGTAACAAAACAGGACTAATTATGGCATGAAAGTGATACAAGAACTCTGAGGCACAATAAATCATCGAGGCTTACTGACTACTGTTTAGTCATATTCATGCGTGAGAATGTGCCAAGTCGAGTCACATGAAACTTCCAGAGGAGGATACCACAATATCATAGCAAAATATGAATAAAACAATCCAAGCAAATGTTCATATGACATGCTACAAACTATAAGCAAGCTGGAGATAATCATAGACAAGCAAGAACTACTAAACATCCATCAGTAACACACACCTTACAATGAACAGACTAAGCATGCTCACAATGATGAGTATACGTACAAAAATGAAAACAAATAGAGTTCGTTACCAGCCTCTTACCACTCATCAAGTTGTCTTAATCTTCATTATTGCTCTTCACTTGTGTGACTTGAATAATAACATGAAACCAAAATCCGCTGAGGACGGCTGAACCCTGCAAAGAACTCACAAAACCAAAGAAGAACAACAAATATTTTTGGTGTTTTCGATTTTTCAAACAAGCCAACAAAGCAAAAACAAACCAAAAAATAAAAATCTTAATACAAACCAAAGCAAAGAAACAAAGAAACAAACCAAGAGAAACAATGAAAATATTTTTGGTATTTTTGTGTTTTAAGAAAGCAGCAACAAAAACCGAAAAGAACGCGAAACAATGGATATACAAAGAACAAACGAACATGATATATAGATGAGTTTGATGTTGGTATACCTCCCCCCAAGATTAGGGTTTTGGCCTAAGTGGGGCTCAATCCCATGGTGCCCAAGTAGGTGCACCTCCATAGTACGACGATGATGAAGGGTTTCGCAGCATAGTAAATCAAAAAAATTCTACGGATGTGAACAATAAAGCCAAGATCTAATCTAGGAGATGCAATAAACAAGACATATAGATGAGATATTCATACCCTTGAAGAAATCGCACAGCAGAAACGTTCAACAGAACGTGGTTGATGTAGTCGTACTAGCCGTCTCCTCCTCGCGATCCGATCCGATCCTACGCCGCAAGTGGCGGCGCCAACGAGAGATGCACACATACGGTGCCGCGACGTCTCCTCCTTCCTTGGTCCAGCAAGTGGGGTGGAGAGATAGATTAGATCTGCAGCACGACGGCGTGGTGCTTATGGTGGAGAATTTCTGCAGCAGGGCTTCGCCTACACGCAGTCGGGAGAGAGAGAGGTGGAGGGGCAGCAGGACGGCGTCTAGGGTTGGAGGAGTGGGAGGGGGAGGGTGTGCCCCTTCCCACCTTATATAGGGGGCTGGCCGGCCCCCTTGGCCCCTCCTCCAAGCCCTAGGGCGGAGGCCCCAAGGGTGGAGTGGGGGGCAAGTTTTCCCCCTTCCTTCTAGAAGGGTTCTCTAGGGTTTCCCCTAGGGTTTGGTCGGCTGGGCCTATGGGGCCTTGTGCCCCTGGCCCAAAGTGGCCAGGGCACTCCCTCATAGGCCCACGTACCCCTACAACAAGTGGGGCCACGTTGGTCCCACTCCGGAAGCTTCTAGAACCTTCTGGTACAATACCGAATACTTCGAAACGATTCCGAAATCCAAAAACTGCTTTCCTTTATATGAATCTTATTCTCCAGACCATTCCAGATCCTCTCATGATGTCCTGGATATAATCCGAGACTCCGAACAAAAACTAATAAACCAATTATCCATTCTATCCTAGCGTCGAGGCACGTTAAGTGTGTGACCCTACGGGTTCGAGAATATGCAGACATGATCTTATATCAATAATCAACAGCGGGATCTGGAAACCCATATTGACTCCCACATATTCATCGATGATCATATCGGATGAACCACGA
Organism: Avena sativa; assembly: GCA_916181665.1. Lineage (NCBI taxonomy): Eukaryota > Viridiplantae > Streptophyta > Magnoliopsida > Poales > Poaceae > Avena > Avena sativa. The sequence goes on from OV702297.1 coordinate 153,733,361, forward strand.
TGCCAGGATTCAATTAATCTCATATATGTATTCCCTTCGTCACGCGATATTTTACTTGCCCGAGATTCGATCGTTGGTATCGGCATACCTAGTTCAATCTCGTTCACAGCAAGTACTTTACTCGTTCCGTAATCCGATATCACTTTGTGATTAACTCCTTAACCACGTGCTTGCAAGCGGTGTTGATATCGATTACCGAGTGGGCCCGAAGTATATCTCTCTGACTCGGGAGGGACAAATTCCATCTCGATACATACAACCCAACAAGTACTTTTCGATCACCTGAGAGACGCCTTTATGATCACCCTCACATAGGATGACGTTTGATGACCTCAAAGCTTTCTTCCGATACCAGGGAGTTGTATTATCTCATGGTCTAAGGAATACAATACTTGACATAGGAAAAAGCTTCGCAAAGATGAACACGATGACACGATCTAATTGCTCTGCTTAATTTGGGTCTGTCCATCATATCATTCTCCTAATGACATGATCTCATTATTAATCGACAACTCATGTCTATGGTTAGGAAACCTTAACCATCATTAATCAATGAGCTAGTCCATAGAGGCGTACTAGGGACACGGTGTTGTTCATAAACCACACAAGTATCAAAGTTTCCGCTTAATACAATTCTAGCATGGAATATAAACTTTATCATGAACAAGAATTATAATAATAACATCTTTATTATTGCCTCTAGGGCATAATTCCAACAGTCTCCCACTTGCACTAGAGTAAATAATCTAGTTTACATCTGGAAACAATCTAACACCCATGGCATTAAGGTGCTGATATGTTTTGCTCGTGGAAGAGGTTTTGTCAACGGATCTTCGACATTCAGATCCGTATGTACTTTGCTAATCTTCAGATCTCCATCTGCTATATAATCTCGAATTATATGAAAACGGCGGTTGATGTGCTTGGTCTTTGGATGATATCTTGGTTCCTTAGCCAGATCTATGGTGCCAGTGTTGTCGCACAATATCTCGAGTGGGTCCAAGGCACTTGGAACCACACCAAGCTCAGTGATGAAGTTCCTGATCCAAACCCCTTCACTTGATGCTTCTGAAGCAGCCATGTATTCCGCTTCTGTTGTAGATCCCGCGAACACGCTTTTCTTGCAGCTTCTCCAGCTCACAGCTCCACCATTCAAAATATAAAAGTATCATGTCTAAGATTTAGAATCATTCGGGTCGGTGTCGAAACTGGCATCAACGTAACCTTATATGACGAGCTGCTCATCACCTCCATAGACCAAGAACATTTCTTTAGTCCTATTTAAATACTTTAGGATGTTCTTTACGGTTGTCCAGTGTTCCACTCCTGGATCACTTTGGTATCTTCTCGTCAAACTAAGAGCATTGGACACATCCGGTCTAGTACATAGCATGGCATACATGATAGAACCTATGGCCGAGGCATATGGCACTTTGCTCATAGTGTCTCTATCATTTACCATAGCTGGACACTGGCCTTGCTCAATATCTTACCTGACAACATGGGCAATGAACCTTTCTTTGCTTTATCCATTCTGAACCTTTTCAAAAATTTGTCTAGGTATGTACTTTGGCTTAAATCTATTAGGCGTCTTTGTCTATCTCTATAGATTTTGATGCCCAATATATAAGCAGCTTCTCCTAGGTCTTTCATTGAAAAACATTTATTCAAATAACTCTTCACATCGTTAAGCATACCAATGTCATTTCCAATAATCAATATGTCATCCACATATAGTACTAAAAATGTCACTGAACTCCCACTCACTTTCTTGTAGATACAAGCTTCATAGCAATTTGGAACAAATCCAAAGCTCTTGATCACTTGATCAAAACGAAGGTTCCAACTCCGAGATGCTTGCTTCAGTCCATAAATGGAACGCTGAAGTTTGCACACCTTATTAGCATCCTTAGGATCGACAAAACCTTCGGGCTACATCATATATAACTCTTCATCAATGTTGCCATTGAGGAATGCAGTCTTGACATCCATCTGCCATATTTCATAATCATGAAATGCAGCAATTGCTAATAAAGTCCAAATGGACTTAAACATCGCTACGGGAGAGAAAGTCTCATCGTAGTCAACACCTTGAACTTGTCGAAACCCTTTTGCGACAAGCCGAGCTTTATAGACAGTAACATTACCATCTGCGTCCGTTTTCTTCTTGAAGATCCATTTGCACTCAACGGCCTTACGGTCGTTAGGAGGGTCCACCAAAGTCCATACTTGGTTTTCGCTCATGGATCCCAATTCGGATTTCATGGCCTCTAGCTATTTCTCAGAGTCTGGGCTCATCATTGCTTCCTCATAGTTTGCAGGTTCACTGTTGTCTAGCAACAAGACATTTAAGACAGGGTTGCCGTACCATTCAGGAGTGGTACGTGACCTTGTCCACCTGCGAAGTTCAGTAGTAGCATCGTTCGAAGTTTCATGATCCTCATCATTAGCTTCCTCTCTTGTTGGTGTAGACGGAACTGGAACAATTTCAGGTGCTGCGCTACTCTCCAACTCGAGAGAAGGTTCAATAACCTCGTCTAGCTCTACCTTCCTCCCACTCACTTCTTTCGAGAGAAACTCCTTCTCAAGAAAGGATCCGTTCTTTGCAACAAACACTTTGCCTTCGGATCTATGGTAGAAGGTATACCCAATCGTTTCCTTAGGGTATCCTATGAAGACGCATTTCTCCGCTTTGGGTTTGAGCTTGTCCGGCATCAACTTCTTGACGTAAGCTTCGCATCCCCAAACTTTAAGAAATGACAACTTAGGTTTAGCACCAAACCATAGTTCATACGGTGTCGTCTCAACGGATTTAGATGGTGCCCTATTTAAAGTGAATGCAGCGGTTTCTAATGCATACCCCAAAATGATAACAACAAATCTGTAAGAGACATCATTGATCGCACCATATCTAATAGAGTTCAATTCCGGCGTTCAGACAATTGCACTGTGGTGTTCCGGGTGGTGTGAGTTGTGAAACGATTCCGCTTGCTTTAAGATGCGTGAGAAAATCATAACTCAAATATTGACGTCCACGATCGGATCGTAGAAATTTAATTTTCCTGTTACGATGGTTTTCCACTTCGTTCTGAAATTCTTTGAACTTTTCAAATGTTTCAGATTTATGTTTCATTAAATAGATATACCCATATCTACTTAAGTCATCAGTAAAAGTGAGAAAATAGCGATATCCACCGCGCGTCGAAACACTCATTGGTCCGCATACATCGGTATGTATGATTTCCAATAAGTCCGTTGCTCGCTCCATCATACCGGAGAACAGGGTTTTGATCATCTTGCCCATGAGGCACGGCTCGCACGTGTCAAATGATTCAAAATCAAGAGACTCCAAAAGTCCATCAGAATGGAGTTTCTTCATGCGTTTTACACCAATATGACCTAGACGGCAGTGCCACAAATAAGTTGGATTATCACTATCTACTTTGCATCTCTTAGCCTCAATGTTATGAATGTGCGTTTCATTGCTTTCGAGATTCAGAAGAAATAAACCATTCACAACAGGTGCATGACCATAAAAGATGCTATTCATATAAATAGAACAACCATTATTCTCCGATTTAAATGAATAACCGTCTTGCAATAAACATGATCCAGATATAATGTTCATGCTCAACGCGGGCACATAATAAACTTATTAAGGTTTAAAACTAATCCCGAAGGTAAAACTAAGGAGAACGTGCCGACGGCCATCACATCAACTTTTGATCCATTGCCAACGCGCATCGTCACCTCATCCCTTGCTAGCCGCCGTCTATTCAGTAGCTCCTGTTTTGAGTTACAAATATTAGCAACTGAACCAGTATCAAATACCCAGGCACTACAACGAGCGCTAATAAGGTAAACATCAATAACATGTATATCAAATATACCTTTAATAGTGCCAGCCTTCTTGTCCGCTAAGTACTTCGGACAGTTGTGCTTCTAGTGACCCTTGTCCTTGCAATAGAAGCACTCAGTGTCCGGTTTAGGTCCAGACTTGAGCTTCTTCTCAGCAGGGGCAACGTGCTTGCCGCTGCCTTTCTTGAAGGATTTCTTTGCACCCTTACCTTTCTTAAAGCTAGGGGTCTTGTTGACCAACAACACATGATTATCTTTCTTGATATCCACCTCCGTAGCTTTCAGCTTAGCGAAGAGCTCAGTGATCGTATCAGTGGAACCAATTTGATTGTGAGTAACTACAAAACCTTTGTAGCTAGGAGGGAGTGATTGCAGAACTCTGTCAATCTTGAGCTCTTCTGGAATCTTGCAGTCCAGTTGCTCAAGACATTGAGTGTAGCTCGACATATTAATGGCGTGCTCACTAACGGAACTCCCTTCCTCCATCTTGCAGTTAAAGAACTTCTCAGAGATCTCATATCTCTCAGAACGGGCCTGAGTCTGAAACATGGTTTTCAGTTCCTCAAGGATCTCAAAGGGCCCGGTGAACTCCTCAAAACGATTTTGAAGGTCCGGTTCCATAGCAAACAACATGGTACTCTTAATCACTCCATAATCATCTTTGCGCGACTGATAAACAGGTTTTTCATCAGCCGGTGCATCAGTAGCAGGGGCGTCACCTAGCGCTTTCTCTAGTACATAGTCTTTTTGTCCGCCAGCGAGAATGATTCTCATATTGCAGAACCAGATGGTGAAGTTAGACCCATTGTTCTTAAGCTTTTCTTTCTCAGCAAAAACGTTGAAGTTGAAGTTGGACTTAGCCATTTGATCTACAAAATTTGCAAATACAATTTAGACTATGTTCATGACAACTAGTTCAACTTAATCAAATTACTAGATGAACTCCCACTAAATTCAACATCCCTCAAGTTGTTTAGTGAACATGATCCAAATTCACCACACCTAATCCGATCTTCACGAGAAGAGATGTGATTTTAATGGTGGACAACAAAGTGTCGATCATATCATTCATATGACTCATGTTTAACCTTTCGGTTTGTGTGTTCCGAGGCCATGTCTGTACATGCTAGGCTCGTCAAGTAAAACCCAAGTATTTTCGCGTGTGCAAAATTGGATTGCACCCGTTGTATGTGAATGTACAATTTATAGCACCCGATCATCACGAGATGTTTGAACACGATGAACTTTTGCAACGGTGCATACATGGGGAGAACACAATTTTATCTTGATCTTTAGGTGAGGAATCATCTTATAATGCTACCGTCGCGATCTAAGCATAATAAGATACACAAAAGGATAAACATCACATGCATATAATTTTATGTGACATGGTATAGCCAATCTCCGCACAATGATCTCCATCTTGTGTGCGCCAGCATGATCTCCATCACTCCACCATGATTGCCTCCACCACGAATAGCAACTACAACTATTGCTAACTACTTAGCGATAAAGTAAAGCTATTACATGGCGTATAAGAAGTTGACACATAGGTCATACACAATTATAAAGACAACCATATGGCTCCTGCCGGTTGTGAACTCATCGACATGCAAGTCGTGAAATATTACAAAACATGATCATTGCATACATCTTACACATCATGTCTTGGGCCATACCATATCACAAAACACTCCCTGCAAAAACAAGTTAGACGCCTCTACTTTGTTGTTGCATGTTTTACGTGGCTTATGGGAGTAACAAGCTAAGAACGATTCTTACCTACGGAAAGCCACAACGGTGATATTATGGTTGCCAACATCCGGTGTAAATCCCATGACTACTATAGTGAAAGAAACTGGCATCCACCAGCCGCATGTGTGGAACAAGCCACACGTCAAGTGCGGAGCCGGTCTCGCGAACGAGATCGCGTAAAGTTGGCCTGGACCTCTTCGATCTCACTATGTCGCGCCATAAGAAATACACAATAAGAGGTTTGCAACAAAAAACATCAACGCCCGCAACAAGCATGTTGTGTTCTACTTGTGAAACACATCTACGCATAGATCTAGCTCTGATACCACTAAAGGGTTTTGCAGCATAGTAAATCAAAAAAATTCTACGGATGCGAACAAGAAAGCCAAGATCTAATCTAGGAGATGCAATCAACGAGAGAGATAGATGAGATCTTCATACCCTTGAATAAATCGCACAGTGGAAACATTCAACAGAACGTGGTTGATGTAGTCATACTAGCCGTCTCCTCCTCGTGATCCGATCCGATCCTATGGCCCAAGTGGCGGCGCCTCCGAGAGATGCACACGTACGGTGCCACGACGTCTCCTCCTTCCTTGGTCCAGTAAGTGGGGTGGAGAGATAGATTGGATCTGCAGCATGACGGCGTGGTGCTTATGGTGGAGAATTTCTGCAGCAGGGCTTCGCCTACACGCAGTCGGGAGAGAGAGAGGTGGAGGGGCGGCTGGACGGTGGCTAGGGTTGGAGGAGTGGGAGGGGGAGGGTGCGACCCTTCCCACCCTATATAGGGGGCTGGCCGGCCCCCTTGGCCCCTCCTCCAAGCCCTAGGGCGGCAGCCCCAAGGGTGGAGTGGGGGGCAAGTTTTCCCCCTTCCTTCTAGAAGGGTTCCCTAGGGTTTCCCCTAGGGTTTGGCCGGCTGGGCCTATGGGGCCTTGTGCCCCTGGCCCAAAGCGTCCAGGGCACTCCTCTTTAGGCCCACGCAGCCCACCGACAAGTGGGCCCATGTTGGTCCCACTTCGAAACCTTCTAGAACCTTCCGGTACAATACCGAATACTCCGAAACGATTCCGAAATCCAAAAACTGCTTTCCTTTATATGAATCTTATTCACCAGACCATTCCGGAACCTCCCGTGATGTCCTAGATCTCATCCGAGACTCCGAACAAAAACTCATAAACCAATTATCCATTCTATCCTAACGTCGAGGCACGTTAAGTGTGTGACCCTACGGGTTCGAGAATATGCAGACATGATCTTCTATCAATAATCAACAGCGGAATCTGGAAACCCATATTGACTCCCACATATTCATCGATGATCATATCGGATGAACCACGATGCCAGGATTCAATTAATCCCATATATGTATTCCCTTCGTCACGCGATATTTTACTTGCCCGAGATTCGATCGTTGGTATCGGCATACCTAGTTCAATCTCGTTCACAGCAAGTACTTTACTCGTTCCGTAATCCGATATCACTTTGTGATTAACTCCTTAACCACGTGCTTGCAAGCGGTGTTGATATCGATTACCGAGTGGGCCCGAAGTATATCTCTCCGACTCGGGAGGGACAAATTCCATCTCGATACATACAACCCAACAAGTACTTTTCGATCACCTAAGAGACACCTTTATGATCACCCTCACATAGGATGACGTTTGATGACCTCAAAGCTTTCTTCCGATACCAGGGAGTTGTATTATCTCATGGTCTAAGGAATACAATACTTGACATAGGAAAAAGCTTCGCAAAGATGAACACGATGACACGATCTAATTGCTCTGCTTAATTTGGGTATGTCCATCATATCATTTTCCTAATGACATGATCTCATTATTAATCGACAACTCATGTCTATGGTTAGGAAACATTAACCATCATTAATCAATGAGCTAGTCCATAGAGGCATACTAGGGACACAGTGTTGTTCATAAACCATACAAGTATCAAAGTTTCCGCTTAATACAATTCTAGCATGGAATATAAACTTTATCATGAACAAGAATTATAATAATAACATCTTTATTATTGCCTCTAGGTCATAATTCCAACAGAGGAGGCTCCCTCGTCCTGGTACGAGCTCGAGGACTCCCCTGTGTAGTGTACAACGGGGTCATATGAGGGCGCTTCCTCCTGATAGTGCCCATGGAAGCTAAGAGTGCGCAACTTGTCATCCATCTCCTCCTTGGAGCGTGACAAAGGTCCCTGAGAAATACTGAACAAAGTGATTTGGGGTAGAGGGATCTCTCTCTTTACCATGTTTATTAGCAATAAAATCTTCCTTTGTGTACCTAGTGTTCTTAGTGTGCTTCTCAGGTTCTTCCTCAACTTCCTCCTTATCAGGAGCATCATTTTTATCATACCACTCTCAGTTTCAGTATCAGAGACAGATATACTATTAGGATCTACAGCAGGTTCAAGGGGTTCCTCAACTATCTTATGTTTCTTTTTCTTTCTCTTACGAGGACTACCACTACTTTAACCTTGTTGATAATCCTGCTCAATTATTTTAGGGTGTCCTTCAGGATATAAAGGGTCTTGAGTAGCTATACCACTCCTATTTCTAATTCCATAAGCATGTTTATCTCCTGAGGCATTAACTAGCATATCCTTTTGTACCTTATCAAGTTGATCAAGTTGGGTTTGAACCATTTGAAAGTGTTTGCAAAGCATTTTAATATCAGTAGAAGTCCTTTCCACAATATCGTTTAACTCATTGATAGCTCTAGAGTTTTCCAATAAATGATTCTGAACTTGTTTATTAAAATTACCTTGTTTAACAATAAATGTGTCAAGTTCCTCTATGCATTGATCAGGAGGCTTACGATAAGGAATATCACCTTCATTAAAGTGGAGAGAGTGTACCTCAATAGTAGATGAGTGGGTAATTGGCTTACATAATTCTTCTATAGGAGGTAGATTCTTCACATCTTCAGCTCTAATACCTTTCTCCTTTAGACACTTCTTAGCTTCCTTCATCACTTCATCATTTAATGCAATAACTCCCCTCTTCTTTAGTGTTGGTATTGGAACTGGTTCAAGCACAACTGGTTCAGGATTAATAGGCTCAGGTGTATTTAGCTCAGCTAAAGTCCAATCATCATAATTCTTGCTTATTTTAGCCATTAATTCTTCAGCATCTGTAGGAGTTCTTTTCCTGAAAACACAATCAGCAAAGCTATCTAGGTATGTCCTAGAATCATCAGTTAGTCCATTATAATAAATATCAAGAAGCTCATTCTTAGGTAATGGACATCTAGGATGTGCATGAATCAAGGAACAGAACCTTGTCCATGACTCGGGCAATTTCACTTCTTCTCCCTATTTAAAATCAAAAAGTCTCTGCAAAGCAGCATGTCTAGCACTGGGAGGAAAATATTTCTGGAAGAAAGAAGCAATCAAACAATCAGGGCTATCAACGGAACCAGGAGGTAATCTATTAAACCAATCCCTAGCTTCTCCTTTTAGTGAAGAAGGGAAGATCTTAGTACAAAGTACTTACGCATCTTAAAATCATCAGAGAATAAAGCACTCATAGTAGAAAGCTCATTCATATGAGCCGCAACACTCTCACTTTCAGTCCCATAGAAAGGTTCTTTCTCAACAATATCTAAATAGGATAAATCAATAGAGAAATCATAATCTTTATCTTTAATATCTATGGGAGATGTGGCAAACTTAGGATCAGAGGATAACATAGGAATAATGGTGCATCTACCAAGGAGAATCTTAATAGCACTAGTACCATGTGTGTTTCGGCACTCTTCAACAAATTCATCAGTGAACTCAATGTAACCATCATTAATATCATAACTCTCTCTAGAATCAGGTGAGCTAACAGGTGTAACAGTGTCTTCACTAGGAGTTTCGGTATTTCCTAGAATAGCCATAGTAGCATCTAGAAAAGGACCTAATGAACCACTCGCATCAAGCACAGTAGAAGTAACATCATGAGCATCAAAGCAGTTTCAGATTCAGCAGTAGTAGTAGTGTGTGTAGCATGTGTATGTTGTGGTGGTGTAACAAGCTTACACAGACGGTGAATCAAGAGCAACAGAGGTGTTTAGGATTGTACCTCTTCTTGTAGTGGATGGTAAAATAGGAAACTTTCCATCACGAGACTTCCCCATGATGAAAGGAGTAGAAGTGAACAATAGTAGATGCAAGTGAACTTACAAATAAAGCTATGCTCCCCGGAAACGGTGCCAGAAAATAGTCTTGATGACCCACAACTATAGGGGATCGCAACAGTCTTCGCGGGTAGTATTACCCAATTTATTGATTCGACACAATGGGATCCAAAGAATACTTGCAAGCCTTAACAATTGAGTTGTCAGTTCATCTGCACCTGGAAATAGTTCTTGCTCACAAAAGTTTATCAGTAGCAACAGTTTGGTAGTTGCAATAGCAAAACAACAGCAGTAGCAAAACAGGAGCAATAGTAACAGTAATGGTAACAGTAGGATTCGAGTGCGGTAGGCATAGGGATGGATGAACGGGCGTTGCATGGACGAGTCTAAACATGTAACTTCAAGATCTAGGGCATTGCATATAAATAATAACAAGTATCCAAGTACTAAACAATCCTAGGCATGTGCTCCATATATAGTCATACGTGCTCGCAATGAGAACTTGCACAACATCTTTTGTCCAGCCAGCCCATGGCAGCGGGGCCTCTAGGGAACTATTGGCAATTAAGGTGCTCCTTTTAATAGAGCACTGGAGAAAAGCATTAACACTCCATGAACATGTGATCCTCACATCACAGCAATACCCTCCAGTTGTCCAAATTATTGTCACTTCAGGGCCTTTGGATCTGGACAATGATATGTGTACACAACTTGCAGATAAGATCACAAACAATACTATCACAATGATTCAATAATAAGTTCAGATATGAGATCATGGCACTCGGGCCCTAGTGACAAGCATTAAGCACAACAAGTTGCAACAAAGTCAAATAGCACTAATAGAGACACTAGGCACTATGCCCTAACAATCTTATTCGATTACAAGATAGAACTCATCCAATCCCTACCATCCACATAGCCTACAATGGGGGATTACTCACTCATGGATGAGGGAAACATCGATGGTTGATGGAGAGGCATTGGTGATGACGATGGTGATGATCCTCTCCAAATTCCCCGTCCCGGCAGGGTGCCAGAACGGAGTTTCTGGATCCGAATCTTGGTTTCTGATGGTGGTGGCAGAGCGGAACTCTTTCTGGAAAAACGTCAAACCCCCCTTGGTTTTTAGGTCAAGGGGCAACTTATAGGCACAGAGGGAGCCCAAGGGGGTGCCTGGGGTGGCCTTACCCCCCTAGGCACGGGGTAGGGCCCACCCGCACCTGGCAGGGGTGTGGGCCCCCCAGGCCTCCACTCCGTTTCGTCTTCGGTCTCCGTGGATCTTCTGGTGAAACATAATTTTTGGCATATTTTCCGGGATTTTTCCTGATAGTTGATTTTTTGCATAAAAACTAGACACCAAGGTAATTCTGCTGAAAACAGCGTTAGTCTATGTTAGTTGTATCCAAATCACATAAGTTTAGAGGAGAAACAATAGCAAAAGTGTTCGGGAAAGTAGATACGTTTTGGACGTATCAAACTCCTTGACAATAGATGTGCTTTCGGTCATATGACTTGTGCATCCACTATCAAGCACCCACTTTGACCCTCCGGAAGCATAGGTCTACAAAATATCAAGCTAGTTTTTAGGTACCCATTTTTCAATGGGTCATGTTTTGTTAGCAACAAGGGTCTTGGGGACCCAAATAGACCAAGCAATACAACCATCAAATGGGCCAACATATTGTGCATACACATCACCATAATAATCACGCATTAAGACATAGTGAGGGTTAGCACTTCCCGCAAAGTCATCATGATACATAGTTTTGCCACTTGTGGTCTTACTACCCACAATGGCCTTGTCTTTTTATTGTGCGAGCTTGTCCTTCTTCTTCTTATTGTTCTTCTTCTTCTTAGCTTTGGAGACAAATCCAATGCCTCCTTTCTCACCATTTGGCCTCTTCTTACTCAAGAGGTCATCAAGGGACTTGTTTCCTTTTGGAAAGGTGGCCTTAGCTAGCTCCCCCTTCAGCCTAGCATTTTCTTCAAGTATATTTGTACTACTAGAAGGAATGAAATTACTAGGTGAATCAATATTGGTCAATTGAGTTTGAAGCTTTTCATGTGACTTTGTGAGTAACAAGAGTTCACTTTCCAAGGCCTTGTGAGCCTTGTCAAGCATGCTAAAGTCATCGGCAAGTTTTTCATGAACAACACCAAACTCAATCTTGTCCTTTTTTGTCTTTTTATATTTAGCAATAGCATGGTCTCGTTCTTTGACAAGTCTATTAACAATTAAGTCATTAGCCCCATCAATCCCTTCAAGTTTTATTTCAAGGGACATCCTAGTCTCTTGTTCTTCTTCTAGAGCATTATTTAGAACTTCTACCTCAATCATGTGTTCTCTCCCTACTTTACATCTCTCATCAAGAAGCTCTTGTGTGTGAGAAAGTTGATTTAAGAGGTCCACAAAATGTCTCTTGTGTTCCCCTTGCAAGTTATTCATGAACGCATCAAAAGCAATTATTTCCATTTTGACCTTAAAAGATATCTCATTATCAATTTCATCATTAATCAAGGAGGAGGGGTGTGATGATGAAGATACCACCATTCCTCTTGCCATAAGGCAAGTGACATTCTTGTTGGAGATATTCTAATTTGGAGAGTCGAAGAGGGAGAATGTGCGTGTAGAAGTAGTGGAAAGAGAAGCCACACCACTTGATGTTTCCTCTTCATCATCTTCATTGTAGGAGGAGAATTAATCATGAGTGATCAATACAATTTCAACCAACTTCTTGTTGATGGGATTCTTCTTGATGAAGGGTTCTTGAAAGCAGCTTTGGAGGTTTTCTTCAACACAAGTTTACCCCCATGATCTTCTCTTTTCTCATATGGACAACCCGCCACAAAGTGGTAGCGGTCACCACAATTGAAGCAAGTTCTCAACTTAGTGACATTGTCTCTTCATCCATTTGGGTTGCTTCTTCGTTGCATTTCCATCTTGGATTTGGCGGGATCTTTCCAAAAGTTCTTTGCAGAGAAGGCCATATATTCACCATGAGAAATCTTTACATCATCGGGATGGCTCATGGATAAGCATCCATCACTATCATCTTCATCCACATTCTCCACAACTTTAGCCTTTAATGTAAGGTTGACACAATTGCTCATTCCAAGGGCTCGAGCATGGGCATCTTTGGCATTCTTGGCGGCAACCTTGAAAGAGGCCATCTCTTGCATAACTTCATTGGAGGTCATGAGGTGGTAGTTATGTCTTACTTGTAGGATTTTCAAGTCGGTGGGCTCAAAGGGCATGAGTGCACTCACATATTTCCTTTTTATCCAAGCATCATCCACATGTGAGGCACCCACATTCCTAAAGGCGGTGGCGGTGCACTTGAGCCTACGATACATGTCTTCATCATCTTCACCATCCTTCATATAGAAGCCTTTGGCTTCATTGCTTAGTGCATCATACCGGTTCCTTCTCATGCTCTCATTTCCAACATACAACTCTGTGAGAGCATCCCAAGCTTTCTTGGCAGTGTTGAGGTGTTCAATGTGAGGGTAGTCTTTTGTACCCAATCCTTGTTGAATCATGTGCAAAGCGCTGGCATTGAGTTGACTATTGACCACTTCTCTTCTAGTCAAGTTGGTTGGATCTCCAATATGGAGTCCTTCTTCAATTATGTTCCATAACTCAATACAAGAGCTGCACACATGAGATTTCATTAGTGATTGCCATTGAGAAAAAGTAGATGCAGCAAGCTTAGGTGGGTCTCCTCTATTGTTTATATGAGGGTGAGAAATTGGAGGGTCGGGAGAGTACCATCCTTGCTTTTCATGGTGCCCCCTTCCCACCATCCTTTTTGGTGGAGGGATTAGCGGTTTCATTTCCCCCCACCACCATACCCGTGGGTGATGACGGAGCATTCACCCTTGGGGTTGGTGGGAGTCCCTCTTGAGGAGAGGGAGGATACGAGGCTTTAACAAATTGATCTAATAGATCGCACAATTCTTTTATTTCCTTTCCCAAGGTGGCGCTCAAGTTTGTTTCCAAATTCTTGTGGTCCTCCATGGACACGGTGTTACTTACCTCACTCCCTCCTTCTCCATCATGGCTACCCATATACTCTTAGGCAGTAAATCCCGAATAAAGAGCCGAGGCTCTGATACCAATTGAAAGGATCGTATGGGCACCTAGAGGGGGGTGAATAGGTGCTACTTCAAATTTTACTCTTTTCAAATTAGGGTTTGACACAAAAGGTAAATTCTCTAGATTATGCAACTAAGGTGAGTTTATCTATATGTCAACCTAGCACATACACAAGAAAGAACAAGTAAAGTAAAGTGCAGTAAAAGATAGAAGGAACCAAACTGGAGCACGTGGAGACACAAGGGTTTGTTTCCCGTAGTTCCTTCCTTTTGAGGGGAAGTATGTCTACGTTTGGAGAGGGGGTGGTTTCAAACCACCAACGCCATGAGAGGCCTCCCTTGTTCTCCGGTGAACCTCGCTCCAAAGGATTCGATTCACCTGTTCCACTATATCGGCAACCTTGGAGGTGGAAGTCGGCACCTTTACAACAAGTTCGAGGCACACATCCACAACTTAATTGGAGGCTCCCGAATACAAGCAAGCTGTCAAACAATCAAAGACAAGCTTGTAAGAACCAAATCAAAAGCTATGGTTTCCAAATAAACACTAGAGCATGGGGGACCTCAAGTGAATGAGGGGGAAATGAAGATCTCTCTTGGTGAAGCTGTAGATCAAGGCCTCCTCCTTCGATTCTCCAAAGATCAATGACTTTGGATGGTTGCATGAAGAGATCTTGTTGATTTGGTGGCTCAAATGGGGATGGTGTTCTTGAGTGGGTAGAGCATCTAGAGGAAGGGGATAAGGTACTCTATTTATAGGCCCCCTCCACTGAACCGTTTTCTAACCGTTGGAGGATCTGCCAGACCGGAGACTCCGATGTGCAGACCGGAGACTCCGGTCTACACCGGAGACTCCGGCCAATCTCCGGACTGACCTTTGGACCACCCTTCTGATTGTGCCAGCGCCCCTGGGAAAACTCCTCCGGAGATTCTTCAAAGTTTTCGGACCTAGTGGACCGGAGACTCCGGTCCAGCCACACCGGAGACTCCGGTCTAAGGCTTGGACCGAAGACTCCGGTTGATCTCCAGACCCCCATACATATTGTCCCAGGCTGTTTTCAGGAGCCCCATCCGGAGATTCCTGGGGAAACTCCGAACCACGCCGGAGACTCCGGTCCACTCAGACCAGAGACTCCGGTCTGGAGTTTCCAGGAACTTGCATATGTGGCAGAAATGATTCCGTAAGTCAAGGGTCCTTTTCACTTTGCATTATATCAACCTGTAGACATTAACATACTATAAAATGATCTACTTGTTGTTAATGAACACCAAAAGTGATTATGACAGTAAATGTCCTTTCAACGGTCGTCTTGGTCACATTGGAGTGAAGTGTATGAAGAAACTCCATTCCGATGGACTTCTTGAATCACTTGATTTCGAATCACTTGAAATATGCGAAGCATGTCTGATGGGAAAAATGACTAAGAATCCATTCTCTAGTATGATGGTGCGAGCTATAGACTTATTGGAAATCATACATACCGATGTATGCGGCCAGATGAGTGTGGCATCGCGCGGTGGTTATTGTTATGTTCTTACTTTCACGGATGACTTGAGTAGATATGGGTATATCTATTTCATGAAACATAAGTCTGAAACTTTCGAGAAAGTTTAAGGAATTTCAAAGTGAAGTAGAGAATCAACGTAACAAGAAGATTAAATTTCTGCGATCTGATCGTGGAGGTGAATATCTAAGTTACGAGTTTGGCGAGCATTTGAAGAAATAAGGAATATTTTCACAATTGGCACCGCCGAGAACATCACAACGTAATGGTGTGTCCGAATGTCATAATCGAACTCTCTTAGGTATGGTTCATTCTATGATGTCACTTACAGTTTTACCGTTATCGTTTTGGGGTTATGCATTAGAAACAACCGCATTCACTTTAAATAGGACACCATCTAAATCCATTGAAACGACACAGTTTGAATTGTGGTTTGGGAAGAAACCTAAATTGTCGTTCCTTAAAGTTTGGGGTTGTGAAGCTTATGTAAAGAAGTTACAGCCCGAAAAGCTAGAACCCAAAGCGGAAAAATGCGTCTTTATAGGATACCCGAAGGAAACTATTGGGTATAGCTTCTATCATAGATCTGGAGGCAAAATCTTCATTGCCAAGAATCGATCCTTTCTAGAGAAGGAGTTTCTGTCAAAAGAAGTGACTAGAAGGAAAGTAGAAATCGACGAGGTTATCGAACATTCTCTCTGATTTGAGAGTAGCGCAGCACCATAAGAAGTTTTTGTGGCGTCTGCACTAATAAGAGAGGAAGCTAATGATAGTGACCATGAAACTTAGATCGAAGTTACTACGGAACCTCGCAGGTCGACAAGGACTAGTACCACTCTCGATTGGTATGATCCCATTATAAGTGTCATGTTGGTGGACAGCACCGATGACCCTGCGACATATGAGGAAGCGATGATGATCCCAGATTCCATCAAATGTCAAGAAGCCATGAAATCCGAGATTGGATCCATGTACGAAAGCCAAGTATGGACTTTGGTTGACTAACCGAATGGCCGAAAGGCTGTCGAGAACAAATGGATTTTCAAGAAGAAAACATATGTTGATGGTAATGTAACCGTCTATAAAGCTCCACTTGTCACGAAAGGGTTCTGGAAAATTCAAGGAGTTGACTACGATGATACTTTCTCACTGGCAGCAAAGCTAAAGTCTGTGAGTATTTTGTTAGCAATCGCTTCATATTATGGTTATGAGATATGATAGATGGATGTCAAAACGGTGTTCCTCAATGGAGACATTTATGAAGAGTTGTATATGGTATAACCCAAAGGTTTTGTCGATCCTAAAGATGCTAACAAGGTATGCAAACTTCAATGATTCATTTATGGATTCAAGCAAGCATCCTGAAGTTGGAATCAACATTTTGATAAGGTGATCAAAAGTTTTGGTTTTATACAAACTTATGGAGAAGCTTGTATTTACAAGAAAGTGAGTGGGAGCTCTGTAGAATTCCTAGTACTATATGTGGATGACATATTGTTGATTGGGAATGATATAGACCTTCTTAAGAGTGTCAAAGATTATTTGAATAATAGTTTCTACATGAAGGATCTTAGCGAAGCTGCTTACATATTAGGCATAAAGATTTATAGAGATAGATCAAGACGCCTAATAGTGCTTTCACAGAGTACATATTTGGACAAATTTCTAAAGAGGTTTGGAATGGAAGATAGCAATAAAGGGTTCTTTCCCGTGTTGCCCAATACGACCTTGAGTAAAACTCAAAGTCCTGCTACGGCAGAAGATAGAGAGAGGATGAGTAAGACTCCCTATGCCTTAGCCATAGGATCTATCATGTATGCCATGCTATGTACTAGACCGGACATTGCATATGCTGTTAGTTTGACAGCAGATATCAAAGTGATCCAGGATTGGATCATTGAAGAGCGGTCAAAAACATCCTAAAGAACTTGAGAAGGACTAAGGATATGGTTCTTTCTTATGGAGGTGATGAACAACTCGTTGTTAATGGTTACACTGATGCTAGTTGGAACACCGATCCGGATGATTCTAAATCTCAATCTGGATACGTATTTACTTTGAATGGTGCAGCAGTGAGCTGGAGGAGTGAAAAGAAAATCGTTCAGAGGCTTCACAAGAGGCGATATGTATGAAGGAGTTCATTGCGGAGCTTGGTGTGGTTCCCAATGCACTGGACCCAATGGCTATCTACTGTGATAACATGGGTGTCATAGCCCATGCACACGAGCCAAGGTCACACAAGAAGCTGAAGCATATCAAGCTACGTTATCACGCTATTCGAGAGAATGTCCAAGATGGTGACATAAATATTTGCAAAGTACACACAGATCTGAATGTGGTGGATCCGTTGACTAAACCTCTCCCGAGGGCAAAACATGACCAGCACCAAACCTCCATGGGTGTTAGGTATATTACCATGTACTCTATATTATTGACTCTAATGCAAGTGGGATACTGTTGGAGATATGCCCAAGAGGCAATAATAAAAGTAGTTATTATTATATCTTTGTGTTTATGATAAATGTTTACGTTCATGCTATAATTGTATTAACCGGAAACATTAATACCTATGTGATTTGTAAACTTGTAAGAGTCCCTAGTAAAGCGTCTTTGTAATACTAGCTTGTTGATTAATACTCCCTCTGTTAGGGATTACAAGGCCCATGCGACACTTTGTTAGGATTAAGAAAGTCAATAACTACCTCTCTTAATTACTTCATGTACCAATAGTTACACATGCATAAGAGTAGATAAAGAAAAATAAGAACATGCATTGGAGAAGAGAGACTAATAAATGGAAGAGGACTTACAATTTCTAACATTTTTAAAAAGCTCTCGGGCCTTATAATCCCTAACGGAGGGAGTAGATTATTATGGTTTCCTAATCATGAACATTGGATGTTGTTAATAACAAGATTATATCATTAGGAGAATGATGTGATGGACATAGTCCTATAGTTAAGCGTAGCATAAAGTAAGTCATTTCAATAATTCGTTTGCTATAAGCTTTCAGATGCATAGTAACCTAAATCCTTTGACCATGAGATTGTGTTAATCACCAACACCGGATGGATGCTTTGATGACATCAAGCACCACTTCATAACTAGGTGGTTATAAAGGTGGCATTGAATATTCGAAACGTGTGTGTTGAGGCACATGGATCAAGAGTGGGATTTTTCCATCCATATGACAGATAAATATACTCTGGGCCCTCTCGGTACAATGTCATCCAATTGGCTTGCAAGCATGTGATTGGCTCACAAGGGATCACACATCACAGGAACGAGTAAAGAGTACTTATCGGTAACGAGGCTGAACTAGGTATGCAGAGATACCGACGATCAAACCTCGGATAAGTAAAATATCGCGAGACAAAGGGAAATTGGTATCGTATGTAAATGGTTCATTCAATCACAAAGTAATTGTATAAATATGTGGGAGCCATATGAATTTCTAGATTCCTCTATTGGTTATTGATCGGAGAAGATTCTCGATCATGTCTGCATAATTCACGAACCATAGGGAGACACACTTAAGGATTCAATGTTGTTTAGTAGATATGGAAAGTAAGTAAAGAGACCGAATGTTGTTCGGAGTCTCAGATTGGATCCGGGATATCACGAGGAGATCCGGAATGGTCCGGAGAATAAGATTCATATAAGGAAAGTCCAATTCCGGAGTTCGGGAATGGTTTTGGTGTTTTCACCGGAATGTTCTAGTAGGGTCTAGAAGGTCCATCACTCCGGAGTGGGAAGGGTACACAGATGTGTCATGAAAAAGTGGAATGGTTGCATCATGTACTAGGCCACTTGGTTGGGCAATGGGAAGAGGGAAATCAAACTCTAGTTTGAAAGTCAAACGCCAATTTGAAAAAGTCAAATCCCAACATGGTTGCCTAGTGGAGGGAGGGAAGGAATCCTACCTAAGGGAGGATTCCTCCCTATCCTTGCTGCCGGCCCAAGTGGAGGAGTTGGGGGAGGACTCCCCTCCCCCCAACCGCCTCTCCCACCTATATAAGGAGGGGTAGGGTGCCCCCTACCCCTCACCTCAAACCCTAGCTTGGCCGCCCTAGGGATCTTCCCAAGTTGCTGCCGCCTAGGCCCTCTCTAGCCGCTGGCCACCTCTAAACCTCGACCCTATAAACCCTAGATTGTTGAGGCCCATTTCTACTGCACCATTCCCGCTCTAGCTTAGGCAAAGCCTGGCGAGATTTCCCCTCTACTTCCGACACCACGTCATCGTGCTGCTGGAATCGCGAGGAGAGATTTACAACCTCCGTTGCCTGCTGGAACAAGGGAGAGGAAGGTCTTCAGCGAGTACCGAACATGTGAACGACTACGGGAGCTCTACCAGAACACGGTGCCGGAAGGATCATCTACGTTATCTTGAGGTCGGCAAGTGAACGACTACATCACCCACAAGAATCCGATCTCGTTAACCACTTTGGAATCTTCGAGGGTGAGTACTCTATCGACTCGTTGCTACAATCTAGTAGATAGATCTTGGCTTGTGTGTGTTCGTGCGATAGAATTTTTTTTGTTTTCCATTCTACAAACCCCTACATCTTCTTGCTAGTCCTACCAACTTTCTTGTCATATTTGGGTGATGTCATTGTAGGCCCATTCATTTTTTCCACACTCTAGGATCACTCCATGCAATTATCACATGGTTGTAAGCAGCTTTGAATGCATCAATGCTATAACACTTGTGCACAACTGATTTTGGCTTGATCCTCTCATGCCTGAAAGCATCACATGCATGTCTACATGGAATTCCAGAGAGCTTCCACTGCCTACATAAGCACTCCATTCTATCTATTTGATGCGGCGCAGATCACTGTAGAGCTTCGCTGGGAAACCCCAAGAGGAAGGTATGACGAGCACAGCGGTAAGTCTTCCCTCAGTATGAAACCAAGGTTATCGAATCAGTAGGAGGAAGGAAATGACCCCAAGGTGTTGCTAACAACTTGGAAACCTACACAACAAAAACTCAAGACTTTGCCCCAACTAACAGTGAGGTTGTCAATCTCACCGGTTTGCTGAAAACAAAGGATTAAACATATGGTGTGGAAGGTAACAGTAGCTTGCAGAAAGTAAACAGTAATAGTGGAAGATGTATCAATGTTAAAGATTGGACTGGGGTCCATAGTTCACTAGAGGTGTTCTCCTTAAGATAAATAACATAACATGTCGGGTAAACAAATTACAGTGGGGCAATTGACAGGACAGAGCAAGGCATAACAATGAAATACTAGACATTCATGATCCTATGAGATTTGATTGGGCATTACAACAATATACATAAACTACCATCCAACTGCATCTATGACTAGTAATCTACCTTCTGGTTATCATCCGAACCCCCTCCAGTATTAAGTTGCAAGCAACAGATAACTGCTTTAAGCAATGTGTGTAAAGGAAACAATACAATTGTTCCATGAACAAGAGATTGTAGTTTTCTCCCTAGTAGCAACAACACATCTACAACCTTAGAGATTTCTGTCACTTCCCCAGATTCAATAGAGGCATGAACCCACTATCAACCATAAATAATCCCTCTTTGAGTCACTAACATCTACTTGGCCAAGATAGCTACTAGAAACGAAGAGAATGCAAGATCTCAAACAACACAGACATGCTAGAATCAATAAGATAGAATCATTAATCAATCTGACATAGTAATCTCAATATCCATCGGATCCTCGCAAACACAACATGCATGATTACAAATAGATGATCTTGATCATGAATGGAGCTCACAAGATCTAAACATGGTAGCACAAAGGATGAGAAACAACCATCTAGCTACTGTATGGACCCATAGTCCAATGTAGAACTACTCATGGATCATACCGGAGGCTAACATGATGATGAAGAAGGCCTCCGAGATGATCTCTCCCCTCCAGCAGGGTGTCGTGAAGAGCTTCAGATCCCCCCGATCTAGGAACGGTGGTGGTGGCAGCTACGGACTGTTTCATGGAGATCTGATCGAGTGCTTAGGGTTTTGGTATCGGGGTGATTATATAGGCGAAGGGGGAGACCGAGGGGGTGCCCGAAGTGGCCACACCCCCTAGGCGCGGTCTGGCCCGCGTGGCCAGTGGGTGTGGGCCCCTCGTGCAAGGATACGGGTAGGCTACACTAGCGCAAATCAAAATTTTCTACCACGTATACCAGGATTACTGTTGTCATAGATCACAGGATTACCACTAGACGCACAGTTGCGGAATTGATGAAGCACGTCGAGGCAGTGCAGACGTTCACGTCTCCTCCTTGTCCTCGTCCCACGAGCAGCTCCCCTTGAGCGGCTCGTCCAAGCGCTACAGATGCAGCGCCTCCGAGGTATCCACACGTATATGGTGAAAGCGTCAGAGGCCGGACTGCTAGGTCCGCACGTGCAACACAGGCGTGAGGAGTGGCAACTGGGTGGAATGGTCTAAGGTATAACCTTGGTCATGTCTCCCCACCCTCTCTTATATAGGCGTCCCTAGTGGGCTTCTACATTAGCATCCCATTAGTAGCCTAAGCCTGGTCTAATTCGGATCCAATCCTCATTAGGCTTCCAGACTCTTAAGTGTGTGACCCTATAGGTTCATATGCGTATAGACATGACACGAATACACTTATTTTGTCAATAGTTGGTAGAGGCCTCTAGCAAGACGTGCCAACTCCTAAACGCATACAAAGATCATATCGGACGAACCATCACAAGGTTTAGTACATGTATTTCCCTTTGCCTCACGATATTTGATCTAGCTCCAAGCTGACCTCTCTTTCTCGATATTGTGATTCGGAATCCCTTTACTAGGTTAACTCTTAACCATATGTATCACGGCCATGCATTTTTGGATCCGATCACTCGAGGGGCCCAGAGATATCTCTCTCAAGTAGAGAGGGGCAAATCCCATCTTAATTGACCATGCCTTGCAACATGCTTCAGGACAAACCCGAAAGCTACCTTTATAACTACCCTATTACGATGCAGCGTTTCATAGCCCCAAAGTAGGTCGATCCACATCTCAAGTACATGCGACAATCTCAGGTCTAAGGACAAAACGTACACGATGTGTAGAGAGAGAGTTGCAACTAATTGCCAATCTCAAGTTGGGTCAGTCCAACCCCATGTTCATAACATGTGTCCACATCATTGGTTTGACATCTCCATGTCTATGACTTGCGAAACATAGTCATCAACCAATCGATGTGCTAGTATAATATTCACATGTGTCCTCACATGAACTCCGACTAGGGACAACTATTAAATAACCATACAAGTAAAGAGTTTCACAAACAATTCACATAATTGCCAATCAATACAAGTTGCCTGATATGGATATTCAAGGAACATTACAATAACTCATGGATACATATGAAATATAATCATCTCTATGATTTCCTCTAGGGCATATTTCCTTCACCTCGTGGCCCTCCTCCATCTCGTCTTCTGGCACCGTGTTCTCCTCGGTGAAATATTGACTTTGGCTTTCGTCCCATCCAATTCCGAGAATATTTATTTTCTGGCTTTTCTGGAACCAAAAACAGCAGAAAATAGGCAACTGGCATCGTGGCATCTTGTTAATAGGTTAGTCCCAGAAAATGTATAAAAATACATCAAAGTGTAGACAAAGCAAAGAAAAATGGATACTAGACAAGCACGGAACATCACAAATTATAGATACGTTTACGATGTATCAAGCATCCCCAAGCTTAACTCATGCTCGTCCTCAAGTAGGTAAGTGATAAAAAGAATAATTTTTGAGGTGACATGCACCATCACAATCAAGATCAAACCATTTGAAAGCATTGAAAGCTGGGATCAAAGTACTCTAAATATGAGCACGAAAGATGAAGTTCTAACAATAAGACATAGTAACTATGCTGCAACATGAAAGGATACAAACAAAGATTCATGAATAACAATGCATTGAAAGACGTTTGTTTGTTTCACATATAGAGAACATAGCATAGTGGCATTCATCTTGTCCCTCATGGACTAGCAAAACATAAATGCATAGGACACCTTCAAAGTTCATAAGGGTGACTAGATACAAATAGTTCATGAACAAGCAATATCAACAATATGAATCAATCAATAAGTTTTGGGACAATGCACATATAACTAAGAATGGCAACTATGCTCTCTTAATTGGTGCCTAAGGATAGAAGGTGGAGACTCAATATAAAAGTGTAAGAAAGGCCCTTCAAAGGGAAGCAGGGATTTCAAGTTTCATAAAGAGCTTCCCAAAATTATGGTACTTGTTAGCTTTCAGCTCTCATTGCCCCTATCATAAGCATCTTGAAGTGATTAAGGTTAAAGTGAACAAAATATGGATAATATGCTTGACAAAGTATAAGTTGGCAATATCATGTCCCTTGAGTACGAGGGCCGCTCCTCATGCTACTCAACTTTAGTTACCGGTAAGTTCTTATCATCGTAAGTACATGTGTATCATAGAGAACCGCCAACGGGGTACCCCTTGCCCCATGATACATGAGCTATCCCATATCAAAATGACAAGGCAAGTAGACAATGAGCATCTCAGCAATCTTCTTATTTACCATGGGAAAATGGTGCTTTTTTCTTTCTTTCCTCTTTTCTCATGTCTTTTTTTCTTTTTCTCAATCTCTCTTTTTTATAAGAACAATGCTTCATAGATTGCTCACTACGGTGATGCTGCAAGTTTCCACCATGATTAGGCATGGCTTAGGCTAGTGTCCCAGGCATTTCTCTAACACATATACATAACTCCATGGATTTACAAGCTCCCCTTTTATTTCACACCGACGACATCCATAAACAAAAGAGAATGATATCAACTGGGTAGATATTTACAGGTGTTGAAAGCGTTCCCCGTGACAGCACGACTCTGCTAATTCCCAACTTATAAGTGCAAGCATATACAACATAGATGACACAATGGTTCAAGTTTATTAGGGGCAAGAAAAATAAAGTGTGCCATCAAGTTTGTGAGAGCTTTAATCACTAACTTTCACATAACAAGTTTAATTTGGAAGATAGATAAAACAAGAATATACTTGGAATGGTGTAACACACCATACATAGGAATTTATAGTGGACACTTTGGAATAACTTGGTTTCTTGGGAGTTGGATGCATGAGTAGAGCTTACTCAATACAAGTGTAGGCTAGCAAAAGACTGGGAGCGACCAACTAAGAGAGAAATAATGGCCATAATCATGCAGAGCGACAAAACATTACTAATCAAAGCATAAAATGGTACCACAAGTCAAAAACTAAATGATCATAGAGGCTAAGGTGACTGGTTCATAGTCATAACATGGTGTGAGCATGTGCCAAGTTAACGCAAACAAAGCATCAAAAGAGAATACCACAATACTATGCTTTTGTATACTAAAACAACGCATGATTCTTTCAAGGCACATTAAGCAATCTCAATTGTTTGGAACAAGTCATGCTACAACAATAATCACTAAGCATAAGTTCAAAACAAAATCTAGCATGACATGATAAAGTCTAGGCCACAGTCAAAGCAAGCTCCCTTTTGTACTACTAAAGCAAGAACTTCCTACTCCTTTCCAACACCAATCAACTTATTTAAAACAACACAGCGAAAGCGGGCGTCCAACTACTTTATTCAAGCAAACTAAGCAAACAAAAACCAAAAACGAAAACTAAGACGCTCCAAGAATAACACAATAGTGCATGAAACAATAAAAACGAAGTGTCTAGAAAGACCTGAGGTTTTTATTGATGAAGAAGGGGATGCCTTGGGCATACCCAAGCTTTGATGCTTGTACCTCTTGACTATTTCTTGGGGTGACACGGGGTGGAATCCCCAAGCTTGATCTTTTGTCCATTCTTCATCTCATTACATCATTCTTTTCTTACACCTGAAAATTTGCCTTCATACGAAACTTCACACAATCTTCATTAGCAACATTAGTACATTCAAAATATAATAGACCTTTGGGGTTTAGTTTCAAAACAGAAAAACTTTCATTAAAGACACAATCTACTGTAGCAGTTCCCTAAAAAAGCTCAATTTCCCAAAGAGAACTCAAAAAGAAATCAATAAAGAGGCAAATGCAAATAATGGCAGAAATCTGTTAAAACAGACCAGCAGGTGAAAACCTATTTTTTCGAAGACCTTACGTTGCTCAAATCAAAAAGTGTTGAACTAAAGAAAGTTAGCTAACAACATGGGGGATTCATTAAAAAAATTACAGCTCAATCCGACATACAGAGATTTTTCAAGAATTTTTACAATGGAGCACAAAAATCTGTTTCGGGACAGCAACTCCCCAAATCTTACTTCCCTCTCATTAGAGGTTATTCTTGGCACCAAAAATCAAATAAAAAGGATAAGGAGAGGTTATTACATCAGTAATAACTTCCAAGACTCAATAAAACTATTGGGTTATCTCCCAAGAAGTGTTTTTCTTTAATGCCTTTAAGTTAGGCACAAGAAGCAAGAATCAAGTATTTTCAAATGAAGAATCATTGACATCAAATTTTGCTTTAAAAGGAGGAGCAAAAGATAACTTATCTCTCCTCATATGGAAGTGTTCAATACCTTTCTTAAATGGAAATTGATATTTAATGGTGCCTTCTTTCATATTAATGATGGCACCAACAGTTCTAAGAAAAGGTCTTCCCAAAGTAACAGGACAAGAAGCATTGCATTCAACATCCAAAACATAGAAATTAACAGGGACATAAGCATTGTTAACCATAATAAAAACATCATTAACACTCCCTATGAGTTTCTTTTTAGCATCATTATCAAGTGGGACATCCAAATAGCAATCTTCCAAAGGTGGCAAATCAAGCATTTCATAAGTCTTTCTAGACATAATAGAGACACTAGAACCAAGGTCACATGAAGCTTTGAGATCAAAGTCATTCACTTGCATATTAATGATGGGTCCCCAACTATCTTCTACTTTCCTAGGAATAGAAGCTTTGTGTTTTAATTTTTCTTCCTTAATTTTAATGAGAGCATCTGTGATGTGTTTTCTGAAAGCCATATTCATATCACTAGCATTAGGACTTCTAGCAAGCTTTTGTAAGAACATAATCACTTCAGAGACATTGCAACCATCAAGATCAAAATCAAACTTAGAATCACAGGTAGTAGACTTATTGGGTTTAGGCATTGTTATAGGAGGAATGGGGGATTCTTGTGGTTTGCTAGCGTTATCATTGGTGGTAGTAATAGTACAAATACTATTGTTTCTAGCTATTTATTCTTATATTTCCCACTTAGCATGCAATTTAGCTAACAATCTAACGTTTTCATCAATAGTAACTTGTATGGCATGAGTAGCAGCAAAGGTACTTTCCAGGGTTTCAGGTTTAGCAGCCATTTTATTAATCAAAGAGGACCGTGCTTCAGACAAAGATGAAATGTTTTTCTCAACATTCAAAAGCTTTTCCTCCACAGTCTTGTTGAAAGTAGTTTGTTTACTAATAAAGACTTTAAGCATGAATTCAAGTTTAGAGGGGGCACTTCTAGTATTTTTGTAGGAATTTCCATAAGTATTACCATTATTAGGAGGATAAGGCCTACAATTATTATTACCAAAATTATTTATATAGGCATTGTTTTTGAAATTGTTGTTTCTAATGAAGTTCACATCAACTTGCTCTTCTTGAGCAACCAAAGAGGCTAAGGGAACATTATTTGGATCAACATGAGCTTTTCCATTAACAAGCATAGCCATGATAACATCAACTTTATTACTCAAAGAGGAGGTTTCTTCAACAGAATTTACCTTCTTACCATGTGAAGCTCTCTCAGTGTGCCATTCAGAATAATTAACCATCATATTATCAAGGAGATTTGTTGCAGCACCCAAAGTAATGTTCATAAAGGTACCTCCAGCAGCTGAATCCAATAGATTTCTTGAAGAGAAGTTTAACCCTGCATAAAAGGTTTGGATAATCATCCAAACAGTCAGTCCATGAGTGGGACAATTCTTTACCAAATATTTCATTCTTTCCCAAGCTTGAGCAACATGTTCAATATCAAGTTGTTTAAATTTCATTATTTCACTTCTCATAGATATAATCTTAGCATGAGGATAGTATTTTTCAGTAAAAGCATCTTTGCACTTAATCCAAGAATCAATACTATTTCTAGGCAAGGATAGCAACCATTCTTTAGCTTTTCCTCTCAAGGAGAAAGGAAACAATTTGAGATTAATAATATCTCCATCTACATCCTTATATTTTTACATCTCACAAAGTTTAACAAAGTTATTGAGGTGGGCAGCAGCATCATCAGAACTAGCACCATAAAATTGCTCTTTCATCACAACATTCAACAAAGCAGGCTTAATTTCATAAAAGATACCATCAGGAGCAGGTGGAGCAATAGGTGTACTTAGGAAATCATTGTTTTTTGTGCTAGTGAAGTCACACAACTTGGTGTTCTTAGCAGAATTCATTTTTTCAAAGGTGGAGCAAGCCAACAACAGCAACAACTAGAGTAGAAACTAATTTTTTGTGTTTTTGATAAGAAAATCAAACCAAACGAAACTATTTTTTGTATTTTTTTATAAAAAGAAGCAAGCAAAACAAGGCAAAAGAAACTAAGCAAAACAAAAACAAAGTAAAGATAATGGTTGTGAATGACTCCCCTAGTGAAGCCGTGTAACTACCTCGGTGAATTACGCTCCTAGTTACAAGCCTGGATGAGCGGTAATGGTTGAAATAGTACGGTGGGGCCCAAATGCCACTCACAGGTAGACCTTTCGGCCGTCCCAACCATTTCCAAACATCGGGACAAGAACGGGCGGCGTAATCGGCAGGCGAAGGGATCAACTACATACACAAATGAGTATGTATGCAAGCCACCATACAATGGTTCTCAGAGTCATTCCATCTAAAAAGAAAGGAAATATTGCAACGCCATACGGCAAGATCCAAATATCCTAGATAGATATAATAGTTTAGGATATCTCCTCATACATCAAACATCAGAGTATCAAGCGGAAGCGGAAAACAAGATCCGAGTACGGATAAGAAGCAAATCGGCATAAGATGCCCCATAAATAAACACATCCCGCCCACAGATCTCACGGATCCCCGTTCCCGGAATCTCTACACCGAATGATCGTTGCCGACATCGTCCGTCTCCTCCACCCAGTATCCATCTTGCGAGTTTACCTGTTCATCTGAATCAAACAATTTATCATGTGAGACCCTAGGGGTACTCAGCAAGTCTTTATGCCTCTAAAGGGGACACAACCTGGGGTGACGCAATTGCAGCAAAAGATAAACCTTAACAATTCTATAGATACTCGCTAACCATCCGCCTAACCAGAGATAGACGAATGTCCGTGAATTAATAACAACAGTTATAACAGTAATATTAACAGATCCATCCTCCTCCTCGCTTACCGACGAGGAAGCGAACGAACAACCCTCCCCCATCCGTTGGCAGTTTTATTAACCATTCCATGAGTGTTGCACTATTTACTAGTCAGTTACTTAGTCAAATTAAAGGCGGTACTTTAGTTATACTTGTCTATGATCGAGAAACTGTGCTCCAAGTCGTCCATAACCGCGGACACGGCTTTCAGAAAGTTTTACCCTGCAGGGGTGCACAAATAGAAACACACACTCGATCAACCTCGGAAAAACCAAATCAAAACCCAACGAGGCAGTCACGACAAAGCGATCACAGGATTCAGAAATATTTCAGGGGGCCACCCCATTAAGCTACCCGCGACGAAGTTGGCCGACTTCGAGACGGACTCAAGGTTTGCGTCAATGGCTGTAAACGACTGGGAACCCGAAAATGTGACTGGGCTTGTCGATACCGCGAAAACACTCCGCTTCCCTAAACAGTACAGGTGCAGTACTTCGCACAATTTAAATAAAGTAGTAAAGCATGGCATAAGTACAGGATAGTAATAAAGCCCCAAACTAATTGTGGCTCCAAGAAATAAGAATGAATCAAGCTCTGGCTCAGGGGGGTCCATAAGCCTCCCGGATGTGGATAGCGCGAATATTCAAGGAACAGGAATCAAGTACTCGGGGTCCTACGGGACACAAGTGAGCCTAAAAAAACCAAATAGCAAATATGGCTCACCGATGCCACTTTCATTAGTTATCCCATTACTACTCAGGTTAAGTTGTTTAGGTACCTCGTTATCCATCAGACACTCACATACCCTACACATGCTGTTCTACGACTCGCATGGCTCAAACAACTCCTGTAGTAATGGCTCATGGGATGGAGGAACAAGCTTCGGTGGGGTTTAAAAGTAAAGGCTATGCAATACTTGGGATTCAGTTTAATGCAATCGCGACTCAATGATGCAAGAAAAAGAAAGAGGCAATAGGTACTGTATGTATGCAAGCATGTGGTAGTGCTTGCCTGGCAGCTCAGTTGAAGCAAGGGATGGATCTGAGTAGT
Source organism: Avena sativa (assembly GCA_916181665.1). Taxonomy (NCBI): domain Eukaryota; kingdom Viridiplantae; phylum Streptophyta; class Magnoliopsida; order Poales; family Poaceae; genus Avena; species Avena sativa. Next base: position 153,763,111 of record OV702297.1, read on the forward strand.
GCTCCTGGGTGTCTTGATATATCCCCTGCTCAGCGTCTATTCGAAGAAGAACCAAACAAACAAGGGCCAACATAAATAAAGTGCACAAGCATATGAATAAAATGCGACAAGCAAACAATCATGCCATAATGAATGATGCACAATTTGCATGGCAGTAAAGTAGCATGGCATGAGTGAGGTGTGGAATACAAGAATAAACCATTTTATTGAGTTTTTGCCTCATTTTATCCTCATATTAGTTGCTGTATACTTTATATTTATATGATGCATGCTTCAAAACAATACATGGAATGCATAAACAGAAAGGTCTCGTCGAGCTAATAATTTTAGACATATTATTTGTTAAATTTGGAGTTATAAAACAAAAGTTATTAATTAATTAAGGTAAAAGGGCATTTTATTGTAATTTTAAACAACTTGAAATTGAAAGTGTTCAAAATATAATTTGAAGAGCATATTTGAATTCCTCACATTTTTCTGATTTCAAAACATATATTATTTGTATTATTTGGATTTATATTTTAAAAGTTATTTGAAAACAGATTTGAAATTTGAATTTAAATTAATTTGAAAATAAGTTTAAATTAAAACAGAAATACAGAAACATTTTTTTATACTCAGACAGACCCAGCCACAGTCACTGACGGGTGGGGCCAAGGCTGACTAGGACACACGCGTCCAGAAAATACTTTTCGCACCGCGACGCTTCGTAGCCACAGAGAGTGACAGCTGGGCCCGGCAGACTCGCGGGTCCACGGCGCGCGCAGCCAGCGGGGACGCGACACGTGTGGAATCCGTGGGAGCGCGGGTTAAGGGCATATATCTACGGGGGTGTTTTTGCAAAATGAGCAGAGAGGCTGACGGTGGGCTCGGTGTACCGCGGGTTTGGCCGAAAAAGATGCAGGGGGTTTTATGCAAAAAGGCGACGCGGCACTGTTGTTCTTCTCTGAATGTCTGACGACAAAACGGTGCTCGACAGGGCGCGGGGCGCGGCGCGCGGGATTCGATCCGGGGACCTGGCGTGCGCGCGCGGAGGCGGCAGCCACTGCGGTGGTCTGGCGATGTTGCTGGGGAACGGCTGCGCGGCTAGATGAGGTTCCGCGACGCGCTGAGCGAGCAGACGCACGCGCTCGTCGGTGCACCGAGGGTGCTCGACGGAACGTACGCCGCGGCCAGGACACGACGACGATAGCGAGGGTGTCTAGGAGGGTCGGGTGCTCACCAAGAGGTTGTCGATGCGGTCGGATCGACTCGGGGCGCAGGGGATCGGCGACGACGCAGACGGACCGGAGCTAGGGTTTCGCGTCGGCCTCGGCGTGGTGCAGCGGTTCTGGGGCTCCTCCTTCTCGGCTCCATGAACAGGGTGATGCAGGGGTGCCGCGTGATCTTCCTCGACAGCCTCCATGCCACGCTCGCCTGCTGGTTCGAGGAAACGACGGTGGACACCGACGGTGGCCGGTGATGGGGTAGACGGTGGTGAGGGAAGGCAGGGAGAGAGGGGAGCGGCCTGGGGAGATCTGGGGGTGCAGAGGGTTTGTGGGGCGGAGGTAAAGCAGAGGGGGAGAGGGAGATGCCGTGGGGAGGTGGGGTAGATGGAAAAGGTGGCCTCGGTGCCACCTTTCTCTCCTCCTCCTCACGTGCTTGGGTCGGGCAGGAACCAGGGCAGGGGCAGCTGGCAGGTGGGGCAAGGTGAGGCCAGGGGTAGGCTCGGTGTGGGGCATGCACTACAGCGAGAGAGCTAGAGGAAGAGAGGGGTAGGCTCGGGCTAGGTTGGGGGGGAGCCTCGGGTTAGGGTTTGGTACTAGGGTTGGGTAGATGGGTGTGGGACCAGGGTGACCAGGTGGGACCATCTAGGTAGGGAGAAGAGAGAGGCCGAGAGAGAGGGGTGGTATGGTATCTAGGGTTTGTAGAGAGGGGGAAGGGTTTAGATTAGGTATAGATTAGGAGAGAGGTTTAGAGAGAGGTGAGATGTGATGTAGAGGATTGGGTGATGGGTTTACTTTTGGCAAGCTCAAGCAAGAGCAAAACAAGATCAAACAAGAGCTAGACCAAAAAGAGGAAGAGGTAAAAGGTGGTGATGTGGTTTGAGCAAGATCAACTAGATCAAGTCAAAAGGAGGGAGAGAGAGAGAGATGAGATGGTTCACCCAAAAATTCAAATAAAAACCAAAGACCAAAATGTGGTGGTACTTGCATGGCCCATGCAAAAATAATTAATGCCATGTTTTAACCTTGTGAAACAAAACAATAAACATGGCATTATTCTTATGCATTTCCAATAGTGGAATTAGGCCAAGCAAAAGAATTTAAAAGAAAGTTCCAAGTGGAGTAGATGGAGATGATCACATTTGATTATAATTGGGACTTGCTAGTGTGTATATTCCACTAGATGCCTACTAGTCCCAAAAATATTCCCACATGAGCATAAATCCATAATAATCCATATGGAAGCTAGAAAAAAAAGGTTCCACTCACAAGGCATGCAAAGGTGGCCATGTGGCTCTCATATATCAATAATGTGAAAACAACATGATGCTAAGATGAGAGCATGTGGAAATAGAATTGGATCCATCCCAACCCATATGAGCTAGAGGTAAAACCCAAAAGAAAAACAATGGCAAGCTCATGGATAATGGAATGGTGGAAAGATGGGGTGATGACAAGAAAGGTGGTGGAGTTAAATAAAAGATATGCCCCCAACTCAACTTGGGCATTTAAACAATATATCAACAACCAAATACAATATCAAGAGGCAAATACAATTAATAATGCATATGAGATAAGAACCAAATGGAAAAGGGTTTTATATGATGCTCAAATGCAAGGTGGCATGATGACATGAGCATGGTATAATTATGATGCAACAATGATATATATAAAGTAGCCATTATATTACTAATCCAAGTAGCATTACAATTGTTAGACAATTGGGATGCTACAACTCTCCCCCACTAAACAAGAATCTCGCCCCGAGATTCTAGGACGAAGAAGAAGACTCAAAGAGGGTAGGATACTTGGCACGGAGCTCATCTTCACGTTCCCAAGTGGCTTCATCAACGGAATGGTGCGACCACTGCACCTTGCAGAACTTGATGGACTTGTTGCGAGTCCTTCTTTCTGCGACTTCAAGGATTTTAGTGGGGTGTTCTTGATAAGACAGGTCTTCTTGGAGATTGATAAGCTCATGGTCCACGGTCCTGCCGGGATCCTTGAAGCACTTCTTGAGCTGAGAGATGTGGAAAACATCATGGACCTTGAGTTTTTCCGGGAGCTCAAGAGCATAAGCAACTTCTCCTCTTCTTCCACGAATTTTGAAAGGACCGATGTATCTAGGAGCCAGCTTTCCTTTGATACCAAAGCGGTGCGTGCCTCTCATGGGAGTGACACGAAGGTAAACGAGATCACCAGGGACATACTCCATGTCCGTGTGCTTCCTGTCATAATTGCTCTTCTGGCGACTTTGAGCAATCTTCAGATTTTCAAGAATGATGTGAACTTTCTCCTCCGCTTGAGTCACAATGTCAGGGCCAAACAATATTCTTTCTCCTGCACCCGACCAACCAATCGGAGTTCTGCATTTGCGACCATAGAGAGCCTCAAATGGTACCATCTTTAGACTTTTCTGGAAGCTATTGTTGTAAGAGAACTCAGCATAAGGAAGACATTCTTCCCACTTCATGCCAAAAGAGATGACGCAAGCACGAAGCATATCCTCCATAATCTGATTGATCCTTTCAACTTGTCCTTGCGACTGAGGGTGGTAAGCTGTGCTGAAGTTCAACTTTGTTCCCAAAGCATTTTGGAAACTCTCCCAGAACTTGGAAGTGAAGATGCTTCCATGGTCTGAACTGATCTCGAGAGGAACCCCATACAGAGAGACAATTCTGTTGATATAGAGCTCAGCCAACTGAATTGCAGAAATGGTTTCCTTGACGGGGAAGAAGTGAGCCACTTTAGAAAGCCTATCAATGACAACAAAGATTGCATTGTTGCCCTTCTGCGACCTCGGAAAACCAGTGATGAAGTCCATCTCTACTTTCTCCCATTTCCATTCCGGGGGTTTCAATGGTTGTAGAAGACCGGAAGGTTTCTGATGGACAGCTTTCACTCTGCGGCAGACATCACACTCCGAGACATACTTGGCACAATATCATTTCAAACCCGGCCACCAATATTGTGTTTTCAAGTCCATGTACATCTTTGTGCTGCCAGGGTGGATAGAAAGAACAGAATCATGCGCCTCCTTGAGAACTTGCTCTCTCAAACCCGGGTAGTTCGGAACAAACATCCGGTGTTCAAAGAAAAGCGTGCCTTGATCATCGACGTGGAAGGACTCATACTTCAGAAGCTGAAGCCTGGAGATGATCTTTTTGGTGTACGGATCACCAAGCTGAGAAGAGCGGACCTTTTCTTCCAAGAGAGGAGTTGCTAGAAGGTTCAGGAGATACCCTTGTTCCACAATTTCAAGGTTGAGCTGACGGAATTCCTCGCACAAGAGAGGCTGTTGCTCTTCCATCATGAGGTTGTTGACATAAGCTTTGCGGCTGAGAGCATCGGCCATGACATTAGCTTTGCCCGGAGTGTAATTGATGGTCAAATCAAAATCATTGATTGCTTCAATCCATCTCCTCTGCCGAAGGTTGAGATCAGGCTGAGTGAAGATATACTTCAGACTCTTGTGATCAGAAAAGATTTCACAACGGTTGCCAAGCAAGTAGTGCCTCCATACTTTCAAAGCAAAGACAACTGCTGCGAGCTCGAGGTCATGTGTAGGATAGTTGATCTCATGCGTCTTCAACTGTCGAGAGGCATAAGCAACAACTTGTTTTTCTTGCATAAGGACCGCACCCAATCCTTGCAAAGAGGCGTCACAGAAGATCTGGAACGGCTTGGATGTATCCGGAGGAACCAAGACTGGTGTGGAAGTGAGCTTCTCTTTGAGTGTCTCAAAGCTTGCTTGACATGCAGGAGTCCAAAGGTATTTCTTGCCTTTCTTTAGAAGATCGGTAAGAGGCTTCGCTATCTTCGAAAAGTTCTGAACGAAGCGACAGCAATAACTAGCCAAACCAAGGAAACTCCGCACTTCTTTGACATTTACAGGAGGAAGCCATTCAACAATTGTCCTTACAGTTTCCGGGTTGACTGCAATGCCCTTGGCAGAGATGACGTGACCAAGATAGGTTACTTGAGGCAGCCAAAACTCACACTTGGAGAACTTTGCATACAAGCAGTTCTCACGAAGCTTGTTTAGGACACACCGAAGGTGTTCTTCATGTTCTTCCTTTGACTTAGAATAGACTAGGATGTCATCCAGGTAGACCACAATGAACTTATCAAGATACTCCATGAAAACCGAGTTCATGAGCCTCGAGAAGGTGGCAGGTGCGTTGGTGAGACCGAAAGACATGACCGTGTACTCATACAGGCCATAGCGGGTGGTGAAAGCTGTCTTAGGAACATCTTCCTTGCGAATCTTGATTTGGTGATAACCACTTCTCAAGTCAAGCTTAGAGAATACCACAGCTCCAGCTAGCTGATCGAAGAGATCATTAATCCGCGGAAGGGGATATTTATTCTTGATGGTTTTAGCATTGAGAGCCCGATAGTCAACACAAAGTCTATCAGTCTTGTCTCGCTTCTTCACAAAGATTGTTGGGCTACCCCAAGAAGAAGTACTATGCTGAATGAAATCTAACTTCTCTTGTTCATCAAGCTGTCGTTTGAGTTCAGCCAACTCAGCAGGACCCATTTTATAAGGCCGCTTGGAGATAGGAGCGGTACCAGGTTCAAGCTCAATTACAAACTCAACCTCACGATCCGGAGGCATACCTGGCAACTCTTCAGGAAAGACATCTGGGAACTCACAGACCACCGGAACACTCTGAATAGCTTCCATAGCATCATCATTCAGAGCCGCCAAAGAGAAAAGCTGGATAGCAGGAGTCAGACTTGGAGAATAGACTATATGGCCTTCAGGAATCTTCAGAGAAACCGAGCGTTCAGCACAATCAATCACAGCTGCATTTGCTGTCAACCAATCCATGCCCAAGATGAAATCAATGTCAGAATTGCCCAGAACAATTAAGGACGCCGAGAACGAAGAGCCACCAATCTCAATTTGATTGCCATGGCTGATTTTAGAAGCTGCCATTGTTGCTCCAGGAGAAAGGACCATTAACCGCTTAAGGAGAGGATCCATAGCTAACTCATTCTCATTTGCAAACTTGTGAGACACAAAAGAATGCGATGCACCAGAATCAAACAAAACTCGTGCAGGGACTGAGTTAACGGAAAGCGTACCCATCACAACTCCAGGTGCATGCTCAGCTTGAGCAGCGTTGACACAGTTGGCACGAGCAATAGCAGACCCGGGCTTGGTGTTGATGTTGAGAGCCCGAGGTGGTGGTGCACGAACCATAGGAGAGCTTGCCGCAGATCTTGGAGGTGGTGGAGGAAGAGCTTTGTTTTTCATCGGGCAGTTCCAGTTTTGATGCTCAGTGTCTCCACAAGTGTAACAAGCACCAGGTGGACGTGGAGCAACGTAGCCAGGGACTCCGCCAGGCGCTCCAGGGTAGTGGTGGTTGTAGCCCCTGGGAGCAGCAGTGAGGAAGTTTGGTGGCCTTGCCGCGAAGCTTGAAGGTCTTGGTGTAGCCGGGAGCGACAGTGGGGTGTTAGGAACCCAGACACGACGCTTAGAAGGAGCTGACATAGGTGAAGAGCCTGCTGCATCACGGCTGTGTTTCTTTGACTCCTCAAACACTTGCCTACTTGCCTCTTCCTACAGAGCTGTATGCTGAAGTTCCAGAAAAGACGCCGGCCTTGCATGTGTGATTGCATATTTAATCGATGCATTGAGCCCTTGCCGGAACCTCTTCTGCTTCTTCTTGTCATCAGAGATCTCATCGCCACCATAACGAGAAAGGTTCATGAAGTTCCTGATGTAGGTATTGACATTGTCATTGCCCTGCTTGAGGTTGAGAAACACTTCCTTCATCCTCTCCATGACAATTTCTGACAGATACTGCTCTTTGAAAGCTCCAGTGAACTATCCCCAAGTAGGCTGAAAATCAGTGCAGTTTGCCTTCAGGTAATTCTCCCACCAGAGAGCTGCATCTCCCTTCAGAAGGTGAGTAGCACACTTTACCCATTCTTGCTCAGGAACATCAGCAGTCATCAGCAGCCTTGACATCTCACGCAACCAATCATCAGCATCAAGTGGTTGATCAGAAACATCAAATTGGCGTGGGTTGAACTTCAGAAAGCTTTTGATGTCTCCTCGCTTGAGAGGTGGAGGTAGCGGAACAAACTCATTCCTCCTGACACTTTCTTCAAAACGCTGCTGGTTCTGCTGCATTGCTGCCAAGGCATTGGCGATGCTTGACAACGCTGCCCCCAGTTCAGGTTGTATGTCCTCCTCAGAACGGCGTGGTGGTGCCATCCTGTGATTGATATAAAACACAAGTCAGTACTATGATGGAGAATAATAATAATCCAAAATAGTACCAAGATGGAATTAATCAAGATTAAAGGATACAATTTACTAAAATGATATTAAAATATCAACGAAGTTCAAAGCACCTAGAAGATATTAAGCATATCGCACACGACTGAAAAGGAGTGTGGTACACAACTTAACAAAGAAAAATTTTCCGCAATTTTCGGCATTAAAATACCAATAGGTGCGCAAAATCACTTAACGAATCAAGATTAGTGACTCTACCAATTCAATATACAAGAGCGAATGATAAGAGTAGTGGTATGGTCGCGACTCCATCCCGCACTCAAATCATTACTCCGCACATGAATAAGTATAACACATATCCCAACCCCTTCTTCTCAAGATGAACCTAAAGATTAGTAACTACGGAAACGAACACCCCAAACAAGATAACATCGGATATCAAAGAGTAAGACAGATCGCGGCGGTATACAACGAATCAGATAGATCGCGTCGGTTTGCAAAAGCCTGTCGGTATGGAATGTACCAACAGTTGATAACCAAAGGCAGATTGTGATAACAAGTTGGATGCAACAGATAGACAAAGAGTTACACACACACACACAGACACAACCTATGGTACTAAGGAACCCAGAACACGTGAATCCTAGTTTGAATATTAAGAAGAGGATTGAAAACGTTACACTTCCTTACCAGAAAAAGGGTGGGTGGGTGGGTAAGAAGAAAAGTGGAAGCAGTCCTACTCTCGCGATTTGTTTTTCCCTAGTATACATAACTACCAAAAATATTTTCTAGACTGACAACGACCATTTGGCTGAGACCCTGAAGGGCGGGATGGCTCTGATACCAATTGTAACTACCTCGGTGAATTACGCTCCTAGTTACAAGCCTGGATGAGCGGTAATGGTTGAAATAGTACGGTGGAGCCCAAATGCCACTCACAGGTAGACCTTTCGGCCGTCCCAACCATTTCCAAACATCGGGACAAGAACGCGCGGCGTAATCGGCAGGCGAAGGGATCAACTACATACACAAATGAGTATGTATGCAAGCCACCATACAATGGTTCTCAGAGTCATTCCATCTAAAAAGAAAGGAAATATTGCAACGCCATACGGCAAGATCCAAATATCCTAGATAGATATAATAGTTTAGGATATCTCCTCATACATCAAACATCAGAGTATCAAGCGGAAGCGGAAAACAAGATCCGAGTACGGATATGAAGCAAATCGGCATAAGATGCCCCATAAATAAACACATCCCGCCCACAGATCTCACGGATCCCCGTTCCTGGAATCTCTACACCGAATGATCGTTGCCGACATCGTCCGTCTCCTCCACCCAGTATCCATCTTGCGAGTTTACCTGTTCATCTGAATCAAACAATTTATCGTGTGAGACCCTAGGGGTACTCAGCAAGTCTTTATGCCTCTAAAGGGGACACAACCTGGGGTGACGCAATTGCAGCAAAAGATAAACCTTAACAATTCTATAGATACTCGCTAACCATCCGCCTAACCAGAGATAGACAGATGTCCGTGAATTAATAACAACAGTTATAACAGTAATATTAACAGATCCATCCTCCTCCTCGCTTACCGACGAGGAAGCGGACGAACAACCCCCCCCCCCATCCGTTGGCAGTTTTATTAACCATTCCATGAGTGTTGCACTATTTACTAGTCAGTTACTTAGTCAAATTAAAGGCGGTACTTTAGTTGTACTTGTCTATGATCGAGAAACTGTGCTCCAAGTCGTCCATAACCGCGGACACGGCTTTCAGAAAGTTTTACCCTGCAGGGGTGCACAAATAGCAGCACACACTCGATCAACCTCGGAAAAACCAAATCAAAACCCAACGAGGCAGTCACGACAAAGCGATCACAGGATTCCGAAATATTTCAGGGGGCCACCCCATTAAGCTACCCGCGACGAAGTTGGCCGACTTCGAGACGGACTCAAGGTTTGCGTCAATGGCTGTAAACGACTGGGAACCCGAAAATGTGACTGGGCTTGTCGATACCGCGAAAACACTCCGCTTCCCTAAACAGTACAGGTGCAGTACTTCGCACAATTTAAATAAAGCAGTAAAGCATGGCATAAGTACAGGATAGTAATAAAGCCCCAAACTAATTGTGGCCCCAAGAAATAAGAATGAATCAAGCTCTGGCTCAGGGGGGTCCATAAGCCTCCCGGATGTGGATAGCGCGAATATTCAAGGAACAGGAATCAAGTACTCGGGGTCCTACGGGACACAAGTGAGCCTAAAAAAACCAAATAGCAAATATGTCTCACCGATGCCACTTTCATTAGTTATCCCATTACTACTCAGGTTAAGTTGTTTAGGTACCTCGTTATCCATCAGACACTCACATACCCTACACATGCTGTTCTACGACTCGCATGGCTCAAACAACTCCTGTAGTAATGGCTCATGGGATGGAGGAACAAGCTTCGGTGGGGTTTAAAAGTAAAGGCTATGCAATACTTGGGATTCAGTTTAATGCAATCGCGACTCAATGATGCAAGAAAAAGAAAGAGGCAATAGGTACTGTATGTATGCAAGCATATGGTAGTGCTTCCCTGGCAGCTCAGTTGAAGCAAGGGATGGATCTGAGTAGTGCTCCTGGGTGTCTTGATATATCCCCTGCTCAGCGTCTATTCGAAGAAGAACCAAACAAACAAGGGCCAACATAAATAAAGTGCACAAGCATATGAATAAAATGCGACAAGCAAACAATCATGCCATGATGAATGATGCACAATTTGCATGGCAATAAAGTAGCATGGCATGAGTGAGGTGTGGAATACAAGAATAAACCATTTTATTGAGTTTTTGCCTCATTTTATCCTCATATTAGTTGCTGTATACTTATATTTATATGATGCATGCTTCAAAACAATACATGGAATGCATAAACAGAAAGGTCTCGTCGAGCTAATCATTTTAGACATATTATTTGTTAAATTTGGAGTTATAAAACAAAAGTTATTAATTAATTAAGGTAAAAGGGCATTTTATTGTAATTTTAAACAACTTGAAATTGAAAGTGTTCAAAATATAATTTGAAGAGCATATTTGAATTCCTCACATTTTTCTGATTTCAAAACATATATTATTTGTATTATTTGGATTTATATTTTAAAAGTTATTTGAAAACAGATTTGAAATTGGAATTTGAATTAATTTAAAAATAAGTTTAAATTAAAACAGAAATACAGAAACATTTTTTTATACTCAGACAGACCCAGCCACAGTCACTGACGGGTGGGGCCAAGGCTGACTAGGACACACGCGTCCAGAAAATACTTTTCGCACCGCGACGCTTTCTAGCCACAGAGAGTGACAGCTGGGCCCGGCAGACTCGCGGGTCCACGGCGCGCGCAGCCAGCGAGGACGCGACACGTGTGGAATCCGTGGGAGCGCGGGTTAAGGGCATATATCTGCGGGGGTGTTTTTGCAAAACGAGCAGAGAGGCTGACGGTGGGCTCGGTGTACCGCGGGTTTGGCCGAAAAAGATGCAGGGGTTTTATGCAAAAAGGCGATGCGGCAGTGTTGTTCTTCTCTGAATGTCTGACGACAAAACGGTGCTCGACAGGGCGCGGGGCGCGGCGCGCGGGATTCGATCCGGGGACCTGGCGTGCGCGCGCGGAGGCGGCAGCCACTGCGGTGGTCTGGCGATGTTGCTGGGGAACGGCTGCGCGGCTAGATGAGGTTCCGCGACGCGCTGAGCGAGCAGACGCACGCGCTCGTCGGTGCACCGAGGGTGCTCGACGGAACGTACGCCGCGGCCAGGACACGACGATGATAGCGAGGGTGTCTAGGAGGGTCGGGTGCTCACCAAGAGGTTGTTGATGCGGTCGAATCGACTCGGGGCGCAGGGGATCGGCGACGACGCAGACGGACCAGAGCTAGGGTTTCGCGTCGGCCTCGGCGTGGCGCAGCGGTTCTGGGGCTCCTCCTTCTCGGCTCCGTGAACAGGGTGATGCAGGGGTGCCGCGTGATCTTCCTCGACAGCCTCCACACCACGCTCGCCTGCTGGTTCGAGGAAACGACGGTGGACACCGACGGTGGCCGGTGATGGGGTAGATGGTGGTGAGGGAAGGCAGGGAGAGAGGGGAGCGGCCTGGGGAGATCTGGGGGTGCAGAGGGTTTGTGGGGCGGAGGTAAAGCAGAGGGGGAGAGGGAGATGCCGTGGGGAGGTGGGGTAGATGGAAAAGGTGGCCTCGGTGCCACCTTTCTCTCCTCCTCCTCACGTGCTTGGGTCGGGCAGGAACCAGGGCAGGGGCAGCTGGCAGGTGGGGCAAGGTGAGGCCAGGGGTAGGCTCGGTGCGGGGCATGCACTGCAGCGAGAGAGCTAGAGGGAGAGAGGGGTAGGCTCGGGCTAGGTTGGGAGGGAGCCTCGGGTTAGGGTTTGGTACTAGGGTTGGGTATATGGGTGTGGGACCAGGGTGACCAGGTGGGACCATCTAGGTAGGGAGAAGAGAGAGGCCGAGAGAGAGGGGTGGTATGGTATCTAGGGTTTGTAGAGAGGGGGAAGGGTTTAGATTAGGTATAGATTAGGAGAGAGGTTTAGAGAGAGGTGAGATGTGATGTAGAGGATTGGGTGATGGGTTTACTTTTGGCAAGCTCAAGCAAGAGCAAAACAAGATCAAACAAGAGCTAGACCAAAAAGAGGAAGAGGTAAAAGGTGGTGATGTGGTTTGAGCAAGATCAACTAGATCAAGTCAAAAGGAGGGAGAGAGAGAGAGAGATGAGATGGTTCACCCAAAAATTCAAATAAAAACCAAAGACCAAAATGTGGTGGTACTTGCATGGCCCATTCAAAAATAATTAATGCCATGTTTTAACCTTGTGAAACAAAACAATAAACATGGCATTATTCTTATGCCATTCCAATAGTGGAATTAGGCCAAGCAAAAGAATTTAAAAGAAAGTTCCAAGTGGAGTAGATGGAGATGATCACATTTGATTATAATTGGGACTTGCTAGTGTGTATATTCCACTAGATGCCTACTAGTCCCAAAAATATTCCCACATGAGCATAAATCCATAATAATCCATATGGAAGCTAGAAAAAAAAGGTTCCACTCACAAGGCATGCAAAGGTGGCCATGTGGCTCTCATATATCAATAATGTGAAAACAACATGATGCTAAGATGAGAGCATGTGGAAATAGAATTGGATCCATCCCAACCCATATGAGCTAGAGGTAAAACCCAAAAGAAAAACAATGGCAAGCTCATGGATAATGGAATGGTGGAAAGATGGGGTGATGACAAGAAAGGTGGTGGAGTTAAATAAAAGATATGCCCCCAACTCAACTTGGGCATTTAAACAATATATCAACAACCAAATACAATATCAAGAGGCAAATACAATTAATAATGCATATGAGATAAGAACCAAATGGAAAAGGGTTTTATATGATGCTCAAATGCAAGGTGGCATGATGACATGAGCATGGTATAATTATGATGCAACAATTATATATATAAAGTAGCCATTATATTACTAATCCAAGTAGTATTACAATTGTTAGACAATTGGGATGCTACAAGCCGTCCTTAAATCCATGGCAACGGCGCCAGAAAACGTCCTCATGCGGCTCATATCACTGTAGAGCTTCGTTGGAAAACCCCAAGAGGAAGGTATGATGAGCACAGCAGTAACTCTTCCCTTAGTATGAAACCAAGGTTATCGAACGAGTAGGAGGAAGGAAACGACCCCAAGGTGTTGCTAACAACTTGGAAACCTGCACAACCCAAACTAAAGACTTTGCCCCAACGAACAGTGAGGTTGTCAATCTCACCGGTTTGCTGAAAACAAATGATTAAACGTATGGTGTGGAAGGTAACGGTAGCTTGCAGAAAGTAAACAGTAACAGTGGAAGATGTATCAATGGTAAAGATTGGACCGGGGTCCACTGTTCACTAGAGGTGTTCTCCTTAAGATAAATAAAATAACATGCTGAGTAAATAAATTATAGCGGGGCAATTGACAGGACAGAGCAAGGCATAACAAGGCAATACTAGACATTCATGATCCTATGAGATTTGATTGGGAATTACAACAATATACATAGATCGCCTTCCAAATGCATCTATGACTAGTAATCCACCTCCAGGTTATCATCTGAACCCCCTGTAGTATTAAGTTGCAAGCAACGGATAACTGCTTTAAGCAATGTCTGTAAAGTAAACAATACAATTGTTCCATGAACAAAATATTGTTGTTTTCTCCCTAGTAGCAACATCACATCTACAACCTTAGAGATTTCTGTCACTTCCCCAGATTTAGTAGAGGCATGAACCCACTATCGAGCATAAATACTCCGTCTTGGATTCACTAGAATCTGCATGGCCAAGATAGCTACTAGAAACGGAGAGCATGCAAGATCTCAAACAACATAGAAATCATAGAATCAATAAGATAGAACCATTAATCAATCTGACATAGTAATCTCAATATCCATTAGATCCCCGCAAACACAACATGCATGATTAAAAATAGGTGATCTTGATCATGAACGGAGATCACAAGATCTAAACATGGTAGCACAAAGGAGGAGAAATAACCATCTAGCTACTGTATGGACCCATAGTCCAAGGTGGAACTACTCACGCATCATACCGGAGGCTGGCATGGTGATGAAGAAGGCCTCTGGGATGATATCTCCCCTCCGGCAGGGTGCCGAGAAGAGCTTCAGATCCCCCCGATCTAGGAACGATGGTGGCGGCGGCTACGAACTGTTTCATGGAGATCTGATCAGGTGCTTAGGGTTTTGGTATCAGGGTGATTATATAGGCGAAGGGGGAGACTGAGGGGGTGCCCGAGGTGGCCACACCCCCCAGGCACGGCCTGGCCCGCGCGACTAGGGGGTGTGGGCCCCTCGTGGCCCTCCGTCGTCTCGTCTTCTGGCTCTGTGTTCTCCTCGGTGAAATATTGACTTTGGCTTTCGTCCCATCCAATTCCAAGAATATTTATTTTCTGGCTTTTCTGGAACCAAAAACAGCAGAAAACAGGCAACTGGCAATGTGGCATCTTGTTAATAGGTTAGTCCCAGAAAATGTATAAAAATACCTCAAAGTATAGACAAATCAAAGCAAAGTGGATACTAGACAAGAATGGAACATCAAAAATTATAGATACGTTTATGACGTATCACTATTCTTACCTCATATTCACCATGTAAACCAACAACCTTGAAAAGGTGTTCTGCAGCAGGCATTGCATCATAGTTGTTTGCAAAATCTATGTTCTTATCAAGCTTTTTCCTTATTTTGGGGCAAATAGAACCACACATTTCATATATTTCTTTCCTTTTTCTAAAAAACCTGATCATTAAATGATCCATGATCTTCTTTAGACTAGTCACTATAGGAAGTTCTCTATCATCAGTAATGTACCTACAACAGTTTATAAACAAAGTTAACTACACTATACAGCCATCATATGGAAAAGAAAGGCACAATTTGGAAGTACACTCACTTGTTTAAAACTTCACATATGTTGTTCAGAAGCAAATCACATTTTGGAAGATCTTCAAAATATTCCTTGCACCATTTCCTTGGATCAATTGCATCCAAATATTCAAATGCTCCTTGGTCTAGTGCCTTCATCTCATCCATGTACTTCTGCCAATATTCATGTCTTGTTGCCCTTGCAATTTTCCACAGCTTGTTCTTCAAAATATATCCTCTCCACCCATTCTTAGCAAAGTTCTGGTGTAGATGCCTTACACAAAACCTGTGTTGAGCATCATGCCATAATGCATTCACAACATTGATCAATCCCTGCATTAACAAGTTAATAACAAGAAACAAGTAAATAACTAGAAACAAGCAAATAACTAGAAACAATACCTTTTGTCTATCACTCATAAATGTCCACGGCTTGGTGTTCTCTATGCCTATATCATCTTTCAATGTGCTCAGAAACCACTTCCATGTGTTGGTATCTTCCACTTCCACTATAGCAAGTGCAATAGGAAAAATGCAGTCATTTGAGTCAACTCCTACAGCTGCTAGCATCACTCCACCAAACCTGTTCTTAATATGGCAGCCATCAATGCATATGGTGGGCCTACAACCTACCAAAAACCCCTCTTGCATGCATCCAGTGACATATAATAGTTTTGGAACACTCCATTGGCAGCATTAACAAACATGGTACTCCTAGGATTAGATCTTATTTCAGCTACAAAATCCCAAAGTAAGTTGTATTGTGCCAATTCATCACCATTGATTTGCTTTAGTGCAATCCTTCTTGCCCTTTCTAGCTTGCTTCCACTAGCAGTCATGTTGTAGTCTTGCTCAGTGAGCCTAGCAAAGTTCTTCAGTGACATCTTATCATCAGCTCTGAATTTTTCCAAATACTTTTCTGCCAGGTACTTTGTTGTGAACTGCTTTATCTTGAAATTCCTCTCACATTTGTTTTTCCCCACATATTTCTTCACTGTCCATGCTTTTGTTCTACTGTCAGGTGCAACATAAAGAAACCATGGACATTTGTCCTCACAACATGCCCTAACCCTCTGGAAATCATTCTTCTTGTAATGAACTCCTAGTCTTTGTTACACAATGTATTCTTGTATTGCAGCTCTGAGTTCAATAACTGACATAAACACCATGCCAATATGAAATTCTACTTGCTTCATGTGCTCTCGCCTCCACCACTTCAGTTTGACTTTCTTCTTAATCCGCTTCCTTCCTTGCTTGTCAATTACTTCAACTTCTTCTGTTAGATCGATCAATAGGCTCAACATATGAATCTTCTAGCTCCCCCAAATCATCTTCAATATCATAGTTACTATCCTCCACCTAACTAGAATTGTTCTTATTTGCTTACTCAAATTTGTCATCCACTCATTCTTCATACAAATCATCATCGTCAGCTTCAAAATCATTGTCAGAGTCCTGCCAGTCTACATCAGTTTCACTGTCATCACTGTCATTGTCTGTGTAGTGTTGAGCTTCATCTTCCACAACCATATTCCTCCTACTTATTCTCACCTCATGCCCAATATTCTACTCCTGCCTAAGTGGAACACTGCTACTGCTGCAACCTACATTGTTCCTACCTGCTGCTGGTTTACAATTCCTCTTGCCAGGGCTTAACACATGAGGAAGGCCAGGGGAACCACAAATGACAACATCATCCATTGTTACAGTTCCAAAATCCATATCTTTGTGGTCAACAAAAAGCTGAAAATATTGAAACTCTGGAACTACAACAATCATGCTCAAAGTATCAGTCAGTCCATAATTCTTAGCCATGTGTCTAAATTCATTCCAAGAAGCAGCCAGTACATAACATATCTACCTGGTTTAGAGTACCCTAGATGCTGCATGAAATCTGTGAGCCATAGAGGAGACCATGTGTCTGCTTCACACCCATCAAACCTAGCTTGCTTTCCATCTACATAGCTCTTGGAAGACCAAATCCAGAAAAAACTGACCATAATTGATTTCTACTGTGAATTCCTCCTCAAGTGGTCCTAAATAGCATGCAAATCATCAAACTCTATTGCCGATTCGAGCTATAAATCTACCGCCGCGCTACCGCTGAAAGAATTGGGGATTTAGGGTTAGGGTTAGTCATCGTAGCGCGCCATAGGATCGTCGGGCCGCCACAGCTTCAGCCCCTTGGTCTCGGGCTCCATCGTGGCATGTTCCATCCTCGCGGACTCCGCCACCGGTCGATTGCCCCCAGTCATCACCGGAGCAGCACCTCCGTTGCCAGC
Organism: Avena sativa; assembly: GCA_916181665.1. Taxonomy (NCBI): domain Eukaryota; kingdom Viridiplantae; phylum Streptophyta; class Magnoliopsida; order Poales; family Poaceae; genus Avena; species Avena sativa. The sequence continues at coordinate 153,780,319 of OV702297.1, forward strand.
TCACCACCAGTGTCACGGGAGGAAATGAGAGAATGAGAGAAGAGGACGGGAGCGAGATATGCGATGGAACAAACCAGACAGGCCTATTTGCAAATTTTCACCTCCGGTCGCTAAGCCTAGGGGCCCCACCAGCCGACATGGCAGCGGTCAACGAGGGTTAGACCAGTTTAGGACCCCGCGTGACACATTACTGAAACAATTAGGACCTACATGTGAAATTTTAAAAAAAAGACTAATGTAAAGGCATGTGAAAAGAATTAGGACCGCTGATGCAGATCTCTTAAAAAGTCCTGAAATTGATTAGGATTTGAGAAAAATAGACGGGAAAAACACTCTAGCGCCTGGCCTAAGCGGTTGCCTTATACTGTATTAGATTTGCAGTATAACCAGCTAAGAGCAACTTTAGCAGAAATCGCGTCCGTATAACCCAAAACTTATGGATACGGTGCACTGCAACTATGTTCACGGGCGCATTTAAACAGAGTGTAGAACATACACTGCATGTTGAAAAAAGACAGTTTGCGGGAGAAATTCAATTCATACGAGTTCGTCAGTCCAATTGTTGCATCCACAATTGTACCAATCGGTTCATTTACAACAAAATCGAATTACAACCGCTGCCGCTAGAGCAACTAACTTATCAAAATGCGGCCTAGAGCTCACTGGAGCCTACTGTTGTGGCGGCAAGACGGGTGGCGATGCGGTGGCGCTTAGTTCTCTGCGTCGCGGCAGGTGCTATCCTGGACGAGCCGCTCGACGGTGGCAAGGTCGCTGTCGTTGATGAAATCTCTCGTCTCGAAGACCGGCATGGGGAGAAGCGTGGCGATGCTATCGAAGTTGGCATCGTCGTCGACGTAGTCCCCAGGCGCAAAGCTCGGCACCGACAACGGGAGGGACCGGGAGCTCGACGTGTGCGAGCTGCCTACTGACGACGACACGTGCGAGCTCGCCGCTGGGGGCGTCGTCGTGCAGGCTTGCCATTACCACGACTCCCGTCGCGCGAACGCTGGCGAGGGTCGGGAGTAGCGGTACGAGCCACGAATCCGCGCCGCGTCGGAGATCCGGCGTCACCGCTCCTCTGCCTCATCGATGGTGAGGACATGGGTAGAGGTCACGCGGCTAGTGCGGCCCACTCGACCCTCCTGGCCGCCCCCTTGACCGTGCCGAGCTCCCCATGATGACATCCCAGCGCGGCGGCTGTAGATCTGAAGTGGCGGCGGTGAATTTTTCGCCAGACTACAGGCGGAGTGGTCGGCGACGCGGCAGAGGAAACGACGATCTGGCAACGAAGAAATATGGTTCAACCCGTATTAAACCCCACATGAGGGACCGACCAAAATTTTGCGGACCGGCTACTAGATGCGGTGTCTAGTCCACAACACATAAAAAGGAAAAACCCCGCGTATCAACCCAAAATCCCACTCGCGGGCTAATACGCCTCGGCATCTGGGCATTGTGGGACGATTCGATCCGATGCGACTTTGATGATTTGATTCGAGACATTAGGCCTTTCCAATGGGGTGTATCTTAGCACGTCATTCTAGGAAAAATAAATGGTTAAGATACAACTTCTCCAATGCATTGTTTCTTAAGTGGTGTCTCTACATTTAATGATTTAGATGACATGCATGCATTTGATTGGCCTAACCATGGTTTTTTCCTATGGTTTCGTGCAAGAGGTGTTTCTTAGCTAAGGCCTTTCACAATGAGGTGTCTCTTAGCTCGTTATCCTAGGTAGTGGTGTATCTTAAAAAACAACTAGTACAATGGATTGTATCTTAATAGTTGTATCTACATTTAATGATTTTGGGTACATGCATGCATGTGATTGGGCTAACCATGTATTTTGCCTATGATACCGTGCAAGGCTTGTAGCTAAGCTAAGATACAACCCCACCTTCTCTCTTCATTAACTATAGTGCCACATAAGCAATTTGCCTATGATACCGTGCTAAGAAACACCCATTGGAAAAGGCTTAAGATACAACCTCACTCTCTTTACTCATTAACTATAGTGCCACATAGACAAAGTGCCTAGGATACACCGCTAAGAGCCGCCCATTGTGAAAGGCCTTAGTAGTACAGTACGTATATTTATGACGAATTATTTTGAGGGCGTTTATTTCTATACAGGACTCGCTACCGGCGAACGCCGACTCCCTTCCAGCTCCAACAGCCGCCATCCATTCTCCGCTCCCGCACCAGCGACGCGGCCTCCGTCCCCTCAAGTGAGGTTCAGCAATGGCCGGGCGGCGGCGCAAGACTGGGCAGAGGCGGATGGATGCCGCGATCGACCACTTCGCTCCGATGGGCTACAACAAGGCCGATGTCCGCAAAATCATCAATAACCTCCTCAAGGTTCGACCCTTCTCTTCCGCCCTTTTATTTCAACTTCGTCGCCGATAGGACGGAGTGCGAGGGTTTTCTTTTCTTTTGGGTCCAAGAACCCGCGGAATTCCATTCAAAAGATTGCCTTTTCCCCCGCGTTTTCACCAGCCGATTTTGGGGATGGTGCTAATTCTTTTTAGTACGTATTATATATGGTGTTGTCGCTCTCATAATTTGGCCTCATCTGTTTAGAATGTGTATGGGGACAACGGGTGGCCGCTGTTGGAGGAAAACTGTTACCTCGTAGTGCAGGAAGCCCTCTTTGAGAAGCAGGAGGAGGAGGAGAAGCTGCAGCTGCAGTTGCTGCGGGAGGAGGCTCAGGTGAGCTCCATCTCCATGTTCTGCTTTCTTGTGCTTATCTATGTCGATGTAATTGTTCAGCGTGTGCCATTGAATGTATGCAGGCCTGTGTTACTTTAGTTGGCAACAATCCTACTGCCATCCCAAGCCAAAAAAAAAATCTTGCTCAATGATGTACTTGTTACATGTAGGGGGGGAGAGGCATTTAGTTTGAGGAACAGGTTGGTCCTAGTACATCAATCATAATGTGACAATGTTATTTCAAATCTTATAATTCCTATCTTGTTTGGCTATGAATATAGCAAACTGCTCCATCATTATACCATTTCACATGACTAAAATATCAACAGAAAATCAGGAGTAAGTTGATGCTACTAATCATTCAGTGACATCATGATGGACCAACCATCCTAGTATTGAAGCTCTCCCTTAGATCAAGCATGCCCATATAATATTTATTCTTAACATGCTTTAGTTTGCATCTGCAGAGGTTGATGTGGATATAAAGTAACACGTTTTCTTTTTCTTATTTATGAAGCATGTGCAGGAGCTGCAGCAGGAGGAGTGGGAGGACGACAATGAGGATCAGGTAAGCTCCTTCTCCATTTACTTTCTTGTACCAATCTCTGCTTTTATGTGAAATGTGTCAGTGTGTGCCCTTGCTACTAATTTACCAGTCCGCTTTTCCAACATGTTCCTCAAATTATGTCCGCCACATCTAACAAGTCATTGCGTATTTGCACAGTTAGTGGGTATGATGTAATAAAGTTTTTTGTTCTTGGATGTAGGATGCTATTTTAATGTCCTTGCTGTAGTTTTATGCGATGTATGAAGCACCTTCTGTGGTGCTACAGTAACATGGCATATGGAAAGCTAAGTGGCTGTTTAAGTTATAGAATGGTTACTTGTTCTTGCATATGTATGGTTGATGTTTCGTTCCTTTTTTAACTAGATTGGGGCAGCCATTCTCTCTTAATTTCCTCGATCTTTTGAAGATTCCATGTCACTGCTTATCTGCTTCGATTTGTCTTGTGTAAAAAAATACGCCTTTTTCATGTAAAAGCGTGATTATTCATAAAAATGACAATGATGCCAGCAGAAATAAGTGTATCCGCTTATGTCTTCTCTGTTTCCTTTAAGGTGACATAGTTGACTGATGTATTAGCATTTTGCTTTTTAGTGTTGGGCTATGTAGTATTTTCTCAACTGGTTTTGTAATACCACTGCAACATGGTATCCATCAGGACTTCTGTTACTTGTGGCAATTTTGATATTTTTCTAAACCAAGACCTTGGGTTAATGTTTAGTTTATGTTACTTATTCCCTCCAGCAAAAAAGCTAAATCATATTGTCCAATTCTTACATGGGCTTGGTTTGTAATGCAGCAACAAGAAGCAGCAATGATTGGAGCACCATCAGAAAACTACCTGCCAATTGTGAAGGTTCACAATGAGGTGCCATCTGAGACTCTTTTAGCAGTTGAGCAAACAGAGGAAGTGGTCCCCATGATCATCGACCCACCTGCTCCAAAAGCTGCATTGCCACATCCGGCAGCTACAGGAAGTGTCCGCACAAGGCGTCCCTGCTATGGTTGGATCAGTGAGTCTGAGAGTGACTCGGACTATGAAGAATTTCTTGCAAGTCGACAACAGAAGGTGCACGTCCCAAGTGCAGGAGGAGACCTTTCTAAAAGGAAGCGGCTTAGTAGGTGGGATGTGTAGTGAAGCCACCTAACAGGTGATGTTTTTGTTATCTAATCTTCATTTGCTATTTTAAGTCGGTATTAGTAGTGGAATTTCTATGAGTAGTCAGTAAGTCATATTATATCTATTCTTACGCTTTCGACCCAATGAAGATTCTTGGTCTAGAATTTACGTTTCCTTGGTTAAGAACACAAAAATATCATATGGGTTGACATTAACAGGAGTGGTCAAATAGGAGTGAGTTTCAAGCTGTATTCTGGGAAGATCTTATGGTGAAGTTGGCTAGGAATCCCTGGGAGTTGAGGGAGATAATTCAATGTACGAGCTTGTCTGTTGCATACATTTGGACGATGAATGCGGTGCAAGGTGATAAAGCGTGTGTAAAACTTTGGAAGGTAGGAGCATTCACTTGTAGCTAAAAAGAACGAGGCATATTATTCGATAGTTGTTCGTATGCATGATGAGATTGGCTCAGAACACAATCCATCCTGGTGCTAATACTAATGGAGCTGAACAGTTTTCTCCATTCGATCATATTTCGTCATATAGATAGAAGCTTAAGCGTAGCAGGTATCCGTACTTTAGTAGTCTTATTTATCATGATGGTGGTCGATGTCCCCAGCTTTGTTAATCTGCATGCTGCCAATGTTGAAAACCTGGTTTCCATGATCGAAATGCTAACCATCGTTCTCTTGTTGTGACAGACAGGAGGCTGGTACAAGGCACAGCAGGAGTCGTGGCACTGGCTGGGTGTTGAAATGGCGTGGACAAGTGACGTAATTTGCAGTATTAGTATGCTGCTAGTATTAGTATTACATTATGGAGAACTGAGCTTTGCAATGGTAGTGTGGCACTAGTGAAGTGTGGAGTTGTGGCACTGCCTGGGTGTTGACGTGGCGTCGACAAATGACTTACTTTGCAGTATTAGCATAATGCTAGTATTATATATTGTATTATCCAGAACTGAATATGCAATGGCAGCGTGACGCTAGTATATATAAGTAAAATATAAGCTTGGAGCATACACTTAGCAATTGCTCTTTCTATGAAGGATGTAAGAACAGCATGTGTGCCTAATTTGATGATTTCATTCCATTGAATTATGTCACTCAGGTTACAGGACCTGGAACAATATTATCATTCAGGTTGCAGGATCTGAAACAAGTTGGAGTTTTTTCTTCCCACACTTGAGAACCCAACCTCAAAACTTTACATGCTATCTTGCTGTGAGTGTCAGTGTTTTAGATGGTGTCCCATGTCTTATACTCCCTCCGTGCAAGAATAGATGTCTTAAGTTTTTCAAATTTTGGATGAATCTATATACTAAATAGTGTCTAGATTCATTCAAATTTTGACAAATTTGAGACATCTATTTTGGGACGGAGGGAGTACTATCTTTGTTTTTTTGACAATGTTGTACAGTTATCTTCATAGTAGTATAGACTAAAGAGGAATCTCCATGTCTTACTGTATTTTTAGTTTCATGTACCAATAAAATGTTTCATAGTACAGGTTAGTACACCATATTTTTATAAGTTCAGTTTCCTCAAAGGCTTTAAGAGTGGATGCTGACTTCAGTTTGTCATTACTTGCAATTCTAGCACAAGGACATTATCAGGGGGATGTTTTCTTTAAAATTTTATGAAGTTTTAAATGCAAGTGTACGACCTATATGTTTTTTAACTATTTTCCAAAAATTTCTCTAAACGCATTATTTTTTTCATACTTTAATTTGATGTCACTCAGGATGGCTCCTTTTTTTGTTTAGAGCTCAGACGACAAGAGAAGTGATCCAAACATTTACTCCAATACACATGTACTTTTCAGAAATTCACTATAAAATACATGTATCCTCTTCTCTCATTGGTTCAGATATAATGTGTAGATCATTCTTTCGCTGTGACATACTTTGGTTTGATACATGCGTATTGCAGCCACCATGACGAGCTGGCCATACATGGCGACAAGGCGTGGAATTATATTTACCACACATAGTTTAGGCCTGGGCATCATATAAGGTGCTGTATATTCTGTTGTAGCCAGGAATATTGATGGATTAGAACGTTGCAATATGCATAGTTTTCAGGTGATTGTGATTTCTGTTGTAGAATATATTGTTGTACATTTATTATTTTCATGTGACCGTACATAGCTAAAGTTTCAATCCATAGATAGCTAAAATGAGAAGTGATTTCTGTTGTAGAGTATATTGTGATGGATAATTCTCTGTACTATGGTTTTTGTTGGGTTGCAGCATACATGGTCCTTGTGTCAAGGACTGACAGTTAGGATAGAGCATTAAGGACTGGCTGTTAGGATAGCATCCTTGACTGCTGCTTTAGGACAGTATCTTAGACTAGCATCTTATACTAGCAACTAGCATATGCTTAGGTTGATTAATAGCCTATAAATATATATCCCAACCCCTCAGGTTGGCATGATATTTATGTGAGTTTGTGTGAGAAATAAAACCAGACAATTGTCCCAACTCCTAGTGTCATCCTCTTCTTCAATGAGAGTAAATTTAGAGGTCCTATCAAATGGTATCAGAGCGAGGTTGTCTTGTAGGCTGAGTGTTTCCTGTTCATCCCCTTCACTGGGTATGGAGCAGCCCCAGCGGGCAAGTGCAGCAGCTCAAGCTGCCCCTGGTGGCCTCTCTTCTTCTGCGCAGTCAAGCAGCAGCTCGTCAGCAGCAGCTCTCCCTCCACACAACAACCCCCAACGACTAGCCATGTCCGCAGTTCGCTCTCAGCACTCGGCTACCTCGAGCGTGCAGTGTCGGCAGGAGGCCGAGCTCGCCGCCGCAGAGGAGCATGAGCGGACGACGGCAGCAGCCGTTGCGGCGGCAGCCAGGGCGTCAAGGCTGGCAGCAGCAGAACTGGCAACCGCCAGAGCGGAGGTAGAAACATCAGCAGCGGTGGAAGCAGCACATGCAGCAGCGGCGGAGGTCCAGGCTCTGCGCGGCAGCATCAATGGCTCCATTTTAGGCGACGGCAGTGTCGACGCAGTCCACGAGCGGACGGCACAGTGGGCAGCCGAGCACGCCCAAGCGCACGGCGGTGGCGCTCCCGGAGGAGGCGCGCACGGCGACAGCGACCGAAAACGACCAAGACTGCGGCCTCTACGGGGTCCGGACTATGGTCAGGGACGTTGGTCCCGGTGTTGGGTGGCCTACCCTCACCAAAAACAACTACATCGAGTGGGCCGCGATCATGAGGGTACGGCTCCAGGTGCGGCACATGTGGGAGGAAGTCCAGGATGCCAACATTGACCACCATGACGATCAACAGGCGTTGGATGCCCTCATTGCTGCAGTCCCGCCTGAGATGCAGTTCTCACTTTCCAACAAGCGGACTGCCAAGGAGGATTGTTCGCGCATCGGCAACGCCCGTTCTCGCAATTCCACTCTACAGGCACTTCGCAAGGAGTGGGATAACCTGGCCTTCAAGCCAGGTGAGGACGTCGATGACTTCTCTCTGTCTCAACACCTTGCTGCAGAAGATGGTGTAGTTCGGCGATGTCACCTACAATGAGGAAAGAGCTGTCGAGAAGCTTTTTCGCTGTGTCCCCGCAAAGTACAAGCAGATGGCTCGCTCGATCGAATCCCTGCTGGACCTCAGCACGATGTCGATGGAGGAGGCAATATGTCGCCTCAAGGTCATCGACATCAACGAGCCATAGCTTCTCTCGGGGCCCATCACAACTGATGGGAAGCTTCTCGTCACTCAGGAGCAGTGGGATGCCGGCCACAGCGACAGGAAGAAGGGGGAGTCCTCTTTTGCGATAGGCGGCCGCAGGTGCCGCAAGCTGCGCAAGGGGCCTAAAGAAGGCCAGGGCAGGGCGCAAGGTGATGCCCGTGGAGGCGCCACCGGCAGGCCCAAGCTGGCCCAAGACGACGCCTGCCACAACTGTGGCCGGCTTGGCCATTGGGACAAGGAGTGTCAACAGCCACGATGCGGCCATGCCCATGTTGCACAGGCGGGGGAGGAGGAGTCGACTCTGTTCATGGCGCATGCGAGCATCGAGATACACCCTGCGACACCGACCGCAGCGGCTCCCCTCCACCTCGACGAGCCAAAGGCACACGCCCTTCTCGGCGACGGCTCCGGCACTGACAAGACTGGTGGGTGGTGCCTCGACACCGGCGCCACCCACCACATGACCGGTCGACGGGAGTTCTTCGTCGAGCTCAACTTCGACGTGCGAGGCTCCGTCAAGTTTGGAGATGCCTCCGCCGTGGAGATTTAGGGAGTCGGCTCCGTCATCTTCACCGCCAAGACTGGACAGCACCGGATGCTCACCGGTGTCTACTACATCCCCGCGTTGAGGAACTCCATCATCATCTTGGGACAGTTTAATGAGAACATCTCGCGCGTGCTGATCGAGCACGGGATCCTGCACATCTGGGATCGCCATCGTCGCCTTCTTGCCAAGGTAACTAGAGGCGCAAATCGGCTCTATGTCCTTGATGTGCAGGTGGCACAGCCCCTCTGCCTCGCCGCTCGTCGGGACGACCAGGCGGGTAGTGGCATGAGCGCTTCGGGCATCTTCACTTCGAGGCCCTGAAACGGCTCAGCACCAAGGAGATGGTGCGAGGCTTGCCGTGCCTTGAACATGTGGAGCAGTTCTGCGATGTCTGCGTGGCAACGAAGTAGAGGCAACTCCCCTTCCCCCAACAGGCGAGCTTTAGAGCCAAGGAGAAGCTCGAGCTCGTGCACGGGGACTTGTGTTGCCCGGTGACTCCGAACACATCGGGAGGACGACGCTACTTCCCGCTTCTCGTCGACGACTTCTCCCACTACATACGGGTGGTGCTTCTCAGTAGCAAGGGAGAAGCAGCGGACGCCATCAGGTGCATGCAGGTTGCTGCGGAGGTGGAGTGCGACCGCAAGCAGCTGGTGCTGTGCACCGACAACATTGACGAGTTCACATCGGCTGAATTCGCGTCGTACTGCGCTGATGAGGGAATTCAGTGCCACTACTCTGTGCCATACAGCCCATAGCAGAATGGTGTCGTCGAGCGGCGCAACCAGACGATTGTGGGGATGGCTCGGGCCCTCCTCAAGCAGAGAGGGATGTCGGCCGTCTTCTAGGGAGAGGCAGTGCTGACAGCTGTCTACATCCTTAACCGCTACCTACGAAGGCACTCGATGGCAAGACACCGTACGAGGCTTGGCATGGGCGCAAGCCGGCGGTCTCCCACTTGCGGGTCTTTGGCTGCCTCGCGTTCGCCAAGGAGCTCGGCCACATCGGCAAGCTCGATGACAGGAGAACTCTAGGAGTGTTCATCAAATACACGGAGGGCTCGAAGGCCTACCGCATCCTCGACCCGAAGACACAGCGTGTGCGCACGGCGCACGACGTCGTGTTCAACGAAGGGCGAGGATGGGCATGGGACAAGGCGATGGACAATGTCTCGACTCTGATGTATGACAATTTCACTGTCGATTACATCCACTTCTAGGAAGCTGGGTGAGCAGGCAGCTCCTCCTTGCCGAGCACATCTACCTCAGTCCCCGAGTCTCCATCGACCCCGGTGGCTGCTACGCCGATAGCACTACAGCCTCCGACTCCACGTGCTCCAGCACTAGCAGTCACACCTCTGGGCACGTCTACACCAGCACAAGCTCACGTTGAGCATAGTCCGGTGGAGTTTGCTTCCCCGCTACCTCACGACGAGGAGCGCATCGACGCGTATCATGATGGCGAGCCGCTGCGCTACCGTACGATGGAGAACCTACTCGGCGACCAGCCGGTGCCAGGACTGGTGCCACGTAACCTGGAGGCGCAGCTGCAACTTACGTGTGATGACGGCGAGCCTCGGTCCTTGGCAGAAGCCGATCGAGACGCGGCATGGCACGTTGCGATGTAGTTGGATATGGATGCGGTCATGAATAACCGCACCTGGGAGCTCGTTGACCTCCCTCATGGTCACCGGGCAATCACCCTTAAGTGGGTGTTCAAGCTGAAGAGGGATGAAGCCGGCGTCATCGTCAAGCACAAGGCTCGCTTGGTGGCCCGAGGTTTCTTGCAGCAGGAGGGGGTCGACTTCGATGACGCCTTCGCTCTCATGGCACGGATGGAATCCGTGCGACTCCTTGCGCTAGCCGCCCAGGAGGGCTGGTGCGTCCATCACATGGATGTCAAGTGATACGTGGGAAACGTATCTATAATTTTTGATGCTCCATGATTGTTTACTATCTACTTTGATTTGCTTTGTCCACACTTTGAGGTGTTTTTATATGTTTTCTGGTACTAACCTATTAACAAGTTGCAACAATGCCAGTTGCATGTTTTCTTCTGTTTTTTGTTCCAGAAACACAGAAAATCAATATTCTCGGAATTGGACGGGACAAAAGCCAAAGTCAATATTTTACCGTGGGCAACACGGATCCAGAATACGAGACGGGCGAGGCTCACCAGGGGGCCATAACCCCTGGCCACGTGGGTGGGCCCACCCCACGCCTGGGAGGGTGCAACTGCCCTGGCGTCCCACTGCCTCACCTCTTTGCCTATAAAGTCCCCCTGATGCCAAAACCCTAAACACCCGATCAATATTCCACGAAACCGTTTGTAGCCGCCGCCACCATTGTCCCTAGATCGGGGGGATCTGAAGCTCTTCCCGGCACCCTGCCGGAGGGGAGATCATCTTGAAGGCCTTCTTCTTCATCATGCCAGCCTCCGGTATGAAGAGTGAGTAGTTCCACCTTGGACTACGGGTCCATGTAGTAGCTAGATGGTTGTATCTCCTCCTTGTGCTTTCATGTATAGATCTTCTGAGCTCCATTCATGATCAAGATGTAATCTATTTGTAATCATGCATGTTGTGTTTGCGGGGATCCGATGGATATTGATATTACTATGTCAGATTGATTAATGGTTTTGTCTTATTGATTCTATCATGTTTGTGTTGTTTGTGATCTTGCATGCTCTCCGTTGTTAGTAGCTATCTTGGCCAAGTAGTTGCTAGTGACTCCAAGAGGGGGTATTTATGCTCGATAGTGGGTTCATGCCTCTAGTTTCCAAGGAAAGTGACAGAAATCTCTTCGGTTGTAGATGTGCTATTGCCACTAGGGAGAAAACAACGGTCTCTTGTTCATGGAACAAGTGGATTGTTTACCTTTCACAAGTGGATAACCTGAAGGTGGACTTCTAGTCATAGATGCAGTTGGATGGAGGTCTATGTATATTATTGTATTGCCCAATCGAATCTCATAGGATCTTTGTGTCTAGTATTGTATTGTTATGCTTTGCTCAGTCCTGTCAATTTTCCTGCTGTAATTTGTTTACCCAACATGCCATGTTTGTTTATCTAAGGAGAACGCCTCTAGTGAACTATGGACCCCGGTCCAATCTTTACCATTGATACATCTTCCACTGTTACTGTTTACTTGCTGCAAACGATCATCACCTTCCACACCATATAGTTAATCCTTTGTTATAGCAACCGGTGAGATTGACAACCTCACTGCTCGTTGGGGCAAAGTCTTGAGTTTGTGTTGTGCAGGTTTCCACGTTTCTTGCAACACCTTTGAGACGTTTCCTTCCTCCTACTAGTTCGACAACCTTGGTTTCTTACTGAGGGAAACTTGCTGCTGTGTTGCTTCACACCTTGCTCTTGGGGTTTCCCGACGAAGTGCTTCCCAGCACCATCAAGCTTTTCTGGCGCCGTTGTCGGGGAGGCTAAGGACGTTTTCACAAGGAGAGTCCTCCTCAACCTTTCTCTTTACTTTGTTTTTAGTTTGCTTAGTTTCTTTTGCTTGGTTTTGTTTGACTCTTTTTATCAAAAACTCAAAAAATTACTTTAGTTTGGTTTGCTTTCTCTTATCAAAAACACAAAAAAATTAGTTCCTACTCTAGTTGATGGTCTGTTATTGTCTTGCTTGGTCATGTTTTCTATCAATGGATGGTTTCTTTGAAACTAGTTCTTATTGGCAAGGTGAGTTCACGGAAGAACAAAAGTATTATTATAAGGAACACCGTTTGTCACAAAAAGGGAAACACTTATGGGAACAAATTGATAAGTTGAATACTATTGCTAGAGACGTGTGCTCTACTTATAATGTTACTTATTGTTTTGATAAATATTGTTGCTGTAGGAGGTATAAATACCTTCTTTCTCAATGTGAGTATAATGATAATGTTACCATATCTTCTTATGTTAAGGTAAATTACGACTTTTATGATGTGGAACAAATTGAAGAGTTTATTGCTTTCAAGGGTGCATTTGAACTTGCTAGTTTGCTTGAAAATACTAATGATGCACCTTATGAATATGAGGTTTATGAGATACTTAAATTTTGCTTTGATAATCATAAGGAAGCAAATGGCTATATTCTTGAATATTTTAATAGGTGTTTTCCACATTAGGAAGAGACTAATGCCTTGCAGGAGCCTATGGAAGACGAAATTGCTGAAACTGGAAGCTCATTAGATGAAAAAGAGGAGGAGAGTGATGAACAAAGGGAGGAAGAATGGATCTATCCATGCCTACCTTCTAATGAGAGTAACTCTGTACCTCTTACATTATTTGATTGTCCCCCTTGCTTATCAAAGGGAGATGAATGTTATGTTCCTGTGGATCCTTTTGAAATATCTACTTTGGGTAAAACTTGTGAAGGTTTTAATCCCACTATTTTTGAGCTTGATAGAAATTATGTGTTTGTAGATCATGAAAAGCATGATTTATGTGATAGCTATATTGTTGAGTTTATTCATGATGCTACTGAAAATTATTATCAGAGAGGAAAGTATGGTTGTAGAATTTTCCATGGTACTGAAACACCTCTCTGTGTGCTGAAAGTTTTGAAATTAATCTTGTTTTATCTTCCTATGCTTGTCACTTTGTTCTTTGTGAATTTATTTGTGTACAAGATTCTGATGCATAGGAAGTGGGTTAGACTTGTGTTTTGAATTTTCTTCTTGATGCTCTATTTTACTTCAATTCATATTTCTTATGTGAGCATCTTCTCAAACTATCAAGCCTAACTTAAAGGCGTTAAAGAAAAGTACTTGTTGGGAGATAACCCAAGAGTTTACTTGAGTCTTGGAAGTTATTACTTCAGTAATGACCTCTCCTTATACTTTTTGTTTGCTTTTTGTGCCAAGAATGACCTCTAATAAGAGGGAAGTAAGATTTGGGGAGTTGCTGTCCCGAAACAGATTTCTGTCCTCCACCATAAAAATTCGTGAGGAGTCTCTGTAAGTCGGATTGAGCTGAAAATTTACTAATAAATCCCCCATTATGTTAGATAACTTTAGTTATTTCAAAACCTTTTGATTTGAGCAACATAAGATTTTCGAAAAAATCGGTTTCTACTTGCTGGTCTGTTTTGACAGATTTCTGCCATTATTTGCATTTGCTTCTTATTGATTCCTTTTTGAGTTCTCTTTTGGGTAATTGAGCTTTTTGAAGGAGTTGCTACAGTATATTGTGTTTTTAGTGAAAAGTTTTGCTGTTATAAAGCTAAACCCAAAGGTCTATTATCTTTTGAATACACTAATGTTGCTAATGAAGATTGTGTGAAGTTTTGTATAAAGGAAAAAATTCAGGTGTAGAGAGAGAATGATGTAATGAGATGAAAAATGGAAAAAAGCTCAAGCTTGGGGATGCCACCCCGGTGTCACCCCAAGAAATATCCAAGAGGTACAAGCGTCAAAGCTTGGGGATGCCCAAGGAACCCCCTTCTTCATCAATAAAAAGCTCAGGTCTTTCTAGACACTTCGTCTTTATTGTTTCATGCACTGTTGTGTTGTTCTTGGAGCGTCTTAGTTTTAGTTTCGTTTGCTTAGTTTGTTTAGTTTGCTTGAATAAAGTACTTTGGACCCTTGTTCTCGCTGTGTTGTTTCAAATAAGTCGATTGGTGTTGGAAAGGAGTAGAAAGTTCTTACTTGAAAGTGCAAGAGGATCTTGCATTGACTGTGACTTAGACTTTAGCATGACATGCTAGGTGTTGTTTTGAACTTATGACTAGTAATTATTGCTGTAGCATGAATTGTTCCAAACAATTGGGATTGCTTAGTGTGCCTTGAAAGAATCATGCGTTGTTTTAGCATACAAAAGCATAGTATTGTGGTATTCTCCTTTGATGCTTTGTTTGGGTTGACTTGGCACATGCTCACACCATGTTTTGACTATGAACAAGTCACCATAGCCTCTATGATCATTTAGTCCTTGACTTGTAGTACCACTTTATGCTTTGATTAGTAATGTTTTGTCGCTCTGCATGATTATGGCCATTATTGCTCTCTTAGTTGGTTGCTCCCAGTCTTTTGCTAGCCACCACTTGTATGAGTAAGCTCTACTCATGCTTCCAACTCCCAAGAAACCAAGTTATTCCAAAGTGTCCACTATAAACTCCTATGCATGGTGTTTTACACCATTCCAAGTATATTCTTGTTTTTAGTTATCTTCCAATTAAAACGTATTTTGTTATGTGAAAACTTAGTGATTAAAGCCCTCACAAACTTGATGGCAAACTTTATATTCCTTGCCCCTAATAAACTTGAACCATTGTGTCATCTATGTTGTATATGCTTGCACTTATACGTTGGAATTAGCAGAACCATGCTGTCACGGGGAACGTTTTCAACATTGCACTTGTACTTTGTACACAGTTGATATCATGCTCTTTTGTCTATGGATGTCACCGGTGTGAAATAGAGAGGGAGCTTTTAAGTCCATGGAGTTATGTATTTTGTGTTAGAGAAACTCCTGGGCCGCTATCCTAAGCCATGCCTAATCATAGTGGAAACTTGCAGATCACCATAATGAGCTATCTGTGAAGCATCCTCAATGAAAATCTATGCACATAGTAAATAAAAAGATCGCTGAGATGCTCATTTTCTGCTTGCCTTGTCATTTTGGTTATGAGATAGCTTATGTACCATGTGCAAGGGGTACCCCGTTGGCGGTTCTCCATGATAAACATGTACTTACTATGACAAGAACTTACAGGTGACTAAAGTTGAGTAGCATGAGGTGTTGCCCTTGTATTCAAGGGACTTGAGCTTGCCAACTTACACTTTGTAAAGAATATACTCCATCTTTGTTCACTTTAACCTTAATCACTTCAAGATGCTTATGATAGGGCTAATGAGGGCTGAAAGCTAACAAGTACCATAATTTTTGGAAGCTATTTTTGAAACTTGAAATCCCTGCTTCCCTTTATGAAGGGCCTTTCTTCCACTATTATATTGAGTCTCCACCTTCTACCTTTTGGCACCATTAAGAGAGCATAGTTGTCATTCTTAGTTCTATGTGCAGTGTCCCAAAACTTATTGATTGATGCATATTGTTGATATTGCTTGTTCTTGTGCTACTTGTATCTAGTCACTCTTATGAACTTTGAAGGTGTCCTATGCATCTATTTGCTACTCTATGAGGGACAAGCTGAATGCCACTATGCCATGTTTTCTGTATGTGAAACAAACAAACTTTTTTCAATGCATGTTATTCATGATCTTTGTTTGTAGCCTTTCATGTTGCATGCATATTTACTATGTCTTGTTGTTAGAACTCCATCTTTCGTGCACATATTTAGAGTTCTTTGATCCCAGATTTCAATGCTTGCAAATGGTTTGATCTTGGTTTTGATGGTGCATGTCACCTAAAAAATTATTATTTTTATCACTTACCTACTCGAGGATGAGCAGGAGTTAAGCTTGGGGATGCTTGATACGTCGAAAATGTAACTATAACTTTTGATGCTCCATGCTTGTTTACTATCTACTTTGCTTTGCTTTATCCACACTTTGAGGTGGTTTTATATGTTTTCTGGTACTAACCTATTAACAAGTTGCCACAGTGCCAGTTGCATGTTTTCTTTTGTTTTTGGTTCCAGAAAGGTATAAAATCAATATTCTCGGAATTGGACGGGACAAAGCCAAAGTCAATATTTTACCGTGGGCAACACGAAGCCAGAATACGACAGATGAGGCTCACCAGGGGGGGCACACCCCCTAGATGTGCGGGTGGGCCCACCCCACGCCTGGAGGGGTGCAGCCGCCCTGGCGCCCCCTGCTTCGCCTCTTCGCCTATAAAGTCCCCCTGATGCCAAAACCGTAAACACCCGATCAATATTCCACGAAACCGTCTGTATCCGCCGCCACCATCGTCCCTAGATCGGGGGGATCTAAAACTCTTCCCGGCACCCTGCCGGAGGGGAGATCATCCCGGAGGCCTTCTTATTCATCATGCCAAACTCCGGTATGAAGCGTGAGTAGTTCCACCTTGGACTACAGGTCCATGTAGTAGCTAGATGGTTGTATCTCCTCCTTGTGCTTTCATGTATAGATCTTCTGAGCTCCGTTCATGATCAAGATCTAATATATTTGTAATCATGCATGTTGTGTTTTCGGGGATTCGATGAATATTGATATTACTATGTTAGATTGATTAATGGTTTTGTCTTATTGATTCTATCATGTCTGTGTTGTTTGTGATCTTGCATGCTCTTTTTTGTTAGTACCTATCTTGGCCAAGTAGTTGCTAGTGACTCCAAGAGGGGGTATTTATGCTCGATAGTGGGTTCATGCCTCTAGTTTCCAAGGGAAGTGACCGAAATATCTTCGGTTGTAGATGTTCTATTGCCATAGGGAGAAAACAACGGTCTCTTGTCCATTGAACAAGTGGATTATTTACCTTACACACTTTTCTGAAAGCAGTTGTATGTTGCTTGCAACTTAATACTGGAGGGGGTTCGGATGATAACCCGAAGGTGGACTTTTAGACATAGATGTAGTTGGATGGCGGTCTATGTATATTGTTGTATTGCCCAATCGAATCTCATAGGATCTTTGTGTCTAGTATTGAATTGTTATGCCTTTCTCAGTCCTGTCAATTGCCCTGCTGTAATTTGTTTACCCAGCATGCCATGTTTGTTTATCTAAGGAGAACGCCTCTAGTGAACTATGGACCCGGTCCAATCTTTCCCATTGATACATCTTCCACTGTTACTGTTTACTTGATGCAAACCATCATCACCTTCCACACCATACAGTTAAACCTTTGTTACAACAACCGGTGAGATTGATAACCTTACTGTTCGTTGGGGCAAAGTCTTGAGTTTGTGTTGTGCAGGTTTCCACGTTGCTTGCAACACCTTTGAGACGTTTCCTTCCTCCTACTGGTTCGATAACCTTGGTTTCTTATTAAGGGAAAACTTGCTGATGTGCTGCTTCACACCTTGCTCTTGGGGTTTCTTGACGAAGTGCTGCCCATCACCATCATCAAGTCTGCCTTTATCAATGGCGATTTGAAGGAGGAGGTCTACGTGCATGATATGTCCAGTTTGCATCACCATTCTATATCATAATTTGCATCTATTCATTGATATATGTCTTATTATGGGGTATTACTTATGTCTTTTCCACTATTTTTGCATGTTGAATGATTCTTGGAGGATGGACTGCCGGTGTCTGGATTCTGATGGAAAAAGAGGTGTTTTGATGCAATTTCGTGAAGATCAAAAAAATACCAGAAAAATATGGGAAAATTATATTTTCCCGGAATACGAAGGAAGCCAGAAGGGGAGGCGTAGAAGGGCCGCAAGGGGCCCACACCCCCTAGGTGCGGGTCCCCCCTAGGTCACGCCTAGGGAGGGTGTGGCCCACCTGCTCGGCCTCCGACTCCGCCCTCTCGCCTATATCTTCCTCACGAAACCCTAACACCAGGGGAAAACACCGAGAGAGAAAGATCTCTCCGGTAGACAGATTTCTGCCGTGGAAATTCTTTCCCGGAGAGGGGAGATCGTCGCCATCAACACCGTAATTAAGCTAGGCCTCATCGGGATCATAATCATCATCCACACCATCATCTCCACCAGCACCATCATCACCACTCCATCTCGCTGTAACAATTGTGTTGGATATTGCTTTAGTTCTTACGGGAAACTTTCCCGATGTTAATTACTATTGTAGTTGATGCTTGTGAGTGGAACCATTGGATTATTGTTTATGTTCAGATTGTTATTCATCCCCATATCATCTTTGATCTTGATCCATATGATGTCTTGTGAGTAGTTCGTTTAGTTTTTTAGGACATGGGAGAAGTCATGTTGTTAGTAGTGGATTTGTGTTGAGTTATTATTCAATGGTTTAGTATTTAAGTTGTGGTTCTATTCTTCTAGTGGTGTCATGTGAACGTCTACTACATGATACTTCACAATTTATGGGCCTAGGGGAATGCATTGTGTATTTGGCTACTAATTGTGGGGTTGCTGGAGTGACAAAAACCTGAACCACCGTTAGGACACCATTGCATAAGGGAGTGTAGGATCTCAGAGTTTAAGGCTGTGGTTAGGTTTATATCTTAATTACTTTCCTGTAGTTGCGGATGCTTGAAGGGGGTTTAATCACAAGTATGTATTAGTCCAAGTAAGGTTGGTACATTAGCACAGGTTCACCCACACAACACTTACAACACCAAAGAAGAGTACTTAGCTATTTGAAACGAAAGCACTTGACAGAATTCCCATGTGTCCTCGAGAACGTTTGGTCCTTATAAGTATTTCCACCGGCTTGTCCTTTGCTAAGAAAGGATTGGGCCACTTGCTGCAGTTGTTGGTTGTCTTTATTACTTGCACTTTGTTTTGTTGTTTTATCAGAAAACCCCTAAAAATCTGTTTGCTAATTAGTTACAGAGATTTCCTGCTCCATACCACTAGTCAACACCTTCTGCTCCTTGTTGGGATCGACACTCCTATTTATCGAAAGTACTGCGATACACCCCTATACTTGTGGGTCATCAAGACTATTTTCTGGCGCTGTTGCCGGGGAGTGAAGCTCTATTGAAGAGTGGAACTGGTAAAGGAAACTTCTACTATGAGTATTGCTTTTTGTTACTACTTGTTACTTTGTTTCCAATATGTATAACCCACTTGGTTTTCTGTTTGGGAAAACTACTGCCACTGCTAGGGTAGTAGATGAACCACCACATGTTGATATAGATCCTTTTAAGATACCTACAAGTATTGTTTATCGTGTTATGTATAATTATTATTTTGGGGATGAAACTGTCCATCCAGGTGATCATTTGCTTTTTATCCATAAATTATGCGGGTTGTTTAAGTGTGCAGGTATCACAACTGAACATGTGAAGAAGTTACTCTCTATATCCTTGAAAGGGAGAGCTGAAGAATGGTATAAGCTACTGAATAATGGACAACCCATGGAATGGGAGGCAATGGCTTCTCTCTTTTATTCTAAGTTCTATCCTCCCAGTGAGATTCATAAGGATAAAAATCTGATATATAACTTTTGGCCTCGTGATGGAGAGAGTACAACTCAAGCTTGGGGGAGACTGAAGTTACTAATGCTTAAATGTCCTATTCATGAACTCCCTAACAATATTATTATCAATAACTTTTATGCTAGGCTTTCTCTTCATGATAAAGATTTACTAGATGCTTCTTGTGCTGGATCATTCACACGCATGAAGGAAGAAGCTAAATGGGATCTCCTAGACCGTATTCAATAGAACACTGAAGCTTGGGAGAATGACAAAGGAAGAAAGTCAGGTATAAACTATGATTATGAATGCATACAATCTTTTATGGGAACTGATGAATTCTGTGATATTAATAATGAGTTTGGTCTTAATTCCCAAAGTATTGCCAACTGTTTTAAGGCCTTTGCCTCTTACATAGAAATTCCCCAAAATAAGTGGAATAAGTACCATGCACCTTATAAAGATGTTGTTAGTCATGTTCCGGTTAGAAGCACTGAAGTTTGTACTACTAATCATATTGTGCATGAACCTTATGTTGAGAAAATACCTTTTCCAGCTATGGTAAAGGAGTATTCTATGATGATTAGTGCAGCTAATAAAGGTACTAAGAAAACTGTGGAGCCTGATGGGCAATTTATTATTGAACTTGTGGTAGCTATTGTGAAAGACACTGTCACTAGAAATATAGAGGATGAGCATATTGTCTTCTGTGAAGACGCTTCTAATATTATCTCTCATCCTAGTAAGACTAGAAAAGCTAGTGTTCCTGTGCTTTCTATTAAAATTGGTGATCATTGCTACTATGGTTTATGTGATATTGATGCTAGTTCTAGTGCTATACCTTATGAGCTTTACAGGGAAATTATACATGAAATTGGTCCTTGTTAGCTTGAGGACATTGATGTGGTTATTCACCTTGCTAATAAGGAAACCATTTGCCCTATTGGTATTGTAAGAGATGTGGAGGTTCTTTGTGGTAAGATTAAGTATCCTGCTGATTTTCTAGTGCTTAATTCAGCAGCTAGTAAAACATGTCTGACGACTGTCTATGCACAGCCTGTTGGGAACCCCAAGAGCAAGGTGTGAAGCAGCAAGCAGCAAGTTTTCCCTCAGTTGAGACCGAGGTTATCGAACCAGAAGGATGAAGGAAACGTCACACAGGTGTTGCAAGCAACGCGGAGACCTGCACAACACGAACTCAAGACTTTGCCCCAACGAACAGTGAAGTTGTCAAGCTCACTGGTTTGCTGTAACAAAGGAATAAACGTATGGTGTGGAAGGTAATGGTTTACAGGAAGTAAACCAGTAACAGTGGAAGATATATCAATGGTAAAGATTGGACCGGGGTCCATAGTTCACTAGAGATGCTCTCCTTAGATAAACAACATGGCATGAAGGGAAAACAAATTACTACGGGGCAATTGACAGGAACTGAGCAAGGCATAACAATGCAATTACTAGTCAGAAAGATCCTATGAGATTCGATTGGGCAATACAACAAGATACATAGACCGCCATCCAACTGCATCTATGACTAGAAGTCCACCTTCAGGTTATCATCCGAACCCCCTCCAGTATTGAGTTGCAAGCAACAGACAACTGCTTTAAGCAAAGTGTGTAAGGTAAACAGTCCACATGTTCCATGAACAAGAGACCGTTATTTTCTCCCTAGTAGCAACAACACATCTACAACCGAAGAGATTTCTGTCACTTCCCTTGGAAACTAGAGGCATGAATCCACTATCGAGCATAAATACCCCCTCTTGGAGTCACTAGCAACTACTTGGCCAAGATAGCTACTAACAACGGAGAGCATGCAAGATCGCAAACAACACAGACATGATAGAATCATAAAGACAAAACTATTGATCAAACCAACATAATAATCTCAATATCCATCGGATCCCCGTAAACACAACATGCATGATTACAAATAGATTAGATCTTGATCATGAACGGAGCTCACAAGATCTATACATGAAAGCACAAAGGAGGAGATACAACTATCTAGATACTACATGGACCCATAGTCCAAGGTGGAACTACTCACGCATCATACCGGAGAGAAGGCCTCCAGGATGATCTCCCCTCCGGCAGGGTGCCGGGAAGAACTTTAGATCCCCCCGATCTAGGGACAATGGTGGCGGCGGCTACAGACGGTTTTGTGGATATTTGATCCGGTGTTAGGGTTTCTGCATCAGGGGCTTCTTATAGGCGAAGGGGGAGACCGAGGAGGCGGCCAGGGTTGGCAAACCCTAGCCAGGCACAGGGCTGGGCCCACCCGCGCCTGGGGTGGGTCTGGCCCCCCTGGCTGGCCCCTCTGGCTCTCCTCTAGACTTCTTGTTCCCCACGAAAAGTAATTGACTTTGACGTTTGTCCCGTCCAATTCCGAGAATATTTCTTTACTAACTTTTCTAAAATCAAAAAAAGCAGAAAACAGGCATCTGGCACTGTTGCAACTTGTTAATAGGTTAGTACCAGAAAACATGTAAAAAGCACCTCAAAGTGTAGACAAGTAAAGCAAAGTATATACTAAACAAGCATGCAGCATAAAAATTATAGATACGTTTCCAATGTATCAACATCCCCAAGATTAAATCCTGCTCGTCCTCGAGTAGGTAAGTGATAAAAGAATAATTTTTGAGGTGACATGCACCCTCACAATAAAGATCCAACCATTTGCAAGCATTGAAAGCTGGGATCAAAGAAATCTAAACATGTGCATGAAAGATGGAGTTCTAACAATAGGACATAGTAACTATGCATGCAACATGACAAGCTACAAACAAAGATCATGAATAACATGCATTGAAAAACGTTTGTTTATTTCGCATACAGAAAACATAGCATAGTGGCAATCAGCTTTTCCCTCATAGAGTAGCAAATAGATGCATAGGACACCTGCAAAGTTCACAAGGGTGACTAGAAACAAGTAGCACAAGAACAAGTAGTAACACAATATGCATCAATTAATAAACTTTGGAACACTGCACACAGAATGACAACTATGCTCTCTTAATGGTGCCTAAAGGTAGAAGGTGGAGACCCAATAGTGGTGGAAGAAAGACCTTTTGTTTTGTAAAGGAAGCAGTGATTACAAGTTTCAAAAAGAGCTTCCAAAAATTATGGTACTTGTTAGCTTCCAGCCCTCATTGCCCCTATCATAAGCATCTTGAAGTGGTTAAGGTTAAAGTGGCAAAGCGGGAGTATATGCTTGACAAAAGACTGGGAGCAACCAACTAAGAGAGCAATAATGGCCATAATCATGAAGTGCAACAAAGCATACTAATCAAAGCAAAGAGTGGTACTACAAGTCAAGGGCTAAATGATCATAGAGGATAATGGTGACTTGTCATAGTCATAACATGGTGTGAGCATGTGCCAAATCAACCCAAGCAAAGCATCAAAGGAGAATACCACAATACTATGCTTTTGCATGCTAAAACAACGCATAATTTCTTCAAGTCACACTAAGCAATCCCAATTATTTGGAACAAGACATGCTACAACAATAATCACTAAGCATAATGTCAAAACAACACCTAGCATGTCATGCTAAAGTCTGAGTCCCAGTCAATGCAAGCTCCTCTTGCACTTCAAGCAAGAACTTACTACTCCTTTCCAACACCAAGCAACTTATTTGCAGAACAACGCAACAAGAACGGGGGTCCAAACTACTCAAGAAAACTAAACAAACTAAGCAAAGCAAACAAAAACTAAGACGCTCCAAGAACAACACAACTATGCATGAAAAAATAAAAACGAAGTGTCTAGACAGACCTGAGCTTTTATTGATGAAGAAGGGGATGCCTTGGGCATCCCCAAGCTTTGACGCTTGTACCTCTTGGATATTTCTTGGGGTGACACCATGGTGGCATCCCCAATATTGAGCTTTTGTCCATTCTTCATCTCATTGCATCATTCTTTCTCTACACCTGAATTTTTTTTCTTCACACAAAACTTCACACAATCTTCATTAGCAACATTAGCTTATTCAAAAGATATTAGACCTTTGGCAAAGCTTTGAAATAGCAAGGCTTTTCACTAAACACACAATCTACTGTAGTAACTCCTTCAAAAAGCTCAATTCACCTAAAGAGAACTCAAAAAGGAATCAATAAGAAGCAAATGCAAATAATGGCAGAAATCTGTCAAAACAGACCAGCAGGTAGAAACCGATTTTTTCGAATATCTTCTGTTGCTCAAATAAAAAATTATTGAACTAACGAAAGTTAGCTAACATACTGGGTCATTTATTCGTAAATTTTCAGCTCAATCAGAGTTACAGAGCCTCCTCACTAAATGTTTTGGTGGAGGACAGAAATCTGTTTCGGGACAGCAACTCCCCAAATCTTACTTCCCTCTCATTAGAGGACATTCTTGGCACAAAAAGCAAACAAAAAGGATAAGAAGAGGTCATTACAGAAGTAATAACTTCCAAGATTCAAGGAAACTCTTGGGTTATCTCCCAACAAGTACTTTTCTTTAACGCCTTTAAGTTAGGCACACGAAGCAAGAAGAATCAAGTATTTTCAAATGATGAAGCATTAACATCAAATCTTTCTTTCAAAGGAGGAGCAAAAAGCAACTTCTCTCTCCTCATAGGGAAGTTTTCAATACCTTTCCTGAATGGAAAATGATATTTAATGGTGCCTTCCTTCATATCAATGATGGTACCAACTGTTTTAAGAAAAGGTCTTCCCAAAGTGATAGGACAAGAAGCATTGTATTCAACATCCAAAACATAGAAATCAACAGGGACATAAGCATTGTTAACCATAATGAGAACATCATTAACACTCCGCATGAGTTTCTTCTTAGCATTATCATTGAGTGGGACATCCAAATAACAATCTTATAATGGTGGCAAATCAAGCATTTCATAAATCTTCCTAGGCATAATAGAGACACTAGAACCAACATCACTTGAAGCTTTGAGATCAAAGTTATTCACTTGCATATTAATAATGGGTTCCCAACTATCTTCTACTTTCCTAGGAATAGAAGCTTTGTGTTTTAGCTTCTCCTCCTTAATCTTAACAAGAGCATCTATAATGTTTTTAGTGAAAGCAACATGCATATCACTAGCATCAGGACTTCTAGCAAGCTTTTGTAGGAACATAATCACTTCATAAATATTGCAACCATCAATATCAAAGTCAAACTTAGCATCACTAGTGGTAGGCATAGTAGGAGGAGGAATAGGGGCTACTTGTGGTTTAGTGGTGATAGTGCACACACTATTGTTTCTATCAATTTCAGCTTTCCTTTCCCACTTAGCATGAAGTTGAGCTAACAGCCTAACATTTTCATCAATAGTAACTTGTATGGCATGAGCAGTAGCAAAGGTGTTTTCCATAGTTTCAGGTTTAGCAGCCATTTTATTAACCAAGGAAGTTTGAGCTTCAGACAAAGAGGATATATTTTTCTCAACAGTTAAAAGCTTTTCCTCTATAGTCTTATTGAAAGTGGTTTGTTTACTAATAAAGTCCTTGAGAATGACTTCAAGTTCAGAGGGGGCACTTCTAACATTATTGTAAGAGCTTCCATAGGAATTGCCATTATTAGGAGGATAAGGCCTATAATTATTGTTGCTACCAAAATTATTCCTGTAGGCATTGTTGTTGAAATTGTTGTTTCTAATGAAGTTCACATAAACTTGCTCTTCTTGAGCAACCAGAGGCTATGGGAACACTATTAGGATCTAGAGGAGCTTTCCCATTAACAAGCATAGCCATAATAACATCAATCTTTTCACTCAAAGAGGAAGTTTCCTCAACAGAATTTACCTTCTTACCATGTGGAGCTCTCTCAACATGTCATTCAGAGTAGTTAACCATCATATTATCAAGGAGCCTTGTTGCAGCACCCAAAGTGAGGCCCATAAAGGTACCTCCAGCAGCATAATCCAATAGATTTCTTGAGGAGAAGTTCAAACCTGCATCAAAAATCTGGATAATCATCCAAGCAGTGAGTCCATGAGTAGGGAAATTTTTAACCAAAGATTTCATTCTTTCCCAAGAAGGAGCAACATGTTCACTATCAAGCTGTTTAAATTTCATAATGTCACTTCTCATAGATATAATCTTAGCAGGAGGATAGTACTTTCCAATAAAAGCATCTTTGCACTTAGTCCAAGAATCAATACTATTTTTAGGCAAAGAAAGCAACCATTCTTTAGCTTTTCCCCTCAAGGAGAAAGGAAAAAGCTTGAGCTTAATAATATTTCCATCTACATCCTTATACTTTTGCATCTCACAGAGTTCAACAAAGCTATTGAGATGAGCAGCAGGATCATCAGACCTAGCACCAGAAAATTGCTCTCTCGTCATAAGATTCAACAAAGTAGGCTTAATTTCATAAAAGGTAGCATCAGGAGCAGGTGGAGCAATAGGAGTGCTTAGGAAATCATTATTGTTGGTGCTAGTGAAGTCACACAACTTGGTGTTCTCAGCAGAGTTCATGTTGGCAAAGGTGGGCAAGCCAAAACAGCGGCAGCTAGAGCAGGAACTAAATTTTTTGTGTTTTTTGAAAAGAGGCAAACAAAACCAAGCAAAAGAAACAAAGAAAACTAAAAACAAAGTAAAGATAAAGGAAGTGAAGGACTCCCCTTGTGAAGACATCCTTAGCCTCCCCGGCAACTGCGCCAGAAAAGCTTGTTGATGGCGCCCTGGTGCTTGACGGGGAGGAAGAAGTTTGGTGTCCCTTTAGTTCCCTGGCAACGTCGCCAGAAAAGCTTTACGAATGTCTATGCACAGCCTGTTGGGAACCCCAAGAGAAAGGTGTGAAGCAGCAAGAAGCAAGTTTTCCCTCCGTTGAGACCGAGGTTATCGAACCAGAAGGAGGAAGGAAATGTCACATAGGTGTTGCAAGACCCGTGGAGACCTGCACAACACGAACTCAAGACTTTGCCCCAAAGAACAGTGAGGTTGTCAAGCTCACCGGTTTGTTATAACAAAGGATTAAACGTATGGTGTGGAAGGTAATGGTTTGCAGCAAGTAAACAAGTAACAGTGGAAGATATATCAATGGTAAAGATTGGACCGAGGTCCATCGTTCACTAGAGGTGCTCTCCTTAAATAAACAACATGGCATGAAGGGTAAACAAATTACAGCGGGGCAATTGACAGGAACTGAGCAAGGCATAACAATGCAATTACTAGTCAGAAAGATCCTATTAGATTCGATTGGGCAATACAACAAGATACATAGACCGCCATCCAACTGCATCTATGACTAGAAGTCCACCTTCAGGTTATCATCCGAACCCCCTCCAGTATTAAGTTGCAAGCAACAGACAACTGCTTTAAGCAAAGTGTGTAAGGTAAACAGTCCACATGTTCCATGAACAAGAACTATTCTTTTCTCCCTAGTAGCAACAGCACATCTACAACCGAAGAGATTTCTGTCACTTCCCTTGGAAACTAGAGGCATCAACCCACTATCAAGCATAAATACCCCCTCTTGGAGTCACTAGCAACTACTTGGCCAAGATAGCTACTAACAACGGAGAGCATGCAAGATCACAAACAACACATACATGATAGAATTATAAAGACAAAACCATTAATCAAACCAACATAATAATCTCAATATCCATCGGATCCCCGCAAACACAACATGCGTGATTACAAATAGATTAGATCATGACCATGAACGGAGCTCACAAGATCTATACATGAAAGAACAATGGAGGAGATACAACCATCTAGCTACTACATGGACCCATAGTCCAAGGTGGAACTACTCACGCATCATATCGGAGAGAAGGCCTGCGGGATGATCTCCCCTCCGACATGGTGCCGAGAAGAACTACAGATCCCCTCCATCTAAGGACAATGGTGGCGGCGGCTAAAGACGGTTTCGTGGATATTTGATCCGGTGCTTAGGGTTTCTGCATCGGGGGCTTCTTATAGGCGAAGGGGGAGACCGAGGAGGCGGCCAGGGTTGGCAAACCTTAGCCAGGCGCGGGGCTGGGCCCACCCGCGCCTGGGGTGGGTCTGGCCCCCTGGCTGGCCCCTCCGGCTCTCCTCTGGACTTCTTGTTCCCCATGGAATGTAATTGACTTTGACGTTTGTCCCGTCCAATTCCGAGAATATTTCTTTACTAACTTTTCTGAAACCAAAAACAGCAAAAAACAGGCATCTGGCACTGTTGCAACTTGTTAATAGGATAGTACCAGAAAACATGTAAAAAACACCTCAAAGTGTAGACAAGCAAAGTAGATACTAAACAAGCATGGAACATAAAAAATTATAGATATGTTTCCAACGTATCATTGTCCTATCATTTTTGGTAGACCTTTTTTGAACACTTGTGGAGCTATTATAGATTGTAAGAAGGAGAAAGTTTTAACTAAGTTTGATGGAGATTCTTATGTGTTTAACTTTTCCAAATTTTCTAAAGCTCCTTGTGAAAATAGCTTGCCTAATGAAGATTTCAGGATGGAGCAACTTGCTTCTATTGATCCAGTTTATAACCTTGGACCTCTTTTTGGTGATTGTAAGTATGCTCATTTTGATGATAAAGTTGTTGCCAGTGACAATTATATTGTCAACTTTATTCAGAGTGCTACTGAAAGTTATTATAAGAGAGGGAAACATGGTTTTATGCATCTCAATAATGTTAAGTTTCCCCGTTTTATGTTGAAAGCTTTGAAGTTGCATTTGTTTTGTGTTCCTATGCTAGTGGCTTTTTGTTTCAACAATTCATTTTCTCATGATACCCCCATGCATAGGAAGTGGGTTAGACTCAAATGTCTTGGTTATTTGCTTCTCGATGCTCTTTTTCCCTTCAGATATTTATCTCCTTTGTGATCATCTTTGAAAGTTTCAAGCCTAACTTAAAGGCATTAAAGAAAAGTACTTATTGGGAGATAACCCAAGAGTTTGGTTGAGTCTTGGAAGTTATTACCTCTGTAATAAACGCTCCTTATCCTTTTTGTTTTGGTTTTTGTGTCAAGTTCAAGTGGAGGAGTTGTGAAAAGTGGCTGTCCTGGGACGGATTTTTGTGCTGCATTGTAAAAAAATCGTGAGGGAGCTCAGTACGTTGGATGTAGATGTATTTTTTCTAAGATTGTTCTCCAAGTTGTTACCCAACTTTCATTAGTTCTGCACTTTTTGATTTGAGTGACAGAAGGTTTTCGAAAAAATCAATCTTTACCTGCTGGTCTGTTTTGACAGATTTCTGTTATCATTTTCATTTGCCTCTTACAGAAGCCTATGTTTTGATGGATTTCAGTCGAAGTGTGAACCTAAAGGTTAATTGTTTTTGCTTACACTAATTTTTTCCATTGAGGTTTGTGTGAGACCTTGTAGGAAAGGAAATTCCAGGAGAAGGAGAAAAGGAGTCTGCAGAGTTCGTCTTTGAATAGGTAAAAGTGGTGAAAACAGAAGGTTTGTAAAATCCCGATCTTTTTATATTTTTGGTGTTTTTAATACATAAGGGAAGTTATGAGACGGAACAGAGGAGGAACCGGAGGCCGGGGTGGGCAAACCCACCCTAGGCACGGCCCCCAGCTGGCCGCGCCTAGAGGGGGTGTGCTTCCCCCGAGCTCCGTCTCCGCCTTGTTTTCGTATCAGTACCTTCCTTATGCATTGAAACTTCGTAATATATAACCCCTGGATCCCCCGAGGTTCGTGCATCGTTTTCTCGTCGTGTTTTCGTTTCGATCTGTTTTTGTCAGGAAATCTTCTCAAGTTTAGAGCACCATGGTCTCAGCCAACGACAAAGGCAAGAAGCCTGTGGAGGAAGTAAAGTTGGAGGAACAAACCGTCATAGGGTCAAGGGCAAGGAAACCTACTTTTGTAGGAGCAATTAACACTGGAAGTGCTTTTTCTCGTACGCAGGGGATCATATCCTCCGTTCCAGACTTTAGATCCTACCCTGAGGCAGTGGAAGCCCTTCGAACCACTGACGAGTTTTGTGATAAGTACCGTGCTTTTAGAATGAAGGTGGATGTACTTCAAGAGGAGAATGACAGGCTTCGTGAGATGCTAGAGGGTTTTCTGACCCTAAACAAGAGAACACCACCACCGAAGGAGTAATTCGTCATCAGGTTTGGCATCCCCTTGGCTTGTTCCAAGCTTGGGGGAGTGTCGTGGTATCACCATCACTATCTTTTATCTTTTGCCTTTTTAGTGGATTCATATCTTTGGTAGAGAGGTTATCTTATAGTTTGGTTGGCATGTGGAAGTATCTCTCCTTTAGTTGATTATCTATGTATCCCTTGGTGTGAGTGCCTTTATGAAATATTAATGAGAATTTTCATCTTTTACTTTTTGCACTTCTTATTTTAGTTTGCAATCTCAATTATATGATGGATCTTGTTGACCAGTATTGGCATCACTTTGGGAGCATCAAGTAAATCTAAATTGGTTTTGCCAAACCAAGTTCTGGTCAGTAGCAACACTTTTTGAGGTTTGGAAGAAAAAGCGAAAAAGCTTACAGGTATTTTGTATCATTTATTTTCTTTCTTGTTGGCTCATAAGCTTAGTATTCTTTATTTAAGATCTTTTGTGTCTTGAAGGAAGATTGCATGTTTGACTTTATCACTTGTAGGTTTTCTTGTTTCTTTCAACTCTCTTGCTTGCTACCCAGCCTTGCTAGCCAAAAACCTGTTTTAAGAAGGCATACTTCTCATGTTTCCAATCCCTTTGAACCAAAACCTTTGCCATTTGTGTCCACCATATCTACCTATTAGAAATTGCTATTCTAAGAAAATTCTCAAGCTTCATCTATCTTTCGAATTAAAAAATATTTTGTTATGTGAAAACTAGTTAGTAAAGCTCTCACGAACTTGATGGCACACCTTATTTCCTTGCCCCTAATAGACTTGAACCATTGTGTCATCGAAGTTGTATATGCTTGCATCTATACGTTGGGATTAGCAGAACCGTGCTGTCACGAGGAACGCTTTCAACATTGCACTTGTACATTGTACACAGTTGATATCATGCTCTTTTGTTTACGGATGTCGACGATGTGAAATAAAGAGGGAGCTTGTAAGTCCATGTAGTGATATATGTGTGTTAGAGAAACGCCTGGGCCACTAGCCTAAGCCATGCCTAATCATGGTGGAAACTTGCAGCATCACTATAGTGAGCATTCTATGAAGCATCCTCAATAAAAAGCTATGCACATAGTAAATAAAAAATCGCTGAGATGCTCATTGTCTGCTTGCCTTGTCATTTTGGTTATGGGATAGCTCCTGTACCATGTGCAAGGGGTACCCCGTTGGCGGTTCTCTATGATATGCATGTACTTACAATGACAAGAACTTACCGGTGACTAAAGTTGAGTAGCATGATGAGCGGCCCTCGTACTCAAGGAACATGAGATTGCCAACTTATATTTCGTCAAGCATATACTCCATCTTTGTGCACTTTAACCTTAATCATCTCAAGATGCTTATGATAGGGGCAATGATGGCTCAAAGCTAGTAAGTACCATAATCTTTTGGAAGCTCTTTATGACTTGAAATCTTTGCTTCCCTCTATGAAGGTACCTTTCTCCTATGTTCTAAGTTAAGTCAGTAAACCTACTTCCTCTCTATATCCAGCAAGCATTTGAGTTGTTGTGTTGCAAGCATTCATATGGTGATTTATTCAATCATGTTTTTATCTTCCTTGTTTGCACAAGACTCTTATCTATTGAGTATAACTTTGAAAGCCTTCATTATGCAAAACCTTTTTAAGCAAAGAATGCTCCTGTTTTGAAAAATTCTACAAAAAGATTTTTGTGAAACTGTTTGCCTACTGTTCTCTGACCAGGAACAAGAGTTTGCCAATTCCAATTATGATTTATCTGTATGCATCTCTATTGTGACTCATGTACTTGTTGCAAGCTAAGGTATATAATGGTGAGTTGCTTTCTTCTATGAGTTGTGTAATGGTAAGTGTGATGCTTCTTGTCCGTATTCTTTTATCGACACTTCACTCCATAAACCTGTGGACATGTTTACTGAGCTCAGTTTTTGCTTGGGGACAACCGAAGGTCAAATCTTGGGGGGAGTTGATACGTCCAATTTGCATCACCATTCTATATCATAATTTGTCGCTATTCATTGATATATGTCTTATTATGGGGTATTACTTATGTATTTTCCACTGTTTTTGCATGTTGTATGATTCTTGGAGGATGGACTGCCGGAGTCTGGATTCTGATGGAAAAAGAGGTGTTTTAATGCAATTTCGCGAAGATCAAAAAAATACCAGAGAAATATGGAAAAATTATATTTTCCCGAAAGACGAAGGAAGCCAGAAGGGGAGGCGTAGAAGGGTCGCAGGAGGCCCACCCCCTAGGCGCGGGTCCCCCCTGGGCCACGCCTAGGGCGGGTGTGGCCCACCTGCTCGGCCTCCGACTGCGCCCTCTCGCCTATATCTTCCTCATGGAACCCTAACACTAGGGGAGCAACCACAGATAGATTTCCGTCGCCTCTGTGGGGCGGAAAACACCGAGAGAGAAAGATCTCTCCGGCAGACAGATTTCTGCCGGAGAAATTCCTTCCCGGAGAGGGGAGATCGTCGCCATCAACACCGTCATCAAGCTAGGCTTCATCAGGATCATCATCATCATCCACACCATCATCTCCACCAGCACCATCATCACCACTCCATCCCGCTGTAACAATTGTGTTGGATATTGCTTTAGTTCTTAGGAGAAACTTTCCTAGTGTTAATTACTATTGTAGTTGATGCTTGTGAGTGGAACCATTGGATTGTTGTTTATGTTCAGATTGTTATTCATCAACATATCATCTTTGATCTTGATCCATATGATGTCTTGTGAGTAGTTCGTTTAGTTCTTGAGGACATGGGAGAAGTCATGTTGTTAGTAGTGGATTTGTGTTGAGTTATTATTCAATGGTTTAGTATTTAAGTTGTGGTGCTATTCTTCTAGTGGTGTCATGTGAACATCGACTACATGATACTTCACCATTTATGGGCCTAGGGGAATGCATTCTGTATTTGGATACTAATTGTGGGGTTGCCGGAGTGATACAAACCTGAATCCCCGTTAGGACACCATTGCATAAGGGAGTGTAGGACTCAGAGTTTAAGGCTGTAGTTAGGTTTATATCTTAATTACTTTCCTGTAGTTGCGGATTGCAGGGGGTTTAATCACAAGTATGTATTAGTCCAAGTAAGGTCGGGACATTAGCACATGTTCACCCATACAACACTTACAACACCAAAGAAGAGTACTTAGCTATTTGAAACGAAAGCACTTGACAGAATTCCCATATGTCCTCGAGAACGTTTGGTCCTTATAAGTATTTCCACCGGCCTGTCCTTTGCTAAGAAAGGATTGGGCCACTTGCTGCAGTTGTTCGTTGTCTTTATTACTTGCACTTTGTTTTGTTGCTTTATTAGAAAACCCCTAAAAATCCGTTTGCTAAATATTTACATAGATTTCCTGTACCATACCACTAGTCAACACCTTTTGCTCCTCGTTGGGATCAACACTCCTATTTATCGAAAGTACTACGATATACCCCCTATTCTTGTGGGTCATCAGTGCAATAGCCGCCGGGATTTGCGATTCCTGGCCTAGAGGGTAAGGTACTTCGTCTGTGCAAGGCTCTCTATGGCTTGCGGCAGGCACCAAGGGCGTGGAATGCCAAGCTGGATTCCACGCTCAAGCCGATGGGCTTCAGGCAAGCCCGCACGAGGCGGCCGTCTACCGACGGGGCAATGGAGGAAATGACTTGTTGTAGGTGTCTACGATGATGACTTGGTCATCACCGGCACCAAGGATGCAGAGGTGGCGGCGTTCAAGGAAGATATGAAGGCCTCCTTACAGATAAGTGATCTAGGGCTCCTCCTTCTACCTGGGGATCGAGGTGCACCAGGACCACTCCGGGATCACGCTTCGACAGACCGCCTATGCCAAGCACGTCGTTGAGCTAGCCGGGCTCACCGACTGCAACCCATCCCTCACTCCGATGGAGGAGAGGCTGAAGCTGAGCCGTGACAGCACGACGGAGGAGGTGGACACTACACAGTACCGACGTCTTGTGGGGAGCCTTTGCTGCCTCGCCCACACACGGCTGGACTTGGCATTCTCCGTTGGCTACGTTAGTTCATGCAGTGACCGACGACGGAGCACCAACAGGCTATGAAGAGGATCGTCCGCTACATTGCGGAGACTCTCGACCATGGACTCTACTACCCTAGGTGCCCTGGGACGGCACACTTTGTTGGGTACAGCGACAACGACCATGCCGGCGACATCAACACCAGCAAGAGAACAAGCGGGATCCTCTTCTTCCTCGGCAAGTGCCTCGTGAGCTGGCAGTCGGTCAAGCAGCAGGTGGTGGCCATGTCCAGCTGCGAGGTCGAGTACATAGTGGCCTCCACTGCCTGCACTCAGGCTCTCTGGCTTGCTCGATTGCTTGGTGATCTCCTCGGTCGAGACACCAGCGCAGTGTAGCTCATGGTGGACAGCAAGTCCGCTCTGGCCCTGGCGAAGAACCTCATGTTCCGTGAATGGAGCAAGCACATCCGGGTGAGGTACCACTTTATCCGACGCTGTTTGGATGAAGGGATAATCACGGCGAGCTACATCAACACTAAGGATCAACTTGCGGACCTGCTCACCAAGCCTCTTGGGCGGATCATGTTCCTTGGACTCTGCTCCAGGATTGGGATGGTCCAGCCTTCCCACAAGACAACACACAAGACTTAGGGGGAAAATGATGGATAATTCTTTGTACTATGGTCTTTGTGGGGTTGGTATTTGTGGGGTTGCAGCACACATGGTCCTTGTGTCAAGGAGTGGCTGTTAGGATAGCATCCTTGACTGCTGCTTTAGGACAGCATCTTAGACTAGCATCTAGCATATCCTTGGCTGGTTAGCAGCCTATAAATATGTATCCCCAATCCCTCACGTTGGCATGGCATTTGTGTGAGAAATAAAACCAGAAAATTGCCCCAACTCCTAGTGTCATCCTCTTCTTCAATGAGAGTAAATTTAGAGATCCTATCATATTGTTATACATTTAATATTCACCTGATTTTTATTTGTTTTGGACGTTTGAGGTCCATTAAAAAGAATTTGGCAAAATTTGGCATGTCAATGCTAACACAGTTTTACTGTTCTACTGAAAGTGTCCTTAGTTCCATAAATCCTATACAGTTTTCCTTTTATCAGTTTAAATTTTTACTTGGTTCATTTGGTGGCTCAAAATATGAAATTTTTATAAGCATGGATGGAAGTCGGTTCAGGTCTGCATAGTGGTTTATTGATATTCAATTGTTAATTAGCTAATACGTCATGGGCAAATCTGCTTATTTCATGATAAGTACTACATATATCGAGCTCAATCAGATTTATTATTTGTATTGGACAGGACAATGTATGATGGTGCTAACTTTCATTTGCATTTATTGTTGCTCATATATTTTTTGGACTTCAAACTAAGAAAACCTAGTTCTGAACATTTTGGATATGTTAGGTCTTAGACTTGAGGTTGAGAGATGGTAGTATAGCTAAATAGAGCATAGTTCTGAACATTTTGGATATGTTTTGAGAAGGTGTTAGACTTGAGCTTGAGAGATGGTAGTATAGCTATCAGGTTTGGTCGCCAATTTTCTATATCTTCGATATTCGTACTTCGTTTCGAAATTGTGATCTTGGCTACACATTGGTCTGATATATTTCGTTTCGAATTTAAAGTTCACCCGTTCTTTGTTTACTTATTTCTCATATTTCTTTTTGGTTTCCTAATGTTTCTGTTGTGTTTCATACCTATCCCTACCCAATGTTACAGGGAAAAGGCTTTTGATGTTGTTCACTGTTATATGTTGGGCAAGCACCCAATGGCCATTGCCCTATTATAGATTTTTTTAAATGTTGTCTATCTTTACACAGATTACCTCATGGCATGTGGAATGCTGGGTTACAGCCTATATATGCTTAAGGAGTTTTTATTTTCTCTTTACCTGCAGTTAATATTATCCTTATATTTTACCAAGCGGTGTGTATTCTACATTCATAGTTTATTTAACGCTCCCTATATTTCCTACCAGAAGTATTTGTTCTGTTCACCAGCATACCATTTTGTACTGCAGGCATCTAATATATAATGGTTAGCAAGAAAGGTATGCATGGACAAGTTCCCTAATTGCAGGGGCAAATCACCATCAGGTCAAGAAACACCTGATAAGCATTCTTTAGCAGGTATATTGCCTTGTGGTTTAATGATCATACTCTTTGCTATAGCAGTTTGTCCTGCCATATAAAGAACTACCGCTTTTGCAGAGTAGATGATATTAATTATGTGTAGTGCCCTATTATTCCGTATTTAGCATGCAAATAGGAAAGAGAAAATTCCTTATTTGACACTACTCTCCAATATGATTCCTTATTTGACACTAAAAAAAATTCACTTCCTTATTTGACCACATGTGTAATTTTTTTGCCTTATATGACACTTCAGTGCATTTTGAGAACTAACGGGGTTAACTAGGGATCTACAAAGACATTTTTGCCCCTGATATAATATGACGGTTTGAAGCGAATTTGTACATGGTTAATATAATCGTGTGTGACATTGATATAAAGCATAAAAGTTATGTTGTCTCAGTAACAAGCCATATGAAGAGGGTTCTGGCCCGGCCAGCCGGCCTCGCGTATAAAATTCCGAACACTCCTAATTCATATTCACGATTCTTTCCGGAACCCATCAGCTAGCTCACATCCACCCAAGCATACGAGTTGAATCTTAGAGAGGCCGGTGAGCTGGTGCGCTGGTGCGCACAATGACAAAATTACAAGAAAAAAGGAATCAAAAGCATAAGCATGCGCGCGTGAGAAAAAAAGAAAATGGCAGCCCCGCATGTTCTAAAGAAAGGAAAATGCCAGTAACTACACATCGGTCGCGACCAGACCACAGCCGGGACAAAACGTGATTAGTACGTTGCATGTTGTTACATGCTGATTAGTAAACATGCAGTTCCTTTTTTTAAAGAATGCGCTGGTCCATCCGCGCAGGCGTGCTGCGCGGAACATGAGGAAAGAATTTTGTGTCCGTGTTAGATATGTATGAGTCAAACTATTAAATCAGGGGTATTTAGGTCCGGCTGGAAAAAAATTAACGGAATCTTTTAACGGAACTGACGGTAGTGTCATATAAGGCAAAGAAATTTCAAAAATAGTCATATAAGGAAGTGAAAAAAAATTAGTTTCAAATAAGGAATCATATTGAAGAGCAGTGTCAAATAAGGAATTTTCTCAATAGGAAACTATACATAGCTATTTATTTTGCACGATGCAATAAACTAGCTATCTAGTTTGCACCTTCAGCATTTGTTTTGTGTTCCTTGCACAAGGTGTTCTATGACTGCTTTGGGCGTTCACAGCCTAGGATGTGCACATTACTTTACTAAACTGGCCATTGTTGCCCCTACATGTTTAGCATTGTGGCCATTTGGTTTTAGAGCTTCAACATTATATGTCGCTGTCTTTTGTAGAAAATTTATGATATTAGTAAAGGTATTGACCACAACTAGAGATGACACTCTAATCTGAAACCAAGAATCATGCTATTTCATGTTTCCTGTTGCTTGAACTTTGAGTGGCAATGAGTTGCCTGGTCCTTTTATTTAAAATATTTCACTTGCATACTCACTCATTGGATTTTCTTAGGTTTATCTTCTTGCATATAACATTTACTCGCCTTTAAGATTATCTACAGAATATCTTCCCCATGCTCTGAGCCTTTGCGAGATCAAACTTGGAAACTGAAGCATTGGCCTCACAGGCATGTTCAGACGTTCGGCTTCTCAGTGGCACTGCGTGTACGTTCTCTCTAACCCAAGTGTTTTTCCATGCTTACACGAAAATGACCTGCTTAGCGTTGCTTAAATGCTTTCATGTATTAGTCTGTGTGCTTTCAACTTTATGTGAGGTATAGACCTTCTCCCATGTCCTCAAATGACATATGTTCTGTAATGTTTATCTTGAGATGATGCATGAGTGCTATTGTATTAATGGCCAGTCTAATAAGACAGCAGTTTAGACAATATTTTGATGATTAGGATGCCAAACCTATTGGGGCTATACATGACACATAAGCCTTTCTCATGTCCTGGAGTGATATTCAGTGGTGGTTATAGTGTATATTAGGTTATATAGTTTGGCATTTGTAGAAATGCTATTTTACGAATGGTTAGTCAACACCACCAATTTGGACAATATTCCGATAATCAGGACGCCTAACCCAGTAGAACTTCCTCTAAAAACATGTGGCATGTGGCAAGCCATAGAGGACATCGTTACTCCGTGTTATAGACTGTTGACAAGATGTTTGACCAGTGTTGATACCCTCTTATAAACATCGCCGTCTCGAACAATAACCCGCTAACAGGGTGCTCAACCCTTCACAAGTTAGCTTTTAGAAACCAGGTGGCACGTGGCAAGCCACACACACCCCTAGTCTAGTACCATTATATAGTGTATGAATATCTTTAAACTTTGACCGTTGGATCAAGACTGGTAAATTCCAACATTGCTAATCGTTGGATCTTCTATCTATTCTAGCATCTAGAAAATTCTATTGATAGTCTTTAACACAATGAACATTATGCACAAACCTTAAAACACACTTCTCAATAATTCTAGAATCTGTTTCTCTGTCATTTCTCTAGAGCATGTCAAGTACTCACTCTATCTCAAAATAGATAACTTAGATTTGTCAAAATTTGAATGAAATACTAAATAGTGTCAAGATTCATCCAAACTTTGACAAATCTGAGACATCTATTTTAAGACGGAGAGAGTACTAGGTAGCTAATAGGTTGATTTTTACATGATGCAAAGTACAAGAACCAAATATATACCCAACGCTGATACTTTATGAACGTGTGGCTCGGAATTATAATTATTTTTTAAGCTTCATCTATTATAATTTTATATAAAAAATGATATATCATACTTTTATTATCTAATTCTTACGTGCAAGGCACACGTGCAACTTACTAGTAACCAATAAGGGCGGAAAAACTTTATTTAACCACACACAAGATCTAGCTTCTCAAATGGAATCAGCGATGTTTAAATGAATAACACACATATAGCTTATCTGGAAATAGTTTGATTTGGAACCAAGTTGCGGGCATATGCTGAAGCACCTCTTTAAGTACCTGAAGTTCTATAAAAGCTAGAGAAAAATGTTAAGTTGGTAAGAAAATTCCATGCCTCATGGATATGATAGCCTGTAATGTATTCTAGCAGTACATACTTAAAGTCCTAGTTAAATATTCAAGTTGGATACAAAATTCTCCTTGCAGTGTAGCTGGATGACATTGTACTTGTGTACATAATTAAATTTGGCCGATTCAAAGACAGCAATCATAAGCAAAGAAATCAACTTATTTTACAATATGGAACATTTGAATTAGCATATTCAAACAATCTGAAACGTCCATCCAACTCTAATAGTTTAGTTTTTCAATATGAATGTCTTATCTATCAACTGTACATGCTCATATAATCTAAGACGCCATGATAGGCTTATCCAAGATTATATAAAAATGATACAGAAATTGGAAAACGCTAGGCAATTATACAGATTATCTAAGTTTTTCGCTTGTTGATCCATGTATCTACCTTAAGTGATCCTTGAATTGTAATACTCTTGGATATTGAAGCTTTAAATAAAAGGTTGTGTTCATCAACCGATGTAAAGGCCAGGGTCTTAGACATCTCCACCGGGCCGACCGAACCCGTCCGAGCGTATCTGAACACGTCTGCGCGGACGTGCGCAGCGTTCCAGCGGCATGATCCATCCGGACCGACGCGTCCGGCTTGACCCATTCGTGCACCAAATTTGGGCAACGATTGCGTCGGCCCGGACGCGGGCGGACCGAGGGTGTGTCCTGCCCACGCATGCCACTGGCCGACCCATCAGCCGCCGCTTAGTGCGGCAGTGATTTAGACGCAGCCGCGGCAGTGATTCAAACGCAACCGTGGCAATGATTCAGAGGCGCGGGCGGTATGCCATCAATGCCGACGGGATGGCACCCTGACTGACGGGACACCGCCTTCGTTCTTGCACCGACATTGATGGCGAAGGAGCGGATACATGTGTGCATTCGCAAGCGAAGGGACTGTTTAACCCTGCACCCATCGGTGCCACACTCCCCACCTCTCGCCATCGCCAACCCTAGCAGCTCCGACGCCAACGATGAAGACACAAGGATGGTTCAAGAAGGGCAAGAACGACCACGAGGTGACCGAATCCGGCTCCGTCTCTATCCACCGATGCAGTGGCCTGCTGGCCTTCCTTCGCGGTGCCGCCGTGCCACCACAGCCACGGCCAGAGGACTTCGTCCATCGCCCCCGTGGGGGGGGGGGAGGGGCGCAGCTACCTGCTGGTGCGTGACCGCCATCGCCAGCGGTACTACCGTGTTGCGGATTATGAGCGCCGTTGGAGAGAGGGTGTGGGCATCAACCACCACGATGTCTCCCTCCCCACGGGATGGCACCTCAACCGGGAGCGGGTACCTGTTCCACCCGTGCCCAAGCAAGGCAAAGGGATGGAGGAGGAGATCCGCTGTCGCATCTGCAACCTCCCGCCGATAATGCGGTGGGAGAGTGGCTACTAGAGCGAGGATTTCTAGAACCAGTTCCTCGACTGGGAGCACATGGCACGGCGCACGAGCGCCTTCCACGGTGACTTGCAGCTGTGGTAGGTCTATGACGTCCCCACCGTCGACTCCAACGATGACGGCGCCTTCAACCCCTCCGACGACGAGCTCGTTAGCAACGACGACAATGATAAGGACGACGACATCATCGTCAAGCAGGAGCCAGGGGACCCGGTCGCCGCCGCCGCCGTGAACCTTCCCTAGAGTACCGGGAGGTCCTCGCGCGGGGCTACGATGAAGACACCTTCACCGAGTAGGCCATTGCGGCCAGCGCGCGGGATGAGGATGCCTTGTGGGAAGGCTACCAAGAGGTGATCTAGCTCACCGGTCTGGTGGCGCAGGCAAATGCCTAGCTGCCTCCACCGCCGTCGCTGCTGGGGTGGGCGTCGCGGATCGCTCCAGAGGTAGGGATGGAGCTGGCGCACGTCCAGCACCACACGGGGCCGCCTGCAGCGTGGCTGGAAAGGTGATCGACCTGCCTGCGCTTGCTCCGGCCCTGCCACCGCCTAACCTCTGGACGCCGCCGGAGTACATCGACCTTGACCCCTAGATGGACACGGCGGTGCCGACGCGCGAAGATCGGTAGCTAGGGTTTGGGCTAGGGCTAGTTTAATTTGTTTTTATATTATGAATGTAAATTACCTATGAATATATGAATATGTACGAACTTTGCCCTTTTTAGCGCAAACTATCTCTGTTTGAATTTGGCAAAAAAAAAACGCCGCCCTATTTGCTAGGCGCGGACAAATGGATCGTGTTGCTGGACGCGGCTGGCTGGACTGGCCGGACCCAACCCAAAAGTGACCGTGGCCTGACCTAAACGGATAGAAACGGACCATTCGGGTTGCCCGTTTGGGTCGTGCCGGTGGAAATGCTCGTATTCCCCTTTTCCAAAAAAAGATGTTCTTATTGAGGATGACTGGCTTTAGGCTTTTCTCTTGGCAATTGCACAGTGCAATACAGTACCTTCAAATGTCTTTATTTCCAAAAGCAAGCACCTAAAAACAGCACATATATTCATCAAAACATTTGCAAACAATACAAAAGGAGAGAAACTGTTCTTTGATGCTGGCACGAAATCTTTACCAAATTTGCAAAATTTAGGCTACCTACAACTCCAGGTGTCAGTATTTACAGTAGGAGGATGCTTCTTCATTGCTTTGTTACCATGGAGTGAACGAGCCATTTCCAGTCCCAGTCTAGTCAAACCCCCAAACCCTAGACGCTCCCTACCCACAGTCAAGGCTCTCCATCGTGGAGAATTAGAGGGTAAGGTGAGCGTAGGTAGGTGAGTGCTCCGCCACCGGCCTCCCCGGCCTTGGCGTTCCCCCGTTGTCGACCCCTCTGGTTGTGCGACCTTCTTACCCTCCTCCACCTCCTTCCCCATGGTGTCTTCTTCGCCTTCCCATCCCCCGGGCTTCCCGCGCCACTGGCTCAGATCTGGGAGCGCAAAGTCAGTTTCGTCGGCAGCGGCGGCTCGTGGCAACGACCATGTCTCTGGCATGGGAGTCTCCTCGGCCTCGGGGGATAGCCAGGAGGTGGCTCAGCCAGTCCCGCCGGGGCCTGAGGCAGGGCGTGGTGCTTGGCAGCAACCGCGGCTGTCACGCAAGGCCCGTTGGAGGATGCGCAAGGACCAACAGGAGGGTCGTAAGCGCAAGGCGGCGCCGCCTCTGGAGATGGAAGGGCTATGTTTGAAATGCTACCGGGAGGGGCATCTCAAGCTGGGGTGCACGAACCCTGCGGTGTGTGCCCACTGTGGCCATGAGGGCCATGCGGCGAACGACTGCGACCTTCGTAGGAGCCCGTCTGCGGCCGAGGAGGAGGACAAGCTGCGACGCCTTGCCCTGGACAAGAGAGCACGTCCTGCCTCCCCTGGTCGGCGCCCGGTTCATCAGAGGCTTCAGTTTGCTGCGTGCTCCCCCGCGTCTTCATCGCCACCACA
Organism: Avena sativa; assembly: GCA_916181665.1. NCBI lineage: Eukaryota > Viridiplantae > Streptophyta > Magnoliopsida > Poales > Poaceae > Avena > Avena sativa. The sequence goes on from OV702297.1 coordinate 153,822,532, forward strand.
TCTGCCTCTACCCCCACCGACACCTCCACCCCAGAACCGCCCGGTCATGGAGGCCTGGCCTCAGCTGAGAGCTGCGCCTGCACCTGGCATGGCGCGTGTACACTGGACTGGCGGGCTGGAGGAAGAGGATGAGGGGCCAACACCTATCTGCGTCGTGCGGCGCTCGGTGGCGGTGAATGATCTAGAGCAGCGGTTGCAGTTTTCCATGGTGGCGTACGTTGGTGGGAGTAGACCGGCGGTTTCTTGCGGCCAGGCGCTGGAGGCCATTGTCGCCACCGGGGTACTTGAGACAGAGGTCTCGATTCACCGATTTGCACCAGAGGATTTCCTGGTGGTTTTCGGGCATGCTGAACACAAGGCTAGGGTGGCGGCGTGGCCGTTGATCGAGCACGCCGGTTTCTCTCTGTTCTTCAGGCAGTGGAACCAGCAGGCGCAAGCGGAGCAAGCGTCCCTGGGCTCCAAGGTACATCAGCTGCTGGAAGGGGTGTCGCCTCACGCTTGGGACATTGAGGTGGTGAAGGACCTGCTGGGCAATAGCTGTACGGTGGAGGAAATCACGCCGGAGACCAGGAGCCATCGGGATCTCTCGTCTTTCAAGCTCACGGTTTGGACTTCGGAGCTGGAGGCGATCCTGGTGGCCAGAACGCTGGCAATTCCTGAGCCAGTTGAGGTACGTCCACACAGAGATGGGCGTAGGGGGAGCCCCCCCGCGGAGGAGGTGTCGAAGTCGAGGAAGACGGTACTCAAGGTCCTAAAGTATAAGGTGATCATCCATGTTACTCGTGTGGAGGAAGACGCGCTTCCAGAGGAGTGGTTCCTGCCGTAGTCCTCTGGGAGTGATCAGAGCGGGCTGCAGGAGGATTTTCGTGGCGGTGGCGGAGGTGCTAGGGATCGTCGGATCTACCATGATCTTCCATGGCAACGCGGGCGGCGTTATCGTCATGGCGGTGCTGGAGGCGGGGGGCCACCACTACGGGGGCAGAGGACACGCGTCGTACGCGGGTTTGGCATAGAGGGACTGGATTCTTCCGGAGATGGACAACCCCGGTCCTCTCGTTCAATTAAAAGGCAGTGGTGCACTTGCGGACAAGGAGGATGTAGCTTTGGGCGCCCCTTGGTCAAAAGGTGGGTCTGAGCCTGATCCTACGCAGAGGACGCCTGTTGAGCTGTCTGCGCAACGGACGGAGGAATTGCGTCTTGAGGAAGCCTCGCCGGTGGTGGTCACGCCACGTGCGCTGCTGGAGGTTGGCGTGGAGTGGGTCGAGGTAGGCGTGGACGTGGGGAGGAGTCTGGAGACACGCTTTGTCCCTTTGGCGACAAACGTGATAATTGCCCCCCAGCCCGTGATCCTACAGGAGTTGGATCCCGAGGAGAGGGACTCTCGCCAGGTGGAAGGGACTGGCTCAGATTTGGAAGCGGTGGACGAGGAGATCGAGTGCGACCCACCTGAGCGTGAGCTGATGGTTGTGAGTACGGGTGGGCCCCTTCTGGGAGGGAGGGTCCCACACTGGTGGAGGTTGCTACGCCGGGGGAAGGATCGATGGACCGGGTACAGGATTGCGACCGCCAGGCTTCCCCATGCAGTGTTTTGACGGAGCCCACCGAGGAGCGGCAGCAGGTCGTGGTTCAGGAGGTTAGCACCCTGTCCTCTGAACTAGAGGCTATGGCTAAGATCAAGACGTTCTGTGCCAACGTGATCAAGATGCTGGCGCCCCCTATTCTCAATGAGATTGAGTCCTCCAAGCTTAGAGCAGAGGCTGAGCCTTTCACCCCGCGGCGCGTGACCCGCAGGAGCACGGATACCCCGGTGCATGCCACATCGAGGTGCAAGGAAGCTTCGGCAGCGGAAAACATGTTGCTAAAGGCACTGGGGATTTGCACGGAGAATTGTCAGTGAGCGAGGAGGATCTGCACGTCTTTTGGCAGATGTTCGACTCTCCACTGCGAGAGAAGCACCTGAGAGTGATGGCCTCCATCTTTGGGAAGGCTGTGCCGCCGGTTTTTGAGCCAATGGATGGAGGTCTAGTGGCGATCACTGCCCAGTGATTGGCCGAGGACAGGAGCTTTTACACCTTTTTTATGGATATTACTGTTGAGATTTTAGATTGGAATGTGAGGGGGCTAAATGATCCTGCTAAGAGAAATGCAGTGAGGGAGTTTGTAGCCGCTCTTAGGGTGATTTTAGTGTGTTTCCAGGAGACTAGAGTGGATGTAATTGACATTTTCTTTGTTATGCAATGCCTGCCTCCGTCATTTGACAGCTTTGCCTACCTTCCGGCAATTGAGATGAGGGGAGGGATCCTTCTGGCCTGGGACTCTTCTATCATGGATGTGACGAGTCTGAGTCTTGACTCGTATGCAATCACGGGAGAGGTTATCACCAAGGATAACTGTCGCTGGTGGCTGACCTTGGTTTACAGGCCCCAATCTACGGAGGATAAGATTGAGTTCCTCACGGAACTTGTGGAGCGGAGATCCCTCTGTCCGGGGCCATGGCTTGTCATCAGAGACTTTAACATGATCATCAACGCTGCCGACAAGAATAACGGCAATCTGGATAGAAGTATGATGGCAAGATTTAGGAGTTTTGTCTAGCAGTTTGAACTAAAGGACGTGTATCTGCACGTGAGGCTATACGTGTGGAGCAATGGACGGGCCGAGCCGACACAGACTCGAATCGATCGTGCCTTGGTATCAGTCGATTGGGACATCTTGAATTCCGATGCGGTTCTGCAGGCGTTGTCCTCGTCCATATATGACCATGCTCGACTGCATCTGGCGCTCAATGCGGCCTTTAAGCCCAAGCAAAGGTTCAAGTTTGAAGCATTCTGGCTGAAACTGGAGGGGTTTGAGGAGGCAGTTAAGGAGGCATGGGTTTGAGACCCTGCAATCATGGACCCGTTCCAGAGATTGGATGCTCTTTTTCGGAATGCTGCGTGGCACCTTCAGGCGTGGGGACAAAGGAAGGTAGGAAACGTGAAGCTGCAGATCGCGATTGCCAATACAATCATCTTTCGGTTAGATGTGGCCCAAGAGGGAAGGAGGCTGTCTGAGGGAGAGATGTGGCTGAGAATAACGTTGAAGCTTGCTGTGCTTGGCTTGGCGTCGCTAGAGAGGACGATCGCGAGACAGAGGTCTCGCTTAAGGTGGTTAAGAGAGGGAGACACGAATACTAAGCTCTTCCATGCAGTAGCAAGCGGTAGGAAAACAAAGAACTTCATTCCGTCGGTTAGGGTTGGGGAGGAGATCATCACGGACCAAGGCAGTAAGGTACGTGCATTCACAGAGGCATAGCAAGCGCTGATTGGGCAGATTCAGAGTAGGGAGATCACATTGGATCTCAATGCGCTGGGATTACCAACCCATGAGCTACAAGATCTGGAAGGGATTTTCACGGAGGAGGAGGTTTGGGGAGTCATCAAGGAACTCCCTAGGGACCGTGCTCCGGGGTCTGACGGTTTCACAGGAGCTTTCTATTAGAGGGTGTGGCAGATCATCAAGGGGGATATTATGGACGGCTTGCTCAAGCTAGCTGTGGGAGATGGCTGAGGCTTCGGCAGACTGAATAAGGCACTAATCACGTTGATACCTAAGAAGTTGGATGCCACAGAGGTCGTTGACTATCGGCCTATAAGTATGGTGCACAGCTTCGCTAAGCTGTTTTCCAAGATCTTAGCCAATAAACTGAGGCCAAGGCTTGGTGAGATCATAAGCACCAACCAGTCAGCTTTCGTTTGAGGGAGGAGCTTGCACAACAATTTCATGCTAGTGCGCCAAGTGGCTAGGAGGATCAACCAGAGGAGGAAGGTAGCCGTGCTTCTCAAGTTGGACATTTCTAGGTCATTTGACTCGATCTCCTAGGTTTTTTTGTTTGAGGTGTTGAGACACATGGGGTTCGGAGCAATGCTTTTGCAGTGGATCTCGTTGCTTCTACGCACGGCGACCACAAGGGTCACAGTGAATGGAGTGACGGGGGACCAGATTCGGTTCGTGAGAGGATTGCGCCAAGGGGATCCCACCTCTCTGATGCTTTTTGTGCTAGGCATGGAGGTGCTGACCAGGGTGGTGCTTGCGGCGGCTAGGGAGAGTCTATTCCAAAACATGGCTGGTATTTCGCCTGCCGAGAGGATATCGGTGTATGCGGATGATGTGGTGCTCTTTGCCAGTATTGAGGACCGTGAGCTCGTTGTAATCAGGGAGATTCTGAGGATGTTTGGAGAGGCCTCTAGTCTGTAGGTTAATTACAGCAAGACGACGACCACTGTGATCATAGGTACTGCGGAGGACGAGGAACAGGTTCATTTGGCTTTGGGCTGCAGGATGGCCTGTTAGATAGATCTCAAACGTGAACGGGCCCAACGGCCCGTCACGCCCCTATCCGCGCCCTGATCGGGGGCGCCCAACCCTATCTGGTTGGTAGGCCCCTGTTGCCAGCGCTATATAAAGAGGTGGGAAGCCGGTAGCACGCCTCACGAGGTTAGTCGTGCCCTAGCCGCCCCACCTACAAACCCTATCCGATCTAGGCTAGCGCTGTGCCGACGGGAAGCTCCACCGCCGCCACACTCACCCCTTTACCACCCATGGCCAATGACGGAGGCTCCAGCTCTGGCACTAGCTCGGGCATCCCCTCTGGCTCATGTCTCTCGAGCCAGGGAGCAGGTAGTTCACCTCTCAGTTCTCTCTCTCTCTCTCTCTCTCTCTGTTCGATCTACAAAGGTAAAACATAGTGCTACTGATAGATCTAGACTAGATCCATTACAAAGTTGTGTTTTAACAATGGTATCAGAGCCAGTTTTAGTTACTAGATTTTTCGGTGCAAAGGTAGAAAGCAAAAGTCCAAAAGAAGAGGAAAAGAACTAGATCTAAAGTGCGCCTGCCCTATGGCCGCGCCGTTCCTCTCGATCTAGATGGGCATCCATAGTGGAGACATCTAGAAGAAGAACATACCCTTCGGGGCAAAGAAAAACCCTAGATCTAAGCCCCAAAAGATCCCAAACCCCAGATCTAACCCCATAGATCCCCAAAGAAAAGTTAATCAAAAAAAAGGGGGAACACTCCGGTCATCGCCGGGAAAGTTTCTGCCCCACACCTCGGCCACTTGACGACGGTGCACCCACCCTCGGGTGGATGCACACATCGGCAAGGAGCAAAGGGGGGGGGGGCTCCGCTGTTTCCCAACAGACAAGGCAACAAAAAAAAGGGGGCTCCACCGCAGCGCTAAAGGCTCCACCGCCACCCCTCTTGACGGTGGTGCGCCCACCCTCGGGTGGACGCACCGCCGGCAAGGAGGGCGGGGGGGGGGGGGGGGGGGCATGGCTCGGAGCAAGGCAGAGGGAGGGGTGCGCCACCGTGACCACCTCGCCTCGCCTCGGGCTCGCTCCGTCAGAGCAAGGCAGAGGGAGGGGCGCGCCACCGCTGCCACCTCGCCTCGCCTCGGGCTCGCGCCGCCGCAGCAAGCAGAGGAGGGAGGGGCTCGGCCACCTCGCCAAGGGAGGGGCGCGGCCACCTCGCCGAGGGAGGGGCGGGGCCGCCTCGCCACGCTGCCCACAGCGCCGCCGCGGGTAGGACGCGCCGCCGCCGCGGATCCGACGCGGGGCTGCCGCGGGATAGGACGCGGCTCCACCGCGGGGGAGTGTAGGGGGACGCGGTGGGGGAAAATGAAGTAGGGTTTCCAGGGGGTCGGCGCGGGGCGGCTTTATACCTCCGAGACTCACGCTGTGCCGTCCGATTTAGGGAGGGCGCGATGGACGGCCAGGATTTAGTGGCGCGGGCGGCCGGGGGGCGGTGGCGGGCCAAGCGGGCAGGCCAAGGGGGCGTTGGCGGGCTCTGCTGGGCCGCGACCATGGGCCGCAGGGCGAGCGGGCGCTGGGTCCCTGGCGCGCGCGTGGGCGGCAGCCAGGCGCTGGAAGAACCAGGCCGCCTTGGGCCGCTGCACGCAACCCACAGAGAAGGCCCAGTAAGGGCGCACTGCACAGTTTTTTTTCTGTTTTAGTTCTTCCTATTTACAGAATTCCTTTTTTGTGATGTTTTCATCAAGTTTTGGACAGTTTTTGCATAGTTTTCTCTAGTCATCTTATTACAAGTATATTTTGACTAGAAAATGATTCAAAGGCAGAATTTTTTCTGTAAAGTTCAAAGTATCATGAAAGTCATTATTAAGTTTCCACTGCAAAATAGATGATTTAAATTGCAATGATGCAATAAAGTTTGTTTAAATTTTGTTAGAAAGATGTGACAAAGCAATTAAAGATGATTATGTCTCATGTTATTAATTGACCAACGTTATTAATAAACATGACCATGATCGTTTTCATTGAGTATTAAAGGTGCATTTAACTTTATTTCTACCCAACGGTGATGTAATTTTAAATAGCACAAAACAATTGCATGCATAATTTATACCAACGTTAAGTTAATGCATACAGTTGTTTTTTTCCTTGGTGATCTCACATCTTTTGTGGTTTTCAGGAGGTCTCAACCTCATGGCCTGTTTGAAGGACATCCCGCTGCTGCGGGGGGACAACTACTCCGAATGGAGGAAAAAGGTCGATTTGGCATTCGTATGCGCCGAAGTGGATTGGGTGGTTGACACCAAGCAACCAGTCAAGCCTGCTGACCCTGTCAGGGGAGATGTTGAGGAAAGTGCTGCGTTTGAGAAAAGGAAGAGGGACCATGCTCCATTGGAGCTGGCCTACTCGATTGATAATCAAAAATGGGTGAACGCCAACAAGAAAGGTTTGGCCTTCGTAAAGAACACAATTGAGAACGCCATAGTGGGCTCAATTGGAGAGTGTGCCTCCGTGGGCGAATACCTTGCCAAGATAAAGAGCCAGTTTACTGGCTCTTCAAAGATGTATGCGACCCAGCTGTTGAAACAGCTGGTGACTGAAAAGTACACGGGAGGACCCCACGGAATAAGAGAGCACATCTTGAGGATGTCAAACATGGCAGCGAAGCTGAAACCCATGGATGAGGACCTCGAGCTAAAGCCTGCACTTTTGGTGCACCTAGTGATGGCCTCTCTTCCACAGTCATTCGAGAATTTTGTAATAAACTATAATATGTCCCCTGAAAAGTGAGACATAGAAAAGACCATTGGGATGTGCTCCTAAGAGGAGGAAAGGCTGAAGGCCCTTCACGGTGGTTCCTTGAACTTCGTGAAGGACAATAGAAAGAGAAGCTTCACAAACGGTAACCATGGTGGCTCACCCTCCAAGCCACATGGCAAGGGCCCAATGCAGCACCAGTACCAGCACCAGCAGTCCACCCCTGGGGAAAAAGACCTGTGCCATCACTGTAAAAAGACTGGCCACTACAAGAAGGACTATCCAGTTTGGCTGAAGTACATCATGGCCAAAAATGGTAAAGATATAGTTTCTTTTGTTAATGAATCTCTGTATGAAAAGTTTACTAGATCTACTTGGTGGATTGATTCTGGTGCAACTGTTCATGTTGCCAACTCTTTACAGGGGTTCCATTCGACAAGGATCATGCCAAAAAGAGAAAGACTCATTGAAGTGGCGAATGGGATTGAAGCAGAAGTGGAGGCCATTGGTGACGTCCCTCTGGAGCTGGCTGATGGCTCTTCTCTTTTGCTCAAGGATGTTCTTTTCGTTCCCTCAATTCATAGAAATTTAATAAGTGTGTCGTGCCTGGACAAAGATTCTTATGAGTGTTATTTTGGAAATGGCAAGTGTGCCATTTGGTTAAAAGATATTTGTGTGGGTGTTGCTACCTTATATGATAAGTTATATTTACTATCCTTGCATGAGAAAGTATTTTCTGTGTGTGATGTGAACGAAAAAGTTCCCTTGTCGAACAAAGAACAAAAGAAAAGAAAGCGAACTCTTGACTCATCGAAACTATGGCACTGCAGACTAGGCCATATTTCAAGGGGAAGAATAGAAAGCCTCGTTAAAAATGACATTCTTCCTCCGCTAGAGTTCTCCGACATAGAACAATGCATAGATTGTATTAAAGGAAAGTATGTCAAACAAATTAAAAAGGGTGCAAACCGAAGCATAGCTACTCTAGAAATAATCCACACGGATATTTGTGGACCGTTTCTGGTGAAAAGTGTGGATGGCTATGATTCATTCATAACATTCACGGATGATCACTCCCGGTATGGTTATATTTATCCAATTAAAGAAAGATCTGAAGCGTTGGATAAATTTAAAATTTTCAAAGCTGAAGTAGAAAATCAGCATGATAAAAGAATTAAAATAGTTCGGTCCGATCGTGGGGGGGAGTACTACGGTCGGCATACTCCATATGGTCAAGTACCAGGACCCTTTGCAAGGTTCCTGCAAGAAAATGGAATAGTCGCCCAGTATTCTATGCCGGGCGAACCTCAGCAAAACATAGTAGCTGAAAGGCGCAACCGTACCCTTATGGATATGGTGCGCAGCATGATGAGCTACTCCACCCTCCCATTGGGATTGTGGATGGAGGCGCTTAAAACCGCCATTCACATTCTCAACAGAGTACCAAGTAAGTCGGTGCCCAAAACACCGTATGAATTGTGGACAGGCAGAGTCCCCTCTCTGCACCACTTGAGGGTCTGGGGGAGCCCAGCTGAGGCAAAAGTTTTCAATCCAAACATTGCAAAGTTAGACCCCAAAATAGTATCTTGCCACTTTATTGTCTATCCAGATAAGTCAAAAGGCTATCGTTTCTACTGTCCCGACAGATACACAAAGTTTGTAGAAACGAGACATGCAGTCTTCTTGGAGGACGAATTGATGAGGGGGAGCATGGTAGCTAGGAAAATTGATCTTGAGGAGAAGAGGGTGCATGCACCTAATCCGATGAATCAGGAGCCATTTTTCTCGCTACCTGTTGTGCCACGATCTACAACCCCTGAGGTTGTTGTGCCGGCACCTGTTGTGACTCCACACGTGACAAAAATGGGTGAAAGTTCGGAACCTGTCCATCAGGAGCCATCTGAACCCACTATTGAGCACGAAAGGGAGCCAGAACAGCCACCTACTGTAAATGTGCCTGAACCCGCGGCAAGAAATGAGCAAGAGTCTGATGAACTCAGAAGGTCTAAAAGAGAACGAAGACCAGCCATTTCCAAAGAAATTTACAAAGTCTACAATGTAGTTCATATGGAGGGAGATCCTACCTCATATGAAGAAGCCATGAGTAGCCCTCACTCAGCCAAGTGGGTGGAGGCAATGGAAGATGAAATGAAATCAATGAGTTCCAACAATGTTTGGGACTTAGAGGAAATTCCTAAAGGAGCCAAAACAGTAGGATGCAAATGGGTCTACAAAACAAAGTATGACTCCAACGGGAATGTAGAAAAGTACAAAGCTAGACTCGTGGCAAAAGGCTTTATGCAAAGAGAAGGCGTAGATTACAATGAGACTTTTTCTCCGGTCTCATGTAAGGACTCCTTCCGAATCATCATGGCACTTGTTGCACATTTTGATTTAGAGTTGCATCAAATGGATGTCAAGACGGCATTTCTAAATGGAGATTTAGAAGAAAATGTTTACATGAAACAACCCAAGGGTTTTTTCATGGAGGGGAAGGAACATATGGGATGCCGCCTAAAGAAATCCATTTATGGGTTAAAGCAAGCCTCTAGGCAGTGGTATTTAAAGTTTAATGATACCATTAAAAGATTTGGATTCAAGGAAAATGTTGAGGACAACTGCATTTATGCAAAGTTCAAAAGTGGGAAATATATTTTCCTAATTTTGTATGTGGATGACATTCTGCTTGCCAGCAGTGATGTTAGTCTACTACTAGAGACAAAGAAGTTCTTGTCATCAAACTTTGATATGAAAGACCTTGGTGAAGCCTCTTATGTTTTGGGCATAGAAATTCACCGAGATAGAAAGAATGGAGTGTTAGGACTGTCGCAGAAAGCGTATTGTGAAAAGATTTTAAAGAAATACAATATGCATGCGAGTAATGCAACACCCGCTCCCATAGTCAAGGGCGATAGTTTTGGGAAATCCCAATGTCCAAAGAATCAATATGAGATCGATCAAATGAAGTCAGTACCATATGCTTCGGCTGTTGGAAGCTTACAGTATGCACAAGTGTGCACTCGCCCTGACTTAGCATTTATCACTAGGGTACTCGGTAGATATCAAGAGAATCCAGGCATAGAGCACTGGAAGATGGTAAAGAAAGCTTTGTGTTATGTGCAAGGCACAAAAGGCCTCATGCTTACCTATAGAAGGTCTGATTCCCTAGAGATAAAAGGGTATTTAGATGCGGATTTTGCGGGAGATAAAGACGACCGAAAGTCCACGACAGGGTATGTCTTTACTGTCGCAGGAGGTGCTATTTCGTGGAGAAGCGCCAAACAGTCGATAGTTGCATCATCTACGATGTATGCAGAATTTATAGCATGTTATGAGGCCATGGGACAGGCGTTATGGTTAAAGAAATTCTTACCCGACTTGAAAGTGGTTGACTGCATTAGCAGGCCACTAAAGATGTACTGTGACAACGAGCCCGCAGTATTCTATGCTCACAACAACAAGTCGAGTAATTCTACAAAGTCTATAGATATAAAGTATTATGTTGTGAAGGATCAAACTATAAGACTCGATCATATAAGGACAAAGGATATGCTTGCGGATCCGCTAACGAAAGGCTTACCACCCAATGTGTTCAAGGAACACATAGCCAACATGGGTTTAACGGGAAGCCTATGATTCCTGGACTATAGAGGCCCAAAAGTAACAGGATTTGTTTCAAAACATGAAGGTATATAGTGGATGTCTGATTCTATCGGCAATTGAGCTGAGACGATGAAACATGCTCTATGTATCATTCTGTGATGGAATAAGTAAAGAACAAGGTTAAAAGTAAAGTCGAGATCTAGGGGGAGAATGTTAGATAGATCTCAAACGTGAACGAGCCCAACGGCCCGTCACGCCCCTATCCGCGCCCTGATCGGGGGCGCCCAACCCTATCTGGTTGGTGGGCCCCTGTCACCAGCGCTATATAAAGAGGTGAAGAGCCGGCAGCACGCCTCACGAGGTTAGCCGTGCCCTATCCGCCCCACCTACAAACCCTATCCGATCTAGGCTAGCGCTGCGCCGACGGGAAGCTCCACCGCCGCCACACTCACCCCTTTACCACCCATGGCCAATGACGGAGGCTCCAGCTCCGGCACTAGCTCGGGCATCCCCTCTGGCTCATGTCTCTCGAGCCAGGGAGCAGGTAGTTCACCTCTCAGTTCTCTCTCTCTCTCTCTCTGTTCGATCTACAAAGGTAAAACATAGTGCTATTGATAGATCTAGACTAGATCCATTACAAAGTTGTGTTTTAACAATGGTATCAGAGCCAGTTTTAGTTACTAGATTTTTTGGTGGAAAGGTAGAAAGCAAAAGTCCAAAAGAAGAGGAAAAGAACTAGATCTAAAGTGCGCCTGCCCTATGGCCGCGCCGTTCCTCTCGATCTAGATGGGCATCCATAGTGGAGACATCTAGAAGAAGAACATACCCTTCGGGGCAAAGCAAAACCCTAGATCTAAGACCCAAAAGATCCCAAACCCCAGATCTAACCCCATAGATCCCCAAAGAAAAGTCAATCAAAAAAAAGGGGGGAGCAAGGGGGGGGGGGGCGCCGCCGTTTCCCAACATACAAGGCAACAACAACAAAAAAAGGGGCACCACCGCCACCCCTCTTGATGGTGGTGCGCCCACCCTCGGGTGGACGCACCGCCGGCAAGGAGGGCGGGGGGAGGCATGGCTCAGAGCAAGGCAGAGGGAGCGGCGCGCCACCGCGGCCACCTCGGAATGCTGCGTGGCACCTTCAGGCGTGGGGACAAAGGAAGGTAGGAAACGTGAAGCTGCAGATCGCGATTGCCAATACAATCATCTTTCGGTTAGATGTGGCCCAAGAGGGAAGGAGGTTGTCTGAGGGAGAGATGTGGCTGAGAAGAACGTTGAAGCTTGCTGTGCTTGGCTTGGCGTCGCTAGAGAGGACGATCGCGAGACAGAGGTCTCGCTTAAGGTGGTTAAGAGAGGGAGACACGAATACTAAGCTCTTACATGCAGTAGCAAGCGGTAGGAAAACAAAGAACTTCATTCCGTCGGTTAGGGTTGGGGAGGAGATCATCACGGACCAAGGCAGTAAGGTACGTGCATTCACAGAGGCATAGCAAGCGCTGATTGGGCAGATTCAGAGTAGGGAGATCACATTGGATCTCAATGCGCTGGGATTACCAACCCATGAGCTACAAGATCTGGAAGGGATTTTCACGGAGGAGGAGGTTTGGGGAGTCATCAAGGAACTCCCTGGGGACCGTGCTTCGGGGCCTGACAGTTTCACAGGAGCTTTCTATCAGAGGGTGTGGCAAATCATCAAGGGGGATATTATGGACGGCTTGCTCAAGCTAGCTGTGGGAGATGGCTGAGGCTTCGGCAGACTGAATAAGGCACTAATCACGTTGATACCTAAGAAGTTGGATGCCACAGAGGTCGTTGACTATCGGCCTATAAGTATGGTGCACAGCTTCGCTAAGCTGTTTTCCAAGATCTTAGCCAATAAACTGAGGCCAAGGCTTGGTGAGCTCATAAGCACCAACCAGTCAGCTTTCGTTTGAGGGAGGAGCTTGCACGACAATTTCATGCTAGTGCGCCAAGTGGCTAGGAGGATCAACCAGAGGAGGAAGGTAGCCGTGCTTCTCAAGTTGGACATTTCTAGGTCGTTTGACTCGATCTCCTAGGGTTTTTTGTTTGAGGTGTTGAGACACATGGGGTTCGGAGCAATGTTTTTGCAGTGGAAGACCTAGGTTTCCACCGATATATAAACCCCTTGTAAGCCGCCGGTTGGGATGAGTTGCATCTGTGAAATCCCCGGCGTTTGTAAACACTCCTCGATATAGTGAAGTTTCGCTGGCTGGCGCCCGTGGTTTTTTCCTCTCTTTGTTGGAGAGGTTTTTCCACGTTAAATCTGTGTCCCCCTTGCTGTGTTTTTCGTTTTCGTTCTTCGTTATCTTCTTGTCGCAATTGTAACAAGTGGTATCAGAGCCCCAGGTTCTAATCTAGGGTTTGCAACATGTCATCATTGAAGTTCGATCTACCACAGCTGGACTACACCACAAGATTCTCCTTGTGGCAGGTGAAGATGCGGGTGATTCTCGCCCAAACTTCTGATCTGGATGAAGCGCTGGATGGATTCGGGGAAAAGGATGCTAAGACCTGGTCCGCCGAAGAGAAGCGGAAGGACGGTAAGGCTTTGTCTTTGATTCAACTTCATCTGTCCAATAATATTTTGCAGGAAGTACTGGAGATGAAATCTGCTGCTGCCCTATGGGAAAAACTGGAAACGATCTGTGTGTCAAAGGATCTAACCAGTAAGATGAACGTGAAGATGAAGTTTTTCTCGCACAGGCTGCAAGAAGGTGGATCGGTAATGAATCACATATCTGTTTTTAAAGAGATTGTTTCAGACTTGCAGTCTATGGAGGTAAAATATGATGATGAGGATTTAGCTCTTCTACTCTTATGCTCGTTGCCTAGTTCCTATACACATTTTCGTGATACAATATTGTTGAGCCGTGATGAACTAACCCTTGCCGAAGTACATGACGCCCTCAAACAGAGGGAAAAGATGAAAACTATGGTAGGGTCATATGGGACGTCATCAAGGCTGAGGCTCTGCAGGTTCGTGGCAGGACCGAGCAGAGATACAACAACTATGGCAACAGAGATAAGAGCAAGGACGGTAGAAGTCATTCAAAGTCCAAGGGAAAGGATAAATTCTGCAGGTATTGTAAGAAATCTAATCATGTTATTGATGATTGTTGGAAGTTGCAGAATAAGGAGAAAAGAAACGGAACTTACCAACCGAAAGATAGGTCTGAAGGTTCTGGTAAGGCTGCTGTTGTTTCTGATAGTTCTGATGGTGAATGCTTAGCTGTTTTTGCTGCTTGTGCTTCTCGTGATGATGAATGGATACTTGATACTGCATGTTCGTTTCATATTTGCTATAACAAAGATTGGTTCAGTTCATATGAGTCTGTGCAGACTGGAGATTTTGTGCGTGTGGGGAATGACAACCCATGCCATATCGTTGGTGTTGGATCTGTTAAGATTAGGACACATGATGGCGTGACACGCACGTTGAGTGAGGTGAAGCACATACCAAGAATGGCCAGAAATTTGATCTCCCTGAGTACCATGAACGTTGATGGATACAAGTATGCCGGTGGGCATCGAGTTCTGAAGGTATCAAAAGGTTCTCTTATTCACATGATAGGTGATATGAATTCTGCTAAATTATATGTTCTTAGAGGTAGCACTTTGCCTGGTATTGCTGCTGCTGTTACTTCTAATGATTCTGATGATTGTGGTAAAACACATCTATGGCATATGCGTCTTGGGCATATGAGCGAACAAGGCATGGCAGAATTGGTCAAGAGAGAGCTGATTGATGGTTGCAACTTGAGTAAGTTTGAGTTCTATGAGCACTGCATCTTTGGTAAGCATAAAAGAGTTAAATTCAATGCTTCCGTTCATACCACCAAAGGCATATTAGATTATGTGCATGCTGATGTATGGGGTCCGTCCCGTAAGACTTCTATTGGTGGTGCTAATTATATGCTTATTATTATTGATGATTACTCAAGAAAAGTGTGGCCTTATTTTCTGAAGCATAAATCTGATGTTTTTTATGCTTTTAAGAAGTGGAAAGTTATGCTTGAAAAACAGACTGAGAAGAAGGTAAAGGTACTACGTACTGACAATGGTATGGAATTCTGTTCTAATGAGTTTGAGGAGTTTTGCAGTAACGATGGCATGATCAGGCATCACACCATCCCATATACTCCTCAGCAGAATGGCGTGGCAGAGCGCATGAACAGAACCATCATCTCGAGGGCTCGTTGTATGTTGTCTAATGCAGGTATGCATAGGCGTTTCTGGGCTGAAGCAGCCAACACAGCGTGTTACCTCATCAACAGGTCACCTTCTATTCCACTTGAGAAGAAAACTCCCATTGAGGTATGGTCAGGTTCGCCTGCTGATTATTCACAGTTGAGAGTTTTTGGCTGCACTTCATATGCTCATGTTGATAATGGAAAGCTAGAGCCTAGGGTTGTTAAGTGCATATTCCTTGGTTATGGTTCAAGAGTTAAAGCATATAAACTATGGAATCCTGAAACTAAAAAGATTTTGCTAAGTAGAAACATTGTTTTCAATGAGTCCGTTATGTATCATGATAGCTTGCCATCAGATACCTCTCCTGTTGCTGTTGGAGAGGAGAGAGTTAATGTGCAGGTGGAGAACCTGTAGAAAACTGTTGATAATGATGCTATCGTTGAAGATACACATGAGGAAAACATTGATGATATTGTTATTTAGCACTCACCTACTGTTTTGCAGCAGCCACATGAGTCCATTGCTGCTGATAGACCGAGGCGTAACTGTGGTCCTCATCCTCGTTTAATTGAAGAGTGTAATCTTGTACATTATGCTTTGAGTTGTGCTGAACAGGTGGAGAACGATTCTGAACCTGCTACATATAATGAAGCCATTGCATCCGTTGACCACGAGAAGTGGGTTTCTGCTATGCAAGAAGAGATGCAATCGCTTGAGAAAAATGGCACATGGGATGTTGTGCGCTTGCCTAAACAAAAGAAGGCGGTCCGCTGCAAGTGGATCTTCAAGAAAAAGGAAGGTCTATCTCCCAAAGAGCCTTCAAGGTACAAGGCAAGGTTAGTAGCAAAAGGGTTCATCCAGATTCCAGGTATTGATTACAATGATGTGTTCTCTCTAGTTGTGAAGCATAGTTCCATTCGTACTTTCTTTAGCATTGTGACTATGCGTGATCTTGAGCTTGAGCAGTTAGATGTCAAGACTGCTTTTCTGCATGGAGAGCTTGATGAGGAAATATACATGGACCAACCAGAAGGGTTCATAGTGCCTGGTAAAGAGGATTTTGTGTGCAAATTAAAGAAGTCTCTTTATGGCTTAAAGCAATCTCCAAGACAGTGGTATAAAAGGTTTGATTCATTTATGATCTCACATGGTTTTGAGAGGTCTAAATATGATAGTTTTGTCTATATCAAGTTTGTTGATGGGTCACCTATATACTTGCTGCTATATGTTGATGATATGTTAATTGTTGCCAAGGGCATGAAAGAAATCACTACTTTGAAGGCACACCTAAGTAGTGAGTTTGAGATGAAGGATCTTGGTGCTGCTAAGAAGATCTTAGGTATGGAGATTACCCGAGATAGAAAATCTGGTTTGTTATTTCTTAGTCAGCAAAGTTACATTAAGAAAGTTCTTCATCGTTTTAATATGGATGGTGCCAACACAGTTAGTACTCCTATTGCTCCTCATTTTAAATTGTCAGTTTCTCAATGTCCTACTACTGATGAAGAGTTTGAGTACATGTCAAAGGTGCCATATTCTAGTGTTGTTGGTTCTTTGATGTATGCCATAGTTTGTTCTCGTCCTGATTTATCATATGCTATGAGTTTGATAAGTAGATACATGGCTAATCCTGGTAAAGAACATTGGAAGGCTGTTCAGTGGGTTTTCAGGTACCTTCTTGGCACTTCCAATGCTTGTTTGAAGTTTGGCAGGACCGGTGAGGGACTCGTTGGCTATGTGGATTCAGATTTTGCTGCCGATTTGGATAAGAGAAGATCCCTCACAGGTTATGTGTTTAATGTTGGTGGTTGTGCTGTTAGCTGGAAGGCTACATTGCAGGCTGTTGTTGCACAATCTACTACTGAAGCTGAATACATGGCTATTGCTGAAGCTTGCAAAGAATCTGTTTGGTTGAAAGGTTTGTTTGCTGAGCTTTATGGAGATGATTCTTGCATTACTTTGTTTTGTGACAGTCAAAGTGCCATATACCTTACAAAAGATCAGATGTTCCATGAGAGAACTAAGCACATTGATGTCAAGTACCATTTTGTTAGAGACATTGTTGCTCAAGGTAAATTAAAGGTATGCAAGATCAGCACTCATGATAATCCTGCTGATATGATGACTAAACCTGTTCCTGTTGCTAAGTTTGAGATTTGCTCGAACTTAGTTGGTTTAACTGATTAGCCCAAGTGGCTATTGGCGCCGAAAGTATTTGCTTTGTTTGTTCAGGGAGATGGTTGCTGTTGATGCTACAAGGAGGAATTTGTTTCAAGGTGGAGTTTGTTATATGTTGATCCAAATTCTACAAAGTATAGGCCAACTTCTGACGAGTGGAGCGAGGCCCGTCGCCGGAGGCTTGGGCCGAAGACCTAGGTTTCCACCGATATATAAACCCCTTGTAAGCCGCCGGTTGGGATGAGTTGCATCTGTGAAATCCCCGGCGTTTGTAAACACTCCTCGATATAGTGAAGTTTTGCTGGCTGGCGCCCGTGGTTTTTTCCGCTCTTTGTTGGAGAGGTTTTTCCACGTTAAATCTGTGTCCCCCTTGCTGTGTTTTTCGTTTTCATTCTTCGTTATCTTCTTGTCGCAATTGTAACACATAATGTGGACAATATCCTCATGCATTGCGTGTTCGCCAAGCAAGTTTGGCTAGGGGCCTTACAAAAGGTCGACCTGCGTGTGGAGGAGCCACAGGGTAACAGGAGGCTGGAGGATTGGTGGCTTGAGAGCAGGGCCAGGCTCAGGGATGAGCATCGTAGACACTTCGACTCCCTAGTGATTGCAACCGCCTGGCTACTCTGGAAGCAGCGCAATGCACGGGTGTTTGGGAATAGGAGGGATCAGTATGACATGCTCAGACTCATCGATAGAGCGCACGATGAATTCCTTCATTGGGAGCGAGCACGGCTCCCCGGTGGCAGGGGTGCCGGAGCTAGAGGGGTTTCGGGAGGGAGTCATCACCCGACAGGAGAGTAGGCTTGTGAGGTTTGGGTGTGAGTAGGGAGTGTGTGCAGGGTCTAACCAATTGTTTGCAATTGGTTTTGACTCCTCTTGTAAACTTTGTTGTTCTCCTTTTATAAAAATATGGCACGCTTTCCGCGTGCTCGCGAAAAAAGAGAGCAAAGAGCACTTTATGTCCTGTTCCTAGCAAGGCTATGAATTTTACTGCCATCTTTATTTGACACCTTCTCGTCCACTGGTGACTGCTTTTTTCTAGGAATCTGCATATAATAATTTCAGGATTAGCGAAGTTACTGTACTTTGGAGCAAAATCATTTTGTGGAAATAAATAATAATGCCATCTTATTCTTTGTTTTACGTAATTTCTTAACATGATATAAGAATTTCATCACCACAATCTCCAAGAAACTTGAAAGGCAGTAATATCCTCAAGAGAAGATGGTGATAGCAGAAAAATCTACACAGATCAAGTGAATTAAAATGTAGTAATAATCAATATGTTACATACTGTTATGCCATCTTTGCCTGTCTTCAAACCTGGATTCCTTTTTCATCTGTACCCATGCCGCCTTCGCAGCCACGCCGTCACTGGAGTAGGACACACATTTCATCGAGCAGGTGCAGGGTCAGGCAGCTGGGCCCATGCGACAAGGCCACACCATCGGCACCGCGTGGGTATGACGCACAACCAGGCTATGTGCTATATAGTGCTCACGATGAATAACGTGCAATGGCATTACATATATACTGCCATATTTTGCTACAAGTTCTTACAATAATTGGCACTAAAGAAGAAACACTATAATAAGTCTATAACTAGCAATTACAAGCTTCTCTCTCCTTTATTCCTTCCAATCCACGATTTCACATTACATCAACTTCAAAATGTGCACAAATTAACAAAGATTAGTAGCAGCAACTATGAGTTATTATTACATTGAAGTTACAACACCAGATTGTTCCGTTATAGCTGCAAGTAGTCTTGGCATCGGGGGCATGTCAATCTCCTGTAGACCCTCGAGAACACGGACCACTTCACCCATCATTGGTCGATTAAACTCGTCATCTTGGATGCACCAACATGCAACTTTGCAAACCCTTTCAGCCTCTTCCAAATTGAAGTCACCATGCAACTGTGGATCCACCAAACTCTTCACATCTCCCCCTTGAAGCTTGCTGATGGCTTGCATAGGGAAAAATTCAACATGGTAACTGCTGCTGTTGGTACTGCTATATGTTTTAGGTGAGTTCCTCCTTCCTGATATGATCTCCAATAGTACCATGCCGAAGCTATAAACATCAATTTTGGGGGTAATAGCAACTCCACTAAGCCAATCTGGGGAAAGATAACCAGCAGTTCCTCTGAATGTAGTCAGAATTCGGCTAAAATCCCTTCCCACAAAAGCTGCCAACCCAAAGTCTGCAACTTTAGGAACAAACGATGCGTCCACAAGTATATTTTCTAGTTTAATATCACAGTGTATAATGCATTCATGACAACTCTGATGCAAGTAGGACAATCCTCTAGCAACTCCAAGGGTTATCTGATATCGAGTGTTCTAATTTAGGACAGAAGCAACATTGCTCTTAAAGAGATGACCATCAAGAGAACCATTAAACATGTGTTCGTACACAAGTAACCTATGATCACCTTCGCAGCAGAAACCAATCAATTTGAGTAGGTTAATATGTTGGATTAGTCCAATTGAGCTCACCTCGGCCCTGAATTGCTTCTCTCCTTGACTGGCACCATTGAACTTTTTCACTGCTATACTAGTCTTCGAGTCACTTAACACTCCCTTGTATACAGAACCGAAACCACCTCCCCCCAGCTTTTCTGAGAAGTTCTTCGTAGCACGAACTAAATCACTGTATCTGAAGGCTATAACCCCACCAGCACTACCTTGATTGCTGTATAATGGCTTGAATCTCTTCCAAAGTAGTAACAACAGGATGAGCATTAGTAAACCAAAACAAATAATGCTTGCAGCAGTAACAACTCCAACGTTTGGTTTCCTTTTGTTTTTTCTCAAACTTGGCAGAAAATCTTTAGCGGCAAGGCGAAGGTAAAGAACATCTTCCGAAATATTATCAATGCCATCATTCAGATTTACACTGAGCAATTCCCTGTGCCAAACAGAGCATCTGCTATTGTTATAGGAATAAGCAGTGCAGGAGCAGGAACCGAGACAAGCTTCTTCACATTCGCTCTGTGTGGTAGCAATGTCTATGCTTACCGGGTTGTAGGGCAATGTAACTCGAGCAATGAGGTGGAACATGTCTGTTGAACTTGTCATGTTTGTGTTGTTACTACTAGTGTTGCAGTGTAAAGGTGTATTTCTGATGCATCCTCCTGTTCGATCGCTGAAGTTCCAATCCCGCGGCGACTTCTGGGAGAAGTTCTCCATACAATCGCAAGATGGCTGTGCATTGCCGTTGCAGACCGTGAAAGGTCCGCAGGTTGCTGCTGGAGTGCAGGGATCAGCAGGCTGGGCATATATGGTTTGCCAAGACTGGTTGGCTTGCGACCAAACGTTCAGCTTTATCTGACCAGAGATGTCCAGTGAGACAGTGGAAGACGAGGATTCATCCGGTGAAGTGTACATATAGTACTCCTCTTGGTTGTTATCAACATATGCTGGGTTAATCAAACCTTTGGTCCGTGGATCCAAATCTAGAATAGACTTGAGTATTGGTATGAGATTCAACGATGATGTTCTAGAGGATGCCCAATGCTAGTACACAACCGAGGGGTTGCGGCGCTTGAGGACAATCCCGATGGCATCTAGTTCGATGCTGTACGCGCCAAGACCCGTATCAGTGAGGCTCTTTCTTGAGATGGTCCCGCGATTTAAACAAGTGACCTTGTTCCGGCCAAACTTGGCACCAGGAAGCACAACATCTGTTGGGTAGTCGAAACTCTGCCACAACAGTTGGTTTGATGATGCTGGACTCTGTGTGACTATGAGGGCAAGGTTCCCGTTGTTCAAGAGAACGACAACACTAGTGATGTTTATGCTGCTAGCTTTTGTCCTATTATTGGCAATGCGGGTGGACCAAACTACGGATTCGGTGTTGCCAGAATTGTTCACGATGATAAGATTGCCATGGCTTGATATCTTGAGTTGTATTAGGTTGAGGTTGGTGTTGGTGATAGGCTGATCCCTATTAGCAACCCAGACAGTAGTGAAAATTGGGATCTTGTTGAACCATATGCCAAGGTACCAGCTGGGGTTGGAGGTGTTGTGGGACGACTTACTGATGATGGTGCCTGCTGATGGCTGGAAGAAGCCGAGGGAGAACTTGACATTTCTCGAGACAAGCTTGCCGCCAATGGCGATTGCTTGTCCTGTCGCAAGAGTATCCTCTGCAGCTGCGGAGGAGCACCAATGAGGAGTGTGCAATAGGAGCAGCCCGAGTAATAATGTGCAGAGGGGAGGCATGGAGAAGAGTGTGAATGTAATCTACTCTTCTTTTCACAGGAGGAAGAAGATGATATCCCTAAGGAGCTCTAAGCTCCCTAGAATTGAGGGTCTGTGATTGCTCCGGATAAAATCGCAGTGGTTTGACTATAATTAAGGACATGTGGTTGCTGGAGGTGAAATCGCGTTGGTTTGACCGAACCCTGCAAAAAAATAGACCGAAGACAAACCGACTTCTCTGCTCTCCCATTCCCTTCCCCGTTCAGTGGCTGCCATTCTCCTCCTCCCACACATCCCACCCCTCTCTTCCCTCTCTCACAGAGAGCGATTGGCTGGCGATGGCGACGCACTCGATCCCGGGGAGCAGCCGGTATGGGATCTGCAGGAGACCGCCAGGGCCCTCGCCGTGTACCGCGTTGCTGACGAAGACGCCGGCCGCCACCCATCATCCCCTTGCATGGCTGGAAGGTTGTCCGCGTCGCTCTCCTCCCCGTGTCGCGGACCCGTCCGGCTGGGTCCAATTCGAGTTGTTCGCCGTCCCGTCGCCATTGGTTGCCCGCTCGATCTGCCGCGGTCGCAACAGGTTATTCTCGAGCTCGACCCCGTCTAGATTGAGTCGCATGTGCGTGCACGATGCTGAAGGCATCTAGCATCTCTTCTCCTTCCCCTGCATACTTGCGTTGGACAAGGCCAACGGGCGCCTCCCAGCCTACACGACATATGGTATCCATAATGCAAAGGTAAGCAATGCTCGTGCTATCGGGTCTAAGATTTAATCGGTATGTGTTTCATCTGGTCCTAGCTTGATGATACGGCCGGTGCCCAACGCAGAATCTAGCCTATCTTTGTTTTGTGCGTTTATCTGTTGATATGCCAATCGGACATTATTGGTCTCCTGCAACTAGGCTAATTCAGCTATGGGCATGAAAAGGAGAAGTCTGCAACGCATCTGGTTGTATTTATACCCAAGTTTGGTTCCACCATAAATACGAGTTTGAAGTGCATAAGAGGTACCAACAGGTGTGACCGGGCACTCAAGATCTCTGTGTTTGAAGATGCAGGTAGTTTGTTCTTTGATAGTAATTCTCCTATATTTGTATCTGTCATGTGAAAATAAAGACTTAGCTATCGCAACTTTGCAAATGTTGTATGCAGAAAAAAGAAGGATCATGGGATTCGGAGATTGCAATTTGATTTGTGTAAAAAAGGGAGAACGATGATTCACACTCGAAGCAAAGTTGTGGGCGTCTTTTCTTTGCCCGTATCTCCTCCACACGCCGCTGCCGATTCGAGTGTCGTCCGCATGCCCAATTCTAACTGTGAGACTCCACCATGTCGAGGTACGATAGTGTACATGGTGATTGGTTAATGATCTTAAAATTCCCAATACAATTTTATAGAATCAAGCCATTGCGCAAAACTTTGTGCTAGATTGGTGATCTACATTTTATATTTTTGAACAGTATAGAAACATCCCGGTGAAGTTGTAGAGAGTATTGGGACACAACTCTCTGCAAGACTTTATGCTGCAATGGCCAAATGTACAAAATGCTAACTTTGTATTTGTAATATATTACTGGCCTCATCACCGAATTGTTAAAGCAGAATTATGGATGAACTTGAAAAGCAGTCTCGCATATGAGAGATAATGTCAGGTATAAAACTTTATATCTTATTTTCTAGAAGTAATACTAGAGTATCCTACTCTATTTTATTTATTCATTTAAATAAGTATGCACATAAACTGTTTTCGCATGAAGAAATATGCCCATATATTAAATCTAGACTAGCCCTTATTATTCCTAGCACAATTCTTTTTCATAACAGGTAATTAATGTAGTATATTTTGAAATGGCAAAGTGTTCATGTCCTGTCTTAGATGAACTGCATTAAAATAGTCGGCTCTAGAGGTTATATTTTAGAATGAGGTATGAAATCACAACGGTGTGTACTCATATTGATAGTATTGAATGGTAACCTTCCTCACATCATTGTCATACTATGGACTTCAAACTTGATAGCACTTTTTTGCTAAACACTTGAATAACCTTTGATGTGAGATGATCGAGTGGATTTATATGTGCATGTGCCATTGCAAATTAGGAGATCTCTTTTTTTTGTTATGTCAATTCATATTTCATATGCAAATTCTTGGAAAACTTTCATGTATGCTACAAGAGTGCCATGAAAATAGATCTAACTAGAGCTATTATTTCAACCTAGGAATATCGATCTATGACCATTTTTGAGACTAAAGATGGACAGCCAGAGCTTTGAATGGAGAAGTTTATAAAAAACATATTTTCCACATTAGGATGTTGTTCCAAGACTAAACGTTTATTTGTGACAATAAGCATAAAACCTAACAACCTGCAATATACACTTCCATCTACCCTCTGTGAAATTGGAGTTGATGTGCTAAGTGCTATCTGTACTTAAAATATTTGGCTATTTTCTCCTTCAGTTTCTTTTGAATTTTTATCTGGAAGCAAAGGTACATGTATAAGGAGGTACCATACCAATGATTGTATAGTGAGTTACATGCCAGTTGTATGTTACTAAAAGGTGGTATCTTAGTGCTAGCTAATAGATAGGGTTGTTGGTTAAAATGTTTAATTTTGCATATGATAATATATGTCTATCATTGCAGGATTCCCATCGGATGAAATGCCTCCTAAGTCCAACTTATATTCTCTCATCTTTATGTAGTCTATTTCCCAAGTTAGATCCATTTATTTTTGCAAGGGAGGATCTCAGGTCAAGAAAAGCATTTGCTATCCCATTAGTTATGATAATTTGCAATTAGGCTATTGTGAGAAACATGCACTATGTTACACAGTTTTAAAACTAGCATTAATACTTATGTTTATAGATTTCGCCTGGGTATTTTTTGTTTAGAATAACTTGAGGTTATGATAAGTATGATGTGTTTGCTTGTATCATACAATTATTATTTATTTGTGTTTATGATAAGTTTATCTATTACCACCTATAAGTATTTCTTACTATCCATATCATTTTAGGTTGCCCTTGTTGCTTTTTTTGTATAGTCTAAAGTCTCAAAATGTTTTGATATGTAACCTTCTTTTTTAACTGAAATGATTACTTTCTTCATTGGAGCTTGGACCACTGGAAGGATGTCATCTGAGGTAAGCTTATTTAATTCTTTTTCTTTGTACTCTTATCTGATATAGAAACCTTTCCAGGGGCCCAACTCATTTTATAATGGCTCTCCGAGAGGCATGCACTGTTGTCTTACTCTCATTCGAGTCCAATCTCATAAGGTCGTTATGGCAAGGTAATTCGGTGTAGGAAAAAGGGATGAACCAGATAGTGAAGTTAGAGGAGAGAAGAATTTAGCAATTTTTTGTTTCCTTCCCAAGGTGGAGTTGTAGCTGGAATGTACAAAAGACAACAATTTCATAGGTCATTTCTGTACTATATCTATAGTTCTAGGAAGGCAGAGAGGAGAGAGATACATATCACATATGTATCTCATTTTTGTGTTCTTTTTGTATTTCCAAAACGGGTGGAGCTGTAGTTCTGTACACTGAACATCTGTTGAAGATTTTTCCTGTTTTTTGGGCCATACAATGAAAATGAGATAATGCGGATACTATGAGGCTAAATTCCGTCCACCATTGTTTTCTTTCAAGATACCTAGCTTAGCTATTGAAACCAACTATTCTGTGAGTGGATATCAAACTATTCTAGAATTTTGTGTGTACTCCTTTTTTACCATTTATATGTACAATAAGGTTGAATCGAAGCAAAATGAAAATGCATATTTTCCTATGACATGAAGGAATCTAGGCATGGCTACGAACTATATCTTGGTCATATCGACTTATCATGGTTTCATTTCAGTAGGGGTGTTTGATCCTAACAACCGGTGATGTCCTATTTGATCAGGATTTGTGTTTTAGAAACATATTAATTTAGGCGCCCTCTATGTAATTTGTGTTAAGTTAGCAAGTTTTTATCTCTTGAGAACAAATTAGCAAGCTTCAGGCGGATTGCTCCAGCAAAGTCGTCTGGTTTTGGGCCTGACTGTCGGCAATGCGTGATATCTTGCTCTTCATCATGCTATAGTTCACGGTGAACTAAGTCGGCTCGGCTTATTCATCGTGCCTCTACTACTGTACATATCTAAGCCTCTTCATTTCTTCCGCTTCTCGTGCTGCCATCACACCCATAGTTGCATTACCTCCACCATTATATTCAATGGCGTCAGAAAAATGCCCATACAAAGCCAGAAGCATACTAATCATACTGAAAAATTAAACGACAAGAGCAAAAAATGGCGCGGCAAAGCGCGCTAGGTCCATCTAGTATACTACTACTCAGCATGGACAAGAGTCGAGAGATAAGGGTGTGAACACGCACGACAGATGACCGATCTGGGAAGTCAAGGTTGATGACTAGGACAGATACTACCCACGTTCGCACTAGAACTTGGTGGCTGTACACCCACTTGGGCTGCCACTTGAAATTGGCGGCTGTCCACCACTTTGGTGCTATCTCTGTACTACTCCATAATACAAGGCAATATTGCCATAAAAACAACGTGCTAGCCGCACGGTTTAGGAGATCCCTAGCACACCGAGGACGACTTTCAATGAAACTTCTTCTGGCAAGTCAATTCTAAAGCCGACAAGCCATTGGCCTGAATAGCCCAAGCCAGAAAAAAGTGCTTCCTCCCTGCCAAAATATAAGATGTTTTAGCTTGCCAAAACGTCTTATATTATAGGAGGGGGGAGTACTCACTAATTGAAGGTTACCTTCATATACAATACAACTTTCTAAAATTCTTTGCTGCAACTAACTTATTATAAATACAAATTCAAAGAATATCAGCACACCAAGAAAAGCTCCCTAAAAGGAGAAACAAAAGTGTGTCCAAAGGATCAATCAAAAAAAAAGTGTGTCCAAAGGCAGAAATACAACCTCCGGCATGGGTAGAAATTTTGATATGACATGATGAGATGAGAGAGAAGGTTCCATGTATGATAAGATTATCTATATTACAAGCAACTGTGCTGGTAAAGCCATCTCTGTCATCTTACGAGTCTAGAAATTCCCATAAATAATCCTTAAATAAGAATATTATAGAAGTTTCCTTATTATGTCGCTTTTGAGTTTGCACCCATGGACTTATTTTCTTAATGAAAATGAGACATACTTGTGCAAGTTTGCCAAAGAATTATGATTGTTCGACAACACACGACAATATCTTTAGTATTAGGAAAACTTACTCGAGACATTGTCTCTAATACTCATCTTTGTACTAGTGAAGCGTGCACATGCATTGCTTGTCGGAGATGCATCTCTGAAATAGGAGACTGCATTTTCTTGTGAACTAGCTAAACATCTGAAAGTGATTGAAAGAACATTTTGATTACTATATTGCCCACAGCAGTGGTGGAGATTGACCTTGAACTGAGAGGGGGCAAAACATATTTGAGAGCGGAAATATGAAGTATTATGCTATGTATGATGTAAAATCATGCTAATTATTAACAACGACTGTTAAAAGAAAATTCTAAGAGCTGGAACGTTTGGCCTCCTTTGGCCCTAACTAAGCTACGCCACTGGTTTACCGAATGGTCTCAACTAACATTGAATGGAAGAGCCATTACCAAAACACTTTAGATTAGCCAGTTTGATTTGAAGTTGGTAAAAGGGATGGACGCCCACTAATATAGGACGAGTGTGGTCGTCTTTTACATCAGAGTTTAGAGCTACGTAGCTTCTGATAATTTTTACATATAATTTTAGATTAGAGAGGTCATGGTGTTCCGCCACCACCTCTCTCTTACAGTTTAGGAAAACCACTCATAATTCTAACATCATGCATATCATACTCTACTCGGGGAACACTGCCATTTCACCACCTCCTAATCATGGCGGCTGCGAAGGCAACAATGTGGCACTCTACACGCTTGACTCCATGTTAGGCAAGCCGTCGTCCTCACCCTCCCTCCTCTTTTTTCTCATCTTCCCCCCATCCTCTAAAGTAGCTAATGAAACTTGCAACTGACAATTGTAGGACTATTTCTCCTAAACTTGCAATTGATAATTCTTCAGAGCTAATGAGGCAGTTATGTGCTGAGATGGTTCCTCGCTGGCGATGCTCCCTAAGGGGGAGGGGACAACCATTTCTTCCTCGAAGTAGTTTTGTAGATGGATCTACCTGATGTTTTTGGTACCTACAAACTTTATACCAACAGTGGTGGGGTTTCCCTAGAGCCAAGGGGCCCCTTACTCTATTTTTTTTATAAAGTAACCTCTAATTTGTAGGCTAAAATTTTAAATATTAGTCAAAGTTCAAGCATGATTGATGTTCCCTTGTGTGTTGCTGCAATCGTTGAGAACTCCTGGAAAACAGCCCTGATCTTGCGCTGATGCATGCACAGGTGGTACGCAGACCTGACTGAGGAGACTCCCGTCTTCGTGAAATTCTTGGCAACATAATTCTCAGTCCCAACACCTCCAATCGAGGTCTTCCTTATGTCATTATCATCAAAATCATGGAAGTATTTGTATAGCTTGTTCTCATTCCACCCGTCATCTTATGCATTCAACATCTGGGCAATCCGTAGTCATATCAGTCTCGCACTTCTGGCCCAGTGGCTGTTGTGCTCCATATCGTGGGTTCCAGTTGCTCCCCCATATATTAACAAGCTTTCCATCGCCGATCCTACAGATGATTCCACGACTAAGAAGATCATGTCCATGTAGTATGCTCCTCCAGGTGAAAGAGCCTCTAGTCGGACAGGTCGCAAGCAGAAAGTCAGAAGCAGAAAGTCAGACTTGCTAAAAATATCTTGCTTTAAGAACTCGAGCACACAACGATTCCGGGGTTGTTAAAATCCTCCACGCTTGTTTGGATAACAAAGCCTGATTAAGCGCTTCATAATCCCTAAAACCCATCCCTCCATTTCCTTTTGCAGCACACATTTTCTCCCATGATATGTAGTGCACATTTTCTCCACTTCTTGCAATGTTTCTTGTTGAATTTAAAACAGCACGCGGGATAAGTAGCCATAGCTTGTACCATAGACTTCACCAAGATTTTCTTTCCTTTTTGGGATAGTCCCTGTCCTTTCCTAACTTAGTTCCCAATCGCTCTTTTATATACAGAAAACAGCCTTCCTAGGACCTTGCTACCACCATTGGTAGACCAAGGTACCTTTCTGAGAGAGCTTCCACGTGGACACCAAGAGCTTGTTTGAGTGTGTCTTTCATCCCCTTCACGCATCTGATGGCAACAACTCTGTGTATACCAACTCATTGGGACTCCAAGGTATATCAACTCATTGGGGCTCCAAGTGTAGAGTGTTGTAGCAAGCGTCTTTTCCCGACAAGGGTGACTCGAGGGTTTATATTAAACTCTCGGAGAATTTTCTAGAGACTTCCACTATTTTCTTCTTCAAGCAGCCTATAAAACAAAATATTTGCCTTGTGTCTCCGACTCTTCCGTGTGGTTGTCAAGCACAAGGTTTCATATTAGTAAAAAACTGAAATAAAACTATAAATAAATAAAGGTAAAAACAATTTATAACTAGACAAGAAAGTAAAAATAATAAGATAAAGTTCCTTTTGGTTTTTTTTTCTAATAGTAAAAGTGTTTTTTAGGATTTAATTAATGCACAAAATATAGAAGACAATAAAAGTAATGAAAAGTTGTTTCTTATTATAAAAAGTGGAACGAGGTTCATGGGTTCACTTGTCTATTTTTTCATAAGGTGTAATGGACATAAAACAATTCATAAGCAATACAATATTGATGAAATTTCATTATGTGTATGGTAAGAATTCATATGGGCATCACGTCCTATTTTAGAGATGATGCAAGACATCTCACTTATATTCCTCTAGAAAGGGTAAATTCCATGCAATCTAGAATTAAGAATAGACAAAATATAACCTTTGGTACTTTGACATGATGTTTGAATAATAAAATTTGCTACCTTCAATAAACAAGATAATCCTGGCTATCACTAGATGATATTATAAAAAATGCATTCACTTAATCCCTAGTGAGGTTACAAAAGAACCATAGTGGATCTCAAATTTTGCTGTTACTATCCAATCACCACCACCATGTTACTCGAAGTAATACACACGTTCCCCCACACACGCCCTCTCATACATGTTGAATCAAAACAAGTACTTAAGAACGGGGTATATAATATGTATCTACAAATGCATCTCACACATAATAGAATTCCAATCTCAAATATTAACTTATAGAATAGAGATCCACCACATAGCAATTACATAAATAACCATAATCATGTTGGACAACTCATATGGTACTAGAACAATGATAGATCAGGAGAGAAATAGATCAATCTACTTCGACAAACCAATAATTCATAGGTGAACTACTCCCTCTTCATCATGGAGATGATGCTGAAGATGTTGGAGAAGGTAGAGATCCCACAGGCGGCGGCAATGGCTTAGATGGCGTTTCCTCCTCCAATCTTCGCTGGTTCTGTCTCTGTTTTGGTGTTTCTGTGCCTCCTTCTTCGAGATCGCCCTGAGGGAGGGGGTCTTTTATAGATGTTTTTAGCTCAAGACTTTGAGTGTGAGTTGAAGATGGATGACTGTGGGGCTCGGGGAGGAAAATATCTAGGGTGGCGCGGTCCATGGTAGGGCCCACACCACATGGGCTCCCCTCCCGAGGTTCCAGTGCTCTAGGTTATTGTCCTTGTGTAAAAATATTCCTCGAAAAATCCCAGGACCATTAACTTTGATTAGGTCTCTGGAAGATAAAAATACACAAAATAGGAGTTTCCTGTCCTGCAAAGTTATAAACAAAATATAAGGGGATCATTGGTAAATCCCTATAAATCAATGTAAAACATGGATATAACATTCTATAAGATACAAATACATGAGAATATCTATCAATAAATTACAAAGTTCATGTATGCATTTTATATGCATCAACATCCCTAAGCTCAACCTATGCTCATCCTCGAGTATGAAGATGATAAAACTAAACATGGACTTTAGAGTTAGTTTCTATATTAGATAGAATAAGTCATGATCATTGCTACACAAGGATAAATGATTCATTCTTTAAAGAACAACAGCAAGCAAATGAGCTGTGAAGTGATATCACTAAAAATAGTAAATGTAGCCAAGACAATTCTTTTGGTAAATAGTTTTAATAAACTACTGGTTGAATGCTCGTGTGTTGCCACGAGAGCAATACTTTTATTGCTTTCCTCGTAGCATATACATCCGTATTATGTGCATGGACATAAAATTTAGATTGCACTTCGCTTGAAGATTTAACTTACTCCCCTGTTCCATATTAATTGTCCCTGAATTGGATGTATCTAACACTAAAATATGTCTAGATACATCCATTTATGCGACAAGTAATATGGATCGAAGGGAGTAGTAGTTACCGAGGGTTTGTGTATGAACAAAATTATAAAATAGTTCTCTTGTGCTTCAAACATGATTCGATTGATTTCTAATTGCATAGGATCAAAATATCTCTACTACCTAAAAAGAACTTTCAGTTCCGTTTCCTAGTAGTCTATGTTTCGCTCGAAGGCTTCGTCGCGCTTTACCATGTTTCGCCCATCACGCTTTGGTCCCACTTCACCCCGAGTTTGTCCCATCTTGTCGCTCCCTCTACAGTTTTCAGTTTTCTCGTGGATATCTCCCGCTCCCATCTCATCCTCATCTCCCTCCAACGAGGCTTTGACTCGTCAATGCCATTTTTATGGACTTGGGTTTTGGAGAAGGAGGGGACGCTGGAAATCGTGTAATGGCTCACAGATTTGCAACACGGAGACATGAGGTTTACCCAGGTTCAGGCCCCCTAGAGGGAAAAGCCTACTCCTGCTTGTCTGTTCTTGATTGATGGTGATGCCGAAGGTTATAGGGGTGCGTAGATGAGATCTGACGAGTTGTGTGCTAGGGTTGTGGATTGTTCTTCCCGTCGTGCCCTCCTGGCCTTTATATGAGGAGGATAGGTCTCGGTATTATGTCGAGTCGGTTCCAAGTTAGGGTTTGACCCTTTGAATTTCTATCTAAAGCTAGCCGTGTTCTCCAAGGAGTCGCATCCTTCATGGGCCTGGGTCACCCGAATCCTTCCTGGGCTTCGTTGTCTGGAGCAGATGATTGTATGGTCTTCTGCTAGGCCGGACCGGGTAGGATAACATCAGGCACCATTGGGCATACCCATGTCAGTATCCCCCGAGTGCTCAGTCGAATCGTAGAAATGATTGGAGACTCTTAAGTCTTTCGGGTGCTTTCATCCGAACAAGTTTCGAGTCATTGCATTGGTTCATAGGGATTGTTGATACGTGTGCCTGACTTGTCCGGCGGATCAGGGTCAATTAACTGTCTTTGGACAAAACAACACGATCTACTTTAGACTCGAGTCCCCAGACTCGAACCCAGAAAATTGCTGGTGTAATTCGACCCAGGCCACGAAGATCTTACAGGAGTCGAATTCTAGTGTTTTAAGTTATGTACCCAACGCGTCCTTCGGGATTTTTCATCATGTCTGCTGACACGGAATATTACTAGTAGAGCACAGTCGGGTGCGTTACTAGGCCATTAGAAGTATATGTAGGTCTTACCTTTGCGTCGTAGACACGACATCGAAAAGTTTATCGCTGCGAAAGCATTTCGGGTGACTAAGGATACATTGCCTCTCTTAGCGTTATTTTGAGCAGAGTTGCTAAATGTGATGTATGCTTTTATCGCAGTCATGAAGGATCCAAAGGATTTCAATTATGTAATTCATAGGGTGCGCTACCAGCGCTTCCTATGAGAGTAGCTCCCGAGTGTCTGTTCGAGTCACAGACTCGAAAAGAGACTTATAGTTATCAATTGTGTGATACGCGATCGGGAAGTTCTTCGGATGACCTTCGAAAACGCCATCAACGTCGGCGCTTTTTTGAATGCGCGCCTAGCGCCCCAAGTCCGTAATGGATTCGTAGACTCACAGGACTCGAAGCTTTTATGAGTTCGTTTGACTGACCTAGGGCCCTACCAATTTTGTAGGTGCGCGATCAACACTTCTGATAGGAGTAGCCCCCGAGTAGTTGGTTGAGTCGCAGACTCGAGTAAGTACTTTTATTTTGAGTCGAAAGATTAGAGACATTGTTGGCCTTCGCTTTTGCTGACGTCTGGTGAGCTGAAACGTCTGTAGTAGTAGACACGATGTGACGATACGATCGTGAGTCCCACTTTCTGACCGGGATTTGACTAGTCATGCATAGTTTACACGATAATTATTGTGTCTCCTCGATTTCCGGGCGTAGTGGACGGTGTGCTCATGACGGTTTGGGAGGTTCCCTCCACGTGTATGTCACGATGAAGAACACGTGTTAGGGTAAATAGATCAACGGTTCTGCATCGTCGCCTTCGTCGTTTTATACTTCGAGGGACCGTGGTAGTTTTTCCCTTAGCCATTTGCTCTCTTGTTTCTCTATCGATTTTCCTCCTCTATTTCCATAGCTCGCTCGCACTATGCACTGGACATTCTTTGCGTTTTCCCCTCTTCTTTCCTTCGCGCCCATCGCATCGCGCGCCGCGCTAGAAAGATGGGCAAGCCAAAGAGGTCCCCTTCTGCTGCCGCTGGGACAAGCGCCGCTAAGAAGGCCACCATCGCCGGCAGCGGCACTAATGGTAGCTGGAGGCGGTCGACAATGAGGGAGGTGGACCTACGCTGCCTACGCGAATCCGGCCTGATCCCGCAGGAGAAGGGCGACACCATTCTTCCTAGGTCTAAGGTAACCCTAGATCCTTCCTGGGCTTCGCCGTCTAGAGCGGATGATTGTATGGGCTTCTGCCAGGCCGGACCAGGTAGGCTAACATCAGGCACCATAGTGCATACCCATGTCACCCTCTCTTCCCCGTGGCCAGCACCAAGCTCTCCCGCAAGCACTATGTCGGGCCCCAAACCTCCCCTCCAATGGCCTAAAAGTCTAGGGAGGCAACGTCAGTCGCTGATCTAGCAGCGGCAGAGGTCAAGTGCAAGGAGCTGACCGCATGGATGTGCTCCCCGGACAACTACGTGGCGTGGAGGTCAAGTGAAACCTGAGCAGATCGGGTGCCTGTGAAACCTAGCGAAGCTAGAAGCACCGCTGCTGGTTCAATATCACTCCAGCACCCTTGGTAACTTCTACGATCGCTGGGGCATGCCCTCCTCTCTCCCTGCTCTCTCTTATCCTCTCTTTCTCCTACTCTGAGCCCTATATCTCTCTTCTTTGCAGATCTCTTGGTTGGCGATTTCAGTATGATGGACAAACGGGAGAGGAGAGGAGTTGTTCCCCTGTTATTATGAAAGGAGCGGTAGCCAACGACCTGGGGTAGGATATTATGCAAGCATCTTGATCTTTAGTAACCCTTGATTTATCCAACATATCTTTAAGGTTGATCTGATGTTACTCCTATGTATGAGGAAGATGATGGAGCCTTGTGTCAAGACCAACTAGACATTGTCTATCACATAACCGATGGTCTAGAACTTTTTAGCTTCCTTTGGCGATTCACCAGTGAAACAAATATTGCACTGTGAGTGCTATTTTGTTACTTACTACTATGTTACTAGAACACATTTTTTTTAACTATGTAGATGTTTTCCTGTATATGATACAATTTCACGTTTCGAAATTTCTAGGAATATCCGTTGGCTTAAAGACAACTATGTAATGATGAAGAATAAGTTGATGTATGTTCCCTTTAGACATAAAATTTCTGTAATATTAGTTGGGATTCATCATACTTACCAAATCCCGAAGAATACTTCTCAAGTGTTGTTTCAGTATGTTTTATCCCAGCCTACAGAAGATAACTTTTTCATTATATGTAACCTCAATTTTTTATTGTAATCCATATTCATTCATTTATGTGTAACAAACAAAGGGGATATTCCTTTAAAAAATGGTAAATAGAGTCAAGGTTTTAAATAGTAGTTCGTCTGTTGCAAGAAAATGAAAATTATTTTAGGACTATAGTAGGCTATTGCGAAAGCTATGCCACACTCACCTATTGATACAATATATATAGAGAGAAGGACTAAAGAGGAACCCCTTAAGAGATTCTTATATAGCTACAAAGGAACCTACCCCTAAATAATCACTACCTAATCCCGTCCGCCACCACCTAACCCGACCCACCCATCCCTACCGAATCCCCACCAACCCCAACACAAACCACCTACCCCAGGCACTCCACCCTCCTAGCCGGCGCGCACCCACCACCTCCCCGCCAACGCGCCACCCTCAAGCTCCCCCCATAGGCGCTCCACCCTCCCCGATGGTGCGCACCCACCACCTCCCCCGCTAGTGCGCCACCCACCATTTCCCCGCCAGTGTGCCACCCTCCACCTCCCCTGCAGCCGCTCCATCTTCCCACCGGTGTGCCATCCTCCACCTCCCCCGTCAGGCGCTCAACCCTCTCCGACGGTGCGCCACCCTCCAACATCCCCTGTAGGCTCTCCACCTTCCCTTCTAATCCACGTCAGCTCGAGGGAACTGATACGTCATAAACGTATCTATAATTTTTGATGCTCTATGCTTGTTTTGTATTAACTTTCTTATGTTTTGTCTACACTTTGAGGCATTTTTATACATTTTCTAGAATTAACCAATTAACAATATGTCATAGTGCAAGTTGCTTGTTTTCTGTTGTTTTTGGTTTCAGAAAATCTAGTAAGGAATTATTCTCGGAATTGGACGGAACAAAAGACAAAGTTAATATTTTACCAGACACGACACAGAGACCGAAGGGGAGACGAAGAGGAGCCACAAGGCGGCCACACCATAGGGTGGCGTGGCCCCCCTAGGGCGCGACAACCCATGGTGTGGGCCCCTCGGGCGCCCATCGACCTTGCCCCTTCGCCTATATAAACACCCTAATGCAGAAACCCTAAACACTCGATCAGAAATCCATGAAACAGTCTGTAGCCGCCGCCACCATCGTCCCTAGATCGGGGGGATCCGAAGCTCTTCCCGGCACCCTTCCGGAGGGGAGAGATCATCTTGAAGGCCTTCTTCATCACCATGCCATCCTCGAAGTGATGCGTGAGTAGTTCACCCTTGGACTATGGGTCCATACAGTAGCTAGATGGTTGTTTCTCCTCCTTTGTGCTATCATGTTTAGATCTTGTGAGCTCTGTTCATAATCAAGATCATCTATTTGTAATCATACATGTTGTGTTTGTGGGGATCTGATGGATATTGAGATACTATGTCAGATTGATTATTGATTCTATCATGTCTATGTTATTTGTGATCTTGCATGCTCTCCGTTGCTAGTAGATACTTTGGCCAAGTAGATGCTTTTAAATCCAAGAGGGAGTATTTATGCTCGATGTGGGTTCATGCCTCTAGTAATCTAGGAGAGTGACAGAAACTTCTAAGGTTGTAGATGTGTTGTTGCTACTAGGGAGAAAACAACAATCCTTTGTCCATGGGGCAATTGTATTGTTTACTTTACACACTTTGCTTAATGGAATTATCTATTGCTTGCAACTTAATACTAGAAGGGGTTCGGATAATAACCTGAACATGGATTATTAGTCATAGATGCAGTTGGATTACGGTCTATGTATTATGTTGTAATGCCCAATCAAATTTCGTATGAATCAAGATGTCTAGTATATGCATTGTTATGCTTTCTCAATCTGTCAATTGCCCCACTGTAATTTGTTCACCCAACATTCTATCTATCTTATGGAGAACACCTCTAGTGAACTGTGGACCCCGGTCCATTCCTTATCATTGATATACCATATACTGTTTACCATTTACTTTCTACAAGCAATCACTATCTTCCACATTATATGTTTAATCCTTTGTTTCCAGCAAACCGGTGAGATTGATAACTTCACTGTAAGTTGGGGCAAAGTATTGTGGATTGTGTTGTGCAGGTTCCAAGTTGCTAGCAACACCTTGGAGTTGTTTCCTTACTCCTACTGGTTCGATAACCTTGGTTTCATAACTGAGGAAAACTTGCTGCTGTGCTCATCATACCTTCCTCTTGGGGTTCCCAACGAGCTCTACATATCTGAGCCATCAAGAACTTTTCTGGCGCCGTTGTCGGGGAGATAAGGATAGCTTCAATCTCTTCCTCCTCGTCAATCACTTTTCAAGGAGAAGGAAGATTCTTGCAAGGGGAGTCTCTCACAACCAATATATTTACTTTGTTTTTGTTTTGCTTTTATTTTTTATCAAAAACACAAAAAATTAGCTGTACTAGTTTGTTTATCTTTATCAAATACACACAAAAATTAATTTCTACTTTAGTTACTACTTTTGTTGGCTTGCTTTACTCCTGCAAAAATGAATACTCCTGAAAACACCAAGTTGTGTGACTTCACTAGCACAAACAACAATGATTTTATGTGTACACCTATTGCTTCACCTATTCCTGAAGCTACTTTCTTTGAAATTAAACCTGCTTTGCTCAATATTGTTATGAAAGAACAATTTTCTAGTGCTAGTTCTGATGATGCTGCTACTCACCTTAATAATTTTGTTGAACTTTGTGAGATAAAAAATACAAGGATGTAGTTGGAGATATTATTAAGCTTAAATTGTTTCCTTTCTCTTTGAGAGGAAGAGCTAAAGAATGGTTGCTATCCTTGCCTAGAAATACTATTGTTTCTTGGATTAAATGCAAAGATGCTTTTATTGGAAAATATTATCCTCCTGCTAAGATTATATCTATGAGAAGTGAAATAATGAAATTTAAACAATTTGATAATGGACATGTTTCTCAAGCTTGGGAAAGAATGAAATCTTTGGTAAAGAATTGCCCCACTCATGGACTGACTGCTTGGATGATTAACCAAACTTTTTATGCAGGACTAAATTTTTCTTCAAGGAATCTTTTGGATTCTACTGCTAGAGGTACCTTTATGACCACTACTTTGGGTGCCGCAACAAAGCTCCTTGATAATATGATGGTTAACTATTCTGAATGGCACACTGAGAGAGCTCCATAAGGTAAGAAGGTAAATTATGTTGAAGAAACCTCCTCCTTGAGTGATAAATTTGATGTTATTATGTCTATGCTTGTTAATGGAAAAGCTCATATTGATCCAAATAATGTTCATTTAGCCTCTTTTGTTGCTCAAGAAGAGCAAGTTGATGTGAACTTCATTAGAAACAACAATTTTAGCAACAATGCCTAATGGAATAATTTTGCTAATAATAATTATAGGCCATATCCTCCCAATAATTGTAATGCTTATGGAAATTCCTACAACAACAATAGAAGTGCACCCTCTGAACTTGAAGTCATGCTTAATGATTTTATTAGTAAACAAACTGCCATCAATAAATCTGTTGAGGAGAAGCTTTCAAATGCTGAAAAAATATTTCATATTTATCTGAAGAAAAATATTCTTTGATTAATAAAATGGCTGCTAAACCTGAAACTATGGAAAATCCCTTAGCTGCTACTAATGCCATACATGTTAGAATTGATGAAAATGTTAGAATGTTAGCTGAATTGCATGCTAGGTGGGAGAAGATGAAATTGCTAGAAATAGTAGTATTTGTACTATTACCACCACCAATGTTGATGCTAGCAAACCACCTAAAGTCCCCACTCCTCTTCCCAATAAAAATGCTGAAATTCTTCAAAATATGGGAAAGAATAATTCTACTACCTTGGATGCTAATTTTGATTTTGATCTTGATGGTTGCAATATTTCTGAAGTAATTATGTTCCTACAAAAGCTTGATAAAAGTCCTAATGCTAGTTCTATGAATCTGCATTTTACAAAACACATTACAGATTCTCTCATGAAAATTAAAGAAGAAAAATTGGAACATAAAGCCTCTATTCCTAGGAAATTAGAAGATGGTTGGAAACCCATCATTAATATGAAAGTGAATGATTTTGATCTCAAAGCTTTATGTGACCTTGGTTCCAGTGTCTCTATTATGCCTAGAAAAATTTATGAAATGCTTGATCTGCCACCATTGGAAGATTGTTATTTGGATGTCCATCTTGATGATAATGCTAAAAATAAACTTATGGAGAGCATTAATGATGTTCTTATAATGGTTAACAATGCCTTTGTCCCTATTGATTTCTATGTTTTGGATGTTGAATACAATGCTTCTTGTCCTACTACTTTGGGAAGACCTTTTCTTAGAACTGTTGGTGCCATTATTGATATGAAGGAAGGCATGATGGCGCCCGGTGTTGATGTGGGAGCGCTTCATTGGAAACCCCAAGAGCAAGGTGTGAAGAGCACAACAACAAGTATTCCCTCAGTAAGAAACCGAGGTTATCGAACCAGTAGGAGGAAGGAAACGTCTCAAAGGTATTGCAAGCAACGTGGAAACCTGCACAACACAAACTCAAGACTTTGCCCTAACGAATAGTGAGGTTGTCAAGCTCATCGGTTTGCTGTAACAAAGGATTAACTGTATGGTGTGGAAGGTGATGATGGTTTGCAGCAAGTAAACAAGTAACAGTGGAGGATGTATCAATGGTAAAGATTGGACAGGGGTCCATAGTTCACTAGCGGTGCTCTCTTTAGATAAACAAACATGGAATGCAAGGTAAACAAATTACAGTAGGGCAATTGACAGGACTGAGCAAGGCATAACAATGCAATACTAGACAAAAGGATCCTATGAGATTGGATTGGGCAATACAACAATATAAATAGACCGCCATCCAACTGCATCTATGACTAGAAGTCCACCTTCAGGTTATCATCCGAACCCCCTCCAGTATTAAGTTGCACGCAACAGACAACTGCTTTAAGCAAAGTGTGTAAGGTAAACAATCCACTTGTTCCATGAACAAGAGACCGTTGTTTTCTGCCTAGTGGGAACAACACATCTACTACCATAGAGATTTGTGTCACTTCGCTTGATAAGTAGAGGCATGAACCCACTATCGAGCATAAATACCCCCTCTTGGAGTCACTAGCAACTACTTGGCCAATATAGCTACTAACAATGGAGAGCATGCAAGATCACAAACAACACAGACATGATAGAATCAAATAGACAAAACCATTAATCAATCTGACATAGTAATCTCAATATCCATCGGATCCCCGCAAACACAACATGCATGATTACAAATAGATTAGATCTTGATCATGAACGGAGCTCATAAGATCTAGACATGAAAGCACAAGGAGGAGATACAACAATCTAGATACTGCATGGACCCGTAGTCCAAGGTGGAACTACTCACGCTTCATACAGGAGGCTAGCATGATGAAGAAGAAGGCCTCTGGGATGATCTCCCCTCTGGCAGGGTGCCGAGAAGAGCTTCAGATCCCCCGATCTAGGGATGATGGTGGCGGTGGCTATAGATTGTTTCGTGGAATATTGATCGGGTGTCTAGGGTTTTTGCATCGGGGAGACTTTATAGGCGAAGAGGAGAGGCAGGGGGCCACCAGGGCGGCTGCACCCCCCAGGCACGCCTAGCCCTAGGCCGTGCCGCCAGGGGGTGTGGCCCCCTGGTGAGCCTTCTCCGTCTCGTATTCTGGCTTCGTGTTCCCCACGGTAAAATATTGACTTTGGCTTTTGTCCCGTCCAATTCAGAGAATATTGATTTTCTTCCTTTCTGGAACCAAAAACAGAAGAAAACAGGCAACTGGCAATGTGGCAACTTATTAATAGGTTAGTTCCAGAAAACATATAAAACACCTCAAAGTGTAGACAAAGCAAAGCAAAGTAGATACCAAACAAGCATGGAACATCAAAAATTATAGATACGTTTCCGACGTATCAAGTATCCCCAATCTTAACTCCTGCTCGTCCTCGAGTAGGTAAGTGATAAAAAGAATAGTTTTTTAGGTGACATGCACCATCAAAATCAAGATCAAACCATTTGCAAGAATTGAAAGCTGGGATCAAAGAACTCTAAACATGTGCATAAAAGATGGAGTTCTAACAATAAGAAAAAGTAACTATGCATGTAACATGAATGGCTACAAACAAATATCATGAATAACATGAATTGAAAAACGTTTGTTTGTTTCACATACAGAAAACATGGCATAATGGCAATCAGATTGTCCCTCATAGAGTAGCAGATAGATGCATAGGACACCTTCAAAGTTCATAAGAGTGACTAGATACAAATAGCACAAGAACAAGTAATATCACAATATGCATCAATCAATAAGTTTTGGGACACTACACATAGAACTAAGAATGGAAACTATGCTCTCTTAATGGTGCCTAAAGGTAGAAGGTGGAGACTCAATATAATGGTGGAAGAAAGGCCCTTCATAAAGGGAAGCAGGGATTTCAAGTTTCAAAAAGAGCTTCCAAAAATTATGGTACTTGTTAGCTTTCAGCTCTCATTGCCCTTATCATAAGCATCTTGAAGTGATTAAGGTTAAAGTGAACAAACTATGGAGTATATGCTTGACAAAGTATAAGTTGGCAATCTCATGTCCCTTGAATACGAGGGCCGCACCTCATGCTACTCAACTTTAGTCACCTGTAAGTTCTTGTCATATTAATTACATGCGTATCATAGAGAACCGCCAACGGGGTACCCCTTGCACATGGTATAGGAGCTATCCCATAACCAAAATGACAAGGCAAGCAGATAATGAGCATCTCAGCAATCTTTTTATTTGCTATTTGCATAGGTTTTTTGTAACACTACGGTTCTGAAAAGACCGTAGCTTCTATGTGACATGCCAATCCCTGGATCGGTTCATTGGCTCACAATAGAATAAGATGAATAACATAGAAAAATATCCGTGTATCATAAATAACGAGGATCCAGAGTATCATTATTACAATAAAAGCTTAGCTCAAGGCTAGCTCAATGTTATTCAAGTAGCATCATAAATATAGTAAATCCTCCATTCTTCAAATTGCCCACAAGTGAACAAGTGCCGAGTGTAGTACCGTGGCCTAAATCGATTACTCAGAATCGGAATATCCTGCAACATGAAACGTAGCAGCCCCGAAGGGTCAATACATGGAATGTATGGCAAGTAGAGCTATTAAAGGAGACAATAGAGCTAACATCTACATGCATATTTGGCAAGTGGAGCTGTGGCTAGCTTGCATTTGCAAATACCTTTATCCTACTCTCACAAACAGTTTTTGATTTTCTTTGAAAAGATCCCAATTAAGTTAACCCAACAACATTAAAGCAATTATGAAATTGGAATGAGCGAGAAACAAGTCGTGGAATCAATATCAAGCAACTCAGATGTCCATAACCGGGGACACGGCTAATCGATTAGATTATACACCCTGCATGTGTTAGTACACTTTACCCATGTGACTTGGCCAGCCCAGCTCGTACCATCACTCTCATTTTGGGTGATGATAGGGAGAAGTCCAAGAAGAGACCGTTCGGGAAGTAGCTTCCCAAACCCGATGCGCACCGGTCCAACCTACCAAAATTCTACATCTCTGGATACGCGGGTTCGAGTTACCATAACCTACCGAGTCCAACCAACCGCCCATTTCATTATTGGCACATGGTTGTACACGTAAGCTACAAAATAAAAAAGTCAATCATTTTCTCCTGATACCTGGGTGCCTTTCCGCAATGATACCACCAAAAATTATCAATCTCATCACACCAGGAGATTCATTGATTAAGTTGTTTTAGTTTTCGCAAACCAACACATTTAGAAACAACTTTCAGTAATGTAACCCAGCCCTCGTTCATCATAGCATGTCTAAGCACATCTACCAACGGTGGTTCATCTACAGGGAAAGCCCTACCACATAATAGGACATAGCATAGCGATAGTAATATACTACACATGCATCTACAAAATACACGACAATGCATTGAAAATAGTAGGACAACATCATGAACAAAGTAGCATCTACTTGCCTTGGTT
The DNA here is from genome assembly GCA_916181665.1 of Avena sativa. NCBI lineage: Eukaryota > Viridiplantae > Streptophyta > Magnoliopsida > Poales > Poaceae > Avena > Avena sativa. The sequence goes on from OV702297.1 coordinate 153,864,624, forward strand.
GTAGCGGTCGGAAGAACAATCCACACACGAGCAAGCGTTGCACTCGTCACAATCTACATGATACAATTGCAATCATAAAAAAACCATCCACAATCATATGCAAACAAGGATGGTGCAAGATGCATGCATGCCAAGTTGAATAGCGCTACAGTAGCATCACATAATCCTACTTAGTATAACTACTGTATGCATGCATGGAAATTATTTTGAGTGCAAAGAAAACAAAGCATGCAATTTGCTCAAATAATAGGGCTAGAAACTAAATAATTAGCCACTGCTAACATACTATTTGTAAAATCTTGGAAAATTTCCACTGTGTAGGCAACTCATAATAGAATCAGTACCAATTGGAATTTCTCAAAAAGGATTTATATTATTCCCTGAGTAATTAAAATACTACAGTAAGCCTTTAAATAGATTCTGCAAATTCCAATATTGTAAGCCTAACTTTTTAATTCACTGTAAGATTCCCCTTTTTCTACTGATTCCAGGGACATCTTACTTGCAATTTTTGGAGTTACATAACTTATTCTATGAATTTATTACTCTAAAAAGGGCATTAACTCATTTAATTAACCAGGACAAAACCTTGCTGTAAAAGTGTAAAACAACTGTACAGCAATATTCTACGTGAGACACTGAATCTATACATATTTTATTTGCAATTTTTGGTCTAGTAGATCTAATGTTATGGATTTTACAAGTTTTAGCTAATTTCTGCCAATTTAAATCAATTTAAATTTACACAGTCAAAGTTGACTGGCTGACCGCGCTGATGTGGCAGATGACGTGGCGGTTGACTGGTCAACCGCCAGGGCTGACCTTTCCACGGTCCATCTGGACCGTTGGATCGCGATCAAGCGACTAGGGAGTGTGCGAGGAGGAGAGCTCACCGGAGCTGGCGGCGGGCGGCGGCGGCGAGGTCGTGGCAGCGGCGGTGGCTCTCCTCCGCGACGGCTGGGCGGCGTACGGCGTCAGGGGCATCGGGGTCGAGCTCGTCGGCGTGGAGGCGGCGGTTGGCGTGCGCGAGGCAGACGACAGCGAGCGGCTGGACGCGGGCGGCGTCGTCGTCGGCTTCGGCGGCGGCGGCGGCGGTCCTGCGGGGGAAGGAGAGGGGAGACACGATCAGCGGGCGGCGGGGGTGAGGTCGCGGGGTCGCGAGGCGAGGGAGGGGGCGAGGTCGCGGCGGCGGCGCGAGCTTACTGAGCTCGGTGGCGGCGGTGGCGGTGGTGAACTCTGGCGAGAAATTTCTCGTCGGTGGCGGCGCGAGAGAGGGCGAGGTTCGGAGGTTTCGTAGAGGGGGGCCTAGGGGTATAAGGGGGCCGGCTCGGGCGGAGTTTGTTGCGGACTCCGGGGAAAACACGGCGGCGGCTCTATCCGCGTCGGACACGGCGGCAGCGACGCGCTAACAGGTGGGGCCCTCCTGTCAGTGGCTGGAGGCGGGGTTGGCGGCGCCTAGTTAATGGCTGCGCGCGCGCTGCTGGCGGCTGGGCCGCTAGGCCGCGGCTGGGCCGCTGGCTGCTGCGCTCTTCTCCTTTTATTTTTTTATCCCTTTTTTCTTTTTCTCAGATGATTTCTTAACTGAATTTTGACAGAATTGTCCAGAATTTTTAGACAAAATTCAGATTCACGTAACTTTTGCTACGGAGCTCCGAATTGGGTGAAACAAAGTGCTACGGGTTCGTGGCGGAACCCTCTATACACCAGTGCCTTCCATACATCCAAAATATAATGTTTTCAAAGTGGCATGGTAAAACCAAGTGCTGATAAAAGGTGTCAAAATGCAAATGCAAGTGGTTTGTTTTGCCAAAACCTTTTTAAACCAAAATTTTTCAAGGATGATCATGATGCAACGCCATGGATGTTATGCAGTACCAAATCTAAAATTTGGGATGTGACAAGACTAACCCCCTTAAGATGAATCCCGTCCCCGAGATTCGGCGTGGCTAGCAAATAGGTGTGCGTGGTCCTCTCGGATGTCATCCTCATGCTCCCAAGTGGCTTCCTCTTCGGTGTGGTGGCTCCATTGCACCTTGCAAAATCTGATAGTCTTGGTACGGGTAATCCTCTCCGCTGTCTCCAGTATCTTGACCGGCTTCTCCTCATAGGTCAAGTCATTCTCAAGCTGAACCTCCTCTAGTGGCACGGTGTCTCTCAATGGTGTATCCACCATCTCCGGATGGCACTTCTTCAGCTGGGACACGTGAAACACATTGTGGACAGCGGACAGAGCCTCTGGCAACTCCAACTGATAAGAAACTTCTCCTTTGCGTGCTAAGACCCGATATGGCCCAATAAACCGAGGTGCCAGCTTACCCTTGATTCCAAACCTCTTAATTCCACGCAGTGGCGACACTCTGAGGTATGCTCTATCACCTACCTCATACACCACTTCCTTACGCTTGGTGTCAGCGTAGCTCTTCTACCTTGATTGTGCTACCTTCAGCCTGTCTCTAATCAAGGCGACCTTCTCCTCAGCGTCCTTGATCAAATCAGGTCCAAACAGCTGACGTTCTCCTACTCCATCCCATAGCAATGGTGTCCGGCACCTTTTCCCATATAGCACATCGAACGGTAACGTCTTGATGCTGGTTTGATAGCTGTTGTTGTAGGAAAACTCAGCGTATGGCAAATTCTCATCCCAACTAGAACCATGAGCCAAAGCGCAAGCTCTCAGCATATCCTCCAAAATCTGATTTACCCTCTCGGTCTGTCCATCAGTTTGGGGGTGAAACGCTATGCTAAACTCCAACCTAGTCCCCAATGACTCGTGCAGCTGGCGCCAAAAGTGCGAGGTAAATTGGGTGCCTCTATCTGATACAATGCTCTTAGGGACTCCATGTAGGCACACAATTATGTCCATATAAATCTTGGCTAACTTTGCACTTGTATACGTCGTCTTCACCGGTATAAAGTGGGCTACCTTGGTCAAATGGTCGACCACTACCCAAATGGAGTCATATCCTGACCTGGTCCTGGGGAATCCTGTGATAAAATCCATTCCCACTCTATCCCACTTCCAATCCGGCATGGGCAATGGCTGTAGCAGTCCTGCTGGCTTCTGGTGTTCCGCCTTCACCCGGCTACATACATCACATAAAGCAATATGCTCGGCGATGTCTCCCTTCATGTTGTTCCACCAAAATCTGTCCTTTAGATCCATATACATCTTCGTATTGCCTGGATGTATGGACTACAGCGAGTCATGAGCTTCCTGCAGAATCAACTTCCTTATCTCCGGATTGTTGGGAACGCACAAACGATCTCCATACCACAAGGTTCCTTGCTCATCCTCGTGGAATTCTTTTGCTCGATCCTCCTTCATCTTTTCCTTTATTTCATCCATCTCCTTATCTCCTACTTGAGCCTTCCTGATCCTGTCCTACAGTGTTGGTTGGACTTCCATTGCTGCCAAATATCCTTCTGACACTACCTCCAGTCTAAGGTCCTTGAATTGCTTGCACAAATCCTCGGGCAGTTCCCAACAGTCAATCCATTGGCATAGACCTTCCGGCTCAGAGCATCTGCTACTACATTGGCTTTCCCTGGGTGGTATTGCAGATTCATATCATAATCCTTGATAAGTTCCAACCATCTCCTTTGCCTCATGTTCAGTTCCTTCTGTGTAAATATGTATTTCAGGCTCTTGTGGTCAGTGTACACATCACAGTGTTTTCCCATTAGGTAGTGCCTCCATACTTTGAGCGCATGAACAACTGATGCTAATTCCAAGTCATGTGTGGGATAATTCCTCTCATGGTGTTTAAGTTGTCGCGAGGCATATGACACCACTCTCCCATCTTGCATCAGCACACTCCCAAGTCCCTGTCGAGAAGCATCACAGTAAACTTGGAAATCCTTCTGAAGACCAGGTAAACATAGAACAGGTGCGGTCACTAGTCGACGCTTCAGTTCCTGAAAGCTGGCTTCACACGCATCCGTCCATTCAAACTTCCTCTCCTTCTTCAGAAGTTCCGTCATTGGCTTAGCAATCTTGAAGAAATTTTCAATGAACCTCCTATAATATCCAGCAAGTCCCAGAAAGCTCCGAATATCTTCCACATTCTTGGGTGCTTCCCACTCAGTTACGGCAGTCACTTTGCTTGGATCAATAGCAACTCCTTCTCCTAACACCACGTGCCCAAGAAATCCAACTGTGTTAAGCCAGAATTCACACTTACTGAATTTGGCATACAACTTGTGCTCCCTCAGCTTCTCCATAATCAGTCGCAGATGTTTCTCATGTTTAACATCATCCTTGGAATATATCAGTATGTCATCAATAAACACCACCACGAACTTGTCCAAGTACTCCACGAATACCTTGTTCATCATGGTCATGAAAAATGCCGGAGCATTCATTAGTCCAAAAGACATAACTGTATACTCATATAAACCATACCTAGTAGTGAAAGAAGTTTTTGGTATGTCTTCCTCCCGGATCTTCAATTGGAAATAACCTGATCGCAGATCAATTTTGCTAAACACCTTTGCTCCTTCCAGTTGATCAAACAAATCATTTATGTTCGGCAGGGGGTATTTGTTCTTGATGGTCACTTCATTCAGCGAGCGATAGTCCACCACTAATCTCTTGCTGTTGTCTTTCTTCTCCACAAATAGAACAGGTGCACCCCATGATGACGAACTAGGCTGAATGAATCCCTTGTCCAACTACTCCTTTAGCTGTTTCTTCAGTTCCTTCAGCTCATCCACATCCATCTTATATGGTCTCTTGGCTATTGGTCCTGTTCCCGGCATCAGATCGATGAGAAACTCCACATCCCTGTCAGGTGGCATCCCTGGCAGCTATTCCGGAAACACGTCGGGGTATTCCTTAATCACAGGCACAGTATCCATGCTAACCCCCTTAAGAGAATTCAGCTTACACCTTCCCGGTCGCACAGCCGACTTGAACCTAATCCTCTTACCATCCGGGGTCTTGAGCGAAACTGCTCGCTGTGCACAATCTATGTGTCCCCCATGCATAGACATCCAATCCATACCCAGAATTACATCTAAACCTTGTGAATCCAAGAATACCAGATGTGCAATGAAATTGTGTGCTCCAATCCTCACAGTTAAGTCGCGGCATCCCGCGCTAGCTATCATATACCCTCCAGGTGAACTCACTCTAATAGACCCTTTCAGAGACTCCGAAGGTAACTTATACTTATCCACAAATGCCCTTGATATGAATGAATGCGATGCACCAGTATCGAAAAGTATAAGTGCAGGGTGAGTGTTGATTGGAAACTTACCAATCACAAGATCAGGCTCATCTGGGATCTCCTCCACATTCATGTGGTTCACTGTGGCCTTCTGGTTGTTGCTTGGCTTCAGTCCCTTCTTCTCCGTATAGTTGTCTGCATAATGTCCCTTCTGGCCACACTTGAAGCATGTCACCTCACTCAGATCCTTCTTCATGAAGCTGCGATCACGGTTGCGGTCCTGTCCACTGTGTCCTCCAGAATGGTGAGTGTGTCCTCCCTTGTGGCTGTGGCGGTTGCTCTTGTGGCTATCATGGCGGTGTCCGTCGCCTCCATGGTTGTGGCGGTCATGGCTTCCATGGTGCCCATGGTCACTCCCTCCATGTTTGGAGTACCCATCATAAGAAGTGCGAGACTTGTGGTGAGAACCAGAGTGGTGATTGTTGCTCTTCCTCTTGCGGCTTTCCACCTGCTTGTGTTTCCCCTCCAAAATTCTGGCCTTGTCCATAAGATCCTGGAAAGTGGGGCAATAAACCACCAGCAGCTGCACTGAAAGCTCATCACTGAGGCCATCCAGGAACCTCTCTCTCCTTTTGGCATCAGTGTCAACATCCTCATGTGCATAACGAGACAGGTTGTTGAACTCTTCAATATACTCAGCCACGGTGTGGTTGGTTTGGCGCAAGTTGTGAAATTCCTTCCTCTTTAGGCTCAGAACTCCTGAAGATACGTGGTTGGTCTTGAAACCTTCCTCAAACATTGCCCAAGTCACAGTGTCCAGCGGGTGGGTGATCTGAAAAGTGTCCCACCACGAAGCGGCTGGTCCCTCTAGTAGGTGAGCGACAAATCTCACCTTCTCAGCATCAGTGCACCCAACAGTTACCAGATCCTTATTGACTGAGCGCAACCAGTCAAGAGAAACCATTGGTTCTGCTGCAGTTGAAAACTTCGCTGGCCTTAGCCTCAGAAACCTAGTGAGAGCATCTCCCTGAGGCTGGTTGTTCCCATTGTTGTTGTTGTTGTTGTTCTGAGCTTCCATGAACTGGGTCATAACTTGGGTCAGCTGTGCCTGAGCTGCCATGAGCTGCTCCAACTCAGTGGGTTGACGGCGGGGAGGCATCTGCGGTTCAGCATAGGTAAGTTTAGAAAGAATCGATTACGAAAACAGGATTCTACCCATGCATTATGACCAAACAACAACAAAACAATCATAGACAATCTCAAGCAAGCAACACATCAGCAAACAAATGATCCAGCAACATCCCAGGGGTTATCCTAGCAGTATATATCTACTGAAATAGTTTTTAGAAGAGTTGGCAATAGTTATCTACACAAAAGGGTCAACAAAGCATTAAAAACAGGAATCTGCCAGAACAGTCCAGCAGTGTTCACGAATTTTTCTACCTGACTTAAACTCGTCAGGAATTTTTGCTGATTTTTGTGTATACAGTACAGAGAGTTTCGAACCAGCCCTATTGTTTTCATATTTTTCCCAGATACCAGTAAAATATGAAAAATCGTGCAGTACTGCTGTGTCAGCAGAAAACTGCAACCGGAAAAACTCAGATATCAACCAATCTTGACATAACTCTTCTATAAATTTCGCACAAATAATCCTGTGATATTGGAGTACACATAGGAGCAACTAAACACTCTTAAACTAACAGTAATTAAGTTTTACATTGATCGAGACTAATCCTAACGATTTTACCTAGCGAAGTCTAATTGGTGGACTTCCATCTACTTCTTGAAGAGGTTGCGGTAGGTCCTTGCACCATACGTTGGCGCTTCTGTCCACGATCCAACCATGGCGGCGGAGTATACACCTCTCCTGAGTCATCACTTGAAATCTCGAACTCCACCTCTTCTGGATCCTCCTCTTCTTCTTCATTCTCTGCTGCGGCTGCAACAACTTCATCTCCTCCACCATCATCATCATCCTCATCCTCATCATCATCATTGTTCCCACTATCATCATCATCATCATCATCATTGTTTCCATCATCTCCATTGTCATCATCAGAGGGTGGATTCAGCTGTGCTTGGAGAGCGGCAATCTGGGCTGCCATATCTTCAATAGTTTGATCCCTTTTCTGGACGGTCCCTTGCAACTGTTGTATGGTCTGGTTGTTTTCCTACACAGTTCCATTAAGCTGAGTTATGATTGCATCCCTGCCTACCAGGGCATTATTCAGAACATCCACAGCTTCATGCAAGGTCTCTATCTCCAGTCCTTGGACCACCATACCATTGTTGGCAAAATCTGCTATCTCTTTTACCATCATCACTTTCTCAGCTAGAGCTCCATTCTCCCTTTCCATATCCTCTATGTGCCTCCAACGGGGCGGGATGTTGTTCCTGTCACCCGGGGTAACCACAATGTTCCCATCCTCATCACGCCTCCTGTAGTCACGGTAGGGTGAGTCTGCTGGCAGCAGGTGTCGGACAAGATGGCACTAGCGTGACAGGGCTTCATGCAGAGCCAAGTTTATTCCAAGTCCCCAGTTGCAGTATGTCTTGGTGTAGATCAGATGCACAGGGTTTGGCAAGGCGGCATCCCTGAAGATGAAAGTGGTGATCTCCCATGCATCCTCACCATATCCATAGGTGTACAGCCTTCTTCCTTTGAACATGGGCAGTGGCAATACCAATGACTGCGAGAGCTGTGCTAACTGTCTTGCAAAGGGCCTTGGTGACTCCATGGTTGCATACTCAGTCCTGACTTCTCCCATCTATCAATTAAAAGAGGAAAGTGTGAGAATAGCATATGGTAAGAATTTTACGAGAGTGAAAGGCATAAAATGAAAGACAGTGTTAATATAAGCTTTAATAATTCTATGGCTTCCTAATCCAAACCTAGGTCACGGTCCTACAGTCGACACACGGGCTCTGATACCATCTTGTAACACTACGGTTCTGAAAAGACCGTAGCTTCTATGTGACATACCAATCCCTAGATCGGTTCATTGGCTCACAATAGAATAAAATGAATAACATAGCAAAATATCCGTGTATCATAAATAACGAGGATCCAGAGTATCATTATTACAATAAAAGCTTAGCTCAAGGCTAGCTCAATGTTATTCAAGTAGCAACATAAATATAGTAAATCCTCCATTCTTCAAATTGCCCACAAGTGAACAAGTGCCGAGTAGAGTACCGTGGCCTAAATCGATTACTCAGAATCGGAATATCCTGCAACATGAAACGTAGCATCCCCGAAGGGTCAATACATGGAATGTATGGCAAGTAGAGCTATTAAAGGAGACAATATAGCTAACATCTACATGCATATTTGGCAAGTGGAGCTGTGGCTAGCTTGCATTTGCAAATACCTTTGTCCTACTTTCACAAATAGTTTTTGATTTTCTTTGAAAAGATCCCAATTAAGTTAACCCAACAACATTAAAGAAATTATGAAATTGTAATGAGCGAGAAACAAGTCATGGAATCAATATCAAGCAGCTCAGATGTCCATAACCGGGGATACGGCTAATCGATTAGATTATATACCCTGCAGGGGTTAGTACACTTTACCCATGTGACTTGGCCAGCCCAGCTTGTACCATCACTCTCATTTTGGGTGATGATAGGGAGAAGTCCAAGAAGAGACCGTTCGAGAAGTAGCTTCCCAAACCCGACGCGCACCGATCCAACCTACCAAAATTCTACATCTCTGGATACGCGGGTTCGAGTTACCACAACCTACTGAGTCCAACAAACCGCCTATTTCATTATTGGCACATGGTTGTACACGTAAGCTACAAAATAAAGAAGCCAATCATTTTCTCCTGATACCTGGGTGCCTTTCCGCAATGATACCACCAAAAATTATCAATCCCATCACACCCAGGAGATTCATTGATTAAGTTGTTTTAGTTTTTGCAAACCAACACATTTAGAAACAACTTTCAGTGATATAACCCAGCCCTCGTTCATCATAGCATGGCTAAGCACATCTACCAACGGTGGTTCATCTATAGGGAAAGCCCTACCACATAATAGGACATAGCATAGCGATAGTAATATCCTACACATGCATCTACAAAATACACGACAATGCATTGAAAATAGTAGGACAACATCATGAACAAAGTAGCATCTACTTGCCTTGGCTGTAGCGGTCGGAAGAACAATCCACACACGAGCAAGCGTTGCACTCGTCACAATCTACACGATACAATTGCAATCATCAACAAATCATCCACAATCATATGCAAACAAGGATGATGCAAGATGTATGCATGACAAGTTGAATAGCGCTACAGTAGCATCACATAATCCTACTTAGTATAACTACTGTATGCATGCATGGAAATTATTTTGAGTGCAAAGAAAACAAAGCATGCAATTTATAATGCTCAAATAATAGGGCTAGAAACTAAATAATTAGCCATTGCTAACATACTGTTTGTAAAATCTTGGAAAATTTCCACTGTGTAGGCAACTCATAATAGTATCCGTACCAATTGGAATTTCTCAAAAAGGATTTATATTATTCCCTGAGTAATTAAAATACTACAGTAAGCCTTTAAATATATTCTGCAAATTCCAATACTGTAAGCCTAACTTTTTAATTCACTGTAAGATTACCCTTGTTCTACTAATTCTAGGGACATCTTACTTGCAATTTTTAGAGTTACAGAACTTATTCTATGAATTTATTACTCTAAAAGGGCATTAACTCATTTAATTAACTAGGACAAAACCTTGCTGTAAAAGTATAAAACAACTATACAGCAATATTCTACGTGAGACACTGAATCCATACATATTTTATTTGCAATTTTTGGCCCAATAGATCTAAAGTTATGGATTTTACAAGTTTTAGCTAATTTCTGCCAATTTAAATACATTTAAATTTACATAGTCAAAGTTGACTGGCTGACCACGCTGACGTGGCAGCTGACGTGGCGGTTGACTGGTCAACCGCCAGGGTTGACCTTTCCACGGTCCATCTGGACCGTTGGATCGCGATCAAGCGGCTAGGGAGTGTGCGAGGAGGAGAGCTCACCGGAGCTGGCGGCGGGCGGCGGCGGCGAGGTCGTGGCGGCGGCTGTCCTCGGCGGCGGCTGGGCGGCATACGGCGTCGGGGGCGTCAGGGTCGAGCTCGTCGGCGTCGAGGCGGCGGTCGGCATGCGCGAGGCAGACAGCGGCGAGCAGCTGGACGCGGGCGGCATCGTCGTCGGCTTCGGCGGCGGCGGCGTCGGTCCTACGGGGAAGGAGAGGGGAGAGGCGGTCAGAGGGCAGCGGGGGCGAGGTCACGGGGTCGCAAGGCGAGGGAGGGGGCGAGGTCGTGGCGCGAGCTTATCGAGCTAGGTGGCGGTGGCGGTGAACTCCGGCGAGAAATTTCTCGTCGGTGGCGGCGCGAGAGAGGGCGAGGTTCGGGGGTTTCGTAGAGGGGGGGCTAGGGGTATAAGGGGGCCGGCTCGGGTGGAGCTCGTTGCGGACTCCGTGGAAAACGCAGCGGCGGCGGCGCTGACAGGTGGGGCCCACCTGTCAGTGGCTGGAGGTGGGGTTGGCGGCGCTTAGTTAACGGCTGCGCGCGTGCTGCTGGCTGCTGCGCGAGCTGCTGGCTGCTGGGCCGCTGGCTGCTGCGCGCTTCTCCTTTTATTTTTTTATTCCTTTTTCCTTTTTTCTTTTTCTCAGATGATTTCTTAACTGAATTTTGACAGAACTGTCCAGAATTTTTAGACAAAATTCAGATTCGCGTAACTTTCGCTACGGAGCTCCGAATTGGGTGAAACAAAGTGCTACGGGTTCGTGGCGGAACCCTCTATGCACTAGTGCCTTCCATACATCCAAAATATAATGTTTTTCACAGTAGAATGGTAAAACCAAGTGCTCATGTGTAGGTGTCAAAATGCAAATGCAAGTGGTTTGTTTTGCCAAAACCTTTTTAAACCGAAATTTTGCAAGGATGATCATGATGCAATGCCATGAATGTTATGCAGTACCAAATCTAAAATTTGGGATGTGACATTTTTATTGAGGATGCTTCACAGATTGCTCATTATGATGATGCTGCAAGTTCTCACCATGATTAGGCATGGCTTAGGCTAGCGGCCCAGGCGTTTCTCTAACACAAAATACATAACTCCATGGACTTACAAGCCCCCTTTTTATTTCACACCGTCGACATCCATACACAAAAGAGCATGATATCAACTGTGTACAAAGTACAAGTGCAATGTTGAAATCATTCCCCGTGACAGCACGGTTCTGCTAATTCTAACGTATAAGCACAAGCATATACAACATAGATGACACAATGGTTCAAGTTTATTAGGGGAAAGAAATAAAAGGTGTGCCATCAAGTTCGTGAGAGCTTTAATCACTAACTTTTCTCATAACAAAATACTTTTTAATTGGAAGATAGCTAAAAACAAGAATATACTTGGAATGGTGTAACACACCATGCATAGGAATTTATAGTATAAACTTTGGAATAACTTGGTTTCTTGGGAGTTGGAAGCATGAGTAGAGCTTACTCATACAAGTGGAGGCTAGCAAAAGACTAGGAGCGACCAACTAAGAGAGCAATAATGGCCATAATCATGCAGAGCGACAAAACATTACTAATCAAAGCATAGAGTGGTACTACAAGTCAAGGACTAAATGATCATAGAGGCTATGGTGACTTGTTCATAGTCATAACATGGTGTGAGCATGTGCCAAGTCAACCCAAACCAAGCATCAAAGGAGAATACCATAATACTATGCTTTTGTATGCTAAAACAACGCATGATTCCTTCAAGGCACACTAAGCAATCCAATTGTTTGGAACAAGTCATGCTACAACAATAATCACTAAGCATAAGGTCAAAAAAACACCTAGCATGACATGCTAAAGTCTAAGTCATAGTCAATGCAAGATCCTCTCGCACTTCTCAAGCAAGAACTTTCTACTCCTTTCCACCACCAATCGTCTTATTTGAAACAACACAGCGAGAACGGGGGTCCAAACTACTTTATTCAAGCAAACTAAAAAACTAAGCAAAGCAAACAAAAACTAATACGCTCCAAGAACAACACAACAGTGCATAAAACAATAAAAACGAAGTGTCTAGAAAGACCTGAGCTTATTGATGAAGAAGGGGATGCCTTGGGCATCCCCAAGATTTGATGCTTGTACCTCTTGGATATTTCTTGGGGTGACACCGGGGTGGCATCCCCTGGCTTGAGCTTTTGTCCATTCAACTTATTACATCATTCTCTCTCTACACCTGAAACTTTTCCTTCATACAAAACTCCACACAATCTTCATTAGCAACATTAGTGTATTCAAAAGATAATAGACCTTTGGGTTTAGCTTTGGAACAGCAAAACTTTTCACTAAAAACATAAGCTACTATAGAAACTCCTTCAAAAAGCTCAATTTCCCAAAAAGAACCCAAAAAGGAATCAATAAGAAGCAAATGCAAATAATGGCAGAAATCTGTCAAAACAGACCAACAGGTCGAAACCAATTTTTTCGAAGACCTTCTGTTGCTCAAATCAAAAAATGTTGAACTAACGAAATTTAGCTAACATACTGGGGATTTATTCGTAAATTTTCAGCTCAATCCGACTTACAGAGACTCCTCACGAATTTTTATGGTGGAGGACAGAAATATGTTTCGGGACAGCAACTCCCCAAATCTTACTTCCCTCTCATTAGAGGTCATTCTTGGCACAAAAAGCAAACAAAAAGGATAAGGAGAGGTCATAACTGAGGTAATAACTTCCAAGACTCAAGGAAACTCTTGGGTTATCTCCCAACAAGTACTTTTCTTTAACGCCTTTAAGTTAGGCACAAGAAGCAAGAAATCAAGTATTTTCAAATGAGGTATTAAGATCAATACTTTCAAAGTCTTCAACTATGATAGGTATCTCATCCAAATGAGTCTTGGAGGATCCCTTCTCATCTCTCTTTGGTTTACTACTTTCATCAAAAGGATTTTTAGGAAAAATCCAATCCAAATTCTTTTCAAAGGCCTCATGCATCCCAACAAGCTTAAAGGGTATGGGTATCTTAAATTCCTCTCTAGATTTGGTTTTATCTGAAGTACCCACAACATCTACACATGAGCCTAGCATATTAAATTGCTCAAAGACCTTTTTGGCTTCCTTAGCAACATCATGAAACTCTTTTAGTAGAGTTTCAAGGATAAATTCTCTATTTTCAGTATTCTTCTCTTCTTTTAGTTTTAGGAACAAAATTTGCATCATGGGGTTAAGGATAACAAACCTAGCCTACAACATATGAACTAAAGAAGTTGCAGCAATCTCATAATTAGGAGCAAGTTTTGCTATAGATCTATCCTCAATATCCTCATGCTTGCTAAAATGATTAAAGAATTCTTCAATATTATCTTTTCCAATTATGGAGCCACTACCTATTGAAAGGTCTTTCAGGGTGAACTTGGGGCTAGGGCAAGGTGGCAACTAGAGCAGGAGCTAATTTTTTTGTGTTTTTGATAAGAGAAAGCAAACCAAACTAAACTAATTTTTTTTAGTTTTTGATAAAAAAGGCAAACAAAACCAAGCAAAAGAAACTAAGCAAACTAAAAACAAAGTAAAGAGAAAGGTTGAGGAGGACTCCCCTTGTGAAGACGTCCTTAGCCTCCCCGACAACGGCACCAGAAAACTTGATGGCGCCCGGTGTTGACGTGGGAGCACTTCATTGGAAACCCCAAGAGCAAGGTGTGAAGAGCACAACAGCAACTCTTCCCTCAGTAAGAAACCGAGGTTATCGAACCAGTAGGAGGAAGGAAACATCTCAAAGGTGTTGCAAGCAACATGGAAACCTGCACAACACAAACTCAAGACTTTGCCCCAACGAACAGTGAGGTTGTCAAGCTCACCGGTTTGCTATAACAAAGGATTAACTGTATGGTGTGGAAGATGATGATGGTTTCCACTAAGTAAATGGTAACAGTGGAAAATGTATCAATGGTAAAGATTGGACCGGGGTCCATAGTTCACTAGAAGTGCTCTCCTTAGATAAACAAACATGGAATGCAGGGTAAACAAATTACAACAGGGCAATTGATAGGACTGAGCAAGGCATAACAATGCAATACTAGACAAAAAGATCCTATGAGATTTTATTGGGCAATACAACAATATACATAGACCGCCATCCAACTGCATCTATGACTAGAAGTCCAGCTTCAGGTTATCATCCGACCCCCCTCTAGTATTAAGTTGCAAGCAACAGACAACTGCTTTAAGCAAAGTGTGTAAGGTAAACAATCCACTTGTTCCATGAACAAGAGACCATTGTTTTCTCCCTAGTGGCAACAGCACATCTACTACCGTAGATATTTCTGTCACTTCCCTTGATAAGTAGAGGCATGAACCCACTATCAAGCATAAATACCCCCTCTTGGAGTCACTAGCAACTACTTGGCCAAGATAGCTACTAACAACAGAGAGCATGCAAGATCACAAACAACATAGACATGATAGAATCAAATAGACAAAACCATTAATCAATCTGACATAGTAATCTCAATATCCATCAGATCCCCACAAACACAACATGCATGATTACAAATAGATGAGATCTTGATCATGAACGGAGCTCACAAGATCTAGACATGAAATCACAAGGAGGAGATACAACCATCTAGCTACTGCATGGACCCGTAGTCCAAGGTGGAACTACTCACGCTTCATACCGGAGGCTGGCATGATGAAGAAGAAGGCCTCCGGGATGATATCCCCCCGGTAGGGTGCCGGGAAGAGCTTCAGATCCCCCCGATCTAGGGACAATGGTGGCGGTGGCTACAGACGGTTTCGTGGAATATTGATCGGGTGTCTAGGGTTTTTGCATAGGGGAGACTTTATAGGCGAAGAGGCAAGGCAGGGAGGCTACCAGGGCGGCTGCACCCCCCAGGCACGCCTAGCCCTAGGCCGCACCGCCAGGGGGTCTGGCCCCCTGGTGAGCCTCTTCCGTCTCGTATTCTGGCTTCGTGTTCCCTACGGTAAAATATTGACTTTGGCTTTTGTCCCGTCCAGTTCCGAGAATATTGATTTTCTTCCTTTCTAGAACCAAAAATAGAAGAAAACAGGCAACTGGCACTATGGCAACTTGTTAATAGGTTAGTTCCAGAAAACATATAAAAACACCTCAAAGTGTAGACAAAGCAAAGCAAAGTAGATACTAAACAAGCATGGAACATCAAAAGTTATAGATACATTTCCGACGTATCAAGGCACCATTAAATATCAATTCTTGTTCAAGAAAGGTATAGAACACTTCCCTAAAAAGTGAGAGAAGGTACCTTTTGCTTCTCCTACTAAAACAAAAGTTGATCTTAATGCTTCTTCATTCAAAAATACTTGATTCTTGCTTTCTATGCCTAGCTGAAAGGCGTTAAAGAAAAGCACTATTGGGAGATAACCCAAATTTATTTTCAGTAAGTTTTTCTTTTGTTGAGTCTTGGAAGTTATTGCCTCTGTAATAACCTCTCCTTATCCTTTTTCTGTGTTTTTTGTGCCAGTAATAACCTCTAATGAGAGAGAAGTAAGATTTGGGGAAGTTGCTGCCCCGAAACAGATTTTTTTGCTTCACTATAAAAAATCGTGAAAATCCCAGTACGTCAGATTGAGCTATAATTTCTAGAATATGCCCCAGGTTATTATCTAACTTTCGTTAGTTTAGCACTTTTAGATTTGAGCAACAGAAGGTCTTCGAAAAAATCGGTTTATACCTGGTGGTCTGTTTTGACATATTTCTGCCATTAGTTGCATTTGCCTCTTCATCGGTTTCTTTTGAGTTCTCTTTGATCACTTGACCTTTTAAAAGGAATTTCTATAGTATATTGTGTTCTAATTTAAGTTTTACTTGTGTTGAAGCTAAACCCAAAGGCTTATTATCTTGAATACACTAATGTTGCTAATGAAGATTGTGTGAAGTTTTGTATGAAGGAAATTTTCAAGTGTAGAGGAAGAATGATATGCCGAGATGAAGAATGGACAAAATATCAAGCTTGGGGATTCCACCCGTGTCATCCCAATAAATATTCAAGAGGTACAAGCATCAAAGCTTGGGGATGCCCAAGGCATCCCCTTCTTCATGAATAAATCTCAGGTCTTCTTTCTTGACACTTTATTTTTATTGCTTCATGCACTATTGTGTTGTTCTTGGAGCATCTTTATTTTTGTTTTTAGTTTTCTTTTGTTTGGTTTGCTGCAATAAATTAGTTGGACCCCCGCATTCTCATTTTGTTTCAAATAAGTTGATTGGTGTTGGAAAAGAGTAGAATGTTTCATGCTTATAGTGGTACAAAAGGAAGCTTGTTTTGACTGTGACTTAGACTTTATCATGTAATGATAGATGTTACTTTGACCATTTGCTTTGTAATTATTGATGTAGCATGACTTGTTTCAAACAATTGAGATTGCTTAATGTGCCTTGAAATAATAATGTGTTGTTAGCATACAAAAAGCATAATATTGTGGTATTCTCCTTTGATGCTTTATTTGGGTTGACTTGACACATGCTTACACTATGTTATGACTATGAACCAGTCACCCTAGTCTTTATGATCATTTAGTTTTTGACTTGTGATATCACTTTATGCTTTAATTAATAATGTTTTGTCGCTTTGCATGATTATGGCCATTATTGATCTCTTAGTTGGTCGCTCACAGTCTTTCGCTAGCCTCCACTTGTATTGAGTATGAGCTCTACTCATGCATCCAACCCCCAAGAAACCAAGTTATTCCAAAGAGTCCACTATAAATTCCTATGCATGGTGTGTTACACCATTCCAAGTATATTCATGTGTTTATCTATCTTCCAAATTAAACTTTGTTATGTGAAAATTAGTGATTAAATCTCTCACAAACTTGATAGCACACTTTATTTCTTGCACTTAATAAGCTTGAACCATTGTTCCTATCTATGTTGCTTATATGCTTGCAAATTATAATTTGTAGAATTATCAGAACCATTTTGTCATGGGGAACGCTTTCAACATTGCACTTATTCTATTTGGTTGATATTATGTTCTTTTGTTTATGGATCTCGACGGTGTGAAATGAAGGGGGATCTTGTAAGCTCATGGAGTTCGTATATGTGTTAGAAAAACGCCTGGGCGGCTAGCCTAAGCCATGCCTAATCATGGTGGAAACTTACAGCGTAACCATAATGAGCATTCTGTGAAGCATCCTCAATAAAAACCTATGCAAATATCAAAAAAAAAGATAACTGAGATGCTCAGTGTCTGTTGCCTTGTCATTTTGATATGGGATAGGTCCCGTGTCATGGGGCAAGGGGTGCCCCATTGGCGGTTCTCTATGATACACATATACTTACAATGACAAGAACTTGCTTATGACCAAAGTTGAGTAGCATGAGGTTCGGTACTCGTACGCAAGGGGCATGAGATTTTCAACTTATAACTTGTCAAGCATATACTCATAGTTGTGCCACTTTAACCTTAATCACTTTAAGATTCCAATGATAGGGGCAATGAGAGCTGAAATCTAATAAGCACCATAATTTTTGGAAGCTCTTTATGAAACTTGAAATCCCTGCTTCCCTCGTGAAGGGCCTTTCTTTTTAATTTTATGTTGAGTCTCCATCTTCTATCTTTATGCACCAATTAAGAGAGCATACTTTTCATTCTTAGTTCAATGTGTGTTGTTCCAAAACTTATTAATTGATTCATAATGTTGGTATTGCTTGTTCTTAAATTATTTGTATCTAGTCACCCTTATGAACTTTGAAGGTGTCCTATGCATTTATTTTTTGCTATTCCATGAGGGACAAGCTGAATACCACTCTTGCTATGTTTTCTATATGTGAAACAAACAAATGTCTTTCAATGCATTGTTATTCATGATCTTTTGTTTGTACCTTTTCATGTTGCAACATAGTTGCTATGTTTTATTGTTAGAACCACATGTTTCATGTTCATGTTTAGAGTACTTTGATCCCAGCTATCAATGCTTTACAATAGTTTGATCAAGATTGTGATAGTGCATGTCACCTCAAAAATTATTCTTTTTATCACTTACCTACTCGAGGACGAGTAGGAGTTAAGCTTCGGGATGCTTGATACGTCATAAATGTATCTATAATTTTTTATGCTCCATGCTTGTTTTGTATTAACTTCCTTATGTTTTGTCTACACTTTGAGGCATTTTTATACATTTTATGGAACTAACCTACTAACAGGAAATATTCTCGGAATTGGACGGAACAAAAGCCAAATTCAATATTTTACCAGACATGACACGAAGACCAAAGGGGAGACGAAGAGGAGCCACGAGGCGGATACACCATAGGGTGGCGTTCCCCCCTATGGCACGCCAGCCCATGGTGTGGGCCCCTCGGGCACCCACCGACTTTGCCCCTTCGCCTATATAAACACCGCGATGCAGAAACCCTAAGCACCAGATCAGAAATCCACGAAATAGTCCATTCCGCCACCATCATCCCTAGATCAGGAGGATCCGAAGCTCTTCCTGGCACCCTGTCGGAGGGGAGAGATCATCCCGAAGGCCTTCTTCATCACCATGCCAGCCTCCGGAGTGATGGATGAGTAGTTCACCCTTGGGCTATGAGTCCATACAGTAGCTAGATGGTTGTTCTCCTCCTTTGTGCTATCATGTTTAGATCTTGTGAGCTCCGTTCATGATCAATATCATCTCTTTGTAATCATACATGTTGTGTTTGCGGGGATCTGATGGATATTGAGATACTATGTCAGATTGATTATTGATTCTATTACGTCTATGTTATTTGTGATCTTGCATGCTCTCTGTTGTTAGTAGATACTTTGTCCAAGTAGATGCTTGTAAATCCAAGAGGGAGTATTTATGCTCGATAGTGGATTCATGCCTCTAGTAATCTGGGAGAGTGAAAAAAAGTTCTAAGGTTGTAGATGTGCTGTTGCTACTAGGGAGAAAACAATAATCCTTTGTCCATCGGGCAATTGTATTGTTTACTTTACACACTTTACTTAATGCAATTATCTGTTGCTTGCAACTTAATACTGGAAGGGGTTCGGATGATAACCTGAACGTAGATTATTATTCATAGATGCAATTGGATTACGGTCATGTATTATGTTGTAATGCCCAATAAATCTTGTAGGAATCAAGATGTCTAGTATATGCATTTTTATGCTTTCTCAATTTGTCAATTGTCCCGCTGTAATTTGTTCACCCAACATGCTATCTATCTGATGAAGAACACCTCTAGTGAACTGTGGACCATGGTCCATTTCTTATAATTGATATACCATCTACTGTGTAATGTTTACTTTCTAGAAGCAATCACTATCTTCAACACTATACGTTTAGTCCTTTGTTTTCAGCAAACCGGTGAGATTGACAACCTCACTATAAGTTGGGGCAAAGTATTATGGATTGTGTTGTGCAGGTTTCAAGTTGCTAGAAACACCTTGGAGTTCTTTCCTTACTCCTACTGGTTCGATAACCTTGGTTTCATAACTGAGGGAAACTTGCTGTTGTGCTCATCATATCTTCCTCTTGGAGTTTCCAACGAGCTCTACATATCTGAGCCATCGGAAACCAGCGCCACCCCTGCTCCTACCTACGACACGAGGATCTAGTTGTTGCTCACCCACAGCACCTTCCCCCATTGCCTCCCATCCCTACTCTGAGCAATTAGAGAAGGTGTTTTTGTTGTGAAGAACCAATATTTAATGTTGATCCCGATCCAGCGGCAGTATGTAGTTCACATTTGGACTTGTGGTGAAGGCGTTCAAAATTTTGCATCTTCGCATTTCCAGGGTTCACTTGTTGGTATCTCAAAAGGTCGTATATGTGTGTCAAAAACTCCTATGCTTTCACTCTAAAATAAAAGTTTACTCTGCTCGAAATAAAAAGTTCACTCCGATCGAAACTAAAGTTTACTCTGATTGATAAAAAAAGAAAGCTCAGGGGTGTTGAAAAAAGATAGTTCACTCAGTTGTTGAAAAATGTTCATAGGTATTAAAAATAAAGTTCACTCTGCAGGAAACATAGTTCACTTCAAACGCGAAAAAATAAAGTTAGCAAAAAAAAACTTCACAAGCATTGAAAAAAAGACAGTTCACTCAGTTGTTTAAAAAAAGTTTGTGAGAAAGAAAGTTCACAAGTTTTAAAAAAATACAGTTCACTCAGTTGTCCAAAAAAAGAAAGTTCACGGAAAAGAAAGTTCACAAACATAAAAAAGAAAGTTCACTCCGCGAGAAAACAAAGTTCATTTCGAACACGACAGGGGGTCTCGTTATATTTAGTAGTTCACTTCAGACAAGAATAAATAACTTTCTAAGGGTTCGATAAAAAAGAAAGTTCACTCTGCGGTAAAACATAGTTCACTTCGAGTGCGATCATGATTTTCGTTATATTTGGTAGTTCACATCAGATGAGGCAAAAAAAATCCAGAAAAGCATGTTCGATAAAAAAAGTTCAGAAGGACTAAAAAGGAAGTTAACTCTACTGACTAAAAAATTTGCTTTATACTTTGAAATTTCAATTGATGTCTAGAAATATAAAAAAGTTCACTTCGAACATGGTGATTTTCCGATAAAAAGAAAGTTCACTCTGTTATCGAACAAAGTTCACTTTGTTCCCTATTTAGTTATACAGGAACCGGTTCCTCTTTAACTACTTTATATATATATATTTACTGCTATAAATATGAATAGAAGTAAAATTTTGATTTTGCATTTGGCCATATATACATTGTTTGACTGAACTATAACAGACCTTCGACCAACTTGAATCAATCTATTATTTATCAAACGAATTTGGTAGAACATGAGTGGCAACAGCTCCTAAGTGGCTCGACAACATGAGGTCATCTAAAATATCGAGGTTGCCATCAACAGGTAAGGGAATTGTTTGGCATTGCTTTATAGTGGTTAAAATAGTCTGATGGAGTTTTAATGTGTAATATTAGCTTGATATCACTAGCTCAATTACTTTGTGTAAGAAGCTACATATATATTGATGCGGTTAGATGCTTGCATCCTGATGGGGATACATTCTTGGTACGAGCAACTTATGTTTTGTTATAGACTTTGCGGAGATTAGCCTCCTTGCATATAGTAAGTGGTTCGCATCCTGCTTTATTAATCTTGGCTAACTGATTTTGTTATCTATCAGCTTGTTTATGTTATTGTTTTTTCTAGTTTAGTAAGTAGTCTGTTTCTATTGATGAGAAGCTAATTAACCATAATTTTTTTCTCTACTAACGTTTGAGGCCGTAATTTTTTTCTCTTAAGATCTGCATATATGAAGAGCCTGACATACTAAAGTAGTTGACCTTTCATTGTTTCATGTAGCACATAACATTGAGCATGGCAGTCTACATTGCTTCGTGTTCAGTTTGACAATCTACATTGTTGCATGTTCGTGTTGATTGTCGAGGAGTTATTTGACAAAACCTATCTTATTTCTTCATCGGAGTAGAATATTTTTGCGTTAAACTTATTACAAGCTTCATTTAACATCTAGGAATATTGAATGACCTACTATCATCTTTAGAATGCATGATACTAAGTCTTATTTCTTCTCATCTTGTAGGTATGCAGCTCGTTTTCAAGCTAAGAAGTTTGTGTAGTTATCATGATTCATGGTAGTTGCTAAGTTATTGCGATCAGGTACGCCTCTACTATCGATCGCCCACTCCCCTCTATATCTTTCGTCAATGCCTTCTCCCTTTTCTTCCTCAAATTAGTATTCTACAGAAATTTAAGAAGTTCTTTATAAATTTCTTGCCTATCCAAGGTCTCCTTGGAACCCTAAGGAAGCACAGCCCGAGTACTTTCTACATCAGGCACATGAGTTGGAAACTGAGCAGGAATAGAGTATCACCTATCCAAGGTCTCCTTGGAACCCGAAGAAAGCACAACCTGAGTAGTCACATGAGTTGGAAACTGACCAGGAATAGAGTTCACTAGGTAAAAGTAGTAATCTGTTAGTCTTCTGGTCTGTCAAGTATTAATGGTCAAATGAACAATAAGATGTGAGCATTGTTTGTATGTTTATATGCTAATTTGTGGATTTGGCAGACTAATCTCTTAGTTTACCTTAAGTAAATATGGAGGCACATGCCAATGCTTCTCTTTTTTTATGGACATAGAACTCGTGTTCATTAGATGTTCTCATTTTGTTTCTTTAAGAATGGAGGTGGTGGTGGATTGATGTGGTTGGAATGTCCGATTGCAATGACTATGTTAGGTTGTCTTCTCAAAATTTGTGAGATCACGGCTACACCTATAAAAATGTGGTGGTGTCCACTGATTGTAGTGGAGGAGGCAGCAGAGAGCTGCGTAGCCATGCAGTGGCACCCATGTGCAGTAGAGGTGGCCGCTTTGGGGGCATAGTGGAGGAGCAGCACGACACCAAAAGCTAGAGGTGTGACACTGAGGTGTTGAGGTGCCTCCATGACAATGTCGTCCTAGAGGAGAAGTCCCGAGGGGTTCAATGATGAGCTCTACAGCCACTTCAAGTTGTTCATAATTTTTTTAATGTTTAAAATCATATAGCTATAACCGTCTACGGTTTTTTTCTATTATGACCAAGGTTTTGATCTCTTAATGTTATCATTTACTCTTTTTAGGAAAAAGGAATCGGTGCAGCTGCATAAGCTAGGGTGCAAGTAATTCTTTTTTAATGGTTGGTGTTTATTCATGAAGGTACTATCAAGTTTTTATAACTGAACATTAATCCATATCCTATCTCATGTTGGTATACTTTAGAGAAGACACACTCGAAGTGGAAATCTTTCCCTCTGCTCTAGTATCAAGTTTGGTTTCTTAAACTCTGCAAAATGTTTAAATTTGGGAAATGGGTGGCGATGTAAACTACGTCCACATATACTTGTGTATCACAATGCCAAGGTAGCACATAGACGTGGGTCTTACTGGTCAGGTAATTAATCATTAGACCAAACTAGCTATGTTTTCTTCTTCATTTATGAAAGAGAGCTAGATTTTAGACTAAATCTATTTATTTGTGTGAATCTTTGTTAAGTTATTTTGTCCATAAGAGTTCAATATTCTAGAGAAAGTTGCATTTGTTTCAATGTTCTTTTGTGCTCGAGTGGATCCCTTTTACCCTACACTAGATACTTCTCTTTAAGTGTTCGGTGTATCGATGCATTCTAATATGATGCATGTCACTGGTAGTGTAATTGACAAATGTAAAATGTTTGATGTTTCACATGAGTATTTGAGAAAAAAATTTATAGATATCACCATTTTGTATGTACATGGATCACTCTAAATGGATGTGTGGAGAAGAGAGTCGATTGTATTCATAAATCAGATCCAGAGGAGTTTCTTTGGGTGGAATCGCTAGGGAAGCTGGCTCCTCAGTTCTTGCTGCCAAGGGTTGTCTCCCGACTACTGCTATCTTAATATTAATCGTGACTCCCGCCCTAATCCTTATTCTCAAGTAGACCATCTATTCAGTGATTTTATCTTGAATATTTTCTATGATGAACACATTGTTTTCTTAATTTTATGAACACAATGTTAGTAGAATGGAGATGTTTGCCAAGATCAGTAGCTCCAAATAATGGTGCTATATCTTTCCAGAAAAATCTCAAGGTACTAATATTGCACTTTTATGTTTGTAGCAGATATTTTGATCATATGCAATTAGAAATCAATCGAATCATGTTTTAAGCACAAGAGAATTGTTTTGTAATTTTTTCATACAAAAACACTTGGTAACTACTACTCCCTCCGATCCATATTACTTGTCGCATAAATGAATGTATGTAGACATATTTTAGTGCTAGATACATCCAATTTAGTGACAATTAATATGGATCGGAGGGAGTAAGTTAAATCTTCAATCCAAGTGCAATCCAAATTTTATGTCCATTGACATAATATGGATATATATGCTATGAGGAAAACAATAAAATCATTCTCTCGTGGCAACGCACGAGCATTCAACTAGTATGCTACAAACATAAAAGTGCAATATTAGTACCTTGAGATTTTTCGGAAAGATATAGCACCATTATTTGGAGCTAGTGATCTTGGCAAACATCTCCATTCTACTAACAATGTGTCCATAAAATTAAGAAAACAATGTGTTCATCATAGAAAATATCCAAGATAAAATCACCGAATAGATGGTATACTTGAGAATAAGGATTAGGGATGGAGTCACAGTTAATATTAAGGTAGCGATAGTCGGGAGACAGCCCTTGGCAGCAAGAACTAACGAGCCAGCTTCCCCAGCGATTCCACACAAAGAAACTCTCCTGTCTCTGATTTATGAAGACAATCGACTCTCTTCTCCACACAGCCATTTAGAGTGATCCATGTACATAAAATATGGTGATATATGTAAATTTTATTTCTCAAATACTCGTGTGAAACATCAAACATTTTACATTTGTAAATTACACTACCAGTGCCATGCATGATATTAGAATGCATCTATACAACAAACACTTAAAGAGAAGTATCCAGTGTAGGGTAAAAGGGATCCACTCGAGCACAAAAGAACATTGAAACAAATGCAGCTTTCTCTAGAATATTGAACTCTTATGGACAAAATAACTTAACAAAGATTCACACAAATAATTAGATTTAGTCAAAAAATCTAGCTCTCTTTTATAAAGGAAGAAGAAAACATAGCTAGTTTGGTCTAATGATTAATTACCTGATCAGTAAGCCCCACGTCTATGTGCTACCTTGGCATTGTGATACACAAGGTATGTGGACGTAGTTTACATCGTCACCCATTCCCCAAATTTAAACATTCTGCAGAGTTTAAGAAACCAAACTTGATACTAGAGGAGCGGGCAAGATTTCCACTGCAAGTGTGTCTTCTCTAAAGTAGACCAACATGAGATAGGATATGGATTTTATAAAAACTTGATAGTACCTTCATGAATAAACACCAACCGTTAAAAAAGAATTACCTGCACCCTAGCTTATGCAGCCGCACCGATTTCTGTTTCCTAAGAAGAGTAAATGATAATAGTAAGAGATCAAAACCTTGTCCATAATAGAAGAAAACCGTAGATGGTTATAGCTATATGATTTTAAACATAAAAAATCATGACCAACTTGAATTGGCCGTAGATCTCGTCATCCCCCCCCCCCCCCCCGGGACTGCTCCTCTAGGACGGCGTTGTCATGGAGGCACCTGAACACCTCTGTGTCACACCTCTAGATTGTGGTGTCGTGCTTCTCCTTCACTGTGCTCCTGAAGCGGCCACCTCCACCTCCACCGCACGTGGGTGCCACCGCATGGCTATGCATCTCTCCGTTGTCTCCTCCACTGTAATCAGTGGACACCACCACATTTTCATAGGTCTCGTCGTGATCTCGCAAATTTTGAGAAGACAACCTAACATAGTCACTGCAATCGGACGTTCCAACCATATCAATCCACCACCACCTCCATTTTCAAAGAAACAAAATGAGAACATCTAATGAACACGAGTTCTATGTCCATCAAAAAAAGAGAAGCATTGGCATGTGCCTCCATATTTACTTAAGGTAAACTAAGAGATTAGTCTGCCAAATGTACAAATTAGCATATAAATATACGAACAATACTCACAAGTGAAATGGATCGTATGTGCACCTAGAGGGGGTGAATAGGTACTATCCAATTTTTAGTACTTTTTCAATTTTAGGCTTGACACAAAGTAAATTCTCTAGATATGTAACTACGAGGATTTCCCTATATGCAAACCTAGCTACTAAGCACGTAAAGAGAGGAGCGAGGGAACCGTAGTGGAGCACGCGGAGACACAGGGATTTATTTTACCGTAGTTCCTTCCTTGTTCAGGGAAGTACATCTGCGTTGGAGGGGTGGGCGGTTCTAAGACCACCATGCCACAATAGGCCTCACCCTATTCTCCGATGGATCTCTCCACGAGAGGCCTGATCCACCTTCTCCTCTATTGGTACCCTTCGAGGCGGGAACCGGTGCCTTTTACAACGCTACCGGGGCACACACCCACAACTGAATTGGGGGCTCTCGAGATGACAACAAGCTGTGACAAGAACAAGGTTTATCAATATAAACAAAACAAGGATCTAGGTATTTGCAAGAAATACTAGATCGGTGATTCTCCAATTGAATGGAGAGGAGATGAAGCGCTTGATTGCAGTTGATGGAGATCGAGTTCTCCTCCTTAGATTCCCCAAGGGACGGGGCCTTTGAGTGGATCTAGGTGGAGCTCTCTTGGATGAAGGTTGCAGATCAGATCTTGACTTTTTCGAATGAACCAAGAGATCTGGCAGGAGGGGGAAGGCTGGCTTAAATACCCCCTGCCCAGATCTGGCCGTTGAACAAGTTTGGGGGCGGATTACTTGCCCCCCACTAGGGGTGGACTATCCGCCCCCTGGGAAAACTCCGCCCCCAGGGAGGATATTCCGGGGAGAAAATCCGCCCCCTCTCTAGGGCTGGCGCCTGCAGAACTTGATGAAGATCTGGGGGCGGATTATCCGGCCCCCTCCAGGGGCGGATTATCCGGCATGGCCGAAAAGTCCAGCCAAAACTCCGCCCCCTCTCTGGGGCTTGCGCCTTGGCAGTGATCATGAGGGGCGGATTATCCGCCCCCCTGCGGGGCGGATTATCCGGCGGGGCCGGAAATCCGGGCGAACCTCCGCCCCCTTCTGGGGCTTGCGCCTATTTGGGAAAAGGGTGGGGCGGATTATCTGCCCCCCAAAGACAGATTCCTTTTCCTTTTATCCTTAGAGAGAGCTGCAACACTTCAACACACATTAAATAATCCTTGATATTGTTATCTAACACACAAAACACTAGGGATTATGAAATGTTCTTTCAATCTCCCCCTTTTTGGTGTTAGTTGACAATACTAGGATTTGCAATGAAACTGGCTAATGCCACCTAAAAAATGAAAGAGGCTCCCCCTAGATGTGTGCATATTTATAATTTCATTTGAATACAAATACACACACTAGAGAGAACGCAACTTTCATAACAAAGATAATTGAAACAAGGTGGGTTATGAAACAAGGTCATACCACCGGGATGTGATTATAGCCAAAGGAAATAATGAGATTGATATCCTCCAAGCACATCCCAAAAATATTGATGCATACATTAGATAATCCCATGATTCCATATGCCATCAAATAGCCTTCATAGATAAATCCAGAATTCCATGAGAGTAGATCCACAATATAAATCCGAAATTCCAGAATACCAAACACGCAGAGTAAAGCACGACATAGTCTTACATAACCAAGCACAAATGACAAATAAGTTCACGCTAAAAATGGCACAAGCAAGCAAATAAAACGATTGAAAGACAAGTGCTTGCGCCCGACCCTTGCAAATCCACGAGACCTAATAGAACTACTTCTCCCCCTTTGGCATCGAAACACCAAAAAGGAAGAAGAGCGATGCTAACGCCCCTGAAGATCATGCCTCCTCATCCTCATCGTAGTCATCCTAGTCCCCTTCCTCTTCATCATACTCATCATCATCGTCATCAGCTGGAGGAGTGGGTGCCCTCAGAGGTGGAGGAAACAGGCAACTCTCGAGCTCACCGTAGTTGATCCCTGACGTATTCCACTGAGCATATGGTTCCGGAGCAGTGGGAGGAGGTGGATGGCCAGAGGCACCAGAGACATGGTGAAGAATAAGCTGCTCTACTAACTTCGGTTTCGTTAATGAACGTCCCTTCTGCAGTGGGCTTGAGATAACGGGCACGGGGACGACGAGAGAAGGTCTTGGTAGGCTTGGAACCACCTGTGAAAAGCATGAGAGGGATAGCATGGAGATAAGCACACACTAAAGTCTAGGAGAAAAGGTAGAAATAGTAGAAAAACAATCCATAAGACAAAGATTTGCATTGCAGGAATCAGGACCAAACCAGACCAGATCTAAATCTCCAGGCCGGATTATCCGGCCCTGGCCGCAGAAAATTTCTGGAACGGCCTAGATTTACCATAGCAAAACAGATCGGGCACTAGGGTTGCAATACTACTGATTCTAGCAACCAAGGAAAACACCAAGGATCTTCTACAACGAGATTTCCACCAAAAAATGCATCCCATACAAAAGGAGAGAGATGAGGGAGTTACCCTTACTTATTGGAGGAAAATCACGGAGGAGAAGATACCCGGAGGCGAGGTGAAGAAGATCCAGGGAGGGCCTGGAGAATCTGGTGGTCAAATCAACTCCAGGAGGGGCGGAGGCTCCGGCGGAGGCTGGGGGCTGAGCTAGGGTTGGGGGAGGGCTGGCTGCTATGTTTGAGCCTGGCCTCCCCGACCCAGCCTTTAAGAGGAAGAATTCGCCCGGGGCGGATAATCCGCCCCCCACTTAGGGCGGATAGTCCTCCCCCCTCTGAATTTTCTGTTAAGAACAGATTCAGGCCGGAGCACCCTTGCAAAACCCCTCGCTGGTGTATAGAGGACTTGTGTGCAAGAATAGATGGTTCAAGGAGGGAAAGAAGGCTTGGGTTGAGAGAAATAAACTGAGATGGTACTACACACCCAAATTTGCAAGAACCAAATCAAACAAAAACCAAAGTTGAGTGTGTTTTCCATAAGAACAAGAAATATGCAAGAAAATCCAAAGAGAGCCATTAGCAACCAACTCTTCTCAAGGAAGAGGGCGGTGGCCGAAGCCACCATGTTGGAGCGCATGGCATGACACCGCGAAGATGTATCTTGAGTTCAAAACCAATGCTCACCGATGACCCACATATCACAAAATGATATTAAGGGAAATGATTTTTCTTGCTTTCGGCATTATGGGGGGAGGGTTAGCCCAATCAATTAGGACCACACTCCCCCTATGTTTATGCCTGCATCTAAACCAAATACATGACTAAGAGCAAGTGAGTGTGCAAGGGTAGTCAAGCCAAGCTCCTTGAATCTATGATATTTAGCTCATTCCTCAAATAACAAAATCTTGCTTCATCAAGGGGCTTCGTGAAAATATCAGCAAGTTGGTTCTTCATGCTCACAAAGGATAGGGTAATATCTCCACGAGAAACATGATCCCTAATGAAATGGTTGCGAATCTCAATATGTTTTGTTCTTGTATGCTGCATGGGATTGTAAGCAATTTTGATAGCACTTTCATTGTCACATAATAGAGGCACTTTGTCACAATTGACACCATATTCCTTTAAAGTTTGCCTCATCCATAATAACTGTGTACAAGCACTTGCAGCAACAACATATTCAGCTTTGGCGGTTGAGAGTGAAATACAATTATGTTTCTTTGAAGACCAACACACTAGAGACCTGCCCAAGAATTGACATGCACCAGAAGTTGATTTTCTATCATATTTGTCACCAGCCCAATCTGAATCAGTGTAACCACATAGAGAGAAACTTTAACCCTTGGGATACCATAACTAAAAATTTGGGGAATGAACCAAATATCTGAAGATTCGCTTGACCGCCACTAAGTTGCTTTCTTTAGGAGCGGCTTGGTACCTTGCACACACTCTACACTTAACATGATATCGAGCCTAGATGCGCAAAGGTAAAGGAGAGAGCTGATCATGGATCGGTATACCTTTTGGTCCACGTCTTTACCCTTGGGATTGAGCTCAAGATGACACTTTGTTTGCATTGGAGTAGCAACGCCATTGAGATCCGTCATCTTGAACCTCTTGAGCATGTCTTGAATGTACTTAGCTTGATTAATAAAAGTTCCCTCTCTAAGTTGTTTGATCTCGAATCCAAGAAAGAACCTCAATTCACCCATCATCGACATCTCAAACCTGTCAGTCATAAGCTTTGAAAATTCATCGTTAAAATCTTGGTTAGTAGAGCCAAAAATAATGTCATCTACATAAAGTTGGCATAAAAAAAAGCTCCCCATTAACCTTCTTAGTAAAAAGAGTGGGATCGATTTGCCCAACTTTGAATCCACGGTCTAACAAAAGCTCTTTAAGGTGCTCACACCACGCAAGTAGGGCTTGTTTAAGGCCATAGAGCGCCTTATCGAGTTTGTAAACATGGTTCGGAAATTTGGGGTCCTCAAAACCCGGGGGTTGCTTGACGTATACCAAATCATGTAGTGGACCATTAAGAAACGCACTCTTAACATCCATTTGCTGTAATTTAAAATTATGATGAGCAACATAGGCAAGAAGGGTATGGATGGACTCAAGACGAGCCATTGGAGCATAAGTCTCGCCAAAATCAATTCCTTCCACTTGAGAGAATCCTTGAGCCACGAGTCTTGCTTTATTCCTCACAACAATGCCATTTTCATCTTGTTTGTTCTTGAAAATCCACTTGGTGCCGATAACATTGCGGCAATCCTTGGGTTTCTCTACGAGCTTCCAAACTTTGTTGCGCTCGAAGTTATTTAATTCTTCATTCATTGCAACAACCCAATCGGGATCTTCAAGAGCATCAAAGACCTTCTTCGGTTCAACCATGGAAATGTGAGCTTGATGATCACAGAAGCTTGCAAGTTCTCTTCTAGTAGACACCCTTCTTCGTAGATCACCAACAACCTTGTCAAGAGTGTGACCCCTTAGTTCAAGGTTCCGATTAGCACGAGCCTTGCGACGAGCCTCAATGTCCTTATTGTTTCTAGAAGGAGTTGATTCAATATTTGTATACTTCTCTTGTCCACTAAGTTGCCCTTGATCTTGATCTGAGTTGACAACATGAGCTTGCTTCTGAACTTGTTCTTCACGGCCGGATAATCCGCCCCTTGGTGGGGCCGGACTATACGGCCCGGGAGATGAGGCACCAGTTTCCTCTTCCTGAGAATGCCTGACAGAGCTGGGAGATCTAGAGCCGAATAATCTGCCCTCGGGGGCCGGAGAATCCGGCCTGGAGTCTTCTTGGTTGTTGTCTTCTTCTTCCGATCCCCTGGGAAAAGTTGGAGTGCCAGGGGAGGATTGTCCACCCCTTGGAGAGGGCGGATAGTCCAGCCTGGGACTACCATTTTGTACAGGAGACTGATGATCTTCAGTAGGTTGCGGTGTCGGTGCATATTTTTCTCCAACAGTAGGAGCTTGTTGATCTTGTGTAGATGAGGGCTCTACTTGAGTGGAGCATTGTCCGTCTCGATCCGCCACAAGGGGTTCCTCAATGGGGCGGAAAAATCCCACGCCCATTCTTCTTATGGCATCTTGGGGTATTTCAACATGTACATCACAAACATCAACTTTCCCTACATAGGAGCCGTTATTTTCATCGAACTCCACACTACAATATTCTACAACAATCCCAGTGAGCTTGTTGTAGACTCTATAAGTGTGGGATTCGGCACCGTAACCAAAAAAAATACCTTCTAAAGCCTTGGACTCAAATTTAGACAAGCGGACACCTTTAATAAGAAAGAAACACTTACACCCGAATACCCTGAAGTATGAGATGTTGGGCTTGTTACCGGTAAGTATTTCATATGGAGTCTTGTCCAAAATCTTTCGGAGGTAGAGCCGGTTCGATGAGTGAAAAGCAGTGGATATGGCTTCAGCCCAAAAATTGTAAGGAGACTTGAATTCCGCCAACATTGATCTTGCCATATCCATCAAAGTCTAGTTTTCTCTCGGCTACACCATTTTTTGAGGGGTGTACGCAGCGGAATATTGATGTCTTATCCCCTCTTCGCTTAGAAACTCATTTAAAGTGTAGTTCTTGAATTCGGAGCCGTTGTCACTTCTTATTGCCAAGATAGGAACATTGTGTTGACGTTGAACTTCATTGGCAAAGTCAATGACTGTTTGTTGAGTCTCACTCTTTAGCTTGAAGAAATAGACCCATGTATATCTTGAGTAATCATCGACAATGACCAAGCAATATTTCTTCCCACCAAGACTTGCATGAGAAGGAGGACCAAATAAATCCACATGAAGTAATTACAAGATCCTCTTTGAAGACACAATAGTCTTCCTATTATGGGGAGAGTCATGCATTTTGCCTTCAACACAAGCCCTGCAAACACGATCTTTGGCAAAGGAGACATTGTCTTTTAGTCCAAGGATGTGGCCACCCTTGTGGAGACTTTGCAAAGTTCTCATGTTGACATGGGCTAAACGGCGATGCCATAACCAGCCCACGTTGGCCTTTTCGAAAAGGCACATCGGACCCGAAGTGGTTTTCCCCGAAAAGTCCACCACATACAGGTCATTTTCGACGTACCCAACGAAAGCGACCTTTAGAGACTTGCTCCACAAGAGTACCACCAAATCATCATCGATAAAAACAGCAAAACCCATCTTGCCAAGGGCACGAACAGAAAGAAGGTTGTAACCGAGGGTCTCAACAAGCATGACGTCCACGAGAGAGATATCGTGGGCAACCACAACCTTGCCAAGACCCAATACTTGAAATTTAGACTTATCACCATAGGAGACTGTAATATTATCATGATTTGGACACATCTCTATGATGATCTCCTTGCTTCCGGTCATATGACTAGTGCATCCACTATCCAGCACCCATTTCGACCCACCGGAAGCGTAGCCCTGCAAGAGAATTACTTCTTGGTTTTAGGTACCCATTTTTTCAATGGGTCCTTTCATGTTAGTAACAAGGGTCTTTGGAACCCAAATAGACCAAGCAATATATTCATCAAAGGGACCGACATAATAAGCATAAACATCGCCATAATCATCACAAAAGAGTTCATAATTTGGATTGTGAGACCCTGCAAAACCAATATTGTTAGTTTTGTCTTTTGTGACATTCTTCTCAGCGGTGCTTGTCTTTGGTTGTACATTCTTGGTCTTGGTCTTCTTGTTTTTCTATTTCTTGGACTTGTTGACATATCCAAGTCCCTATTTACCATGATTTGACCTTTGCTTGCCAAGAACTTCATCAAGAACACCCTTATCCTTGGGAGTGATGTCCTTGACAAATTTTTCTTCCACACTATCATTTTCCTTGTGACTATGTGTTGAATTGGATGTGCTAGGAACATCATACTTGGCCAATCGAATTTGGAGTTGATCATGTGACTCATTGAGAATGGAGAAATCGCTTTTCGACGCCTTGTGAGCGATGTCAAGTTTCTCCAATTCCTCGGAGAGTCTATCATGAGCAGCCCCAAAGTCAATCTTTTCCTTCTTTAACTTCTTTGCTTTGGTGACTGCATTGTCACGTTCCTTAACCAGTTTAGCCACTATTTCTTCATGTGACTCCTCAATGGATTCAAGCCTCTCTTCAAGAGAAACCCGAGCCTCTTCTTCTTCTAGAGCATTTTTAAGGATGCAATTTCCATTGCATCCTCCCTTTCAATTATGCCCTTTCCTTCGAGGAGAGCTTCATTTTGGGCCAGCTGATCCATAAGAGCTTCAAAGCGTATTTTGTGCTCACTTGCAAGTTAGTGTAGAAATAATCCAAAGCAATAATCTCTTCTTTAACCTTAAGACTATTAGGATCATCCATGTCAATCATAGCCTTAGGAAAAGAAGAGTTAGAAGAAGTTACCTCGAAGCTTCTTGCCATGAGACAAGTAGTATTCTTGTTGATGATGTTTTTGTTCGGAGAGTCGAAGAGAGATGTTGATGTAGATGTGGTGACTATGGCAGCCATCTCTTGAGAGCTATCGTCCTCGTCCTCATCTTCATTTCCCAAAGAATATTCTTCTTGAGCCACTAGAACAATCTTTGGTTGCTTCTTGAAGGGAGCATTCTTCTTTACAAACTGTTTCTTGCGTGGAGCCTTTGACTTGTCTTTGAAAATAAGTCTTCCTCCATTATGTTCCCTACTTTGATATGGACACTCAGCTACAAAGTGCAGCCGGTCACCATAGTTGAAACATGTTCTCAGCTTGGGACCATTTTCCTTTCTTCCATAGGATCCACTCTTGCATTCTAGTTCAGCTTTAGCCTTGGCCGGATCCTTCCAAAAGTTTCTAGCATAAAGAGCCAGGTATTGTCCATGGATCCTTTTTATATCCTCGAGACAATCCATACCTTCTATGGCATATTCATCATGATCAATCACACTAGTCTTCAAGGCCATGTTGACCCCCCTTTGCATCCCCATAGCTCGCGCATGAGCATCTTCGGCATTCTTGGCAGCCACTTTGAAAGCGGCCATTTCTTGCATTACCTCATTGGATGTCATGAGGTGGTAGTTATGCCTACCTTGGAGACTTTTCAAATCTGTGGGCTCAAATGGCATAAGAGCACTGGCATACTTGCGCTTGATCCATGCATCATCAACATGAGCGGCACCATGGTTTCTTAAAGTTGTGGCTATTGCCTTGAGCCTCCTATACATGTCCTCGTGGTTTTCTCCATCCAACATATAGAATCCTTCAGCTTCGTTGCTCAAAGCATCATATTTATTCCTTCTCATACTTTCATTTCCGATGAAGAGCTCGGTGAGATCATCCCAAGCTTCCTTAGCTGTACTAAGATGCTGAATGTGTGGCATATCTTTGTCACCCACACCAAGTTGTATCATGTGTAGAGCTGTAGCGTTGAGTTGGCTATCGACAACTTCTCTTCTTGTGAGATTGTTGGGGTTTCCAACATGAAGACCATTTTCGATGATTTTCCACAACTCAATGGAGGAACTGCACACATGAGACTTCATCAAAAATTGCCATTGAGTAAAAGTAGATGCTGAAAGTTTGGGTGGATCACCCCTATTATGTATATGTGGTTGATGGATAGGTGGATCAGGAGAATACACATGAGAAACCTCATTGTATCCATCCTTACCACTATCCTTTTTCGAGGAGGAGCTCTTGCTAGTGTCATCACCAACCACTTCGTTATCTTTGGAATTGGTTTTACCCGTTTCCTTGGATTGCAGAGTGGTAGCCTCAGAGTTAGATGGAGGTGATGCTGCGGATGTGGAGAGATGCATTATCAATTGACGCATCTCTTACATCTTAGCCTCCATTGAACTCACCAAGGTTGTTTCCAACGTCTTGAGATCGTTCATGGTGACTACCTCTGGAGCATCACTCCCATCTACCTTGGAACCCATACTTCTCTTAGGCGGTTAAGCCCGAAATAAGAGCCGGGGCTCTGATACCAATTGAAATGGATCGTATGGGCATCTAGAGATGAAGCGCTTGATTGCAGTTGATGAAGATCGAGTTCTCCTCATTCGATTCCCCAAGGGACGGGGCCTTTGGGTGGATCTAGGTGGATCTGTCTTGGATGAAGGTTGCAGATTAGATCGTGATTTTTTTCGAATGAACCAAGAGATCTGGCAGGAGGGGGAAGGCTGACTTAAATACCCCGTGCCCAGATCTGGCCGTTGAACAAGTTTGGGGGCGGATTATCCGCCCCCCACTAGGGACGGACTATCTGTCCCCTAGGAAAACTCCGCCCCTAGGGTGGATATTCCGGGGAGAAAATTCGCCCCCTCTCTGGGGCTGGCGCCTGCAGAACTTGATGAAGATCTTGGGGGGGGGCGGGTTATCCAGCGTGGCCGGAAAGTCCGACCAAAACTCCGCCCCCTCTCTAGGGCTTGCGCCTTGGCAGTGATCATGAGGGGCGGATTATCCGGGCCCCCTGCGGGGAGGATTATCCGGCCGGGCCTGAAAATCCGGCCGAAACTCCGCCCCCCTTCTGGGGCTTGCGCCTATTTGGGAAAAGGGTGGGGCGGATTATCCGCCCCTGGTGGGGACGGATTATCCGCCAAAGGCATATTCCTTTTCCTTTTATCGTTAGAGAGAGCTGCAATACTTCAACACACATTAAATAATCCTTGATATTGTTATTTAACACACAAAACACTAGGGATTATGAAATGTTCTTTCAACAACTTATTATTCATTTTACCATTAATACTTGACAGATCAAAAGACTAATAGAATACTACTTTTACCTAGTGAACTCTATTCCTGGTCAGTTTCCAACTCCTGTGCTTGATGTAGAAAGTACTCAGGCTGTGATGCCTTTGGGTTCCAAGGAGATCTTGGACAAGCAAGAAATTCATAAAGCACTTCTTAAATTTCTGCGGAATCCTGTTTTGAGGAATAAAAGGGAGAAGGCATTGCTGAAAGATACAGAGGGGAGTGGGCGATCGAGAGTAGAGGCATACCTGATCACAATAACTTAGAAACCACCGTGACTCATGATAACTACAGTGAGAATTACCATGGTAGTCGACAGGACCAGTTTATCTTCAATTTGATGCGTGAAATTAGAAGACACACAAACTTCTTAGCTTGAAAACGAGCTACATACCTACAAGACGAAAAGAAATAAAACTTAGTATCATGCATTCCAAAGATGATAGTAGGTCATTCAATATTCCTAGATGTTAAATGAAGCTTGTATTAAATTTAACACAAAACTATTCTACTCAAACATCGGGCTGAGAAATAAGATAGGTTTCATCGAATAACTCCTCGACAATCAAGATGAACATGCAACAATGTAGACTGTCAAATTGAACATGCAACAATGTAGACTATCACGCTCAATGTTATATGCTACATGAAACAATGAAAGTTCAACTACTTTAGTCTGACGTACAGTATGTCAGGCTCTTCGTATATGCAGATCTTAAGAGAAAACAAAATTACGGCCTCAAACGATAGTAGAAAACAAAATTATGGTTAATTAGCTTCTTCCCAGTAGAAAGAAACTATTTACTAAACTGAAAAAGAACAATACCATAAACAAGCTGGCATATAACAAAATCAGTTAGCCAAGATTAATAAAGTAGAATGTGCACCACTTAATTTATGCAAGAAGGCTAATCTCTGCAAAGTCTGTAAGAACATAAGTTGCTCGTACCAAAAATGTATACCCATGAGGATACAAGCATCTAACCACATCAATATATAAGTAATTGAGCTAGTGATACGAAGCAAATGTTAGACATTAAAACTCCATCAGACTATTTAACCACTATAAAGCAATGCCAAACAATTCTCTGACCTGTTGACGGCAACCTCGATATTGTATATGACCTCGTGTTGTCGAGCCACTTAGGAGTTGTTGCCGCTCATGTTCTACCAAATTCGTTTGACAAATAATAGATTGGTCCAAGTTGGTCGAAGGGCATTGTAGTTCAGTCAAACAATGTATATATGGCAAAATGCGAAATCAAATTTTTACTTCTATTCATATTTATACAAGTAAGTATATATATATAGGTAAAATAAGAGGAGCACCATGGTAATTGACAAAGGTATGGGAAAGACTCATCCATGTGGATGTCTGTTGTCATTTCCACCTCTAACCAACAATGTGCTCTTGATACAACGTATGTTAATTCTTCTTTGGGTCTAGATTATATTCTATTACTCCGTTTATATGCTAATTGTTTATCCTACGGTAGGACGGACATGCATATATATTATATATTAATACGGATTTGCTATCTAGGATGCTACCAATGCATGCAAGCATTGACGTTGGATACAGGAAGTACATGAACTAGCTTTCAAGATGAGAGAGAGTCAATATCTTGCATGCAGTTAATGGTGCTATTGCCGTTTGTAGAATAGCATGACCAGACTTTATTGTAGCATATCAAATAGCCTCTATTGTTTCAAAAATTTCTAAAAACTCGGATACATGCTTATGCTAGTTGTACTTACTCCGCTAGACCCTAACTAGTTGTACTACTTGATGAGATGTGTGCATGGTAAGCATCAATCTGAGCATAAAAACGTACACGAATTTCGACACTAAATCCAACCATGAGAGTTGACCAAGATAGCAAGCAAGTTATCACGTGTTCTGGACTACACGAATTTTAGCCAAAATTTTCGCGGGTGGCTTTCGTTTTAGCGCGGGAGTGCTTCCCGCGTCCGTTTTCCGCAAGATTTTTTCAGTACAAAACACAAAATTCATTCCTTTATATATAGTTTCCAGATCATTCTTTTATATATAGATTTTTTCCGGTCTACATGTAGTGCTAGAATGCATGCTGAAATTTTGGCCGTTTCAATGATCTGAATGTATTGCTAGCTTGCATGCTTATATTTTAGTCGGTTCAATTGTCTACTAGTATTGCTAGCTTGCATGTGATACGTGAGCTGTTTCTAGTTTGCATGCATATGTTAGCTTGTGTGTGATACTTGCATGTACTAGCAACTGCATGCAAAATATGCTCTTGATGTAACGGAGGTGGTGTTTTCCGTTAGAATTTGAGTAGTCGGAACACAAAATCTCTAACGGAAAACACCACCTCCGTCACATCAAGAGTATAATATTCGGCCATGCTTTTAGTATGCGGTGACGCAACATACCACTGCATGATGTATTACCCTATAGTCGTTGACATAACACCAATTAAACACTGTTCACTAGTATTACATCTCTCAGAGTGGTACAACAGAAACATAGCAGGTCCAAGATATGACTATAGGTTACAACTCAACTCTTTACACAAGATCCAGAGAACACTCTAGGTTAAAGAGAGAGAAAGAAACTTCTTACAAAGAAGAATCAGAAATAAATAACTCAAAAACTATCATACTATTAAGACTAGTATCTTAACTAATGGTCTGGCATTGCTGCTATCGCAATACACTACAGAAATAGGTTCTATGATTAGAGATTATATTCCTATCTAATCAGTAACTTCGTCTTAACTTGAGTTGGTGTATATGTTGACCTTCTTGACTTTATTGAAGAGCTTTAGCTTTTGATGATGATTCCTGGAGCATAACTTGATGTAGACGTCGTCTTAATGGCTTCATAATCTAGCAAGGGTTAAGAAGATGCGTTGAGTACAAGCATACTCAGCAAGTTCACTAGAAAAGGAGTGTTTGATGCACTATATCTACAGCAACGGACCGTAGGTCGTAGGCAATACAAATTTTCATAAACATTTCTTCAAAGGTTGCTTTCATGGAGTTCCTTTCCCGCCGTGTTCGCAGCTCCTTCCCGGAACAGGGAGTAACAAGTTACAGTTCTTACACTCTACAGAGGTGCATCACTTTACCCATAAGAGACCTTAGGTTTTGTTGCACGGCCGGGAGTATGTCCCCGTTCAAAATTCCTTGGTTTGAGGCCCAACCTAAGATCCAAGCCAATCACTGCCTTCTCCACGACCCTGCATGTCTCCTTGGTGTACGCCAGCCCACATATTGAATTACGGCAATTGGCAGTACAGGCTGTTCATATGCCGGAACTATCATGGGACGTTGAGGGTTCCCACCCATATGTTGCATATCCTCTACGAATTACCAATTAATATGCACGCTACGAGTGATAACAGCCACGACCCGCGCATCCGGCTCCATGCGAGAGGGAAAAGATACAGTTGACTTCTCCGTCCCATTCCAAATCTCATGGTCAACGAGTAATATACGGCGCAAGAATCACTGGCGACATTGGTTGTTTAAGTCCTAGATAATATGTTCCTTTACCACCGGAACTTTCATAGTAGGTTATTACCTCATGGTAAATAACCTATAATCACATTATTATGAAAATAGTGTTTTCTGACCTTTTTCAAATGCAGGTGATGACAACACTGGATTTGCAAAATACTTTACTGAAAATAATCAAAG
Organism: Avena sativa; assembly: GCA_916181665.1. Lineage (NCBI taxonomy): Eukaryota > Viridiplantae > Streptophyta > Magnoliopsida > Poales > Poaceae > Avena > Avena sativa. The sequence continues at coordinate 153,904,220 of OV702297.1, forward strand.
GACATTAGCAAGTGTGAACTTGCCTTTTTTGATTACAAGATTATGCACTCACGGTCTTCAAGACAATATAAGATCCAATATCTGAAATCAGCATCATTGGTCCGGTAAGGACTAATGTTTAAAGAATCAAGATGCTATTATGCATAAGTAATGCAATTCAATTTGATAAACTTAAATCCGGGGGATAACGTTATTCTAGGGTTTGAATACCGGAAATGGTTTCTTTGGAATGTGTTGCCCTTTTAGATTAAGTTTCACACTTGTGCTTCTTATTAAGGCTTGTGAGTGTGTGTGAACAACACGTATTTATACAACAATAAGATACACACATATGGAATGCTACTCAAGATTGCTTACACTATAATTGTTTATCTTCAAATTTTACTTTATAAGTAATGTCACTTATAAAGAACTTAAGTGTTTACAATCTTAAGTATACAAGTAAAGTTTAAAACAATGTGATTGTGATTAATTGTCATCTATTGATTATGATGAGAGTCCTTGAATTTTAATTTGTTAAGAGTTGGAAATATTATTATAAGGTTTGTTGATTGAAGTGGCAAAACGAATAACTTTTGAAGAAAAGATTCCTTTTCTAAGGTCTAAACAATCTTTGTGGTTAATCAAATGTGGTCGATGTTGTTTGTGCTTGCTTGAATAGTTTGGATTTGAGATACTTTATGACTTAACTATAAAACACATAACAATATCTTTAGCATAGTATTTGAAGTATTGTAGACTAAAGTTAACTTTAAAGACATAGATGGACTTAAGGTATATTGCTTATGTTATTTGTACCTTGTGTACTTTATAATGTTTCCTTAAAGTTACTTAAGAATGGTTATACTTTTATTTGGTGTAGTGGTTTCTTAATTTTATAATGGAATAGAATCATTTATCTTTTTGTGAATGAATGGTTATAATTTGTAATCAGGGTAATAACATTACTTAACTACTTATGATTTCACTATAGTGTTTTGATTTGTTTATAAACTTGTGATTGAAACAATGGTAAAATATTTTATTAAGTCAAAATAATAATCTTGAGACTTTAATATTTGATAACTCCATTTGGAAAATAATATACACTTATTGTTGAATGATATTTCAAATAAAATTGTATTTAAAATGTGTTAAACAATTTTGACTTCACATTATCAATATTTAAGAATAATACTATTTATTAGACTTTAATTAGCTAATTCTAGAAATATTAGCAATTTTTTATTTACCCTTATATGAATTATTAACTAAGGAAATAGGTTTAACTTCAAGTTGTTAAAGTGTTTCAAATTTTTATTTACCTCAAAAATAGAATATTATAATTTTAACATGTAGTATTATTTTTGTGATCATTTTGGTATATTACATTTATTTTTGTGATTTATAAATAATAAGATATAATTTTTATATGATTTATTATTTTATAAATACTTAATAAATAAGAATATTTAATTAAGTGAAATAATAATACATGTTTATAGTTTTAAATTATAGTACTTATTTTTCTAAGATTTTTGGTATATTATTTATATTTTTAACATTTACCAATATTAAAATATGAATTTTTAAAGTTTTATTACTTATAAATTCTTTATTAAATAACAATTATTTAAATTGTTGGAATAATAATGTTTGATAATGGTTTAATGTTATAGATTTTATTTTTCTGAAAATTTTCATATATAAAACATATTTTTCTGAATTATAAAACAAAAGATATTGATTTTATAAGTTTTATTCATTTCCTAAAATTATTAAATATCTTTATTAGGTCAAGATGACATCAGCAAACAAAACCCTAATTACTAAAACTTTCTGTACCAACCTAGTTCTACCCACACAGACACTGACTGGTGGGGTCTTCACGATGTCAACACTCCACATCAGCAATGCGAGAACCGACAGAGGTTGACAGGTTGACTTGATGCAAGCATGATGTCATCATGACATCATCTCGCCGGTGATGCTCTGGTGGCTAGCAGCGGCGGCGATCTAGCAAAGTTTGCAAACGTGGTTGTTGCGGTTCGAAAGGACACATGCTGGGGAACCTATTAGCAGCGGCGCCACTCGGATATGGTCACCGGAGGATGGTCGGCGACGAGGTACTACAGCGGCGGTTACAGATGAACATGGTGGAGATGATTCCAGAAGCAATCAAGAGATTAGAGAGGTGCCCGAGCATCAGCAACTCACCAGCGTTGCAGTGGAGGGCTTAGTGTGACCGGAGGTGGTCGGAATCGATGGAGACGACGGCAGAACCCGTCGGAGATGGAGGTGAAAATTGGCACGATTAGAGCTTCTTCAGCTTGTACTTCGTGGGGCAATCGAACCGGATGATCAAGTGGATCTCAACTGTGGCCTCAGCGGTTCAAGGGGAGCTCGGAAATGACGGCGATGAGCGGCTCCGACGAGGCTAGGTTTTCGGTGAAGAATAGGAAAACGAGATAGAGAGCGTCCGAGGGGAAATTGAGGATGAGGACGAGCAGGGACATGGCCGTGGCCTCCTTATCCTCTTCGGGTGACGGCGGCGTGCATCTTGACGCGAGCGACGGCGGCGTTGGGCGCCAGCGAACTGCTCCGGCCGCGGTGCGGGAGGTAGACGATGACGATTAGCTTGACAAAACAGTACATGGGCCTGGGACATTGTTGGGCTTCGACGGAGTGAATAGAAAGAGGAAAGGTGTGGCGCTGAGCGGCAGATAGGGCGAAGAGAAACTGGGCCATGGGCCAGAATTGACTGTTGTTTTCTTCCTTTATCTTTTTCTGTTTTCAGTTTCCTGTTTTATTTTCAGATTTGAATTAGCACCTTTGATTTGAATTCTCTTTATAAATTTTATTTGCTAAATAATTGTAGCAAGACTAAAATGTATTTAGCATCCTTTTGTGAGCTTTTATTAAATAATGTTATATTTTGTAAGGGCCTTTGTTATTAATTTTCTTTCCATAATAAACCATGGATTTATTATATTATATTTCCTTGTTTATCTATAAAACTTAGTTATAGTTAACTTTATAGTTTGGAGAAAATTTAATATAATAATCCTATATCATTACTTGATGCATGATATTCTAAGGAATTAATATGGCTAATATTATTCCCTTAAATCTAGAAAATTCCAAGGTATAAATTTTATTATACCCAATATAGGAGTTAGGGTTTTAGGGATTAGTTAATTATATTATATCCTTATAGAATGATTTTTATTTCCTCCTAAAGAATGTAATGATAATGGTTTAAGATAGCTAAATATATGCAAAGCATGTATCCATCTTTTGTTATTATATAACAATTATTATACAAGAGAATTTAATTATTAGGATTCTTAAAATGGTGAATTCTATTATTCAAAACCTACTAACAGGTGAATCCTAACCACACTTCTTATTTAAAATATGCATAGTTGTTTTCTGGAACTAGCTATTCATTACTTTCTTAAGTGTGATTAATATATGGATATAATATTGGGCATAATGGTTTATAGTAATTTCCAATTATGTGATACACATGATTTAGAGGTTTGAAAGTGTCAAAGATATACTTGAGTGATTTTCTATAGGAAAATATTCCTATAAAGCTTTGTGTAAATAAGATGATATATCAATCAGATGAAATGGACACTATGTTTGGCTAAAAATTTAGGGTTTAGTGTTTACCAAGAATTCCTATCTTCCATAATTCACAATCCTGGACTTCTAATTAAGGAATTTCTTTCCTAGATATACTACTCCTTCCTATCCATCATCATGTGTTAACATGATGAGATTTACTTCACAAGAATCTTCTTATCCACCTTTTATTCTTCTAAATCCATTTATAAATCCAATGAGCTTGACACTAAATCTTTTCATAATCTTCTCATAACTATACTTGGTTATATCAACTACTCTACTACTGATAACCTCCAATCTAACAAGTGGTTACTTCTAACTACATTCATACTCTTACTTAATCATCCACCACTAATATTACTCCAGTATATATCAAACTTTACTTCACCTTAAGTGTTTAGTATTTCTCAAGAGGAAACTACTACTTTTATAATTCAATGTTGCTCTAGCATCATCTTAATCATACTATCTTGTCTCTACTTAACTCCAGTATCTAATACTCCAACCTCACATTATATTAATGTGACTTGTCATGGCTAACCTAGAATGACATATCTATACTAGAGTTTAATCATGTTCTATCCACCAATGTTAATTATACATGATATAAGCATTTAATCTTGGTGACTAAAGCATGATCATTATAATCCTTTGATAAATTATGGTTTAGGTTTCCAGTTGGCTAATCAAGGTATTCATTAATACAACATTACAGGTGTATTATACTTACCTTCTTAGTGTATCTATTTGACTAAGAGATATTATCCATTGGCTATGCCTACTTAATCCAATAGATTACTCCTTGGTAACTATCTTCAATATTTATCCTTGTAATCTGATTTGTTACTATACAAATATATAGTCCATATAGCTCTTCTATCATTTCAGGAGTGAGTTAACTTCATCAACTATTATATTGATCTTATTCTCTTCCAACACTCCCATCCCATAGATGATACTTAAATCTAACATTACCACCTACCACTTCTTACTTCTTTCACTAAAGGACTTGAGTGAATGCTATGATAAGGACATGGGTTAATAGATCAAGAATTGATAGGCTCAGAATTGGTGAATCAGTAGTTGATTACTCAACATTGATGAACAACAGATATTAAAATAAGGTTCAATAGAGATGATAAAGATTCTTATGGAGAGAAAGATATGTGGTGAATGATCTTGACTTGGTTTCTTTCCTACTCAATCTCACTAAAGAGTTAAGGTTAGGTATTACCATGATACTCATGGTATAAGTAGATGAGGTTAGAATAGACCAAGATTTAGTTGTTACTTTCTTATTACTTAAGTTATATTTATAACTTGGTATTCATGAGTTGTATAATGAATACCGGGATATGACTACTTAAGGATCAAATATAAATCATTAAATAATGTATTAGGGTTTAACTTTCATTACATTTGATCTACCCTTAGATCAAATATCCTTTACCCAATACAAGATTTTAACAAAGGTCATATTGAAACTTATCACAGTCAACTTGATGATCTACTTTAATTCCATCAAGTTGAGAGAAGCTTCGATACTTTGACAAGTTTTGTTCAAAAGCACGAAAAATATTCGTATTTTCTATGCATGAATGCAATGCACACATCTGGATTCAGCTTATTTCTAAGCTCTAATGTTGGGATGTTACATAGTACATGCAAGTACCGTATGCAAGCTATCATACACATGCAAACTAGCAACAACTCACCTATCACATGCAAGCTAGCAATACTTGTAGACCGTTGAACCGACCAAAATTTGAGCATACAAGCTAGCAATACATTTAGACCATTGAACCGGCTAAAATTTAAGCATGCATTCTAGCACTACACGTAGACCATTGAATAGACCAATATTTGAGCATGCAAGTTAGCACTACATGTAGACCATTGAACACCACCGTATATATATAAAGGAACAAGTTTTGCATTTTGTACTGAAAAAATATCTAGCAAAAACTGACGCGGGAAACACTTTCGCGCTAAACGAGAGGAACATGCGAAGATTTTGGCCAAAATTCATGCACCCCCATATACATGATAATCTTCTTACCATCTTGGTCTACTCTTATGGCTGGTTTTATTGTCAAAATTAATGCATGTTTTCTTGTTTGGTTTGATGCTTAGCATGCACACATCTCACCAAAGTATAACTAAGTACAGTTAGTCTAGTTCAGCAAGTACAACTAGTATACGCACGCATCCTGAGTTGGTAGAAATTTTTGCAACAATACATATTGTTTGCTATGCTAAAAAAACAGCTGGCCATGCTATGCTACAAACGTCAATTGCATGCAAGATTTTGGTAGCATCCATGTTACCAAATCCATGTTGATATATATATATAGCTCTTCTATTCAAGAACCACTTATTCAGGAACTCGTTGTTACTTTTCACGTGAACACCAGGAACCCTGTGTTAACTTCCAGGCGAGCACGAGTTAACTTCTTTTTCTTTCTAAATTAACTTCCAGTATGTAACAGTAATAGTGAATGTTAACTTTCACTATTTAAGTTAACTTCCGCAACCATTCTTAACTTCCTCATGTGCCCAAGTTAACTACCTCTTCTATGCTAGTTAACTGCCTGACGGAGCATCGATTTTCCGTGTTTTCGTGGACTGTATATTGATTTAACTTTCAGGCGAGCACGAGTTAACTTATTTTTATTTCTAAGTTAACTTTTAGCATGTAACAGTAATAGTGAATGTTAACTTTCACTGTGTAAGTTAACTTCCGCGACCATTCTTAACTTCCTCATGTGTGCAAGTTAACTATCACTTCTATGCTAGTTAACTGCCTGACGGAGCATCGATTTTCCGTGTTTTCGCGGACTGTATATTGATTTAACTTCCAGGCGAGCACGAGTTAACTTCTTTTTCTTTTTAAGTTAACTTTCTGTATGGAACAGTAATAGTGAATGTTAACTTTCACTGTGTAAGTTAACTTTCACGACCATTCTTAATTTTCTCATGTGCGCAAGTTAACTACCTTTTCTATGCTAGTTAACTGCCTGACGGAGCATCGATTTTCCGTGTTTTCGCGGACTGTATATTGATTTAACTTCCAGGCGAGCACGAGTTAACTTCTTTTTCTTTTTAAGTTAACTTCCAGAATATAACAGTAATAGTAAATGTTAACTTTCACTGTGTAAGTTAACTTCCGCGACCATTCTTAACTTCCTCATCTGCGCAAGTTAACTACTTCTTCTATGCTAGTTAACTGTCTGACGGAGTATGATTTTCCGTGTTTTTGCGGACTGTATATTGATTTAACTTCCAGGCGAGCACGAGTTAACTCCTTTTTCTTTCTAAGTTAACTTCCAGTATGTAACAGTAATAGTGAATGTTAACTTTCACTGTGTAAGTTAACTTTCGCGACCATTCTTAACTATCTCTTCTATGCTAGTTAACTGCCTGACGCGGCATCGATTTTCCGTGTCTTAGCTCACCATAATATTCTAGTAGGTAACTAGTAGAATTTATGGCAGTTAACTAGCAGGATTTTAAGCAGTTAACTAGGATTTTAGGCACACAACTCACATTTTTGCAGGGACACCCCTTTCCGCCTGATAGGTGCCATGAATACCGGCGGTATCTCGCCTGCACCGATGCGGCGGATGGTTGGTGCCCTCGCCGGGGAATCCGGCACCTCCTTCTCGCGTCTGCCGCTACTGCAGCTCGCTTGCCTGCGCCGGCGCACCCTGGAAGATGGTCGTTATGTCGGGAACAAGATGGAAACTCTGGCGCCTCCTCCCTCGCGTCGGCCTCCGCCGCCGCTCGCTCGTCGGCGTCGGCGCAGCCCAGAAGAAGGTCTTTAGCTCGGGAAAAAGCGGGAAACTCTGGCGCCTACTCCCTCGCGTTGGCCTCCGGCGCCTCCTCCCTCGCGTCGGCCTCCGCCGCCGCTCGCTCGTCGACGCCGGCGCAGGTCTCCGATCGTGGGGCGGGGCTTTGAAGGAAGGGGGCGTGGTCGGGGCGTCCGGGTCGGAGACGTCCGGGATGTCCGGGTCTGGGTCGTGGTCGAGATGTCCGGGTCGTGCTAGTTTTGGGTTAACAAACACTTTCCAAAAAATAGGTGGTTCCTAGATAGTTATCTAGGAACCTCTTAAGGGGGTGTTTCTGAATAGTCATGTCGTGTATATATATATATATATATATATATATATATATATATATATATATATATATATATATATATATATATATATATATATATAGGAGGTAAAGAGGAACCAGTTCCTGTATAACTAAATAGGAAACAGAGTGAACTTTGTTCGATAACAGAGTGAACTTTTTTTCCAGCGTGAGTGAACTTTTTTTTCTCAGAAAATCACCATGTTCGAAGTGAACTTTTTTATATTTCTAGCGATGAAGTGAACTTTTAAATTATATTTTTGCTAAGGGAGATGAGGATGAGATGGGAGCGGGAGAGATCCACGAGAAAACTGAAAACTATTGAGGGAGCAACGGGATGGGACAGACTCGGGGTGGAATGGGACCAGCGCATGATGGGCGAAACATGGTAAAGCACGACGAAGCCTTCGAGCGAAACATAGACTACCAGGAAACGGAACCGAAAGTTTTTTTAGGTAGTAGAGATTTACATGATGGCATGATCATACCTAGGTTTTTTCCTTGTCCATATGATGACGATCAAGCAAATTTATAGACCTTGGGTGTAGCCCTAGCTAGCCGTCTAGAAATTTAAACAGGAATTTGCTTATAGAGGTATAGATGAACACGTGTGAATTGCAATCAGCTTTATGCATCGCGTTATCCTAGAACTCTTATCGTGATCAAGCAAGAATTAACAGTTTTAGCTGTAGAAATACAACTTTATGATCCTAGAATCGGGACTTAAAAGAACATATGCATGATTTTGCAAGAAATTGCAAAAAGATTTGTAGAAACACAAATGCAAACTTTGGTAAAAAAAATTATCTACTACAATAGTGTGCATTGTACATTTGTACCCCCTCTGTTCTAAATTACCTTGCATTTCGAATTTAATCAAAGTCATACTCTATAAGATTTGACCAGGTATATATATATATTTGGTTACAGTTTGATAAAGTTTGATTTTGGAAGTGCTGTGTAATTTAGAATAGATGGAGTAAGTTGCGAACCTTGCACTAATATTATTGAACAAAGAAATCTTTTTCTGCGAGGCATCCTTGTTACCCAACAACAACCACAACTCTGACTCCACCACTAGTCGGCAAGAGTGCTGCATAGGCAAACCTAGAAGAATGTCATTCGATCGGCGACAAAGGTCATGCAACGTGACCCAACACTCATTGTTGATGTTGACCAGGAGGTGGCCGCTGTGGCACCAGCTGTGGGCACTCGCGAGATGCGAAGCAGGGAGGTGGGCGGTTTTGACGCGGGGCATGCAGAAGGTGGGTTCCAGGAGTTGCGGCGTGACGTGGAGGCCTCCACCCCTTGCTCGCTCTCTCCCGTCATGGGTGATGTGGATCCTGGAGCTACTCTAGGCTCCAGGCCGAGTGAACTGGCAGCCATCCTGGCGCCGTTCGAGGCCCGCGTGGCTAACCCGGCGGAGGAGGCCCACCGTACACCATGCGGCCTGATCCTAGGCTTGGACAGCTTCCATCCCACAGCCAAGGTGACCGTCGTTGAGGATTGGCCAGATGACACGGTGGACCAGGTGTTTTCCTCCCATGTTCACGCGTCGACACCACTCGAGGAAGAGGTAACGGACGGGGAGATCAAAATGGAACCGCCGCCGACCCAGATGAGGTTGACGGTGGAAGCAACCCCCTCGATGACGCCTTACCCGATCCGCTCGCCTCTACTGGCGAACCCGCCCATGATGTTTGCTCGATCACGTTCTGTGGCTTCGGGTGCTGCGCGACCTCAAGTTGCTGCAAAGCCACGCACCTTGGGTGAGTTTTTGGAGGCTGCTAAGGCGAAGACAAACACGCTGCTGCACGCTTCGTTTGTCCAGCGCCGGCTCTTGGCCATGAACTTCCAACTGAGACGCAGCTCTCGGCTGGCAGGGCAACCGAGAGGGCTCAATGCTGAAATGAAGGACATCCGCAAATTGATGAAAAAACTGGGGTTGATCTCGGGTGATGAAGCGCCTTCGGAGGCTGCTCTTGCAGCATACCACGAGATGTATGAGCTGCCTCTCACATATGAGATGATCGAGGCGGTGGCGGAGCTCTACGGATGGAAGTTGTCGATGATCAGGGGATGCTCACCTTCCCTCGTCGGCGCGTCGGGTGGTCACCTCGTGGAGGCATGATTCCCATGCCCACACGGTCCTAGGGTATATTGACATCGTCCAATATCGTACGAGCCTAAGGTTATGGTGTGTAACGTGTGCGGCCTTAATTGCCACGCACGGCGTACGGGTGTCAGGAGCATGGTCGGCTTGACGGGTGCTTCGATTGTTTGTCTGCAAGAAACTAAACTCGCGGTTGTAACCCAAACTATTGTCATGGAAACCCTAGGCGCAGATTTTGATGCTTACTTCTGCTTGCCGGCGACTGAGACGAGGGGTGGGATCATTGTGGCTTGGGTTAGCAGCCTAGTGCAGCTTGACAGCGCACACGTTGACACTAATAGTGTCACGGCTTGGGTGAGGCCCCCCGGTGGGGCCCCAGGGTGGTGGTTGACCTGTGTCTATGGGCCGCAAGGTGACGCTGATAAGATCGCGTTCCTAGCCGAGCTGCAGTTGGTACGCTCCACTAGACCGGGACCTTGGGAACTGTGTGGGGATTTTAACCTTATGTATCGGGACGAGGATAAAAATAACGATAACCTTGACCGACGGATGATGGGTAGATTCAGGCGATTCCTGAATGTCTGTGAACTCAATGAGGTTTACTTACATGGGCGCCGCTACACATTGTCGAATGAGAGAGAGCAGCCCACTCTCGAACGGCTCGACATGGTGTTTGTTACGGCAGGCTAGGAGGAGCTACACAACTGTTTCGCTCTTAGGTGCCTCGCAATAGTGATCGCAGATCATTGCCCCCTGGTCCTTGACTGCAGTGCACTGCACAGACGGTCTAGAGGAGGCTCTTCCAGTTCGAATGCTTATGGCTAAAGCTCGAGGGCTTTAGTGAGGAGGTTCAAGCTGCCTGGGATGTTATCAACGGCAACCCAGACCCCTTCAGGAGGCTCATAGCTAAACTGAAGCGCACAGCGCGCCAGCTGATGATCTGGAGTGATAAGAAGGTGGGGTGTGTTAAGTTGCAATTGATGACAACCCGTGAGGTGGTGCTTCGGCTTGATATAGCCATGGAGTCCAGTCAGCTCTCCCAGACGAGCGCCGCCTACGGGCACTCCTGAAGCGCTCATACCTTGCGTTGGCAACGCTCGAGCGCACGATGGCACACCAACGGGCCAAGATCGTCTGGCTGAGCGAGGGTGACGCGAACAATGCCTTGTTCCACCTACACGCATCATATAGGAGGTAGAAGAACGTAGTGCATAGCCTGCTGGTGGACGGCATGGTCATCTCGGACCACGCTTCCATGGCTGAGGCTTCCTATCACCACGTCCAGAACCTCTTGGGCACTTCCATGGACCGCAATTTCTCGCTTGACCTGGATTTACTAGGCCCACACACCGAAGACCTGACGGAGCTAGAGGCCCCGTTCAGCGAGGAAGAAGTATGGGACGTGGTGCGGTGATAAGTCATAAACGTATCTATAATTTTTTGATGCTCCATGCTTGTTTTATATCATTTGTCTTATGTTTTGTCTACACTTTGAGGTATTTTTATACACTTTCTGGAACTAACCTATTAACAATATGACACAGTGCCAGTTGCCTGTTTTCTTCTGTTTTTGGTTCCAGAAAAGGTAGAAGATCAATATTCTTGGAATTGGACGGGACAAAAGTCAATCTTCCTATTTTTTCCGGAGCAACATGGAACCACGAAGTAGAGGTGGAGGAGGACACCAGGGTGTCTGCACCCTAGGCGCGGGCCAGTCCTGGTGGCGCCCACAGGGGGTGTGGGCCCCCTGTCCCTCCATCGACCTTGCCTCCTTCGCCTATAAGAAGCCTCCGACCCAAAAACCCTAAATAATCTGGCGGAAATCCACGAAAACCTTCACAGCGCCGCCGCCGCCACCGAAGGGGAGGTTCGGGGGACAGAAAGTCTCTGTTCTGGCACCCTGTCGGGATGGGGAAGTGCCCCCGGAGCCATCTCCATCGATCTCCACCACCATCTCCATCACCATTGCTGATTCCCATGATAAGGAGAGAGTAGTTCTTCCTCGAGGCTAAGGGCTCTACCGGTAGCTATGTGTTCATCTCACTCTCTATGCATGATCTTGTTGTGGTCATGGGCTTTGTAATCAAGTAGATCTACCTTGCTACTCAAGTGCTTTAATAGATCTCTGCTCTCCCCACGTGTGTGTAAGTGACATCGTGCATACCATGGTGGCACTTAGGCTAGAGTCTACATAAATACTCATTGTGCTTTAATAGATCTATGCTTTTCCCCACGTGTGTCAAAGTGACAGCGTGCATGCCATGTGTGGCACTTAAGCTAGATTATATATATATTTGTTATGAGTTGAATTTGGAGTTGGATGTCTCTATGAAATTGTGGTGTTTGTTGGAACCATCTAGCGCTCAAGGTGACAGCGTGGGGTTATCTAGATTGGGGAAGGCCCTACCATGGATTAGAGTGTCCAACCGGAGAGTAGTTCAGGATAGTATCATGAAGATAGGATATTTATATGAGAGAGTGTTCACTAGTGAAAGTATGATCTCTAGGCCTTGTTTCTAAACATTGAAACACTGTTTGCATCTAGATCTATTGCATGTTTGCTTGCTTCCATCTTTATTTCAGTTTGCCTTTAGTCTCTCCCACGTCAACAACAAGTCAGAAGCTCTTTTCTGGCACCGTTACCACTTGTATTTCACTATCTCTTCACCGAACTAGTGCACCTATACACCTGACAAGTGTATTGGGTGTGTTGGGGACACAAGAGACTTCTTGTATCTTGATTGCAGGGTTGCTTGAGAGGGAATACCTTTGACCAATTCCTTCCCGAGTTCGATAAACCTTGGGTAATCCACTTAAGGGAAACTTGCTGCTGTTCTACAAACCTCTGCACTTGGAGGCCCAACAACTGTCTACAAGAATAGAAGTGCGTAGACATCAAGCTATTTTCTGGCGCTGTTGTCGGGGAGGTAAGGTAAAAGGTACTCACATACTCTTGGTGTGTGAGTGCTCGAAGTTATTTCCTTTAGATTCTACAATTTCGTCTTTTTGTTTCTTGTTTTCACTAGTTAGGCTTAATGGAAAAAAATAGAGAGCTTTATAGCATTTATCTTGAGTTCGGACATGAAGTGTTTGAAGAGAAAAGTAAAAAACCTATGGAACTTTCTTTGCATGATAATAGCAATGTTATTAGTATGAATTCTTTGGACACCATTATTTCTAATGCTATGGAAAAGTCTAAGCTTGGGGAAGCTAGTTTTTATGAAAATGATCTTTTTACTTCCCTAGCTTTGAAAGATAGCTATTCTATTGCTTATGATGATACCAAACCTCCAATATATGATGATTACAATGATGAAAATGATATTTTCAGTCCACCTACTATTGAAGAGGAAATTGATTGTGATTACAATATGCCTCCTATATTTGATGATTATGGTGATGATAATAATAATGATAGCTATTTTGTTGAATTTTCTCCCACTACAATTAATAAGAATGACTATGCTTATACGGAGAGTAATAATCATTTTATGCAGGTGGCTCATGATAAGAATATTTTATGTGATAGTTATATTGTTAATTTCATTCATGATGCTACTGAAAATTATTATGAGAGAGGGAAACATGGTTTTATGTATCTCAACAATATTAAGTTTCCCCTCTTTATGTTGAAAGTCTTGAAGTTGCACTTGTTTTGCTTTCCTATGCTTGTTGCTTTGTGCTTTCATGAATTGTTTCTTTACAAGATTCCTATGCATAGGAAGTGGGTTAAACTTAAATGTGTTTTGAATTTGCTTCTTGATGCTCTCTTTTACTTCAATTTATATTTCTTATGTGAGCATCTTCTCAAACTATCAAGCCTAACTTAAAGGCGTTAAAGAAAAGTACTTCTTGGGAGATAACCCAATAGTTTTATTGAGTCTTGGAAGTTATTACTTCTATAGTAACCTCTTCTTATCCTTTTTGTTTGGTTTTTGTTCCAAGAATAACCTCTAATGAGAGAGAAGTAAGATTTGGGGAGTTGCTGTCCCAAAGCAGATTTTTATGCTCCATAGTAAAAATTTGTGAGGAGTCTCTGTAAGTCAGACTGAGCCAAAAATTTACGAATAAATCCCGTAGTATGTTAGCTAACTTTAGTAAGTTCAACACTTTTTGATTTGAGCAACAGACGGTCTTTGAAAAAATCGGTTTCTACCTGCTATCTGTTTTGACAAGTTTCTGCCATTATTTGCATTTACTTCTTATTGATTTCTTTTTGAGTTCTTTTTGGTGAATTGAGCTTTTTGAGGGAAGTGCTACAGTAGCTAGTGTTTTAGTGAAAGTTTTTATGTTCCAAAGATAAAGCTAAAGGTCTATTATCTTTTGAATACACTAATGTTGCTAATGAAGATTGTGTGAAGTTTTGTATGAAGGAAAATTTTCAGGTGTAGAGAAAGAATGATGTAATGATATAAAGAATGGTAAAAATCCCAAGCTTGGGGATGCCACCCCGTTTCACCCCAAGAAATATTCAAGAGGTACAAGCGTCAAATCTTGGGGATTCCCAAGGCATCCACTTCTTCATCAATAAAAAGCTCAGGTCTTTCTAGACACTTTGTTTTTATTGTTTCATGCACAGTTGTGTTGTTTTTTGAGAGTCTTAGTTTTTTTTTTTGGTTTTTGTTTGCTTACTTTGCTTGAATTAGTTGGTTGGAGCTCAGCACACTTTTTTTGGAGAGAGACACACTCTGTTTTCATTGCCTAGAACACTCTAGTTTTCACTCTTATTGTTCTGTGAGTGTTCACTTTTGCTAGCACTCCGTTTAGCTTTAGTTTTCTTGTGCTTTCAGCTTAGAACTTTTTAGTTCTTCTTTTTGGATTTTTGATACAAGCTCACTGATCTTTATTGATTATTATCTTTGTGAGTTGTTTCAAATAAGTCGATTGGTGTTGGAGAGGAGTAGAAAGTTCTTGCTTGAAGTGGTACAAAAAGGAGGTTGGTTTGACTGTGGCTTAGAATTTATCATGTCATGATAGGTGTTGTTTTGACCTTATGCTTAGTGATTATTGCTGTAGCATGACTTGTTCCAAACAATTTGGATTTCTTAGTGTGCCTTGAAAGAATCATGCGGTGTTTTAGCATACAAAAGCATAGTATTATGGTATTCTCCTTTGATGCTTTGTTTGGGTTGAGTTGGCACATGATCACACCATTTTATGACTATGAACAAGTCACCATAGCCTCTATGATCATTTAGTCCTTGAATTGTAGTACCATTGAATGCTTTGATTAGTAATGTTTTGTCGCTCTGCATGATTATGGCCATTATTGCTCTCTTAGTTGGTCGCTCCCATTCTTTTGCTAGCCTCCACTTATATGAGTAAGATCTAATCATGCTTCCAACTCCAAAGAAACCAAGTTATTCCAAAGTGTCCACTATAAATTCCTATGCATGGTGTGTTACACCATTCCAAGTATATTCTTGTTTTCAGCTATCTTCCAATTAAAAATTATTTTGTTATGTGAAAACTTAGTGATTAAAGCTCTCACGAACTTGATGGCACACTTTATTTTTCTTGCCCCTAATAAACTTGAACCATTGTGTCATCTATGTTTTATATGCTTGCATTTATACGTTGGAATTAGCAGAACCATGTTTTCATGGGGAACGCTTTCAACATTGCACTTGTTCTTTGTACACAGTTGATATCATGCTCTTTTGTCTATGGATGTCGCTAGTGTGAAATAAAAAAGGGAGTTTGTAAGT
Source organism: Avena sativa (assembly GCA_916181665.1). Classification (NCBI taxonomy): domain Eukaryota; kingdom Viridiplantae; phylum Streptophyta; class Magnoliopsida; order Poales; family Poaceae; genus Avena; species Avena sativa. The sequence continues at coordinate 153,919,790 of OV702297.1, forward strand.
CCATGGAGTTATGTATTTTGTGTTAGAGAAACGCATGGGCCGCTAGCCTAAGCCATGCCTAATCATGGTGGAAACTTGCAGCATCACCATAATGAGCAATCTGTGAAGCATCCTCAATAAAAACCTATGCAAATAGCAAATAAAAAGAATGTTGAGATGCTCATTGTCTGCTTGCCTTGTCATTTTGGGTATGGGATAGCTCCTGTACCATGTGCAAGGGGTACCACATTGGCGGTTCTCTATGATACACATGTACTTACTATGACAAGAACTTGCAAGAACTAAACTTGAGTAGCATGAGGAGGGGCCCTCGTATACAAGGGACATGAGATTGCCAACTTATGTTGTCAAGCATATACTCCATAGTTTGTTCACTTTAACCTTAATCACTTCAAGATGCTTATGATAGGGCAATGAGGGCTGAAAGCTAACAAGTACCATAATTTTTGGAAGCTCTTTTTGAAACTTGAAATCCCTGCTTCCCTTTATGAAGGGCCTTTCTTCCACCATTATATTGAGTCTCCACCTTCTACCTTTAGGCACCAATTAAGATAGCATAGTTGCCATTCTTAGTTCTATGTGCATTGTCCCAAAACTTATTGATTGATGCATATTGTTGATATTGCTTGTTCTTGTGCTATTTGTATCTAGTCACTCTTATGAACTTTGAAGGTGTCCTATGCATCTATTTGCTACTCCATAAGGGACAAGCTGAATGCCACTATGCCATGTTTTCTGTATGTGAAAAAAACAAACGTTTTTCAATGCATGTTATTCATGATCTTTGTTTGTAACCTTTCATGTTGCATGCATGTTTACTTTTTCTTATTGTTAGAACTCCATCTTTCATGCACATGTTTAGAGTTCTTTGATCCCAGCTTTCAATTCTTGCAAATGGTTTGATCTTGGTTTTGATGGTGCATGTTGCCTCAAAAATTATTCTTTTTATCACTTACCTACTCGAGGACGAGCAGGAGTTAAGATTGGGGATGCTTGATACGTCGTAAACATATCTATAATTTTGTATGCTCCATGCTTGTTTTATATCATTTGTCTTATGTTTTGTCTACACTTTGAGTTATTTTTATACACTTTCTGGAACTAACCTATTAACAAGATGACATAGTGCCAGTTGCCTGTTTTCTTCTGTTTTTGGTTCGAGAAAATGCGGAAAATCAATATTCTCAAAATTGGACGGGACAAAAGCCAATCTTCATATTTTTCCCAGAGCAACACGGAACCACGAAGCAGAGGTGGAGGAGGACACCAGGATGGCCGCACCCCCTAGGCGCGGGCCAGCCCTGGTGGCACCCACAGGAGGTGTGGGCACCCTGGCCCTTCATCGACCTTGCCTCCTTCGCCTATAAGAAGCCTCCGACGCAAAAACCCTAAATAATCTGGAGGAAATCCACAAAAACCTCCATATCGCCGCCGCCACCGAAGGGGAGATTCTGGGGACATAAATTCTCTATTCCGGCACCCTGCCAGGACGAGGAAGTGCCCCCGAAGCCATCTCCATCGATCTCCAACACCATCTTCATCACCGTTGCTAATTCCCATGATGAGGAGGGAGCAGTTCCTCGAGGCTAAGGTCTCTACCGGTAGCTATGTGTTCATCTCTCTCTATGCATGATCTTGTTGTGGTCATGAGCTTTGTAATCAAGTAGATCTACCTTGCTACTCAAGTTCTTTAATAGATCTCTGCTCTCCCCACGTGTGTGTAAGTGACAACGTGCATACCGTCGTGGCACTTAGGCTAGAGTCTACATAAATACTCATTGTGCTTTAATAGATCTATGCTTTTCCCCACGTGTGTGAAAGTGATAGTGTGCATGCTGTGTGTGGCACTTAAGCTAGATTATATATGTAAGGTTCCCAACCATTAATAAGGTAGAGATCCCTGTGTTTACAATGCTAGTCCCTGGATCAATAGCTAGCATCCATAGTTAAGATGTAATATCAAGATACAAAGGTCATAATACAACTTTATAACTAGGAATAACATAATTTATTACATCTTACATAGCTCATTTGGCTATCTCATTACATTGCAGCAGAAATAACTATAGCATGGAGTCCTTCATCTTCAAAGTGCCATAGGCAATCATGTTGGTTGTAGACTTGTAATCCTATTCAACACACTTCACTAACATCAAACAAACCTGCAACATAATAAGTTGCAGCCACAAGGGTCAATACATTTGAATTGTATTGGCAAGTTTCACTACTATGTAGAAATAAGTGGATCCTATCATTACATGCATATTTGGCTAAGTAGGGTTTAGGCTCATTTGTAGAAAGCAATATAGTTTTATCCTATCTTTTCAAAATAGTTTTGATCTTTGTCAAATCTTTCTGAACTTCTTGGAAAACTCCAAGTGCTTCAAATCCCTTGTTGTCACCATCAAGTTTTACTTTGAGAAATTGGAATGTCGAGATCTTCCATAGCTTCAGGCCTTAGTTTCTCAGTATTGTCCATAACCAGGGACACGGCTAAGTACTTAGAATTTTGATCTTCTGCAGAAGTTGTACACTTTACCCACATGACACAATCTCATCTTGATGCCACCAGTGGCCGCTGGATAAGTACTCACCAAGATGGAGTACTGGCAGATTGAGAATGTGACTAAGTCTTTCCATAGAAGTCCTCCCAATACACAATGCTAGCTTGTCATCCAGGCACCAATGTAGGGTTTCAAGTTCCCTTACATAATTCTAGTTAACCTGAAGATGCCAATGCATGGGTATTCCACTATGTAGTTGACTAAGCCAGAGCCCATTTAGCATGTGGCTGTACACGGAAGCCACTGTACGAGAAACATGTTCAATCTCTAAGTCCCTGGGTGGTTTTCTTCTAGTGCACAAACAAAAATAGATAGCCATATAAACATGGTTCCTTTTGTTGCCACCTTGTCCAAACTTGAGTATCCTTGTCCACCCAGGTGGTTCATTGAGTACTTGTTTTATTATATAAAACATAAATCTTTTCAACTCTTCATATAATCATATCATGTATCCCATCCCAATATATAGCAGGGCTAAGCATACTACAACTACATTGTTTCCACTAAGGGAGATATAAGGGTATCCTATTAGGATTTAGCATAGCATAAAATATAGTAAACCCTTCCATGCATGTTACAAAATCCACTAAGTGTAATAAAAATAGTAGGGCATGGATGATAGTCTCACTTGCCTTTTTAGTAGAAAATGTTGGTTCACTTCTTGATCTTGCAAATATCACACTCTTATAACTCCACTACAAATCAATCAAGCAAACACAAATTCAACTAGCATTCCAACCAATTTATCACACATAAAATAACAAAAACAATGTCATGCATGCAAGCATGCAAAAGGTAGTTTTATTTGTAAAAGTGGTTTCTACTAGGCTCTAAACATTATAATGTTCAAAGTGGTCATTTACTATAGTGGTAAAACCATTTGCAAAAGGTTTTCTCTATAAACCATTTTTAAATCAAATCATTATTTTATGTGGTTGAAAATGCTTTTAGCAAAGCAATATTTTTTTAAGAGTTCACCAAATACATTTTAATTCTAAAAACTTGGTGTTTAGGGTCAGAAGGTTTGAATCAAAACATTTCCCAAGGGTTTTACTCAAGATTCAATTCTAAACAAAAATCAATATTTTTATTTGACTAGAAATGAGCTAATTCAATTATTTACTCCTTAACTTCACAAAATATATTTTTAAATCCATCAGTTGGTTCCTAGGGTCAGTAGGTTCACAACAAACCATTTTGCAAAGATTTCACTTTAAAATTATAACTAGAACAATTTTTATATTCATAATAAGCCTACACAAGTTTCTACAAATTCAACCAATTTTCCAGAAGAAAATCATTAAACAAAGTGCATGGTTGCAAATTACTTGTTCTGCTGAATCCATTGATATAAAATTTGCAAAATTTGGACGTGTAGAACTAAAGTTATGAATTTTTCAAATTTGCAAATCTAATAGAACATATTTATGTTTTTAATCATGAGTCTGGCCACGTGGCTGTTTCTTATTCGCTGGTACCAGTTCGTGTGGATTGCGCATTTACAGCCGTTAGATCTAAGTGAGGTGGTGTGGTTCAGATTAGCTCGTACCTCTTCGATTAAGTGGTGTATCGTGTACGCACGATTAAAATCTAACGGATCAGAGCATATGACCACTGATGGGCGGCGCTAGCGGCGGCTGGTGACGGCGGCGCGGTCAGACGAGGACGTCATAGTGATTACAGGAAGAGAGGGAGAGGGGGAAATGGCTTACAGCGTTCGCGTGGTCGAGGTGAACCTCGAGGTGCTGTCGGCTGGGCGAGGGGCGCTCGGAGCTGCTGGCAATTCCTCGCCGGAGTCGGTGGCGGCATCAGGCGGTTCTGTTTGACGTCGGGGATGGAGCTGCAGGTCGCGCCGAGGCAAAACAAAGACATGGTCAGACGCGGGCGAGTGTGGCGTTCACATGAGCATGATCGAGAGGGCTCGGGGCGGTCTGGCTTACCAGGGAGACTTCGCCGGAGACGAGACAAATGGCGGTGGCGCTCTGGTGATGTCGAAGCCGAGCTTCTAGAGCACGCAGGAGCGAGCTGGGGCTATGGGCAGATGCGCAAGGAACTGGAGAGCAAGCTTGCGTGCTCGGGGAGTGGAGAGGCGGTCGGAGTCACTGGAATTTCGCCGGGGAAGTTCTTCGGGGACAGTGGGTTCGAGCTTGCGATTGACGCAGCCTGGAGGCAGAGAGGGAATGGCGCTTGGGGGAAAAGAGAGGGGAGGGCGAGGCGCTTTAACGAGCGTGGTCTCTGGTGAGTTTACTATGGCCATTTACGCGTATTCAAGCGGAGTAATCGCGGCAGAACGTCGTTGAGGAAAGGGGGAAACGGCTAGCGCGGGTGGAAACGATGCACAGTGGTGTGGGGCCTGTCTATCAGCGAGGTGGAGGAAGTGGGAGATGGAGCCTTCCTGTCTGTGACTCTGCGGGTAAGATGTTGGGTAAGAAAACGATTCGCTGAGGGGGGAAAAAGATGGGCTGTGAGTTGGGCTTGCTGGGCCTGCTTCTGTTTCATTTTTTTATTCTGAAAGCTTTTTCTTTTTTCTATTTGAATTTCTGTTTTGATTTTCAAACAAATAATTCAAACACAAATTCAAATCAAACCATCACCAAACTTTATATAATTTTTAGTTCTGTTTAACAACACAAACCAAAGTCAAAAATAAAATAATACTTTTATTCTTTTAGGATCTATTAATAATTAAATAAATAGACCTTAGTCTTTAATTCAAATAGGATTTGATTTATCTTAAAACTCTAAAATAATATCAAAATCATTTCAGTAGGTTTTATTTGAATAAATAAAACACTTGGGAAAATTATTTAAAATAAAATAACAAGTTTTAATGTTTATTTAAAATGGAAAAGCCTTTACTTTAATAAAATTGGATATTAATAAATCCTCATTATTTTATTTAAATAACCTTTAATATTTTTAACAAATAGAAAGATTTTATTTCAAAAGCTTGGCCAATATTTAATTTGGCTCTATACAATAATCCTTATTTATAATTCTAACTTTTCTTTTGAAAACCAAATCTTTTTATTAAAAGATCTAAAAATAGTAATTCCAACTATCATAATTTTATTTATTAATTGTTTATCTTTTTAAATCCCTTTAGGATTTTATTTGATCAAAATAGGTTTTAATGTTTCCATTTGGAATCAAAAAGTTTCTTCTCGCCCTAAATTTCAACAAAACTTTATTTTGTTTATTTATTTTTCACATTTCAAAATTTGGAAAAATTTGGGATGTGACAATATATATATTTGTTATGAGTTATAATTGGATTTGGATGTCTATATAAAATTGTGGTGTTTGTTGGAACCATTTAGCTCTCAAGGTGACAGTGTGGGGTTATCTAGATTGGGGAAGGCCCTACCGTGGATTAGAGTGTCCAACCGGAGAGTAGTTCAGGGTAGTATCATGAAGAGAGGATATTTATATGAGAGAGTGTTCACTAGTGAAAGTATGATCCCTATGCCTTGTTTTAAACATTGAAACACCGTTTACATCTAGATCTGTTGCATGTTTGCTTACTTCCATCTTTATTTCAGTTTGCCTTTAGTCTCTCCCACGTCAACAAGTCAGAAGCTCTTTTCTAGCACCGTTTCCACTTGTATTTCACTATCTCTTCGCTGAACTAGTGCACCTATACACCGGACAAGTGTATTGGGTGTGTTGGGGACACAAGATACTTCTTGTATCTTGATTGCAGGGTTGCTTGAGATGGAATACCTTTGACCACTTCCTCCCTGAGTTCGATAAACCTTGGGTAATCCACTTAAGGGAAACTTGTTGCTGTTCTACAAACCTCTACACTTGGAGGCCCAACAACTGTCTACAAGAATAGAAGTGCGTAGACATCATGCGGCGACTCCCTCATGGGAAGGCGCCAGGACCTGATGGCTTCACAGCTGAATTCCTGCAAAGCTTTGGTCCACGGTGAAGGGGGATTTCATGGCTACTTTTGCTAAGCTGTTCACAATGTGCGGCCGCGGCTTCCAGGGCCTCAACTAGGCGCTGTTAATTCTGCTGCCAAAATACCCTAACGCAGCCGCCCTGGGTGACTACCGCCCCATCAGCCTAATACACATTTTCGCAAAGCTAGTGGCGAAGATCCCGGCGACGAGGCTGGCCCCTAGGATGGATTCATTGGTGGATCGCAACCAATGCGCTTTCATTCGGAAGCGTAGCATCCACGACAACTTTATGTTGGTTTAGCAAACAGCGTAGTTCCTTCACAGGATGAAAGAACCAAGGTGATGCTTAAGCTGGATGGGGGGCCAAGGCCTTCGACTCCGTGTCCTAGGGGCTCCTCTTCCAGGTTATGCGGAGGGTGGGATTTGGGCCAAGGTTCTGTGAGATGGTGGTGATTCTTCTTTCCACTGCCAGCACTAGGGTGATGTTCAATGGCGAGCTAGCCCCCCCCCATATGGCACCGGAGGGGACTGAGACAGGGAGATCCCTTATCGTCGACACTGTTTGTGCTAATCATGAACACGTTGAGTAAAGCTCTGGCAAAGGCCATTAAGCTGGGTGTGCTTAAGAGGTTGCCCCGCCAAGAGCTGACGACCTCGGTTTTGCTTTGCGTGGATGATGTGGTGATCTTCTGCCATCCGGATGAGCCGGAGCTATGCGCCGTTCGTGGCATTCTAGAGGTCTTTGGCCACGCCTCGGGGTTGCGCACCAACTTTGCCAAATGCTCGGTTTCCCTGATCGTGTGCAAGGAGGAGATGGCCGATGATGCAACAGCGGCTATGGGCTGCCAGGTTGCACCCTACCCTGTTAAGCACCTCGGTGTCCCCTGGCGATTCGGAGACTGCCCGTAGAGGCGTTCCAACCGGTGGTGGACCATATCGGAGACAAGCTGCCGACTTGGAAGGTGCCTATGATGCCAATGATAGGGCGGCTAACTCTGATCCGGTCGGTGCTTGCTGCAATCTCACTACACCAGCTTATGGTGCTCTCCCTCAACAAGAGAGCCCTTAAGAAAGTGGTGAAGATATTGCGTGGCTTCCTTTGGGTGGGGCGTAAAGACGCCGAGGGTGGACATTGTCATGTCAACTAGGCCAGAGTCAGTAGGTCCATGTGCTTTGGAGGGCAGTGTGTGCCAGACCTCGCACGTACGGCAATCAGCCTTAGGATCCGTTGGTTGTGGAGGATGTACACATACCCGCTGCGTCCATGGCGCGGGTTGGACATGCATTTCTCCCAGAAAGAGCGGCATATTTTCTTTGCCTCTACCTCGATGATGCTAGGCGACGGATCTTCCGCCTTATTCTAGGAGGACATATGGTTGGATGGGAAGTCCATAGGGGAGATAGATCCGGATCTACTAGTGCTAATCCCTCGACGTCTTAGGAAGCGCCGTACGGTGAGGCAGGCACTGACAAACCATAGCTGGATAACTGACATCTCAGGGGCGTTGAGCCCCCCTGGCGCTCTGGCAGTATGTCCAGCTATGGAGTAGGGTGCAAGGTGTGCCACTGAGGGAGGAGCCTGACAAGCTCCTATGGCGGTGGACTCCGTACGGTCAGTACTCGTCCAAATCTTGCTACCACGCCCTCTTCCAAGGGTCGCTTGTCTCAGGATCTTGGGAGCTGAACTGGCACTCCTGGGCGCCACCAAGGGTGAAGTTTTCCATCTGGCTGGCTGATGACCCACAAGTATAGGGGATCTCAACAGTCTTCACGGGTAGTATTACCCAATTTATTGATTCGACACAAGGGGAACCAAAGAATACTTGCAAGCCTTAACAACTGAGTTGTCAATTCAGCTGCACCTGGAAAAAGTTCTTGCTCACAAAAGTTTATTAGTAGCAACAGTTTGATAGTAGAAACAACAAAGTAACAACAACAGTAAAACAGGAGCAATAGTAACAGTAACGGTAACAGTGGGATTTGAGTGCGGTAGGCATAGGGATGGATGGACGGGCGTTGCATGGACGAGTCTACACATGTAACTTCAAGATCTAGGGCATTGCAGATAAATATAACAAGCATCCAAGTACTAAACAATCCTAGGCATGTGCTCCAAATATAGTCATACGTGCTCGCAATGAGAACTTGCACAACATCTTCTGTCCAGCCAGCCTGTGGCAGCGGGGCCTCTAGGGAAATACTGTCAATTAAGGTGCCCCTTTTAATAAAGCACCGGAGCAAAGCATTAACACTCCATGAACACATGTGATCCTCACACCACATCCATCCCCTCCGGTTGTCCCAATTATTGTCACTTCGAGGCCTTTGGATCCGGACAATGATATGTGTACACAACTTGCAGATAAGATCACAAACAATACTATCATAATGATTCAATAATAAGTTCAGATCTGAGATCATGGCACTCGGGCCCTAGTGACAAGCATTAAGCAAAACAAGTTGCAACAAAGTCAAATAGCACTAATAGAGATACTAGTCACTATACCCTAACAATCTTATTCGATTACATGATAGAACTCATCCAATCCCTACCATTCCCAAGCTTACAACGGGGGATTACTCACTCATGGATGAGGGAAACATTGATGGTTGATGGATATGCGTTGGTGATGACGATGGAGATGATCCTCTCTAAATTCTCCATCCCGGCAGGGTGTTAGAACGGAGTTTCTGGATCCGAATCTTGGTTTCTGGTGGCGGCAGTGGAGCGGAACTCTTTCTAGAAAACTATCGAACCCTCCTCTGTTTTTAGGTCGAGAGGCAACTTATAGGCGCAGAGGAAGGCCAAGGGGGTGCCTGGGGTGGCTGCACCCCCTAGGCGCGGATAGAGGTGGGCCCGCGTCTGGCAGGGGTGTGGGCCCCCCAGGCCCCTTCTCTGTCTCGTACTCTGGCTCCATGGATCTTCTGGTGAAATAGGATTTTTGGCATATTTTCCGGGATTTTTCCTGATAGTTGATTTTCTACACAAGGAAGATTGCATGTTTGGCTTTATTACTTGTATGTTTGCTTGATTCTTTCAACTCTCTTGCTTGCTACCCAGCCTTGCTTGCCAAAAACCTGTTTTGAGAAGGCATATTTCTCAAGTTTCCAAATCCCTTTGAACCAAACCTTTTTGCCACTTGTGTCCACCATATCTACCTAGTATCTTTGTTGCTATTCCAAGCAAATTCTCAAGTTTCATCTACCTTTCGAATTAAAAAGTATTTTGCTATGTGAAAACTACTTAGTAAGGCTCTCACGAACTTGATGGCACACTTTATTTCTTGCCCCTAATAGACTTGAACCATTGTGCCATCGAAGTTGTATATGATTGCATCTATACGTTGGAATTAGCAGAACCGTGCTGTCACGGGGAACGTTTTCAACATTGCACTTGTACTATGTACACGGTTGATATCATGCTCTTTTTTCTATGGATGTCAACGGTGTGAAATAAAGAGGGAACTTGTAAGTCCATGGAGTTTGTATCCTGTGTTAGAGAAACGCCTGGGCCGCTAGCCTAAGCCATGCCTAATCATGGTGGAAACTTGCAGCAACACCATAGTGAGCTATCTATGAAGCATCCTCAATAAAAAGCTATGCACATAGTAAATAAAAAGATCACTGAGATGCTCATTGTATGCTTGCCTTGTCATTTTAGTTATGGGAAAGCTCCTGTACCATGTGCAAGGGGTACCCCGTTGGCGATTCTCAATGATATGAAAATACTTACAATGACAAGAACTTACCTGTGAACAAAGTTGAGTAGCATGAGTGGCCCTCATATTTAAGGGACATGAGATTGCCAACTTATATTTTGGCAAGAATATACTCCATCTTTGTGCACTTTAACCTTAATCATCTCAAGATGCTTATGATAGGGGCAATGAGGGCTCAAAGCTAGTAAGTACCATAATCTTTTGAAAGCTCTTGATGACTTGTAATCCCTGCTTCCCTCTAAGAAGGGACCTTTCTCCTACTTCCAAGTTGATTCAGTAAACCTACTTCCTCTCTTTATCCAGCAAGCATTTGAGTTGTTGTGTTTCAAGCATTCATATGGTGATTTATTCAATAATGTTCTTTATCTTCCTTGTTTTCACAAAACTCTTATCTATTGAGTATTACTTTGAAAGCCTTCACTTGCGAAAAACCTTTTTGAGCAAAGAGTGCTCCTGTTTTGAAACTTCTACAAAAAGCTTTTGTGAAACTGTTTGCCAGGTGTTCTCTGACCAAGAACAAGTTTGCCAATTCCAATTATGATTTATCTTTATGTGTCTCTATTGTGATTGTTGTACTTGGTTACAAGCTAAGTTATTATATTGGTGAGTTGATTTCTTCGATGAGTTGTGCAATGGTAAGTGTGATGCTTCTTGTTCGTATTCTTTTATCGACACTTCACTCCATAAACTTGTGGACATGTTTACTGAGCTCAGTTTTCGCTTGGGGACAAGCGAAGTCTAAGCTTGGGGGAGTTGATACGCCCAATTTGCATCACCTTTCTATATCATAATTTACCTCTATTCATTGATATTTGTCTTATTATGAGGTATTACTTATGGCTTTTCATCTGTTTATGCATGTTGGATGATTCTTGGAGGATGGACTGCCGGAGTCTGGATTCTGATGGAAAAGAAGGCGTTTCAGTGCAATTTCGTGAAGATCAGAAAAAATATCAGAAAAATATGGAAACATATTATTTTACCAGAAGACGAAGGAAGCCAGAAGGAGGAGCGAAGAGGGGCCGTAGGGGGCCCACACCCCCTAGGTGCGGGCCCACTTGACCCCGCGCCTAGGGCAGGTGTGGCCCACCTGCCCAGCCTCCGACTCCGACCCTTCGCATATATCTTCCCTATGGAACCCTAAGCCTCGGGGAGCGACCACATATAGATTTCTGCCGCCTCTAGGGGTGAAAAACACTGAGAGAGAAAGATCTCTCCGGCAGACAGATTTCTGCCAGGGGAATTCCTTCCCGGAGAGGGGAGATCGTCGCCATCAACACCATCATCAAGCTAGGCTTCATCGGGATCATCATCATCATCATCTACACCATCATCTCCACCAGCACCATCATCACCACTCCGTTCCATTGTAACAGTTGTGTTGGATATTGCTTTAGTTCTTAGGGGAAACTTTCCCGGTGTTGATTACTATTGTAGTTAATGCTTGTGAGTGGAACCATCGGATTATTATTTATGTTCAGATTGTTATCTATTATCATATCATCTTTGATATTGATCCATATGATGTCTTGTGAGTAGTTCATTGTGTTCTTGAGGACATGGGAGAAGTCATGTTGTTAGTAGTGAATTTGTGTTGAGTTATTATTCAATGGTTTAGTATTTAAGTTGTGGTGTTATTCTTCTAGTGGTGTCATGTGAACGTCGACTACATGATACTTCACCATTTATGGGCCTAGGGGAATGCATTGTGTATTTGTCTACTAATTGTGGGGTTGCCAGAGTGACAGAAACCTGAACCCCCGTTAGGACACCTTTGCACAAGGGAGTGTAGGATCTCAGAGTTTAAGGTTGTGGTTAGATTTATATCTTAATTACTTTCCTGTAGTTACGGATGTTTGCAGGAGGTTTAATCACAAGTATGTATTAGTCCAAGTAAGGTCGATACATTAGCACAGGTTCACCCACACAACACTTACAACACCAGAGAAGAGTACTCAGCTATTTTAAGCGAAAGAACTTGACAGAATTCCCATGTATCCTCGAGAACGTTTGGTCCTTATAAGTATTTCCACTGGCTTGTCATTGGGCCACTTGCTCTGTTTGTTCGTTGTCTTTATTACTTGCTCCTTGTTCTGTTGCCTTATCAGAAAACCACTAAAAATCCGTTTGCTAAGTATTCACAGGGATTTCCTGCTCCATACCACTGTTCAGCACCTTCTACTCCTCGTTGGGATCGACACTCCTATTTATCGAAAATACTACGATACACCCCCTATACTTGTGGGTCATCAATGTATAGACTCCACGAACTCACAAGCTCCCCTTTTATTTCACATCGTCGACATCCGTAAACAAAAGAACAAAGTATCAACTGGATAGTGATATCCAAAAAGTGTTGAAAGCGTTCCCCGTGTCAGCACGGTTCTGCTGACTCCCAGCATATAATTTGTAAGCATATAACTTTCATGGACAAGTCACAATAGTTCCGGATTATTAAGTGCAAGGAATAAAGTGTGCCATCAAGTTCGTGAGAGCTTTACTAACTAACTTTCTCAAAACAGACAAACATTTTATTTTGGAAGAAAACACGGCATATTGAATATGCACTGAAACAGCAAAAGATCCTAATAGGTAGGTATGGTGGACACAGTTGGCAATATTGGTGTTGGGGAGTTGGAAGCACATGTAGAGCTCATATTCAGTGCAAGTGAAGGCTAGCAATAGAGAGGGAGCGACAAACGAGAGAGCAATAACTGTCAAAATCATGCTTGCAACAAAACAGGACTAATTATGGCATGAAAGTGATACTAGAACTCTGAGGCAAAATAAATCATCGAGGCTTACTGACTATTGTTTAGTCATATGCATGCGTGAGCATGTGCCAAGTCGATTCACATGAAACTTTCAGAGGAGGATACCACAATATCATACCAAAATATGAATAAAACAATGCAAGCAAACATTCATATGACATGCTACAAACTATTAGCAAGCTGGAGCTAATCATAGACAAGTAAGAACAACTAAGCATTCATAATGACATACACCTTATACAAACAGGCTAATCATGCTCACAATGATGAGTATAAGTACAAAAATGAAAACAAATAGAGTTTGTTACCAGCCTCTTACCACACCTCAAGTTGTCTTAATCTTCATTATTGCCCTTAACTTGTGTGACTTGAATAATAACATGAAACCAAAATCCACTGAGGACGGCTGAACCCTGCAAAGAACTCACAAAACCAGAGAAGAACAACAAATATTTTTGGTGTTTTCGATTTTTCAAACAAACCAACAAAGCAAAAACAAGCAAAGCAAAAACAAACCAAACAAAGAAAAATCTGTTTGGATTTTTCTTTTAAGGCAAACCAAAGAAAAGAAACAAACCAAGAGAAACAACGAAAATATTTTTGGTATTTTTGTGTTTTAAGAAAGCAGCAACAAAAACCAAAAAGAAAGCGAAACATTGGATATACAAAGAACCGACCGAACATGATATATAGATGAGTGTGATGTCGGTATACCTCCCCCCAAGATTAGGCTTTTGGCCTAAGTGGGGCTCAATAGTGCGGGTAGTAACCCTAAGCTGGTGGGTCATCATAGGAATGACCGTAGTCAGGCGCTTGCGAAGAAGAAGAAGACGCGCCCCAATCATAAGAAGGCTGCTGGTATGAAGACTCTCCCAAGTTGGGGGGCTGAACTGAATCGTCTTCGGCGCCCTCTCCAACATTCTCCTCTTGCTGGGAGAGCTCCGCCACATATGTGTCAAACTCCTCCTCCGTGAGCGACCATCCTTGCTTGTTATCAAAATTAAACAAAGCAGGTGCGGGCAAATAAACTATTTTCTCAGTCCTGCCCTTTCTCCAACCTTGATGGACAAAAGATAATTCATACGGTAGACTTCTCACATTAGCCCCCAAGGAAACAAAACTATGTTGAATCATGGATTCAAGATCGAGCCTCTCTATAGGGAACCGATAATCTGAAAGGTGAGGCTCTAAACCATGGAAAGCTAGCAACCTAGAAGCAATGAGACCTCCACAAATTCCACCCTTCTCGCGGTTGGTGGTGAGACGGTAAGCTATCAAAGCACCCAAGTTATAAGATCTATTCCTATTCAAAGCAGATGCGATAAAAGCTAGATCAAAAGAAGATAACTTTCTAGCAATCTTTCTAGCAAGAACACACTTGGTAATGAAGTAGGCAAAATATCTAATGGCTGGGAACTGAATGTTCCAAATTTTACCACTTTCCTTGGAGAAGTAGAAACCTTGGCAAATCTCAGCATATAAATCTATAAGGGACTTGGGTCTCTCCTTGATCTTCTCACAAGATCCCCACTGAGGTACTCTAATTGCTACACAGAAATCAGCAAAAGGCAGGTTGATAGGTATATTGTATATTTTGTAATGGACCATGGGATTAGATGTAGACCAAGTGAACCGGAAGTCCTGCACAAAAGCCATGGTTATCTTAACAAATTGAAATGGTTCACCTTCAACAAAGTGTTCCAACCCTACATTGGTAATCATAGTTTGGAAATCCTGGAGGATTCCCGCGGTTCGCATAAATTCTTGGCATGGATATATGGAAGGGAAAACTCCTTCATCACAATGAAATTTGATTGGCTCAGGTACCATCAAGTCATATTGGTTCAGTGGATAAGCACTCATCTTCCTTGCTGAAATTTTTAGACAACATCAAACCAAGTGATTTCTAAGTTGATAAATGATGAGCAACTATTATAGGAACTTGCTAGAGGGCTACACATGCATCAAAATGAAATATCTAAGCATATAACAAGTATGCAAGCTTACACAACCTGACACCTATAGCAGCAAAATACTCAAGATACAATCTACCAATCACAAATCTAATTGGACAAGTGGAGGAGGCACATACCAAGGAGCAATCCCTCAAAAAATCAGCAGCAAAGATGGGCTAAGCAAGGAGATCGAAAACCATGAGAAAGAACAGCAAGAACTCGAGCTTGAGAAAGTTTTCCGGTGTTTTGGGGAGAGAGAAAGAAGATGGATGTGAGGGGCACCTTGAAGGGGCCCAGGTGGGCCAGGCCCCCCTAGGCGCCACCCATAGGTAGGCCACGCCTACCATGGATGTGGTGGCCTGGGGTGCCCCTGGGTCACTTCAGGTGTCCCTCTGCCCCTTTTTTCGAGGAAATATTTATTTTGAATTTTCTGGGATTTTTCGGGAAACTTTATTTTTGGCCAATTTTCAGGGTATGAAAATTGATTTTCTCGCAGAAATAGTTTTTTCAGCAGAAGCAAAAGCAAACCAAAAGCCAAACTATAGGAGCTCTAAGACACTCTAACAAGCAAATAACTAACAAAACCAAAGATAACAAAAGAAAGGCAAAGAATAGGAAGGATAAAAATAAAAGAAAGCAAGTATAACCATAGTGAAAACATTATTTTGTTCATTAAAATCCTTTTGTTAACAATGTTGATCAAGTCTTTTTACCAAAACAATCTTATATGAAACAAAACATTGCATTCCACAAGGTGATTATGTTACCTCATACTTGATAGCAATGGTCCCAATCATAATAGTTTCAAAAAAATTCTTGTGGAATGGGACAATATATTTCTCCAACCTTGATGCTCTCAATATTTTCAATGGAATTCAGGCAATAGCTCTTAGCAACCTTCTTGGGGAAATAGACAGTATGCTCTTTATCATTAATATTGAATGTTACTTTTCCTTGATTACAATTGATGACAGCACCTGCAGTATTAAGAAAAGGTCTCCCAAGAATAATAGACATATTATCATCTTCAGGCATTTCAAGCACAACAAAATCAGTTAGAACCAAGCAATTATGAGCCACTTGAACAGGAACATCCTCACATATACCAACAATAATAGTAGTTGACTTATCATCCATTTGCAAAGATATATCAGTTGGTATCAACTTTTCTAGCTGGAGTCTCTTGTAGAGAGAAAAAGGCATAACACTAACTCCAGCTCCCAAATCACATAAAGCAGTTCTAACATAATTATTCTTAATAGAGCAAGGAATAGTTGGTATACCTGGATCAACAAGTTTCTTTGGAACCTTACCATTGAAGGAATAATTAGCAAGCAAAGTAGAAATCTCCTCATTAGGAATCTTCCTTTTATTAGAGACAATATCCTTCATATACTTTGAATAAGGAGGCAATTTAATAGCATCAGTCAAAGGAATTTGCAAAAATAAAGGTTTCATCCACTCACAAAACTTGTTGTAGTGTTCTTCCTCCTTTGACTTGTGTTTCTTACCTAGAAAAGGCATAGGTTTCTACACCCAAGGTTCTCTCTCTTTACCATGTTTATTAGCAATAAAATCTTCCTTTGTGTACCTAGTGTTCTTAGTGTGCTTCTCAGGTTCTTCCTCAACTTCCTCCTTATCAAGAGTATCATTTTTATCATTACCACTCTTAGTTTCAGCATCAGAGACATATATACTATTAGGATCTATAGCAGGTTCAAGGGGTTCCTCAACTACCTTATGTTTCTTTTTCTTTCTCTTACGAGGACTACCACTACTTTCACCTTGTTGATAATCCTGCTCAATTCTTTTAGGGTGTCCTTCAGGATATAAAGGATCTTGAGTAGCTATACCACTCCTAGTTCTAATTCCATAAGCGTGTTTATCTCCTGAGGCATTAACTAGCATATCCTTTTGTACCTTAGCAAGTTGATCAAGTTGGGTTTGAACCATTTGAAAGTGTTTACAAAGCATTTTAATATCATTAGAAGTTCTTTCCACAATATCTTTCAACTCATTGATAGATCTAGAATTTTCCAATAAATGATTCTGAACTTGTTTATTAAAATTACCTTGTTTAACAATAAAAATGTCAAGTTCCTCTAAGCATAGGAGGCTTACCATAAGGAATATCACCTTCATCAAAGTGTTGGAGAGAGTGTACATCAATAGTAGATGAGTGGGGAATTGGCTTACATAACTCTTCTATAGGAGGTAGATTCTTTACATCTTTAGCTCTAATACCTTTCTCCTTTAGACATTTCTTAGCTTCTTTCATCACTTCATCATTTAATGCAATAACTCCCCTCTTCTTTGGCGTTGGTGTTGCAACTGGTTCAGGCACAACTGGTTTAGGATTAATAGGCTCAGGTGTATTTAGCTCAGTTGAAGTCCAATCATCATAATTCTTGCTTATCTTAGCCATTAATTCTTCAGCATCTTTAGGAGTTCTTTTCCTGAAAACACAATCAGCAAAGCTATCTAGGTAGCTCCTAGAATCATCAGTTAGTACATTATAATAAATATCAAGAAGCTCATTCTTAGGTAATGGACATCCAGGATGTGCATGAATCAAGGTACAAAACCTTGTTCATGACACAAGCAATTTCTCTTCTTCTTCCTGTTTAAAATCAAAGAGTCTCTGCAAAGGCAGCATGTCTAGCACTAGGAGGAAAATATTTCTGGAAGAAAGAAGCAATCGAGCAATCAGGGCTATCAATGGAACCAGGAGGTAATCTATTAAACCAAGCTCCAGCTTCTCCTTTTAGTAAAAAAGGGAAGATCTTAGTAACAAAGTACTTGAGCATCTTAAAATCATCAGAGAATAAAGCACTCATAGTAGAAAGCTCATTCATATGAGCCACAACACTCTCATTTTTAGTCCCACAAAAAGGTTCTTTCTCAACAATGTCTAAATAGGATAAATCAAGAGAGAAATCATAATCTTTATCTTTAATATCTGTGGGAGAGGTGGCAAACTTAGGATCATAGGACAACTTAGGAATAATGGTACGTCTAGCAAGGAGACTCTTAATAGCACTAGTACCATGAGTGTTTCGGCACCCTTCAACAAATTCATCAGTGAACTCAATGTAACCATCATTAATATCATAACTCTCACTAGACTCAGGTGAGCTAACAGGTGTAACAGTGTGTTCACTAGGAGTTTCAGTATTTTCTAGACTAGCCATAGTAGCATCTAGGAAAGGACCTAATGAACCACTCGCATCAAGCACAGTAGAAGTAACATCATGAGCATCAAAAGCAGTTTCAGATTCAGCAGTAGTAGCAGTGTGTGTAGCATGAGTATGTGGTGGTGGTGTGACAAGCTTACTTATAACAGACGGTGAATCAAGAGCAACAGAGGTGTTTAGGACAGTACCTCTTCCTGTAGTGGATGGTAAAATAGGAAACTTTCCATCACGAGACTTCCCCATGATGAAAGTAGTAGCAGTGAACAATAATAGATCCAAGTGAACTTACAAATAAAGCTATGCTCCCTGGCAACGGCGCCAGAAAATAGTCTTGATGACCCACAAGTATAGGGGATCGCAACAGTCTTCACGGGTAGTATTACCCAATTTATTGATTCGACACAAGGGGAGTCAAATAATACTTGCAAGCCTTAAAAACTGAGTTGTCAATTCAGCTACACCTGGAAATAGTTCTTGCTCACAGAAGTTTATCAGTAGCAACAGTTTGATAGTAGCAACAGCAAAGCAACAACAGCAGTAAAACAAGAGCAATAGTAACAGTAACGGTAACAGTGGGATTCGAGTGTGGTAGGCATAGGGATGGATGGACGGGCGTTGCATGGACGAGTCTAAACATGTAACTTCAAGATCTAGGGCATTGCAGATAAATAATAACAAGCATCCAAGTACTAAAAAATCCTAGGCATGTGCTCCAAATATAGTCATACGTGCTCGCAATGAGAACTTGCACAACATCTTCTGTCCAGCCAGCCCGTGGCAGCGGGGCCTCTAGGGAACTACTGACAATTAAGGTGCTCCTTTTAATAAAGCACCGAAGCAAAGCATTAACACTCCATGAACACATGTGATCCTCACATCACAGCAATACCCTCCAGTTGTCCAAATTATTGTCACTTCAGGGCCTTTGGATCTAGACAATGATATGTGTACACAACTTGCAGATAAGATCACAAACAATACTATCACAATGATTCAATAATAAGTTCAGATCTGAGATCATGGCACTCGGGCCCTAGTGACAAGCATTAAGCACAACAAGTTGCAACAAAGTCAAATAGCACTAATAGAGACACTAGGCACTATGCCCTAACAATCTTATTCGATTACATGTTAAAACTCATCCAATCTCTACCATCCCCAAGCCTACAGCGGGGGATTACTCACTCATGGATGAGGGAAACATTGATGGTTGATGGAGATGCGTTGGTGATGACGATGATCCTCTCCAAATTCCCGTCCAGGCAGGGTGCCAGAACGGAGTTTCTGGATCCGAATCTTGGTTTCTGGTGGCGGCGGCGGAGCGGAACTCTTTTTGGAAAACTATCGACCCCCCTATGTTTTTAGGTCGAGAGACAAATTATAGGTGCAGAGGGAGGTCGAGGGGGTGCCTGGGGTGGCTGCACCCCCTAGGCACGGCCAGAGGTGGGCCCCTGCCTAGCAGGGATGTGGGCCCCCCAGGCCCCTTCTCGGTCTCGTACTCTGGCTCCGTGGATCTTCAGGTGAAATAGGATTTTTGGCATATTTTTCGGAATTTTTCCTGATAGTTGATTTTCTGCACAAAAACTAGACACCAAAGTAATTCTGCTAAAAGCAGCGTCAGTCCGTGTTAGTTGTATCCAAATCACACAAGTTTAAAAGAGAAACAATAGCAAAAGTGTTCAGAAAAGTAGATGTGTTTTGGACGTATCACTGTCCTGCATGGACAGATGCTGGACGGGCGAGAGGCTGGCACGACATCGCCTACCTCACCAGCCGCACTGTGTGTTGTGTGACCAGTCGAAGGAGTCGATGTCACACATCCTTACGGGATGCCCTTTCTCAAGGATGGTGTGGCATGAGGTCCTATCTTGGATCCGATTGGTGGCAGCCCCTCCGGTTGTTGAGGTGATTTCGCGGAGTGGTGGTTGCTGATGGTGCGTTCCATCCCACATCCCATGCGCAAAGAAACCTCGTCGCTGGTCATGCTAACAGCTTGGTGCATTTGGAAGCACAGGAACACGGCTACCTTCAACAATGAGCGCCCTTCGATGGCTCCCCTCGTGGACACGATCAAAGCGGAAGCTAAGGCGTGGGCGGAGGTAGGAGCTCGGTGGCTGCGCCAACTACTCTCCTAGTTTAGTAGTCTTGAGTTGAGTTATACGGCTTGGGTGTTCAACCGCTTTCGCGGTCTTGTACATGAATATATTTTTTATCAATGCATCGAAACACAAAGCTTTTGAGTTTTCGCGAGAAAAAAATTCGCATCGTCAACGGATATGGGACCGCCATCATGGCAGCCGCCCATGGAAGTTTGTCGATGCTGGCCACATGCGTTACCCGCCACCATGGATGCGGTGTCGCCCAAATGGTCTCCGCGTCTAATGCCAGAGTGGATCAGGCCAGGTCCGTCGCACGTGCATCCTCGTCGATCCGCAATGAAATCCTTTAGGAGGAACCCACCGAAAAAACTTAACTATAATTCACAAGTGGTAAATTGGATAAAATAAGGAGAAAAGAATTTTAGTGGTAGTAAATTAATTATGGTTAAGCCTGTTCCCATGAAAAATCTTTGACATTAGAATGCCTTTTGGGACCAAAACATTGGCCGAGGTAAACAATGTAGAATTCAGATTCTCCATGACAGAAATATTGATGTATGGCTGAAAACGATGCTTGGCCTTGCATCGATTCCATGTTAATATAAATCAATACATAACGGTATCGAGTAGTTACGTGAGATCTATTAAGGACGGCGCTAGGCAATGGCGGAGCTACATGCATGCCAGCAGGGGCCACCGCCCCCCAGCTTTGAAGATATTCTTGAAGAATTTTTTTTAGCAGGGTTTAGATGGAAGAAAAAATAGCTTTTTGCCCCCCCCAATCAATTAAAATTTACATTTCGCCCCCCCCCCCAACAGCTTTGGTCTAGCTCCGCCAGTGGCGCTAGGCAATCAATACCGTGATTAGCTCGATCGCTAGGATCACATCGTGCTATGAGTAATGGGCTTGATTGCCTCTAACGGGCTGGTTGTCCCTTGCCAATTATTACCAAATCTCTATATACTACTTAAAAAAACGAATTTTCTCTATTACCTCCGGTCACTGGTTTTGTCAATACTTTTTAAAATAAAACTATTTTGTCCTCCCACCGAATCACGTAAGGCATAATTGCTGGGATAAAAAGATCGCTAATTATCTCCGTGTCTCCGGGAGAAGGAAACCCTCATGAAATCCCCGCCCCCACTCGCCCACGGATCTCTCGCCTGCCGCCGCTGCTCACCCGCAGTGAAGGGATCTCCCTTCCTCCGTTTGCTCCAGCTACACCATCCTATCCCCCTCCCCATCACCCCTGAATACCGATGAGCATCTCTAGATCGAGCGCGCGCTGCCGATAGTCCATATGCTGCCCTTGCCACTGCGCTACCTCCGACGCCCTTGCCTCCGCTGACGATCAGCCGCCGTGAACCTCAACGGCCATCGGCGGCGAAACGACCAGCAATAGCATGCGGAGGGTGGCGGCGCGACACGAACAACACTAGCAGCGGCATCACATAGCGCTGAGTAGTACGTGGTCCTCCACAGAGGGCGACGAGGCGGCATCCTACATGGAGGACAGATACAAGATGAAGGGACTGTCGGGTCATGGCGACGACTAGCATCTCCATCGACTAGCAAGGTTACCCTGGTATGCCCGACCCCCTTAGACTCCCTCGGTTTCGCATCATAGTACATGTCGTCCATGCCCCGATAACCTCGAGCACAGAGGCATGGCCCTACTCAAGCCAGCAAGCCATCAATCAAATCAAGTAGTGAATGAGGGCAAGTCTCTCTATCTCGCTCTAATTGATTTGCAGCGACAAGTCCCTCTTATGATTTCTTAATGGCAGTATGGCACTAATAATTCAATTTTGGTTTGTGGGCTACTCTAGAGATTGTGCCTTCCACATGTTTGGTGTTATGCTTTTGGGAATTCAGCTTGCTCCTTTGATGTTTCTCTGTTTTTTCAATTTTTGAGAGATTAAAATTACCTATGTAAACAACATATGTTGTAATTTGGCACCTGCAACATTGGAGCACTTAAGGCATGACTATTAGCAGTGTCTAAATTTTTCTCTCTCATAGAGTTTGGAAGCTCCACTCAGAGCTTATTTGCCTTCACAGGACAGAGATTGTAGACACAAATCATTTTAACATATTAGATGCAATCATACAATGCAGTACAAAAAATTAAGGGCGGTGCACCAGCTAGAGTGAAGGAATGCAAAATAATTAGAGCAAAACACCCATAAAAGAAGGGCAGTGCAAAGGAGGCTAATTGTACAAAGCACATATTAGATAACAGAAAAATGAGTGGTGCATTTTTGGCTTCATGGCGGTGCAAAGATTACAAATGCAGATCCTGTCGCACAGCGTATAGGACGCTAACACGCACCTGCTTGAGGAAGAGGACGAAACTAATGGGTGGCCCCACCCGTCAGTGAGACAATGGGGAACTGGCCGGGCGTCGGTAGGTAGTTGTGTGCAGCATGCAAAGAAGGTATAATAGCTTAATATCGATATTTTTCCGTTTTGCTCGGTCTCAAGAGAAAGAAACCACATCTATGAATGAGATGTTGAGCATCACCTGTTATTTGGGTGTCTTCTCTCTAAGTGCATCTAATCAGGTTAATTTCTTGAACATACATTAGAAATAGATGATTAGATTCATTTTGAACCAACAGTTGAGCAGTTGAACTTATTTGTATTCTGTTGTTGAAAGGGAAGGAAACAATTTCAGTGAGATACTTTCATAGTTTGCTTACCTGGTCTTCTTTTTGTCAGGTTACTATCGAACTCTTCTTTGCGTGAAGACATATCTAAAGCTTCTATAAGCAAATCTCCATACTCTAGCAACAACTTGCTTTTCTGCATTCCGGTGGAACAAAAATTCCAGAAGCCAAACTGTTCAATGCATTCCATGTGGAAGAAAAGTTCAATGCATTCCATGTGGAAGAAAAATTCCAGAAGCCAACCTGTGCAGCATCATAGGTAAACCTACAGATTTCAGTAGCTTTTATTCTTTTGAAGCATCTTGGAACCATCCAGTTCAAACTATTCCATTCATGTCATCATATGGCTATTTGCAATGGTAGTACATTTCAACCATAATATTTGAATGGATACATATATCGGTTCTCCCTTGTTTGTATTGTTTCCATGTGAGAATTGTAGAATGATTTTTTGTAATGAGGCGAACTATGCCCATGGTAGTCTACTGCTTTGTCTAATATGAATATACGATTAGTACGAGCTATCGGTTTGTGCAGGCAATATGTTCGCTAGCGTCGAGGAATCTTTACTATGGGGTTCCTGAGGTGCTCAAGGAGAACTATAGCCAAATAGCTAACGTGGAGCTCTGTTGTTATGGTATATTTCTGCTCTACGACGTGCCTCTGTCCTAGGAAGGTATATAAATGCTAGACATGCATGTTTGCTTCTTAAGGCTATACGATCCACACATGTGCCGTTCTTAAATCTCAACTTAACATTCTTTGTCATCAACATCACCATCGTGATTTTTTATTGTGGAATGCAGAAATACAGCAAAGATATTGGAGCTTTCTAGCAGGTGACACACGACATGCTATACTATGAATTCGTTGGTGGATATTTCTTGTGTGAAAACACTCCTTTGGCAGGCCTACCATGGGCTGCAGCTGAGTGGCAAGGTTCCAGACAAGCCGCTGGACATAGTGGCCGTGTTGTGTGTATGATATTGAGAGT
The DNA here is from genome assembly GCA_916181665.1 of Avena sativa. NCBI lineage: Eukaryota > Viridiplantae > Streptophyta > Magnoliopsida > Poales > Poaceae > Avena > Avena sativa. Next base: position 153,943,667 of record OV702297.1, read on the forward strand.
GAGCATTCGTTTTTTTTTGAACGGTGGGCAAAAGATTTGCCCCATTCCATTAATAGAGAAGAAGAGTCATGACATGACAGGGCCCAAAAAAACTGAAAAAGGAAGAACTAGGGAATTACTCTCCCAAAATTACAAGACTCAAAGAAGTGGCGCCCGCGGCGACCCAAAGTCTAGCCTCCCCCTTGATTGTCTCGAGAAGAAATTGAGGTGGCTTTGCCTTGTTATTACAGACTCTCGCGTTTTTCGTTTTAGTGGCTCTATAGATAGATACATCTCTTATTAAGTATGTATAAACATGGCTCTATATCAGTCGTATGAACTTTGAAATGAAAAGTATAATACTATAAGTCGATCCAGACATACTTTGAAGAAGTATATACCAATACAATATGAAAGAAGGTAAGGTTTTACTGTGGTCAATAAAATTTCTTTTGATAGACCTGATAAGAACCTCTTCTTGTGCTTGCTAGGCTTGGAATTTGTTAGTCTGAACCAGGCGCTGCCTGTGTCCACTTGCTCAATAAAGAGGATTGCAAGTCTATTTGTTTGAATCAGGCACTACAGGTGTGCACTTGCTGAATAAAGAGGATTGTCTAGAACGCAGGAAACACCAAGGCTCTGCTGCAGACGAACGTCCACCTTCTCCTTCTAATCTAGGTATCCTTTTAGGTTCCCTTTTGTTCATGCTCATATGGGAATTAGAACTGGCATGACATTGGTACTGTGTACTGGTATACTGTAAAATAACTGTAATCAGTACTTCAATAGCTTATCAAGACTTACAATTGATTTTTTTAAACCGATATATATGCAGTTTGTGATAGGTTTTTTGTTTCTTAGGTATCAGGTAAGGAAAAATATGGGCAGCTGTCATAGGTTAAGCTTGATGGTTTCTAGGATAAACTAGAGCATAAAAGCGCACGTTGCCGCGCCCGTCCATCTTAAAGAACGTAAGCAACAAAATCATTTGAGAAAATTTGAACCAAAATAATATAATAACATGTGACAAATTCAAATTCATATGCTTCAAAATCATTCATAAATGCATACACCGGAGAATGTTATCAAATAAAAAAATTATAACATGGCAAGTTAATACTAATGACGGAGACTGAAGAACACAATTATAAAACAGTAAGTACTTATCATAAATTATCTTAATAGCACTAATCCATATGGGATTCATTTTGCCAACAAATAAAAATTTATAGCTTGATGATGAAAATACCAACATCTTGAAGTCAGTGGAAATCTTCTTTTTCTCAACTCGTGTTTTTTATTCACAAAACAAAATTTATTATATGACAGTTCTACATTATCAAAAGCAAAATAAACAGTGTGAAGACTTTATCAATTAGAACACAATTGTTTTAGCCTTTATTAATTAGGACACAAAAAGTTGGTTTAGACATATCTCATACAAAATGGTTACATAGAAATTGAGCAACAAAATAACCTTGAACGTCCTCAATGGAATATGCAGAAACTCATAAAATAATATGTTCTCCTACAAAAGGCACAACGCTGCCATGTAGAGAAAATAAATATAAATTGCAAATTTCTTGTGATTCATAAAAAAAAGAATGGCACACATCAAGGAGCGGATAAAAAGGAGAAAAATATCAAAATGAAATTATGAATATGGATGAGTAATCTTCATTACAAAGTTAGCGTATGTAAATGAATTAGTTTTCAACTCATATTTCCACAAGAATCAAATAAAATATTATTGCTTTCTACCTCGAAACACTTTTACCCATCATTTTAAGTTATAACACAAGAAAATAATACTCCCTCCGATCCAAATTAATATACTCAAATTTGTCTAGATTCGGATATATCTTAGTGCTAGATACATCCGAATCTAGATAAATATGATTCGTTAATTTGGATCGAAGGGAGTACTATTATGTTTGCAAAATGATAGGCTTGGAAGAATATCATGGGAACTCATATTTCAGACAAACGTACAGGTGATTCGAGAAATCAAAATGAAGTCCTTAGAGTTTTTTTCTTAAACATAACCTGCTATGAAGACGATTGAAGACAATGATTCGAGAAATCAAAATGAAGTCCTTAGAGTTTTTTTCTTAAACATAACCTGCTATGAAGACGATTGAAGACAATGTATTCTCCACTCGAAGCAGTCTCTATTGATTACTGGATTTTGGACTCATCTGTTAATCATAAAAATACAGTCTAGATTGTGATGAGTTAGCTATATCAAGACCTTTATGTGAAGCCAAAGCAACATATTATTTGTTCCACACAAACGAATCCGCCGAGGGTCATCACTGGGAACCTCAAATGTAAAGATATTAAAGAACGTATTGAAATATATGAGACAATATATCAGTTGTGTTGAAATGGTTTTGGTTAGAAACAAAGTTATGAAATCAGTATATAAAAAACAGCAAACCAAGAAAATTTGTATACAAATAATCATGGAAATAAACTATAGTTTAGTTTTAGAAAGTAGTGTGAATTTCCTCACGAAGTTCAAATACCTTGATTACAGGCCCTTCTTTTGTTAATGTATGCTAGCCGCATGGTAATTTGTTCAGCGCGTTCTTCAGACCACAATATGAACAAAAAATGGAAAAAATTGTCTTCTTGTATGGACCTTCAGAGTTATTCATAATACCCTCCAAGCTAACAAAAATTTGGAAAACCCACTACCACAAAAAACCTGACAACGGGCCCTCCATATAGTGCAGTAATGAAGTAGAGATTTCTGAAACGTGTGAGATACCCAGCCAGATTTGTTGCTATTTTATCTAAACTCTAATTAATCCTTGTTTCATTGTTCACTTTTGGTTCATCTGATGCGGTCATTTCCCTCTGCATATTTGCTTCAACCTAGAACTCTATCAAGTTATTTTTCCACCAAATTCCTGCATAAAAAGGACTGCTATTACCCACAAGGATGTCGTAGAGAAGTGACCTAATTCATGAACAAAACATCAATTTATGAATACTTCAAGGTGCAATCACAGAATCTGATTATATGTCTCAAAATATTTCTGCCAGCAAGAGACCAAAACGTTGAAAGATAAATATAATATATCCTCGACTCTTGTACAGAAATAATATATCATAATGTTTGTTTTCCAAAAAAAGAAAGGATTTCAGGTGTATAAAGTAGCTAATCATGTACAGTACAACATGCACAATTACACGAGCGAAGGGCAATAGAACCGAAACTTACTAACATTCAGTTAGAATAAAGACCATATAAACAGAGGGTTTAGACTTTGCAGGTTGCTTTAAAATGAGATAAACAACTGAGGTGATCTTTTTTTCCAATAAAATTATCACAAAACTAAGAAAAATTTGAAAGAAAAATTCCCATTTACAAGTGATGAATAGGTAACTACAAAAAAAGAGATCTTCAAAGTGCAATGGCACCATGACACAAATATATATCTCGCAACTTTCAGTTCATCAGTTTCAACTTAGCAATGGTTATCAGGTTCTAATGGTCCAAATATGATGTACACCAACCGAAATAGGACCAATAGAGCGATGTGTTCTCAGAGCATCTCTAGCAGATACCGCGTATCGGTCGGCCTGCAAAATTTTGGACCGATATACTTATTGAGACCGAAAAGTGGCTTTTCCAAATACCCCAAATGGGGCTGAACAACAATTTTTTTTGCCATTTCTGCAAAACGGCCCATCCGTCTCGCATATATTCGGGACGGAAGAGCTCCGATGCGGTAAACCGCATCCCATTTTCCCCTTCTTCCCTTGCACAGGAACCCTTACCGCCACCGCCCGCTCTGATTCTTGCCGCGTCCGTCGCCGACCATCAAATCACCGCCACCCACCACCTCCTAGCCATGGCTGGCCAATCGTGCCGGAATATGGACGGATGAGGCGGTTGTTCGCCGCGGCGCGGAGGGAGCTCTTGCGCCGCCGCCGCTCCGAGTAGGCACGCGCGGCGCCCTCACGCGCTCCCGGTTACCTCCTCGGCGTGGGGCGGCTTCGGGTTTGCGCCCGCCGCGCACGATGCGGCGGCGGGTAGCTCCTGGGCTGCCGCGAGCGTTGGCCCGCGCCTCCGCGCGCCATCACCGGTGGTATGCGCAGCGCCTCCCCCTCCCGCGCCCGCTCCCTCTCCCGCGCCGGCTCGGTAGGGCCACATCTCCGACGAGGACAGCGAGGAGGAGGAGGAGGCAGGACTCCGGCTCGGAAGAGGATGACGCAGTCCGCGAGATGAAGTTCAACTCGCGCTCGGGACCCTCGTCTCTGATGTCTGGGAGCGCGTGAAGCGCCGCCGTGACGAGCGTGAGGTCGAGCTCCGCTGCGTCTGCCACTGCTCCGCCCGCGAGCACTAGGCCTGGCTGGGCTTCTTCGTCGTCGACTACTCCGATGACAACTCCGACTTCGACGACGACGTAGAAGCTCCGTTGAGTAGGTACCGCATGCAGCTGCTAGGGTAGATTGGATGTAGGACGCGTCATCTAAATTTTTTGTTGTATATATGTTGATCTTCGATGATCAAAACCTTCTCCGTATGTATGATTTGATGCCAACATAATAAATTTTAAATATGCAGTTTTGTTTAGTGTATCTGTTTCGTCACGAAAAATTTCATACTTCCACCGCAAACCGCGTTTACGTTACGCGCGTTTGTAGTATCTCCTAGAGTTACTCTGGTCACACGTTTTCAACTAAACTTGTACATGTTATAGAATTGTAGCTCCAAATCATGGATATTGAGACGCACTACAGTAGAGACAGAAGATATGGAAGATCGTATCATTGTTCCATGCAGGGAAATTTAAATAAATGATGATAACACGTGCTCACCTAGTCACCTGGATGGCAGGATGTGAATGGAGTGGCATCACTGTCGCCGCATCTTCTATTCGCTCGTATCATCTTGCCGACGTTGCCACACGCGTGTAGGTCTGACGGCATCCCGCCGCTTCCTGTCCGTTTGTTCTCGCCGTCCGCCGGTCCGCTTGCATGTGCTTGATCGCTCGGGTAGATCTTTGGCAGAGAGAAGAAGAGTGGACCTGAATCAGCGACGGTGGTGGTGACTTGGTGAGCGCCTGAGCGGCGGCGCAGAATAGGCGAAGGACAGTGCTAGGCATTTCTGGGGATAGAAATTCCAGACCGTCCGATCTGGATAGATCAACGATTAGATCTAATTTTTGTCCTTCCATCCCGCTTTTGCTACAAACGGTCCTGTTTTTGCTACATATAATTCTGCATTTGCTACATGTAGCAAAAAATGGTTTGGCTGAGAAAATACAAATATAGACTAGACCTCGCCGGAGATCTCGCCGGTGACCGTGTAGCAAAAAAGTTATGCTAATGTAGAAAACCCGACCTCACCGGAGACTCGCCGGAGACTTTCGCCGGAGACCTCGCCAGAGACTTTCGCCAAAGAACTTGTAGCAAAACCTTTGCGCTAGTGTAGCAAAATCACAAAAGATTGTAGCAAAAAAAAATGGGCTAATGTAGCAAACGAGATCTTGCCGGAGACTTTTGTAACATCCCAGCATTTAGGAACTAACGAAGGTAGATTTAGGAAATTGAAATGTTGCATGCATTCATCCGTGAAAATGTGGGTAAATTTTTCGCCAAATAAAAACCTAAAGTGATCAAGGTTTCTTTCATACTTTGAGATTAGGTTTAGTCTTAAAGGATGATTGCTATAGACTTTGACATGATCTTTGAGAAATTATGTGTTTGGGAAAATGAATTTGAATTTTAAATTTGAGTGTTTGAATTATAATTCAAATGAATTAGGAATAAGGTTTGAATCTTGATTTAATTAAGAGTTAATTAAAATAACTCAAATTTATCCAAAGAAAACAATTAAGAATATGAATACTTATTTCATATTTTCATTCCATAAACAAGTTACAAAAATGTAACTTATTGAAATTATCCAGAAACTTAACAATAGCAAATAAATAAAGAATAAGAATATTTCTTCATTGATAATCATATAATCTTTATTACAAAAGAATAACATGAAGATTACAAAATAATAAAATGAAAATTACAAAATAATAAAGAAGATTACATTAACTATCCTATAAAGAAAACCTAAACTAAAATCTTCATCTTCAAATCTGTACCTGCAAGACAATACAGAAAAAATAATAAAGGTTAGGGTTAGAATTGTTTTACTCTCAAACATGTTAGTGAGGTGCATTGAACAAGTTTCATCATTGAGAAATTTATAAAAGGGGCAAGTTTCACTAATATAAAAGAATCTATCTTTCATAAATTTTAAGCCAAAAAGTCAAATTGACAGCATGGAGGGGCAAGTTTCACCAGCCAGGTAAAAGTAATCAAATCAAAGTAACTCTCAAGTTCAAAGCATATCCACAAGTGCACAACAAGCACACAGGCAGGCCACACACCTAAATGCATGGGGTGTGCTATCAGCTTCACAGCACAACTCAAATACACAAAACCATCAGCACAGCCATGGATAGGCACTAGTGCATCTCTTCACTGCTCACACACACAAGAACAGCCAGCTTAGCCAGCAGCTAAACCAAGCACAATAGCCAGCAACCAAACCAACCAAAGCCCAAGATCTCATCACCAGGATGGTGACATAAGGAGGGGGAAGGATCAGGTGGACAGCAAGACCAAGTCTAGGAGCTAGGAGGAGCAGGCTAGCTCAAGGTCAAGCACAGGAGCTCAGCAAAACAAGATCAACATCATCACCCAACTCCATAATCATCAGTTTTTGTGGTGAGTATCATAAAACCCTCACATGATCTAATCATACTATCTGGACAGAAGCATGTGTTGTTTTATGAAACAAACTCCCAGAAAGCACCCAAGTGGGGTGAATCCATCATTGTGAATTTAAACTCTAAAATCAAACAACAAAGTACAAGGATCCAACCAAAACTCGGAACAACATCATTGATTTGGTTGTCAAGCTATATATTTCAATTCAAGCATAAATATAGCTAAGATTTAATTTCTAGGCACATCCCTAAGATAAGGGTAGCACCTTAGAAGCTAATCTTTTGGATCCATATAATGATCAAGCCTACTATCTTTTTTTTCCAAGTTTTGATTCAAGAAACAATAGCTGGTACCACTACCAGGACTATCTATATGAATCAACTAGATAAGGCCTAAACCCCTAAGCCTTAGACCAACATCATTGGTCTTAGGGATTTTAGAGAAGAACATTTCTATTTATCTTTTAAAGCCAAGCTTGTTTTAAGCTTAAACCAACCCAATCAATGAATAAGAATCAATCTTGTGTACCATACCAAGATGGTGTCACAAGAACAATTCTACATGAATCAGGATAAACATTCAATCATCATAGATTCAATCAATGAATCTACTAATCATTTTCCTGTCTTAATCTTCACTGTTTGAGATCATTGTGATCTCAAACCACACATTAATTCTCAAGCCAACATCACTAAGACAGTGATTTCATCACACCATACCCATTATCATTAACCAAGAAATGACAGTGGAAAGTTACCAAACCCACTGACTTTACCAAGCATTGGTTTCAGAGCAACTAGGTCATCTGAATCATATGAAATCTAAGCATATAATCATCTAATAAGCCACCAGAACCATTATAGTTCATCTCAAGCAACAATCCTCAGGCTAATAACCATTTAGCATGCTTACAAACCATCCACACATGATCTAATTCATCCAGTATATGATCAATCGCGGGATAAGAACCCTAAATAAAATAAATCATCTTAATGAGGACAAGACAGTAACCAGAGAGGTCACTGCGAACATCCAGCATAGGATGAGCGAGCATAGAGAGCACAAGGGGAGAGGAAAAGAACTCACCAAAGGTCATCGCTGGAGACTAGAAAGGGAAGCAGAGGTGGCCGACGACCATGGCGGAACGGGAAGCACCCCTAGAGGGGGCGCTATAACCCATACGGAGCCACGACGATAACCATGACCATGCCTAGAGGTGAGGCAAATCACCACAACGCACGACGGCAGCGGCAACGCTAAGATCCACACCAAACCCCAAACCCTAGGGTTCGAGACGGCATCGATCCGACGCAGGAGAGCCCCATGCTCTATGGCATAGTCGACAACCTCCTACTGCACCATGGCGGCAACCAGAACGGCCCACGACGGCGGGAATCGCCGGCGGTGATATCACCGACCACGGGGTCGGGGCAGAAGAGGAGAGGAGTGAGCTCGAGGGTGAGGGGCAACGAGGAGGTGGGCCGAGTGGGCCATAAACCTTCAGGGTGGCTGTTTTAACTAAGTCTCATGGGCCACCAGGGCCCAATAAGAACAGGCCAGCCCAGAAACCTTTAAAGCATGTTTTATTAAATAGGAAAAGACAAAAGTACCCCTGAACTTAATTCAATTCTAGAAAATAAAATAATAGTCCAAAAATTATAAATAAAAATATTTTTGGATTCACAATAATCCACACTATCCAAATAAATTAAGAAATAAAATTTTAGACACATAAACTTTATTAAGAATTTTGTAATTTTTACAACCCTTATGGAATTTTACAAAATTATTGAAAGGTGATAAAATTAATTAAAATTCAATAAAAAAATATTTTAGAAAAATACTAAAAAAATATTTAATAACAATATTAATATTTTAGTATTTTAGAAAAATACTAAAAAAATATTTAATAACAATTTTTGATATCTAAGTGATCATTCCTAAAAGAATTATTAAATCAATAAAAGTCAAATAAAATAAAATAATTCAATATATGTTATAAATATTAAAAAGTAATATTTATAAATCCTTTATTATTAAAAAGACTTTTTATAATAATGGGGAGATAGCATATCAAGTTAAATGATGCATTACATTACTTGCATAATCACTTTGCTTCTTTAAATATTGTCCTTACCGGGCAATAATGATGTTTTTGTAGACATAGAAGCTCAAGGTCCAGTGCAAGCATCAGACTTCACTACCTTGCCATCACAAGGCAAGTACATCACTTGCTCATGTCCTTTGAAGAGTCTTCATCAAAGTATTTGCAAATTGTGTGTTATCTTATATGCTATAAAAGAAAGAAAATATTATTTTCACAAATAAATATATCATAGATATCATCCTAAGTGATGATATAATGGAGAAATAGAACTTAGGGTTCTATTTGCAATAATGATAATCAATTAGAGACTTAATAACCCCTGACATCAGTGATTCTAGCGCTGTATATTTCGCGTTAGCCATGATATTTGGAATGGGACGGAGAAGTCAGCTGTATCTTCTTCCTCTCACATGAAGCCGGATGTGTAGGTCGTGGCTGTTATCCTTGTAGCGTGCATATTAATTGGTAATTCGTAGAGGATATGCAGCATATGGGTGGGAACCCTCATCGTCCCACGATAGTTCTGGCATCTAACGGTTTGTACAAACCATTTCCATAATTCATTATGTGGGCATGTTGTACACCATGGAGGCATGGGAGGTCGCGAAGGGGGTAGTGATTGGCTTGGACCAACTACTGGGCCCCACATCATGGAATTGTGGACGGGAAAGTACGCCCGGTTGTGCAACAAGGAGTTGATCTCTCATGGGTAAAGTAACGCACCCCTGCAGAGTGTAAGAATTATAACTTGTTACTCCCTGTTCCGAGAAGGAGCTACGAACGCGGAAGGAAAGGAACTCCATGAAAGTTCTGGTCAACCTGTGAAGGCTGATGGTCATAGATTTTCATAATAAAATCAATCTTTGCAGAAAGATTTACAAAAATTGCATAGTGCCAAGGATTTATAATCCGAGGTGGTAGTTAGAGCATCAAACTTCCCACCTTGCATATAATGAACTTGTTGGGTAACACTGTTACTCATCCTTTCCTTTGATCCCTTGCTTAGACTCTAAGGATCCCGAAGACATGCCAATGTATGCAGCCGAATGTCAAGAAGAAGTGTTCTACGAGGAACCAGATATGTCCGGAGGTGTTGAAGGAGTGGATTACGAAATCCACTATGGTGTCGACGATAATGAATCCAATTAAGTATCCTAGTTAGTAGTAACCTATAGAGCCGAGCAACATGAACTCTATAGAATAAGCTGCTGAGCTCAACTCCTAGTCGGAGTCGCTATTTTTAAATTCCGCTGAAACACTTTATATTTTGGTTTGTAAGTTGAACCTTTTGAAGTCTTGAACTTCTGGTGTTGTAATAATAATAATGTGTGAATGTTTGTAATATGGACCCGCAATGTTTCTATTGTACCACTCTGAGGGATGTGATATTTACAGAATGGTGTTCTATGAGTGTCATGTCAACGACTATAGTGTACTACACATGTAGTGGTATGCTGGGTTACCGCAGTTGGTATCAGAGCAAATTTCTTTGACCTTAGGTTGGAAACCTAGTAAAGGATATTACCTGTAGGAAAGTTTAGCAACGATAAAGAATTCTCTAAAAGTAATATAATGAGTATTCAATTGAGAATATTTCGTTATATATTTTAGTGCGATAATTCTTTGTTATGATGCAATATATTATTTGGTTACTAATCAAAACTATTTTTCTGATATGCAGAGTTATGGCACCAAAGTTTCCAAAACAGACTTTGGTAAGGAAATAGGAGACTCTTGATGATTATCAAGGATCATTCACAGACCAACTCCGTCAACTTTTAAAGCTCTTTAGTTGTCCAACTAGAATTCCAGTGAACACTATCACTTACCTTGATGGCCGGATGTTATCCAAGTATTGTTTGAGTATCCAACTCCCAGAGGAGCTTGGATTATATCACGATCTACCTATAGGAGAAGGTAGGAGTCATTTAGCAGCATATCATGTTGTTGTTGTGGAGGCGATAGGTAATATCCGGGAACAGAAAACCAAGGAGTTAGAAGGTAGCACATTCTCTGTGATACCCCATGATTTCGTAGACTCGGAGCCTATACCGGATCATCTTACTCTGATTAAGAAGCATCCTAAGTTAGCTTCCAAGTTTATGGATAGATACCGAACACTCGTTGCGTCTTTTTATAAGACACATCAAGTGATTGTCGAAGATAAAAATGACATGTTAGAGGATCTAACTGATCCAGAAAGGAGGAAGCAGTTAGCATTCCAGTTAGAAAAGGAAGCAAGTAGTAGTGCAACACCTATCTTTAAGGATATACCTATAGATCCTGGATCTTTTATACCATATCCTTATTCACCAAGACCTGAACCTATAAATGATCCGACTATGGATAGGAGGTATGCAGTACCATAGGGCTCAGAGGATGGTTCTGACTTAGAACTTCCTATTGAGAATTCAGATGGTTGGAGAATGGGATCATATGATGGATCTCATGAACACCAGATGTCCACAGATGGTTCCGGCAGAAATGTTGGACAATCTAGTTGGATGGGTGCAAGGATGAACCCTAATAACAGTAGTAGAAATACCATGTTAATTGATAATCAGGATGAGGAAGAAGATCCTGAGGAGAGAGTTTTTGAATCATCAACATCTTCTCAAAACCGAGGGAATACACATTATCCAGTGTTTAACTATCTTGCCCAAGGGAGCACCTGGGAAGCAGCAGGATCTGCGTATCCTGTTGACAACTCAAGGAATAAAGGTCAGGAGATGCAGGCTGGAGATAATGTTGAATATGTTTCTGAAGACTTTTTAGCTGAGCTGGAGGGAGTCAATGCGCCCAGGTTGAGTAATGACTCAAGTCCTAACACTTCAGATATAGAGTATGTTCCTTTTGGAAGGCCATTTGTTCCATAAACTGTGCGACGAACAACACGTCATCACGGTTGGACATCAGGCATGTATGATGAGCGTAGTTACTACTAGAAGGAGGCAACTAGTTAGTGATATCAAATACCGTGTATTATACTCCAAATAATAAGGTAGTGAGATGAATACGGTAGTTTTGTGATTATACCTATATGGTATATGTTGTAAGGACTTTGTATCATTATGATATTATGTAAAATATGTGAAATGCATATTTGGATTTTTTTGGATCTTCATTGTGTGACTAGTTCTGTGCGTAAAGTCGATCTCAGAACACATGTGCATGATGTAATTATGAGTATTCTCTTTATGTTGTAGGACTAGAGGGTCATGGATACGGGTGTAGAAATGGAAACTGAGCAGCAGCGGATGGAGCGAGAGGCCAAGGAGAAGGCCGATGCAGATGCAGCAAATCAAGGAGCATTACCACCACCACCAATGAGGCCGTTAATGGAGCAGAATTTTATGCAATGCATGCAAATGATGCAAGAGACCCATAACAAGTTCATGGAAGAGCTGCTGGGATGAGCAAATTAGAGGGCACATGAAGGTGGAGGAGTGAGTCTATCTGATTTCCAGAATGCAAGACCGTTAACTTTTGCACCAGTTCCTGAACCAATGGATGCAGAAGATTGGCTAGCAGATACTGAAAGAAAGCTGAAGACTGTAGGTTGCAATGATGAGGAGAAATTGAGGTATGCAACTCATCTTCTGACTGGACCTGCAGCATCATGGTGGGAGAATCATTTGGCCATGTAACCACCAGGAAGGGAGTTTACCTAGGAAGAGTTCAAGCAGAGATTCCGTGAATATCATGTTCCGGAAAGTGTTATGGAGTTGAAGCAGAGAGAATTTGAGGAGCTTCAGCAAGGATATACTAGTGTTATGAAGTACATCCGGGATTTTAGTCAACTGTCTCGCTATGCTGAGGAGGATGTCAACACTGAAGAGAAGCGGAAGAAGCGTTTCTTGCGTGGATTAAATCCATATGTTAAGATGCAGCTAAGGTTAGACAATAAGCAAACTTATCAGCAGTTGTTGGATGCAGCCATTACTTTTGAAGATGATTATAAGAATGTCCAAGTGGATAGGAGGAAGAGAGCCAAAAAGGAAACCAAGAGGATTCAGGCAAGCAAACCTAAACCTAACTTGGAGTTCAAACCTCGGAATAGGAATTATGGTAACAATAACAATAACAAGGGAAGTGGTGGAAATCAATCCAATCCGAGAAGGAATCTTATTTGTAACAATTGTGGAATTCCAGGGCATTTCCAGAGGGAATGCAAAAAGCCTGTAGTGATCTGTTACAGTTGTGGTCAGAAGGGACATATCAAGCCAGATTGTCCGAGCAAACCACCTGGAGGTTGGCCTACCAAGGGAGGAGGACAAGCCAGTGGAGGAAATCGACACCCCAATAAAGGAGGAAATAATGTCAAGAACAACAATGGCAAGAGGAACCAAACTACCGGGAAACTGAATTGTGCAACCCTCGAGGAGGTGGATAATTCGGAGCATGCAATGATAGGTACTCTCAATATCCTTACCAATCCCGGCAAAGTTCTATTTGATACTGGTGCAACTACTTCATTCATTTCTGAAGAATTTTGTGATAAGTTCGGGATTAGAAGGGCAACGTTAGAAATTCCTATGACCATAGTTACGGCAGGAGGGAATGTGATTGTACGCCACATAAAACAAGATCAGGTTATCTCGATCTATGGTTGTACATATTTCGCAGACTTTTATGTGATTCCTTTGAAGGGAATTGTAGTAGTGCTGGGAATGGACTGGATGATGGAACACGGAGCTCAGATAAATTGTGAGGAGAAAACAGTCTCAATCAAAACTCCAAGTGGAGCAAGGATAGTTTACCAAGCAGATAAGCACAGTCATATCATGGTGGATATGCAGTTGAACTCAATGAAAGAGGTCAAATTGGAAGAGATTCCTATAGTAAATGAATTTCAAGATGTTTTTCCAGCAGAGCTACCGGGAATGCCACCAGACCAGGAGATAGAGTTCACTATTGACATAATTCCTGGCACAACACCAATAGCTCAAGCACCATATAAAATGGGACCCAAAGAGTTAAAAGAACTCAAAGAGAAAATTGATGAGTTAGTTAGAAAGGATTTATTCAGGAAAGTGTATCCCCATGGGGAACACCAGTAATCTTTGTGGATAAGAGAGATGGTGGAAGAAGAATGTGTGGTGATTATAGAAACCTAAACAACATTACTATTAAGAATAAGTATCCTTTACCAAGAATTCAAGATTTGTTTGATCAAGTGAAAGGGGCTGGAGTATTTTCAAAAATCGATTTAAGATCTGGATACCATCAAATAAAAATCAAACCGGAAGATGTTCCAAAGACAACATTTGTCTCAAGATATGGACACCATGAGTATCTGGTAGCACCATTTGGTTTGACCAATGCACCGGCAATATTCATGAATCTGATGAACAAGATCTTCATGCCATATTTGGACAACTTTGTCATAGTCTTTATTGATGATATTCTGATATATTCCAAGGATAAGGAAGAGCATGCTGATCATTTGAGAATAGCATTGCAGACTTTAAGAGAACACAAACTTTATGCTAAGTTCAGTAAGTGTGAATTTTGGCTAGATGAGGTAGAATTCCTTGGTCATGTGATCAGTAAGGATGGAATTGCGGTGAATCCATCCAAAGTTCAGTCAGTACTAGAGTGGACTGCGCCAACCAATGTGAAGCAAATTCGAGGTTTCTTAGGAATGGCTGGTTATTATCGGAGATTCATTGAGGGTTTCTCCAAAATAGCCGGACCAATGACCAAATTATTAAGGAATAATACACCATTCAAGTGGGATGAGAAATGTGAAGAAAGTTTTCAAGATTTGAAGACTAGATTAACCACAGCTCCAATCTTAGCAGTTCCTAAAACAGGGAAGGACTTCACAGTATACTGTGATGCGTCTAAAGAAGGTTTGGGTTGTGTACTAATGCAAGATCGGAAAGTGATTGCTTATGGTTCAAGACAACTGAAACCACATGAAGTCAACTATCCAACTCATGATTTAGAGTTAGCAACAGTAGTTTTTGCGCTGAAAGGATGGAGGCATTTTCTTTATGGAGCCAGATGTGAGTTATACACTGACCATAAAAGTCTCATATATTTCTTCACTCAAAAGGAATTGAATATGAGACAGAAGCGTTGGTTGGAACTAATCAAGGATTATGATTTAACAATCAACTACATTCCAGGGAAAGCAAATGTTGTAGCAGATGCTTTAAGCAGAAAGAGTGCAGATATTCAGCCTAGGAATAGGGAGCTACCAAAGGAGTTAGAAATGAACTTGGAAAGATTAGAACTTCAATTCATTATAACAGAGGTTCTTGGAGGATTAGCTACTATGCAGGTAGTTGCAGAGCAGGACAGTGATCTTAAGCAAGAAATTTTTAGACATCAAGCAGAATATCCTTTTATTGCTGAGGAAATTGGGAGGATATCTCAAGGGCAAAAATTAGTTTTTCTCCTTGGGGATTATGAGTCTTTATGGTTTCAAGACCATCTATGTGTTCCATATGTGACTAAGATTAGAGATGTCATACTCAGAGAAGCACATGAAACACCATATTATATACATCCAGGGAGTGCTAAGATGTATATGGATTTGAAAGAACTATTCTGGTGGAATAACATGAAAAGAGATATTGCCAAATATGTATCGGAATGCCATACTTGACAAAGGGTGAAAGCGGAACATCAAAGTCCAGCAGGACCATTACAACCCTTGGAAATTCCTGAATGAAAGTGGGAGGAAATAGGTATGGACTTCATCACAAGATTGCCCATGACACCTAAAAGGAAGGATATGATATGGGTAATTGTGGACAGACTCACTAAGAGTGCACATTTTATTCTGGTGAATCAAAAAGATAATGCTGAGAAGTTAGTTGAAGTATATGTCAAGGAGATCGTAAGTAAGCATGGAGTACCCAAAAAGATCATAACTGATAGGGGATCAGTGTTTACTTACGCATTTTGGAAGCAATTACATGAAGCACTTGGTTCAAATTAGATTTCAGCACAGCATATCATCTAGAGACAGGAGGTCAAACTAAAAGAACAAATCAAATACTAGAAGACATGCTAAGAGCTTGTGCACTAGATTTTGGAGGAACATGGGAAGATCATCTACCATTGGCAGATTTTTCTTATAATAATAGCTATCAGGGTAGTCTGAAGGCAGCTCCATATGAGGTTCTGTATGGAAGGAAGTGTAGATCACCAATATGTTGGTATGATCCTAGAAGCAGCAAAGAATTTGCGCTGGATCATATCAAGGAAAGACAAGATAATATTGATAAGATCAGGGATAGACTGAAAATAGCTCAGAGTAGGCAGAAAAGTTAGGCGGATCAAAGTCGAAGATCATGGCATCCAGAAGTGGGAGATATGGTATATTTGAAAGTAAGTCCAATGAAAGGGGTGAAAAGGTTTGGAGTTAAAGGAAAATTGAGTCCAAGATACATCGGACCATTCAAGATATTGAGTCAAAACAGAACTATAGCTTATGCTTTAGAGTTACCATCAATATTGGCTCAAGTGCATAATGTTTTCCATGTGTCACAACTTCGTAAATGTTTGAAAGTTCCAGATGATGCAATCACACATCAGAAAATAGAACTACAAGCAGACTTGACTTATATTGAAAAGCCCTGTAAAATTTTGGAAGAAAACTGGAAAAGGTTGAGGAACAGGGCAATCAAATATTGCAAAGTACAATGGGAACATCACCCTGAAAGTGGGAGAAAGAGGAGGATTTAAGGAAAGCCTATCCAGAACTATTCAGGTACATCTCAACAAACTTCGGGACGAAGTTTAATTTAAGAGGGGAAGTCTGTAACATCCCAGCATTTAGGAACTAACGAAGGGTAGATTTAGGAAATTGAAATGTTGCATGCATTCATCTTTGAAAATGTGGGTAAAATTTTCGCCAAATAAAAACCTAAAGTGATCAAGGTTTCTTTCATACTTTGAGATTAGGTTTAGTCTTCAAGGATGATTGCTATAGACTTTGATATGATATTTGAGGAATTATGTGTTTTGGAAAATGAATTTGAATTTTAAATTTGAGTGTTTGAATTATAACTCAAATGAATTAGGAATAAGGTTTGAATCTTGATTTAATTAAGAGTTAATTAAAATAACTCAAACTTTATCCAAAGAAAACAATTAAGAATATGAATACTTATTTCATATTTTCATTCCATAAACAAGTTACAAAAATGTAACTTATTGAAATTATCGACAAACTTCAAATAGCAAATAAATAAAGAATATTTCTTCATTGATAATCATATAATCTTTATTACAAAAGAATAACATGAAGATTACAAAATAATAAAATGAAAATTACAAAAGAATAAAGAAGATTACATTAACTATCCTATAAAGAAAACCTAAACTAAAATCTTCATCTTCAAATCTGTACATGGAAGACAAAATAAAAAAAATAAAGGTTAGGGTTAGAATTGTTTTACTCTCAGACATGTCAGTGAGGTGCACTGAACAAGTTTCATCATTGAGAAATTTATAAAAGGGGCAAGTTTCACCAATATGAAAGAATATATCTTTCATAAATTTTAAGCCAAAAAGTCAAATTGACAGCATGGAGGGGCAAGTTTCACCAGCCAGGTAAAAGTAATCAGATCAAAGTAACTCTCAAGTTCAAATCATATCCACAAGTGCACAGCAAGCACACAAGCAGGACACACACCTAAATGCATGGGGTGTGCTATCAGCTTCACAGCACAGCTCAAATACACAAAACCATCAGCACAGCCGTGCAGAGGCACTAGTGCATCTCTTCACTGCTCACACACACAAGAACAGCTAGCTTAGCCAACAACTAAACCAAGCAGAACAACCAGCAACCAAACCAACCAAAGCCCAAGATCTCATCACCAGGATGGTGACATAAGGAGGGGGAAGGATCAGGTGGACAGCAAGACCAAGTCCAGGAGCTAGGAGGAGTAGGCTAGATCAAGGTCAAGCGCAGGAGCTCCGCAAAACAAGATCAACATCATCACCCAACTCTGTAATCATCAGTTTTTGTGGTGAGTATCATAAAACACTCACATGATCTAATCATACTATCTGGATAGAAGCATGTGTTGTTTTATGAAACAAACTCTCAGAAAGCACCCAAGTGGGGTGAATCCATCATTGAGAATTTAAACTCTAAAAGCAAACAACAAAGTACAAGGATCCAACCAAAACTCAGAACAACATCATTGATTTGGTTGCCAAGCTATATATTTCAATTCAAGCACAAATATAGCTAAGATTTAATTTCTAGGCACATCCCTAAGAGAAGAGTAGCACCTTAGAAGCTAATCTTTTGGATCCATATAATGATCAAGCCTACTATCATTTTTTCCAAGTTTTGATTCAAGAAACAATAGCTAGTACCACTACCAGGACTATCTATATGAATCAACTAGATAAGGCCTAAACCCCTAAGCCTCAGACCAACATCATTGGTCTTAGGGATTTTAGAGAAGAACATTTCTATTTATCTTTTAAAGCCAAGCTTGTTTTAAGCTTAAACCAACCCAATCAATGAATAAGAATCAATCTTGTGTACCATACCAAGATGGTGTCACAAGAACAATTCTACATGAATCAGGATAAACATTCAATCATCACAGATTCAATCAATCTACTAATCATTTTCCTGTCATTACAACAATCATAGTTAGGACATTCCTATGTTTATCTTCACTGTTTGAGATCATTGTGATCTCAAACCACACATTAATTCTCAAGCCAACAACACTAAGACAGTGATTTCATCACACCATACCCATTATCATTAACCAAGAAATGACAGTGGAAAGTTACCAAACCCACTGACTTTACCAAGCATTGGTTTCAAAGCAACTAGGTCATCTGAATCATATGAAATCTAAGCATATAATCATCTAATAAGCCACCAGAACCATTATAGTTCATCTCAAGCAACAAGCCTCAGGCTAATAACCATTTAGCATGCTTACAAACCATCCACACATGATCTAATTCATCCAGTATATGATCAACCATAGGATAAGAACCCTAAATGAAATAAATCATCTTAATGAGGACAAGACAGTAACCAGAGAGGTCACTGCCAACATCCAGCATAGGATGAGCGATCATAGAGAGCACAAGGGGAGAGGAAAAGAACTCACCAAAGGTCCTCGCTGGAGACTAGAAGAGGAAGCAGAGGTGGCCGACGACCATGGCGGCACGGGAAGCACCCCAGAGGGGGCGCTGCAACCCATACGGCGCCGCCTTGGCGACCATGACCATGACTAGAGGCGAGGCGAATCACCACAACGCACGACGGCAGCGACAGCGCTAAGATCCACGCCAATCCCCAAACCCTAGGGTTTGGGACGACATCGATCCGTCGCAGGAGAGCCCCATGCTCAAATCCAGTTGGATAGAAAGGATGAGCATAGTCGACAACCTCCTACTTCACCATGATGGCAACCAGTACAGCCCACTACGCCCAGGAATCGCCGGCGGCGATATCACCGACCACGGGGTCGGGGGCAGAAGAGGAGATGAGTGATCTCGAGGGTGAGGGGCAGCGAGGAGGTGGGACGAGTGGGCCAGAAACCTTCAGGGTGGCTATTTTAACTAAGTCTCATGGGCCACCAGGGCCCAATAAGAACAGGCCAGCCCAGAAACTTTTAAAGCATGTTTTATTAAATAGGAAAAGACCAAAATACCCCTAGACTTTATTAAATTCTAGAAAATAAAATAAAATTCCAAAAATTATAAAAAAATATTTTTGGATTCACAATAATCCACACTATCCAAATAAATTAAGAAACAAAATTTTAGACACATAAATTTTATTAAGAATTTTGTAAATTTTATAAACCTTATGGAATTTTACAAAATTATTGAATGGTGATAAAATTAATTAAAATTCACTTTCATCATATATTAATATTGTAGTATTTTAGAAAAATACTAAACAAATATTTAATAACAATTTTTGATATCTAAGTGATCATTCCTAAAAGAATTATTAAATCAATAAAAGTCAAATAAAATAAAATAATTCAATATATGTTATAAATATTAAAAAGTAATATTTATAAATCCTTTATTATTAAAAAGACTTTTTATAATAATGGGGAGATAGCATATCAAGTTAAATGATGCATTACATTACTTGCATAATCACTTTGCTTCTTTAAATATTGTCCTTACCGGGCAATAATGATGTTTTTGTAGACATAGAAGCTCAAGGTCCAGTGCAAGCATCAGACTTCACTACCTTGCCATCACAAGGCAAGTTCATCACTTTCTCATGTCCTATGAAGAGTCTTTATCAAAGTATTTGCAAATTGTGTGTTATCCTATATGCTATAAAAGAAAGAAAATATTATTTTCACAAATAAAGAAATCATAGATATCATCCTAAGTGATGATATAATGGAGAAATAGAACTTAGGGTTCTATTTGCAATAATGATAATCAATTAGAGACTTAATAACCCCTAACATCAGTGATTCTAGCGCCGTATATTTCGCGTTAGCCATGATATTTGGAATGGGACGGAGAAGTCAGCTGTATCTTCTTCCTCTCACATGAAGCCGGATGTGTAGGTCGTGGCTGTTATCCTCATAGCATGCATATTAATTGGTAATTTGTAGAGGATATGCAGCATATGGGTGGGAACCCTTATCGTCCCACGATAGTTCTAGCATCTAACGGTTTGTACAAACCATTTCCGTAATTCATTATGTGGGCATGGTGTACACCAAGGAGGCATGCGAGGTCGCGAAGGGGGCAGTGATTGGCTTGGACCAACTACTGGGCCCCACATCATGGAATTGTGGACGGGAAAGTACGCCCGGTTGTGCAACAAGGAGTTGATCTCTCATGGGTAAAGTAACGCACCTCTGCAGAGTGTAAGAATTATAACTTGTTACTCCCTGTTCCAAGAAGGAGCTACGAACGCGGCAGGAAAGGAACTCCATAAAAGTTCTGGTCAACCTGTGAAGGCTGATGGTCATAGATTTTCATAATAAAATCAATCTTTGCAGAAAGTTTTACAAAAATTGCATAGTGTCAAGGATTTATAATCCGAGGTGGTAGTTAGAGCATCAAACTTCCCACCTTGCATATAATGAACTTGTTGGGTAACGCTGTTACTCATCCTTTCCTTTGATCCCTTGCTTAGACTCTGAGGATCCCGAAGACATGCCAATGTATGCAGCCAAATGTCAAGAAGAAGTATTCTACGAGGAACCAGATCTGTCCGGAGGTGTTGAAGGAGTGGATTACGAAATCCGCTATGGTGTCGACGATAATGAATCCAATTAAGTATCCTAGTTAGTAGTAACCAACGGAGCCGAGAAGCATGAACTCTATAGAATAAGCTGCTGAGCTCAACTCCTAGTCGGAGTCGCTACTTTTAAATTCCGCTGAAACACTTTATATTTTGGTTTGTAAGTTGAACCTTTTGAAGTCTTGAACTTCTGGTGTTGTAATAATAATAATATGTGAATGTTTGTAATATGGACCCGCAATATTTCTGTTGTACCACTTTGAGGGATGTGATATTTACAGAACGGTGTTCTGTGAGTGTCATGTCAACGACTATAGTGTACTACACATGCAGTGGTATGCTGGGTCACCGCAACTTTCGCCGAGAGAACTCGCCGGGAACCTTGTAGCATAAACTTTGTGCCATTGTAGCAAAACCACTAGACGGGTGTAGCAAAAAATATTTTGTCGGAGACTTTGTAGCAAAAAAGTTGCTACCTAGCAAAACGACTTCTCTAGACACTATCCTCGGTCATCTTGTAGCAAAAGTTTAACAATATTATAGCAAAAACATACGATAGTTGGAGCAATAAACATATATGTATGTAGCATATCTGGCGGCCAAAGTAAAAAAATCCCCAACATAAAATCCGCCGCTTAGTCTGTAGCAAGTCCGGCGACACCCCTGCCGGAGACTAGATCGAGGAAGGAGCAGTGTCGTCGTTCCCCTTCCAGGACCTGTGCTTGCCATCTCGCTGCGCCGGTGCTCCACTTGTAGGACGGCGAGATCTGGCCGACAAAATAGAAAGACGGCGAGGTTCGCGCGCGAGCTCTGGTAGTGCGGGGCAGGAGAGGGCATAGCGAAATCCGTCCGCGGGAGAGTTCCCGTGAAGCGCGCGATGCAGGGCAAAGAGAAGGCATGACCACCTGCGTCGGTGCACGGTGAGCTCCTGCGGCGGAGGAACTGGCCGGCAGCAGCGTGCGCGGTCGCTGGCGAACGCCTGCTTACATACCTGCGTGGCAGCGGTAGCGTATGAAGAGGCATGCTCACGTACCTGCATGGCAGCGGCAACGCGTATGAAGAGGCAACACACAACAACGTCCGGTGCGAGCACGCAGGAAAATCTGAGGAGATAATATTGGGAGGCCCACCACTTCCTGATACCACGCGCGAGGGCAACCATCCCGGGGATGGAATCACGCGATCCCCCGGGGGAGGAGTATCATTTTCCATAGGCGAAGCGTCTCTGTCGTTGGCATCGTCTTCCGCTGAGACCAATGGAACCCTCGTTGGGTCGCTAGGTTTCTAAGCAAGAACATGCCGTCTAAACAAACCGATAGACGAATAAGGCCCGTGAGCCGTAGGCCAGCTAGATCGATTTTCGGAGCAGCCGGATAAGGCCCGGTGAGCCGTAGGCTAGTTAGATCGATTTTCGGAGCAGCCCCCTGTTACGAACGTGACTCGCGGGGTGACGCATTCAGATTGACATAGCGACTCTCGGTGGGACGATGAGAAGATCCAAGACGTTCAACATCGCTATCGGACGGCCATGCGCATCAAAACGATGTGGAGGCTCCTAGCTAGGCAAGTTTTACTGTTTCTTAATGCTATGCTTGTTATATTTTTGTTCGATACATTTCATGAATCATTCATGTTCCATAAAATTCTTATGGTGGAGGCATACCCTTAACCGAGTAGATTCTTATTCATATTACAGATTGCCAATATATTTAGGTTCTAAACATTGTTTTTACAATCTTGAAGTTTAAATAGCAAAGTTATATTGTCCTAAATAAACATGTATGTTAACCACGCACTAACGAATTATTAATATTCAAAAAGCAAATCCTTCTACTTATTATTGATCTTTTTGGGCTAGAGTTTCCTGGAAAACATATATTTGTATACATTGAAGTAGTCCAGAATCTTTCACACTATTTTTACTAATTTATATTATACGCTATTTTTTGTTCATGAACGCCTGGTGTTGTATTCTCCTTTCATTCATGAGCAGTAAAGATTTTATGATTCGCCGTCTTACTCCAACATACTGCAGCTAAACTGAGACAAGATAATTTTTTGGGTTAAGGCTTCACTATTTTATTTTGAGAAAGGCATCACCAATTGAGCACTAACTTGAATGTCTTTTTATTTATATATTGGTATGTATAGATCTTGAGTTGCAAGGTGGGAAGTTAAATTAGGTTATGCACAACATGAATTTGGTCTTCTTATGTATACCAATGTATATATTAAGGAAGTTAGTTTCATTTACCTTATTTTTTTCTTATAGTGGTAATGAAGTCTTTTTGTGGACTATTTCCTGAGTATCTTTGATTCCATTCCTTTTGTTGAAACATAACATAACATGCGGACTGACTCTCCAACCGGCTTCTGCTCATGTATCTGAGTCATTGACATCTACCACAACTAAATCCTACAAGGTAAGCGACATCTGTTCCATCGGCGCTTGCGTGTGTGCACAAAGATTCGGTGATATGTCTCTGAGCTCACGATGATCAATTATTTGGTCGGTCTAGGTGTGCCAGCTGCGCCTGGGGTTTCTTAGGGATGAGTAGGAGCATGAGGCCATGTGGGATCAGTAGCACGAGAACATCATCCAGAAGACATACTCCCTCTTCTCCAATCTCTCATAGGCCTATTCCTCAAGGAGTCAAGGTACTTGTTGCTTTCTGTCCTCTCCCTATGATCTGTCAGCTTAATTAGTTGTGTTAGATAGAGTAAGTTTTGACAAATATTGGAGGAGGAATTTACAGAGTCCTAATGAGCTCAACATATTCCATGGTACTCCATATTACTCACACCTTTTCATGTTCTCTTGAGTATGCAGCTCGAATTCTAGATGAACCCGATTTGGCATTGACTACCTTGGTGAAAAGTCTTGTTAGTTTTTGCAATAAGGTTCCGTCCATGCCAATTAAAATTTCCAAAGACATTGTGGAGAGACTGTTCTACGGGAGCTTTAGTGAGATATTTGATTTAGATATTTGATTTCTTAGTTGAGCCTATTGGTCTGCTTCTATTGCACAAGTTTGCGTTTAGGTACTTCTCTTGACCGTAAGGTCTGGTGTGTTTTAATATGGGTCCTATGCATGATTCCCTTCAGTCTTAGGCCTATGCATATGTGATTTGATCGTTTGTTCCACTACGCCTTGTTGGGAAATAAATGTGATGGCCTCACAAAAATGCTCTTTAGTAGAATCTGGTTGATCATTTTCACGTTCATCACAATCTATTAAATTCTCGTTGTTACTGACATGTATAAACACATGCCTTAGAAGTGTTTGATTAGATTTCAGACCATTGATCTAACAATAAAATTTTCAGCTATATAGTGTATGCCATAACAATGTGTCTCATGCTTGAGGTCCACAAGTTCAGGATCTTAGTGATATTTTCATATCATGTATTTAATGTAGTATTTGTGTCCAGAGCTTTTGTTGTTTATTTGTTTCATCTAAAATTTAGACTTCCACTTCAGAATACTAAATTTTACATGCCCTATGTTTATCACTTCGCAAACTGGTTAATATCTTAAAGAACCTCAAGCTTCACAAATATGACACGTAAGTTCAAGGGAGATTAGGATTTAGGAATGATTAACTCTTACGGTAGCTACGTTCATGACAAAAAATAAGTTAGCAAATTTTACCTCTTGTTAACTAAATGATGCTTCTAAAAATATGGTTCATGTTGTGGATGACCGTTTGTATTAGATTAGCATAGCACATACACATAAATAAATCCCAATAAGATATATATCATGTATTTTTCGTTTTATTTAATAGACTCCTGAATACATGAATGAATGTAAGATCCAGGAAAGGTACTACTTACTAAGTAAAATCCAAAGTTGTTTTAGAAAAGAGAGAATTTGTAAAGAATGCAGAGAATACATAATCCGAAGTCATAGCAAGTATGATCATAATTAACTGTACTTAGATGCACTCTGTACCAACCCATGCATTAGGTGTATTGATTTTTTAATAAGATTGTGAATAACCAAATAAAGAAATTACTAAGGATGATTTTTTTTGCTTCCATCACATGATTTTAAAGCACTTCCTTTTACTTCGGTAACACTTACTCTAAAGCACATCCTTGTATACGATTGAACCAGAAGCTTTTAGTACTACTGATACATTATACACTTTGACTACCTCAAGGGAGCATAGTAATTGCATATCATTCCTCATTTTCTGCACAAATTCATTATACATTTGTTTGCTATAAAATGATGCCGGTTATTGATTGATTACATTTTGGACTTTCAAAATTCTATCTAATGTTTGTTGTGACCTGTATCGATTGATTTCGATGTGCAATTTGTGTTGGCTGGTAGGACTTCTAAATTACATACTGATCTACAAAGCAATTTATGCTGACAATTTCAGTTATACAAATCTTCCAACCTGATCTCAATTCACTCCTAGGTTTATAACTTCTAACCTAATCTGGCCTTTCAAATACCTCATAGAGATGTATAATTTATAAACAGATTGCCATGTATTTTTTGATTACTATATAGGGAAGACTTAATTGGATTCCTATTAATGGTGGAATGATACTATGTTCATGTTGAATATCTGCTATATTATGTAGAGAGGTGACACTAAAGTTTCATAGTTGAGATGGTTACAAATGTCAGCTATTTGGATTGCACGTCCTGATGCTGGAGCTCTTGGTCTCGACCGACACTGTGTGTGCCTGTGTAGTCTAGGTGTTCTACGTGATGGGCATGGAGGTTGGTGATTCAATGCTCTGAGGAGTTAGAGCTAATGTTGTGGGTTTCATTGTGATAGAAATAGATTGTGCCTCCCATGTATATAATGCCGACGTAGTACACATACTTCCCCCGTTTTGGGAAAACCCAATCTGAATTCCAACAAGGAACTTTGAATTATATGTGTTCTTGTCCTAATTGTGGGAAACTTACATCTAGCTACTTAATGTCAGTACTATACTACAAATGTGTGACTCCAACTCGTGTTGTTGTGTTTTTCAAAAGGAAAGGGTCAACCTGTATTGAAAGACAATGCTTCTTCTCATGTTATGAGTTGTTCTCTTAAATGAAAACTTGTGTGTTATTGTAGATGCTACTTCACTGCACGAGTAAATGAAGATCTGTGTAAATTTTATTATTATAGTTCTAATTAAACTAGAACCGTGGTTGTTGTCTGTGAGGTTTTTTATTTGTTGAGAGAATAGCATGAAATCCATCAGAGAGATCACTACTTGTTGGGATGTGTATGTGTGTGAGAGAGAGAGTGTAAAATATAATGTTTCCATAATTTTCTATGGTACCCCAAACTGCATTGTTACTGGTATATTTTCTTGTCTTCGCACATATCACAATCGAATCTTGTGTGGTTAGTCTCTTAGAACAGGTGATCTTGTGCTTTGGTGGTGTTTGTTAGGTGGAAGCACTAACATTGGCTTTCTGTTCTCCATCCTTGATCTTGTCACATTGACATATGCTCCTTCTGTCTTGCTAGGTGGAGCGTCTTCACAGTTAATAAGAGCATCAACAATTACAATCATCCCGTAGCAACACACGGGCATTTTACTAGTAGCCTTATATAAATAACATATTTGATTTACATGATTGACACCTATTTTGGCAAGAGCTACGGTCCCATATCCTAGCATGCCCCCTTAATCAAAACTTTTACAAGTTTAGATTACGCTTAAATTTCTCTAATTCTCTTGATGGAAGAGCCTTGGTGAATCCATCGGCGACTTGATCCTTGGTGGAGATGAATCGGATGTCGATCTTCTTCTGAGCAACTCTTTCTCGAACAAAGTGAAAGTTAATTTCAATATGTTTTGTCCTAGCATAAAAAAGAGGATTAGCCGAGAGATATGTAGCACACATTTGTCACACCATAAGCAAAGGGTCACGCTTAGTTTGATGTCAAGTTCTTTGAGAATGGTTTTGACCCATATAACTTTAGCCGTTGCATTCGCTAGATAATTGTATTAAGATTCTATACTAGAGAGAGAGACAGTTGCTTGCTTTCGAGCACTCTAGAAGATAATATTGGGTCCAAGAAATATAGCAAATCCACGTCTATCATCGATACATCCTACCCAATCAGCATCTGAAAAAACACTTATTAAGGTATACAAAGATTTCTTGAAATTTAGTCATGTAGTAATTGTATCTTTAACATAGCAAAGGATTTGTTTTACCGCTATCCAGTGTGCAGTGGTGTGCATGCAAATATTGATAAACCTTGTTAACCTCAAAATATATATCAGGTCTTGTCAGAGTTAAGTATTGCAAACCTCCTACAATGCTTCTGTATCTTGTACTGTCCTCTGGTCCCAATGCCTTGTTGGGAATATGCCCTAGAGGCAATCATGTATGATGATATTTTCCATTGTATTCATAAAGATATTAAGTTGTCCTTGTATAAACATCTGATGTGTATCATTGAATATGTGATTCGGTTGTGGAACTATACATTCATGTTGTTTGTACTAAATATCCTTGGTCATCGAGGTTGTGTTGGACACACAACTTAGAACAATGTGAAAGTTGGCTTGATGACTCGGTTCCACTTGTCATGAGTATGGAGATTCTATTCCGAATTACACAGATTCGGCTAAAGAGTTCAGCGAGTCGGATTGACCCATATTGATGTACAACGAACAAGTTGTCATTTGTATATATCAATCATGTAATCCTTAGACCTGAGGTTGTTGCATAGTCCGAGTTGAGGATCATCGACTTAGGTTCTATCAAACGTTGATCCGTAACTGGGCTGTTATAAAGGCAGAGTTCGGGTCGACTGAGAATCAAGCTACGTGATGTGAATAACCAAGATGGGATTTTGCCCCTCCACTTGGAGAGATATTCTCTGGGCCCTCTCGGATGATATGATTCGGAAATCATGGCCATGCAAGACTCGGTTAAGTGTTAACCGAGGCGATCGACTAAGAGTTAGTCAGATGAATCACTTATCTCGGATCGAGAAGAGAGTCGGACTATTTAAGGGATGACAATCATTCGCCTATAGTCTGACAAGGTATATCATGAGGCAAAAGGGACTCAGATGCAAGTCGCATTGGAAAGGCAAGTCGTCTTGACTCTTTGGTACTTGGGAGTCGGCACGTTCTGCTAGGAGCTGCTACCGACTAATCGATTGAGAGTCGGACTCCAATCATTTCCAAGTAGCCATGAGCCTGCGGAGTCACACACTTAAGAGCGGGAGCAAGTTTGGATTGGATCTGAACCGGAAATCTGGTTGGGTTGGACCCAAGCCGGATTAGGACCAAGTCAGTGAGTCGGACTCACGGTGACTAGTGTTATATGGGCTTTAGTGAATGGGCCATGAGAGTGGAGCCCATGTTCACTCCCTATATATAGTGGAGCACAGTAACCCAGAAGGGTTAATCATTTTGATCGGTTAGGTCATTCCATGTGTTGGAAACCCTAGCTTCACAGTAGTCCTACCTTCATAACGAACCTAGCAGTTCGCCGCCAGTGCTCCTCCTTGTACGTGTGGATACCAGCAGAGGTGCTATACGATCAGCACCAAGACGACCGGATCATAAAGGACTGCACTGCATCAACTGACGTGCTTCATCAGTAATCCGCAACTGCGCGTCTAGTGGTAAACCTCGTGGCCTTCTACCTCAGCTAGATCTTGGGATCACCACGTTAGAGGGAAAAGTTTTTGTTTTATCTCTACGTGGCCCAACTGTGGTACCAGAGAGATAGCTTCTGGTTTTAGGCTTGAGATATCGCATATATGATATGCGGTTGGCTATAGATGAGATCTATATGCTGTTTTGGTGGTCGATCTATGAGATAGATCAGTTTTGTACGAGGTTGATTGGATCAAATGTACTCGGGGAATGCTAGATCTGATTTTCGTGATCATACTGCCGAGGTCGTGGAACGACATACCCCTACCGGTCGGCTTCCGCCATCGGGGTAGACCGTGACACGTAAATCCAGAGGCGGTGATCGAAGATCAAAAAGTTTGATCGAATCGGAAGAATGGTCGGAATCCATGTTCGGATCGTAGATCGCTACCCCTTCGATCCCCGCCCGCTATCTGGCTAGCGGGACCGCCGACTTCGCCCTGTCGTAGCGCCTTAGATGTCGTTGCGAGTTTTGTAACACCGGTAGATATTGTATCTATGCATAACTTGTTTTTACAGGAAGTTGTGAATGGTATGGGTCATGTGCATGTGATGTATGTGTGTAATCCATATGTGATCTATGAATCACGGTGTTGTCAGCCGTCTGGAGCCTAGGTGCTGTCATATTATTGTATAACGACCTGCATGTCGGATTATCCTTGTAATTTACTTTACTAAGCTAGTGTAGCAGTTTAGAGAACCCCGAAGGCATGCAAGGTGTTGTACATGTCGGCGACATGGAGTAAGACGACAAGTGACAAGAGTTGGCACGAGTCGGATTACAGGCTTTATGGAGATGGAGATAGACATGAAGGGAGCCATACCATTTCACATTATAATTTCTTTAGTTTGTGTTATTGTTATGTCTCTATTTTACCTTTATTAGATAGTCGGTAAAATTTAATCCCTCAAAGAAGGTCTAGTCGGTTTTCCCGCTAGTGTTTGCACCATTACAAGTCAGACATTTTTGGTAGTGGGCTCATAAAATTGAGGTGCTGCCAATTCTTTCCGACTAGGTGGGTTCGAGTCAGACTCTTACTGCCGAAACACTCGGTAAGCTAGATGGGTGTATCACAACGGTTGTGGGGCTCAGGGAAAATTCGGACGGGAGCCGGGGCATGTGATGCCACCCGTCCAACATGAGTCGTATGAGATACGATTGACAAGGAGTTGTCTACCTAGATCACTTGGCGGCTAGCGGTGATGCTAAAGCTCCCTAGCCGACTTGCTTATTTAGGATCCTGAATCACTAAGCAACCATCGGAGGGGTGTTGGTTCTAGTGGGAGCATAAAATATTAAAGCGTTTAATATGCTTGCTCTTTTTTGAATACATGTCTTAAGTTTTTTGCATTTTTTCTGTTGTAGATCATGGCACCAAGTAGCAGTCACTCTCAGATATCCGGTTTTGCGTTGAGAACTATCCTTGATAAATATAAACTAAACGACACTAATTTTACCAACTGGTATCGAAATCTGAGAATTATTCTCAAACAAGAAAAGAAGGACCATGTCCTAGACAACCCACTTCCAGATGAGCCGAATGAGAATGCGACTGTCGCTGCCACCAATGCCTACCGTCGGGCTAAGGATGAGTCCATAGATATTATCTGTCTTATGCTTGATCACATGGAACCGGACTTGAAAAAGCAATTCGAGAATGTTGAGGCCTACGATATGATCGAAAGCCTCGAAAGTATGTTCCAGGCTCAGGCGAAGACTAAGAGGTATCAAGTCTCTCAGGCTTTGCTGAGTTGCAAGCTTAAGGATGGTGATCCACTGAGTCCGCATGTGATCAAAATGGTTGGTTATGTGCAGTCTCTAGAGAGGCTTGGCTACCCCATTAGCGAAGAGTTCGCTACGGATATAATTCTGAACTCTCTTCCTACTGCATATGGGTAGCTCATTTCGAACTTCCACATGCATGGTATGGATAAGAAGCTCACTAAATTACATGGGATGCTCAAGCAGGCAGAGGCGGATCTCAAGAAGGGCGCCAGTCAAGTGTTGATGGTGTAGAATAAGGCTAAGTTCAAGAAGAGTTCTTGGACTAAGAAGAAGGCTAAGTCGGGAGGAAAGCAGGATTAGGACCCGGTCCCAAGCGCTTCCTCAGGGACTAAGCCATCTCCTTCATCCGGATCCACTTGCTTCTACTGCAAGGCAGATGGCCACTAGAAGAGGAACTGCAGCAAGTACTTGGTCGACAAAGCCAAGAGTGGAGGTATGACTTCGACTCACGTACACTTGTTTGCAATGTTATAGACATATATTTTGCTGATGCACCTAATAGTTCTTGGGTATATGATACCGGATCAGTTATTCACATCTGCAACTCGTTGCAGGGACTGGTAAGAACTAGGAGCGTAGCAAGATGTAACACCCCGGTTCTGAAAAGACCGTGGCTTCTATGTGACATGCCAATCCCTGGATCGGTTCATTGGCCCACAATAGAATAAGATGAATAACATAGCAAAATATCCGTGTATCATAAATAACGAAGATCCAGAGTACCATTATTACAATAAAAGCTTAGCCCAAAGCTAGCTCAAATTATTCAGGTAGCAACATAAATAAAGTAAATCCTCCATTCTTCAAATTGCCCACAAGTGAACAAGTGCCGAGTGGAGTACCGTGGCCTATATCGATTACTCAGAATCGAAATAACCTACAACATGAAATGTAGCATCCCCGAAGGGTCAATACATGGAATGTATGGCAAGTAGAGATAGTAAGGGAGACAATACTACTAACATCTACATGCATATTTGGCAAGTGGAGCTGTGTCTGGCTAGCATTTGCAAATACCTTTGTCCTACTTTCATAAACAGTTTTTGATTTTCTTTGAAAAGATCCCAATTAAGTTAACCCAACAATATTAAAACAATTATGAAATTAGAATGAGCGAGAAACATGTCATGGAATCAATATCAAGCAACTCAGTTGTCCATAACCGGGGACACGGCTAATCGATTAGTTTATACACCCTGCAGGGGTTAGTATACTTTACCCATGTGACTTGGCCAGCCCAGCTCGTACCATCACTCTCATTTTGGGTGATGATAGGGAAAAGTCCAAGAAGAGACTGTTCGGGAAGTAGCACCCCAATCCTGACGCGCACCGGTCCAACCTACCAAAATTCTACATCTCTGGATACGCGGGTTCGGGTTACCACAACCTACTAAGCCCAACCAACCGTCCATTCCATTATTGGCACATGGTTGTACACGTAAGCTACACAATAAAGAAGCCAATCAATTTCTCTCGATACCTGGGTGCCTTTCCGCAATGAAACCACCAAAAATTATCAATACCATCACACCCAGGAGATTCATTGATTAAGTTGTTTTAGTTTTCACAAACCAATACTTTTAGAAACAAGTCTCAATGATGTAACCCAGCCCTCGTTCAATATAGCATGGCTAAGCACATCTACCAACGGTGGTTCATCTACAAGGAAAGCCCTACCACAATATAGGTCATAGCATAGCGATAGTATCATCCTACACATGCATCTACAAAATACACGACAATGCATTGAAAATAGTAGGACGATATCATGAACAAAGTAGCATCTACTTGCCTTGGTTGTAGCGGTCGGAAGAACAATCCACACACGAGCAAGCGTTGCACTCGTCACAATCTACACGATACAATTGCAATCATAAACAAACAATCCACAAGCATATGCAACAAATATGATGCATGAAGGTATGCAAGGCAAGTGAATTGGTGCTACAGCTGCACCACATAATCCTAATCAATAATACTACTGAAAGTATGCATGGAAAATAGCTTTAGCGCTAGGAAAACTATTAAGTAAAAGTAATGCTCAAAACTAGAGCTAGAACTCAAATAATTCACTACCGGTAGTATACTGTTTGTAAAATATTGGGAAAATTCTACCGCATAGGCATTGATGATTAGAAATAGTACCAACTGGAATTACTCAAAAAGGAATTATAGAACTCCCCGAGTAATTAAAACACTGCAGAAAGCCACTAGACAGTTTCTGCAGAAGTTTTTAGTGTAAGCCTATCCTTTTAATTCACGATGAGATTCCCCTCGTTCCACTGAATCCAGGGACATACCATACGCGATTTTTGGAGCTACGGATCTTTTTCTACGAATTTATTACTCCGAAAAGGCCACTAGATAGTTTGATTAAACTGTACTAAACATTGCCGCAAAAGCCTGAACCAAAGGTACAGCAAGATTCTACACGACTCACTGAATCTACACATATTTTATTTGCAATTTTTGGCCAAGCGGTTTAATTTCTATGTAATTTACAAGTTTGTACCGAAATCTGTCAACTAAAACGATTAACGAAATTAACCAGTCAACTGTGTCTGTTGACTGATCAATGCGTCTGCTGACTGGGCGTCTGACTAGTCAACGCCTGAGTCTGACCATTCAACGGCTGATCTGAACCACTGATCTGAGATCTAACGGCGGCTGCAGGCTTACCGAGAACGAACGGCGAAACGGACGGCGGCGAGTTCCGGATGGTGGCGGCGATCGGTTCCGGCGTCGGTGTTTTTCCTGCGCGGATGGAAACGGTCAGCGCACGGTTCGAGATAGACTACGCAGCACGCAAGACGGCGCGCGTGCGTGCGTGCGTGCGTGCGCGGGCAACGCGCGGGACACCGTGCGCGCGAGGGCGCGCTAGCGCGCAGCAGCGAGGTGGCGCAGCGCGGCAGCGGCAGCAGCTGAAGCGCGCGAGCGCGCGCAGGCGAGCGCTGCGAGCGGCGGCGGGGTGTGCGGCAGGCACGGGGTGCGGGCTGGCGGGTGGGCGGAGGCGGCAGGCGGCGCACTGCGAGGCGGCGGCGACGGCGCTACGGAGCGGCGGTGGCGGCGAGTGGCAGGCGGCGGGGCGGCGCGGTTCGGCGCCGGCGGCGCGGTGCGGAAAACAAGGCGACGCGGCGGCGAGGTGGAGGCGGGCGGCGCGGTGGAGAGGAGAGGGAGGCGCGCGGCGGCGTTACCTGGCCGGCGGCGGGGTGCGGCGATGGCGGCGGGGTCGCGCGGAAGGAGGCGGCGCGCGGGCGCTGCGATCGAGGAGGAGGCGGCGATCGAGGCGGTGCGGTGCGGAAAACAAGGCGGCCAGGGGCGGCGGCTCAGTCCCTTAAGTGGGGCCCCTTGCGGGTCCTACTCCGATTCGGCGCGAAGTTAGAAACGAACTCGGAAAAATCGGCCCGATTTTCGGCCCGTTTTTCCACCTTTTACTAAAACGGCGATAACTTTTCCGTACGAGCTCCGAATCGAACGATTCTTGCTCTTACGGTTTTGTAAAATCGAGGGGAACAATCTAGGGTCGAGGTTCGAGCGAAACCACTAGGCTACAAGGGTGGTCAACGCTAGTCCTACTAAAGCCTCCCGCAGGAGCCTCGTAGTAAAAATTTAATAGGGATTTGAAAATAGCGTTTCGCCGATTCTTTTCACTCGACGGTTTTGAATGGAAAAGCATGATGCAATTATATGAATGATATGCAAAACCAAATCTAGAATTTGGGATGTGACAAGACTAACCCCCTTAAGATGAATCTCGTCCTCGAGATTCGGGGCGGCTAGCAAATAGGTGTGGGTAGTCCTCTCGGATATCATCCTCACGCTCCCAAGTGGCTTCCTCTACAGTGTGGTGGCTCCACTGTACCTTGCAAAACTTGATTGTCTTGGTACGGGTAATCCTCTCCGCTGTCTCCAGAATTTTGACCGGTTTCTCCTCATAGGTCAAATCATTCTCAAGCTGAACCTCCTCTAGCGGTACAGTGTCTCTCAATGGTGTGTCCACCATCTCCGGATGACACTTCTTCAGCTGGGATACGTGAAACACATTGTGAACAGCGGACAGAGCCTCTAGCAACTCCAACTGATAAGCAACTTCTCCTTTGCGTGCTAAGACCCGATACAGTCCAATAAATCGAGGTGCCAGCTTACCCTTAATTCCAAATCTCTTGATTTCACGAAGTGGCGACACTCTGAGGTATGCTCTATCACCTATCTCATACACCACTTCCTTGCGCTTGGCGTCAGCGTAGCTCTTCTGCCTTGATTGTGCTACCTTCAGCCTGTCCCTAATCAAGGCGACCTTTTCCTCAGCATCCTTGATCAAATCAGGCCCAAACAACTGACGTTCTCCTACTCCATCCCATAGCAATGGTGTTCGGCACCGTTTCCCATATAGCACATCGAACGGTGACGTCTTGATGCTGGTTTGATAGCTGTTGTTGTAGGAAAACTCCGCATACGGCAAATTCTCATCCCAACTAGAACCATGAGCCAAGGCGCAAGCTCTCAGCATGTCGTCCAAAATCTGATTCACCCTCTCGGTCTGTCCATCAGTCTGTGGGTGAAACGCTGTGCTAAACTCCAATCTAGTACCAAGTGACTCGTGCAGCTGGCGCCAGAAACGTGAGGTAAATTGGGTGCCTCTATCAGATACGATACTCTTGGGAACTCCGTGTAGGCTCACAATTCTGTCCATGTAAATCTTGGCCAACTTTGCACTCGTATAGGTCGTCTTTACCGGTATAAAGTGGGCTACCTTGGTCAAATGGTCGACCACTACCCAAATAGAGTCATATCCTGACCTGGTCCTAGGCAATCCTGTGATAAAATCCATTCCCACTCTATCCCACTTCCAATCTGGCACGGGCAACGGCTGTAGCAGTCCTGCTGGCTTCTGGTGTTCCGCCTTCACTCGGCTGCACACATCACATAGGGAAATATGCTTGGCGATATCTCCCTTCATGTTGTTCCACCAAAATCTGCTCTTCAAATCCATATATATCTTTGTGTTGCCCGGATGTATGGAGTATGGCGAGTTATGAGCCTCCTGCAGAATTAACTCCCTTATCTCCGGGTCGCTGGGCACACACAAACGGTCTCCATACCACAAGGTACCATGCTCATCCTCGCGAATATCCTTTTCCCGATTCTCCTTCATCTTTTCCTTTATCTCCTCTATTTCCTTGTC
Source organism: Avena sativa (assembly GCA_916181665.1). NCBI lineage: Eukaryota > Viridiplantae > Streptophyta > Magnoliopsida > Poales > Poaceae > Avena > Avena sativa. Next base: position 153,979,353 of record OV702297.1, read on the forward strand.
TCCTACCTGAGCCTTTATGATCTTGTCCTGTAACGTCGGTTGGACTTCCATTGTAGCCAAATATCCTTTAGATACTACCTCCAGCCTAAGGTCCTTGAATTGCTGGCACAAATCCTCGGGCAATTCCCCAATTGTCAATCCATTGGCATAAACCTTCCGACTCAGAGCATATGCTACTACATTGGCCTTTCCTGGGTGGTATTGCAGATTCATATCATAATCCTTGATAAGTTCCAACCATCTCCTTTGCCTCATGTTCAGTTCCTTCTGTGTAAATATGTACTTCAGGCTCTTGTGGTCGGTGTACACATCACAGTGTTTTCCCATTAAGTAATGCCTCCATACCTTGAGCGCATGAACCACTGACGCTAACTCCAAGTCATGTGTGGGGTAATTCCGCTCATGGTGCTTGAGTTGTCGTGAGGCATACGACACTACTCTCCCATCTTGCATTAGCACGCTCCCAAGTCCCTGTCGAGAAGCATCACAGTACACTTGGAAATCCTTCTGAAGATCTGGTGAACATAGAACAGACGCAGTCACTAGTCGACGCTTCAGTTCCTGAAAGCTGGCTTCACATACGTCTGACCATTCAAACTTCCTCTCCTTCTTCAGAAGTTCCGTCATCGGCTTAGCAATCTTGGAAAAGTTTTCAATGAACCTCCGGTAATATCCAGCAAGTCCCAAAAAGCTTCGAATCTCTCCCGCATTCTTGGGTGCTTCCCACTCAGTTACTGTAGTCACCTTGCTTGGATCAACAGCGACTCCTTCTCCTGACACTACGTGTCCAAGAAATCCAACAGTGTTAAGCCAGAATTCACACTTGCTGAATTTGGCATAAAGCTTGTGTTCCCTCAGCTTCTCCATAATCAGTCGCAGATGCTTTTCATGCTCAGCATCATCCTTGGAATATATCAGTATGTCATCAATAAACACCACCACGAACTTGTCCAAATACTCCATAAATACCTTGTTCATCATGGTCATGAAATATGCCGGGGCATTCGTTAGTCCAAAAGACATAACCGTATACTCATATAAACCATACCTAGTGGTGAAGGCGGTTTTTGGTACGTCCTCCTCCCGGATCTTCAATTGGAAGTAGCCTGATCGCAGATCAATCTTGCTGAACACCTTCGCTCCTTCTAGTTGATCAAACAAATCATTTATGTTTGGCAGAGGGTACTTGTTCTTGATGGTTACTTCATTCAGCGAGCGATAGTCCACCACTAATCTCTTGGTGCTGTCTTTCTTTTCCACAAACAGAACAGGTGCACCCCACGACGACGAACTAGGCTGAATGAATCCCTTGTCCAACTGCTCTTTCAGCTGCTTCTTCAATTCCTTCAGCTCATCCGCATCCATCTTATATGGTCTCTTTGCTATAGGTCCTGTTCCCGGCATCAGGTCGATGAGAAACTCTACTTCCCTGTCAGGTGGCATCCCTGGCAGCTCTTCCGGAAACACGTCGGGGTAATCCCTAATCACTGGCACAGTATCCATGCTAACCCCCTTAAGAGAATTCAACTTACACCTTCCTGGTCGTACAGCTGACTTGAATCTAATCCTCTTACCATCCGGGGTTTTGAGTGAAATAGCTCGCTGTGCACAATCTATGTGTCCCCCATGCATAGACATCCAATCCATACCCAGAATAACATCTAATCCCTGTGATTCCAACACTACCAAATGTGCACTGAAGTTGTGTGTTCCAATCCTCACAGTTAAATCGCGCCATCCCGCGCTAGCTATCATATCTCCTCCAGGTGAACTCACTCTAATAGACCTTTTCATAGACTCAGTAGGTAACTTATACTTATCCACAAAAGCCCTTGATATGAAAGAATGCGATGCACCAGTATCGAAATGTATAAGTGCAGGGTAAGTGTTGATTGGGAACTTACCAATCACAAGGTCAGGCTCATCTGGAATCTCCTTTACATTCATGTGGTTCACTGTGGCCTTCTCGCTGTTGGTTGGCTTCAGTCCTTTCCTCTCCGGACAGTTGTCAGCATAGTGCCCCTTCTGTTTACACTTGAAGCACGTCACCTCACTCAGATCCTTCTTCACAAAGCTGCGATCACGGTTGCGGTCATGTCCACCGTGTCCTCCAGAGTGGTGAGAGTGTCCTCCCTTGTGGCTGTGGTGGCTGCTCCTATGGTTGTCATGACGATGCCCATCGCCTCTAGAGTGGTGGCGGTCATGGCTCCCATGGTCACTCCCTCCATGCTTGGAGTATCCATCATATGAAGTGCGAGACTTGTGGTGTGAACCAGAGTGATGATTGTTGCTCTTTCTCTTGCGGCTTTCCACCTGCTTGTGCTTCCCTTCCAAGATTCTGGCCTTGTCTATAAGCTCCTAGAAAGTGGGGCAATAAACCACCAGTAGCTGTACTGAAAGCTCATCACTGAGGCCATCCAGGAATCTCTCCCTCCTTTTTGCATCAGTGTCAACATCCTCAGGTGCATAACGGGACAGGTTGTTGAACTCCTCAATGTATTCGGCCACGGTGCGATTGGTTTGGCGCAAGTTGCGGAACTCCTTCCTCTTCAGGCTCAGAACTCCTGAAGACACGTGGTTGGTCCTGAAACCTTCCTCAAACATAGCCCAAGTCACCGTATCCAGCGGGTGGGTGATCTGGAAAGTGTCCCACCAAGAAGCGGCTGGTCCCTCCAGTAGGTGAGCGGCAAACCTCACCTTCTCAGCATCAGTGCATCCTACAGTTACTAGATCCTTGTTGACTGAACGCAACCAGTCGAGAGCAACCATTGGTCCAGTTGCAGTAGAGAACTTAGCTGGCCTTAACCTCAGAAATCTGGTGAGAGCATCTCCCTGAGGCTGATTGTTTCCATTGTTGTTGTTGTTCTGATTTGCCATGAACTGAGTCATCACTTGGGTCAGCTGTGCCTGAGCTGCTATGAGTTGCTCCAACTCAGTGGGTTGACGGCGGGGAGGCATCTACGGTTCAGCACAGGTAAGTTTAGAAAGAATCAACTACGACAATAGGATTCTACCCATGCATATGATCAAACAACAACAAACAATGACAGACAATCACAAGCAAGCAACACATCAACAAACAGGGATCTAGCAACATCCCAGGGGTTATCCTAGCAGTATATACCTACTTAAATAGTTTTACAAGAGTTGGCAATGGTTAACCAAACAGTCGATCAGCTAAACAACAAAAACAGCAATCTGCCAGAACAGTCCAGCAGCGTTCGCGAATTTTTCCGCCTGACTTAATCTCATCAGAAAAATTAGCTGATTTTTGCACATATAGTACAGAGAGTTTCGCATCAGCCCAATTTTTTTCAGATTTTTCTGAGTTACCAGAAAAATATGAAAAATCGTACAGTACTGCTGTATCAGCAGGAAAAACTGCAGCGAAAATAACACAGATAGTAACCAAAATTGCCATAACTCTTTCATAAAATTTGCACAAATAATTCCTGGGATATTGGAGTACTCAAATAAGAAACTAATCACTCTTGAACTAACACGAACTAAGCTTCACAACGATCGAGACTAATCCTAACGAATTTACCTAACGAGGACTATTTGGTGGACTTCTATCTACTCCTTGAAGAGGTTGCGGTAGGTCCTTGCTGTCATGCGTTGACGCTTCGGTCCACGGTTCAACCATGGCGGCGGAGTGTACACCTCTCCTGAATCATCACTTGAGATCTCAAACTCCACCTCTTTTGGATCCTCCTCTTCTTCTTCACTCTCAGCTGCAACTACAACAGCTTCATCTCCTCCACCATCATTGTCTCCATCATCATCATCCTCGTCCTCATCATCATCATCGTCTCCACTGTCATCATCATCCCCATTGTTGCCATCATTTCCATTGTCATCATCAGAGGGTGGATTCAGCTGTGCTTGGAGAGCGGCAATCTGGGTTGTCATAGCTTCAATAGTTTGATCCCTTTCCTGGACGGTCCCTTGCAACTGTTGTATGTTCTGGGTGTTCTCCTGCACAGTACCATGAAGATGAGCTATGGTTGCATCTCTGGCTATCAGGGCATTCTCCAGAACTCCCACAGCTTCATGCAGGGTGTCAATCTCCTGTCCTTGGACCACCATACCATTGCTAGCAAAGTCTGCAATCTCCTTTATCATCATCACCTTCTCAGCTAGAGCTCCATTCTCCCTTTCCATGTCCTCTATGTGCCTCCGACGGGGCGGCATGTTGTTCCTGTCACCCGGGGTAACCACAATGTGCCCATCTTCATCACGCCTCCCATAGTCACGGTAGGGTGAATCTGCTGGCAGTAGGTGTCGGACATTATGGCACTGGCGAGACAGAGCTTCGTGTATGGCCAAGTTGATACCAAGTCCCCAGTTGCAGTATGTCTTAGTGTAGATCAAATGCACTGGATTTGGCAAGGCGGCATCTCTGAATATGAAGGTAGTGATCTCCCATGCATCCTCTCCATATCCATAGGTGTACAACCTTCTTCCCTTGAACATGGGCAGTGGCAATCCCAATGACCGCGAGAGCTGAGCTAACTGCCTTGCAAAGGGCCTTGGTGACTCCATGGTGGCATACTCAGTCCTGACCTCTCCCATCTATCAAGTAAAAGAGGAAAGTGTGAGAATAGCATATGGTAAGAATTTACGAGGGTGAAAGGCATAAGATGAAAGACAGAGTTAATTAGGCTTTAATAAATCTATGGCTTCCTAATCCAATTCCTAGGTCACGATCCTACAGTCGACACACGGGCTCTGATACCATCCTGTAACACCCCGGTTCTGAAAAGACCGTCGCTTCTATGTGACATGCCAATCCCTGGATCGGTTCATTGGCCCACAATAGAATAAGATGAATAACATAGCAAAATATCCGTGTATCATAAATAACGAAGATCCAGAGTACCATTATTACAATAAAAGCTTAGCCCAAAGCTAGATCAAATTATTCAGGTAGCAACATAAATAAAGTAAATCCTCCATTCTTCAAATTGCCCACAAGTGAACAAGTGCCGAGTGGAGTACCGTGGCCTATTTCGATTACTCAGAATCGGAATAACCTGCAACATGAAACGTAGCAGCCCCGAAGGGTCAATACATGGAATGTATGGCAAGTAGAGCTAGTAAGGGAGACAATAGTACTAACATCTACATGCATATTTGGCAAGTGGAGCTGTGTCTGGCTAGCATTTGCAAATACCTTTGTCCTACTTTCATAAACAGTTTTTGATTTTCTTTGAAAAGATCCCAATTAAGTTAACCCAACAATATTAAAACAATTATGAAATTAGAATGAGCGAGAAACATGTCATGGAATCAATATCAAGCAACTCAGTTGTCCATAACCGGGGACACGGCTAATCGATTAGTTTATACACCCTGCAGGGGTTAGTACACTTTACCCATGTGACTTGGCCAGCCCAGCTCGTACCATCACTCTCATTTTGGGTGATGATAGGGAGAAGTCCAAGAAGAGACTGTTCGGGAAGTAGCACCCCAATCCTGACGCGCACCGGTCCAACCTACCAAAATTCTACATCTCTGGATACGCGGGTTCGGGTTACCACAACCTACTAAGCCCAACCAACCGTCCATTCCATTATTGGCACATGGTTGTACACGTAAGCTACACAATAAAGAAGCCAATCAATTTCTCTCGATACCTGGGTGCCTTTCCGCAATGAAACCACCAAAAATTATCAATACCATCACACCCAGGAGATTCATTGATTAAGTTGTTTTAGTTTTCACAAACCAATACTTTTAGAAACAAGTCTCAATGATGTAACCTAGCCCTCGTTCAACATAGCATGGCTAAGCACATCTACCAACGGTGGTTCATCTACAAGGAAAGCCCTACCACAATATAGGTCATAGCATAGCGATAGTATCATCCTACATATGCATCTACAAAATACACGACAATGCATTGAAAATAGTAGGACGATATCATGAACAAAGTAGCATCTACTTGCCTTGGTTGTAGCGGTCGGAAGAACAATCCACACACGAGCAAACGTTGCACTCGTCACAATCTACACGATACAATTGCAATCATAAACAAACAATCCACAAGCATATGCAACAAATATGATGCATGAAGGTATGCAAGGCAAGTGAATTGGTGCTACAGCTGCACCACATAATCCTAATCAATAATACTACTGAAAGTATGCATGGAAAATAGCTTTAGCGCTAGGAAAACTATTAAGTAAAAGTAATGCTCAAAACTAGAGCTAGAACTCAAATAATTCACTACCGGTAGTATAATATTTGTAAAATTTTGGGAAAATTCTACCGCATAGGCATCGCTGATTAGAAACAGTACCAACTGGAATTACTCAAAAAGGAATTATAGAACTCCCGAGTAATTAAAACACTATAGAAAGCCACTAGACAGTTTCTGCAGAAGTTTTTAGTGTAAGCCTATCCTTTTAATTCACGATGAGATTCCCCTCGTTCCACTGAATCCAGGGACATATCATACGCGATTTTTAGAGCTACGGATCTTTTTCTACGAATTTATTACTCCGAAAAGGCCACTAGCTAGTTTGATTAAACTGTACTAAACCTTGCTGCAAAAGCCTGAACCAAAGGTACATCAAGATTCTACACGACTCACTGAATCTACACATATTTTATTTGCAATTTTTGGCCAAGCGGTTTAATTTCTATGCAATTTACAAGTTTCTACCGAAATCTGTCAACTAAAACGATTAACGAAATTAACCAGTCAACTGTGTCTGTTGACTGGTCAACGCGTCTGCTGACTGGGCGTCTGACTAGTTAACGCCTGAGTTTGACCGTTCAACGGCTGATCTGAACCACTGATCTGAGATCTAACGTCGGTTGCAGGCTTACCGAGAACGAACGGCGAAACGGACGGCGGCGAGTTCCGGACGGTGGCGGCGATCGGTTCCGGCGTCGGTGTTTTTCCTGCGCGGATGGAAACGGTCAGCGCACGGTTCGAGATATACTACGCGGCGCGCAAGACGGCGCGCGTGCGTGCGTGCGCGGGCAACGCGCGGGACAGCGCGCGCGCGAGGGCGCGCAGGCGAGCGCTGCGAGCGGCGGCGGGGTGTGCGGCAGGCGCGGGGTGCGGGCTGGCGGGTGGGCGGAGGCGGCAGGCGGCGCACTGCGAGGCGGCGGCGACGGCGCTGCGGAGCGGCGGTGGCGGCGAGTGGCAGGCGGCGGGGCGGCGCTGTTCGGCGCCGGCGGCGAGGTGGAGGCGGGCGGCGCGGTGGAGAGGAGAGGGAGGCGCGCGGCGGCGTTACCTGGCCGGCGGCGGGGTCGCGGGGAAGGAGGCGGCACGCGGGCGCTGCAATCGAGGAGGAGGCGGCGATCGAGGCGGGGCGGTGCGGAAAACGAGGCGGCCAGGGGCGGCGGCTCGGTCCCTTAAGTGGGGCCCCTTGCGGGTCCTACTCCGATTCGGCGCGAAGTTAGAAACGAACTCGGAAAAATCGGCCCGATTTTCGGCCCGTTTTTCCACCTTTTACTAAAACGGCGATAACTTTTCCGTACGAGCTCCGAATCGAACGATTCTTGCTCCTACGGTTTTGTAAAATCGAGGGGAACAATCTAGGGTCGAGGTTCGAGCGAAACCACTAGGCTACAAGGGTGGTCAACGCTAGTCCTACTAAAGCCTCCCGTAGGAGCCTCGTAGTAAAAATAGAATAGGGATTTGAAAATAGCGTTTCGCCGATTCTTTTTACTCGACGGTTTTGAATGGAAAAGCATGATGCAATGATATGAATGATATGCAAAACCAAATCTAGAATTTGGGATGTGACACAAGAGGCGAGGTTGATATTTGAGTTGGCAAAAAAGCAAGAGTTGCTGCGTTGGAAGTCGGCACGATGCAGCTTCATTTACCTTCCGGATTCATTATGGAACTGAAAAATTGTTATTATGTTCCAGTGCTCAGTCGAAACATTATTTATGCTTCATGTTTGATGAGGCAAGGCTATGAGTCGAATATCAAGAATAATGGTTGTTCTTTGTATTTGAATGATATGTTTCACGGCTTTGCACCCGTCCAGGACGGATTATTTATTTTGAATCTTGATGGTGAGTCGGTTTATAAAATAAATGTTAAAAGGTTGAAACCAAATGATCTGAATATGACTTACTTTTGGCTCTGTCGGCTTGTTCATATAAGTTGGAAACATATGAAGAAGCTCCATGATGATGGACTCCTAACTTTATTCGACATGGAGTCGTTCGAGACATGCGAATCTTGCCTACTCGGCAAAATGACCAAGACACCTTTTGCAAAGAGTTGCCAAAGGGCATCTGACTTGTTGGGACTAGTACATAGTGATGTATGTGGACCAATGAGCAGGACAGCCAGGGGTGGTTATGAGTACTTCATTACCTTCACTGATGATTTGAGTCGGTATGGATAGATCTACTTGATGAAACATAAGTCGGAAGCCTTTGAAAAGTTAAAAGAATTCCAGAATGAAGCATAAAATCAACTCGGCAAGAAAATAAAGTTTCTTCAGATGGACCGAGGAGGCGAGTACATGAGCCATGAGTTTGATGACCATATGAAAACTTGTGGAATCGTTCCTCAACTTACTCCGCCAGGAACGCAACAAAGGAATGGTGTTTCGGAAAGGCGGAATCGGACCTTGTTGGACATGGTACGGTCAATGATGAGTCGGACAGATCGGCCTTTATCATTTTGGGGTTATTGTCTAGAAACAGCGGCGTTCACACTAAACAGAGTACCATCAAAGTTAGTAGAGAAGACACCACATGAGATGTGGACAGGCAAAAAGCCGAGTTTGTCTTTTCTTAAGATTTGGGGTTGTGAAGCATTTGTAAAGCGACTTCAGTCGGACAAACTTACGGCCAATTCGGATAAGTGTATTTTCGTGGGGTATCCGAGGGAAACCTTGGGTTACTACTTCTACAACCGAGAAGAGGGCAAAGTGTTTGTCGCTGGGAATGGTGTCTTCCTTGAGAAAGAGTTTCTCAGTCGAGGAGTCAGTGGGAGCATGGTGCAGCTCGAAGAAATTTGAGAGGAACTGACTAGTAGCGAGTTAGCAAAAACCTTGGAGGTCGAGCCGGTCGTGGTAGCTAAGCCAGCAACAACACCTGTACTACAAAGATCAGCGAGATTGCGAAGTGTTCGTGATGTATTACTGTTAGACAGTGATGAGCCGGCAAATTATTCGGAAGCGATGGTGGGATCTGATTCCGATTCATGGCTTGGAGCCAATAGATCCGAGTTAAAGTCCATGGATGAAAATCAAGTTTGTAACTTGGTTGATCTGCCAGACGGTGCAAGACCCGTCGAGTGCAAATGGGTCTTTAAGAAGAAAACTGATATGGATGGAAATGTTTCCGTCTATAAAGCACGTCTTGTTGCGAAGGGGTTCCGACAAGTTCAAGGAGTTGATTACGACGAGACTTTCTCGCCCATAGCGATGCTTAAATCAGTTCGGATCATGTTAGTGATAGCAGCCTATTTCGATTATGAGATTTGGCAGATGGATGTCAAAACGGCTTTCCTTAACGGAAATTTAACCGAGGACGTGTATATGATACATCCCGAGGGTTTTGTCGATCCGGATAATGCTGACAAAGTACGTAAACTTCAGAAATCCATTTATGGGTTGAAGCAAGCATCTCGGAGTTGGAATATTCGCTTTGATGAGGTAGTCAAATCGTTTGGCTTCATCAAGAGTGATCATAATTCTTGTTTATACAAGAAGTTTAGTGGGAGCAAAGTAAACTTTCTAATCTTATATGTGGATGATATATTATTGATTGGAAATGATGTCCAGATGTTGCAAGAAACCAAGGAATCATTGGAAAGGAGTTTCTCAATGAAAGACTTGGGTGAGGCAACATATATCCTCGGAATCCGGATCTATAGAGATAGATCAAGATGGCTCATTGGATTGAGTCAGATTACTTATTTGGACAAAGTGTTGAAGAAGTTCAATATGGAATCGTCTAAGAAGGGGTTCTTACCGATGTCCCATGGTGTAAAACTTAGCAAGACTAAGTGTCCTTCGATAACTAATGAGCGAAGTCGGATGAGTGCGATTCTGTATGCTTTTGCAGTCGGATCCATCATGTATGCCATGACTTGTACCAGGATGGATGTTTCCTATGCTCTAAGTGTTGTGAGCAAATACCAGGCCGATCCTAGAGAAATCCACTAGACAACGGCTAAAAATATCCTAAAGTACTTGAGAATGACTAAGGATATGTTTTTGGTTTATGGTGGTGAAGATGAACTCAGTGTAATGGGTTACACGGAGGCGAGTTATCTTACCGACTCTGATGATTCTCGTTCGCAATCCGGATACGTGTTTATTATAAACAGAGGTGCTGTGAGCTGGAAGAGTTCCAAGCAAGAGAATATGTCTGCATCTACAACAGAGGCTAAGTATATTGCCGCCTCGGAGGCAGCAAATGAAGCTGTTTGGATGAGGAATTTCCTCATGGATCTTGGTGTGGTTCAGGGCTCGTCCAATCTGTTAGACGTGTATTGTGACAAAAATGGTGCTATTGCACAAGCCAAGGAACCTAGACAACACTAGAAGAACAAGCACATACTCATGTGGTACCATCTGATTCGCCAGTTCGTGGATCAGGGTGATATCAAATTATGCAAGGTACACACGGATGCAAATATTGCAGATCCGTTGACAAAGCCGTTACCCCAGCCGAAGCATGAGGCGCACCTAAGAGCCATGGGCATTAGATGCTTAGACATGTGATGTCGGAATATTGACTCTAGTGCAAGTGGGAGACCGTTGGGAATATGCCCTAGAGGCAATCATGTATGATGATATTTCCCATTGTATTCATAAAGATATTAAGTTGTCCTTGTATAAACATCTGATGTTTATCATTGAATATGTGATTCGGTTGTGGAACTATACATTCATGTTGTTTATACTAAATATCCTTGGTCATCGAGGTTGTGCTAGACACACAACTTAGACCAATGTGAAAGTCGGCTTGATGACTTGGTTCCACTTGTCATGAGTATGGAGATGCTATTCCGACTCACACAGATTCGGCTAAAGAGTTTAGCGAGTCGGATTGACCCATATTGAGGTATAACGAACAAGTTGTCATTTGTTTATCTCAATCAATGTAATCCTTAGACCTGAGGTTGTTGCATAGTCCGAGTTGAGGATCACCGACTTAGGTTCTGTGAAACGTTGATCCGTAACTGGGCAGTTATAAAGGCAGAGTTCGGGTCGAGTGAGAATCAAGCTGCATGATGTGAATAACCAAGATGGGATTTTTCCCCTCCACTTGGAGAGATATTATCTGGGCCCTCTCAGATGATATGATTTGGAAAGCATGGCCATGCACGACTCGGTTAAGTGTTAACCAAGGCAATCGACTAAGAGTTAGTCGGATGAATCACTTATCTCGGATCGAGAAGAGAGTTGGAATATTTAAGGGATGACAATTATTCGCCTATAGTCTGACAAGGTATATCATGAGGCAAAAGGGACTCGGACGCAAGTCGCATTGGAAAGGCAAGTCGTCTTGACTCTTTGGTACTTGGGAGTCGGCACGTTCTGCTAGGAGCCGCTACCAACTGATGGATTGAGAGTTAGACTCCAATCGTGTCCAAGTAGCCATGAGCCTGCGGGGTCACACACTTAAGAGCGGGAGCAAGTTCGGATTGGATCTGAACTAGAAATCTAGTTGGGTTGTACCCAAGCCGGATTATGACTGAGCCAGTGAGTCGGAATCGCGATGACTAGTGTTATATAGGCTTTAGTGAATGGGCCACTAGAGTGGAGCCCACGTTCACTCCCTATATATAGTGGAGCACAGTAACCCAGAAGGGTTAATCATTTTGATCGGTTAGGCCATTCCATGTGTTGGAAACCCTAACTCCACAGTAGTCCTGCCGTCATAACGAACCTAGCAGTTCGCCGCCGGTGCTCCTCCTTGTACGTGTGGATACTAGCAGAGGTGCTGTACGATCAGCACCAGGACGACCAGATCGCAAAGGACTGCACTGCATCAACTGACGCGCTTCATCAGTAATCCGCAACTGCGCGTCTAGTGGTAAACCTTGTGGCCTTCTACCTCAGCTAGATCTTGGGATCATCACGTTAGAGGGAAAAGTTTTTGTTTTATCTTTACGTGGCCCAACATGCCTCCCCTTCATGAAGGGACAAATTTTCAGATGTAGATAGTGGTGTAGAGAAGGCCTTACAATTGTTCATACCAAGTTTGGCTAATAATTCACAGGCATATTTGGATTGTGCGAGTAATATCTCATCTTGTATTTTCTGACCTCAATGTCCATAAATAAGTGTAAGTCACCAGGATCCTTGATGGAGAAGTGTGTGTTCAGATTTTTTACAAGTGTGGAGATGACTTCTTTGGACGAACCTGTAACAATCGACATAAATCAATACATAAATGATAATACCCGAGTTGTTGTAGATGAACAGTGAAGTGTCTCCTTGTGATGGAAAGAAGCCAGGTTCTTATAGTCTTGTACTGAGTTGTGAATACCAAGCATGTGGCGCCTGTTTGAGCCCATATAAAGCTTTATCGAGTTTGCACACATAATGTGGAGCATTCTTGTTTTTTTACCTAGGAGGTTGTTTCATATATACTTCCTCTTCTAAAACACCATGTAAGAACGCGTTCTTGACATCGAGTTGACAGAGATCCCAGCCCCTGAGACAGAAATAGACAAAACAAGTCTAGTAGTAGCATCTTTAACTACGGGGTTGAAAGTATCCTCATAATCTATCCCATAGCGTTGATTTAATCCCTTGGCCACAGATCGAGCTTTGTACCGTTCGATGGTACCATCGGGGTTTTTCTTGATGCAGTACACCCACTAGCAATCATTTAAGTTTTTGTTAACGTAATATGGGGGAACTAAATGCCATGTGTTGTTCTCCATAAGAGCAGTGTACTCTTCGTCCATTGCCTAGCGCCAATTCGGATCATGTAGAGCTGCTTGTAGATTGGAAGGTTCTCCTATGGAAACACAAGAAAAATTATAATGCACCATGCCATCAATATATTTATTTAGATTAATAATAGCCTCCCAAAATCTGGTTCGAGCCGCAGGTGGTGACGCAGATCGGCGTGTCGCAAAATATTCAGGATGAAGTTGAGCCACAGGTGCTGATGTAGAGCGGTTTGCCGCAGAGGATCCGGACACATACACATGCGACCACGTCGTGGTGGGGAAGCCCCAGTCATAGGCGCTATTGCGTCACGTGTCTCCTTGCGCGGGCTAGTACGGTCGTTGGAGATAGCCGCGGGGCCCTCGTATGGTGATGATGGGCCGGTCGGAACTGGTCCAGGCAATATGGGCACGCGGGACTAGGTAGCCATGTCTGGTGGCGACGTGGATGCGTGGCACTAGAGAGCCGGACTCCCAAGCGGGGATGGCGCGGGTGTACCGGACGCAGTAACTTCTCCGTGGTTTGCATGGGCAGGTGACGGGGGATCTCCACCGGGATGGGTGTTGTTAGCCTCTAGAGAATCAGTCTCGGATCGGGAGCCTTCGTAATTTTCTTCCAAATTTGGACCATGATTTCTTGTCCTGTTTTCACTCAAATATTCACCAAATTGATCCAAATTTTGGGTAGCAGCCTATACAGGAGAAACATGGGGTAATGGCGCATGAAAATTAGTCACATTGTTATATATATATCCTCGTTACTTTGATCATGAGATAGAGGTGATTTGGAAGAACTAGGATTTCTTTTCGGAGAAGGGCGCCGACATTTTGATGGAGCGACTTGAATGGGAAGATGTTTTCATCAAATACGACATCACGGGAAATGTATATGCGGTCTGTAGATATTTCAAGACATTTGACACCCTTGTGTCTAGGATCATAGCCAAGAAAAATACATTGTTTAGAGTGGAAACAAAATTTTTGATTGTTGTAAGGACGTAAGTCAGGCCAACAGGTGCAACCAAAAACACGAAGAGATTTGTAGTCTGGTTGTGTGTTGAGAAGACGTTCAACATGAGTATCATTTTGGATGACTTTGCTTGGCATAAGATTAATGATATAGGTGGCCATAAGGAATGCCTCATCCTAAAATTTTAGAGTCATAGATGCATGAGTAAGAAGAGTAAGGCCAGCCTCAACTATGTGGCAATATTTTTGTTTAGCGGATCCATTTTTTTGATGGGCATAAGGACATGAGACGTGGTGTGATATGCCAAGTTGTTGGAAAAAATGATTTAACTTCTTATACTCTCCTCCCCAATAGGTTTGTATGGTGATTATTTTCGATCAAATTTTCGTTCAACAAAATTTATGAAGTTTTTAAATACTTCAAAGACATTAGATTTCTTTTTGAGCAAATAGATCCATGTGAATTTGATAAAGTCATCGGTGAAACTCACATAATATTTGTGGCGACCAATAGAAGGGATAGCGGGTCCCCAAACATTGGAGAAAATCTGTTGCAAAGGCATAGTTGAAACACTAGTTGTCACGGGGTATGGAAGTTGATGAATTTTAGATTTTTGACAAGAATCACAAATAGTTTTAACACTAGAGTTCATGGAACAAGGAAGGCTAAGTTTATTAGAATTTGTTAAACAACCAGACTTGATGGGTGACCTAGATGACTATGCCATTTCGATGGAGTTGGCTTGGTGATGACACAAGCTTGCTTTTTATTTGATAATGATGAAATGATGGGATAGAGACCTCCTTCACATATTTCTTTAAGAAGTATTTTACTTGTATCTCAATCCTTAATAAAAAAATGACATGGGTGAAACTCAAGAAAAACAGCGTTATCAAGATCAAGTTGATGAATAGATAAAAGATTTTTAGTTGCATTATGTATATGAAGAATATTGTTGAGATAAAGATCATGATCATGATTGGGAATTTGGATAATAGATTTACCAATATGACAAATTTTCATACCTTCACCATTAGCAGTGTGCACCTTGTCATTCCCATGCTACTTCTCATGGATCAGTAATTTCTCCAGGTTGCCAGTGAGATGAGTTGTCGCTTACCAATTGGTATCAACACCATAGGTTACATTTGCCTCCTTTTCTTGAGATGTGGTGTTGTCTTTTCCGTAACGCCACCAACACTCGTTGGCGGGATGACCGTGCTTCTTGCAAATCTAGCAAATTACATCGGTGAACTTGGATGGTACATGATCACCTCGTCCTTATCCTTGTTCTTGGGGACGACGGTTTCTACCGCCGCCATAGCCTCGGTCATCGTGGCGGTGATATCCACCACCACCATAGCGTCGGTCATCGTGGCGGAAATCTCCACCACCGCCATAGTCTCGGTCATCGTGGCGGCGATCTTCACCACTGCCATAGCCTCAGTCATGTCGGCGACAATCTCCACCACCACTGCCATATCCCTTGTCATCGTTGTTGCCATATCCACGAGGGTTGTGCTTATTCTTGTACGAGCTATTGTTGTTGTAGTGGACATGTGTCGATGCATTTGCCGATGATTCAAATCCTTTGGGATTATCACCGGCGAGCCTCTCCTGTCTCATATCATAAGTTGCAAGAAAACTATGAAGATCGCTCACCGAGCATGAAGACATCGCATGAACTGAAGCCAGCAATGGGTTGTTCTCCTCGTCGAGCCCATTGAGGATGAGCTCGATTAAGTCTTCTATGTCGAGGGTGCGGATGGTGGCAGCAAGCACAGTGGAGTACCCACGCATCTTGGTGATGAACTTGTCCGCAGTCTTGTTTAGATTTTTGTTGTTGGAGAGTGCCCCATGCAGATGCGTGACGATGAACTTGGATTTTTATGGAAACATTGAAGTTATCATTGTCCATACCTCGACAGCGTGCTCCATGCCGATGGCTTGCGAGAGGATATCCGGTGTCAGTGAGGTGAGTATAAAACTCAACACCTGTTGATCCCTCTCAATCCATTTGTTTTAGGCTGGGTTTGGGGACTTCACGGTCTTCTGCTCCTCCACGGCAAGAAACTCATGTGGCTTCGCCTCAGAGCCATCGAGCAGCCCAAGCTTTCGAGTCCCTCTCAAGGAAGGGATGACTTGAGCCTTCCACTATAGAAAATTGGCGCGGGTGAGCTTCTCAGTGGGGGAAGGGACCAATTCCCTAGGTCATGGCGGAGGAGGATGTCGCCATGAGGGAGATCGGAGGATCTTCTTCTCTCTCGGGTTCGTGGGTGTTTTTCTGAGAGTTTCTCTCTCGTATGTTTCCTTTCTTCCTCAGTGTCACAGAAGAGACCACTCTGATACCATATTGACGTATGGCTGATGCTTGGCCTTGCATCAATTTCGTGTTAATATAGATTGATACATCACAATACCGAGTAGTTACAGGAGATTGATTAGGGAGGGATCGCTAGGCAATCAATACTGTGATTAGCTCTATTGCTAGGATCACATCATGCTAGGAGTAATGGGCTTGATTGCCTCTGACAGGCTGGTTGTCCCTTGCCAACTATTTCCAAATAGCCTTATATAAATGACATATTTGATTTACATTATTGACACCTATTTTGGCAAGGGCAACGGTCCCATATCCTAACAAGAAAGACATCATTGCACAAAGATACATTGTTTACACACAAGGCACTAGTAGAAAACAGGCCTTTGGTCCAGACCATTAGTCCTGATTCTGCTACAAACCAGGACTAATACCCCAGTCTGAACGTCTAGAAATGGCTACAGGGCCCGATCGCCACTAGTCTCGGTTCGAAGGCGACCTTTAGTCTCGGTTTGGGTCTGGCGCCGGACCCTTTAGTCCCGGTTTTTACATGAACCATGACTAAAGATGGACTATTAGTCCCGGTTCAATTTACAAACCGAGACTATTGTCCCTACTATATCTTTTCCCCCTGTCTGAGCCATTTCAAGCTGTTGGTGGTGTCTCCCTCTATTTCTTCCCTCAAGATCGAGTTCATGTCCATTTTTTCTCAAGATTTGTAAAGGTTTTCGGCTCCACATCTATCCAAGGGTTCTAAAAAGGTTAGCAACTTCATCCTTTTATCTTTCATTGCTAGTTTAGCTCATTTCATGCTCTAGAAATGGAGGGATTTGTGGGTTCATCAGTTTGGTAGTAATTTTTGAAATAATTAACATAAGATGTGGATTATATATATCTTGTATTAATGTAATGAAATCCAAGCTAAATATCATTTTCAATATGTGGATTCTATCTATATCTGGTTTGGCACATATAGCTAGTCTCGAAATTCATTTGATTCATAGAAGCACAAAGATATACATAAGTTCATCCTCTTGGTTTGGCACTTAGTATCGAAATTTATTTGATTCACAGATGCATCATGCCACCATCCAGCAACAAAATTCCCTTCTTCTTCTACCTGCCTTTAGCAGATTCACAAATTGTAATAAAAATAGGGTTAATTCTCAAAAGTCATTGTAATAAAAATAAGAACCAAAACAATAAAGATCAAGTATTATAGGGCCTCATACTTATGTTGGACATAAAAATCACAGGGACGGCGTGAGAGAGCCTAGTAGGATGCCCAACATATGTCCTTGTGCATATCACAAGGGTCGGTCACACCGCCCCCAGGATCACATCTAAAATGAATGCACATATATATAGTTGCGCCCTAGCATTTTAATCATAGGTCGTTGCAACAAGCAAGAACCAAAAACATAAACACACTGGGGAGCTAATTTTTTTCACATATTAGGGAGTGCCTCTATGGAGAGCTCCTTGAAGATGTCTAAGGACGGGATATGCGAAGACATCTTTGAGAAGCTCCGCCGTAGTGGTGTCCCTACTCTCGCACACCATCTTGCAGTTTATAACTTCTATAGCTAGATCAATATACCCGGGAAGCTAACTAATTTCACATATTAGGGAGTGCTCTATGGCGAGATCCTCGAAGATGTCTGAGGACGGAATCTTAGGACATCTTCGATAAGCTTCGCCGTAGTGGTGTCCCTGCTCTCGCACACCATCTTTCTTGTTGTTGATAACTTCACAAGGATGCCTATTTATAGATTAAGCATCATAACATAGTGTCGACACTCATGAAATAATGTTGACACTCACCCCTGTCATTGTGTCTCCACCCACCGAAATAGTGTCGCCACTCACTGGCATAGTGCCGCCACTCATGACATAGGGTCGATACTCACCCATGTATTTGTATTGCCATCTACTAAATACTGTCATCACCCATGTTTAGTCCCGGTTGGAGTCTCCTTTAGTCCCGGTTGGAGACACCATCCAGGACTGAACGGGATCACGCGAGCCTAGCCTACTGCAACCCCTTTAGTTCCGATTGGTGTGCCAACCGAGACTAAAGATATGGAGTAGAAGGTTTTTAAATCAGTGCATAGTTTTAGTATGTAGTATGTCGTTGAATTGTGTGCTTTTATTTTTATTCTGGTACTAATTTTAGCATCATCATTCTGTTTTATGTACTTATATAATGCAGATGAGCTGTCCATGGATGTACGCTGACCGAATCTCTGGCGAGTTCATTAAAGCCGTGCGTTCTTTTCTTGTTGTGTCCAAGGCAAACAAGAGGAATGGTTTTATGTGTTGTCCATGTGGTGACTGTCGGAATCAGAAGGAATACTCTTCCTCAAGAGTCCTTCATGGCCATCTGTTTCGGTCGGGTTTCATGTCTGGCTATAATTGTTGGACCAAGCACAGAGAAAGAGGGGTTATGGTGCAAGACAACAAAGAAAAAGAGAATGATGATAACTATCCTATGTCCCCTAAATACGGTGGTACTACAATCGAAGACAATGGTGAAGAAGAAGTAGAAGAATGGGCATCATATGAGCCAGATGATGATCTTGGTCGGGCCAATGCTAATGCAAAGGGAGAATGTGAAAGCGAAAGGGAGAGGTTGAAATTTGAGAAGATGTTAGAGGATCACAACAAATTGTTGTATCCGAATTGCAAAGATGGCCACAAAAAGCTGGGTAGCACACTAGAATTGCTGCAATGGAAGGCAAAGATCAGTGTGACTGACAAGGGATTTGAAAAGTTTCTGAAAATAATAAAGAAGCTGCTTTCAAAGGATAACGAATTGCCCACCAGTACGTATGAAGCAAAAAAGGTTGTCTGCCCTCTAGGATTAGAGGTGCAGAAGATATATGCATGCATTAATGACTGCATCCTCTACCGTGGTGGAGAGTATGATAATTTGGATGCATGTCCCGTATGCACTGCATTATGGTATAAGATCAGATGAGATGACCCTGGTGATCTTGAGGGCGAGCGCTCTAGGAAGAGGGTTCCCGCCAAGGTGATGTGGCATGATCCTATAATACCACAGTTGAAACGTTTGTTCAGAAACAAAGAGCATACCAAATTTTTGCGATGGCATAAAGAAGACCGTAAGAAAGACGAGATGTTGAGACAGCCTACTGATGGGTCGCAGTGGAGAAAAATTGAGAGAAACTACCCGAACTTTATAGGTGACACGAGGAACTTATGGTTTGGTCTAAGTACAGATGACATGAATACTTTTGGGGAGCAGCACTGCAGTCATAGCACCTGGACTATGACTCTGCATATCTATAACCTTCCTCCTTGGTTGTGCATAAAGAAGAAGTTCATTATGATGCCAGTGCTCATCCAAGGCCCAAAGAAACCTGACAACGACATTGATGTGTACCTAAGGCCATTACTTGAAGAACTTATACAGTTGTAGCACGGACAAGGTGTACGTGTGTGGGATGAGCACAAACAGGAGGAATTTGACCTACGAGCGTTGCTGTTCGTAACCATCAATGATTGGCCTGCTCTTAGTAACATTTCATGACAAACAAACAAGATATATAATGCATGCACACACTAGTCACTGCAACTTTCGCCGAGAGAACTCGCCGGGAACCTTGTAGCATAAACTTTGCGCCATTGTAGCAAAACCACTAGACGGTTGTAGCAAAAAAAGATTTTGTCGGAGACATCGCCGGAGACTTTGTAGCAAAAAAGTTTTAGACACTATCCTCGGTCATCTTGTAGCAAAAGTTTAACAATATTATAGCAAAAACACACAATAGTTGGAGCAATAAACATATATGTATGTAGCATATCTGGCAGCCAAAGTAAAAAAATCCCCAACATAAAATCCGCCGCTTAGTCTGTAGCAAGTCCGGCGACACCCCTGCCAGAGACTAGCCCGAGGAAGGAGCTGTGTCGTCGTTCCCCTTCCAGGACCTGTGCTTGCCATCTCGCTGCGCCGGTGCTCCACTTGTAGGGCGGCGAACTCTGGCCGACAAAATAGAAAGACGGCGAGGTTCGCGCGCGAGCTCTGGTAGTGCGGGGTAGGAGAGGGCGCAGCAAAATCCATCCGCGGGCTAGTTCCCGTGAAGCGCGCAATGCAGGGCAAAGAGAAGGCATGACCAACTGCGGCGGTGCACGGCGAGCTCCGGCGGCAGAGGAACTGGCCGGCAGCAGCGTTCATGGTCGCTGGCGAACGCCTGCTTACATACCTGCGTGGCGGCGGTAGCATATGGAGAGGCATGCTCACGTACCTGCACGGCAGCGGCAACGCGTATGAAGAGGCAACACACAACAACGTCCGGTGCGAGCACGCAGGAAAATCTGAGGAGATAATATTGGGAGGCCCACCACTTCCTGATACCACGCGCGAGGGCAACCATCTTGGGGATGGAATCACGTGATCCCCCGGGGAGGAGTATCATTTTCCATAGACGAAGCGTCTCTGTCGTTGGCATCGTCTTCCGCTGAGACCAATGGAACCCTCGTTGGGCCGCTAAGCTTCTAAGCAAGAACATGCCGTCTAAACAAACTGGTAGACGGATAAGGCCCGGTGAGCCGTAGGCCAGCTAGATCGATTTTCGGAGCAGCCGGATAAGGCCCGGTGAGCCGTAGTCTAGTTAGATCGATTTTCGGAGCAGCCCCTGTTACGAACGTGACTCGCGGGGTGACGCATTCAGATTGACATAGAGAATCTCGGTGGGACGACGAGAAGATCCAAGACGTTCAACATCGCTATCGGATGACCATGCGCATCAAAACGATGTGAAGGCTCCTAGCTAGGCAAGTTTTACTGTTTCTTAATGCTATGCTTGTTATATTTTTGTTCGATACATTTCATGAATCATTCGTGTTCCATAAAATTCTCATGGTGGAGGCATACCCTTAACCGAGTAGATTCTTATTCATATTTCAGATTGCCAATATATTTAGGTTCTAAACATTGTTTTACAATCTTGGAGTTTAAATAGCAAAGTTATATTGTCCTAACTAAACATGTATGTTAACCACGCACTAACGAATTATTAACATTCATAAAGCAAATCCTTCTACTTAGTATTGATCTTTTTGGGCTAGAGTTTCCTGGAAAACATATATTTGTATACATTGAAGCGGTCCAAAATATTTCACACTATTTTTACTAATTTATATTATACGCTATTTTTTGTTCATGAACGCCTGGTGTTGTTTTCTCCTTTCATTCATGAGCAGTAAAGATTTTATGATTTGCCGTCTTACTCCGACATACTACAGCTAAACTAAGACAAGATAATTTGTTGGGTTAAGGCTTCACTATTTTATTTTGAGAAAGGCATCACCAATTGAGCACTAACTTGAATGTCTTTTTATTTATATATTGGTATGTATAGATCTTGAGTTGCAAGGTGGGAAGTTAAATTAGGTTATGCACAACATGAATTTGGTCTTCTTATCTATACCAATGTATATATTAAGGAAGTTAGTTTCATTTACCTTATTTTTTTCTTATAGTGGTAATGAAGTCTTTTTGTGGACTATTTCCTGAGTATCTTTGATTCCATTCCTTTTGTTGAAACATAACATAACATGCGGACTGACTCTCCAACCGGCTTCTGCTCATGTATCTGAGTCATTGACATCTACCACAACTAAATCCTACAAGGTAAGCGACATCTGTTCCATCGGCGCTTGCGTGTGTGCACAAAGATTCGGTGATATGTCTCTGAGCTCACGATGATCAATTATTTGGTCGGTCCAGATGTGCCAGCTGCGCCTGGGGTTTCTTAGGGATGAGGAGGAGCATGAGGCCATGTGGGATCAGTAGCACGAGAACATCATCCAGAAGACATACTCCCTCTTCTCCAATCTCTCATAGGCCTATTCCTCAAGGAGTCAAGGTACTTGTTGCTTTCTGTCCTCTCCCTATGATCCGTCAGCTTGCTTAGTTCTGTTAGATAGAGTAAGTTTTGACAAATATTGGAGGAGGAATTTACAGAGTCCTAATGAGCTCAACATATGCCATGGTACTCCATATTACTCACACCTTTTCATGTTCTCTTGAGTATGCAACTCGAATTCTAGACGAACCCGATTTGGCATTGACTACCTTGGTGAAAAGTCTTGTTAGTTTTTGCAATAAGGTTCCGTCCTTGCCAATTAAAATTTCCAAAGACATTGTGGAGAGACTGTTCTACGGGAGCTTTAGTGAGATATTTGATTTAGATATTTGATTTCTTAGTTGAGCCTATTGGTCTGCTTCTATTGCACAAGTTTGCGTTTAGGTACTTCTCTTGACCGTAAGGTCTGGTGTGTTTTAATATGGGTCCTATGCATGATTCCCTTCAGTCTTAGGCCTATGCATATGTGATTTGATCGTTTGTTCCACTACACCTTGTTGGGAAATAAATGTGATGGCCTCACAAAAATGCTCTTTAGTAGAATCTGGTTGATCATTTTCACGTTCATCACAATCTATTAAATTCTCGTTGTTACCGACATGTATAAATCCAAAGTTGTTTTTAGAAAAGAGAGAATTTGTAAAGAATGCAGAGAATACATAACCCAAAGTCATAGCAAGTATGATCATAATTAACTGTACTTAGATGCACTCTGAACCAACCCATGCATTAGGTGTATTGATTTTTTAATAAGATTGTGAATAACCAAATAAAAAAATTACTAAGGATGATTTTTTTTTGCTTCCATCACATGATTCTAAAGCACTTTCTTTTACTTCGGTAACACTTACTCTAAAGCACATCCTTGTATACGATTAAACCAGAAGCTTTTAGTACTACTGATACATTATACACTTTGACTACCTCAAGGGAGCATAGTAATTGCCTATCATTCCTCATTTTCTGCACAAATTCATTATACATTTGTTTGCTATAAAATGATGCCGGTTATTGATTGATTACATTTTGGACTTTCAAAATTCTATCTAATGTTTGTTGTGACCTGTATCGATTGATTTCGATGTGCAATTTGTGTTGGCTGGTAGGACTTCTAAATTACATACTGATCTACAAAGCAATTTATGCTGACAATTTCAGTTATACAAATCTTCCAACCTGATCTCAATTCACTCCCAGGTTTATAACTTCTAACCTAATCTGGCCTTTCAAATGCCTCATAGAGATGTATAATTTATAAACAGATTGCCATGTATTTTTTGATTACTATATAGGGAAGACTTAATTGGATTCCTATGAATGGTGGAATGATACTATGTCCATGTTGAATATCTGCTATATTATGTGGAGAGGTGACACTAAAGTTTGATAGTTGAGATGGTTACAAATGTCAGCTATTTGGATTGCACGTCCAGATGCTGGAGCTCTTGGTCTCGACCGACACTGTGTGTGCCCGTGTAGTCTAGGTGTTCTACGTGATGGGCATGGAGGTTGATGATTCAATGCTCTGAGGAGTTAGAGCTAATGTTGTGGGCTTCATTGTGACAGAAATAGACTGTGCCACCCATGTATATATACTGCCGACGTAGTACACATACTTCCCCCATTTTGGGAAAACCCAATCTGAATTCCAACAAGGAACTTTGAATTATTTGTGTTCTTGTCCTAATTGTGGGAAACTTACATCTAGCTACTTAATGTCAGTACTATACTGTAAATGTGTCGCTCCAACTCGTGTTGTTGTGTTTTTCAAAAGGAAAGGGACAACCTGTATTGAAAGACAATGCTTCTTCTCATGTTATGAGTTGTTCTCTTAAATGAACACTTGTGTGTTATTGTAGATGCTACTTCACTGCACGAGTAAATAAAGATCTGTGTAAATTTTATTATTATAGTTCTAATTAAACTAGAACCGTGGTTGTTGTCTGTGAGGTTCTATATTTGTTGAGAGAATAGCATAAAATCCATCAGAGAGATCGCTACTTGTTGGGATGTGTATGTGTGTGTGTGAGAGAGAGAGTGTAAAATATGATGTTTCCATAATTTTCTATGGTACCCCAAACTGCATTGTTATTGGTATATTTTCTTGTCATCGCACATATCACAATCGAATCTTGTGTGGTTAGTCTCTTAGAACGGGTGATCTTGTGATTTGGTGGTGTTTGTTAGGTGGAAGCACTAACATTGGCTTTGTGTTCTCCATCCTTGATCTTGTCACATTGACATATGCTCCTTTTGTCTTGCTAGGTGGAGCGTCTTCACAGTTAATAAGAGCATCAACAATTACAATCATCCCATAGCAACACACGGGCATTTTACTAGTAGCCTTATATAAATAACATATTTGATTTACATGATTGACACCTATTTTGGCATGGGCTACGGTCCCATATCCTAACATGCCCCCTTAATCAAAACTTGTACAAGTTTAGATTACGCTTAAATTTCTCTAATTCTCTTGATGGAAGAGCCTTGGTGAATCCATCGGCGACTTGATCCTTGGTGGAGATGAATCAGATGTCGATCTTCTTCTGAGCAACTCTTTCTCGAACAAAGTGAAAGTTAATATCAATATGTTTTGTCCTGGTATAAAAAATGGGATTAGCCGAGAGATATGTCACATTTGTCACACCATAAGCAAGGGGTCACGCTTAGTTTCATGTCAAGTTCTTTGAGAATGGTTTTGACCCATATAACTTCAGCCGTTGCATTCTCTAGATATTTGTATTAAGATTCTATACTAGAGCGAGAGACAGTTGCTTGCTTTCGAGCACTCTAGAATATAATATTGGGTCCAAGAAATATAGAAAATCCACGTCTATCATCGATACATCCTACCCAATCAGCATCTAAAAAAACACTTATTAAGGTATACAAAGATTTCTTGAAATTTAGTCATGTAGTAATTATATCTTTAACATAGCAAAGGATTTGTTTTACCGCTATCCAGTGTGCAGTGGTGTGCATGCAAATATTGATAAACCTTGTTAACCAAAAAATATATATCAGGTCTTGTCAGAGTAAAGTATTGCAAACCTCCTACAATGCTTCTATATCTTGTACTGTCCTCTGGTCCCAATGCCTTGTTGGGAATATGCCCTAGAGGCAATCATGTAAAATGATATTTTCCATTGTATTCATAAAGATATTAAGTTGTCCTTGTATAAACATCTGATGTGTATCATTGAATATGTGATTCGGTTGTGGAACTATACATTCATGTTGTTTGTACTAAATATCCATGATCATCGAGGTTGTGCTGGACACACAACTTAGACCAATGTGAAAGTCAGCTTGATGACTCGGTTCCACTTGTCATGAGTATGGAGATGCTATTCCGAATTACACAGATTCGGCTAAAGATTTAAGCGAGTCAGATTGACCCATATTGAGGTACAATGAACAAGTTGTCATTTGTATATCTCAATCATGTAATCCTTAGACCTGAGGTTGTTGCATAGTCCGAGTTGAGGATCACCGACTTAGGTTCTATCAAACGTTGATCCGTAACTGGGCTGTTATAAAGGCAAAGTTCGGGTCGACTGAGAATCAAGCTGCGTGATGTGAATAACCAAGATGAGATTTTGCCCCTCCACTTGGAGAGATATTCTCTGGGCCCTCTCGGATGATATTATTCGGAAAGCATGGCCATGCACGACTCGGTTAAGTGTTAACCGAGGCGATCGACTAAGAGTTAGTCGGATGAATCACTTATCTCGGATCGAGAAGAGAGTCGGACTATTTAAGGGATGACAATTATTCGCCTATAGTCTGACAAGGTATATCATGAGGCAAAAGGGACTCGGACGCAAGTCGCATTGGAAAGGCAAGTCGTCTTGACTCTTTGGTACTTGGGAGTCGGCACGTTCTGCTAGGAGCTGCTACCGACTGATCAATTGAGAGTCGGACTCCAATCATGTCCAAGTAGCCATGAGCCTGCGGGGTCACACACTTAAGAGCGGGAGCAAGTTCGGATTGGATCTGAACCGGAAATCTGGTTGGGTTGGACCCAAGCCGGATTAGGACTGAGTCACTGAGTCGGACTCACGGTGACTAGTGTTATATGAGATTTAGTGAATGGGCCATGAGAGTGGAGCCCATGTTCACTCCATATATATAGTGGAGCACAGTAACCCAGAAGGGTTAATCATTTTGATCGGTTAGGTCATTCCATGTGTTGGAAACCCTAGCTCCACAGTAGTCCTACCGTCATAATGAACCTAGCAGTTCGCCGCCGGTGCTCCTCCTTCTACGTGTGGATACCAACAGAGGTGCTATACGATCAACACCAGGACGACCGGATCGCAAAGGACTGCACTGCATCAACTAATGTGCTTCATCAGTAATCCACAACTGCGCGTCTAGTGGTAAACCTCGTGGCCTTCTACCTCAGCTAGATCTTGGGATCACCATGTTAGAGGGAAAAGTTTTTGTTTTATCTCTACGTGGCCCAACAGTGGTATCAGAGCGATAGCTTCTGGTTTTAGGCTCGAGATCTCGCATATATGATATGCGGTTGGCTGTAGATGAGATCTATATGCTGTTTTGGTGGTCGATCTATGAGATAGATCAGTTTTGTACGAGGTTGATTGGATCAAATGTACTCGGGGAATGCTAGATCTGATTTCCTTGATCATACTGCCGAGGTCGTGGAACGACATACCCCTACCGGTTGGCTTCCGCCATCGGGGTAGCCGTGACACATAAATCCAGAGGCGGTGATCGAAGATCAAAAAGTTTGATCGAATCGGAAGAATGGTCGGAATCCATGTTCGGATCGTAGATCGCTGCCCCTTTGATCCCCGCCCGCTATCCGGCTAGCGGGACCGCCGGGTTCGCCCTGTCGTAGCGCCTTAGATGTCGTTGCGAGTTTCACAACGCCGGTAGATATTGTATCTATGCATAACTTGTTTTTACAGGAAGTTGTGAATGGTATGGTTCATGTGCATGTGATGTATGTGTGTAATCCATATGTGATCTATGAATCACGGTTTTGTCAGCCGGCTGGAGCCTAGGTGCTGTCATATTATTGTATAACAACCTGCGTGTCGGATTCTCCTTGTAATTTACTTTACTAAGCTAGTGTAGCTGTTTGGAGATCCCCGAAGGCATGCAAGGTGTTGTACATGTCGGCGACATGGAGTAAGACGACAAGTGACAAGAGTTGGCACGAGTCGGATTACAGGCTTTGTGGAGATGGAGATAGCCATGAAGGGAGCCATACCATTTCACATTATAATTTCTTTATTTTGTGCTATTGTTATGTCTCTATTTTACCTTTATTAGATAGTAGGTAAAATTTAATCCCTCAAAGAAGGTCTAGTCGGTTTTCCCGCCAGTGTTTTCACCATCACAAGTCGGACATTTTTGGTAGTGGGCTCATAAAATTGAGGTGCTGCCAATTCTTCCCGACTAGGTGGGTTCGAGTTGGACTCTTACTGCCGAAACACTCGGTAAGCTAAACGGGTGTATCACAACGGTTGTGGGGCTCAGGGAAAAGTCGGACAGGAGCACGGGCATGTGATGCTACCCGTCCAACATGAGTTGTATGAGATACGATTGACAAGGAGTTGTCTACCTAGATCACTTGGCGGCTAGCGGTGATGCTAAAGCTCACTAGCCGACTTGCTTATTTAGGATCCTGAATCACTAAGCAACCATCGGAGGGGTGTTGGTTCTAGTGGGAGCATAAAATATTAAAGTGTTTAATATGCTTGCTCTTTTATGAATACATGTCTTAAGTTTTTTGCATTTTTTCTGTTGTAGATCATGGCACCAAGTAGCAGTCACTCTCAGATATCCGGTTTTGCGTTGACAACTATCCTTGAGAAATATAAACTAAACGACACTAATTTTACCAACTGGTATCGAAATCTGAGAATTGTTCTCAAACAAGAAAAGAAGGACCATGTCCTAGACAACCCACTTCCAGATGAGCCGAATGAGAATGCGACTGTCGCTGCCAGCAATGCCTACCGTCGGGCTAAGGATGAGTCCATAGATATTATCTGTTTTATGCTTGCTCACATGGAACCGGACTTGCAAAAGCAGTTCGAGAATGTTGAGGCCTACGATATGATCGAAAGCCTCGAAAGTATGTTCCAGGCTCAGGCGAATACTGAGAGGTATCAAGTCTCTCAGGCTTTGTTTAGTTGCAAGATTAAGGATGGTGATCCACTGAGTCCGCATGTGATCGAAATGGTTGGTTATGTGCAGTCTCTGGAGAGGCTTGGCTACCCCATTAGCGAATAGTTTGCTACGGATATAATTATGAACTCTCTTCCTACTGCATATGGGTAGCTCATTTCGAACTACCACATGCATGGTATGGATAAGAAGCTCACTAAATTACATGGGATGCTCAAGCAGGCAGAGGCGGATCTCAAGAAGGGCGCTAGTCAAGTGTTGATGGTGTAGAATAAGGCTAAGTTCATGAAGAGTTCTTGGACTAAGAAGAAGGCTAAGTCGGGAGGAAAGCAGGCTTAGGACCCGGTCCCAAGCGCTTCCTCAGGGACTAAGCCATCTCCTTCATCCGGATCCACTTGCTTCTACTGCAAGGAAGATGGCCACTGGAAGAGGAACTGCAGCAAGTACTTGGTCGACAAAGCCAAGAGTGGAGGTATGACTTCGACTCAGGTACACTTGTTTGCAATGTTATAGACATATATCTTGCTGATGCACCTAATAGTTCTTGGGTATATGATATCGGATCAGTTATTCACATCTGCAACTCGTTGCAGGGACTGGTAAGAACTAGGAGCGTAGCAAGAGGCGAGGTTGATATTCGAGTCGGCAAAAAAGCAAGAGTTGCTGCGTTGGAAGTCGGCACGATGCAACTTCATTTACCTTACGGATTCATTATGGAACTGAATAATTGTTATTATGTTCCAGTGCTCAGTCGAAACATTATTTCTGCTTCATGTTTGATGAGGCAAGGCTATGAGTCGAATATCAAGAATAATGGTTGTTCTTTGTATTTGAATGATATGTTTCACGACTTTGCACCCGTCTAGGACGGATTATTTATTCTGAATCTTGATGGTGAGTCGGTTTATAAAATAAATGTTAAAAGGTTGAAACCAAATGATCTGAATATGACTTACTTTTGGCACTGTCGGCTTGGTCATATAAGTTGGAAACATATGAAGAAGCTCCATGATGATGGACTCCTAACTTTGTTCGACTTGGAGTCGTTCGAGACATGTGAATCTTGCCTACTCGGCAAAATGACCAAGACACCTTTTGCAAAGAGTTGCAAAAGGGCGTCTGACTTGTTGGGACTAGTACATAGTGATGTATGTGGACCAA
The DNA here is from genome assembly GCA_916181665.1 of Avena sativa. Classification (NCBI taxonomy): domain Eukaryota; kingdom Viridiplantae; phylum Streptophyta; class Magnoliopsida; order Poales; family Poaceae; genus Avena; species Avena sativa. Next base: position 154,008,758 of record OV702297.1, read on the forward strand.
TGAGCACGACAGCCAGGGGTGGTTATGAGTACTTCATTACCTTCACTGATGATTTGAGTCGGTATGGATAGATCTAATTGATGAAACATAAGTCGGAAGCCTTTGAAAAGTTAAAAGAATTCCAGAATGAAGCACAGAATTAACTCGGCAAGAAAATAAAGTTTCTTCAGATGGACCGAGGAGGCGAGTACATGAGCCATGAGTTTGATGACCATCTGAAAAGTTGTGGAATCGTTCCTCAACTTACTCCGCCAGGAACGCCACAAAGGAATGGTGTTTTGGAAAGGCGGAAAATCGGACCTTGTTGGACATGGTACGGTCAATAATGAGTCGGACAGATCGGCCTTTATCATTTTGGGGTTATTGTCTAGAAACAACGGCATCCACACTAAACAGAGTACCATCAAAGTTAGTAGAGAAGACACCGCATGAGATGTGGACAGGCAAAAAGCCAAGTTTGTCTTTTCTTAAGATTTGGGGTTGTGAAGCATTCGTATAGCAACTTCAGTCGGACAAACTTACGGCCAAGTCGGATAAGTGTATTTTCGTGGGGTATCCGAGGGAAACCTTGGGTTACTACTTCTACAACCGAGAAGAGGGCAAAGTGTTTGTCACTGGGAATGGTGTCTTCCTTGAGAAAGAGTTTCTCAGTCGAGGAGTCAGTGGGAGCATGGTGCAGCTCGAAAAAATTTGAGAGGAACTGACTAGTAGCGAGTTAGCAAAAACCTTGGAGGTCGAGCCGGTCGTGGTAGCTAAGCCAGCAACAACACCTGTACTACGAAGATCAGCGAGATTGCGAAGTGTTCGTGATGTATTACTGTTAGACAGTGATGAGCCAGCAAATTATTCGGAAGCGATAGTGGGATCTGATTCTGAGTCATGGCTTGGAGCCAATAGATCCGAGTTAAAGTCCATGGATGAAAATCAAGTTTGGAACTTGGTTGATCTGCCAGACAGTGCAAGACCCGTCGAGTGCAAATGGGTCTTTAAGAAGAAACCTGATATGGATGGAAATGTTTCCGTCTATAAAGCACGTCTTGTCGCGAAGGGGTTCTGACAAGTTCAAGGAGTTGATTACGACGAGACTTTCTCGCCCATAGCGATGCTTAAATCAGTTCGGATCATGTTAGCAATAGCAGCCTATTTCGACTATGAGATTTGGCAGATGGATGTCAAAACGGCTTTCCTTAACGGAAATTTAACCGAGGACGTGTATATGATACATCCCGAGGGTTTTGTCGATCCGGCTAATGCTGACAAAGTATGTAAACTTCAGAAATCCATTTATGGGTTGAAGCAAGCATCTCGGAGTTGGAATATTCGCTTTGATGAGGTAGTCAAATCGTTTGGCTTCATCAAGAGTGATCATAATTCTTGTTTATACAAGAAGTTTAGTGGGAGCAAAGTAAACTTTCTAATCTTATATGTGGATAATATATTATTGATTGGAAATGATGTCCAGATGTTGCAAGAAACCAAGGAATCATTGGAAAGGAGTTTCTCAATGAAAGACTTGGGTGAGGCAACATATATCCTTGGAATCCGGATCTATAGAGATAGATCAAGATGGCTCATTGGATTGAGTCAGATTACTTATTTGGACAAAGTGTTGAAGAAGTTCAATATGGAATCGTCTAAGAAGGGGTTCTTACCGATGTCCCATGGTGTAAAACTTAGCAAGACTCAGTGTCCTTCGCTAACTAATGAGCGAAGTCGGATGAGTGCGATTCCGTATGCTTTTGCAGTTGGATCCATCATGTATGCCATGAATTGTACTAGGATGGATGTTTCCTATGCTCTAAGTGTTGTGAGCAGATACCAGGCCGATCCTGGAGAAATCCACTAGACAGCGGCTAAAAATATCCTAAAGTACTTGAGAATGACTAAGGATATGTTTTTGGTTTATGGTGGTGAAGATGAACTCAGTGTAAAGGGTTACACGGATGCGAGTTATCTTACCGACTCTGATGATTCTCGTTCGCAATCCGGATACATGTTTATTATAAACAGAGGTGCTATGAGCTGGAAGAGTTCCAAGCAAGAGACTATGTCTGCATCTACAACAGAGGCTGAGTATATTGCCGCCTCGGAGGCAACAAATGAAGCTGTTTGGATGAGGAATTTCCTCATGGATCTTGGTGTGGTTCAGGGCTCGTCCAATCCGTTAGACGTGTATTGTGACAACAATGGTGCTATTGCACAAGCCAAGGAACCTAGACAACACTAGAAGAACAAGCACATACTCATGTGGTACCATCTGATTCGCCAGTTCGTGGATCAGGGTGATATCAAATTATGCAAGGTACACACGGATGCAAATCTTGTAGATCCGTTGACAAAGCCGTTACCCCAGCCGAAGCATGAGGCGCACCTAAGAGCCATGGGAATTAGATGCTTAGACATGTGATGTCGGGATATTGACTCTAGTGCAAGTGGGAGACCGTTGGGAATATGCCCTAGAGGCAATCATGTATGATGATATTTCCCATTGTATTCATAAAGATATTAAGTTGTCCTTGTATAAACATCTGATGTTTATCATTGAATATGTGATTCGGTTGTGGAACTATACATTCATGTTATTTATACTAAATATCCTTTGTCATCGAGGTTGTGCTAGACACACAACTTAGACCAATGTGAAAGTCGGCTTGATGACTTGGTTCCACTTGTCATGAGTATGGAGATGCTATTCCGACTTACACAGATTCGGCTAAAGAGTTTAGCGAGTCGGATTGACCCATATTGAGGTATAACGAACAAGTTGTCATTTTTTTATCTCAATCAATGTAATCCTTAGACCTGAGGTTGTTGCATAGTCCGAGTTGAGGATCACCGACTTAGGTTCTGTGAAACGCTGATCCGTAACTGGGCAGTTATAAAGGCAGAGTTCGGGTCGAGTGAGAATCAAGATGCATGATGTGAATAACCAAGATGGGATTTTGCCCCTCCACTTGGAGAGAAATTCTCTAGGCCCTCTCAGATGATATGATTTGGAAAGCATGGCCATGCACGACTCGGTTAAGTGTTAACCAAGGCAATCGACTAAGAGTTAGTCGGATGAATCACTTATCTCGGATCGAGAAGAGAGTTGGAATATTTAAGGGATGACAATTATTCTCCTATAGTCTGACAAGGTATATCATGAGGCAAAAGGGACTCGGACGCAAGTCGCATTGGAAAGGCAAGTCGTCTTGACTCTTTGGTACTTGGGAGTCGGCACGTTCTGCTAGGAGCCGCTACCAACTGATGGATTGAGAGTCAGACTCCAATCGTGTCCAAGTAGCCATGAGCCTGCGGGGTCACACACTTAAGAGCGGGAGCAAGTTCGGATTGGATCTGAACCGGAAATCTAGTTGGGTTGGACCCAAGCCGGATTATGACTAAGCCAGTGAGTCGGAATCGCGGTGACTAGTGTTATATAGGCTTTAGTGAATGGACCACTAGAGTGGAGCCCATGTTCACTCCCTATATATAGTGGAGCACAGTAACCCAGAAGGGTTAATCATTTTGATCGGTTAGGTCATTCCATGTGTTGGAAACCCTAGCTCCACAGTAGTCCTGCCGTCATAACGAACCTAGCAGTTCGCCGCCGGTGCTCCTCCTTGTACGTGTGGATACCAGCAGAGGTGCTGTACGATCAGCACCAGGACGACCAGATCGCAAAGGACTGCACTGCATCAACTGACGCGCTTCATCAGTAATCCACAACTGCGCGTCTAGTGGTAAACCTTGTGGCCTTCTACCTCAGCTAGATCTTGGGATCATCACGTTAGAGGGAAAAGTTTTTGTTTTATCTTTACGTGGCCCAACATGCCTCCCCTTCATGAAGGGACAAATTTTCAGATGTAGATAGTGGTGTAGAGAAGGCCTTACAATTGTTCATACCAAGTTTGGCTAATAATTCAGAGGAATATTTGGCTTATGTGAGTAGTATCCCATCTTGTATTTTCTGACCTCAATGTCCATAAATAAGTGTAAGTCACCAGGATCCTTGATGGAGAAGTGTGTGTTCAGATTTTTTACAATTGTGGAGATGACTTCTTTGGACAAACCTGTAACAATCGACATAAATCAATACATAAATGATAATACCCGAGTTGTTGTAGATGAACAGTGAAGTGTCTCCTTGTGATGGAAAGAAGCCCGGTTCTTATAGTCTTGTACTGAGTTGTGAATACCAAGCATGTGGCGCCTGTTTGATCCCATATAAAGCTTTATCGAGTTTGCACACATAATGTGGAGCATTCTTGTTTTCGTACCTAGGAGGTTGTTTCATATATACTTCCTCTTCTAAAACACCATGTAAGAACGCGTTCTTGACATCGAGTTGACGGAGATCCCAGCCCCTGGAGACAGAAATAGACAAAACAAGTCTATTAGTAGCAGCTTTAACTACGGGGTTGAAAGTATCCTCATAATCTATCCCATAGTGTTGATTTAATCCCTTGGCCATAGATCGAGCTTTGTACCGTTCGATGGTACCATCGGGGTTTTTCTTGATGCAGTACACCCACTAGCAATCATTTAAGTTTTTGTTAACGTAATATGGGGGAACTAAATGCCATGTGTTGTTCTCCATAAGAGCAGTGTACTCTTCTTCCATTGCCTAGCGCCAATTCGGATCATGTAGAGATGCTTGTAGATTGGAAGGTTCTCCTATGGAAACACAAGAAAAATTATAACGCACCGTTCCATCAATATATTTATTTGGATTAACAATAGCCTCCCGAAATCTGGTTCGAGCCGCAGGTGGTGACGCAGATCGGCGTGTCGCAAAATATTCAGGATGAAGTTGAGCCACAGGTGCTGATGTAGAGCGGTTTGCCGCAGAGGATCCGGGCACACACACACGCGACCACGTCGTGGTGGGGAAGCCCCAGTCGCAGGCGCTATTGCATCACGTGTCTCCTTGCGTGGGCTAGTGCGGTCGTTGGAGATAGCCGCGGGGCCCTCGTATGGTGATGATGGGCCGGTCGGAACTGGTCCAGGCAATATGGGCACGCGGGACTAGGGAGCCATGTCTGGTGGCGACGTGGATGCGCGGCACTAGAGAGCCGGACTCCCAAGCGGGGATGGCGCGGGTGTACCGGATGCAGTAACTGCTCCGCGGTTTGCATGGGCAGGTGACGGGGGATCTCCACCGGGATGGGTGTTGTTAGCCTCTAGAGAATCAGTCTCGGATCGGGAGCCTTAGTCATTTTCTTCCAAATTTAGACCATGATTTCTTGTCTTGTTTTCACTCAAATATTCACCAAATTGATCCAAATTTTGGGTAGCAGTCTGTACAGAAGCAACATGGGGTAATGGCGCATGAAAATTAGTCACATTGTTATATATATATATCCTCGTTACTTTGATCATGAGATAGAGGCGACTTGAATGGGAAGATGTTTTCATCAAATACGACATCACGGGAAATGTATATGCGGTCTATAGATATTTCAAGACATTTGACACCCTTGTGTCTAGGACCATAGCAAAGAAAATACATCGTTTAGAGTGGAAACAAAAATTTTGATTGTTGTAAGGACGTAAGTCAGACCAACAGGCGCAACCAAAAACATGAAGAGATTTGTAGTTTGGTTGTGTGTTGATAAGACGTTCAACATGAGTATCATTTTAGATGACTTTGCTTGGCATAAGATTAATGATATAGGTGGCCACGAGGAATGCCTCATCCCAAAATTTTAGAGGGATAGATGCATGAGTCAGAAGAGCAAGGCCAGCCTCAACTATGTGGCAATATTTTTGTTTAGCGGATCCATTTTGTTGATGGGCATAAGAACATGAGACGTGGTGTGATATGCCAAGTTGTTGGAAAAAATGATTTAACTTCTTATACTCTCCTCCCCAATAGGTTTGCATGGTGATTAGTTTTGATCAAATTTTCGTCAACAAAATTTATGAAGTTTTTAAATACTTCAAAGACATTAGATTTCTTTTTGAGCAAATAGATCCATGTGAATTTGATAAGTCATCAGTGAAACTCACATAATATTTGTGGCGACCAATAGAAGGGATAGCGAGTCCCCAAACATTGAAGAAAATCTGTTGCAAATGCATAGTTGAAACACTAGTTGTCATGGGTATGGAAGTTGATGAATTTTAGCTTTTTGACAAGAATCACAAATAGTTTTAACACTAGAGTTCATGGAACAAGGAAGGCTAAGTTTATTAGAATTTGTTGAACAACCAGACTTGATGGGTGACCTAGATGACTATGCCATTTCGATGGAGTTGGCTTGGTGATGACACAAGCTTGCTTTTTATTTGATAATGATGAAATGATGGGGTAGAGACCTCCTTCACATATTTCTTTAAGAAGTATTTTACTTGTATCTCAATCCTTAATAAAAAATGACATGGGTGAAACTCAAGAAAAACAGCGTTATCAAGATCAAGTTGATGAACAGATAAAAGATTTTTAGTTGCATTAGGTATATGAAGAATATTGTTGAGATGAAGATCATGATCATGATTGGGAATTTGGATAATAGATTTACCAATATGACAAATTTCCATACCTTCACCATTAGCAGTGTGCACCTTGTCATTCCCATGCTACTTCTCATGGATCAGTAATTTCTCTAGGTTGCCGGTGAGATGAGTTGTCGCTCTGGTGTCACCATACCAATTGGTATCAACACCATAGGTTACATTTGCCTCCTTTTCTTGAGATGTGGTGTTGTCGTTGCCATAACGCCACCAACACTCGTTGGCGGGATGACCGTGCTTCTTGCAAATCTAGCAAATTACAACGGTGAACTTGGATGGTACATGATCACCTCGTCCTTATCCTTGTTCTTGGGGACGACGGTTTCTACCGCCGCCATAGCCTCGGTCATCGTGGCGGTGATATCCACCACCACCATAGCGTCGGTCATCGTGGTGGAAATCTCCACCACCGCCATAGTCTCGGTCATCGTGGCGGCGATCTTCACCACTGCCATAGCCTCAGTCATGTTGGCGACAATATCCACCACCGCTGCCATATCCCTTGTCATCGTTGTTGCCATATCCACAAGGGTTGTGCTTCTTCTTGTACAGGCTATTGTTGTTGTAGTGGACATGTGTCGATGCATTTGCCGATGATTCAAATCCTTTGGGATTATCACCAGCGAGCCTCTCCTGTCTCATATCATAAGTTGCAAGAAAACTATGAAGATCGCTCACCGAGCATGAAGACATCGCATGAACTGAAGCCACCAATGGGTTGTTCTCCTCGTCGAGCCCATTGAGGATGAGCTCGATTAATTCTTCTACGTCGAGGGTGCGGACGGTGGCAACAAGCACAGTGGAGTACCCACGCATCTCGGTTATGAACTTGTCCGCAATCTTGTTTAGATTTTTGTTGTTGGAGAGTTCCCCATGCAGATGCGTGACGACGACCTTGGATTTTTATGGAAACATTGAAGTTATCATATTCCATACGTCGACAGCGTGCTCCATGCCTATGGCTTGCGAGAGGATATCCGGTGTCAGTGAGGTGAGTAGAAAACTCAACACCTATTGATCCCTCTCGATCCATTTTTTTAGGCTGGGTTTGGGGACTTCATGGTCTTCTGCTCCTCCACGGCAAGAAACTCATGTGGCTCCGCCTCAGAGCTGTCGAGCAGCCCAAGCATCCGAGTCCCTCTCAAGGAAGGGATGACTTGAGCCTTCCACTATAGAAAATTGGCGCGGGTGAGCTTCACAGTGGGGGGAGGGACCAATTCCCTAGGTCATGGCGGAGGAGGATGTCGCCATGAGGGAGATCGGAGGATCTTCTTCTCTCTCGGGTTCGTGGGTGTTTTTCTGAGAATTTCTCTCGTATTTCCTTTCTTCCTCAGTGTCACAGAAGAGACCACTCTGATACCATATTGATGTATGGCTGGGAACGATGCTTCGCCTTGCATCAATTTCGTGTTAATATAGATTGATACATCACAGTACCGAGTAGTTACAGGAGATTGATTAGGGAGGGATCGCTAAGCAATCAATACTGTGATTAGCTCGATTGCTAGGATCACATCACGGTAGTAGTAATGGGCTTGATTGCCTCTGACAGGCTGGTTGTCCCTTTCCAACTATTTCCAAATAGCCTTATATAAATGACATATTTGATTTACATTATTGACACCTATTTTGGCAAGGGCAACGGTCCCATATCCTAACAAGAAAGACATCATTGCACAAAGATACATTGTTTACACACAAGGCACTAGTAGAAAACAGGCCTTTGGTCCAGACCATTAGTCCTGATTCTGCTACAAACCAGGACTAATACCCCAGTCTGAACGTCTAGAAATGGCTGCAGGGCCCGACCGTCACTAGTCTCGGTTCGAAGGCGACCTTTAGTCTCGGTTTGGGTCTGGCTCCGGACCCTTTAGTCCCGGTTTTTACATGAACCATGACTAAAGATGGACTATTAGTCCCGGTTCAATTTACAAACCGGGACTATTGTCCCTACTATATCTTTTTCCCCCTGTCTGAGCCATTTCAAGCTGTTGGTGGTGTCTCCCTCGATTTCTTCCCTCAAGATCGAGTTCATGTCCATTTTTTCCCAAGATTTGTAAAGGTTTTTTGGCTCCACATCTATCCAAGGGTTCTAAAAAGGTTAGCAACTTCATCCTTTTATCTTTCACTGCTAGTTTAGCTCATTTCATGCTCTAGAAATGGAGGGATTTGTGGGTTCATTAGTTTGGTAGTAATTTTTGAAATAATTAACATAAGATGTGGATTATATATATCTTGTATTAATGTAATGAAATCCAAGCTAAATATCATTTTCAATATGTGGATTCTATCTATATCTGGTTTGGCACATATAGCTAGTCTCGAAATTCATTTGATTCATAGAAGCACAAAGATATACATAAGTTCATCCTCTTGGTTTGGCACTTAGTATCGAAATTTATTTGATTCACAGATGCATCATGCCACCATCCAGCAACAAAATTCCCTTCTTCTTCTACCTGCCTTTAGCAGACTCACAAATTGTAATAAAAATAGGGTTAATTCTCAAAAGTCATTGTAATAAAAATAAGAACCAAAACTATAAAGATCAAGTATTATAGGGCCTCATACTTATGTTGGACATAAAAATCACAGGGATGGCGTGAGAGAGCCTAGTAGGATGCCCAACATATGTCCTTGTGCATATCACAAGGTTGGTCACACCGCCCCCAGGATCACATCTAAAATGAAGGCACATATATATAGTTGCGCCCTAGCATTTTAGTCATAGGTCGTTGCAACAAGCAAGAACCAAAAACATAAACACGCTGGGGAGCTAATTTTTTTCACATATTAGGGAGTGCCTCTATGGAGAGCTCCTTGAAGATGTCTAAGGACGGGATATGCAAAGACATCTTTGAGAAGCTCCGCCGTAGTGGTGTCCCTACTCTCGCACACCATCTTGCAGTTTATAACTTCTCTAGCTCGATCAATATACCCGGGAAGCTAACTAATTTCACATATTAGGGAGTGCTCTATGGCGAGATCCTCGAAGATGTCTGAGGACGAAATCTTAAGACATCTTCGATAAGATTCGCCGTAGTGGTGTCCCTGCTCTCGCACACCATCTTTCTTGTTGTTGATAACTTCACAAGGATGCCTATTTATAGATTAAGCATCATAACATAGTGTCGACACTCATGAAATAATGTTGACACTCACCCCTGTCATTGTGTCTCCACCCACCGAAATAGTGTCGCCACTCACTGGCATAGTGCCGCCACTCATGACATAGGGTCGATACTCACCCATGTATTTGTATTGCCATCTACTAAATACTGTCATCACCCATGTTTAGTCCCGGTTGGAGTCTCCTTTAGTCCCGGTTGGAGACACCATCCAGGACTGAACGGGATCACGCGAGCCTAGCCTACTGCAACCCCTTTAGTTCCGATTGGTGTGCCAACCGAGACTAAAGATATGGAGTAGAAGGTTTTTAAATCAGTGCATAGTTTTAGTATGTAGTATGTCGTTGAATTGTGTGCTTTTATTTTTATTCTGGTACTAATTTTAGCATCGTCATTCTGTTTTATGTACTTATATAATGCAGATGAGCTGTCCATGGATGTACGCTGACCGAATCTCTGGCGAGTTCATTAAAGCCGTGCGTTCTTTTCTTGTTGTGTCCAAGGCAAACAAGAGGAATGGTTTTATGTGTTGTCCATGTGGTGACTGTCGGAATCAGAAGGAATATTCTTCCTCAAGAGTCCTTCATGGCCATCTGTTTCAGTCTGGTTTCATGTCTGGCTATAATTGTTGGACCAAGCACAGAGAAAGAGGGGTTATGATGGAAGACAACAAAGAAAAAGAGAATAATGATAACTATCCTATGTCCCCTAAATACGGTGGTACTACAATCGAAGACAATGGTGAAGAAGAAGTAGAAGAATGGGCATCATATGAGCCAAATGATGATCTTGGTCGGGCCAATGCTAATGCAAAGGGAGAATGTGAAAGCAAAAGGGAGAGGTTGAAATTTGAGATGATGTTAGAGGATCACAACAAATTGTTGTATCCGAATTGCAAAGATGGCCACAAAAAGCTGGGTAGCACACTAGAATTGCTGCAATGGAAGGCAAATATCAGTGTGACTGACAAGGGATTTGAAAAGTTGCTAAAAATTATAAAGAAGCTGCTTCCAAAGGATAACGAATTGCCCACCAGTACGTATGAAGCAAAAAAGGTTGTCTGCCCTCTAGGATTAGAGGTGCAGAAGATATATGCATGCATTAATGACTGCATCCTCTACCGTGGTGGGGAGTACGAGAATTTGGATGCATGTCCGGTATGCACTGCATTACGGTATAAGATCAGATGAGATGACCCTGGTGATCTTGAGGGCGAGCGCTCTAGGAAGAGGGTTCCCGCCAAGGTGATGTGGCATGATCCTATAATACCACGGTTGAAACGTTTGTTCAGAAACAAAGAGCATACCAAATTGTTGCGATGGCATAAAGAAGACCGTAAGAAAGACGAGATGTTGAGACACCCTACTGATGGGTCGCAGTGGAGAAAAATTGAGAGAAACTACCCGGACTTTGTAGGTGACACGAGGAACTTATGGTTTGGTCTAAGTACAGATGACATGAATACTTTTGGGGAGCAACGCTGCAGTCATAGCACCTGGACTGTGACTCTGCATATCTATAACCTTCCTCCTTGGTTGTGCATAAAGCAGAAGTTCATTATGATGCCAGTGCTCATCCAAGGCCCAAAGAAACCCGACAACGACATTGATGTGTACCTAAGGCCATTACTTGAAGAACTTATACAGTTGTAGCACAGACAAGGTGTACATATGTGGGATGAGCACAAACAGGAGGAATTTGACCTACGAGTGTTGCTGTTCGTAACCATCAATGATTGGCCTGCTCTTAGTAACATTTCATGACAGACAAACAAGATATATAATGCATGCACACACTATTTAGGTGAGACTGAAAGTATTTATTTGGATAAATGTAATAAGAATGTATACCCGAGGAATCGTCATTTTCTTCTGCCCACACATTCCCTAAGAAAGAAAGGCAAGAATTTCAATGGTGATGCAGATCACCGAAGTAAGCCTATCCGCGGTACTAGTGATGATGTATTTGATATGGTGAAGGATTTAAAAGTAATTTTTGGAAAGGCACCTAGCAGAAAGTCTGTTTCGAATGACGCTAGCGGACACGCACCCATGTGGAATAAGAAATCTATATTTTGGGAGCTATCCTATTGGAAAGACCTAGAGGTTCGCTCTGCAATCAAGGTGATGCACCTGACAAAGAATCTTTGTGTGATACTGCTAGGATTCTTAGGTGTGTATGAGAAGAATAAAGATACACCAGAAGCACGGAAGGACCAGCAACATATGAAAGACCGAGACGACATGCATCTAGAGCTGTTTCAACGTACTTTCAGCTATGCTCTTACAAAAGAAGAGAAGGAAATCTTTTTTGAATGCCTGAGTAGTATCAAGGTCACATCTTGTGACACCCCCGGGATCAGGGCTAAACAAATCTCAGACCTCCGTCTGACATAAGCTTAACCTTGAGCTATAGAATATCCAGTGAAGAATCGATAACACAACAGTGATCCTACGACACAAAAATTATTACAGCGAGCTCATAACTGAGCAGAGAACCAAATTATTACAAGCAGAGGTCACTGACCACAAACATCGAACAACGGAAGGCAAATTATGCTATTAATTATAGCAAAGTTAACAAATGTCCTAAGAGGCCTGAAGCATAACAATGACGTCCCAGCCCATAGATTCCAGGCTGCCGGCCAGGAACCCCAAGCTACTCGTCGGTGTCGATGTAGTATGGAACTTGTCTTCAGGTGAACACTTACTCTACCAAAAGTATCAACAAAGCAAGGGTGAGTACAGGGTGTACTCCGCAAGACTTCTGGCTGGTGGAGTTATTTTGCATAAAGCCATCTTTGTTTATAAAACAAGAGAGAGGATAACCTCGTCTAGTCAGAGTATTTTAAAAGGGGATAAGAGAGCGACATCTCCGAGATATTGATCATCATCTTTTGATATCCACCAAGTCCTCATCATCTGAACCCTAGGATCACCCCCTTGTACCCATGAGGAAGCATCCTTAAGCACACGTTGATCTACCAAGTTTTACGATTAGGTTATAGTTCTCTATGATCTTAGAATCTGGTCACCAAGCGTTCATAACCATGAACACGGCTTTTCAAAAAGATTATTACCCTGCAGGGGTGTACAACTTTACCCACACGTATTAACCCTCTCTTAATGCCACAATGATTAGCCCTCTTCCTTGGAAGGCTGGCAGAGGGTGGTTAGACACGACCTTTACCTTGGTTTCGCCGAGACTATGAGTCACGCAATAAGTATGGTTCCGCCGTAACAGGTCAAATCCCGAAGCCGGTACTTCAAGATGTGAGGCGAGGTTGGTTTACCAGGGTCGCCATCAACCCCAAGCAACCCCCGACAACGCTTACCTACCTATTATGAATGCACCTGCAAGCGGCAAATCTTTCAAAAGGTTTTCTATGCATATGTCGAATGGAACGCCTAAACTATGTGACTCATGGAATCTACTAGGCAAGTTAGTTGCTCGTGAGGTTTTCCAGGCCCCGTGTGGTTGTACGCTCGTCTTGGTTCCAAAGGCAAGAACTCGGTTCCTAGTGGTGGCGAGCATGGGACTATAAAAACCACATCCCACCGTGGCCTCCCATACAAGCCTTAGCATGTTTTAATCTCATATCATCTCTGATCTCATCTCATCATGTTCTCCTGTCATACTAGATTCTCTGCGTGGCCTCCCATACAAGCCTTAGCATGTTTTAATCTCATATCATATCTGATCTCATCTCATCATGTTCTCCTGTCATACTAGATTCTCTACATCTGATACATCATCTAGATGAACCAGTACTAATAGCTAAGCATGGCTAAGCAGGACACATATAAGCTTTAGCAGTGCACACAAGCCAAACCTAGTTATGCTAGGAGCAGTGGATCAGGTAGTATAAGCTCAAAGGGAGTAATACAACAGATAGGATACTCTATCTATCGATAAAATACCATAGTGGAATCGTATGCATCATGGCAAGAATTGAAATGCTTTTGAAATCATAGGATTATATCATGGTGGGGCTATGCTTGCCTTTGCCTGTTGATAACAGATAAGCAGATCTTCGGAAGCCTTGTACTTGACTTGTTACAGTTGGTCAAGTAATGGTCTTTGATCTTTGATCTTCGACGGTGTTGATCTTGGTCTTCGATCTCGATCTCGATATCGTATTCTATCGAGAATAATCAAACACCAGAAAGAAAGTAAAACAATCAACACATGACATCGATGCAATGCTCAAGCAAGGATGATAATATGACAATTTGAATTGTATCAAAAAGTATGCTCGACCATTTAATCGGGGTTCCGAGGGGTACAAACCCTAACTCAGGGAAACTCTGGAATTACCTGTGAGGGGTTACTATGTTCTTCTAATAAAAATTGTCATGAAAGTTGTTGGACAATGCATGATTATAGCTTAATTAGATAGTTCTCACCTTTATGAATATTTTGATATATTATACACATTTTTCTGACTTTAAATGAATTAGTTATTGAATTTATAAGTTTTATTCAATTTCTGGAATTATTAAACAAGTTAATTGATTTATTGCGTCATTATGACATCATCTGGGGGGTTAATCTTTATACACCGAGGCTTTTCCTAGCCGCAGTGACTGACAGAGGGGCCCCAGGGCCACCTCAGCTAGCCACGCTGGCCGAGCTTGTGCGGTGGTGACGCAAGCACCACGTCGGTGCCACGCAAGCGCCACACAAGCTTGTCGGAGACACGTCGGCTGACGGCGAGGGGCGGCGCTAGGGGGCGATCTAGGAAGCGCGGTTGCTACGGCTCAAAGCAAAGCGACACGGGGAGCAATAAAATGGCGGCGCCGCTAGCGGAAGGTCGCCGGAGACGCAGCGGCGAGCGGCAGCGACGACGGAGCTTGCAGGTGCTCGACGGCAGAGCGGCAGGGAGCGAGAGGGGAGAGACGAAGGGTTCCAGGATGACCAGGAACTCACCACGGGGCTGACGGAAGTGTCAATGAGGAGCGGGGTGGCCGGAATCGACGAGGACGGAGGCGGAGTTTGTCAGAGACCGAGGTCTCGATTGGAACTTCTGGGAGCACACCAGCTCAAGCGGGTGGGGGCAATCGACGGAGTCGACCACAGAGGTCACGCCGGTGAGCTCGGAATGATGAGGGGAGGCGTGAAACAACGGCGAGCCGGAGCTCCCGTGAGCTAGGGTTCGCCCAGAGATAGAAATTCGGGGATAAAGAGAAGATAGGGTTCGTCTCTGCGGCGTTTTGGGATACTTGTAGATGAAGGAGAGTGGCGGCGTTCATCTTGGCGCTGAGCAGGCATCGCGACACGGACGGACAGCGACAGCGAGCAGCTTTGCCGCGTCGGACGCGAGGAAGAAGAAAAGAAACAGACGTCGAAGGGGTATGGGCTGCAACGGGCTACTGCTGGGCCGATGTGGCCCGCGGGAAAGGGAGAGAGAACAGGGAGTTGCTGGGCTGTGGCCTAGAAGGTTTCTGGCTGCATTTTTTTATCAGAAGCTTTTCTTTTTCTGTTTTCACTTTCCTGTTTATATTTTCAAATCCAAAATCTGTTTTTGAGTATTTCAAAAATACCAGAACTTTATAAAATTATATAAGATACTGAGGAACCCCTTTAATCATTTTGGGCTCCTTTAATTTTGTGATTTCAAAGTACAAAAAACGTTTTTGAATGCATTTCAAAAAGAGAGAGGAGGATTAGGGTTTAGGGCTTTATCTTTTTATTTCTTAATGCATGCAAATTTTGGTATGATGCTTATGGATGCACAATCAACCCTAAATACTATTTAACTAAAACTAGGGTGTTACAGCTCTATCCCCCTTACGAGAATCTCGACCCGAGATTCCAAAGGTAGGAAGAGAGACAGAGAGAAAAAGAAACAGGGCCACTCAAAAGATAAGAGGGAACACACTAAACAACACCCATAGTATCTCATGGTCAACTCATGGATCGAGTGTTCACAAACAACTCTGAGATGACAAGGATGAAACACATCAAGGTAATAGAGGAAACAAGAGGAGAAGGTTTCAAGTTGTTATATAGATGGTCTTCATAAGGATTGAGACCATGGAGCTCTCAGAAGAATTTGAAGCTTCTGGGAGGGAAAGCTTACAACAAAAAGAACATGACCACAGACTTCAATAAGGAACCTCTACTAAACGGCTTAAGTAGAGATTTCAGGTTGCAGGGATATGGATCAACAAAACCAAGCTGTTGAACTACTTTTGAAACATAAGGGTCACCCTTTCATCCACCAAGATGCTTAAGACAAAAAGGTGTTTTGGTGGTGAGGACTCACAAGAGTCACAAGGAACATGTAGTAGGAGGAACTGTTGATTGCCAAAATCATAGTCGCTCTTAAACATATGGTTGAGAAAACGAAGGAAACTCTTTATTCATCCAGGTATATCAAAATCTTTGCCAAGATCATGATATCACTTTACACCACTAAGATGAATGGTTAAGAAGATTCCTGATGACACGAGAAGAAAGAAACTTCATTCTTAGACTTCAATTATTTGGCACAACAAAGTGTTTGTCAACATAAGAGGTCTCGAGGATCGACCAAGAGACATTTAGCAACACTACTTTAAATGTTCTCCTTGATGTTCAAGAAATCAAACATCAAGTAAAGGTCGGACTTCGTATACAAAGGAAACCATAAGCACAACTCCTATAATAAATCATAGAAGAAGTCTTATGAAGAGTGGTTGTTATTGCTGAATCAAGAGAATATGACAAGAGGTCTTTCCGGCTAAGTGTGTTAACCATTACATCAATCTTGCTAGATTTACAAAGAGATCTATGTCAAAACCTTGAAGAACACCAACCATCATTTCTACTTGAGATTCAACTTTGGTTAGGTGGGGTGATACTTCAGACTCAGCATGTCCGAACAGAAAGTTTGCAACATTTACATAGAGGTAAAGTTACTAGATTCTCAAGATATGGACTACAGTGTAAAGCTCCAAAGGAATGAGCTAGATTGCTAGACCCATGTATTTACAACTTGTCAAAAGACAACAACATACATATAAAGTACTAACAATAAAACACACATATGTCCTTAAGGAACGGAGATAACTCTGCTCGAGTTCATGACGACATCTTTCAACATTTGCACGTGAACCAGAGAAGGTTACTTCTAACATCCAGAACTTATACTTCGAAATGACTCGAAGACGGTTCTCAAAATTTTCCAACATTTAATGCCAAATGTTCCATATGAATCTTGTCTAACATGGAAAAGATAAGCATGTCATTGATGGGCTCAAAAACAAACTTATCAGGACACTCCATTAAGATGGTCTCATATGTTTTGTGAACAAGGCAATCATACTGGTCAGACCAAAGGACATGAGGATGTACTCAAGTGAAACATCACAAGTAGAAACACTATCAAGATAGTCCTTGGAACTGAGTTTGATTTGACGATAACCCAAATCAAATCAAAAGAGGGGAAGATATCATATCCACGAAGGAGATAATATCTTTCTTCAACACGAACAAAACTAGACATCCCTTTAAGGAGGAACTAAGTCACATAAACTTTTGTCTTACAACTCTCCAGTTGTTTTTTAAGCTCATCTAACTAGTTCAGGGGTATCCAATACAGATCCTTGGAGAAAAGTGCAGTTCAGAGAACCTGCTTGCTCAAGAACTTGACAACGCGGTCATGTGGCAACATGGCGATACTTCGAGAAAGACGTCCAGAATATCATGAACCACTGATATGTCACTTGGTTCGAGAGAAAACTTGCTTGGTAAGGCAAGAAGACATAGTCTCAAAGCTTCGGCACAAGCCTAACTCTTTGACCGAGGAAAGTACACCAGAATAGCGGACTTGGTAAAACAATCATCCTTTGCTTAGTGGTAGGGTTAACCAATCACGCTGAGAATTACACAAATGTCCTTAGAGTTCAAAACAATAATAATTGCTAAGAATCTCGAATAGCCACATCATTACGCACACGCATCACTTACAAGCGCGAAAGCTCGAGGAGGGGTGGGTAAAGATGTGTAAAAGCATCACTTCATTAAGGGGTCAGGAAACTCAGCACGACCTCTTAGTATAAAAGGGTGTGATACTTTAAGGTGGAACAGATAGAAGCTATCAATGCCTCTTGATCTGCAGATTACAACACTTTGACCTGGTCCTAGAAATGACGAGGTACTGGAGTTTGTTTCTCCTGACATCCCGAAATGGTTTGTCATGATGGACCACAAGATTATCTTGCATCAGAAGACACCAATGCAGATAACTACTTGGCTACCAACTGGTAGACAAAAGGTCGGAAAACAACAAGGGGAAAAGAACAAGCTCAGGATAGAATCCCAAGATGTGGATGCATAAGTCAACAATCTTCTGAAAACCAATGCAAAGAAGGGGTAAGGTGTGGCAGGGTCACGAGTATAGATAAGAGACTCTCGAGGAGTAGTCTTGTCGTGATCTATTTGGTTCCATTAAAGAACATCTGCCATAGCTAGTGGTAGGGAAAGTCCTTGGTTGTCACAATTCAATCGCAACAAAGACCACAAGCTTGAAGGCTAGAATTGTAGTACCAGCCATCCTGAAGTAATGTGTGAACATTAATGACAGGGGTCAAAGGAATGGATCTTGGGTTAAAGATCAGCTTCATGTACAGGATTCACAACGTTAGAATCCAGCATGATCCAGGATCTTTGGTTCAAGTCCAAGGGTGAAAACCCAAGAAATGAAGTAACTACTACTTGAGTGACATAGTGTACACTACAAGATAGTAACCACAAGGTAGCTTCCAAAAGAAGGAACGACTTCTGAAGTACCCAAACAAATAAAAAGGAGGCACACGAGGTGAAAGGAAATCTCGAAGCGTAAAACAGAACACTAGGGATCAACAATGTAAAATTGTCAACCCACAAGATAGAGAGATCATGATGAAAAGGAATCTCTCAGATGAAGCAGAGCAAAGGGGAATAAGGAATTCTCAACACACACAACTCTAGAGAACTCAACACTAGGTCAACTCGCTTAGAAATGACATGCCACAAGGAACCTAAGCTTTGAAAAACTAGAAGAGATATTGAAACTTTTCCAAAATCAACACCAGATAAGATAACCCAGAATTAGAGCGAAACTGGATAAGAACTAAAAGAAGCATACTAGAGTTTTCTCAAATACTTTTCATCTTTTAAAATAGTTTTCACAAGTACTAAACTCAACATCGACCAATAGCAAGGTTTTCCTACGGTCCGTACTGCTCTGATACCAAAACCTGTGACACCCCCGGGATCAGGGCTAAACAAATATCAGACCTCCGTCTAACATAAGCTTAACCTTGAGCTCGAGAATATCCAATGAAGAATCGATAACACAACAGTGACCCTACGACACAAAAATTATTACAGCAAGATCATAACTGAGCAGAGAACCAAGTTATTACAAGCAGAGGTCACTGACCACAAACATGAAACAACGCAAGGAAAATTATGTTATTAAGTATAGAAAACTTAACAAATGGCCTAAGAGGCCTGAAGCATAACGATGACGTCCCAGCCCATAGATTCCAGGCCGCCGGCCGGGAACCCCAAGCTACTCGTCGGTGTCGATGTAGTACAGAACTTGTCTTCAAGTGAACACTTACTCTGCCAAAAGTATCAACAAAGCAAGGTTGAGTACAGGGTGTACTCCGCAAGACTTCTGGCTGGTGGAGTTATTTTGCATAAAGCCATCTTTGTTTATAAAACAAGAGAGAGGAGAACCTCGTCTAGTCAGAGTATTTTAAAAAGGGATAAGAGAGCGACATCTCCGAGATATTGATCATCATCTTTTGATATCCACCAAGTCCTCATCATCTGAACCCTAACTAGTATCACCCCCTCGTACACATGAGGAAGCATCCTTAAGCACACGTTGATCTACCAAGTTTTACGATTAGATTATAGTTCTCTATGATCTTACAATCTGTTCACCAAGCGTTCATAACCGTGAACACGGCTTTTCGAAAATATTATTACCCTGCAGGGGTGTACAACTTTACCCACACATACTAACCTTCTCTTAGTGCCACAATGATTAGCCCTCTTCCTTGGAAGGCCGGAAGAGGGTGGTTAGACACGACCTTTACCTTGCTTTCGCCGAGACCATGAGTCACGCAATAAGTATGGTTCCGCCGTAACAGGTTAAATCCCGAAGACGGTACTTAAAGATGTGAGGCGAGGTTGGTTTACCAGGGGCGCCATTAACCCCAAGCAACCTCGGCCATGCTTACCTACCTATTATGAATGCACCTGCAACCGGCAAATCTTTCAAAAGGTTTTCTATGCATATGTCGAATGGAACGCCCGAACTATGTGACTCATGGAATCTACTAGGCAAGTTAGTTGCTCGTGAGGTTTTCCAGGCCCCGTGTGGTTGTACACTCGTCTTGGTTCCAAAGGCAAGAACTCGGTTCCTAGTGGTGGCAAGCATGGGACTAGAAAAACCACATCCCACCGTGGCCTC
Organism: Avena sativa; assembly: GCA_916181665.1. Lineage (NCBI taxonomy): Eukaryota > Viridiplantae > Streptophyta > Magnoliopsida > Poales > Poaceae > Avena > Avena sativa. The sequence goes on from OV702297.1 coordinate 154,028,837, forward strand.
CCATACAAGCCTTAGCATGTTTTAATCTCATATCATCTCTGATCTCATCTCATCATGTTCTCTTGTCATACTAGATTCTCTGCATCTGATACATCATCTAGATGAACCAGTACTAATAGATAAGCATGGCTAAGAAGGACACATATAAGCTTTAGCAGTGCACACAAGCCAAACCTAGTTATGCTAGGATCGGTGGATCAGGTAGTATAATCTCAAAGGGAGTAATGCAACAGATAGGATACTCTATCTATCGATAAAATACCATAGTGGAATCGTATGCATCATGGCAAGAATTGAAATGCTTTAGAAATCATAGGATTATATCATGGTGGGGCTATACTTGCCTTTGCCAGTTGATAACAGATAAGGAGATCTTCAGAAGGCTTGTAATTGACTTGTTACAATTGGTCAAGCATTTGTCTTCGATCTTTGATCTTCGACGGTGTTGATCTTGGTCTTCGATCTCGATATCGTATTCTACCGGGAAGAACCAAACACCGGAAAGAAAGGAAAACAATCAACACATGGCATCGATGCAATGCTCAAGCAAGGATTATGATATGACAAGTTGAATTGTATCAAAAAGTAACCCTAAGATATGCTCGACCATTTAATTGGGGTTCCGAGGGGTACAAACCCTAACTCGAGGAAACTCCGGAATTACCTATGAGGGTTTACTATGTTCTTATAATTAAACTTTTCATGAAAGTTGTTGAACAATGCATGATTATAGCTTAATTAGATAGTTCTCATTTTTCTAAACATTTTGATATATTATACATATTTTTCTGACTTTAAGTGAATTAGTTATTGAATTTATAAGTTTTATTCAATTTCTGGAATTATTAAACAAGTTAATTGATTTATTGCGTCATTATGACATCAGCTGGGGGTTAATCTTTTTACACCGAGGCTTTTCCTAGCCGCAGTGACTGACAGAGGGGCCCCAGGGCCACCTCAGCTAGCCACGCTGGCCGAGCTTGTGCGGTGGTGACGCAAGCACCACGTCGGTGCCACGCAAGCGCCACACAAGCTTGTCGGAGACACGTCGGCTGACGGCGAGGGGCGGCGCTAGGGGGCGATCTAGGAAGCGCGGTTGCTACGGCTCAAAGCAAAGCGACACGGGGAGCAATAAAATGGCGGCGCCGCTAGCGGAAGGTCGCCGGAGACGCAGCGGCGAGCGGCAGCGACGACGGAGCTTGCAGGTGCTCGACGGCAGAGCGGCAGGGAGCGAGAGGGGAGAGACGAAGGGTTCCAGGATGACCAGGAACTCACCACGGGGCCGACGGAAGTGTCAATGAGGAGCGGGGTGGCCGGAATCGACGAGGACGGAGGCGGAGTTTGTCGGAGACCGAGGTCTCGATTGGAACTTCTGGGAGCACACCAGCTCAAGCGGGTGGGGGCAATCGACGAAGTCGACCATAGAGGTCACGCCTGTGAGCTCGGAATGATGAGGGGAGGCGTGAAACAACGGCGAGCCGGAGCTCCCGTGAGCTAGGGTTCGCCCAGAGATAGAAATTCGGGGATAAAGAGAAGATAGGGTTCGTCTCTGCGGCGTTTTGGGATACTTGTAGATGAAGGAGAGTGGCGGCGTTCATCTTGGCGCTGAGCAGGAATCACGACACGGACGGACAGCGACAGCGAGCAGCTTTGCCGCGTCGGACGCGAGGAAGAAGAAAAGAAACAGACGTCGAAGGGGTATGGGCTGCAACGGGCTACTGCTGGGCCGATGTGGCCCGCGGGAAAGGGAGAGAGAACAGGGAGTTGCTGGGCTGTGGCCTAGAAGGTTTCTGGCTGCATTTTTTTATCAGAAGCTTTTCTTTTTCTATTTTCACTTTCCTGTTTATATTTTCAAATCCAAAATCTGTTTTTGAGTATTTCCAAAATACCAGAACTTTATAAAATTATATAAGATACCGAGGAACCCCTTTAATCAATTTGGGCTCCTTTAATTTTGTGATTTCAAAATACAAAAACCTTTTTGAATGCATTTCAAATAGAGAGGGGAGGATTAGGGTTTCGGGCATTGTCTTTTTATTTCTTAATGCATGCAAATTTTGGTATGATGCTTATGGATGCACAATCAACCCTAAATACTATTTAACTAAACCTGGGGTGTTACACATCTGGCTTCTCGTCGAATATAAAGGGAATAATAAATATGGCAGAGAAAAAATTACAGAACCTGAAGTCTCATGACTGCCATGTGCTTATGATGCAGTTTCTTCCGGTTGCATGGAGGGGGCTTCTGCCGGAAAATGTTCAAGTATCCATTGTGAAGCTATGTGCGTTCCTCAATGCAATTTCTTAGAAGGTAATCAATCCAGAAAGTCTACCAAGGTTATAGAAATATGTGGTCCAATGTCTTGTCATCTTTGAGTTGGTGTTCCCACCATCCTTCTTCAATATTATGACGCAGCTCCTAATTCACCTAGTCGAAGAGATTACCATTCTCGGTCCTGTATTTCTATACAATACGTTCCCCTTTGAGAGATTCATGGGATTCTTAAAGAAATATGTTCATAACCATACTAGGCCAGAAGGAAGCATCTCCAAGGGCTATGGAATAGAGGAGGTCATTGACATTTTGTGTTGACTTTATTCCTGATCTTAAGCCGATCGGTGTTCCTGAATCACGGTATAAGGGGAGACTGGGTGGAAAATGTTGGGCCACGCAGAGATAAAACAAAACTTTTTCCTCTAACGTGGTGATCCCAAGATCTAGCTGAGGTAGAAGGCCACGAGGTTTACCACTAGACGCGCGGTTGCGGATTACTGATGAAGCGCGTCGGTTGATGCAGTGCAGTCCTCATGATCCGATCGTCCTGGTGCTGATCGCACAGCACCTCTGCTGGTATCCACACGTACAAGGAGGAGCGCCGGCGGCGAACTGCTAGGTTCGTTACGGCGACTGGACTGCTGTGGAGATAGGGTTTCCAACACATGGAATGACCTAACCGAACAACGATTAACCTTTCTGGGTTAAGGTGCTCCACTATATATAGGGAGTGAACATGGGCTCTGCTCACGCAACCCATTCACTAAAGCCCATATAACACTAGTCACCGTGAGTCCAACTCACTAACTCAGTCCTAATCAGGTTTAGGTCCAACCCAACCAGATTATATGTTTAGATCCAATCCGAACTTGCTCTCGCTCTTAAGTGTGTGACCCCACAGGCTCATGGCTACTTGGACACGACAGGAGTCCGACTCTCAATCGATCAGTCGGTATCGGCTCCTAGCAGAACGTGCCGACTCCCAAGTACCAAAGAGTCATGATGACTTGCCTTTCCAATGCGACTTGCGTCCGAGTCCCTTTTGCCTCATGATATACCTTGTCAGACTATAGGCGAATATATGTCATCCCTTAAATAGTCTGAATCTCTTCTAGATCCGAGATAAGTGATTCACCCGACTAACTCTTAATCGATCGCCTCGGTTAACACTTAACCGAGTCGTGCATGGCCATACTTTCCGAATCATATCTCACGAGAGGGCCCAGAGAATATCTCTCCGAGTGGAGGGGCAAAATCCCATCTTGGTTATTCACATCACGCAGCTTGATTCTCAGTCGACCCGAACCCTGCCTTTATAACTGCCCAGTTACGGATCAGCGTTTGACAGAACCTAAGTTGGTGATCCTCAACTCGGACTATGCAACAATCTCAGGTCTAAGGATTACATTGATTGAGATATACAAATGACAGCTAGTTCGTTGTACCTCAATATGGGTCAATCCGACTCGCTAAACTCTTTAGTCGAATCTGTGTAAGTTGGAATAGCATCTCCATGCCCATGACAAGTGGAACCGAGTCATCAAGCCAACTTTCACATTGGTCTAAGTTGTGTGTCCAACACAACCTCAATGACCAAGGATATTTAGTACAAACAACATGAATGCATAGTTCCACAACTGAATCACATATTCAATGATACACATCATATGTTTATACAAGGACTACTTAATAACTTTATGAATACAATGGGAAATATCATCATACATGATTGCCTCTAGGGCACATTCCCAACAGTCTCCCACTTGCACTAGAGTCAATCTTCCGACATCACATGTCTAAGCATCTAATGCCCATGGCTCTTAGGTGCGCCTCATGCTTTGGCTGTGGTAACGGCTTTGTCAACGGATCCGCAATATTTGCATCCGTGTGTACCTTGCATAACTTGATATCACCCTGATCCACGAACTGGCGAATCAGGTGGTACCGCATGAGTATGTGCTTGTTCTTCTGGTGTTGTCTAGGTTCCTTGGCTTGTGCAATAGCACCATTGTTGTCACAATACACGTCCAACGGATTGGACGAGCCCTGAACCACACCAAGATCCATGAGAAAATTCCTCATCCAAACAGCTTCCTTTGCTGCCTCCGAGGCGGCAATATACTCAGCCTCTGTTGTAGACGCAGACACAGTCTCTTGCTTGGAACTCTTCCAGCTCACAGCACGTCCGTTTATACTAAACACGTATCCGGATTGCGAACGAGAATCATCAGAGTCTGTAAGATAACTCGCATCCGTGTATCCCTTTACACTGAGTTCATCTTCACCACTATAAACCAAGAACATATCCTTAGTCCTTCTCAAGTACTTTAGGATATTTTTAGCCGCTGTCCAGTGGATCTCTCCAGGATCAGCCTGGTATCTGCTCACAACACTTAGAGCATAGGAAACATCCGGCCTAGTACAAATCATGGCGTACATGATGGATCTGACTGCAGAAGCATATGGAATCGCACTCATCCGACTTCGCTCATCAGTTGTCGAAGGACACTGAGTCTTGCTAAGTTTTACACCATGGGACATCGGTAAGAACCCCTTCTTAGACGATTCCATGTTGAACTTCTTCAACACTTTGTCCAAATAAGTACTCTGACTCAATCCAATGAGCCTCCTTTATCTATCTCTATAGATCCAGATTCCGAGGATGTATGTTGCCTCACCCAAGTCTTTCATTGAGAAACTCCTTTCCAATGATTCCTTGGTTTCTTGCAACATCTGGACCTCATTTCCAATCAGTAATATGTCATCCACATATAAGATTAGAAAATTTACTTTGTTCCCACTAAACTTCTTGTATAAACAAGAATCATGATCACTCTTGATGAAGCCAAACGATTTGACTACCTCATCAAAGCGAATATTCCAACTCCAAGATGCTTGCTTCAACCCATAAATGGATTTCTGAAGTTTGCACACCTTGTCAGCATTAGCCGGATCGACAAAACCCTCGGGCTGTATCATATACACGTCCTCGGTTAAATTTCCGTTAAGGAAAGCCGTTTTGACATCCATCTGCCATATCTCGTAGTCAAAATAGGCCGCTATAGCTAACATGATCCGAACTGATTTAAGCATCGCTATGGGCGAGAAAGTCTCGTCGTAATCAACTCCTTGAACTTGTCGGAACCCCTTCGCAACAAGGCGTGCTTTATAGACGGAAACATTTCCATCCATATCAGTTTTCTTCTTAAAGACCCATTTGCACTCGACGGGTCTTGCACCGTCTGGCAGATCAACCAACTTCCAAACTTGATTTTCATCCATGGACTTTAACTCGGATCTCATGGCTCCAAGCCATGACTCGAAATCAGATCCCACCATCGCTTCCGAATAATTTGCCGGCTCATCACTGTCTAACAGTAACACATCACGAACACTTCGTAATCTTGCCGATCTTCGTAGTATAGGTGCTGCTGCCGGCTCAGCTGCCACGACCGGCTCAACCTCCAAGGATTTTGCCGACTCGCTACTAGCTGGTTCCTCTCGAATTTCTTCGAGCTGCACCGTTCTCCCACTTACTCCCCGACTGAGAAACTCTTTCTCAAGGAAGACACCGTTCCGAGCGACAAACACTTTGCCCTCTTCTCGGTTGTAGAAGTAGTAACCCAAGGTTTCCCTCGGATACCCCACGAAAATATATTTATCCGACTTGGCTGTAAGCTTGTCCGACTGGAGTCGCTTGACAAAAGCTTCACAACCCCAAATCTTAAGAAAAGACAAACTTGGCTTTTTGCCTGTCCACATCTCATGCGGTGTCTTCTCTACCGATTTTGATGGTACTCTGTTTAGTGTGAACGCCGTTGTTTCTAGACAATAACCCCAAAATGATAAAGGCAGATCTGTCCGACTCATCATTGATCGTACCATGTCCAACAAGGTCCGATTCCGCCTTTCCGAAACACCATTCCTTTGTGGCGTTCCTGGCGGAGTAAGTTGAGGAACTATTCCACAACTTTTCAGATGGTCATCAAACTCATGGCTCATGTACTCGCCTCCTCAGTCTGACCGAAGAAACTTTATTTTCTTGCCGAGTTGATTCTGTGCTTCATTCTGGAATTCTTTGAACTTTTCAAAGGCTTCCGACTTATGTTTCATCAAGTAGATATATCCATATCTACTCAAATCATCAGTGAAGGTAATGAAGTACTCATAACCACCCCTGGCTGTCGTGCTCATTGGTCCACATACATCACTATGTACTAGGCCCAACAAGTCGGACGCCCTTTCGCAACTCTTTGCAAAAGGTGTCTTGGTCATTTTGCCAAGTAGGCAAGATTCGCATGTCTCGAACGACTCCAAGTCGAACGAAGTTAGGAGTCCATCATCATGGAGCTTCTTCATGCGTTTCCAACTTATATGACCAAGCCGACAGTGCCAAAAGTAAGTCATATTCAGATCATTTGGTTTCAACCTTTTAACATTTATGTTATAAACCGACTCACCATCAAGATTCAAAATAAATAACCCGTCCTGGACGGGTGCAAAGCCGTGAAACATATCATTCAAATACAAAGAACAACCATTATTCTTGATATTCGACTCATAGCCTTGCCTCATCAAACATGAAGCAGAAATAATGTTTCGACTGAGCACTGGAACATAATAACAGTTATTTAGTTCCATAATGAATCCGGAAGGTAAATGAAGTTGCATCGTGCCGACTTCCAACGCAGCAACTCTTGCTTTGTTGCCGACTCGAATATCAACCTCGCCTCTTGCTACACTCCTAGTTCTTACCAGTCCCTGCAACGAGTTGCAGATGTGAATAACTGATCCGGTATCATGTACCCAAGAACTATTAGGTGCATCAGCAAGATATATGTCTATAACATTGCAAACAAGTGTACCTGAGTCGGAAGTCATACCTCCACTCATGGCTTTATCGGCCAAGTACTTGCTGCAGTTCCTCTTCCAGTGGCCATCCGCCTTGCAGTAGAAGCAAGTGGATCCGGCTGAAGGAGAAGGTTTAGTCCCTGAGAAAGCGCTTGGGACCGGGTCCTGAGCCTGCTTTCCTCCTGACTTAGCTTTCTTCTTAGTCCAAGAACTCTTCTTGAACATAGCCTTATTCTGCACCATCAACACTTGACTGGTGCCCTTCTTGAGATCCGCCTCTGCCTGCTTGAGCATCCCATGCAATTCAGTGAGCTTCTTATCCATACCATGCATGTGGTAGTTCGAAATGAACTGCCCATATGCACTAGGAAGAGAGTTCAGAATTATATCCGTAGCGAACTCTTCGCTTATGGGGTAGCCAAGCCTCTCCAGAGACTGCACGTAACCAACCATTTTGATCACATGCGGACTCAGTGGATCACCATCCTTAAGCTTGCAACTCAGCAAAGCCTGAGAGACTTGATACCTCTCAGTCTTCGCCTGAGCCTGGAACATACTTTTGAGGCTTTCGATCATATCGTAGGCCTCAACATGCTCGAACTGCTTTTGCAAGTCCGGTTCCATGTGAGCAAGCATAAGATAGCTAATATCCGTGGACTCATCCTTAGCCCGACGGTAGGCATTGGTGGCTGCAACAGTCGCATTCTCATTCGGCTCATCTGGAAGTGGGTTGTCTAGAACAATTCTCAGATTTCGATACCAGTTGGTAAAATTAGTGTCGTTCAGTTTATCTTTCTCAAGAATGGTTCTCAACGCAAATCCAGATATCTGAGAGTGACTGCAACTTGGTGCCATGATCTACAACAGAAAATATGCAAAACACTTAAGACATGTATTCATAAAAGAGCAAGCATATTAAACATTTTAATATTTTATGCTCCCACTAGAACCAACACCCCTCCGATGGTTGCTTAGTGATTCAGGATCCTAAATAAGCAAGTCGGCTAGTGAGCTTTAGCATCACCGCTAGCCGCCAAGTGATCTAGGTAGACAACTCCTTGTCAATCGCATCTCATGCGACTCCTGTTGGACGGGTGGCATCACATGCCCTAGCGCCCATCCGACTTTTCCCCGAGTCCCACAACCGTTGTGATAGACCCGTCTAGCTTACCGAGTGTTTCTGCAGTAAGAGTCCGACTCGAACCCACCTAGTCGAAAAGAATTGGCAGCACCTCAATTTTATGAGCCCACTACCAAAAATGTCCGACTTGTGATGGTGCAAACACTGGTAGGAAAACCGACTAGACCTTCTTTGAGGGATTAAATTTTACCGACTATCTAATAGAGGTAAAACAGAGACATAACAATAACACAAAATAAAGCAATTATAATGTGAAATGATATGGCTCTCTTCATGGCGATCTCCATCTCCACAAAGCCTGTAATCCGACCCGTGCCAACTCTTGTCACTTGCCGTCTTACTCCATGTCGCCGACATGTACAACGCCTTGCATGCCTTCCGGGTTCTCCAAACAGCTACACTAGCTTAGTAAAGTAAATTACATAGGGAATCCGACACGCAGGTCATTATACAATAAAATGACAGCACCTAGGCTCCAGCCGGCTGACAAAAAAATCGTGATTCACAGATCACGTATGGATTACACACATACATCACATGCACATGAACCATACCATTCACAACTTCCTGCAAAAACAAGTTATGCATAGATACAATATCTACCGGCGTTGTGAAACTCGCAACGACATCTAAGGCGCTACGACAAGGCGAAGCCGTCGGTCCCGATGGCGGAAGCCGACCGGTAGGGGTATGTCGTTCCACGACCTCAGCAGTATGATCACGGAAATCAGATCTACCATTCCCCGAGTACAGTTGATCCAATCAACTTCGTACATAACCGATCTATCTCATAGATCGACCACCAAAACGGCACATAGATCTCATCTATAGCCTACCGCATATCACATATGCGAGATCTCGAGCCTAAAACCAGAAGCTATCGCTCTGATACCACTGTTGGGCCACGCAGAGATAAAACAAAACTTTTTCCTCTAACGTGGTGATCCCAAGATCTAGCTGAGGTAGAAGGCCACGAGGTTTACCACTAGACGCGCGGTTGCGGATTACTGATGAAGCGCGTCAGTTGATGCAGTGCAGTCCTCACGATCCGATCTTCCTGGTGTTGATCGCACATCACCTCTGCTGGTATCCACATGTACAAGGAGGAGTGCCGGCGGCGAACTGCTAGGTTTGTTACGGCGGCTGGACTGCTATGGAGCTAGGGTTTCCAACACATGGAATGACCTAACCAAACAACGATTAACCTTTCTAGGTTAAGGTGCTCCACTATATATAGGGAGTGAACGTGGGCTCTGCTCACGCGACCCATTCACTAAAGCCCATATAACACTAGTCACCGTGAGTCCAACTCACTAACTCAGTCCTAATCAGGTTTAGGTCCAAACCAACCAGATTATATGTTCAGATCCAATCCGAACTTGCTCCCGCTCTTAAGTGTGTGACCCCACAGGCTCATGGCTACTTGGACACGATAGGAGTCCGACTCTCAATCGATCAGTCGGTAGCGGCTCCTAGCAGAACGTGCCGACTCCCAAGTACCAAAGAGTCATGACGACTTGCCTTTCCAATGCGACTTGCGTCCGAGTCCCTTTTGCCTCATGATATACCTTGTCAGACTATAGGCGAATATATGTCATCCCTTAAATAGTCCGACTCTCTTCTCGATCTGAGATAAGTGATTCACCCGACTAACTCTTAATCGATCGCCTCGGTTAACACTTAACCGAGTCGTGCATGGCCATACTTTCCGAATCATATCTCACGAGAGGGCCCAGAGAATATCTCTCCGAGTGGAGGGGCAAAATCCCATCTTGGTTATTCACATCACGCAGCTTGATTCCCAGTCGACCCGAACCCTGCCTTTATAACTGCCCAGTTACGGATCAGCGTTTGACAGAACCTAAGTTGGTGATCCTCAACTCGGACTATGCAACAACCTCAGGTCTAAGGATTACATTGATTGAGATATACAAATGACAGCTAGTTCGTTGTACCTCAATATGGGTCAATCCGACTCGCTAAACTCTTTAGTCGAATCTGTGTAAGTTGGAATAGCATCTCCATGCCCATGACAAGTGGAACCGAGTCATCAAGCCAACTTTCACATTGGTCTAAGTTGTGTGTCCAGCACAACCTCAATGACCAAGGATATTTAGTACAAACAACATGAATGCATAGTTCCACAACTGAATCACATATTCAATGATACACATCATATGTTTATACAAGGACTACTTAATAACTTTATGAATACAATGGGAAATATCATCATACATGAGTGCCTCTAGGGCACATTCCCAACAGAAAATACACACTAGAAAAGAAATCAAGGATATGTATGGACGGAAATTCACTAAAGCACACTATACGGTTTTGAAAAATTCCATCTTGGTGGCTCCGTATATCAAGGAACACCAGAATATCGTATGCTCCAAAAACCCGGGACAGTCTGACTCTTGGATTAAGGTTGAACACATGGAGACTTTCGGTGATTGGTTGTAGACACATCTCATGAATGACACCACTATTAGAGATCAACTGTACTTGTTGGCTAGGTCACCATCTTCAACTATATTGACTTTCCAAGGGTATGAGATAAATGGGACTACATATTACACACACACACAAGACAAAAAGTGCACCAGCCAAACAGTGGTGTCCGATTTGATGCATTAGATGACAATGGGCATAAGGACACATATTATGGTTACATATATGAGATATGTGAACTTGACTATGTACCTTATTTTAAGGTCCTATTGTTTCAATGCAAATTGGTCAAGCTGATAGGAGACGGGGTAAAGGTAGACCAGCAGTATGGAATGACAACAGTGGATCTCAATAATCTTGCGTACAGAGACGAACCATTCGTCCTAGACAATTATGTGGCTCAATTTTCATGAAATTCTGCCATTCGTAGTAAACACTGACCCAAGCATACCGTTAAATAAGGAAGATGCTCCATGGTTATGGACTAGAAGAAAACCAAAACACTAGATGTGGATGTTGGTGATGTAATAATGTATTAAACCTTCTATGTAACCGTGTTCTGGATATGAACTGACTCTCAATAGGAAATTGTGTGTCTTCTTATGAAGCTTTTGTGAATTAACCCTATTTTTGTTACAATTTGTGAGTTTGCTGAAGGCATGTAGAAGAAAAAGGGCATTTGAGCACTTGAGAGAACTCACAAACGGTTCATTAGTCCCGGTTCATAAGGGCCTTTAGTCCCAGTTTCTGACTAGGGACTACGGATCGGGACTAAAGGTCCCCCTTTTAGTCTCAGTCTAGCCACAAACTGGGACTAACACACAAGACATTTATTAATATTAAAAACCGGGACTATAGAATCGGGACTGAAGCCCCCTTTTTCATAATCATGCCTATCCCTATAGTACACATATTAGGGTCGTATTCGTCATCATCATCATCGTCGTCGTCATTGTGGCTAGGCGCATACGACTGGATCCTCAGCCCAGCCATGACATATTTCGGGGGCACCTACCACTCCGGCCTCAGATTCATGACGGGCGGGGGAGGGGGCTCATGGATGACACCGTCGCCACCGCCACCCTTATTATGGCTCTACGGCAGGTGAAAGTGTGGGCACCACAAGCGAGGTCTCTCCCGGCGATGTAGAGTATCACGCCGACGATAGTACGGTTCGCCCACCATAGGCTGCGGCCGGCTTCATTGTGGTTCACCGAGGGTGGGCCGTCACCCTCGTACCTGGTGAGCTCCCTTTCCCACCAGTTAGAAAAGAAGACATTCCAGGTGTCGTAGTTGTCAGGATCCCAATGGAGATCCATCCGGTACTCTAGCGTGGTCTCGAGGTAGAAGTGGTTCGTGATGGCCACCTGGCGGGCGGAACCTTGAAGAACAGGAGGGACAGGAACCCCTCCAGCGCTTAGCATCTAGCCGGCGGGTAGCCGGCAGCCGGGCGGGCATGGTTAGCTAGAGGCACATAGTACCTTGGTCTCCTCGAGGGTCAGAATGGCCCATTATATGGTGTCCATTGTTGTGGAAGGGGAAGGTGTGGATGTGTGAATGGCCATGGAGGTTGGCCTAGATGTAGAGGGAAAAGGCGGGAAAAGGCGGGGAAAATGGCGTGAATCTTAGGGGAATAGCGGGAAAACATGGTGGGAAGCGGAGGGGAATTGCGGGAAAGCTATCTTTAGTCCCGAATAGTTATTTCAACTGGCACTAAAGGCCCCTGAAATATCTTTTTAGCGGCAAAAAGAACCTTTAGTCCCATATTGAGCCACAAACCGGGGCAAAAAATAGCAATGGCAAAATTGTTAGTATTTATTTTCATTTTGGAGCCGAAAATAACCTTTAGTCCGAAATATTAAGCCACAAACCGGGACCAAATGGAAAAATGGTTAATACTTTAAATAAGGGATTTCTGTTTTCATGCCCTTGGTTCGTTAGTTGTACTCAGTTTTCCCCAGCTGCTTAGTTTTTCCTCACTTTTCCCCTCGCCATGTTAAGATACCCTCGCGGGCGCTCGAAGGGGAAGGATGCCGTAAGGTCAAAGGCTTGACCGTTACATGCTGACTAGTGGGACCACGTTGGGGCGGGTCGGGCGTTGAGCGTTATGTTACGAGGCCTCGACCATTACATGCCTGACCGGTGGGGCCGTGTTTTGGTCAGGTCCTGCATACGTGGTGAAGGGTGGGGCCGCGTTGGGAAGGGTCTTGCATACATGGTGAAGGGTGGGGCCGCATGGAAACACGTCGGACCGGCCATTCTCGCTCACCCAAAGAATTCACTTCCGCCGAGCCTAGAATAGCTCCCACACCGCCCCTCTGTTGCTCTTCCGTTGTGCCCTCTTATCTTATGTCGTCCTCGTCCCTAGAGCCACCCCTCCCCTGGCGGCAGAGCCCACTCCACCTCCGGCTCCGTTCCTGCCCCCGCTAGATCTTCCCCTTTCACGGATCAGTATGCAATGCTGGCTGGTGCACCGTCCATCCGCGTCGAGCAAGGAGGAGATTGGGTGGAATCGTAGAGATCTAACGCATGGATTCCATCTGGGTAAGCATCGTTTCCCTTTTCTGGTTGATTATTGGCAGTATTTGAGCGTGAATCGCTGGTGCTCAACTAACTGCCTTGCTTTTCGAATAGGATTGATCTAGTGCTGGCATTTCAGCTGGCAATTAGACTGGATACTAGCGTAATTCGTGGTTGTGAACAATATCTCTCTGGATATTACTTCCCAGCGGTGGTTGCAACCTCCATAACTCGCAGAGATTTGATAGATAAAATCTATTATAAATTCCCCTGGAGCAGTGGCAATTCAATTGATTTGCAATGTTTCAATATTAGCGAGCAAAGATTGCCCCCACTAACTAGCGAAGATGATATGGTAATCCTTTTCACTTTGAATGCTGCCGAACATTTTGGTCAAAATCGTCTCCATGTGCAACCTAAATTTGAGAACACGGGAAAAAGTGTTAAATCACCATATGGTGGTCATGCATCATCAGGTGGTCGGGCATCATGTGTCTCTGCTGTCTCTGCTAATACTGTGTGCCCCGGCAATCCTTGTAGGTCCACGGTAGTACCATCTATTCGCATAGCGAGTGTAAGCCAAACCGCTTGTGTGACCAATGTGGAGGATGATGACCCACAAGTATAGGGGATCGCAATAGTCTTCGCGGGTAGTATTACCCAATTTATTGATTCGACACAAGGGGAGCCAAAGAATACTTGCAAGCCTTAACAACTGAGTTGTCAGTTCAGCTGCACCTGGAAATAGTTCTTGCTCACAGAAGTTTATCAGTAGCAACAGTTTGTTGTAGCAACAACAACAGTGAAACAGGAGCAATAGTAACAGTAACAGTAAACAGCAGGATTCGAGTGCGATAGGCATAGGTATGGATAGACGGGCGTTGCATGAACGAGTCTAAACATATAACTTCAATATCTAGCGCATTGCAGATAAATAATAACAAGCATCCATGTACTAAACAATCCTAGGCATGTGCTCCAAATATAGTCATACGTGCTCGCAATGAGAACTTTCACAACATCTCCTTTCCAGCCAGCCCGTGGCAGCGGGGCCTCTAGGGAACTACAAGCAATTAAGGTGCTCATTTTCATAGAGCACCGAAGCAAAGCATTAACACTCTGTGAACACATATGATCCTCACACCACAGCCATCCCCTCTGGTTGTCCCAATTATTGTCACTTTGGGGCCTTTGGATCCGGACAATGATATGTGTACACAACTTGCAGATAAGATCACAAACAATACTATCATAATGATTCAATAATAAGTTTAGATCTGAGATCATGGCACTCGGGCCCTAGTGACAAGCATTAAGCACAACAAGTTGCAACAAAGTCAAATATCACTAATAGAGATACTAGGCACTATGCCCTAACAGATCTTATTCGATTACATGATAGAACTCATCCAATCCCTACCATCCCCAATCCTACAGTGGGGGATTACTCACTCATGGATGAGGGAACCATTGGTGGTTGATGGAGATGCGTTGGTGATGACGATGGCGATTATCTTCTCCAAATTCCCCTTCCCGGCAGGGTGCCAGAACGGATTTTCTGGATCCGAATCTTGATTTCTCGTGGAGGTGGAGTGGAACTCTTCCTGGTATCATACCCCCCTAAGTTTTTAGGTCAGAAGGAAACTTATAGGCGCGTAGGGAGGCCGAGGACCTGCCTGGGGTGGCCAAAACTCCCCCAGGCGCGGGGTCAGTGGGCCCACTCCTGGGGTGGGTCTGGGCCCCCCAGGCCTTCCCTTTGTCTTCCCTTCTGGCTCCGTGGATCTTCTGGTGAGAAATATGTTTTGGCATTTTTTCGGGATTTTTCCTGATAGTTCATTTTCTGCACAAAAACAAGACACCGAGGTAATTCTGCTGAAAACAGTGTAAGTCCGTGTTAGTTGTATCCAAATCACACAAGTTTAGAGAAGAAACAATAGCAAAGTGTTCGAGAAAGTAGATACGTTTTGGACGTATCAACCCCCCCAAGATTAGCTTATTGCTTGTCCTCAAGCAATTCAGTTGAAAACTGACTGCGATAAAAGAACTTTCACGAACACTTTGCTTCATATGATGTATATATTCTCAGCACTTGAGTAGATGCTTAGACAATTCATAATAAAGAGTATGCAACTAAGTCTACTCAATAGTCATTGCAAGCTATGAAAAGAAACCAACTCAATAATAATAAGTAGCATGAAACATAAACATAAGCAACATTGCAATGCTCATAATAAGGTATGATAGAGTGGTATCTCGCTTGCCTTTGTTTGAAGAGCATAATATAAATGCTGAGGCCCCTCTGAAGTTCAAGTGAAGACTAGAGATAAAGATATCAGAAATACAAGCATCAAAGTCATGACATAATTAACCAAGTTTTGGAACAAACACGGGAATGACAACTATGCTCTCAAGAAGGTGCTCATAGAATAAGTGGTGACTCAACAAATTTGTGAAAACGGTTTTGTGAAGGTTTGAAAGGCTTCCTAATGCTGAAAGTAAGGTACTCATTAGCTTTGAGCTCTCAATGCCCCTATCATAGGCATCTTCATGTGGTTAAGGTGAAAGTGAGGTCCACTCTGAATCATATGCTTGATAGACCATAGGCTGAAAATCCCAAGTCCCTTGAGTACGAGGGTCGCTCCGCATGCTACTCAACTTTGGTCACCTGAAAGTTCTTGTCATTGTAAATACATGCATATCATTGAGAACCGCCAATAGGGTACCCCTTGCATATGGTACAAGAGCTTTCCCATAACCAAAATGACAAGGCAAGTAGACAATGAGCATCTCAGCAATCTTTTTATTTACCATGTGCATAGCTTTTTATTGAGGATGCTTCCTAGATGCTCATTACAGTGATGCTGCAAGTTTCCACCATGATTAAGCATGGCTTAGGCTAGCGGCCCAAGCGTTTCTCTAACAAAATGTATAAACTCCATGAACTCACAACCTCCCCTTTTATTTCACATCGTCGACATCCATAAACAAAAGAGCAAAGTATCAACTAGATAGGATATCCAAAAGGTGTTAAAACCGTTGTAACGCCCCCGAATCGGGTCTATGCAGATCACAGCATTTCCCGCAAAAATCCGCATAGAAGCGATTCAAAGACGCCCACCAGACACTTTCGTGTGGGTGGGATTTGAATACAAGTAGTTACATCACAGTAGTTTACAACAGAGTCCACAAGAACTTATATATACAACAGCGACTCGACGAGTCAAGAATAGAAAAGATACAACACAAAGGTATAACTCAAGAAGAAGACAAGATAGTATCCGAGTACGGACAAGATCCAAATGGGACTAAGAGTACTGAAAAATAACCAAGCGGTGTCCAACCCTGCCCAGGCCAAGCCGGAAGGGTAACCTTGCTAACGTCGTCAATCACATACCTGTCAAAGCCAAAAGGGTGCCGGCAAAGGGCAAAAGAAAACAGAAAGAGAGCGGTCAGTACTGAGGCCAGTACACGGCGAGACTACAATTCGGCGGTCCTCGCCTATAAAGGTATGGTGGGCTCAGCGGCAGCAAAGCTTGCACTATCTAACTTATAGAGACACACTACAACTTCGGCTATTAGAGCGAGATAAGAGAGCGCTATGCAGTAACAATAATATAACACCAGACATAACCCATCCGAAGCTTTCCCCCTCGAAGACCAGTCAAGGAAGTCCCCTTGCAAAACACACACGATGGCAATTTTAGTTAAGCAGGTGTTTAGTTGATAAGGCTAATTACTAATCATATTATTAGAGGCAAAACATTAGTGACGTTGTCTATAATCATGACACTGTACTCCCGAGGCGTCCATAACCGTGGACACACGGCTTCTCGAAAAGATTTACCCTGCAGGGGTGCACTACTGTACCCAAACGCATGCTCAACCCATCAGGCAACATATCACGCGTGCCATCTGAATCTCACAACAAGAACTCTCCCTTAACTACGCGCATATCCAGAGGCATCACCTACTGTGGGGAACCAACCAAGAGGTACGACGATTCTCAAGGAAGGCACAACGTTTGCGCCTACTGGTGGATCGGGCCCTACGGGGTAACTTGTACACACCGTGGGTGCCGCCACCGTGTACCATGGTTTATGTATGGCAAGCCATGGCAATCCACCAAAATATCAAGTCCGAAGACATATCAACTCACCCATGTCCGAGGACATATTATGCGTATGCACCAAATGGAAAACCAATTTTGTAACCCTCTGGATATACGAATAGCGTCGGTAGTTGAGGGGGGATCCCAGAGGCCCCACGTTTGGTTAGCGCGATCAACTCAGAACTGGTATCGTAGAACAAACAGGTCCTAGGTCGGCTCAAGCAGTTCCCAAAGGTGGTCCCTGTCGGGGCCTTATCATTAGGTGAAACCATAACCAACAACATCATATTAATTATCTTATCACCAACCATGTTCAAGTATCATGTTCCACCTGTATGAGAGCGATACTAAGCATGCCTACGACTCGCAAGGACAAAGCTAGCTAATCAAACAAGGCAATAGGATAACCAAGGCAATATAGTGGAGCAGGTAATTAAAGGAACGGTATAGCATCGACAATAAGGATAGCAATAGATCAAAGGAAGGAAGTAAAGACTATAAATGCAAAATAGGTAGAAGGGGGAGAATGCTCGCCTGTGAGACAAAGTCAGGAAACCGGAGGCTTGTCGCAACTCGCATCCACTCATCGTCCTATCCAGTGAAGAAGCAAAACACTAGAGAGAAGCACACGATGCGGTATTTAATAATATGACGAAAGATCCGGCATGTGTATGATATGATGCATGGCATGGCAATATGCAGTTCCACTTAGAAATATTAAGCGGAGTCAAAGTCCGGGGCGATTAATTATTATGGTTCAATTTGTTTAACTATCCTATAATTTAAATGTAGACTTAACAAAAAAATCATGGCGGTTCGCTACACAAATTTAAGTGGAGCCAATATTGGACTAGATTCGCCCGCATATGGCCTCCATATTTAATTATTAGGTGAATCGACAAAATACCCCTAAACAAATAAATATGTATGCGAGCATGAATGATTTAATATGCATCAAGTTATTATATATATATTATAACAAAATAGGGGTCTCGGATAGGGTCGCACATTTGGGTTCGGAGATCTTGAGGTTCGCCGAGGGTTCGAGATCGGTCTTCAGATTTCCGGGAAGTAGATCTTGGCGTTCCCTGATGGAGACCTTGTCGAACCGTCCTGGTTCCATGTAGATGGCCCTCCGACTTGTTGGTATCAGTGCGAAGGTAGATTATGTGGTAGCACTTGCTCACATGTGTCAGAGACGGGGATTCTCAACATACTACAACAGAAGGTTTCATGACAAAAATTAGCCATCGATATGCATAGTGTGCTCCTAAACAAACAAGATCCTCTTCGCTTCACCAGCAAATACCACACCACCATACCAGGAAGAGCAACGCAAATGAACTGCTTCAGAGACATGACACGAGATAGGGGAGCAACATGTGGTCTGTATCTGACGGAGATGGGAAAACAATGGAAGGCAGCCGTGTGGCGGCGTCCATGGCTTCAGCGGACGGCCGCAGGATTGAGGCGTGGTGGCCAGAGGAGGGGCGAGGGAGGCGACAGGGCCTGCAAGGCGAGTTCCACGGCGGCTTGTAGCAGCGAGGAGGACAGAGCCGCGCGGGGAGGCGGCAGAGACGAGGTCGGCCGGCGAGGGGCACGCTTTGGAAGGTGCTAGCATTGACGACCTACAGGAGGCGCCCGAGGGGAGGATGCAGGAAGGTTAGAGGGGGCCACCGGCACCGAGCGATGAGGAGCGGTGGCCAGAGGTGTCGGAGAGGCGAGGCGTGCATTGCAGCTCGCGCTGGCGGCAACTGTGGTCAGGGACCAACGGCGGCGATGCCATGCGGGGAAGGCCGGTGCCGCGGGAGGGCGCGGCAGGGTGGAACAGGGGAGCGGTCGAGGAGGCGCGGGAGTCGGTGCGGGGAAGGCTGGCGCGGGGTAGTGGCGGCAGCGGCACACTCGAATAGGAGGCGCACGGCCTGGGAGGACGCGGTGGGCGAGGGGTTGATGGCGACGGGATTGGGGATTGGTTCCCCGCGTGTGTCCTGTGCGTGCGTGGTGTGTGTCCAGCGTGGGGATTGGGTGCGTCGTGTGTTGTGTTGTGTGTGCTGGTGTGGTTCAAAAGCATGAGTGCAGGTGTGTGTGTGTTCGGTGTCCGGCGGCGGACGGGTGGGAAGAGGAGTTAGGGTTAGGTCTAGGGTTTGGGTTAGTCTAGGATTTGGGGAGAAAAGGGGGAATAGATTACTTATCTAGTCCAAAGTAGACTAGATAGAGCTAGTTTTGGGCTAAAACATTAGGCGGGCTTTTAGCCTAATTTTATTTATAAAACAAGAAAAGCTTTTGCTGTGAGAAACATTATTTGTTTCAATTTAAAATAAGAACTTAATAAAACCACATGGATATTTAGTAAAACAAAATATGGTTTGATGAAATAAGTTTACGGATAATATATACATGATGATGTCATGATAATGCACAGAATAAAATAACAATCAATTTCTAATTTTAATATTTCTGGGCATTACAACTCGACACCACTAACAAGGATCGCGTCTCGAGATCCAAACAAAGGCACCGAGGGAGAGGGGTTTTATAATCGGATCTTCTTGCGTCGGGTTAATGGTCGCAAAACCACTAACAGGAATCCCACTCCGTCTTGAAAAACATCGACACCACCAACAAGGGTTGTTGTTCATGTTCTTCGAGGAAACACTCCGGAAAACAAAGGCGAAGAAAGGGACTAGAGGGTCACCTCTAAATTCCAAGGAAGGAGTATTAGTCGCATCAATCCACATGTTCAATGCCCAAGAACTAATGATAAGAGTAGTGGTATGGCCGCGACTCCATTCCGCACTTTAAGCATTACTCTGTTAATGAATAGAAGGATCATGCAACCAATTCTTAGAATTTAGACTTAAGATCTTGACATTCGGTATTAACAAAAGATTTAGGTAGATGATGTTGTCGTAGAAGTTGCAGGACACCGAGAAACATATGAAGAGGGATCAAGTAGAGTGAAATCTAGATGTAGATCCACCGTTTCAAAGGAAGGAAAACGGAACCCTAAAGGTACGACAGAAAACCCAACCATGAGAAGTCCTAGACTTGAAGAAGGTAAGAGATCAGATTAAAACACGCAAAGATAAGAGGTGAAAGAATAGAGATAAGGAGTAAAATCAGAGATAATCAGATCTATCCAACGCATTTGTAGCAAAATAGTTTTGACACTCTACAATGTCCATTGGCAAGGTTAACCTACAGGCTGGACCAGTGGGGTATCGTAAACCTTTGCTCTAATACCACTTGTAACGCCCCCGAATCGGGTCTATGCAGATCACAACATTTACCACCAAAATCCGCATAGAAGCGATTCAAAGACACAAGTAGTTACATCACAGTAGTTTACAACAGAGTCCACAAGAACTTATATATACAACAGCGACTCGACGAGTCAAGAATAGAAAAGATACAACACAAAGGTATAACTCAAGAAGAAGACAAGATAGTATCCAAGTACGGACAGGATCCAAATGGGACTAAGAGTCCTGAAAAATAACCAAGCGGTGTCCAACCCTGCCCAGGCCAAGCCGGAAGGGTAACCTTGCTAACGTCGTCAATCACATACCTGTCAAAGCCAAAAGGGTGCCGGCAAAGGGCAAAGGAAAACAGAAAGAGAGCGGTCAGTACTGAGGCCAGTACAGGGCGAGACTAGAATTCAGCGATGCTCGCCTACAAAGGTATGGTGGGCTCAGCGGCAGCAAAACTTGCACTATCTAACTTATAGAGACACACTACAATTTCGGCTATTAGAGCGAGATAAGAGAGCGCTATGCGGTAACAATAATATAACACCATACATAACCCATCCGAAGCTTTCCCCCTCGAAGACCAGTCGACGAAGTCCCCTTGCGAAACACACACGGTGGCAATTTTAGTTAAGCAGGTGTTTAGTTAATAAGGCTAATTACTAATCATATTATTAGAGGAAAAACATTAGTGACGTTGTCTATGATCATGACACTGTACTCCCGAGGCGTCCATAACCATGGACACACGGCTTCTCGAAAAGATTTATCCTACAGGGGTGCACTACTGTACCCAAACGCATGCTCAACCCATCAGGCAACATATCACGCGTGACATCTGAATCTCACAACAAGAACATTCCCTTAACTACGCGCATATCCAGAGGCATCACCTACTGTGGGGAACCAACCAAGAGGTACGACGATTCTCAAGGAAGGCACAGCGTTTGCGCCTACTGGTGGATCGGGCCCTGTGGGGTAACTTGTACACACCGTGGGTGCCGCCACCGTGTACCGAGGTTTATGTATGCAAGCCATGGCAATCCACCAAAATATCAAGTCCGAAGACATATCAGCTCACCCATGTCCGAGGACATATTATGCGTATGCACCAAATGGAAAACCAATTTTGTAACCCTCTGGATATACGAATAGTGCCAGTAGTTGCGGGAGGATCCCAGAGGCCCCATGTTTGGTTAGCGCGATCAACTCAGAACTGGTACCGTAGAACGAACGGGTCCTAGGTCAGCTCAAGCAGTTACCAAAGGTGGTCCCTGCCGGGGCCTTATCATTAGGTGAAACCATAACCAACAACATCATATTAATTATCTTATCACCAACCATGTTCAAGTATCATGTTCCACCTGTATGAGAGCGATACTAAGCATGCCTACGACTCGCAAGGACAAAGCTAGCTAATCAAACAAGGCAATAGGATAACCAAGGAAATATAGTGGAGCAGGTAATTAAAGGAACGGTACTATAGCATCGACAACAAGGATATCAATAGATCAAAGGAAGGAAGTAAAGACTATAAATGCAAAATAGGTAGAAGGGGGAGAATGCTCGCCTGTGAGACAAAGTCAGGAAACCGGAGGCTTGTCACAACTCGCATCCACTCATTGTCCTATCCGGTGAAGAAGCAAAAGACTAGAGAGAAGCACACGATGTGGTATTTAATAATACGGCGAAAGATCCGGCATGTGTATGATATGATGCATGGCATGGAAATATGCGGTCCCACTTAGCAATATTAAGTGGAGTTAAAGTCCGGGGCGATTAATTATTATGGTTCAAGTTGTTTAACTATCCTACAATTTAAATGTAGACTTAACAAGACAAATCATGGCGGTTCGCTACACAAATTTAAGTGGAGCCAATATTGGACTAGATTCGCCCACATATGGCCTCCATATTTAATTATTAGGTGAATCGACAAAATACCCCTAAACAAATAAATACATTGCGAGCATGAATGATTTAATATGCATCAAGTTATTTTATATATATTATAACAAAATAGGGGTCTCGGATAGGGTCACACATTTGGGTTCGGAGATCTTGAGGTTCGCCGAGGGTTCGAGATCGGTCTTCAGATTTCCGGGAAGTAGATCTTGGCGTTCCCTGATGGAGACCTTGTCAAACCGTCCTGGTTCCATGTAGATGGCCCTCCGACTTGTTGGTATCAGTGCGAAGGTAGATGATGTGGTAGCACTTGCTCACATGTGTCAGAGACGGGGATTCTCAACATACTACAACAGAAGGTTCCCTGACAAAAATTAGCCATCGATATGCATAGTGTGCTCCTAAACAAACAAGATCCTCTTTGCTTCACCAGCAAATACCACACCACCATACCAGGAAGCGCAACGCAAACAAACTGCTTCAGAGACGTGACACGGGACAGGGGAGCAACATGTGGTCGGTATCTGACGGAGATGGGGAAAACAATGGAAGGCAGCCGTGTGGGGGGGGGGATTTGCACATTTGCCACACTTTTCTTTGCACTTTGAATATTTGCCATTTCTGTGTCACTAACATTTGGTGGTCATGTGGCAAATATGCAAATTTCAGATAAAAAGTGTGGCAAATGTGAAAAAATTCCGCCGTGTGGTGGCGTCCATGGCTTCAGCGGACGGCCGCGGGATCGAGGAGTGGTGGCCGGAGGAGGGGCGAGGGAGGCGACAGGGCCTGCGAGGCGAGTTCCACGGCGGCTTGTAGCAGCGAGGAGGACGGAGCCGCGCGGGGAGGCGGCAGAGACGAGGCCAGCCTGTGAGGGGCACGCTCGGGATGGTGCTGGCGTCGACGACCTACAGGAGGCGCCCTAGGGGAGGACGCAGGAAGGTTAGAGGGGGTCACCGGCACCGCGCGAGGAGGACCGGCGGCTGAAGGTGTCGGAGAGGCGAGGCGCACGTTGTAGCTCGCGCTGGCGGCAACTGTGGCCAGGGACCGGCGGCGGCGATGCCATGCGGGGCAGGCCGGTGCCGCAGGAGGGCGCGGCAGGGTGGAACATGGGAGCGGGCGAGGAGGCGTGGGAGTCAGTGTGGGGAAGGCCGGCACGGGGTAGTGGCGGCAGCGGCACACTCGAAGAGGAGGCGCATGGCCTGGGAGGACGCGGTGGGCGAGGGGTTGATGGCGACGGGATTGGGGATTGGTTCCCCGTGTGTGTCCTGTGCGTGCGTGGTCTGTGTCCAGCGTGGGGATTGGGTGCGTCGTGTGTTGTGTTGTGTGTGCTGGTGTGGTTCAAAAGCGTGAGCGCAGGTGTGTGTGTGTGTTCGGTGTCCGACGGCGGACGGGTGGGAAGAGGAGTTAGGGTTAGGTCTAGGGTTTGGGTTAGTCTAGGATTTGGGGAGAAAAGGGGGAATATATTACTTATCTAGTCCAAAGTAGACTAGATAGAACTAGTTTTGGGATAAAACATTAGGCGGGCTTTTAGCCTAATTTTATTTATAAAACAAGAAAAGCTTTTGCTGTGAGAAACACTATTTGTTTCAATTTAAAATAAGAACTTAATAAAACCACATGGATATTTAGTAAAACAAAATTTGGTTTGATGAAATAAGTTTACGTATAAAATATACATGATGATGTCATGATAATGCACAGAATAAAATAACAATCAATTTCTAATTTTAATATTTCTGGGCATTACAACCGTTCCCTGTGACAACACGTTTATGCTGACTCCCAGCATATAATAAGCAAGCATATAACTTTCATGGACTAGTCACAATGGTTCAAGATTATTAAGCGCAAGGAATAAAGTGTGCCATCAAGTTCGTGGGAGCTTTACTAACTAACTTTCTCAAAACAGACAAACATTTTATTTTGGAAGAAAACAAGGCATATAGAATATGCACTGAAGTACCAAATGATGCTAATAGGTAGGTATGGTGGACACAGCTGACAATGTTGGTTTTGGGGAGTTGGAAGCACAGGTAGAGCACATACTCAGTGCAAGTGAAGGCTAGCAATAGAGAGGGAGCGACAAACAAGAGAGCAATAACTGTCATAATCATGTTTGCAACAAAACAAGACTAATTATGGCATGAAAGTGATACAAGAACTCTAAGGCAAAATAAATCATCGAGGCTTACTGACTATTGATTAGTCATATGCATGCGTGAGCATGTGCCAAGTCGATCCACATGAACAGTCAGAGGAGGATACCACAATGTCATACCAAAGTATGAATAAAAAACAATGCAAGCAAACATTCATATGACATGCTACAAACTATTAGCAAGCTGGAGCTAATCATACACAAGCAAGAACTACTAAGCATCCATAATGACATACACCTTACACAAACAGGCTAAGCATGCTCACTATGATGAGTATATGTACAAAAATGAAACAAATAGAGTTCGTTACCAGCCTCTTACCACACCTCGAGTTGTCTTAATCTTCATTATTTCCCTTCACTTGTGTGACTTGAATAATTAACATGAAACCAAAATCCACTGAGGGCGGCTGAACCCTGCAAAGAACTCACAAAACCAAAGAAGAACAATAAATATTTTTGGTGTTTTCGATTTTTTTAGAAGGCAACCAACGCAAAACCAAACAAAGCAAAAGAAAACCAAAAACAAAAACTAAGACGCTCCAAGAACAACACAACTGTGCATGAAACAATAAAAACGAAGTGTCTAGAAAGACCTAAGATTTTTATTGATGAAGAAGGGGATGCCTTGGGCACCCCCAAGCTTTGACGCTTGTAACTCTTGAGTAATTCTTGGGGTTACACGGAGTGGCTCCCCCCCAAGCTTCAGCTTTTGTCCATTCTTCATCTCATTACATCATCATCTCTCTACACCTGAAATTTTTCTTTCATACAAAACTTCACACAATCTTCATTAGCAACATTAGTTTATTCAAAAGATATTAGACCTCTAGCAAAGCTTTGGAACAACAAGGCTTTTCATTAAAAACACAAGCTACTGTAGCAACTCCTTCAAAAAGCTCAATTTCCCAAAAAGAACCTGAAAAGGAATCAATAAGAAGCAAATGCAAATAAGAAATCTATCAAAAGATACCAGCAGGTAGAAACCTTTTTTCCAAAGACCTTATGTTGCTCAAATCAAAAGGTTTTGAAGTAACGAAAGTTAGCTAACATACTGTGGGATTTATTCGTAAATTTTCAGCTCAATCCGAGTCACAGAGACTCCTCACGAATTTTTTTGGTAGAGGACAGAAATTTGTTTCGGGACAGCAACTCCCCAAATCTTACTTCCCTCTCATTAAAGTTCATTCTTGGCACAAAAAGCAAATAAAAAGGATAAGAAGAGGTCATTACTAAAGTAATAACTTCCAAGACTCAAGGAAACTCTTGGGTTATCTCCCAACAAGTACTTTTCTTTAACGCCTTTAAGTTAGGAACGACAAAGAGCAAGGATTGGAAAGGAGAAAAATAAAAGTGAGAAAGCATAACCACTGTGAAAGAATTGTTTTGTTCATTAAAATCCCTTTGTTAACAAGGTTGATCAAGTCTTTTTACCAAAACAATCTTATATGAAACAAAACTTTGCATTCCACAAGGTGATTATGTTACCTCATACTTGATAGCAATGGTCCCAATCATAATAGTTTCAAAATTTTCCTGTGGAATGGGACAATATATTTCTCCAACCTTGATGCTCTCAATATTTTCAATAGAATTCAGGCAATAGCTTCTAACAACCTTCTTGGGGAAATAGACAGTGTGATCTTTGTCATTAATATTAAAAGTTACTTTTCCTTGATTGCAATTGATGACAGCACCTACAGTATTAAGAAAAGGTCTCCCAAGAATAATGGACATATTATCATCTTCAGGCATTTCAAGCACAACAAAATTAGTTAAAACCATGCAATTATGAGCTAATTGAACAGGAACATCCTCACATATACCAACAGGAATAGTAGTTGACTTATCATCCATTTGTAAAGGTATATCGGTTGGTATCAACTTTTCTAGCTGGAGCCTCTTGTAGAGAGAAAAAGGTATAACACTAACTCCAGCTCCCAAATCACATAAAGCAGTTCTAACATAATTATTCTTAATGGAGCAAAAAATAGTTGGTATACCCGGATCACCAAGTTTCTTTGGAACCTTACCATTGAAGGAATAATTAGCAAGCAAAGTAGAAATCTCCTCATTAGGAATCTTCCTTTTATTAGAGAAAATATCCTTCATATACTTTGAATAAGGAGGCAACTTAATAGCATCAGTCAAAGGAATTTGCAAGAATAAAGGCTTCATCCACTCACAAAACTTGTTGTAGTGTTCTTCCTCCTTTGACTTGTGTTTCTTACCTGAAAAAGGCATAGGTTTATGCACCCAAGGTTCTCTCTCTTTACCATGTTTATTAGCAATAAAATCTTCCTTAGTGTACCTAGTGTTCTTAGTGTGCTTCTCAGGTTCTTCGTCACCTTTCTCCTTATCAGGAGACTCATTTTTATCATTACCACTCTCAGTTTCAGCATCAAAGACAAATATACTATTAGGATCTATAGCAGGTTCAAGTGGTTCCTCAACTATCTTATGTTTCTTTTTCTTTCTCTTACGAGGGCTACCACTATCGTCACCTTGTTGGGAATCCTGCTCAATTGTTTTAGGGTGTCCTTCAGGATATAAAGGATCTTGAGTAGCTGTACCACTCCTAGTTCTAATTCCATAAGCATGTTTATTTCCTGAAGCATTAACTAGCATATCCTTTTGTACCTTAGCAAGTTGATCAAGTTGGGTTTGAACCATTTTAATATCATTAGAAGTTCTTTCCACAATATCTTTCAACTCATGGATAGCTCTAGAGTTTTCCAATAAATGATTCTAAACTTGTTATTGAAATTACCTTGTTTAACAATAAATGTGTCAAGTTCCTCTAAGCATTGATCAGCAGGCTTACCATAAGGAATATCACCTTCATTAAATTGGAGAGAGTGTACCTAAATAGTAGATGAGTGGGGAATTGGCTTACATAATTCTTCTATAGGAGGTAAATTCTTCACATCTTCATCTCTAATACCTTTCTCCTTTAGACACTTCTTAGCTTCCTTCATCACTTCATCATTTAATGCAATAACTCTTCTCTTCTTTGTTGTTGGTGTTGGAATTGGTTCAGGAACAACTGGTTCAGGAGTAATAGGCTCAGGTGTATTTAGCTCAGTTCAAGTCCAATCATCATAATTCTTGCTTATGTTGGTCATTAATTCTTCAGCATCTATATGAGTCCTTTTCCTGAAAACACAATCAGCAAAGCTATCTAGGTATGTCCTAGAATCATCAGTTAGTCCATTATAATAAATATCAAGAAGCTCATTCTTAGGTATTGGACATCCAGGATGTGCATGAATCAAGACACAGAACCTTGTCCATGACTCAGGCAATTTCTCTTCTTCTCCCTGTTTAAAATCAAAAAGTCTCTGCAAAGCAGCATGTCTAGCACTGGGAGGAAAATATTTATGGAAGAAATAAGAAATCAAGCAATCAAGGCTATCAATGGAACCAGGAGGTAATCTATTAAACCAAGCCCTAGCTTCTCCTTTTAGTGAAAAAGGGAAGATCTTAGCAACAAAGTACTTGCGCATCTTAAAATCATCAGAGAACAAAGCACTCATAGTAGAAAGCTCATTCATATGAGCTACAACACTCTCATTTTCAGTCCCATAAAAAGGTTCTTTCTCAGCAATATCTAAGTAAGACAAATCAAGAGAGAAATCATAATCTTCATCTTTAATATCTATGGGATAAGTGGCAAACTTAGGATCAGAGGACAACTTAGGCATAATAGTATGTCTAGCAAGGAGACTCTTCATAGCACTAGTACCATGTGTGTTTCGGCACTCTTAAACAAAATTCATCAGTGAACTAAATGTAACCATCATTAATATCATAACTCTCACTAGCATCAGGTGAGCTAACAGGTGTAACAGTGCGTTCACTAGGGGTTTTGGTATTTCCTAGACTAGCCATAGTAGCATTTAGAAAAGGACCTAGTGAACCACTAGCATCAAACACAGTAGAAGTAACATCATGAGCAACAAAAGCAGTTTCCGATTCAGCAGTAGTAGCAGTATGTGTAGCATGCGTATGTGGTGGTGGTGTGACAAGCTTACTTATAACAGATGGTGAATCAAGAGCAACAGAGGTGTTTAGGACTGTACCTCTTCTTGTATTGGATGGTAAAATAGGAAACTTTCCATCACGAGACTTCCCCATGATGAAAGGAGTAGCAGTGAACAATAATAGATCCAAGTGAACTTAAAAATAAAGCTATGCTCCCCGGCAACAGCGCCGGAAAATATTCTTGATGACCCACAAGTATAGGAGATCGCAACAGTCTTCGCGGGTAGTATTGCCCAATTTATTGATTCCACACAAGGGGAGCCAAAGAATACTTGCAAGCCTTAACAACTGAGTTATCAGTTCAGCCGCACCTGGAAATAGTTCTTTCCCACAGAAGTTTATCAGTAGCAACAGTTTGTAGTAGCAAAAACAAAGCAACAACAACAACAGCAATAGTAGCAATAGTAACAGTAACGGTAACAGTAGGATTCTAGTGCGGTAGGCATAGGGATGGATGGACAGGCGTTGCATGGACGAGTCTAAACATGTAACTTCAAGAACTAGAGCATTGCAGATAAATAATAACAAGCATCCAAGTACTAAAAATCCTAGGCATGTGATCCGTATATAGTCATACGTGCTCGCAATGAGAAATTGCACATCTTCTGTCCATCCAGCCCGTGGCAGCGGGGCCTCTAGGGAACTACTGGCAATTAAGGTGCCCCTTTTAGTAGAGCACCGAAGCAAAGCATTAACACTCCATGAACACAAGTGATCCTCACACCACAGCCGTCCCCTCCGATTGTCCCAATTATTGTCACTTTGGGGCCTTTAGATCCGGACAATGATATGTGTACACAACTTGCAGATAAGATCACAAACAATACTATCATAATGATTCAATAATAAGTTCAGATCTGAGATCATGGCACTCGGGCCCTAGTGACAAGCATTAAGCACAACAACTTGCAACAAAGTCAAATATCACTAATAGACATACTAGGCACTATGCCCTAACAGATCTTATTCGATTACATGATAGAACTCATCCAATCCCTACCATCCCCAAGCCTACAGTGGGGGATTACTCACTCATGGATGAGGGAAACATTGGTGGTTGATGGAGATGCGTTGGTGATGACGATGGCGATGATCTTCTCCAAATTCCCCGTCCCGGCAGGGTGCCAGAACGGAGTTTCTAGATCCGAATATTGGTTTCTCATGGCGGCGGCGGAGCGGAACTCTTCCTGGAAAACTATCGAACCCCTCTGAGGTTTTAGGTCAGAAGGCAACTTATAGGCGCGGAGGGAGGCCGAGGAGCTGCCTGGGATGGCCAAACCTCCCCCAGGCACGGGTTTAGTGGGCCCGCTCCTGGGGTGGGTCTGGGCCCCCAGGCCTCCCCTCTGTCTCCCCTTCTGGCTCCGTGGATCTTCTGGTGAGAAATATTTTTTGGCATATTTTCCGGGATTTTTCCTGATAGTTCATTTTCTGCACAAAAACAAGACACCAAGGTAATTCTGCTGAAAACAGCGTCAGTCCGTGTTAGTTGTATCCAAATCACACAAGTTTAGAGAAGAAACACTAGCAAAGTGTTCGAGAAAGTAGATACGTTTTGGACGTATCAGAGGACGAGGTAGATCCTGACGAGGGAGTGCCTCCACTAGATGATGAGGATGAGTTGATGTTTCCTGAATTTGTAGATATATTCAGTAAACATGCACTAGAGGATCAATACACGGATGAAATTTCCCAGGGTGTGCCAGATTTGATGATACTGATAATGAAGAGAATGAGGAGAACAATGACAGCCTCGTTTTAGCCGAGTACGATGGTGAGGACTTGCCAGTAATTGAGTGGGACAGGGACGATCCTCAGATTTCAGAAGGCACCGTATTTGAAACGATGCGGGAGTGTCGTAATTCCCTTACTACATATTGCATTCACACCAATAAATTCTTATGATGTTATTAAGAGTGAGCCAACAAGGTTCACAGTGAAGTGCCCATACAAGAGGTGTAGGTGGAGGATGCATGCATCCACTATGCTCAGGAGCAGTTTGGTTTAGGTATTTCAACCAGTTGTGTATTTTAGATCACTGTGTAGAGTTTGTTAGCTAAACCTGACATTTTAATTATGTTTCAGATAAAAATTAACTGGTTCGAACATTCTTGTCCACCTCAAGGGGGCAACCAAAGGACAAGGCAGATGCAATCATGGATTGGATGAGAGCGAACCCATCACTTGGTGCAACAACGCTCATAAAAGAAGTTTCTAACAAGTTTAGTATTATAGTACCCTACATGAGGATGTTCTATGCAAAGGAAATGGCTCTTGAGAGGACCAATGGTCCATGGAATGAAAGTTTTCAGTTGCTTTACAGCTTCAAAGCTGAAGTGGAGATGGCTAGTCCAGGTACGCTGAAAACAGCGTCAGTCCGTGTTAGTTGTATCCAAATCACACAAGTTTAGAGAAGAAACACTAGCAAAGTGTTCGAGAAAGTAGATACGTTTTGGACGTATCAGAGGACGAGGTAGATCCTGACGAGGGAGTGCCTCCACTAGATGATGAGGATGAGTTGATGTTTCCTGAATTTGTAGATATATTCAGTAAACATGCACTAGAGGATCAATACACGGATGAAATTTCCCAGGGTGTGCCAGATTTGATGATACTGATAATGAAGAGAATGAGGAGAACAATGACAGCCTCGTTTTAGCCGAGTACGATGGTGAGGACTTGCCAATAATTGAGTGGGACAGGGACGATCCTCAGATTTCAGAAGGCACCGTATTTGAAACGATGCGGGAGTGTCGTAATTCCCTTACTACATATTGCATTCACACCAATAAATTCTTATGATGTTATTAAGAGTGAGCCAACAAGGTTCACAGTGAAGTGCCCATACAAGAGGTGTAGGTGGAGGATGCATGCATCCACTATGCTCAGGAGCAGTTTGGTTTAGGTATTTCAACCAGTTGTGTATTTTAGATCACTGTGTAGAGTTTGTTAGCTAAACCTGACATTTTAATTATGTTTCAGATAAAAATTAACTGGTTCGAACATTCTTGTCCACCTCAAGGGGGCAACCAAAGGACAAGGCAGATGCAATCATGGATTGGATGAGAGCGAACCCATCACTTGGTGCAACAACGCTCATAAAAGAAGTTTCTAACAAGTTTAGTATTATAGTACCCTACATGAGGATGTTCTATGCAAAGGAAATGGCTCTTGAGAGGACCAATGGTCCATGGAATGAAAGTTTTCAGTTGCTTTACAGCTTCAAAGCTGAAGTGGAGATGGCTAGTCCAGGTACTGTTGTACAGATAGACAGGAATAAAGTTTAGTACAAAATAAGAGGGAAGACAATGGAGAAGGAGTGCTTTAGAAGGGATTTTGTTTGTTTCAAAGCTTGCTGGCAAGGGTTTCTAGATGGTTGCAGGTCTTATTTGGCCATGGATGCAACATCTCTTCATGGCAGATTTAAAGGACAACTAATAGCTACTACTGCAGTTGATGGCCACAATTGGATGTTCCCTGTTTCTTATGGAGTTTTGGAGATTGATTCAGAGGAAAGTTGGACTTGGTTTCTGGAGAATTTGGGCGACCTTATAGGTCATCCACCAGGACTTACTATCCACACGGACGCTTGCAAAGGTTTGGAGAAAGGTGTAGAAGCAGTATTCCCTGGAGTGGAGCATAGGGAATGTATGCCACACTTAGTGCAGAATTTTACAAAGAAATTCAAGGGTAAAGTTTATACTGACAACCTATGGCCAGCTTCATACACATGCAGTTTGACGAAGCATTTGTATCATTTGGAAGTGTTGTATAAACAAAAACCTGCGGTGAAGGAGTACTTGGGTGCACATCATGGAATGGTGTGGTCAAGAAGACGATTCAATGAAATTTGCAAGGTAGACTATGTAACAAGTAACCTTGTAGAGAGTTTCAATGCAAAGGTCAAGTCATTGAAAGGGCTTATGTTGTGGCAAATATTTGATAAGATTAGGCAGATGACCATGATAAAGATCAATTTGCGTCAAAGAATTGCATCAACAGTATATGCTGGCCATCTCATCCTCCCATCTTTGATTAAGGCTTTGCATGCCAGGGAAAACCAATTGAAGATGAAATGCATTAGAAGAGGAATGGAGGATGAGGTAACTTACACTGATAGTAAAGATAAGCAATGTAGGTATCCCGTGAGTTTGGTTGGTAGGACATGCCATTGCAGGCAATGGCAGCTCTGTGGGAAACCCTGCATACATGCATTGTTTTTCATGGGTGTTCTAGGAGGTGAAGAGGGTGAAGTTGATCAGTACATGTCAGAGTTATTCTTTGTTGCCAAATTTAGGGCAGCATATGCTCAGAATGTTCAATCCTTGTTGGGAAAAGACCAATGTATGGAAGTGGATCCAGGCTTCAAGCTATACCCTCCAGTTTTTACTAGACCAACATGTAGGCCAAGGAAGAATAGGATAAGAGCTAGTGCAGAGGGTGGTGCACCACCTCGACGACGTAAGTGCAAATGTTGTGGGATCCTAGGGCACATTGCTAGGCTTTATAAAAATGTAGTGGACCCAGCTTATGGAATGGATGATCAGGCAGGAGCAGCAAATGAAGATGAGAATGAAGCGTTTGAACGAGAGGAGAATGAAGCAATGGATACATTGCAGATTGAACAAATGGATAAAGAGGAGATTGAACCAAATGCAGGGGAGGTTGAACCAAATGCAGAGGAGATTGAACCAAATGCGGAGGAAATTGAACCAAATGCAGTGGAGATTGAACCATTTGATTGAGAGGAGATTGAACCAAATGCAGGGGAGGTTGAACTAGTCGATCGAGAGGATATTGAACCAAATGCATGGGAGATTGAACCAGTCGATCGAGAGGATACTGTAGCAGAGTTCAAGCATAAAGGAATTACACCAGCGGATATGGTAGAAATGAGGACAATGCTTTTTGAACCGTATGAACCAGCGGATCGAAACATGATTGAACCAATTGTACGACAGACTAAAGAACTTGATTCATTGGATGCAGAGAAAAAGAACAAAGGGAAAAAATGGAAGAAGCTGATGGTGGACTCCGAGAATATTCCAGCTAGGATCACCAGGAGCAAGGTGGTGAACCCAGCGAAAAACACTAGGAGCAAGAAAAAATGGATTTGAATTATTAATTTGAATTTGTATGATAAATTTTAACTACTATCAATGTTTGTATATAATTCAAACTAGTGTTATGCTCCCAAGTTTGTATGTTGGATAATCCCATAATGTATGTGTTATTGCAAGTTTCTATGGTCATGCACCTAGTTGCTTAGCACTGCTCAGTTTTGCCCTCTACATGTGGTCAACACATGGGGTTTAGCTAGTTCAGGGATTAAACGTTGACCAATTGATCCAAAATTTGGCACACTTGTGTATCTTGGATTGATTTACCATATGAAATTAGAAATTTTGGATTAACTTGTAATCAACCACATTTTTATTTTTCTAAGTGATTAAATTCAAAAAAATGGTTTTAGGGTTAGTTTAATTCAAAAAAAAAAGAGTCAAAACATAGTGCAACCTTCAAATGGAGTCTTGTTATGTTGCCT
The DNA here is from genome assembly GCA_916181665.1 of Avena sativa. Classification (NCBI taxonomy): domain Eukaryota; kingdom Viridiplantae; phylum Streptophyta; class Magnoliopsida; order Poales; family Poaceae; genus Avena; species Avena sativa. Next base: position 154,063,083 of record OV702297.1, read on the forward strand.
ACAACCTAGCATGAATAATAAAGGAAAAGGAAATAAAGAGAAATCGACTTATCCCCTAAACCACTTCTTAAACCCTTGTTGGAATGAGCTACTAGCTATGAAGATGCATGGCTTTCTACTCGATCAACCTCCAAAATAACCCATCCCAAAACATATTTGTCTAAATGAGGCCAAATTTGGAACACTTGTGTATATATGAGTTGCAAACAATATAATGTCGGCCAAGACGAATTATTTTGTTCAAATAACACATTTTTCCATTTATTATGCCAAAAGCTTGAATTTCCCTTACTCATTTTATTATCTGAGTGCCCTTGTTTTCGTTAGCTCTACTCAGTTTTCCCCTCCTTCTAAAGTTTTCCTCACTTTTCCTCTCCCGCTAAAGTTTTCCTCACTTTTCGCCTCTCTCCTGACTCAAACCCTCACAACAGCTGCCGCGCTCTGATTGGTCGAGATGTATGCCACACGGATCTTGGCTAACCACCAATGGATACATCATGATCCGACGGGCTGGAGGTCTCTCTCTCCCGATGGGCACACCTACCTTGTACGGAGAGGAGAGCCCGACAGGCTGGAGGTCTCTCTCTCCCGATGGGCACACCTACCTTATACGGAGAGGAGAGATCGACGGTTTGGATGTCTCTCCCTACCTTTCACCGTCGCACGTATACCAGCCGCATCTTCCTCCCTTCATATCAACATACGGCGGAGCGGTTCTAAGCTTGGCGGTCCGAACGGCGTGCGGCGGCACGGACCTAAGCGTGGCTGTCCGAATGGCATGCGCCGGCGCGGACCTAAGCATGGGGGTCGGAACGGCGTGCAGCGGCGTAGATCTAAGCCTGGCGGTCGGAACGGCGTGCAGCGGTGCAGACCTAAGCGTGGGGGTTGGAACGACTTGCGGCGGCGCGGATCCAAGCGTGTCGGCTGGAACGGCATGCGACAGTGAGGATCTAAGCGTCCGAAATTTCTATCTCTGCCTGTCTCACTTCTGTTCACCTCCTCGGATCTGTTGCTGATTAAAGACACTGAGGCGGCGGCGGTGCCGACATTGGTCATCGATGCGACGACGATTGAAGCCATCATTCGCAACATCACGGCAACGGCGCAGATCAAGCCCCCGTGAACCGATTTGAATAATATTGATACTCCCTCCGACCCATATTAGTTGACTTGGATTCATCTAGATATGAAACGTATCTAGTCAAGTTTTACTAGTAATATGGGTCAGAGGGAATATGTATTTGAGCCGTGAGACCGGTGGATATGCTGATTCATAAGTAGCAGTACTTGCTTTGACAATCCCCGGTGGGCTTGTATTAGTTGATTTATATTTGTAGATTAGATTGTACCTAGACATGAATTAGTATTAGATTCATCTGTATCTTGACGAATTTGAGTCAACTAAATTGGATCGGAGGGAGTAGTACTTTCTTGGGATCCCTACTTTCTTTGACAGATCGCCTCTCTAGGAAGAAGAATGGGGCGTCAGGAAGAACGGGGAATGGATGTTGCCGTCAATGCTGCAAGTCTATATGGCATTTGGCACGCCAGCCATGGGCAGCTAGATCAAATGGCAAGCAACTCGGGCCCCGCAATTCATTCTCATGTCAACTTTGGGACCACAAAGTGACTAAATTTGGATGAACTCACAACCATCCATCGAATAACAATTCTACCATCTAAATTAGTTATCAATTCAACTAATCATTACATGTGCCACCTTCACAACAACCCCATAGTGTAACTGTTAGGACGGGGATGACAACTACTAAAACTGTCCACATGAATCTACTATTCTCCTCCCCCTTCACTTGAAGTCCATGTTTTAAATTTTCTACCACTTGATCAGATACGGCAAGATCATCCTCAAGTGTCAACTTCTCTTTGAGAATAAGCTTTGAGTTCTTCTTTTCTTCCTCGACAGTATGCTTCAGCTCTAATATCAACAGGTTTTTACGGGCCAATTCATCACCTAAATTGGCAACCATCTCCAAATCCATCCTCTGGCTAGACCACTGGGTTGATTCGTCTTGGTATGCAATGTACCATGGATCATCAGCCTACATAGCACACTATAACAATACCAAAACAAACCCAATTAAAATCAGTCCGACAAACCATGGCAGCACTTCAAATTCAACGGTAGTACAAAGATAAGGAGCTACCTACACTTCCGACATGGTAGGAGAAGGAGAATGTGGCCATGACATGATCGAATCCCCACCCTCGCCGGTGTACCAGCTACGACCAGACATTGAAGACTAATTTAACCCTGCAAAATCGAGGAAATTAGGGAACTGAATCAATTAGGGTGGGTGGAGCAGGAGAGATGGTCCGATGCACCGTAGGAGGGAGCCACCGACACGCCGATGATGGCTGCTCTGACCGTCGGTGGGGTAGGAGCTGCTCGGGGCTGGGTGCTAGGAGTGGATGAGAGAGAGAGAGAGAGAGAGAGAGACGACCTCACAACCCCACTTGTCAATGTTTGGGGAAGTAGCTGCTCCGGGATTTTTGCATATTTACCAATTTTGCATATCTGCCAAACTGTTTCTTTGAAATTTTCTTATTTTCCACATGACGACCACATGTTAGCGACACACAAAATGGCAAATATGCAAGTTGCAATCTAAAACATGGCAAATATGAAAAACCTGTAGGGTTTCGTAGCATGGAAAACAAAAAAATTCTACCGCATACAAACAAACAAGCCAAGATCTATCTACTAGATTGTAGCAACGAGTCGATGGAATAACTCACCCTCGAAGATTCCAAAGTGTTTAACGAGAGCGGATTCTCGTGGGTGATGTAGTCGTACTCTTCCCAATCTCAAGATCGCGTAGACGATCCTTCCGGCGCTGTGTTCCGGCAGCGCTCCCGTAGTCGGTCACACGTTCGGTACTCGACGAAGACCTTCCTCTCCCTTGTTCCAGCAGGCAGCGGAGGTTGTAGCACTCTCCTCGCGATTCCGGCAGCACAACGGCATGGTACCGGAAGTAGAGGGGAGATCTCGCAGGGCTTCGCCTTAATCCGGAGCGAGTATGGTGGAGTATGAGAGATTCCCTCGGTGTTCTAGGGTTTAGACACACCAAGGAGGGGGCAAGCCGGCGGCTAGGGATTAGCTAGACGGCGACTAGGGTTTGCCCTAGGGCCGGCGGCGGCTATGGAGGCGGCGGTGGCTTGGGGCTAGGGTTTGGAGGAGAGGATCTTGTGTGTCTCTAGGAGGGAGCCCTGCCCCTCCTTATATAGGTGGAGGGGCCGGCCGGCCAAGGGGAGGGAGAGGAGTCCCTCCCCAACTCGGCTTGGGTGGGCGCCGCCGGTTGGAGGAGGAAACTCCTCCCCAACTCGGTTTCCCACTCCTCCTCTTTTCCTCTTTCCAAATTTAGCCGTTTGACTTTTCAAACTAGCTGTTTGACTTTTCAAACTAGGATTTGAATTAATCCTTTATTTGGTTCAGCGATGACACTTAGTACATGATGCAATCATACCAACTTGATACAACACATTCATGTACCCTTCCCCTCCGGAGTGCCGGACATTCCGGAACATTCTAGAACATTCCCGATGAAAACACCGGAACCATTCCCCAACTCCGAAACGGGACTTTCCTTATATGAATCTTATTCTCCGGACCATTCCGGATCTCCTCGTGATATCCCGGATCCCATCCGGGACTCCGAACAACATTCGGTCTCTTTCTCATCATTCCATAACTACTCAAAACAACGTTGAATCCTTAAGTGTGTCTCCCTACGGTTCGTGAATTATGCAGACATGATCGAGACACTTCTCCGAACAATAACCAATAGAGGAATCTGGAAATTCATATGGCTCCCACATATTTCTACGATTACTTTGTGATCGAATGAACCACTTACATACGATATCAATTTCCCTTTGTCTCACGATAGTTTACTTATCCGAGGTTATGATCGTCGGTATCTCTGCATACCTAGTTCAACCTCGTTACCGATAAGTACTCTTTTCTCGTTCCCGTGATATGTGATCCCTTGTGAGCCAGTCACATGCTTGCAAGCTAATTGGATGACATTTCACCGAGAGGGCCCAGAGTATATCTATCCGTCATATGGATGGACAAATCCCACTCTTGATCCATGTGTTTCAACCAACACTTTCCGAACACTCAATGCCACCTTTATAGCCACCCAGTTACGGTGTGGTGTTTGATGTCACCAAAGCATCCATCCGGTAAAGGTGATATGCATGATCTCATGGTCGAAGGAATTAGATTACTATGTATCAAAAAGCATATAGCAATTGAACTATTAAAATGACTTGATCTTTATGCTACGCTTATCTATAGGAGTATGTCCATCATATCATTCTCCTAACAATATGATCTTGTTGTTAATAACATCTCAATGTTCATGATAGGTAAACCACAATCATCTATTAACCAACAAGCTAGTATTATATAGAGGCTTTACTAGGGACTTCAAATTAAGTTTACAAATCACACAAGTATTAATGTTTCCTTGTTAATACTATTATAGCATGAATGTAAACATTTATCATAAACACAAAGATATAATAATAACTACATTTATTATTGCCTCTAGGGCATATCTCCAACAGTCTCCCACTTGCACTAGAGTCATCTAATCTAGATTACATGGTAATATACCGAACACCCATGGCAGTTTGGTGTTGGTCATGTTTTGCCCTCGGGAGAGGTTTAGTCAACGGATCCGCCACATTCAGATCTGTGTGTACTTTGCAAATCTTTATATCCCCATCTTGGATATGTTCTCGAATAGCGTGAAAACGTAGCTTGATGTGCTTCAGCTTCTTGTGTGACCTTGGTTCTTGCGCATTGGCTATGGCGCCCATGTTATCATAGTAGATAGACATTGGGTCCAGCGCACTAGGAACCACACCCAGCTCTGTAATGAACTCTTTCATCCATATCACTTCTTGTGAAGCCTCCGAAGCAGCCATGTATTCCGATTCAGTTGAAGATCTCGCCACAACGCTTTGCTTTGCACTCCTCCAGCTAACTGCTGCACCATTCAAAATAAATACTTATCCAGATTGTGATTTAGAATCATCCGGATCGGTGTTCCAACTAGCATCGGTGTAACCATTAACAACGAGTTGTTCATCACCTCCATAAGAAAGAACCATATCCTTAGTTCTTCTCAAGTACTTAAGGATGTTTTTGACCGCTGTCCAATGATCCACTCCTGGATCACTTTGATATCTGCTAGTTAAACTAACAGCATATGCAATGTCGGGTCTAGTACATAGCATGGCATACATTAGAGATCCTATGGCTGAGGCATAGGGAGTCTTACTCATCCTTTCTCTATCTTCTGCCGATGTCGGACTTTGAGTTTTACTCAAGGTCGTATTGGGCAACATGGGCAAGAACCCTTTCTTGCTATCTTCCATTCCAAACCTCTTTAGAACTTTGTCCAAATATGTACTTTGTGACAATGATATTTGGCGTTTCGATCTATCTCTATAAATCTTTATGCCTAATATGTAAGCTGCTTCGCCAAGATCCTTCATTGAAAAACTATTATTCAAATATTCTTTGACACTATTAAGAAGGTCTACATCATTCCCAATCAACAATATGTCATCTACATATAGTATTAAGAATGCTACAGAGCTCCCACTCACTTTCTTGTAAATACAAGCTTCTCCATAAGTTTGTATAAAACCAAAACTTTTGATCACCTTATCAAAACGTTGATTCCAACTTCGGGATGCTTGCTTCAATCCATAGATGGACCGTTGAAGTTTGCATACCTTGTTAGCATCTTTAGGATCAACAAAACCTTTGGGTTGCATCATATACAACTCTTCATCAATGTCTCCATTGAGGAATGCTGTTTTGACATCCATCTGACATATCTCATAATCGTAATATGCAGCGATTGCTAACATAATCCTCACAGACTTTAGCTTCGCTACTGGTGAGAAAGTCTCATCGTAGTCAACTCCTTGAATTTGTCGAAACCCTTTTGCGACAAGTCGAGCTTTATAGACAGTAACATTACCATCAGCATCTGTTTTCTTCTTGAAGATCCATTTGTTCTCGACAGCCTTCCGGCCATCCGGTAAGTCCACCAAAGTCCATACTTGGTTTTCGTACATGGATCCAATCTCGGATTTCATGGCTTCTTGCCATTTATTGGAATCTGGGCTCATCATCGCTTCCTCATATGTCTCAGGGTCATCGGTGTTGTCCACCAACATGACACTCATAACGGGATCATACCAATCTGGAGTGGTACGAGTTCTCGTTGACCTGCGAGGTTCTGTAGCAACTTCAACCGAAGTTTCATGATCATTATCATTAGCTTCCTCTCTTATTGGTGCAGGCACCACAGGAACTTCTTCCGGCGCTGCGCTACTCGCAATTTCGAGAGAAGGTTCGATAACCTCGTCGAGTTCTACTTTCCTTCCAGTCACTTCTTTCGAGAGAAATTCCTTCTCTAGAAAGGATCCATTCTTGGCAACGAAGATTTTGCCTTCGGATCTATGATAGAAGGTATACCCAATAGTTTCCTTCGGGTATCCTATGAAGACGCATTTTTCCGCTTTGGGTTCAAGCTTGTCCGGCTGTAACTTCTTTACATAGGCTTCGCACCCCCAAACTTTAAGGAACGACAATCTAGGTTTCTTCCCAAACCATAATTCATACGGTGTCGTTTCAACGGATTTAGACGGTGCCCTATTTAAAGTGAATGCGGCTGTTTCTAATGCATAACCCCAAAATGATAGCGGTAAATCTGTAAGTGACATCATAGAACGAACCATATCTAAGAGAGTTCGATTACGACGTTCGGACACACCATTACGCTGTGGTGTTCCCGGCGGTGTCAACTGCGAAAGTATTCCGCATTTCTTCAAATGCTCGCCAAACTCGTAACTTAGATATTCACCTCCACGATCAGAATGTAGAAATTTAATCTTCTTGTTACGTTGATTCTCTACCTCACTTTGAAATTCCTTAAACTTCTCGAAAGTTTCGGACTTATGTTTCATGAAATAGATATACCCATATCTACTCAAGTCATCCGTGAAGGTAAGAACATAATGATAACCACCACGCGATGCTACACTCATTGGACCACACACATCGGTATGTATGATTTCCAACAAGTCCGTAGCTCGCTCCATCATACCAGAAAATGGAGTCTTAGTCATTTTACCCATTAGACATGCTTCACATCTTTCAAGTGATTCGAAATCAAGTGATTCAAGAAGTCCATCGGAATGGAGTTTCTTCATACGCTTCACTCCAATGTGACCAAGACGACAGTGCCACATATAGGTCGAGTTATCGCTCGATTTCAAACGTTTAGCCTCAATGTTATTAATATGTGTATTTCCACTATCGAGATTCAATAAGAATAGACCATCTATCAAAGGTGCATGTTCATAAAACATATTACTCATATAAATCGAACAACCATTATTCTCGGACTTAAACAAGTAACCGTCTCGCAATAAACAAGATCCCGATATAATGTTCATGCTTAACGCAGGCACCAAATAACAATTATTTAAGTATAAAACTAATCCCGATGGTAGATGAAGGGGTAGCGTGCCGACCGCGATCACATCAACCTTTGATCCGTTTCCAACGCGCATCGTCACCTCGTTCTTCGCTAGCTTCCGTTTATTCTGCAGCACCTGTTTCGAGTTACAAATATGAGCAACCGAACCAGTATCAAATACCCAGGCACTACTACGAGTACTAGTGAGATACACATCAATAACATGTATATCAGATATACCTTTCTTCTTGATGTTGCCGTTCTTCAAATCCGCCAAGTACTTTGGGCAATTCCGCTTCCAGTGACCTTCTCCCTTGCAGTAAAAGCACTCAGTATCAGGCTTAGGTCTAGCCTTGGTCTTCTTCATCGGCGTGGTAACTTTCTTACCACCCTTCTTGAAGTGTCCCTTCTGCTTAGACTTGCCTTTCTTGAATTTGGTGGTCTTATTGACCAACAACACTTGGTGCTCTTTCTTGATCTCCACTTCTGCAGACTTCAACATGGCAAAGAATTCTGGCAACGTCTTGTTCATGTTTTGCATGTTGTAGTTCATCACAAAGTTCTTCTAACTTGGTGGTAGTGATTGGAGGACACGGTAAATCCCCAAAGCATTAGGAATCACAATACCCAAGCTTTGAAGTTTGTTTGCGTGCCCAGACATCTTAAGCACATGCTCGCTGACGGAGCTGCCCTCTTCCATCTTGCAGTTAAAGAACTTTTCAGAAGCCTCATAGCTTTCAATTGCCGCATGAGTCTCAAAGATCAATTTGAGATCCTCGACAATATCATATGGGTCTGAATTCTCAAACCTTTTCTGAAGCTCCGATTCTAAACCATACAAGATAGCACACTGAACTGTGGAGTACTGAGTCTTCCGAGTGAGGTAAACATTCTTTACTTCATCGGCGGCATCAGCTGCAGGTGGGTCACCCAGCGGTGCATCCAGCACATAGGTCAAATTACCAGCTGTGAGGACAATCCTCAAATTGCGGAACCAATCCGCGAAGTTGCTTCCATTGTTTTTCAACTTTTCTTTCTCTAGGAACGCATTAAAATTGATGGTAGGGGCTGCCATTGATCTACAACATATTTGCAATAGTTTAGACTAAGTTTATGACAAATTGAGTTCAAATTAATATTAAAATTAATCTAGGTGAACTCCCACTCAAAACAATATCCCTCACATTGTTTTAGTGATCACACGAACCAAATACACCACATCAACACCGATCATCACGAGAGTTGATGTAGCTTCAATGGCGAACAATCGACATGTTCATCATATCTACTATATGATTCATGCTTTACCTTTCGGTGATCCATGTTCCGAGACCATGTCTGTACATGCTAGGCTCGTCAAGATCAAACCTTAGTTTCCGCATGAGCAAATCTGGCTTACTCACGTTGTATACACTTGCGGAATCTAACACACCCGATCATCACGTGGTGCTTCGAAACAACAAGCTTTAGCAACGGTGCTAACTAAGGGTGAACACTTTATGACTTGAAATTCATGTGCATGAGGGATCGTCTTATAATGCTACCGTTGTCTACTAAGCAATACAAGATGCATAAAGGATTAACATCACATGCAATTCATAATATGTGATATGATATGGCCTTTCTTCTTTGTGCTTCCGATCTCCATCTTCTAGCACGAACATGATCTCCATCATCACCGGCATTGCATCAAGGTCAATGACGCTTCTCCATGGTTGTCATCCACCGGCTTCAACTATTACAACTACTTTTAATAGACACGCGGGTCTTAACATAAATTAAAAACAACCATATGGCTCCTGCCGGTTGCCAACTTACAATAAGGAACATTGCATACATCAAATATAATCACAATCATGGCCATATCACATCACAGCACACCCCTGCAAAACAAAGTTAGACGCCTCTACTTTCTTTGCATGTTTTACGTGGTTTGGGGCTTTCAATAAGTGTCGTTCTAACTTACGAACAAGAACCACAACATTGATACTAGTATTGTTAATCACCCGTTGTAAATTGGATCTTAACTATGCTAGGAGAAACAGGCACCCGCAAAGCCACTTATGCAATACAAGTTGCATGTCAAGCGTGGAGCAAGTCTCATGAACGATGTCATGTAAGGTTAGCCCGGGCCGCTTCATCCCAACATCCCGCAAGATGCAAAGTACACAAGAAGCAATCGACAATAAAAGCATCAACGCCCACAATGACCATTGTGTTCTACTCGTGCAACAGATCTACATATAGACACGGCTCTGATACCACTGTAGGGTTTCGTACCATGGAAAACAAAAAATTTCTACCGCATACAAACAAACAAGCCAAGATCTATCTACTAGATTGTAGCAACGAGTCGATGGAATAACTCACCCTCGAAGATTCCAAAGTGTTTAACGAGAGCGGATTCTCGTGGGTGATGTAGTCGTACTCTTCCCGATCTCAAGATCGCGTAGACGATCCTTCCGGCGCTGCGTTCCGGCAGTGCTCCCGCAGTCGGTCACACGTTCGGTACTCGACGAAGACCTTCCTCTCCCTTGTTCCAGCAGGCAGCGGAGGTTGTAGCACTCTCCTCGTGATTCCGGCAGCACAACGGCGTGGTACCAGAAGTAGAGGGGAGATCTCGTAGGGCTTCGCCTTAAGCCGGAGCGAGTATGGTGGAGTATGAGAGATTCCCTCGGTGTTCTAGGGTTTAGACACACCAAGGAAGGGGCAAGCCGGCAGCTAGGGATTATCTAGACGGCGGCTAGGGTTTTCCCTAGGGCCGGCGGCGGCTATGGAGGCGGCGGCGGCTTGGGGCTAGGGTTTGGAGGAGAGGATCTTGTGTGTCTCTAGGAGGGAGCCCTGCCCCTCCTTATATAGGTGGAGGGGCCGGCCGACCAAGGGGAGGGAGAGGAGTCCCTCCCCAACTCGGCTTGGGTGGGCGCCGCCAGTTGGAGGAGGGAACTCCTCCCCAACTCGGTTTCCCACTCCTCCTCTTTTCCTCTTTCCAAATTTAGCCGTTTGACTTTTCAAACTAGCTGTTTGACTTTTCAAACTAGGATTTGAATTAATCCTTTACTTGGTTCAGCGATGACACTTAGTACATGATGCAATCATCCCAACTTGATACAACACATCCATGTACCCTTCCCCTCCGGAGTGCCGGACATTCCGGAACATTCTAGAACATTCCCGATGAAAACACCGGAACCATTCCCCAACTCCGAAACGGGACTTTCCTTATATGAATCTTATTCTCCGGACCATTCCGGATCTCCTCGTGATATCCCGGATCCCATCCAGGACTCCGAACAACATTCGGTTTCTTTCTCATCATTCCATAACTACTCAAAACAACGTCGAATCCTTAAGTGTGTCTCCCTACGGTTCGTGAATTATGCAGACATGATCGAGACACTTCTCCGAACAATAACCAATAGAGGAATCTAGAAATTCATATGGCTCCCACATATTTCTACGATTACTTTGCGATCGAATGAACCACTTACATACGATATCAATTTCCCTTTGTCTCACGATAGTTTACTTATCCGAGGTTATGATCGTCGGTATCTCTGCATACCTAGTTCAACCTCGTTACCGATAAGTACTCTTTTCTCGTTCCCGTGATATGTGATCCCTTGTGAGCCAGTCACATGCTTGCAAGCTAATTGGATGACATTTCACCGAGAGGGCCCAGAGTATATCTATCCGTCATATGGATGGACAAATCCCACTCTTGATCCATGTGTTTCAACCAACACTTTCCGAACACTCAATGCCACCTTTATAGCCACCCAGTTACGGTGTGGTGTTTGATGTCACCAAAGCATCCATCCGGTAAAGGTGATATGCATGATCTCATGGTCAAAGGAATTAGATTACTATGTATTGGAAAGCATATAGCAATTGAACTATTAAAATGACTTGATCTTTATGCTACGCTTATCTATAGGAGTATGTCAATCATATCATTCTCCTAACAATATGATCTTGTTGTTAATAACATCTCAATGTTCATGATAGGGAAACCACAATCATCTATTAACCAACAAGCTAGTATTATATAGAGGCTTTACTAGGGACTTCAAATTAAGTTTACAAATCACACAAGTATTAATGTTTCCTTGTTAATAATATTATAGCATGAATGTAAACATTTATCATAAACACAAAGATATAATAATAACTACATTTATTATTGCCTCTAGGGCATATCTCCAACAAAACCCCCCTCCAGCCACACATCACGGTCCCATCGGTCATTGGCTTCGACGGCCCCACATGAGAGCTCCATCATTCATTGGCTTCGATGGCCCCACAGGACGAACCTTTTCTTTGAAATTTGCAACATGACCACCACATGTGAGCGACACACAAAATGGAAAATATGAAATTTCAATCTAAAACATGGCAAATATGCAAATACCCCTCCAGCAACACATCTCGGCCCCATCGGTCATTGGCTTCGACGACCCCACATGATGGCCCCATCGTTCATTGGCTTCGATGGCCCCACAGAACGAACCTTTTCTTTGAAATTTGCATATTTGCAACATGACCACCACATGTCAGTGACACACAAAATGGCAAATATGCAAGTTGCAATCTAAAACGTGGCAAATATGTAAATCCCCCTCCAGCCCAATATCACGTCCCCATCGGTCATTGGCTTCGACGGTCCCACATGACGGCCCCATCGTTCATTGGCTTCAATGTCCCCACAGGACGAACCTTTTCTTTGAAATTTGCATATTTGCAACATGACCACCACATGTCAGCGACACACAAAATAGCAAATATGCAAGTTGCAATCTAAAACGTGGCAAATATGCAAATCCACCCTCGAGCCCCACATCCCGGCCCCATCGTTCATTGGCTTCAAGAGCCCCACATGACGTCCCCATCATTCATTGGCTTTGATGGCCCCATAGAACGAACATTTCCTTTGAAATTTGCGTATTTGCAACATGATCACCACATGTCAGCGACATACAAAATGGAAAATATGCAAGTTGCAATGTAAAAGGTGGCAAATACGCAAATCCCCCATCCAGCTCCACATCACGACCCCATCAGTCATTGGCTTTGAGGCCCCACCCCACATGACGGCACCATCGTTTATTGTCTTTGATGGCCCCACGAAACAAACATTTACTTTGAAATTTGCATATTTGCAACATGAACACCACATCTCAGCGACACACAAAATGGAAAATATGCAAGTTGCAACGTAAAACATGGCGAATATGCAAATCCCCCATCCAGCTCCACATCATGGACCCATTCGTCATTGGCTTCGAGGCCCCACCCTACATGACGGATTCATCGTTCATTGGCTTCGATTGCCCCACGGAACGGCCCCATTTGTCATTGCCTGCACCGGCCACCCAATTAGAAAAAACGCGGCCCACAACACAGCAAGAGAAGGATGGCGGGTCTGATGTGTATCCTGGCCCCCACCCGTCAGCACGTATCGGCCACGGCAGGACCCACACCAAAGCGGCCCTACTGGTTAGGCATGTAACGGTTGAGGCCTCGTAACATAATACTCAACGCCCGACCCGCCCCAACGCGGTCCGACAAGTTAGCATGTAATGGTCAAGCCTTTGACCTGATGACATCCCTCCGTCCGAGCGCCTTCGAGTGCCCACGAGGGTTTCTTAACATGACGAGGGGAAAAGTGAGGAAAAACTAAGTGGCTGGGGCAAACTGAGTACAACTAACGAACCAAGGGCACGAAATTAGAAATCTCTTTAAATAATTATTTTATAAAACAAAAAATATTTTAGATTATTTATTTAAATTCAAACACTTTTCACGTAGAAAGTTTTATAAGATTCAAAAATTATGCAAAAGTTAATCAGATTCATATTCAAACACTTCTCAAATATCCAAAATATTGCAGATTAGGAAACAATATATGAAATATTATATTTTTAATGGGTAGATTATTTTGTTGTGAATATTTTGGTATATTATATGTATTTTTCTGATTTTTAATTACTAAAATTTGTTTTTTCCAAGATTAATAGAATATTTGTTAAACAATAAATTATTTCATTTAAGTAATATAATAGAGTAGGATAATAGCTTTAAATTATAGATCTTTTTTCTAATTTTTTATATATAATACATAATTTTGTTAAGTGTAAGTATTTATTTTTATTTTGGCGCCAAAAATAACCTTTAGCCCCGGTTTGAAATACAAACCGGGACTAGATGGTATCCTTTAGTCCCGGTTTGTAAGTCAACCCGAGACTAGAGGGGTTCGGCTCACGCGCTAAACGCGGTGGACTAAAACACCTCTAGTCCCGGTTTGTATTACAAAGGTACCATTACAAACCGGGACTAGAGGGTGTTGAGTATATGTAAGATCCCACCTTTATAAAGGTAAAGATCCCTGTGATTGCAATGCTAGTCCCTGGATCAATGCTAGCATCCACAGTTTAAGATGAAATACACAGATACAAAGGTCATTATTACATATCATTCCAGATCAATGCTTTTGATATGAATGAATGTGATGCACCAGTATCAAAAAGAACAAGTACTGGAATAGAATTGAGTTTGAACTTACCAGCCACTGCATCGGACTCCTGATAGATTTCTTCCACATTGATGTGGTTCACTTGTGGGAGCCAGAACTCCCACTATCATCATAATGGGAACGCTTGTGAGACAATCCCGAGCTGTGCTTGTCAGAGTTGTGTTTCCTCTTCCTACTCTCAACCTGTTTCATCTTGCTCTCCTAGATGGCAGCCTTGTCACAAAGATATTGATAGGTGGGGACATAGGCCACAGATAGCTGCAGGTTCAGTTCATCGTTTAATCCTTCGAGGAACTTCTCTTTCCTCTTAGCATCAGTGTCAACTTCATCCGGTGCATAACGCGCCAGATTGTTGAACTCTTCAATATACTCAGCCACGCTGCGCTGGCGTTGCTTCAAGTTGTGAAATTCCTTTTTCTTCAAACTCATCACTCCGGATGAGATGTGAGTTGTACGGAAACCCTCTTCAAAGATAGCCCATGTCACATCCTCAATAGGAGTGGTGATCTGGAAATTATCCCACCAAGTAGCTGCTGGTCCTTCCAACAAGTGAGCTGCAAACCTGACTTTCTCCTCATCAGTACAGCCGACAGTTACCAAATCCTTGTTCACTGAGCGTAGCCAATCATTGGCCACCATGGGATCAATAGTTCCTGAGAACTTAGCAGGCCTCAGTCTTAAAAATCTGGTAAGCATGTCAAAACCTGGTGGATTGTTCTGATTGTTGTTATTATTATTGTTGTTGTTGTTATTGTTGTTGTTCTGATTCTGCATAAAGGTAGTCATCATCTACATCAGCTGCGTCTAAGCTGTCATCAGCTGCTGCATCTCTGGGGTGACATTGTTGTTGTTCGGGTTGGGGTTGGCACGTCGAGGAGGCATCTGTGGTTTTCAATAAGGATAATAATGAGATACCCATAGATGCTTAACATGCACAATACATCACACAGACAATCTTAAACAAGCATCAAAATAACAAAAGTTCAACAACATAGACAACAAGTTTTGAAAAGCAAACACAGCAATAGCAAGCCATCCACATGTTGGGTGGTCATTGCGACTCAATAATCAAAAGCATGGTAAATGAAAGATAAATGAGTAGTCATCACTACTCCTCTACATCAACCTCCTCATCAACAAGTGTAAGACCTGCATTCTCCATAGAGGTCTTGTATTCCTCAACATTGGTAGTCAAGGCCTCTACTTTGGCTTTGAGATCCCTCTTCTATGCTCGAAGCCTCTCAATCACACCCTGCTGATGCTCGAGCTTGAAGTCCTTGGCCTCTAGTTCTGCAGTCATGTCTCGAATCCTCTTGTTCCTATCTTGGACTCTTTTCTCTTGACTCTTGAACTTTCTATCCTGACTCTCAAACTTGGCCTCCATTTCCTTGACTATCTCATCTTGCTCCGCGAATAGCTTGTCCTTCTCACGAAGCTGCACCTGGAGTTCGTCATTGCTAAGCATGACGTTGGTCCTATCAGTATCTAGGTGCCTAAGAAGAACCTCTAGGTCCTGGAGGTACAGACGAATCGGCTCTGCCGTCTCTCTAGCAGTATCCTCGAACTCAATAGCCTCACCATCCTCGTCACGTCTACCGAAGGCGTGGAAGTGAGTACCTCTAACCTCCCGAGAGTGTCTCCCTAACAAGCGTCCAAGCAAATCCTGCATGACTACCTCTAGGCCTCTCTCCTTGTCATCATGCATAAGCTTGAAGCTGATGGCCTCTGTGGCTGGCTCAGTCTGGCGTCCTGGCTGAGTAACCTTGAAGCCCCAAAGGTCCTTCCTCTCGAACTTGGTGAGGGGAAGCATCATGATGCTAGGAAGCGGAAGATTGAGCACACTAGTGATCTCAATAAGACGAGTGCCAAAACGAGTTCCCTTGAACTCTTCACCAGTGCTGATAGTAACATTAGGCATCTATTTTATAAGATAGAAAAAGTTAGAAACAACATCAACAGATATACATAAGACAAGGTAGCACAAGCATATCATTTGCAAAGCAAACACACAAGTCATGGCATACATAAATCCATTACAAGCATCCAAGGTTCAATATAACTTAGACAAGAATTTTGGAAATAAAATGATAAGTGTGGTGGTCCAACTAACGGAGTACGTTACAACTCTCACTCACTAGACAAAATGGCTATCAAAGCATCCTTAGTAGCCATCTGTCTATCTTGTTCACAAGATTCCCAAATCAAGTATATGATGTCTTCCCTTAGTTGTTGGTTGGTAGTTTCCAACTCTTGGGTATGCTTCTTTTCTTCCCTAAGGTCATTTTGGGTGTTGAGCATTCTGCACTTGAGTCTTTCACCAAGCTCTTTGATGGCCTTCCAAGCTGCATCCCTTGCAGAGTCAAAGAATGTGGTGTGCATCACTGAGTTGGTGACCATGCAGAATCCTGATTCTTTGTGGTTGTCTTCCTTATTTTTGTATAAGTGAAGTTGCACCCACCAATATTCTTCTCCTTCATCCATCATAGGAAAACCTTTGTACACAGCTGCACCATGTATTCCCATAGTAACCATAAGGTTCTTGAGGGCCTTTGGAAATTCAGTCTCACACTCTAGGGTCATGGTCATGAGTGGTCCCTTCCTTACAGCTTCATTGATGGAGTTCATCTACAAATAGAGATGAGAAAGAAGAATTAGAAAAGTTTACGAGAAGAAAAAGACAAGTGTGGAAATTGTTGAATTTTTTTTCCTTAGTGGTTTCTAATCCAATCCTAGGGTCATAATCCTACAGGAAACACAGGCTCTGATACCATCTGTAAGATCCCAACTTTATAAAGGTAAAGATTCCTGTGATTGCAATGCTAGTCCCTAGATCAATGCTAGCATCCACAGTTTAAGATGAAGTACACAGATACAAAGGTCATTATTACATATCATTCCAGAGACAAAAATAGTCTTTTACAACTCCATGGCTACAGGACTAATACAAGAGTTCAAATATAAATAAGATAATAAGTCTTCATCTTCATGTGCCATAGGCAAGCATGTTGAGTGTAGACTCATAACCCCTAATCATCATCAGAATAACCTGCGCAACATCACAAGTTACAACCATAGTGGGTCAATACATTGGAATAGTATTGGCAAGTGATACCTTAGTAGAATATTAGCATCTATATACTACATGAATTTGGCTAAGTGTAGCTTAGGCTTGCTTTGCTCAAAATAGGTTTTACCTATCAGTTGAAAACACTAAGTTTTTCTTTGACAAAACATTCCCAAGGAGTCACCAATAGACATTAGTGAACCTTCACCCTTGTTCAACCACAAGTTTTAACTTAGAAATTGGGATGAGGAGATTCTTGATAGCTTCCATGTCTTGATGCTCAAGTTGTCCAATACGAGGGACATGGCTAAGTACTTAGATTCTTCCATCTGCAGAGGTTGTGCACTTTCCCCACAAGACTTGATTTTCACCAAGACAGGACCTTTCAGAAGCCTTCCCTTAGACCAAATGGACGCGCTCCAAACCTATCATCCCACTACCACCAACTGTCCAAATGGCTAAGTTATTGCAACCTATATGATCAAGGCAGAGCCCATAATGCCGTGTGGCTGCACTAGAAGCTTCTTAACATATGGCATCTCAAATCCCTTTGTTACTGGGTGGCTTTCCACAAGTGAGATACACAAGGTAAACCATATAAATGGGCCTTGTGTAACCACTCAACACAAACCATTCTTTCCATTCCACCCAGGTGTTTCATTCACTTAGTTGCTTTATTAAGCAAAACACAAGTCAAAGACTTAGAAATATTTCACATAGCATGAATATATAACCACCCTTGGTTGCTACTAGCTAGGCTAAGCATGGCAATGGTAAGCATCTTAACTTAGAGAAATCTCTAATATAGATACTTATCAAAATATTCATGCAAGTCCTATACAAAATATTTCTAGTGCATAGTTGAAAAATATAGGAATAAAATCATGAAGCACCACTTGCCTTGGTAGTTTGGGGAGTAGCAACAATCTTCACAACCACAATCACTATTTGCACCAAAATCTACACATAAAATAATGGCACCAAAATCACATATCAAAATATACAAACAAAATTATATGAATGCATGCAAATGCCATGTGATGATTTTTCTACACCAAACAAGACAAGTAAACAGTACTCAAACATAAACAAGTCCAAGATACCCAAAATAAACTTTATTTGATCCTTAAAACATTTTTCAAATCATTTCTATAACCAAAATAAGCCCACAAATGTTTCTGTAAAAACAACCATTTTTACAGAGGCAAAACATTAAACACATTGCATAAATAGATAGGATTTTCTCTCCTAAATCAAACTACACGCCACGTGGCGCTATCTGATTGGTCGATACCGTTTCGCGCGGATCAGGCTTTCTGGATTGTTAGATTAAAAGTGCATCGCATGGATCAGATCTAAACTTACCGCTTCGCTTAAGTGATCTAATTCTACGCATCAAATCAAGATCTAACGGCGCACAAGCGTTTGGCCAAAGATGGGCGACGCGCGACGGTGGCTGGCGGCGGCGCAGTCAGATGAGGACGGTGCCGACGATACATGAAGCGCGGGAGGGGAGAAATAGCTCACCGAGTTCGCCGTGCATTGCTGATCCTCAAGGTATGCTTGGTTGGCGAAGGGGCGCTCGTGGTCGACGGGGATTGCTCACCGTAGTTCCTTCTGGCGACAGTCGCTTCTGTTCGTCATCGCTGGCGAGGATACAGGTCATGCCAAGGCAAGAGGAGAAGTGCGTCAGATGCGCGAGACGATGCTGGTAACACGAGTGTCAACGAGAGGGACAAGAGCGGTCAGTACTAACCAGGGGAGCTCGTCGGAGTTGCGGGCTTCATCGGGCACGTGCAGTCGTCGACATTGGTGAGGCTATGGATGGTCCTAGCACCCACCAGTGGTGTTAGAAGATGTGCAAGGTTGCAGTGATCATACTGGCAAGATTAGAAGGCAAGGGGCGGGGAGTGCTCACCGGAATTCACCGCCGGAGGTCGTCGGTACTGCGGCGGGGTTCTGCGAAATATGGGCAGCCTGGTGGCGGAGTGGGGGTGCTGAGTGAGGGGAAATGATCGCAGGGAGGTGGGGATTAAGTAGTCGGAGCAGGGGCGGCATTCACGCGGCGAATCAATGGGATTTAAGTGCATTTGCATCGGGGAGGAAACGGCCGCGGGGGCGCTGGTCGCATGCATGATTTGGGGACGATGAGCTGATGTGGCTATGGGGCCCAGTGGTCAGCGAGGGGGTGTGCACGAGCGCAGTGAGAAACAGAGAGAGAGGGGAAAACCTGGGTGGGCTGCATCTGCTACTGGGCCGAATAAGTGGTGCCAGGCCCAGTGCTGTTTTCTATTCTCTTTTCTTTTTCTAAATCGATTTTTAGGAATCCTTTTCAAACAAATTGAAAAGCATTTGAATTCAAAATCTTTCTGGACTTTTACAAAGTGAAACCTGTATACTTTTGAATATAAAACCATGCTGTCTCATTAGACTTTCTTGGTCCTTTTGCAAATTCAAAATAAACAGTGCCTTAGCACATGATTTGATAAAGATTTGAAAATGGTTTTAATACCAAATTTTGTTTTGGAAAATTTTGTCCAAGCTTGGAACTCAACCAACCAATCCTATGAACTCACAACAATGGTTTTAAAACAAATATTACCTCACTAGAGAGTGGCATTGAATCAATGCTTGTTTACATAAAATAACAAGCACCCAAATGCTTCTGTTTTTGTAATGACTTTGAAATTGAACCCTAAATGATCATGAATGCATGGATGATATGCAAAGCTTTGAAAACATGATTTTAGGGATGTTACAGTATAAATACCCGCGCCGTCCACCCCGGCTCGAGCCACCACCTGGAGCACGCGAACAGTTCATCTTCACGACGCCGACGCTCATCGCCGCTGCTGCCAGCGCCAATGGAGGAGAGAAGGAGCCGTCCGCCGCATGCCGCGTCGTCCACCATATTGCGCCTTCCGCCCCGTGCCGTATGCCCCGCGCCGTCCACGCCGTGCCGCCCGCTGCCCCGGCCGCGCCTTCCCCCGCCGCTCACTGCCCCCGCCATCGTCCCGGCCGTGCCGCCCCCCACAGGTGATTTCTGATCCGATCAATCCGACGATCCTAGTGCAATTTCTAGTGTTAGTGTTAATTAGTGTGTAATTGCTAGTGTTAGTGTTATTAGAGATTTTAGGTAGTGTTAGTGTAATTTAGTGTTATTGGAGATTTTAGTTTAGGGATAATATGCATTATTTAGTGTTTATGTTTAGGATTAATTTAGTTTAGAATTTTTAGTTAGTGTTTAATTTAGTTTATAATATGTACTATCATCATGTTTAATTTAGTTTATTTTAGTTGATAATATTTACTATCGTCATATTTAATTTAGTGTATAGGTTTAATTTAGTGTTTAGGGTTATGTCGCGTCCTCATCGTCGACTCGACGGGAACGACGGAGGATTACTGGGCTCCATCGTCAGGCATCCATGGGACTGGGCTCCGGCGGACTGGAACTGGGAGGTGCTACCTGCCGGGAGGCGTAGCTTAGTGAGGAATCCGGGTGTCGTCATTGACCCGGAGCTTATTTGGTGACATTCGCGTGGTCCGGGCGCGGTGCAGAGGGAGCCGGTCCCCAACGAGGTGGTACAGTTTCATGTCAGGGAGGAGGACGATCACGTTCATTGTTATATGTATGTGTTGGATGTCAGGGTCTCTGATACCTGGCAGGTTCTTCAGGTATCTCACCCGAGCTATGCTCCTGTGGTGGTTCCTTCTCTTTGGGTGTACACCTCCCGCGACTCAGGAGCCATGGGTCGACGTCTTGGTTGAGCTAGATGTGTATTAGCGATATATTATATTTTATTATTGTTGTATTAACTATATGATTCGAGATGTATTATTGTTTCATTGGTACTTTATATTTCTTCTGTTAAGCTGAATTATTTTATCTTCCTTCCATTGTTGCATTAATAAAAATGGTTTATCTTTTTTCTATATTAGTTAAGGTATGGACGGTAGAGACGATGAAGAGTCCATGTATGACATGATAGATGAGAGTACACGAGGTTACTATTACGATGGAGCAGCCGATGGTGGAGATGATGATGGCTCCCAATACCTCAACTTGGATGGAGCCGGCGGTGGAGATTTTGGTGGAGACGATGGTGGAGACACCTTCACAATGTCCAGCAAGGTATATAATGCCTCTATTGATCACTAGTAGATGCATTAATTGATTTGTATATATATACTAACTACTGTTTCTTCTCTTAGACCTCCACATCGGGACAATCTTCTACAAGGAAACGAGACCCGACCATAAAGTTGGACAATGGTGCGCGTTTCACAATTGACCTAGTGTCTGAGCTGGGCCAACCATTGGAGCCGACAGAGGCCGAAAATGCATTTGTACATCAATGTGGAGTGATAGTTAGGGACACCATCCCGACCACCACTCGGGAATGGAATAAGCCAGGAAAGGAGAGGGATCAAGTTGGAGCAAGTTTTGTCGATGACAGGGCCAAAGATTATCTTTGGAATACACTCATGACACATTTCACTCTACCATACTTGGACACTGATGATCTTACAGTTGCATTGAGGTTGAAAGTCAAGGAGTGGTATCTTAAGAAGATGGGCACACAATTCATGGACTGGAAGAGAAGATTATTCCACAACTATGTCATGAATTCGCTGATTCCCCCATTCACTGGCGTACTAGAGAAGCAGTGGGATAACTGGAAGGCATTTGTGGAGTACAAGGATTCAAAAGAAGCTAAGGTAAGGTCGGCAAAGAATCAGAAAAATGCGGCCAAAAATAAATATCACCATAATCTAGGGACATGTGGCTACAAGAGTGTCATGCCTAAGTGGGCAAAAACTGATGCCGCACTGCATGCTAAAGGGATCATTCCAGGTACAAATCAATGGCCCTTGAGGTCAAGAAATTGGTTACTTGGGCACGGGGGATCGTATGACCCATATACAGGGGACATTATTGTTGCAAAGGAAGAAATTGTTTCACCCAAGAATGAACTTCTCAAAGTGCTAAAAGAGGTTTAAGAGGGAAAGTTCGTTCCCGAGAAAGAGAACGATGAGATGACAAAGTCCCTCCGGAATCCTAAAAAGGTCAGACGAACATGAGGCTTTGGACCATCTTTTCCATGGAAGATTGGGTTTCCTCAGGAGATTGACACTTATAGAAGCCGATCGAGAAAAACAAACCGGCAGAAGGCGGAGGAGGCAGCGCTGTTGGAGGTGGTTGAAAAAAACAACGAGGAATTTCAAGCCATGTTCAAGCTGCAACAGGAGCATATTAATAAACTTAGAGGACTGGCCTGATAGCAAGATCCTGCATTCGACAGCATGGTTGGCCCATCTCAGCGGAGAAGAAGCATGGCTTTCATGGATGTACAAGATAATAATGTACTAATGATCGAGAATAATGCATCGGCGATAGATGATACGACCGGCGCAACGATGGTTCACTACCCCATGGATGAAGTCGAGGCAAGGACAGCTTGTGAACTACATGTGACACTGAATGACTGAAGAACATTTCCATGAAGGTGGCGCTCGGCTTTGCTTTACCTTGTTCACCAGAAGCGACCTACCATGGACGTCCGATTCTAGCTGGCTATGCTTGTGTCGGTGTGGATGCAGTTGAATCGGAATCTTGATCATTCAAACTTTACATCCCTGCAGGTGAAGGGGAGAAAACACTCGGAGAAGTGGAGAGTGGCATCATTCTTTGGAAAAAGTAGCACATCGTGTTTCCAGGCTGGGGGCCAAGGCCATCTTCTCCTCCGAGAAGCAATCCATCACCTCCGAGGCCACCATCTCCTCCGAGAATAAATCCATCACCTCCGAGACCACCATCTCGTCCGAGAAGCAATCCATCACCTCCGACGCCACCGTCTCCTCTGAGAAGCAATAGTCCACCCCTCCCCGAGAGGGACTGCAGCGCGAGTCCATCTCCATCTCCAGTGCCTCCGCCTCCGCCCACTAACTCAAAGGGCCAAAAGTGGAAGAATAGCACCACTTTGTCGAGGGAAAACCGATGCGCAAAATGACAAGAGCCCCTACTAAGATTACATCCAAATTCTCCCAAGTTAGCTTACCACCGGACTGATGAGAAAAGCATGCTGATCTCCCAAGCCGAAGTGAAGGCCCATTTTGGACCAAAACAACCTGAGCCAAAGGTGCAAATTGATCCGAAAGTCAGGAATCACTTTAAGAAAATGCTTGCGCAACCACCCCAACATGTGTTATATAGGAAAGATGACTATACACGCTGTCTTACGAAGACAGTGAAAGCGAAGGCATCAAGCAGTAGGGCAAGCGGGAGAAGCTTAAGAAAAGTTCCCTAGCTCGGCAAACAGGCAAAAAAATCGACCCCCCGCTCAAGGTGTTACCCCAACCCGCTCAAGGTGCAATAAATATGGAAGACGCTAACAATTATCCAAAGAGTGTCAAATGAGTCTTGAAGATTTCCTAGGCGCCGGAGAATTCGCCAAGGAACCAATAGCATGGAAATATATCTACGGGGAGCCTCTGGTCATCAATGAGGCATTCTAGCTTCTGCCAACACAAATGCGTCTTTTGCATTACTGGTACATGAAAGTCACAAAGGAAGAGCTACAATTTCTCTTAGCGAAAGTTGGAGATGAGAACTTTCGTCTAGACGAGATCTCTATTGAAATTTGTGAATTATTTCAGTTATTCAACCAAGAAGCCCTCGACAAGTCCCTCGTCAGCTACTATTGTCTGTAAGTAATTAAGTCTCTATGTCACCTCGTTCAATTCATTGCATGTAATTATCCTCACTGTATACTTTTGTACGCTATTATGCAGAATAAAGATTCAGGAATGTAGAAGAAAGAGAATCTATTCCGTTTGGGTCCGTTGACCCAAATCGAGTTAATGAACATACGCTAAGGTCGAAACCCAAGGAAATAGAGCTTAACTTGCTAATGTTTTTAAAGGAGCAACATTACAGTACACAAATACTATTTCCTTACAACTACGAGTGAGAGTCTTACTGTCTTGTACATATTCATTTTTTTCTTACTCGATGTTAAGTATAATTGATGAGCTATACCCATGTATATTAACGTGCGCAACTTCTCCTAGATTCTCCTAAACATTAACGTTGACCATGCAAGAGTTGAAATCTTGGACTCGTTAAATAAAAACATGGAAGACTACTACAGTATGCTTACTATGCTCCAAAAGTAATTTCAATCATTATCGCACTATATTCGTATCTTTCCTTCGTTCTCTAAGACGTCAAGTAATTAATAACTCATTTATTCATTTCTTTTTGTCGGACAGGGTTTGAAAAGACTTCACAAAGGAGGCTAAGGGTGAATGGCGTAAGGAGCTGACTTTTTATCCGGTCCCGGTAAGTAGTACGAGAGCTAGGCCCGTGCATTTCTTCAATTCTAGTCTCGATACAATTATCATGCTTGATTATTATTTGATTAAATTATATTCTCGAAAAGTATGCGAGGCAGCCGCAGGGAAATAATTTATGTATACACTACGTATGTGAGTTTATTCATGGTGTATTGAGCGTATGTGAGTTTATTCATGGTGTATTGAGCAGAGCACGGATTTTCTTGAAGTACGTAAACAATATATTCACAATTTATTTTATATAATATTTTATTGTTGATTTCTATTCATAATGATCTACTTCTTTATATATAGTTGGATCCGATGCGGGATAAGCTCTTACCACAAGAACGACTACAAGCAATTCAAGAGGAATTATCGGGATTTTTTCTTAAGGAGGTCATACATCCAAAAGGAGAATACAATTTGAGGAATAGAAAATAAAGTATCCATGTAATATAATGATCTTCACGTAATCAAATAGATGGGGTCGTATACCAAGTTGTATCCCGGTTGGGACTCGTATACCAAGCTGTATATATACTAGATGAACACACGTGCTTCGTTGCGCCGTCTGCATGGCGTTGTCATGTAATGTGACTATTATGATACAATAACCGACGCTTTATTTTGTGACACCCCAGGGTAAAACACATGTATTTCTAGTGTCATTGTCCATAAGACACTCAAACCCTTCTTTAGCAGTTGGGCCTTCTCGATCTCTTCCTGCTTCTCACCGTAGATAGTCAACTAGCCATCCAGAGAATAAAGTACGACTTATTTAACACCACTTCATTATTTATTGATGGATATAAAACTATTTGAGTTTAGTGCAACACACAAGACATGATTTATTTTGGGTACTAGCGGAATCATATCATGTTGGCCCTTACTTGAGGAGACATTTGATTTAACCGTGCTCAGGTTTTCAAGACTTTAAGAACTACAAGAGAGGTTTAATAAACGTTTTACATTTTGGCACGGGACCTAAATTTTTTCTAACTTGACCGTGTGGTAGACCTTCTCTCCTACCTCCCGCATGGTCGGGTGCCTGACGATGTCTTCAATAGAGGTGACCATGGGACACGTAGAACTCGGTTGTCTATATCCTTCTGTCTATATCAACGGCTACGACATAGTGGCCGCCTAGGTCAATTCCATGGAGATTGTTCAAGAGAAACTCAACGCCTGCAAGAGGTGCGTCAACTACCAATATTATGAGCATATCCAAAATTTTCACTAAAAGAGTGCATGAGTTTTTTTTGGGCACCATTTTAGCTGTTTTAGTGTGCGTGACAGGCTGCAGTATTTACAGACGCACTAAAATGCAATACACTGTAGGTAACAACTTTCTAGGCGCACTAAAATAATCTGCGACTAACTGTCGCTTGCTAAGATCAAACACATCTTAACTTTCCAAGATCAAACAAAAATAATGAACATATAAATCTAACTCCCAACACACACACACACATATAAATTCAAGATCATGACTTGATCATCATGGCATAGTTTAAAAGCATATCATAATTTGACACAACAAAGTTCTTCATAATTGAAGTTCACATGAACACATCAAACATCAATATCAATGCTTACGATCATCATGCCTTGTCCTTTCCATGGCATCTCCATCTTGTGCTTCATCATCAATGGAAATTCGATGGTGTTGATAGTATTCTAGGAGCACGTGCCCTCACCCATGGAAGCTCCAAAACAACCACTCATGGGAGGCATGGGATATACCATGGTATCCATAATCCACCCATTGTATCTCCCTTGCCACCCATTGTAGATTACATGCCTTAATGCCACCTGAAGGTGATCCCATGCTGCCAATGCTACCCGTTGTAGCTCCCATGGGTGCGCCCATGCCTCCAATGCCTCCCATAGGTGCACCCATGCCTCCAATGCCACCCGTAGGTGCTCCCATGCTGCCAATGCCTCCCATAGGTGCACTCATTCCACCCATGCCTCCCATAGATGCACCCATTCCACCCATGGCTCCCATAGGTGCTCCATGTCACCCATGTATACTCCCATGTTAGCACCTCACATGTATCCATTCACATAACTTCCCATCATTCTATTTTGATCCAAGACTTGATCAGGACAAAGATTGATGTATTCCTTTTTTCCTTTCATCGTGGTTGGTTCTGTCTATGAAGAAGAGATTTTTCTCATGTTCCATGAGACGAATAGTTTCTTCGGTAGAAATTTTCTTCTCCTCTACGCCAGCCCTCATCTCCTCGCCTGCATCCCTCCTATCCTCACCCTCTGACCTCTCCTCTATTTCTTTGTTCCTTGAAAAACTTCCGCTCCTTAAAAGATTCCTTTATTGCACTCACAATAACGTCCAATGACTTCTTTATGCCATCATCGCTGGTCTACTTCCCTTTCTATTTTGCATGTTTCCTTCATGTGGGTATTTGTCATGGTATTGCCGACGAGTACGCCATGGAGGGGTCCTCACAGTGCGTGTTTAGAGATGTGGGGGGAAGGAGGGCGGTTGATGGGTACGAGGTAACACAACTTACCTAGGTTCATATCCCACAACGGTGGCGGAATCCTACTCCTGCTATAAATCACTATAATGGCAATACGCCGAGTTATAGAGATTGGTTCGTTGTGCGAGGTGTGTCGTAATCGACACTAGGTTGTCTGAAGTTATGCCCTAAAGGCTCCCATAGGCCCGACTTATATAGTCGCCAGGTCCTAGGGTTACAGGAAAAAGTCCTAGCCGGACAAGTTACAGAGTCTTACACTGCTTACAACTTGTATAGTGTGCCTTGCACTCCAAGGCTCCGGGTACGTCGGTGACTCCTCCGTAGCCTTCCTTTATCCGGCATGGGCCTCCCTTCTGGATCCATCTAACTGGGCCGCCCAGCAGGCCATGGGACATGCTACCAACTATGGGCCACCCGGGTTATCCGGATAGGAGACATGCTATGAGGATACCCATATATCATATCCCCAATAGTAGCCCCCGGAGAACTCCGAGATCTTGCGCTGTCTTGCCTCTTCAGGGTGAATGCTCCGTCTAGATGGATGTCGGCAAATCATTAAGTAATATCTTGTAGTCCTCCCAAAGAACCCTACAAGATTTTCTACGTCTTCAATTTGTAAGTCGGAGAATTGCTGAATCTTCTCTCGTACTCTTCCGTAGCCGGACTGGATCCGTCCATGCCGGAATCTTCCGATGTGATGTTTGACCTGCTAGTGACAGCTAGGGCGACGTAGGCGTAGGTCAACAATCCCTCGTAGCTCACACATGCAGAGAACGCAATCATGTCCTTTTTCCCGCGCGAGCGATACGAACCGTTGGCGGCGACAGTTGGCAACGTGGCGAAATTTCCACGCACGCTCCCGCACACGTTGTCCACGCGTCAACCATTCAATCATCTTGCACGAATCTTGACGCCAGAGGTTTATAAATTGTAACAGTGGTGGAATTTTTACTTTTCACCTCATTCTCCTTTGCATCGTCTTCTTCCTCTAGCGAGCGCCTCCTCGAGCTCTTCGCGTGCTCTGCAAAAAACCCTAGCCCCTCGATCTTTATCAGTCACCACCTTAAGCTCCCCAATGGCCAGTAGCAGCTCCGCCCCCTCCATGGCGGCGTCAGGCGATGCCGCGAGGAAGCCGGCGAGCACCATCCTCGTGCCCCCAGAGGGCCTGGTGATCCCCAAATCCGCGGTGGTCGAATCCACCGGCGGCGACCACAATCCAGCGGCACTGGAGCTGCTAGAGGAAGAAAACAACTCCCACAAGGGGGACTAACGCAGTTTGGACATCACAGACCGCGACATCAAGGATCTGATCATTCAGGGCTACCTCCCTGCGATGGAGGGGCTCGCCTAGCGGGCGGCACCGGCCGGTGAGGTCACCCCTTCTCCCCAAGCCGGAGAGAAGGTGTACCTCAAAGCCCAAATGGTAAGCAGCGTCTCGCTGCCCATCTCCAATTTCTTCCTACCTGTCCTCAACCATTACCGAGTACAACCTCAGAACCTCTCCCCCAATAGCATCCTTGCGCTTAGCAACTACGCGGCGCTTTGTGAGGGTTAATTAGGGATTAGGCCTAGGCTAGATCTCTTTATCTACTTTTTCACCGTCAAGCGGGAAGCCGGAGCCGGCAAGGACGAGCTCAGGAACTGTGGCACAATTAGTTTTAAGATCCGGCCTGGCTGGCGGTTCCCCGACATCGTCGGCCATGAGTCTTGTAAAAACTGGCAACAGACGTACTTCTACGGCCCGGATATCCCTCTGGCTGGACGAGAAGCGACGTATCCGGACTTCATCGATGGAGCTGCCGCCGAAGCCTCGACATGGATATCCTAGGCCACCCTTCCCTCTGACATCAACACTTCCCGCGCTATAAGGCGGATAGAGTGGTTCGTAGAGAAGGGTATGACCGGATTGGACCTGGCCATGTGCTGGTTCGTCAGGCGGATCCGATGATGCACGAGTATACCAAGGATAGGAAGGATAGCCTCCGCATCTCCGAGGACAACTTCTCGAGCGACTCCGTCAAGATCCACCTCAAGGACATCGTCAAGGTGAAGGATAGGA
Organism: Avena sativa; assembly: GCA_916181665.1. Taxonomy (NCBI): domain Eukaryota; kingdom Viridiplantae; phylum Streptophyta; class Magnoliopsida; order Poales; family Poaceae; genus Avena; species Avena sativa. The sequence goes on from OV702297.1 coordinate 154,092,109, forward strand.
AGCATGGCTTCACCATCACCTACGACATGTTCAATGAGAGCAAGTGCCCAAAGGTACCTGTTTATTTTCCGTGTATGACATATACTCTAGTTCTTCCGTCTAGCCATTACCATCTCATCTAACACTCTGGGTTTTCACTTAACAGCTCAGCGATCTAGAGGAGGATAGCATGGTTGTCCAAATCTATGATCCAAAGATGAAGGAAGTCACCGTTGTGTCCGACGACGATGTCCCGTTGGCGCGAAAGCAGAAGAACTCCACCTCTGACGCTGCCGACGGAGGAAAGAAGAAGAAGACGGAGGGTTAAGCCTCCAAGAAGACTACCGCCACCCTAGAGGCGGATAAAAGAACGGTTACCGGGATCCCCTTTGCCAAATCACCCCCTCTTGTGTAAGCTTCTTTCTCTCCGACATTGTCCATTGCTTGTCTTATTCCTGTACTTATACTTTTTGCATGTTTCAGGAAGAAGGCCACTACCAGTTTGAAGAAGACCTCCAAAACTTTGGGGGCTTCTAGAAATATCAAGGATATGTTGCATCGTGACGTGTCTCCCCACGCATCTCCCGCCATCGCCCCTGTCACTCCCAGCGTCCAGCCTACGCCTGTTCCGACAAGCTCACATGCCAAAGATGTATCTGGCCCTTCCGCCATGGAAGTGGACTCAGGTGCCTCTGTGGATCTTGCCGTTGTCGGCGAACAGGCAACGCAAGAAAGTACAGCAACTCAAATGGCTGAAGATCTGGCTAAGGATGCCATCGGTAGCGGTAAGGCGATGGTGGAGAGTGGTACGTCTGCTGAAGGCGGCGCCTCCGCACCCAGGAAAACCATGGAATTCCCGAAGATAGTATACCCGGCACTTACGCCGAGTAGCTCCGCTTTGGTTCCTGGTGCGGCGCCGACATCGCCGACATGCGGTCTTGAGGAGCTTCTTCGGCAAGCAGAAATCTTGCAAGGAAACAACCTTTCTTTTGGCAAGTTGCTTGTTGAGAGTGCTACCAACCTCAAGATCATCACACTTGTAAGTTTTATTTGCCTTTTGCATTTCATATGAGTATCCCACTGTAGCCCACGAGGATTTAGACAGAAAACCATAGGTATTTGCATCTAAATGCTCTAAGAGTGACTAAGCTAGAAAACTTCTCACTATATCCCCCAAGCATATAGTTTGAATGAATTATTCTGACTAGATGCTTTTAAGAGTAGCATACGCAGTGTTTTTAAATTTCGATACTGTAGCCCTCAAGCTTCTAGTTGTAACTGAATTAGTTCCGACTAGATGCTTAAAGAAAGACTAAGCATATGACTAAGTTTAAAAACTTTATACTATAGCCCCCAAGCTTCTAGTTGAAAACTGAATCAGTTCCGACTAGATGCTTAAAGGAAGACCAAGCATATGGCTAAGTTAAAAACTCTCACTGTAGCCCCCAAGCCTCTAGGTGGATATTTATCCAGCTAGATGCTCGAAGTAGACTAAATAGCATTAAATTTTCCTTTCCACAGAATGAGAATGCTCGGAGGGGCGTGGCCAACGAGAAGTACCAGAAGATGCGTGCGGACTTGGAAGCCGAGAAGTGTAAAACTGCCTTCTTGAAGGAACAAATCACCAAGAGCAAGCGTCTGTTTTTCCTTTCTTTTTCGTATTCCGACTTGGTCTTGTGCCAACATTCTCCGAGTACTCACTGTGCACTGTTCTTTCTCCGACTTGCAGAAACCATTTCCAAGGCTAAGGATATTGTTGAACAATCCAAGCATATTCAACAGCTCGATAGTGAAAACAAGATCCTTAATCAGGAGAGGAAGGATATGCTGAAGATGCATGAGGACTCCATGAAAGTCCTCCAAGAGTCCGCCGACGAAGAGATGAACTGCTTGAAGGAGGAGATCGCGATGCTGAAAGAGCAAAAAAGAGCCACCGATGAGCAGAATAAGCGCAATCTGGACGCATACAAGATCCTCCGACAAGAATGGGATTCTCTGGTGGAAACTCTCCAGCAGGCTGAGATTAGCATCTTCAGTAAGTGATTCTCCGCCTTGTACTTCTCTAAATTGGGTACTCTAAACTTTTTGTGTTATTGAACTCATGCGCTTCTTTGTCGGAAATTTTCAGCTCCTATTGGGTTGACCCAGTCGCCTCCTCCGCCAAAGGAATGCATGGTCCTTGCCAGCAACTTTATCAATACCGCCATCATGCAAGCTAAGGAGATAGACAAGCACCTCCAGATCAACATCAAAGCGGTGGATTCTGTGGCGAAGTTCTCGGAGATCTTGCGCCGAGCCCCCGAGCGTATTGCAAGCTGGAAAGCTTCATGTACACGGGTTGGCGCGAGGATGGCACTTTCAATGGTCAAGGTGCACTACGAATACTCCGACATCGACACGGTGACCTCCGGTATCCCCGACGTGGACGACGAAGGCCAAAATATAGATCACGAGGCTATCTTGGCGTCGCTCGCGGGTTTTGACACCAGAGTCGCCGAGTTGGTCGACCCTAACATCTTTGTGCCCATGAAAACCATTGATGGTGGCAACCAAAGCTCCTCCGAGTCCCTCAACACTGCCGACTTCGAGGAGGATGGCTCTCCTGCTGCTGATGACGCTTCGTCCAAGTCGCCTGCGCCAGAGGAATGAAAAACAATATGTAATATGTGTTTCCTCTGTAATTTGTATGCGGAAAAAACTACTTGTTAACTTAAGGCGGAAAACAATGGTTATATTTCCTGCTACTCAAGAACTGGTTATAGCATGTATATATTTTTTAAGCAAGTGCTGGATTATCCATTACTTTGGTTTTTATGCTTGACTTTTCATGAGTCGGAAGACTCATTGTCTGAACTATGCGCTCAGGCGATGATGCCCAATGGCACAGTCAATAACCTAAGCACAAAATTGCCGACAATAAGTGTCGAAATTCACTACTCCAGAATCCACATAAAAACGACAAATAACGTGTAGACCAAAAAACTTAAGCTAACACCCGTAGGCAGAATTTTCACAAGTGCAATCGCAAAGCTTGTGCATAAAGGTTTTATACGATCCAAAAATGAACACTAAAGGAGGTAAAAGACTCAGAAAATGAGTGAACCAAAGATATTTATTTCATTGATCATATAAGAGGTACACAATAGATAAAAAATGCTAAGTGTAGAAAGGACGTAGCTGTGCTATGTTCCATGGCCGATCAAGCTCCGGGTAGTCATCATCCGGGTCACGTCGCTTACGTTTATGATCTTCGCTGGGTCTATCCTTCAGTTCATGATTGTCAACGAGGTAGTAAGACCCATTGAGCAGCTCCTTGCTTATCATGAACGGTCCTTCCCATGGCGGGGATAATTTGTGTGACTTCTTCTGCTTAAGTCGGAGCACCAAATCCCCCTCTTTAAACAAGTGATGCCGAACGCGGCAACTATGGTAGCTGCGTAGCTTCTATTGGTAGATGGAGGATCTTTGGCATGCTAATACACGCTCCTCCTCGAGAAGGTCCACATCTAGGCGTCTGGATTCTTCAACATCATCTTCGTCGTAGGCGGCAACCCTTGGTGCATCGTCAAGGATGTCGGAAGGCAGGATGGCTTCTGCTCCATATATCATGAAGTAAGGGGTGTAGCCGGTGGATCTGTTGGGTATAGTTCGTAAACTCCACAGCACAGATGGCAATTCTTCCGCCCAGGCTCCAGCTGCTCTATGTAGCGGTGCCTCAAGACGTGGCTTGATTCCCTGCAGAATTTATCCATTGGCTCGCTCAACCTGACCATTGGACTGTGGGTGTGCCACAGAAGCAAGGTCAAGTCGGATGCCCTTGTCCCAACAATAAGCCTCCATTTCTCCGAGTGACAAGTTGCTGCCGTTGTCGGTGATTATGCTATGTGGGAGACCAAATCTCACCACTAGATCCCGGACAAACCTAAGGGCAGTTGCCCCATCGAGCTTTCTAATGGGTTTAGATTCTATCCATTTGGTGAATTTGTCAACTGCTACTATCAGATGCATAAACCCACATGGTGTCGTCTGTAACGGACAAACCATGTCCAGCCCCTAGACTGCAAACGGCCAAGTTATTGGTATTGTTAGCAATTCTTCAGCAGGAACATGTGGTTGTCGGGCATAGTACTGCCATCCCATGCATGTCTCAACCAACTTGTCGGTGTCCGCCTTCGCGGTCAGCCAGTAGAATCCTTGCCGGAAAGCTTTAGCGACCAACAATCGGGGAGCGGCGTGATGCCCTCAATCTCCGACATGGATTTCACGTAGGATTTCAATACCTTCTTGCTGGGAAACACACTTAAGGTATACACCAGTAGTGCTTATTTTATAGAGCTGTCCATTGATTATGGTATACCCCTTTTCTCGACGTACTATTTGCCGTCTTTCGACCTCGTTGTTGGGCAAAGTTCTGTGTTCGAGATATTCCATGAACGGTTTTGTCCAAGCCGGAGGGACCTTTGCCACTATGTGGATGAAAGAGTCAACTCTGTCCGGGTTGTCGATGTCTGCTCCCTTCACGGATGGTGTCCATAGATGCCCTAGGAAAATGCCAGGCAGAATTCGTTTGTGCCCTGATCCAAGCTTAGACAGTAGATCAGCTGCCTCGTTTTGCTCCCTAGGTACATACTTGACCTCGTAGCCCAAGAAGCTCTTGGCTATCTCGTCCACTTCGTCTCGATATTCCACCATCATAGGGTTCTGCGCGTTCCAGGTGCCAGCCACCTGCTGGGCAACCAAGTCGGAATCTCCACAGCAAACTATGCGCTTGATGCCAATATCCTTGGCTACGCGTAGTCCGTGAATGAGTGCTTCATACTCCGCCATGTTATTCGTAGCCTCGAAGTGGATCTGCAGAACGTAGTGTAGCTTATCCCCAGTTGGTGACTGCAGCAGTACACCAGCCACCGAGCCGTTGAGTAACTTTGATCCGTCAAAGTGCATCACCCAGTATTCTGGCTCCAGCATTGGGGTAGCATCTGGCATCTCCGTCCAATCTGTGATAAAATCCGCCAAGGCTTGTGACTTGATAGCGTCGTGTCTCTTGTAGGTGATCTCGAAGGTGGCAAGTTCAATGCCCCACTTCACGACTCTTCCTGTAGCGTCGTTGTTATTGATGATGTCGGACAGTGGAGTCTTGCTCACCACTGTGATAGGGTGCTCCTGGAAATAGTGCCTCAGCTTCCGAGAAGCAAGTAATACTCCATAAGCTATCTTTTGGTAGTGCGGGTAACGCTGCTTGGACTCCGTCAAGACCTCACTTACATAGTAAACTGGTCGTTGAACTCCGTGCTCATAGCCTGGTTCCTTCCGCTCTACCACGGCGACGATGCTGATTACCCGGTTGGTGGCTGCCATATAAATTAACATGCGCTCCCCAGGCTCAGGTGCTTCAAGGATAGGAGCTGAGGAAAGTATCTCTTGATCTGTTTCGATGATGCATCTGCTTCATCCGTCCATGTGAATTTGTCCGCCTTCTTCAGCAACTTGTAGAGCGGCAGAGCCTTCTCTCCAAGTCGACTGACGAACCTACTAACTGCTGCAACACAACCTGTTGGTCATTGTATGTCCTTTAGGCATGTCAGACGGTTTATGTTTAAGATGGCCTTGATTTTCTCCGGGTTGACCTCAATTCCACGCTGGGAAACGATGAAGCCCAACAATTTGCCGGCTGGAACCCCGAAGACACACTTCTTAGGGTTAAGCATCATGTTGTATTTCCGGAGATTATCGAAGGTTTCTTTTAAGTCGGAGATTAAGTCGTTTGATTTTTTCGACATCACCACTATATCGTCCACATAGGCGTGAACGTTCGGACCAATTTGATCGTGTAGGCAACATTGTATTGTCCACTGGTACGTAGCACCTGTGTTTTTCAACCCAAAGGGCATCGTGACATAGCAAAATGTGATGTAGGGTGTAGTGAACGAAGTGGACAATTGGTCTGACTTCCTCATCTTGATCTGGTGGTATCCTGAGTATGCATCGAGAAAACACAAAAGTTTCGAGCCAGCCATCGAGTCAATGACTTGGTCAATGCGAGGCAAAGCAAACGGATCTTTGGGACATGCCTTGTTTAAGCCGGTGTAATCAACGCACATTCTTAATTCTTTGGTTCCCTTTTTGGGGACAAGTACAGGATTGGCCACCCATTGGGTGTGAAGGACTTCTCGGATAAAACTAGCCTTAAGTAACCTAGCTATCTCTTTGCCTATGGCGCGTCTCTTCTCATCTCCAAAGCGTCGTAGAGGTTGTTTCACTGGTTTACATTTTGGATCAATATTCAAGCTGTGCTCGGCAAGTTCCCTAGGTATACCTTCCATGTCGGCAGGTTTCCAGGCAAAGATGTCCCTATTCTCACGGAGGAACTCGACGAGCGTGCTTTCCTATTTACGGTCCAGGTTCGTCCCAATGGCGATGGTCTTGGAGGCATCGCCTACCACAAGTTCCACCGGCTTGGTCTCGATGGCGGCCTTGAATGCTGGGGCAGAGTCAGAAATCTGTTTCTTCGACGCGGGCATCTCCGAGGCATCGACCTTGCTCTGGATCTCCTTGAATTCTCCGCTATAGAGGACAGCTTCTGCGTAGGCTGCTTCTCCAATCTCGCAGTATCTTGCTTTGGTAAATCTTCCGGATACGATGAAGACATTGTTTGGTCCGGGTATCTTGAGTTTCTTGTAGATGAAGCATGGCTTACACATGAAGGTTTGGAATATGTCGCGGCCGACTATGACATGGTACAAGCTCTTGAAGGGGACCACCTCAAAGGTCATGCGCTCTTGGCGGTAATTATTAACATCACCAAAAGCGACCTGAAGTGTGATGCACCCAAGGGACCGAGCCTCCCGACAAGGAACTATGCCGTGGAAGATGGTGTTGGTCCACCTTAGGCTTGCCTCCGTCAAGTTCATCTTCTGCAGCGTATCCAGGTACATGATGTTGATGCTGCTTCCACTATCCACCATACACTTGGTGAACTCATTGTCGTCAATCAGGGGGTTGATGACCATGGCTTATTGGTTCTCCATAGGGATGAGGTCTGGGTGATCCTTCTTGTCCCAAGAAATTGGAATATCCAACCGGTGCAGGTATTGGGGAACTGGGGGTAGAGTGGCCATCAGTATCCTCATGGAGGTCTTCTGTTGTTGGATGGTGGGGGTGCCAAGGAAAGTGTGGAAAACTGCCGCCTTCTTCTCGAAGGGGTTCTTGCCCTTTTCATCGCTCTTGGAGGCGTGCTTGGGGTCAATGTCCTTGCCCATGTCACTTGAATCCTTGGACTCCTCCTCCTTCTTCTTACCCTTTCCCTTGCCTTGCGGTATGTTCTTCCGACTTCGCTTGTAGCCGGACTCCAGGTCCTCCTTGAGGTTGTTGACGAACTTGCAGTGGCAATTGGTGTGGGTGGCCTTGCCGTTGGCGTCGAGGTGTATGAGGCACGGCATATCGTGGTACTCCTCGTAGGTTTGGGGAACACGGAGCGCTGCCGAGGTAGTTTCCCTTCCTCGCTGCTGCCCATGACCTGCTCCTCGTCCTCGGCCACGCTGTCCGCGATCACCTCGTCCTGCAAAAGTCATAGTGACCATGTCGGAGGTTTGCTTTTCTTCTGGTGCGGTCTTCTGCTTGGTGCTGCTGTTCCTCCAAGTTTGAGTTGGAACGGCCGTTGCCGGCAGAGAGCCGCGAGCATTGTCGTCAGCAGCCGCGAACTCACTGGCCAACTGAATCATCTGGTTCAAGTTTAGCTGGTGATTGTCCTGGAAGCGCTTCAGCTTATGTCGGAGCAATGTGCCCCTTTCCAATCCATCGATGAAGGCGGCCATGGCGGTCTTGGCGTGCACTCCTGCGCAGGAATTCTTCATATCCAGCCAACAGGAGAGGTAGGCGCGAGATGTCTCATCTTTCTCTTGCACGCACCGTTGTAGATCGCCAACAGTGCAGGGACGTTTGTACGTACCCTCGAAGTTCTTGGTGAACGCTTCTTGCATGTCAAACCAATTGCAGATGGATCTTTCCGGCAAGTCATCAATCCATTGACGGGCCGTGCCCACCAACATCAATGGGAGGTACTTGATGGCGACGTTGGGGCTACCCCCAGCGATCTCCACCACATTGCCGTAGTCCTGTAACCATGTAGCTGGCTTGGCGGTGCCGTCATAGGGCTTGATGGTCTTGTCAATCCGGAAACCTTTGGGGTAAGATGCGGACCGTATCACAGGTCCAAAGCAACGTGGTCCCAGGTATGGTCCTTCCCGGGCCTCGTGGATCTTGTCCAGACGCGAATGTGCATCGTATGGCTCCGTGCTTCTTTTCTTCTTCTTGCCATCAGGGGATGGGCTGCGTGAACGATGCGGGCCTCCTCCGCCATGGTGGCTGCTAGGTGGCGATGGAGGCAGAGGTGGCGGTGGGTTATCCTTCTTGTTGTTACCCTCCTGCGATGCCTCACGCTTGTCGCGGTTGCTTGTCGGACACGGAGGGTCATGGCACGACCTGCTCTTGTGTCCTTGGTTGCGCTCTCCATCATGACGGGTCTGCTCCGTGTTGTCGCGGATGACGATGTCGCTCTACCTTGGCGGAGGCATATCTGTACGATGGTGAGCCTTGGTTTCTTCGTGATGTCGGGGGGAGTGGGGCGGTGGCGATGGGCGACGAGGTTGGGCTTTAACTCCATGGTCGGAGGATATGGGGATAGCATCCTTCCAGTTGTGCGCATCCCTCCGTCTTCATTCTGACGAACCCGTCTGAGACCCGACATCAATAGGAGACATATCCCTTGGCGGTTTATGCTGGCTAGACTGGCAAAACGCTGGGCCAGACTCAAGCCTCTGAGAGGTGGCCTTTTCCTGCTGTTTCACCGCCTTGGCCACTAGGTCATAGACCTAGTCCACCGCTTCGGGTGATCTATCCTGCTCAAGAAGGTTCTTGGCGACGGCGAGGTTGAGGAGAGGAGTGGGCATCACCTTCCTGCCTTCACTGTCAATGTATGGCTTGGCATGTGCCGGCTTCGGGGGAGCCCATCGTAGGTTTTGCCGCACACCAGGATCGTTGATGATGCGAGCCGGAGCTTTCTTGGCCTTCTGCTGCTGCAGCAGAGTCTTGTACTCGGCCTCCATTTCTCTAGCTTTCTCTATTGACTTCTGCGCGTTGGCCAAATCTCGATCTAGCTTTGCGCCTTGCTCCGCGATGTCCTGCGCTTCCTCCAGTAGCTGCTGGCGCTTCTCGTCAAGCTAGACTACATTGCGAATATGAGCCACGGTCATAGGCTCGACGAGGAGATTGACATACATCACTCTATCAGTTGGAGTGACTTGGGAAGCAGCAGACGTAGATGCCGGAGGTGGCGGGTTTGCGGTGTTGTTGTTGCTCGGGACAGTGCCGAGTTCCTGCGGCTGTTGCACTGGGTTAGGCGGAGGGGGCATGTCCTTTGCGTGATCATTGTCGGCAGCAACAGGTGGTCCCTTCCCCTTGTCTAGCGTTGTAGGCGGAGCTCTTCCGGGTTGATCTTCATCCATCGCCGTCCCAATGGTGACGAACACCTCTCGGGACGTGACGGCGTTGTTGTCCTGCTCGTCGCGTTTGTAATCCTCCTCCATCTCCTGCATGGCAGAGTCTAGCTCCTCCGGGCTGAAATCTATCTCCTCCGAATCTGCGCTGAAGTCGGCATAGAGCGCGTCAATCACGGAGTTGGAGGGTGCCGAGGCTTCCTCGATGACGGGGGGTGGAGGTGCAACAACAGCGATGATGACTGGAGGTGGTGGCGCAGCTATGGCGATGGCGGCGGGAGGCGGTGGTGGTGGTGGCTGAAGCGGTGGCGCTCCGTCAATGAGCACAAGAGCTGTCTGAGCTGCCTCCTCAGCCTCCGCGTAGTTGTTGACGGTGTTTACCATGATTTCGAAGGTGAGGCATCCTAAAGCCTGCTGCCGCATTAGAGAATGCCGGAGAAGCGTTCTTTGGTCCAGTCCTTCCACAAAGTGATACATAGCATCATCATTGGGGTAATGCGCCAGATCAGCTCGTATACGGAGCCACCTGGAAAGGTAATCGCGGGGGTTTTCGCCCTCTCTCTGAACGTAACGTGCTAGATCAAAGATGGTAACCACGTTGACAAACTTGGATCTCTGCTGTCCAGACGCGTGAACGAAGCCGACGAACTTGTAGTGATCTTCCACCGTTATATCCTGCACAGGGGCGGTTTGGGTGGGCCTTGAATTTTTCCAATCTTTGGCGGCAAACTCCGAGGAGAGATCCGACATCGATCCTTCCGCGAACGTATCCTGCCCATAGGAGGTCCGTGCGGGTCTTGATGCTCCTCCGACTCCCAGAGAACTAGTGCTCGAGTCAGTTTCGCCGATGAAGAGGTGGATATCTCCGATGGGGACGATCGAGCATCGCGTAGGGTTCGTCTTCGCTGGGATCCAGAACTCGTCAGGAGGGATGATCGGAATGTTGCCGGAGAAGAGAACATGATCAATGGCTACGGTTTCGCTGATTCCCGCGAAGATCTTGGTCCTCGCCCGCTGAAGAGCCTGAAGCGCCTCTTGCCCCATGGTGGGCGCCAACTGCCGTGGTATTGCCGATGAGTACGCCATGGAGGGGTCCTCACAGTGCATGTTTATAGATGTGGGGGAAGGCGGACGTTTGATGGGTACGAGGTAACACAGCTTACCCAGGTTCAGATCCCACAACGTTGGCGGAATCCTATTCCTGCTATAAATCACTATAATGGCAATACGCCGAGTTACAGAGATTGGTTCACTATGCGAGGTGCGTCGTAATCGACACTAGGTTGTCTGAAGTTGTGCCCTAAAGGCTCCCATAGGCCCGACTTATATAGTCGCCAGGTCCTAGGGTTACAGGGAAAAGTCCTAGCCGGACAGGTTACAGAGTCCCACACTGGTTACAACTAGTCTAGCGTGTCTTGCACTCCAAGGCTCCGGGTACGTCGGTGACTCCTCTGTAGCCTTCCTTTATACGGCATGGTCCTCCCTTCTGTATCCATCTAACTGGACCGTCCAGCAGGCTATGGGCCATGCTACCAACTGTGGACCACTCGGGTTATCCGGATAGGAGACATGCTATGAGGATACCCATATAGCATATCCCCAACAGTATTCTTGTTATTTTTGCAACCGAGTTTGGAGCAGGGCTTCTCTTTCCATCCTCGCTTGATGCTTCATTTTCATCAATGATTGTTGCCTCCATAGTTGACTTCTTTGCTCTATTTGGCACTTCCAAGACATCATGTTTTTCCATTTATCTTCATTCTCTAGCTCCTTATAATAATGGGCCAATATGAATGGACTTCCTTGAACCATATTGCCCTTTTTGGTCTTTTTGGATATCCGTTGAATAAATTTTGGGCAATGTTGAGCTACATGAACAAAAAGAGAGAAAATTAGTAATGGACAATAATAAATGCAAACTAGCCAGACAGAAGATTCAAAAAATCATAAAAAATACAACGTACCCTATCTCTGTCATTTGTTCCACTTGGGTTCATTCGTTCAACATTTGCCAAATATCGCCGCCCACCTTTGACAATTCGATGAAATTGTAGACCAATGGGAGTGAAGAGATATATCCGTCCACCCAATTCCACTTTAGTTGTATGTACTCAGGTACTTCTTCATCCTAACCCAATAAGTGTCTCTTGTTTGATCCGTGCTCATGGTTGAATCCATGCTCACATTGCACCATGTGTTGCATAGTAAAATGAATTACTCCATGGTGTAGTTGGCCACCCGCCCCATTGGTGCATCAGTGAAACCCTCCCCTTCCCCCAGTCTCCATGCCAACTTCATCACCATGTTGTTCAGTTTCATATTCTTGAGATCAATGCTCATGTGAATGTGATGACCCAACATTCATAGTTGACATAAACGTTTCATCATCCATACTACAATGCAAGGAAGTTAACACACATCAAACTATATTAATTTTTTATCATTTCTATTCATCTACACATTTCAAAACAACAAAAAAGAAATTGTGTGTCTTGTTGTCATTGAGTCAAACACGTTGGACACAACAGACAACGCTACCTCCTCCGCAGTCGCTGGTGGCTGGAATTGGCTGGCCGCAGGCCCTGCAGGAGGTTTATCGTGTGGACCCGTGCTGATCTTTCCCTTCTTCTGGCCGGGCATCACCATAGATGTCGGCCGCTTGGGCATGACATTCCTTGGCTTAAAGGCGGATGGTGGACGATGGCATACGCATTCGTCGGCCGTGGAGGAGCAACATCTAGCCATAGACGATGGTGGCGTTAGGGTTGGGTGCATCGAGGGGGGGGGGGTTGTTGCGAGCGGCGACGAAAATTCTCCATCGGAAGATGTGGGGGCGGAGGAGAAGGTGGGTTGGGGGAGTGGCAGAATAGTCGTCCATGGGTGATTTTTCGCCGGTGGCCGTCGAGGCGGGATGCAGGAGGTTACACGTGGAAGTTTTAGTTTGGCAGTTGGGCAGCGCTGGCTCGCACACCAAATTTGCAGCACATGATTAGACTTCTTGTGTGCGTGCCCTAAATTGTTTTGTGCGCAACTTATTTTTACACATCTACTGGAGCATGATTTTTGCCCTGCCGCACTAACAATAGCGTTTTTTTGCACCGAAGAATTTTTTGGTGCGTATGCTGGAGATGTTTTAACTATGTTCATTGGTTTTTTCCCATGTAGGCCTTGGATAATTTCTTATTTTCTTTGAGCTGGCCCATATTTGATATTTTGTGGTTTGTCGTGCGGACCTGTGCCGATCTTGCCTTTCTTCTAGCCAGGCACCCCCTTAGTTGTCGTCCACTTGGGCATGGCATTCTTCGGCTTAAAGGCGGGCGATGGACGATGGCATGTGCATTCGCTGGCCATGGAGAAAACGTCTAGCCACAGACGATGGTGGCTTTAGGTTGGCTGCATTGAGGGAGGGGGCTGGTGGTGGTGTTGCAAGCGGCGAAAGTGCTCCATCGGCAGACGTGTGGGGCGGAGGAGAAGGTGGGTTGGGGGAGTGGCGGAATATTCGTTCATGGGTGATTTTTCGCCCGCGGCCGTTGAGGCAGGATGCAGGAGGTCACGCGCGAAAGTTTTAGTTTGGCGGTTGGACATTGCTGGCCGCCAGACCAAATTTGCAGCATGGGATTAGGCCTTTTGTGTGTGCGTGCCTAAATTGTTTTGTGCACGACTTATTTTTGCGCGTCTGCTAGAGCACGATTTTTGCCCCGCCACGCTAAATGATACGGTTTTTTGTGCACCAACTGATTTTTTTTGGGTATGCTAGAGATGCTTTAACTACATTCACTGGTTTTTCCATATAGGCCTTGGATAATTTCTCATTTTCTTTGAGCTGGCCCATATTTGATATTTTTCTTCTTATGTCCACAAACCATAGGCATATAACCTTTAGGTCCACAAGTCATAGACACATACTCTTATATGGCTTTAAAATGCTTCCTTTTCACTAGGCTTAAGTCTATAGTATTTATCTAAGGCTTAAGCCTGAAGGCCTACCCGCACAGTGATGGCACTCCCGATCTATACGTTTACGGCCGTTTGATTCTAGCTGAAGTTAATCAGAGACATACGATTGAAGCTGGTGGGTTGGACTTTTTTCTCTATCGATTATGATTTTTACATCTCTGTCGTTGGTCCCATTAAACTTGTTCCCAGAAACATCCATTGGGTTTTATCTCTTCACGTGAAAAAAATAAAGAGCGTGGAGTAGTTCCATTCCCATTTATCCTACCCATCCTCCTCTTCCTCACATCCGCCGCCTGTGTCGCTTCCACACCCCCAGCCATGGTCTCGAGGGTTTGCATCGGCGCCGTCTATGGCCTGGCCAGGCCTAGACCTGCTTTTTTTGTGGCCATTCCCCCGGCCGAAGCTATGACCACTTCCTCCCGTCTCACACTTTGCTGGTGGCGGAGCATCCGGCGGCGCGAAGCGACACGAAGTTGAGGGGGAACGACGGGGGAAGACCATGGAATCCTCTCCTCTCCTCTCTCCTCTATTGTCCTTTCCTTCGCCGTAATTGTGGGCGCCGCTTCTCTCTTCCGCTGACGTCGTGGCTCTCCTCCATCGACGTCCATGGTGGTAGACTGGTAGCAACCTTTTCACCCCCACCTTGGCCTCTGTAAGTGTTGCCCCAAACCCATTTCGCACCCTCCGTTGCTTTCCTTCCTTCTCTTGCCTTCCATCAGACTCAGCTTTGGTTTCAGTTTGCTTACGTCTTCTGATTTTAGATCTGGTAGGTTTCTGCTCAAGTTTTATTTAGAACTATGGAACGATTTAGTTGGTATGAAAAGCTCCTATAGGAACTGAGTAAGAGTGGATTAGTTGGTTTGTAGTGTTCAAAATTTCAATGATTTCTGTGCAGAATTTGAGACACAATGATCTATTTTTCCTCTTATAATCTTCAGTTACATGATGATTCAAAAAATTATCTATCAGCTAACTGTGTTGTTACTGTAATGAGAATCAGTTTTGATATCATTACTAGACTGAAGTATTTCTCCCTGTAGGTGTTAATTTCCTTCTCACTCTAGGTGATCATTTGTCAACCTATATGGAAGCTCATGTGTTCAGCATGCTTTAGTAGGAAGTGTCTACAAGTTGCAGTTTCAGAAAGACGGAGGAACAACTATGAAATTTTCATATAAATTATGCAATTATTTTGGGTCTTAGTTATACAGAATTACACTAATGTTCCATCAATGAAAATTCACGCAGATGACATGCCAGGGAGCAATTAGAGCAAGCTTCCTACTTAATGGACATTTTTTTATGTTAATGGTGAGTTCTATTTTTTTGATAAATCTTTGGCACTGGTAGTTATTTGAACTAGAAAGTTTTTGTCCATTTATTTTGCATAGTATCTCATCCAGTTAAGTATCGGTGCTACTATGCAACAATAAGAGTTTAATCTGGAATCTTGATGGTGCCTTTGATACATTAGCTTGATGTACGACATCATGATACTTGAGAAAAACTATATGATGCCTATCTTTACAACCTGTGAAGCAAGCAATCAAAGCTTCTTATGTAGGAGAGATAAGCCTCTTTGCTCGCACAGAGAGAGAGCTGTTGAATCAGATCTGATGTAAGTATGGTCCATAAAACTAAATTAAACATATTACTATTTCATGTTTACTGGAATTTTGATATATGATTTAGAGCTTCTGAATGCACCTTTCTGTCCTAAGGGAGGAGCATTATTAGTTTCATCTATCATTTGATTTTTCAGGGTGCTATAGACTAATAATGTGGTGATGTTATGTATTAGTTAATTTTCTATTAGCTAAATGATATTACAATATAAAGATTTTCTTAACATCGTCACATAGGTATACTGAGTTCTCAAGAGACCATAGCTATTGGTGAGTGACGCAAATTTGTTATTGGTAATTACTCTTTGGTATTTGCTATGTTCTGAGTTGTACCTGTGGACCAGTGTTTTTTGTGTGGCAAATGTTGTATTTCGAACCTATTAAAAAACTGCTCCTTACTTGTGGAACATAAAATGGTTGTACTTTTGCTTTGAAGAAATTGCAACCTATTTAAAGTCTGCTGCGTAGTTACGTATATCATGAGAAATAGTCTCTCCTGGTTATCTTACAGTACAACAATAGGTATGCTCACTCTGATCAATGTAACTGAGAACAAACTTCTAGAAAAAAATTATGTTGTTCAGAGATGTTCTATATTTTTCTACGTCCTAAGTACTTCTTTATTCCATGTGCTACTATGTGTACTGCAGTTTACCTTCGTCTAAGTGAGAGTTTCTTGGGTTCAAGCTTATGTTTTTATAAATATTTTGTACACTTATTGGTTAAAATATAGGGTCTCTATATATGAGTGAAGTGTTGTTGTCTTGAGCATGGAAATCCAAAAGACTGAGATACATCTGTTAGGACATTTTTCAAACTAGAAGCTCTCATAAACATGGACACATGAACTATACGACATGGCCGGGCATTTTGTTTATGTGGCTATCTTATTTTTATTTCGCCTTCATATTGATATATCGTGTATATTACGTCTTGAATGGAGGTAGTTGCATTTCACCATTAAAGAGAACATATGAGAAATATGGGTGTTTTGAATGGATATGATGTTTTGCTAAACATGTACTCCCTCCGTCCCAAAATAGTTATGTCTCAGATTTTCAAAATTTGGATAAACCTATATACTAAATAGTGTCTAGATTCATCCAAATTTTAACAAAACTAAGACATCTATTTTGGGACGGAGGGAGTACATAATTTTAGATGTAATATGCCATCAGATGGAGCTAAGCCATCCCTTAAATGGAAAGTGTACATCAAATTCACTTTTTCTAAATATAAGGTATAAAGCCATATTTCCTGCTGGTGTTTAGAACCTGTGGGAGAAGCTTAAGGATGGGACATGGAAAAATGAAGATATCAATTAGCTTCTTCAAATTGTTACAGCTATCTTATAGAATTAGGTTGTTTATTGACAGTTGTGTACATGCTGTGTCACTTTGTCGTCGGTTTGTATCAATTGTTTGACGTGGATTATGGTGGTTCCCATTTCTTTGCACTTCAAGTAATTTAGTGACCATGTACATTGTTATCTCTCACGTACATGAGCTTTTTCTTCACCAATCTTTTTCTTCGAAATGAGCACAACCAAGTAGGATGCAAGCTTATGTTCAAGGAAAATAAGGAGTTATGTGTGTGTGCTATTATTTGGTCCTATTTATATTTTAAAGTAGACAATTTTCCAGTCACATGTTCCTTGCAATTTTAGTCTGATGTGTAGTCTTGTGTCACCTGGTCCATTACTAGATACTCCGTCTTTGATTTCACTATGCTTTTGCATTGGAATTTCATTCACTAGCCATCTGTACTCTCTCCACTTGGGAGACTCACCAGCCTTGCTATCTTTGTTGATAAATAATAGCATGAATGTGTGTTATTAGACTATGTTTATGCCCCATAATTCTAAACGATGTTTTTAAATTTGTCATGTTATGTTGGCTCAAGGAGTCATCGGTCCTCTTTTATTAGAGGATATAAAGGTATATGCATCCATTTATTCTCCATTGTCTGCCGAGCAACCTGGTAACTCCTTTGGCCAACATAACATGGCTAGATAATTTCATATAGAATGGCTATGATACTGGTCCATAATTGTTTGCACTGCACCGAATTAAGGATATTTAGCAACAAATAATTATTGTTCAAACATGTATTGGTTATTCATTGATACACTACAGAGTTACATCAACAAAGCCACTATAAAAAATAGTATTCATACTTTCATAGTGAGAATTGTGTACTTTTTTAATGTTTCTTCCTCTAAAAAATACATAGATGTGATACCAACACAAATAATAAAGATTTGATTGGAATTTAGTATAAGAACTAACACAGCTTCATACTGGATGCAGATTGGTTTAGTGATCACTAATATCATTCACCTCTTAGAGAGATTACCTCCTATTTGCTCCGAAGGTTGCAAATAGTCCAAAGGTATGAGCCCGAGGGATCTAACATTATAGGTACATGAAGTTACAGGTCTACCTATTTTCCCTTTGATAAAATTATTAGGTGAATTATATGCAGTACCAACTTTGTCAAGAATATTTACACTTCTATAATTTTGATTTGAGTATAAACAGCAATAATTCTCACAAATACACTTTCTGTTTATCTTCACGGTGAACATGTTTAACCTATCATCTCTACTCACTATTTATCTTCCATCTCCATGATTGAAATTTTTCTAGACTCAAACCAGTAGTGGTATCCTTGGCTTCTTAGGTTTAATATATAACAACATCTAAATCAGTTTATCGACATCTAATTTGCACCAAAGTTCTAATTATTTATTAGAAACATGTTTTTACATGAAAATCGATGACGACAACGAACCAATGAAGATGATGCCACATGCTACAACAATGGTGTAATCGGCCGCTAGCTTTCTTCATATCTACAACAACTATAACACCAATGAAAGGATACAAGCCCACACGCCCACAGAGGAAATCCGGCAGAGTTCACCTGTACCGGAGGACATCCACGACAACTCAAGCTCATTGTTATGCATAATTGGTTAGGATTGTCGCATGACGCTTCAAGGTGTTGCAGTGCTGATGGTGTTCCCGGATCTCTTGACAACTTTGGTATTGGTTTTTTTGCATGATGGGTGCCATATCAAATTAGGTGTTGTTGTTCCGGTATTACTTATTTAATTTTCCCTACACAATCTAGATTCCATGCCTAGAGCAGCTATAATATATTCTGATACTGTAATGACAATTAAGCTTAATATGCCTTCATATTATTTATATGCCAGAATCTAGCACTTGACAAGTTGCAGGTTTAACTTTAATGTGCCTATATGAGATGACGCACACCTTTCTTTCTTCTGTACTAAAGACAAAGGAATTCTACAAGAATTGGACAATTATTCTTGCTTTAAGTGTTTTCTCCTTAGTGGTCTTCTTGGTTTTGAAAATGTGTCCCTGTAGTGTATGTGTAGACTTTCATTTTTCTTTGCGTCAAACTTGTTTTGTACCTATTTGCTACTAGTGTGTTTGCACCTGACAGTCTATCTGATGAATTTATGGATTATATGGATGCCAATGTGGTACATTAGTAAATACCAACAAAGCACACATAATTTGTATGATTGCATCTGATTCCATTGATTTTTTTCCATACAATCCCCATAACATAGGGATCTGGTTCCACTATCAAACGATAACAGAACAGAACAAACCACATAAGTCACTGTATGATCCATATAGAGGATCCATAAGTCTTCACCTTATTACAAGTTTTTTAGCAATCTGATTCCATTGATACTATGTGCTATAGATAAAAATTATTATATACTTGTGTGCTTTAGCGGCTTTTTACAGTGTTCTATTCTCCATTGGTACGAAAACTGAAACTAGCACAACTACTCTTAGTTTGTTTGAATTATTTTGTACAAATGGACTTTTTCAAATGACCAGATTTCTGTGTTTATTGCTTCTCCTACATGTTGATCGTTGTTACTCCCGTTCTCTAAAGTGTGAGATCTTGCCAATTTTGTGCATTTGCTTTGTATATGTCCTGCGGGTTGCTCTCTCTTTTATGACGACTCTCAAAAAAATTGAAATTGACTTTGAGTGGCCGACTACCCTATGGCTAACTTGAAGGAGAAAACTTTCAGTTTTGCTGATCTGATGAAACATGAAGGTATGTCACTATTCTACCCCTCTTCCGTGTAAAGTGTACAACTCACCGGAAGACGCAAGACGGAAGCGGCATTACAACATGGACCAAAATGCTTGGGCTGCTACTACATCGTTCACATTGTGCTAGAACAAAATGCAGGCGGCGAGGCGAAGCTCGCCTATTCGTCTAGTATGTCTGTATGCTCGTGAGAAAAATTATATTATATATGCATCAATGTGTAGAGTATGCAGTAGCATATATATGTATACATAAACTTGTTTGAAATGTAAACACAAAATAAAAAATAATTATACAAAAAACCCTAAAACCCATCTTCTGTCGCGACAGCCATTTGTTCCAAAACGCTACCGCAACGAAACACTTTTAGTCCTAGATCATGTTACGAACAGAGACTAAAGGTCCTCCAGTACTCCAGCACCCTACTGCCAGTCACATGGAAATCATTTACTCCCGGCCAGGAAAAGATTCTACATTTAATCCTGATAGGATAGTCCCGGATGCACATCCAAGACTAGAGTCCCTTTCAAATCGGGATTAGTATCCTGTTTTGTACTAGCAAGGGACGACAAAATATGTAAGCACCACAACAAATCTGACTAACGACACACAATTAAACACACACGCGCGACGCGCGCACACACACACAAAAAACACATGCACACTCACACGCATGGACGCTTGCACGCCCGCACGCATAAGATCATGCATTCACCTGTTAGAAATAATAGACTACTCCATTTAGGTCCATGTATATTTTAGATTTTTTCTAAATCTTAAAGACTAGATTTGTGGCAGTCCATATATGTTATTCCAACATCATCTGCACCTTAGCATCGCCTACTCGTTTTGTTCTTGGTCGTTGGCAAGCATGTCGCGGTCAGCGTACCCGTGGCGGCCGTAGTAGTTGTCGTCGTCACTTGGCCGCACCCTCATGCCCCGGTGCTGCTGTTGCTGCCGCCTGGCCGCCACAACCTCCTCCTCCTCCTCCTCCTCCTCCTCTTCCCGATCCTGCCTCCTCGTCTTACTCGTAAACCCAAACAAGGAAGCAAAGACCCATTTATTGCCTCTCGCCATCGCAAAATCTAGTTACGGACTAGCCTTGGCTTGATTCTGTTGCAATATTGCAATGTCTCCTTGATTGGTTACACGGTTCCGTATTTATAATACTCCCTCCGATTCAAAATAAGTGTCATGGTTTTGAACTAACTCTAATTCAAAATGACGACACTTATTGGATCGGAGGTAGTAGACAAGACCAACACAGAAGTGTTTGATAAATCAGGTTGGATACGGAAGTAGATGAGCGCACGGTCGTGTGCATGGTTAGGCAGCAGCTTTGTATGATTAGTTTGTATTTTTTTTTGAAAACGGTAGCGGGTCTAGAAGGACCCCGATGCAGCATTCATAGTTAAAGAGGTGGGTACAAATGTGCACGCAGGCCCTACATTTTTCATTGGCCTGCGTTCTTACAAAGAGGACCCTGAAAAAAGAAATAAAAAAGCAATCAAGTCCCTGTCCTCCGCCACCGTCGGCGAGACTCCAGCTCCGGCCACCCTTCCGCCGTCGGGAATGAACCACTTGGCGTCGAGAGAGCGCAGAACGCCATCGCTGAGCTCGAGGAGTAGCCTCCATCTTGGAGGTTGAGTAGTAGACGCATCCCGTGCGTCCGATACGGCCGCAGATCGCGAGGGCATTCTTTCTCACCGCGTGTTGAGCTCGTGCTGCTGCAGGCTTGATCGAGCTGCAGACCGACACCCATCGTCGCCACAGCTTCTCCCCTCGCCACCAAGGTCGGCCTGAGAAACTTGGCGAGGACACACGGACAACAGCAGCCAATCAAGCACACCGACCTTATGCAGGAAGCCGCCGGAGAAGATGAAAGAACCTGCACCTGTCCCCAACCATCGGAGCGCCCTAGCAGGATCCTTCTCTTCCAGCAGATGCAAGGTTTGGTCAGAACGGACCCGTGTCAAGCTTCCAGGCTGCCACACACATCCAACCGCCTGCACCTCATCCTTCTCCAACCCCCCGCCACCACGTCCGGCCAGAAGAAGAAGAACGCCGCAAGGACTGCAAACAGAGCAGCAGCCGAAGCACTTATTGAAGAGGCCTCCGCCTCCGCCCACGACCCAAATCCCAGCGAGCTCCCACCATGGGAGCTTACCAGATCTGAGTGAAGACGGCCACCCGACGCCATGCAGGAGCATCGGGGCAGGGGGAGGGGGGGGGAGGAGGGGGGCTAGACCGAGCGGCATCTCGCCAAACGCCACAAGAACAGACACAAAAAAATCCCTAAACCTAATCCTACGACTCCCACGGCGAGAGGCCAACAACCTAGACTACATGCGCTGGAGCCACTCCTCTGCCTCCCTCGACCGGTAATGCCGGCGAGCTCGGCTTTGGAATGGCCTGGCACCCTCTCGGGTAGAAACTGAAGAACTGTAGCAGGAGGAGAGGAGAGGAACAGGTATGATTAGTTTGCAGGCCTCCCCTGCTTTTTGACTGGCCACTCGTCTGTCAGACAGTGTAAACCAGCACCATTTGTTTAATCCTCGGTTAGCAATTAAGTACAGATGATCACTGAAACAAGCAATCAAAAGTGATATCTATCCATGCCTGAACGTCAATAGGTGCATGTTGTTTGCATACAGCAACGGGGAGAACTGCTAATGTAGCTACACGTCAGTAGTA
This sequence comes from Avena sativa, assembly GCA_916181665.1. NCBI lineage: Eukaryota > Viridiplantae > Streptophyta > Magnoliopsida > Poales > Poaceae > Avena > Avena sativa. Next base: position 154,113,965 of record OV702297.1, read on the forward strand.
CACTGGAATTGCTAATTTAGATACTACTCTCTCTGTGGAGAAATACAAGATGTTTTAGGTCAGTGAAGATAATGCAACTAGACATCTTTTAGTGTGTAGATTCATGCTAAAAGATGTCTAGATATATTTAATTCACAAATCTAAATATCTTATATCTTAAACGGAAGGAATACTAGTCAATGTGAACGGCATAAACAATGCAAGCACGCAACATGGGGGAAAACAGCAGCATTTCGAATATCTGCCCTGAAAGTTACAAAGGAATTGAGAAGAAATTAGTCTGCTCGGTATGCAGTGCAAGAGGTAGTAAGAAAGCATGAAATTTGCAACCAGTGGATTCCTGGAGTCCTTGGGCGAAACGAGCGCCAGAAATTCCCAAGAGTTCCACATCCTTTATAGCAGCCGTACTAGGAAACATCATTGTGCACATTCACCAGCAGTCACTAAGAAACTTTTAAATATACTCTATTTTTATGACAAAAACATGTCTAAATATATCCATTTTTATGACAAGTAATATGGATCGGAGGGAGTACTAAAAAAGCTCTTTTAACTTCTGATTCAAGGAACGATTCTCTGTTCGGTGATTAGCCGGTTAACCTCTAGCAAATGCGTGACATGACAAGGGATTTAGCACATGAAAGTCTAGCTCTATGCGGCTAGCTTTTGACCATGCATGCGACGTGCCAGCCATTAAACTCCTGTTTGTGCAACTTTATGGAATGTTTAGTCTGCACGCTAGCACGGGAAAGAACCAACCACAAGCAATATACACAAACCAATGTCAAGCATGGAAAGGAACCAAATATTGTCACCGTGAAAAAAATAATTATTAAGAGACATGAGTTCATCTCTACTGAAGGTAAGACATAACAATGTTATTAAAATGCACAGAAGTTTCTTTTGTCTTTTATTTAATTAATTATGTTTTTGCAACAAAAGGAATGGTATATATAGTATGGATTTTGCTGGATCTAACATCTTTGGTTTAGATGTTCCGTGTTCTAAAAACATACAGCGATTTCTTCTTTCTATTTTTTTGTGTTTTTCTGGTGACTATTCGTGCTCTAGAGCGTATCAAGGTTTTATCGAATCATGGCCCTTTACTTTTATCTGTTGGCTCACCATCACGAAAATCTAAACATGAGTTCAAGTTTGAACTTGGTTGGATGCTTCGCGATGGTTTCCATGATATGATGAAGGCTATTTGGAATAAACCTGTGGACAAACGCCTATACTATGTTGGAACAATAAAATGCGTGTTTTACGCAAGTTCCTTCGCGGTTGGGCAAGACATACTGCAGGAATCCTTAAGAAAGAGAAAATACGCCTCTCCTCTATCATTGATGACTTAGATGCTTCTACGGCAGTTAGGCCGTTATCTGCACAAAAAATTGAGCTTAAAAGCCAATTAAACGGAGATAGCCCGACTGTTGCGCGAGGAGGAACTCAAATGGTACCAGCGCTCTAAAGCGAAATTCATGCTTGAAGGACATGCGAATACACGATACTTTCATGTTGTTGCCAATGGCAAGCATAAGAAGAAATTTATTCACTCTCTGAATCAAGAGGATGGTATGATTGAGGGACATGAGAAACTCAAGTCTTATATTACATCTTACTATAAATCCTTGTTTGGGGCTTCGCCGGAAAACAATTTTTCTATGGACGAGCCCCAAACGGCGGATATCCCACAAGTTTCTGTTGAGAAAAATAACTTATTGTATCCTATACCGAGGAGAAGGTTAAGAAAGCTGTTTTTCAAATGGAATATAATAAATCACTAGGGCTAGATGGTTTTCCAGCAGAATATTACCAAAAGTTCTGGGATGTTATTAAGGAGGACCTAATGAGTTTATTTGAGTTTCTTCAGGTCAGTCAACTGGATCATTTTAGACTAAATTTTGGCTACATAATTCTATTGCCTAAGGTTAATAATGCAGAGCGTATACAACAGTATCGTCCCATCTTCCTTCTTACCGTTAGCTTTGAATTTTTTACAAAACTTGCCACGATTAGACTAAATTCGTTAGCTGATCATGTTGTTCGTCCTTCTCAAATTGCGTTCATGCAAGGTAGAAACATCCTAGATGGTGTAGTAATATTACATGAAACAATCCATGAACTACACTTAAAAAAACTAAATGGGGTGTTGTTTAAGGTTGATTTTGAGAAGGCATATGACAAGGTTAATTGGTCTTTCCTTCAGCAAACACTCACTATGAAAGGTTTTTTTTGGAGGAGTGGTGCACTCTCGTACATTATTTTCTATCTGGTGGTAGTGTTTCCATAAAAGTAAACGATGATACTGACAATTACTTTCACACCAAGAAGGGACTTGTTGGGAATATGCCCTAGAGGCAATCATGTATAATGATATTTTCCATTGTATTCATAAAGTTATTAAGTTGTCCTTGTATGAGCATCTGATGTATATCATTGAATATGTGATTCGGTTGTGGAACTATACATTCATGTTGTTTGTACTAAATGTCCTTGGTCATTGAAGTTGTGCTGGACACACAACTTAGACCAATGTGAAAGTCGTCTTGATGACTCGGTTCCACTTGTCATGGGCATGGAGATGCTATTCCGACTTACACAGATTCGGCTAAAGAGTTTAGTGAGTCGGATTGACCCATATTGAGGTACAACGAACAAGTTGTCATTTGTATATCTCAATCAATGTAATTCTTAGACCTGAGATTGTTGCATAGTCCGAGTTGAGGATCACCGAATTAGGTTCTATCAAACGCTGATCCGTAACTGGGCAGTTATAAAGGCAGAGTTCGGGTCGACTGAGAATCAAGTTGTATGATGTGAATAACCAAGACGGGATTTTGCCCCTCCACTTGGAGAGATATTCTTTGGGCCCTCTTGGATGATATGATTCGGAAAGCATGGCCATGCACGACTTGGTTAAGTGTTAACCGAGGCAATCGACTAAGAGTTAGTCAGATGAATCACTTATCTCGGATCGAGAAGAGAGTCAGACTATTTAAGGGATGACAATTATTCGCCTATAGTCTGACAAGGTATATCGTGAGGCAAAAGGGACTCGGACGCAAGTTGCATTAGAAAGGCAAGTCGTCATGACTCTTTGGTACTTGGGAGTCGGCACGTTCTGCTAGGAGCCGCTACCGAATAATCGATTGAGAGTTGGACTCTAGTCGTGTCCAAGTAGCCATGAGCCTGCGGGGTCATACACTTAAGAGCGAGAGAAAGTTTGGATTGGATCTGAATCGGAAATCTGGTTGGGTTGGACCCAAGCCGGATTAGGACTGAATCAATGAGTCGGACTCAAGGTGACTAGTGTTATATGGGCTTTAGTGAACGGGCCATGAAAATGGAGCCCATGTTCACTCCCTATATATAGTGGAGCACAGTAACCTAGAAGGGTTAATCGGTTAGGTCATTCCATGTGTTAGAAACCCTAGCTCCATAGCAGTCCTGCCGATGTACCGAACCTAGCAGTTCTCCACCGGTGCTCCTACTTGTACGTCTGGATACCAACAGATGTGTTGTACGATCAGCACCAGGACAATCAGACCATGAGGACTGCACTGCATCAAATGACGCGCTTCATCAGTAATCCGCAACTTCGTGTCTAGTGGTAAACCTCGTGGCCTTCTACCTAAGCTGGATCTTGGGATCACCACGTTAGAGGGAAAATTTTGTTTTGTCTTTGTGTGGCCCAACAGGACTACTACAGGGTGATCCACTATCACCTTTACTCTTTAATATAGTGGCGGATATATTGGCTATCCTTATTGAGCGTGCCAAAGCTGATGGAAAAATTGAAGGACTAGTTCTCCACTTAGTTGATGACGGTCTATCTATTCTTCAATATGCTGATGATACAATCCTATTTATGGAACATGATCTTGAAAAAGCTAAGAATCTTAAATTAATATTATCAGCATTCAAGCAACTATTTGGACTAAATATAAACTTCCATAATAGCGATTTGTACTGTTTTGGTGAGGCTCAAAACGAGGCCCACCTATATGCTAAAATTTTTGGTTGTGGCCAGGGTGAATTTCCAATCAACTGTCTGGGGATACCGATTCACTATCGGCATCTCACAATTGCTGAACGGAAACTTGTTGAGGAAATACTTCAAAAACGTCTTAATAGTTGGAAAGGTAAATTGCTATTCTTTGGAGGAAGACTCGTACTCATAAATTCAGTACTTACCAACATGGTACTGTATATGATCTTGTTTTTCCAGTTACCAAAAGGTGTCTTGACTAAATTGGATTATTTCCGATCAAGATTCTTTTGGCAGGGGATAGTAAAAAAACAAATATCAACTGGCCAGGTAGAATGTGGTTTGCCGACCAAAAGAATATGGTGGACTTGGCATACTGCAGTGACCCAGCATACCACTGCATGATGTAGTATACTATAGTCGTTGACATAAGACCAATAAAACACAATTTACTAGTATTACATCCCTCAAAGTGGTATAACAAAAACACAACAAGTCCAAGACATGACTATAGATTACAACTCGACTCTTTACAAAAGATCCAAAGCACACTCTAGGTTATAGAGAGAGAAAGCAAATTATTTCAAAGAAGAACTAGAAATAATAATTCTCATCTATTATTCTAATAATATTAGTATGTAAACTATTTGGCTTGCAATTTCTTCAATTGCATTGCTCTATAGAAGTAGGTTCTATGGCTATAATTTATACTCCTATCTAATCAGCAACTTCGTCTTCACTTCAGTTGATGTATATGTTGATCTCCTCGACTTTTGAAGAACTTGAGTTTTTGGTGATGATTCCTTTGAGAAGAAGTTGATGTAGACGTCGTCTGTATTGGCTTCAGAATCTAGCAAGGATTAAGAAGATACATTGAGTATGAGCATACTCAGCAAGTTCACTAAAAGGAGTGTTTGATGCACTAGCTATAACCACATACCATAGATCATAGGCAATGAAGGTTTTCGTAAACATTTCTTCAAAGGTTGCTTTTATTCTGAAAAGCTATGTCCGTCAGTCTTCATAGGTTTACCAGAACATTCATGGAGTTCCTTTCCTTCTGTGTTCGTAGCTCCTTTTCGAAATATGCAGTAACAAGTTACAGTTCTACACTCTGCAGAGGTGTGTTACTTTTCCCATGAGAGATCTTAAGCTTTGTTACACGGCTGGGAGTATGTCCCCGTTCAAACTTCCATGGTTTTAGTCCCAACCTAAGATCCAAGCCAATCACTGCCTTCTCCGCGATCCTGCATGTCTCCTTGGTGTACGCCATGCCCACATATATTACGACAATTGTTAGTATAAACCGTTCAGATGCCAAAACTATCGTGGGACATTAAGGGTTCCCACCCTTATGATTCATATACTCTATGAATTACCAATTAATGCATGCTACAAGGATAACAGCCACGAACCGCGCAACTGGCTACATGCGAGAGGGAAAAAATACTGCTAACTTTTCCGTCCTATTCCAAATCTCATGGTCAACACGTAATATACGACGCAAGAATCACTTGCGACATTGGTTGTTAAGTACTAGATAATATGTTCCTTTACCAACTAAACTTTCATATTAGGTTATTACCTCTTGGTAAATAACCTATAATCATGTTATAATGAAAATAGTGTTTTCTGACCATTTTTGGAATGCAGGTGATGACAACACTGGGTTTGCAAAATATTTGATAGAAAATAACCAAAGGACATGAGCAAGTGTGAACTTGCCTTTTGTGGTTGCAAGATTATGCACTCACGGTCTTTGAGACAATAGAAGATCCAATATCTGAAAACAACATCATTGGTCCGGTAATGACTAATGTTTAAAGAGGCAAGATGCTATTATGCATAAGTAATGTAATGCAATTGATAAACTTGAATCCCCGGAATAAACATCGTTGATCTAGGGTTGGAAACTGGAAGTAGTTTCTTTAGAATGTGTTGTTCTTTTATATTGCTTTCACACTTGTGCTTCTTATTAAGGTTTGTGAGTGTGTGGAAAGCAACATGTAAGTATAGTAAGTAACATACAATAATAAAGCACTCAGGTGTGGAATGGTATCTAATGACTCCTTATGAAGGGAATATGCCCGAGAGGCAATAATAAAGTGGTTATTATCTTATTCCTTGTTATGATAAATGTTTATTTTGCATGCTAGAATTGTATTAATACGTAAAAATTAATACATGTGTGTTTAATAAACAAAAAGAAAGTTCCTAGTTATGCCTCTCTTATAAACTAGCTCGTTGATTAACAAGATGATCAAAGGTTTCCTGATCATGGACATTGGATGTTGTTATTAACGAGGTCACAACATTGTTGGAATGATATGATGAACATTCATCCGAATTATAGCATTACGATCAAATTCATTGTGTTTATATTGCTATAACATCATACGAAGTAATCATAATCCTTAGACTATCAGATCATGTCAATCACTAACACTGGAAGAGTATCTTGATAATATCAAACGTCACACCGTAACAGGGTGACTATAAAGGTGGGTTCAGTGCTATGAAGGTGTTATGTTGAGGCTCATGGATCAAGAGTGGAATTTTTCCATCCCGATGATAGATAGATATACTCTAGGCCCTCTTGGCGATATCACATTAGTTAGCTTGCAAGCAAGTGATTTGATCACTAAAATGTTATATCACGGGAACAAGAAAAGAGTACATGTCGGTAACAAGATCAAACTAGGTATGGAGATAACGATGATCGAATCTCAGACATGTAATATATTGCGATACAAAGGAATTGAGTTACATGCGTATAAGGTTCACACGATCATAGAAGTCATCGTCGAATGTGTGGGAGTCAGTACGGATCTCTAGGTCCCACTGCTTATTATTGATCGGAGAGGGGTCTCGATCATGTCTGCATTATTCGCGAACCGTAGGGTGACACACTTAAGGGATACCAACACCATTCGGAGCAAATAATATGCCAGAAAAAGAAAAAGAAAGCACAGGAATTTATTTCACTTGACACCGAAATTGTTTCGGTTGAAATTGCTGAAACTAGTTCTGCATGTGAAATTGAAATGTTGTAAGGGGTTTTATGTGAATGTTTGTTAATTAAAGTAATTAACAAAATTCTGAATAAATAAATAAAAGGAGTTTTATTTAAAGAGAGATTACATTAAATTGTGTGGAAATTTAATGGGAATTTGAGTGGAGAAAATGGAGGGTCATCTTTATGTGAGTGGAGCTTCAAACACATGAATGAGGGAGAGGTGGGGGCTCCCTCTATGGCCAACGGCCATGCCCCCTTGGGCTTCCCCTCCCCTATATAAGGATCAAATCCTCCTCCTCCACTCTCACAACTCCTCATGAAGGATCTCTCTCCCTCTTTAGAATTCCCCATGGTCTCGGATCAGCGAGATACATGTTCCCGGTGGCTTTTTCTAGAAGGATTTGTTGCTTCCGCTGCTTGATACGTCCAAAACGTATCTACTTTTACGAACACTTTTGCTATTGTTTCTCCTCTAAACTTGTGTGATTTGGATACAACTAACATGGACTGGCGTTGTTTTCAGCAGAATTACCTTGGTGTCTAGTTTTTGTGCAGAAAATCAACTATCAGGAAAAATCCCGGAAAATATGCCAAAAATCATATTTCACCAGAAGATCCACGGAGCCAGAGTACGAGACGGAGTGGAGGCCTACGGGGCCCACACCCCTGGCAGGCGCGGGCTAGGCCTGGCCGCGCCTAGGGGGTGCGGCCACCCCAGGCACCCCCTCGGCCTCCCTCTTCGCCTATAAGAAGCCTCTTGACCTAAAAACCGAGGGGGTTTGTCGTTTTTCCAGAAAGAGTTCCGCTGTGCCGCCACCACCAGAAACCAAGATTCGCAACCAGAAACTCCGTTCTGGCACCCTGCCGGGACGGGTAATTTGGGGATAATCATCGCCATCGTCATCACCAACACCTCTCCATCAACCTTCAATGTTTCCCTCATCCATGAGTGAGTAATCCCCCGCTGTAGGCTATGGGGATGGTAGGGATTGAATGAGTTCTATCATGTAATCGAATAAGATTGTTAGGGCATAGTGCCTAGTATCTCTATCAGTGCTATTTGACTTTGTTGCAACTTGTTGTGCTTAATGCTTGTCACTAGGGCACGAGTGCCATGATCTCATATCTGAAATTATTATTGAATCATTATGATTTTATTGTTTATGATCTTATCTCCAAGTTGTGTACACATATCATTGTCCGGATCCAAAGGCCCCGAAGTGATAGAAATTGGGACAACCAGAGGGGATGGCTGTGATGTGAGGATCACATGTGTTCGCGGAGTGTAATGCTTTGCTCTGGTGCTCTATTAAAAGGAGCACCTTAACTGCCAGTAGTTCCCTTGAGGCCCCACTGCCACGGGCTGGCAGGACAAAAGATGTTGTGCAAGTTCTCATTGCGAGCACACATGACTATATATGGAGCACATGCCTATGATTGTTTAGCACTTGGATGCTTATTCTTATTTATCTGCAATGCCCTAGATCTTGAAGTTACATGTTTAGACTCGTCCATGCAATGCCCGTCCATCCATCCCTATGCCTACCGCACTCGAATTCTACTGTTTACTGTTACTGTTACTATTGCTCCTGTTTTACTGCTGCTGTTGCTAATACAAACTATTGCTACTGATAAACTTCTGTGAGCAAGAACTATTTCTAGGTGCAGCTGAATTGACAACTCAGTTGTTAAGTCTTGCAAGTATTCTTTGGCTCCCCTTGTGTCGAATCAATAAATTGGGTAATACTACCCTTGAAGACTATTGCGATCCCCTATACTTGTGGGTCATCAAGACTATTTTCTGGCGCCGTTGCCGGGGAGCATAGCTTTATTTGTAAGTTCACTTGGATCTATTATTGTTCACTGCTACTCCTTTCATCATGGGGAAATCTCGTGATGGAAAGTTTCCTATTTTACCATCCACTACAAGAAGAGGTACAGTCCTAAACACCTCTATTGCTCTTGATTCACCGTCTATTATAAGTAAGCTTGTTACACCACCACCACATACACATGCTACACACACTGCTACTACTGCTGAGTCTGAAACTGCTTTTGATACTCATGATGTTACTTCTACTGTGCTTGATGCGAGTGGTTCATTATGTCCTTTCCTAGATGCTACTATGGCTAGTCTAGGAAATACTGAAACTCCTAGTGAAGACATTATTACACCTGGTAGCTCACCTGAGTCTAGAGAGAGATATGATATTAATGATGGTTACATTGAGTTCACTGATGAATTTGTTGAAGAGTGCCGAAACACACATGGTACTAGTGCTATTAAGAGTCTCCTTGCAAGACGTACCATTATTCCTAAACTGTCCTCTGATCCTAAGTTTGCTCAAGATAAAGATTATGATTTTTCTCTTGATTTATCCTATTTGGACATTGTTGAGAAAGAACCTTTTTGTGGGACTGAAAATGAGAGTGACATGGCTCATATGAATGAGCTTTCTACTATGAGTGCTTTATTCTCTAATGATTTTAAGATGTGCAAGTACTTTGTTACTAAGATCTTCCCTTTTTCACTAAAAGGAGAAGCTAGGGCTTGGTTTAATAGATTACCTCCTAGTTCCATTGATACCCCTGATTATTTGATTGCTTCTTTCTTCCAGAAATATTTTCCTCCTAGTGCTACACAGGCTACTTTATAGAGACTTTTTGATTTTAAACAGGGAGAAGAAGAGAAATTGCCTGAGTCATGGACAAGGTTCTGTGCCTTGATTCGTGCACATCCTAGATGTCCATTACCTAAAAATGAGCTTCTTAATATTTATTATAATGGACTAACTGATGATTCTAGGACATACCTAGATAGCTTTGCTGATTGTGTTTTCAGGAAAAGAAATCCTATAGATGCTGAAGAATTAATGGCTAAAATAAGCAAGAATTATGATGACTGGACTTCAACTGAGCTAAATACACTAGAGCCTATTACTCCTGAACCAGTTGTGCTTGAACCAGTTCCAACACCAACACCAAAGAAGAGGGGAGTTATTGCATTAAATGATGAAGTGATGAAGGAAGCTAAGAAGTGTCTAAAGGAGAAAGGTATTAGAGCTGAAGATGTGAAGAATATACCTCCTATAGAAGAGTTGTGTAAGCCAATTCCCCACTCATATACTATTGAGGTACACTCTCTCCAACACTTCGATGAAGGTGATATTCCTTATGGTAAGCCTCCTGATCAATGTTTAGAGGAACTTGACACTTTTATTGTTAAGCAAGGTAATTTTAATAAACAAGTTCATAATCATTTATTGGAAAACTCTAGAGCTATTAATGAGTTGAAAGATATGGTGGAAAGAACTACTAATGATATTAAAATGCTTTGTAAACACTTTCAAATGGTTCAAACCCAAATCGATCAACTTGCTAAGGTACAAAAGGATATGCTAGTTAATGCCTCAGGAGATAAAAATGCTTATGGAATTAGAACTAGGAGTGGTATAACTACTCAAGATCCTTTATATCCTGAGGGACACCCTAAAAGATTTGAGCAGGATTCTCAACAAGGTGAAAGTAGTGGTAGTCCTCGTAAGAGAAAGAAAAAGAAACATAAAATAGTTGAGGAACCCTCTGAACCTGCTATAGATCCTAATAGTATATCTGTCTCTGATGCTGAAACTGAGAGTGGTAATGATAAAAAATGATGCTCCTGATAAGGAGAAAGCTGAGGAAGAACCTAAGAAGCACACTAAGAACATTAGGTACACTAAGGAAGATTTTATTGCTAACAAACATGGTAAAGAGAGAGAACCTTGGGTGCAGAAACTTATGCATTTTCCAGGTAAGAAACACAAGTCAAAGGAGGAAGAACCCTACAACAAGTTTTATGAGTGGATGAAACCTTTATTTTTGCAAATTCCTTTGACTGATGCTATTAGGTTGCCTCCTTATTCAAAGTATATGAAGGATATTGTCTCTAATAAAAGGAAGATTCCTAATGAGGAGATTTCTTCTTTGCTTGCTAATTATTCCTTCAATGGTAAGGTTCCAAATAAACTTGGTGATTTAGGAATACCAACTATTCCTTGCTCTATTAAGAATAATTATGTTCGAACTGCTTTATGTGATTTGGGAGCTGGAGTTAGTGTTATGCTTTTTTCTCTCTACAAGAGACTCTAGTTAGAAAAGTTGATACCAACTGATATATCTTTGCAAATGGCTGATAAGTCAACTACTATTCCTGTTGGTATATGTGAGGATGTTCCTGTTCAAGTGGCTCATAATTTCTTGGTTTTAACTGATTTTGTTGTGCTTGAGATGCCTGAAGATGATAATATGTCTATTATTCTTGGGAGACCTTTTCTCAATACTGCAGGTGCTGTCATCAATTGTAATCAAGGAAAAGTAACATTTAATATTAATGACAAAGAGCATACTGTCTATTTCCCCAAGAAGGTTGCTAAAAGCTATTGTCTGAATTCCATTGAAAATATTGAGAGCATCAAGGTTGGAGAAATATATTGTCCCATTCCACAAGAAAATTTTGAAACTATTATGATTGGGACCATTGCTATCAAGCTTGAGATAACTTAATCACTTTGTGGAATGCAAAGTTTTGTTTCATATAAGATTGTTTTGGTAACAAAACTTGATTAACCTTATTAACAAAAGGATTTTAATGAACAAAATAATGTTTCCACTGTGGTTATACTTTATCCCTTTTACTTTTCTCCTTCCTAGTCTTTGCTTTCTCTCTTGTTAGCTTTAATTTTGCTACTTGCTTGCTTGTTAGAGTGTATTAGAACTTCTATAGTTTGGTATTTGTTTGCTTTTGCTTCTTCTAAAAAAACTTTTCTACGAGAAAATCAATTTTCATACCCTGAAAATTGGCCAAAAATACAGTTTCCCGAAAAATCCCAGAAAATTCAAAATAATTTTTTCTTCGAAAAAAGGGGTAGAGGGACACCTGGAGTGACCCAGGGGGCCACCCCAGGCCAGCAGACCCCTGGCGGGCACGGCCATCCCCCAGGTGGCGCCTGGCTGGGGTGTGGCCCACCTGGGTCCCTTCAAGATGCCTCCTCCCAGCCATCTTCTTTCTCTCTCCCGAAAAACACCAAAAAACTTTCTCAAGCTTGAGTTCTTGCTATTATTTCTCCCGAATTTCGATCTCCTTGCTCAGCCCATCTTTGCAGTTGATTTTGGAGAGATTGCTCCTTGGTATGTGCCTCCTCCGCTTGTCCAATTAGATTTGTGATTGATAGATTGTATCTTGAGTATTTTCCTGCTATAGGTGTCAGGTTGTGTGAGCTTTCATGCTTGTTCTATGCTTAGAAATTTTATTTTTATGCATGTGTAGCCCTCTAGCAAGTTCCTGTAGTAGTTTCTCATCATTTATCAACTTGGAAATCACTTGGTTTGATGTTTGTCTAATTTTTTTAGAAAGGAAGATGAGTGCTTACCCATTGAATCAATATGATTTGATGGTACCTAAGCCAATGAAAGTTCATTATGAGGAAGGAGTCTTCCCTTCCATTTATCCATGCCCTGAATTTATGAGAGCCACGGGGATCTTCAAAGATTTCCAAACTATGATTACCAATGCAGGGTTGGAACACTTTGTTGAAGGGGAACCACTTCAATATGTTAAGCTAACCATGGCTATTGTGCAGGACTTCCGGTTTACTTGGTCTTCATCTAATCCCATGGTCCATTATAAAATATATAATATAGCTGTCGACCTGCCGTTTGTTGATTTCTATGCAGCTATTAGAGTGCCCCATTGGTGATCTTGTGAGAAGATCAAGGAGAGGCCTAAGTCACTTATGGATTTATATGATGAAATTTGCCAAGGTTTTGACTTCTCGAAGGAAAGTGGTAAAATTCGGAACATTTAGTTCCCATATATTAGATATTTTTCCTATTTCATTACCAAGTGTGTTCTTCCTAGAAAGATTGCTAGAAAGTTATCTTCTTTTGATCTAGCTTTTATCCCAGCTGCTTTGAATAGGGATAGATCTTATAACCTGGGTGCTTTGATAGCTTACCGTCTAACTACTAACCGTGAGAAGGGTGGAATTTGTGGAGGTCTCATTTCCTCTAGGTTGCTAGCTTTCCATGGTTTAGAGCCTCACCATTCAGATTATCGGTTCCCCATAGAGAGGCTTGATCTTGAACCCATGGTTCAGCATAATTTTATTTCTTTAGGGGATACTGTGAGAATTTTACCGTATGAACTATCTTTTGCCAAGCGTGGTTGGAGAGGGGGTAGGACTGAGAAAATAGTTTATTTGCCTAGACCTGTCTTGTTTAATTTTGATAACAGGCACGGATGGTCGCTTACGGAGGAGGAGTTTGACACATACATGGCGGAGCTCTCCCAGCAAGAGGAGAATGTTGGAGAAGATGCTGAAGATGATTCGGTTCATCCCTCCAACTTGGGAGAGTCTTCATACCAGCAGCCCTCTCATGATTGGGGTGCGTCCTCTTCTCCATCGCAAGCGCCTGACTATAATCATTCCTATGATGACCCACCAGCTTGGAGTTACTACCCGCGCTATTTAGCCCCACTTAGGCCAAAAGCCTAAGCTTGGGGGGGGGGGTATATCGACATCACACTCGTCTATATATCATGTTCGGTTGGTTCTTTGTATATCCATTGTTTCTCCTTCTTTTTGGTTCTTGCTGCTGCTTTCTCAAGACACAAAAATACCAAAAATATTTTCGTTGTTTCTCTTGGTTTGTTTCTTTGTTTTTTAGCTTTGGTTTGCCTTAAAGAAAAATCCAAAAACATTTTTCTTTGTTTGCTTTTGCTTGGTTTGTTTTTGCTTTGTTTGTCTTGCTTTAAAAAATTCGAAAACACCAAAAATATTTGTTGTTCTTCTTTGGTTTTGTGAGTTCTTTGCAGGATTCAGCCGTCCTCAGTGGATTTTGGTTTCATGTTATTATTCAAGTCACACAAGTGAAGGGCAATAATGAAGATTAAAACAACTGGAGGCATGGTAAGAGGCTGGTAACAAACTCTATTTGTTTTCATTTTTGTACATATACTCATCATTATGAGCATGCTTAGCCTGTTCATGTAAGGTGTATGTTATTTTGGATGCTTAGTAGTTCTTGCTTTCTTGTGATTAGCTCCATCTTGCTAATAGTTTGTAGCATGTCATATGAATGTTTTCTTGCATTGTTATATTCATAACTTGGTATGATATTGTGGTATCCTCCTCTGAATGTTTCATGTGAATCGACTTGGCACATGATCACGCGTGCATATGACTAAACAATAGTTAGTAAGCCTCGATGATTTATTTTGCCTCAGAGTTCTTGTATCACTTTCATGCCATAATTAGTCCTGTTTTGTCACAAGCATGATTATGACAGCTCTCTCGTTTGTCGCTCCCTCTCTATTGCTAGCCTTCACTTGCACTGAGTATGAGCTCTACTCATGTTTCCAACTCCCCAGAACCAATATTGCCAACTGTGTCCACCATACCTACCTATTAGCATCATTTGCTATTTCAGTGCATATTCTATATGCCTTGTTTTCTTCCAAATAAAATGTTTGACTGCTTTGAGAAAGTTAGCTAGTAAAGCTCTCACGAACTTGATGGCACACTTTATTTCCTGCACTTAATAATCCTGGACCATTGTGACCTGTCCATGAAAGTTATATGTTTGCAAATTATAGGCTGGGAATTAGCAGAACCGTGCTGTCACAGGGAACGCTTTCAACACTTATGGATACATATCCAGTTGATACCTTGCTCTTTTGTTTGCGGATGTTGTCGGTGTGAAATAAAAGGGGAGCTTGTGAGTTCATGGAGTCTATATATGTGTTAGAGAAACGCCTGGGCCGCTAGCCTAAGCCATGCCTAATCATGGTGGAAACTTGCAGCATCACCATAATGAGCATTCTGTGAAGCATCCTTAATAAAAAGCTATGCACATAGTAAATAAAAAGATCGTTGAGATGCTCATTGTCTGCTTGCCTTGTCATTTTGATCACGGGATAGCTCCTGTATCATGTGCAAGGGGTACCCCGTTGGCGGTTCTCTATGATATATGTATTTACAATGACGAGAACTTACAGGTAACTAAAGTTGAGTAGCATGTGGAGCGGCCCTCGTACTCAAGGGAGATGGGATTTCCAGTTTATGGTCTCTCAAGCATATAACTCATATTGGACCTCACTTTCACCTTAACCATATAAACATGCTATGATAGGGGCAATGAGAGCTCAGAGCTAGTGAGTACCTTACTTTCATTATTTGGAAGGCTTTCAAACTTTTAAAAACCTTTTCACTTCCTTGTTGAGTCACCACTTATTTTATGAGCACTTTCTTAAGAGCATAGTTGTCATTCTTATGCTTATTCCAAAACTTGGTTAATTATCTCATGACTTTGATGCTTGTATCTCTGATATCTTTACTTCTAGTCTTCACTTGAACTTTAGAGGTGCCTTGGCATTTATATTGTTCTCTACAAACAAAGGCAAGCGAGATACCACTCTATCATACCTTTTAATGAGCATTGCAATGTTTCTTATGTTTATGTTTCATGCTACTTATTATTATTGAGTTGGTTTCTCTTCATAGCTTGCAGTGACTATTGAGTAGACTTAGTTGCATACTTCTTATTATGAATGGTTTAAGTATTTACTCCTATTCTGGGAATATTTACATCATATGATGCAAATGTGTTCGTGAAAGTTCTTTTATTGCACTCAGTTTTCAACTGAATTGCTTGAGGACAAGCAATAAGCTAAGATTGAGGGGAGTTGATACGTCCAAAACGTATCTACTTTCACGAACACTTTTGCTATTGTTTCTCCTCTAAACTTGTGTGATTTGGATACAACTAACACGGACTGACGCTGTTTTTAGCAGAATTACCTTGGTGTCTAGTTTTTGTGCATAAAATCAACTATCAAGAAAAATCCCGGAAAATATGCCAAAAATCCTATTTTGCCAGAAGATCCACGGAGCCAGAGTACGAGATGAAGTGGAGGCATGAGGGGCCCACACCCCTGCCAGGCGCGGGCCAGGATTGGCCGCGCCTAGGGGGGTGCGGCCACCCCAGGCACCCCCTCGGCCTCCCTCTTCGCCTATAAGAAGCCTCTTGACATAAAAACCGAGGGGGGTTCGTCGTTTTTCTAGAAAGAGTTCCGCTGCGCCGCCACCACCAGAAACCAAGATTCGGAACCAGAAACTCCGTTCTGGCACCATGCCGGGACGGGGAATTTGGAGAGGATCATCGCCATCATCATCACCAACGCCTCTCCATCAACCATCAATGTTTCCCTCATCCATGAGTGAGTAATCCCCCGGTGTAGGCTATGGGGATGGTAGGGATTGGATGAGTTCTATCATGTAATCGAATAAGATTGTTAGGGCATAGTGCCTAGTATCTCTATTAGTGTTATTTGACTTTGTTGCAAATTGTTGTGCTTAATGCTTGTCAATAGGGCCCGAGTGCCATGATCTCAGATCTGAACTTATTATTGAATCATTATGATAGTACTGTTTGTGATCTTATCTGCAAGTTGTGTACACATATCATTGTCTGGATCCAAAGGCCCCGAAGTGATAGAAATTGGGACAACCAGAGGGGATGGCTGTGATGTGAGGATCACATGTGCTCGGGGAGTGTTAATGCTTTGCTCCGGTGCTCTATTAAAAGGAGCACCTTGCCAGTAGTTCCCTTGAGGCCCCGCTACCATGGGCTGGCAGGACAAAAGATGTTGTGCAAGTTCTCATTGCGAGCACACATGACTATGATTGTTTAATACTTGGATGCTGATTTTTATTTATTTGCAATGCCCTAGATCTTGAAGTTACATGTTTAGACTCGTCCATGCAACGCCCGTCCATCCATCCCTATGCCTACCGCACTCGAATCCTACTGTTTACTGTTACTGTTACTGTTACTATTGCTCCTATTTTACCGCTGCTATTGCTTTACTGTTTCTACTACAAACTGTTTCTACTGATAAACTTCTGTGAGCAAGAACTATTTCCAGGTGCAGTTGACAACTCAGTTGTTAAGGCTTGCAAGTATTCTTTGGCTCCCCTTGTGTCGAATCAATAAATTGGGTAATACTACCCTCGAAGACTGTTGCGAGCCCCTATACTTGTGGGTCATCACTGCTTCGCTGGAGCGAGGGCACGAATGTTGTCGGGATACCCGAACGTGTGTTTGATCACAGATGCACCACTGCTTTGCGGTGTTGGACTTGATGGCGTTGGACCTGCTGGACTGGATGGACTTCTTCTCGATCTTGAGATCGGCAAGCGTTCGACTACATCATCCACGAGTACAACCTCGTTAACGCTTTTCGGTCTCTGAGTGTAGGTATTCTATGGATGTATATCCACCCGTTTCTTGTATCTAGTAGATAGATCTTGGTACTTAGTTGTTTCCATCATAGGAATTTTTTTTCTATGCTGCAAACCCTACACCTTATATGAAGGTTGTTACTTAAGTAGATTTATTTTGTAATGCTTAAGAATTACTTTTAGTGTATCATAAAATAATAACTCTTGAAGAAAAGTTTACTTAAGTAAACAAAAGCATTTAATCTTTAAATTAACATTTTTAGGTTTCTTACTAACTATAGTTCTCAAGAAAGATAGAATTACTTCATTTGAATAATGACCACACTAGTAGTTGAGACTTATCTATCTTGGTCAGTAGATGGTATTATAACTTGTTCACTTCATAATGTTTGTTTAAGGTTAATTAAGAGTGGTACACTTCTATTTGGGTAGTGTTTTCTTAACATTATAGTTGAATAGAATCATTTACCTCTTTATAAATGAGTGGTTATGGGTTGTAGACAAGGAAACAATATTATTTATTTACTTATGAATTATCTTTGGAGTTTTTAGTATTTTTTATACATTTGTGGTTTAATTAATGGTTAAAGGTTTTATAAAGTCAAAATATCATTCTTGAGTACTCCCTCTGTTTGGGATTATAAGTCCCGTGCGGATAACTATGTTGCCAATTTGAATAACAGAATATAAATAAGATATCATAAAAATTATACCATTAGAAACTTTAGAGGTTAAATTTTCTAATGGTATAACTTTTGTGATATATAATCCCGAACAGAGGGAGTACTCAAGGATGATATTTTGACTTTGTAAAACCTTTAACCATTACTTCAACCACAAATGTATAAAAATACTAAAAACTCCAAAGATAATTCATAAGTAACTAAATAATATTGTTTCCTTGTCTACAACCCATAACCACTCATTTATAAAGAGGTAAATGATTCTATTCAACTTTAATGTTAAGAAAACGGAAGGCAGAAACGGAAGGCAATCCGCGAGATCCTTAAGTACCCAATCCATCGTCATGAAAAAAGGCATGCATTGATCAGTTTTGTTTTCCATGGATCGCTTTCTTCCTCCTCTAGCTAAACACCATTGCCGTGGGATGCACCTATTTAGCTCTCTGATCCCTCCTCTCCTTCCAGCTACACCACCATGACCGGATTTGATCTAAACTTGCTACCAGAGAGAGAAGTAGAGGGTAAAGAACGAGCTGGAGGAGGTACTGCAGGTGGCGAAGGAGGCAATGGAGATGGAGGACGAGGCAATGGATCAAGTGGAGGAACACGCCGGCCTCGTCTTGGCCTTGCAGGACGCCGGCAAGGATCCTTCCCTGCGCGCCTTGGCTTGGGAGGATTCATGTACGGCATGCACGGCCATGAAGCCGACGGCAACGGCAGCGGGAGCGGGAGCGGGAGCGCGAGGCAGTCGTGGCTTGGCTTCGCCAGCACACATGACCATGAAGCCGGTGGCAGCGGTGGGGGGAGCGCGAGGCATTCGTGGCTTGGATTTGACGGCATGCACGACCATGAAGCCGGCGGGAGCGTCATCGGGGGAGCATGAGGCACTCGTGGCTTGGATTCACTGGCACACACGACAATGAAGCTGGCGGGAGCGAGATGCGGTCACGGCATGGCGTCACCGGCACGCACGACTGAGAAGCGCGCAGCAGCGGCAGCGGCATCGGCAGCATGAGCTCGTGGCGCCGCTTAGGTCTCGCCGGGCGTGGTCGAGGCTTCTTTGACGTGAGCAGCAATGTGTCCACCGTGATCCCGTATGCCCGTCTCGGCCTCGCTGGCCGTGGTCACCGCGACTGGTCGGACTTCTATGCATCCGCTGAGCATAGACGTGGTAGAGAGAAGGGCGACCATGTTGGAGGAGGAGGTGACGAGGGGCCATTACTCAGCAGCGACAATCACCTCGATGAAGAAGAGAACACCTACCGTACCAGCAACCATGTTGGAGGAAGACGAGGTGATGCTCCTTTTTATCTCCATGGACTAACGGTCCTTGAGAGGAAGACGATGAGAAAACTTAATATGGACAATTAGTGAAGAGGGAGGGAGATGACAGGGTGGAGAGAAAATCGCTAGCAGTTAACTCACGCACGGGAATTAAGGGGAGTATAAATGCTAAGGACTTGTATTTCTGAAAAATCTGAAAACACTCTCCGTACTTAAAATCCCGAACAAAGGGAGTATTTTATAATTTCAAGAATCCTTTCATAAAATAATATACACTTATTGATGAATGATAATTCCACAAAATTGTATTTAAAATATTTTGAAGTACATTGACTTCATATTATCAATACTTAAGACAAATACTATTATTAGGTCTTAGATGTATAATTTTAGAAACATTAACAATTTTTTATCCTTATATGAATTATCAATTAGGAAAATAAATTCAAATTAAAGTTATTCGAGTATTAAATTTTTATTTACCTCAAAAGTGAAAGATTATAATTTTAAAATGTAGATATTATTTTTGTGATTATTTTGATATATTATAAGTATTTTTGTTCTTTTTAAATATTAAAAATATAATTTTTATAAGATTTATTACTTTATAAACACTTAATAAATAATAAATGTTTAGTTAAGTGATATATTATTTTATGTTTATAGTTTTACATTAAAATTCTTATTTTTCTAAAAAAATTAGTATATTATTTATATTTTTCTCATTTACCATTATTAAAATATGAATTTTCAAAGTTTTATTACTTATAATGTCTTTATTAAATAATAATTATTTAAATGATTAACATAATAATGTTTGATAATAAAGTTAATTTATATATTTTATTTTTCTGTAATTTTCATATATTAAACATATTTTTCTGAATTATAAAACAAAAGATATTGAATTAATAAGCTTTATCCATTTTCTAATTAAAATTTAAATAACGAATTACTTTTTACACACACACTAAACCTACCCTAGTTCACTGACTGGTGGGCCAGTGACCACATCACATGCCACATAAGAAAAGACTAGGTTAAACTTGTTGACTAGGCATGGGATGACACATGCATGATGTCGAGATGACGTCACGTCGCCGGTGACGGTTAGACGATGCACGACGGCGGTGTTTTAGCGCGAGTTAGCAAGCGCGGTTAGTCTAGTTAGAACGGGTGCGACGTAGGAAACATAAATATAGCGGTGCCACCTCGATTTGGTCACCGGATACATGACCACGGCAATGACTAGAGGCAGAAGACAGCGGCGCTCAACGAAACTAGGTCTATGGCAAGAGCTAGCAAGAGAAAGTAAGGTGTAGAGATGTGCTAGCTCAGCCTGATACTTGTACAGTGGTCGACAAGGACCGGTGTGGTCGGAAGTGAGTTCTCCGTCAAGAATTTCGGCGAAGGCCGATGAAAGAAAATGATAAAATTCGCCCTCCTTGGAGCTCCCCTTGATGATGTATGCCATCTAGAGGATCTACGGAGCACGACGCTTCTCTAGGTCTACTCGGAAAGGAGAGGAGAGGTGTGTAACAACGGCGATTCGTTAGCGAGGTTGGCTAGGTTTTTGGCCCCGAGAGAGAATTGAGAGAGAGAGGTCATCTGGGAGAGGAAGGAGATAGGGATGAGCGAGATATGCCGGGGGAGGTTCTTATCCACCTATAGGATGGCGACAGGAATCTCAACACACGGTTGACAACGGCGGCGGCATCAGGCGGCGCTATGAGCTCCACCTAGCAGCTTGTGATGCGAGGAAGACGACAATGTTTTTTTTTTGCAGAAAACCCCCTGGAAAATCTTCTGTCTCAACCTGTGATCCCTGGCGGTGTCCCACCTGTCAGCCACTGAGGGAGACGATTTGGACTAGTGTTGGTCCAAGGTAGTTTGCTGAGTACTGCGCGTGAGTGGCAGATAGAGAGAGATAGGAAATGGGCCTTGGGTCAGTTTCTGGTTATTTTCCTTTTTTCTATATCTGTTTCCTTTTTCCATGTTTGGATTATTAAATCTGATTTGAAATTTTTGTTTAGGATTTGAATTTATTTTGGAGTCATACATATAAGAATGGCCATTTCAGTAATAGAAAACAATTAACATATATTTTGGAGAAAACAATTAAGGTATTTATATGGATCCTTCATGGATAACATATATTTCTATAATTTTAATCAAAACATATCCTTGGTAGGGATGGTTTATTTTAGGGTTTATATTATTCTTTTTCTAGGAATTGTATTCTCTGGAGTTTTAGGAATTGTTTATAAAATAGAAGTAAGGTCTACTTGTCTACTTAACATGTATTAAGGATAGTTTTAAATTAGATACTACTTATAAGATTGAGGTGGCAAGCATACAAAAATAATAATTCTCTTTCACAAGATCTTTAGATGCAAGTATTCTATTTGGACACAAGAGAATATACCCACACTTATTTACTTATAGAGCTTTCCAAAGATTGAGTTTAGAGAATATTGCCTTGGTCTATATTAATGAATTGTAGTTGAATTTTTCATAAATATCCAAGGTTGTCTTCCAAAGTGTTCCATGAGAAAATATTCTTTGGTTTGTCCCTAAACTAACTTTCTCTTGGATTTTAGAACTACAAGTATCTACTATGAGCTCTAGAGAATTTACTATACTTAGGTTTATTTCTGGACAGTATTATAGATCAAGGTTTAAGGACATTAATTCTAAGTTTATGATTATGATTGATATAATAAGTTAGAGTGAGATGTTGAGATTTCTTTCTAATGTGATATTGACAGTTCCATGGTACTGTGTTTTGTATTAGGGTTTAGAGGAATGAGGTAGGCATGGCACTTTGATATGGATTGTTATAATCTTGGTTAATAGCTTCTCGGGAATCCCTATCTTCCTTACTTCATAATTCTTGACTTCTAATTAAGGAATTCCTTTCCTAGATATACTACTACTTCACAAGTATATTCCTATCAATACTTCCTCCTTCTAAATCCATTTGTAAATCCAATGAGCTTGACACTAAAGCTCTACATGTTCTCCTCATAGAGATAACTCTTGTCTCTAGAATACTTCTTATGAATCCAACTCCACTTGAATGTTTACTCTCTTACTTCACAATTTACTTTGCAATATCACTTTTAAATCTTAGAAGCTTGTCACTGAAGCTTTTCATAATCTTCTCATACCTACACTTGATTATATCAAACTACTCTACTAATGATAACCTCCAATCCAACAAGTAGTTACTTTTGAATTCATTCATACTCTTACTTTATCATCCATACTAATATTCCTCCAATGGATGTATATATCAAATCGTACTTTCCTCAAATGCTTGCTATCCTTTAAGAGGAATACTACTACTTTTGTAACTCAATGTTGTTCTAGCATTAGCTTAGTCATACTATCTTATCTCTACTTATATCTAGTATCTTATATTCCAACTTCAGATTATATTATTGTGGCTTGTCATGATGCACCTAGGATAACATATCTATACGGGTTTAATCATGTTCTATCCACCAATGTCACTTATGCATCATATAATGGAGATGTCGTAAACTTATCTATAATATTTGATGTTCCATGCTTGTTTAGTATCAACTTTGCTTTGCTTTGTTTACACTTTGAGGTATTTTTATACATTTTTTGGGACTAACCTATTAACATGATGCCGCAGTGCTAGTTGCCTATTTTCTGCTATTTTTGGTTTCAGAAAAGCTATTAAGGAAATATTCTCAGAATTGGACGGGACAAAAGCGAAAGTCAATATTTTACCGGAACGAACACGGAGTCCAGAGGAGAGACAGAGGGGCACCACAGGGCGGCCACACCCCCAGGCGCGGACCCACCCTATGTCGCGCCAGGGCAGGGTGGTGGGCCCCCTGGCCGCCCTCCTGGCTCACCTCTTCGCCTATAAAATCCCCCTGATGCAGAAACCCTAAGTACCCGATCAGATCTCCATAAAACAGTCTGGAGCTATTGACGAGGTTTAATCTCGTCAATGCCCATTGTTATGGACTTTGGTTTTGGAGAAGATGGGGATGCTAGAGATCACGGAACGGTTAGCAAACAAGCAACACGGGGACACGAGGTTTACCCAGGTTCAGGCCCCCAGAGGGAAAACCCTACTCCTGCTTGTCTGCTCTTGATTACGGCGGAACCGAAGATTACAAGGGTGCGCAGATGCAATCTAGCGTGGAGGTGTGTATGCGGTGGTATGCGAGAGATTGTAAGAGAGCCTCCTCGTCGTGCCCTCCTGGCATTTATATAGAGATAGGAAGGTCCCAGGCACAGATCGAGTCAGTTACAGGTTTTAGGGTTTACCCCTTTGAATTTCCTATCTACTCTAGTCTTGATCTCCAAGGATCCGAAGGCGTCATGGGCCTTAGCCACCCGAAAGTCTTCATGGGCTGGCGTATACTTGTTGTGGGCCTTCCTTGGGCTAGACCAGGTATGCTGAGATCGTGTACCCTCGGGGTATAACCATGTCAGTAGCCCCCGAGTGTTCAGTCGAATCGTAGATTCGGCTGAGGACTCTTCAATCCTTCGGGTGCAACTCTGTATTTCAAGAGAATGTGTAGGGATTGTTGATGCATGTGCCTGACTCTCCCAACGGATTGGGGTCAGTTAACTGTCTTAGGACAAAACAACACGATCTTCTTCAGGTTCGAGTCCCTCGACTTGAACCCGGAACATATGCTGGCATAATTCGAATCAGGCCACGGAGGACTTACAGGAGTGGAATTCCAGTGAATTTAAATGATGTACCCAACGCGTCCGTCGGGATTTTTCATCGCGCCTGTTGGCACGGATTCATACTAGCAGAGCGCAGTCATGTGCGTTACTAGGCCATCAGATGATATCTGTAGGTCTTATCTTTGCGTCGCAGACATAGCATCCGAATGTTTATCACCGCGGAGGTGTTTCAGGTGGCCAAGGAGAATGTTGCTCACTTAGCGTTTAAGTAGGGCAAAGTTGCCAAAAAAATGTTGCATGTTGATCCGAAGGATCGCAGTCAAAGAATTCATAGGGTGCGCGACCAGCGCTCCCTATGGGAGTAGCCCCCGAGTGTCTGTTCGAGTCGTAGACTCGAGCGGAGACTTCGATTCAGCCGTTGTTCAGCTTCAGGTCCGTAGGACACAAATTTTTCGGATGCTTGAATTCATGCTCCCTATGGGAGTAGGCCCCGAGTCTGTAGTGGAGTCGCAGACTCGACGTAGGACTCAAAGAAATAGTTCAGTGCTGTAATGTTTTGTTCATTTTCGGGTGCACGGCCAGCGCTCCTGATAGGAGTAGCCCCCGAGTAGTTAGTCGAATCAAAGATTCGAGTGAGTACTCTTAGCTTTGTAGCCGAAGAATCGTGGCCTTTGCTAGTATAGCATTTGATGACGTCAGTGCCGACGATCGGTGACCTCAAACGTCTGCTGCGCCAGAGGTGACGTGACTGGACGAACATGGGTCCCACCTTCTGACCTTGAATTGACCGGTCACGCGCGGCGTGGAGATAATTATGGCGTCGCCTCGATTTCCACGCGTAGTGGACGGCGTGTGAGCGACGGTTCACTGCTGTATTGATACGTGGACGGTTAGATCTTGCATTTGGCGTTAGGTCTTCTTGATGGACGGTTGACGTGCATCGTCTTTGTCCTTATAACCTATGGGGGAAAATTAATCTGTTTTCACCGCAGCAATTCTTGTTTCACTGCTCCAATCTTCTCAGAGCATTCTTGCTGCGCGCTGGAATATCCTCAAACATTTCCTTCTTCGATTCTACGTTCTCGCCGCCGACACCGCCACACCGCAATGGGGAAGCCTAAGAAGTCTTCTTCTGCGGTTGGCACCAGCACTGCTGGGGGCAAGAAAAGTGTTGCCGCTGCCCGTGTCACCCATGGTGACTGGCGGCAATCGGAGACGCGGGAGAGTGATCTCCGCATGCTTTGTGAGCGGGGATTGATCCCGCAGGATAGGGAGGCCGTCAAACTCCCTGGCAACGAGGTAATTCCGCGTCCCCCCGCTGGGTTTCGGGTTATGTTCCTCGCATTTGTCCTTCGGGGCTTTTCCTTCCCAGTCCACAATTTCCTTCGTGGATTGCTTTTTCTTTACGGCATCTAGCTGCATCATCTTTCCCCCAACTCTCTTCTTCACATTGCTTGTTTCATTACTTTCTGCGAGTGCTGGCTTGGTATCGAGCCACACTTTGGCCTCTTCCGAAAACTCTATTCTGTGAAGAGGCAATCTGGTTCTGATGGCGTTTATCCCATTGGGGGTTGCATCATCTCCCTTCGATCCAATCTTATTTTCTTCTTTTTACCATGTCCGAATCTGTCCAGTACTGGCGGAGGAGATGGTTTTACATCCGCGACTCCACGGTGGCTGGGCAAGATTTTGGTCTTGCTCCTTTCGACCCCTCCCAAAAGATCGAGCCGAAGAGGTCCTGGAAGAACTAGATCTTGGATGGCGAGGTAGCCGAGATAGATATACTCTCTATCGTCGAGTGGAGGATCTCGAACTGATTCCGGATAAGGAGGTGAACGGCGTGGATGTCATCCGTACTTTTTGAAGGGTTTCGCAGCATAGTAAATCAAAATTTTCTACGGAAGCGAACAGAGGGAAAGCCAAGATCTAATCTAGGAGATGCAAACAACGAGAGAGATTGGATTAGATCTTCATACC
Organism: Avena sativa; assembly: GCA_916181665.1. NCBI lineage: Eukaryota > Viridiplantae > Streptophyta > Magnoliopsida > Poales > Poaceae > Avena > Avena sativa. The sequence continues at coordinate 154,139,882 of OV702297.1, forward strand.
CTTGAAGATTCGCACAGCGGAACGTTCGTCGGAACGTGGGTGATGTAGTCGTACTCGCTTCTCCTCCTCGCGATCCGATCCGATCTAGCACCACAAGTGGCGGTGCCTCCGTGAGATGCACACGTGCAGCACCTCGACGTCTCCTCCTTCCTCGGACCAGCAAGTATGGTGGAGAGATAGATTGGATCTACAACACGACGGCGTGGTGTATATGGTGGAGAATTTCTGCAGCAGGGCTTCGCCTACAAACAGTCGGGAGGGAGAGAGGAGGGCAGCAGGGCAACTAGGGTTTGGAGGAAGGTGTAGGTTGGGGGGGGAGGGGGCGCACCAGCCCTCTATATATAGAGGGGGGGGGGGTGTGGCCAACCCTTGCCCATCCTCCAAGCCTATCTCTAGTTTAAACGATTTAAACTTTCCCTTATCTAGAAATCCTATCTCTAGTTTAAACGATTTTAAACTTTCCCTTATGTAGAAATCCTATCTCTAGTTTAAACGATTTTAAACTTATCTAGGAACGGCTAGGCCCTATGGGGCCATGTGCCCCTGGACCAATGCCGCCAGGACACTCCCTCATAGGCCGATGCCCCCTCCCGGAAGGTGGGACCACGTTGGCCCCCTTCCGGAAGGTTCTAGAAGCTTCCGGTACAATACCGATTAATCCGGAACAATTCCGAACTCCAAAAACTGCACTGCCTTATATGAATCTTATTCTCCGGACCACTCCGGAACCTCTCGTGATGTCCCGGATCCCATCCGAGACTCCGAACAAAAATTCATAAACCAATTATCCAATCTATCCTAGCGTCGAGACACGTTAAGTGTGTGACCCTGCGGGTTCGAGAATATGCAGACATGATCTTCTATCAATAATCAACAGCGGGGTCTGGGCACCCATATTGACTCCCACACATTCATCGATGATCATATCGGATGAACCACGATGCCAGGATTCAATCAATCCCATATATATATTCCCTTCGTCTCGCGATATTTTACTTGCTCGAGATTCGATCGTCGGTATCGTCATACCTAGTTCAATCTCGTTCACAGCAAGTACTTTCTTCCGATACCAGGGAGTTGCATTATCTCATGGTCTAAGGAATACAATATTTGACATAGGAAAAGCTTCGCAAAGATGAACACAATGACACGATCTAATTGCTTCGCTTAGTTTGGGCCTGTCCATCATATCATTCTCTCAATGATATGATCTCATTATCAATTGACAACTCATGTCTATGGTTAGGAAACCTTAACCATCAATGATCAATGAGCTAGTCCATAGAGGCGTACTAGGGACACGGTGTTGTTCACAAACCACACAAGTATTAAAGTTTCCGCTTAATACAATTCTAGCATGGAATATAAACTTTATCATGAACAAGAATTATAATAATAACATCTTTATTATTGCCTCTAGGGCATAATTCCAACAGTCTCCCACTTGCACTAGAGTCAATAATCTAGTTTACATCTGGCAAAAATCTCACACCCATGGCACTGAGGTGCTGATCATGTTTTACACGTGGAAGAGGTTTAGTCAATGGATCTGCGACATTCAGATCTGTATGTACTTTACTAATCTTCAGATCTCCATCTGCTATATAATCTCGGATTATATGAAACTTGCGGTTGATATGCTTGGTCTTTGGATGATATCTTGGTTCCTTAGCGAGTGCTATGGCGCCAGTGTTGTCACACAATATCTCCAGTGGGTCCAATGCACTTGGAACCACGCCAAGCTCAGTGATGAAGTTTCTGATCCAAACTCCTTCACTTGACGCTTCTGCAGCAGCCATGTATTCCGCTTCTACTGTAGATCCCGCGACCACGCTTTGCTTGCAGCTTCTCCAGCTCACAGCTCCTCCATTCAAAATATACACGTATCCTGTCTGAGATTTAGCATCATCCTTGTCGGTGTCGAAACTAGCATCGACGTAACCTTTTACGACGAGCTGTTCATCACCCCCATAGACTAAGAACATTTCTTTAGTCCTATTTAGGTACCTTAGGATGTTCTTCACGGCTGTCCAGTGTTCCACTCCTGGATCACTTTGATATCTGCTCGTCAAACTAAGAGCATTGGACACATCCGGTCTAGTACACAGCATGGCATACATGATGGAACCTATGGCCGAGGCATAAGGCACTTTGCTCATAGCTTCCCTATCATTTACCGTAGCTGGACACTGAGCCTTGCTCAATATCTTACCTGACAACATAGGCACTGAACCTTTCAATGCCTTATCCATTCTGAACCTTTTCAGAACTTTGTCTAGGTATGTACTCTGGCTTAAAGCTATCAGGCGTCTTTGTCTATCTCTATAGATTTTGATGCCCAATATATAAGCAGCTTCACCTAGGTCTTTCATTGAAAAACACTTGTTCAAATAACTCTTCACATCGTTAAGCATGTTGATGTCATTTCCAATAATCAATATGTCATCCACATATAGTACCAGAAACGTCACCGAGCTCCCACTCACTTTCTTGTAGATGCAAGCTTCGTAGCAATTTGGAACAAATCCAAAGCTCTTGATCACTTGATCAAAACAAAGGTTCCAACTCCGAGATGCTTGCTTCAGTCCATAAATGGAACGCTGAAGTTTGCATACTTTATCAGCATCCTTAGGATCGACAAAACCTTCGGGTTGCATCATATACAACTCTTCATCAATGTTGCCATTGAGGAACGCAGTCTTGACATCCATCTGCCATATTTCATAATCATGAAACGCAGCAATTGCTAATAAAACCCGAATGGACTTAAACATCGCTACGGGAGAGAAAGTCTCATCGTAGTCAACACCTTGAACTTGTCGAAAACCTTTCGCAACAAGCCGTTCTTTATAGACGGTAACATTACCATCCGCGTCCGTTTTCTTCTTGAAGATCCATTTGCACTCAACGGCCTTTCGGTCGCTAGGAGGGTCCACCAAAGTCCATACTTGGTTTTCTCTCATGGATCCCAATTCGGATTTCATGGCTTCTAGCCATTTCTCAGAGTCTGGGCTCATCATCGCTTCCTCATAGTTCGTAGGTTCACTGTCTTCTACTAACAAGACAGTCAAGACAGGGTTGCCGTACCACTCAGGAGGGGCACGCGACCTTGTCGACCTGTGACGTTCAGTAGCAGCATCGTCCGAAGCTTCATGATCCTTGTCATTAGCTTCCTCTATTGTTGGTGCAGGCGGCACTGGAACAATTTCAGGTGCTGCGCTACTCTCCAATTCAAGAGAAGGTTCAATAACCTCGTCTAGCTCTACTTTCCTCCCACTCACTTCTTTCGAGAGAAACTCCTTCTCAAGAAAGGAACCGTTCTTTGCGACAAACACTTTGCCTTCGGTTCTGTGATAGAAGGTATACCCAATAGTTTCCTTAGGGTATCCTATGAAGACGCATTTCTCCGCTTTGGGTTCGAGCTTGTCCGGCATCAACTTCTTGACGTAAGCTTCGCATCCCCAAACTTTAAGAAACGACAACTTAGGTTTAGCACCAAACCACAGTTCATACGGTGTCGTCTCAACGGATTTAGATGGAGCCCTATTTAAAGTGAATGCAGCGGTTTCTAATGCATAACCCCAAAATGATAACGGCAAATCAGTAAGAGACATCATTGATCGGACCATATCTAATAGGGTTCGATTCCAGCGTTCAGACACAGCATTGCGCTGTGGTGTTCCGGGTGGCGTGAGTTGTGAAACGATTCCACTTGCTTTGAGATGCGTGAGAAAATCATAACTCAAATATTCGCCCCCACGATCGGATCGTAGAAACTTAATCTTTCTGTTACGATGGTTCTCCACTTCATTCTGAAATTCTTTGAACTTTTCAAACGTTTCAGATTTATGTTTCATTAAATAGATATACCCATATCTGCTTAAGTCATCGGTAAAAGTGAGAAAATAGCGATATCCACCGCGCGTCGAAACACTCATCGGTCCGCATACATCGGTATGTATGATTTCCAACAAGTCCATTGCTCGCTCCATCATACCGGAGAACGGGGTTTTGATCATCTTGCCCATGAGGCATGGTTCGCATGTGTCAAATGATTCAAAATCAAGAGACTCCAAAAGTCCATCAGAATGGAGTTTCTTCATGCGCTTTACACCAATATGACCTAGACGACAGTGCCACAAATAAGTAGTATTATCACTATCTACTTTGCATCTCTTAGCCTCAATGTTATGGATGTGTGTTTCATTCCTTTCGAGATTTAGAAGAAATAAACCATTCACAAGGGGTGCATGACCATAAAAGATGTTACTCATATAAATGGAACAACCATTATTCTCCGATTTAAATGAATAACCGTCTTGCAATAAACACGATCCAGAAATAATGTTCATGCTCAACGCAGGCACATAATAACATTTATTAAGGTTTAAAACTAATCCCGAAGGTAAAACTAAGGAGAGCGTGCCGACGGCCATCACATCAACTCTTGATCCGTTGCCAACGCGCATCGTCACCTCATCCCTCGCAAACCGCCGTCTATTCCGTAGGTCCTGTTTCGAGTTACAAATATTAGCAACTGAACCAGTATCAAATACCCAGGCACTACAACGAGGGCTAGTAAGGAAAACATCAATAACATGTATATCAAATATACCTTTGATGGTGCCAGCCTTCTTGTCCGCAAAGTACTTCGGACAGTTGCGCTTCCAGTGACCCTTGTCCTTGCAATAGAAGCACTCAGTGTCCGGCTTAGGACCAGACTTGAGCTTCTTCTCAGCAGGGGCAACGCGCTTGCCGCCGCCTTTCTTGAAGGGCTTCTTTGCACCTTTACCTTTCTTAAAGGAGGGCTTGTTGACCATCAACACATGATTATCCTTCTTGATGTCCACCTCCGCAGCCTTCAGCTTTGTGAAGAGCTCGGTGATCGTATCAGTGGAACCAATCTGATTATGAGTCACTACAAAACTTTTGTAGCTGGGAGGGAGTGATTGCAGAACCCTGTCAATCTTGAGCTCCTCTGGAATCTTGCAGTCCAGTTGCTCAAGGCGTTGAGTGTAGCCCGACATCTTAATGGCGTGCTCACTAACGGAACTCCCTTCCTCCATCTTGCAGTTAAAGAACTTCTCGGAGATCTCATATCTCTCAGAACGGGCCTCAGTCTGAAACATGGTTTTCAGCTCTTCGAGAATCTCAAAGGGCCCGGGATAGTTTTCAAAACGATTTTGAAGTTCCGGTTCCATAGCAAACAACATGGTGCTCTTAATCACACCATAATCATCTTTGCGCGACTGATAGACAACTTTCTCATCAGCCGGCGCAGTTGCAGCAGGGGGGTTACCTAACGCTTTCTCAAGGACATAGTCCTTTTGTCCGCCAGACAGAATGATTCTTAGATTGCGGAACCAGTTGGTGAAGTTAGACCCATTGTTTCTAAGCTTTTCTTTCTCAGCAAAAACGTTGAAGTTGAAGTTGGACTTGGCCATGTGATCTACAGTATTTGCAAGTACAATTTAGACTATGTTCATGATAAATAGTTCAACTTAATCAAATTACTAGATGAACTCCCACTAAATTCAACATCCCTCAAGTTGTTTAGTGAACATGATCCAAATTCACCACACCTAATCCGATCTTCACGAGAAGAGATGTGGCTTCAATGGTGGACAACGAAGTGTCGATCATATCATTCATATGACTCATGCTTAACCTTTCGGTTCATGTGTTCCGAGGCCATGTCTGTACATGCTAGGCTCGTCAAGTCAAACCCAAGTATTTCCGCGTGTGCAAAACTGGCTTGCACCCGTTGTATGTGAGCGTAGAGTCTATAGCACCCGATCATCACGTGATGCTTGGACACGACGAACTTTCGCAACGGTGCATACTCGGGGAGAACACAGTTTTTATCTTGATCTTTAAGTGAGGAATCATCTTATAATGCTACCGTCGCGATCTAAGCATAATAAGATACATAAAAGGATAAACATCACATGCATATAACTTTATGTGACATGGTATAGCCAATCTTTGCGCAATGATCTCCATCTTGTGCGTTCCGGCATGATCTCCATCACTCCACCATGATTGCCTCCACCACGAATAGCAACTACAACTATTGCTAACTACTTAGCGATAAAGTAAAGCTATTACATGGCGTATAAGAAGTTGACTCGCAGGTCATACACAATTATAAAGACAACCATATGGCTCCTGCCGGTTGTGTACTCATCGACATGCAAGTCGTGAAACATTACAAAACATGATCATCGCATACAATATACACATCACATCTTGGGCCATACCATATCACAGAAAACACTCCCTGCAAAAACAAGTTAGACGCCTCTACTTTGTTGTTGCATGTTTTACGTGGCTTATGGGAGTAGATGCTAAGAACGATTCTTACCTACGGAAAGCCACAACGGTGATATTATGGTTGCCAAACTCCGGTGTTAATCCCATGACAACTATAGTGAGAGAAACTGACATCCACCAGCCGCATGTATGGTACAAGCCACACGTCAAGTGCGGAGCCGGTCTCGCGAACGACGTCGCGTAAGGTTGGCCTGGACCGCTTCAATCTCACTATCCCGCGCCATAAGAAGAACACAAACAAGAGGCTTGCAACAGAAAACATCAACGTCCGCAACAACCATGTTGCGTTCTACTCGTGAAACACATCTACGCATAGATCTAGCTCTGATACCACTGAAGGGTTTCGCAGCATAGTAAATCAAAATTTTCTACGGAAGCGAACAGAGGGAAAGCCAAGATCTAATCTAGGAGATGCAAACAACGAGAGAGATTGGATTAGATCTTCATACCCTTGAAGATTCGCACAGCGGAACGTTCGTCGGAACGTGGGTGATGTAGTCGTACTCGCTTCTCCTCCTCGCGATCCGATCCGATCTAGCACCACAAGTGGCGGTGCCTCCGTGAGATGCACACGTGCAGCACCTCGACGTCTCCTCCTTCCTCGGACCAGCAAGTATGGTGGAGAGATAGATTGGATCTACAACACGACGGCGTGGTGTATATGGTGGAGAATTTCTGCAGCAGGGCTTCGCCTACAAACAGTCGGGAGGGAGAGAGGAGGGCAGCAGGGCAACTAGGGTTTGGAGGAAGGTGTAGGTTGGGGGGAGGGGCGCACCAGCCCTCTATATATAGAGGGGGGGTGCGGCCAGCCCTTGCCCATCCTCCAAGCCTATCTCTAGTTTAAACGATTTAAACTTTACCTTATCTAGAAATCCTATCTCTAGTTTAAACGATTTTAAACTTTCCCTTATCTAGAAATCCTATCTCTAGTTTAAACGATTTTAAACTTATCTAGGATCGGCTGGGCCCTATGGGGCCTTGTGCCCCTGGCCCAATGCGGTCAGGACACTCCCTCATAGGCCCATGCCCCCTCCCGGAAGGTGGGACCACGTTGGCCCCCTTCCGGAAGGTTCTAGAAGCTTCCGGTACAATACCGATTAATCCGGAACAATTCCGAACTCCAAAAACTGCAGTGCCTTATATGAATCTTATTCTCCGGACCACTCCGGAACCTCTCGTGATGTCCCGGATCCCATCCGAGACTCCGAACAAAAATTCATAAACCAATTATCCAATCTATCCTAGCGTCGAGACACGTTAAGTGTGTGACCCTGCGGGTTCGAGAATATGCAGACATGATCTTCTATCAATAATCAACAGCGGGGTCTGGGCACCCATATTGACTCCCACACATTCATCGACGATCATATCGGATGAACCACGATGCCAGGATTCAATCAATCCCATATATATATTCCCTTCGTCTCGCGATATTTTACTTGCCCGAGATTCGATCGTCGGTATCGTCATACCTAGTTCAATCTCGTTCACAGCAAGTACTTTACTCGTTCCGTAATCCGATATCACTTTGTGATTAACTCCTTAACCACATGCTTGCAAGCGGTGTTGATATCGATTACCGAGTGGGCCCGAAGTATATCTCTCCGACTTGGGAGGGACAAATCCCATCTCGATACATACAACCCAACAGATACTTTCCGATCACCCGAGAGACACCTTTATGATCACCCTCTCATAGGATGACGTTTGATGACCTCAAAGCTTTCTTCCGATACCAGGGAGTTGCATTATCTCATGGTCTAAGGAATACAATATTTGACATAGGAAAAGCTTCGCAAAGATGAACACAATGACACGATCTAATTGCTTCGCTTAGTTTGGGTCTGTCCATCATATCATTCTCTCAATGATATGATCTCATTATCAATTGACAACTCATGTCTATGGTTAGGAAACCTTAACCATCAATGATCAATGAGCTAGTCCATAGAGGCGTACTAGGGACACGGTGTTGTTCATAAACCACACAAGTATTAAAGTTTCCGCTTAATACAATTCTAGCATGGAATATAAACTTTATCATGAACAAGAATTATAATAATAACATATTTATTATTGCCTCTAGGGCATAATTCCAACACTTTTATCAAACGTCGGGTGCAGCCGCTCCAGGCTAGGGCACACCCGATGTTCCTTTATGCTGGTTGTCGTGATCCGACTAGGGTTTCGGCTGAAGAATTCTCCAAGGGAGATCTCGACGGGGTCCTTCGCCCGCTTCTGAAGTTCAAGGCTGGAGAGGATATCCCGGGGAAGTCGCTAACTTCTCTGTTCTCTGCTTCGCGTCCGGTTCCACAGGTGTAGATCCGGGACATGCGCGTAGCGCTATTTTCGACTGCGGTTTACTTGCATTTATTTTCCTGCTAACAAATTTTCTTCTTTTGTGTAGGAGTTCAAGGTGCCGGGCATGTCGCCTCCATTGCCCGAAGTATTCCCGGATGCTCCGGATAATGAGGTGGTGGACTCCATGTCCGAGCTGCCATCGGCGCGGTCTCCGGCTGAAGAAGCCAACAAGTCGAGCAAGGATCACACCCGCAAGCGGACACGGAGCTCCAGCGAGTCATCAGATGCTTCGACTCCACTGACGCCAAGGAATCCGCTGTGCCTTGAACGTCATAGTGGTGAACATGGGGGCTCTTCTTCTCCAATTCCTGCCGTTCCCGTGCGGGCTGTGGCACCGCACCCGCCGGCGAAGCGGAAGAAGGAAGAAAAGAAGGAAGAGAAGAAAGAGGAGAAGAAGGTCCAGAAGACCCCTCCTGTCTTCGACTTGAGCGAGCTTGACTCGTAAGTTTCCTCAGTCCTGTTTTGCCTTCTCTTGCCTGTTTACCTTGCACTGTGCTGATTTTTCCTTGTGTAGCCACTCCTCTAGCGACTCCTCCAGTGATGGTGCTCGGGAGATGATGGGGGAGTCGAAGGTCGTTCTTCCTCCTCCTCAGACGGTGGACACCTCTAAAGGCGCTGCTCCAGACCCTTCTCCGCAGGAGGTTCGGGTGGTTGCGCCTCAGAAGGCTGCGAGTGGCCCTTCGGAGTCGCCGTCAAATCATGTAAGTAATTCTGCTTTCTGCCACGGGGGAGCCCCCGAGCCTTTTTGGATGATCTATTGATCCCACCTCGGGGGGAGCCCCCGGGCATTTGTAGGGTATTTTGTTGTTCGTTTTTCCTTCGAGTCTCGGGGGGAGCCCCCGAGCATTTTTCGTATGTGTAACTTGCTTCTACTCGTTCTTTTGGGCATAGCCCTCGAGCCCTTCTTTTGACTAGTATTTCTTTTTTGCAGCCTTTTGTGCAAGGTGCCAACCAACTGGTGCAGCAGCACCTGGCGTTGGAGGCCAGCCTTAAACAACTTCAAGGTATTTTTATGCCTTGGTCTTTGTTTCTTCTTGCATTTTTGTCCTTCTATCCGACATTTGTATTGCTTACTACAGAGGATCACAACACCTCCCTTCGTGAGATTGATGCTTTCAAAAAGAGCCTCGGTCAAGCGGAGAAGAAGGCCGAGGTCGCCATTGGTGCAAGGGAGCGCCTCGAGCTGGAGTTGGCCAACGCAGCCGAGGCTAAGGAGCGCCTGCAGTAGGAGGCTACGGACCGTGAGGAGCAGCTCGCCACCGCCACGGCTTCGCACGAGAGAGAGGTGGCCGGCAAGCTTATGGCGGCTGCCAAGGCTGTGAGTATCTACGCCTTCCTCTTTTTGATTTCGTTGTCTTTCTTTTGCAGTGTTTTTATTCATTCTACTTCCTTTGTTGTCTTAGATGCCGCGGGCATCGAGTTTGATCGTGGTGCTCTGGAGCACGGGAGCGCTCTGGATGATGCTACTGCGGTGGTCGAAGACCACTGCAGTACCGTTGTCAACTCGCTTGCCAAGGCCAAGGAGGTCCTTGGGCGCTTCTACAAGGATCTTATCCCCAAGGGCGTGGCCCTTGAAGATGTTGATGCCCTGGTGGAGGCGCTGTCAGCCGAAGCACCTGCGGCGTACAAGCGCAAGCAGAAGGGCATCGGCGCATCCGTCGGGCTGGCAATGGCCTTGGCGGCTGGAGCGGAGCTGGACCTTCCTCAGGTCACTTCCCGGATGCCGACAACTGCTGATCATTCCGAGGTAGCCTTCGCCACCTATGCTGCTCGCTATAAGCGTTACGGGCCGAAGCTGATTGATCTGCTGGCCGAGTACGTGCTAAGGCAGCAGGGGGAAGCCAAGGCAAGGCAGTCCGGCTCCGAGGCTACTTAGGGTGCAGCTTCGTAGGCGTTGTAGCTATAGGATAGTTGTAGCTTCTTTTGTTGTAATTATTTTGATGAAAAATCCTTGTGCCACATAGTGGCTTTTGCTGCACTTAATGAATTTGCTGAGTTATGTGCTCCTTCATCTGCTTGTTCATGTCTTTGTCTTTCTGTTAATCTAGGGTCCTTCGGGTGATGATCCCGTTGACACTGCGGCACAGCTGCGGCTATCCCTGGATGATGCGTCACAGCTTGTGTTTCTTCGAGACCGTATCCGTAGCCTCGAGAAAGAGTTGCTTGGGGTACATGGCCACGCCGACGTTTGGAAATCCAAAGCGGATCGAGGCGCTTCCAGAGAGGAGTACTTGATGGCGGAGTTGCTTCGTTTGTCCGAGCAGCTTCAATGTGAGTTTTTCGAGCTGTTGCCCGTTACTTCGGATGCGCCTGCTGGCCCTTCATCTTACTCTTTTGCAAGTATTGCAGGTGCTAACATTGCTCCAAGGGAGGAGAAGGAGCGTGTTGCTGTTCGGATCAACTACTTGACTCAGTAGGACATGGAGGCCGGCGGGTTCTTCTGGAGGGACCGTGATCGTGCCATGGTCCTTGCGACGGTGCAGGATCACGTTCATCAGGTATCGTGGGTGCTTCCTCAGGTGAAGTCTTCGCTCGCGTCGGTTCTGCATGTAATGTTTCCGCTGGATGATGCGCCATCGACTCTCTCTGGTCTGCTCTCGAAGTTTCAGAAGGTGCGTAGCACAGGGTGTGGGGCCCATGAAGCGGGTCTGATCGATGGTAGTGGCACCCGCTCTGGGAGGCGGAGAGTGCTGGTCTGCCCCACCTAGAAGCAAAAGCTCCCAAATAGGATCTCGAGTCCGTCGCCAACGGGCTCGAAGTCCTTGATGGTGGCCGGTGAGTGGGCGGTGAAGTCGAAGGCATCGAAGAGGAGATGACTCTCCGTCGCTGCGGAGTTGTAGATCCCTTGGGTTGGGACCGTCACGATCGCACCATCAGCGTCCCCAGTCCCCATAGACGGCGCCAATTGATGAGGTTTAATCTCGTCGATGCCCATTGTTATGGACTTGGGTTTTGGAGAAGTTGGGGATGCTGGAGATCGCGGAACGGTTAGCAAACAAGCAACACGGGGACACGAGGTTTACCCAGGTTTAGGCCCTTGGAGGGAAAACCCTACTCCTGCTTGTCTGCTCTTGATTACGGCGGAACCGAAGATTACAGGGGTGCGCAGATGCAATCTGGCGTGGAGGTGTGTATGCGGTGGTATGCGAGAAATTGTAAGAGAGCCTCCTCGTCGTGCCCTCCTGGCCTTTATATAGAGATAGGAAGGTCCCAGGCACATATCGAGTCGGTTACAGGTTTTAGGGTTTACCCCTTTGAATTTCCTATCTACTCTAGTCTTTCTCTCCAAGGATCCGAAGGCGTCATGGGCCTTGGCCACCCGAAAGTCTTCATGGGCCGGCGTATACTTGCCGTGGGCCTTCCTTGGGCTAGACCAGGTATTCTGAGATCGTGTACCCGTAGGGTATACCCATGTCAGCTGTAACATCCCAAAAATACTAATCAAGGTTATCAAGTTCTAATCACCCAAGTTTAGGGTTAACAAAAAGTTTTGTTAATTAAAATCAATATGAATGCATGTGTGTATGTGATGAATGCATGAATGCTTGCAATGACTTGTTTGATTGCTATGAATGGAAAGGATTAGTTTGAATATGAAAACAACCTCATCTAAATCATTTACAAGCAAAATCTATTGAAGAGAAAATAAAAAATAAACAATATAAGAAAATGGTCATTTTTGCCAAACTTGTTCACTAGACCACTTTGACAGTTTCTAGTCTAAGTTTTCTAACAGAAACAAATCCAATTCTTTTCACCCCTTGCTAGAACAAGTACAAGTGAACCCAAGCCCACCTTGCAAACCCACAGAAACATTTTGCAAATCTATTCAAATGATAATTCAAAACTGAATCAAGTGTAGGTACTAAGATCACCTTTTCTCAAAAACCACTCAAACCAGTTCACCTTGACAAACCCAACAAACCAGATACTACCAAGTATGTGACCAGTACACTCACAAAAATTCATTCAAAAATTTCAATCTAAATTTCTTTCGGCCATTTTGTCAAACACTTGGTGAGCACAGTAAAACCTACCTAGCTATCACTGTTTTTGATCAATTCTTTGTTCCCTCTTTGCACCCTGCTCTCACCCCTTGTATCCCCCATTGACAACATTGCATGGACACAACCTAGAACCCTAACCTTTGCACCATGTCGTGCCACCCAAAGCCACCCCTTGCCAGCCGACCATGGCTAGCTAGCAGGAGCCATCGCCGCACCTAGCCACCATGTCCAGGAGGCAGCCCAATGTCCACCGCCACCCCCTGTCCAGCCCTCGCACGCAGCAAGGCACTGGACCACAGAGAACACGCCGCGCCCATTGTCTCTGCATCATGCCGAGAGCACGCCAGAGCGCCGCGCCGGAAACGCTCGCACACGCCGCTCCTTGCCCTCTCCGCCCATGCCTGCAATAAACACAACCCCAGGAACCTCCCAGACATCCTGTTTGCCGCCGCGCGACCTGTAGCACATGTGCATCGTCAAAACCACCGTCGGTGCCGTGTAGAGCGTCGACCGTTCCCGACCAACCTCGATCGCCCCATGCCGCTCCATCATGTCCTTGAGCATCGCCAGGAGACCATGCACCGTGCTAGCCTCCGAGCCATGCCGTTAGCTCACTGCACCATCGTCACCGACGAGCTCTGCCCATGCCGCACTGCCTCTCTCGCTCGGCTATAAAAGGAGGCCTCCCTAGCTCCAATTTGCCACACCATTCCACTCCCCACCTCTCATAGAGCACCAATGACCCTTCCCCGGAGCAAGGCGAGCCCCAGGTCGCCAAAGTTTCACCGGAGTCTGCCGCGGAGGAGGAGAAGAGGAGCCGTTGATTTTTAGCCGCCCCAAGAACTGCCGCAACCACCGTTCGAACCGCTGTTGTCGACAACATTGTTCGCCCCCAACGCCAACCCTAGCTGGAGCCCTAGTGAGCCTCACACAACCCCCATCGCCGCGTTAGGGTTCAGTCTCGCCGGCGCTTCCCGATGGAGACGACACATCCTAGTCGTTAGATCAGGTTCTAATCCTAGGGCTTAGATTTAAGCGTATCGCTTCGGTTAGAATAAGCCGCTGACGCATGGGACACCCATGTCAGCAGCCCGCCGCGCCCTGCGCTGTGCACAGTGGGCCGGCCCATTTAGTTCCCGCTCAACCCAGTAGATTCAAATATAGAATTTTCAATTTAGTTCAAACTCTAGTTTAGGCAGTAACTTTAAAAATCAATTAAGATAGATTTACTAAACCAAATTGCATGAAACAATTTTTTTTAGAAAGGTATTCAAATTATTAATCCAAACCCATTGGATTCAAACCATTTGTAATTATAGATCACCTATATCAAAAATAACAAGACAAAGACTTTTCCACATTCAAATATTTTTAAAAAATCAACCATAAATGCTTTTGAGTTGATTCCAACTCTCAAAAATCACATTTGACAAGATATTTTTGAATCTGTAAAAATATTTAGGTTTGCATGCAGAGATATAGGACAAGTATTAAAAGAATCCCCCATAGGCATTTCTAGTCACTTTAATTAATTAAAATAATAATGTTAAACCTTATTAAATTGTGACACCATTTTAAATCACATTCCCAAGCATTAAAATATGTGGTGATGACATGGTCTATATGATCCCATATTTTAATTGGAGAATACTAAATCTTAAGTAGTTTTTCAATGAGTAGAAATTACTTTTCTAAAATAAAATAAGGTAGACCTTTAATCCTTGTGATGATTGTGATGATGCTAGATCATCTAGTGTGAACCTTTGTGTGCCAAATAGAAGTAGTTAAGTATTGTTTGGTGATTGTGTACTTCGTATTTATTTATAGACGCTAGTACCGACCAACAATACGAAGAGGAAGGAGACATACGAAAGAAATCAGAGGAGAACTTCAACCACTTCACTACTCAAGGTAAGCCATCCTAGCAAGCTAACACTTGCAACTTTGCAAGCAAGAAAACCTATGCAATCCATTAGGCATGCTTTGGTTATGCAACCTTAATTAGACAAAATCCCAGTTTTACTTGCAAGCTTTATTCTTTTATTTCTTTATCAAAGTTCTTTATTACTTTTAGTTAGTATTTTGTGAGTTTTGGAAAGATAGTATAGATAACATAAAGAGCTTAAAACTTGGCCTAAGTAATTAGAACTATATGTAATACTGAGGCACGAGACTAAATTTGGTTAGTCACACTTGATTAGCACCCCTCCTTAGTGAATACCCTAAATTTTAGTGGCTACTGCTAAGCATAAAAGTTGATCACTTTAGATGGGAATACTTGGTGAAAAGGATTATGAAAACCTTGGAATGATGAGTCATTCTAATGAAATGTTTTGACATGTGTTATGAACACTAGATGATTTTGATGATGAAAATGTTGAGGCATGAGCCTTAGCCCCTTTATAAAACTGATGGTTGTTCGGATGCGATACCATTCCAATTTTACCATACAACCACAATACCCGAATTTGGGTAGGGCTTGAGTGGAAGTTTATATATATTAGTATGGGTTCCCTTGCGGAAGAGGTTTGAGGTGAGGCTACCTTGTTATGATTGTCCACTTATGTAGTTCCCAAGATGACATATGGTCATGGTTGGGAGGCCAAAATCATAGTGGAGGTGGGTGTGTAATTTAAAGGTTAGGATTAATTATCCGCATACTGAGTATGGTGAATCAGGATTGTTCCTGATGGATGTATCGAATGTTGTGGTGAAAGTGTACCACCTCTACAGAGTGTCCAACTATTCGAATAGCTGTAACATCCCAACTTTTCTATCTTGATTGCCTAGGTAGGAACTCCCAAGTTTAGGGGGAAATAAAACTTTTTAAGTCAACCTAGCCACTATATATTTTTACTTAGTTGTTTGATCTTAGTCTTGACTGGTTTAAAACTTGTGCTTGCCATTTTAATGTGACCTAGTGGATCTTGCATTTAGAATTGGTTCTGATTAAACCCTAGCACCACTCTAAGGAGTGCATTAGGAAAAATCATAGAGGGATCACCTTGAGTGATCAAGCCCCAAAAACCTTTGGGCCCTAAAAGCCCTTTGCCTCTCTATCTTGCCATGATCACAAGTAAACCCACAAGGCACCTGGATAAACCCCAACCTTGCTCCATTTGCATGTGATGCTATGAGCACATGTGGAAACTATAGCAAATGGTCACATTATTTCCGACCCACTTTAGATGATACTTGCAAGCCTTTGGAGTTGATCCAGGAGGCAACCAGGGCCTAGACTCACTCACCCCACCTCCCTCTACACCCTCTTATCCCTACCTCTGCCATTGGTGGATGGTGCTCGACGTGAGCATCGGCCAAAGTCGCCCCCGAGCGTGTGCCACCCTAGATCATCCCACACCCCTCACCCACTCTCTACACCTCGCTACATCGCATGCATGTTCCCTGGCACGTATCCAATGTTGCAATGCCCCTCTCTCCACCACCCTGGCCATCGCTGACCACCCTAGACGAGAGAGAGAGGGAGTGGCATGGGCGGCAGATCGGCAAGATCTTGCAATGCCACCCTCCAACCCCACTAGCCACTATGATGTCACGTTCCTGGGCCCGCGCAGCTCGAGTCTTCCCCAGGAACCACCCACCCTTCTCCCTCGTTTACCAGGAGCCCCCTCTACCCCCAAGCTTCGCCGACCACGTCACCATGGCCACATCGCACACCCCCGCGCCCCTCACTTCCACGGTGCTGAACCGCAGCGCGCGCGGGTAAAGAACGCTGCCGACTACTCTCTCTCCCACCCCCAAGTCTAAACCTAGCCCTCCCTAGCTCACCCCTAGGCCGACCACGAAGTGACGTGGCGTCGAGCACCTGACAGGCAAGAGCGCCGTTGGGACAACCCGCACAGTCCCGAGGCTATGCGCTGGTCCACACGCCTCCTAAACCTCCCCTGGCTTCCAAGTGACACACTCCCTCCCTCTCCTGGTCTACCCACACTCCCCAACCTTGCAATGGACGGCCCCTGCATGTGGTGCACCGTGAGCCACTCCTCCTCGGCATAAAACCCCCGAGCCACCTACCGCTCTCGCCATTCACCCCATTTCCACCACAACCCACTCCCTCTCCACCCCAGGGAGGACCCGAGATTGCTCGGCTCCTACCTCCCTCTCTGTCAATCTCACAGCCGCCGGGCCGACCGAGGAAAGGTGAAGGTTGACGTCGCCGTCTCTCCTCCCCTTCTCTTCCCAACCATCCATGCATGCATGCATGACTCGTACAACCCCCTCTGACCTTGTTTCCCCTCTTCCCCAGGATCTGTGGGAGCGTCACTGGAGAGGAGCCGAGGACGCCGATGCCGCGAGACCGTTCCTGACCGTCCCCGGAGCCCAAGATGTTGCTGATGCCCCTCGTTCGAACCGGTGTCGTCACCCGCGTCGAACCAAGCCATTCCCGACGCTGCTCCGCCCTAGGTGAGCCTCCTCGAACCTCCCCAATAGCATCTAGGGTTCGTTGCCGGCGACACCACCCTCGCGAGGAAGACAGACCCTGGGCCGTTGGATCGGTTTAGATCTGACGACCCACGGCGCTAGATACCCCTTCGACAGCCCACCGGGGATTTGAAATCCTCAGCTCCCACGCCCGCTGTCGCGCAAATGGGCCGGCCCAGCTCCTGCGTAGGCCTTGGCCAGGCCTCAGATCCACCTAGCCCCTTTTCTTTTTCCATTTGTTTAAAAATCCAGAAAGTTGTGCTGCATATTTAAATCTGCCAAAAATCACAAAAACCTCGGTTTGACCTAATTCAAACTCTAGAGGTTAGCACCTGTAAATCCCCACCACCTGACACTAATAGCTTGCCAAAATAATGACTGTAGTTTCTTCAATAATTTTTGGAGTAAGACTAGGAAGTTTTGACTGTTTTATTTTTAGTAATTTTTTTGCAAGTCATACGAATATGAAACCAATTCCAATGCCTTCCTTTTTAACCTACTTATCCAGTAAAATTGGAATCACCCCTTAAGGAGTTGCTTAGCACCTGTAGTAATTTTTGCAAGTTTGGGGCAGAATCTTCTTGAAGAAATTCTAGAAGCTTCTGTGAAACTCCTTTTTGAGTTATTCCAACTCCAGGAGTTGAGCACCATCTATACCTACCCAATCCCAGAAGGTCATATTTTTAGTGTGAATATTTCTGTGCTGGGGATTACTTGAGTGATTCTAGTCTTTTCTGAAGTATTAAAATTGCTATAAATCAACCATATTAGCTAAAATCATGAATCCAATTGGGTTGGTTTAGTATTTCAGTTACCCATCTAGCAATATTATTTTTGATCCCTGCCCCTTTGCAGAACAGTTCTGAAGCACTTGTTTGCTTACTAGACTAGGGTTCACCCCTAATTTCACCATTAATTCTAGGAGTACCCAAATTAGTTGTTTCCAATGACTTTGACTTGCTTATTTCAGTAGCTACAAAGGTGTGTTTTGGTTGGTCTAGTGGATTACTTATTATGTACTGTTTGACTTGTTTGCTCCATGATTGATGTATGGTGTGTTGCTTGATTCGTATATTATCTTTTACAACGATAGATACGAACGGGGAAGGGTACGAGGAAGGTGATTGGGAGTATCTTGAAGAGGGAGATCAGGGACAAGTTGCCAACGAAGGCAAGCCACCTTCTTGCTCATACTCCTTGTCCTATTATTTTATCTATGCATGTTTTATCTACCCGTTTATGCAAATTGCATTATTTTTACTATATTATGTTATGCGAGGAATGTTTGGCTCCTCCAAACCATTACCCCTTGGTACTAGGAGGTACACCTCTTTTTTTATACCTACCTGCCCCTAGCATGATAAATGGTGACATAACACCATAACCCTTTGGAAACCCTGTTTTAGCCTAAGCAAAAGTGTAGGATGGGAAAACCCTGGGAAAGGATTTACAAAATGTTTTATTAGAAAACCTTGGTGAAGCTTGGCTTACCAAGTGGTTTGGAAAAATTAGAAGGGTTTTGTTTTACGAAAATAAGGAGGAAAAATGTTTACGAAAACGCACCCGGTTCTTTGCAGTTTTGCTAGAACAATTAACCCGTGCAACCACATTACTCTGGAATGGGACGGGGCTAGGCTGGAGGTTTGTCCACTCTGGTATAGGTGTCTCAAACTACTACAGGGGAGAAAAAAAATCCCTGGAGGCTGGGATTTCTCCTGTAAAGGCCCATGTGACACATCGGTCTGGAGTATGTAAATATCGTCTAATGGCGGCCAGACGATACTATGAACCCCTCATTGAAAGCGCACACCCTGCGCGGTGCAAAACACGCTCCGGCTGGCTTGTGACTCTATATAGGGCGTCCCGGTTTTGAGGGGATTAACTTCATAGGGTAGGCACTTGTATCGGAGAGGGCATTCGGAAGGTCTTGACCGGTTATGCGACCCATGATTAGTCTAGAACAGGGATGGGTAATCGGATGGTGTGGGTAAAGTGTACAACCTCTGCAGAGTGTAAATCTATTCCAATAGCCGTGTACACGGTCATGGACGGTTGGGAAGGTTGCTATAGAGCGGTGCTGGTTTTGTTTTCAAAAAGGACTTCGGAAAAGCAATGGCTCGAAAAAGGTTTTGACCATGGGATGGTCGAGAAAATGGAGGAAGGATTTTGGTCATGAGATGACTGGAAGGTGAAACAAATGGGTGACCCAATCCTAGTGATTTCCTAAAACTTTTCAAAAAGGTTTCCAAAATGTTTTACAAAAGTTTTCAACAAAGATATAGAGGCATGCTATATCTACAAGAGAAACTAATTTACAAAAGAACCTCTTTTGGAGCCACCCTACCCAAGCTAAATTGCATATCCGTTATTACTATCTTAAGGTGGTTTGTGAGTACATTCAACGTACTCACCGGCATTGTCCCTGGCTATTTACTTGGCCAGATTATGAGCAGGAATATGGGAATAACGAAGGTTACAACGGCGACTTCGCGAACTAGGGCGCTATTCCGAGTCAGGCACCCTATGGACTATGGCATGACTCGGGCCTTCTATGTTTAATGTTTCCGCTGCTACTATCTATTCGTGCCCAAGTGTCCCCTTTGTAATACTTTCGATGTAGGACTTATTGTTTCGGTACTGTAATTGATGTGTACTTTGATACTATGTCGATTATGCTCCACGAGTCACTGATCATGGGATCGTGGTGGTTTGCATAATGGGTTATCCCGGACCATAAATCTGGGGTGCCACAGACTTGGTATCAGAGCCATCCTGACTGTAGGAGCCCCTAGATATCTTGGACGTTAGTCGAGGACCTAAAACTATTTTCATCAGCAAAACTAAGAACATGAGTGTTTGCAAAAATAATGCTTATGTATTCCCTCCTCTATTTTCAAAAAGCTACTTACATTAAACTTTCATTGTAATTACTAAAATTTGGCACACCATGCACTAACCCCAACTCCTCTAATTTTGTTGTAGATGGCTATCGTGTTCACCAAGTTCCGTCAGGTGGGACTGGAGGTGCCACTATAGTTGTATGAGGCCGAGCTGGGAGAGTTCGCTCGCTTGGTGGGACGACCTACACCAGAGATCAAGGGCGCCCATATCCCTACTCTTATTGATGGGGAGCTCTCTTGGCTCGTGGTGTGCACAGTGCGAGGAGGAGTAGTACCCCCGCTCTCCGAGGACTTTGAAGTCAATGTGATTGAGAAAGAGTAGGGAGATGGAATACTCCGGGTAGCCTAGAAAGCCCTGGCGCGTCTGGCCTATCACCATCGCTAGAAGCTAGAGGAGACGCGATTTCGCTTATTTGGGAGGCATCATGAGGAGGGGTATGTGCTCTAGGCACCACCCCATCCTGACTTTGGGGCTTATATCCAGAACATGGAGTACACCCTGAAGAAGACCCAGACGCACCTGGACAGGGTCCGAATGGATCTGGATCTCAAGGCTACCCAGTTACTCACCACGGAGGAGAGCCTAGAGGAGGCAAAGGCTGGGAGTGCCCTAGCCCTATTGGAGAAGAAAGCCATGGTTGCTAGGAAGAAGCGCCTCATGAAGAAGATGAAGGATCAGAAGGAGCTGCTAGTGACAATGGAAGCCAAGATAGAGGAGTTGGAGGAGGAGTGCGCCGATCTCTGCAAGGACAACAATGACTTGCTAGATGAGACCGACAATGATGCTACCCATAAGGAGGACTTTGACATGGAACCACAGAGCAACCCCGAGGATGACGACCATATGGAGGAGGAGGATCCGGAGGAGCTCATCTTCGATCCCGAGGAGGACGATGAGGTGATCATCGAGGAGGATACCACTGCACGTCACCATGAGGAGTAGGTTATGCGTCGATGAGGAGAGCACGTGAGACTATCGCCGTATTTCCCTTTTGAGTGGCGATTTGATTATCTCTGATTGCTCCGTAATGATTGGATCTCCAGTACATCTATTTAGTGTCGAGATGTTACACATGAACTGGTACTTATGTGGTGGAACGCATGTTTGTTCGCATTTCTGTTAAAATGCTAGTTGTCCTTATGTATGCATGACGCCTTGATGCCGCTTCTAGTTATTTAGTTCTCAATTGAGCACCCCCTTGTTCCCAACCTTACCTAACCTCCCACCTTCAGGATGGTGCGTCCCGTGGTCCGCCACCCCCTCCACCCGAGCCAACAATGGCTTAACTCCTACGCATGTTCATGGAAGATCGCCAAGCTGCCAACACCGAGCGCCAAGCCAACCTTGTTGCACTTCAGCAACTTATCCAAGCCGCAGCAGGGAATGCCCATGACAATGAAAGCGAAGGCGGGAATGGAGAACCACGATCCTGTCTAAAGGATTTCCAAAGAACCAATCCACCGGTGTTCACCAAGTGCACTAACCCCTTGGATGCCGATGATTGGCACCGCATAATCGAGAACAATCTGGAAGTAGACCGAGTGGGAAATGAAGAGAAAGTACTTCTGGCCACTCATTTCCTTGCAGGACAAGCCAGGGAATGGTGGATAAGCATGAAGTAAATTCTGCTAGCCGGACAGGAAATCAGTTGGGAGAATTTCAAGGAAAGGTTTCGCAAGCGCCGCATTCCCCCAGGTCTGATCAAGATGATGAGAGATCAGTTCCGAGCTCTGAAGCAAGGAGGAATGACCGTTGTCCAATATCTGGAGAAATACACTGACCTGGCAAGGTATGCCCCAGAAGACACCAACACTAAAGAGAAAAAGGTGGATACTTTCCTGAACGGACTTCATGATGAGCTACAGTGTCACCTAGTAGCACAGAGATTTCAGGAACTTGATGCCCTGGTGGATGCTGCTATCATGGTTGAGAGCAAGCGTAAGGGGATGATTGAAAAGCGCGCCGGATGATGCAGCAAGGAGGATCTAGTGGAATCAGGTCCCATAGCCTGCCCCCATCCAACCCTGCACCCCTACCTCCGAGAACTCTGACATATGCTCCGAGCCCCTACAACCCAACCGCAACTACAACAATCCCCACCCCGGAGGTGGAAACCCAAGACCTACTCCTAGAGGACATGCCAACCCCAACTTTCGCCCCAACACATCTGGGTGCTTCAACTGTGGAGAAGTGGGACACTACTCCCGCGACTGCCCAAAGAAGAAAGATGCACCACGACCTAATGCGGCCCCCATGAACGCCAGAGGAGCGCCAGCAAAGGGCGTTGCTCCCAAGGGACCAGCTAGGGGACACCTGAATCACATCAGCACGGAGGAAGCCCAGGCATCTCCTGACATCGTTCTGGGTACGTTCCTTGTCAACTCCGTCCCCACTACAGTACACTTTGATTCAGGAACATCACATTCCTTTGTTACACAACCATTCGCTGAGAAAAGTAGTATGATATCTAGTTGGATGGATAGGCCTATGCTAGTACAGATCCTAGGCTCGACGGCCAAAACACAAACCGTCTGCCGAGACATCCCAATAGTAATACATGGTAGAACTTTCAAGGCTGATCTGATAGTTTTGGGAGCCCAAGGTCTAGACGTAATTCTCGGGATGGATTGGATGTCCCGCTATCAGGGCGTAATATATTGCACCCGAAAGATCATCTCCCTGAGGAGTACTGAAGGAGAGCCTGTCAAGTACCAAGCGACCCCCCTCGTCCCGGTTCTATTGCCAAAAAGGTGTTGCTGGACCCTCCCTAGATCAAGTACCGGTAGTCTGTGAGTATCCGGATGTTTTCCCGATGTGTTGCCCGGTATGCCCCTTGATAGGGATATCGAGTTCATCATCGAATTAATCCTCGGAACGACCCCTATAGCCCAGAGGCCCTACCGTATGAATCCCGAGGAATTGGTAGAACTAAAGAAGCAGCTGGATGCCATGGAACGCAAGGGCCATATCCAGCCGAGCGCCTTCCCCTGGGGATCGCCGGTTCTATTTGTGAGCAAGCGGGATGGGACCACCCGGTTGGTCACCGATTACCGCAAGCTTAACAATGTCACCATGAAAAATAAATACCCCCTTCCCAAAATCGACGACCTGTTCGAGCAGTTAAATGGAGCACAAGTGTTCTCCAAAATAGACCTCCTCACCGAATACCACCAGCTCAAGATCCGAGAATCAGGCATCCCTAAAACTGCCTTTACCACCAGATATGGCTTGTATGAGTATATAGTCATGTCCTTTGGATTAACCAATGCACCTGCCTACTTCATGAATATCATGAACAAGGTATTCATGCCCTACCTGGACAAGTTCGTGGTGGTATTCATCGATGATATCTTGGTCTATTCCAAATCGGAAGCTGATCATGAGGAACATCTGAGACTAGTACTGGGAACCCTTAGGGAACACCATCTTTATGCCAAGTTCAATAAATGTGAATTTTGGTTGAAGGAAGTGGGATTCCTTGTCCATGTATTGTCAGCCGGAGGAGTCTCAGTCGATCCCGCCAAGATACAATCAGTACTAGAATGGATGGCCCCACCAACCCTTCCGAGATCCAAAGTTTTCTGGGTCTAGCGGGTTATTACCGCAAATTTGTTGAGGGATTCTCCAGCATTGCAAAACCTATGAACCAGTTACTAGAGAAGGACAATAAATTTGAATGGACAGACAAGTGCGAAGAGAGTTTCCAAGAACTCAAAAAGAGATTAGTCTCAGCCCCTCTCCTGACCATGCCTGATATATCCAAAAGCTTTGGAGTCTACTGTGACGCCTCCAAGTTGGGACTTGGAAGTGTATTGATGCAGGAAGGCAAGGTCATCGCTTACCTATCTCGTCAGCTGAAGCCGCATGAGATTAATTATCCCACCCATGATCTAGAATTGGCCGCTGTTGTGCACGCCCTCAAAACATGGCGCCACTATCTGATGGGAAATCACTTTGAGATTTATACGTACCATAAGAGTCTGAAATATATCTTCACGCAGAAAGAGTTAAACATGAGGCAGCGAAGATGGATCAAACTGATCAAGGATTATGATTTAGGTATCCACTACCACCCAGGAAAGGCCAATGTGGTAGCCGATGGCCTTAGTCGGGAACCCTGTTCCCTGAATGCCATGATTAAACAAGACCAACCCGAGTTAGTGAATGAATTCGAAAGGTTTGGGCTAGAACTAGTCAGTCCCGGGTTCCTAGCTCACCTTGAGTTAAAGCCAACTCTGCTAGACCAGATAAAACACGCCCATAAAGGTCACCCCAGCATAGAAGGAATCAAGCGGCGTATGGGGACGGAAAATGTTCCCGGATTCAAGATCGATGATAAAGACGTCCTATGGTACAAAGGACGCATCTGTGTACCCAGCAGGCATGACCTAAAGCAGATCATCATGAAAGAAGCTCATGAGACCCTTTACTCCATCCACCGGGGAGTACCAAGATGTACCAATATCTGATGGAACAGTATTGGTGGCATGGAATGAAAAGAGAGATCGCTCTATTTGTAGCCAAGTGCGATATCTGTCAGAGAGTTAAGGCAGAGCACAAACACCCCGCAGGATTACTGCAACCAATGAAGATTCTAGAATGGAAATGGGAAAAAGTAGGAATGGATTTCATCACCGGACTACCCACGTCCAGCAAAGGACACAAATCCATCTGGGTGATCGTCGACTACCTATCAAAAGTAGCCCATTTCCTTCCCATGAAGACCTCTTATAATGGAAGGAAGTTGGCAGAATTTTATATCTCCAGAATTGTTAGCCTCCATGGCGTACCCAAGGAAATAGTGTCCGACCGCGGTCCTCAGTTCACCTCGCGTTTCTAGAAGAAGTTGCACGAAGCCCTAGGTACCCACCTATCCTTCAGCACCGCCTACCATCCCTCTACCGGAGGACAAACCGAAAGAGTCAATCAAGTCCTGGAAGATATGCTTCGTTCGTGTGTTGTGGCCTACGAAACCAAGTGGGAGGATTGTTTACCGTTCGCCGAATTCTCATATAATAACAACTACCAAGCTAGTCTGAAGATGGCCCCATTCCAGTTCTTCTACGGGATAAAGTGCTGAACACCCCTCAATTGGGCCGAAACCGGAGAAACCCAAATCTTTGGTCCAGATGTAATCAAGGCCGCCGAAGAACAAGTCCATCTAGCCCGTTACCGTTTGAAGGCCGCTCAATCTCACCAGAAGAGTTATGCCGATACCAAGCATCGGGGTGTGACCTTCAACAAAGGAGAGTTCGCATACCTTTGTGCCTCTCCCCTCAAGGGAATGCAGCGTTTCCATGAGAAAGTAAAACTCGCTCCCCGTTACATTGGGCCTTTCAAGATCCTGGCCCAACGACGTCGAGTCTCATACCAACTCGAGCTGCCAGCCGAACTGTCTGACTTCCACGATGTCTTTCATGTGTCTCAACTTTGGAAGTGCCTTCAAGTGCCCGACAAGCCTGAAGTATTCAAGAAAGTCGATTTCAAAGCAATTGATCTCAATGAAGACCTGACCTACAGAGAAGTCCCTGTCAAAATCCTAGAGAAGGATAATCGTTTGACCAGGCGCTGTAACATACCCCTCTACAAGGTTCAATGGAGCAATCACTCTGAAGACGAAGCCACCTGGGAACGCGAAGATTACCTTCAGAAAGAATACCCCCAACCTCTTCACTCCACATCTTGCGAATCTCGGGACGAGATTTATTTAAGGGGGGAAGGTCTGTAACATCCCAACTTTTCTATCCTAATTGCCTAGGTAGGAACTCCCAAGTTTAGGGGGAAATAAAACTTTTTAAGTTAACCTAGACACTATCTATTTTTTACTTAGTTATTTGATCCTTAGTCTTGACTGGTTTAAAACTTGTTCTTGCCATTCTAATGTGACCTAGTGGCTCTTGCATTTAGAATTTGTTCTGATTAAACCCTAGCACCACTGTAAGGAGTGCATTAGGAAAAATCAGAGAGGGATCACCTTGAGTGATCAAGCCCCAAAAACCTTTGGGCCCTAAAAACCCTATGCCTCTCTATCTTGCCATGATCACAAGTAAACCCACAAGGAACCTGGATAAACCCCAACCTTGCTCCATTTTCATGTGATGCTATGAGCACATGTGGCAACTATAGCAAATGGTCACATTATTTCCGACCCACTTTATATGATCCTTGCAAGCCTTTGGAGTTGATCCAGGAGGCAACCAGGGACTAGAATCACTCACCCCACCTCCCTCTACACCCCCTTTTCCCTACCTCTGCCATTGGTGGATGGTGCTCGACGTGAGCATCGGCCAAAGTCACCCCCGAGCGTGTGCCACCCTAGATCATCCCACACCCCTCCCTCACTCTCTACACCTCGCTACATCGCATGCATGTGCCCTGGCACGTATCCAACGTTCCAATGCCCCTCTCTCCACCACCCTGGCCATCGCTGACCACCCTAGATGAGAGAGAGAGAGGGAGTGGCATGGGCGGCAGATCGGCAAGATCTTGCAATGCCACCCTACAGCCCCACTGTCCACTATGTTGTCACGTCCCTGGGCCCGCGCAGCTCGCGTCTTCCCCATGCACCGCCCACCCTTATCCCTCATTCACTAGGAGCCCCCTCTACCCCCAACCCTCGCCGGCCACGTCACCGTGGCCACGTCACACACCCCCGCGTCCCTCACTTCCCCGGTGCCGAACTGCAGCGCGCGCGAGTAAAGAACGCCGCCCACTACTCTCTCCCCACCCCCAAGTCTAAACCTATCCCTCCTTAGCTCACCCCTAGGCCGACCATGACGTGACCTGGCATCGAGCACCTGACGGGCAAGGGCGCCGTTGGGACAACCCGCACCGTCACGAGGCTGTGCGCCGGTCCACACGCCTCCTAAACCTCCCCCTGGCTCCCAGTGACACACTCCCTCCCTCTCCTGGTCTACCCACACTCCCCAACCTCGCCATGGACGGCCCCTGCACGCGGTGCATCGTGAGCCGCTCCGCTTCGGCATAAAAACCCTGAGCCACCTACCGCTCTCGCCATCCACCCCATTTCCACCATAACCCACTCCCTCTCCACCCCAGGGAGGACCCGAGCTCACTCGGCTCCTACCTCCCTCTCCATCCATCTCACCGCCGCGGTGCCGACTGAGGAAAGGTGAAGGTTGACGTCGCCGTCTCTCCTCCCCTTCTCTTCCCAACTATCCATGCATGCATGCATGACTCGTACAACCCCCTCTGACCTCGTTTCCCCTCTTCCCCAGGATCTATGGGAGCGTCGCCGGAGAGGAGCCGAGGACGCCGACGCCGCGAGACTGTTCTTGACCGTCCCCGGAGCCCAAGCTGCTGCTGACGCCCCTCGTTCGAACTGGTGTCGTCACCCGCGTCGAACCAAGCCGTCCCCGACGTTGCTCCGCCCCTAGGTGAGCCTCCTCGAACCTCCCCAGAAGCATCTAGGTTCGTCGCCGGTGACACCACCCTCACGAGGAAGACATGCCCTGGGCCGTTGGATCGGTTTAGATCTGACGACCCACGGCGCTGGATACCCCTTCGCCAACCCACTGGTGCTGACGTGTGGGGCCCCGGCCGGGGATTTGAAATCCTTAGCTCCTGCGCCCGCTCCCGAGCTAATGGGCTGGCCCAGCTCCTGCGCAGGCCTTGGCCCGGCCTCCGATCCACCCAGCCCCTTTTCTTTTTCCATTTGTTTAAAAATCCAGAAAGTTGTGCTGTAGATTTAAATCTGCCAAAAATCACAAAAACCTCGGTTTGACCTGATTCAAACTCCGGAGGTTAGCCCCTATAAATCCCCACCACCTCACACATGTAGCTTGCTAAAATAATAAATGTAGTTTCTTCAATAGTTTTAGGAGTAAGAGTAGGCAGTTTTGACTGTTTTATATTTAGTAATTTTTCTGCAAGTCAAAAAAATATGAAACCAATGCCCGGCCCTTCCTTTTTAACCTACTTATCCAGTAAAATTGGAATCACCCATTTAGGAGTTCCTTAGCACCGGTAGTAATTTTTGCAAGTTTGGGGCAGAAGCTTCTTGCAGAAATTCTAGAAGATTCTGTGAAACTCCTTTTTGAGTTATTCCAACTCCAGGAGTTGAGCACCATCTATACCTACCTAATCCTAGAAGGTCATATATTTAGTGTGAATATTTCTGTGTTGGGGATTACTTGAGTGATTCTAGTCTTTTCTGAAGTATTAAAGTTGCTATAAATCAACCATATTAGCTAAAATCATGAATCCAATTGGGTTGGTTTAGTATTTCAGTTACCCACCCAGCAATATTATTTTTGATCCCTGCCCCTTTGCAGAACAGTTCTGAAGCACTTGTTTGCTTACTAGACTAGGGTTCACCCCTAATTTCACCATTAATTCTAGGAGTACCCAAATTAGTTGTTTCCAATGACTTTGACTTGCTTATTTCAGTAGCTAAAAAGGTGTGTTTTGGTTGGTCTAGTGGAGTACTTATTCTGTACTGTTTGACTTGTTTGCTCCATGATTGATGTATGGTGTGTTGCTTGATTCGTATATTATCTTTTACGATGATAGATACGAACGAGGAAGGGTACGAGGAAGGTGATTGGGAGTACCTTGAAGAGGGAGATCAGGGACAAGTTGTCAACAAAGGCAAGCCACCTTCTTGCTCATACTCCTTGTCCTATTATTTTATCTATGCATGTTTTATCTACCCGTTTATGTAATTTGCATTATTTTTACTATATTATGTTACGCGGGGAATGTTTGGCTCCTCCAAACCATTACCCCTTGGTACCAGGAGGTACAACTCCCTCTTTATACCTACCTGCCCCTAGCATGATAGATGGTGACATAACACCATAACCCTTTGGAAACCTTATTTTAGCCTAAGCAAAAGTGTAGGATGGGAAGACCCCGGAAAAGGATTTACAAAATGTTTTATTAGAAAACCTTGGTGAAGCTTGGCTTACCAAGTGGTTTGGAAAAATGAGAAGGGTTTTGTTTTACAAAATGGACGGACAAAAGAAGGAGAAAAAATGTTTAAAAAAATGCACCTAGTTCTTTGCAGTTTTGCTAGAACAATTAACCCGTGCAACCACATTACTCTGGAATGGGACGAGGCTGGGCTGGAGGTTTGTCCACTCCGGTATAGGTCTCAAACTACTACGGGGGAGAACAAATCCCCGGAGGCTAGGCTTTCTCCTGTGAAGGCCCATGTGAACCATCGGTCTGGAGAAGGTAAATACCTTCTAATGGCGGCCAGACGATACTATGAACCCCTCATTGAAAGCGCACACCCTGCGGGGTGCAAAACACGCTCCGGCTGGCTTGTGACTATATAGGGCGTCCCGGTTTTGAGGGGATTAACTTCATAGGGTAGGCACTTGTATCAGAGACGGCATCCGGAAGGTCTTGACCAGTTATGTGACCCACAATCAGTGTAGATTAGGGACGTGTAATCGGATGGTGTGGGTAAAGTGTACAACCTCTGCAGAGTGTAAATCTATTCGAATAGCCGTGTCCACGGTCATGGACGGTTGGGAAGGTTGCTATAGAGTGGTGCTGGTTTTGTTTTCAAAAAGGACTTCGGAAAATCAATGGCTCGAAAAAGGTTTTGACCATGGGATGGTCGGGAAAATGGAGGAAGGATTTTGGTCATGAGATGACTGGAAGGTGAAACAAATGGGTGACCCCATCCTAGTGATTTCCTAAAACTTTTCAAAAAGGTTTCCAAAATGTTTTACAAAAGTTTTCAACAAAGATATAGAGGCATTCTATATCTACAAGAGAAACTAATTTACAAAAAACCTCTTTTGGAGCCACCATACCCTAGCTAAATTGCATATCCGTTATTACTATATTAAGATGGTGTGCGAGTACATTCAACGTACTCACCGACATTGTCCCTGGCTATTTACTTGGCCTAATTATGAGCAAGAAGATGGGAATAACGAAGGTTACGACGATGACTTCGTGAACTAGGGCGTTATTCCGAGTCAGGCACCCTATGGGCTATGGCATGACTCGGGCCTTCTATGTTTAGTGTTTTCGCTGCAACTATCTATTTGTGCCCAAGTGGCCCCTTTGTAAGACTGTCTTTGTAAGACTTATTGTTTCAGTACTTTGATGGATGTGTACTCTGATACTATGTCAATTATGCTCCATGAGTCACTGATCATGGGATCGTGGTGGTTTACATAATGGTTTATCTCGGACCGTAAAACTGGGGTGCCACAATAGCCGCGTCCGCGGTTATGGACAATTGGAGTGGCCATAATGTTCCGTCGTCAGATGTTTATGAAATGACTTATGAAATGAATTATGACTTGACTTGACCACAACAGGGTTGTGAACCTAAAAACTAAGTTCCCACTTAGGTGTTATAGAACATTAAGTTAGTTTTCTTTACTTCTAAACTCAGTTAGAGATAAATCTTGCTTTTTGCAAAACAACCTAGAGCTTAGTATTCCTACTTGAACCACTTTACTTGTTAGTGATAGTTTGCGAGTACTTAAAGAGTATTCATGGCTTTGTCCCTGGCTATTCCTATGGCCAGACTATGAGGAGGACTACCAGGATGATGGATAGCAGGAAGTCTATGACAACTAGGATCATCTTCCATCGTCAGCATTGCCTGTGACCCTGAAGATGGAGCTTCGACCATGCTACCCTTATTAAGACTGGATCATGAGATCCTTTATTTGTAAGACCTTTATTATGGTTTGTAATGGATGATGAACTATGGTACCAATTTGTTATGTCTCGCAAAAATAGTAATCCTGGGATTGCGATGTATAGCATAACAGGCATCTGGGATTAAAAATCTAAGTGTTGACAAGTTGGTATCAGAGCCATCCTGACCATAGGAGAGCCTAGTTAGAATGGATGCTTGAATCAAAAACTTAGTTTCAAAACAAAATAAGTGAGTATTTATGAAAACTTATTCTCATTCTTATCACTTAGATTATTTCATGAAAATCGATGTCCCTAAAAAATTCTTGCAAACTTATATAAAATTTGACACACATGATCACTCTACTAACTTACTCATCCTACATTCTTATAGATGGAGGTGAAGTATATCAAGTTCTATCAGTTGGGCAATGGAGGAGAGATCATCTTTGAGCGCGATTTGGACCAACTCTCAGAACATCTTGAGCACCCTGAAGGGATACGGGTAGGCTACACTAGCACAAATAAAAAAATTTCTACCGCGTATACCAGGATTACTGTTGTCATAGATCACGGGATTACCACTAGACGTGCAGTTGCGAAATTGATGAAGCACGTCGAGGCAGTGCAGGCGTTCCACGTCTCCTCCTTGTCCTCGTCCCACGAGAAGCTCCCCTTGCACGGCTCGTCCAAGCGCTACAAATGCAACGCCTCCGAGGTATCCACACGTACAGGGTGGAGCGTCAGACGCCGGACTGCTAGGTCCGCGCGCACGGCACGGGCGTGAGGAGTGGCGGCTGGGTGGAATAATCTCAGGTCTGAGGTCTAACCCTGGTCAGCTCGCCCCACCCTCTCATATATAGGCGTCCCTAGTGGGCTTCTACATTAGCAGCCCATTAGTAGCCTAAGCCTGGTTTAATTCGGATCTAATCCTCATTAGGCTTCCAGCCCCTTAAGTGTGTGACCCATAGGTTCATATACGTATAGACATGACACGAATACACTTATTCTGCCAATAGTTGGTAGCGGCCTCTAGCAAGACGTGCCAACTCCTAAACGCATACAAAGATCATATCGGACGAACCATCACAAGGTTTAGTACATGTCTTTCCCTTTGACTCACGATATTTGGTCTAGCTCCAAGCCGACCTCCCTTTCTCGATACTGGGATTCGGAGTCCCTTTACTAGGTTAACTCTTAACCTTATGTAGCACGGCCATGCATTTCTGGATCCGATCACTTGAGGGGCCCAGATATATCTCTCTCAAGTAGAGAGGGGAAAATTCCATCTTAATTGACCATGTCTTGCAGCATGCTTCAGGATAAACCCGAAAGCTACCTTTATAACTACCCTGTTACGGTGTAGCATTTGATAGCCCCAAAGTTGGTCGATCCACATATCAAGTACATGCGACAATCTCAGGTCTAAGGACAAAACGTACACGATGTGTAGAGAGAGAGCTGCAACTAATTGCCAGTCTCAAGTTGGGTCAGTCCGACCCCATGTTCATAA
Source organism: Avena sativa (assembly GCA_916181665.1). Lineage (NCBI taxonomy): Eukaryota > Viridiplantae > Streptophyta > Magnoliopsida > Poales > Poaceae > Avena > Avena sativa. The sequence goes on from OV702297.1 coordinate 154,172,072, forward strand.
CATGTGTCCACATTATTGGTTTGACATCTCCATGTCTATGACTTGCGAAACATAGTCATCAACCAATCGATGTGCTAGTCTAATATTCACATGTGTCCTCACATGAACTCCGACTAGGGACAACTATTAAATAACCATACAAGTAAAGAGTTTCACAAACAATTCACATAATTTCCAATCAATACAAGTTGCCTGATATGGATATTCAAGGAACATTACAATAACTCATGGATACATATGAAATATAATCATCTCTATGATTGCCTCTAGGGCATATTTCCTTCAGTCTCCCACTTGCACTAGAGTCAATCTAAAATGTATCTAATACCAATTGCTCTTGTGTGCGCTTCATGTGTGGGCTGCGGGAGAGGCTTAGTCAAGGGATCAGCAACATTTGAGTCTGTATGTATTTTGCATCTCATGACACTACCATCCTCAATGAACTCTCGAATCTGATGGTAACACATGTGAATATGTTTGTTCTTCTGGTGCTGTCTAGGTTCCTTGGCCTGTGTAATAGCACCATTATTGTCACAATAAATGTCCAAGGGATTGGACGCACCCTGAACCACACCAAGAGCAATTAGGAAATTCCTAATCCAAACAACTTCCTTTACTACCTCCGAGGCAGCAATATATTCAGCTTCTGTTGAAGAGGAGGTCACTGTATCTTGCTTGGAACTTTTCCAGCTCACAGGACCACCATTCAAGACAAACACATAACCTAATTGCGATTTCGAATCATCAGAGTCGTTAAGGTAACTCGCATCTGTGTAACCCTTTACACTGAGTTCATCCCCACCTCCATAAACTAGGAACACATCCTTAGTCCTTTTCAAGTACTTAAGGATGTTCTTTACCACTATCCAGTGACCTTCACCTGGATCAGCCTGGTATCTGCTCGTAATGCTTAGAGCATAGGAAACATCTGGGCGAGTACATATCATTGCATACATGATTGATCCAATAGCCGAAGCATATGGAACCCTACTCATGCGCTCACGCTCATCATTAGTCGAAGGACACTGAGTCTTGCTGAGTTTTATGCCGTGAGACATGGGCAAGAACCCCTTCTTAGCCTCTTCCATGTTGAACCGTTTCAACACTTTGTCAATGTATGTGCTCTGGCTTAATCCAATTAGCCTTCTTGATCTATCTCTATATATCTTGATGCCCAGAATATATGCCGCTTCTCCCAAGTCATTCATCGAAAAACTATTTTTTCAATGAGGTCTTAACTGACTCGAGCATAAGAATGTCATTTCCAATCAGCAATATGTCATCGACATATAAGATTAGAAATACCAGCGCTCTCCCAGTTTCCTTCTTGTAAACAAAAGGTTCTTGTTCGTTTTTGATGAAGCCAAACTCCTTTAAAACATCATCAAATCGAATGTTCCAACTCCGAGATGCTTGCTTCAGCCCATAAATGGACTTCAGAAGTTTGCATACCTTTCCAGCATTGTTTGGATTGACAAAACCTTCGGGCTGCATCATATACACGTCCTCAGTTAGGATTCCATTTAGGAAAGCCGTCTTGACATCCATCTGCCATATTTCATAGTCGAAATGTGCAGCAATGGCTAGAATTATCCGTATAGATTTAAGCATCGCTACGGGCGAGAAAGTCTTGTCGTAGTCAACTCCTTGAACTTGTCGAAAACCTTTTGCAACAAGTCGAGCTTTATGGATGTGAACATTTCCATCCATATCAATCTTTTTCTTATAGATCCATTTGCACTCGATGGATTTAAAACCATCAGGCAGGTCAACCAAGTTCCAAACTTGATTGTCTCCCATGGACTCTATCTTGGATCTCATGGCGATCAGCCATTTCTCAGAGTCTGGTTCCACCATCGCTTCTGCATAGGTCGTAGGATCATCATTGTCTAACAATAATAATTCTCGCGCTTCGTGGAGCCTCGCCGACCTTCGTGGTTATGGTGCTTCTGTTGCCACGGGTTCCTCAACTTGTTCTGCTACAATAGCATCACTCGTAGAAGCATCCCCAACTGGCTCATCTTGAACTTCTTCAAGTCGCACCGACCTTCCACTTGTTCCCTTTGTGAGAAACTCTTTCTCTAGGAAAACACCGCTACGAGCAACAAACACTTTGCCCTCTTCTCGGTTGTAGAAGTAATACCCTAAGGTTTCCCTCGGATATCCCACGAAAATGCACTTATCCGATTTGTGTGTTAGCTTGTCTGACTGAAGTCGCTTGACAAATGCATCACAACCCCAAATCTTTAGAAAAGACAAACTGGGATTCTTTCCAGTCCACATCTCATATGGTGTCTTAACTACGGATTTAGATGGTACCCTATTAAGTGTGAAAGCTGCCGTTTCTAGAGCGTAACCCCAAAATGACAATGGTAAATCCGACTGGCTCATCATAGATCGAACCATGTCCAACAAAGTTCGATTACGCCGTTCGGAGACCCCGTTTCTTTGAGGCGTTCCGGGCGACGTAAGTTGTGGAACAATTCTGCAACTCGTAAGATGATCGCTAAATTCGTGACTCAAATATTCACCTCCACGATCAGATCACAAGGCCTTTATTTTCTTGCCACGTTGATTCTCTACTTCACTCTGAAACTCCTTGAACTTTTCAAAAGTTTCAGACTTATGCCTCATCAAGTAGACATAACCATATCTACTGAAATCATCAGTGAAAGTAATGAAGTAGTGATATCCTCCTCTGGCTGTCGTGCTCATTGGCCCACATACATCAGTATGTATGAGTTCCAACAAGTCTATCACTCTCTCGGGTAAACCCGAAAAAGGTGACTTGGTCATCTTTCCAAGTAAACAAGCCTGACATATCTCGTATGATTCAAAATCAAACAAAGTTAGAGACCATCACCATGGAGCTTCTTCATGCGCTTTTCACTTATATGCCCCAAACGACAATGCCATAAATAGGTAGGACTCAAATCATTAGGCCGAAGCCTTTTAGCACTAACATTGTAAACAGATGCATCATCAAGATTTAAAATAAATAACCCATTCACAATGGGAGCATTAGCCATAAACATAGCATTCTTAGAGATTACACAACCATTGTTTGCACTCGCGAATGAATAACCATCCCTCATCAAACATGAAGGTGATAAAATGTTTCGACCCATACTAGGAATGTAATAACAATTATTCAACTCCATAATAAATCCTGACGGAAGGTGAAGTTGCATGATGCCGACGAACAATGCAGCAACCCTTGCTTTACTTCCAACACGAAAATCCACTTTACCTTTCTACGCTTATCTAGTCCTTATTAGCCCCTGCATCGAATTGCAAATATGAGCAACCGATCCGGTATCAAATACCCAAGAGTTAACATAGGAATCAACGAGAAGAATGTCCACAACATTTACAATAAGCGTACCTGAGTGGGAAGTACTCTTACTTCCACTCTTCTTCAAAGAAGCCTGGTACTTGCTGCAGTTTCTCTTCCAGTGGCCATGTTCATGACAAAAGAAGCACTCAGTGTCTTCTACAGGTCCAGCCTTTTGCTTGGGTGTAGGCTTAGGGATCGTATCCTTAGCCTTGCCCTTCTTCTCCCAAGAAGTACCCTTTTTCTTGAAGCTAGGCTTGTTCTCCACAGCCATCACATGGCTATGCCCTGCACACTTCTTCATGACACTTTCTACTTTTTTAAGCATCCCACATAATTCATTAAGGCCCTTCTCCACCCCATGCATATGGTAGTTCGAAATGAACTTCCCATAGCTGGATGGAAGAGACGCCAAAATGAAGTCAGTGGCCAACTCTTTGCCTAGTGGAAAACCAAGTTTTTCCAAAGTCTGACTGTAACCAACCATTTTGATCACATGGGGGCCTACAACTGCTCCCTCTGCCAGATTGCATTCGACAAAGGACTTGACAACATTGTACCTCTCAGTCCTTGCCTGATCTTGGAACATGTCCTTAAGCGCGACGATCATATCGTACGCTTCCTGATCCTCAAACTTATTTTGGAGTTCAGGTTCCATGCATGCGAGCATAAGATAGCTAACCTCAAGAGAATCATCACATGCTCTCTTGTAGGCATTCTTGAGGGAAGCAGATGCATTATCAGCAGGTTCATCGGGGATTGGGGTATCCAGAACCGTTTCCTTTTTATCAGACCTAAGAACAATTCTCAGGTTATGGACCCAGTCCGAATAGTGTTCGGTGCCATTGATCTACAACAGAAAACATGAAAAATACTAAGCCATGTAACCATGAAGGAGTAAAACATATTAAACAATTTAGTAGCATATACTCCCACTTAAATCAATATCCCTCTATTGATACTAAGTGATTCAAGATCCACAATTAAAAAGTCGACTAGTGAGCTTTAGCATCACTGCTAGAAGACAAGGTAAATCGGTAAGCAACACTTGCTAATCATATCACATATGACTCTTGTTGTTGGGTGACATCTCTATGTCAAAACTAGGCATCCAACCTTTATGCCCCAAGGTCCTTAACTGTTAAGATGACCTTGTCAAGTTCACCAACCCTTATGCGTGTAGGTATCCGATACAAACCCATCCAGCCAAGGAAAACCGCGGCACCCTAATTTCATAGGCCCACCAACGATTGTACAGGGCATAGGATGGTGCAAGGTTTGGTTGGGAGGGCATGGTTTAACTTAAACTTTGTGAGGGATCGTTCTACTTCTATCATCTAAGCATGCATAGTAGTAAAACACATAAGAATAGCATTCACATAGATGTGACACAGTATGGCCCCTTTTCTCATGGTGATCTCCATCGCCATAGAACCTGTCCACCATGATGATCTCCATCTTCATGTTCCATGTGAGCCATCTTCCAAGTGATGAGTCCTCCAAGAACTAATACAAGCTATTACTCCTAACAACTAGTAATCAAAATTACATAGTACTGGGATCATCACAAGTTGGCACGCAGGCCATTACAATAAATGACAACACATATGGCTCCAGCCGTGTTGCCCTACTCACGACACGCAGGTCATGCAAAATATCATACATGCATCACATACATATATGGGCCATGCTGATCACATACATCCTGCAAAAACAAGTTATGCATAGAATCGCATCCTACCGGATCATGTGACATCATAGAACCTAGTTACCTTAACGAGATACAAAAGGGGCTACGATTAATGGGGGTCTAGGGGGTCTCCCCCTGCGGGGTTGGAAGGGGCAGCGCCCCTCGCGGTATCTCTGGGCGTCCGGAAAACCGTGAAAAATGAGGGATCGAATCTTCACAATTTTCTTTAAGGATTTTGATCGGCAAATAAAATTTACCATAAACCGACTATTGTTCCGATCCGATCAAACTCCTTTGATCACGGTACATCGATTTTAGATCTAGGTTCCCATTTGATCAATCGTATTGATCTTCGCGTGATTCAATAGGATTTATGTGTCACTGTCTACCCCGATGGCGGAAACCGACCGGTAGGGGTAAGTCATTCGACAACCTCAGAATTACGATCACGGAAAGCAAGATCATAGATCAATCCTGAACCACCGCCATATAAATGATCACATCATTCATATCAATCTGCATATCACCGTATGCAAACATCCCAAACCTATAACTGAACATCATCGACTCTTATACCACTGAAGGGATACGGGTAGGCTACACTAGCGCAAATCAAAAAATTTCTACCACGTATACCAGGATTACTGTTGTCATAGATCATGGGATTACCACTAGACACGCAGTTGCGGAATTGATGAAGCGCGTCGAGGCAGTGCAGACGTTCCACGTCTCCTCATTGTCCTCGTCCCACGAGAAGCTCCCCTTGCGCGGCTCGTCCAAGCGCTATAGGGTGGAAGCGTCAGACGCCGGACTGCTAGGTCCACGCGCGACACAGGCGCGAGGAGTGGCCGTTGGGTGGAATGATCTCAGGTCTGAGGTCTAACCCTGGTCAGCTCGCCCCACCCTCTCATATATAGGCGTCCCTAGTGGGCTTCTACATTAGCAGCCCATTAGTAGCCTAAGCCTGGTTTAATTCAAATCTAATCCTCAGTAGGCTTCCATCCCCTTAAGTGTGTGACCCTATAGGTTCATATACGTATAGACATGACACGAATACACTTATTCTGCCAATAGTTGGTAGCGGCCTCTAGCAAGATGTGCCAACTCCTAAACGCATACAAAGATCATACCGTACGAACCATCACAAGGTTTAGTACATGTCTTTCCCTTTGCCTCACGATATTTGGTCTAGCTCCAAGCTGACCTCCCTTTCTCGATACTGCGATTCGGAGTCCCTTTACTAGGTTAACTCTTAACCTTATGTAGCACGGCCATGCATTTCTAGATCCGATCACTCGAGGGGCCCAAAGATATCTCTCTCAAGTAGAGAGGGGCAAATTCCATCTTGATTGACCATGTCTTGCAGCATGCTTCAGGACAAACCCGAAAGCTACCTTTATAACTACCCTATTACGGTGCAGCGTTTGATAGCCCCAAAGTAGGTCGATCCACATCTCAAGTACATGCGACAATCTCAGGTCTAAGGACAAAATGTACACGATGTGTAGAGAGAGAGCTGCAACTAATTGCCAGTCTCAAGTTGGGTCAGTCCAACCCCATGTTCATAACATGTGTACACATCATTGGTTTGACATCTCCATGTCTATGACTTGCGAAACATAGTCATCAACCAATCGATGTGCTAGTCTAATATTCACATGTGTCCTCACATGAACTCCGACTAGGGACAACTATCAAATAACCATACAAGTAAAGAGTTTCACAAACAATTAACATAATTGGCAATCAATACAAGTAGCCTGATATGGATATTCAAGGAACATTACAATAACTCATGGATACATATGAAATATAATCATCTCAATGATTGCCTCTAGGGCATATTTCCTTCACACCCGCACCCCAAGTTCTTCGGAGCATAGCTCAACAATTAGCAACGAGGAGAATTGCAATGGCTGATAGTTGCAAGCCTCAGAGGAAAGATGGAAGCACCCACCTCAGAGGGAATCTAGTTCATCTTAAGAGAGAACAACTGGCTAGACGGACTCGCCGGGGCTATGCAGGAAGCTCTTGCCCGTCTATGTGGGCAAAGCATCAATCAGATCAAGGGCACCCGCTTTAAGTTCTACGTAAGGCGTGATGCTATGGGACAGCCATTGGAGGTTCCATACCACCTGGAGCTGAAGCATCAGGTGGATCATCTCAGCTTTATGCTGTATGATTGGCAGAAGGAGTTGGACAATGCCCGCTCCTATGCCAACCACAACTATGCCATCGCAGTCAAGAAGGACCAGACCATCGCCTTCCTTGCGAAGGAGCACAAGACCTTTCGCTGTCTACGTGACAAGAAGAATCGCATTATTGCTGGCCTTCATCACAAGGTGACAGACTTGGAGGAGACCATCCATGAGAGGGACATGCAGCTTGAGGAAAGGGAGAATGCAGGGGAAGATATCCGTGGAGACCCTTACTCCTACCTTAGTGATGATGAATTCTTCCTGGAGGACCAACCCATGGACTTCCACACTGATGATGATTCCACCTTCATTGATGATGATGATGAAGCCACCGATTCTGATGAGTAGCAGCACTAGATCACTTTAGTAGCACTCACACCTACGATAGCGATCACTATGTGTGAGTTGTATCCGGTCCCACTGTATCGTAGATTCATAGAATGGTTCTTAAAACAATCTGTTTCCTTATTGTGGTGTGTGTTTGTACTGTGTTCTACGAATGAATGAAAAGCAAGGTTCTAGTTAGCAAAACCAGAGTCAAACTCAAAGTTTAAATTTTTTTCAAAAAAAAAACAAATCCCTGAACCTTAGAAATTTTCCTCTTTTCTCATCATCTATCTCAATCTTTAGATGCCTCACGGAGGAAGCAGTTCATCTCCGGGCCCAATGCTGCAAATTTTGCAAATGTTGGTTTCAGACCGCGAAGCTAAAGGAGCTGAACGCTACTAGGAAAATGGCTATAGGTAATCCACACATCCGTGGCGCACGTGCTAGTGGTGCCCCACGGGTAAAATAGGCGTGGCGCACTGCCCACAGGTGCCCTACAGCTAACTGCCGTAAGCATGGCGCACATGGGGGAGGTGCGCCACGGCTATGTGTGGGCCAGGGCACAGGTGGCCACAACACACATACCCGTAGCGCACTATGTCAAGGTACGCTACGGATGTGAAACTTAGCCGTAGTGCACCTTGACCTAGTGCGCTACGGATATATGTGCTGCAGCAGCTGGGTCAACTTAGCCGTAGGGCACTCTGCCCTAGTGCCCTACGGCTAAATGGCCTACACCAACTCCACCCCCCCCCCCCCCCGTGGATCGCCTTTTTAGCTTTGCAAAAAATAAAAGAAAATGAAAAACACTTCAAAAAAATAAAAGATAATGTGGTCTAGTTTCTAGGAAAATTAACAAACATGAATTTTGACTTTTTCTGCAAAAAAAGTCATGCCACGGTAAAACGGCCGTAACTTTTGCATACGATGTCAAAAAAAACATATAATATACCAAAATGACCAGAACGAGATCCCAGATCCTCTTGAGTCGTTTAGCGATTTTTTAGAATCTTAAAATTCGAAAAGAGTAAAAAGTTATGGCAAAAACAAGATTTTTTGCTGCAGAAAAAAAATTGAGGCAACTTACCCATAGCGCACCACCACCTAGTGCGCCACGAGTAAGTTGGCTAGGATTCGAAATTCGAATCACCACCCCGCCCACCTACCTCCTTCTCTCCTTCTCTTCCTTCCTCTTCTCTTCCTTCCTCCCTCTGTTCTTCTCTTCCTCCCTCTCTTCTTATCTTCCTTCCTCTTCTCTTCCTTCCTCTCTTCTTCTCTTCCTCTTCTCTTCGTCTTCTCTTCCTTCCTACCTCTCTTATTCTCTTCCTCTTCTCCTTCTCCTAACTTCGGCCTCCTCCGACCAAGGACGACCACGGGAACCAGCTCCTTCAACCATTGCCGTCGCCTCCTCCGACCACACGTCCTCTAGCCGTTGCCGCCACCACCTCCTCCGACCATACCTCCGTCCACCTCCGATTGTATCTCCCGACGCACCTCCTCCTCCTTCCTCGATGCCGACAAGGACTAGCACGGCCACGGCCTCCTGCACATCCCTGCGGTGGTAGGTCGTGGCCACGTCCACTGCTCCGGTAAGGCGACACGATGGCGGCGATTTCTGGACCCGATTGCTTCTGCAATTCAAAACGAGGGTGTTGTTTGCATTTTTTTTGTTTTTTGAAAAACACATCCGTGGCGCACCTATACCCCTACCCGTGGCGCACCTGGTAGTGCTCTACGCCTATCCTCATATAACCGTGGTGCACCTGGTAGTGCGCTACGGGCACTTTTTAGCCGCAGCGTACGCCTAGTGGCGCACCACTAGTGCGCCACGGATGGGTTTTTCAGGTGCGCCACGAAAAGCCTTTTTCCTAGTAGTGGAACGTCAAGCCAACTTAGCCACCCTTCAACACATAGCTCAGATGACCCAAAATAATCAAGGCCATGGAAACCAGGACAACCATGGATCCAAGCTCAAGAACTTTCAGAACACCAATCCACATCTTTAGTAAGTCTGAAGAGACATTAGATGATGATGACTGGTTGTAAACCATGGAGAATAACTTAGAAGTTGCAGGAGTAGAGGCCAATGAGAAGGTACTGTTTGCCACTCACTATCTGGTAGGAGATGCAAGAGCTTGGTGGAATAGCGTTCACACCATGAATGGAGGACAAATGATGACTTGGGATGAATTCAAACTCAAGTTCAGCAGAACCCATGTGCCACCGGGTTTAATCAAGAGGATGAGAGATGAAGTCAGAGAATTGGAGCAAGGGAGGATGACAGTAGTTGAGTACCGTGACAAATTTCTGTCATTGGCTAGGTATGCACTAGATGAGATTGACACTAAAGCCAAGAAGAAGGAGAGATTCTTGAACGGTCTGCATGATGAGATGCAGATGGTATTAGTCAATATCCCGTTTGCTGACATTTAAGCCTTAGTGGATTCTGCAATCTAGATGGAAGACAAGATCAACCAAGCCAATGAGAATCACAAGCGTAGAATGATGAATCAACCAGGAACCCACCATACCCCCAAAGTATTGCCCCAACCCGTCTGCAGGATATGCCCCTAGAAACAATAGACCTTCGATGACCCGTCCAAACTATCCCAACTGTGGAGGAGGAAACCCAAGGCCCGGAGAAAACCACAACAATAACCCCGACAACCCCAACAACTTCAACCATGCACCGCCCAAGTTCAACAACAACAACACCAACAACACCAATACTGCCCCAAGGACTGGAAGCAATGACGTGCCTGTTGGAGGAAAAGACAAGTCTCAGGTTACTTGTTATGAATGCGGAACCAAGGGTCAGTACTCCAATGAGTTCCCCAAGAAGCTTGCAACAACCACCAATGTGAATGCCCCAGCTCAGTAGCAACGCCGTGTTTAGCCTGGAAGGAGGTTTTCCCCCGGGAATTCGCTCAACCGCAACGGCCGTCTATTTCACATGAATGCTGAAGAAGCCCAAGAAGTGCCAGATATCGTGATGGGTATGTTTTCTGTTAACTCAGTACTTGCAAGAGTGTTGTTTGATTATGGAGCATCGAACTCATTTGTACAGAAGAATTTGCATGCACTAGTAAGATTCAACCAACAAAATTGAAGCATGTTATGATAGTTCAAATACCTGGTTCATCCACCAAAGCTAGATAAATTTGCAAGGCCGTACCTATCAGAATCCATGGCATAGATTTTTATGCTAGCCTAATAGTACTCGGAACCAAAGGTTTGGAAGTAGTACTAGGAATGGATTGGATGTCGAAACATAAAGGATTAATCGACTGTGCCAAGAAAGCCATAACCATGACTAGTACTGCTGGAGTATTAGTAGAGCATGTATCTGAAACCATTCCCCATCAATTCAAGTGCAACAAGATTCTAGCCCAACCAACCATTGACCAAGTCAGACTAGTATGTGAATACCCCGACGTATTCCTAGATGTATTGCCCGGTATGCCCCCAGATAGGGATATCGAGTTTATCATTGAACTAATCCCTGGAACCAGACCCATAGATCAGAGACCTTATAGTATGAACCCGTATGAATTAGTAGAGCTAAAGAAGCAACTGGATTCTATGCCAGAGATAGCATTGATTCAACCAAGTGCATCGCCATGGAGATCACCTATTTTGTTTGTGGATAAGAAATATGGAGGTAACCGTTTGTGCATGGATTATCGAAAGCTGAATGAGGTCACCATTAGGAACAAGTACCCACTACCGAAGATAGAAGATCTGTTTGACTAGTTGACCGGTGACAAAGTGTTTTCTAAGATTGATCTTAGAACTGGTTATCATTAACTCAAGATTCGCACGGAGGATATTCCAAAGACTGCCTTCACCACCAGATATGGACTGTCTTTTGGATTAACCAATGCCCCCGCTTATTTCATGAACCTCATGAATAGGATTTTTATGAACTTCCTGGATAAGTTTGTTGTTGTTTTCATCGATGACATTCTAATCTATTCCAAATCTGAAGAAGAACATGATCTACACCTAAGGACTATCCATGAAACCCTTAGGGAGTATCAGTTGTGTGCCAAGTTTAGCAAATGTCAGTTCTAGTTACAGGAAGTAGGATTCCTAGGACATATCGTGTCGGCAGGAGGAATTGCTGTCGACGCCGCCAAGGTTAAGGATGTGGAAGAATGGAAAGCCTCGACCACTAAAACCCAAGTTCGTGCATTTATTGGATCAGTGGGATATTACCGCAAGTTAGTAGAAGGATTTTCGAGCATCGCAAGACCCATGACCCAATTGTTGAAGAAAGATAAGAAGTTTGAATGGACGGACAAATGTGAAGCAAGTTTTCAAGCACTCAAGAAGAGATTGATCTCAGCCCCAATCTTGATTATGCTGGATATCACGAAGCCTTTTGATGTGTTTTGTGACGCATCCAAGATCGATCTCGGATGTGTGTTGATGCAAGAAGGCAAATTCATATCATATCTATCCCGACAAATGAAACAACATGAGCAGAATTACCCTACCCATGACCTTGAACTAGCAGCCATAGTTTTAGCCTTGAAGACCTGGCAGCATTACCTCACGGGTAACCGCTGTGAGATTTATTCGGATCACAAGAGCCTGAAATACATTTTCACCTAGAAGGAGATGAATATGAGGCAAAGGAGATGGATAGAGCTAATCAAGGACTATGATATTGACATTCACTATCACGTCGGTAAAGCCAATGTGGTAGAAGATGCCCTTAACAGATTTCCTTGTCGCTTGAACACCATGATCCTAAAGGAGCAACCAAGTTTGCACAAGGAGTTGGAAGATTTTAGAATGGAGATAGTAAGTGAAGGATTTTTGGCTAGCATAGAACTTCAACCCACTTTGATCAGTCAGATCAAGGAGGTGAAGAAAGGAAATGCTAGTATCGACGGGATCAAACGTCATATCGGTACAGGGAAGGTACCCGTATTCACCGAAGATGAAGGAGTTTTGTGGTACAAAGGACGTATCTGTGTGCCAGCAGATTCAGAGTTGAAGCAAGCTATTTTGAAAGAAGCCCATGATACTCTTTATTCTATCCACCCCGGAGGAACAAAGATGTATCAGGATTTGAAGGAGCAATTTTGGTGGCATAAGATGAAGAGAGAAATCAGAAGCTACATAGCCAAGTGTGATATCTGTTAGAGAGTCAAGGCAGGACATCAGAGACCCACAGGACTTTTGCAACCTTTGTAGATTCCGGAATGGAAATGGGATTCAGTTGGAATGGATTTTATCACCGGTTTGCCTACATCTAGTAGGGGAAATGACTCTATTTGGGTCATAGTGGATAGACTGTCCAAGGTAGCCCATTTCTTACAGGTCAAGACCACTTATCAGAGTTTGAAGCTATCAGAGTTGTACATTGCTAGAATAGTCAGTTTGCATGGAGTTCCAAAGAACATCGTGTCGGATCGAGGAACTCAGTTTACCTTGAGATTTTGGAAGAAAGTCCAAGAAGGATTAGGAACCAGACTCTATTTCAGCACCGCTTATTCCCCTCAGACTGATGGACAAACAGAGCGAGTAAACTAAATACTCGAAGATATGCTGAGAGCTTGTGTGTTAGAATATGGATCTAAATGGGAAGACTATCTGTCTTTCGTAGAATTTTCATACAACAACAGTTACCAAGCCAGTTTGGAAATTGCCCCATTCGAATTCATGTATGGAAGAAAGTGCCGTACCCCTTTGAATTGGTCGGAAGTAGGAGAGAGTCAGATTTTTGGACCCGACATCCTACGAGAAGCCGAAGAGAAAGTTCACAAGATCCATGATCATATCAAGACCGCCCAATCCAGATAGAAGAGTTATGCCGACAAGAGACGTCGAGACCTAGCCTTCAATATCGAAGATTTCGTATATCTGAAAGTATCACCCTTGAAAGGAATGCAACGTTTCCAACTCAAAGGAAAGTTAGCCCCCAGATATATTGGACCTTTCAAGATTTTGAATCGCCAAGGAGAAGTATCATATCAACTGGAACTGCCGGAGGAGATTCCACCGTGCATAATGTGTTTCACATCTCGTTACTTCGCAAATGCCTAGAAGTCCCGGAGAAGACCGAAGCTTTCAAGAATATTGATCACAGAACCATAGAGATCAATGATGACCTAACATATCCCGAAGTACCCATTCGTATTTTGGAAGAAGCCTTCAGAACCACAAGAACCCGGAGTATCAAGTTTCTCAAGATCCAGTGGAGTAACCATACTGAAGAAGAAGAAGCTACCTGGGAGCGAGAAGACTACATTAGGACTGAGTTTCTAGATCTCTTTAAATCCTAGTTTTCCTTTTTCTTAAATCTCGGGATGAGATTTCTTTTAAGGAGGGAAGGTTTGTAACATCCCAAAAATATTAATCAAGGTTATCAAGTTCTAATCACCCAAGTTTAGGGTTAACAAAAACTTTTGTTAATTAAAATAAATATGAATGCATGTGTGTATGTGATGAATGCATGAATGCTTGCAATGACTTGTTTGATTGCTATGAATGGCAAGGATTTGTTTGAAGATGAAAACAACCTCATCTAAATCATTTCCAAGCAAAATCTATTGAGAGAAAATAAAAAATAAACAATATAAGCAAATGGTCATTTTTGCCAAACTTGTTCACTAGACCACTTTGAGTGTTTCTAGTCCAAGTTTTCTAACAGAAACAAATCCAATTCTTTTCACCCCTTGCTAGAACAAGTACAAGTGAACCCAAGCCCACCTTGCAAACCCACAGAAACATTTTGCAAATCTATTCAAATGACAATTCAAAACTGAATCGAGTGTAGGTACTAAGATCACCATTTCTCAAAAACCACTCAAACCAGTTCACCTTGACAAACCCAAGCAACCAGATACTACCAAGTATGTGACCAGTACACTCACCAAAATTCATTCAAAAATTTCATTCTAAATTTCTTTCAGCCATTTTGTCAAACACTTGGTGAGCACAGTAAAACCTTCCTAACTATCACTGTTTTTGATCAATGCTTTGTTCCCTCTTTGCACCCTCCTCTCACCCCTTGTCTCCTCCAGTGACCACACTGCATGGACACAAGCTAGAACCCTACCCTTTGCACCACGCCGTGCCACCCGAAGCCACCCCTTTCCAGCCGACCATGGCTAGCTAGCAGGAGCCATCGCCGCGCCTAGCCACCATGTCCAGGAGGCAGCCCAACGTCCACCGCCACCCCCTATCCAGCCCTCGCACACAGCCAGACACTGGACCACAGAGAACGTGCCGTGCCCATTGTCTCTGCACCATGCCGAGAGCACGCCAGAGCGCCGCGCCCGACACGCTCGCACACGCCGCGCCTTGCCCTTGCCGCCCATGCCTGCAATCACCACGACCCTAGGAACCTCCCAGACATCCCCGTTCACCGCCGCGCGACCCGTAGCACCCGTGCATCGTCAAAAACACCATCGGTGCCGCGTAGAGCATCGACCGTTCCCGACCAACCTCGATCGCCCCTTGCTACGCCATCAAGTCCTTGAGCATCGCAAGGAGAACACGCACTATCTAGCCTCCGAGCCATGCCGTTAGCTCACTTCACCATCGTCACTGACGAGCTCTGCCCATGCCGCACTGCCTCTCTCGCTCGGCTATAAAAGGAGGCCTCCCCGGCCCCAATTCGCCACACCATTCCACTCTCCACCTCTCACAGAGAACCACTGACCCTTCCCCGGATCAAGGCGAGCCCCAGGTCGCCGGAATTTCACCGGAGTCTTCCGTGGAGGAGGAGAAGAGGAGTCGTTGATTGGAGCCGCCCCAGGAGCTGCCGCAGCCACTGTTCAAACCGCCGTCATCGACAATGTTGTTCGCCCCCAACGCCGACCCTAGGTAGAGTCCTGGTGAGCCTCACACGACCCCCACCGCCGTGTTAGGGTTCAGTCTCGCCGACGCTGCCCGACGGAGACGACACACCCCAGCCGTTAGATCAAGATCTAATCATAGGGCTCAGATTTAAGAGTACCGCTTTAGTTAGAATGAGCCGCTGACGCGTGGGACACCCATGACAGAAGCCCGCCGCATGCTACAATGTGTGCAGTGGGCCGGCCCATTTAGTTCCCATGCAACCCAGTAGATTCAAATATAGTTTTTTCAATTTAGTTCAAACTCTAGTTTAGGCAGTAACTTTAAAAATCAATTCAGAGAGTTTTACTGAACCAAATTGCATGAAAACAATTTTGTTAGAAAGGTATTCAAAATATTAATCCAAGCCCGTTGGATTCAAACCATTTGTAATTATAGATCACCTATAGCAAAATAACAAGACAGCGACTTTTCCACATTCAAACATTTTTCAAAAATCAACCATAAATGCTTTGAGTTGATTCCAACTCTCAAAAATCACATTTTACAAGATATTTCTTAATATGTAAAAATATTTAGGTTTACCTGTAGAGATGTTGGACAAGTATTAAAATAATGCCCCATAGGCATTTCTAGTCACGTTAATTAATTAAAATAATAATGTTAAACCTTATTAAATTGTGACACCACTTTAAATCACATTCCCAAGCATTAAAATATGTGGTGATGACATGGTCAATATGATCCCATATTTTAATTGGAGAATATTAAATCTTAAGTAGTTTTTCTATGAGTAGAAATTACTTTTTTAAAATAAAATAAATAAGGCTAGACCTTTAATCCTTGTGATGATTGTGATGATGCTAGATCATCTAGTGTGAACCTTTGTGTGCCAAATAGAAGTAGTTAAGTATTGTTTGGTGATTGTGTACTTCGTATTTATTTATAGACGCTAGTACCAACCAAGGATACGAAGAGGAAGGAGACTACTACGAAGAGGAAGCAGAGGAGAACTTCAACCACAACAGTACTCAAGGCAAGCCATCCTAGCAAGCTAATAGTTTCAACTTTTCAAGCAAGATAACCTATGCAATGCATTAGGCATGCTTTGTTTATGCAACCTTAATTATACCAAATCCCAGTTTTACTTGCAAGCTGTATTCTTTTATTTCTTTATCAAAGTTCTTTATTACTTTTAGTTAGTATTTTGTGAGTTTTGGAAAGATAGTATATATAGCATAAAGAGCATAAAACTTGTCCTAAGTAGTTAGAAATAGATGTCATACTGAGGCACGAGACTATATTTGGATAGTCACACTTGATTAGCACCCCTCCTTAGTGAATACCCTAAATTTTAGTGGCTAGTGCTAAGCATAAAAGTTGATCACTTTAGATGGGAATACTTGGTGAAAAGGATTATGAAAACCTTAGAATGATGATTCATTCTAATGAAATGTTTTGACATGTGTTATGAACACCAGATGATTTTTATGATCAAAATGTTGAGGCATGAGCCTTAGCCCCTTGATAAAACTGATGGTTGTGTTCAGATGCGATACCATTCCAATTTTACCGTACAACCACAATACCTGAATTTTGGTACGGCTTGGCTGGAAGTTTATATATCTTAGTATGGGTTCCCTTGCGAAAGAGGTTTGAACTGAGGCTGCCTCGTTGTGATTGTCCACCTGTGTAGTTCCCAAGATGACATATGGTCATGGTTGGGAGGCCAAACTCATAGGGGAGGTGGGTGTGTAATTGAAAGATTAGGATTGATTATCCGCATACTGAGTATGGTGAATCAGGATTGTTCCTGACAGATGTATTGAATGTTGTGGTGAAAGTGTACCACCTCTGCAAAGTGTCAAACTATTCAAATAGCCGCGTCCGTGGTTATGGACAGTTGGAGTGGCCGGATTTTTTCGAAATTACTTATGAAATGAATTATGACTTGACTTGACCACAACATGGTTGTGAACCTGAAAACTAAGTTCCCACTTAGAGGGTATAGATCATTAAGTTAGTTTTCTTTACTTCCAAACTCAGTTAGAGGCAAATCTGGCTTTTTGCAAAACAACCTAGAGCTTAGGATTCCTACATGAACCAATTTACTGGTTAGTGATAGTTTGCGGAAAGAGTACTCATGGCTTTGTCCCTGGCTATTCCTATGGCCAGACTATGAGGAGGACTACCAGGATGATGGACAGCAGGAAGTCTGTGACAACTAGGATCATCTCCCATCGTCAGCATTTCCTGTGACCTTGAAGATGGAGCTTCGACCATGCTACCCTTATTATTATTCCGCTGTGTTGATTGTATTAAGACTGGATCATGAGATCCTTTATTTGTAAGACCTTTAATATGGTTTGTAGTGGATGATGAACTATGGTACCATTCTGTTATGTCTCGCAAAAATGGTAATCCTGGGATTGCGATGTATTGCATAACAGGCATCTGGGATTAAAAATTCGGGTGTTGATAGGAGCTATCGCCACCATCGTCCCTAGATCGGTGGGGGGATCTGAAGCTCTTCATGGCGCCTTGCCGAAGGGGAGAGATCATCCTGGAGGCCTTCTTCATCACCATGCCAGCCTCCGATATGATGCTTGAGTAGTTCACCCTTGGACTATGGGTCCATATAGTAGCTAGATGGTTGTTTCTCCTCCTTTGTGCTATCATGTTTAGATCATGTGAGCTCCGTTCATGATCAAGATCGTCTATTTGTAATCACATATGTTGTGTTTGAAGGGATCCGATGGATATTGAGATGCTATGTTAGATTGATTATTGATTCTATGTCTTATTGATTATTGATTCCATCATGTCTGTGTTGTTTGTATTCTTGCATGCTCTCCGTTGCTAGTAGCTATCTTGGCCAAGTAGATGCTAGTGACTCCAAGAGGGAGTATTTATGCTCGATAGTAGGTTCATGCCTCTAGTAATCTGGGGAAGTGACATGAATCTCCAAGGTTGTAGATGTGCTGTTGCTACTAGGGAGAAAACAAAAATCTTTTGTTCATGGAACAATTGTATTGTTTACTTTACACACATTTCTTAATGCAGTTATCCGTTGCTTGCAACTTAATACTCTAGGGGGTTCAGATGATAACCTGAAGGTGTATTATTTTAGTCATAGATGTAGTTGGATTACGGTCTATGTATATTGTTGTAATGCCCAATCAAATCTCATAGGAATCATGATGTCTAGTATATGCATTGTTATGCCTTGCTCAGTCTGTCAATTACCCCGCTGTAATTTGTTCACCCAACATGTTATCTATCTTAAGGAGAACACCTCTAGTGAACTGTGGACCCCGGTCCAATCTTTACCATTGTTACATCATCTACTGTTACCGTTTACTTTCTACAAGCAACCATTACCTTCCACACTATACGTTTAATCCAGCAAACCAGTGAGATTGACAACCTCACTATAAGTTGGGGCAAAGTCTTGAGTTTGTGTTGTGTAGGATTCTAGGTTGCTAACAACACCTTGGAGTTGTTTCCTTGCTCCTACTGGTTCAATAACCTTGGGTTCATAACTAAGAGAAAACTTGTCACTGTGCTCATCACACCTTGCTCTTGGGGTCTCCCAACGAAGCTCTACAACTGAGCCACGTCAAGATTTTTCTAGCGCTGTTGCCGGGGATTTAAGGACAACTTCACAAGGGGAGTCTTTCACAACCACTCTCTTTACTTTGTTTTTTGTTTTGCTTAGTTTATTTTGCTTTGTTTCTTTCTTTCAAAAATACAAAAAAAATTATTAGTTTCGTTTGGTTTGCTTTTTCTTATCAAAAACACAAAAAAATTATTTCCTACTATAGTTGTTGGTCTGTTATTGCGTTGCTTTGTCATGCTTTTTATCAATGGTTGGATTCTTTGAAACTAGTTCTTATTGGCAAGGTGGGTTCACAGAAGAACAAAAGTATTATTATAAGGAACACCACTTGTCACAAAAAGGGAAACACTTATGGGAACAAATTGATAAATTGAATACCATTGCTAGAAATGTGTGCTCTACTTATAATGTTACTTATTGCTTTGATAAATCTTGTTGCTGTAGGAGGTATAAACACCTCCCTTCTCAATGTGAGTATAATGACAATGTTACCATATCTTCTTATGTTAAAGGAAATTATGACTTTTATGATGTGGACCAAATAGAAGAATTTATTGCTTGGAAGGGTGCATTTGAACTTTCTAGTTTGCTTGAAAATACTGATGATTCACCTTATAAATATGAGATTTATGATATACTTAAATTTTTCTTTGATAATTACAAGGAAGAAATAGCTATATTATTGAATATATTAATAGATGCTTTCCACAAATGGAAGAGCCTAATGCCTTTCAGGAGCTTACGGGAGAAGAAATTGCTGAAACGGGAAGCTCATTAGATGGAAAAGAGGAGGAGAGTGATGAACAAAAGGAGGAAAAATGTATCTACCCATGCCTACCTTCTAATGAGAGTAACTCTTTATCCCTTACATTATTTGATTGTCCCCCATGCTTAAAAAAGGAGGATGAATGTTATGTTCCTATGGATCCTTTTGAAATATCTACTTTGGATAAAACCTGTGATAATAATTGTGCTCCTGTTATCTATGATAATCCTTTATTTGCACCTAATTTTGAAATGCATGGTACTAAAGAGTTTTGCTTCGAAAATGTTTATGATAAAGCTCTAGATGATGGTCCTATATTGGTTGATAATATTAATAGTAATACTATTTAAAATGAGATTGGAGAGGTCTTGACTTTATATTGGAATACCTCTTGAGAATGATCAGTCATCTTGTTATAAAATTGTTAAAAGTGGGTTTGAAAGTTTTAATCCCACTATTTTTGAGCTTGATAAAAATTATGTGTTGGTATATCATGAAAAACATGCTTTATGTGATAGTTATATTGTTGATTTTATTCATGAGGCTACTAAAAATTATTATGAGAGAGGAAAATATGGTTGTAGAAGTTTTCATTGTACTAAAACACCTCTCTATGTGCTGAAAGTTTTGAAGTTACTCTTGTTTTATCTTCCTATGCCTGTCACTTTGTTCTTTGTGAATTTATTTGCGTACAAGATTCCTATGCATAGGAAGTGGGTTATACTTAAATGTGTTTTTAATTTTCTTCTTGATGCTCTCTTTTACTTCAATTCATATTTCTTATGTGAGCATCTTCTCAAACTATTATGCCTAACTTAAAGGCGTTAAATAAAAGTACTTCTTGGGAGATAACCCAATAGTTTTATTGAGTCTTGGAAGTTATTACTTCTGTAATAACCTCTCCTTATCCTTTTTGTTTGATTTTTGTACCAATAATAACCTCTAATGAGAGAGAAGTAAGATTTGGGGAAGTTGCTGTGCCGAAACAGATTTTTGTGCTTCACTGTAAAAATTCGTGAAAATCTCTGTATATCGGATTGAGCTGTAATTTTCTGAGTAAATGGCTCAGGTTGTTAGCTAACTTTCATTAGTTCAACAGTTTTTGATTTGACTAACAGAAGGTCTTCGAAAAAATTTGGTTTTTACCTACTGGTTTGTTTTGACAGATTTCTGCCATTATTTGCATTTGCCTCTTTATCGGTTTCTTTTTGAGTTCTTCTTGATCACTTGAGATTTTTAAAGGAATTTCTACAGTATATTGTATTTTTAATGAAATTTTTGCTGTGTTAAAACTAAACCCCAAGGTTTATTATCTTGAATGCTCTAATGTTGCTAATGAAGATTGTGTGAAGTTTTGTATGAAGAAAATTGTCAAGTGTAGGGGAAGAATGATATGATCAGATAAAGAATGGACAAAAGCTCAAGCTTGGCGATGCCACCCCGTGTCACTCCAAGAAATATTCAAGAGCTACAAGCGTCAAAGCTTGGGGATGCCTAAGGCATCCCCTTCTTCATCAATAAAAATCTAAGGTCTCTTTCTAGACACTTCGTTTTTATTGTTTCATGCATTGTTGTGTTGTTCTTGGAGCGTCTTAGTTTACGTTTTTGGTTTCCATTTTCTTAGTTTGCTTGAATAAAGTAGTTGGACCCCCTCTTTCACTGTGATGTTTCAAATAAGTTGATTGGTGTTGGAAAAGAGTAGAAAGTTTCATGCTTATAGTTGTACAAAAGGGAGATTGTTTTGACTGTGACTTAGACTTTATCATGTCATGATATATGGTGTTTTGACCTTACACTTAGTGATTATGTAAGACCCCACCTTTATAAGGTAAAGGATCCCTGTGATTGCAATGCTAGTCCCTGGATCAAATGCTAGCATCCACAGTTTAAGATGAAGTACACAGATACAAAGGTCTTTATTACATCGTCATTCTAGAGATAAACATAGTCTTTTACAACTCCATAGACAAAGGCTAGTACAAGAGTCCTTAACTTAAGTAAATAAAGTAAAGTCTTCATCTTCATGTGCCACATGCAAACATGTTGAGTGTAGACTCATAACCCTAATCCTCATCAGAGTAACCTATAACATCTTAAGTTACATCCATAGTGGGTCAATACATTGAAATAGTATTGGCAAGTGATACAATAGTAGAATAGTAGTTTCTAACTTCTATATGAATTTGGCTAAGTGTAGCTTAGGCTTGCTTTGCTCAAAATAGGTTTTCCTTATCAGTTGAAAACACTAATATTTTGTTTGATGAAAATCACCCAAGGAACCACCAATATACAATGGTGAACCTTTACCCTTGTTCAACCACAAGTTTTTAACTTAGAAATTGGGATGAGTAGATCCTTGATAGCTTCAATGTCTTGATGCTCAAATTGTCCATTGTCGGGGACATGGCTAAGTAATTAGATTTTTCCTTCTCGAGAGGTGGTGCACTTTCCCCAAAAGACTCGACATGCATCGAGACGAGATCTTTCAGAAGCCTTCCCTTAGACCAAATGGACGCGTTCCATCCTATCACCCTACCACCATCTGTCCATTTGACTAAGTTATTGCAACCTATATGATCAAGGTAGAGCCCATATGCCATGTGGCTGCACTAGAAGCTTCTAAACACTAAATATCTCAAATCCCTTTGTTCCTGGGTGGCTTTCCACAAGTGAGATACACCAGGGAGGCCATAAAAATGGCCCCTGAGTAACCACTCAACGTAAACCATTCTTTCCATTCCACCAAAGTGATTCATTCACTTAGTTGTTTTATTAAGAAAAAACATAAGTCAAAGACTTAGCAAAATTTTCATAGCATGTATATAATCCACCCTTGTTTGCTACTATCTAGGATAAGCATGATATCAACAAGTATCTTAACTTAGAGAATAATTCTACCAAGACTAAAACTACTAGGATTTCCCATAGCATAGCATATAGATACTTAGCAAAACTTTCATGCAATCCCTATACAAAATATCACTAGTGCATATTCAAAATAATGGGAAAAATACATGAAGCACCACTTGCCTTGGTAGTTGGGGGAGTAGCAACAATCTTCACAATCACAATCACCACTAGCACCAAAATCTACACATAAAATAATAGCAACAAATTCACATTCCAATACTCAAGCAAAAAATATTATGAATGCATGCAAATACCATGTGATGATTTTTATAACTAAACAAGACAAGTCAAATAGTACTGAACAGAAAAAGATTTAAATATAGTCTAAATAAACTTAATTTGGCCTTATAAATATTTTAAAAATAATTTATATAGTAAAAATAATCCTATATTTGTCTCTACACAAAATTCCTTTTTCAGAAGAAAAATACAAAATTAAGCCCACAGTAGTGTAGGATTTATTTTTCTAAATCCACTGATATATTATTTGCATTTTTGGATAAACAGAACTCAAGTTATGAATTTTCTATGTTTCAACAATTTAAAAGATTCAAAACAGATTTATAATTCAAACCATAGACGCGTGGCAGCCTCTGATTGGTCTATACCACTTCATGCGGATCATGTCTCCGTGCTGTTGGATCAAGTCAGATCCAACACGCCAGATCTATGCGTACCCCTTCGCGATC
This sequence comes from Avena sativa, assembly GCA_916181665.1. NCBI lineage: Eukaryota > Viridiplantae > Streptophyta > Magnoliopsida > Poales > Poaceae > Avena > Avena sativa. The sequence goes on from OV702297.1 coordinate 154,195,420, forward strand.
TAATCTAATCTTGATCGCTGGATCTAGATCCAGCGGATCTCAGTGCTTCGACCAAGCGCGGGCGGCGCAAATGGCCACCGCGGCGGCTGCGCGTCAGACGGCGATGTTCCAGCGAGGCCAGAGGGTACGACAGGGAATACTGGTGCACACGGACATGGCGACGATTCCTCGTCGGAGTTGTCGTTGGCGTCGGGCTCGCTCGGAAGTTGTCGTTGGCGATGCTACAAGGCACGAAAAAACGAGCCAGAGGTGGCGTTAGACGCGCACGAACACGGCGAGTGCACGCGTATAAACCAGAGAGAAAAGGGGGGCTAGGGTTTACCGAAATCACTCGCTGGAGTAGCTCGGGACAGCGACGGTGCGAGCTCGAATGTGGACAGCCTAGCGGCGCTAAGAGGGTGGCGAGTGAGGGGAAAGGAGCGGCGAGGGGAGGGGGTTAAGTAGAGGGGGTCTGGGCGTGGGATTACTGCAGTATTTAACATGAATTGATTCGTGAATCAATCGGCCAGAAACGGGCGGCGACGGCGAGTCTGTGGCGTTGATTGGGGAAGAAGGTGACGTGGTCGCGGGGCCAGCATGTCAGTGAGAGGGGTGCGCGGGTGCAAGGTAAAAAACAGAGAGGTGAGCATGGGGGACGGGGGGTTCTCCCGGGTGGGTTGGAGTTGGGCCGTGGGAGTGGGCCGAGCCAATTGGCAGGTCTGCTTCTGTTTTTTTGTTCTTTTCTTTTTTTCTTTTTCTGATTTGATTTTCTAAATAAGATTTGAATGTTCAAAACAACTCCAAATCAATTCAAACTTCTTCCAAAATTCTATATGGTCAAGCTAGTGTCCATGAGTGTGTATAACACACAAATCTACTCAGAACTATTTTGGTCCTTTGAAAACTAATTTAAAACCATGCCTCATTTGATAGATAAAAATGGGCATTTGAAATGGTTCTATTTAAATTCAAATCACCTTTGGATTTTGTTGTAGTAAAAACCATGCACTTGTTTGTGTATAAAACACTACTATTTAGTCAAATGCACTTTGACACTATGAAAATAATATAAAACCTTGCCTTAGATAATAGGCATAATAATGGTTTTATTTTGAATTTTTTTTTGAAAAAATCTTTGTGCAAGCCAAGGATGCTATGAATGTTTGAATGAGATGCAAACTTTTACAAGTCATGATTTTTGGGATGTTACAAATCTAGCCCCCTTAAGATGAATCTTGCCCTCGAGATTCGGATTGGCTAGCAAATAGGTGAGGGTGATCTTTCCGAAGGTCATCTTCTCTTTCCCAAGTTGCTTCTTCTTCGGAATGATGGTTCCACTGAACTTTGCAGAATTTGATAGTCTTGGTTCGAGTAACTCTTTCTGCAGTCTCAAGGATCTTGATAGGTTTCTCCTCATAGGTGAGATCACTCTCCAACTGAACCTCTTCCAAAGGTATAGTATGCTTCAAAGAAGTTTCTTCCATCTCCAGATGGCATTTCTTCAACTGACTTACATGAAACACATTGTGAACTGCAGACAGTGATTCAGGTAACTCAATCTCAAAAGCCACTTCTCCTTTGCGACTTAAGATTTTGAACGGTCCAATATATCTTGGAGCCAACTTTCCTTTGATCCCAAATCTCTTCACACCACGGAGTGGTGAGACTCTAAGATAGGCTCTATCACCTACCTCATAGGTGACCTCTCTACGCTTTGAATCCGCGTAGCTTTTCTGTCGGGACTGTGCTATCTTCAATATGTCCCTTACTAATTTGACTTTCTCTTTAGCTTCCTTAATCAGTTCTGGTCCAATGTGACACCCCCGGGATTAGGGCTAGACAAATCCCATACCTCTGTCTGATATAAGCCTAACCTAAATCTTGAAAGCGTAAAGAGAGAGAATTGATAACACAATAGTGACCCTATGACACAATACAACAAGCTCATAACTGAGCGAAGAACCAAAATATTACAAGCATAGGTCACTGACCACAAAACATTAAACAACGGAAGGCAAATTATGCTATTAAGTATAGCAAACTTAACAAATGGCCTAAGAGGCCTGAAGCATAACGATGACGTCCAATCCATAAATCCCAGACTGCCGGCTGGGAACTCCAAACTACTCATTGATGTCGATGCCATAAAGAAATCTTCTTCTGTGGTAACACTTACCCTGCTGCAAAATTATCAACGAAGCAAGGGTGAGTACAGGGTGTACTCCGCAAGTCTTATGGCTGATGGAGTTATTTTGCATAAAGCCATCTTTGTTTTATAAAACAAGAGGGAGAAGACTCTCGACTAATCATAATATTTTAAAAAGGGATAAGAGAGCGGTATCACTAGATTTGATCATATTTTGATATCCACCGAATCATCATCATTTGAACCTATCTAGGATCACCCCCTCGTACCCATGAGGAAGCATCCTTAAGCACATGTTGATCAACTTTCCAAGTTTTACGATTAGGTTAAAGTTCTCTATGATCTTAGAATATGGTCTCCAAGTTCGTCCATAACCGTGGACACGGCTTTTTGAAAAGATTTAACCTTGCAGGGGTGTATAACTTTACCCACACATACCAACCGATTCTTAATGACAACGTTATTAGCCCTCTTCCTTGGAAGGCCGGCAGAGAGTGGTTGACCACGACCTTTACCTTGCTTCGCCAGGACCATGAGTCATGCACTAGGGAGATGACACCATAACGGGTCAAGTCCCGAAGTCGGTCCCTAATGATGTGAACAGGGTTTGAGATTACGGATGCCGGGCATCTCCCATTCCCTGCCATGCTTACCTACCTGTTATGAATGCACATCCTTCACCTCCATCCAAGAATAACCAAGATGCGTATGTCGAATGGAAAGCCCGAACTATGTGACTCATGGAATCTACTAGGAATGTTAGTTGGTCGAGGGGGTTTCCAGGCCGCCGTGTGGTTGTACGCTCGTCTTGGACCATATGCAAGAACGCAGGTCCTAGTAATGGCAAGTATGGGACTGCAAAAACCACAACCCACTACCATACAAGCCTTAGCATGTTTAACTTTTATCTCTGATCATACCATGTCATCCTGTCAAACTAGGTTCATTCGCAGCTCTTATTCATCAACCGGATGGACCAGTGGTGGCAACTAAGCATGGCTAAGCACAAAAGATATAACAGCTCTAGCAACGCTTCACAAGCCAAACCCTAGTTATGCTAGGAGTAGTGGATCAGGGAATATAGGATATAAAGTAAACATGCATCAAATAGGATTACTTTATCTATTGATAAAAGACTTTGGAATTGTATGAACATGGCAAGAATGAAATACTTTGAAAGCATAGGATTTATATGTATGTGTGGGGATTCGCTTGCCTTTTCCAGTTGATATCCAGAAGGCAGGGCTTCGGACACCTGGTACTTGACTTGATTATAGTTGGTCAAGTATTGGTCTTCGAGCTTCGACAGTGTAGATCTCGGTCTTCAATCTCTATCTCGATTCCGATATCATATTCTACAGGAGAAGAACCAAACACCGGAAAGAAAGGGAAACAATCAACACATGGCATCGATGCAATGCTCAAGCAAGGATGATGATATGACAAGTTGAATTGTATTGAAATGTAACCCTAAGACATGCTTGATATATTAATCGGGGCCCCGAGGGTACAAAACCCTAATTCGGGAAAACCTCGAAGGTATATGAGATGGTTCCTTTTGTTCTTCTAATTAAACTTGTCATGAGAGTTGGTTAACAGTGCATGATTATAGCTCTATTGGACAGATCTTATTTTTCTGAATATTTTGATATATTATTTGTATTTTTCTGATTTAAAATGAATTAGTTATGAATATCTCCATTTTTAATTCATTTTAAATCATTTTTGGAATATTATAAAATAATTTCCATTTTAGAATTACTTTCACATTTTTATTAAACAGAAAACATTTCTAATAATGTTTATTTGACTTACAACAGGGGCCCACATGTCAGGTATTTATTAATTACAGAAAAAAATTTACAAAACAATTAATAAAACAAAAAGGGGATTTATGACCTCATGCTGACGTCAGCATGACGTCAGCAATGGAGGTGCTCTCAGATTGAGCAAGCCCCCATCGATCCGCTGCACGCGAGGCCTTGTGGGTGGGATGGTTGGAAAGAGGAGGCTGAGCTGGGTCGGGTAGAGGTAACGCCGCCCTCAAATGGTCACCGACACAGTGTTCCCGACGAGCATCTGCGGCGGCGCTCGGTGGCGCACGGCGGGAGGACGAACCAGGAAGCAAGGGGAGTAGAGGAGGGGTCTGGCATGACCAGCGGCTCACCACGAGCGCGACGGTGATGTCGGAGAAGCGAAGCAAGCAAGAATGGCGACGAATCGATGGCGGCGAGCTCCGTCTATGGTGGAGAAGACGTCATGGGGCTCGACTCAGAGCACCCTGGCTCGATTCCGTTGATAAGGAGCACTAGCAGGACAAGGCGGATCTCGTGGGAACCTTTGGCTGGGCGAGGGGTGGCCAGCAGCGATGGGGAGAAGCAGTGGTTGAAGCTAGGTTTTTGGGGCTGAAGGGGAAAACTGCGAGAGAGGGCGAGAGGTGAAGAAATGGGTATGGGGAGAGAGAGGGGAGTGTCGGCATTCTTATCCTCGACTCTAGGGGTGGCAGCGAGCATCACAACGCGCACGGGATCAACGGCCGGTGGCAGGGCACGCAGGAGATTCGGCTCAGTCCTTCTGGTAGAGGAAGAACAAAGGGAAAACGAATAAAGGGGTACGCGGGCCAGTGGTAGGCTGCGGCTGGGCCAAGGTGGGCTGGATGGCAGCACGCCGAGCGGCGGGGAGGAGAGGGAAAGAGATGGGCCGGCCTGGGTATCTCTCTGGTTCTGTTTTTATTTCTGAAAGGTTTTTCTTTTTTTGTTTACTCTTTTTCTTTTGTAATTTCAAATGCTTTTGTCTTTTTGAATAGTTCCAAAATACAAGAAGGTTTATAAACTTTTTAAAACTTTGCAGGGGCCCTTATAAACAATTTGGGCTCCATAATTTTGTGATATTCAAAATATTTAAAACCATTTGGAAGAGTTTTCAAATAGAGGGAGAGAGTAGGGTTTAGGGTTTTGTGATTATTTTCTTGCATGCATTTAAAAATGATGCTCATGTTATGCACAAATCAAACCCTATTTAAAATTTAATAAAACTAGGGTTATTACATCCGAACAAATTTATTTCTCCTACACCACTCCATAGTAATGGTGTACTACACTTCCTTCCATCGAGAAATTCAAATGGTGCCATCTCAATGCTGGCTTGATAGCTTTTATTGTAAGAGAATTCTATGTAGGGCAGACTTTCATCCCAACTAGCACCATAGTCTAGGGCACATGCAGAATCCTGACTCCTTGTGGTTGTCTTCCTTGTTTTTGTACAAGTGAAGTTGCACCCACCAGTACTCTACTCCTTCATCCATCACGGGGAATCCTTTGTACACAGCTGCACCATGTATCCCCATGGTAACCATGAGGTTCTTGTGGGCCTTGGGGAATTCAGTCTCACACTCCAAGGTCATGGTCATGAGTGGCCCCTTCCTCACGGCTTCGTTGATGGAGTTCATCTACAAATAGAGATGAGAAAGAAGATTAGAAAATTTTACGAGAAGGAAAAGACACGTGTGGAAATTGTTGAAATTTTTTCCTTAGTGGTTTCTAATCCAATCCTAGGGTCATAATCCTACAGGCAACACAATGCTCTGATACCATCTGTAAGATCCCACCTTTATAAAGGTAAAGATCCCTATGATTGCAATGGTAGTACCTGGATCAATTGCTAGCATCCACAGTTTCAGATGAAGTACACATAAACAAAGGTCATTATTATATCGTCATTCCAGAGATAACATAGTCTTTTACAACTCCATAGCCATAGTATAGTACAAGAGTTTAACTTAACAATATAAAAATAGAAGTCTTCATCTTCATGTTCCACAGGCAAGCATGTTGAGTGTAGACTCATAACCCCTAATCATCATCAGAGTAACCTGCAACATCACAAGTTACAGCCATAGTGGGCCAATACATTGGAATAGTATTGGCAAGTGATACCTTAGTAGAATATTAGCATCTAGTTACTACATGAATTTGGCTAAGTGTAGCTTAGGATTGCTTTCCTCAAAATAGAATTTACCTATCAGTTGAAAATACTAAGTTTTTGTTTGGCAAAAACTTTCCCAAGGAACCACCAATAGAAATTGGGGAACCTTCACCCTTGTTCAACCACAAGTTTTAACTTAGAAAATTGGATGAGGAGATTCTTGATAGCTTCCATGTCCTGATGCTCAAATTGTCCATTACCAGGGACACGACTAAGTACTTAGTTTCTTCCTTCTACAGAGGTGGTGCACTTTCCCCACAAGAATTGATTTTCACCAAGACAAGACCTTTCAGAAGCCTTTCCTTAGATCAAAATGGACGCGCTCCAAACCTATCAATCCCCTACCACCAAATGTCCATTTGGCTAAGTTGTTGCAACCTATATGATCCAGGCAGAGCCCATAATGCCATGTGGCTGCACTAGAAGCTTCTTAACATTTGGCATCTGAAATCCCTTTGTTCATGGGTGGCAATCGACAAGTGAGATACACAAGGTAAACCATAGAAACGGGCCTTGTGTAACCACTCAACCAAAACCACCAAGCAATTACCATTCCACCCCGGTGTTTCATTCACTTAGTTGTTTTATTAAGCAAAAACATAAGTCAAGGACTTAGCAATATTTTTCCATAGCATGTATATATTCCACCCTTGGTTGCTACTAGCTAGGCTAAGCAAGGTAAATAGCAAGTATCTTAACTTAGATAAAATTCTAACAATTCTACAACTACTAGGATTTCCCAAGCATAGCATATAGATACCTAGCAAAATATTCATGCAAGCCCTAGACAAAATATTTCTAATGCATAGTCAAAATATTGGGACAAAATATGAAGCACTACTTGCCTTGGTAGTTGGGGGAGTAGCAACAATCCTCACAATCGCCACTAGCACCAAAATCTACACATAAAATGATAGCACCAAATTCACATATCAAAATGAGCAAGCAAAATATATGAATGCATGCAAATGCCATGTGATGATTTTTCTAAATCTAACAAGACAATTGGAACAGTACTGAATCATAAACAAAACAATTATACACTAGATAAAATCAATTTGGCCATTAAAACATTTTCTATATAATTTTTATATACAAAATAAGCTTACAAATGTTTCTGCAAAAACAACTAAGTTTACAGAAGAAATTTATTAAACAAAGTGTATGGTTGGATATAATTCTTTCTCCTGATTCCAATGATATAAAATTTACAAAATTTGAACGTGTGGATCAAAAGTTATGAATTTTGCAAGTTTGAACAACTAATAGATCTAATTTCAGATTTTAAATCAAAACACAGGCCACACGGCGCTATCTGATTGGTCGATACCGTTTCACGCGGATCACGCTCGCGGGCCGTTGGATCTAACTAGCTACACACGGCTCAGATCTGCCCGTACCACTTCAAATAAAATCTAACTGTGGCCTTTGGATCTGGATCCAATGGATCAGATCTATCTGACCAGAAACCAGCGGCGCAAATGGTGCCCGCGGCGGCGACTGTTCTGGCGGTGACACACCGGCGAGGCCAGAGGGGAAGGGGGTCGGGCTAGTGCTTACCGAGATCGTGAGAACGTGGAGATGTTCAACATGCAGACGGACATGGTCGGGGCGCTCGGACATAGCAGCAGGAGCTCATCGGAGTTCGTCTGAGCGTCGGGTGCTCACTGTCAGAGTCGAATACGACGTCCTGGGGCGCAAGTATTCAAACGGAAAATGTTAACGGATGCACGAGGCACTGGCGAACACGATTGCATGAACCAGATGCAGAGGGGAACACGGGGCTCACCGGAATGGCTCGTCGGAGTCGGGTCAAGCTTCGGCCGTTTCCAAATGTTGACGAGGGCGACATCCTAAGGCGATTCAGGATGAAATGAAAGCATGAGAAGGTGCGCACGATGAAGGCGAAGCAGCTTGCATGAACCAGAGGGCAAGGCGCGCTCGGGACACACCGTGATGGCTCACCGGAGTTCCTCGGTACTGCGGCGGTGTTGGGTGAAATTTGGGGAGCCTGGAGGCGCTCTGGTGGTGATGTGTGAGGGGAAAGGAGCGGGGTGGGGAGGGGGTTTTGTATCTGGAGCCCGGGCGAGGATCACACACGGAAACGCCGGCAATTACTCGAGTTTAAGGCGCGACAGTGAAGGGGAGAAACAGCCGGGGACGACATGGTCGCGGACATGATTTGGGGAAGACGGAGATGAGCTGGCGAGGGTCCACCAGTCAGTGACCGCTTGGGTAGCGCGGGTGCGGTCAGAAAAACAGAGAGAGAGGGAAAACCCGGGTGGGGTGGCTAGTGGGCTGCTTCTACTATTAGGCTCAAATGCTAACGCCAGCCTTTTTCCATTTCTTTTATATTTTCTATTTCTATTTGATTTTCTAGGAATCCTTTTCAAATGAATTTAAAATGGTTTGAATTCAAACATCTCCTGGATTTTTGTAAGGTGAAACATGTACACATTTGGCTACAGAACAATGTTGTACACTTAGGAATACATTGGCACATTGGAATTTAAAATAAACAATGTCTTTATAATTATTTAATATAGTCATATGAATGGTTTTAAATTCATATTTTGTTTTGAAAATCTTTGTCCAAGCTTTGGGAAAATATCAATCAATCATAAGTTCAAATCTTTCTAGTTAAAACAATTAATCTCATACTAGAGAATAGTAGTGGGCCATTGCCTTGTTTAAATAGAATAATAGACATTCAAATACTTCTGTTTGTAAACTCACTTGAGAATCATCCTAAAATGATTATGAATGCATGAATGATATGCAAGCTTTGAAATCATGATTTTTGGGATGTTACAAATCTAACCCCCTTAAGGTGAATCTTGCCCTCGAGATTCGGATTGGCTAGCAAATAGGTGAGGGTGGTCCTTCTGAAGGTCATCTTCTCTTTCCCATGTTGCTTTTTCTTCGGAATGATGGTTCCACTGAACTTTGCAAAAATTTGATAGTATTTGTCCAAGTAACTCTTTCTGCAGTCTTAAAAATCTTGATAGGTTTCTCCTCATAAGTGAGATCACTTTCCAATTGGACCTCTTCCAAAGGTATAGTATCCTTCAAAGAAGTCTCTTCCATCTCCGGATGGCATTTCTTTAGCTGACTCATATGAAATACATTATGAACGGCAGACAATGATTCTGGCAATTCGATCTCATAAGCTACTTCTCCTTTACGACTCAGAATCTAGAATGGTCCAACATATCTTGGGGCCAATTTTCCTTTGACTCCAAATCTCTTCACTCCATGAAGTGGTGACACTCTAAGATAAGCTCTATCACCCACCTCATAGGTGACTTCTCTACGCTTAGGATCTGCGTAGCTCTTCTGTCGGGAGTGTGCTATCTTCAATCTGTCCTTTACTAACTTGACTTTCTCTTCAGCCTCTTTGATTAGTTCTGGCCCGAACAAGTTTCTTTCTCCCACACCATTCCATAGCAATGGGGTAGTACACTTTCTCCATAGAGAAACTCAAACGGTGCCATCTCAATACTGGCTTGATAGCTGTTGTTATAAGAAAATTCTGCGTAAGGCAGACTTTCATCCCAACTAGCTCCATAGTCTAGGGCACATGCCCTCAACATATCCTCTAAAATCTGATTGGTCCTTTCTGTCTGTCCATCAGTCTGGGGATGAAAAGCAGTACTGAATTCCAATCTCGTTCCCAAAGACTCATGCAGTTGCCTCCAAAAATGAGAAGTGAATTGAGTTCCCCTATGAGACACAATACTCTTGGGTAATCCATGCAGACACACAATCCTATTCATATAGATCCTGGACAACTTAGCACTTGTATAGGTTGTCTTCACGGGTATGAAATGAGCCACTTTAGTTAGGCGATCCACTACTACCCAAATAGAATCATATCCTGACCTGGTCCTTGGAAATCCGGTGATGAAATCCATGCCAATCTTGTCCCACTTCCAATCAAGAATATGTAGTGGTTGTAACAATCCTGCTGGTTTCTGATGTTCCGCTTTCACTCTACTACACACATCACACAAAGAGATATGTTCGGCGATGTCTTTCTTGAGATTATTCCACCAAAATCTTTCCTTCATATCCATGTATATTTTGGTGTTACCTGGATGAATCGAATATGGCGAGTTATGTGATTCTTGTACAATCAGTTTCCAAAGTTCCGGGTCTTGCAGAACGCAGATACGTTTTCCATACCATAAAGTACCCTGTTCGTCTTCATGGAACCCTTTGGATTTTCCTTTAACAATCTTTTCCTTAATCTCTTCAATTTCCTTGTCCGTCTTTTGGGCTTCCTTGATTTTGTCCAACAAGGTGGGTTATACATCCAATGACATGAGATGTCCCTCATGCACAATTTCCAATCTGAGGTCTCTAAATTGGGTACACAGATCATCTGGCAACTCTCCCTTAGTAAGGCCATTCATGAATACCTTACGGCTTAGTGCATCCGCTACAACATTTGCTTTACCGGGGTGGTATTGCAAACTCAAGTCATAGTCCTTGATGAGTTCTAGCCATCTTCTTTGTCTCATGTTGATTTCTTTCTGAGTGAAGATATACTTCAAACTTTTGTGATCTGTGAACACTTCACATCCCTTTCCCAAAAGATAATGTCTCCATGTTTTGAGTGCATGGACAACAGAGGCTAACTCCAAATCATGAGTAGGATAATTTACCTCATGAGTTTTGAGTTGTCTCGAGGAATACGCCACAACTTTCCCTTCTTGCATCAGAACTGCACCTAATCCATGATGAGATGCATCACAATAAACTTGGAAATCGTTCTCCAAATCTCGCAGACATAGGACTGGTGCTGTCACTAGTCTCTTCTTTAATTCTTGGAAACTGAGTTCGCATCCTTCAGTCCAAGAAAATTTCTTGTCTTTCTTTAGTAACTCTGTCATTGGCTTAGCTACCTTGGAGAAATTCTAGATCAATCTTCTATAGTATCCTGCCAAGCCAAGAAAACTTCGAACTTCTTTCACTGACTTAGGATATTCCCATTCAGTTACAGCTGGCACTTTTGCGGGGTCAACTACTACACCATCTCCTGACACAATGTGTCCAAGAAATCCAACTTCATTCAACCAGAATTCACACTTGCTGAATTTGGCATACAACTTATGCTCTTTAAGCTTCTCAAGTATCAAACACAAATGTCCTTCATGCTATTCTTTGCTATTGGAGTAGATCAAAATGTCATCGATGAAAATGACAACAAACTTGTCAAGGAACTCCATGAACACCTTGTTCATCCTATTCATGAAGTAAGCTGGTGCATTGGTCAAACCAAACGGCATCACGGTGTACTCATATAATCCATACCTAGTGGTGAATGCTGTTTTAGGTATGTCTTGTTCCCTTATCTTAAGCTGAAAATAACCTGACCGGAGATCAATCTTTAAGAACACACAAGCTCCTTCTAGCTGATCAAACAAGTCATTGATTCTAGGCAAGGGATATTTGTTCTTGATAGTCACCTCATTGAGTGAACGATAATCGATGCATAACCTTTGACTTCTATCTTTCTTTTCCACAAATAAGACTGGTGCTCCCCAAGATGAAGAACTTGGTCGAATAAATCCTTTCTGCAACTGTTCTCCAAGTTGTTTCTTGAGTTCTTTCAACTCATCAACTGACATCTTGTAAGGTCTCTTTTCTATTGGTCCTAATCCTAGCAGCAAGTCAATCAGAAATTCCACATCTCTATCTGGTGGCATTCCCGGCAATTCTTCCGGAAACACAACCGGATATTCACTCACAATTGGTACACTATCTATGCTAACCCCCTTAAGAGAACTTAGCTTACTCCCTTTTGATTCAAAGTTCGACTTGAATCTTATCCGTTTCTTTTTCGGGGTTGTGAGTGGGACAGTACGATTGGAACAATCTAGTACTCCTTCATACTTGGTCATCCAGTCCATTCCCAAAATTACATCCAGTCCTTAGGAATCTAGGATTATCAGACTCACTGGAAACTTATGCTTTCCAAATTCTATCACTAGATCACAACATCCAAGACTTACTATCATATCTCCACCGGGAGAACTTACTTTTATTGGACATCCAATATTTTCAGTTGGAAACCCATTTCTATCAACAAATGCTTTTGATATGAATGAATGTGATGCACCAGTATAAAAAAACAAGTGCTGGAATAGAATTGAGTTTGAACTTACCAGCCACAGCATCGGACTCCTCATAAATCTCTTCCACATTGATGTGGTTTACTTGTCCCTTCTGGAAAGGGTTGGGCTTGGTGGTTCCTTCAACTTTCTTCTCTGGGCATTCATTTGCATAATGCCCCATCTTCTTACACTTGAAACATTCAACCTGACTGATATCTCTCTTTGCAGGCTGACTACCACTTCCACTTCCACCTCCACTGTGGTGACTCTTTTGTCCACTCTTGTGGTTCTTGTACTTGTCATTATCATGATTGCGGTGATGCTTGTTGTCATGATGGCGGTTGTGGCTGTGGTTGTTGTTGTACTTTCCATGTTTGTGGGATCCAGAACTCCCACTGTCATCATGATGGGAACGCTTGTGAGATGATCCCGAGCTGTGCTTGTCAAAGCTGTGCTTCCTCTTTCTGCTTTCAACCTGTTTCATCTTGTTCTCCAAGATGGTAGCCTTGTCACAAAGTGATTGGTAGGTTGGGACATAGGCCGTAGATAACTGCAGATTTAGTTCATCATTCAGTCCTTCGAGGAATTTCTCCTTCCTCTTGGCATTAGTATCAACTTCATCCGGTGCATAACGCGCCAGATTGTTGAACTCCTCAATATATTCAGCCACGCTGCGGTGACGCTGTTTCAGGTTGTGGAACTCCTTCTTCAAATTCATCACTCCGGATGAGATGTGAGCTGTACGGAATCCATCCTCAAAGATAACCCAAGTTACATCCTCAATAGGAGTGGTGATCTGGAAGTTATCCCACCAAGTTGTTGTTGGTCCTTCCAACAGATGTGCTGCAAACGTGACCTTTTCCTCGTCGGTGCAGCCGACAGTTACCAAATCCTTGTTCACCAAACATAGCCAATAATTGGCCACCATTGGATTAGTGGTTCCTGAGAACTTTGCAGGCCTTAGTCTTAGGAATCTGGTGAGCATGTCAAATCCTGGTGGATTGTTCAGGTTGTTGTTGTTGTTATTCTGATTCTGCATAAAAGTGGTCATCATCTGCATCAGTTTTGCATGTGCTGTCATCAACTGCTGCATCTCGGGGGTGACATTGTTGTTGTTTGGGTTGGGGTTGGCACGTCGAGGAGGCATCTGTGGTTTTCATGAGGATAAGAATGAGATACCCATAGATGCTTATCATGCACAATACATCACATAGACAATCACCAAACCAATCATCAAAATAACATAAGGTTCAAACTACGTAAACAACAAGTTTGGAAAAGCAAACACACCATAGCAAACCACCCACATGTTGGATGGTCATTGCGACTCAATAATCAAAAGTACGGTAGATGAAAGATAAATGAGTAGTCATCACTACTCCTCCGCATCAATCTCCACATCAACAAGGGTAAGACCTACATTCTCCATAGCGGTCTTGTATTCCTCGACATTGGTAGCCAAGGCCTCTATCTTGGCCCTAAGAGCCCTCTTCTGTGAGTGAAGCCTCTCGATCACTCCCTGCTGATGCTCGAGCTCGAATTCCTTGGCCTCCAGCTCTTCCTTCATCTCCCAGATCTTCTTGTTCGGGTCTTGGACTCTCTTCTCCTGACTCTTGAATTTCTTGTCCTGGCTTTCAAACTTGGCCTCCATTTCTTTGACTATCTCGTCTTGCTCCACGAAGAGCTTGTCCTTCTCTCGGAGCTGAACCTGGAGCTCGTCATTGCTAAGCATGACGTTGGTCCTATCAGTATCTAGGTGCCTAATAAGACCCTCTAGGTCCTGGAGGTACAGACGAATCGGCTCCATTGTCTCTCTAGCAGCATCCTCGTACTCAATAGCCTCACCCTCCTTGTTGCGTCTACCGAAGGGGTGAAAGTAAAGACCTCTAAGCTCTTTGGAGTGTCTCCCTACTAGGCGCCCAAGTAACTCCTGCATGACTACATCTAGGCCTTTCTCCTTGTCGTCATGCATCAACTTGAAAGTGATGGTCTCTGCGGTTGGCTCTGCTTGGCGTCCAGGTTGAGTGACTCTAAAGCCCCAATGGTCCTTCCTCTCAAACTTGGTGAGGGGAAGCATCATGCTGCTAGGAAGTGGAAGGTTGAGCACGCTAGTGAGCTCAATGAGACGAGTACCAAAAGGAGTTCCCTTGAACTCCTCGGCCGTGTTGATAATAACATTAGGCATCTATTTTTATAAGATAGAGAAAAGTTAGAATCAACATCAATAGAGAAAAATCACAAGACAAAATATCACAAGCATATCTTTGGCGACAATCACAAGGCATGGCATACACAAATCCATTACAAGCATCAAAGGTTCAACATAACTTAGACAAATTTTTGGAAATGAAACGATAAGTGTGGTGGTCCAACTAACGAAGTACATTACAATTCCCACTCACTGGCCAAGTTGGCTATCAGGGCATCCCTAGAGGCAATTTGTCGATCTTGATCACATGACTCCATTGCTAAGTCTATGATGTCTTCTCTTAAACGTTGGTTAGTAGCCTCTAACTCTTGGGTATGCTTCTTTTCTTCCCTAAGTTCATTTTGGGTGTTGAGCATTCTGCACTTGAGTCTATCACAAGGCTCCTTGATGGCATTCCAAGCTGCATTTCTTGCAGAGTCAAAGAATGTTGTGTGCATTTCTGAGTTGGTGACCATGCAGAATCCTGACTCCTTGTGGTTGTCTTCCTTGTTTTTGTACAAGTGAAGTTGCACCCACCAGTACTCTACTCCTTCATCCATCACGGGGAATCCTTTGTACACAGCTGCACCATGTATCCCCATGGTAACCATGAGGTTCTTGAGGGCCTTGGGGAATTCAGTCTCACACTCCAAGGTCATGGTCATGAGTGGCCCCTTCCTCACGGCTTCGTTGATGGAGTTCATCTACAAATAGAGATGAGAAAGAAGATTAGAAAATTTTACGAGAAGGAAAAGACACGTGTGGAAATTGTTGAAATTTTTTCCTTAGTGGTTTCTAGTCCAATCCTAGGGTCATAATCCTATAGGCAACACAATGCTCTGATACCATCTGTAAGATCTCACCTTTATAAAGGTAAAGATCCCTATGATTGCAATGGTAGTACCTGGATCAATTGCTAGCATCCACAGTTTAAGATGAAGTACACAGAAACAAAGGTCATTATTACATCGTCATTCCAGAGATAACATAGTCTTTTACAACTCCATAGCCATAGTATAGTACAAGAGTTTAACCTAACAATATAAAAATAGAAGTATTCATCTTCATGTGCCACAGGCAAGCATGTTGAGTGTAGACTCATAACCCCTAATCATCATCAGAGTAACCTGCAATGGCTTGCTTTGCTCAAAATAGATTTTACCTATCAGTTGAAAACACTAAGTTTTTGTTTGGCAAAAACTTTCCCAAGGAACCACCAATAGAAATTGGGGAACCTTCACCCTTGTTCAACCACAAGTTTTAACTTACAAAATTGGGATGAGGAGATTCTTGATAGCTTCCATGTCTTGATGCTCAAATTGTCTATTACCGGGGACACGACTAAGTACTTAGTTTCTTACTTCTGCAGAGGTGGTGCACTTTCCCCACAATACTTGATTTTCACCAATACAGGACCTTTCAGAAGCCTTCCCTTAGACCAAAATGGATGCGCTCCAAACCTATCAATCCCCTACCACCAACTGTCCATTTGGCTAAGTTATTGCAACCTATATGATCCAGGCAGAGCCCATAATGCCATCTGGCTGCAGTAGAGGCTTCTTAACATTTGGCATCTCAAATCCCTTTGTTCCTGGGTGGCAATCCACAAGTGAGATACATAAGGTAAACCATAGAAATGGGCCTTGTGTAACCACTCAACTAAAACCACCATCAATTACCATTCCACCCAGGTGTTTCATTCACTTAGTTGTTTTATTAAGCAAAAACATAAGTTAAGGACTTAGCAATATTCTTCCATAGCATGTATATATTCCACCCTTGGTTTCTACTAGCTAGGCTAAGCATGGCAATATCAAGTATCTTAACTTAGAGAAAATTCTAACAATTCTACAACTACTAGGTTTCCCAAGCATAGCATATAGATACCTAGCAAAATATTCATGCAAGCCCTATACAAAATATTTCTAATGCATAGTCAAAATATTGGGACAAAATATGAAGAACCACTTTCCTTGGTAGTTGGGGGAGTAGCAACAATCCTCGCAATCACAATCACCACTAGCACCAAAATCTACACATAAAATGATAGCACCAAATTCACATATCAAAATAAGCAAGCAAAATATATGAATGCATGCAAATGCCATGTGATGATTTTTATAAATCTAAAAAGACAATTGGAACAGTACTAAATCATAAAAAAAACAATTATACACTAAATAAAATCAATTTGGCCCTTAAAACATTTTCTATATAATTTTTATATACAAAATGAGCTTACAAATGTTTCTGCAAAAACAACTAAGTTTATAGAAACAATTTATTAAACAAAGTGTATGGTTGGATATAATTCTTTCTCCTGATTCCAATGATATAAAATTTACAAAATTTGAACGTGTGGATCAAAAGTTATGAATTTTACAAGTTTGAACAACTAATAGATCTAATTTCAGATTTTAAATCAAAACACAGGCCACGCGGTGCTATCTGATTGGTCGATACCGTTTCGCGTGGATCACGCTCGCGGGCCGTTGGATCTAACTAGCTACGCACGGCTCAGATCTGCCCGTACCACTTCAAATAAAATCTAACTGTGGCCTTTGGATCTGATCTATCTGACCAGAAACCAGCGACGCAAATGGTGCCCGCGGCAGCGACGGTTCTTTCGGTGACACGCCAGCGAGGCCAGACGGGCAGGGGGTCGAGCTAGTGCTTACCGAGATCGCGATAACGTGGATATGCTCAACGTGCAGACGGACAGGGTCGGGGCGCTCGGACACAGCAGCAGGAGCTCGTCGGAGTTCGTCTAAGCGTCGGGTGCTGTCGGAGTCGAAGACGACGTCCTGGGGCGCAAGGATTCAAACGGAAAACGTTAACGGATGCGCGAGGCACTGGCGAACACGATTGCATGAACCAGAGGCAGAGGGGAACACGGGGCTCACCGGAATGGCTCGTCGGAGTCGGGTCAAGCTTCGGCCGTTTCCAGATGTTGACGAGGGCGACGACCTAGGGCGATTCAGGATGAAATGAAAGCATGAGAAGGTGTGCACGATGAAGGCAAAGGCGCGCTCGGGACACACCATGATGGGTCACCGGAGTTCCTCGGTACTGCGGGGGTGTTAGGTGAAATTTGGGGAGCCTGGCGGCGCTCTGGTGGTGCTGTGTGAGGGGAAAGGAGCGGGGTGGGGAGGGGGTTTTGTAGCTGGAGTCGGGGCGAGGATCACGAACGGAAACACCGGCAATTACTCGAGTTTAAGGCGCGGCAGTGAAGGGGAGAGATAGCTGGCGACGATGTGGTCGCGGGCGTGATTTGGGGAAGACGAAGATGAGCTGGCGAGGGTCCACCAGTCAGTGGCCGCTTGGGTAGCGCGGGTGCGGTGAGAAAAACAGAGAGAGAGAGAGAGAGGGAAAACCCTGGTGGGCTGGCTAGTGGGCTGTTTCTGCTATTGGGCTCAAATGCTGGCGCCAGCCTTTTTGCATTTCGTTTATCTTTTTCTATTTCTGCTTGATTTTCTAGGAATCCTTTTCAAATGAATTTAAAATGGTTTGAATTCAAACATCTCCTGGATTTTTGTAAGGTGAAACATGTACACATTTGGCTACAGAACAATGTTGTACACTTAGGAATACATTGGCACATTGGAATTTAAAATAAACAATGTCTTTATCAATATTTAATATAGTCACATGAATGGTTTTAAATTCATATTTTGTTTTGAAAATCTTTGTCCAAGCTTTGGGAAAATATCAATCAATCATAAGTTCAAATCTTTCTGGTTAAAACAATTAATCTCATACTAGAGAATAGTAGTGGGCCATTGCCTTGTTTACATAGAATAATAGACATTCAAATACTTCTGTTTGAAATCTCACTTGAGAATCATCCTAAAATGATTATGAATGCATGAATGATATGCAATCTTTGAAATCATGATTTTTGGGATGTTACAATTTTGGTGTTACCCGGGTGAATGGAATATGGTGAGTTGTGTGCTTCTTGCAGAAACAGTTTCCGAAGTTCCGGATCTTGCGGAATTCAGATATGTTTTCCATACCATAATGTACCCTATTCGTCTTCCTTGAAACCTTTAGCTTTCCCCTTTTTCATTAATCCTTTGATCTCGTCAATTTCATTGTCCATCTTTTGAGCTTACTTGATCCTATCCAACAATGTGGGTTGAACATCCAATGACATGAGATGTCCTTCCGGCACTATCTCCAATCTGAGATCTTTGAATTGGGCACACAGATCATCTGGTAATTCTCCTTTAGTAAGGCCATTCACATAAACCTTACGACCTAAAGCATCCGCTACAACATTTGCTTTACCGGGATGGTATTGCAAACTCAAGTCGTAGTCCTTGATGAGATCAAGCCATCTTCTTTGTCTCATATTGATTTCTTTCTGAGTGAAGATATACTTCAAACTTTTGTGATCTGTGAACACTTCACAACGTTTTCCCAAAAGATAATGCCTCCATGTTTCGAGTGCATGGACAACAGAGGCTAAATCTAATTCATGAGTAGGGTAATTTACTTCATGAGTTTTGAGTTGTCTCGAGGCATAAGCCACAACTTTCCCTTCTTGCATCAAAACTCCAACCAATCCTTGGTGAGATGCATCACAATATACATGGAAACCCTTTTCTAAATCTGGCAGACATAAGACTGGTGCTGTCACTAGTCTCTTCTTCAATTCTTGGAAACTGAGTTCACATCCCTCAGTCCAGTCAAACTTCTTGTCTTTCTTAAGTAACTCCGTCATCGGCTTAGCTACCTTTGAGAAATTCTCAATGAATCTTCTATATTATCCTGCCAAGCCGAGGAAACTACTATCATCATGATGAGAACGCTTGTGAGACGATCCCGAGTTGTGCTTATCAAAGTTATGTTTCCTTTTCCTGCCCTCAACCTGTTTCATCTTGTTTTCCAAGATAGTGGCCTTGTCACAAAGTGATTGATAGGTTGGGACATAGGCAATAGATATCTGCAGGTTCAACTCATCATTAAGTCCTTCGAGGAACTTCTCTTTCCTCATAACATCAGTATCAACCTCATCCGGTGCGTAACACGCCAGATTGTTGAACTCCTCAATTTACTCAGCTACACTGCGGTGACGCTGTTTCAGATTGTGGAACTCTTTCTTCTTCAAGTTCATCACTCTGGATGAGATGTGAGATGTACAGAAACCATCCTCAAAAATAGCCCCCAAGTCACATCCTCAAGGGGAGTGGTGATCTGAAAGTTGTCCCACCATGTTGTTGCCGGTCCTTCGAGCAGATGTGCTGCAAACCTGACTTTTTCTCCGTCGGTGCAGCCAATAGTGACTAAGTCCTTGTTCACTGAACGTAACCAGTCATTGGCTACCATTGGATTGGTGGTTCCCGAGAACTTTGCGGGCCTCAGTCTCAGAAATCTGGTGAACATATCAAATGCTAGAGGATTGTTCTGATTGTTGTTGTTGTTATTGTTGTTGTTGTTGTTGTTGTTGTTCTGATTCTGATTTTGGTTCTGGATGAACTGAGTCATCATCTGCATCAGTTGAGCTTGACCTTTCATCAACTTCTGCATCTCGGGAGTGACGTTATTGTTGTTGTTTTGGTTGGGGTTGGCACGACGGGGAGGCATCTGTGGTTTCAATAAGGATAAGAAATGAGATACACATAGATGCTTAACATGCACAATACATCACATAGTAACAATCACAATAACCAAGCTCAAAAATAACATAGAGTTTGAACAACATAAACAACAGGTTTTGAAAATGTAAACACACAATAGCAAGCCATCCACATGTTGGATGGTCATTGCGACTCAATAATCAAAGTATGAAAGATAACAGATAGTCAAGTAGTCTACACTACTCCTCCATGTCGACCTCCACGTCAACAAGAGCAAGACCTGCATTCTCCATGGCGTCCTTGTACTCATCTACACTAGTGGTCAAGGCCTCGATCTTTGCCCTGAGGGCCCTCTTCTGTGAGCGAAGCCTCTCAATCACTCCCTGCTGGGTCTCGAGCTCGAAGTCCTTGGCCTCTATCTCAGCCTTCATGTCCTTGATCTTCTTGTTTCTGTCTTGGACCCTCTTCTCCTGATTCTTGAACTTCTTGTCCTGGCTCTCGAATCTGGCCTCCATCTCCTTGACGATCTCGTCTTGCTCCGCGAAGAGCTTGTCCTTCTCCCTCAACTGAACCTGGAGCTCATCATTGTTAAGCATGATGTTGGTCATATCAGTGTTGAGGTGTCTAATAAGACCCTCGAGGTCCTGGAGGTACAGGCGAACTGGGTCTATCGTCTCTCTAGTCTCGCCCTCATATACCAATGCCTCTCCCTCCTCATCACATATCCCGAACGGGTGGAAGTAGAGGCCTCTAAGATCAGTGGAGTGGCGTCCGAGTAGCTCCTGCATGACTACATCTAGGCCCTTGTCCTTGTCATCGTGCATCAGCTTGAAAGAAATCTCCTCCGTGAGTGGCTCCACCTGGCGTCTCGGCTGCGAGACTCTAAAGCCCCAAAGGTCCTTCCTCTCAAACCTGGTGAGCTGGAGTGCCTTGATACTAGGAAGTGGGAGGTTGAGCACACTAGTAAACTGTATGATGCGTGAACCAAAACGAGTTCCATTGAACTCCTCGGCAGTGTTGATCACAAAGTTAGGCATCTAAGGTAAGATAGAAAAATATTAGAACACCACAAGTAGAAGAAACAAGACATGTAACACCCCGGTTCTGAAAAGACCATGGCCTCTATGTGACATGCCAATCCCTGGATCGGTTCATTGGCCCACAATAGAGTAAGATGAATAACATAGCAAAATAACCGTGTATCATAGATAACAAAGATCCAGAGTACCATTATTACAATAAAAGCTTAGCCCAAAGCTAGCTCAAATTATTCAGGTAGCAACATAAATAAAGTAAATCCTCCATTCTTCAAATTTCCCACAAGTGAACAAGTGCCGAGTGGAGTACCGTGGCCTATATCGATTACTCAGAATCGGAATATCCTGCAACATGAAACGTAGCAGCCCCGAAGGGTCAATACATGGAATGTATGGCAAGTAGAGCTAGTAATGGAGACAATAGTACTATCATCTACATGCATATTTGGCAATTGGAGCTGTGTCTGGCTTGCATTTGCAAATACATTTGTCCTACTTTCATAAACAGTTTTTGATTTTCTTTGAAAAGATCCCAATTAAGTTAGCCCAACAATATTAAAATAATTATAAAATTAGAATGATCGAGAAACATGTCATGGAATCAATATCAAGCAACTCAGTTGTCCATAACCGGGGACACGGCTAATCGATTAGATTATACACACTGCAGAGGTTAGTACACTTTACCCATGTGACTTGGCCAGCCCAGCTCGTACCATCACTCTCATTTTGAGTGGTGATAGGGAGAAGTCCAAGAAGAGACTGTTCGGGAAGTAGCTCCTCAATCCCGACGCGCACCGGTCCAACCTACCAAAATTCTACATCTCTGGATACGCGGGTTCGAGTTACCACAACCTACTAAGTCCAACCAACCGCCCATTCCATTATTGGCACATGGTTATACACGTAAGCTACACAATAAAGAAGCCAATCATTCTCTCTTGATACCTGGGTGCCTTTCCGCAATGAAACCACCAAAAATTATCAATACCATCACACCCAGGAGATTCATTGATTAAGTTGTTTTAGTTTTCACAAACCAATACTTTTAAAAACAAGTCTCAATGATGTAACCCAACCCTCGGTCTTCATAGCATGGCTAAGCACATCTACCAACGGTGGTTCATCTACAAGGAAAGCCCTACCATATAATAGGACATAGCATAACGATAGTATCATCCTACACATGCAACTACAAAATACACGACAATGCATTGAAAATAGTAGGACGATATCATGAACAAAGTAGCATCTACTTGCCTTGGTTGTAGTGGTCGGAAGAACAATCCACACACAAGCAAGCGTTGCACTCGTCACAATCTACACGATACAATTGCAATCATAAACAAACAACCCACAAGCATATGCAACAAAGATGATGCATGAAGGCAAGAACGACAAGTACATTGGTGCTACAGCTGCACCACAACATCCTATTCCATAATACTACCGATTGCATGCATGGAAAATAGTTTTGGCGCAAGGAGAACTATTAAACAAAAGTAATGCTCTAAACTAGAGCTAGAACTCAAATAATTCGCTACCGGTAGTATACTGTTTGTAAAATCTTGGGAAAATTATACCTCATAGGCATCACTGATAAGAAACAGTACCAACTGGAATTACTCAAAAAGGAATTATAAAACTCCCTGAGTAATTAAAACACTGCAGAAAGTCACTAGACAGTTTCTGTAGAAGTTTTTACTATAAGCCTATATTTTTAATTCACGATGAGATTCCCCTCGTTCCACTGAATCCAGGGACATATCATACGCGATTTTTGGAGCTACAGATCTTTTTCTACGAATTTATTACTCCGAAAAGGCCACTAACTAGTTTGATTAAACTGTATTTAACATTGCTGCAAAAGCCTGAACCAAAGGTACAGCAAGATGCTACACGACTCACTGAACCTACACATATTTTATGTGCAATTTTTGGCCAAGCGGTTTAATTTCTACGCAATTTACAAGATTCTACCGAAATCTGTCAACTAAAAGGATTAACGAAATTAACCAGTCAACTGTGTCTGTTGACTGGTCAAAGCGTCTGCTGACTGGGCGCTGACTGGGCGTCTGACTAGTCAACGCTTGAGTCTGACCGGTCAACGAACGATCTGAGCCGCTCATCTGAGATCTGACGGTGGCTGCAGGCTTACCGGAAACAAACGGCGAAACGGACGGCGGCGAGTTCCGGACGGCGGCGGCGATCGATTCCGGCGTCGGGGTTTTTCCTGCGCGGATGAAGAGGGTCAGCGCAACGGATTAAAACGGTCACGCAACGGCGGCGGCGTTCGGCACGCGAGCATGCGTGTGCGCGTGCGCAATGCGTAGGCGCGCAGCGAGCAGCGCGCGTGTAGGGCAGCAGCTAGCGCGCGCAGCGCGGGCGGCGCGGGCAGCAGCTACAGCGCAGCGGCGAGGCGGCGGCTTGGCGCGTGCTCGCGGCGACGGGGGGGGGGGCGCTGCAAGGCGGCGAGGTGGGGCAGCGGGGCGGGGGAACGGCTCGGTGGCGGGGTCGCTGCGAGGGGGAGGGCTGCAGGCGGCGGGGCGTGGCCGAGGCGAGCAACGGGAAGAGAGAGAGAGAGGAGAGAAGCGGCGGCGTGGCGCACCTGGGGCGGCGGGTCAGCGACGAGGGGCGCGAGGAGGGCGACCGGCGGCGGCGGTCGAAGGGAGGCGGGGTCGGCGGCCTCGGGAGTCGCGATCGAGGAGATCGCGTGGGGGCAGGCGGACACGGTT
Source organism: Avena sativa (assembly GCA_916181665.1). Taxonomy (NCBI): domain Eukaryota; kingdom Viridiplantae; phylum Streptophyta; class Magnoliopsida; order Poales; family Poaceae; genus Avena; species Avena sativa. The sequence continues at coordinate 154,219,190 of OV702297.1, forward strand.
CCCGAGGTGGCCGGCTCGGCCCTTATTTGTGGGTCCCCACGCGGAAATCAAAACTGATTCGGTTCGGAGTTGGTTTCGGACTCGGAAATCGGTCCAAAATTCGGACCGTTTTTCGACGATTCACTAAAACGGCCGCAACTTCTCCGTACGAGCTCCGATTCGAGCGATTCTTGCTCCTATGGTTTCGTACAGTCGAGGAGAACAATCTAAGGTCAAGGTTTGAGCGAAACCGCTAGGCTACAAGGGTGGTCAACGCTAGTCCTACTAAAGCCTCCCGCAGGAGCCTCGTAGCAAAATAGAATAGGGTTTTGCAAATGGCGTTTCGCCGAACCTTTTCACTCGACGGTTTTGCATGGAAATGCATGATGCAATGATATGAATGATATGCAAGACCAAATCTAAAATTTGGGATGTGACAAGACTAACCCCCTTAAGATGAATCTCGTCCTCGAGATTCGGCGTGGCTAGCAAATAGGTGTGGGTAGTCCTCTCGGATGTCATCCTCACGCTCCCAAGTGGCTTCTTCTTCGGTGTGGTGGCTCCATTGCACCTTGCAAAACTTGATTGTCTTGGTACGGGTAATCCTTTCCGCTGTCTCCAGTATCTTGACCGGTTTCTCCTCATAGGTCAAGTCGTTCTCAAGCTGAACCTCCTCTAGCGGTACAGTGTCTCTCAACGGTGTATCCACCATCTCCGGATGGCACTTCTTCAGCTGGGATACGTGGAACACATTGTGAACAGAGGACAGAGCCTCTGGCAACTCCAACTGATAAGAAACTTCTCCTTTGCGTGCTAATACCCTGTACGGTCCAATAAATCAAGGTGCCAGCTTACCCTTAATACCAAATCTCTTGATTCCACGAAGTGGCGACACTCTGAGGTATGCTCTATCACCTATCTCATACACCACTTCCTTGCGCTTGGCGTCAGCGTAGCTCTTCTGCCTTGATTGTGCTACCTTCAGCCTGTCTCTAATCAAGGCGACCTTCTCCTCAGCGTCCTTGATCAAATCAGGCCCAAACAACTGATGTTCTCCTACTCCATCCCATAGCAATGGTGTCCGGCACCGTTTCCCATACAGCACATCGAACGGTGACGTCTTGATGCTGGTTTGATAGCTGTTGTTGTAGGAAAACTTAGCATACGACAAATTCGCATCCCAACTAGAACCATGAGCCAAAGCGCAAGCTCTCAGCATGTCCTCCAAAATCTGATTCGCCCTCTCGGTCTGTCCATCAGTCTGTGGGTGAAACGCGGTGCTAAATTCCAATCTAGTCCCAAGTGACTCGTGCAATTGGCGCCAGAAGTGTGAGGTAAATTGGGTGCCTCTATCAGATACAATACTCTTGGGAACTACGTGTAGGCACACAATCCTGTCCATGTAGATCTTGGCCAATTTGGCACTCGTATAGGTTGTCTTTACCGGAATAAAGTGGGCTACCTTGGTCAAATGGTCGACCACTACCCAAATAGAGTCATATCCTGACCTGGTCCTGGGCAATCCTGTGATAAAGTCCATTCCCACTCTATCCCACTTCCAATCCGGCACGGACAATGGTTGTAGCAGTCCTGCTGGCTTCTGGTGTTCTGCCTTCACTCGGCTACATACATCACACAGGGCAATATGCTTTGCGATATCTCCCTTCATGTTGTTCCACCAGAATCTGCTCTTCAAATCCATATACATCTTTGTGTTGCCCGGATCTATGGAGTATGGCGAGTTATGAGCCTCCTGCAGAATCAACTCCCTTATCTCCGGGTCGCTGGGCACACACAAACGGTCTCCATACCACAGGGTAACATGCTCATCCTCGTGAATATCCTTCTCCCGATTGTCCTTCATCTTTTCCTTTATCTCCTCTATTTCCTTGTCTCCTATCTGAGCCTTTATGATCCTGTCCTGTAGCGTCGGTTGGACTTCCATTGTTGCCAGGTATCCTTCAGACACTACCTCTAGTCTAAGGTCCTTGAATTGCTTGCACAAATCCTCAGGCAATTCACCAATTGTCAATCCATTGGCATAAACCTTCCGGCTCAGAGCATCTGCTACTACATTGGCCTTTCCTGGGTGGTATTGCAGATTCATATCGTAGTCCTTGATAAGTTCCAACCATCTTCTTTGTCTCATGTTCAGTTCCTTTTGTGTAAATATGTACTTTAGGCTCTTGTGGTCGGTGTACACATCACCGTGTTTTCCCATTAAGTAATGCCTCCATACCTTGAGCGCATGAACCATTGACTCTAACTCCAAGTCATGTGTGGGGTAATTCCGCTCATGGTGCTTGAGTTGTCACGAGGCATATGACACCACTCTCCCATCTTGCATCAGCACACTCCCAAGTCCCTGTCGTAAAGCATCACAGTACACTTGGAAATCCTTCTGAAGATCTGGTAAACACAGAACAGGCGCGGTCACTAGTCGACGCTTCAGTTCCTGAAAGATGGCTTCACATACGTCTGACCATTCAAACTTCCTCTCCTTCTTCAGAAGTTCAGTCATCGGCTTAGCAATCTTGGAAAAGTTTTCAATGAACCTCCTGTAATATCCAGCAAGTCCCAAAAAGCTTCGAATCTCACCTGCATTCTTGGGCGCTTCCCACTCAGTTACTGCAGTCACTTTGCTTGGATCAACAGCGACTCCTTCTCCTGACACTACGTGTCCAAGAAACCCAACAGTGTTAAGCCAGAATTCACACTTGCTGAATTTGGCATACAGCTGATGTTCCCTCAGTTTCTCCATAATCAGTCGTAGATGTTTCTCATGCTCAGCATCATCCTTGGAATATATCAGTATGTCGTCAATAAACACCACCACGAATTTGTCCAGGTACTCCATAAATACCTTGTTCATCATGGTCATGAAGTATGCCGGGGCATTCGTTAGTCCAAAAGACATAACCGTATACTCATACAAACCATACCTAGTGGTGAAGGCGGTTTTTGGTACGTCCTCCTCCCGGATCTTCAATTGAAAGTAGCCTGATCGCAGATCAATCTTGCTGAACACCTTCGCTCCTTCCAGTTGATCAAACAAATCATTTATGTTCGGCAGAGGGTACTTGTTCTTGATGGTTACTTCATTCAGTGAGCGGTAGTCCACCACTAATCTCTTGGTGCTGTCTTTCTTCTCCACAAACAGAACAGGTGCACCCCATGACGACGAACTAGGCTGAATGAATCCCTTTTCCAGCTGCTCTTTCAACTGCTTCTTCAATTCCTTCAGCTCATCCACATCCATCTTATATGGTTTCTTTGCTATTGGTCCTGTTCCCGGCATCAGGTCGATAAGAAACTCTACTTCCCTGTCAGGTGGCACACCTGGCAGCTCTTCCGGAAACACGTCGGGGTAATCCCTAATCACTGGCACAGTATCCATACTAACCCCCTTAAGAGAATTCAACTTACACCTTCCTGGTCGTACAGCTGACTTGAATCTAATCCTCTTACCATCCGGGGTTTTGAGTGAAACAGCTCGCTGTGCGCAATCTATGTGTCCCCCATGCATAGACATCCAATCCATACCCAGAATAACGTCTAATCCCTGTGATTCCAACACTACCAAATGTGCACTGAAGTTGTGTGTTCCAATCCTCACAGTTAAATCGCGGCATCCCGCGCTAGCTATCATATCTCCTCCAGGTGAACTCACTCTAATAGACCTTTTCATAGACTCAGTAGGTAACTTATACTTGTCCACAAATGCCCTTGATATGAATGAATGCGATGCACCAGTATCGAAAAGTATAAGTGCAGGGTAAGTGTTGATTGGAAACTTACCAATCACAAGGTCAGGCTCATCTGGAATCTCCTCCACATTCATGTGGTTCACTGTGGCCTTCTCGTTGTTGGTTGGCTTTAGTCCTTTCCTCTCCGGACAGTTGTCAGCATAGTGTCCCTTCTGCTTACACTTGAAGCACGTCACCTCACTCAGATCCTTCTTCACAAAGCTGCGATCACGGTTGCGGTCATGTCCACCGTGTCCTCCAGAGTGGTGAGAGTGTCCTCCCTTGTGGTTGTGGTGGCTGCTCCTATGGTTGTCATGACGATGCCCATCGCCTCCATGGTGGTGGCGGTCATGGCTCCCATGGTCACTCCCTCCATGCTTGGAGTATCCATCATATGAAGTGTGAGACTTGTGATGTGAACCAGAGTGGTGATTGTTATTCTTTCTCTTGTTTCCACCTGTTTGTGCTTCCCTTCCAAGATCCTGGCCTTGTCCATAAGCTCCTGGAAAGTGGGGCAGTAAACCACCAGTAGCTGTACTGAAAGCTCATCACTGAGGCCATCCAGGAATCACTCCCTCCTTTTTGCATCAGTGTCAACATCCTCAGGTGCATAACGGGACAGGTTGTTGGACTCCTCAATGTACTCAGCCACGGTGCGATTGGTTTGGCGCAAGTTGCGGAACTCCTTCCTCTTCAGGCTCAGAACTCCTGAAGACATGTGGTTGGTCCTGAAACCTTCCTCAAACATTGCCCAAGTCACCGTATCCAGCGGGTGGGTGATCTGAAATGTGTCCCACCAAGAAGCGGCTGGTCCCTCCAGTAAGTGAGCGGCAAACCTCACCTTCTCGGCATCAGTGCATCCAACAGTTACCAGATTCTTGTTGACTGAACGCAACCAGTCGAGAGCAACCATCGGTTCCGTTGCAGTAGAGAACTTAGCTGGCCTTAACCTCAGAAGTCTGGTGAGAGCATCTCCCTGAGGCTGATTGTTTCCATTGTAGTTGTTCTGAGCTGCCATAAACTGAGTCATCACTTGGGTCAGCTGGGCCTGAGCTGCCATGAGTTGCTCCAACTCAGTGGGTTGGCGGTGGGGAGGCATCCGCGGTTCAGCACAGGTAAGTTTAGAAAGAATCAACTACGACAATAGGATTCTACCCATGCATATGATCAATCAACAACAAACAGTAGCAGACAATCACAAGCAAGCAACACAACAACAAACAAGTGGTCCAGCAACATCCCAGGGGTTATCCTAGCAGTATATACCTACTGAAATAGTTTTGCAAGAGTTGGCAATGGTTAACTAAACAGTAGATCAACTAAACAACAAAACAGCAATCTGCCAGAACAGTCCAGCAGCATTCACGAATTTTTCCGCCTGACTTAAACTCGTCAGAAAATTTAGCTGATTTTTGCACATATAGTACAGAGAGTTTTGCATCAGCCCAATTGTTTTCAGATTTTTCCGAGTTACCAGAAAAATATGAAAAATCGTACAGTACTGCTGTATCAACAGAAAAACTGCAGCGAAAATAACACAGATAGTAACCAAATTGCCATAACTCTTTCATTAAAATTCACACAAATAATTCCTGGGATATTGGAGTACACAAATAAGCAACTAATCACTCTTAAACTAACACGAACTAAGCTTCACTACGATCGAGATTAATCCTAACGAATTTGCCTAACGAGGACTAATTGGTGGACTTCTATCTACTTCTTGAAGAGGTTGCAGTACGTCCTTGCTGTCATGCGTTGACGCTTCGGCTCGCGGTACAACCATGGCGGCGGAGTGTACACCTCTCCTGAATCATCACTTGAGATCTCAAACTCCACCTCTTCTGGATCCTCCTCTTCTTCACTCTCAGCTGCAACTGCAACAACTTCATCTCCTCCACCATCATCGTCTCCATCATCATCATCCTCGTCCTCATCATCATCATCGTCTCCACTGTCATCATCATCCCCATTGTTGCCATCATCTCCATTGTCATCATCAGAGGGTGGATTCAGCTGCGCTTGGAGAGCGGCAATCTGGGCTGTCATAGCTTCAATAGTTTGATCCCTTTCCTGGACGGTCCCTTGCAACTGTTGTATGTTCTGGGTGTTCTCCTGCACAGTACCATGAAGATGAGCTATGGTTGCATCTCTGGCTATCAGGGCATTCTCCAGAACTCCCACGGCTTCATGCAGGGTGTCAATCTCCTGTCCTTGGACCACCATACCATTGCTAGCAAAATCTGCAATCTCCTTTATCATCCTCACCTTCTCAGCTAGAGCTCCATTCTCCCTTTCCATGTCCTCTATGTGCCTCCGATGGGGTGGCATGTTGTTCCTGTCACCCGGGGTAACCACAATGTGCCCATCTTCATCACGCCTCCCATAGTCACGGTAGGGTGAATCTGCTGGCAGTAGGTGTCGGACATTATGGCACTAGCGCGACAAGGCTTCATGTATGGCCAAGTTGATTCCAAGTCCCCAGTTGCAGTATGTATTGGTGTAGATCAAGTGCACGGGGTTTGGCAAGGCGGCATCTCTGAATATGAAGGTGGTGATCTCCCATGCATCCTCTCCATATCCATAGGTGTACAACCTTCTTCCCTTGAACATGGGCAGTGGCAATCCCAATGACTGCGAGAGCTGAGCTAACTGCCTTGCAAAGGGCCTTGGTGACTCCATGGTGGCATACTCAGTCCTGACTTCTCCCATCTATCAAGTAAAAGAGGAAAGTGTGAGAATAGCATATGGTAAGAATTTACGAGGGTGAAAGGCATAAGATGAAAGACAGAGTTAATATAGGCTTTAATAAATCTATGGCTTCCTAATCCAACTCTAGGTCACGATCCTACAGTCGACACACGGGCTCTGATACCATCCTGTAACACCCTGGTTCTGAAAAGACCGTGGCCTCTATGTGACATGCCAATCCCTGGATCGGTTCATTGGCCCACAATAGAGTAAGATGAATAACATAGCAAAATAACCGTGTATCATAGATAACGAAGATCCAGAGTACCATTATTACAATAAAAGCTTAGCCCAAAGCTAGCTCAAATTATTCAGGTAGCAACATAAATAAAGTAAATCCTCCATTCTTCAAATTGCCCACAAGTGAACAAGTGCCGAGTGGAGTACCGTGGCCTATATCGATTACTTAGAATCGGAATATCCTGCAACATGAAACGTAGCAGCCCCGAAGGGTCAATACATGGAATGTATGGCAAGTAGAGCTAGTAATGGAGACAATAGTACTATCATCTACATGCATATTTGGCAATTGGAGCTGTGTCTGGCTTGCATTTGCAAATACATTTGTCCTACTTTCATAAATAGTTTTTGATTTTCTTTGAAAAGATCCCAATTAAGTTAGCCCAACAATATTAAAACAATTATGAAATTAGAATGAGCGAGAAACATGTCATGGAATCAATATCAAGCAACTCAGTTGTCCATAACCGGGGACACGGCTAATCGATTAGATTATACACACTGCAGAGGTTAGTACACTTTACCCATGTGACTTGGCCAGCCCAGCTCGTACCATCACTCTCATTTTGAGTGGTGATAGGGAGAAGTCCAAGAAGAGACTGTTCGGAAAGTAGCTCCTCAATCCCGACGCGCACCGGTCCAACCTACCAAAATTCTACATCTCTGGATACGCGGGTTCGAGTTACCACAACCTACTAAGTCCAACCAACCGCTCATTCCATTATTGGCACATGGTTGTACACGTAAGCTACACAATAAAGAAGCCAATCATTCTCTCTTGATACCTGGGTGCCTTTCCGCAATGAAACCACCAAAAATTATCAATACCATCACACCCAGGAGATTCATTGATTAAGTTGTTTTAGTTTTCACAAACCAATACTTTTAGAAACAAGTCTCAATGATGTAACCCAGCCCTCGGTCTTTATAGCATGGCTAAGCACATCTACCAACGGTGGTTCATCTACAAGGAAAGCCCTACCACATAATAGGACATAGCATAGCGATAGTATCATCCTACACATGCAACTACAAAATACACGACAATGTATTGAAAATAGTAGGACGATATCATGAACAAAGTAGCATCTACTTGCCTTGGTTGTAGCGGTCGGAAGAACAATCCACACACGAGCAAGCGTTGCACTCGTCACAATCTACACGATACAATTGCAATCATAAACAAACAACCCACAAGCATATGCAACAAAGATGATGCATGAAGGCAAGAACGACAAGTGCATTGGTGATACAGCTGCACCACAACATCCTATTCCATAATACTACCGATTGCATGCATGGAAAATAGTTTTGGCGCAAGGAGAACTATTAAACAAAAGTAATGCTCCAAACTAGAGCTAGAACTCAAATAATTCGCTACCGGTAGTATACTATTTGTAAAATCTTGGGAAAATTCCACCGCATAGGCATCACTGATAAGAAACAGTATCAACTGGAATTACTCAAAAAGGAATTATAAAACTCCCTGAGTAATTAAAACACTGCAAAAAGCCACTAGACAGTTTCTGCAGAAGTTTTTACTATAAGCCTATCTTTTTAATTCACGATGAGGTTCCCCTCGTTCCACTGAATCCAGGGACATATCATACGCTATTTTTGGAGCTACAGATCTTTTTCTACGAATTTATTACTCCGAAAAGGCCACTAACTAGTTTGATTAAACTGTACTAAACCTTGCTGCAAAAGCCTGAACCAAAGGTACAGCGTGATTCTACACGACTCACTGAATCTACACATATTTTATTTGCAATTTTTGGCCAAGCGGTTTAATTTCTACGCAATTTACAAGATTCTACCGAAATCTGTCAACTAAAAGGATTAACGAAATTAACCAGTCAACTGTGTCTGTTGACTGGTCAAAGCGTCTACTGACTGGACGCTGACTGGGCATCTGACTAGTCAACGCCTGAGTCTGACCGGTCAACGAACGATCTGAGCCGCTCATCTGAGATCTGACGGTGGCTGCAGGCTTACTGGAAACAAACGGCGAAACAGACGGCGGCGAGTTCCGGACGGCGGTGGCGATCGATTCCGGCGTCGGGGTTTTTTCTGCGCGGATGAAGACGGTCAGCGCAACGGGTTAAAACGGTCACGCAACGGCGGCGGCGTTCGGCACGCGAGCATGCGTGTGTGCGTGCGTGCGCAACGCGTAGGCGCGCAGCGAGCAGCGCGAGTGTAGGGCAGCAGCTAGCGCGCAGCAGCGCATGCGGCAGCGCTCGCAAGCAGCAGCGCGTGCGGCGGCGTAGCAAGCGCGCAGCAGCGGCACGCAGCGGGCGCGCGCAGCGCGGGCGGCGTGGGCAGCAGCTGCAGTGCAGCGGCGAGGCGACGGCTTGGCGCGTGCTCGCGGCGACGGGAGGGGGGGAGGGGCGCTGCAAGGCTACGAGGTGGGGCAGCGGGGCGGGGGAACGACTCGGTGGCGGGGTCGCTGCGAGGGGGAGGGATGCAGGCGGCGGGGAGTGGCCAAGGCGAGCGACAGGAAGAGAGAGAGAGAGAGGAGAGAAGCGGCGGCGTGGCGCACCTGGGGCGGCGGGTCGGCGACGAGGGGCGCGAGGAGGGCGACCGGCAGCGGTGGCCGAAGCGAGGCGGGGTCGGCGGCCTCGGGAGTCGCGATCGAGGAGATCGCGCGGGGGCAGGCGGGCACGATTCCCGAGGTGGCCGGCTCGGCCCTTATTTGTGGGGCCCCACGCGGAAATCATAACTGTTTCGGTTCGGAGTTGGTTTCGGACTCGGAAATCGGTCCAAAATTCGGACCGTTTTCCGACGATTCACTAAAACGGCCGCAACTTCTCCGTACGAGCTCCGATTCGAGCGATTCTTGCTCCTATGGTTTCGTACAGTCGAGAAGAACAATCTAAGGTCAAGGTTTGAGCGAAACTGCTAGGCTACAAGGGTGGTCAACGCTAGTTCTACTAAAGCCTCCCGCAGGAGCCTCGTAGCAAAATAGAATAGGGTTTTGCAAATGGCGTTTCGCCGAACCTTTTCACTCGACGGTTTTGCATGGAAAGGCATGATGCAATGATATAAATGATATGCAAGACCAAATCTAAAATTTGGGATGTGACAAGACAGTAGAATGAAAGCAAAAGCATACATCATCCATAAAGCATACAAGTCATGGCATACAGAAATCCAATACAAACACTAAGGTTCAACATAACATAGACAAATTTTTGCGAGAAAAACGACAAGTGTGGTGGTCCAACTAGTGGAGTACGTTACAATTCTCACTCATATGCTAAGTCTATGATATCCTCCCTTAGACGTTTTATGGCGGTCTCTAAGTCTTGGGTATACTTCTTCTCCTCCTCGAGATCATTTTTAGTGTTGAGCATTCTACACTTGAGTCTTTCACCAAGCTCCTTGATGGCATTCCAAGCTGCATTTCTTGCAGAGTCAAAGAATGTTGTATACATTTCTGAGTTGGTGCGCATGTAGAATCCCGACTCTTTGTGGTCGTCTCCCTTGTTTTTATACAAGTGAAGTTGCACCCACCAATATTCTTCTCCTTCATCCATTACTGGGAATCCTTTGTACACGGCCTCACCATGTATCCCCAAGCTAACCATAAGGGTTTTGAGTGCTTTGGGAAACTCCGTCTCACATTCTAAAGTAATGGTCATGAGTGGTCCCTTCTTGACGGATTCGTTGATGGCGGCCATCTATAAATAGAGATGAGAAATATGATTAGGAAAGGTTTACGAGAAAGAAAAGACAAGTGTGGAATTTGCAAGGAGTTGCATTTTTCCTTAGTGGTTTTCTTAGTCTAATCCAACCTAGGGTCATAATCCTACAGGCAACCTAGTGCTATGATACCATATGTAAGACCCCACCTTTATAAGGTAAAGGATCCCTATGATTGCAATGCTAGTCCCTGGATCAAATGCTATCATCCACAGTTTTAGATGTAGTACACAGATACAAAGGTATTTATTACATCGTCATTCCAGAGATAAACATAGTATTTTACAACTCCATAGACAAAGGCTAGTACAAGAGTCCTTAACTTAAGTAAATAAAGTAAAGTCTTCATCTTCATGTGCCACAGGAAAACATGTTGAGTGTATACTGATAACCCTAATCCTCATCTGAGTAACCTGCAACATCATAAGTTACAGCCACAGTGGGTCAATACATTGGAATAGTATTGGCAAGTGATACCATAGTAGAATATTAGTTTCTAACTTATATATGAATTTGGCTAAGTGTAGCTTAGGCTTGCTTTGCTCAAAATAGGTTTTCCTTATCAATTGAAAACACTAAGTTTTTGTTTGATGAAAATCACCCAAGGAACCACCGATATACATTGGTGAACCTTTACCCTTGTTCAACCACAAGTTTTTAACTTAGAAATTGGGATGAGGAGATCCTTGATAGCTTCAATGTCTTGATGCTCAAATTTTCCATTGCCAGGGACACGGCTAAGTACTTAGATTTTTCCTTCTCGAGAGGTGGTGCACTTTCCCCACAAAACTCGACATGCATCAAGACGAGATCTTTCAGAAGCCTTCCTTTAGACCAAATGGACACGTTCCATCCTATCACCCTACCACCATCTGTCCATTGGACTAAGTTATTGCAACCTATATGATCAAGGCAGAGCCCATATGCCATGTGGCTGCACTAGAAGCTTCTAAACACTAAGTATCTCAAAACCCTTTGTTCCTGGGTGGCTTTCCACAAGTGAGATACACCAGGAGGCCATAAAAATGGGTCCTGAGTAACCACTCAACATAAACCATCCTTTCCATTCCACCCAGGTGATTCATTCACTTAGTTGTTTTATTAAGCAAAAACATAAGTCAAAGACATAGCAAAATTTTCATAGAATGTATATAATCCACCCTTGTTTGCTACTAGCTAGTCTAAGCATGATATCAACAAGTATCTTAACTTAGAGAATAATTCTACCAAGACTACAACTACTAGGATTTCCCATAACATAGCATATAGATACTTAGCAAAAATTTCATGCAAGCCCTATACAAAATATCACTAGTGCATATTCAAAATAATGGGAAAAATACATGAAGCATCACTTTCGTTGGTAGTTGGGGGAGTAGCAACAATCTTCACAATCACAATCACCACTAGCACCCAAATCTACACATAGAATAATAGCACCAAATTCACATTCCAATACTCAAGCAAAAATATTATGAATGCATGCAAATGCCATGTGATGATTTTTCTAACTAAACAAGACAATTCAAACAGTACTAAACACAAAACAATTTAAATATATTTTAAATAAACTTAATTTGGCCTTATAAAGATTTTCAAAATAAATAATATAGTTAAAATAAGCCTATATTTGTCTCTGCACAAAATTCCCTTTTTACAGAAGAAAAATACAAAATTAAGCCCACAGTAGTGTAGGATTTATTTTTCTGAATCCAATGATATATTATTTGCATTTTTTGGATAAACAGAACTCAAGTTATGAATTTTCTAAGTTTGAACAATTTAAAAGATTCAAAACAGATTTATAATTCAAACCATAGACGCGTGGGAGCGTCTGATTGGTCTATACCGCTTCGTGTGGATCGTGCCTTCGCGCCGTTGGATCAAGTCAGGTCTAACGCGCCAGATCTATGCGTACCCCTTCGCGATCTAATCTATTCTTGACCACTAGATCTAGATCCAGCGGATCTCAATCCTTCGACCATGCGCGGGCGGCGCAAATGGCCACCGCGGCGGTTGCGCGTCGGACGGCGATGTTCCGGCGAGGCCAGAGGGTACGTGAGGGAATACTGGTGCTTTCCGAGGTTGCGGAGACGCGGTGATGCTCAACGTGTTCGTGGACAGGGCTGGGGCGCACGGACACGGCGACGATTCCTCGTCGAAGTTGGCGTCGGCGTGGGGCTCGCTCGGAACTTGTCGTTGGCGATGCTAAAAGGCATGAAAAAACGATCCATAGGTGGCTTTATATGCGCACGACACGGCGAGTGCACGCGTATCAACCAGAGAGAAAATGAGGGGCTAGGGTTTACCAAAATCGCTCGCCGGAGTAGCTCGGGACAGCGACGGCGCGAGCTCGAATGTGGACAGCCTAGCGGCACTCAGAGGGTGGCGAGTAAGGGGAAAGGAGCGGCGAGGGGAGGGGTTTAAGTAGAGGGGGTCTGGGCGCGGGATTCCTGCGGGATTTAACACGAATTGATTCGCGAATCAATCGGCCAGAAACGGGCGGCGACGGCGAGTCTGCGGCGTTGATTGGGGAAGAAGGTGACGTCGCCACGGGGCCAGCGTGTCAGTGAGAGGGGTGCACGGGTGCAAGGTGAAAAATAGAGAGGTGAGCGCGGGGGGTTCTCCCAGGTGGGCTGGAGTTGGGCCGTGGGGGTGGGCCAAGCCAGTTGGCGGGTCTGCTTCTGTTTTTTTTGTTCTTTTTTTCTTTTTCTTATTTGATTTTCTAAATAAGATTTGAATGTTCAAAACAACTCCAAATCAATTCAAACTTCTTCCAAAATTTTATATGGTCAAGCTGTCCATGAGTGTGTATAACACACAAATCTACTTAGAACTATTTTGGTCCTTTGAAAAATAATTTAAAACCATGCCTCATTTGATAGATAAAAATGGACATTTGAAATGGTTCTGTTTAAATTCAAATCACTTCTGGATTTTTTGTAGTAAAAACCATGCACTTATTTGTGTATAAAACACTACTATTTAGTCAAATGCACTTTTACACTATGAAAATAAAATAAAACCTTGCCTTATTGATATATAGATAATAGGCATAATAATGGTTTTATTTTGAAAAAAATCTTTGTGCAAGCCAAGGATGCTATGAATGTTTGAATGAAATTCAAACTTTTACAAATCATGATTTTTGGGATGTTATAGATTATTTCTGTAGCATGACTTGTTCCAAATAATTGAGATTGCTTAATGTGCCTTGAAAGAATCATGCGCTGTTTTCGCATACAAAAGCATAATATTGTGGTATTATCCTTTGATGCTTTGTTTGGGTTGACTTGGTACATGCTCACACCCATGTTATGACTATGAACCAGTCACTTAGCCTCTATGATCATTTAGTTTTTGACTTGTGATACCACTGTATGCTTTGATTGATAATGTTTTGTCGCTCTGCATGATTATGGCCATTATTGCTCTCTTAGTTGGTCGTTCCCAGTCTTTTGCTAGCCTCCACTTGTATTGAGTAAGCTCTATTCATGCATCCAACTTCCAAGAAACCAAGTTATTCCAAAGAGTCCAGTATAAATTCATATGCATGGTGTGTTACACTATTCCAAGTATATTCTTATTTTATCTATCTTCCAAATTAAACTTATTATGTGAAAAATTAGAGATTAAAGCTCTCACAAACTTGATGGCACACTTTATTTTTCTTTCCCCTAATAAACTTGAACCATTGTGTCATCTATGTTGTATATGCTTGCACTTATAAGTTGGGAATTAGCAGAACCATGCTGTCATGAGGAACGCTTTCAACACCTGTAAATATCTACCCAGTTGTTATCATGCTCTTTTGTTTATGGATGTCGGCGGTGTGAAATAAAAGGGGAGCTTGTAAGTTCATGGAGT